>JAPVLV010000004.1:0-10000000 GCA_029168935.1 Oxyria digyna
TCAAAATGGATTAATTTGATGATAAATCTCAAATTCGTTTTTTTCCTATCCTGCTCTTTGAGTTATGTGAGCGTGTTATTTATGTTAATGGTTTTGTTGAGTATAAATATACTAATTAATTAAACATTGTTTTTTCAATGAGTAGGTGAATGAGATCATCATCTTCAACTAAACAAATGATGTCTATATATCAACCTATGTAATATCATCATGAATCAGATATTCAAATTACCTTTCTAGAGAAACACTAACAGGACGATAAATCCAACAAAGAGCAATCAAGAAGACGACCAATCAAGGGATTATAACCTTTTACATTATATAACATTTAGAATATTTGCATAAAAAATAAATTTTACACAATAAATGAAATAAAATCTCCGTAGCGTTGACGACCTTTTCCAACAAATTAACAATGCTTATATAAAATAATATAGACCCGCGCGTAGCGCGGACTCCAAAACGCTAGTATATATATATATATAAATTCATGGGTTTGAGAAAGTAATGGTAATTGAGACTCATTAATGTGTAAACTTATTTTTTTTTTTTTCTATTTCTCATTATCCAATGATAATTGAGACTTATTAAATGTCTAATAAAACCATAATTATTTGCTTAATTGGTTAGTATTTCCACCATTTTCATCTTTTTTTTCTTCGCTCTTCACCTTCAATCCGTATGACGATGAAAAACAATCCGAGCAACGTAAACGACTATGTGATTTTGGTACATATATAAGAGATATTCAATTCGTTTTATTATAATTTACTACAAAATACATATATGAAAAAATACATTTAGTATATGAATATAGACAAAAATAAAAAGTGTTTGGCTCGCGCAAAGCGCGAGTAATGACCTAGAAAGTTGTCATTAAGTCGCCATTTCTATGTGGCCTCTTGAATTCCTCTTCTAATTTCAACTTTTGATTTTCCGACTTCTCCGAATGAGATTTGGTATTGAATTCTCTCATCAAGTCGTCGCTACTCTTCTGCATATTGTATTTCGCCGTTATTCATGATTATTGTCAATTTGTAATTGAACCAATCAATATGTTATTTTTATCACTTCTATTGTTCGTTTATTTTGTGTTAATGTCTTGATTTGAAAGTTAGATTTGCTTTGACCTGAATTGGATAAAATATGCCCTAAAAAATATTGTAAATATATTATTAGCCTAATCCAATTTTGAGATGAAAAAACGTAATTAGGGTGTCCGATCCTAGTTGATCATTCATATTTGATCAATTCTGCACTTAGTTAAGGTCCCCCCAGAAAGGGAAATTATTGAAGTTTGAATGAATACAATTAAAATAAAACTACTTGCACATATAATTAATTAGCCCCACTTACTGGTCAAATGAGAGAAAACAATTCATCATCTACAAGCCAAATTAAGAGAAGGGTTCGGAAATCATCTTGGACCCAAAAAAAGAGAGAAGGGAAGTCATCATTCATATACGAACAAATCCGCCATGGCTTTTCAAGCCCTCTGGAACCACCCAGCTGGCCCTAAAACTAGTATGTCTTTCCTGCCTTTCACTCTTGGATTCAAAAATTTAAAGATGTTAGTTATTAAAGTTATAAATATTTTTGGCAGTTCATTTTTGGGCACCAACGTTTAAATGGGGTTTGATCATAGCAAATATTGCTGATCTTCAGAAGCCTCCTGAAGACATCTCTTATCCTACTCAAGCAGGTTATAAATTTTTGAAATCATATAGGCTAGTCTGTTTAATTTATTATTGTTGATCAAATTGACTATCAATGGTAAATTTATACTTTCACAGCTATGGTTGTTACCGGAGTCATCTGGGCAAGATACAGCACCGTTATAATACCTGTAAGTTTTTGCACCATTTTTCTAACCAAGAACCATAAGAATAAGTTTTTTTGTTTTAAAATCAATTGGCAATGGAACTCATGACTATATAATCCATGAGATTAAGGATTTTATTTTTAGATCTTTTGTGTATACATTAGTTAGAACTTTGAACTTTCATCTAATACTCGTGTAAGGCATGAATATATATGTTTTGATTGCAGAAAAGTGTGCCGTTGTTCAGTGTAAGTGTGGGAATGGCTGCAACTGGAGCTTACCAATTAACGCGCAAACTCAAGTGAGTTCATCAATCAAATTGACTCTACTCTACATTTTCATGCTAAATTTATACAGAAAGACAAGTTATTTTGCGATTACTGGAACTGATTATCAATTGCATAATCAGGCATGATCAGTTTCTGGGGAAGGAGTCAAGGAATGCAGAATGAAGGCAGCTCTGCACGTCTTCCGAATTTGCCAACTTACAAAATCTGTTGATATAAATGAAAACTCACAAAACCTCTGATCGTGTGATTGCGTGTTAAACTTTGAAATATTGACATTACAAGGATCTGTTTGCATTTTCAGGTGGACACTACAGCAATCTTGGTTGTAGCTTGTCATATTCTTGTTACATATGCACAATGCATCTTAATTGTGTCTTAGTTCAACCATTCAAGCGGATTTATGTATACCTGCAGAACTTATAAGCATAACGAACCCAGAAACCGGTAGCAAAAGTCGACAACAGAGATGCAACACGAGATTCCCCATCCCCTAGAGCAAGAAATTTATGAATCAATCTCATCTTTTTAGGACCTTCCAATCCAAGCAAAACCTCTTTCTTTTCCCACTTTTTGACAGTAATAAAATTCCAATTTAGAGTGAACAAAGGAGGTTGAATGTTTACTAGCATTTTTTTTATCCTCTAGGTCCCGTCCATTGGTATGTCGCTTCCTGCATTCTGACCCGCTTGATTAGCCACACGAGGCATTTCAGCGGGTTGACCAGATCCAAATGTGAACTCACTTGGAGTCACATTTAAAGACGAGCGGTCAAAGATAGACGTACCAGTTCCGGTGCTGAAAGCTGGTGTAGGAGCACCTTCAGTCTTGGGAAACCCGAAGCTGAAGGTTTGAAGGCTTGGATTTGGGAGATTCAGAGACGATTGAGAGTTAATATTGCTTGATCCAAATATCGTTTGCTCGTACTCTACAAGGAGTTGGTGGACCTCTACATATAACAAGATATGATTAACGATGGAAAATAGAGCGAATTTGCACAATTTTGAATTAATTGATGAAGGTGATACCTTGTTGTATTTCAACTGAAGGTCTACGCTCTTTCACCCATTGGTAACACTGGGCGAGCCTCCAACCCTTGCACTTCATCAAGTAAGCTATTACTATGGTGGGTGATCTGCATAAAGGATTAAACAACTTCATACAGTCATACACCATGTTGAACTGGGCTTTCAAGAAATATAATACTTGATCATCTCGTTTATTAATCAGTATAAGAGTATAAGCATGTTTACAATACAGATTGGAGAGGGGACGGATATATGAAGCATGGAACAAAAACAGGATCCTTCAGGTTATTTGGAAGTACTTTTTAAAGTAAGAACCTATGTGTTCCATCAGTACTCTCCTCTGCTTCTAGCAAAGTGGAAACCATAGACGCCTAGATCAGATACAGTACATTTAGAAATGTGAGAGGCGTCAAATTCAAAGAGATCTTTCTCTATCAACTAGTATTTTTTCACTTTATGGAAAATAAGTTTAATGGCTAGGAAAGGTTTAAAACATGTTATACAAATAGTAGAAATATATAAGTTATGTATTTTTAAATATGAAGAGCCACGGGATGATACAATTATAAATACTGTTTATAGACAAACAAAAACTATACTAAGAACTTAAGAAGAGTTGAGCATGTATGCAGTAGCACATTTATTTACAAATCTCTAGAAATCAGTTTAGAAATTTCCAATATTCAGAAACAAAGTCCATCATAATACTAAAAGGTCTTGGCAACTACCTGTTTTTTCCAGTCATACAATGTACCAAAACACGAGCCCTATCCCTTTCACATTGTTCTGCATATAGAAGAAAGCAATGGATGTGTAAACAATGTTCAGAACATATTAACATTGAAAACATTGCGAGATAATGAACAAACCTAAAAATTGTATAGCATCATCAAATGGATAGCTCTTGTCGTCTTTAAGACAAAAGTATGTAAAGGAGTTCTTGTACAGATTTGTACATGATGGAACAGTCTGCAGGGAAATAAAAATTAACAATTTTATAAGATGTCAACTCATATCTATTGTCCAGATCAAACCTCCAAGCATAAAAGAGCATTACAGTTTTAAGGAATTCTATGCGAAATCAAAATTCTTTATGAAAAATATAAAATGGCATTTTACACTATCAGCGATTAAGTTTGTTTTAACTTCTATCGATATCTCTTCAAACTTTTCAGAAAAAAGTTAGAAATAACGGCCAATTTTGCAGGTATCTTCATACAGATCACCTAGAAGTTACAGGTATCTTCCATCTTAAAGCTAGATATATAGAGAAACGAAGAGTTAAAGAACAACATCATGAAGATAAACATGCCACCAGATCCATTAGAAAAAAGTAAATGATGAAAGGTACATTTTGGTTTCTAAATTTCTTTCCATTTTTTACATTACAAATTCAGAGGGACAGGAAAAACATCATCTCCATCAAAACTACTTTTCAAACTCGTGTAAGGCTGTTAGATGGCACAGATAACATCAAACAGAAAGTCATTTTCCCACTATCCACATTGTCCTACAAGTTCACTGGTTTGTTTCCTTATTTTTAGTCACATAGACTTCTTTAGCTTTCATCATATATGAAGGAAGCGGGTCCAAAGGGTCCATTTATAAGTCTCTTTTCTTGAGTGTAGAACACCAGCCTCACCTCTCAAATCATCTAGTCAATGATAATTCATCACAATTACTAAAGACAGTGATAGGATCTTATCCGAAACAGAGAACCAAATAATTAACATACAAATCGAGACGAAAGCTTCTTAGATCATAATTAACATTCCTTGCAAAAATCAAGATTCTATATTCAAAACTGTAATCAAGGGCTTTCATTCAAACATAGAAGCATTGTTCTCATTTCATAAGCAGCCTGATTACCTTACCCAGATACAACCTAATACTCAAGCAGCAAACCAACATTCCTCCAATACAACAACACAAAAAATCCCCTAAAAATCACATCCTTCAATCAAGTATTGCAACAGAATCCTAAATCATATACAGATTTAAAAAAAGCAGCACGAATCAAACACCATTAAATTAGTTAAAGTCCAAGAGATTCATACATTGAGAATCCGAGAAATCCCTTGAGTTTTGAGAAGCTCAGACCTAGAAGCATTATCATAGCTACCAAGAAAGAGAAATTCAGGCAAGATCTCCGATGCAAAAGCACTAACTTGGATCGAAGATCGCTCAGAATCCGCAGGCAATCGATGCCCACAAATCCCACAAACCTCTCCTTCCTCATACTTGTGATAGTGCCCACAAATCCCACATGGGTTTTCCCTCTCCCTCTTCCTCGCACCGCCTGAAGACGCCATGGCTGACTTTTTCCGATCAGAAATTGAATCGAATAGGGAGTTGTTGACTTGTTTTTTTATAGATTTGGTATGATGGGTCCACGCGAGTTCCACACAGAGATGGAACACGCAGCAGAGCTCGAGCGTTTAAGAGGGGGGGTTTAATGGCGGTATTTATATGGAGTGTAAAGCGGTAGAACAGAAAAGTATCTGCGTGGACAGCTACTAGTACTAGTGCTATTATTAATAACGGGGGCGATGGTGAAGCTGGAGAAGAGAACGAATTGATTGATTTGAGAGAGATATTACTAACGGATAAGTTCAGGATTTTTTTCATTGGGAAGGGATGACGACAACTTCCCATAGAATATCACTGTAAACACTTCTGTGGGGAAGTACTGCATTTTCAACCCAAAGAAGACAAATAGTACTCCTGTAAAACGAAGTACCGTAATAAAATAAATAAAATCCATTTTTCAATAAGCTTGTTGTGAACTTAGCCATTCACAAAATAGAAATACAAGATTAGTAGTATTCCCTCCGTCTCTGTTTGTTCGTTCTGTTTCCTTTTCAAGTGTCTTTTTTTGTTTGTCCTAACCCCTTTTCTTTCCTTTTCTATCTATTTTTTTCTTACCATAATACCCTTATTTTATCTCTTATTCATCCAAAATATATTTTCTCCCTCATACTTTTCACATATCATCTCTACCAATCTTCATCACCATTAAAATCCACCATTTTTATACAATTCTTTAAACCTTTAAACAAAAGTGACTAATCTCGTTAATTTAATCTTAATTACGTAATTAACAAAAAAACATTAGATTAGTGGATTAAATTTACATAATTAACAAACCACTAATCTAGTCATAATTATACCACTATTCCTAACTAAACCCAAAAACCCAAACACATTAATCTAACCCGTATACACCTAACTAACCCAACCCAATATTCATCCCTAATCTAGATTAACCCATTAAACAAGCCCACTATTCACCCCTATTTAAACTCACTCAAACCCTAACCCAACTCTCATTTGCTTCTCCTCCTCTCGCAGCCACCACTAAACCCTAACCACACTTAACCTTCTCGATCTCTTTTCTCCTGGTTTTCTCGATCTCACTCTCTCTTTCTTCTCGATCTCTCTTAATCTTCTCCTGGTTTTCTCGATCTCTTTTCTCCTCCAATGGATGCATCCAACTCCCCCCCCTCGGAGTCCTACCAAGACAGTTGAACTGTCCACCCCAGAGTCCTACTGGAAGCACTATGATTTCAACCTGAAGCGGTCGGAGTTGATGTCAGAGCTCTCTGAAGACGAATCCCTTTCACGTCCCCGAGAGGTCATCGTAATTCCTAATACTCCGACACCTGAACTCTATTATGAAGGCGAGGCCGACAACTACTTTCCTCTACCGGATTCAAGTCCCCCTGGGATGCCTCCATCGGAACCGAGCACCCCTTGAGATGAGCACTCCAAAAAAGCGGTCCCCCGAGCTCATAGTGATCCCTGACACCCCTGAAGGCTCTCGATCGGAGACGATCTAGCTAAGTTTACTTTAATATCCCTTTATGTAATGAAAGACTTATTTTGATGGAATTCTGTGGGTTTTTGCTTGGATTCTGAAGTTGCATGGACAAGTTGTTGGATTTATGTTGGTTTTTGATAGATATGAATATTTCGGTTGGATTACTGAGGCTTATGTCTAATATCTGAGCATTTATGTTGGATTACTGAGCCTTATGTGGCTAATCTGAGCATTTCTGTTGGATGACTGAGGCTTATGTGGTTTATCTGAGCATTTGTGGTTGATTAATGAGGCATATGTGGCTTATCTGAGCATTTTTGTTGGATTACTGAGGCTTCTATGGCTAATCTGAGCATTTTTGTGGATTACTGAGGAGTATATTTAATATCTGAGCATTTTGTTTGATTGTTGGGTTGTTGAGATGATGATTTTGGTTGCCTTGTTGGATTGTGCTTTCTATGATGAAGTCTGAAAACTGAATTGACTAGTATCAAAAAATTGTGTCTTTATGTGCTATGGGAACTCTTTTGCATGTGATGGATTGATTTCTATGTGATATTTTAGGTTTGTGATTAGTCTTGTATCTGTGAGGGAAATGGGGACACTGAGATTTTAAATCAATGATGTAAACTCTTAACTTAGATGTAAGATGCAAGACTGTTAAACTCACAAACCTATTTTGCCATAGGAACACCCACATGTGATCAAGTAGATGCCTATGGGTATGTTTGGACATGGTTTTTGGTATTTTAGTGTATGTGGGATATAGGGACATCTGAGAATACAATTGCACACATTCCATTCATTGCATTTCCAAAATATCATCTTATATTCATAATCATCACGGATCTTGACTAATTACATTCACAAAATGATTAAAACTGATTAGAAATTCATAGTCCCCTAATCATCTATAATCATCCCTCATTTGACTGTCATCTGCATGTTGGGTTGCTGGATTCTCTTCAGTTTGTGGCTCTGCTGGATTTTCCTGAGTTTCTTGCCCTTCTTGTTGTGTTGTTTCATGTGTCCCCCCATGGACTATGTTCCAAGCTTGTATAATAGCCCACATAGGTGCCTTGACAATTACGGGTAGATTCCCTTGAGCAAATAACTTCTTCTTGTTGTGATGTGGTACTTCATAATCATTGCCTCCTTTCCATTTAAGTACTTTATTCATCACATATTGTAGAGACAACCATACATCAGCTAGAGTTTGGGGTTGTAATTCATTAAAAGCTTCATTCACTGCCTCTAACATTTGATCAACACCATTTGGCATCTTCTTGTGCATTAGTGACTGGATGCTTCTGAAAAATCCTAGGTCTAGTATATTCAGATCTGGACTATGTGTTGGTTGTTGTACTAATATGAATGTGAATCCATCTTGTATGTACACTTCTTGCCATTGTGGATTATCTTGAGTAATGTGAGTTCTTGCATTGTCTTGCTGGATATATATAACTTTCTGTCCATCTTGTGGTCATTTTGCTTTAATTGTTGGGATGATATGGTCTATCAACATGCTCCTTGTGGCTTACTTGTTGACTGATTCAACTACTCTTGTAATAATAGTCCCCTTTGGTCTTTTTTTTAGTTTCTCCTTGCTGGTTCTTGGAATGTGAATGGGAAGATTCCAATCTTCCCATCAAAAGTGCATTGTCCCTATAAATCAAATCTAGGCCTAGCAACAACTGTAGTGAACATGACCTTTGAGATGAACTTGCTTGAACTAGTTGATCTGTATTTGCCCTTCTCATTTGCTCCTAGATAGACCTTATGAGATTTCTTGGTTTGGTAAAACCACTTCTCATCCAAATGAACAAAATCAAACATTGAATGATATTGTGATTTCTCCTCTAATGTAGTCCCCTGTAATAAGCTTAAAGTCCACTCCAACCTAGTCTTTTTGTGTTCCTCATTCAGTCCAGGGTGGAGTGAGTTTGTATGTGGCTTGATTGTTCCTTTCTTGATCATCCTATGAAATGTTGTCTTTGACATGTCTAGGCTACTTGCCAAGTCCCTAATGCATGTCCTCACCCCCATTCCTAGTGACTCTATTCCATTTGGTTGTAACTGAATTCTTTTTCTGGCACAATTATGATATTTTGTGGATAGATTGTACCTTTGGTTGGCTTGATGTTGCTTCTTTGTTGTGTTCCATAGCCTGCTAATACACCTTGCTGACATCTTGAACTCTTGTGCAGCAGTCGTAATTGCACCTTGTGGCAGTTGTCCCCCTGAAGCCCTTCTTAGAAGCGTATTCAATATGTGCATTTTTTCTTCACTGCTGAGCATGGTTTTGTGATTTGGCTGATGATGTTGGGTTGCCTCGGTGTCTTGCTCTGCTTCTGGTTGGTGGAAGTCTTCTCCTACTGCTGGTTCATTAAGGTCAAATGCTAGCCCTCTGTCCCTTGTTGGCTCATTAAACTCCTGCTCAAACTGTGCCATCTCTTCATCAATAAATACTTCTTCATCTGGAAGTGGAGCTTCATTTATGTTAAAAGCTGAGGCCATAGCATCCAGACAATGATGCAGTTAATGCTCTGTTTTTTCCTCTCTTTCCCCCCTGTTTTTCTCTTTATTTTCTCTGTTTTTGGGTGTTTAAGCAATAAATGCTCTTCTCTAGACAAATTTAGTTGTATTTATATTAGTACAATCCCAGATCTGTATAAGGGGTATTTTTGTCCAGGTTGTAAGTGAAATTTGGTGATCCGTGTGATATGTAAACAAGCATTTTGATTGGCTGACTTAATTGTTAAGCTAGCTTCTGATTGGTTTAAATTTAATAAAAAAACCTTTTTTAATATTGTGTCAGATGCATTAACTCTTCTTTCCCTCTCCTAAATTCCTGTGCAAACTGTCCTTCAGGACAATCAAACCGGGACGGAGGGAGTAGTATCTTTTAAAATAAATAAAGGAAATTTATAATTATAATATTATTTGTCAAGATTTTTCAGATCATGATTACCAGAATCAAGTAAATACTCCCTTTGTCCCCTATTATAGTTCTGGTTTGTTATTATCGAGGTAAATTAAGGAAAGAAGAATGAAAAGTAGAGATGGGATAGATTGTGAGTAAGGGCCTGTTCGGTTTGGCGAAGAAATAAACTAACTGAGGTTAATTAAGGAAAGAAGAATGAAAAGTGGAGATGAAATAGATTGTGAGTAAGGGTTTGTTCGGTTCGGCGAAGAAATAAACTAGCTGAAGTTGTTGTATAAGCTGCAGTAGCTGAAGCTGATGTGCTTTTTGTAAACTAGCTGAAGCTGAATTTTTGTAAACTAGCTGAAGTTGGTGTATAAACTAGCTGAAATTTGTAAAATTTGTGAAATGACGTGTTCGGCTCTACAAAAAATAATCTAGTTGATTGATACTGTTACAAATGTAAAATGACCAAAAAGGACATGGATATAATTTTGTAAATAGATTTTAGATTAATGTGTTTGTGTGTTATAGTTTTGTTTTATTTTTATGAAATTCACTAATTTAGTTTAATAAATCAAAGTATATATTGAAAATAAATAATTAAATTTTAATAATTCATATAGACTATTCTTTAAAATTTAAATAAAATATATTAATCTATTAAGTTAAATAAATATTTTATTCTAGATAACTCAATATTGAAAATAGATATTTGCATAAAAAATATAAATAACACATTCATATTCTTATATATATGTAACTTTAAAATACTATCATTTCAATATTAATTAGCACATTCATTTATATTTTTATGACTTGATTATACATTAACCTATGTCGGATTCAAACCCAAATCGATGTATGTTCATGTGTTGAGGGGTTCCTTCCTGATCAAAGTTGAAGTGCTTGACTTCCCTGAGAATTCATTTCCAGCGTATATTGCTTCCTTTTTACCTAACTTGAACTTGGAGGCATCCCATTTAAACGAGGAATCATCGGATTCATCACAGTATGGAGTACTGATATCAAATTTTCATGTGCATCTTTAGCCATAATACAAAGGGTTTGGTAGCTAGAAGTGTTTATAAGGAGGTTTTGGTTTATAAATAGATAAAAAGTAGGTTTTTATAAAAAAATATGTTTGGTTAAAAAGTGATTTTTATGAGAAGATGTGTAGATTTTGAAAAATATGTGAGTGGTGAAGAAAAGTTAAATTAATTTTATTGCACGTTTCTCAAAATTCATAAAATCATTTATTTTCAAAAAGGTGTTTATAAACCAAAATCACATTTTACCAAACAAAGCCAAAGTAAAATATATTATTGGTTTTTTCTTAAAATTTAAAATCAATGTGAAAATATATTGGAGCACCATTGGCAAGTAACTCAATTCTTTGAAAGACACTATATATGCACAAATTTCCACTAATAATTTCCACTTTCTTCCATGATCATGTTACAGTTTCGTAACCTTTACCACAAAAAATGTGAGCTAATTACGGCCCCGTTCGGTAAAGATGAAGGTTTTTGGGGTTAAAGGTAGCTGAAGCTGAAGGTAACTGAAGCTGAAGTAAGTAGTTGAAGGAAGTTGAAGCTGAAGTTAGTAGCTGAAGTTGCTTTTTGGGTTGAAGTTGGAAAAAGTGGTGTTCGGTAAAGATGAAAAAAATGGTAGTTGAAGTTGAGTGATTGTAGAGTGAAATTACCAAAAGGGGTATGGATATAATTTTATAAATGAATTTTAGTGTTTGTGTTATATTTGTGTTTTGTTTGTATGAAATTTAGTTATTTAATTTAATAATTCAAAGTATATATTTAAAATAATTTATTAAAATAGTTATGTTTGTAAGAAATTTAGTTATTTATATTTAAAATATATATGTTTTGTTTTTGAAATGAATTTGACCTTCCTCAATGAATTTATACAGATAGCATAGTGTGTAAGAAAATGGTTCATACAAAATTTGATCAAACACAATTGGTTTTGTAACACTAAAAAAAGGCTATCAACATGCTGAAGTTTACATGAATTTGCTCATGTATGTATCTGATAATACAAGCTAATCTCAACAGTTCAGTGACTGCTCAAAATACTAGAAAACCATAAGAAGACATTATTAAAATTCTACCATCATGTCTAGATCTACAAGTGCTTCAGGTTGATTAATTTCATCTGAATCCTTGTTTTCGCTAAGGATTTTCTCTGCTTGATGTTTGTTCTCCCTAGCGTTTGAAAAACTCTCTGAATCCGTACGTGTTGAGGTCGTAGTTGAACTGAAAATAAGGTTCATCAAACAAATGCTAATCAATAAAAACAGAAGCAGAGATCCATGCTGATGAAAGTGATTTACTTAAGCCTCTTAGATCGAACACTTTACATAATAAAAACCAATTTGTGACAACCAAGATCAAGCAAAGTCGTGTTGGAACAAAGTTTTAATGCACCACATAAAAACAAAGAGAAAGATTATCCAATTAGCTTCTCCTTAAATTTATTAGTGATCTTGAGTCAGTCACCAATTTACATGTGACAAATCAATAACTACCAAAACAGGACAAAAATGACAACACTTCCCTAAAGCTCATCCATGACATAGAATAAGCAAAAACACCAAATTCTCATAATAGCAAGAGGGCCAAAAATCTTGGAGCCAAAGAAGCAAGAAGCTTATCAACTAAAGCAGTGGGGTGGAAATAGTGGCTCATGGGATAGGAAACCTTACTTGTAGATGATGGTGTATTGCTCAGTCTATGTATTAGTGTTTAAGCATGTAATATTCAGTTCAGTTCTTCGTTTTATCTAAGTTAACAATTAGATTGCTAATTAAGATCAGTTCAATAGAGTACACAAATCGACAAAATGGACAACAAGAACAACATAACAAACTTTACATGATTTTTTACCAATTCGAAGAGGCATTAAGCTTCATAGTTTTCATGATTTTGCACCTGCATTCCTTGACTGGTGTTGCCTTGTTTTCATGATTTTGCACCTGCATTCCATAATCTAAACATCATCACCAATGATACACAATAACAAAAATGGCCGAATAAATTTGATTTTAACATAATTATACTTCTCAAGGTAAGCAAATTGTTTAAAAATCCAATTAATGGCAGCATAAACCCATTCATCCACCATTTCTCACCCCCCAAAAACCCTCCACCATCAGCCACACATTCCAAGTGTGTTTGGCAAAGTTGGCATTTCAACAAACACCTAGAGTGCACTAATGAGAAATTAATTTTAATTGATGCTTAGTTGTAAGATTGATTCCATGGATGTCAATCTAGTTTGTTTGTATATCAAACATGGATAATTCCATATCAACATCAAGAAAACAGAATTCGAAAATTTCATCAATTTATTAGGGTTCAACAAAAGAGAAATTAGGGTTCAACATACCTTGACAACTTCGGTTTGGTTCGATTTGTGTTGTAAAATGAATCAAATGGGGCTAGAATAACCAGCCAAGATCAAGTGCTACTGTCCATTGAGAAAAATTTTGAATTTTGTAAAGACAAGAGAAGAGATGAGCAGGGGTATTTCAAGAATTTTTCCAGCTTCAATTCGGTTGAAGTTGAAGCAATTGCTTCATCTAGGGGGGGCTAGATTATTGAAATGGACACTATTGGGTTGAAGTTTGCCCATTTCTTCAACCAACTTCAATCAGCTTCAACCAAAAGCATTTTTCTCCTTCATCTTTGCCGAACAGGGCAAAATAGCTTCAACCCACCTCTATCTTCAACTTCAACCCGTTTTTTGCTCAACTTCATTCACGCCGAACGGGGCCTACATCAACATTACAATTTGTACACTACAAATGCAGGTCCATCATGAATAGCCTGCAAGAAACAGACCAACCATTGAAGACAAAAACGTCCCAACGACAACAAGGAACTAGCATATATGATAAAGTCCGGTGGTCCGATAAACACGGGGGTCGTGTATATTAGCGCATATGCGCATTGGGCCCACAATATAAGCCATTATGGCGGGCTAAGCTCAGATAAACCAGGAAACAAACCCAGACTCGGAACCCGCTCTGATACCATGATAAAGTCCGGTGGGCCGATAAACACGGGGGTCGTGTATATTAGCGCATATGCGCATTGGGCCCACAATACAAGCCCATGGGGTTCCATCCTAAAACCAATTGGCCATAGGAGGAGTAATTCATGGTATTATATAGTGGGCTATTATTATCTCAACTTCCGATGTGGGAAGCCTATTCTCACACGCCCCCTCAAGTGGTAACTGGTCTGGCCCAGTTGCCACTTGACAAACGGGTCAGCCCATATCGCGCCATCATGGCGGGCTAAACCCAAACTATGTCTTCAGGCCGACAAGCCAAAGGAGCCGCCCATAACAAGCCATCATGGCAGGCTAAGCTCAGATAAACCAGGAAACGAACCCAGACCCGGAACCTGGCTCTGATACCATGATAAAGTCCGGTGGGCCGATAAACACGGGGGTCGTGTATACTAGCGTATTGGGCCCACAATACAAGCCCATGGGGCTCCATCCTAAAATCAATTGGCAATAGGAGGAGTAATCCATAGTATTATATAGTGTGCTTTTTATTATCTCAACTTCCGATGTGGGAAGCCTATTCTCATACGCCCCCTCAAGTGGTAACTGGCCTGACCCAGTTGCCACTTGACAAACGAGTCAGCCCATATCACGCCATCATGGCGGGCTAAACTCAAACTATGTCTTCAGGCCGACAAGCCAAAGGAGCCGCCCATAACAAGCCATCATGGCGGGCTAAGCTCAGATAAACCAGGAAACGAACCCAGACCCGGAACCTGCTCTGATACCATGATAAAGTCTGGTGGGCCGATAAACACGAGGTCGTGTATATTAGCACATATGCGCATTGGGCCCACAATACAAGCACATGGTATTATATAGTGGACTATTATTGTCTCAACTTCCGATGTGGGAAGCCTATTCTCACACGCCCCCTCAAGTGGTAACTGGCCTGACGCAGTTTCCACTTGACAAACGGGTCAGCCCATATCGCGCCATCATGGCGGGCTAAACCCAAACTATGTCTTCAGGCCGACAAGCCAAAGGAGCCGCCCATAACAAGCCATCATGGCAGGCTAAGCTCAGATAAACTAGAAAACGAACCCAGACCCGGAACCTGGCTCTGATACCATGATAAAGTCCGGTGGGCCGATAAACACGAGGTCGTGTATATTAGCACATATGCGCATTGGGCCCACAATACAAGTCCATGGTATTATATAGTGTACTATTATTGTCTCAACTTCCGATGTGGGAAGCCTATTCTCACACGCCCCCTCAAGTGGTAACTGGCCTGACCCAGTTGCCACTTAACAAACGAGTCAGCCCATATCACGCCATCATGGCGGTCTAAATTCAAACTATGTCTTCAGGCCGACAAGCCAAAGGAGTCGCCCATAACAAGCCATCATGGCGGGCTAAGCTCAGATAAACCAGGAAACGAAACCAGACCCAGAACCTGCTCCGATACCATGATAAAGTCCGGTGGGCCGATAAACACGAGGGTCGTGTATATTAGCGCATATGCGCATTGGGCCCACAATATAAGTCATTATGGCGGGCTAAGCTCAGATAAACCAGGAAACGAACCCAGACCCGGAACCGCTCTGATACCATGATAAAGTCCGGTGGGCCGATAAACACGAGGGTCGTGTATATTAGCACATATGTGCATTGGGCCCACAATACAAGCCCATGGGGTTCCATCCTAAAACCAATTGGCCATAGGAGAAGTAATCCATGGTATTATATAGTGGGCTATTATTATCTCAACTTTCGATGTGGGAAGCCTATTCTCATAATATAAAACACCCTTTGAAAACTTTCATCCTTGGACTTGATTTCTTGCCTCCAATTCACAAAATCTCAATAGTTTCTTGTCCACTGATTGGCTGTTGAGCCTTGTCATGTACATTGCTTCTTAAAACACTTGATCTAGCAACTTGAGTTACATGCATTAGTGATCCAAATTGATTGAAACACGATCTCCAATAAGTGACAGTACCACCACTTGATCTAGCAACTTGAGTCCACTGATGACAGTACCACCAGTATTGTTGGAGCCCAGAAATTGCGATCACGCGACACAACACTTCGCGTGACACAGGGCGTCTGGACAATCAACTTATATAATACTATTCGTCGTCTTCTTCCTCGAAATCAACCTTACTCTCGACACCTGACACTTGCGTAACTTAACCGAGAAGGAAGCCGACTCTGACTCTTTTAAGCTCCGATAAGAAGGATTAATGTAAAACCGAATACACCGAAACAACGCAAGTATACACAAAGATAAGGAAAACAACGTAAGGAAGTAGAGTATATTATCAAAAACGTTTTACGTTCCGAGCAACTCAGATACCATTCATAACAACACTAAAGCTTTACAACAAAACTATAAGTGGTAAAACAAGTGCTTAACGTTTAAACTCCTCTAGGAAGTGAATGTTTCGGAAGATTGAAGTTAGGGTTTGCTCTTGTGTTTTTCTTACTGCTAAGAGGGAGGTGAAGCGTTTTTCTCTTATGACTGGGATCCCTTTCCTTATCCATTGGGTCGCGTTTTTATACTATCACCTGGGACCCACGCGAGTCTATTACCGTTTTGCCCCTCGATACTTAGTCCCGTTGTATCCTCTTATTGGGCTTCACCTGTTTATGGGCCGCTTTATTCTTCTGGGCTGACTTCCTGGTCCGACCCGGCACGCGATTCGTGGGCCTGACCCAATTCCCTATGGGCCTCGCGAGCCCATCGAGAACCGGCTCCAACATCCAGCCCCCCAAGCTTTCATGCTGAATAGCTGAAGGCTTGGGCCTGTTTTCTTGAAGTCGCGTTCTCGATGTAAGGTTGGCTCTTAGACTTTGCACTTTCCCATCGCGTGATAGGGTCGCGTGTATTTCTGCTTCGTTTTCTCTGGGCGACGTTTTGAATTCAAAAACTTTACGAATTCCCGCGCTGAGCGCATGTCGTCCACGTGTTGACTCATTATTGCACCTTCTTTCCCTCGATTTTTTCTTATATATATCCGTTCCCGTCTTCCTCTTTCCCTTTTCCGCCATAACCTCCATTTTCTCTGCAACTCTTCAAACCCGCCGTAACCTCCATTTTCTCTGCAACACTCTTCACCGGTGCTTTCCTTCCTTCTCCACCGTCATCTTCGCCGTCGTTCGCAGTCGATTCTTCATGGCAGGTTAGTCTTCCGCTCTCCTTTCTCTTTTCTACTTCGTTTTCTTGATTTTTTAGGGCTTCCGTCGTCGTTCCATTTCTTCTCGTTCGCAGAAACTTCACTTGGTTCTTTTGAATTGAGAGGCTTCTGAAGGTCACTTTTTGTTCATTGTGTGTTTTTGCGTTGTATCCCATTTCGACTCTTATTCCTTGATGCGCTCGTTTGGGAAAAAACGTGTTTTGGTCAATTTTTGCCATTTTCGACCTTCGTAATGTTCTTCGTGTTCTTGGGCTTGGTCCATTCTGATGTCGTTTTGGCTTCCCTTTTGATTCTTGAGTTTCAGCTTTTCCAGGGATTTCTTGTTTGTTTACTTTCTTTAGCCTCGCGTTAGTTTCCTTAGACACGCGTTGCTCCTAATTTTGATGTTCTATTTTTCCTTCTTTCCATCCCTGGAAAACTGAAACTTACTTTGCCCATGCTTTCAGGTAGCGATGATTTTTATGAACGCTCAGCTCGGGCTGAGTATTCGGGGCGTACCACGTCCGGGTCTGAAGGGGGTTCTGGTGATCGCGAGCCAGACTCTCGTAGACGATCTCGCGTTTCTAGAAAATCTAAGAGGAGCAAAGCGAAGACGCCCAAAAGATCCAAAACCAGACTCCCGTCTCGCGTCATTCAAGAGCGAGCCGAGACCAATTACGGTCAATTCGCCAGTTTTTTCTCTCACAAGGGGTCTTTGCCCCACATAGTTATAGAGAAACCCTTTCTCGCGGGCCCCGGCCGCGTGAGCATCCTTACAAAGAGAATTACGCATTCTCGCACCCTAGTTCCCAACACCGCCCAACGTAGCAGTCTTACCTTTGACGATCTTCGTCGCCTCGCTACGCGATATCCTTTCCCTGAGGGGACCGTCTTTGCCCTCCCCGATCTTGAAGGCACTTCCCTCGATCAGTATGGGTCTTTCTTCGCCTTGAGTAGGCAGTCTTTAGAAGCCGGCTTCCGCCTTCCTTGGACGTCCTTCCAGACCGAAGTAATGGCGGATTTAGGCTTCAGCCCTTCTCAGATGCATCCAAACTTCTGGAGCTCTCTGATTGTTTACATCATGCGATGTCAGGACATTGGGATAGTTCCTAATACTCCTCACTACGCTCTCATCAATTCGTACAAGAAGAACTCCCGCGAGGATGGGTTCTACACCGCTCAAGCCAAGACTCCTAGCGCCTTCCGATTGCCTTCGAAGATAGAGGGGTGGAAAACTTGTTGGTTTTTGGTCTGTCCCCCTCCTGGCTCTGAAATTTCCGTCCAGGTACGCGAGCCTACTGCGAGAAGGGCTCCATGCTTTTTCCCCAAGGAGACTCGCGATAGATTCATTCGTGATTACAAGGATTATCCCGACAAAGCAGTTCAAAAACGTTTTGAGCTGGCTATCTCGGACTCTTTACTGGTCGCCAGGGGACTTAGTCTCAAGGCTCATGCCCTAGGTTTTTGCTCGTTTTTGTTTCAGGGCTCGCGTTTTTTATGACTATTTACACTATGCTGACTTGTGGTGGTTTTTGTAGATGCTGATATGTTCGCCGATCTTCCGGATCTGGGGGGATTGGTCCTTGACGAGTCGGGCGCGCTGACAACCATCGAGGCGCCCACCCGTGTTGTTTCATCCGTTCCTGACTCGACTCCTACTCCCCCAGCCGCTGTTTCGGAAACACCAATAGAGCCCGTGACGACAGTCTTTGAGGATGCTCCTCCGGTCCAGAGGTCTCGCGTACTTTCGGTTCGTGATAAGGGGAAGCAGAAAGTTGCCGAGAAAAAACGCAAGAGGACGACGGAAGTGGAGTTTGACTCCTCTCCAGAGCCTACTGACACCCCGGTCGCGAATCCGACCTTCATTCATAGTCTATCCGCGACGCGTGCATTCGTCGAAACGATACCGACTGTTTTCCCTCCCGAACCTAGCCTCTACGAGGAAGTTTCGGATAGGCCTGGCGGCTTGGCCAAACTTCTCTTTGCTGTAAGTCTCCTGTTTACCTATTTCTTGTTTTCTTGGGGTATTTCTAACTTCATTTTGCAGGGGATGAATATCATCGCGAGCGCAACTCGGAAGGTGCTTGCTGCTGAAGATGAACTTAAGGAGCTGAGGGCAGAGGATCAGTCCACCCGCGATGCCCACAGAGCGGCCAAGTCTAGGCTTATGGGAGAAAAGAAAGCCTTGGAGGAGGAGCTTTCGAGAGCTAAGACGACGATGAAGGAGATGGAGGGCGAGCTCGCGTGCCTGTCAGTCAAAGACGCGAGGATAAAGGAGCTGGAAGCCCAGCTTGCGTATGAGAGGTCCACCCATGTCAACATCGTCACTGAGTACAATACGCAAGTGAGCGACCTCAAACAGGAAAACGAGAAACTCCACGCGACTATGTCTGAGAGAATCGCTTATGAGAGGAACATGGCGGTGGAGGAGTATTGTGGGGGTTATCGCCAGCGTGCTCGCGTCGATTTTTACAAAAATGCTGCCAACACGCTTCTCCTTTGCATGGTAAAGATGCAAATGCTGAAGTTCAAGGTTAAAGACTTCCCCTTCAACGCTCAGGACCTATGCGGGCTTTCCACTGACCTTCCTGAGTACCAGCCCCCGTTGCCCGGAACTTTTATTGACGACGGGGAGACTCCACTCGAGGCTTGGGGGATTACGCGTCTCGCGTCTGAGAGAGGTATTGTTAAGGGCAAAGAGAATCAGGTTCTCAGGCCTCCTCTCCCGAAGTTGGTCGCTCCTCCTCCGCTTGAGAGGTCTGAGCCTGTTCCTCGCATGCTTCCAAGCCCTCCTTCTCCAGCCCTCTCGTCTCGCAAGAGAAAGGTGTTCGCGTCTGATGCCCTTCTCGACACCGTTCAGCCTTCGAAGCGTTCTAGTTTAGATCAAGCGGGGGGCTCAGGTTCGCGAGTGTCTGGTGTTCGAGATGTTGTGGATCTGGAGTTGGATAGTGTCGAGGACGCGGGGACTGCTGCTAAGACTGTTTCTAAGTAATGTCTTTTGTCTTTGAACAATGTTTTCTGTATTTAGGAATTGTGACATTTTGTAATCAACTTTTGTATATAACGCGGGTATAATGGTCGCGACCTTTATGCTGTTTCTATATTATTGTTTTTGCTTTTGTTTGCTTGTTTCGTACATACTTATCTCGCCTCGTTCCCCCCGTTTTTCGTTTCGGAAAAATGAGTAAGTTTGCGAAAAAGGAAAACGCAAAGAGATAAGTCACAATTACGGTCCATCCTGTATAGTAAGGCAAAACTGACTTGTTACATAATCTTGTGAGTGAGCATTGCAAACTATTCTTTTGCTAACTGTTGCATGATCTTTACACGCGAGCTCTAAATGACGGTTGATACTCGCGAGGTTCATCTTTAGCCTTTGTTAGCCGCGGCGCAGTAGGATAGCTTTTCCTTGGTGTGGTTGTCACGGAGTATTCTTGGTCTTTGTAAAGCATTTAGTCATGGTGCTGCTCTCGCGTGGGATACCAAGCACTGCACATGTAGAGGAGCATTTAGTTTTTGGTTTTTATCCTTAGGTAGTAGCACTGCACATGATGCAAACCCGCCCATACTTTCGCGACCAAGGGGAGTTTTCTAGCTCAGCCCTGGAAGCTGGAAGCATGAGCCGTCCTCACTTTCGCGACCAAGGGGAGTTTTCTAGCTCAGCCCTGGAAGCTGGAAGGAGGACACGCGACTGGGGGGTTTTTTTTAGCCCAGCCCAGCCCAGCCGTCTACGCTTTCGCGACCAAGGGGAGTTTTCTAGCTCAGCCCTGGAAGCTGGAAGCACGAGCTGTCCTCACTTTCGCGACCAAGGGGAGTTTTCTAGCTCAGCCTTGGAAGCTGGAAGGAGGACACGCGACTGGGGGGTTTTTTAGCCCAGCCCAGCCGTCTACGCTTTCGCGACCAGGGGGAGTTTTCTAGCTCAGCCCTGGAAGCTGGAAGCACGAGCTGTCCTCACTTTCGCAACCAAGGGGAGTTTTCTAGCTCAGCCTTGGAAGCTGGAAGGAGGACACGCGACTGGGTTTTTTTTTTAGCCCAGCCCAGCCGTCTACGCTTTCGCGACCAGGGGGAGTTTTCTAGCTCAGCCCTGGAAGCTGGAAGCAGGACACGCGATCTGACAGCTCTTCCTGTGCTTATCATGCTATAATAATCATGCCTCTCGTGTCTTAACGTAACAAATGTTGTGACTAAGGATGAGGGAAAATTTTGTTGTACGAACCTGAGTTTTTCGGGAAGATTAGGCATAGAAACGACGAAGTCGCATCACGTTCCAGGAGTTGGCAATGTGATTTCCAGAGTGGTCCTTGAGGCGATATGCTCCGGGCGCGACTTCGCGATCTATAATGTAAGGTCCTTCCCAGTTGGGGTCGAGCTTTCCCCCTTCTGTTCTACGGAGCACTAGGTCTCCTCTGGCAAATCCCCTCAATTTTACGTGCTTGTTATAATATTTTGCGACGCCGGCTTTATGATTGGCTGCTCTGATTGTGGCCAAGTCGCGAGTCTCTTCTCGCATCTGCAACTCTAGCTGCATTTTTTCGTCATTGTCGTCCGGACTATACTGAATCACGCGGTCCGTGGGCACAATGAACTCGACTGGTACTGTTGCCTCTATTCCATACGCGAGAGCAAATGGCGTTTCTCCAGTTGCCTTCTTTACCGTGGTCCTGTTTGCCCATAGTACCAGGGGTAACACTTCGGCCCACATGCCTTTGGAGCCTTCTAGCCGTCTTTTCAAGTCCATGACAATGCTCTTGTTCACTGCTTCTACCTGGCCATTGCAATGCGGGTGAGCGACTGAAGCAATCCTCAAAGTGATCCCTATGTCCTTGCACCATGTAAACAATTGCGGCGAATTGAATTGTGGTCCCCTGTCGGTTATGATCTCGTGAGGGAGGCCATACCTGCAAATGATGTTTCTCCAAAGGAACTTTTTAACCGCCGGAACGGTAGTGCTCGCGAGGGCTTCGGCTTCGATCCATTTGGTGAAATAATCAACTGCTACAATGATGTACTCTAGTTGACCAGGCGCTTTTGGTTTGAAAGGTCCTAATAGATCTAGCCCCCACATCGCGAAGGGACAAGGGCTTGACATTATCTGTAACTCCACGCCTGGTTGATGAGATGCCGGGGCAAAGTACTGGCACGGCTTACAGCTCTGAGACTCGCGTTGTGCGTCTTGCTTCATGGTGGGCCAGAAACTTCCCTGCCTTAATGCTTTATAGACCATTGGTCTCCAACCCGCGTGAGTTCCGCATAATCCCGCGTGAAGCTCCCTTATCAGCACGTCACTTTCTATCTTAGTCAAGCACTTGAGCTCGCGTGGTCCGTACCCCCTTTTGTAAAGTTCTCCACGACACATGTAAAAGCGTGCAGCCATAGAGACAAGTTTTCTCATTTCTTTCGGATCCGAAGGACCTGTTCCGCTAGCAAGATATTGAATTATAGGGGTGCGCCAGTCGCTGACTGGCTCGCTTATCTCCATCAGTTCCACCTGATTGCTTATGGCGCTCTCAGACTTCACGAACCAAAAGTACGGGGCCTTTCCTTCTTTGATAATGCCAGTGGGACCTTCGCTAGTACATTCTATATTTGCATACTGAGTTTGGGAACCTCGCTTCGCGAGTTCATCAGCTCGCGTGTTTTCCTCTCTGGATACAGCTTCAATTTCAAAATGCCCGAGCAACGAAATCAGGGTTGTGGCCCTCGCATGATATCTGGGGAGATTGCCTGTTCTGGCCTCGTAGGTCCCATTGATCTGATTCACGACGATCTGGGAATCGCTCATGCACTTTACCACATGAACACCCGCGTTAACGGCAATTTCCAGCCCTGCGATGAGTGCTTCATATTCTGCTTCATTGTTCATGGCTTTGAACCTTAGCGCAATCGCGTGATCTATCTTATCCTCAGCCGGGGAAGTCAGGACGACTCCCGCCCCGCAACCATCTACGTTTGCCGATCCATCAATGTGCATTACCCACGCGGGGTGTTCAGGAGCTATAATATCTTTTTCTAGCTCTCTGAAACTTGTTTCAACTATGAAATCTGCCAAAGCTTGTGCCTTGATGGCGGGTCGTGGTCTATAGACCACGTCAAACTCTGTCATTTCAATGACCCATTTAGCGAGCCTTCCAGAGGTTGTTGGTTTACTCATAAAAGACGGTAGTGGTAAATCTGTCAGTACTTCGATGGGATGAGCATGGAAATAAGGTCGGAGTTTACGAGCGGCTGTTATTAACGCGAGCACTGCTTTCTCAATGGGCGAATATCTGGTCTCGGCCGACAGAAGTGCTTTGCTGACGAAATAGACGGGGACCCGTTGTTCTTTAACTAACACAGCGCTTACAGCACGCGTGCCTGCCGCGAGGTACAGTTGCAAGCCTTCACCTGGTATTGGGGACGCAAGGGTTGGGAGTTTAGCCAGATGCTCTTTAAGACTCATAAACGCCCTTTCACACTCTTCAGACCATTCGAAGCTTTTTGGCTTCCTTAATATGTCGAAGAAGGGAAGGTTTCGCTCCGCGAGCTTTGCGCAAAACCTTCCTAAATAGTTGACCTTTCCCACGAACCGTTGGACGTTGTGAATGGACCTTGGTGGTTGCAGATCTATTACGGCCTGGACCTTGTCTGGATTGACTTCGATACCGCGTGCACTGATCTGAAAACCTAGGAATTTGCCTTCGGTGACTCCGAAGACACATTTCTCTGGATTGAGGCTCATACCGTACTTTCTTAGGGTTTCAAAGACTTCTGCCAGGTCGCGAGTATGATCCGCTTGCTTTTTGCTCTTAACCACTATATCGTCAACATAGGCCTCTACCGTGTCACCTCTTTGGTCGCTAAAGATCATATCTACCAGTCTCTGAAATGTAGCCCCCACGTTTTTCAAACCGAACGGCATTACTTTATAGCAGAAGGTTCCTTTGTCTGTGATAAAAGCAGTATGCCCCGAGTCGGCTGGGTTCATCATAACCTGATTATATCCAGAGTACGCGTCCAGGAAGCTCAGAGCTTCATGACCCGCGGTTGAGTCTACCAACTGGTCGATCGAAGGTAATGGGTAACTGTCTTTGGGACATGCTTTATTGAGACCAGTGAAATCCACGCACATGCGCCACTTCCCCGTCCCTTTGGGATTTTTCTCTACCATTACAACGTTTGACAGCCACGTTGGGTATTGCACTGGTCTTACAAACCCTGCCTTAATCAGCTTCGCGAGCTCTACCGCAGCCGCCGCGTTCTTTGGCCCTGCCTGTTTTCGTTTTTTCTGCCTACGCGGCTTGACCTCTGGACTAATGTTCAGGGAGTGGGTCATGACACTTGCTGGGATCCCTCTCAGATCCTTTGGCGTCCACGCGAACACATCCCGGGAGCGGGTGAGTAAGGTCTCGATCTCTTGTACGACCTTTTGATTCAGTCTCCCCCCTACGTAAAGTTTCTCCTCTTTGTTTAGGAAAGGTGTGATTACCTGCTTCTCAAACCCATCAAAATGCGGTTTGTGTCCTTCTGCCTATCCCTCAGTATCTCGCGGTCTGGGTGAGGCACGAACTTCCAACTCGGCTTCTTCCAGGACGCGTGGTAACCCTGGAATGAATAACTGGTTGGCAAGCAAGGTCTTTGTACTGCCCTTTTCGGACGAGACGTAGCAGATACGACTCTCCTCTTGGTTTCCTCTCGCGACCCCTACTCCTGTTAATGTTGGAAATTTTAAACAAAAATGACAGATTGATACGACTGCCTCAAACCTGCACAGCGTCTCGCGTCCCAGGATCGCATTGTAGGAGGATATTATTGGGATTACTACAAAATCTATCTTTTCTGACCTTCTTGACCCTTTCTCTTCACCCAAGATGAGATCTAGGGTGACGACGCCCAGGGCCCTCACTCTGTCACCCGCGAAACCTACCAGCGTGGTTTTAGTGGGCCTGAGTGTAGACTGATCAATTCCCATTTTCTCGAACGCGTCCCAGTATAGTATATCGGCTGAGCTCCCAGTGTCCACGAGGATTCTTTTTACTAGCTTGGTTCCTATCTGAGCATGGATGACCAGTGGATCAGCGGCCTCGACAGCCCAGGTATCTACTTCTTTGTCACTGAAGGCAAGCGTGTAAGGCTCAGACTTCGATCTCGCGACACTATAGATCGGCTTTCCCTGAGGCTTGGGTGCGTTGTTAATGAGTCTTTGCTCTCGTTTGCCCAGGGGCATGGGTTCATGGCGGCCCGCGATCGTGCCTACATGGTCGTCCATGCGAGGGAAGTTCTGGGACGGGTGGCGATTAGGCCCCTGATTCTGGTTATTTCTCGCGGGGGTTTGCTGTCTTGTCTCATTCTGCGTCCTACTGCCTCCCCCTTTACTCCACGCTCCTCTGTGTGTGACGCCGTGACCTGCATCAACGTTTCCCCTCCGAGCAGTCAGGACCTCCTGCTCTCTTGGGTGATGCCGTCGCGACCGACACTCCAATGTAGAGTGAGTATTCACACCGTGGTATTCGCACCAGGTGGTAGGCCCCTGGCGGTTATGATCGCGATCCCCTCTCCCCTCAACATCGCGTCGGTTGTCTTGTTCGGCTATAAAATTTTGCGATTGAAATTGATTCTGATCGTGATTTTGGCCCCTGAATTGTCTTTGACCCTGATTCTGATCTTGAATCTGTAAACCGGGTGCTCGCGAATCGAACTGTTCTTTCCCTTGATTACCCTGATGGCGCTTACTCCCCCAGTTCGGGTTTTCTTTCTTATGACCCTGAGCGGGCTTGTTCTGATTATTCCCCTTCAAAGCGATACCTGAGTGTGCTTCCACATTAATCTCTGTGTATGCTCTCTCGAGCATGCCTTGGTAGTCTAAATCTCTCTTGCGGTATAGGTATTGCTTGAAGGTGCTTCCATCATTGAGTCCGTCTAGGAACGCGACCCGAGCGGTTTTATCATGGAAATCTTCAGCTTCCAAGATCTTTTCCGCGAACCTCTTAACGTAATCCTCTAGTGATTCATGTGGCCCTTGTTTGACCCCTACTACTTCTTGCATTGTCACTTTTCTCTTCCTCGAGGAGCCGAAATGCAACAAGAAACTTTTTTCTAGATCGGCGAAACAATGGATGCTTTCTGACGGTTGGTTAAGCATCCAGGTCATGGCGGGTCCCGCGAGCGTGCCTGGGAAACCTTTGCACATTGTGGCCTCATCAGGGCACCTCGCGAGCATAGCATACTTGTAGCGTGCTAGGTGCTCGCTGGGATCTTCTTTACCATTGTACTCTTTTATGATAGGAAATCTGAAATTAGGCAGAGGGACTGACCTGACTATATGCCCCGCAAAAGCAGTCGGGCCGAACAAGAGTGTCGGGTTGACGGACGGAAAGGCCTCAAAGGCTTGCCGCGGGTGGGTGGCCTGGTTGCAAAAAGGTTCCCCCTCGTACCGGCGGCGGGAAGGTCTTTGCTCGGCGTGAATCCCCTGTCCTCTTCCTTCGGTTCTCCCCCTGCAAGAATGATCTTCCGCATGGCTCACAGGGGGTTGATTCAAATCGAATCTACCTGGGTGACAAGGCCTTTCGCGTCCCTCGACCCTTGTTCCATGCGACACTGAAATTCCATCGTTAGGTACGTGCTCAGCACTCCCTTCCACGACCGACTGTTCTCGTCCGCTCTGACTCTGTTCGTGCTCGCGTGATCGAGTCCTTGGTTGCCGCTGGTTTCGGCTTCCGCCCGCACTTTGTCCCATCGTCTGCAGGAAAGCACGATACTGAACCAGTGCGGGTCCTACCAGAACAATTTCCTCCTCATGTACGTGTGAAAAACGTGCTCGCGTGCTACTTATGTCTTGAGTTCTCGTCCGGGGAGGGGTGTTGTCGCTTCTTTCGCCACTAGTATTCATCTTCTCAGGTAGTTGTATTAGAAAACACTTCGCGAGTATAGAAAGTAAGCCTTACTTGTGCGAGGAGGTCCCCACGGTCGGCGCCAGTGTTGGAGCCCAGAAATTGCGATCACGCGACACAACACTTCGCGTGACACAGGGCGTCTGGACAATCAACTTATATAATACTATTCGTCGTCTTCTTCCTCGAAATCAACCTTACTCTCGACACCTGACACTTGCGTAACTTAACCGAGAAGAAAGCCGGCTCTGACTCTTTTAAGCTCCGATAAGAAGGATTAACGTAAAACCGAATACACCGAAACAACGCAAGTATACACAAAGATAAGGAAAACAACGTAAGGAAGTAGAGTATATTATCAAAAACGTTTTACGTTCCGAGCTTACAATAAACCGAGCAACTCAGATACCATTCATAACAACACTAAAGCTTTACAACAAAACTATAAGTGGTAAAACAAGTGCTTAACGTTTAAACTCCTCTAGGAAGTGAATGTTTCGGAAGATTGAAGTTAGGGTTTGTTCTTGTGTTTTTCTTACTGCTAAGAGGGAGGTGAAGCGTTTTTCTCTTATGACTGGGATCCCTTTCCTTATCCATTGGGTCGCGTTTTTATACTATCACCTGGGACCCACGCGAGTCTATTACCGTTTTGCCCCTCGATACTTAGTCCCGTTGTATCCTCTTATTGGGCTTCACCTGTTTATGGGCCGCTTTATTCTTCTGGGCTGACTTCCTGGTCCGACCCGGCACGCGATTCGTGGGCCTGACCCAATTCCCTATGGGCCTCGCGAGCCCATCGAGAACCGGCTCCAACAAGTATATCCTTTTTGAATAATCATCTTCGAGCCAAACCAGATAGCCAAAGCATAGCTTCCAAAGACGACACAGATTAGTGATCCAAATTATACAAGTCGAGCTACTGCAACAAAAAAAATCAATTATGCTAAAAGCCAGTGTTGAATATAAAAACAGAAAGCTTTGGTCATATAAAAATAGAAAGTAGCAGCTGCAACAATGTTGAATATAAAAACATAAAGCTTTGGTTAACCAGAGCAATATTTAGGCACTTGGCTTCCAAACATATGATGCAAGAAACAAAAAAGGTCATACAATGACAAAAGCATGTAAGATGTGGTACATTAGAGTTACAGAACAGCTGCAACAAGACATATAATTACACGGTTCTTATATACAGCCCGGTGCTTTATTCAAACAACGCCGGGTCACTCGCGTTCTGCGAGGACACGTACACTCGCGTTACGCAAGATTAGCAAAAAATTAGGTTAATTACATGCATGCTAATCTCGCGTTCCGCGAGTGCACGTGTCCTCGCAGAACGCGAGTGTCACGCCTCTCGCAGAACGCGAGATTAGCATGTCAGATGGACGTTGTTGTGCGCCATTACTACATGTCTTGTCCCCACCTAACTATAATAACTACCCCCTTATTTTAAGTATTCCGTAACACCTATTAACCCTACCCTAACACCTCTTTTTATCATCTTTCACCTCTTTCACCCTCCATTAAAACCCATTTTCAAAATCTTAAAACTTCAAAACACTCTAAAAACACCTAAAATAATGGAAGATGAAGAGGAATTCAACAAAGGAGGGGATGGAGATGATGGTTCATCAAGTTACCATTCAAATGAGGTAATGTTCTTACTTAATTTTTGAATTTTAATTTGTTTTGCACCATTAAGAGCTAAAATGAAGTTATTATGTTGTATTTCATGTTAAATGTAGTAGTAGTAAGTGTTGAAGATATGACTTTTGCATATAATGTCAAAAACTTAGATGTGTTCATGTTTTTAGGGTTTTTAATGTAGAAACTCATGTTATGTTAAATACACGTTGAATGACTAGTTTCAGGAAATAGCAACTTCCTGCGTTCTGCGAGAGGAAGCCACTCGCGTCACGCGAGTTGTGCCCCCCTCGCAGAACGCGAGAAGTTGCACATTACAGAGTATTAACAGAAGCATTGTGTATAGGTGAATTTTTCTTTGTTCACTGGATTGAATGCAATCCAGTTGAATGACTACAACTACCCCTCCCGGAATACAAGGCCATGTTCACCACCGTCATTTGATTTAGGGATTGACGAATTTGGTGATTATCATCAACCATCTTTATATGAACAACATGTGCCATCTACATATGAATTGCCTGTGCCATCTACTTATGAGTTGCCCGTGCCATCTACTTATGAGTTGCCCGTGCCATCTACTTATGAATTGCCATGTACAGCTATGATGCGTTTGATTCACAATTTGCTAACCCACCAACAAACGTAGGAGAGGAGATGTGTTTTCTTCCCTCTTTACGCACTGCACCAAAGTTTGATAGTCCCGTATGTGAGGAAGAGGTTGTTTCTAGGGATTATTCGGAATATTTCACTACGGAGCAAGTGTTTGCCTCTAAGGAGAGTGGTCATTTGTGGGCTTTGAATGTTGCAAAGCAACACAAGTTTATGATCTCTATTGGAAGGAGTGTACCATCTAAACCGGGGCAAAGTGGTAAGATTCAAATCATTTGTGAGAAAGGGGGAAGCCATAGGCCTAAAGGTGTCGGTGTTAGATCAAACACAAAGAGCAAGAAAACGGGGTGTAAATTTCAGTTGAAGCTCATGGAGAACCGGGTTGAAGAGAATTGGAGATTAGTGGTTGTTTGTGGTTTGCACAACCATCCTATTGGAGATAGTTTGGTCGGTAATGCATTTGCCGGGAGGCCAACCCCGGATCAAAAGAAAAAGGTTCGTGAGATGGTACTTTCACATTGTTCTCCAAATCAGATTTACACTGAGATAAACAAGGATCCCGGAAGTTGCACAAAGAAGAACCAAGTGTACAATTTGGTAAGACATATAAGGGAAGAGGAAATGGAAGGTAGAACCGTGGTTCAAGAATTCTTTCACCAATGCAAAGAGAGCAACTACTTCATGGAGTATAGGCCAAGTGCAACGAATCCTTCGATAATAGGCGACTTGTTCTTTGCTAGCCCCGAATCAATGAAACTCTTAAAGGCGTTTCCATATGTCCTTTTGATGGACTCGACTTATAGCACGAACAGGTAAGTATTTATCATTCTGTTTTTATGTTGTATTTATCTTACTGTATTTTGGTTTAAGGTACAATGTTCCCTTCCCGGAGATAGTCGGTTTGACTTCTACATGGAAGAATTTTGTTGTGTGCGGGGTATGGTTAGAGGCTGAGAGCGAGGATAGTTATTTATGGGCGTTGCAGCAGCTGCAGACGATGTATTTGAGAATAGGAGCATCGCCTACTTGCTTCGTCACTGACGGTGAGATGGCTCTTATGAATGCAACAGACAAGTTATGGCCAAATGCAAAGTTTCTCTTATGTAGGCGACATGTAAGGAAGAACATAGAGGCGAGAGCGAAGATAGCTATGGGCACACAAGCATTGGGGGTTCATATTTCAAATGATTATTATAACGTCGGGGAGTCCCTCTGGGAAGAGCTGTACGGGGTGACTCTTCTTTGCTTTCCCCTTCCCCTTTGGTTTTTCAACCGGGGGTTCTTCCCTAACATCATCTCTGTTTCTCCGACGAGTCGAACGACCAGGACGATACATTGCCTAAAACAATACAAACTAAAATCAATAAATAAACGAACGCAGAAAATAAAATCAGAAAACAGAACAAACAACCAAAAAACACAAACATTACTTCTGCAGAAACAACAGAATTGCCAGTTATGGCAACTCCTCGCGTTCTGCGAAGGACATGACTCTCGCATAACGCGAGGGACATAATTCTCGCAGAACGCGAGGGATGTAGCGTTCTGCGTGAATTTTCACTTTCTTCAGTTTCCGGCGACAGTTTCCGACGACAATTTCCGGCGGAAATTCAATATTTTAGCTAAAATACCTATCAATTTAAGTAAATTACCAAATAAACATCAAAACCCTCAATAAAATCAACAACCCTAATAAAAAACCCTAACCCTAATGAATTTCAACATAAAACAACATCCATTCATCAACCATAATTCAAAATCATCATCTTTCATCCATTATACAACCATTTCTAAATCAACATTCAATATCAAAACATCATATAATATGCAATTTCCTATACTAACAACATATATTCATCTAGAAACAACATTAGAAAGCATAAGAGTATAAGAAACATACCTTATATGGAGATTTGTAGTGAAAAGAGGAAGAAAAACTAGTTTGAACCGAGAGAGATGGTGAGAGGCGGCGGTAGAAAATTGTGTGTGATGTAAAAAATGAGCCGAGTAGGGTTTTTCCCCTTTTATAGGGAAAAAACACCCTCGCGTTACGCGAGGGAGCGCATCCTCGCAGAACGCGAGGGTGCGTCACCTCGCAGAACGCGAGGGACCAGGCGTTATTTAGGAAACGCCCGGGCTGTATTTAGCAAGGGCCTATAATTAGTATTCAAGTAAGTAGCAGCTGTTTAAATCAAACAAGAAGTATATGTCTCTCTCAATGTAAGCACAAAATATGAGCTTGGCTTTCATTATTACTACAGTACTCTGTCTCATCTTTAAGGAATAGAAGAAAAGGAGACAGTAGAAAAATCACACAAGAATCTGCACTTCACTAATCCAATTTTGGTTGCTACTTATTACCAGTCATATTTGCAAAAATCATTATTAGTGATCCAAGGCCTAGCCCGGTAGCCAATCCTTCTTGTACACTCGACTGATATGCACCTTAAATCGCCTTGTTGTTATTCTCCACAGCATGCTTTTCCCCAGTGAATGACACAACCTAGACATTGATCACAAAAAACACATAAGACCCAACAAAGTACGCCATGATTTCGGTTTATTCAAACAAAACCTACCACTACTAGAAACACAGTATATTGCCTCGAAACTTTGCCTTCGAAATTATTGGAGGGTAAATTTGTGCCCATCTAGCCTCAACTGTACCCTCGAACCAAATGTTTTGAAGTTACAACAAATCTGATTTTGGAAATGCTTGTTGAATTTTCTGCTGAATTTTGCTGAGTTTTTTGCTGAATTTTGCTGAGTTTTTTGCTGAATTTTGCTGAGTTTTTTGCTGAATTTTGCTGAGTTTTCTTGTTGTAAAACACAGAAGCATGTTTGTTGAGTTTTCATTCTGCAGACAGCAGTAATGATATACTTTTTGCTGACCTACTATGTAGCATGTTTGCTGAATTGTCATATTGGAAATGCTTGCTGAATTTTCTGCTGAAGTTGCTGAATTTTCTTGCTGTACAACACAGAAGCATGTTTGCTGAGTTTTCATTCTGCAGACAGCAGTGAAAATATTTATTTTGTTGTAGCATGTTTGCTAAATTGTCATATTGGAAATGCTTGCTGAATTTTCTGCTGAATTTTGCTGAATTTTCTTGCTGTACAATACAGAAGCATGTTTGCTGAGTTTTCATTCTGCAGACAACAGTAATGATATTCATTTTGCTGACCTACTATGTAGCATGTTTGCTGTATTTTCATTCTGCAGGCAACAATAATGATATTCATTTTGCTGAATTTCTACTACTGATTGATGCATTTACGTTTTTTAGGAAAAGTTTGATAGTTTGTCTACCACTCAAGTTAATGCATCTGATTCTGGAGAAGCTAATTCTAGCCTAACTGAGACAGAATTATGGATTCAAGCATGTGATGGACATCAAAAGAAGAAGATTTTTGGTTTGGGAGAACAAGGTAAAGCTCTTATTCGAACTAGGATATACAGCTCTTCTATTATCCAAATACAATCCTCACAAGTATTTCAAGAGACTCAAGTTCAACCCTTGAAAGAAGAGATTCAAGAGCTCCGAACAACCTTGGTCGAGCTTATGAATCAGCAGAAACAACAACAACAACAACAACAAGAATTCCAGATGAAAATTCTAGAGCAACTCCTTAGATTTCAAGGAAATCCAACCTCCAACTCTAACTAGTACATTCAAGCTTTATTGACTTCATCAGTTTAGACTTGTTTCTTTTTTGCTAGTATTGCAAGATACAATTATTACCTTTTTGATTAGGATTGTCTTGCAAATGACTACATACTTTTAAGCAGGTTAATTGATGTATATGACCACTCTTTATGGTGAATGTTTCACTTATATGGTTATGATATTATGCAATCTAGCATGTGAATGTGTTACTTTTTATGGTTTTGATGCTTTTTGATAGAAAAAGTCATACGGAATGTATTAAATGTTTTTATTTGAATTTTGAAATTTTCATGAATATACATGGTTAAGCTTGAGGCTATTTACCCTTAAATGTGCTTTGAAAAATAATATATGGCTAAATTGATTTTGTAATGGTGATAACTAGGACTAAATTTGAGGTTAGATTCGTAGTTATTTACCCTTAAATATACCGTTAAAAATAATTAAGGACTAAAATCTATCCCAGTTAGCTAGGAAGAAATAGCTGTTATTATAACCTCTATACATATTTGAGGTTACATTCGTACCTATATAGTAATGAATTTGGCTACTAATTATTTCGTGGCTATTAGTCACGACAATAGCCTGAAATATATTTCATGGTTATTTACCCTCGATATTTGATTTTGAGGGGAAAAGTTCGAGGCTAAATTTAACCTCGGTCCTTTTTGCGTGGAATTCCGATTCGAGGCTAAAGTCGAGGTCTAATTCGATACCAAGCTTATTTCGTGCCTATATATAAGGTTATTTCCGAGGCCAAATTCAAGGCAATATACTGTGTTTCTAGTAGTGTACCGTTCTGATGGCGCCAATTGTTTGCTCAACAACAATAGAAGCTTTTGCATAAGCAGATTGTCCTCTGGTTGAAGCTTTTGAAATTATAATAGACATAGCTGCACCAAAAGCAACCAACAAAGGAATACACGACAGCATAACGATCCAAGTTAAAATCCCCCTACCTATCAGCGATCCAAGTTAAAATCCAACAAAAGAGGGACTGCTACGCTTCATCTCAAATCCAAATAGTAAGCACCCTAGAACAAATTGGGAATATAATGTGGTAAGAGACATGAAAAATGCTTGTTTTACACATTGGAACCAATAACAGAACATTTTCTCTTTCACTACAAGAACAGAAACAATATTGACATTTCAAGAACAGAAGTACCAAGAACAAATGCACCAGTAGCAAGAACAGTAGCAAGAACAAATGCTTGTTTTACACATTGGAACCAATATTGGCATTTCATCAAACACATAGAGGGCACTACACACAACAGATAATTTCAAAATAAATTCGGAATGCAGATCAAGAATACCATGAGTATCAAAGTTTCTATCAAATCTGTAAACTAAACACCAAAAACTGAAGGATTTCTAGGGTTTTAATTTAGGGATAATTTACCTTCAAAGACGATTCTTGGAATGAAAAAAGAGAAATGGTTTGATTGTGCTGCAAACTCACACAAACATCTCGATTAGGATCGAAATGTGATAAAACATCAAAAATTCATTCGAATGAGGGAAGAATCGTACCTGCCGACGAACCCTAGAAATCCCGATGCTCTTCAAAATTCAAATCCGGGATGCTCTGTAAACAAATGGAAGAGGAGGAATTGCAGGGGCATTTCTAGAAATCTTGCCATCAACCCGTAGTTGAAGTTGACGGAATTTCATAATGTTGCCCCCCCCCAACATTATGGAATTTGATCAGCTTCATCTACGAAGTGGTACAAACCGGAGAATTTCATCAGCTGCCAAAAAGATGATCAGACATGACGAGCCGAACAGGCCAATTACACGATCAACTGGTTGATTGCACCATTTTTGCCATGATCAACTAGTTGATTGGCATGATTTGGACTAGCCGAACGGGTCCTAAGTGTGAATTTTTATGTAGGAGAGAGAAGATAAAAAATAATTTGGTGTGAGTTTTGATGTAAAAAAAGGGAAAAAAGAGTGTAGTTTGATGGGATGTTGATAATAAGACAAAATATATAAAAGGAAAACAGAAACTATATTTCGGAACGCCCAAAATGGAAAACGAGAACTATAATAGCGGACGAAGGGAGTAGAGTTTTTGAAAAAAAGTTGAGCACTAGATTCAAAGACAATTTCTACTTAAATTTCTGACACAAATCTACATAAAAATTTATTTATCTTTTCTATTTTTAGGATAATAAACTCAAAGCTTCTCAATTGTGAATGTCCTTAAGACCATTCATAATGAAAATTACATATATTATTTTAATAAATATTTGCTTATTAAAATGTGTGTTTCGCAATGGAATTTCTTGAATTGCATATCATACAATCCAATTGAGAGTTGCATCGCTATTTTATAATGTTTTTACTTTTATATAATATAAATAATAAAAAAATTATACACCCAAATCATGCAACACCTGATCTAAAAGTAATTATTAGATAACTTTGATTAAAAAAATCATTCAGCTCGATTAATTTTTCAATTATTCCCTTTAGTGTAACTTTCTAATATTTTCTTTTCAATCAGATTTTATTACCATGTACGGAGTACTCCGTAACCTGTATCAAAATATAGGGAGTAGATTTCATCTCTTTCTTGTATGAGTGTCGATGCGCTTTTGTCTCGTCAATAATCTTTATTATACGGTGATAAAATTTTGATATTGTTAAAGTACTCATCAATACGAATCAAACAAGTCCTTATGTTTTTTCTTATATATTGCAAAAAATCTACATAATTATCTTGGATTGTGAATAGTGTAAAAAAATGACATTGGATCTTGGGCGGATGGAGTACCATATGAGCCTTGAAGGTGTCACATCAATTATCAATTATTAATTATTAAAGTTGTAGCAATCTATGTCACATGTTCATCGGCTATTAGTGCCACCTCAGCAATGTTAACAAATTTAATTGGTTTTTTTTATTGTTTTGCACTAATTTTCTTAATTAATTATCTATCTATCTATCTATCTATCTATATATATATATATATTAAAAAAGATCTATTTAGAGCTCTCTCATTAACTCTGGCCCCACAAATCCTACGTGTAAATTTCTCCTTAAAACTCTTTTTTTTTTTAGTTTCTTTTTTAATTTACAATTCACATAACAAAATCCTAAAAACTCTCACAACAAACTCTAACAAATTTTAATAAACCCGATTTAGTTATTTTTCATTAGTTAAAAACGTAAAAACAATATATTTAAGTTCTAATCATGTATTAATTTAATACCAAAGTATTTTAGTTCTATCAAACTTTATAACTAATATATATTTTATAAATTTTCATTCATAAACGAGTACTCTTTACACGTTTCTTAACTCGTATATGTAATGAAACTTCATCATAATCATGAGAAAATTCAACTAATAACAAAAACATAGAATAATTTTTGAATTATACATATCTAATATAACCAAATATTTATAATCTAAGAAAATAATAATTTAGATCAAACAAATTATAATGTCTCATGTCAATATGTAAGAAATAATCACTTAAATTGATTAGTACAACATTGGTTAAGGTATAGTTTTATAAGATTTTATGATATACGTGAAATATCCAACTATGATGTGTATCCAATTTATTCAAAAATAGTTGTATTGAAGAAATTAATAGATCAATAAAATATGTATATTTTATAAATTTTCTTCGACTATAATCTATTATATATGTAAATTATGAGATAAATTTATGTGTTCTCAAAAAAACATTGTTTAATGCCCTTAAAAAACATTACAATCCGTATTTATTAAAGCTATGTTAATATGAATATGAGTTAAACTATGTTAATATGTATATGAGTTAAACTACTGTTTATATAATTATAATTTATATACACCCGTGCATGGTACGAGAATTACGCTAGTTTTGTATTAACTAAACAAATCTTTAGATATATCTATTGCTCTAACTAGATCCTACTTGTGATAGATTAAATTAATAACTAATATTATTTTTCAAATAATTATAGTATAAAAATTTATACATGTTAGTTATTAATATTACTTTGACACTTTGAAATATAAAATGGTTAATTAAAAGTATAATGCATGTCTCTATTTGATGATAATATTATTTATCTGTTTAAGGAAGAACAAGAAATTCAAGCATGTATGTAAAAAAAATTACAAAATTTAATTGCGTTGCAATCATGAGTATATTATTTAATGAAATTCTTTTACTATCAATTTTTTTATTGTTTGTTTAATTTTTGGGTCCCAATTCCGGTGAGGACGCCCTCTTAGAGAAGAAATATGAATCTACTTCATCCGAAGGATGGAGTAAGATCCAAGAGCCAACAACTAAAGGAGGATTGTGGTGGGGCCCATTAATACACTTGCTATATAAGCCTTGAAAGAACCTGCATTCTTTATTTCTCGCTCAAAAAAAAAACCGTTCGTCTTCTCTAGAACCTCCCTAGTTTTCTCTCTCGCTCGTAACTCTCGCACTCGATTTCTCTCTTGATCGACGGCGATATCTTGTTCTTTCTCTCTCGCTCGATCACCTCTATTACAATCTCGCTTCCTCTTTCGAGTTCTCGAGCCGATTTCGCTCACAAACCCTAGAAGGAAGAAGAAGCCATTTTAGCGCGATTCCAAGCAATTTGACGGAGATTTCAGCGACGACAACACAAATCAACAACAACAACAAACAAAACAGCAACAATGAGGTCAAAATAGCATATGGAACCCCAAGTATAAACTCGACTTAAGAATTTTGGTTGTAAACTCCATTTGTTAATCACTTCATCATATGTTTATGGATTTTATACAGTATGCATGAATAGATCTAGAATAACTGTGTATAGATCCTTGAAATTGCATGTGTTGTAACTTGATATAATATTTATGCATTTTCTTTAACAGATATGAGGTGTTGGTGCATCGAATGTGTTGTTGAAAAATATAATTGATTTTGGTGCATCATCCTCTGTGTTTTGGTGCATCATCCACTGTGTTTTGGTGCATCATCTGAGCCTTGTGCATGGATTATCGGGAGCTCAACAAGAGAACCTAGCCATCACGACTAAGAGAAAGCACTCCAATGGCTGGCAATCAGTAGTAAGATAGAGACCAGATTGAATCCTTTCTCTTATTTTAGATAGAAGGATGGGACGCTTCTCCATTCTTATTCGCCGAAAAACAGTAGGTTTTGGTGCATTATCCACTGTATTTTGGTGCATCATCCACTGTGTTTTGGTGCATCATCCAATGTGTTTTGGTGCATCATTCAGTAGGTTTTGGTGCATCATCCAATAGGTTTTGGTGCATCATCCAATAGGTTTTGGTGCATCATACACGGTGTTTTGGTGCATCATCCAATAGGTTTTGGTGCATCATCCACTGTGTTTTGGTGCATCATCCACATTGTTTTGGTGCCTCATCCACATTGTTTTGGTGCATCATCCACTTTGTTTTGGTGCATCATCGACTTTGTTTTGGTGCATCATCCACTGTGTTTTGGTGCATCATCCACTTTGTTTTGGTGCATCATCCACTTTGTTTTGGTGCATCATCCACTGTGTTTTGGTGCATCGAATGTATTTTGTGCATGGTATGTGATGTACTGAATCAAATAGTTATGCTGGTGCATTATTTAGTGTGTGTTGGAGCATCACACAAAAATGTTTTTTATGTATAAAATGTAGGAAAGAAACAGAATGATAATGCACTAATCAAGGAGCTAAGATATGGAACACTAATCATTAGTGATACACCGCATATAAACACTGGTATGTTTGTATAAACGCATGTATAATTATTGTAAAATGCATGAGTGGTTGTTTATTGGTGCATGGGCTGATGTCTATTGGTACATTGATGCATATGTATTGGCTGCTATTTATTAATGATATATGTCTATGGTTTAACAGTGGCAGAAGAAGAGAAAATACCATCAACTTCATCAGAATACCATGGAGAAACAACTCCACTTGATGGTAAACACTAATCATTTTGCCATTTTTTTAATAATCTGTGCGAGTTGGTACATCACCCATTTGACTTTGGTGCATCACCCATTTAGTTTTGGTGCATCACCCAGTGGGTTTTGGTGCATCACCCATTTGGTTTTGGTGCATCACCCAATATTGGTTGGTGCATCACCTAGTAAGAGTTGGTGCATCAATGATATATCTATTGTTTGTCATTTTATTAATTATCTATGTGTTCTTTTTAATGATAACAGAAAGTGGAGAAGAAGTTGACACATCCCAACAAGGGACGGAGACGTGGACGTGCAAAGTAAAGAGTAGAAAGATGTAGGGATGAAATAGGAAGATGTGTTGGATGTTTGTAAACAGTTTGGTTTGTAGTAAGACATATTTGGTTTTAGAAAACAAGTTTGGTTTTTAGGTTGTAAGACAAGTTTGATTTTAAGGTATTTGTGGTTTGCACATGAAAATGGTTTGTGGTTGCTGATGACTCACAATGGCAAAAAATGCATGAGTAGTTGTTTGTTGGTGCATCACATGATGAAAATGGTGCATCACAGAATCAAAATTGATTCATCACCGGATATATAGTGTGTGCATCGCTTGATGAAATGTGGTGCATCACTTAATTGAAAATGGTGCATCACTTAGTGATATTTGGTGCATCACTTAGTAATATTTGGTGCATCACTTTGGGATATTTGGTGCATCACTTTGTGATATTTGGTGCATCACTCAATGATAATCGATGGATGAATAAGCTACAGAAAATGAATGGATAAAAAATTGAAAAATAAAATCAAGACTAATTCAGTCAAGCAAACAAGGTGCTATGCATTGTTAATAAAAATTGGTGCATCACTGAGATGCAATTGGTGCATCACCGAGATGCAATTGGTGCATCACCGAGATACAATTGGTGCATCAATCATAACTAATAGGTGCATTACCAAAATATCTGGTTAATAACTAGTTACAATGAAAGCTCAGAGAAACTAATGGACATATTGAGGACAAGTAGTGATGTTGTGTCCCGACCTGTTACAAATTTTACAAACCCTTTTCTTCTTCTTGGAATTTTCAATTCCAACTTCTTGGCCACCTTTAATACACCTCTTCTTGAACTTGTTCTTTCCCATTTCAGGAGGATGGATATTTACTTGATCAGGTAACGGGCCAACAAATTTCTCAAACTAGCTGGTGTTAAGGAAGAAGGATCAACTACTTTAGATCTTGTGAATGCAGCCTTTTGATCCTTTAAAATAGCTAAGAACTCTTTCAATCTATCCATGTCATCACCAACAATGTCAACACAAGAATACATTTATGTCATCACTTTCGGCCAACAAACGTTTTCTTTCATCAATCTCAACACTAGAATCATACACTGCACCGTCTACTTCAAAAATTGGTTGTAGAATAGCTTGCTTGGTCAATCTTATAATTAAGTGCATCACATCTTGAAATAAGGTGCATCAGTCAAAGCTAAAAGGTGAATCAACCAGTGAACATTAATGCACTATGCACAGAAATCATCACTGTTTTCAACTGATGCATCATAGCATATTATATGGGGCATCAGTCAAAGGTAAAAGATGCATCAATTAATGAACATTAATGCATTATGCACACGAATCATTAAAATTCTCAACTGGTGCATCGTAGTCTATTAAAAGGTGCATCACTCAATTGTAAAAAGGTGCATCACTCAATGGTAAAAGGTGCATCACTCAACCAAATCACGTACAAAAATCCGAAAATCTGAGACATTATATTGATACTGTAATGAAATGCAATATATATGCAGAAACAACAATCAAATCAAACACACAGTACAAATCTTAACCTAAATTAGGAGAAGCATTATCCATATCACGAAGGACACTAGATTTGGCCGGCGACAAACGCAAAAAGAGAAAACACAGTGGCGCGAGCACTGTCGAACACACTCTCGCCTAAGGAACACCAGGAACAGCCGAAGAACAACAATGGCGGCGAGTAAACGAGCAGAAGAAAGATTCGATGAGAAGAATACGATGGCGGCGATGGAGGATGATTCTCCTCTACCGAATTTTCGCCGCTTTCCTTCTTCTATAGAGAACGAATTCGTCAAATTCGAGCGATGTGATGGAGAGATCTACGGAGGAGCAAGTCGGCGACAAGAAGAGGTCGGGAGAGAGCGGCTGAATTTTATCTTTGAAAGAGAAGGGAAAGGGAAAGGAAAAAACGGACGGACGAGATTAAAACGTGACGGACGGTGGAGATTGATCTTCACTCCTTCTTTGTAAAGGCATCCTCACCGGATCTTTTTCCTAATTTTTGTCGGTAAAATTACAACTATCGAGTTAGTTAGTTCAATTTTGTATACCATATTAAATAACATGTGAAGTTTTCATAAATTACTAAAACTAAATGATGTTATAAACTTTATTTCGGTGGTAAATTTGATTAAATTATTAGTGAAATTTGAATAGAGCTCCGTACAAGACACGAATACTCAACTAGTATTTGTATATTTTCAAAACTCATCGAGTGTTACTTATTTATTTAGTGTAGAATGATTATATGGAAATAATAATCTATATTTAGCTGTTAAACTAATTCTAGTCATTTATCGCAAATACTCTATTGTAGGATTTGTAGGTGATTCATTTAATAAATGTACCTTTTTCATTTGAATCTTATAGAATGTTCACCAAACTCATACTCCGTATATCATTATACAATGCTAACGTGTTTTCTAGTGGATATCATTGCAAAAGTTAGGTTGGCTACTACATTGACCAAAGTTGATTTGGTTGTATAACCACCTTTACTACGTATGTCCAAAGTGTAGTACACAAAAATAAACATAACAAAAAAGAGTACATAGAATTATAAAATCTTTTCGTACCCGACTCAAAACTTAAACGACTGATTACTTTGAGTTTTTGAGTTTGACTCTCGATAAAGTGAAAATGTATAAGAGATAAAATTAGTATATACATTTTTTGTTAGTCCACGACTGATGGTTTACGAAGATAAATTTTATTTACACATTTTTGTAAATGTAACAACATTATTAAATAAACAGTTGATAAATATATTTATAAGAGTTTAATAAAGGGGTCACCTAAAAATTTCAATTTCAATGATTCATGAATTAACTAACAGAAATTCCGCATGGTAACCCTCAACTTTTAACAATTCCGCGATATACCCTAACGTTTGATAATATTTCGCATGGTAACCTTGAGTTTTCTAAAATTTTCGCCAAATATCCATTTGTCCTAAATCGTTAAAAAGTTGTTAAATAATTAAAAAAAATATTTGAGAAAAGCAAAGAAATAAATTAGACTAACATATTATTCACCAAATTAAGTAATTTAACTAATTTTATAAAACTTATAAAATACCATTGAAATAGCATTGTTCTTGTTTCTAACTACAAACAATCTAATGTCAAGTTTTGTCATTATTCTCTTTAAATTAATTAAATTACATAATTTGGTGATTAATATGTTAAAAGTGTTGCTAATTTATTTCTTAGCTTTTCTTATGAATTTTTTTAATTATTTAACTACTTGTCTGACGATTAAAAACAAATGGATATTTTGCGGAAATTTTAGAAAACTCATGATCACCATGCAAAATATATCAAACCTTAGGGTATTTCACGGAATTACCATAGTTTTACCAGACGAAATTCTCGATTAACCAACTCATCTGACAAAAAATAATTAATACTTTAATTTGTCATCAACTGCCAACCCCACAAACCCACCAACCATTTTAAGATCACCTATAATTTAGTTTTACTTGTATACATCAACTAATCTCTAGCTATTCCAATTTGTAAAACACCTATAAAAGTTTGAAGCAAGAAAGAATATGACTAGTTTTGTGTCAAACTTAGCTATTTTAAAAGAGAAAATATATACAAGTTGTATTCCACAAAAGTACCGAAGACTGGTTGAGGTTTGTCATGTAATGGTAATGCTTTGATCAAGTACCAAAAGGAAGCAACCCAGAAGCTCTCAGCTATCAGTTAAAAATATGTACGAAGTTACTGTTACACATACACAACAGATTCACAGAATCAGACTAAAATATTCAAGTCAACAAATGTGCACATGCTGCAATCAGACTAATATATTCAAGGTTAAATCATTTCAGTACAAAAATCAGCATTCAATTTTATGAACAAACAATCATAATACAAAATTCATTTGATCAAAACTGTCGCATTTGATCAAAACTCTCAATTGGGATATACATTCCACTAAAAAATAGAAAATTCCTCTATTTGATCTCCTCCACCTTTCTCAAATCTCTAATCTCTGGTTCATATCAAACGATATGGGAAATGACAACATTAGGGATTTTCACTATCTGTACTTTTCAGTCTCTTCGAACTGGAAAGCTCGCTTGATCTGTGATTAAAGAGTTCAAGTTAGTGTGCCTAATCTAATATGCAACTAGACACCTAAAATATGTATAAATTAGGTGTTATCAATCTGTGATTAAAGAGTTCAAGTTAGTGTGGATCAACATAAAGGAGAAAATATCTATTGTGTTTTCTACCCCTTAACAAGAATGATTTGTTCAGTTGAATTGTTTTCTACCCTTTAACAAGAGCTAAATGATGATCTACATTTGTCTCATATGTATGTCTTAAGCAAGTTCCATGATTTAATCACACGACTGTCCATGTAATCCAGTTTGTTAAGCTAAACTATAAAAGTCAGATCCAATGCTGAGTTTATATCAGTCTTGGAACCAATTCAAGTGCCCTTAGAGCATGACAGAACAATGTAGCAACGTAGCACAATCAAAAGTTTCCCACATAAACTACCATCATTCGTTCCTTCAGATTATTTGAATCACAATGCAAATATACGGATCCAAGAACTATCACTTTTCTTACTAAGTTTTAAAAATCAATCTACTAGCCAATAGTAATTAACTTTAGGATTAATGCTAATCAGGATGTTATAATATTTGAGAAACAATCATATTCAAGCAGCAGGATTATAAGAATCGAAGAACATTATAAACTACACAATACAAACTGCTCGACAGTCAATTAAGTGAAATAAAACACTTTGTTGTCCACTTTTCAACCTAAAGCAATAAGGTCCAAGAAGAGGTTCAAGTGCTTCACTAGTAAATGAAAATACAGAAAATATACACTTACCTTGGAAATTTTCGTTTTCTTTGGTCTCTCAGTCCATCTATCACTAAATCACCATTATCCATAGAGTTAACACCAACCATAAGATTCAACAAATTGCTCGCGTTTAGGAATGTCTCAGAATCAGACAAGCCTGGAATTGATAAATCCTTGACTTTGTTTTTGACATATTGCATTACAATAAAACCTGGAAAACAGCAACACAAACGATAAATTTGCTGGATAAAATCAGAAATAATATAATCGCAAATCAAATAGCTCAATACTGTAATAAAGACAGGTTATCCCATTCAGAGTACAACAAACTTGGAATTTCATTATCAATTCACTTTCATTACTCATTAGTCATTACACAGAAGTGGCCACTTCTTGAATCAGAAATTTCAGAGTACAAAAATTCTATCCTAGCAAGGAAGAAATCATTAACCTTAGAAGATGAACTAGAAAGGATTGTGACAGCTAGATAGGTATATGATTAGAGGTAGTCAACATAGGAAACGTAATTCCGTATCACATTTTTATATATGGAGGCAAAACCAAAGTTAGGAAACAGATAAAAATACTATACCTAGAACTCGAAGCATTTTCAAGTTAAACTTCTTAGCTAAAGCCTCATGCCCAAGAGTTTCAGCACGTTGAAGGACCAGCTTCTTCAAAGTCATCAGCAAATCCTGTGAAAAACAACAAATATACTTCAATATCACCGGTTGAAAACTCAATTAACCTGAAAAGGCAAACCTTTTCCTAGTGTTCTAGACAGTGGCGGAGCCAGAAATATATTGAAGGAGGGGCTCAATATTATATATTGTTAGTGTTATTAACAAGTAGTTTATGTAGTAATTGATGTTAAATTTGCTTTTTTTTTAAATATAATACTAAGTATTATCATTATATTTTATGTATAATTGAAAAATTATAATAAGATAAGTTTAATATTTTTTGTATAAAGAATTAAAAATGTGATAATATTTACACTTACAATATAACAAAAAAAATTATAAAAGAAAAATATAATTATGCATATTCATCCGAGGCCCTCACATTATTTTAAATTTTATATAGATGTTAGAAAAATTTGATAATTAATTTTCATTTTTCTAGTTTAATAAAAGAAATATTCATTGAATAAGGTTCTAAACATTAATGTACAAAACGAAATTATTGGGTTAATCAATAAACAAAACCAATTCTAATTTGAGAATTAATTTTCATTTTTCTAGTTTAATAAAAGAAATATTCATTGAATAAGGTTCTAAACATTAATGTACAAAACAAAATTATTGGGTTAATCAATAAACAAAACCAAGTTAATGTTAATGGGCTTGTCTCATGGGCCATGGACCATGGTACAAAACGGAAAAAAAGCAGTTTTAAAAAAGCTTATCAGTGGCAATAACTAAAACGACACGTTTTGACACACTTTTAACATTAAAAGGAATGAGTTTAAAAGCCTTCTTCTTCCCCAAAACAGCCGGCCCTACCACAGAAGGAAGGAGGTGCTTCAATGGTGATTAGTCAAAATCAAAGATAATCTCGACGGCTCCCGATGGCGAAGGAGGTGCTTTAGCACCCTCAAGCACCCCCTAGCTCCGCCACTGGTTCTAGACTAGTGATTACTAAATCAAAAACTCAATCAGGCTAACTTAGTTAAATACAAACAAAATTCAATGGAAAAGCTTAATCGGTGTACATGCCATTTGCAAAGGGTTAATCCGTCTCATCTGTAACATCAAGAATTTTGCTTCCAAAGATTATTACTTTAAAGAAAACGAAGAAAGAATGCAGATTTCAATTTGCTTAGAAGTTCAGACTCTGATAGAGATAGAAGCCATCGAACATCTTCAGGCAAGTTATCTTCTACCAATCCTTCCTTCTCCATCCGAAAGCCAACCAATGGGTCACACAATCCACTACTGATGCCTAACATACATGTGAAACTCAATTTCAAAACAACTCTTAAAGCTAAAGAAAATCCCACAAATTAGGGAGAGAAAAAGGGTTCGATAGAACTACTCACATATGGTTTTCGGAGGCGATGATGTAGCGGGTGAGAGCTGCAGACAGTCTCAACTATGTCGGTTAGGGTTTCAAGGGCAGAAGCTGAAGGAAAATTAAGAATAATGAAAAATTAATAGAAAATACTTATTCATAATTTATCAATTTTACTTTTTTTTACCAAAATCTATCTTATATATATAGTGATTTTAGGAAAGTTGTTAGACTATTTATTTATTTTTAAAAAATATTATTAATATATTAACAAATTACATTAGGAAAAATAAAAAACATTAATTTAAAACAAATTATTTTCTAGGTTAAAACTTAATCTATCGAATTATTATTCATCTATTTTGTCTATTTTACTTATATATAATGAAATTTGAAGTAGATATAAAACTATAAATAACTAACCACTAGAAATTTGATAGTTAACTAATGAAAAAACACATAAATATATTTTATTTGTTATAGATATTTATTGAGGTTGCAGCAATATAAAACATTATAAATTATATAAAACATATATTAAAATCGATTATAAAATTATTATTAAATAATTATATAATGTTTTAAAACACTTTGTTTCTACAGAGTCACTGTCGATTGAACACACATGTGACGGAGCTATTGCCATGGCAAACTATCGATGGCGAACGTCGATTCAATTGGCTCGCTTTCAGTTCAATCGTCTGGTTTCCTCCTTTCCCTCTCAACTTCCTGATCCTCCTCCTTTCCCCAGTCACCGCCGAGTTGTCGTCACCGGTGAATTCTTCATTTTCCTTCTCTAATTCCGTGGCTAGGGAGTTCGGTGGTTGTTCTTCAATTGAATTTTTGTTTCAGGTTTAGGCATGGTTACTCCTCTCGGATGTGGTGTTGAGACGACGTGGAAGCGGCTTGTGGGAGGAGAATGTGGAATCAGAGGGATAACTGCGGATGATCTTCGGATGGAAGGGTTTGATTTGGAAACTAGGGCTCATGTGTTTGACCAAATTACCTCCAAGGTGGCTGCTATTGTGCCATTGGGGACTGGAGCTGGTGAATTTGATGAGAATTTGTGGCTTAGTTGTAAGGTTCAATTTCAAATATCACAATTTTATTTTATGTGCTCTATACTTCTATATTTGATTTAAATTTTTGCTTGTGGTACAGAACTTGCTCATGTTCTTAAGGGCCATTTGTGGTCAAATTATGTGAAGATTTCAATGAACCTTTTATTTTTATTTTTTGGGCCTGGTATGTTGAGCCCCTTTGGAACTTTTTCATTGTTGATTGCTTAGGCTGAGTTATATGGTATGTGATTACGTTCTTGGAACGAAGTTTTCAACTTGTATGTTTGCACCCTTTTGTTTGCATGCTTTCATTGCCTTGAAATGATAAAAGTTATGATTAACATGTCAGTTCTTGAGCCTCAAAGGATATAGTATACTGTTTTCCTATTAGGGGGTGTATCTGGATTTCGTTGTTCCATAAGTGAACGAGTGACCTGCGGGGTTTTGTCAACACGTTTAAACCGAATTGTCATTGAACTCGTTAAAAATATGCCGCATGTCGAAATGCTATATGATTTTGCTATTTTTTTAATAATGCAGAAAACTCTTCTAAAACAGTCCATATCATCACTGAAACATATGTTTTCTGCTCATCTACTCTTTACTCGTTATAATCTTGGTATGCTTCTATCCTTATTAGTTCTCCAAGTAAATGCCCGAGTTTGCCATAGTTCATCTGAATCCAACCTGTTCTGTGCTTATGATATACATCTTGTGTAGGAGCACAGAGCAAGATCAAGGTTCATAGCTTATGCATTATGCGCTGCTGATGAAGCTCTTAAAGATGCAGATTGGGTGACACTTGACCCTGCGGATAAAGAAATTACAGTAATATTTATTTGTTACTATCAATTCTGAATAATGCTTGTTTATCTGTTCAAATCGGATTTTGTAGCATCCACACTAACCTCATGATTATTAGGGAGTATCAGTAGGCGGGGGGATCGGAAGCATTTGTGACGTGGTTGATGCTGCGCGAATGATTTGTGACAAGGTCAATTTCTTTCTCTTCTATATTGTAATGCATCTTTTCCTTTTCTTGTTCACTTTCATCTATCATAAAGCAGTGAGAAAACAAATAATCCAGGATGTTATTGAAGGAATTTTTACTGACTTTTAATTATGCTTATTCTGTTTGAAGAAATTGCGCCGCCTCAGTCCCTATTTTATTCCTCGGATACTGATCAATATGGCTGCTGGCCATATAAGCATGAAGTACGGCTTCCAGGTATGTGACAACTGACAACATTCGGAAATGAGCATCAAAATGATAGTCTAGTGGATCTGGACAAAAAGGCATCATACTAAATTAATAAAAAATTAGTTATTTTAAATGTCATCGTCATGAGTATTGTTTTTTTTTTTTATTGTCAAAGAGGTGCTGATTCGAAATTTTGTTTTTTTATTGACAACTGACAACATGGATGTATGTATTGTGGGATTTATGATGTTAGTATCTTGAAGATGTTTCTGGTTTGTTATCTGAAGATTTGAACTTTTGTCTGCAAAAGAAATGAAAATAGTTACCAAACGTAAGGAACTATATTTATAATTTTATCTATGATGGAACATTCTGTTATTCTGAATGTAATTCTAGCTTATTGTACTACATACATGTTACTATTAAAATGGCTTGTCCTCAACTAATTTCTACTATGTTGTTTCTGTTTTTGGACTTCACGAAGTTGTTTTTATTTTTATAATTATCATTATTATGATCTATTACACCAAACCTGCCTTTTAATTCTAGGGACCAAACCACGCTGCGGTGACAGCTTGTGCTACTGGAGCGCACTCAATTGGTGATGCTGCTAGAATGATCATGCATGGTGATGCAGATGTAATGGTGGCGGGAGGAACTGAAGCTAGTGTTGATGCCTTGTCCATTGCAGGTTTTTGCAGGTCTCAATTTTGTATAGATCATTGCATAATTTGCATGTACTTACGGCGTTTAAAAAATCTCTGAGTTTGAACTCTGGTTCTTTGTTTCTGAAATGGAAGAGCCTATTTATCTTAATTGAATATGCAGGTTAAAGGCCATGTCTACAAAATACAATTCCATCCCGAGTGAAGCTTCTAGACCTTTTGACAGTGGTAGAGATGGATTCGTGTAAGCATACATCACTAAAGGTTCCCTCTAGATGCATTTTGTTTGACATAGTCATTTCTATTTAACGCGTACATGTAACATAGAATCGGCATTCCTGTCTCATGACTAATTGAACACACACTTGCAGGATTGGTGAAGGCTGTGGTGTTCTTGTACTGGAGGTCAGTTGGTCAAGGGTGTCATTTTAGTTTTTGAAATTTGTAGTGTTCGTTCAATCTTATATCAGAGAAGATTTTGATAGCAACCATCTGACTTGGTATCTGAATATTTAATTAAAAAGAAAGGATGCATAGATTTTGCAAATGCCGTGGTAGAAACTAGAAAATCAATAAGTCCAAGATAAGAATATTAGTTGAGTCTTGGCTGCCTGTTTCGCATGGCATGATAATATTTTGCTTTTTGCCTAAGCTGTATAAACTTGTTGACAAGACAAAACATGCTAATTGAGTTATCATAGAGCATAAGTCAATTGCATCCCACCAAACCCTCGACCTTTACAAACATTGGTGAAAAGAATGCCTTAAAGATCAATGAAGAAGGATGTGCATGAAAACTGAACACAGCTATGTGCAGATTGCCACATTTACATGAAAGCACGTCTTTCATCGATTGATTTTATTAATTACGAGACAAAGATTTTGAACACATCTGCCCAACAGAATATGTAATTTCAGAATTTTGAAACTATTTAAGCCGCAATTGCACTACATTGCTGCTCTGGAAGGATGAAGATTTTCCTTTTATCTGACAATGCATTCTATTTAATTTGAGTTGTGTCATTGTTCGTGTTTTGTGAAAACCCTCATATTTCTAGTTTCTTTTTAAACTCTACCCTCGTAATCAGGAGCTTGAACATGCCAAAAAGAGAGGTGCAAAAATTTATGCTGAGCTTCGTGGCTATGGAATGTCAGGTAGCTGCCTAACTTTGGGTTCTACTCTTAGCCTTCTTAAACCATTGCATTTAACAATTTTTTCTATAATGATGCCATCTAGGTGATGCATACCACATCACTCAGCCTCATCATGATGGACGAGGTGCTATCTTAGCCATGTCACATGCCTTGAGACAGGTGATTTCTTGAAACATGATTCAGTATCGAGTAAAGAAAATGGTTGAAAACTCAAGACCGATCTCCTTAAATTATTTTTTGTTTCCTTCACGTCAAATGCAGTCAGGACTACAACCTCATCATGTGGATTATGTTAATGCGCATGCTACATCAACACCTCTGGGTAAACTGTGTTCATTTTTCTTCTACATTCGTATGCTGGTTTTAGTGGATCCCGTTTCACTTAGTCTGATTTGTCCTCTCAGGTGATTCTGTGGAAGCCAATGCAATAAAATCTTTGTTTGGTGCACATGCGACATCAGGCGCTTTAGCCTTGTCTTCAACAAAGGTAATGTTCAAAAATACACAATAAAATGCAGCTTTTTTCCCTTGTCATTCAAATTAACAAAACAAAGTTGATGAAATATATAACATATAATGCAGAGATGTTAGTGTGATTTATCTTTTCAATGATATCTCAGGGTGCTACAGGACATCTTTTAGGAGCAGCCGGTTCTGTTGAAGCAATATTTTCAATATTAGCCATTCACAAGGTAAGGCTAATTGTCTAACTACTAAGTTGATGAATCCGTCACACGAGATCAAAGAAACAATTGTGGGTGCATTTCTGTTTGGTTCTGTTGTTGATTTCAGGGAATGGCTCCTCCAACTCTTAACCTTAGTGAGCCAGATGCTGTCTTTTCAAATGGGTTCATGCCATTAAGTGCGTCAAGGGAGATGCCTATACGAGCCGCCTTGTCGAACTCTTTCGGGTTTGGAGGAACAAACACGTCTCTACTCTTTACTTCACATCCGTAGAGAACAGAAGAATGAATGTGAATTCATCAGGTTTTGCAGTGTAGGGAACGTTAGCTATGTGCAGCATCTATTTCGTCTTTGTTGTCTCATTAAATAAAAATGGGTCATAACCTGTCTCCAACTTGGGTATTAATATTGGAAAAGTGATCACTGGAAACAAACATGTACTGCTTTTCAAAGTTGTTATGGTTTGTGTTGAGATGGAAGCGGGAAAAGTCAGTATTGTCGACTAAAGATAGCTACACAAGATAGCTGACGTGTAGCGTTTTGCGTGTGTTATCTAGTGATTATTAGCATAGTTTAGGGATCATTTTGAAGTTATTTTATATGTAATTATATGATCGGGAGCCAAGAAGAAGAGGTGAAGAACTATGAAGGTCTACAAGCTTGAAGACATCTTTTGAAGATTTGAAGACAAGAAGAATTGAAGACGAAGTTGAAGATGTTGATGCAGAGAGAAATCCGCGGGTGAGCCGCGGACAACCCGCGCTTGCGGGTTAGTACAAATCGGAGATCCGCGACAGCGGAAGAAGAATTGTCGAGAATTTGACCAAGTGTTTCCGCGCCCACGTCCATGGATTATGAGGCCGACATAACAGATCCGAATCCGTGTTTTATTTTCCTTTTCTACTTTATTTCTTTTTCTTATCTTTTCTATTTTCGGGATATTTTACTTCCTTTGGTATTTAAGCTTAAAAACAATTGCAACTTTGAAGATTACAACGTTCTTATCCCTAGTTTTTGCCTCCATTGCTATGAAGAACTGATTTTCCTTTGTTTCGCCGGACAATGGAAGTCTTTGGTTGATTGGTTATGAGATATGGAAGTCTTTGGTTGATTGGTTATGAGATATTAACTCTTAGTTTGTTTTTCTATTGATTGTATAAATTTTCTTGTTGTTAATTTTATTGAATCTTATTGATTTATCTAGCTTGATCATCTAGGTTTGTTGATATTGTTCAAGGATTTGGAAATTCCGGATTGAAATTTATTATCTAATAGTAAACATGAATTTACATGAGCGGGTTGCGAGTGTCTATTTCTGTGTGAGAATTTATTGCATGCTAATAGTGATATGTTGTCTGAATTGCATGTATCCTCCTTAATTCTTATATTTAGTGCTTCTATTGAATTGAATCTTGAAGGTTTTCGGGTTTGTTTAATAGGGATTCTTATCAAGCGGGTTGCGCTCATAATTAAATCAGATCGGAATTGAAACAACAATAAGATTGTATAAACTTGAGATATCTATGATCAACCTTTCATGCTATTATGTGGATATTTGTCAAGTGAAACACTTTCCCAATCATAATTTCAATTATTCTTGATAATTCTTGATTTACTTTGTGTTTAGTTTTTAATCAAACAACTTCCCTTTTTAGTTCGTTCGTTGGTAATCAAATACTTGCTAAGGAATAGATTACTTGATTCTCTTGGGTTCGACCCTTACTTTCCTGCTACACTTAGTTAGGTTGCTAATGTTTTCTTTGCATCAACGATTTCAACCTTGTCAATAGCCATGATTTCGACAAGCATCGCAATCTTACGAAGCCTAGAAGCAGGGCCGACCTTTACCCTTGTTGGGTTAGGGCGACGGCCTAGGGCCCAGAGCAAATAGGGGCCCGATTTAATAAATTATGTAGTAGTAGTATTTGTATTTCCGTTTAAATTGGGCCTTTTAATTTTTTTAATCAGAAAAATAAATAAATTAGGCCCAACTTTTTTAAGAAGAATTTTAGGCCCATTTTAAACTGGACTTCAGTTCCATTTTGTGTGTTTATTAAAACTATATATTGTAAGTTGCTGAAGGTTTTTGTTCATTTTGTGTTGTTTTTTAATTGTTATTATAAGAATTCAGCTCAAAATCTGTAAGTAGCCATGGCGAAGTCGGAGCCATGGCGAGCGAAAATCGTCGGAGAACCTGCAGCCGCCACAACCAGAGAACCGGAAGAAGGACCACCAGTGTACTCCTTTTTGGAGCCATCGACATCTTCCTCTTTCCCTCTTTTCACCGTTGTATAAAAGGAGCCAAAGAATTGGTACCGTTTCTATAACTCCATTACTCTATTCCATTTCCTTCAAATTTCTAAAAACCCTAAATGTTTGATTCGAATTGCCTCCATCTCTTCAGGTTCGTCGCATTTGGGGCTTCTTTCATTGTTTCTAATTCGGTTTTTGTGGGTGATTTGTACCTATACATTTTGGAAACTACTATTTTGTGATCTTTGAGTTTGGAATCCTAGGTAAACAAGATGAGCAACAGTTGCTGAGCAGCTTGCAAACGTTGAGCCCAAAGGTTGATGAGGACACATAGAATGTGCTTTCAGTGGAATCCATGGTCGTACACGAAGCTCTTTGGTCAGGTAAATACAACTCTCAATTTTAATCTCAGAGAATTGGCTTGCGAATTATAAACATGTGAAAATTTCAATAATTTACCTCTTATGTGTCAATTTCAATAATTTACCAAAAAATGATGACCTAAAACTCAAAAAAAGACGGTGGTTTTCTATAGGCACACACTAAGAAGTTACATTTGGAAATTAAGAAGCTAAATTTGGTAGGAATTTTAGTTTCCTTGATGCATTTTACACTTTCCTCTTTAGGTGGGGAGAGGGCGTCAGTTTCAAAAGTACAAGAATCCATCTGTGCTGGATATGAACACATCTCAATTAGGCCAAGATTTCCCCCCTGTCAATCTCACAATGCCCTCTTCCTATACCATTACCCTACCCTTCAATATTCAACGCCGCTATTGGCCAGAACGGACTAATTACAGGCACCAGTTTAGCCATCGGGTCTACCTCCAAAAGGATCAGTCGACGTTCATTCCATCTCTATGGCTGCAAGACTGAGATCCTCAAGCGCGGTGATGCCGTTCTTGAAGAATATGTTAAGATTCGACATCCAACGTGGAGCTCCTGCTGCTGAGATGGCGATTAGTTGGGGTTTTGCAAAGGAGGAGCTGGAAGATATGGGTGAGATTCTATCTAAGATGATCAAGACACTTGACCCTTATGTTTATGCATCATCTGATTCTGATTGATTTACTGGTAGGTTGGAATGACTAAACTTTGCAGGCTTGCAAGGTATTGTGCTCCTTTGTATGATTCACTTGGTATTGTTGTTCCCTTCTATCCTTTCGTAGTATAGAACTCAACAAAACTAATAAAAGAATATTTGTGTACATGAATGGTGCAGAGGAATTTATGATATGTGAATATGTCATGCTGAGGTGTCTATTGCATATGTAGAAGGAAAAAAAATTCAGAGGCAAGCCAATACTTTTGTACAGGTTGTTGTTTTTGTTAATGGAGTTGATCCAGTGCCATTGAAACAAAGGGTATTGTTCTGATTCACAGTGTTGAACAGGTAATTGGCCGACTCCCAATTCTATGTGTAGTTATGTCTTAAGAGGCAACAAGTTTGTGCATTTTTAGCTACATTTATTTTCTTTCATGAGCATCTATTTCTAGCTACTTTTTCCCCTAATCAGTTCCGCAGGAATTTGAAACAACTCTTCCTCTCTGCGAAGACGTGGCTGACTCTGATGTTCTCATGATTCCCGCAGGTGAAGGGATGAGCGTTGCTGGATCGTCTTCTAATAATCCTAAGCGCTCCGAGATCAAAAAGTGGAATGTTGTTGCTCTCTGGGCTTGGGGTAATGCTCGATACTTCTTTTTGTAACACATTTAGTGATTTCCCGAAACTTGAAATTCTATTATTCTTTGATGATTGTAATAGAAAATAATGCAATACATTTATAACAAACATTGGTTACATTAGAGCAACAAAGCTGTGATTATGGTCAATCTAAGGCATATCTCATTACTGTGAAATGAATATACTATGAAGAAAAGGCCTGTGGCATGTAATTGTTTTTGTATCCATTAAATCTTCTGGCGCTCGATATTTCAGTTACTAAGGGTCTATACAAGCTATTCATTATATCTGTGCAAAAACATGTTTATGATTCTTTAAACAACTTATAGGCTAATCCGCTCCTTACATATATATTGTCTATACCGCTTTTTTCCGACAAAGTCTCGAAGACCAAATTGTCAGTGAGACTGTCCTGAAGCTGTCAAGCCTACAATCTTGGCATTGTTTATCTCATGGTCGTTTTCAGGTAATTATAGAACTTAAACTCAGTTACGTTGGATATGATTTTGTTCATAATATTCATGGTGAATTTGTGTCTTGAACTGCAGATGGAGCTATGTCTTAATCCAGATCTAATTAAAAAATGGAAGAGAATGATTAAAATAGAGGCTAAGGAGGCAAAGAAGCAGGGCAAGAGAATTTTGACCCTGCAAATTCAGTGGAAGTAAAAGTTCTTGACACGCCTCATTCTAGAGTTTTTGGAGGTATGTTCTGAACTTGAAGATCTACAACCAATTTGTACGCAGTAGTTGGTAAATGTATCACCTTGTATGTTCTGTTTGCAGATATTGGATTCTCAGGTATTTCCCCAAGGAGATCTTGATAATTCAGATGTAGTTACTAATGGTTTTCAGGGAGTTGATGCTTGCATCTTATATTGTGAGAGAGGAAGGACCTGCTGAATGCTGATCGGATCCTAAAAACAATATTATCATTATGAGATTAGCTCTGAATTGAGACTGATTTAGTGAAATTCCGTTTGTGTTTTATGGAGTTACGCTTCCTCCATAGAAGGAAACCTTTCCGGATTTGTACTTAAGTGGGAGCTAACTAGAGATTTCCCTTTGCCTCATGGTGATCTAGGTATATCTTCTACTTTATATCTTCTGAATTCTTTTGCTTTTTTACTCAAGTTGAAGTTGATGATGAATTTGCATCTCAATATTTTGTCATTTGCAGTATATCAAAAATGAAGACGGAATTAGGATATCTTGGGGATTAGTCAGCTTTCAAGCGAAGATGGTGTAAGTTATTTTTTCTTTAATCATTGAAGCTTACAATGGTTCCAGTCCCATATACTTGCATACATCACCTATTTCAAATCTTTGCGTGCTCCATCTTGATTAACATATAGGATTGAGTTTAAATTGTTCATAGTGCTTTTTTGTCTCAAGAAGATTAAATAAGCTCCGGGAAAAACTGAATTTCCTAAATGAAGTCTTAAAACAAAGGCTAGATTTGAATTTATCATAGTTCACCAAATTTAAGACACTTAAGGTATGTTCCACCATAAACTTATGGAAATAATTGTTCCGATATCATGCTTTTGAAAGAAATCAATGGTTTGTGAAGATGACAAGTCTTACATGTATATATTGCCTAAAGTCTTCACCTGTTGATTTGTTTTTATTCTCATGTGCGAATTACTAAAGGAACAAGAGTTATTTTTCACTCCATGATTCTTTATGAATTATCAACATATACATATCAAATTTTTCTTGATTTCAGTTGAGCAAATTTTTAATGTTGTGTCTCAGTTAGCACTTTGCTATCCTCATCCACTGCCATCAACTGTAAAAACTGAACTCTTAGTCTTTGAGAAGATTCTGTAAAGAGAACTACTAATTAACATGTACCTGAATGTATTATCCGTCCATATTGATTGTTTGAATTGTGTACATAAAGCAGAGATGTGGTGTGACGCCACCAGTGTCAGACATTGAATGAAAGAATGTTATGGTTCCAGAATCACAAGGCAAGTAAGAGACATGAGTACACCTTCACTAATTCCACTTCTAACATTATCACACACACATCTTCAGGTATCAACGAAATCTATACTTTTATATAGGCTCTGAGTTTGTTAATTTGCATGGATTGCCTGAAAACAACAAAATTAAATTGATAACATGAGGTTGTGGATATGAGTGTATCACCATATTTGGCCTAAAAATAATTATCTATCATCTCACCTTCATGTGTTTTCTCTCAATACGAACATACCTATATAATCTTGAATATTCTAATTCATTCGTTTTTAAGTTGTGGGTTTAATCCCTGCAATTTTGCCTATGATTTATGCCAATTAATATTACAAATCCAATTCCATGTAATGCTCAAATCCTTAGCTTCTTTATAATACTCCTAATTTGGGTTTCATAAATATAAAAGTATACAACTCTTACAAAATTTTAAAAGGTTCACCTCAACTAAGCTTTTTTGTGTGGGGGAAGCTGGCGTTAAAAATCAATAAGAGATGTCTAATTAAATTCAAGCTTTACCTAATATGCTCTCTCTTCGCTATTTCTTTGTTTGTTTGTTTCGGTATAAGATTTCTCAAGGATGTATAGTTTTTTTTGGATATATCATGTGGCCCTCAACATGTTGCTTTAATAAGGTTAAATACCCATGAACTGTGTGCTTTCTTTTTCCTTTGCAATTCTATTATTATTATATAATGACCACCTGGGACCTGCTACATCTGCAAGAGGATGGGAAGGATTTTTCTGTCAAACTTTCAACACTTCCATCTACCTGTAATAGCATCATTTGTTCTCCTTTTTTGTTGCAGCATAACCAGTACAAAAGCCAACAACAACTTCTGTTTTGCACCAATTTCCCCCCTGTTCTACAACATCTGTTAACCAATACAGCAGCCAGCAACAACTCCTTTCTTCTATGGTTCCAACACAGTTACAACAATGAGAAAACAATAGTAGGAACTCCTTTTTTTGATATAATCAGATTTTCTAGGGGAATGTACATATCAGGACCTTTTTTTATGGCATTGATCTCACTTCATTTGAGCTATGTTACATGCAATGATGTATCAAATTTATGTGGTGCATCTAACTTCTTGATTTGAGGAAACAATCAGAAAAAAACTCATTTATGACCACAAAGTGATAATTCTGATCGACAACTGATTATTAAAGCACTGATGCAATTTGTATACTGTAGATAGAAACCTGAGCAACTATTAGTAAGCAAGAGAATATATTTTTACATGTTTGATTGCTTTCCTGTTGAGACATTAGTGGAGCTTGTGAAATCAGTGTTATTTCTGCAACTATGCTAATGTGATTACAAACTTACATCGATGGAAACTATAGGGTTGGCATCATTTACTAAAAAAACTTAGGCTTGTGCGATTTGCAGGAATCATATTAGGGATCCTTAATGCACTTTTCACACTTTTCTTTTTCTTTTTTTATCTATTTTTTATTTTCCAAGGACCATATATGGTATATCCCTTTTAAATTTTTGCTAGCCCTACAAAACACAATTCAGAGCTATGCGATTAAGAGTTAGCAAGGAAGTGGATGACTGAGTTACATTTTTGTTGCTTTGAAAACTTAATTTCTCACTAGGGGTCTTTATTGATCCTCTCTATAGTCTTCATTGCCAGAAACCAATTTTAACTAGAAGTAATTATCTGATGGTTAATATTTCAGTGATAAGTTCTTAGATCAACATGCTTGGCTAATTTGTTTCATCTCTTCTCTGTTTTGGCAGCTGCAATTGTTTGAAGATGGCCGAGGGTGCACTAGATATGCTCGAGTGGCCCCAGAAGGACAACCACCGATTTCTGCATGCTGTCTATCGTGTTGGTGATCTTGACCGCACAATTAAGTACGATTCTGGACTTAATTACCTAATAAAAACATTCTTTGGGGATATCTGAGGCTTTTATCATTGCATCTTATGCTCGAAGTACTCAAATGCTTTCCCGGGTTTTGGTCCAGAGGAGTCTCATTTTGTTGTAGAGCTCACCTAGAGTAAGTATCTAGCCCCCCTTTGGCTGAAAGGAGCTGTGGATTTTGAGGAATTCGCCTTAATTTTGATAAATTTTTGTGAAGTGTCATATCTCCTCATATTGTGCACATGTCCATTTATAGAATCAGTTATCTGGTGGAGAGAGTTGACAATTACCCTTACTTGACTTTCAAAGTTGCTAGATCATCTTAGATTAAATATTAATTTTAAGTAATAACAGTTCCAGTGCCAAGCTTAAATATTATTAAGAGTTCTGAATTTAGTAGTTCTCTTATTACTTTCCTCAGAGTCGTGATCACTGAATTCCTGTGCCAAAATGTCTCTTTTGCTTATGCTGATGGAAATTTAGCAGATGATATGCTTGCTATTCTCCCAGGGAATCAGAGTTTGGCAGTAACTAAAAAGGAAGAAGATGAGGTTTTTGTATCGAATACACACCTGCTGGAAATTCTCCTTCTATTTAAGATGGACTTGGTTCACGTGATCCAAGATCTGTTGAGGAAGATTTGAAGGTAAATTTTGTACCAATGAGTATCAAGTCTACTCCTCTGCAGGCAGAGGGGTGCCAGTTTAGCTCTCCAAATTGTGGTAGTGATGCTGCGCAGGGTAATTCAACTCATAATAATACTTTATCAGATCTCAATTTGCAACTGAATTAATGTCATTTCTATAGGTGCAAGAAGCATGATGATCTCAGTTCAACCGAGAACGCAGCCTCAGCCGGAAGTCTCATTTGTGGCGTTGCTCCTCAGAAGGCGTAAGCGGATTCAACTCGAATTAATTAAATCATGTTTTTGTTTGTGTTAGATCTAATTTTGATTTGTAATTGTTGGATTAGGCAATTTGAGGGAGCATAGATGGGCGTAGAGGTGGCGGAGAATGGAGGATGTAAGTTTGGATCCGACTACAAATGTGAACCCCTGCAACTGCAAGTGAGGAATTTGTGTCTGTTTTATCGCTTTGAGTAGCTGTTAGAAAGGAATAAACAGAGTTGTAGTGGTTATCATTGCGTTGGAATAATGGCTATATTCAGGATCCTTGTAAGGTATGTTTCCATGGCAACTTTCTTTGGTGTGTATAAGAATGATTATTGTTGGTTTGTGAATTGTGGTGGTATTCTGTTTCCACGCCGGCCGATCTCATTCAGAGATGTTTGAGCTCTTTCTTGAACACTAAGTAAACCAACAACATCATAAAACATGTTTTGATAAAACACTAAGTAAATTCGATGAAGTCTCTTGGAGCTTGAATTTTATGGCTTGCTGTAGTAGATCAACAAAGATCCCAGAAATTTTAGAATGTTAGTGTAACGATTTTTGCCCATGGGTGCTCTAATCAATCTCTACTGCAAGAAAAGAGATTTTAAAGTATATCAATTGTTGAAGGAAATGAAGGTAAGAGGTTGGCACTTGCTAAAAAAACGCTTAAAGTGATTTTATTTAAATTACACAAATAAAACATTAAAAAACATGCACAATAACCAGTAACAAATGGATTCATCAAATAAATGTCGGACACACAGAATAACATGAGATACAACTACAAAAACTGCAAAAGTATATATTCACAAAACTCGGGAACGAGGAAAATGACATTAAAAACAAACCAACACACATACAAAACAAACATACACCATTAACAGTGGGTAGACCATAAACAAACAAAAAATAATTACCAATACAATAAAGCACACACAAATTGTTGTTGCCAGCTACAACGAAGACGGGTCGTGCATCGCACGACCCCCGAAGGGCTAGTATCTATATAAAAATTATTGGGTTTGATGAAGTAATGATAATTGGTATCTAATTAATACATTGATTTTTTTTGAAAGGTTAATACATTACAAAAATATCACATTTAATTATGATCTTACAATAGTCGTCTCATGTCTGTTCGTGTACAAGTGTTGTTGGTGGTGTACAAGTGACTAACAAGAGTAGAAATGTCAACTCCCCTGTCCTTTGCTAATGCCAAATCATGCCTACAAGGAATCCGATCTCTCTGAAAGACATTGCATTGGCACCGTTGTTGGCGAAGATTCACCTCGTACTTGTTCCTTCCATCAGTCACCTCTGCTTCAATATCACTAAGCCTATTGATGCTCATCCTCACAGATGTCGCATACCTATTATCAATGGTCTTGGTCACTGCCCTAGTAGTTACCTCACACCATGTATTAGCCGAAGGGGTACGCTCCTGTTTAACGCTTTTGCAACCTTAAACAATGCTACAATAGGCCAGGTACGCTCCTGTTTAAACACCTTGTTTATACATTCTGCATTGTTTGTAGTCATGATGTTGTACCTCTCAGCTGTGAAATATGCCCTAGACCACTTTTCAAGATGCACTTTGAGAGCCAGATTTTCCACAACTGTAGTTCTGTTTTGAAGGATCTGAAGCTCAGTCCTATACTCTTCTACGGTGTACGCTTTTGCAACCTTAAACCACTGGTCCTGCAAACCTGCCCAACTGCACTTTTGCTTGAAGTTTTGCAGCATATGATAAATGCAATATCCATGTTGTGCAAGAAGGTAAATTTTTCTCAGAGCGGCTTTAATAGCAAGGTGACGATCAGACACAAAAACCACATACACACTATATGCTACAACAACCGTCTTCAACTCTTCAAAGAAGAAGGACCAAGAATCCTTATTCTCATTGTCTACTACAGCAAAAGCCAAGGGATAGATCTGTTTGTTTCCATCTTGGGCAGTAGCAAGAAGAAGATGGCCATTGAATCTCCCTCCCAAGTGTGCTCCATCAACACAAATCACCTGATACATCATATAACCTGTCATAATCTATAATATATCCAGACAGGTAATTATATCTATTCTTCTGACATCATATCCGTCCACTCCTTATCCTTTATCCCTCCACACACTACCATTTATTTGGACAGATAAAAGATATAGTTTAAAAAGTTACCTTTCTCAAGTGAGGAACAACCCTGATACAAGCACCCAATGCCCAGAAACAGTACTTAAACTGGTTTTGAGAATCCAATATTAAGCTTGTATATGATCCAGGATTGACTTCTTTCAACATATGAAGCCATGAGTGAAGTTGACTATAACCTTGCTCGGGAGACCCTCGAATGATGTCCTCTGCCTTTTATCTTGCTCGGTTTGCTTTGGAATAACTGGTATCGACTCCTAGCTCTTTCATGACAGCCTGTATCTCTTTTTCCCTTGGTGCGTCCTTGTGACCTTTGAACCTGTTACATGTGTTCAAAAACATCCTGACACATTTCACACTTTATCCCTCCATATTAAATATTTGAACAAGACAGAAGCAATACATACCTATCAAGAATGCTCTTGGAAATGAAGGATGAATTGGCATGTCTGCTGTGATTGTTACTGAACAGCATCACACATGTATGGTTTGGTTCAAGCCTTCAGACCCACCACGGACCAGTAGCTTTACCACCCCTCGTTGAAGCACGAAAGCCAAATGAACATGCTCCTCCATTTTTGCACTCCGCAACATAAGTGGTCTTATCTGACTTCTTCACACGCATTTCTACACATTTCTCCACAGCAAATGAGACCAAAGCCCGTTGAACCTCCTCCTTCGTTGGAAAGACATCTCCAACCTTCATTGCCAATGGCTGAGAGTTAGAGCACAATTCTTCTTCCTCCAAATTTTCAATATCAGCAGGAACATCGTAGTGGTAAGATCTTTGTTGATGTTCCTCATCATCTCCTCCCAGATATTCATAGTCCTCAACCTTCACATGATCATCATCAAATTCTACATCAGAAAGGTTGACAAGGTCCAAACCTTGTCGCTTGGTTGCAGACATAATAAAATCCTCCTCTTCATCGTCACTGATTAGTGACACAACCTCAAGTTCAATGCATTTCTTAGCTTTCTTTGATTGCCCTCCACATTCCAAATATATCATGACGAGCGTATCAGAAGATCCTGACACGTCTTCTTCTTCTCTCAGCTCATCATCTACTATGTTGTGTAGCATGTGATCTGACATTCTCTTTAGGACTCTTACATGGTAAGAAGGTCCACCAACATTTTCAGTCTGAGAGCAAGGTTGAGGTGCACTACCTTTAACATCCATCATCTCTTCTTCTTCCTTTGGAATTACATTAGGGTTTTCATCTAAACCAATACATATAGGCTCCAGCACAGAATGCAAATGAATTGACCATATTCTATCTTTGCATGTTAACATGTTCAAGAAGAAAAAAGCATCTACATCATCACTATCGCAAATATCAAAAGGAGGAAGATTTTGGTTTTTTGGAGGCATGTAGGTCAGCTTTAAGGCAAACCTCTTAACATCTATGACAAGCTTTTCTTCCACCATTTTCAGAAGCCCTTCATATTTGATCTCATCATTGACCATCAAAGCCTTTGTATTTTTAGGGTTTTCATACACCCATTGCTCATTCACTACCTTCCAATTGCCTCCACAAATTAAGGAGAGGATATATGTTTCACCTAAACAAGACAAAACAAGAAAAAACATGGTCATTTATTGCTACCAATACACAAAAACCGTTTGCATTTAATATAGAAACTTACCCATTCCTTCCTTCTTCTATATGACAGGATATGAAGAAAATTGAATGAAGCAAGAGATTAAAATAAATGGTCGACAGGATATGAAGAAACTTTAATGAGGAAGATGGAGTGAAAGAAAGAAACACACTTAATGAAGAAGATGAAGTTAAGATTAGCAAAATTACATTCATTTACGAGCAAAATTTTGCTCTAAGTGACCTTCCATCAATTTGGTGGGAAAAACTGGCGCCTTGGACTTTTATGTGGCTGAGATTCATTCTGGAACGGGTGAACAATGTTCCGTACGGATGTCAGAAATTTTGTGTGGCTGATCGTCGAAGTTCCTGACAGCTTTCCCAATTCAGCCGTTTTTTGTTTAAAAAATTCCCGACACATGTACGGATTTGGACACTTTTTCTTCTTTCCTTCTTTTCTTCTTTTCTTCTTTTCCTCTTTTCCTGCCGAATTCCATTCTTCTTTTCTTCTTTTTTCACCTCATTATTATATGGATTTGAATCTGGTAATAAAGGGGCCTTTAGAGATAAATGAGAATGAACGGGAACCGTTCATTCGAATTGATCGGACGGTCCAGATCAATCCTACTCGCTACTGGCTACTAACTCTCGCTACTGGCTACTCGCTTGATTTTGTGTGCAACACACGCGCTCGCTTCTATCGTGATTCAAAATTGGAGCGAAAACCGTCTCTTCCCATTCTTCTCAAAACTTCCACAGAAACCTCTCTCGCAAAGGCGATCAAACCCTAACCTCCTACTCGCTTGCTTTTTCTTCGATTTCTCAACGAAATCACTTCGTTTTCTCTCGCCGATCATCAAAAACAACATACTCCTACAAATTTCGCGATGTCTGGCTCACAGAAGAACAGCGAAGGAAGAGGTATGGTGTTTAATCCCTAATTTTAGCTTATACGATGCTTTTTCCTGTGATTTCTCACTGATTTCTCTTCATTTCACTCCGTCGTTCACCAAAATCCATCAACTCGCTACTTAAAATGGCAGAATCTCAGAGAAGCCAAGAACCAAGAGGTATGGAGTATAATCTGGTATTTGGAGTTAGGTTTTTGCTTTGACATGTTAGATTTCGCTACATGCATGTTTTGTTTTAAGGTACTGAGTGTGAAAAGTATATTTGTATGTACTGAGTGGTCATTATTTTGATCATGACTGTGTTTTTACTCTATGTTCACCAGATCTTGAATATATGTTCATCAAAGTTCCTAACAAAGTTCATCAAAATACATGTTCATCACAGTACATCTAAATGTTCATCAAATATCTTGTATTTGTTCATCGTATCTTGTATATACGTTCACCAGATTTCTTTTCAATGTTCACCAAAAATTTTGTGATTGTTCATCTCATTGCCTATAAAAGTTCATCATATGTCTTAAGATTGTTCATCAGATTTCTCTTATCTGTTATCATAAATCTTGTTATTGAATATTGTCCTCTTTATAAACTTTGTATTTTTGCACAATATATAACTTGTATGTTCAATATTACAGAGATAAGAAGCAAAAAATCAAATGACAGATCTCAACGAAATTTGTCATCCCAAGAACAACAACAGGAGGAACAAACAGTTCATGGTAACTAATGTTCATCAACTCTTTTTTCTTTGTTCATCACAATTCTTCATAAAGTTCATCAAAATACATGTTCATCACAGTACATCTAAATGTTCATCAAATATCTTGTATTTGTTCATCGTATCTTGTATATACGTTCACCAGATTTCTTTTCAATGTTCACCAAAAATTTTGTGATTGTTCATCTCATTGCCTATAAAAGTTCATCATATGTCTTAAGATTGTTCATCGGATTTCTCTTATCTGTTATCATAAATCTTGTTATTGAATATTATCCTCTTTATAAACTTTGTATTTTTGCACAATATATAACTTGTATGTTCAATATTACAGAGATAAGAAGCAAAAAATCAAATGACAGATCACAACGAAATTTTTCATCCCAAGAACAACAACAGGAGGAAGAAACAGTTCATGGTAACTAATGTTCATCAACTCTTTTTTCTTTGTTCATCACAATTCTTCATAATGTTCATCAGAATGTTTAATAATGTTCATCATTCCTCTCATATATAGGTCATATGTATGTTTAATAATGTTCATCATTGTATTTCAATATGTTCACCAGCTTGTTTGATATTGTTCACCATGATCCTTAATTTTGTTCATCAGCTTTGTACATGTCTTTATACTAATAAGTTACTTTTAATGTTATAGCATCCCCTAAACATAAGATGGCCAAATCCAAGAAAGTAGTTGCTACAACAAGCAAGAGAAAAAGAAGTAGCCAAAGGATACACTGTTCTCAGAGCAAGGGAAAAGAGATTCAGTTGTACAGCCCAGACATCCCTGTAACTCAAATAATGAAGAACTTGAAGAGGCCTAGCGGGGGAATTGTAATAAGAGATGTTGAAGACCAACCAGAACAAGCTTCCAGGACAAACAAGTCTGAAATTGTGCAGTCAAGGAAAGGGAAAGAAAAAGTGACTGAAAGCATCAAGAAGCAGTTCCCAGCTCAAAAATGTAGAAGTTCTCCAGCGCTTCTGGTTTCAACTTTGGCTAGAATGAGTCCAATTCAAAAAAGCTGCATAGTAGAGTTGGGATTTGGAAGCTTGCTTAAATGGAAAGTGGACAAACTTCCAGCTAAAATCAGTCACTGGTTGTTGAAGAACTTTAATGTCGTATCCTGCACAATGAAGCTTGCCAAGTCAGTGAGGCACAAAATTACAACGCAAGATGTTCACGACTACCTTGGAATTCCTGTTGGTGGGATGCAAATAGAATTGAAGAGAACATTTACCGAACATGAGGATTTACAATATCAAGATCTTCACCGAAGGTTCAGGAATCAATTTCCACTGGAAATAGACAATGAATTGAATGATGTCAAGTTGCGTGACGCCTCAAAGATTCATGCATCACATGTCGCAGAGCTTTTGATAAAAACTGTAGTACCTGGAGAGTGGTTCAAGAGAAATTTCATGATGTTGCTTGTTGCAACCATTATGGACAGTCAGCCAAATGGTGGATTGAATTATAATATTCTTCATTACCTTGAGTGCACCGAGATGATTAATCACTACGACTGGTCAAAATTGCTAGTTGACCTTCTGATAAAGACAAAGGAGTCTTTTGATAGGACAACAAATGCTAGTTTTTTCAGAGGACCAATCCTTCTACTACAAGTTAGTGTTCACCAATTTTAGTCATTTTGTTCATTATCATATCATTATATGTTCATCAAACTAATATTTACTCATTTACTTTATTTGCTTGCAGTTGATATATTTTGATCGTGTTATTCTCAAGAATGTTGAACATGAGAGAGAGTTTCCAATAATTGTTAATTGGGATGCAGCCATGCTGAGGGCTAGGGAGGCAGAAGAGATCAAGATTGGTGGATTTGGAAAGGGTTATGTCAGAGATCCTCCAATTTTTGCAGAAGATGATGTGAACAATGCTGCAAACATAAGAGACAGTCCATCCGCCTTATATCATTCACAAGAAGAAGCAACTGAAGATGCAAGTTTACTGGTAAGATTTCAAATATGTGTTCATCAAATTCCTTATGAAAGTTCATCAACATTGTTTTATATGTTCATCAGATTGTCTCTATCTGTTCATCAAATTTTGTAATAATGTTCATCACATCTGTGAACAATGTTCATCAAACTTCTGAAAGACGTTCATCAAATTCTGAACAACGTTCATCAAATTTCTGAACAATGTTCATCAAGTTTCTAAACAATGTTCATCAAATTTCTGAACAATGTTCATCAAATTTCTGAACAATGTTCATCAAGTTTCTGAACAACGTTCATCAAATTTCTGAACAATGTTCATCAAATTTCTGAACAATGTTCATCAAGTTTATTGGTTCACTATTATTTATTTTCTTGTTCATTAATGTTTCATTGTTTAATATTGAAACAGGGTTTCTTAGAGGACCATATAAAAGAGGGACAAGAACTTGCTACCAAGATTAGAAACTTCTTGGGAAGAATTGAGCAGGCTCCCTCACGTATAGCAAGTAATAGCTTGTTCAAGAAGGTGAATGAAGCTATTGAAAGAATGCTAAATGTGAGGGATGATGAAGAAAATGCAGAGCAACCACATCAAACAGAGGAAGACGAAGAGACATTGACCCAGCAACAGTTTTGGCGCGAGGCATCTAAATGTTTGGAAGAAGTGGAGAGAACTATGAAGGCCAAGAAGAGTTATGTTGTGAAAGCTGAAGATGAAGTTCCAGAGAAGACACCAGATGAAGTCATTGGTGAGACTTGTCGAAGCATTGCTAGAGATTACATTTCAGATATTCCATCTTTCTCTTTGGGAATATTCTCCCAATCACCTGAGAGGCCTACAGTGGTAGTTGATCCGCCAGAAGAAACTACAAGATCACCTGAGATGCCTCCAGTGGTAGTTGATGTGACAACAGAAACCACAAGACAGTACAAGAGGAAAATTTCATTCAAGGTAATATACAAGGCTTCTTAACTCTCAGTTACTATCTAGGCTTTTATGTGTAATAACTTGTTGTGCTTTATTTCAATTGTAGATTCCTAAATCTGTGGTTGAAAGACAAAAGAGGTTGGATGCAGCTACCACGCACTCTGAAGATTTTGTTGAAAGTACTCCTGTTGTTAACAGCAATGCTGATGAGACAGTCGAGGAAATTGATCATATAGGTGATGAGGTGAGGATGGAAGAACAAAGAATTGAGAAAGAGAATGAGGTACATATTTTGCTTATAAATGTTCATCAATTGTTCTATCAATGTTCATCAAATAATTGAATTATGTTCATCATTATTTCTAATTACAGATAGAGAAAGAACAAGGAAAGGAACCAGAAAGGGTGGAGGTGGAAAGGATGGAACAAGGGAAGGAAATGGAAACACAATCTGAGGACAGGGGCGGGAAAGAAGGAGTTGAGGAACAAGTACAAGGGATGGAAATACAATCCGAAGAGGTGGTTCCTGAACCACAACTAAAAGAAAAGGAAAGTGTACAAGTTCAAGAGGTGGTTCCTGTTCAAGAGGAAGAAATAGAAGCCCAAGATGTGAGGCAAAATGATGAGGAGAAGAGGAAAGAAAAGGGAAAGGACAAGGTGGAGAGTGAAGGAAAACAGACAGAGGAGCAGGTTGAGAAGGTGATCTTTATCATCATTTGTTCATCAACTTTATTATACATGTTCATCAAACTTCTCACTTATGTTCATCAAACTTCTCACATATGTTCATCAATCATATTCAGGCACAAACTGAGAAAACAATGTTTGTTTGGAAGACGGGGAGTGAGAATGACCCAGAAGTAATCAAAAGAAAGAGACTAATTTCTTGGGCAAACAAATCTCCATACAAGCAAAGGATTGTGGACATCAAAGAGAAACCAACTGCTCTAGAAATGAAACTCAGCAGCTGGATGTTGGAAGATTTAACACACCTAGAGTAAGAAAAGTTTAATTAGTTTTCTTCTAAAGTTCATCACTGGTTTTATAAATGTTCATCACCTTGTCACATTTTGTTCATCAATTCTGTTCTAGATGATCTTCATTTTTTGTTTCAGGGACATTGTTTTCAGCGTGGGGCATTTAAATTTCAAGAAGAATGACTTTCTGAGCATGCAAAACAATCAATATGTTGAAAGCAATGTGATTGACGCATGGGCACACTTGCTTAATCTCAAAGAGGAAGAAAGAGATGAATCAAAACCTCTTAGATTCTTTGCTTCAATTGATACAACGGTAGGAATTTTTTATATGAACAATTTTGTCATTAACATGTGGAAACATAACTAACGGAATCTTTTGATATTTTATAAAAGTCTGTCCCGACTATGGTGGGTTTTGAACTAAAAGATTCAATCACATTCTTCAATGGTGAAATGGAAACTCAGTTAGCAAGACTGCCACTTCACAAATTGAATGATATTCAGTTGGTAAGTATTCTATTAAACTTATCTATAAAGGTTCACCACTCTATAGACAAATGTTCAATGTGTTGTTTAAACTTGTTCATAAGACTATCTATACATGTTCACTATATTTTTTAAACTTGTTCATCAAACTAACAAAGGAAGTTCACTGTGCAGTATGTCTTCCCAATATACCAGAGTGAACACTATTACTGCATTGTTTTCAATCTCAAGAACCCAAGAATAGATATCATTGATAACTCCAGTGTTCAAGGCAAGAAGCTTGTGAAATATAACAACGTTCCTAAAGTGATGGTAAGTTTTAATACTGTATATTGTTCTTCTGTTTATTTGGTAATGTTCATCATTATATTTCAGTATGTTCATTATCATATAACTGTATGTTCATCATCATATAACTGTATGTTTTAAGTATGTTCATCATTGTTTTTCAATATGTTTGATATTATTGTGTTTTTATTTTACAGAGAGCAGTGTTTGTGGAATTTCTAAGAAAGCATGGCATGGAAGCCAAAGCAGCTCTATTCGAAGACGAGAAAAAGGTCAAAGCTGAACGTCTTTCAATGTACTGGAGAGATGACAAGAACAAGCAGGATTGTGGTATATATACCATGCGACACATGGAAATGTACTTTGGGGAGGGGCTGACAAATTTTACAACTTCTTTGAAGAAAGGTGACAATAAGCAAATGGACATGATAAGGGTCAAGTACATTTCAGAGTTGTTAACCAACAGATTCAACAATGCTTACCCACAACTTATAGAATGGGTAAATGGAAAATGCACAATGTAGAAGTTTGACAATGAGTACAAGGATTCTTTTGTTCATCTATATATTACAGAATGTTCATCAAATCACAGAACAATGTTCATCAAATCACTGAACAATGTTCATCAGCTTAACTGTGAATGTTCATTGAATATTTAGCCAAAGTTCATCATATCACTAGTAGAAAAAACACCTGTTGCAGCCCCCCTGTTGAGGCGGTCACCTTAAAAACCGACGCAAAAAGTCTTATTCTACTATCTGTTGAGGCGGTCGGTCGTTTAGTTCGCTGCAACAGGTGCTTTAGAGGCGGGCAAATATCCGTTCGCCTCAAATAATATTTGTGTTTTTTACTTGTTGAGGCGGTCAGTAAGACGCCCGCCTCAACAGAACCCAAAAATTAGAGGCGGGCAGTAAGACGCCCGCCTCAACTGATGCGACGAAGAGATTAGAGGCGGGCAGTAAGACGCCCGCCTCAAAAGAACACAAACATTAGAGGCGGGCAGTCAGGCGCCCGCCTCAACAAATGCTTCAAAAACTCAGAAACTAGGAACCCGACTTTTTCAGCAACAAGGATAGAGTCGCCTCAACAAATCCTCAAAACTCTCTAAGTATCGACGACGCCTCCTCCTTGCCGCCTCCTCCTCGCCGCCTCCTCCACGCCAGGCACGCCTCACCGCCTCCTCCTCGCCTCGCCGCCTCCTCCAACTCTACTCGTTGCTGTTAGAAACCCTATTCTACTTCTAACCGCCTAAATCGCCTCAACAAATCCTCAAAACTCTCTACTCGTTTCTTCAGAGCTCAATCGCCTCTCAATGGTAGACGAAGGTGTTTACAGATCTGGATTTCCGCAGCCTTGCAATTACGGATTCATTGAAACCCTAAATCTCAAGTCGATTATGTAAGTTTCGTTTTGATTTTGTAATTAGGTTTTTCGCTAATACGCTTTTGGATTCAATTCTGATTCGGTGGTTTAATTGCAGATATTTGTGCCCTGAGCCTTATCCGGGAGAACACTGCGAATTTCTTGAATCCCGCAACATTAAATTGTATCAATTTGGGATTGAAGGGAATAAGGTATATTCAATTCTTCAATATCGCTGTCAATTAGTTTATTTGCTGTTGTTTTTTGTTCCGATCTTGTGGGGTTGATTAAGATTAGAAAGAGAAAAGGTATTGTTTGTGGTCAGGTTTATTCTAGCTTTTTTGAGAAATAGAAAAGATTGTGATTCTATTAAAAGTTGTTTGTCACTGCCTTCATTTTTAAGGGTCACATGTATAAAGTATGATCTTTGCTTTATCCTGATGCCTAGCCATCTGGATTAGCCTTTGTTTATTATTGCCTTCGATCTCATCCTACGTCGATATCAAACTTGGACTCATCTGAATTTTTAGTCTCCTCCTGATCAAGTTTTGAACTTATTTTCATCCCCAAGAACAAAATCCTCCCCAATAAAGCTTCTAGTATGAAATGCCTATTTTGAATGTGTTTATTTAATAATTTAGTCCATACGAATCTCCCAACAGATCTTGTAGTTGCTCATATGGCATATATCTAGCCTCCCTAAAATGCTACAGTGTGCTATTGTCATCTCCCAACAGAATTTTGGTCTAGTCCACACATTCCATGCTCTTGTTGTCGTATTTTATTCCTGCAGTTTCAGTCATTATTTGGACTCTATTCATGTATTGAGATGACAGAAAGAGAGGGATGCATTTGAACTGGGTCGAGTTGTGGTAATGTATATAATGGAATGAAACAGAAGGGGAATTGCTTCATTAATATACAGGTTGCCTGATTGATTTGTTTGCAACAAACAATCAATCTTGATGAAATTTAATTGGTTTTTATATAGGTATCATCCTGATAAGAATGCAAGTAATCCAGAAGCTACAGACCGTTTTAAAGAGGTTGCTTATTCTTATAGCATCTTGTCCGACCCAGAGAAGAGAAGGCAATATGACTTTGCAGGTTTTGAGGTGAGATTCTTTTCTTTCTTCTTCGTATTCTTGTTTTACCCCTTTCAGTTTAGTCACTCTTTGCTAACTGTTCTGTTCTAAGTGATTGTACCTTAGTGCTGGTTAAAACTGCCATACACTATACATGATGCATTTTTTTACTAAATTGCACAGTTTAATGTAGGAGTAAGTATGACTCATAATTTACCATGATAGAATACACAAAATTGGTACTTTCTGTTTTCTTCTAAATAATTATGTTTTTGCTTGAGGAGGTATATTGAGCTTTGGTCAAGTGTAATGAGTCTTGAATAAAGTTTGGTTCCTTTTCATATATGTTAGTCGGTACTCTACTGAGTCCAATCTCCTCAAACTATAATGGTTTGCTTTGCACCTTTTTCCTTTTGAAATGTTAAAGAATTAATTGTTCTCCACTTCGCGACGTGTTTAAAATTCCAATCTTCAATGATTTGCAAAATTCAAACTGAGAAAGGAACTGACCTCTTTGGCTATCACTCTTCTCTGGGGTCCAAACCTGTTAGAAATTCCAATTTTCGAATGAGTTGCGAAATTCGTTTAGCTAGTATGCTGTAAGATACTTGAATTAGGCAGGTATAGAAAAGCTGTGCTGATTCATGATCAAACACCTGTATATTTTAGATGTGTAAAATCTCATTGTAGTTAAAATGACGAGTTATGATAAGTTGATAACAGAAAGGCTGTACTAATTGCTTGGATGTCTCTAGCACTTTTTACTTGAAGCCTTGAACATAATAAGAGATGTTTCAACAACAGATTTATGGAACTAGAAGCTTCGGGATCGGAAATTTTTGGTATTCGTATGGACTAAATTATTAAATAAACACATTCAAAATAGGCATTTCATAAGTTTTTTAACTTTTTATTGTTAGCAATTATTCAGGTTTGATTTGCTTAGTTTTTTTTTGGGTACGATCAGTGTCGGTACATGAATTAGCAAATAAACGAAGAACACATGACTTGTGTAGATCATCTTCTTGTGAATTGTGATGCTTATATCACACATGCTTTGATGAACAGATGACCTGTAAAGGCATCGACTGGAACCGAAGATGGACTTTGACAATCGGAAGATCGACGACTGGAACCGAAGATGGGCTTTGACAATCGGAAGGTCGTCGACTGGAACCGAAGATGGGCTTTGACAATCGGAAGGTCGTCGACTGGAACCGAAGATGGGCTTTGACAATCGGAAGGTCGTCGAGAGGGCTTCGCCGGAAAATTGTCCTCTAGAGGGCTCCTGTTACTGTTCGTTTTTTAGTTGCATGTTCAAAGTATAAGTAAATAGAATGGGTTTGTTAGACTCAACTTTGAGGCTGTCAGCCTCAGGAAAGTTTTTTTGTTAATAAAATAACTCAACTTGTTGAGGCGTACACTCAAAAGTACGCCTCAACAAGGCTTTTTTTTTAACGCTCAAATCAACTTGTTGAGGCGGGCATTTAAGCGCCCGCCTCAATAGATATTTTTTTTATACGCAGAAATCAACTTGTTGAGGCGGGCATTTAAGCGCCCGCCTCAATAGATATTTTTTTTATACGCAGAAAACAACTTGTTGAGGCGGGCATTTAAGCGCCCGCCTCAACAGACCAGTCTGTTGCAGCGTACCGCGCCCGCCTCAAAAACCATATGACCTGTTGCAGCCCCCTCAGTTGCAGCGACCCTTGCCCGCCTCAACAGAGGGGTTTTTGCCCGCCTCAACAGGTGTTTTTTCTACTAGTGTATTAACACTGAATGTTCATTGACGTTAATCTCAAAAGTTCATCAATATGATAAGTAATTTTACTTGTCTTTTTCACAAATATTCATAATATTTATAATGAATGTTCATCGAGCTTAAATACAAAGTTCATCAAATTAACACAACAAGTTCACCACATTAACAGAGAGAGTTCATCTAATTTGAAATCGATGTTCATCAATTTTACCCATGTTGTTCACCAGATTATATATAATTGTGCACCTATATATTACAGAATGTTCATCAAATCACCGAACAATGTTCATCAAATCACTGAACAATGTTCATCAGCTTAACTGTGAATGTTCATTGAATATTTAGCCAAAGTTCATCATATTAACACTGAATGTTCATTGACGTTAATCTCAAAAGTTCATCAATATGATAAGTAATTTTACTTGTCTTATTCACAAATATTCATAATATTTATAATGAATGTTCATCGAGCTTAAATACAAAGTTCATCAAATTAACACAACAAGTTCACCACATTAACAGAGAGAGTTCATCTAATTTGAAATCGATGTTCATCAATTTTACCCATGTTGTTCACCAGATTATATATAATTGTTCACCAAGTAGATTACAAATGTTCACCAAAACTAGATTTACACATAAAGACCTAAATGATAGTTTTAGAATTATATCTAACTTCAAACACTGGTTGAAGTATTCTCAGGACATGTAGAGCGATTGTGTCCGGATTTCAAACATATTGAACAACACTTCTTCACCTTGTTAGAATTCAATCTAACTTTCTCAATTGTACTTTTCAAACGTGATGTTTTTGGCCTTCCTTTGTTCTTTGATTGTGGAGGTGGAAGGACAGATATTGTATTTGGTAAAGGACCAACAAACTTCTCAAATCTTGCCTCTCTGCTTTTTGTAGGAGTCTTGATGTTACTCATAGAAGACGACTCAGCCTGAATGGATGAACTATACAACTCACGCTTCTCCTTTAGAACAATCAACAAGTCTTTCAATTGATCAGAATCATGCTCAATTTCATTGATAATACTATGTATCTCAGACATAACATCATACACTAAAAGCTTCTTCTCATCCATCTCAACAGATTCTTTAAATACTAAACCATCAATCTCAAAAGTTGGCTTCAATGTTGTGCTCTTACTCCATCGTGGTAATATATATTGGTCAGGTATTTTCACATCCAAAGGTGGACCAACACATCTGATTACCAATATCATGTGACAGCATGGAAGACCTATCTGCAAGAACCTATTACAAGAGCACTTATATTCATTTGTGGATGGTAAGTGCTGAACCACAAATGATTTCTCAAAATGTCCACGAACACGATAGTAATGGACATCACCCTCTGTGAGAGAATTAACCAAGGCACAATCATAGGCAGATGAGAGAAGTTGAGTTTGCAAATCATCAAAAATAGGCAGTGTATAGACGTCACAAAGCTGAACTTCCATTTGGGTCGGTGTCTTGAGAGAAGGACGGCGAGTGGAAGATTCAAAGTCATGCTTACGATGAGTATGTCTTTGAGAATCAATTGCATTTTCAAATTGCAACATGAACACTACAAGGGATGATGATGAGCCAATGAAATGTGAGAAGAAGAAGTTCTGAGATTCAGACCTCGAAGTTGTTCTAAGCAGGCCACCCATATGGACATTTTGAAAGAAAGCGGGAATCCATAAGTGTCGTAGATCAAACATTGTCTTGAGCCAAACATTGTCTTGAAGATTGAAATCATCTATAATACCATGCCAAAGCTCCTCAAAATCCACAGGAGTAATCTCATCACTCCAAACAATAGCATTGAATCTATCCCTGAAATCTTTATTTTGCTCTGGTTCAACCTTAATCTTACCGGGCACTTTGAACATTATGTGCCACATGCAAAAACGATGAACACTTGAGCTAAAAACCTCCTCAACAGCAGCCTTGACAGCAGCATCTTGATCAGTCAAAATAACAAAAGGTTCATGTCCCATTGCCTTTTTGAAATGATCAAACAACCACACATAAGATGGAATATCTTCGTTCAACAATAAGCCAAATGCAAAGGTGATTGAGCACTTGTAGTTGTCAACTCCAGTGAAAGGAACAAACACCATATCATACCTGAAAACAAAAAGCGAAAACTCATAATGTTCATCAAAACTGTATTATTTGTTCATCAAATGATTGAACAATGTTCATCATTACTGATAACAATGTTCATCAAAACTGGGATAAGAATGTCCTCAACTGGTATGAATGTTCATCAATAAATTTAACAGTGTTCATCAAAACTTGTATGAATGTTCATCAATAAACTAGCAATGTTCATCAATAAATTTTTATATGTTCATCTATAAATAAAACATAGTTCATCACATCTACAATGATTGTTCACCAAAACAAATAGGAATGTTCATTAATAAATTTAACATTGTTCAACATAACTACTTAGAAAAATTCTCCTAAACAGGTAAGAATGTTCATCAACATACCTATTTGATTTGTATGTTGCATCAGCAGTCACTACATCACCAAAGAATGAAAAACTCTTGCGTGCAATCGGATCAGCCCAGAATAAACGAGTTAGTTGATTATGCTCATTGACATAGTATTCAAAATAGAGAGCCTCACATCTCTCTTTCTTGCGAAAAAGGCTATCAATTACCATTTGAGCATCACAACCAACCATATACGCATTGAGATCTCGGTTAAAATTCTTGAAGTCAACCAGCGAGGCACCAACATTTGCGTAAGATCCAACAGAATTCTTGAACATCTTAAATGCTTTGCTAGTCCCAATATTGGACTTGATACAATTCATAATAAAGTCTTCATGGAATGCAGTCAATTTCCGGTTACTCCTGGCAAGATGTCGTTGTGATTCATCAACCATATAATGTGTATGACGCTCCTCAAAAATCTTAACAGAATAGCCATCATGACTAAGATAGCGAAGTGCTAATTTAGCAACACAACCACATCTATCTGAATTCCTCTTCCTTTTTGATGAAGTGGAGTCATCTGCAGTATTTCCATCTACTTTCATATATCCCTGCCTACTGCAACAAAGATACTTCCAAATTGGAACTTTGTTCACATCTTTAGTGCTAGTCCCTGACATGATACGTACACTAAAGCCTGCCCTGATGGCATATTTTTTATAGAATTCAATACCATCTTCAATTGAAGCAAACACTTGACCAACATATGGCTTGTAAGAATCTTCACATAATGGTAAAAAGTATTTCGTATTTCCAGGAGAAATAGAAACTACACCATTGGCATTGGATTGATCAACAGCTAGAAAAATGTTAATCAGATATTAAACATATGTTCATCAAACTACTTATCAATGTTCATCAAACTACTTATCAATGTTCATCAAACTACTTATCAATGTTCATCACAAATCCTGAAAATGTTCATTACACATTAAAATGCTGTGAATGATCATCACATCTAGAACAAAGTTCATCAAATCAGTATTAAAAGTTCATTAAGACTGCATTCAACGTTCATCACATGTCTTATAAAAGTTCATCACAAATACTGTCTATGTTCATTATATGTCCAATAGAATGTTCATCACTTCTATTACTGTTGTTCATCAAATCCGTTATAAATGTTCATCAAATCCGATATAAATGTTCATCACAATTCTTCTAAAATGTTCATCCCATCACTAAAGATTCATCTTCAGTTTTTAAAATGTCCAATATATGTTCACTAACAGTATTATTAACGTTCATCATATGTCTTGTACATGTTCATTAATTACCTCGGAAGTATGATATTAAGCTTTTTCAAAGCTTAAACATAATCAACAATAGTTCATCGATGATGTTCATCAAATTTGAGATAAAAACTGCTTCATTATACACGAATCATCGTAATACTTCAACAAATAAGCTCAAATTGGAGAGAAACAGGGGGATGAAGGAGAAACAAAGAAAATAGAAGCAAAACCTAGATCCATAGGTAGAATGAAGGAGAAACAAGCTAACGAATGATAATCGACGTGTTGGATTAGCGAACAGAGCAATCAAGAGAACAAGAACACCTGAATACAAAAAATCAACAAAATCATCTCACGCAAAAACAAAGGATATAGAAACGTAAACAAGATGAGGAAAACAAAATAAAATACGAATGCGAGAAGAAGAAGAAGGAATTACGCAGCAGAGAAGAGAAAGCAAGATCCAAGAAGTTTTGTTGAAAAAACTTGGGGGAAAAGAAAACGAAGGCGAGAAGAAGAAGAAGGAAATTTAGGAGATCTGTTGAACGCGCTTGTACACGCGCCCAAAAGTGAATTATCCACATCCGTCCGATCTGGCGAAATCAAACGGCCCATAATCATTCTCATTTATTACTGTAGCAACTATTATCACCGGACACTTTTCCTTATTATATTGTTATTGCATTTTCATTTACCTTTTCTCATAATTGTTTTTTGATTTTCCAACTCAAAAAGAAAAGTGAAAAGAAAATACATTTTAGATATTGCAGTAATATCCAAAATGCTTTGGGCATTTTTGTTAGTTACCCCCACTAGGGTATTTTTGCAAATGAGCCATATATATATCTATATATATATATATATCTATCTATATATATATATAAATTTATGAGTTTGAGAAAGTAATGGCAATTGAGACTCATTAATGTTTAAACTTATTTTTTTTCTCTTATTTCTATTTATCATTATCCAATGATAATTGAGACTTATTAAATGTCTAATAAAACCATAATTATGTGTTTAAATGGTTAGTAGTTCCGCCATTTTCATCTTTTTTTTCTTCGCTCTTCACCTTCAATCCGTATGACGATGAAGAACAATCCGAGCAACATAAACGACTATGTGATTTTGGTACATATATAAGAGATATTCAATTCATTTTATTATAATTTACTAAAAAATACATATATGAAAAAATACATTATGTATATGAATATAGACAAAAATAAAAAGTGTTTGGCTTGCGCAAAACGCGGGTAATGACCTAGAAAGTTGTCATTAAGTCGCCATTACTATGTGTGGCCTCTTGAATTCCTCTTCTAATTTCAACTTTTGATTTTCCGACTTCTCCGAATGGGATTTCGTATTGAATTTTCTCATCAAGTCGTCATTACTCTTCTGCATATTGTATTTCGCCGTTACTCATGTTTTTGTCAATTTGTAATTGAAACAATTAATTTGCTATTTTTATCACTTCTATTGTTCGTTTATTTTTGTGTTAATGTCTTGATCTGCATGTCAGATTTGCTTTGGCCTGAATTGGATAAAATATGCCCTATAAAAGATTGTAAATATATAATTAGTCCAATCCAATTTTGAGACGAAAAACCGTAATTACCCCGCGCGGGGGTCCGATTTTAGTGTACTTGTAAATTCTAATGAAAGTGCATTTGAATATAATTGATTTGAAAGCGTTTTTTCTGATATAGCCTCTCGAAGTATAATATTTTTATTAATTTTAATTAATATATAATTTAGCCCCTCATAAATTCGAATAATGTATGTATGTCACTTACTCGAATATCAGTCAATTTCTACATCTACATCATCCTACTAATTAAGGATCATCTACGTGTTGTTATGCATTCACTTCGGTATCATGATTTGTGTTTATCGGGTATTGTGATGTTGATTGGGTTGCGTGCTTTAATACTCGTCGTTCACTCATTGATTTTTTTTTTCATTTTTCTTGGTGGTTTCCCCAATTGTGGGAAGTCCAAGAAACATTCAATCGTGTCTCTATCCTTATGTGCTTTAATAGATCGATGAAAAGAGTACTCACCGCAGATGAGTTTCTCAGCTTCTTCATGAGTTTGTTGTGCAAGTTATTCTGGTCATTCTCATCATGTGCGACAATGAGGCAACCCCCTACATTTCTCATAGCTTCCATGAGCACACACTACAAGAAAAAGAGTGTAAAATCGACGCTTTTATCTCGACACATGCATTGCGTCGAAGGAAGATAGAAGGGCGGAGCAAAACTCGATTCTGTCAGCGTTGAGAAAGTCGACGCTTTTTAACGTGGAGATATGTAAAAAAACGTCTAAATGTCATGTCAGTCCGCTTACCCTATTTTTTTTAATAAAAGAATCTCATTTATCTCCAATGCTTGTGTGCTTCCTCCTCCCGATCAACAACAAAACCCTAATACGGTTTCCATTCGAAATCCATGCCCTTCCTCCAGCGGCAGCGACCAAGGTTAGGCGACCTACCAGCAACGGCAAGCGAAGGCAGCAAACAACGCTTCTTCTCCTTCTGTCGAGGATAATTACGGTGATTTTGACTCACAAGGAATACATTATGAGTTTGCTTCGATGTCGAGGCTGCGAGCAGGTAGCGAACAAGCGGAGGCGAGAAAGGCCTCCTCAGAGGCCGCGGATAAGGACATTGATTTGGATCCGCAAGGGGTGACGATTTTGAGCAACACGGCGTGATTCCGCTGAGTAAATAGTTCGTTATCTTATATTTTGTTCGCCTGTGAGTATTCTTTATGCTGAATACAAATTCTCTGTATGCTGAATCCTCACAAAATCTTATTTCTCATAAGCAATTCTTCTATATTATATATTATTTTTAGCTTCAATTTTCACAAGTCTAGAACATTTAGACTCACTGAATGTTGCTCTTGTTTAGATTTGTTATATAAAAAATCATATATGATGTACAACTTTATATTATGCAGTACTTGGAATTTTTTGGAATAGTATTGTTTTTTAGCTCTAAAATTAAGATTTACATCACCCTTCGGTATTCTATGCCTTTTTCTTACAGAAAGCTGATTAATTTAGACCCTTATTATTTGCAGGTCCTCCAGGAAAAAAGTGATCAATATTCAAACCTATCTCCTTATTAATTTGATTTAATGTTAAGTGTGCCTAAATCATTCAGAAAGTGAAGGAGAGTAACTGAAATATGGGAGTTATTGTCTTTGACGCCGCAAATATAGGGAAGATATGAAGGATTCCGTGGTGAAAACATTGAAGGACCGGCTTTTTGTTGCCCGTGCATACTATCCTAACATAGCAAAGCTTCCAGCTCATGATAAGCTAACAAAACAAATGAGACAAAACATACAAGACATTGAGCGTGTGATGAGTGAAGCAACTGTGGATGATGATCTTCCTTCTCTGTAAGTTGATGTTTCAACTTTCAACTGTCTGAGTCAGTTTCTAAGTTAGTCATAATTATGAAGTTATTCATTGATTTTTTTTTCATTTCTATCTAAAATTTGTGCAGGTCGATTCAGCTGCTCATAATGAATTAAACGAACTTCTGCCTTCAAGTTAATCAAGAATTTGTGGATGGTTTAATTCTTTAGTTGAGGAAAAATATATAGTAGATACATATTAATTTGGATATATATAGTAGTATAAGTTTGAATTGTTTTGCCAATACTCAAGTTTTTGGATATTACATGATCAATGACATTGTTTTAGGAATTTATATATATATGGTAATATTTTAATTTAGATGATTTGAGTATTCGTGTATCATATAATATATGTATTCTAGGTGTTGGTCCTGAAGCAGGGATTGAGCAAAATAATGTTTTTTGGACTAATGAAATTCTCGACGCATTAATGAGTCGAGATTTGCAACGTCGAAAACAGGTATCGACTACAAAAAGCGTCAATACTTTGACATTTCTCGACGCTTTTTGGCGTTGAAAATGACCATATGAAGAAAAGTGTTCTTCGAAAGCGTCGATATGCGTGTATCGACGATTTATAGTGTCGATTTATACAGGTATCTCGACGCTTGTTACGTCGATATGTAAATATTTTCCACCAACTTAAGCGTCGATCGGTAATTCGTGACGCTTTAAAGCGTCGAGAATGGCAACGCTACATTGTAGAATTTCTAATCAGTTCAGTCTTGGAACCAATTCACAAGCCCTTAGAGCAGCTTCCATTACCACTTCACTATCACTACTCATACCATAACACATCAGTCAGAAGTTGTCGAAGCAGAAACTTGAAAATACTAAGAAATTCTATGACAGCACAGCAATGAAGAGAATCCAGCTTAGAAGATGAACTAGAAAAGATTATTACGTCCATCTCAAGACATATGTATAGCTAATACAAAGTCACCTAGGTAACATACTAACATATACAAGCCAGAAATACCAAAGTCAAGTAACACATAAAAAGGACTTGATTAATTGTGAGTGCATTTTGGCGCCAATTTAAATGCATTGATGAAGCTCAAGTGTTTGGTTGTGTTGTTTCAGGGAACTGCGCATTAACCAAGTGTTACATTATTATTCTTGGTAGTATATCATCTGATCTGAAGTAAGAAAGATTGTCTCAATCCAAATTCAGATGAGCTTATAAGAACGGAAGTTTAGATTATACTAGAAGTACAAACTGTATACAATGTGGAGAATCTAAAGAAAGAAGCTTACAGTAGTAGTCTCAGTTGATATTCAATTTCCTTAACAGGGGGCATTATTTAAGTAGAATCAAGCTCTCAATGAACGGAGATGAATATTCAATCCAATAACAGAGAAACTTGTTGTGCTGCAGAATCTTATACTCACCAGCTTCAGAGCTGTATGATCCCACCTCACAACATATTTCCGTGTTCCGCTTGCCTATTTCATCTGTAAACAACTGCCTACGGCCCCTCAGTGTCAATATATCTCCATTCTTCTTCGCATAAAAGAGTTGATTACACTTGAAAGGATTTGGAAGCGAGCAACGTCTGATCCAAGTATTCATCGACTTTGATCGTATACAGAATTGAAGCAAAGATTGGGAGAGAAGAGAGGAAGAAGAAGAATGCTCTGTATTCTGTATTGAATGAATTGCTGAAGCTGTTACAAAGAATGCCTTATATATATAGAACTAACTCACTCACTCAACTAACTAATATAATAATCCTAATATGCTAACACCCCCCCTCAAATTGGAGGTGCTGGTAAAAGACCCAATTTGGGCATTACATGGCTATGATTAGGACCACTAAGAGGTTTAGTAAAAATGTCAGCAAGCTGAGAAGTAGTGGGAACATGAATCAAAGTGACCATGCCTTGAGTTAGCCTAGATCTGATGTAGTGACAGTCGATCTCTATGTGCTTCGTTCTCTCATGATAGACTGGATTCCTTGCAATATGTATTGCAGCTTGGCTATCACATTTAATGGGAACAGGATTGATGTCTGGTACTTCCATCTCTGTCAGCAACCTTGTGAGCCAAGCTAACTCAGCTGTCAACCTTCTGAGAGACCTATATTCAGCCTCAGCACTTGACAGGGAAATGGTACATTGCTTCTTGGATTTCCATGAGATGGGTGAAGAACCAAGAAGCACTAAGTAACCACTTACAGATTTTCTGCTGCAAGTACAGGATGCCCAATCTGAATCACAATAGGCCTGGAGCTTGAAGTCTGTTGAATTGTTGAGAAGCAATCCTGAGTTCAGTGTGCCCATCAGAAATCTGAGTGTATGTACAGCTGCTTTGAAATGTTGATGAGTAGGGCTATGCATGAACTGGCTTAGATGCTGTACTGAGAAACATATATCTGGCCTTGAATGTGTGACAAAGTTGAGCTTGCCAACTAATCTTCTATATGGAGTAGGATCTGCCAAGAAGTCTGTGGAAGGATCTGTGAGCTTGATGCTAGGATCTAGTGGACTAGATGTAGGTGTTGAATTTTCACTGTCAAAATCCTTCAACACTTCTTTGATGAACTTTCTCTGTGACAGAATGATCCCTTGAGGTGAATGCAGGAATTCAATTCCTAGAAAGTAACTGAGTTGTCCTAGATCTTTGATCTTGAAGACTGCATCCAGATAGCCCTTTATTCTCTCAATGGCACTGCTGTCATTTCCTGTGACTAATACATCATCAACATATACAGCTAAAAAATTAATTGAGTCTCCCTCTTTCTTATGGAAAAGAGAATGATCATTTTCTGACTGTATAAAACCTTGTGACAATAATGCCTCTGATAATTTGGCATGCCATTGTCTCGAGGCTTGTTTCAATCCATATAAGGATTTGTTCAGTCTGCAAGCTTTGCCTTGAAGTGTAGGAATTCCTAGTGGCATTTTCATGTATACTTCCTCTAGTAAATCTCCATGTAGAAAGGCATTGTTGACATCAAGTTGACAAAGATGCCATCCTTTCTTTAATGCCACTGCTATCAAGCTCCTTATTGTTGTCATCTTCACTACTGGAGAATAAGTTTCTGTGTAATCTATACCTTCTTTCTGAGTGCATCCCTTTATCACCAACCTTGCCTTGTACCTTTCCAGAGTGCCATCAGCTTTGCATTTGACTTTGTAAACCCATTTGGAACTAATGGGCTTCTTTCCTGGAGGTAGATCCACTATATCCCATGTATGATTTGCATCCAAAGCTGCTAGCTCCTTGTGCATTGCTTCTTGCCATTCTGGTGAAGAACTTGCCTGCTCAAAACTAGTAGGTTCCTCTAGAAGACTGACATTAGCTACCAACCTCTGACTATATATCATCAAACATAGTGTTAAAGTCTACTACCTGAGAAGTATAAGTAGTAAGAACACTATTACATGAAACATTAGTACACACAAAATCTTGTAAGTAAGAAGGTGGATTAGAGGCTCTGGAAGATCTTCTAATTGTAGCTTCAGTAGGTGGAGCAGCCTGGGAAGAAGACACATCAGTGACAACATTATGATCCTCAAATATAGTAGAAGAAGGTGCTGGAAATATTGAAGAGTCTTCAGCTTGTTTATTTAAGAATGGCATTGTGTCTTCATGAAAAATAACATCTCTGGAGTATATAATCTCTCTTGTCTCCAGATTCATGAGCTTATATGCCTTCTTGGTTGCAGGATAACCCAGGAAAACACACTGTGAAGCTCGAGGCATAAACTTATCTCTTCCTGCTTTTACAGTGGAGGAAAAAGATAGACAACCAAATGTTCTTAGTGAATTAATATCAGGAGGTTTAGAAAATAAAACCTCATAAGGAGACTTTCCTTTCAAGCTTGAAGAAGGATATCTATTAATCAGAAAACAAGCTGTAAGCACTGAATCTCCCCAAAAACTCAAAGGTAGACCAGCATCAAATAAGAGTGCTCTTGCAACTTCCAATAAGTGCCTATGCTTTCTTTCCACAACCCCATTTTGTTGAGGTGTATAAACACAGGTAGTTTGATGAACTATACCCTTTGTTGTAAAAAATTCTGAAGAAACTTTGCTTGATCCTAATTCATAGGCATTATATGTTCTTACTACTCTAACAGTTTTATCAAATTGAGTATGAACCATTGTGATAAATGACTGTAAAGCAGTAAAAGAACTAGATTTATCACTCAATAGATGAATCCAAGTAACTCTTGAGAAATCATCCACAATTGTGAGAAAATATCTGTATCCATCATAAGTGGTAGTCTTGAAAGGACCCCAAGTGTCTACATGAATTGTATGAAAGACATCAGTAGTGGAAATAGAGCTACTAGGAAAAGAAAGTCTTGCCTGTCTAGCCTTAGCACAAACTAGGCATGGAACAATACAATCTTTTGAACTGTCTAATTTGCAAAGTACTTTTAACTTGTAGAAGGGAAGATGGCCTAATCTTCTATGAAGTAACACAGTCTTATTTTCTTCATTGGAAGAGACAGATAAAGCATTAGAATTCTTCAGTCCATGCTGTGAAGGAGTTGACATTGAAAGAAGTTGTTATCTGGCTAGGTTGTATACAACACTTGATCTCCCTTTGTTGTTCCTCTTGAACCAAAGCATAATATGCATCATCAACAGTAGGTAGAGGATGCATCATCAAAAACTGATATAAACGATGTTCTTCCTCATAAGCCAACATTGCTGGTGCAGAAACACAAGAACAAGGGGGAATTGATCTCATAGAATCCAATTCGTCCCATAGCTTCTTGATTCTAGTGAAGTAAGTTGAAATTGCATCAGTACCTTGAACCATTGATGCAATGTCTTTCTGAATTGTGAATTTCTGAGCGCCATTCGTTCTCCCAAACCTAGAATGGAGCTGAGACCAAATTGCTTGAGCGGTGGAAGCAAACAAGACACTGTCAGCTATGTTCTTTTCCAAAGAACCAACCAACCATGAGATAACCAAATCGTTGCAGCGATCCCACAAACGAAGGCGAATTGGATCTTCTCCAATCGAAGACCGAGGGAACGAGCCATCAACAAAAGCGACTTTGTTTTTGGCACTCAAAGACACCATTACTGCGCGCTTCCAAGAAAGAAAGCTCTTCCCATCGAACTTTGAAGCAAGACAAGCTCCAGGACTGTCTGACGGATGAACATACAGTGGATCGCTGCTATCAACTGTGGTCACCATTGACGCCGATCAAGAATCAACAGAAGTAATCGGAATAAAATTCCAGTAATCGAACAAATCTCGATCAGAGATCGAAGGAGGAAAGAAAATTGATCAATGAAGATCGAAGGAGAATTGCAGAATCGACATCTGCTCTGATACCATGATCGTATACAGAATTGAAGCAAAGATTGGGAGAGAAGAGAGGAAGAAGAAGAATGCTCTGTATTCTGTATTGAATGAATTGCTGAAGCTGTTACAAAGAATGCCTTATATATATAGAACTAACTCACTCACTCAACTAACTAATATAATAATCCTAATATGCTAACAGACTTGCTATAATCTAGCACCCACAAAGATCCTTCACTTGAATAAGACACTGTAATTGTAAGTGAGCCTCCAGCATTAACCAACAAACTCCAACAATAAGGAGCTTTCGGCATACTGATGGAACAAAACACCTCACTTTTCAGATCAAACGAAACCAATTCCAAATTAGCATCCTTACTCTGCCCGGCAAAAAAGTACCACCTTCCCTGAAAATAGACTCGATTACTGGGGAATTCGCTATTCCATTGCCATCGCCATATCGAGGAGTTGCCTTGAAATTTGATTATCCTCCATGAAAAACTCTTCATGCAGTAGATTGCTACTGCCTGAAGAGTTTTTCTTTCATAAAAAATTAGCTTAACAATCTTGTAATCGTTACATAATGGATCGTATACGGTGCCGATGTCGAAATCCGTTAAGTAACTACCACCAAATAAAGGCGGCAAAGACGGAATTTCACGAAATTTCCTTATGGATGGATTCCACACCATTAAAGGCCGATTAAACTCACCAGTAATCATTTTAGCACTGCGACGCTTCATTAGCAAGATCAATCCATCGACAGAGCCAACATTGAACCAACCCACAAGTGATTCTGAACCGGCTAATTTTTCAAAGGTACCGCAAATAGAATTGAATACCCACCACTTGTCTCCAACTTGGTTATCCATATTCACAACAAAGAGGTGATTGTTTTCATCGCAGCAGATGTTGTTGTGGTTTGTGTTGAGATGGAAGCGGGAAAAGTCGGGATCGTCGATCAAAGATAGCCATGATTTCGACACGCATCGCAATCTCACAAGAGATTTGACGGGGAGCCTGTGAAGTATATTAGGCAATAGATCTGATGGAAGATAATTGTTGGATTTGAGTTTGACGGAAGATGATTGCGGTCCATCCATGACCACGATAGAGATCGAAGAAGAAAAGATGATGCACTGCAGACTGCTACTGCTAGGGTTTGTATAGTGAGTTTAAACCACAAGCACGTGGTCGGGTGGTAAGGGACCCCAACCACCCAACATGAGGTCTCGAGTTCGAGACTTGGTGTAGGTTAAAAATTGTTTGTTGGGAGAGTCACCCACGCAACACGAACTCTAGATGTAAGGGTAGTAGGAGAGTCCTCTAACCGCTGAAGTAGAGTGGGAAACCAAAAAAAAAAAAAAAGATATTCACGAATATCGGTTATATTGTACATTGAATATTTTGAGATTTTTTTTTAAAATATCTTTCAATATATAAGATATTGTTTATTTATTTTAAGGAAAAGATTCAAATAACGTGCGAATAATTATTAACGTGCGAATAATTATTAACATGCGAATATGCATCCACATTTAAATCATTGACATCCACATTTAATCCAGCGACATGCACATTTGACATATTTGCATGTCATTGATAATATCTTAAAAGTACACGCACACACCTGCGTGTGCATGTCATTACTGAAGAACGTGCATGCGAATGAGATATTCGTACAATATCCATTCGCACCTGATCCAAATTCTTATTTTAATGAGAAGTTGATTAATATAAATTTTTAATAATTTTTACTAACTAATAGTTCAGAGTTAGCATTCAGGCCAGTCGGTCAAATTTTGTTTCTTAAAGTCATAAGAACTGTTTCATTAGGTTTAATAAAACGGTTTTCGTCCATTTCATCCGCTCGCGACTACATTAGGTATAACTAGCGTGTGTTCCCGTACCATGTACGGGGTCGCATGTAATAAATATTTTAATAATATATTTATATACTATACTATTAATTAGTTTATAGATTATAGTTTATACTTTTTGATTTATAATTCATAGATTATAGTTTATAGTTTACGATTTATGTTTTATAGTTTAAGTTCATTAATAACTCAACTTAATTAGATTGATAACATAATAATAGATAAAGATATATATAAGATAAAGATATGATATGATAAAAGATAAAAATCGATATTTTTTTGTTATATAACCTATTAGATATCTTTTTTATTTTTTTACTTATTTAATTCAAAGATATATATCAAAATATAAAGTCGGATGATGTGGAGGATGACATGGTGGATGATGTAGCATAGCTTAGAGGTCGACACATAGGCCAATTGAATATAAGGGCACATGTGTAGAAACACCACTCTGTTTTATATGTATAGATGAAACGGTTAATCAGTGCTTGTTTGGTTGGAGACTAAAATCTCAGGAATTAAAAATGTGCAGTAAATGGAAATGAATATTTGTGTTTGGTTGAAAAAACAATTCTATGAAAATCATGGGATTTCGATTTCCTAAAATTTTCAATTACTCCATTATGTGGAAATTGATCTTACCTAGTCCCCCTTGGTAATTCACTTTCCCCCATTTTTACACATGCAATCTTAAATTATCTCATTTTGATCTACCTATTGCAAATTTTAACCAAACACATTTTCTCAAAATCCCCTATATTACAAATGACCTTAATTCAATTCTCATGAATTCAATTCCCATGAATTCAATTTCCATGAATTACAATTCCTACATTCAACCAAATGAGCACTCAGTAAGTAACTAGGAACAATTGTTTCTTTTCTTTTGTTATTAGCTAATGAAACACTTTTAAAACAGTTTTTTTTTCAATTCAATGTAACACATATTTAGGATAATGCAACGGTTTCTTCCTTCTCATCTATAGCTATCAATCTATCTATAAACATATAAAATTGACGTTTGAATTAAGCATTTAGTGCTTTTAGAGTAGCTTTTAATACTTATTTCTTTGGAAGATTTAAACTCTTTTAAAGCTCATCCCAATTTTTCGGTGTTGTCTTCCATCCGTTTCCTCCTTCGTGTCATCAATTAGGCATTTTAAGTTTGCTTGGTGTGGCTGAATTTAATGTAATTTCGTCGTCGATATTTGAACAGGCGGGATTGAGGTATATATGATGTTCTCTCGATGTCCTCTCTCACGATTTTTTCATTTGTAATGGGTTTTGTTTTTTGCCGTGTCTCGAGCGAAGGCAAACAAGTGGAGATGGAACCAAAGAACGAAGAGTCACAGACGCTCCTCCTCGGACCCTCAACATTCAGAAGTTCGCCTTCTCCGGTACCGACTGTAGTGTCTCTTATTGGAGTTTCCAACGCGACGGAGGTGCAGAACATGCAACTTGATTATCTTAGTGAGCAACAACACACTTGTGTTCTCGGTCTGGTCCGTCTGAAGTATGTAAATCCTTGTCCGTCTAAGTGACTGCCTAAAATTCTCCCCCTCTCCTTCGTAGATGACGTTCCTCAAATCCCTATTTTTTGTGCCTGCACTACCCAGATAACCCCCTTTTTCGCTCATTTATACCATCTCATGATTTTTTATTTTTTCATTTGATCTATTCATCTCATGCATCCGTTCATCATAATAAAAAATCGACGGAAACAACATCAAGAAATGCTTCCACATATGTGTTTTTTAACTATATCTCTGCGAGGATCGACGCTTGCGCAACTTAAAAGAGGTTTAAGGGTCCGTTCGGCGAGGGATTAAAAGCGGTTATTGGGGCTGAAAAAGGTTTTTCTGGCTATGGCTGAAATTGAAGGCTGAACAGAGCTCAAAAACCCGTTCGGTATGGAGGCTGAATTTGGGGGATGAAAAGGGCTAACTATGGCTAAAATCTCACCATAATATTCAGCTTCTTACGAAGGCTTAGAGGGCTTAATGAAATTAGTTCCAGTTTTTGCCCTTTCAATCTCTCAATTTTCCCCGACTCGTTCTTCCTTCGACTCTTCAGGTATGGTTGGCTCTTTCTCCTTCGTGAATCTCTCTTCCTCCTCTGGTTTCTCATGTTCCTCGTCTCCTCTAATTCCTTCATCTCCTTCCTCTCCTCTAATTTCTTTTATTCTAGGTTTTGGGCTATTACGGGGTATGTGTTTATCGAAGCTGGATTTTTAGGGTTTGGGGTTAATCTGTCGGGGTTTAGTTTGATCCTAGAACGAGGGTGGTTCGATCTTGTTATGCAGCTTGTACACGTTATGCAGCTTGATATTGTTATGCAGCTTGTACATGAACCCTAGGTTTAGTTTGATCCTAGAACGAGGGTGGTTCGATGATTTTGGGGTTAAAGTTTGTACAAATTAAGGGTTTGATAGTGTGCAGCAGATATCAGGTCATGTGCGGTGCAAATATGCAATAGTGTTGACTATGAATCTAAGATTTGGCATGAAGTTATCTTCCATACATATATATTTGTAAACAAATCAGTTGCTTCCTCTACAACTAACGTGCTTATATGTAGTGTGTATGGTTGAATAACTTGAATTTGTTTTCCCTCGTGTGCTATATGAGTATATTAATTGGTTTTCTACTGTTGAATAAGTAGAATTGGTTGAATCAAACCTCTAAATCAGTGAACCAATCTCAATGTCTTGATCTCTATATTCTCTTGTATATTTGTTTGTGTGCTGTTGTATAAATTTTGTGATTTTGTGCATTTAACCTTCTTCACTTATAGCTTTACTCTTGTCGGATTATAATCAGGTTTGTCTTTGTATATGTATTAATTATGTCACATAGGCATGTCAAGTTCTGAAAGTGGAGACAGCGACCTTAATGACTTCAATCCCCCAACCCAAAGCTCTGGAGTAGGTGACCATGGAGAGCCTACGCAGGTTTTGGAGATCTTGACTGACTCCTCATCCCTTGGAATGTTGTCTAATAGGGTGATTTTAATTATACCAATATGAATAAATCTTATTCCTTTGAACTAGTTAAACAAAATAAAGGTATAACATCTATGTTTTCGCAAATTTATATACTTAAATGTAGGACTTGCAAGAAGAAATTAGGCAAGACGATTTAAGGGAAGAGATGGAACTCTTGCAAGAAACACCAGGAAGTGCAAGGGCTGCGCAGCTGCAAGCATTAGCCGCTAGGCAGAAAAGTCTCCTTGAAGACACACGACTCAAGATTGCAAAATTCTTCCATGAATCCAAGGATGCTGAGAATGCTGACGTGAAGATGGCGGACAACTTGGCTGGAATCAGCAGTGCGTATGTTCTTGTCTGCTTGGAACGAGACATCTTAAGAAGGTTTAAGAGGGGAAGTACGTATGCCCTTCCTATCCTTGTGATTATGGTAGTGCTATTACTTGTGGGGCACACGCTGCATAAGTAGGGGCATGTTGTTTTATGCCATTTTGTAACTATTTATGCATCTTGCATTGGCCGTTAAGCTTTGCCATTTTGTATAAAAACTATGCAGGCATATGTAGGGGCATGTTGTTTTATGCCATTTTGTAACTAATCGTGCATCTTGCATTGACCGTTAAGCCTTGCCATTTTGTATAAATACTATGCAGGCATTATATTAATCTAATATTGGTTATCATTGTCCGCTGACATCTATGTTGTCCATCCTTCTTATGATCAAGATTTCTACTTGGCAAAATATTACCACTTGTAGTTTGCTACTTGTGTCTTTCCTATTTTGCAGGTTTGCTGATGAGTATGCTTGTACCATGGAAACTCGGCTGATCTCAGGCCAACTTTATGATCTCCTTGTTCAACTCAAAATCAATCTCAGAGTCAATTTGATAGGGTATGACAGTTACTAATCTCCCTCTTTCTATACTAATATCTCCCCCTGTTTTTTGCACTCCTGCATGATTGGTTACCTTATAGTAATATATTAGCACCTTATGCTAGCATGTACGATGTTAAGGTAGGAAATCATGGTTAATTCTAAGGAGTTTACTTATGGCTTACACATATATGAAGGAATCTTAAGCTAGCATGCACTCCTGCATGATTTCTTATGATTGGACGCTCGTTGTATTTCACTGTCTTTCAAGTTTTTTTTTGAATTGCTGCATTCTTCTCAGCAAGTGTAAATTGAATAAGATGTATGAGTTCCTTTGGTTAATAATCAATTTGCTCATATAGAGAAGACCTTAGATATTTAAGTTGAACTCAACATTTTTATATCATGATGTTTGGATAGATTTGAAAACGAAAAAGATGTATGAGTTCCTTTGGTTAATAGTAGCAGATCACTAGCAAGTGTAAATTGAATAATTTTAGGATGCAATACTGATATGTTGAGATATATATATTCAACTCAACTATATGAATATTTCCTTACTTTTTCTGCCATTACTGATAGTATGGAATCCCAGCTTGTTGGCTTCAAATTTGGGATTGTTTGCAATCGAAGATAGTTATAATGTGAAGTTATAGTCTGTGCTTTGTGGCTGGTTTTTTGTGGAAACAATAATATGGCTGGTTTTTTGCTATGGAATGTATAGTAGACGAGCCTAAGTAAAGGCCCTATTTTTAGATGGAAAGCCCAACTCACAGTTTAAGTGCAGTACAACCTTTTGGAATTCCTCTATTTATATAGGTTTAGGTTGAAGAATACCATTTAATCTTCTTATTGTTGCTTTGCAGGTTCTTGATAGGCTCTCTAAAGAGAAAGGATTGAAGTTAGCTGTTTTGTTGCTTCACTTACAGGTTCTGGATATATTTTATCAAATGCTTGCCATATAGTAGGGTTTTATAGGATTTGCCCTTGTTTAAGGATATAAAATTATAATGATCTCCGTCAAATTTATTCCTCAATATGTAATTATTTATTCCTAATTTACATGCATATGCCTAATTTACATGCAGTGATTTTGTCTAGACATATAAAAGTGGATTGATCTTGTCTAAACTTACAAAACTACATAGATCTTGTTCAAATTTATGCTTAATATACTAGTTACTAATGCCTAATATACTGAGTGTTTCTTCGTTTCTTTATTTGTGCATTTATTTATTTCTGCAATGCTGCATTTCTGCATTTCTGCAATGCTGCATTTCTGCAATGCTGCATTTCTGCAATAAAGGTTAAAAGTGAAAAATTGAAAAGTAATTTTGGTGAATTTTGGGGTTAATAGTGAATACTATTGTGCAGATGGCAGAATTTCTTTGGACGCTAGATGACTCAAATGCTTTGCTAGAAGGTTGTGCACTATGGAAGGAACTAAAGGCTTTTCCTGTAGCAACACGATGACGATCTGCTACCACAAACCAGGATATAGATGTGGCTTGACCATATTCTTCCTTACCAAGGCTTTGAAAAACAAATTTGAATTCCTGAAGAAGAAGTACAACATGTGGAAACAACTTGAGAGAACCGGTGATGTTCATTGCGACCCTATGACCGGAGCCATTATTGCTGATGTCGCATGGTGGACAAACAAAATTGAGGTGGGGTTATGACTCCTTTATATTAATTTATATAGAAAGTAACACATGTTTGATGTTCATATTAGTTGTCTTTTGATGTAGATTTGTGAGTCTTTCCGCATGTTCCGCAACCATCCTCTAACATCAGCTACCAAAGAGTTGTGTGCTCGCGTGCTCGGTTACTAGCGCACCTCTACGGAGCTTTTGAAACATTGTGAAATGTCACTGGCTTGTGTTGTTTCTGCTACTTGTGTCTTAGATTTCAATTTATGTTGTTTTTTAAAGGATTATGGTATCCCTTGTAGATGGAGAACGTTATTGGCATGTGTTGTCTTTGTTTTCATTATAACAAGTTTGTAGTTAATGTGCTTTGTGGTGCTTGACAAATGTGTGTATACATGCAAGTCTTCCGAATCACAAACATAATTAACAAGTTCAATCAAATCATTTATTTTAGAACTAACTTGGAATAAGATTTAAAATCAACAAAAGTCCATCATTAATACTAGCATAACCTGCATAATTACAAAAAGATAGCTGTTTTGCTTGACAGTGATCATCTGTTTGCCAATAATGAAATAACATTGGCCACAAAAAGATGCATAATACTTGCCATAGCTTGCTTGGCCAAAACATTCTTAAACCCAAGTCTACAACCATCTTCTCCTGTTTCTCCAAATCTCATGTGCTATGGTATTGTGAAGGGTCCTCATGCCCATTGGATGATCGTCATCGCCTTCATTTTCTCTCATCGGATAAAAGACATCCTCATCGACTTCTTCTTCTAAAATGGAATCATTCATCTTGTTCTTCAATATGAAATTGTGCAACCCAAAACACGCAATAATTATGTCAATTTGCGTGGCAATACTGTAACTAGGCATAGACTTTAAAATCTTCCATCTCTTTTTTAAAATACCAAAGCACCGCTCGATGGTTGTTCTCAGAGAAGAATGGACACGGTTAAACCCTTCTCTTTCATTTTTGGGAGCCTCCCTCTCAAACTGTGATTGATGGTACCTAACCTTAGAATATGGAACCATATATCCTTCTCTGTCAGGGTAACCCTTGTCTACTAGATAATACCTACCTATACAAATCAGAATCATTTATTATTAATAAAACAAACATATAAATTATACCATTGAATGGATAATTACCCGGGGGAGGATGTGGAAAGTTCAGGCTCAAAGTTCTCACGGCATGATCAAAGACTCGTGCATCATGTGCACTACCTTCCCATCCAGCATAAATAAAGGTGAAATACAAATCGAAATCACATACAACCATTACATTGAATGAGCAATATTTCTTTCTCCCGAAATAAGGAATTTGCTCTCCTTTTGGTATACATGCTTCCATGTGAACCCCATCAATGCACCCAATAGCACCCTATACAAAAAGTCAATACAGTTACAAGTGATTACATGAACAAATGGAAAGAAAAACTGAGGATATTACCTTGAAACTATTGTATTTTTCTTCTAAATTTTTTTTTGGTGGAATTGTTGAAAAACTCCTATCACGAGGTTCTAGAAGATTCCGGACAAAGCCGTTGTCATTCCTGTTTCTACCAACAAGCGACTCCAGAACCTCGTGAAATATTCTACTGATAGTGTCCCCTGACCTTTGAAAACGTTCACAAGCATCTCTATTTGAATGAGCTTGTGCAATAATGAAAAGGAAAATCCCAACTTTCTCCAGAATGGTCATATTCGTTGAGGCCCTCAATCCATAATTATCCTCTAGTTCATTGCACAATCTAAGAAGAACGTGCTTCTCCATTCGAAATGCATTAACAGAGCGTATTTCTGAGGGAGAGTCAACGACTTCTCTCATCCATATATAGCCCGTGTACTCTGAATCAAAACAAGGAATTTTATGGACGAACCTCAAGTAATAAGCTTCTGCAAGTCGTAACTGTGTCTCCATTAGCAACTGAAGTGGAGGGACCCACTTTCTTATCTGCTTGAGTATCCTAGGATCAATCACGAACTCAGCCATGCCTGTAATTACTCACAATTGTACAAAACATTAAAAAATCAATGTATTATAAAACATTGAATAAAATTGTGCAGATTTATAGTAATAAGAGCACTAATAAAATGAGAAAATGTATCATACATTCACTGAAGGTTCACACGTGAAAGAAATATAATACATGTAAGCTGCAAAGTAAAAACAAACACACCAAATAGTTTCAACAATAAATAAAAAAGAGTCTTGAACAATCTGCAAGTTTGAATATCCTCATATCTAAACCTTAAACACACAACAAAGTCAAATCGAAAGCTCTTAGCGATTCTCAAACTCATGCGTGAGCCATGCTACCCTACGCTCGTGGTCATCAAGTACAGTGAATACTAGACGCCTTTCTTCCTTGCAAAGTTCAGTAACAACATAACACCACAGTTTTGATTTATCCACCATTAGGCCAGCTTTAAGTAACTTACCCAACTCGTCGTACGCCTCCTTAAATCCCATCACTTCTCCATTACTACTTGCGACCTTATTGGCACTTCCAAAATTATTCTCAAATATAGACAAGAACCTCCTACTAGTCTCACCAACCAAAGCAACACTTTCTATGTAGGAACTAGCTCCCAAAGATGACTTGCTTCGTTTCTGGTTCTTAGTTCGTGTTTCAGGAACTGAATTTGCGTGTTTTCCCTTGTTCTGCATTGCAGCTGCACGTACGCCGTCGGGTGGTTGACTTAAGCTCCCTGTTGGCTGACTTTCCTGCTGCGATTGCTGTGCTAAATCATCCATTCTATCTATATTCAATTGTTGGTCAAGGGAATCCTCTGAGTTAACCTCCTCTTCTTGAGGAGTTGGTTGAACAACAGGAGCATTATTTGAGTCCATAGAAGGTGCAACCACATGCTTACCACTTGCCGCAATGGTACCAAAAATGTCATCCCACAAATCACTCATCTCCACTGACACCGGTTTGTTCTTGAAGGAGTAGAAGTCTTCCTACAAATGAAATATAAACAAAAGCAGTTTTAACATATGCAAATATTCATCCTAAACATTAATGAAACTTATGAAAATATACACACCTCCTTCTGTTTTTCCCACCATGAATCATCTGCTGAAATCTTTCCAGTGGAGTAGTCATAACCTGCCCCTGTAACTTTGGTCCTTAAGTTCGTCCATGCAGCCCATTTTGTCCTAAGATAGCGTAACTTGTTTCTTGCAATCTTTGGAGTTATAACTTCCCCGGTCTTTATCTCAAATTGATTACATATTATAGGCCAAGAGAAAGTGCAAGTGTATCCATTACTTGCTTGAAATTCCTTTAGCACTTCCAGAAATACAATATGGGAACTATCAGTCCAAGGAAAAAAATTTCCCTTCTCCTTTCGTGTCGCGATACTACTACAATAGCTCATCTACTTGTGGATCAAGTCAACGGGAATAAAAAAGATGAAGAAACTGATAAGTATTCTTGACATTAGTGATCAAATTAAAGAGTAGAGCACATCAAATGTATGTATATCAGCAAACATAAACAATTTTATCACAGAAATATCAAAGGAAATGTTTATTGCCACTCCAACTATTTTGTAAGAACCAAACCTTAAATCCTAGAAGACTAATTAATAGCTAAGAAATGCCATCTCCCCGTGTTTATCTCATTGTAATTTTTTATACTTTACTGATTACTAATTGATCTACTGCCTCCCATATCCCGACTTGATGAACTTACTAAAGGAGTGAATCTGAGACTACCTAGACTTGTCCATACATAACAAACAAACACCTCATATATCAAGCCAAAAAATGGATAGCTATAATGTACTAGTAAATCAGAACCGGATACAAGTATGAAGCATAGATAGAGAGTAACAATTTGTTTGGCAAGCTGAACCTAACCTTAGAAATTGAGTTGTGGGGGAAGTTTCAGATGTGGTTGACAAAGAGTACGGGTCCGTTCGGCACCGCTTGCTTTTCCGGTGTAGAATCGTCGGTTCTTGGTGAGTTTGTAGTGGTGGCTCAGAATAACAAATCGTCGTCTCGAGAAGTGGTCGTCTTTCCTCTTCACGTGGACGTCGGCGCACCCCTTGCTCCTCAAAGTGCCGTCGGAGCTCACCTTGCTCCTCAAATGGCGCTGTTTGATGCGGATTGTGAGGGCTCATCTGAGAATGATTAACCCTAATTTTGAGCATCACACGGTAAATTCTATAAAAAAAATAAGGGTAAATGAGTAATTTTCATATTAATTCAGTTCTTATAAGTCATCCATACCGAACACCCAAAACAACTTAATTTAAAATTTTCAGCTTCAACTATCAACCCAGCTTAATTTTTAATAATTCAGCTTCACCTCAATTCAGCCCATAAATTAAGCTTCAGCCTCTTCCAGCCTCATTCAGCCAACTCATACCGAACGGACCCTAAGTGGTGTCCGGACAATACAAGGCTGAATTGCATGAGCTTTACAACGACACTGGGAAAGTTATAAGGTTGAAACCTTGGAAGATGATGTTGATCCCGAATCCTAAAGTTACAAAATCGCTTTGGTCTTTTAACAGTCAAGAGTGAGTGATATGGAATTAAGCACTAGAAGGCTTTGAAGAGGGACACACAAGAAGGCCAGGTTCTGTTGGAATAAGCGTGATAAGAAAATCTAAGATAAGTCTCAATGGTTTAGCTTGATTTTATCATTCTTGTTTTCCCGAGATTAGTGAAATGTTTTGACTAATAAATTACAATGAATTATTCAGTTTTTTTTGTCATGATTTATGTGAATAATTATGCGCATTATCAGTTCAAGTATTAGCAAGACAATTAGTGTTGCTCTCCTAATGTCAAAGTGTGAGCACCTTGTTAAGTACAAGGGGCATAATGGAAAACAAGTTAGTAGAGTTGCTACTCATTTAGCCTGAGCATCGGACTGTAGCTAGACAACTGAGTGGTCGGTCTACTCACCCACCTCGAATTCTCATGCTGGAGTAGCATGAATTAGCAATTAGCCTGAGCGTCAGGTTGTAGCTAGAAGATTGTGTGGTCGGTCTACTCACCCACCTTGACTTCCCACGCTTGAGTGGGAAGAATAGGAATGTAGCTAGTCGACTGAGTGGTCAGACTACTCTCATCTTCCTTAGAGTTCTCCCTCTGAGTGAGCGGAAAACTTACTTGAGTGGGAAAAAAGCCTGAGTGGGCAAAGAAGCTAGGATGGTTGGGCTCGTTCGAACTAGTCAAATGAAAATCAAACAATAAAAACAGAGCAAATTCGCGTACACAGAATGCACATCCGCGTGCGGGCACGGAAAATGACCTTTGGAAATTACAGGGGAGAATCCGTTGGCACGGATCCGATCGAGCGGGAAATCACCGTACGCACGGCCGTGGAAAAAATCACACAGACCATGCGGTGCTCTCGGCCTTTTGGCTTTAAGTACGAAAAACGCACATGCCAGCTAAATAGCTTGTGCGAAAAACGCACTGGCAAACCGCACAACCCGTGCGAAAAACTCAAAGCCTATAAGTGCGTTATTTAGATCCAACGTATAAGTGCATTGTAATTTTTTCTAGATGAATGAAACCCAAAAACTCGAACCGAAAACCCTAATCTAGAGAGTTAAAAAGCTGATTTGGTATAGGTTTTATATACTCGAATCAAACCGAAACTACACAATATATGAACAGATGACAAAATTAAATTTGCTCGGTTCTACTTAGTTCCACTAAAAGAAAATGAGGAATACCTAAACTAGGATTTGCTTGCATCAGTGGCGGATCTAGAACAAAAGTTTTGTGGGGGCTCAATATATTTATTAAAAAAAAAGTAAACATAAAGTCGAGGTTTATAAAATTAGCGACACAAAATGCATAGTAGAAAGTTGTCACTTTTGACTTTACAAACTACAAACGGGGTAAATCCAACCTACGGGTTTTCATATTTTGAAAATGTTGAAGGATAACTACATTATCAATGCTTCTGAAAATATCTTTCTCCACATAGCACACTAGAGAATCTGTTAGAAACTCATCTCCCATCTTATTACGCAAATCTGACTTGACGATCTTCATTGCTGAGAAGACTCTTTCTACGGTCGCAGTCGCAACAGGTAATACTAAAACCAACTCAATAAGACGATATACCAAGTTAAAGACTCCATGAATTCCTACCTTGACCATTTCGTTTGCAACATCTGCAGTATTTGACAAGCTTGAAAATTTGTCATTTCGCCTCATTTCATGAATCCACAGATTTAGTTGTCCTTTAAGCTCACATAGATCAGATCCTGAGAAGTCCCGTGGATATAATTCTGCAAGCCTGAGTAGCTTTGTTTCACTGAAATGGGAGAAAGAATCCTTTGGATTAAGACATGCTACACATTTGAGTACTTCTGTGCTCGACTCACTAAAACGGTTGTTGATTTCCGAAAGAATCTTATCAATAGCCTAAAAATTAGAAAAATATTGATTTTTAAAATAAAAGAAATTAGTTTAACATTAAAATAATAATAATAATAAAGTACCTGGAGGAATATATCATGATGAAATCGATGGAAGCATGTAGTAGTAGCACGTTTACGAAACACAAACGGAGCTTCATCTGTCATCTCAAGAATGTCAATCTCATTCTTATCACAAAAATGTTTGACGGTTTCTAATAATTGATCCCATTCGTTGTGACTCATTCAATTCACTCACATTGACCACATTCATATTGACTCGAGACTCGTTCAATTCACCCACATTCAAACATCACTTGAACTTGAAATTCTAGTCCGTTTATTCTGAATAACAAATTTATCCATTATGAATTTATGATTCTCCTAAATATAAACAATTAAATTTAAACAATATCAATTAAAATATTCAACAAGTTCAACCCTATAAACAAATTTAAAAAAAATTCAATTATAATAGATTTCTTAAATTCTAAGAGCATACAAAATTCTCAACTTTCATGTAATACTAAAACTTGAAATCTTAAAATTAATCAACCTATACGGACTAAAATTAAATTGACTACTCTAGAATTAATTAATTAACTTACACAAAAATTGATTGAAGTAAATAAGGAATTGGATTTGTAGTTACTGGCAAGTTCAACTTGAAGTTGGAATTGTGCAGGCGGATCGAGGAAAGGACAAGGAAAAGCTTGATTTCTTAATTGGAGTAATTGAATTTCTTGATGTGTCACTGTTGCCGTCAGAATAGAAGACCTAGGTCTAGAAAGTAGGTTTTAATTTCTTTAGCTTTTAAAAAGGGTGATGCTATATACACTCATTTTTTTGTCTATTTAGACTCAGATACCCATGCACTCGCAACGCGTGGGCGTGGCTAGGTACCCACGCACACACAACGCGTAGGCGTACGTTTAAAACGGATATCCGACCATTAAAGTCACGCCCACGCAACGCGTGTGCGTGGGTATTTTGATAAAATATTACGCCTGCGCAAACCGTACCCGTAGGGCAATTTCGGAAGTATTAAAATATACCCACGCACACGCAACGCGTGGGCATGGGTGTTTTAAAATATACCCACGCACACGCGTTGCGTGTGCAAGGATGTTTTCAAAAATATACCCACACGCACGCGTTGCGTGTGCGTGGGTATATAGTGGTCATCTGGGTTTTAAAATATCTCTGCATTCATAACCATTAGATTATGTATTTTAGAGAAATGAAGTTATTTATTATCTCCGGCAACACTCAACACTGAGCTACTGAGGTGTCCTCAGGTTGATACAGCCAAATTGAAAAACGAAACAGAAACAAACTTTGGTTTTAGGACAAGTATTTACCCCCAAATTCTCAATTTGATTTTAGGATTAGGAGGTCATATAACTACAAAATCTATCATCATAAAGTATTATATCCAAAATAACATACTGACATAAAGTATAAAAACTACATAATCTAATGTGGATCAGATCTATCCTCTTCCTCGCGCCCAGAACCTCTACCCTCACCACGCACATGTTCCGAGTTTTGAAAAAGAGATGCACGTTGAGGTGGATCCGGAACGGGGTAAGGTTCCCCAGTCATAAACCCGATGAGAGAGATAAGGTACTCCGTCTCGTCATTACTGATACTTGGACATTGGAGACGCTCGCGTACCGATCCAAGAGATAACTGAAGGCGCTGTGCAATTAAAATATATGTAAAAATCACGTAATATTACTTAAAATATAATAACTTTGTATAAACGAAATTACTTACCACAGTAGCATCAACAGCCGGAGGCCGAGGGACTTGTTGTGGTTGTGAGGTAGGATCCACATAAGGGTGAGTGATGTCGAGAAAATAGTCCATATAATGTTCGTCACACTCCCACGACCACCTACATCGCTGATACGCATCAATGTCGAACAAATGGCTCTCGCGCTCTTCCCAGGTAGGATACTCGTCTCCATTAAACTCCACTTTGTAGTCACTAATATTTTCTATTCGATTTTCAGAGCTTGGAGCATAGGGTTGAAGTGGAGGAACCTGTCTAAGCCCAAACTGTCGTAGGACTCGGGTGGCGTAATATGGCTCTTGGACATCCATGCAACGAAGAATACCATCCAGTCTAGAGAGTCGATGAGTAGTCCTAAAATTGATCTCTAAAAGTCCATCACCTTCCCTCCAAGGCATCCACTGCACCTGCAAATAATACAACAAGAGGGGGAGCAACATCCACCATCATACAACCATAGAACATTATCCAACACATTATTCAGCAAAATTTCGCAACCTAAAATGCACAAAATTCAGTTTCACTATGTACAGAAATTCAACTCTATGTTCACAAGAAACTTCTCAGCTGCTAAGAAAAATGTTTGAGGCAAATATTGCACCAGAAAAGAAGAATGGCAAGCTTTTCCCATTAGAGAGACATGGTGAAGATATTGAATTTACAGCATGTAGGCAATTCACCAATAGAGCCCAGCAAGATAGGCGAGAGAAACAAGGATATTTATACATACACATGCAACAGAGCAAACATTTTGAGGGGAAATAGGGAACTGATAGACCAAATATGTAAAAAATATACACCTAAAAACTAGTGTGCTCAAAGTACCAACTCCAATAAAGTATACTGTGCAGGAATAAGTATTATTGCAAGAGTAAACAATGGGATAGATTTGGGACATAAGGCAAATCCTCCTCCACCAATAACACAGTTTAAAGCCATGCAATCTCTTTAAGAGGAGAGAGCCAAGAAATCTGTTCTACACCATTCAAACAAAATCTGTTCTACAAAAGACTGATGTGTACGCCATGTCAAGGATCTGGAATAACTGGATAACATTTGCAGTGGAGATAATCCATACTATTTCCTACAAAGTGTGCTAGAGACCAACTAAACATACATATGCATGAATCAAACATGAGAACCATGTCATACAGCCTCTAGAGAGAATTCAAAAAGGAGTCTAAGAATAATCCATTACTACTTACAGTGGAAATCAGATAACCCATACTTTTTCTTATAAACTTTAAGTAGAGACCAACCAAACATATTAGACACTCTACAATGCAGAATTTAAAAAGTATGCACATACACGGTCTTAGAATATAGAGCACAGATAACAAGCAACATGATACGTTCTTACTGCTGATTTTCTAATCAATATATTTTTAGGATTTGTTTCTAATTACTTAATTTCTGTAATTTCCCTCTAGTTAGTTTCCCTTCTAGTTAGTTTCAGCAAATTCAGCAACAATAAATTCAGCAAGCAAAATGGCTACATTATCCAGCAACCATAAACTCAACAAAATTCAGCAACCATTATTCAGCAAAATGTGTATCTTATGCATGTTCAGCCTATCATTAGGGAAAGAAGGCAAGCAGAAGATAGAAATAAAACCAAAACAATGCAATGATTATAGAAAAAAGGTCAAGATCCAATTCAAATATTAAGATTAACAACATAATTTTAGAAAAAAAATTACGATAAAATCAAAACAATGCAATGATTATAGAAAAAAGGTGAGCTAATATAGCCATATCTATGTCTTAATCACACCGGCGTGTTTGGTTCCCGTCCTGCGCTAATTCTATATTTTTTCCACTTTTCAATCCTATCCTTGAAGCCGTCATCCCAACCTTCAACAATTTTGTCTTTGAATTGATTCCAATACAATGAAACTGGCGGTAGTGGAGCAGTATCACGGAGCCACACCTATAATAAGATAAACAAAAAATTATGTTATAACTTTCAATAACATATGTTAAATAAAATATTTATTTAATTTACTTACTTACCGGAATGAAGTGGTTACTGAATAGAGCAATAGAAAAGATCTCTGTTGGTGGTTCGACATCATGACTAGAAGCCGTCATCGGCAAACATAAGCACGAGCCACTCCAGGACAAAAACACAACAACTACTTGAAATCGAGTAGCAAATGCTAAGCCAGCCATGGGCATCTCCATCCAGTATGTCCGAGAACAAGGACTATGCAAGTAGTTGACATTTATGCAAAGTTCCTCATACGGGGTAACAACGGGAGATAGGCTCTCGTATATATGTTGGTTCTCCACCAGCTCCATCCCGATCTCCATGCGGACTCTCCAGAATTCATGCTCGGGCCATTTCTTCAATACTGATAAGCTTCGATAACCACAATGTCCGTCATCTTCCACATTTCGAGCTTGGGTGATGTAGGCAAACATGAAGTAGTCTATACTCTCAGTTGGAAATTTAATCCCCCAACGCTCCAACTCCATATGTGGTAGTTGCCCAACAATTTGCTCATCTGGAGTCTCACCTTCATTCGTAGAAGACGCTCTACTACGTGTCTTGCTCCCTGGGGGTCGTCCTCGTTTAGGCTTGCAAGCTTTCAAGGTATGTTCCCACTCACTGGCATCCCTTTTGTTATCCCATTTGGTTCCTCTAGCTTTTGGAGGTCTACCTTTGGGAAGGACACCTGTAGGCTCCTTCAGAGATGTTTCATGAGGCCTTTTCAAGGTATTGTACAATGAGGTGACCTCTGATAAAAAGTCTTCACTCATTTCACCAGTAGCCACATCAGATGTCATCTCCCTCCATCTAATATAAGGTATTGATACTGGAACTGTGGTATCTTGCTCGATATTCGGATCTGTAACCCCTTTCCACGTCACTTGTCTCCAAAAGAGGTGTATCTCTGACTCTATAAGGGGAGTATTTTGAAGCATGGCAGTTCCAATTCTATGGATACACGGTAGCCCAAGACATGTTCTCCACCAATGATCAGTGCAAGATTCTGGGATTTCGCCGTTCAGTATAGAGTAATACAGATCCAACAACATCATCAAGCACTTCGACGTGACTTTTCGGAACAGAGGAGAAAATAAGGCAAATATCTCAGGGTCAAGGTCATATACCTCCGTCAAAACCTTTGTTCGTGACATCTCGATTGTTTCCCTAATCCTATCACGTTGAGCCTCTAAAGCATAATGTATCCTCACAACCAATGAGTTAAATCCATATCGAGAAGATTGCAAAATATCTTTCAAACTTTTGTGGATGCCCTCAACCCTATAGGAAAACAAAAATATTAAAAACTTTTGTTGCGCAATCAACTTAAACATGCATACATATCTTATACAAGGTTACCTGTTTGTGGTCCTTGTGAAGAAATGAAGATGAAGGTCAGTCCAAGCTCGGACTATATTCTCCTTGTAAGGATTGAGCCATGTAACTTCAACATACCGAACAAGGCCATTGTTCCACGATTCTCGCAACTTCTCGAGCCTAATTTCATAGCTCCTCTCTGTGCACGACATAAATAACCCCCAACATTGGTTCGCAAAATTGTCAGCTTGGTCCACGTTGTTCATGACACGCAAACCATATGACTGAATGTTGTGCTTAATGTGAACCCAACACAACAAATGTTTCACTGTATCCCCGTAAACACTTTGAATTGCAGATATGAGAGCCTGGTCTCGATCAGTAACAATTGCAGTTGGCTTCTCTCCCACAAATGCAAATAACTTCTTCAACCGCTCTAGTATAAACACGTAACGAGAAATATCCTCCCCCCTCGTGAATGCAAAAGCAATGTTGAATGTCTTTCCCGTGGAAGTAAAACCAACCATCTCAATCAAAGGCATGCCATACCTGTATATATATATATATATTATTACAAGTATAGCATAACTACTACAAGAATCGTATAAAAGATTAGTAAAACAATAACAATACCTATTAGTCTTGTATGTGCCATCAATAATAACAACATAAGGGAATAGCTTCAGCAGATGCAGTGTCTTTGGGTTCGCAAAGAATAAGATATCCACTTGATTCGTAGGGCGCTCATTCCTGTGATACACTTTGTATCCCTCTTGTTTTAGGTATCTAAGTGCCCATTGCGTTATGGTTAATTCTCCCTGATCCTCAAATTGCATCTTCTGGCGAAAGTTGTTGATTTGTTTGGAGGATGTAACATTTCCTGGAAACCGGTCTCTAAGCTCAGTAATAATCCAACTTGCCTTGTTTCCCATCTCGGTCCACCTCCTAACCAGTCTCTCTTGTTCTGAGGTCATTCTGCCAACATATGCATGCCCAAGAAAACTTGTAGGAAGGGCATGGTTGTGGTATCCGAAATCAACTTCAAGCTTCCCCCATGTTTCTGCTTTTGTTACCTTGTCTACGGTCAACCTATATCCAATCACCATGAATCGACAATTGCACTTTTTTGTTTGAGTTCTCCTCCCTTCCACATTATTCTTGAGCTTATACACACCATAATTCTCACATACCATTATCACTCTATTAGGATTTGAGTTTTTAGTAACGATAACCATCATCAACTCTTTTCCAAATTCTCTAACCCAATTGAACATTTTCTTCGGGCAATCCCACACATAGTCCACAGTAAAATCATCTGAGTAGTCTCTTGTGCATATCTATTTACAATATCGTTATTTAGATAAAGTAACATTATTATTCGAAAATAGACACATCGTTATTAGATTACAAAACTAAGTACAACCATATACAATAAATACAAATACTACAGTTTCATGCAGTTTTACCTCCTTAGGATCAATATAGTTTGACCTCAATTCTCCTTGCACCGATGAGTCTCCATCTTGATTTGACATTGTTTTTCTTATGGTGTGTTCAAATTGGGATAGAAGAATAATATAGGTTTAGGTTTTATGCTTGCAAGACTAAAATTTTACTCTCCAAAATTCGCCGAAAAGAATCTTTTGAAAATCTTTCGTTCAAATTTATTACCTTAAAAGATATTGCGTCGGTTACAGAAAAAAAATTCGGAAAAAACAAAAACACCCACGCCCACGCGTCGCGTACGCTTGGGTCTTAAAACCAAACAAAAAAGGCACGCCCACGCAACGCAAGTGCGTGGGTCTTGATTTTAAGTTTTTTTTTTTTCCGATTATGACCTACGCGTATATGAAGCGTGGGATTGACAAAAAAAATTATACCCACGCACACGCTTTGCGTACCCGTGGATTAAATGTTTCGGATATCCATAAAATTGTCTCGCACACGCGTTGTGTATGCGTGGGTCATACCCACGAAAATGTTTCTGTCTATAAGGCAAGATTAGTTGCAAAAGGATTTAGACAAGTTCATGGTATTGACTATGATGAAACGTTCTCACCGGTCGTTATGATCAATTCCATTAGGATAATCCTAGCCATTGCCGCTTATTATGATAATGAGATATGGCAAATAGATGTCAAGACCGCTTTTCTAAATGGTTTTCTAGAAGAGAATGTATACATGATGCAGCCAGAAGGTTTTGAGGATCCAGAGAATCCTAGGAAAGTATGCAAGCTTAAGAAGTCTATCTATGGACTTAAGCAAGCATCTAGGAGTTGGAATCTTCGTTTTGATGAAGTGGGAGTTTGATTTCATCAGATGCGAAGAATAACCCTGTGTTTACAAGAAATTTAGTGGGAGCAAAGTGACCTTCCTGGTTCTATATGTGGACGACATATTACTCATTGGAAATGATATTCCTATGCTGGAGGCAGTGAAGGAATGGCTTAAGAAGAATTTTTCAATGAAGGACCTAGGAGAGACAGAGTACATATTAGGCATTAAGATCTATAGAGATAGGTCTAAGAGGCTTATTGGTCTAAGTCAAGAAACTTATATAGATAAGGTCCTTGCTAGATTTAATATGGTGAATTCTAAGAAAGGATTCCTTCCTATGCAACATGGCTTACGTCTCAGTAAAACCCAGTGTCCTAAGACACCTGGTGAAATTGAGAGAATGAGTAGGATTCCTTATGCCTCAGCCATAGGATCCATCATGTATGCTATGACTTGTACTCACGCTTTGAGTGTGTGCAGCAGATACCAATCAAACCCTGGAGAGGCACATTGGTGTGCAACCAAGAACATTCTAAAGTACTTGAGAAGGACTAAGGATAATGTCTTGGTGTATGGAGGTGATGACGAATTGGTCGTCAAGGGCTATACTGATGCAAGTTTCCAGACAGACAAAGATGATTTTGAATCTCAATCTGGATACGTCTTCATTCTGAATGGAGGAGTTGTCAGCTGGAAGAGCTCGAAGCAAGGGACAATAGTAGATTCTACAACGGAAGCAGAGTACATTGCTGCTGGAGAGGCAGCTAAGGAGGCTATCTGGATTAGGCAATTCATAGCTGAGCTTGGTGTCGTTCCTAGTACATCTAGAGCCATTGACGTCTATTGTGACAACAATGGTGCCATTGCTCAAGCTAAGGAACCGAGCTCTAGCTCCAAATCCAGACATGTTCTGCGTAAGTACCACCTCATCAGACACTATGTTGATAGAGGTGATGTGAGGATGTGCAAAGTGCACACAGACGACAACATTACAGATCCTTTGACCAAGCCCCTTCCTAGGCCCAAGCATGACAGTCACACTCGGGCCAAAGGGCTCAAACACATTGGAGAATTGTTTTGAACTATTTTGTTTTATGATAAAACTTGTTTATTGTTGTTACAAACATTTATGCTTGATTCATATATATGATTATCATATTATTATTTAATCATTGCTTGGGATTAGATAAAGTATCCAAACAATTTATAGTTAACAAATGGGTTCATCAAAACTGTTTTGGTGAATGGAACCCCATTAAGTGAACTGAAATTATAAAATTGTTAGAAGTCCATGGTCTGAGTCATTAACTTGGATACAAATGACTTTATTAAAGACCATATTGTGAGATTGATTGATAACACCGGGTTTCATGTGTTATGGGGACATAGTGATGTCTAATCAATTACATAGGTGTGTATAGCGATACATATCAGACAGACCAATCTTAGGACTCTACATGACATTACTGCAGAGTTCTAGGAATATTCATGATTAGTGAGTTCCTTAGACATGAGTATGATATAGTTATCATTTGGCTGCTGGTATGTCTTTGACGCTGTTAAACGCTGATCGTAATAGGCAGTGATTGGGATTGCCAAAAGTTGAGTGGGAGCTATAGTCGTACAAGATTGGATTTGTCCTCCTATTCCATGTATACCATGATACATTTGGAAAGGGTTGGTGTCTCGGCCACTTGAAGAGTGAGAACTGTGAAAACGCATGGCCATGCTCAGATGGATTATAAGTAATCATCTGTACTGACAGTTTGATCTCAGGAGTTCAAGAAACATATTTGGCGGTAAAGATAAGTTTCATCATATAGTCAAATAAGATATTAAGCGACAAGGGAATTTTAACATTGCACACTTGTTTTAAGGACAAGTGGGAGATTGAAGGAATTGTGTCCTTTAATTAAAGGTGCAATTACTAATTATGAAATAGGACTATTTATGGAGATTACTAATCCAGATATTTTAGGGGTCGCATGCTATTGCTAGTGGCCAATACGACTTATGAGATTAAACAGGTTAATCTCATGGCTAGAATAAATGGGTCCTATGAGGTCACACACTTAGAGTTTATGGACTGGATCAAACAAATCTGCAGGCCCGATAAGCCTATTGGATTTGAAGTACTCGGGAGAATTAAAGAGATAGATTGTCTATCAAGTAAAAGATAATAGTTATCTATTACTTAGTGATAAAATGAAATATATCTTTTAGATATATAATATATCGGATTTATTAATATCTACAATTTCCTTATCTTTTAAAGAGGAACTAATTTAGATTAGTTATACGTATACAATACGTGGAGATATAGTAATAAGTTGCTTGATTGTATTCACGTAATTGAAATAAAAAGATGGAGATCTTTTATATAATTAATGTGAGATTAACTATATATGGTTAATGGGAGATTAACCATAGAGATATATATATACGTTAGATTGAACGAAGGAGTAAAAGGAAAAATCTCAAGCTAGGGTATTAGCCGCAATTCAAATGAAAAGAGGCTTCTGACGGTTTGTTCAAAACCTAGGTAATTGGTTTCCTTCGTTCATCCTCTTCCTCGTGTTAAGGTTATATCTTCGAGTTGCTCGGTCTAGCAGAAGAGACTCAAAGGTGGTCCAGTTTATTGCTCGTGTGGACTAATTAGAGGAGTCACACTTGGGGCTCTAATCTCTCCATTCCAGTGAGATTCAAACACGCATCAAGAGGTATTTATTCTTTCCTATGTACGATCTATTTAGTTTATGCATGAGATCCTTGGTTAGATGTTAGGAAAACGTTTCCTGAAATTCCGCTTTAAGCATCTAAAATCCCTTCGGGATGAAGACTGCGACGCTTCATTAGCAAGATTAAGCCATCGATAGAGCCAACATTAAACCAATGTCCTCCTCCTATCTGATCAACTTTTTCTGAACCAGCTAGTTTTTGAATGGTGCCACAACTAGAATTGAAAACCCACCACTTTTCAGCTCCAACTCCGGTATCGATACCGGAAACGAAGAGGTGATTGTTTTCATCGCAGCAGATGTTGTTGTGGTTTGTGTTGAGATGGAAACGGGAAAAGTCGGGACTGTCGATCAAAGATAGCCATGATTTCGACACGCATCGCAATCTCACAAGAGATTTGACGGGGAGCCTATAAAGTATATTAAGCAATAGATCTGATGGAAGATAATTGTTGGATTTGAGTTTGACGGAAGATGATTGCGGTCCATCCATGACCACGATAGAGATCGAGGAAGAAAAGAGGCTGCAGGACTAGGGTTTGTGTTGTGTGTTTATAAATCTCTAGGACGAATATGATTAATTTATATTAGAGGTTTTTATCCCTAATACAGAAAATAAAACCTACAATAATCTATCTTAATATTATACGTGTATATAATATATATGTGTAGGATAAATGTTATCTGAGACTAATTATTTTTTGGTTTCCCACTCTAGTTCAGCGGTTAGGGGACTCCCCTACTATCCTTACATCTAGAGTTCGAGCTGCGTGAGTGACTCTCCCAACAAACAATTTTTAACCTCTACCAAGTCTCGAATTATTATGGTTCAAAACGAGAAACAACATTGGAAGTGGCGCAACGGCTGGATTTTCAGCCGCCACGAATTTGCGGGGGACCGCGGTGGTTTCATTGCTCAGCAGACTAGGGACTATTTTGAGGCCATCAACAAGAAGACTATCATTGAGCCTCGGCCTAGCTAGGGAGCAAATCTTAGTGGGTTGGAATCCACCTGAGATCGGTTATATAAAACACGAATTTTATAAAATGATATACGTAAGAATTCGGATCAGGTGCGAATTTTTATTGTACGAATATGCCAACGACAAGCACTTTCTTCAGTAATGGCATGCACACGCGGGGTGTGTTCAAGTACTTTTCACATATTATCAATGACGTACACGCAAATTTGTCAATAATGCATGTCGTTGGCTTAAATGTGCATGTCATTACTGAAGAAAGTGCATGTCAATGGCATTTATGCATTCATTCGCATATTCGCACAATAATATATATTCGCACATGAATCTTTTCCTATATCTAATATATTTATAATTATAAAATTATAATTTATTAACTTCATAAATTTAAGATTAAAAAAATTGAAATAAATAGATATAGTTCTTTTTATCTCATATAAATTTTTAAGTTTGTATATAAAATTATAAATATTTACTTCATATAAATATTTTTTACAATCTCCAATAACAATGGATTTTTGTTATAATTTAGGTCTTCTTTTACTGCTATCCTTTTTTGGAGGCTGTTTTATTTATGAATGTCTTGTTTGAACCAAGTTTTTTGTTTTTACACCGAAATAAAAATGCTATATTATTTTAAATAAGTGTTATTGATTTGTAGGAAAAAGCCATCAACGCTACACATATTTTATTTTATTTATTGTGTAAAATTTATTTTTTATGCAAATATTCTACATGTTGTGTGATATAAAAGGTTATAAGCCCTTGATTGACCGTCTTCTTAATTTCTCTTTGTAGGGTTTCTCTAGAAAGATAATTTGGATATTTGATTAATGCTCATATTACATAGGCTGATATTATATAGACAAAATTTATAATTTTTACCAACTTCTGGAGTAATCTAAAAGACAAAAATTTGTTTAACCGTAGATGATGATCTATTTTATTTTTGTTATAAAAATATGACTTTATCTCGGAATGAATGTAAAGCATTGAAAACACTGCAACATTGAATTTTTTTATGGAGTTTTAATTTTATGAATCTTTATACACTATACATTTTGATTATAAAAATTTAAATCTTAATTATATAAATCTTCATACACTCAATTTTATTATTGAGTTTGACCCATTGATATATAAAATCCACCAATTATTAAATGAAAGTACTAAATTAAGGAGTGACATTAACCAATCAGAATGCAAAGGTATTTATTGTTGCTTTCATTTTCTCTCTTCGCTTTTTTTTATACATCCTTGTTGATATTTGCTCCAAAGTTGGGATCGCGGTGCGCAAGGAGGCTCCCATGAGGTTTCTTTCAGATGTTGGAAATGATCTTAGGCCTGCAGACCTTTTATTGTTTAATTGGTTTCAGGGTAAAGATGCATGTTTGGATGTGACTGGTATCTCTCCCTTTGCTGGCATGGGTGTGAGTTCCTGGGCTCCTGGTGTGGCTTTACACAACGCGGTGGAGAAGAAGAAGAGGAAATATGCATCTAAGTGTGAGGAGAATGGGTACAAGTTTATCCCATTTGCTTTCTCCACCTTTCGGGAGTTGGATAAAGAGGCATTGAACACGCTTTCCCGTATCAAAACCCTTTCTATTAGTCACTCTAACAATGTTAGGAATGATACATTTATCTTTCACAGATTAAGTTTTTGCATTCAGAAAGGTGTGGGAGCGCATCTTGTTTCTCGTCTCCCATCCAACTTTATGTAATGTTTAAAAGTTTGATTAATTATAGTATATTAGATTAGAAGATTACATATTTACAACTTTTTTTGAGTTGATTTGTTTATACTCCCTAGTTGTTTACGACATTGCTAAAATGGAAACTTCCCATAACGTGTGATTTAAAATATAAAAAAGATTAGGCTTTAAGAAATAAATACAAATTTTATAGCAAGTTGTTGAAGTGTATATAATATTAAGAGAAGAATTGGATGAATTTCTGCCGTATGTCATAGTGAAATAGGGGATGTCATGTGACAAAAAGGGAGGATTGATTTAATTGATATATAATAGATTTTTTATCGGGAAACATTCTCTATGTATTGAATGGTGTTTTGGGGGGAACCTTTCTTCCCCTTGGTCTTCTTTTTCATATAATGAAAGATCTCAAAAGCCGCCAGAACATTATCAGTAATGAGCCTGCCTGGAACAAAAGCACTCTGACTCTGAGCAACCAGCTTATGTAAACACAGCTTCAATCTCCTGGAAAGAATCTTAGATATGATTTTGTAAAGCACATTGCATAAACTTATTGGTCGCAAGTCTTTCATTCTGCTTGGAGCTGCAACTTTTGGGATCAAGGATATAAAAGTATGATTCAACTGTGATGGAAAGTCGGTCCCATTCAAGACAGAAAGAACAGTATTGGTGACGTCATCACCCACAATGTGCCAATATTTCTGATAGAAAAGAGCAGACATACTATCCGGGCCCGGAGATTTTGTAGGATGCATAGAAAAAAGAGCACTCTTTACCTCTTCCGATTCAAAAGGAGCAAGCAGCTGCGCATTGTCATCCGCGTTCAGCAGCGGAACCATCCCTCGGGAAGCCACATCAGTCGTGGCCCTAATATCTGAGGTAAACAACGTCTGAAAGTAATCTAAAGCCACCTTGGCCTTGCCATCAAAAGATTTCCACTCCATCCCATTATCATCAACTAGTTTTTTGACCGAATTCCGTTTTTTCCTGCCTGTCGCCTTTTGATGAAAATAAGTTGTATTCTGATCTCCCTACTTAAATTCATTCGCTCTGGACCGTTGAAGCCACATTGCTTCTTCTCTTCTCATAAGTTCTCTCTCCCGACTTTCTAATCTGCGTCTACAACCGACCAAGTCACCCCTCATGCCTTGCTTGCCCAAAAGACGCAAATCATCTCTGACTTTTTTCAGCTCCTTATTCACGTTTCCAAACACAGTCAATTCCCAATCTTTCAGGCATGCAGCGCAGCGAGAGATCTTACCCATAATACCATGATCAGCATTGATACTACCCGGATTCGTCCAAGCGTTAGTCACCACTTCGTTTCAAGGCTCCTCATCGAGCCACATAGACTCGAAACGATACGGTCTAGGGACCTTGTTAGGCGTCCAGGAACAACTGCATCCACTTCTCATTAGCAAAACCCAAGTCAATACGCTCTTGAATGAAATCTCCACCTTCTCTACCATTGTCCCAAGTAAAGCGATCTCCCACATAATCAATCTCCCTTAAACCACACTCCTCCATAGTGGTTTTGAACTGTAAAACTTCACTCAGCTCGACTGGAAGACCACCACATTTGCCATCTAAATTGAAAAGGCGATTCAAATCACCTAAACAAATCCAAGCCTCATGGGGATCCTCAACAAGCTTGACAAGTAACTCCAAAGTGTGCTGCGTATCTCCTCTCTGAGGCCACCCATACACACAAGTCAATCTCCAGTTAACCCCACTCCCATTAATAGTAACCATGGCGTCCACGTGATGAGCAGTATACGATTTTATAGTCACATCTACACCATCTTCCCACATCAAGCAGAGCCCACCAGATCTCCCCACACAATCCACTGAAAATCCCACTTTAAACCCTAACTTCCTTTGCACTCCATCCATCTTACAACGATCACTCTTGTACTCCATTAAAAAGAGAACCTTGGGGCCCTCCCGTCTCACTAAAGAAGCGAGACGATTAACTGCCAGGGCCTTCCCCAACCCCTGGCAGTTGTAGCTTAAGAAATTCATAACGTCCGGCAGGAGAGGAGCTCCTCCTCTCTTGCCGATATCGCAACAGTGTCTGAAGCATTGATTGTCTTCCTCTTTTTGTTTTTGTTTGTTCCAGTCTCCTCCAAGGGTCCCTCTTTTCCCCCTGTCCCACCCGGGTCTCCCTCTTTCCTCTTCCTTCTCGTTTTACCAATAACCTCCACTGGAACATTACCCATAGCAGCCTCCGTGGCTACTCTTTTCCAATTCTTCCTCTTGTGACCCAAAGTAAAAGTTCCCCCCTCATCAGCTTTATCCATATCCATCACAACTTCACTGATACTTAACAATGTTTCTTTGGAAGCTTGAATAGTCATTAAAGTTTTCATGTGATCATTAGACTCAACTTCTTTGCCCTTATTAACACTGACTTCTTCCGTATTCAGCCCAATTCTCTGAACCTCCGCCACAACCTGTTCTTCAACCTCCTTCTCAATAACTGTGTTATTCCCCTCATCCTCCTCTTCATTATCGCCCCCTTCCAATAACTGCAATAATGATTTTCTGGCTGATTTGCTAGAGCTGATAGTGTTATCATCCCTCTTGTTATCCCCTTCTCCCTTCAGAGATTTAATAATCTCCATCTCTTTTGCCTTCTCCGTAACTGATCTCTATGAAGCTTTCATTGGTGACGCTCTGAGCCATTCCCCATATTCGTTTTGAAATCCTTTCGCTTCTTCATCGTCACAATCAATATCTACATGGCCGAGGAGACCACATGTATAGCAAAAGTTTGGCAATCTTTCGTACTTCACCTCGACCCAGATCTTAGTGTCCCCGCTTCTCACCATCACCCCTCTACGTAAGGGTTTTAATACATCGATCGAAACCCTAATGCGTAGAAAGCGGCCAAACATCATAATATTTGATTCATCTACTTCGATCATCTTCCCTAAGGTTGCACCAATCTTCCTGGCCATGCTGAGCGTCATTAAATGCACTGGTAGATCATAAAGGCGAATCCAAAAGTCTGCTCTGTCAAATTTCATACGTGACGGCTGCTCATTCCCCGGGTCCTTCAAGACAAGCACAGATTTATCAAAAGCCCAGGGTCCTCCTTTCAACACTCGTTCTTTATCCCCTGGATCAGCAAATTGGAAGACAAAGCAGTTGTTTCTAATCTCTCGGAAGATAAAACCCTTGCGTGCCCTCCAAGCACCTTTCATTGTAGATTTTAGGGCAAAGGAATTGAAGGGACGCAAGGTCAACAGAGATCCCATTAAGACAAGCGAATTCGACTGTTTAGGGTTTTCTGCATCGTCTATATCATCGACCACGATGATGCGCGCCTGTCTCCGGGAAGCCAATTGCGCTTGAAGGATCTTTAATCAACTTATCTCGGGAGTGTCTTGGGGATGTCTTTTGGTGAAGGTAGGTAGATAATGGAGTTTTGGCAGCGGAATTAAGGGGATATAGACGTCAAGAATGACTTGACGAATTGGGATATGAGTGTCGAGGAGGCAACTCGTCAAACTAGGGTTTGTGGAGGTTTCGATGGTGTCGATCGAGGGCTACTCGAACAAGGGAAATTCTGAGCTCCGGGATGTAGAAGAGAGGGATTAGAAGCTATGGGAACTTTGGGTTCAGGATGTAGACGAAGGGATTAGAAGCCTATGGTGAAGAAGACTAGAAGGTAGAGCTCGAAAGGATTTGACGCCTAGTTCAAGAAGATGGAGGAAATCTCGTCTCAACAAAGGTTCTTGAATTCAAAGCTAAACGTGAAGGTTACAATGGAGGCGGAAAGCCTTATAAAGAAAACAAGGGGAAAAGTGACGGCTAACCTAGGAGAAAACAAGAAAAGTGACGGCTAGGGTTGGGATAGGTTTGGGCGAGCTTGGGCTTGAGAGCCAAGAGCCCAATAGGACGGCCCAACCATGCAAGGCCGGACCACTTCCATATTTAGAAACTTTCTAAAAATAGAAAGTTCTAAAACGCTAGCAAAACCTGAGACGAACAACTTTCTAAAAATGAAAAGTCTCCGAACATGGGACCCAGACAACAAATCCCAAATAGAGACAACAAAACCAAATAGGGACAACAATTCCCAAATAAAAGACAACCTAATGTTTGAGACAACAAAACCAAATAAAGACAACAAAACCAAATAGTTGCGCCTTGTAGTAAAATTCACCCTCGAGCAATCTCGGCGTGGAGGAGGGCTACCAAGGCGTTCATTCCAGACTAGTCGGCAACTAGGGGGTTGCGCTCAATGTGGGCTCGAGTGCGCCGGAGTTGGAATTGGAGGTGAGCCTTCCACATGGCTAGGTAATGAGGCCGTCGGCGCGGCCTTAAGCTTCTCAACATTGGAGGCTTTAAAGGAGGTTCACTCGGGCGCTCAGTGGTGCGCTCGAACCCTGGAGGTGGTCCATAATCATAGCCAGAAGATGGCTCGGGCAAAGTGGACAGACGTTGGAGAAGTCTTCGAGCTCCACTTTGATCGGCGTCGTTGGCCGGGCGCAAGGGGCCATTGTCCGGGCGCTAGGTGCATTGGCGCGAGCATGAGAGGGAGCTTGGCTTGGTGAACCTCGGCGTGGCCTAAGTATCATGAAATGACATGGCTTCCTCTTGTGCTTGGTCTTCTTCCGAGCACCTAACCTCAACTTAGGTTGCGTTTGGGTGTGTCGAAGGAACACCCTATCCATTTCAGCCAGGATTCGCCGGGTTTCTCTTGAGAGCTTGGGAGGAGCTAGGAGTCGAGTGATTGAGCTAGGTAAGGGCGCATCACCCTCTCCCACTTGGCTGTGAAACGTCCCCGTTTCACGCAATTGGAGAATTGCTCCTCTAATGTTTGGAGTCGAACCTAGCTGCATGAAAACACCATTTCCCATTGCAATATTCAATGTAAAAGTAGGGAAAGAGTGCTTACCAAAACCAAAGAAGTGGAATGGAGGTTCCGAGGGCGCTCGGGGCTCGACTAAGCTTGGCCAGAATGTCCGGGCGCCTTGAATAATTCCCTGGGCAAGATTGGGCACGCAGCACATGTCCATTGATTCATGAAGAGTGCTCGAAACAGAATTTGAGTCGCCTGGGTGGATAATGAGAACGCCTTGTGGATCCGGTGGTGCACGCGGCTGAGGCATTGGTGGCCTGGTTGTCTGGGCGCTTGTGACAACTTCCTGAGCAATATTTGGCAAGCAGCATGTTCCATTTGATTCATGAGGAACGCTCAAGACAGATTGCAAAACGCCCGGGTGGTTTGGAAGAACGTCTTCGATCTCTTGGATCTCTATGTTGGAAACCCGCATTGGTTGTGTAGTTCCAAACTCGGCAGCTTCCAACTTTCTTTGTTCAGCTTCTTCTTTCCACACACTATCAACCATTTTGATGGGGTCGAATGACCAATTGTGCTTCTTGGCCAATTCCTGAAATTTCTCGGCTCTTTGATGCCTACGCACCATGGCTTGGACTTTAGCTTGAGGCTTAGGCTCATCTCTCCTATTCTTTGTGTCCTGCAAAATCTGGTTAGGAGACATAGGCAAAAGCCTCACACGAATATCATTATGAGTAAAAGTATACTCATTGTCATAGCCATTATGAAATACTCTACGATCAAATTGCCACGGCCTACCTAACAAGATATGCGTAGCATCCATTTTAACAACATCACAAAGTACTTCATCATGATAGTTCTCAATAGAAAAAGAAATCAAGCATTGCTTATCAACATTGTCACTCCCTTGTGACGAAATCCATTGCAAACCATAGGGAGTAGGGTGAGGAGAAGTGGGAAGAGAAAAGTGATCTACGACTTTGTCACTCAAAAGATTTGAGCAACTTCCACCATCAATTATCAAACTGAGATTAGCTTTCTTACCATTAACATTCACCACGCAAGTAGATTGGAATAGATTAGACCTTTGATCCCGGTGTGGGGCATCCTTGACATGCAGGGTGCGTCTTGTCACTAGGGCAAGAGCCATGCCATCATTGGTTGCTTGTGGATGACAAGCATAAGCATCATAGTCCTCGGATTCAACCACAAAGGTTAAAGTCGTGGCTGTTTCTTCTTGGTCCTCTTCTTCACATGACTAATACTCACCATTTTGAGTCATGAGGACCTTCCTAGGATTAGGGCAGTTGCGACCTATGTGTCCTCTTCCACCACGTTTGTAACATTCAATGTCACTTATCTTTGGTGGAGGCATAGCCGCCTTGTCCTTCTCTTTTGAGCTCGATCCTGGTTTCAAAACACTAGAAGAAGATGGATTAGTAGTAACCGAAGGTAAGGGATTAGATTCATACCTTCTTGTTTGTGACGCCGGCCATGCTCTCTTTCTAACCAATTGATTGTGCAATTGCATGGCTATCTTGGACAAGTTGATGCCATTGTCGAATTGGTGGGAGATTGCGTCGTTGTCTATCTTGGACAAGCCTATGATACCATGTCCTTGCAGCCCCGGTGAAATGAAGTGTTTCCACTTAGATCTTCTCATACTCATCGTAGTGACAATGATTGAGGACGTACTCTGTTGCCTGCGTCCATTCAAGAAAGAAAGAAGGGTCGTAATCACCAGGAAAGGGTTCGATTTTTACCTTAATATCACGTCGTCCTTGGACATTAGGGCGTCGCTCATCATCTCTTGCTCGTCGTTCTCCTCGGAGTCTTGGAATGTCATCTTCACTCGCAGCATGGTGACGATCTCTTTTATGCCTTTCTCCTCGGCGACGGTGGTCTCTAGGATCTCCATCCTCGGAACTTGTAGGAGGTGAGCTATCTCCATGTGGCTGGCGCCTATGCTCATAGGGCTGGTGCCCCCCGCGCGTGCGCTCCCTTGGCTCCATGCCATGTCGTGCGCCTCGGCGCTCGTCCCTGTGGCGCCTATAGCCAATGCCCGGGTGTCTCTCAGCATGTCCCGGGCGTCAAGCCTCCATTCCCGGGTGCATCATAGCATTGCGTTCAGGGGGAATGTAGTCACTAGTCACCTGCAAATTCTCAATTGGTTCCAATAATGGAGGATGAAATTGACGAGGATTATACTTACCTGCGTCGTCAAAGCCGTCGGAGTCGAATTCTTTGAAGCCGTCCCGGGAATGAGTTCCTTGGGAGTCTTCGTCACTAGGTGGTTCCCATGGACTCCTTGGACTTTGAAAGTGAGCATATTGCTTGACATCAAAATCAGACGCACGCCTGGACCTATGGCGCCGGGAGGGCCCAGAGCCGTCTTGGTTGCGCTCGGGCGAGCGCTCGGTGACTCGGCGTTGTGCACTTCTGAGTACTTGTGCAGGGCGCTCTCTCTCTTTTCTTGGAGCATTTTTAGGCTCCCTTTGATGTGCTTTGAGGCGCTTTGCAGATCGCTCTTCTTGTGATCGACAACCGTCTTCACTTGTGTGCCCTTCGCTTCCTGTGGGGAGTGAGGAGGGCAAAGGTCTGAAGCGATCATCTTCTTCTTCTTGGAGACTCTCAATGATAGAGTTGAGTCGCCTTAGGGGCTGTTGTTGAGAGCTAGAAGGCATGACAGATTTGCCTTTATCATGAGAAGACCGAGTTGGATGCACTTGATGGGAGCTTTGAGTAACAAGCCCCGGAAGTTGTTGTTGTGCATCTCGGCTCTGGTTGTTTGCTTGAGGTGGGGCAAGGGTGACCGAAAGAGCTCGATGTTCTTGCTCCAAATAGGCCATCCTTGACCTCAAGGCTCGGATCTCATCAAGAGCCTCCGCCAGTCCCTCGCAGTTCTAACATTGGCGTCATCTACTTGGGCAGTCTCTTGAGGTGGGTTGGGTAGGAGTGGTTGTTGATCGTTGTTGATGCCTGAGTTGGTTTGATCTTCCGGGTCGGTAAAGGTACCTATAGAGATAGCCATGGCGAGAGATCAAGTGCACAAAAGCAAGAACAAAGCAATGAAACCAAGCAAGTGTTACCGTCTAAACAAGTAACCAAACAAAGCACTCGAAGGTGTCTAATTTGGCTGGCCGTTTGGCGGTCTTGGCTGGCTTAGGTCTCAAGATACAACCGAAAACAAAGCAAGAAAATCCAGCAAGGCACTCTGCAAACTAATCAATCACAAATGCAAGAAAGTAGCATGCAAAGACAAGATGAGTTATCAAGCGACTCTAGACGATGGAGAGGTATGAAATGGACGAACCAAACACAATGTAGACGCAAGGGTTACGTTATTTGGGTTGTGCCTTGGCCGAACTAGAAGTCTTCTTTTAAGACTTAACTCTTTCTTCTTCTTTTTTTATTTAAGACCTCGACTTTGTTTTTGGAGATTTTTGGTTATGGTTCGAGATTAATGCAGAAAGAAAGCAAGATATGCTCAAGATAGGAGAGAGAGTAATCGGCCAAACAAGATAAGAAATCAAATCTTAACAAAAGGATATTCAAAGATTCTAACAAGAAAATCAAGCAATATTTTCGGCAATCTTCTAGGTCAAGGGCTGATTATTTATGGCAAATATCTTTCAATATCTTCGAGTATTTCACAAGAAGATCTCCTAAGGCAAGTGAATAATTTTTTTGATTTTTTTTGGTAACTATGGAGCAAAAAGCCGTGAGCAATTCTAGAGTGCAGAAAAAAAATTTCAGCAATGGTCGAACGGATTATGGCTATTACTCGAGTGAATTGAAAGGATAGATTGTAAAAGACAATAAACACTTACAAGATAACCTTGCTCTGATGCCAGTTGATGCGCGCCTGTCGCCGAGAAGCCAATTGCGCTTGAAGGATCTTTAATCAACTTATCTCGGGAGTGGCTTGGGGATGTCTTTTGGTGAAGGTAGGTAGATAATGGAGTTTTGGCAGCGGAATTAAGGGGATATAGACGTCAAGAATGACTTGACGAATTGGGATATGAGTGTCGAGGAGGCAACTCGGCAAACTAGGGTTTGTGGAGGTTTCGATGGTGTCGATCGAGGGCTACTCGAACAAGGGAAATTCTGAGGTCCGGGATGTAGAAGAGAGGGATTAGAAGCTATGGGAACTTTGGGTTCGGGATGTAGACGAAGGGATTAGAAGCCTATGGTGAAGGAGACTAGAAGGTAGAGCCCAAAGGGATTTGACGCCTAGTTCAAGAAGATGGAGGAAATCTCGTCTCAACAAAGGTTCTTGAATTCAAAGCTAAATGTGAAGGTTACAATGGAGGCGGAAAGCCTTATAAAGAAAACAAGGGGAAAAGTGACGGCTAACCTAGGAGAAAACAAGAGAAGTGACGGCTAGGGTTGGGCTAGGTTTGGGCGAGCTTGGGCTTGAGATCCAAGAGCCCAATAGGACGGCCCAACCATGCAAGGCTGGACCACTTCCATATTTAGAAACTTTCTAAAAATAGAAAGTTCTAAAACGCTAGCAAAACCCGAGACGAACAACTTTCTAAAAATGGAAAGTCTCCGAACATGGGACTGAGACAACAAATCCCAAATAGAGACAACAAAACCAAATAGGGACAACAATTCCCAAATAAAAGACAACCTAATGTTTGAGACAACAAAACCAAATAGTTGCGCCTTGTAGTAAAATTCACCCTCGAGCAATCTCGGCGCGGAGGAGGGCTACCAAGGCGTTCATTCCAGACTCGTCGGCAACTAGGGGGTTGCGCTCAATGTGGGCTTGAGTGCGCCGGAGTTGGAATTGGAGGTGAGCCTTCCACATGGCTAGGTAATGAGGCCGTTGGCGCGGCCTTAATCTTCTCGGCGTTGGAGGCTTTAAAGGAGGTTCACTCGGGCGCTCAGTGGTGCGCTCGAACCCTGGAGGTGGTCCATAATCATAGCCAGAAGATGGCTCGAGCAATGTGGACAGACGCTCGGAGAAGTCTTCGAGCTCCACTTTGATTGGCACCGTTGGCCGGGCGCAAGGGGCCATTGTCCGGGCGCTAGGTGCCTTGGCGCGAGCATGAGAGGGAGCTTGGCTTGGTGAACCTCGGCGTGGCCTTAGTATCTTGGAATGACATGGATTCCTCTTGTGCTTGGTCTTCTTTCGAGCACCTAACCTCAACTTAGGCTGCGCTTGGGTGTGTCGAAGGAACACCCTATCCATTTCAGTCAGGATTCGCCGGGTTTCTCTTGAGAGCTTGGGAGGAGCTAGGAGTCGAGTGATTGAGCTAGGCAGGGGCACATCACACGACCACACCCTCTTCTCTCGTCAGATGTAAATCCCGCTTAGCCCTAGATTCCATAACTGCAATCCGAAAACCTTAACATTCCAAGCGAGGGAGAGAAAACCACAACGTCCACGATCAATCTCGCACCAAACGGCGAGGAAAACCTAGCTTCCACGGTGACGGCCGGAGAGAAAGAAAAGAGAGCTTTTCTGTGCCCTAGGGTTGTTTGGATTCACTTATACATTATTGAATTACTCTGTAAATAGTTTTATATAAATAAGAAAAGAGTTCAAATCAATATATAAAAATTGTTAAAAATTGACTTATGATAATTTGATAAAATAAAACTATAAAAGACATAAAAGTTTATTTATATTTGTTTTTATTGATTATATATACAATTTTAAAATTAATTATACAACAATAGCATTTATAAACTATAAAAAAAAATTGATATAAAATTATATACGAGCTTACTTATTAAATGATTCATGAAATAAATAAATCCGCGCATGACGCGGGTATAAACTAGTTTTATCATTACAAACATTCCAACGCTAACACCTTGTAATTCCCGTCACATCAATTCTTCAAAATAACATTTTTCTCATAATTCCAAAATTTACAACCACTTGTCCACAATAATCTCCTTCCAAAATGCCCACCCAAATCGCCCATACCACACAACGAAGATAAAAATATCAATTCTTGGCATCAAAGTTTACCCATGCAACAACCAATTCTATATAAAGCCCCTTTCTTCCCACTCCTCCACACTCCACAAAAAACATGGCTTCCAAGACTTCAATTGATGTCTTCTTCATTCTCAGCATGCGACTGCACTGTGCCCGAGCCAAAGCCAAAGCCCAAACCCGAGCCTACTCCAAGTGCAAAAGGCAAATGCCCCATAGACACCCTAAAGCTCGGAGTGTGTGCAAATGTGCTCAATGGATTGCTTAATGTGACGGTTGGAAAGCCGCCAAAGGAGCCTTGTTGCACACTTATTAAGGGTCTTGCTGACGTTGAGGCCGCGGCTTGTCTTTGTACTGCTATTAAGGGTAATGTCTTGGGACTTAACCTCAACGTCCCTATTTCTCTTAGCCTCCTCCTCAACTATTGTGGTTGTAACGTTCCAGTGCCCTTAAACGCCATGGACTTATCGGCTTGTACGTAGCTGCCTCGACCATTAATGCATGTTATATATTATCTTGTTATGTAACGTACGTGCATGTGTATATTTCGCTATGTATACATGGTGATGTTTGTTAGCTCCGCTGTTTGTATTTCATGATTGTGGTGTCAGCTCTATATATTATGGTGTAGAAATCGTTATCAGTTGTGTTAGGATTTATGTCATGGGCTGGGTTTATGATATAAGTAAACTTTAAAAATGGCAGAGTTCAACAACCGACCTTAGCTCAGTTGGTAGAGCGGAAGACTGTAGTTGGGATTCAACAGGCATCTTTAGGTCGCTGGTTCGATTCCGGCAGGTCGGATTTTTTTATTAAAATAATTTCGAGGATATGTTAGGCTGTTAGCTACGTGATTAGGGAAAATTTCGGGATTTTTTTAAAGGGTTATTTACCGAAAACCACCCATATGATACGCTACTTTGCGATTAACCACCCCTATGTTGCGATATTACCGGAAACCACCCATATGATACCCTCTGTCACTCAACAACCACCCTTTCCCAAATCCGTTTAAATTTTCAGTTAACGCGTTTCACGCGCCATTAAAATATTATTTAATTTTTTTTATTTTCTTTTTTCTTCATTTATCTTCTTTTACTTAATAACATTTACTTTTTTTTACCTTCATTTTTTTTACCTTCATCTTCATCTTCTCGAGCCCTATCCCCAATCAATTTGGGGATTTCCTTCTCAAACCCTAATTCCGAATTGGGCTTCGATTTGGGTGTTCGATTGGGAAGGTGTGGGTTGTTTTCAGTGTTTCCGAGTTAGATTGGGTGGGTTTGGGAGCGATTGGGAGCGAACCATGAAGAGAAGTCGAAGAAGGCGATTTTCTGTGCGATTTCTAGGCGATTTGTGATTTCGAAGAAGGCGATTTGCGATTTCTGGGCGATTCTACTCTCGATTTCTTCTAACTAGCTAAGGTAAGTTATTCAATGGCATTTCTCATTTTAATTTTATGTGTAATCGATCGAATTTCTGAATTAGGGTTTAGGATTTTCGAATGGAATTTGGGGCTTTTTGATTGTGATTTCTCGAGATGCTTTCTGAGCATTGGAATGATGTTTCACTGTGATTTCTTACCTTTTTCAACACGAATTATAGCAAAGATTCGTTTTTTGGTAAAGCTTTAGTATATGGACAAAGTTGAGGGTTATTTATTGCATGTGGTGGGGTCTAAAGTTTTTGGTTCATGTGACCATATGAATTGACTGCATTATATAAGTCTTAAAATGTTTATAATATAGGGCATTAATGGTTGTTGAATATTGGTAGGTATGGCATTCGGCCAAGTGCATATTAGGGTGATGTATAATGGTATCTTTTACAAATCAAAAGATAATGATCATCTTATGTACAAGAAAAGCAAGGTCCATTATTATAGGGATGTGGATCCGGATATGCTTTCTAAGGTAGTGCTTGAAAATATGCTAGAGGAAGATGTGGGGTTGATGGACATAAAAGAGTTGTGGTTTTTAACTCCTGGGTTGTCAATTGAGAGAGGGCTCCAGTTAATTGATAATGACAAGGGCCTTATGCTTATGGTGAACAAAGTTGGCAAGGACAACTTAATGCACTTGTATGTTATACAAGGGGCAGAAGTTAGTCCAAAAACTTTGAGGGAAGAAGGCCCAAGTTCTCAGCCCACAGTAGAAAAGTCTGGTGTCACTGAAAATCCATCAAGAGAAGGATATAAGAGGGATGAGGTGGAACAACCTAGGTCTAATAATTGCACAACCAAAGAGGCATCCAAAAGCAACAGTGAAGATCTAGAGGCAAATGTTCAGAGATTGGTGTTCACCTCAGATGAAGAAGAAGATGAAGACCCAGATGCAGAATTAAGGTATGATTCATCTTCCTCTGACAGTGAAGAGTTCTTTTCAGAGAGTGAGGATGAAGATGATGATATCTTCAAGGATAATGTTGATCCAAGTGTAGATGACTTTAGGCTTAGAGAGGGTTTGAGAGATGGATGTCTGAATTTAGGAGCTGGTGTATTGGATGGTGTTTCTGATGAGGAGGATTCTGATAATTCTGATGCATTAAGGAGTCTTAGTGAGTCTGATGGTACAGGTGGGAAAAAGAAGAGATATGCAGAGTTTAATCCATTAGTTGATTTCAAGAGGAAGATTAAATTTAAGAGTGGTTTGATATTTCCATCTAATGATGTGTTCAGACAAGCATTAAGGCAGTTTTCTATTGAGAATGGGGGTGATTACTACTACCTTCACAATGATAAAACCAAGGTCTCAGCTTACTGTAGGAAGAAGTGTGACTGTTCTATGAAACACTCTAGGAAAAAGTGTGTTTGTAAGAAGATTTATTGTCAGTTTAAGGCTACTGCTAGAAAGATGGGAAGTGATGGGAGTTTTCAGTTGAAAAGCTTTTGTGGGAAGCATGAATGTGGATGGCAGAATGAGAATAGTAAGCTCACCTCAACATGGCTAGCTGAAAGATACATTGAGCACTACAGAGATGATCCTTCTTGGAAGCTTTCTGCATTTATAAGTGCTGTAAAAAGAGATCACAATGTCCATGTTTCATACAACCAAGCTTGGAAAGGCAGACTTAGGGCTTTGATCATGACTCAGGGAGATGCTAGGTTGCAGTATGGAAGGGTTTGGGATTATGCCTCTACTGTGAGAAAGTGGAATCCTGGAAGCTCTACCTATGTCAAGGTTACTCTAGGAAATCCACAACAACCAGTATTTCAGAGACTATATGTCTGCTTTGATGCTTGCAAGAAGGGCTTCATCACTGGATGTAGACCAATAGTAGGGATTGATGTCTGTCATTTGAAAGGGGCATACACAGGTCAGGTCTTAGTGGCAGTTGGCAAGGATGGTAATGACAACATATATCCTGTGGCTTTTGCACTTTTGGAACTAGAGACAAAGGAGACATGGGCATGGTTTCTGGATATTTTAATGAGAGATATTGGTGAATGTAAGCCTACATTCATCTTTGACAGACAGAAGGTAAGAAATTCTTTATAATTGTTTATTTCAATTTCAGTATTTGGATGGACTAATGACTGTTGACTTGTTTTTTTGTAGGGTTTGATCGAGGCTTTGCATCTAGTTGTTCCACAGTGTGAGGCAAGAGTATGTGTTAGACACATGTACAACAACTTCAAAAAAATATGGCCAGGCAAGGCATACAAGGATTGTATCTGGGGAGCTGCAAGGGCATGTACTACATCAGAGTTTGAGGAAGCTATGCAAGAGATTAGAGGTATGAAGGAGGAAGCTTATAGCTATTTGTTGAGGCAGGATCCAAACTCTTGGTCTAGACATGGATTTAGCCATGTTAGCAAATCTGATATGCTATTGAATAATGTCTGTGAGAGTTTCAATTCAATGATCATGCCTGCAAGGGATAAGCCAGTTCTGTCTATGTGTGAATGGATTAGGAGAATGCTGATGAAAAGGTTTGTGTCTAAGCGTGAGGGCATGATGAAGTATGAGGGGATCTACACACCTAAGGCTAATAAGCTAATAGAGATGAACAAGGAAGAAGGGACTAGGAGTTGTAATGCAATCTGGGGTGGTGGAGAAGCCTTTGAAGTTGATCATCTGGGCAGGACCTATGTGGTGGATTTGCAGAACAAAACTTGTGGGTGCAACAAATGGGATCTAACTGGAATCCCATGCCCTCATGCAATGTGTTGCATTGTGAAGGATAGGAGAAGACTTGACCAATTTGTGCATCACTATTACACAAAGGAGGCTTACCTAATGGCATACAAGGAAATCATTCACCCAATGCCAGGGGAATCACAGTGGGAGAGGACACCTCATATTCATCCAGCACCACCAGCATATATGGTTCAACCAGGTAGGCCTAAGAAGCTAAGAAGAAGAGAGGCTGGAGAAGTGCCTAGCAATAACAAGAGGATTAGAATTGTGGGACTCGTGAAGTGCACCAACTGTGGAAATCCTGGCCATTACAAGAACAAGTGCTCTGCTCCTCCAAGAACTAATGATAATCCACCTCCAACTCAACAAAACAGAGGTGGAAGGCCTAGGAGTACTAAAACAGTACCTATTGGATCTCAAAAGAGGAGGAAGTACACAAAGAATGTAAATTCATTGTAATTTTTTTATTGATTATGCTAATTCATTTGTATTTGTATTGATTATGAAAATGTTATATTTTAGGTGCCACAAAACCAACAAGGAAATCCTGGAAGTACACCTGGGGGGAACCAACAAGGAACTGCAAATGATGGAGATTGTGGAAGTCATGGTGGACAGATTGTACCAAGTCAAGGTTATGCTCCAAGTGCAAGTCATGGTGAAGCTCCAAGTGCAAGTCATGGTGAAGCTCCAAGTGCAAGTCATGGTAGCAACTTCAGCCATCAACGAAATCCAAGTGCTAGTCATGGCATAACCATGAGTCAAGGTGTGTGCAGTCAATCCAATCCAAAACCTTTTAAGTCACCTAGGATGAAGATTCCTGCTTCCAAGACAAAACTGGTGAAGGAGGTTCCTAGGCGTTCACCAAGGAAGAAGACAAAGAAGTAGTCTGCTATTTATGTTTGTAATGTTTGGATCAGTTTCAATGTTTGTTGAATGTTACTATGTTGAACAGATGTTGCAAGTGGTTTTTGCACTGTTTTAGTTGGTAATCTATGGTTTTATTTTGAAAAGGCTTTGCACTGTTTTTTGCCCTGGTTTGGTCATTGGTTTGGTAACAGGTTTGGTCACAGGTTTTTGCACAGTGAAGACTGTCATTGATGCACAAATTGCACGGTTTTTCAGCCTCATTACTGCAGTGTTTTACCATTGATCATGACCACATTTAATTTTGGTCAATTGTTACCTACCCCATGTCATCAATTCTTCACCTAAACCCTGCACATTTCAAGCATAAATAGCTCTATTTCTCAGCACATTTGCCATCACAGCCGAGCTTCCTTTCCTTGCATTTCTTCATTTCCTTGCATTTCTTCATTTCCTTGCATTTCTTCCATGGCAAATCATGTCATTGATCTAACAGACATCTCGGACAGTGAAGACATCAGCCACTGCAAATGCGAGGAGTGTGAGGAATGGAACCAGGAAACACCCTTGGAGAAAGCTGAAAACTACCCTCACAAAACCAAATTAAGCTTTTATGTGCAAATGAAAGCATCATTTGTTCAAAAAGATTGCAGAATGGTAAGTAATGTTTTATTCTTGTGTTTTGGGCATGTTATTCTAATGACTAATATACATAAATTTTTTTATTAACAACTTATTCCTTTCGAGTATGCAAACAACAATTTGAGGCCTTTCATAGATGAAGAGATTACACTTTTCATTGGTGAAACAACTTGGAAAGTAGTACTCAAATTCAGTGGGAACAAATTCAAGTTTGGCAAAGGATGGAGAGACTTTGTCCAAGACAATGACATAGAAATAGAAGATGTTTGCCTCTTTCAAATGGAGGAGATAGTTGGAAAACCCACCTACGAAGTCATCATCTTCAAAGCTCAATTAACTGTCTATTTTGTTTGAACTGGTGTGTCTCATTTCCTGGTGTCTCATGTCTCATTTCCTGGTGTCTCATGTCTCATTTCCTGGTGTTTCATTTCTGTTTTTGTTGAATTTGTGTTTTATTTCCTAATGTCAATGTTAGTTTCCTGATGTCAATGCATTGTCTTCTCATAAAATTGCATTCCATTCAAATATCATAAAAGAGCACATTACATTGACCATTTCAATACTAAAACATTTGCAAACATGAAGAATATGAGGAAGACAAGTACAACTACTACATCACTACAACTGATTTTTCTAGGGTTCATAGCCACTACTACTTTTGGTGCTTCATCATTATCAATCTGATTTTCTCTAACTGCATCTTGAAGCTTCATAATCTCGGCCTCCATTTTCTTCTTCTCTTTCAATAATTTGTTAATCACATAAGTGGCTCTTCCACTATATTCCTCATCCTTCCACATAAAGAAATTGCAATTCTTTGTCTCTGAACCATAAAAACGACAGCCCCAAAATCTTCTCATGAAATTGAATTCAGTTTTTGAAGTTGCTTCAGATGCTGGATAACCACACTTGCAGAATCGTTGTTGGGAATTAATTGATGAAGAGCTCGAGTTTGACATTATCAAACCTAGCCCAGAAATCAAAAAATAGGAGATTAGGGATTCGCAGTCAATCGGAATGCAAACAATGACATACTTACCGATTTGGCTTCGCAATGTCTACAATCTTCAATCGATTTACTTGCTCGTGTCAATCGTAAGAAAAGAGAAGAAATAGGGCTCCATTTCAGATCTGGCGATTTTCTAGGGTTCTAAGGAATCGGGAATGAAGATGAAGAAATAGGGCTCGAGAAGATGAAGATGAAGGTAAAAAAAATGAAGGTAAAAGAAAGTAAATGTTATTAAGTAAAAGAAGATAAATGAAGAAAAAAGAAAATAAAAAAAATTAAATAATATTTTAATGGCACGTGAAACGCGTTAACTGAAAATTTAAACGGATTTGGGGAAGGGTGGTTGTTGAGTGACGGAGGGTATCATATGGGTGGTTTCCGGTAATATCGCAACATAGGGGTGGTTAATCGCAAAGTAGCGTATCATATGGGTGGTTTTCGGTAAATAACCCTTTTTTAAATTTCGAGGATATGTTAGGCTGTTAGGCTGTTGGCTGCGTGATTAAGGGTAAACTAGTTTAAAATTGAATTTAAATAATTTCGAGGATATGCGCGGGTTTATTTAGTTCATAAATCAGTTAATAAGTAATCTCGAAAAATAAGCTTATAGTTTATAAATGCTATTGTTTTATAATTGAATTTAAAATTTTATATATAATCAATAAAAACAAATATAAATAAACTTTTATGACTTTTATAGTTTTGTTTTATCAAATTATCATAAGTCAATTTTTAACAATTTTTATATATTGATTTGAACTTTTTCCTTATTTATATAAAACTATTTACGGAATAATTCAAAATAATGTATGTGTAAAAATTGAGTTTCAATAAAATTAAATAGTGCATAAGTGTAAGTAGTGAATATTTTTTAAATGTATACACATTTTAATTTTTGTATGTGATTATTCAAATTTTTCGATTTAGCAAAGTAGTGAATAGTGTATAAATATATGAATATTTATAAATTAAATTACTTAGCGAATAGTATTAAATTATTAATAATTAGGAAGCTAAATAATAACAACCAACTACTACATTTTGATATTCAAATTATTAAAAATATTAAAATGCTTAAGAAAAATTCAAAAAATCCTCAAAATGAGACATATGATTAATGAACATAGAATGAAAGAGAGAACTCTAAATAGTTTTTTTTATATATATACATATTGGATAAATTTTATGATTTAACTAAAATAAAATATAGAAAAGTAAGAAAAGTCAATGATAAATTAACATTATAAATGTCATATCTTAAGTTCGAAAATAAATATCAAACCTAACTATTATAATAAATTGAACTGTAATTTTTTCTATATACAATATTAGAAGCATAGTAAATTGGTATTTTCGTGTGTAAAGTTGCTAAATAATATAAGGGTGAGAATCTCATAATAAACCCTCTCTTAGAGATAAATAAGAATGAATTTAAGCCATTGGATGCCTTAGATTAAACTAGTTATCCCCACTACAAGTGGGGGATAGTTGTGGTGGTCCGACGACCGGAAGTCCGATGGAGATCCGGCGGAGGTCCGGCGGGGGTCCGGTGGCGGTCCGGCGGGGTCCGGCGACGGTCCGACGGTGCTCCGGTGACGGTCCGGCGGTGGGGACAAGGGGTGCCACGTGTCATCATATGGGATGATGAACATTTAAGTATGAGATGATGAACATTTAGATGAACATTCAATTGGTGAACTTTTATGTATAATGTGATGAACATTCAGTAGAGTATGTACAAATGAACATTGTGATGAACATTTATGAACACTTGATGTTCATCAAAAATTGGTGAACATTTAAGTAGAATGTGATGAACATTCAGTTGGAAAACTTTTAAGTATAATGTGATGAACATTTATGAACACTTGATGTTCATCAAAAATTGGTGAACATTTAAGTAGAATGTGATGAACATTCAGTTGGAAAACTTTTAAGTATAATGTGATGAACATTTATGAACACTTGATGTTCATCAAAATTTGGTGAACTTTTAAGTATAATGTGATGAACATTCAGTAGAGTATATACAAATGAACATTTATGAACATTGTGATGAACATTTATGAACACTTGATGTTCATCAAAGATGCTCCGACGGCGGTCCGGCGGTGCTCCGGCGGTGGGGACAAGGGGGGGACAAGGGGTGTCACGTGTCATCATATGGGCTCTTGGATCTCTCTTGATCCAAGGCTCCACATTCATTCTCATTTATCATTTTAACAAGTTTTATTACATGACTCTTTTCCATAATATAAAGAGTATATAGTAGATGATACTGTAACGATTCATACTCTATATACAATATTAGAAACATAGCAATTAGTATTATAATAATAACGTATACATATTTATGTTTCTAATATGTACAATTTAGTTACATATAAATTTTATTTTCTAGTTTATAACTAATTTTATAGGTTTTTTAATTAAAAATATTGAAAATTAAAAAAAGTTTCATATTTGAAAATAAAATGAATTTACAGACTTGTTGGATATTTTATAGGTTAATAAAAAAAGACTCATAAATGAATTTAGTTTAATTAGAAAGATTTATTTTAAAATTACATAAGTGGAAGAGGTAAAAACAAATCATGATCTGAATTGGAGAATTTAAAGGAGGTATTTCTATTTTTTATTATTAAATTTAATTAGGGAGATTTATTTTTCTTTATTTTTGACAAATAAGATGAGTAGGCGATGAAGTGACGATGAGGTGACACAATTTTTTGCAAAAAGATGGTTTCTCCCTTATATTGTAGTTAGGTAGATTAGTTTAGTTCTGTACATGTACGAGATTTGTATCAAAATTAACTTTTTATATAATATAATTAAATTATTGTAGTACTCTTATCATATCATAATCATAATAATCATAATCATATCATAATCATCATAATATATTTAATTTTTGGGGGTGGTTGAAAAATATTCACTTAAAATATTCAACAAGATATTCATGAATATATTATCGTGGGTTGGACATTTGTTTGGCACATCGGAAAAAAGCCCAATATTAAATCCAAATAGATATACTATGATAAGATAAAAAAATTATATATCATTATCACCTTAAATACTACTCTAGCACTCTATATATACATTAGGAGAAGATAATTAGGTTTAAACACGTGAATAACAAATGTTCACAAGATTAGGGTTTATTTGTGCATAATCTTAAGATGAAATTCACGCAAATGTTCACAAGTTAAATCTATACCTCTGTGTACATAGATTTTATATATTGTATATCATGGACATACATATAAACATTTAAATACTTTAAATGTACATCTTCTTATTATAATTACTAGTCCTTATCTGCCCGTGCTACGCACGGGCCAAAGTCAAAACGAAAGAACAATTATACATTATTAAATAATAACTTCATATTACTGTATAGTGGATTATTATTAATATAAAATAAAAGAAACACAAAATAAATACTCACTCTGTTTCACAATTATTGTCGTTTTAGCTTCTAAATTTTGTTTCAATATGTTTGTCATTATAAGATTTCAAGACAATTAATTACATGTATATCATACAATTTTATATTGGAATTTGAAATTGTTGATTTTTTCTCCACTCCTATTGGTTGTAAAAGGAGGTGGGTAATTAATTTGAGAAAAAGTTGGATTTTTAAGACACAACCAATCATTTTCTTAATATGTGTGAATAATGCTAGAATGACATTTATTTTGAAACCGAGGGAGTATAAGTTAATGGGGTTCTTAATATCGTTGATCTCAGTATATTAGTTAATGGAGTTCTTGGGCTGAACAACTTTTCTTAATTAGTACGTACTGCATATTGAGTCACTCATTGACTTAAAAAATTACTAAGAATGAATACGTACAACAAAATACTAAAGCTTTGGTTACACTAAATTCAATCATTTTTTCTCCTCCTGTACTTTCCTCTTTGCTTCACGATCTCCTCTTCACTGTTGCTTTTCTGAGACCGTGTTTTTGTTCTAGCCCGCCCGCGTTGATCTTCGTCTAACCCACCGCCACTCTTCACTTCATTGTTTCTATTTTAAGGTTGTGTTTATGATCCTCTTTGCTTCACAAATGAGTTGTTGGCGGGGTTGAGCTTTCTAATAAAGCGCGAAGGCTCCTTCTAGTAGTCCCGCTGTCAATTCTCTATTGAATGAAGCACACAACCTTCAGAATTAATTCTTGCGTACTAAGAATACCTTCAATCAGAGTTGCTAGAGAAAAAATTGTTAAAGGAGGCGGTCTCGATTATTCCAGTGCTTGAGAACGAACACCGGGTTACCCTCTTTGTCCTCCTCTGCGTTTCTAAAGATCTGCAATGAGTTGGAGATTTTGATGCATGTAAGATGTTTGACAAAATGTCGCTAAGAAAGTTGGGGGTGAAAGTTGATTTTTTTTTTGCATTTGATTAAGTGTTATGGAAAATATTACTCTGTGATTGGATTTCTGACAAGTTTAGGTTCTTTTTGCACATTTTTTTTGGTGGCCTTGATATCAATTTTTAAGTCCCTTGCAGCAAATGCAGGACCAAGAGATGGTTCATCCTTTTAACATCTTTTTCCGTGATGACGCTTCTTGCCTTTCTTACGGCTCCCTTGTGAGTTGGTCTTGCTTTCATGTTTCCCCTTCGCGTATTTTTTGTTGGTCCTAATTGATGGTGTGATGTTTCTCTTTGTTAGATGTGATACAGAAGATAGTGGAGGATCATACACATCAGGAGCTCATGACACGTATAGATCCCTTGGAGGTAACCCTTCTTTCTCACGACCTCCTTTCATGGCAGAGACGACCTTTCGTGCCACCTGCAATGCATTAGAACTCTTTGAGCTCAAGCAAAATGAAAGAGATTGATACAAAGTACAACCAAAAGGCAGACAAATTATCATAATCTCTCCGCAAAAAAGACATCAGATACACAAAAGTGATGACAATCATATTGGAGTTGGATTGGATTTTCCAGTAAAATTTCATGTTTAGGAAATAGAACCAGAAAGTGAAGACCCTTGTTGAGGAATCTATATTTGGTTTCTAAATAAAAGTACTATTGTTGTTTGCTTCCGTTAAAAGGTTGAATAAGTTTGTAATACGGATTATGAGTCAAGAACTATGATCTTATTTTTTTAGTCATGGTATTGGATGAATACCTCGCTGATAGTTAGACAAACTTTTATTGTTAACATGGGGGGTCAAATCCTTACTTCCATTAGGCTCCTTCATTTGTGTGCTACAACTCCTCAAACTGAGCCTCGCTCAACTTTCCGTCTCAGAGATATCAGTCATATTGGTTGTCAAGTTACTTATTTTATTGATTCTGGGTTGACATTTGTTTTCTTTTGATTTGTAGGAACCTCTTATAGTGAATAGCCTAACTCATATTCAGTGGAATAAATCGTCGGGATAAAAGAAGGATTTGATCTCATGGTTATTGAAGAGCTAAGGTTCTGTTTGATTAAGCTCAGTCATCACATTCCAGATAGTGAAGCTCAAATCCTAATGGAAGGTGTAAGTTTATTTGGTGTGTTTTTGCTTCGTCTCAGTTCATTCGTAGCTGTTGGATTTTCAGATTAGTTAGTTTATAAAAGGGTTTAAAAAATAAAATTGTTAACTAATATGTTAATAATCACAATGTTTATTAAAACTTTAATCCTTCTTTTGTTAAATGTTAATTGAAACACCCTATGCTTTCATCTGATATGCAGTATCTTGTGGTTTGTCTTGTAGGCCTTATGTGATCTTCTTGTTGTTGTTGTTGAATGTTATGCCTGTAGGGAACAAAACTTAATATACAATGATCCGAAATCTACTGATTTGAAATGTTTTCTTAGCTAAAAATTCAATAGAAATAGGAGTATAGTGGTTCAGTGTTTGCTTCTTACTTGCATCTGTGATGTGACGTTGTTGAAAGCCTTGTGATACACTATATTTTGAGTGTAACTCTTAGGCTGTTTCTCCCTCTCCAACAACATTATCTTCAGGCCCTTTGGGTCTGTTACTCTTGAAATTGCTACATAGAGTTGTCTGTGGCAGAAAACCGGCTTAGGTAAATATAACCCTACATACTTTAGTGATTGTCCCAGAGATTTTTTGATATTCACTGCAAAACATGGTTTTATAGGAAACTAACGACGTTTCATAACAAAAGGGAACTTGGATTTGGGTTGAACTTAACGTTATTATGGAATTAGCACTTTGTTTCCAACACATGTTCCCGTTATTATTTCAGCTTCAGTGACTCATTCACCAAGGCGTGTAATTATCAGTCGGGTTCCGTTGCACAATCCTTGGGAGGGATTCACATTCCTGAGAAGCATAACAGGTAGCCCTATCTTTAACTCTAGGATATGAGGGGGATTCATGTAATAGGATAAAAGCATTAGTCACTATCATTTAGTTAATGGTGTTTACAAATTTTAAAATAGCATAAGAAGCCTCTATACGTGGTAAGTCGAGGGTGTTTAGGTATTCAGGGGGATACATGTGTTGTTGTGGGTGCCAAACATATACCGTCTTATCAGACAGGATGAAGTCAGTGCTAAGGAAAGTGCCCTTTAAGTTGGTTACACACCACTTTCGACACACCATTACCTTGATGGTGAATCTCAATTTAGGAGACAATTTAGCGAATGGAACGCAAACCTCGTCTAATTCAAGAGATGATTTGTTTTGAAGCTTGTATGTACCCTTAATTGAAGACATTGTTGAGTAGAATAATTTAAATTCCTTTGAGTTGATTTCTACTGAGTTCATTCCTTTGAGTTGAGTTGAATTGAATCCCAGTAGAATAATTTGAATTGATTCATTTTCTATTTGGTGGTTTCAATATTATATAGTAGTACTAATATTAAAGATGAAAAAGTTGTTTAATTTCATCATCATAATAACTTATCTTATTGTATATAATAATCTATCTTATTTTTTATTTTATTTTATCAAACTTATCTTATTTCTATAGATAATAGAGTAAGTTATCTTTTTTGATTATCTAGTTATTTTATTTCTTTGAGTCAATTACACCATTAGTCCTTAACATTTCTTATCTTTCCTAAATCGGTCGCTAATCTTATATATTTTCTATTTTAGTCCTTAACGTTTATAGGTTTTGACGTCGTTGGTCCTTCCGTTATATTTTTTGTTAACTTCTTGTTTGTGTTAGATTATGTGGCATTATATGGTTAGATATATGTGTATGTATTTGATGAAAAATTGGGAAATTACAATCTTTAATAAGCTTGACATGATTTACTTTTAATTGAGATAAAATTTACAATAGAAACAAATTCTCTATAAAATTGTTTATAAGCTAAATCGAAGAAATTGTGTATAAGGGAGAAATACTAACGAATTTTGTCAAAAAAGATTAATAACAGTTCCTCTAGGTATATTTTTCCTTTTTTTATTATTTGTATACTCCAACTAACAAGTTTAGAAAATTATAAATACACTGCCCACTAATTAATGAGAAAAGATCTCGTCAGGATGAATCCTTAGATAAGGACTAAGGATGATGCACACAAACTCTATAATTAATGCACAAACACGTTATAACTCATGCACATAGTATTTGGTGATGCACACAATATTTGACACATGCACACAGTGTGTGCATTAGTTATAACTCGTGTGTGCATGAGTTATAACGTTTGTGTGTATCTTCCTCAGTCTTCATCTAAGAAACTATCCTCACCGGAATCAAACTCCTAATTAAGGTCTTGATAATAACTTCTTCCACATTGAATTTCACTACACATCCTATTTTGGGTAATCTTGAAAGTAATCTCTCTGGCTGGGAGAAATACAATTTTTTTTTTGGTCCTCAATCTTTCTAATATCATCCAGTTTTTTATTCCTCCATTTTGTAAACCTTAATTTTTCAAAAGAAGACATGATGCTCAATAATTTTAAGTTACATCTAAGTTATTTAACCCTTTTTATAAAACTATATTGTATAAATTTATTTATATGGATGTCTTATACAGTAGTGCATAATTGTTATGATAAAAGAAGTAAAACATATAAATATGTTGCCACGTACGAATATTGACGGCGAGTTAACGGAAGGATTAGTAATGTAAAATTTAGAAACGTTAAGGACTAAAATAGAACATATATAAGGTTAGGGACCGATTTAGAATGTGAATATATTTCAACCACCCAAAAGTGAAGAACCTTGCTGAGGATTTTCCAATAAATTTTCCAATAAATTGAAGTTGCATTGGATTTTCCAATATCTTTTGTCATTATCTTAAGGATCATATTGAAGTTGCATTGGATTTTCCAATAAATTTTCATGTTTAGGAAATAGAACCGAAAAGTGAAGAACCTTGCTGAGGAATCTATATTTGGTTTCTATATAAAAGTACTATTGTTGTTTGGTTCCGTTAAAAGGTTGAATAAGTTTGTAATACGGATTAAGAGTAAAGAACTGTGATCTTATTTTTTTAGTCATGGTATTGGATGAATACCTCACAAACAATTAGACAAACTTTTATTGTTAACATTAGGCTCCTTCATTTGTGTCCTACAACTCCTCAAACTAAGCCTCTTTCAAAATTTTGTCTCAGACATCTCAGTCATATTGGTTGTCAAGTTACTTATTTTATTGATCTAGGTTGACATTTGTTTTCTTTTGATTTGCAGGAACTTTTGATAGTGAATAGCCTAACTCATATTCAGTGGAAGAAGTCGTCGGGATAAAAGAAGGATTTGATCTCATGGATATTAAGGTTCTGTTTGATTAAGCTCAGTCATCACATTCCAGATAGTGAAGCTCAAATCCTAATGGAAGCTGTAAGTTTATTTTGGTGTGTTTTTGCTTTGTCTCAGTTCATTTGTAACTGTTGGATTTTCATATTAATTAGTTAATTTATAAAAGGGTTTAAAAAATGAAACTTTTAACTAATATGTTAGTAATCACAATGTTTATTAAAACTTTAATCCTTCTTTTCTTAAATGTTAAATTATTGAAACACCCTAAGCTTTCATCTGATATGCAGTATCAAAATGTATGTTGTATACTGTATATTGATGTATTGTAATATGATATATTAACATAGTCTTTTTTAATCCAAAAACTAATTTTGTATATTTTATATAACTTTTCAGAAAACTGATATAAAAATAATTTTTTATTATATACAAATATGGAGATTTTTTCCAGTAGGCTAAGCAAATGCTAAAAAATTATGATGAATATATTGATGAAGGCCGTTGTGAATATATTGAAGCAATGCCTAGTAACTATAACGATATAATGTCTCTAATACCTATATTGGGTGAATATTTTTCTCCTATCCAAAAATTATATATTATGATATGATGATATATTATGATGATCATGATAAAATGGTTTTTTATATGCATGTAGAAGATTATTTGATTGTCATTTGAGTGTATCATGGGATATGAATTCATAACATATTTGTAAATGAAGAAATTATTTATTTCCTTTTCAAAATATATTATTTTATAGGATAAGATTGTTTATTTAACTTTTAATCTGTCTAACTAAAAAATGTGTATGTATTTAATATTGAAATCTTTTTTAGTAGGCTAATAAAGAATTAAACCTTTTTCCTTTTTGATAAGATTTTTATTTGTTAATATCTCTAGAGAATATAATATTCATGAACAAAGGATATAGTAACATATTGCACAATATAACGGTATAAAATATATTATTTTATCAAATTTAATATAACTTAAGTATGTTATTGTTTTTAGTATTGGACTTTTTTCTCGTCTGGCCATGCAAAAGCTCAACCCCCAAGATGAATATATTGATGAACAACTTTGTGAATATATTGATGAATATCTTTGTGAATATATAATAAACAAATATCTTTAATAACATATTTTTCCCATTTTATGATGAATATTTCGTTTATAAAATAAATACATTTATAAAATACTAAGCACAAAATTATATTATGATTATGATTATGATATGGTATGATATGATATGATTAAGATTATAATTTTATCTTTTCATTATTATATTTTAAATATTATTAATTTATATAATAGTACGTGTTAATTTTTTCAACCCAAGATGAATATAGTCATGAATATCTTGTGTGAATATTTTTCAACCACCCCAAAATTATATTATGATTATGATTATGATTATGATATGATATGATATGATATGATTAGGATTATGATTTTATCTTTTCATTATTATATTTTAAATATTATTAATTTATATAATAGTACGTGTTAATTTTTTTTTATCTTTTGTCAATATGTTTATCTTGTGTGAATATTTTTCAACCACCCCAAAATTATATTATGATTATGATTATGATATGATATGATTAGGATTATGATTTTATCTTTTCATTATTATATTTTAAATATTATTAATTTATATAATAGTACGTGTTAATTTTTTTTATCGTTTGTCAATATGTTTATCTTTTTTATTAGCTTTAGTACGTGTTAACAAAGACTCTTTATGTTGGAAGTGTATGTTAATATCGTTATGTTGTTAATATAGGACTTTTTTCACGTGTTGATGTTTTTTTGTCTATTTTCGTTGGGTCAAGTAAAAGTCCAAAGCCCAATTCAAGGTGAATATAATGGGGAATATCTTTGTGAATATAAATTATATATACTAGTCCCTCTTTAAATATGAATTAGAATGTTTTTAATAAGTAAAAAGTTAGTACTCTATAAATATGAATTAGAATGTGTAATATTGTCCCGTATGTTTCACTTATATTTTACTTTGAATCTGGATAATAATTTTTAAATCTATTATTGTGTTCAACTATTTTATTATATCTTTAAAAGAATTAAATATAATTTGAAAATTTAAATAATAAACTACATAAACATACTAAATGCATACATGACACGGAAAAAATATAGGCTTAAACTTTAATTGTTTAGAAAAAACTAATTAAAATATTTTAAACTTTTACCAGAAGACCAAAATGTATATCAAACGACTTTTTTTCATTAAAAATTAAGAAAATTAAATAACAACATGACACATAATAATAATTTTAAGTTGTGGTTCTTAATTTTTTATTGATTTAAAAGTTGAGATTAATTTTATCCAAAGTAAAAATTGAGAATTTTTTTTATTTTAATTTAATAATAATAGATTTGTTTCAAAAATATATGTGAAAATTTCTTTTTAAAATATTTTTTGTGAATATTTTTCAACCACCCAAAAAATATTTTTTCAATTATATAATCCTTATAAAATATAATTTCGTTTTTAACTTAGTAAAAGATAAAATCTTTATTAGGAAATAGATTAATGTAGTTTCTTAAAAGATAATATTTAATTTAATAGTAATATATTTGTTCGAAAAATATATGTAAAAATTTCTTTTTAAAATATTTTGTATGAATATTTTTCAACCACCTCCAAAAATATTTTTTCAATTATATATTCCTTATAAAATATAATTTCGTTTTTAACTTAGTAAAAGATAAAATCTTTATTAGGAAATAGATTGATGTAGTTTCTTATAAGATAATCTTTAATTTAATAGTAATAGATTTGTTTGAAAAATATATGTGGAAATTTCTTTTTAAAAATGTAAATTTTAATATTAGACTTTTATTCCGGTGACCCAAACAAAATCTCAACCCAAGATAAATATAATGGGGAATATCTTTGTGATTATCTTGTGTGAATATTTTTTAACCACCCCCAAAAATTATATATATTATGATAATCATCATAATCATATTCATAATAATCGTAGTATATATAATTTTTAGAATAAGAAAAAATATCCACCCATTATATTTAGAGGTTTTTGAGCCAAATCACCCCTTATTTGGGCCAATTTGCGCCAAACCACCCCTTATTTGACTTTTTACAAGGAACCACCCATTTGTGTCATTCTGTTAACACCAAGCCACCCCCCGTTCATTTCCGTTACTTTCTCCGTTAGAGGTTGTGAAATGTCAATTTTACCCTCACTTATTTTAAAAATTTGAGGGCAAAAATAGAATTACATGGGCTGATGATATTTTGGCAATATATCGCGAGATAATGGTTTTTACCATGATATTTTCATTAATTTTTACCAGCTTAACTTAACTCATTTTAGGGTTTGTTTGGATGGCAAGCATTATAATGTCATTTAGCATTATCAAGCATTAAACAATAAAGTGTATTATAATGTCATTTAGCATCACTAACATTTCCTTTTTGTTTATTTTTGTTTTCTTTCATTTCCATTAGTCCGTACTTGCTAACCCCTCCACCGACACACCATCGCCCACCATCAACCTGCAACTCCTCCACACCAACATGTATCTTCTTGACACCATTGAAACCACCTGCAACAACTCGGGAAGAACCCAACTAATGAAAAGATTACCAAATCCCTATAATTAAACACTTAGTAAATCAGTACAAGATATCAAATTGATTGAGGAATTTGAGATTTTATAATGAATCTCCATGAATACACTTATCAATTTTATCAAATTCGCAATTTCAATATCGAAGAACCCTAATCCCTAATTTTGAGAAACTCACCACAGATTTAAAAAATTGAACTCTAAATTCACCAGATAAAGAATCAAGAGAGGGAAACAAAGCTAGCGAGTAAAACATATACTAAATTGAACTAAAAAAACTTAACAGTAGATCTGCGCAAGAGATGTAACCAAATCTTCTACTATAAACAAGTTAACGAGAGATGGGTTTTCATGGTGCTCTGGTGGTCGTCATCGGCTGATATGTGGTGCTTAATAGTTGGCAATGCTAGGCAATAAGCGGTGATGGGCGGGTAAGAAAAGAGAAAAGGAATTGACAGAGAACTCCAAGGGCAGAACGACCCCGGAAAATCAAGAAGAGTCGCTATCACACTCAGAAGAACTCGATGAAGAAGCATCCCCGTCCTCATACTCGCGTTCATCTCCTTCCTCATCTTCAGTGTCTTCAACGACGTCGTCTTCACCAGCATCTCCGTCATCTTCGACGCCATCATTAGGGTCGACCTCGTCATGATGAGGGACATCATCCTCCATAACATGAGGACTCGCCGGAGGATTCATAGGCGTAGGTCCCGCGTCGACGCCTTCAGGAAGCTCCGGGTACGCCTCGTTAAATTCTGCCCGTTCCTTCACTGGATCCCAACCACGATATTTACCAGCGGCATATTGCTCAATGACCTCCACACGAGAAAGCCAGGACCAATAAAGCTTCACCTCCTTGAGCTCAGAAGCAAGCTTCTCCTCCACCTTAGCCTTCTCGTCCTCCAGAGTAGCGATCCTCGCCTTCAAATCCTCAACCTGCTTGGCGAGTTCGACATGAAGTTTAAGCGCCACCTCAACTTTTTCTTGTGCCCCACTCTCCGCCTTACGCGACGCCTCAACCGCCGCGTTAAGCTCCCAAACTTTTAACTCGTCGGTCGATTGCTTGGCCTCCATAACTTTCATCCGGTCAACAAAATCAGAGAAGCGCCCGTAGATGCACAACGACGCCTGAAAAGCCTACAAAAAAGAAAATATAAACAAAATTAGAATAAGAACCAAAGGCAAGCAGCTCAACATAAGAAGATAAGAAAACCTACCTCCCATTGCGCAACCAGAGATTCTCTTATCACATCTTCCGTCTCCATTGGCAAATAGTAGTCGAGCGATGGAGGATTTTGAAGCCTTTTCATGGCGGGCAAGAACGACCTCCCAGACGCGACGACATGAGAGATAACTCCCGGAAAGTCGTCCACAGTCTCGTAGTCGAAGCTCAATTTCTCAACAGCCTTCTCCTTACCCTTACACGACTTCTTCGCCGGAGTTGAAGAAGGAGATGGAGACGAGACGAGAGAAATCATTGGCGTAATGTGAATTGGGGCCGCAGAAGCCGTTCCCTCTTCAGTACGACTCCTTTTCCGTGACGCAATAAGAGAAGACACAGATTGTCCCCCGCTGCGAACGCGAGAAAGATCCGCGGACACTGAAAGACCAACAAAAGGAAAAAAGGTTAGAACCCTCAAAGCAAAAGGAAAAGGAGAATTAAGTAATAAAGCACCAATGCGTTACCTGCCAGAGCCATAGAAGCAATACGGTAACTGTTTGTAGCGAAATTATCAATGAGATGATAACTAAGCAATTGTAGGGACAAGATCAAAGAGAACGGTATAATCTTAACACTAAGAGAACAAGATGAGATAATAAGGTTGAAACTTGAACTTTCTTGTGGTATTGATATTACGGCGTAGTACCATGTCCTTACAAAAAGCTGGTGTTAACCTTTATATAGGTTAACCCTAGGATCCTACTAAGGAAATAAGATCATTTTCTTTTCCTTCTATCTTCTAACGATTAATAAATATGGTAAAAGATATTCTTTTATCTTACCTTTTACCATTTACATGAATATAATACAGAACAAGGTAACTAAGTGGCGGCTAACCTAATTCGCATAGCTGAACGACGTGCTCTTCCTTATAACGTCACGTCGACGCCATCCTTCGTTCTTCACGTCGCGTCGCTTCTATGCTTCTACGCGTAGCTCCTTAGCGTTCCATAGTCGTCGTATTTTTAGGCACAAACAATACCCCTAAGGCGTCTTACAGGGCTTAATATTAAGAAGAGTTGGGAGACGCCTTCTTTCTTTGTAGAATACGTCTTCAAAATTACTGGAACGCGTTGATGATAATGTCATCAAAATTCTCGACATCGTCGTTAAGCTTCGATCAGGATTTTTCTTCAATTCTTAACACGTGCCGGGGGAGAAGCTTTGTTTCCTGTGCCGGGAACGTCGAAACGCAATGGCTAGTTTTCCAAATGGCTATAATGCCGTTGAATACTCCTTGATTCTCGCGACCTTCTCTGGCTATATAATGGGTGAATTTCCAATCTCATTTACTTTTCTGCTCCCATCTGATTACTCACTATCGTCTTCTTGCTTCCTCTTTACATTGATCCGAACTTTCTTGCTCATTCTTTCTCTTCGTACCTTCTTCCAAACTTCTTCTTATTACTTCCAGATGGCCTCCTTCTACGTTCCCAAGTTTATCTTGAAGGGCTCCGACTGTAAATCAACAGAGGTACGTGACGTTGAAAGGTTACGGTCTCTGGCGAATCTTGGTCCTAAGGTGGAGATCGAGATACCTCCTCCCGGGGTATTTGCTGATGCGCACCGGTCGGGATGGATTGCGGTGTACGAGTATCCTTTTCTTATTGGCCATCGCTTTCCTTTCTCGCCGTTGGTCAAGGTGTTCATGCTCGCTTTGGGGGTTGCAGTGGGGCAGCTCCTGCCAAGCGTTTGGAGGATCTTTGGTACTTTAGATGACATGGTGGAGAAACATGGCGTCGATCTAGCCGTCGAGGATATCGCTTATTCTTTCAACGTCCAAACGAAGATGGTGGGAAGAGTAGGCCTTAAGTCTAGGCCGAAGGCGCCTAAGATCGCGATCGAGGGGAGTCAGGCTGATCGTCACTGGGTCGAATACTTTTACTTTGTGTAGAAGTCTTCTCTTGGCGAAGACTGTGCTTGGATGGTTGACTGTTGGAATCCTACAGGTAAACTTTGATTTCTTTGAAACTCGCACTATGTGTTCAAGGCCTGGATCTTATTTTTTCTTCCTTTATGTAGTGAATATGGATGCTATTATAGTAAGGCGAGAGACCCAGAAGGTCATCGATACGCTTCTTGCCATTCCTGAAGCGGATCAGACTTTCCATGGTCATGACGGAGAAGGGCGTCGAATTGCTTCCGTACTCCCGACAGGTAACGCGTTCGTTCATCTGAGTTTTACTCGGTTCTTCTTTCTTTTTGCTCATGATTCTTATACGTGTGCTTTTGGTTCTTTCAGTTTCTGCAGACTTATCTCGCGTCCGTGGTGGAGGGTTGTCCGGGTCGGCTTTGGTAGCGTCGCGTAAAAGGAGTCGCACCGAGGAGATGACAGCTTCAGGGACCACGCTTCAGGCCATCCCTATGATATCTTTGCTTTCATCCTCGTCTCCTTCGTCTACTCCGACGAAGAGATCGCGTAAGGGCAAAGAGAAGGTAGTAGAGAAGTTGGACTTTGGCTACGAGTCTGTAGACGACATTCCGGGGGGTGATTTCTCGTGCGGTCACGTCTGGGAGATCGTTTATCCCTGCCATGAAACAACTTCAAAATCCTCCTTCCCTTGATTACTACTTGTCGAGGGAAACTAAGGACGTGATGGGCGAATCTCTCGCGGCGCAGTGGCAGGTATGTTTCAATTTGAATTGCTTTCTTTTTACTGGAGCTTTTGTTCTCACTCTCTGTAATATACGTACTTGGACGTCTTCTATCTATAGGCTCTTCAAGCTTCTTTATGCACATATGGACGCTTCTTTGATTTTGTTGATTGAACGAGGTCTATGGAGGCTAAACAATCGGCCGACGAGATAAAGATTAAGGAGCTTACGTCGTTGGTCGAGGCGTCACAGAAGGCGGAGAACGAGGCGAAGGAGAAGGTGGAGGCAGGGTTCAAGCTTCGTGAAGATCTTTCTGGGCAAGTCAAGGATCTTCAAGCCAAGATTGGTGCTTTGGAGATTGAGAAGGCCCGGGTGGAGTTGAGGTTGGCTTCTGACCTCAAGAATATTGCGGAGTATTGGTCTTGGTTATCTCGCGTGGAGGTCATCGAGGAGTATGCTGCTGGTCGTACTCATGGATGGGACCCGGTGAAGGAGCGAAGGGAATTCAACAACGCGTACCCGGAGCGTCCCGAGGGCGTTGAAGTGGGACCTACGCCGATGAAGCCTCCGGCTGAGCCCCATATTGAAGAAGATGTTGCTCCTCATCTCAACGAGGTTGATCCCAACGACGGCGTCGAGGACGATGAAGGCGACGGCGAGGATGTCGTCGCGGAGGATTCTGAGGAGGAGAAGGATGCTTGTGAATATGAAGACGGCGATCCTTCTTCTAGCGATGAATCTTCTTGAGTTACTTTCTTTGAATCTTCTTTTGTATATTTGTACATGTACGTGTAGCTTTTTCTCTCTCTTTCTTTTGTAAATTTTTTTTTGCCTTTTTATGATGGGCTATTTATCAAAGCCTCCGATCTCTGTTACTCTCCAAATTCTGACGTAACAGGCTTTCGCTCATAGCTCTCTTGCGACGGCATGTATCAACGCGTCGTCGGTTTCTTATGACGTTTATACGTTCCTTTGGGAAGTTCTTTTCCTTTCTTACGTATCTCTACCCCTTTTGGTAGGTTTGATCTGAGCTTCTTGTAGGCTTAGTTTAAAGCTACCAAAGAATTCTTGTATACTTTAACTTGATATGCCTTGTTGTTCCCTTTTTTTTTACTAATCTCGCGAACGCGTAGAGCTTTCTTTTGGCTTTCTGATCTTTTTGTATGGTACTTCATGTTCGTGACTTGGGTGCTTGATATGTACTTATTGGCTTTGATCGAGAGATGTGGTCAATGCGACTTACTTTAGCTTATTTGCCGACTTACATGAGGTTTGGGTCCAGCATTTCCTCCGAACCCAGAAGCGAGTGGCGGACGTAGGTCAGCGTGTGATTTTGATCAGCTTGTGACGTTACCCCTTACTTTAAAGGTGGATCTGTTGCCTCACGCTAGCGTTTAGGTCGACGTCGAAATCTTTTAATCGACGGGCCTATTCATCGTGTATGTCGTCCGTTCTCTTAAGTATTAGGACTTACGATGCCGGTGGACGCGTCCCTTCCGGTTTGGCGAATTGCCCGTGGATTCATGACTCTCAGAGGGGCCGGAAGGCGTTAATACGCGTTCCTGGAGAATGATCGTGTCAAATAGGTTTCCCTTGTTTGCTCAGAGGATCCGGCCGGCTTCGTGAGGTACCGGGCTTCATTCCCCATGACCATTGCCACACGTCGCTAACAATCATGGGAAGCGTCGACTCGGGGTCGGCGGTTCGGCTAACGTTGCCTACACATAGATGTGGCCTTGAACGCGTAAACTAACGAAATTCTCCCCCGACGCGGATTTTCACCACGGCCTTCTTGCTTCTTATTTGGTACACCGTACTCGAGAGTCACGTTCTCTTAATAGACACGGAGAAAGTAATTGGAAACGAAACATCTCAGCATGCTTGACAAGTCGGAAAGAAAGGTCTACTTGTATATAAAATAGAAGATGCATCATACTTGAACTAAACGTGACACTGACGCCTACCCCTAGTCTCTACGACCCCCTGTCGTATTGACCTAATCGAGAACGACATGTCTTTATTGAAAACTTAAGAACTACTCATGCAAAGGAAATAGAAGGGTAATTTAATGGACGCATAAAAAGCATCTTGATTACTCTCTCGGCCATGACTTATCACGGCGGATGGTGTTTCAGGAACATGTAGCTTAGATCGGGGTTCTCCGCCATAAATTTTTTCCATCTTTGGACTCAGAGACTACTTGTACTTCCTGGGATACGTTGTTCTTATCGACGTCTTTGCTCAGCGTAGGGGATGAATCTTTTCTTAATCTTTTGGGATGCGTCTTTTTCTTTTTGGCTTTCCTCTCTAATTTCTTGTTCTTCTTGAGTTTCTTGTTGTTTGGGCGTTCTGACCATGAGGAGGCTTTTCTCTTCTTTATCTTTCGGATAGTATGCAACTTTACTTCTAGAACGTATAATTCATCGCCTATCTTGCCCACTTCTTCTTTCATGTCGCAAATCTTCCGTCGGGCGTATCTTAGGCGTTCTCCGTGGTCCTTTCGTTGCTATGCTTTGATCTTCCTTTCTATTGATGCGTTGTTGGTGTTCTTCATCCCTACGCTATAGCACTCTCTCGCTACTTGTTGTTCGCCTTTAATTTCTTGTATTCCCCAGGGGGATGGAAACTTCAGGGACTGATGATACGTGGATGGGATGACTTTCATGTCGTGCAGCCATGGTCTTCCCAGGATCACGTTGTATGACGATTCAAGCTCCATTACGGCGAATTTAGCCCGCATATTAATACCCCTGGCGTAGGTTGATAGCGTAATTTCCCCTATCATCTCTGTCACTTCGCCGCTGAAACCTACTAGTGGTACGCATCTCATGGTCACGTTGCTAAGGGATAATCCTAATTCTTTCAGGGCGACCGTAGTGATGATGTTGTCCGAGCTACCATTGTCCACGAGGATTCTCTTAACGAGGTGGTTACTAATAGTGAGAGAGATTACTAACCCATCGTGATGCTCCATCGTCGCGTTCGAATCTTCGAACGTGATAAGCTGCTTGCTTCGGGTAGGGCGTACTTGATAGACTTTCGTCGCGTTACTCTCGTCTCCTAGAATTTTGATACTTTTCTTTGCCGTCGTAGACGCGTATCTGCTTGCTGAAGGTCCTCCGATGATGGAATGAATGGTACGAGCGTGGTGAGCTGGAGGTGGAGGTGGAGTGGGAGACTTTCTTTCTTTCTTTATCCCTTCGAGGGCGTTCTTTCCTTCTTTGGAGAGTAAATCTTTCAGGTCTCCTCTCTTTAGCAGCCTCATCACTTCTTTTCTTAAGGTGTAGCATCCATCCGTCGTGTGACCTGTATCATTGGGGAAATCGCAATACCCCTTGCCCGTTCCAGGTCTCCTTCCTGGGTTTTGCTTTCTTGGCCATTGCACGTCGCGTAACCCTTCCATTGCGCTCATGACGCGTAGGGCGTCGGTCTTCATGGAGATTCCTATCTCTACGACATAGTTTCTTTCTACCTCGCTCACAGTATGTACCGCTTGGGGTTCTCTTTGGAAAGGTTTGTTTCTTTTATCATTGCGTCCTCCCTGTTCCTGGTGCCTATCGGTATATCGATGTTGGGGAGAATTCCTTTGCGGAGGGGTCCGCCTACGTGGAGATCTGGCAACCTCTTCATTGTATTGCTTCAAGTCCTCTTCCAATCTTATGGCTTGCATGGCCCTTTCCCTCATTATTTCGAACGATTTGGTGCACATCTTTGTCAGTTCTTTATACAAGTCGCTATCTTTGGGGAGGGCGCGTCTGAACGCGTCGGAGGCGGTAGCTTCCGTGCAACTTGGGATTGTGACTTTCTCATCGTTGAAACGTTTGAGGAATTCTCTTATGGTTTCGCCTTTGCTCATGCGCATGTTATGGAGGTCTGATGGCTGCTTTGGAAAGAGCTTGCTACTGGCGAATTGTAACCTGAATTGGTTGGACAGCTCGGCGTAGGACGAGATGCACCCTTGTGGTAGATGAATGAACCATGTCAAGGCGGGGCCTTTCAGCGTTGAGCTAAAGAATTTGCACATCATTGCCTCTTTGAATCGCGGATCAATGGGGCTCGTTGAAAGTTTAGCTTTGTAGAGCAAGATGTGTTCTTCAGGATCACCTGATCCGTCGTAGACTGGAAGATCTGCGACAGTGAATTTCTTGGCGATCTTTTGGATGGCTATACTCTTGATGAACGGGCTATCTTCGAACACGTGTTCTTCTTCCGACACTATGGATTTAGGGGCTCCCGACATCGACATCATCTCTTTTTTGAAGGCACCAATTTGTTGTTTCACGATAGCGGCGATGGTATCCGGAGTTAGGGTTTCTTCGGACTTCTTCTTCCGCGCGGAATCCTTGGGTAAGGTGAACCCATGGTGTTCTCTCGGGTGGTAGGCATTGTCCTCTTCAAGAGCTTCATCCATATCTAAGCGTCGAGCGACGCTTTGGTTGCGGACGTAAGTGTATTGTCCGGATTGGTTTGCCTTGAGTTCTAGGATGGTGGAGTTTAACCTTTCATTTTCTTTGGCGAGTTCCGACGCCCTCTTCTCACTTGCTTGCAAGGCTTCGGCTTGGGCCTTCTCGAAGGACTCGATTTGTGCTCGGATGACGGCTACGTTGGTAACTTCTCCGTCTACCCCTTGCTTTTCAGCGGGATCGTTATCTGTTGAAGTGTTGGGGGTGACTTTGAGGTTCTTCTCAACGTTCTCATCCCTGGGAGTGAGGGAATCCTTCGCACGTTCTTCGGCCTCTGAATCCCTGTTGTTGTGAGGGCTATTGGTTGGAGACGTCATGGCTTCCTGCAAAAAAGATGTTCCCTTTGTGTGGAAAGATGACACCTTTTTGATCAAGCCCCACGGTGGGCGCCAATTGTTTGTAGCGAAATTATCAATGAGATGATAACTAAGCAATTGTAGGGCAAAGATCAAAGAGAACGGTATAATCTTAACACTAAGAGAACAAGACAAGAGAATAAGGTTGAAACTTGAACTTTCTTGTGGTATTCATATTACGGCGTAGTACGATGATTACAAAAGGTTGGCGTTAACCTTTATATAGGTTAACCCTAGGATCCTACTAAGGAAATAAGATCTTTTTCTTTTCCTTCTATCTTCTAACGATATAATAAATATGGTAAAAGATATTCTTTTATCTTACCTTTTACCATTTACATGAATATAATACAGAACAAGGTAACTAAGTGGAGGCTGACCTAATTCCCATAGCTGAACGACGTGCTCTTCCTTATAACGTCACGTCGACGCCATCCTTCGTTCTTCACGTCGCGTCACTTCTATGCTTCTACGTGTATCTCCTTAGCGTTCCATAGTCGTCGTATTTTTAGGCACAAACAGTGACCATCTCCATCATGACCATGGAAGATCTGGTCGCTTTCCGGAATCTCGAGAAGTTTAGCGATGACTTTCTTAGTCTCTCGCCTCACCACGATAGCGTCCGTGTTGACTACGAAGAAAAACAAGATAAAGTAAGACGTCGGCAATGATGCGTAGAATCAAGATTCAAAAGAAAGAAAAAGCAAACTCACTTGAAGGATTCCAACACTCGATCAACCAAGCGCAATCCTTGCCAAGAGTAGACTTATTTACATAGTAAAAGAAGTCAGCCCAATGGCGATAAGCCTGTCTTCCCTCAACGACGATCTTGGCCGCTTTAGGTCTTGATCTAAGACCTACCCTCCTGATCTTTCTGGTTTGAACATTAAAGGAATGAGCGAGATCGTCGACGGCAAGTTCAATGCCATGTTTCTCCTTCACATCGTCCAGAGCGCCCAAAATCCTCCAGACACTCGGCAAAAGTTGCCCTACGGCTACTCCTAGCATGAGCATAAACGCCTTCGTCAGCGGAGAGAAAGGGAATCAGTGACCAGTAAGGAAAGGGTATTCATATACCGCGATCCACCTTGGTCGATGAGCATCAGCAAATACCCCTTGAGGTGGTATCTCTATCTCCACCTCGGGACCAAGATTCGCCAACGATACCAGTCTCTCGACGTCACGCGCCTCCGTCGATTTGCAGTCAAAATCCTTCAAGATAAACTTTGGAACGTAGAAAGAAGCCATTTGTGAGAACTGAAAAGAAAGATCTAAAGAAAGAAGAAGCAAATGATCTTCGTGAGCGTGAATAAATGAGGAAGCAGAAGATAATCAGAACAAATGAATTGCGGAAAGAGTAGGAGGAGAATGAAGATCTCCCCTTTATATAGCCTAAGAGATCGCGAAGAGTACGAGATAAAATCAAACGGCATTATAGCCGTTGAAAAACTAGCCGTTGCAATTGAACGTTATCGGCGCAGATAACGAAGCTCATCGTCTGTCACGTGAAAATGATTGAAGAAAAAGAACGATCAAGGATCTGCGACGATCTTAAAAATTTGAGTGACGTAATCATCAACGCGTTCCTGATATAATGAAGACGTATTCCATGAAGAAAGAAGGCGTCTCCCAGCTCTACTAGACGTTAAGCCCTGTAAGACGCCTTAGGGGTATTGTTTGTGCCTAAAAATACGACGAGTGTGGAGCGCGTGGAAGCTATGCGTAGAAGAGCGTCATCGACGCGACGAGGTGAAGGAAAGATGTCGTCAACGTGACGAGACATGACAAAGAATATCTATTACCTAGTTTGTTATATCGTTATTTAGATAGAAGGAAAAGATAAGATCTCGTTTCCTTAAAGATATTATTAGGGTTAACCTATAAATAAAGGGTAACGCCTGCTTTGTAAGAATCTAAGTCATCATTCGAGTAGTACCAAGCTAAAGTTTCAACCCTAATTTCCTGTCTTGTTCTTCAGTGTTAAGATTATACTGTATTCTTTGATCTTTGCCCTACAATTGCTTAGTTATCTTCTCGTAGGTAATTTCGCTATAAACACATAGTAGATTATAACTTTACAAGATATACAATGATCAAGAACAACTCATTCCACTAAACACAATCATGTAATAAAGCAAGATTAATCATTCATCAATATAAATATAAAAAGAAGAATTTTATACATCCATAGACAAGTATGTATTGAAGTTTAAGATAACTTACCCAATGTAAACAGATACATGTGTTGCTTGAATTTGTTCTTGATATAACCATTGAAATACCAGTTCCTTGGTAACCCAAAATTCATTTTCATGGCCAACGTCTCCACTCACATGCCAATTCAGTTTAAATTTCCGACCCTTTTCTTTCTGCCTCGTAATCTTTGATAAAAGAGAGCGTCCCCGAGTGGGTTTTTTCTTGTCTTTCTTAGGAGGTGGAGACTTATTATTTGTAAGTTCTTCACCGGATTCATCTTCATGCTCACTTGATGATGTCATGTTTGTAAAAGTGTAGCATAACAATACACAATTAAGACAACCTCCTCTCACTTAAATAGCCTTCCATAAGTTATGAAGATGAAGATTTCATAGGCAACACATGAAATAAGGACAACAACATTAAAAAGAATCATTCATTCATTCAGTTAATAAAAATCTAAATGTCTAGAATCTCATTTCACTTGCTTCTCAAATCTGCCTTGTAAAAAAAGAATCTATGACAGTAAAACAGAAATTATGACAGTAAAACAGAATCTATGACAGTAAAACAAAATCTATGACTGAAGGGAGGCAGGAATTATATGACAGTAAAGGTAAAGAAGCCAGGTGAGAGTCTGAGATACCAAAATCATGACAGTAAAAACAGAAACAAAGAGCAACAACAAAATAATATGACAGTAAAATAATATTCTAATTAAAAATCATGACAGTAAAACAAAAACAAGGAACAACCCCAAAATAATTTGACAGTAAAACAAAAATCTAATTAAAAATCATGACAGTAAAACCAAAACAATGAACAACACCAAAATAATATGACAACCACTAGAAGAAGCCAGGTGAGAGTCTGAAATGCCAAAATAGCTGCCTCGATGCAGAAGAAGCCAACAAGTAACCTGAAAAAACAGATGCATTAGAAAATTAAAAAAAATAGCCAAACAAATAAATTACTCTAAAAATCAACAGTCATGCACAAGTACCCTATGTTATTTATCCACAACTTGATGACGACGCTTTTTGGATTGGCCAGTAGCTACTTCATTGGCTTCTTGAACGTACAACCCTTCATCATGATCATCTCATACATAGAACTCTCTATCAATATCTTCATTATTGATTGTTGGAACCATAGAGCAAATATTAGCTTCAACAGTATCCCCAACATCATTTTCCAGTTCATCACCAGAAAACCTTTTTCTCGATGACAGAGCAATTGACCAGTTCTTTTTTGATGGATCCGCAACATAAAACACTTGTTTTGCTTGTGATGCCAATATGAACGGATCTTCCTTATGACCTGATTTACTAAGGTTCACCTGGATGAAACCTGTCTCATCAAGTTTGACTGCACTATTGATGTCTGCCCATTTGCAATCAAATACTGGAACTTTGAAGATGGTGTAATTCAATTCTAAAATCTTCTCAATCACCCCATAGTATCTCATGAGTGCATCAACTGGACTTTGATCTTTAGCACTTGAAACATGAGGGGCTTCTGCTACAAGTGTCACCCCACTGTTCTGCATTGGACTTTTATCATCACGGCTCTTTTTGCATAATGTATAACCATTAATTAAGTATGTATTGTAATGAAAGGCTTCCATCTTAGGCCCATAAGACAACCACCTTAACTTTTCAGGCACCGAATTTGGCGACTTGACTAATTCTTCGGCAATCGTTTCTTTAAACCATGATGTAAATGTGCGGTTGTGCTCATTCAGAATCCACCTTGTAGGTTTACCCGTGTTTTGGTGCCTCAGAATGGTCTTGTGCTCCTCAACATACGGCCCGACTTCATCGACATTGAGAAGGACATAGAGGTGTGCTTTCTGATGCATACGAGGGCACATGCTGATCAGATTGGCTCCTGAAATACCACTCCCTTCTTCTTTATCTACTCGTTGAGGTTTAGGAAGACCGATAGGCTCAACATTTGATAAATATTCAGTACAAAACTTTGTTGCCTCTTCAACTATGTACCGTTCAGCAATCGATCCCTCGGGGCGGTTTTTATTCTTCACATACCCTTTCAAAACTTTCATATACCTTTCAAAAGGATACATCCACCTCAGAAAAACTGGGCCACATAATCTCACCTCTCTTACCAAGTGAACAACCAAATGGACCGTGATGTCAAAGACATTTGGCGGAAAATACATTTCAAGCTCACACAACGTAATAACAACATCATTCTGCATAGTATTCTGATGAGCAGGGTCGATTACTTTACTGCAAATTGCTTGGAAGAAAAAACGTAGCCTGGTTATTGCTAGTCGAACACTTTTGGCAAAATTCCACGTAGAGCTATCGGCAAGATCTCTTGCATTAAAATATGGCAATCATGAGACTTTAGGCCAACTAACTTCAAATCTTTCATCGAGACAAGACTTCTAATGTTAGAAGAATACCCATCAGGAACTTTAACTTTAGACAAAAAATCACAAAACTTCAACTTTTCCTCTCTAGATAAAGTGTGGCACGCAGGAGGCATATAAGTGCGTTTCTCCCCCTTGACTGGATGTAATTCTTGCCTGATTCCCAATTTCTCTAAATCATATCTTGCTTGGATGTTGTCTTTTGTCTTTCCCTGAATATTAAGCAGTGTGCTAATGATACTATCACAAACATTCTTTTCGATATGCATCACATCAAGGCTATGTCGCACAAATAAAAACTTCCAATATGGAAGGGAGAAAAAAATTGAATTTTTCTTCCAACCATTAATGGATTTCGGTTCCTTCTTCTTTCCAGACTCATCAAACTTGCGAAAATTGCAATTTATATCTTTCACCCTTTCATAAATTGCTCACCGGTCAAAGGAGTTGGAGCGATCTTTTCCTCTACAGCTCCATTGAAGTTCTTTTTCTGCCTACGATAGTGATGACATTTACTCAGATATGTGCGATGTCCCATATAGACTGTCTTGTTTGTAAGCTAATCAAAGTAAGTATCCTCCCCACAGATAGGACAAGCATAATGACCTTTGGTAATACAACCAGATAGATTACCGTAAGCTGGAAAATCATTTATTGTGCCAAATAGCATAGCTCTCAAAATGAATGATTCTTGCTTATGTGCATCAAAAGCTTCAACACCCTCCTCCCACAGTAGCTTCAAATCTTCAATCAGAGGTGCCAAGTAAATATCAAGATCGTTTCCCGGTTGCCTTGGCCCCGAAATCAACATTGACAACATCAGATACTTCCGTTTCATACATAACCAGGGAGGTAGATTGTAAATTGCAGTCACGACAGGCCACACACTGTAAGTGCTACTAAGAGTACCATACGGGCTCATTCCATCAGTGGAAAGAGCAAGACGTAAGTTTCTATTCTCTTTAGCAAATTCAGGGTACTTAGAATCTATTTTCTTCCATTGAGGGGAATCAGCTGGGTGTCTGAGCTTGCCATCCTTTACCCTCTCTTCGTCATGCCACCTCATATTCTTTGCATCTTCTTTGATTCTAAACATACGAATCAGCCTTGGTATTATTGGAAAATACCAAAGAACTTTAGCAGGAACCTTCTCTTTCTTTTATCGTGATGTTTTACAAGTCGGGCAACTCTCCAATGAGGCATACTCCTTTCGATACAAAATGCAATCATTAGGACAAGCATGAATTTTCTCATAACTCATTCCCATACTTGACAAGATATTTTTTGCCTCATAATTAGATTTCAGAAGAGTATTATAAACTTGGAAGCATAGCCTTCAACAACTCCAATAAAGAAGTAAAATTTTTATCAGTCCACCCATTAACTGCTTTGAGGTTAAATAAATTCAAAACAGTCGATAATCTTGTAAAGTCAGAGCAACCAGCATACAATGGCATCCTAGCATCACTTAGTAAGTTATCAAATCCATCTAGTGAGCCATCAACAGGGCCTTGAGCAGCAGCAACATCATATATCATATCTTATAATCTGTCATCTTTGTAATCTTCATCACCCTCGTTAATTTCCATGCAACCATTATCTATCTCACCATGCTCTGTCCATCGTCTGTAACTTTTATCGATCCCAGCCATAAACAAATGTGCTTTTACTTGAGCAATGTCAACATATTGCTTATTGCCACAGTTCACACAAGGACATGGTACATTTTTGTCGTCTGTAAAGTGCTTGAGTGCTTCGTTGATAAAGTAATCAACTCCAGTCTTATATTCATGCGACAACAGTTTTGCAAACATCCAAATTCTATCCATGATAGCAGTATTTCTCCTGTAAGTAAAGAGATAAAGTTAAATAGAAAAAATCTGGAAATTTGTGATTCAACACAATTAATCAAAAGCATAAATATGACCAAGATTGAGATGTGTAAGACTAGATAGTTGAATACCTTATCAACTTATATGATGATTGGATTGAGAATAGAGGAATAGCATGAACTAATTCAAATAAATGGAGCAAACTTGATGATTAAATTGACAATAAATTCTAACAGAGTTCTAAAACCTAACTTAACACAATGAAATATGGCTATGTAGGGTATATCTTCAATTCTTTGATGAGATTTACTTTTGGAATATTTTTTTTAAGATATAAATATTACCAAATATACAATCTCGTTCAAATCTCGCCGGAAACGATTCGTTGAAGCTGAATCTGGTAAACAATATTACCCCGGTTCAGATAAACCGGGGTAAACCAGTGACCGAATTAAATTTAGTAAGTATATTTACCACGGTTCATACAGTCAACCGGGGTAATATGTAGGTAACCGAGGTAAAATTAAACGAGCAGGATTACTTGTTTACCACGGTTATGAAAAATCGAGGTAATGATCATAAGAACCGGGGTATTTATGTGGATCATAAGAACCACAGTTCTTTTCCAATATGAGGTAAAACTACTTATCGGGGTGATTTACCGCGGTTATATGGGAACCGTGGTAAAATTACCGTTGCCAAATCCATCTTTTGTACTAGTGAATGATGATTTAGGTTTGACTTGTTTGTAAACAATGACCCTTTTGTTTGCTTGTTACCCAAAAAAAAGTATTTTTTCCTAAATTAAAAATAAATTTTCAAAACTAAAAAGCTGGACCGATAGTACGAGTAATATAGTAATATATAGATCTATAAAACCTTTCTTTCTTCTTCTCTTTCCAAAAAACAGGCGACACTCTCGTTGATGCGGGAGCCTCTGAGCAATCATCAAGGACGTCTCGTCCTAAATTTAGAGATGTGCTTACCATTGAAGTAAGGGCTAAAGATCGTTATGAGTCATCATTGAAGTCATTGATAGTAGCCCGAGCTCGTATTGTATCCATTCAAGCTCGTAGAGATCCGGTTCGAGTCAAGATGAGAAGGAAAGTATTACAGAAGAAATAAACTAGACTTCAAGATCAAACTCTGGGATTTGGAATCACTCAATTCCGATCTCGGACGAGGCGTTTCAAAAAGAGATATCAGCGACATATTTCATTTAAGATGTTTTTAGCTATTTTTAGGAAATACTTTTAATTGTTTTATTTCTTTTATTTGGAAATCTTTTGAACCCTATATAAAGTTTTCCCTAATTATTGTTTTAGGACCCCCAGAACCCAAGATGATTATTATGAATTGAGAAACGTTGTTTTCTGTCATCCAAAAGAGAGCTTTTGTGAGAAGAGTGTTTGAGAGCTTTTGTGCGAAGAGTGCTTGAGAGCATTGTTGTTGAACTCGCCTAGTTGTTCTTGTGTGTGTCAATCTCTTCCATAAGGTTGGTGCTATTGAGTCTTCTTAAAGCATCCTCCAGGTGCATTGGCTTGCCATTGTGTTTGGTTGTAATCCATCGGGATTTTTTCATCATTCGGTAAGGTTCTTGTTCCTAAGTTCAAGGGTTTTATCGTTGTTTGATTTGGTTCGAATTGACCTATCATTCGACTTATCTTTCTATCACCTTCTTATCTAATTCCGCATCTCTTCTCTGTTCGAGATTTGGTGTCTAGATAAGGCAACAACGACTTATCCCCGCATCACTCGTGCTCATGTATTAAGGGCGACTAGAAATAACGAGGGGTAATCACTCCTCTCACATCGTTCTGGACGAGAGTCAAAATACAATAAGTCGGATCGCCCAACAAATGGAAAACGATAGGGAATTCAAGACCTGGGGAGGCTAGGCGATCCGTAACACAATAGTCTCCCTATAAATATGACGGTACTAGAGGGATCAGTCCTTACAAATAAAGCTTTGACATACACAAACACACCAGGTTACAAAATGGATGAGAAGAAGCCATGTATTTATCAAGAAAAATTAATAGCCAAGAGAGAATCGAACGACGACACCCGGATTCCAAGTCCAAGCAGAGACCATAGGAATTGCCTCATAATTCAGCAATGATAACCGAACAGCTCCCAACATTGGCCACAAAACCTCCAGTCCAACTCCTATGATCGTCTCTGATGGATCCTCCCGCAACAACATAGCCACGATCACCTCGAGTCGAGCCATCCGAATTAATCTCGACCCTACCTTGAGGCGGTTTGCACCAAGAAATCTGTTGGATCCGACGCTCAATTTGCCTAGGAATATCCAAATTCTTATCCCAAGCCGCTTGAAACTGTTTATCCGAGGCACAAAGAAACCCATGCTTATCAGACATAGTTGGATTTCGATTGAAGCTCCTAACATTACGCCATTTTCAAGCCCACCAAAGAGTAGTGCCAAAAAGAATGTCATCATCCATCCCCTTGTTTGACTTATAATTTTTCTCAAGGTTGTTCATGGTCCAACTCAAAGCATCAACAATAAAGAAAGAATGTTGTTGATTCCTTGAAACAAATTTTTTCCAAATAGGCTTAACCAAAATGCAATCTCTCAAGAGGTCAATAAGGGTTTCTTCGTGAGCACCAAAACCACTGCAGATATTAGTAGACGAGATATGGCGCTTAAACCTCTTTGAGTGTGTCAGAACTTTTCCCTTAGACGCCAACCAAAGGAAGTACCGTCTGCGTTTGGAACGCAGAGCCGCCAAATGAGCATCTAGACACATTGTAGGGTTGGATTGATCAAGGGAATATTGCTCAAGCCAATCGATTTATAGACAGAGGTTGTGGTATAATCGCTTGATGGCAAATGACTCCAACAAATACCATCCGACCTGTCCGGGTTGTAAAAAATGGTGATTGACGCAAGCTTCAACAGACAGATCGCAAGAAGAGATTGAAGTCGGGGCCAATCCCATCCACCATTAGCAATCCAAAAGGAATTTATCGAGCATCTAGACACATATGCAGCATCAACAAGAGAAAGAAGATCTTTGAGAGGCAAGTAAGAGAGCCAACAGTTGTCCCAAAACATGAAAGACAAATCGTTCCCGATATTCCATTTAATACACGACTTAAGAACTTCACTAAAACTCCACTCAATACTCTTCCAGATATGTGAGCCTCTCGGACCCCTAGTCGAAATAATAGACGAGCCAGAAACTTACATACCATACTTAGCCACAAGGAGATCTCTCCATAAGTCAGTCGAGCACCCCCAATCCAACTTGCTCAAACACAAACGAGGTTCATATCCGAGGCGGCCTTAATACCAAGACCACCATAGGCTTTGGGGAGGGTAAGCTCGAGCCACACAACTAAATGCATCTTTCTCCGACCACTCGAATCACCCCCAGATGAAAGTCCTATTCATCTATCTGGTTTTTTGCAAGTTCCCGACACTAATATAAAAGAATTCATTGGATAAACCGGCATCAAGGTCAACACGGATTTGACGAGAGTGACCCGATCAACTAGGCTTCTCGTCCTACCCTTCCATCCAGATAACTTCACGTTAATCTTGGCCAACAAATCCTGAAAAGTCACTTTTAATTTGTCACCTACTTATGTAAAACAGACATGCCAAGGTAAGATCCCAAATCTCGAGTGACACGATACTACTCAAGTTTTCCAACTGCACAAAAATCTCACGAGAAACATTGGCTGACACAAAATATTAGACTTGGTAAGACTAATCTTTTGACCAGAGGCAAGACTGAATTTCTGAAGACACGCCATCACCACACTTATCTGACTAGAGGAAGCTTATTATAATGTTGTCAACAAAAAACATATGAGACATGTGAGGAGCATTACTACAACGCTGAATAGGTTTCCATCGGTTCAACTCAATATCCTGAAGAATCAAATTACTGAGACGCTCCATACAAAGTACAAAAAGGTAGGGCGAGATAGGGTTGCTTTGACGAATGTCACGCAAGGGAGTGAAGCAACCTGTCGCCTCACCATTCAAAAGAAGGCACCTTGATCTCGGCCTCGGGTAAATTTCACACGTCCATCGCTTATTCTATTATGCGTATTGATAGTCCTCCTATGGTGTGGGAGGATCCAGTTTGGAAGGGTATTTGTTGTAACAGAATCGAAACGAGAACAAAGTAAACGCAAGAAAGACACACAGATATACGTGGTTCACCAAATTTGGCTACGTCTACAGGAGAGGGAGATCAGATTATACAGAGGCGGTATTACAGTTTTCGGTACAATTAGGGTTTACATATAAGTCGCTTTATATAGCGCTAAACAACCCTAAGCCCGGTCAGCGAGACCCTCGTGCTACCTGTCGCAGTGTGTGATTCAGATTCAAGGCATAATAACAATTCTCCACCTTGACTTGAATCCTCCAGGTAGACTCTCAGACGCACCATGACAGTGCCAAATGACAGACATCTCCCTCTCCATAGAATTGCCCCTCAGGGCAACTAATGGTCACTGATGTTGAGCAAATCCAAGCAGTGTTTGAACTTGCTCTCAGGAACTGGCTTGGTGAACATATCAGCATGGTTATCAACAGTCCCTACTTTCTTCACTTGGATTCTCTTCTCATTTCCCAGAAAATGGTACCTGACATCAATGTGCTTCGTCTTCTCATGATGAACCTGATCCTTGGTTAAGCATATTGCACTCAAGCTGTCACAATACACTAAAGCCTGATCCTGGTGTAGGCCTAGATCATTGACCAACCCCTTTAGCCATATTCCCTCCTTAGCAGCTTCTGTCAAAGCCATATACTCTGCCTCTGTAGTAGACAAAGTAACTGTAGGTTGTAGAGTTGCCTTCCAGCTTACCACAGAACCTCCTAGAGTGAACACATAACCAGTCATAGATCTCCTACTGTCCACATCTCCAGCATAATCAGAATTTGAATAGCCAGCAACCAAACACTGAGTGTCATTCCCATAACAAAGACCAACATCTGAGGTACCTCTAAGATACCTGAAAATCCTCTTCACAGCTTGCCAATGTTCCTTCCCAGGGTTGACCATATATCGACTTACCACACTAACAGCGAATGCTAGATCTGGTCGAGTGCAAACCATATCATACATCAAACTCCCAACTGCACTGGCATATGGGACTCGAGACATATACTCCTGATCCTCATTAGTCTGAACAGTGTACATTTCCAACTTGCTGTTAGATGCCATTAGAGTATCTATAAGCTTCGCTGAAGACATTCAAAACTTGCTTAATATCTTCTTGATGTACATGTCTCGAGTCCCATATGCCAGAACCAGATAAATGCGTGAACCACCCTGCAGGTCATTGTAGTACACACAACAATCATACGGACTTCTGTTGTAACCAAGCTGCTTCATATAAGTGTCAAACCTCTTATACCACTGCCTCGGAGACTGCTTTAGCCCATACAAGGACTTCTTCAACTTGCAAACACGATTCTCCTTTCTTGGAACCTGAAAACCATCTGGCTGAGACATGTATATTTCCTCCTCCAACTCTCCATGTAGGAAAGCTGTTTTCACATCTAGCTGCTCGAGTTCCAGATCCTGATGTGCAACTATCGCTAGTAGCACTCTGATTGAGGTATGTCTGACTACTGGTGAGAAGATCTCGTTGTAGTCTACTCCCTCTCTCTGACTGAAACCTCTTCTAACCACTCTTGCTTTGTACTTTATACCCTCTGCAGCAGACATTCCTTCTTTCTTCCTGAAAACCCACTTGCAAGTGACTACCTTTCTATCAGCAGGCAATCTGACTAGCTCCCAAGTCTGATTCTTATGAAGAGACTCCATCTGTTCTCCCATTGCAGCAAGCCACTGTGCTGACTCACTCCCAGATATTGCAGCTTTGTAGGTGGACGGTTCATTATCATCCACCTCCTCAGCCACCTGCAATGCATATCCTACCAGATCAGCTAACCTGTACCTCGCTAGAGGTCTGACTCCAACCCTTCTAGGTCGATCTTGAGCAACACTTCGATGCCCAACTTCATCAGAACCTGTTTCTGGCAGTGCACTCTCAGACTGATCTGTATCTTGCTCATCAGTTACTGGTTGTGGCATAGGTGCCTCGATTTCCCCTGAAGTAAATGGCACCTCCACCTCCTCAGCAACAACCTCTTTCTCTGCTATATCACTGGTCTTGGACTTCAGCATAGAACTCTCATCAAAGACTACACTTCTGCTCAGTATAATCTTGTTATCAGACCAGATCCTGTATCCTTTCACACCAGCACCATAGCCCATTAAAACTCCCTTCTTAGCTCTCGGCTCTAACTTACCCTCACTCACATGATAATAAGCAGTGCAGCCAAAAACTCTCAGATTTGAGTAGTCAGCAGCTCTTCCAGACCACACCTCATAAGGTGTCTTGCAATCAATGCCTATGTGTGGACTCCGATTTATCAGATAGCAGGTTGTTGTTACTGCTTCAGCCCAGAACCTCCTAGCAAGACCGGCATTAGAGAGCATGCATCTTGCTCTCTCCAAAAGTGTCTGATTCATCCGTTCTGCTACACCATTCTGCTGTGGTGTAAACCTGACTGTGTGATGTCAAGCAATACCCTCATCTCTGCAGAACTTATCAAACTCAGATGAACAGAATTCCAGACCATTATCTGTTCTCAGCCTTTTGACCTTCTTTCCTGTCTGATTTTCAACTAAGGTCTTCCATTCCTTGAATCTACTGAATGCCTCTCCTTTATGCCTCATCATAAATAGCCACGTCATCCTAGAGTAATAATCAATAATAGACAGGAAGTACCTGTATCCACTCAGAGACTCAACACGAGCAGGACCCCAGCAATCAGAATGGATGTAATCCAACGTGCCCTTAGTTCGATGAACTGCCTTAGGAAACTTGCAGCGATGTAGTTTCCCAAACACACAATGCTCACAGAACTCTAGACTCTTGATCTTGTGACCTCCCAGAAGGTCTTCTTTGGACAGAATCTGCATTCCACGTTCACTCATATGAGCAAGTCTCATATGCCACAGTCTGGTCAGATCAGCACCATTAACCACTGATGCAACAGCTGCAGAACCTGTTACTGTAGAACCCTGTAAGATATACAAAGTTCCCTGCTTGACGCCTCTCAAAATCACCTCAGAACCCTTGCAGACAACCAGAATTCCATTTTCACCTTCATACCTGAAGCCCTTACTATCCAGAAGGCTTAAAGATATCAGATTCTTAGTCATGTGTGGAACATGTCTGACTTCCTTGACTGTGCAGAAATTCCCGTTATGCGTTCTGAACCGGACTGAGCCGATCCCAACCACTTTACAGACATAGTCATTTGCCATTGAAACACTACCTCCATCTATGCAGCTATATGTTGTGACCAACTCCTTTTTCGGACAGATATGATACGATGCTCCAGAATCAAGAACCCACTTATCAGAATGATGGGTGTATTCCTCAGCCATCAGCACAATATCACTTTCAGAATCTGCACCATCTTCTGTTACTGCAGCAGAACCAGGTTTATGCTCTTGCCTTTCTCTTAGGACAGTCATTCCTCCAATGACCCTTTTTCCTTACAGTAGGCAAAAACGTCTTTAGGTAATTTTGGGCGTTCCTGCTGCTTCTTCCAATGACCCTTTTTCTTACCCTTCTTACCATCCTTGCTTCCACTGGCCATTAACCCGAAAGCCTGATTTTCTGTACCCGAACCAGATGCCTTATGACGCATCTCTCTGTTGTGAAGCGAAGACCTAACCTCCTCCAGCGTCACAGTCTCTTTCCCAACGATAAAAGACTGCACAAAATTCTCAAACGACAAAGGCAGAGATACCAACAAGATCAAAGCAGCATCCTCATCATCAATCTTCTCATCAATATTACGAAAATTTAAAAGAATTGTATTCAATTGATCAAGGTGATCTCTAAGAGGTGTACCTTCTTCCATACGCAGGCTGAAAGACGTTGCTTCAGCATCAACTTGTTGGTCAATGACTTCGTCATGTAGAGGCTCTCCAACTTCGACCACAACTTTGCAGCGGTTTCATGATCTGCAATCTATGTAATGACATCGTCAGCGAGGCACAACATAATCATCGAATGAGCCTTTTCCTCCATAGTTTTGAACTCCACGGAGGTTGCATCCATTCCATTCTTGTCTTTCGCTAACGGTGCCCACAGACCGTTTTGCTTCAGCAAAGCCTGCATCTTGATTCGCCACAGAATGAAACTGTTTCTCCCTGTAAACTTGTCGATCTTCGTCATGGATACCGACATCGTTCTCGGCGGAAATTCGAACCTGCTCTGATACCAATTTTTTGTAACAGAATCGAAACGAGAACAAAGTAAACGCAAGAAAGACACACAGATATACGTGGTTCACCAAATTTGGCTACGTCCACAGGAGAGGGAGATCAGATTATACGAAGGCGGTATTACAGTTTTCGGTACAATTAGGGTTTACATATAAGCCGCTTTATATAGCGCTAAACAACCCTAAGCCCGGTCAGCGAGACCCCCGTGCTACCTGTCGCAGTGTGTGATTCAGATTCAATGCATACTAACAGTATTCATCTACCTCAATGTTCGGTCATCTCTTGGTTAGCCAGGAAAGGGATACTCTCTACCAAGAATTGATTGATGGCTCCATTTTGATGACAACTCGTGTGGGCTTTGTGGTATTGGGGAAGTTGAGTTTAATGCTCATTTTCGAAACTTCTTTTGGCCTTCTTCTTCATCTTTGGTAAATGTTCTTGACTGCATTTCTCAGGTTGACTCAATCCCTCATCAATCTCATTTCCAACGAGCCTTTAGAGCCATGGCTTGACCACATTTGTATACATGATTTGGATGGAACGGAATAAGGTTGTTTTCAGCAAAGAACGCACCTCTTCTGATGAGTGTTTTGAAACTATTGAGTGTACTGTGACCACTCATCTGCTGCTTCAGCGTAAAGGGCGTCTCACCAATGCCTCGTGGGCTTGGTTGAGACAATTGCATATTTTGTAGAGAGGTTTGGGTTTTGTTTCTTTTGTACATATTGTAACTCTTGACTAGGATATGAGCAATGTCTTCGCTGCTTGGCGCTTGTGCCTAAGCATTTTGATCTGCTCTGCTGAGCATGTAAATCATGTTGGTTATATATTAAATTTATCTTCTTCAAAAAAAAGTGCTTGTATGAATTTTTTTTGTGTTATCCCGTTTTCTCGGGATTTCTGAAACCACGTCGTTTCTTCTTGAGCAAGAGTCTGGTCCAACTCTAGGGAGAGCTTTGGTTTCAAGAGCTCTCTAGATGCTTGCAATTCTGGCCTTCCTGAAATGAATATTATCAAAAACACGACGGTTAGGAATGACAATGGATCAGGTGAAAGATGGATGTACCACATCCATCATCCGATCCGTGGGTTAGATAACTCATCCAATCCATCTGCATCCGTAATGGGGCATCATCCGCTCCAATCCATCCAATCATCCATGGGTGATCGGGTGAACCTGGTGATTTCGAGTAGAAATTATTTAAAAAAATATCGAAGCAAAAATGGATATAATTATCTTAAAAGAAAATAAAAAGAAATATAATCCAAACTTCAAGTTTAACAAAATAGTAAACATTGTTCAAATACATCAAAAGTCTAGTTTAGTTCATGAAAGAAATTTAAATACAAGGAAATTTAGTTCAAGAAGCAACCATGTAGGGTTTTAAACATAGCGGGTGAGCGGGTGGATGCGGATCGGGTGGGTGGTTAGGGTGATTGGGATGGGTCGGGTGGGTGAGAGTTGTCATCCACATCCGATCCGTTCACCCATCCAGTCACCCATCATCCAACTTTCATCCACGTTTTTCGGGTTTTCATCCATTTTTTCGGGTCAGGTGATGCGGATATCTGCTGATGCGGGTGAAATTGCCATCCCTAATGACGGTTACAGGCAATCAAATCTTGTTTCAGAAGAAATCCTCGAAATTGTTGTCGTATGCCCTACTACACATTTTAAAAAAATAGTTTAAATCTAATCTATATAATCTATCTATCTATCTAATCTAATATACTATAAAAATCGCGAAGAGAGAAAATTAAAAACCGCATTAAAACCTTGGCATTATTATTGGTTAATAACCCTCCTCAATTTAATACTTATATTTTCTAATTATTGGATTTTATACATTATAGTTGGATCAAACTCCATAAAAATTGAATGTCTGAAGATTTATACAATTAAAACTTAGATTTTTAAAAGATGAATAATTTTGTTTTTTGACAAAAAAACAAGATGATTATTTTAATTTTCAATCTAATATATAAACTGTGTTTTTACAAATGAATGTTTTATAGTCAATGTTGAAATGTTTTGATTGGTCATGACATAAATGAACTTTATTCTCTCTTATTATTTCAACGGTTTGTTAACACATGTCTAATGCGATCCATTTTTACGAGTCTATACGTTTTGTTGGTGTTTCCCAACAAAAAACGACATATTAATTTGAACTAAAACAAAAGACACAAAAACCTATTCTTCTCAAATTTCGTACTCTATTTTAGTTTTGAATTTCAAACTGGAATAATTTGTTGATAAATCTCAAATTTGTTTTTTCCTATCTTGCTCTTGAGTTATGTGAGCGAGTGATTTATGTTAATTGTTTTGTTGGGTATATATATATACTAATGAATTAAGTGTTGTTTCTTCAATGAGTAAGTGGATGAGATCATTATCTCCAGCTAAACAAATTTTTGCCTCGAAGATTACTCCAGAAGTTGGTAGAAAATACAAATAATGTCTATCTAGTATCAACATATGTAATATCACCATGAATCGGATATCCAAATTAACTTTCTAGATAAACATTAATAGAACAAGAAATCCAACAAAGAGCAATCAAGAAGAATATCAACAACTTATAACTTTTATATTATACAACATATAGAATATTTGCATAGATTATAAATTTTACACAATAAATGAAGTAAAATCCCTGTAACACTGATGGTTTTTTCTTACAAATTAGCAATGTTTATATAAAATAATATAGACTCACGCGTAACGCGGGACCCAAAATGCTAGTACTTCCTCCGTTAAAAATTACTTGTCCCTGTAAAAATTACTTGTCTTTTAACATAATTTGACACCATTTTTTCTAAATTTACCCTCCTATTATTGATTTTTTCCTTTATTATCTCACTATTCTTTCCTTTATTTTTACTATGTCATTACTTAAACCATAAAGGGTATACTTGTCTAAAATTTTGATCAATAAATTCTCCCTAAAATTGCTCTAGGGACTAATACTTTTTAACGGGAGAGTAATATATAATAATCTGGTACTCACAAATTGAGTAAATGGTCGAAGGTGCATGGATGTCAACTCTTCTAGATAAAATTGGTCTTAGTCTTCTGACCAATATATCGTATCGATTCTATGTCGTCATTTTGTCCGCATCGAAGATTTTCGCTTACAAAGAAGCAAGAGTTGCATGATCATGATTCGATCTAGCTGGTTTATTACCGAAAAAGCTACATTCTTTGAGGAATCCATTAGTGGATGTGGTTACTCCTCATCGGATGCAGTTTAGTTAGGTTCCTCAGAAAAATCACAAATCTGGTGTTATAGTTATCATTGTATAAATCGAAATTGTTGCATCGAATAGGAAGAGGTCCTTAAATCAGATCTTCGACTCGAATCGTAAAATCATAAAATTCTGCATCATCACAAAACTTGTAGTAATGCAATTGCAGCTTGCAATCTATACATATATTAAAACAGAACGTTGTTTTGTCACATACCGCATTTACGTTCAATTTGCCTATGTGTCGACCTCTAAGCTATGTCACTTCATCCACCATGTCATCCTCCACATCATCCAACTTTATATTTTTATATATACTAGTTTCCGGACCCCGTCCTTCGCACGGGCTTCACAATTATTTTTATATACAAGAAAGAATTTGTATTAGAAAAAGATGGAGGTTGTATTAAGATTTAGCCAATCTGATCAAATATGTTAAAAGAAGTGAAAATGGAGATGAGAGAGATCTTAGATGCAAGAAGAAACTTTACATATCCTTTCTCAGATCCATCAACAACCTGATTTGAGCTACCATTGAAGTTTATGAAAAGCACAGGGTGATTGACCTTCACTTGTGTAACGAACAGAATATAGTGATGGCTTCCGTTTTTAGAACTTCCTGCAAGGAATCATGAAAATTTCTCAGTTAAATAAGTATGACTTTAAATTTATTTGGTTTTGGGGCTAAAATCAACCCAAATCATGTGTGAGGTGCCTTTACCTGTCAAAGAAATGAAGCTGTTTTCTCTGGAGGGTTATGGCTTAAACTTGCAGATGCAACTCTGCATTGTATAGAGATGAAAAAAAGATGCAAAAAGGATAAAAATAAAGGTTTTCTTGGTGGCTTCCCGATGTGGCTCCACCTCGTGCGTTAACGAACTCTGCTACCTCCTCCCAGTGCTTCTGTTTGAGGATTCCTCCGGCTTGCTCCGAATACCGCTCGCCCCACGCCTCGATTAAAGCAGCGGTTCCTTCTTCGCTCCAACAATCCTCTCTCCCGCCACCGCCTCCGGCTCCGGCTCCGCTTACGGGGAGACCCAAAATCTTGTTCATCTTTGTCGTTATCGTCTGAGAGAATGTCGATGGTGGGAGGAGAGCCATTGGAGGTCGAGAATTCTTCATCGTCTTCCATGGTGGAGTTTGAAGATCTACCGCTACCAGAAATAGTTCTCCTTCTGCTTCACTAGTAGAAAAAACACCTGTTGCAGCCCCCCTGTTGAGGCGGTCACCTTAAAAACCGACGCAAAAAGTCTTATTCTACTATCTGTTGAGGCGGTCAGTTGTTTAGTTCGCTGCAACAAGTGCTTTAGAGGCGGGCAAATATCTGTTCGCCTCAAATAATATTTGTGTTTTTGACTTGTTGAGGCGGTCAGTAAGGCGCCCGCCTCAACAGAACCCAAAAATTAGAGGCGGGCAGTAAGGCGCCCGCCTCAACTGATGCGACGAAGAGATAAGAGGCGGGCAGTAAGGCGCCCGCCTCAAAAGAACACAAACATTAGAGGCGGGCAGTCAAGCGCCCGCCTCAACAAATGCTTCAAAAAAATTAGAGGCGGGCAATATGCGCCCGCCTCAACTGCTTCGTCAAAAACTCAGAAACTACGTCATCGGGTTTGTCTCGACTTTTTCATATCATCCTCAAAACTTTCGACGGCGCCTCCTCCTTGCCGCCTCCTCCTCGCCGCTTCCTCCACGCCTCACCGCCTCCTCCTCGCCTTGCCGCCTCCTCCAGTCCTCCGCCTCCTCCTCCTTTCCTGTCGATTCATTCTCTTGCCGGAGGCCGCATACCATCACCTCCGATTGGAAGGTCGCTCGCTGCCATGCTCCACTACGATCCGGACTCCACTACGATCCCTCCACTTCTTGCTTTTGTTCGTAAATCTCTATCTCTGTTTTTCACAGTCTGCAGTTAGTATTCTTTGCACGAATGCTCTAGAACTTAACAAACTGTTTGATGAAATGAAAATTGAAGCTTTGTAGCTGGATATGACTCTAGTTAATCCGTGGTTGAAGCTTTTTCAATGTGCCTGAATAATTTTTATTTATTTGCTGACAAATGTTTAGGATTCTCCCTAAGAATTTATGCTCAATCCAGCCCTTAGCTTTTGATTGTTTATGGAAGGCTCGATCACTAATTGAAATCAATCTTACTTTTTGTTTCATGAAAACTATTGTGATCAAAGCTTTCTTCTTTGTTAACCTTTATTTTCCTTGCTTATTACCTTAATTTGGCTGTCAATGTTTTTTTTGGTCCACTCTTGTGTTTTGCTGGTATTCAATTATCAAACAAACCTAAGTAGCTTATACCGTTATAGCCCTACAAGGCATTTGTCTCTGATTGTTGTACTGGCCTATTTTGTTTTGTTGTTGCTGGTGTTGGTGTAGATTTGGTGAAGTTGTACTGATCTGATGTGTTTTGCTATTGTTGGTGTAGTTGTAGGTTTAGTGGTGGTGTTCTTAATTGCTTGATGCTGGTGTGGTGTAGATTTGCTGGTGTTGTTCTTAATTGCTTGTTGTTGGTGTGGTGTAGATTTGTTGGTGTTGTTCTTAATTTCCTGCTCCTGGTGTGTAGGTGTAGATTTGTTGGTGTTGTTCTTAATTGTTGGCTGCTGATTTGTTGGTGGATGTTCTTGAATTTTGAAAAAAAATTGGAATTTAATTTTAATGACAAAGAGGAGTGAAGATGTACAGATCATGAACATCGCTTGATCGGCTGTAGTTGTTTAATAAGATGATCTTTTGGCTTCCTTTTGATTGTGGGTATAAGAAAAAAAATGTTGATGTATCACATCAGTATCTCATTTACTGATGTTTTTTTTTTCTGGTGTATTATTTCATATGTTGATGTATGTTTACTAGCTTGCTTCTACATCTGTTATTCCATCAATAAAACCACTTCGTTTTACACAAATCTCTTGCTCCTACATTCTGTTTTAGTGGGTTGTCTATCTAATGTTAAGAAATGCTCTAGTTTTTTTCCTTCAAGAATACGTTCTATTATGCGCGGGGCATAATAGAACGAATATGAATTATAATGTGATGTTTGTATAGATTTCTGCATCCACCATGTTTAAAGAGCCATTGTGTATATTTTCGATCCTCTCAAAGAAGCACGCAAAGAGTATGATGTATGGAGCATCTTGAGTTTGTAAGTTTTTTACTTAAAAATTGTCTTTTCAAATATTTACAAAATCAGAAATTTTGACTTGTATGTTTTTTATTTTACACGACATACCAAGTGTATAAGTTTAATGGTGGGGTGCGTCCGAGTAAAATGACTAATTTCAAGTCTTGGAGACCCATTCATATAGAGGTATACCATCATAAATTACCTTTTTCTTTATTTTTTATATCTATTGATCTTAAAACTAAGACGATTTATTATATTGTTATTTTAGTGCGCTCAACAAAGTGGCGGAACCGAGTGTGGATATTACGTTATGAAGTTCATGTTGGAGATTGTCACGACATATCAAGAGTCTAATGAGCGACTAGATAAGGTAGTTACTTTTCCTAGTCCTTTCATTTCATATATGTAAAATCTAATTTTTTTCATGTTAATTACTTCACTAAGACGATGTACTATATGTTTTTGAAGGTCTATGTTCAGAGGAGTGCGCCTTATACAAGTGAGGAACTCGATGTTGTTCGTGAGCAATGGGCTAAGTTCTTTACAACCAAATATCTATTAGTTTAAGCGTATGTTTTGGATATTTGAATAATAGGTTTTGTACTTGCATATATTCTGTTGAAACTGAACACATATTGTATGTGAAATGTATCTGCAAGTGGAACTAGACGTTCAGAATGATTGAAACAGGTTGCTTATTCTGTTTCGTACAGGCTAGTTACTGTACATTCAAACCGAATATTTAAAAAAAAAACACTTGTTGAGGCGGGCGGAAGAATGACCGCCTCAACAGATTCATCATTTGTCCCATCTGTTGAGGCGGGCAGAATGGTGACCGCCTCAACAGAGGGGGTCTGTTGAGGCGGGCAGAAGGGTGACCGCCTCAACAGACCCCCTCTGTTGAGGCGGTCACCCTTATGCCCGCCTCAACAGACCCCCTCTGTTGAGGCGGTCACCCTTCTGCCCGCCTCAACAGAGGTAGAAAACGTTGCACCTGTTGAGGGGGTCACCCTCCCGACCGCCTCAACAGACCCCTCTATTGAGGCAGGCTCTGCCCGCCTCAACAGCTCATGACCTGTTGCAGCCCCCCCTGTTGCAGCGACCCCTGACCGCCTCAACAGGTGTTTTTTTCACTAGTGCTTGTTCTCACATACAATGAATATCCATGGTGGGGTCCCCTTTGAGTTCAGAGATCTGATACAATAGATAAACTTTATAGAAGATAACAAACTGAGAATGTATAGGATAGTAAAAACAAACAGGTGATGTATACAAATGATGCATCATCAATAATAATGCTACTTCTTACCAAAAACTTTTTTTAGCAGACTTACCTACAGAACTGATGCACACACTCTATGAACAATTTCTATATTTAAAATTTTCTTTCTCCTTTCCACACCTTTTTTTTTTTTTGGTTTCCCACTCTAGTTCAGCGGTTAGGGGACTCCCCTATTACCCTTACATCTAGAGTTCGAGCTGCGTAGGTGGCTCTCCCAACAAACATTTTTTAACCTCCACCAAGTCTCGAACTCGAGACCTCGTGTTGGGTGGTTGGAGTCCCTTACCACCCGACCTCATGCTTGTTGGTTTCCACACCTTTTATTTACTATCAGGGATGATAAAAGTTTTTTTTTAAATGTGGTAGTGAATTAATGACATATCTTTCTACCAAATTGTATAACATTTCAAGGCATAAATCAGTTTGTACACATGATATGATGCAAACTATCTTAACAGCTAGAACGTATAGAACTTTCATTTGACCGTATCTAACAGAGCAACAAACAGAAAATCTTGAAACCGATAACAAATCACGCCATTGTACAAGAAAACCTACCTTAGGCTATGAGCATCAATTTTATATGCATAGAGATGAAGCTCCAAGATTGAACCGTAACTAATTCAAGGCAAATTACGATAGCTCGAAGAAGCTCCTTGCTGCAGTAGTGATGAATACAGGAATGCAGTCAAGTTATGCACCAGCTGTGTGATATCAATACCAATAATATATCATTTAAAATTCCTTAAAAACAATTCAATTCTTTTATTAAGAAGAATGTTTCAGCACAAAGCCGAGCAAAGACATTTTCTAAATACAGATCCCCAAAGCTCAAACCAGTTCCAAATTACAATCAAATTAAAAGTACAGATGTGACAATCTGGGGGTCCACGGGCAAGAGGGCAGCGTGGACCGGTTAGATAGACTGGGGGGCGTGCATACACGAGCGCATATGCGCATTAGGCCCAACAGATAAGCCCATGGGGTTCCACCCTAAAACCAATTGACAATAGGGGGAGTAATCCATTAGCTTATATAGTGGGCAATCTTTATAACTCAAACCCGATATGGGAATCCTTTCTAACACGCCCCCGCAAGTGCAACGACTCGATCCGTTGACACTTGGACAAATGGGTGTGGGTGGGCTTCTCAGTCTCTTTATAGCCAAACCCCAACAAACCCGAATAGATGGCCCGGGACAGAACCCGCTCTGATACCATGTGACAATCTGGGGGTCCACGGGCAAGAGGGCAGCTAGACCGGTTAGATAGACTGGGGGGCGTGCATACACGAGTGCATATGCGCATTAGGCCCAACAGATAAGCCCATGAGGTTCCACCCTAAAACCAATCGGCAATAGGGGGAGTAATCCATTAGCTTATATAGTGGGCAATCTTTATAACTCAAACCCGATGTGGGAATCCTTTCTAACAACAGATAAGATCTAAGTTAGAAGAAGCAGAGAATAAGACCAGTATGGAGCTAATTATGAATTGATCAATACCTAGGAGGACGGATCACGAAATTGATGAATTGAGCAATCATAATCATGGCAGCTGTAACTCCAAATACAACTACGCAAATGGACAACCACAATGATAATGCCTGATCAGTCTGAATAAGACACAGGTATACAAGAAGCACATACTTCTTGACTCCTCAAGAAGCTATGAGGACGAATCACGAAATTGATGAATTGATCAATCATAATCATGGCAGCTGTAACTCTAAATACAACTACGCAAATGGACAGCCACAATGATAATGCCTGTCAGTCTGAATAAGACACAGGTATACAAGAAGCACAAACTTCTTGACTCCTCAAGTAGCTATTACTCATTGCAACAACAACGTTTAGAAAAAGGATGAAGTCTTGTAGACGAGTAGAAAATCCGTCAGCACTATTCAATAGGTCATATATTTTTTCTCAACTTCAATAGAGATTTGAGACATAACACCAACGAGGAAAGTCATACTATCCTACCAAAAGAGCTTAGCCTACAAGATATAAGAATCTATTTGCTGCTAACTTATGTAAATAATACAACATTTGCTTCCAAGAGATTTCACACAACAACACATGTACAACAATGAACGCATTATTTATGTCATTTCACTGAAACTTTTGAATAAGATTCCAAAATAAGAGATGTCATAGAAGCAAACAATGTGAAAAATGTTTGGCCACGAAAATCTCAGATCTGGTCAATGAAATCCAGATACATGCTTAATTTCGTTTCACAAAACTACATCACTAAAACTCAGACTGCGCAAACCAAACTATCACAATCAAATCCAGCTTAGGTTCCTAAAAACATTATCAAAAGCTATTTCAACAACTTTCAAATCCAATTAATCAAATTTGATGCGTGAGAGAGAGGAAGAATATACACAGACGAGATATTATATGAATCTGCCTCAACAATAGGCTATCATGAAAAAGAAACTTTAAAAAAGAAAATGGAGATTTCCCAAAAGAAAATTGCAATAAAAACCTGATTTTCTATACGACGTGACTCGTGGCGTTCTGTTCTAGTAACATGAAGCCCACCAACAGATACAACCTGTAGTTACTAAACATATAAGAATCACTTGGACAAAGTTAAATACACAAAAGTCCATCCATTTCTTACCTGTTTTCTTTCTTCCACGGTGTAGGTCTTGTACTCCTTATCAATATACAACCATTTAGTTACAGGTTACAGCTATGGAGTTCTTCATTCAAGAAATTTAATTAGCCTGAATGGCAAGCCATACAATGATTATAAAGTAAAGTGTCCATCGTTAGCTAAAACAAACTCATTTTACCTTTTCACAGCTTTTGATAAAGTCTGGTGGGCCGATAAACACGGGGGTCGTGTATATTAGCGCATATACGCATTGGGCCCACAATACAAGCCCATGGGGTTCCATCCTAAAACCAATTGGCAATAGGAGGAGTAATCCATGGTATTATATAGTGAGTATTATTAAATCAACTTCCGATGTGGGAAGCCTATTCTCACACGCCCCCTCAAGTGGTAACTGGCCTGGCGCAGTTGCCACTTGACAAACGAGTCAGCCCATATCGCGCCACTATGGCGGGCTAGACCCAAACTATGTCTTCAGGCCGACAAGCCAAAGGAGCCGCCCATAACAAGCCATCATGGCGGGCTAAGCTCAGATAAACCAGGAAACGAACCCAGACCCAGAACCCGCTCTGATACCATGATAAAGTCTGGTGGGCCGATAAACACGGGGGTCGTGTATATTAGCGCATATGCGCATTGGGCCCACAATACAAGCCCATGGGGTTCCATCCTAAAACCAATTGGCAATAGGAGGAGTAATCCATGGTATTATATAGTGAGCTATTATTAACTCAACTTCCGATGTGGAAATCCTTTCTAACACCTTTCTTCAGCTTCAAGCTCAGGTAATGATCTTTGTCCCCAAGACTTGATAGCTAATTGCACTGCCTCCTCATCCAATTTGGAACTTTTTTCGGATAACTTATAAGGAAATAAACTTTCTTTTACCTGAAAAAAAAATTGTCGCATAGGATTATATGTTGAATACAAAATAAGCAAGAAAGAATACAAGTCAGTGGTAGAAAGACTAAAATCAGACCTTCCAGTTCTTTGTAGGTATTGCTTTTTTCACAGAAGCAAACTTCCATCACATGGACTAACTATTCTGCATTAGACCAGTAAATTTAGTTCATGAGATCTGCTTACATATACCAATAAACAAAACAATTCGGAAAGAGAGAAAATTGCAAACGTATATCCCTCTATTATCCTGTATCATCTACAAAAATAAAATCCAACAATTTTACCTAATTAAAACCTAACTGAACACTAAAAATCAACCTTAACACAATAGAGATGGTCCATCATAATAACCAAAACCTAACATTTCTAAAGATGTCCATACTACAATAATATTGACCACTAAATTGGGTCATGAAATGCAAACCGGGTTCTTATACTCTGAAACATAATGCAGTGGAAAAAACATAATGGTAAGATTATAAGTTCACCTGTAACAGAGTCAGCTGAGCAGTCAATGAGGTAGATTCAGTTTGCAGAGTTTGAAGTATGCGCTCCAGCTCTCCTATATATCTCATTTTCCTTTCCTTTGACCTTACAGCTGATTGCCTATTAGCCCATATCCTATTATAACAAACAAAGGGCCTGTTAGGTTGGAACTTGGAAGGACGGGAAAGAAACAGAATCATTGCTTCATCGGGAGAGAAAGGAGAAGGAAGGGATTAAATTCTAAATTGGTTGATGTCATGAATGAAATTATTGAGCATATAAAGTAAATATTTAACCCAAAAAAAAAAGAAACTATGCTCATCATCACTTTTTCATGCTGCTGAACTTTCATAAAAAATTCATAGCATCTCCAAATTGACAAAAAAGAAGAAGAAAAAGCTATGCTCTTTTCCGTTCATTCATTATCGCTTATTCATGCTGCTAAGCATATTTCATTAGCAAATTCATAGCATGCACCCAAACCATAAGCAATCTCCAAATTGACATAGTTGGCAATACATATATAGCATCACAAATTGATGAATTCAGAGCATATTACAGATCTTTTATAGATTAAACTCATATGGGACATAAAAGTTCAGAAACTTAGAAAATCCATAACTCCACTCAAATATTACAATCAATAAAAACAATCAGTGCAACCCATGGATAGGAAGTTAGGAACTTAAAGCAGATCTGAATCGTGCACTTCAACCTTAGAAAATCCATAACTCAACTCAAATATTACAATCAATAAAAACAATCACTGCAGCCCATGGATAGGAAGTTAGGAACTTAAAGCAGTTCTGAATCGTGCACTTCACAACCTTAGGATCAAGGAAAAATATTATCCAAACAAAAACAAGAGTTAATAATCAGGACTTGTACCCTATAAATTAACCATAATTCTGAGAAATCAATGGGAAAAAATAACACTAAAGCAATTCTAGCAGTCAATCCACAACAGACATCCAAGAAAAAAAATTTATTTAGTGTAAGATCAGTGTCCTCAGGGAGAGATATGAGAGAACTACCAAGAGGGAGTTAGGAGAGAAAATGAAAAAGGAGAGGATAAGTACTCACACGGACATGGGATATGAAACGACCATAGCGAGAAGAGACGCAATTCTGATCTCAGCAATCTTTGCTTCCATTTGTGGCTCATTGACATACAAAAGTTCCCTGTTTTTCATCTCAAGTTTTTCACCACTAAAAGGGATGCTAACCTCCATTTTCTCACTATAGCTCTGTCGTCTTCTATGGTTATCATCAGTAGAACCATCCGAGTCTACAACTAATTCTCTAATAGCAGCTTGAAGTAAGTAAATTGCAACAAAATAGGCACCAAATCTAAGAGCAGTAGGAGCATAAACCCTACCTAAACCGAAAGGCAAAGGCGAAGCCTCGGAAACGCTAGCCTCAACAAAATCAGACCCCTAGGCGTTAGAAGAGGATGCTTCAGACTCTTCAAGGGCATAAAAAGCAGGCAACGACGAAGCCGGACTCTCGGAATCTCGAGCTTCTGGCTCAATTTCGCATTCGTCGACCGGAGTCTGGGTGAGGGTTAGGGTTTCGGGAGGACCGAACAGTTGGTATAAAGCTGACAGTTGGAGCTCGGGGAGGGTGTTTCACCTACGAATGTGGCTCCGATGACAGAGAAGAAGGGTGACAAGCGGAGAAGGCAAGATCGAGAGGGTGACCAGTTGAGAAGGCAAAGATCGGGGATGAGTACTGATGCGGCGAAGCGAGAAGGAAGAAAGGAGAAGGTAAAAGTCAGATTTTCCCTTTTCTAATTTTTCGTAATTCCTACGAAAATCCAAGTTACATTACAAAGGCAGAAACTTGATATAAGATCTCAGCCATTCATTGTCTTTTTTAGCTCATGTGGCATATTTACAGCCATTGATAAAAGAATTTCTTACACAATTGCATTATCTCATTTATTGTAGTTAGGATTTTTGAATTAAATAAGGAAAAAATCAAAAAAACATCTAATAAATTATATATTACAGAAAGAAATATCAATTTTTATCTTTAACATATTATATCTTATCTCTCATATATATCTTTATCTATTTATTATGTTATCAATCTAATTAACTTGAGTTATTAAAGAATTCAAACTATAAAACATAAATCGTAAACTATCATCCATAAATTATAAATAAAAAAGTATAAACTACAACCTATAAACTATAAGTTATAAACTAATTAATAATATAAAATATTATAATATTATTGAAATATTTAATACATGCGACCGCGTACATGGTACGGGAACACATGCTAGTTTGATACTATATTTTCATCATATATTACAATACTATATACTATAATAGCTATAAACTTCGGAAAAAGATCTCGTAAGGATGAATCTTTAGATAAGGACTAAGGATGATGCATGCACATAAACTTTATAATTAATGCACACACGCTATAACTCATGCACACAGTATTTTGTGATGCACACAATCTATTACACATGTAAACACTGTGTATTAGTTATAACTCATGTGTGCATGAGTCATAACGTTTGTGTACATCATCCCCAATCCTCGTCTAAGAAACCATCCTCACTGAAACCAAACCCATAAACCTCTAATATATGCTTAATTTGCATCTTAAAATCGTTATAGACTTAAATCGAGACGTGATAATCATGGTTACAGACTTACAGTGCATGTGTTATTCGGACCTTTTTTGCGGTTTCCTGTCCAAATAGATCAAATCCATGTCGGTGTCATTCACAACTATCACTTGGTCAAGTAAAACCGCAATCGGAGAACTTAATTTTCTAATCTACGCAAATAAGGGAAATTAAATAGGAAAAATGTCATGTAATAATACTTGTTAAAATAATAAATGAGAATGATTGTGGACCATTAGATCAAGAGAGATCCAAGAGCCCATATGAGGACATGTGGCACCCCTTGTCATGTCTTGTCACCTTCGCCGGACCTCCTCCGGACCACCGTCGGACCACCGCCGGACCACCTTTGGGCCTTGCCGGAATAAAATTGCCACAAAGATGTATATAATTGTTCACAAATATTTCAAAATTATTTATTACTAAATGTTCATCACGTTGTTCATAAATGTTCATCACAATGTTCATAAATGTTCATTTGTATATACTCTATTGAATGTTCATCACATTAGACTTTATAGTTCACCAACTGAATGTTCATCATATTCTACTTAAATGTTCACCAATTGAATGTTCATCATATTATACTTAAATGTTCACCAATTGAATGTTCATCATATTATACTTAAATGTTCACCAACTGAATGTTCATCACATTATACTTAAATGTTCATCGAATTATATTTAAATGTTCACCAAGATTATTACACTTAAATGTTTATGTTATTTGGACAAACGGCGAACCACCATCGGACCACCACTGCACCACCACTGACCCACCATCAAGCCATCACCGGACCACCACTTATGTGAAACACCACTTTAATATAATTTTTTTTAAAAACACACTTAATTTTCAACAAAAATCACCTAAATGTTCATCATCTCATACTTCAATGTTCACAAGAATTTAATAAATTGTTCATTACTCAAAGTTCATTACTCAAAGTTCATTACAATCGGTTTAAATGTTCATCACGTTGGTCATAAATGTTCATCAAAATGTTGATAAATGTTCATCAAAATGTTGATAAATGTTCATTTGATATACTCTACTGAATGTTCATCACATTATAATTAAATGTTCACCAACTAAATGTTCATCACATTATACTTAAAAATGTTCACCGACTGAATGGTCATCACATTATACTTAAATGTTCATCAACTGAATGTTCATCAAATTATTTTTAAATGTTCACCAAGTTTATAACACTTAAATGGTTATGTTATTTGGACAAACGACGGACCACCGCCGGACCACCACCAGACCACCATAAGTAGCCATTGATAACATGACGGAGGATGGTGTGTGATTGGAAGACGCTCCATTTCTTGCAAATGCCTTAGCGACAATGCTCGTAGTTGGTTGGGCAATGGATTTGGCACGTGCTCTCATAATTGGTCCGTTTGAACGAACACTCAACATCTCTTCCTCTTGTGCCTCTGTCAATGTCAAGGGGTGTCCCACATCATGTTACTTACATGTTCACCAACAAAATGTTCATCACATTATAATTAAATGTTCATCACATTATATTTAAATGTTCACCAATTTGAATTAGACTTAAATTTTCATTTATTTTTATACTTTAACTTTTTCATTTATTATTGGACCACCGTCGGACCTCCACCGGACCACGCCGGACCACCGTCAGACCGACACCGGACCGTCCCCGTACCTCCGTCGGACCGTCGCCGGACCTCCGCCGGACCGTCGCCGGACCTCCGCCGGACCGTCGCCGGACCTCCGCCGGACCGTCGCCGGACCTCCGCCGGACCGTCTCCGGACCTCCGACGGACCGTCGCCGGACCTCCGCCGGACCGTCGCCGGACCTCCGCTGGACCTCCGCCGGACCGTCGCCGGACCTCCGCTGGACCTCCGCCGGACCGTCGCCGGACCTCCGCCGGACCGTCGCCGGACCTCCTCCGGACCTCCGCCGGACCGCCCTTCGCCGGACCGTCGCCGGACCTCCGCCGGACCGTCGCCGGACCTCCGCCGGACCGTCGTCGGACCGTCGCCGGACCTCCGTCGGACCTCCGCCGGACCGTCGCCGGACCTCCGCCGGACCGTCGCCGGACCTCCGCCGGACCGTCGCCGGACCTCCGCCGGACCGTCGCCGGACCTCCGCCGGACCGTCGCCGGACCTCCGCCGGACCTCCGCCGGACCGTCGCCGGACCTCCGCCGGACCGTCGCCGGACCTCTACCTGGCATGACATTCGCGAATTCCTGCAAAAGAGATGTCACAGACGATGGTAGTTTATCGACATTCTCGGTAATAGTAAGACACGCAGATGGAATCAATAAAAAGCAAGGAGAACGTCCTTGAATAATTGGAGTGATATCCTGTGAACGAGCAATGAGCAAACGACGCTCAGAACGACCCTGGTTCGTGTTAGTCGGATCCTTGGACGCAGGATCTTTGTGTCCTGCGTCACCCACTTCTGTCGGGCGACTCAGATTTGTTTCTGTGCGACCTGATCGTTGTTGTTTTGGTTGCGTCTTAAAAACATTTTCTCCGGGTCTAGTATGAGCCATGGGCTCAATGGTCTTTGGAACCAGCTGTAAGGAGTTTGTGTCGGACGACGTATCCTCCTTGTTGGATGCCTTGGTCTTGGGCGGGTTCGTCTGGTCGGTAGGCCTCGGTTTTTGTGCTGCTGCATTTGCCCTCTCTATTGCCTTGATTCGGTCTCTTTCCACCTTATCATGTATGATTTCTTGTGGAGTCATAGGCAGCAATGTCACCCGACGTCCATTACTTTGGAATGTATAAGTGTTCAAGAAGCCGTCATGGACCGCTTTCTTGTCGAATTGTCATGGTCGTCCTAAAAGGAGGTGAGTGGCATCCATAACAACAACATCACAAGTAATTGTGTCAATGTAATTACCAATAGAGAAGGTAATGTGGAATTTCCTTGTTACCACATCATCGTTACCTTCTGAAATCCATTGTAGACTATATGGTTGTGGATGTGGAGAAGTAGGTGATGCGCGCCTGTCTCCGGAGAGCCAATTGCGCTCGAAGGATCTTTAATCAACTTATCTCGGGAGTGTCTTGGGGATGTCTTTTGATGAAGGTAGGTCGAATATGGAGGTTTGGCAGCGGAATTGTTTGGATATAGACGTCAAGAATGACTTGACGAATTGGATATGAATGTCGAGAGGGCAACTCGGCAAGCTAGGGTTTTTGAGGGGGTTCGTGAGTGGTGATCGAGGGTTGCTCGAACAAGGGAAATTTATGGGGTCCGGGATGTAGAAGAGAGGGATTAGAAGCTATCGGAACTTTGGGTTCGGGATGTAGACGAAGGGATTAGAAGCCTATGGTGAAGGAGACTAGAAGGTAGAGCCCAAAGGGATTTGACGCCTAGTTCAAGAAGATGGAGGAAATCTCGTCTCAAAAAAGGATCTTGAATTCAAAGCTAAACGTGCATTACAACGATGGAGGCAAAGCCAATATAAAGGAAAAGCAAGAAGCTAATGACGGCTAACCCTAGAAAAGAAGAGAGAAGTGGACGGCTGAGTATGGGCTAGGTTTGGGCGGACTTGGGCTTGAGAGCCAAGAGCCCAATCGGACGGCCCAACCATGCAAGGCTGGACCACTTCCATATTTAGAAACTTTCTAAAAATAGAAAGTTCTAAAAACGCTAGCAAATCCCGAGACGAACAACTTTCTAAAAATGGAAAGTCTCCTAACATGGGACTGAGACAACAAATCCCAAATAGAGACAACAAAACCAAATAGAAAGACAACCTATTGTTTGAGACAACAAAACAAGATAAAGACAACAAAACCAAATAGAGACAACAATTCCAAATAGGCGCGCCTAGCCGTGATTTTTCAGCCTTTAGCAATCTCGGCGCGAAGGAGGGCTACCAGGGTGTTATGTCCAGACTCGTTGGCAACTTGGGGGTTGCGCTCAATATGGGATCAAGTGCGCCGGAGTTGGAATAGCAGGTGGTTCTTCCACAAGACATGGAAATGAGGCCGCCGGCGTGGTCTTAGGCTTCTCGGCGTCGGGGGACTTAATGGAGGTTGGCTCGGGCGCTTAGTGGTGCGCTCGAACCCTGGAGGTGGACCATGATCATAGCCAAAAGACGGCTCAAGCAAAGTGGACAGACGCTCGGAGAAGTCTTCGAGCTCCACTTTGATCGGCGCCGTTGGCCGGGCGCAAGGTGCCATTGTCCGGGCGCTAGGTGCTTTTGCTTGAGCACGAGAGGGAGCTTGGCTTGGTAAACCTTGGCATGGCCTGAGTGTCATGGAATGACATGGCTTCCTCTTGTTCTTGGTCTTCTTCCGAGCACCTAACCTCAACTTTGGCTTCCCTTGGGTGTGGCGAAGGAACGCCCTATCCATTTCAGCCAGGACTCGTCGTGTTTCTCTTGAGAGCTTGGGAGGAGCTAGGAGTTGTTTGTGCCTAAAAATACGATGACTATGGAACGCGTGAAAGCTACGCGTAGAAGGATAGAGGCGACTCGACGTATGAAACTGAAGATGGCGTCGACGTGACGTTATAAAGAAGAACGTGTCGTTAAGCTATGGGAATTAGGTCAACCACCACTTAGTTACCTTGTTCTATATTATATTCGTGTAAATGGTAAAGGATAAGATGAAACAAATATCTTTTACCATATTTATTATATCGTTAGAAGGAAAAGGAAAAGATATTATTTCCTTAGTAAGATCCTAGGGTTAACCTATATAAAGGTTAACGCCAGCCTTTTGTAGGGACATGGTACTACGCCGTAATATCAATACCACAAGAAATTTCAAGTTTCAACCTTATTCTCTCGTCTCGTTCTCTTAGTGTTAAGATTATACCGTTCTCTTTGATCTTTGCCCTACAATTGCTTAGTTATCATCTCGTTGATAATTTCGCTACAAACAATTGGCGCCCACCGTGGGGCTAGATCAAAAAAGGTGTCGTCTTTCCACATAAAGGGAACCTCTTTTTCGCAAGAAGACATGACGTCTTCGATGCCGCCCCAAGGAGAATCTCTCACCGTCTTAGGAGGACCGCCGTCTCACGCAAGCTCCAGTACGAAGAGACTCGCAAGGACCATCGAAGACCAAGGCAACTCAGTCCCAGTCCATCTCTCCAGAGCCTCCAACAAGAACAAACCCATCACGTTCGATGAGCCAGACGAAGAAGTCAAGCACCATGACAGCCTGGTGATCTCCTTGATAATCAAAGATTGTAAAGTCAAGAGAATCCTGTTAGACAACGGAAGTTCGACCAATATCATCGCCCTCTCCGTTATCCTTGAACTCGGACTCTCCATTAAAGATATATATGGAGAGCGTATCCGTCTGAAAGGATTTAGCGGAGAGATTTCAGAGATGTTAGGAGAGATCACCCTCGAAACGTCCATCCAAGGAGTCAGCCTCCCAACCCAATTCGCAGTAATGGAAGCAAGATCCCCATACAACGCCATCCTAGGAAGACCATGGATTCACGGAATGAAAGTGGTCTCGTCCACATATCACCAATCCCTCAAGTTTCCAACGCCTTGGGGAATACGCGAAGTCAAAGGCGACCCCTTTACGGCCAAAGAGTGCTACAGAATTCGTATGGAGGGAATCACGACGCCAAAGATCCAAAAAGACGAAGTAAAAGAGTTCCAAGTAAAAGCGTCCAACAAATACGTAAAACCAAATTGTCTAGAATTGGAAGACGTTGCCGTAGACGGTAAAAAGCCAGAAAGGATCGTAAAAATAGGTACTAACGTTCGCGAGAAAATCAGAGGGGAACTAACGGCGTTCCTAAAGTCAAAGAGTCAGTGTTTCGCCTGGAGCCATGAAGACATGACAGGAATATCCCCTGACGTAATGCTCCATAGGTTAAACGTCGACCCTAAGTTCGTTCTGGTAAAGCAAAAAAGAAGAAAGTTCGCCCCTGAACGCAACAAAGTGGTGGATGAAGAAGTTAAGAATCTCCTCGAAATAGGTAAAATACGAGAAGCAAAGTACCCCGATTGGCTAGCCAACGTCGTAGTAGTTCAGAGGAAAAACGGGAAATGGAGGGTATGCGTCGACTTCACGGATCTCAACAAAGCATGCCCCAAAGATTCTTTCCCCCTCCCCCATATAGACGCCATGGTAGACGACACAGCAGGTCACGAGATGTTGACGTTCATGGAAGCGTTCAGCGGATATCATCAGATTTAATTGGACTCCAAAGATCAAGAGAAGACGACGTTCATCACCAATCAAGGCATTTACTGCTACAAAGTCATGCCTTTCGGCCTCAAGAACGCTGGAGCAACATACCAACGCTTGGTTAATAAAATGTTCAAGGAGCAAATAGGAGATACCATGGAGGTCTATATCGACGACATGTTGGTAAAGTCCAGAAAAGCCGAAGATCACGTAACACACTTGAAAGAGGCGTTCGCAATCCTTGAAGAGTACAACATGAAGCTCAACCCTACCAAATGTTCTTTCGGAGTCTCCTCGGGGAAGTTCCTCGGATACGTCGTGACCCAAAGAGGGATAGAAGCCAGTCCCGAGCAAATAAAAGCCATACTCGATCTCGAGTCTCCACGATGCGTAAAAGACCTACAAAAGTTAACCGGAAGGGTCGTCGCCTTGAATAGGTTCATCTCCAAAGCCTCCGATAGGAATCGCCTCTTCTACGACACCTTGAGGAAGAACGAATCCTTCTCTTGGACGGAACGCCATGAAGAAGCGTTCATAGAACTCAAGCGTTACCTGACAAGTCCATTACTCCTAGCAAAGCGAAGAGACGGAGAACCATTATTCGTATACCTAGCAGTGTCTGAAATACCTGTTAGCGCCGTCCTCGTCAGAGAAGAAGGAGACGAGCAACAACCCGTTTATTACGTGAGCAAAATGCTGTCCTCAGCGGAAACGAGATACTCGGCGATGGAAAAGCTAACGTTGGCTTTGGTCATGGCGTCGATAAAGTTGAAACCCTATTTTGAGTCACATACCATCGTAGTACGAACGACATCTCCATTGAAAAACATAGTGAAAAAGCCATAGCTTTCTGGAAGAATGACGAAGTGGACGATCCATCTAGGCGGCTATGACATCATTTATGAAGGAAGAAGAGCGATAAAATCCCAAGCACTTGCAGATTTTATAGCAGACTTCAATCCGACGCTAGAACAAGAAGCCGCCTCTCAAGTCAACAAAGTGGAAATCGCAAAATGGACTCTACACACAGACGGAGCGATGAACCAGAATGGAGTAGGTCTGGGCATCGTTCTCAAGTCGCCACAAGGGGATAGAGTAGTGCAAGCAATAAGGTGCAATTTCAAAGCAACAAACAACGAAGCCGAATATGAAGCGCTGATCGCCGGCTTACGAGGCGGCGATCAGTAGTCAAAGCAACAAACTACTGTGACTCGCTATTAGTAGTCAATCAAGTTGGACGCGAGTATTCAACCAGGGATTCAAAGATGACACTATACGTGAAGGTAGTGAAGGAGCTATTCGAAAAGATAGAAGATTGTCAAATTCGGCAAATCCCCAGAGACGCCAACGCGCAGGCAGACGCGTTAGCTAAACTCGGATCTTCGATAGATCCCCGCGAGTATCAGAAGATCCCGTTCCTCCATTTAAGTAACGCGTCGATCAACAAAGAAGTTGTCCCGAAGCAAACTCTCGCCGTAAGAAACCAAGAATCATGGGTGACGCCTTACTATGAATGGTTACAACACGGACGACTACCAATCAACGCGTACGACCCAAGGTTGTTGCGGCTGAAAGCAACTAGTTTCGTTGTAGATAAAGGGCAATTGCTGAAATGGTCGTCGAACGGCGTATTCCTAACGTGTCCTTCGGAAGAAAAGATCCAAGATATCCTACGCGAACTACACAACGGAGAGTATGGAAATCACTCCCGAGGAAGAAGTGAGCAGCCAAAGCACACTCAACCGGATATTACTGGCCCACAATGAAGTAGGACGCGTCAAATTACGTCAAGAAGTGCGACGCTTGCCAAATACACGCTCCAATCCCACATCAACCAGCAGAAAAGCTCCACTCTATAACCTCTCCCTGGCCCTTCATGCAATGGGGGATGGATATAGTAGGCCCCATGCCCTTAACGTTAGGGCCGAAGACGTTGATGCTCGCCGTCACGGACTATTTCTCTAAATGGGTAGAAGCTGAAGCATTCAAAAGTATCAAAGATTCCCACGTCATATCCTTCCTCGAGAGAAACGTCCTTACAAGATTCGAAATCCCACATACTATCGTGTGCGACAACGGATCGGAATTCATCAGCAAGAACATCGTGTCGTTCTGCGAGAATAAAGGGATACGTCTAGTATACTCGACGCCCAGATACCCTCAAGCAAACGGCCAAGCAGAATCAAGAAACAAGGTAATCGTAAGTAACCTTAAGAAAAGAATAGAAGAATGTCGGGGTTATTGGGCAAACCAACTCCAAGCTATAATATGGGCCGATAGAACGACGCCCAAAAGAGCAGCAGGAAGAACACCTTTCTCACTCGTATATGGATGTGAAGTCGTACTACCGATCGAACTGGCAGTACCAACCGAAAGATATCGATCTCTCCCCGAAGAAATAAACTCCCCCTTGATGACGTTCATTATAGACATGATCGATGAGCTAAGAAGGAACGTGGCACTAAGGATCGCATCACAAAAGCAAATCGCCGCCCGAAGCTACAATCGACGAGTAAAAGCCAGAACCTTTCAGTAGGAGATTGAGTTTTAAGAAAAGTATTCCCAAACACCGAGGATAAGAGCGTCGGGAAACTCGCCGCGTCCTGGGAAGGTCCATATCAAATAGCACAAGTCATAGGGAGAGGAGCCTATGAACTCACAACACCGGAAGGAACACCATTGATGCGCTCTTGGAACGCTACTCACCTTAAAAAGTACTATAATTAAAAGATAGTCGATGTCATGATTCTTTGCCATTTCGCATGATAAATTCTTAAGATGCTCTCTCCCCCTCTTTAATATTTTCTCATCAAGTACGTCTTAGCATCGAAACGACCAGGGGGTCGCGTAGATTAGGGGTAGTTTTATAACGTCTCCGTGTCAAGTCATCATGATTATTTAAAAGCATAAGCATATTTTCTCTCCAAACGTGTCAATCATGCTGAGTTGTTTCTTTTTAAAATACTTGCTCTCTGTCTCTGGTACAACACCCAAACTTAATAAGGCCGCGGCGAAAATCCGCGCCGGGGGCGAATTTCGTCAGTCTACGCGTTCAAGGCTACATCTACGCGTAGGCGACGTTAGCAGAACCGCCGACCCCGAATCAAAGCTTCCTATGATCATTGGCGACGTGTGGCAATGGTCATAGGGATTGAATCCCGGCACCTCACGAAACCGGCATGGTGCTCTGGGGAAGAAGGGAAACTTATCGCCACCACTCATCTCCAGGAACGCGTATTCACGCCTTCCACGGCCCCTCTGAGAGTCATGAATCCACGGGCAATTCACCAAACCGGCAGGGACGCGTCCACCGACATCGTAAGTCCTAATACTCAAGAAAATGGACGACATACACGATGAATACGCCCGTTGATTAAAAGAGTTTGACGTCGACCTAAACGCTAGCGTGAGGCAACGGATCCACCTTTAAAGTAAGGGGTAACGTCACAAGATGATAAAAATCACACGCTGACCTACGTCCGCCACTCGCTTCTGGGTTCGGAGGAAATGTTGGACCCAACATTCATATAAGACGGCAAATAACCTAAAGTAACTCGCATTGACCAAAACACACAAAAGGTAAGTAACGACATCAAGTCTACAAAAAGATTCATGTTTGATGAACCCAATTCTCCCAAAGTTAGATTCGTCAAAAGGGGATAATAGTCCTACTAAACAAAAACAAAGTTGCAAACAAAGAAGTATCTAAAGAGAAGGAGGCAAAACACCACCCTCAGAAGCATCACCATCTAAAGCAAATGCTAAAGCAGAAGAATTCGAAGAAGCATGCAAAGAAGAAGCTCCCTCAGGCGGAACAGGGTAAAGTACAAGAAATTCGTCACGTTCACGTTCCACATCCCAATCTACGTGACGACCTGCCCGGAACTCCTCCATCACCTCAATACGAGATGACCATGGGTAATAAGTGCCGACTTCCCGTAAGTTCTTCTCATATAACTTCACCTTCTCCTCGGCGTCAGCAGTAAGAGACGCAACCTTCCCATCTAGCCCCACTATACGTCGTGCCAATATGCATCTCTGCTTCTCCGTCTCCAAAGTTTCCATACGAGCAGCCTTCTCCGACGAACACAGTTTAGCAACTTCCGTAGTAAGATCTTGAACCATTTCTTCAAGAACCTCCATCTGATCCTTTAAAGAAGCATCTGAGCTAGATTCTTTCTGAAGACGCTCCCAGGAACACAACGACGCTTGAAAAGCCTAAAGAAAATAAAATAAAGGGAAACCAGAAGCAACGCGAAATAAAGAAAGAAACCACGGAGAAAGAAAGATACATACCTGCCACTGCGATATGAGAGATTCTCCTAAATCGTCTACGGCCTGCATATACGAATAATGATTCCAGGACGACGTAGAACTTAAAGATTGCATAGCTGGAATGAACCTACGCGTAGGCGCTATGGGACGAGAAATGATTGCAGGAAAGTCACTCGCCTCGACATACTTAACGGAATCTACGTTAGGTTCCGCTACCCTCTCCTCCTTGACATTCTCCGACGGATCTACAGGTGCGTCCGACTCCTCTACAATTAAGGGCGTTTGCAACGTCGTTACTAAAAGTATCGCTTCCCCTATAAAAGACAAAGCAACGGCTGCCTCGTCCCTCTCCGCTTTCAATTTCTCCTCGGCAACGCGTCTCTTCTTCGCGGAAATCAAGTCCTGAGCAGACTCTTGAGGAGTACGAGACACAACGCCTAAAAGCAAAAAGCACACTTAGAAAGAACATAGTAAAGAGCAGTACGCAGAATCCCATGAAAGAACCTACCCTTAGAGAAAACAGGGGTCGCCAGACGATATCCCTTCCCGTCTCGATCAGTAAAGGTACGCTCCACCAAAGGAATCGCCAAAATCTTCTTAACTATCGCCTCTGATTCTTCACGTGCCTCGATCGCATGAATATTAACTGAAGAAAATTACACGCCTAAAGTAAGCATCGAAATCTCAAGAAATCAAAGAAAGAAGTAAGCACCAGAAGAAGAAGACGTACTCGAAGGAGTCCATTCTTCAAGCAAGAAAGAACAATCCTTCCCCAAAGTCGATTTCCTGATGAAATAGAACTTGTCCGCCCAGCCTCGATCGGACGAAGCTCCCTCATTCATCAAAGGCAAGGCTCCAACACGAGACTTGATATTAACCCTACCCGGTGAAGGGGTAGAGAGAATGCAAGAATGCATGACGTCGGCGATAGTGAACGCAATATTAAAGTTATCCAGGACGTGATCTAGCACGGCCAGACTTCTCCAGGTACTAGGAAGAATCTGCCCAATCGCAATACCCAGGGAAGACAAGAGGGAACGAACCAAGGGAGAAAAAGGAAAACGATGACCGATCGTGAAGGGGTACTCGTAGACACAAACCCACCCCGGACGAAGAGCATCCGCGAACACGTCGGAAGGAGGAATAGAAATTTCAACGAGGGAAGAAAGCCCCGCCACGGATCGAAGGAATTCAGGATCGCGAGCTTGAGAAGAACGGTGGTTAGTGTCGCTAAGGATCATCTTGGGGTCGTAAGTATTTGAAGTCATGGCAGAAGAATGAAAGTTAGGGTTTTTCTTTCAAAGAAAAACTGTGAAGGCAAGAAGGCGAGACCAGAGCGTGTTTAAATAAGGGAAGACCGCATCCGGGATTTTCAAGAATCACCTTGTTACCGTTGGAAGAAAATCCGGAGGTTGGGAATATAGCCATTACGGTAAAATACCAATCAAGCAGTCACAATAAATGAAGATCCTCGAAGAAAGACATTAACGTAATTGCTTGAGTCTCTTCCTTTGAAACAAAGGCGTTCCAGTTAGTTTGAAGACGTATTCTACAAAGAAAGAAGGCGCCTCCCAGTTCTACTTGACATTAAGCCCTATAAGACGCCTTAGGGGTATTGTTTCTGCCTAAAAATAGACGACTATGGAACGCGTGAAAGCTACGCGTAGAAGGATAGAGGCGACGCGACGTATGAAACGGAAGATGACGTCGACGTGACGTTATAAAGAAGAACGTGTCGTTAAGCTATGGGAATTAGGTCAGCCGCCACTTAGTTACCTTGTTCTATATTATATTCGTGTAAATGGTAAAGGATAAGATGAAACAAATATCTTTTACCATATTTATTATATCGTTAGAAGGAAAAGGAAAAGATATTATTTCCTTAGTAAGATCCTAGGGTTAACCTATATAAAGGTTAACGCCAGCCTTTTGTAGGGACATGGTACTACGCCGTAATATCAATACCACAAGAAAGTTCAAGTTTCAACCTTATTCTCTCGTCTCGTTCTCTTAGTGTTAAGATTATACCGTTCTCTTTGATCTTTGCCCTACAATTGCTTAGTTATCATCTCGTTGATAATTTCGCTACAAACAGGAGTCGAGTGAATGAGCTAGGCAGGGGCGCATCAGTAGGTAAGCTTAGGACCTGAACCACCTTCTCATTTAAGATGTTGCAACATGAACCACTGTCTACAATTACACTCAAGGAGGAAGTGCCCACAATACAGCGGGTGTGGAACAAGTTCTCCCGTTGATCCCCTATCGATGCGTCTTTCACTGTCAAAGCACGGCGAGCAATTAGGGTTAGAGGTGTGCCGTCATTCAAGTCTGGTGGACCACATTCATATGGCTCATCATTTTCATAGTCGTCATACGCAGCTTGTGGTGCATCCTCGGAGTCCTCATCATCCTCATAGGACTCATATCCCGTTGCTTGGGAGAACAAGACTCGTCTGGGATTGGAGCAATCACGAATGAAATGACCACGACCGCCATACTTGAAACAAACGCGGTCGCTGGTCTTCTCATGTCGACCGTCCGTCTTTGGATGAGGTGGAGCCGTGGGCAACTTTGGAGCTTCTGAACGAAGAGGAGGTCGGATCGAAGTAAGTTGTTGGGACCTAGGCTGCGCACTTGCAGTTTGGTTAGTGGAAAGAGTAGGATTTGGTTTAGGATCATACCTTCGCGACGCTGATGTCGAGAGCCATGGGTAGACCTTCTTGCGCACAAGTCTTTCATGTAATTTTTGAGCAGCATGTGCAAGAGTGGTCAAGTCATTGATAGGCAACACATCGACCTCTTCCCGTAGATCGACATGCAACCGATGGAGGAACTTTGTCTGGATCGTCGCTGGAGTGACGCTCATGCCCGTCTTGAAGTACAAATCCTCAAGGTGAGCAAGGAACTCAAGAGGTGTGCTCGTACCTTGGCGTGCAAGAGCAATCTTCAAGCGCGTCTCGTTTTTATATTCCGGAGGGACGTATTTCTGCGTCATGACGAAGACAAGTTGGTGTCATTGCTCAATAGGGTCTTGTCCCAGACGTGCCTTGTTCGTCATGTCTCTATGCCACCATGAACGTGTGGCTCCTTGGAAATGTAAGGTTGCAATTTCTACCGTCTCCTCCTCGGTATAGTGGCAATGTTGAAGTGCATGTTCCGTACCTTGCAACCAATCCAAAAAGACAGCCGCATCGTATTCACCGAGAAAAGGTTCGATCTTTACCTTAATGTCTCGTCTAGAGTTGTGGTTTGGTTAGACTTGGCGTCTTTCTTCTCGTTCTCGTTCTCGCTCTCCATGGAAACCATAAGCATTACCACGACCTCCATTATGTCCCCTACGACGTCTAGGGCGTCCCTGATCATACTCATCATAGTCATCGGGGTTAGTGTCATAGGACATAGGAGTAGGAATCTTACGCGTTATCCATCCAGCCGGATGAGTCTGATTTTCGATAGGCTCGGCTAGTGGTGGGTGAAAGTTCCCTGGATTTACTTGACCAGCGAAATCCATCTCCTCCTCGTCATATTCACCGAAGGCTTGAATGGAATATGGTCTAGATGGGGCTCTCTGACCCTACTGCAGTCGACCATGTCGTTGTCTAGACGGGAGTCCTGCAACAACCGTATGACGGTTATCATAATAAGGGTCATGGTTCGAGTTGTCATACCTTGGTCTGTCAGAAGAGTGAATGTGTTGACGTTGTGTGTCGACCTGGTCCAAATAGTGGTCATTGTCATCATGGTCCCATGAGTGGGATCGTGGCTCCCATCTATCCTCAAATGGGTAATTCGTCGGTTTTTCAATGATGGACCTTAACCTTCCATTTCCTCGCTCAGACTCAGTGTTATATTGGGTTGAGGATGCAATGCCTTTTCCTTTTTCAAAGTGAGAAGGGAGAAGTGATCTGGCCATTGTTAGCACGCGACAGTGTATCTACCACTACGGTCATAGGGCCATGTTGAGCGTCCATCAACCGCGTCAAATGAGCAAGGCGATCGGTTGCCTCAAGGCGCTCTGCCTCTTTCCTAACAAGGAGTTCCTTTGTCTCCAACAATTCAGCGGTTGTCGCCTCGTAGTCCTCCCCATGCACAGACATAGCAAATGGATTATACAACAAAAGGAAGCAACAACAAGAGCTACAATATGCAGAGAACTCAACTCAAGAATCAAAGTCTCCCGGTGTCTAGTTTAGGCAATCCGTGAGGGAGGTCAAGGCAAGGAAGTGAACTCGTCTGCAATAACCTTCTCAAGCCAAATCAAGCAAGCAATATCGTCCTAAGATGATTAAATCAAAGCAAGTATCGATGCAAGATAAGGTCTTTTATAGATTGTGCTAGACTAGAAGAGAGATTTTTTTTTTGTTTGGTTGAAGCTTTTGTGTAGGACGAACTGTTTTTTTTTTCTTTTTATCTTAAGTTGTGACTTTTCTTTTTGATTTGGAGTCAGACAACACAATGAGATTTAAGAAGAAGAAAACAGGTAAGCAGTACAAATTTCAGCGTATTCGTGGAATGCAACCCTGTTTAAGAGAGGAATTATAAACTTGATGCACAATCACGAACTTATCATTCATGCAAGATATATGATGCAGCGAAATAATCACAAGCACAATAGCAAGATAGACAAAGCAAGATAAATTATTGCAACCAAGGAGGTGAGGCTACTCGCAAACAAAAACAAACTCTCGGTTTGATTCAAACTTGCAGTGCAAGTCAAATCTCCTAGGATTTCGGTCAATCTTTTTTTTTTTGTATTTTTGTTTAGACAAACTGATGGAAGATAATGAAATGATGAAAAAGCTATAGGTAATAAAAATAAATGAGGGAGAAATTGAAAACAAGAGAAGAATCTACCACACGTCGTACCCATGGAAGTTGATACCAGTTGATGAGAAAACCTCTTGCAAGGCTCACGGGGGACGGATCTTGGTAGGACGCGTGCCTGGAAAATCCTTGGAGATGCAGTACTTGCTTGAACTATGTCAAAGACTGAACTCACAAGATGGGCGGATGTGAATCTGGGTAGGACGGTTCGGCTTAGACGGACAGGGTTAGAAAGTGTGACGGCGGAAACGATTTGATGAAGGGATGATGATTGAGGGTTTGTGAAGTGGAATGAGGTGTTGAAACGATGATATGAAGGCTGGAAGAAGATGACGGCAATTAGGGTTTGGGAAGGGTGGTGGCGGCGGCTAGGGTTTGATGGAGATGACGGCAGCGGCTAGGGTTTGGGACTGTGACAATGGCGACGACCTGGACTGAGTAACAACGACTGGATAAATGGCTCGTGGAGGTTCGAGCCCGAACTAGGGTTTGGCGTTGAAAGCAAGGGGTGGAGAAAATCTCAACAACTAGGCTTGCTATAAAATTCAACGTGAAAACAACTCTTGGTTCCAAGTCCATATATATAGGACTCCTAACTAGGGTTACCAAATATAATAACTTGCTAATGCTAAAGATAGTAAGTAATGAGAAAGACTTTAAAAACAATAGAAAACAGTTCTAGGACGGACGCCTAAGTCTAGGACGTCCCTTCAGTGCAAGTCGTCCTTGGTATCATGTTGGATCTTAGGACGTGTAGGTCTAGGACGTCTCTTCACTATAAGTAGCCATTGATAACATGACGGAGGATGGTGTGTGATTGGAAGACGCTCCATTTCTTGCAAATGCCTTAGCGACAATGCTCGTAGTTGGTTGGGCAATGGATTTGGCACGTGCTCTCGTAATTGGTCTGTTTGAACGAACACTCAACATCTCTTCCTCTTGTGCGTCTGTCAATGTCAAGGGGTGTCCCACATCATGTTACTTACATTTTCACCAACAGAATGTTCATCACATTATAATTAAATGTTCATCACATTATATTTAAATGTTCACCAATTTGAATTAGACTTAAAATTTCATTTATTTTTATACTTTAACTTTTTCATTTATTATTGGACCACCGCCGGACCTCCACCGGACCACGCCGGACCATGTCGGACCACCGTCGGACCGGCACCGGACAACCACTGGGTGGTCGCCGGGAGGTCGCCGGACCACCACAACTACCCCCACTACAAGTGGGGTAACTAGTTTAGTCTAAGTATCCAATGACTTAGATTCATTCTTATTTATCTCTATAAAAAAAATTATTACGGAATTCACACCCAATTAAATATGGACTTTTTACATATTTTTTGTTGACTATAGCACCCGTGATCCACTTTACTTGTTGTCTCGTCGATATGTTATAATTTATAAGTACGAGTACTTATTTAGATAAATTTGAGATAGAAATTATTAATAATTTAAGATTATATTATTCTTTATATATCTACATAATTAATCAATATCCAATATATACTTGTTCTAAGTAGAATTTATTCAAGGGTGAAATAGAATTTTTTTGTAAACACACCATAAAAAGACTTATATTTTATTACAAGAGAAAAATGCTCCAGGGACTTATATTGTTAGACGGAGGGAGTATTACTTTTATACGGAGGGAGTTTATGTATTTATTTAGTAATTTTTAATAAAAAAAAACTAGATGTTCCTATTTAACTAGATATATAAAGGTTAAATAGCTATGTAGTTAAATAGGAACATCTAGTTTTTTTTAGATATATAAAGCTCCTTTCAAAAAAACAAAACTAGATATATAAAGGGAATAAACGTTTCTGATTTATAACGTCATTGTGTGGAGTTTAAAATTGATTTTGTATAACGGTTTTGTAAAATATGGGTTTAAGGTATACCTCGTAATTTTCAAAAGTGTGGTATAAATTTACGATTTAAAAAATGAAAAGTTAAACGTCAGATGATAAGATTTTCAATTCGTTGTAGAAACAAAAAACTTGGTTCAAACAAGACCCTTATATATAGATTTTAACATACTAATCTTGGGTCGGGATCCACGGGTCAAGGGACATTCTTAGGTTGAAAGTATTCAGATTAGTGTTCGAACTCCTCTCCATTACAATACAGCTTGGAGGCGAAGAACGGAGAAGATAAAAAGGGTGGAAGATAGGGGCGTAAGATAGGTATATGTTTTCCTTAGACATTTAATGAATCTCAATGTAATATAGATATGTGATTAATTTACACAAAGTTTGATGAGAGTCGAGAAACTAACTGAGCTCCCACACCTATCTGAATGCAAAATCCTAATATGTGCAAAATATATGAAGCACTCTTGGCATTATTAGACTAACGAAGAGCGCTCTAATGCGTGAAAGTGTGTCAATAACATCTTTATCCAATTCCTCAAACGTAGAGAAGGCGAATGGAATGAACCTATATTCATTCTCCTCACACTTGGAAGCATACTTCTTCCTTTTCTTCTCTACCGCATTGTGCAAGGCCAACCCAAGCGCCCAAGAAACCACACCCGTGCCAACAAAGGGAGAGACACCAGTCACATCCAAACAAACATCTTTTCCCTAGAACCAATTAAAAGTTAAAATGTCTGGAGGCCTAAGATCCTTCCCATCCTTTGAAAGAAAGCTCATAGGAGCCTCATTGCGCACCGCGATTCCTGCTCTAGAACAAATATCCATCAGAATGTCACGCACCAAATTATGCATAAATTTCACCTACCTCACTAGAACAATGAACAATGTGATCACCCCATTGGTCCATCTTGAGAGCATTGCAACTCGGACAAATACTACCTTCAATGAACAAAGGAATTGTGAGTCTATAACATAGGATCAGACGAAATTGACGATGGTTCATTCTATGTCCAAGGTCATCAATAGGGATAGTGAACAAAAAAATTTGTGCATGCGAGGCACAAATGGAACTCAGAACGACAACCTGTCTCGGGATAAGCATGTACTTGACAACGAGGTTTTTCTCAATGACATCAAAGTAGCACTTTGTCAGATATTTCATTAGTTGGGGGGGGGGGGGGGGAGAAGTGCCAATAGTGAGAAAGAGAGAGCATCGACATTGCAAAAAGCATGGAAATAATCAAGAGCATGCTGAAAAGACGGACCAGAGGAGATAATACCCAAATTCGACAGAATCTTAGCCCGAAGTGTGCTCGTTTGGAGGTGAGAAGCAAGAAAAGCATAACGAATAACATCTCCTGCAACATAAATACCAAGACCTCCCATCTTAATAGGGAGAGTGGCAAGCCTCCATTGCCAGTCCCCAAAATCGGGCCCAGATGCGGTAACGATCTTCTCCAGAGAGATACGCAAGGCTTGATCAAACAGAACTTGATCAATTACCTTTATTTTGCGTAATACCAACCAATTTTTCACATATACTAGATTTTGATCTCGGCGCTTCGCACGGGGCTATAGCGTATTAAAAAGTAATATTTAGATACATGTAATAATATTCGTCTTTTTCGAGTCTTATTATTACAATATCTATATACGATATTCATGTTTGACTTTATTTTCATCGAATATTCATGTTTGACTTTATTTTCATTGAGTGAATGTCAATCCGACCATATATATTTTATAATATAATGATAATAGTTGACAAGTTAGTAGATAATTAAATAGTGTTATTGAGATTGTTACATATATTTATTTCTTTTGGTTTGATATGGTTGTGAGGTGATTTATATGTATTTTAATTAAAGTTGTATATCATGTTAGTTAAGTTGGGTTTGAATTGAGAATTGATTGGATCAATTTAGATTATTGGTCAAGACTGGCTGGGTCAATAACGTGTGCAGTTGAGTCTGTTTATTAATTAAATATATTAAATATTTAATTTTTTATTAATGATATCAGATTGAGGTTTATTGACTGTTAGATTTTGACTACATGCATCATCATTTAGAGAGATTAATAGTAGAAAAAGTAGTTAAAAGTTAAATTATTTTTTGACACCACATTGATTTGTTTAACATTAATTAGGTACCAATTACATTTACTTTCATCCAAAGGCTTAAGCTATTTAGGAATTTAAATATCTTACTATAAAGAGATTTACTCGATTATGTTATTTTACGTATTTAAATCTCTATATAACTACTAAAACAAATCCACTATCTCTCATTATATCTATGCCACATGGCTTCCTTCATTTTAAGCCACCCACATGTCAGCATATTATTGGTTCCATTTTTATTATAATTTTTTAATAATTTGTATTAAATTTTAAAAAAGGAAACAATATCACAAGAAAATCCCAATATTAAAGCCACAATCTTAATAAAAAAGATTTCGTGATTAATAATTTATGATATGATTATATGAAGCATACCGACTATGATATAACTTCCGTAATTTCATATGTAGCTTTATTAGGAATTTATGAGAAATTAAATTTATTACTATACTAAAAGATTGAATCATAATTACATAAAAGATATTCAAATCATATATATACTTCATATTATAATAATTTAGTTATATTATATAAAAGATATTTTTTATACAAATCTCGTACATGTTACGGGAACTAAACTAGAATTTTATAAAAAAGGCTTAAGCAATTTTAAGTGCACTAATTTTCAAAATCAGAAGCTTTAACTTACCACAAATAGGATTTTTGTTAGGCTTAGCCTTGTTTTGTTGTATTTTGTTAGGTTTGATTTGTGTTTAGAAATAAGAAACTTTAACTTGTGATAAAGTGTTGGGTGAGTATTACTGGTAAAAGCTTCTATATATGGAAAATGAGAAAATAATTTTTTAGAACGTCTTAAAAGAAAATGAATCTAATATTATTAAAGAGAGTAATTATTTATATCTTATATATTATTGAAGAGAGAGTAATTATTTGATAGAACCTTCATCTCTTGCCAGCAAGAACAAATAAAGAAATACGAAATCAAGGTCCACAATTACATGAATGATCGACAGGGTTGCCAAATTGCCCCCGTGAGCTTGCTTGATGTTTACATCTTATCATTCATCTCTTTCTTTACAAAATGACAAACCCTAGCTCACACCCACTTGCATTAAGCATGATGATATTCTTTTACATCTAGATCAAATTAAATTGTATCGGATTCCCTAATATATGCCCACTACTTTTCTGTAATCTTTTTTACGACATCGGATTTATACTTCTCATAAATATGATAATATTTTGTAATTCGAGCATGATTAAGTTATAACCCTAAGAGCATAGATCAGAGAGACCGAAATTATATATACGTAAGACCTGACAATCGAGTCAGACGGGTCGGGTTCGGATTAGAGTGTTCCGGATCCAGGTATATTTCGGGTTGGGTCATTTTGGGTCTAATATTAATGGGTCAAAACAGGTTGGGTTATAACGGATATATAACTGGGTTGGATTTGGGTAAAAAATTATCGGGTCAAACAGGTCAGGTTGTTACTGGTTTATCGTCGGGTCAGATTGCTTTCGGTCAAAACCTACCAAAATATACCGGGTTATTATGGTTTCATTTTTTTGCATTTTTTTCTTTTAGTGGGTCAAGAACGGGTTGGGACAGGTCAACCCGTTTTCTACCCAAAAATTTAGGATCATTCAGATTAAACGTATCATGAATTCTGGGTTATCACCTAGAAATTTCGGATTGGGTATGCCGCATGTTCACACACATATGCTTCAGAATTGAGATCCATATACAAGCTTTCAGAAATTTAAATGTTTCAAATTCACTCATATATAATTTCCTCCCATGCACTCTATAAATACCTATATTCCACACTCCTTTTCTCCTCACATCAAAAAAACATCCCCTAGCCTTTCCCAAACATACCCTCTAATATGGCTTCCAACAAAAGCTCTTCAATTGCTCTATTCTTCATGCTCAACCTCCTCTTCTTCACCCTAGTCGTATCAGGATGCGACTGTCCTGGCCCAAAACCAAAACCAACACCAAAACCAACACCAAAACCAACTCCAAAACCAGCACCAAAACCAGCACCAAAGCCGAGTCCTGGCACGTCTCATAAGACGTGCCCTAGAGATGTCCTAAAGCTCGGTGTCTGTGCCAACGTGTTGAGTGGACTTCTTAACGTCGTTCTTGGAAAGCCGGACAAGGAGCCATGTTGTAGCCTCATTGGAGGCCTAGCTGATCTTGATGCAGCCGTCTGCCTCTGCACCGCCATCAAAGCTAATCTCCTCGGAATTCACCTTAACGTCCCTATTTCTCTAAGCCTTCTCCTCAACTATTGTGGCCACAAAGTCCCTAGTGGGTTCAAGTGTGCTTAAGCCTTGAGCTATAGTCTCATCATCTTAAATCGTTGTTTCATGTAGTGATTTCATGTTTGCATTTTATACTCGTTTCTTCTCTTGTTTGTTTTGATGTATCCAATGTTATTATTGCAATCAATTATAGTGAATAATATATATCTTTACGTTGAGTGACTTTGTTATCTAAGAAATTAATATATTTTGTGAAATTATGTACTATATCAGTGGGTTCAAGTGTGCTATATTATCTTTCATACTCCGTACTATTTCTTTTTATTCTTGTTCATTTATTTTGATAGAATAATTTTTATAATGATAGGAAATAAATCTTGTACAATTTTACGTTGAGGGATCATTTGGTTTGATCGATCGATCCTAGCTGTATCGACCCATATTGACCACGCGACAAACTATTGCTTGGCATCAAAACTATAGTGCCGAAATTGACCTCCTTATCTAATAGTGTTACTTTAACATATATTTTAATAGAATAAGGTGTTACTGGCATCGATATACTAGTATATCATATTAGATATGAGTATGGATATCGAATATCGTGTATGAGTAATTGAGTATGATATTGATATTTGATATATGTGTTTGACATTCTGAAGATAACAAAATGAGAGTGGAAAAGAAAGACAAAATTAAGGAATGAGAGGAGTGAGTGATATACCCATATTTTTGGTATATCAAATTATATGAAAAGTGATATCAAGATATCAAATTAATACTCATATACTGATATACCAAACACGAGATATAGGTACGAGTCATATTCATATTCATACTCATACCTGATACCGATATATGCATTGGATACCAAACGACGTCCCCTAAGCTATTATAAAACCAGGAAATCACAACTAGGGCTAGGGCCGTTAAATCGGGTCGAGCTCGAGTCAGGCAAATTTGGGCCGGATATTAGTCGGAATTATAACAAGTCGGGTCGGGTTCGAACCAGACACTTACTTATCGGTCGAAATCGGATTTTCGACTAAATTTCAATCAGACGGTTTTCGGGTCGGTCAATTTCGAGTTTGAGCGTGTTTCAGGTCGGGTCAAATTCGGCTCCAGACATGTTTCAGGTCGGGTAAATTTCGGGTCCAAATGTGTTTCAGATTGGGTCGGTTTTTGAAGAAAATAATAATTTAAAATGATATTTTAAACTAATTAATACATAAATGAATTACTAATTTTATATAATTAAGTAGGAATTCATAGAACAATCTTGGGTTTCATACAATTTCGGGTTTCGAAAAATCGGTTTCGGACGAGGTTCGGATCGGACAATTTCGGTCGGCCAGGTTTGAATCGGGCAATATCATATTTCACACGTTTTCGGGTCGTGATTCAGACTGAAAACGGGCTAATCTAATCGGCTTATTTTCGGATTTCGGACTTAGTCGGTCGGGTCGGATTTGTCTCTGACATAAACTTTTTCATTTGTTTCGGGTTTTAGTCTAATTTTTTTTCGATGGGACCGGTTGGCTTTTCAACTAGGGTCAAATTCTGAGAGCCCTAATCATAACCCATCGTATACATACGGAGTAGAACAAATGAAAGCTAGCTACCGTCTTTCGTGATAATTTTGCCTAATTTTGTAGGGATTGTATGTTCTTGAATTGAATACTACTAATACAGGGATCAGTTAGTCATGTCTAGCCATGCCATTTTTTCAGTGAATTGTGAAAAAAGACAGTTCACCATCGCTCGAGAAAGTCCACTATACCCGTCGTATAGCGTCAAAATAAGATGGATTACAAAAAAAAAACATTATGTATCCGTTACAGTGTGCAGGGCTTTGGTCATGTTTGCCTCACTTCAAATCTTCTACTACTCTCTTAGTCGGTCACTTGACACAACTCTCATGACAAGTTCTCATAACATTTATAACTCTACAGAAATTAGCAATTTGTATGAATTTGAACTTGTAATATACTAAAAAACTCTTCAAAAAAAATATATGAGAACTATTTTTAATGCCGATTATGAACCTATTCTCCCAAATTATAATCAACTTGCTATCTGTAAATTGAGTACTTCACATTTCGTAAATAAAATTATTCTCACGGAATGGTTATACGCATATATGCACAGTCGTAGATATGATAGGATTATAGTTGTTTGTCATTTGAATTATTTGTTATCTTGGAAATAGAACAAATCCAGATCGATGTCATTCGTCATTTGGTCAAGTAACACTGCAATTAGATATTTGTTGAATATCAAATAATTAAAATTAATTTTTGACTTTGGACTTATTTTCGGTACAGTGTAGTACCCGTGATCCATTTTACTTGTCTGATTGTGAAATTGTATATTGGCTTGTTCTGTTATTGCAGATTTTGCCTTGCTTTACATAAAGCATAAGCTAGCTTATTTTTTTCATAATGTTGAATTTGTAGCTTATTTATGTCTTTTCCCGAATAGATGTTCAAATTTTTATTTCCATATTTTGGAAAATGGATTAAGCACTTTAGTATGAAAATACTATGTTAAATTTTATCCAAGATACAACGATTCGAAATGCTTCAGTAAGAGCTTAGAAAATCTTAATTAAGTGATAACTCAATAATATTTGGTAAATATGTTAGAATTTTGGATTTGTGTCAATCGTATGCATATCACTATATCAGACATAAATATTTACAAGGTCTAGGCTGGGGGAAGCGGAATACATAATTTCATATTCAAATTTAATCTATTTTTCATAGAAAATTATAGTAAATAGTAAAAAATATCGTGACCAATGAAATAACAACAAGTGAAAGACTTAAATGAAAAGGGTTCCACCTAACATAGTAGATAGAGAAAAAAATAGAGAAAGTATCGGATGAGAATAACTTTTAAAATACGAACGTGAGAATGATGCACATTACTAATAAATTGGTACACATTTAGTACTAATTTGGTGCACATTCGTTTCACAAACATAAAAATAACCAAAATTTGAAGAATGTTTATTTTTTAAAGATTATTTATTGAGAAATCGAAGAACATTCAGGTAAAATTAAAAATGTGCATTACTTTTTCAAAGAATGTGCATTAAAAAATTTGATGCACATTTAAGTATATTTTGATGCACATTTAGATATATTTTGATGCACATTATCTATTCGCACGTTCTCATTTTAAAAACTGTTCTTACTAGAACCGCGCCTAAAAAAGTATTGCTTTATTAATTATAATATAGAGATTTTCTAAGGTGAATACATAAATTTAAAGACTAAATATTCGATTAATTCACTAATTAATCTCAAATAAAAGCCTTCAAAACGTCTATGCTATTGATCTTATTAAACTGAAACATCTTTTTATGTTATTGATCTAGTTACAACTCTAAGCAAGTTTTATATATATTCAGCTAGATTTAGAGTTTCTATGCAATCAATCGTAGACACCTTGAACAATTCACAAAAAATATTTAAAATATATTGCTTGTATATCCTTTTCATTCTTTTTTATTATCTTTTCTTTGTCTATAGCGTGAACCATATGTATACTCTTTTCTTATTTGCAAAATTCAATCAATCTCCAACTTCGATCTTGCCATACACACTTTTTTGTCTCGATTTCGCCCAAGCACAAAAATGACCCGGATCAAAAATTTAGGGGTCGGTCCAAGACCGGACCACACATTTTTATCCCGATTTCACCTAGGGATGCACAAAAAAACCGGTCCACCGGTTCAAATCCGACTCGAAAATTCCAGCCCGGTCCGGACCGGTTGTGCAAACAGAATTTCTCCTTTAGTGATTGACACAATACACACTTGTTTTTATTTTGCTCTTCACCTAGCAAAATCATATTTTGTTGATTTGATTTACTCGTTACTAGTTTCACCTTACACCATTCCTAAAAAACAAAAATACAATAAAATATATAAGTGCAAATGACTTTATTATCACCAAAATCAAAAGAACTATGCATAATACAACTTATCCTTGGAATATCATATTTTCTCTAATATCTTTTTTTATTAAATTTTCTCTAATATCTTAATTGTGTTGTAATATTTTTATGATATTTAATCTATACTATCTATATATTTTTTGAGAAATTAATATAATGAGAAATCTTGTTATTAAATTTTAGCCTTGTCTTAATTTAAAAATAAAAAGAAATATAGAATTTTAAATTCTTGTCTACAAAAATATTATAGGTTAGTTTTCAACATTATAACATACTCCGTCAAATCCCCGTAGCCTAATGGTGTAGGCATGATCCCTTCCTTGCTTGTTAAAAAAAAAATTTACAACATACTCCGTTATATTTAATTAATTAAACAGATATCCTTATTTTGTGCAAGCTACAAACAAGAAAGGTAGGGTCACAAGACAGCTTTGCCAAGTTGTGCCCGAGAGCTTGCTTTATACTCCGTTCGTCCCGGCATATAATTCATGTTTCATTTTTGACACTATTGACCTTTTAATACATTTTGTCGTATAACTTTTAATATGTAAGAACAAACATAGTTATATGGGGTCTTGTTTGATTCGTCTTTGATGAGTACTTTATCATATCAAAATTTTAGAATTTTTTATTAACATATAGTTAGAGATATTAACGATACAAAACGTGTCTCGGCAAATGTGAAAAGTGAAAGAGGAATTATATTATGAGATGGAGGGAGTACTCCGGTATTTACATCATGTTGTTACTGTACAGCATTTGACAATTATTATCTGTACAAACATTCCCGCAAGACAATAATATCATGTGTGTTATGAGATTTAAACAAACTGGAGAAAATTTGTTCTTGATTGCTTGGATGATTTTGTACAATCTGATGCATGCAATTTATAGCAAGATTTCAGCCTTATAAGACCAAAAATTGTCAACCATTATCATCTGTCTCTTGAAGGCCGTAAGGGCCGTATAGGCCAAGTTATAGTAAAAAGGTGAACTATTCACCTCTATTTTTATCCACAACACTCCCCCTTGAATGTTCATCCTTTTTCACAGTATGGGTATATGATGTCTCATTAAAAACCTGGCTCGGAAAACCCGATGGGACAAAACCGCGGCCTAGAGAAAAAGAGTACAGCTTGTATAATACGCTTCATAATTCTGTCTCATTAAAAACCTTGCCAGGAAAAACCCAGTGGGATAAAAACCTGGTCGAAGGGAAAAAGAGTACAGAGCGTATAATTCTCCCCCTAAGTTTAACGTATTTCTTTGAATCTGCGCATTCCAATCATGTACACAAGCTCTTCAAACTTCTTGGGTGGCAATGATTTGGTGAATAAGTCTGCAGGGTTGTCACATGATCGGATTTGTTGGATATCAATCTTGCCTTCCTTCTCTAGATCATGGGTTGAGAACAATTTCGGCGAGATGTGCTTCGTTCGATCGCCTTTGATGTATCCTTCTTTCACTTGTGTGATGCATGCAAAATTGTCTTCATACACCTTAGTTGGATAGTCAGTAATTGCCTTCATTTTGCATTCCTTTTGTATATATCCAATCATCGACCTTAACCAAACACATTCCCTTCCTGCTTCATAGAGTGCAATCAATTCTTCATGATTTGACGATGTGGCCGTAAGCGTTTGCTTTGTTGATTTCCAAGATATCGCAGTGTCTCCATATGTGAATACATATCCATTTTGAGACTTTGCTTTGTGGGGATCTGACAGATATACTGCATCTGCATAGCCGACAAGAGTAGCATTTTCATTTATATGATAATATAATCCAAGGTCAACGGTACCTCGTAAGTAACGGAACATATGTTTTATTCCGTTCCAATGTCGTCTTGTTGGTTGTGAGTTGTATCTTGACAACAAGCTTACAGCAAAGGCAATATCCAGTCTCGTATTGTTTGCAAGGTACATCAATGCACCAATCGCGCTTAAATACGGGACTTCAGGACCAAGTACTTCTCCGTCTTCTTCACGAGGTCGGAATTGGTCATCCTGCACGCTAAGAGAACGAACTATCATAGGTGAGCTTAATGGGTGTGCTTTGTCCATGTAGAATCTTTTCAAAACTTTCTCGGTGTAACTGGTTTGATGGATGAAAATCCCATCATTTAAATGCTCAATTTGTAGTCCGAGACAAAATTTGGTTCTCCCCAAATCTTTCATTTCAAATTCTTTCATTAAGTATTTTGCAGTATTCTCAAGCTCATCGGTTGTACCGATAATGTTCAAATCATCAACATATACTGCAACGATGGCAAATCCGGATTTGGATTGTTTGATAAAAACGCATGGACAGATTGTGTCATTTTTGTATCCCTCTCTAATGAGGTACTCACTTAAGCGATTGTACCACATTCTTCCAGACTGCTTTAGACCATATAATGATCTTTGTAACTTTATAGAAAGCATTTCCCGAGGTTTCGCTTTATATCTTTCTGGAAGTTTTAGTCCTTCAGGAACTTTCATATAGATATCACTATCAAGTGATCCATATAAATATGCAGTTACGACATCCATAAGTCGCATTTGTAGTTCCTCTGAAACGGATAGGCTTATTAAAAATCTTAATGTAGTTGCATCAACTACCGGAGAATTTGTTTGTTCATAGTCTCTCCCGGGTATTTGAGAAAATCCTTGGGCTACAAGTCTTGCCTTGTACCTTACAATTTCGTTTTTCTCATTTCTTTTTCGTACAAATACCCATTTATAGCCTACTGGTTTTGTACCCATTGGGATGGGTATTATAGGACTAAACACTTCACGCTTTTCAAGCGATTTCAATTCAGTCTGGATTGCCTCTTTCCATTTCGGCCAGTCGTGTCTTTGACGACACTCATCAATAGTTTGTGGCTCTATATCATCATCGTCTGCTACTATTTTAGTAGCGACGAAGTATGCAAATATCTCGTCAAGGATAATCTCTTTTCTATTCCACTGTTTTCCAGTGAAAGCATAATTGATAGAAATTTCATAATTATCAACATTTTTATCCTCATATGGAATAGTTTCCTTTTCAGATATATCTTCTAGATTCTCAGAGTTATCTATGCCATGTTCATTTTTGTCCTGATCTCCCCCTAAATCGGAAATTGGTGTAATATTTATTATGTTATCGTGTCGCATACTCTTTCTTGGCTTTATGTCTTTGGAGCCAAGTGGTCTGCCACGTTTTCGGCGTACTGTAGGCTCATTTGCAGGAATCTTGCTTAACTGCCCTGTAGGGATTTCTATTCTTTCAGGGACATTTACAGCAGGCATGTGTGATTTTGTCACTTTCTTCGTGTCTGTAAATGAATCAGGTAATTGATTTGCTATACACTGCAAGTGTATTAGTTTTTACACTTCTTGTTCACACGTTTTTGTTCGTGGATCAAGATGAGATAATAATGGAGCATTCCACGTAATTTCTTTATTCCTTTCTCCACCAAGGTTTGGAAATTCATTCTCATTAAAATGACAATCATCAAACCTTGCAGTGAATAGATCACCTGTTGTTGGTTCAAGATACTTAATAATCGATCGGGATTCAAAACCAACATAAATCCCCAATCTTCTTTGTGGACCCATTTTTGTCCGTTGCGGTGTAGCAATAGGAACATAAATTGCGCATCCAAATATTCTTAGATGTGATATGTCTGGTTCTTTACCAGTCACTAATTGTAATGGGGAATATTTGTGATATGCAGTTGGCCTTAATCGAACCAAAGTTGCTGCATGTAATATTGCATGTCCCCAGACAGATGATGGCAATTTAGACTTCATTAACAATGGTCTTGCTATTAACTGTAATCGTTTAATGAGGGACTCTGCAAGACCATTTTGTGTGTGAACATGAGCCACTGGATGTTCAACAATAATCCCAATTGACATACAATAATCATTAAATGCTTGGGATGTAAATTCTCTCGCATTATCAAGTCGGATTCTTTTGATTGTATAATCCGGAAATTGAGCTCTTAACTTGATAATCTGGGCCAGAAGTTTAGCGAATGCCGCATTTCTTGTTGATAAGAGGCACACATGTGACCATCGTGTCGATGCATCGATCAACACCATGAAATATCGAAATGGCCCACATGGTGGAACTATTGGTCCACATATATCTCCTTGTATCCGTTCTAAGAACGTTGGATTCTCACTTTTAACCTTACTCTTGGAAGGTTTGATGATTAACTTAACAAGTGAGCAACCTCTACAACTAAAATCACTTGTTCTGAGGACTTTCACACTCTTTAGTGGATGTCCAGTTGAGCTCTCACTTATTTTATGCATCATCCCATGACCTGGGTGACCCAAACGGTCATGCCACAATGTAACCAACTTTCTATCATTTGATTTCTTATCAGATGTTGCATTGACTTCTATTGGACTTATATGTGTATGATAAAGTCCAGTGGAATGGGCTGACAATTTTTCTAGGACATGTTTCTTTCCATATATTTGTATTGTGATGCACAAATATTCTTTGTCATTCTCATTCACAGGCTCTATGTGAAACCCATTGTGACGCAGATCTTTGAAACTCAATAAGTTCCTTCGAGATTTACTCGAATATAATGCGTCATTTATAACTAATTTTGTTCCTTTAGGAAGTAAAATACAAGCTCTTCCAGAACCTTCAATAAGTTTCGTCACACCCGAGATTGTGTTGACATTCGCTTCAAGTAATGTCAACTGTGTAAAATATTCTTTACTTCTCAAGATGGTGTGCGTAGTGGCACTGTCCACTAGGCATTGATCCTTGCCACTTGATAGATCTTGAGTTCCATCCATATCTTCAAAGATGGAACAAATATTATTACAAACTTAACAACAAGTTTATTTATAATACATCATGTTATAGTACATCAGAGTAGCTATATGCTACATGCATGTTGATAAGGAAAAACACCATACCACACTATCTTACATGATATATATTAAATTAAGGGATCATCATTTTTGTTTAGTTGATATTCTCATTTATCCCAAACTCATCATCGATGATGAAGTCAGAGACGTCTAGGTTGGGTATGGGGGAAGCGTCGTCAACAAGATGAGTTTCCACGTTCTTCCCCTTATTCTTTTGGGAAGCCTGGTATAACTCAACCAAGTGTTTGGCTGTGCGACACACCTTTGCCCAATGATCCGTCATTCCACATCTGTAGCATACAGATTTGGATTTTTGGTGAGGTCTTGTAGGACCATTCTGGACCGCTTGCTTATCATTCCCCCGGGAAGAGGATGCTTCAGGAGCATGTTGCCTTGAGTAATTTCCAGGACCCTTTCTACGCCCATGTCCTTGACCACGACCTCTGCCACGGCCTCAGCCTCGACCACGACCACGACCACGACCACCATCGTGTCCGCGATCCGTTTGATGCCTGCTACCATTACTTTGGGAGGCATAAGGACCTGGAAATACTCCATGTGTGGCGTTTGTCTCATGGTATGGCATAGTACCTGTTGGCCTCATATTATGTTTTTTCATGAGGAGCTCATTGTTCTGCTCAGCCACAAGTAATACTGATATCATATCAGAATACTTTTTGAACTCTCTTTCTCTGTACTGCTGTTGCAACAACAAATTAGAGGCATGCATAGTTGAAAATGTTTTATTAAGCATGTCCTGCTCAGTGACTATCTGCCCGCACAGACGCAGTTGAGATGTTATACGGAATAAGGCAGAATTATAATCACTGACTGACTTAAAGTCTTGAAACCTTAAGTTCACCCAGTCATATGTGGCTTTCGGGAGCAAGACTTCTTGTTGATGGCCATATCTTTGTCTAAGACTCTCCCATAATTCTTTAGGATCTTCCACCAGCAGATATTCAGACTTAAGGCTTTCATGAATATGATGGCGAAGAAATATAATCGCCCTAGCCTTATCCTGCGGGGAAGTATTTTCAGCATCTCTTATCGTCTCTTGCAGGCCATTTGCTTGGAGGTGCGCCAGTGCGTCAACTCTCCATTCCAGATATCTTTGGCCGGACAAGTCGAGAATATCAAACTCTCGTTTTGTAATATTTGCCATTTGATAACTACAAAAATTAACACATATATTAATTATGTTAATTAATAGTGAAACTAAATATGTTCCTAATATTATGCCATTTATATGATTTGTTTTCATATACATGTACGTTGATAAAAATTTAAACAAAGAGACATACTATCTATGTTCAACTTACAAATATATGTATGAATAAAATCAACTAAGCATGGATGTGATCTTTGAAAATTTGTGTACGGTACTAGTGATAGTGCATGATTATAAGTTGGAAGAAGCAAGCAACATATATCACTTGTCATTCATGTAAATAGTAGATGAATAGTAAATAGTAGATGAATAGTAAATAGTAGATGAATAGTAAACAGTAGATGAATAGTAAAAAATCATCATTTTACTTCTAGAGTTGGATTTGTAAGAGGAGTGTCTGGCATTTGAGATAAAAAAAGCCACGTGAATTTGAATTGCATGCAAGCTAGACTACTTTAAAGTTTCATTTCTAATGTTTTAAGCTCATCTCTTGCATGCATAAAATTTTCTTTCAAAAGGCTTTCAAGATGAAAACATGATCTTCAAAATTTATGGGAAGATGATACAAATTTCTACATCTCCTATTTCTTCCACCTTTTTAATCCTATCTTTTTAATCCTTTACTATTACCACTTTATCTCTTTAAATATCCACCTCTAAAATTTCATCCTTATCCATTTCTACTTCATCTTCTTCCTCTCTAATTCCGACCACCATGGCTAAACTTACTACCTCCGATTGGGTTATCATCCGGATGTTTGATTGCGGCATATTAATCCAGTTGATCGTTGTTCTAATCCTTTGGAATACTCTACGAAGTTTACGCTAAGTTTGAAGAACACCGCAAGAAAAAGCCTCGGATTTAGGTGTTTTAGAGAAAGATCCGGCAAGAAGTTATGTAAAATCGGTTTTATTCTAGATCTCATGTAAACTAGGAGTTTATATTTTGATTTTGGATGTAAAACCCGATTTTGTTGTAATAGCCGTTCAGATCTAATAAAAACCGAGGAGTTTCTTTGAAAAATTTCTTTTGCAAAAAACGCTTTTGATTCTTGCTCTCATATCATTGAGGAACAAAAATGGTAGAAGAAATCTAAGCGATTTTTATGAGTTTCTGATGTAGAAGATCCCAATTTGGGCAACCACAGAGCATACTTTTCATACGACATGATTTCTTAAACCATTTGATTATGGAGGATGAAAACGAGTATAATTTCTACCTTGAGATTTTGCCCAACTTAGATGGTTTCTAAAACTCTCGTGCTGATAACGTGTTATGAGATTTAAACAAACTCGAGAAAATTTGTTCTTGATTGCTTGGATGATTTTGTACAATCTGATGCATGTAATTTATAGCAAAATTTCAACCTTATAAGACCAAAAATTGTCAACCATTATCACCTCTATTTTTATCCACAACAATGTCACTTATTTCTTCTTCGGAAATTGACAAGCCCTTCCATATGATGATATTCTTCTTCATCGATCTACATCCATGCAAATGTTAGTATATTCAACGTAACCCATGTTCACACACATGCTTTTGATTCACACATTTCTCAAACTCATATCATTCCCTCCCATGCACCCTATAAATACCCACATCCCACCCTCCTATTCTCTTCGCATCAAAACACATTCCCTTTCTAACCTACTCAAAGAAGAGCTTTTTCTTACCAACCTAAAATGGCTTCCAACAAGAGCTCTTCAATTGCCCTCTTCTTCATGCTCAACCTCCTCTTCTTCACCCTAGTCGTATCAGGATGCGACACCTGCCCTGGCCCAAAACCGACTCCAAAACCAACACCAAAGCCGAGCCCTGGCACTGGAACTGGCACATCGTCTGGGACGTGCCCTAGAGATGCCCTAAAGCTCGGGGTCTGTGCCAACGTATTGAGTGGACTTCTTAATGTCGTTCTAGGAAAGCCGGCTAAGGAGCCATGTTGTAGCCTCATTGGAGGCCTAGCTGATCTTGATGCAGCCGTCTGCCTCTGCACCGCCATCAAAGCTAATATCCTCGGGATTAACCTTAACGTCCCCATTTCTCTAAGCCTTCTCCTCAACTATTGTGGCTACAAAGTCCCTAGTGGGTTCAAGTGTGCTTAAGCCTTGAGCTAGCACCTTGTCTCATCATTTGTCATGGAGTGATTTCATCTTTGCATTTTATACTCGCTTGTGTTCTTGTTTGTTTGTATGCTTTCTTCTACATATTTGTTTTGATGTATCCAATGCTATTATTGCATCGATCTCTTACAGAGAGATGATCAATACTAGTGAATAATATCTATTACGCTGAGGAAATTTGTTACGTAAGAAATAAATATATTTCGTATTATTCCTAGAATTCTCGTTCATTTGGGTGCATCCGAACTGACAAATCTGGACGCACCCTAACTTAGCACAATTTTTTTTGTTTACCTTTAAATTTCCGGAACTGTTCTCGTTTAAACGCATTACAAATACTTTCAAAACCAAATCAGATTTTAAAAGTAAAGATATGAGCGTAGATAAGATGCGCCCAAAAATGGAAGAAGGTTATAATTTAATGGGAGCGGGTTTTACCGTTCTTCTTCAAATCTTCATCCTTGGAAAGTTCAGGTGCAAATAACTCTTAACGTAGGAAAAACGAACAGATCGTGTTTACAAATTACCCGTCAATGTTTGTGAGAATAGGCTTCCCACATAGGAAGTTGAGATAATAAAATGCCCACTATATAATACCATGGATTACTCCTCCTATTGCCAATTGGTTTTAGGATGGAACCCCATGGGCTTGTATTGTGGGCCCAATGCGCATATGCGCTAATATACACGACTCCCGTGTTTATCGGCCCACCGGACTTTATCATGGTATCAGAGCGGGTTCCGGGTTTGGGTTCATTTCCTGGTTTATCTGAGCTTAGCCCGCCATGATGGCTTGTTATGGGCGGATCCTTTGGCTTGTCGGCGTGAAGACATAGTTTGGGTTTAGCCCGCCATGTTGGCGTGATATGGGCTGACTCGTTTGTCAAGTGACAATTGGGCCAGACAAGTTACCACTTGAGGGGGCGTGTGAGAATAGACTTCCCACATCGGAAGTTGAGATAATAAAATGCCGACTATATAATACCATGAATTACTCCTCCTATTGCCAATTGGTTTTAGGATGGAACCTGACGAGGCGAATTTGTCGTATGTCAAGTCAAGTAATCCTAACAAGCTCACTAACAAGTATAGCAGGCAAGCAAGGGTCGAATCCCAAGAGAATCAGGTTATCGATTCTTAAAGTAACAATTATGATTAACGAGTGTAAGTAACCAAAGGGGGGGTTTTTGGTATGTTTTAAGAACAAAGTAACGAAGGTTGATTTGGTTTGTAAATATATCAATGGAAGGTGTTTCACTCGACAATTATCCACTAGCAGATTAACAAGTTGATCATAAACTCCTTTTAATCCTATGTCGTATTACTCATATGATCGTTCTAATCCCTGTTCTAATGTAGTTATTAGTCCAACTAGTCCTAATAACTCTTACTCAACTATAACCTTGAAACTATCAAGATTCAATAATAAAGCAGATTTAAGTTCAGGAATGGATAGATACATGCAATATCATAGACAACTAGTCAGATACTCGACATGTACTCAATTCTCTTCACAATTGACTTTAACAACTAGTTCATGCAAATTGTGTGTGCTACAAACAAGTATGATATTTCAACTAGAAATAACCAAACAATAGCAATATGAATGAGATAAAACTACTTAGATGGCCAATCTAAATGAGAAAATCTAATTCAATAACAATACACAAAAGAGAATAGAGACAATCAATATGAATAGAACAAAGGAAAGGAATCTCACAACTTAATCAATCCGAAAGCTTCAAATGTCAAGCAAAACAATGGAAACTTCAGCAACTCATGAAGTTCTTGAGGAAAACTCTCAAAACTTGGAAATGGAATGTAGAAGATGATAGAAGATCATCCACACCTCAAAACATATAAGTCTCTGCAGAATCTAACTGCCAAATTGAAGGTAAAAACGTTATAAAAACGTTACAAAACTTAACACAACATACTAAATAGGACAAATGAAGAAAAGTCATCGCTGGAGGATTCCGCGATCACGGTTTGGGACCCGCGATTGCGGATTGTGTTCTGTGATCTGGGCTGGTCCAGTAGGTTTTCCGCGATCGCGGTTTGGGACCCGTGGTCGCGGGTTTGGCTTCTGTGGCTTCCTTAGCTTCGTCTTCAGTTGCTTCCAATACTCCTGTGGTCTTCTTCAGCTTCGACTCCTCTTCTTATGCTTCAATGCTCCACATCATCCTCTGTAATCTCATATGTGACTCAACTCTCCAGAACTCCATGATTACAGAATATATCATAACATCTAGCATAATCCTATACAAAATGAGCTAATAACCTATAGTAGCGCTATGTAAAATACCGCTTATCAAACTCCCTCATACTTAGACCTTGCTCGTCCCCGAGTAAGCTAAATGAAACTTACCCTTACAATCAACACACATAGATCTCAGGAAGTATAGAGAAAGAATGAACTACAAATTACAAATACACTTCGCCTCCAAACACCATAGTGAGTACAAAAGATAAATCTAATCCTAGCTCCTATCTAGCACCTTATTCCTCCATAGTGGCCTAATCTTTTCTCCTTATATCACCACTTCTTATGACACCTCGCCAGCAGCAACAAATGGTCCTAAGACACTCATTTCACTCATTCTGCCTAGGCGCCCCGAAGGGTTTTCACCTAGCCACTCATTTCATTTTGCTAGATAACTCACCAATGGCTCACATCTCTCAAGTCCACTTTTGCCTCAGCCTAATGCCGACCAGACTACCTGCTTTTTGCATGGAACCACCCTTTCAGGTTTTCAGCTCATCCCAGGATTTTCATTTGCCTTTTTTAACATTTTTGTGGCTTTTTCTATTTATTATTATTTTTATTTTATTTTTAAATAAATACGAACTGAATTCAAACAACCGAATGGAAACTACTCTAAAGATAAGCAGTAAACTAAATCCCTCTCCCCCATACTTGAAGTACACAATGTCCTCAGTGTGAAAGACATAGAAAATAAATGAGGAAGAGAAGAGAGTAGCTCACTGATCCGGGTTACCCGGTGGGTTGGGGGTTGACAACTGGCGAGCGCGGTGTGACTGGGCTCCGGTGAGGTGGTGAGAATCCGGTGGGAGATGACAGGAGAAATTGATATTTTGGGGAGAAATTTAGGAGAGGAGAAATTGAAGAGATTTTGGTGAGAAATGGTAGAGATGATGGGAAATTGGTTTGGTGGGGGAGAAATTTGAGAGATGATGAGATGGGAGAAATTGGGAGATGGAAATTGGATTTTTTTTTTTTTTTCTCTTTTACCCTTTTTTTTCGTCTTTTTTTTTATAGCTCTCTTTCTTCATTTTTTTTCTCTTTTTTTTATACACGAAGGGAAAACCGTCAAATCCTTCAGTAAAAGCTAAAAGACAATCTTCTTCCCGTGCTTTATTCCTACAGATTAGTAAACAAAAGAAAACAAAAACAAGTAAAAAGAAATAAAATGAGATAAAATTGAAAATAAATACCTTGGGTTGCCTCCCAAGCAGCGCCTTGGTTAGAGTCGTGGCTCGACTTCCTACTCAGGTCTCAATCATCTTGACCACCTCCATCATAGGTGGGTTTAATCTTCTTTGGGGTTGCCTAGAGGTCTTAGCTCCTTCCTCAAGTAGGATCTTGTGCATACAGGTGGAAGGGCTAATTCCCTTGATGTCGGCAATAGTCCACCCAAGAGTTGTAATGTGCTCTTTCAACACCATCACCAATCTCTTCTCTTGCTCACCTGACAACTTACTAGAGATGATTACCGGGAGGGTATCATTCTCTCCAAGAAAAGCATACTTCAGGTGCTCTGGCAATTGCTTAAGCTCAATCACTGGTGCCTGAAAAACAGAAGGGAGGAGCTTCTCGCTCTCCAAAGTCAGTAACATGGGCCTGCTGGCCAAAGATCTACATGACGTGTCTAGCTGAGCTAGAACCCTATGAATATTAGGAGAAAGACAGAGATTAACTTGTGGTGGGTGAATGATGTTGTTTTCCATAACACATTGCAATTCATTCAAGCCAAAGATATTAAAAGTATCTTGAACTATAGGATCAATCACATCAATAGAACAAATAGAAGCAGCATCTTCAATGGGGTGCTTCATAGCATCAAAAATATTGAATTGTACAACTTCCCCATCGAACTCTAAAGTAAGAGACCCACTAGCTAGATCAATCTTTGTGTTAGCGGTTCTCATAAAACGCCTTCCTAGCAAAATAGGTGCATCCTGACCATCATGTTCCATGTCTAACACAAAGAAGTCAGTGGGAAAGAACAAATTATCAACCATTACCAAAACATTCTCAACTACACCTTTAGGATAAACAGTAGACCTATCAGCTAGTTGAAAAATTATTCCAGTTTCATGAAGAGGACCTAAACCAAGCATCTTATACAACGAGTAAGGCAAAACATTTATAGATGCACCAAGATCAAGCATAGCTCTCTCAAAGTGAGTATCACCTATACGACAAGGAATGCTTAACATGCCCGGATCGTTGTACTTCTTAGGCATTCGCCTTTGGAATACAGCGGAGACACGCTCGCTTACCGTCACCTTCTGTTGTCCCTTCAATTTTTTATTCCTCTTGATGGTGCATAGTTCCTTCAAGAACTTAGCATATCTAGGAATACTTTTAATGAGTTTAAGTAAAGGGATATTTACCTCACATTTGCTGAAGGTTTCGAATAGCTCCTTATCATTTTCCGGCCTCCTCGTGTCCTTCAAAATATCGGGATAAGGAGCGGGAGGTTTGGTTGAGTTGAGAGGTGGGAAGTCGGGGCGGACATAGTTGTCTTGTCTCAATCGGAAGTCGCCCCGGTCCTCGACCTCATCTGCATCTTTTGAAAACTCCTCAACCTCGGACTCACCAGGAGCATTTCCGCGATTGCGGCTGTCAGTCCGCGGTCGCGGATTTGCACCTGTTTCCTCAATCAGAATTCCGCAATCGCGGATCTCATCCCGCGGTCGCGGATCTCATCCCGCGGTCGCGGATCTCATCCCGCGGTCGCGGATCTCATCCCGCGGTCGCGGATTTGACGATGTTTCTCCAGAACATGTTCCGCGATCGCGGTTCTCGTCCCGCGGTCACGGATTTTTACCTGTTTCAGAATCTGCATTTTTAGCAGCAGCATTTTCCAACACTTTTCCACTCCTTGCTGTCACAGCACTAACATTTCTCATCGGATTCACTACCGTCTGAGATGGTAGAGAATTGGATTTTTGCTATGGAAGAGTGGTCACAGCTTCAGCCAACTGCCCTATCTGTTTCTCCATGTTCTTGATACTAGACTCAGTAGTTTGGACATGGGTTGTGAAATGCTGAGTCAATGATCTCAACATATCTGCAGTTGAAGGTCCATAATTGGGTCGTGGGGCATGAGCTTGAGGTTGGGGTTCATTCTGATCACGCCATCTGAAATTTGGATGATCTCTATACCTCGGATTGTAGTTGTTGTGCTGATCATTTCGAGGTCGTGGAGGTCCATATCAACCAGCAACATTGACTTCAGCAACATCATCATCTTGCAGCTCAGGGCATTTGTCTGTAAAATGAGAAGGGTCAAAACAAATACCACATGCTTTTACCTGCTGTTGTCCTTTGTGCAGCTGAGAGATCATCTTCTTTAGCTCAACGAGCTCAGTCATAAGAGCGGGGTCTCCTGAGCTTGTGGCATTCACTCCTTTCCTAGTGTATGTCCTATCAAAACTCCTAGTACTCTCAGCCATGTCTTGCAACTTTTCCATGACATCTTCTGGTGTCATGCTGAGAATACTCCCACCACAAGCAGCGTCTACCATTCTCCTTTCATGATTAAGGAGACCATTGCAAACATGTAGGACCAGGTCCTCGGTATCATACCCATGAAAAGGGCAACTAGCACACAACCCCCTTGAAACGCTCAAGGTAATCATAGAGAGTCTCATCTTCACCTTGCTCTACATGGGCAATTTCGTTCTTCAGAGCATTTGCCTTTTTAACTGGAAAATACTTACCCAAGAACACCTTGTGCAACTTCTTCCAGCTATCTACCGAATCGGTAGGCAAATGATAGTACCAGGACCTAGCACCATCTTTCAAAGTGAACCCGAAGGCTCTCATCTTGATCTGCTCCTCAGTGACATTTGGTGGTTTGGTTGTCATGCAAGTGTCATGGAATTGATTCAAATGCATGATTGGATCCTCACCAGGCAAACCATGGAATGTGGGAAGCAGATTGATCACCCCTGACTTGACCTCAAAAGTCACCCCATGAGCAAGGGGTGGAAGAACCACAACTTGAGGTTGCTGTGTGAGATTGGGAGTAGTACGCTCCCTCAATGTGCGGACGACACCGCCGTCTCTTAGAGCATTTGCATCTTGCCTTGCCTCAAGCAATTCCCGTTGGGCATTAACAACTAACTGAATTTCAGCCAATTGACGTTGGGTGTCAGCAAGAGCTCTTTGCTCGGGAGTCAACAACTGGTCGTCTTCCATTGCACCTGTATCAGTCTCAACTCTGTTCTCTCTCCGATTTCGATGGAAAGTCCTCTCGATTTCAGGATCAAGAATAAAAAGAGACTGATTAGTAGAACGGGTGTTGACCATTCACTAGTCAACACTAAGGTTAATCAAAACAAGAACTTTAAAGAAAATAAAATTTGATTCCCCGGCAACGGCGCCAAATTTGACGAGGCGAATTTGTCGTATGCCAAGTCAAGTAATCCTAACAAGCTCACTAACAAGTATAGCAAGCAAGCAAGGGTCGAATCCCAAGGGAATCAGGTTATCGATTCTTAAAGTAACAATTATGATTAACGAGTGTAAGTAACCAAAGGGGGGGGGGTGGTATGTTTTAAGAACAAAGTAACGAAGGTTGATTTGGTTTGTAAATATATCAATGGAAGGTGTTTCACTCGACAATTATCCACTAACAGATTAACAAGTTGATCATAAACTCCTTTTAATCCTATGTCGAATTACTCATATGATCGTTCTAATCCCTGTTCTAATGTAGTTATTAGTCCAACTAGTCCTAATAACCCTTACTCAACTATAACCTTGAAACTATCAAGATTCAATAATAAAGCAGATTTAAGTTCAGGAATGGATAGATACATGCAATACCATAGACAACTAGTCAGATACTCGACATGTACTCAATTCTCTTCACAATTGACTTTAACAACTAGTTCATGCAAATTGTGTGTGCTACAAACAAGTATGATATTTCAACTAGAAATAACCAAACAATAGCAATATGAATGAGATGAAACTACTTAGATGGCCAATCTAAATGAGCAAATCTAATTCAATAACAATACACAAAAGAGAATAGAGACAATCAATATGAATAGAACAAAGGAAAGGAATCTCACAACTTAATCAATTCGAAAGCTTCAAATGTCAAGCAAAACAATGGAAACTTCAGCAACTCATGAAGTTCTTGAGGAAAACTCTCAAAACTTGGAAATGGAATGTAGAAGATGATAGAAGATCATCCACACCTCAAAACATATAAGTCTCTGCAGAATCTAACTGCCAAATTGAAGGTAAAAACGTTATAAAAACGTTACAAAACTTAACACAACATACTAAATCGGGCAAATGAAGAAAAGTCATCGCTGGCGGATTCCGCGATCGCGGTTTGGGACCCGCGATCGCGGATTGTGTTCTGTGATCTGGGCTGGTCCAGTAGGTTTTCCGCGATCGCGGTTTGGGACCCGCGGTCGCGGATTTGTCTTCTGTGGCTTCCTTGGCTTCGTCTTCAGCTGCTTCCAATGCTACCTGTGGTCTTCTTCAGCTTCGACTCCTCTTCTTATGCTTCAATGTTCCGCATCATCCTCTGTAATCTCATATGTGACTCAACTCTCCAGAACTCCATGATTACAGAATACATCATAACATCTAGTATAATCCTATACAAAATGAGCTAATAACCTATAGTAGCGCTATGTAAAATACCGCTTATCAGAACCCCATGGTTTTGTATTGTGGGCCCAATGCGCATATGTGCTAATAGACACGACCCCCGTGTTTATCGGCCCACCGGACTTTATCAATGTTCATATTCTGAATGATAGTGTTCATAATATAGGCTATAAATTTTTTTGAACATTTTAAGTGAGGGACGCAGTGACATACTTGAAATTACTGCGAACTTTGATTTTTTTTAATTATTTTCTCAAAATGACCTCAATAAATTTATCACCTAGATTATGAACGGTACCGCTCAAATTATGAACATTAACTTGTTATCTGTGAACGCGAAAACTTCGTTTTTCCTACGTTAAGCTTTGTTCTCACCAGAACTTTCCTCTTCACTATTATCGTACATTATATTACAAGTCACGAAACTAAGAGATTCCAAAGAGATCTTAATTAATAGGAAGAGGAAGACGACTTGCAGGCATTAGTAAGTTGAGTGTTTGAGAGTTGTAAGGTGTTGTTAGATTGCTACTAGCTTTATTCCTGAGCCATGCGCGAAATTTGCATAACGATTTTTATAACTATTTATATAATTTATAAACACAAAGAAATAACGTTAATATAAATAAAAGTATGTACTATGTAATTATATTTATTTTAGTTGATTTTTAAATTAATATTATATAAATAAAATGAATTTCAATTGATTTATAATCTTTTATATATATTGATATACAGTTTAAATAAGGAAATGATATTAAAAGATTTATGATAGTGATCTTTGTATATATATTTTAATTGATTTGTGTTCATATAAGAAAATGATATCATTCTAATTAGGTTAATTATCTTTAAACATGTAACACCCCGTGTTTGTAATTCTTTATAAGGATTAGATTGTTACTCATGTCAACAAGAGCTCTTCCTTTTCGTGTTCGAGTAAGGACAAAAAACTAGGAAGTTAAGCGTGCTACGGTGGGAATAGTCCTGGGATGGGTGACCTTCTGGGAAGTTTCCACGTTGACATGAGGATAGCGCTTCTAAGGCTTGGGGCCTTACAAATGGTATCAGAGCCGACTCTGAGTTTCGAGTGGGCTTAGCCCTAGTGCAGTCACTCGACCCGGATGGTGGTCTTTGGGCTTGGCGGGCCTTGACGATATCGTCAAGGGTTTAAGTGGGGGTGATTGTAACACCCTGTGTTTGTAATCCATTATAAGGATTAGATTGCTACCTATGTCAACAATAACTCTTTATTTTCCTGGTTCGAGTGAGGAAAAGAACTAGGAAGTTAAGTGTGCTAGGGTTGGGAGTACTCCTGGGATGGGTGACCTCCTGGGAAGTTCCCACGTTGACATGGGATGTATATTTAATTTTTCATTTTTGAAAAAAAATGACGATGGCGTGACATAGTGATGAGTAGATAACGTGAAATAGCTTATTGATGGGTATAGTGTTTTGCTTTAGTAATTATATAGAGATTACCATAAGAATTATTGGATGTCCAGGAGATTGTAAGATCACAAGTAATATATACAAGTTGGCTTAAATCATATTAGGGTGAAGTTTTTTCTCAAGGTAATTAGTTAGTTGATTGAAACGAACAAATTATGTTTTTTTGAAAGGATTACAATATATATTGGTAAGGCAAAGGATTTACAGCTCGAGTAGGGTTCAAACAAAACACACCACATACAATAAAATGCTAACAAGTTAGCGACAACATGAACAAAGGGCCAAAATGGTGAGACAGATCACCGAATGCCTAACGAATGTTCAGGTTGCGAAGCCAGAGCAGAGACTTCGAGTCTGTCTTCTTCCAGAACACATGAACCCTTAACGAAGTTAGCCTAATGATCTCTTCAGCACAATCCCTGTGAGAAATACGGGAGTTAGCAGGAGAAGCAGAGAAGACGATGTCATTACGAATCTTCCAAAATATGTACAACAGCGTGGTGAGAGCAATGTTGCGAGTGTGACGCTGAAACTTAGACTAGGTAGTCACAGTAACCAAGGCAGAGAAGCAGCCGGCAAGAGCGGGCGGGTGATTAGTCCAGTGAGCCCAATAAAGAACCATGCGGAGAATGCGATTGGAAAAGGTGCAGGAAGCTAAAAGATGATCGTTGGACTCGGGAGCAATCCCGCAGAGAACACATGAGCCATCATCGGGCACCAATGCGAGATACGATCTTTAGTGGGCATGCGACCCATGAGAGCCAACCAAGTGATGAAGGAAGCCTTGGGACCATGCAATCCTTTCCATACAATCTTGTCCCAACAAACAGAGTCACCTTGCTTGCTCACGCAAAATCTCATACGCAGCAGCACTAGAGAACTTCCCCGAGGGAGAGAGGAGTTTAAAGAATAACTGTTGGGGGTCTTCGTGGGTGAGAAAAGAATCCCTGATGCGAAGCAGGTTTTTTCAGGTCCAACTGTCAAGCTGTCGCGGCTCCACTGTCCAGATATCATCAGGATCGGTGTAATTGCTGCAAACCCAAGCCTTCCAAAGGCAGTGGGAATGTCGAGAAACAAATTATGTTATGCATTCATTTTATTTCTCTTGAAACGAACAAATTATGTGAGGCTTAATATGCATTTATTTCATTTCGTTGTAACATACATACCATTAAACAACGGAGACACTATTTTCACTCAAATAATGAACCTTTTACACTCAAGTAGTCATTTGCGGGTGCGTGACCATTTTTATAATTATTTTTAAAAAATATTATTTTATTTAAAACAATTTAAAATTAATTTGTTTTTATTTAATTATTATTTTATTAAAAAATATTGTCACGCTCCCGCGTTGCGGGTGCGTGACTATTTTGCGGTTTTTTTATAAAAAAATCGGATATCCGTTCGATTATCTCGCTCCCGCAATACGTGTGCGGGACACTTTTACGGTCCCACAATGTGCGCGTGACGGATTGAGTATAAAAAGACCAAAAAATGAGTGCAACTAAATATCTTTGCAACAATTTATGATAGTTTCATACAGATTTTTCCTTGCAACAATTTATGATATAGCATAGTGAGACAACTAAATATATTTATTAATATCGTTCAATGAAATCTTAATCCAGTACACCAATGACCATGCATGAAATCCGAGTTCCAGGAGATATAGAATGATAAATAAAACGACATCGATCGAGGTAGTATGTAAGTGTTTACGATAGAGGAATTGATGTTTTTGGAGTGTGTGGATAGTTGGGAAGCTAAAGGGCCTTTTTATAGGCTAGCTAGCTATCTAATTAGGCCTTCATGTATGTATGAAAGAGACAACTAATATTAACTAAACATACAAAAATACAATTATTATGGTAACATGGATGTCCTAGCTTGCACAAGCCGAGTATCAAGGATTAGATGATATGCATGGCTGTAGTCGAAATTAATAATGATTGTTCATATTTTTATAATCTCATACAATTAAAGAAGTGGTGTTGTGAAAGACGTGGATCGATGCGTACACATACTGACATACAACACAATTGTTGTCGTGAAAGACGTAAAATGCGCGCAGTATATACTCTCTGTTGCACACATTGATTGCACTTACGGACTTTTGTAGTAGTTATACTACTAGCACTAGTTTTCTTCAATAAATGTTTTTCGGAGGACCGCGTCCGTCCCAATATGTTAGTCTGGTTTTCATTTTTAAGCGTTCTAATTTGTTAGTTCTATTTTTATTTATAGTCATAATTTCTGTTGTATATGGTGCGTGTCGTTTGATCAATCTTCGTGTTTGGATACGCAAACGAATCGTGCTAAACGCACTTTCCGAAACCAATATTTTGACCCTATACAATGTCTTTGGGTTACACGAAATTTGGAGTGAGATAAGACGCTGCAAACTCTAGAAGATCAAGGCAATCTACTAGAAACACTTGAAGTTTTCCGGTTGTTGGAAGATATAGAGAAATCCCTTTTGTTCTTGATGAACTAGAGCCAAAACTTGATGAAATATCACCCTTATATAGGCCTAAGGGTGGTTATGCAGTTACTAGAACGTTATCCAATGGATAAGAACGTTAAAATCGGTTGAAAACATACAAACCGTCCAAAACTACCATTCGGCACGGTTTGACACAAACCGTGCCTTTTACAGAACCAAATTTTTGAGCCTCTGAGCATCCGCACGGTTTGTGACAAACCGTTCCAAATTGTCACAAACCGTGCCACTCCTCAGAATGTCTCATTTTTCGTCTTTTGGCTCTCGGATTCGAACCATACGAACCCGACATGTACTTCTGTACAACCCGACATATCCTTGTAACACCGAGTTCGATTTCACGTACCCGAGCCGTGCACTCCGCACTCCGAAGACTCATCACACGTAAACCGAGCTCCTCAAGCTTTGAGTGAATCCCGATCACACTAAACTAAAACGACCGATGTAACTAAAATCACCAACAATTTCTTCTCATTATACCCTTATTTAATTTATTTAACTCATAACCTAACAATACGATATAAATCAAATTAATATCTATATTATCTTCTCCATCTTAATCTTCACAATTCTTCACCATTATTATATACCTCAACCCTTAAACATAATTTTATTAACTCATATTTTTGGTAAATCAAAGTTTATAACACAATTTTATTTTATTATAACTAATCTCCTATCCTGAACGCAAATTATTCTAAATCACACCCTACAACCCAAATTTCCGATACTCCAATAATATCATTTCAAACCCTAAAAATTCTCTTTCCCTTTCATTCCATCAGCAACCTCAATCTATCCACCCTCACCTCCTTCTCTTCTCTTCTCTTGCAGATCTCCTTCCTCTGCATCGTCACCGGCGTCTTCCTCTCAGACAACAAAATCTTAGACGGCGTCTTCCTCCACCACTTAGCTTCCTTCTCTTGCACATCTCCTCCATCTGCCACATTCTCTCCTCATATGAGAACCAACAACACACACTTCTGAGCACCAATTGCGGAAGCCACCTTCACCGAGCCCGTCGCCTCAAGTTTGACTCAACATCAGGAGCTCTTCAAGTCTGAAGCCCCCGATTCAGAAGTGATGAGGGATTTCCGAAACCCATTAGAGCTGGATTCAGATCTGGGTTAGATTTAAGCGTATTTTTTAGGTTTTCTTTTTCTTTATAATTTTGTATATATGTTTCACTCAGTTTGAATTCTGATTGGTTGCAATCTGTACTTTCTTTTCTCGTTAATCCAAGAGTTTTTTTTGTACAATTACACTATCATTTTGGGACAAAGAAAGTATAGTTTACGAAACTTTGGAAAAATGTACTGGTACTTTAATATAAAAAAGGTTTTCCACTACTCCCTCCGTCCTTATATTTAGGGCGTCTACTTTTTTTTTACACTATTTGCGGTCAAAGAATTTTTTTTGATTTCTTACCATTCTATATAAGGTAAAATAAAGTCATGAGTAGTCTAATTTGATTCATGTTAATGAGTACTATAAGAATTAATATAAAAAATTTATGATTTTTACTAACTTATAACAATAGATATTAACGATACAAAACGTGCCTCGTAAAATGTGTCCATTTAAATAGGTAGATCAAAAGGGGACAAAGTGAGTAGTTGTAATAGAAGAATTTTTATAGGTGATTGTTTCAATACTAATTTGATAAGATATTATGACAAGAAATAAACATAAACGCACTACTCTTTAATGAGGAAAGTTATGATCCGAACAGTTCTTAACGAGGAAAAAAAATTATTCGCGTTCACATATTACACGTCAATGTTCTTATTTTGGATAGTAGTGTTCATAATGCGGGCCATGAATTTTTATGAAAGTTTTTAGTGAGGGACTCGGTGATATACTTATAATTACCGCGGACTTTGATTTTTATTTTTATTTTTTTCCTCAAAATGACCTCAAAAAATTTCACCGCCTAGTTTATGAACATTGTCGCTCAAATTATGAACATTAACTTGTTATCCGTGAACGCGAAAAAACTTCGTTTTTCCTACGTTAACTTATTCTCACATGACCTTTTCTCCTCTTTTATTAGACTTCCAAACCTTAGAAAATAAGACGATTTTTATTGTCGAGAGGACTCTACAGAACCTTAGAAACATATGGATTCATTGGCGCATTTTTTTAGGGTGGTTTTAGTAAATCAATGTTCGTTTTGATATTTTGGGATTTTTAAGTTGCTAACGGGATATCGAGTCGTTAGAACCTGGGCTAGAAGTTTGTGGAGTACACACCCATGTAAACGAACTTTGATTCAAAATTCATATTATGGAGTATAAGATTTAAACATATGATCCGAGATATTAATCGGGTTGGAAGATTTATGTACATATTATTTGATATTGAAGTACATATTAAAGCAAGGTATATAACTCAGACAAAGTCTGTCTCTGTTATTTATGCACTAAAGGAATAAAGGTTTAAATCCGGTTTGTGTCATGGTGGGTAATATCTTGTGTGGTAAGTTAGTAACGGTTTCGGAATATACTTCGGTTCAAAAAAAGATCTGAGGTTTAAATTATCAGTCGTGGAATATTTCGTGAATATGCTCTTTTAGCGGTTGTAATTGTTTTTAACAGTCTATAATCTATACGTACATATGGTCATATAGGTGATGGCAAGGATTACAAATATAATCAATCAATTTTAAGTAATCAAAGTCATAAGTACAAAGCACATAAAAAGTACAAGTGTTCGATCTTGATTTAATTAAAGAGCCTAGAATAAAATCGATTTGGTTATCTTATTCACGTATCAATTTTTTGCAACTCTTTAGGCTTTTGAATCTCTTGGAGGAGAGGTATAAAGGTCGAAGTACGATATTCGAGATCCGTGCTTAACGCGATATTCGAAAAGTGGAGAAGTTTCGGTGCTGGCTTGCCTGTGAGAGCATCTAGCGACAATTACTTGAACCATCCATCCTCAGCGCCGTAATTAATGTTCCTAAATCCCTCGATTCTTAACCCAATGATAGGGAATCTTCTAAATTCACCCGTCAAGATGATTTAAATTGGACCTTCATTCAAACTTTGAAGTTATAGTTTATACGAATATTAGTTTATTATTGGTGAACGCGAAAAAGTTCGTTTTTTCTACGTTAAGTCTTATTCTCACCGGGACTTTTCTCTATACATAATTGAGCATAATTAATATTCGTTGAACCTTAATTAGATATCACAGTTAATAGTTACGTACTCTGGCCAAGTTTCTTTGAAAGTTTCATAAATTATTTAAACAGATAGCTAGCTTAATTTAACTTGAGCCTATATCAGAATTGTGTAGCCTAGCTTACATGCATGCAGATGCAGTCCTCTCAAAGCATTTATTGGAGAATTGAAGACTAGTAAGATTTGTTTGGGCAATGGAACTAAGATTAGTACTGGTAATGGGTCGATCAAGGTCTCAGTTTGTCAACAACACCAATATTGTATGAGATTATATAAATATGAACAATCATGCATAAAATTTCAAAAGTGTACAGCCATGCATATCATCAAATCCTTGATACTCGGCAAATCCTTGATACTCGGCTTGTGCAAGCTAGAACATCCATTTAATATAATATAAAAATCGCGGAGAGAGAAAATGAAAGACTTAACATTAAATGTTCCGTATTGTGATTGGTTAATTCACATTCCTCAATTCAATGTTTTTATCTTCTAATTTGTTGATTTTATACATTATAGATAAATAGATGGATCAAGCTCCATAAAAATTTGAATGTATGGATCATATAACTTCAATATTTATATATATATGGAATTTCAATTTTCAAAAAAGATGTAATTATTTATAAATAAAGAAAATAAATCATTTTGCAAATTATACTAAGAAGATTTAATCCAAAATCATATAAAATTGAAAATATAAATAATGCAATATATAAACAACACATTCATAATTTCAAACATTTGAAAAAAATATACACCTCTAATTCCTATAAATGTAAATTTTAAAAAACAATTATGCACTTTCACACATATTCTTAATATTACTTTTAAAATGAAAAATCAAATATTATCTGACGCGTAGTAAAAATATTTCTAAAACAAGAAACAAAATGAAACATGAAAACACACCAAAAGAGAAAGACCGGGAGCGCAGGAACCTTCTCCCTAGTGTTACCATAATAATTGTGTTTTTGTCTCTTTCATACATACATGAAGCCTAATTAGCCAGCTAGCTAGGCTATAAAAAGGCCCTTCAGCTTCCAAACTATCCACACACTCTAAAAACATCAATTCCTCTGTCATAAACACTTGCATACTACCTCGATCGATCTTAAGCTAGAAACAATGGCTTTCAAGATCTCTTCGCTCGCTCTCTTCTTCGTTCTCAATCTCATCTTCTTCACCGTTTTCACCTCTGCTTGTGGTAGTGGTTGTTCATCCGCCACAAAGCCCAAGCCCAGCCCAAACCCAAGCCTATGGTCAAGAAAGGTGTTTGCCCAAACTCCCTCAAACTTAGGGTTTGTGCGAACGTGTTCGATGGATTGTTGAAGATCAAAATCGGGAATATTACTCCTAAGAAGCCTTGTTGTAGCCTCATCAAAGGCCTAGCCGACATTGATGTTGCCGCTTGTGTTTGTACCGCTATCAAGGCTAATGTCTTGGGTGTAAACCTCGACATCCCTCTTTGTCTCCGCCTTCTCCTCAACCAATGTGGCTGTGAGAGTACAGAACATGGAAATGGTCTTTTGCTTTTTATACTTGTCCCACATCGACTAGGAGGGAGTATAAATGAACACTATATATATTGGGTATTACTTTAAAGAGTTATTTGAGTTAGAAAGGAGGCCCCCTCGCGCGCGCCGCTGCCGCCGTCCGTCCGTTCCGGTCCGGTCCGTGTGCGTGGCACGTGCGCGGTGTGGTTGGGTGGGTCTTACTTTTTCCTAGTCAAATTAATTTTTGGGCTTTCGGAGTTTCCGATCATAATTAATTGCACATCGGATTCTTCCGATTTGTTTGAATTCGTATTTAAAACCTCCTTTGACTCTTTCAAAATAATTTTGTAACCGCCCTGATTTAATGCCAGTTTCCACACGTTTTTGTGATATGGATTTAGTGATCCAGATTTGCAGTTTTATCTCTTTAAATTGAGTTTCATTCTGCTGAAGAAAAACACAGCAAAACACAATCTTCTTCCTCCTAAACTCTCTTTCGTTCTGAGCATACCCGTCTGATTTCAGTCCTTCATTGGCGAGAGCCCGCGATCGAAGGACGCTGTGATAACCTTCGGGGGCGACGCCTGTCTGACGGAGCTCCGGTGGTCAGAGCGAATTCGCTTCTAAGGCAGCGGCACACATACCGCGATGCAGCAAGTTTTCGGTTCCTGTTTTTGCAAGGTTTTTGAAGTAGCCCTACATTCTATTCTGATTTCTACCAATAATTTAGAAGAGATTTTTTGAAATCAGAATGGCGATGTACTTCAAGCCGATGCTGGATCTGTCGAAGCTCGAACCTCTTGACGGGACGAACTACAAGAGGTGGTCTCAGAAGATGCTGATTTTCTTCGAGCAACTGGAGGTCGACTACGTTCTCCTCCAACAGCCTCCAGTTGTCGAAGGATCCGTTGTTCCAAACACTCATGGAATGGACGAAACTCCGTCTCCTGGCGCAACATTAGTCACGGTGGACGAAGCAACCATGAAGAAGTACGAATCTGACAACAAGACGGCTCGTGGTCACATGCTCAGCCATGTTACCAACCCGATCTTTGATCTTCTTGCTTCCCACAAATCTGCAAAGGTGATGTGGGATCTCCTGGAGGCAAAATATTCAACTGATGATGCAGGAAAAAAGAAGTATGTTTGCGGGAAATTTATGCAGTTCAAGATGGTGGACGACAAGCCAATCATAGCTCATGTCCATGAGTACGAGAATCTGGTGGCTGACATCTTGGCTGAAGGGATGAAAATGGGTGAAGTGCTGCAGGCCAACTTTCTGATCGAGAAGCTTCCAGATTCTTGGTCTGGTTACAGAAATCAACTGAAGCACAAGAAGAAGGATTTAACCCTTCTCGAACTAGTCAATCACATGAAGATTGAAGAGGCGAATCGCCTCAAAGATAAGCCTGTTTCTAAAGGTTCTGATAATTTGGTTAAGGCTAATCTTGTGGAGTCTTCTGAAAATTCTGACAGGTTCAAGAAGAAGGACAAAAAGGAGAATTTCAAGAAGGACAAGGTGCAGAACAAGAGGGCTCCTAACTTCAAGAAGAAAGGGAAGCCTCAGAACAACAATCAAGGCTGTTTCGTATGTGGCAAGATGGGACATCGAGCCTATCAATGCTATGACCGAGCTGACAACCAAAAGGATGCACCGAAGCCTAAGAAAGACAAGACCAAACCTCAAGCCAACATTGCTGAAGGGTCTGACTATCTAATCGCCATGATCACAACTGCCGAAGCCAACCATGTAGCTTGGAAGGTCGAGTGGCTGATTAACACAAGAGCAACTAAGCATTTTTGTGCTGACAGGTCTTTATTTGCTGAATTTCAAGAAGCTGCTGAATTTGATCAAGTCTACATGGGAAATTCAAGTATCTCTCAGGTGCTGGGAAAAGGGAAAGTGTCTCTGAAGCTCACTTCAGGGAAGTCTCTTACACTGTATAATGTGTTATACGTGCCTTCTCTGCGTAGGAATTTAATTTCGTCTACTTTACTTGAAATTGCTGGCATAAAACAAGTGATTGAATCTGGAAAAATAGTTTTAACTAAGAATGGTGAATTCGTAGGAAAAAGCTATAGGTCTGCAAATTTGTATGTGCTTGAGACTTTGGTTGGTAATGAGAATGCTACCTCTTCTGCTTATATCGTTGAGACTTTGGATTTATGGCATGCTAGACTTGGACATTTAAATGTTAAATCTGTTAATCGTTTGCATGCAATGGGTTTAATTACGAATTTGGAAAAATATGGTCATGGAAAATGTGGTGTATGTGTTGAGGCTAAGTGATGAGGCTAAAGTCGTAGTGCCAAATCAAAGAAATAAACTCTAAACACTAACTAGAGTATAGCAAGTAAGTAGAGGTCGAACACAAGGGAATCAAAACACCAAATCAATGCAGTCAAGTGAAATATCAACTAGTGAACAAGTAACAAGTAACCAGGGGGGGTTTTGATTGTATGAATCACAAAAGTAACAAGTATCAAACAAAGGGAGTTTGGGTGAGAATATGATGAGAATGGGTTTCACCTAGCAAGTATCCACACAACAATCAATCAAGTTGATCATAGATTTATCTCAAGTTCTATTCAATCCTAGGGAATGTTCCTATTCCAATCTTTAATATATCAGCAGGCCAACCGGTCCTGATAATACTTACTATTCAACAATCAGGGAAACCTCTCAAGATTAGATGAAATAGCAGCAAAGGGCACATGAATCATAAGGATGCATGCAATAACTTACAACCGTCAAGTATTAACATGCAATCAATTCTCTTTCATAAAAGCAATCAACTACCAGATCATGCAGATATGAATGCTACAATGACAAGGAATTCCACCGTATATTCCTAGTCTAGCAATAGAAAACTATCAATCAAACTAGGTGATCAAGCTAGCAAAACTAATAGAAATCAATGGATGAAGAACAAGAGAATTAATACAAACCCATAGGAAAAGAACAAGAGTTTAGAAATCTCACAACTTAATAACTGAAGGTTTCAACCGCTAAGTAAAACAATGGAGATTAGTTCCTGCTCATGGTTGCAGAACTAAATTGTCTGATGGGAAAGATGATCGAAAAGATGATCGAAAGAAAGAAACTAGGGTCCTTAAATAGAGAACTAACCCCAAAATATATGGTAAACGAAAGATCCTAAACGAAATAAAATAAGGTAAAAGAAATAAAATAAAATAAGGAAAATAAGGAAAGTCCGGAATATCTTCGGCCTTGTTGTGGCGATCTCCATGGATGACTGGCGATCGCGGTCTTCATGTAAAACATTGCCTCGTCTCTGTCGCCCCATGGCGATCGCCATAGAGTCATGGCGATCGCCATGCTCTCTCGAACTCCTGAAATGCTCCTGTTGTAGAATGGCGATCGCCATAGTGATGGTGGCGATCGCCGCTGCTCCGCAGGATGTCTTCGTCTTCATGTCTTCAATCCTTTTCTTCTTCGGTTCTGGTCTTCATTTCTTCACTTCTTCATAAACAACTCAGAATATAACAATAGCTCCAAATACTTGTGATAACACTCCTAAACTAATGTAATAACCCCTAGTTACGCCATACAAAGTGTAGCGTATCAAATACCCCCATACTTAGACTTTTACTCGTCCCGAGTAACTTACAGAAAAACTACCCTTACAATGAAAAGCTCAAAGCCTTAGGAAGTACAAGAATATCTCCTAGTGATTACATACTCAATAAGCCCAAAGCATACAAAACGCAACAACAACAATCAAGAACAAATGTGATACAATAAGCACAAACTCAGAACTACACCTTATTCCTCCAAGTGGCCTACCCGAATCCTCCTATACGCCTCCTTCTTATGTCACCATAACGCCAAGATGATAATGATCCTAAAACACTCAATTTTTTTTTATAACACTCATCTTGCTTGGGCGCCCTTTCGGGTTTTCATCCCAACCACTCAATAATTGTTCCGAGCTCACCAACTCACATCTCTCAAGACTTATTGTTGCCTCAGCCTAGTGCCGGCCAAGCCACCTTCTTATTGCATAGATCTTGCTATCCAAGGATTTTGTATGCCTTTTTCTCAATATTTTTGGCTTTTTCCATTTTTCCATTTTTTTTGAATTTTTGATTTATAACATGCAAAATGAAATGCTAGGAAAGTAAATATGTACAATTACTCATATCATCCCCTCCCCCATACTTGAATGAGACATTGTCCTCAATGGAAAATAAAGGACATACAAATGTAAATGGGGAAGAAAGGATAATACTCACTGTGGTGATGGTGGTGGATGGTGTGGATAGTAGGGGTTTGCACCCCTAAAGAACTCCTCCTGCCTCTGTTGCAACGTCTGCATGGTCTGTTCAATGTTGGTGAACCGAATGTCATAGCTGCTCACTGTTCGGCTCACCTCAGCTAGCTGTGTCCCGAATGCCTGTTGCTAAAGAGACATACTCTCCATCAAACTGTACATCCGCTCATAATCAAATCCCGGGGCAGCAGCCTGAGGACCGCCCTGATCAGCCCCCGGAGTACCATCATGACCTCCCATGTCAACTTCCATCTCCGCCTCCTCGTCAGACTCCTCAGCCTCAGCACCATCAGGCAATAGTCGAAAATCCCTTGCAAGAGGACCAAAGGGAATGAATCTAGGTAGACGCATCTTGTGTGTGCCCTCATGCTTGGACAACCACATATAAATATCCCGGCGCACATCTAGAAGCAGTGCACGCCTCAGCCCTGGAACATCATAAACATAGTTGGAGTTGCTGTTACCACTAGGGATAGCATCATCTCCTAAACAGAGTCGGGAAATGAGAGTGACCATTCCTCCCATACTTATCTTGCCCACCTTCTTGCCCATCTTCCTGTATTTGGCCACACTATGGCAAAAAAGCAGGATCCAATGTGGAACGGTCCCACATTCAGGTGTGAGGCTCCATAAAAACTGTAAATCCTGAGCAGAGACCTTGTTCACCTCCCCACGCCCCAAGAAACACATGGCTATCACCTTGTGAGCTAGCCTAAGGCAAGGATGAGTGAACTCGTAATTGTACTGGGTAATAGAAGGGTTCAGTATCTGCCCTGTAGCATGAAACTAGAAATCTGTAGCCCTCTGATCAGGCTCACTCCAACCTTCACTAGGGTCCTTAGTCACTCCAAATAGTACACTCAAATCATCAAAACCAAGAACATACTCTTTACCTTGCAGCATAAAAACAATATTTCGTTCCTCCGTACTGAATGAGAAAGTAGCAATAAAGTCTCATGTTAAAGTCTCATCAGTGGGAGCATTTATGGTCATAAGTCCACCTAAACCATCATGGCTCAGCAATGCCAAGGTGCATTCTTCCAAACCCAACAATTGCAAAGTGGGCATGCAAAAGAACTTGGTAGTGACTACAGTTTTAGAATCCAAAAAATCTCGAACCTCTTTCTGCTTTTTAGTCATACATCTCTTGACTCCTCTCACCATTGTATAATAGGGGAATGAATAGCAAAGAGAGAAACGAAGTTGTACTCACAAATTTTTCGAAGCAAAATAAATGCTGCAGAACTGAATGGCGATCGCGGTGAATGGATGGCGATCGCGGTGAATGGATGGCGATCGCGGTCGCTGGAGTTCTTCGCGAACAATTTCTGTAATGCAATGGCGATCGCGGTGCTACAGTGGCGATCGCGGTGGCGCTGGGTTTCCGAAATCGAGCTTTTGTCAACAGATGGCGAGCGCCTTGAGATAGAGGCGGTCGCGGTGGAGCTTTCTGGCGAACTACTGCGTGAATCCGGTGGATTGAGGTTGGTTTGGTGGTGGTTTGATGGAGAAGGGTTGATTTTTGTGGTGGTTTGAGGGAGGATGGGGGCTATGGAAATTTTGGGGGTGGCTAGGGTTTGAGAAGATGAGGGAGGGGATGTTTTTATAGTGGGGGCTGCTGGGATTTTATTGGTGAGGGTAGGTAGGGGGTGAAATCAGATTGGGATTGGGTCGGTCCAAATCTTTAATTTATTTTTTTATCATTATGGACATTTTTATCCGGCCCACATGTATAATTGGTCGACCCATGTCGTCTCCACATCAGCTAGTCACCATTCCGTCAGCGCTCAGTCAGCACAAAGTAAATGCCACGTCATCCTGAGTATCCACGTCATCATTTTTTTTTTTTTTTGAGAACGAGAGAAGACTTACAGCGGGATTGGCTACTGACTGTAGCGGACCCTAAGCTTCGGTGCTTTCCTCCTGTCCATTGAAAAACTAACAAGAAAATTACCCCGAACAAAAACAAAAACAAACTCAAACCTCGGGTTGCCTCCCGAGTAGCGCCTTATTTAACGTCGTGGCTCGACTTCATGCCTTTCAATCAGATTTCATCAATAGGCTCAGTAAAATATTGCTCATCGATGGCCTCGTTGGTGAAACCTTCATGATAGGCTTTCAATCGTTGCCCATTCACCTTAAATACCTTATGAGTCTCCCCATCATATAAATCCACTGCTCCATGGGGAAAGACTAGGGAAACAACATAAGGTCCTACCCATCTAGACTTAAGCTTACCTGGGAAAAGTTTCAGACGTGATTGAAATAGTAGAACTTTATCACCTGTTTTGAAGTTCTTTCTCAAAATGTTCTTGTCATGCCAACCTTTCGTCTTCTCCTTATATATGACAGCATTGTCATAGGAGTCGAGTCTTGCTTCCTCTAGCTCACTCAATTGTAGCTTCCTAAATTCTCCAACTTCACTAATTTGCATGTTGCATTTCTTGACAGCCCATAATGCCTTATGCTCAAGCTCCACTGGAAGATGACAACCTTTACCAAAAATTAATCGATAGGGTGACATACCTATAGGAGTTTTGTAGGCTGTGCGGTAGGCCCATAATGCATCATTAAGTCTTAGGCTCCAATCCTTCCTGTTGGGAGCTACTGTCTTCTGTAAGATGGTCTTGATCTCCCTGTTTGACAACTCAGCTTGTCCATTGGTCTGTGGATGATAGGCAGTGGAGACCCTCTGAGTAACATGATACTTCTTCAGTAATGCACTCACCGTCTTGTTACAAAAGTGAGTACCCCTGTCACTTATGAGAGCCTTGGGAATACCAAAACGAGCAAATATGTTCTCTTTCAAGAACCCTGCTACAACTTGAGAATCATCAGTCTTGGTGGCCTTCGCTTCTACCCATTTGGAAACGTAGTCCACCGCAAGCAAAATATATAAGTTCCCGAATGAGCTAGGGAAAGGTCCCATAAAGTCAATCCCCCAAACATCAAAAATCTCACAAAAGATGATTGGTGCTTGAGGCATCTCATTCTTTTGAGACATGTTCCCAACTCGTTGGCATTGATCACAGGTTTTGCAATAGGCATAAGCATCCCGAAATATGTGTGGCCAATACAAACCTGCATCCAATACTTTCCTAGCTGTTCTATTTGCCCCAAAGTGACCCCCACATGTATAAGAATGACAAAAAGACAAGACAGATTGTACCTCATTATCAGGAAGGCATCGACGAATCACCTGATCATTACAGTGTCTCCAAAGATAGGGATCATCCCACACATAGAATCTGGCTTCGCTTTTCATCTTATCCTTTTGAGCCTTGGAAAAATTAGGGGGGAACTCGCCTATGACAAGAAAGTTCACTAAATTTGCGTACCAGGGTTTGAAGGTTTTTAGAGCGAGGAGTGTAGCTTCAAGATCAACGTTAATGTAAGTCTCTGCGAGCCAACGGCGATCGCCACCAATGCATGGCGATCGCGGTCGCGGTCTAGAATCGAGGGTAGCTTCTGTGGAAACATGGCGATCGCCAATTATTTGTGGTGATCGCGGTCGTGACTCAGTACTCCTGTAAACATTAGAATAATCATGGCGATCGCCACTAGATGGTAGCGATAGCGTCATGACCACAGTAGCTACTCCGAACAGATTGTCATCGGGGAAATTTCCCTGAATTTGCTCCTGCATATCTGGCTTGTCATCTGCACTGACTAATCTACTCAAGTGATCAGCCACCAAATTTTCAGCACCTTTCTTGTCTCGAATTTCCACATCAAACTCACTCAGCAATAAGATCCATCGAATCAATCTTGGTTTGGCATCCTTCTTCGTCATAAGATAACGAAGTGCTGCATGGTCAGTATAAACAATTACCTTGGTACCAAGTAGATATTGTCTGAATTTCTCCAAGGCAAACACAATTGCTAGCATCTCCTTCTCAGTGGTGTAGTAGTTCCTTTGCGCTCCGTTCAAAGTCATAGAAGCATAATGAATTACATGAGAAGCTCTTGCTTCTTTTTGTCCAAGAACTGCTCCCACTGCATAGTCACTAGCATCACACATGATCTCAAAAGGTCGAGACCAATCTGGCGCCTGAATAATTGGTGCACTTGTCAAACGAGTTTTCAACTCATTAAACACCTTCTTGCACTCGTCATTAAGCTCAAAATCAACCTCCTTTTTCAGCAGCTCATATAGTGGTGATGAGGTCTTTGAAAAGTCTTTAATGAACCTGCGATAGAAACCTGCATGGCCTAGAAAAGAGCGAACTTCCCGCACATTAGTAGGATAAGGCAAAGATTGAATTACATCAATCTTCGCCTTATCGACCTCAATACCCCTAGCTGACACAATATGCCCTAACACAATACCTTGCTCAACCATGAAGTGACACTTTTCAGAATTAAGAACCAAGTTAGTTTCTACACATCTTTTAAGCACTAGTGTCAAATGGTTTAAACATGCATCAAAACTGTCACCATGAACTGTGAAATCATCCATAAAAACTTCAATGAAATTTTCCACATACTCAGAAAAAAATACTCACCATACACCTTTGGAACGTACCGGGTGCGTTACACAACCCAAATGGCATCTTGCGGTATGCAAAAGTACCAAAATGGCATGTAAATGTCGTTTTCTCTTGATCCTCTGGAGCTATGGAAATCTGAAAATAACCTGAGTATCCATCCAAAAAGCAATAGAAAGGGCGACCAGCAAGTCGCTCAAGCATTTGATCAATAAATGGTAAAGGAAAGTGATCCTTTCTAGTTACCGCATTCAGCTTACGGTAATCAATGAAAACTCGCCAACCTGTTTGTAACCTGGTAGGAACCAACTCTCCATGTTGATTCTCTACAACCTGAATACCACCCTTCTTGGGGACACATTGTGTAGGACTAACCCATTGACTGTCAGAGATAGGAAAAATCATACCTGTCTGCAGGAGTTTCAGCACCTCCTTCTTCACCACTTCAGTCATTGGTGGGTTGAGCCGCCTCTGGGGTTGTCTGGATGGTTTGGGATCCCCTTCTAGCAAAATCCTATGCATACATGTCGAGGGACTAATCCCTTTGATGTCTGCAATGGTCCATCCCAAAGCTACCTTATGATCTTCAAGCACTGCCACTAATTTCTCCTCTTGCTCCTTGGAAAGATGGCTTGAAATAATAACCGGTAATGTTTTACCTTTTCCAAGAAAAGCATACTTCAAATGCTTGGGCAGCTCCTTCAATTCAACTTCTGGTGCCTGCACAATAGATGGTAGGAGCTTCTCGCTCGGTACTATTAGTTCTAAGGGGCCATTGCCCACATAAGTGTAGGGAGGCTTACCTTCAGCGTTCAATTGTGCCAAGACTATCTGCATGTTAGTGGATAGAGACATATATGCATGTGGATCCTCCACATCATTCTCAATGATCGATTTCAGCTCATCATAACAAGTCACATCAAACACATCTTGCACAATAGGCTCAATCACATCAATAGAACACAAAGAATGGTCATCAATGGGATGTTTCATAGCATCATAAATATTGTATTCAACCTTCTCCCCATCAAATTCCATTGTCAGTGTCCCACTGTTCACATCAATCTTAGTTTGAGCAGTTTTCATAAAAGGCCTACCTAGCAAAATAGGTGTTGCATGCTTGTCATGCTCCATATCCAAAACAAAGAAATCAGCAGGAAAAATCAAGTCACCAACCATAACAAGAACATCTTCAACCACCCCTTTCGGGTACACATTAGATCTATCAGCAAGTTGAACAACAATTCCTGTTTCATGCAATGGTCCTAAACCTAGTGATTCATACAAAGAAAAAGGCAAAACATTGATTGATACTCCTAAATCTAGCATAGCTTTTTCGAATTTAGTTTCACCAATCACACATGGAATGCTAAACATGCCTGGGTCACCACATTTCTTAGGCATACGTCTTTGGAACACAGCAGAAACTTGTTCACTAACTTTAACCTTTTGTCTTCCCTTAAGTTTTTGATTCCTCTTAATTGTGCAAACTTCTTTCAAAAATTTTGCAAATCTAGGAATACTCTTGACAAGTTTAAGTAAAGGGATGTTTACCTCGCACCTACTGAAGGTTTCGAAAATTTCTTTATCGTTCTCTCGCCTTCGAGTGTCCTTCAATGCCTCGGGAAAGGGAGCCACAGGCTTCTGTGAGAATAGAGGAGGAAAGTTGGGGCGAACATAATTGTCAACTGGCTCAGATGACTCATGGCGATCGCCATCAATGTACGGCGATCGCGGTCGCGACCCTTCAGCTTCTGTTGAAATATGGCGATCGCCAATTATTGGTGGCGATCGCGGTTGATCTTCTGGAGTTTCTGTCTCAGGATGTTGCTTCTGTTTGCCCTTTTCAGCATTAGATTCCTCAACCAATAATTTTCCACTTCTCAATGTCACAGCACTGACACTTTCTCTCGGGTTTACTACCGTTTGAGATGGTAGCTTTCCTGAATCTCTAGCTTCTAAGTTGCTCACAGCTTGAGCAATCTGCCCTATCTGTTTCTCAAGATTCTGAATACTCGACTCCGTTTTAGCGTTTTGTTGCATCACAGATTGAGCTAAGGACTTAATCATTTCTTCAACAGTCAGAGAGTTTTGAGGTCTAGGCTGATTTTGGTGATTTTGCAATACTTGAGGGTTTTGAACATTATTCTGATTATCCCACCTCAAGTTAGGATGATTCCTTGTACCTGGATTATAATGATTAGCATAAGGATCAAATCTAGGCCTAGGTTGCCATCCTCCTACAACATTTACCTCAGCACTCGGTTCTTGGAGTTGTGGGCACTCGTCAGTAAGATGCCCTGTGAGTGTGCATACCCCACAAGCTCTGACGTGTTGTCGACCACCACTTTGCAGCATAAAAGACTTCATCATATCTTTCAGTTCATTCATATCACTTTGAATTTTAGCGGGATCAAGTGAACTTACTGACTGTGTTCTTTGCCTGCTACCAAACTGCCTTGAGCTTTCAGCTAATTCCTCAAACATTTCAGTAGCCTGAGGTATAGTTAATCTCAAAAAGTTACCTCCACAGGATGCATTCACCATACGACGGTCCTCATCAATCAGGCCACTAAACAAATACATGAGAAGATCCTGATCAGTGTAGCTGTGGAAAGGACAACTTGAGCACAACTTCTTGAATCTCTCATAATATTCATAGAGACTTTCAGTTGCGTGTTGTTGGAGATTTGTAATGTCCTTTTTCAGGCTGCTCAGTTTAGTTGCTGGAAAGTATTTCTCCAAGAAAACCTTTTTCATCTTGGCCCAAGTATCAATACTCCTAGGGGCTTGATAGTAAAGCCAATCATTAGCAGCGTCTTTCAGAGTGAATCTGAAAGCTCTTAACATTACTTGTTCCTCAGTGACACCCCTCGGCTTCATGCTAGAACATATAGCATGAAACTGAGCCAAATGTTTGTTTGGATCCTCACCTGTTAAGCCATGAAAGTGTGGAAGTTCATGAATCAATCCAGCTTTTAGCTCAAAATTCACACCCTCAGCTATCTCAGGAAACCTCACTGCCAGAGGTTGTTGATCTAAGTTCGGGGCAGTGAGCTGCCTCATAGTAGGCAGTGGCGGTCCATTTCGATCACCCATTTCGCTACTTTGGTTCAAAGCTGCTCTTCGGTTCCTGTGGAACGTCCTCTCAATCTCTGAATCAAAAGCAACAAGAGATGAGTTAGTAGCACGGGTCTGAACCATAAAGGTTCACACCAAACAGTTGATAAGGTTCACACCAAATTTGATGAGGCTAAAGTCGTAGTGCCAAATCAAAGAAATAAACTCTAAACACTAACTAGAGTATAGCAAGTAAGTAGAGGTCGAACCCAAAGGAATCAAAACACCAAATCAATGCACTCAAGTGAAATATCAACTAGTGAACAAGTAACAAGTAACCAGGGGGGTTTTGATTGTATGAAACACAAAAGTAACAAGTATCAAACAAAGGGAGTTTGGGTGAGAATATGATGAGAAGGGGTTTCACCTAGCAAGTATCCACACAACAATCAATCAAGTTGATCATAGATTTATCTCAAGTTCTATTCAATCCTAGGGAATGTTCCTATTCCAATCTTTAATATATCAGCAGGCCAACCGGTCCTGATAATACTTACTATTCAACAATCAGGGAAACCTCTCAAGATTAGATGAAATAGCAGCAAAGGGCACATGAATCATAAGGATGCATGCAATAACTTACAACCGTCAAGTATTAACATGCAATCAATTCTCTTTCATAAAAGCAATCAACTACCAGATCATGCAGATATGAATGCTACAATGACAAGGAATTCCACCGTATATTCCTAGTCTAGCAATAGAAAACTATCAGTCAAACTAGGTGATCAAGCTAGCAAAACTAATAGAAATCAATGGATGAAGAACAAGAGAATTAATACAAACCCATAGGAAAAGAACAAGAGTTTAGAAATCTCACAACTTAATAACTGAAGGTTTCAACCACTAAGTAAAACAATGGAGATTAGTTCCTGCTCATGGTTGCAGAACGAAATTGTCTGATGGGAAAGATGATCGAAAAGATGATCGAAAGAAAGAAACTAGGGTCCTTAAATAGAGAACTAACCCCAAAATATATGGTAAACGAAAGATCCTAAATGAAATAAAATAAGGTAAAAGAAATAAAATAAAATAAGGAAAATAAGGAAAGTCCGGAATATCTTCGGCCTTGTTGTGGCGATCGCCATGGATGACTGGCGATCGCGGTCTTCATGTAAAACATTGCCTCGTCTCTGTCGCCCCATGGCGATCGCCATAGAGTCATGGCGATCGCCATGCTCTCTCGAACTCCTGAAATGCTCCTGTTGTAGAATGGCGATCGCCATAGTGATGGTGGCGATCGCCGCTGCTCCGCAGGATGTCTTCGTCTTCATGTCTTCAATCCTTTTCTTCTTCGGTTCTGGTCTTCATTTCTTCACTTCTTCATAAACAACTCAGAATATAACAATAGCTCCAAATACTTGTGATAACACTCCTAAACTAATGTAATAACCCCTAGTTACGCCATACAAAGTGTAGCGTATCACTAAGTTTAAGAGGAAGCCTTTTAATTCTGTAAATGAAAGAACAACCGAGTTGTTAGAACTAGTCCATTCAGACTTGGCAGAATTTCGCAACACTGAAAGTAGAGGTGGTAAAAAGTATTATATCACTTTTGTTGATGACCATTCTAGATACACCAAATTGTATTTATTGAGATCTAAAGATGAAGCTGAAAATGTCTTTTACACATATAAGGCAGAAGTAGAAAACCAACTGAATCGGAAAATCAAAAGGATTAGATCTGATAGAGGTGGTGAATACATCACCAACTCATGGAAGGAATTCTGTGAGAACAATGGCATAATTCATGAATTTACAGCTCCATACAACCCACAACAAAATGGTATAGCAGAAAGGAAAAACAGAACTTTGAAAGAAATGATGAATGCTTTACTTTCAACTTCTGGTTTACCTGACAACATGTGGGGTGAAGCTGTATTAACTGCCAATCATATTCTTAACAGAGTTCCACATAAAAAGCTAGACAAAACACCTTACGAATTATGGAGAGGGCATGCGCCTAATCTGAAATTTCTTAAAGTGTGGGGGTGTCTAGCTAAGGTGGGATTACCTACTTTTAAAGTTGATGCAATCGGATCTAAGACTTTTGATGTCGTGTTTATAGGTTATTCTAGAAATAGTGCAGCTTATCGATTTATGGTTTTGAGTGATCGTTCATTGTGTGAATACCGAGATGCTGAATTTTTTGAGCATATTTTTCCTTTAAAGAAAAATGACGTGCAAGTTGATTCTATGCCTAGTAATGTTGCATCTTCTTCTATAACCTTATCTTCCATGCCTATTCATGAAGTTGAACCTTCCATGCCTATTCATGAAATTGAACCTAGGAAGAGTAAGAGACAGAAAAGAAAAACTAGCTTTGGTCCTGATTTTGTTACTGCATTCTTGATTGAACTCCATGATCTAGATGTGTTGAATGATACATTTGTTAGTGTGCATATGCTAGAGGATGGCCCTAAGACATATAATGAAGCTGTGAGATCATTGGATGCGACTTTTTGGAAAGATGCAATTAACAGTGAAATAGAATCTATCATGTCAAATCACACATGAGAACTAGTTGATTTACCTAAGGGAAATAAGGCCATTGGTTGTAAGTGGATCTTTAAGAGAAAAATTAAAACATATGGTTCTATAGAAAGGTATAAGGTGAGACTAGTTATTAAAGGTTTCACTCAAAAATATGGAATTGACTTCTTTGACACTTACTCTCCTGTCACTAAGATTTCCACCATACGTGCATTGTTTGCTTTAGCTTCTAGCTATAAGTTATTGGTACATCAGATGGATGTTAGAACTGCATTTTTAAATGGTGATCTTAATGAAGAGATTTATATAGAACAACCTCCAGGGTGCGTGGTTCCTGGACTGGAGAACAAGGTGTGCAGGCTCAAGAAGTCACTCTATGGTTTGAAGCAAGCGCCAAAGCAATGGTATGATAAGTTTCATAAGACTGTTCTAAGCTTTGGGTTTCAAGTCAATGAGTCTGATGCATGTGTGTATTCAAAGATGTTTGGTGCTGATTGTGTGATTATATGTCTTTATGTTGATGACATGTTATTATTTGGAACACATATTAATGCTATAAATTCGACCAAACTATATTTATCCTCTCGATTTGATATGAAAGACTTAGGTGAAGTTGATGTTATTCTAGGTGTTAAAGTAACTAGAACCGAAAGTGGCTTCATTTTATCTCAACCTCATTATGTAGAGAAAGTGTTAAAGAAATTTAATCATTTTGATGTGGTGCCACTTAGAACTCCCTTTGACTCTAGCATGCAATTAAAGAAAAACCAAGGTGATAGTATTTCACAAAGTGAGTATGCTAAAGTAATTGGAAGTTTCATGGTTTTGATGAAACTGTACTCGGCCTGATATTGCTTATGCTGTTAGTAGACTTAGTCGGTATACTCATAACCCTAGTAAAGATCATTGGGGTGCACTTAACGGATTGTTGAGATATCTGAAAGGCATTGTGGATTGGGGTTTACATTATGATGGTTATCCTAAAGTGTTAGAGGGATATTGTGATGCAAATTGGGTAACCGATGACAAAGTAGTTAACTCCACTAGTGGTTATGTGTTTACATTATGTGGTGGTGCTATTTCTTGGAAGTCTTCTAAACAGACTTGTGCGCTAGATCTACTATGGAGTCTGAGTTTATAGCTCTAGATTTAGCAAGTCAAGAGGCTGAGTGGTTAAGAAGTTTACTGGCTGATTTACCACTGTGGGGGCGCCCAGCTCCCCCTATATCTCTACATTGTGACTCTGAAGCTGCGATTTGCATAGCAAACAGTAACGCCTATAATGGCAAGAAGAGACACATCCGGATTAGACATGCGTCTGTGAGACAACTGATCACGAATGGAGTATTCGGCTTGAAGTATGTGAGATCTGAGAGGAACATTGCATATCCTTTGAGTAAGGGACTAAATAGAAGATTAGTTCTTAACACGTCGAAGGGAATGGGTCTAAAACCCGTGAGATGAGGAATTCTTGGTGGATCCACGTTGTGGTCAAACGAAGCCTTGAAAAGACTCATGTGATGTTACACTACATCCCATTCCATGACGAGTGTATTGTAGAGGATGAGCTTTAGCTCTTAATGAACTCATAGCCCTGAATATGGGTGGTCCTTTGAGACGGACTTGTTGAGCTCACCGATGATTTGAGAGGTTCAGTTATCTAACTCTTAATGACTTCATAACCCATATAGGGTGGTCCTCTGGAGACAGGACTTGATGGAGTCACCTACAGGAGTGTGAAGGGCTAGCCACCTTCTATGAAAGTATTCGGGAAAACTTTCTAGAGCACTCCTTATCATCCCAAGGAAGATTTGGCTATCTTAGAGAAATTATTGAGGAATCAACTGGATTTTAGGTACGGAGCGTGTTATTAAGAACAATCCTTAAACGAGAGAGTTTCAGATTTGTTCACTCTTTTCGTGAAAGGATCACTTGATTTCACTATGTGTTGGTTCAAGTCGTAAGACACCAACACTTAAACTTCAAACCTTACATATGCTCAGAACTTGTTTTTAATTAACTAAACTTTTTGGAAAACGATTTCTGTACTGTGGGGGATTGTGAGAGTACAGAACATGGAAATGGTCGTTTGCTTTTTATACTTGTCCCACATCGACTAGGAGGGAGTATAAATGGACACTATATATATTAGGTATTACTTTAAAGGGTTAGTTGAGTTAGAAAGGAGGCCCCCTCGCGCGCGCCGCCGCCGCCGTCCGTCCGGTCCGTGTGCGTGGCACGTGCGCGGTGTGGTTGGGTGGGTCTTACTTTTTCCGAGTCAAATTAATTTTTGGGCTTTCGGAGTTTCCGATCGTAAATTAATTGGGCATCAGATTCTTCCGATTTGTTTTGAATTCGTATTTAAAACCTCCTTTGACTCTTTCAAAATAGTTTTGTAACCGCCCTGATTTAATGCCAGTTTCCACACGTTTTTGTGATATGGAGTTAGTGCTCCAGATTTGCAGTTTTATCTCTTTAAATTGAGTTTCATTCTGCTGAAGAAAAACACAGCAAAACGCAATCTTCTTCCTCCTAAACTCTCTTTCGTTCTGAGCATACCCGTCTGATTCCAGTCCTTCGTTGGCAAGAGCCTGCGATCGAAGGACGCTGTGATAACCTTGGGGGCGACTCCTGTCTAACTGAGCTCCGGTGGTCAGGGCGAATTCGCTTCTAAGGCAGCGGCACACATACCGCGACGCAACAAGTTTTCGGTTCCTTTTTTTGCAAGGTTTTTGAAGTAGCCCTACATTCTATTCTGATTTCTACCGACAATGGCTACAAGCTTCCTAGCGGTTATAAGTGTGCTTAAACATATTTTAACTTATCTCGGATGTTACGACATAAATTTGTTTGCAGGTGTTTTTTTTTTCCTATGTTCATGTTGTTTTTATTTATGATAGGCCGGTGTTATTATCATTCTAGCTAGTATGTATTGCATGGTGATGCTTGCTAGATGTATGATTAGAATTTATTACTATCCATCAAATAAGTGTATTATCTATCTCTATATAATAATTCATGAGTCTGCCGAAGTAATGACAATCGGTATCGGGCTAATACGGCCCAGCCATTAAAATCCGGGCTTATGGGCTTCTAATTTGGTGTCTTTCCGTTTTCCCGTGTTAGTAGCTCTTTAATCGTTTCATCGTCAAATCACATTGGGTGCCAAAGCTAACCTAATTTTTTTTTCTCTCTCAATCCACTCCATTTTTCTCAACGATTGTTCTCTCCTTCCTCCTCTTCCCTCACGATTCCCCACAATCACCATCACCACCTCCTCCCCGCGTCGCCGTCTCAGAGTACATATCACCGACGGCCGGAGGAAATTGTTTTTGCGCCCGTCGTCCCAGAGTTCGTTGTGGTGTCCCAATTCGTTGTCGGTGTTGATGCCGAGGCCCGTGTTCTCATCTGTAGGCAGTGGGGTGCCACATATTTGGAGGGGAACTTCTTCGTCGTCATCTTCATAGAATCAATAGTCACAGATGTAATTTGAACTAGGGTGGTTGATTTTAGGGATCTATCAATTTTAGGTTTTCCCCTTTTCTTCATCTCCCCATAAAAACACGGTGGCAAACAACAATCATCTTTGTCTGCGAGTATATAGGCGTTACAACCCCGAAAATGCGGAGTCTGTTCTGGAAGATTCGTGAGGAATAGCAATTCATCCCTACAACCCAACTCCACTTATCTTCGTCCTCACTAATTGGCTATTCTGAGCTCTTCCTTCTCCTACCGTTACAACTCCCAAACACCATTCTTTATCAGGTAACTGCTTTTTTCTGACTAATTTATGTCCGACTTCCGTATTTTTGTGACTACCCTTTACCTGATCCTCAATTGGGTGTTGAATTGATATGTAATTTGGGTTGTATTCGTGTGAATGACTATTGTTACTTTTCTATCTAATTTAATCGAATTTTTGCCCTATTGCAATCGGGTTTGGTTAAAATCCTAGGGAGAGATACGAATACCTAAATGGGTTTAATGTAATAGTTAGTTTTGTCTATGTTGGTGTGGTGCGGTTATGGTGGACTAGGTGTTTGGTTTGGCGCTCTTATTGCTAATATTTTTCATTGATTGTACTTTGATCATCTAAACAATTGTGATTGTTCCTCCTGTCTTGGATGCAGAAAAGCTGCAAACATGGTTCTGGATTGAAAAGGTGACAGTTTGTTTCCTTAGAACAGTGCAAGTTCTAGGTTTGTGGAAAGTTGAAGAACTTAAAAATTGGGCGTGAAGTAGAAGAGTAAAGATGCAGTAAGTAGATATTATTCTCAAACTGCATACAAGCACCATTATTCTCAAACTGCTGTATACATTGTTGACATTTAAATTAAAAAATAATGTGCAAGCTAGATTCAATATAAAAATAAATTTGTCTTTTGTGTGCAATGCATACAGTCACCATTGTTGATCGGGTGCGACGTAAGATCAATAGATAGAACGACCTTCGAGTTGCTTAGTAACAAGGAGGTTATTGCTGTCAATTGAGGCACGTGATTAAATAATTATTCAATCAATTTTTTTTAAGAGGAAGTGTTACTGAGGGAGGTTATTGGAAAATAGAAAGAATAGATGGAGAAGGAAGTCACATAGGAGGTACCGGCAGGCAGCAAATCAATCACAAGAACGATCCGAATTGCAAATCCCTCCAACTGCAATCTTCTTCGGGTTTGGACAAAAAGAAAACAGAGAGTGGGAAAAAAGAAAATAGAGAGATCGTGGTTCGATTTGATATTATGGTGGAGCTCAAATTCTGCTAGGAAACAATGACAACCTTTATCGACCTCGAAGATTCTCCCGTGTTTCACAAGCAGGTATGACCGGTTTCCTCCTCCCGTTTTTCCCCTGACCTTCTCTCACATTTTTCCACTGGCTGATTTGCATGTCGTTTTTTGTTTGTGTTACATTGAATTGTCGCTCTGAGATGTAGAGGTTTTCTCTGTGTTCAATTGTATGAAATTTGTGTCCGTTTTTGGTTTGTAGATTTTTTAATTGATGAGTGTGTTGTGCGGTAATTAGGTGATCGACCTGTTCTTTAAGTTACTATAAATAGGGATCTCTCAAGTTGCGGCTGTATCCTGTATACTTTAATATGCCCATCATCCATGACTTTGGCTATATCCAATTCGTTATGCATTTTGCTTGCCACATTGATGTATGAAGTTTACAATGATATTTGGTTTATTTGCACTTTGATGGTAAAAGGGTTAAAATTAAAATCATGAGGGGTGAATATAGAGAAAGAATAGGAATTGATGTTTAGACATGGAAAACTGTCAAAGTTCTCTATATTTGATACCTTGCCACTCACTCTCAAATGGAATCATCTGGCAGCCTACCTTTCTAAAATAATGACTACTTAGTGCTCATGCTAGAATCTCAATTATAGTGATGACTGTAGATTTGGACCCCAGAATCCCCGATCATATGTATGTTTAATAACTTTAGCATTTTTTGCAGCATGATGATTCTTATTATGTTACCTTTTAAAATAGTTGGCACTTGCGCTGATATTATTATCCTCGTTTTGTTTGATCATTTCACTGATCTCTATATTGTTATATGGTGTACACAAAATTGTGATAGGTAATTAAAAAAAAAGTGTTTCACCAATAGTAACATGAAAATTACGTGCAGATCAAGGACATGGCACTGAAAATCTCTGGATCGAACAAACCAGGCAAACCATCGAGTCCAAGCGGTTTCAGAAGAGGAGACAGATCTTACCCTGACTTTGATACACTTTCTGAAGGGATTTTTGTGACAACCTTTACCGACCTCGAAGATTCTCCCGTGTTTCACAAGAAGGTATGACCGGTTTCCTCCTCTCGTTTTTCCCCTGACCTTCTCTCACATTTTTCCGCTGGCTGATTTGCATGTCGTTTTTGGTTTGTGTTACATTGAATTGTCGCTCAGAGATGTAGAGGTTTTCTCTGGGTTCAATTGTATGAATTTTGTGTCCATTCTCAATTGTATTTATTTTGTCTCTGTCAACGAGCAACTTCTCAATTGTTTTCTATGTTGAAGGTCCGAAATCTGTTTGTACAACACTTATTGAGCCCAAAAAGGAGACTATAGAGGATGATGTGAACTTGTGAAGCATATGGTTTAATGTAGGTAATATATTTCTCAATTTCTTAGCTTTGTATTTTTCTCTCCATTTATTTTTTACTTATGGGGCCACCGAATCATGAAATATAGAGTATTTATTATAATTCTTGCTATTTAACTACTCAGAATACTGATACTATATCATGTATGATAAATATATCATTTTTTCTCCTGTTAATGTGTCATCTTCTACATCACAGAGTAATATTTTCTTTTCTTTTTTTAGTCACAAACTAATCCATGTAGCAGTTCAATTCCAAGCGGTATGGCGATAAGGGGAAAATCTGTTTTGTAGAAATTCAGGAGGATATGCAAACTAAGCATGTTAGGAAGATTATCATGTCAGATTTCTTGGTCTTCTCTGATTTCAGTTTTCGTTCAAAAGGACGTTTGCAGGTTGGTTTGTTTGTTTGTCTTTGTGTTTGAGAATTTTGGAGATGTATGAATTGGTTAAAATGCCAAGTATATATATGTGCGTAAATGGAGAAAATTACAAGTCAAAGTTAATATATCTTCAGTTCCTGACAAGTTTCAAATCATAGGAATATGTAAAGACCAACTTGCAACAATATGTTGTCAGATTCTTCCTCCTTAATACCTTTGTCATGTCTATATATATGTCCATACATGTGTTTTTTTCTTCCACTCAGATAGATTGACTAACAATTATGAAAGAATTCAAGGATTTGTGTTTGGTATTCTATTCTCAAATTAAAAAGACTTTACAATCATGATTCATCAACAGTCTCACAAGAGGCGAATATACAAATGTTAGGTTTGACTTTTTGCAACTGAGATCAAATGTCCTTAGTTTCTATTCTGGGAGTTCTTTTTGCTGAATATTGGTGTATAAAATTTTATATGAAATGAGAAGATGGAAATCTAATCATATATAGTGTTCTAAATTTTACAATTATAAATATAACAATAAAATTTTGGTATTAGACTTAAATTGCTATAATTCACGGAACTAACAATATAACTTAATGGATTCCATTTTTTACAACATGTTGGTAATTTGGTAGTGGGTTGGTTTTTTTTTTTTGAACAAGCTAGGAATGGCCCCTTTTATCGGGACTGGCCCCACTCCCCAATATAAGGGGAGCATGGCTACAAGAGCCTTGACGTAGTGGATTGGATTTGTTGGAGAAAAAAAGTATCAATTGTTAATAATTCTTTTTTTTCATTTATAATTTTATTTAGAAAATTTAAGAAAGAAATAAGGAGAAATTGACACATAAGCTTGGTGGGGCTAAAGTGAATGAGAGAGCGTTTCTTTGTATGTTATAATTTTGATTGATACAGTGTTAGGTTTAACAATTTATATGAAATGAGAAGATGGAAATCTAATCATATATAGTGTTCTAAATTTTAGAATTAAAAATATTGTGCAGTCATGAGAAATTGACACATAAGCTTGGGGAAGTGAAGTCATGATTGTTTGGAATATTGTGCAAGTCATGAGAATGACCAAGTATTTACAGCTGCATCAATGTATACACTTCCGAATCAACCTAATTGTACGGTTAAGTTCAACTTTCGACCTGATTTTGAATGTTTCCCAGAGGACCTTGAGGTTCGTCAAGTACCAAAGCCTATGATTGATGTTCCTTATCAAGGATCTGACAATCGAATTGAAACTGGGGAATCAAGTAAGAAGAATCAATAGTTGTTTTACTCCTCCAGGATTGTAGGTATAAGACCAATTGAATAGCTAGGAGAGGGCAATGTTTTTCTTTCCGTTTTTTAACTGTCGTTGTGCTGAGGACTTCTGTTGTATTTTTTATGTGATAATATAATGAAAAGTTCAATGTGTCTCCTTCATACAGTTGGAACTGATCTCTAATCTCTAATTAACATATATTGCATTGCAGTCCTTGTATGAGTTCCTGAGTTTCACTGTTTGATGCCTAAGAAGGATGATTTAGCTTATACATTACAGTCCTTGCATTACTGAGATAATGGTGATACAATGTCAACTGATGTTTTTCAGTTTTTTTGCTCAAACATGATTTTGATCTTCTCTTCAATGATGGCCTTGAAGCATGTTACAGGTCATAGCCATTAGTCATAGTGTGGACGTTTTTTTCCCAGCAGCCATGGTAGTGTTTGTACTAATAATGAACACTCTTTCCCCTCTTTTCTTTATTTCTCTGTGTCATTACTGCATATGTTGGATATGAAATTTGTCGTTGTACCCAGTTAACCTATTTGTATCATCTGCATTCTGTTTATGGGGCCTCGGCATGGATAGAGTTCCTTAGGAACAGAAAGGTACTTAGCTTTATTTCTTCACATTTAGTGGCAATTATGACATTTTAGCTAAATGGTGCCTGATGGCTATTGGCTAAGCAAAATTGTGAAGTTCGTCCCATTGCTTTCTAAATGCAGTAGAACATTAATCTGACAGAAGGCCATTATATGATTTTTATCTTCTGAGTGTATGTGGATGAGAATATGTATATTTTGTGTTATTTCACCTGCAAAGTAAGTTTTGGTTCTGCCCCCAACTATTGTCATTGCTAAGAAACACTATGAGGTTTTCTCACAGCGGTTTTCTAGATATATCGATATCAAAGTTGTACTCTAAGTCGATTTCAGGTTTTATTCTCAATTTCTCACACATAGATGATTGTTGCATATACTTCATTTGGTAATATTTGAGGCTTTTGTTACTTTGCAAAATACAAATGCTATCTCTTTTAGTGCTCTGTTTTTAATGGATTTGTCAAATGCAGAACAAAGTCTCTCTTAAGTTGAAGTTCGACGACATGAGGAGGTGAGAAGAATCAAATATGTAAACAAATATTCTTGAGTTGAGAATATTTCAACAAACTAATCTCATGGTTTCCATTTCTTAATCTGTTTGACAGTGAAATCAATGCAAGTGCTCACACTTGAATTAAAAGTGAATGATGAAGTTGACTCGCTGCGTGTGATTGTCGTGGTGAAAGGTCTTCGATTTGTTCTGGAACAGATACAGGTATATACTTATATATCAACATTTAAATTAGATTAAATTGTGTTCATGGAATAGTGAAGCTTAGTGTAGAAAATATGATATGATCACGACACTGTAATGGATTTTTTTGTTTCACGGTTTACTATATTTTTAGCAGGAATAGTTATTCTCATTTTTCCTATAGGATCTATTAAGGAGAGTTGTTTTCACTGAAAGGAAATCAAAGGAATTCAATGGACCTCAGAAATTTATGGCGGATTACCTGCTAGAACTAGCGGCTCGCTCTAAGCTTTTGATTTCTTTTTTCACTGAGAGTTGGTTTTGTTTGACCTTCAAGTTTCTTTCAGTTTAAATCATCCAGTCGACGACTTCTTCAGCTATTCAATGTGGTGGTCGTCGAGTTCGATAAGGCTAATATGAATGTCGGACTCCAAGAAGAATCCATCATCTTCTGCCAGCTGGAAAATAATCTTCTATGGAAGATCCAAAAAAGGAGCCACCAAGACCACCAAATGAAGGCGGAGGAATCCGACAAGGAAGGAGACGGAAACAGATTAAGAGAGGAAGTGCACTACAGTGAATAAGAGACCATTACACCACCACAACCACCTTCGAATAGGAACCTGGGGAAGTCAATGCAGTCGATTTCTTGATGGAGAAATGAGAAAGGTAAGCGGCTTGCTGATGTCCACGTTTTAATGATTTCTCATGTGAAACAATCTGTGAATCACTCAGTCCTTCGAAATGATTTCTCATACTCCCTCCGTTAATAATTACTTGTCCCTGGAATCCAAATCATTTGTTAAAAATTACTTGTCTTTTAACATAATTTTACACCCTTTTTTCCAAATTTACCCTATTGTTATTGATTCTTTCCTTTATTCTCTCACTATTTTTTCCTTTATTCTCTATGCCATTACTTACTTAAATAAGGGTATACTTGTCTAAAATTTTGATCAACCTGAAATTGCTCCAGGGACAAGTATTAATTAACGGAGGGAGTATGACTCAAGATGTCTAGATGCGCCAACCACACAATGAAGCCTATGAAGGAAAGGGCATGTTTCTTGGTTTTGACATGTTTTCTTTTCTTTTCTTTTTGTATGAAAAGCACGAATTTAGCTAAACTTAGTTGATGTGCAATTCTGATTACAAGCTAAAACAATTTGTCACAATTTATTTTGTAGGCAAGAAACCTGTAGAGGCAAGAAAACTAAGCCTGCAGTTAGAACTATAGTTTGGAGCCGTTCCATATATTGTACGGAGTAGTAGAGTGTAGACATTCAACACTATTGATAAGAAAATATGTAGTACTAAATTATTGAATCAGAATCATATGAATTTGTGTTCCGTACTTATTGTGGCGATTATGGTGACAATTTGATCTATCACCTATTACAATCAATTTGTGGCGATTATGGTGACAATTTCAATGGTGTAAACTTATTCGGCCTGGCATTATAGCTCCATGAGTTAATATCATAGACATATACAAAGTACCAAGGACCAATAAATTAATTATTTTACAAGAGTATAGTTAAATTCAACATTATGTCAGGAACTTCGATGTCTTGCCCCCACATTTTTGGAATTGTTTTCTTTCTTACAAGCCTTTATCCTTATTGGAGTCCTACTGTTGCATTGAAATATGCAATCATGACTACAAATTGATTTGAATTGCTTTGAAATTATCAAGTTTAAAATTTTACAAGCTCTAGGCAACAACATGAATACAATTTGAAAAGAAATTGGTGTAGTTTGTAATGAGAAAACCAACTTTATTCAGCTCGAGAGAGGATTGAATTACTTTGAGAACCCCTGTGAGCATGCTTTATTAGTTGACTAATTCTATACTCGAGCTTCTTTAACGTGTTTTATATTTCCGTGATTTGCTTCTATTGCTTAGACATTTGGCCATTGGATTTGCATTTTGAGAACGGAGCAGTTTATACACAATTCTCAGTATAATACCAAGTTAACGATTCCTGGTCATAGCATCAGAAAAGCTGACTATAACCTTCTGGATATGGAAATATGTTCCATTATTCCATTAAACAAGAAGACAATATGTTTCAGTAATATAAGTTTAGTCTTACGCTAAACTTAAATTACTGATTTAACTAGCTCCTCGCTGCTCTAATCTACTTTACACCCACTGACAAGGCTACCATCGATTATTTGCCCTTAATTTTTTTTTTTTGCTGTTTTTGTGGTATGGAGATTGATTGGTTTTTAATTTTAATCTTATTTTCATTCTTTGTAATGCTTTGCAGTGGTGTTCTTTGTTCATGATATGATTCCATGATTTGGGTATTATATATAATGGGTATGATAATTTTTTTTTTTTCCAGATTGGGTTCTGAAGACAAAAACAAGATCATTTGTTAGTCCCGTGTAAATATCTCTTTTTCATAGTAAAAGAGAAAATCTAAGTAGTATAAGCTGATATTCTTTTCATCCTGATGCACATGTGTAGGTTACAGAATCAAAAGTCTAGAAAGAGAGAAGAGAACATGATGCGGGGATAAGCCGCAGTTGCCGACCTAGACACCAAACTCGAATAGGAACTCGAACAGAGAAGATAGGCGGAATTAGAATGAGATGAAAGAAGGATAAGTCGAATGATAGGCCAATTGGAACCAAATCAAACAACGATAAAACCCTTGAACTTAAGAACAAGAACCTTACCGAATGATGAAGAAACCCCAACGGATGATTACAACCAAACACAATGACTTTGGTGGGTCAAGGCACCTGGAGGTTGCTCTATGGAGTCCCGATAGCACCAACCTTATGGAGGAGATTGACACACACAAGCACAACTAGGGCCAACTGAACGACAATGCACACGGGGCACTCTGCTCACAAAACCTCTCTTTTGGGAGGAAAAACGATAAACGTTGTATTCAATATCAAAGTCTGGGGCCGGTGGTAAACAACAACTAAGGCAGCCTTATATAGGGTTCATAAGGATGCCGACTAAAGAAATAAACAATAAAAGTAAATCCTAAAATAATAATCCGAAAACAATTAATATCCGAAAATAATGTTTCTGAAACACTTCGCCGAGTGGCCTGGCCGCGGTCGCGGTTATGGAGCCGCGGGCGCGGTTTTTGCCTCCTGGCCGCGGGCGCGGTTATGGAGCCGCGGGCGCGGTTGGCGGGTGAGCCGCGGTCGCGGTTCTTCGCTGTCGTCCTCTGCTCGTTCTCGAACCTCGATCATTAGAACAGTCTTCAATGGTGGTTCTTCGTCTGTATTCAACTCCTTGGAACTGAAGAACGCTACTAACTTGTCTAGCTCTTGTTGGACTTCCTTAGCTCTCGAGCGCGTCAATGCACCTTTAAATTCAGGGACCGGAGGTGTCGGTTGCTGTCCAGATGATCCTTCATCATCCTCCCCTTCTTGAAAAGGATTCGACCTCGAATCACCCAGCTCCTCTTCTTCTTCACCCTCGAATAAAGTCAGATCTTGCACATTGAAGGTAGCACTCACTTGATAGTCGCTGGGAAGCTCTAAGACATAAGCATTATCTCCAATCCTCCTAAGCACCTTGAATGGTCCATCGCCTCTTGGGGACAGCTTTGAGTGGCGTTTGCTGGGGAAACGCTCTCTCCTAAAGTGGACCCACACGAGGTCTCCCTCCTTGAAGATGACCTTCTTCCTATTCCTGTTTGCCTTGCTAGCATTTGTAGCAGCTACTTCTAGCAATTTAGCTCTTGTCCTCTCATGATTTTCCTTGATGTGATCAACCTGTTTTCCTGCATTGAAATCCACTCGCTCCTTTGTAGGTAACGGCATAAGATCAAAAGGGGTTAGTGGATTCAAACCATACACACATTCAAAGGGGCTCATCGAGGTTGAGGAATGGATGGCCCTATTGTAGGCAAACTCAACATGGGGTAAGGCTTCTTCCCAAGCTTTCAAATTCTTCTTAAGAATGACTCTCAAAAGGGTTCCTAAGGTCCTATTGGTTACTTCAGTTTGACCATCAGTTTGAGGATGACTAGATGTAGAGAATAGAAGTTTAGTCCCTAGTTTTCCCCAAAGAGTTTTCCAAAAGTAACTTAGAAACTTCACATCCCTATCACTCACAATAGTCTTTGGTACTCCATGTAACCTAACAACTCCGGTAAAGAACAAGTCAGCCGCATGATGAGCATCATCAGTCTTGTTGCAAGCAATAAAATGAGCCATTTTAGAAAATCTATCAACAACCACAAAAATAGAATCTCTCCCCTTCTTAGTCCTAGGCAACCCTACAATAAAATCCATACTAATGTCTACCCAGGGGGTCGTAGGAATAGGCAAAGGAGTATACAATCCATGTGGTTTAACTCTAGACTTAGCCTTAAGACACTCCAAACATCTTTTCAAACAATGCTCAACATCCCTAAGCATATGAGGCCAATAAAAATGAGTATGCAACATATGATATGTCTTGTCTCTACCAAAGTGTCCCATTAATCTACCCTTATGGGCTTCTTCAACAAGCAATAATCTCAAAGAACACTTAGGTATGCACACTTTACTAGCCTTAAACAAGAAACCATCAAACAAGTAAAACTTATCCAAAGTCCCTTTATCTAAACATTGCTTATAAATAGCACCAAAATCAGCATCATTACGATATAACTCCTTGATGTAAACAAAGCCTAACACCTTAGAGTCAAGTTGAACAATTAAAGCATGCCTCCTAGATAGTGCATCAGCAACAACATTGTCCTTTCCCTTCTTGTATTTGATAATATAAGGGAAAGTCTCAATAAATTCCATCCACCTACCATGCCTCCTATCAAGTTTGTCTTGGCTCCTAAAATGTTTCAAAGATTCATGATCGGTATGCAAGACAAACTCTCTAGGCCATAGGTAGTGTTGCCAAGTCTTAAGTACTCTATATAACGCATACAGTTCCTTATCATAAGTAGAGTAATTTAGACTTGCACCTTTCAACTTTTCAGAAAAGAAGGCAATAGGCTTACCTTCTTGCATGAGGACTCCTCCAATGCCAACTCCGGAAGCATCACATTCCACTTCGAACGGCCTAGTGAAGTCGGGAAGCACAAGCAGAGGTGCCTCGGTCAATCTGCGTTTTAGCTCCTCAAACGCCCTTTCTTGAGCCTCCTTCCAAACAAACGCTTAATGCTTCTTAGTTACCTCAGTCAGCGGTGCAGCAATGGTGCTGAAATCCTTCACAAAGCGCCGATAGAAGCTTGCTAACCCGTGGAAACTGCGTACCTGGCTGCTGGTCATGGGTGTCGGCCATTCCTGAATGGCTTTGATCTTCTCCTCGTCCACCTGTAATCCCTGGGAGCTCACTACAAAACCAAGAAATATAACTCTATCAGTGCAAAAATCACACTTCTTCAAATTAGCATATAGTCGTTGTATACTAAGAGTAACGAGTACTTCCCTGAGATGTTGCTCATGCTCCTCTAGGGACCTGCTGTAAACCAGAATGTCATCGAAATAAACTACAACAAACTTCCCTATGAACTTCCTCAAGACATGGTTCATAAGCCTCATAAAAGTAGAGGGGGCATTAGTAAGTCCAAATGGCATAACAAGCCACTCGTAGAGGCCAAATTTGGTCTTGAAGGCGGTCTTCCACTCATCGCCTTCTCTCATTCGGATTTGATGGTAGCCACTCCTCAGATCAATCTTGGTGAAGTTTGTGGCACCGTGAAGCTCATCCAACATGTCATCCAGCCTGGGTATAGGATGACGATACTTGACAGTTATGTTGTTGATAGCTCGGCAATCAACACACATCCGCCAAGAATTGTCTTTCTTAGGCACAAGTAAGACCGGAACTGCACAAGGACTAAGACTCTCTCGAACATACCCTTTATCTACAAGCTCCTGCACCTGCTTCTGAATCTCTTGACACTCCTGAGGGTTCATTCTGTAAGCTGGCCGGTTAGGTAACGACGCTCCTGGAATAAGATCAATTTGATGCTCAATGCCCCTAAAGGGCGGTAAGCCCGGTGGAATCTCATCCGGAAACACCTCAGCAAACTCATCAAGAATAGCTTGAATGCTAAGGGGTAGATCAAGTCGAGAATCGGTACCTGTCAACACAAATCTCTTGCAAAGCATCATTAAAGTAGTATCGAAGGGTAAGTACTCACCTTCCAGCTCGGCTTTGGACGACAATAGAGCTCGATTCGTTACTGCAGGAACCAGTGCGCCAGAAGGGTGACCCGCGGGCGCGGCTGAATCACCGCGGGCGCGGTTTGGCGAATGAGCCGCGGGTGCAGCCTCTGGGCCACGGGTGCGGTTCTCGTGCCGCTCCTTCTGTCGCGATCTATCGTGAGCCGCGGGTGCGGCATCTGAACCGCGGGTGCGGTTTTTGGTCGCTGCTGTTGTTCCTTCGTTTCTGTCAGAAACCTTTTCCTTGCCTTTGCTCCTTTCGTAAGCTTCTGCTATCTGCGCTGGAGTCATGGGTTTAAGAGTAATAGGCTTACCATTAAAGATGAATGTATGACGGTTAGTATGACCATCATGAGTAACCCTTCGATCGTATTGCCATGGTCTTCCTAACAATATATGACAAGCTTGCATAGGAACTACATCACATAAAACCATATCCGTATATTTTCCTAAGGTGAAGGTTACTTCAGCTTGTTTTAGAACTTTTAATTCTCCACATTCATTCATCCAATGCAATTTATAAGGTCTAGGGTGGAAAATAGTAGTAAACTGCAATTTAGTGATCAATTCAGTGCTAACAATATTGCAACAACTTCCACCATCGATAATCATATTACAGACCTTTCCTTGAACTAAACACCTAGTGTGAAATAAATTTTCTCTTTGATTATCTTCACAAGGGGCGGGTTGTACATGTAAATTTCGTTTACAAATCAAAGAATCACCATGTTCATAACCAATTTCATCACTAAGATCATCCTCATCATGCATATCACCTAGGTTCTCTTCGTTTTCACTTTTACTTTCAAGTTCGCCTAGTTGATTAACAATTAATACTCTAGAATTAGGACAATCTTTCATCATATGACCCTTTCCTCTACATTTAAAACATTCAATATCCCTAGCTCTAGAAGTAGGGTTAGAAGTACTCCCTCGGGGTGGATTAGAAGGGCCAAGTGTTGTCTTGGAGGGCACTGATAGGTCCAAATCCTACCCCGCAAGTGTACGGGTTCGGGTGTAGTACCAAGGTGTCGAACTCTGGGACTATGTAGTACCAATTGTCAATTCAACTAATAGATTAAGTCGTAAACAAGAAAAGGTTGTAATTCGGTTTGGTTTCAATGGTAACAAATATCAAGCAAACAAGGTTATTAATCAAGGGAAGAAAAAGGCTTCCAAGGTTAGGCTTCCCACAATGGTGATACAATAGGTTTTAAGCAATATTGGATTGTATTTCAATGCAAATGTAAATTGAAGGACTCGCTATCTAATGTCAACACTGCTTCATGGTCAGACAATAGTGTGTGTACCTAAATGAGATTAGCAGTCACTTTCGCGCAAGCCAATCTAATTTAGATCCATTAAGCTCTACATAGATCAATGGACAAGTGGAAACAACATCCACTTGTGGTGCTCAGCGGAATCTGCTCATCCAAGGATCTAATCGATAGTCAAGTGCCACAAGGGGTTAAATCGATGGTCACGCAATTAACCCACAAGTTCTATCCTAGGGATCCATTTAAATCAACCTCCAATTATCATTATCTCCGGTCGGTATCAAATTCTAATTAGAAATCCCAATTACAAAGCAATCAGGTTATTAAGCAACCTAGGATAGAATCAATTCACATTTACATATACATACAACCAAACACTACCAATCAAATCTATCAAATCACCATTGGGTTCACCCAACCTTAGAAAGGAGGATTTAGCTAGACATGAGAGAAAGAGAAATCAATTTCATTGAAAGAAACAACATACCAATTGTCTTCTCCAAAGAGATACGAAATTCCAGCAATCAAATCTAGTAAAATCTCCAAGTTTTCCCTAGGGTTCTTGAGAGTTTTGAAACGTCTAAAGCAGTTACAAGATGATGGAATAGCAGTTCTAACAAGGCTTTTATACCCCCATACGAATAGAAGACAAAACGCCCGGGGATTAAATGAGTCGGAAATGAAACAGCGGCCCGACCCGGCCAGAAACTCGGCCGGGTCATGGCCGGGTTACACTCAGGTGACAACTCGCTTGCTGACCCGGTCACAAACCCGGTCGGGTCATGGCCGGGTTACTCTCAGGTGACAACTCGCTTGCTGACCCGGTCACAAACCCGGTCGGGTCATGGCCGGGTTACTCCCAGTTGAAGTCTGCCTTGCCTTCCACGACACGGGGTGAGACTTGGCCGGGTCTTGGCCGGGTTTGGCACGGTTTCCTCCTTTGGCTCCAGTCCCGGACTCTCTCCTTACTCGGCCTTGGTCCTGCCTTCTTCTTATCATCCGCACACTTGTCGTTGGCGCCATTCCAACGTGTCCTCTACTCGAACATCTTCATATCAAGGCCACCATTCTCCAAAAAAACGCCTCCAAAAGATCCTGAAATGAGAAAAGCGCAAGAGTAGACTCCGAACACTCCTAAACTACTAAAACCAAATAAAACTAAAGGAAAAATCAACGAAACAAATCAAAATGACAGAAATAGACGTGGCCTAAACTAGTCTAAATGCATGCTATCAAATTCCCCCAGGCTTGAACCTTGATTGTCCCCAAGCAAGTGCACGACAATGAGTACACAAAATATGCAATAGCTGTTTCTATCCAAAAGACATATGAACAATGACCATGAAAGGCCAAACAAATGACAACTTCCGTCCTAGCATGCTTCTCAATCAATGACAAGATGAAATTAGTTCCTCAACTCTAGACCTCACAAGATAATTTTAATGTCACTCACACTCATGTGTTTAGGTTTATATACGTCGCTCAACACTCTACTTTGAATGCTATCTACCATAAGCTTGCAATAATATCTAATCTCCACTACTAGGACAATGCAAAACACAATCACGAGACATATAATAGGGTTGTAATGGGGCCAAGGGATTTTAAATAGGCATGGATATATATTTGGCCATGTGGTGCTAAATCCAGGGGAATAGACTTCTCAAACCAACACCAACCATAATATGATATTACAATAAGCTCAGAAATTACACCCCAAATAAATGATTTACCATTCTTTTTCTTATGCGCTTCTTTTCTCCTTCACTCTCTTTTTCTTTTTCTTTTTTTTTTATCCAGATTTTTTTCTGGTTTTTTTTTTTTTTATTTTTATTTTTTTTTTTTTTTTTTTTTGAATGAAGAAGAAGGAAGTAAATTATCATAAACTGAATGATATAGACCCTTACAAATGATTTCCAATGATCACCCAACATTTATACAACTCCCCCAAGCTTGTCTCACATCCACACAAAGCAAATAGAAGTTCAAACCCCTGGATAGGTAGGATATATAATAGGCTAGGATTGCTTTTGTGGAGCTTACAAATAAAATAGGCTATAGGCTCATAGTGGCTTCAAAAGAGGGAAATAATAATAATAGGGTGGCCAAGGATTAAAAAGGGCTAACAAAATCAATGTCTCGATCACGATGTAATGCATTTTTAGTCCTATATGCAGTCTCAAATAGGTACAGAAGCAAGTTCTAGAGATAGCAAGCAAAGAGAGATCACACAAGAAAATAAGAGGACTTATGAATGTAGTCCTAGAAAGGCCAACAACCTCACCGGGACATTTTGTCTAGAGTTTCAGTCCTAACACATCTTAATCAAAGTCCACATGCTCAAGTCATTGTCATAAGTTTGATCAATCATATCATGCTCATAATGCAATTGCAATATTAACAACCAAAGCATATTAAGAGGAGTCATGGTGCGTATACTGTTATGAGAACTCACAAAGGACCGAGCAGGGAAAAATTTGCAACTAAAAATTCAAATGCAACTAATCAAGCGAACTATATGCAATGCAAAATTGAAAATACACCCCACCCCCAAGCTGGAACCCTACATTGTCCCCAATGTAGAAAATGAAGCGTAAGGAAAAGGGAGTACTCACAATTATTCTACTATGATGCAAGGGGTGAAGAGGAGTCTACTCTTGTGGAGGTGGAGAACCTGGGAAACGCCAATTCTGGAAATCAGCACGCAGTTGATCAAAGCGCGTGTTGATGTCTGCGTGCATATGGTCCATCCGTGCGTGCACTGCGGAAAACCCAGCCGCCATGTCGTGCTGCATACTCTCTAGCATTTGATCTATGAAGGGTAGTGGAAAATGGTCTTTTCTAGTGGCCTTGTTCAATTTTCTATAGTCAATGCACATTCTCCACCCAGTGACTGTCCTAGTAGGGATCAATTCATTCTTGTCATTTTTCACCACAGTCATTCGACCCTTCTTAGGCACAACATGAACAGGACTAACCCATGCACTATCAGAAATAGGATAAATAATGCCTGCGTCTAACAATTTCAGCACTTCTTTTTTCACTACTTCTTTCATGATAGGATTAAGTCTTCTTTGATGCTCAATGGATGGTTTATGGTCATCTTCCATCAAAATCCTATGCATGCACATTGAGGGACTAATTCCTTTCAAGTCATCAATAGAATATCCAATGGCTTTTCTATGCAACCTCAAATTAGATGGAAGTGATTTCAACTCCACCTTTGGTGCCTCTTTGGTCTCCTCCTTAGGAGGAACATCTTCTCTTATAAGGGCTTCAACAATGGCCTCGGGCATCTCCTCGGTGGACTCCAAATCAAAGAGCACATCAGCCAGTAGCTCCAGATTCTCAGCTTGGGTCGCACTCTCCATCAAGTAACGCTCCGAAGGGTCCTCAATCATGAGAGACATCACGGACTTTTGACCTTCGTGAGCACACACATCAATCCTGGATACATCATCCTCAAAAGAAGGTCGCTTAATAGCCTTGGACAAATTAAACTCAATTCTCTCATCCCCAATAGTAAAGGAAAGAATACCCTGTTTCACATCAATTAGTGTACCTGCAGTAGCTAAGAAGGGTCTTCCCAAGATAATAGGGACAGGAGAGTCAGCATCAATATCCAAAACAATGAAGTCCACAGGAATGAAGAACTTACCTATCTGGATGGGTATGTCCTCCAAAATCCCTATGGGGTGAGTCGCGGACCTGTCAGCCATATACAAAGTCATCCTCACTGGTCTCGGCTCTCCCAAGTCCAAGTCCTTACAAATGGAGAGCGGGATGATGCTCACACTAGCCCCCAAATCACACAAAGCATCATAGGTGCAATCACCAATCACCATGGGGACGTTGAAGCTACCAGGATCTCCAAGCTTGGGAGGCAACTTGTTTTGAATTAGAGCACTGCACTCCTGACTCAAAGAAACTGATTGGAAATCATCCAGTTTCCTTTTGTTGGACAAGATCTCCTTCAAGAACTTCACATAAGATGGCATTTGCTTGAGAGCATCGGTGAAGGGGATGTTGATGTAGAGTTTTTTCAGCACCTCTACAAACTTGCCATATTGTTGATCCAACTGAGCTTGAGCCTTCCTTTGGGGGAAGGGAAGAGGAGGCTTGTATGGTGGAGGTGGGACGTAAGGTGCCTCCTTCTCTTGGACCACAACTTCTTCGGGCTCTTCAGCAGCTTTGCCCTTTTGCTTGAGATCCACAACCTTTGGGTCTTCGAGTTGTTTACCACTCCTCAAGGACACAGCATTGATTTGCCCTTTTGGATTGGCCTCAGTCTGACCGGGAAGTTGACCTTGGGGCCTAGGAGCATTCAAAGCGTACTGAGCATGCAAGCTATCATGGTTCTTCAATACTTTGTTGATGTTCTGAAGCTCTTTCATGATCAAGTCAAACTTGGACTCTTCAGACGTTTGGGCACGCTCTTGGCCTTGGGGTTGAGGAGCTCTTTGTTGAAAACCAGGAGGCGGTCTCTGAGCAGCTTGGTTGTTGGCATAGGAGAAGTTAGGGTGATTCCTCCAACCGGGGTTATAGGTGTTGGAGTATGGATCGTTCCTAGGACCCCGATTGAAGTTGTTCATATAGTTCACATCTCCCTCTTGTGCCTCATCCTGTGCAGCAAATAATTGACAAGTTGTTATGGTGTGATCACCATCCCCACAGAATTGGCAAACCACCTGTGAAGCAACCTGAGCAGGACTCTCCTCTTTCTTCAGCTTAGCTCTATTCATACTCAACTTTAGTTGCTTTATCTCATGAGCCATAGCCTCCATCCTAGCTTGTTGAGAGACCTCATTATCAACCTCATAAAGACCAGCTGTCCTTTTAGTGCTTGGAGTCGATCGAGCATCATAGTAGTGATTGTGTTGGGCAATGCTCTCAATCTTATCCCAAGCCGCATCAACATGCATATCCATGATAGTACCTCCAGATGAGGCATCAATGAGCATCCTATTAGTGATGTCCATAGCGTTGTAGAAGGTGTGCAGCAACACCCACTTATCTTGCCCATGGTGAGGACATAGCAACAATAGCTCCTTGAATCTCTCCCAACCCTCATAGAGAGACTCCCCATCCTTCATCTGGAACGAACTAATCTGATTCCTCATCTCAGCCGTCTTCTTCGGGGGGAAGTACTTGGTTAGGAAAGCCTTAGCCAACTCATCCCATGTCGTGATAGTGCCCTGAGGTAGAGCCTTGAACCAAGCCTTAGCCCTGTCTCTCAAAGAGAATGAGAAGGCGCGCAAATAAAGCGCGTCATCAGAGACATCATGAATCTTCACCGTGTCCATAAGCTCCAGAAAGGTGTTGAGATGTAGGTGAGGATTCTCAGATGGTAGACCTCCAAACTGATTCTGCTGAACCATATTTATCAAAGACGGCTTCAGCTCAAAGTTCCTTGCAGCAACTGGAGGTCGGACCACACCAGATGTGGGCCCTTGGTGACGTGGCAGCACATAGTCACCCAATGTCATAGGCGGAGGCGCATTCAACAACTGTTGCATCTCCTTCTGCTGATTCAGTAGTTGCTGTTGTTGCAGCAACTCTCGTTGTTGCTGTTGCAATCGTGCAGCCTCATCCATTGCTCGGGTCCTTGCTTCTCTTTGCTCTCTTCTTCGTCTGTGAAAAGCACGCTCGGGTTCGGGATCGTGTTGTAGTTCACCGTCGCTCAAGGCTCTTCGCATATGAATGAGAACAAATCTGAAACCAAAGACAAAGGAAGCAAAGTCAAAAACAAAAATGAGACCTAATCTATCGGTTGCGTGTAACAACCAATACTAACAACAGTCCCCGGCAACGGCGCCAAAAACTTGATAGGTCCAAATCCTACCCCGCAAGTGTACGGGTTCGGGTGTAGTACCAAGGTGTCGAACTCTGGGACTATGTAGTACCAATTGTCAATTCAACTAATAGATTAAGTCGTAAACAAGAAAAGGTTGTAATTCGGTTTGGTTTCAATGGTAACAAATATCAAGCAAACAAGGTTATTAATCAAGGGAAGAAAAAGGCTTCCAAGGTTAGGCTTCCCACAATGGTGATACAATAGGTTTTAAGCAATATTGGATTGTATTTCAATGCAAATGTAAATTGAAGGACTCGCTATCTAATGTCAACACTGCTTCATGGTCAGACAATAGTGTGTGTACCTAAATGAGATTAGCAGTCACTTTCGCGCAAGCCAATCTAATTTAGATCCATTAAGCTCTACATAGATCAATGGACAAGTGGAAACAACATCCACTTGTGGTGCTCAGCGGAATCTGCTCATCCAAGGATCTAATCGATAGTCAAGTGCCACAAGGGGTTAAATCGATGGTCACGCAATTAACCCACAAGTTCTATCCTAGGGATCCATTTAAATCAACCTCCAATTATCATTATCTTCGGTCGGTCTCAAATTCTAATTAGAAATCCCAATTACAAAGCAATCAGGTTATTAAGCAACCTAGGATAGAATCAATTCACATTTACATATACATACAACCAAACACTACCAATCAAATCTATCAAATCACCATTGGGTTCACCCAACCTTAGAAAGGAGGATTTAGCTAGACATGAGAGAAAAAGAAATCAATTTCATTGAAAGAAACAACATACCAATTGTCTTCTCCAAAGAGATACGAAATTCCAGCAATCAAATCTAGTAAAATCTCCAAGTTTTCCCTAGGGTTCTTGAGAGTTTTGAAACGTCTAAAGCAGTTACAAGATGATGGAATAGCAGTTCTAACAAGGCTTTTATACCCCCATACGAATAGAAGACAAAACGCCCGGGGATTAAATGAGTCGGAAATGAAACAGCGGCCCGACCCGGCCAGAAACTCGGCCGGGTCATGGCCGGGTTACACTCAGGTGACAACACGCTTGCTGACCCGGTCACAAACCCGGTCGGGTCATGGCCGGGTTACTCTCAGGTGACAACTCGCTTGCTGACCCGGTCACAAACCCGGTCGGGTCATGGCCGGGTTACTCCCAGTTGAAGTCTGCCTTGCCTTCCACGACACGGGGTGAGACTTGGCCGGGTCTTGGCCGGGTTTGGCACGGTTTCCTCCTTTGGCTCCAGTCCCGGACTCTCTCCTTACTCGGCCTTGGTCCTGCCTTCTTCTTATCATCCGCACACTTGTCGTTGGCGCCATTCCAACGTGTCCTCTACTCGAACATCTTCATATCAAGGCCACCATTCTCCAAAAAAACGCCTCCAAAAGATCCTGAAATGAGAAAAGCGCAAGAGTAGACTCCGAACACTCCTAAACTACTAAAACCAAATAAAACTAAAGGAAAAATCAACGAAACAAATCAAAATGACAGAAATAGACGTGGCCTAAACTAGTCTAAATGCATGCTATCAGGCACTTGAGTAGTGGCGGGCGGATTCCTTCGAGAGCCACTGTCTTCCTTGTTAGGGGCATCTCGGGCTGAAGGATAGGAGTTCCTTCCTTGCTGATTTTTCCAGCCACCTGCGTTTTTGCTCCCTTGGCTCCTAATTTTGGTCTTTCTTTCCACCTTGATGGCCAAATGTAGCAACTCAGTCATTGAGTTGTAAGGGAACATCTCAATCTCACTAGACACATATGGGTGAAGGATACGAAGATATCTAGCCATGGTTGTCTCCTCATCCTCCACCAAATTAGCTCGAACCATCGCTATTTGCATAGCATTGTAAGTCTCTTCGACTCCCATTGATCCTTGCTTCAAATTCTCGAGTCGCTGAATAAGTTCCCTAGTGTAATGTCGGGGAATAAATCGAGCTCTCATCATCCTCTTCATAAGTTCCCAAGTAGTGACAGGATAATCTCCATTGGCAACTCTTCCTCTGATCAAGCTATCCCACCAAACTAACGCGTAGCCACTAAACTCCAAAGATGCCAGCTGCACCTTTTTGGCTTCAGGAAAGTTGTGACAATTCCAGACTTGTTCAATCTTGGTCTCCCACTCCATATATACGTCTGGATCACACTTTCCCTCAAAACTCGGGATCTTAACCTTTATCTTTCCCACTCCATCTTGCTCAGGCTCTCTTCGCCTTCCTTGGTAACCTCCTTGGGGACGGTGTGGTCGCCATCCCGCCTCATCTTCTTCTTCAGTCTCCTCTTCGTTATCATTATCACCTAGGTCCTGAAATGCATCATCAAAACGGTTAGCAGCATTGTATCTATTAAAGTGAGGTATAGGAGAGTTACGAAAACGTCCTCTCCGGTCTTGTGGAAAATCGTCCCGGGGTGTAGGCCTGCGTCTGGGTTCCCGACCCATGCGGGCAGCCTCATAGGCTTCTTGCTGAGGAGGCAGGGGCCTCCGATTGTCGACTGGAGCATCATAGGAGGTCCCGATGTGCTCTCGAACCCTTGGGGACGGGGTGGATCGTTGCTGCCGCTCTATGGCGGTGGTAATGGCCGACGTCATCTCCCGAAACATGTTGGTCATAAATTCCGGGGTAAGGGCGCGGGTCTCCGGGGCTTCTTGCCTCCCATGGGGAGAAACTGACCTGCTCATCACTAAAGAAAAGACTAACACAGAACAATATTAAGGTAAGTGTAAATGAAAACAACTCGCTAGTGTTTACTCTCGTATGTTTTCCTCTGCACTCTCTCTCAATTGTCGTTGCAATCAGCTTTTCTTTGATGAATTGGCTTGTATGGATCAATAACCCACTAAATTGAAACTACCGAGCTCCTAGCAATATATGAATGATGGTAGAGATGGAGATGGCTAGCGTAGGGCGGGTTTCGACTGTAAGGTTCTGACTCAAACAAGAGACTGACTCAACGAAAGAAAGAAAATAAAACTCGAAGGCGTTTGCAAGAATGAGAATGCAAAACAGAGATATGATTAAGCTTCGAATTTCAGGAAAAGCCAATAGGAAGCGTACCTTAACTTGTTCCGACTGATGTCGATTGAAGGATCGAAGACGGAGTCGGGAGGGTTAGGTAACAATTGAGGCTCGTATCTGAAGATTTTTCGAACTGTGGCTTTTGAGGCTAAGCCGCGGGCGCGGCCTGAATCCCGCGGGTGCGGCTAAGGGACCGCGGGCGCGGTTTCTGGCGCGTCCTGTGGTTTCTCACTTCCGTTCGGGCTTGTTCAACCCGATTTCCTTTGAGTTATTGAGATCCGATTTAAACAATACCAATCAAACTGGACTCGACAAAACGTAAAATAAAACTACTGACTTTGAGACTTTTCGATTCTTTTTTTTTTTGATTTTTTTTGAAATTTTTTTTTTTGACTTTTTTTTTTTTTTGATTTTTTTTTTTGTCTCAACTAAACAAAACAAAATTACAGACTTGATGTGAGATATTAATCTCAGCAAAATTGAAAATAAATAAAAATAACAACTAACTTGATTTCCCTTGTGGAAAGATAAGATTCCCTTGTAGAAAGATAAGATTTCCTTCTTTGAAGATCTTGTTTGGGCTTCAAGGAAAGAAATTCCAGCAATTCTTTTGGGTTTCTGATGGCTGCGTTTTGGTAGGGATGGATAGATTTTGAGATGGATGAAGGGCTGAATGGATTTTAGGAACAAGGGTGCTCCAAACTCCAATCTTTCGATCTCCACCAACACTAATCGATCCAAGCTTCTTGCACACAACCTGTAATGACTCAACAAGAAATATCAAAGCAATGGAAGACTCAAAATCAATTTCTGAAAGAAACTGACAAACAAGAAAATAAAAGCTGACTCTTTTTGTGATTTTCTGGATAGGGGGTCTCTTGATGTTCTTGTGAAGACGAATGGTGTCAACACAGCTCTGATACCAGTTTGATGCGGGGATAAGCCGCAGTTGCCGACCTAGACACCAAACTCGAATAGGAACTCGAACAGAGAAGATAGGCGGAATTAGAATGAGATGAAAGAAGGATAAGTCGAATGATAGGCCAATTGGAACCAAATCAAACAACGATAAAACCCTTGAACTTAAGAACAAGAACCTTACCGAATGATGAAGAAACCCCAACGGATGATTACAACCAAAAACAATGACTTTGGTGGGTCAAGGCACCTGGAGGTTGCTCTATGGAGTCCCGATAGCACCAACCTTATGGAGGAGATTGACACACACAAGCACAACTAGGGCCAACTGAACGACAATGCACACGGGGCACTCTGCTCACAAAAGCTCTCTTTTGGGAGGAAAAACGATAAACGCTGTATTCAATATCAAAGTCTGGGGCCGGTGGTAAACAACAACTAAGGCAGCCTTATATAGGGTTCATAAGGATGCCGACTAAAGAAATAAACAATAAAAGTAAATCCTAAAATAATAATCCGAAAACAATTAATATCCGAAAATAATGTTTCTGAAACACTTCGCCGAGTGGCCTGGCCGCGGTCGCGGTTATGGAGCCGCGGGCGCGGTTTTTGCCTCCTGGCCACGGGCGCGGTTATGGAGCCGCGGGCGCGGTTTTTGCCTCCTGGCCACGGGCGCGGTTATGGAGCCGCGGGCGCGGTTGGCGGGTGAGCCGCGGGCGCGGTTTCCAGCCGCGGTCGCGGTTCTTCGCTGTCGTCCTCTGCTCGTTCTCGAACCTCGATCATTAGAACAGTCTTCAATGGTGGTTCTTCGTCTGTATTCAACTCCTTGGAACTGAAGAACGCTACTAACTTGTCTAGCTCTTGTTGGACTTCCTTAGCTCTCGAGCGCGTCAATGCACCTTTAAATTCAGGGACCGGAGGTGTCGGTTGTTGTCCAGATGATCCTTCATCAGAACACCTTCACTAATTCCAGAATAAAAATGTGTTAATGCGTTTTGTGGAAGCTCTTCTTCCCCTGTTCATCTTGCATTTTTTTCGCAGTTAGTTCTGGCCTTCTGGGTGTAGCTTAAGTTGCTCCTATTTTTCCAAAACCTTTATAAATAAGTGACTATTTTCCATACTTGACATTTCTGCTAACGTGTGAGACTGAGCCAAAGTTGTATATAACAGAAAATCGGAGGAATGTGTTGTTAACAAAAAATGGTCTGCAATGACTTTTTCAGTTGAAAATTCGCCTAATATGATAATGTGTATTCAATATTCTACGTAGTTGAACTTCTTAAGTGATTCTCTTCAATATATGATTTTTTATTAGGTTTCAAGTTATTGTCGAACTAACAATTTATAGTTCATATGTTGAAAAGTGAATTAACTATTTCTTAAGTGATTCTCTTGAGTATATGATTTTTTCGCCTAAGCTGATAAAAGTGTTTAAAACAATAAAAACCCCTTACGTAGAAAAATATTCAACCAAATGCACAGCAAGATGTAATGGGAAGAAAAAATTATAACATACAAAGAAACGCGTATTATACCCGCGCGAAGCGCGGGTTTCTGGATCTAGTATACTGAAAAAAAAATTACAGCTTTAACTTGGAGTGGAACAATATTAGTAAATTTATATTTGTGTCATTATCTTATTTCATAAAATTTCTTCAGGAGAAATAGTTACGGGGAGATAATTAAGCCTAGCATAAAAGACCAACTAATGAGCTAGGTTTCAATTACACACAATTCGTAATTTGTGAAGTAGCCCATGTATATATTTGTTGTATATATTATGGAAAAGATTTATATCAGAATGATTATTAATATATAAATATTTAATATGGATAATTCACATGCATATCTTTTCACATTGATATGCATATATAAGTGTGAATACATGCATATTTACATTCACATATGTCTCCTTCAGACTTAGTTGGTCGGGTATAGGAACTCTCTTAGACATAAACTTTTTCATTTGTTTCTTGACGGTCCTATTCACAACCCATCGTATTTTTTCCTATGTCCCATAATATAATTCTTGTTTCCTTTTTCACATTTGTCAAGATACGTTTGGTATCGTCAATATCTCTAACTATATGTTAATAAAAAATTATAAAATTTTGATTTGTTAAAATATTCATCGAGACGAATCAAACAAGATTACATATGACTATTTGTTTTTATATCTTAGAAGTTATGTCACAAAATATATTAAAGGGATCACAAAATATAATTCTTGTTTCCTTTTTCGCTACCGTCTTGAATTGAATACTACTAATACAGGGATCAATTAGTCATGTCTAGCCATGCCATTTTTTCAGTGAATTGTGAAAAAGACGGTTCATCATCGCTCGAGAAAGTCCACTATACCCGTCCTATAGCGTCAAAATAAGATGGATTACAAAAAAAAAACATTATGTATCCGTTACAGTGTGCAGGGCTTTGGTCATGTTTGCCTCACTTCAAATCTTCTACTACTCTCTTCTTAGGCTGCGTTTGGGAAAGCTGAAGTTGAGCAAATCAGCGGTTGAAGTGGAAGAAAAAGGGGAGTTGAAGGTGAATTCACCTGTTCGGGGAAGCTGGTTGAAGGTGGTTGAAGCAAATGGCGAACTTCAACCAAATAGTGCCAATTTGCTTCATCTAGCCCCCCAGATGAAGGAAATTCCTTCAACTTCAACCAGGTTGAAGCACCTCAAATTCCAATAAGTACCCCTGGCCAATTGGTCGATCGATTTCATATTGTTCTTCATCCTGGTATTGCTCTCTTTTTATTGAACCTTAAACTCGATTTCTCCATTTCGATCGAATTCTTCCTTGCTGAAATCTTGTCTTTTTTTGCAGCGCCAAATCGAAAGGAAGATCATCCAAGCTTTATCAAGGTTCGTGTTGCTTCAATTTCGATTTTTGCTTCAGCCCTTACAATTTGCGTCAACTTGTGATGAACCCTAAAAATCACAAATGTGTAATTTCTTCAATTCTGCAGTAACTGCATAGCTTAGGATTGTATAATGGTTTGATTGAACCCTTATACGAATTCGGTATTGTGAATTATAGACCAAAATAGTTGTGCACTCCAAGTGTTTGATGAAATGTCAAACATATGGATGATTTCTTGATGACTGTTTTCTCGGTATGTTGTGACTGAGATAAGTTAGATCAATGTTCAGGTAGCAAAGATTATTCATATATGTCTTAAGTTTAGCAAGGTGTAGTGAAAGAATTGAGTGAAGTCAGTGATCCTGTGAAATTAGTTAGTGCAAGACCATGTCAAATAAGAGCTCAGTTTAGCAAGGTGTAGTTTAGCAAGTTTAGCAAAGATTATTCATATAAACAGAAAGTGACTCTATAAACAGAAACACCATGACAGAAGGCAGTGATCATGTAAAATAATTAAGTGGTTGTGAAAGAAGTTATAGATGCATATTAAGATACAATATAATGATTGTCTTGTGGATATTATGGGAAGATATATTATGTATCCTAGTTTATTTAGATGAGCATCCTAGTTTATGAAAGAAGGCAGTGATCATGTCAATGTCAAAGAAGAACAGAAAGTGACTCTATAAACAGAAACACCATGACAGAAGGCAGTGATCATGTAAAATAATGAAGTGGAATGTGAAAGAAGTTATAGATGCATATTAAGATACAATATAATGATTGTCTTGTGGATATTATGGGAAGATATATTATGTATCCTAGTTTATTTAGATGAGCATCCTAGTTTATGAAAGAAGGCAGTGATCATGTCAATGTCAAAGAAGTAGTTGGTTTTGGTTTGTAAATTAAAGTTATAGATGCATATTATGATGTTTGTATAAGATCTCTTTCAATTCATTACTATGTGAATTTGTTTGTGTATTCACATCTGTTTCAATTCATTACTATGTGAATTTGTTTGTGTATATGTTTGTATAAGATCTCTATAATAAACAATATTGTTTTAACAAAGCCTTTTTTAGATGTCGGATGAAAACTATGCACATGATATGGAAGCTCATTTGCTTGCTGAAGAGGCTGAACGTATGTACTATGCATCCCCTTGGGAAGTCGTGGAAACCCTTACAGATTGCAGCCCAACCTCATCTAGTTCTTCATCTGCAACTGTATCACAAGATGAACTGTGGAGGGTAATGAACAATACTATCCCTTTTTGCATTTTTCAATTCAATCATAGTTTCCCCTTATCAAAGTAATGCTCCGTTAAGTCATTGATAAGAATGCCTTCTGTCCTTTGTCTTGCAATGTTTTTAGGATAATAATGTGGATCGATTTAACTACATTATCAATTACTCGGTTGAAAAATCTAATAGTCGTGTTCGCTTGGTTCAAGAGGCTGCTCGAGCACTTCGTGACCAAGCTGCGAGGTTATTAGGACAAAATGCATTTGCCAACCGTCAACTACAAAGCATGAATTCTGCATTACAACAAATGGCTTCAAGGCTTAGTGATGAATTGGCTATAAAGAAAATGCTAAATGATGAGAACCAAGAGCTCCATGAGCATGTAGTCGAAATTTCCACTTCCAATGTTCAGCTGAGACTTGAGCGTGACGACCTTATTTCTGAAAACAAACATCTTCGTGACGTTGCAACACGAAGCTCAACCGTAGTGTGGTTTCATTATGCTTTTATTGGTGTTGTGATGATGTTAGTTGCCATCTATATGGCCATGTAGTAGGGCAGGTTTTATGTTATGTAACATTGTCTAACTTTGGAATGTTCAAAACCAATGTAGTAGGGCAGGTTGTGATGATGTTATGTAACATTGTCTAACTTTGGAATGTTGAAAACCAATGTATGCAGGGGGGTAATTTTGGACTAGTATTCCCCTTTCCTTTGCAACTTATGTTTGTAATGTTTGTTTTTATTTAAGTTATGTAATTTGGAGTACTATGGCACCACTTGTTTGAGTTATAACTAATCCTTGAAGGTTCTACTGTAAGTTATAACTTGTCTATCGGTTACTACACGATAGAGTACGCAAACTTGTACGAGGATGACACCCATACAAAACGCATAAGGGAAGTTGTTACCGAGATGATAATTAGAAATTGCCCACCCATCCACACAAAAGAAAGGTATGAAGTTGGGGACCATGTCGAGTTATACAAGCTTGCATACGTGTGGAATGGCCGCCGTAATGTACCCGCCAATACCCCAAGACTCAATCTCGAATAAGTGGTCAAATGTGTGTTTTAAGTTCGTTGAAAGTTTCTTTTAAGTGCGTTGACAGTGTTATGAAGTCTGTTTCCAGTTTTATTAATTATGTTTCCAGTTTTATGAAGTGCGTTGACAGTGTTATGGAATGCGTTGACAGTTCTATTTAATACGTTGACAGTTTTGATTAATACGTTGACAGTTTTATTTAGTACGTTGACAGTTTTATTTAGTACGTTGACAGTCTTATTTAGTACGTTGACAAAACGATATAAATAAAGTCGTAATATAAGAAGTTCAATACATAAAGATAAGGTTTGAGCAAACAAATACAACAATACCTACGCAAGTAAGATTGGAGTTCACATTCATTTTACCGTAAGGCCAAAACACAAAAAGGGATCTACCGGTTAGTACATATATATGTACTAACCCATGGAATGTGCTTAAAGTTTACCTAAGTTCAAAGACCAGCTAGAAACATACTTCTGTACTTCCAAATGTGTGTTGCTATCTTATCTCGGATATGGCCCATTGCCGAGTTCGGATCGTTATCCTCTTCGTCATCTTCTTCGGTGAACTTCTTATTGGCGTTATCCTCTTCTTCATCTTCTTCGTCTGGGACAGAGTCGTAATACTTGTGTTCTAGTATGAAATTGCTTAAAGCAAAACATGCACATATAATGTCAACTTGAGTGGGTAGTGCATATGAAGGCATACCCTTCAAGATCTTCCATCGTTTCTTCAAAATTCCAAAGCATCTTTCAATGCTTGTCCTCAATGACGAATGAATACGATTAAATGCTTCCTTATGGTTCTCTGGAATGTGTTTGATGAACTGGGATTGGTGATATTTGGTTTTCATATATGGCACCAACTAACCCTTCCTATCCGGGTAGCCCTTGTCACACAAGTAGTAACGACCTAAAATATATAGCGTTACATGAGTAAAGACATTGAAATACAATACATATGTATGTATAAGTATTAGTTACCAGTTGGAGGATGTGGGAAATTCATATGAGCTTCATGCAAGGCGTGGTCGAACACCCGAGCATCATGAGCACTTCCTTCCCACCCAACAGATATGAATGTAAAGTACATGTCGAAGTCGCACACCGCCATTACATTAATCGATGTGAATCCTTTCCTACATCTAAAAGTCATTTGTTCGTCCTTTGGGGCAACACATTCGACATGAACCCCATCAATTTCCCCAATAGCCCCCTGTAAGCAGTTACTCAGAAACTATACGGACTATATCCAAATAACATGTTAAAAATAAATATGACTTGTATAAGACGTTTACCTTGAATACCCTATAGCGAGGTTCATTTACGACTCTGGAAGGAATGTTAGCAAAATTCGGATCACGGGGTCTCAAAAGTTGTTTGACTAGCCCTCCCGAACCAAGGTTTCTCCCAACCAAAGCATCCAACACTTGGTGAAACACCCTGCTAATTGTGTCTCCCGATCTTTGGAAACGCTCGCACGCATCTTGATTTGAGATCCCCACTGCAATTGTGTAAAGGAATATCCCAAATTTTTCCAGTACTGACATTTGCCGAGAAGGTGAGAGTCCATAACTATTTTGGAGTGCGTCACATAGATTGTTTAGAACATGTCTTTCCATTCGGAATGCATTACCGCATCTCACTTCTGATTCAGAATCCAGACACTGCCTCATCCACATGTAGTCGGTCAACGTCAAATTATAACAAGGGACTTTTAGCATATACCTAACAAAGTAAGCAGTACAAAGACGAGCATGGTTTGCAAGTAGGAGATGCAACATAACTCCATATCTCCTTAGACGCTGAGCCCTTGTCAATCGTCCTCGAACCCGTAAACCTCGAGCCATTGCAATATGCAGTCACGTTTGTTCAAGCGAAAGCCGTAACTGAACATATAAACGAAACAGGAGATGAATCTGTTAAAAACAGATTCCAACTACTAGAAAACAAGGACATGGAAACATATGTGATACAAGTCAGAATACATCATTAACAAAGTACACACCATAATTCATTACAAGCAAGAACAACAAATTATAAAAACAACTATTTTTTGCATTCATGCAAATTATTCAATTTTCAGTCAAGGAAAGACAAAGCTCATCAAGGCCAACTCAACACATAACATCATTTCGATCTTGCATCGAACTCATACTTCAGCCAAGCTAGTCGCAAGGAATTGTCAGGAATACAGATGAACACCTCTCTTGATGCTTCGTTCGAAAGCTTACTACAAGCAAAACAAAACATCACATGGTCGACTGCAAAGTCCAGATTTGCATCATTACTCATTTGAACTAACAAATCCATGTACTGCTGAAAGGAATATAGATTTGCCGACCTTGAACTACTTTCAAACTCACCCAACACTAGCCAATGTGTTGGTATAAGCAGATGTGTTGGCTGAAGGTTTTTTCCTTTTCTTTGTCATAGAATCTGGCAAAAGAGTTGGTTCAGATCGGGTTTGGTTTGCAGTAGGTACTCTTGAACCTTGTTTACCACCGGTTTGAGGGTTTCCATGGCTAGGTTTATTGATGGCATCACAAACACGATCTAGAAATGGATGAAGAGGCATGTCATCATCTAAACCATTTACGACATTCCTTAAGCTTGGACAATCTAAACCACTTTCTTTCGTAATACATCGATCAATGCTGTCATCGCTCAGATAGTTCACATCATTACCACAGTCATTCACATCATCAACAGTACCACCATTAACTTGGGAATCATTGCCGAGACCGGGAATTGTAAGAAGAAGCATAGGGTTGCCCATAGACGGTGACATGACAAACCTTCCATTTGCACAAATAACTGAAAATACATCACCCCACAGCTCACTCAACTCTGGATTAACCCCCTTCTTCTTGAACTGATGAAACTTATCATTCTTAGCCTACAAAGTATCAATGTAATTGTCAAAAAAATTGAATACGGAGGTTGACACTGTAAAAGGCATTACAATGACTGAAAACTCACCGTTCTATGTTTTTCCCACCATTCCTCAGAAGCTGTAACTTGGCCAGTAATAGTCCTTACAAATATGCATTAACATCAATTGATCTTCTTCGGAGAATTTAAAAATTATCCTCTCTTCTAGTTCAGAGGTGGACTTGGCCTTAGCCTTATCCTTACCTCTACCCTTACCTCTGCCTTTAGTCTTTCCACTTGCATTTCCATCTAGTTTATCAACATCCATTTTTTCCAATCTAACTTTACAAAAAGATTGTTGTTTAGACAATGGAATGTAGTAATCAAAGCAAGCATAAACATGTAATAAATCGAATCATGCAGTAACAACAATTGAAGCCGGAATGAAAGTGCCACATAAATGCACATAAGAATTCAACCAAAATGACAACACTATAACAAAATCGACTATGAAATTCAACCCTACAACAAAATCCAGTAACAACAATTGACAATTAGACAGTGTTCTCCATTCAACAAAATCAGCGGGGACTAATACCATTCCAAATAACATAAATACCAAATAACAGAAATGTATAGCAACTATCATTCCAAATAACAGAAATGTTATAGTAATCCAGTAACAAAATCCAGTAACAACTTCCAACAGAACTCGAAATTATCATAGCCATTTCATTATGAATGTACTCTTCCAATTATTCAGTAATTTGATTTTGTGAATTACATCTACTTCATCAATTCTGTTTTTCAAATGACAATGGTTGTTATCTCCTCTATTGAATAACAAGATTACAAAGAACAATTGAACTTACCTCTACCAATAGATTCGGAATGAAAAGCTTGTGAAGAAACCGACCTAGTTCTTCAATGGCACCAAAATTCGAGCACTTCGTGAAGGGAAACAGTAAACTGAAGTAAGTTTGAGGAAGCAAAAACGAAGGAGATGAAGGTTGATGAAGCAAAGAAATCGAGTACAAACCTGGAATGGCAAGATAGTTGTTGATGGTCTACATCGGCTTCAAGAACTGAGGGAGCTCGATTTGGGGAAGATGGAGAATAGAAATTGGGGGAAAAAATGTAAACTTGGAAGCTAGCTTAACATCACGTGAGGCAGCAAAAAATGGCACGTGATTTGTAAATTATTAAAATAGCCATGGGTATTTATGTCATTTAACATACCAAAATACCCAACTTCAACTACCATTTTTTCATCTTTACCGAACACCCTTTTTTCCAACTTCAACCCGAAAAACAAATTCAGCTACTAACTTCAGCTTCACCTACCTACTTCAGCTTCAACTACCTTCAACTTCAGCTAGCTTCAACTCCTATTTTCATCATCTAATCTGAATGGGGCCTTAGTTGGTCACTTGACACAACTCTCATGACAAGTTCTCATAACATTTATAACTCTATACAGAAATTAGCAATTTGTACTTGTAATATTAAGGTATCTATATGTACTAAGAAAATCTTCAAACAAAAAATGAATGAGATTTTTTTTAAATAACCTCAACGAACGTGATTACTAAATTATAAACATATCCTCCTAAATTATGAAGATCAATTTATTATTTGTGAACGCGAATACTTCGGATTTCGTACCTTTAATTTTTTTCTCAAACGGAACCTTCTCTCTGGTTATATGGCATATATGCATAAGTCGTAAATATGATAGGATTAGATAGTTGTTTCTCATTTGAATTATTTGTTATCTTGGAAATAGAACAAATCCAGATCGATGTCATTCGTCATTTGGTCAAGTAACACTGCAATTAGATATTTGTTGAATATAAAATAATGAAAATTAATTGTGGACTTTTGACTTATTTTCGTGATCCATCTTACTTGTCTGATTGTGTAAATTAGTATATATTAAACAAGTGTAATATCACGTGTCATGCACGGGGATGTATTATAAAAAAATTAATTATTTTTATAACAATTACTTTTGATTTTATTAAAATTATAATCTATCCTAATAATTAATTTGGAATATTACTAAAATACAACAAATATACATATATTAATAATGCTAATTGGCTTAGATATAAATGAAATTACATTTTTATTTCTTATTTTGGAAAAAGAGGCCTCTTAGGACATCGAGAATTTTTAACAAATAAAAAAATTATACAAATCAAAATACATACATATTTTCTGTATTAATTTAGTGGATCTCAAGTTCACAATAAAGTTTTGTTAGAATTAAATTTTGATAGTTATTTACGATAATAGATGTAAATATAAAAAAATAAACAACTTAACAAATTGCTCCTACAATCACTCTTAAATCTCGGAAAATATTAGCGTTAATATATAACATAGATTAAGTCCAGACGAGTTCAAATTATTATTTCGATATTTTGGAAAATGGATTAAGCACTTTATTATGAACACTTTATTAGAAAATACTATGTTAAATTTTATCCAGATACAACGATTTGAAATGTTTTAGTAAGAGATTAGAAAATCTTAATTAAGTGATAACTCAATAATATGCATAGATTAAAGACTAAATATTTTGATTAATTCACTAATTAATATAAAATAAAAGCCTCCAAAACGTCTATTTATATTATTGATCTCTTATTATAAATTGAAACGTCTATTTGTGCTATTGATCTAGTTACAACTCTAAGCAAGTTGTTCTATATATTCACTCTATTAAGCTGGATCTAGAATTTCTATCCAATCAATCATAGACACCTTAAACACTTGACAAAAACACTTAGTGCTCGTTCGGTTGAATGTGAGAATTGTAATTCATAGGAATTGAATTCATGGGAATTGCAATATAGGGGATTTTGAGAAAAAATGTGTTTGGTTAAAATTTGTACTCCCTCTGTCCCATTTTGTTAGTCCCATTTCAATCAGGCACATATGCCGATAGACGTTTTGCATCGTTAATATCTCTAGTTATATGTTAATAAAAATTATAATTTTTTAATATTGTTAAAGTACTCATTAATACTAATCAAACAAGACCCCACATGACTATGTTTTTTCTTATATATTAGGAGAAATCTACAAGATTCTCTCGGTTTGTGAATAGTGTCACAAAAAGAAATGGGACTAACATTATAGGACGGAGGGAGTAGTAGATAGATCAAAATAGGAGAATTTAAGATTTCATGTGTAAAAATGGAGGAAGGTGAATTACCTAGGGGGTATTAGGTACACTACAAGAAAAACCATTTATAGCAACGAACTTTTGCAACGACTAAATTATGTCGTTGCGAAATATATGTTTTGCAACGACAAAAACCAAGCGTTGCCAATATTGTTGCTATACATAAAATTTTCATTTCCCTCCACACCATATATGTTTGTCGTTGCAATACATCTTATATGAATATAGCAACGACATATGTCGTTGCAATAAATATGTTACAGATTTAACAACGAATTTGTCGTTGCAAAAAATAGGTAAAAATTAAAAAATTAAATATCAATCTCAATACTCTCCTTTCTTTCCAGATTGTTGTTTTCTCTTCTTCTCACTCCTCTTCTCATTCCTCTTCTCGTTCCTCTTCTCATTCCATGGCTTCTCCATTTTACACACCCAATCTTCGTCCTCGTCCTTCTCCAATCACTGTCGCGAGCCGCCCCACAGTCCATTTTCATCTGCGCGTCGTGTTTCTGCCCGTCGCACAAGGTGGAGTACAAAGCAGCCCTAATCCGGATCCCATCTTCGTCTTCACGGTTTTCCCTGATCCAGAGTCGCCGCTCCTCTTCACCTCGTCACCGCTCCTCTTCGCCTCGTCCCCGCTCCTCTTCGCCTCGTCACCGCTCCTCTTCGCCTCGTCACATCTCCTCTTCGCCTCGTCACAACCGTTGTGGGCGGAACCCTAGTCCAGTGCGCATCAGGTATGTACCAGTGAGATCCAATTCATGCTAGTATGTAATAGTGTAATTTGCAATTGAATGAATCTAAGTGTTGAAACTGGTGTTTGAATTAACAAGGATGGGGACACCTATCCTGATTGGCCTGCTGATCTTGACGTGAAGCCGGACGAGCTATCTTGGTGGATGTCTTCTGTAGAATGCATTAAGGAAGTTGGAAATGAAAGATTTAAGGTGGTATATGATTAGGAAATGGAGTCTATAGCTTTTTGTCATCATTAGAAATTAAACACATAGCTGATTGTAGATCATATGCAGAAAGGTGACTTGAAGATGGCACTTCGGAAATATTGGAAGGCTATGCGATACTTGGATGTTTGTTTGGAAAGAGAAGGCATTGATGATGGTAACCATTTTATACATTTAAAACTTGATCATTCTACCAAATAGCCGCTGAAACCAAATTTCTGCTTGAAACTTAATATACACAGAAAAGTGCTTCTCTATGAGGAAGACGAGGGCTCAGATCTATACAAACTGTTCTGTGAGTTGAATTTCTCGTCCCTTTGTAGAATGCTGCTTCTGTTACAATTGCCTTGTGATATGGTGTCGCCAATGATGGGTACTTCTCTATGGTTAGGCTTGCAAGATGAAACTCGGAGACATAACAGGAGCACTGTGGGATACTGACTTGGCAATTCGTGATGAACAGACTAATGTGAAAGCTCATTTTCGGAAGGGGCAGGTTGGTATTAACTTGCATGACAAGATGTTCATTATGATTATGAGTTTTTTTTAAAAGGCATAACAAACATGTTGATTCACAAACTTTCATATATTGGTCAAGTTTTTAAGTTCTCTATTATGCGTGCATCTGAGCAGGCACTCATGGAACTCAATGAAATAGATGCGGCTGTTGAGAGCTTTATGAGGGCCTTGGAGTTAAAGTCGAATGACGGTACATTTCACTCTCCTTTAAATTAGAAGTAACAATACTTTTCATATTCATGTATGCAAACCTGATAGACTTTTTCTTATTTTGTGCCCCATGAACATGACTACTTTCAGTTGTATTGAAGAAAGAGCTATCTGTGGCAAAAAAGAAGGTTATTGATCTTATAGTTCTCTATTCATTCATTCATTTTAATTTTACACTCAAGTTATAGTGTGGTTCCAAAGGAAACCACAGATCACAGTCAACAGTCTAAAATTTGGTATTCTTCAGATTGCGGAACGACTTTCTCAAGAGAAGAAAGCATATACTAAAATGTTCAACGGATGAAGCAAGTTCAAAAGCCACAATGGTATGCTTCATTCTATCGTGGAGCCACGTTTCATTGCATTTGGCACTAAACTCTCCCAAGTAGACTCACAAACTTACACAACATGCAGTGAGGTGTCATTGAGTCTAATGAACTAATCACTGTTTTTCCACTTATTTATAGCTTGTTGGTTATATTTAATGTGTATGATCAGAATTTGTGTAGGCAAAGTTGGAGAAATGAGAGAATTTTTTATTCAAGTATAATGAAACCGAGTCATGAGCTTTTTTCGTGTTTTCAGGATATCTTACTCTTGTAGCAGAGTACGTTTGCCTCAAATGAAAATTAATATATTGAGTCTCCTAATGTTTTTCTCTTTTTCTTATATAGTTATAATTGAATTGAGTTCAACTGTCACAATCTAAAACGATATATTCTGTTGTCTAGCTAGCATACATGATATAGCGGTCCAACTTTCTTACTTTCTGATTTTAGTACGTATGGTACGACTGCAGCAATCTCAAAAAGATGTGTATGCTAATTTGGTTTGCTCTAATTTTCATAGAGCTTAAAAAAATTAATCATGAGGTTCCTAATATCATTACTGCCTTATCTTTTGTTTTCCTTGATTATGAGCTTTAACAGTGGACATCATATATGCATAAAGTGATAATTTTGACTAATTGAATGACATTCTATCTCTAAGAATTGACTATCTATCTGTTGCTGCATATGATGATTTGTTACCTTCCGACCTTGTTCTCCTTAAAGACAAGGTGACTCTCTTACTCTGAAGTTGTTTTCTTATCAATGATCAACTTTTATTTATATTCATTAGAATAATGTTGAATTATTTAACTTTAATTTTCCATTTACAAATTTTCCCCTATATAATAACTTTTGATATCATTGGTATCTCTTTGTCATTGTGCTACTTCTTGCAGTTTCTTTATTGTCATGTAAAATTAAATTAAAAAGGACTTCCATTGGGCTTCAGGTTCTTGATTGATTGAATCTACTTAAGAGACTACAATAATTCATATAACTAAGTATTTTTGTATAAACTGTTATCTAACTTTGCTAGTCTAAATATTTTTCTTACATTGGAAGTGATGAACTTAAATAAAGCTGGACAAATATACAATCCTGGATAACAATCATTTTTGTGTTATGATTTCTCTGTTTTCTAACATGTAATAAATGACTATAAACATGACAATAATGCAGTACTAATAAAAAGAAGGGTATGAGGATGTAATTAAATTTTCTGTAAGAAAGAAGAGGTTGTGATTTTCTTTATAGGGCTCAGAATAGTATGTTTCTATATAGTGTTTTTTATAACTTGGAATCTTGAGTTTTTTTTATGAAGATAATTAATGGGTTTTGAAATGCAAATACAGAGCAAGCAAAAGCAAGTGATACAAATCTTATCTATGGTTCAACACTGCAAGAGCTTGATTCAACACCTGACAAGCAGTATTTGGAGGTATTCTTCTCACCCTTTATTTCTTACATGAATTTTTAAACTTTCATGGTCTAAACTTGAATTTGAAATGCATATATATTTGTACTTAGTTGCTGGTAATTTTGATATCTGAAATCTTGATTTGTTTCTCCACGACTCCAATGGTGCAGGGAAACAAGTAGATGTCGAAGCGTTGAAGGGTGATTTTGGGATATTGTGGATGACACAAATATTATGAAATGATTTTGGTTTTATGATTTGGGATGTAGCTAAGTTGGCAAATTAAATATTTGAATGTTAGACATGTTTTTGGTACAGGTTGTAATTTGAACAAGTTTTTGAAGGTTATAAGTCGAAGTTATTGTGTTTATGATCTTGGATACAGGTTGTTTGAATGTGAATTATAAGGGTAGTTTGTATCGTGTGGATCGAACGAGTTTCTGTTGTTGCAAAGCTTTTCTACCCTGTTTTATTAGGACAAACTTTTGTTAGTTTGCTTTTACGATTGGTGTTGTTGTGGTTAATAAGTCGAAGTTATTGTGTTTATGATCTCCGTTTTGTTGGTTTGTATCGTGTGGATCGAACGAGTTTCTGTTGTTGAGTGAATTTGGGGCTAAGTTTTTGGGCTATTACATCTTCTTTTCCATTTGAGTATTGGAAGAGTTATGGCTTGCTTGATTTTCTTTGCGTTTAATTGGAGAAGTCAAGTTTTTTTTGCATATTGGGTATCGAAGAACTTCTTCTATATGTGCTTCTGTAATACTGTATGATCATTCGCTTGCAAAAAAGTGATTCATTCTTGAATGGGTAATTTTATGGCTATAAAGACACCAAAGCCTGCCACCTATAATGGAGTCCTATCCTTTCATCTGATGTTGTATTTGGTTCATCTTGGTTTTAGGTGGTGTTTGATTTGAACCTTAATTGCTTTGATTATAAGAACCTCTGACCTTTCTGGATCTTTCTTAATCAATTTTGAGTTTGACAATTTAAGTATGCAAGAAATAGGCTCGATTGAGTTTGATAGTTGACTGAATCCAAGGGATCTTGTATAACGGCATTGTTGTGACGGATGTGAGTAAGACGAAACAGAAAACAGATATAAACGAGAAGATAACAAAACACACACAGATTTACGTGGTTCACCAACGTTGTGTTGGCTACATCCACGGGCAGAGGAGATCAGATTGTATTTCAGAGGAGGAAACTGATTACAAGTCTCACAAAAAACGCTCTAGATCTAAGAACACTCTCTCTTGTTACTTGTGACGGTTATCAAAAACCCTAATTTTTTCCTTTCTACTAGGTTCATGAGATAATAGAGCGTATATATACTACTTTTCTAAAACACAGAACTTAAGCAGGCCTAATTGAGCCCAATAAGCCCAACTTGGTATTTAAATAATAATGGAAGAATATAGAAGAAGCAAGAGTTTATATGAAAGAATAGTAAGGAAAATACTTGAAGATGGTGGCAAAATTGAAGTTTTCCTCTCTGCTCATGATTTTTTTACTCTCTGATCGCCTTTATTGTGGAGATAGAAAAAACTAGAATTCTAGTATGTATTGAAAACTCACTCTGTAAGTTACATGAAAAATACAAGAAATAGGCTAGATTGACTGATCGTTTGTATATATTGTGGTTTGCAAGTTAGTTGGTTGCCTCACTAAATTGAAGTTTCCTCTCTACTTGTGATTTATTACTAGAATTCTAGTACGTAATGGAAGCTCACTTTCTAATTTGCTTAATATGTGCATTAGAGATCTTTTAGTAATGACTTTGACATTGTAAATTAAAGTTGTTGCATCACTCTTTTTACTAACAGGTAATCAGTTGTGTTCAATTGGTCATTTTTCGCTTTTATCTGGGTCGTAACAAATTATGCCCTCTTCTTATCTTTTTTCTTGACTTGATTAGGTTTTGTTGGTTGGTGTAGTACATGTCTTTTAAGTTATCCTATTTGGCTCTGGCCTCTGGCATATTAGCGATCGTTCATGTGTAGATTTTGTGTCTTGACTCAACATACGTGTTGTTGTTAGATGCGAAAATCAGGTATGTTTTTTACTCCCTCTGTCCCATATTGATAGTCTCATTTGCTTTTGACACATATGTCGAGACACGTTTTGTATCGTAAATATCTCTAATTATATGTTAATAAAAATTATAATTTTTAATATTGTTAAAGTACTCATTAAGACGAATCAAATAAGACCCCATATGACTATGTTCTATTATATATATTGGAAGAAATCTACAAGATTCTCTCGGTTCTTAAATAGTGTACAAAAATCAAATGGGACTATCAATATTGGACAATCAATATGGGACAGAGGGAGTAATTGACATGGAAGGTTCGTGATTCTTGAAAAAAGAAATGACCTACAACATTAGGTTGAGATGATGATTGTTTTGAGTACATTTATGTGGAAACTTAAATGAGTAACTGACAAACTTGTCAGTTTTTTTGTTTCTTGTATGTAATACAGTATATGTGCAGATTCTTCATTTTCACAGTGAAAAGCTCTCTGAGATGTAATTCAATTATGTATTTTTCCAAATAGTAGAAAATGTGATTTTTTCAGAAAGCTTGTATAATTTTTATGTTCCCCTTACTTGATAATAAGACTATGAAATGATTTGCTAAGTAGAGACATGGTCTAAAATCATTGTGTATTGAAAATATAATCTTGGTTATTGGAAAAAGGAAATTGTAGGGGTGGAACCCTTAGTTATGAAATGTCAAGTAATTGATGGCTAAGGTTTGCAGGCTGTGCTTAATCATCGTCGTCAAATGTGATAAACATTCTTCCTTTTCAATTCCACATTGAACTTTGTAAAAGAGCTAAAAGAGAATTAGTTTTGTTAATTCTTAACATAAAGTTCTTATCGAAATGCTACGAAGGTCTAAGAATTTGGGGCTAAGTATTTGGGCTATTACATCTTCTTTTCCGTTTTAGTATTGGAAGAGTTATGGCTTGCTTGATTTTTTTTGCGTTTAATTGGAGAAGTCAATTTTTTTTCTTCATATTGGGTATCGAAGAACCTCTTCTATAAGTGCTTCTGTAATACCGTATGATCATTCGCTTGCAAAAAAGTGATTCATTCTTGAATTGTAATTTTATGGCTTAAAAGACACCAAATCCTGCCACCTATAATGGAGTCTTATCCTTTCATCTGATATTGTATTTGGTTCATCTTGGTTTTAGGTGGTGTTTGATTTGAACCTTAAACGAGGAAACTGATTACAAGACTCACAAGAAACGCTCTAGATCTAAGAACACTCTTTTTTGCTACTTGTGACGGTTATCAAAAACCCTAGTTTTTTTCTCTCTATTAGGTTATGAGATAATAGAGCGTATATCTACTACTTTCCTAAAACACAAAACCTAAACAGACCCAATTGAACCCAATAAGCCAAAATTGGAATTTAAGGCACAAATCTTACAGACATATTGAGAATAATAATTGAAGAATAGAGAAGAAGCAAGAGTTTATATGAAAGAATAGTAAGGAAAATACATGGAGATGGTGACAAAATTGAAGTTTTCCTATCTGGTTATGATTTTTTTACTCTCTGATCGCCTTTACTGTGGAGATGGAAAAAACTAGAATTCTAGTATGTATTGGAAGCTCACTTAGTAAGTTAGATGGAAAATACAAGAAATAGTCTAGATTGTTGATCGCTTGTATCAGACATGTTACGATCAAAACATAAACCGTCTTTTCCTAGATCTCTTATACATACTACTCATATTTTTGAGCTTATACATGTGGATGTATGGGGTCCTTATAATGTATCTACACATTATTGGAATTCATTGTAATTACCGTCTAATTAGAGCAACTGGTTCTTGCACCTCGCATCGATCAACATGGTATCAGAGCAGGAGTACTCGATCCTTGAGATCTGATCGTTTCTGGTAAAGATTGTTCTTCATCCTTTAGTTGCGATCATGGCGATTGATACTGATGCTGAAGTTGAACGAGAAGGCAGAAGGCAGGTTAATCTGGAGTCGAATACTACTGCTGCTTCAGTTTATGGAGATCCACTGGCTCTTTCCAACTCCGATCATCTTGGAGCTCGTCTTACTGTAGACATTTTCGATGGATCTAACTTCCTCTCATGGAGACAAAGTGTTCGAATGGCACTCGGCGCGAAGAGGAAGCTAGGTTACATCGATGGAGGAGTGAAAGTGCCAGATCCTAATTCGGATGACTACGAGCCTTGGATTCGTTGCGATTACATGATCCGATGTTGGATTGTGAATTCAATGGAGAAAGCGATTTCTCAAGGATTTGTTTATGTCGATTCTGCTCGACAGTTGTGGCTCGATCTTGAAGAACGATACGGTCAAGCAAGCGGTCCCCTCTTGTTTCAGCTAAGGCGGTCTCTCATCACCATCACTCAAGGTAATCTTTCAGTTACCGAGTATTATACTAAATTGAAGCAAGTATGGGATGAAATCCAGAGTCTAGAAGGATTTCCTCAATGTGATTGTGGAGCTCTCAAGAAATGCACCTGTTGCTTACTAAAGCGAATATTAGATCTGGAAAGTAGGAATCGATTATTACAATTCTTGATTGGATTGAATGAGGTTTATGAAGGCGTTCGTAGCCAGATTCTTTCTACTGAACCCTTGCCTACTGCGAATAAAGCCTTTTATCTTGTTCAACAAGTTGAACGTCAACGCCAAATCACAGTTTCTGGTTCCATTACTGATTCAATGGCAATGGTTGCCAATGCGCCTGATAAGAGGTGGATGAGCAAACAAGATTACAAGAGAATGAAACTTGAACGGCAATGTACTCATTGTAAAGCTCGAGGCCACACTGTTGATCAATGCTTCAAGCTCATAGGGAAACCAGATTGGTTCAAGGATCTGAAAGACAAGAAAGGGCCTCATGCTTCTGCGCACATGGTTGATACTGAGGATACACCTCTGGAGTCCACTGGTGGTTCATCTCAGTCTAATCCTATGCACACAGAACTTGTCAATTCAGTTTTTAAAGAAGTGATGCGTGCTATGAAGGGAAAAGGTTTCATCACAGATCAATCCAATCAGTTTGCAGGTACTGTTTCTTATTCTAATCCTTCAGTTTTGCCTGCACAACAATGGATTATCGACACAGGAGCTTCAGATCATATGTGTCGATTTGGTTACTTGCTATCTGGCACTAGACCTTTGAATAAACCTGTGCACATTTGTCTTCCTGATGGCAGCACTAAGTTAGTCTCTGAAGTTGGTGATCTTCAGTTGCCTAACTCTGTATTGCTCACAGATGTTTTGCTTACACCTGATTTTCAACACAACTTGTTGTCTGTGGGAAAATTAGTTTCTAATGAGGAAATTGTGGCAGTGTTTGACAAGACTCATTGTTCATTTCAGGACCTTAGAACAGGATTGGAGATTCTTGTGGGAGAAAAGGTAGGAGGCTTGTACTGGCTGGTCTCCTTGGCTGCACCTGATCCAGCTAAACAGTTGTTGAGAGTTGTTCAACTTAATAAGGAGCATTGTAGTGCTGTGACTTCCAAACCTAGCTATGATACTTTACATGCTAGATTAGGACACACATCTTATGACAAACTCAAACATATTGCTCCTAATATTTCTGTTTCTCCTACGTCTTGTGATACTTGCATTTGTGCAAAGCAACATAGACTTGTTTTTGACAGTAGTGATAGCATTGCACTGAGAGTTCTTGATTTGTTGCACATGGATGTTTGGGGGCCTTACAAAGTGCCTAGCCTCAGTGGGGCTCAATATTTCCTCACCATTCTAGATGATCATTCTAGAGCTACATGGACTATATTGTTTCATCACAAACACCAAGTGTTCAAGCTAATATCTGATTTTATTATCTTTGTGGAAACACAATTTAACACTGTTGTCAGGAGTGTTCGAAGTGACAATGGGACTGAGTTCATTAACTCACAAGTCCAAGGTTTCTTTTCCTGTAAAGGAATTCTGCATCAGAAGTCATGTCCTTACACACCTCAACAAAATGGTCGGGTTGAGCGCAAGCATAGGCACATTATAGAGATGGCCAGAGCACTCAGACTTCATGCAGCTCTGCCACAAAGATTCTGGGGAGATTGTGTTCTTTCTGCCACACACATCATTAATCTTCTTCCTTCGTCTGTGCTTCATGGTAAGACACCATATGAAATTCTACACCAGAAAGCCCCTTCCTATGATTATTTGAGAACAATAGGTTGTTTGTGTTATGCCCTTGATTCCAACAGAGGCAAAGATAAATTTGCTTCAAGGTCCAGAAGGTGTATTCTTCTTGGTTATCCTGTGGGGCAGAAAGCTTATAAGCTGTTTGATTTGGAGCATCAAATCATTGTGATCAGCAGGGATGTGAAGTTTGTCGAAGATATCTTTCCCTTCCATAGTAAACTCCCTTCTCAGACTCCATCTAATAACTTGCTTCCTCTTGTTTTATCCTCTGAATTTTCTTCTCTATCACCTACTATCACTGAACCTGATATTGCTCAGGCTACACCGGATCATATTGTTGATCTTGATACCTCTCCTTGTCCTTTTTTACCTACTCATACTGTTGAGTCTCCCCTTCCTAACAACACTGTCTCTGATATTGGTGTTCCACCTTCTCCCATTGATCTTCCATTACAGGTTATTGAACCTAGGAGATCTACTCGATCTATCACTGTACCCTCCAAGTTACATGACTACATTTGTCCTACTTTACCTGCTTCTTCCCAACATCCCACTTCTTTCCTTTCATACATAGGTGACCTTAGCCATTACTCTCATGCTTATGTCACTTCCCTCACACGCACCTTGGCTATCAAAGAACCATATTCTTACTCTCAGGCTAAGGGCATACCTGAGTGGGAGGAAGCCATGGACAAAGAGTTAAAGGCTTTGGATGACAACTGTACCTGGGAGTTGACTAACCTGCCTCCAGGGAAGCACACCATAGGGTGTAAGTGGATCTATAAGGTTAAATTCAAACCTGATGGCACTGTGGAGAGATACAAGGCTAGACTTGTTGCAAAGGGATATAGTCAAATAGAGGGAAAGGATTTCAAGCACACATTTTCACCAGTTGCCAAGTTCACTTCTGTGAGGATTCTTTTAGCTATGGCTGCTTTGAAGCAATGGGAAGTTCACCAATTGGACGTGAACAATGCCTTCTTACATGGATTCATAGAGGAAGAAGTATACATGGATGTTCCTCCTGGCTGCAAGACTGCCTCTCCTGGTCAAGTATGTAGACTGAGACGTTCTTTGTATGGTTTAAGGCAGGCTTCTCGCCAGTGGAACCTCGAGCTTACCAAGTTCCTTGTTAATTTTGGTTTTAAGCAATCCCATCATGACTATTCCTTGTTCCTCAAAGAAGTCCCTGCAGGCTTGGTCATTGCCTTAGTTTATGTAGATGACCTTATACTTACTGGAGATGACTCAAGTGAAATCTCAGCAGTTAAGCAGGCCATGGATCTTGCATTCACCATTAAGGACTTAGGTCCTATAAGGTACTTTCTTGGCCTTGAAGTTTCCAGGTCAGTTAAAGGCACCATTCTTAATCAAAGGAAATATGTCCTTGATTTGTTAGATGATACTAATCATCTTGACTGCAAGCCTTCCCCATTCCCTCTACCAAAAGGTTTGGAGTTATCTACTGACAAAGGGATTGTCATGCCTGATCCAGAGAAGTACAGACGTCTTGTGGGCAGATTGCTTTATCTTAATCTCTCTCGCCCTGATATTTCTTATTCTGTTCAACATCTCAGCCAGTTCATGAGCCAACCTCGTGTTCCCCATTATCAAGTTGCACTTCATGTTTTGCGCTATCTCAGGGGTACCATTGACATGGGGCTTTTTTATCCGTCTTCCAGTGCTCTTACCTTGACTGCCTACAGTGATGCTGACTGGGGCAACTGTGAATTTTCTGGGAGATCTCTTACTGGCTGGTGTGTTTATCTGGGCAAGTCCTTGGTTTCCTGGAAAACCAAGAAACAAAAGGTGGTCTCCAAATCTTCTGCGGAGTCTGAATATCGTTGTATGTCTCAGACTGCCAGTGAGATTGTTTGGCTTGACTACCTTATGACTGATCTTCATGTGAATGTTCCCAAGCCCATCTCTTTATATTGTGACAACACTGCTGCTATACACATCTCGGAAAACCCTGTTTTCCATGAGCGCACTAAGCATCTGAATCTAGATTGTCACTACGTCAGGGAGCAGTTCATGTCGGGTCTTATTGCTCCTGCGCATGTCCGGACTGGTATGCAGTTTGCTGACATTATGACCAAACCACTTGCGGAGCCTCAGCACAAATTTCTCTCGTCCAAGTTGGGTCTGATTCTTTTGCCTCCAGATCCAACTTGAGGAGGGGGTATTGGAATTCATTGTAATTACCGTCTAATTAGAGCAACTGGTTCTTGCACCTCGCATCGATCTGGTTCTTGCACCTCGCATCGATCAACACACATGGTGGTCACAAATACTTTCTAACCATTGTTGATGATTATAGTAGAGTCACTTGGTTACATTTGCTTCAAACAAAGTCTTCCGCTTTTGATACGCTTAAGACTTTTATTGCTATGGTTGGTGGAAAAAGCGGTTTTTTGACAAAGAATATGACGATTTTAAACCGGGGTTAAAGTGTCTGGCGTAAACTTATTTACCCGGTTCCTATTTTACCACGGTTGTTATGTTTACCTCGGTTATCAACCGTGGTAAAATGACATTAATTCTATTTCAAATAAACCGTAGTAAAATTGTAACGGGGTAAAACACTTGCCACAGTTCTAATATAAGCCGTGGTAAATGTTATTAGTTTTAACGAAAAAATTAATAAATCGAACTCGGACTGCGGGTTCCCAAAATTTAAAATTAGAAACAGATTTTAGCATCAACTGATTTTAGCAAGTAGCAACTGAATTTAGCATCAACTAGTTCAAACTCTCTAGAATCCACTGCGAAGAAGACTCAACACTCTTGTCCTACACCATGCATCATTGCAACCTTAGGCACTGAACTACCACACATAGCAAAAAGGTATGTAAACACAACAACTGTCATCAAATACTCGGAGTAATAGATTAAGATGGATATTTCGGATACCCATAAAGCGAGACAAGTTGGAGTTCAAAAAAATCTTTTCTTAAGTTTGATTACAAAAGGAGAGGAGGGTAGACACGAGGACAAAAGATTCGGTGAGGAGACGAGGACAAGTCTCGGCCATTAGATGAAAAAACAGACGGTTAGATCGAGTGCTTCGCACACAATGAGGGAACGCGGTGGCTTTTTTGAAATGGATGAATAATGGCAGGGGTAAAAGAGTCTTTTTCTCCAAAAATTGAGGGGTTTGCCCTATTTACTCCTTTGACGATATGATTGTGAAACTTGCTCTCTGCTTCTCTTCCATGGCAGCGACCAAAATATGGCATCGTCTTCGACCTGGATTTCAACACCACAACGTTATCTCATCCTTCTTCTTCGTCAACCTCAACCTAGATCATACGTGCAGTCTCGCCCTCTTTTTCTCCCCGATAACCAAACCCTAGGGAGCCCCGACGGCGCAGGTCAGTAACACTACATAAACCCCTCTGAGAAGTTGTCCGGCGAGGAGAAAGAGGGATTAAACTACATTCGAGCTTAAGAATAGCACCGCTCATCATCACATGTACTACTCGCCTCCTTGCATTTAATTTATTTGTTTGATGAATCTTGTTCGAATTTAGGTTGGGTTCATGACAAATTGCACAAAATTGGAGTGTAAATTTGCGAGATTAACTTATTTATTGGGAACTTTGACTGAAATTTGTTAGATTAGGTTTATGAGAAAGTGCAAATCAGGTCTCCTCGATTGAAGGTGTTCTACTCTCTGGCTTTGCCCATCTACTGCTCTGCCTCGTGCGGCAATGTTCAACTTGGGTGAAGCAGAAGAAGATGGAGCTGCTGTTGAAGTGATGAATGTTAAAAAGTTAGTTTTATTGGTCTACTGTTTTTTGTTTTAAATAAGCTGTCAAGCCACCCCCACCTGCTACTATGAAAAGTGGCTTAAAACTATGTACTTGTCTACTGGTTTCCATCTTGAAGCATATGCAGTTTGTAACTCCAAAATATGCTATTTTCAAGGAATGAGTGACCTCACAGTAGTTGTCAACGTGCATGAAGACTACTTGGCATCTAGTACTTGGCAAAGATCATAGTTGACATTGACTCTCAATTTGGTGTAATATCTATTTTGGCTACCTACTCCTTCCGTCCCATATTGTTATTTCCATTTCGAATAGTGTACACTATTCACGCTTGAAGAGAATCTTCTCGTTTTTTCTTGATATATAATAAAATATATAGTCATGTGGGGTCTTGTTTGATTTGTATTAATGCGTACTTTAATAATATCAAATTTTAATTATTTGTATTTACATAAGACTAGAGATATTAAGGATACAAAACATATCTCGGCAAATGTGTCATGAAAAAATGGGAAGAATATTATGGGACGGAGGGAGTACCATTTTGGCCTTGGGTATGTATGTTTGTTATTAATTTTGGATTTAAATTATGTAATTAAGTGAGTAATGCTTTAATTTTATTAGACATACTAGGAAGTAGGGGCCCGCGCGATAAAGCGGAGTAATACCTAGAACTTGGGAGATATTGAGTGTGTTTTCCATCTATGTTGTGGTCATTGACTGAGTTTTATATAGATATAAGTTTCGTGGTTTAATAGTTTGTCTAGTTTGCGGAAATAGTTGTATCCTTGCAAGGCTAAATATAGAGCATGAGTAAACTTGTAATTATTGCAAATAATGACCCATGCTTGCATTTTTTGCCAAGAGTGGTTCAAATGAATACAATGGTTCAGATGAATGAGAGATGAATACAATGGTTCAGATGAATGATAGATGAGTATATTTTTGTAGTTTTGAAAAAGGTAGGTAAAAGAGGTCCAAGAAGATATAACCGAAAATCATAAAAACATAATTTAACATATATATTAAGATCATTATAATAATAATAGAAAGACTTTGTACATTTGATTAAGTTTGAAGTTATCATTATTTTGTGATGTGTGCTAAAGGTTTTCAATACGAAGTACAATGTAAAATGTTACAGCATATATGAGTGGAGAATATTTGGCAAGTGAAACTTGAGAGCTTATTTATATATACCATTTTTTTTGTAACAATTGTTTTTTGTGGCTTATAAGAAAATCCATCAATAATCCTTTTTCATAATTTTCTTCAAAAAATATATTATTCTTTTGTTTTTTCGTCATCCTTTTATTTTTATCTTTGAAGTTTATCTCTAAATAGGGAAATGACATTAATTAATTATTTAGTTTTGGGCTAAATAATTAAGTCACTAATTGATATATGGTCTAATAATAGTATTTTTATAGAACTCACTCACCTCACTACATAGTTGTGAAAGGGGGTTCTACCTCCAGCTGTTGCGGGTTGCCAGTGACGCTGGCAGGTTGGATTTTCCCAAGCTACATGATTCATTGAATCTTCAGTAATATGCTTAGATTTCATTTCAATTGGAATTTGGTTATTTACGGACAATCGGAGAGCCGGTGGCCGATGGCAAAGTCCTCAGATTCTGTTTCGCTTGATGTAGATTTTGTCTCCCTTGCTGGAAAGGTTATTATTGTTCAACTTTAATTAGATTTCATTCTCGGAAGTCCTCGCTTGATGTAATTGATGAAATGTGATGCTTTTTGTGTCTGTTTGTTGTTTTCATTGATTTTTAGGGTTTTGGTAATGAATTCTAACCTGATTCACAATTCAAAAATTTCTCTGACTTTTGCTGATAATGCTGCAGTGAATCAAGGATTGTGAAAACGAAAGTAAAAAACCATGACCGATAATGCTAATTGTAGCTCTAAACCTGCCACTGTTGAAATAGGTGCTTGAATTCATCCTTTTAGAATACTTAAGTTGCTAAATCTTTTTCAAGTAGTATGTAATAGTTTTTTTTAGTATAATCTTCCGTCGAAGATATTGTGCCGTTTTTAAGTATAATCTTTGGCCGGAAAGGTACTCTTGCAGAAACAAATGAGGAATGACACAATGAATGCTTTGAGAAAATATATATATGATTGAAACAGTGAAAAAATCAGTTTACATAGATTTTTAGTATATTGAAACCTGATATTTTCTTATAAGTGACAAATCTTGCCCAATTGCAATTGTTGGTTTTGAATTGTATTATATATATGTTTTATGTTACTCATGCGGGATGAATTGAACAATAGTTGTTTTGCTTTTGCAATTCGAAATTCAAGTATGTGCTGAATTTTGTGTTAACAAATGGCTGTAATAGAGTTTTCCAAAGTTTTGTAAGTGAAACATGCTAAGCACCTTCACAATGATCTATCTTAGTTTCATATTACTGTATTTATTTTTGAAAAAGAAACTTTTGTGATGACACACTTCTGTGATGAGATTTCACCATTCTTGGCTATATTAATTTTCGAAAGCTCTTTAGCAGTTCTGCAAATCAGTGATTTCTTACTGCTTTCTGGCTTCTGCAATACATTTTCTGCTACTGGCCGTGAAGATAAGTTTTCTATGTTCAGACCTTGTAGTTCTTTGGGGACTTGTATCATTAAATCAAATCCATTTTTTGAGACATGATTTTTTTTCTTTCTTTTACATCGTTTTACCTTGAACTCTGAAGTTTATCACATCTTACTTGTTTGCTGCAGGGAAGCAGATGATATAGTTTGTCGACTATGTGACGCTAGGTCCTCTGAGATAAAGCCTAAGATGTTTCTTCCAAGGCCATCAGACAATACCTCTGGTAATCTTTCTTTTGTTATTTACTTTGTTTTTCGTTATTTACTATTAAATAGTGTATGAATAAAAGGTCTGACAACCTATCTGGTGTTTCGTCTCTGCGTTGGCTAAATTTGAAAGACAAATAAATTTGAGTTCAGATTAGTTTGTTTTGAAAGCTTGGCAATGAATTGAAGTTTGAAGATTATTGCATTAATATTTGCCTAAATTTGAGTGTGTCGGTTTATGTTTGTGATGATTTTTTCTGGGAAAGACAAATAAATTCGATTTAGGGAAATTAATGTAATATCTAACTCCCCTTTTTACATAAGCCTATGAAGTTTAGGATAAGCTTAAAATTCTGAACACAAAAATATGGATAAGCTTTCAAAATTTCTCTAGATTTTGTCATCCTACTTATTTACCAACCACTTGTTTTTCCAGCATAAAATCAATGTAATATTAAAATGCTTGACAAAATTAAAAAAATGCTTAATCTATATCGTTAGGCCAACTACGTACACCCTATTGATTAGAAATTGTCATCATAATATGAAAGGAAGATTATGAAGCTAAACACTGCAAAACTTTTATAAAGTTTACAAAGTAATACTGTAATTACCAACCTTGCTTGTTTTGAAAGGAAGTAGTAATTACTAATCTTAAGTAACGATAATCTGAATAGAAATGACAGTCTGTGAGAAAAACAATTTCTTGAGTTCTCTTTGGGTCTTGCTGCCTGTTATGTAATACCCGGTAATTTTCTAGTTTCGTGTTAAATTTTTTTTGGCAACGATTAATAATTTTAATTAGCGGTTCATGCTTATGTGTTGGATTTGAATTCTTTGGAATGTTTTAATAAATGTTTATGTGCTCTGAGTTGGATGTGTCGGGTTTTGCCCGTATGATGTATGATGACGTGCGTTTTACTATCTAGTTGTAGAAATTATTTTTCATGCTTCCGTGATTTATTAGGATACGTTTGGGTTGGTTTTAATTTATTTCCCCGTATCGTATAGTGAGAATTTAACCCTAAGCTAAATAAACCTTATCCTTATTTTAATATACTTCCTCCTTTACAAATTACATCTTCCTATACATTAAAACCCAACCCCTTATACGTAGCTATATTGTCCTTCACCTCTCTCAACTCTTCCACCTTCATTTTTTTTCTCCCGTACACCACGCTCAGCTCCTCCTTGCAGCTCCGCCTTCTCCTTCGTCCAGCCACCAAGCCCGCCATCGCTGCTCCTCCTTGCAGCTCCGCCTTCTCCTTCGTCCAGCCACCAAGCCCGCCATCGCTGCCCCTCCTCGCAGCACTTCCTTCCTCCTCGCAGCGGCGCAGCTCCTCCTCGCAGCTGTCGCAGCTCCTCCTTGCAGCTCTTCCTTCTCCATACAGCGGCGCAGCTCCTCCTCGCAGCTGTCGCAGCTCCTCCTCGCAGCTGTCGCAGCTCCTCCTCGCAGCTGTCGCAGCTCCTCCTCGCAGCATCGTCGCAGCTCGTCCTTCTCCATACAGCAGCGCAGCAGCTCTGGGGGTCGTCTCCGGCGTAGTAGCAGCAGCAGCCACCACCCAGTTCGTCGACAAGCTGAGCACCACCTTAGCTCAGCCACACCATCTCATTGGAACCACCAACCCTTGCCAATTACTCCTTGTGAGAATTTTTCCCTAATTCTTTAGAACCCTAGTTTTTCAATTTGGGGGTTTATGTTAAAATTGATGTTTGGGCTGAAATTGATGGAAGTAATGGATGATTTAGGTTGTTTGAAGTTGATAATTAGAGGAACAAGTGAATGATTTGAGTTTTGGGCTCTTTTGTGTGAATCTGAAAATTCTGGGAAAAATCCGTAATTTCTGGAAAGTTGTGGCTGGCGTTTGAAGGTGAGGAATCTCCCTACAAGTATGAGAAATTTTACGGTTTTCAATTTAGATGTGTATGTGATGAGTTATGACGTTTTTCGTGAAGGTTCGACTTAGGCGACCGTTTCGTGAATCTTGCGACATCTTTTTACGACAAACGGATTACTTGAGGTGATCGTCAATTGAGGCAAGTTATTTGTGAGCGTTTTCCATGTCGTAGTAAAGAGTTAGGATGAACGAATCTCAAACATTTAGTTGTACATACGTCTAATCATATAAGTTGTCTCTTGTTGCTATTGTTGGTTCCTTGGTGATGTCTTTTAATTGTTAGTTGGTTAATGTCACTTGTTCCATTGTGTGTAGTTGTGTAGAGATGTCTTATTATATGGTGATTTTTATGAGTTAACTACGCTCATGGTGATACGAATGGTTGAGATATGATTAGTGATTGCGTTATTGCTTTACATATAATAATGTTGAGGCATCGAGTTACATACTCTTGGATTTCAGAGGTTGAGTTATAAAACACGATAAATTCGGGGTAAGGATGGTTCCGATCCCTATTTGGTTTTATAATGTTTTTGGTCAGCATGGTGCCCTCGATTGCTCAATTTGAAGAGTGGTCGTAGGGACCGTCTTATCAATCTGGGTCGGCCGTTCACCTAACTAGTGTTCGTTCTCCGACTCTTGGTAAGACATTGGTACCCAAGATGCGGGTTCAGCCCAAGGTACGGGTTAGAGGGTATACCTTCGGGTCCAAGACAGACTTGGACTTGTTTTCGAAACGGTTTTTCGTACTTTATGTTTTTCATTAGTTTTCTTTAGCATTGCTTGCTTGTATGTGCTTTTATGCTATTTGTGCGTGTGCTTGTGAATGATTGCCTTCCTGTTTTGAAATCTATGACTTCACTATAATTTGATTGATCAATCTGATAACTGTAGGTAAGGGTCGTCTAGTGATGATATTTATATTGTAGTTTGATATGGATAAGCGTATTGATTATACCAAGTGTCCTTAGGTACTTACTCATGTTGATCTTATGTTACGACTGGTTCATCTCTTAACCTTCTTCTTCATCTGTAAACCTTCTCGCATATCCGTCAGTATTAGAGTAGTGTCTTTGACTTGCTATTTTTCCAATATAATCATGTCTGCAGGTCTGCACACTTATAGGTTTGCATATTCGTGACTCTGTGACTTTTTCTATTACATGTATTATTGCTCATATAATTTGCTAGTCTGGTTGGAGACTAACCCTCATTTCGGTGGGGGACTGGCTGTGTTTGTGCATGGTCAGGTATACGTTCAGTTCCAAAGCACGGAGGAGATAGGGCGACTTGATGCATTCTAGGATGGGTCTTTTGCAGACTTGATTTTTTTTTGTAAACTGATGCTCTTGTCGAGCTAGTCCCTTTTGTCCTTTCTTTTGATACTAGCCTATGCTAGCGACCTCTCCGGAATACGTCAGATTTTAGGTTTTACCTTGATACTTGATCATATGGTTGTGTTTGTATTCTAGTTCGTTTATCTTTACAGACTCTTTGAACCCTTTTGTATCCGCTTTCGCCTTCATATTGATCTCATGTATCCTATTTCTTGTTCACTAACCGCCTGAGGGGATTTCCATCTCGGGGATCCCTGGCACTGTAGCACCCTTGTATTTCGGGGCGTTACATGTTAGGCCTGCACAGTTTGAAGCGTTAGATGGTATCCCATTACAGGGTCCTATTTGTGTGTTGTGATATGTACATTCAGATGTCCTAGAATGAGTCAAGTTTCATACCTGCATTTGGTCTTCTAAGTTATTGAATGTCTCCTTGAATACTATATTTCTCGTATAGTTCATTGGCTCCTTTGCACTCTGTAATAGCATGATCTTCAAGCTCGTTGGGTCTGTAACTCTTGAAATTGCCACGTACAACTGTCCATGGAAAAAGACAGGCTTAGGCAAGTATAAGCTAACATGTTTGAGTGATTGGCCTTGACTTTTGTTTATAGTCATTGCGTAGCATGGTTTCAGGGGGAATTGACGTCTTTTCATAACGAATGGCCATTTTGTCTGAGGTGAGCTAAGAGTTATTCTTGGAATTAAGACTTTCTTGCCCACTGATGTTCCTGTTATAATTTGAGCTTCAACTATCCAGTCGCCAAGCTTAGTTATGATGAGCCTTGTCCCATTGCATAAGCCTTGAGTTGGATTAACATTGCGGAGCAACATAACCGGTAAGCCTAACTTTAGGTTGAGGATATGTGGCGGCATACCTGTAATTTAGATCATGTTAATTTTAATAAATTGTTTAGTTGTTGTGGGTCATCCTATATCAGATCAATATAAAGCTGTAAGCAATAGTGTACCTGGGAAATCAAGGGTGTTTAAAAATTCTGTCGGGTATAGCTGTCCTTGGTCTGATGAATCTGTTGACGCTAAACAGACCTCGTCAGAACTCGCGTACATCTTCACATTCCCTCGTAGTTGATCAAACATGTAAGCATTTATTTGGTCAACGTCTATGTTGAGGGGTGTTAGTATAGCACGTTCGTGGAGGTATTCTAGGTTCTTTTGGTGTTGGCTAAAATCCGGGAACACTTGGTTGACCAACTGTTGTATTGGATTATTGTCGGGGGCCACTAAAAATTGATGTGGTATTTCAATCCACGTTGGCTCGTCTTCTCCCTCTAATGCAGTTGTTGTTGCATTTCCATCCCCCACAGTTTGTATCCATCTGTTGAACTCTTGTTTCCTTGTGTCAATGCTCCCGTCCATTTGTTGGTCATTCACCCTCATACTCTGGGTCAGACATAGAACTTGGCAATGTTGTCACAATGGTGAATTGTTAATGCATGCTTGCACAATATCTTGTCGTCGCCCTTTAGTTATAACAAGCAATATTTGTCTGAAATCGCCGCCCAGTATCATAGGAATCCCTCCAAACAACTTTTTACTGTTGGATTTATTTTTCAGCCCTAAGATGTCCTGCAATGTTCTGTTCAATGCTTCAAAAGCGTTTCTGTGAGTCATTGGTGCTTCATCCCAAATTATGAGCCTGACTTCATGCAACAACTTGGCCAAATTGGAGTTTTGTGTAATGGAGCAGGTGCTATGTTCATCCAGGTCCAATGGGATTAAGAACCTGCTATGTGTCGTCCGCCCCCTGGCAGTAGGAGTGATGGTATCCCTGATTTGACGGAAGAACGTTTAGATGTTTTTGAGGGTTAGAGGAATAACTTTAAGTTAATTGGGTGCAGATACCTGAGGATGCTACCGCAAGGACAATGTTACGCTCCGCTCGTATGCGTGCCATGATGGTTTTGTAGAGGTATGTTTTGCCCGTTCCTCCTGCACCGTATATGAAGAAAAATTCTCCTTTTTGGTGTGCAACTGCATTTATTACCTTTGCATAAATCTGTTTCTGCTCGGAGTTGAGCGAGTGGAACAATTTGTCGTGCACTTCTTCCAGCTCTGTTGTGTTGTAGGCCAATTCTTCTCGGATCAACCTGTTCTCTACTACTGTAAGTAGCTGTTTGTCTGGGGTTGGGAGATCGGAGTAGTCTGATAGTGATCTACCATTTCTAGCTAAAACCTCTTCGATCTGCATGAGACAATAATTCTTGATCTGGTTCTCTGTTAATGCCAAGGTTGGGCACTTGAAAAGCTGTTGTTTTTGGCGTACTATGCCTTCAGAAAGTGCCTCCCAAGTCGTTTCCCACAACTTTTTTGGGCTAGCAACGTCACAAAAGATTAGGATTGTGACAAACAATTCTCTCAATTGGACACCCGTGGCCCACACCTTTGCTTCTTCTATAGCGTCTATCCATTCACGGTCTTCATTGAGCATGCCTCTGGCATAGCAGGCCTGTTTGAACGTATCATGAACCACGTCGTCAACAGTTTTGATTTCTTCAAAATTCCTAGGCCCTTTTACCAGATTTAACAACATGCACAAATAGTATCGCTCGCCTGCAGTTGGGTGGGTGTAAACTATCCTTCCAATAGGCACCTGGGGGTCCAATCGTGTAGTCCACATTTTCAGATCTGCTTTCCATACATATTGGGTCGGAAATTCTGCGTAGGTTAATTTTCTTGCATCAGCATCTACCATGTTCAGCTCGAACCAAGCCGTAAACATGCTCTGCTTTATTGTGGGCATGTTAATGACTGTTTCAAGGAACTGTGAATCAGACAATGTGAATGGATTCGCTTTTGGCAGGTGGAATGATAGACGAATTACAGCTGGGCGTCTATAGTGGATGTGGAATCCAAATATGCGCCAGGCTGCTTCACATGCAGATAAATACCGACATTCCAGATAATGCTTCACCTCATTGAATTCTACCTGCCGCGATGACCCACTACTTTGTGCTTGGTCATCCTTGTTCATGATTATTACTGTTGCTCTGTCAGGTCCTTTTGTGATGTACTTGAACAGGTATTTAATCGCTCTCGAACGGTTACACCACTCAACGTTGATATGGGAGTTGTACTTTAGTAGTAGATAACGGTTGAAAGGTACGACATGCCTGTTATCAAAAATGCCCGTCTCCCGACGCTTGTACACTGGGAAACCCTCTTGGTCCAGCGTTGTTTCTGCATAAAACTGTTTGGGCAAATGTTTCATGCAAACTCCGTCGTTTAGGCATACAGCATTGCATGGACCATGGATCATGTGTTCTCTCACCAATGCATGTGCTTCTGGATCTGATTCTTCACTGGGAATTTCTGCACATATGAAATCATCTATATCTTTTCCTGACATTGATTTGTTCCCCTCTTTGAGCCACAACAAAATGTGTGCATGTGGGAGGCCCCTTTTCTGGAATTCAATGGTGTAAACAGCTGTGCAAGGAAAATACGGGAGTGTTAAGTGTGGCATACAGAGCCGTAGGAGTGAGATTGAAATGGATGTAATGCCCCCTTGATGGGCAAGAATAGAATAAGTTATTTGAAAGGGTAAGGAATATAAACTTGTGTTCCGAACCTGCATTTGTAGGTCCGAAGATTTCGTTCTTTCGCAAATCTTCCAATAGTAGGCCTAACTTAATCTTGAACAGTTTTGTCATGAAATCAGGTCTGTCATTTGTTGTTTGTTCTCCGATTTCCGCAAGCATCTCGCCTATATCCGGCCATTTTGGATTAGCCGTAAATGTGATGAACAGTGAGGGGTTGCCGAACGTCCTACATAACGCCATGGCATCTTGGTAGTTCTGTGCCATATATCGTGGGCCACCAGTGAAGGTAGCTGGTAGCACTATTCTCCTCCCAATGGATCTTGCCTCCGTATCACCCTGACTTACAGCATCACAAATGTTGTTGTACAATTCTGATCTGAGTTTATCTTGGTTGCAGTCCACCCATCGGAGTCTTTCCTCCTCAATGCATGTGTAAGCATCTACTATATATTGATGGAACAACCGTCCAGCTCGTATCAATGTGGTAGCTTCATCAAGTCTTTGTTGAATCCTATAAGAGTAGTACTCTTTCATTGTCACACACGTGCGCTCTGTTTGTCGGCTTCCAGAGTTAGAATCATATTCAGTTTCTAAGTAGTAGCCATCTTCTCCATATGGGAAAAGCAAGGGATATTGTAAAGCCATGTAAAGAGGGTGCAATTCTGATATTCTTCTTGGCATTCCTGACAGGCTCTGTATATAGACATCTCTTGTAGCTTCGCTTTGCCCGAAATCTCCCCTCACTAATCCTATAATCTCGCCGACTGTTGGTTAGGTGTACTGTTTTTTACTGCTTGATCTTTCTTCTAGCAGCTTGAGGGTGAGTTCTTGTGTGCCATTTGTATGTGCCCAATCCTTAGCTTTCCTAAATTCTTGTGCAACAACACTGTCTGTGTCCAACATGTCAATCAGCTCCCGCACTAAATTTGTATCCACATCGGTACTTTGAAGATTCATACAACCAAGTCTGTTTTGCACTTCATTTTCGGTATCCCAAAAGTACAATTGAGCGTATTTTGGAGACCTACCTTCTTCAGGTATTAGTGATCCAATACGGTGGTAGTTCTGGCCGGAGATTCTGAAAGTATAAGGCCCGTATCCCTTATTGATTTTGATATCAATCTTTGCACCAAATGATGTGAACGTGAACATACTATTGTAGATTCTGATTTTTTTGCGGAAATCGGAGGCTTCTACGGTATTGCTATGCAGCAGACGATGTAAGGGTTCTGGGGCTTCTCGGAGCTTAGGCAGACGCACTTTTCCTTCTTGACAACATGTGGTCGTAAAAAGTCGAGTATTTGTGGCTTTCGCTGCTTTTTCTTCTTTCCACATGCTTGCATTACAAAATATGCATTTGAATGACGGATACGCCAATTTTGCATATGTGACTTGGATATCTAAAAAAAGGGATAATACAGTTACATTCATATATGTTCATGGTACAGTTTTCATGGAAAGTACAGATGTAGGAGGAAAGTAACTCACTGGGGTAGTGCAAGGCGGCGTAGCATGTTCTCGGTCGCTTGCTACCGGTTGCTATAGCAGTGTCTATGACCAAACACCAAGAGAATAAGTCAAGTTTCATATGTTTGCTTTAAGTGTGGCCTTATAGTTGCAAACCATGACATATATAAGATGTAAGGTATGCACAATGCAGCACTTATAATTTCATTTTCAATCCTGCACATTCTATTCATGAGTGGAAATAATGGCAGGCTGATATAGAAAATCAGTTTAGCATTTGCATTGTTATAAGCTATCTTAAGATTTGGTTGAATATCGTACTCAACCTGTAATGTAACTTGCACACGCTTAGATGGTGTGAAATTATAAAGTGAACTTTATCCACATTTAATTTAATAATAGATTAACATTTCTTAAATTAGGAAAACTGTAAGAAAGTTTTAAAATAATTGATAGCACAGTGCAGCACTTACCATTTCCTGTAATTGTGCCTGGATTACCATGATGTTCGGTTGAGCCAATTTCGCCACCTGCGTGTATTGCAAAGCATATATATGGTCAATGCGGTAATTTTATATTGTTGTTGTTTTAGATATTTCTTATATGCGATAATTACCACTCACTTGTGTTTATCACATCAGTTGTGGAAGCTGCTGAAGCAGCGGTTTGTGTTTGGTGATTTCCAACTGTACCTAGATGAATACATAAAATAGTTTATTGAAGTTGGTGGAACGTGGTCGTTTAAAGGGGTTGTTTAATGGTAAGTTTCTTGATAAACAACAGAGTCATGCCTGTTTTACCTATATCAACCAGATGGAGGCCACAATAGGTTTGGGCTCTTCCGTCGGGGCGGTTTATAGAGCTATTGGAGACTTGTACAAAGAAGTTGGGGGTGCTTGAGCCTACAAATCAGATGTAAAATGTAAAGGAATTTGCATTTAGGAATATATACACTATACAATATACATGTCTTTAAAATAGGATGTTGAGGAATAGTACCTGCACCATCTTTCTTCTTTCGGGATCTCATTCCGAGTTAGAGTGGTCTTTCTTTTGGGTTCACGGCTAGCTACTAACAACCTTGGCAACTGGAAGTGTTGGTCTGCTGCATATACACGGAATGAAGGGCCTTTTGGAATTCCAAGCCAAATATGTTGGTCTGCTGCATTAATAGAGGACATTCTCATCAAAATAATTTGTATTTTTTTTATATATTATATATGTATGTATTGTATTATATTATGGAATGTGGAATGGAGTTCATTAAAATTCCATTAAGGCCCAGCAATTGATATTGAAAAGTTGTAACGGCTGCAACCTTAAATTGTAAGCCGTTGGGTGATAATTGCCTTCTGCTATGGATTTTGGGCCATGTGTTTAATTTTAAAAAAGGAACGTATCTTTAATGATTAGCAAATATAAATCTCAACAGGAATTTTTTTTCCACGGTGAAAAGTTGTTCAACTTGTGCTGTAAAATAGATGTAAATCATGTGCTCTCCAGCTTACACATCTTACTTATGTAGGAAACGTTGCAAGAAGACCTGATGAGGAGAAGTTCAGAAAAAATAGACTCACTAAACAGAATTTTCAGGTAAAATAAAACGCCTTTTATGGATCTCATAATATGTTGCTGCAATCTGACGTATGTTGTTTTGTACGACCAGGATCGAGTTGGGGGTGGAAAGGAGGAATTGAATTCCTCGAGCTTTGCGAATTTGAGAAAATTGAAGATGGAGAATTTCTGTTATTGCCCAGATATAAGTTTGTTATAGCAGTTTTGAAAACATCTGGTAAAGAACTGCAGTGTGCGATTGAGAGTCCCAATTTGTCGATGTTCTATAACTCTCTCTTATTCTCTTTTGCAAGTAGCTCATTCTACCCAATTGAGTTGAACTTCCCTTCGTGTACGATGTGAAAACTTCTCTGAACTAAAGGACATCTGAACAAAGTGAAAACACTTAAGTGTTTTATTTAGAACATGCGATTTTCGTTTAGTACCTGAATTGCATACTTACATGGTCTTGTATGTTCATGTTGCAGTTTTGGAAGGAAGTTTCGAAGCCTATACAACATATTGGAGGAGGACACTCATGGAAGACATAGAATGCAGCTTAATAGTGCATTAACAAACATCACAAATGACCAAGCAAAAGACAATGGGAGAAAACCAAATAAACTACATGTAGGTAATGCGAATGTCCAGTCTCGTTATGCTCGGAAAGTTTAGAATGCTGGGAAATAGCTAAAACTTGTAAGGAAGACGTGGAAACTAAGTTGCAATCTACAAAGGTGCAGGTAACAAATTAGGATCCATTGTGAGGCACCGTCCAGCTACACCAAACTACTAATCAGAAACTTGGTGTTTCCTCTTCCGCTCCTGGTTGTTAGGGGTGAGTAGACGTGGTTGTCTGCTAGGACCTTTGATAAGCCTGCAAAAAATACAGATACAACTTTGGTTAGATGGCACACAATATGGTTAATTTTCTGTTTATAGTTTTCTTTTTTGGTGCATGGTGCATAGAAATACAACGGTGCTTCATGTCAACTGCATTGTGTTTCAAACTTTAAACAACATGAGAAATGAACATAGAACATGATGCCTAACCATTTTACAGGGATCATACTCTAATAAGTTAAAGCTTGGAAAATAGCAATCATGTCTTGTACATGCATGTTTGTTGTTTGTATCTACTAAGCTTAAGGGGCATAATAAGCATCAATAGCTTAGTGCATAACGTGTGTAAATATGAAATGAATTTCCAATACAAAAGTCAACTGCAAGGGGAATTCAACAGCATTGCAACAGTGAAAAATAGATATTTTCCTCACCTTTTCTTCTTTAAGGTTTCAACATGTGGATTTTCTTCCTGGTCGCTTTCCTCAATTTCAATGCGGTCGGCTGCAGGCTTTTCAGAGGGTGTGTGATCCTCAATTTCAATGCGGTCGGCTGCAGGCTTTTCAGAGGGTGTCTGATCCTCAATTTCAATGCGGTCGGCTGCAGGCTTTTCAGAGGGTGTGTGATCAACTTCAGTCTCCAGATTTTCAATGTTCTCAGATACAGGGTCCTCGGTCGTAACTTGATCGGCTACATGATCCTCTAATGTAACCTGAGAATGTTAATTGTTACAACACAAACCCAGCAGTTGGGATGACTTGTCACATATGAATATATGATAGGTGGATGTTGGATTTTTATCGTGTCGGGTGGTACAAGGATGTGGGTTTTGATCTCTAGGATGTGGGTGTTGTCCAGTAGTTTCTTTAGCACATATGGGTAAACCATTTCTTCTGGATCGTCCTACAGAGGTTGAACAATTTGCAATGTGGGAATGTATTGGCACTTTGAAGTTAATTTTAAATCATAGGAAACACCACAAACATACACCGATCTCTGCAAGGAGGTGAGACAATTTGTTGCCAACCAGTTCTTCAGCCAGACCATCGAACACAGTAACAACCACCGTATTGGATGCGTCTGATACATCTAAGTTGAGTCTATACCTGGGTGGAATGACAACTTATTGAGTCTTATTCATTGCGAGGCACAAATATAGGTAAAGTAGATTATGCAGTACCTTGTTTGTGGGAATTCACATGTTTTTTTGCATCCTTGACACCATAGATGTTCACCTACAAAGGTGAGGCCTTTTTTGCAGGTCCCTTGGCCACACGATACATAATACCAGCTGTTCTCGAGCCGAATGTTTTCGATACTGACAGTGCAGTTCAGTGTGATGGAGTCCTATAAAGCATGTGCGTCAGTTTGTGTGTTGATAATGTCAAACCTGTGTAGTAATGCGCAACATGGTAATATGCAGGTACCTTTCCCTTGTAGTCATGTTGTTTGCGACCAAGAGTCAATAACTCCAGCGGTGTGCCTGTCCTAGCGGCTGGAGCAGCAGGGGTGGAACAAATAGGAGGGACAACATTATCCCTGCACATAAAGGATAGCAAAGATGGCAGAACGTCAAAGCATATATGTTTGGAGAAGCAGAACATGCATTTTAGGCTTACTGCAGCAAGCGCCTGAAGCTGGCGACCTCAGCAACGTCGTTACTGTCGTAGACACATGTAGCTGAAGTGCTTGAAAGGTAAAGGTCCCCTGCAAAGAGGGTGGAGTAGTTGACAAACAACGACGGAGGTGTGCAATTAGTATAGCATGGAAAAGTGACATTCTTAGGCAGTACCTTGATACTCTCCAACATTCACGGAAGCGAAGACGGTGTGGTTCCTTCGACTTTCCATGTTGTTTCAAGAAGGTATCACAAAAAGACCCCCAGAGCTCCACTTTCATCGTCACCCCCTGTTTACGCAGACTAGTGGTAAGTATATGGTATTATGTTGTTGGGTATTGTATTTTAAAAGGTGTATTGTGGGTCAACAGAGGGCTACTCATGACCACAGAGATGAGTATACCTCTCGTTGATGAGGTTGCATTCGAGCAGTTGGGAGCCGTTGGATGTTGCCTTGATTCCGCTCACATTTGTCACGTATCCAACGACATCTATAGGTCGAAATATAATTCACGAATTACATAATATAACATTTAGGTGATGTGTGTAGTGCATGTGAGTGAGTAAGAAGGCTTACCAATTAGAAACTTAGAACCGTTAAGGTCGATTTTTTCGTGGGGTGTAAGGTGTAATCCATATGAATCGAATGCATCATCACCAGCATCCACGACCCTAACATATGTATTTCCTTCCAACTGCAGGTAATTCTTGGTGTCCCGCCGCAGGCAGTAAGTTTTCTTGGAAGGACGAACAGTGAATGTCTTCAGTATGCAGACATTTCCGACCTCCAGCTTCGTTATGAAACAGTGTGCAATTGTTGATCGAGCAACACATTGGATGGCCCCCCCTAGAGAACATGACAAAGATGTATGAGCCGAATCTCAAAATTAAAACAACAATGTAAAGGAAGAAGCAGAACTGGTACCATGCTGTCAGTTACCAAGAAGTCGGTGCTCATGTAGTTACCCTGGTACTGGGCAATCCACTTACGACAGACCTTGACCTTGATTGCGCAGTTCGCACCTTGAGAAAGTTGGGACAGAGGGGTGAAGACTTCACTGCTGCCGGTCCCAGAAGCATCACCGGTAGAGGCCTTCATCTTCAGCATTGGAGAAGAGGGAGAACCAACAGCTTTTCCTGAGGGCTTGGAGGCCATTGTCGGAAGAGTATGGTGGGATGTCGTGGGAAAGAAATTTGAGTAGGTGATTTCTTTGGAATAAAAAAGGTATAATGGCTGCAACCATTAATTAGGGAGCGTTGAATTTGAAATAGCAGAGAGGCAGACATTGAAGATGAAGGCGTTGAACAAATGTAACGGCTGCATTGAGGCAAGCATTGAAGATGAAGGCGTTGAACAAATGTAACGGCTGACGCTGATTTGGGTTTGAGGATTTTGCCGATTGTGTATAGGATTTTGGCCCAAAATACACAATAACTCTCAATCAATTATATTTTATATTAAGCCTAATAATTTGGGTTTGAGAATTTTGCCCAGTTGTGTATAGGAATTTGGCCCAAAATGCACAATAACTCTCAACCAATTAAAATATAGGGAATTCAATGTGGGTGTGGATTTTGATTGTGCCTACAATTTTATATTAGATTAGATTGGACTACACTTGTAGGTTTGAATGTCTATATACACCTAATTTTTGTGTGTTATTAACACATTGCACTAAAAAGCCTTTGGTTCATGTCGACAGTATTGTAGGTTTACGACGATAATACAATACGGCGATAACATTATAGATTCATGAAAATATGCCTAGAGGTTCATGAAAATATGCCTAGACGTTCACGATAATATACACTTAGGTTCATAGCAATACACTTAGGTTAATGAAACTATGCCTAGAGGTTCATGAAAATATGCCTAGAGGTTCATGAAAATATGCCTAAAGGTTCATTAAAATATGCCTAGAGGTTCATAAAAATATGTCTAGAGATTCATGAAAATATGCCTAGAGGTTCATGACAATATCCTTGCACGTTCATGATTTTTTACCCTGATTTTCATTGTTATGAACACATTGAAATAAAAGGTCTTAGGTTCATATCGATAATCATGTAGGTTCATGAAAATTCACACTGAGGTTCATAGCAATACACTTGGGTTCATGAAAATATGCCTAGAGGTTCATGAAAATATGCCTAGATGTTCATAAAAATATGCCTAGAGGTTCATGAAAATACACACTTAGGTTCATGAAAATATGTCTAGAGGTTCACAAAAATACACACTTAGGTTCATGAAAATAAGCCCAGAGGTTCATGAAAATAAGCTCAGAGGTTCATGAAAATATACCCAGAAGTTCATGAAAATGTACCCAAAGGTTCATGAAAATATGTCCAGGGGTTCATGAAAATATGTCTAGAGGTTCATGAAAATATACACTTAGGTTCATGAAAATATACACTTAGGTTCATAGCAATACATTTGGGTTAATGAAAATATCCCTAGAGGTTCATGAAAATATGCCTAGAAGTTCATGAAAATAAGCCTAAAGGTTTATAAAAATATGCCTAGAGGTTCATGAAAATATACACTTAGGTTCACAACAATACACTTGGGTTCATGAAAATATGCCTAGAGGTTCATGAAAATATGCCTAGAGGTTCATGAAAATACACACTTAGGTTCATGTCGATAGTCATGTAGATTCATGTCGATAGTCTTACAGGTTCATGCTAGTAGTCTTGTAGGTTCATTTAGCCTAATTTATTATTTAATGAACACATTGAGTTAAAATGCCTTAGGTTCATGTCGATAGTCGTGTAGGTTCATGTCGATATCCTTACAAGTTCATGCTAATAGCCTTGCAGGTTCATTAAACTTAAAGGCTTTAGGTTCATGTCTATAGCCGTGTAGGTTCATGTCGATAGTCTTACATGTTGACATTTTTAGCACGATTTCGTTGTTATGAACACATTGTATTGAAATGTCTTAGATTCATTTCGATAGTCGGTTCATGTTGATATCTTTGCAGGTTAATGTCGATAGTCTTTTAGATTAATGTCGATAGTCTTTCAGATTAATGTCGATAGTCTTTCAGGTTCATGCTGATAGTCTTGCAGGTTCATGAATTTTTTTAGCCCGATTTTCGTGTAGATTCATGTCGATAGTATTGCAGGTTGATGGTTCTTTTGAACCTGATTTCTTTTGTTATGAACACATTGCACTAAAGGCCTTAGATTTGTGTCAATAGTCGTGTAGGTTTATATCCATAGCCTTGCATGTTCATGGTTTTATTGTTATGAACACATTGCACTAAAATGCCTTAGGTTCATGTCAATAGTCGTGTAGGTTCATACCGATAGATTTGCAGGTTCATGCCGACAATCTTGCAAGTTCATGATTTTTTTCAGACCGATTTTTTTGTTATGAAATCATTGAAATAACATGTCTTAAATCCATGTCGATAGTCATTCAGGTTCATGTCGATAGCCTTACAAGTTCATTAATGTTTTATCAATTCCTTTCGTCTCTTCTCCGACAGTCTTAAAGATTCATGTCGATAGTCTTGCAAGTTCATGATTTTTTAGCCCGATTTTCTTTGTCATGAACACATTGAACTAAATACACTAAATGTCATAGGTTCATGTCGATAGTAGTGTTGGTTCGTGTAGGAAGTAGTTTCACTAGCACATCAAGTATGTGACAATTTTTTCCTATTTGCTCTCAGATTGTGTGCAGGTGAGGAATTGTGGTAAAAATAATTGATGTATTTCTCCTTTTCACTAAGCAGGTATAAAGTAATGTAAGTCTGTGCTGATGGGGGTTCAACATTGGTGGAGCGTACTCATCAGGTACAATACTCTTTATCCTATTTACATTAGATAGAAGAGGTTTTTGCATAGAACCACCTCTTATTTGGGTCAATTTGCATGGAACCATCCTTTATATCTCTATTGATTTAAAACCACCCATTATATTACTTTTGATTACAAAATCCCACCCCAAAACGATTTCTGTTAATTAATCTTTCAAATCCGTGAAAAGACAATTGTACCCTTTATTTTTTGAACAAATTACACACATTTACCAGGTATCCTACCTTCTATTACCAGTTCATTATGGATTTTGAAGATTAAGGTTCTTGGTGAAATTGAGATTAGGAATTTTGTGAAATTGGGATTACTGAAATCTTCGGATGGCTGAATTCCGCCATCGGAGAGGAGATTGTCATGTTTTTTCTGGTCGACGACCTACCCTAACATCTTCTCCCCCAAACACCTTGCTAAACCCCCATCGTTCAAGTTCGCCAAACCGACTGATTCCTTCGGATGGCTGAATTCCGCCGTCGGAGAGGAGATTCTCAGTCCAAGATTTCACAGGTCGACCGAGATTCCACCGAAAACCGACCCAAATTGAGATCTTCACACCCAGCGGCGACGAAGAGGCTCGGACGCAAAACCAGCAGCCTTAACTCAAGCTCGACCAGATCTACCTCCCGAAATCCGGATCCGTTTGGGTTTCGACCTTGGAGAGAAAGAAATCCAAGATTTACTCGTCGCCGTTGATTACAGAGGGGCCGGGAAGCTTCACGATCGTGAGGAGGGAGTGGGTAGCGTTGAAGTGCGCGAAGAGGAAGAAGAAGGTCGCTCGGAAGATCTAAATCGGCGAAGATGAGTTTGTTAGTAAGAAGCTTGTTTTTCTCCATTAATGGGGTTTCTTGAAAGCTTTTACAATTAGGCTTAATTCATATTTGTAATCCGTGAATTGGTTGAGAAATTGATAGCGATTAATTATTTTCATGTGCAAACCCTCCTTATGTTGATTAACATGATGAAGAATGGTGCTGCACAAGAGTTCAGTAATCCCAATTTCACAAAATTCCTAATCTCAATTTCACCAAGAATCCTAATCTTCAAAATCCATAATGAAATGGTAATAGAACGTAGGATATCTGGTAAATGTGTGTAATTTGTTCAAAAAATAAAGGGTACAATTGTCTTTTCACGGATTTGACAGATTAATTAACGGAAATCGTTTTGGGGTGGGATTTTGTAATCAGAAGTAATATAATGGGTGATTTTAAATCAATAGAGATATAAATGGTGATTCCATATAAATTGACCCAAATAAAGGGTGGTTTTATGGAAAAAAAAAAAAAAAAACCCCTCTAGATAGAACTTAAAAAGTTGCCTTATTTTTATATTGGTGTGTTACTTAGACATGTGTACAATGCGAAATATTTGGGAAAGTGAGTCAAGTGTGAATATGCACTTCTCCTGCCATCCACCAGAAGATTTGTCAGAAGTTTGTAGTCGGCTTCGTCAACTACCGGCATCTAGGTAGCTAATCTCAAATAAGCTTCCTTCTCATTCTCTTTTTCTTGAATGGTATATTGCTAGGATTTCTAACAGCTCATATATAAATGTTGCAGCAAACATTGAACAGAGCAAAATAAGGAAACAAAGCCTGAAATTGGTGTAGCAGATAAAGAAAGAAGCTAGGCCTCTTGTTGTTCCTCTATTATGGAGTATGTGCAGATAAACAAAGTGAAGGTAATATCTAAATTCTGAAGAGACTTGGAATTTCCATTCACTTGTAATCATCTTCTTCATTACTTTTGCAAGTGGGTCAATTTTTTGCATATCAGAGTAAAAGAACTTGCTAAATGCAGATTATGTTATTGTGGTAGAAAAAATCCACAACACAATGATTAATCGTGACGATGATTGATCTCTGAAACGCTTGATTAATAACGATAAAAACAAAAGTAAAACCACATGATTTGTTGACCCAGTTCACCATTAAAGGCTACGTCTGGAAGCTACCAAATCAGGACTGCTTCTTTATCAGAGGTGTTGACAGATGGCGTACAAACAGAATGAATCCCTGATTAGGATTAAAGATGTTGTATATAAAGAGGGAAGTTAGACCTTTTTTTTTCAATAAAACCTCAAATTAAATAATACATTTAATTATAAGATATGGTGATATTTTTTTGCCTCCTCAATTGCCCTCGGCCTTTCGGGTATTGTACGGACCCGATGGGCCGAAATATGAAATCTAGGTCACATGATGAATAGTTGACGTTCCCTCGTATGTAAGCATGTTGCATACTGCTTACTTCATGGTGTCGTAATTCAAACTTGGCCTTGCTTCAGTAAGAGCTCCCGACACTTCACTTTCGGTCGTCTAGTATCTGATTCACTGTGCGATCGTTTCTTTGCAAATCACGCAATCCACCATCTTCATGCTTGGCTTCAAATTTCTTTGGTCCTCTCCTCTAGCACTTCACCCAGGTCTTCCTTGAAAAATGGCAGCTTCCTCAACATCCTTGTTGCTGATTTTTGGAGAAGAACTATAAGGCCGACTCTTGGGAGCCGATTGTTCTTCTTTTTGATCCCCGAGTTGCTAATCCTTGGTAGCTCGTCCAATTGCATGCCTCTTGTAGATCAATTTGGCGAGCTCCTCCTTGAAGTCGTCGAGGTAGCCAGGTAGGTGAAACGTCCTCCTTCGCAAATTATTTCTGGATTTTGATGTAAACAGGGGTTGATTCCTTGTGTGGTTTGTATGGGTTGATTGTTGCTGATTGTTGCCGTTGATTGTTGTGGCTGGTCTATCACTGATTTGGTAGCATTTGACCTTGAAAGTGATGCTTGTGAGTCTGAGCGAAGGTCAAATATGAATTAAGGGATTAGCAACGGCAATATGTTGGCTCTGCTAGCGACTTTGTGGAGTCATAATAGCGTGGTGTCGGTTTAAGATGTGATCTCGTGGGACCGACTTAATTAGCGACTTCGTGGAGTCAACGACAACGTGGTGTCGGTTTAGGTGCGATCTCGTGGGACCGACTTGATTAGCGTGAAGTCGACGACAACATGGTGTCGGTTTAGGTGCGATCTCGTGGGACCGACTTGATTAGCGACTTCGTGGAGTCGACAACAACGTGGTGTCGGTTTAGGTGCGATCTCGTGGGACCGACTTGATTAGCGACTTCGTGGAGTCGACGACAACGTGGTGTCGGTTTAGGTGCGATCTCGTGGGACCGACTTGATTAGCGACTTCGTGGAGTCGACGACAACGTGGTGTCGGTTTAGATGCGATCTCGTGGGACCGACTTAGTGCTACAAGTAGGTTCCGACTTCAGAGTGCGACAAGCAGATGCCAACTTAAATATGTTGAAGGCATAATGAAAGATTGACTCGGATACCCTGAAAGCATAATAGCAACTTGTCTTTCGACCTATAGAGTAGTAGAATAAGACAGATACTTACGTTCATGTGTCGATGAGCTAATAGAATGAGACAAACACTGGTGTACATGTGCTCGTGCATTTATAGAAGATGATGGACGATGCTGCTCTGACGTGTGCATAGATAAAAATAAAATGACAGATTGTGCCGTTGCAACTCGTGGGTGATATAAATGGGATCATGCACTGATATAAGAAAGAGCTCGTGTACTGCTAGAAATAAGATGGAAGCTCATGTGTATGTTGCTAATAGGCTTCTATAAGTATGATTAGAACTCAAGCCCTGTCACTTCCTACAGTGAAGTAAATAAGATTGCACACACCCATGTACCATTGTTGGCTAATAGATGGCAATTCGTGCCACTATAACTTATCTGGCGTGTAAGTCTCATATGTTGTTCATATTCAGGTTGAGCTCATCAGTAGGTTGACTTTACGAACGATCTTCATTCAATTTCTCTTCCAAACCAACAAGATGCTGAAAAACATGTAGTGATGCTTCTTTGGGTGACATTTCTGATTCCGACGAAGAGGTGCGCTCCTTGCGACCTGAATTCGATGAAACTAAGCAACGCCATCTAGCCAATGACACAGACCGTGCCCCATTTCGTTGTTGTTTAAGCCTCCAACGAGATCCTTGCACATGTGCATGTTGAAAAATATATAGTGATGTGCTCTCGGGCCTTGTTCATGCCACTCTTCTGATTTCGGTGAATGTTTACAGGCTCTACGATTGTTTACATGAGTCCATAGCCACTGACCTTGCCCAATTCGGACTTCGTTTGATCCTCGAACAAACGCCACGTATATGTGACGGTAACAAACCAGAAGAGCAGAAGAGCTCTTCGTTTGATCCTCGATTGTTTAAAGAGTACAACACAGTAACTGGTTCGTAACAAAGCTTCGGTAAACTTCTACCTTAATTATGTTCTTTCATTTATTCTTTACAGATTGTTAATTCTGTATCCTTAATTCTGTAACGCCACGTATATGTGACGGTAACCGACGTTGAGAATCCCAGGATACAACTGCGAGCCCTTCTGGTTTGCACAATCAAAATCAGAAGCCAACGAACCAGTTACTGTGTTGTACTCTCAGAGAAGAAGAGAAGAGAAGAGATGGAGATTGCTGTGATTTTTGGATGTACAGAATGAGAGGCAGAACTCTCCTTAAAAGGAGTTTCTGATCTGTTAGTGGAGGAGGAGATCTCGGAACTAACGTCACCAACGAGGTGGAGTCAGTTGTGGAGTAGTGTGGAAGCCCAACTTCCAGATCCAGCACACTTCAGCAAAAAGATAAGCTAAGCTGCTGCTTGGGCCTATGGCCCATTCCACAAGACCGCGAGCCGCAGACCACGGACCATGAGCCACAAGCCACGAGCCACGGAACGGACGGACGGACCGCGCGAGGGCCCCCGGGGTCCTCTCTCCATACCTATCCCAAGGTCTTACCAAGGGTAGGGGATTTGGGTTATATAAACCCTTCAACTTCCACCCCCAATTTTCGATATGGGACAAAACCCCACATATATTCAGCTCAAAAATGTCACTTACACTTAGACAAGCAACCAACTTTGAACCCTAATTTCTCATTCAAACGGAGCCCGAATTCGACGTGTGAGTACACTACGGCGTAGTGCTCGCGGAGACGAAGCCAACGCTCCCATATTCCGACACAACCGGTTACCGCAGCCCACCGGAAAAGTGCCCGGAAGTTCAGTCAAAATTCAGTTCCAACAATCCCCCACATGAATAGAAATGATTCTATTACACGTGCTTAGACAAGACAGACATAATTTTGAGAGTACGGGCGAAGAATCACTGCATCTGAGCTAGTGGCATTTTTCAGCCTTGAACCACCCATTGTGAGTAGCTATCGGATTTACTCGACCAGGTAGTGAACATGATGTCTTGAACCACCCGAGCTTTGACGTAAACCTAGACAATAACTATCACACAGTTTCATCTTCTCACAGAACTAGGTTCTCTGATTGTGTTCATTTTGGCCGTGAACATCCCTGGTTATTCATGAGTGAACTTGGAGAAAGCAGTCTCTCTTCTTTCTCCTAGAAACGGCCTCATTTCACACTCATAAGGTGATTGACCATAAATGGTATTACTTATACCCTACTTTGTTCTTCAAAGTTTATGGAATCATTAAAAGCAAATGCTTAACCTCTACTTTGCCATCGCACTTTTATCATCCTAGGAACTGGGGAAGAAGATATAATATCTCCAAGTGCTCTCTAGATTCGACTTGAATTTGTTTTCCCCTTGAACCTATTTCTTGGGATCTCCAATCACTTAGGTAGGGTTGCCATCAAGCATCCTCTTTAGTCATAGGCTTTAAACCCATTCCTCTAGATGACTTAACAACTTTCTCTCTTGACAATCCCTTAGTGAACGGATCTGCTAGGTTGTCAGCTGACTTGATATAATCTATTGAGATTACACCAGTTGAGAGCAATTGTCTTATGGTTTTATGTCGTCGTCTTATGTGACGAGACTTACCATTATATATTGTGTTCAATGCTCGAGAGATAGCCGCTTGACTATCACAGTGTACACCTAAAGCTGGCACTGGTTTTTCCCACAAAAGGAATATTCTCCATAAAGTTTCGAAGCCTTCTTCAGCCGCTTTGTCTAAAGCAACGAACTCAGATTCCATTGTGGATCTGGCCAATAACGTTTGTTTTGAGGATTTCCATGATACAGCTGCACCACCCAGCGTAAATACATACCCACTGGTGGATTTCGAGTTCTTTGAATCTGATATCCAATTAGCATCACTATAGCCTTCCAGAGTGGCTGGATATCTTCCATAGTGCAGCCCGTAACTCCGAGTATGTCGCAAGTAGTTTAATACTTGAGTTATCGCTTTCGATTGATTATGTCCTGGATTACTGGTATATCTACTAAGTACGTTGACAGCATGTGCTAAGTCTGGTCTTGTACAGTTTGTCAAGTACATAAGACTTCCGATCACACGAGCGTACTCTAACTGTGATATGCCATTACCCGAGTTTTTCTTGAGTTTGAGATGCGGGTCCACCGGACTTTTTGCAATCCCATTTGAATAGTTCTTGAATCTCTCAAGTACCGTCTCGGCGTAATGTTGTTGAGACAAGACTATTCCATCTGAATGTCTAAAGATTTTGATCCCTAAGATCACATCCGCTAGTCCCAAGTCTTTCATGTCAAACTTTCCATTAAGCATGTTCTTGGTTTGTTTGATCATGTCATTGTTGCTACCTATGATGAGTATGTCATCCACATATAGGCACAACAGAATGTATCCTTTTGGAGTTTCCTTGACATAGATACACTTGTCACATTCATTTATTTTGAAACCATTTGACATCATTACTTGGTCAAAATTTTCGTGCCATTGCTTAAGAGCTTGCTTTAGTCCATATAAGGATTTAACAAGTCTACACACTTTGTGTTCCTGTCCAGGGACAACATAACCCTCAGGTTATTTCATATAAATTTCCTCTTCTAGCTCACCATTCAGAAAAGCTATTTTTACATCTATTTGATGTATTTCTAGATTGCGTATAGCTGCAATGGCTATTAGCATTCTTATTGAAGTTATTCTCGTTATTGGAGAATAGGCGTCAAAGAAATCCAAGCCTTCTTTTTGCCTAAATCCTTGCACCACAAGCCTAGCCTTGTACTTATCTATTGCATAACCTGGTGTTAGTTATCTGACAGAATTTAATCCAGTAAACATCAGTAAATTCCTCGCAGTCTTCAGCATCCATAGGTTTACATCTAAATAAATTCATACAGAGAAAACAAAAATTCCACAATCAGAAAAAGGTTTCCCATTATCAAAATGTGAAGAAATTGGATCAAAACATACTCTTCAACTTCACCATACGAAGCGAATAGCTTCTGCAACTCATCTTGATAGCCCAAAGATGGAACATTTCTAACGACCAAATACCTAGCAGATTGATAAAGAAATTAGGGCAGTCACTTGTATTCGTCGCACACAGTGTACACACGTACCGCCAGAGCTTCGTCCTTGTACCTTGGCAACGATCTCAATTGGAAGCCAGAGTGGGAAGAAGAGTACTTTGAAAGGAAGTCGAACCCTAAAAATAGATTTGTGGCTAGGTTCAGGTAGATAGAAGATGGATGGGATAGCAATATTTATTAAGTACTGATTCATTCAATTCCATCAACAAACATCCAACTTTTATATATCAAACGAAATCAAAATGAACCTAGGTCTCTCCTTCGTCAAAAACCTGTCAAGATTCATATGCTCAGGAAGAACTGCATCTTCTGAGACCATATTCTGAACTCTTTCCCGTCAAATTTGCCAGGCAGGACCCCAGCATGGATCGTGTTCGGCATAGTTGTCACATAAGGCCGGTAGGGAACCCTCAAATGAGGCAACTGAACATCAGACAGGTCCATATGATGACTCGTTTGACCCGGATGACTCGCTTGAGCCGGATGACTCGTTTCAGCCGGATGAAGAGGCAATTGTGGCAGATCCACATGGACGATCGGGGGGGTCTCCTTGATCTGACTCTTCTTAGACGGACTGATCTGAACCGGGTTATTCTCATCTAGACCCCCCTCAGTTATCTGAGCTTGATCGAGAGGCACAGTCCCAAACTGAATTCAGGGCGACTCACTGGCCTTTCCAGCGTCAACAACAACTTTTTAATTTTCGGTTCTGTAATACAACAGCAACCTCAGAATTATCGAAATTTAATTTTCGTTTTTATTCGAATCTGAACACAGATCCGAAACTGTACGCAGTACAGACAATTTTCTTTGGAATGCAACTTTCTGTTCCTCGTTGGGCGTCCCCAACGAGGCAGTTCAAAATTCAATCTGGAAGCCCAACTTCCAGATCCAGCCCACTTCAGCAAAAAAAAAGCTAAGCGGTTGCTTGGGCCTACGGCCCATTCCACGGACCGGACGGACCGCGCGAGGGGCCCCCGGGTCCTCTCTCCATACCTCTCCCAAGGTCTAACCAAGGGTAGGGGGTTTGGGTTATATAAACCCTTCAACTTCCACCCCCAATTTTCGATGTGAGACAAAACCCCACATATATTCAGCTCAAAAATGTCACTTACACTTAGACAAGCAACCAACTTTGAGCCCTCATTTCTCATTCAAACGGAATCCGAATTCGACGTGTGAGTACACTAAGACGTAGTGCTCGCGGAGACGAAGCCAACGCTCCCATAATCCGGCATAACCGGTGACCGCAGCCCACCGGAAAAGTGCCCGGAAGTTCAGTCGAAATTCAGTTCCAACAGCCGCAGCCCTTGCGACCCGCGTTCGATGAAACTAAGCAGTGCCATCTAGCCAATGACATAGACCGTGTCCCATTCGAACCTCGTTTGAGCCACTGCCAAGAGATTCAAAGTTCAATCGGTCAAATTGGCGTATAAAATAGATTGAACAAAAGAATTCATTTCTTGCGTACTATGTATATTGATTAACAGTCTCAATATCTAATATTTCTGCTAATATAATTTAGCTTAATGGAATAAATTGAATACATTGAATAACCCTAGATTCATATATGCAAATCCATGCATGACGTACGGATTGTATCCATGCGTCATGCACGGATTGTATCCGTGCGTCACACATGGATATGATCCGTGCGTCACGCATGGATACAATCCGTGCGTTTTCTGAAATGTGCAATCCGTGCGTGACGCACAGAGTAAATCTATGCGTGACGCACGGATGACCTGGGCGGTAAATAGCAAAAAGGGTGGGCGTTAAATAGAAAGTATGTAAATATTTGGTAGTATATACTTAGCTTAGCAATTTGCTTGTGTTACGTGGATGATATAACTGCAAGATTGGGCCGATTCATAAGCAAGCAGGTGATGTGGCCCAATGCCTCAGACCTACTCCAAGCCGCAATTCGATTCCAAAGTCGCCGTCATTGACGGATGTTGCGATCAACGACTCGAGGTGGCTTATTACGGTGGCGGTTCGGAACACCAACACCAACGGAGGTGACAGATCGGCGACGAGCGGTTCTTTGACGCACCTCGTCTCGCGGGCTCGAGCGGCTTCGATTGACAGCGTCACCTCGGCCGTGGCGAACGGTGGCCGTGAAACAACAGAGGCGACATGGAAGAATATTCGAACAAGGGCTGCTGTAAAAAAATGGCTGCCTGCGCCGCCATTCTCTTGCTTTGATAAGATGAAAATCGAACCCTATCACCGGCGATATTTCCATATTCAATCATCGTCTTTTCGTTTGTAGAAAAAAATCAGCACCACAATGATTAATCGTGACGATGATTAATCTTTGAAACGCTCGATTAATAACGATAAAAACGAAAATAAAAACACATGATTTGTTGACCCAGTTCACCAGTAAAGGCTACGTCCGGAAGCTACCAAGTCAGGACTGCTTCTTTATGAGAGGTGTTGATTTTATGAGAGATGTTGACAGATGGCGTACAAACAAAAAGAATCTCGTATATAAAGAGGGAAGTTAGACCTCTTTTTCCCAATAAAATCTCAAATTAAATAATTGATGCGGGAGCATCTGAGCTATCATCAAGGACGCCCCGTCCTAAATCTAAAGATGTGCTAACCACTGGAGCTAGGGCTAAAGATCGCTATGAGCCATCATTCAAGTCATTGATAGTAGCCCGAGCTCGTATTGTAGCCAATCAAGCTCGTAGAGATCCGGTTCGAGTCAAGATGAGAAGTCAAGTACTGAAGATGAAACAAACTAGACTTCAAGACGAAACTCTAGGCTTTGGAATCGCTCAATTCCGACCTCGGACGAGAGAGAACGAGCCGTTTCAAAAAGAGCTGTCGGCGACATGTCTACAACCGCGCCCGCGGCTCCATAACCGCACCCGCGGCTCACCCGCAAACCGCGCCCGCGGCTCCATAACCGCGCCCGCGGCCAGGAGGCAAGAACCGCGCCCGCGGCTCCATAGCCGCGACCGCGGCCAGGAAACTCGGCGAATGCTTTTGAAACATGTTCGAATGTTTAAATTGTTATTCGGATTATTATTATTTTTAGGATATATTTTTATTGTTTATTTCTTTAGTTGGCACCCTTATGAACCCTATATAAGGCTGCCTTAGTTGTTGTTTTACCCCCCCCCCCCAGACTTTGATATTGAATACAACGTTTATCGTTTTTCCTTCCAAAAGAGAGCTTTTGTGAGAAGAGTGCCCCGTGTGCATTGTCGTTCAGTTGGCCCTAGTTGTGCTTGTGTGTATCAATCTCCTCCATAAGGTTGGTGCTATCGGGACTCCATAAAGCAACCTCCAGGTGCCTTGACCCACCAAAGTCATTGTGTTTGGTTGTAATCATCCGTTGGGGTTTCTTCATCATTCGGTAAGGTTCTTGTTCTTAAGTTCAAGGGTTTTATCGTTGTTTGATTTGGTTCCAATTGGCCTATCATTCGACTTATCCTTCTTTCATCTCATTCTAATTCCGCCTTTCTTCTCTGTTCGAGTTCCTATTCGAGTTTGGTGTCTAGGTCGGCAACTGCGGCTTATCCCCGCATCAAATTGTACATGCAAATCCTTCCTATCAATCAATGAATCAACATGCTCATAATCAATTTCAACCTCATTATCTAAATCAGTTTTAGCATCATCAATACAAACAACATCATCAATACTATCACCTATTTCATATTCAATCTCAATTTGTTCTAGGTGATTAAGCATATCAGGACAATCATTAATCATATGATTTCTACTTTGACAGTTTAAGCACAAAACATCTTCAATTTTAGTAGAAAGATTAGAAGTGCTCCCTGGGTTAACTTCTTGTGATGGAGAGGCAAGCCTTAGATTCCTTTCTGGCTTCTTATCATTTTCCTTCTTCTTGGCAGCCTCTTTGACTTGACAACTCCAACGCTCAAGCTCGGCTTCTAACTTAGCAAAGCTATTTTTCACTACCGCTTGCACTCGCGCTTGCCAGTCTTCTGTAGCCTTCTCTATTTCTTTTTGCTTCTTGGCCTTTGTTCTCCTCTCAATCTTGATGGCCAAGTGCAACAATTCTTCCATGGAGGAGTAGCTATACAAATATACTTTGTTAGCTAAATAAGAGTTTAGTATATGAAGATACCTATTCATAGTAGTCTCCTCATTTTCATGCACATTAGCTCGAACCATAGCAGCCTTCATTGCATTGTATGTCTCCTCTGCTGACATGGTTCCTTGCCTCAAATTATCCAACCTTTGTCTGAGCTTACGCGCGAAATATGGAGGCACAAAGCGAGCTCTCATTAAGGTCTTCATTTGCCTCCAAGTGTTCACAAATGGATCAAGTGCTCTTCTCCTTTCTTCCTCAAGATTATTCCACCATTTCAGTGCATTGCCGGTAAATTCACGAACAACAAATCTTACCTTTTGGAATTCCATGAAGTTATGACAACTCCAAATCTGCTCAACCTTGGCTTCCCATTCCATATACTCATCCATGTCCCAACCTTCAAATCTTGGAATGTTCAGCTTGATCTTGGCAAGACCAATTTGCTCTAGCTCACGTCCTCTTCTTCTTTGGACATCTTTGTATGGTTGCCAATCTTCACTCTCTATGTACTCCTGCTGATATCCCCTTGGAGGTCTCCTTCTGGGAGAAACGAACCTGTCCATTATCAAAGAAAAGACTAACACAGAACAATGTTAAGTGAGTGTAAATGAAAACAACTCGCAAGTGTTTACTCTCGTATGTTTTCCTCTGCACTCTCTCTCAATTGTCGTTGCAACCAGCTTTTCTTTGATGGATTGACTTGTATGGATCAATAACCCACTAAGTTGAAACTACCTAACTCCTAGCAATATATGAATGATGGTAGAGATGGAGATGGCTAGCATAGTGCGGGGTTTCGACTGTAAGGTTCTGACTCAAATAAGAGACTGACTCAATGAAAGAATGAAAATAAGACTTGAAGGTGTTTTGCAAGAATGAGAATGCAAAACAGAGATATGATTAAGCTTCGAATTTCAAGAAGAGCCAAAAGGAAGCGTACCTTAACTTGTTCCGACTGATGTTGATTGAAGGATCGAAGACGGAGTCGGGAGGGTTAGGTAATAATTGAGGCTCGTATCTGAAAGGAATGGAAAGGCAAACAGTGACGGTTCCGCGGGCGCGGTCTGAAGTCCGCGGGCGCGGATTTTCGAACTGTGGCTTTTGAGGCGAAGCCGCGGGCGCGGCCTGAATCCCGCGGGTGCGGCTTGAACCGCGGGTGCGGCTAAGGGGCCGCGGGCGCGGTTTCTGGCGCGGCCTGTGGTTTCTCACTTCCGTTCGGGCTCGTTCAATCCGATTTCCTCTGAGTTCTTGAGATCCGATTTAAACAATACCAATCAAACTAGACTTGACTCGACAAAACATAAAATAAAACTAGTGACTTTGAGACTTTTCGATTCTTTTTTTTTGAATTTTTTTTTTTTGACTTTTTTTTTTTTTGATTTTTTTTTTTGTCTCAACTAAACAAAACGAAATTACAGACTTGATGTGAGATATTAATCTCAGCAAAATTGAAAATAAATAAAAATAACAACTAACTTGATTTCCTTTGTAGAAAGATAAGATTCCCTTGTAGAAAGATAAGATTTCCTTCTTTGAAGATCTTGTTTGGGCTTCAAGGAAAGAAATTCCAGCAATTCTTTTGGGTTTCTGATGGCTGCGTTTTGGTAGGGATGGATAGATTTTGAGATGGATGAAGGGCTGAATGGATTTTGGGAACAAGGGTGCTCCAAACTCCAATCTTTCGATCTCCACCAACACTAATCGATCCAAGCTTCTTGCACACAACCTGTAATGACTCAACAAGAAATATCAAAGCAATGGAAGACTCAAAATCAATTTCTGAAAGAAACTGACAAACAAGAAAATAAAAGCTGACTCTTTTTGTGATTTTCTGGATAGGGGGTCTCTTGATGTTCTTGTGAAGACGAATGGTGTCAACACAGCTCTGATACCAATTTGATGCGGGGATAAGCCGCAGTTGCCGACCTAGACACCAAATTCGAATAGGAACTCGAACAGAGAAGAAAGGCGGAATTAGAATGAGATGAAAGAAGGATAAGTCGAATGATAGGCCAATTGGAACCAAATCAAACAACGATAAAACCCTTGAACTTAAGAACAAGAACCTTACCGAATGATGAAGAAACCCCAACGGATGATTACAACCAAACACAATGACTTTGGTGGGTCAAGGCATCTGGAGGTTGCTCTATGGAGTCCCGATAGCATCAACCTTATGGAGGAGATTGACACACACAAGCACAACTAGGGCCAACTGAACGACAATGCACACGGGGCACTCTTCTCACAAAAGCTCTCTTTTGGAAGGAAAAACGATAAACGTTGTATTCAATATCAAAGTCTGGGGGGGGGGGGGGGGGGTAAAACAACAACTAAGGCAGCCTTATATAGGGTTCATAAGGGTGCCAACTAAAGAAATAAACAATAAAAATATATCCTAAAAATAATAATAATCCGAATAACAATTTAAACATTCGAACATGTTTCAAAAGCATTCGCCGAGTTTCCTGGCCGCGGTCGCGGCTATGGAGCCGCGGGCGCGGTTCTTGCCTCCTGGCCGCGGGCGCGGTTATGGAGCCACGGGCGCGGTTTGCGGGTGAGCCGCGGGTGCGGTTATGGAGCCGCGGGCGCGTTGTAGACATGTCGCCGACAGCTCTTTTTGAAACGGCTCGTTCTCTCTCGTCCGAGGTCGGAATTGAGCGATTCCAAAGCCTAGAGTTTCGTCTTGAAGTCTAGTTTGTTTCATCTTCAGTACTTGACTTCTCATCTTGACTCGAACCGGATCTCTACGAGCTTTATTGGCTACAATACGAGCTCGGGCTACTATCAATGACTTGAATGATGGCTCATAGCGATCTTTAGCCCTAGCTCCAGTGGTTAACACATCTTTAGATTTAGGACGGGGCGTCCTTGATGATAGCTCAGATGCTCCCGCATCAATAATACCTTTAATTACTCTCTCAGTCCTTTTTTTATGTTCTCATTTCCCATTTTTGGTGTCCCAATTTGATGTTCTCATTTCCATTTTTAACCACAAATCTTTACCAATATACCCTCGTCAAAACCCATTAATTTCCCCTAAAACCACGACAATCCAAAATACACTTTAATTTTTCTCTCATCCATTATTTTCTCAAATCTTAACCCTTTAATTTCCTATCTCTCACCATTCTCTCATCCTAATACACTTTCTCTCCTATTTTCATCCCTCTCTCCTTTTTTCTCTCCTCTCCTTGATTCTCGTGCAAAGAAGGGAAATGAAAACATAATTAAGGGAAAGAGAGAGTATAAGATATGGTGATATTTTTTGCCTCCTCGGTTACATAATCAGAGGATTCTATGGATTGAAGACACCCTAAAACAGTATCGAATACAAGATATTAGAGCCTAGTCTAAAATCTAAATGAAGTGTACCTTCTACTTTAACAAAATTGGAATACCACCCTGAAAGAATATATACCTTCTTCTGAACTGTCTGCCCAAGCGGTTTGAGTTCTTTGTTGAGTGTATCAATCCTCTTTCGACCTGGGATGCTTCCTTTCTCCATCGGATGCGCCAACTCCTCAAGCTCATGGGTTATTAGAGTATACTAGTTGAGATAATTGAAATTTGAACCAATTGGAAATAAACACATAACAAGAAACCAAGCCCCAATTAAAATGCTTTATGTTGGAGCCCAGATGTTCGCGATCTCGCAATCAACACCTCGCGAGATCTGGCCTTTTAAGAATCTTCAAATACTGGAGACCTTCCTTACGCAAACTGGAGCAACAACTTGCGACACATTGTCATCTGGATCAAAACGGGCTATTCTCTTCTATTCTTTATGTTCTTCAGTCCCTATGGTACCTGCACAACCAAACCGGAAGGTTGAACCCCCTGATTTGGCTCTCCGACGCTCAAGTCAGTAATAGCTATAAGTAAATGAAGACAATGCCTCAATGACAACAACAGAATGAAGCAACACAAAGAGAAGGTAGCGATCAAAGTAATGACTAAAACAATGAAACCTCGTGAGCCAACTCAATGAAACAGTAAATGATGAAACTCAACCAATTGTGACGAATCAAACCTCAAAAGCACGATGACGATACCGAGAGTCAGAATCCAGGTACCGATCATCCGATTTCCTACTAAAAGAGGTGAATCGGGAACGAAGAGACGAGCTAGGAAATGAGTAATCGCCTTATGTGTTTTCTCTCTCTCAAGGGGGAAGAAGATGCTCCCAATCGCTTACCTCTTTCTCTCTCTTTGCCGTTAGGATTTATAACCAGACAGTGGGTCCCTCACAATCTGATATCGCTCTCTTCACCTATTGGGCTTCTTAATGGGCCTCTCATTCTCGATCCAATTTCTGGCCTTATGGGCTCGCGGCCTGCCCCTCGGTCGCGGACCGGGTTTGCGTCATTATAGTCGCGAGAACCGGGTCCATGTTATTGATCGCGAGAACCGGGTCCAACAGCCAGCCCCCCAAGTCTTTGCCTTTGCGAGGGCAAAGCTTGGGTAAGAATTGAAGCCGGGTTCTCGTGGAGTCCCATAGAGATTATTCGCTCGCGACGCCTCCTCATTCCATCGCGCTTGTTTTGAATTTCGAATTTTAAATTCGAGACGTTTTGTATTCCCGCGTTCTGACACCTTTCAACACGTGGCTCCCTTTTGGAATTTTTATCCTCTTATAAAAGGCTGCCAGACCACATTCTTCTCTTCTTCTTTACTTCAACCACTCATATTCCTCTGTAAAACCCATCCTTAATAAAATTTCGAGAAATCTTCATTCGTTCAGACGATCTTCGAATTACAAATGGCTGGTAAGTTCTATTTTGAATTCGTTTTTCATTTGTTGATTTCTATTGCTTCTACACATGATTTCGATATTTCTGTACCTCCGCTTTCTTGTGTTCTTTCGAAGCTTTTACTGGTTTTCATGGTGGTCCGGCGATTTTTCACCGCACCCCTATTGGTCATTTACTGGGTGGTGCCTCTTCTTCCTTCTTCTGTTCGATGGGCACTCTTTTTTCCTTTAAAGGTCATCTTAGACTGTTGAAACCTTCACTGTTCTTCAAAGTCCATTCTTTTTCCCGCTCATGGCCTCTGAACTATTCATATCACCATTTCTTAGGGTTTCTACCAGAAATCTGTTTAACTTCCCCTTAGATCTTATATTCCTCGTTTTCCAGGGTTTTCTTTGTTTTTTATTCCCATGGCTCGTGAAGCTTCCTTCTAGCCTTCGCGTTTCGTGTTCTTTCCCTGGAAAACTAACTCTCGATCTTTTTCTTCTTGATCGTCCACAGGAAACTCTATTAGACATAACGACGACGAAGTTCCGTCCACCTCGCGACCAGATGCAGGTTGTGGCAATAAAAGTCCTCCTCAGGAGTCTGAGGACGTAATAATCGGTCGCGAGGACTACGAGAAGTTTTACTCTTGGCGAGGTGATCTTCCTCGCGTGGAAATCGAAGATATCTTCCATAACCCGGCGGGTCGTGTACAGATTTTGACTCGCCGCGTCCATCATAAAAAGGTCAAGAACCTCGGGAACCCATTTACGGCCCTCCCTTCTGATCTTACCCTTTGCGATCTTTTTACCGTCGCGGATACCTATCCTTTTCCAGAGGGTACAATTTTTTCCCTTCCATCTCTGGATGGGACTTCCCTTGACGAATATGGCACTTTCTTTCCTTTGAGTATGTCGTCCCTTAAATTAGGATTTAGGCTCCCCTTTTCCAACTTTACTAAAATGCTCTTGAGAGAGCTGACCTACAGCCCAGCTCAGATGCATCTTAACTTCTGGAGGGCCTTGGTTATTTATGTGATGAGGTGTCAAGATATCGCGGTAAAACCCAATCCTTGTCATTTTCTCCTTATGTTCTCTACGCGAAGGGCTCCTGAGGAAATGGGGATGTTTACAGCCGTAAAAAATGGCAAGTCGGAGTGGGATGGTCCTCCCCGTATACCGAAGTGGAAGGTTGACTGGTTTTTGGTACGACCACCTCCGGGTTCTGGGGTCTCGACTAAGATATCGATGCTCGCGACTCAACCTAAATTTGGTAACTGGTCTCAGCCTAAAAAAGATTGTCTTTACCGCAAGTTCCATAGTTTCCCTGATCTTGTTTCGACGCGCATATTCCTGAAGTGTATTACCCACGAGGTGCTAGCCCAGCGTGGACTTAGTCTTAAGCACCATTATGGTATTTTTTGTCTCTCGTCCAATGGTTTTCTTGTTTATTGTTACTTATCCTTTCTTCTTCTTTTTTTATTGTTACGAACTCGCGATGTCATATGCTTATGGATTTTTTATTATATATTTATTTTTTATTTGCAGAGACAGGATACTTTTCGCGTCTCCCGACTATTGAGGGTTCTGACGACTCTTTTGACGAGGAAACTATTGATGAGCAGGTTCCCGCCCCACAGAAGAGCAAGCGCCGAAAGCAGCTGGCGAACAAGAACAAAACTCCCTCCAAAAAGAAGAAAACCTCTGCTGGTGGTATTAATATCTGCGAGTCCGTGCCTCAATCTGTGGAGACCGAAAAACGCGCGCCAGAGCCTCTAGACGACCAATCCCCAATTGGTTCGACAATCCCCTTAGGGGCCGGCGGGTCTCCTTCTTCGCACCGAGCAACCCCTGCAGGGAGGGCCTCGGAGACTGCCAAGGGTAAGCAGCCCATGACCCTTGAAGGTGGTCAAGACACCCCTTCTCAGGACCTGGCTGAGCTTTTTCCCGAGGAAGAGGCGGTGAGAACGTTCTTTCATCGCGATCGACCAGGTTTCCCAGAGATGCCTGGATTTTTAGAGGGCATTGTTCGGGGTAAAGCAGGGCTCGCGAGACTCAATCTGGCGGTGGGTTTCCTTTCTTTTCTTCCTGAATGGTTTTCTTCCTTCTTGTCGGTAGGTGATTTTAACTAGCATATTTTGCTTATTGTAGTCGCTTCTTCTCAACGAGGCATCGGGGCAATATTCCATCGCCCTTGAAGATGGCTACAACCAGATGGAGGGAGAATATAATCAGATGGTCGATTTTGCTAACAAAGCCCGAGATGTTAAGGAGGCCGCGAAGAAAAAGCTAAAAGAGGAGAAAGAGAGGAATGTTGCTTTGGAGGACAGGGTAAATGAGCTGTTGGCGAAGATAAGTGACTTGGAGCATTCGGCCAGGACTACGGAGCGCAATCACCATGCAGAGCTATCTTTGCTTCGACAAGAGAAAGACCAAGCTTTTGACAAGGGTCGTCGCGAAGGTGCCAAGCAGTATGCTTCTAGCTATCGCGAGAAATGTCGTATTGATTTTATCAGCTTGGCTCGCGACACCCTGGTGATTACTGCACTCAAGCGTCAGCTCAGAAAGCACAAAGTGGCTAACTTTCCTTACGATCCTACGGATCTTTGTGGTCTTCCTGCTGAGCTCCCTGCGTATACCTCTCCTCCTCTTGGGACTTTTATTGACGACGACGCGAGCCTTCTTGAAGGTTGGGTCGTCGAACCCTTCTTACCTAAAGGCGAAGGAGTCGTTAGAGGGATGGAGTCTCGCATTCCTCAAGTCCCAACTCCTAAAGTGCCTAAAAGGGTAATTTACTCGGAGGAAAGGATGAAGAAAACAGCGGACTCTTCGACTCGCTCTTGTGCCAGATCGTCTGATGTGGATGCTGGGGTCGATGTTGTGATGGTTGACAGCGAACAGACTGTTGCTGAAGAAAACACCGCGTCGGCCAAAGACGTTGGTAGTGCGGGAGGGGTTCGTGATTCAGCGCTGGTTGAAGCTGATGGGTATCTGGATCTTCCTGACGAAGTTTAACTTCTTTTCATGCGTTGTCTGCAAACTCTTGGGTTGGTGTTATACACAATTTGTTATTTGGTTCTGTGGCTCGTGGATCGGAATGTGATCGCGAGTCTAAATGTGTGTTAGGCGATTTTCTTTGGGTCTCATGAGGAGACCGTACAATTATTTCCTTGCATGTCTTTTGTGTTTATTTCTTTTGTTCTCCCAACTACTTTTCTGCTTTAATCATTCAATGCATTAACTGCGGGTCAGGTGTATTTCTTTTATAAATAGCGTTTCCTGCCTTCTCCTTCTTTGTCTACCTTTTTCAAAGAATACCACCATGGCCAGGACACGACGAACTCGAGAGGGGTCTCTGGATGAGTCTTTCACTATTACTATGGATTCCTCTGCCATTACTGGCAGATGCTTGGTAAATATCCTTTTTTACTTTGCCTTTCTTTGTTTGTTCGTTTCTTAGATTCCTCTTCTCTACGTATAGCGTTTCCCGAAGGAACATTGTGATCGACACCTTAGCCATTTCGGTGGTAAGAGTCTTGTCCTTTGTGTCAATTTCGAACCTTGGGACGTGACTCTGGATAAGGCTGGGAGTTCTTACTTTCTGGGCGAAGGTTGGAGTGAGTTTGCGTATGAGAATGATCTTCGTGAGGGAGATGAGGTGACTTTCACCATGTGGCGTGCTAATCCACCCGAAGTTCCCGTTCAGACTGTGGTGTATCAAGTGAAGGTCGTCGTTCCTCTCTAGGCTTAGTGCTTTTTAATGTCTCTTTATTTTGTGTTTGTATGGTGATTTCTCCTCCTCTTCCCCTCCCCCCATAGTGTTCGTGAGGATGTTTACAGTCTCGCGAGCCCTATGTGTTAAGAAAGGAGGGAGAATGAACGAGGTTTTATGAATAAATTAGACTGGGATTATCGGGAAACTTCGGAACTCAAAAATGTAATGTGCATCTTTGTGCCGTCGCGATTACAAATATGTGTCTTATTAATAGACTTTAGAACTTAAAAATGTTTTCAAAATGAGAATACTTAATATTATAAATAGGTCACTCTTCAACATCTTTCGTCCGGAAAGACTCTTCTGTTGGTCTTACGAAAAACCCTGCGAGAAAATCGATCGCGTAAGTATAGATTATTCATATGTCATGACCTGTGATGTGACAAAGAGTGTGTTCTTACCTGACTACTGCATGCGTATGAGCCAGTAGTAGGGTTTTTCGTGCACCTATGAGTGTCTTTGTGTTTGAGAATGTGATTTCCTATAATGAATTGGAATCAGATTCTTTGTTCTTGTGACAAAACAAAGTAGCTCGTGTGTTTATCTCAACATACCTTAGCTAAGGTACTCTTGATGCCTTGGGAAATCCATACTCGCGGATAATTGGAGTTTTAGCGCCTGTTTCCTCACAAACTGCCCTTTTCTGTTTCGCTCGCGATCATGCCTATGATCGTTCGCTTCCTTAGTGTAGGAGTGTCTGTCAAAACAGATGGGGATTCATTAGCGTTTTATATTGCACCCACCCAGTGTCACGGCTTCGCGACCTGGGTGGGTGCTCTTGGCCCCAGCCCAGTGTCACGGCTTCGCGACCTAGGTGGGTGCTCTTGGCCCCAGCCCAGTGTCACGGCTTCGCGACCTGGGTGGGTGCTCTTGGCCCCAGCCCAGTGTCACGGCTTCGCGACCTAGGTGGGTGCTCTTGGCCCCAGCCCAGTGTCACGGCTTCGCGACCTGGGTGGGTGCTCTTGGCCCCAGCCCAGTGTCACGGCTTCGCCACCTGGGTGGGTGCTCTTGGCCCCAGCCCAGTGTCACGGCTTCGCGACCTGGGTGGGTGCTCTTGGCCCCAGCCCAGTGTCACGGCTTCGCGACCTGGGTGGGTGCTCTTGGCCCCAGCCCAGTGTCATGGCTTCGCGACCTGGGTGGGTGCTCTTGGCCCCAGCCCAGCGTCACGGGATTTATGCAACATTCTGAATTCTCAAAATGTGCACGTACCTTTTATTCTGAGATTACGTCCCCCTTTGTGGCGAAAGTATTTATTCCTCTGGTAACCCGATGATAGATTCTTGCTAATGTTTAGTTTCAATCGGTTCTTTCGCCTGCATATAGCTTGTTAGAACGTCTCATATCGCGATTTTATCACTTTCCATGAAATATTCATCTAAGGTATGCAGACATGTTACGAAAATGTGGGAATTCATACCTGTGTGGGGGAGTAGGCTAGGCGTAATAGCGGCGTAGTCGCATCACGTTCCAGGAATTTGCAACGTGATTGCCAGAGCTATCCTTCAGTCGATAGGCCCCTGGGGCGACCTCGCGATCCACTATGTACGGCCCCTCCCAGTTGGGATCGAGTTTTCCCCCCTCTGTCTTTCTTAGGACCAGATCTCCTTTCACGAAACCTCTTTCGTTGACATGCTTGTTGTAATACTTCGCGACGCCCGCTTTGTAAGCGGCCGCCCGGATAACCGCCATCTCTTGGGTTTCTTCGCGAAGTTGGAGTTCCATCCTCATCTTTTCGTCATTGGTTTCCGAGTCATAGTGAAGGAGTCTTTCGTTTGGGAACAAAATTTCTACTGGAACCACAGCCTCTACTCCATACGCGAGGGCGAAAGGACTCTCTCTTGTTGCTTTTTTCACTGTGGTTCGATTGGCCCAGAGAGTAAGTGGCAGGACCTCCGCCCACCTGCCCTTGGCGCCATCTAGTCTTTTCTTCAGATCCGTGAGAATGCTTTTATTGATGGCTTCTACCTGCCCATTACAGTGTGGATGTGCAACTGAAGCAATTTTCAAATTAACTCCCAGATCGCTGCACCATGCCATCAGCTGGGGCGAGTTAAATTGAGGGCCACGATCGGTTACAATCTCGCGTGGCAACCCATAGTGGCAGATAATGTTCTTCCAAAGGAATTTTTTCACTACAGGTACTGTTGTTGAGGCGAGTGCTTCCGCTTCAATCCATTTTGTGAAATAGTCGACTGCGACAATAATATACTCGAGCTGACCCGGGGCCTTTGGTTTAAAAGGGCCAAGAAGATCCAACCCCCACATCGCGAAGGGGATGGGGCTTCCCATGATCTGAAGCTGGACCCCTGGTTGGTGGGAGGCAGGGGCGAAATACTGGCATGCCTGACAAGCTCGCGTCATCGCTTGAGCATCTTGTTTCATTGTGGGCCAAAAATGCCCTTGGCGCAAAGCCTTGTACACCAGGGGTCTCCACCCTGTGTGTGTCCCGCACAGCCCAGCATGCAGCTCTTCAAGGTAGGCCTTTGTCTCGTAGTGACCCATGCACTTCAGCTCGCAAGGGTCACCTCCCCTCTTGTAAAGTTCACCTCTGCTGATATAGAAACGTCTAGCCTTTCTTTTTAATTTCATGAGCTCCTTTGGGTCAGTTGGACCGCGACCATATCTGAGGTAGTCAATGAATGGGCGACGCCAATCTTCAGACGAAGTGTCGATCGCCATCATCACAATTTTGCAACTGATGGCGCTTTCTTCTTTCACAAAAAACAGATATTTTGGGGGGGCCCCCTTTGATACCATGAACCCTGATCTTCGCTCGCGTTCTTCTTTGGGACCCTCCCAACCGGCTCCCATCTTCGCGAGTTCATCTGCTTTCTTATTCAGTTCTCTCGGGATCGCCTTTATTTCGAAATGCATGAAAAGCGAGGTCAATGTCGCGACCCGTGCATGGTACTGCGGGAGGTTCCCTGTTCGCGCTTCATAAAGCCCCTGCACCTGTTTTACTACAACTTCTGAATCGCAACAACATGATAGCACAGAGATTGAAAGGCCAATGGCTAACTCTAGCCCTGCGATCAAGGCCTCATATTCAGCTTCATTGTTCGTGGGTTTGAATTTCAGTGCGATGGCGTGACTTATTTCATCTCCCGTAGGCGATGTGAGAATCACACCCGCTCCACATCCCTCGTCATTCACGGCTCCGTCTGTGTGCATTATCCACATCATATGTTCGCCATACGGATTCACCACTTCCCCTTCTCTGAAACTTGTTTCGACAATGAAGTCGGCAAGTGCTTGTGCTTTGATAGCTGGCCTGGGCCGATATACCACATCGAACTCTGACATTTCAATGACCCATTTTGTGAGCCTCCCTGCTACGGTTGGTTTTGTCATGAAGCTATTCAGTGGCAGGTCCGTTAGGGTTTCAATCGGGTGTGCATGGAAATAGGGTCTTAGTTTGCGAGCAGCCGTTATCAGAGCAAGTACAGACTTCTCAACCGGGGAATACCGTGTCTCCGCGGGCAATAAAGCTCGGCTGACAAAATAGACCGGCTTTTCTGACTCGCGAACAAGGACTGCACTTACCGCCCTTGAGCTGGCCGCGAGATATAACTGGAGAGTTTCTCCCGGAACCGGGGAAGATAAGATCGGGAGCTTTGTCAGATGCTCTTTGAGGCTCGCGAAAGCTTGACCACATTCTTCAGTCCACTCAAAGTTCTTTGGTTTTCTCAAAATTTCGAAGAAGGGGAGGTTCCGTTCGGCCAACTTGGCACAGAATCTCCCCAAATAATTTACTCGACCTACAAACCGTTGGACCTCATGGGTAGACCGCGGTGGTTCAAGATCGAGAACGGCTTTGACTTTATCGGGATTTACCTCGACACCGCGAGCACTAATCATGAAGCCCAAAAACTTTCCTTCTATGACCCCGAAAACGCACTTGTCTGGGTTTAGACTCATCCCGTACTTTCTGAGCGTCGCGAATACTTCTGCCAGGTCACGAGCATGATCACTCTGCTCCTTGCTTTTCACCACAATGTCGTCAACGTAGGCCTCAACCGTATCCCCTATCTGATCACTGAAAATGCGGTCTACCAATCTCTGGAAAGTGGCCCCCGCGTTTTTAAGGCCGAAGGGAATCACTTTGTAGCAGAAGGTTCCCTTGTCTGTTATGAAGGAGGTATGCTCTGAGTCAAGGGGATTCATCATGACTTGGTTGTATCCCGAGTATGCATCTAAAAAACTGAGTGCCTCATGTCCTGCAGTGGAGTTTACAAGCTGATCAATAGAAGGTAGTGGGTAGCTGTCTTTCGGGCAAGCTTTGTTTAAGTCTGTGAAGTCTACACACATCCTCCATTTTCCCGTTCCCTTCTTCGCGACCATGACAACATTAGCCAACCAAGCCGGGTACTGTACTGGTCTAACAAACCCAGCTTTTAGGAGTTTTGCGAGTTCTGCGGCCGCGGCCTCATTCTTCGGACCCGCTTGCTTTCTCTTTCGCTGTCTTTTGGGAAGGACATCGTTGCTAATATTAAGAGAGTGAGTGATCACCGATGGGGGAATTCCTTTCAAGTCTCTGGGGGACCAAGCGAAGACATCTCGCGATTCCGATAGTAAGTTTTCAATCTCCATCATCACCATAGGGTCAAGGTTACCCCCCACTGATAACTTCTCTTCTTTGTTTACAAAGGGAGTGACTTCCTGCGTTTTAAATCCGGAAAACTTTGCTCTGTCCACATCTCCCTCAGAATTCTGATATCTAGGGGGCTCACGAACATCTAACTCAGCTTCCTCTTCAATATTAGGCATGCCCGGGACAAAAAGTTGATTCGCGAGCAGAGGCGTTTCTTCTCCCTTTTCAGACTTGATATAACAAGAGATGCTTTCCTTCTCCACACCCGTCGCGATCCCAGCTCCGGATGGTGTGGGAAACTTTATGCAGAAATGGCTCATGGATACTACTGCATCAAACTTGCACAACGTGCCTCTCCCGATGATTGCGTTATACGAAGAGCTTGTCGGGATGATCACGAAATCAATCTTTTCTGATCTTCGTGGCCCTGTCTCATCTCCCATCACTACATCTAAACTCACCACTCCTAGTGCAGTGACTCTTTCTCCCGCGAAGCCTACTAAGGTCGTTCGCGTCGGTCTTTTCATTCGTGGATCAACCCCTAGCTTTTCGAAGGCATCCAGATATATTATGTCGGCAGAGCTGCCCGTGTCTACCAGAATACGGCTGACTAGTTTCGTGCCAATTTGTAGATGTATAACCAATGGGTCACCAGAAGAGACTGCCCACTCATTGATCTCTTCGTTAGAGAAAACCAGTTGATATGGCTCTCTGGGAAGGGGCTTCGCGATACTCATAACTGGGAGCCCGCGAGGGAGTGGTGCATTGATCATCTTGCGTTGTTCACGTCTGTTCGGGGGTATAGGGACATGCTTCCCGGCTATGGTCCCTACATGATCGTCTGGTCGCGGGAAATCTTGGTTGCGTTGAGGTGGATGAGGATCGTTCGCGTGCTGCTGATTGCGTCCCCTTCCTCGCCCACCATTGTTGTTTCCCCCTCTGAATGGCCCCCGGCCAGGGTTTCTACCACCCCTGCCTTGATTGTTTCCCCCGCCTCTCTGATTCATGAGGACAGCTCTCTGTTCGGGTTCATTGTTCATTCTTGGGCCACTTCGGCACTCATCCGTGTTGTGAGTAGTGGAGTTGTGGTTGGCGCACCACATTCCATCGTGACCGTGACCTCGACCTCCATTGCCTCGGCCGCGACCTCTGTAGCCGGAGTTGTCATCCCTCTGGTTCATCAAATTCTGTTCCTGAAATTGGTTCTGGTCCGTATTCTGTCTGTAATCCTGATATCGATCTTGATTCTGACGCTGAGTTACTAAACCTGGGGCCCGTGAATCACCCTGTCCCTGGTCAAACTGTTGTCTTTTGTTCCCCCAATTCTGATTACCCTTTCTAGAGCTCTGGTTTTGGTTCTGCTTGTTCTGACTTCCACCCCCCGCGGGTGCGCTCGAGTGAGTCTCAACTTGTATTTCAGCTACTTCTTCTCGATTAATTTCTCTTGCGTCGCGATTGGTCTGGTCGTTGAGAGGTTCGACCCTTTGGTTAGCTGTATTTGGGGCAATCGGGGCGCCTTGCGCTATCCAGGCGGCAAAAAGCTCATTCTGCTCCCGAGGGATAGTGATAAGCTCAGGGAGTTCCTCCTCGACACGAGGGAGTGGTGGGGGGTTGAGAGTGTTTTGATTGATGTGTGACGTGGTGGCGTTTACTGTTCCGCTTCTGCCAGTTTCGACCATAATGCCGTCTCAATGAAACAGTAAATGATGAAACTCAACCAATCGTGACGAATCAAACCTCAAAAGCACGATGACGATACCGAGAGTCAGAATCCAGGTACCGATCATCCGATTTCCTACTAAAAGAGGTGAATCGGGAACGAAGAGACGAGCTCGGAAATGAGTAATCGCCTTATGTGTTTTCTCTCTCTCAAGGGGGAGAAGATGCTCCCAATCGCTTACCTCTTTCTCTCTCTTTGCCGTTAGGATTTATAACCAGACAGTGGGTCCCTCACAATCTGATATCACTCTCTTCACCTATTGGGCTTCTTAATGGGCCTCTCATTCTCGATCCAATTTCTGGCCTTATGGGCTCGCGGCCTGCCCCTCGGTCGCGGACCGGGTTTGCGTCATTATAGTCGCGAGAACCGGGTCCATGTTATTGATCGCGAGAACCGGGTCCAACACTTTACATCATTTACATCAATCAAACTGCTTTCCTGAATTTCTTAAGCTACCTTCTCCTTATAGCAATTGAGGGAAAAGATTACTGAATTTCCCCCCAAGGAAATCCACCTCTTCCTCGGTTCCATTCTAGCAACCTTCTTCTTATAGCAATTGAACAAAGAGATTACTGAATTTTCTGTAGCTACTACCTGCTCTTATATGCAGAAACATGAACCAAGGAAGAACAGCACTTCATAATTTAATAGAAATTTTGATTCCCATAATAAATATGAGTATCATCACAACCCCGCAACCAATTCAAACAAACAAAAAATAGAAAATTCAAGGCGAAGATGCAAAGGTCGAAGGCTGAAACAAATCTAAACACGCCAAAGAAGAGACTATTGAATTTTCAGGCTGAGATGAAAGAGAGATATGCATACTTACATCCAATTGCTTCTGTACATATTTAGGTCTCTTCTTGGGTTTTCTGGCCGGCGTCTTCTAATCAGTTCCACGAAATCCTCTTCAATCTCCTGCCTTGAGAGAGAAACGGAAAATTTCTCCCTCTCTCGCTTCTCTCCTCTCGCCAGTTTCACAGGCGTCGGATCCTCACATGCCGCTGAATCACCAATCTCTAAAGCACTATACAGCTGAATCACCTATGAAATTCATTATTTCCAAAGTCCATTCAGGAATTTCATCAAACACTTGGCGAGTCTCAAAATTTTGCCCATTAAACACAACCTGGAACAAATTTCAGCTCTAGAAATTCACAGATTGTGAGATGGAATTTGTCTGACAAGCAAAACATCTATCCTTAATTTCTTCTATGGAATTTGACAAATTCCAGCTCTAGAAGTTCAAGCATTGATACAAATATACCCTAGGGGAAAGGAACATGGGACCTCCAACTCATAATTAAACACCACGGGAAATCTAATTTTGTAGTTCAAGCATTTATCTAACAATAAAACCCTAGAAGATAGAAAGATATAACCTGGGACCTCCAACGAATTCTTCAATTGCAGAGAAGCACATGGTTGGAGATCGCCGACAGAGGTCTTCGAAGGAGGTGGCGGAAGGAGGAAGAATGATTTAGAACGGAGGTGAGGTATTCCGAAATTGCAAATCGCAAGGAGCTAGGAGGGAGGGAGACGAAGCTGTAGAATGAGAATGGCGAGATGACTAAAATGCCCCTCCGTGTTTTATTGTACAGTAAAGATCGGAAATGCGAGAGCCGTCCGATTAAACGAGATGAACGCTCAGATTTCTGTCCGCGTGGGACAAGGCATCCGCATTTGATCCTAACTCTACAAGAGGATATCTAAACATCTTGGTGGAGTATATAAAAACATTATAAAATCAATCAACACAAGATTATTACAAAAACAGTTAGAGTGGCCCCTCAAAAAAAAAAACAGTTAGAGTGGGTGTGGAGTTGTTACCTTATACTTATAGAAAGGAACGATTTTTCCACACTGACTCACCCTAGCAAATGAACTGCAATAGTTAAGTAGCGCAATAAGAAAAAGAGACACTGCAACGAAAGTTATATACACCTATTCATATCAAGTCTTCTCAAATTACATCTGTTAAGCTTATCCATTTGATAAAGTCAAACGATTTAACAATACAAATTTCACTCAAACTAAGAATACATCATTTCTTTTTGCAGCGTTACTAGTTTAGCAAGGTGTTTACGTCTTCAAATACTGAATCTCTTGAATGATTTCCATCAGTTTGCAATTCAAACAAAAACCATTATGAAAAAGGCAAAGAGGAAAAGAGCTATGCTTCTCTATCCAATTGTCAATCTCCTTATTTTTCCCAAAAGAGTTTAGCTGACTACTCTTGAAGATTCCAAATATACAGTTCATATCAATTCCTACTTGTAATCTTTAGTCTTTAAATTACAACACTAAGTTAACCTTTTTTTCTATGTTCACATTCTGACGATGCCATTAACTACAGGTTGAACATATATGTTTAGGAATCGGAACGTCGCACATTCGTACAAGCAAAATATTCAGAATCCATCCCAAGTAACAACAAAATAAGGTCTACACATAAGAACTTATTGTTACAAGATCTACAAATTGAACTTACAATGATTTTAAGTGAGTGAGTTGGATTATTTCCATAGGTAGCTCCCCTGATAATGCATTGATACTAAAATCCCCGAGCAGTATGGGCATGTAGCTGATGTACCTGAAATGTACACCATATTAACTTTGGAAAACAAGAATTGAACTCAATTGAACATGTAGTTAACCACCCGATCCTCACACTTAAATTTTCATTATGAAATAAAAAGAAACATCACCAATAAGAAAAATAACACCAACAACGACATCTTAAATGACATAACTTAATACATTCATCTCGGTTATAAGTTTTAACACACAGAGCTTCAAATAGCTCCATACTAGATGCAAATATCATTTTTTATACATATCATCCTTCAGTAAAACAAACATTCAAACAATATAGACTATAGAGACAGAGGAACAATGAAATTTAACATACTAAACTATCTATTTTTAGTGCCAACAAAAGACTTTTATCGCAAAGAAAAGTTATGCCGTATGAGCCAGGACATTAAACGGTTTCCACTAATAGGAAAATTCAGGGCATTTTAATTACCTGTAATTGGAAATCCACTTAGAGATGCAAAATATTTTACCTCCTGGATATGAGGATATCTAATGCGAGAACAAGTTGTAGAATTTGTAGTGGAGTCAACCAAGAGAAGAAAAAAAACAAGTAAAATGAACACATTATTATATCAATTCATTATCAGTATACAAGCACTATTACAATATCAATATGCCCACATACACTATTCTCCAGGAAAAAGGAAATTAAGGTTCAAGATTTAATTAGAGATTCATCATGGGCCTCATTAAGCTCTAGCAACCAACTCTACAATTCTTAAGCATGCCTTGTTTGCATCTAGCCCCTGCAATGTACCATAACATCACCTGCATGATTGGATAAACTTAATGATTCAAGATAAGAAAAAAACAAGTAGCTGAATATTGCAAATGTATCATATTAACTAATGTTACATGTTACAAGCACAATACTTGAATTTGAGAAATGCAAAGAATGAACTTTTAAATTATTCTCTCCAATTCCATCTAAGTCAATAGGCCAATTTTAAATATGATTGACCAATAAATTGATGCTTTTAGTAAAAACAGCCACATCAAATCTTTACTAGTGCAAGACCCGTCCCATGCACGAGAATATGTTTATATAATTACTTAATAATAATTTTATAATCGATTTTCACATATGTTTTATATAATTTATAGTATTTTATATTGCTATAAGCTGAATAAATATCTATTATAAATAAAATATATTTATGTGTTCTTCATTGGTTAACTATCAAAATTTTAGTGGATAGTTATAATTATAATTAATATTGAGTTTTATTAAGTTCTTGTTATTTTTTAACATGGTTAGATATTTATAATTTTATATCTGCTTTAAATTTCATTATATATCAAAAGTAAAATAGATGAATAATAATTAGATAGATTAAGTTTACTTAAACCTATAAAATATTTTGCTTCAGATTAATGTTTTTATTTTTTTAATGTAATTTGTTAACATATTCATAATGTTTTAAAAAATAAATAAATAGCCTAACAACTTTCCTAAATTCACTCTAAGAGCTTAAAAAGGCTCAGCTTTAATATATAAAAATAGATGGGAAGAAGCAGAAACAAAAAATTGCAGTTTTGTTCAAGCAAAAACCTCAGTAATACATCGATTTAACATTAATTTATCAAAACTTATGAAACCTTTTGAACCCTAAAGTTGTTGGAAGAACACCTCTTTTTACAACTGAACGGAGTACTAACTATCTATTCAACGAAGATTTTAATTCCTCATAAATTGCTACAAAAACCTCAAACATCTTTTAAAGTTGATATAAAAAAGGAGATTGAAAAGTAAGTTGCTGTAATCGAATTAGGTCATCGTCGAGCCGTGTAGCTAGACCTGGCAATCGGGTCGGGTCGGTCGGGTTCGGGTTAAGAGTGCTCCGGGTCGGGTATTTTTCGGGTCGGGTCATTTCAGGTCTAAAATTACCGGGTCAAAACAGGTCGGGTTGTTACGGGTTTATGGGCGGGTCGGGTCGGGTTCGGGTCTAAAATTACCGGGTCAAAACAGGTCGGGTTGTTACGGGTTTATAGGCGGGTCGGGTTCGGGTTCGGGTCTAAAATTACCGGGTCAAACAGGTCGGGTTGTTACGGGTTTGTAGGCGGGTCGGGTCGGGTTCGGGTCTAAAATTACCGGGTCAAACAGGTCGGGTTGTTACGGGTTTATAGGCGGGTCGGGTTTGGGTCGAAAATTTTGGAGTCAAACAAGTCGTTTGTTACGGATTTATTGTCAGATCGAGTCGCTTTGAGTAAAAACTTACCGAGACATAACAAGTTGAGTCGTTACGAAATATTGATGTTAAATTTGGGTCAATCTTAATTGCAAATTTTAATGTATGCTTCGATAGCAACACCACTACATTACCTTCTTCTCATTTATTTGAATAAGTTTGGCATAGTAACTTTTAGTAGATTAGCTAATATTTGAAAAAAAAACGAATGAAAACATTTATAAATTACAATTTACAACCTATGGACAAGTCAATAACCATCGACTAAATAAAACACGGTAGGTTCAATGCGACGGCAAATAAAGACCTGATATGTTGCTCAAAATCAAAACACATCTTCACAACCATAATCAATCCATCGTTTAATGCAACTCAAGATAGATAGAGTATTAAAATGAAAACAATCTGTCAACTTAGTCACATAATTCAAACTGCAAAAAAATAACAATCTCATAACTTAGAAAGTAAAACATGTTCTTCATATTCTTGTCAATCTTCCATGTCCATTGACATTGGACTATCTTCACTGTCATTGTTGATGTCCATTCTTGTAAATTGGATTTCTAATCCTTCTTCTAAATCATCTTCGGGAGCTGTATAATTAAAACTGTGAATTAAACTCATATATATAAGATCTAAAATATCATAATAATGTGAAACAAACTAACTGCTTACCTTCTTCAAGGTCTAGTCCATAAAGCCATGAACGAGTCGTCAAAAGAGCTTCGGCGGAATCCTTATTAAGAGAAGATCTCCACCTTGTAATAACTCTACTTCCCATGCTAAATGCAGATTCGGATGACACGGTTGTTATAGGAATGGCTAGAATATCTCTTGCCATCCTAGAGACACTAGGATATCTATGAGCATTTTTCCTCCACCAGTCAAGCACATCTAGATCTTTAACTAATTTTTCCAGAGTCTCATCCAAATATAGCTCAATTTCTGATTTTTCTGTAGAAACATCATAAGAGGAAGCAAATCCCTAGACACAAAATAAACATAGGTAAAACATGCTGAAATATGATAAAAGTAACTTATATTATTTATTTAATTTACCTCAAACTCTCCAGGGTCCATCGGATTAAGAGTAGAAGTCGTGTCATTACTGTTTGAAACATACTCTTGATAGAACTTCAGAAATTCGTCTTTCACATGTTTGGATTTCAATGGAGCCCTTTCAATATCCAACTTCTCGAAACAATGATGGATGAGCTGAAACTTATAACGAGGATCCAACATGATGGCAAATGAAAGAATCAAACTGTAAGAGCTCCAATACTTATCAAACTTCTTCTTCATCCTCTTTGTCATATCCATCAGAAATGTATCCCCACAATCAGCATATTTCAATAACAGAAGCTCAACTTTCCATACACATTTGAAGTACAAGTTGGATGTTGGATACTTCCTTCCCGACATAAGAGTAGTAAGCTTATCAAAAGGCTTCAAAAGTTCACAAATCTTCTCAATTCTATTCCATTCCTCATCTGTTGGAATTTCTGGAAAGCAAGGATCAACTCCACTCATTCTTCCACTTGAAAAAGCCACACGATAAATCAATGCCCTATCAAGCATGGTAAAGGTGGAATTCCATCTTGTAGGACAATTAATGCGCAGATTTTTTGAGCAATCCAGGCCAAGAGACGAAGCAATTTCCTTAAACTTCAAAGTTCTACGCTCTGAAGAACCAATAAAAGACACCAGCTTCTTAACCTTTTTAAGCCCGATATCAACTAGTTTTAGGCCTTCATCAACAACCAAATTCAAAACATGAGCACTACAACGCACATGAAAATATTTACCACCACCGGGCAAAGAAGAATGCATAGCAAGGCTATTACTTAGCATGGACTGCATATTATCATTGCATCTTGCATTATCTAGAGTGATAGTAAACACTTTCTGATGAATTCCCCAACCTTTCAGAAGATCAAACACAGTGTCATGTAAAACTGATGCAGTGTGAGGTGGTTTTACATGACAAAAGTTGAGAATCTTACAATGCAATTTCCATTCATCGTCAACAAAATGAGCAGTAAGAGACATGAAGCCTTGATCCACACAAGAAGTCCACATATCAGAAGTCAAACAGATTTTTCCAGAATTCTTCACCATTAATTCTCTAAGTTTGTCCTTCTCTCTTTTATGAATTTTCAGCACATATGTCTTCACTGTGTTTCTAGAAAATGCTTTGCAATCTTCATTTAAGAATCTATGAACATCCCTAGTTCCTTCATGCTCAACATAGTTGAAAGGATAACTGTGTCTAATAACTGAAAGAGCAACCATTTCCTTGAAAACAACTTGATCAACTTTACGTGTCAATTTTCCATCACTTCCCATAATAACTTCACCATTACCCTTCGCACCAATAATTCTAGCTGTACACTTAATATGATGTCGAGTGAAGTTAGAAGTACCTTTACTAGTAGGAGCTTTAATGGGTCCACCACCACAATACAAACAAAGAGCTCTTGGCACATTATCATCAAACTCATACCCCTCATGTTTCTCATAATGTTGCCATATATCAGCATTCCAACCTCTTGACTTCTTTTTCGTGGCGACATGTCCTAATATTAAAAAAACCAAATATCAGTTACATAATCTGTCACTGTAAAGCTTAAAGGGTCATTTAATTTGGGAAAAACTCACGAATAAATATATTAACCTAGGAATGTATAAATGCTGCGTGAAGAGCTGCTGCGTGAAGACGACTTCTCTGGGCAGAATCGACTTCTCTGGGCAGAATCGACTTCGACGAGCTGCTGCGTGAAGACGACTTCTCTGGGAAGAATCGACTTCTCTGGTCCGTAATCAGGTTCGACGAGCTCGGCTGAAGACGAGCTGCTGCAAACTGCAGAAAAACAAACACAAGGAGCCAAGTCAACGATCAATTCAGACAAACTTAAATCTCAAAAATAAATGTACTTCAAATAAACACATTAAATGGCCAATCAAATTGATCATAGCTTTGTTCACGTAGGATTACAATGCATCTCAATATATCAGTCACACAAGAAGAGCAACATTCCTTTTACACATTGTCTTAACTCTTAACCCACCCTTAATTAACCTAAAATTAAGCTAAACAACTTCATATTAAACATACACAGATCAGATTAAACCACAACAGCCTCAACTGAATCCACAACATCATTCTCCTCACATGAACCACAACATCTTTGCAACAACAATAAACCCAAACATTAAACACAATCAACAGAAAAGCCAGAATCAAATTCAACCAAATACATTTCATCGAGCCTCTCCTCGACGCCACAACAGCAACGAAAAACACAGCCAAAACACAATAGATCTGCAGCAAGAACAACTTATTCGGCATCCCCAACCCTATCTCAAACAACATTCCCATATTCTTCAATTCTATATTGACCTCAAAATGAGGCATAAGTTCAAAGACATTCTAGAATCCTAGAACAGGAGTAGTTTGCGTGTAAATGTTGTTTCGTTTTGTCATTCAGTCCAAATTGTAGACATAATCTCAGTTTACATTCTTGAAAAGATCTAAACCATCTGGATTTTACTAAAATCATTCAAGATGTTTTGGAAACATATTCAGCAGGCAGAAGATGATCTAGACCAGGAGTGAAGATCTTCTACCCCTTCCCCTACTCCCTAAATAAACCCAAAACAAACCCCAGACAACATTTTATCAATTATTAAAAATATTTTTTATTGTGTGTAGGCATATAGAATGAAGCATAGAATCGAGTGGCCCAATTCTTAGACCAGACCCAGAACCATGAGTATTCTTTTGTCTATTCAGGTAGACAGAAAAAGCATAATTACCCAAAATCTTCCCCCAAATACTATTTTGCATCAATAATTCATGTTTAGTTGTGAGCTGACAACTAAACCTGAATTGGAGCACTAAAAAAAAAATCAGCCCCCATAAATAGATAATCTCTATAATAATAGCACCATCAAATCTCATTGATTGATATATAGCTCAGTGGCAGCATGATTAATAAATCATAATCCACAAGTCACATTGCAACATATGTTTTCTAGATAAACCATTATCCCTGTTGCTCTGATATTGACTTCCGCCATGAATTTTTTTAAGTCCTTTCCCCAGTACTTGCTTAAATTGCTGCCCCCATATATTGTAGCACTCAATTTCAAAAGACTTCGGCAATTCCTTGCTAGAATGTATAGGCATAAAATGCAATAGAATAAGGATAGAATTCTACCAACAATAGGGTAGCTGTTGTCATACCAGAAGGTGAGAAGCGAAGAGCATTAACTGGGGAGCTATGATAAGAAAGAAAACTTTGGTAGGTAGTTGTGGGTGGTTTTTTCTGCGGTTCACCGGAAACTAATTGCCAGATCTGGAAGAAAAACAAATCGTGACAAGTTAGAAAAACAGCAAGAATGAGTTGTGGGATAACCACATGTTGGTCAATTCAAGCACATGTTCATACAATTACAGATACACACAGAGCGATAACTGGAAGCTAGATTTGTTTTAAAATCGCATAACATAATTTCTACAAATTGGGCGCCTAAAAAACAAGAAAGAGTGAAGGAAACAGAAAGAGTAGAGCTACAGAATGAAAAACCTTAATTTCTTTATCGGCGCCGCCAGTGGCCAGAATTCCAGCAGTGGGGTGGAAATCTAGGGTTAACACGGGTTTGGCACAGGAAACAAAAAACGATACCTCATGCGCCTCTTTCGTCTTCAGCCGAGCTGCTGCGTGAAGAGCTGCTGCGTGAAGACGACTTCTCTGGTTTGTAATCAGGTTCGACGAGCTCGGCTGAAGACGAGCTGCTGCGTGAAGAGCTGTTGCGTGAAGACGAGCTCGGCTACGCGAAGACGAGCTGCTCAATAGTCAATTTGGCAAGACGAAGTCACGAAGGAGATGAACATGAAAGGGAGAGATGGGGGCGCCGTCAAATTGAACATAAGAAAGTGAGAGCTGCTCAACAGCTCAGCAAACAAAACCCTAGTTGGAAATTATAAAAATAATTTTGATTAAATGATTAAATTTTACAAGGATGGTGTAATTTGAAAAGTTAGAAATTTTGATTAAATTATATTCATATGGTTAAATGTCTTTAATAGACATTAAAATCAAGTTTCATTTCATTCCGACATCATTTGGGCATCTTTTTGTCAAATTGGGTTTTAAGCCCATTTAAGGCTTTTTAGCGTTTACGCATAGTTCTGAGCCTCGTTTTGTATGAGCGAGACCTTATTGATATTTTATATGCCTAATAAGACTAACTTGTATAATTTTTTGAACAATAATCAACATCGATGTTGTAGACCATACATATTGCGCCAAGTTATACAGTTATCACTAGTTTGGTTTTACAAAGGAGGTGTTATTTGAAATGTTAGAAGTTGTGATTGGAAGTTACCCACATGGTTAAATATCTCTAATAAGCATTGAAACCAAGTTTCATTCCATTCCGACATCGTTTGGGCGTCGTTTTTCCAAATTGGCCTTAAGTCCATTTAAGGCCTTTTAAGGTCTTTTAGCTTTTACGCATAGTTTCAAGCCTCGTTTAGTGTAAGCGAGACCTTAATGGGACTTTATATGCCTAATAAGACTAAGTTGTATAATTTTTTCAATCATAATAATACATCGATGTTGTTGACCATACATATTGCCACAAGTTAGAGAGTGATGACTAGTTTGATGTTTAGAAAAGGAGGTGTTACTTGAACATGAAGAAGTTTTGATTGAGAGTTACCCACATGGTCAAATATCTCTAATAAGCATTGAAACCAAGTTTCATTCCATTCCGACATCGTTTGGGCGTCGTTTTTCCAAATTGGCCTTAAGCCCATTTAAGGCCTTTAAAGGTCTTTGAGCGTTTACGCATAGTTTCAAGCCTCGTTTAGTGTAAGCGAGACCTTAATGGGACTTTATATGCCTAATAAGACTAAGTTGTATAATTTTTTCAATCATAATAATACATCGATGTTGTTGACCATACATATTGCCACAAGTTAGAGAGTGATGACTAGTTTGATGTTTAGAAAAGGAGGTGTTACTTGAACATGAAGAAGTTTTGATTGAGAGTTACCCACATGGTCAAATATCTCTAATAGACATTGAAATCAAGTTTCAATCCATTCAGACATCGTTTTGCCAAATTGGACCTTAATCTCATTTAAGGCCTTTTAGTGTTTACACATAGTTTCGAGCCTCGTTTTGTATAATAAGACTAAGTTGTACATTATTGGTACTTTATATGCCTAATAAGCGAGACCTTACTTTATATGCCTAATAAGACTAAGTTGTACATTAATGGTATTGACACTTCATTTTAGTAGTGTTATTGATAGATTATTAGTGTTGTTGACAAAGTATTAATGATGTTGACAATTTAGTTAGCCGTGTTGACAACTTAACTAGCCATGTTGGCAGTCTATTGGTCTCGTTGACAGTTTAATTAGTCGTGTTGACAATTTAACCAGTCCTGTTGACAGTTTATTTAGTCTTGTTGACAATTTAATTAGCCATGTTGACAGTTTACTTTACTAGTTCTCTAAAAGTTTAATTATCCATATTGACAGTTGATTAGTCTTAGTGACAGTTTATTTAATTGTGTTGACTAATTAATTAGTCATGTTTGCAATTTATTATCTAGTGTGTTGACAATTTGTCCAACGTGTTGACAGTTTATTAATGTTGTTGACAATAGTTATCTAGTGTGTTGACAATTTTTTGGGTAAAATTTACAATTTCCGCTTCTTTATTACTTTTATCTTTTTGGCCAAATTTTCGGGTCAAAAACGGGTTGGGGCGGGTCAACTCATTTTTGACCCAAAAAAAATCGGGTCAATCGGGTTTGACAAAAACGGGTCACGGGTTCAATTTGACGGGTTATGACCCAGAAAAATCGGGTTGAGTCGGGTCGGGTTTGCGGGTCTACGTGTAGCAGTACGTAAAGGACGACGGATGAGAGTTCCCATTAGAGGCTAGAATTGATGCTGCGAGCGGTGAACCTTTAGCGAGGTTGCCTTCGGCTGGTGTCCGTCGAGCAGTCCCCAAGTGATGTCGAGGAGAAGAATGATGGATGAGATCGAATTAGAGAAATGTTATTCAGAGTGGTACGGTGAACGCAAGGAAATTTTTTATGGGATATTAAAAAACAATTAACGTATTATTATATTAAAACTTTAGTGTGTGTGGGATGAATATGTAGGAAACAGAATAACATATAACAAACTCATTTATTACGGTTCACAAAAGATAAAATTTTGCTACAGCTGTTTGATGAACCGTGAAAATAATTCATATACTTAAATATAACCGGAGTAAAATATCATACTGAAATACACCGGTTATCTTAAACATGAGTTGAATACAACGATCTATACAAAACCGGGGTAATGTGTCAATATATTTGCGACGGTTTTCCAATAAACCGTTGTAAATACAAAGAGTCATAAATAACCGGGGTACTTCATACAAAATATTGACAAATGAAGTAAATAAACTAATTTTATCTAAATACCACTGTTGTGGTTGAACCGAGGTACATTTGCCGTGGTAAAAGCCCATTTTTGTAGTGTTATGGTGTTGTTAGTGAATTGATGTTGTTTGTGCTTGCGTTAAAGTGGTGTTATCTAATTAATGATATGTTGCATTGTATGATTGATTGTATATGGGTGAGCGTGTGAGGTGCATCGTGATTGTTATCTTGTGTGTTTGAACTAAGTGTTGATTCTACTGTGCTAGTTTAGTGTCTAGAGTTTATTGTATAATTTTCATAATGGATTTTAGAATGTTTCTGTATTTTAGTCGTTTTCGCTGTAGTTACGGTTTTATTGTCGTATTTAGCCTGGTGGGTTTCGAGAGAAAATCCATGGCGGTAACGCTCCGGGCTTGGGGTGTTACAATGTATACATGTGCGGGTGTCACATGTAAATGAATGTGCATGTGAATACAGAAGATTGTGCACGTAAATTTTTCCATTCGTACAATAATAATTCATTCTCACCTGAATCTTTTCCTTAGAATATATTGCCTATAGTTGCTTTTTTTGGTTCCTCTTTCTTCTTTGTAATCAACATACATGATCAACTGTATGTATGATCAACTGTATGTATGATCAACTGTATGTAACACTACAAAATCCAGTTCTATCTAAAGCATATAAACATGAAATGCAATCTTTCCATAAAACTCTATCTTGTATATCCTTTTCATTGTTTCTTATTATCTTTTCTTTGTTTATCGTGTGAACCATATAAGATATACTCTTTTTTTTTTTTTTGAAGAGTTACGCTTTTATATATATTGATCAAAAACGGATTTACAAATCCTAAGGACCCAGGTGTAGCAAAAAGGGATACTAATCACAAAATTACATCAAATGGTGTTAGCCAAAATGCTAATCTAAGAATGATCTATGCAGTGCAAGTTGATGTGTCAACCTCGTCCTGATGTTCCAATATTGATATTAAGAATTGATGCCCATGTTGTAGCCTCCTGTGAGTGCATTTTCTTCCACTTACTAGAGGCAAAAACCTTCACAGATTGTATGATGTCATTAACACAAGAAGTTGGATCCGGCTTGATCTCTCGGAAGATGAGATGGTTCCTAGATGCCCAAATATGATAGATGTGGGCTGAGAGGATTGCACACCGGATTTGACCTATGAAGCTCTTGAGATGAGACGGCTTGCCGAGCCATGTGAGCCATTGTCTCGTAGTTGTGAATTGTCGATTGAGCTTGGTCCATCTTAGGACTCTTGTGAGCACTTGATTGCTGAAGTTGCATTGGTGAAAGAGGTGATTCTCTGTTTCCGGGTGAGAGTTGCATAAAACGCATGTGGAGGAAGCAGAGATGCCCCACTGTTGGAGACGGTGCCTAGTAGGGAGACGCTTGTGACCAGCTAGCCAAGTAGTAAAACTGCATCTAGGTATGTTAAGCTTACCCCAAATTCCTCTACACCACAAAACATCAGTCTTGTCCGGTCGGAGAGAGAAGTAGACATTGCTAGAAGAGTAGTTACGGGCGGTGTTGCGCATGAGTGCTTGTAGATCAACAATAGTACGATTCACAAGCAACTCATTTCTGATAAGGACAATGAATTTGATAAGATGGTTGTCACTGCGTTTCACGATACTCTTTTCTTGCTCACAAGACTCTATCAATCTTAACATTCGATACATACTTTTTAATCCCGATTTCACCCACGGCACACACTTTTTTTTATTTTGCTCTTCACCTAGTAAGATCATATTTTGTTTTTTTGATCTATTATTTACTAGTTTCACCTTGAACCATTCCTAAAACACAAAACTACAATAAAAATATCAAGTGCAAATGACATTATTATCACCAAAACCAAAAGAACGGTGCATAATACAATTTACCCTTGGAATATCACATTTTCTCTAATATCTTAATTGTGTTATAATACTTTTATGATATTTTATCTATACTATCTATATCTATTGAGAAATTAATATAATGATAAATCTTATTATTAAATTTTAGCATTGTCTTAATTTAAAAAATAAAAAGAAATATAAAATTTTAAATTCTTGTCTACAAAAATGTTATAGGTTAGTTTTCAACATTACAACATATATACTCCTTACTATTTAATTAATTAAACAAATATCCTTATTTTGTGCAAGCCACAAACAAGAAAGGTAGGGTCACAAGACAGCTTTGCCAAGTTGTGCCCGAGAGCTTGCTTTATACTCCGGTATTTACATCATGTTGTTACTGTACAACATTTGACAATTATTATCTGTACAAACGTTCCCGCAAGACAATAATATCATGTCACTTATTTCTTCTTCGGAAAAGGACAAGCCCTTCCATATGATGATATTCTTCTTCATCAATCTCATCCATGCAAATGTAGTATATTCAACGTAACCCATGTTCACACACATGCTTCAGATTCACACATTCACTTAACCCTCTCAAACTCATATCATTCCCTCCCATGCACCCTATAAATACCCACATCCCACCCTCTTATATTCTTCACATCAAAACACATTTCCTTTCTAACCATCTCAAAAAAGAGCTCTTTCGACCAACCTAAAATGGCTTCCAACAAGAGCTCTTCAATTGCCCTCTTCTTCATGCTCAACCTCCTCTTCTTCACCCTAGCCGTATCAGGATGCGACACCTGCCCTGGCCCAAAACCGACTCCAAAGCCAAAGTCGAGCCCTAGCCCTGGCACTGGCACTGGAACTGGCACATCGTCTGGGACGTGCCCTAGAGATGCCCTAAAGCTCGGTGTCTGTGCCAACGTGTTGAGTGGACTTCTTAACGTCGTTCTTGGAAAGCCGGCAAAGGAGCCATGTTGTAGCCTCATTGGAGGCCTAGCTGATCTGGATGCGGCCGTCTGCCTCTGCACCGCCATCAAAGCTAATATCCTCGGGATTAACCTTAACGTCCCCATTTCTCTAAGCCTTCTCCTCAACTATTGTGGCTACAAAGTCCCTAGTGGATTCCAGTGTGCTTAAGCCTTAAGCTATAGCACCTTGTCTCATCATTTGTCATGGAATGATTTCATCTTTGCATTTTATACTCGCTTGTGTTCTTGTTTGTTTGTATGCTTTCTTTTACAAATTTGTTTTGATGTATCCAATGTTATTATTGCATCGATCTCTTACACAGAGATGGTCAATACTAGTGAATAATATCTATCATTACGCTGAGGAAATTTGTTACGTAAAAAATTAATAAATATATTTCGTATTATTTTTATATTTCTCGTTCATTTGGATGCATACGAAATGCATTCAAAAGAACATGGTCAAGTCTGGACGCACCCTAACTTAGCACAACTTTTTTTCTTTTACCTTCAAATTTAAAAATTCGGTCTCGTTTGAACACATTATAAATGCTCTCAAAATCAAAACCAGATTTTTAAAATCTTAGCGTAGATAAGATGATCCCAAAAATGAGAGTAGGTTATAATTTATTGGCAGCAGGGTTTTACCGTTCTTTTAATTAATCTTCTTATCTTTTCACTACTACGAAACTAAGAAATTCTAAAAAGATCTTAATAGAAGAAGAGGAAGACGACTTGCAAGCACGATGCTTTAGTAAGTTGAGTGTTTGAGAGAGTTGTAAGGTTTTGTTAGATTGTTATTACAATAAGAAGTTTGGATGCCTAGGAGATCGTAAGATCAAAAGTAATATATACAAATTGACTTAAATCATATTAGGGACATAGCGATTGAAATAGCGGTAGAATTTAACGGTTGAAACTAGCGTTTTTTGAAACACTAATGAAAATAGCATTCAAAATAATAGTGTTCCAAACTTTACTTTTCTAAAAAGCTATTTAAAACACTACATTCCAAACACAATTAATTATTTTAAAACGCTAAACCTTAACTAAATGCAATTATTTTAGCTTTACCAAACACAACGGATTGAAATGAACAAATTATGTCAGGCTTATTATGCATTCATTTTATTTCTCTTGAAACGAACAAATTATGGCAGGCTTATTATGCATTTATTTCATTTCGTTGTAACATACATATCATTAAACAATGACGCGTCTAAATGCACACGTTTTTTCGGCTATATGCACATGAATCGGTGCGGTAAAACTTATAGTACAGATCAGTGCAGTTATATTTACCACGGATATATTTTTAGGGGCAAAAACGTAAAGTTTTAAAAAAATGTATAAAAACCCTGTGCGTTAAGATTTAACGCACCAGTCTGTGCGTTAAAACTTAACACACAGGTTAAGGCTAATTAAGCATTATATTTAATTTAATTTAATTGGAATTAAGACTCAGTGCGTTAATATTTACCGCACCGGCCTGTGCGTTGTTGTTTTTTTAACGTACATCCTACATTAATATTTAGTATATTAAACAACAAATAAGATATATTTTCACTACTATCTCATTGCTCTAGTGGTAAAGTAGGTTTACAACCTCTGTGAGGTCTTTGGTTCGAATCTCAACTCCAACACTTTTTTATTTTATTTTTTTTGTGAAAAACAAAGGAAAGAGGAGAGTGTACGTGAAGAGTTGAGATCCGAACCAAAGACCTCGACATAGAGGTTGTACACCTGCTTTACCACTAGAACAATGAGGCAATAGTAATATATAGGCCAATTTGCATGGATACTCCACTTTGTAAAAAAAGTTGTAGAAATACTTCACTAGTTACCAAATTACAAGGCTTGCTTTTTAGGGTATTTTTGTCATTTATAAGTTATTATTTTTTATTTTCTTTAGAAACACAATAATATTATTTTAATAAAACAAAAATATAAAATATTAATTTCTTTGATTTATAAAAAAGATTTTGTGAAATGGTTGAAAAAATTAATTAAAAGATAAAAAAAGATTACACAATTTTTTAATAAGTAACTAAAAGATAGAAAGTAAACATTTTTTGATGATATGTATATAAATTTCTTTTTTCGTTCTTACTAATTTCATCGTTACTCTCGTTTATCTTAAAACTCATTTATGATTCCGACTTAACATTTTATTTACTGTCAGGCCACATATTTTGTCCTATCAAAGAAAAATGATCAATGACACCAGTCAACCCATAAACTTGGTCAAGAATCAAGATCAAGAATTACATGCGAAACAGATTGAAAATCTAACACATGCCAAATTGACTAGGATGAAGCACAACTTCTTTCTCTACTAAATCCATTGATGATCCACTCTTAAGAGGGTAATAAATTAACTAGTCTCGCATTAGATATCCTCATATCCACTACAAACCCAAAAGTCATTACAATGAAAAGGCCCAATAGGTTAAAAAAGGAAAGTATATATAAAGATGAACAGTGAAACCAAAAGGGAGGGGGGTTGAGCTGAGCAAGTGAGGCACAAAATCGAGATTGAAGGCATCTGAGAACCTAATCGGAGATCTGAGACCTCTCCCTTCATCACCCATTAATGGCGGCAATGAATCTCGGGCAAGGCGTCCATCACATCGGTTCGTATACTCGGGAGTAGTTCGGGGCTGTTCGATAATCATCGACCCCAGACGGAGCTTCAGCCCGGCTTATGAGCTCAATCCGGTCTTCTCTGACGCTCAGCTGAGCTCGACCGTTGATTTCGGCTTTCGGACGAGTTTGGTCAAGTCTCCATAGTCGCGAGTTTGGTCAAGTCTCCATAGTCGCTCTAGCATGCCCGGAATGAGCTCCGCCAGTGGCGGAGCTGGGGGGTGCTTGAGGGTGCTAAAGCACCCCCTTCCCCTCCAGGAACCCCCGGGAGCACCGCAAGAAAGCTTCGGAGCACCTCCTTCAATGGAGGCCGAAACCCTAATGGCGGAAGGTTGAAGACAAGCTCTTCAGGCTTTTTTTTAAAAAAAATTAAAACGTTGTTAAAACGACGTCGTTTTGGTTAAATCAAAACGACGTCGTTTTACTAAATGATAAGTTTTTGTTTTTTAAAGAAAAAACAAAATTTAAATGGAAAATAAAAAGTTTTAAAAGGCTATCCCTTCAGCCTTCTTTCTTCCGAGTTCCCACCACGTCCAAGCAAGATCGATCGAAGTCATCGAACGGAACGCGCCCGCCCGCCCGCCCCGCCCCGCCGGACGCCGTCATCCTGGTTTCCGATGATCCCCGCCACTGCCGAGTGCCGCCGATGTCGTTCATCAAAGTTTAACGGTAAGTTTGTAAATTGTAATTAGGGTTTGTTAAATACATTGAAATATTGAATTTAGGGTTTGATAAATACATTGAATTTAGGGTTTTTGATCGATTCTTGTTTGGTTCATCAAAGTGTTACTATAAGTTAAGTTTTGATTCGTTTTTGTACAATTTGATATGGAATTGTTATTTAATTGTTTAGTTTAGTTTAGTTAATACAATTTGAATTTACGTATGCTTAGTTTAGTTGTTTGTTTAGTTTAGTTGATACAATTTGTCAATTTGATATGAAATTCTGTTTGTACAATACGATACAATTTGTAGCTTTGATAATTAATAGGTTTCGGTGCTAAAGTTTAGTTTAGTTGTCTACTTATATATTTTAATTGTTATTTTGAAGTGATAATTGATAGAAAATTTGAAACTTGAAAATTTTGAGTTGGAGTTGATTAGAGAAGTTTATTTTGTTAGGATCATGGAAAAGTTTTTGATTCGGAATACGCCTTCAAGTTCAAGTACAATCCCGACTACTGTGCCTTCAGGTGCATCTCAAGAACCTTCAAATATTGATAGTAATGCTAATGTTGGTGGATCAAGTCCCAAAACACCTCGAGTATGTGAAACTGATATGATTAGTGATCCGGGATTGAGACAACATATTAATGATTATGATCATAAGATTAGAGACTTTATTATTATTATTTTTATCGAGACTTTTATAATTGCTAGAATTAATATATATAATATATTTTATTTTATTTTGGATCACGCGGAAAAAAAATTCAGCAACCCCTTTTAAAGATTTCTGGCTCCGCCACTGAGCTCCGCCTTACCGTCCGGTGTCTGATTCCGCCGGCTTGATGGTTGGGTTCTCCAAACAAGTGCCAACGAGTTCATTACCAACGCCCAGTTCGGTAAAGTTGTACTCCTCAACCCTCACTTAATCGCCACCTTAATCGTGTGTTAATTGGTTCGTTGGTTAAGTCTTGAACCGAACTTGAATTGAGCACTGATTGCCTCTCACCCAAATTAACTAGTCTCTAAGCCTAAGTCTATTGATGGTTATATATGTGTTTACCAGACTAGCGTTGCTAAATCATGGCTCATGGCCTTGCTATGGATGGTCACTAGCTTCCATGATTATATATTGGTTTTCCGCAGTTTAATAACTAGCTAGTAGAGTATAGAAGGCATAGATAATTTATGCACACTTTCATATTTCAATTGGCTAATTCATGCGGATGTTTATAAGCTCCAATCTCATTTGTTATGCAATGCTTATTGTTTGAAGTCTCGAGGTACTGTAATCCATCTAGGCAAATCCATGCTTATTCAGCAACTTATTTATTAGTGTATTTACATACTTATAACCTGAGGAGTTTAGCTACATGCAAACGATTATTGTCATTCATGCTAATTCAATAGCCTGTTCATATGCTAAGTAACTACGTTTGGTAAATGGAGTTAAAAATCTCTCCTACTCATACAACTCCTTATATTTGCTCATTTGTCGAATATATCTTTTATATGATTACTGACTTGAGCGTCGAAGTGCCCTTCCCGAGATCCCACTTCCGGGTTGGCTTTTACAGGAACTTGGAGACATTTCCTTTGAAAACAAGAGAGTCTTAGAGACTTGCGAGACTGATGGCAAGAGAGCTTTGAGGGCTTGAGGAAGAAGAAAAGATAAAGATTCGAGAATCCGGAGTGTTTTCGGTTACTCTTCCGTTGGAACGAGGGTTTCAACGAATGCGGATTCCAACACCGGCGAGTAATTTTGTCCATTCGAGTGTGTACCTTAAGTGAGACCTTCGACATTGCAGTTGGTTTTAAATTTTTAGGGTTTTAAAATCAATTTGGGGCTCGGTCTCTGTGGTGGTGCGCCAAGAGGAGGAGGACTGAAGGTCGGAGGTGATTGTGAGTGGAGGCGATTGAACTGAAATTAAGGTTCCTCTTTTCAACTTTTCTGCTTCAAGCGGGATGCAATTGATTACAAATTATGGTTTGTGATTTTTCAGATTTTCGCTTCAGAGCTAGTCCTTTTACCTCTGTTGGAGCTTATGGATTGTGGAATGACCATTTGTGATCCGGATACAGATTCATTGCAAGATAAAGGAAAACTATATCTTGTTCGCCAAAAATTATTTATCAAACACAATCGGCCGAAAAAACTCAGCTTGTGGGGATGTTCAGGCTTGGACGTGAGTCTTTTTTCCCTTCACTTGCAACTAGTAGCCTCTATTGTTTTTTCCGATCTATAATGCTGATATTTTCTGATTGCAGGCTTTATACTTGAACTGTACAAAACTCAAAGACTTGAACTTTAATTCCTATACAAATTTGCACCAAGGCATACTTCTTCAACAATGCTTCAGTGTATGATTGGATTTGGGTCAATACTTGTGGCAGCAATTGAAAGCCATGTATACTAACTTACAATCTGAAGTCTTTTATGGAATTTAAATCAGTTTTGAAGGAAGTTATTTCATGTTGCTGCATTGAACATGATAATCTCTTTGTAGCAATATTTCATTTTATCCCCTCCTATATCCTATATTCATCAAATTATTTTTTGTTTGTAGCTCATCTGTTTCCTGCATTTTTGTTCATCCTAAAACAATGACCTAACCCGATGTGTATACAGGTCAGGAATTGCAAAACTCCATTGCTTGATAGCCCTTCATCCTGCAAACGCATGGCTGATGGATAAAAAAGGATACGAGTTCCTGACTTTATATGAGCTGAGAAGATGATGATATTCCACTCAATCAAGTGGCAGAATAGGCTTGTAATTTACTCGTTTTTAGTCCATAGGCTTTAGTTGAAACAAAAAAAATTAGTGTTGTGTAATCAAAACTTGCTTATATACAAGTCTTGGATCTAAATAATTTCCTTTTATCGATATATATTTCTTCAATTTGTAAGAAGACAAAAAACCAATCAAGTTGCAAAATCAAAAAAAATCTACTCGATACTGAGAGTTTGTTCTTATATACATAAATATTGTTAGTTGACCACTTGTTAGTTGTTCAACATACAGGTGCTTCATTATCTATATACTGATGTTAGCTATTCAAATGTAAGTTTGTGATAAGAGCAACATTTAAACCTAAAGAATGAAAATGAAATTTAAAAATTGAAAAGTGAACTAGAGATAAGAGCCAAACAACCAGCTTCATGTCAATTGAATGCACATGTTGCTTATATATAATAGCCAAACATTCAGAGTCTACTACTGTTGACAGACCAAAACTAAAACAACAGATGGTTGATATCCTGAAATTTTGTTATAGCAAACAAAATTATCTAAGTCTTGGCAACAAATAGTCCAAGACACAACAAGGAAAGAGCACACCAAAAAATTCAAGTATCCAAAAATTATAGTTCTATTAGTCTTCTATTGACTTCCCAAATTCCAAGGGGCGGAGGACATCACATTGTCGGGTTGGACTTGTTCTTCGTTGTTCGATTTTTTTGATCTCTTCCTTATGTTTTGTTGAACTCGAATTCTTTGTTCCTTCAATTCCTTAGCCGTTGCCCCACCTTTACAAGTCTTCACATTATGTCCAAATGCCTTGAATAGAAAAAAAATTAGTCAATTATGAACAAATGAAAAAATAAGTGAAAAATGTGATTTGAAAAAATCAGTCGTTGCCCCACCTTCATCTCCTCTTACCTTTTCAAGAATCCTCGGTGCTTCCCATTCTGGAGTTGCCATTTTATTATGCAACTCTAAGGCAAGTATGTGTCTCATGCAGTGTTTTTATTGCCCATGTAACACCGTCTGACAATCTAGATGCGTGAATCCTCCACTTAACATTTGCATCTCCACATACCGTACTTTCTCAGCTTTCTCCACTACAACGTAGAAACCTTCCTGGACACAGTAATCCCTTAAAGCATTTGCGAAGTGATCTTTGTCAGCAAAAATCATCCAGACCGAAGTTTGATTTTTCCAAAGGCTTTCTCACCATACATTTCTTCATTTTCATAAATTCTATCAAAATAGTCATCATTCTCAGTCTCAGTTTCATCGCTAAGCTCAATGTTATCATCAGAGGCCACATCAATTTCTGGGATATATGTAGAGGGAACCACATAAGGCAAATCAACCTCAGCCAACACAGAATCGGGAAATGCACCATCAGAGAACGCAGAACCAGAAAAAACACCATGTGACAACGTAACATCCGACAACATACTCGGGTTAGGCGGCACAACATCATCCAACAAATCATCGGGCAACACAACCTCGGCATCAGAACGGGAAGAACTTGTAGATTTTGAAACATAAATTCCTCTTTTTCTTGCAGTAGTGGAAGGCACTCTCTTACTTGAAATGAGTTGATTACTATGACATGACATTGGAGGTAATGAGTTCTCTGCAGATCTCTTTGTTTCTATCAAACCTCGTGCCAACTCTAGAATCGTAGATTGTGACTCAGCAGATTGAATAAACAATACAATCAACTTTTGGTCATTAAATATAGTGAACATCCTCACAACATCAATATCACTTTGTAGCTGAAAATTTTGGGAGTTATACGAATACCATAGAGTTAGATTCGTAGGAAGGACCATCCTTTTCTTTTCAGCACTTTCTATCAAGTCAACAAATATGTCCAGAACATTGCACTTATCAGGATCATCCACCATTACATCCACATAGTATAGATGAATGTACTTCAATTTCAACTTCACCTTATCTTCCATTATTCTACACTAAAGAAATAAGTATTAATACACAAGTCATGGTCATGGACCACCACTACACTTCATACAATAAAAAAATAAGTAGAACTATGCATTACTGAGTAACTTTTGTAACCAACAATATCTCATCTTTACAAATCAAACAACTATATCTTAATTAGCAAAAACCCTCGTTTTTAACTTTAGTATAACTATGCATTAATGATGAATAGTTATACTGATTTGGATCTCAAGTTTACGTTATACTCCCTCCCTCTGTCCCATATTGATAGTCCCATTTGCTTTTGACACATATGCCGAGACACGTTTTGTATCGTAAATATCTCTAATTATATGTTAATAAAAATTATAATTTTTTAATATTGTTAAAGTACTCATTAAGAAGAATCACATAAGACCCCATATGACTATGTTCTATTGTATATATTGAAAGAAATCTACAAGATTCTCTCGGTTCTTGAATAGTGTACAAAAATCAAATGGGACTATCAATATGGGACAGAGGGAGTACAAAATAATAAGTAGTATACTGTATAATTACGGACTACTTGTTTTAACAATAGTATATATGACTATTCATCACAGAAAAGTCATCAATTTTACACAGATTCTTCCCAACTCAAAATTGATTTTAAACCCTAATTTTTGATTGACTTACCTTTGAATTCCGTAGGATTTTGAAAGATGAAGGTCTCACTTAAGGTACACATAGAATGGACAAAATTACTCACCGGACTATTCGAGCCACGTCGGGGGCGATTCGTGGTGGGACGAAGAAGATGGGAAGAAGAAGAGTTACGGGGTTGAGAATTACAGCCTCTGATTTTCTTTTTCTTTTTTTTATAATTATAAACTAACAGTTCCGTGAACAATTTTTAACGGAAGGGTATATAGTGAATAAGTATATAATCTCAGGGTTATCCGACGAAATTGTCAAAAGTTTTGGGTACCACACAAAATTGTCTAAACCTCGGGGTTACCTCGCGAAAAAACCGATTAAAAACCTAGAATGAAGAAGAGAGCTCCATTTCATTCTGTTTTAATATATATAGATTTAGGCTCCTGAGAAACCACCTCTTAGAGTGAAACGGAGTTAACCATTTAGAGACGTTGGATCAAATATAGATCAATGATCAGGATTCACTTATAATTTTCAATGATAATAATAATCTTTTAATCCAAAATACTTCCCTAAATCCAGCAATTTCCTTTTCCCAATTTCTCCTCTCTCTCCTTCCTGATTCTGTCTCTCTCGATATTTGCCATGGTCGCCGCCTCTCTCTCTCGATCTCTGTTTGTCATCGCCGCAAGCCTGTCTTACCGATAACCTGTTTGTCATCACTACAAGACCGTCTCGCCGATAACCATAGGTCTGACCCTCGTGCTCGCCGGTAACCATAATTTCGACCCTCGTGCTCGCCGGTAACCATAGTTTCGCTTCATCGTTTTCGCGTCAATTCGCCCCTCTCGCCTTCATTTGCGCCGCCGTCCATATCACCATCTTGCTCGTCATTCTTGCAACACTTAATAGTCGTCGGTAAGCCTCAATTTTAGTGTGAGTTTGTTTATTTTGATTTACAAATTAGGGTTTACTAAAATCAGGACCATTCTGATTTTGATTCTAGTTGTGTTCATCAAATTAGTCGTCGGTATTCCTGATTTTGATCCTAGTTCTATCTTATCTTACAATCCATTGTGCTTTTTATTTCGCAAATTGCATAGATTTATTGATTTCTTTGTTCGTTCCTGATCTCAGTATAGCGATTTCATTGTTCCTCTTTCAATTATTGGTTCAGTGTTGGAATAATTATCTAGGTGCTCAATGGACGGGGTTAGTGACCACTATAGCCATAGAGATGTTGAAAGCAGACATGGTAGATGCTGCTATTTGCGTGCAAAGGTAATGATGTTAGGCAACTTCAGTATTGTGATTACTTCTTTTCAGAGGTCACTAAAAGAATATAAAACCACTTTTTAACATACATGCTAGCTTTTAGCCAGGTTGGAATTTACATCTTTGATCTTATTATTGGGCTGTGTAGTTAGGCAATTTCTTAATTTAGCAATCTTCTTATATATCTCATGAAGTTGCTAAGATTCCTTTATTACATATTTCATGTAGGGCACGTGAAGAAGTAATTAATGCAAGAGGTGTCAAGCCAGCTTTGTCACCAAATTTGAATACACTAGCATTGGTTGAGGTGGGATGTGCTATTTCATTACTCTAGTTGAGTCTTAATAGTTGATAATGTCTCCATTATTATCAGTTAAAACTTAATACTAGCAAGAGGCATGTAATACTGCATCGAAAAGGTCACTAAAACCTTACAATATGATTTCAATATCTTGAAACCTAAATAAACATGGTAAAAACTTGTAAATTAATATTTCTATTATCACTTGTAAATTAATATTTCTACTTATATCATATGATGCCATTATTAAATATTTGAGTCTTGAGTCTCGAATCTTGATTTTCTAAACTTGATTTTATTGGCTGTTATAAAATAATAGACTGCTTGCTATTGGTTTTTTTCCTACAACTTGATGGTGTCAATTTTAATGGAGATATGACATTCTTCACTCACTTGTCTAGTAGCAGATTATGTGATTACAATTGATTTACTGACACTAGAACCCTAAGCTCTTTTTAACTGGTCTACTTGTCAAATGAACTGTCATTTGTTTGTTGTCTTCACTCTTAACAATTTCATTGGCAGAACTATTGATTTCTAGAAATAATTAACATTGGACTTTGGGATTTGATTTTAGGTGCTCTACCGCATTAGAATCATTTCCATCCACTCCACCATACTGTTTTAATGAACTCCATCCAGGATTTGGTATCTTGCAGCAACAAGCTTCAATGTACGAGCAAATGAATTTTGGTAGGTCCATGCTAAACCAACAACCAGCACATTAGCAGGAGCAACAACAAATTCAACAACAGCAACAGCAACAACAATTACAACAGCAGCAAGCACAACAACCACAACAATTTCAAAACCAACAGTTGATACAACAGCAGCGCCAACAACAAGTTCAGCAACAACAACAGCAATTGCAACACCAGTCACAACCACAACTTCAACAAGCATATGCACTACGCTTGCATTAATATCTAATATAGTCTTGTCTTGTTGATATGCAAAACAACTTTCCGAGTTTTATTGTATTTGTATGCGTTGATATGAGCATTCTTTTATTTTATTTTCTTTAATGGGTTAAGTATTCCCATTGACATGCGTAGATGTCAAAAAAAAACATTATATATGATATGCAGCTGTATGAGTATAATATTCAAATATAGCGTCTTGATATTCACTTGTTTGTGTGTGATATGCACACTACTTTTTACATTATGCAAATCGAATATAGTGTTTTTGAAGTGCATTCTTAATATGATGAATTTGATGAACAACGATTTGGTGCATATCGCTACGGATTTGGTGCATATTTATGTAGATTTGGTGCATATCTATATAGATTTAGTGCATATCGCTGCGAATTTGGTTCATATCATTAGATACATCGACATCATTGTCCGAGGAATACTACATGACATCATCATTTGAGTTCTTTTGCATACACGAACCTATGAACTGCATATCGAAATATATTGAGCGCATATCAAGTAAATCGGAATGCATAATGATGAATACGAAAAAACATGAAAATGATTAAAACCTTGAAAACAACATGAGTACGAAACTGCATATTACATCTTATATTCTGCATAACGTTGAAAACAAACTGCATATTACGACATAATTATTGCACAATAGTATTGAAAACAAAACCCTACATTTTGCATAACGAAGAATACAAACTGCATATTACAACTTAAGTTCTGCATAACGGCGAAAACGAACTGCATATCAAAACTTAAGGTTTGCATATTAGGATTGGTACGAAACCCTAGCGAGCCGTGCATATCGATGTATTGGTTTTGCATATCAGGATGAAACCCTAGAAACCTATAGTTAAATTCAATAGGTAAATCAAATTCAATAGGTAAATCAAATTTCATCACCCTCATGACCGTCAATTTACATGAAAGAATCTTATGAATCTAATATGAAAGTCGAATGTCACATCCCCTTGGCTAAGCATTTGATTTGAGAGGCGAAAACCAATGCTAGAATCAAAACGTATCTACTGCATATCAAGTAAATCCGGTTGCATAACAATGATAACGAAATGCATATGACAACTTTATTACTGCATAACAGAATTCATGTGAAACCCTAAATTGCTACTGCATAACACGGAATCCCTGGTGCATATCGTTTTATTAATGTTGCATATCAGAACGAAACCCTAATTAACCCTAGTTTGATGCATATATCAAAGTCGAATTTATCAAAGTCGAATATAATCAAACCCTAATCAAACTTTAATCAAATTCCTATGAATCAAATATATCAAAGTCGAATTTAGTAAACTAATTTGATGCATATCTCGATACTAACCTTCTTCCATGGAGATTTGCGTGTTGTTGTATCAATCAACTATTAATGTTACTGTCTGGAAGAGAAACCCTGGAAGAGAAGAAGGATGGAAGAGAAGAAGGATGGAAGAGAGAGAAGACGTTGAATTGATGGAAGAGAGAGAGAAGGCGTTGATTTTCAATTGCCGTAAATTAAGTAAGAGATTTTGATATTTTTTCCTTATTTTCTTTTAATTCCAAGACTCTTAATCTAACCCTAGATCTAATCTCATCCTATGGCTCATATTCGTTAACACTGTTTTACTATAAAAGTGGTCTTACCGGAGCCTCCCTCTATATATATATATATATATATATAGATTCCTATAACAATATTACGGTGACTATCTAACAGAATTAGATAGTTAACTTTTGAGTTTAGGTACTGTTACTGATGTCTGTATTGGGGAAGCAGTATTGCATTGCTAATTTCTATTCTATCACATGAATGAGCCAAATGTCTCCACTCTAAAAAAAACAATCTGATTTGTACCTGAGAAAATGGTTGTCTTATCTTTGAAACTCTAATTTCTAGAGCCTCATTACTCAAAGACAAACCTTGTTATTTGTGTATTAGATTACTATGAGTTTTGTTGAGTAGCCGCGGAAGCTTCGACTAATATGGAATAATAAAGTAGTATGAACACACAAGAATTTAACGAGGTTCGGCTAATTGCCTACGTCCTCGGGGTGATACGTTTGATACTATATGAAGGAAATACCCGACAACTTGTACAAACCACAAGCTTGTCGTAGAAGAGTAAATATTCTTACAAAGAAATATAAACCTCTCTTTGTGTTTTACCCTTCCTTCTTGCAGATGGAATTATATTCTCTCTTTTGTGTTTATGTGTTTCTGATGATTAATCGATTCCCCTCTCTTTTCTCTCTTATATATTAGGGACTACATCTTTAATCACCATACATAAGAATAGAAAACTCCTATTCTTATATTGTTATCTCCACCAGTAATGAAAAAAGAGATTACTATTTTCATGCTCTCTATTTTCATCACAAACTAGAATAGCAAACTCACAATTCTCCACCTCGTACATAATTTGAAATAAACCTCAAATTTTGGACGAATATGAAAATAGTCCTTAATAGACTTCACCATCTGGGTTGCGTCATTTTAACCATGATTGTCTACGTACCCCTTCGACCGTAGTTCTATATGTCGTCCACATAGTCTCCACCTCACCTGTAACCGTCCCGAAGGACTATGCCCCTTCCGGGCGATTTAGCATGGGCCAATTTGAAGCAATTCCAAGCAGTGCTGGAACTTACTGCTTGTCACAACTTTGGTTAACATGTCTGCAGGAGTATCATTTGTGTGCACCTTCATAAGAGAAATATCACCATCCTCTATGACATCTCGAACAAAATGATACCCAACATCAATATGCTTGGTACGAGCATGATGGACTTGGTTTTTAGCCAAGTGAATCGCACTTTGACTGTCACACCATAAATCCACGCTATCCTGCGTCACTCCCAAGTCATACAAAAGACCTTTCAACCACAATGCTTCCTTCACTCCCTCTGCCATAGCCATATATTCAGACTCTGTTGTGGAGAGTGCAACTGTAGCTTGTAGCATTGATCTCCAACTAATTGGAGCACCATATATCTTGAAAACATAACCAGTGGTAGATCTTCTCTTGTCAATATCACTTGCATAGTCCGAGTCCACAAAACCCCTAACTCGACATGTATTATCACCAAAACATAGTCCAACATTGATAGTACCCTTCAAGTACCTCAATAACACCTTTACTGCTTCCCAATGTGCCTTACCAGGATTCGCCATGAACCTACTAACAACACTGACAGCCTGTGAAATATCTGGACGTGTACACACCATAGCGTACATCAAACTTCCAACTGCACTAGCATAGGGTACACCATTCATGTGTGCCTTTTCTTGTGGTGTAATAGGAGACTGCTTGCTTGAGAGTGTGAAATGTTGTGCCAATGGAGTCACCACCGACTTAGCATTTTGGATACCAAACCTATCAATAACCTTCTCGATGTAACTTTTCTGACTCAAGAATAATTGACAAGTTTTTCGTTCTCTTCTAATCTCCATACCCAGTATTTTCCTAGCAGCGCCCATGTCCTTCATATTGAACTCTTTACCAAGTTTGACCTTTAGCTTATTTATCTCCACCATGCTTCTTGAAGCAATAAGCATGTCATCCACATACAATAAAAGATAAATAAAGTCACCTCCACTAAGCTTTTGAATGTAGACACAACAATCACAATCACTTTTGGAGAATCCATGCTTTAGCATGAAAGAGTCAAATCGCTTGTACCATTGTCGAGGCGACTGTTTTAACCCATATAAGGATTTCTTCAAGCGGCATACCTGACCCTCCTTTCCCTCTACTTTGTACCCTTCTGGTTGATACATGTAGATTTCCTCATCCAAGTCATCGTGCAAGAAGGTTGTCTTCACATCAAGTTGTTCTAACTCAAGATCAACATGAGCAACAATGCTCAAAAGCACCCAAATAGAAGTATGCTTTACCACAGGAGAAAAGATCTCATTGTAATCCACACCTTCTTTCTGTGCAAAACCTTTAGCCACTAATCGTGCCTTGTATCTTGTACCACCGAGCTCAGATGAATCTGATTTTCATTTATACACCCACTTACAACCAATAGCAGTCTTATCCTTGGGCAATGGGACGACCTCCCATGTCTTGTTCTTATGGAGAGATTCCATCTCTTCCTCCATTGAGACCAACCATCTCTCTCTATCAACATCTTTGATAGCTTGTTTGAAGGTGATCGGCTCATCATCCTCCACCGAGAGTGCATATTCTAACAATTTTACATGCCCATAATGTTTCAAAGGCTCGCCAGCCCCGTACTTCTGGACTGATTTATAAGCTCTCCTTGGCCTTGGAAGCCAAAGACTCTTGTTGTTGTTGTTGTTGTAGTACTTGTGCATTTTCCTGCTGAACCTCCTCATGTTCAAGCTCATCATTATCTTGACCGTATCTGTCACCATGAGATTCCTCTTGATCATGAATTGAATCTGGTTGGTCTGCAGATTCTTCTATTTCAACTACTTGAGATTTTAATATTGCAACATCACCACCTTTAGGCACATCTGCTTTTGATAAAGCCGCCATAGAGTTCTCATCAAAAGTAACATCCCTGCTGATTACAAACTTAGGGTCCTCTAAACACCAAAGACGATAGCCCTTGACTCCTCTTGCATATCCCAAGAAAATCGCCTTTTTGGCCCTATTATCAAGCTTGTTATTTTTGACATGATAATATCCTATGCATCCAAACACTCTAAGCTTTCCATAATCTGCATGTTCTCCTGACCACACCCTAAAAGGGGTATCCCCATCTAATGTCGAATGTGGAGACCGGTTCACAATATAAGAAGTTGTGGCAACCGATTCTGCCCACCATTCACATCCTAGCCCAGAATTGGAGCGCATGCATCTAGCCTTCTCAAGTAGTGTACGGTTCAGTCTTTCTACGATTCCATTTTGTTATGGTGTGTCTCTAACTATCCAATGTCGAACAATGCCTTCTTCATCACAAAACCTTTTGAAAGCGCCATTTGTGTACTCTGTACCATTATCAGATCTCAGAGTTTTTAGCTTCCTATCTGTTATGTTCTCAACCATTGCTCTCCATTGCTTGAACGTCTCGAATACCTCATTCTTATGCTTAAGAAAATACACCCAAGCATACCTTGAGTAATCATCTACAAACGAGACAAAGTATCTGGAACCACCTTTGGAAGCAACTTTAGCCGGACCCCAAACATCTGTATGCACATAGTCTAATATCCCTCTGCTTTTATGGTTGCTTGTTGAGAATGAAACCCTATGTGCTTTTCCATACACACAATGCTCGCAAAACTCCATGCAAGGCTTCTTAATGTACTTCAACAAACCTTTACTACCAAGCAAACTTAGACCCTTTTCTGACATGTCTCCAAGGCGCATATGCCAAAGTTTAGTATACTTCGTTGGGTTTCTTACTTCCGTTGGTTCCCACTTCTACATCACTTGTAACTGTATTGCCAGAAAGATGGTACAAGTTTCGATGACGAATTCCCTTCATCACCAACAAAGAACCACTAACAACCTTTAGAACCCCTTTTTCACCGATCAGCTTACAACCTCTTGATTATAATGCACCCAGAGAAATCAGATTTTTTCGTAAATCGAGCACGTGTCGTACATCCATTAACGTCCTAATAACACCATCATGCATCTTGATTCTAATTGTACCAATGCCCACCGTCTTACAACCATGATCATTACCCATCAAAACGGTTCCACCATCCATGGCCTTATAAGAAGTGAATCACTTCCTGTTTGAGCACATATGATAAGAGCATCCAGTATCAAGAATCCAAATGCTTGAATGTTCATATGTAACCGAATAACATTCCGCGCCACACTCATTTGAAGCGATGCTAGCTTCGTGCTTCTCATTACGATCTCCCTTATTCTTGTTGTTTTTTTTCTTCCATTGTACCTTCTTATTAGAACAATCCTTTTTGCAATGCCCAAGCTCACCACACTTGAAACAACGAGTTTCCACTAGAGATCTAGACTTTGATCTAGACTTTCCCCTCTTGCTATTTCCTCTGTCATTTCCCCTTCCTCTTGCAAACAAACCTTGTGCTTGTTCATTGCTTGAACTAGTCATACCACTAGTGGCCACCTTCCGCAGATCATCAGCTAGAAGCGCCATTCTAGTTTCATCCATGGTCAGTGTTTCGCCCACAAGCATTAATGTTTGAACAAGATTCTCGTATGATTTCGGCAATGAAAGTAGAAGCATAAGAGCTTGATCTTCATCTTCAACCTTCACATCAATATCCTTCAAATTTGAAATTATCCTATCAAATTTGTTGATGTGATCACGGAGTGAAATTCTTTCCTCCATCTTGCAAGTATAAAACTGTGACTTAATATAGATTCTATTCGTTAGAGTCTTCGTCATGAAGTTTGCCTCCAACTTCTCCCACACGCCTGACGCAATTTCCTCGTCGTCCACCATGAATGCAACGTCTCTCCCAAGACATAAGATTATGGCGGCACGTGCTTCTATATCGAGCTCATCCCAGTCATCAACCTTCATATCTGCAGGTTTCTTATCCTTACCCAATAATGCCTTGTGCAACTTTTGAGAAATTAGCAGATTCTTCATCTACATCCTCCAATAAGAGAAGTCATTCTTCCCATTGAATTTCTCAATCTCATACTTGCCCACTTTTACGATTCCACTACTAGAAGCCATTGTTTCCAAAATCAGACTTTTACTGCCTTAGATCTTGATTTAGCTCTGATACCAATTGTTGAGTAGCCACGGAAGCTTCGACTAATATGGAATAATAAAATAGTATGAACACACAAGAATTTAACGAGGTTCGGCTAATTGCTTACGTCCTCGGGGTGATACGTTTGATACTATATGAAGGAAATACCCGACAACTTATACAAACCACAAGCTTGTCGTAGAAGAGTAAATATCCTTACAAAGAAATATAAACCTCTCTTTGTGTTTTACCCTTCCCTCTTGCAGATGGAATTATATTCTCTCTTTTGTGTTTATGTGTTTCTGATGATTAATCGATTCCCCTCTCTTTTTTCTCTTATATATTAGGACTACTCCGTACATCTTTAATCACCATATATAAGAATAGAAAACTCCTATTCTTATATTGTTATCTCCACCAGTAATGAAAAAAGAGATTACTATTTTCATGCTCTCTATTTTCATCACAAACTAGAATAGCAAACTCACAAGTTTCAATTTTTTCAGTGTGTGGGATCGTTTGCCCCTTATTCCTACTCTCTCTTGCTCATGTCATTTGTACTTTGAGTCATTGCAATGAACCTTATACGTTGTGGCTCATAAATATGACTGTTGGACCCGGTTCTCAGGACGGGAACCAAACCGGCTCGCGAAGGCCCAGTGAACCGCGAAGGCCCAAAAGACTTGTGAGAGGACCGGGAAAGAAAGCCCAATAAGCGGCCCAATAAGCAAGGAGAGTGAAATCGGATAAAGTGGGACCCGCGATCTGGATATAAATCGTAACAGAAAGGAGAGAGAAAGACATATTTTCGGCATCCAAAGCTTTTCCCCTTGAGCAAGAGAGAAACACACAGAGGGCGAAACCTCACTCGGAATCGTCTTCTTCCTCCCGATTCATCTCTGTTCGTGGAGAATCGGATGATCGGTACTTGGATTGTGATTCTCGGTACCGTATTCGTGCTTTTGGTGTAAGAATCGTGACGTTTGGTTGAGATTCGCTATTTCACTGTTTTATTGGTTTGATTCATAAGGCTTCTATGGTTTAGAAGTGGATTTTGATCGTTTCCTTCTTCTCTTTGGTTATAATTTGGTGTTATTTAGGTTCGTTACTCCTATTTGCTTATGATCGTTACTGACTTGGGCGTCGGAGAGCCAAATCTGGGGGTTCATCCTTCCGGTTTGGTTGCGCAGGTGTTTCGGGAGCTCAAGAACACGAAAAACAGTGAAGAAAATCAGATTTTTATCCAAAAGAAGATGGAATCTAAGTTGTTGTATCAGTTGGCGTGAAGGAGGTCTCCAGTGCTTGAAGATTATTAACTAGTCGGATCTCGCGAAGTGTTGATCGTGAGATCGCGAACACCTGGGCTCCAACAATGACTATTTACTGTATTAATTAGTTATGTAGACCAATTTATGTCCTCCTTGCTTTGGATGAAAGTGATGCTGCATATTTTGTCTTACGAGTAATCCATTGGTTTAGGCTAAGGCCACTTCATAGCTATGCATAGCCTCTTTTACATGTTTGGTTTGAGGTAGAAGTAGAAAGATGGGTTTTCAGCATCTTGTGCTCCATGTGTAGTCAAACTGATGATTTAGTTGATTATCTTGATGGTTAATTAACACTCTTGCTGACTTGTTGATATTATGTCCAAAATTAGATTGTTCTATTTGACTTCTCTTAGCTGCTCATCATCGATTCATACCCTTTATATGCACCATCATCCTCCTTGCTTAGATGGTTTGTGACTGCTTGTAATTGGTCTAAGTAGCCAAGTAGAGTGTTTAAGCCACTAGTTGACTTGTCATTCAATGAGAAATTGTTATATTTTACTTTGTCATCTTGATTTTTGTAGTTCGGAGGAGGCACAAAAGCTATCTATTGAGAAGATCAAATATACATTAGATATGCAAGGAGATCAACACCACCTGCTGTTTTGAAGTACCAGTCGAATGAATCGTCGAGTGGGACGCTTGGTTTTGCTCAATAGATGCTATGTAGGAAACATATTCAATAAGTTGGATTTCATGTCCTTTATTTTTCCTTTCCAAGAAGCTAATTTTGTCTTTCACAGGTAATTAACTTCCTTAGCTGTAGATTTTCAGTTTCCTTCACAGCTAATTTCTCCATGTATTCTCTTGCCTCGTTCTGATAACAAACATTTACGAGTTGCATTAGAATTTTTTATAACAAGGATGCTCTTTTCATCCTCGGACTTTTTGTTCAAGTCTTCAATTTGTTTTGTTCAGTTGGAAAACATGTCGCTCAAAGGCATCGTTTTTCTCGTTTTGTCTCCTCACTCTAGATTCATATGTTTCTCCTTATCTCCTTCAAACTTAAAATTTCATTTGGTATCATGTGGGTGTCACGTGCTTTATTTGAGGGTATTTACTCACGGGTATTTTGGTCATTTTAACCATGTTTTTATCGTTTTTCAGCATTCAAGAGCATTGTCGTCCGAACATACATAGAATAGTAGACTGTAGGGATAGCCGCACAGAAAGCTGACAACATTTTCAACACTTGATTTTTGCAAGCGTCTTTATTGATTTTTGCACACGTGAATTAATGTAGACAATATGGACTAATAGTTCCATTTTAACGAGTTTGGTTCCGGTAAGGACGAGTCTTTAGATGAAGACTGAGGATGATGCACACACATTATAACTCATGCATACACTAGATGCTACAGATGGTGTGCATCACCAAATACTGTGTGCATGAGTTATGACGTGTGTGCATTACTTATAGCGTTTGTGTGCATCATCCTCAGTCTTCATCTAAGGATCTATCCTCACGAGATCTTTCCCTATGGATAACAAGTTTGTTCATAACTTGGGAGGTAGTGTTCTTAATTGGTGTTCTCACCTATGAACGTGACCTGTTCGCACTTCGTTTTTAATTGATGTTCTCACCTGAACTTTCCTCCTAATCTCTATATCTATCTATACATATACTAAAACAGAACGTTGTTTTGCCACATGTCACTCTTATATTCAATTCGCCTATGGGGCGACCTCTAAGCTATGCTATATCATCCACCATGTCATCCTCCACATCACCCGACTTTATATTTTGATATATATCTTTGAATTAAATAAGTAAAAAAATCAAAAAGATATCTAATAGGTTATATTATAAAAAGAAATTTTGATTTTTATATTTTATCATATTATATCTTATATCTTTATCTATTATTATGTTATTATGTTAAATTGAGTTATTAATGAACTTAAACTATAAAACATAAATCATAAACTATAAACTATAATCTATAAATTATAAACCATAAACTATAAACTACAATCTATAAACTAATTAATAGTATAAAATATAAATATATTATTAAAATATTTATTAGATGCGACCTCGTACATGATACGGGAACACACGCTAGTAACTACTAAAGCAAAACCCTATACTCATCAATAAGTTATGCCACATCATCTATTCATCAATAAGTTATGACACATCATCATTTGACATATGTCATTTTTTTAAATGAAAAATTAAATATATATGTTTAAAGATAATTTACTTAATTCTAATGATATCATTTCCTTATTTGAACACAAATCAATTAAAATATATTTACCAAGATCACTATCCTAAATCTAGTGATATTATTTCCTTATTTAAATGCATATCGATATAAAAGATGAAATTTCTTTTATTTATATAATTGATTTAAAAATCGATTAAAATAAATTTAATTATATGCATACTTTTATTTATATATGTTTATAAATTATATACAAAGTTATAAAAATCATTGTGCAATTTTCGCGCATGGCGCGGAGACAAAGCTAGTTATATAACTAAAGAAAATCTAATCCCAAATAGTATTTGTTAAAGAAAACTAACTCATTGAGTTTTTCCTTTCCCCTTAAGATAGGGGTTAGTTTCTAAAATGATCATTTTCCTAATTAAAACCTACAAAAAATTATTTCCCAACTCACCGCATTTTGTATCAAAATATCCCACTCAAATTCGAAGAATATATAAAGGATCAAGTAAAACAAGAATTAAGGTGAAACGAGTGTATTGGCCAGAATCGTTAGATTAGATGTGATGGACGGTTGGATGAGTGCTTAAGATCTCCTTAAAAAACAATTATTAGAAAAACAAAAAATAGAATAATTAAAGATAGGAGAGATGATCGTTTCCTAATAAATAGACTATCTAACATCTTTTCTATTCAATACAGAATCAAATCAATGATCTTCATCTTTAGTCTCCTTTCCAGTTTATTTTTTGAATTCGTTGAATACGGAAAAAAGTTTGTTTGTTCTTCTTGTAAATTAGTCGATTATTAATATATTGTTCTTCTACTCGATTTTGAAACTGTGTTGAGTGAAATTGTGTTGATATTATTGAACTACAATTTGATATTCAAATGAACTGTTTTGATGTTGCGTAGATATTCGTTAATACTCTTGTATTGATATTCATGAACATCAATTTGATATTCAAACGAACTTTTTTGATGTTGCGTAGATATTTGTTAATATTAGGTAGATATTCGTCAACGTATATTTCTACTTTACAAACTTGAATAAATAGTAAACATGGAATGTTGATATTCGTGCATTAAATTTTTTGTAGATATTCACAATAGGTTTTTGTAGATATTCGCCATAGTTTGGATGCTTTTAATTCTAAATATATCCACCATATTTTAGGGTTTGATTATGAATTTGTGTGTGCTTGAACGAAATTGCATTGATATTCATTAACAGTAATGGATATTCAAAAGAACTATATCAACGTTGTAGATATATTCGTTAATTTTGGGTAGATATTCGTCAACGTATAACTATATTTTTCAAAACAAAATGCACAACATACATGAAATATTGAATAACCTTTGTTCGTTATGCTCAATTTATTATAGGTATGCATGACGATGTTCGTATATGGATGGACATTCATGGTGTTGTTATACATGTGATATTCTTGATACGGAGTAGTTGTTATCGCACACAAGATGGATGTGGTCCATCAGTGACAGTGAGGAAAAAGAAGTTGTCGATGTCAATGGAGAAGAGGAGATGCAAGAAGGAACTTAGAACAAATATGTATATTAAGAAGAAGATGACACGGGAAATGAATATTCTTTTGATTTTATTATTGGATAAAAAATCTCTAAAATCAAGGGGATGTGATATAAATTAGGTATTTAAATTTTCATTTTAAAAAATGAATATTTTCAAAATCAATCAAAGCCGTTGATTCATTATTTCTAATCTAACGACTCTGATTCGTACTCTCGTTTCAACACAAAAGATTGTTTCATCAGATCCAAAATCTACAATTATTATCTACACATATACTGCTTAATAAATTGACTACACGCAATGCTTTTTTGGTGCAAAAATTGACTACAGATCGAATCCATAGCCAAACTACTCACTGATGTGTAGCAAAATGATGTCTCCACAAATTTCCAAAAGTTTACAGCTACATTATATTATGATTCATATTCTCAATCAAGATTGCAACCAAGTTGCCACATCCACATGCACCACATGTATGTACATTATATTGAATGGAATGCTTGTATTTTTGTCAATAATGAATGATTCCATGCAGCCTACCCATCACAAACTAAATCTCTTGCCATCTCATTCCTTATCTCAAAATGTCTTCCAAGAGTTCTTCCATTGCTCTCTTCTTGGTTCTCAACCTCATGTTCTTCACCCTCTTTGCATCCGCATGAGACACTGGTTGCCCTAGTTCCAAGCCCAAGCCCAAGCCCATGCCCAAGCCCAAGCCCAGCCCAACCCGAGGGACATGCCCGAGGGACACTTTGAAACTCGGTGTGTGTGCAAACTTACTCAACGGATTGCTCGGTGATATTATCGTTGGAAAGCCGCCTAAGGTGCCTTGTTGTAGCCTCATCCAAGGACTAGCAGACGTCGAGGCTGCAGTGTGTCTGTGTACCGCGCTTAAGGCTAACGTCTTGGGACTTCATCTTAACGTCGATGTTTCACTTAGCCTCCTCCTTAATGACTGGTTGTAAGCTCCCCAAAGGCTTCCAATGTGCTTGAACTTTGAAATGATTAACAAGTTCTTCTCTATGAGTTTTATTTGTATGTCCTGTTTGTATTTTAATTACTAGATACGGGTCTCGCGCTCCGCGCGAGAAAATTACGGATTTTCGTATGTGATTTAATATAGGTATACATTATTTGTTAATATGTTGTTGTTGTTATCAAACTTATTAATATTTGTAAATATAAGTATTTTTTATTTCCTTATATTTATGTTTGAAGTAGTTTTAAAACATAATATTAGAATAAGTTTGCATTGTCATAAGAAAAGCTCACACATTAATTTAATTTGTAACTTAATCAAGTAGACTATAAATAAATATAACATAGAGATATAAGAAAAATATTTAAATACATGTCCAAAAGTCCAATAGGAGGTGATTAAGAAATGAGTAATGCATTAAATTGGTACCAATTTCATTTAATTTTGGCAATGGACAACCAATTTTTATATAGATAAAATGGTTGTATCCATATTGTTGTATTCTTTACAATTCATAAGGTTAATATGTGGCCTGACTTGTACTCAAATTGGTGTATTGGTTTCATCTCTAGGGATGTTTAATAAGTGTAACACTACTATATTATCTTAATTTGTATTTGAATTAATTGTTATATTTGAAATACTTCTGAGTTTCATTAAATGTGTTACGGTAGCATGGTTTTATATCTTTACACAAAACAACGCATGTTCACTTAATTTTTTCTGTCAAAAATGAATGATCACATTAGAATTGGTGATATCTACTGTTAACTTTATGTCATCGATAAAAAGCTAACAAGCAGTAGACAAAATAAACAATTAGGCAAATCCGAATTCAGAAATGTATGTTGGGCTAGTTTGCTGTGTTTGGGCCGAATTCAATATTGGGTTGGATGGTAGAGGACTTGGGCCAGATGAATTTCAAAGGATTTGAAAAATTTGTATAGGTTTGTGAAGAGTCTCTTATTTTATAAGATGGCGATGGATAGGTAATTTATGGGATATGTGACGGCTTAGAAAGCGTAGTTTCCAAAGAGAAAGGGTGAGATCGGCTTTGAAAGCGTAATTCCCAAAGAGAAAGGGTGAGATCGGTGTCGATTAATAGAATTGTTTTGTTAATGGGAAGTAAGAAATGATCTACTAAAAGTCGGAGGAAAGCATAGCAAATAAGTGGACTCTGAAACCCGTAAAACACCATCTCTGAAAAATAAAAGACCGAATACAAACATTGGTTGCGTGGCTCTGAGCGATCCGTGTGACCCTGAATAAAAACTCGAGAACATCAATCTCTAGCTCTTCAAAGGTGGAAAAAACAAAAGCAATTAAACTATAACATCCAAATAAACATTCTTTCCTTTGTCGTAGCAGTAGACGGGTCGAAAATCTTTCCCCTCCTCGGATAAATACCCAATGGACACTTCTTTTGCCACAACAACTTCTGTACAGTTTGCAAATATCGCTCAACACAATTTCAAGTGCATTATAAGTGTGACCGAGAGGTTTGAAATTTACCATACCATTGGTTTGTATGGAAATAGCTTCCCACGAAGTTGCATAGATGGCAATTACCTTGAACAAGTAGCTAAGATCTACTTTTCGCGCTTTAAAAGATACTTTCTTAGTTCCTACGTTAATATAATACAATCAATTAACCGAACATAATATATAAGTTTAAGCAATTTACATTCCTAAACAATAACCAAATCCTCATTAGCTTAATTTCCCACCTTAAACCAAATATTCTTTATAATACTCCACTATGTGATAGGGGGAATATCCAAATTCTCAAAACTGTAGTGCAAATGATCTACTCCACTATGTAGCTAATTGGAAAACCTATCTAACCTCTCCAATTTGCATTAAATGACCCCATTCAAAATCTCGAAGAGTGTATACGATCAATAATCAATGACTACACACATATATACAGCTAAATAAAATTGACTACACATATCACTATATCAGGGACACAATTCAATACCCTAACTGCTCACTTCGATCTGTATCAAAAAGATGTGCCCACAAATTTCCAAAGTTTACAGCTAAACTATATGATTCATATTCTTCATCAAGCTTACAATCAAGTTGCCACTCACATGCACCACATGTATATACATTATATTGAATGGAAGCCTTGTATTTTAGTCTACCTTCATCAATAATGGATTGTTCCAAGAAAAGTTCCGGTGCAAATAGCTCTAAACGTAGGAAAAACGAACAGTTTATGTTCACATACTATACGTCAATGTTCATATTCTGGATAGTAATGAATTGTTTTGAACGTTTTCAATGAGGGACGCGGTGATAAACTTGTAATTACTGCGAACTTTGATATTTTTTTCTCTCAAAATGACCTCAAAAAATTTCATCGCTCAGATTACGAATATTACCGCCCAAATTATGAACATTAGCTTGTTATTTGTAAGTGAACACAAAAAACTCCGTTTTTCCTACTTTAAGCCTTATTCTCACCCGAACTATTCTATGTTCCATGCACCCTATAAAAGGCACCTTACTCTCCAATAACTATACACACTCAAAACTAAAACTAAGGCCCCGTTCGGATTAGATGATGAAAATGAGAGTTGAAGGTAGCTGAAGCTGAAGTAGGTAGTTGAAGTAAGCTGAAGCTGGAGTTAGTAGCTGAAGTTGCTTTTCGGGTTGAAGTTGGAAAAATGGGTGTTCGGTAAAGATGAAAAAATGGTAGTTGAAGTTGGGTATTTTGGTATATTAAATTACATAAAAGGGCATGGGTATTTGTAGATATTACAAATCACGTGCGAAATTTGCTGCCTCACGTGACTATGCTAGCTTATTCGTTCACATGAATTTCCCCCAATTTCTATTCCCCAGCTTCCCCAAAATTCCGAGCTCTCAGTTCTTGAAGCCGATGAACAGCATCTTCACCTATCTTCCCATTCCAGGTTTGTACTCGATTTCTTTGCTTCATCAACCTTCATCTCCTTCGTTGAAGCTTCCTCAAACTTACTTCAGTTTTTTGTTTCCCTTCACGAAGTGCTCGATAACAAGAATTGAAGAACTAGGTCGGTTTCTTTACAATCTTTACATTCCGAATCTGTTGGTAGAGGTAAGTTCTGTATTCTCATCTTAGTAATCTTGTTATTCAACAGAGGAGATAACAACCATTCTCAATCATTCTCATCTCCACTATCAGAATTGAAGAACTAGAATGGTTGTTATTGAATTTCTCATCTTATTAGTAATCTGAAGAACAGAATGGTTGTTATTAGTAATCTGATTCGAAATAACAGAAATTGATAGTGGAGTTATTAGAAATGGAGAACATTGAGAATGGTTGTTATTGAATTTCTGTTTTTCAAATTCTGTTATTCCGAATCTGTTGGTAATCTTGTTATTCAATTGCTGTTACTGGATTTTGTTGAATGGAGAACATTGAGATGTTATTCAATTGTTGTTACTGGATTTTGTTGTAGGGTTCAAATTCATACCCGAGTTTTTGGTACTACTCGGCTTTGTTTATCTTATACTCTGTGGTTGTATTGTTATGTGTATTTATGTGCATCCATGTGCATCCATGTTACTGAATTGTTTGTGAGAGCATGAATTGATTTAAGACATGTTATGGTGCCTTTGATTATTGAATTCCATTGTCTAAACAACAATCTTTTTGTGAAGTTAGATTGGAAAAACGGATGTTGAAAAACTTGATGGAAATGCAAGTGGAAAGACAAAAGGCAAAGGAAAGGGTAGAGGTAAGGATAAGGCTACGGCCAAGTCCACCTCTGAACTAGAAGAGAAGAGAATTTTTAAATTCTCTGAAGAAGATCAATTGATGTTAATGCATATTTGTAAGGACTATCACGTGTCTCACGGGTATAATAACAGTTTTGCGTGGGAGGAGTTAGTTGTGACATTCGAGGAGAAGACTGGGAAGAAGATTAGTAAGCAAAGTTTAAAGAACAAGTTTGAACACATGAAAGGACTTTGGCGTGTTTGGTCATTGTTACGTAATAGTGTGACCGGAGCGGGATGAGATCCAGTTACTGGCCAAGTTACTGCTTCTGAGGAATGGTGGGAAAAACATAGAACGGTGAGTTTTCAATCATTGTAATGCCTCTTCCATTGTCAACTTTCGTATTCATTTTTTTGACAATTAAATTGATACTTTGCAGGCTAAGAATGACAAGTTTCACCAGTTCAAAAAGAAGGGGGTTAATCCAGAGTTGAGTGAGCTATGGGATGACGTATTTTCAGGTATCTGTGCTAATGGAAGGTTTGTCATGTCACCGTCTATGGACAGCCCTATGCTTCTTCTTACAAATCCCGGTCTCGGCGATGATTCCCAAGTTAATGGTGGTGTTGTTGATGATGTGAATGAGTGTGGAAATGATGTGCACTGTTTGAGTGATGATAGCATTGATCGATGTATTACGAAAGAAAGTGGTTTAGATTGTCCAAGCTTAAGGAATGCTGTAAATGGTTTAGATGATGACATGCCTCTTCATCCATTTCTAGATCGTGTTTGTGATGCGATAAATAAACCTAGCCAGGGAAACCCTCAAACCGGTGCTAAACAAGGTTCAAGAGTAGCTACTGCAAACCAAACCCGATCTGAACCAACTCTTTTACCCGATTCTATGACAAAGAAAAGAAAAAAAAACTTCAGCCAACACATCTGCTTATACTAACACATTGGCTAGTGTGGGAGAGCAAACTCAGAGGTTATATACTCTTATGGAGGGTGAGTTTGAAAGTAGTTCAAGGTCGGCAAATCTATATTCCTTTCAGCGGTGCATGGATTTGTTAGTTCAAATGAGTAAGGATGCGACTCTGGATTTTGCAGTCGACAATGTGATGTTTTGTTTTGCTTGTAGTAAGCTTTCGAACGAAGCATCAAGAGAGGTGTTCATCTGTATTCCCAACAATTCTTTGCGACTAGCTTGGCTGAAGTATGAGTTCGAAGCAAGATCGAAATGATGTTATGTGTTGAGTTTGCCTTGATGAGCATTGTCTTTCTGTGACTGACAAACTGTTATTTGCATGTGTTTTAAGTTGTTGTTGTTTTTTAAATTGATGTTGTTGTTTGTAATGAATTTATGTTTGTACTTTGGGTAATGATGTATTGTGATTTGTATCACAGATTTTCCCATGTCCTTGTTTTCAATTTGTTGGATTCTGTTTTTAACAGATTAATCTCTTGTTTCGTTTATATGTTCAGTTATGGCTTTCGCTTGAACAAACGTGACTGCATATTGCAATGGCTCGAGGATTACGGGTTTGAGGACGATTGACAAGAGCTCAGCGTCTAAGGAGATATGGAGTTATGTTGCATCTACTACTGGCAACCCATGCTCGTCTTTGTACTGCTTACTTTGTTAGGTATATGCTAAAAGTTCCTTGTTATAATTCCAAGTTGACCGGCTACATGTGGATGAGGCAGTGTATGGATTCTGAATCAGAAGTGAGATGCGTTAATGCATTCCGAATGGAAAGACATGTCCTACACAATCTATGTGATGCACTCCAAAATACGTACGGACTCTCACCTTCTCGGCAAATGTCAATGTTGGAAAAAGTTGGAATATTCCTTTACACAATTGCGGTGGGGATCTCAAATAGAGATGCGTGTGAGCGTTTCCAGCGATCGGGAGACACAATTAGCAGGGTGTTTCACCAAGTGTTGGATGCTTTGGTTGGGAGAAACCTTGGTCCTGGAGGGCTAGTCAAACAACTTTTGAGACCCGTGATCCAACTTTTGCAAACGTTCCTTCTAGAGTCGTAAATGAACCTCGCTATAGGGTATTTAAGGTAAACGTTTTATGCAAGTCTTAAAACATTTTTAAACATGGTTTATGTATATAGTCCGTATAGTATCTGACTAACTGTTTTACAGGGGGCTATTGGGGCAATTGATGGGGTTCATGTGGAATGTGTAGTCCCAAAGGACGAACAAATGACTTTTAGATGTAGGAAAGGATTCACATCGATCAATGTAATGGCGGTGTGCGACTTTGACATGTACTTTACATTCATATCTGTTGGGTGGGAAGGAAGTGCTCATGATGCTCGAGTGTTCGACCACGCCTTACATGAAGCTCATATGAATTTCCCACATCCTCCAACTGGTAACTATTTTTGATATATACATATGTAATGTATTTCAATCTCTTTACTCATGTAACGGTATATATTATAGGTCGTTACTACTTGTATGACAAGGGCTACCCGGATAGGAAATGTTACTTGGTGCCATATATGAAAACTAAATATCACCAATCCCAGTTCATCAAACACATTCCAGAGAACCATAAGGAAGCATTTAATCGTATTCATTCGTCATTGAGGACAACCATTGAAAGATGCTATGGAATTTTGAAGAAACGGTGGAAGATTTTGAAGGGTATGCCTTCATATCCACTATCCACTCAAGTTGACATTATATGTGCATGTTTTGCTTTAAGCAACTTCATACTAGAACACAAGCATTACGACTCTGTCCCAGACGAAGATGATGAAGACGAGGATAATGCCAATAAGAAGTTCACCGATGAAGATGACGAAGAGGATAACGATCCAAACTCGGCAATGGGCGGTATCCGAGATAAGATAGCAACACACATTTGGAAGTACAAAAGTATGTTTCTAGCTGGTCTTTGAACTTAGGTAAACTTTAAGCACATGCCATGGGTTAGTACACCGGTAGATATTTTTTGTGTTTTGAGCTCATGGTAACATGAATGTGTGGCAATCTTTTTTGGCTAGGCCCTAATGCTTTGTGACATGTATGACAGTTTTATCAAACACTCTCTTATACGTATTGAACTTCTTATATTAGGACTCTATTTAAATGGTTTTGTAGTTGCACTTAATAAAACTGTCAACGTACTTAATAAAACTGTCAACGTAATTAATAAAACTGGCAACACACTTCATAAAACTGGCAACGTACTTAATAAAACTGGAAACGTCCTTACAACAACTGTGAACGAACTTAAAACAACTGTGAACGAACTTAAAACAACTGTCAACGCACTTAAACAACTGTCAACGCACTTAAAACAAACTGTCAACGCACTTAAAGCAAACTGTCAGCGAACTTAAAACAAACAAGTGACGACGAAACGGGAAGCAACATAATTGACCACTTAATCGAGATTGACGGTCGGGGTATTGGCGGGTACATTACGACGGCCATTCCACACGTATGCAAGCCTAATAGCACGGTGGGTGGCCCTTATGGTTTTGTATCCAAAATTGAAAAACGTGATCTGATACGTGTCATCGGAAGTGTAAACACGACTGATTTTACCGTACCACCAACATTCACGCTTGTACAACTCGACATGGTCCCCAACTTCATACCTTTTCTTTGTGTGGATGGGTGGGTGAGTCCTAATTATCATCTCGGTAACAACTTCCCTTATGCGTTTTGTATGAGTGTCATCTTCGTACAAGTTTGCGTACTCTACCGTATAGTAACCGATCGCTTGGCTTTCACATATTATCTGAGCCTCATGATATGAACCTTTCAATCCCTTTTCCACTCCCATGACTTCAACTTCGTCTCCACCGGTGAATTGAGGCCTACGGTCCATGGTCTTGCAAAACATATAAGATGACATTAAAACAATGACAATGGGAAATAAACTAAAAGATTGGCAACAACGAATGAGATGAATTTACCTCAAATCAAAATGTGCAATATCCTCAAATGTATGGGTCGATTTCTAGAGGTTTTTGTAGAGGATGAGCTTAAGAGTAACATATGTTGGTCCTTAAATAGCAAAATTAAGGTCATGAATGTTGTCAAAGATATGGTCAAAGTTGCTATACATCTCGTTTTTGATGAGCATGCTTTTGAAGAGTTGTCCCAAGCATTCTATGTCATTATTCCTAAGAAAACGTCCCCTAGTGTAGATTGCATGTTATAAGTTGTGATAAGTTACACAAGTATTTAAGTTAGCAATGTTTTAAGAAGTTTGACTAATGTAATAATGTAGCCACGTTGATAAGTTACCAAAACTTGTGAGAAGTTATAGTAATGTACTAAAGTACATAAGTTGATAAGTTACAAAAAAGTTTTTTTTACCATTGATGGAACAATTCTCACCAAATGAAGAAGACAAGTGTGGCATGCATGCATATGTCATTATCTTTGACCCCTTATGTAGCTTCAAATCGATGCTAGTTGTGATAGGGACAAGTGAAGACACAAAATTGAATGCACAATGACATGGGTTTACAAAGATGGAATGCATGCGTCGGTGGCTTCATATAATGACATTGTTTTTTCAATATTGAAAGTGACAAGTGAAGACCAAATATTGAATGTCATTTGCATGCATGCATATTACATTATGATAGTGAAAGTGTAAAGCATGTAACAGATGTTTCCATAACAAATGATAGTGATGTTTATACAATTTCGAAATCATATATAACCAATGCAAATGGTAGTTTCTATCAACTCAATAAAACTACAAATTTGCATACTATATTTGACGTTTTGTTAGAAGAATAAGACATGGAAGCCCCTATACCTTTAACGGACGTTCAGAAGCAGAAGTTTGTCGAGGTTTTGGTTGACTATCTAGTGAAGTATGGTGCGTATGAGCACTTCATGTGGGGCGTAGTACGAGAGGAGTTTGGTCGAGCTACGGGGTTGAACTATAGTGTCTCGTTGCTGAAGAACCACTATCAAGTATTGAAGAAAAGATGGAACTTATGGAAGTCGTTCCAAACAGCATGCAACGTTGAGTGCGACCTTGTAACGGGAGCCATTTTGAAAGACGACGATTGGTGGGGAACTTTGTTGGAGGTGAGTATGATTACGCAGTACTAAATTTCATGCCTTCATAAGTTCATTTTTTGTATAACGACGTACGGTTTTATTTTTGCATACAGGACGATAACAAGTATGTGTGCTTCCGTGTATTCCCGTTCAATCCAACCATGAAGATGTTGTTATCTTGACTATTCTACCCTCAGTAGAGTCCATGCAAACAACCTTGAGTGGTCATAATCACCCATGTCTTACTATAATGTAATGTTTTGTGTTACTATGTTTTAAGAGTATGTCCTTTTATTTTATCATCATGGTCTTACTATTATGCAATGTGTTGTGTTACTATAGTTTGTCCTTTTATTTATCATCATGTCTTAGTATAATATAATGTGTTGCTATATTTTAAGAGTTCGACATTTTTGTTATCATCATTTCTTACTATAGCTCAAACAATAGATAGGAACACAAACACCATATTATTAAAGGAGAGGACGCAACACATATTGAAAAGGCATAGTAAAACGACAACATTCTTAGTGGACATACTAAACGGACATAGTGAAAACGACATAGTGCAAAAGGAAGGAAATACTAAGACATAAAGTGAATGTCGATGATCCGCAACTTGAAGGTTTCAACTCTAGAACGTCCTAAACGTTACGGAAAAGATAAGCACAAGCGTCCTTCATTGCCGGGGTCATCGGGAACCAACGGAAGTCCGCGAAATGTCGGTTCTCCTTCACAAACATATACACAAATGAATTTAAGACTAATATCTTAGATTAATAGTGTATTGCAAAACAAAAGTTTATAGCGAGTCATATTACCCTTATTTTAGGCTGCGTCTAAATGCACACATTTTTTTTGCTAAATGCACACTTTTCTGTGCGGTAAGAGTTACAGTACAGAACGGTGCGGTAACTGTTAACGCACCCGTTGTTCCAGGGGCAATTTTGGAATTTTTTTGAAAACGTATATTAATCTTGTGCGTTAACTCTTAAGATTTAACGCACGAGATTAAGGGAAGATTAACTAAAAAAAATTAAAATTTTGATTAAAAAAATTCCTGTGCGGTAACCTTTACCGCACAGATTTTTTTTTTAATTTTTTAATTTTTTTTTAATTAATCGCTCTGATTTTTTTTTAAATAAAATATATCTGTGCGGTAAATATAATTGCACAGATCTAATAATTATTGCTTCAGTCTCATTGCTCTAGTGGTAAGGCCTTGTGCATCCTTTGTAAGGTCTCAGATTCGAGTCTCAACTCCAACACTAAATCTTTTATTTTATGTGTGAAAAATAAATAAAAGAAGAGAGTGAGAAGGATTGAACTTGAGACCTTATGCACAAATATTTGGTGTGAAACCACCACACTAATGAGTTTTCATGATATGTTTGTAATTTTATTATTATATGTTACAATAGAACTTGATTCCATCTTATTTTATTATTAATTTTTTTTTTATCTTGGTCTCATATAATTATTGAATTAATTATAATAATAAATTCAAAAAAAATATTATTCAAATAATCAGATGTTTAATATTTTATTATTATTATTTTAGGCCTTGTTTTAATATATTTATTATTATTTGAATATTTTTACTATTTTTCATGTTTTGATAAATCTTTTTATATAAAAATACTATAATTATAAAACAATAAAACCTATATTACTTTTTAAGATAAAAATATTATGATAATCAATATTGTTCTCAATTTAACATTTCTATAAATTTTAGACTTGGCAAACGACCCAAACGATGTCAGAATGGTTTGAAACTTGGTTTCTATGACTGTTAGAGGTATTTGACCATGTGGGTTACTCTCAACCACCACTTCGTATTTTTCAAGTAACACGTCCTTTGTAATACCAAACATCTCTTACCTCTCTAACTTGTCGATATACATATTGCGACAAGTTAGAGAGTTATCACTAGTTTGGTTTTTACAAAGGAGGTGCTCTTCGAAAAGTTAGAAGTTGTGATTGGAAGTTACCTACATGATCAAATATCTCTAATAGGCATTGAAACCAAGTTTCATTCCATTCCGACATCGTTTAGGCGTTGTTTTGCAAAGTTGGGCCTTAATCCCATTTAAGGTCTTTTAGCGTTTACGCCTAATTTTGAGCCTCGTTTTGTTTGGGCGAGACCTTATTGGTACTTTATATGCCTAATAAGACTAAGTTGTATAATTTTTTCAACAATAATAATCATCAATGTTGTAGACCATACATATTGCTACAAGTTAGAGAGTTATCACTAGTTTGATATTTACAAAGGAGGTGCTATTTAAAAAGTTAGAAGTTGTGATTGGAAGTTACCCACATGGTCAAATATCTCTAATAGGAATTGAAATCAAGTTTCATTCCATTCCGACATCGTTTGGGCGTCGTTTTGTCAAATTGGGCCTTAATCCCATTTAAGGCCTTTTAGCGTTTACGTATAGTTTCGAGCCTCGTTTTGTTTGAGCGAGACCTTATTGGTACTTTATATGCCTAATAAGACTAAGTTTTATAATTTTGTCAACAATAATCATCATCAATGTTGTAGACTATACATATTGCGACAAGTTAGAGAGTTATCACTAGTTTGATATTTATAAAGGAGATGCTATTTGAAAAGTTAGAAGTTGTGATTGGAAGTTACCCACATGGTCAAATATCTCTAATAGGCATTGAAATCAAGTTTCATTCCATTCCGACATCGTTTGGGCGTCGTTTTGTCAAATTGGGCCTTAAGCCCATTTAAGGCCTTTTAGCGTTTACGTATAGTTTCGAGCCTCGTTTTGTTTGAACGAGACCTTATTGGTTCTTTATATGCCTAATAAGACTAAGTTTTATAATTTTGTCAACAATAATCATCATCAATGTTGTAGACCATACATATTGCGACAAGTTAGAGAGTTATCACTAGTTTGATATTTATAAAGGAGATGCTATTTGAAAAGTTAGAAGTTGTGATTGGAAGTTACCCACATGGTCAAATATCACTAATAGGCATTGAAATCAAGTTTCATTCCATTACGACATCGTTTGGGCGTCATTTTGTCAAATTGGGCCTTAAGCCCATTTAAGGCCTTTTAGCGTTTACGTATAGTTTCGAGCCTCATTTTGTTCGAGCGAGACCTTATTGGTACTTTATATTCCTAATAAGACTAAGTTTTATAATTTTGTCAACAATAATCATCATCGATGTTGTAGACCATACATATTGCGACAAGTTAGAGAGTTATCACTAGTTTGATATTTATAAAGGAGGTGATATTTGAACAGTTAGAAGTTGTGATTGGAATACCCACATGGTCAAATATCTCTACTAGGCATTGAAAACAAGTTTCATTCCATTCCGACATCGTTTGGGCGTCGTTTTGTCTAATTGGGCCTTAAGCCCCATTTAAGGCCTTTTAGCGTTTGGGTCGTTTGCCATGTCTAGAATTTATTGAAAGATTAAATTGAGATGAATATTGATTATCATACTTTTTTTTATCTTAAAAAGTAATATAAGTTTTATTGTTTTATAATTGTAGTATTTTTATATAAAAAGATTAATCAAAACATGAAAAATAATAAAAATATTCAAATAATAATATATATTAAAAAGGCTAAATAATAATAATACAAAATATCTGATTATTTGAATAATATATTTTTTTGAATTTATTATTATAATTAATTCAATGATTATATGGGACCAGGATAAAAAAAAATTATTAATAAAATAAGATGGAACCAAGTTCTATTGTAACATTTAATAATAAAATTACAAACATATCATGAGAACTCATTAATGTGGTGGTTTCACACCAAATATTTGTGCATAAGGTCTCAAGTTCAATCCTTCTCACCCTCTTCTTTTATTTATTTTTCACAAATAAAATAAAAGATTTAGTGTTGGAGTTGAGACTCGAACCTGAGACATTACAAAGGATGCACAAGGCCTTACCACTAGAGCAATGAAACTGAAGCGATAATTATTAGATCTGTGCGGTTATATTTACCGCACAGATATATTTTATTTAAAAAAAAATCAGAGCGATTAATTAAAAAAAAAATTTAAAAAAAAATCTGTGCAGTAAAGGTTACCGCACAGGAATTTTTTTAATCAAAATTTTAATTTTTTTTAGTTAATCTTCCCTTAATCTCGTGCGTTAAATCTTAACGCACAGATCTGTGCGGTAAGAGTTAACGCACAGATCTGTGCGGTAAGAGTTAACGCACAGATCTGTGCGGTAAGAGTTAACGCACAAGATTAATATACGTTTTCAAAAAAATTCCAAAATTGCCCCTGGAACAACGGGTGCGTTAACAGTTACCGCACCGTTCTGTACTGCAACTCTTACCGCACAGAAAAGTGTGCATTTAGCAAAAAAAACGTGTGCATTTAGATGCAGCCTTATTTTATCCGCCCACCACTGATCATCACCAATTACTTTGCCCGAGACCGGATCGCATGCAACATTTCCGGAGGTCACAAATTTCTTCCATAAACGCCACATCTTGACCATCTTGTTGAAAGTGTCGTTCAACAATATCGGGTCAACATGTTTTCCGGTTTTGAGGAAAAACGATAGTTCAACCCTTGCAAGATCGAGAACCAAATGTCTCTCAAGGTCCTCACGGAATTCGCGTAGCACCTCCATGAAACATAGCCTATCTTCATCACTCATAAACCAAACAATGTGTTGTCCTACATTAATGAAACATGCATATTACAACGTCATAATATTAGAAAGATTGGACAATATGAGTAAAGAAGAAATTGAGCACATACTAGCCATCGGTGGGAAATGTTGAAATGAGGAAGCTTGCTTCTTCTACTAGAGGATGAGTGTGTTAGTACACAAGTGTGAGGAGAAGAGATAAACCCCAATGTGCTCTTATATAGAGGTTGGTACATGGATTAATCCATTTATTAGAGGCCACATGTGTTAAAAAAAAATAGTATAAAATTGACATTACAACTTACATAAAACTTACATATAAAGATGTTATAAATTATAGTAGCACCTACATGGATTAGTCCATCTTTGGTGGGTGACTCAAACAAGTGGTGAAATAGTACTCCAAATTATAACTTAAATAAAAACAACCATTACAAAGATAAGTTGCAAAGGAGAGGGGAATACTAGTCCAAAATGACCCCCTGCATACAATTTCAACGTTCCAAAATGACACAATGTTTTAGTACATAAAACCTGCCCTACTACATAGCCATATAGATGGCAACTAACATCATCACAAGACCAATAACAACATAATGAAACCACACTAAGGTTGAGCTTCGTGTCGCAACGTCTCGAAGATGTTTGTTTTCAGAAATAAGGTCGTCACGCTGAAGTCTCAGCTGAACATTGGAAGTGGAAATTTCGGCTACATGCTCATGGAGCTCTTGCTTCTCATCATTTAGCATTTTCTTTATAGCCAATTCATCACTAAGCCTTGAAGCCATTTGTTGTAATGCAGAATTCATGCTTTGTAGTTGACGGTTGGCAAATGCATTTTGTCCCAATAACCTCCCAGTTTGGTCACGAAGTGCTCGAGCAACCTCTTGAACCAAGAGAACACGACTATTAGATTGTTCAACCGAGTAATTGATAATGTAGTTGAATCGATCCACATTATTATCCTAAAAACATTGCAAGACAAAGGACATAAGGCATTCTTATCAATGACTTAACGGAGCATTACTTTGATAAGGGGAAACTATGATTGAATTGAAAAATGCAAAAAGGGATAGTATTGTTCATTACCCTCCACAGTTCATCTTGTGATAGAGTTGCAGATGAGGAACTAGCTGAGGTTGGGCTGCAATCTGTAAGGGCTTCCACGACTTCCCAAGGGGATGCATAGTACATACATTCAGCCTCTTCAGCAAGCAAATGAGCTTCCATATCATGTGCATAGTTTTCATCCGACATCTAAAAAAGGCTTTGTTAAAACAATATTGTTTATTATAGAGATCTTATACAAAAATATACAAAAACAAATTCACGTAGTAATGAATTGAAACAAATGTGAATACACAAACAAATTCACATAGTAATGAATTGAAAGAGATCTTATACAAACATCATAATATGCATCTATAACTTTAATTTACAAACCAAAACCAACTACTTCTTTGACATTGACATGATCACTGCCTTCTTTCATAAACTAGGATGCTCATCTAAATAAACTAGGATACATAACATATCTTCCCATAATATCCACAAGACAATCATTATATTGTATCTTAATATGCATCTATAACTTCTTTCACAACCACTTAATTATTTTACATGATCACTGCCTTCTCTCATGGTGTTTCTGTTTATATGAATAATCTTTGCTAAACTTTCTAAACTACACCTTGTTAAACTGAGCTCTTATTTGACATGGTCTTGCACTAACTAATTTCAAAGGATCACTGACTTCACTCAATTCTTTCACTACACCTTGCTAAACTTAAGACAAATACGAATAATCTTTGCTACCTGAACATTGATCTAACTTATCTCAGTCACAACATACCGAGAAAACAGTCATCAAGCAATCATCCATATGTTTGGCATTTCATCAAACACTTGGAGTGCACAACTATTTTGGTCTATAATTCACAATACTGAATTCGTAAAAGGGTTCAATCAAACCATTATACTATCCTAAGCTATGCAGTTACTGCAGAATTGAAGAAATTACACATTTGTGATTTTTAGGGTTCATCACAACTTGACGCAAATTGTAAGGGCTAAAGCAAAAATCAAAATTGAAGTAACACGAACCTTGATAAAGCTTGGATGATCTTCCTTTCGATTTGGCGCTGCAAAAAAAGAAAATATTTCAGCAAGGAAGAATTCGATCGAAATGGAGAAATCGAGTTTAGGGTTCAATAAAAAGAGAGCAATACCAGGATGAAGAACAGTATGAAATCGATCGACCAATTGGTCAGGGGTACTTGTTGGAATTTGAGGTGCTTCAACCTGGTTGGGGGGGGGGGGGGGGGGGGGGGCTAGATGAAGCAAATTGGCACTATTTGGTTGATCTTCCTTTCGATTTGGCGTTGCAAAAAAAGAAAATATTTCAGCAAGGAAGAATTCGATCGAAATGGAGAAATCGAGTTTAGGGTTCAATAAAAAGAGAGCAATACCAGGATGAAGAACAGTATGAAATCGATCGACCAATTGGTCAGGGGTACTTGTTGGAATTTGAGGTGCGTTGAAGTTCGCCATTTGCTTCAACCAAAAATGCTTTTGGCCATCATCTTCCCCGAACAGGTGAATTCACCTTCAACCCCTTACTTGCTCAACTTCAGCTTCCCCGAACGGGGCCTTAATCCCTGGAAATGGCTTCCAAGACTTCTTCCATTGCTCTCTTCCTTGTTTTCAGCCTCCTCTTTTTCACCCTTTTTGCATCCGCATGTGACACAGGTTGCCCTAGTGCCAAGCCCAAACCGAAGCCCAAGCCTAGCCCAACCCGAGGGACACTTTGAAACTCGGTGTGTGTGCAAACTTACTCAATGGATTGCTTGGTGATATTATCGTTGGAAAGCCGCCTAAGGAGCCTTGTTGTAGCCTCATCCAAGGACTAGCAGACGTCGATGCTGCAGTGTGTCTATGTACCGCGCTCAAGGCTAACGTCTTGGGACTTCATCTTAACGTCGATGTTTCACTTAGGCTCTGTTCGGATAAAGAAAATTTAAGCTAGCTTAAATTTCCAAAACAGTTCAAATACTAGGTTATCAAAAATTTAAGCTAGCTTAAATTTACCTCATTCAAAGGCAAAGAGTAGATTTGTCGAACAGGCCCTTAGCCTCCTCCTTAATGACTGTGGCTGTAAGCTCCCCAAAGGCTTCAAATGTGCTTAAGCCTTGGAATTACTATTTGTATCTTCTTATTTGGTTTTCAAAATATGGTCTTATTCTGTGTTGATTGATGCTAGAGTGTGATTGTGACATATGCATGATTGTTGTATTCTTTATACGGAGTAATTCATAAGGTTCATATGTGACCTGACTTGTACTCAAGCTTGATGTATCAGTTCCATCTCTAGGGATATTCAATGTGTAACGGTACTATTATATATAATTTGGTAAGTTTCATATGTGAAATACTTCTGAGTTCTAAAGCCTGTGCACTGAATTCCTTCAAATGTTATGGAAAGAGGTAAATAATTTCATGGGTTAATAACTGGAAACTGCAAATTCCAGATTTATGACAAGTATTTACAAGTTAATGATACAGTAAATTACTAAATTGTGATTAATGAAGCAAAATTTATTAGTACACATGAGATTTACCTTTATGAAGAGATAAGTACACAAGTAATACAAGTATACAACACATTAACTGTACAGATTGAGAGGTAACAGTGGACTACATAGCATTAATCAAAGATGTGGCACCAAGTTGAGAAGACCCAGTATATTTAACATCACTGCAGACGACAAGCCGGGAATCTAATAAACTTATCTCTGCATTTTGGAGGGTGAAACCGTGAATTATAGGCAAAGGGAATCCCTTGGACAAGCGGGCGTTTGCGTATGGCAAGAAAGCTGTTTTTATCAGAGTCCATATCACTGGCTGCAAAACATAGTTTGCTGTAACTTATCAGTGAAAGTGGAGAGAACAAAACTTCATGAAATACAACTAGTTAAGTTCAGATGTCGTTTCACATATCACAGTGCTTAGAAATACATGTAGGAAATCAAAGGCATAATCTATAATGGATGGCAGCTCAATAAATGATTAGAAGCTGTTATTCTGTTAGAGCTTGTCTTCCTCTAACATCTTGACCCACAAACAACTTTTTAGACTTGTAATAAAATAAGCTATACATACAAGAGCTTTACAACATGATGACTACTAGCAAAAGAGCATAAACTTCGGGATGGATTATAATTAAGTTGGGTATTTTTAGTGCACGAGAAGGGTATTCAATTTCAAATAATAACCACTTGTTGGACCAGCTATTAAACAGAGCATTGATGTTCAACCAACCAAGTACAACAAAATTTGGTGAAGTTTTTAATCCAATTGATTCAAATAAGCTCTTTTCAGCAAAAATAACAAAAGTGAATTTTTTATCTTATCTTTGACAAAAACAACAACTGAGCAGTACCTGAATGAGGCGCATCCTTAAATTACCAATCTGACTCCACTTCTGTGACATTTCGAAGTTGTTTAACTTTATGCTGCCAGCAAGGTTGTTTCCGACAATCTTCCCCAAACCAGAACCCTTAATATCCTACAGTTCATGGACAGTGGCTTCTACTCAGAGAGATACAATAACCATACAACATTTTAACCAGCAAACTAAACGGTATCAAGAACCTAAAGAGATATGCACATTCATGAAAAGAGTTATATTTACTGCTAAGCTACTGCCTTCACATTTAACAAACATGTATGGCTTCTGTTCCTTGAACTCTTCATCTCATCTCATCACAATTCAAAATTATCATCCACCCAGAGGATTTTCTGTGCATATAATAATAGCGTAATAGGTCTAGCCTTTGTCCAAAACTGGCACATCTTGGGCCATGTATTGAGCACAGCAAGAAATCACAGCATAGTGGCAAGACAAACAAAAATTACTACTTGACTTTTTGCAATCTTACCAATGAGATGCATGCAACTGGTATTACTTCTCCCGCCTCCAAAACATTGATAATCACATCCATTGATACAGTTGCATCAATCTTTTGTGGAAGAATCTTCAAGAGTGGAGGAGAAGATAAAGAAACGTTGAGGTTGATGTCATCATTCGGATATTTTTTGTAAAGTTGGGGAATGATAAATCTCCATCCAGCAGTGTTTAGCAGAGACTGATCCGGTATATTATCCACTATCCATTCCATATAACCTACCTGCCATTTATTTAAGAATTTCATCAAAAAATACTACGAGAAGCTTGCATTCACTTTAAGATTTCTGAGAAGATCACAAAAAAGAAACACGTAACAAATAGTTTAGCTGTTGAAATTATCACTGATCAGATAAAAAAAAATGTAAAATAGCAACGCAAAAGTACAGGACAATTTTATGTGGAACTCTTATACAAAAGAGCAAGTTCATAGAATTACCCAAGATGAGTTGACAGCCCTAACGTTATAGACGAGGCTCGAGAACATAGAGACTTCCAATAATGTCTTATAAGTATGTCACTGAAAAAAGAAAAACTTACACTGAAGTACGAGTCAGATGCTGAGAGGAAAACCGCCTCATCAACTGATATTGCAAGCATTTTTGATTCGTCATCACAAGAGAGGCTTGAATAATCCTTACGACCTAAAAAATTCAAGAGCTGCTTCTGATTTATGAATGATCCATCAATCTCGAACCCAATAGAAGAGCTACTTAATTCAGGAGGTTGTGTAAAAGTAACATTTAAGGATGTTATATTATCCACGGGTATTGACTTGGGAAGGCTTTGCAGTAGTGTATCTAGCTTTTCAACCCCTTCTTTAAGTTTACTAGTAATGGCATTCTCTACAGCAGCTTCTATTTGATCAATAAAAGCATCAATAAACCTGCAGTTTGATAAGAACCATGAGATAGAAGGTCATGCATACTCCTTTTGAAGATTATTATCTATAACAAAAAACAAATCTAGAGACCAAGACATCTACAATGGATGATTGCTGCAAGAACCAGTAATTTTGGTCAAAATTACAGGAATTAAAGCGGAAGAGAAACCTTTATTGTAAAACTGAGATATTCAATCCAGTATGAAATCTGGCTGAAGCATTATGTGTTGTCACTGACTTTTAACATTTTTAAAGCCAAAGCCAAAAAAATACTCATGTTTCCTATAACCGCAACTGGATAGAATAGTTAAGTGCATACCCTTGATAAAACCAAGATGCTCCTCCATCCAACTTTATAGTGATTTCTTCAACAAAACAGCCACACTCTAGAGGGTTCAGTTTCAAACTTCCATCCACATTCTCCAATCCTAAAGTAAGGCCAACTTGTAATCCTTCCACCTGATCCAGATCAAGACAAAATAAGCAGACAGAATCGATAATGTACCATTACCCAAGTATCACTAGAAAATGCAAGGAAGCAAAAGCTATTTCTTGGCATTGATGGCTAATAACATCAAGCTTTCAGCAGGCAAACTAGGATTAAAACTTCAATGGTCAATAACAAACTACATTACTACTTTAACATGAACTAAAACCAGACAAAACTACCATCATATTAGAAAAAGAAACGCCACTGACTATATCAGAAGCAATTGAATTAGATATAGTGATATGGTTTACATCGAGAAAGATATGTCCACCTTTGATCACCGGATATGTATCAATAACAAGCATAATATTAACAGCCAATCTAATTCATGATTTCATCATTGTCAAGAACTATTTCAGTAAAAATTACTTGCTCACTGCTGGAGCTACTACAACAGAAGAATTCCAGAATTCCTGAAATCTTTGAATATTTTTTTTTTTTGGTCGATGAAATCTTTGAATATAAATACCGAAAATTGGCACTATTTGGTCACTGCTAGATGAAGCAAATTGGCACTATTTGGTTGATCTTCCTTTCGATTTGGCGTTGCAAAAAAAGAAAATATTTCAGCAAGGAAGAATTCGATCGAAATGGAGAAATCGAGTTTAGGGTTCAATAAAAAGAGAGCAATACCAGGATGAAGAACAGTATGAAATCGATCGACCAATTGGTCAGGGGTACTTGTTGGAATTTGAGGTGCGTTGAAGTTCGCCATTTGCTTCAACCAAAAATGCTTTTGGCCATCATCTTCCCCGAACAGGTGAATTCACCTTCAACTCCCCTTTTTCTTCAACTTCAACCCCTTACTTGCTCAACTTCAGCTTCCCCGAACGGGGCCTTAATCCCTGGAAATGGCTTCCAAGACTTCTTCCATTGCTCTCTTCCTTGTTTTCAGCCTCCTCTTTTTCACCCTTTTTGCATCCGCATGTGACACAGGTTGCCCTAGTGCCAAGCCCAAACCGAAGCCCAAGCCTAGCCCAACCCGAGGGACACTTTGAAACTCGGTGTGTGTGCAAACTTACTCAATGGATTGCTTGGTGATATTATCGTTGGAAAGCCGCCTAAGGAGCCTTGTTGTAGCCTCATCCAAGGACTAGCAGACGTCGATGCTGCAGTGTGTCTATGTACCGCGCTCAAGGCTAACGTCTTGGGACTTCATCTTAACGTCGATGTTTCACTTAGGCTCTGTTCGGATAAAGAAAATTTAAGCTAGCTTAAATTTCCAAAACAGTTCAAATACTAGGTTATCAAAAATTTAAGCTAGCTTAAATTTACCTCATTCAAAGGCAAAGAGTAGATTTGTCGAACAGGCCCTTAGCCTCCTCCTTAATGACTGTGGCTGTAAGCTCCCCAAAGGCTTCAAATGTGCTTAAGCCTTGGAATTACTATTTGTATCTTCTTATTTGGTTTTCAAAATATGGTCTTATTCTGTGTTGATTGATGCTAGAGTGTGATTGTGACATATGCATGATTGTTGTATTCTTTATACGGAGTAATTCATAAGGTTCATATGTGACCTGACTTGTACTCAAGCTTGATGTATCAGTTCCATCTCTAGGGATATTCAATGTGTAACGGTACTATTATATATAATTTGGTAAGTTTCATATGTGAAATACTTCTGAGTTCTAAAGCCTGTGCACTGAATTCCTTCAAATGTTATGGAAAGAGGTAAATAATTTCATGGGTTAATAACTGGAAACTGCAAATTCCAGATTTATGACAAGTATTTACAAGTTAATGATACAGTAAATTACTAAATTGTGATTAATGAAGCAAAATTTATTAGTACACATGAGATTTACCTTTATGAAGAGATAAGTACACAAGTAATACAAGTATACAACACATTAACTGTACAGATTGAGAGGTAACAGTGGACTACATAGCATTAATCAAAGATGTGGCACCAAGTTGAGAAGACCCAGTATATTTAACATCACTGCAGACGACAAGCCGGGAATCTAATAAACTTATCTCTGCATTTTGGAGGGTGAAACCGTGAATTATAGGCAAAGGGAATCCCTTGGACAAGCGGGCGTTTGCGTATGGCAAGAAAGCTGTTTTTATCAGAGTCCATATCACTGGCTGCAAAACATAGTTTGCTGTAACTTATCAGTGAAAGTGGAGAGAACAAAACTTCATGAAATACAACTAGTTAAGTTCAGATGTCGTTTCACATATCACAGTGCTTAGAAATACATGTAGGAAATCAAAGGCATAATCTATAATGGATGGCAGCTCAATAAATGATTAGAAGCTGTTATTCTGTTAGAGCTTGTCTTCCTCTAACATCTTGACCCACAAACAACTTTTTAGACTTGTAATAAAATAAGCTATACATACAAGAGCTTTACAACATGATGACTACTAGCAAAAGAGCATAAACTTCGGGATGGATTATAATTAAGTTGGGTATTTTTAGTGCACGAGAAGGGTATTCAATTTCAAATAATAACCACTTGTTGGACCAGCTATTAAACAGAGCATTGATGTTCAACCAACCAAGTACAACAAAATTTGGTGAAGTTTTTAATCCAATTGATTCAAATAAGCTCTTTTCAGCAAAAATAACAAAAGTGAATTTTTTATCTTATCTTTGACAAAAACAACAACTGAGCAGTACCTGAATGAGGCGCATCCTTAAATTACCAATCTGACTCCACTTCTGTGACATTTCGAAGTTGTTTAACTTTATGCTGCCAGCAAGGTTGTTTCCGACAATCTTCCCCAAACCAGAACCCTTAATATCCTACAGTTCATGGACAGTGGCTTCTACTCAGAGAGATACAATAACCATACAACATTTTAACCAGCAAACTAAACGGTATCAAGAACCTAAAGAGATATGCACATTCATGAAAAGAGTTATATTTACTGCTAAGCTACTGCCTTCACATTTAACAAACATGTATGGCTTCTGTTCCTTGAACTCTTCATCTCATCTCATCACAATTCAAAATTATCATCCACCCAGAGGATTTTCTGTGCATATAATAATAGCGTAATAGGTCTAGCCTTTGTCCAAAACTGGCACATCTTGGGCCATGTATTGAGCACAGCAAGAAATCACAGCATAGTGGCAAGACAAACAAAAATTACTACTTGACTTTTTGCAATCTTACCAATGAGATGCATGCAACTGGTATTACTTCTCCCGCCTCCAAAACATTGATAATCACATCCATTGATACAGTTGCATCAATCTTTTGTGGAAGAATCTTCAAGAGTGGAGGAGAAGATAAAGAAACGTTGAGGTTGATGTCATCATTCGGATATTTTTTGTAAAGTTGGGGAATGATAAATCTCCATCCAGCAGTGTTTAGCAGAGACTGATCCGGTATATTATCCACTATCCATTCCATATAACCTACCTGCCATTTATTTAAGAATTTCATCAAAAAATACTACGAGAAGCTTGCATTCACTTTAAGATTTCTGAGAAGATCACAAAAAAGAAACACGTAACAAATAGTTTAGCTGTTGAAATTATCACTGATCAGATAAAAAAAAATGTAAAATAGCAACGCAAAAGTACAGGACAATTTTATGTGGAACTCTTATACAAAAGAGCAAGTTCATAGAATTACCCAAGATGAGTTGACAGCCCTAACGTTATAGACGAGGCTCGAGAACATAGAGACTTCCAATAATGTCTTATAAGTATGTCACTGAAAAAAGAAAAACTTACACTGAAGTACGAGTCAGATGCTGAGAGGAAAACCGCCTCATCAACTGATATTGCAAGCATTTTTGATTCGTCATCACAAGAGAGGCTTGAATAATCCTTACGACCTAAAAAATTCAAGAGCTGCTTCTGATTTATGAATGATCCATCAATCTCGAACCCAATAGAAGAGCTACTTAATTCAGGAGGTTGTGTAAAAGTAACATTTAAGGATGTTATATTATCCACGGGTATTGACTTGGGAAGGCTTTGCAGTAGTGTATCTAGCTTTTCAACCCCTTCTTTAAGTTTACTAGTAATGGCATTCTCTACAGCAGCTTCTATTTGATCAATAAAAGCATCAATAAACCTGCAGTTTGATAAGAACCATGAGATAGAAGGTCATGCATACTCCTTTTGAAGATTATTATCTATAACAAAAAACAAATCTAGAGACCAAGACATCTACAATGGATGATTGCTGCAAGAACCAGTAATTTTGGTCAAAATTACAGGAATTAAAGCGGAAGAGAAACCTTTATTGTAAAACTGAGATATTCAATCCAGTATGAAATCTGGCTGAAGCATTATGTGTTGTCACTGACTTTTAACATTTTTAAAGCCAAAGCCAAAAAAATACTCATGTTTCCTATAACCGCAACTGGATAGAATAGTTAAGTGCATACCCTTGATAAAACCAAGATGCTCCTCCATCCAACTTTATAGTGATTTCTTCAACAAAACAGCCACACTCTAGAGGGTTCAGTTTCAAACTTCCATCCACATTCTCCAATCCTAAAGTAAGGCCAACTTGTAATCCTTCCACCTGATCCAGATCAAGACAAAATAAGCAGACAGAATCGATAATGTACCATTACCCAAGTATCACTAGAAAATGCAAGGAAGCAAAAGCTATTTCTTGGCATTGATGGCTAATAACATCAAGCTTTCAGCAGGCAAACTAGGATTAAAACTTCAATGGTCAATAACAAACTACATTACTACTTTAACATGAACTAAAACCAGACAAAACTACCATCATATTAGAAAAAGAAACGCCACTGACTATATCAGAAGCAATTGAATTAGATATAGTGATATGGTTTACATCGAGAAAGATATGTCCACCTTTGATCACCGGATATGTATCAATAACAAGCATAATATTAACAGCCAATCTAATTCATGATTTCATCATTGTCAAGAACTATTTCAGTAAAAATTACTTGCTCACTGCTGGAGCTACTACAACAGAAGAATTCCAGAATTCCTGAAATCTTTGAATATTTTTTTTTTTTGGTCGATGAAATCTTTGAATATAAATACCGAAAATTGGCACTATTTGGTCACTGCTAGATGAAGCAAATTGGCACTATTTGGTTGATCTTCCTTTCGATTTGGCGTTGCAAAAAAAGAAAATATTTCAGCAAGGAAGAATTCGATCGAAATGGAGAAATCGAGTTTAGGGTTCAATAAAAAGAGAGCAATACCAGGATGAAGAACAGTATGAAATCGATCGACCAATTGGTCAGGGGTACTTGTTGGAATTTGAGGTGCGTTGAAGTTCGCCATTTGCTTCAACCAAAAATGCTTTTGGCCATCATCTTCCCCGAACAGGTGAATTCACCTTCAACTCCCCTTTTTCTTCAACTTCAACCCCTTACTTGCTCAACTTCAGCTTCCCCGAACGGGGCCTTAATCCCTGGAAATGGCTTCCAAGACTTCTTCCATTGCTCTCTTCCTTGTTTTCAGCCTCCTCTTTTTCACCCTTTTTGCATCCGCATGTGACACAGGTTGCCCTAGTGCCAAGCCCAAACCGAAGCCCAAGCCTAGCCCAACCCGAGGGACACTTTGAAACTCGGTGTGTGTGCAAACTTACTCAATGGATTGCTTGGTGATATTATCGTTGGAAAGCCGCCTAAGGAGCCTTGTTGTAGCCTCATCCAAGGACTAGCAGACGTCGATGCTGCAGTGTGTCTATGTACCGCGCTCAAGGCTAACGTCTTGGGACTTCATCTTAACGTCGATGTTTCACTTAGGCTCTGTTCGGATAAAGAAAATTTAAGCTAGCTTAAATTTCCAAAACAGTTCAAATACTAGGTTATCAAAAATTTAAGCTAGCTTAAATTTACCTCATTCAAAGGCAAAGAGTAGATTTGTCGAACAGGCCCTTAGCCTCCTCCTTAATGACTGTGGCTGTAAGCTCCCCAAAGGCTTCAAATGTGCTTAAGCCTTGGAATTACTATTTGTATCTTCTTATTTGGTTTTCAAAATATGGTCTTATTCTGTGTTGATTGATGCTAGAGTGTGATTGTGACATATGCATGATTGTTGTATTCTTTATACGGAGTAATTCATAAGGTTCATATGTGACCTGACTTGTACTCAAGCTTGATGTATCAGTTCCATCTCTAGGGATATTCAATGTGTAACGGTACTATTATATATAATTTGGTAAGTTTCATATGTGAAATACTTCTGAGTTCTAAAGCCTGTGCACTGAATTCCTTCAAATGTTATGGAAAGAGGTAAATAATTTCATGGGTTAATAACTGGAAACTGCAAATTCCAGATTTATGACAAGTATTTACAAGTTAATGATACAGTAAATTACTAAATTGTGATTAATGAAGCAAAATTTATTAGTACACATGAGATTTACCTTTATGAAGAGATAAGTACACAAGTAATACAAGTATACAACACATTAACTGTACAGATTGAGAGGTAACAGTGGACTACATAGCATTAATCAAAGATGTGGCACCAAGTTGAGAAGACCCAGTATATTTAACATCACTGCAGACGACAAGCCGGGAATCTAATAAACTTATCTCTGCATTTTGGAGGGTGAAACCGTGAATTATAGGCAAAGGGAATCCCTTGGACAAGCGGGCGTTTGCGTATGGCAAGAAAGCTGTTTTTATCAGAGTCCATATCACTGGCTGCAAAACATAGTTTGCTGTAACTTATCAGTGAAAGTGGAGAGAACAAAACTTCATGAAATACAACTAGTTAAGTTCAGATGTCGTTTCACATATCACAGTGCTTAGAAATACATGTAGGAAATCAAAGGCATAATCTATAATGGATGGCAGCTCAATAAATGATTAGAAGCTGTTATTCTGTTAGAGCTTGTCTTCCTCTAACATCTTGACCCACAAACAACTTTTTAGACTTGTAATAAAATAAGCTATACATACAAGAGCTTTACAACATGATGACTACTAGCAAAAGAGCATAAACTTCGGGATGGATTATAATTAAGTTGGGTATTTTTAGTGCACGAGAAGGGTATTCAATTTCAAATAATAACCACTTGTTGGACCAGCTATTAAACAGAGCATTGATGTTCAACCAACCAAGTACAACAAAATTTGGTGAAGTTTTTAATCCAATTGATTCAAATAAGCTCTTTTCAGCAAAAATAACAAAAGTGAATTTTTTATCTTATCTTTGACAAAAACAACAACTGAGCAGTACCTGAATGAGGCGCATCCTTAAATTACCAATCTGACTCCACTTCTGTGACATTTCGAAGTTGTTTAACTTTATGCTGCCAGCAAGGTTGTTTCCGACAATCTTCCCCAAACCAGAACCCTTAATATCCTACAGTTCATGGACAGTGGCTTCTACTCAGAGAGATACAATAACCATACAACATTTTAACCAGCAAACTAAACGGTATCAAGAACCTAAAGAGATATGCACATTCATGAAAAGAGTTATATTTACTGCTAAGCTACTGCCTTCACATTTAACAAACATGTATGGCTTCTGTTCCTTGAACTCTTCATCTCATCTCATCACAATTCAAAATTATCATCCACCCAGAGGATTTTCTGTGCATATAATAATAGCGTAATAGGTCTAGCCTTTGTCCAAAACTGGCACATCTTGGGCCATGTATTGAGCACAGCAAGAAATCACAGCATAGTGGCAAGACAAACAAAAATTACTACTTGACTTTTTGCAATCTTACCAATGAGATGCATGCAACTGGTATTACTTCTCCCGCCTCCAAAACATTGATAATCACATCCATTGATACAGTTGCATCAATCTTTTGTGGAAGAATCTTCAAGAGTGGAGGAGAAGATAAAGAAACGTTGAGGTTGATGTCATCATTCGGATATTTTTTGTAAAGTTGGGGAATGATAAATCTCCATCCAGCAGTGTTTAGCAGAGACTGATCCGGTATATTATCCACTATCCATTCCATATAACCTACCTGCCATTTATTTAAGAATTTCATCAAAAAATACTACGAGAAGCTTGCATTCACTTTAAGATTTCTGAGAAGATCACAAAAAAGAAACACGTAACAAATAGTTTAGCTGTTGAAATTATCACTGATCAGATAAAAAAAAATGTAAAATAGCAACGCAAAAGTACAGGACAATTTTATGTGGAACTCTTATACAAAAGAGCAAGTTCATAGAATTACCCAAGATGAGTTGACAGCCCTAACGTTATAGACGAGGCTCGAGAACATAGAGACTTCCAATAATGTCTTATAAGTATGTCACTGAAAAAAGAAAAACTTACACTGAAGTACGAGTCAGATGCTGAGAGGAAAACCGCCTCATCAACTGATATTGCAAGCATTTTTGATTCGTCATCACAAGAGAGGCTTGAATAATCCTTACGACCTAAAAAATTCAAGAGCTGCTTCTGATTTATGAATGATCCATCAATCTCGAACCCAATAGAAGAGCTACTTAATTCAGGAGGTTGTGTAAAAGTAACATTTAAGGATGTTATATTATCCACGGGTATTGACTTGGGAAGGCTTTGCAGTAGTGTATCTAGCTTTTCAACCCCTTCTTTAAGTTTACTAGTAATGGCATTCTCTACAGCAGCTTCTATTTGATCAATAAAAGCATCAATAAACCTGCAGTTTGATAAGAACCATGAGATAGAAGGTCATGCATACTCCTTTTGAAGATTATTATCTATAACAAAAAACAAATCTAGAGACCAAGACATCTACAATGGATGATTGCTGCAAGAACCAGTAATTTTGGTCAAAATTACAGGAATTAAAGCGGAAGAGAAACCTTTATTGTAAAACTGAGATATTCAATCCAGTATGAAATCTGGCTGAAGCATTATGTGTTGTCACTGACTTTTAACATTTTTAAAGCCAAAGCCAAAAAAATACTCATGTTTCCTATAACCGCAACTGGATAGAATAGTTAAGTGCATACCCTTGATAAAACCAAGATGCTCCTCCATCCAACTTTATAGTGATTTCTTCAACAAAACAGCCACACTCTAGAGGGTTCAGTTTCAAACTTCCATCCACATTCTCCAATCCTAAAGTAAGGCCAACTTGTAATCCTTCCACCTGATCCAGATCAAGACAAAATAAGCAGACAGAATCGATAATGTACCATTACCCAAGTATCACTAGAAAATGCAAGGAAGCAAAAGCTATTTCTTGGCATTGATGGCTAATAACATCAAGCTTTCAGCAGGCAAACTAGGATTAAAACTTCAATGGTCAATAACAAACTACATTACTACTTTAACATGAACTAAAACCAGACAAAACTACCATCATATTAGAAAAAGAAACGCCACTGACTATATCAGAAGCAATTGAATTAGATATAGTGATATGGTTTACATCGAGAAAGATATGTCCACCTTTGATCACCGGATATGTATCAATAACAAGCATAATATTAACAGCCAATCTAATTCATGATTTCATCATTGTCAAGAACTATTTCAGTAAAAATTACTTGCTCACTGCTGGAGCTACTACAACAGAAGAATTCCAGAATTCCTGAAATCTTTGAATATTTTTTTTTTTTGGTCGATGAAATCTTTGAATATAAATACCGAAAAATCAGGGAGAATTATACATTTTTCTGATATATCAGGCCTCATTTCAATGATCCACAATTCAGCGGAACCTCGATCCTATACACATTACAGACAATTCCACAAAAATTCCCTAACCTGAGAACAAATTGAACTTCACTACCTGAACCGAAGCCTTTCCCTTATCTGAAATCTCGACAGGGAAGAGCCATCCAGGAGTATAAGCGTAGCGCCAGTCCATGGCAAGTTTGGCGGTGGCGCCGGACACGACGATGGAAACGCCAGAGTCTCCAGGGGTGACGTAGGAGTCAGAGACGTTGATCCGATAGAGCGTGATGTTGGAAAACAAAACATCAACATTTCCAGCCAACGGCAACGGGATCGTCTGAGATTTCTCGATAGGAGGCAAGTTAAGAGGAGTAAGAGATGAGATGGCGGTGGTGATGAGGACTTCCTTCACGAAGTCGAGGCCAGCGGCTGAGATTAAGAGGGAGATGAACGAGTTGGTGTCGACCGGCGATGGAGATGGCGATGGCTGCGATTGACAAGCGAGGAGAGAGAAGAGGAGCAGAAGGGGGAGGAAATGGAATTTGGACTTCATTGGAGGGAAATTAGGGTTTTCTCAGGAATCCTCCATGGAAATTGAGAGAGAAGAGATAAGAAGAATGGATTTGAAGTTGGTGACGTAAATCAACAGAACTTTAAAGCGGCGTTTATGAATTACTCACCGCCGGGGGAATACACTTAATACTTTTTATTTATACATACATTTATTTTGGTGGTATGTATTGGATATTTCTCGTTTAAAATAAAAAAAGTCAAAAATAAATAGAAGAGGAAAAAAAAGAAACGAAGCAGCTTGAAGCTTTGGAGAAAAAGAAACATGGCGATGCAAACGGGGGTTTCTTCCTCCAAAGTTCTCATCCTCGTCGGAGCAGGTTTTCCCTCTCTCCTTACCATCTTCCTCCAGATTCATTCTTGATTACTCTCAAATTTATAAATAGCTCTTTTCCCGGCGTTATTATCTGGTCGTTGCTTAGAGCTTGTGAAAATTTCAGCTCAATTCGTTAGTGATTTGGACAAACCTGGCGTGATTTATCTGTGAATTAGGAACCTTGCATGATTTCATTTGTGGAATGGGCAAAGTTTAGGTGATTGAAGCTATGTATTGGGGAAACTTACCCTGTTATAAAAGCTAGCTTTAAAGTTCAAATTAAGTACGAGTTCCATTTTGAGGGAGTTCTGTTTTCAATTCAGAAATGCTTACCAGGAGATACTTGCATATCTCAAGAGAACTAGCAAACTGGAATTGCTATTAAAATGTTGATGGATCATTGCATAAAGTCTTCAACTGTTTTGGATTTTTGCACTTTCATTGGATACAGTTCTTCCAATGTTCTTAAGGTCCGGTGTCTGATTATATTTGTATAAATGGTAATTTTTTCTATCATTTACATATTTTGTTGTCGCTTTTTCTGTCATTAGGTTTAACTGGCTCAGTTATTCTAAAGAGTGGGAGATTATCTGAAGTACTATTGCAGCTTCAAGATCTCATAGGCGGTGTTAATGAAGGTGATATCTCTCTCAATAAGATTGATGGAGGTATTCTTGCAGCTCAGGTGCATAACTAAGTACTTTTTACCACATATACAAAAACAATTGAAACTTTATTGTGTAATGCAGATATGCTTTCAGTAGTTTGAATTTTCATTTTACGCAGAATACAAGCAAGCGAGCCTGCTAGGCCCTGCTTGAATTGTGAATGTGCTTAGTAATTAAAATTTCCTAGGCCTTGATTAAACTTTCTTTTCTACACATTCTTGTGAAGAAAATGAAAATTTCTTTCATCAGCTGACGCATTCATGAAACTGGTATATCATATATACAGAGTATACTAAGGTATCAAAGCCCTATAGCAGCATAAGAAAATTCTGTAAAAAAATCCAACTTGAATATATGGGTATTTCTTCTACCACATTCTCAAATGCGTCATTTTGCCTCCGATGCCAATTCTATATATTGCTTCGCTTGGAAGATATTTAGAGCTTCCAACTTCTTTTACTTTCTGAGAGGCAGAAATATATTTTCCGTGGTCTTTGAGAAGAAAATAATCAACTGTTTGTACTTCAAATATTCTTATCCTCTTTTTTGTCAATGATTTGTATGTTCAGATTAAACAATTGGCTCAAGAGATTAGAGAGCTATCTTTGTCTAATCCCATTACCGTCTACAATGGCAATTCTGCTTCTACTGGTATTTACAAAATCTATTAATCACTTTCTGTCTTTCACTGTGGTATTGGTATTTGGTAAAGCATCTCAATTGACTCAATTCTGAACTTGCTCTATATTTTGCATCAAGGAGAATGAAAATAATATTTGGAATTGGTTTCTAGAAAACTTACATGCTTTGTTGTGACATGAAACTCTCAATTCTCTATAACTCCTTTGTAGTAATTACCCTTGCAACTTTGACCTAAGACCAGGAACCGGTTATAGTTGTAGTTGCACAGTTCATGTATTAGTTCAAGTTTACTTTAGAGGGAAGAAAAGTTGCCCATGGAATATGTTCGGCAACTGCAAGTCATTGTCTTTTCATCTTTCTATTGAGACTTGACTACACTTAGCCTGTAAATTCAGGTAGAAAATATCTGCAGTGACAGCTGAATTTGTTTTTTCATAAGATTAATGGAAGGTCTATCAAAGGATCTCGCTTCAATATCTGCTTTATCGCTGAAAATGTGGGATTACTGAATTACTTTTCTTTTCTGCCGTGCAGGAAGTTATTCTTCTTACTTGGTGCCTGCTGCCACACTTGGAGCCATGGGATATTGTTATATGTGGTGGAAGGTTTGATTCCATCATATATTTTTTTTGGATGCATAATAATTGTGCACAGCCTCATTCTTGTGATTTCTTTTTGCTGGTCCTTTTTATACGTGGACAACTTATTATGCTATATATTCATATTTCAGTGTTTTTTGTGTGCGTATCCATTTTTTCTGTAGGGTTGGTCATTTTCCGATATCATGTTTGTTACAAGGCAGAATATGGCAAATGCTGTTGACCTTGTGTCGAAACAGTTAGAGGGTGTCTCTGAAGCTGTAGCGGTCAGTTGCCTTGTGATTACTGTTTGGTATTTTCTTTCTTCTTTTTTGTAGTTGCTAATAGTTCTGTTTTATTGATCCTATGCAGACAACAAAGAGGCATCTATCAAAGCGTCTCGAAAACTTGGATTGGAAGGTGGAAGAACAAAAAGAAATGTCTAAACTAATTGCGCATGATGTAAGTATTCTACTTTATACCAAATGTCTGCTGCAGATCTGCAGTAATTCTTGGACTACCTCTTAAATCGTTTTATTCTTATCTGATGCTACTAGTCTTATCTGATGCTATTAGTCAACACTTTTGATAGAAGTAAGGAGACCTATTTTTTCTTGTTTTCCTTTTTAGATTTCTTTGCTTTGCTTTTTGGATAATACTTCTGGAAGATGTTATTCTCCTTCCCAACAAATTCAGTGATTTCTTTTAGCATGGAAGTTTTAATCTTTATCTTACTGTTTTTTACATTATAATGAGGTTTAACTGGAGCTTCAACCCTTTTCTGCGAACATAGCGGACTTTAGAGATAAATTGAGAATATTAGATAGATCTCATCTATGATGATAAATTATGTCATTGTATTGTTCTCATGACATTCTTCTGTACCATACAATTATACAGGTGGAAATGTGTTATCACTTATCATCTATTCTTTTTTCGTGACTATACAGGTTAATGATGTGAAACACAATCTATCTGAGATTGGTAACGACATTGAGTTTATACATCGGATGATTACTGGAATGGTATAATTATAATTTGGAGGTTACCTTTTAATACCGTTTGTTATATTTCTCTACACATCCAGAAGAGATTGTTTAGATTAATTTCTTTTGGTTGATTAGGCTATTTCTTGCTGCATTTCTTTATGCTGTATAATTCATTTTGCTTGATTATTTTTATCGAACTGGCAGGAGGGAAAACTCAATCTTCTAGAGGACAAACAGGTATCTCTGATGCCTACTGCTTCTGCCTAAAGATGTTATTACTAATGTCTAAGTCCTAATTATTTTTGTTGCTCTGTTTAATGAATACCCCAGGATATGACTAATTCAGGTCTGCAGTATCTATGTCATGTAGCTGGAGGATTTAAAGATGGTCTAAATGTGAAACTTTTCCAGGTATGTCATATATTCTTTGTTTTTTTAGTCTTATTCCTTGTTGATGCAGCTGTTACACTGAGGCTCATCTGTAGCAGCTATCTCATGACCTTGTTAATGCAGAATGTGGAATCTAAGCCTGCCGACCTTCCAAAACTTACATATTCTGAAAACCCTATCAAGGTTTGTGGAGTTTGGTTATTTTTTGTTGAAATCCGTAGACCTTCCCCTACCCTGATGCTCTCCCAAAAACCTATTTTCAGGGCCTCCAATCAATTGTCGAGCCGAACAATTCAGCTTTTGTACAAAACCCAACCTTAGGTGCCAAAAAGGATAATCTTGACAAGATTCCTGGGAACAATATTATTGCCACAAAGACAAGACTATTCAGATCCTTTCCAGCTGGGATTTCTCTTGCTTGTGACCTCGGTGGAGCTAATCCATCAAAGTGAAGATGTTGTTTGTTGTCATTTCATCAACTAGTGTTACATGGTATCTGTTGGTAATGATGTTGAACTGTTAGTTCCAATTGTTTGTATCATTTTATTGTATATGCATTAATAACTAGCATCTCGGGGTTCTTGATGCATTCACACTAAACTTAGTGAATCTTCCATTCTTTACTACACTTAAGACGAATGTCCTTAAATATCTATTTGTATCTTGCCTAGTTGTGAACTGAGTTTTTATCTTGAGTGCACATGTAAAGATGGTTGATATTGAATTTTTGCACAAGCTGCGTCAAATCTTTTTTAAGGGGTATTATTGTCTTGCTTATAAAAATATTCAGTCAATTAGGGCCTCAAAATAATGTGGTTACGTTTTCTTCGAGGATATTTGGGACTTGTTAGTTTGCTTCTCGTGTTTTCCCCATTTTAACAACCTAGTCTAGTTAGCCTGAGAGTGGAAATCTTATGTATGGAAAATTATTCATGATAAATGTACAAAGTGAGTACACCAGAAAATAGAAGCCTCATGGGAATTCACACAGCATTTGAAGAAGCAAAGGCTCTGCTTTATACGAAGTCATGTATCAGACTGTTGAGTTTTCAGCAACTTCATCATCACCAACACGAACGGATAGTTCCGATGAATTTTCTTTGGGTGAGTTTTCTTTCTTGCAGCTCCCCACTTGCTTTACTTTCTTTTTTATATCCTTCTCTCCTTCCCTGGAATTATCTTTCTTGTTTGACTGCACCTGTAAGTCAATAAAGAAGATAAAGGAGAATCAACAAACAGTTGAATAGAAAATTGTCCATAAATTCAGAAAATTGTTTTTTCTGGTTGCTTTAGCTGAAGGTAAGTGAAGAAATCACCATTAGTTGTATCATTTACTGTTCTATAACATTTGCCAATTACATGTTATGTGCTTATAGAATTTCTGTTGTGGACTATGGATATGCTTGTGGAGGTTACCTTTATATGATCTTTTGGGCCATGGTTGGTTGGAACTGTTTTCCTTCTTGAAACAGGTTTAGTGACTACTGGAATATTCACAGTAGCTGTGCTTTCTGGTACAGGAGTCTGTAATCTATCCATTTGAACTGATACTTCATTGGATCCACAACTTTCCTTTTCTTCAAATGACAGGTCCAGGAATTTCTTTCTGACGATTGGTTTCATTGTATCAGTGACACCTCCAAGCTGCTCTGTCAATTGACCTTCGACCGAGGAGCCCTCTGGAATACGAGTTGCCATCCACCGCTCTAGCCAGCTCCAACCCATGGTTTCTGACCCTTCAGTCTTCATTTGCTTTCTCTTTGAACAGAGTCTTAGCTACAGGTATGGCCGTATGGCATTTGTGACATCTGTCAAAACCTTTCAATTTCACATGAAAGAGATTTTAAAACTAAATAAGACTGGCACACCTGTTGGGAGAATGCATAAGCCAGAGCTCTCTCACGTCTTGTCATTGCTTCCATTCTGTTTTGTGCTCTCATCTTTGATGCATTGCTATCAAGTGGACTATAATCCCAGCTATCCTGTAAAGGGCAAGCTCTGTTAGAGTCTGTTCCAACCAGAAGTATGAGCTATGATAATCTTCTTTTCCCTTGACAATTTTCAAGCACATTATTAAAAACGTATGTTCTTTGAATTGATTATAAGCAAACACTTAAAAAAAAGAAAGCAGTGAAACATAATTTGATGCACTGGTTTATCTTTATACCAAAGATGCTGTCAATTGTTTTTTACCTTTGGTTTAAATATCTGAGACTTCTGTTTATGTTGTATTTTCTTGTTGGAAGGGGTGGATTCTTCATTAATTGAGGCGATATCGACTGAATTGCCGGTTTGTACTTCAACTGACGTACCCATAGAATCCCGGCTTGGACTCTCGTTTCCCCTCAGAAGCTCCTCGGTGGACTCTACTGTTTTCACATCATTTCTCACCTGCAATGTAAAGTAGCGTCTTAATAATCCAATTTGGTTTGTTATGCTCAGGTATTTTCAATGCTATGGTCTTTATCCTGGGCCAATGCAGGAATTTTATACTCATTACTGTTGTAACAAAGGTAGAGGGGCCTGTCATTTCTAGAACATGCAAATACTAATAGAATTCCTTATTGCAATTCTATGTAGCATAATCTTTTGTCTGCATCAGCTAGTACGTACAAACAACAGTACCCCCCCCCCCCCCCCCCCCCCTCTTTATATTTGATTTTGATACTAGTTAATATGCTTGTTGCGTATGATGTGCAAACTGTATAGTGCAAACAAGATGCCAATGCTCATGATTAATATATAAAATGCTCTCTATTTGGACTAACCATGAAGCTTCTAAACGCTGACTGGATGACAGTTGCTGCAGCTTCCTCCATATCTTTTGACTCTTGATCTTCATTTACTACTTCACCTTCTTCAAGATTCTCTTTTGTTAGTTCTTGGCTCTGAATATCCTCTTTTTCTGGCATGTCAACTTTAAGTGGTTGTGTAACAGTGGCTTCTGAGCATTTAACCGACAGCGAATCCTCCTCTGCTAGGACTGACATGATGATGTCATCTCCACACAGGTATGATCTCACAGAGCTCCATCTTCTCTTATCCGTAGCATTACTCTTCACCTGAATGGTAAGGGACATATTAAAAAAAACGTATTAATCATGTGATGCTTTCCCCAACCATAGAAGATGAAGCTAGAAAACCATAAAAGAATTCCAATTTTTTGTTGCCCAGGGAACTCAAGTGACTCACATTGCTTTCATAAATCTTAGTCGACTGCCTCTTCGAAAAGACACTTCGGACAAGCCCCCCGGAAATACCCATTTCCCGTCAAGAAGCTAGGAACTCCAATAATGGTGGAAATTATCTACAAACTGTCTCCCTGAACTCACAAGGTGAGCTTTTCTATATATACTTTGAAGTAATTTAATTACTGTTTCTTTTAAAGATAGGAAAAATCAAAGGCAGATAAAGAAGGACTTGGTGGTTGGTGCGTCGGCAGAATGTAGCAAGTAAGCTAATAATTCCCATCAATCTGCAGCTAATTTTAGGTTAGGGATAATACCATAATTAATAGCCAATAGCCATATTGCCACATGCACTGGAATTGGAACTGCTAGGCTTTCAGAACTTTAGAGCTGGACAGAAACTTTAAAAATGCAAAGTTGATAGTATTTAAATGGAAAAGAAAAGCTGGTAGATGGTAAAGAGAGTTTTATAAGATGAGAAAAGAGCAAAACCTGCATTATATATTTCTCCCTGGTTACTTTTTTGCACATGGCTTACACCAATTGACATCTAAGCTTAAACTTTGCTTCATCTTAGAGTATATGTCTATTCTCCCCTTACTCTTTTTTTTCATCTTTGCTGTTATTTAATGGTAGACCTCCAATTTTTCATGGTGATCTACTCATTCTTGCATCCGTTGTGTGATTTTTACATAAATACCCTTCCTACACCGATTAGTGACTGGGTGAAGGCTTTATTCTTGAGTCTGTGCTTAGGTTATACTTATGTGACGTTTGTGTTGCACTTGTGGAAATGGTAGCGGAAAGGAAATCTACTTGGACAATTTGTAATCATTCTCCCGCTTCTTTCCGGTGACATGTTTATGTCAAAATTAATGACATCAAAATGGTCTAGATTCATTTTCTTTCTATTATAAGTTTACACAAATGTAAAACAAACGTCTATTTAAGTTTTTTGCATCTTATGAGGGCCATCAACAATTTGGTAAAAAGTAATTTTCATCTGTTTGTGTTGTCTGTGCAGGAAACACAGAAATATATGGTGACAGCTTTGTTACACGGCTTGTAATAAATCTGGTCTTTCCAACTCTTATAAACAGGGCCCATCTGTGTGCATATCATAAAACCTCATCACTGTTGATGCTTTAAAAATGACGTGACCACTTTACTATTTCACTATCAGTAGGTGAAGTATCACCATAGCAAACTACTAATGATTTTTGTAACTTTGAAAATTTAACTTCCGGGTTGGTTTAAGCTTAGGTTTTACCGCAGATTGAACATTTTGCTAATAATTTGTATTTTGACCAGGTATAAAGGATGGTGGGTTGTGTTCGAGTGATGATACATCTAACCCATCATCTGATCCATCACTTGCACCCCGTCCCAGTCCACCGACAGCTTTGACCATGGATTAATTTACTTATTACCCGATTCATTTTCGCCCCTAACCGTGAAAAACTGGGGTTCATACAACAACCCCAGTAGCTTTAGTAAATCAATGTCCATTTCTTACTAGGTTAGCCCTTGAATTTGAATTGGATTAACTTTGGGTTGTGGAGTTCAAGTGAATTGAAGCTTAAACTTTCTTTTGGAAATTCTTTGTATCCAATTATGTCTAATGCTCATTGTATTCTCTTAGAACATGCATTATTGTGCTTTACAGAGAACTTATGATGGCTACAACTTGAAGTAATCGGTCTTTCTCTGTCTCTCTTATCTTTCACAATCACAAAAACACATCTTTACATTGCTTTATTAATGCTTTTAGTGAACTATCTGAACAACTGTATTCTCTACCAAATATCATACCAAATATGCACATCATCTTGTTTTTCCAATTATTGCTTAATAATTTTTAGACTAATTAGGGAAGATGCTATGCAATACCTGCACTATGCAACTAACTCCCCAGAAAGCCTTTTGCCAGCCAGTGATAGCACAAAAATGATCAATCAAGTTGCAAACCCAAGTTCTTACTCCATAAATCTTCTACTCTTTTGAACGAATTATAAAGGGGTTGGATCTGGTACGAAAGTATTATATGGTGTGAATTGTGAATTCTCAATCCGCTAGAATCAATAGTCATTACAACAAACTCTATGTCCTTTCTCTGTCTTGCTCAACAATGGCAAATCTTTCTCGATCCATCTTCTCCTTCTCTTTTATATATGTCCTTTGTTTGATTCATTGCATTGCCTTCAGTACGTGCATGATCGATATATCCTTATCAATGATCCGGGGTAACCACTATTCTCGCCCCAACCACATTGTCTTACTTCATTTCAAATATAAAATCTTAAAAACAAAAACTAAGTAGGCCGATATCAATCTGCATATAATCAAGAAAAATTGGAACCCATACTCCATTTAAATATCTCATTTGCAAAAATATCTATTTATTTTAATGTAATGTCTGCAAATATACTTCAATGACATTTTTTTCTTCAATACTTATGCTTTTGTAAATATACCCCGACATTTTTTTAATAAGACCGACATTTATATTAATAAGCCCAACATTTTTTTCTATACTTATTCATTTGCAATTCTGAAATAATTTGGGTATTCATGTAAAAAAATTATTTTGATGAGATATATATGCAAATCTGTGTATTATCAACTTATCATAATAACTTAACATACATTTCAATCAAAAAAAAACTTAACATACATGAAAGTGGGACGTACTCAATCACTTACATAATAAACAAAGTAAAGATATATAGCATTTCAAGGATATTACTCATTTATTTTTACAAGCATAAGATATTTTACAACAAAGATCGATCAGTTTTGTGGTTGGGTTGTTGTTGATGCTGCTTGTGCTTGAGCTTGTGCTGCAGCTTCGGCAGTAGAAGCACAGCATCTGCAGCCTCCATAGTATCCATGGCCGCAACAACCGTGATAGCAACCGCCTCCATGGCCTCCCCTTCCGCCACCTCCGTGTCCCGGGTAGTACCCTCCACCCCCGTACTTGGCATCTCCGAGTTCTTTGGCAGATTCACCTATAAATAAAATTAATTGACAATAGAAAGAGTAGTTATATACTGATGCTTAATATATTAGTAAAGAATGTGATACAAAGGCATTCGAATTCCAATATACTAGGAAGGTAGGGAAATGAAGCTCACTAGTTTCAGCCAAATCCCTTGCTGCAACCTCATAAGAGAGGAGAAGAACAAATGCTAGAAGAGCAAGCGAAAGAGATAATGTTGCCTTGGAAGCCATCTTCTTTTTGTGATGTATGGAGAAAGGATTGAGTAGCATGGCCTTTTATAGAACGAGATAGGAGGTAGCATGCAGTGCAAAGTAAGGTTTGAAGACAAAAATGATGCCTGCAGTTGGCTGGGGGCATTGGAGATCCGATCTTCTTCTCCAATCTTCCCATTCAATTCGCATTTAATGTCACATGCATCAGCTACTTCCTTACACTACATGATTAATTAAGTATCTCTATTAGTAGGGCTGGAGTGTCCAATTTTTATTTTTTTGAGCAGAGGAGTGTCCAATTTGATCATGTAGGGAGAGGTTAACTGGGTCGTAGATTACTTGGTCGTTATTACTGCATATTTTCATTTTATAGTTGATCATGTTATTTGATTACAAGAAACACAACTCTTTGTTCACTTTTGTCAAACGAGAGGTTCGATCAAAAGAATACAGCGGAAGAAGATCATAGAAAACTCTCTTTGAGAGTGTGCTTAGCTAGCTCCATTGATGAAAAGTTGTTAAGCTTGTTTTACAAGCCTTCGTGATCAACACGCTAAGGCAAAACTGAAAAACTCACTAACTCTCTTAGTTTGTTACAATTAGGACAACGCCTTATATAGTAATACAAGAGAGTAGAAAATAAGCTGAGAGCTTGCTCCTCAACATCCCCCTCACCCCTCAAGTTGAAACCTCTGACAACAGATTCAACTTGGACAAATCAAGCTTGTGCTGAACCCCAGACAAGGGCTTGGTAAGGACATCTGCCAGCTGAGTGTTGGAAGGAGTGAAATGTAAAGAGATCAATCCATCATTCAACTTCTCTCGAACAAAATGACAATTTAACTCCACATGCTTTGTGCGTTCATGATAAACTGGGTTCCAGGCAATGTAAATTGCAGCTTGGTTGTCACAGAAAAGAGGAATGGGAGTGATGCCAGGGACTTGTAACTCATGAAGAAGTCTAGAAAGCCAGGTGAGTTCAAAAACAACTCTTCTCATGGACATGTATTCTGCCTCAGCTGAAGAAAGAGATATTGTGTTTTGCTTCTTTGATTTCCAACACAAAGGACTAGAACCAAGAGCAATGTAGAAACCACTAACAGATCTGCGAGTAGAAGGGCATGCTCCCCAATCTGAATCACAATAGGCAGTAAGATTAAAGGCTGGATCCTTGGAACAAACAAGGCCAAAAGCTGGTGTTCCTTTAAGGTATCTCAAAGTATGTAAGAGAGCATTGTAATGAGGGACCCTTGGTGTTTTCATGAACTGGCTTAAGAACTGGACAGAGAAGGCTAGGTCAGGCCTTGTATTGGTAAGAAAGTTCAACTTCCCCACCAATCTTCTATAAAGCAAAGGGTCATGGAAAAGCTCACCTTGGTCTGGAAGAAGCTTCTCATTCACCCCAAGAGGACTGGGAGCAGGTTTGTCATAAGGAAGCTCAACCTCTTTTAATAAATCTAGAGCAAACTTTCTTTGAGTAATGATGACAGCAGAAGGTTCATCAAGTATTTCCATCCCCAAAAAATAATTCAGATGGCCTAGATCCTTGATCTTGAAAGTTGTATGTAGGAATTCCTTTAGAGCATTAATCTCATCAGCATTATCACCAGTCAACAAGATGTCATCTACATACACAGCAGCCACAATGAATGAATTACCAGTATTCTTTATGAATAAAGAATAATCATTTTTGGAATACTGGAAGCCTCTGCTTTGAAGAGATGTACTTAGTTTAGAATACCATTGCCTGGATGCCTGCTTAAGCCCTATAAGCTCTTCTTGAGTTTGCAAACAGCAATGCCATCAACAGATTGAGAAGGTGGAGTGTATCCTTGTGGTAACTTCATGTATACATCCTCATATAAATCCCCATGCAAAAATGCATTGTTGACATCTAGTTGGAACATAGGCCATTGTTTATTTGTTGCAACACTGATGAGACATCTTATTGTTGTCATTTTGACAACTGGAGAGAATGTCTCATTATAGTCTATTCCTGCCTTTCGAGTATTGCCCTTTATGACTAACCTTGCTTTAAATCTCTCCACACTGCCATCTGCTCTATGCTTTATCTTGTACACCCATTTGCTAGCAATAGGTTTCTTTTCTGCTGCTAAGGAGACAACCTCCCATGTATCATTGGCTTCGAGAGCAGCAAATTCAGTTTCCAAGCAGGAGTCAAAATAGCTTCACCATAGGAAAATGGTTCATTGAGTCATGTCAACTGAATGAATTAGTGACTGATTGATGCTAGTAAGACTGTTGAAACAAACAACAGTAGAGGGCTCAATATTATCAATGAGAGAACAACCATGAGAAACAACATTTGCTGAATGACAATGATAATCTTCTAGATAAGAAGGAGGATTACTAACTCTACTGGATCTTCTGGGTAGAGAAGTAGAGGCATCTGAAGTTGCTATTGGGTGTAAAGAATCAACAAGGGTAGAATCTTTGTTGTTATCAGGACCTGGTGGTGATGAATAATCTGTAGAATGATTATTAACAACATCATCATCAACTGCAGGAATAGGAAGAGAATCTAGAGAAATATCTTGTGGGACTTGGTTGCCAAAGGTATGATGTGCTCATAGAAGATAATGTCTCTGGAGATAGAAAATCTCTTAGCCTCTAGTTCATAAACTTTGTACCCTTTCTTCCCATCAGGATAGCCTATAAACACACAGGGAACACTTCTAGCCTTGAGTTTATCCTTTGCTGGCCCAATAACTGTCATGTAGCACAAACATCCAAAGACCCTGAGTTTGCCATTATCTGGTGGAGAGCCAAACAAACACTCATAAGGTGTTTTGTCTTGTAAAAGAGGGGTAGGAAACCTGTTAATGAGAAAGGTTGCTGTGAGAAGACAATCTCCCCAAAACCAAGTTGGCAACTTAGAGTGAATCAGTAAGGCTCTGTAGGTTTCCAACAAGTGTCTATGCTTCCTCTCCACTATACCATTCTGTTGAGGAGAATGAGAACAAGATGTCTGATGCAATATTCCCTTAGAAGATAAGAACTGTTTTCCAAAAATGCTAGATCCCAATTCAAAAGCATTATTAGTCCTTATGATCTTGACACTCTTGTTATGCTGTCTTTCTACTAATGAAATGAAAGCTTTGACCAAATCAAATGCACAAGATTTAGTCTTCATTAAATGTGTCCAAGTGGCACGACTATAATCATCCACTATAGTAAGAAAATATTTGTGCCCTCCATGAGTGCTTACACGATAAGGTCCCCATACATCATTCTGTATAAGCTCAAAAACTTCAGTAATGTGCCTAGAAGAAGATGAAAAAGGCAATCTATGTTGTCTAGCTTTGTGACAAACCCCACAAGCATCATGCTTATCAACATTTTTATTCTTAAGAAAAGAAAACAATTTCAACAACTTGTAGCTAGGAATAGAGATGGCTGGACCGGGACCGGACCGGCGGTTCGAACCGGAACCGGACCGGGTCAAAACCGGGACCGGACCGGAACCGGTAGGAACCGGTTTTGACCCGGTCCGGTTCCGGTTCGGGAAATTACAATTTCCGAACCGGCGGTTAACCGCCGGTTAAAAAAATTTAAAAAAATAAATAAAAAACCGGCGGTTAACCGGGAAAACCGGTTAACCGCCGGTTATAACGGCTAGTAAACTAGCCGTTGCCGGTTAACCGGCCGAACCGCCGGTTAACCGGCGGTCCTAACGGCTAGGAGCCGTTAGGAAATTAAAAAAAAATAAAAAAATACATTTTTAAATATTAAAAAATCCATATCCAACCCCTATAAATACCATACCATACAATCTTCAAATCACACATCCAACAACAACAATCTCTCTTCTCTTTCTCAAATCTCAATCTCATAATCTCTCAAATTCCATCAACAATCTCTCTTAATCTCTTCCTTTCTTAATCTTCCTTTTAATTAGCATTTGTCTTTCAATATTTTATTGCTTTTACATTTTTAATCACATTATTATATTGTTCTAAGTTTTATTGTTTTAATTGTTTTTAATTGCTTTTAATCATATTATTTAATTGTTCTTAATCATATTATGGCGGATCATTTTGACACCCAAGAGAGTGATAATGTCACTTCTCCCACTCCCACTCCCACCTCCCAAGTTAGGTCCTCCGCTAGGGGTAGGACCGCTAGGCCTCAAGGGCAAGCTAGCGGTTCGAGGCCGGCTAGGGGTAGGGGGGGGAGGACCGTTCCCGGGTCCTCCGGGAACCAATCCCGGAAACTAACATCTCCTGTTTTTACAAAGTGGTTTACTAAATTAGAACCCGGTATCGAGGAACTCGAGGCCGAGGATTATGATCCCGGACTAATTATTGTTTCTTGTAACTTTTGCGAGGCGACATTCCAATGGAAGAAAAGTGGAGGATATGGAACCCTTCAACGACACATGGAGCACAGACACGTCGCCGAGATGGGAATGCTAGGGGGACAAACGCAAATTTCCGGCGGATTTGCATCTTCTACTAGCGGTAACCCTTTATTTCATTTTGATCATGAAGCTAATAGTGTAGCATTAGCCGAAGCTATTTGTGTTGATCATTTAGCATTTCGATTTAGTGAAAATGTAGGATTTAATGAGTATATTAAAGAGCATACACAACCCGCTTTTAAATCCGTATCTAGGAAAGTGATTAAGAAAAACGTAATTAAGGCTTATAAAAGACACAAGCACGAATTAGTTTCTTATTTTTCGCAAAATGATATGAATGTTTCTATTTGTAGTGATATATGGAGTGATAATACTCAAACCCATTCTTACATGGGTGTTACATGTCATTTTGTAGATCATCATTTTACAATGCAAAAACGTTTATTGGCATTTAGAGTCTTTGATGATTCACATACCGCACAAAATATTGCTATGATGATTCGTACAATTTTAGAAGAATATAGACTACTTAATAGAGTTTTTTCAATTGGATTCGACAATGCATCTGCTAACACCGCATCTATTAGAGATTTACAAGAAATGTGTCAACCTTTATTTGGTGGGAGATTTTTTCATATTCGATGTGCTTGTCATATTTTAAACTGATGTGTTCAAGATGGTTTACGTGCTATGAGTTTTCATTTTGATCCAATTAAGAACGTTATTAAGTATATTTGGGGGCATCCTAAAGTTACAAGAGATTGGATGACCTTTTGTAAAACTAACGGGGTGCACCCAAAACGTTTTTCAAAAGATGTGGGTACCCGATGGAACTCTACTTACATATTACTATGTGAATGTATAGAATATAGACAAGTTTTAACGTCTTTTGTTTCTCAAAACCTTTCTGGCTCTACTTTCTATTTTAGCGAATCAGGTTGGGAAATATGTCAAAGTATTGCAACGTTTTTAAAATGTTTTAGTGATGCAACAAAGAGATTTAGTCATGTTTATATACCAAGTAGTAATGTTTTTGTCTTGGAAGCTTGTAATGTTATGGCTGGTTTAAGTGAGGGAGCTAAAATTCCCGGCATTGAGGAATCCGTTGCAAGCATGAGGAGTAAGTGGTTGCAATACTATAGATATATTCCCGATTGTTTTCTTGTTGCTTGTGTTTTAGATCCTAGACTTAAATTAGGAGTTTTACACGCTCTTTTAGATGACTATTATGGATATATTTTAGCCGACGGTGAACTAGAGGATATTTTAGGTATGGTTTCTAGAACTAGAACATACATTGAAACTTTATTTACTCATTTTTCGGATTCTCCGACTCCTTCACAATTACCTCCGGCTTCTTCGAGCTCTAGTAGCTTGGGGGCCTTTGGAGCTAAGTATTTTAGTAAAGGACCAAGAGTTACAAACACGAATGCGGAAATTGATAACTATCTTAACACCAACTTTGAGTTTGTTAGTTGTGAAGCTTTAGATGTTTTGAAGTGGTGGGAGGATCATAGGAGCATGTTTCCAACGCTTGCGAAGATTGCGGCTCAAGTTCTTGCCGTCCCCGCTTCAACCGTGGCGGTGGAACAAACTTTTAGTGCAGGAGGCAACACTTTAACGAGGAAGAGATCAAATTTGGCACCGGAGTCATTGGAGGCGCAATGTTGTGTTTGCGATTGGAAGAGAGCCGCAATGAGGCAACAACGTAACATTAACGAGTCATCGGAAGACGAGTGGATTGGAGATTCTACTACGATACGCACCGATTCATCCGCCGAAGATTCGACTTAGGTAACGGGTTTTGAAAAAAGGTAAAGAACTACGTGGGCTTTGATTCCTCTAACCCGAGAGGATACGTAGGCAACTTAACAAGTAAGTCACTGTTAAGTGCAAGCCCAATTTTTTTTAATTTTTTTGTTCCTTCATATTTAATTTAAAAAACTTAAAAAAAATGATTATAAAAAAACGCTATTAAAAAGAATGTTTTACAAAACATTCTTTTTAATAGCGTTTTTTTATAATCATTTTTTTTAAGTTTTTTAAACTTAATTTTTAAACTTAAAAACAATGACAAAACATTCTTTTTTAATAGCGTTTTTTTATAATCATTTTTTTTAAGTTTTTTAAACATAATTTTTAAACTTAAAAACAATGACAAAACATTCTTTTTTAATAGCGTTTTTTTATAATTATTTTTTTTAAGTTTAAAAATTATTTTTATATTTTTTTATTTATTTTTTTAAAAAACCGGTCCGAACCGGACCGAACCGGGTGAACCGGTATGAACCGGTATGAACCGGAACCGGAACCGGAACCGGTTTAAACCGGTTCCGAACCGGAACCGGACCGGACCGGAACCGGGAGCCATCCCTAGCTAGGAAGGTGTGCTAGTCTGTGATGCCAAAGAAGATAGTCATCATTTTGAACACTATTGCAACAGATTGTAGATCCTGACTCTGCTCATGTCTTATCCTTAGTCATCAAGTAAATTCCTCCATGTGCTTTACCAATCACCACTGGCCTCTTCATTGAAGGGGCCTGCATGATACACTTATCATGAGTAAAAAGAACTCCACAAGCAAGCTGAGAACACAACTTCTGTATTGACAATAAGTTGTACTTAAAACAATCTACCAGAAGAACATTCTGTAAAGAAAATCATTGCTCAGTCTGTGCAGTACCACATAGATGAACAGAAACTTTCTGACCATTTGGAAGAGAAACAAGACAAGGATATTTGAGCATTCTTATATCAGTGAGCAAAGATCTATCATGTGTCATGTGTTCACTAGCACCAGAGTCTATAATCCACTCACTATTAGACATAATGACAGGCTTCTTAGAAGAATTAAGACAGTGTGTGAAGATAGATGTTATACCAGCAAAATTGGCTGAAGTATTGGTGCTTGGTTCAGGAATTCTCAGACTGCCAATCAAGGACATCAGTTGAGCATATTGGTCTTGGGATATGGAAGAATTTCCTGAGACAGAAGAGGATGAGATATTCTGATCTGGTTGCTCTACCTCTGCATTATTAGATTGCCTTCTACCTCTATTGTTCTTGAAATTAGGTGGAAAGCCTATAATCCTGAAACAGTTTTCCTTTGTGTGACCTTGTTTCTTGAAATGGTCACAAATGATAGTAGATGGAAAAGGAGCATATTTCCTGTATGCACCTTTTCCACTGTCATCTCTTCCTCTGTGCACATTAGCATTTAGAGAAGAGTTGCTAAGGAACTGTGTGTGAGACTGAATTTCTCTCTGCTTCTCATCTTGAACCAGCATAGAGTAAGCTTGGCTTACGTTTGGTAGGGGAACCATCATCAAGATGTTGCATCTTACAGAAACATAAGCATCATTTAAGCCCAGAAACTGCATTAACCTTTTATCCTGTTCATTCTTAACAGAAATGCCTCTTGCACCACAATTACATATAGCAAGATTCTGTAAACTGCTCAACTCATCCCATAGTCTTTTCAATCTAGTGTAATAACCATAAATAGTATCAGTACCTTGACTCGCAGAGGAAAGTTCTTTGTAAATTTGGAACAGCCTTACACCACTCGGTTGACCAAATCGTTCTTGCAATTCAGACCAAATTTCCTGAGCAGTAGAATAATAAAGAACACTCTCAGCAATGTCCTTCTGTAAGGCATTCAGAATCCAAGAAATGACCATGTCATTGTTCCTATCCCAAGCTCATTGCTTCTGCAAATCCTCTAATGAACGCTCCACTGAGCCATCCAGGAAGTCGGCCTTGTTCTTCGCGGAAATTGCTATGAAAATCGCCCTTTTCCACGCACAAAAACCAGAAATGCCATCAAAAATTGCAGACACCATAATCGCACCTGGATTGTCTGAATTTGAGGCATAGAGTGGATCGGAATTATCCGATTGAGCGAATCGCTGACCATTAGCATTCGATCGATCAGTATCCATGATTCGATCAAGAAAAATCAAAAAAACCTAGACGAAGAGAAGAAGATCGTCGTCGGAGAAACAATCAGAGTAGTGGCTCTGATACCATGTTAACTTTTGTCAAACGAGAGGTTCGATCAAAGGAATACAGCGGAAGAAGATCATAGAAAACTCTCTTTGAGAGTGTGCTTAGCTAGCTCCATTGATGAAAAGTTGTTAAGCTTGTTTTACAAGCCTTCGTGATCAACACGCTAAGGCAAAACTGAAAAACTCACTAACTCTCTTAGTTTGTTACAATTAGGACAACACCTTATATAGTAATACAAGAGAGTAGAAAATAAGCTGAGAGATTGCTCCTCAACACTCATTTATGCACATTAAGTTTAAATTTTCATCTATTAGTCTAATATTTGATTTTAAAAAAAAAGAAATATTCATCTTAAGGAGCTTATGTTTTAATCTTTCTCTCTCACCTTAATGAAGCTTAACAAGCTTAATGCAAATCTTAACTCAACATTACCTTTTATCAATATTTTTGTTTTTGTAATAACACCACTATTATTAGAAATATAGTTCAAAGTATCGAAACATTCAAATAGCTTTAACAACATATTTATCTCCAACTCAAGATAATCGTTTATTTCCACCTCCAACTACTTATTCAACTCCAGTTTCAATTTCTGCTTAACATGTGAAACAAAGCCTTCATTATCTTTAGAAAAGATATTTATATCATATCTTATCTTGTAATTCAGTTTATTTTCCAAGAAATCTCTTACACACAAAAAATATTATAATTATCAATGGAAGAAGTATCATAAATTTTCCCAATCCAACACTTTCAATTTTCAAGTTTTTTTTTCCAGATTTTTTTAATTGTAATATAATTATAAACAAAATTGGATAAGATGATGTCCTTTATATAACATACTATTGTTACCTTTTCAAATAGTTCAAATTTAGTTATTAAATTACTTCCTAGCTTGTCTAATCTATATATCTATATATATATATATATATAAAAGTTGAACACTCTGGCCGAAAGTAAATGTAACTGGTACCCATTCAATGGATGAACAAAGCCATTATCATCTCATCATGAATTTTTAATCCAAAACTTTCATCTTCTCTTAGTTACAACTATACAATTAATATCTATAACTATTTATATTCTTCACAATTGAGATTCATTAAATGTCTAATAAAACCATAATTATGTGTTTAATTGGTTGATATTTCTACCATTTTCATCTTTTTTCGTTTTTCGCTCTTCGCCTCCAATTCGTATGGCGATGGAGAACAATCCAAGTACCGTCAACGACTGTGTGATTCTGATACATATAAGATATATTCTATATTTTATTAAAAATTACTCCAAAAATACATATATGAAAATAACATCTTAAGTATAAAAATATCGACAAAAATAAAACGCGTTTGGTCCGCGCGAAGCGCGGGAAAATAACCCAGTCTGATATAGGTTCTTTCAAAATCCACTTAATGCATTTATTACTATTGTTTTGATTGATCCATATTTCATTTATTGTCTTTTTTTAGTATTTGTTTGAATGTGAGACCTAATCTACCATGTTATAATACTATAATCCTTTCCTTAATCGATCCTAACATCTCAAAATCTATGATTCCTCTGCATATCATTACTCTGCATATTATTAAAACTAGCTATTTATTTATTCAATATACACTAATTCCATTAAGGGTGCGGTTCCGGTGAGAATAATTTTTAAAATGAGAACGTGAGAATGACTAATGTGCACCAAAATATAGTTAAATGTGCATCAAAATATAGTTAAATGTGCATCAATTTTTTTGATGCACGTCCTTTGAAAAAGTGATGCACGTATATAATTTTTACCTGAATGTTCTTCAACTTCTCAATAAATGTAATTCAAAAAATGAATGTTTTTCAAATTTTGGACGTTTTTAAGTTTTTCAATGAATTTGCACCAAATTAATACTAAATGTGCATCAATTTACTACTAATGTGCATCATTCTCACGTTCGTATTTTAAAAGTTATTTTCACCCGATACTTTTCCTTCCATTAATTGCTAAACATAGTCGAGCTTGTGAAATCAAGCGAAAAAACCCTAGATCCAATCACAGAAAGTCACCGTGATTGCTAGCTCTGCCTTTACACTTCAAGCCTTCACCGCCGCTCCTCCACCAAGTGATTGTGAGCCGTAATCGCCCCTTTTATCTCTCGAAAATTAGGTTTTCATGAATTGGGGATATTTCTTCGATCAAATCGGGAAGCATATGAGAGGGTTGAAAGGACCCAAATCACATACCAGTCATGTGTTGGTGTACTGTTCATGTTCACCGGCGAACCACGTGACCATTCAATCTGCATAAACATCCATACGGCATATCAGCATAAACATAAGCAATAACATCAACACTAAAAAACAGTAATAACAACGCAACAACACCAACACCAACAACACTAGCACCAGTAACAACATCGGCAACAACACCGGACATCCGAACAGACCATATATACTAGTACTAGGATTTTACATGATTTTTTTTAAATTAGTTTGTTAATGTCAAACATATAGTATAAAATATACAAATCGTTGAAATGTACCCTTACTTTGTCAATGCTAACGCCATTTTCATGTTTTGAGAATCAATAGATGTACCGTAAGTGTATGGTTTAGAAACATACATGCATAAAAAAAATGAGATATGTCATAACCAATGGTAATTTAAATCACATAATTTCATTAAATCAAACACTTTTACATGTACGATTATATATCATAATAATTCACAATTATATATACATTTAGTTTGGAGTTTTTCTATATAGTACTAGGCAAAGAGATCCCACGCTCCGCGCGGGTCTTTCGTTTGGAGTTTGGAGTTTGGAGTTTTCCTTAATACTTGTGTTACATGACAGACCTGTTATTGGACTTATTTTTAACATTTATATTAGTTGTATGTTTGTTAGGTTTGGTTTCCTTCTCAAAGCAAATAGTTAGATTATTCTATTTTCATTTGAAGTGGAATGATAAAGCCTAATAAATCGATTCAAATTATAAATTGCTGCCCTTAAACTTGTTTTTTTGAACATGAACTACGTACAAACTATTACAGTATTCTTTTCACTTCACAGCACATAAGTGATGCGCCCCTGCCTTGCCTAGGATCAAGCTATGGCTCGCCTCAACGAGCTCCTCGTGCCTATACTGCTCATAAGGACTATTTTGAGGTTAAGCACCGATGGCGCTTCATTTCCATCCTTGTCGAACGCCCCAACCCTTCATGCGCCAAGCTTTGTGCCAACAACAGCACCACGGGCGCCACTCCAAGTCCACCGGCGCTCTCGTTGGTTCTACGAGCGCCTCCTCCAGAGACGACCAACCACCTAATGTGCGCCGGAGGCAACCTCTTCGGTGCCGCCGACGCCCTCTCTAGCATCTTGCCCAGCATCTTGGCGATCCAGCGCCCCGTGCCCAAGCCTCGTCCTTGGCGACCTCCTTGGATTGGCACTATGGCGCCTCATCGAAAGCCTTGGTCATCTTGGTATGATCAAGCCATGATATTCCCATGCCTATCCTTTATCTTTCATTTGAGACTATTTTAGGCACTCTCGGGAAACTTACTATTTTTAGCAGGTTGCTATTTATATTAAGTACAATTTTTAGTCCTCGTTTCCCGAGATAGAATTGCATTGTTGAACCTTCTATTTTTAGTAACTTTCCATATTTAGCAGGTTTCCTTCTTAGGAAGGTATAGGTTCGGGTTTTGCTAGAGTTTTAGAACTTTCTATTATTAGAAGGTTTCTAAATATGGAGTGGTTCAGCCTTGCATGGTTTGGGCCGTCCAAATGGGTTTTTGGCACTCAAGCCCAAGAACACCCAACCCTAGCAATGCCCTAGCCGTCACCTTTCTAGGAAACCCTAGCCATCCCCTTTGCTTGTTTTCTCTTTATAAGGCTTTCGCCTCCAACATTGTAACTTACGTTTAGAATATTGAATCAAGAACCTTGTTGAGACGAAGCATTCCTCCTCTTCTTGATCTAGGCGTCACAAACTCCTTTGGGCTCTGTCTTCTCATCTCCTTCACCATATCCTCTAACCTCTTTCGTCTACATCCCTAGCCTCATAAGTTCTCATATCTTCTAATCCCTTTCTTCTACCTCCCTAGCCAAAACTTCACTTGTTTGAGCAGCCCTCAATCACCATAATCGACCCCTTCACAAACCTAGCTTGTCAAGTTGCTTACTCTTCATTCATATCCCAATTCGTCAAGGAAACTTGACGTCTATATCCAAATCTTCCGCTGCAAACTCCCATCCCTACCTACGAACCCCTCAAAAGACACGCACCCAACACTTCCAAAACGGACTTCGTTTGACCCCCAAAAAGCCATTTTTACGAACCTTGTGCATGCTGAAAAACCCTAGCCGCCGAGATAAACCCTAATCCGAGAATTTTCATTTCCCTATTCAATCCGGATTTGCTTTGCTTGCATATACTTGACTTGTTAGGAAAAGATTGTGTGTATATTTGTAAAGATTTGATTTCATATGTCCGCAATTCGTTTCCTTATTTGTTAACTGAAATCTCTCTCCTATCTTGAGCATATCTTTTGCTTTCTTGCTGCATATATCTCGAACCATTCAATCTATAAAGATCAAATCAAATCGAGATCTAAATTTAAAAAAAAAAAAAAAAAGATAAGTCAAAAGACTTCTAGTTCGGCCAAGGCACAACCCAAATAAGGTAACCCTTGAGTCTACACTGTGTTTGGTTCGATCATCTTCTTGTCTCTCCACCGTCTAGCGTTACAAATCTAGTTTCTTATTGCTTAGTGTGCATTCATTCTTACATTTATAGACGCTTCTTTGACTTGCATGCTTAGGTAATTTGCTTGCCTTGCATTGACGGATTGTGGACGTAACCAACCTCTCCACCAAACGGCCTGGACAAATTGTGACCTTGAGTGCTTGCTTTGTCTCTTAGGGACTTGTTAGTGCTTACTTGGTTTCCTGTCTTTGGTTTTGGTTGTTGTTCCCTTTGATCCTCGCCTTGTTTTTATTGACATAGGTACCATCTATGGCAAGACACCGATCACATTGGCACCCACTCTGGGACTCCGAAGATGAAGAAGAGGAAGCTTGGAGTAACTACGACAAAGCGGCTCGTAGAAGGCTTGACTGGATTCCTCTGGAGAAGCCATCATTTCGATCTAGATATGAGGAAGTTCATCACCAGAGGCAGCGACACATACATGTCAAGCAACCTCAACATCACTCGTCCTCATGGAACTACAGAAGAGAAGACAGGGAGAGTTGTGTTAAGAAAGTTGTTAAGGCTGAGCCATTAATGCACCCCACCACGGGCATCAAGAATTCCACCACGCACCAATCCAAACGTGCTCCACATCTTGATGATTCCAGAGCCTCAACTCAGATAGCAAGACCTCCATCTAGCTCTAATAGCCTCGTCCTCAATGCCACAAAGACACAATCGCCTTTAGAACAAGCCTTGGCTGAACTTAAAGCAATACGACGAAGAATGGAAGTGTTGGAGCGCCAACAAGAAACGCTCACTCCATTAAGTCATGGAAGTTCTACTTGTACCCTAACGGAACCTCTTATGTGTCATGTTAGTGACAAAGAACTAGTTGAGCTCCCCTCTTGTGTTTCTCCTATCTTGCAGGACTTCGACAATGTGAAGGAGGACAATTCCAAGGAAACGAAGCCGGCCACATCAATGATCATGGACTCGACCCTGGAGGCTTCTACAATGGATCTTTTCAAGGACACCAAGGCTGCAAAGAAAGAAATTTCCAAGGAAGAGAAGGTGAATGCCAAAACCGGGCCACTTTGGTCATCGCCTTGTCCTAAGGTGCCCAAAGTGGAGCCCCAATGGCCTCCAAAGTACAAAGTTGCCGCCTCGACATGGATTGCTAAGCTTTCATTCTATTATCCAAGTGCTCATGAAGCCATAGCTCAGCTTTACGAGGTTCAAAAGACGCCAACAGAATGCCTTTCTTCTCCTCTAGCGGCGTATGCGCACACAAAAGACAAATTGAGTCCCTTGGAGTTCTACATGTGCGAATCAGGTTCTGTTTCGAGCATTCTTCCTTATTTTCACAATGCTATCTATGAACAAAAGGATGCTCGAGACATATATAGCGGCTCCCATGACTTCACTCCACCTTACGTCATTCATGGTGAAACGGGGACGTTTCACATCCAAGGTGGGGAGCGTGATGCGCCCCTGCCTTGCCTAGGATCAAGCGATGGCTCGCCTCAACGAGCTCCTCCTGCCTATACTGCTCATAAGGACTATTTTGAGGTTAAGCACAGTTGGCGCTTCATTTCCATCCTTGTCGGACGCCCCAACCCTTCATGCGCCAAGCTTTGTGCCAACAACAGCACCACGGGCGCCACTCCAAGTCCATCGGCACTCTCGTCGGCTCTACGAGCGCCTCCTCCAGGGACGACCAGCCACCTAATGTGCGCCGGAGGCAACCTCTTCGGCGCCGCCGACGCCCTCTCTAGCAGCTTGCCCAGCATCTTGGCGATCCAGCGCCCCGTGCCCAAGCCTCGTCCTTGGCGACCTCCTTGGCTTGGCACTATGGCGCCTCATCGAAAGCCTTGGTCATCTTGGTATGATCAAGCCATGGTATTCCCATGCCTATCCTTTATCTTTCATTTGAGACTATTTTAGGCACTCTCGGGAAACTTACTATTTTTAGCAGGTTGCTATTTATATTAAGTACAATTTTTAGTCCTCGTTTCCCGAGATAGAATTGCATTGTTGAACTTTCTATTTTTAGTAACTTTCCATATTTAGCAGGTTTCCTTCTTAGGAAGGTATAGGTTCGGGTTTTGCTAGAGTTTTAGAACTTTCTATTATTAGAAGGTTTCTAAATATGGAGTGGTTCAGCCTTGCATTGTTTGGGCCGTCCAAATGGGTTTTTGGCACTCAAGCCCAAGAACACCCAACCCTAGCAATGCCCTAGCCGTCACCTTTCTAGGAAACCCTAGCCACCCCCTTTGCTTGTTTTCTCTTTATAAGGCTTTCGCCTCCAACATTGTAACTTACGTTTAGAATATTGAATCAAGAACCTTGTTGAGACGAAGCATTCCTCCTCTCCTTGATCTAGGCGTCACAAACTCCTTCGGGCTATGTCTTCTCATCTCCTTCACCATATCCTCTAACCTCTTTCGTCTACATCCCTAGCCTCATAAGTTCTCATATCTGCTAATCCCTTTCTTCTACCTCCCTAGCCAAAACTTCACTTGTTTGAGCAGCCCTCAATCACCATAATCGACCCCTTCACAAACCTAGCTTGTCGAGTTGCCTACTCTTCATTTATATCCCAATTCGTCAAGGAAACTTGACGTCTATATCCAAATCTTCCGCTGCAAACTCCCATCTCTACCTACGAACCCCTCAAAAGACACCCACCCAACACTTCCAAAACGGACTTCGTTTGACCCCCAAAAAGCCATTTTTACGAACCTTGTGCATGCTGAAAAACCCTAGCCGCCGAGATAAACCCTAATCCGAGAATTTTCATTTCCCTATTCAATCCGGATTTGCTTTGCTTGCATATACTTGACTTGTTAGGAAAAGATTGTGTGTATATTTGTAAAGATTTGATTTCATATGTCCGCAATTCGTTTCCTTATTTGTTAACTGAAATCTCTCTCCTATCTTGAGCATATCTTTTGCTTTCTTGCTGCATATATCTCGAACCATTCAATCTATAAAGATCAAATCAAATCGAGATCTAAATTTAAAAAAAAAAAAAAAAAGATAAGTCAAAAGACTTCTAGTTCGGCCAAGGCACAACCCAAATAAGGTAACCCTTGAGTCTACACTGTGTTTGGTTCGATCATCTTCTTGTCTCTCCACCGTCTAGCGTTACAAATCTAGTTTCTTATTGCTTAGTGTGCATTCATTCTTACATTTATAGACGCTTCTTTGACTTGCATGCTTAGGTAATTTGCTTGCCTTGCATTGACGGATTGTGGACGTAACCAACCTCTCCACCAAACGGCCTGGACAAATTGTGACCTTGAGTGCTTGCTTTGTCTCTTAGGGACTTGTTAGTGCTTACTTGGTTTCCTGTCTTTGGTTTTGGTTGTTGTTCCCTTTGATCCTCGCCTTGTTTTTATTGACATAGGTACCATCTATGGCAAGACACCGATCACATTGGCACCCACTCTGGGACTCCGAAGATGAAGAAGAGGAAGCTTGGAGTAACTACGACAAAGCGGCTCGTAGAAGGCTTGACTGGATTCCTCTGGAGAAGCCATCATTTCGATCTAGATATGAGGAAGTTCATCACCAGAGGCAGCGACACATACATGTCAAGCAACCTCAACATCACTCGTCCTCATGGAACTACAGAAGAGAAGACAGGGAGAGTTGTGTTAAGAAAGTTGTTAAGGCTGAGCCATTAATGCACCCCACCACGGGCATCAAGAATTCCACCACGCACCAATCCAAACGTGCTCCACATCTTGATGATTCCAGAGCCTCAACTCAGATAGCAAGACCTCCATCTAGCTCTAATAGCCTCGTCCTCAATGCCACAAAGACACAATCGCCTTTAGAACAAGCCTTGGCTGAACTTAAAGCAATACGACGAAGAATGGAAGTGTTGGAGCGCCAACAAGAAACGCTCACTCCATTAAGTCATGGAAGTTCTACTTGTACCCTAACGGAACCTCTTATGTGTCATGTTAGTGACAAAGAACTAGTTGAGCTCCCCTCTTGTGTTTCTCCTATCTTGCAGGACTTCGACAATGTGAAGGAGGACAATTCCAAGGAAACGAAGCCGGCCACATCAATGATCATGGACTCGACCCTGGAGGCTTCTACAATGGATCTTTTCAAGGACACCAAGGCTGCAAAGAAAGAAATTTCCAAGGAAGAGAAGGTGAATGCCAAAACCGGGCCACTTTGGTCATCGCCTTGTCCTAAGGTACCCAAAGTGGAGCCCCAATGGCCTCCAAAGTACAAAGTTGCCACCTCGACATGGATTGCTAAGCTTTCATTCTATTATCCAAGTGCTCATGAAGCCATAGCTCAGCTTTACGAGGTTCAAAAGACGCCAACAGAATGCCTTTCTTCTCCTCTAGCGGCGTATGCGCACACAAAAGACAAATTGAGTCCCTTGGAGTTCTACATGTGCGAATCAGGTTCTGTTTCGAGCATTCTTCCTTATTTTCACAATGCTATCTATGAACAAAAGGATGCTCGAGACATATATAGCGGCTCCCATGACTTCACTCCACCTTACGTCATTCATGGTGAAACGGGGACGTTTCACATCCAAGGGGGGGAGGGTGATGCGCCCCTGCCTTGCCTAGGATCAAGCGATGGCTCGCCTCAACGAGCTCCTCTTGCCTATACTGCTCATAAGGACTATGTTGAGGTTAAGCACCGTTGGCGCTTCATTTCCATCCTTGTCGGACGCCCCAACCCTTCATGCGCCAAGCTTTGTGCCAACAACAGCACCACGGGCACCACTCCAAGTCCATCGACACTCTCGTCGGCTCTACGAGCGCCTCCTCCAGGGACGACCAGCCACCTAATGTGCGCCGGAGGCAACCTCTTCGGCGCCGCCGACGCCCTCTCTAGCAGCTTGCCCAGCATCTTGGCGATCCAGCGCCCCGTGCCCAGGCCTCGTCCTTGGCGACCTCCTTGGCTTGGCACTATGGCGCCTCATCGAAAGCCTTGGTCATCTTGGTATGATCAAGCCATGGTATTCCCATGCCTATCCTTTATCTTTCATTTGAGACTATTTTAGGCACTCTCGGGAAACTTACTATTTTTAGCAGGTTGCTATTTATATTAAGTACAATTTTTAGTCCTCGTTTCCCGAGATAGAATTGCATTGTTGAACTTTCTATTTTTAGTAACTTTCCATATTTAGCAGGTTTCCTTCTTAGGAAGGTATAGGTTCGGGTTTTGCTAGAGTTTTAGAACTTTCTATTATTAGAAGGTTTCTAAATATGGAGTGGTTCAGCCTTGCATGGTTTGGGCCGTCCAAATGGGTTTTTGGCACTCAAGCCCAAGAACACCCAACCCTAGCAATGCCCTAGCCGTCACCTTTCTAGGAAACCCTAGCCATCCCCTTTGCTTGTTTTCTCTTTATAAGGCTTTCGCCTCCAACATTGTAACTTACGTTTAGAATATTGAATCAAGAACCTTGTTGAGACGAAGCATTCCTCCTCTTCTTGATCTAGGCGTCACAAACTCCTTCGGGCTCTGTCTTCTCATCTCCTTCACCATATCCTCTAACCTCTTTCGTCTACATCCCTAGCCTCATAAGTTCTCATATCTTCTAATCCCTTTCTTCTACCTCCCTAGCCAAAACTTCACTTGTTTGAGCAGCCCTCAATCACCATAATCGACCCCTTCACAAACCTAGCTTGTCGAGTTGCCTACTCTTCATTCATATCTCAATTCGTCAAGGAAACTTGAAGTCTTTATCCAAATCTTCCGCTGCAAACTCCCATCTACCTACGAACCCCTCAAAAGACACCCACCCAACACTTCCAAGGTATTTTGTCAAAGATCTCGACCGCAATTGGCTTCCCGGAGACCAGGCGCGAGACCAGGCGCGCATCAATAAGACTTTTGCAATTTTGCTAAACTAAATTACTTTTCTGTTGTGTTATATAGAAGATACTAACCTCAAAAAATAAAGAAGATATCAAGTCTCCAGATCCTTTCAAATACAATACATCATTGTAAAATATGCTTAAGTTCTTACAAAAATCATATCCTAGTACAATTTAAGATATCGGCCTTTTTTAGTATAGATTTAAACAAAATGTCCAGCTGCTCTAGTCTAACGCAGAAAGGTTCACATACATTTGATACAAGCTGAAAGTTGTTCACCTTCCCTTCAGTAACTGATGGCTGTAGATCACCCACAAAAAACTTCTTTTGTCTTGAAATCCCCTAGTTCGAATATCTCCTTTCGATATTGTAAACATTTCACTAACGTAGGCTCCGTTCGGCACAACTTTTTTTGCACATTACGGAGCTTAAATTTTTATTGCATCTAGTTATTAAGTGTTCGGTGAAAAAATATTCATCTATCTTAACAAGCTTAATGTAGATTAAAGTAGATTAATTTGTTAATGTTACATCCCCTAGATTAATAGAGCTTAACAAGCTTAATTTCATTTTTAATCCACTATTACCCTTTATCAATAAAGATTTAAATAATTCATTGTATCTTTTTTCGTAATTTTACTATTATTATTACAAATTCAGCTAGAAGTACCGAACATTCGAATAGCTTTTTAAACAACATATTCATCTTCAACTTCAGCTATTCATTCAGCTCCAGCTCCAGTTTCAGCTACTTATTCAGCTTTAGCTACTATTTCAGCTTAATATATCGAACGGAGGTGTAATATATAAATCTAATAAACACCTGACACAGAGCAAAACCAATACATATTCCCGTCTATTCATATCTATCTTAATGAGGTTACTAAACAATGATAATATTAATTGTTTCCAATTTACATTGTGGTTTCATCAACCACAACATGATATGCATAGGTGATGAACCCGAACGTTCACCTGTACTGATATTTGGATAAACACTCACAAAGAGAGGAACATATAATGGTAAGAAATAATGCAACAAACCTCTTTAAAATAAATATAGTTTTAAATGATGTAAAAAAAATTCACTGATATTTGGATAAAACACAATATTCTGTTTTCACAAGTTTGCATTGACCATCTGGAATTTTTGGTTGATGAAAAAAGAAAGAACTATTTTAGGGAACTACTTTTAACATTTCAAATCAATATCAGAAGAAGGATGTGCATTCGGGCCATATCTTGCTACACAGGTCTTTGAAATACTACCACTCCCAAGAGATAAATCTACTTACAGGATCATCTTGGCTATAACATTCTAATTCTCACTAGTGAACATCCAAATTCCCTTAACTCTGATCTCACTACAGAAACAACAATGAAGATTGATTGACTAATTTGTTGCCAAGTTTAATTAAGCAAGAGAATTTAAATTCAATTGACTCCAAAGACAGAGGGAGAGAGAAAGGATTACGTTACGTATGTTCCGGGAACAATGGCGTCCATTTAGGAGAGGTGTTCCATGAAGGAGGATGAGTGGTTGTATGTTGCCCCCATGTGAGGACGGAACGCGTCGTCTTGACCTGCAAACCAAAACATCAGATCCTCGCTATGAGCTCTCAACTTGTTATTCTTCCCCTAAACACAAACACAGAATTAACACATTTAAATGTCTTTTGGCGATTCAAATCCATAATTTATCTTCCTTTCTATTTAGGACAAACGAAAATGAAGGAAGATAGAGCAAGAAATTAACAACATCAAGATATACCTAGCATGTCGGTGTTAGGGCACATCAAACACCATGTAGAATAGAGTAGCCTTGAAGAGTTCAAGGAAGAGGGAGATTATTAAAAGAGAAATGCAGGCAAAAGTAATGCATTCAGCAGTAACGTAGGTAATGAAACAAAGCGATGGAAGCAGGCGTTACTGAAGGGCAAAGAAACGCCTGCGATCTGGAATTGGAATGGTTTTTGGACTGTTTGTTTGAGGAATGGGTTGAGCCAATTTAAAAGGCCCTAATCAGATGAATAAGTATAATTCGTGGGACTTCAAAATTGAATGCAAATCTTTAATTTGTAAAAAACGCAAAGTTTATAATACGGAGTAGAAGATTAGATTGTGTGAAGCTAGCAAAAAGTCTCAGTGCAGAATCCAAAGAGGGTGGTGTATCGCAAAAGAAGATCAAACATACTGTTATGAAAACGTGATTGTCAAAGGTATATATAAATTATGAGGGAAAAATGTTAAATGTAATTCCTTGCAAAAACTTAATATTGGAAAAGAGAGATATAATTTTAAGTGTGATAGAAATTTATGACCAAACATTGATCGAAAGAGAGGTATTTATGGCGACTAGATACGGGACTCGCGCTCCGCGCGAGAAAATTACGTGTTTTCGTATGTGATTTAATATAGTTACACATTATTTGTTAGTATTTTTGTTGTTGTTATCAAATTTTTTAATATTTGTAATTGTAAGAATTTTCGATTTCCTTATATTTATGTTTGAAGTAGTTTTAAAACATAATAATAGAATAAGGTTGTCATGAGAGAAACTTATAATACGGGCCTCGCGCTCCGCGCGAGAAAATTACGGATTTTCGTATTTGATTTAATATAGTTATACATTATTTGTTAATATGTTGTTGTTGTTATCAAATTTATTAATATTTGTAAATATAAAGATTTTTTATTTCCTTATATTTATGTTTGAAGTAGTTTTAAAACATAATATTAGAATAAGTTTGCATTGTCATAAGAGAAGCTCACACATTAATTTAATTTGTGACTTAATCAAGTAGACTATAAATAAATATAACATAGGGATATAAGAAAGATATTTAAATACATGCCCAAAAGTCCAATAGGAGGTGATTAAGAAATGAGTAATGCATTAAATTGGTACCAATTTCATTCAATTTTGGCAATGACAACCAACTTTTATATAGATAAGATAAGATAAGATGAGTGAAATTTAACGATCAAAACATCTAATTTTATATTATATAGAAGATTAAGATATGAATTGAACTATAATAATAATCTTGATATTTAATTTGAAAAATCTACGATAGAAGAGATGGTTTAATAGTGGATGGCAGAGGGCACTCTAATGAAACAAATTAAGTATAAAAACCCATTCATTGTATTAATGTGAATTGTAAAAGGAATGAAAGTTTACCATTTTGTACAAGTCAAAAGAATGCATGATGACACATCATATTATCAATTGTGTATAGCTACCACCTTTCAAAAAAAAGTTCTATATCTAGTTACGCTCCCCCAAACACATTACTAATACATATACACATCTCAATTAGCTCTCTCAAAAAAACCATTCAGTCGATCCCAAATTCAATCAAGATGTCCGACGCGATGGTGGAAGCGACGACGACGACAGAGAACGACAAGAGGAGCAGACGGAGTTACTTAACCCTTCTTTGTTCCAACTACATTTGTCTAGCGGTTGGATCAGTCGGGTCTAGTCTCTTAGCCAAATTCTACTTCAATCATGGAGGATCAAGCCGTTGGGTTTCAACATGGGTCCAATCAGCCGGATTTCCCTTACTCCTAATCCCCATCTATTTACCCTATCTTCTAAATTACACTAATAGAAAGCCCTTCTCCCAATGGACCTCATCATTGACATCCACTTCTTTTGCATTAGGGTTGTTATTGGGAGTCAACAACCTTCTTTTCTCTTGGGGGACTTCTTACCTTCCTGTTTCCACATCCTCGCTTCTTCTCTCGACCCAGCTCGCGTTCACTCTTCTTCTCTCGGCGCTTATTGTTAGACAACGAGTTACTTTCTCGAACCTCAATTGTGTCGTCCTTCTCACGCTCAGCTCTCTTCTCCTCGCGCTCACCTCCGCCCATGACCGCCCCAACGGCCTTACTCGTAGTCATTACTTTATTGGCTTCTTCTCCACCCTCGCTGCAGGTAATTAATTAAACTAGATACGGGCCTCGCGCGAGAAAAATTACGGATTTTCGTATGTGATTTAATATAGTTATACATTATTTGTTAATATGTTGTTGTTGTTATCAAATTTATTAATATTTGAAAATATAAGTATTTTTTATTTTCTTATATTTATGTTTGAAGTAGTTTTAAAACATAATATTAGAATAAGTTTGCATTGTCATAAGAGGTGATTAGGAAATGAATAATGCATTAAATTGGTATCAATTTCATTCAATTTTGACATTGGACAGCCAACTTTTATATAGATATAAGATATAAGATGTTTCAGTCAAATTGTAACCTCCATGAACTCAATTAATTAAAGACGTGCTTCCTTTTTTTAGAGATGCCAATGCATGCATGTTATCACATGACCTCCGGGCGTTACAACTTTTACTTGTTTGGGCAACTCGCCTTCTTTTTTTATTTTAAATAATTAACTTTGGTGGTCTTGTTCTTTTACTCTTTATTTTATTCGAATTAAACACAATTTCTCTTATAAAGATGGAGAAGTCGCTGAAAATAATTCTTGGACATTACTGTCTTATATATAAATCTATGATACTAATTCACGTATAAGGAACAGTTAATAATAAGTTGATTTTGCATTTCACACCGTAAGATATGTTTTCACCAGAAATTTCCATAGCGGTTTTTTTTGAAAGGTAGTTATTTTATTCTTATTGTGTATAAAAGTATATAAATGAAAAAGACGGATCACGTAAAATATATGTAGATCCATATCCCATGAAAACCTAATTATATAATCGGTACAAATCAAAGTATCTATTTCGTTACTAAGTAGATATAACATTCATGTTTTTGAAGTGTCTTTGTTCACATACTTCACATGAATTATCCTTTCGATCACGAGAAAATCTTACGAAAAAAAGTAGAAACCAACACATGCACCAATTAAGGGTCCTTACATATCTCTTTAGGTATAAATAATGGTAACATTATTTGAATTTTGTTTATGAACTGTTTCACAAAGAAAGCCTAAACTAGTATACGTACTAGATTTGGAGTATTGTACTGAATAAAGTTTAATATCAAGCTTGTATTAAATTAAAAATCTAATTTGCATAAACGGAGTATATAACATAAATTCTTGTTAACTATCAACATCATCGTATATTTACAAAAAGATATTGAACTTGCTACACCGGCCTCTAGCTAATCCTAATTTCGAAACAGTGCATTTTTACATCGTTCATTCGTGGTTGAGGCATGCAAAGCTTCCAACTTACGCCCTGGATCAAATGGTCTTTTTTGGACAGAGATATGGGTCGCGCATTTTGTCTTTTATCATTTCTTTATGTTATGATGTCTTTTACCCACCTTAGATAATAGATAGATGACAAACTTTGGTAGGCATGTACAATTGTACTGGATCTCATTACATCTCATTACATATCTAAAGTGAATTATTTCGGTTAAACTTGGTCTAAATCTTTTTATTACAAAGGCGGGTAAATATTGTATGTTGCTTCCCCAGTAGTTTGACCGGTTGTTTTCGACACTTTCAGGTGTGTATATTGTCGTTTTATGTTTTCTACAAATGACTACCAATACCGATACCTTTAGTTGTCGAAAAATATTATTGACAACATTTGGTGTCGAAAATGGCTGCTCGATCATATTGACATATTAGGGTGTCGAAAATGCATACCAATACGAACACCAGATAGTGTCAGAAATGGACATATTAGGGTATTACCGACACCATTGCCTGAAAGCCTGGTGTCGGTAATATTAGTTTCTACACCAAATAGTGTCGATAATGGCCTTTAAATATGTCGAAAATGGACATATTTTCTAGTATGAATCTGATAGCTTCTTATACATGCAGGTCTACTGTTCGCATTATACTTGCCAGTAATGGAGAAGATATACAGGAAAGTGCAATCATACGGAATGGTCATAGAGATGCAACTGATAATGGAATCAGCTGCAACTCTTCTAGCAATGGTAGGGATGGCGGCGAGCGGTGGATTCAAGGAGATGACGAAGGAGGGGAATGTCGATTTCGACCTCGGCGGGTCAACCGGATACGCTCTTACAATTGCAGCAACAGTTATCATGTGGCAATTCTGTTTTATGGGGACGGCAGGAATGGTTTTCCTCACCTCCTCCCTCACTGGAGGAATCTGCATGACTGCATTGCTTACTCTTAATGTTGTTGCAGGTGTTGTTGTCTATGGAGATAACTTTGCTGGACCTAAGGCCGTTTCCACCTTCCTTGCTGCTTGGGCTTTCTCTTCTTATGTTTATGGGATGTATAAGATGAAGCAGCTGAAATCTAAGGAAGGTCTCGTGGAGATGACCGCCCAATCTCCTCTTGTGTGATGCTTGCTTGCATCGTCTCCCCCATCTATTTATATAAGCTAGCTCTATGTGTGTATACACTTATTAAATTTGGATGTTGTAATGTGTAGTCACCGTACTTTTGATTATGGTATATTAATTAAGTACTATTTTCATGTATATATGATAGATCAAATGTCGTAGTTGCTAAATCAAAGAAATCCTAAAATATTAACTAGAGTATAGTAAGTAAGTAGAGGTCGAACCCAAAAGAATCAAAACACCAATTCTATACGACAAGTGAAATACCAACTTAAGAACAAGTAACAAGGGGGGTTTTGATTGTATTAAACTAACGAAGTAACAAGTAACAAACAAAGCAACGATGGTTGAGAATATAATGGCGAAGGGGTTTCACCTAGAAAGTATCCACACAACAGTCAACACTAGTAGAAAAACATGCTTTTACCACGGTTGTTCACGAACTGTTGTATTATCGCATCATGGGTTTAATTACCACGATTGTTTACAAAACCGTAGTATTTATGCTGCTTTTTTACCACGGTTATTTGTATGTCATATTTTTACAACGGTTATATATGAACCGTGGTCAAAATGTACATTATTTTACCCTGGTTATTGGTAGATTGGTATTATTACCACGGTTTGTTAGAGAACCGTGGTATGGTGTATATAAATTTACCCAACTCTAGTCCAATAACCGGGGAATTAACGTATAATTGAAGTTAAATTCAAAATATAAACAGAATAATTATACTAACCCAATTATTAAACATTAGTATACAATTTAATTGTATACGATAATTTATAATAATTGATAATAAATTTAACTTTAATATTTATAATTTTAATAAATATACTTACACTAAATTGTACTTTTTTAATTTAGATAAATATGAATTTAGTTAGCTTTTATCCTAAAAAGGTATAAATTAAAAGATGTTGTTTGGAAACTCAAACACGTTCAACTAGGTCAAAATAAAGCTTCTCCTCCCAAAAATAATCAAAACACCTTCTAATTTTTTCATCTCAAATCACCCTCCCAAAATTCGCATCGTCGATCTTCGCTAACGCTTGCTCCTCCGAACTCTAGCATCAACAACGATTTTGCGGTGGTCAATTGAATCTATCGGCTGATTCAGTGCCCTAAATGAGGCAATTCTGACAAAATTGTCGAATTCGGCGCTTGAGCGCAGCAAAATGGTGCAGAAACTTCAAGAGATCGGGTCGATCTTTGAAAAGCTTGTAGTGTCAGCGAAAACTGAGAGTGGCGTAGCTGTTCATAGAAAATTCGCACTTGATTATCAATTTTCCATCATCAAGCTTCTATCTTCGAGTTCCAAAGTCTGTTTTTTCAGTATACTCGATTCAATCTCTGGTTTGTTTGTGTGTGGCGGATACAGAAGAAAAAATGGAGCTCGAAGAGAAAATGGTCGATGTGGAAGAAAAGGGCGATGTCGAAAAGCCCCAATTTCGACAAGTCCTTTTGATACTTACTCGTGCTAGTCACTCTATTGCCCTACTCTGTAAGTGTCTGCTCATTATGGTTTTTGTTTGTTTATATTAAAATAATTCTGGGTGTTTAGTAGAACTATGGTTTTAGATTGATTTGGATAGAAAGATCATTTCATTGGAATAAGTTCAAGCAAATGCTATGTGCAGTTGATTGTATTTGTACTTGTTTTAACTTTTCTGATCTGCTGTATTAGCTTGAGATATTGTTTTCTCATGGGGAAAGAGGAGAAGTTAGGAAATTATGGCTTAGAAGAGATGATCAGTGTGGTGTGGTGTGATCCTAATCTGTTTCGAGGGTAGTTGTTACAAGATCTCGCTATTGACTTGAACCTCTGGACAAGTGTGTAGTGGACCGGTACGTGGTTAAATGAGATTTGTGGAGGATAAAGTAAAATCAAGAAACAAAAAGTGCAATTTATGCAATATGATTATATATAATACCAGTAATTGTTTTTGAGATTGACATAACCTTACAAACTTCTGTTTACTTCCTGGATTTCAGGAACATTATTGCGTGGCTTTAGCTGTCAACGGTGCTTTAGTAAGCCCTCTTAACTCATTTTCTTCTATAACACTACTCTTTAGATATGCATACGCAAATATTTACATCTTTTCATACTTGACAGTCAATCTTTTCGCCGAAAGTCATCATGCCTGGAAAAAAGAGGCTGATCTCGTTATGCAAAACATGTAAATACAGTTGTTGCTTTTGTGCTATGGTCCTTCACGAATCTGAGTTTTTGAATTTTTATGCATTAGGGCGAGAAGTTTGGCTTTGGTGACAAGTGTGAGACCACCTCCATCTAGTTGGACTTGAAGCTTTGAGATATGACTGCCATATCTTTTCATTAAAACAATTCTGTTGAACACAGGTAAGAGAGTCATCCTCTCAATTAGTAGTGTCTGTTCTGTGTATCATGTTTGACTTCGTAAAAAGGGTAAATACTTCCTTTTCCATTGCTAGCTGTTTGGCACATGAAAGTGGTGGGGGCCCTATAAATCAAAAAAATACATGTAGAATTGTCTTTGCTAGTGGCCTTTTGGGTCCTTGTATTCCTGTTTTCAACATACATGGAAAGCCAAATAGCTTTCTCCTGATGTTTATGGTTGAAGAAGTTATAAATAGACCAATTGTTCCTAATATCTAAGGTTTTTTATTTTTAATTCTAATTCTTGATTTTTTGGTGAAATTTTATTTTTTTGCTTAGTATTACAATATAGAGTGGATAACAAATCTAGTTTGTTTACCTTTGTTTTTCTACTACATATCTAGCACATACCTTGTATGACCAACCTGAATCAGTTGGAAGCTCTTTTCACATTCATCATAAGCATCATGTCATTTTGTGTGAGTAGATAATTTTGTGAGTGTTTTTTTTATTCAGATACTAATATGGCATATATACACATTTTTCCCAAAAGCTTTGACCAGGTAAACACAATTTCTTGTAGGTTTGTCTGGATCTTCAAATTTATGCATTATGATTTTAGTTAATGAATCATGTGAAAAGGATAATTAACCGTTTATTAACTTGTTTGGATCTTAAATTTACTATGCAGAAATTGATAGGACCATACCCTATTTGCAAGACAGATGAGATTCAAGGCCAATGGACCAACATTTGTACAAATATTCTTAAAGTAGTTAGTAACAAAAACAATTGTTAGATTTTTTTTTTTGGAACATTTTAGACATGCTTCGTACAATAATATATATATTACTATGTTTTCTAGTTTAAAATTGTAAGACTTCTTCAACTTTGTGAAATTATGAAAATATCTGGTATTAGTATGATATATATTTTGGTCTTATATATATATATATATATATATTATGAATCAGATTTATAAAAAATCAGGTATCATTTCATATGAATCTATTATAAAACAATAGGTACCCTTTTACCACGGTTTCATTTCAATAAGAATCGATTTTACCACGGCTCTAAAAAATTTCAAAAATGATATTTACCCCGGTTTTACAATTTTACAATTTTACAACTAACAAATTTACCACGGTTCAAAATTTTGATCACGAGTAACCTTAAAATAGAGTGTGTCTTTTTACCACGGTTGATTAATTTACCACGGTTTACAGACCGTGGTAAATCTGCAACCGTGGTTAACACGTTTACCACAGGCAAGTTAACCACGGTTCAAAACCGTGGTAAGCTTTACCAAATAACCGTGGTAAAAGCTTATATTTCTACTAGTGCAATCAAGTTGATCATAGATTATTATCTCAAGTTCTTATCAATCCTAGGGAATGTTCTTATTCCAATCTTTAATATATCATCGGACCAACCGATTCTGATAATACTTACTACTTAGGAGACCTCCTAGGTTAAATCAAATAGCAGCAAAGAGCACAAGAATCACAAGGATGCATGCAATAACTTACAACCGTCAAGTATTAACATGCAATCAATTCTCTTTCATATAAGCAATCAATTACCATATCATGCAAATATGGATGCTACTATGGCAATGAATTTCACCGTCTATATATTCCCAGTCTAGCAATAGAAGACTATTAATCAAACTAGGTGTTCAATCTAGCAAAACCAATAGAAATCATATAGATAGAAACAAGAGAATTAATACAAACCCAAAGGAAAAGAACAAGAGTGATAAATTGATGCAGGAGCATCTGAGCTATCATCGAGGACACTTCGTCCTAAATCAAGAGATGTTCTAACCACTGGAGCAAGGGCTAAAGATCGATATGAATCATCATTGAAGTCATTGATAGTAGCTCGAGCTCGTATGGTAGCCATTCAAGCTCGTAGAGATCCGGTTCGAGTCAAGATGAGAAGTTGATAAGCGGTGTTTTACATACCGCAACTATGGATTATTAACTAGTTTTGTATAGGATTATGTTATTTGTTTCTATGTAATCTGTATCATGGAGCTGTTCGAGAGAAGATTTACATACGAGATTCCAAGAGATGATACAAGCATTGGAAGCATTGAAGCATAAGGAAGAAGTTGCTGAAGACGAAGACGAAGACGAAGAAGAAGACGAAGACGAAGACTTCAAGAAATCAGCAGGTTCTGCCTCAGACAACAAAGCCGCACCCGCGGGTCTCAAGCCGCACCCGCGGGTTTCACCTTCAGCCAAGGCTTTCGAGAAAGCTCAAGCCGTGCCCGCGGCCCTCACCTTCAGCCAAGGCTTTCGAGAAAGCTCAAGCCGCGCCCGCGGGTCTCAAGCCGCGCCCGCGGGTCTCAAGCCGCGCCCGCGGGTCTCAAGCCGCGCCCGCGGGTCTCAAGCCGCGCCCGCGGGTCTCAAGCCGCGCCCGCGGGTCTCAAGCCGCGCCCGCGGGTCTCAAGCCGCGCCCGCGGGTCTCAAGCCGCGCCCGCGGGTCTCAAGCCGCGCCCGCGGCCCTCTGCCATCCTGAGAATCTGAAGAAACCCAAAACCGCGCCCGCGGCTCTCAACCCGCGGGTGCGGTTCCTCGACAGAAGAATCAAATTGATGTCTTTGCCATTTGAAGTAATTTGTGTTTAATTTTGTAACTTTCCATACGTTTTTTAGTACCTTAATTCGGCTGTTACATTAGTTGATACTATATAGGTAGTGGATGATCATCCTTGATCATCTAGTCTTTGTTTTGCTTAAGTTTTGGAGAGTATTTCACAAACTTATGAGTTGCTAAGGTTCTTTGTTTCACTTGGCGTTTGAAGCTTTTGGATTCAACAAGTTGTGAGTTTATCCTTTCCTTTTGTCTACTCTTTGATTGTCTCAACTCTCTTGTTTGTATTGTCGATGAACTAGATTTACTACTTTAGATTGATCACCTAAGTTAGTTGTGTCTTGTTCATATTGCTAGAGTTTGATACTTCTAGTTGAATTATCATACTTGTTGTGTAGCACAATCTATTTGCATGAACTAGTTGTGATTGTTATTAGAGAAGAGAGTTGAGTACATGTCGAGTATCCGACTAGTTGTCCATGATATTGCATGTATCTATCTATTCCTGAATGCATTGCTACTTTGTTATTGAACTTTGATAGTTTCGAGGTTATAATCGAGTAAGGGTTATTAGGACTAGTTGGACTAATAACTAGTCAAGAACAGGAATTAGAACGATCACTTGAGAACTTGACATAGGGATAAAAAGGATTTTAAGATCAACTTGTTAATCTAATTGTGGATAATCGCTAAGTGGAACACTTCGCTTAATCTTGTTATAACCAAGTTGACATTCGATACTTCGTATCAAAACCACAAAAACCCCCCTTTGGTTACGTTTATTGGTTAGTCATTGTGATAACTTAAGAATTTGATAAACTGATTCTCTTGGGATTCGACCCTTACTTGCGCACTATATTACTTAGTTTGCATGTTAGGATTACTTGACTTGGCACACGACAAATTCGCCTCGTCAAATTTGGCGCCGTTGCCGGGGAATCAAATTTTCTTATTTTTAAGTTCTTATTTTGACTAACTTTAGTGTTGACTAGTGAATGGTCAACACCCGTTCTACTAATCAGCCTCTTTCTATTCTTGATTCAGAGATCGAGAGAACTTTTCATCGGAATCGAAGAGAGAACAGAGTCGGGACTGAGACAGTAGAAATGGCCGATCGAGATGCTCTTGCTGAAGTGCAACGTCAATTGGCTGACATGCAGTTGGTCGTTAATGCTCAACGAGAGCTAATTGAGACAAGGCTACCAGGAGGTGGTGTTACTCGCACTTTGAGAGAGCGGCAAACACCGAACCTGACACAGCAACCTCAAGCTGTGGTTATTCCACCCCTTGCTCATGGGGTGACTTTCGAGCTCAAGTCGGGGGTGATCAATTTGCTCCCAAGTTTCCATGGTTTGGCTGGTGAGGATCCAATCATGCATTTGAACCAATTTCATGACATTTGCATGACGACCAAACCGCCAAATGTCACGGAAGAGCAGATCAAGATGAGAGCCTTCGGGTTCACTTTGAAGGATGGTTCTCGTTCTTGGTATTACCATTTGCCAACCGGTTCGGTTGATAATTGGGAAAAGTTGCACAAGGTGTTCTTGAGCAAGTATTTTCCAGTGAAGAAGGCAAATGCTCTCAAGAAGGAGATAGCCCATGTCGAGCAAAGTGAAGACGAAACGCTCTATGACTACCTTGAACGCTTCAAGGGGTTGTGTGCTTCGTGCCCTTTTCATGGGTATGATACCGAGGATCTTGTGCTTTACATTTGCAATGGTCTCCTTAACCAAGAAAGGAGGATGGTTGATGCTGCGTGTGGTGGGAATATTCTCAACATGACGCCAGAGGATGCCATGGAGAAATTGCAAGATATGGCTGAGAGCACAAGGAGTTTTGGTAGGATATAAACTAAAAAGGGAGTGCACGCAGCAAGTTCAGGGGATCCCGCTCTTGTAGCTGAGCTTGTAGAGTTGAAGAAGATGGTCTCTCAGTTGCAAAAAGGACAACAACAACAAGTAAAGGTATGTGGTATTTGTTCTGACCCTTCTCATTTTACAGATAAATGCCCTAAGCTTGAAGGTGAAGATGTTGCTGAAGTCAATGCTGCTGCTGGTGGGTATGGACCCCCACGACCTCGTGGTGATCAACAAAATAACTACAACCCGAGGTATAGAGATCATCCCAATTTTCGGTGGCGTGATCCAAATGAGCCCCAACAACAAGCTCAAGGCCCTCGACCCAATGTTGGACCATCTACTGCGGAGCTGCTGAGATCCTTGACTCAACACTTCACAACTCATGTTCAAACGACCGAGTCGAGCATCAAGAACATGGAGAAGCAAATTGGGCAGTTGGCTGAAGCTGTTACCACCATTGCACAACAAAATTCCAATTCTCTACCGTCCCAAACGGTGGTGAATCCAACCAGAAATGTAAGTGCAGTGACAACAAGAAGTGGTAAGATTTTGGGGGAAACCAAAAACCTTGTCGAGGCTTCGGCAGAAAAATTGGATTCTGAGGACAGCCGAGAACCGCGCCCGCGGGTGGAAAACCGCGCCCGCGACTCCTCCACTGCGCCAGAAAACAATTGCACTGACGAGCCGCGCCCGCGGGTAGAAAACCGCACCCGCGGCTCATCCACCGAGGTAAATGTTCCAGACGTTCCTTCACAAAATGCTGAACTCGAAGTGGAGGATCGGGGGGATTTCCAGTTGAGACAGGACAACTACGTTCTCCCCAACTTTCCACCTCTCGACTCCACCAAGCCTCCCGCCCCGTTTCCCGATGCCCTTAGGAACACCAAAAGGCCGGAAAACGACAAGGAGTTGTTTGAGACGTTTAGCAAATGTGAGGTAAACATCCCCTTGCTCAAGTTAATTAAAAGCATTCCTCGATATGCAAAGTTTTTAAAAGAACTTTGCACAATCAAGAGGAATCAAAAGTTGAAAGGGCAACAAAAGGTGACGGTAAGCGAGCGTGTCTCCGCTGTATTTCAAAGGCGAATGCCTAAGAAGTGCAGCGATCCGGGCATGGTCAGCATACCTTGCCGTATAGGCGACACACATTTTGAACGAGCCATGCTCGATTTGGGTGCATCGATAAATGTGTTGCCTTACTCTCTCTATAAGATTCTCGGGTTAGGTCCACTTCATGAAACCGGAATTGTTATTCAACTAGCCGATAGGTCCACCGTGTATCCTAAAGGTGTAGTTGAAAACGTTCTGGTTATGGTGGATAATTTGTTCTTTCCCGCTGATTTCTTTGTGTTAGACATGGAACATGATGGGCAAGCTGCTCCTATTTTGCTTGGGAGACCCTTCATGCGCACCGCTAACACAAAGATTGATTTGGCTAGTGGATCTCTCACTTTAGAGTTCGATGGGGAAATAGTTCAATTTAACATTTTTGATGCTATGAAACACCCCGTCGAAGATGCTGCGTCTATTTGTTCAATTGATGTAATTGATCCCATAGTCCAAGATGTTTTCAATATCTTTGGCTTAGATGAATTACAAAGTGTATTGGAACACAGCATCGTTCACTCACCAACACTTGATTTGTCTCTTCCACCTGAGATTCAAAATGTTCTAGCTCGTCTAGACGCTCCGGGTAGAATTTTGGCCGGTCGGCCCATGCTACTAACTTTGGAGGGCGAAAAGCTTCTTCCTTCTATTGTGCAGGCACCGGTTGTAGAGCTCAAGCAATTACCCGAGCACTTGAAGTATGCTTTTCTTGGGGAAAATGATACCCTCCCGGTAATCATTTCAAGCAAGTTGACAGGTGAACAAGAGAGAAGGTTGGTGATGGTGCTGAAAGAACACATTACCGCTCTTGGGTGGACCATTGCTGACATCAAGGGAATTAGCCCTTCCACCTGTATGCATAGGATCCTTCTTGAGGAAGGTGCTAAACCCTCTAGGCAACCCCAAAGAAGGTTAAACCCACCTATGATGGAGGTGGTCAAGAAGGAGGTGCTGAAACTTCTTCAAGCTGACATGATCTACCCCATTTCGGATAGTCAATGGGTAAGTCCAACTCAATGTGTCCCTAAGAAGGGGGGCATAACATTGGTAGAGAATCAACAAGGTGAGATGGTTCCTACCCGAACTCAAACGGGTTGGAGAGTATGCATTGATTACCGCAAGCTGAACGCGGTAACCTGAAAAGATCATTTCCCCCTCCCTTTTATTGATCAAATGCTTGAACGACTTGCCGGTCGTCCGTATTATTGCTTCCTAGATGGGTATTCAGGGTATTTTCAGGTGGCTATTGCACCCGAAGATCAAGAGAAGACGACGTTTACATGTCCCTTTGGCACTTTTGCATATCGTAGGATGCCTTTTGGATTATGTAACGCGCCCGGGACCTTTCAACGATGTATGGTAAGTATCTTCTCGGAATACATTGAACATTTCATAGAAGTTTTTATGGATGATTTTACGGTACATGGGGATAGCTTTGATGCATGTTTAAATCATTTGTCACTCGTGCTTAAAAGATGTGTAGATACTAATCTAGTATTGAATTCTGAAAAGTGTCATTTTATGGTTGAACAAGGGATAGTATTGGGGCACATAATTTCAGCTAGGGGTATTGAGGTCGATAAGGCAAAGATTGACGTCATTCAATCGTTGCCTTATCCTACTAATGTGCGTGAAGTGCGTTCCTTCCTAGGCCATGCAGGTTTTTATCGCAGGTTTATCAAGGACTTCTCTAAGATCTCCACGCCCCTATGTGAGCTTTTGAAAAAGGAAGCTACTTTTGACATGTCGAATGTGTGCAAGAAGGCATTCGACACTCTGAAAGCCCACCTCACCGAAGCACCAATCATCCAAGTACCCGATTGGTCTCTACCCTTTGAGATCATGTGTGATGCTAGTGATCATGCGGTGGGAGCCGTTCTTGGTCAAAAAGTCGGAAGAGCAATGCACGTCATCTACTATGCTTCCACGACTTTGAACGGAGCTCAGAGGAATTACTCCACCACGGAAAAGGAGTTGCTAGCCGTGGTGTTTGCCCTTGAAAAATTTCGGCAATATCTTTTGGGCACGAAGGTGATTATCCACATGGACCACGCTTCTCTTCGTTATCTCATGACGAAGAATGAATCAAAGCCAAGACTCATTCGATGGGTTTTGCTCTTAAGCGAGTTCAATGTGGAAATCCGGGACAAGAAGGGAGTCGAAAACTCCGTAGCTGATCATTTGAGCCGGATTGTGCCAGAGGACGGTAAATTACAGGTTCAAATTCAAGGTACATTCCCGGACGAAAACTTGTATCAAATTCATTCTACAATTTCTGCTTCTGCGGAGTACAAGCCGCACCCGCGGCCAGGAAACCGCACCCGCAGTTTATGCTCTCAAGAACTTCCGGAAAAGAGAGAGCCGCGCCCGCGGCTAGTAAACCGCACCCGCGGTTTGTGTTTGCCAGAAATCTCACTGCAAGGAGAGCCGCGACCGCGATCGCGGTTTTCTGACAGCCGAGTATGCAGAAATTGACCCGGAATACAAGCTTTTCGCCCTCCGGTCTTTCAAACCATGGTTTGCCGATATCGTGAACTACCTGGTTCGCGAAGAATTCCCGCCGAACTACACCAAAGCTCAAAAAGATAGGATCAAGCGGGAATCACGTTTCTACGTTTGGGATGACCCCTACCTTTGGAGACATTGTGTTGACAAGGTAATCCGACGATGCCTCCCGGATAACGAGGTACAGTCTGTCCTTACTTTTTGTCATTCTCATGCATGTGGGGGGCATTTTGGGGCTAATAAAACGGCTAGGAAGGTATTGGACGCCGGCTTCTATTGGCCACACATCTTTCGGGATGCGTTTTCCTTTTGCAAAGCTTGCGACCGATGCCAAAGGGTCGGGAAAATTTCTAAACGAAATGAGATGCCACAAACACCATTAGTCTTTTGTGAGATTTTTGATGTTTGGGGTATTGATTTCATGGGACCCTTTCCTAGTTCGTTTGGGAATTTATACATTTTACTTGCGGTGGACTACGTTTCCAAATGGGTGGAAGCGAAGGCCACCAGAACTGATGATTCCCGAGTGGTAGCAGGTTTCTTGAAGGAGAATATTTTTTCTCGTTTTGGGATTCCAAAGGCTCTTATAAGTGACCAAGGTACTCACTTTTGCAACAAGACGGTGAGTGCACTTTTAAAGAAGTACCATGTCACTCAACGAGTCTCAACTGCTTATCACCCCCAATCCAATGGACAAGCTGAGGTGTCCAATAGGCAAATCAAGGGGATTCTGGAAAAGACGGTGGCTCCTAATCGAAAGGATTGGAGTCTAAGGTTAGATGATGCACTTTGGGCGTATAGGACCGCCTACAAAACTCCAATAGGAATGTCCCCATTTCGACTTGTGTTTGGGAAGGCTTGTCACCTTCCGGTGGAGTTAGAACACAAGGCGTGGTGGGCGGTGCAAAAATGCAACATGGAGTTGGATGAGGTCGGTGACTTTAGGAAGTTGCAAATCCAAGAGCTTGAAGAGATACGCCGGGATGCGTATGAGAATGCGGTGATCTACAAGGAAAAGACGAAGGCTTGGCATGACAAGAACATCTTGAGGAAAGATTTCAAGGTGGGAGACAAGGTCTTGCTCTACCAATCTCGTCTTCAACTTTTTCCAGGTAAGTTGCGATCCCGGTGGAATGGCCCGTATGTTGTTGCTCGCGTCTTTCCTCATGGCGCCGTGGAGTTGTTTGACAAAGACAACCACAACGTCTTCAAGGTGAATGGTCAAAGGTTAAAACCTTACCATGAGGGATTCACCAAAGTGTCTTTCGATGAAATGGCTCTAGAAGAGCCAACTTTTGAAAATTGAAGACGGGAAACCGAGTCGAGCCACGACTCTAACCAAGGCGCTGCTTGGGAGGCAACCCAGGGTATTCTTCTTTTTCCCTTGAATTTCATTTTCTTTTTAATTGTTTTGTTTTCTATTTTCTAGGAAGTCAAGACGAGAAGACGATGGTCGTTTGCTACTAAAGGAATTGACGGTTCTTCTTTTCGTTTATGAAAAAGAAAAAAAAAGAAAAGGAATTGACGGTTCATCTTCTACCCTTCTCCATATCGAATTTCATCTTCTACCCTTCTCCATATCAAATTTCATTCTTTACCCCCCCACCACATAAAACTCTCCCACCTTCCACTTCCCTCATACCCTACCTTCCACTTCTTTTTCTCAAACATCAAAACCCTCCCACCAAACCCTTCTCTCTCCCAACACCAACACCCTCCCACCAACTCCTCCTCCACACCCGCACCCGCACCCGCGCCGGAATCCAACCGCAACCACGGCTCAAAAGCTCCCACCCGCACCCGCACCCTCACCCTGCCCAGCAGTTCGGTTTCGACGAAACCGCACCCGCGGCTACAAACCCGCACCCGCGGCCTCGCCCTGACAAGAATTCTCCAGCTCGCACAAACCGCACCCGCGGCTCCACAACCGCGCCCGCGGCTCCCTCCTCGCCAGAACTCAGACGAAAGCTCAAACCGCACCCGCGGCTCCCAACCCGCACCCGCGGCTTTCGCCTCTGTCGTCCATTGCTGATTTCAGTAAGTTTTTTTTGACAACCGCCCTCATCGTTGTTGATTTTCTTACGCCTCGGGGAGGGCTTTTTGCTATTGTGCTCCTGCTGCTGCTTGGTATATTTGTTGTGTGCGGATTTGTAGTAGCATTTGCTTTGCGTATACACTTTGATGGCTGCAGTAGGAACATCCCGAGGCCACAAAAATGATTTGTGGCAACAACAGGTTCAGACCAACTTAGCTTATTTAAGGGCTAAGCAGTGTGTAGCCACGAGATTTTTTCATCCACGTACCCTCGATGATTTGGGTATGACTGCATGCACTGAGGCCATGCTTGAGCACGCAGGGCTGCATGGTTTCTTGTTCAGGTCATCTCCCACTCATGCCGAGGCTACCTATCAGTTTCTGGCGAGCCTCAAATCCAAGACCGTCTCGGAGACCACCTTCATCTCGGCCATCCAATTCATTTACAATGGACGGTCCTTTACAGTTCAGGCCGAACAGCTGCGCCACATCTTGGGAATCTCTTAGGTTCCCTCTGCATATTATGACACTACAGTTGGTGACAGCCCTACACAGGTCTGGTACACATGGACGGGACAAGTTCGGGACACCCATGGTAATGACTATAATGCTAAAATGTCCCATCCATGTCTCCGCCTGACACAGCGGGCCCTATCTATGGCCTTCTTTGGGCTTTCTAAGGTGAACAAGGTGTCTGCCTACCAGCTGAAGTATCTATATGCTCTTATGCCGGAATGTCAGGTAATTCCGGATTGGCTCTCACTTTTTGTTCACTCCTGTAAGACAGCCCGCTCAAAACCAAGGGGACAGATTGCTTTGGGTGGCATGATCACCCTCATTTTAGAGGCTGTCGTCCCCGACTGGGAGACGCTTGACTGCGTAGGTAGTCCGGACCCCTCAATGGGTCCCTATCTGCTGGATGCCACATTTCTGCAAACCCGACTTAGGTGGCTCAAGTTGGTTACAGTAAATGAGGACGAGCGGATGTGGGTTTGGCTCGGTCCTCCTGATATTGCTCTCACCGAGGATTTTGCTTATGGGCCAGCCCATACTTTTAGGATCAACCCAACACCCGCTCCCCCTCGTGCAGCTGCTCGACGACGAGCTCGCGGTGGGATCAGCATCCAGGAGCCGGTTCAGCAGCTGGATCAGCAGCCAGCTGACCTTGAGGATGAGGATGATGATGACTTCCAGGAGCCTGCCCCTCGTTTTCAGCCTCAGAGGCAATGGGGCGAAGGCTCATCATCTGCAGCTCCTGCTGACATACCTTGGGAGCAGCGTCTTTTCGAGCGGATTGAGTATGTCTACCAGTCGGTTCAGACGGTGAACCAAAATGTTGAGAGGCTGCAGCAGTCGGTGGATGACTTACGGCTCGACATGCATGCTCGTTGGCCCGAATATCCAAACCGGGATGACCCGGATCAGTGAGCTTCTTTCTCTCTTCCTCATTAATTTTCTATGTCTTACACACTGAGGGCATTGTGCACTATAAGTATGGGGGAGGGAAATTAGTTCATTGCTTATCCTAGAGTAGTTTCATTTCCTTGTTATTTCCCTTCGGTTTTTATTTTGTTGTACTTTGCATGGAATTAAAAACAGAAAAAGCCACAAAAATACGAAAAAAGGCAAATGAAAATCCTGGGATGGAAAAATCCATGCAATAAGCGGGTAGTTCGGCTTGCATTAGGCTTGGCAAAAAAGGACTTGAGGGCGGTAAGGAATGGTGAGATTGAAAATGAAATGAGTGGCTAGGTGAAAACCTTTCGAGGCGCCTAGGCAAAATGAGTGAAATGAGTGTCTTAGGACAAAATTTTAAGCATGTTAACCACTATGGAAGACCAAAATTGATAGATTTCTTTCTCATCATATTGTTTGAATACTAAATGTGTTAGTGATTTGTAGTTTCTTTCTTTTTCATACTTCCTGAGATCTTTGAGTGATTATTGTAAAAGAGTAAGTTTCTTTTAGCTTACTCGGGGACGAGCAAGGTCTAAGTATGGGGGAGTTTGATAAGCGGTGTTTTACATACCGCAACTATGGATTATTAACTAGTTTTGTATAGGATTATGTTATTTGTTTCTATGTAATCTGTATCATGGAGCTGTTCGAGAGAAGATTTACATACGAGATTTCAAGAGATGATACAAGCATTGGAAGCATTGAAGCATAAGGAAGAAGCTGCTGAAGACGAAGACGAAGACGAAGACGAAGACGAAGACGAAGACGAAGACGAAGACGAAGACGAAGACGAAGACGAAGACGAAGACGAAGACGAAGACGAAGACGAAGACGAAGACGAAGACGAAGACTTCAAGAAATCAGCAGGTTCTGCCTCAGACAACAAAGCCGCACCCGCGGGTCTCAAGCCGCACCCGCGGGTTTCACCTTCAGCCAAGGCTTTCGAGAAAGCTCAAGCCGCGCCCGCGGCCCTCACCTTCAGCCAAGGATTTCGAGAAAGCTCAAGCCGCGCCCGCGGGTCCCAAACCGCGCTCGCGGCCCTCTGCCATCCTGAGAATTTGAAGAAACCCAAAACCGCGCCCGCGGCTCTCAACCCGCGGGTGCGGTTCCTCGACAGAAGAATCAAATTGATGTCTTTGCCATTTGAAGTAATTTGTGTTTAATTTTGTAACTTTCCATACGTTTTTTAGTACCTTAATTCGGCTGTTACATTAGTTGATACTATATAGATAGTGGATGATCATCCTTGATCATCTAGTCTTTGTTTTGCTTAAGTTTTGGAGAGTATTTCACAAACTTATGAGTTGCTAAGGTTCTTTGTTTCACTTGGCGTTTGAAGCTTTTGGATTCAACAAGTTGTGAGTTTATCCTTTCCTTTTGTCTACTCTTTGATTGTCTCAACTCTCTTGTTTGTATTGTCGATGAACTAGATTTACTACTTTAGATTGATCACCTAAGTTAGTTGTGTCTTGTTCATATTGCTAGAGTTTGATACTTCTAGTTGAATTATCATACTTGTTGTGTAGAACAATCTATTTGCATGAACTAGTTGTGATTGTTATTAGAGAAGAGAGTTGAGTACATGTCGAGTATCCGACTAGTTGTCCATGATATTGCATGTATCTATCTATTCCTGAATGCATTGCTACTTTGTTATTGAACTTTGATAGTTTCGAGGTTATAATCGAGTAAGGGTTATTAGGACTAGTTGGACTAATAACTAGTCAAGAACAGGAATTAAAACGATCACTTGAGAACTTGACATAGGGATAAAAAGGATTTTAAGATCAACTTGTTAATCTAATTGTGGATAATCGCTAAGTGGAACACTTCGCTTAATCTTGTTATAACCAAGTTGACATTCGATACTTCGTATCAAAACCACAAAAAAACCCCTTTGGTTACGTTTATTGGTTAGTCATTGTGATAACTTAAGAATTTGATAAACTGATTCTCTTGGGATTCGACCCTTACTTGCGCACTATATTACTTAGTTTGCATGTTAGGATTACTTGACTTGGCACACGACAAATTCGCCTCGTCAGAAGTCAAGTATTGAAGATGAAATATATATACTAGACTTCAAGACGAAACTCTGGGATTTGAAATCACTCAATTCCGATCTCGGACGAGAGAGAACGAGCCGTTAGAAACAGAGTTGTCGGTGTCACACTTATGACCGCGATCGCGGTATTTTGATGGTGATCGCCATCCAACAGTTCTGCTCGCGGGCATTTAATTGTCAAAAATCTGTAGCCAAATAGCTAATACCGCGATCGCTATATATCCATGGTGATCGCCATCTTACAGGTGGCAGAAAGATGCAAGATTTCCATACTTACTTGTTTTCGGGATTATTTGTTTTGAGGATATTTTTGGCAATACTTTTATTAGTTATTTCTTTTACTATTGGCCACCTTATTAACCCTATATAAGGTTTGCCCTAGTTATTGTTTTAGGGACCCAGATGATTATTGTGAATTGAGAAAACGTTGTTTTTGTTCCTCCAAAAGAGAGCTTTTGTGAGAAGAGTGCTTGAGAGCATTGTTGTTAAACTCGCCCTAGTTGTACTTGTGTGTGTCAATCTCTTCCATAAGGTTGGTGCTATCGGGACTCCATAGAGCATCCTCCAGGTTCCTTGGTCTACCATAGCCATTGTGTTTTGTTGTAATCCAACGGGGTTTCTTCATCATTCGGTAAGGTTCTTGTTCTTAAGTTCAAGGGTTTTATCGTTGTTTGTTTTGATTCTAATTGACCTATCATTCGACTTATCCTTCTTTCATCTCATTCTAATTTCGCCTATCTTCTCTGTTCGAGTTTCTGTTCGAGGTTTGGTGTCTAGATCGGACAACAGCGGCTTATCCTCGCATCATAAATCTTATAACTTAATTAACTGATGGTTTCAACCACTGGGCAAACAATGGAATTATTTCCTGCTCATGGTTTGCAAACCTAGAGTTCTAGATGAAAAGTTGGATACACAAAAGATGAAAATTAGGGTTCTTAAAGAGAGTTTAACCCTAAGAAAATACCAAAAATAACACAAGGAAAGTTTTCCAAAACGAAACAATAAAACAAAACGTAAAAGGAAAGTCTGAAATCTTCAACCCAGATGCACGCACACGATCGCCATAAGTGCCACGCGATCGCCATATGTATCTTCAAATCTTCAAGGCTTTTGACATCAGGACGCGATCTCTATCTCGGGATCAGTAGTCGTCGGTCTTCTGTTGTCTTCATGTGATCGCTTCCTGTTGGATGACGATCGCCATCTTCGCTCAGATCTTCACTTCAGCTCTGAATGTCTCATGTCTTCAATCTTCAATTCTACTCTTCAAATCCTCTAAATCTTCACTTCAGTTCAAATACTCCATGCAGTAGACACTACAAAAAAACTGCTTTCAGTGACGAAAATATTCGTTGCGCAAAGTAATAATTTCGTCGCCCAAAGGTTGCCGTGACGAAATATATTTCGTCGCTGGTCCGTCGCATTAGACGCGTCGCACCAAGTGTCGGCGACAGTATATTTTCGTTGCCAAAACACACTTTTTGTGACGAAAATAAATGTCGTCGCTTGTCACCCAAATTTTTGTGTGACAAAGGTGCATTCGTCGACCTATACTTTCAGTGACAAAAAGTAATTTTGTCGCCCTATACTTTCAGTGACAAAAAGTAATTTTGTCGCCCTATGCTTTCAGCGACGAAAAGTAATTTTGTCGCCTTATGCTTTCTGTGCCAAAAAAAACTTTTGTCGCCCAGTGCCTTCATTTTTTCGTTATTTACCTGCTTTGTTTTTTCTTATGAACCCTAAACAATTTCATGTTATTTACCTGCTTCGTTTTTTATGAACCAAAATTCTATACATTAAAATATTAATGGAAAGTGGGCAAATATAAGAAATATTCATATAATCAAGCCACTTGGCAAAAAGTTGTTACAACTGTAGCAAAAGATATCACCTTATAACAAACTGTAGCAAAAAATAAACTGTGCTTTGGTAAATACTGCTTTGTGTTTTGTGGAAATACTGTTGTAGATCCTCCAAGCACACCTGGCATAAAAAAGAATCAGAAATCAACACAAATGAGTGTTTAGCTGAATGGTATTTTTAATTTTTAACCTAGGAACACATGCAATCTATTCACTTAATATAGATTACCAAATCTGATCAAACATACAGTTTGCTGAACCTAATTGATCAAAATCACTACATCAAAGCAATTAACCGAAATCTGATCAACACAATGAACCGAAATCTGATCAACAGGTAAAATAGACATTGAAAAGCTCAAGTATTGACAGACAGACAGACAAACAACAATATCTAACTCATGCTATGGGGCTTCTTTGACAAGACGAACAGAAGAGCCAAAACAAAACATACCACACCACCATCAACAAATTCCACTCACGCTGAAAATTAACACTAAAACAAATGCAAAGCAAAGGATCAGAAGGAGGTTACTAACTATGTCTATGTCTAACCATCATACAGACATGATCATGAGAACTTAGAAACTAACCTATTACTACAATACGACCCTATCAAGTTAAATAGAAAAAAAAAACACAATGGTTTATCCTCAGTAAGAATATCCCCTCAAAATAAACTTCCAAGAATTTACTTGCTTCCATGTTTTTTAAAACCATGAAGACTCAGTCTTCACTAGCAGAATTTCAATCAGACTATAGTCGAAAAAACCATGAAGGTGGTGAGTGAATGCCCCCATCTCTCACTCCCCTTCTAATTTTATCACCTTGCCTCGCCTCGCCTCAACCTCCTCGTCACACCACCGCGTCGGAGCAATGGGACGCGTAGCACACCTGCGCATTTACTCACCACCTTGCTGCTCATCTTCGACCCGACTGCGGAGTCGTCAATTCCACCATTCAGGTTGTCTTCCTCAGTTTCTCTCCATTGTCGAACCTTGTTCAACCCTCCATCAAAGATTACTTCACCTCCTTTCCATCAAATGAGTAAGTTTTCCCCAATCTCCTTAAACCCTAGATTTTTTAACTTGGGTATATACCGGTAATTGATGTGCTTAATGTGATATTGAAGTTTAGTTATTGATTAATGGATATTATGGAATGATTAAATTGATCAAAAGTTGAGATTGGAGGTGATGGATATAGGTTTGGACGAGTTGCAGGTTTTCCAGAGGAAGATATAACAACCTAAATAAACTTGGATAGTTTGTATTTCTTGATTAGAGTAACAATTTGGTTAATGGTAATTTAGACATAGGATGGAGCAAATGATCATCTCTTTAGGTTTTTTAAATGCTTGATCTTGATAAACATGTGCTGCAGCTTGTAGTCATTTAAGGAAATCTAAATAATTTTGCTGGTAGTGAAATGAGCAATTTAAATTCATCTGGAAAAAGTATCTTACTTATATAGTGCTTCTGCTCCTAGACTAACTGTTAGTAATTTACATTAATACTGACCCATATCATATGTTTTAATTCACCTCACGAGAAATAGGTAAAGTGGAGAATACCGATTTTATATTCCTTCTGCTCTCACTCATTCATTTGCACAATTTACTTATGCAACACAAAATACAGGTTTCAAGTTTTATGGATCTTTCTCTTAGGAATCAAGTGTAGATATGCATTTCTGAAGCATCTCTGAATTTTCTGGGCAAATTCCTTAATTTCTGGAAAGTTGGAGTTGAGTTCATAAGGTGGGGAATTATTTCACGAGCCCGAGGAATTTTACGGATTTTGAATTGGACGTATATGTAAATAGTTATGTGCGCTTTCGTGATTCATGAAGGTTTTGGCAATTTGATTGCTTTGGATATATGTTGGAGAGTGTTCGACTGCCTATAGCTAGAGTAACTACTAAGGCAAGTTAATCATTTGTGAGTGCTTATGAGAGGTAGTCCGAGTTTTAAGCCTTTGAGCTTCTGCTTGTCTATGAACTACTTCGATCGTTTCTTATCACTTCATGGTTTACCTGTAAGTTTATACTCAGCATCACTTCTTGTGAATAACTTCTCACTTGGAAAATTAATATTGTTTGTTTCTCACATTCTTTCCTTGTGAATGAATAAAATAGAAAGATAGAGCTTGGGCTGTGCAACTGCTAGTTGTTGCCTGTTTATCAATTGTTGTCAAAATGGAAGAGATTAATGTGCCTTCTTTACTAGAATTGCAGGTGAGTTTTTTAAGCATTTTATTTGGTCACACTCACACATTTGAGTTTTGAGCTTGATTTATTTATCTGTTGTTGTGTGGCAATGTCTAGTGTTTACCAATTGTTTTTTCTTGTGTTGTGTGGTTAGGTGGCAGACCCAAAGTTTGTGTTTGAAGTTAAGACAATTCAGAGAATGGAGCTTCTTGTGCTGACCACATTGAACTGGCAAATGAGTGCTATCACACCCTTCTCCTTCATGGATTACTTCCTTAACAACATAACTGATGGTATTTTACTTCCAACAACTTTGATCAACAAAACATTTCAGCTCACCTTATGCACTACGTACTAGAGGTTTGTTCTTGCATTCAGTCTCTTGTTTTTCACTGTTTTAGGCCTTTAAACTATCATAGTTATTAACTGTATAAATTTTTGAATGAGACTTTCCAGGAATTGACTTCCGGGAATTCAAGCCATCTGAAATTGCAGCTGCAATTGCTATCTTAGTCATAGGGGAGATACATGAAACAGTTAACATTGACAAAGCCATTTCTCCCACACCAACATTCTCGACTTCTGTTTTTGTTTTTTTTCTATCAAAAAAAAAAAAAAACATTCTCGACTTCTGTTCATGTCGATAGGGCAAGGAATACTAAAACCGTGATTTGTTAGGTTTTGTATCGGATAGTAAAGACTGACACTCATTTTTTATATGCAGGAAAGAGTTGTTGAGTGTATTGAGCTGATTAAGGACTTGTCACTGATGAGTGAGATTGGTGATGGAGGAAGCAATGGATCTTGCTGCTGCCAGAGAGCCCGGTTGGAGTTTTGGAAGCAAGGTGCTTCAACAATGGAGGCTTTGGTATCATTGTTGGGTCAGGTGCACATTGCTTCTTCTCCACCTGACAACTCCAAGAAGAAGAAATTTGATCACTTAAGCCAATCTTCCACATAGTGAACAAAGAAAAGGAGGCCAGTAGCTGGAGAATGAAAAAAGGAGGCACGGAGTAATTCAGTTTTGTTTTTTTAGTTGGATTGAAGTTATTTGGGGGTGATCATCTCTTTCTAGCATATTGTGTATAATAGCCGCCAGTAATAGAAGTATAGAACATACAATATTACTATGGGTATAATAAATTAAAGACAAATACGATTGTAACAACAATACTACATCTACATTTACTACGGTTATAACAACAATATTACATACACATTTACTACGGTTGTGATTACATTACTACATACACCTTTACTACGAATGTAACGATATTACTACAGACATATTTACTACGGTTGCCACATTTACTACGGGTTTCAATAGGGGTAGAAAATCTTCATTTTTACTACGGTTACAAAAGTATTACGGTTCTGCAAACCGTAGTGAATATGTGAACCGTAGTAAAAATGTAACCGTAGTAAACAGAAACATGACAACCACATTTACGACGGTTCAGAACCGTAGTAAAACATGCATTTGAACCGTAGTAAAACTGACAATTTGTACTAGTGTCTCTCTTTGATCTCGACAGTTGGTCCTCCAACATCTGGACGGATTGGGTCTGTGCTCATTACCTCCGTAATCACGATATTTGGACCGTCCTTGCTAAGGATCACAACAGCTACAACTGGAAGTGCCTCCTCAAAATCAGAGACCTGCTCTTGCTCAAGGTCGCAGCTCCTCAACTCCGCTTGGAAATTTGTTCCCCGCACGGTAAATTCTCCTCCTCTAATGCTTACCACATCCTTCGCAGCCCCTCCGCCCCTAAAGCTTGGTCTGCTGCTCTTTGGTACCCTCTAAACACCCCCAAATGCTCCTTCATTACCTGGGTTGCTGCTCATGGAAAGCTCCCCACTAAAGATAAAATCTCACAATGGACTGTTATTGCTTGCCCAAACTGTGTTCTCTGCAGCAACGCCCTTGAAACTAACGATCATCTTTGGAGCGGCTGCCCTTTTGTTACATACATCCTTAGAGATCTACTTCAATGGATGCGCATCACCGCCTCTTCTGACTCGATACAAGGCTGGCTCACACTCCTTAGCCACGGTCCAAAAACTAAGAAAACCAAGGTTATCTTCTCGGCTGCGCTCTTCACCTCCTTCATCTACTTTGTCTGGCTCACCCGCAATGAAGCCATCTTCAACAATGCTCCCCCGGACAAAGTATATTGCATTCGCCGTATTAAAGACCATATCAGATCTGCCACTCTTGCTAAAACATCTCGCCCGGGCGACAAATCTACCAAGTGGAAAGAGTTCCTTAGTAGACTTGCTTGAATATATTAGATCTTAGGTCTTTGATCTTTATGATCAATTTTGTGTACAGGGATTTTGTGATTACCCTGCAGATTCCAAACCTTTTGTAAAGCTTTCTCCCCACATTCAATATATTTACCTTAATTCAAAAAAAAAACTACATTTGGTCGCCCAAATATGACTTTTGGTGACAAAAAAAAAATCGTCGCCCTTGTTTTAATTTTTCGTCACAGAAAGTAGTTTTTCTTGTACTGAGAATTAACTCCAAACTCATACAAATTCACTCTAAATATAATGTAATAATCTCTAGTTACGTTATATAAAATGCAGCGCATCAATATAAATATTTACTCTCTTCGTCCTCATATATAGATCTCTAAAAGTTAAGAGAACAGAAGAAAGAGAATATTGAATGGTTGATATAATAGTAGGATAGTAATGAAAGAGAAATGAAAAAATAGTTTTGATTGTTATGGGGCTGAGGTATAAAAATATAAGATTTTGGTAGGGGTATTTTGGTCAAAATAGTATGTTATTCAAAGAGGAACAACATTAGTGACAGATAGAAATTAAAACCTCTAGAGGAACTTTCGGTATAACTCGGGCATAGATACACAATTTCATTTAGACCAACAAATAATATGGTCCAGAACTTACGAAATATTAGCCTGATAGAAATAGGGGATTACTTCACACACCTCGATATTGGCCATGCGCACTCTCACAAGACCAATATAGCCCTACTAATGAGAATTAATTGCTAAATTAACCTTTCTAAATACCTTCATGTAACCGGCTATATCAAGTCACCTGTTGTAGTTCCTTCTTCCTCCGGGTTCTCACTTCTCATAGAGGAATTTCTAAATCTCAGTCAAACAAAATTGATTTGCAACCACAATCTAGAGTTGAGAATTAAAAGAATAAACAACCCACTTTGGATGGGTAAAATGGTAGTAGGGTTTTCGATGTTAAGTCGGGAAATTGAAACCCTGAATTGGCCGATTCCACTGCTGTTTGAGTTTGCAGCAGCGAGCGAGCGACAATGTCAACCTTCTCACACCCCACGCTTTCTCGACATCCCCATTACGCTTCTCGATATATTTACAAAGCCAGGTTAATTTTAGAATCATTCTATGTTTTAACCCGGACTAAGACACGCCCGAGTTATAACATTATAACCCCTGAGTTTTTCAACAGCTTTAGAACCCGTGATTTGCATGTCCGGGAAATTTTGTACGGGTTATTACTTATTAGAACTTTTTTTGTAGTAGTGCATCATCAAAGGATGAACAAGCTCAAAAAAGCCGAAACTTAAATGAATGGCCCGATCCGGATCAGTTACATTAACTTTGTTACCCCAACCGATTTGTTTAATATAGATTAGATACATAGATTTTAGAAATAGAGAATTATAATATATAGCCTGAGTCATCATTTAAGTAAATTATCTCACACACATTCAAACATAACATACGCAAACAATTATTTGATCATAACTTAAGAACCAAGCATACATATACTCGATCACTAAGATACATAGTCACATAAAAGGGTACAATACATATATGCAATGACTATATGTACGCGATTTTTTCCCTAAATGCACGCGAATATGTGCGCACAAGGTTTTACACTGTAAAGATCTGTGCGCGTATGATCTGCGCACAGATTCACGTGCATATAGGCCGGGCGTACATATAAGCATTACTCTTTTATTCATGCAAGCATACGGTAGCAACACTAAGATACATGAACAACAACAAATTAAAGCTGAGTGATCAAACCCTAATTGATCAGTTTTGTGGCTGGCTTGCGGCATAAGCCTCGGCCTCGGCAACCGAAGCGCAGCACCTGCATCTGTATCTACCGCAACAACCGTAGCGACAGCCGCCTCCACCGCCATAGCGTCCGCCACCTCCTCCGTAACGCGGGTATCCGCCACCACCACCTCCATAGCCCGGGGAACCGCCCCCACCTCCGTAGCCCGGGGAACCGCCCCCACCTCCGTAGCCCGGGGAACCACCACCACCTCCATAGCCCGGGGAACCGCCCCCACCTCCGTAGCGCGGTAACCCGCCACCACCGTAGTCCCCGCCTCCACCGTACTTGGCGTCCCCGAGTCCAGACTCACCTGCAAATAGTTATGCCATTAAAACTGAGATCAATTCATTTAATTTATGTATGTGTAGATGTATCATTATCCCTATTATGGCTCCCTCATGAAATAGTAGTTGAAACTTGAGTTATAGATAAATGATTAGCTAAATATGACCATGAAAAATGTTGTTTAAAAAGTTAGGTAAGCTTAATTTGTAATAAATAATGGTAAAATTATGAAAAAAATAAAATGAATTATTTAAATCTTTTATTGATAAAGATTAATATTGGATTAAAAAATACATTATGCTTGTTAAACTCCATTAATCTAGGGTGTAACATTAACAAATTAAGCTACTTTACAAGATGATTGTTTTTTTCCGAACACTCAACAACCAGATGGAATAAAAAAATTAAGCTCTGTAGTGTAAAAAAAGCTATACCGAAGAGAGTCTATATCATTTTTTCAGCCTAGCTAGCTCGTATAAATATTTTTATATGTTTATAGGGATAATTTATCTTAACATATTATATTTTGAGTGATCCTGTGAGAATTAATTGCATATATAATTAAATAAGGAAGGGAAATGAACCACACTAGTTTCAGCCAAATCCCTTGCTGCAACCTCATAAGAGAGGAGAAGAACAAATGCTAGAACAGCAAGCGAAAGAGCTAATGTTGCCTTGAAAGCCATGTTTTGTAACGTATGAGGTTATATTTTGTGAATGGATGAGATAATGGATAGAGTTGCATGGCCTTTTATAGAGTGAGAAATTAGGTGTTATGCAGTAATGAGTAGTGCAAGTTGGGATTTTTGTATGAACACAAGTTGGATATTTGAAGTCAATACTCATAAAGGATGAGTGTCAGTATGCATACAGTTGGCTGGTGGAATTGAGTGGTTGCTCATTTCTTCTCATTAAATGTCACATGCATTTTGAGTATGAAATCTTGACTTCATGTACTGGATCCATAATACAAATCTTAGATATACATGACAGGTCATATATGATATACTCCGTACTCCTTATATACATCCTATCGAAAGTCCATAATAAGTGACATAACAAGACACACGAAAGGCAAAGCTAGCGCTAAACCTCAACAATGAAAGAGTTCGCAAGCGACAAACTCAAAGAACGATAAATGGAATCCACCAGAAATAAGAGAAAACTCTTGATTGTTAATTGAATAAAAGATGATCTTCCTGAACAACATAACCTTCGTTTAAATAACAAGCAATCCTAATCTTAGTCCTAGATAGAATTAATTAAAAATAGCTAAAAACTAATGAAGATAGATAAACAAGGTAAAAAAGATAAAAACTAGAAAATAGATAATAATAGATAGAACTCCCGAATTCCTACTTTCCCAGCCTACGCATTGTTGCTACGACGCGCGATTTCCCCATCGATCTTGGCGGATAACGCTCCTGCATCAGTCTCCCCCACCTCTAAAGAACTCGACCCCGAGTTCTGGTCGGGATAAAGCTCGCCCTCTTCATGGTACTCATATATATCCACAATGTTGAAGGTGTTGGATATGTTCATGTCACTTGGAAGGGCGACCACATAAGCGTTATCATTAATCTTGCGAGTCACTTGAAATGGACCATACTTGCGCGGTTGTAGCTTCTGGTAAGTGCCCACAGGACCTTGTCGCCAACAGCAAAAACCTTTACACGACGATGCTTATCTGCAGCTGCCTTGTTGCGCTGACCCGTCTCTGCCAATTTAAGTTTAACCGCCTCACGGACATGTTGAACATACTTAGCCATTTCGACCGCCGCCACACTAACTCCAGGTGCCTAAGGAAGGGGAACCAGATCCACTACATGGCGAGGAATGGCTGTATAGACCAACGCAAAAGGGGACTTACCCGTAGCGGAGTGCACAACGCTGTTGTAAGCGAACTCAACCTGGGGTAGAGCAAGGTCCCACTGCTTTGGTTTGTCCCCGCAAATACAGCGAATCATATTGCCTAACGACCGATTGGTGACCTCCGTCTGGCCGTCCGTTTGGGGGTGCGCCGTGGTACTCTTGTTAAGGGCGGTTCCAAATAATTTCCACAACGTGATCCAGAAATGGCTAAGGAACTTTGTGTCTCGGTCGGAAGTGATAGATTTAGGAACTCCATGTAAATGCACAATCTCCCGAAAGAAAAGCTTGGCGATATTGGAGGCGTCTGCGGTTTTCTTGCACACAATGAAATGGGTCATTTTTGAGAATCTGTCAACCACAACGAACACAGAATCGACTCCCCGTTGAGTGCACGACAAGCCTAGCACGAAATCCATGGACAGATCAAGCCATATATCATCCGGCACGGGCAAGGGAAGATACAAACCCGTATTATGGGCCTGACCCTTAGACGTTTGGCAGATGTAGCAACGGAGAACAATAGTGCTCGCATCTCGTCGGAGATGGGGCCAGAAATAACGTTCCTCCAAACCCGCAATTGTCTTGTCCCTTCCGAGATGGCCACTGAGGCCTCCCCCATGTAGTTCGCGAATCAGTTGTTCGCGCAAAGAGGAACAAGGAATACAAAGTTGGTCCCCTTTGGAAAGATAGCCCTCGCGAATATGGAAATCACTGACGGTATGATTCTCCCTACATTTGGTCCAGATGTCACCGAACTCCGTGTCGGTTTCATAGAGGTCCTTCAACACGTGAAATCCCACCACCTCTTGGGCCAATGTTACCAATAGCGAGGCGCGCCGACTCAATGCATCCGCGACCGTATTCTGGACTCCCAATTTATGTTGAATGATAAAGGGAAACTTTTGTAAGAAACTAACCCATCGAGCGTGCATTTTGTTGATGACCTTTTGGTTGTGTAAATATTTGAGGGCTTGGTGGTCTGTGAAGAGGACGAACTCTCGCTGAATTAAGTAATGTTCCCATTGCCTTAATGCGCGAAAAACGGCGTAGAATTCTTGGTCATAGGTGCTCCAACATTGCCTTGCCTCACTTAATTTCTCGCTAAAGAAAGCTACCGGGCGTTTTTCTTGAGATAACACAGCCCCGACGCCGACACCACTCGCATCGCATTCGACTTGAAATATCTTGTCGAAATCTGGTAAGGCTAAGACGGGTGCGGTGCATAATTTTTCCTTGATTAGTGCAAAGCTCTGTTCTTGCGCAGGAGCCCAGGAGAACTTCCCTTTCTTCAAACACTCGGTGATAGGAGCGGTGATGGAGCTGAAATCACGCACAAATCGTTTGTAGAAAGTGGCCAGCCCATGGACACTTCGTACCTCGGAGACAGATTTGGGCGTTGGCCAGTTTCGAATGGCACTCACCTTCTCCTCATCGACGTGAATCCCCTCCGCTCCGATGACAAAACCTAGGAAGAGCAGTTTGTTTGTGCTGAACGTACACTTTTTGAAATTGATATACAACTGATTTTCCTTTAGGACCTGCAGGACCTGTCGCACATGCCCCAAATGTTCCGCTTCCGTCTTGCTATAAATCAGAATGTCGTCGAAATAAACCACGACAAAGGAACCAGAAAATGGGCGAAGTACTTGGTTCATAAGTCTCATAAATGTCCTAGGGGCGTTGGATAACCCGAAAGGCATCACCAACCATTCGTACAAGCCATCCTTGTTTTTGAAAGCGGTCTTCCATTCATCCCCGGGTCGGATCCGAATTTGATGGTAGCCGCTACGCAAATCAATCTTCGTAAAGACTTTAGAACCCGCGAGTTCATCTAGCATGTCTTCTAATCTCGGTATGGGAAAGCGGTACTTAATGGTGATCTTGTTTATAGCTCGGCTGTCAACGCACATTCTCCACTGTCCTCCCTTCTTTGGAACCAAGAGAACCGGTACAGCACAAGGGCTCATACTCTCTTGGATGAAACCTTTCTTCAACAAGTCTTCAATTTGTTCCCTTAAAATCTCGTTTTCCTTTGGACTCATCCGATAGTGCGGGAGATTGGGTAGAATCGAACCCGGAATGAAATCAATTTGATGCTGGATGTCTCTCATGGGAGGAAGTTTGCCGGGCAGGTCTTCCGTAATCAATTCCTCAAAATCATTCAATATATTCAGGATTTCTGCGGGTATGGACTCGGCCTCCTCCGCAGCGTGTAGCAGTCCCTTTACTGCTATCGGGCAGAACCATTTAGCTTCCTTGATGGATTCATCTATCTCTTTCTCGCCGTGAGTAAGGGCGAGAAAGTTGGCGCCTTTAATTGGTGGTCCGTCAAACTGAAGAACGAGTGACATTGCGATCTTGTGAGACCCCCAAGTAAACATGGTAACATTGTCTCGGCCCCTGTAGGTCACGTCGTTGTCGTACTGCCATGGTCGGCCAAGGAGTATATGACAGACGTCCATGTCGAGTACGTCGCACAGAACCTCTTCCTTGTATCGTTTGCCAATGGATAGCGGAACCCGACACGTTGATGTTACTCTAACCTGGGGTCCCTTGCTTACCCAACCGAGTGTATATGGCTGTGCGTGGGGTTCTGTTGGTAATTCAAGATGCTCCACCAATTTTTTTGATACAAGATTTTCGGTGCTCCCGTTGTCTACAATTAAGTTGCAACTTTTGTTCTTGATCGCACAGTGGGTACGAAACAAGTTCTTCCTTTGCCCCTCCTCTTTTGATGATAATAAAATCCTTTGAAGTACGCAATTTACCCTTTCTTCCGGATTTTCTTTAGCGAATTCTACTCCGGCGTATTCATCACCATCGCCATCTTCTTCGCTTCCTCTGTCGCCTTCCATCAGGGATACGGTCCTTCTTGAAGGACACACATTAGAGCGATGCCCTTGTCCTCCACAACGGAAACACTTGTCGCCGGAGGGTTTAACATATGGGTTGCTGTTTGGACGGGATTGCGTCGCTCGATTAGAACATGCGGAATCAAGAGCGGTTGATGTGCTCGAATTTGTCGATGAGGTTCCTCCCTTTGGGTTCTTATCCACTGCAGCGTCGGTGTTGTTTTGAGGCTGAAATCGGCGGAAAGGAGTGAAATTTCGGCCAGCTTTCTCCATCAGTTCGGCCTTCAAGGCGAGGCTAGAAGCTTCTGTTACCGACCATACATTCTGGAGACCCATCTTCTCCTGTAGCGATCCTTTCAGACCACTAATATAACGTGCTACTTTCTGATTTTCAGATTCGCCCAAATCATTCCTTTCCGAAAAATGGAGAAATTCGGCGGTGTATTCTGTTACGCTCCTCCGCCCTTGGGCGCACTCGATGTACATCTTGTACATGATTTTCTCATAGTCTTCCGGCAAGAAGCGCTCTAACATTAATTGTTTCATTCGCCTCCAAGTTCTAATTGGTCCTTTTCGTTGTCGTTGACGTTGGACGACTAATTTGTCCCACCAGACAGCCGCCGTACTTTTCAGACGGATGGCTACCATCTTGACCTGTTTGCTTTCCGGGACTCCCATGACATCGAAAAAACGATCGACATCAATTTGCCAATCTAGAAAATCTTCTACTCCCATGGTACCATAGAATAAAGGTATATCGGCCTTTACTCTGTAGTCATTCTTCGCGGTTTCTCCAGGATCTTCCTCCACGATGTTTTCTTCCTCCGAACTGGAATCGTCGATTTGATGACGCCCTCCTTGGAGAGGACGTGCTGGTTCCTCCTGTCTTCCTCTTCGTTGATGGCGGCCGCCTTCAAGGTCCTCCATCCGGGTAGTTAACGCGGCGATTTGAGTAGTGAGTTGATTTGTGGCAGTCGTAAGGGTTGTGGTAAAGGCCACGCTCATCCCTTCGATATCTGCTCGGGTAACGGGTTGATCGGCCATGATGAATCGGTTGTGAAAAGGGCAGGAGAAGGCCTGCTCTGATACCAACTGACGCAGCAAGAAACACGAAAGGCAAAGCTAGCGCTAAACCTCAACAATGGAAGAGTTCGCAAGCGACAAACTCAAAGAACGATAACTGGAATCCACCAGAAATAAGAGAAAACTCTTGATTGTTAATTGAATAAAAGATGATCTTCCTAAATAACATAACCTTCGTTTAAATAACAAGCAATCCTAATCTTAGTCCTAGATAGAATTAATTAAAAATAGCTAAAAACTAATGAAGATAGATAAACGAGGTAAAAAAGATAAAAACTAGAAAATAGATAATAATAGATAGAACTCCCGAATTCCTGCTTTCCCAGCCTACGCATTGTTGTTACGACGCGCGATTTCCCCATCGATCTTGGCGGATAACGCTCTTGCATCAATAAGAGAACAAGTAAGTTCAGTACTGAAAGCAATGATGTCGATAGTCCACTCCACACACAACTCAAGAAGGTCTATATACTTAGTAAGGAATAAAGTTCTTGATCAACTTATTTTCACAGATGTTTCTTTAATACTGTACTAGCCGAACGCCAATCGTACGCATTGAGATGATGTTGATTTAACGGTTTATGTAAAACTTCATATCATTGTATTTTACGCTAATTTCTCAAATCCATCGAGTCATTCATGTCTCATAGCTGAAACAGCCACTTTCTGTAGCAGTTAGTTGTGTGTCCAACCACCTACTTCTGTAGTATAAGATGTCTATACTAATGAACATGAAGCAATTCTAAAGAGGAAAATGGTTAATAGGGAAGGTCGGGCAACCACCAGTCAAATAACATGGGAATTTTTCTATATAATTTGATACATAATGATCCGACATTCCAACCTTGTGTGAATTTCGGAAACTTCTGTATTAATATATAGGGGTTTTTGCAGGAAACCACCCGTTATTTGTCGAAATTTGCAGGTAACCACCCGTTATACACGTATTTATTCTAAACCACCCAAATTCTATACTTTTCTTACAATTCACCACCCGTAAACAGTTTCCGTCCAACATGCCGTCTAAGTCTGTGAAATGACCATTATACCCCTTGTTTTTTAACCAAATGAAGGGTAAAAATGTCATTGTAATATCCGAATCTGACGAGAATTTGAACGATATTTTCAATTTCTCGTATGACTACTGCATTAAAACTTCATCCTTCCTTAGGGTGAAATGTTCATCAGGAAAGGGGCAAACTCGATTGGAGATTGAGTCAGGAAAGGGGCGAAGATTCTCACAATTGAAGATCGAAGCTGCAATTGAAGATTCTCGCGATTGGCGGATTCTCGCAATTGAAGATCGAAGCTTTCCTCTCAGGAATCGAAGAACGAAGCTTGCAGGAGTCGTGGTAAGTAATCCTCAAACCAATGTAGTCCGCAATTAGGGTTTATTCGAAAACGAATATTAGGGCCTTTACGTTCTCGAATTAGGGCTATATGTAATCGAATTGGGGCTAGGTTGTTCTGTACGTGAGTTTTGGTTATCTAATTTGTTGAAGTAAGTTAAGTGAATTAGGGATTTCGAATTAGGGGATTCAAAATCCTATTCGTCAGTTAAGTGTAAAAATCATCTGATAATGTGCTAAAAATCATCTATAACACTAAGGATTCAAAATTTGTTGAAGTAAGTTAAGTGTAAAAATCATCTGATAATGTGCAGGATCATGTCATCTCAATCTCAATCCCAATCCTATTCGTCAAACAATGGTAGCATATTTTGTGATTGCAATTTGAGGCCTGTAATTCTTACAGCTTACACTGTAAAGAATTATGGAAGGAAATTTTTAAGATGTCCATCAAGATGCTGCAAATTTTTTCAATGGATTGATGCTCCATTGGAGCCGAATGTGAGTGAGATAATCCAGAAATTGGAAGAGGAGAATCTGCAGCTCAAAGCAACAGTGAAGGCAAAAGATAAGCAGATTGGGAGGTTGTGGTTGCTTGTATTTGTATTGGTTGCTGAGATTGTATTTTTTAGGTTTTATAAGTAGGGCTAATGTGTTATCTTAGTATCTTTGAGACATGACAAAATGTTGTATGAATCTTATTTGTAAGTCTTATCTAAGTTTCAATTTATGAATTATGTAAGTCTTAATATTGCATCAGATTGCAAGTTTGAATTTGGCTTATAAAATGGTACATTGGTTGCATGAAAAGGTGCACTGGTAACTGGTAAGCTGCAGGTGCACTGGTAAGCTGCAGGTGCATTGGGTTTTGCTTGGTCAAAAGTAGGTTAATGCACACATACTGATGTTGAGGTGCATTAGTTATTGTTTGACCAAAAAATAGTTAATGCACATTTGTAACCCTAGTTGTTAACTGTATATAAGGAGTTTGCTGAAGTTTCTGAAGTTGTGTGACTTGTTCGAACAAGCTCAAGGGGAAGAGAGGTTGGGTTTGCTGAAGTTTTTTTGAAATGGCTCAAAATGTTGATCCTGAGGTGATTGTATTGAGTTCAAACAATTCATCATCTGATGAGTCCTCTGATTGGAGTTCAACAGAGGAGTCTTCTGATGTCGAGGAGATCAACAATCCAGAAAATCGACATATAGTTGAAGTAGGAGGTGGAGGCGAAGCAGCACTTGAAAGAGCACGCAGTTACCCATGTGACAAGAAGAAGAGTTTCATTGTTTCAATGAAGAAATCGTTTGTCGAGGACGATTGTCGACTAGTACTTTCTTATCTCTTGTCTTATAAATTGGTGTTATACTTGTTTGATATTGACATTATTTTGTTGTGTGCAGCCACTCCCTTACAAGCATGCAGATAGGTTTATGAAGAGATTCAAAAAAATCAACCTATCAAATGGTTATCATCATTGGCCTGTACTTGTGAAACATAGCAACAATGCGTATAGGTTGGGAAAAGGCTGGAGGACTTTTGTTGAAGAAAACAACATGCGCAAGGATGATGCGTGCCTGTTTGAGCTATTGGGCGTAGGACATGACGGTGATGTCTATGATGTCAAGATCTTCAAGTCTTGAACAATTGGGTGTTCTATCCTTCTAGGTGTTTCTCTGCTTGTTTTTAAGTGTGCTTTGTTAGCAACAATGGTTTGTTTTTTTAATGTAAGCTTGGTAATGCAACAATGGTTTGTTTTCAATGTCAATGCAAGAATCCGACAGTCATGATATACCAAAATGAGCAATCAAAATGTTGATTTAATGAAATATGAAACCCTGAAGTTAATACCCCATAATTCACTTGAAACAAAATGACATAGATAGTAGTGTTCAAGTGGTAGTCTAGCAATGTATTCCAGATATTTCACCTAATCAAACCAAAATGACATAGAAAGTAGTCTGACATAATTCAACACTGAAATTTTTTCCAAACTAAGATATGGTCATTTTGTTCCACGTGAGCTTGATCTTGTTGATGTGCCAACTTGTGATCTTGTTGTAGTTCCAGACCTGGATGCAACTTGTGATCTTGTTGTAGTTCCAGTGGTAGGCTTCTTAGAATGTCTCGGAGGATGGAACTTCCTGGCAGTAGTAGGTCTTAGAGCATCAACCTGCGATAAATAAGTAGGCCTCAGTAACAATGAAATAAGTAGGAAAATCAGTGCAAAATTCAAAATGGCACTCACATTATTAGAAGTTGGTGCTTGGGATGACTGTGTAGATGGAGGTTGTGTCATCTCTTGGAGAAGGAGTGCATCCTGCCAAAATAAAATGAAGTAATGGTCATACAAAACAATGAAGTATTGGGAACCATAGTAAGCAATGAAATTACCACATCATAATCTTCAACATTTCCCATTTGCACTGTTTCATCAGGGACTGGAGTTGCTCTTGCAGGTGATGCTGGATCTAGCCTCAGCTATAACAAACAAAAATCCCTCCAGTGTGTTAAGAAACATTATACATTCAAAAATTTATGAAATAATCCCAGATCAACCAACATTACCTGCTTCCTGGTGTACTTTCTTTTCCTTGGATTAACAGGCATGGCATTATTACTTGGTGGTCTTCCTCCAGTGTTTGTAGCCCTAGGAATCTCAGTTGAAGGTGGTTTAGGTGGGTTTTTACAAGTCTTCCTGATGTGGCCTTCTTCTCCACAATTACCACACTTATTTTTCCTAGTCCTTAATCTTGTCTGTTTTCCAGTCTCTCCAGGTTCTTTGTTTCTGGATTTCTTGGGCCTTCCAGCTTGTATGATTAGCTTAGGAGGTTGAAGTGGTGGGTAAACTGTCTTCTCCCATTGGTCTTGTCCAGGCATAGGATTCACAGATAAGCTGTATGTCTTCATGTAGGTCTCTTTTGTATAATAATGTGACACATAATCTTCAAGCTTGTGTCTCCTCTTTAAAATGCAGGAAATAGCATGTGTACAAGGCATGCCAGTTATGTCCCACATGTTGCATCCACAGCTCCTCCTAACCAGATCAACCACATATGTCTTTCCACCACAGTCCACTTCATAGCAATCTGCATCCCCATAGCATCTGCACCTATACAAACTATCAGTTCTAAGAGCATTCAGCCTCTTTGCAGCTTCTGGAGTTAGATATCCCTGGTGTGCATTCATTTTGGCTCTCTTGCTTATAAACATCTTCATGAGTTTTCTCCTAATCCACTCACACATACTAAGGATAGACATCTCTCTGGCAGGCAAGATACAACTGTTAAATGACTCACATGAGTTGTTGAGTAGCATATCTGACTTCACATAATGCTTGAAACCATGTAGAGACCATGTACATGGGTCTTGTCTCATAAGGTAGTTATATGCCTTCTCATCCATGTCTTTTATCTTCTCCATTTCCATCTCAAAATCAGGTAGAGTGGCAGCCTTTGCAGATGCACCAACAGAGTCTCTGTATGACTTCCCAGGCCACTGTTGGGCAAAGTTTTTTTGAAGATGTCTAACACATACACGTGTGTCAGCATTAGGAGCAACCAACTTCAATGCCTCAAGCAAACCCTGCAATATCAAATACATAATCAGTTATTATGTTCCTGTATTTTTAAAAATACCAAGAATCAGTTATTATGTTACCTTCTGCCTATCTGACATGAAAGTCAATGGCTCACCACCAATATCTCTTAGCAAATTTTCCAGGAACCAACACCATGTAGATTTCTTTTCTGACTCCACCACTGCAAAAGCAATTGGAAAGATGTTTTCATTTCCATCTTGTGCAACTGCAGACAACACTTGTCCTGTATAAGCTCCCTTCAAATGACACCCATCTAGTCCTATAATTGACCTACAACCTGCCTTGAATCCCTCTTTGCAATCTTGGAGACAAACATACATCCTCTGAAAGATAGGCTTCTCTGGATTCTCTGTATTCTGCTCAGGCCTTACATACACTGTGTTGCCCTCATTGTACTTAATAATTGTGGCTGCATAATCCCATACTCTTGCATATTGTTCAGGTGCAAAACCTTGTGTCAACATGATTGCCCTAAGTCTAGCTCTCCAAGCCTGGTGATAAGAAATGTTCACACTATGCTCCCTCTTTACTGTGAGGATAAATTGTCTGATCCTCCATTGTGGATCCTCTCTGTAATGCTCAAGATATCTCTGAGCAAGCCAAATAGCATCCATCTTGGTGTTCTTATCCTGCCAACCACACTGATGTTCAGGTTCCCAAGTCTTGAGTTGGAAACTTCCATCAGTTCCCATCCTCCTTGCTGCTGCTTTGAACCCACACAATGAAACTTTACACTTGCAATTTTTCCTACTATGTTTGAACCCACACTCACACTTATTCAAACAATAAGCTGAAACTTTAGACTTGTCATTATGCAAGTAATAGTAGTCAAAACCATTCTCCAAGGCATACTGTTTGAAAGCTTTTCTAAAAACTTCATTAGATGCAAATGTCATCTGTTTCTTGAGACATATCTTGTGCTTGAAATCAACTAAATGATTAAACTCTGGAAACTTAGCTTTGGGAACCTTATCTTCACCAAAACTGGAGGTCACATAGGTGTCCTCATCAACTATGATGTCAAAAACATCTTCTCCATCATCTGCACCCACCTCAGTGTTGATATTCTCATCAAAGACATCCTTGTCTACATTTGCTTCAAAGGCAACATTGTCCTCATCTGAATCCCCAAAGATATTGTTCTCATAAACCACATCATCATCATCCGAGGACTCCTCTCCTAACAGCTCAGCATCATCATCTCCTGAGTCATCTTCAACATATGTGGTATCAAAAGGGACTTGGAAAGGATTCTTGAAAGGGGCAGATCTGGTGGTAAATTGGCTTTCAGTGCCTAAGGGGGCTTGTGTAGCTGGAGAGGATACTTGGCTTTGGCTGAGATTGGGAGGTTGATCAATAATTGGGGATGAAATAGGGTTCTCAGTTGGGCCAACACTGATGGGCCTTCCATAGCTCCTTGATGGACTACCCATATTAGAAGGCTGGGCCATTACAGTTAATGGACTTAAATCTGCCCCATGAATGACATACACTTCCAAAGTATGATCATTCCCTACAGATTCACACCACTGCAATATATCATTGTCTCCTATGATCTGTTTGATCCCCCTTTGCAGTGGCATACCAGACCTTGCATACCATAGTTCCTTAACATCTTCAACTCCCACACCCTCCTTAATGAAATCCTCTAGTTCAATCTTAGAAATTAAATCAGGATCTACATTATCCTTCTTATAAACCAAATTTCTCCTATAAGACAATCTGTCTTGAGACATATTTGGACCCAAATAAAAAGTCCCATCATAAAAGAACTTGATGCTAACACTCATCTGGAGCCATAAGACAAAGAATAAACAAGAAACATTAATAACTACATGTCTATACTATAATAACCAAGTAAAAGATTCCATGATTTGTTTATAGTATATTGGCACATATATCAAAATTCATCATCTACATCATCTATGCACACATCATTCAAAGCTGATAAAAGATTCCAAAACAATGAAATGGGACCATCGATCACATGCATATATCATTCATTCAAAGCTGCAAAAAATATTCCATCCAAAGCATTGAATTCAGTCAACAACCATTCAATTGAAAATTTCCGAAACAAACCCTAAATCACAACAATTCAACTCTGCAAATCCTAATTTCCAAAAGAGAGAGAGAGAGAGAGAGAGAGAGAGAGAGAGAGAGAGACTTACCTTCTGTAGAACACGCTTGCTTGTTGTAATTGTTCAATCGAAGCTCAAACCTCCAGAAATGGCCTCGCCTTGCCTTCTTGCATTACTGATTCGCGATCGTCTTCTCTTCTCCCTCAATCGACTTCCCTTCTCTCTCCAGAAATCACCATCGATCGACTTTGTTAGACAAACCCTAATTCCTAACTCTTCCCTTTGCAATCCAATCCCAGATTCGCGATCGTCTTCTCCCTCAATCGCAACCCTCAATCACTGCCTTCTGAAACCCTAAATCGCCATCTTCATCGCTCTTCCCTTTCAAACCCAAATCACAACATTATCCCAGATCTCCCTTCGTAATCTCGACGAGATCGAACGCCAAATCACTTGATCCCCAAATCGATCCCCAAATCAATCCCCAAATCAAATCTCCCAAACTGATGAAACACGGTAAATTGTAAAAAGCACGTTAAAAATTTCACAGACCCAATTTCTCGCGATATAATGAAACCGGGTTGGGAATGGGTTGGCAAATCCGGTTATTTGGTTAAAAAACAAGGGGTATAATGGTCATTTCACAGACTTAGACGGCATGTTGGACGGAAACTGTTTACGGGTGGTGAATTGTAAGAAAAGTATAGAATTTGGGTGGTTTAGAATAAATACGTGTATAACGGGTGGTTACCTGCAAATTTCGACAAATAACGGGTGATTTCCTGCAAAAACCCCTAATATATATAACAAAAATTAAGAAGAGGAAATGCCACATGTACGTACAAGTTATTAGATTTATTTTAGAAATTGAGGATTTTTTTTGGGTCTTGTTTGAATCGATCTTTTTTTCATCGCTTTTGAAACACTATCTCATGGTCATGACGTTTAGATTTGATATTCTAAATTGGGACTTTATATATGGGTTTTTAAATTCCCGGATATAATCTATTAAAACGCAATAATATGATATTTTAAATTCAACTTTATAACCCGGAGTTTTTCAGAACCGGGATATAGAGTAGATTTTATAACCCCATTTTCACATTCCAATTTTAAACGTCATGTCATTGTATTTTAATAATTAGCGTAAAAATTAATTTTTTGGACTCAAAAGTTAATTCTTTATGTTGCTTAAATATGAAGAAATACGCAATTCATCCGAATTCTAATCCCCATAATTTCTATCTTTTTAATTGATAGAATAGATTAAGGTGGCGTTTGTCGTATAGTTTCGGAAACAGTAACAGAATGGAAACGAACTTAGCTAGATAAAAATATATATTTTAATTTTGAGGTCTTGAACTTATATGTCAAAAGGAGGTAAAAGGGTCCAGCCTCGACCCAGCCCGTTGTATAGTGAAAACAAGGAGATAAAATGAATCACTCACTACTAGAAAAATGAAGTTTGGCGACTCTTGTATTCGTCACAATTACCGACATTATTTTTGTTTTTGTCGGGAATACCGACAAAGTCCAAATCGTTGGAAAATGGTGTGTAGTTGATACCGACGAATACAATTATGAAGTATAACGACAATTATATTTGTCGGTAAAATGTTCCGACACATTTATTATTAATAAAGTTTATTTATTAAAAACCATTTAACCCATTATTGCCACAGTAGAAAACATTTTTATATATCCATACTAGCATTTTGGGGCCCGCGCTACGCGCAGGTCTATATTATTTTATATACGCATTGCTAATTTGTATGAAAAAGTCATCAACGCTATGGGTATTTTATTTCATTTATTGTGTAAAATTTATTTTCTATGAAAATATTCTAGATGTTGTATAATATAAAAAGTTATAATCCCTTGATTGATCGTCTTCTTGATTGCTCTTTGTTGGATTACTCGTCCTGTTAGTGTTTCTCTATAAATGTAATTTGGATATCTGATACATGCTGAAAAAACATAGGTTGATATTATATACACATTATTTGTAATTTTTACCAACTTTTGGAGTAATCTCCAAAGCAAAAATTTGTTTAGCTGGAAATGATGATTCCATCCACGTACTCATTGAAGAAACAATGCCTATTTCATTAGTATATTTATACCCAACAAAACTATTTACATAAATCACTCGCTCACATAACTCAAGAGCAAGATAGAAAAAAGCGAATTTGAGATTTATCATCAAATTAATCCATTTTGAAAATCAAGACTAAAACGGAGTACGAAATTTGAGAAGAATAAGATTTTGTATCTTTTGTTTAGTCCAAAGTAATGGGTCGTCTTTTTGTTGGGCAACTCCATAAAAACGTATAAGACTCGTAAAAATGGGTCGCATTAGACATATGTTTTTAACAAACCGTTGAAATAATAAGAAAGAATAAAAGTTCATTTATGTCATGGTCAATCAAAACACTTCAGCATTGACTGTAAAACATTCATTTGCAAAAATCACAATTTATATATTAGATTAGATAGATTGAAAATAAAAATAATCATCTTTTAAAATATAAGTTTTAATCTATAAATCTTCACACATTGAAATTTTTATGGAGTTTGATCTAATTATTATTATAATGTATAAAATCCACCAATTAGAAAATATAAGTATTAAATTGAGAAAAGTTATTAACCAATAGAAATGTGGGGTATTTAATGCGATCTTTAATTTTCTCTTTCCGCGATTTTTATATTATACTACTAGATATCATTAATAAGCTTGTGCCACAACTATTGTCGACCAAACTAAATTTTCTCACTTAAACAAAGGAAACGAAACTATCTTATTTCAATTCAAACACAACATTTATAAAAAAAATAAAATAAGTAAGATATCGAAGTGCATAAATCAACTGATGATATATTACTTAAGATACATGGACACTCGAACACTCACATAAAAAGGGTACATACTCGAAAAGTAAAGATAGCAACACAAGATTTGCTCTTTTATTTGCGCAAGCTATCATGCGCTAAATCTCAAAGTAAGCCAAAAGCAGGTTGCATGAGGTTGGCCTCATGATCAGTTTTGTGGTTGAGTTGCAGCTTGAGCAGAGACAGCCTCGGCAGCAGAAGCACAACACCTGCATCGTCCATAGTAGCCATGACCACAACAACCGTATCGACACCCGCCTCCTCCACCACGGCCAGGATATCCTCCTCCACCACCTCCAGGGTACCCTCCACCTCCAGGGTACCCTCCTCCACCACCTCCAGGGTACCCTCCACCTCCAGGGTACCCTCCTCTGCCAGGGTACCCTCCACCACCATAACCAGGGTACCCTCCGCCCCCGTACTTCGCATCTCCAAGTTCCTTGGAAGTTTCACCTACGAAACACAAAGAAAGAAGGTGATTTACTAATAAGTTGAGTTATATTTGTAGATAGAGTGTTTTTTTATAGAGCGGGATTGATAGAGTATGAAACTAATCTTGAGACTTTAACCATCAGCTTAAGCTTTTGGTTGAGTTGGTTCTTTGATATGGTATCAGAGTCAGAGTGACACAAATGTCATGGGTTCAAATCTCATCACTCATCAATTCAAAGTGAATATTGCGCTGGATATGAGGAGGCCCCATGTTGCATCCACACTTCAAGCCTAAAAGGGATTTCATGTGAGGGGCGTGATAGAGTATGAAACTAATCTTGGGACTTCAACCATCAACTTAAGCTTTTAGTTGAGTTGGTTCTTTGATAATGATCCATAACCAGGGTACCCTCCGCCCCTATATTGGGTGAGGATGATGTCTTAAATGAGGAGTGTCAACGATACAGACAAATGTTATAACGAGTATTTGCATGTGTCGTTGAATGTGTGCATCGTGAAAGCGTGTTCATGAGTCATAAACTCACAATGCTTATGTACATCATAACATTATATACGAAGTTAATGAAAGCTCAATTAATTACTGAAGTATATAATTCAAGGCATCAGAACATATATTATTTGAGAGTTACTTAAATATGAATTAGGAAGGGAAATGAAGCTCACTAGTTTCAGCCAAATCCCTTGCTGCAACCTGAGTTGAGAGGACAAGAAAAACGGCTAGTAGAGCAAGCCAAAGAGCTATATTTGCCTTACCCATTTTTTTGTGATGTACAGCTTTTATTTTGTGAATGGATGGATAGTTTAGTAGTTTGCATGGCCTTTTATAGAATGAGAGAGGAAGTAGCTAGGGTTTCAAGACAAAATTAGTACACGATGCATGTCAGAATATGCATGCATGAGCGCAGTTGGCTCGTGGGATTGAGAGACTGCCCATTCCTTCCCAATTAATGTCACATGCGTTTGGTAGCTAAGTTTTTGCTAGCTACTTTCATTTTTTTGGGAAAAAGGTAAATTACATTTTCAAAGGGTAAAAATGGCCCAATAGATGATTTACGAAAAAGCAGAGATCGTTAATATGTCAGGCTCCAGCACTGGACAAGGCTAAGAGGAGGATCACATAAATCGAAAAGTTGAAATAAGTTCTCCCACCTCTCTCTTGTTTCTCTCTCTCCTCAATTCTGTATTCTTCCGCTTCCATCCATGTTGAAATTCAAGTTCATTCACTTCGATCCACCTTGATTTTTCAAAGCGGCAATCCATACAGCCGGTATGGATCAGGTAAGTTTTGCGTTTCTTCTTCTTTTATTACCAAAGTACTCCGCTCCCAGCAAGGTTTTGTATCAGTTTCCCCTAAATGTTGAAAATTATCAAATTTTATTCCAAACCAGTTTAAGTAATCTGCAGCTTCTTGGTGATCACAATCGTTTTTATGCTTCTCCTCCAGGTATGCTTATTGTTCAGGTTACAAATCATCCTCCCATCATTTATAGTTTCTTCGTTATTTGCTCCTGTTTTAAACATATCTGCAATCATTTATATAAACCTATCTATAAACTCTATTATAGAACCTATTACAACCTTGATTGTCTAAACCACTGTCATCTTATAAACTACCCTTGTAATCCTCTGATGAGAGTTTCTCTGTTTTTGATTAAACCACAGATTGTCACTGTTTTTTTGAAACATCTCCTCTGTAACCCAATGCCGAGCCCAAACAATATCAAAACTCAAGATTCAGATTCAATCTGCCTAGAAAAAGGGACTTTCATGATCCTCTTCTACCAGTCAAGAACTGCAAGATGATCAATTTCTTGATCTCACCTACTTGCTTCTTCCTTACCGTCAAGAACAACACTTCGATCATCAATCAATATTCCGCCGACTTGCGTATTCTCTCCCTGGGTGACACGTGTCTCCTGCACCGCTTCATTAATAGGTTTGTATTATATATATTGGGTACGTGTCTGGTACTCCTTCTCCCAGCTCAATATCACCATGCATAATGATTTTTATTATATCTTAAATCTCCATACCTTTTATAACCGGTTTCACTTGCATAAGAAGCCTAACCTCTTTTATTATAATATCATTTATAATTTGAATAAGCTCTCCCTACTGGTCACTCATAATCTTCCTTTGAACATTAGTCTTTTGATCGATCACTACTTATAAACATCCTCTATTGGACACTCATTTATACTGTAATTGCATTAGTCTGCACTTACATTATTATATTAGAATATATATCTACTCGGCTATTTACAATAATCTCATCTCTAATGTTATGGTTAGATTTCATCCTTGCTATATCATCATTAGTATGCAGAACACTCTTAATTATCTTCCTCTTGCTTACTTTATCAACAAAGTTTTTCCTGGAATGCTCTTCACTCATCTTCTCACCGTCTCTGCGAAGCTATCCCGGTATGCCACGTGCCAAACTCACCAGCTCTATATCAGGTACTCCCTCCGTCCCTTAAATATGTTCTCATTTCCCTTCTTTGCACGAGAATTAAGGAGAGGAGAGAAGAAAGGAGAGAGAGGGATGAAAATAGGAGAGATACTGTATTAGGATTGTATTAGGATGTGCGTTTTTATTTTCCATCACACATATAAGTGGCTTTACTTGTACATGATTTATACCCTACTGTACAATATTATGGATTATGTTTTTAACCCTCATCTTTTAATTGAGCTGCTTAGTCTCTTTTTGAACTCTATTCATTTAATCATCACTGTTCAATTCCACTGTAAGTGCAATAGTATGATATTTGATACCTACGTTAGAATTTACATCCATATTTACCTTTCGTATATGTTTATTTCTAATTTTCTGTATAATCATTATCCTCTGTGTATTACCATTAGTGTGCAGAACAATTTTAATTATCTTACACCTGCTTGCTTGTTCAACAATGTTTCTCCTGGTTTGATCTTCATCCATTCTTCCATCGTCTTGGCTAAACTCTTCCTGTACGCCACGTGTCAATTAGACCGACTCAATATCAGTTCAAATTTTACCAGCCACCAGATTGGCACCAACCTTCACCATCGATCCCTCGATGCCATGTATCATTCTCACCGCTTGAGCTTTGCCTTGCATTTACTCTGGTGTCGTGTGTATCTAAGAAATCTACAGCTCATCATTGTTTTGTATTTCGTCAACCCTCATAACTTTTTATTATTTTTTAAAAAAATTCTTCTTGTCCTCTACCATGGTTTTAGCCTTAATCTGTGGTTTTTCCTTCACCAGATGTCTAGTTGCAAAATTTCTAACCATTTGTATGCATCAAGTTTGGGGTTTGTCCAACTTGAGTGCATTAGATTTATAAGTGTCTCACCCCTTGATCGTAATGTAATCCTGAGAACCGCTACTGATCTAGCTTACTACTTCTTCTGCTTTTTTGGTGAGGTCTTCTTGCCTCCTTTTCTTCCAGCATTTCATACTCTATTCTACACAACTTATTACAAATTATATTTACACCCTATTATACCCTATTATATACTATATCTTTACAGTACACATTATATCAAAATTACTATACAAATCTATTACATACTATATATAAACCCTATTATACCCTATTATATATTGCATCTTTACATTACACATTATCTCAAAATTACTATGAAATCCATCAATACAATCTCAGATCTGCAACTTACTTACTTTACTACTTTCTCTTATAATCCTCCTTTTCATACTACTAATTGTAATAATGTGTTCATCTTTTGGTCTTTTGGGGTTTCATATTTGTGTAATTTATGCAATTTCATATCAGGTCTTTAGCTAGGTTAAAATGTAATAATGTCTTCATTTTTTATGTTTTTCAGTTAATTTTTTTGCATTACAGGTTTAAAGCATTTTCTCTTTTAGTTCATATCATCAAACTTGATTGTTACGTGCTAGTTTTATACTAATTTTAGGGCAACTGTTTATAACCTTTTAGGACAATTGGTTAAAAAATAAATTAGCAAAAAAAGTTTGACACGTCAGTTTCCATAAAATTTACCAAAAAAAACGAAATTCGGTGTTGTACACTTGCCAAAGATATGAAAACACACAGCTGTGTTACAATAATTTTTTCTGGAAAAAAGAAGAAAAAACAACGAATTGCGGTAGGACACATGGCAGACAGGTGGATTGGTTAAAAAGTCTTCTTGCCACGTGACATAGCTGGGGTGAGAGTAAGGGGATTTGCTTTAGTAATTATATAGTAGATTTATTAATTTAATTTTTCTCTATATATCTCATATCCTAAAGAGATAAAAATTCAAATTTAGGAACTATAATCATAGAATGAAAATTTAGAAAATCATTCTAGAAATGGATAGTTCAATCATTTGATAATTGATAAACTGATCAAACATTTATATAGCATATGTAACGATTTAATATTTTGTTTTTATATAATTGCTTATGCAATTGAACGTTCGTTTGGACAACCTAGAATGAAAATATATTACTCCCCAACGTAATATTCTTTTAATTCATGTTGCAGGTGCTGTTGATCGACAATGTCAATTTGGGTGTTATAACGCCAAATATGGGCAATGTCTCCAATGCTGTGCTCCTTAATTGATGAACATTCGAATAAAACAAGAATCGATCCATATGATCTAGAATCGTATCCTCACGTTTTGGAGGCCCTGTTATAACTCTTATCAATACATTTTGTATATAGGGTTTTTGGATGATTCATAATGAAAAAAGGGGGAAATTCTAACCATGCATAATACGGAGTAGTATCAAAGCTATCGAAGGTGTGATTAAGAATATAAAATATTAAAAATCCGTGATTAAGAATATAAAATATTAAAAGGGTTTTGGTTGATTTTTAGATGAGATTTGAAACAGGCTGTAATGAATTGTAGATTGTACGGCTCCTCTAATCTCTTACAGTATATTCCAAGTAGAAACTGGACACTTTTCTTTTTTGAAAGTACATGATGATCTACACTACATTTTATGGATTGGGCCTATATACTCTACATATATGAGGCTCCAAAATTTGGGGCCTGTTCAGTCGCTCACTTTTAACGGGCTTTAGCCCGGCCCTGATTTCCCTGATTTCTTTTGTGACCAATATAATGTTCCAAAATAAAATGAGATGATACATGTGATGTACCAAAATAATAAGTGTTAATTGGTGGCTAGAGCTGTTATGCCTTCTCACATCTGCATTAATAAAATTGAAATGTATTATCTCATATCATGTACCTCTTGGTTGACAAATGCATGCACAAATATTTTTCTCATTTATTCAATTCATACCAACTTTTCTTAGATTTTAAAACTTGGAAAACCTGTAGCTGTGGGGTTTTCATATAACGAATGGATTGATTGTGACGACCAAAAAAAGTTTTCGTTTATAAATTAGTTAAGACCAATATCATCAGAATAGAAAGAGCGTCATATAGCGAATTTGTATTGAACATGATCTACGTACATTATTATAGGCTTAACATAGTTGTTGAATGTGTGACTGAGTGAGGAGAGTAAATAAATACAAAATTTCCATGCTTAATATAGCGAATTCTAATCATTCCTAGATGACTAAACATTTTTTCTCATTTGTCAAAGTTTCAAATTAAAAACAAACTAGTATAGTCCTCGCGTCATGCGCGGTTAATTACTTAACGTTTATATATAATATAGTTTGTATGCAACAATCTATAATATTATAAAAGAAATAATCTCAATATCAATTTTCTTCAACTAAAGTTCATAAGTGATTTTTTTTATAATGAAATATTTGGACATAAATTTCAAAAAAATAAAAAAACATGCAAATTAAACATGTCTTAGTATAAAAACCATGAAATAAAAGAGTAAAATATGTTAGACTTATAATTTAAATATTTTGAATTTAATTTGAAGTCTACAAAATAGTTAACAAACTACTATTTTTTTAGAATTATTAAAAAATAAGAAATTAAGAGTGATTTATTTTTAGAGGATTAACTAAAAATTGACACATAAGCAACTAAAACCTAAAATTAAGGGGAGAACTTTAAATACGTATTGGCTATATACACTCAAAAATTGTGTTATATACACTCATACACCCACGCTTACGGAAAGCGTGGGCGTGGGTATATGTCACGCAGACAAGAACCGTGAGCGTGACCTTTTAACGGATATCCGAATCATAAAGACCACGCCCACGCAATACGTACGCGTGGGTATAAAATATATTTATCCTTCCTACGCGTGTTATTAGCGTAGGATATAAATGGAAAATTAAAAAATACCCACTCTCATCACATGCGTGAGTGTGCTTTAATTTGTGATCTACTAATACATTATTTTATTTTTTTCCACGTATGCTTATATTGTTTTCTTCGTTTTGATGGTCTTAATTATAGCTCTTGTAGAGAGATTGTCCTTAATCGGAGAGTATATAATGGAAGAGTATATATCTTTAATGATAATATTTTATTAATTTATAAATTTTAAATATTGATTTATTATCGTCTTAATTTATCTAGATTGTATACATAAATGACATTTTTAAAATTTCTGATCGAAATGCTCAAAAGTTAAAATTATCGAACCCGAACTAATACGAGAATAACGTTGTTAACCCGAATCGTCCGCTAACCGCCTGATTGACTGCTCTAAATCTAATTGGATTAAACCACACCGGGTATGGTATATAGGCGATATTACCACCCGTTCTGTTGAAAGTTATTTTTCCCACATATAATGGATTTTTTCTACGGTAAAGGTGATGGCGACGATGAGTGGTTATTTGTTTACTCAGTTGTTGTTATGGACGGTTAAAATTAATTTTCAATAAAGCTGGTGGTTTAAGACTATATCGTCTATATAACATGGTTTAATCTAGTTTAAAATAAATAATACAAATCTCGTACACGATACGGAAATTAGCCTATGTTGAATAAATTGAATAAGGTAAATAAATCTAAGCCGTTTTGTGAATTTTAGCTTTGGAGTATTGATTTTCAAGTCTATAAATGTGTTCTTGATTAATTCAATCTTTTAACTTCAGTATTGAATTCCCAACTCTCTTTTTGTTAATTGTTGTAGTTGCTGATCGAGGAGTATGAAATAATTGTTATGGTTGTTATGGAAATGTGGCACATTAGGATAATTAGTAATAAATTTTCACGCAAACGCTAGGAGTAGGCGTGGCTAATTTTTTTTCATTTCCACTTTTGTCCTTCGTCTACGTAACGCGTGGACGTAATATTTCAAAAAATACTCACGCGAACGCGATGCGTGGTCGTGGATTTTATGTTCGGATAACCGAAAAACAATCACGCATACGCTTCCTGTATGCGTGGTCTCATATCCACGCCCACGCAAATCGTATGCATGACCCTATGAGTTTAAATAGCAAAAAAAATGAGTATATATATAGCATCACCCTTTAAATAACTCTCTTTTAATATATATAGGGTGGGGATAGTAGAATAGAAGGAAAAAAATTATATCCCATATTCATTAAAAAATTATATAACGGAAATACTTATGTATTTCCGTTATATATTAAAAAAACACCACTTCTACATGTTTTGGAAAGTGTGGGAAAATATGGCCCACCTCCCATGCATTACACATGAATTTAAAAATTTAAAATATGATCCATGTGATGTATGAATTTTCTTCTTAATTTTTTCCGTAATCTTATAGAGAATTTCAGTACGAGTGTGTAAATATAAAATTCGAAAAAAACGCAGATAGTTTGCCCCTTTAACAAGTGTGCGTTAAAACATAACATACCATTTTATCAACTTTTTTGTATAATTTTGTAGAAGTTGAAGAGGCGATCTCCCACTGCCACCAAGATGACGACTTCAATATCTCGTGTGAGGAGTTCGTCTGGTGTGATAATTATGAATTCAGGTTGAAATTGCAACACCTTTTCCCACTGCATTTTCTAATTTCAGGTCAAAAAATGTTTTCTTTTTTAGCTTCAGATGAGTTGGTTTGTGGTTGTATATTTTAGTTTGGTTGTTGACAGATTATCAGTCTTATAAATATTTTTTTAATATTGTTGATCATTTTATTAATAAATAATTAGATTATTTGTACTTATGAATATTGGATAACTGTTGTTGACAAATTATTAGTAATGTTAATGTGTTGACAATATTTTAATATGTTAGTAAATTTTATTTAGTATGTTGACAATTTTGTTTAGTGTGTTGACAAGTTTATTTTATGTTCTGATAGTTTTATTTTGTGTGTTGATAGTTTTATATAGTGGGTCGAAAAATAAATTTAGTGTGTTGACAATTTTATTTAATGTGCTGACAATTTTGTTTAGTACGTTGACAATTATTTTTTGTATGTTGACAGTTTTATTTTGTGTGCTGATAGTTTTATTTTGTGTGTTGATAGTTTTATATAGTGGGTTGACATATAAATTTAAGGTGCTGACAGATTTATTTAGTAGTGTTGACAGTTTAATCGTGTAGACAGTTTAATTTTGTTGACACTTATAACTACTATTGTTGACAATTATAATTTAATAACATAGAAAAATGATGATCGGTCAAAATGATTTAGTGTGTTGATAGTTTTATTTAGTTTTGTTGAGACTTTTATTTGGTGTGCTGACAACTTTATTTACATTTAGTGTGTTGACAATTTTTTTATGACTTAGTTTAGTGTGTTAACAGTTTAAATAATTATATTGATAGTTTATTAGTCTTGTTGACATGTTAACTATTTTGTTGACAAATTTATTGATATAATAGAATATAAAAAAAATTACAACATTGTGATAGAAAACATCCGCTCCACAATGATTATTTGTGACGATGATTGATCTCGAATAATAACGATAAAAACAATATTAAAGACACGAGATTTGTTGACCCAGTTCTCCACTAATGATTTAATGACTACATCTAGAGGCTAACAAACCAGGTTTCTTCTTTTATCGTTATTATTCGAGATCAATCATTGTCACAAATAATCATTGTGGAGCGGATTTTTTCTACCACAAACACTCAGCATGGTAAAATAGTTTAGAATTCACTCTCACTTATCACATTTGCTCCCTTTTCTTGCAACTAGTAACCAAACTAAAAATTTGTTTATTGAAAAACAAAGTGAAGAATCATCCATTTTAAATAAATGTATCGCAAAAAGTAATTAGCATTCACGTACAACTTTTCTGTTTGGTGAAGTCTGGAAAAGTGACGTCGACTGAACTTCCGGCGAACGGCCACCGCAACATCAGGTGTGTGGGAGAGGGGTGGGAGAGGTTTGTGTTTTAGCCTTTTAGGTATAACCATATGGAAAAAATTGAGGTGAGAATAATTATTATTGTGCGAATTGCGAATGGATGCACATTTGGGCGATTGACATGCACTTTCTTCAGTAATGACATGCACATTTAGGCCATTGACATGCACTCGGTCAGATTTGCATGTCATTGATAATATGTGAAAAGTACATGCACACACCCCGAAAATGCATGTCAATGGCAAATTATCAATGACATGCAAATCTGACCGAGTGCATGTCAATGGTTTAAATGTGCATGTCATTACTGAAGAAAATGCATGTCAATAGCCTAAATGTGCATCCATTCGCAATTCGCACAATAATAATCATTCTCACCTGATCCTGATTCTAACCATATAACTTAATTTATATAATTACCCAAAAAGTGGTCGTTTGTCCCTCTAAAAAGCCAAATATAGGCTTCTAATCCTTTTTCTTATTTTATTATTACATTTTAGGAGGCTTTTATCCAATTTTTTTCTTCTGAAATGGGTATTTTTTTGGAATAAATTCTCGTTATAAACGTAGTTTGAAACAAATTCTCAGTATAAGCTCTTTTATTAGGTTCGGGAATTTGTAATGAAAGAGAGGCGCTGTTACGGAAAACGCGTATCCTCGAACCAATTTTATTTAAAAAAATAAAGGCCTAATATATTTAAAAATAAAGGCGTTGTCACCCCCTTAAACTTATTTTTTTATTTTTTTTTAGCATTCGACATATAACACGGGTCCGGGTGACTCATAAGGGCTCGTTCGGAATCGAGTGAGAGACATATCTGGTGAAAGATGGGATCGATACGGACCCAACGAAACTGGTTTGACTCGATTCCAATTCCGAACGATCCTAAACGAGCCACCCGAACCCGCGTAAGTCTCGTGCGTACCGATCCCATCTTTGTTTCCGATTCGGGTGGCTCGTGTGGGATCGTTTGGAATCGGAATCGAGTGAGACCAGTTTTGTTGGGTCTGTATCGATACCAACTTTCACCATCTAGGTTTTTCACTCGATTCCAATTTCGAACGAGCCCTGACGACTCACCCGAACCCGCGTAATATGTCAAATGTTAAAAAAAAAAACAAGTCAAAGGCGATGTCATGGACAACGCCTTTATTGCTAAATTCATTTGCGCCTCATACGAATGCTTATTTTTTTACAATAAATTTGGTTCGGGGAGAGGCGCTGTTACAAATTCCCGAACCTAATAAAAGGCCTATATTGGGAATTTGTTTCAAACTACGTCTATAACAGGAATTTGTTCAAAAAAATTTACATTTCAGGAAACAAATTTCGCTTTTATCATATATTTATTATTATATTTTTATAATTTTTTTAGGGTCAAATACCGGAAATCACCCTTAAAAATAAAATAGTCGATTTGCTCAATATCACCCCTTAAAAAATATTTTACAGAACCACCCCTCATCCTATCTCCGTTATAATTTCGTTAGTTTGATTCAAATAATATTATTAATTGTTTTGATTAATCTTTTTAAATAAAAATTTAGTCAAATAATATTATTAATTGTTTTGATTAATATTTTTAAATAAAAATCACTAAACAAATACGCAGTACTCCCTCTCTCCCTCTATGTTGCAAACATAGAGGGATTTGCATAAGAATTAAGAAAAAGTAGGATTAGTGAAGAGACTAAGAAAATGAAATATTGTGTTAAAATGAAATGCCGTAAACATTTAGGAACGGAGTATATCTCAAGTGTGAGAGAGGGGGGACCGCAGGTGGGCAAGTGGGGATCCCATAATTGTCTACCGAGAGGTAAAAACTTAATGAAGAGTAAAAACCTACTACTGTAGAATTCAAGCATATGCAGACAGTGAAACCTAAACAAGATGCAATTATATGATATAATTGATTATTACTCCATATGCAGGATGTGAAGCAAGCATTGTCCAATATGAGAGGCTCCATTTTTGTCCCCAAGAAAAACCTGCAGAGAGCGCTGGACACATTAATTCCCTCCTCTTGGTTCTCACTCAGCATTCAACACCACCACACACAAACCCATTTCAGATTTGCAATCCAGATCAGTTAAACTCATCTCAACAAAACTCCAATTCAACCATTTCTTTCTTTCTAACTCACCTTTCTTCTTCTTCTTCTTCATTATCTAGGTTCTTCTCAAATCGAAAAATAAACACAGCGCTGCAGATCTGGCGCAAGTTTGATCCATGTGTAAATCTTACCTCTACGCTCAATATTTAATTCTTGTAAAGATTATGGACTTTGCATTGTCATTCTTATCTAAACTTTGCTGAATTTTGCATCAAAAACAGGGTCATGGATTTACCAAGGATCTGGTGCAAATGCTTCTCAACTTGAAACCTCGGTTCTCAGGTTTGTATTCATCAATGTTATATGCGTAACTCCTTGCTTTACTTCGGAATGGCTCAAAGTTTTGTTAATAAATTACTCCACATTATTCATATTCATTTGTATTTTATTTATTGAACATTAGATATATACTTGTAGGGATCTCTCATTTTGAAGTTTGAACATGTGAATCACAGCCTTCTCGATCCTTTCCTACAAGTGAGTTCCTTTTCTCTTTCTTGCAGTTTTTATAGCACTAGCTTGACTCCTGTGTCTTGCACGGAGTTGTTGAACATTAATTAGTAAACTAATTTATATTAAACAATAAAGAAAAGTTTTATATTAAATAACACAATTTATTCTAGTTAGAAAAATAATCATTCTAGATCAATTAATATAAAATACGCAATATAGTGAAATAATAATCATAATATATATAATTTTTGGGGGTGGTTCAAAAATATTCACTCAAAATATTCAACAAGATATTCATCAATATATTCATCTTTAGTTGGGCTTTTACTTGGATCAGCGAAAAAAAACCCAATGTTAAAGGCCGCATAAATTTTATGTTATAATAAATGACTAAACTATATCTTTTAAAATTCTTAATTGAAAAAAATTGTTATAAAGAAATAAATTATAAAAAAAGAGTATCTTTTAAGAAACTACATCGATATATTTCCTAATAAAGAAACTACATCAATCTTTGGCGGAACTTAATATAATATCTTAATATAATATGTAATTAATATATAATATAAATAGTTTTCCTTTTAAAAAAAACTAAAAAATATATATTTTTACCATAACATTAAAAACATAGATATCAAACTATCGACGATGAAATTCACATTAGAAATCATGATGTTACGTTGCTTAACTTATGATATTCATCAAAAGATATCTAATATTGTGTAATACAGATACAATTTAAAGTTATCTAGCACATATTACTTAGAGATTGAGCCATATGATACACGACATACATATTAATACGCATGTAATGATATCGATTTTGTTTATCATTAGTTATATTGCACAAACAACATCGATTTGAATAAGTTATAGTGTGTTTTCGTGTTATGTACGCAATATGTATTAAATATTTTTAGTAATATAATTATATTTAGACTATTATGTAATACTTTATATCAATAGTTTATAATTTATAGTTTGTGATTTATAATTTAAGTGCTAATCAGATTGATAGTAAATATATAGTTTAAGTTCTAAGTAGATTAATAGTAAAATAAATAAATAGGTTATGTATAAGAGAAAAAATAGAACATGATAAAAAATGAAAGAGGATAATCTCTTTGATATCCTAATCCTAATCCTATCTTAATCCTAATCATATCATAATCATAATCATAATCATAATCATATCATCATATCATATCATATCATATCATAATATATATAATTTTTGGGGTGGTTGAAAAGCAAAATTATATTTTATAAGGATTACATAATTGAAAAAATATTTTTGGGGGTGGTTGAAAAATTAAAATTCACACAAGATATTTTAAAAAGAAATTTCCACATATATTTTTCAAACAAATCTATTACTACTAAATTAAAGATTATCTTTTAAGAAACTACATCAATCTATTTCCTAATAAATTTTTTATCTTTTACTAAGTTAAAAACGAAATTATATTTTATAAGGATTATATAATTAAAAAAATATTTTTAGGGGTGGTTAAAAATATTCACACAAGATAATCACAAAGATATTCATGAATATATTCATCTTGGATTCGGGTTTTGGTTGACCCATAAAAAAAGGTTCAATCAAAAATAAAATATTGACTTTTATAATGGAAAATATTAAAACTAAAGGATATAATAAAAAAATAACGATAAATCAAATTAAGAAAAATGATATTTTATGAACATGATAAATCATATTTTAATAGAAACAATTTTTTCTAAGGCTCATATAATTGACATAAATTATTTTTCACAAATTGTTTTACTAAATAAAAGAATTTTAATTTTTTAAGGGTCATATAGTTGGAAATAATATCAAATATATGCATAATTTTTTTTTCCTTTAGATAAAATGTATTATAAACAAAATAATCCAACATAAATCATTTTAACTTATTAAAATTACGGGTTAAGATAGAAAAAATGATTTTACAAATGTATAAGTAACAAGTTTTCGGAATAAATAAAAAGGAAGAAGATATATTTAGCAAAAAATTTAAATCTTAACCTATTCATTTTTCGGTCACATTTTTTCACCTCTTACTTGATAAAGGGAAATTAGATGTGACAAACGAGTCGGGTTTGGGTTCGGATGAAAAACGGGTTTGGGTTAAGCGGGTCGACTATTGGTCGAGTTCGGGTCGGGTCAACCCAATGAGTTTCAAATGTTCAATAGTTTTATTGTAATAAAGAAAATAAAATTTAAACAATATTTTTATTTATTCAGAAATAAAATATGTGAAAAGTGGGTCACTCGAAGACTTTCGAGAAGTACAGATCAGTTCAGGTTTGACCCAAACGGCTTCATTGTTTGGTAAGCTTTTGACAAGTCTACTTAGGATATAATAACATATAAAATCAATGTTTTAATATAACTATTTGATCTGTTTCCCCGTGCTATAAATATCTATAATGACAAAGAACTTCATGAGTAAATATTTGACGCTAAAAAAGATTAATTTTTATAAATTTCAATATTTCTCCTTTGGTAAAATAAAATTATATGATTATTATATCATTAGACAATAAATAACAAAATATCCTACAAATGTATTCTTTAGTAGTAACCTAAATTTACATAATACAATACGAAAATAAAAAAATCTCAATTTTTTCTTTAGATAAAATTAATCTCAACTTTTAAATCAATAAAAAGTTAAGAACCCCAACTTAAAATTTATAAACCAAAAACAACCAAATTACAATTTTAATTAAATTTTTTCTAAATTCGAAGATGAATGTTTTGCAACGTACATAAAACTATTATTATGTGTCATGCTGCTATTGATTTGTTTTAATTTTTAATGAAAAAAAGTCGTTTGATCTACATTTTGGTCTTCTGGTAAAAGTCGTTTGATCTACATTTAGTATGTTTATGTACAAGTTTTATATCCTCTCATAATTAATTAACATAATTATAAGAAAAATTATTTAATCAGAGTTACACATGATGGTTACAAAAAGTAAATTCCTGGAAAAAATGTACATAGTTTCATTCTTCATGAGTTAATGCAGGAATTTAGTTACCTTAAAAATAAGCATTCTGTCAAGGTTCTACCTTATAATTGTGGAATAACTACACTATTCACCAATAATATGAACATAATCTTCCTTCTAATACAACTTTTTTCTCATGTCATTAATGATTTAAAGAAAATAAGTCCCCACAAAAATGAAACAAACCAAGTCCTAATCTACCATGAATATGAACATAATCTTTATTGTTACCAACAAGCATGTGGTCGGGTGGTAAGGGACCCCAACTACCCAACATGAGATCTCGAGTTCGAGACTTGGTGGAGGTTAAAAATTGTTTGTTGGGAGAGCCACCCACGCAGCTCGACATCTAGATGTAAGGATAGTAGGGGAGTCCCCTAACCGCTGAACTAGAGTGAGAAACCAAAAAAAAAACATAATATTTACTGTTACATCTATTCATCTTGGGTTGGGCTTTTGCTTGCACCAACGGAATAACAGTTTAATATTAAAGTTTACATTTTTTAAAAAGAAATTTCCACATATATTTTTCAAACAAATCTATTACTATTAAATTAAAGATTATCTTTTAAGAAACTACATCAATCTTTTCCTAATAAAGATTTTATCTTTTAGTAAGTTAAAAACGAAATTATAATTTATAAGGATTATATAATTGAAAAAATATTTTTGGGGTGGTTGAAAAATATTCACACAAGATATTTTAAAAAGAAATTTCCATATATATTTTTCAAACAAATCTATTACTATTAAATAAAAGATTATCTTTTAAGAAACTATATCAATCTATTTCCTAATAAAGATTTTATCTTTTACTAAATTAAAAACAAAATTATATTTTATAAGGATTATATAATTGAAAAAATATTTTTGGAGTGGTTGAAAAATATTCACACAAGATATTTTATACAGAAATTTCCACATTATTTTTCAAACAAATGTCTTACTATTAAATTAAAGATTATCTTTTCAGAAACTACATCAATCTATTTCCTAATAAAGATTTTATCTTTTATTAAGTTAAAAACGAATTATAAGGATTATATAATTGGAAAAAAAAAATTTGGGGGTGGTAGAAAAATATTCACTCAAGATATTTTAAAAAGAAATTTCAACATATATTTTTGAAACAAATCTATTACTATTAAATTAAAGATTATCTTTTAAGAAACTACATCAATTTATTTCCTAATAAAGATTTTATCTTTTAATAAGTTAAAAACGAAATTATAATTTATAAGGATTATATAATTGAAAAAATATTTTTGGGGTGGTTGAAAAATATTCACACAAGATATTTTAAAAAGACATTTCCACATATTTTTCAAACAAATCTATTACTATTAAATTAAAGATTATCTTTTAAGAAACTACATCAATATATTTCCTAATAAATATTTTATCTTTTAATAAGTTAAAAACGAAATTATAATTTATTAGGATTATATAATTGAAAAAATATTTTTGGGGTGGTTGAAAAATATTCACACAAGATATTTTAAAAAGAAATTTCCAAATATATTTTTCAAACAAATCTATTACTATTGAATAAAAGATTATCTTTCAAGAAACTACATCAATTTATTTCCTAATAAAGATTTTATCTTTTACTAAATTAAAAACGAAATTATACTTTATAAGGATTATATAATTTAAAAAATATTTTTGAGGGTGGTTGAAAAATATTCACACAAGATATTTTAAAAATAAATTTCCACATATATTTTTCAAACAAATTTATTACTATTAAATTAAAGATTATGTTTTCAGAAACTACATCAATCTATTTTCTAATAAAGATTTTATCTTTTAGTAAGTTAAAAACGCAATTATATTCTATAAGGATTATATAATTGAAAAAATATTTTTGGGGGTGGTTCAAAACTATTCATACAAGATATTTTAAAAAGAAATTTCCCCATATATTTTTCAAACAAATTTATTACTATTAAATTAAAGATTATCTTTTAAGAAACTACATCAATCTATTTTCTAATAAAGATTTTATCTTTTACTAAGTTAAAAACGAAATTATATTTTATAAGGATTATATTATTGAAAAAAATATTTTTTGGGCAGTTGAAAAATATTCACACAAGATATTTTAAAAAGACATTTCCACATATTTTTCAAACAAATCTATTACTATTAAATTAAAGATTATCTTTTAAGAAACTACATCAATCTATTTCCTAATAAATATTTTATCTTTTAATAAGTTAAAAACGAAATTATAATTTATTAGGATTATATAATTGAAAAAATATTTTTGGGGTGGTTGAAAAATATTCACACAAGATATTTTAAAAAGAAATTTCCAAATATATTTTTCAAACAAATCTATTACTATTGAATAAAAGATTATCTTTCAAGAAACTACATCAATTTATTTCCTAATAAAGATTTTATCTTTTACTAAATTAAAAACGAAATTATACTTTATAAGGATTATATAATTTAAAAAATATTTTTGAGGGTGGTTGAAAAATATTCACACAAGATATTTTAAAAATAAATTTCCACATATATTTTTCAAACAAATTTATTACTATTAAATTAAAGATTATGTTTTCAGAAACTACATCAATCTATTTTCTAATAAAGATTTTATCTTTTAGTAAGTTAAAAACGCAATTATATTCTATAAGGATTATATAATTGAAAAAATATTTTTGGGGGTGGTTCAAAACTATTCATACAAGATATTTTAAAAAGAAATTTCCCCATATATTTTTCAAACAAATTTATTACTATTAAATTAAAGATTATCTTTTAAGAAACTACATCAATCTATTTTCTAATAAAGATTTTATCTTTTACTAAGTTAAAAACGAAATTAGATTTTATAAGGATTATATTATTGAAAAAAATATTTTTTGGGCAGTTGAAAAATATTCACACAAGATATTTTAAAAATAAATTTCCACATATATTTTTCAAACAAATCTATTACTATTAAATTAAAGATTATCTTTTAAGAAACTACATCAATCTATTTCCTAATAAAAAATTTATGTTTTACTAAGTTAAAAAAAAATTATATTTTATAAGGATTATATAATTGAAAATAAAATTGGGGTGGTTGAAAAATATTCACACAAGATATTTTAAAATGATATTTCCACATATATTTTTCAAACAAATCTATTAAATTAAAGATTATCTTTTAAAAAAACTACATCAATCTATGTCCTAAGAAATATTTTATCTTTTACTAAGTTAAAAAAAAAATTATATTTTATAAGGATTATATAATTGAAAAAATATTTTTGGGGGTGGTTGAAAAATTTTCACAAAAGATAATCACAAAGATATTCATGAATATATTCATCTTGGAATGAGGTTTTGCTAATATTGTCTTTTATAATGGAAAATATTAAAACTAAAGGATATAATAAAAAAACGATAAATCAAATTATGAAAAATGATATTTTGTGAACATGATAAATCATATTTTAATAGAAATAAATTATTTTAAGGCTCATATAATTAAAATACACTATTTTTCACAATATATTCTACTAAATGAAAGAATTTTAATATTTTTAAGGGTCATATAATTGGAAATAATATCAAATATATGCATAAATAAAATTTTCTCGATATAAAATGTATTATAAACAAAATAAGCCAACATAAATCATATCAACTTCTTAAAATTACGGGTTAAGAAAGAAAAAATGATTTATAAAATGTATAAGTAACATGTTTTCTGAATAAATAAAAAAGAAGAAGATATATTTAATTAGCAAATAATTTTTGAATCTTAACCTCTTCATTTTTCGGTCACATTTTTTACCTCTTATTTAATAAAGGGAAAATAGATCTGGCAAACGGGTCAAACGGGTCGGGTTTGGGTTCGGATGGAAAACGGGTTTGGGTTAAGCGGGTCAACCATTGGTCGAGTTCGGGTCTGGTCAACCCAGTGAGTTTAAAATGTTCGATAATTTTATTGTAATAAAGAAAATAAAATTTAAACAATATTTTTATAATAAAATATTATTACATTATTATTATTTAATAAAATTCATTATTACTTTTAATTTAAATGAAAGAAAATATGTGAAATTGGATCCCTCGACGAGTTTCGAGAAGTGCGGATCGGTTGAGGTTTGACCCAAACATCTTCATTGTTTGGTAAGCTTTTGACAAGTCTACTTAAGATATAATAACATATAAATTCAATATTTTAATATATCTTTTTGATATGTTTCTCCGTGCTAGAAATATCTATAATGACACAGAACTTCATAAGTAAATATTTGACGCTAAAAAAGATTAAATTATATGATTATTATATCATTAGACAATAAATAACAAAATATCCTACAAAGGTATTCTTTAGTAGTAGCCTAAATTTACATAATATAATACGAAAATAAAAAAATCTCAGTTTGTACTTTAGATAAAATTAATCTCAACTTTTTAATCAATAAAAAAATTAAGAACCCCAAATTAAAATTTGTAAACCAAAAACAACCAAATTACCATTTCAATTAAATTTTTTTTAAATTCGAAGATGAATGTTTTGCAACGTACATAAAACTATTATTATGTGCCATGTTTTTATTTATTAAAATTCATTTGACCCGTGCGTAGCACGGGCAGGAGGGACTAGTATATATAATTTTTGGGGTGGTTGAAAAATATTCACAAAAGATATTCATGAAGATATCCATCTTGAGTTGGGCTTTTGCTTGACCCACCGGAAAAAGTCCATTATTAAAAAAAAAATCACCTATATTTTTCAAACAAATCTATTATTATTAAATAAAAGATTATCTTTTAACAAACTATCCCACATATATTTTTCAAACAAATCTATTATTATCAAATAAAAGATTATCTTTTAAAAAACTACATCAATCTATTTCCTAATAAAGATTTTATCTTTTATTAATTTAAAAACGAAAATATTTTTATAAGGATTATATAATTGAAAAAATATTTGTGTGCTTAGTATTTTATAAATGTATTAATTTTATAAATGAAATATTCATCATAAAATGGGGAAAATATGTTATTAAAGATATTTTTATATTATATATTTACAAATATATAATTTTTGGGGTGGTTGAAAAATATTCACACTTGAATATGAAGATATTCATGAATATATTCATCTTGGGTTGGGCTTTTGTTTGGCCCATCGGAAAAAAGTCCATTATTAAAGTTTATATTTTAAAAAAAAAAATTCACCTGTATTTTTCAAACAAATATATTATTATTAAATAAAAAATTATCTTTTAAGAAACTATTCCAAACATATTTTTCAAACAAATCTATTATTATTAAATAAAATATTATCTTTTAATAATAATATGTTTGGAACGAGACTTTGTGGGACCGTGTCGGATATTTCCCAAACACTCTTCTCTTTTCGTCTATAAATACCTCCAACACAAACCATTTCAAACACACATTCACTATAATTCCATTATATTTATTTTCTCTCAAATTTCCTTCCTCAAATTTCGATATGTATCCGAATCGTCCAACTCTATTTCCCGCCTCTTCCTCGACAATGGATCCTGGTCCGAAATTGTGTTGGTGTCAGAAAAAGCCCACGGTGAATATGTGTACCGAACAAATAGAGTGGGACAAGGTCAACTATGGGAGAAGATTTTGGGGATGCCCGGATGCATGTTGGGATGCCCTTACTGAAGAAGAGGAAAAGAAAGGGTGCAAATACAAAAATTGGATCGATCCACCCTACACAGGTCGTGCAAGGGTCGTTATTTGTTCACCGTCTGCGTTGTACTCGTCCTGTTGTTTTTCAATTATGTTGTTGTTTCAATATTAATGCTTCTATGATTATGTTGACATCATTCTGAAAAAACATTACTCAAACATTTATAAATTGTCCACCAAAACATTAATCAAACATATATAATTCAACAAACATTAATCAAGTCAACCACAACATACTTAATACGAACATTAATCAAACTAATACAAGATTTAGGTCATTATGGGACTGCCACCATGAAACTCTCTCTCAGATACGTAGTTGTCAAATCTACTCTGAAAGCGCTGTTCTCATCCGCCCACCGATGACTGTTTGTAGATACTCCACTGCCTTGGAGGGGGTGGAATTGGACAATTGTCACCAACCAACCAAATCTGTCAACACAAAATTGTTATTGTATACTAAAAAACATATGTGAAATAAGGTACAAGAGCGGGAAATATCAATGCGTACCGGTACGTAATGGTTGCGTCTGCCTACATGTGCAATGGCGAACACCGTGGTAGGAGACTCTGAAGGGGAGGAGCAAACATCGGAAGACATGTACAAGGACCAAACCATGATAACACCACTAGTGCAACTTGATACCTCGTGGCAAATACCAATCCCATTGTAGGTGTGCACATCCAGAATTCAGGAGAGCATGGCGATCGAATGTGATTCACTTCTCGAATGAGTTGCGGGATAGTCATGAAACCCTCTAGCATCTCATGATACATATGCCCGTTTTGTTGGAGGTGCTTCGAAAGATCTAATCGGATTTCAACGTACTGTTGCTCTGGTTTACCTAGTAAGCGAGCAAGGGATCGATAACCACAATGACTGTCATCACCTACTTTCTCCACATCAGCTATGTATGCGAGCATGAAAAGGTCTATATTATCTATCCCCAGTCGAAGTCGAGATAAATGATTGAATTGCCACCGCTACATTTCGATCTAGCATTTCCTCTTGCCCTCGGTGGTTTAGTTGCACTCCCTTTTACGGTCGTGGCCCCGCTTGAAGCTCTGTTGGATGCAACCGACGATTTCTTTTGTAAATCGGCTTTCGGTGGCACAGTTGCACCCTCTTCCTCTTTCATCCCCTTTTTCCTTGCTTCTACCTTCTCTTTATCCTTCTTAGGTTGAGCCCTCTCATCCCAACCCGGATCTCGCTTTGTACCCGTCTTCTTCGCAAGAATCTTAGGCCTTCCTCTCTTCATCTCTCCCTGAGGGGGGTCCTGGACATCAACTGAAGAAGGATCCTTGCACTCACGCCACTTATCAACCATCCTCTTCATATCGAAATCATCAACGTTACCGGTAAACACCCCTTCAAAGAAATCATCCATAAGAACCTTATCTGCAGTCAATTGCACGTCGTCGTCAGAGTCGGAGTCTTTCAATTCCACTCCTTCCCACTTGATCTGCTTCCAGAAGATATCAATGTCGCTCGGCAACAATGGCGTTCCTTCTTCTACAAACACCTTTATCCTGTGTGGGCAAGGCAATCCGAGTGTTGATTCCCACCAAGGATCCTCACATGGGCCACATATCTTTCCCTCTTTTGCCTTAAGGACTTCTTTCAGTAGCATTCTCAAACACTTGTTTGAGCACTTCCTCAATATGCGAATGAAAATAGTCTTGATCCACCAAGGCCCGTCTTGTATCTCCTTCGGGATAGTATGGTTGGACATTTCCATCTCGGCCCGTATTCGACGGTGCTGATCGACAAACATATTGTCAATGTGTTGCACTAAAGTGTCGAACCCTCCAACAGCTGAATCAAACATATGCTTCAACATCGAGTGCTGACCTTCAACCCTGACAACAACATTGTACATGTTAAACATTTAGCCAACCAAATGTCATGATCATTCTCGTTGAAAACAAATTCAAATATCTTACCTGTTAGACGTTCTTGTGCTAAAATGGCGTATATCATCGCAATACGCAGCTATAAGTTTTTCCTTATGGGGAGTAAACCATGTGCTCTCAGCATATCGTACAAGATGACCATTCCTCCATGTTTTCCGGAAGTGATCAAGTCTCTCCTCATACTGCTTCTCTGTGTGAGACCGCATCACCCGTCGAACGCTAGCAGATGAACTTTTTTCGTCCAGGTTGTTCAATTTAGCAAATGCCTTAACATTCCGATCAACGTGGACATGGCAAAGCATATGACGCACACTAGGAAATACATGGTCAACCGCCTTAATTGTTGCCAGATCTCGATCAGACATGATGCAATCCGGTCCTCCGAGTGCACCAAACAAATACTTGAGTCGTTTCAATGCCCATGCATAGTATGGGGCTGTCTCACAACAGATGAACGCTAGTGCAATACAATATGTATAGTTGGTGCAATTGAATCCAACAAACTGATGTAACGGCCAACCATACCTATCAATTTCAAATTTAATAATTATAATTAAAAAACGGTATTTGAAGTCATAATAATGAAATTTAATGTACCTATTAGTCTTGTACGTCGCGTCCATGATCACCACCCGAGGGAACATTCTCAACAAATGTTCATAATCCAGATGAGATATGAAAAACGCTGACAACTTTTTCTCCCCGGTCTCCGGATTCGTCTCGTAGTGAATGTCTTTACGATAAGCTCTTTGATGGAGGAAATCTAATGACCACTGGGTCACGGTTAGATTTGCCAATGCTTTCTTCCTTTTCTTTTCCCTCACAGTGTACACTTGCCTCCTTGATATTGTGGAAGTCGGATTTTCCTGAAGCAAGTGTGTATAAATAACCTTCGGCATTGCCCCGACCGCTGATGCAATCATTATTTTTCGTCTCTGCTCTCCCGTCATCCTCGAAGCAAATGCATGGCCAATCAAGCTGTTGGAAAAACAGTGGTTGTGACATGCCTTCTCAACTTTTAGTATCCACCCAGCCGGCTCAACAAGAGTTGCTCGTCGATAATATCCTCTTAACATAAAAGGACAATTGTACTTCCTTAACCTACTAAGGTTGCTACGCTGCGACAATGGTTCTGCTACATCTCCTTCAAGATTAATCTTCTTTCGATGTTTTCTATAACTACCGGATTGCTCACAGTGCAGAAATATCCTCTTGTTGGCCATTGATGATTTCGTGGTGATAACCATACACAAGGCATAACCGACCTTCCTAACCCACTCTCTCAGAAGATCCATAGTAGGAAATTTCTCACTAGTCGTAAAATGGGCACTATAGTCGATTTTTAAATATTCCTCATCACTACAGTATCCCTATTTAAAATTACTCTAATTTCAATACTACTATATCAATAAAATAAATTCTAATGAAACGCTATAAAAAAAGGTTTATAGGTACTTACTTGGAAATATGTATCATCTACCGGCGCAAACAAATCAACCTCCTCCTCCACCGACGTCTCACTAGAAGAACACTCCTGTCTTTCTTTCCAACTACCCGCCCTTGAAGAATTAGTTGAATCGCTTTCAGACGTCATTTTTGTGCTTCTTCCGATTGGGTTTGATAATTTGGCCATACAACTCCGGTTTTATAGACTCCATGAAAATATAGCCGTTGACTTTTTCCAAAAATATAGCCGTTTGCCACGACCCGTAAAAAAACCGGGTAATCTCGTTCGGAACCCCATTCCAGAACGAGATTACCCGAATATTTATGACGTCATAAATATTAAAAAAATAAAAAAAATAAAAACCTCGTTCGGAATGGGGTTCCGAACGTTCGGCATTTATTAAATGGAAATTGATTTTTCCGGACCGGTCTCGTTCGAAACTCCATTCCGAACGAGAAACAAAATTAAAAAAAAATAAAAAATCGGGCAATCACGTTCGGAACCCCGTTCCGAACAAGAGGGTGCTGCCGGGCACAAAAAAGGTGCTGCCGGGCGCAAAAAAGGTGCTGCCCGGCGCAAAAAAGGTGCTGCCCGGTTGCAACCCATATTGTTTCTATGGTTAGTTATGCGCCACTTTTGAAGCATCGAAATGAGACTTAGGATATGCGGTTTAGATTTACAATCAGCTTGTAGTTAGAATAATGATTGGTACATGATTTGTATTTGATAATGATCCTAGATGGATACCAGATGATGTTATTTACTTTGATCCATGACAGCCATTTGGAGATCCAAATGACTAGATACAAACTTTCTTCATTGGTTCAAAGGTTTAGAATCCAAAAATACATTTTTCAAATGGATATGGATTGTGATAAATTTTACCTTTGAATCATTTAAGAAAGGTTGCGTCCAGTAACTTGGGGTTTCAAATGATTGTCCTGAATCAAAGTGAATAGCATCTGGTATCCATCAAGGATCACAAATCAAACACATATCATGTACGGATCATTATTGTTGGACCCGGGTAAATAGAAGCCCAAAGCCCATTTACAAATAAGCCCAATATAAGGTTTTAGGTCACGAAATAAACAATATATATATGAGTGAACAGTGCAAAAGAGGAGGAGAGGGGAAAAATGCGAGGCAAGAGGCAGAGAGGGAGATGTGAAGAGGAGATCATCTTCGATCTAGACCTCCTCATCCTCAGTAATGGCAGAAATGGAGCCCACCCAATAGTGGTAATCTCGTCTAGGACGCGCGAGGGGTGTTCGGGATTGTACGATCAACCTCGATCCCCGACTGGATAATCACGTCGACCACCGACCGAGCCACATCTCAACTCAGGAGCTCGCCTCGGCCCGCCTCGGCCTTGCTCGCGACTGATCTCCCGCTTCGAATGGATCACGGAGTAGCCATCGCTCGCGACTGATCTCCCGCCTCGGCCCGCCTCGGCCTTGCTCGCGACCATTGTCTTCCTTGCGGCTCAACCCGTAGCCCGCCTCGGCTTCGGCATGGCTGCTCGCGTCCTCTTGGCTCGTGTCCTCGCCTCGGCCTCGGCATGACTCGCGACGCCACTACAGCCTTCACTCACGTAGCCTTTGCTCGCGTGGCTCGCCTCGGCCTTTGCTCACGTAGCTCGCCTCGGCTTTGCTCGCGTGACCCCTCGCCTCGGCCATGCTCGCGTCCTCGCCATGCATGAACGCTGTTTTTGTGGGACTCCAAGCATGTACAAGAGATTGAGCAAGTTGATGTTATGGGTATATATATATGACTCGTAAGGTCATTTAATCGAATAAAGCATTGAGCATGAGTTTCGCCTTCTCTCGGTGATGTATAATTACATTCTTAAATCTCCCTTCGGGTTTAAACTAATCATTTTAATTCCTTAAGATATCATTTATATAATTACTTACTTGAGCGTCGGAGTGCCTTCCCGGGGAGCCCCATCTCCGGGTTTGGCTCTTGCAGGGATCCGAGGATATTCCGATCGAGAAACAAGAGAGCCTTGGGGGCTTGAGGAAGAAGAAAGGATAAAGACTCGGGAATCCGGAGTGTTGCCGTTTTCCCTTCCGTTGGAACGAGGTTCCAACAAATCCGAGTTCCAACACTGGCGCCGTCTGTGGGAAATTTCCTCACACAACCAGTTTGACATTCGTCATGACGAGAGATTTCTATTCTCGCTCTATGAAAAACGAATCGCAAGATTAACAAAAGATAAAAGGCAAAGGGCCAGGTGAGTCCAGCTAGACTCGTACTTTGTTTTACGGAGAGTCCATTCATTTTAGTCTTGCATGAACGATAATGCTTGACTAGTGGATCATGCTTCAATTTGCTTTACAGAAAGTCCTTACATTGCACCTCGCATGACTTTTACCTTACTTGGGCTTTCTTCTGTTTGATTGATTTGCTTACAATTAGTGACATCGGGATAGTACCGAGCACGCGATAAGCGGCATCGGGCTAGTCGTCGGGCACGCAAAATATACCGTGACCTAGGTGAGGTTGCACACTCACCTACGTCGCGAATCCGTGTCACTAGAGTGAGTTGTACACTCACCTAGGCGCGAAGCCGGGACGCTGGAGCTCGAGAGGCAAGTATTCTCGCTCAGGTCGCGAAGCCGTGTCACCAGGCTGGGCTATAAGCCCTCCTGGGTCGCGAAGCCGTGTCACTAGGATGAGTGTACACTCACCTAGGCACGAAGCCGGGACGCTGGAGCTCGAGAGGCAAGTATTCTCGCTCAGGTCGCGAAGCCGTGTCACCAGGCTGGGCTATAAGCCCTCCTGGGTCGCGAAGCCGTGTCACTAGGATGAGTTGTACACTCACCTAGGCGCGAAGCCGGGACGCTGGAGCTCGAGAGGCAAGTATTCTCGCTCAGGTCGGGAAGCCGTGTCACCAGGCTGGGCTATAAGCCCTCTTGGGTCGCGAAGCCGTGTCACTAAGATGAGTGTACACTCACCTAGGCACGAAGCCGAGACGCTGGAGCTCGAGAGGCAAGTATTCTCGCTCAGGTCGCGAAGCCGTGTCACCAGGCTGGGCTATAAGCCCTCTTGGGTCGCGAAGCCGTGTCACTAGGATGAGTGTACACTCACCTAGGCACGAAGCCGGGACGCTGGAGCTCGAGAGGCAAGTATTCTCGCTCAGGTCGCGAAGCCGTGTCACCAGGCTGGGCTATAAGCCCTCCTGGGTCGCGAAGCCGTGTCACTAGGATGAGTGTACACTCACCTAGGCACGAAGCCGGGACGCTGGAGCTCGAGAGGCAAGTATTCTCGCTCAGGTCGCGAAGCCGTGTCACCAGGCTGGGCTATAAGCCCTCCTGGGTCGCGAAGCCGTGTCACTAGGATGAGTGTACACTCACCTAGGCACGAAGCCGGGACGCTGGAGCTCGAGAGGCAAGTATTCTTGCTCAGGTCGCGAAGCCGTGTCACCAGGCTGGGCTATAAGCCCTCCTGGGTCGCGAAGCCGTGTCACTGGAGTGAGTTGTACACTCACCTAGGCTGCGAAGCCGTGACACTGGAGCTCGAGAGGCAAGTATTCTCGCTCAGGTCGCGAAGTCCTATTATTCATACGCTCGAGCGATCGCGAGCGTAAAACCTTACATTAAGCTTGGGAGCTTCCCTTAGCCTTTGTTCATTCACATTAAGGCCGAGAGCTTCCCTTAGCGTTTTTCACTCGCTCGAGCGATCGCGAGCGTAAAACCTTACATTAAGCTCGGGAGCTTCCTTTAGCCTTTGTTCATTCACATTAAGGCCGGGAGCTTCCCTTAGCGTTTTTCACTCGCTCGAGCGATCGCGAGCGTAAAACCTTACATTAAGCTCGGGAGCTTCCTTTAGCCTTTGTTCATTCACATTAAGGCCGGGAGCTTCCCTTAGCGTTTTTCACTCGCTCGAGCGATCGCGAGCGTAAAACCTTACATTAAGCTTGGGAGCTTCCCTTAGCCTTTGTTCATTCATATTAAGGCCGGGAGCTTCCCTTAGCGTTTTTCACTCGCTCGAGCGATCGCGAGCGTAAAACCTTACATTAAGCTTGGGAGCTTCCCTTAGCCTTTGTTCATTCACATTAAGGCCGGGAGCTTCCCTTAGCGTTTTTCACTCGCTCGAGCGATCGCGAGCGTAAAACCTTACATTAAGCTTGGGAGCTTCCCTTAGCCTTTGTTCATTCACATTAAGGCCGGGAGCTTCCCTTAGCGTTTTTCACTCGCTCGAGCGATCGCGAGCGTAAAACCTTACATTAAGCTCGGGAGCTTCCTTTAGCCTTTGTTCATTCACATTAAGGCCGGGAGCTTCCCTTAGCGTTTTTCACTCGCTCGAGCGATCGCGAGCGTAAAACCTTACATTAAGCTCGGGAGCTTCCTTTAGCCTTTGTTCATTCACATTAAGGCCGGGAGCTTCCCTTAGCGTTTTTCACTCGCTCGAGCGATCGCGAGCGTAAAACCTTACATTAAGCTCGGGAGCTTCCCTTAGCCTTTGTTCATTAACGAGAGATCTCGCAAGGTTAATAACTAGCGAGCCTTGAGAGTTTCTCTCCTCGAGTCTCGTCTTAGACTAAAAAAAAGGCTATTAGGTGTGAAAGAGGAGAATCGAGGGGAGGTTGGACGCGATACATCCTTAAAATCACCGTTTCGTACCATCTTATTAAGAATTCGTCTTCGTCTTTTGGGTTCATTCTTGAATTTTAGGGGACTAATTCTCTAGACATATGCACACATTTATTAAGTTCGTCCCAAACTCTGAAGTTTGTTCACGAGGCTTCGTCCCTCGATTGATGCATAATCACAAAGTCTCCAAACGAGTGTAAGAATTACTATAGGTCCAATGAACCAAGCCTTCGTTGAGACAACGAAGAGCTTGGGGAGCTGTGTTGGACCCGGGTAAATAGAAGCCCAAAGCCCATTTACAAATAAGCCCAATATCAGGTTTTAGGTCACGAAATAAACAATATATATATGAGTGAACAGTGAAAAAGAGGAGGAGAGGGAAAAAATGCGAGGCAAGAGGCAGAGAGGGAGATGGGAAGAGGAGATCATCTTCGATCTAGACCTCCTCATCCTCAGTAATGGCAGAAATGGAGCCCACCCAATAGTGGTAATCTCGTCTAGGACGCGCGAGGGGTGTTCGGGATTGTACGATCAACCTCGATCCCCGACTGGATAATCACGTCGACCACCGACCGAGCCACATCTCAACTCAGGAGCTCGCCTCGGCCCGCCTCGGCCTTGCTCGCGACTGATCTCCCGCTTCGAATGGATCACGGAGTAGCCATCGCTCGCGACTGATCTCCCGCCTCGGCCCGCCTCGGCCTTGCTCGCGACCATTGTCTTCCTTGCGGCTCAACCCGTAGCCCGCCTCGGCTTCGGCATGGCTGCTCGCGTCCTCTTGGCTCGTGTCCTCGCCTCGGCCTCGGCATGACTCGCGACGCCACTACAGCCTTCACTCACGTAGCCTTTGCTCGCGTGGCTCGCCTCGGCCTTTGCTCACGTAGCTCGCCTCGGCTTTGCTCGCGTGACTCCTCGCCTCGGCCATGCTCGCGTCCTCGCCATGCATGAACGTTGTTTTTGTGGGACTCCAAGCATGTACAAGAGATTGAGCAAGTTGATGTTATGGGTATATATATATGACTCGTAAGGTCATTTAATCGAATAAAGCATTGAGCATGAGTTTCGCCTTCTCTCGGTGATGTATAATTACATTCTTAAATCTCCCTTCGGGTTTAAACTAATCATTTTAATTCCTTAAGATATCATTTGACAGTTATATCATTTATATAATTACTGACTTGAGCGTCGGAGTGCCTTCCCGGGGAGCCTCATCTCCGGGTTTGGCTCTTGCAGGGATCCAAGGATATTCCGATCGAGAAACAAGAGAGCCTTGGGGGCTTGAGGAAGAAGAAAGGATAAAGACTCGGGAATCCGGAGTGTTGCCGTTTTCCCTTCCGTTGGAACGAGGTTCCAACAAGTTCGAACAATTATTTTATCTACAAGTTGATTGTAAATCATACATTCTGAGTTATTTCGATGCTTCAGAAGTGGTGCATAACTTGCCATAGAAACATTATCACTACATATAGATAAATTTTTCCAAACTTCATGTAAAAACAAAGTCTAGTTAATGTATTTTAAAAAATTGTTTGTATAGAATTAACCTGTTTAGCTCCAATCCAATAAAGAATCTGGCCTCTTAGCCATCGCACCAATAAGGGTCCATGTTCACCATTTTCGCCTCTAACGGCATATTCACTGACAAAAAACATGAACTCAAACCACATCAAGACTGAATTTAGAAGACAAAAACGCTTTAATGGTGTATATAGAGCTTAGCAACAATCTGAATACCTATCTTAGAGCCAAATCTTTCCAGATGATCAAATGTGTGAGGCTCAACAAATATGAGTTGAGGACTCTTATCTGCTTAAAACATAAGATAGATCAACAAAAATTTGCATTATACACAATGATAGACAAAAGGAAACAATATAATGTGGAGAAACTTACATGGTATTCCAAGCATGTCTACTGGGATATCTAACTTTTGGGTCACAAGATCACAATTGTTTATCACTTGAATGTCTGGATAATTTTTCTCTAAGGCGTGGTAAAACCTCAAATAGTTTCCTATTATATCTTAGTTAATTTACCTGGATCAAATTCGAACTTTTTTTTGTTGAATTCAAGCAAATCATGTTGCTTACCAGGATACATTGTCTACTGCACCCAACAATTCTCGTTGCCAACAACAACAATTTGAGCACCTATCTTAGAGCCCGAACTTGGCACCGATGACAGACCCGAGGAGGACTTGATTGATCAACCATTACCTACCACAAAATCTCCCTTGACCTTCATGTGCTTTGGCAAGAATAACAAGACTGGTAGACAACTGCATCAGTGATAGAGTCTTGCTTATAATACTTGGTGTTGGACCCGGTTCTCGCGAGTCGCGACACGAACCCGGTTCTCGCGATTACAGTGATACGAACCCGGTCCGCGACTGAGAAACAGACCGCGAGCCCATAAGCTTGAGTAACTAAATCAAGTACGAGAGGCCCATTAAGAGGCCCAATAGGTAACGGGAGCAACACCAGATTGTGTGAGACCCAACGTCCAATTATAAATCCTAACGGCAAGGAGAGAGAAAGGGGAGGAATTAAGAGCATCTTCCTTCCCCTTGAGACAAAAGGAGAGAAAAGCACATAAGACGATTACTCATTTCCGAGCTCGTCTCTTCGATCCCGATTCACCTCTTTTAGTAGGAAATCGGATGATCGGTACCTGGATTCTGACTCTCGGTACCGTCATCGTGCTTTTGAGGTGTGGTTCGTAACGATTGGTTGGATTTCATCATTTACTGTTTCATTGAGTTGGCTCACGAGGTTTCACTGTTTTGGTCATTACTTTGATCGTTATCTTCTCTTTGTGTTATTTCATTCTGTTGTTGTTTGAGGCATTGTGTTCATTTATCTATAGCTGTTACTGACTTGAGCGTCGGAGAGCCAAATCAGGGGGTCCAACCTTCCGGTTTGGTTGTGCAGGTACCTTGGGGACTGAAGAACATAAAGAACAGAGGAGAATAGTACATTTTGATCCAGATGACGATGTGTCACGAGTTGTTGCTCCAGTTTGCGTAAGGAAGGTCTCCAGTATTAGAAGATTCATTGAAGGCCAGATCTCGCGAGGTGTTGATTGCGAGATCGCCAATATCTGGGCTCCAACACTGGCGCCGACCGTGGGGACCTCCTCGCGCAGCTAGCTCCCTTTGAAATCTCGAGAGTCAGTTCGCGACGGACAGCATTATGGTCGAAACCGGCAGAAGCGGAACAGTAAACGCCACCACGTCACACATCAATCAAAACACTCTCAATCCCCCACCACTCCCTCGTGTCGAGGAGGAAGTCCCCGAGCTTATCACTATCCCTCGGGAGCAGAATGAGCTTTTTGCCGCCTGGATAGCGCAAGGCGCCCCGATTGCCCCAAATACAGCTAACCAAAGGGTCGAACCTCTCAACGACCAGACCAATCGCGACGCGAGAGAAATTAATCGAGAAGAAGTAGCTGAAATCGTCCCGGATGACAGAGCCTCGGTTTCTAGAAGGCCGAGGGAGAGAAATGATACTCACGACGTGGGTCGGGGAAGGTTCGACTTGAACCAGGCCCCAATGAGTCATCAGGAGCACTACAACTCTCAACACGATGTTCGTTATGACGAGAGGGGCCGAGCATACTATCCTATGCAAGACCAGCGCGAACGTCAGGGAGCACCCCACTATTATCGCGAGACATCCCAGAACCCTCCTCTCAATTTCTCAACAATGTTTGGCCCCACAGCTTTTGCAGAGCACATCATCGGGGCCCCTCCACTACCAGATTTTAGATTCCCAACTATCAAGGAATACACTGGTAAGGGAGACCCTAAGGAACATCTTACCCAATATAAGTACGCCATGATCGCGAGGGGTCCGGATGAGGCCACCCTGTGTAAGGGATTCCCAGGAACGCTCGCGGACACTGCCATGACATGGATGTTAAATCAACCACCCGGGAGCATCTCATGTTTTGCAGATATTGAAAGGGGATTTTTGTTGCATTTTGGCTCTTCGAAGAAGAGGAAGATAACCATGCAAGAGGTGGTCGGGATTAAACAAAAAACAGGTGAAAGTCTGAAAGAGTACGTAAAAAGATTCTCGCTGATGGTTTTAGAAGCTGATGACTTCGATGATAAAACCGCCAGGGTCGCATTCTTAAATGGGCTGGCCGACGGGAGTGAGTTCAAAAAGCACCTATACAGAAAGCAGGAAGGGTCCTATCAGGCCATGTTGGAAAGAGCTGATGTCGAAATACAAGTTGAGACTCACTCGAGCGCACCCGCGAGGGGTGGAGGTCAGAACAAGCAGAACCAAAACCAAAACCAGAGCTCTAGAAAGGGTAATCAGAATTGGGGGAACAAAAGACAACAGTTTGACCAGGGACAGAGTGATTCACGGGCCCCAGGTTTAGTAATTCAGCGTCAGAATCAAGATCAATATCAGGATTACAGACATAATACGGACCAAAACCAATTCCAGGAACATAATTTGATGAACCAGAGGGATGACAACTCCGGCTACAGAGGTCGCGGCCGAGGCAATGGAAGCCGAGGTCGAGGTCGCGATGGAATGTGGTGCGCCAACCATAACTCCACTACTCACAACACGGATGAGTGCCGGAGTGGCCCAAGAATGAACAATGAACCCGAACAGAGAGCAGTCCTCATGAATCAGAGAGGCGGGGGAAACAATCAAGGCAGGGGTGGTAGAAACCCTGGCCGGGGGCCATTCAGAGGGGGAAACAACAGCGGTGTGCGAGGAAGGGGGCGCAATCAGCAGAACGCGAACGATCCTCACCCACCTCAACGCAACCAAGATTTCCCGCGACCAGACGGTCATGTAGGGACCATAGCCGGGAAGCATATCCCTATACCCCCGAACAGGCGTGAGCAACGAAAGATGATTAACGCATCGCTCCCTCGCGGGCTCCCAGTTATGAGTATCGCGAAGCCCCTTCCCAGAGAGCCATATCAACTGGTTTTTTCTAACGAAGAGATCAATGAGTGAGCAGTCTCTTCTGGTGACCCATTAGTTATACATCTACAAATTGGCACGAAACTAGTCAGCCATATTCTGGTAGACACGGGCAGCTCTGCCGACATAATATATCTGGATGCCTTCGAAAAGCTAGGGGTTGATCCACGAATGAAGAGACCGACACGAACAACCTTAGTAGGCTTCGCGGGAGAAAGAGTCACTGCTCTAGGAGTGGTGAGTTTAGATGTAGTGATGGGAGATGAGACAGGGCCACGAAGATCAGAAAAGATTGATTTCGTAATCATCCCGACAAGCTCTTCATATAACGCAATCATCGGGAGAGGCACATTGTGCAAGTTTGATGCCGTAGTATCCATGAGCCATTTCTGCATAAAGTTTCCCACACCATCCGGAACTGGAATCGCGACGGGTGTGGAGAAGGAGAGCATCTCTTGTTATATCAAGTCTGAAAAGGGAGAAGAAACGCCTCTGCTCGCGAATCAACTTTTTGTCCCGGGCATGCCTAATGTTGAAGAGGAAGCTGAATTAGATGTTCGCGAGCCCCCTAGATATCAGGATTCTGAGGGAGATGTGGACAAAGCAAAGTTTTCCGGATTTAAAACGCAGGAAGTCACTCCCTTTGTAAACAAAGAAGAGAAGTTATCGGTGGGGGGTAACCTTGACCCTATGGTGATGATGGAGATTGAAAACTTGCTATCGGAATCGCGAGATGTCTTCGCTTGGTCCCCCAGAGACTTGAAAGGAATTCTCCCATCGGTGATCACTCACTCTCTAAATATTAGCAACGATGTCCTTCCCAAAAGACAGCGAAAGAGAAAGCAAGCGGGTCCGAAGAATGAGGCCGCGGCCGCGGAGCTCGCGAAACTCCTAAAAGCTGGGTTTGTTAGACCAGTACAGTACCCGGCTTGGTTGGCTAATATCGTCATGGTCGCGAAGAAAGGAACGGGAAAATGGAGGATGTGTGTAGACTTCACAGACTTAAACAAAGCTTGCCCGAAAGACAGCTACCCACTACCTTCTATTGATCAACTTGTAGAATCCACTGCAGGGCATGAGGCACTCAGCTTTTTAGATGCATACTCGGGATACAACCAAGTCATGATGAACCCCCTTGACTCGGAGCATACCTCTTTCATAACAGACAAGGGAACTTTCTGCTACAAAGTGATGCCTTTCGGCCTTAAGAACGCGGGGGCCACTTTCTAGAGATTGGTAGACCGCATTTTCAGTGATCAGATAGGGGATACAGTTGAGGCCTACGTTGACGACATTGTGGTGAAAAGCAAGGAACAGAGTGATCATGCTCGTGACCTGGCAGAAGTCTTCACGACGCTCAGAAAGTACGGGATGAGTCTAAACCCGGACAAGTGCGTGTTCGGGGTCACAGAAGGAAAATTTTTGGGCTTCATGATTAGTGCTCGCGGTGTCGAGGTAAATCCCGATAAAGTCAAAGCCGTTCTCGATCTTGAACCACCACGGTCTACCCATGAGGTCCAACGGTTTGTAGGCCGAGTAAATTATTTGGGGAGATTCTGTGCCAAGTTGGCCGAACGAAACCTCCCCTTCTTCGAAATTTTGAGAAAGCCAAAGAACTTTGAGTGGACTGAAGAATGTGGTCAAGCTTTTGTGAGCCTCAAAGAGCATCTCACAAGGCTCCCGATCTTATCTTCCCCGGTTCTGGGAGAAACTCTCCAGTTGTATCTCGCGGCCAGCTCCAGGGCGGTAAGCGCAGTCCTTGTTCGCGAGTCAGAAAAGCCGGTATATTTTGTCAGCCGAGCTTTATTGCCAGCGGAGACACGGTATTCTCCGGTTGAGAAGTCTGTACTTGCGCTGATAACGGCTGCTCGCAAACTAAGACCCTACTTCCATGCACACTCGATTGAAACCCTAACGGACCTGCCACTGAATAGCTTCGTGACAAAACCAACCGTAGCAGGGAGGCTCACAAAATGGGTCATCGAAATGTCAGAATTCGATGTAGTATATCGGCCCAGGCCAGCTATCAAAGCACAAGCGCTTGCCGACTTCATTGTCGAAACGAGTTTCAGAGAAGGGGAAGTGGTGAATCCGTATGGCGAACAAATGATGTGGATAATGCACACAGACGGAGCCGTGAATGACGAGGGATGTGGCGCGGGTGTGATTCTCACATCGCCTACGGGAGATGAAATAAGTCACGCCATCGCACTAAAATTCAAACCCACGAACAATGAAGCTGAATATGAGGCCTTGATCGCAGGGCTAGAGTTAGCCATTGGTCTTTCAATCTCTGTGCTATCATGTTGTTGCGATTCAGAAGTTGTAGTAAAACAGGTGCAGGGGCTTTATGAAGCGCGAACAGGGAACCTCCCGCAATACCATGCACGGGTCGCGACATTGACCTCGCTTTTCATGCATTTCGAAATAAAGGCAATCCCGAGAGAACTGAATAAGAAAGCAGATGAACTCGCGAAGATGGGAGCCGGATGGGAAGGTCCCAAAGAAGAACGCGAGCAAAGATCAGGGTTCATGGTATCAAAGGGGGGGGGGGGGGGCCCGAAATATCTGTTTTTTGTGAAAGAAGAAAGCGCCATCAGTCGCGAAATTGAGATGATGACAATCAACACTTCGTCTGAAGATTGGCGTCGACCATTCATTGCCTACCTCAGATATGGTCGCGGTCCAACTGACCCGAAGGAGCTCATGCAATTAAAAAGAAAGGTTGGACGTTTCTATATCAGCAGAGGTGAGCTTTACAAGAGAGGAGGTGACCCTTGCGAGCTGAAGTGTATGGGTCACTACGAGACAAAGGCCTACCTCGAAGAGTTGCATGCTGGGCTGTGTGGGACACACGCAGGGTGGAGACCCCTGGTGTACAAGGCTTTGCGCCAAGGGCATTTCTGGCCCACAATGAAACGCGATGCTCAAGCGATGACGCGAGCTTGTCAGGCATGCCAGTATTTCGCCCCTGCCTCTCACCAACCAGGGGTCCAGCTTCAGATCATGGGAAGCCCCATCCCCTTCGCGATGTGGGGGTTGGATCTTCTTGGCCATTTTAAACCAAAGGCCCCGGGTCAGCTCGAGTATATCATTGTCGCAGTCGACTATTTCACAAAATGGATTGAAGCGGAAGCACTCGCATCAACAACAATACCTGTAGTGAAAAAATTCCTTTGGAAGAACATTATCTGCCGCTATGGGTTGCCACGCAAGATTGTAACCGATCGTGGCCCTCAATTTAACTCGCCCCAGCTGATGGCATGGTGCAGCGATCTGGGAGTTAATTTGAAAATTGCTTCAGTTGCACATCCACACTGCAATGGGCAGGTAGAAGCCGTCAATAAAAGCATTGTCACGGATCTGAAGAAAAGACTAGATAGCGCCAAGGGCAGATGGGCGGAGGTCCTGCCACTTACTCTCTGGGCCAATCGAACCATAGTGAAAAAAGCAACAGGGGAGAGTCCTTTCGCCCTCGCGTATGGAGTGGAGGCCGTGGTTCCAGTGGAAATTTTGTTCCCAAACGAAAGACTCCTTCACTATGACTCGGAAACCAATGACGAAAAGATGAGGATGGAACTCCAACTTCGCGAAGAAACTCAAGAAATGGCGGTTATCCGGGCGGCCGCTTACAAAGCGGGTGTCGCGAAGTATTACAACAAGCATGTCAAGGAAAGAGGTTTCGTGAAAGGAGATTTGGTCCTGAGAAAGACAGAGGGGGGAAAACTCGATCCCAACTGGGAGGGGCCGTATATAGTGGATCGCGAGGTCGCCCCAGGGGCCTATCGACTGAAGGATAGCTCTGGCAATCACGTTGCAAATTCCTGGAACGTGATGTGACTACACCGCTATTACGCCTAGCCTACTCCCCCACACAGGTATGAATTCCCACGTTTTCGTAACATGTCTGCATACCTTAGATGAATATTTCATGGAAAGCGATAAAATTGCGATATAAGACGTTCTAACAAGCTGTATGCAGGCGAAAGAACCGATTGAAACTAAACATTAGCAAGAATCTATCATCGGGTTACCAGAGGAATAAGTACTTTCGCCGCAAAGGGGGACGTGATCTCAGAATAAAAGGTACGTGCACATCTCGAGAATTCAAAATGTTGCATAAATCCTGTGACGCTGGGCTGGGGCCAAGAGCACCCACCCAGGTCGCGAAGCCGTGACGCTGGGCTGGGGCCAAGAGCACCCACCCAGGTCGCGAAGCCGTGACGCTGGGCTGGGGCCAAGAGCACCCACCCAGGTCGCGAAGCCGTGACGCTGGGCTGGGGCCAAGAGCACCCACCCAGGTCGCGAAGTCGTGACGCTGGGCTGGGGCCAAGAGCACCCACCCAGGTCGCGAAGCCGTGACGCTGGGCTGGGGCCAAGAGCACCCACCCAGGTCGCGAAGCCGTGACCGTCCGAGAGTGAGTAACGACATTCGTCATCCTCACCTCGACCACGAAGTCCTGACCTCGATGGGATAACAACCCATCAAGGCACGGAGCTCAGCGAGTGACACTCCTGAAAAAAGTCAATCATGAAACTATATGTTTAGCATGAAAATATGCAATACAAAACACTAATGAATCCCCATCTGTTTTGACAGACACTCCTGCACTAAAGAAACGAACGATCATAGGCATGATCGCGAACGAAACAAAAAACGGCAGTTGGCGGGGAAACTGGCGCTAAAGCTCCAATTACCCGCGAGCATGGATTTCCCAAGGCATCAAGAATATCTTAGCTAAGGTATGACGAGATAAACATGCGGGCTACTTTGTTTTGTCACAAGAACAAAAGATCTGATTCCAATTCATTATAGGAAGTCACATTCTCAAACACAAAGACACTCATAGGTGCACGAAAAACCCTACTACTGGCCCATACACATGCAGTAGTCAGGTAAGAACACACTCTTTACCGCATCACAGGTCATGACATATGAATGATCTATACTTACGCGATCGAACCCGGTTCTCGCGATTACAGTGATACGAACTCGGTCCGCGACTGAGAAACAGACCGCGAGCCCATAAGCTTGAGTAACTAAATCAAGTACGAGAGGCCCATTAAGAGGCCCAATAGGTAACGGGAGCAACACCAGATTGTGTGGGACCCAACGTCCAATTATAAATCCTAACGGCAAGGAGAGAGAAAGGGGAGGAATTAAGAGCATCTTCCTTCCCCTTGAGACAAAAGGAGAGAAAAGCACATAAGGCGATTACTCATTTCCGAGCTCGTCTCTTCGATCCCGATTCACCTCTTTTAGTAGGAAATCGGATGATCGGTACCTGGATTCTGACTCTCGGTACCGTCATCGTGCTTTTGAGGTGTGGTTCGTAACGATTGGTTGGATTTCATCATTTACTGTTTCATTGAGTTGGCTCACGAGGTTTCACTGTTTTGGTCATTACTTTGATCGTTATCTTCTCTTTGTGTTATTTCATTCTGTTGTTGTTTGAGGCATTGTGTTCATTTATCTATAGCTGTTACTGACTTGAGCGTCGGAGAGCCAAATCAGGGGGTCCAACCTTCCGGTTTGGTTGTGCAGGTACCTTGGGGACTGAAGAACATAAAGAACAGAGGAGAATAGTACATTTTGATCCAGATGACGATGTGTCACGAGTTGTTGCTCCAGTTTGCGTAAGGAAGGTCTCCTGTATTAGAAGATTCATTGAAGGCCAGATCTCGCGAGGTGTTGATTGCGAGATCGCCAATATCTGGGCTCCAACACTTGGGTTTCAACACTCAGAGAGCAAGTGACTCGTCCGAGTGATGTAACGCCACCCAAGCTTATTGAAATAAATGGGAAGGAGCTGAAGTTGATGATTTATCAACCATCGAGCTCAACTTCAACCACCAGGTCCACCACCTTGAAGACAAGCCGAACACGCTCACGGTGATAAACCACCGAAAATCCATAAATTTGAACCCAAAAAACTGGCTGAAGTTTGGGAATATGTCCCTGTCGATCGGACCCTACGTAATCATCAAAAGGAAACATTTTGTTCGGCAATTTCGATAAGTCTTATATAACACGATTTTGATCATAATATATAGAATACGAAATTAAGTTCCGCTAAATCTCATGAGCTGTAAACACTATAAATACTGATAATGTAACATATGCTCAGTAACTGATTCAATACAACACAACAGATTCTTTTTTCTCTCTCTTTTCTCTCTTCTTGTGAAGTTTGTACTAAGGCAAGATTACAGAGAAAGCCTTTTCCTACCAGTTCTATCACTACTTCTTATGTTTTTGAATTAATACATGTTGATACATGGGGGCCTTTTCATACTAGTACACATGATGGTCATAAGTACTTTATAACCATTGTTGATGACTACACTAGAGTCACCTGGACTCATTTAATGCAGACTAAAGGCACTGCATTTTCTTTGTTGCAATCCTTCATTGCCTTAGTGGAGCAACAGTTTGGCAACAAGGTGAAGATAGTCAGATCAGATAATGCATTAGAATTGGGTCTAAGTCAAGCAGGCACTCAGTTCTTTTCTTCCAAAGGTATCATACACCAGCTCACATGTATTCACACTCCTCAGCAAAATGGTGTAGCTGAGAGAAAGCACAAGCACTTGCTAGAAACCACTCGTGCTCTTCTATTCCAGTCAAAGGTGCCTCTCAAATATTGGGGTCATTGTCTGCTCACTTCTACATACCTTATTAACAGGTATCCTTCTAAAGTTTTGAATGACATGTCTCCTTCTGAAAAACTTCATGGCACTTCTCCTTCATTGCTTCATTTGAGAAATTTTGGTTGTTTGGCCTATGCTAGCACTCCTAAACCTGGTAGAGATAAACTGATGCCTAGAGCTACAGCTTGTGTATTTCTTGGATATCCTTTTGGAATCAAAGGGTACAAGTTTCTGGATCTCAGTACACAGAAAATTTTCATTTCTAGGGATGTCGCCTTTCATGAGAATTCTTATCCCTTTACCATACCTTATTCTGAACTTTCCACTCTTCCCAAACACATACCTATTCATGATCATGACTTTACAGATCATATTCCTATATCCACACCTCCACAAATGCCATCACCTCCTTCTTCACCTATCATTCCTTCACCCTTACCTATTATACCTGCCCCTGTCCCTGAAATAAGAAGGAGTTCTCGTTCTACTAACCCACCATCATATTTGCAATTTTGTCACCTCTGACTTCAACCTTTATCCCACAAATTCCTTTTCTTTCACCACCTTATCCACTTCCTCTCAAAACCTTATCTCCAATCTCCACCATGCTTCTGAACCTTTGTTTTATGAAGAAGCTGTGCAGTCCAGTGATTGGATCAAAGCAATGAATGTTGAGCTAACTGCTTTAGAGTCTAATCATACTTGGGATATTGTGGACCTTCCCAAAGGCAAAAGACCTATTAGCTCAAAGTAGATTTACAAATTAAAGTTCAAGGCAGATGGAACTTTAGAAAGACATAAGGCAAGGTTGGTGATTAAAGGCTGCACTCAAAGAGCTGGTATTGACTTTCATGAGACTTTTTCTCCGGTTGTCAAGATGACTACAATTCGGGCATTAGTCACAGTTGCAGTTAAAAAGGGTTGGTTAATGTCTCAGTTAGACATTAACAAGGCCTTCCTTCATGGAGACATTGATATTGAAGTCTACATGAAATTTCCCTTAGGTATGGCTCATCTTCATCCTAATAAAGTTTGCAAGCTTAATAAGTCTTTATATGGTTTAAAGCAAGCTTCAAGGCAGTGGTATAGCAAACTTTCAGATGCCTTGCTCTCTCAGGGATTCACTCAATCTTTGAATGATTACAACCTCTTTCACAAGAATTCTTCAGATTCTGTTATGTATCTTGTGATATATGTTGATGACATTTTGATTGTAGGCAACAAAAGTTCAGATATTGCCTCTGTGAAAGAATTTCTACACACAACCTTCAGCATCAAGGACTTGGGATCTCTCAATTATTTTCTTGGCATGGAATTTCTATCAACAGAGAAAGGTTTAGTTATATCTCAAAGGAAATTTATCCAGGAATTATTACATGATTTCTGTCCAGATATTTCTAAACATGTCTCTAGTCCTCTTGATTGTTCTATCAAGTTCAGAAGTGATGACAAAGGAGTTCCTCTAGTTGATCCTACTTCCTACAGAAAGTTAGTTGGCAAGCTAAATTTTCTAGTTAACACTAGACCAGATTTAGCATTCTCTGTGCAACATCTATGTCAGTGTATGCAGAAACCTTCATCCATTCATTGGGCAGCTGCTATGCACACACTTCAGTATCTCAGAGATACTGCCAACCTTGGATTACTCCTTCCTTCTTCTCCTTCTTTTGATATGGTGGCATATTGTGACTCAGATTGGGCAGCTTGTCCAACCACCAGACGTTCTATTAGTGGCTTCTACATTAGTTTTGGTGGTGCTCCTTTGTCTTGGAAGTCAAAGAAGCAAGTCGCTGTCTCACTCTCCTCTGCAAAAGCTGAATACAGATCATTGAGAAGAGTTACAGCTGAACTAGCCTGGCTTAGCAGATTGTTACACGAGGTAGGAGTCTCTTAAGTGCAGCCCATCCCAGTCAAATGTGATTCACAATCTGCCATCTACATTGCCAAGAATTCAGTCTTCCACGAACGCACTAAACACATCGAGATAGATTGTCATTTTGTTAGGACAAAATTGTTAGAAGGCATAATTTTTCTATCTCATGTTCCTACTACTTTGCAAGTAGCTGATGTTTTTACTAAGGCTTTGCCTTCTTCTGTTCATACTAGTGCTATACCCAAGTTGGGTTTGATTCCTTTTGAATCATCCTCCAACTTGCGGGGAATGTAAACACTATAAATACTGATAATGTAACAGATGCTCAGAAGCTGATTCAGTACAACATAACAGATTCTTTTTTATCTCTCTTTTCTCTCTTCTAGCCTTGTTTCCTCACATGAGCATGTACGAAAATCCTCTATTTTATGATTGTATTATAATTACAAAACATGTCCAAATATCTCTAGAATGTTCGAAATATCTCGGATGTCACAATTAATTAAGAATGTATGCACAATTCTTAGAATCAACTACGGTTTGGAAAGAGTTTCATCTTCCACCTTTCAAACTTCAAATTCAATCAAAAATATCCTTTCCTATATCCTTCACCACCTAATCATCTTTCATTTACATCCTAAATCACATTTTGACTCAAGGGTTGTCCGTTCATAAATTGTGGAGTTGGAGTTGATCTTCAACTTTAACTAGTTGAGCTTCTCAAAATTGCCTACCTAAAAAATCTTCAACTTCCACTAGCTTCTTCTTCTTCTTTTTCATTTTGTCCATCACGCCGAACGGACCTAAAAACGAACTTTTAATCAACACTCAATGGATTTTTTTTTCCCTGATCTCGCGCCATGCACAGGTCGCATGTATTAATTTTTGTAATAATATTATTATATTTGTACTATATTTTAAGTTCTAATCAGATTGACAGTAAATTTGTAGTTTAAGTTCTAATTACATTAATAGTAAATAAATAAATAAAGATATATAAGAGAAAAGATATATAAGAGAAAAGATATAATATGGTAAGTACTTCGTAGTTTATAATTTATAGTTTATGGTTTATAATTTAAGTTCTAATCAAATTGACGCGGGAAACACGCTAGTTATAGTCTATTAGATATATTTTTATTTTCCTTTCATCTATTTTTTTAAGATATAGATAATAAAAGATAAAAATGAATGATGTGGAAATGATGTGGAAGATGAGGTGACATAGCTCAGAGATCGACACATAGGCCAATTGAACGTAAGGGCGACATGTGTCAAACAACGCTTTGTTTTTGTATATGTATAGATTCCTTTTGTAGGCGTAGTTTGAAACAAATTCTCAATATATGCACTTTTATCAGGTTTGGAAATTTGTAACGAAGGAGAGACGCTGTTTTCCCCGAACCAAGTTTTTTTTTCAAAAAAGCCTTCGTATCGAAGGTAAAAAAAAATTCAGCATATATAAAGCCGTTGTCAAGGACAATGCCTTTTTTAAAAACATTTGGCATACTTATGCGGGTTCGGGTGACTCGTCAGGGCTCGTTCAGAATCAGAATCGAGTGAGCAACATATCTGGTGAAAGTTGGGATCTATACGAACCCAATGAAACTGGTCTATATCGATTATGATTCTGAACGATCCCAAACAAGCCACCCGAACGACAACGAAGCTGGGATTGGTACTCACGAGACTTACGCGGGTTCGAGGCTCGATTAGGATCGTTTGGAATCGAGCGAGACTAGTTATGATGGATCCATATTGATCCCAGCTTGCACCAACAAAACTGGTCTTGCTCGATCCCAAATGAGCCAGTTTCGTTTCCGATTCGGGTGGCTCATTTGGGATCGTTCGGAATCGGAATCGATCTAGACCAATTTTGTTGGGTCCGTATCGATCCCAACTTTCATCAGATATATTTTTTCCTTGATTATGATTTCGAACGAGTCCTGATGAGTCAACCGAACCCGCGTAAGTATGTCAAATGTTAAAAAACAAAATACAAAGACGTTGTTCAATGTCCATAACAGCGGCTTTATGCTGATTTTATTTTTTCATTTGTATGACAACGCCTCATACGAAGGCTTATTTTTAAAAAAATAAAAAATAAACTTGGTTCGTGTTCGTTATAAATTTCCAAACCTGGTAAAAATGTCTATATTGGAAATTTGTTTTAAACTACGCTACAACGAAAATTTATTTAAAAATATATTAGAAAAAAAATTCGCATTCAATTCATATAATATTTAGGATGTATGGCGAGAAACATTGATGATTCTGTAATCATCGAAAATATAATATGAAATCCTTTTGATTTTTGTCTTCTTTTCCTTCTGTGTTGCAAAATAAAAGACCTTATACATCTAGTACATATATATAGGCAATGGCTATATGCACGCGAATCGAGGCATATATGCACGCGATTCTGTGCGCGCAACTTATGCGCACGCATCTGTGCGCAGTTCTTATGCGCATACGTGTTTTACGGGGTATTACGGGTATTTTTCGTAAATTTTCAGAGTCTGTAACAACTTGTGCGCCTAAATACTGCGCACAGGTTGAAAATTTGTGCTCCATGTTTCTGCGCACTGTTCAAACATAGTAGTCGTTGAAATTTTTGAAAAAAGTAGCCGTTAAATGTAAATTTGTGCTCTTAGGTTCTGCGCACACGCGAAAAGTTCGAGTTTTCGACTCGAACTCACCGAAAATGTTAAATAGCTATAATATGCATTGAAAACAAGTTTCATTGCATTCCGACGTCATTTGGGCATCGAACCGCCTATTCTCGACCTTAACAGGCCATCAGGACCGATAAGGCGTTGTTGCGTTTTTGAGTATTTTCGATCAACTTTTTGTGAAGGGGAGACCTTATACACTCTTTATATGCCTAATAACACATAATTGTATAAGTTTTTGAAACATAATCAACATCCATGTACTAGACCCTTCATATCTCAACTACTTCGACTATTTCGAAGAATGAAAGACTAGTGAAGGTTTACAAAGGAGGTGTTACTCGAAGAGTTCGAGTTTTCAACTCAAACTTACCGACAAGGTTAAATAGCTGTAATATGCATTGAAAACAAGTTTCATTGCATTCCGACGTCGTTTGGGCATCGAACCGCCTATTCTCGACCTTAACAGGCCATCAGGACCGATAAGGCGTTGTTGCGTTTTTGAGTATTTTCGATCAACTTTTTGTGAAGGGGAGACCTTATACACTCTTTATATGCCTAATAACACATAATTGTATAAGTTTTTGAAACATAATCAACATCCATGTACTAGACCCTTCAAATCTCAACTACTTCGACTATTTCGAAGAATGAAAGACTAGTGAAGGTTTACAAAGGAGGTGTTACTCGAAGAGTTCGAGTTTTCGACTCGAACTTACCGACAAGGTTAAATAGCTGTAATATGCATTGAAAACAAGTTTCATTGCATTCCGACGTCGTTTGGGCATCGAACCGCCTATTCTCGACCTTAACAGGCCATCAGGACCGATAAGGCGTTGTTGCGTTTTTGAGTATTTTCGATCAACTTTTTGTAAAGAGGAGACCTTATACACTCTTTATATGCCTAATAACACATAATTGTATAAGTTTTTGAAACATAATCAACACCCATGTACTAAACCCTTCATATCTCAACTACTTCGACTATTTCGAAGAATGAAAGACTAGTGAAGGTTTACAAAGGAGGTGTTACTCGAAGAGTTCGAGTTTTCGACTCGAACTTACCGACAAGGTTAAATAGCTATAATATGCATTGAAACAAGTTTCATTGCATTCCGACGTCGTTTGGGCATCGAATCGCCTATTCTCGACCTTAACAGGCCATCAGGACCGATAAGGCGTTGTTGCGTTTTTGAGTATTTTTGATCAACTTTTTGTGAAGGGGAGACCTTATACACTCTTTATATGCCTAATAACACATAATTGTATAAGTTTTTGAAACATAATCAACACCCATGTACTAGACCCTTCATATCTCAACTACTTCGACTATTTCGAAGAATGAAAGACTAGTGAAGGTTTACAAAGGAGGTGTTACTCGAAGAGTTCGAGTTTTCAACTCGAACTTACAGACAAGGTTAAATAGCTATAATATGCATTGAAAACAAGTTTCATTGCATTCCGACGTCGTTTGGGCATCGAACCGCCTATTCTCGACCTTAACAGGCCATTAGGACCGATAAGGCGTTGTTGCGTTTTTGAGTATTTTCGATCAACTTTTTGTGAAGGGGAGACCTTATACACTCTTTATATGCCTAATAACACATAATTGTATAAGTTTTTGAAACATAATCAACACCCATGTACTAGACCCTTCATATCTCAACTACTTCGACTATTTCGAAGAATGAAAGACTAGTGAAGGTTTACAAAGGAGGTGTTACTCGAAGAGTTCGAGTTTTCGACTCGAACTTACCGACAAGGTTAAATAGCTATAATATGCATTGAAAACAAGTTTCATTGCATTCCGACGTCGTTTGGGCATCGAACCGCCTATTCTCGACCATAACACGCCATCAGGACCGATAAGGCGTTTTTGCGTTTTTGAGTATTTTCGATCAACTTTTTGTGAAGGAGAGACCTTACACACTCTTTATATGCCTAATAACACATAATTGTATAAGTTTTTGAAGCATAATCAACATCCACGTACTAGACCCTTCATATCTCAACTACTTCAAACCGGATTTCATCCATGCGTCAAGGTTATGCGCACCGATTCTGTAACTTTATCAATCTATAACTTATTGTGCGCTGTTGTAAAGCGCACAATAAGTTACCGTTAAATCCATGTGCGCAGATCCAATGCGCACACATTTTAACGTTAAAAATTTGTGCGCAATATATCTGCGCAACTTAACGTCGCACATGTCCTATGCGCAGAACGTCTGAGCATAGGATTTTAGAATTTGAAACGTTGTGCGCAGATGTGTTGCGCACAGGTGTTGCAGTACTCGTGTCATCAACGCATCAATTTGTCCGACGACGCCAACACTTTCATTTTTATCCCCAAAATACCCTTGTGCGCTGAACAACTGTGCATAGATTGGCGTGCATATAGTGAAAAAGTCGCGTGTATATAGGCGTTTCGTATATATAAAGAACTAAAATAGCTTACAAAATACAAAGTTGTCAGTGTATATCTTATCGTCTATATATTTTTCCTAAATCTATAATGGTTATCCTAACCCTACATCTCTCAAGATGTAATCCAAACTCGAGCAAATATATAAGTTAGAAGTCTTAAAAGCTTTTGAACCGTGCACATGAAAATTCTGGTAGTGAGCATAATCATTAACAACTCATATAAGCTAGTAACAACTCATATAAGCTAGTAACAACTCAAATCTGCAGTACACCTCACATTAAGAACCTCAGTCATTCCGCACGACATCACCTCCAAACTAACTAGATTCCTCCCCCTTGCGGTAGTTTGTATAAATAGGGTTTGTATAAATAGGGTTAGCAATTACAAATCATATTAAGAAACAAAAGTGAAGGCAAGTATGAAATATTTGGCGCTTGCAGTAGTTTTGGTGTTTGCATTTTCCCTTCCTTTATCTTCCTCCGCGAGAGCGAGTTTTCGTATCAATGAAGCCTATGCAAGTACGTATCGTTAATTAGTGAATGAATTCGTTTCGAGTTTTTTCCTTTATCTGAGAATGTAAGTCTTCCTTTCACTTAATTAATCTTTGAGAGCTCTATTAAGACATTAATTTATATTATAATTCTAGCAGCAACTCCAGGTGATTGTACTGTAGCAACTAGTGATATAGATATATCACTAGTTCATCGCACAAGTTTTATTACCAAACACTCAACGACTAAGATGGAATAAATCAAATTCGATATAATGCAAAAAAAAAAAACTTTGTCGAACGGAGCGTAGCTAAAGTTTTCAAATGTCATTTTACGTAATTTTATCAATACTATATACAAATTCAGCTTACCAAACATGTAATTAGATTTTTACATAAAATGGCTGTTCATTCGGTTAAAACCAAACCCCACAAAAACCGAACTAAGAAATTTTAGGAACCGTTAACCGAAGCGAAGGTTTGGTTTTTTCGATTTCGGGAACCGAAAAACCGAATTATGAAATAATTTTAAAAAAATTTAAAATATTCGAAAAATACCCTATATTAATCAAAAAAAAATTTACAAAATTAATAATTAAATATTTGAAATTTGAAATTCAATTAATTATTTTTTATTTTAAAATTTTAGTTTTAACCGAACCGAACTAAAACCGAACTTCCGAAAAATGAGAACAGAAAATTAAACTGAACTAACTTTGGTTCAGTTTCCGTTCGGTTATTTATTTTGGTTTCGGTTAATAACCGAATTTTGCAAAAAACTATATATATTCCGCTCCAACTTTAAGAACTTGTTCAGATTCAACTATTGATTCAAATTAAGCTCCTATTTTAACTTGATATACCTAATGGAGCCTAAAGTTTTTGAACCACATAAAAATTCTGGTAGAACCGTAATTATCCACAGCTGGTCGGTGGTGAAGATAGACTCCATCAACTAAAATCTGTCGTGCAAAGATTCTTGTTGCATGCCTTTATTTCTACGTGTCACCAATTTCTGTGACAATCCATTAGTATGAATAGGGTTTGTATTAAGTTAGGCATCACACATACAAATCAAAGCAACAAATATGAAGGCCGTGTGAAGTGCTCTTTAGCCCTCGTAGTACTTTTAGTGTTTGCATTTTCTCTTCCTCCGCGAGGGCGAAATTCGACATCAATAACGCCTATGAAGGTATGTATTACTTGAGCGAGAGTTTTCGTATCACTCCCTCCGTGATCATTAGTAGTTATACGTTGTAGATCAAATCTTGTTATGAAAAATGTTTTTCCCTCTACGTATTTAAGCGTATATTATTTTGTTCAGGTGAATGTACGGGTTGTAGCGAACATAGTCCGGGTGCGTGGTATGGCGGAGGGATGCAAACCCAAGCAGAAGGTCAAGATGGCGGCAATGGCGGTTGTGTAGGAGCTCTTCCAGGAGCCTATGAAATTGGTCCACAAGATGCTACTCCAGTCCAAGGAGGTATTTTGTACTAATGGATTATGTATTCTTCGTTCGTACTATAAACATATTCGTATCTGATCTTTTCCTTCCATATATTATACCTATGTATTCATTTTGAGATGCATAGCTAACATTTAGTGAGAATTTGATTGTTGCAGGTTCTGTACATCGAAACTGTATATATGGGTGTAAACACACCAACAAAGATGGGCAATGTCTCCTATGTTGTGCTCCTCGGGGGAAAGGGAAACCACCAGTTGAGATGAAAAAGAATTGATTCATATATACTCCGTATTTCTTTTGTGACAAATGTTCCAAAATAAAATGAGATAATAAATCATGTAATGTACCAAAACAATATATGTTGGTGGTACGAGACGTTATGCATTCTCACAATGGCATTAATCTTTATCTCAAATCATGCACTAATCTTTTTCTCATTTAATTATGCAAGCATGTGGGCTTTATTCTGTTAATCTGGTAACTAACTTTAGCTAATAAGCACATAATTTATGCACAACCAACTAACTAACCGTCTATGACGACACAATTGGTCAGTCTAAGCAACATCTGCTAAGTGGGCTTTATTTGAGGCCCAATATAACCGGCCCATACATGAGTGAAGGGCAAAAACAAATATCATGAAACAAAATGATCAAAAGACTAATAGACATTTTTTAATTAGGAATTCCAAATAAGATCCTATGAAAATTATGACAAAAGGTCTAGAATTAATAACCCATTTAATATATAATTGCATAAAAATGTTTTTTGATCTCTCCACTTGTTACATGACATATCTCAAGAGAACGCTTCTATAGTTTCTTTTTCCCTCATTATCTTCAACCAATTTGTCTCCTTCCACATCAAGTGCGACATCAAATCGTGTTACTGCAACTCGCACAAGACCAAACCACTATCGATCGTTTGGACCGACGTTAATGTTGCTCCACCATCGACGTCATCCACACTGGTACACGGTCTCCCACGCTACACCGCCATTGTTCACCATCCAATCTGCCTCTTCTCTTACCCTATTAGATACATAATTAACCCTAATTAGATTACACAATCAGAAATATGATTATAGTTTACGCGATTAGGTTACTCAATCATTTTCAATTTATGTTACATAATTAACTTACACATTTTGTTACATGATTCCTTACATAAAATTAAGCCCTAAATTATCTTACTCAAATTCGTCCTTCACGATTAGATTACAGTAATAACTTACACGATTAGGTAGCTTAATTACATTTCACGTTTAATATTACATAACCAGCTTTCACAATTAGGTTATAAGTTACACAAAATTGTATTAAAAAATATAATGTTGAGATGTGATGGGTTTTGATTAAATGACAAACATCCACTAATGATTTACTCGAGTGCGTAGGTATTGTTACTAGTGTGTGTGCAGGAACGAAAGGCGTCTTGCTGGAATCCATGAGACGTAAGGTTACATCGAATGGAAGCCAACTGTGAAGAATAGTTCATCCGATGAAGAATATTGGTCAAGATATCTTGGAGGATGACATTGAAGAAATATGGAAGAGTTGCCTTGCAAATAAGGAAAGAAGATTTTTACCAAAAAAAAAATAAGGAAAGAAGATTTCTCAAAAGAAGAAAAGTGGCAACTCGGCAAGGAATTAGGCTTTGGACGCGCGTGTTTGAATCACCGAAGAAATAAGGAAATATTGGGTGTAAGGAATATTTCCTTATATGCATTGTTTCCTTATATGAGCAAGACGGCGCTCTAAAGAGTAAGACCCAAAGGAAAGTTATTTTAGGAAGAGAATTCCTTAGGAAAGATATTGTGAGACTTATGGAAAATAGAGAACGGCTAGATAATTGTGTTAGGTTAGAGCTATTTAGTTTTCTATATATTGTATGGGATTTACATAGCTTAGCAAGACTTTGAAGAGCGAAAAACCTAGTGCTTTGTTTAGAGTTGTTCTACGTGTGTTAGATTGAGATTCAAGTGAGAAGAGTGATTCGAGATCTAGGTGGAAAGTCTAGAAGAGTGATACAAGTTCTATTGTAATCAAGAAATCAATATACAAGTAGACTCGTTCAAACTCTTTCTAGTGAAACCTAGAGAGGAGTGGTTTTTCGTCTCAAGGACTTATTGGTACTTGAGGTGTTTCCACTATACATCATCGTGTTCAGGTTTGGTTTCTTTGTTGTTTGTCTCTGTACTTAATCTACGTATCAAGGAACAAATACTTTTGTTCCTTGAGATTTAGACGCTAATAGATCCAACATATACAGAAACCCACGTAACAATAGTGCTACACAAATTAACACTAGCTTAAACAAGGTTACATAAAATTAGAATACTTACTAAGTTACATAGTCAGATCTCCTACACAAAACTAACCTAAGATATAATTAGGTTTCACAATTAGATTGCATAATTAAAACTTATGATCAATCAACAAACACACTTAATGCGTAGATTTAAGTTCCGGTGAAACACTCAATTAAGGTAAAACGACTCTATCAACCACAACCCTTAGATGAAGAAGAAATTAAAGGTCCAGATTTTATTTTAATTGACAAAAAATTAAATAAATTTTTTTTGCCAAGCTGCAACGATTCTACATCCAGATTTTGTGGGATTGTAATTTTAATTTGTTTCCAATTATTTATCTCTTCAAATTCCTTATAAATTTTCCTCTCTCTAATAAATGATAAAATCGCTCGTCTCATGTTTTACGAAAAATTAGTTAATACTTATGAATATCTACTCAATAGTAACGAATATATCTGCAATATTACAAGAGTTTGTTTGAATAGAAGATGGTTGTTTATGAATATCAATGCAATTTCGTTCAAACACACAAATTCACAATCAAATCCTAAAATATGGTGGATTAGCCATTCAAACACATATTGACTGAATATCTACAAACAAATAATAAATAACAACACTATGAATATCCATATACTATGCAAGGATATTGTAAAGCATAGCTACAATAAATCAAAAATACAACAATATATTATGTTCATCATCAGATACATCAAAATCTTCTCCAGAGCTTTCATCGTCGCTAAAATTCTTCTTTCCAATATCACCTGAACGACACAAGGTTTTATGAATACACAAACATAAATAAGGTACATTTTAAAAGATCATACATATGATAACAATTATCAAGAATATGGTGGATTCATAATTAAAGTCATTCAAACCTAATGTGACCGAATATCTACAAGAAAATAATGAATAACAACACAATGAATATCCAGGCATAGTGCATGAATATCGTATTGAATAGCATTAATAAATTGATTATCACAAACTCAAGTTATTCAATATATCATGTATGTTATTCATTCGAGCTTGTAGAAAACAGTAATACCCTAACGAATATCTACGCATCTTAATGATTCTCTACGCATTACTAAAACAATACGTTTGAATATCAAACTAGTGTTCATGAATATCAAACCAATTTCGAAATTTTGTGCTAAACGAAATTGGTTTGATATTCATGAACAACAATTTGACATTCAAACGAATTGTTTTAACTGTCGAAATTGAAGTAGAATATTAACGATATCTACGCAACATTAAAACAGTTCGTTTGAATATCAAATTGGTGTACATGAATATCAAATGAAAAATTCTCACCGTTCTTACAAATATCAGATGATTGTATTGAATATCATCGAAGTTTCGTCGGTTTACAACTAAATTTGATTCGAACAAGGAAACCCTAAAATATGGTGTTAACATGCAAATTCATAATAAAATAAATGAAATCAAAATCGAGTAAAGAAGTGTAGGAAGAACAATCAAACCTTTTTTCCATATTCAATGAACAAAACTTTAATATATCAAAATTAGAAGATGAAGATCGTCTGATGCTGGAATGAAGAAGGAAAAGAATGAGAAGATGACAGAAGACAAAGTGAGAGAGAGAAGAAGATCGATTTTTATGGTAACAACTGTCTCTCTCCCTATTTTTTGGTAACTGATAAAATCTTTAATTAATTTTTTTTAATATCTAATTGATAATATCTTGTGTATTCATTCAACCGTCCATCATATCTAATCTAACGCCTCTCATTGATACACTCGTTTCACCATAATTCTTGTTTTACCTGAACCTTCCTCTAATGCGTAAGTAATTTATGATCTTGTCTCTACAAAATTAGTTACACTTAGAATGATTAAACTATATAAATCATAGAATGCAAAGAACAAAAACAACAAAATAAAAAAAACTCTATCAGCAAACAGTAGATTTTACAATTAAGTAAGATTTTACAATTAGGTGGCCGTGATTAACATAATTAGGTTACATAAACGTGGATCGAACTAGGGTTTTATAGAAAATTGAAATTTAACAAACAATAGGTTTAATTAAGAACCGTTGGTGACCGGACGAGGAAACGAACAGAGGACGAAGAAAACGACGGTATCGTAATATTTATGTTCACCAAAATCATAGTACTATGCTGTAAAAAATTTCAGTTTACTTTAGATATTTAGGGGAAAAGATCTCGTAAGGATGAATCTTTAGATAAAGACTAAGGATGATGTACACAAACTCTATAATTAATGCACACACGTTATAACTCATACACACACTATTTTGTGATGCACACAATCTATTACACATGCACACAGTGTGCATTAGTTATAACTCGTGTGTGCATTGCATGAGTTATAACGTTTGTGTGCATCATTCTCGGTCCTCATCTAATGAACCTCACCTGAACCAAACCCGATATTTAGGCTAGGGGGTGTGTGAAGGATAATAAATATAGAAAGCAAAGGAGAGAAAATAGAAGAGGATTCGTATTTGTTGGTTCATTAATTAATTGTTGCAACATCGATCACATGAAGAAGACACCCCAAATCACGTGGCAATGCATTCATGCACCCTCTTCTCGCCTTTGTACGAAGAGTTGGCTAGCTAGTAAACAACGCATGAATATGTCGCATGCATTCCACCCTCTTATTCCTCCACGTACAATTATAATATCTAAAAAAACTATTTTTAAATGTTAATTAATCTATACATGCATGTAAAACATAAGTTGATAAATAAAACCAGGGTCAGGTATAAAACCAAGGACACCTCGAATCCTAGTAAGAGTTTTTTTTATATATGCATGGACGATGATAAATCGAGTAATCCCTCGTCTCCATTTATAATTCGTGTTTATATTTACATTAACTATTCACATTTCAATTCATTTTATAATTTTTAGGAATAAGAATATACGTAAAAAAAACTACACAACAGGACACGTACTCTGACTTAGGGTTGGCTCCCGGTCCGGTCCGGTCCGGTTCCGGTTCGGAACCGGCGGTTCCGGTCCTCCGGAATCCGGAACCGGAACCGGAACCGGTTTAAACCGGTTCCACCGGTTCCGGTTCCGGTTCCGGTCCGGTCCGGTTCAATCCGGTTCCGGACCGGTTCCGGTCCGGTTCCGGTCCGGTTCCGGTTCATCCGGTTCGGTCCGGTTCGGACCGGTTCATCCGGTTCCGGTCCGGTTCCGGTTCATCCGGTTCGGTCCGGTTCGGACCGGTTCGGACCGGTTTTTTAAAAAATAATATTTTTTTAAAAAAAATAAATAAAAAATAAATAAAAAAATATAAAAATAATTTTTAAACTTAAAAAAAATGATTATAAAAAAACGCTATTAAAAAAGAATGTTTTGTCATTGTTTTTAAGTTTAAAAATTATGTTTAAAAAACTTAAAAAAAATGATTATAAAAAAACGCTATTAAAAATGAATGTTTTGTCATTGTTTTTAAGTTTAAAAATTATGTTTACAAAACTTAAAAAAAATGATTATAAAAAAACGCTATTAAAAAAGAATGTTTTGTCATTGTTTTTAAGTTTAAAAATTATGTTTAAAAAACTTAAAAAAAATGATTATAAAAAAACGCTATTAAAAAGAATGTTTTGTAACATTCTTTTTAATAGCGTTTTTTTATAATCATTTTTTTTAAGTTTTTTAAATTAAATATGAAGGAACAAAAAAATTAAAAAAAATTGGGCTTGCACTTAACAGTGACTTACTTGTTAAGTTGCCTACGTATCCTCTCGGGTTAGAGGAATCAAAGCCCACGTAGTTCTTTACCTTTTTTCAAAACCCGTTACCTAAGTCGAATCTTCGGCGGATGAATCGGTGCGTATCGTAGTAGAATCTCCAATCCACTCGTCTTCCGATGACTCGTTAATGTTACGTTGTTGCCTCATTGCGGCTCTCTTCCAATCGCAAACACAACATTGCGCCTCCAATGACTCCGGTGCCAAATTTGATCTCTTCCTCGTCAAAGTGTTGCCTCCTGCACTAAAAGTTTGTTCCACCGCCACGGTTGAAGCGGGGACGGCAAGAACTTGTGCCGCAATCTTCGCAAGCGTTGGAAACATGCTCCTATGATCCTCCCACCACTTCAAAACATCTAAAGCTTCACAACTAACAAACTCAAAGTTGGTGTTAAGATAGTTATCAATTTCCGCATTCGTGTTTGTAACTCTTGGTCTTTTACTAAAATACTTAGCTCCAAAGGCCCCCAAGCTACTAGAGCTCGAAGAAGCCGGAGGTAATTGTGAAGGAGTCGGAGAATCCGAAAAATGAGTAAATAAAGTTTCAATGTATGTTCTAGTTCTAGAAACCATACCTAAAATATCCTCTAGTTCACCGTCGGCTAAAATATATCCATAATAGTCATTTAAAAGATCGTGTAAAACGGATAATTTAAGTCTAGGATCTAAAACACAAGCAACAAGAAAACAATCGGGAATATATCTATAGTATTGCAACCACTTACTCCTCATGCTTGCAACGGATTCCTCAATGCCGGGAATTTTAGCTCCCTCACTTAAACCAGCCATAACATTACAAGCTTCCAAGACAAAAACATTACTACTTGGTATATAAACATGACTAAATCTCTTTGTTGCATCACTAAAACATTTTAAAAACGTTGCAATACTTTGACATATTTCCCAACCTGATTCGCTAAAATAGAAAGTAGAGCCAGAAAGGTTTTGAGAAACAAAAGACGTTAAAACTTGTCTATATTCTATACATTCACATAGTAATATGTAAGTAGAGTTCCATCGGGTACCCACATCTTTTGAAAAACGTTTTTGGTGCACCCCGTTAGTTTTACAAAAGGTCATCCAATCTCTTGTAACTTTAGGATGCCCCCAAATATACTTAATAACGTTCTTAATTGGCTCAAAATGATAACTCATAGCACGTAAACCATCTTGAACACATAAGTTTAAAATATGACAAGCACATCGAATATGAAAAAATCTCCCACCAAATAAAGGTTGACACATTTCTTGTAAATCTCTAATAGATGCGGTGTTAGCAGATGCATTGTCGAATCCAATTGAAAAAACTCTATTAAGTAGTCTATATTCTTCTAAAATTGTACGAATCATCATAGCAATATTTTGTGCGGTATGTGAATCATCAAAGACTCTAAATGCCAATAAACGTTTTTGCATTGTAAAATAATGATCTACAAAATGACATGTAACACCCATGTAAGAATGGGTTTGAGTATTATCACTCCATATATCACTACAAATTGAAACATTCATATCATTTTGCGAAAAATAAGAAACTAATTCGTGCTTGTGTCTTTTATAAGCCTTAATTACGTTTTTCTTAATCACTTTCCTAGATACGGATTTAAAAGCGGGTTGTGTATGCTCTTTAATATACTCATTAAATCCTACATTTTCACTAAATCGAAATGCTAAATGATCAACACAAATAGCTTCGGCTAATGCTACACTATTAGCTTCATGATCAAAATGAAATAAAGGGTTACCGGTAGTAGAAGATGCAAATCCGCCGGAAATTTGCGTTTGTCCCCCTAGCATTCCCATCTCGGCGACGTGTCTGTGCTCCATGTGTCGTTGAAGGGTTCCATATCCTCCACTTTTCTTCCATTGGAATGTCGCCTCGCAAAAGTTACAAGAAACAATAATTAGTCCGGGATCATAATCCTCGGCCTCGAGTTCCTCGATACCGGGTTGTAATTTAGTAAACCACTTTGTAAAAACAGGAGATGTTAGTTTCCGGGATTGGTTCCCGGAGGACCCGGCGCCGGCGGTCCCGGTCCTCCCCCCCCTACCCCTAGCCGGCCTCGAACCGCTAGCTTGCCCTTGAGGCCTAGCGGTCCTACCCCTAGCGGAGGACCTAACTTGGGAGGTGGGAGTGGGAGTGGGAGAAGTGACATTATCACTCTCTTGGGTGTCAAAATGATCCGCCATAATATGATTAAGAACAATTAAATAATATGATTAAAAGCAATTAAAAACAATTAAAACAATAAAACTTAGAACAATATAATAATGTGATTAAAAATGTAAAAGCAATAAAATATTGAAAGACAAATGCTAATTAAAAGGAAGATTAAGAAAGGAAGAGATTAAGAGAGATTGTTGATGGAATTTGAGAGATTATGAGATTGAGATTTGAGAAAGAGAAGAGAGATTGTTGTTGTTGGATGTGTGATTTGAAGATTGTATGGTATGGTATTTATAGGGGTTGGATATGGATTTTTTAATATTTAAAAATTTATTTTTTTATTTTTTTTTAATTTCCTAACGGCTAGGAGCCGTTAGGACCGCCGGTTAACCGGCGGTTCGGCCGGTTAACCGGCAACGGCTAGTTTACTAGCCGTTATAACCGGCGGTTAACCGGTTTTCCCGGTTAACCGCCGGTTTTGTATTTTTTTTTTTAAATTTTTTTAACCGGCGGTTAACCGGTTTAACCGGTTAACCGCCGGTTTATTTTTTTATTTTTTTTTAAAAAACCGCCGGTTAACCGGTTTAACCGGTTAACCGGCGGTTAAAAAAAATTAAAAAAAAAAATAAATAACCGGCGGTTAACCGGCGGTTAACCGCCGGTTCGAACCGCCGGTTCGAAACTTTTAATTTCCCGAACCGGAACCGGACCGGGTCAAAACCGGTTCCTACCGGTTCCGGTCCGGTTCCGGTCCGGTCCCGGTTTTGACCGGTTTTGACCCGGTCCGGTTCCGGTTCGAACCGCCGGTCCGGTCCCGGTTCAGCCATCTCTACTCTGACTAGTCTCCTTGATTTCTCGGCTTCTCACCACGTTTCCCATCTCTTCTCGTCACCATGGGCGACCCTACTAAATTATGTGTGTTTTATAGCTGCCATGCATATCTAGTTGAATTGACAATAAACACATTTATTAATCCCAAGTGTAGAGCTCGGGTTACGAGAATAGAACTCCCCGCCCGCCACCAACCTGGATAAGAGTTATTGTGAATGCATCCGGCCTATAAATATGTGATTTTGTTTGAGGATCAAAACCAATCGAGTCCATAAAACCTTGTCACAACTGATCACAATGAAGACAAACAAGAGTTGTATAATTTTGGGAGTTTTGGTCTTGCTTTCGACGACGCTTGTTTTGGTGAAAGCCGACTCTTCTGCCACTCAGCTTCTAAATAGTAAGTGCCCGTATTGCTTAATCTTACATAATGTTAATATATATGCAATTATGTAAACTATGTACGTACGTACGTAGATGATTCGGAGGAGAAAGCAGGAAAAAGCGTGGTAGAAGGTTACGGAGATGAGAAGATATTTCCGCCACCCCATTGCTCGCATGGGTGTTGCAGGTACTTTGGATACAGGTGCGGATTCTGTTGCCTCCCTGGCCAAGTACCCGCCATCGCTCCCCAACAAGGTATATATAGAATGTTTCTGTTTATGAGCATACACTAAGGCTATTAGCAATGAAGGTTGCATGATTTGGATTGGACGACTTATTCAAAATGATCCAAGAATTTGTTGGTGCAGTTGAGGCTGGGGAACAAAGAATTGAAGAAGATGAGTTTGATGATAGTCAAGTAATTGGAAGGGGTGGCCAAGGCAAGGGTACTGGAGGAGGTCAAGGCGAAAAGGGAGGCGGTTCCGGTGGTGGCTCTGGAGGAGGGCAAGGTAAAGGTGGCGGAAGAGGAGGAGGTGGTGATCCATTCAAGAATGTTAAATACCGTGGAGGCGGCTACGCGGGTGGAGGCGGTGGCTACGGTCATGGAGGAGGCGGATATGGTGGAGGTGGCGGCCATGGAGGTAGAGGAGGAGGAGGTGGAGTTTGAGAAAATTAAATTATGCACCACCAGCCTCTATCATGTGAATATATGTAATAATACAATAACACAAATGCATGTTTTCTTATGTGGTTACAATAACAACTAAACCCATATTGTACACCATATACATGCAAACTCACTACTTATGTATATAAATCAACCTTCGTCGTTTTCTGCAACTGTTTTATCTATTCACTTGTGAATTCGTCAACAAACTAACCTCAAAGTTCTCTATATATATAAGATTGTAATAATGTTTATTATATATATATGTTTTTATAGTTCATCAATCTGTGAGTTATAATATGCATTACAAATTACTTATAATAGAAGTGGGGGTATAAGTCTTTCAACACTATGAATTGTATGATCTAAGGAGATCGAGAAAGAAGAAAAGTGTGAATTTTATTATGTTATTGTTGGAATAGAGACCTGAGGAACTTTATGTTTTGACGATGACAACCTTAGCATATACTATGGTATGGTTTATCTTGATATTTCAGATGAAAAGATTGAAGATTTGAAGCTGATGAAGTATTAAAGGAAGTCAGAAGGAACTGCGTTACATCCATGTTACTTTCAACCCTAGCGTGGGTGGCGAGACGAGAAGATCTTGTAGAAGATCTTTTCCTTGTTAGGATATTGCTAAAGTTGGTTGTAATATTGTCTATGTAATATTTGGAAGATCTCGAGTTAATTAGGTTAACTTGAAAACCATAGAGATTGTCATAAATTAGGAAAGCAGTTTGACGTATAATATATTCTTGGAATATCTTTATACGGCAGACTTCCCTTCTATATATATGATAATCTTTATGTTCTTAGACTCATGTATTTTGACGGAGCTTGAAGTGCATCAGACTAAAAGAAGAGAGAATTGTTCTTGCAAAAGAACATCAAGTAAGTTCACTGGTATTATCATTTGAGAGTTTCTGATAGAAACTAGGTTAGTACTTAGCAATAAGTCTGTAATCTTGTTCGTCTCTAAACTCACTGATTGAATATACCAGTAGACTTTTTAAATCCTCGAAAGAGGGGTGATTTTCATCCAAAGATAACTATTTGGTTATCTAGGGTTTCCACCTTAAGTAATTGCGTTGATAACTTCTCTCAACAAGAGAAGAATGCCAAATCCAGACAATACATTCTGAATGCTCTCTCCAAATCTGACCAGGATAAGGTTATGGGCATCGATAATGCTAAAGATATGTGGAAAGCTCTTGAAACTTTCAACTTAGGAAGTGAGGATCTCCAAAATAGCAGAAAGTTCGATCTACAAGGAGAATATCACAAATTCAAGATGCTTGAAACTGAAAACGTATCTGCTTATCATGGTCGTCTGGAGATACTTTGCAACAAACTTCGCGCTTGTGGAGTTAAGCTTGAGGAATGGTCGAAATCCATGGGGTTTATCAATGGATTAAACTCAAAATTTGCAGTTACACAAGATATCATGCTTCAGACCCCTACCATTAGGGAACTCCCCATAGAGGAACTCGTTGGGCAAGCTCAACGTCATGAAGATAAAATGAAGGGAAATGAGAAAAGCTCTACTGAGGCTGGCATTGCTCTCGCCTTAACCAAAGTCCTGGAAAGACTTTCCACTGGAGCTGACTCATATGATGATGACAATGAAATGAATTCTTTGCTTACAAGCACTGTAAGGAAATTTCATAAAGGCAAGTTCACCAGAAATGAGAATCGCAAGGAAAAGAGGGAACTAAGATGCTATCAATGTGATCAACTAGGGCATCGTGCTAGAGACTGTCCTAAGAATGAAGACAAGCCCAAAGAGGAAGAGGCTCCTGCTAAGAAAAAGGCTTTGGTCGCTACCACAACTTGGGGTGACAGTGACTCTGACAAGGAACTAAATCTAAATCCATCAAAAGTCTGTTTCATGATAGTCTCGAAACCGGAAGCCATATGGGGAGACAGTGACTCTGAGGATGACATGACCAAAGTATGTCTCATGGCTCAACCTGAAAATGAGTCACCAACAATTGAGGTATCCTCCTTCTCTGAACTATCTGAAACTCTTCTCAAATATGATAAAAAATAATTGATCAAACTTATCAAATCTCTGAGCAAAGAAAATAGCAACCTGTTAGGAAGACTTGCTGAAAACGAGGAAGAAATCTCTATTCTATCTGATGAAAGTGAAGCTTGGTGCAAGAAATATGAAAATGCTAACAAAATCACTATTTGTCCTACCTGTGATTTGCATGAAAAATTGAACTTAGGAAACAGTTCCTCTTCACAACCTTCGGAATCCATATTGCAAACCATCATTGAGAAACTTGACTCTCTTACTGAATGTATTCATGAGAAAACTGTTACTCAAACCGTCTTTGTTAAACCTAGTAGAGGCCTAGGTTATAAATCTCATGACGTATCTAATCCTCCCTGTGACTCTCATTCCAACTTTGATGAAATAACCAAAAATCTTGAGGCCAAAAATGAAAGACTTGACTTAGCTCTTCAAACCTCAAATAGCAAAAATGAATACTTATAACAAAGAATCAAAGTGATTGAAAGTTCCTCCACTAAGGAACCACCATGTGCCCCATACTTCAGTCCTCACATTCACGACATGTATAAAAATATGGGAAATGGTAAACCTAGAAGTACCCCCAGGAAAAAGATTGATCTAGGTAAAAAGAAATCTCACTACAAAACTCAGGATAGGTATCAGTGGATTCCCACTAATCATGTCTGCTGGCACTGTGGGAACCAAGGACATCTTATATATGATTGTGAGAAAAAGAGGAAACAGAAGGAAAAGGCTTCTAGGAAATTCAGACATGGAAAGACTCAAATAAATGACATTAATGACTCTCAATACTATGAGAATGTTAGAGACACCAAGTCCAAAACTCAGAAAAACATCAGAACTCCCCAACAAGGGAACTTTAAGACTAACTTACCCAGAAAAGCTCGGCTGGACTGGGTTTGTAAAAATTAATGTTTTCTCTGCAGGCTGAAGTGAAGAATGTTGCTAAGTGGTATATAGACAGTGGCGCATCATGTCACATGACAGGTAATAAAGAGCAACTTCATTCACTTCAGAGGTACAACGGAGGAAAGATTCCTTCGGTGACAAGAAGAAAGGAGCAATACTGGGAACTGGAACTGTTGATCTTTCTGAAAACATTAAGGTAAGTGATGTTCATCTAGTCGATAATCTTGGTTTTGATCTAATCAGTGTGTCACAGCTGTGTGAACAAGGAGGGAACAATGTCTTATTTACTCCCTCTGAGTGCTTTGTGATTCATCCTGAGTCTCAGAAGACTCTCCTCAAAGGTAAGAGATTCAGTAATGTCTACATCGTTGACCATAGCTACTCTCCTCAAGAAAAGCTCTGCCTTGCCACAATGACAAACAAATCTACTCTGTGGCATCAACGACTTGGTCATGCAAGTCTAAATCTCATTCACAAACTTCAAAGAAAGGAACTTGTCCACGGCCTACCCTCCATCAAGGTAGGTGAATCTGATTTCTGTTCTGAATGTGTTCGAGGCAAACAGGTACGTAGTTCCTTTAAACCTAAAACTGTCATAAGTACCTCCAAACCTCTGGAACTGATCCATATGGACCTCTGTGGTCCTATGCGTACTCAAAGTATTGGAGGTAATAGATACATTCTTGTGATTGTAGATGACTTCTCGAGATACACATGGACTATTTTCATAAAATCGAAAGACGTGGTGTTTGATAGATTCTGTGAAATAGTTCCACTCTCGAAATGTCACTGGGACACAAAATTAAGGCTATTCGTTCCGATCACGGAACTGAATTCCAAAATGCAAAGTTTCTAACCTTTTGCAGGGAAAAAGGGATTACTCACAATTTTTCCGCGCCCAGAACCCCTCAACAAAATGAAGTGGTTGAAAGAAAGAATCGGACCCTTGAAGATATGGCTCGCACTATGCTCATCTCAGCTGGCCTCTCTCAAAGATTTTGGGTTGGCTATCAACACTGCATGTTACATTCTAAACAGAGCCATGCTTCACCCCCAAATTGAGAAGACTTCATACGAACTCCTTCATGGACGAGTTCCCAACATATCTCATCTCAAGGTTTTTGGGTGCAAGTGCTTCGTCCACAACAATGGCAAATCTCCCATTGGGAAATTTGATCCCAGGAGTGATGAAGGAATTTTCTTGGGATACATTCCAAACAACAAAGTCTTCAAAGTGTTCAACACGAGGACTTCCAAGTTTGAAGAATCCATTCATGTTGTTTTCAATGAATGTGCTTTTCATGTGTCTTCACATGTATTTCCCACAGGTGACAATAATGCTGATGAAGAAGAGGATCTTTCTCCTCCAGGTCCCTCCTCAATACCTGAATTCACCTTAGATCCTACCGGAATAGTAAATGAGCACCCGGAGGAAAATCCCACTCAAAATTCTGGACCCAGTTCCCTTGTGCCAAATGAAGAACCTCCTCCCATTGATCCCGGTTCCTCTGACTCTGCTCCAGATCCTCCGTCAGAGAACCTAGACTCAAATGAGAACGATGTCAACACGGTTCCTCAGGATGATCCTTCTTCCTCATCCATTCATGCAGTCAACTACAAATAAAAGGGCTCTCATCCAGTTGATCAAACTATTTCTCTGTTTGACAAGACAGGTCCCTCCACCCGATCCTCATTGAACAACTTTTGTGCCTTCACGGCGTTCCTCTCCGTTCTTGAGCCTAAGAACTACAAGGAAGCCCTCAATGACGCGGACTGGGTGCATGCCATGCATGAGGAACTTCATCAATTTGAAAAGTTTGGAGGTTAGTTCCTCGTCCTTTAGACAGAACTATCATTGGAACCAAATGGATCTTCAGGAACAAACTTGATGACTCAGGCATGGTCACCAGAAATAAAGCAAGACTTGTCGCGCAAGGGTATTGTCAACAAGAAGGCATTGATTATGATGAAACCTTTGCCCATGTTGCTCGAATGGAAGCCATTCGTCTCATGATCGTCATTGCTACTCACAAGGGTTTTAAGCTATTCCAAATGGACGTCAAGACTGCATTCCTAAATGGATTTCTTCAAGAAGAAGTATATGTCAAGCAACCCCCGGGATTTGAGGACAAAAGCATACCAGATCATGTATACTTCCTCGATAAAGCTCTCTATGGACTCAAGCAAGCACCACGAGCGTGGTATGATAGGTTAGCTCAGCTCCTGATATGCAATGGATACAGAAGAGGTTTGATTGATAAAACTCTCTTTCTTCTTGAGCAAAATGAAGACATCCTAGTTGTCCAGGTCTATGTCGATGATATTATTTTTGGCTCCACTAATCTGTCCCTTGTAGAGAAGTTCAAGGATCTCATGAGCAGTGAATTCAAAATGAGTATGATTAGGGAACTCACATTCTTTCTGGGATTGCAAATAAATCAACTTCCCACAGGAACTCAAATTCATCAACAAAAGTATGTCAAGGAACTCCTGGATAGATTTCAAATGAGCTCGTCTAAGCCATTCTCCACTCTAATCTCTCCGACCACCAAACTGACGTTGGTCCCCACAGACATCAAGGCTGATCAATCTCTCTACAGGCAAATGATTGGTTCCCTTCTATACCTGACAGCTAGTCACCCAGATATCATGTACTCTGTATGCTTATGTGCACGATTCCAAGTAGATCCAAGAGTCAAACATCTGGATTCCGTCAAACGTATCCTTAGATATCTCAAGGGAACTGAGAATTTGTGCCTATGGTATCCTAAAAGTGATGATTTTGAAATATTGTCCTACACTGATGCTGACTATGCAGGATATATATCTCAAGAATAGGAAAAGCACATCTGGGATGGCTCAGTTCCTTGGTCCTTTCCTGGTGTCATGGGCATCTAAAAAGCAATCCTCCATTTCCCTCTCAACCACTGAGTCGGAATACATCGCATCTGCAGCTTGTTGTGCAAATCTCCTATGGCTCAAGCAACAACTTGCTGACTTTGGTAAGTCCTATGGTCCTTTAAAAATTCTTTGTGATAACACTAGCACCATTAGGCACCACTTCCTTAGAGATAATGTGGAAAAGGGTATCATTCTCATGGAACATTGTCGTACTGAGGACCAAATAGGTGACATTTTTACTAAAGCCCTAAACAAAGAACCTTTTGAATACTTTAGGTTACTCCTGGGCATGATTGCCATTGACTAGCGGTTCTGAGTTCCTTTGTATATTTCCCTGTCTTGACTAGTAAATGATTAATTGATTTTATGGTTCCTTGTTTGCTTACATGGTCCTTGATTGTATAGTCATATTCATTCTAAATGTGTTATTATCTTTTTGACGTGCATAATATACAGACTTTGCTTTCACTCATGATAATTTGACAAAATCGTACTTCTTTGAACACAAAATAATCAATCGGATCTATTTGAACCCGCATTATAATCCGAAATGAAGATTGATTATAGACCCTCCCTAGCTTGACTTACATAAACTGTTCCTATGATCATTTTTATATTAGCACCACTCTGGAACTTGTTTATGTTTGTGTCAAAATTGGCCCTCCCTAATTTCTATTGTTTGGATGTGTACTCTTGTTTTATTTTATTACCTATCACTTAAATGCATCCAAATCCATCCTTGCCAACTACTGAAACGGAATTGTGAAAGGAACTCCATCGCTTCTCCTCTGTCGCCTGCTTCTCTGCCTCGGAAACACGCGAAGCCGCCTGACAGACTGCCTTTTCCTCTTAGTTCCTTGTGCCGATTTATGCAGGGTAATGATGATTGATTTTGTGGTGAAAATTGAATGTGAAATTTGGACGTTGGGGCTGGAATGATTATGGTAATTTCAACCGAGTAAATATGGATTTTGTGACCGTTTGAATCAGCGGGGATTGGGGAAGAATATTTTGTGACCGTTTGAAGTATTTCCCTGCGATCCTTGTGTGAGAAATATATTTAAGGGCTGCTCTAACCCTAATTTCCCTCCCCATGCTATTATCTCTCTCTCGTCTCCTCACAAACTCTAAATTCTCTCAAACCCTAATCACTCAATCTCTCAAATGGCCGCCCAAAACAAACCCATGGTTCTTACCGACCAGCAGTAGGAACTATTCAAGCAGTTCATGCTACAGGTGGAGAAGGAAACTCCATCTAAGGAAACCAAGCCAGCCAACATCCCCTCCTCTTCTTCCACCCCACTTCCCTCCACCAAACCAACCTCACCACCAAAATCACCCTCCCCCGACCCCATCGCCATGGCTATCATCCCTTACATCTCTCCCTCCACTACTCCGGCTCAATCTCCTCCTCCTCTAGAGAGCTCTACAAAACCCGTACCCTCCCCTGCCAAGAGTGACTCCTCCACTCACTCCCCCGCCGAATCCCAACAACATGTTGGTAGAAATCAGAACAGAATGTAGGGCTACTTCGAAAACCTTTGCAAAACAGGAGCCGAAAACTTACAGCTTCGCGATACGTAAGCCGCTGCCTTAGAAGCGAATTCGCCCTGACCACCGGAGCACAGTCAGACACGCGTCGCCCCCCAAGGTTATCACAGTGTCCTCCGATCGCGGGCTCTCGCCAACGAAGGACTAGAATCAGACGGGTATGCTCAGAACGAAAGAGAGTTTAGGAGGAAGAAGATTGCGTTTTTCTGTGTGTTTCTTTCTGCAGAATGAAACTCAATTTAAAGAGATAAAACTGCAAATCTGGAGCAGTAACTCCATATCACAAAAATGTGGAAACTGGCATTAAACCAGGGCGGTTACAAAACCATTTTGAAAGAGTCAAAGGAGGTTTTAAATACGAATTCAAAACAAATCGGAAGAATCCGATGCGCAATTAATTTACGTTCGGATACTCCGAAAGCCCAAAAAATTAATTTGACTCGGAAAAAGTAAGACCCACCCAACCACACCGCGCACGTGCCACGAACACGGAACGGACCGGAACGGACGAATGACGGCGGCGGCGCGCGCGAGGGGGCCTCCTTTCTAACTCAACTAACCCTTTAATAGAATACCCAATATATATATACACTCCATGTTTCTTCTTTCTAATCGATGTGGGACAAATATTATCCCAAAACCCCTGTTTGAGATTTATGTACTCTCACAATCCCCCACAGTACAGAAATCGTTTTTCAAAAATGTAGTTAAAAACAAGTTCTGAGCATATGTAAGGTTTGAAGCTTAAGTGCTGGTGTCTTACGACTTGAACCAACACATAGTGAAATCAAGTGATCCTTTCACGAAAAGAGTGAACGAATCTGGAACTCTCTCGTTTAAGGATTGTTCTTAACAACACGCTCCTTACCTAAAATCCAGTTGATTCCTCAATAATTTCTCTAAGATAGGCAAATCTTCCTTGGGATGCAAAAGAGTGCTCTAGAAAGTATACCCAAATACTTTCATAGAAGGTGGCTAGCCCTTCACACTCCTGTAGGTGACTCCATCAAGTCCTGTCTCCAAAGGACCACCCTATATGGGTTATGAAGTCATTAAGAGTTAGATAACTCAACCTCTCAAATCATCGGTGAGCTCATCAAGTCCGTCACAAAGGACCACCCATATTCTGGGCTATGAGTTCATTAAGTGCTAAAGCTCATCCTCCACAATACACTCGTCATAGAATGGGATGTAGTGTAACATCACATGAGTCTTTTCAGGGCTTCATTTGACCACAACGTGGATCCACCAAGAATTCCTCATCTCACGGGTTTTAGACCCATTCCCTTCAACGTGTCAAGAACTAATCTTCTATTTAGTCCCTTAGTCAAAGGATCTGCAATGTTCCTCTCAGATCTCACATACTCCAAGCTGAATACTCCATTCGTGATCAGTTGTCTCACGGACGCATGTCTAATCCGAATGTGTCTCTTCTTGCCATTATAGGCATTACTGTTTGCTATGCAAATCGCAGCTTGAGAGTCACACTGTAGAGATATAGGGGGAGTTGGGCCCCCCCACAGTGGTAAATTAGCCAGTAAACTTCTTAACCACTCAGCCTCTTGACTTGCTAAATCTAGAGCTATAAACTCAGGCTCCATAGTAGATCTAGCTATACAAGTCTGTTTAGAAGACTTCTAAGAAATAGCACCACCACATAATGTAAACACATAACCACTAGTGGAGTTAACTACTTTATCATCGGTTACCCAATTTGCATCACAATATCCCTCTAACACTTTAGGATAACCAGCATAATATAAACCCCAATCCATAGTGCATTTCAGATATCTCAATAATCTATTAAGTGCACTCCAATGATCTTTACTAGGGTTATGAGTATACCGACTAAGTCTACTAACAGCATAAGCAATATTTGGCCGAGTACAGTTCATCAAAAACATCAAACTTCCAATTACTTTAGCATACTCACTTTGTGAAACACTATCACCTTGGTTTTTCTTTAATTGCATGCTAGATTCAAAGGGAGTTCTAACTAGCACCACATCAAAATGATTAAATTTCTTTAACACTTTCTCTACATAATGAGGTTGAGATAGAATGAAGCCACTTTCGGTTCTAGTTACTTTAACACCTAGAATCACATCAGCTTCACCTAAGTCTTTCATATCAAAACAAGAGGATAAATACAATTTGGTCGAATTTATAGCATTTATATGTGTTCCAAAGATTAACATGTCATCAACATAAAGACATATAATCACACAATCAGCACCAAACATCTTTGAATAAACACATGCATCAGATCCATTGACTTCAAACCCAAAGCTTAGAATAGTTTTATGAAACTTATCATACCATTGCTTTGGCGCTTGCTTCAAACCATACAGTGACTTCTTGAGCATGCACACCTTGTTCTCCAGTCCAGGAACCACGCACCCTGGAGGTTGTTCCATATAAATCTCTTCATTAAGATCACCATTACAAAATGCAGTTTTGACATCCATCTGATGTACCAATAACTTATAGCTAGAAGCTAAAGCAAAAAATGCACGTATGGTGGAAATCTTAGTGACATGAGAGTAAGTGTCAAAGAAGTCAATTCCATATTTTTGAGTGAAACCTTTAATAACGAGTCTCACCTTATACCTTTCTATAGAACCCTCTGTTTTAAGTTTTCTCTTAAAGATCCACTTACAACCAATGACCTTATTTCCCTTAGGTAAATCAACTAGTTCCCATGTGTGATTTGACATGATAGATTCTATTTCTCAGTTAATTGCATCTTTCCAAAACCTAGCATCCAATGATCTCATAGCTTCATCATATGTCTTAGGGTCATCCTCTAGCATATGCACACTAAAAAATGTATCATTCAACACATCTAGATCATGGAGTTCAATCAAGAATGCAGTCACAAAATCAGGACCAAAGCTAGTTTTTCTTTTCTGTCTCTTACTCTTCCTAGGTTCAATTTCATGAATAGGCATGGAAGGTTCAACTTCATGAATAGGCATGGAAGATAAGGTTATAGAAGAAGATGCAACATTACTAGGCATAGAATCAACTTGCACGTCATTTTTCTTTAAAGGAAAAATATGCTCAAAAAATTCAGCATCTCGATATTCACACAATGAACGATCACTCAAAACCATAAATCGATAAGCTGCACTATTTCTAGCATAACCTATAAACACGACATCAAAAGTCTTAGATCCGATTGCATCTACTTTAAAAGTAGGTAATCCCACCTTAGCTAGACAACCCCACACTTTAAGAAATTTAAGATTAGGCGCATGCCCTCTCCATAATTCGTAAGGTGTTTTGTCTAACCTTTTATGTGGAACTCTGTTGAGAATATGATTGGCAGTTAATACAGCTTCACCCCACATGTTGTCAGGCAAACCAGAACTTGAAAGTAAAGCATTCATCATTTCTTTCAAAGTTCTGTTTTTCCTTTCTGCTATACCATTTTGTTGTGGGATGTATGGAGCTGTAAATTCATGAATTATGCCATTGTTCTCACAAAATTCCTTCCACGAGTTAGTGATGTATTCACCACCTCTATCAGATCTAATCCTTTTGATTTTCCGGTTCAATTGGTTTTCTACTTCTGCCTTATAAGTGTAAAAGACATTTTCAGCTTCATCTTTGGATCTCAATAAATACAATTTGGTGTATCTAGAATGGTCATCAACAAAAGTGATATAATACTTTTTACCACCTCTACTTTCAGTGTTGTGAAATTCTGCTAAGTCTGAATGGACTAGTTCTAACAACTCGGTTGTTCTTTCATTCACAGAATTAAAAGGCTTCCTCTTAAACTTAGCCTCAACGCATACACCACATTTTCCATGACCATCTTTTTCCAAATTCGTAATTAAACCCATTGCATGCAAACGATTAACAGATTTAACATTTAAATGTCCAAGTCTAGCATGCCATAAATCCAAAGTCTCAACGATATAAGCAGAAGAGGTAGCATTCTCATTACCAACCAAATTCTCAAGAACATACAAATTTCCAGACCTATAGCTTTTTCCTACGAATTCACCATTCTTGGTTAAAACTATTTTTCCAAATTCAATCACTTGTTTTATGCCAACAATTTCAAGTAAAGCAGAAGAAATTAAATTCCTATGCAGAGAAGGCACGTATAAAACATTCTTCAGTGTAAGAGACTTCCCTGAAGTGAGCTTCAAAGACACCTTCCTTTTTCCCAGCACCTGAGAGATACTTGAATTTCCCATGTAGACTTGATCAAATTCAGCAGCTTCTTGAAATTCAGTAAATAACGACCTGTCAGCACAAAAATGTTTAGTTGCTCCTGTGTCAATCAGCCACTCGACCTTCTCACCTACATGGTTGGCTTCAGCAGTTGTGATCATGGCGATTAGATCGTCAGACCCTTCAGCAATGTTGGCTTGAGGTTTGGTCTTGTCTTTCTTAGGCTTTGGTGCATCCTTTTGGTTGTCAGCTCGGTCATATCATTGATAGGCTCGATGTCCCATCTTGCCACATACGAAACAGCCTTGATTGTTGTTCTGGGGCTTCCCTTTCTTTTTGAAGTTAGGAGCCCTCTTGTTCTGCACCTTGTCCTTCTTGAAATTCTCCTTTTTGTCCTTCTTCTTGAACCTGTCAGAATTTTCAGAAGACTCCACAAGATTAGCCTTTACCGAATTATCAGAACCTTTAGAAACAGGCTTATCTTTGAGGCGATTCGCCTCTTCAATCTTCATGTGGTTGACTAGTTCGAGAAGGGTTAAATCCTTCTTCTTGTGCTTCAGTTGATTTCTGTAACCAGACCAAGAATCTGGAAGCTTCTCCATCAGGAAGTTGGCCTGCAGGACTTCACACATTTTCATCCCTTCAACCAAGATGTCAGCCACCAGATTCTCGTACTCATGGACTTGAGCCATGATTGGCCTGTCGTCCACCATCTTGAACTGCATAAATTTCCCGCAGACATACTTCTTCTTTCCTGCATCATCAGTTGAATATTTTGCCTCTAGGAGATCCCACATCACCTTTGCAGATTTGTGGGAAGCAAGCAGATCGAAGATCGGGTTGGTAACATGGTTGAGCATGTGACCACGAGCCGTCTTGTTGTCAGATTCGTACTTCTTCATGGTTGCTTCGTCCACCGTGACTGGTGTTGCGCCAGGAGACGGAGTTCCGTCCATTCCAGTTGCTCGAAGAAAATCAGCATCTTCTGAGACCACCTCTTGTAGTTCGTCCCGTCAAGAGGTTCGAGCTTCGACAAATCCAGCATCGACTTGAAGTACATCGCCATTCTGATTTCTATAAATTCCTTTCTAAATTGTTAGTAGAAATCAGAACAAAATGTAGGGCTACTTCGAAAACCTTTGCAAAAACAGGAACCGAAAACTTGTTGCGTCGCGGTATGTAAGCCGATGCCTTAGAAGCGAATTCGCCCTGACCACCGGATCATAGTCAGACAGGCGTCGCCCTCCAAGGTTATCACAACGTCCTTCGGTCGCAGGCTCTCGCCAACGAAGGACTGGAATCAGACGGGTATGCTCAGAACGAAAGAGAGTTTAGGAGGAAGAAGATTGCATTTTTCTGTGTGTTTCTTTCTGCAGAATGAAACTCAATTTAAAGAGATAAAACTACAAATATGGAGCAGTAACTCCATATCACAAAAACGTGGAAACTGGCATTAAACCAGGGCGGTTACAAAACCATTTTGAAAGAGTCAAAGGAGGTTTTAAATACAAATTCAAAACAAATCGGTAGAATCTGATGCGCAATTAATTTACGTTCGGATACTCCGAAAGCCCAAATAATTAATTTGACTAGGAAAAAGTAAGACTCAACCAACCACACCGCGCACGTGCCACGAACACGGACCGGAACAGACGGACGGCGGAGGCGGCGCGCGAGGGGGCCTCATTTCTAACTCAATTAACCCTTTAATAGAATACCCAATATATACACTCCATGTTTCTTCTTTCTAATCGATGTGGGACAAATATTATCCCAAAACCCCTTTTTGATATTTATGTACTCTAACACAACACTCCTCTCCCCACTCCATGGAAAATCCCTCCCAACCTCCCACCGTCCCTGAACCGGAGAGCGTAGGCAACGCTTTCCTCAAGCGCCTCAGGGAAGAGGCTGATGATGATGAGCCTCTCATCACCAAGAGCACCACTCACGGTGGTCGACAGGCTAAGAAGCCCAAGCCCAACACTGTCGCCGCTCGCACCAGATCTGCTAAGCCGACAGTTTCCTCCTCCAGCTCTCTCGCCACCGCCACCACCTCTCTCAAACCGGAATTTGCAGAGAGGCGAATCTTAGGTCCTCTGTTTGTGGACCCCGAGCTCTGGAACTCGAAACTGAGCGAAGTTAACACCTTTCGCTCCCTCTTGACTTCCCAAGAGCGTCAATGAGGAGGTAATCAGATCCTTTTACTCCTCCATGTCTTTTTCTTCTGTGTCAGAGGTTGAGGATCCCCAGGATATAGTGGTCAATATTCGGGGGAAGTTGTACAAGATCACCACAGAGATGATCTCCTCGGTCCTTGGCATTCCAACAGGAACTGGGTTCTTTGCTATCCACAAAAAGCATTGGCCCACAAAGAAAAGAGATTATGCCAAGACCGTCTTTGGGAACCCGGACTTAAAGGAACTCAACACCAGGTTCCTCTCCTTGTCCATGAAGCTGCTTCACGCCTTCCTCATCAACAACGTGGTTCCTCACCAGGAAAAGAGGAGCACTGTCCTCATTGTTGATGCTATTTTCATGGATAAGATAATCTCTGGGGAGCTGCTAGACCTTCCGAAGATTATTATGCATCACATGCAGGCCTGCCACAGCCATCCATCTCACTCCCTGTCGTTCCCTACAATCATCAAGGATCTCTTGGAGAGACTTGAAATTTACCCTGCAGCAGAGGGAGAGACGTCATTCTCCCACAAGATGGATGGCTCCTACATCAACAGTCTCAAGGTGGAGGAGACGGTCACCAAGAAGTCAAGGCCCTCCAGAAACTTACCTGCTTGACCCGCTCCTACAGATGATCAAGAGGAGGCCTCCTCTGAGATTGTTGAGGAACTGAGAGAGATTATGGCGGCTGTTCGTGACCTCAGGGTTCCCCAACACAGAGAGGATAGGGTCCCTCTAGCAGTTCCTCCGATGTAGTTGACATAGTTCTCCCCTAGGGTTCCCCAGCACATCAATCCTTCTTCTTCTTTTTTTGTTCTCTCTGCTTCATGGTTTTTGTTATTTTTTTGTGTTTGCTTGTATGAGTCGCAGTTGTCTTTGGGCTCATGAATGACAATAATAATATTTTGGTGTTCTATGCCTTGTGAGTCTTGCATGTTCATGTTTTGCATCATTGTTCCTTATATTATCTTCATATATTTTCGATGATGTCAAAAGGGGGAATATACTCTGAAATCTTGGAACCAATAGGACTCGTATCATGTTTAGGGGGAACTTGTTAGAAAATTCAAAGGTTAAGGGGGAACTATTTGAAGCTTTTGGTCTAAGTATCTTTGTCCTGAGACTTATATTCTCATTTGCCTATTGTCTTTGTGATTACACTTATATGAGTTTGTCATCATCAAAAAAGGGGAAATTGTTGGAATAGGGACCTGAGGAACTCTGGTTCCTCAATAGGTTCCTTTCCACTATTACTCTATGTTTTGATGATGACAACCTTATCATATACTATGGTATAGTTTATCTTGATATTTCAGATGAAAAGATTGAAGATTTGAAGTTGATGAAGTATTAAGGGAAGTCAGAAGGAATTGCGTTACATCCATGTTACTTCCAACCCTAGCGTGGGCGGCGAGCCGAGAAGATCTTTTCCTTGTTAGGATATTGCTAAAGTTGGTTGTAATATTGTCTATGTAATATTTGGAAGATCTCGAGTTAATTAGGTTAACTTGAAAGCCATAGAGATTGTCATAAATTAGGAAAGCAGTTTGACGTATAATATATTCTTGGAATATCATTATACGGCAGACTTCCCTCGTATATACTCCCTCCGTTAAAAATTACTTATCCCTGGAGTCCAAATCATTTGGAAGATCTCGAGTTAATTAGGTTAACTTGAAAGCCATAGAGATTGTCATAAATTAGGAAAGCAGTTTGACGTATAATATATTCTTGGAATATCTTTATACGGCAGACTTCCCTCCTATATACTCCCTCCGTTAAAAATTACTTGTTCCTGGAGTCCAAATCATTTGTTAAAAATTACTTGTCTTTTAACATAATTTTACACCTTTTTTCCAAATTTACCCTACTGTTATTAATTCTTTTTTTATTCTCTCACTATTCTTTCCTTTATTCTCTATGTCATTACTAAACTATGAAGGGTATACTTGTCTAAAAATTTGATCAATAAATTCTCTCTAAAATTGCTCCAGGGACAAGTATTTCTTAACGGAGGGAGTATATGATAATCTTTATGTTCTTAGACTCATGTATTTTGACGGAGCTTGAAATGCATCAGACTAAGAGAAGAGAGAAGTGTTCTTGCAAAAGAACATCAAGTAAGTTCACTCGTATTATCAACTGAGAGTTTCTAATAGGAACTAGGTTGGTACTTAACAATAAGTTTGTAATCTCGTTCGTCTCTAAACTCACTGATTGAATATACAAGTAGACCTTTTAAATCCTCGAAAAAGGGGTGGTTTTCATCCAAAGATACCTATTTGGTTATCTAGGGTTTCCACCTTAAGTAATTGCGTTGATAACTTGTTCTATTACTTCCGCTGTGTCTAGGAGCTGGACAACTCTTTGTTACAGTTCCCTTGATACTAACATACAGATCCTACAGTTATTGTTAGAGTGAGTAGATTACAACTGGAACAAACCTTATATATAAGCAACTAAGAAACAACTAACTATCTGTACAAATGGGCCTAAATAGATGGAGCCTAGTACAAGACCATACTCAATAGCCTTCCCTCAAGCTGGACAAGTATTGGGAAAGACTAGTCCAACTTTGCAAGAAAGAGTGCGATGTTGAGAAGCTCCTAAAGGCTTGGTGAAGAAATTAGCAAGTTGTCGAGCACAGGACACATGATGAGTGTTGATGAAGCCATCTTGGATCATTTCCCTGACAAAATGACAGACAATGCGGAAGTGTTTAGTACGTTCATGGAACACCGGATTAGCAACAAGTTGCTCAGCTAAAGTGTTGTTGCAGTGCAAAGTAATTAGGAGAGGTGAAGGGATGCACAAATCAGTGAGCAAGGCTTGAATCCAGACAACCTCATTAGAGGTCATAGACATGCTTCTATATTCATTTTTTGTGGAGGATAGGGCTTAGCATGGGTTGGTTAAAACCGAAAAACCAAACCAACTCAAACAAAAAAAAACCGAACGAAATCCAAACCGAATTTTTATGGTTTGGTTTTTGGTTTGAGTATTTTTGAAGTTTGGTTTTTTATTTGGTTTGGTTTTGGTACGGTTTGGGTTTGGTTAAACCAAATAATCTTTTTTCATAACAAAATTTTATTTTGGGGATTGGATTAATCTTTTTCTTTCTATAAATATAATATCTCTACCAACTTAATTATTCAATCTCTCACACCCTCACACGACATAAGAAAGAACTATCAACTTTTTACTGTAGAATCGCTCATTCCTTCTTAAAATCCACATAGACAAATTTATAGTAATATATCAACAAAATCTTATCTTTTTAAGTATCATATAAATTAATAAAAAAAGGCTGCGTCTAAATGCACACATTTTTTTTGCTAAATGCACACTTTTCTGTGCGGTAAGAGTTATAGTACAGAACGGTGCGGTAACTGTTAACGCACCCGTTGTTCCAGGGGCAATTTTGGAATTTTTTTGAAAACGTATATTAATCTTGTGCGTTAACTCTTACCGCACAGATCTGTGAGTTAAGATTTAACGCACGAGATTAAGGAAAGATTAACTAAAAAAAATTAAAATTTTGATTAAAAAAATTTTACCGCACAGATTCTTTTTTTAATTTTTAAATTTTTTTTTAATTAATCGCGCAGATTTTTTTTTAAATAAAATATATCTGTGCGGTAAATATAACCGCACAGATCTAATAATTATCGCTTTAGTCTCATTGCTCTAGTGGTAAGGCCTTGTGCATCCTTTGTAAGGTCTCAGGTTCGAGTCTCAACTCCAACACTAAATCTTTTATTTTATTTGTGAAAAATAAATAAAAGAAGAGGGTGAGAAGGATTGAACTTGAGACCTTATGCACAAATATTTGGTGTAAAACCACCACACTAATGAGTTCTCAAGATATGTTTGTAATTTTATTATTACATGTTACAATAGAACTTGGTTCCATCTTATTTTATTATTAATTTTTTTTTTAATCTTGGTCCCATATAATTATTGAATTAATTATAATAATAAATTCAAAAAAAGGCCTTAAATGGGCTTAAGGCCCAATTTGACAAAACGACGCCCAAACGATGTCGGAATGGAATGAAACTTGATTTCAATGCCTATTAGAGATATTTGACCATGTGGGTAACTTCCAATCACAACTTCTAACTTTTCAAATAGCACCTCCTTTATAAATATCATACTAGTGATAACTCTCTAACTTGTCGCAATATGTATGGTCTACAACATCGATGATGATTATTTTTGACAAAATTATAAAACTTAGTCTTATTAGGCATATAAAGTACCAATAAGGTCTCGCTCAAACAAAACGAGGCTCGAAACTATACGTAAACGCTAAAAGGCCTTAAAAGGCTTTAAATGGGCTTAAAGCCCAATTTGACAAAACGACGCCCAAACGATGTCGGAATGGAATGAAACTTGATTTCAATGGCTATTAGTGATATTTGACCATGTGGGTAACTTCCAATCACAACTTCTAACTTTTCAAATAGCATCTCCTTTATAAATATCAAACTAGTGATAACTCTCTAACTTGTCGCAATATGTATGGTCTACAACATTGATGATGATTATTGTTGACAAAAATATAAAACTTAGTCTTATTAGGCATATAAAGTACCAATAAGGTCTAGCTTAAACAAAACGAGGCTCAAAACTATACGTAAACGCTAAAAGGCCTTTTAAGGCCTTAAATGGGTTTAAGGCCCAATTTGACAAAACGACGCCCAAACGATGTCGGAATGGAATGAAACTTGATTTCAATGCCTATTAGTGATATTTGACCATGTGGGTAACTTGCAATCACAACTTCTAACTTTTCAAATAGCATCTCCTTTATAAATATCAAACTAGTGATAACTCTCTAACTTGTCGCAATAAGTATGGTCTACAACATTGATGATGATTATTGTTGACAAAATTATAAAATTTAGTCTTATTAGGCATATAAAGTACCAATAAGGTCTCGCTCAAACAAAACGAGGCTCGAAACTATACGTAAACGCTAAAAGGCCTTAAAAGGCCTTAAATGGGTTGAAGGACCAATTTGACAAAACGACGCCTAAACGATGTCGGAATGGAATGAAACTTGATTTCAATGACTATTAGAGATATTTGACCATGTGGGTAACTTCCAGTCACAACTTCTAACTTTTCAAATAGCACCTCCTTTGTAAATACCAAACTAGTGATAACTCTCTAACTTGTCGCAATATGTATGGTCTACAACATTGATGATTATTATTGTTGACAAAATTATACAACTTAGTCTTATTAGGCATATAAAGTACCAATAAGGTCTCGCCCAAACAAAACGAGGCTCGAAACTATACGTAAACGCTAAAAGGCCTTAAAAGGCCTTAAATGGGCTTCAGGCCCAATTTGGAAAAACGACGCTCAAACGATGTAGGAATGGAATGAAACTTGGTTTCAATGCATATTAGAGATATTTGACCATACTGGATAACTCTCAATCAAAACTTCTTCATTTTCAACTGACACCTTATTTATAAACATCAAACTAGTCACCACTCTCTATCTTTTCGCAATAGGTATGATTAATAACATCGATGTATTATTATGTTTGAAAAAATTATACAACTTAGTCTTATTATGCATATAAAGTCACAAGAAGGTCTCTCTCACACAAAACGAGGCTCAAAATTATGCGTAAACGCTAAAAGACCTTAAATGGGATTAAGGTCCAACTTTGCAAAACAACGCCTAAACGATGTTGGAATGGAATGAAACTTGGTTTCAATGCCTATTTGAGATATTGGTTTCAACAGATCTCGTAAATTTCCTTCTTCTTCTTCTCGCCTTCGTTTTCTTTTCCCCCAAGTTTTTTCAACAAAACTTCTTGGATCTTGCCTTCTCTTCTCTGCTGCGTAATTCCTTCTTCTTCTTCTCGCATTCGTATTTTATTTTTTTTTCCTCATCTTGTTTACGTTTCTATATCCTTTGTTTTTGTGTGAGATGATTTTGTTGATTTTTTGTATTCAGGTGTTCTTGTTCTCTTGATTGCTCTGTTCGCTAATCCAACACATCGATTATCATTCGTTAGCTTGTTTCTCCTTCATTCTACCTATGGATCTAGGTTTTGCTTCTATTTTCTTTGTTTCACCAGTTCATCCCCCTGTTTCTCTCCAATTTGAGCTTATTTGTTGAAGTATTACGATGATTCGTGTATAATGAAGCAGTTTTTATCTCAAATTTGATCAACATCATCGATGAACTATTGTTGATTATGTTTAAGCTTTGAAAAAGCTTAATATCATACTTCTGAGGTAATTAATGAACATGTACAAGACATATGATGAACGTTAATAAGACTGTTAGTGAACATATATTGGACATTTTAAAAACTGAAGATGAATCTTTAGTGATGTGATGAACATTTAGAAGAATTGTGATGAACATTTATATCAGATTTGATGAAAATTTATAACGGATTTGATGAACAACAGTAATAGAAGTGATGAACATTCTATTGGACATATAATGAACATAGACAGTATTTGTGATGAACTTTTATAAAACATGTGATGAACGTTGAATGCAATCTTAATGAACTTTTAATACTGATTTGATGAACTTTGTTCTAGATGTGATGATCATTCACAGCATTTTAATGTGTAATGAACATTTTCAGGATTTGTGATGAACATTGATAAGTAGTTTGATGAACATTGATAAGTAGTGTGATGAACATTGATAAGTAGTGTGATGAACATTGATAAGTAGTTTGATGAACATATGTTTAATATCTGATTAACATTTTTCTAGGTGTTGATCAATCCAATGCCAATGGTGTAGTTTCTATTTCTCCTGGAAATACGAAATACTTTTTACCATTATGTGAAGATTCTTACAAGCCATATGTTGGTCAAGTGTTTGCTTCAATTGAAGATGGTATTGAATTCTATAAAAAATATGCCATCAGGGCAGGCTTTAGTGTACGTATCATGTCAGGGACTAGCACTAAAGATGTGAACAAAGTTCCAATTTGGAAGTATCTTTGTTGCAGTAGGCAGGGATATATGAAAGTAGATGGAAATACTGCAAATGACTCCACTTCATCAAAAAGGAAGAGGAATTCAGATAGATGTGGTTGTGTTGCTAAATTAGCACTTCGCTATCTTAGTCATGATGGCTATTCTGTTAAGATTTTTGAGGAGCGTCATACACATTATATGGTTGATGAATCACAACGACATCTTGCCAGGAGTAACCGGAAATTGACTGCATTCCATGAAGACTTTATTATTAATTGTATCAAGTCCAATATTGGGACTAGCAAAGCATTTAAGATGTTCAAGAATTCTGCTGGATCTTACGCAAATGTTGGTGCCTCGCTGGTTGACTTCAAGAATTTTAACCGAGATCTCAATGCATATATGGTTGGTTGTGATGCTCAAATGGTAATTGATAGCCTTTTCCGCAAGAAAGAGAGATGTGAGGCTCTCTATTTTGAATACTATGTCAATGAGCATAATCAACTAACTCGTTTATTCTGGGCTGATCCGATTGCACGCAAGAGTTTTTCATTCTTTGGTGATGTAGTGACTGCTGATGCAACATACAAATCAAATAGGTATGTTGATGAACATTCTTACCTGTTTAGGAGAATTTTTCTAAGTAGTTATGTTGAACAATGTTAAATTTATTAATGAACATTCCTATTTGTTTTGGTGAACAATCATTGTAGTTGTGATGAACTATGTTTTATTTATAGATGAACATATAAAATTTATTGATGAACATTGCTAGTTTATTGATGAACATTCATACAAGTTTTGATGAACACTGTTAGATTTATTGATGAACATTCATACCAGTTGAGGAACATTCTTATCCCAGTTTTGATGAACATTGTTATCAGTAATGATGAACATTGTTCAATCATTTGATGAACAAATAATACAGTTTTGATGAACATTGTGAGTTTTCGCTTTTTGTTTTCAGGTATGATATGGTGTCTGTTCCTTTCACTGGAGTTGACAACTACAAGTGCTCAATCACCTTTGCATTTGGCTTATTGTTGAACGAAGATATTCCATCTTACGTGTGGTTGTTTGATCATTTCAAAAAGGCAATGGGACATGAACCTTTTGTTATTTTGACTGATTAAGATGTTGTTGTCAAGGCTGCTGTTGAGGAGGTTTTTAGCTCAAGTGTTCATCGTTTTTGCATGTGGCACATAATGTTCAAAGTGCCCGGTAAGATTAAGGTTGAACCAGAGCAAAATAAAGAATTCAGGGATAGATTCAATGCTATTGTTTGGAGTGATGAGATTACTCCTGTGGATTTTGAGGAGCTTTGGCATGGTATTATAGATGATTTCAATCTTCAAGACAATGTTTGGCTCAAGACAATGTTTGATCTACGACACTTATGGATTCCCGCTTTCTTTCAAAATGTCCATATGGGTGGCCTGCTTAGAACAACTTCGAGGTCTGAATCTCAGAACTTCTTCTTCTCACATTTCATTGGCTCATCATCATCCCTTATAGTGTTCATGTTGCAATTTGAAAATGCAATTGATTCTCAAAGACATACTCATCGTAAGCATGACTTTGAATCTTCCACTCGCCGTCCTACTCTCAAGACACCGACCCAAATGGAAGTTCAGCTTTGTGACGTCTATACACTGCCTATTTTTGATGATTTGCAAACTCAACTTCTCTCATCTGCCTATGATTGTGCCTTGGTTAATTCTCTCACAGAGGGTGATGTCCATTACTATCGTGTTCGTGGACATTTTGAGAAATCATTTGTGGTTCAGCACTTACCATCCACAAATGAATATAAGTGCTCTTGTAATAGGTTCTTGCAGATAGGTCTTCCATGCTGTCACATGATATTGGTAATCAGATGTGTTGGTCCACCTTTGGATGTGAAAATGCCTGACCAATATATATTACCACGATGGAGTAAGAGCACAACATTGAAGCCAACTTTTGAGATTGATGGTTTAGTATTTAAAGAATCTGTTGAGATGGATGAGAAGAAGCTTTTAGTGTATGATGTTATGTCTGAGATACATAGTATTATCAATGAAATTGAGCATGATTCTGATCAATTGAAAGACTTGTTGATTGTTCTAAAGGAGAAGCATGAGTTGTACAGTTCATCCATTCAGGCTGAGTCGTCTTCTATGAGTAACAACAAGACTCCTACAAAAAGCAGAGAGGCAAGATTTGAGAAGTTTGTTGGTCCTTTACCAAATACAATATCTGTCCTTCCACCTCCACAATCAAAGAACAAAGGAAGGCCAAAAACATCACGTTTGAAAAGTACAATTGAGAAAGTTAGATTGAATTCTAACAAGGTGAAGAAGTGTTGTTCAATATGTTTGAAATCCGGACACAATCGCTCTACATGTCCTAAGAATACTTCAACAAGTGTTTGAAGTTAGATATAATTCTAAAACTATCATTTAGGTCTTTATGTGTAAATCTAGTTCTGGTGAACATTTGTAATCTACTTGGTGAACAATTATATATAATCTGGTGAACAACATGGGAAAAATTGATGAACATCGATATCAAATTAGATGAACTCTCTCTGTTAATGTGGTGAACTTGTTGTGTTAATTTGATGAACTTTGTATCTAAGCTCGATGAACATTCATTATTAATATGATGAATATTTGTGAAAAAGACAAGTAAAATTACTTATCATATTGATGAACTTTTGAGATTAACGTCAATGAACATTCAGTGTTAATATGATGAACTTTGGCTAAATATTCAATGAACATTCACAGTTAAGCTGATGAACATTCTTCAGTGATTTGATGAACATTCTGTAATATATAGATGAACAAAAGAATCCTTGTACTCATTGTCAAACTTCTACATTGTGCATTTTCCATTTACCCATTCTATAAGTTGTGGGTAAGCATTGTTGAATCTGTTGGTTAACAACTCTGAAATGTACTTGACCCTTATCATGTCCATTTGCTTATTGTCACCTTTCTTCAAAGAAGTTGTAAAATTTGTCAGCCCCTCCCCAAAGTACGTTTCCATGTGTCGCATGGTATATATACCACAATCCTGCTTGTTCTTGTCATCTCTCCAGTACATTGAAAGACGTTCAACTTTGACCTTTTTCTCGTCTTCAAATAGAGCTGCTTTGGCTTCCATGCCATGCTTCCTTAGAAATTCCACAAACATTGCTCTCTGTAAAATAAAAACACAATAATATCAAAAATATTGAAAAACAATGATGAACATATTTAAAACATACAGTTATATGATGATGAACATACAGTTATATGATAATGAACATACTGAAATATAATGATGAACATTACCAAATAAACAGAAGAACAATATCCAGTATTAAAACTTACCATCACTTTAGGAACGTTGTTATATTTCACAAGCTTCTTGCCTTGAACACTGGAGTTATCAATGAAATCTATTCTTGGGTTCTTGAGATTGAAAACAATGCAGTAATAGTGTTCACTCTGGTATATTGGGAAGACAAACTGCACAGTGAACTTCCTTTGTTAGTTTGATGAACAAGTTTAAAAAATATAGTGAACATGTATAGATAGTCTTATGAACAAGTTTAAACAACACAGTGAACATTTGTCTATAGAGTGGTGAACCTTTATAGATAAGTTTAATAGAATACTTACCAACTGAATATCATTCAATTTGTGAAGTGGCGGTCTTGCTAACTGAGTTTCCATTTCACCATTGAAGAATGTGATTGAATCTTTTAGTTCAAAACCCACCATAGTCGGGACAAACTTTTATAAAATGTCAAAAGATTCCGTTAGTTATGTTTCCACATGTTAATGACAAAATTGTTCATATAAAAAATTCCTACCGTTGTATCAATTAAAGCAAAGAATCTAAGAGGTTTTGATTCATCTCTTTCTTCCTCTTTGAGATTAAGCAAGTGTGCCCATGCGTCAATCACATTGCTTTCAACATATAGATTGTTTTGCATGCTCAGAAAGTCATTCTTCTTGAAATTTAAATGCCCCACGCTGAAAACAATGTCCCTGAAACAAAAAATGAAGATCATCTAGAACAGAATTGATGAACAAAATGTGACAAGGTGATGAACATTTATAAAACCAGTGATGAACTTTAGAAGAAAACTAATTAAACTTTTCTTACTCTAGGTGTGTTAAATCTTCCAACATCCAGTTGCTGAGTTTCATTTCTAGAGCAGTTGGTTTCTCTTTGATGTCCACAATCCTTTGCTTGTATGGAGATTTGTTTGCCCAAGAAATTAGTCTCTTTCTTTTGATTACTTCTGGGTCATTCTCATTCCCCGTCTTCCAAACAAACATTGTTTTCTCAGTTAGTGCCTGAATATGATTGATGAACATATGTGAGAAGTTTGATGAACATAAGTGAGAAGTTTGATGAACATGTATAAGAAAGTTGATGAACAAATGATGATAAAGATCACCTTCTCAACCTGCTCCTCTGTCTGTTTTCCTTCACTCTCCACCTTGTCCTTTCCCTTTTCTTTCCTCTTCTCCTCATCATTTTGCCTCACATCTTGGGCTTCTATTTCTTCCTCTTGAACAGGAACCCCCTCTTGAACTTGTACACTTTCCTTTTCTTTTAGTTGTGGTTCAGGAACCACCTCTTTGAATTGTATTTCCATCCCTTGTACTTGTTCCTCAACTCCTTCTTTCCCGCCCCTGTCCTCAGATTGTGTTTCCATTTCCTTCCCTTGTTCCATCCTTTCCACCTCCACTCTTTCTGGTTCCTTTCCTTGTTCTTTCTCTATCTGTAATTAGAAATAATGATGAACATAATTCAATTATTTGATGAACATTGATAGAACAATTGATGAACATTTATAAGCAAAATATGTACCTCATTCTCTTTCTCAATTCTTTGTTCTTCCATCCTCACCTCATCACCTATAGGATCAATTTCCTCGACTGTCTCGTCAACATTGCTGTTAACAACAGGAGTACTTTCAATGATATCTTCAGAGTGTGTGGTAGCTGCATCCAACCTCTTTTGTCTTTCAACCACAGATTTAGGAATCTACAATTGAAATAAAGCACAACAAGTTATTACACATAAAAGCATAGATAGTAATAAGAGTTAAGAAGCCTTGTATATTACCTTGAATGAAATTTTCCTCTTGTACTGTCTTGTGGTTTCTGTTGTCACATCAACTACCACTGGAGGCATCTCAGGTGATATTGTAGTTTCTTCTGGCGGATCAACTACCATTGTAGGCCTCTCAGGTGATTGGGAGAATATTCCCAAAGAGAAGGATGGAATATCTGAAATGTAATCTCTAGCAATGCTTCGACAAGTCTCACCAATGACTTCATCTGGTGTCTTCTCTGGAACTTCATCTTCAGCTTTCACAACATAACTCTTCTTGGCCTTCATAGTTCTCTCCACTTCTTCCAAACATTTAGATGCCTCGCGCCAAAACTGTTGCTGGGTCAATGTCTCTTTGTCTTCCTCTGTTTGATGTGGTTGCTCTGCATTTTCTTCATCATCCCTCACATTTAGCATTCTTTCAATAGCTTCATTCACCTTCTTGAACAAGCTATTACTTGCTATACGTGAGGGAGCCTGCTCAATTCTTCCCAAGAAGTTTCTAATCTTGGTAGCAAGTTCTTGTCCCTCTTTTATATGGTCCTCTAAGAAACTCTGTTTCAATATTAAACAATGAAACATTAATGAACAAGAAAATAAATAATAGTGAACCAATAAAGCAAAATTGATGAACATTGTTCAGAAATTTGATGAACATTGTTTAGAAACTTGATGAACATTGTTCAGAAATTTGATGAACGTTGTTCAGAAATTTGATGAACATTTTTCAGAAGTTTGATGAACATTGTTCACAGATGTGATGAACATTATTACAAAATTTGATGAACAGATAGAGACAATCTGATGAACATATAAAACAATGTTGATGAACTTTCATAAGGAATTTGATGAACACATATTGGAAATCTTACCAGTAAACTTGCATCTTCAGTTGCTTCTTCTTGTGAATGATATAAGGCGGATGGACTGTCTCTTATGTTTGCAGCATTGTTCACATCATCATCTGTAAAAATTGGAGGATCTCTGACATAACCCTTTCCAAATCCACCAATCTTGATCTCTTCTGCCTCTCTAGCCCTCAGCATGGCTGCATCCCAATTAACAATTATTGGAAACTCTCTCTCATGTTCAACATTCTTGAGAATAACACGATCAAAATATATCAACTGCAAGCAAATAAAGTAAATGAGTAAATATTAGTTTGATGAACATATAATGATATGATAATGAACAAAATGATTAAAATTGGTGAACACTAACTTGTAGTAGAAGGATTGGTCCTCTGAAAAAACTAGCATTTGTTGTCCTATCAAAAGACTCCTTTGTCTTTATCAGAAGGTCAACTAGCAATTTTGACCAGTCGTAGTGATTAATCATCTCGGTGCACTCAAGGTAATGAAGAATATTATAATTCAATCCACCATTTGGCTGACTGTCCATAATGGTTGCAACAAGCAACATCATGAAATTTCTCTTGAACCACTCTCCAGGTACTACAGTTTTTATCAAAAGCTCTGCGACATGTGATGCATGAATCTTTGAGGCGTCACGCAACTTGACTTCATCCAATTCAGTGTCGATTTCCAGTGGAAATTGATTCCTGAACCTTCGGTGAAGATCTTGATATTGTAAATCCTCATGTTCAGTAAATGTTCTCTTCAATTCTATTTGCATCCCACCAACAGGAATTCCAAGGTAGTCGTGAACATCTTGCGTTGTAATTTTGTGCCTCACTGACTTGGCAAGCTTCATTGTGCAGGATACGACATTAAAGTTCTTCAACAACCAGTGACTGATTTTAGCTGGAAGTTTGTCCACTTTCCATTTAAGCAAGCATCCAAATCCCATCTCTACTATGCAGCTTTTTTGAATTGGACTCATTCTAGCCAAAGTTGAAACCAGAAGCGCTGGAGAACTTCTACATTTTTGAGCAGGGAACTGCTTCTTGATGCTTTCAGTCACTTTTTCTTTCCCTTTCCTTGACTGCACAATTTCAGACTTGTTTGTCCTGGATGCTTGTTCTGGTTGGTCTTCAACATCTCTTATCATAATTCCCCCGCTAGGCCTTTCCAAGTTCTTCATTATTTGTGTTACAGGAATTTCTGGGTTGTACAACTGAATCTCTTTTCCCTTGGTCTGAGAATTGTGTATCCTTTGGCTACTTCTTTTTCTCTTGCTTGTTGTAGCAACTACTTTCTTGGATTTTGCCATCTTATGTTTAGGGGATGCTATAACATTAAAAGTAACTTATTAGTATAAAGACATGTACAAAGCCGATGAACAAAATTAAGGATCATGGTGAACAATATCAAACAAGATGGTGAACATATTGAAATACAATGATGAACATTATTAAACATACATATGAACTATATATGAGAGGAATGATGAACATTATTAAACATTATGAAGAATTGTGATGAACAAAGAAAAAAGAGTTGATGAACATTAGTTACCATGAACTGTTTCTTCCTCCTGTTGTTGTTGTTCTTGGGATGACAAATTTCTTTGTGATTTGTCATTTGATTTTTTGCTTCTTATCTCTGTAATATTGAACATACAAGTTATATATTGTGCAAAAATACAAAGTTTATAAAGAGGATAATATTCATACCTCTTGGACATTCAATAACAAGATTTATGATAACAGATAAGAGAAATCTGATGAACAATCTTAAGACATATGATGAACTTTTATAGGCAATGAGATGAACAATCACAAAAATTTTGGTGAACATTGAAAAGAAATCTGGTGAACGTATATACAAGATACGATGAACAAATACAAGATATTTGATGAACATTTAGATGTACTGTAATGAACATGTATTTTGATGAACTTTGTTAGGAACTTTGATGAACATATATACAAGATCTGGTGAACATAGAGTAAAAACACAGTCATGATCAAAATAATGACCACTCAGTACATACAAATGAACATTTCACACCGAATATAGTAGATCTACTCATACAAATATACTTTTCACACTCAGTACATTAAAATCAAACATGCATGTAGCAAAATCTAACATGTCAAAGCAAAAACCTAACTCCAAATACCAGATTATACTCCATACCTCTTGGTACTTGGCTTCTCTGAGATTCTGCCATTTTAAGTAGCGAGTTGATGGATTTTGGTGAACGACGGAGTGAAATGAAGAGAAATCAGTGATAAATCACAGGAAAAAGCATCGTATACGCTAAAATTAGGGATTAAACACCATACCTCTTCCTTCGTTGTTCTTCTGTGAGCCAGACATCGCGAAATTTGTAGGAGTATGTAGTTTTTGATGATAGGCGAGAGAAAACGAAGTGATTTCGTTGAGAAATCGAAGAAAAAGCAAGCGAGTAGGAGGATAGGGTTTGATCGCCTTTGCGAGAGAGGTTTTCTATGAAAGTTTTGAGAAGAATGGGAAGAGACGGTTTTCGCTCCAATTTTGAATCACGTTGGAACGATGTAGCGCATGTGTTTCACACAAAAAGCTAGCGAGTAGGAAGTTGCCAGTGTGGGAGGTGAGAGAGATCTGGGCCGTTAGATCAATTCGAATGAACGGTCCCCGTTCATTCTCATTTATCACTTAAGGGGCTGAGAACAATATTGATTATCATAATATTTTTATGTTAAAAAGTAATATAGGTTTTATTGTTTTATAATTATAGTATTTTTATATAAAAAGATTTATCAAAACATGAAAAATAGTAAAAATATTCAAATAATAATAAATATATTAAAACAAGGCCTAAAATAACAATAATAAAATATTAAAAATCTGATTATTTGAATAATATTTTTTTGAATTTATTATTATAATTAATTCAATAATTATATGGGACCAAGATAAAAAAAAAATTAATAATAAAATAAGATGGAACCAAGTTCTATTGTAACATGTAATAATAAAATTACAAACATATCATGAGAACTCATTAGTGTGGTGGTTTCACACCAAATATTTGTGCATAAGGTCTCAAGTTCAATCCTTCTTTACCTTAGAAAGGATGCACAAGGCCTTACCACTAGAGCAATGAGACTGAAGCGTTAATTATTAGATCTGTGCGGTTATATTTTATTTAAAAAAAATCTGCGGGATTAATTAAAAAAAATTTAAAAATTTTAAAAAAAATTTGTGCGGTAAGAATTTTTTTAATCAAAATTTTAATTTTTAGTTAATCTTTCCTTAATCTCGTGCGTTAAATCTTAACGCACAGATCTGTGCGGTAAGAGTTAACGCACAAGATTAATATACGTTTTCAAAAAAATTCCAAAATTGCCCCTGTAAGAACGGGTGCGTTAACAGTTACCGCACCGTTCTGTACTATAACTCTTACCGCACAGAAAAGTGTGCATTTAGCAAAAAAAACGTGTGCATTTAGACGCAGCCTAAAAAAATGTTACCTCGGATATTTATAAATTAAATTTTCTATGGATCGTTTCATAGTAAACAAAAGAGTCATCAAACAAATAACGATAAATCAATAAAGAAAAATGATATTGTAGTGTGTAAACATGATAAATAATATTTGATAGAAATAGTTGTTTTAAGGCTTATATAATTGAAATAAATTGTTTTAAAAAAAATTATTTTAATAAATAAATAAATTTTATTTTTTAAAATCAAATCTATTATAAACAGAATAAACCAAATAAATCATATCAAATTAATAAAATTATGGGTTAAGGTAAAAAAAATGATTTACAAAATTCATAAGTAACATTTTTCTCAATAAATAAAATATATAATTTATCAAACACTTTTTAAATCTTAACCTCTTCGTTTTCTGGTCAAATGTTTTCACCTCTTATTTTGATAAAGGGAAATCTATTAATGTTATTACTTAGGAAGTTAGGGTATAATAAGATATAAACTCAATATTCTAATATAACTATTTGATCTTTTCTTCCTACGGTTTAGAAAGATCTAAAATGACAAAGAACTTCATCATTAAGATTTGACGCTAAAAAAACTTAATTTTTATAAATTTTAATATTTCTCCTTAGTAAAATAAAGTTATGTGATTATTATATCATTAAACAAAAAAAATATCCTACATATGTACGTATTTTCTGTAGTAGTAACCTAAATATACATAATATATTACGAAAATAAAAAATCATAATTTTTACTTTAGATAAAATTAAAGTAAATAAAAATTTAAAAATCTCAACTTACCAAAAATAGTCAAAATTACTTTTCAATTAAATGTTGACTAAATTCAAAGAGGAATGTTTTGAAACTACCTAAAAATCTTATTAGGTGCCATGATGTTATTGAATTAACCAAATTTTCAATGAAAAAAGTCGACTGGTCTACATTTTTGTCTTCGGGTAAAAGTTGAAAATATTTTTAGTGATTTTTCCTAAACAATTAAGTTAAATATTTTATTATTTTCCTATGACTTGTATGCATTTAGTATGCTTATGTACATTATTATTTAATTTGTCAAATTATTTTTAACTCTTTTGTAGACAGAACAAAATCGTTGAACACAATAATAAATTAAAAAATTATAATATGAGGATTCAAAGTAAAAATATAAGTTAAACCTACGAGATACGCCTACTAATTTATATTTATAGAGTATTATAAATTTGTATTTATTTTAATTCGTTTGGGCAGAAGGGGCTAGTTGTATTAAAAAAATTGTTTTGATAATATTTTTTATAGATTCGTGGCAGTATAAGACTCTGCCTTATGACTCGGATTGACACCAAGCATTCTTGATGCAAAGAGTCACCAAAAACGACGTCGTATTCATCGTGAGGTAGAAGATTCTTCATTTTGACTCTTCACAAGTGAAATCTTAGCTGGACATGGATAACATGGAGCAATAAAATCAGAGCTGAATTCTGCTACAATCTTTTGGGAAATTAGGGTTCTTCAAATCTCTGCTGCTGGTCTCCAGCTCTCCGAAATCTATCAAATTATCGATTTCACGAAGACGAGCTTCGATTATCACTATCTTATCTCACTGATTTCTGCATATCCAATTCACTCGGTACTCTCAATCTCTCTTCCTTTTCAACTTTTTCGTTGATTGTTCATTGCCTATTCTCAGTAATCTGATAATTGTTCTCGAAACTAGATGTTAATTTCAAATTTCGAAGTTGTCTGATTGGAAATTTGACTCCGGATATTAGGGATTTCAGGCTGCTGTTCAGCAACTCAGGTGCTAGCTACGAAATCTATCTAATTATCAATTTCACTAAGACGAGATTCGACTATCACTATCTTATCTCAGTGATTTCTGCGTATCCAATTTGTTATCCCACTCGGTACTCTCAGTTTCTCTTCCTTTTCAAATTTGTTGTTGTTGATTTCAAATTTCGAAGTTGTCTAATAGGAATTTTGAATCAAAATATTAGGGATTTCAGGCGCTTCTGTTTATGTTGGAGAGCTGAGTTTTGCTGCAAACTTCAGGAAATTAGGGTTTTTCAAATTTGTGCTGCTGATCACCAGCTCAGGGTGCTAGCTCCAAAATCTATCAAATTATCGACGAAGGAGAGCTTCGATTATGACTATCTTATCTCAGTGATTTCTGCATATCCAGTTTGTTATCCCACTCGGTACTCTCAATCTCTCTTCCTTTTTAAATTTGTTGTTGATCTGATAATGTCTGTCGAAACTAGTTCTTAATTTCAAATTTCGAGTTGTCTGATCGGAAATTTGAATTTGGATATCAGGGATTTCAGGAGCTTTTGTTTGTGGTGGAGATATGGCATGCCAAGCAATACGTTGTTGGACGTTATCTAAACTGATTGGCACTTTTCTTGATCTTGCCATATCAGGGATATCAGGGATTTCTCTTTTGAATTGTTAAATTGCTTCTGCAGTTAGTATAGCCATTTTTTAGATCTATGAATACCTTATTAAAAACCCACCTTGTAAACGGTCTCCAGCATCCATCTCTAGTCTCTTTTCGACCCTTACTTACCCACAAACCAAAAATCTCTTTTTCATCATGTACCCATTTCCATTCTCAGATCAACGCCTCTTATTCTCGAATTCCAATCTCTTCCATGAAAACCAAACTTCAAGCTTTATCTTGGAGAAACGAAGAAGAGAACGGGGATACAGAGTTGGAAAATTTGGCACCCAATAGTGAGGTATATCAAAAAACACTAAGATTAGTAGAGTGTTCAATGTTTGCTGCAGTTGCTGGATTAACCTATTTACTCAGTAGCTCTCTTGCACTCGATAATTACTTCGCCTGTTTTTTCTCCTTTCCAATTGTTCTCTCATCAGTAAGATGGGGAGTTGCTGCTGGAAGAAAAACCATGGTTGCAACATTCGTTTTGTTGCTCGTTTTATCAGGTCCGGTCAAAGCATTGACTTTTTTATACCTTCACGGATTGTTCGGTCTGAGCATCGGTTCTTTATGGAGCCTACGCTCAAATTGGGGTGTTTCAGTCTTTTTGTCTGCAGCGGTTCGAGCCTTCGGTGCCATTGGATATATTCTGACTTCATCATTCTTGATCAAGGAGAATTTTCTTGGTTTGATTACAATTAATGTGCATGCAACGCTGACGTACATATCGAATGCTGTAGGGCTTAACATAGTTCCATCAATGAACTTTGTGTATGCTCTCTTTGGGACATTGCTTTTGATCAATTGTTTAATGTTTGTGTTTTTGCTGCACATTTTGTATGCTATATTCTTAGCCAGGCTTGGGATGAAGTATTCGTTGATGCTACCAAGATGGCTGGATAGGGCACTGTCTTGATGTTTTAAGCTCCCTGTTTATGTCTTTTGTATTCAAACAAGAGTAATAATCAAACACCAAGGTGTGATTATGTTGTATAATTTAGGCTCCGTCTATATGCACACGTTTTTTGGGCTAAATGCACACTAATCTGTGCGGTAAGAGTTGTAGTACACTTCTGTGCGTTAAGGATTACCGCACCAAAGGGTTCCGGGGTATTGTTGGAATGTTTTCTGAAACGTATATGAATCTGGTGCGGTAAGCATTATCGCACAAAAGTAACTGCAACACTTAACGCACCACGTTAATACGAGATTAACAAAAAAAAAATCAGATTTTGATTAACTTAAACACCTGTGCGGTAACTATTACCGCACAGGATTTGTTATTTTTTTAATTAATAATTTTTTTTAATAAAGTATTAAAATACTAATATCTTGTTTGGTAACAATTACCGTACATGTTTAATATATAAAAAACAAATATAAATTCTGGTGCGGTAAACGTTACCGCACCCGGTTTAACTATTTAAAAAATAATAAATCGGTGCGGTAACACTTACCGCACCAATTTAGGTTATTTTTAAACCCAACTTTTCCCTCCCCGACCTTTCTTCCTCCCTCCTTCTTCCGGAACCCGCCGCCGTCACCTTAAATTCGCCGGCCAATAATTCCCATTTTCCCGTCGATTAAGCCACCAAATCCACAAAATGATGATGGATTTGAGCTCCCCCGACCAAGCCGCATCTTCTGGGCCCAAAAATCCGGCCGGAGACGAGGGTCCAAGCATCCCGCCGACGACAGCTCTTCCTACGGCGACGACGGCCGTTCCTGCGGCGACTCCGTGGCTGGCTGTGGAGGATGAAGACGAGGAGGAAGCCGAGGTGCCACTAATTTACAGTGGTGGTGCCCGGAACCGGCCAAAATCCCGAGCCCGGCCCGATCCCATACCCATAGCCCGGTCCGACCCGGCCCGATACCAGCAGCCCAACCCGCCCTGATACCCGCAGCCCAACCCGCCCCGATACCCGCACCCCAACCTGCCCTGAGGCGAAGAAACCGAAAGCGACCCGTCCAAAACGTCGGTCCCGGGTACGCTACTCGAGCAAATAAAAGGTTGAATCCACAAACCGAGGCGCAACCGGAAGCTTTTGAGACTCCCGTAGATCTACATCAAGTATGTATTTTTATTAAATATTCTATAACGTTTTTAATGTTTTTAAATAGTTTAATTATTTTATTTCGTAACGTTATGAAATTAGTTATTCAATTTCATAACTTTATGAATTTAATAATATTTGATAACGTTATGAAATTTTTAAATAAATTTCATAACGTTATCAATTTATTTTATTTTATTAATTTATTAAATTCATAACGTTATGAAATTAGTTATTTAATTTCATAAAGTTATGAATTTAATAATATTTGATAACGTTATGAAATTTTTAAATAAATTTCGTAACGTTACGAATTTATTTAATTTATTTTATAACATTATGAAATTAATTTATATGGTAACGTTATGAAATTAAGTAATTTATTGCGTAACGTTATAAAATTATATTATTTGGTAACATTATGAAATTAATTAATTTATTCGTAACGTTATGAAATTAATGAAATTTTATAACGTTATGAAATATAATAATTTCATAATGTTATGAAATATGACATTCTATATTGTAAAATTAATGAATTAATTATTTTATGAAATATGAAATTGTTCTTCTCTTATTTTGTAACGTTATGAATTATTAGTATATAAAGTATTGAAATTAGGCGAATTATAACGTTAATTTCGTAACGTTATGAACAAAATGTTTAGAAATTAGAGATGATTTTGATTAGGATTGACGTTTCAACAACTGTTTGTAACGTTACGACGTCATGGAAAAGACGTTTTTGAATTTGACGTTATTTTTGTAACGCTATGAAAATAACGTTATGCTATAACAACAACATTAGGGGGTGCGAGATACGATGACTTCTAGTGGTTTTGTTCCGGGGGCTCCTGTTGCTGCAGAGCGTGTTAGGAGGACGAAGATTACAACGTCCATACGTCAGAGTTTTGCTACTGCTCGAGACCAGCTGAATGCTTCTAGTTCGACGCCCACTGATGTTAATGGGGCACTTACAGATATTGGGGCAGTTAGGGATTGTGGTCTAGATGTTGATTCGTCTGCTGATGATGAGGGTTACAGTGAGAGTGAGGAGGAGGATATGGACGTCGATGATACAACTGTTGATTTGGATGATGATATGCTGGGAGACGGTGAGGGTTTAGGTACAGATTATATTGTATCTCATCCCGAGATACCGACATATCAGCTTAGGAGAGACAACCCTCCTATTATTTCAGAGGATCATGCTGGTATGGGGCCTTCTTCGCCAGCTCCTACAGATTTAGGTCTTTCGTCTCCTACGCCAGATGTACCACCTCCCCCGACTGATGATGTACCGCATCCGGCTGCTGCACCTCATGTACCACCTCCCGATGCAGATCCTGTACCACCTCCTGCTGTACCTTGGATGCCCGGAGGTCCTTTTACAAATGAGTTGCTGAAGAGTTATGAGACGCACATCGCCAGGGCTATTTATGAGCTTACAGTTGTTGATCCTCCCGCACCTTTGATTCCAGCTGGCCCCCGTCCTCTTCCTCCATTTATACAGAGACAACGAGGAGGCCGAGGAGCTTAGGCTGATGATGATGTTGTTGATGCAGACGCTGCTGATCCTCCAGCACGAGGTGGATGCGCTCCACGCGGAGGACGAGGACGTGGACGTGGACGTGGACGTGCTGCAGATCATGCTGATCTTCCACAGCCTGCTGATCTTCCAAAGGGCGAGGCTCCTCTTGATTTGGTATGTATTTGAACTATAATGTTCATATGTGAAATATTTTGGCATTCTGTAGAAGTAACTGTGTTATTTTTTTACTTTTTTTTCAGACACGGAAGGTCGTCAAGGTTCACTTCCACACCACCTACTGCACTCCACTAGAGGAGTTTAGGAGACCTGGTCCAGATTCGTGGTTTCAGCTTGCAGAGCGATCTGGATTGACTGATCTACGCTATATCGGGTCCGGTCCTGTCGATCATGTGTTGGTTTATGCTTTCGTCGAGAGATGGCACCCAGAAATTAACACATTTCATTTGCCATTTGGAGAGATTAGTCCTACACTTCACGATGTGGTTGAGATCCTGTCGCTGCCTATACATGGCAGGAGTTGTAGCTCAGTTTTGATTAAGGAGGAGATCTTCACTTTTGTTGCTGAGATGCTTCACGTAGAGGAGGCACTGGTGAAGACTTGGTATAGGGATGGAGGCATTCCTTTGGGTTATCTTAAACAGAGATTGAAGGATATGATGCGGATGGAGGATGGACAGAGAGATGAGAGCCTCATTGCGTCTATGTACTTACTGTTGCTTCTCGGCACTACAGTTCTAGTGGACAAGTCGACTACAACAGTCAAGCACTGGTGGTTAGTTCTTTTGGCCGACCACGACGGCACTGGCCGATATGCTTGGGGAGATGGAGTGTTAGATCATCTGTATCGCAACCTTGGACAGGCGTCGAGGCGATTGGCTATGGGGATGGGGAGTTCTGGCATTCTTTTGCGGGTTAGTACGCAAACAACTATACGATTGGCTATGTTTAGGAAGTCGATTTCTAATTATCCTTTTTTTGCAGTCGTGGATCTGGGCATATTTTCCACATTTTCGTGGACATTTTGTGACAGATCCACTTTCTATGGACCACGCCGCAGCTGCTATGAGGGAGGGTAGAGAGGTGCCACAGGGGAAGAGCACAGATCGTTTGGTTGCCATTCGTGGCAGGCTTGACCGTGTTCGTTATGAGGAGGTCAGATTTTAAGAATGTATGCTTTCGTTATATTGTGTGAATGTAAACTATACTAACTGTTTTGTAATGTTTTGTTGCAGGTTAACTGGTTTCCCTTTTCAAATGTGGATTTCAGAGTTCCGCAGTACGCCCCGTCTTTGTTTGAGGGCATTCTCCGTTGTCTGGACATTGAGGAGCTCTATCAGTCAGGTCGCCTGCTACGACAGTTTGGACATGTGCATGGTATCCCAGATCCTCCCCCAGAGCCCATCCAGGTGACACGTAACAACAAGTTGACGCATTATTCAGTTCACTTTGAGAAGGATATGCTTGGTGTGTGGGATCAGGACCCCAGGCCTTTGTTACAGATTCGGGAGCCACGAGCGACGTACTATTGGGCAGTCACAGATGATTATCTCGATTGGTATGATTGAGTTTCTCATCCTCTGGTGGATCCCAGATCACGTAGACTCGATCGTCCACTTGGTCCGCTGCGTATTCCACCTTCGGTTGACAGTTTTGCGGTACGATTATAAATTTTATTAGTCATATTCATTCAATTAGTATATTTGATTGTAATGTTTTGATATGTTGTTAATATAGCGGACCCAGCTCGTGACTTGTAAGATTCGAGCTTTCTTGGAGACACCACCAGAGAGGAGGCCTGCAGATATCGATGAGTTCATGAGGCGTCTCCTTGGAGTTTTGACTGACGGGGCTCCACCGATGGCTCCAGCTCCGGTTCGTCAATCTCAGCTTTTTCAGCATTCAATCCACGAGGAAGGCCATGGTAGTGGGCAAGGTAGTGGGAATGAGGGTCGTGACTTGGAGTGATGTCAAATATTGATAGCAAAACTTGAGTTTTTTGAAAAGGCGAAAAACGACCAAGTACGTCAAATATAGATAAAAATGGTTCAAAACGTCTCGAAACGACTAAGAAACGAAAAAACCCGACTCAAAACGATATAAAACAAGCCAAATTGAAATTTGAAGGAATTCCGAACAAGTTGTAAAAAAGTGTAAAAATCTGGCCAAAATGATGGCATAATATGGCCAAATTGAGCAAATCTTAGTGATGAGGCTAAAGTCGTAGTGCCAAATCAAAGAAAACCCTAAACACTAACTAGAGTATAGCAAGTAAGTAGAGGTCGAACCCAAGGGAATCAAAACACCAAATCAATGCAGTGAAGTGAAATATCAACTAGTAACAAGTAACCAAAAGGGGGGGATTTTGATTGCAAGAACACGCAAGTAACTAGTAACAAGCAGAGAAAGTTTGGGTGAGAATATTATGTGAAGGGGTTTCACCTAGCAAGTATCCACACAACAGTCAATCAAGTTGATCATAGATTTATCTCAAGTTCTTTATCAATCCTAGGGAATGTTCCTATTCCAATCTTTAATATATCAGCAGGCCAACCGGTCCTGATAATACTTACTATTCAGCAATCAGGGAAACCTCTCAAGATTAGATGAAATAGCAGCAAAGGACACAGGAATTATAAGGATGCATGCAATAACTTACAACTGTCAAGTATTAACATGCAATCAATTCTCTTTCATAAAAGCAATCAACTACCAGATCATGCAGATACAACCAACACCCAAATAATTACATGTGAATACATTCTCCTCCCCCATACTTAAACATTGCATTGTCCTCAATGAAATGGAAGACATAAAAACGAACCCAGGGAAAGAGACAGAAGACTCACATACAAGGTCGGACGACCTTCCTCCAATAAAACTCAAAGTGTGGTAGAATGAGAAACTAGATGAGCACTAAATGTAATCCAAAAATGCATAGCTCATCTAAAGCAAAAGAAAGAATACCTCCAATGTAGAAGGTGACCCAAACAAATCAATTCCTTGCAAAGAACATGGTCACCAACAAGCTAAGCTCCAACGAATGTAGATCTAGAATGATAGTACTAATGAAACCAAACTTGATGTAATACAACTCCTTACATTCTTTTCTCTCATATTTTTTTTTTCTGCACTCTATTTTTTTTTTAATCCGATATATTATTTTTTTTCTCGAAATGATTTTCGAATTTTTTTTTTTTTACGGAAGGGGGAGAAGACTTACAACGAGATTGGCTACTGACTGTAGCGGACCCTAAGCTTCGGTGATTTCCTCTTGTCCATAGAAAAACTAAAAAGAAAATTAACCCGAACGAAAACAAACTCAAACCTCGGGTTGCCTCCCAAGTAGCGCCTTATTTTATGTCGTGGCTCGACATGAAACTCAAGAGATTTAACTAATGCCATTTGGCTTTGTAAAAACAGTCTCTTGTCTGAATTCTTTCTTGAACCACTCATGGAACGCCTTAAATCTTGTCCCACTTACCTTGACCACCTTGTCTTTAGCAATGAAGGTGGTTTCATTCACTTTCTCCTCCTTGACCGTATCAGGCGGCTGTTTAAGCTCAATGTCAAGTGCCTGCACACTAGACATCAATGGTGTCTCGCCTGGCGAGGTCAGTAATGGAGGGCGATTGCCCAAATGATGTGGAGAGAGCTTACCTTTAGGCTCTGGCTCAGCCTGACACTCCTGCATGTTAGTAGATAAAACAGCATCTACTTTTGGGGGCTCTAAGATATTCTCTAAAGCAGGTTGTAATTCATCCTTACAAGTAGGATTAATCACATCAATAGCACATAGAGAATTCTTATCAATGGGATCCATGTCATAAATATTGTATTCTACCTTATCCCCATCAAACTCCATAGAGAGAGTCCCACTATTAACATCAATTTTCGTTTGTGCAGTTTTCATAAAAGGTCTACCTAACAGTATAGGTGTGACATTATTAACATGCTCCATATCCAACACAAAGAAATCAGCAGGAAAAATTAGATCACCAACCATAACAAGGACATCCTCAACAACCCCTTTCAAGTACATAGTAGACCTATCAACAAGTTGAATAACAGTTCCTGTTTTATGCAAAGGTCCTAAGCCTAGTGATTCATACAAAGAGTAAGGTAAAACATTGATTGATGCACCTAAATCTAGCATGGCTTTGTCAAATTTAGTTTCACCAATCACACATGGAATGCTAAATATGCCTGGATCACCACATTTCTTACGCATGCGTTTTTGAAACACAGCAGAAACTTGTTCACTTATTTCAACTTTTTTCTTTCCTTTCAGTTTTTGGTTTCTTTTAATAGTACAAACTTCTTTCAAAAACTTAGCAAATCTAGGAATACTCTTAACAAGTTTGAGCAAAGGAATGTTTACCTCACACCTACTAAAGGTTTCGAAGATTTCGTTGTCGTTCTCCAGCCTTCGAGTATCCTTCAATGCCTCGGGAAAGGGAGCAACAGGCTTCTGAGAGAATAGAGGTGGAAAATTCGGGCGAACATAATTATCAATATACTCAGGGGTCTCCTGGCGATCGCCATCGACAACTGGCGATCGCGGTCGCGGATGATTTTGCACCTCAGCTTCTGGAATGTCATGGCGATCTCCATCTCCATATGGCGATCGTGGTCGGGATGCAGATCCTGTTTTGCTCTCTGTAATCTCATGGAGATCGCCACTCAGATCTGGCGATCGCGGTTTTGGCACAGAACAGTCATTTAAAGTTTTTCCGCTCCTCAAGAACACTGCACTGACGTTCTCTCTCGGGTTTCTTACCGGTTCCCTGGCCTCTAATTTACTCACAGCTTGAGCAATCTGTCCTAACTGATTTTCAAGATTTTGGATGCTTGATTCCGTCTTAGCGTTTTGTTGCATCACAGTCTGAGCTAAGGACTTGATCATATCTTCAGCAGTCATAGAATTCTGAGGTCTAGGTTGCTGATAATTAATATTAGAAGAGTCATACCTTGGCCTTGGTTGCCATCCACCAACAGCGTTTACTTCAGCATTGGGATCATGAAGGGAAGCATTTTTCAGCATCAAAGCCTTTACAATCTCTTTCAACTCATTCATGTCAGTCTGTAATTGATCTGAATTAATTGCTTTGACTGAGTGGGATCCCTGTCTACTGCTAAACTGCCTTGAACTCTCAGCTAGCTCTTCAAACATTTCAGCGGCTTGAGGTATAGTTAGTTTCAGAAAATTACCTCCACAAGATGCGTTTACCATTCGACGATCCTCATCAATCAGTCCACTGAATAAGTACATAAGAAGATCATGGTCAGTATAACTATGGAATGGGCAGCTTGAGCAAAGCTTCTTGAATCTCTCATAATACTCATAGAGACTCTCAGTTGAGTGTTGTTGAAGATTTGTGATCTCCTTCTTTAATCTGCTTAGTTTTGTAGCTGGAAAATATTTCTCTAAAAAGACCTTTTTCATCCTAGCCCATGTATCAATACTCCCTGGAGCTTGATAATAGAGCCAATCATTCGCAGCGTCTTTCAGAGTAAATCTGAAAGCTCTCAGCATGACCTGCTCCTCAGTAACACCTCTTGGCTTCATACTAGAACATATGGCATGGAATTGAGCCAAGTGTTTGTTGGGATCTTCTCCTGCTAAGCCATGGAAGTGTGGTAGCTCATGAATTAAACCAGCCTTTAATTCAAAATTCACACCTTCTTCAATATCAGGAAACCTCACTGCCAAAGGTTGTTGGTTTAAGTCTGGGGCAGTGAGTTGCCTCATAGTAGGCAATGGCGGTCCATGTCGATCACCCACCTCGTTCTCTTGGTTCAGAGCTACTCTTTGGTTCCGAAGGAACGTCCTTTCAATCTCTGGGTCAAAGGAAACAAGAGATGAATCAGTAGCACGGGTCTGAACCATAAAGGTTCACACCAAACAGTTGATAATTTCACAACTAGCACAAAATTGGAATAATTCAATTCCCCGGCAACGGCGCCAAATTTGATGAGGCTAAAGTCGTAGTGCCAAATCAAAGAAAACCCTAAACACTAACTAGAGTATAGCAAGTAAGTAGAGGTCGAACCCAAGGGAATCAAAACACCAAATCAATGCAGTCAAGTGAAATATCAACTAGTAACAAGTAACCAAAAGGGGGGGGGTTGATTGCAAGAACACGCAAGTAACCAGTAACAAGCAGAGGAAGTTTGGGTGAGAATATTATGCGAAGGGGTTTCACCTAGCAAGTATCCACACAACAGTCAATCAAGTTGATCATAGATTTATCTCAAGTTCTTTATCAATCCTATGGAATGTTCCTATTCCAATCTTTAATATATCAGCAGGCCAACCGGTCCTGATAATACTTACTATTCAGCAATCAGGGAAACCTCTCAAGATTAGATGAAATAGCAGCAAAGGGCACAGAAATTATAAGGATGCATGCAATAACTTACAACCGTCAAGTATTAACATGCAATCAATTCTCTTTCATAAAAGCAATCAACTACCAGATCATGCAGATATGAGCGCTACAATGACAAGGAATTCCACCGTATATTCCTAGTCTAGCAATAGAAAACTATCAATTAAACTAGGTGATCAAGCCAGCAAAACTAATAGAAATCAATAGATGAAGAACAAGAGAATTAATACAAACCCATGGGAAAAGAACAAGAGTTTAGAAATCTCACAACTTAATAACTGAAGGTTTCAACCACTAAGTAAAACAATGGAGATTAGTTCCTGCTCATGGTTGCAGAACTAAATTGTCTGATGGAAAAGATGATTGAAAAGATGATTATAGATGATTAGAACTAGGGTATATAAAGAGTCTAACCCTAAAGATATATGGTAAAAGATAAAACATAAAACTAAAATAAGGAAAATAAGAAAATAATAAAAGAAATAAAAACAAAGGAAAATAAGGAAAGTCCAGAATATCTTCGGCCTTGTTGTGGCGATCGCCATAGATGCCTGGCGATCGCCATCTTCATATAAAGCTCTGCCGTAGCCTCTGTCACCCCATGGCGATCGCCATAATCTCTCGAACTCACATAACTCTTCTGTTGTAGAATGGCGATCGCCTGGATGGTAGTGGCGATCGCCGCTGCTCCGCAGAATATCTTCAAGTCTTCATGTCTTCAGTCTTTGATCACTTCTTCTTCAGTTCTGATCTTCATTTCTTCACTTCTTAATAAATATCTCAGAACATAATAATGACTCGAAACACATATGATAATACTCCTAAACTAATGTAATAACCCCTAGTTACGCTATACAAAGTGCAGCGTATCACTTAGCAAAACTTGAGTTTTTTGAAAAAGGCGAAAAACGACCAAGTACGTCAAATATTGATACAAATGGTTCAAAACGTCTCGACACGACTAAGAAACGAAAAAAACCGACTCAAAACGATATAAAACAAGCCAAATCGAAATTTGAAGGAATTCCGAACAAGTTGTAAAAAAGTGTAAAAATGTGGCCAAAATGATGGCATAATATGGCCAAATTGAGCAAATCTTAGCAAAACTTGAGTTTTTTGAAAAAGGCGAAAAACGACCAAGTACGTCAAATATTGATAAAAATGGTTCAAAACGTCTCGAAACGACTAAGAAACGAAAAAAACCGACTCAAAACGATATAAAACAAGCCAAATCGAAATATGGATAATGGATAATGGATAATGGATAATGGATAGTGGATAATGGATAATGGATGTCATATGTGGATAGTTTGGGCCCATATCGTTTTAACGCCTTGAAATGATGAAAATCGAAATTTTGAAATTGTAACATGACAGCAAATAGGGCGAATAGTTGTTTTCATTTGTCGGAATCGAAAAATTATTATCGAGAACGTCAACGGGCCTAATAAGGCCTAATGAATTTTGAATGAGGTCCAAACACAAAAAACGACAAAAAATGACATAAAACGGCTTAATAAGCACTTAAAACGTAAAAGTCAAGAAATGTAACATTAATATTTGAGCATTACCAATCAAATGCTATTGTTTTTATAAGAAATTAACAACTTTAACACTTAGAAGTATGTAAACGAAGACTTTCACCTATATGCTACTACTCTCAAGTATATAAGTTGTATAGTTATACTCATATGTATGTGATACCACTTCGTTACTAAAATGAAGTTCATATAATGTGTTTATTTCATCATATAACATTAGTTTAACACTTAATTGTTATCGTTTAACTCAACTTACCTCGTATTTCATTAGTATAATATGATTTTTTATCATATAACTCTTCGTAATCTCATATTACATTAGTAAAACTTGATAAAATTACTCACAAAACTCTCAAAAACGACATATTTCAGTAGTATAACATTACTTTGGGTCATAAAACTTTTAATAATATCAAATTGTATAAGAAAACAACATAAAAAATGAATTTTTATGTAATTAGGGTTGGTACTACAACAGTTACCGCACCAACCCTAATACCCTAAACCCTACAAACACCATAAACATTTGATTCTGGGTAAAAGGGTTTGTGCGTTAACAATTAACGCACAGATTCTGTGCGTTAATTGTTAACGCACCAGAATCTGGGCTGGGCTTGAATGTTGGGCTGGTGGTCTTTGTTGGGTTGGGCTTTTTCTGCTGGATCTTGACGAAGTTGTGTTATCAGTTGTGCGTTTATTGCTAACGCACCACCATATTTTGTTTGAGTGTGTTACAGCTACTACACAGCTGTAAGTCACTTTTGGATGACGGAATTACGTTATTGGGCCTTTGTTGTTGTGGGCCTTTTGTCTACATCGGCCCAAATCTAAGTTACCCTAGTAAAACCTCGGCTATAAATTCACTGCCTCAGTGAACCCTATTATCTCATTCTCACTGCGCCGTAAAATAATTAGGTTTCAAGTTCTTACTCTGTATTTCAATTAAAAATCTCATTTTTTACTGATTTCGTTAGATATCTTCATTGTTTCTAACATGTTTTCTTACTTTGTATTACAGATTCAAACAACCATGGCATCATCTTCATCCTCCCCAGTTCCAGCAGAAGGCAGTGAGATCCAGTGCCCGAGTAGAAGGTTCTCAAGAACAATCAAGGTGTTCACTGCTAATGACAAGAACAATCCCCATACGTATGGACGAAGGTATACCACATGTCAGTGTAACTACATGATCATGTATCTTGAGCCAGAATACGACAGTCATCATCTCCGAGTCATTGCAAAACTGTTGAAGGAAATAGCTGACTAGCAGTTGAAGCTGGTATATTTTCACCAGGCTAAGAGTATTGAAGTAGGCAAACATTGGATACAACAGAGGTTTCCCAATGACCTTGTTCCTAGTTTATATGACAGTGACTCAGATTAGGGATCTTGGTATCAAATCAGTGAATCTCTGTTAAGTTTGTGTTTAGTTTAAATTTCAAGAATGAGTCTCTTGTCTTTCCTTAATGAGTCTGTTGTCTTTCCTTAATGAGTCTGTTGTCTTTTTAATTTATGCTGAGTGTGTTGTAGTTTATGGATTCACTGATTTCACTTCACTATTTCACCTACCTCATCTAACTCTACTGAAAACTCTTTTAAAGCAAACAAGACAAGTCATTACATATTTCAAAGCAGACAAGAGAAGTCATTACGTATTATAAATCAATTTCAATCGAAGTCTAAAGATCAAGGCTACTAAACTATTACAAATCAAGTCATGTAGTCCATACGCTTTCCAGCAGTAAAGAGGTATTGTCGAAACAAGTCCACTTGGCCAGCATACATCCCTTCCCACCACTTGATGTTGTCATCTGCAAATCTTCTCCACGAACCGGAACAACGTGGCAATGGTGCCCCGTCACGGAGCCAAACCTAGATATACAAAGAAAATTAATCAATAAGTATAAATGATTTCGACGTTTCATGACGTTTGTTTAGATTACCACAAATTCTTACCGGTATCCAGTGATTACTGCATCCGACAAGAGCTATCCCAAAAATCTTTTGTGGAGGACCGGGGCTCACTGTAGACTGCCTTATTGGCAAGCATAAACACGGCGCATCCCAGGATAGTTGCATTAAACCAACATTATACACTGTGGCAAACACCAAACCCATAAATGGCATGTCCATCCAAAATGGTCTCTCACAAGGACTTCTCATGTAGTTAACTTGAGCAATAAGATCATCCCATGTTCCTACCCGTAGTCCACGTCGTATGGGCTCCCATGTCTCTTTGTTTCCAAGAAGCTCCGTTGCTAACGCAGCACGGATCATACGATATTGACTCTGTTGCATACCCGTAAGTAGAGCCATAGACCAATACCCACAATATCCGTCTGAACGCACATCTTTCACAGAAGTCATGTAGGAAAGCCAAAAGTAGTCAATATTTTTCACCCCCAAGTTCACCCCCATATAACTTATGGCTTCTTCAATCTCTTCTTCATCTTCTTCTTCCTCTGTTTCGTTTCGATTTGGATAGCAAGCTCTTAGGGGCACAGCATTCATGTCTTCGTCTTCTAAATCGATGGTCTCTGAAAACAATGGTTCAGGTTGGGATTGTGATCCGAAGTCGAACGACACTTGACTTGCTTGCTTTTTAGGACAAGTTGGTCGTTTACTTTGCCTATTTGCCTTCTCCTTTGCGACTTTTTGCGCATTCTCAGTATTTGTTAAGTCTTCTCTAACGTACTCGTGGTAACTCTTTTCCCTCTTTTCTCTCGGAGGAGAATTCCCATTTCGCTGCTTCTCCTTGTTCTTTGATCCCGGCGGCCTTCCTTTTGCTTTCCTAAACAAGTTTGTTGGCTCTACCAAAGAACTTTGTTCCGGATGCTCCAAGTCAATGTACAACTCACTTAATCTGAATAGAGTTCCATCCCTCAAATCTCCACTTTCCCATTTCTCCCACATTTCACGCATTCTGATCTCCGGAATAGACATTGAACGATTGTCGTCGGGTAAGGACAAATTTATTGCATCATCTTCCCATCTCAGTTCCTTCCAGAAGTCATGAAAATCATCTGGAACAAGAGGTGTCTTTGAAATGATTGCCCTAGCAAGATCGTGTACGCATGGCATCCCAAGACAATCTCGAACCCAATGATCATCACAAACATTTGAATACTCCTCCTTCAATATTTGTTGGTACATTTCCAACAACAACAGAAAACACCTATCCGACACTCGGTAAAATAGCCTTGAAAACAACATTCGAATGCCAGGAGGAAAGGTTGGGTCATCAAAGACCATTTTCCGAGTGGTAAGTGCTTGGTTCATCGTCGCCCTAATCAGGTCCATCTGAACTATGACCGCATGGTGGATCCTCACGATCACTCTGTTGAAGCCTCCTCTACTAGAACCCACAATTTCTTTCAACACCTTATGCATCCCCTCGACCCTAAATAAACACAATTTCTAATCATTAGCATAAATAATATGGTGGTCCAAATTAACAACTAAACAAACAAAGATACCTGTTTGTAGTCCTTGTGTGAAAGTGAAGAGTGTAGTCCGTCCACGCTCTAACTATGAACTTCTTGTACGGAGTAAACCAGTACTTTTCAACGTAACCAACAATGCCCTTCTTCCATGAATCTCTCAGCTTTCTCAACCTCTCTTCGTAGATTTCTTCAGTGCTCGAGCAAAATATCCCCCAACATTGCGTAACAAAGTTCTCCGCCCTTTTAGTATTTTTAATCACTTTTTCTGCGTGTGACTGGATGTTGTGCTTAATGTGCACCCAACACAATAGTTGCTTCACATCAGTGTCTTTGAACACAAGTTTGATTGCTCTCAACAAAGCCTTCTCACAGTCGGTCATTATAGCCTTCGGCATCACTCCCAAATTTCGACACAACTCATGAACGCACATCATCACAAACTTGTAATGCATTACTGTCTCCTGAGCCATGAATGCATATGCGATGTTGAACGTCTTGTGCGTGCAAGTGAAACCAACCATCTCCACTAAAGTGATATCATACCAATTTGTCTTGTATGTGGCGTCCATGATAATCACGTGAGGAAACTTCCTGAACAAACGAATCGACTCCGGGTGAGCGAAAAAAAGGACTTCAACCTCATTCGTCCTCGTGTTCCTCAAAGGTTGACAAAAATACTTGTTCTCTTCCTGAAAATTTAGAGACCACTGAGTAACTGACAATTCACCACGATCTTCAAAATTGATCTTCTGCAAAAAATTGGCAATCTGCTTCATGGATGTCGCATTTTGCGGGTCTCTTTTCCTAAGCTGAATAAGTATGTTTTTTGGCATCTTGCGATCATCCCCCGCTTCCCTTGCTATTTTCTCCTCCTCTTTGCTCATTCTACCCACGAATGAATTCCCATGAAAACTAGTAGGAAGGGTGTGGTTGTGACGACCTTCTACAACATTCACGATCCATTTCTAACTATAAGGCCCTTCTTTGATATGAACCCCATATAACTCAAATGTACAACCACATTTCTTCGATTTTCGGTCACGAAGCCTCGGAACCGGCAATTCTGGATTTTTTAAATTCACTTTCGGCCTACCCGATCTAGGTTTTCCAAACCTATCGCATACAAAATCAACGCAATATTTGCTAGATGTACGATGTACCAAAACTATCATTAAATCCCTTGCTCTCTGTTTTGTCCATTCCATCATCTCTTCCTTACTATCCCACATTTGCGCAGTACTAAAATGTGGTCTTAAAGTCTTCTTCCTATATTGATTAAACTACATTACTTAGATACGCAATTTTAACTAATTAACCTACATCTCATGCAATTAAATACAAAATTTAAATTCATAATATACTAACCAAAATCGGTAACGGAGTCCAATCGTCTAATGCAATTGATACATTTGCTTCGCCTTCTTCCTCTCCTTCGACTTCTTCTTCGTCCACTTCCTCATCGACTTCTTCGTCTACTTCCTCTTCTTCATCGACTTCGTATTCTTCTTCCACGACCCCTGATATCCAATTGTCGTTACCATCATCCTCACTACTCTCATAATTATAAGACATTGTGGTGTGCATTGCAAAACTTCAACAAGAGAGCTCAACCTCTATATACAACCAAAAAAATGCCTGTTGGAATTTTATGCCCGTTGGTGCGGTAATAGTTAACGCACCAACGGGCATAAAATTCCAACGGGCATTTTTTCAAAAAAATCTTGTGCGGTAAGAGTTAACGCACAAATTATATTTATTAATTTCTTAAAAATTTAATTTAATTATTTTCAAATAATTATTAAAAAAAACGGTGCGGTAACAATTACCACACCAGTTTTATTCATTATTTAATTCCTGGTTTTAATTTTGTTTTTTTTTAATTTTATATATCCTGTGCGGTAAGAGTTACCGCACAGGTGTTTAAGTTAATCAAAATCTGATTTTTTTTTGTTAATCTCATATTAACGTGGTGCGTTAATTGTTAACGCACAGATCTGTGCGGTAATGCTTACCGCACCAGATTCATATATGTTTCAGAAAACATTCTAACAATGCCCCGGAGTCCTTTGGTGCGGTAATCCTTAACGCACAGAAGTGTACTGCAACTCTTACCGCACAGATTAGTGTGCATTTAGCCCAAAAAACGTGTGCATATAGACCAAGCCATAATTTAAGGATGCTGTTATTCCCACTCGTGTCAGATGCTGTTTACACGCCATATTAATCGCCTAACTTAGGCGAACTACTTTAGCACGCTTAAGTTAGGCGAACAACCAGTTCCAGGGGTAAATAGGAAAAATTGTGTAATTTTGGGAAATATTCAAACTTAGTTCGCTTAAGTTAGGCGAGCAGCATATTTTAACGAAACCCCTATATGCACGCGACTTTTTCACTATATGCACACGATTTGGTGCGCAGAAGTTATGCGCATAGGTTGGTGCGCTGTTGTATTGCGCACAGGGGTATTTTCGGGATAAATTTAAAAATTCTGGCAATGGCTGACAAACTCGTGCGCAGGACACCAGCGCACATAAAAGGTAATGCGCAAACGTCCAGCGCACAACTTCGGGAATCCGAAACGTCGTGCGCTGAAAGATGTGCGCATTTGGCCTGCGCACAGAAAGATGTGCGCAGATCCAATGCACATATAAGGCCTTTTAACGTTTTTGCGTATTTTCGAGCCACTTTTTATGACGGGGAGACCTTGTAATGCATTACTGTCTCCTGAGCCATGAATGCATATGCGATGTTGAACGTCTTGTGCGTGCAAGTGAAACCAACCATCTCCACTAAAGTGATATCATACCTATTTGTCCTGTATGTGGCGTCCATGATAATCACGTGAGGAAACTTCCTGAACAAACGAATCGACTCCGGGTGAGCGAAAAAAAGGACTTCAACCTCATTCGTCCTCGTGTTCCTCAAAGGTTGACAAAAATACTTGTTCTCTTTCTGAAAATTTAGAGACCACTGAGTAACTGACAATTCACCACGATCTTCAAAATTGATCTTCTGCAAAAAATTGGCAATCTGCTTCATGGATGTCACATTTTGCGGGTCTCTTTTCCTAAGTTGAATAAGTATGTTTTTTGGCGTCTTGCGATCATCACCCGCTTCCCTTGCTATTTTCTCCTCCTCTTTGCTCATTCTACCCACGAATGAATTCCCATGAAAACTAGTAGGAAGGGTGTGGTTGTGACGACCTTCTACAACATTCAGGGGTAACTTAGGCGAACTACTTTAGCACGCTTAAGTTAAGCGAACAACCAGTTCCAGGGGTAAATAGGAAAAATTGTGTAATTTTGGGAAATATTCAAACTTAGTTCGCTTAAGTTAGGCGAGCAGCATATTTTAATGAAACGCCTATATGCACGCGACTTTTTCACTATATGCACACGATTTGGTGCGCAGAAGTTATGCGCATAGGTTGGTGCGCTATTGTATTGCGCACAGGGGTATTTTCGGGATAAATTTGAAAATTCTGGCAATGGCTGACAAACTTGTGCGCAGGACACCAGCGCACATAAAAGGTAATGCGCAAAACGTCCAGCGCACAACTTTGGGAATATGAAACGTCGTGCGCTGAAAGATGTGCGCATTTGGCCTGCGCACAGAAAGATGTGCGCAGATCCAATGCGCATATAAGGCCTTTTAACGTTTTTGCGTATTTTCGAGCCACTTTTTATGACGGGGAGACCTTATACGCACTTTATATGCCTAATAACACAAAATTGTATAAGTTTTTCAAACATAATCAACATCGATGTGCTAGACCCTTCATATCGCAACTATTTCAACTATTTCAACTATTTCGAAGATTGAAAGACTAGTAAAGGTTTACAAAGGAGGTGTTACTTGAAGAGTACGAGATTTCGACTTGAAGTTACCGACAAGGTTAAATAGCTATAATATTCATTGAAAACAAGTTTCATTGCATTCCGACGTCGTTTGGGCATCGTTCCGCCTTATTGGACCTTAAAAGGCCTTAAGGCCCATTAAGGCCTTTTAGCGTTTTTGCGTATTTTCTAGCAACCTTTTGTGACGGGGAGACCTTATACGCACTTTATATGCCTAATAACACTAATTTGTATAAGTTTTTCAAACATAATCAAATATTGAAAATAACACAACCTTGTGCGCTGACCTAATGCGCACAAAGTAAGTAAATTTCAAAAATTTCAACAGCTACTTCTTTAACCTGTGCGCAGAATCTAGGCGCACATATATTCAACCTGTGCGCAGTCGTTCCGCGCACCAGTTGTTATATATTCTGAAAATTTATGAAAAGTCCTCGTAATACCTAAGTGCGCAGAACACCAGCGCACAGAGTGGTGCGCATAAGATGCGCGCACGAAATCGCGTGCATATAGGCCTCGATTCGCGTGCATATAGCCATTACCTATTTTAATGAAAAATAAACATTTTCCCGCGACAAATTTCAAATTGTGGGGTCTGGGGTTTACTTATTTCGCTTAAGTTAGGCGAGCAACATATTTTAATGAAAAAATTAACATTTTCCCGCGAAAAAATTACGAATTGTGGGGTCTGGGGTTTAATTGCTCGCCTACATTAGGCGATAAAAGGTAATATTGCTCGCCTAATTTAGGCGAGCAATATTTACTAAATTAAGAAATCTAGCCGTTTGAAAATATGACCGTTTTGAATACAACGGCCATATTTTCAAACGACCAAAAAATTTCGTCGTTATATATTCAATAGATCCCCAAAAAATGGTATTATGCTCTTACAAAATGGATGAAAGTGAGAACTTGTTTGATGAAAGTGGGAACTTGTTAGAGAGCGGAGACGAAAATGTGGAACAAGATGAATTGGACCAAGAAGTTGAAGTCGGTGTCCAAGCTGATGTCGGGGAAGAAGCCGAATTCTGGAATCCGATCGACGAAATCTTCATGGTTAGTGTTGCATTCGGTCTACGATATATTATCTAAATTTTGATATTAGGAATGATAGGTTTTCTTAGCTTGTTTAGAAATTATCTTAGTTGTGTGAATACGAGTAGATATTATCTTAGTTGTGTTATGTTTGACATGCGTAGACGTATATGCTAAATTCCGATTGTTGAAATAATAGGTCATTTGTAGAAAATAAAATAAAGCATTTATATAGGTTATTTGCTCTTGCCCTAATCTTGTATAAATTTCGATATTAGAAATGATAGGTCATTAAATGAAAATTTTCATTTAATTGGCGGTTTATTGAAAAATTTCATTATAATAGGGGGGAGATTATGGAGATAACTTCCGTACCGGCCAAGTTTGGGATAGTATGAACGAAATGGTTAAATGGGCGAAAGGTTTGTTGATTGTTTTGGTGAAAGCTCACACAAGTCCGTACACAGTCACTTTGACATGCGATAAATATGGTCCCCCGATACATAGGCTAATGGGTCCACGTCAGCGTGAATGTAAATCAAATAAGTGCGGTTGTAAGTTTGAGTTGCATGGGTGTCGTAGGAAAGACGAGTTCAAGAATCTTACTGACAAATGGGTCTTGGATGTCGTACATGGCTCCCACAACCACAAGCTTACTAGCCTTCATGGGAGTGCATTCATCGGCCGGATGACAGAGGAGGAGGAGAAATGGGCTAGGAATGAGGTTGACGAGTGCAGGACAGCGAAAGTACTTCTTACCGGGATGAAGAAATTGTTCCCTGGAAACATGACGACTATGAGACAAGTGGAAAACTTTTTGCAAAAAATAAATTACGAGGATCGTGGGGAGTGGACGGTTACGCAATGGTCTCTTGTTTTTTTGAAAGACAACGGGTACGTCTATTATCCTCTTCGGAATGTGGATAAAAATAATGAGGTCAAGATATTGTTTTTTGCTCACCGTGACTCCCTACGGCTGTTGAAGAAGTTTCCGCATTTTGTGATCGTTGATGCCACGTACAAGACAAATAGGTATGTAATTGATTTTAATAATAGTTCGTTGTATTTATTAGCTATACTTTAGGTAGATAAACTCTCTATGTTCCGGATACGTTTATCGATAGGTACAATATGGCTTTGGTGGAGATGGTTGGTTTCACCAGCACTCAGAAGACGTTCAACATTGCATATGCATTCACCCGACACGAGAAGTATTTCAATTACCTGTTCATTATGAAGTGCCTTAGGAATCAGTTTGAGGATCTAGGAGTAATGCCAACCGCTGTGATGACAGACTGTGACGTTGCTCTTATCAAAGCTATTAAAGATGTTTTTCAAGACGTCCCGTTAAAACATCTCTTATGTTGGGTTCATATAAAAAGCAACATCAAGGCACATGCCGAAAAGGTTATAAAGACAGTGCGCGATCTGATATGTTTGTAAACCAATGTTGGTCAATATTTTGTTCAACCACAGAGGAAATTTATGAGGAGAAACTCGCTGCATTGAGGAGAGGTCGGTTGAAGGGTCTTGTTAGATACGTCGAGAGGCAATGGTTGACTCCTTACAAGGAAAACATAGTAAGAGCGTAGACTGACCGCTCTCTTCACTTCTGCACGAGGACGACAAACAGGTATTATTTTGAGCTTTGTGTTGTTGAATTTATTACGTAATTGTAAATATAAACAAAATGTATCATCGTGATAGGGTTGAGGGGATGCATCGTGTGTTAAAATATATTATTGCATCCACCAGAGGCGGCTTTAACAGGGTGACAGTTAGGATACATTGTTCAATCATCTTTCAAGTGGATCAGATAAGGGCGTCAATGAACAAGTCAATGAATCTAAAACCGTCGAGGTTCAGTGATCTAGGTTTTCCAAAGCTTGCACAAATGGTGTTTTCAAGGCTAATCCGCAGAGTCTCGGCTTGGTGTTTTTCGCTGTTGTTTGCCATGCTCGATCGGATACTGAAGGACGACTATGTCGATTCATGCGACGATCCTTGGGTGAGAGATTGACTTGGACTGCCTTGTATCCATGATATTGTGGATGCCATCCTTAATAAGACCGCTCTCACACCCTATTCCGTTCACGACTTCTGGAAGGTATTGGATTGGGATCTCGATCCAATATCATTTGCACGTTCTGACGACAATGTTCAGATATCAGTTCCAGAGATGAGATTGCGTGAGATGTGGGCTAAAGTGGATGATCGGACTTTGAACATGGCCACGTTATGGCAAGTGAGTGAACTTTATATTGCCTTGGAGCATCCAGAACATAGTACGTTCATGGAGCCGACAGAGGATCCGGACATAAAAGGTAAGGGAAGACCACCCGGTTCGAGGAACAAGTGAGGTCAGTCTCTGACTAGGGAAAAGAGTCACGGTGAGCATGTAAGAGAGAAATTACTTGAAAATGAGGCAAAAGCAAAAGAGGCAAAGGAGGCAAAGGAGGCAAATGGGGAAAATGAGGCAAAGGGAAAAAGGAAGTCGAAAAGGCCCGTATGTCCTAGAAAGCAAGTAACTTTCGATGAGATTGACGATGAAGATATGTCTTCTCAACCCCAACCAACGCAATCGCAGTCTGAACATGACGTTTGGCCTGGAGAATCACTGATTCATTGCGGGGTAGACTTCGGGGTGAATAATATTGACTACTTCTAGTATGGCTACATTAGACAAGCTCAAGATGTACGTTCAGACGGACATTGTGGATATCGATCATTGGTTGTACTAAGGGGAATGAACGAGGGTAGCTATCCCTTGATTCAGAGTGAGATGGCAGCAGAGTTGCGTGTCAATCGAAAATATTGGGAGCCGATACGAGCACAGACACGAGAAGGGACATGGGATCAAATGATGTTTCAAATTATCTATGTGAGGTCCCCTTGCAATAAACCTTATTGGCTTGACATGCCATTCATGGGTTTAGTTTTTGCCACCTTGTACAACGTTGTGGTCGCCGTCTTATCTTCCTACCCTATGATGTGTTTACCAATAAGGCCATCTGGACCAGATCTAGCTCTTCCGCCACAAGTTGTTACCATAGCACTCGTAGGGTTTAAGAAATAAGAACCACTGGATCCCGGTAATGTGGCGTCTCTCTACGTAATAGTTAAAAGCTACATGTTTGTTGTCGTATTCTAACGACCATGTTTATGTGTGTTTGTAATTTAACAGGTGTCTCTCACTGATGTGGCGCCATTACCTGATGGCAGACGAATCTGCAGGATCAAATATGTGAGGCTGAAAACGTTCTCTTTGGGTGGAAGTTGGGGAAATCGTTGTTGAGGTGACTTCGAGAGATCGTTCTGGAAGACGATCGATCGAACCTTGGCCTTCGACAAGTGTTATCTACCTTGACTCCTTCGTCGATCTAGGTAGACTAGCTTGGCTTGGACACGATAAGCAAGTGACGTCTTCCTTGACTCAACCGTCGATCTAGGAAGACTCACTTGACTCGAATTAACCCAAGGAATCCACCTAGGGCTCTTTCAAGGTTTGGAGGTCGAACTATGAATAAACGCAGATCAAGCTCACAGGATAATATCAAACCAAGCGTAACCTCTTGCAATTCAATATAATCCAAACTACAGCTAAAAGACGTCAAAAGCAACGTCAAAACGAAAAACACAATCTCAATTCTCAATTTGTCTAATATGAGAAACAAGCTCTAAAAACCAACTTAAATAGTAAAATGTCTCAAGGGTAAAATAGTAAAGTCTCCTTAACCTTCTTCTTCTTGGGCTTCCTTCCTGCTAAGCCCAAAAGGGCTCTTCTTCTCTTCTTGGACGGTCGGCCCACCTGGCTGCCAATCTTGTGTTGTTCCTTCTTCTTCAGTGATATCAGTGATACGAGCTGACGTAGTCCTGCGTACATCATCCTCCTCCTCTGGAAAAGGATTCGTCCTCGAATCTGCAATAGTAACTGAAACAAACACAAAATATCATGTGTCTTCAAAAACACCCCAGTACTTGAAGCTAAGTGGTAAGTCTGCAAGGTCCAGCTGACGACTAGAGTGCACGAGCAATAACTGTAACGGGTTGCGGTTCTTCAACTTCACCACATCTCTAGCTGGAACACTCGTGAGGATAATCTTTAAAAACTTTCCCAAGACGGCACAGAAATAGAGACCATCCATCCGACCAAGAGCAAGAAGAGACGACAATGTGATACCAAGTAAGGGAGTGTGTGTAGGTACCTCTGGGGAAAGGGGAGACGTATGAAAAAAGTCATGAGGTAGAGGGAACTTACGCCGGGGCTGCTCAAGACAACGTACCAGATTGACGCTTGCACCCTCCAATATCTTACTCATCATGAGGAACACAGAAACGTCTTTCTTGCTCATAGGGGACAGACGATAATGACCCCCATTGTGAAAAACATTGTACTGATTGTGGCGACCATCATGCAAAACATATCGATCAAATTGCCATGGACTACCCAATATCACCGTAATATCATCAATAGGCAAGATGACACACCGAATTCTGTCAGAATATCCATCTAGACGGATATCAAACTCGGCTCCCTCACTCACATCCAAATTGAATTTATGACAAATCCAACCTGCTGATATGGTCTCCATCAAATGGTAAGTAGGGATAGACAACTTATCAACAACAGCTCTGCTCACTATATTACGCTCACATCCACTGTCGATAATAGCAAGAAAAGGAGACGGATGCTTACCAATGAAGATCTCGTGGTAAAAGGCATTGGTACGCTGTGTCAGATCAATTGGTGGGACGTCAACTCGCTGCTCAATTCTCTCCATCTCCCATTCCATGATCTCTCCCATCAGCTCTAGGTGATCTCCATTATCTCCCATGCCCTCTTGTTGATCCCTACTGATAGCAGTGTCCTCTAGAGAATCCTCTTCCATGGAGTCGCCAGTAAAATCCAGGGATCCTTCAAATGGGACAGCCATACATAGGAAAGACTCACCTTTCACATCATTGGTTGCAAAACTAACCTCATCTACCTGCGCCTTCGGCTCTGCCTGAATTTCTTCGTCATCAGCTGACTCATACCCTCCGTTTTCGTTCAACAATACGACTCGCTGGTTAGGACAATTACGAGCCATATGTCCTTTGCCACTGCACTTGTAACATGTGATATCCCTTGCCCTAGTTCCTTCCTTAGGCAGTTCATCCAACTCGGTGGTCGACTTTGCTGCCTGATCTGTCTGAATTGACGGGCGGCTGCCTGATGGCGACGCTGACCAACTCCTGTTACCTCCCTGCTGTCATCTCTTAGGCAGAGACTCAAAAACTTGTGTAGCATAGTGCATGACACTCTCAATAGCAGCTTCAGGACCAAAATACTGATTCCGAACAACAGACCCGACATCATAATTCAATCCATTAATGAACTTTGATACGACAAACCTCTCAGGAAAAGTAACGTTGGATCTGGCAATAAGTTGCTTCAACTGATTGAAATATTCTGCTGGCGAAAGAGCCCCCTTTCTAAGTCGTTCTAGCTGCCCCTGAACGATATCAACATAGTTGCCCGGGATGAATCGTTTCTTCATTGCTTGTTTCAGCTCTTCCCAAGTCTCAATTGGATGTTCAAAACAGTTCGCTCTCTCAATCTGATTCGCTCTCCACCAAGTTAGGGCAAAGTCTGTAAAGTGAATAGTGGCCATAGCCACCCTAACGTGCTCCGGGTAATCACAAAACTCAAAAATCTGATCGGTTCGGGATTCCCAACTGATATAAGCTTCCACATCTGACGTACCGGAAAAGCGATCTATTTGCACCTTTGCCTGAGGGAGTGCTGATGGCCGATCCTGCTGCTGGTCGAAGCCCTGGTGTGTCGGGACTCCCCGTCTCGGCTGAAGATAGCCAGGATTTTGGTGCCTGACTTGACCACGACAATCTCCTTTCAGATCTGCATGCTGATATTGTGCTCTCGGTTGCATCTGCCTGAATTCCGGTTGCCTGAACGTACGAGTACGCTGAATAGGGGTGTGGTCGATCACTTGCTCCACTTGGCTAGGGTATGGAGTCGACTGTCTTGGCTGAAACATTGGGCGGTCTCTTGCTAGATGCCCGTCAACATCGTTCAAAGGTTCATAAACTACAACCCCATTCGAACCGCCTACCTGCTGCTTGCCCTGCCTGCGTTCGATTGCATCCAAAACTGTAGCACTGATTCTTGCGGCTAGCTCTTGCTCCATCTCTTGGACTACCTCTCGCATTGTTGCTTTCATCTCAGAAGTAACCGAAGAAACTTGCTCGGTGTCTGAACCAACCATGGCTGCACGAAAAATTGAACGAAGAAGAGTGGAGAAGGGGGGGGGGGTCGGCCGGCTCTATGCTAGGGTTGAGGCTCCTTCAAAAATTTTCTTGCTTCCCAAGGATAAAAATCCTACAAGATAAGAGAGAGAAAAGGAAACAAAATCTAGAAGATCTTTTAAGAAAATAAATAAAACAAGAAAAGAAATTAAGATAATAAAAGAAAATCTAATTTGGTAAGATAAGATCTTACCAACTTGGTAACAACTTATCTTCCAAGAAAAGAATATCTTCTATTTCCCTAAAATAAAGGAAAATGAAACAAATAGCTAGATATGGTAACAAGAATATCTTCCCTTCTTTTTTTTTGAATTTGGGAAAAGATTTGAAGAGGGAAGGGGGAGTGGCTCGCTCGGCCGGCCCAAAGGCCAGCCCACTTGGCGCGGACACGCGTGCCTCGGTGTGCGTGCTCCCGCCTCGGTGGGTCCCGCCTTGACAACTTGGCGTCTCTCCTCGTATTCTTTTCCTGCGAGATTGTTAGCCCACTTGAAATAAAAGAGACAAAATTAGGTTAACGTTTTAATTTTCGTAGCCCTAGGCTCGAAATTTCTCACGCTTTCCCTTTTTAGAAAGTCTCTCTCGGTTTGGCTCGGGATGAGGTTCTGGCTAAACAAACAGGATCTTCCAAGAGTCAAAAGAAGGTTCGGTTGAGATTATTGTTAAAGAATTTCTTAACAAAAAATTTCGTAAGAAAAACGAAAAAATGCAAGAATTAACTCGAAAATCTCTAGAGCCACCCCCGGGCGGGAAAGTGCCGGGGCGGAGTTCGAGGCTACTAGCCCGACTCACTTGGCTTGACCCCTGGGACTTCTCAAGGCTACTAGCCCGGGTCCTGCTCAACCTTAAACAAACAAGGCTACTAGCCTAAAGCGTTCTCGCCTTAGCCGGTTTTCTCTTCGGCTAGCCGGGATATTGAAAACTCGTTTTTGTTTTAAATGGCCGACTGGCCGTGGAGGGGTAGGGAGCGTGAAAATGCCTCCCGCTCGTACGCCCTTTTCAAAATTCGAATTTAAGACAAGATGTTTCTGATTACCTTCCAAAAATAGTTGCAAAAAAAAATCTTAACAAAAAATCTTCAAACCTGATTCTTCCCTTGATTTATGGGTTGGTTAGGGTAAGAATGGATTAGGGTTTTGGGCTCACCCTGGCCATCCGCCGTCCCTAGGCTAAGACGTCGCTCGCTTCTCTCGGTTACACTCTCCTCTCCGGCGCTCGTCACACTTTTGAGGAGGATTTGGCCGGAAAAATTTCTCACCCTCTCGGCTTAAGGTAGATCTGAACAAAATGCACCCGAGTGAGTAAACTTCAAGCAAAGGGAATACGAAAACTAGAACGTTTTACCTCGTTTAGCTCTGATACCAAATGATGGCAGACGAATCTGCAGGATCGAATATGTGAGGCTGAAAACGTTGCCTTTGGGTGGAAGTTGGGTAAATCCTTGTTGAGGTGACTTCGAGTGATCGTTGTGGAAGACGATCGATCAAACCTTAGCCTTCAACAAGTGTTATCTACCTTGACTCCTTCGTCGATCTAGGTAGACTAGCTTGGCTTGGACACGATAAGCAAGTGACGTCTTCCTTGACTCAGTCGTCGATCTAGGAAGACTCACTTGACTCGAATTAACCCAAGGAATCCACCTAGGGCTCTTTCAAGGTTTGGAGGTCGAACTATGAATAAACGCAGATCGAGCTCACAGGATAATATCAAACCAAGCGTAACCTCTTGCAATTCAATATAATCCAAACTACAGCTAAAAGACGTCAAAAGCAACGTCAAACGAAAAACACAATCTCAATTCTCAATTTGTCTAATCTGAGCAACAAGCTCTAAAAACCAACTTAAATAGTAAAATGTCTCAAGGGTAAAATAGTAAAGTCTCCTTAGCCTTCTTCTTCTTGGGCTTCCTTCCTGCTAAGCCCAAAAGGGCTCTTCTTCTCTTCTTGGACGGTCGGCCCACCTGGCTGCCAATCTTGTGTTGTTCCTTCTTCTTCAGTGATATCAGTGATACGAGCTGACGTAGTCCTGCGTACATCATTACCACCCATTACAGATGCTTGGAGAAGACATTGTGATTCAAGAATCGCATGGTGGGAAACCCAGTTTGCACCGAGATTGCAAGATTTTAAGGAATGTCGCTTACAGTTTGGGGGAAATCCGGATTATTACATCTAGTTTATGGATATGAGTAGGAGTTGAATTGTCGTACAATTTGGTTTTTCTGTATGACTAGTTATATCACCATGTTTTGTTTTCATTTGTTCTGACTAAATGTTTCCGTACAATTTGTTGTTTTCTGTATGACTAAATGCAATACGCACTTCCAAATGACATATGAGTAAATTTTGAAAAAGTGCCAAAATGTGACCAAAATGATGCCACAATATGGCCAAAATGAGGCAAAAATGTCAAAATTTTACAAAAAACTCAAAACGACCAATAACGGCAAATAATGGATAAAACACTTCAAAACACTACAAAACGACTCAAAACGGCATTATTCTACTCAAAACAAATAAAAACGACCCAAAATGACTTATGAGTCAATTTTGAAAAAGTTGCCAAAATGTGGCCAAAATGTTTTGAGTCCCGTCGATAAAAATGATGAATGGGGCGAGAAACAAGATTTAATGACAAATAATGACACAAAAATTGAGAAACTGATGCAATAAACAAGATTTATTACTAATGACGCAATAAACAAGATTTAATATTAATTAACGTCGAATGGCGCGAGAATCGAGGAAATGATGCTCGGATGACGCGAAAATCGAGAAACTGATGCAATAAACAAGATTTATTACTAATGACGCAATAAACAAGATTTAATGTTAATTAACGTCGAATGGCGCGAGAATCGAGGAAATGATGCTCGAATGACGCGAAAATCGAGAAACTGATGCAATAAACAAGATTTATTACTAATGACACAATAAACAAGTTTTAATGTTAATTAACATCAAATGGCGCGAGAATCGAGGAAATGATGCTCGAATGACGCAAAAATCGAGAAAAAACGAGATTGTATTGGTGTGATACTAGAGAAACCAAATCAAATCAACAAGTCAAATTAGAATTCACATGAATAAATGACAATTAACGCATTAACAAACCAAATCAAACCAGATTTCTTAATAACCATAAACAACTAATACATAAAAAGGTTCTTGCAACATAATAAGGTTAAACGGGGTTCCAAGTAGTTCTAAACAAACAACATTCAAAGGAACAAGCAAACAAAGAAGTCGATAAATTCTCAAAATAAAGATCTAACGAGGAGGGTTGAGCGGCCTGAAGAGTTTCCTGTATTGTAGTGCGGTCCACTTTGATTTCCCTATTTTTCGGTGAAATTTGTTTTTTTTTTAAAAAAAAACTTTTGCTCGCCTAACTTAAGCGAACTAAGTAAACCCCAGACCCCACAATTTAAAATTTGTCTCGGGAATTTTTTTATTTTTTCATTAAAATATGCTGCTCGCCTAACTTAAGCGAACTAAGTTTGAATATTTCCCAGAATTACACAATTTTTCCTAATTTACCCCTGGAACTGGTTATTCGCCTAACTTAAGCGAGCTAGTGTAGTTCGCCTAAGTTAGGCGAACAATATGGCGTGTAAATAGCATCTGACAGACGTGAGAATAGTAGGATCCTAATTTAAACCTTTATACTAGTTTTTTGTTACTGATCTTTAATTATTTTTTCTTTTTAATGTCCATAGCACAGATTATAGCTACCATCTTGATCTGTACAGATTTTTATTAAAATCAATGTGAATATTTTTGCTCCAGACTACAATTTAGATAATGCTTCATCACGAAATTCAAATTTCAGATTGTCAAACAGAAAGTGAATTATGCATCAAAGATTTTGTAACAGCTAGTATAAAACATAATAGATGATGCAATGCACACAGAAAAAAACAGCGATTTGAACAATGTTCAAAAAAACAAGCTGAATTAATCGTCTTACGTCACTTTTTTCCTTCTTATCTTTGTATTTGAATATTATCAAACCTTATAGTGCTTTAGAAATTTATAAATAATTTCAGATCCTTCCTTACAAGTTTAATCCAAATCAAGGAAACTAGTTAATGAGAATTATTGTTGCTCCAAATTACTAACATTTAGGTAATCCTTCACCACCAAAAATATAAATATCAGATGAACAAACAGAAAATGATTTATATATAAAAGACTTCGTAATCGTATCAGTTAACCAATCCACTGTTTATGCGAACCTCAACGAGAACAACAATGTAAGTAATACAAAACAAAACAAATGATACAATGCAAAAACGTTTTAATTACACCCAGATGCACAAAACAATGATTTGAACAATGTTCAACCAAATAAGCTGAATTGATATCTTACATCTCTTCTTGATCAAGCAGAATGATCTCAGGCACATGAGAAATGAGAGGCCAATCAACCCCAATGTCTCTAGCACATCTCTTGCTCAAATCAGGGCAAGCAACAATTTTCAACCTTTGCAATTGTTTAAGATTGCAAAAACTCTTTGGTAAAGCCATTAAATTACGGCGAAAAACCCCGCACCCACTTTTTTATAACTGGCACCCGCCTTGGGCGCAACCCGGATGCGTCCAAAATGTTTTTAAAAAAACCCGGTTCAGTTTTGGGCGCATCCAGGATGCGTCCAACTTAAACCGGGTTTTTTAAACTTTTGACGGCAAAAAAAAAAAAAAAAAAAATTTTTTTTTCTTGGGCGCAGCCAGGATGCGCCCAAGAATGACCCGGTTCAAAAAAAAAAAATTGGACGCACCCGAAATGCGCCCAAGACGGGTGCCAGTTATAAAAAAATGGGTGCGGGGTTAAACGCCCTTAAATTAGGACAATCAATAATCGAAAGAGCTTGAAGAGATGTGTACCGTCCGATCCATCCTGAGAGGTGTCACAAACCGTGACACTTCACAATCCCTAAACGTCGTAACGATTTCCCAAAGATACGCAAAGTGACCAGATTTGGTACACCTTCAATATTTAAGGTATGAAGATTGTTGAGCTCCAAAACACTACTAGCATCAATATCAGGCATTGAATCCCAAATCAGGTTCAGCTTTTCACAATATGTAATTCATAGCTGCTCAAGATTCTTAAGGCATGAGAATTTTCTCCCCGCAACAAATTGGTATCAGAGCTGTGTTGACACCATCCGGTCTTCACAAGAACATCACGAGACCCCACTATTCAGAAAATCACAAGAAAAAAAGAGTCAATTTCTGTTTTCTTGTTTGTCAGTTTCTTTGAGAAATTGATTTTGAGTCTTCGATACTTTGATCTTTCTTGTTGAGTCTGTTTCAGGTTGTGTACAAGAAACTTGGATCGATTCGTGTTTGTGGAGATCGATAGATTGGAGTTTGGAGCACCCTTGTCCCAAAATCCATTCATCCCATCACCCATCACAAATTCATCCTTTCCTACAAAAAAACGCAGCCGTCACAAACCCTAGAAGAGTTGCTGAAATTTCAATCCTTGCGCCCCAAGACAAGATATTTTCAACAAGGAAATCTTATCTCTTCTATAAGGAAAATCAAGTTAGTTGTTATTTTATTTATTTTTCAATTTTGCTGAGATTAATATCTCGTATCGAGTCTGTATTTCAATTTGCTGAGACAAAAAGAATATTAAAAAAAGAAATCAAAAAAAATAAAATAAAAAAAAGAAAGAAAGAAAAGTCTCAAGTCAACATTTGTTTTACGTTTTGTTGAGTCAAGTCTAGTTTGATATGTTTGAGTCGTAATTCAAGAATTTGGAGGAACCGGGATTGCCACGAGCCCGAACGAAGAAGACAGAAATTTTCACCCGAAACAAGCAACGACCGCCTTGCCACCGGCGACCGCCGCCTTTGCCTTGTGCTTTCTTTCTGCGACTTTGAGCCCCCCTTCTGAGCCATTCCTGAACTTATCCTAACCCTCTCGACTCCGTCTTCGATCCTTCATTGACACCAGTCGGGACAAGTTAAGGTACACTTCCTTTTTGGCCCTCTTGAGTTCGAATTTTGAGTCTGATAGTTGTTTGCATTTACATTCTTGCAAACGTCTTTTGAGTCTTTGTTTTCTTTCTTTTGTTGAGTCGTTTTTCTTTGAGTCGGAACCTTGAGTTGAAACCCCGCCCCTAGCTACACTAGCCATCTCCATCTCTACCATCACTCATCATAGTGCTAGGAGCCTACTAGTTTCGATCTATTGGGTTTTGATTCACACAAGACAATTCATTAAGAAAAGCTTGTTACAACAACCATTGAGAGAGAGTGTAGAGGAAAACATACGAGAGTAAACACTTGCGAGTTGTTTTCATTTACACTCACTTAACATTGTTCTGTGTTAGTCTTTTCTTTGATAATGGATAGGTCAGTTTCTCCCGGCAGGAGAACTCCAGTGGACCGCACGACTAGCCCTGTCGCCCCGGAGATGATGAGTTTCTTGGAAACCATTAGTGACAGGATTGTCAGTGGGCTTACTACAGTCTTCAGGCAGGAGCTTCGCCCAACCCCACCTCCAACAACTACGAAGCATATTGGAGCTTCCCGAGACGCTCCCCGGAGACCCTTACCAACCCAACGAGAAGTCTATGAGGCTGCTCAAGGGGCCCGGGAAGGTAGAGAGGCGACAAATGGGTTTCGCAACGAACCCAGAGGCAGAACCACACCCAGAGCTGACAACCGTCAAGCTCGAAGAGATCATTTTTATAACTCTCCTACACCTCATCATAATAGATACAATGCTGCTAACCGTTTTAATGATAGATTTCTTGCTCTAGGTGATAATGATGACGATGAGGAGCCTGAAGATGAGTATGACCGGGAAGATGCAGCAGAGGCAGTATGGCGACCACCTCGTCAACAAGGAGGGTACCAGGGAAGGAGGAGAGAACCTGAGCAAGATGGAGTTGGGAAGAACAAGGTGAAGATCCCAAGTTTTGAGGGCAAGTGTGATCCAGATGTCTACATGGAGTGGGAGACGAAGATTGAGCAGATCTGGAATTGTCACAACTTCCCCGAGCATAAGAAGGTGCAACTTGCATCTTTGGAATTTAATGACTATGTTCTAGTTTGGTGGGACAACTTGATAAGAGGAAGAGCTGCTAATGGATATTATCCCGTTGCTACTTGGGATCTAATGAAGAGAATGGTGAGAGCTCGATTTGTTCCCCCACACTATACTAGAGAGCTTATACAGCGGCTTGAGAATTTGAAACAGGGATCTATGGGAGTAGAAGAGACTTTCAATGCTATGCAAATAGCCATGGTCAAAGCCAATTTGGTTGAGGATGAAGAGACGACGATGGCCAGATATCTTCGCATCCTCCACCCATATGTGGCTAATGAGATTGAGATGTTTCCCTACAATTCTATGACTGAGCTGCTGCACTTGGCAATCAAGGTGGAAAGGAAGACAAAGGCTAGGAATCAGGGAAGTAGAAATGCAGGCGGGTCTTCCAACAGCTGGAAAAATCAGCAGGGGAGATATTCTTACCCGTCATCCCGAGATGCCTCTTCCAAGGAAGATAGTGGTTCACGAAGGAACCCACCACCAGCTACCCAAGTGCCTACAAAGACGACAATTGGCCCTTCAATGGACCCCGAGTGAGTACTTCTAACCCTACTTCTAGAGCTAGGGATATTGAATGTTTTAAATGTAGAGGAAAGGGTCATATGATGAAAGATTGTCCTAATTCTAGAGTCTTAATTGTTAATCAACTAGGTGAATATGAAAGTTAAAGTGATAAGGAAGGAAACCTAGATGAAAATCATGATGAGGATGATCTTGAGGATGAAATTGGTTATGAGCATGGTGATTCTTTGATTTGTAAGAGAACTTTGCATGTACAACCCGCCCCTTGTGAAGATAACCAGAGAGAATATTTGTTTCATACTAGATGTTTGGTTCAAGGGAAGGTTTGTAATATGATCATTGATGGGGGAAGTTGTTGCAACATTGCTAGCACTGAATTGGGTTCTAAATTGCAAATTGCTACTATTTTCCACCCTAGGCCATATAAATTGCATTGGATGAATAAATGTGGTGAATTGAAAGTTCAAAAGCAGGCTAGAATAACGTTCACATTAGGAAAATATGAAGATACAATTTTGTGTGATGTTGTCCCTATGCAGGCTTGTCATATCTTGTTAGGTAGACCTTGGCAATACGATAGGAAAGATGTTCACGATGGTCATACTAACCGCCATTCATTTACTTTCAATAATAAGACTGTTACTCTTAAGCCTATGACTCCAGCACAGTTAGCAGATGCCTACGAGAAGAAGAAAGACAAAGGAAAGGCGCTAGGAGAAGAGACGGACGCCGCCAGAAAGGCAGCGACCGCCGCCTTGCCATCGGCGACCGCCGCCAGCGATTCAGCGCCTTCAAACAAGGCCTCTTCGCGCGCCCTTTTGACGTCCAAATCTAAACTACAAGGTGAGTATTTGCCTCTCGACACTAACTTGATGATATTATGCAAGAAATTTGTGTTGTTAGGTGACGAAGCCAAAGTTGCCTTGCCTCCGAGTATACACGCTATTCTAGAGGAGTTTGTAGATGTGTTCCCGGATGAGATCCCAGCAGGATTACCTCCTTTTAGGGGTATTGAGCATCAAATTGATCTTATTCCAGGAGCTTCATTACCTAACAGGCCAGCTTACAGAATGAACCCTCAGGAGTGCCAGAAGATTCAGAAACAAGTACAGGAGCTCCTAGATAAGGGTTATGTTTGAGAGAGTCTTAGCCCATGTGCTGTCCCGGTCTTGCTGGTACCTAAGAAAGACGATTCTTGGAGGATGTGTGTTGATTGTCGAGCTATCAATAACATAACTGTCAAATATCGTCAACCTATACCAAGGCTAGATGACATGTTGGATGAACTTCATGGAGCCACCAATTATACCAAGATTGATCTTAGGAGTGGCTACCATCAAATGAGGATGAGAGAAGGCGATGAGTGGAAGACTGCCTTCAAGACCAAATTTGGTCTATATGAGTGGCTTGTGATGCCATTCGGATTGACTAATGCTCCCTCTACGTTTATGAGGCTTATGAATCATGTCCTGAGCAAGTTTATAGGGAAGTTTGTTGTTGTTTATTTTGATGATATCCTGATTTATAGCAGGTCCCTAGAGGAGCATGAACAACATCTCAGGGAAGTACTCGTTACTCTTAGTCTACAACGACTATATGCTAATTTGAAGAAATGTGATTTTTGCACTGATAAAGTTATATTTCTTGGTTTTGTAGTGAGCTCCCAGGGATTACAGGTGGATGAAGAGAAGATTAAGGCCATTCAGGATTGGCCAACCCCCACTACTAGCAGCCAAGTCAGAAGTTTCCATGGATTAGCTAGCTTCTATCGGCGTTTTGTGAAGGATTTCAACACCATTGTTGCACCCCTAACTGAAATAACGAAGAAGCATACCTCATTTGTTTGGAAGGAGGCTCAAGAAAAGGCGTTTGAGGAGCTAAAATGCAGATTGACAGAAGTGTCATTACTTGTGCTTCCCGACTTCACTAGGCCCTTTGAAGTGGAATGTGATGCCTCAGGAGTTGGCATAGGAGGAGTACTCATGCAGGAAAGTACGCCTATTGCCTTCTTTTCTGAAAAGTTGAAAGGTGCAAGTCTAAATTACTCTACTTATGATAAGGAATTGTATGCATTGTATAGAGTACTTAAGACTTGGCAACACTACCTATGGCCTAGAGAGTTTGTTTTGCATACCGATCATGAATCTTTGAAACATTTTAGGAGTCAAGACAAACTTGATAGGAGACATGGTAGATGGATGGAATTTATTGAGACTTTCCCTTATATCATCAAATACAAGAAGGGAAAGGATAATGTTGTTGCTGATGCACTTTATAGGAGGCATGCTTTAATTGTTCAACTTAACTGTAAGGTGTTAGGCTTTGTTTACATCAAAGAGTTATATCGTAATGATGCAGATTTTGGTGCCATTTATAAGCAATGTTTGGCTAAAGGAACTTAGGATAAGTTTTACTTGTGTGATGATTTCTTGTTTAGAGCTGATAAAGTGTGCATACTTAAGTGTTCTTTGATATTATTGCTTGTTGGAGAAGCCCATAAGGGTGGATTGATGGGACACTTTGGTAGAGATAAGACATATCATATGCTGCATACTCATTTTTATTGGTCACATATGCTTAGGGGTGTTGAACATTGTTTGAAAAGATGTTTGGAGTGTCTTAAAGCTAAATCTAGAGTAAAGCCACATGGATTGTATACTCCCTTACCTATTCCTACAACCCCTTGGGTAGACTTTAGTATGGATTTTATTTTGGGGTTGCCTAGAACTAAGAAGAGGAGAGATTCTATTTTTGTGGTTGTTTATCGATTCTCTAAGATGGCTCATTTTATTGCTTGCAACAAGACTGATGATGCTCGTAATGTGGTTGACTTTTTCTTTACAGGAATTGTTAGGTTACATGGAGTACCAAAGACTATTGTGAGTGATAGGGATGTGAAATTCCTAAGTTACTTTTGGAAAACTCTTTGGGGAAAACTTGGAACTAAATTGTTATTCTCTACATCTAGTCACCCCCAAACTGATGGCCAAACTGAAGTAACCAATAGGACCCTAGGAACCTTTTTGAGAGTCATTCTTAGGAAGAATTTGAAAGCTTGGGAAGAAGCCTTACCCCATGTTGAGTTTGCCTATAATAGAGCCATCCATTCATCGACCTCGCTGAGTCCCTTTGAATGTGTGTATGGTTTGAATCCACTAACCCCTTTTGATCTTATGTCGTTACCTATGAAGGAGAGAGTGGATTTCAATGCAGGAAAACAGGTTGAGCACATCAAGGAGATTCATGAGAGGACAAGAGCTAAATTGCTAGAGGTGGTTGCAACAAATGCTAGCATAGGCAAATAGGAAGAGGAAGAAGGTCATATTCAAGGAGGGAGACCTTATGTGGGTCCACTTTAGGAGAGAGCGTTTTCCCAACAAATGCCACTCAAAGCTGTCCCCATGAGGTGATGGACCATTCAAGGTGCTTAAGAAGATTGGAGATAATGCTTATGTCTTGGAGCTTCCCGGTGATTATCAAGTGAGTGCCACCTTCAATGTGCAAGATCTTACATTGTTTGAAGGAGAAGAGGAGGAGCTGGATTATTCGAGGTTGAATCCTTTTCAAGAAGGGGAGGATGATGAAGGATCATCTGAGCATCAACCGACACTGGTGGTTCCCGAGTTTGAAGGCGCGTTGACTCGTTCGAGAGCTAAGGAGGTCCAACGGGAGCTAGACAAGTTGGTGGCTTACTTTTTATCTAAAGAGCTTAGCATTGCAGAGGAGCCTTTGGAAACACCATTGAAGATGGTTCTCGAAGTTGGAGTTCAAGGCGAAGTTGAAGTCGAAGTTGCAGAGGCAGCCCCCGCTGCCTTGCCAGCGGCGACCGCCGCCAATTAATTTTCAGACATTTAGCTACGAAGCGGAAACGGCGACCGCCGCCAGCCTGCTGCTACTATTTCGATCTTTTGTTCTATTCTTGCGGGATTATTTCTTTAATTCGGTTTAAGTCTTTTTAGGAAATACTTTTATTTATTTCTTTTATTTTAATTGGCCACCTTATTGACTCTATATAAGGTTTGCCCTAGCTATTGTTTTAGGTTCCCAGACTTTGATATTGAATACAACGTTTATCGTTTTTCCTCCCAAAAGAGTGCTTTTGTTAGCAGAGTGCCCTGTGTGCACTGTTGTTGAACTCGCCCTAGTTGTACTTGTGTGTGTCAATCTCTTCCATAAGGTTGGTGCTATCGGGACTCCATAGAGAATCCTCCAGGTGCCTTGGCCTACCATAGTCATTGTGTTTGGTTGTAATCCATTGGGGTTTCTTCATCATTCGGTAAGGTTCTTGTTCTTAAGTTTAGGGGTTTTATCGTTGTTTAATTTGGTTTCAATTGGCCTATCATTCGACTTATCCTTCTTTCATCTCATTCTAATTCCGCCTTTCTTCTCTGTTCGAGGTTTGGTGTCTAGATCGGACAACAACGGCTTATCCCCGCATCATTTTCTTTCTTTCTTTTTCATGTTCTTTTGAGTGCTCTTGAGTCATATCGAGTGTGTTCGTGAGTGATATCGAACAAACCGATCTCGGTTCAAGAGTGAATCATATCTCTTGAATCTTGATCTCTCCTAATCTTGAGTGGTGAGTCATATCCACGAGAGAGGTAGGTGCTTATCCTTCACCTTCCGTAGCCACCATTCATTCACTACATCAAACAAGTCTTCTCCAAAGCACCGTTAGCAAGATCCCGGGTTCAAATTACATCAATAGGATCGTTGATCGCTTGTGTCGGTATCGAAGAAGTTCCTATGAACTGAAATTGCAAATTTATTTCTTCAATAAAGCATAAAACGATAGGCAATCAACCCCTCAAGTGAATCCACACACGAGGTTTGAAAGTCTCGCCTTGAACTCGGAATTCACCAAGAACGCAACAAGGGTGAACGATTCGAGAGCGTCGGAATCCACCGGCGTGTCGAAGGTTCAGGATAAGCACCTAACACTCTTGTGGATATGACTCACCACTCAAGTTTAGGAGAGATCAAGGATCAAGATATATGACTCACTCTTGAAACAAGATCGGATTGTTCGATATTACTCACGTACACGCTCGATATGACTCACGAGCACAAAAGGGTCAAAAAAGAACATAACAAAGAAATAAAAGTGAGACAACAAAACCGAAAAATTTGTCTCATCGACACCTATATAGTAGTTTGTCCATATTTGGAGCTACAAAAGTCCAATGGAGACTCATGAGTAGTCATTGGAAAGCTAAGGAAGCTATCTACAACTTTCATGTCAAGGTCTTTCGCAACTTTCTGGCAACGAGATCCATACATTTTAGCAGTTCAGCAAAGGAGGCCAAAAGTCACATTCTATTTTTGCCATTTGAAAGGTCTTTCTACTAAGTCAAGTCAAGTGAAGAGTCTCCTCAGAAATGACGTTCAAATAAGGAGTCTTTGTCATTAATTTGGTCATGAATGGTCCATCATTCAAGAGCCTTATTTATGAGTCTGCTTGGAGGCTAAGGAGTTTGCTTGGAGGTTAAGGATGAGAATTCCAATAGTCTTTTATTTCGTTTTATTTGATTTACTATATAAAGGGCATGATGTGTCTTGTTTTAGGGGGGGGGGGATTTGAGAACAAAAAGCTTGTTTTATGTTTTGTTATTTTGTTTCAAGTTATTTAAGATTTTCTTTCTTTCTTCTTCATGTTCTTTTGAGTGTTCTTGAGTCATATCGAGTGTGTTCGTGAGTGATATCGAACAAACCGATCTCGGTTCAAGAGTGAATCATATCTCTTGAATCTTGATCTCTCCTAATCTTGAGTGGTGAGTCATATGCACGAGAGAGTTAGGTGCTTATCCTTCACCTTCCGTAGCCACCATTCATTCACTACATCAAACAAGTCTTCTCCAAAGCACCGTTAGCAAGATCCCGGGTTCAAATTACATCAAGTGGTATCAGAGCCACGCTTTGTTGAAGATGATGGAAAACCTTGTGGTGGATCGACCAGCTACTTTGGCCGACTTCAAGAAACTCATTGAGGACTTTGAAAGGAGAATTGAAGAGAAAAATGAGTTAAGCGATAGGGAGAACAAGGCGAGGTTGGAGTCCCTAGAGGCGGGAATGGAAGAAAGGCGCCGCCGACGATCAAGCAACCGGGGAAGTCGCTCGGGTAGTTCGATCACTCCAACTCCCTCAGAGGCAAACGCCATGACTAGGAACGCATCTCTACCCATGTTGCCTAGGCCAACAGCCAGAATTGGGGAGGAGAAGCCACGACTAGTGGAAGACGATCTACAACAAAAAGAGGAGGCAGAGAACACACAACCAAAGGAAGAGGAGGTCGAGTCCACTATGGAAGAATCACTTCTCAAACCTAACCGTGGCATGGAAGAATCGAAAGGCATGTCATCCCTCTTACCTCTTAAAAAGGAAAATTTTCTTCATCATTTGGATTCGAGGACAAATCCTCTAAAAGGAGGAGAGGATGATGTGATTATGAGAACCATCATTTTTGAAAAGTCCCAAGTACTTGTGTCCATGACATGGATCGAAACATTGAAGGTGACAAAACCGAAAAATCCGTCTCATCGACACCTCTATAGTATTTTGTCCATATTTGGAGCTAAGAAAGTCCAATGGAGACTCATGAGTAGTCATTGGAAAGCTAAGGAAGCTATCTACAACTTTCATGTCAAGGTCTTTCGCAAATTTCTGGCAACGAGATCCATAAATTTTAGCAGTTCAGCAAAGGAGGTCAAAAGTCACATTCTATTTTTGCCATTTGAAAGGTCTTTCTACTAAGTCAAGTCAAGTGAAGAGTCTCCTCATAAATGACGTTCAAATAAGGAGTCTTTATCATTAATTTGGTCAGGAATGGTCCATCATTCAAGAGTTTTATTTATGAGTCTACTTGGAGGCTAAGGAGTTTGCTTGGAGGTTAAGGATGAGAATTTCAATAGTCTTTTATTTTGTTTTATTTGATTTACTATATAAAGGGCAAGATGTGCCTTGTTTTAGGGGGAAGAATTTGAGAGCAAAAAGCTTGTTTTATGTTTTGTTATTTTGTTTCAAGTTATTTAAGATTTTCTTTCTTTCTTCTTCATGTTCTTTTGAGTGCTCTTAAGTCATATCGAGTGTGTTCGTGAGTGATATCAAACAAACCGATCTCGGTTCAAGAGTGAGTTATATCTCTTGAATCTTGATCTCTCCTAATCTTGAGTGGTGAGTCATATCCACGAGAGAGTTAGTTGCTTATCCTTCACCTTTCGTAGCCACCATTCATTCACTACATCAAACAAGTCTTCTCCAAAGCACCGTTAGCAAGATCCCGAGTTCAAATTACATCACTAGACATGCATAAAACCTTCAGCAAAGTCACCATTCATGGAGTTCAATATCCAGCACCTTACCATATAGTTAGCTCTAATCCACGTCGCTTTCTTTTCATCATCATTCACAAGAATCAAGCAAGTTCCATCAATATAACCTAGCTTGGATTTAGATCCTAAGTCCATACGAATTCCTCTACTCCAAGAAATGAAGTTACCTCCATTGAAGGTGGTAGAAACAAGTTGCGAACCAAGATGGTCTAAATTTGACAAGAATAGTGGATGGCCATAGCCGTCTTTTAGATCGATTGAAATCGCCACAATCATCACGTCTACGAGCTCGGAAGCCGTCATCATGTCTCAAGACATCATCAACTCCGTCCACCATAGTTGCGAAGCGAAAAATCTTCAGAAACCTTCAAAATCTCTTCAAATCGCAAGAATCAATCTAAATTAGCTCAAAAAAGAAAAGTGGGTAAGTTACAGCTGGAACAAACCTTATATACAATCAACTAAGATACTCCTATTTTAAACAGTGGGAGAACGCTTGTATAAGACCGACGGGACCTAAATAAAAAAACCGTAGAAACAAAAATAAAAAACAACATAAACATTGGATTCCACCTCCTGCGAATTGGATAAAAATAAACTTTGACGGTTCACATAAGGATTCCCGATCTTCATTTGCAGCTTCTATTGCTAGAGATGAGAAGGGTCGAGTTATTGATATCTATAGTAAACAATGTCATGCATCTTCTGCCCTACAAACTGAAGCACAAGCGCTTCTATTAGCAACGAAATTAGCCGTAAAACTAAAACATCTGAATATCATCTTTGAAGGAGATAATTTGACTGTTATTAATTCAGTTAATAGAGTCTGGAAGATTCCTTGGGAAATAGACAATATAATCAAAGATGGTCAGTCTAATCTACAAGGTTTCAATAACACTATATTTAGACATTGTTTCCGTGAAGCAAATCGGGCTGCTGACCCTCATTTCATCAAAGCAGTCCTGAACTGCAATCCGGATTCCAGTCTTTCCGATGACTATCTTCATAGCATTAGAACATGTCTATTGGTCTCTCCTCTATACTCAATATATCAGCCGTTTTTTAGGATCATCTCTGAGGACGGTCAAGAGTGGTTATCTCGTAGCGGATAACACTCTGTTTCTTGCGTGTAAACAAAAAAAAAAAAAAAAACTAACTATACATACAAATGGGGTTAAATAGACGAGCCCAATACAAGGCCCATACTCAATAGAGTCAATGTTAACTTGAAAATTGAAAAAAAGAACAATTATGAAATGTGTGAGATGGACAAACGTAACATATTAACTTGTATACGTACACTATAGTGTAATTTTAGGGTTAGTGTAAGAGACGTTGTCTTGCACTAACCCTAAAAAAACGGCTTCATAACTTTCTTTATTTTTTAATTCTCACATGTAAGTGACGCTGGCAAAACCAGCGACTTATACAAAGTTGCCACTTCCATATTTATAAAATACATGTATGAGTGTTTACATGTATCAGCGTCTCCGGAACAATTTTGTACTATATGGAAGTGCTACATATATAAGGTGTAGACACTGACACATTGTCTAAACAAGTTTGTATAAGGCGCTCGTCTTATGCAAGCAATTTTTTTAAAGATTATGTGTAAAAGACGTTGGTTTTGCCAACGTCTCTTACACGTGGAAATTTTAAAAAAAAAAAATGTGGTTCGGTTGAGAAACGTTGGCAAAAACCAGCGTTCTCTAACGTGTAAATTTGTCGAACAAAAAAATTGTGCGTCATAAATTTACTTCAAATCGAACCTATAACGGAAAAAAAAGTCAATTTCAGAAAAAAATTCACTAGTTTACCTAATGCTACAGCCTAGAGGATATTAACGACGAATTTTATTTTATTTTTAAAAGAAGAAGAAAAGAAAATAGTATTAGTTACAAATTTAGTCGGGCTCTAACTAAAGGCTCCTATACAGAAGAAGCCGAGGAGGCGGATCCCATATCTGTCTTTTCTCCCTCCATCGACGAATCCGACCATCGCCGTTCTCTCTCCACCGTCTCGCTCTCCCTGCGCCGCCTCCTCTCCCCCATCTTCTCCGGCTGTTGTTTGAGCTGTCTGCAACTCCAGTTATCATACATTCTTCTACCTGTACAAAGTAAGGAGGTAGCAAATCATTATTCGCTCTATTTACTATCCAATTTTGTACAATTAGATCTTATTGAGTTGTATCGCACGAATATTTTGATGAGTTTACTTGATTTCACTCTCTGGTTTGGAAATCGTTAGTCTCCGTCATTACCTGGACCTAAACCCTAGGATTCTTGAAGCGTGATGTTCTCCCCCTCAATTCTTGACTGTTTGTAATCAATTGACGTTGTATTTTGTGATTGTGCTCTTTTGATCAGTTCGAAAATGGAGGGGATTGAGCAGTTGAAGGTTCAGATGCTGGAATTTGCAGATAAGTTGCAGCAGAAGGTTAAGCAAGTTCCTGAAACTCAGCTGTATGCTGCTGCTGCTGTCGTAATCCTTACTTTGCTTCTTTCATTGCTCGGTAAATCTTCTCCTTTCTGTTGCAGTATCTTGAATTGAGTGACAATGTCTAAGAATTGGAACTATAGTGACAGCTATGTTTATTTGAAAATGGTATTTTAAGATTTCAGCTTAAAAGAATAGGTAAAACTCAATTAGACTTAAGATTTGATTTGAGTGATTGCAGCTACAAATCCTTAGGGCCGAAACATGAAGTTGTGATGCTCTAATGGTTGTTTCTTTATGTTATTTCATTTAACTGGACTCTATGAGGAAATGTAAGACAAGGCAAGAGAAGAAACTAAGCTGTTTTTCTCATCTCTTATGTCCCTGTCATTGCAGTCCACTTGTTCAAGCGCAAGAAACTCAACACTATTGTACTCGCTGGGGTGAGTGGAAGTGGGAAAACTGTGCTGTTCTATCAGGTAAGATCCATGTGAATGTTTCGGTACTGATTTTAGTTAAATACCATTGTCTTTGGTAATTTCTCTTTTCCGGTCAAGGTGTATCTTCAGCTGCTAGGTTGAAGAAAATATGAATCTAGGTAGTTGGAAACTGAGATGATTTTAAAGAAATGATTTATTCTTTCAAAACAAAACAAACAAATATTTTGCATTCTTACTTTGTGTATCTAAGCTATCAATTGTTTGTTAGCTTTTCTATTTTTCTAAAACATGTATTGGATTATTTCTAATTGTTACATTGACAATAGACGCCAGTAGAATTGTGCTGATTATAAAAATAGAAGTTATTGTGAGCAGATATCAGTTATCATGCATCACGATATAGGTTTGGACTTTGGAGTAACGTTAACTTTTGTGGTTGTTTAAGCTTAGTGAGCAACCATAGGCGAGATTTAATTGTGATAGAGATGCAGAAGCAGAAAGTGAGTCAGGATTAGAGCTGAATTGAAGAATTTGTGTCAAATGGATGTAAAATGAATAGTGAACTTTCATAAATGAGATGAATTTCCAAGTACTCATTTATGAAAGTTAACTTTACATCCATTTGACTTAATTTTTTTAATTTCAGCTCTAGATTCCATTTATGGTGATCCGATTCAAGTTTGACTCAAATTTGGGAAACCTATGATATGTTTGACTCAAACGGATGATGATCCTATTCAAATAAAAGATATGAAGTTGTGATAAATTCCAAAGATCTTTAGTTCTGAGAGAGGATGAACTCTAACCTATATCGTCAGTGTGAGAAAGTCCGAGTAGATTATTATGATTAAAGACAACTTACTTCGAATAGTATGTTTCTCCTTTTTTACTAATTTCTGGTGCCGTAGCAGTATTGAAACTGTCAAAATGTTGTTAAAAGGTTGCTCTTTGCTGACTAGGTGTACCAACAAGGCTTCCACTTTTAACTGTTCATAGTGCAATGAGAATGTGCTGTTCTTGGTTTTGTTTGTCAGCTTCGAGATGGTTCTTCACATCAAGGGACAGTAACATCAATGGAACCAAATGAAGATACTTTTATTTTGCATTCTGAAATCACCAAGGTAATGTATTTTTAACAGCACTTTCTCTTCACAAGCATTTATTGACTTCCATATTTTGAGGTGTTATTCTGGAAATGATGGATAAAGTAGTTACCTTATATAATGCAAGGAGAAGCCTTCTGTTGGATTACTTATTCTATATTATTATTAATGGTGACTATCAAGCAGCCTTCAATGTCTCAACATCTATTGTATCAAACTTAAAGAGTCAAAACAGCATTTGTTGTCTTTTGACTAGCATCTAGATTGTACGCTGTTGAGTGGAACCTGTGTATTATTTTAATCTATTCACTGATCTTTCAAAGTGTTTTATCCCTCTATAAGTAACAATGGATCATAGTTACTATTATTAATAGCAGTAGAAAAAAGTCACAAGATATGTTTAAGAAGGCAAGGAGTAAAACTAGAATCTCGTTCTATTTGAGTCTTTCACTGAATTTATTCACATTAAACTTTCACTGAAATTTCCTGTTTAAATTCAAGATAACATCCTTTTCTGCAGTACAAAAAGATATCACTTGTGCATTTTTTGTGTGGTGTCTTTTGTCTGTCTAGGACTACATTTAAATGTTTGAAGTTATGATTTGAAACTCTGAAGTCAATGCAGTATGGTTTCTTGAAGTTCATATTGCAACTATAAATAGTAATTGACTTTCCTAATTTATCTGGACAGAAGGGTAAATTCAAACCTGTGCATATTGTCGATGTTGCTGGACACTCCCGTCTTCGGCCCAAACTCGATGAGTACTTTCTCCAGGCAGCTGGTCTAGTTTTCGTGGTGGATGCTTTAGAGTTCTTGCACAGCTGCCGCCAAGTTGCTGAGTAATATTTTATTTCTACTTGTTGCTTTGATTGCACTTTGATATGCTTGTGAAAATTGCTCACATTAGTGGTGTATTTTGAAGGTACTTGTATGATATATTGACCAAGGCCAGCATTGTAAAGAAGAAGGTGCCTATTCTCATACTCTGCAACAAGACGGAGAAAGTAAGTGCACATTCCAAAGAATTCATCCGCAAACAGCTGGAGAAAGAGATGTAAGATTCTCCATCTCTTTCTGATTGTTCGATTTGTTGTGGATTTTTTTTTAATTTAACATAAAGATAAAATTGATATTGATAATGTAGAGATAAGCTGAGGACTACAAGGACGGGGATAACTGATGCTGATGTGACGAGCGAGTACACACTCGGTGTACCTGGACAGGCATTTGCATTTTCTCAGTGTGCTAACAAAGTCACGGTTGCCGAGGCATCTGCCTTAACAGGTGAAATATCTGAGGTTGAGCAATTCATAAGAGAGCAAGTAAAGCCTTGAGATTAGTCTTACATGACTCTTTACCTGAGAATCCAACCAATTTCATCACATGATAGCTTGAGTAGCCTTTTTTTCTATGTTGAATTGTCTAGTTAAAAAGATCTATCATGGATTTATGGATTTTTGTGGTACTTGAGATTCCATCACCTGAGACGTGTACATGACATCCCGTTTTCTTTGTAGAATTGGTGCTTTTGATCTTTAAAACTTTTCAATAGTTTGGAAGATATTATGGTTGATGTGTATAATTAGTGGGCGAGGTGTATTACTTGTTTTCTAACAAGCTTTGGACGTAAATTGATTGAATGCACACTCATCTTTCAAATAAAGAAAATACTAGTAAGCTAATGATATCCACACTTATCTTTCAAATAAAGACACTAAAACACAACCCCCAAGTAGGGGTGGGCGTGGTCGGTTAGTGATTTCTAACAACCATTTAACTAACCGTAATTCCCGGTTAACCAATATCGGTTAACCATATTGATTAACCAAATTTTCGGTACAAATACGTCGGTTAGTTCGGTTAACCAATATAACAAAAACTAAAAAAGATGCTATTAAAATTGTTAAGGAAATAGAACAAAACTAAAAGAAAACTAAAAGGAATTAGTTTAAAAAACTAAAATCTCACAATCTCAAACACACAATATAATTAAAAAGCTAAAAAAGTCACAAAGTTCTATTAGCGACACAAAAACAACAAAGTTTTGTTGCCTAAAAAAGTCACAGTAATCTTATACTGTGTATATAGACCGATTTGAAGATAGAAATGAAGATAAATAGTGTTGGACGATAAAATTTTATTATACAAATCTATTATAGTCATATTGTTTTATATTAATTTTTTATATATATTATATATTCGGTTATTTCGGTTAACCACAAATACAATTTAATTAACCGTTTCTTAACCGTATAACCGCAAATAATATCGTTCGGTTAATTGTATTCAAAACTTCTATTATTTCGGTACGGTTAATTGAAAAATCGGTCGGTTTTTCGGTTTCAGTTATTTATGTCCACCCCTACCCCCAAGTAGCCCCAAGTAGCGATGAGAATTAACTGGTCTGGACCGGCTCGAAGCAAAACCAGTCCGGTTTGGACTGGATTGGTCTAAAATCCGACATGGCCAAACCGATTTTTAAAATCTTGTGATATGTTGACAAAGTTAAAGAATAAGGTAGAAGAAACTATGTGGAACGTAAAATAAAATGTGAACCAATGAGGCGTATAATTAGTTGTTGAAACAAGTTTTAAGTTTTGTAGGCTCAAGAACATGAATAATTATTTTATAATAATCCAGATCATAATTTAATTGTTTTTTCTGGTGAAAATTTAATTTACTCCGTAATATATAACAAAAAACAAATTGAAAAAATGGAAGAAAATTTGGTGAACTATGGCACCGTCGTGAGTCAGGCCAACCCCCAAAGTCAAATGGATTCGATGTTTTTTTCCAAAATTTCTTTGTTGAGGAATCTTGTCGGGTCCAAATCTTATGTTGATCTTTTGACCAAACATGCCCTTAGCTGTCGTGTCGGATACATTTGTAACATTTTTTTGTCTTCCAATTTTACTGATAATAGTAATAATTATTATATTAATAATAAATTTATATGCTACGGAGTATCCTATAGAAAAATATCAACATGTGTAAAAGGGACCCTACTAACGTTTTAGTGTGCAAAAAAAACGTTTTAGTGAATAAAAAACACAACTACTAGTTCATAGCTAATCGAAGTTGGATCTATCACATCAAGTATGTTAAAACTCTAAATTCAATGCAGAGTGATTTCAAATAATTAAATTATGAGTCTAAGACAAATAAAAATATGTGTTGAATAACCTACACTCTTTTTCTTTCGAAGAGAGTAATTGTCGTTGAATGTGATCTTTTTTTTTTCTTTTTTTTTTGAAAGGGTCGTTGAATGTGATCTAGACGACTCGAAATGATTACTTATTTATCATTATTTTCCCGGACAAAATAAAAATTGTGGCTTTAAAGTTTTTGAGCTAATTGAAACAAGCCTGGCATAACATACTTCAAATCATTTAGATACATCATGAGATTCTTTAATCATTTATAACTATAGTGTTCTCTCCCCAATTCTACTAAAAAATCATATAAAATAATTATTAAGTTATTGACGTATAAATGAATTATCCAGATGCATATTTTTACAAATTCTCATACATATATAAATTTAAATGCATAGTTAACACTATCGAAAGTTAAACTCGCAAACATATGCACTTGATCCAACCTCGAAACCCCAAACGTAATAATAATTATTCACACTTAGTTTTGTCGTACTTTGATTGTGATGCATTATAATGATGTAAAAAATTAATGTGAAAATGATTATTAATGTATGAATATGCGAATAAACTATTCGCATACACATCTCTTCACATTGACATGCAAATATATTTGTATCAAATCTTTTCATATAATAAAGCACACATGTGCACATATAAAAGAATGTAAATATATTTGTACCATTTTATTCCAATAATTGATATTAATATTGTGAGAATGCATTAAAATAAGGGTATTTCTAATGTGTGTCCATGTATACACAATAAGTAAACTTAAAAATGAGAGGATTTTAAATTATTCTTAAAAAATGGGATAAATTCATCATAATAAAAAGTTATGGCCTAGAAAATCTATTTCTTCTAAGTAGTGTTTTTTTTTTGGTGAATTTTTTTGCTATACCTAAGGGTGAGGATGGATCCTTAATTGAAGATTGATGATGATGCACACAAACGTTATAACTCATGCACACACGAGTTATAACTAATGCACACACTATGTGGATGTGTCACGGATGATGTGCATCACCAAATACTATATGCATGAGTTATAACGTGTGTGTGCATCATTCTTTGTCCTTATCTAAGGATTCATCCTCACAAGATATTTTCCTTATACCTAAGCCGGTATAAGCCTATGTTGATGGAAATCCATTTAGAAGGTTTGATGACTTTGTGTTGGTGAGATAACATTAGAGAAATCGTAAAAATAAAAATTGATTAGGTATGTGTGACCACACCCAAAAACGGGTTAAGTAACCCTTTTTACATTTTGAATTGTATTTTCTAACCCTAAAATTTTTTTGTGTGCTAACTAACCTCTTAGGTTGATGACAACTTGAGTTGATGACAGTTTGGTTTGATGACAGTAATTTTTGTTGATGACAGTAATTTTGTTGATGACAATAATTTTTGTTGATGACAGTTTGCGTTTTGATATTTTTATATCATATTTGATTATAATTTTTGTCATCATTTTTATTAATATTGTCATCGCAAGTTGAATAAAAACAACAACGACATGAACTGTCATCCATACATCATGAACTGTCATCCGATATGATCATGAACTGTCATTCGACGACATAAACTGTCATCGGACGACAATAATATTTTTAATCTTTGTCATCGAATTAACAAATCTTATCATCTTTTTCTTTGACACAAATTTTTAAAAATAAATAAAATGGCATGCACTGGCAAATTAAATTAAATCATCATTATTATATTAAATTAGAGTTTCATCTTCACTATTAATATTGTCATAGTATAAATAACACATTATTAAGTCAAATAAATTGTCCTCAACACCTAATGGTGTGTCATCCACCCTAATATATTTTTGTACGTCTACAACTTGTTGCTTGGAAGTCATTGTCACTGTCATCATAACGTTGTCATCTAAACTTCACAAAGTACCATCACTTGTATCAAATATCCACATCTAACAGAAAACATTGAAGAGAAAAAAATGAATATTAGTGAATCATTGACATTAGGAAGTCATTCACGCAAGCAGTATACCGAAGAAGAAGAAAACACAATGTAAGGGATGTAGATTACACTTCTTGACACCAGCACATAAATTAAAATGTCATCTTCTTAAAGATGTCATCCAAACTTCTTAAAACTGTCATTGTAGCTAACTAAGTGTCATCACGACCGATTATAACTCTAATCACAACTAATTAAAACTGTCATCGAAACGTAAGGTCAAATCGATTATGCAAGGAGATCTGAGATCATAAATGGATGCAAATGCTTGCCTTTGTCGGAAAGAAACACTTAGACTTTTCCAGCGAACATAATCTCGCTATTGATGGCAGTGAGAGGTGATCGGAGGAAGTAATCCGCTGCGACGCCTGCGTGAATCTGCGCTCAACTTTGCTGCTCTTTCGTACAGATGTGGTTGAACAAGATCTGAAGGTTTCTTCGATGTGGTTGAACATGTCGCCGATATGGACAATATCTAAGCACATCTGCAGTTGATCTTCTAGATTTGCAACATTGAAGTGGAGATCTGTGGACGAAGATGCAAGATCTGCACGTATTCATCGTATTCGCTTCCATAACCTTGAAGCTAGGGTTTAGTCGACGTCCGTTTTACAGAGGGAGGCGGCAACGGCAAATCTTCTCAGCAAAGCCAGAGGCGGCGGAGGAATCGACGCAAATTCGATTTTTCGATGGATAACAAAATTCTTCTCAGCAAAGCCGGAGGAATCGACGCAGATTCGATTTTTCGATGGAAAACGAAGACGACAAAAGAGATGAGGATGGAGGCGGATGAAATAATGAGATGGGGAAAGGAAGAGATGGGGATGGAGGCGGATGAAAGAATGAGATGGAGAAAGGAAGAGTTTAATTACGGTTAAAAGAGAAAGGAAGGTATATATAATTTTTTTTTTAAATATTAATTAAAAAAAAGAGAGAGTTAGTTACCACCCTAGATTAAAAGGTATGTTATATTAGACTCAAAAAGTGTAATAAGGGGAAAGGACCCCGTTTTGCGGTGACCCCACAGTCATTGCCAAACATCCAAACGTGTGTGTTGGAAATGGGCCCACAACCAACTTCCCATTCAAACGGGCCGCTTCTCTTCTCTTCTCGGGAAACAATTTTTCCTCCTTAATGTTCTCTACCTTGCTTAAAAACCACTCCACTTTTTTTTTAATTCCTCTATTAATTCAATTTAACTCTCACTTCAACGTTCATTCCTCTTCTCATACACAAACTGCAAACACAAAAGAACCAAGAGGAAGATGAAGGCGAAGTTGAAGAGAGATGAAGAATCCATTAACAAGAAAAGACCAAGGTTGATGAGGTTCATTACTCAAGGCAACAGACTCCAAACAGAGAGATTGATTCCGACAAACGGGTGAATCGGAGTCGTTTCCTCGCGAGCGCGGCGTACATGGGGAAAGCCAGGCAAATTATTACCCAGTTTCTTCCTCAATTCCTTCTTTCAATTAGGTTACATTGTTTCCTTTGCTTCTGTTTGGATCGAAGCTTATTTTTATTATTGCTATATTATTATTATGGGGAAATGGGTTACATTATTTAACATTGTAATTACAAGCTGTAGAAACATGTACTTGGAAGAAAGAAAATGTTTTCAAATGCATGATTCCTGCCTTTAATTTCCAGAAATTAATGTAATAAAAAACTCCATATATTTTATCAATAGTACAGTTCATAAATTTCGTAGCAGTGAACATGTTCTTGTTTTGAGTTGAGTACATGATTATGTCTAGCCATCTGGGTAAAAATGATTGGGTTACTATTTTAATTTAGTAGTACAAAAATATTACTTGTTTGACCATTAAGTTTGAATTATTTCAAGTTCTAATTTTTGTATATACTCAAAAACCTTTTTTTGGTCGAAGTAAAATTACAAGCTCTTTTTTTATGTCAATACTTGATAGAAATTTTATATTTTATGGCTTAAGGAATAGATATAATTTTATGATTTAGACACGTTCTAAGTGTTATTTAGCAAATTCTAATTCCAATTCTTGCATGAAAAAAACTGATACAGAAAAGTGAAAAGGTTTTAGTGGTACTATTAAACAGCTAACCTACAATTGTGACATTATAGGAATGTATTGTTAGTACAATGCCTTAATGACAATCTTGTAAATACCTAGAATAGGCAAAGCTAACTACTTGTATTTTGTTACAATAGAAACTGATTCAATGAGAATTATAGAGCTTTGCTCTTTCTTCCTTCTTCTTTTTCTATGATTCATTGTTTCATTGATGAATACTATGGTATCAGAGCCATAGAAATGATTCTAGTTCTTCCGTATATACATTTGCTGATTTATCGTCTTCCTAGTTCTTACCCATCCATCTTCCATCAAACTATATCAGAGGCTTGTAAGGGCATGTTTGGATTCTTTTCGACAATGCATTAAGTTGCACATACTGCACTGTACTGCAACTTAATGCTTTCAATTGAGAATCCAAACACACGCTAAGAATTGAATTTTTATCTTTCATATATGTTAGTATGCCTTGAATCTGAATCACACACTGCGACAGGTAGCACAGGGGTTGTTTAGCGCTATATATAGCGACTTATGTGTAAACCCTAATTATATCGAAACTGTAATCTGCCTCCATATAATTCGATCTCCCTCCTCCTGTGGATGTAACCAATTTGGTGAACCACGTAAACCTCTGTGTCTTTCTTGCGTTTATTGTTCTCGTTTCGATTCTGTTATTATTGAAGCTAATCGATGCATATGACAAAATAAGGCAGCAGCCCATCAACTTCCAAAAGTGGAGCATGTAGCTTTTTACACAGCTTCAAGGAGCATAGCTAAGAAAATACTAATAGAGTAACATGATATGAAACTATACACATTCCTATAGTTTAGTCAATAGCTAATCACATGGAAACATGTGAGGTGGAAGCATGCTACATCCAAAAATTACCAATTTATTTACCATACCATATTCATCTCAGGTTACCTAATAAAACTGCGTTGTGTACTTGTATAAGTTTGCGTTTACGGATGACGATAGTCGTTTGGCCAGAAGGGTTGAGTTTGGAAAGTGTTGAACGGCACAATCTTGCAAGAGAAAGAAAAATTGTATGAATTTATAACAAAAAGCATTCATATGTTATTTTTTGGTGAAAGCAAAAGAAAAGCCATAGAGAATATCAAGTAAAGCCATTAACCACCAACAATCAAGCTTTTACTTCAGTTAACATGAAAATCTCAATTCTATCATCTGAACATATAACAAAATGCAATCACATGCTTAGACCTTAAAAACCAGATCCAAGAAAGAGAGGGAAAACTCATGGATGGATGAAAATTCAACACAAGTGCTAAAGGGTGGGCAATTCTTGGAGTTTGGTTTTCAATTTTCACAGCAAATGATTTCAAGAACATGGGGAACAAACTAAGAAGTTAAATTTAGTAGGAAACTTAATTATCTGCTCATTGATTTTTTTTATGACGGGTTCATCAATATTATGTCAGGAAATAAGTTTTTAGACCCATATTCAGAATCTAAGCATGCAAATGCATATAGTTTTTGCAGTAAAAATTAGCAATTACTCTGAAACTTTCATAGCTTTCCACCATTTAAACTTACTTGAGGTTGTATGCCAAGCATCTGGTTGTAATGTTGAGGTTGCATGCCGATTATCTGGTTGTAATGTTGAGGCTCATATCCAACACCATGTTCAGGGACATCAGGTAACGCACTGAAGAGATTAGCCTGATGATTGGGCAGGTTCAAGAAATCAGCATAAGAATTATGAATCCCCTGCTGCTGCATTTGCATAGGATAATTTGGCATAATAGCCTGTTGCTGTACATTTTGCCCTTGTGTCGTCGACTTTGGTAAGTGATTGTACATAATGGCAATCTCAATGTGCTTCTGGATCAAATCGGGACGGCTCCATAAAGACAGTGGAGGTGCATTCTTATTCCACTGTTCCATTTGCTTGTTGTTTACATCAACAGAGCCAGGGAGGTAATATGACTGCAAAGTAATACAAATTAATTAGGAAACAGAAGCAAAAAATTTGTATCTTGGTAAGATGAAGATCATTGTCTTTGTACCTTGCCCGCAAGCATAACTCCATCTTCCCAGACCAAACTATAAGGTGTTGGTTTCTGATCAAGCCTGTTACCAGATTAAGGTTTTACAAAATAATAGATATATAAAAATAGAAAGAAAGAGCGATAGGGTAGCATATACCTATGAGTTTCCCTTGGAACAGTAAGAATCACGAGCTTTGGTTTAAACTGAAGAGCTTTGTCAATGAACTGGTTTGCCAATTTTCCATTTACTCCAAATGGAGGATTAAGCCCAATAATCTGTGAGTTATTTAGGCAAAAAAGGGAAATTCGACATCATGAAGGTTGCAGTATAAGAAAAACTCTACTGGCAGAAACTGACCAATCTAGATCCAATTGGCAACTCTTCACTACGAACAGAGAACCAGTCTCTCTTCTCAAAGTTAAAGTCATTCTGAAAATAAATGTCCAAGAAAGTGTTATTGATAGAGATACTTCAATTATATGTTGATATACAGAGCCAATAACATAAAAAACACTAGTGAATGGAGCAAAACTTGAACCTACCTTGGCTTGCATTATGTCAAAGTTTTTGTAGAAGCACCTCTTCCCTAAACTTTCAAGTTTCTTGCTCATCATACAGCTAAAGTCATTAGAACCACAAGAGAAGTCCACAATCTGCTTTAAACAAAATTGTTAGGCACAATAGTGGTCACCTAATTTAGACAACAACAGAAAATCTTATGTTTCTATGCATTCCAACAATGATCACGAGAACGTCTAGAAGCCATTTTAAGCTAAAAAAAGAAGCTGAGGTCATTAGAGCTACAGGAGAAACTCATAAGTATCCATGCATTCCGTTTATGAATGATTCAAATCAAAGCTAGTGATTGCTATCTCACCATGTCACCATCTTCAACATAACAATGTAGCATATCCACAATCTGCAACAAATAAACTATGTCAGCATTGTTACAAAGCTGAAGAACAATGTCACCTCTTGAATTTGAGAGTTGTTACAAAGGTGCAGAATATTATGTCACCTCTTGAAGCTTCTCCACTTTAGTAAAGTGACGCCCATATGATGTGTAACGAGCCCCAATCAGAAAGGGTCCGAGATGAATTTGGAGCTTGTTCTGTAAGGAAATGAAAACATTACAGTTGCATTAAATAAATGATGCATATTACCGTAAGAGCGAACATAAGTCTTATGCAGCTGCATCTTTTAATCATAAGATATAAGCAAGAATATATAACAACAGACAAATTGGTTATAATGCTTTCACTGAGAAACACTACATTACATGATAACCTAATTACTCAAGGACAAAAAGCAAATAGGAGGACTCAATCAATGAAGTTTTAGTATGAAAGACAATGTTAAACTACCAAACCTTCCATCTGCGAAGCTGATCAATCATTTCAGGCCCACAAATATTCTTCGCATCCTCAATACTGCAGCCACTATTGAGCTTCTCCAGAGCTGTATTAACAGCCTGCAACGATTTGAAGAACAAGGCAAAAAAACTTGAGACACAGAAGAGAAAGTACAAAGGCTAGTTGATACTTCATCGAAATCACTTTATAACCATATGCCGATGCCCCTTACCTTGACTGTAGCTTCGACTTTTCCCTTTGTAATGCTTTTCTCCAAACTTTCTCTGTGGCCATTATAGAAGGATACTGTTCTCTGTTGACTTATGATATCCTTGATAGAAATTGAAGAGTTCGCTTCTTCTATTAAAGAGTTTATGCTGTGCAAAAAAAACAATGACGTGATATCTTTAGCCATGTTCTAGACGTAAGAGATTAATCAATAGTATTAGACAGTTATAAATTACCTGCTCTCAATTTCAGCTTGGTCTATATCCCCAGCATGGCTTTCTTTCAATGTGACAGGTTTAGTTGCAGAAGTATGCTTCAGCGAGCTTTTGAATTTTATGACTGGTCTTCTACCATTTGATATTGAAGAATGAGAAGATTCTTTATTTCGAAACATTCCATGACTTGCAGAAAACTTTGATGACCCTTCGATAAATTGAGTCTTCCTGATATTATTGAAACCTGGTCTAATGATGTCTTTCCCACGAATTCCACTGAAGTTCACACCTTCAGCATCCCTTTTTGCCTTCAGCCTAAAAACAACCTCACCCTGCTTGTTGATTTGGCTCAGTTTCTTATTAGGACTCCTCTCAGAAAGACTGAACTTGGGGACACTTTGTCCTTTGATTTGGAAAATCATTTTGTCAGCTCTTTCTTTTTCCACTGCATATTTCTTTTTTACCAACCTAGTTTCAGGGAAAACAATGTGGTCCCTAAGTGGAGTGCCAAGTCTTGGTATGATTTTATGGCTCCTGATCAAGTGCATGAAATATCCAGCATGTTAGAGCACTAAAAACTAGAAAGTAAGAGCAACAGGTAGCAAAATAGACTTACCGGCAATAAATCAAAATACGTTTAGGCAACAGATCATCCCAGGCCCGTTGCCGAATATTTTTCTCAGGATCAGCATAAAAGGGTATATTCCTAGCAACAACAATATATTTTGTATCAAAAAGTGAAGCCAATAGTCAACAAGGAGGTCAGGAGGTATATTATACAGGTACGATTACCTGGGTAAGCATTTCCGATGATATGCTTTGGGGCAACGCCTGCATATTGCAAACTGCAAGTCATGAAGATTTCTATCCTCGCCATGGCCACAGATAAAACATTTATGTACAGGACATGTAAACATATCTCCTGCAACTATTTGGGCCTCAAGATTTCTTGCTTGAGTGGTATGTTCCGGATATAGAGTCTTTGCAACACATTGGGCATGATAATAGCGACCACAAGTGGCTGAAACACAACAGAAGACCTACAAAGAAAGAAAAGAGTTGTTGATCATGAAGGATAAAAAGATTAGATTCCAGCCAAATGTTCAACAGAATCTTGTCTGTTGATTATCAGAAAACCTTTAATACCTCTGCACCAGAGTCATTATCAGAAGATCCTAACTTCCCACAAACAGAGCATTGATGCTTCTTATATTTACAGTTTTTGCAAAAGAAGACCTTCATAGCCTGCAGATGCATAGACAATGATCAAGATGAGATCATAACATATATAGACATCTGAAATATAGGTGAAAAAAACAAGAGAAATACATCCACTTGAGCCTGAGAGAAGCCTAAAGAACGACAATTTGACTCTCCAGAAGCTATGGTTGGATGGAAGGATCTCATACACGGCCCTTCACAACTGCAACAAAGTAAAGAATTATGTAAGAGAAGGGTGAAGAAAGTATTTCATCATGTATCACTCCCTTAACTTCCAGCAGATTCATTTCAATTCTGTAAATGCATAATGTATATGAATTATGAATACAGCCTGAAGGCCATAGACTCAACATGCATGTATTCTTATGATCAACACATCTATGTAATCAGTTAACCTCAAAATTGTGAAAAAGAGGTAGCGAAACAACGAATATTAGCAGCATAATAGCCATGAAAATGAAACTGCGAACTTACTACAGAATATCACCACCGTTGTCACAAATAGCACAGCAAGTCTCATCAACATCTTCGTTATCTTCATTATCTTCTACTTCTTCTTCACTGTCTTCATGCTTTTCTCTTTCTTCTCCAAGGTTCTTCCCTTCTTGTGATGCAGAAGGCATATTAAAATCTTCAGCTTCTTTCAGCTTCCCATTCAGTTTTGAGAAGTTAATAGGACTGAAATCTTCAACTTTTTCCTTTTCAGGTTTCCCTTCTTCTTCAGGATCCACGTCTTCCTCTGGGTCCTCTTCTTCTTCTTCTTCTTCTTCTTCTTCTTCTTCTTCTTCTTGCAATGCAGAAGGCATATCAAAATCTTCAGCTTCTTTCAGCTTCCCCTTTAGTTTTGACAAGTTAATAGGACTGAAATCTTCAACTTTTTCCTTTTCAAGTTTCTCTTCTTCTTCAGGATCCACTTCTTCCTCTGGGTCCTCTTCTTCTTCTTCAGGGTCCTCATCTTTGTCTTCTTCTAGGTCCTTCTCCTTTTCAGGTTCCTCTTCCTGAAATAGATCAAGAGGCTCTATATATTCGGTTGTATCCACCACTAAACTGGGTTTCTTCACAGGTTCTTCATCCTATTAGTAAATTGAAGACAGACAACTTGTAACTTGTAAGCATCTAAATGCATGACATCTTGAAAATGATAGGCACAGAACATGAAAGCGAAACTGACCATGGTGTTCTCTTCTTTTTCAGGTTCCTCTTTTGCAATAGGTTCCTCTTCTTGAATTAGATCAAGAGGCTCTATGTATTCGGTTGCATCCACCATTAAACTGGGTTTCTTCACTGGCTTTTTGTCCTGTTAGTAAATCGCAGAGATACAACTTGTAAACATCATAATTTATGACATTTTGAAAATGATAGGCACAAATCATGAAGGAGAAAGAACTGACCATGGTATTCTCTAATAACTTTCTCTTTTTGGACTCCACTTCAAGAAGTTTACACATGTACTGTTAAATGAGTTTGATATCAGATAATATGCAAACACCATAGGCACAGGTCACACTCTCACGGAATTGATGAAATTTTTGGTATCACCTCTACACTACAAGCTCATCATCAATTGAGAATAAACCCTAGGCAAAGAATCTAACTCTAAATCATTTGCATAACTAAGTATATCTCCAGACCTCGCATTGCTATGAGGTTAAACGTTAGATTAGTCTTACAGAGAGGAATAGAATCATGAAGAAGGTGAAAGAGAAACTCACCAACTGTTAATACTAACTGGACTTACTTAGGTCATCATCACAATCATTAAGAAGAGACTAAAACAAGGTTCAATTACCGCAAAATGTTCTGCTTGCTCATCAAAAGAATTTCTTCAAAAAGAAGTTGTACAAAAATCATTTAAATCAGTACATCCCCTCAGATTCTGGAAGAGTATGAACTGAAACAAACCTCAGATTTTGGAAGGTCAATGTCACTCACAAAAGCATCTTTAACCAACCCAAAATGATGAAAAATATCCAGCTCGCTTGGCTGAATATCTGATGAACTGCAATGTCCAAATTGATACCCCACTTCAATAACAAGCAAAAACATTAAACAACAGACTTATAGCAATTTGAAAGAACAAAGTATGAAACCTGAAAGCACACTCCAAGTGTTTCCATACACATTGTGCTGTTGCCTGAGGGTAATTTTTAACAAACTGAAGAAAATGCAGAATGACCAATGTTGACGAGTTGATAACCTCGAAACGTTTCATTGGTTTCATAACCTGGATCCAGTACTTACCCTTACACAGTACAAAAACCTCAGGCTGAGCAGATGTGTAGGTGTATTTCCATGCTAGAACTCGCTTGTAAATTTGTTCAATCCCATTAGTACACGTTCCGTGTAGGTAAATTCGAGATATAGCCCCAAAACTGTCATCAATCTCAAGATCATCCCTAATCCAACACAGAGGTACAGAAGAAAACGAAACAGGCTGATCTTTTCCATCGACAAGCTCATAATTCATCACATAATCAGGAATAATTTCGCCATCTTCATCTGACGATATCATTTCCGAAGCAATAAATTCTCAGAACGTTGTTATCACGGAGCTCTACAACAGAAGTTCAACGTAAATCAAAACATTGACACAAATACATGTACTTATAGCCATTTAAGCTCCAAATCCGACCATCACGAAAACAAACAAACAGAATCAAATTTTAACCAAAATCAGGCGGAAAAACTCATCAAATGTACATGAACCTATCACGGAAACGAAGTTACTAGAGAAAAGAGAGGAGCATTACCAGTTATGAGTTAGTGGTGAGTGGCGGGAGAAAGAAAGGAGGAAGCTTTGTGAAATGGGAGAGACTTTCACGTTCTTCGGATATGAATGGATTTTTCCTCAACAAGTAAGCGCCATTTTACTTTTACTTTTTCTTTTCATGCAAATTTAGAAATGGCAGCACGGAAGGTCGGTTCAATGTGGGTTTTGAATGTGATCATATTTTTTCTCTCTCCAAAATAGCCGTATACACTAATACCCAGCTACTTTAGTGACTCATTCACACACACACAATTTCATATTATTGGTATGAAAATATTATATTTTCAATTGAGTTGGTAAAAAATTAAGATTAAATTTTTTCTTATAAAGACTATTTATAAAAATATATTTTATTTCATCAAGATTATATACGTAACATGACTTAATTTTTATTATCGAAAATAATCATAATTTATCGTAAGAATATATATTAACCTTCAACATAATATTTATTCTCAATAATATAGCATGTATATTTGTTGTTGAAAGAATAATTTTTTTAAAGATTTATTTGTTAATATAATTATCCAATCTATTTATAATTGAAATTAAAGATAAAAAATAATAATTGTGTAACAAACTAAGCCTAAAATCACTCTAAGAGCTCTAAAAGGCTCAACTTTAATATATAAATTAATTTTGTTACTATTCTAAGTATGGAGTAAATGTTTTGCGCAGCATTAGAATATTGGAATTAATCACGGGAAGATTTTAGTTAGTTTATTAATTTTTCATTTACGGGTTTGTAAAGCTTTTTTATAAAAAAAAATTAAAAGATTATCTACTATATACAATGTTAAACCTGAAGTCATGTCTTCACAAAAATTTGGGCCACTTGTCACAATTTGAGGAGAGGCTTGTGTAATTTATTTTCATTATTTTTCAGTGAATAAAATTTATTCTACCCCCACTCTCCAACACAATAAAACCACTTATTCCACTAACGAACTCTTAGAAACTATTCTGATACCTGCCCACCACTTCCACTTCCTCCATTTGAGTTATATTCACTAAATGTCTTATGCCCTTGTGGGGGATTGTGTGAAGAGAAAAGAAAACTCCAAATGCAAAATCCATCTGAGGTACCCATTCAAACAATTAGCCTTAAGAAAATCCTTCTATTCAATGATTCAACGATTTTGCCATAGAAGTTGTCAAACAAAGGAAGATTGATTTTCTCCTCTCTTTTTCCAGAAACTGAGTTCAGTTTGTTCGTGTTTGCAGGATTCAGTAGGAGTTGATGTCTTTAATGGGTGTTTCCATCACACAAAGGTTGATTATCTTATGATTCTTTTTCCAGAAATCCTAATTAAACAACCAAATTCGATTTAATGGAGTTGATATCTTTAATTGTATTCAACAGACATAAAGTCCCTTATTTTCTGCAACTGAACCCATCTTCAATGGCTGAAGGAACGCCTGGGTTGCGTGAGGGTGCTCAACAAATTCTGTAAGGTCTATATATATGATGTGGCTTCCCAAGTTTATCTTAACTAACTGAACTTATGGGCTTATATATTTGGTTTGTATGTTGATCAGGTTGCTGCTTAAATTCTATATTGATCGTTTGATGGTGGAGCAAAGCTGATGGAAAGCGAAGAATCGGGGGACCCGGATAAGAAAACATCACATTTCAAATATCTCTTCCCCAATGGCCCGCAATTCTACTGCGTTTGTCCATCTCTCTTATCATGCATATGTTTTAATGGGTCATCACTAATTTTCCTTATGATTGCGGGATTGGGACTTTTTACATGATTATTCATTTACCAAGAACCTTAGAATGCATTGTATGGTCTGTTTTGATTGACACGAGATGGGAGGTGAGAGTATGAATGAATATGGGATGTGTGATGTTGCTTGCAAAAGGTTGCGTACATTGATTGACCTTATTCTGCATACTCATATGAATGTTGTTTGATTCACTATCAAAACTCTTTGCATCATCCCTCATACTCTGAAAGCCCTTCTTGTGTTTAATATTGGGTTTGTACTGATTTTACTTTTATTTGGTTTTCTGTAGGTTGATGCGGTTGTTCTCCCCCATCATCTTCTAATTTTAACTCCATATATATGTGTGCTCAAGCACAAGGGCTACGGCCTACGAAGGAAGAAAATGGTTGAGCACATGAAGGCAACACTAAACTTCTTTTTCTATTTTTTTGTTTACGTTGCATATTGTTTGCCATTCAGTTGTCACTGTGTAATAATATGCATTTATAGAAGGGAAGGTGATTTATTTTCGAAACGCCTATATACACGCGACTTTTTCACTATATGCACGCCAATCTGCGCGCAGTTCTTAAGCGCATAAGTCTATGCGCAGTTGTTCAGCGCACAAGGGTATTTTGGGGATAAAAATGAAATTGTTGGCGTCCTCGGACAAATTGATGTGCTGATGACACGCGTACTGCAACACTTGTGCGCAACACATTTGCGCACAACATTTTGAATTCTACAATCCTATGCTCAGACGTTCTGCGCATAGGACATGTGCGACGTTAAGTTGCGCAGATAAATTGCGCACAAATTTTTAACGTTAAAATGTGTGCGCATTGGATCTGCGCACATGGATTTAACGGTAACTTATTGTGCGCTTTACAACAACGCACAATAAGTTATAGATTGATAAAGTTACAGAATAGGTGCGCATAACCTTGACGCATGGATGAAATCCGGTTTGAAGTAGTTGAGATATGAAGGGTCTAGTACATGGATGTTGATTATGTTTCAAAAACTTATACAATTATGTGTTATTAGGCATATAAAGAGTGTATAAGGTCTCCCCTTCACAAAAAGTTGATCGAAAATACTCAAAAACGCAAAAACGCCTTATCGGTCCTGATGGCCTGTTAAGGTCGAGAATAGGCGGTTCGATGCCCAAACGACGTCGGAATGCAGTGAAACTTGTTTTCAATGCATATTATAGCTATTTAACCTTGTCGGTAAGTTCGAGTCTAAAACTCGAACTCTTCAAGTAACACCTCCTTTGTAAACCTTCACTAGTCTTTCATTCTTCGAAATAGTCGAAGTAGTTGAGATATGAAGGGTCTAGTACATTGGTGTTGATTATGTTTAAAAAACTTATACAATTATGTGTTATTAGTCATATAAAGAGTGTATAAGGTCTCCCCTTCACAAAAAGTTGATCGAAAATACTCAAAAACGCAACAACGCCATATCGGACCTAATGGCCTGTTAAGGTCGAGAATAGGCGGTTCGATCCCCAAACGACGTCGGAATGCAGTGAAACTTGTTTTCAATGCATATTATAGCTATTTAACCTTGTCGGTAAGTTCGAGTCAAAAACTCGAACTCTTCGAGTAACACCTCCTTTGTAAACCTTCACTAGTCTTTCATTCTTCGAAATAGTCGAAGTAGTTGAGATATGAAGGGTCTAGTACATGGGTGTTGATTATGTTTCAAAAACTTATACAATTATGTGTTATTAGGCATATAAAGAGTGTATAAGGTCTCCCCTTCACAAAAAGTTGATCGAAAATACTCAAAAACGCCTTAACGCCTTATCGGTCCTGATGGCCTATTAAGGTCGAGAATAGGCGGTTCGATGCCCAAACGATGTCGGAATGCAATGAAACTTGTTTTCAATGCATATTATAGCTATTTAACATTGTCGGTAAGTTCGAGTCGAAAACTCGAACTCTTCGAGTAACACCTCCTTTGTAAACCTTCACTAGTCTTTTATTCTTCGAAATAGTCGAAGTAGTTGAGATATGAAGGGTCTAGTACATGGATGTTGATTATGTTTTAAAAACTTGTCCAATTATGTGTTATTAGGCATATAAAGAGTGTATAAGGTCTCCCCTTCACAAAAAGTTGATTGAAAATACTCAAAAACGCAAAAACGCCTTATCGGTCCTGATGGCCTATTAAGGTCGAGAATAGGCGGTTCGATGCCCAAACGGCGTCGGAATGCAATGAAACTTGTTTTCAATGCATATTATAGCTATTTAACATTGTCGGTAAGTTCGAGTCGAAAACTCGAACTCTTCGCGTGTGCGCAGAACCTAAGCGCACAAATTTACATTTAACGGCTACTTTTTTCAAAAATTTCAACGGCTACTATGTTTGAACAGTGCGCAGAAACACGACGCACAGATTTTCAACCTGTGCGCAGTATTTAGGCGCACAAGTTGTTACAGACTCTGAAAATTTACGAAAAGTACCCGTAATACCTCGTAAAACACGTATGCGCATAAGAACTGCGCACATATGCGTGCGCATAAGTTGCGCGCACAGAATCGCGTGCATATATGCCTCGATTCGCGTGCATATAGCCACTGCCTTTATTTTATATGTAATAATATGCTATTGTATCATATTTCAAAATTTTATACCAGTACATGGTTTTATTTGAATTTTAATTTAGAATATTGCATATCTGATCACATTAACATGATATATTTTATTCCCCCCGTACATGGTACGGGAACTGCACTAGTAGGTTGAAAATTTTAAAATTTGAAATTTAAAGAAGATTTGAAAGTTTTTTTTGTCTTTGGTTTATAAACAGGTTTTCCTTACAAATTCTATGATGAATAGAAAAATATCTTAAAAAATAAATATTTTGTTTTAAAGAATACGTTCGATTGGCGGTCATTTCTTCACAAGGTTTTGAAATCTATGGTTTATGAGCACAAATTGGAGGTTAGAGTCTGCAAGAAGAGATTGATATGTGTTTGTGCGAGTTGTTAGGAGTAATGTTATTAAAATCGAGATTCTAGGATCGGATCGCAGGGGCCTTCTAGAATCGGATCGTAGATTCGAATCGTAGAATCGTAAGATTCTACATTATAGGAAAAAAGTTGTATATATTTACAACTTAGTATTATTTTCATTACAAACTAAGTTTTAGAATATTATAAATATTGTATACAAGGTAACTACTATTATTATCAAGATAAATCATAATGATAATTAACTATTAACAATAAATACTTAAACACAAGGATATAATAGTCATCTGTGTGGAATCGTAAAATCGTAGAATCGTATACAAGATTCTAGTTATTCTATTTCGATAAATTAAGATTCTACTGTAAATAGATTCTACATAGAATCGGAGATCGCTCACCTCAACGTGAACCGTAAAATCGTTAAAATCGTAGATTTAAATCTAGATTTTGATAACCATGGTTAGGAGGTTGCAAAGGATGTTGGTCCTAGCCAAGTGAAAACTATAATAAGAGTTGTTAGGAAGTTTTGCATTAATGTTAGTGACATTAGAACATTGTTAAGAGATCAGTCAATGTGCTTGCAACTTGGACATGTTTATTTAGGTCAATGAACCTTATAAACATCGTTATTGAATTTTCATCTGGCATGTAATTTATCTCACGTAGAAGGAATAGAGTTGGGAGAGATAGAAATAGTAAACACAAGCCAATAAGCAAGAGATATATCTAGCCAAATTATAAAAGTCTATATGACTATGAGCATGGTGGAGAAAAATTGTATAATAAAAGAAGAAGATATAGAGGGGACTCGTCTAATGGCACAATATCCTCATGGTCAAGGCAATGAAACCTTGTTTAGCTAGTAAGGTGAAGTTATATTAAACATTCTGCTTGATTAACATGACTTCATCATGTTTATGAGTTCAGTGAGTGTTAGATTGTTGATAGCTGAATGAGTGATTAACATGACTTCATCATGTTTATGAGTTCAGTGAGTGTTAGATTGTTGGTATGGAAAATAAATACGAAACTACCTCTACAATTAAATGGATAAACTCATTATCAAAAGATCACTAAAATCACAACACATAATCACTAAAATATGGTAACACTTATTCATAAATTTCTAAAATTAACATGATTTATAAATGACCAAAGCTTATGATATGCTCCTTATTGTAGGTTTCTCCTCAACATGGTTTATAAATAACCAAAGTTTTTGAATATGTGACTTGATTTGCATATTCGTAGGAGATCATGGAGGAGGTGAAAGATTTTGAAAATTATTTTTTTATAATTAATTTATTTATTTATTTATTTTTACAAAAAAAACATGATGACGTGATGGCTGTTTTGTGAATACTTAACTTTTCTCTTATAGTAGTAGTAGTCTAACTACTACTCCCTTATATTGTACTCCCTCCGTCCCTTAATTATGTTCTCATTTCCCTTCTTTGCACGAGAATTAAGGAGATGAGAGAAGAGAGAAAGTGTATTGGGATGAGAGAATGGTGAGAGATGAGAAATTAAAGGGTTGAGATTGAGTGAGAAAATAATAGGAGAGAGAAAAATTAAAGTGTATTTTGAATTGTTGTGTTTTTGGGGGAAATTAATAGGTTTTGATGAGGGTATATTAGTAAAGATTTGTGATTAAAAATAGAAATGAGAACATTAAATTGAGACACTCGAAATGGAAAATGAGAATATAAAAGAGGACGGAGGGAGTAGATTATATTGTAGATTGTAGCTAGGTAGATCAACGAACAATTAACGATTGAATGGTAAATAGATAAAATGATGAAAAATAAAAACTCAACCTCGAAAGCTCAGATAATTTTCTTCGTAAATTGCTTCGCAAAGAGCACTAGTTAAGTAATTTACACACTAGAAATATTAACTCACATTAGTCATTACCTCTAGTAACTACCCATTAGTTCATTATTACAACATTAGTTACCCCATTAAATTCAATTTCAACTTAGGATCTTCTAATTTCTCAAATTACAAACTCATCATCACTAATCAGCAGAAAGTACATATGCACCCACCATTTTGCAGCCCAAATCGGTAGGAAAGTAGCTTCGTCTTCCTCAAGCATATATACAAATGGAGGCATGCATCAACAGCCCTGATCAGGGAGATTCATTAGTCAATAAAAGCAAGAACCAAATAATTAATTCTAAAAATCAAAGCAAAAACTCTGTTTATCAACAGTCCTTGATGGTGATTTATGTGGCCTTTTCATGTACAGATTTAGACGTAACCAACCAAGTATAAATAATGAACAAAAATATCATCCACCAACAATCAAACATAAATGCTGAAGCTTGAACTGACCTGAAACTTGTGTGTCAAACGCTAAATTCACCAACGTCTTCAGGGACATCATCTAACATGCTAAGGAGATTATCATGTTGATTTCCTAGGCTCGAAAAGTCGCCAAAACAATCATGAATCTCCTCCATAAGATAATTCGAGACAGCAGGAGCAGCTGCTTTTAAGCTTTGCTCTACGTATATCCCTCGTGGTCCCCTCGGCAAATGATTGCATGTCATGGCAATTTCTCTGTGCTTTCGGGTCCAATCAGGGCGGCTCCATAGAGACAATGGTGGCGAAACCATATTCCACTGTTCCAATTGCTTGTTGTGCACGTCAACTGACCCAGGGAGATAAAACGACTGCAAAAAGATAAATGAATCAATATAAACAGATGAATGTAGAGCAATTGTGTAAGAGAAGAGTTCTGCCTTGTAATACCTTGCCAGCCAGCATTTCTGCATCTTCCCAGATCAAATTATAAGGAGGTCGTTTTCGGTCGAGCCTGTGATAAGCAAGAAGATTAACCGCTAAGAAAAATGAAAAAAGGTTTAAAAATGACTTGAGTAAACTGGGAACCTTTGAGTTTCCCTTGGAACAATTAAGATTAGGAGCTTGGGCTTAAATTGCAGAGCTTTGTCAATGAATTGATTTGCCAATTTTCCATGGACTCCGAATGGAGGATTAAGCCCAATAATCTGTCATCAAAACAAGAAAGTTTTCAGAATTTTAAAAATGTCGGCACAGTTCGAAACCCTGAATAAGATAATCTGACCAGTCCAGAACCGGCTGGCAGTTCTTCAGTACCAACAGTGAACCAATTCCTCTTCTCAAAGTTGAAGTCATTCTGTAAAGAAGAGAGATCCAAGGTGGTGTTATGGATTGAGATACGGCCCGCCTCAAATAGCAACTAAGGCGAGCAGAAAATGATCCTACCTTAGGATGAAATAAGTCATAATTTTTAAAGAAACACTTCTTCCCTACAGTTTCAAGTTTCTTGCTCATCAAACAGCTGAAGTCATTAGAACCACAGGAAAAGTCCACAATCTGCATTAAGCAAAACAGTTGAGCACAGTAATTTCTGGTTCAAATCTTAGCTAGTGATACTCTTGTGTTATTGTTGAGACATCAATCTCACCGTGTCACCATCTTGGGCATACGAATGTAGCATATGAACAATCTACAATAATAAAGCAAGTGAGTATCAAATACACTTGAGATTGTTACAACTTACGAATCAGAATACTACATCACCTCTTTAAGCTTCTCCAATTTTGTAAAGTGACGCCCATAAGATGTGTAGCGTGCGCCATGCAGAAAGGGTCCAAGATAAAGTTGGAGCTTGTGCTGTAAGAAAATGAACAAATTTATCATATTTCCACATAAGTGAACATAAATCACATGCAGGTGAATGTTTTTGTGTTGTTACATGAAACGTTTTACTTTTAAGGAATCAAGGAGCATGAGATAACATACAAGAAGATTATTCTGTCAGCTAAACTATGAAAATAGGTTTAAATAATAATCCAGAATAGCCAATAAAGTGATATTTCTTTCACCGAACTATACTCAGATTCACGACAGTGTTTTATACTAAAGGAATATAATCATGTAGAAGAAAGAATCGAAGACTATCATTAAAAAAGATATGAAGCTTTAATGTGAATGACATGATGAGAAATAGAACCTTCCATCTGCCAAGTTGACCAATCATTTCAGGCCCACAGATATTCTTTGCATCCTCAATACTGCAGCCACTATCGAGCTTCTCCAGAGCTGTATTAACAGCCTGCAATAATTTGAAGAACCAGAAGGAAAAAAAACTAAATAACCAGAAGAATGCGTACACATGTTCGTTAAAACCCCATCAAAATCACTTTATACTCATATTATAGTGCACCTTAACAGTCGCCTCCACTTTTCCCATTGTTATGCTTTTGTCCAAATTTTCTCCGGACGCTGTTCTCTGATCACTTTCACTTTTGTTGATATTAAAGGAAGAGTTCGCTTCTTGTATAAGAGCATCGATACTGTGAAGAAATAGCAATGACATGAAAATTTTGTACATCAATGTCACTTTAGAGATCAATCAAACTCATGTTAGAGTATGATAAATTACCTTCTTTCTATTTCCGATTGGTCTATCTCCCCTGCATGGCTTTTATCCAATCTAACAGGCTTAGACGCAGCAGTACTCTTCACCATGTTTTTAAAATTTATAACAGGTTTAGACACAGCAGTATTATCGGGTATGTAGGCATGAGGAGCCTCTCTTTTTTTCAACATCCCGTTACTTACAGATAACTTCGATGACCCTTGGCCAAACTGAGGCTTTCTAAAATTATTTAAACCTGGTCTAGCAATACGTTTGCCCAGATTTCTGACGAAGTGTACACCACCTTCCACATCCTTTTTTGTCTTCAATCCAAAACCAACCTCGCTCCTCTTGGCAATATGGCTCACTTTCTTACTAGGACTTGTAGCCGAATGAGTAAGCTGACCAATACTTTTAATCTTAAAATTCCTTTGCTCAGTTCCTAATTTTCCTGGGACATATCTATTCTTTATCATACTAGTTTCAGGGAATACAATGTGTTTCCTAGACGGAGTTCCAAGGCTTGGTATGATTGCATGGTCCCTGCTCACTTGCATGAAATATCCAGCAAGTTAATTCGCTAAAAACTGGAAAGTAAGAACAAGATAAATGAAAATAAAGTAGATTAACTTACAAGCAATAGATCAAAATACGTTTAGGCAGCAGATCATCCCAGGCCCGTTGCAGAACGTTCCTCTCAGGATAAGTATGAAAAGAGATACCCCTAGCAACAACAAGATGCTTTGTATCAATAAGTGATGTGAATCAGGAAACAAATAGAGAGAGATTATACAGGCATGATTACCTGGGTAAGCATTTCCGATGATATGATTTGGGGCAGCGCCTACATATTGCAAACTGCAAGGCGTGAAGATTCCTATTTTCACCATGGCCACAGACAAAACATTTATGTGCGGGACAAGTAAACACGTCTCCTGCAGCTACTTGAGCCTCAAGCTTTCGCGCTTGAATGGTATTCTCGGGATAGAGAGATTTTGCAACACATTTGGCATGATAAAAGCGACCACAAGTGGCGGAAACACATAGAAAGACCTTCAAAGAAAGAAAGAACCTCTAGTCAATGCTACTATGCTAGAAGAAAATTGCGGAAAAATGAGTAGTATAATGAAAAGAGCTGTTGATCATAAAAGAAGAAAATCCAACCAAAAGTCAACAGAATCTTGTCGGTACAAACTTTTAGGCAGTAATACCTCTGCACCAGAATAAGTATCAGAAGATCCCAACTCCCCGCAAAGAGAGCACTGATGTTTCTTCAGTCTACAGTTTTTGCAAAAGAAATCTTTAATAGCCTGCAGATGCATAGGCAACAATCATGAGGATACCAAGAAAATATATATACTTGAGATTATAGAAGAAAAGGAAACATAGCCATAAAGAGGGGGTAGAAAAGAGATATACATCCACTTGAGCCTGCGAAAAGCCTAAAGATCGACAATTAGACTCTCCAGAAGCAATGGTTGGATGGAAGGATCTCATACACGGCCCTTCACAGCTGTAGCAAGGAAAAGACCATAGAATGTCATCCAGACGTTAACCTCAAACACAAAGACCTATGGAGATTGAACAGAAGTAATCTTCTGATTCTGCTATCCCACTTGTGCATAGATAATGGATAAGAAAGGGAGGAAATAGCAATAGAGTTTTAGAAGTACAAACAAGCTGTTAAGCTAATTGAGAGGTGAAAAAGCTTCTACAACGAGGTAAATAGCTAAATAAGTTGCTGAATTTGAATGAAACGGCTATTCAGGAAAGTGTTAAGCTTCTGCATATTATAAATTTAAAAACATTTTGATCCTACAAACTCTACATTTTCTTTTATTATAAGTCAGAACTTAAGATGAAGTGATCTAAAAAGCACAATTATGGTAAGAAAAGATTGTCCTTCAGTCTAATTATGACCATGAAATCATATATAGTTAAGAAAAAATGCATAGCTTTCATTAAAGAAGAACTTCTCTAATAGAATACAATACATAGTACTCAGGGAAGTGGGGCGAAATACTAGTTTAATGAAGCATAAACCATTTTTACTATTCAAAACATTGCATTAATATAAAGAAACATATGCAATGGTACTATGGTAGCATGTCCATGTTTATTAGCTTTTCATACCTTAATTTTGAAGATGATGTCAGAACACATTTGTGTATGAAAACGTGAGATATCGACAAAAAACTCCCTAAGGTCACAAATAACCGATTTCAATTCTGCATTGCAATGTATATGTATGCAGTCATCAAAACAAAGAAGGTAAAATCCTCAGCACCTATCTACTCAGTTTACCTCAAAGTTCAGATAGAGAGACAACCAAACAGGACGTGGCATACTAATGTGAATACGAGAAACAAAATGCTCATGAATCTGTTATCACTTCACAGACATACCAAAGAATATCACCACCGTTGTCACAAATGGAACAGCATGTATCGAAGAGTTGCAGCTCTTCGTCATCTTCTACTTCCTCTTCACTGTGTTTGTGTTCTTCTTGTCCTTCATCATCATGTTCTCCTTCTCCCTGGTACTCCTCTTCTTGCAATGCATCTGGAAAATCAAGATCTTCAACTTCTTTCAGTTCCTCCTTTTCTTTTGACGAATCAAGAGGATTAAGACTTTCAATTTCTTCTCCTTCTTCAGGATCCTCATCTTCTTCAGGATCCTCTTCTTCTTGAGGATCCTCTTGTTCTAATAAATTATGAGAATCAGTATATTTAGCTTCATCCAACACAAGGTTGGGTTTCTCCACAGGCTGGTTATCCTATTAGTGAAATCAAGACATACGTTTTTCTTAGTATCCTCGTGAAAAAGTGAAATGACAGTCACAAAGAAGGGGAAAGAACTAACCACAGTGTTTCCAAATAACTTCCTCTTCTTAGGCTGCTCTCCAAGAAGGGCAGACATATACTGAAACATCATAATGTCAGATACTATGCAAACAGCATAAAACATCAATTGATCACAGATTATGAGTGTCGGGTAGATATTCTACCTCGGTTTCACTAAACATATTTAGTTATAGAACTCTCAATTTTTTTCATAACAGGCTCGGCCTCTATTAACTCTCAAGTTAGAATCTGATTGCAATTTCTTAGTTAATTGAAAAAAGCACAAATTGAAGAAGGCCAACTGTAGAAAATTATACTGCCAGATTGTGAACACTTGCTTCAAAAGAAGTTTCCACAAAATCATACGAGGATCTAATTACCTAACTAGCCATACTTGATTCAGTTTTTAATCAATAAAACGAGAAAAATATACTCTTTAACAATAAGCAAATAAAATAAGGGTAATAAGAAATGAGACAAACCTCAGATTCTTGGAGGGCCGTGTCACTTTCAAAAGCATATTTAACTATTTCAAAATGATCAAGAATATTTTTCTCACAAACATCAAACGAGCTGCAACGCAGAAAAATTGGCAATTCTGTTAAGAAGGACCTCATAAAGCAAAATGGCAAGCTTATCATAATAACAATTTGAAGGAACAAAGTAGGAAACCTGAAAGCTCTGGACAAGTACTTCCATATATATTGTGCTGGTGCCTGATGGTTTCTCTTAACAAAGTGAAGAAAATGAACAGTGACTAATGTCGACATGATAATAAACTCGAAACTCTTCCTTGGCTTCAGAAGCCGGATCCAGTGCCTACCCTTGCACAGGACAAAAATCTCAGGCTGAGAAGAAGAAAGGCTATACTTCCATGCCAATACTTGCTTGTAAATTTGCTCAAGCCCATCAGTAGTCGTCCCGTGCAGGTAATTCCGTGCATTGAACCCAACAGGAATAGAATCATCCTCACTCCAACTAAGAGGGAGACTTAAAAACGAGACAAGCTGATCTCTTCCATCAACAAACTCGTAATTTGTCACATAATCAGGCAAAAACTCGCCCTCTTCATCCGAAGATACCATAATACAAAACCCTTTGCTCTACAATAAAAATTCAACCTAGATTAACAGCATTGACAAGAAACACAAGTAGCTAAACCTTATTTAGCTCCAAGTCCGAGCAATAAAATGCTTTAAGGCATCTAATTAGCCGATTAGGAGAATCAACTACTATTTTTAGGAATTCTCAAGGGAATGTGAGTGTACCCAAAACAAGTGTTAACTAGATAAAAGCACCAAAGAACTCACAAACCAAAACCAATCCATGTACATGCCAATAATGTGACTACAAAACCTAGAGACATATATTCCCTGTAAATGATCATGCAAAGAAGGAGAAAACCCATGTAAAAGAATTTGCCTTGAAGGATCACGCTAGAGGAAGAAGAGCAGCATACCAGTCGCTTGGTGTAAAGTGCGTTACAGTAAAAATGTGAAACTCAGTGAAGACAAAATCGAGATAAAAAGTGTGGAAGAGAGATGATGTTGAATGAAGTTTTCATGAAGGAGTGAACGGAAATGGTATGTATGAGGCGAAAGCATCGCTCTGTAGGGTGTAAAATAGGCGATTGTCAAGTCATTTCAAATGTCTTGTTTGGTTGTCAAAGTGTTCAAAACTTTTTTACTCCGTACTTCCTAGTCAAGGTCTCAAGGACTCGAGGACTCAAGGTAAATACACTATTTCCAATATTACGGGCTTTTAAAGTGTACTTCTTTCAATAACGCATTTAATAACGCATACTCCCTCTATCCACTAAAATTAAATAGACACGTTGGCTTTTAAAGTGTACTTCTTTCAATAACGCATTTAATAACGCATTTAATAACGCATACTCCCTCTATCCACTAAAATTAAATAGACACGTTTGTCGTACATCGTTAATATTCTCGTTACAAGTTAGTAAAAATGTAAAATTTTGATATTGTTAAAGTATTTATTAAAATGAATCAAAAAAATTACTTATGACTATATTTTAAATTATTCAATAGTCAGAAATCAAAATATTCTCTTTGATCGTGAATAGTGTCAAAAAAGTAAACGTCTCATATATTTAATGACGAAATGAGTATATGATAGTCACATCGAATTTCATTAGCGCACCATCTTCTTTACGGCAAAAAACCTCGCACCCACTTTTTTATAACTGACACTCACTCTTGGGCGCACCCGGGATGTGTCCAAATCTTTTTTTAAAAATCCGGTTCAGTTTTGGGCGCACCTAGGATGCGTCCAAAATCAGACCGGATTTTTGAGCAATTTAAAGGCAAAATATATATATATATTTCTTGGGCGCATCCAGGATGCGCCAATAAATGACCTGGGTTTTTTGGACGCGTTACAGATGCGCCCAAAACGGATGCGGGTTATAATTTTTCGAATGCGGGGTTAAACGGCCCTTCTTTATCCTCAACCAGGTCGCGAATAAAATAATACGAAAAAGTTCAAACTTTGTATTCAACAAGTGAAGGATAAAAAAAATTATCCGAAAATAGTTAAATATTGTCTAGTTATGTACTATACTTTGTGTTTATATGGTTGAGGAAATCCAATACGTCGTTAATTGTACTATTATGTTGAGGATAAAAAGATAATTAAAAATTAAAATAAATAAATTTGTGTTCACCACCAAGTTGAGTAATGGTGCGGAAGTAAAATGGTGTGGTACGCCTATAAACTAGCCAAATGTAGTTTTTCTCTCTCTTTTTTACCTCAAACTCCACATTCATTCACCTTTTAGGTTCGTTCGGTAAACATTAAAAAAAGGATTGAAGTTGAAATTTAGAGATGTTGAAATAAAGGTGTTGAAGTTGAAATTTAGAGATGTTGAAATAAAGGTGTTGAAGTTGAAATAAAGGTGTTGAAGTTGATTTAGTAGACATTAAATTAACCGAGTTGAAGTAAGGGTATTTGAATTGTAAAATCACGGAAAATGACCTGCTAATTTTACCTAACTTATTCTATCGCCACTCACGTGCTTCTATTTTCCTGTAACCGAAATTTCAATTTCTCTTTGCTTCAAACTTTTTGTTCTTTAGATTTTTTTTATTTTTTTACATCAAACTTTGAGTGAGTGTGAGTCGTAAAGATTGTAACCGATCACCTGACTTAGAAAAAATTGGAGCAAATAAGGTCAAGAAGCACCTCCCTATATTTTTTTTCCAGCATGCGTCTTAGCAAAGATCCAAGTTTGTGCAGTTTGTTGATTGCTCAAAAGACATCCAAATGATGCAAGGTCGACAACACTGGATTCACGACGCTGCAAAGTTTCATCGAGTGTGAGTCGTAAATATTGCAACCGATCACCTAAATTAGAAAACTGGAGCAAACAAGGTCCAGAAGCACCTCACTATAATTTGTTTTCAGCATTCTTAGCAAGGATCGAAGTTTGCGCGGGTCATTGATTGCTCAAACGAAATCCAAATAATGCAAGGTTAGCGGCACTAGATTCATGACTCTGTAAAGTTTTATCGAGTGTGAGTCGCAGAGGTTGCAACTGATCACCTGAAATCGTGCGAATAACGCCTAGAGGGGATCTCTTATATATTTTCCAGCCACTAAATCAAAAAAACTCAATACGTTTTGTGTTTTCGTCACATTTTGTTTTCAAATTGTGTATATGTCATCCACATGGTAGCGGACAATAAATTATCCGAAAATTCTATATTCAATATTCGGTTGAACCAAAATAAACCCTTACATTTTTCCTTCATGGGGTTGAGAACATATTTAATATTCCTTTGTTTTGTAGTATAGGAGTATTACGTTGAGTTACAAAAATACTTACCCTCAACATAGGTGCGGAGACGTGATGCGCCAGTCTTTTAGTATCCTCGTCGAGTAATTGGTGAAAACCAGCTAGATTAGGGTGATTAATTAATTGTTGAGGTGAATTAAAAGTATGATTGTTGAGTTCTGATTAGTGCATCAAATAAGGCCAATAATTAATTGTTGAGATGGATTAAAAGTAGGATTGTTGTGTTTTGATTGGTATATCAAATAAGGCCTATTTGGCTCAGATGGTTAGAGCGTCGTGCTAATAACGCGAAGGTCTCACAGGTTCGAGACCTGTATGGGCCAAATATTTTTCCTCCAGAGACAATTCACTTTTTATGACGTGGGCCAAATATTTTTCTTCCAGAGACAATTCACTTTTTATGACGTGGGCCAAATATTTTTCTTCCAGAGCTTGCTCATCCATTCCATTGTAAATTTACATACTTTCTATTTAACGCCCGCCCTTTTTGCTATTCGCCACCTAGGTCATCCGTGCGTCACGCACGGTTAGCATCCATGCATGACGCATGGATTTGCATATATGAATCTAGGGTTATTCAATGTATTGAATGTGTTTCTAGTTAAGTGTGCAAAGAAACACATTTTTAGTGTCTTTTTTAAGGCGATAAAGCCCAATTCGACAAAAACATCATCGAAACTTTATCGAAATGGAATGAAACTTTGTTTCAATCCTTTTAATGTCTATTTGATCATGTGTGTAACTTGAAATTCAAATTTATACCTTTGTAAGTGAAACATAGTTTGAAAACCGAACGAGGTCGCAATATGTATGACGCACCATATACAATTTGAAATATAATAAGGTTGAACATTCGTCAACATAACAACAATATAAGCATTCTAAATATAACAATAAGATTTTGCAACATAAAACCATGCGTCACGGGTGGAATGCATCCACACATCACGCATGGTCTTACACCATACGTGACGCATGGATGTCAATGTATTTTTTTGTTGCTTATGTGGTCCATGTCAATGTATTCAATGTATTTGTACTTATGTCACGCAAAATAATTCATGTTCCGTGTTGTTTTTAAAGGCTTTAAAACCACAATTCGCCATAACGTCGTCGAAACATCATCGGAATGGAATGAAAGTTGTTTACAATGCCTATTAGAGATATTTAACCATGTCCGTAACTTTACATCAAAACCTTTTGCTTTTAGAGTAACACGCTCTTTGTAAAACATCAAACTACTCACCACAAGCTTAACTTGTTGCAATATATATGGTTGCAATATATATGGTCGCAACATTGATGTTCACGTATGTTTGAAAAATTTATACACAAATGTGTTATAAGGCATATAAAGTCCCAATAATGTCTCACACATACAAAACGGGATTCGAAACTATGCCAAAACGCTAAAACCACTAAAAACGGCTTAAATGGACTTAAGGCGGTTTTTGGCGAAACGACACTCGAACGATGTCCGAATGTAATGAAACTTGTTTTCAATGGATATTATGGATATTTAACCATGTGGGTAACTCTCAATCACAACTTCTAACTTTTAAAGTACCGTCTCCTTTGTAAAAAACATACTAGTCGTAACTCTCTAACTTGTCGCAATATGTATATTCTACAACATTGACGGTGATTATTGTTGAAAATACTATATAACTTACTCTTATTAGGGATATTCAGTAGAAACAAGGTCTCGCTCACACGAAATGAGGCACGTAAACGCTAAAACCACTAAAAACACCTTAAATGGACTTAAGGCGGTTTTTGGCGAAACGACACTCAAACGATGTCCGAATGTAATGAAACTTATTTTCAATGCCTATTAGGGATATTTAACCATGTGGGTAACTCCCAATAACACCTATTAACTTGTAAAGTAGCATATCCTTTGTTTGGACTTCTTACGTGGCCTAAATGTCCAACCTTTGACAATATGTAATTTTATTTTGATTGGAAATCATGCACACATCAGTGTTACTAAGAATCAAAGGGATCATGTGTCATTTTGTGCGTCACGCATGGAAGAGAACCGTGCGTCACGCGTGGAGTATATCCATGCGTGACGCGTGGACAGCAACCGTGCGTGACGCACAGAATTTATTTTCAGAACTCATGCCAGAATGTACGTCTTGTCTCACCTACTGTAATAACTCCATTAATATTTTAACTATTTCCGTAACACCTACATTAATCCCTATTATCTTCCTTTCTTTCCATATTTCAAATGTCAAAACCCTTTTAACACCATTGTTGAACATTTTTGAGAGCAAAACACCATTTTTAACTATCTTCCTTTCTTTCTATATGGAGAATGAAGAGGAATGCACCAATGAAAGAGGTGGAGAAGCTCCATTTTCAAGTTACAACCTTAATAAGGTAACATTTCTTGTTCATAATAATATTTTTTAAGGTGTTGACTTGTTTTAGGGTTTGTATTAGTTAGGTTTAATGGATTTTACATGTTCAAGGTATTAGTTGTATGACTAAACATGTTGATTTGTGAATTTATGTTGATTTATGATATTTGAAATGTATTATAATATTACTTTTTAAGGTTTTGACTTGTTTTAGGGGTTTGACTTGGTTAGGATTTATGGATTTTACATACTCACGGTATTAGTTGTATGACTAAACATGTTGATTTGTGAATTTATGTTGATTTATGATATTTGAAATGTATTATAATATTATTTTTTAAGGTTTTGAATTGTTTTAGGGGTTTGACTTGGTTAAGTTTTATGGATTTCACATGTTCACGGTATTAGTTGTATGGCTAAACATGTTGATTTGTGATTTTTTTTTTACTTTAGTGATTATGATGTTTGAAATGTATTATAATGTATGACTTGTTGGTTAAGGGGTTTGAAATGTATGACTTATGGCAATTCCACACGTCACGCATGGTTCAAGACCGTGCGTCACGCATGGTTCAAGACCGTGCGTCACGCATGGAATGGATCCACACGTGAAGTGTGGATTTGCCATACAGAAGCTTAACTGGTTTGTTATCTGTGTGTTTGTGCATAGATGAACTTTTATGTATTTACTGGATTAGACAAGATTACTCTTAATGACTGCCCACCTCCGTCATACCTCGACTACATACCTTCGTTTGATTTGGGCATTGATTTTACAACATGGGAGCAACCGCAATCACAGTTTGGTGATATCAACATTGGATCTTTTGGAACCGGTTACAGTTTGTCGCAATGGCCTTCCCATTTGATGAGGCCACTTTCAGACACAAGTAGCTTAAATGTGTTTCGTCTAGACCCGGCAGAAATTAACCCGACCCGCAAACCCGACCCGACCCAGCCCGATTTTTCTGGGTCATAACCCGTCAAATTGAACCCGTGACCCGTTTTCGACCCAACCCGATTGACCCGATTTTTTTTGGGTCAAAAATGGGTTGACCCGCCCCAACCCGTTTTTGACCCGAAAATTTGGCCAAAAAGATAAAAGTAATAAAGAAGCGGAAATTGTAAATTTTACCCAAAAAATTGTCAACACACTAGATAACTATTGTCAACAACATTAATAAACTGTCAACACATTGGACAAATTGTCAACACACTAGATAATAAATTGCAAACATGACTAATTAATTAGTCAACACAATTAAATAAACTGTCAATATGGATAATTAAACTTTTAGAGAACTAGTAAAGTAAACTGTCAACATGGCTAATTAAATTGTCAACAAGACTAAATAAACTGTCAACAGGACTGGTTAAATTGTCAACACGACTAATTAAACTGTCAACGAGACCAATAGACTGCCAACATGGCTAGTTAAGTTGTCAAAACGGCTAACTAAATTGTCAACATCATTAACACTTTGTCAACAACACTAATAATCTATCAATAACACTACTAAAATGAAGTGCCAATACCATTAATGTACAACTTAGTCTTATTAGGCATATAAAGTAAGGTCTCGCTTATTAGGCATATAAAGTACCAATAATGTACAACTTAGTCTTATTATACAAAACGAGGCTCGAAACTATGTGTAAACACTAAAAGGCCTTAAATGAGATTAAGGTCCAATTTGGCAAAACGATGTCTGAATGGATTGAAACTTGATTTCAATGTCTATTAGAGATATTTGACCATGTGGGTAACTCTCAATCAAAACTTCTTCATGTTCAAGTAACACCTCCTTTTCTAAACATCAAACTAGTCATCACTCTCTAACTTGTGGCAATATGTATGGTCAACAACATCGATGTATTATTATGATTGAAAAAATTATACAACTTAGTCTTATTAGGCATATAAAGTCCCATTAAGGTCTCGCTTACACTAAATGAGGCTTGAAACTATGCGTAAACGCTCAAAGACCTTTAAAGGCCTTAAATGGGCTTAAGGCCAATTTGGAAAAACGACGCCCAAACGATGTCGGAATGGAATGAAACTTGGTTTCAATGCTTATTAGAGATATTTGACCATGTGGGTAACTCTCAATCAAAACTTCTTCATGTTCAAGTAACACCTCGTTTTCTAAACATCAAACTAGTCATCACTCTCTAACTTGTGGCAATATGTATGGTCAACAACATCGATGTATTATTATGATTGAAAAAATTATACAACTTAGTCTTATTAGGCATATAAAGTCCCATTAAGGTCTTGCTTACACTAAACGAGGCTTGAAACTATGCGTAAAAGCTAAAAGACCTTAAAAGGCCTTAAATGGACTTAAGGCCAATTTGGAAAAACGACGCCCAAACGATGTCGGAATGGAATGAAACTTGGTTTCAATGCTTATTAGAGATATTTAACCATGTGGGTAACTTCCAATCACAACTTCTAACATTTCAAATAACACCTCCTTTGTAAAACCAAACTAGTGATAACTGTATAACTTGGCGCAATATGTATGGTCTACAACATCGATGTTGATTATTGTTCGAAAAATTATACAAGTTACAAGAATGGACATCAACAATGACAGTGAAGATAGTCCAATGTCAATGGACATGGAAGATTGACAAGAATATGAAGAACATGTTTTACTTTCTAAGTTATGAGATTGTTATTTTTTTGCAGTTTGAATTATGTGACTAAGTTGACAGATTGTTTTCATTTTAATACTCTATCTATCTTGAGTTGCATTAAACGATGGATTGATTATGGTTGTGAAGATGTGTTTTGATTTTCAGCAACATATCAGGTCTTTATTTGCCGTCGCATTGAACCTACCGTGTTTTATTTAGTCGATGGTTATTGACTTGTCCATAGGTTGTAAATTGTAATTTGACCCGGTAATTTTAGACCCGAACCCGACCCGACCCGCCCATAAACCCGTAACAACCCGACCTGTTTTGACCCGGTAATTTTAGACCCGAAATGACCCGACCCGAAAAAGACCCGACCCGGAGCACCCTTAACCCGAACCCGACCGACCCGACCCGACTTCGTCCTTTACGTATTGCACCACAATTTGATATTGAAGTTCAAGAAGAACAATATGTCTCTGTTGATTACTCAGAGTTGTTTGCAAATGACTTGGTATTCGCCTCTAGACAACAAGGAGTGAGTTGGGCCGTTAACATTGCACAAGCCAACAACTTCTGCATAGTCAATGGAAGGCGTAGAGCACCTACTGAAACAAAATCTGGAAAACTTCAGCTTATCTGTGATAGAGGACGAGTGATCGTAGACCCTGTCAAAAACCTACAAATAAAATAAAATATTGAAATCAGATATTTGCATAATGTTTACCTTAAATCAAACTTAAAGAAAAATCAAGATCTCAAGTTACATGAGATAAATGTATTACCTGTTGTGCTTCCAAGCTAGCGTGTCTGTCGGGTATCAGAAATCGATGAGTGCGGGGGATGTACCACCCAAGATACTCCGGAGCTTCTTCAAAACTTGTCTCCGCAGGTGGTCCCATCTGCTCAAGGGTCGCCCTGTGGATATCCATCCCCTCCCAACTCCACGCCATTCTATCATAATTCACCACATATGACCTAGGGCTGATGAGCCTATGGGCTTTAAGGGGTGAAATTGGAGGCCTGGGAATCATCTGCACCCTACCAAACTGCCTAGGCGACCTATCGGGATGGTGGGGCTCGGTTTTGTCCATGCAGCTCAGCACCCCGAAAAAGAGAGCAGGAGCATAGGCAGGATCATTGAAGTCGATTTCACCATACGGGTTCCAATTAACCTAAAAACGATATCAACGTCTTGTATTACTCAAACAGTAATTTTACAAAAGAGGTAAAAAATATTACACAGTTTTTTTGCAATTCCATGTGCCACGCATGGAATTAGTCCATGCGTGACGCATGAAACAGAACCATGTGTGGCACATGGATCTGTTTCAAAACTGAGGTACCAAAACTGAGTCCTTTAACTGAGGCTTAAAAATATTAACAAAATGCAACACAAATACCTGATCCGCCCTCATTGCATCTAGTTCAGCTCTGTAGTTTCGTGCTTCAGGGTCGTAGTTTGGCAACGCTACCTCTGGTAGAAACCGAAACGCATAAGGATGATCAATTGACCAATCAGGATTAAGCCGAACACCAGCTGCTAAGGATGGGAAGTACGTGTATATCCAACCCTAACATTTAAAAAATATAGTTAGCATTAAAACCATAGAAATAAGTTATGATTGCTAAAAAATGTAGTTCCTAAATAATTAAAAACTTACTTGAAGGAGAGTGAAACAAAATGAGATCAAACCACAATTTTGGCGTGTAGCGATGCCCATTTGGCGATAGAAATATGCTAGCGCCGCAGATCCCCAAGACATACTTCTTGCCTCTTCAACACTCCCTAGAAATGCACTAAATCTCACTGGGAGCTTATGTTGTGACTTGTCAGTGAAGATTGTGGAAGCCAACAAGTGGTCTATATAGCCCATTCCATGAACTACGGGATCATTTAGGCTCTCAATGTGCGCCTTAAACTCTTTCGCTCTAATCCAATAACTATCGAGTTGTTCATTTTGAAGATGAAAATTTTGTCGTCCCTTTTCACCAAAATAGTTCTTGTTGGTAGTTCTCCCGACTGAAGCGGTGGGGTCGGTCACCATAGGTTTCCCGTGAATAGGAAGCAACATCAGCTTCTTGATGTCGAGCAACGTCACTGTCATCTCAGCAAATGGCATGTGGAAGCTGTTTGTTTCAGGATGCCACCTTTCTATAAAGGCGCAGATGAGCGGATAATCAATCACATCGTACATCAACAGCCTGAGATGAGTCAGCTCCGTTGCAACTGCGTGATTACCCCATGGCAAGTCAGAATTAAGTTCCCAATCTTTCAACTGTGATTGTCTGGTCCGGTAAGGGAGTACGCCTCTGTCCTGTAAATTGATTACATAACACAAATCATTTCAATAACGCATAAATTTTTTCCAGAAACTGCAGAAACTTGACATTCTTTGAAATGAAATTCCATGCGTGACGTGTGGACATGAACCATGCGTCACGTGTGGAACAAAACCATGCGTGACGTGTGGACATGAACCATGCGTCACGCGTGGATTTGCATTTGACAGAATGCAAAGAAACCAGTTTCTGCATTCTGTACAGAACACCTTAACCAAATTTTCAACAAAACTACAAATAGTTCAACAAATAATCCATCAATTTAATCAAATCAATTCATACATTAACAAATTTAATATCACAACACATAATCAATTCATAAATAAAAATAAACATACTTCATCTTTCATATAATCAAATAATGAACCGAATGTAATTTTTTCATTTTTTTCAACCATTTATCCTAACATTAAATTAGTTATGATAAGTATTGAATCTATAAACCAAATTCTAATTACATGCCTTTCCTTTTTGCACAAAAAAGGATGTATGAGCTTCAAAGCTTATGAGCAGCTCCGGAATTTGTGGACCTCCAGGAGGTACCCCCCTCTAACTGAGGGACGTATATGTCTCTGACCGGAGATTGTCGTCGTCGTCGTCGTCTTCTGGGTTGTTCCTCTCGCTCCTCTTGCTCTTCCGCTTCTTCATGTTCTTCATGAACATTCTCATATGTCTGATCCTCTTCCTCACCATGTTCGTCATGCTCATGCTCCTGCTCATAATCAGAATCAGAATCAGTATTTGCACCCCCAGCTGATGGCCCTGCACTGCTACAAGCAACCAATGCGTAGTGGTCACCACCCGTCTGAGGGTTCTCAAAGTTATGAGAACCAGTAGCTTGTCTCATCATCTCCACAAATGATTGCTCTTGTTGTGGATAGCCCGGATAGCCTGGAAACTGTGTTTGTTGTGGAAACAGTGTTTGATGTGGGATCAGAATGGGGGTGCCAGGAAAGTAATGAGGGGAACCCTGGGGATCGAAACTTGCAGCGGACAAAGCTAGCTGCTGATGTTGTTGTTGTTGTTGATGCTGTTGTTGATGCTGTTGTTGTTGCTCTTGTAGTTGTTGTTGCTGTTGTTGTTGCTGTTGTTGTTGCATCTCACCAGAAAACTCTAAACGACGAGGAGGCGATTCTTGTCTATTCTTCTTCTTCCTTGGTTTTGGAACTATGAGATCTTTTTTCTTCAATTCTCTGTTTTTTTGACGAGTATCGCGTCCAGGTCGACGACCACCATCCATATCTGCATCATAAAATGTGCAATTCCACAAAATTAATCAGTTTACTGAATTTAATCAGAATATCATCAAAAACTCAATCAGTATATCATCAAATCCAATCTGAAACTGCAGAACACAATTTCTGGAATGTGCAATTCCATGCGTGACGCATGGCTTCAATCCATGCGTGACGTGTGGAATTGCACATTCCATAAATTGTTCGTCAACAGTTTTTTCATGTTTCAAACCCTAATCTCAACAGTATTTCCAAAATTCTAACAGTTTTTCAATAATTTCATCAAAATCATACCAAATTTCAACAACCTAATTCATAACCCTAATTCACAAAACTCTAATTCAATATCAAAACCCTAATAACACTATATACACATGAAAGTATCAAATTGGTCAATAAATTATCAACAAAGTACACAATCCATTCATATATTACAAGTTTAATCATTTCTAATCAACTAATTAACATACACATTGGATTTTGAAGTAAATATCATCAAAACAACATGAAAACCTCATATATATACATCAATACCATACCATAACAATGAAATCTTAATGTTTAGATACCTTATATGCAAAAAGATGATGAGAATGATGGTTTTTGGGGTAAAATGGTGCGTTGTGGAGGTGCAGCCGCCGTGAGGTATGTTGGGGAAGATAACAAAATGGTAGGGTTTGATGTTTTGGGCTTTTATAGGTAAAAAATCCATGCGTGACGCATGGTTTGTGTTCATGTGTCACGCATGGTTTTGTTCGGTGCGTGGCGTGTGAATTTAAACCATGCGTCACGCACGGATATAATCTATGCGTGACGCACGGCGCCTGAGCGGTAAATAGCAAAAAGGGTATACGTTAAATAGTAAGGGCCTAAATTTATGGTTTGTTTTTGCTGCAACTTCTGATGCCCACTTGTACATGGATTGCAGGTGGGTACTATTAGAATTTAGAAGTGCTTGATAAAGTATTACAAGAATGTTAGTATTGGAAGTGAGACTGTTATCATGATGATTAACATCAGTAGCTAGCATGAGCTAACTTAGATACATTTCTACTCAAACTAGTGTTATACTCCATTCGTCTACTAATGTAAGTCTTGCTAACCGTTACAACAAAAATTAAGGTTATAGATACAAAAACCAAGTTATCTTATTGCAAATCTTTATTCTTTTTTGGTAACAACTAAAGGAAACAATACCAAAGTATGTGTGAGAATATACATCTCACGTCGAAAGTGGAGAACTTGGTGGTCTAGTATATAAGCACATGAGCTACTCCTCCTATAAGTCCATTGAGACCACGGTAGGTCCGTGACAGTGACGGACTGAGATCGTGCGGGCAAGCGCGTGTATGCGCAGTTGGGCCTAACACATAAGCCCATGAGGTTCCACCCTAAAACCAATTGGTGATAGGAGGAGTAGCTCATGTGCTTATATACTAGACCACCAAGTTCTCCACAGTATGAAGTTGTGGATAATTTGAGAATCTACTAAGGTAACTTCAAATTACATAAAAAAATTACATCCCAAACAAGGAAGACTACAACAAGCAAGAGATTGTTCTTAATGGATTTTGTTGTTTCTCATATCTATTCATGGAGTCATCGCCCATTCTCTGCGGATGTCGAACGTGTATTTAATCTCCAAGTAACACTTGTTATCGTCATCTACAAACTGCAACACAAAAGTTACTCTATGCAACCAACATATTCAAAAAATGTATGTAAAAATAAAGACTAAACTCACCTTAGTTTTAGAAGAGTAAGACCCTCTTGCAAATATCCCAGAAGGCGTAGTCTCCTCAGGTAGCTCGTGCACATAGGGTTCATCTTGAGGACTAAACGTCCCCAGCATCTCCTTTCTGCTGTAAACTGAATCAAACCAAGCTAAACTTTATTTTGCTTGTTTAAAACATGAATGAGTTTATAGTTTTATACTTTTCAAGTGTAAGAAAGCTGTTAGCTGTGTAATAACCTTTAACACCGGTTTTCCAGACGGTGTTGGTGTACTTGAGGCCTGAAACAATGTTTCCACAAACTTTGAAGGTGAATTTGAGGCTGTAATGGCTGCCTTCCTTGAGCGTAAACCATGGCGTTTTCGACTTTCCTTCTTCAGGGAGTTTTAGAAGCAATTCAGGCCTTCCTGGTGAGAGGATTGCTAGGCTCATGATCTTAACCTCTGGATTCAAACATTCTGCAACAACCAGAATATATTTTTTATTTCTTCATAATGAACTAACTAAAATACCAGGATTTTACCTCCAACATTTTTGAAATCAACACATCCCAGAAGCTGTTCTTTCCACCTTCTCAGGCTTTCATCATCCTACATTAATCATTTGCCAGTTTAATCAACATTTTCTAAGACTATAATTTAATCAAGAAGAAGAAAGAAAGAAGTGGAACCTTATCTTTGTCAAGCTGTTCTTGAATGGTGAGCTGAGGACCCAAATCAAGCTTCTTCTCTTGTTCACTCTCTTCTTCTTCTTCTTTTTCAACTGCGCAGAGAGAAGCTTCAGTCATCTGTTTTCCCATCTGCCCTTCACTTTGTTCTTCAATCACCATGTTCTTGGACTCCTCAAACCCCATTTCTGAAGCATTCAAAGTCATCAAAACACCGGTAAAAAATGCGCCAGAAAATAGAGCAAGATACCTCTTCTTGCGTTTGGATACTGAGTTGAAGACTTGAAGAAGAAAAAGTGTAATATATTAGAGGTTGTTATGACAGCTGAATTAAAAATTCAGCGGAGGAAGTGTGAGTGAGAGACAGATCGTGAATGGCAATAACTGTGATAGTGATTGAAGCTCGTTGTGTGTTTGATCAATTCAAAGCTGTTTTTTTTCTTTGCTTCAAAGTGCAGATTCCTTGTGCAGGGCTTTGAATTCCTTGGTCCCACAATCTCATTCTCCGGTCCAGAACTGGCCCATCTTTTTAAGGAACCGGTCCAGTACCGAAAAAATAAAAAAAAATAAACCGGAATAGAATTCGGGAGATTGAACCCGACGTGAATCGAACACGCAACCTTCTGATCTGGAGTCAGACGCGCTACCATTGCGCCACGGATCCGGTTATGATTAGAGGTTAGATAAAGATAATAATATAAGTTGAATTAGCAATGACAAAATCAGCCCTAATTTTCGCTCCTTTGTTCAAACTTCAAACACTCTGCTCGATCTTTTCGTTTCTTCACCCCGATTGACTGTATCTCAGTTTTCGTTCCTTTGCATCCTATCTTTCTTCACCCCGAATTGTATCTCAGTAACTTACAATTCGACTTGCCAACTGGATCCCCTCACAGGCTGTTGCTCGCTTCCACCGGCGTCCAAAATACCGTAAGTTACTAAGTTTGATTTGTTTGAATGGTAAAGCTTGTTGTATTTGTTTCAAAAAGAAATTAAGATTGAACTCAGTAAGAATCTAACTGATTGGCAGCCATTCGCTTCGATTGGATTGTCTCGTTCATTATATTTTTTAATGCTGGGATATCAGCAATTACTTGTGGCCTAGTGGTAGAAGAGGGACAAGGAAAAATGCAATGACAAAATTTGCTAGTTTCTCAAAGATACTTCGCAACTGCGGGTCTCCATCGTCAGTCAACTTAATCAAACAAATACACGCCTTCGTTCTCACAAGCGGCCTCATCGTTGATGTTACCGCTTCAACTGATCTGCTGCTTGCGTATAGTAGATGTTCTCATCTCAAGCACGCCCACGATGTGTTTGTCGAAATGCCTCACAGAAACATGCACTCTTGGAACATCCTCATTTCTTATTATGTTCAGCACTGTCTTTTCTCCGATGCCATGTCCGTGTTTGTCGAGTTTCTTACATTGGGTTTTCGTCCAGATCACTATACTTTGCCTGCAGCTTTCAAAGCCTGTGCAGGAACTCGGTGCTTTGGTCTTGGAAGGAATCTGCACAACTGGACTCTGAAAAATGGATTTGAAGGGCATGTCATTGTAAATAGTTCTCTATTGGACTTCTACATGAAACTTGGGGATGTGGCTAGTGGTACGAGGATCTTTATGGGCACATCTTGCAGGGATTTAGTTCTTTGGAACATGATGATTTCTGGTTTTGCAAGAGCTGGTTATTTTGCAGAAGCTTTGGATTACTTTAGAAGTATGATTATTGAAAGACAAGAAGAATTTGATAACATGACAATTCCAAGTGTTCTGGATGCGTGTGGTGGGGCAGGAAACTTGATGAAAGGGAAGGAAGTTCATGGGAAATTAGTGAGGAGTTCATGGATTGATGGTGATATCACAATTGGGAATGCACTCATTGATATGTATTCGAAATCCGGCTGTTTGGGTGATTCAGAAAACGTTTTCAAGTACATGGGGAAGAGAAATTTGGTGACATGGACAACGATGATATCTTGCTATGGGCACCATGGGAAAGGAAATCAAGCTTTAGCACTTTTTGAGAAGATGCAAGAATGTGGAGTTCAACCTAATAGTGTTACCTTAACAGCTGTTTTATACAGCTGTAATCACTCAGGTCTTGTAAAAAAAGGTCAGGTGATTTTCAATTCTATGAAACAGAATTATGGGCTTGAACCGAGCATGGAGCATTATGCCTGCATGGTGGATCTCTTGGGTCGATGTGGTAGTGTGAAGGAAGCATTTAAATTGATTGGGAATATGAAGGAATCTCCAACGGCTAGTATTTGGGGTGCTTTATTAGCTTCTTGTGTGATGCATAAAAATGTTCAGATTGGTGAAATTGCAGCTAATCATCTTTTTATATTGGAACCATTAAATTTGAGTAACTACATTGCGCTGTGTAGCGTGTATGATTCTCTGGGTTTATCTGATGGTGTGTTGAGGTTAAGAAGTAAGATGAGGAAATTGGGTTTGATTAAAACTCCTGGATGTAGCTGGATTACTGCAAATGAAAGGATCCATAAGTTTTATCAAGGCGACTTTTCTCATCCAAAGGCTAAGTTGATACGCCAAACAGTTGATGCACTCACAGAAGCAATGGTGCTGAACAATCAGTTAATAAAAAAATCTTCCTAGACCTTTTTGTCCCTTTTTCTTTCTATATGTTTTAAAGAATACTACATAAGCAACAGCTATCGTTCTTCACTGATATTTCAATTCTACTGCAGATAATCCAAAGAAGAAAAAGAAACCCTTCCCAGTTCCAAATTCCAATACAGATAATCCAAAGGCATGCAAGGGTTAATAAGAAGCTTGCAGAGTTGGGAGAAGAAAAGTCTCTTCAGCCTCCTAAAAATGGTTTGCTAGTTCCTGAACTTGTGCCCTTTGCACATGAAGTCGTAGATGCTTGGAGGGATTTAATTAAAGAAGTGGCTCAACTCTTACACGTCATTCCAGTATATGCTTGCAGCCGTTGCAGGTGATTGCATTTCCCATCTTTATTACGTCATTCTTAGTCAATTCCTTTAACTTTTAATCATTTATGTATAGGTTGTTTATCACGACGAAATTAATAAGTAAAAAAAGTTATGTACAAAATGTTCTATTAATATTTTACTTTAGATTTCTTTCTACATTACTTAATATATAATCTAAATAAATTTGATAAATTTACTCTTCACAGACTTAATATACGAACAACTTGTGAGATATATATACCCGTGCATGGCCGTAACTGCACTAGTAAATTAATTAAAAACAGAGAATTGAATGTGGTGTGATTAATTTAGGAAACCCTAGATTTTTACCTTTTTAGTATATACTAGCACCGGACCCCCGCGTTTCGCGCGGGAAAATTACATAATTTTACTACGGTTTAACGTAGTTAAATAGACGTTCGAAAATTGAATCGAGACAAATTATGTTCACAATCTCCCAATGCAACAATATAAACTCAACAAAATTAAATTTATAAACAAAATCAATCAAGAAATTGATAAATGATAAATGATTTTTTCGACAAAAAAAAGTCATTCTAGCTCCTCTAAATAGGGGATACGAAGGCATCATTGTTCATGCATAATTTATTTCTTTAATATAAATAGTTGAACAAAACGCATCTTAAATGAAAACAATAAACTTGTTGAGTTCAAGGTTTGATTATTCTTTTCATTGATTTCTTATGATTCATGTCAAACCCTTATTAAATATCAACTTTTTCAAATTCATTAACTCAAAGCATTAACTCGGTACCGATTACCATTACTTTCTAAAAGCCATCGATTTTTATATATATACTAGACTTTTTGGGCCCGCGCGGGTTTTACGGCCTATAAAACTTCACAATAAGACGTTGCGGAATCGAAAAGTAGAAGATGATGATATGTTCCATACGAATCCATTATAGACATGTGTTGATGGGTCAAAATCTTCATTTGGGCGACATATTCATAAACGTAGGAAAGAAATGGGAAAAGAAAAAAATCAAAAAAATGATAAGTTAAAAACAAAGCATTAAATGCAGTGTGTTTTATTCGGAGAACCCTTAATTTTATAGTATATTAAGATTAAGATTAAGACTAGACTCGGACACCCGCGCGAAGCGCGGGTCTAACGCATTTCAATTTTATCAAAATTTGCATACTTAAATATTATTTTCATCGTAATTATGTAATAAAAAAGTAGATGTTCTTATTTAAATTGAATATATAAATATTAACATCTTGATCTTTATATTCTTAGGATGAAGATCCCGAAATTTAATGACTGACCTGATATCGGCTCGGTACTAATCCTAGTTCAAGTGACAACTTATTGCTTATTTTGACACCTATTAGATAATTAAAAGGAATTATTTTACATTCTACAAAGCAAAAAAATTACGGCCATAATATAATAAATTGAGTAGTTCCTTCGTAATATTCCATTAGATTCAAGAGATGTTCAACTCACCATAAACTTGTGTTCTTCGGCATTCGATTCCACATATCAATTGCTAAAATGTATTCGGCTTCCCACGCCACACGCTTGTTTTCCACGAATTATATAGACGTTATATATATTTAATATCATTGAATAATTAATTTCTGATAAATTACGTCTTTTAGTCAATGTAGATGACCCATGCTTTAGAAGGGAAAATCTATTTTTTTTATATATTTATTGTTTATCATTAAATTAAAATCAAATCTTAAAATCAAAGGATCACAATAATCAAAATCCATACAACATTTTTTTTTTTGGTGCAATCCATACAACGTTATAAAGTCCAGTTCCAATCTTAATGTGTTGATATCCATAGAAATAGGAAGGCCACAACATGATAAGAAAGAAGAAAATTATACACTATATAAACGACACTCAATTTTTTTCTTTTACCACATTCATCTTTAGGCATGAATGCCCAACCACACCTTAAATAAAACAATAGTGAGTAGTTTACTATCGTGTTAAGATCTTAAAGTAGTGAGTAGTTTTATCTTATATGAAAAATTATTTATATGAAAAATATTTTCTTGTAAATCTTTAAATCTCAATTCCGATGTGAAATTAATTTATAAGTTATTATAATATTTGTAGGCAATTGCGCCACGGATCCCGTTGTGTATTTAGGCTACAAAATCAAAACGAGCCCTAATTCTTGCTTCTCCTTGGCTCAACAGTCTGCTCGATCTCTTCGTTTCTTCACCCGATCGACTTATCTTAATTTCTATGTGCTAAGTTGCCCCCACGTTCATTAGCGTCCGATCTTTCCTTGGCCGACTCCTACAGATCGCCTCCCTAGCCGTACAAAATACTGTAAGTTTGATTTGTTTGAATGATGAAGCTTCTCGTATCTGTTTCATAAAGAGATTGAGATTAAACTCTAATAGAAGCATTAACAATCTAACTAATTAGCAGCCATTCGCTTCGATTGGATTGGGTTAATTTGTTGAATTATTTTCCTAGGGTTTCGAATTTGAACTGGATATTTTTGGGTATTAAATTGGGGTTTTCATCAAACATGAGACTCAACAGGTGGGTATTGGGTTGATTATTTTTCCCATTAATTTGTGTTGTTTATCTATCCTGCTTGATAATTCTAAAATAGCTTAGTATTTGATATATGATGCTGAAATCAGTACACATGAAAAAAATCAACACACATAATAGATTTGTCTGAATGAAAATGTGCAAGGGTTAATATTTGTATGTCAGTTTTATTCTATAAAATGCTATATATGTGAGCCTGGTTTTGATATATGAAATCATTTTTCAATTTTAGTTTGTACATTTTGAGTGATGAGATGAGCAAGGTTAAAAATTTACAAACATGAGATTGGAATTTGTTTCTGCTGCGCAGCTGGTGAGAAATCGCCACTTCATCACAATTGTTCATACAAAAGCTAGTTGAAATGGCATTAGCTGGATTAGAACAGCTCTCTGATGATCTTAGATATATGAAACTCGCTATAGAAGAAGCCAAAACCGCTTTGCAAAGATTGGAAGTACCAGTTGGCTGTGTGATTATTGAAGATGGTAAAGTGATTGCTACCGGAAGCAATCGTACTACTGAAACTAGAAATGCTACAAGACACGCTGAAATGGAGGCCATAGACGCTCTTTTACTGCAGTGGCAAAAAGAAGGACTATCACAATCTGAAGTTGCCCATAAATTTTCAAGTTGTGTGCTCTATGTGACGTGTGAGCCGTGTATAATGTGTGCCGGAGCATTGTCGTTTCTCGGTTTGAAGGAAGTTTATTATGGATGTTCGAATGAGAAATTTGGTGGGTGTGGCTCTGTTCTTTCATTACATTCGAGCACCTTGAAATGCAGAGGAGGAATAATGGAAGATGAAGCGGTATCGCTGTTTAGAATTTTTTATGAGCAAGGAAATCCAAATGCTCCGAAGCCTCATCGTCCACTACAACAAATTCAAAGAGATGTATGAATGATGATTTCATTACAGTTTCAGGTTTGTGATTTGTTATCTTCTTTAAATTAGTTGGCAGCTACATCTAATTCTCAACTATACAGTCTTTTTCACTAAATATTACTCCGTATGTAGAAGGAAGTTTGGTATGACATGTGATGGTTGAGTTCAACATCAAGTTTGGTATGGAATTTGACGAGGGCAAAATGGTCTTTTTCCAGCTATGATTGCAGTGCTTGAGTTTAGGCTCATCACGAGAAAGGGAATGAAATGACTTGGCTTTTGATTGAATGATAATAAAGTCAGCACTTGTTTTATTGCATCATTTTGAGCCCTCACAAAGATGCCTTTGATTGCATTTTGACACTGAGTTGACATGTTGTTTTCTTACTCAAGAAGAATAAATTTTAATGTTCAGGATAACTAAAATCGGTTATCTCAAATTTCATTGGTGTAATTTGCAGTTATGGTGGCCTAGTCTAGGGCGTTGGATGAGAATAATTTGGAGAGCCGTGATGTAAAACTAAAGGGTTGCAATCTGTTAAGAGTTTTATTATGAACTCCACCAACCAAACCCAATGCACTCCATTGTAGTTACTAATCGCTAAAGTAGTTTAATCCATAGATTAGAAAAACGGTTTTTCTATCACGTGTCCATGATAAACGTAATTAGAGAAATTGCTACCCTAAATTGAAAATTTATAAATTCATCACAATAAAATCATAATCTCATAAATTGCCAAAAATATCCTTATTTTTAAAACAATTTACAAAATGACATGAAAAATAATCTCATATGATGGAAAGTGAAGTAGAATAAGACTTTCAAGTAGTTTGTAACTAGTTAATAACTTCCAAATTCAGTTTATCATTTTTTTAACATGTTTAACTCATTTCTTAACTATTCCCTCCGTCCTAAATATAAGTGACATATATTTTTTTGACACTCCTCACGTTCGAAGAGAATCTTTCGATTTCTGACCATTCTACTAATATTGACGATACAAACGTGTATTGACAAATATGTCATTTGAAATAGGTAGATCAAATGAGAAAGAGTAGTTATCTAACTTTAACTTTACCTTTAACTTTTTAATGACTTGTTTAGAAAACACAACCTACTACGAGGAATTATCTTATAATTGTCCATTTATCATTTATTGACTATATGCTATGTATTTTTTAAATATGTATAGGAAAAATTCTTCATATTGAGTATTGACTGTTGTGAAATCGACCGCTTAAATAACATTTTTATCTCTATTATCGTATGAACTCTAATCTAAGTAATCGGGTGCATTTTACCCAAAAAAAAAAAAAAAAGAGGAAAGGGAATCGGGTGGAGCTTGCACGAGATACCCATTTTACATTTGACTATCTCTTGAAGATATTGCATAGAAAACTTATTACTCCAATATATTTGCACTTATGTTTAATACTTGTTCTTCTCAAAATTGAGAAATGAAATGGTGCAAATCAAACCATCGGCTCAAACCTCTAAGAAATGAAAAGAGTTCCAACCAGTTTCCTAAACTAGGAAACCAAAACCCACCTTAACTTTCTCAAAAAAATAAACAAAAAACAACCTTAACGTCAAGTGAGGTCATGTTCAGTCAAACATGACTTCAGTTTCATAAAAATATTTAAAAAAACAGGTTGGACCCGTTACTACTATGATTACAGTCCCGAAAACGGGTCTTATTTTCTGACAAAGAAAATCCCCAAATACCTGTAAAATAAAAAAGACCCAGAATGAATTTTCATTATTGACCCAGAAACTCATACTCCATCCAAAATTCTATAAAAACTAGATCCGGAAACTCACAGTTTTTCGTTTGCGGTTAGTCATTAAACATGTCATAAATTTAAAATGAGTGAACGGTGATATAATTCAATTCTACAAACTCGTCAAATGCAAATACAACTATTGCAACAATGGTTGCAACCGAAATCTGCAACATAAAGTATTTATATGATGTTCATGTTTTACTGAGGCCAATGTTGTTTGGCGTGTTACATGTTTTATTGAGGTCATGCATATGAATCAATCTTAGGTGTTGTCAATATATAGATTAAAAATATCTAATTAATCCAGATTCATTTTTAATCGGGGAAGACTGAGGCGTCGGAATGAAACGAAGGAATTGATAAACCTGATAGAGATGAGAATGAATTTGGAGATTGTGATAGAGGAAGGAGACGAAGATAGTGTGTTCTTAGTTGATGATGGAATTAACATTTAAGAAAATAGGTAATTAGGATAAAGATTTGAAATATATTTTTTTTGGTAAAAAAAAAATTTAAAATATTAGAATATCATTTATTAGGGATGTGCTTTTAGTTTTTCAAACTCATTAACTTTAGATGAAAAAAACCCTCATTTTATCAAATAGTGAAATATTCAATCATCTAATCCTCCGCTCTGTTCTTCTTCCATTCACGAACCCCTAATTCACTTTTCTCTCAAACCGATAACCTTTATCTTCTTCCCTCAGATTCGCACCCGTATCATCAATCAATCGGCGCACAAGATGTGGAATTCGTCTCCCGATCGGCGCATCTGATGTTTTCTTGATCCGGATGTGGGTATCTGCTAGATCGGTTTCAGCTGCAGATTTCATCTGAATGAGTTCTTCCCTCAGTCCAATTTCAACCAAGGTTCGTTAATTTCCCTTTCCCAATTATAATCCTCCTCAATTCTGATGAAATTGTTTCTCAAGGGTAAATGATTTCGCTTTGTCAATTTGAGATATTTAGATTGCAAATGTTTATGGGTTTTCCAGCAGAGTGAAATTTAGAACAATTAAAAGCCTAAAATCTGTATTTGGAGCTGTCTGGGATGAATATTGTTGTGATTATTCTGAATGAATGCTTGTATATTCATATGTGGGTTAAAAGATGGAACACTAGAACATTGATTGCAGTGCTCTTGATCAATTTTTTTTATGGATTAGGACTTGAGAGTTGTATGGGTTATAGGAGATGGAGCACTAAGTTTTTGGTGTCCATTTGCTCAGAAAGTTTCTGTTGCTTGTTTGAAATTGTTGAGGAAGGAACATACTTTTGATTCCTACTTTGGGTTCATACTATATGTTTCTCTTATAACACCCTCATTTTCTCCCCTCTAGGTGGAGTTAAAGCTATGTGGGAAATTAAACAGTTAAGCTTGTTCGTAACAAGGGTTCTCTTAGTTCTAACTTCTATGAAATGACCATTAATAACGAGAGTTGTAATGCTAGCAATATTGGTTCAAACCATGTTTCTGTAACCCCATTTGGTCACTGTCAATCCTTCATCTCTGTGGTGAGAAAAAGATCAAGTGTGTGTTGTTTCGGGAGTAAAATCTATACATATGTCCGTTAAAATGCTTGTATGTTTATCTTATTTTTAATAATTTGATTATAATGCAAATCCACACTCTATATTCAGTTAATATATTAGAGAACTATGCTTGTTGGTGGTTGATTCCTTTTTTAGACCTTTGATGATTCTAGTCCCTTCTCTTAAACATTCTTACATGCAAATCCATACTGCTTTTCTTGCATAATTTTACTGTTACTTGAAGTATTAATCTGATTGTCACTCATAAGGAAAGGGTCAATACAGGATAATCAAACTCAACAAGACAACTGGAGATTAAAAAGAATCCACTATATGGATGCAAAAAGTTCGAGGGCACCGGAGCTGCCTAGCAGCGTTATAATTGAGATACTGAGAAGGCTCCCAATAAAGACGCTTGCTCACTGCAGATACGTCTGCAAAGCTTGGTACACAATGCTGTCTGAGATTTACTTCTACAAGCTCTACTCTACTCATGCACCAACATGTCTCATGATTCAAGTCAAAGGAGACAGTGTGGATTCTCTTCGGGATATTTACATAATGGAGTCAACCGATGATTCAGTCAACTCCCGAAAAGTCCACATAAACCTTAACCAAGACAACAATAACAATGACAACCAAGGAGAAGAAGAAGCGTCTGATGATCTTTCCACCTTCAAATACCAGCTTGGGAATTCATGCAACGGGCTTATTTGTTTAAGAGAGCTTAGGACTCGTGAGCCGATCGCCATATGGAATCCAATCATGGGACAATATGTTGTTTTACCTCAACCCGTGGAAGCTTCAGACAACAAGGTTGTAGCCGGGTTTGGATTCTCTCCTAGGACCAAGGTATACAAAGTCCTAAGAATCTTTCATGAAAAAAGCTCCCCTGCAGAGAAATTGACGGTCGAGATATACGACTTTGGTGTGAGCTCTACTGCATGGAGGAGAATTGGAGACGCGCCATGCTCAATACCTTCAAGAATCCCGGGATGCTTTGTTAACAGTTCGCTTCATTGGATCTTGGACCGAGATAGTGTCCCAGTCCTGGCCCCGACCACAAACCAATTGATCTGCTCGTTTGATTTTGGGGACGAAAGTTTTCGGTACGTGTCGCCTCCTCCCATATTTTCTCTTGATGAGAAAAAGTATCATTGGTCAAACTTGGGGATATTAGCCGGGTGCCTCTCCATATGCGCCATTGACGCTAAGGTTTTTCGTCCCGATGTAGAAGTATGGGTGATGGATGACTATGGAGTTTCTGAATCTTGGGTCAAGAAACTCTCCATTAGAGACCCGGCTGTGGATTGGTGGGACCCGTATCGTTGGATCCAGTTGATCAATTTCCTTAAGAATGGAGACATTATACTGCTGTGTGGCCACCGTTATGTTCTTGCATACGATCCTCGTGCAAGAACGTTCGTTGTTAAAGAGGGGTTTGACTTCCCTGCAATCGCCCACGTTCTCAGCTTCGTGTCGCTCAAGAACTCTCTTAGAGAGGATGATCCGTCGGCGGTGGATGTCAAATATCTGTAAGTTTGATTAGCTTCTTCTCTCCAGCTAAATAATGTTGAGATTTTTATGCTGCTTCTGTGATATCGGCCTTGATAATGGCAGCAGCAATAAGTTAAGTGATTTGAGGAATAAATGTTGATGAATGAGGATGTCTAATCTTGCACCATAATACAGTATGAAGTTAGCTTTGGTTTCTCATTGGCTAGTATTTGGAAGTGTTTGTAAAGTCAGAAGCTACTGAATAAGAAGCTTGCTGTACTCTTTTCTGTATAGGTTGTTTTCTTGTTTACAATTTCAACTGCTTGAATTAGAATATATGTTGTTCTGTCCTTTTTTAATAATGTTTGTTGTTTAGACATTTGCTGAATGAATTATCATTCCTTATAAGCTCTTCATGTAGTCACATATATTATTCTTAATTTCTTCTGTTTTTGATCTAGCCAGACTTAGTATACATATCGCCTATGTTGTTGTTGTTGTTGTTGTTACTCAATGAAGTTTAATTAGGATCCAATTAAACTGTAGCATGAAAAATGAAACTCAAGATTGTCACTCGGTTAAAGAATAGAGATCATGTGTAGGTGTGTAACATGCAAACCAACTTTATTTCACTAGGCCTTAGAAGCCAAGTATTTCCACTATTGTGCCAAACAACATATTGAGTTATTTACCACTTTTCCACTCCCTTTGGTCTCCAACATATCGAATAATACAATGTCCATTACTAAAGCAACCCTTTCGCTTTAATTGTCAGTCCAATCACTCAACCATGATTTCAAATAGTACATATTATGAACCGATTCTTTCATGTCAAGTAATTCATCTACTCCGTATATCATTACATATTGAATGATAGAGAAAAAAGTATTGGTAGGTCAAGCGACTTAGCTAATTTGCTACTGTAGTTTAAATTCCTCAGATTATAAATTTATTATTGTAGTGTGACAGATATGCAAGTATTTTCGTTGTTAAAAATTTGTTTAGTCCAATTTAGTAATTTTTAACGCATTTCTTGTTCTAAGTGTATTGTTTTCGGGTCAAAATTTAGTTTTAATATGATATTATCAATTATTTTGGTAATTGAGTCAATATGAATTATATATTTTCGAGTTAAAACCAGTTAATGACAGATGGGTATAAACAAGTTCGAATATCTTTTTGATACAAAACTTGATACAAAGAAAATTGCACATAACTTCATGGGTATAAACAAGTTCGAATATCTTTTTGATACAAAACTTGATACAAAGAAAATTGCATGATTTGCTTACATGATATTCCACATGCTCTGATTGAACATAACTTCATGGGATTTGATCCTATATACTGTTGAAAATATGATCCCACATGTGCAGACGGTGCAATGTAGCATTACAAAATTACTCCGTAGTTTAAACCTCACGCGTTATATTCAGAATTTCTGAAATTGAATTGTTCAAAAAAGGCAAAGTTCTAGAAGTATATATGAAAATAAAAAATTGAAAAAAGAAAAACTATTTGTCAAGAGTGGGATTTGAACCCACGCCCTTTCGGACCAGTACCTGAAACTGGCGCCTTAGACCAACTCGGCCATCTTGACTTTGGTGCAATTCTAACCCTACAAATTATAAAATAAGAACTTAATTTTATTAAACTAAAACTATAATACTCCATAAGATTTTTTTTATCGCAGCCTTTCTTTGTTTGTTCACAGTTCTTTTTAGAAGGATGATTTCAAGGAATCTTACGAAATCAAGGAGCACTAGCTTCTGAAGCAACGAAAAAATTTCGTAAGATTTCAATCAAGTCCAACGTATTATGTTTGATTGGTTTTAAAACTGCCATGCAGAATTGCAGATCAGTGATAAGAGATGAGAAAAATCATGCGCAATGTACATAATGAAGGTACAGGGATGAAGAGTAAGAACAAAGGTAAACTGAATTATTTCATTAAGAACCCTAGTTTGGTTTGTTCAACAAACAAGTCACCAAGGACAACACAAAAAAACAACAACAAAGATAACCAAGACTCAAGAGTATGATTAGCTATAAGAACACAAAGATTTGCGTTCTCGATACACATCTCTTGCAGCCGACATGAAGCCAAAAACTATAACCAACAACATAAGATTCAGAGTGTTTTTTTGGTAGTCTACCCTGTCATGTATCACTCAGATGCACAACACTGTGCCATGATACAATTCTCGACTAAGTCTCCCTCAACTTCATTTTACATCTCACTCCAAGCAAGAAAAATTACCAAATTCCCTCGAAAAAAGACCAAGACCTAGTAGTAGCAACTCAAACCTCACACAATAACATATAAAGAGAAGAAAAAAAAACAATACCTCACATCCTGATAACCTCTAATTTAATGTTCCAAAAAACATGGAATTCCAAAACAGTCAGTTCAGCTTATAATGTAATTGGTTTAAATTGTAGTTCTGTGATGGGATCATACTGACGTTCGCTTCTCCGTCTACCAGGAATTATTTTGACCTACAACAATGTTCACATATCTCAAGGCTTTCCCTCTAGTAGCAAATCCTGAACACAAAGGAAACAAAAATGTGTAAATTTGACAGCATATGGCGTCCAATATCTCCACTGAAGCTGGAACAAGTCGAGTAGGTGATTATTACAGATTCATTTCACAAATCAAATTGTTTCTGATTTCTAATGCTTGGTTTTCCCATTGGTAGCAAGTGAAACTATCATATAGTAGACATCCGAGAACATTTACCGCTCGAAAATGCTACTCCAACATATATGCAGGATACCAAACATATGATGATAACCAGTATATAGAATAAAAAGAGTTGATTACACAAATGAACCCATAAGTTTGTGCATTTTTTAACTAACTACCCTAGCAAACTAGGCAAAAAGGTGATTGTGTTTAATTTTACTGAAGCTAGGTGGTTTTGTGAAAACTGCAGTAAGGCATGCATGGTTTTGTGTATTTTAACCCATATCATAAACGTTCACAACAACATTAATGCACTGTTCTCTTTCCAAAACAGCAATATTAGGAAGACAGATGCACCAAAATGATGCACCAGTTACAACTTACAGGTTGTTATATAAGAAATGTATGTCTAATAAATTTCATAATGCAGCATTTTGGTCCAAGTCAATTATACAAGTTGTACAAGTTTTAACCATGATCATTGGATTAAAAATGAATGAAAGACGGTTTAATGAAGTAACTATAAAGTAGTCAACTAACCTGGCATTGATGAATGTAAGAGTCTAGGACTAGGCAGGTCTGTGGTGACTCCATTTTACTGCATGCCTACGAAGACAGAAACCAGATCAAAATTATACGGAGTTATATACAAAAATACAATTTTTAGGTGGCACAGAAAGTGTAATAGAGTTAATGTATTGTTTTACTTTATTGTTCTTTCTTATTTCTGGCCATACATGTGGATGCTTATATAAGATATTTAAAAAGTTATCTGGCTTTAAAATGTGCAAGAACATGTTATCATAAAAGTCCATAAGATGTGTCTTACAAGTACATGACTAGGAATGTGTCCCTCTATTGCTACCATATAGTGTAAAGGAAAAAGAAAAAGAAATTAGCAGATAAATCTTAGGTAAGGGCAAAGGAAAATTCTTGCTTGCCGGGTGATTAATTTCAAGTAATTAAGTCATCAAGCTTTTACAAGAATTTTCCTGAATGCTTTCATACCCACAACAATTATGGACACTTCAAGTAAAATGCACTATCAAAATGTGCAGCATGTTATCACATACTGAATAATCTATGGTTCTCAACTTATTTCGAACCAGCTAGAGCAAATATACTCACACATTTACATAATGCACCTCTAACTAGCATGCAAAATTATATATGTACAAAGAATGATGTTATTTTCAACTTCTTTCTAACTAGTAAACATGATATCTTGGTTCCATATCTATTCTAATAAGCTCAAATATCATACAAGACTTATCTCTTTAAACTAATTTCAAATCCTGGTCATCAGCAGCGCACGCAATAGGGATATTGCTTTCATTTCACTGAATGTATTAAAACATGAAAATTATGTTGAAAATCTTACCTCTATTTGGCTGTGATTTACTAATGTATCCTCCAATATAACCAGCAGACCCTTTAGCAGAAACATCTGAGCCTCCATTTCCGAGCCCATAATTAAATGAGCTAGAAGCATCTCTCTCAGGTGTTGCTGATCTCCAGGTAGAGTCTCCATAGATTGAACTACTTCCATAAAAGTCTGAAAACGCCCCATCATAATTCCCAGTTGGAGAACCGTATCCTGATGATGTCGGTACCGTGTTGCTTCCATTATTTCTCCCATACGATCCTCCTCCACTCAAACCATAACCGCTTTCACCACCACCATACCCAAGATTCCCAGCATTAGTACTAGGATTCCCTCCACCTTGTCCCACCGAGGTTCCCCAATTAACATTGTTGTTTCCAAAGCTCCCCCCTCCAAGATTCCCACTGGATCCCGTGAAATTGTTCGAGTTAGAAAGACCGCCATTTCCCCATAAATTCCTTGTTGCTGAGCTGAAAAAGGAACTGCTTCCTCCATTCCCACTTTCATACCCCATGGGACTCCCGAACCTATTTGAGTTACCAACAAAATACGGGTTCACCCCTCTTCCATAATTAGGATTGTTGGTAAAGTTTGCATTTCCTCCATAGCTAGGATTCATCCCGGGTTCAAAGTTCATACCCATCCCGTATGCAGAACCGAACGGAGGAAACCCACTGCGTCCGCTAGCAATTGTGTTAAATCTTCCATCCATTCTAACCCCATAGCCTCCTAGATTGCTTGGATTAAACCCTTGTGTGTATCCATTAAGGAAGTTATTAACCCTGCTAAGACCGTAATTATAGCCACGAAGTGGACTTTGAGTTGGACCGGGTGACAGTTCTTTAGGGACAGCACGCTTGACTTCTACCATTTTACCGTTGAGTTCATGGAAAGTTTTGATCAAAACCCTATCAACTGCTTCTTCAGAATCATAAGTGATGAACCCAAAGCCTCTTGGCCTTTGAGTGTTGTGATCATACATTACTACAACATCTGTGATGGTTCCAAATTGCTCAAAGTACTGCCTAAAGTCATTTTCTGTGACTGTGGATGCAAGACCCCCTACAAATATCTTTCTAGTGCGTCCCGGACCAGGTGAGCCTTGAATGCTGCCACTGTTTCTACTCACAATGCTTTGATCGTCTCTAGGAACTGCCTTCTTTGCTTCAACCTGAAATTAATATGACATCACCATATAAGAAACCAAATATACATGTATTATGTAAGTACATTATGCAGCTAAACTACCATTCTTCCATCAATGTTGTGCTTCTCCTTAGTGACTCTATCAGCAACACTCGGGTCAGCAAAGACGATAAAACCAAAACCCCGAGCACGACCAGTTGTCCGATCCTTCATAATGACAGCCTCAACAACCTCCCCAAAAGTGCTAAAGTATTCCTTAAGACGTTCCTCATTGGTCTCCCACGAAATTCCGCCCACAAAGAGTTTGCCGAGGTCGGATTGCATATTTCTGCACATACCAAAAGTGCATCACATCAATGAATGCAAAACCATAAATCTCACAATCTAAATAAGTAAATTGAATAGAATCAGGCTACTTAATTCGAGCAGTAGAGCTAAAAATCGAAACTTTATTACAGTTCGGATCCGAATTGATCTATGATCAACAATACTTGAACAAAAACACACAGAACTAAGAGTGTGCTCACATCAGTCCATCACAACCTCAACACCATTCAATCAATTGACCAATGCATCAAATTGGATTGAAACATGGGCAGGAAACAGACAAAAAAACAGTAACAAAGCCCAGTACCTTATCTGTAGAATCAAATAACCAATCGCCACAAAATTCCAGTAGCAGTAGATAAGAAAAATGCGAGCAACAATCCGATTCAAACAAACAGCATCGGATCCTTCCTGAAACAGAAAATTGATCTAGTTTGACCCTCAAAGAAGCAGCCTGAACAATCCGATCATGAAAAAATCAATCTGAATCAGAATTCATGAACCAGATCGGAGACAATTCAGACAATAAAAGAAAAGATCGGAGAGAACAGAATCGAGATTCCAGACTTACCGATTAAACAAGTGTCAGATCCGAAATCGAGAAGAGAAGAGGAAAGGAGAAGGTTCTAAGATCTGAGAGGAGGAATTGAAAGCATGTTCAGCATCCTCCTCATCACAGACCTGCTCTCCACATACACAAACCCAAAAAACATGTAATTGCTGTCCTTATTTATACGCGATTTATAAGCTTTTTAAATCTAAGCTTAATAAAATCCAGATTCAAAATTAAATCAGAAATGAAGAAATTAAAGAAAAAACCAATAAATTCTCTAGGAAGCTACACCGTGAAGAAGGTTGGAGAGAAGAAAGACAGTGGAACAACTTATCACAGTTTTATGTAATAATCAATCAAATAGATTAATATCTCAAATTTGAAAGAAAAAAATAGATTTTTTTTCTGCGTTAATTTTGTGCCGAAAGCAAAGATGAAAAGAGGAGAGAGAGTGAAAGGGTAAAAAGGAAGAGATGGTTGATGATGCAATGAAAATGTGAAAGATTTTGGCTGTCGTTGGGCTTCTCCGCCTTATATACATAATGGGAATAATGTTATGGTACTACAGGCCCTACGTGACTTAGCATGGACCTGCATTATGCAATGCAATGCAATGTGACTGTGTAATTTATTTGATAGGTGAAATACCCGATTTGGTTTGGGCCTTTTTTATTGGAATAATAAGAATTGGTTGCACTGGGCTTCCTCACTTATATAGGTCAACGGGCGGGTCGGATTCGAATTCAGGTCATATGAATTTGAGTCGAAATTGAGTTTTAATTAATCGGGTAGTTAGATGGACGTGTCGGGTTCAAATTCGAATTATACGGATTAGATTTAGAGTTTTGATTAACCGGATCAACCCTATAGTTCTAAGTTGTTCACTTTTTATGATGATATATAAAACATCATAAAAAATTGTGAAATAACGGAGTTCGAATTTGTGTCGGGTCGACTCATTCCGATTTCATGGACTTTTGAGTTGTTGGAACTGATTTTTGACTGGACTTCCGGGCACTTTTCTGGTGGGCTGCGGTCACCGGTTGTGCCGGATTATGGGAGCCTTGGCTTCGTCTCCGCGAGCACTACGCCGTAGTGTACTCACACGTCAAAATCGGGTTCCGTTTGAATGAGAAATGAAGGCTCAAAGTTGGTTGCTTAACTAAGTTCAAAGAACAATTTTGGAGCTGAATTTTGATATGGGTTTTATCCCACATCGAAAATTGGGGTGGGAATATGAAGGGTTTATATACCCCAAACCCCATATCCTTGGTAAGCCCTTGGGAGAGGTATGGAGAGAGGACACGGGGGGCCCTCGCGCGGTCCGTCCGTCCGTCCGTCCGGTCCTGGTCCGTGGCGTCTTGTGGAATGGGGCCTCGCCCAACAGAGTCAGCAACCTCCTCCACGATTTTCTCCACGATCTCCTCCTCTAACAAACCAGATTCTCTACTTAAGAGAAGTTCTGGCTCTCATTCTCACATCCGAAAATTACACAGTCTCCCATCTCTTCTCTTCTTCTCTTTCTCTGAGAGTACGACACAGAAACTGGTTCGTTTGGCTTCTGCTTTTGATTGTGCAAACCAGAAGAATTCGTAGTTGAATCCCAACCGTCACATATACGGGGCGTTACAGAATTAAGGAAAGAGATTCTTTCTCGACTCTACGCACCAGATTCGTCAAGAACACTTCGGTATAATTTTTCCTTAATTCTGTTCTTTAATTAGTTCTTTACAGATTGTTATAAACGCGGATTACAGGTCTTACATGAGTCAGATCAGATTTTCTTGTTTTGGGTTGAACACTTTCTCTGTGTTCTACTATGATGGCAGCTGACTCAAACCAAAAAGTTTACTGCAATTAAACGTTCTTGATAATACATTATCATACAACAACAACAACAACAAGAAAGGGAGTTTGCATATAGTTAAGAAAACAGTATATCATACAACTCTATACTAACTCTGACATGCAACTTCTTAACTGAAATAACCAAAAAAAACTCCTACAAAAGTCACACAGATTTCCTCCTCTTGGGTTTAAGCCTCCGAAACAACACCATTCCCTGAAACACTCTCAGTATCCTCCCAGCATACTTCCTCTGTGAACTCAATCTCACTGAGCCAATACAACCGTTGCTCAACGACCTCTCTGTAACACAATCCTCTGTTCCCTGTGCCACTTTGAGGCTCTTCCTCAACAATAACAGCTCCTTCTCAAGGCTATGGATTCTAAAGCTAGTCGACTCATACTCCCTCTTTTCTTCAGAGCTTGAAATACTGCCTGACAAATTTCCTGTATATCTGAATGACTCTGAACAACTCTTGAAGGCTTGCTGAGTGTTAATCTGCTGCACGAACAACGCCTGTACAATTAACCGAAGAGGCATCACCTCGTTTTGCACCGCTTCAATGCACGCTTCTTGCGACAATTTCTGGCAGCTTAGATGCTCACATATTGACGCCTTTTCGTCTTGCGTTACGCTCGAATGTGCCTGAAACAATCTCACAGAAAGTAAGGCATTTCTGATTTCCCCCAATTTTGATGCTGGAATTTGGGAATTAGGTTTACCTGAAGGAAGGCGGAGATCGCTCTGTACAAACAGTCATGGCTTCCTCGATACGAAATCGGAACAGTCTGAATCAGGTTCAAGAACATAGTGGAATCCATGGCTGGATCTAGAGCGACGTACGAAAGATAAGAGTCCCATAGTTCCGCCACAATTGAAGGGCTCTGATCCGTTTCATGGCGGTTTGATGCAACGTATGCACTGAAAATGTTGATCATGACTTTGAATTCCGCAGTTGAAGAAATCGGTTCGTTTTCATGAACCCTAGAAACGAGAAAATCCCCAATTCGTGCCTTCGGCAACATGAACACGATCTGATTGAAGAGAATGTTTGTATTATTAGTGTCCAATCCGAGCTCAATAGATCTCTCCATCAACGAGAAGAAGAATCCGACAGGGATTACTTTGCTAGCCCTATGAACATGTGGAAGCAAATCGAGAATTCCGTGAAGTATCTCCAACCCTAGATCTTCTTCGCTGGAATTACACAAACACTCCCAAAACTTTCTAGTTTTTTTGGAAATGACCCATTTGTTGGCATAGAAGACTATGATGGGGCTAATGTACTTCTCCTTCATCCCTTGTCGTCTCAAGGAACAAATCACTCTCTTAAAAAACTCGAAAGGGAGACTGATTAGGTCCTTAATCCAAAGATCTTGGGACACAATCTCCTTGATTTTCTCAGAGCTCCATGGCTGAGTAGCCAAGGACTCGAGGCTTAAACTCGGTTTGTCTCGTCTTCCTTCGGGATCTAGAATCTCCATACACGCCATGAAAGCGAGTGATTCGATGCAACGACTGTCGATTAGCAACTCCTCTGCAAATGGAAGAAGAGATTGGCATTTCTGCAGGACGATTAGTGTGTCGTCCCAGCTTTGGAGGACTATTTGGTTAAGGTAAAGATCGGTTCGCTCGCAGAGATTGCCACACCCGAATTCTGATGTCATTTGTAGAAACTCGGAGGCACAACGTAAGGAGACGACGTTGAATGGGTCTATGAAAGTTGATGAGCCGTAGATGAAGAGGGCGATCATTTCGAACGTCTCTGATCCTCCTGGAAAGTCGGGTGGAAGATCGATTTTGGTGGTGTTGTTGTCTGATAAGTGTTTCTTGAAGTATCCACTTCTTGAACATAATGGAAGCTGAAATTAAATCAAAGAAAATTAACAAAGGTTTAGCATTTGAAGATCATGTAGATTGATTACTTTACCTTGTGAAGGCTGAAGATTCTGCCAGCAACTTGGACTTGAATGGCAACTGGGAATCCTGTTTCTTGGCTCCTGCAATGAATCATGCATATGATCATATTGCTTTTATTAGCATATACATAGAAATAGTGGTGAAATGGAAAGATTTGTACCAAGAAATGATCTTGATTTTGAGAAGAGCAGTGAGGTTAGGAGAAGAGTAAGGGCTTGATGAGACTGAAGAACAGCCCTTGGGACTTATTGGATACATTGCTGAAGATGAAGGTATAATTATGAAGCATTCAATGAAAGTATATGGGAATGTCAGTATATGTCAGAGCACAATCTGAACCTCTGAGCTTCAGAATCTATGGTGTAGTAGTGCTCGATAGAAGGAATACAGTAGTTTATTTTATTTGTTTCTGTGCATAAATAACATAATGGTGGGTCAAATATGCACACGAGTGCATAAGGAGGAGGATGAGTTGCTAAATTTAAGGGTTCAAAGACGTGCATGCTACGAGGGAGGGCCTCAAAAGAAGGGGATGTGTTTTGAAAATGTTGCACGTCCATTTCATTTGGTTGAATCTTATACACTTTGTAAGTCTTGCATTGCAAGCCATTGTCGTTGGCTCCAATCTCAAAGTCAGTTGTGAATAGTGATCTCTAATTTAACAATGGATCCGAAACTGGATTGTACTTTGTTCAGTTCATCTTGCTTTGTTCACCTTTCACTCTAGGATATTTTGACTTTTATTTGCATAATTGCATTGTTGTGATTTCCAGGTTTGATTAAAGGTTGTTTTTATCCGATTGTATTGGCGCTGGATGATACAATTGGGCCGATTTATCATCCTCTCGATATAAATTTTTTGAGGAAAAAAAAATCAAAGTTCGCAGTAATTACAAGTATGTCACCTCATCCTTCATTCGAAAAATTTCATGGTCAAGACTATGAACATTACTATCCATAATATGAATATTGGTGTATAATATGTAAACGCGAATTGTTCGTTTTTCATACGTTAAAAGTTGTTCGCAGCAGAACTTTCCTCGTATTATATGATATATAAAATTCTTTCTTTATAAGAAATACATTATAATTCAAGGTTATTCTCCTCAACATGCACACAATTGGATATGTTTTTATACTACTTTGAAGCCAACTTAAAGCATCACCAGGATATAAATTTGTAGACTATTTTGAAGTTTTTGAATTGAGTCTCAGTTCTCAGTGCAATAACCTTGTTCCCATTTTTAGTATAAAGGTGAAGCTGAATTTGATGAGTAATGTGGAGCAGCAAAAGGGTGCAAGATTGAAGGGGAAGTGAAGAAGTGCGGAGCAAGTCACGTTATGGTGTTTCACCAAATTCAGATTAACAGAATTAATTTAATGTTTTCGGGTTGATTTAAGACGGCACGTTTCCCTTACTACGTACCTCCTTGCACCTGCACATAATTGTATAATTGTATAATTGTATAATTGTATAATTGTATAATTGCATTTGCATTCATCCTCCCCCATAATTCTCCATCCTGCTAATTACCAATTATTTTAGTCTTAGAGTATGTATGTATGCATGTGTATTCAAGCAACCTTATTAACCTTAAAGTGACTATTAATAACACTAAGTAAGTTGAGGAAAGTGTCCGTGTGAATAGGTCTAACGTAGGAAAAACAAACAGTTCGCGTTCACAGATTACAAGACAACGTTCATATTTTGGATAGTAATGTTCATAATCTGAGTCATGGAATTTTTTGAACGTTTTCAATGAGGAACGCGATGACATACTTGTAAATATTGCGTACTTTGTTTTTGTTTTTTTTTTTTTTAAAATGACCTTAAAAAATTTCATTCGCTCAAATTATAAACAATATCTTGTCATCAGTGAATGTTTCATTTTTCCTACGTCTTGATCACCTGAACGTTTCTCAACTAAGTTTGGCATACATTTTGACAAAAAACAAAACAAAGTTTGGCATAAATCAAAATTATATGTGCATGGTTTTCCATTGTAACAAATATAATCCAAACAAGCTCCAAGCCTTACCCAACCGAATAGTTTCGGACTTTTGATGGGAGACAAATATGAAAATATGTAAAACCACTTTTTTTTTTTTTTTTTTTTGTCAACAAACGGGGCCCCTGCTATTCTTTATTTATTGGTAATAGAGTAATGAGCAAGAAGGTTCAAAATACAATCAGGAGGTAAAGTGAATTCCTGATAACAAACATTCAAAGAAAAAGCTAAATTAGCTAGAGAATTAGCTAGGAAGTGGGAGGTGCGCACTTTCCAGCTAGAAGAGGCGAGTAATCGGCGATACCGCTCTGCAAGGTGGAAGTCTGGAGCAGTAGTAAGCGTATGAGACGCCAAAATGGAAAAGGCCTGCAGTGAATCGACCTGAAGGTGCACTTGCAACAGACCATGGCCATAGCCATTTTTAGACCGTGCAGCACAGCCCATAGTTCAGCGGTTAGAGCAAAATTATTGAAAAAAGTGTTATTTTGTCTACAAGGATAAATAATTTCTTTATTCTTTATTGTAACTCAAAATTATTGAAAATAAAAACAAATGAGAGAATTGTAGCAAGTGGAAACATTCAGCAGGCTCATGGTCTTTAATAATGGGCCATGATCCATGTTAGAAGACCAGTAGGCCCAAACCTTTTTGGGTTCATTAAGCTTATCAATGTGCAAATTTATGAAGGTAGCCTATTTCTATTTAACCTTCTGCAATCGTATTTTATTTTTGTAACATTCATATATTAAGACATCTTCCATACCTTGTTAAATTTAGCCAGTCAACTAGGATTATAGCAAGTTGAAATGACACGTTATAATAAATACTATTTTAGCAGACAAGTTTAACACCAACAAGACTTGCTATAATTTTGCCATTTTCAAGTGTAACACCAATTTCTCACTCTTTCAATTTTCAATTTATTAAAGAAATATCATTTATTTAGTGGACCATACACACTTGATTTGCTATTTGAATTGCCAAATTTAGCAATCAAGATGAAGAAATAAAGCATCTCTACAAGAATATTCTTATTATTTGTCATTATAGCTTGTTGTTGGTGTTTGATTTTTGCTATAAATTTGTTATCTCTATTTATAGCAAGTCATTTGAGATTTCATTATATTGAGACTATTATGAAGTCTGGCTGGTTTGGGGTCATCTGTGACTAAAACGTGCTATTTCGATTATTTGAGTCGTTATTATGTCATTTTCAAGGCCAGGCCATTTTAAGCCGTGCATTTTGAATTTGAAATATTATATGGTCATGTTTTTTCAGTTTCAACCGCATTTGGACCGTTTGGTTTAGCAAGGAGCCAAGTTGTATAACTATAATTCACGTGCACAACAATCCACACAATTATTCAATATATGGAGTGTATGATTGTTATGAAATAAATTTCTATAAATTAGATTTCCATGATATTGTATTTGTGAAACTTTTTGAGTAATGCGTTTAGTGAAATTGTATTTGTTGTAAGTAAATTATTATACTTTTCCTGATTAAAAGTTAAAATTTACGAGGAATTTATTTAAAATTACTTTTACAAGCTTTTATCCAATTTATTAATAATTTGAATAATAGCTGTATAAGACTTTTTTTTTAAAATGAAACAAAAATGATTCAAGTGTATCTTGTGAAATACTAACAAATAACAATACACATCTTTATGCTCACCGAAATACATATTCTGAAAGGTCAATTTTCATGGTTTTTCTAAGTATAACATATACGTATAACCACATTCATACAGTAGTAGACTTACACTTGAGCGGATAATTACAAATAAGATCTTAAGTTTAGGAGCATAAAACCTTGCAAATAATCAGAATTCTAGCTCATCAAACACCATAGTGATCTTCCTCCTCATCTTGATCACCCTCATCTTCTTCAACTCCATCAAAGAATCGATCCTTAAGAAGCTCGGACGCAGAAGGCCTAGCCCTCGGCTTAGCAATGCACCGGTCAATGAAGTCCTTGACCTCGGGATCAACCACCTTAGAAAACGCCCCTGGCTTGACTCCGGTGGTCACCTTCTTGTAGATCTTGGCAATGCTATCACACTCGCTATAAGGTATCTCCATTGTCACCATCTCAAGCAAGCTCATTCCAAACGAGTATATGTCCACCATCTCTGTGTAGTCTTCTTCATAGAGCTCTGGTGCCATGTACTCTGGAGTCCCGAGTATCGAGTGTGCCACGTGGCTCTTTCCTACTATTGTCGCCAACCCAAAGTCGCCAATTTTCACCTGCATTTTGTATAAGATTAGATAATTTTACTGATTCACAAACCAGTAACTGCATCTGTTAGAATAGAATCTCACATCTGAAGTTGAGACTAAACACAACATGATATAAGTCCCTATGACATTATTTGGATGTCGTTGATAATCACATCATTTGGTATTAGAATGTCATTATCAACGACATCCAAACGCGCCCTAAATGCGTCAATTGGTGATGAATCATAAACCAATTGAACTCTTACAAATTACTACAATACAAGAAGTGTTGAAGTAAAACATACCTTGCCAATGTTGCCATTGATGAAGATGTTACTACAATTAAGATCCCTATGAATGATGCAAGGCTCATGTGTATGAAGATAGTCAAGGCCTCTAAGAACCTGCCTCGCCCACTTCTTCATCGCCTTAATCGAAACATGCCTATGCCTCTTCCTATACTCCCTCAAATTCCCGGAAGTGCAAACTTCAGTGATGAAGTTGAGGTGGGATCTCTCTGCATCCCTCCACACATGATACAACGTCAAAATATGCGAGTTTTTCAGCTTCCTCAGCAGCTGAACTTCAGCCAGAAGCCGCTCCAACATAACCGGATCTTCGCTGAAGTTCTTCAACTTCACTTGGTTCCATGCCACCTCAATACCTTAACATAGTACACACATAGTATAAAATTAAGCACTCATTGATCATTGATGTGTTCGGTAAAAGTAGCTTATATAAGTTTTTCAAAGCTTAAATTTACCTAATGGATCCTAATAGTATGTACATACCTTCCTCCTGATCGAAGGCACGGTATACCTTCTTGACTGCACCGGTGCCTAGTAGGTCATCATAGCGCCCGTATCGCCCTGTGGGGTCTACCTCGACGAAGAGCTCCAAATCAGAGGCCTTGGACGCACAAGGCATATCTCTGCTTCTTTTGATCTTTCCTGGTGTAAAACAGAGGAGAGAGATTGTGGTATAATGCAATGTGTATTAGATGAGCAATATATGGCCTATATTTCTAGCAGTTAATGCAAGACTAAGTATCACAAGCTACCTTTTGACAAGTCACAAGTAGGCTTCTAAATTAATTAATTGCTTATTTAGAAAGCCTCCAACCACACAACTTTCTGTTAGCATTGAGAATTAACCTGACAAAGGAAATATTTGTTTTGTTTAACTTAAGCTATATAAGAATTGATTCTTGATTTCTATGAGTTGACAACATGATCTTCAAAGGTGGAATCTGATACTAGGTAGTAAAAAACCCAACTGAGATTTCAATATGTTATGTATTGACACTTGACATTGATGATTTTTTTATAAATACTGATCTAAAAGGTTGGACTCAGAGAAATACTTTACTTGTAATATGAAAATTGTTAAGTGATTAACACGAGAGAATTAATGGGCATATGCTGAGAAGTGAGAAGTGAAGCTATAGCCTATGTGCTGGCTGAATTTGTATATTATACACTCTCTTTTTGAGTTTAATTTGCAGCTGAGGAGTTGAGATTCCAGACGTCAAGATTACTTGAACAGGATAACTTAATTTACAGCTAAAGTGAAGGTTGAGACTCGTATAGTTCCAGGAATTGAGAGGGTAATGGTTGGAAAATTTGGATTTTCATAGTCGATTAATGCAAGTAACAAGCAAAAGTACTGTACAACATCCAGAGGAATTGACAGTAAAGAAAAGAGAATATATTGGATGTATGAACTGAATAATACCTTACCTGATGTGAAGAGTTGAGGTTGGAGAAGAAAGGCCGGGCAGGGAAGAAACGGGGAAGTTGAGTTAGATCTTGGATGAGATCAGGATACTGAATACCTCAACTCAACTCAACTCAACAAACTGCCTTTCCTATTTACAATGTGATCTTAGTGATTCACCATACACAAAATTGTGATTCACCATGATTTATATTTTAAAAACAGTTCTTCCTTTTTCTAATACAAGTCAATAGAAGTACTACTACAGTATCGGAGAATTGTTGGAGAGGTTTACTACTTCGTGGGTCAACAATACTTTAACCATTTAGACTATAGTAATACTTCCATGTATACCGGTTGAAACTTATATCTTTATTCATTACGAAAATAACATAAAAACAAAAGAATTTGGTGTCGGCTGAGGATAACAGGTCGACCACTCATTCTTATATCAATATATGTCTTATACAAACATAACTAAGAGTTAATATCACCCGCAGGACTTGGATAAGTAATTAAGGATGTTGAAAGTGCTCATGCACATACTGAGCTCACATTGAAGCTTAAAATCTCAACATTGAAATTTGGAAGTATGTAGCATATATTATTAAGAAGAGAAGCTGCACAAATACTAGTACATCGTAAGGCTAATTTCAACCATCTAAAAAAAAAACATTGTAAGGCTATTTCAACAAAAATAATTTCCTTCCAGTTAGCACTAACATTGAAAAGAATATAAAATCAAACACAATTTGATTTCATCTTTCACGGGTCCCAAATCTTGAAAACGTATTTCATTTGCTCAATCCTAAAGCGTTTGAGTGTCACATTATCCCCCTCAGGCCTCATCAATTTATTCAATGAATCTCAGCGCAGCCTCCTTCAGCAGATTCACCTCAACAACGTGCACAAATTAACTCGTGTCCTCAACAGCTCAACTTAGAATTGAGATTTGAACATTTTACAACATTCAGTTATTAACAATTGTTATGGCTTCTCCTTGTTTTTTGGTCTTTATAAAAAAAAATCATGATACACACTCCCTACACCACACACCATCAAAACTTGTCCCGCACCAAGCATTGTCCACTACGTTGCACACAAAAAACATGAACATGAACAACTTACAACCAGTAATAAGGCAGATCATAACAAGGAAGGACCAATAATACAGAATGAGAGGGACATGCAGTAGTTGAGTTGGTTCCAGAATCAGAGGAGGGGGTCAGGGATTTTGATTAGTGCATTTAAAGCAACCTGATGATGCAGTGATTTGCATACAATAACATGTGACATTCCTCTCTTTTTTCCCATGAAACCTGGCTGTCAGGTATGGGGTTTAGCTGGCACATTCATCTGCATCAGGATTTCAGGATCTTGCTAATTTAAGTCATACCCCATTCATCAACTACATCTGGATTCAGGATCATAATAATAACTGGAAATCATCCCATAACAACATGCTAGAATATATTAGAAGTTGACCAAGCATCCTAAACATTGTCAGGATTCAACATGATGGAAGAAGGATCTTTATTCAACACGAAGCATGAAATTTCATTCACATGGTATCTCAAAAACATGATCAAAGTCAGTTCAGTGAAGATTCTATAGTAAACAATCCCACCAAGCAGTTAATAAAAAGTTGAGCACCATAAAAATGATAAGAAGCTGAAGGATTGGATGGAAGCTGCAATTTCAACATTAGTATATCATACCAAAACAGATTTTGAAAACTTATACATTCAAAGAGCCACAAAGATACAGTTAGTGCAAGTACAAACCATGAATAAATACGAGATCAACCCCAGGCCGGACTAGACCCTTCTCTTACAGATGGTGACCTGGGACTAAGACTTCCAGTTTTCCCGAGCCTAGAGGTGCTCCTCGTTTCTGATTTAGGAGTATTCAACAACGGACTAGAAGACCGATAGCTAGCACGAAGGGATTCATCAACAGCATTAGACGACTTAGCAATCGCCTTTCTTACAAACTTCTGAGCAGCACGAGAAAATGTCCTCACACTCGGACTCGCACTTCCACTTCTAACCGGTGAATGCAAAGGCGGTTTGTGGAACATTCTAGACCTTTCTTTAAGATTACGAGCCGCTTCCCTCGACAATGAATGCGCTTTAACATCTCTTGTGGGTAGGCTCGGGATCTTAAAATGAGGCCCGTCAGCACTACCACCAATATCAAAAGGCGTATCCTCACGATCTAATCTCAATGGCGTGCCTTCAATTTCACCCCAAGTGATAAACGGAGATTCATCAACACCAGGAGCAGGCGACGGAGTCTTAACATAATTATAACCATTATCCGCCTTCTTCTCAGACTCAACATAGAATTTGTTGGGAGTCTTCCTCAGATCCTCCAAGTCATATCTTCTTGATTTATCCATCTCCCTATCAGCCAAATTCAACGGCAACGGCGTCGCCCCGGCAACAGGAGCATATACTATATCGGCTGATTCATCAGCTTTCGAAGAGTTCGACATATTTCCATGAAACCGAGTGTTGGACTTGCTGATCTCTTTAGTCAATCCCTTTAATCTGACAGTCATCTCCTCATCAGTCAAAGCAACTTCACCTCTATCAGCTGGATGATACATCAGCAGATTCTTGGCAGTGAACTTAGTTCCTTCCAATGTACTAGGCGGCTGATACGACGTCCCGTATCCATCAGTAATCCTATCTCTCTTGACATCCTCAATAGCCAAAACATCATCCTCTTTCTCCCCTTCCAGAAGATATCCATATCTCTCCTTCCTCTTCCTATTAACCTTCTCTATAATCTTGGTAAAGCTATCATTATCCTCACTCGTATACTGCCTAAAGAACTGATCCAACGAGAAAGGCACATCTACAGCATTACTCTCACCCTTCCCGGCCAAATCATCAGTAGGTGGTCCGGAGGGAGTTTTATCGAATTGGAAAGGCGTGGTGGAATCACGGAAGAAAGTAGATCCAGGCGTTGGAAATTTACCTTGAGAATCGACGTTTGAAGGCTTGCCTTGCCTTCGCTCCATGATCTTCAACTGAGCGTCGCGGATTTGGATGGGATCGCCGGTGCGGACGGCTTCGAGCCAGTCGAGGCGGTCGCGGAGCTTGGGGATGTCGGGGAAGTAATCGCGCTCGATGATCTTCTCGATTGCGGCGACGTAGGTGTCTTCATCTAGAACGGCGGATTTCTTCTTCGATTGAATTGGTGCTGCCTTTGCGGAGGTTGGGACGATGGAGGAGGGATCTGAGGACGCTGAGGGTGATGGGGAGGAGAGGTGGCGGGGAGAGTGGCCCGGAGAGAGAAGCATGGCGGAGAATTAGGGTTTTTTCTGGATCAATGCGGGAGATTGATTGAATTAGGGTGTTAACTCAATTTGAGAGGGATTTGAGAGAGAGATTGGGGAAGATAGAATTTGTGAAGGTTTTGGGGGTGGGAGTCGGTGGTGGCGATGCCGGTTTTTGGGTAAATACGCTAAAACTGTTATGTTTTTTAAGTTTTTGCATCACTTTTTTAAGTTATAAGAAAATACCCTATTTGCTGTCAACAAAAATTTTAGAGCTGTCAACAATTTTTTTTACAGAGCTGTCAACAAATTTTTTTACAGAGCTGTCAACAAATTTTTTTACAAAGTTGTCAACAATTTTTTTTACAGAGTTGTCAACAAAAATTTTAATAGAGTTGTCAGCAAGAATAATAATAAGTTGTCAACACGACTAAATAAGTTGTCAACACGACTAAATAAGATGTCAGCACGACTAAATAAGTTGTCAAAACGACTAAATAAGATGTCAACACGACTAAATAAGTTGTCAACACGACTAAATAAGATGTCAACACGACTAAATAAGTTGTCAACACGACTAAATAAGTTGTTAACACGACTAAAATACGGTCAACAACATACAACACGAGCAATATTACAAAAACTGCTGCATAATTCACACTGTCAACTAAATCATTTAGCGTGTAGTACAACAGGGCAGCTGCTCCTGCTGTTGTGGCCATTGTAGCAGTTGCCATAAAACTCCAATCTCTGCCAAAATTAAAAACTTTACTATTACCAGTTGATAAACAAAGTAACTTGAGCTAAAAACAAATCAATAGAATGCAAAAGGAACAACTAATAAAGTTCAGATATAAAACATCTAATCTCATCAAGAAGCTACTATGATTTTGGTAATGATTTTGTTCCTCAATCTGATTTCAGGGAAAATTCAAAATGAGAGGGGCAACTCCCTTCAATTCTTTATATGAGTGGTGTATAATTTTCCCTATCAAGAAGTACCAACCCAGTTTATATGAAAATATATTACACATCAGTTAGGCTCTTGTACTTATCATTCAATCTCCACGTCGTCAGTTTCATCTCAGTTTTTCTTCCTCTAAAATACACAATCACAACTGTATGAAAAACTCACCAAACTCTTACTGACAAACTGCAGAAATAAGCCTATGTTCCATGATTACATATATAACTAATCTTTCAAGTTTCAATATCATCTATTGTGCATCCCAAAACCAAAATCTCTAGAGGAGTACATCACACAAGATGTTCGATTGCAATTGACCAAATGGATCAACATTCTTCAACCTATTCACAAGTTCATTTCTAGTTACCACTACAACACTGCTACATCACCAATTAATTCTGCAAATCAGAAACTTATAATCTAACCTAGAAAATTCCTAAAATTGAAGACATTTGAATCACTCCATAGCGATTAGCGCACAACAGAACACTCGTGATATGCGAATCCAATCAGAGACGCAAAAGGGGGCAAGAACATGAAGATAACAAAGAAATGGACCTGAACATGACTTTCCAAACCGAAATCCGCTCAAATTCGGATAGCCTAAACCTCGATCCTTCTCACTCGGGACAACGACATTAAATCGAAAGCTCGGAGCATCGATCTGCGTGGAGGCTTCAGAGGCTAATTCCATGGATCGCTTGGAGGCCTCCGAGACGATGTGCGTGCTTGGAGACCAGATCTGCGTGCTTGGAGGCTTGGAGATCTGCGTGCTTCGGGAGATTGGAGAAGAGGAGATCCCATCCCGTCTTCTTGGGCTGGCGACTATCAGAAGAGAAGAGGAGATCCCATCGATTTGGGAATAGAGTAAATTCAGATCCGAGTATTTATAGATAGGGTAGTTTATTAGCGTTTAATTCGGTGGCGATGGGGGGCGGCGAAGCAATAACGCGTGATCAGATACGCTTCTGAATTCTACAGGGTATGAATTGGACCGATGGAAGCCCATTTAATAGTCATATGAAATAATGGGTTGGGCTGAGTTTAATGTGACAACGGAATTGGGTTGAACGTTATTTCATTATTTATTTATTATTTTATAATCATTTTAAATTTTTATAAGGAAATCATATAATAGAAAAATATAAATATATATATGTATGTTTATTTTAGGATAATTCAGATTTACAAGATACCATGCTTATTTCTTTATATATTTCTTTATTGTAATTTTCTATAAAAATGATTAAATTTGAAAAATCATGTACAAAAATATCACAAAAAGATTGCTTAAGATCTTTCAGATTACAAAAAGATTACCTGTCAATATCCTATTATGTTATTTTAAAAAATTATAATTTTATTTTTATGATATAACATATCACAAAAGTTTGATTTCTAATAAATAAGGGAAAAAGTTATATTTTTGTGTTATATTAGTGATTTAAATTATATATTTTTATATATATTGAAATCAATTTGCATAAATTTTTTAAAACCTTATTTGATCAAATAAGTTTTTTTTGTATAAAAACTCGGTTATATTCGTTGTTTATTATATTTAAAATTTAAAAACTTAATCATGTATCAATATCATTTTAAACTATCAATTTATTTTTATATAAAAATATATATATAATACATTATAATAATTATTAATTGTATCGAGTTATATACACTCGCGCATGGCGCAGGAACTAGGATAGTAAACAACTAAAAGAGGAAAAATATACACCCTACACCCTCCTAGATATATAGATAAATCCATCACAACAAAAAAGATATTACATTTCCAATTCAGTTCATTCCTCTTTTAGTTATTTATTGTGTTCCCTTGGACACACATTAGAAAAATTCTTTCTTTATTTATAGTTTTAATCCTCTCCAAACCATATTTTATGTGCTTTAATATACAAAGAGTTATTTAATAATTATATTGAAAAAATCAATCTCATAATTTATAAATTTAAATACTTGAATATTTAAAAAATGTTTGGTTAACACTCTCTTTATTAAAAATAATTATCATATTAATTCAAAAACTTTATATTAAATAATTAATATATTTTTACTTTAGCTATTTAGATAATAATTTAAATTAAAAAATTATTTTTAAAAATTATACTAAATTTGTATAAGGTTAATGAACTAAATCTATTTGGTAAAATACATTAACCTAAATTATTTATATATTCAAATTAAATTTATTATTTTATAAAAATTGTGCGACGCACGGAAAACCAAACTATTTAATTTGATGTCGGTGTGATTCTTTTGGAGAATGAGAGATGAGAGACGTGCGTCCGAGATTTACTAATTTCGGGAGATTAATCCAAAATTGTATCTCACTAGCTTAGTTTTTGGTGCGTTTGCATGAGATTTATAAAATATTATACAAAAATTATTACAATAAAATATAATATTTTATAAATTATGGAGTGTATGTATATTTTAATCACTAACGACTAATTTTAATATTTTTGGATTAGAAAGAAATTAAAATCTATATATCTTCTCTTATCATAAATTTCTAAATAAAAGCATGCTAGCTTCTAATTAGGAAAATTAATATCTTAATTAGATAATTGTAGTAACTCCAATTAGGGAAATCTCCTCTTATTCGAATCTTTTAAATAAGAAATTAAATATATCGTTATCTTCAAATCAAGGAAGTTACCATAGACTCATTTTTAGAAGGAAATTAATATTGACTGAAATTTTATCAAAATGACATGTGAGGTACTTTGAAAGATAATATGACAAGTGACAAATTGTGTGCACATTCCAATTATCCAGCGACATGAATATTGTTCGCCAATTCATTCACCACATGAACATCCCAATCAAATCCTCATACAAATACGAACCTTGTAGTTTTTTGGACGATTGAGCAACTTATACTCCCTGAAGTTGAGGAGGCAATAAAACGATTGAACCAGATCTCCTCTGCACCTTTTTCAAGGAGAACAATGAAGCAAAGCAACGCGCGCGACTCGATGATGCAACAGTAGCTGGCGGAATTTTCCTTCGCGAGATGCCAGAGAGCTCGAGCCGTCATGGCTTTCATGTTCCCCTTGATCGTCGGATCTTCGTTCTCTCTAGCCTTGGATTCGGCTAAACTATGGAGATTAGCCCATCTTACATCAAATCCGGTTTTCCACCTTACTCTGTTTTATTGTATAGTACTCCCTCCGTCCCAAAATATAAGGGACATTTGGGCATTTGCGCGGAGTTAAGACGGATGTGAAAAATTGTAGATTTGATGGAAAGAGGAGAGAGAAAATGAAATGTATAATAATTAAAGGAGAGAGATAGAGAGAAAGAGAAGAGAGTGTTGGGATGTGGGAGAGAGAAATAATAGAAAATGTATTGGGAGAAGATAAAGAAGAGTTATAAATGAAATATGAGAAGAACTTTTTGGGACGCCCAAAATAGAAATGTCTCTTATATTATGGGACGGAGGGAGTATATTAAAGGAAAAGGTTTCCAGTGAGAACAAATCTTATGGTACATAGTGTGAAGTGTTCGCGTTCACTGATAACAAACTAATGCTAATAGTTTGGGAGCTCATGTTGGCAAATATGACGATCTTGTTCGTTCAGGTCATTTTCAAACAAAAGAAAAAAAATCACATAAATTACAAAATTGTACTGCATGACTTACTTAAAAAGTTCAAAGTTGACACCGCCCAAATTATGAACATTATCATCCAAAATATAAACATTGACGTACGTATAATTTGTGAACATGTTGGATGTTCTTGTATCGAAATGGCGAATATCATCACAATACGCAGCTACAAGTTTCTCCTTGTGGGGGGGGGGGGGGGGGGGGTAAGCCATGTGTTCTCATCATATTATACGAGATTCCCACTACGCCATGTTTTTCAGTAGTGAGAGAGCTTCTCCTCATACTGATTCACTGTGTGCGACTGCATAACTTGTCGAACACTAGTTGATGCATCTGTTTCTTCCAGGTTGTTTAATTTAGCATATGCCTTTACTTTACGATCAATGTGGACCTGACAAAGCATATCACACACGCAGAAATACATAGTCAACCCCTTAAATGTTCCTAGCTCTTGATCAGACATGATGGAATCCAGTCCCCCCAGGTGCCCATACAATCACTTCACCTTGTTTCAAGGTCCATACATAGTAAGATCCGTCAGGGTTTGAAGATTTATGCAATGGCTCCAGTCATGGTATTTGTGACGGGAAAGGACCGGTCGGTTACTGGAAAGCGACGGGAAAGGACCGGTCGGTTCAGTCGAAGAAGAAACCGGTCGGGATGAAGAAGACGCTAGTTTATTACAGAGGCAGGGCTCCTCATGGGATTCGTACTGATTGGGTTATGCATGAGTATCGCCTTCTTCAATCTTTTCCCGGGACTCCTCCCTCTTTGAAGGTATGTATAATTATTATCAGGCCCTTACTATATATCGTCAAAAAATGATTCTCGAGTTACAAGAGAAGTGCATATCTCGCGTTATGCGAGAAACAATGAACATTTATTGTTGGTTTTGTCTCTCGCGAGATCTGCATTCAACGAGATGGTTTTTGCTATTTGGTCCACGTAAATCGCTTGCTCGTCGATTTCAAAGGTTTAGTACTCAATCATCGTTACCGTTCAAATATATTATGATACATTTTTATGTGACCATAGTACTATGTACGTAATATGAGATTCCCACTACGCCATGTTTTTCAGTAGTGAGAGAGCTTCTCCTCATACTGATTCACTGTGTGCGACTGCATAACTTGTCGAACACTAGTTGATGCATCTGTTTCTTCCAGGTTGTTTAATTTAGCATATGCCTTTACTTTACGATCAATGTGGACCTGACAAAGCATATCACACACGCAGAAATACATAGTCAACCCCTTAAATGTTCCTAGCTCTTGATCAGACATGATGGAATCCAGTCCCCCCAGGTGCCCATACAATCACTTCACCTTGTTTCAAGGTCCATACATAGTAAGATCCGTCAGGGTTTGAAGATTTATGCAATGGCTCCAGTCATGGTATTTGTGACGGGAAAGGACCGGTCGGTTACTGGAAAGCGACGGGAAAGGACCGGTCGGTTCAGTCGAAGAAGAAACCGGTCGGGATGAAGAAGACGCTAGTTTATTACAGAGGCAGGGCTCCTCATGGGATTCGTACTGATTGGGTTATGCATGAGTATCGCCTTCTTCAATCTTTTCCCGGGACTCCTCCCTCTTTGAAGGTATGTATAATTATTATCAGGCCCTTACTATATATCGTCAAAAAATGATTCTCGAGTTACAAGAGAAGTGCATATCTCGCGTTATGCGAGAAACAATGAACATTTATTGTTGGTTTTGTCTCTCGCGAGATCTGCATTCAACGAGATGGTTTTTGCTATTTGGTCCACGTAAATCGCTTGCTCGTCGATTTCAAAGGTTTAGTACTCAATCATCGTTACCGTTCAAATATATTATGATACATTTTTATGTGACCATAGTACTATGTACGTAATATGAGCCTAACTTCATTTTTCTGCTACTATATATTTGTGACGATAATTAATTGAACCTTAGAATATAACCGATTAACAATTTAAGGTAACATCTAGGAAAAACCAGCTGCATGGTGTTTGAACGATCTATACTTGTCTTTGTGTTTACCGATGAGGGTGTATCAACAAAGCTCCAGTCAGGGTTTGAAGATTTATGCAATGGCTCGTGTGGGCTTAGCAAACCACTACATATCGGTATGATTTTCACTAAAGTATTTGTGTTTTTCACTCAATTTTCTTAATGCTTAACATTGTATTTATGTTTTATAATTTAGGTGTGTCTTAGAGAAGACTGTCCGGTACCATATGTACTTGGAGTTTGGCGCATGTTCAAGGATCCTAGTGCGAATGGATTGGATCGTGGGTTCGCGCCGAGGATGCAGCAATGGAAGGACTATTGCATTAGTTATGGTAGTATAGATGTTGATCTCTAGTGAATTCAGATATGTTGAATGTTTCACATTTTGTAACTTTAAAGGACTTGTCTTGTATGCTTTTGAGATTGTAGTTGATGACTTCTGTTGTATGTCTGTTCTGCTTTTAATGACTTGACTCCTTTTTTACCGTATTGTCTTGTCCGTTATTTTTTAATGTTTTAGATGGGTTAAATGAAACACATTCTGATAAACTACAAGGGATTACTTGTTAAATTAAAACAGACAATCCAGAAGTGACTTCCAGCTGGGTCCTAGTTGTAACACACTAAAGGCAAACGGGATTAAAACGAAAAACGGCGCGGAAATCGAGTAAAACGGGATTAAAACGAAAAACGGTGCAAAATCGAGTAAAACGGGATTAAAACAAAAAACGGCGCGAAAATCGAGTAAAACGGGATTAAAACGAAAATCGAGTAATACGGGATTAAAACGAAAAACGGCGCGAAAATCGAGTAAAACGAAAAACGGAGCAAAAATCGATTTTATGAAGGGACTTATAACGAAAAATGACAAGAAAAGGGTATTTAGCAAAAAGAAATAGTTTCCATGATGCAAGGGTATTTAGCCAAAAAAAAATCTTGAAAACTTGAAAAAGGAAGGGGTATTTAGCAAAAAAACTTAAGAAATGATGTTTGAAATGGATGGTTTGGGCTCAGTTGGTTTAAACGCCTTAGAACACTAAAACTCAAAATTTAAAAATTGTAACATGATAGAAAATGAAGTCTTTAGTCGTTATCAATTCTCGGAATCGAAAAAAAATCATCGAAAACGTCAACGGGCCTAATAAGGCTTTCATTGAGATTTAGTGAGGCCCATTACAAAAAAATGACATAAAACGGCTTAATAAGACCTTAAACATTAAAAAACTTGAAATGTAAAAGTTGTATTTGAGCATTACCAATATGACGGTTTCGTTTTTATAAGAAAATAACAAAATGAACACTTCGAAATATCTAAACAAGAACTTTCACCTAGTAACGAGTTAATCTCAAATATATAAGTCATATAGTTTTACTCATATGTGTGTGATATCACTTCGTTACTCAAATAAACTTTACATAAAACTTTTATTAAATGTTATAAAACACTCAAATACTCCAAAATAACGACATTTCACATCTTCGTATTGTCATTATTGCTTGTTTAATCATAATTGTATGCGTATTTCATTAAAACTTTCATTAAATATCGTGAAACGTTAAACGATAAATAACGACTACTTAATATTATATTAATAAATAAATAAATATTAATATAAGTTTAGTTTTCTTTTAATCGTTATTTATCGAATAACGTGACACGTTAAACGATAAATAACGACTAATTAATATTATATTAATAAATATTATTTAATAATAAATCTTTTTCTTTTAATCGTTATTTATCGAATAACGTGAAACGTTAAACGATAAATAACGACTACTTAATATTATATTAATAAATAATTATTTATTAATAATTATTTATTAATATAATATTAAGTAGTCGTTATTTATCGCTTAACGTGAAAACGTTATTCGATAAATAAGGACTAACTAATATTATATTAATAAATAAATAATTATTAATATAAGTTTAGTTTTCTTTTAATCGTTATTTATCGAATAACGTGAAACGTTAAACGATAAATAACGACTAATTAATATTATATTAATAAATATTATTTATTAGTAAATCTTTTTATTTTAATCGTTATTTATCGAATAACGTGAAACGTTAAACGATAAATAATTTAATTACGTACCTCGTGGATCGAGAGCGCTTTTTTCGGCGATTTTGAACGAGCCCGTTTTTGCGCTCCGCCCCGACCCCGACCACCACCCCGAGCGCCACCCCGAGTGCCACCCCGAGCACCTCCCCGACCACCACCTGCTTCAGCTCCAGCCACCTCGCCGGCGCCGCCAACCTCCTCCCCTCCACCTCCAGACCCCTCGCCAGCGCCACCGACCACCTCAGGAGCCACCGCAGCTCCACCACCACGGGCCCTTTTCTTTTTCGCCGGATTCGTCTTCCGCCCAGGCGCAGCTCCTCCACCTCGGACTCTTGCGCCACCAACACTAATACGGACGGGAGGGAGAATAGACAAAGCCGCAGCCTCCACCGTCGCCGGAGTGGATTTCGAGCTTTTCCCCATTTCTTCGGATTGCATGATTCCGAGTGAAATTGATGAAATTGATTGAGGGATTTGGATTGTATGAGAAAAACGAGTCGAATAAGATAGATTTGGGGAAGAAAACGAGTGAAATGGGAGAAGATTGGACGACGGCGAAAATTAGGGTTACGGATGAAGAGTGAACTCGGGAGAGAAAATGCGAGGAGGAAGAAGAAAGCGAGGCGGATTTCCTTTTTAGGGCGTACGCCCTAAAATGGCGTATCTTTCCTTTTAAAAATTTGTTAGTAGAGAATGAAAGTTGTGAATGGTTTCCACACATCTAATACCACGAAAATATAACAAGATTGAAAAACATAATACATAGATGGATGGTGAAGTGGGTGAAGTAGAAACTAGTTGAGGTTGCCTTTAGGATTGATCTTAAACCTATGCAGCCCAAAGTAATCCATCTCGACACCTTCCACGCATCCCTTTATAACCATATCACCGAGGATCCTCCCTATGACCGGACCCATCTTAAATCCATGTCCCGAAAACCCTCCCGCAACCACCACATCTTTCCCAAACTCCCCTCCAAGAAAATCAATCACGTAATCCTCATCCGGAGTCATGGAGTACATGCACGATTGCACCATGACGGGCCTCTCCCACTCGACCCGACCCGCTAGCTTGTCTCGAATCCACGACCCTATCACTGTAGCAGACGTGTCGAGCGGGGCCCACGTTCTGCTACCGGGCTCGCAAACCCTGCCCTCGTGGAGCGCCACTTTAATGAGGCCCGGATACTCCAACGAGGGGGTCCCGAAGAGCTCGGGCTCCCCGTAGCTGCTGAAGGTAGGAAACCCGGACTCGATTGCGAAATCAGCTTCGTACCCTTCCTTCACCTTCCAGTACATGACGCTTGTTTCCAAGGGCTGGATCGGGATTTCCTCCTTTCTGACCGTGTACACCAACTTCCGCGTCCAAGGCCCAGCCGTTATAACGCACTTCTTCCCGATGAACACGAGGTTGGGTTCGGATGTAAGGACGATAATACCCCCATCTTCTCTCCGTTGGATACCTGTTATACCATTTTACGATTCACTTCACCGCAAGCCATTTAACTTACTCTAGTTACTCGTGCCATGCACGGCTATTCCAGATTTTGTCGTAAAAATTCATACGGTTTAAGCCAAGTTTGTCTAAAAGTCAAAGTTTAACTCTCACCAAATAAGCGAAATTAATTTTTTGTTTGTGAATACTAATTAATACAAATTCATTTCATGAATGATATATAATTTAATTATATACATAAATATCTCACTATATATATCATAATTAAATTTAAAATTTATTCTTAATAGGATAGGATAATTTATATTTTTTTATATTGAATGAAGTCATTGTTTTATAAGATTTATTTGTTGAGTTAATTATTCAATATATTTTAGCTAAAAATAAAAAATAAAAATAGCTGAACAACCTAACCTAAAATCACTCTAGAAACTCTAAAAGTCGGAAACTCTCAGCTTTAATATATAAGATAGATAATAGTAAAATATTAGTTTATCGAAATAAAATCGTAACAATTCGGATTTTACATACAATTCTACTATTTTATAAACGATTTTACGATTTTATGCAAATGACTGTTACATCCTTGTATAACATTAATAAATATTTTTCTGAAATAGACTCTTTTTAAAAAACAATTCCCGCTATAGGCTCGATTTGAAAGATATTCCCAACATATGCACAAATTTTTGGTTCGGAAAATTTACACGTTAGAGAGAAGTTGGTTTTGATAGCGTCTCCCAACCGAACCACATTTTTTTTAATTCCCACGTGTAACACATAAAAAAAAAAAAATTTAAAAATGTTTACATAAGGTGTGAGGTCGCATTTCACACCGTAAACATTAATTGGTAATTAGCATAATATTAAGTTTTGACTAGGTATACTTTTTCGTATAACGTAGAATCGAGATATGATTCGAAAGACCTGTTACGATCCGATATTAGAATCTCGATTTTAATAACCTTACCTGTCACCTCCATGTTGTCCATCAAAACGGCACCGTGTCGGAGAGCAAGAGACTGGAACATGGAGACGGCCTTGGTAGGCTTGATGACGCCGCCAACGTCGTCAACCACAGCCACCCAGCCTTCCGGAAGGGCCACCGCGCCTGAGAACTCCACAACCGCCTCGGTCGGGCTCAAGACGCGGGGGTTGAGGCCGACAGAGCGACAGCTGTCGACGATGGAAGAGAGGGAAGAGTGGGTTGCAGGGCCCATGTTGAGTTGGGGGGCGGGGAAGTAGACCTTGTAGCCCACTTGGGATTGGGCTGCCTCATAGAGCCCAACGGACTCCATGACCATTTTCGAGTAGTGTGATTGAGTGTAGCTGGCGCGGAGGGTGCGGGATTCGCCGTGGGAGGAGCCGCGGTGGTGGAGGAAGTCGAATTGTTCTAGAAGGAGGGTTTTGTTACCGCGGAGGGATGTGTTGTAGGCCGTGCAGCTTCCCATTATGCCTCCTCCTACAACGATCACGTCGAACTCTTCTACCAACGCCATTGATAGTTTCACGTAATTTTCAATCACAATTTAAGTATCACTACTCTACTTATATATTGGGTAGGTTTGTTGATGGATAATAATGCACGATGACGGATGTGTTACAAGTTCAATGTTACTTTTGACGGAGTAGGTGAGAAGCAGCCCCATATTGGTATGAGTGGGGGTTGTTGGATATAATACACTAATGGGGTTAGATAGATTGGAGGTGTGCACACGAGCACATATGCGCATTAGGTCCAATAGATAAGTTCAATGGGGTTCCACTCTAAAACTAATTGGTAATAGGGGAGTAATCCATAGGCTTGTATACTAGGCTTCTTTTACTCCCAACTTTCGAGGTGGGATATTATTCTCAACATGTTGCCTGGTTGTTCACTTTCATGTTGTTTAATGTGTAATGATCAAGATTACTATTTGTGGGGTCTCCTTGCTTAGAGATTGACATGTAAAATGATCCGTGACTTTTTGTGAGATCTTGAGTTTCATTTTTGTTGAAAACAGCGTGTCAATTTTGATATGGGGTTAGAACACCTAAGCAGACTATTATCAAGACAAGAGCCGGTTCTCGATGGGCTCGCGAAGCCCAAAGGGAATCAGGTTAGGCCCATTGAACGCGAGCCGGGTCGGTCCATGAAGTCAGCCCAGAAGAACGAAAGCGGCCCATAAACAGACAAAGCCCAGAAGGAGGATTCGGCAAGATTAGGTATCGAAGGGGCAAATTAGTAATTGACTCGCGTGGGCCCCTGACGAGAGTATAAGAACGCAACCCAATGGATAGAGGAAGGGAGATCATCATTACTGGATAAACTCTCTTCTCTTCTTCCTCTTGAGAGAGAAAAAAACACAGAAGCAAACCTAAACTTCAATCTTACTAAACGACCTTCTCCTTAAGGCGTTTGGACGATTAACACATGGATTATGATACCTGGTGTTGCAAGCGAGCTGCGATGTTAAAATGAGTGGTTTCTAAGGTCATTCGGGTACTAGTGTAGAACTTGAAACGTTTTAAAGGACATTTTGAGTTCTCCTTTTCTCTACTTTACATCTTTCCTTACCCTCTCTTACTTTGTGTCAAATTGTGGTCTTTGGTTGCTTATTTGCGTGACGTCTGATTTGAGCGTCGGAGAGCCAAACCAGGAGCCACCTCCTCCTCCCGCTTTGGTTGTATAGGTACGACAGGTGTCAAGAACACAATTGGTCTTCAGGAAGAAGACGACGCAAAGTATTACACACAAATTGTCCTTTCGAGACTCGCGAAGTGTTTGTTGCGAGACAGCATTTTTCGGGCCTCAACACTGGCGCCGACCGTGGGGACTGTCCTCGCACAAGTAAGGCTTTCTACAGATATTCGCGTATTTCTGATACTTAACTGGCAAAGAGGATGAATACCGGCGGTGAAGGAAGTGACAACACCCCTCTCCCGACGAGAACACAACAAGAGATAAATAGCTTGCGGGCACCCCTTCCGCGTGTAAGTGAGGAAGAGATTGTTCTGGTAGGACCCGCACTGGTTCAGTATCGCGCATTCCTTCAGACGCTGGGACAAGGCGCAGGCAGGGGTCAAAACCAAGAACAACCAAGGACTGAAGCCCGCGAGCAAGAACAGAATCAGGGTGAACGAGAGCAACCTGTCGCTGAGGAGAGTGCTGAGCACATACCCGACGACAGAATTTCAATATCGCGTAGGACCAGGGACGCGGCACGCGAGAAGGCTTATCACCCTAATAGGTTTGATTTGAATGGCCCCTGCGAGCTACACAGAGAACCAATCTTACAGGGGAAGAACCGAAACAAGGGGATATGAGATTCGTGCCGAGCGCGGACCTTCTCGCTACCAGTATGAGGGGGAACCATATTACAACCAGGCAACCCGCCCGCGACAAGCTAACGAGGCCTATCCGTCCGTTAACCCCTCAGCCTTGTTCGGACCAACTGCTTTTGCAGACCACATAGTCAGGTCAGTCCCTCTATCTGATTTCAGATTCCCTGTTATCAAAGAATACAACGGCAAAGAAGATCCCAGCGAACACCTGGCACGCTACAAGTACGCTATGCTCGCAAGGTGCCCTGATGAAGCCACGATGTGCAAAGGTTTCCCAAGAACCCTCGCGGGCCCTTCCATGACCTGGATGCTTAACCAAGCGTCAGGGAGCATCCATTCTTTCGCTGATCTAGAGAAGAGTTTCTTGTTGCACTTTGGATCCTCAAGGAAAAGAAAAGTGACCATGCAAGAAGTAGTGGGTGTCAAGCAAGGACCAAACGAGTCACTAGAGGATTATGTCAGGAGATTCTCGGAAAAGATCTTAGAAGCCGAAGATTTTCATGATAAAACTGCCAGAGTCGCGTTCTTGGACGGTCTCATAGATGGAAGCTCCTTCAAGCAATACCTATACCGCAAGAAAGATTTAGACTACCAGGGCATGCTCGAAAGAGCGTATACAGAGATTAATGTGGAAGCACACTCAGGTTCAGCTTTGAAAGGAAACAATCAGAATAAGTCTGCTCAGAGTCAAAAGAGAGACAACCAGAGCTGGGGTAGCAAGCGCCATCAAGGTGGTCAGGGAAAAGAACATAACGACTCGCGAGCACCCGGTTTGCAAATTCAGGATCAGAGTCAGGGTCAGAAACAGTTCAGAGGCCAGAATCGTGATCAGGATCAGTTTCACTCGCAGAATTTTGTAGCCGAGCAAGATATCCGTCGCAAAGCCGGAAGGGCGAGGGAACGCGGTCATAGTCTCCACAAGCCAGCAACATGGTGTGAATACCACAAAGTGGACACTCACCCTACGGGGGAATGTAGATCGCGACCTCACCACCCGAGAGAGCAGGCGGTCTTGAATGCTCAGAGGGGAAATGGTGACGGAGGTCGTGGCAACCCGGGAAGAGGGGTAGGAGGTAAAGGCGGAGGTAGAACACAGAATGAGATAAGGCAACAAACCCCCGCGAGGAATAACCAGAATCAGGGTCCCAATCGCCACCCAAACCAGAACTTCCCTCACCTGGATGGCCATATAGGTACAATCGCAGGCCGCCATGAACCCATTCCCCTAGGCAAACGAGAGCGAAGGCTCATTAACAACACGCCCAAGCCTCCGGGAAAGCCAATCTATAGTATCACGAGACCTCAGACTGAGTCTTACACGCTTGTCTTCAGCAACAAAGAGGTAGATACCTGGGCCGTCGAGGCCGCAGATCCACTAGTCGTTCATGCTCAGATTGGAATCAAACTTGTGCAAAGGATTCTTATAGACACGGGAAGCTCAGCTGATATACTGTACTGGGACGCGTACGAGAAAATGGGGATTGATCAGTCAACACTCAGGCCTACTAAAACCACTCTAATGGGTTTCGCAGGTGACAGTGTGAGGGCCCTGGGCGTCGTTGCCCTAGATCTCATCCTGGGAGAAGAGACCGGGTCAAGGAGGTCAGAGAAAATAGATTTTGTGGTGATCCCGATGACCTCCTCCTACAATGCGATACTGGGACGCGAGACTCTGTGCAAGTTTGAAGCAGTCATGTCAATCTGTCATTTTTGCCTTAAGTTCCCAACGTCGTCCGGAGTAGGGGTCGCGAGAGGGAACAAAGAGGAGAGCCGCATCTGCTACGCATCATCCGAAAAGGGCAGCACCAAGATCTTGCTCGCCAACCAATTATTTATTCCAGGGTTGCCTCACGTGTTTGAGGAAGCCGAACTGGAGGTGCGTGCCTCTCCGAGGCCGCGAGATACTGGCGAAGAAGAAGAAGGGCACAAACCACATTTTGATGGGTTTGATAAACAAGCAATCACTCCATTCCCCAACAAAGAGGAGAAGCTCTATGTAGGGGGAAGGCTAGATCAGAAAGTTGTGCAAGAGATCGAGGCTTTGCTCACCCGCTCCAGGGATGTGTTCGCGTGGACACCGAAGGATTTGAAGGGGATCCCTGTAAGCGTCATGACCCACTCCCTGAACATCAGTTCTGAGGTCAAGCCGGGTAGGCAGAAGAAACGGAAGCAGGCAGGACCAAAGAACGCGGCCGCTGCCATGGAACTCGCGAAATTGTTAAAAGTAGGGTTTGTTAAGCCAGTACAATACCCGACGTGGCTATCAAACGTAGTAATGGTAGAGAAAAATCCCAAGGGGACAGGAAAATGGCGCATGTGCGTAGATTTCACTGGTCTCAACAAGGCATGCCCCAAAGACAGCTACCCATTACCTTCTATCGACCAGTTAGTGGACACCACCGCGGGTCATGAAGCTCTGAGTTTCTTGGACGCGTACTCAGGGTATAATCAGGTCATGATGAACCCAACCGACTCAGGGCACACGGCTTTTATTACAGATAAGGGAACCTTCTGCTATAAAGTGATGCCGTTCGGCTTGAAAAACGCAGGAGCCACATTCCAGAGGCTGGTGGACATGATCTTTAGCGAGCAAAGGGGTGACACCGTGGAAGCCTATGTCGATGACATAGTAGTTAAGAGCAACAAACAAGCAGATCACTCTCGCGACCTAACAGAAGTTTTTGAGACACTGGGAAAGTATGGAATGAGCCTCAATCCCGAGAAATGTGTCTTCGGGGTCACCGAGGGCAAGTTCCTGGGATTTCAGATCAGTGCGCGGGGCATCGAGGTCAATCCAGACAAGGTCCAAGCTGTAATAGATCTACAGCCGCCGAGGTCCACTCACGACGTCCAAAGGTTTGTAGGGAAGGTTAACTACCTCGGCAGGTTTTGTGCCAAGCTCGCGGAGCGAAACCTCCCTTTCTTTGACATACTGAGAAAACCGAAAAGCTTCGAATGGATGGAGGAGTGTGAACGGGCATTTATGAGCCTCAAAGAGCATCTGGCTAAGCTCCCAACACTTGCGTCGCCAGTGCCTGGTGAAGGATTGCAGCTGTACCTCGCGGCAGGAACGCGTGCAGTTAGCGCAGTATTGGTGAGAGAACAGCGGGTCCCGGTCTATTTCGTCAGTAAAGCACTTCTGTCGGCTGAGACGAGATATTCTCCCATCGAGAAAGCAATACTCGCGTTGATAACAGCCGCTCGCAAGCTCCGGCCTTATTTTCACGCTCACCCCATTGAGGTATTGACAGATTTACCACTCCCATCTTTCATGAGTAAGCCAACAACCTCCGGGAGGCTCGCAAAATGGGTGATTGAGATGACAGAATTTGACGTAGTCTATAGACCGCGACCCGCAATCAAAACGCAAGCTTTAGCGGATTTCATTGTTGAAACAAGTTTCAGAGAGTTAGGAAAAGATGATATAGCTCCAGAACACCCTCCAGAACACCCCGCGTGGGTTATGCACATTGATGGGGCGGTAAACGTAAACGGTTGTGGGGCGGGAGTCGTCTTGACATCTCCGGCCGGGGATAAGGTCGACCACGCGATTGCACTAAAATTCAGAGCCACTAATAACGAAGCAGAGTATGAAGCGCTCATCGCAGGACTGGAAATTGCGATTCACGCGAGTATTCACGTGGTAAAATGTCTGAGCGACTCTCAGGTTGTTGTGAATCAGATCAAGGGGACCTACGAAGCTCGCACAGGCAATCTCCCCAGATATCATGCAAGAGCTACTACCCTGATTTCGCTATTCAGGCATTTTGAGATCGAAGCAGTGTCAAGGGAGGAAAATACGCGAGCTGATGAACTCGCGAAGCGAGGTTCCCAAGCTCAGTACGCGAATATGGAACATCTCGATGGGAAGACCGTCATTTTCAAGGATGGAAAGAGCCAATACTTCTGGTTGGCAAAGTCTGAGAGCGCCATAAGTAACCAGGTGGAGTTGATGGAAATAGACGAGCCCGTCAGTGACTGGCGCACCCCTATAATTCAATACCTTGCAAGCGGAACCGGGCCCTCGGATCCAAAAGAAATGAGAAAACTTGTCTCCATGGCTGCGCGTTTCTACATGTGTCGTGGAGAACTTTACAAAAGGGGATACGGACCACGCGAGCTCAGGTGTTTGTCTAGGACAGATAGCGACGTGCTTATAAGAGAGCTGCACGCGGGGTTGTGTGGAACCCACACAGGTTGGAGACCTATGGTCTATAAAGCATTAAGACAAGGGAGCTTTTGGCCCACCATGAAACAAGACGCACAACGTGAGTCGCAGAATTGTAAGCCATGTCAGTACTTTGCCCCAGCTTCTCATCAACCAGGTGTAGAGTTGCAGATAATGTCAAGCCCCTGTCCCTTCGCGATGTGGGGGCTAGATTTGGTAGGACCTTTCAAGCCAAAAGCGCCTGGCCAACTAGAGTACATCATCGTAGCAGTCGATTATTTCACCAAATGGATCGAAGCCGAGGCTCTCGCGAGCACTACCGGCCCGGCAGTTAAAAAATTCCTATGGAGAAATATCATCTGCAGATATGGCCTCCCTCACGAGATCATAACCGACAGAGGACCACAATTCAATTCCCTGCAGTTGCTCACGTGGTGTAGTGACATAGGAATCGCCTTAAGAATCGCATCAGTCGCTCACCTGCATTGCAATGGCCAAGTAGAAGCCGTGAAAAAAAGTATTGTCATGGACCTGAAAAGGCGGCTAGAAGGCTCCAAAGGCAAGTGGGCCGAAGTATTACCTCTAGTACTCTGGGCAAACAGAACCACAATAAAGAAGGCAACAGGGGAAACACTTTTGCTCTCGCTTATGGAGTAGAAGCCACAGTGCCAGTCGAGTTCATTGTGCCCACGGATCGCGTGATTCAGTATAGCCTGATCGGCAATGACGAAAAAATGCAGCTAGAGCTGCAGATGCGGGAAGAAACTCGCGACTTAGCAACTATCAGAGCGGCCAATCATAAAGCCAGCGTCGCGAAGTATTATAACAAGCACGTAAAGTTGAGGGGATTCGCCAGAGGAGACCTTGTGCTCCGTAGAACAGAAGGAGGAAAGCTCGACCCCAACTGGGAAGGACCTTACATCATAGATCGCGAAGTCGCACCCGGGGCATATCGCCTCAAGGATCACTCTGGGAATCACATTGCCCACTCTTGGAACGTGATGCGACTTCGTCGCTTCTATGCCTAATCCTCCCACAAAACTCAGGTACGTTTTGACAAAGTTTAGTACAGCAAAATTTTTTCTCATCCATGGTCACAATACTTATCGCATTAAGGCGCTGAAACATTCGATTACTATAGCATGATAAGTACAGGTTGTGACACCAGCAATTCGTTATCACGCGAGTCGGGGTTACCAAGGAATAAGTATCACAGCCTGGTCGACCAATGCTCGTCCACCTAAAAAGGTAGCGCTTCAACTCAAAAGACAAAAGCCGTCGGCCACTTCACTGGGCTGGGCTAAAAAAAACCCCGGGTCGCGTGTCCAGCTTCCAGGGTTGAGCTAAAAAACTCTCCTTGGTCGCGAAAGCATGGACGGGTTTACGCCAATGAGCTCACCCGCCATGATTCCGCTTCACTGGGCTGGGCTAAAAAAAAACCCCGGGTCGCGTGTCCAGCTTCCAGGGTTGAGCTAAAAAACTCTCCTTGGTCGCGAAAGCATGGACGGGTTTACGCCAATGAGCTCACCCGCCATGATTCCGCTTCACTGGGCTGGGCTAAACCCCCCCCCGAGTCGCGTGTCCAGCTTCCAGGGTTGAGCTAAAAAACTCTCCTTGGTCGCGAAAGCATGGACGGGTTTACGCCAATGAGCTCACCCGCCATGATTCCACTTCACTGGGCTGGGCTAAACCCCCCCCCCCCGGGTCGCGTGTCCCGCTTCCAGGGTTGAGCTAAAAAACTCTCCTTGGTCGCGAAAGCATGGACGGGTTTACGCCAATGAGCTCACCCGCCATGATTCCGCTTCACTGGGCTGGGCTAAACCCCCCCCCCCGGGTCGCGTGTCCAGCTTCCAGGGTTGAGCTAAAAAACTCTCCTTGGTCGCGAAAGCATGGACGGGTTTACGCCAATGAGCTCACCCGCCATGATTCCGCTTCACTGGGCTGGGCTAAAAAAACCCCCCGGGTCGCGTGTCCAGCTTCCAGGGTTGAGCTAAAAAACTCTCCTTGGTCGCGAAAGCATGGACGGGTTTACGCCAATGAGCTCACCCGCCATGATTCCGCTTCACTGGGCTGGGCTAAAAAACCCCCCCGGGTCGCGTGTCCAGCTTCCAGGGTTGAGCTAAAAAACTCTCCTTGGTCGCGAAAGCATGGACGGGTATACACCAATGAGCTCACCCGCCATGATTCCGCTTCACTGGGCTGGGCTAAAAAAAAACCCCGGGTCGCGTGTCCAGCTTCCAGGGTTGAGCTAAAAAACTCTCCTTGGTCGCGAAAGCATGGACGGGTTTACGCCAATGAGCTCACCCGCCATGATTCCTCTTCACTGGGCTGGGCTAAAAAAAACCCCCGGGTCGCGTGTCCAGCTTCCAGGGTTGAGCTAAAAAACTCTCCTTGGTCGCAAAAGCATGGACGGGTTCACGCCAATGAGCTCACACGTCTTTTAAAAGTTCTTAAACCGCATAAAGACCAAATACTGAATGCCTCTCTACATGTGCAGTGCTTAAATATCCCCCGCAAAAGCAACGTCATGCCCAGATCATCTCTACAAAGTCAAGAAATTCTCTGCAGCAACCATACCGAAGAAAAACTGTTCTGAGGCTACGCGACTACAAGAGCTCAGGACAAACCCCGCGAGTATCAACAACCATAAAGAGCTAAAGCGCGAAACCCTGTCACCGGCTAGAGCGAACGTACTGACCAGGACTCGCGTGTAACGTTCGTGCAATAGCTAACAGGAGAATGGTTTGCAATGCTTTATGATTCTCACAAAAATTATGTAACACCGTCAGTTTTACCTTTTACTATACAAGAGGGATCATAGTTATGAAACACTCATCTCTTACGTTTTATTTTTCGCAAAATTACTCCATTTTTCCGAAACACAAAACGGGGGGGACGAGGCGAGATAAGTGTATACGAAACAAGCAGACGGATAAGTAAAACCAAAAATTTAGAGCAAAACAGCATACAGCTCGCGACAACCATGGCCGCATTAAAAAGATTAATTACATAAGAGCCCAATTCTCGCGACAGTAATACCAAAAACATACATTGTTCGGAAGACCACCAGGCCGTGTCAGAAGGTTAATAAACATTACTTAGCGACAGACTCAGGAGCAATCCCTGCATCCTCTACGCTATCTGCCTCTAAATCCACAACGACGTCCTGAGCGTCAACTACCCGCGATCCTGACCCCCCCGCTTGATCTAAGCGAGAACGCTTCAGGGAGTGCTGAATGGTGTCAAGAAGAGCGTCGGGCGCGAATACCTTTCTCTTACGAGGAGAGTGGGCCGGAGAAGGAGGGCTCGGTAGCGTGTGAGGAGCAGGTTCCAACCTCTCGGGCGGAGGCGGAATGACCATCTTCGGAAGAGGAGGCTTGGGCACTTGATTCTCTTTACCCTTAACGATGCCTTTCTTAGGTGCAAGACGAGTTACACCCCAAGCCTCGAGTGGAGTATCCCCATCATCAATGAAAGTTCCCGGCACCGGGGGCTCATACTCGGGAAGGTCGGTGGAAAAACCACATAAGTCCTGAGCGCTGAAGGGGAAATCTTTGACTTTGTGCTTCCGCATCTGAACTTTCACCATACAAAGGAGAAGCGTGTTGACAACATTCTTGTAAAAATCCACGCGAGCACGTTGACGGTAACCCCCGCAATACTCTTCCACCGCCATGTTCCTCTCATAGGCAATTCTCTCAGACATCGTCGCGTGAAGTTTCTCATTTTCTTGTCTGAGGTCGTTCACTTGCGTGTTGTACTCAGTAACGATGTTGACATGGGTGGACCTCTCATACGCGAGTTGGGCTTCCAGCTCTTTTATCTTCGCGTCCTTGGATTCCACTAACGCATTGGCCTTCGAAAGCTCCACCTCCAAAGCTTTCTTTTCCCCCATAAGCCGAGACTTAGCTGCTCTATTGGCATCACGGATTGACTGGTCCTCATCCATCAATTCTTTAAGTTTATCTTCCGCCGCGAGCACCCTCCGACTTGCGCTCGCGATAATGTTCATTCCCTGCAAAATGACCAACTCCAGGGTTAAAAATACCCCAAAGAAACAAGAAATAGATAAGAACGCGAAACTTACCGCAAAGAGCAGCTTAGACAGGGCACCAGGTCTATCCGAGACTTCCTCATAAAGGCTGGGTTCGGGGGGGGAAACAGTTGGAATCGAGTCAAAGAAGGCACGCGTCGCAGACAAACCATGAATGAAAGTGGGGTTCACAACCGGAGAATCAGTAGGCTCTGGAGAGGAGACAAACTCCACTTCCGTCGTCCTCTTGCGACTTCTCTCAGGTACTTTTTGCTTCCCCTTATCGCGAGATGAGATGTCGCGAGACCTCTTGGTCTGAGGGACCTCCTCAGAAACAGTGGTCGCGAGCTCAGCCGGCGACTCCGATACAGCAGGAGGAGGAGCAATGGTCACACCGGGAACAGACGAAATATTGTGAGCAGGATCCTCGAGGGTTAGGGAGCCGGCCTCGTCAAAAACCAACCCATCCAAGTCCGGAAGATCAGAGAACATATCAGCATCTGCAAAAAACACCACAAGTGAGTATAAAAAAAACAAACAAACGCGAGCGCTAAAAACAAACACACGAACAAAAACCTCGGGCATGGGCTTTAAGGCTAAGTCCCCTGGCAACCAGTAAAGCATCCGAGATTGTCAACTCAAAACGTTTTTGAACAGCTTTGTCAGGGTAATCCTTATAGTCACGAATGAATTTATCGCGAGTCTCCTTTGGAAAGAAGCACGAAGCCTTTCTCGCATGAGGCTCGCGTACTTGGACAGAAATTTCGGAACCAAGAGGGGGACGAACTAAGAACCAACACGTTTTCGACCCATCAATCTTCGAGCGCAATCGGAAGGCACTAGGAGTCTTGGCTTGAGCGGTATAAAATCCATCCTCGCTTGAGTTCTTCATATACGAATTAATGAGAGCGTAGTGAAGCGTATTGGGAACTATCCCAATATCCTGACATCGCATGGTGTAAACGATCAGCGAACTCCAGAAGTTTGGATGCATCTGTGAAGGGCTGAAGCCTAAATCCGCCATCACTTCAGTCCGAAAGGACGTACACGGGAGACGGAAGCCAGGTTCTAAAGATTGCATGCTTAAAGCAAAGAAGGGCCCGTATTGGTCAAGGGAAGTGCCCTCGTGGTCAGGAAGGGCAAAGATAGTCCCTTCAGGAAAAGGGTATCGCGTAGCAAAACGGCGAAGGTCGTCAAAATTAAGACTGTTGCGATGGGCCGTGTTAGGAATTAAGGTGCGAGTATGTTTTATTCTCTTTGTAAGGATACTTACTCGACCAGGATCCGCGAGAAAGGGTTTCTCTATTACTATATGGGGTAAGGACCCCTTATGGGAGAAGAAGCTAGCAAATTGACCATAATTGGTCTCGGCTCGCTCTTGAATAACGCGAGACTGGTTTTAGATTTTTTGGACGTCTTCGCTTTACTCCATTTGGATTTCCTGGTAACGCGAGATCGCCTACGAGAACTAGGCTCGCAACCACCAGAGCCACCCTCGGATCCAGACGTTGTACGCCCTGAATACTCAGCTCGAGCTGAACGTTCGTAGAAATCATCGCTACGTGAAAGCATGGACAAAGTAAGTTTCAGTTTTCCAGGGATGGAAAGAGGGAAAAGAGGAGAACATCGCAAGTGGAAACAACGCGAGGCGGTGGGAAGTGAACAAACAAGAAATCCCTGGAAAAACTGAAACTCGAAAGATCAAAGGAGAAGTAAAAACGACATCAAGATAAACCAGGCCCAAAAACACGGAGGATCTTGTAGAGGCTTGAAGTGGCGGAATTGACCGAAACACGTGTGTTTTCCTAAACAACATATCGAGAAACAAGAGTCGGAAGGAGAATCCGGCATAAGAAACACCCAATGGACAAACAATCTCTAAGGGAAATCTATCAAAACGAGGAGCCCGAGCAAAGATTCTGACAACAGTTATGAGCATGAAGAAATCGAGCGACGAATCTGTGGGGAACCCCAAAATCAAGCCAAAACAAACATTTACGAAGTAGAAAAGGGAAGGAAGAACGATAGACTAACCTGCCATCGGAAATCGGGTGAGAGCGGCGACGAAGACGACCGTAGAGAAGGGGAGAGAATACCGGCGAAGAGGATGTATTCGCAGTTTGAAGAGAACGACGAAGAGTTGTGGCGGATAGAAAAAGGAAGACGAAGATGGGTATTTATAAAGAAAAATCGAAAAAAGAAGATGCAATGAGAAGAAGACACGTAGACAACATGCGTCCAGCGCGGGAATTCGTAAAGGTTTTTGAATTCAAAACGTCGCCCCGAGAAATTTAGCCAAAATACACGCGACCCATACACGCGATGCAATCATACCAAGTCAGGAGGCCACTATCATATCGAGAACGCGACTTCAAGGAAACAAACCCAAGCCTTAAGCTATTCAGCATAAAAGCTTGGGGGCTGGATGTTGGAGCCGGTTCTTGATGGGCTCGCGAAGCCCAAAGGGAATCAGGTTAGGCCCATTGAACGCGAGCCGGGTCGGTCCATGAAGTCTGCCCAGAAGAACGAAAGCGGCCCATAAACAGACAAAGCCCAGAAGGAGGATTCAGCAAGATTAGGTATCGAAGGGGCAAATTAGTAATTGACTCGCGTGGGCCCCTGACGAGAGTATAAGAACGCAACCCAATGGATAGAGGAAGGGAGATCATCATTACTGGATAAACTCTCTTCTCTTCTTCCTCTCGAGAGAGAAAAAAACACAGAAGCAAACCTAAACTTCAATCTTACTAAACGACCTTCTCCTTAAGGCGTTTGGACGATTAACACATGGATTATGATACCTGGTGTTGCAAGCGAGCTGCGATGTTAAAATGAGTGGTTTCTAAGGTCATTCGGGTACTAGTGTAGAACTTGAAACGTTTTAAAGGACATTTTGAGTTCTCATTTTCTCTACTTTACATCTTTCCTTACCCTCTCTTACTTTGTGTCAAATTGTGGTCTTTGGTTGCTTATTTGCGTGACGTTTGATTTGAGCGTCGGAGAGCCAAACCAGGAGCCACCTCCTCCTCCCGCTTTGGTTGCGTAGGTACGACAGGTGTCAAGAACACAATTGGTCTTCAGGAAGAAGACGACGCGAAGTATTACACACAAATTGTCCTTTCGAGACTCGCGAAGTGTTTGTTGCGAGACAGCATTTTCCGGGCCTCAACAATAACAATGTGTCAATCCTCGTAATTAGCTTTGGTTGGATACGAACTAACGTTTGCAATTAGAATTTGGAGTCGGATTAGCATTTAGTCGCAACAATTCAGGGAAGGGTTTTGGGCCATGATTAGACATTCGTCTGGCGACCCATTTTCCAGTGAAATTAAAAATGGACCGTCAGTATGGGCTGCGAAAATTGGGCCTCTTAGACGGCAAACTTTTTTCAATAGAAACTAAAATTTGCAATTGTTGGACCAAAACTCAAATTAGGAACTCTTCATTTGGGTTTTTAGCAATATTACTATGCATATAGCTCCACTCTTAACGCGTGTTTGATACAAAATCGATATATTATTGTTGTAGAACCTCAAAATAGTAAAATAGTGTACATAACTTTCCCAAACTACAAAACATATACTGTAATAAACAAAAGTTTTCAAGCCCACTTAGCCAAGACAGACATGCAACCAGCACCAAGAAGAAGGCAAATATTAGAACCGAGTTGCATTCTAGGGTTGTTCTGCACCCTAGGGTTCATGAAGTCTGCAGCAAGAAGATCCACCAACGCCATGTAAATAAGTATTCCAGATGCAGCAGCGTTGAATACTCCTTGGACGATCAAAGACGTTTGACTGTTTTCGTCGTAGCTATTGGTGATTCCGATCCCGATGGCTAGCCCTAATGGGGTTGTGAGGCTGAAAAAGAGGGCCATTGTGAATATGGCTTTCCACTTGAATTTGGCCTGCATGCACAAATGAACAAGATTGAGTTAAGAGTTGATGAATGGGGTCACATTTGAGAGTCTTTTTCCAAAGTAAACGAGGACCCATCTATAGTAGGAATCTAGGATTGTATTGGTCATTTTTTTAGCGGGCTCCATAATCATGTGCACATTAATTACTTAGTGGACTTAAGATGGTCCTTCCAAATTTGGAGTTACTAGAGCACTTCTCCAAAACAAAAAATAGTGATTATATTGGAAATAAGTTTTAAATCGAGCATAAAAAAAAGCTTAATTCAGAAGAAGAAAAAAATCGATAATCTCACCTGAGCAATGCATCCGCCAAGGCCCATTCCTTCGAAGAATTGATGGAAGCAAAGGGCTGCCATTAATGACTTTATTGTTGAAAGACTTCCAGAAGTCCCTAATGTTATGCCGATTATCACTGAATGCACCATTATTCCCAGCTCTAACACCTGCATAATTTATTTATTTATTATATTAGTCAAATTTCAATCCTACCAAAGTGTATAAAATAAATTATACTCCTACTCCCTCCGTCCCACTTTTTACTTCTTGATTCTATTTTTGACACACATTAAGAGAATCTTCGTAATTTCGATCAATATATAGATAAAAACATAGTCATGTGTGGTCTTGTTTTATTCGTCTTATCGAGTACTTTAATAATATTCAAATTATATAATCATTACTAATTTATAATTAGAGATATTGATAAAACAAAACGCACATCGTCATACGTGCCCGAGTGAAATAAGAAGGAAATAAAGGTATAGGAGTATATTCTAGGATTCTCGAATGTCCTCATAATTCAAATATCTAAATAGCAACACTATTCCTCCCTTCATGGAAACAACCAATTCCTCCCTTCATGGAAACAACCAAAGCCAGTCTGTTATGTGCACATATACTCTTCGAGGCTTCGCAAACAATATCAAACACTAATTGCTCTATAAAGTAATGAATCTCATAACTTTTTTTTTTTTTTTTTTTTGGTAGAATGAATCTCATAACGTATTAGTATTATCATTGACTTATCAACCTTATGATTTCAATTATATTATTAAAGCTTTATAATAGAATCGTTGACTTCTAAAACTATTAAGCGTATACTTTGAAAAAGTTTAGGATTATTTATTATTACTGGACCACATAAGATCATTCTTGTACAAAGTCTGTGTTCAATAAGTTGTGTAAGTGAATTGATGCGAGTGAAAACTGAAAAGAAGTAAAATTTGAAATAGTAGATGAAGTTAACATCAACAACGTGACTAGGTAACAATTTCTTACTTGTGTAGTAACTCGTTGGCGGATAAGATCGAGCTTTCCGGCAGCCTCGGTGGAGCCGACTCCGGTAGGATCCCCATGAGCATGACCATGAGTGGCGTGCGTGTGCATATGCACGTGATTAGCATGCTCCACATCACCCTCGACAACCTTCTCATCCTTAAAATGTTGTCGTCGGTAATACCCTGTAGCCGTCGACTCGATCATAAGCGTCGCTATAGCCGCCACCATAGCCACAAATCCCGCGAACGGGAAATTCTCCCACGCACTTCCTTTAAGGCAAGGCGACGAAAGATTGTCAAAGGCGTCAGGAAGAATGTGGATGAATCCAGTGGCTAAGATGACGCCAGCAGCGAAGGCTTTGACCATGAAGAAGATGTCGCCGTCGGGGCTTAAGGCCTTGATTGATTTCCCCGCGATCGGGAGCAAAACCCCAACGGCGCTGGATGCAAGGATTATGAAGAGGGCGATGATTTTGTATCGAGTTGTCGAGGATTTCGAGTCGGTTGAGAGGTCGTCGGCATCGCACGTGCATGAGGCGGAGGCCGGGATTGAGAAGAAGAGAAGGAGAATTGCGATGAGGAAGATAGGATTAGGGTTTGCCATTGGAGGAGAGGATGAAGGAGATTGAAGTTGTTAAGTTGGTGTTTATATAGAGAGGTTGTTAAGAGAGTGTGTGTACGTACAAGATAAAAGGGAGCGGAGAGGAAAATCTATTCAATGGAATTGGAATGACGTAATGTGTGATATGAGGTTTTGACTCTAATGGGAAATTAAGGGCTTAAAGATGATTGTTAAGGTGATGGGTATGGTTGAATGACCAAAAGATGCGCACATTATTGACCGATTTATTTCCCTTATTTTTTTTAAATACTTAGTTTTGGAGAATTATAGCGTATTGTTAATTGTTTTTAATATTATAAAATCCAGAGAAATCAGTGATATACTATATACTCCCTCCGTCCCCTTTTTTCGTTCTTGATTCTGTTTTTGACACTATTCACACATCAAGAGAATCTTCGTAATTTCGACCAATATATAGATAAAAACATAGTCATGTGTGGTCTTGTTTTATTCGTCTTATCGAGTACTTTAATAATATTCAAATTTTATAATTTTTACTAATGTATAATTAGAGATATCGATAAAACAAAACGCACATCGGCATACGTGCCCGAGTGAAAGAGGAAGGAAATATAGGGACAGAGGGAGTATATGGTAATATATTGACTATGATATTGATAGATAAGTCCTACTTAAAGATAGAATACTATATATTTTAAAAGTCTAATATATCAGATATGTGTGTATCAAAATTATTACTCATACTATATCAAACGAGCTCGTATATACTATTATATAAGTTTTTTTTTGGGTTGAATACTATGGAGTATATAAGTTGTATACTCACGTAACTCACTTTAGCTACTAAACGATTTGAGCCAATGTTATGGAATATATATATCTACGAAACGATCGGCTCTGAATCCTCTAGGTCATGCTCCTTTAAAAAATGGTTATTTTTTTATTCAATGTAAAGGTAAATTTCTCTTGTAAAATCTTAATTCTTTATTCCTGAGTAATTTCATACAAATAACCCTCTTTAAGATAACAATTACTAGTAATAAATTAAAAGGGACATATGTTGGACCCGGTTCTCGCGATCAATAACGTGGACCCGGTTCTCGCGACTCTAATGACGCAAACCCGGTCCGCGACCGAGAAGCAGGCCGCGAGCCCATAAGGCCAGAAAATGGGTTGAGAATGAGAGGCCCATTAAGAAGCCCAATAGGTGAAGAGAGCGATAACGGATTGTGTGGGACCCACTGTGTGGTTATAAATCCTAACGGCAAAGAGAGAGAAAGGGACAGTCGACTGAGAGCATCTTCTTCCCCTTGGAGAGAGAGAAAACACAGAGGGCGATTACTCGTTTCCGAGCTCGTCTCTTCGTTCCCGATTTACCTCCTTTAGTAGGAAATCGGATGATCGGTACCTGGATCTTGACTCTCGGTATCGTCATCGTGCTTTTGAGGTTTGATTCGTCACGATTGGTTGAGTTTCATCATTTACTGTTTCATTGAGTTGGCTCACGAGATTTCATTGTTTTAGTCATTATTTTGGTCGCTATCTTCTCTTTGTGTTGCTTCATTCTGTTGTTGTTATTGAGGCATTGTGTTCGTTTACTTATAGCTATTACTGATTTGAGCGTCGGAGAGCCAAATCAGGGGGTTCAACCTTCCGGTTTGGTTGTGCAGGTACTGTAGGGATTGAAGAACACAAAGAACATAAGGGAATAGCACATTTTGATCCAGATGACAGTGTATTACAAGTTGTTGCTCCAGTTTGCGTAAGGAAGGTCTCCAACACTTGAAGATTCTTAGAAGGCCAGATCTCGCGAGGTGTTGATTGCGAGATCGCAAACATCTGGGCTCCAACACTGGCGCCGACCGTGGGGACCTTCTCGCACAGCTAGCTCCCTTTGAAATCTCAAGAGTCAGTTCGCGAAGGGCAGAATCATGGTTGAAACTGGCAGAAGCGGAACAGTAAACGCCACCACATCACACCTCAATCAAAACACTCTCAATCCCCCACCACTCCCTCGCGTCGAAGAGGAAACCCCCGAGCTTATCACTATCCCTCGGGAGCAGAATGAGCTTTTTGCCGCTTGGATAGCGCAAGGCGCCCCGATTGTCCCAAATACAGCTAACCAAAGGGTCGAACCTCTCAACAACCAGACCAATCACGACGGAAGAGAAATTAATCGAGAAGAAGTAGCTGAAATTGTCCCGGATGACAGAGCCTCGGTTTCTAGAAGACCGAGAGAGAGAAATGACACTCGCGACGTGGATCGGGGACGGTTCGACTTGAACCAGGCCCCAATGAGTCATCAGGAGCACTACAACTCTCAACATGATGTTCGTTACGACGAAAGGGGCCGCGCATACTACCCTGCGCAGGAACAACGCGAGTATCAGAAAACACCCTACTACAATCGCGAGGCGTCCCAGAACCCTCCTCTCGACTTTCCAACAATGTTTGGCCCCACAGCTTTTGCAGAACACATCATCAGAGCCCCACCGCTACCAGACTTTAGATTCCCGACTGTCAAGGAATACACTGGTAAGGGGGATCCCAAAGAACATCTTACCCGGTACAAGTACGCTATGATCGCGAGGGGTCCGGATGAGGCCACCCTTTGCAAGGGATTCCCAGGAACACTCGCGGACACCGCCATGACATGGATGTTAAATCAACCACCCGGGAGTATCTCTTGCTTTGCAGATATTGAGAGGGGATTCTTGTTGCATTTTGGATCCTCGAAGAAGAGAAAGATCACCATGCAAGAAGTGGTCGGGGTCAAACAAAAAGCGGGTGAAAGCCTGGAAGAGTATGTGAAAAGATTCTCGCTAATGGTCTTGGAAGCTTATGACTTTGATGATAAAACCGCCAGGGTCGCGTTCTTAAATGGACTGGCCGACGGGAGCGAATTCAAAAAACACCTTTACAGAAAGCAGGAAGAGTCTTATCAAGCCATGTTAGAAAGAGCTTACGTCGAAATACAAGTTGAGACTCACTCGAGCATACCTGCGGGGGGTGGAAGTCAGAACAAACGGAACCAGAGCCAGAACTCTAGAAAGGGTAATCAGAATTGGGGGAACAAAAGGCAGCAATTTGAGCAGGGGCAGAGTGATTCGCGTGCTCCAGGTTTGGTAACGCAGCGTCAGAATCAGGGTCAGTACCAAGGTTACAGACAAAATACGGACCAGAACCAATTTCAGGAGCAGAATTTAATGAACCAGAGGGATGACCACTCCGGCTACAAAGGTCGCGGCCGAGGCAATGGAGGCCGAGGTCGCGGTCACGATGGAATGTGGTGCTCCAACCACAACTCCACTACTCATAACACGGATGAGTGCCGGAGTGGCCCAAGGATGAACAACGAGCCCGAGCAGAGAGCCGTCCTCATGAATCAGAGAGGCGGGGGAAACCATCAAGGCAGGGGTGGTAGAAACCCTGGCCGGGGGCCATTCAGAGGGGGAAACAACAACGGTGGGCGAGGAAGGGGGCGCAATCAGCAGCACGCGAATGATCCTCATCCACCTCAACGCAACCAAGATTTCCCGCGACCAGATGGTCATGTAGGGACCATAGCCGGGAAGCATGTCCCTATACCCCCGAACAGGCGTGAGCAACGAAAGATGATCAACGCACCACTCCCTCGCGGGCTCCCAGTTATGAGCATCGCGAAGCCCCCTCCCAGAGAACCATATCAACTAGTTTTTTCTAACGAAGAGATCAATGAGTGGGCAGTCTCTTCTGGTGACCCATTAGTTATACATCTACAAATTGGCACGAAACTAGTCAGCCGTATTCTGGTTGACACGGGCAGCTCTGCCGACATAATATATCTGGATGCCTTCGAAAAGCTAGGGGTCGATCCACGAATGAAGAGACCGACACGAACAACCTTAGTAGGCTTCGCGGGAGAAAGAGTCACTGCTCTAGGAGTGGTGAGTTTAGATGTAGTGATGGGAGATGAGACAGGGCCACGAAGATCAGAAAAGATTGATTTCGTAATCATCCCGACAAGCTCTTCCTATAACGCGATCATCGGGAGAGGCACGTTGTGCAAGTTTGATGTCATAGTATCCATGAGCCATTTCTGCATAAAATTTCCCACACCATCCGGAACTGGAGTCGCGACGGGTGTGGAAAAGGAGAGCATCTCTTGTTATATCAAGTCTGAAAAGGGAGAAGAAACGCCTCTGCTCGCGAATCAACTTTTTGTCCCGGGCATGCCTAATGTTGAGGAAGAAGCTGAGTTAGATGTTCGCGAGCCCCCTAGATATCAGGATTCTGAGGGGAATGTGGACAGAGCAAAGTTTTCCGGATTCAAAACGCAGGAAGTCACTCCTTTTGTGAACAAGGAACAGAAGTTATCGGTAGGGGGTAACCTTGACCCTATGGTGATGGTAGAGATTGAAAACTTGCTATCAGAATCGCGAGATGTCTTCGCTTGGTCCCCCAAAGATTTGAAAGGAATTCCCCCATCAGTGATCACTCACTCTCTAAATATTAGCAACGATATCCTTCCCAAAAGACAGCGAAAGAGAAAGCAAGCAGGTCCGAAGAATGAGGCCGCGGCCGCAGAGCTCGCGAAACTCCTAAAAGCTGGGTTTTTTAGACCAGTACAATACCCGGCATGGTTGGCTAATGTCGTCATGGTCGCGAAGAAAGGAACGGGAAAATGGAGGATGTGTGTAGATTTCACAGATTTAAACAAAGCTTGCCCGAAAGACAGCTACCCACTACCTTCTATTGATCAGCTCGTGGACTCCACTGCAGGACATGAGGCACTCAGCTTTTTAGATGCATACTCAGGATACAACCAAGTCATGATGAACCCCCTTGACTCAGAACATACCTCTTTCATAACAGACAAGGGAACCTTCTGCTACAAAGTGATGCCTTTCGGCCTTAAGAACGCGGGGGCCACTTTCCAGAGACTAGTAGACCGCATTTTCAGTGATCAGATAGGAGATACAGTTGAGGCCTATGTTGACGACATTGTGGTGAAAAGCAAGGAGCAGAGTAATCACGTTCGTGACCTGGCGGAAGTATTCGCGACGCTCAGAAAGTACGGCATGAGTCTAAACCCAGACAAGTGCGTGTTCGGGGTCACAGAAGGAAAGTTTTTGGGCTTCATGATTAGTGCTCGCGGTGTCGAGGTAAATCCCGATAAAGTCAAAGCCGTTCTCGATCTGGAACCGCCGCGGTCTACCCATGAGGTCCAACGGTTTGTAGGCCGAGTAAATTATTTGGGAAGATTCTGTGCCAAGTTGGCCGAACGAAACCTCCCTTTCTTCGAAATTTTGAGAAAACCAAAGAACTTTGAGTGGACTGAAGAATGTGGTCAGGCATTCGCGAGCCTCAAAGAACATCTGACAAAGCTCCCGATCCTATCTTCCCCGGTTCCGGGAGAAACTCTCCAGTTGTATCTCGCGGCCAGCTCAAGGGCGGTAAGCGCGGTCCTTGTTCGCGAATCAGAAAAGCCAGTCTATTTTGTGAGCCGAGCTTTATTGCCCGCGGAGACACGGTATTCCCCAGTTGAGAAGTCTGTACTTGCATTGATAACGGCTGCTCGCAAACTAAGACCCTATTTCCATGCACACCCGATTGAAACCCTAACAGACCTGCCACTGAATAGCTTCATGACGAAACCAACCGTTGCAGGGAGGCTCACGAAATGGGTCATCGAAATGTCAGAATTCGATGTAGTATATCGACCCAGGCCAGCTATCAAAGCACAAGCGCTTGCCGACTTCATCGTCGAAACAAGTTTCAGAGAAGGGGAAGTGGTGAATCCATATGGTGAACAAATGATGTGGATAATGCACACTGACGGGGCTGTGAACGATGAGGGGTGTGGCGCAGGTGTGATTCTCACGTCGCCTACGGGAGATGAGATAAGCCACGCCATTGCACTAAAGTTCAAACCCACGAACAATGAAGCTGAGTACGAGGCTTTAATCGCAGGGTTAGAGTTAGCCATTGGCCTTTCAATCTCTGTGCTATCATGTTGTTGCGATTCAGAAGTTGTGGTAAAACAGGTACAAGGGCTTTATGAAGCACGAACAGGGAACCTCCCGCAGTACCATGCACGAGTCGCGACGTTGACCTCGCTTTTCATGCATTTCGAAATAAAGGCAATCCCAAAAGAACTGAATAAGAAAGCAGATGAACTCGCGAAGCTGGGAGCCGGATGGGAAGGTCCCAAAGAAGAACGCGAGCGAAGATCGGGGTTCATGGTATCAAAAGGGGGGCCCCCGAAATATTTGTTTTTTGTGAAAGAAGAAAGCGCCATCAGTCGCGAGATTGAAATGATGGCGATCAACACTTCATCTGAAGATTGGCGTCGCCCATTCATTGACTACCTCAGATATGGTCGCGGTCCAACTGACCCGAAGGAGCTCATACAATTAAAAAGAAAGGTTGGACGTTTCTATATCAGCAGAGGCGAGCTTTACAAGAGAGGAGGTGACCCTTGCGAGCTGAAGTGTATGGGTCACTACGAGACAAAAGCCTACCTCGAAGAGCTACATGCTGGGCTGTGTGGGACACACGCTGGGTGGAGACCCCTGGTGTACAAGGCTTTGCGCCAAGGGCATTTTTGGCCCACAATGAAACAAGATGCTCAAGCGATGACGCGAGCTTGTCAGGCATGCCAGTATTTCGCCCCTGCCTCCCACCAACCAGGAGTCCAGCTTCAGATCATGGGAAGCCCCATCCCCTTCGTGATGTGGGGGTTGGATCTTCTTGGCCCTTTTAAACCAAAGGCCCCAGGTCAGCTCGAGTATATCATTGTCGCGGTCGACTACTTCACAAAATGGATTGAAGCGGAAGCACTCGCGTCGACAACAGTACCTGTAGTGAAAAAATTCCTTTGGAAGAACATTATCTGCCGCTACGGGTTGCCACGCGAGATTGTAACCGATCGTGGCCCTCAATTTAACTCGCCCCAGCTGATGGCATGGTGCAACGATCTGGGGGTTAGGTTAAAAATTGCTTCAGTTGCACATCCACACTGCAATGGGCAGGTAGAAGCCGTCAATAAGAGCATTGTCACAGATCTGAAGAAAAGACTAGATAACGCCAAAGGCAGATGGGCGGAGGTCCTGCCACTTACTCTCTGGGCCAATCGAACCACAGTGAAAAAAGCAACAGGGGAGAATCCTTTCGCCCTCGCGTATGGAGTAGAGGCCGTGGTTCCAGTAGAAATTTTGTTCCCAAACGAAAGACTCCTCCACTACGACTCGGAAACCAATGACGAAAAGATGAGGATGGAACTCCAACTTCGCGAAGAAACCCAAGAGATGGCGGTTATCCGGGCGGCCGCTTACAAAGCGGGCGTCGCGAAGTATTACAACAAACATGTCAAGGAGAGAGGTTTCATGAAAGGAGATCTGGTCCTAAGAAAGACAGAGGGGGGAAAACTCGATCCCAACTGGGAGGGGCCGTACATAGTGGATCGCGAGGTCGCCCCAGGGGCCTATCGACTGAAGGATAGCTCTGGCAATCACGTTGCAAATTCCTGGAACGTGATGCGACTACGCCGCTATTACGCCTAGCCTACTCCCCCACACAGGTATGAATTCCCGCATTTTTGTAACATGTATGCATACTCTAGATAAATATTTCATGGAAAGCGATACAATCGCGATATAAGACGTTCTAACAAGCTGTATGCAGGCGAAAGAACCGATTGAAACTAAACATTAGCAAGAATCTATCATCGGGTTACCAGAGGAATAAATACTTTCGCCACAAAGGGGGACGTAATCTCAAAATAAAAGGTACGCGCACGTTTCGGGAATTCATAATGTTGCATAAATCCCGTGACACTGGGCTGGGGCCAAGAGCACCCACCCAGGTCGCGAAGCCGTGACACTGGGCTGGGGCCAAGAGCACCCACCCAGGTCGCGAAGCCGTGACACTGGGCTGGGGCCAAGAGCACCCACCCAGGTCGCGAAGCCGTGACACTGGGCTGGGGCCAAGAGCACCCACCCAGGTCGCGAAGCCGTGACACTGGGCTGGGGCCAAGAGCACCCACCCAGGTCGCGAAGCCGTGACACTGGGCTGGGGCCAAGAGCACCCACCCAGGTCGCGAAGCCGTGACACTGGGCTGGGGCCAAGAGCATCCACCCAGGTCGCGAAGCCGTGACACTGGGCTGGGGCCAAGAGCATCCACCCAGGTCGCGAAGCCGTGACACTGGGCTGGGGCCAAGAGCATCCACCCAGGTCGCGAAATCATGACCGTCCGAGAGTGAGTAACGACATTCGTCCCACTCACCTCGACCACGAAGCCCTGACCTTGATGGGATAACAACCCATCAAGGCATGGAGCTCAACGAGTGACCCTCCTGAAAAAGTCAATCATGAAACTATGTACTTGGCATGGAAATATGCAATACAAAATGCTAATAAATCCCCATCTGTTTTGACAAACACTCCTACACTAAAGAAGCAAATGATCATAGGCATGATCGCGAACGAAACAAAGAATGGCAGTTTGTGAGGAAAACAGGCGCTAAAACTCCAATTATCCGTGAGCATGGATTTCCCAAGGCATCCAGAATACCTCAGCTAAGGTATGATGAGATAAACACGCGAGCTACTTCGTTTTGTCACAAGAACAAAGAATCTGATTCCAATTCATTTTAGGAAATCACATTCTCAAACACAAAGGCATTCATAGGTGCACGAAAAACCCTACTACTGGCTCATATGCATGCAGTAGTCAGGTGAGAACACACTCTTTATCGCATCACAGGTCATGACATATGAATAATCTATACTTACGCGATCGATTTGCTCGCAGGGTTTTTCGTGAGACCAAAAGAAGAATTTTTCTGGACGAAAGATGTTGGAGAGTGACCTATTTATAATATTAAGTATTCTCATTTTGAAAACATTTTTAAGTTTTAAAATCTTTTAATGAGACACATACTTGTAATCGCGATGGTACATAGATGCACATTACATTTTGAGTTCCAAAGTTTTTCCTGGTAATCCCAGTCTAATTTATTCATAAAAACTCGTTCATTCTCCCTCCTTTCTTAACACATAGGGCTCGCGAGAATGTAAACATCCTCACGAACACTATGGGGGGAGGGGAAGAGGAGGAGAAATCACCATACAAACGCAGAATAAAAAGGCATAACACTAAGCCCGGAGAGGAACGACGACCTTCACTTGATACACCACAGTCTGAACGGGAACTTCAGGTGGGGAAGCACGCCACATTGTGAAAGTCACCTCATCTCCCTCACAAAGATCATTTTCATACGCAAACTCACTCCAGCCCTCACCCAGAAAGTAGGAGCTCCCAACCTTGTCCAGAGTCACATCCCAAGACTCGGAATTAGCGCAAAGGATGAGACCCTTACCACCAAAATGACTAAGGGATTGATCGCAATGTTCCTTTGGAAAACGCTATACGTAGAAAAGAGGGGTCTAAGAAACAAATAAGCAGAGAAAGACAAAGTAAAAGATGATTACCAAACTTCTGCCAGTAATGGCCGAAGAATCCATAACAATGGTAAAAGACTCATGCAGAGACCCCTCTCGAGTTCGTCGTGTCCTGGCCATATCAGAATTCTTTGAAAAAAGAAGGAATGGAAGAAGAAGGCAGGAAACGCCATTTATAAAAGAAAGTCACCTAACCCACATTTAATGCATTAAATGACTAAAGCAGAAAAGTAGTTGGGAGAACAAAAGCAATAAATGCAAAGACACGCAGGGGAATAATTGTACGGTCTCCTCACGAGACCCCAAAAAAAACAATATTTAGGCTCGCGATCACATGCCGATCCGCGAGCCACAGAACCAAGTAACAATTGTATGTAACATCAACCCAAGAGTTTGCACAAACACACGAAAAAGGAGGAGTCAAACTTCGTCATGAAGGTCCAGATACCCGTCAGCCTCAGCCAGTGCAGAATCGCGAGCCCCCCTCGCACCACCAACGTCCTTTGTCACCGCGATGTTTTCTTCGGCAACAGCTTTTTCGCTGTCAACATTCACAACATCGTTCCCATCACCTGCATCAGACGACTTAGCACAAGAGCGAGTCGAGGAGTCCGCTGCTTTCTTCATCCTTTCCTCCGAGTAAATTACCTTCTTAGGTACCTTGGGGATTGAGACTAAAGGAATATGACACTCCATCCCTTCGACGACTCCCTCACCTTCAGGCAAGAAGGGTTCGACGACCCAACCTTCAAGAAGGCTCGCGTCGTCGTCAACAAAGGTTCCAAGAGGAGGAGAGGTATACGCAGGGATCTCGGCAGGAAGACCACAAAGATCCGTAGGATCGAAAGAGAAGTTAGCCACTTTGCGCTTTCTAAGCTGACGTTTGAGTGCAGTAATCACGAGGGTATCGCGAGCCAAACTGATAAAATCAATACGACATTTCTCGCGATAGCTAGAAGCATACTGCTTGGCACCTTCGCGACGACCCTTGTCAAAAGCTTGATCTTTCTCTTGTCGAAGCAAAGATAGCTCTGCATGGTGATTGCGCTCCGTAGTCCTGGCCGAAAGCTCCAAGTCACTTATCTTCGCCATCAGCTCAGCATTCCTCTCTTGCTCCTCCTTTAGTTTTTTCTTCGCGGCCTCCTTAACATCCTGTGCTTTGTGAGCAAAATCGACGATCTCATTATATTCCCCCTCCATCTTATTATAGCCATCTTCAAGGGCGATGGAATATTGCCCCGATGCCTCGTTGAGAAGAAGCGACTACAATAAGCAAAATATGTTAGTTAAAATCACCTACCGACAAGAAGGAAGAAAACCATTCAGGAAGAAAATAAAGGAAACCCACCGCCAGATTGAGTCTCGCGAGCCCTGCTTTACCCCGAACAATGCCCTCTAAAAATCCAGGCATCTCTGGGAAACCAGGTCGATCGCGATGAAAGAACGTTCTCACTGCCTCCTCCTCGGGAAAAAGCTCAGCCAGATCCTGAGAAGGGGTATCTTGACCACCTTCAAGGGTCATGGGCTGCTTACCCTTGGCAGTTTCCGAGGCCCTCCCTGCAGGGGTTGCTCGGTGCGAGGAAGGAGACCCGCCGGCCCCTAAGGGGATTGTCGAACCAATCGGGGATTGATCGTCTAGAGGCTCGGGCGCGCGTGTTTCGGTCTCCACAGATTGAAGCACGGACTCGCGGATATTAATACCGCCAGCAGAGATTTTCCTCTTTTTGGAGGAAGTTTTGCTCTTGTTCGCCAGCTGCTTTCGGCGCTTGCTCTTCTGTGGGGCGGAAGCCTGCTCATCAATAGTCTCCTCGTCAAAAGAGTCGTCAGAACTCTCCATAGTCGCTAGACGCGAAAAGTATCCTGTCTCTGCAAATAAAAAATAAATAAATAAGTATATAATAAAAATCCATAAGCATACGACATCGCGAGTACGTGAGAAATATATAAAAAAAAAAAGAAAGGATAAGTAACAATAAACAAGAAAACCATTGAACAAGGGACATAAGAAATACCATAATGGTGCTTAAGACTAAGTCCACGCTGGGCTAGCACCTCGTGGGTAATACACCTCAGGAATATGCGCGTCGAAACAAGATCAGGGAAACTATGGAACTTACGGTAAAGACAATCTTTCTTAGTCTGAGACCAGTTACCAGATTTAGTTTGAGTCGCGAGCATCGATATCTTGGTCGAGATCCCAGAACCCGGAGGTGGTCGTACCAAAAACCAATCAACCTTCCACTTCGGTAGGCGGGGAGGACCATCCCACTCCGATCTGCCATTTTTTACGGCGGTAAACATCCCCATTTCTTCAGGAGCCCTTCGCGTAGAGAACATAAGAAGAAAATGACAAGGATTGGGTTTTACCCCGATATCCTGACACCTCATCACATAAATAACCAAGGCCCTCCAAAAGTTAGGATGCATCTGAGCTGGGCTGTAGGTCAGCTCTCTCAAGAGCATTTTAGTAAAGTTGGAGAAGGGGAGCCTAAATCCTAATTTAAGAGACGACATGCTCAAAGGAAAGAAAGTGCCGTATTCGTCAAGGGAAGTCCCATCCAGAGATGGAAGGGCAAAAATTGTACCCTCTGGAAAAGGATAGGTATCCGCGACGGTAAAAAGGTCGCGAAGGGTAAGGTCAGAAGGGAGGGCCGTAAATGGGTTCCCGAGATTCTTGACCTTTTTATGATGGACGCGGCGAGTCAAAATCTGTACACGACCCGCCGGGTTATGGAAAATATCTTCGATTTCCACGCGAGGAAGATCATCTTGCCAGGAGTAAAAATTCTCATAGTCCTCGCGACCGATTAGTACTTCCTCAGAATCCTGAGGAGGACTTTTATTGCCACAACCTGCATCTGGTCGCGAGGTAGACGGAACTTCGTCGTCGTTATGCCTAGTAGAGTCTCCTGTGGACGATCAAGAAGAAAAAGATCGAGTTAGTTTTCCAGGGAAAGAACACGAAACGCGAAGGCCAGAAGGAAGCTTCGCGAGCCATGGGAATAACAAACAAAGAAAACCCTGGAAAACAAAAAAATATAAGATCTAAGGGGAAGTTGAACAGACTACTGGTGGAAACCCTAAGAAATGGTGAAATGAATTGCTCAGAAGCCAGGAGCGGTAAAAAAGAATTGGCTTTGAAGAACAGTAAAGGTTTCAACAGTCTAAGATGACCTTTAAGGGAAAAAGGAATGCCCATCGAACAGAAGAAAGAAGAGGAGGCACCGCCCAGTAAATAACCAATAGAGGTATGATGAAAAATCGCCTGACCGCCATGAAAACCAGTAAAAGCTTCGAAGGAACACAAGAAATAGCGGAGATACAGAAATATCAAATCATGTGTAGAAGCAATAGAAATCAACAAATGAAAAACGAATTCAAGATAGAACTTACGAGCCATTAGTAATTCGACGATCGTCTGAACGAATGAAGATTTCTCGAAGTTTTATTAAGGATGGGTTTTACAGAGGAATACGAGTGGTTGGAGTAAAGAAGAAGAGAAGAATGTGGTCTGGCAGCCTTTTATAAGAAGATAAAAATCCCAAAAGGAAGCCATGTGTTGAAAGGTGTCAGAACGCGGGAATACAAAACGTCTCGAATTTAAAATTCAAAATTCAAAACAAGCGCGATGGAATGAGGAGGAGTCGCGAGCGAATAATCTCCATGGGACTCCCCGAGAACCCGGCTTCAATTCTTACCCAAGCTTTGCCTTCGCAAAGACAAAGACTTGGGGGGCTGGCTGTTGGACCCGGTTCTCGCGATCAATAACGTGGACCCGGTTCTCGCGACTCTAATGACGCAAACTCGGTCCGCGACCGAGAAGCAGGCCGCGAGCCCATAAGGCCAGAAAATGGGTTGAGAATGAGAGGCCCATTAAGAAGCCCAATAGGTGAAGAGAGCGATAACGGATTGTGTGGGACCCACTGTGTGGTTATAAATCCTAACGGCAAAGAGAGAGAAAGGGACAGTCGACTGAGAGCATCTTCTTCCCCTTGGAGAGAGAGAGAGAAAACACAGAGGGCGATTACTCGTTTCCGAGCTCGTCTCTTCGTTCCCGATTTACCTCCTTTAGTAGGAAATCGGATGATCGGTACCTGGATCTTGACTCTCGGTATCGTCATCGTGCTTTTGAGGTTTGATTCGTCACGATTGGTTGAGTTTCATCATTTACTGTTTCATTGAGTTGGCTCACGAGATTTCATTGTTTTAGTCATTATTTTGGTCGCTATCTTCTCTTTGTGTTGCTTCATTCTGTTGTTGTTATTGAGGCATTGTGTTCGTTTACTTATAGCTATTACTGATTTGAGCGTCGGAGAGCCAAATCAGGGGGTTCAACCTTCCGGTTTGGTTGTGCAGGTACTGTATGGATTGAAGAACACAAAGAACAGAAGGGAATAGCACATTTTGATCCAGATGACAGTGTATTACAAGTTGTTGCTCCAGTTTGCGTAAGGAGGGTCTCCAGCACATGAAGATTCTTAGAAGGCCAGATCTCGCGAGGTGTTGATTGCGAGATCGCGAACATCTGGGCTCCAACACCGTACATCCGAATTTGGTAGAGCAAAAAACTTATTCTCAATTACGGAGTATCACATAACGCAATTCTAGTACGTAAGAAAATATTCATGATGATTAGTGAGGAAGTTATAATAACTTAAATATAATTATCTGCACATGTTCCCCAAGAATATACTTTTAGGAGCCGTGAATAAGAAAATATATTCCGTTTAACTTTGATGAAACAGATTCATTGGTTGTGGTTTATTCCAGTTTCTGTACGTGTGGTGTGATGTACTCGTATATAAGTAAAGGGTAAATGTGCACATAGTGTCGACATTCGTTTACTAACAAACTGAACGTCGTGTACATACTTCCAATTCCATCAAATGCTGGAAAGTCTTTATTTCATATTCGCTGGCCGCATTCGTAGAACATCAAATTTGACCACATTCGTTCCGGAAATTTGAAATTCCATACCTAGTTGAATTACTTAGCAATACCATGCATTTTGTAAGTACCTTAAGAACTTAATCTAGTACGGATGTATAATATTCATGAAACATACAAGTGTTCTAAAAGACGCTATACGGGAGTTAGGCGGCGGGTGGGGACTAGCGCCTAGACGGCTAGGCGGGAGATTATTCGAGGATTAATCAGATCAAAATTAATTCTCGATCCGTGGTATCAAATGACCAATTTGTCATCATAATCATTTATTTTTATCAAATTATGTTAGAATGAGGTTTCATATCCTATTATAAGTACTATGTTAAAATAAACTCAAAACTTGTTATAATTCCACTTATATTGCTATTTTGGCGAAAATAACAAACCGTTGTTTGTTCCTAGGCGCCCTAGGCGGTACTAAGCGGTGAGGGAAAGCCTAGAGATTAAACGATCCTGGTCGGATTTTTAGAACACTGTACAATACAAGTTTGCAAGATGAACTGTGAAAACGGATAATTGTATATTAAATTATTCTATTTGGATATCGGAAAAAAAAAACTCTATTTTGGAACAAGCAACCTCTTGTATTCTAGAAAGAAAAAATTCTAAATCTAGATTCAACCTTCATGGGAATAAAGACTAAACTCTAGGCAATTGATTTACACAAAAGAATTAGTATACCGTTTAAATCCTCTCATCACATGTATGAAAGTAGTGGTTTTTTCCTAGATGTTATTTGACATTAGGAATTTTCAGTTGAAATCGTTTGTTTATCGAATTTTAGTGTACAATCAATCATCGACATTAATAAATTTTGAATATCGCGTGATGTGATTTAACAGAAAATAAAATACAGTCAATGCTCTGGAACGCAGTTAAGAAGTGAAGTCAGAAGTCAAAGTGGCGACTGATGTTTGTTTTGGTAATGTGGGGAACCAGTGGCGACGTATAAAATAAGAGAGTGGATAGGTGCTAAATTTGTATTGGTGGGCCATTGGTGTATGACCACTCGAGTTTCGACTTTGGTCGTGTCTTCATAGTCTGTTGATCGATTAGTGCATTAATTTGTGTACCATTTCTATGTATATCATGTTACATACTGTGTGAATAGTTGTGCCAACACTAACGACACTGCGATGCAGTATTTGACGAAAGTCTCACCAGACATCGAACATGCACAAACGCATTCTTTCACTCTAAATACTTGTTTGAGTCTTAATTTGAATTATATGATGGTGATTCAGCTAATCTGAGACCAACAATATATTTTGATCATATAATATGTTTGTTTTAATGGAAGTGGCATCATGTTTCATGAATTTTAATTCCCCTGTATCGGGGAGACTTCTGTGAAAATAAAGGGTTGATTTTGTTTGTGCTTTGTGTGTTAAGTATAGAAATTGCAGGCGCTTTTGCATGACCAAGTTCAGTTTTGAGATTGGCTCGCTCAAAAAAACCCGTCAACAAGAGATTTTGATGTTCCATCGGAGTAGACTAAATTATCTCTAGTTAGGAACGACACTAAATAAAATTGTCAACAAGACACTAAATAGAAGCGTCACCAAGACACTAAACAAAACTTTCAGCAAAACACTATATAAGAGTGTTAACAAGACACTAAATTAACTGTCAACCAGACACTAAAAAAAATGTCAACAAGACACTAAATAAACTATCAACAAAACACTAAGCAAAAGTGTCAACAAGACATTAAATAAATGTCAACAAGACACTAAATAAACCATCAACAAGACACTATACAAAAGTGTCAACAAGACACTAAATAAACTATCAACAAGACAAGTAAATAGTGCTTCATGATGAGGGGTTGTTGGTCCCGACTCTAAGGCAGCCATCGTGATGAGGGGTTGCTGGTCCCGACTCTAAGGTAGCCGCTAGCGATGTGCTTCGTGATGAGGAGGGTCGCTGGATTAGTGATTTTGTTATAAATATTGGTATTTGTTCGGTCCTTCAGTGGAGCTTCGGGGAATTCTCCAGGGCCTTACCCACGCTTGGGAGCTCGGCTTTTGGAAATTTATTCTTGAGATTGGTTTTCTCCTGGTTGTCGACCTCATTCATTGATCCACCGAGCCACATCGTCCCCTTGCCAGCCTCGTACACCGGTGTCAAGGCTAACTTCTCAGGAACTGAACTATCCAACTTCGTCATGTCTTTATGGAAGCGAATATTGTCGCCGACTCCCTTGCTACTTATGTCTTTTCCTTTCCTATTGGTTTCAAGGTTGTTGAATCCCTCGTTGGAGACTTTATTACTTTAGTTTCAGACGGTGTTAGAGGTCGTGTTATCCCTCCTTTTGCTTCTAAGAAGCACTTTCCGGTATTTATATATATAATGCATTGGAGTGTTTTTGGAAAAAAAAACAGTGTCACCTTCGTTATGATTTATAATCATAATACCTGAACGACACGTACGATCATACTCTGTAAATCCGTTAAACATGACATAAAATAGAACCGCTTTCCAACAGAATTGGGTTGCATGAGAGTGAGAGAAAGATCGTACTTCCTCTGTCTCCTTATATGTGAGACGTTTTTTTCCTGACAAAATTCACGAATTAAGAGAATCTTCTCGTTTTCTTCCCATATAAACTTTATAATATTTACAATTGTATAATTGAAAATATTAACGTTACAGAACATGTATCGATGAATGTGTCAAAAGAAAACTGACTTTATCTATGGAATGGTGAGGGAGTATATCGGAAAGACTAAGAAAGTTGGATCATTGGATGAATCACGTAGAGATCATGTCCATGTCTTTTACGTGTGGTCTAATATGCAATAATTTAAGAATTAGGTAGACAGTTCATAATTTTCCAAATGAAAAGCCTAAATTATGATCCTTACCTAATATGCTCTCAAATAATTTGTGTGAACCTCAAGGAATTTGTCTAGTGGAGCATGATAATAATCAAAATCGACAGGTTGCGATCTTGATTTCCCCTAGTCTCCTTGGGGTGAAACATATATAAATCCCCTTTTAAGTGCTCTCTGAGCCTTTGGGTCTTCCCGACCTTAAACTGGACGTCATCCCCTCATCCTAAATTTTTTGCACTAAAAAACAAATATTTCGTGTGTTTATTCTAACCGTCGAACTACTCGATTATTTTCACCTTCTTGGAAAGTAAGTCAATTGTGGATCCAACTAGTCAACTTCGAGTTAATCGACTAATTACATTTTTAGATCGAGTTGATTCAATTCAGGTTGAGTTCTTCGTTTCGAATTAAGCAGATTTTTTTCCGTTTCGGTCCATTTTTTTCGTGTCGGTTCCTCCTTTATTTAGGCTTAACCCACTACAAGGATTTGATTGAGTTAATTGTTTGAACTGAATCTGTCAGGGAAATGTGATATGAACAAGCTATTCTGGATTTTCAATCATAAGACAAAATTGAACAAGACTAGTAATATATAAAGTTGTTAACTTACGTACTCTATTATCAACTAATTTCAAATAAAATTTCAACGTTCCTAACATTCGCGATCGAACTAGAAACTTCTATTTGCTAATACATATGAAAAAATAAAAATAAAACATAAAAGATGGAATAAGATTTTTCAAGCCCATTTGGCTATGACAGACATACAACCAGCTCCAAGAAGAAGAGAAATGTTCGATCCTAATTGAATCATTGGATTATTCTGCACTATAGGATTCATGAAATCCTCCGCAAGAAGATCCACCAACGCCATATAAATAAGTATTCCAGAGGCAGCCGAGTCAAAAACCCCTTGAACAATTAACGACGTTGATCCATTTTCCTTGTAAACGTTGGTTATTCCAATCCCAATGGCTAGTCCCAAAGGAGTTGTTAGACAGAAGAAGAGAGCCATTGTTAATATAGCTCTCCACTTAAACTTGGCCTGCACGCACACACACGAAAGTTGGAACATTTTTAGTTTATAAACATATGGAAAGTAGACGTGACTCATGACAGAGTTTTGTGGAGGGAGAAGAAGATTCGGATTCCAAAAGCTTAAGTTGGAGTCCCTTGAAGAGTGTTGTGCGGTTTCTAATGTTTATGTCGGTGTGTTTTGGTTTTGACCCTTTTGTTTTGGTTTGTATGTCTCGTTGTAGACTTGTGTACTTTTTGGTCATATCGGTTATTTCCTCCTAAGATATTGCTATAAGGAAATACTAATCCCGACCCCGAGACCCCGTTCTTCCGGATATAATGGGAAATGATGTTCGAAACATATGGAAGTAGACAACTCATAATGTAGCTAACTAGTTTGTCAACTTTTGTGCGGGGTCCATTATCATGTGTAAATCGGAAATTTGGGCGGTCTTGCCTGAATTTTAGAAGTAACCTCAAGTTCCTATGTCAGAATTAGTTATATTTTTAGATTTGGGTCATTTTCTTGTACACATAGCTATATTGGGTCACTGAATTAAAGTTTCACTCCTGATGTTTTTACCTGAGCAATGCATCCACCGAGTCCCATGCCTTCAAAAAATTGGTGAAAGCAAAGTGCTGCCATCAACGGCTTTATTGTTGAAAGGTTTTCTGAAGTTCCCAAAGTTATTCCTATTATTACAGAATGCACCATTATTCCCAACTCTAACACCTGCAAAATTAATAAAATTGTTAATGTATATTATATATTATACGGACTATATAATAAAATAGTGTTGGATGTTGTCATATTTGAAAGGCTAAATAGTCAACACACTATTCCTCCCTCATGTAAAGCAGCAAGGAGGTTTTTATGAGGACATGTATTCTTCCCATAGAGTATCAAATAGTAATGCTTTTTGTACAAGAGTTGGTTTTAAACTATTAAATTCCATGGAATGTCGTAACCATACCTTTTTCAAATCACAAGTTGAATAGTACGTACACTTCAACAAAAGCATATTGTTCATATATAAAAAAATTCTACTACAGATAACGTGCTAACATTATCATTGACTCGCACATCTCGCTTTCAAATAACGTAATATGAAGTTGATATCTCACCTTATCGTAATCAAAACGACCTTTTAATAGTATCAATGACACTACGACTTGTCAATAATGTACTAGAGGTCCATAAAAAAGGGACGGAGGGAGTATTATTTTGTACTAACTGCTCAAGCTATAAACTATTCCTAGAGAGCTGAAAGCCAATCCTTACGTGAGTTGAATGAAGAGCCGAAACAAACGATTGAAATTTGAAAACATAAATCTAAAACCTAATGAAATGAACAACCAAATTGACCCCATAAAATCAATACAAAAACTACTCAATTTACTTTCTTACTTGTGTAGTGACACGTTGGCGGATGAGCTCAAGCTTCCAGGCCACCTCGGCGGTGGGCCCCACCACAGAGGTGGCGCCCACCGCCGAGGTGGCGTGCGTGTGCATATGCACGTGCCCGGAATTCTCCCAGTTAAAATGCTGTCGTCGGTAATACCCCGTAGCCGTCGACTCGATCATCAACGTCGCTATAGCGGCGACCATAGCGACGAATCCCGCAAACGGGAAATTCTCCCACGCGCCGCCTTTAAGGCAAGGCGACGACAATTTCTCGAAAGAATCCGGTAGAATGTGAATGAATCCGGTGGCTAAAAGAACTCCTGCGGCAAAGGCTTTGATCATGAAGAAGACGTCGCCGTCGGGGCTCAAGGCCTTGATGGATTTTCCGGCGATCGGGGCCGCCACTCCGACGGCGCTCGACGCGAGGATGACGAAGAGGGCGAGGATCTTGAATCGGGTTGTGACGCTTTTCGGGTCCTTTTCGAGGTCTTCGGGATCACACGTGCATGATCCCGAGATCGAGAAGAAGAGAGTGGAGAGTGTGAGGAGGAGGAGGATTGAGTTTGGGTTTGCCATTGGAGGAGGTTGAGATGTTGTAAGAGTTTTGTGTGCATTTATATTAATTTGAGGAGGAAGAGAGGTTGATGTTGCGTTTTGGTTCGTGAGATCTTAATGGATTTGCATTAAGAATGAAGGATTTCAAGGGGTTTGAAGGTTGTTACTTTTAATAGGAGAAGAAGAGCACAGTTGTAAATGACGAAATGATGTGCTCACTCTAATTGCTTCAAAGGCATTCACCGTTTTGTATACTAAGTTTGTTAATGTATTAAATGTGATGATTAGGTGGTTCTCTAAAATCCAAGTTCCTTATATCTAATTCATGTACTCAATATGTATATCTTTGTAAGTAAATCCAAGTTCCTTATACCTAATTCATGTACTCAATATGTATATCTTTGTAAATAAATTCAAGTTTCTTATATCTAATTCATGTACTCAATATGTATATCTTTGTAAATAAATTCAAGTTTCTTATATCTAATTCATGTACTCAATATGTATATCTTTGTATCACTAAAATTATAATTTTCTTTCTCTTTTACAAAAATATATAAATCGGGTATGTGAAAGATATACATATTGAGTACTCCTTCTAAATGCAGGTAAATCATGATATAAATAAAAATTGAGTATTTAAGTGTTTCCAAAATTTCTCTAAAATAAGGTCGTTTAGGACGAGGAGTTGTTCTCTTGGTGCACCATATACCATATTTTATTTACTTGTATGTTTTGTGATTTATGGGAAAACAAATTTTTAATATAATTTATTTTATAATTTTTTTCTTTACTGGACAGAGAAAATCGAAAAATAAATTTTCCAGATAGCCACTATGGCGAGATAACGAGATTAGGCGAATAAACCACGCACTCATACAAATTTCACCGCGCACTCATTCAAAAATCTGGTTCATCTCAACTACACGACGTATAGTTGGAAACAAATTTAAAATAAAAAAAATTAAATAGATTTTAATTAAAAAATAAATCAAACCGGAGGTGCAGACCATTTTGCGAACCGGATAGGCCAACACGACGTGTAGTTGGACTAGAAGCCAACTTCACGTCGTGTAGTTAGACTATAACGGCTAAATTGGTTAAGTGTAGTCCAACTACACAGTGTGAAGTCGGACTATGACGTCACAATAACGGCTTTTAAAATTTGAATTTGTTGACGACTTTCTGGTATATTTCTAAAGTGGTTTTTAAAGATTATTTTAAACCGGATTTTAAATAAATTAGCAAACTGTTTTTGAAAACTGGTTTGAACTGAACCGGTTTACTCCAACTACAAGTCGTGTAATTGACATATTTTTCGAAAAAATAATTCCGGACTAAGCTAATTATACGTCGTGTAGTCTTTAGGTGAGTGTTCTGTTAAATTTTGTTAATTGCGCGATTTTTCCACGTAAGATTAACGTTTTTAGGATGAAAATGCCATCCTCATAAATCCAATACATTATTTATGGACAAAGAAAGACTCCCATGGTCAATCTTATCTATATAAAAGTTGGCTGTTCATTGCCAAAATTGAATGAAATTGGTACCAATTTAATGCATTACTCATTTCTTAATCACCTTCTATTGAACTTTTGGGCATATATTTAAATATCTTTCTTATATCCCTATGTTATATTTATTTATAGTCTACTTGATTAAGTCACAAATTAAATTAATGTGTGAGCTTCTCTTATGACAATGCAAACTTATTCTAATATTATGTTTTAAAACTAGTTCAAACATAAATATAAGGAAATAAAAAATACTTATATTTACAAATATTAATAAATTTGATAATAACAACAACATATTAACAAATAATGTATAACTATATTAAATCACATACGAAAATCCGTAATTTTTTCGCGCGGAGCGCGAGGCCCGTATCTAGTTATGTTAAATACATTGACGCAAGCCGTTGTTTGAAAAATCAACAATGATTGATACCAAATGAGTGCTAAATTAACATCCAAAATTTCATGCATTGTTAGTTTGTTATCGACACTTACCTTCTTATTTCAAAGTTTACACGTGTTCGTTTGGTTGGATGGAGCAATTGTAATTTATAAAAATTAAATTCCTATAAATTGATTTCATGTTTTGTAATTGATGAAATTTGGAGAAAATGTGTTTGATAGAATTTTAATATAGATAAATCAAAATAAGGGAAATTGAGATTTTATAACTAAAAATGAGGGAAATAAAACTTATCTAGGTATGTTCATTTTTCAGTGGTTTACAGAAATTAAATAATCACATGATTTTATGCACACAGAATTTTAACCAAACTCACAATGTTATTTCCGACATATTTTCAAACAAAAGTATTAAAAGTTAAGGCTTTTAAGAGAAGATAAGTTTGTGTCATTCTATCACATGCCCCTTTATTAAAATGACGCTCTGTTCGGCACTATAAAAAATTCAATAAGCTAGCTTAATTAGTAGAATATAAGCTAGCTTATGAAAATGTGGTTTTGATCTGTTTGGCAAATGAAAAATTTAAGCTAGCTTATGTAAATAAAAATGTTGAAATGATAGCTTATTGTTAGAATAAGTTATCTTATAAGCTAGTAAATTGAAGGGCAAATCATCACCGGCCGAACAGGTGTTCGGTAAAATAGCTTATTTTTACAGAAAAGTTAGTAAGCTAGCTTAAATTTGAAGGAAAACTAAAATGTTGCAAAGCAACATTACTGAAATTTTGGAAATGTTAAGCTAGCTGATTCATGATTTTAATGTTTTGATCCCCATTTTACCCTCACAAATTCAAAGAAAAATTGGTGAAGAAACAAGGCTTAGAGTAATGTGTATATTACTTATATTACTGTATTCAATTGATCCATCCCATTAATTAACAAAGCAATATGCCAAAACCAGGAGGTTACTTCTAATATCAAATTCAAATGCAGGGATGATCTTCTAATCCTCGTCTTCCCCTGTAACCAAATGATCATCAACCGATTAAACAATCACCTATATACATCAGTAGGAAAAAAAAAAAAAAAGCATTATGTCGATTAAATTAGTTGTTCAAATTGGGCTCAAATTAAACAAGTTGACGTTAGGCCTATTATCCCAAAACCATAAATCTTCCCTTCTCAATTATCATAAAAAAGTTAAACAATATTTGACTTCATACCGTTTCGGTAATTTCCCTCTTAACTTTCTATAACATTCAACTACTTTTCCCGAACATATACATTTATTTTATCAAATCCAGCTACATAAATCAGTTTCAGATTCAGCTACGTTATCAACTTCAGCTACCAATTCAGTTAGAGCTTCAACTACCACTACATAAGCTATCAATAAGCTATGAATTTATAACTATATAAATTTATTATTTTATAATATGTGTGAAGCAAGGAAAACTGAACAACTGAACTAATATGCATTAAATTTTTTGATTGTGTCTCACCATTTATCGAAAAAGGCACTAGAGTAGCTAAATTGTGTATTCAAATTTTTATTATTAGTGAAGCAATATAATGCGATTTTATTGTATCTGAATTGCAATTTAATAATAAACAGGTTTATACATACTGATCAATGATCACCAATTACATTATAGTTGTTTTCTTATAGAATTTGTTAATGATTAATGAAGTGATACCAACACAATTACAAATGTAACATATATATATATAAGGCCTTCAAATTTCATGAGCGTTTAACAAAAAATGATCTTCTCAACAAAGTGCGTTTATTTTTTAAAACAAATTGATTGGTATTATCTATCTTATATATTAAAGTTGAGACTTTTAGAGTGATTTTAGGCTAGGTTGTTAAGCTATTTTTATTATTTATTTTTAACTTTAATTAAAAATATATTGAATAATTAACTCAACAAATAAATCTTATAAAACAATCACTTCATTCAACATAAAAACAATACAAATTATCCTATCCTATTAAAAGTAAATTTTCAATTTAATTATGATATATATATATAATAAGATATTTATATATATATATATTAAATTATATATCATTCATGAAATTAATATGTATTAATTAGTATTTACAAACAAAATAAATTTATTTCGCTTATTTGATGAGAGTTAAACTTTATTTTTAGACAAACTTGACTTAAACTTATGAATTTTTACGACGAACAATCTGAAATATCCGTGCATGACACGGATCACTACAGTAGTTAGGTTATGGATTCCTGTTCCATACGTGTATGCAGCTCATGAAAAGTAAAGAGGTGTGTGCACATAATGTCGACATTCCTTTTGTAACAAACTGCAGATTTTAAAACAACTAATCTTCACAATTCCATACGTCTACCTGTTTTCAATTATACTAGCCTAGTTTCCGCGCCATGCGCGGATTTATATAATTTGATATAGTTAATAAATAATACTAATATATAATTTAATATAAAAATAAGTTGACATCTTAAAATGATATTGATATATAATTAAGTTTTAAAATTTTAAATATAATAAACAAAGAATATAAATGAATTTTTATATCAAAAATCTTATATAATCAAATTATCATAGGTCAATTTTTAACAAATTTAATTAAATTGATTTCAACATATATAAAGCTATATAATTTAAAACACTACCATAACAAAACAATATAATATTTTTTCTTATTTATTAAAAAATCAATCTTTTGTGATATGTCATTTCATAAAAATAAAATTATACATTTGTAAAATAACATAATAGAATATTGGGAAGTCAAAATCTAAATATTAACGCATAAAACATTTAGTTATTTTTAAAAAAAATATTATAATAAATAGTAAAAAATCATGACCATGAAATGACAAGTAGATAGTCTGAATAAAGAGTATGTCACGTCACACAGCTAGAATCAGACAAAAGTGTTTTGCAGTTATATAGAGATTCACTGTTTATATATGGAAATGCTGAATTAGTAAAACAACTAATCTTACCACCCAGATTTTAACCCCCTAAATTTATTTTGTACTTTGGGGATGTAGGCGGGAATTTTGTGCTCGGGTTAATTAACGTCGAATGTTACAGTATAATGGAAATGGAGAAGAAAGATGCGTTGTTCAAAGTTTTTTCACACAACTGTTAAATCTCCTACAAAACTCGTTAAAGTTAAAAGCAACTAATCAAATGAATTTTTTTGTCAAAAGTTGGCAAGGAAATCAGTGCTACAAAGCTTTCTTACAACCAAAAAATGGGTGTGCTTTATCCCTGTTTTGTTTGATGAGATTCATACAATGGTAGGGAAATTTTAGTGGGATTTTACTGATCTTCATAGAACATCCATAGGTGGATTGGGTTTTTTGGGGACCTCAAGATTCTCAACCAAGCTCTGTTGACAAAACAGGGGCGGCGTTTACTGCACTCGGACGACTCTCTCGAGTGTTGAAACCCAAGTACTATAAGCAAGAATCCTTCATCACTGATGCAGTTGGCTATTCCAGGCAAGGCATATGGAGGTCAAGGGAGCTTTGTGGTAGGTAATGGTGGATCACTCAACGGTTCCTCGGTCTATGGATTACGGAGAATGCGGGACTTTACAACCCATAGTCATCGGTGCCAAGTTCGGGCTCTAAGATAGGTGCTCAAATTGTTATTGTTCTTGGCAACCAGGAATGTATCCTGGTAAGCAACATGATTTGTTTGAATTTAACAAAAAAATCCAGAAATTTAAGTGATAAACAATTGTGATCCTGTGACACAAAAGTTAAGATATCAAGTAGACATGCTTGAATGCCATGTAAGTTTCTTCACGTTATATTGTTTCCTTTTGTCTATCATTGTGTTTAATGCAAAAAAAATTGATCTATTTTATGTTTTAAGCATATAAGAGGTTCAACTCATATTTGTTGAGGCTCACACATTTGATCATCTAACAAGATATGACCCTAAGATAGATGCTCAAATTGTTGCAAAGCTCTATATATACCAATAAAGCGTTTTTGTCTTCTAAACTCAGTCTTGATGTGGTTTGTGTTCACATTTTTGTGAGTGAAGATGCCATTAGAGGCGAAGATGATAAACATGGACCCTTATTGGTGCGATAGCGAAGACCAAATTCCTTATTAGATTAACGCTAAACATGTTAATTCTATACCAACAATGTTTTTTAAATTCATGATCTAACTTTGTTTTTACATGAAGTTTGTAAAATTTTATTTATATGCAGTGATATTGTTATTATGACAAGCTTCAACTTGTAGATAAAATAATGATTCGTACATGATTTGTGTTTAATTTGTGATCCTAGATAGATACCATATGCTATTTACTTTGATTCAGGAAATCATTTGGAACCCTAAGTTATTGGATGCAAACTTTCTAGAGTGATTCAAAGGTACAATTTATCACAATCCATATCCATTTCAAAAAATGTATTTTTGGATTCTAAACCTTTGAACCGATGAAGAAAGTTTGCATCTAGTAATTTGGGGATCCTAAGTCATTTCGATGCTTTAAAAGTGTCGCATAGCTCGCCATAGAAACAATATCACTACATCTAGATAAATTTTACATATTTCGTATAAAAACAAACTCTAGTTCATGTATTTAACAAATCTTGTTGGTATAGAATTAACTTGTTTAGCTCAAATCAAATAAAGAATCCGGCCTCAGCTATGGCACCAATACGGATCCCCTGTTCATTCTTTTCATCTCTTAACGGAATATTCACTCACAAAGACCTAAAGTCAAAGCACAAGACTGACTTGAGAAGACAAAAATGCTTTAGTGAAGTATATAGAATTTAGCAACTATTTGATTACCTACCTTAGGGCCAAATCTTACTAGATGATCAAACGTGTGAGCCTCTTATATGTTTAAAACCATAAAATGGATCAACAAAATTTTGCACTATTGTGACTAAACCACAATGATAAACAAAAGAAAACAATATAATGTAGAGAAACTTGCATGGTATTCAAGGATGTCTGTTGAGATATTTAATTTCTGGATCACAATTGTTTATCATTTGAATGTCTAGATACTTTGTCTCTAAGGCGTAGTAAAACCTCAAATAGTTACTTATTAAGAATATCTTAGTTAATTTGCATTAATCAAATTCGAACTTATTTGTTGTTAAATTCAAGCAAATCATGTTGCTTACCATGATACACTGTGTACTGCACCCAACAATCATGTTCGGCAACAACAACAAATTCTATTTTGAAAGGAACGGGGTGCCCATATTTGACTCGCACTGATCCCCGCCGTGTGTGTGCATCACGTCATCACCTCATGGCTATCAACCATATCCTTTGTTTACCAATAAATAAATCATTAATTGAACTCTGATGAATAATTAGGTATATAAACACTGCAAGAAAGAGAAAAGGAACCCACTTGTACGAAAGGGTCGAGAAGCCTCTCATTCACATGTTCAAACTTCAAAATGAGAGATCCCTATAATATACTCCTCTCTCCCACTATGTTAGTCCCATTGTTAAAAAATATCTTAGATTAAGGCAAGAGGTGAGCATTGGAAATGATGAAAATGAAATAATAAATTAATCCATTAGCCAATAAGAGAAGGATTTACAATTTACATCAGCCAATCAAAATGCAGTATTAAGAGCACACAGATCACCATCTTTTTACCCCAATAATTTCCTAAACTACCCCTGAACTCTAAACCAATAAGAATGCTGTAATTTACAAAGAAAACACTTGTTCACTGCCACTTAAAACCACCATTACAGCTCAAAACAGAGCATTACAAAGAGAGAAAAAAGAGAGAGAATAACAGAGCATCACTGCTCAGTGGACATGCCTTCAGCTTTCGACTTAAATGAGGTGTCATTCCTAGATGATGAGGGCTTCAGTGATGCAGAAATGGGAGAAAACGACACCCAGTCAGAGGAGCCATTTGGGGACATAGAAGGTAACATACCTTTTGATCTGAACTTCGAGCCAAGCCATCATCATCAGCCAGAAAATGAGCCTCCAACAGAGAACAATTTGCATCCCCAGGCATTGCCCACCAAGCTCAGCATAGAGAGAAAAATGGAGATCTTGAATGCTATGCTTCAGAAATCAGCAGCGGGAAAGCTTCCATATGGCACCATCAATGAAACTGCACAACAATTTAATCTGTCAAGGAGAACAATTGGAAGGATATGGAAAGAAGCACGAAGGGAACTACTCAACCATGGCAAATACAATGTGAGTACAAAATACCATAACTGTGGTAGGAAAAGAATTCAAGTAGAGCAAGAAGATATTGAAGCACTGAATATGGGTGACAGAACATGCATTAGATATTTGGCAAACAAGCTTGAAATTTCTAAGTCCACATGTCACAGATTGGTTAAGAAGGGGATCATGAGGCCACATTCAAATGCACTAAAGCCAGGTCTAAGTGAATACCATAAGGTGACCAGAATGCAGTGGGTATTAAAGCTCCTAATAGGGGACACAACACATCAAAAGACAACATACTATCCTATGTTTGACTTTGTTCACATAGATGAGAAGTGGTTTTATCAGTCAAGGAAGGCACAAAGGTATTACTTGGGCAAGAATGAAAAAGGAAAATACAGAAGTGCAAGCTCAACAAATTCATCCCTAAGGTTATGTTCACAGCAGCAGTAGCAAGACCAAGATTCAATGATCAAGGGGAATGCACATTTGATGGAAAGATTGGCATCTTTCCATTTACTTACAAGGAGCCAGCAAAGAGGCATTCAAAAAACAGAGGCAAGGGGACACTTATCACAAAGCTCATACAGTCAGTCAACAAGACAGTGACAAGAAACATGTTGATTAATGACATTGTTCCAGCAATAATGTCAAAATGGCCAGATGATGAAGGTCACAAAACCATATTCATACAACAAGATAATGCCAGACCTCACATCACTCAAGTTGCAGCATCATTTCCTTCTATGTCAGCTGAGGGACGAACAGACGTTGTCCTCTCACTGTCAACAGAATCACATGCAGGGCCAGATGCATTTGTTTCCATGTCAACATGAAAAGAAGAAGATGGAGGTTGAACAGATGATGGCTTACCATTCTCAGATGAGGACGGGAACTGAACAATAGGTGGGGCATCTTGGGCGGCTAGCTCTGGGATGTCTAACCTTAGGTTTCTGATGATGTTGTCAAAATCAACTTTGACAGGGTCGTACACAACAAGGGTCTTCACAGAGTCCTGCTTTGCCTTCTTCAATTCTGGCTCAGAACCACTAACTTTAAATATGACCTTGGGGCAAGCATCAGGCGGAGACTTCCTCTTCTTAATTACCACTTTGAGATTAGCATAATGTTGTTCATCTTCAACCTTACCAGAAGATCTTGTTGCTCTTTTGGGAGACAAATGTGAAGGGACAGCAGAAACACTGGCAGAATCCTTTCCATCTCCAGCCTTCTCCGGAGACTTTGATGCTCTTTTAGGAGAAGAATATGCAGGGGCTGAAGAAACACCAGCAGAAATCTTGTGCTTGTCGGGCTGATTGCTCTCAAGTTTACTTAATCTTGGAGATTTTCTTGGAGAGTGTTCAAAACAAGGATTTTTCTATTTTGTATGTTGAGCCTACGTGTATAAGTTCTGACAACTAGAGGGGAATCTGTCAACAAAGTATAAAGAACTGTCAAAAAACAGAAAAAACCAACAACATGTCAACAGTGTATAAAATTGCAAAACATATCATACCTGGAGTGCTGACAGGTTGCTTTCTCTTACCAACAGCTTTCCCAGCCTTTGACACATTAGAAACTGGATTGCTGACAGCTTGATTCTCTTTACAATCACCTTTTGTCACCCTCTGCAATAATATGAACTGAAGTGCTAGCAACTTCCTTCTCTTTGTTGACATCTTCCTTCTCCTTGTTGACATCTTCCTTTTCTTTGTTGACAGCTTGGACAACCTTCGCCGCCTTCTGAACTGGCTTCTTGACATTCCTTTTGGGAGCGGTTTTCACTGGCTTAGACGCAACCTTCTTGACAGTCTTATCCGGTCGCTCGGATATTACCGTGTCAGAAATAGCTTGCTCTGAATTCTCACGAGGAGTGACAAGAACTTTTTCAGCGTATGCATCAAACAAAGGATCTTCAACCTTGTCGACAAAATTGAGGTGCCGAAATGTAGAATGTTCCTCGTATGGAGACGGTCTGCACAACTAAAATAATGAAAAAATAGCAAAAGATTTATAAAAATGTGCTGTCAACAAAAAGAGCTAAATACAAAAATAAAACAGACAAGACAAAAAAATGTATAATAAGATAAAGAATAATACCAAAGGATGAAGATCAAAATGATCTGAGACAGAATGATACCAAGCGAGCTTGGAATTATCTCTTGAGAACCAACGTTCGCCATATGAAATAGTCTTAAGCGAGGCAGTAGCAGCTCCAACAAAATCGCGAAACTGATGAAAATGTTCAAGCACCCAAACCTACAAACAAAAATTAAGGATTAAAAAGGAAAAGGGATAAAAATGTATTCAAGCAACTAATTGAAATAGAGAAATGATAAAATAAATACCTGAAAAGCAAGAGGATACCCATGCAAAGTATACCAAATTCTATCATTAGAAGAACCACCTCCTCTACGTTTTGCATGGACTGGAGCATCTTGAAATGCCCGGATAGTCTCTAGATATACTTCCCTACCCCCAAGGATAGTTCAAAAAAGTTTCATAGTTGCTAGCGAGCTTGAGAAACTTCACTCTTACAGCAGAGCCTTTCCTCTGAGGCATCAGCACACCTTCAAGAATAATAAGGTGTGCTAGAACCATCTTGCGCTCACCAGTCGAAATGGCAAACCTGCAATTATGTCGTCAAGAGTGATCTTGCTTTTGGTTCCAAGAGAACACTCAAAGACTTCATCTGGGATGACATGGCCTTCAAAATCAGTGCACTTCAAACCCGTGAACGCAGCAAAGTCTTGAAGTGAAAAAGACAGCACATTGCCTTGCATATTAAACCACATTTCCTACTTCTTCTGTGTCTTAACTGCACGCATTAAAGCGTAGTGAACTATGACGTGCGAATAGTTGAGCTGGGATGTCATGCTTAAGATAGTTTTGAATACACCAGTAGAAAACAACAGATTACTGACATCATCTAACTGACCCTCAATCTGATCAATCACAGAAAATCTGTGGTATGTTGTAACCTTGGGAGCTACAAACAAATCTTTGGAAGCCAAAAACTGTAGCTTAGACACATCCATGACACCTGTCAACAAAAAAAACCAAATACAGAGTGTCAAAAAATATATCACAAAAAGAGATAAAAGCAGAGCAAGGTGTCAACCATAAAAAAAAGAATGTTGTAAATCTGGACAAGTTGTCAACATGAATAAGATGTCAACATGAATAAGATGTCAACATGAATAAGATGTCAACATGAATAAGATGTCAACAATAAAATCTGCAAACACCAAAAGCTGTCAGCATGCCATATTCAAAGATGTAAATATGAACAAGCTGTCAACAATAAGCTCTCGAGACACATAAAGTTGTCAGAACGCCACATTGAAGATTTCAACATGAACAAGCTGACAACAAATATGATCTCAAGACAAAATCAAGCCGTCAGCATGCCATATTAACAACATAAACATGAAAAAAATGCCAAAAATAAAATCTCTAGCCACAAAAAGTTGTCAGCATCCCATATTCAAGAACATAGACATGAACAAGCACTCAACAATCACATCTACAGACACAACAAGTTGTCCACCATGACAAATTCAACAACAGAAGCTAAAAAACAGTGAAGAATCAACAAATAAAGTGAAAAATTCAAAATAAAACACAACATGACATATTCAACACACATAATCTGTCAGAAAACTTAAAAACCTAAAAAACACACAGATAAAGACGCATGCAACTAAAAACAGCCTTCAAAATCTAGGTTTCGAACAAAAACGAACTCGATTTCGACTTGAAACAGAGGAACGAACACAAAATCACAGAAATCTTCCGAAATAAACAAAAAAAAAACAACAAATAGAAGAACGAGAGGGCTAGATACCTGATTTGATATGAGAAACCGCCTCAAAAACTGGAAAATAGAGATGAAGTGATGACAACTCGAGCAGGCGAAATCTGAGCGAAATCGGAGAGAGAAATCGAGCACAGAAACAGAAGCAAAGCGCGAGAAGACGAATACGGAAGCAACGACGGCGGAATCCGGCGAGGAAGCAGAAGACAAAATCGGAAGAAGTTGAACGGTTTGATTTTTTGATTTTGGGAGTGAATGAGGGGGAGAGGAAGGAGAGAAATAAGTGCGCGTGTTTTGAAAACTGATCGGGAAAGAAGAGCGCGTGAAATTGGGGGGTGGAGTAGGGGTAAAAATTAACAACTTAGTTTAGGGGTGCACTTGTTGACAATAGTGCCCAATAGGGCATTAGACACAAATCTTTCCAAATCAATCTGCTCAAATTCACAAGCCCAAACTCCACATGAAGGCCCATTCCCATCTAATACCAACCCAACCCAATCAGCCAATAATCTATCTAAACCACAACCCCAGCTCGACCCAATTCAACATCTAATGGTTACAAGAGCTCATGATGGCATCACCAAACCTAAATAAATCTTCAATCTATACCATGTTTGCAAACTTCGTAAAGCACTCTACGGGCTGAAGCAAGCACCATGTGCATGGTCAACCAAATTTGCCTCTATCATAAGAAAAATGGGATTTCGGAATTACAAATCGGAAATGTCCCTATTCGTCTACAGTCAAGGCTCAAATCAAGCTTTTTTTGCTTGTCTACGTTGACGACATCGCTCTTACAACCTCGATGATGCCTCTTCTGCAACAAATCACCACTGCTCTTCATCGTGAATTCCATGTCTGATCTTGGTGCTTTATATTATTTTCTGGGAATAGTTGTAACTCGCAGCAAAAAGGGCCTCTTTCTCTCGCAAAAAAGTATGCACATGAAATAATTGAGCGAGCATGCATGAGTCACTGTAAGCCGAGCTCCACACCTGTTGATACGTGCAACAAATTAGATGAGAATGATGGACCACCATTCTCAAATCCCACTCTGTATCGCAACCTAGCTGGTGCCTTGCAATATTTGACTCTCACTCGTCCTGACATCCAATATGCAGTGTAGCAAGTTTGCCTATTCATGCACAAACCTTGTGATATCCATTTCAATGTCATTAAACGTATCATTCGGTACATCCAAGGCACTTCTCACTATGGCTTTCAACTCTGTTGCAGTGAACTGTGCAAATTAACAACTTACTTAGATGTTGACTGGGCATGGTCGCCCTGTCACCCGTCGATCAACATCCGGTTATACTGTGTTTATCTGGGAAGCAACCTCATTTCATGGTCATCAAAGCGACAAAACCAAGTATCGCGATCAAGTGTAGAGGCAGAATATCGGGCGGTGGCCAATGTTGTAGCTGAAACTTGTTGGCTGAAACAACTGCTACAAGAACTAGGTGTGGTCACAGACAAGACAACCATTGTGTTCTGTGATAACATCAGTGTTGTGTATATGTCCTCCAACCTTGATCAACATCAAAGGACAAAGCACGTCAAAATTGACCTCTATTTTGTTCGGGAAAAAGTAAGTCTAGGAGAAGTTCGAGTGCTTCATGTCCCTACCCAAAGTCAATATTTTGATGTCTTCACAAAAGGATTGACCAGAGTTTTATTCAAGGAATACATGAACAATTTGAACATCCAGGAACCTCCTCCTCAAACCGAGGGGATGTTAGATAAATATTATTATTGTAATTCTTGTATTTATCTCTTCCTCTAATATCTCAACAACTGTATCTTGTGCTCGCGTCCACAAATAAGAAACTAATGTTCATAATCCAGCAATCATGTTCGTTCAGGTCATTTTTAGAACAAAAATAAAGTTCAGAGAAATTACAAAATTGTAACCGTGTGACATACTTAAAAAATTCAAAATCATCACCGCCCAGATTATGAACATTACTATCGAGAATATGAACACGTGTAATTTATAAACGCAACTTCACACGGTAACTTATTTCATAAACGATTTCATACAAAACAACAAAATGCTCAGTGAGAGTCAGAGAGAGAATTTATTAAGGTTCGGTTCAGTTGAGTATCTTAAATCAAATTGTATCTCTATACTTTGACCAAACCTCCCACTAGTCACCCCGCATTCAATTTGTACGTTCAATTACTTTCTTCTACGTTAGAGAGCTTTTTTATTGTAAGCTTACTGACTTGAGTATGATTCCTCACCCCTGCCAATTCACTCTTTGTTGGTGCATGCAGTAGGAGAAGCAGTCACTGGTGGTAGGAGATTCGGCCAACGGCCTAGTTAAAAATACAACGAAGTGTGTTGCAGATAAATGAGCAAGAAGACCATAGATGTGCGCTAGATTCAAAGTCTTCACCACCATAGCACACATAAGATTATGAACAATATTTGTGTACATCAATCCTAGCTTCTTTTTTTACTTGGACAAAATAGTGTAGATAGGATAATATCATCGGATGATTTGCTCGACTATGATTTAGATTTACAATCAGCTTCTAGATAAAATAATGATATTTGTGATCCTAGATGAATACCAGATGTTATTCACACGATTAATGGCAATTATTTGGAAGCCCAAGTTAGTGGAGGCAAAGTCTTTCTTCATTGATTCAAGTGGAGCGACGACTATATTGCTTCATATAGGGAGATTATTATCACGTGCTGTGCACGTGTTCGTTTTGTAACAAGCTTGTTAGTTTGTGTAACTATTGAGACGTCGCCTCAATCCTTAAAACTCTATTTATTGTTTCGACTTTCATAGTTGATTGGTTATGTTACAAGTTGCACACCGTTCTAATAATTCTTGAGTCATTCCTTATATTCTTTTCAAGAATTGTCAAAAAAATACACGATTCTTATATACATTCTTATATACAGCCCGGTGTTTTATTCAAACAACGCCGGGTCACTCGCGTTCTGCGAGGACACGTACACTCGCGTTCTGCGAGATTAGCAAAAAATTAGGTTAATTACATGCATGCTAATCTCGCGTTCTGCGAGTGCACGTGTCCTCGCAGAACGCGAGTGTCACGTGTCCTCGCAGAACGCGAGTGTCACGTCCCTCGCAGAACGCGAGATTAGCATGTCAGATGGACGTTGTTGTGCGCCATTACTACATGTCTTGTCCCCACCTAACTATAATAACTACCTCCTTATTTTAAGTATTCCGTAACACCTATTAACCCTACCCTAACACCTCTTTTTATCATCTTTCACCTCTTTCACCCTCCATTAAAACCCATTTTCAAAACCTTAAAACTTCAAAACACTCTAAAAACACCTAAAATAATGGAAGATGAAGAGGAATTCAACAAAGGAGGGAATGGAGATGATGGTTCATCAAGTTACCATTCAAATGAGGTAATGTTCTTACTTAATTTTTGAATTTTAATTTGTTTTGCACCATTAAGAGCTAAAATGAACTTATTATGTTGTATTTCATGTTAAATCTAGTAGTAGTAGTAAGTGTTGAAGAGATGACTTTTGCATATAATGTCAAAAACTTAGATGTGTTCATGTTTTTAGGGTTTTTATGGTTTTTAATGTAGAAACTCATGTTATGTTAAAATATCCCGTTGAAGGACTAGTTTTAGGAATTAGCAACTTCTCGCGTTCTGCGAGAGGAAGCCCCTCGCGTCACGCGAGAAGTGCCTCCCTCGCAGAACGCGAGAAGTGCGTCCCTCGCAGAACGCGAGAAGTTGCACATTACAGAGTATTAACAGAAGCATTGTTATAGGTGAATTTTTCTTTGTTCACTGGATTGAATGCAATCCAGTTGAATGACTACACCTACCCCTCGCGGAATACGGTGCCCGTTTCGCCACCGTCATTTGATTTAGGGATTGACGACTTTGGATATTATCATCAACCATCTTTATATGAACAACATGTGCCATCTACATATGAATTGCATGTGCCATCTACTTATGAGTTGCCCGTGCCATCTACTTATTCCATGCCATGTACATATGAGGTGCCATCAAGCTATGATGCGTTTGATTCACAATTTGCTAACCCACCAACAAACGTAGGAGAGGAGATGTGTTTTCTTCCCTCTTTACGCACTGCACCAAAGTTTGATAGTCCCGTATGTGAGGAAGAGGTTGTTTCTAGGGATTATTCGGAATATTTCACTACGGAGCAAGTGTTTGCCTCTAAGGAGATCGCTCATTTGTGGGCTTTGAATGTTGCAAAGCAACACAAGTTTATGATCTCTATTGGAAGGAGTGTACCATCTAAACCGGGGCAAAGTGGTAAGATTCAAATCATTTGTGAGAAAGGGGGAAGCCATAGGCCTAAAGGTGTCGGTGTTAGATCAAACACAAAGAGCAAGAAAACGGGGTGTAAATTTCAGTTGAAGCTCATGGAGAACCGGGTTGAAGAGAATTGGAGATTAGTGGTTGTTTGTGGTTTGCACAACCATCCTATTGGAGATAGTTTGGTCGGGAATGCATTTGCCGGGAGGCCAACCCCGGATCAAAAGAAAAAGGTTCGTGAGATGGTACTTTCACATTGTTCTCCAAATCAGATTTACACTGAGATAAACAAGGATCCCGGAAGTTGCACAAAGAAGAACCAAGTGTACAATTTGGTAAGACATATAAGGGAAGAGGAAATGGAAGGTAGAACCGTGGTTCAAGAATTCTTTCACCAATGCAAAGAGAGCAACTACTTCATGGAGTATAGGCCAAGTGCAACGAACCCTTCGATAATAGGCGACTTGTTCTTTGCTAGCCCCGAATCAATGAAACTCTTAAAGGCGTTTCCATATGTCCTTTTGATGGACTCGACTTATAGCACGAACAGGTAAGTATTTATCATTCTGTTTTTATGTTGTATTTATCTTACTGTATTTTGGTTCCAGGTACAATGTTCCCTTCCTGGAGATAGTCGGTTTGACTTCTACATGGAAGAATTTTGTTGTGTGCGGGGTATGGTTAGAGGCTGAGAGCGAGGATAGTTATTTATGGGCGTTGCAGCAGCTGCAGACGATGTATTTGAGAATAGGAGCATCGCCTACTTGCTTCGTCACTGACCGTGAGATGGCTCTTATGAATGCAACAGACAAGTTATGGCCAAATGCAAAGTTTCTCTTATGTAGGCGACATGTAAGGAAGAACATAGAGGCGAGAGCCAAGATAGCTATGGGCACACAAGCATTGGGGGTTCATATTTCAAATGATTATTATAACGTGTTCGAACAAACCACTGAAGAAGATTACAAGAGTACTTTGAAGAAACTTGAGGACGAATGGCGAGCTTATCCAGCCGTATTGAAGTACGTGAGAACGAATTGGCTAAACCGTTACAAAGAAAGACTTGTTTCAGCATGGACGGATAATGTCTTCACTCTCGGGAATAACACGACAAACAGGTATGTTCTGTTATTTATGTCTACCTTCTACATATGATAAAAAGAGCTTCTGTAATGCACACCTCGCAGAACGCGAGGGCATACCATCTCGCAGAACGCGAGTAAATTCCTTGATTCAGTGTTGACGCATTTTCGAATGCAAAGATCCTGGAACAATGTATGAACTCGCAGAACGCGAGGAGTTACACATTACAGAAGGATCCACAGGTTCTGATTTGTATTTGCATTTTATTGTTTTTCGAACATTTTAGAGTTGAAGGAGCACATTCATGTCTTAAGTCATACTTGTCAAGTGGAAATGCTAGGCTAGACACAATGTTCAAAGAATACAAAACAATGGCGGAGAACCAACTTAAGGAGATTACTGTGTCTTTCACCGAGAGTTTGAATAAGAGCTTCACAGTTGTTGAAGGGGCGGACTTGTTTAAAGTCTTGAAGTTCAAAGTCTCTTACAAATGCATAGAATTTTTGCTTGAGGAATACACGAAGGGGGAGAGATTAGGTGCGCACTTTAATATGTTTTGTAGCTGCGGGATCAAGATTAGAGATGGGTTGATGTGTGTTCATCAGATTGTAAGACATTGGAAGGAGCAAAGACCACTAAGAGTATCAGAGTTGCACCCTTTCTGGAGTACTTTGAGTTTGGAAGAAGTTGATGTTCCCGGCATACTGGAAGTTAAGAGTAAGGTGGCAAGGCGTCTTTTTCAGACTTTCTATGAGGAAACGTTTCCGAAATTGTGCCCCCATGATCAAGAAAAGTGTGCACAAACTGTTTTAGACATTGGGAAAGTAAATACTCCTCTAAAAGAGCCGGCTATTTCAAAGCACACCGGAGGTCGTCCAGTCGGAGCTCCTAACAAACAACCTAGGTCAACGCAAAGAAGACCGTCTGCATGGGAGCACACTAATGTTGAGATGGATGCTAGAGATTTGGAAGAAACACCCCCAAAGAAGCAAAAAAATGCTTCTAATTCTGAAACATTCAAGAAACCAAAGATTAAGGTGATTGGCAAGTACAAGTCTCACATACCCGCGTCAATGCGCACCCATGTGAATGGTTGGTTTGAGGTAAATGGAGATGGAAATTGTGGATTTAGAGCAATAGCTCATGAATTGCATGACAACCAACACTTATGGAGGGAAGTAAGAGATTTGATGATAGCTAAGGTCAAAGAGATTTGGCACCTAGTTCAAGGAACTTGGATTGGACCTCCACAACAACCAACTTTGGAGAGCGCTTTACACCAACTTACATGGGAAGGAATAGGAAGGGCTCCAGAAGATCACTGGCTAGCTACCCCGGAAATGGGATGCCTTGTGGCATCCACATTCAACATAGTGTTCGTAACGGTGGGAAAAAGTGCTAACTACACTTACCTTCCTCTACAACGTCCTACTTGGTTAGAAGATGGTGACACACTTCCGACGTTCTGCTTATTCTATATTCAGAGTGAGAGACATTTTGTTCCGGTAAGTTTTTGGATCTACTTATGAATTACTATCTAATATGCAACTTCCTAACGTTGTTGTTTTCTTGTAGTTGCGTCTTGAAGAAAACTGCCCATTACCTCATGTGTTTACTCCTTGGTGGCGAAACGCTGAAAGAGATGCTTTTTCTTTGCACGATCTTGTGTCACATCGATGTGCCGCCTTTGAAATGTAATGTTGAAGTTATGTTTTATTCGCTGAATTTGTAATGTAATGTTGAACTGGAGATGGTTTTTTAAATTCTTAAACTGTAACTCATGTCATGGACATTTTCCAGAAAATGTCATTCCTCGCGTTCTGCGAGGCTGGTGTCACTCGCAGAACGCGAGTAACACCAACCGTGCCACAGACCGTGCATATCAACTGAGAGCACCCTGTTTCCTATAGGGCAGACTCGCGTTCTGCGAGTGGTGTACACCTCGCGTTCTGCGAGGTTATGCAAAAAACGAACAGAATTGAAGCAACACCAACATATCCCTAAACATAATCCAACAAAATTATCCAATCAACAAAACACCTAAGAAAGCAATCCAAAACACAATCCAAAACACAAAACGAAAGGCTACTCGTCTTCTCGTGGTCGGAAGGGAGCGAGATTTGACATACTTAGTAGCATTTGGGCGTGATATGAATCAAAATCCTCTGGAGTGGCAAACCGATACCGGTCCATGTCATTGTACACCCGGCCAATCACCTATACGCAAGTAAACATTCATTTTATGTTAATATTCGAGACAAACAAAGACTAGAAACGCAAGATAAACCAAAACAATTAATATTACCTGTCTCTCAGTCATCATCCCAGGGATTGCAGGACGGATATACCTATGGGTCCTCTTGATGTACCAATCCATGTAATCATGGGAGCATTCATGTGGTGCATAGGCAACTGGCCCCATATCATCGAGAGACAAAGAGTGAACATTTCTTGACTCCCAAAGCCATTGGTTGGCGTCATAAAAAACACTATAACACCTAATGTTTTTCAACCTATGAGCTTTGAGCGGTTCGATGACTGGCCTAGGAATACGCTGCACTCTCCCAAATTGTCTGGGACACCTATCAGGCATGTGTGGTTCGGTGATGTCACAGCAAGATAGCACCCCGTGAAATAGAGCGGGAGCAAGCTCAGGATCGGTGAAGTCTTGTGCTCCATACGGGTTCCAACATACCTAACAAAATGACAGAAAAACGCATGGTGAAGTCTGTAAAACACCAGAAACTGCAGAAACTAGGACAAAATGCAGAAACTTGCATTTTCTCGCGTTCTGCGAGTGTGTGCATCCTCGCGTTCTGCGAGGAGCCACAAACTCGCGTTCTGCGAGAAAATGCAAGTTACACCTAATGACTGCTGCGTACTCAAAAAATGCAGAAATCCCAGAAAATGCAGAAACTTACCATCTCCGGCATAAGAATATCGAGCGCTCCCCTATAGTCCCTTCCGACTTGCCCCTTCTTCAGCTTTACATTCTTAGGCATCCACCGGTATGCCCATGGTTGCTCCGCTCTCCACCGAGGACGTTCAGTAGGTCGGAAGTGTGGGAAGTAGTTGTAGATCCATGCCTAAGAAATACAAAGTACGTTAAATATGAAAATATATATAAGTATGTAAATTAAACGCTTAGAAAGTATAATACCTGCAACAAGGTGTAACAGAAAGACATCTGGGCACAACCCTGTCGTGTGCATACCCCCAGCTGCCTATACAGATGGGCCAAAGCAGCTGAACCCCACGATATGCCCGTAGCATGGGCATAGGTTTCCAAATAAGGCCCATATCTAAGCCGAATCAAGTTCTGTGACTTGTCCGGAAATAAGAGTGAGGAAGCAGTATACAACACCCATCCTAAACCCTTTCGCTCTGGACCTAGGTTTTCACAATGCCTTCTAAACCAATCAGCTTTCACCCTCCCAGAATCTAAAGTATGCGGATCTACTCCAAAAATTTCCGCCCCCTTCCTACCATAGTATTTTATAATCTCATCATGACTAAACTTGGCACCCAGTTTCTTACAAGTAGTCATTGCTTTCCCTTCTATAGGTAGGCCTAAAATCATATGTACATCCAGAAGGCCAATAGTGATCTCAACACAAGGGAGGTGGAATGAGTTAGTCTCCGGTTGCCATCGTTCGATGAACGCTTCAATCAACGGATAGTCGATTGCTTCGTACATCATGTCAGGTAGATCTGACAATCCAACAGCACCGGGAATCTCTGACCAGTCATCGTTGTCCAATGGCCAATCACTGCTTTGCTTTGTCCGTTGTTGTGGCTTCATCGGACCTTTCAACTGCAGAAAAATACAAAATTACACACTGCAGGCCAAATTTACAAAAAATACAGTTTCTGCAGAATTATCAGCTTCTGCATAAACCAAGCATTTTCTCGCGTTCTGCGAAGTGTAACACCCTCGCGTTCTGCGAGTATGCCACTGCTCGCGTTCTGCGAGAAAATGCACAGAAATTGCATTTTCTGTGCATTCTGCAGAATTTCTGTTAATGTATTAAAAATGCAGAAAATCAATAAATTAGTAAATTACCTCTCCTTTCTGGATGTGGAACGCCACATGTGCTTCAAATCCCTTAAGCAACTCGGGATCTTCTGGACCGCCAGGTGTGGAATGAGTGAGCTCAGGATCATACTTTGGCTCATTCTTCTTGGACTTCCTCTTTCTTTTTGGTTTCTGGACCAATTCTTCTTCTTCTTCTTCTTCTTCTTCTTCTTCTTCTTCATCATCATCATCATCATCATCACCTTCTTCTTCGTGTTCTTCCCCAACACCTTCATCGTGGTACTCTTGTTCCATCGGTTCTGGTTGAGGATTGTAAGAAGAAGAACAAGCTTGTCCACTTCCTTGACCCATGTCTTCAGGAACACTTCCCTCACCAAATCCACCTCCCCAACATTGTCCACCGACCCAACTTTGTCCACCCCACCCTTGTCCAACTTCCACTACAGCATACTGAGGAATGAAATTGTCCCAGCTACCCGATTGTTCATATGGAGTTGATTGTGGTGCCCATTGAGTTGACGGTTGTGCACATGAAACTGACTCTTGAGAATAAAGGTCCCAATCATCATTTCGATACCCTTGATATGTATCTGCTCGTTCTATCCCACTAGGCACAGAACAGTCTTCCCCGGCATAACTATGGACACCACTGTACCGCTCTATGGCGCGATAATCAACGTCGGGGAGCCCCTCGGGGAAGAGCTCTACCGGTGTTGTATTCTTTGCTCGTTCTCTCACAGCGTTCCTATTTCTTCGACGGGTTGAACGTCCAGGACGATCCATTACCTAAAAAAATCAAAAGTAGAATCAGTATATAAATATAACAGTATATAAAGTAAAATCAGTATATAAATATGTATCTGCAGAAGAGGAAAGAATTTCCTCTTATGTCAATTCCTCGCGTTCTGCGAGTAGCATGACACTCGCGTTCTGCGAGTGTCATGACCCTCGCGTTCTGCGAGTACCATGACCCTCGCGTTCTGCGAGTATACTACACCCCTCGCGTTCTGCGTCAATTTGCACAATCATGAGTTTCCGGCAACAGTTTCCGGCGAGATTTTCCGACGAAAATTCAATATTTTAGCTAAAATACCTATCAATTTAAGTAAATTACCAAATAAACATCAAAACCCTAAATAAAATCAACAACCCTAATCAAAAACCCTAACCCTAATGAATTTCAACATAAAACAACATCCACTCATCCACCATAATTCAAAATCATCATCTTTCATCCATTATACAACCATTTCTAAATCAACATTCAATATCAAAACATCATATAATATGCAATTTTCTATACTAACAACATATATTCATCTAAAAACAACATTAAAAAGCATAAGAGTATTAGAAACATACCTTATATGGAGATTTGAATTGAAAAGAGGAAGAAGAAGTAGGTTGAAATTGAGAGAGATGGTAAAATGAGAAGAGAGCGGCGGAATTTTTTTATGGTGGCTGTAAAAATGGGCCGAGTAGGGTTTTTCCCCTTTTATAGGGAAAAAACACCCTCGCGTTCTGCGAGGTGACGCACCCTCGCGTTCTGCGAGGGGACGCACACTCGCGTTCTGCGAGGATGCGCTTCCTCGCAGAACGCGAGGGCCCGGGCGTTATTTAGAAAACGCCCGGGCTGTATTTAGCAAGGGCCAAAAAATATAGTCCTTTGAAATAAATGATCGAATACACACCTCTGTAGGGTTTTGAATGAGTTGGAATCATGAATTTTTGGAAGTATGAATGATTTCTTTCGACCATGTCAATGATGATGAATCTAGTTCTTTGAATTAACAGTGACATTGATGTGATTGTTTTGAAAGTTCACAACCTCAAAGAATCTATTTTGATGTAGTTCTCGCTATTTTGAGGGCTCCAATAACTAATTGTTGAAGCAATATAGTCGTCGCTATGGATTGATCCACATCCAAAATGGTAGCTCTACTTGAATAAATGAAGAAAGGAACTCACTTGTACGAAACTCTAAGAGAAAAGGAACTCACTTGTACGAAAGGGTCAAGAAGGCTGCCATTCACATGTTCAAAATGAGAGATCCCTGCAAGATGAAAGTATATATTATGATGATTCAATAAAATACAAATGAATATGAATAATGTGGAGTAAACATGCATCATACTTGCTCAAAGTGAAATCCATGGTACTTAATTAAAATAGATAGCCTGTTAAGAGTTAAGACAGCATGAGTTTTAGTCAGAATCAACTTTTAAATTTTCTAAATTCATAGGAAACAACGTGGTCTTGTCTTAGTTTTCAAAATGTGAATTCAGTGATCAGTTAGTGAACCTTTGATATTAATGGCTGCTTAGATTACATAGTATGGACATACTACATATATGTACATTGTGAATATCAGTTGGCATAGCTGAGACTTGGTCAAAGTGAAGCCTTGATTCTCAGTCAGGCACGATAGCTAGGAGCATCATCTCCATCTTTGTCCAATCCTTCATCACAGACCTGCAACAAATCTCCAATCAATCAATTCAGATATGATAACTAAACCGCGCTTAATTAGCTAGGCAAACAACTCTTACAAAAAGCTAGAAGAAGCCAACACTCGGGATCCATCTGAGCTAGTGAACGCCACGGATATGTTCATTGCATTTGATGATCTAGTGTACAGCACCACTGTATAAGTATGTCCCTCAACAATGTTCTACAAATAATAATGTAATTAGTACTGTAAGATTGAACATTCTATATTTGTAATTATTGTAAGAACAGTATATGTAAACCAATACCATGCCCCAATAGCCGGGGTTGTAAACCCCCACTCCAGATGATGGACATGATGCAACACAGAGAACCTCCATTTTGAGTGCCACCTTGTTCTTCTCGAACGGAGATGACAACTCTTTGGAGACTCTCACATTTGATTTCTCCCCAATAACACCCCATGGCTGAATATCTAGAGGAATCTTGTGTCCGCCTGCTTCAAATCCTGCATACAGTAATCAATTCATATATTCAATAGTCAATACTAATTGCTAATTGAAAGGGAATTGCATCATGTTTAGGTTTTACTCAAACGATAGTTCTTAAACGTACCTCTGTTGCTGACGAACTCTCCCCATAGATGATAGACCCCTAGCTCCTGCGTGGTTAATTTCCTGCACAAAACTATCGAAGATTAACACATTGATTCTACGGTGGAAACCATTTCTGGGTAACAGAAAAAGGTTGAATATTATTGTATAAATTTGGTGAAAAATAAAAATAAAGATAAGGCCCAAGGCCATTTTATTTTTATAAGAACTGTGTTTGAGCTATTATGTTTAGAAGAGTGTGAATTCGAATTGTGTCCCTCAACAATTGTTTTGCAGGCCCATAATACAAGTAATGTAATTAGTACGGATAGAAAGGCCCAAGGCCCAATTTGATTTGATGATCTCGTGCGGTTCACATTTTTTTTTTTTTTGAAATATTGGTATTTATTTAGTAAAATAAAATTATAATAACATTTTAATGATAAAATCTAAGAAGTTTATGACACAAACTTTAAATTTGAAAAAGCTTAAAGCTCTTTATAATAATAAAAAAAGTTGTTATAGTTGATTTATTAAACAAGGCTTTACACATGAATACATGATGTTTCGAGTTTATTATATTTTTTAGAATCAAAATAGTCTCGGTTCAAATAGAGTTTCTTTATTGTCTCCTTTTTCCAAACTTTTTTAGGGTGCCTAATTTGAGAACTAAATTGAAAAAGCATAGTCTCAGTTAAAACATTCTTAAAATGATACTCCATACCAAATTTTATTACTCCCTCCGTCCCAAAATGTTAGTCTTACTTTTCTTTTCGGATGTCCCGAAATGTTAGTTCTATTTCTATTTTTGACCATAAACTTCTTCCAATTATACCCTTATTCATATTATTTTATTCATATTCCAACATTACTTTATCAATCAAATCAACCATCTACATCATCTTCTCCAACTACATTTTCACCATTAATATCATCAACCACCTTCAACCCCATTAAATTTCTTCAAATTTTCACCTAATCTACATCTTGATTTACATAAAAAATTCTTAAACAACCCATAATTATTTGTTAACCCGGATTAACGCTGCCAAAACAGGTTTATTCCCTTAAACTCGATTACCCTAAACAACCCAACCCAAAAAACAGTCCAACCTAAATTCTACCCCATATAACCCCTAAACCCTAACTCTCTCCTCTCACTCTCACCATCTTCTAACCCCAAACTAACGCTGCTCTCTTCTCCTCTCTCAAACCCTAGCCCGACTCCTTCTCCTCCTCTAATTCTCCCTCCAGTGATGTCAACTGATTCCTTGTCTCGTCCCTCCCAATCCTTCACTCAAAGTCTATCTCCTCCTTTGTATGAGAGGAATTTCCAACTCCCATCGGAAGAGGAGCCATCCTCTACCCCGAGTTTCTTCAAGGACGATCTAAATCCGACGGAGGAGGAGACTGAGGAGGAGGTTGAGTCGGCTGCGAAGCCGGTTACCGGCGGCGCAAGCTTATCTACACCTTGTCCCGGGTGCTCATTGTCTGTCCCTTGCGAAAGGGGTGGTTTTTGCGACGGTAGACACACTTTCAGTCCCCAACGTCGGCAAAAAACTCGGACCGTTGATAAATGGTGGGAGCCGGAGAAAGTTTCTGTGGATATGCAATGGTCGCCGGAGCTGTCGGAGAATAAAGCTATTTCTCGTCCTCGGGAGGTGATCGTGATCCCTGACACGCCTACACCTGAGCTGAACCTTCCAGATGTGCCAACCCCTGAGCTCGTTGTCCCTGACGATGATGCTGAGATGGATTCATCAGCCACGCCGGAGATAGAAGAGCCTTTGTCCCCGGAGATCGTGATCATCTCTGACAGTCCTTCTCGCTCTGACACTATATAGCTAAGTATCTCTTCTCTGGATATGGAATTAAGACTATGATTATGTATTTTTGGAAATATTTTGCTGTTGTTGTAGACTCTGTTTTGGACATATTTTGGACTATGTTTATTATGTGCTGGACAATGTTGGTATTTTTCTTTATTATGGTAGTTTGGTTATTAGTATTTGGTATTGAGTTGATTAATTCTCTGCTGAGTTGATGAGAAGTCTGCTGAGTTCATGAGAACTTTGTCGAGTTCATTAATGTGAACTCTCTGTTGAGTTGAGTTGAGTTGAGTTGTTGAGTAACTCTCTGTTGAGTTGAGTCATTCATGTGAACTTTGTTGAGTTCATAACATCAGTGAACTTTGCTGAGTTCATTCATGTGAACTTTGCTGAGTTCATTAGTGTGAACTTTGCCGAGTTGAGTAAATCTCTGTTGAGTTGCTGAGTTCATTAATGTGAACTTTGCTGAGTTTAGTAAATCTCTGTTGAGTTGTTGAGTTGATTAATTCTCTGCTGAGTTGTTTGGGTTATCTGATGATGTTTGTCTGTCAAGGATGAAGTCTGTTTTTACATGCCTTGAGATGTGAGTGCATTTGATTGACTTAAGATTGCCATAGGAACACAACTTATTAAGTCTGATTGATGCCTATCTGAAATGTTTAGGTTAGTGTTTAGGGGCTTGTATCAATGAGGGAATGGGGACATCTGTGATATCTATTTATCACTGCCTAGATGTGCCATAGGAACACAGATTTAAATTTTGTTGATTCATCCTATCTGGAATGTTTTAGTCATAAACTTGCATGTCTATCAGTGATGGGAATGGGGACACCTGAGACAATTAATAGACAAAATATGATAACCAAAACACAAAAATAACAACTGTTTGTCATGCTAGGCTTACAAAATATGTTTAGTTTACAGTCTTATATCATGACTTAAGATTGTAACTTAAACAACTGTGTCCTAATTAGTTGTCCCCTGAGTTGTTGCATCTTCCTGTTCTGTCCCCTGAGTTGTTGTCCCTTGAGTTGTTGCATTTTCATGAGTTAGTCTCCATGCTTCTAAGACTGCATGTATTGGTGCTTTGATTTCTCTTGGTAGAACTATTGCCTGAGTTAACTTCTTTTTGTTTACATGTGGAATGTAATAATCATTACCTCCCTTACACTGCAACACTTCATTCATCACATACTGTAAAGTCATCCACACACTACCTAGAGTGTGTGGATCCAACTCATAAAATGCTTCATTGACTGCATTTAGCATGTCATCAGTATTTTTTGGCATCTTTTTGTGCATAAGTGACTGAATGCTCCTAAAGAAGCCTAGGTCCAAAATGTTTAAGTCTGGACTGTTGGCTGGTTGCTGTATTAAAATAAAAGTGAACCCTTCTTGCTGGTATGCCTGCTGCCATTATGTGTCTTGCTGAGTGATGTGAGGTCTGGCATTATCTTGTTGTATGAATATGATTTTGTGACCTTCATCTTGTGGCCATTTTGCCTTGATTGCTGGAACAATGTCATTAATCAGCATGTTCCTTGTAACTGTCTTGTTGACTTACTGTATGATCTTTGTGATTAATGTCCCCTTGCCTCTGTTTTCTGAATGCCTCTTTGCTAGCTCCTTATAAGTAAATGGAAATATGCCAATCTTTCCATCAAATGTACATTCTCCTTGGTTATTGAATCTTGGTCTTGCTACTGCTGGTGTGAACATAACTTTAGGGATAAATTTGCTTGAGCTTGCAGCTCTGTACTTGCCTTTTTCATTCTTGCCCAAGTAGTACCTCTATGCCTTCCTTGACTGAAAAAACCATTTCTCATCTATGTGAACAAAGTCAAACATAGGATAGTATGTTGTCTTTTCATGTGGTGTGTCCCCTATTAGTAGCTTCAATACCCACTGCATTCTTGTCAACTTATGGTATTCACTAAGACATGGCCTTAGTGCATTTGAATGTGGCTTCATAATCCCCTTTTTAACCATTCTGTGACATGTGGACTTTGAAATGTCAAGCTTGCTTGCCAAATCTCTAAGGCATGTTCTGTCACCCATATTGAGTGATTCAATAGCTTGTTGATCTACTTGTATTCTTTTCCTACCACAATTATGTAATCTTGTACTCACATCATATATGCCATGCTGTTGTACTTGCCTTTGTGCTTGGTTCCATATCCTTCCAATTGTTCTGGTTGCCAGATTGAATTGTTGTGCAGTTGTTTTGATGGCGCCATATGAAAGCTTTCCCCCGTGTGATTTCTGAAGTAGAGCATTCAAGATCTCCATTTTTTTCTGACTGCTGAGCTTAGTGAAAAATGCCTCGGGATGCAACTGGTTCGAAGTTGGAAGTTCTGTTTCTGGTTGATGATGATGGCTTGGCTCGAAGTTCAGATCAAAAGGAAAGGTACCTCCCTCCCATGTCCCCAAATGGCTCCTCTGGCTGGGTCCCATTTTCTGTCATTTCTTCATCACTAAAGCCTTCATCATCCAGGAATGACACCCCATTTAAGTCTAAAGCTGAAGGCATCTCCACTGAGCAGTGATGCAGGAAGAACTGTCTTCTTCTTCTGTTATTCTCTCTGTTATTCGAAGTTGTAATGCTCTATTTTTTGCTGTAATGGTGTGTTTAAATGACAGTGAACAAGGAAAAACCTTCTGTAATTTATGCTGTAAATAGTTAGGGGTAGTTTTGGAAATGTTTGGGCAAAAATTATGGTGATCCGTGTGCTCTTAATACAACCTTCTCATTGGTTGCTGAAAGTTGTAAACTCTTCTCTGATTGGTTAATGAATTATTTTAATATTTTACATTCATTATTTCCAATGCATTTATGTACTTTTCATTTGCCTTAATTAAAGAGATTGTTGTATAATATGACTCACAATTTAGGACGGATGGAGAATGTGATTAGCTCTACTAGCCATCTTCGACGATGATGTCAGACCTATCTATATTTTATGATCAAACTATATCATATATGGTGAAATTAATGCATGCAATATGCCTAAAATGACAAAGTTGCAGCAATTTGTGTGGTCCAACAATAATACTTAATGAAGTTGCATATATATAGTAATGATACCAAATTTACAATGTGGCCGATTAGAAGCCAACTAGCTACTTTGAAAGAGAAAAAGTTTGTCAAAATAACTTTCACAAAATTATTTTGGGCTATATGGTTAAAAATAGCTTAGTGGTACATGAGAATCATTAAAAGTATAGGAGGATGATACATAATCGACAGAGGCCAGAGCAGGATTAATTGAGAAATACATGCATATAAATATTAAGAGTGAGTATGACAATTATATGACTTTTTCTTTGAAAGGAATATACGGATGATTTTATGCTAATTATTCACTAATAAAATAAGAATAAAATGACAATTTGTAAAATAAAGGTGATTAATCCGTATTTACATCAACAGGAGGAATAGCTTAATCACATTATAGTTTGAACATGTAAGGCATAGACCAGTCTACCCCCTTAAATGACTGGTATAAATTTATGCACATGCATCTAGAAATATTGACCCAAGTGATATTTATTTTATACATAGGTTGTGTATAAATTTTTGCATATATATCTAGAGGCCGGTTTTAGGTGGTAATTTTAAAGATATACAGTACATGGCTTTGCTGCTAAAAAAAAAGTAGATGGTTTCGAACTTTTTGGAAATGAGAGATTCACAAGTTCATAAGAATTTCTACATTTTCACCAAAAGAAAAACATAAGAATAGTTTACAAGCTAATTAAGTACATTCAGCAATTAGACATACTTTACCTCATAAATTGATGACACCAAATAGCTAGGTCAAACTCCAACTTATAACTTGTAATAAGAGCATCGATTTATGTATCTAATGAAGTGAGAAAGAACATACCTCAAAGAATATACCGAAGAGGGTGTCCGGTATACGTCTCAAATCTTTTGATGTGTCGATTGAGATGGAAATAGCCTCACCTTGCATCCCTAGGGAGATGGTTGAGAGTCACCGGAAGAAATAGAGTAGAGAGATTTTGAAGAGTAGAAGTGAGTGAGAGATGAATGAAGCTAAGAAAAGATGAAACTACAATATCTTATCTTATCTTATCTTATCTTATCTATATAAAGATTGGCTATCCAATGTCAAAATTGAATGAAATTGGTACCTCATAAATGTTGCTCCCTCCATTGATAAAATTAAGATTTCACTAAATAAATTTACATCAACCATTTTTTCTAATTTAAAAAGATGTCCAAAAGATAAACACCCTCCTTTTTTTTCTTTCATTAGATCCGTGGTAAAACTGTACAATGGTTAAAATTTTCCAAACTAGAGATTCAATTGTTTTAAATTTTAAGTAAAAATGTGATATACTGATTATACTTCTCTGGTTTAGTATCATATAAGTAGTTAGCTTTTTAATATATTTTTTTAAAATTCAATTTACACAACGGTAATTAATTACTAAGTAATTAATAGAATTACATGAAGTTGGTTTGATTTTATTTTTCATGTAATATAATGTAAGTCATTTTAGCCTTTTAATTTTATACACAAACTATACTAGGTCTCGCGCCATGCGCGGGTTTATATAACTCGATATAGTGAATTAGTAGTAAGGAGTATTATGTAATATAAAATTTTATATGAAAATAAGTTTATATCTTAAAATGATATTGATATATAATTAATTTTTTACATTTTAAATATAATAAACAACGAATATACATGAATTTTTAATACCAAAAATCTTATTTGATCAAATTATCATGGGTCAATTTTTAACAAATTTAAATAAATTGATTTCAACATATATAAAAATATATAATTGAAAACACTACAATAACACAAAAATATAATTATTTCTCTTATTTATTAAGAAATCAATCTTTTTGTGATACGTCATATCATAAAAATAAAATATATATTTGTAAAATAAAATAATAGGATATTGGGAGGTCAAAATCTAGAAAATTAACACATAAAAAATCTTTTTGTAATCTAAAAGATCTTAAGCAATTTTTTTGTAATATTTTTGCACACGATTTTCCAAATTTAATTAATTTTTTTTGAGAAAATTACAATAAATTATAAAAACTCATGACCAATGAAATGACGACAGGTGGATGGCCTGAATGAAGAGTATGCCACGTGACATAGCTAGAATTGAAGAAATGTAATTTGCTTTAGTAGTTATATAGAGATTTTTTCTATTTTATTCTTGAATTTTGGTAAGAAAAGTAAGAGGTGTGTTAAACAGAGAAACATGATTATTAAAAATGTAAGGAAACTAAATGTAATTTTTACATACAGAGTTTTTATATTTTTAATATCTATCAAACCCACTAAATATCGGTAATATTAGAGAAAAAGAATAACTTTTATATGATATTTCTATGTACAAGATATTTATTTGATACAAGAATAAAAAGTAGAAGAATATTTATTATTGATTTTACCACAAATAAATTAAATTAATTTAAAATTTAAATGTGGGTTAATATTATATTGAATATGTTTAAATCAAATTGATAATACTCAAGAAAAAGAGAACATAATTTATAATCTTAATTCTAATACGAGCCCCCACGGTAGAAATTTTCTAGATCCGCCACTGCCGATAACCCCCAATTCCTCGATCCCCACTCTCCCTTTCAAATTCACCGATCAACCTCAATTTTGATTGTGGTAATTTTCTTCTTACATAGATGACAGTGAATGATGTCTACTTGTCTTTTCTCCCCCTCGCGCACATATTTGACCGTATGATTGTGGGGGAAAATCCCGCACTCGGAAAATTTTAACTGGCACACCAAACCTTTTTTTTAAAACCCGGTTCAGTTTTGGGCGCAACTAGAATGCGCCCAAAACTAGATCGAATTTTTGAGCATTTTGAAGGCAATAATAAAAAGAAATTCCATGGCAATCACTCTTGTACACATGAAATTCAATGCTTTAACATCACTCAATGTTGTATGTTTTCATTGACTCTTTTTTTCATGACCTCTTGTAATTAAGATTAGTCAAATTAATTTGAGTTTCTGATTTCAAAAACTGAATTATGTGCTATCAGTTTGTGTTTTCAGATCGAATATAAATGTAAAATGCAAAGAAAGATGTTTGGACAAGAAGGTTGTGATCACATGAGATGGGCTGCTAACATTGTTGTTGGATTAGATATTGGTGTTCCATGGTTAATGTGCAAGGAAGATGACTCTCTTGATCCTGTTATAAGTTCCAGTGTTCTTGTTGACAATCTTAATTCTTTTCAAAATAAATTTTTTAATAGTTAATGATCTTATTGTGACAGATTAATATACTTGCAACGACTTTTACTGTTATGTGTTTACTAAAACAGACCTTACAAACCTCTCATGTGGACAGAGGTTTGGAGTGGATGGTATGATTTTGCAGTAATTGACTTTATCATTAGATTAATAAAGTAAAAAATAAAAAGCCAGATCAATAACTTTTTTCAAAGGTACACATGAAGGCTTTAGTAAATTATACTCTCTCCGTCCCAAAATATGAGTCTCGTTTTCCTTTTTGGGCGTCCCGAAATGTTAGTCCCATTTTTATTTTTGTCCATAAACTTCTTCCAATTATACCCTTACTCATATTATTTTAATATTTTACATTCATCATTTCCAATGCACTTATGTACTTTTCATTTGTAAACTCTTCTCCCATTGGTTAATGAATTATTTTAATATTTTACATTCATCATTTCCAATGCACTTATGTACGTTAAAACATTTGCCTTAATCCAAGATATTTTTGTACAATGAGACTCATATTTTGGGACGGATGGAGTATATATATATATACAAATAATATGCAGGTTTACAGAGTTTAGAGGACCGACTTACCAAAGAATCTAAATTCCCTATATTCAATTCATGTATCATGTGTCTTTGTAAAAGGATTTAACTTTTGCAATTACTAAATTTATACAAAGAGGGAGATCTGTTGTGAACTATATGGTATGCATTTTTTCCTCTTTCAATTTCTTTGTACTTGAAGTGTTTACTTTTTACTTATCCTAAACTACATTTTTCGTCATTAGTACCAAACTTTCAGCCTTTATCGGAGGTCGTTTGCATCTAATTTTAGTAATGGTAAACAGTATTACATATTGCAATATGCTAGCATGTTGTTTTCAAACATTTACATTCAGTTTCCAACAAGCATGATAATTTAGTAAACACGTCAAAAATGTATACAATGGGGAAATTACATTTAATAACTGGTCCTCGAGTTTATTCAATTGTAATGAGTTATAGACAGAAAAATAGATCATATATTCACCAACTTGGCTATTAATAAATCAAAATAGATTACCTTATTTTATATACCAAAATCTGTGGAGTTGGTAATAATACTGCCAACAAGACTTGAACAAAAATTTAGCATATAGAGCATTGAGGAAATTGCATACGCAAATAACATATATTTAAAAACTTATGTCCTGTACATTACAAGAATATTAAAAATCATATTTTTAAAAACTTATGTCACGTATATTACAATAATATTACAAAATGATATAACAATTTGGCGAATTGAGAGAAGAGGTACAAATCATCAAACTCATTTGATTATATGATATAATATCATTTCAATATCTATTATGAAACATTTAAGAAATTATAATTACGCAAGACCCGTACGCGGGTTTCGGTCTGTTGATTTAAGCCCTAATAAAATAGGAACACCAATACACGAGCTAATTGTTTGGCAAAAAAAAAGCACCCGAGCTTATTAGGTAATGTGATGATTTTAAAGGGAGAGACGAATTCATAGGTAGTTGTGTGTCAATTGCTAAAATGATTAATAAAACATTCAGGAAAAACATAATCACTAATTAAACTTTATTTTTTTTTCTTTTTGATAGAACAAATATTACAGACTGCTTTGTCGAGGTTAGATTCTATATCATAAAGGGTTGTGAATATGATTAGCCCAATCTAATTTTAGGACGCCTATTAAACAACGTTAAATCATATTAAAAACTGTAATTTCCCCGCGCGTAGCGCGGAGGCCCGTTTCTAGTATATGGAAAGACAAACTCACATACATATAATGCAATAGTTCAACCAAGCATTAATTTTGATAGGGAAACCTAGTCTGGTTTTCAAAGTTACGATCACTATCAGTCTATTACACTCGCACATTTGAATCTGAATTGCTATAGCTTACCAGATTTGTGTAGGTGGGGAAGAGAGATCATTTATAGAAGATAGTAATTAAGGAAACTAGAGAATAGGCATACTTTTACCATATGATTTGAATTTTTTTTTTCATTTATGCTTATCCTTTATTGTAATCAATCTAAATGGATTTTTTTAAAGAATAGTTGTATGAAAAAATATCAAGTATATATGGTAAAAGATAAACGCGAAAAATGCCTTAGTATTTTTTCCGTGTAAATATTAATGCAAATCTAAGTGATTAAAATTTCAAGCCGGAACGAAAAAATGCAAGTCGGAGTGATTAAAAGTGCATGCTAAAAGAGTACATGTCAAAAAACGCTAACCAAAGTGATAAAAACTACAAGTGCAATCCAAAAAATGATTTACTTCTCTTAGAAATGCTTAAGGAAAAGTGCAACGCACAAGTGCATGCCAAAATGAAAGTCGAATCATCCGCTTAAACTAAGGCATTTTTTTACTTGCACTTTTAGCCCAGTGTGTGTTACACTGAAGTTCTTATAGCTTACAATTTCAGCTATTAGATCCTGCTAACATGCCAAATCTATTCGTAGTTTCCTCTCTAGAGACCTTTCATACCCGAATCTCATCCTACTTGTAATATCATAGGATTGATACAATGGTAAACTTTTCTATCCTAGAATTATAATTGTACAATTCATTTTCTTACATGTATAAAAGTTAGGAGTTTGTATAATAATAATAAATCTTATTATCCAACTTTCGGGCATAAAAATACGTTTTAGGCTGTTGTGAGTCCACATTTTGTTCATCTAAATCGAAATATAAAACATTCCTAAAATGATACCATATTTTATCATGTGATTAGCTCTACTAGCCTTCTTTGACATTGATATCATACCTATATTTTATGACAATCAAGCCATGGACCATATATGGTCAAATGAAGGCATGCATCGCGCCTAAAATGATAAATTAACTTGTAGCAATTTGTGTGGTCGAACAGAAAATGAAGTTGCATATGTTCAACCAAAAACAAAGAAGCTGCAAAAAGTTGCATATATGTAGAAAGGTGGAAATGATACCGCAGAGGTGGATCCACAAACCTCCGACGAGCAAGCTGTGAACCAGCACTAGTACACTCCAGTGTTTTATCACACACTTTTTATCTCGATTTTCTATAATCGAGTTAAATATATTCGAGATGGTTTTTATCACGGTTCGTCGGTAAAACCGTGATAAAAAAAGGAGGTGTAAAATGTCTATATTAATATGTCACGGTTCTTCATAAACTGTGCTATATAGTCCCCTATTTTTTAAAAAGTAAAGGTTTTTCAGCAGCCCTAAAAATTAGTCATCATGTTTAGCAAAACCCAAAACCGTCCTTTTTTCCCTCCCTCTCTATCTATCTATCTATACTAGATACGGGCCTCGCGCGGAGCGCGAGAAAATTACGGATTTTCGTATGTGATTTAATATAGTTATACATTATTTGTTAATATGTTGTTGTTGTTATCAAATTTATTAATATTTGTAAATATAAGTATTTTTTATTTCCTTATATTTATGTTTGAAGTAGTTTTAAAACATAATATTAAAATAAGTTTGCATTGTCATAAGAGAAGCTCACACATTAATTTAATTTGTGACTTAATCAAGTAGACTATAAATAAATATAACATAGGGATATAAGAAAGATATTTAAATACATGCTCAAAAGTCCAATAGGAGATGATTAAGAAATGAGTAATGCATTAAATTGGTACCAATTTCATTCAATTTTGGCAATGGACAACCAACTTTTATATAGATATAAGATATTTATCTATCTATCTATCTATACATATACATATACTAAAACAGAGCGGTGTTTTGACACATGGCGTCCTCACGTTCAGTTAGCCTATGTGTCAATATCTCGGCTATGCCACCTCCTTTGTCATGTCATCTGACACGTCGTCGTGACTTTAAAAAAAATTGTCACATCATCATGGCTTTAAAAATTCCAAAAAAATCTTAGATTGATTAATTATCTTTAACAGAAAATTTATCTACTTTCCATACACTAGCCAAATATAATTAATTTAGTCAACTTATTTCATGCAATATTTGATCTTCAATCTATATTGTTACATATGTATTATATAATATATATTAAGTATACTATATTGTTCAATTTCTCAATCATATGTACTATAATTAATGATAAATAATCTCATTTCATTACATCTTTATTACATAATATGTACTTCGTATATTATATGGTTCAATTTCACTATATTCATATTAAACAATACGTACTTCGTATACTATATGATACATCATATTATATATATGTGGATAACACATTTCATCTAATAATTAATTTACTCTCCTTTGAAAATATTTTATCTTTTAATTAGATAATAAATTAATCTTTAACTCATTCAATCTATATTAAGAAAAAAATATTTATACACATATTATGATAAGATGTATGTGGATAACTTATTCTATCTAATAATTAATTTACTCTCCTTTAAAAAAGATTTCTTTTAATCAAAGAATAAATTGATCTTTAACTCATTCTATCTTAATAGGAAAAAAGTATTTATACATATTTTTTTATCTACTTTTATATATTATGTATTCCACGGTTTCTACATCATCTCCTTAGAAAATTATTTAAAAAATAAAGCCTAACTAAGGCCAAAGTACTTAAATTTAAATATATTAGCAACTCGTATTATGAATACGATTTATATTTATATAATTTGTATTAATCTTTTTAAACAAGTAATCATTTCATAATCTTCAAGTAGAATCCATTGAAATAATTTCTGAAAGCAATATTAGATATCAAAAATGGATTTCACATATGATACTTACACCAACGGATACGCAATTCTTATCGAATTTTAAAGGGGGTAATTTATGGTGGTTGATTCTTTTGTCATTGCTATCAACAAAAATCATTAAATTTCACTCTCTCGAGTGGTTTCTTTCTTCCAAAACATTGATACCTATATATTGTACTAGATATGGGCCTCGCGCTCCGCGCGAGAAAATTACGTATTTTCGTATGTGATTTAATATAGTTAACATTATTTCTTAATATTTTTTGTTGTTATCAAATTTATTAATATTTGTAATTATAAGTATTTTTTCTTTCCTTATATTTATATTTTAAGTAGTTTTAAAACATAATATTAGAATAGTGTTGCATTATCATAAGAGATTGTGAATTAATCAAGTTTCTAACATAACAGAAAAGCCTTATAGAGGAACTAATATGTCATGTTTCTATTATTAGAATAGGATTTTTACCGCAAACCACCCGTATGATAGGCCATATTGCCCAAAACCACTCGTATATTTTAATATTATCGGAAACCACCCCTATAAGACACTTTGTCACTCAACAACCACCCTTCCTCATTTTCTGTCTAACTCCATTAAGATTTTGTACACGTGACAATTTTTATTATTTTTTATTCAATTAAAATAAAAAGAAAAACAAGTAAATAAATTATAGATGAAAAAAAGAAATAAATGAAAAAATGGGACCCACCATTTTCTACAATATCATTAACATGTGATTTTTTTCCTATTTTTTATTATTATCTTCTATTTAATGTTTTGTTCTCTTTCTTGTTGTTCTGCCCGATTCCAGAATTGAACCATTTGCTTAGAGCATCTTTATCCTAACCTATTATTTTAATATTTATAGACTTTTCATCCACAATCATGTTATTTCTATCAAATAACATGCATTTTATCTTTATTTTTATTGTAAATTTAGATAATATATTATATAGTTAATATGAATGTCAATATGTAGATAAAAATAAATTATAAATATTTGAAAAATAATTACAATAAAATTTTATTTATTATAAGTGTTATAATATATTTACCAATAATAAAGTAGTGTGATTTTAAATAAAAAATTATAAACATAAATCGTAAACTATAAACTATAATCTATAAATTATAAATAAAAAATTATAAACTACAATTTATAAACTATAAGTTATAAACTAATTAATAGTATAAAATATAATTATATTATTAAAATGTTTAATATATGTGACCCCGTACATGGTACGGGAACACACGCTAGTTTAATTTCTAAAAGTTTTATCTTTTTCCATTCATATAAATTAAGATAATTCTGCTTGAGAAACTCGTTTAACTTTCAGTTTTTTGACTTTTTGACTTTTTGAAGGGGCAAACGATGTCCGTTTTGGACGAATTTTATATGGACGCGATGGTATTGAAATTATCTACAAGATTATGGAAAAAAACAAAAAAAAATCCATACGTGACGTATGGAACCATTCAATATGCAACGTATGGATTGGTTTTTGAAAAAATGCAATTCATACGCGACGTATGATTTTAATCCATGCGTGACGCACGAGACTGGACGGTAAATAGCAATTTGAGTGGACGGTAAATAGAAACTATGTATCTTTATGATGCTTCATGAAACTTCCCTTCTTCTTCTTTCATTAAAAAAAGGGTCAAAATGACAGCTACTTTTTCATCAAGCCACATCATTTATTAACATGTTTTCTATTTTCGGAATGTCGGCCTTTTTGCTATTCAACGTCTACCCTCAACGATGACATTAATACAAAATGTTTTTATACGTAATACATTTTTTTTATTTTGCTTTTCTTCCAATAATCTTGTATATAATTTTAATACGATCACGTTCATATAATTTCAATATGATTGCTTTTCTTCCAATAATATTTTTATATGCACACGATCATATTAAAATTATCTACAAGATTATGGAGAAAACAAAAAAAACAGAAAAACTCTATACGCGACGTCTGGATGCGTTTTATACTAGAAAAAATGAGTCATAATTTATTTTCCGGTGCGTCACCTATGAAATGCATCCATATGCAATATACAATGGACGGGATATATAAATAGGAAATATGAGTGGGAGGTGAATAGTAAGTGCTATTATTGGGCCCCTTTTCCTATGCCCATTTAATCCCTCCGAGTCTATTGTTTTTATTTTGTTTTGAATCATAGATGAACTAGGCTGGTTAGGTAGAAGTGTTTATAAGATGGTTTTGGTTTATAGAGAAAAGTTCTGGTGAGAACAATACTTAAGGTAGGAAAAATGAAGTTTTTTGCGTTCACAGATAACAAGTTAATGTTCATAATTTGAGCGGTAATGTTCGATAAAAAATTTTGAGGTTCTTTTGAAAAAAAAAAAAAAAAAAAAACAAAGTTCTCAGTATGTCTCCATGTGCCTTAGTAGAAAGACTCCAATCTTTTTTGTTGTCTTTGTCCCTCTAATTCATTTCCAGTCTTTCAAATGACACATTTTGAATTAAGGCAATTTTGCATGCCATTTCATTATCCTTAAAGAAGTTGGTCATCACTGTCCTCTGCATGAATAAACAAGTACATTTAACCAGAGTAAACTTATTATCCTTAAAGAAGTTGGTCATCACTGTCCTCTGCATGAATAAACAAGTACATTTAACCAGAGTAAACTTAAGTGATGCACCAATAATATTTCACTGATGCACCAATTATATTTCAAAAGTGTACTTACCATAGTAGATGGTACATCACCATATATACTTTTCCATTTCTCCGCTTGATGAGTTATCTAGGATGTGAATACTTGGCTTGTTGACATTTATAGCTATCAAATAATAATGGCTCACCCTAAAAATTGGGCAAAAAAAACTGTCCAAGAGAGAAATCAGATTGTAAGTTAACTAAAAACATATTAATAGTTCATGCACCTATTCTCACTATCTGATGCACCAAATAGCATTAGCTCATGCATCAACAAGCAATCACTCATTCACAAATGTTTAACAACTTATGCACCTATTCTCATTAACTCATGCACCAACTATGGTTAACTCATGCACCAATTAGCATTCATTCATACACCTAAATAAAAAAAAATGCATAGAAATATTACCACATGAACATCATAAGTGTGTATTCTCTCCTTTGAAAAGCCTTCACATTATTAAATGATTAATGCAGTAGTTATGAGAAGAAATTAAATCTCTCTTCCACAGTGTATACCGAAAGTTCATTATCAATAACATAGCCTGTCAAAATAAATTATTAGAGTTAAAGATTTGCAATAATTTATTGACTTACCGTAGCCATGCATGATAAAAAGAATCTTAATGACGATGTTGGGGATCTATACTCTTCATTTCATAAAACAATATAGTAATCTATCATGTCATTGTTTATCTCTACATCTTTCTTCATGCACATAAAGTTGCTTTTCTTTAGAGTTGTAGTGTGTATAATGAAAAGAAAGTCTTTGTTGCAACACAAAAAAAATCAATTTGTTATTTCCCACATGTTATTAAATTTTGTGTAATATTACAGTAAATATATTGTTACCTCTCATTTCCTTCCTCATCTGTCAACCATTCACAAAGGATCATTTCATCAACTGTCACTGTTGTTGTAACCTTACATTGTCTCTCTTTAAACGGTGATACTGTGCTTGCAGAAGGAAATTTCTCTCGTTTAGTGTCAAGATCTTCTTTAGAACCGCGCGTAAATTTCCCCAGACAAAGAATCATTACACATATTCATTCATCAAAGTTATTTCATCTATCAACTATGGAACTATACAAGTACTATCTGATGCACCGACACAATCTATATGATGCACCAACACCTACTATCTGATGCACCAACACCTACTATCTGATGCACCAACACAAACTAGATGATGCACCAACGCCTACTATCTAATGCACCAACATAAACTAGCAATCATAAACTAATCTCAGTAACTTGATAGATAATTATTTAAACTTTTATACCGTTTTTGGTTGAGCAACTTTATTTTTCTAAACTACATCCACCTCCATGTGTTGTTCAGCCTCCATCTGTACGAGCTACACCCTTTCCTTTTTGTTGAGATAGAATACCTCCATTTGTTGTCCAAACTCCTTTTCAGTTTCAACAACAACTTCCTCTTGAGCTACACCCTTTCCCTTTTCAGTTTAAACCTCCTTTTCTTTGTCTGGCGTGTCTTCCCTTTCATCTATGTCCTCAGAAACAACCTGCCTTTGTGCAATTTCCTCATCTGTCACCACTTGTCTTTATCTGTCTCGTCTTCCTTCTCAACAAATTCTTTCTCCCCGACTTCCTGCTCATTACCTTCTTTCTCACCTTCTTCTTCAACTTCTTGCTCTTGTTGTTGGTCAACTTCCTGCTCTTTATTGGTTGCCACTGTTTCAAAAACATCCATTTGATCACTCTCCTTCTCGGTTGTTTCCTTATGCAACTCCTCTTGCAACTGCTCTTGAACCTCTTCAACAACACTTTCCTCTTGCACATCCTCAACATCAAGATCATTTTACACTTCCTCAGAATCATCTTCAGCCGCCACTTCTTGCTCTTGTTCCTCAGAACCATCTGCACCTCCTCTTGAACCTTTTCAAAAATGTTTTCTTCTTCTTGCACCTTCTCAACGACACTTTTCTCTTGCATCCCCTCATCTACTTGGGTGCTAGCAACATCTTGCACCTCCTCGGTAGTTTCCTCAACAATTGTTGTAGGTTCCAACCTAACATGAGAGAAGCCTAGGTCAAAACTAGGTATTTATGGACCAAACTGCAATAATAAAGAAAAACTATTTGTCATTCATGTTGAATTATGTACCAAAAATCATTCACGAAAACAATATTAGCTCATGCACCAAATAGTAATGACCCATGTACCAAATCTCAACAACTCATGCACAATGTTCAACCACCAATGCACCAACTAATATTCATTAATGCATAAAAGTTTTATATTCATGCACCTATTTTCATTAACTCATCCAATAAATACAATTCACTCATGCATTGAAGTTTAACATGTATAGTCACTTACATATCTCTTTCTTTTGGAATAAGTATTGGTTCCTTTGTTTATTTTTGACCTCAAAACTCCTTTTGCAGGATAACTTGAACTAGCTCCACATTCTTAGTGTCTTTTGAGATTTTGTCAACCAAATCTGAAAATCGTGACACCATTGTGTTCTTGTTGCTTTGCGATTGTCTTCTTCACCTCCTTCATACACTTGACAATGTTTTGGGAAGAAATGAATGGGTCATTAATCCAAAAAAGGGAAGAAATGATATAGGCTATCACCGGTCGATTTTCTGGACCATGACATACGCTATATTTTTTTGGTAAAGAGAGGCAGTACTCTCTGGCACTTTATTTAAATTGAAAAGGCTAATTTGCAATACTACGGGGAATAACAAGACCCCTCACATCATCCTTAAGAATAGAAAAAACAACACTAGGAGCAAACTGTAAGAAATGAAAGCCTAAACTAAGCGAATAAGCATAGTTTTCCAATCCATCTGCAAGCCGATTGGCCTCCCTATACACATGCGTAACCCGAACTATCCAGTCCCTAATCAAGAAGCCATGACACATACGTACCAAGAAGGAGAGGGGATGTGAGGCCACAACCCCTGACCGAAGAAGACCAACCACCAACTCAGAATCAACTTCCACCAGCACCTGACGAAAGCCCAACTCCCAAGCAATGTGCAGTCCATAGTACACCCCCACAGCTCTGCAGCGGGAGCCGTACAAATTCCAATATTCAGCGCGAAGCCCCCTTTCCAGCAACCCTCATCCGATCTAAGAGCTCCTCCAGCAGTCGCACGCCCTGGATTACCTCTAGAGGCTCCATCAGTATTAAGAGTAACCCATCCATGATACGGGCGTTTCCAACTGATATGTCTCTGTACTCTCTCTCTGTTACGATTCTGACCTCTAACCTTCATGTTACCATTCCAGTACTCCTGAGCCGTCTTACCGATTAACTCAATTTTATCCCTCATACCACAAGTCTCATTAAAGATCCTCTCATTTCTCCACTTCCAAGCCCACCAAATGACAGTCCCAAACAAAGTAGACCATCACACCTCATTACCATCACCCACCTCATCTTTTAGGTTAGTGAAAATCCAGTCAATTAAGGGTGCAGAGAAAAAATCATATAGCTTACCCGGAGCAAGTAGTCGAGTCCAAATGGACTTGATCTCAGGACAATCTCTAAGAACATGGAGGAGCCTCTCCTCAGTTAACTTACAGACTTCACATATGTTGCTATCACACAATCTTCGTCTGAACCTTTCCCTATTCGTGAGCACATGATGATGCACAGTCATCCATAAAAATACCCTCACCCTTTCCGGTGCACAAAGTTTCCAGATCTGTTCAAACAAAGCTTTCCATTGTTGCCCTATAAGACCATCGTTGCTAATCAGCTTGTACGCAGATTGCACAGTATACTCACCATTAGACGTACCCGACCAAGAAGTACGGTCTCTAGAACCCGGAAAACCATCTAGAGCAACCGCAACAATCCGTAGGATGTGTTCCTCATCAAGAGACTCCTGCAAATCCTGCAACTTCCATCCAACACCTGGTTCCCAGAAGCTCCCCAACTTAAGACTGCCTTCTGACTCAGTAATCCACTTCAGTGCCACCTCCTCAAGAGGGTAATTAACCAATCACCTGTCCCTCCAAAACTTAATTTGAGACCCATTTCCGGGAACCCACGCCAATCCCTTTGAAACGACCTCACGCAGACCCATTATAATCGATCTCCAAACTGCAGAAGCACCCGACTTAGCCTTGATCTTATTCAGATCCTGTATAGCTCCCAAGTTGTACTTGCTTCTCAACACATTAGCCCACAGACCATCGCTGTCATGGAGAAGCCCCCAGCCAAGCTTCCCAATCATAGCCAAGTTCATCATTTTTGGTCTTCTTATCCCAAGACCTCCATCAGTTTTTGGTTTACACAACGTACTTGCATCTTTTTCTTCTCATCGGTACTTCCCCAAACAAAGTTCCTACTGATTTTATCCAGAGCCTTAAGGGTGCTAGCAAGCATAACAATCGACCCCATCTGATGCACTGGAATTGCTGACAGAATAGATTTAGTCAACATAATTCTTCCTGCAAGGCTCAAAACCCTACTCTTCCACCCTACAAGTCTCGCATAAACCATTTCCACTGTCTCAAAGAAAGTCTCCTTATTGATTCGTTTATGGAGTATCGACATCCCGAGATACCGACCTAACTCCCTGGTAAACGGGATTCCACTCTCATTACTGATTCTAGCACAATCGTCCCTGTCAATATTCTTCGAGAAGAAAATTTTAGACTTCTCCAAACTGACCTTCTGACCCGAAGCCATACAAAAATCAGTGAGCACCCTTCGCACAACCCGAATCTGAGCAATCGAAGATTCCGCAAACAGAATCAGATCATCAGCAAAACAAATATGCGAGAGTTTTGGACCGGCTCTAGACAATTTCACCGGTTTCCACTCCCCCTCATCCACCGCCTTATCAATCATATGGCATAATCGCTCCAAACAGAGCACAGACAGATACGGAGAAAGTGGATCCCCTTGTCTAAGCCCTTTTTGGGGTATAAACTCCTCAGTCGTCTCCCCATTCCAAATAATTCTCATTCTAGGAGATTTCACACAGGCCATAATCCATCTAATCCACTCATTAGAGAATCCCGCAGCGCTTAAGATGTCTTCTAGAAAGTCCCACCTCACTCTGTCATATGCTTTCTCAAGATCAAGTTTAAGAAGCATCCAGCCCCTTTTACCTTTCTTCCTTCTCATAGAATGAACCGTTTCTTGTGCAATTACAATATTATCCGTGCTCAGTTAACGGCACAAACCCCTCACTAGGCAGAGCAGTAGGATCTCCCCCCCTCTGTTCCAACGAATACAGCCCCTTAAAATAATTTCTAGCCAGCTTCTCCGAATCAGTTTCCCAATCTCCGTCATCTTTACGCTGCGCTTCAATTCTGTTATAGCTCCGTCTAATCACCGTTGAAGTGTGAAAGAACTTCGTATTGCGATCACCCAACCCTACCCACTTCTCTCTGGACTTTTGATACCAAAGAATTTCTTCTTGTTCCAGCGTAACCTCTAATTCCTTCTGGAGTTTAACCTCCTCCTCAAAAAGCCCCGGTTCGACCCTAAGGGCAATACGGTCTTGGATCACCGAAAGCTTATTGATGATATCCTCCTTCCTGCAATGAATCAGACCAAAAGTCTTCCTGTTCCACTTTTTCAGTTCAGTCCGCAGTATCTTAAGTGCCTCTGGTGTAGATAAGCTGGGATCCCAAGAGGCCCTTATGAGTTCCCTAAAACCTGGATGTGAAATCCAACTAGCCATGAATCGGAACGGTCTACGGGACGGATCGCAAACTCTCCCTGGGTTCAGTTGAAGGTACAAAGGAGCATGATCCGAACACATGAACGGTAAATGAGTCACCCTTGCTTCCTGCCAGTGCATTCCGCCCTCAGTATTACAAAGAACCCTGTCAAGTCTCTTTTGAATCCGGTTTTGCATCTCTCTGCCTCTAATCCAGGTAAACCTGTTTCCATGGAAACCCAAGTCAACTTGGCCTAAATCACTGATCCACCTACCAAACTCAACCAAATCAGGCGACAACCTACCATTTCCGCCCGCCTGTTCATCAAGTCTAACAATAGTATTGCAGTCTTCTCCCAAGAAGACCGGCTCAGAGACTGGTCTAACAATAGCTTTTAACTCACCCCACAGTCCACTTCTTCGAGCCGGTGTAGGAGCAGCGTAAACAATAACTAAATGGAACCGCTCATCATCGGACTAAAATAAAGCGTGAATGAACTGATTCGAAGAGCTTTCAATAGTCACAGAAAAAGAGCAATTTTTCCAGAGTAACCACACCCCACCACTCTGACCCACAACGTCAATCCGAAAGCTATTGGGATAGCCAATATTCCGACAAATTATGTCTGCATTATCACCCGCGGCATGTGTTTCGAACAAACCCAGTACATCAGCTTCATTCTTCTTAACAAGATATCGTAAGGAACGTCAAAAATTTGGTTTATTTGCCCCCCGACAATTCCAAAGAGTACAATTCATGATAAAACAATTTAAACATACCAGAAGTACCGGGGACAAATGCTAGGCACGCATCAGCTCCCTATCATCAATCGACTCGTCAAGACGAGCCCTATCAGCGTCAATTCTGCCCTGTTCGTAGGCAGCCATGAGACGCTCCTGAACCGCCTCTTTCATACCCGCAGAGACCTCTCCCACCTGCCCATATGAACCAGCAATCGGAACCTGCTGCCAATTTTCTATCGCCACCACATCCAGCTGATTTCCCCTCCCCTAATTTCTCTCCTCTAATCTAGGTCTTTTTCCAGCTGCGTTCACTTCCGTATTTTCTTTACCCAGAATGTCTCCTCCCAATATTTTTTGATTTCGACCAGTTCTTGCCAAAATGGGCTTAACAACATTATTCTGGCCCAATTTCGTACCTGCTTCAAACACCACAATCTCCTGACTCAAATTATCTTTCGAGCTCGGGCCCAACACTGGCGTACTTCTGGATTGAACCTGGACCCCCGGCCCACTTTTCACAACCTCTTTACCCTTACTCCTTGACAGCCCATTCTCATTAATCTTATCCTTTCCAATATCCAGAATTTCCTTACTGCCTGATGATCCAGCGTTAACGCCCGCTTTTGAATTTCCCGTAATATTTGTTACCTTATTTCCCGGTATCTTTGATATCTTTCCCCCCTTCCTCTCTCTCTTCTGAATCTGTCGCCAATCCCGAAAAACTATTTTTCACGTTAATTTTGGGCGTGATCTTACCCAAAATCCCTTTGATTTTGCTGTTCCTTTCCCACGACTGACTTGCCATTTGTGGCCCATCCAGTTTCCGATTATCTTAGCTTTTCCGGTGACCGGATTCGGAAAACTCACCTCTTTATGATTCTCTGCAGCCTGAGAAGTCGTATCAACCTTCGAGCTTTCATTTGGTAGATTCGAAACAGGTCCTGGACACTCTTCTTCAGTCTTACGTGAAGGGCATTTAGCAATATTATGGCCAAAGATACCACAGTTGTAACATATATCCGACATCCCTTCATATGTAACATAGTAACGAACTCCATTCACTAAAATGGTACCTTTCAAGGGCTTTTTCAAGTTCACCTCCACACACACCCGAGCAAACCGTCCACGCTCAAAATTCAGGGTCGTCATATCAACCCTAATCGGCCTCCCAATCCCTGACGCAATACCCAAGAGAATTTGTTTGTGATATAGGATCATCGGGATATTAGCGATTCGAACCCACACTGGTGTTGTAACGATGTCATCCTCAGTAGGATCAAAGTCCGAAGACCAATTCTGAACCAAGACATAGCTTCCAAAGACCCTCCACGGTCCCCCTGTCACAGCCCTGGAATAATCAACTTCCGAACCAAAACAAACAAGGAAAAACCTTCGAGGGAGATCCACAAGACTCATCGTCCCTTGAGGTCTCCAAATTTCTCTTAGTTTCCGGTCCAGTGTAGGAAGTTCAACAAACTCATGGCCGTGATGACTTCCTGGTCAATTGTTATCACTGCTTCCCCATCCTCTCCATCCGGTCGTGATATTTTCATTCTTGATACAACAAACTCATCATCAATAGTTCTGATGAGGCTAAAGTCGTAGTGCCAAATCAAAGAAATAAACTCTAAACACTAACTAGAGTATAGCAAGTAAGTAGAGGTCGAACCCAAGGGAATCAAAACACCAAATCAATGCAGTCAAGTGAAATATCAACTAGTGAACAAGTAACAAGTAACCAGGGGGGTTTTGATTGTATGGAACACAAAAGTAAGTAGTATGAAGCAAAGAAGGTTTGGTTGTGAATATGATGAGAAGGGGTTTCACCTAGCAAGTATCCACACAACAGTCAATCAAGTTGATCATAGATTTATCTCAAGTTCTATTCAATCCTAGGGAATGTTCCTATTCCAATCTTTAATATATCAGCAGGCCAACCGGTTCTGATAATACTTACTATTCAACAATCAGGGAAACCTCTCAAGATTAGATGAAATAGCAGCAAAGGGCACATGAATCATAAGGATGCATGCAATAACTTACAACCGTCAAGTATTAACATGCAATCAATTCTCTTTCATAAAAGCAATCAACTACCAGATCATGCAGATATGAATGCTACAATGACAAGGAATTCCACCGTATATTCCTAGTCTAGCAATAGAAAACTATCAATCAAACTAGGTGATCAAGCTAGCAAAACTAATAGAAATCAATAGATGAAGAACAAGAGAATTAATACAAACCCATAGGAAAAGAACAAGAGTTTAGAAATCTCACAACTTAATAACTGAAGGTTTCAACCGCTAAGTAAAACAATGGAGATTAGTTCCTGCTCATGGTTGCAGAACTAAATTGTCTGATGGAAAGATGATGATAGAAAAGATATGACTAGGGTCCTTAAATAGAGAACTAACCCCAACATAAATGGTAAAAGAAAGATCCTAAACGAAAATAAGGAAAATAAGAGAATAATAAAAGAAATAAAAACAAAACAAAATAAGGAAAGTCCGGAATATCTTCGGCCTTGTTGTGGCGATCGCCATAGAGTCATGGCGATCGCCATGCTCTCTCGAACTCCTGAATGCTCCTGTTGTAGAATGGTGATCGCCATAGTGATGGTGGCGATCGCCTCTGCTCCGCAGAATGCCTTCGTCTTCATGTCTTGAATCTTTTATCCTCTTCTTCTTCGGTTCTGGTCTTCGTTTATTCACTTCTTCATAAACAACTTAGAATATAACAATAGCTCCAAATACTTGTGATAACACTCCTAAACTAATGTAATAACCCCTAGTTACGCCATACAAAGTGTAGCGTATCAAGTTCCCTCCGGAGACGGCATACCCCCTCGTCCTCCTTGTGCCACCTTTTGAGCCCATGTTGTTCCTACATCAGGGGGATCTTCAAGTAACTCATCATTCCCCTCTCCTTCCGTCATGTTTTCATCCGTTTGTTGCGTTTCCGCCACCACCGAAACACTCCCCTGAGACCTCACCATTGAGAGCGTTTTATCAATTTTTTGTTTCCTTGCAAAAGTATTTTCTCTACTTATTATAAACTCACATACGCTAAAAACCCAAGACGCACAACAGTTTTAAAAAACACGGGTAGGTGTAAAACCCTACTTTAAAAAAAACGCTCTGAATGGGTTCAGTAAATCGTACGGTGGCGCCAGAGAAGAACAACGCGGATGACGTTATGGAGGATGATCTGCCGCCTAAAGGGGATCCTCCGGATGCCTCAGACTCTTGGGCGAATAGAGTTGCTAGGGGATGAAGAGGGGCTATGCCAATGCCGGAATCTGTTCTAAGAAATGAGTTTGTGACTTCGCAGATTCAGATCATGCATCCAAATGGGGTTGATGGAGAATCGAAGGTTGTTATAGGGGAAGAAGTGTTGAATGCTATGACAGGTCTTTGGAAGCAATGCGTGGTTGTGCGGGTACTCGGGAAGGTTGTCTCGCTGACTACTTTAGAAAGAAAGTTGCATGAAGTTTGGAAACCAAGGGGGAAGATGAGTATCATTGATCTGTCTAGGAGATTTTTCATGATTCGGTTAGAGTTGGAAGAGGACTACTCGAGAGTCTTAACCGGAGGACCATGGAAGATTTTCGGTAATCATCTCTTGATCAAGGATTGGTCCCCGGATTTTGATGCGGCGGTGGATAATATAGAAACTACGCCGGTGTGGATTCGTATTGCTAATATTCCCATGATCTACTACCATCGTGCTATCCTTATGAGTATCGCTGCGGGGATAGGAAAACCTTTGAAAGTGGACATGACTACTCTGAACTTTCAACGAGGTTGATTTGCGAGAGTTTGTGTCAAAGTGAATATCAGGAAGCCTCTTAAAGGATTTGTTTCAAACAATGGTAATAGGTTTTTTGTCACTTTTGAAGGTCTTTCTCCGATCTGTGGGCAATGTGGGATATATGGCCATTTCATTAGGAGTTGTCCTAAGATTGTCATTGAGAAGAAGTAGCAAAAACAGAATGGGTCAACAACTACTGATGAAATGGCTACTTCAGGAGAAGCAAGTCAAAATCTGAACGATAATATGGCACTGACGCCGGTGAATAAGCCGACGGAACAGTGGTCGGGAAACCATTGGAAACCAGTGGTCAGGAAAGGAAAGAAGAATATCTGGGGCAATTGGGTGGAGAAATCTTCGGTTGGGAAATCTGCGGAAATCTTGACCTCGAATAGATTTGCTGATATGGAAGGAAAGTCGGACGAGAATTATGGCAAGTCCGAGAATAATTCGAAAGATCTTGTGGAAGAAAATAATGCTGAGAGTGGGAAGAATCCTGATTGTACGCCCCCTTCAACTGCAATAACGGATCAGAGTATTGGGAAGGGGCCCACGTCTGCTAAAAACCAGAATAAGGAGATGGTCATCTTTTCAGTGGGTAATGAGTCAGCCCAAAAGATTTGTGCAAAGCCCATGAGTATGAAAATTAGCAGGGCCCAAAAATTGATTAATGGACCATCCAATGAAGGAGTTGCTGTAACGCTATTTGCAGGAAAAAGGCCACGGACTGATGATTTGTGTTTGGGCCGGGAGTGTAATACGATGACTTTTGTGAGGTCGGTAGAGTTGATGGACCAAACAGAAAATAGTAAGAATTTGCATGTTATCGAACAATTGCGTGACCTGGAAGAGAGTATGCAGGAGAAGTTAATGGCTGCTTATGAACAAGGCAAGAAAGATGCCGAAAGTGATCCTAGAGAGGATCTGCAGAACCGTAGGGAGAGATTGGAAGCCTAACGGTTATCCCCTGTAGTTCTTTTTCATAGTTGTTTCCTCATGAATTGCACTTTATGGAATTGTCGGGGGGCAAACAAACCTAGTTTCAGAAGATCTGTTAGATACTTGGCTAAGAAGTTTGATTCTGATGTTCTTGGGTTATTTGAGACTCATGCCGCAGGAAGTAACGCTGAGAGGATTTGTAGGAATATTGGGTACCCGAACTGCTTCCGAGTTGATGCTGTTGGTCAAAGTGGCGGAGTTTGGTTTCTTTGGAAGGATTGTGCTTATAGGGTTACTGTACTGAACTCGGCTTCTCAGTTTATACACGCTTTGTTTGAATCTGATGAGTACCGCTTCCATCTGGTTATTGTGTATGCTGCGCCTACTCCGACGCGTCGTAGTAATCTCTGGGGTGAGCTTAAGAATATTGTCAATTCGATCTCTGAGTCAATCTTCATTGGTGGTGATTTCAATACCATTGTGAGGGTGGATGAGAGAGAAGGAGGTAATGGGAGACTTTCTGCTGATTCTGTTACCTTTGGGAACTGGATTAATGATCTTAGCCTTATTGACTTAGGCTTCCGGGGTAACCGTTTTACTTGGATTCGGGGAAGGCAGCCGAATAACAGGGTTCAGAAAAGACTTGACAAGGTTCTTTTAATGCCCACGGTCGGCTTGAATGGCAAGAAGCCAGTGACACCCATCTTCCGTTTATGTGCTCGAATCATGCTCCCCTCTATTTACAGTTGAAGCCGGAACGTATCTGTGATCCTTCACGACGGCCATTTCGCTTCATGGCGAGTTGGACGTTGCACCCGGAGTTCAAAGATATGCTTAGGGCCTCCTGGGATCAGTCCTTACCCACCCCAGATGCTTTGAAAGCCCTAAGTACGAATCTGAAGAAGTGGAACCGGAAAGTCTTCGGAAATATTAATGTTCGTAAAGATGAAATTGCGAGTCGTCTCCAGGTTGTTCGTAATCTAATTGCTCATAGTCCCGACGTTGCTCTCCTTGAGGAGGAAGAGAGACTGCAAAAAGCTTTAGATTTAACCATGGAATAAGAGGAGTTGTTGTGGTTTCAAAAATTTAGGGAGAAGTGGGTGGGGTTTGGTGATCTGAACACTTCTTTCTTTCACAGGTCTACTGTCATCAGGAGGCGTCGGAATAAGATTGAGTCTTTACGTGGGAGTGACGGTAACTTGGTCACCGATGCTGAGAATCTGGAACGTCTGACTGTGTCTTACTATAAGTCTCTTTTTGCTTTGGAGAGCAATGCAGGGCCGCAGTCGTTCCTTTCCAGGGTCGGATTCCAGAGACTTACTGAGGCTGAGCCTCGAGAGTTAGAGAAACCTTTTTCTGGTGTAGAGATTAAGTTTGCTATTATGGGAATGGGGGGCTTATAAGGCATCGGGACCAGATGGTTACCAACCTGTTTTCTTCCAGCGGTGTTGGGACCTCGTGGGTGAATCTGCTGTCAAGTTTGAGATGGATTTCTTCACCACCGGCATGCTCCCGAAAAACACTAATGATGTTCTCTTAGTGCTGATAGCTAAGGTTAATAAACCTGAGAGGATTGAACAATTTTGCCCTATTAGTCTTTGCAATGTCCTATTTAAAGCTATCACGAAGATTCTGGTAAACCACACGAAGAAAGTCATTGCGAAGCTGGTTGGTCCTGCTCATAGTAGTTTCATACCTGGGAGGTTGAGCACTGATAATATTGTGATAGTCCAAGAAGCAGTTCATTCGATGAGGAAGAAGAAGGGAAAGAGATGTTGGATGCTTCTTAAGCTTGATCTGGAGAAAGCGTACGATAGAATCCGATGGGACTTCCTTGAGGATACGTTAAGTGCGGCCGACTTCTCTCAGTCATGGATTACATGGATTATGAAATGCGTACGTTCGCCAGGTATGCGTGTGATGTGGAATGGTGAGTGTACTGAGGAGTTTGTTCCTCAAAAAGGTCTTAGACAAGGTGATCCCCTTTCCCCGTACCTTTTTGTCTTATGTATGGAGAGACTCTTTCATTTGATTGACTGTGCTGTTGAAAACAAAGAGTGGAAGCCCATTAAGCTCTCCCGTTCCGGACCTCTACTATCACATATTTGCTTTGCTGATGACCTAATCCTCTTTGCTGAGGCTTCACTGGCGCAGATTAGAGTGGTACGCATGGTGCTTACTGAATTCTGTAATGCTTCGGGTCAGAAAGTTAGCTTAGAAAAATCCAAGATTTACTTTTCCGAGAATGTTGACCGTGAGTTGTGTGGTAGCATCAGTGCTGAGAGTGGCATCCCGTGTACTCAGGATCTTGGTCGTTATCTTGGTATGCTGATTCTTCAGAAGAGGATTAATAAGGATACTTTCTTGGAAACGATTGAAAGAGTGACAACTAGATTAGCTGGGTGGAAGAGTACATGCCTCAGTTTAGCGGGTCGGATCACTTTAACTAAAGCTGTGCTTACCGCCATTCCTATCCATACGATGGGATCCATTGTGTTACCGACTAGCACCCTTAAGACCCTGGATAAAATTAGCAGACAGTTTGTTTGGGGTAGCACCGAGGAAAAGAAGAGAATGCATCTCATTTCCTGGAAAACTATGTGCAATAATAAAAAGGATGGGGGATTAGGCATTAGAAGACCTAAAACTATGAACTTGGCGATGATTGGTAAGCTGGGATGGAGGTTATTACGGGATGAAGACAGTTTATGGGCCCGTATTCTACGCAGCAAGTATGGTCTTAGTAATCTACATGAGCTGGAAAATGTTAAGGCTAAGTCAGGCGTTTCTGCGGTTTGGCGGTCTATAACTGTGGGCTATCGTGAGGTCATATCTAAGGGCATTGCTTGGGCTCTTGGTAATGGGAGGGAGATAAACTTTTGGTCTGATCGGTGGATGACTGACTATCCTCTGCTGGATGTGAAAAGAGACCCGGATGACAGTAATGGACAGCAACTCAAAGTGAGAGAGTTTTGGCTTCAAGGAGTGGGATGGAAAGTGAGTTTGTTACAACAGAGCTTAGATGAGAGTCACCTTCTGCGTCTGGCTGCTATGGCTCTTGATGGGATCCCCGGGTCTCAGGATCGCATAGCTTGGCTGCCCACGCCGAACGGCGAATACTCAGTTCAGTCCGCTTATGCTCTGATAAGCAAAGACGCGATTATTGGCCAACAGTGGGACAAATTTTTCAGCAAACTTTGGAGATTATGGGTACCCGAAAGAGTCCGCGTTTTTATCTGGCTTGCTGCTCATGGAAGAATTCTTACAAATTCTGAAAGATGCCGTAGGAAGCTGTGCAGTGACGATATTTACAGCAGCTGTAACCTTGAGAAAGAAACCATTATACATGTTCTGCGTGATTGTCGTGAAATTGCGTGGACATGGAGAGAATTTGTTAACCCTCAGTTGCTTGATGAATTTACGGATATGCCTTTTATGGAGTGGGTATTCGTAAACTTGAATGGGGATCGGGATTTCGGGTCGACTGGTAAATGGCCTACTGTTTTTGCTACTATTCTGTGGTGGGCTTGGAATGGAGGAATGAGAGGATTTTTGGTGATATTAACAGTACTAGGGATAAGATTGTCTTCATCTCTAAGACTGATGAGGAGTACTGGAAGGGACATAACATTGCTTATCGGGGAGATAATACTAGTAGCAAGTCGGTTCGAGATGTTTAGTGGAATAGGCCTGGTACGAACTGGGTTACACTTAATACAGATGGGGCGTCTAGGGGTAATCCGGGGCTCGCGGCTGCTGGAGGTGCTATCAGAGGGGAAGATGGGAGCTGGAAAGGTGGTTTCACTCTTAATATTGGTATTTGCACGGCTCCTATGACGGAACTTTGGGGTGTGTATTACGGATTGCACATTGCTTGGGGGTTAGGCTTTCGTCGGATTATTGTCGAGGTGGACTCTCAATTGGTGGTGGGTTTTCTTAGGACTGGGGTTGTGGATTCGCATCCCCTCTCTTTCCTGGTACGCATGTGCCATGACTTCTTATCTAGGGACTGGATTGTTCGGGTTACTCATGTGTATAGGAAGGCTAATCGTCTTGCTGATGGATTAGCAAACTATGCATACGCTCTTTGTTTAGGTTTTCATTTCTTTCAGCATGTTCCGGACATTATTAGAGTTATTTTGGCTGATGATGTAAGGGGTTTAGCTATGCCCCGTCTAGTTATAAATTAACTTTTTTCTTTTTCAATAAAATCTAGAGAGTCCCGCCTCTCTTTCAACCAAAAAAAATAAAATAAAATAAATAAACTCACATACGCTATATTAAATGAATAGAAAAGTCTCTCTTTCTTTTTCTTAATCCTTCACTATATGAAATGGCGTAGGATAAACGTGACGCAGAAAATGGGTGTGCAGCGACAGGGTCAACTTTTGAAGTAGCCGGTATACCCATAACTACCGACTCCCTCTCTCTAGCTATCTCCCTCCCTCTAAAATCACATGAATCCTTACACAAATCAAAATTCACATGAATTGTCATCTTTTCATTCGTCAATGGCGTCTTCTTCCTTGATTAATGGTGAGAGGCTCGTCGTCCTCCTCTTCCTTGCTCGGATTCTCTTCTCCGCGCCACTTTCTCTCACCCCAGAATGTATTTCCCTCTCCCTCCTCTCCATCTTCTCCCTCTTCGCCGAGATCCCTGCCGATGCCTCCAACGCCATCTTCTCCCGCTTCAAGATCAGGTATTCCCTTACTTTGATCCGCCTGAATTTCAATCAATTGTGTTATCCTCATTAAATTCTGTGTTGCTTCCCGCTCAATTTAGAACTTCCCAACAATTGCGATTACTAGGGTTTTCTCGGGTCCATTTGGGGGTTTTCTAGGTCACATGTACTCTCTTACAGCCTAACTGATGTATTCTAAATTTCTAACAATATGGTGTTTTTTCATTCCAAAAGGCCAGGCGCCTCATCTGGAATACTGCTGGGAGCGGTTACGCTGCCTGCTGTTATGGTCTCGAAGCTGATACAGCTATCAAGAAGATTGCCATTAGATAACATAGGAATTGAAGGCAAGTTGTTTACAAAGTTTTCACTTGAGCTGATCAATTGACATACATTTTCCACTTGCTAAATGAGCACAGTATATAATGGGCACATGTGTAGGATTTTTACAGAAAAGCGGCATACCGTCATTTTTTATTTCTTAGACAAAAGAGATAGGGAAGAAAGAAGAGGATGGCATTGCTAAAACGTCTGTGTAAAATCTACTGAATATATTGGGGAGGAGGAAGTAGATGCATTGATTTGATTGCCCATACTATATGCTATGTCTCCAATGCTGAAAATTAGTAAACTTCTACCAGACTGCACATAGTTATTAAGGAGTCAAGGGGATCAACGAATTAGCAAGTTATCTGATGGGGCCAGTGGATTTTGATAAAGTAAATTTGTGTTTATGAAATATTATGTGATGCTCTCGGTTTACCATGTATATACTGTAACTCTGTAAGAATGTTTTCAACTTGCATTACATGTTATTTCCCTGATACCTATTCTTATCATCATCTTAACCTATTTGTTATTGCGACTTGTCTTACATTTTCCAGTACTCTTTAGATTGCTTGAAATTCTTGGTTCTGTGCAGAATTTGAGTATCAGAGGAGGCTATATTGGACTACTTTTGTTTGCTGCTTAAGTGTGCTTCTGATGCTGAACCTAATGATATGGAATTCAAGCAGCAAGATCTCATTGTTTCGTTGTTCTTGGATAATTATTACGGCTATATTTGGTATGCTTTTGTACTTGCATGGTTTTGTATAGTGCTTTGCTATCACTCCTATCAACCAATTTATAATGCTTGCTATTTTTCTGGGATATGCACTAACTTTTCTTTCCACATTCACTCATTGTATATATTTTCTGGCCGACTACTAATAGCTTTGCTTGCCAGTAATTTACACGTCGAAGGGATTGATTTCGACTCTAAAATTCTTGTGGATGCTTGGCAACAGTATAGCGACAATCAGCTTGATTAAGCACATATTTCATGTGTTCCCATCATGTGCTTCCATAGGTATGTGTTATGCCAATCATGTTATTGGTAGTTATGAAGGTTTTAGAAGGCGGTGTTTATTCATGCAAACCCTTTCTGGAGCTCCCAAGCTTAAAAGGGTTGTTTCGAAATAAAAAGGAATAGGTGAACAAGGGTTGCTAAAAAATAGAGCAATGTAGATGTTACGGCTAATAAGTTCAAATGCCATAAGGAAAAGACAAGCAATATATTACAAGAAAGGCAAAGAGTAGAATCTCATTCTGGAGTGGAGATGGAGAAAGATGTTTATAAAAATTCCGTTATAGAACTGAATGTTTGACATAGACTAATTTTTCAATTCTGTTACACGAGGAGGAGATAGTTTCTGAAACAGTAACCAGTTCCTGCAGAAGTCTTTAATTTGAAGAAGACTCACTCCTGTGCCAGTCATTTTTTTTTTGGCATTGTTTGTCAGCAATAATCTTGGTCGTTAATCCCCCCCCCCCCCCCTATCAAGATTTTGATTTATTAGTTTTCTTCTTGCAGGAGAAGCACTTTTGGTGACGTCTGGTATTGTAATGTATGCTGGGGACATGCTTAGGTTAACTATCATAAAGGTCCTTTGCACTATCTTTGTAGTAAATTTCAGCAAAACTATGTGATCTTTCTCATTAATGGAATTAATACCCTTGACACAATTTAGAGAGGCTGGATAGCACCCGCTGTTGGTGTTAGGTTTGGAGTTGAGAGAAATGAAATAAGCACCATCGTGCAGGTATATCCCTCCTCTTTTCTCATTGGTCGTGTATGACATGATTTGGATTGATCTAGCATCTGACTTCAGTGTTTTTTCCCCTGCAGGGTGTGTTGCTTGGTCTTCTTGTCTTTCCACTATTTTTTAAACTTGCTCTCAAAGTCATTAATTTCTTCAGAATTTCAAGCTTCTATACTGCTGGAGAGTGCAATGATATTGGAAAATCTGTCATTTTCTTTGGTTCATTAGCACTTAACTTGGTTGTCATTATCCCATTGTGGGTGCAATCTGTTCAAGACTTTGAAGTGCATCCTCTGTTATGGTAATATTCTTGGGCCATGTGAAGTAACTACATAATTTTGTTTTTGTTATATTGTATGATATCAGGGGTATTTATTTTGTCAAAAAAGCTGCCATGAAGATGGCCTTTTGTGTGTGTAAACGAAATGCATTTCACAGGGTGTAGGAACACTTCATACTTGTTGTTTTTTTCCATGTAAAAGTTTCCTTTATTCTTTGGCTGACATTTTTTTGTGATGATTCTCTAGAGTCTAGACTGACTTCAACTTGCTTTTGTTTTTAGCCGTTTCTCTTTGTATTTTGCTATATTCCAAGAGGCTTTAGAAGGTGTTGCTACCTACCGTGTGGTGGTATTCCTTCTCATGAACAGTTAGGTACCAACCTCAATAGTTAAATTTGTTTCAACGACATTGAACTAGGTTCCATGCCCATTGGATGGTTTTCCTGGAGGTGTGTGTATTTCATCAAGTTGAAACATAGGCTCTGTTTGGCAAATGATATTTTGCCTTTGTTTTTGAGAAAAATAAGCTAGCTTATTGAAAAAATAAGCTAGGTTTTCAAGCTTTTTGAACCAATAAGCTAGCTTATTGTTCTCCTCTCCGAACAGCACTATAGTGTGTTCATAAATTTTGAATGCATGTTTTTCTTACTCTGTGTATGTTCACGTCCAACTTAAATTTGACAGGGCCTCAATGACTAACTATCCATTGAGCAAATTTATTTCTCTACTACCTGCTATTTGTGGGCATAAATTCCTGCAAAATCAGTTAACAGAATATACTCAACAGTCATTTAGTTGATGCAGTTATCTAATTGATATTGCTTGTCTATTGTCTGATTTCTCTGATTCAGTATGTCTTTTGCCGCTTGCTACTGATCGTCTTTAAAAAAATGTTTGAATAATGTATGTAATGAAAGTCTCAAAGCAGCTACAAGTGAGTAAGTGACCTATCTGCTTGGTTTGAATATCCACATCAGATAGTGCATTATTACTGCAATTCAGCTGCTATATCAATCTGTTGGTCTTATATATCCATGCTTTTAACAACTATAGGGTAAATGGCATGCAGTTTGCATTATCAGGATTAACTATTCATCAGACTTTTTCAACAAAAACACTTGAATAAGCATGTTATTACCAAACACAGCTTAATTTTGCGTCTGCTTATATATACCATATACTCCAGTGAAATCAGTTCTGTTAGTCTTAAGGCACCTCATTTTCCACAATTCAGCCTCAGGCAAGCTTCTCTTTTTGTTGTATTGATTGTTATCTGTATCATCTTCATATATTCTTTGCACTTGAAAGTTGTTGTTTTTTCTGTTGCTTGTATTTCAAGATAAGATATTTTTTCTTCACAGGGTGCTCATGTTTGTTTTCTCTGAACCACTTAAGAGATTGACATTGTGCATATACTGGGTCACTGTTATCTTTGTGTCCGTTCGAAGATTCTACCATATCTCAAAGAATAGTAAGATTGAGAGAATTCTGCTTCGAAAGTACTATCATCTGATGGCTGTATTAATGTTTGTGCCAGCTCTTGTCTTCCAGGTGGTGATGTTTATGTGTTTCTGTTTATCTCCTCTTCTTATAATTACAGAATTTCTAATGGTTCTTTCTCTCTTCTCGTGAAACTTTCAGCCAGAGTTTCTGCAGCTAGCATTTGGTGCTGCTTTGGCTATCTTTTCAGTCTTGGAAATTATCCGTGTAAGTTTTGAACTTCTGATCTCCTCAGTTTCTTTTGGGAAAATCTTGCTATTGAGATGAAGACATTTGACATTTACGTTTTCACAAACATTAGCTTTGCATTTGTATTAGACAGTGAATTTGTAGTTCCAATCTTTACCTTATCTATTGGAATATTCTCTTATAAAGTTGTGACTTAGTTGTATGCAGATATGGAGAGTATGGCCTATGGGGAACTTCATTCATCAATTTATGAATGCATTCACTGACCATCGTGATTCTGATCTTCTAATTGTCAGGTTTACCTTCATATCTATTGTGATGACAATTGACACAGCTTTGATATAAAATCAATGTTATAGGTTATTAACTTTATTTCCCACAATTTTTCGTGTTTAGTCATTTTTCACTCCTACTGGGATGCGCGCTGCCTATGTGGATGTCTTCTGGGTTGAATGATCGACCCCTTACTCCATTTGCTGGAATATTGAGTCTTGGGATTGGAGATACAATGGTGAGACAAACTTGCTATACTTTAACATCTCTATTTTGCTGTAGGTTCTTGTAGTTACTAATTTCCCCAACGAGTTTAGACCAACTATAATTCTTTGATTTCTTGAAACTGCATCCTCTAACCAGTAAAAAGAGTGGCCAAGCAATAGTATCTCTGTAGACTCCGTAGTGATAGCTGTGCTTTCATGTTTAGATACATGTGTTTTCGTGACCACCAATGGCAGATGCCAAAATTTATTTGGAATCTAAATTCCTTTCTTTGACCAAAAAATGAAGATGGTTACAGAAGAAAGCTCTGTACTTATCGCTTTTTTATACTAAAAATAAGATTTTCAAGAAAAGTTGATGAAGTAGTTGAAAGAAAGATCTGTCTTGTTATTAGAACCTATAAGTAAGAACGAGAAAACCCTAATCCTCACAAAAAGGAGACTGTTCTTTGAAGCTGAGTCATTTGTTTTGTATTCAATGAACTTCATCCTTGGTCATATTCCAAGCAGTTCTAATTTACAGCACACACGTAATAATGTCAGATCATATAGTTGGAAGATGCTTTCAGATATGAAGCTTCTTGAAATGCTGAAACCCAGACAATATGCAAACTTTATGCTTACTTTATACGCATATGTAATAACCACTCTAGCATTTACTTTTTTGAGTGCACCTTGTGTATAGGCGTCAATGGTGGGACATAAATATGGAGTCCTGAGATGGAGCAAGAGTGGCAGTAAGTAACATCGTTTTCTAGTTGATCAAAAGATTTATGTTCATGTCACATACAATTTCGGTGAACATTTCCTCGTAATGTTATTTTCTAGAGAAAACCATTGAAGGTACGGCAGCAGGGATTACGTCTGTCCTTGTGGCTTGCTCTGTTCTCCTTCCCCTCCTCGCATCAACTGGTTATATGCCTACACAGGTATAATTAAAACCAATAAGTTTTTACTAAGTTGAAGAACTTTTCATAGAAAACTATTTAAAGTTCTTCTTTTCTTGAAACTACCTTGTACAGAATTGGAGCTCTCTTCTGTTTGCAGCATCCTTGACTGGTTTACTGGAGGCTTACACAGCACAGCTCGACAATGCATTCATTCCTCTCATCTTCTACTCTCTTCTTTGCTTGTAGCCGTTGAACAAGAATTGAATAGCTTAGTGCACACAGAACTCAGGTAATTATAGCTTATGAAGTCGCGGCATATTGTATACTACGAGTTTAATATTGTAAATACGACTCCCTATAGGCGGTATGTTTTGATACCTTGTGTAAATTCAGTGTCATTTTGTTGTATTTTTTGGTAACGGCCCATTTCGTACCAGATAGGCCTAATAAAGGGCGTTGATTTCACAAAGTACAACTATGGTCTAACATTCTTCTTTTGTACAACTTCAATCTTTCTTGCTGATAAACATGACAATGGTGCATTTGAGTATTTGACTAGCTTAAATAAAATTATTCATAATTATAAAATTATGGAAAAGTAGAGAAAATTGATTACACTACGATGACAAAAGTAACGATTTTAAATTTAAAACTGACAAAATCCTAATACTGAGAAAATTGGTTATAGGACGTTTCAAGCAGAATATGGATATTTCTGTTTTTCTTCTCGTGGCAAACATTTTTGGAAGAACATAATTCTGAGTTATAAAATTCTAGAGGGAATTCAGACCCAAGAAAAAATTATTCTAGAATAATAATTTCCAACAAAAGAAGGCGGTCATACGAAAAAATTAAAAAGAAGAAAAATAAAGAAAAGAAATGAAAAATAGTGAAAGAAGAAAAACATAACACCTGGCTAAAAGAGGAATAAAAAGATTCTGCTGATTTTAAAATTGAGAGAAATTTATTTAGTGGAATTGACACTCCATTTTGATTCACACTTCACTCTTTACACCTTTCCAAACTCTATCTTTGTCTCTCTGCTTCAACTTCACCTTTAACACTTGCCGTCACCTACTCCTCTACTCTTCTCAGATCCAGCTTCCAGGTCACCCTTCTATCTCTCTTTCAATTAATTACGTTTTATTCTTTCCCTTTTTGTTGATGACAAAATCCCTTGCATTCAAAGCAACAAACTTTGCACTTGAAACCACCCATTTTGCCGTTGCTGTTTGATGTTTCCTTTCCTTACTTTATCAACAATGTCTCTTGGACAGTCATTGGAAGCTCAGTTGGGTATCCTCTTCTGTCAGATTCAGGTACTTCTTCCTCTTCCTTTCTCTGTAAGCAATTGGGTTCCCCTTTTTCTTGTGGCTATTTCACCTGAGTAATTCAGCTCTTTCGCGTTTCTAATTATGTCCAGCCTGGATTGAATTGCTTAATTTAGTGGCTGCATTTGCGAAATTTGGAGAGAAAAAAAGAAGGTTAAGGACTATGTGCTTTGTTTTTGCTGGATGAATCTTGGTGGGTACTTAAAGAATCCTTGAATAACCAGCCAAAAATGGAAGAAATCCAGTCTCAATCTGACAATTATAGGTCTTCATCTTCTTCTGCTAGTAGCCCAGCAACCAGTAGGGTTCCTTCTAGTAACTTTTTCTACCTTAGGAAACCTGGGTCCCTTAGGCAGCCTATTTCCTTTGAGGATTCTCCAGAGTGGGAGGATACTGATTTAGATGCTAGGGTTGATGAGGGTACTGACTCTATCCAATTAGCAACCACTCCTGGCTCCCCTTCACTTTCGAAGCTCAATAGTGGTTCTATGGCTTCTCCTCCCATGCCCGAAGGCCCTGTGCCCAGAAGGATTGCTGGGGCTTCCCTTGTTTGGAAGGATTTGACTGTTACCATTAAAGGGAAGAGGAAATACTCGGATAAGGTGGTAAAGAGTTCGACTGGTTATGCTTTACCTGGGACAATGACAGTGATCATGGGCCCCGCGAAGTCCGGAAAGTCCACTTTGCTTAGAGCTCTTGCAGGTAATTATCTTGATACTGTCTTAGTACTTCATTGCTTTGAGTTTAAGAAATATGTCTTATTTTTTCTATTGTTTTGTTTCCTTCCCTTTTCAGGAAGGTTGCCACGTTCGGCTAGAATGTTTGGAGAAATATTTGTAAATGGCGCAAAATCTCAATTACCATATGGGACTTACGTAAGTACGAAAAAGTTTTTTCGTTCATTAACAGAAATTCTGCAATGTGCAAATGTTTCTTTTGAGTTCAGTTTCTCAGTTGAATCAAGAATGCACATGTAAGAAAATATCCTGTAGATATATGTTCTAAAGTCAGGTAGGGGGAGCAGATTCTGTGATTTTCCGTTATGCTTTCATGAAGCTATTAAATGAGCATACATGTTAACTGATTCTACAAAGTTCTATTTTAAATATCTCATTATCATGTTTGGGAATGGGCTATACAACTTGTTTTATAATTATTTATACTTTATCTTCTATTGGTTGTTTCGTTCTGCTAGCTGTAGCTTTGACTGATCCATTTTTATATGTCTACGAGGAGCCTGCACATTTTCTTTTCATGCCATTTGTTTTTCAGTAACTTTGGTAATTTTGACAGGTTAGTTAAAGTGAACTATCTCTTCTTCACTGCCTAAACTATTTCTCATCCAAATGATAATAATTTGACAAGGAATCGAGAAACACTGGTGAAACGATTAAGGAAAGAGAACATATGGCTACTACAGTTTTAGAAATTCGTTTATGGTAGCCTGGATATCTGAAGATGAAAAATCTTATTATGACATGCAGGGATATGTCGAGCGAGAAACGACACTAATTGGTTCGTTAACTGTGAGGGAATTTCTGTATTACTCTGCGTTGCTTCAACTTCCTGGATTCCTTTTTCAAAGGAAAAGTGTGGCTGAGGACGCTATTCACGCGATGTCTTTGGGTGATTTTGCAAACAAATTAATTGGCGGTCATTGTTACATGAAAGGCCTTCATAATGGTGAGCAGAGGCGTGTTAGTATTGCTAGAGAGCTTTTAATGAGGCCACATATCTTATTTATGGATGAGCCTCTTTATCATCTCGACAGGTTTGCCTGATTGAACTCACTTTAATCTCATATAGTCAACATTCTGTGTCATTTACTTGTCATGAAGTGAAATTTCCAATTTCTTTTCGTGATAACTTTTATGGGTTGGTTGCACCATAAGGCTTAACTGCATTAGTTGATTAATTTAATATAGTCATGTCTTGTGATTTAGTGGAAGGATCATATGTCTAATGTGATGAGTGGTGTTTGTCCATGCATAATAATGCATCGTGGTACAATCACAAACAGTTTACTTCCCGTCCCATTGCAACTGGCTGATTGAAGAAATAGAAACTGTTTGACAATGTGTTGAAAGTTAAGGCATTTATTACGAAGTAACCAATGAAGCAATTAATTAATTTTATATCCATGCGCTCTGATATGATATAGGGTACGAGATGGATCAAACATTTCATTTTTTCCATATCCAAAGTCCACCTTTTAAAGTCTTGTTAATATATATCTCTGTCACACGGACCATAACTAATTTATATTGACGTCGTAGTCTGCATGTTGAATCTGAGTGTATTATGTGCTTCATCCTTCAGTGTCTCTGCACTTCTTATGATGGTGACATTGAAGAAACTTGCAAGTTCCGGATGCACCCTAATATTCACACTGAATCAGAGCAGCACAGAAGTATTTGGGCTCTTTGATCGCATATGTCTACTATCCAATGGAAACACATTATTCTTTGGAGAAACTTTGGCCTGTTTGCAGGTGTGTACATCTTGCTATTAGGTAACTTTTTCATGGTAGAATTAGAAATAAACAAGGCATTAATTTTTTTATGAGAGCAAATTTTTTCCTTTTATAAATATGTGAAGTCAAGACCTGGCTTTTTACTACTACTGGAAAAGCCTTTGTATGTCCTTATCTTTTAAACAATGTTAAATATTTACAATGGAACAATGCTCTATAACTGAAGAGCTCTTACTTGATTTCTGAAGCACTTCTCAAATGCTGGATTTCCCTGTCCTATTATGCAAAGCCCTTCTGATCACTTCTTGCGAGCGATTAACACCGACTTTGACAGGATTATAGCAATGTGTAAGAACTTACAGGTACTATAGCATTGCTGAAATGAACCTCCTTCCTTTTCTTCCCATTACTTGATTTTGTAGCATCATGTTTTAATGAAGTTGATGGACAAATAAACAGGATGATCATGGAGATTTGTCATCTGTTAATATGGATACTGCTGTTGCTATTCGCACCCTTGAAGCAACTTATAAGTCATCTGCAGATGCTGCTTCAGTTGAAACGGTTGTATTAAAACTCACTGAAAAGGTATTTATACAGATTTCTCTGTGTTGAAGGATTTTGTGGTCTATGTAATAGCTGGTTTATACATTCTTATATACTGTCCGTATTTACAGGAGGGTTCACTTCTTAAAAGCAGGGGAAAGGCTGGAATTGCTACAAGAGCTGCAGTTTTAACATGGAGATCATTGTTGATTATGTCAAGAGAATGGAAGTATTTCTGGCTCCGGCTTGTGCTTTATATGATCTTGACACTATGTATTGGGACAGTATTTTCAGGCTTAGGGAATTCACTGTCGTCTGTTGTGGTATGTCCATCCGTTCACTCAATCTTTGTGTGTGATTTCTTATACAAAATTATATGTGCATGGAGCAAGGTTGTTGAATTTTTCATTTTTCTTACCAATAAAAGGTTGTTTTCTTTCGTAAGGATATTCCACAAGTTTTTTTTTTATTTCTTAATTACAAGTTTTGCTTAGTACAAAAAAATTGCCTCTTTCCGACGCCGTGCAAGCACCGTAGTTGATGCTTTCCTTTAAGCTTTACTGAATTTTCTGAACAACCTGCACTCATTCTAGATTTTTTTAGCTGATTCTATGGCCTCCTTTGGGACACCTCCAAACTGTAATTTCACAAGGGCCTAGCCATAATTCTTGAACGAAAAAAGAATAAGATTGACAAATGTATATTCCTTAGTTTCTGAAAAAAGTTGCAATGACTAGCTTAAGTGTTGAGACTGATATTTTTCTTTACTTGATGAAACTAAGATTTAGAGCTGAACCGCCACACATGTGCATGAACATGTCTTGAGTTCTTAGGCAGGCATTTTGTTTTCCACTTTTGTAAGTTTCCAAACCCCAAAAGTGGAAAACAACAGGAAAAATCCTATGTGCAGATTACATATTTTGAGACATTCCGAATGGTTGATCTTTGGATAAGTTTGATTTAGTGCACTGTCAGTATGTATTGGCTTCTTCTACTAGAGTAACTTGCTATTACGTATGCATGAACTGAATCTTTTTCGTAGGAAGAAAAAGTAAGATGTACTTATAATAATTATTGAAGATAGCCCTTCCTTTTCCTTTCGGTTTGCTCCAGTTTTATTAACTTAGATTGCGATTTCTCATTTGCAGACAAGAGTTGCAGCAATATTTGTATTTGTATCATTTACATCCCTACTGAGCATAAGTGGAGTACCAGCACATATCAAGGAAATCAAGGTATAGAAAGTCTTTAGCTTCAAGAACTTACAAAAAATTCCATGATGTAACTGATAACGTAAAGAAATGAACTCTACTTCCATGTTTTCTTTCTTTTGTGGAAAAGTTTACACTGGCCGGCTTATTCCAATGATTGACACTTACTCTTTTATGGTTTTCGGAATTTCCCATGATTCGTCTTTCTGATTTAGCTCGCCTCTTGACAATGTACAGATCTGTATCGGCGAGGAGTCAAACAAGCATTCAGGATCATTTGTTTTCCTCCTAGGGCAACTTCTATCCAGCATACCTTTTCTGTTTCTCATGTCCATCTCATCAAGCCTGGTCTTCTATTTCCTAATCGGGTTGAAAAATGAGTTCAGCTTGCTCATGTACTTTGTGCTTAATTTCTTTATGTGCCTTCTGGTTAACGAAGGGCTAATGCTCTTTATTACATCCATCTGGCTAAATATTTTCTGGAGTACTCTGACCCTCGTCTCTCTACATGTAAGTGAACTTCCTGGAAAAAGCTACATATGTATTCAGAAGCATAGCATAATATATGTCATAATGTGTCCAACATTTTTTTCATTGTTTGCAATAATTTGAGATGACTATAACCTGGTAAGCTGATTCTTGCTGTAACAGTGAAATTATGCATGTATCTTAGTATGTCAGTGTGGTCATATGGTTTGTAGTTTCACTTGTTGCATTTATCTATTGTGATTATTACCTTATTTGCACAAATAAGTAGCTTGCACATCACGCCATGCAAACCCTTTCTTTCTTTAGCCGTATGCATGATATCAGCAACATTTATACAGTAAATTCCGGACGCTGATTTCCTGATATGTTGTAAAGCCGTCTTTAATTTCCTCTCCGCTGATGCTTTTGCAGGTGTTGATGATGCTTTCTGCCGGCTATTTCAGAGTCCGTAGTGATATGCCAGGACCATTTTGGACTTACCCTTTCTCCTATATAGCTTTCCACACTTACTCCATTCAGGCAAGTATTTTTTCACTTCATATTTGATTAAAAAAGATGCATGGTCGCCGCACATCTCAAATAAGAAAATGTTAATAAGGCCAAAGTATTAAAGAAGAAAATATTTAAAATAGGACACCAAAAGATTAGAACTATCCAAACTTTTGCAGAAAAAACTAACTCATGTCAAACTTCAAAGTGCACTGGGGGGGGGGGGGTATTGATTCAGATATTTCTGTCAAATTAATCTCTTGTTTTTATTCTCAGTAATCTTGTCATGGTTATTCTAAAACAAACTTGCACATTTACCTACTGCTGTTCTTTGTTAATTGCACTATTATTTACATTTAATATCCTAATATCCTAAGAAAACTGATTCTACCACACACCATTAGCCCGTAATTGTTAGCCTCCTCAGATTCATTGTCAGATGTCTCAGTAGCGCAAAATACGTGTTGAATGTTATAATCATGGTGAAGGGGCATTTATGCTTCTAATATTTATTATAGTTATTCCAAATCTGATTGTCCCGTATGATAAACTCTTCAGGGGTTATTGGAGAACGAATATCAAGGGACAACGTTTGCTGTGGGGCAGGTACGAACAATATCGGGTTATCAAGCTATACAAAGTTCATACGACATCTCTCCTAACACCAATGCCAAGTGGAATAACTTGTTGGTACTCTTCCTTATGGCCTTTGCATACCGTGTTCTAGTTTTCGGCTTTCTGCATTTTCGTATGGGTCGGGCCAAGTACGGGCTTAGGCTATCTTATTGTAAACCCGATGCAAACGAGGCATGATGAATGTGAAGACTGCCCAAATTTTGGTTCTTTCTTGTGTTAAGTGCTGCAGAACCTGGCTAATAGATTATGAGTAGAGCTGTAGAGGTAATTTTTTGTTGGTATCTTATCTTTTGTGGCTGGATCTTGATTTGTAAGAGGCATTTTGTGATGAAATTTACATGGCAAGCCATTCTAGCTAATTTAGGTCTCCTGCAAATGAGCTTGCATGTTGTGCTTGTGTTATGTGCACTTTTTATTCCATAAGATGGCACGGTTGGGTAGATACTGCCAGTGCCACCTGATGAGAATCATGTCTCAAAAAATGTCCATCTACTTAATGATTTAAAATAACCAGCCTTTGCAGAAGCAAATGGTTTTTCTTATGATGATGAACAAGGGGGTAGTTAGGTAATTAAATTTTAGTGTTTTTAATTTGGCTCGTATAAGTGGTAGATATCAAATATTTTAATTGAAAAAAGTGTTGGGTGGATTTCTAAAAAGACTAAACAAATTGGTACCTGAAATTTTAAAATACACATATCTTGCATGATACGACTTGATTGAAATTTTAAATGAGTATCCATGCACAAAAAAACACTCGAGGTCATAATTATAAAGGAAAAGAAGACACATCAGATGAGAAGAAAAAATCATATGATTGGTTAAGATTTAATAATAATGTGGGATAAACTTAAAAATATTAGAATAACATGGATAATGATAATACGGAGTATGTGATAATACCGGATAAACATAAAATTATCAAGACTTCCTAAATAAAATAGTCATTGTATTTGCAGTGTAAGGACAATTTATCAAGTGAATAAAGTGTCACATCTTATCTATATAAAATTTGGCTGTCTATTGTCAAAATTGAATGAAATTGATATCAATTTAATGCATTGCTCATTTCTTAATCACCTCTTATTGGACTTTTGGGCATGTATTTAAATATCTTTCTTATATCCCTATGATATATTTATTTATAGTCTACTTGATTAAGTCACACAAATTAAATTAATGTGTGAGCTTCTCTTATGACAATGCAAACTTATTCTAATATTATGTTTTAAAACTACTTCAAACATAAATATAAGGAAATAAAAAATACTTATATTTACAAATATTAATAAATTTGATAACAACAACAACATATTAACAAATAATGTATAACTATATTAAATCACATACGAAAATCCGTAATTTTTTCGCGCGGATCGCGAGACCCGTATCTAGAGCTCTAAAATACCAAGAAGAAAATCATTGAAAATTAAACAAAAGTCATCGTAAGGTATCAACCTTTATAGCTAAATGGACTATCCGAATGTCAAACTTACATTTATTATCTCTTCTTAGTGTTTGTGACAATGTGAAACCTAATCTACCAGCTAATTTGTAACTCATTGATATATAAGTCCAATAATACATACAATCACATCACAAATCAAATTACCATTGTCATCGTAATCTATAACTTATATTTCCACATATTAGAAGACTTGGATGTCCTCTACAATCGTTCGACTCTTTAACGTCTGCGATTATACCGCCCGTTGAAAGAAATAATTATAATCACTTCTCCATTCTTTATTAATTATATTTCGTCGATGCAGTTAAACTCGCGCATCGCGCGGGCACCTTCTCCCTAGTAGTATATAAATTTAATTGCATGATTTTAACTATAATTAATAATCATAGGCTGCGTCTATATGCACACGTTTTTTTTGCTAAATGCACACTATTCTGTGCGGTAACAGTTGCAGTACACATCTGTGCGTTAAGGCTTACCGCACCAAAGGAGTCCGGGGCATTGTTGGAATTTTTTCTGAAACCTATACGACGCTGGTGCGGTAATTCTTACCGCACAGATATGTACGTTAACAATTAACGCACCACGTTAATACGAGATTAACAAAAAAAAAAAAAATTGATTAACTTAAACACCTGTGCGTGCGGTAACTCTTACCGCACAGGATTTGTTATTTTTTTAATTAATAAATTTTTTTTAAAAAGTATTTAAATAATAATATCTTGTGCGTTAACTCTTATCGCACAGATCTGTGCGGTAAGAGTTAACGCACGGGATTAAAAAAAAATTAAAATTTTGATTAAAAAAATTCCTGTGCGGTAACCTTAACCGCACAACTTTTTTTTTAAATTTTTAAATTTTTTTTTAAATTTTTTTTGAATTAATAGCGCAGATTTTATTTTAAATAAAATATATCTGTGCGGTAAATATAACCGCACAGATCTAATAATTATCGCTTCAGTCTCATTGCTCTAGTGGTAAGGCATTGTGCATCCTTTGTAAGGTCTCAAGTTCGAGTCTCAACTCCAACACTAATTCTTTTATTTTATTTGTGAAAAATAAATAAAAGAAGAGGGTGAGAAGGATTGAACTTGAGACCTTATGCACAAATATTTGGTGTGAAACCACCACACTAATGAGTTCTCATGATATGTTTGTAATTTTATTATTACATGTTACAATAGAACTTGGTTCCATCTTATTTTATTATTAATTTTTTTTTATCTTGGTCCAATATAATTATTGAATTAATTATAATAATAAATTAAAAAAAAAATATTATTCAAATAATCAGATGTTTAATATTTTATTATTATTATTTTAGGCCTTGTTTTAATATATTTATTATTATTTGAATATTTTTACTATTTTTCATGTTCTGATAAATCTTTTTATATAAAAATACTATAATTATAAAACAATAAAACCTATATTACTTTTTAAGATAAAAATATTATGATAATCAATATTGTTCTCAATTTAACCTTTCTATAAATTCTAGACTTGACAAACGACCCAAACGATGTCAGAATGGTTTGAACCTTGGTTTCTATGACTGTTAGAGGTATTTGACCATGTGGGTTACTCTCAACCACCACTTCGTATTTTTCAAGTAACACGTCCTTTGTAATACCAAACATCTCTTACCTCTCTAACTTGTCGATATACATATTGCGACAAGTTAGAGAGTTATCACTAGTTTGGTTTTTACAAAGGAGGTGCTCTTCGAAAAGTTAGAAGTTGTGATTGGAAGTTACCTACATGATCAAATATCTCTAATAGGCATTGAAACCAAGTTTCATTCCATTCCGACATCGTTTAGGCGTTGTTTTGCAAAGTTGGGCCTTAATCCTTCCCCGATTAAAAATTAATCTGGATTAATTAGATATTTTTAATCTATATATTGACAACACCTAAGATTGATTCATATGCATGGCCTCAGTAAAACATGTAACACGCCACATGTAACACGCCAAACAACATTGGCTCAGTAAAACATGAACATCATATAAATACTTTATGTTGCAGATTTCGGTTGCAACCACTGTTGCAATAGTTGTATTTGCATTTTACGAGTTTGTAGAATTGAATTATATCACCGTTCACTCATTTTAAATTTATGACATGTTTAATGACTAACCGCAAACGAAAAACTATGATTTCCGCGCGGGTTTCCGGATCTAGTGTATACTAATACTAGATACTAAATCAAAAGCATAAGAATAACTATAATGTCATCACATAGTATAAACTACTATAAGAACTAGATAAGACCTTAACTGTACAAGGTTAACATTTTCTTTATCTTATTTATATATTTTTGTGAAATCAAACAATAATTTGTTTAATACTAAGTTTGTATTTCTTTTAATTTCCCAATATAGAGATTTTTGAATTTCTATTCTGTATGCATGAATTTTATTCTTTTCGAAAGAATGTGCATGAACTATTCTAAAATTAAATAAACAGATCGTGCTCAAAAAAAAAAGAAAATCAATTAATCCAACCAATCATGATTTTCCAATGAAAGAAAAAAAGAAAACCCTGCCCCTAAAAAAGATTTGCTAAATTAAAACAAAACCCTATCTCTAAAATACTCTCTCCGTTTTAAAATAGATGTCATTCTAGAGTTTTTCACACATATTACGGAAATGATTAATTATGTTTTAAAAAGTTAACTTTTCCTCAAAATAAACATTAACCTTCTTTTACGACCAATGCATGAGTGGAGAAAATCAACAATATCAAATTTAAATACACAAATTTATGATTTTTATGGTATTAATTGTCTTAAAATCCTATAATGACAAATATTTTAAAATAAAATTAAGAGTCTAGAATGACATCTATTTTGAAACGAGGGAGCATAAGATAATATCGTAATTTGGAAAATACACATAAAGGAAAAGAATTCACTCCCTTTCCGTAAAAAGTAGAATTCGTGAAGAACGCGAACTCCTTCCCTTGAAAAGTTCGTTATATAAACGTCGATAGTTCCTACGCAGAGGCCTCCACTGCTCCTCTGCATCATCTTCTCCTTCCTCCCTCATCGTCTTCCTCGCTGCACATCAATCCAAGGTGTCTCTACGCGCAGAGATTGCGCTCTAGTCGAAACGAAACTAAGGAACTTCGCTTTTCACTCGCCGGCCGCCGCGCCGGAACCCTAGCCACCGACATAAGCTTTTGTTTAATCGGTCGCGGATATCTGTTTTCGATTGCATCAGCGCCACCGCGGTTAGGACGCCTTTCTTGTACTTTAGTTTGTAATCTTGCTTATGTCTCTGATCTATTGCCGTTTGCTGCTTCATTTGTTGGTGGATGAATTTATCTACGTTGATTTGATCTGTCTGCATTTGTTGTTTCGGTTTGGTTCGCCTTTGATTCAAGTTTGAGGATTAGTTTGATTTTTCTAGGTTTTTTTCTTATTGTTTCTGCGGATTTGGTGAGTTTGTTGTGTTAATTGATCGCAATTGAGACTGTAACTGGCTTTTGCTTTTGTTTTTGTTTTTGTGCACTTGCATCTTGATATTGCGGTAAAATGACTTCAGCTTTAGGTTTAGTTGATGAACTTGCGGGATAGGGTTGAACATGTGTATAGTAACTTGTGAATTGAGAATTTCTCCTCACCTGCATTACTCTGTTATTTAATTCACATATGATTGTTTTTTGGGTGTGTCGATGAGATGTTGAGACTTGAGATATGGATTTTCAGCCCACTCAATTGGAGTTTGTTTATATTATAGGTTTATACATTTGTAAATGAGATGGGATCTCGTGGAAGGCCAATGTTTGATCTTAATGAACCCCCCATGGAAAGCAATGATGAAACTGATGAGTACCCTGTCGTCCAGCCTCAAAAATCTATGCCTTTATTGAGTGGGTGCAGTTCTGATCTATTAATAACTTCTGCACGTCCACTTAGCGTGACAAATAACAACGCTTTCTCTCATAATTCTTCAGTTTCCGGATTTCAGCCTTTCGTTAAGACCAAGCTTTCATCTAGCTTAGAGAATAGTAATGATCAACATAAATCAGGGGATAGAAATTCTGATGGTCCATCAATCCCCAAGTTTTGCGACAGTGGAAGATTAACTACGCCAGATCCTCATGGTGTTGAAAGGGAAGAAGGGGAATGGTCTGACGGTGAATTATCCGTTGAGGTGCCTGGAAGCATTAGCAGCAGCCACAACCATGCAATGCAGCCTGCTATAACTGGCAAAGCCGTGCAGGAAAACGGAATGTCTGATGGGAAGGACAGTTCTGCTACTGAGCTTCCTGTCGATAAAACATCTCTTGCTACATTTGAAACTGAAGTTGCCAGGAATGAATCAAATAGCTTATCGGTGCAGCCGGAAATGAATATGCATGATGTAGGAGGTAGTGGTAGCTGCAACTTGGAAGGTGACTCTGAAGGTAATAAATCTGCATGTGAACAGAAAGATTTTGATCTTGTTTCTAGAAAAAAGGAAGTTAAAGGAGTTGAGGCTATCTATGCGCTGAAGTGTGCAAATAATATTGGAAAGAAACACAAACTTGATGAGCACAAAGAAGCAATGCTCGGTAAAAAAAGGAACAGACAAACTATGTTTTTGAATTTAGAAGATGTGAAGCAAGTTGGAGCTGTGAAATCTTCAACTCCCAGAAGGCAGACTGTACCAACACCTAGCAATCGTACTACGAAAGGAAGCCGGGCTGTTCCTCCTGCTGAGCGTAATGGAGAAAAGCAGAGTGATACTAAAACTCAAAATCAGGTTGATTTATCATGCAAGGAAGAGCGTAATTCTGTGGAGTCCAGTGATTATAGTTCTGAATGCAACACTGACATGAATGCAGGGCTTTTGACTAGGCCTAGAAGGTTAAATAGCTTAAATGATCTGTCTATGGATGGTAACTCTGGGAGTAGGCAAAATCTGAGGAAACAACCTGCAGATTCTTTCCCGGCAAAGAATTCACAGGGCACATTTAGGAAGCCAGCTTTAATTACTCATGTATCAGGTGATCTAAACCCAGGAGGGAATAAGAGAATTCTTTTAAAGAAACAAATGGGAGTTAGCAGTCAATATCAAGACACATCAGTTGAACGTCTTTTGCGAGAAGTGACTAGCGAAAAGTTTTGGCATAATCAAGGTACGAGTTTTTTTAATCTTCAAAGTCTACTAGCAAGTTCTATCTATTGGTTGTAATGTTATCATGGTTGTGTAGTAAAAACGGTTAGATACAGTATCATAGATGGTTGGGAACTATTTGATATCGTTTACATAGTTCTGTCAGGAAGTATTATTATAGTGCTACTACTCTTAATGGAAGAAAGCTCTTTTTTTGGTTAGTTTTTCATAGCATGTTTCCAGATTTTGACCCATGATCGAGAGCACAAACTGTGGATTGGTTAACCAATATGAAACCTTTGATATATAATTCATTTTCTGTTTGGACATTATATATATATAAGTGGGGTGAAGGATTATCTAAATAAAAAATTGGAGCTACAATATTCACATTATCATATTTTTTTTCTAAAATTCACTTTACAGATCCAGTTGCTATAGCTTATATGCTATTTTTTTAATGAAAGCTGTAGTTAGGATTGTCTCAAACCTGTGCATTTTTTGTGCATTGGTTTAAATTAGTGTTTTGCATAGTTGCATTCATGTATCCCTGTTTCCATTTTCCTTGTTTAATATTTAATTATGAGGAATTAATGTTTTTTCGACTTGTTTCTTATTTCATCGTTCAATAACAATCATATTTTTCTGTCTGTTCTGTTTATTCGGCAGAGGATTCTGACCTTCAGTGTGTACCGGGCCGGTTTGAGTCTGTAGAGGAGTATGTTAGTGTGTTCGAGCCTTTGCTTTTTGAAGAATGCCGGGCACAGCTTTATAGTACATGGGAAGAATTAACTGAAGTATCTGGAAGAGATTCACATATTACGGTTCGAGTAAAAGGTGTTGAAAGGCGGGAGAGAGGTAATTTCTTCTTTTGCATTTTCCTTTAGATAGTATTATCATTAATATGTTACAGATGAAATATAATCATACTCAGTGGCTTGTAATGCAAATGGGAGTGCTCTTCCCTGGTTTATTTGGTTGGCCTTCTGATTTCTGTTGCCAGACACTAAAGCATTGTTTTATGAAGTGGCTAGAACTTATGAAACCTTGATCATGACTTTACATGTGTATCTCTGTCCTCATGCCACTGAAGCCATCCATGATATCAGGCTTTCCTGTTTGTAGATTCACATATAGTTATATTCTTTTCTTCTTCTTATCCTTGGGCTTAGCTTATTCTGCTTTACTGTTTGTATTGGTATTAGGATGGTTTGATGTGGTTGTTCTGCCAGTAAATGAAAACAAGTGGATGTTCAAGGAGGGTGATGTTGCAGTTCTTTCTTCTTCAAAACCCGGTCCAGGTGTGTTTTGTGATTCTGAGAACTAGCACTTGTAGTGGAATGGATAAGATATCTGATTTCTTGAAAGTATCAATAATATTTCTATTTCATTGAGCAGTTCGGACTAGGAGAAATGTGAACTCATCTACTGAAGAACATGAAGAGCCAGAGGTGACTGGACGTGTTGTTGGAACTGTCAGACGGCATATACCGATTGATACACGCGATCCTATTGGTGCAATTCTTCATTTTTATGTTGGAGATTCATATGATTCGACCAGGTTTGGTCTTATTTTGCAAATGCTTATTTGTAGGCCTTTTTTGTTTATGTAGCTGCAAATATGTAAAAGTGGAAAAGTATTATAAGTAGTTCATGTCTGTACTTTAATCTTATATATATATTTTCACAGCAATGCCGATAGTGATCATATCCTGAGGAAACTCCAGCCAAGAGGCATGTGGTTCTTGACTGTGCTTGGCCCTGTTGCTACTAGTCAACGTGAATATGTTGCATTGCATGCTTTTCGTCGGCTTAATTCACAGGTGAGTGCTTGTGTCAACCACCCACATGTGTGGGATACATTGGGCCGAGTTTTTTTTTTTGAGTTCTTGTCAACCTTTTTTTTAAATAATATAATACATGTCTTTTTTCCTGGATTTCCCTCCTTTATTCTCATAATTTCATACTACAGACTTGATCATTTTCCTAAATCACTTTTGTAGATGCAAGATGCAGTTCTTCAACCAAGCCCTGAACGTTTCCCGAAATATGAGGAACAGACACCGGCTATACCTGAATGCTTCACGCCAAGTTTTATTGAACATTTGAATAGGACATTTAATGGTCCTCAGCTAGCAGCTATACAATGGGCTGCAACACATACAGCAGCTGGTACTAACAATGGAACGGCAAAAAAACAGGATCCATGGCCATTTACTCTAGTCCAAGGACCTCCAGGAACTGGAAAGACACATACTGTCTGGGGAATGCTGAATGTCATTCATCTTGTTCAATACCAGCATTATTATGCCGCTTTATTGAAAAAGCTTGCACCAGATAGCTATAAGCAAGCAAATGAAAACAACCCAGACAATGTTGCATCAGGATCCATCGATGAAGTTCTTCAGAATATGGATCAAAACCTTTTCCGTACTCTTCCAAAGCTCTGTCCAAAACCGAGAATGCTCGTCTGTGCACCTTCTAATGCAGCTACGGACGAGTTACTTTCTCGTGTACTTGATCGTGGGTTCATTGACGGCGAGATGAAAGTTTATAGGCCTGATGCAGCTCGGGTAGGTGTTGATACACAATCACGAGCAGCCCAAGCCGTTTCTGTTGAGCGTAGAACCGAGCAGCTTCTGGTGAAAAACCGAGAGGAGGTTATGGGGTGGCTACAACAACTGAAAGGTCGTGAAAATCAATTATCCCACCAAATAGCCTCATTGCAGAGACAGCTTGTTGCTGCAGCAGCAGCTGGACGTTTTCAGGGCTCTGTTGGCATAGATCCCGATGTTCTCATTGCTCGGGACCAAAATCGGGACGCGTTGCTGCAAAATCTTGCTGCAGTTGTGGAGGGAAGGGACAAAGTTCTGGTTGAAATGTCACGCCTTCTCATTTTAGAAGGAAGATTCCGACCCGGTAGTGGCTTTAACTTAGAAGAAGCTCGTTCCAGTCTTGAGGCAAGCTTTGCAAATGAAGCTGAAATTGTTTTCACTACTCTTTCCAGCAGTGGGCGGAGAATATTTTCACGCTTAACTCACGGCTTTGATATGGTCGTGATAGACGAGGCTGCACAGGCAAGTGAAATGGCAATTCTACCCCCACTCGCCCTCGGTGCAGCTCGTTGTGTTCTTGTTGGTGATCCCCAGCAGCTTCCAGCAACCGTCATCAGCAAAGCTGCTGGAGCTTTGCTTTACAGTAGAAGCCTTTTTGAAAGATTTCAGCAAGCTGGCTGTCCAACAATGCTGTTATCTGTTCAATACAGGATGCATCCACAGATACGTGATTTTCCTTCAAGATACTTTTATCAAGGACGTCTTACCGACAGTGAAACAGTTGCTAACTTGCCTGATGAGAAATACTACCAGGACCCTTTACTAAAACCCTACATATTTTATGATATTACCCATGGACGGGAATCTCATAGAGGTGGCTCAGTCTCGTATCAGAATGTACATGAAGCGCAGTTTTGTTTTCGTTTATATGAACATCTTCAAAAGACTGTTAAATCCTTAGGACTGGGGAAAGTATCAGTTGGCATCATAACTCCATATAAGCTGCAACTTAAATGTCTTCAGCGCGAGTTTGAAGAAGTTCTTAATTCTGAAGAAGGTCGAGATTTATATATCAATACTGTAGACGCTTTCCAAGGACAAGAGCGGGATGTAATCATCATGTCTTGTGTACGTGCCTCCATTCATAGCGTTGGTTTTGTTTCTGATATCCGCCGCATGAACGTTGCTCTTACTCGTGCGAAAAGGGCCCTTTGGGTATGTGCACTTTTATTCTTCCCTTATACATTATCGAAAATATTTTTCATTTGCTGGATCTGTCACTAAAATGAAAATGTTTTTCAGATAATGGGGAACGCTAACGCATTGGTTCAGTCTGAGGATTGGGCGGCTTTGATAGAAGATTCAAGAAGTAGAAAGTGTTACATGGATATGGATTCCCTTCCCAAAGAGTTTCAGGTTCCTAAATCACTTTCTTATTCTTCATTTCCTTCCAAGTTTCCTCATAATTCTAGAGGCATGAGATCTGGTGGACCGAGACCAAGATCTTTGGATGCGCCAACAGAGTTCAAACCAGGAACGTCATCTGAGAATCACCGTTCGGTTAGGCCTCATTTTGAAAATTCTTCTGATGGATACCTGCTGCAAAAAGAGAAGCATGACACCTGGCATTCTTAAGTGAATATGTTCTCATGTAAATTTGGAGCTGCTACCTATATTCTGACAGTGGTGGATCGAATTTGAACAGAGTAGACAGAATGAAATTACTGATAGTCTCATTGGTGAATCGAAATCTGAGGAGTGTTGCATGTGGGGAATGGATGTTGTGAATGATGCTATGCACAATTTTTGTCACATGCATATGCATTTGGATAAGGCTTGAAGCAATGTTTGGAAAAGTTACTATTTTTAAGTTATCCTTTTGTATACCTAGCAAGAGTAGAATAATTGTATAAGCAAATTTCAAATTGACAGAGCATTTTTGTACATAGACATCAAGAAATAGATGGAAAAAAATTCAAATTCTTCCCAGTCCGGTTTTCCCTACCATTAATTTGGCTTCTGATTATTATTGTATATTGATAAAGGTGTTTCTCTATGCAAACAGGAAGCTGTGTAGCATGGCGGGGAGGCTTCCATTTGCAATGTCGCTTTGCCATGGTGAACAGCAATTGGTTTGTTTTTGTTTATGTATAATTGATCATTTCTGTAGTCTTCTCTAGCTATGTCATGCATTAGTGTAATGATATAAAGTAATACGTTGATGATGATTTGAAAGGTTTACTTGTTATCATCTAGATCAATTGTTCTGGATACTGGTGGGATCATGTTGATATGTTGTCAATTTGTAATCCAAATCCCAAGTCTAACCCAGTATTTATTTTATTGCAGCTTTTCTTTTTTCATTGCATCATATAATAAGTTGAAAGCAAGCTCCATCAATGGTGGGATTATGGTCCAGGAATCTGGATTGGAGTTGGTCAATCTCAATCAGCTTTGGTCTTCCACCAGGGTATGCGCTGATTTAATACCGCTATTTTTCTTCGTCTTTTTCCAACTCAAAATGCATCACTTTGATCATTGACATATGTGGCCAATGAGGGACTCTATGAACCATGGAAATTATGATATGTACAAGTGATTAAAGATAAGGTTAGAGATCAAAACTTTGCATGTAAAACAACCTGAACCACTAAACACTTGCATATGATCTTGAAATTAGTTTAACAAATGAAGAATCTATGTAACATAATCTAGCTTTGCTATGTAAAGAGACGTATGCATGATACAGGCTAGCCGGAACCTTGCAAATGATCTTATTGGATCTTTAGTTTTTTTTATGGTCCCTTACAGCCAAGAGCTTAAAATAGATTAAGACGACGACCACTCTTTATGATTTTAGGGAAGAACTCTCCTAATTGGAGCCAAATCCTTATCATGTACATTTATGTTAGAATTCCATAATTCTTTTTTGTCTCATTAATCACAATTATAGAAGTATTTCTTTCAAGTATGATTCTGAATCCATGATGAAGTTTGCAACCATTTCATTTGCCTAATAGAATCCTTTATTGAATAGTATGAAGAAAGATAGGCAAAAAAAAACAATCCTTTATTGAATAGGAAGCTCATACATGCATTTATAATGCCGCAGTCCATCCTTAACTTGAGTAACAACATTTGCCTAAAGTGGGTGGTGAAGGCATGCAATAACCCTCCTTATAGCCGTAGTGTTTACAATCTATGCGACATTGGCCATAATCTATGCTGGATTGAGCATCGCAATCGACCAGGCATGTTAGTCCCTCCTTCACTTCTACTTCAACATCTACATCACAACATTATTAGTTTTACGTAATTACATATTTTAATTCACATCATTTCTAAGCTCGTTTACACTAAAAGCATGACTCATGAAATATGTTGAAAGGAAGAAAAAAACGATACATGTAAGAAAGTGTTTATTTACCTTGTGTTAGCAAAAGATGGGAATGGTTTTGGCAGCCATTTTCGAACTTTTATGTTTTGAGTGTATGATAATTTCTTATATCTTAATGTGAAAAAACTTATGGTGGCCTTTGTATTTATAATAGTTTATAAGGGAGGGGTTATATCTTAACTTTGTCTTGATACATGTTCTAATAAATGCTTTTGAGATAATATCTTTTTTTTCTTAGTACAATTGATATGATAAGTTGAATTCCCCTAAAAAAAAATGCTTTTTAAGAAAATATCTTTTTTTCCTTAGTACAATTGATATGATAAGTTGAATTTCCCTCAAAAAAAAATAATATGATAAGTTGAATTGATGATTCTTTCAAAAGCTGGAATTTATAGTGAAGACATTCTGTGAATTTGGGCTGACGTATTTTTTCGGTAAAAACTAAATAGTTGCTACATATTATTCACTAATTTTATAGGGAGTTTGATCTTGTAAATGTTTTTTAAGTTTTTGCATCACTTTTTTAAGTTATATGAAAATACCCCTTGGCTGACGTGATAATTATAACAGAGCTGTCAACAAAAATTTTAACATAGCTGCATGTGGGGTGGGGTATTTGGCTAATGTTTAATAAACATGTTTATTAATCTAAGTATTAATAGCAAAATGTGTATTGGGCACAAATAGTTCATGATTTTGTGGATCTAAAATAGAACATGGACGACCAAAAATAAATAAATTGTGGCCCAAAATTGTACAGGGGAGACGAAACAAAAATTGTGTGGCCCTAAACTGAACACGGACGATAAAACGTTGAATTCACGGCCCAAAATAGAGCATAGGTGATGAAATAATAAGGTTGTAACAATAGGTTACATGATTTGAGTTATATATTTATATTTTTTTGAGTTATATATTTGTAAATAAATGATGATATTCTTCAATTTCTTAACTTTTTTTTGTTGAAACAAAATCTTATAATATCAACTAACTTTTCAAGATAACTAATTTTAATAGTATATAAAATACTCAATACAATCCATTAAAATACTCAATACAATTTATTCTTCTAAAATTGTCTAAACTTTGAATTAGCGGGTAAAAAGTAGTTTTTCGTACGGTGTAATTTTATGTATTGTTAATATTTATCTATTTTCGTCAAAATATTTTATTAAATGAGTTAAAAAATAAATTACTAAAAATTATAAATTTTAAAAACTTTACCTAGAAACACTCTCAAAGCTAAAAAAAGAAAAAGATATAATATATTAAGTAAATATATAGATACTTAGTAGACGTGTTAAACGCTGACCCAACCCGTTGGGTCGACCCGACCCGATCCTAAAAAAACTCGATCCAACTCGATCCGAAAACTCATGAAGGGACCCACTTTTCACATATTTTATTACATTTAAATTTAAAATTGACAATATATTTTATTAAATAACAATATAATAATATTATTTAATTATAAAAATATTTTTAAAATTTTATTTCCTTTATTACAATACAAAAGTGAAAATTTAAAACCTTTGGTCGACCCGACCTAAACCCATTCAACTCGAAAATTTTGTCAACCCGATTGAACGGAACATGTTTTTTACCCGAACCCAAACCGATCCATTCGACCCGTTTGCTTGGTCTACATATATATATATATTTATAATTCAATTAATTATTTAAATATTAAGTTTTTGGTAAACTTATTCAAATACTTAGTTAATTAATTGATTGATGATGTTCAAGATACGACAAAATACGTATTTTTCAACAATTCATTCTAACATATTCTTAACTGATAACATTTTGAATTTCCGAACCTATACTTATTTTCAAATATAATTTATTTTATAACTCTGGAACATAGTTTAGATTTTGTCTTAGCTAATGTTTAAAAACAAAGTTCAATTTTCTAAGTGTGTGGTAAACATAATGATTCTAAAATTCCTAATTATCTTAATGATAAACGTAAATCACAACCGATTATAATTAATCAAGATTGATTAAGAAGCAAATAAATTTCAATAAGAATCAAAACTAAAATAAAATTGAATAATATTGATGTTGATAATATACTTTGATCCCACAAATTTAATAATTTAATGAATTAATTCACATCCTCCTTTTAGGAAAAAGATCTCGTAAGGATGAATCTTTATATAAGGACTAATGATGATGCACACAAACTCTATAATTAATGCACACACGTTATAACTCATGCACACAGTATTTTGTGATGCACAAATCTATCACACATGCACATAGTGTGTGCATTAGTTATAACTCGTGTGTTCATGAGTTATAACGTTTGTGTGCATCATCTTCAGTACTCATCTAAAGAACCATCCTCACCGGAACCAAACCCTTCCTTTTAAGGAACTTATTGTTCAAATTTTCTTTTAACATATCAATTAATTTACTTGAATTTACACATTGTTTTCACTATTGATGTTCTTTAAGTGCAATAACAACCTTTTTAATATTAGTTGAAATTTATATAATATATTTTATAGTATAATTTGAGTAATATAATTGTAAATAATTTTTAAAAAAAAGTTTATAGCTCCCGTGCATGGCACAATCCTAAACTAGTTACAAACTACAAAACAAACAAATTACACAAAATATTATAATTTTTTGGTAACTAACTATTATTTGTTGAGAATTGTTAAAAAGTTAAAAATTATTAATGATTTAATTTAAAGGGAAACTTTAAATGACACATCAGAAATTTAAAGGGATACTTTAAATTATTAATGGTTGTTACGAGTATTATTTAGCTTGACTACATATTAGTACTTTAATATTATCAATATATTAATTTAATTTGTGAATAGTTTTTATATTAGTATTTCTTTATATGTCGTGAGGATTAATCATTAGATGAGGATTGAAGATGATGAACACAAACATAGTATTTTGTGATGCACACCATCTTTGACAGTGTGCATTAGTTATAACTCGTGTGTGCATGAATTATAATATTTGTGTGCATCATCCTTATCCTTAGTCCTCATCTAATAACTCATCCTTGTCAGAACCAAACCCCTATTTTATGTCTATTTATAAACTAAAACCTTTTATAAACTACTCTACCTAACATACCCTTAATTGATGTGTCCCATGGATTTTTCCGAACTTAGACATGCTAAATAATATGCATAAAGCATAGTATATAAATAATAAAATTAAGGGGTTTTTACAAGAAACCACCCGCTATTTGTCGAAATTTACAGGTAACCACCCGCTATTAACCTATTTATTCCAAACCACCCAAATTGTTTAAATTCCCGTTAGAGTTGTCGTCTAAGATTGTGAAATGACTATTACCCCTTGTTTTTTAACCAAATAACTGGATTTGACCAACCCATTCCCAACCCGATTTCAATACATCGCGATATTTTGACGATAGAATGTTTTAACCTAATTTCATTTTTTACTCGTTTACACATTCACCAAGAGCGGCACTGGTCGATGCGAATTTGGGATTTAGGGTTTCAACCGATTTCTTGGTGATTGAGGTGGATTTGGTTGAGATATAGAAGGGATATAGGTTGTGCGAGCTCAGAATCAATCGGTTTTGGGATGTAGGTGTGTTTCTCTGGGTAATTTGGGTGAGAAAGTGAAGAGCGATGAAGATGGCGATGTAGGGTTTCAGACGTCAGAGATTGAGGGTTGCAGTTGAGGGAGAAGACGAACGCGAATTTGGGTTTGGATTGCAAAGAGAAGAGTTAGGATTTAGGGTTTGGCTAACAAACCAAAGTCGATGGCGATTTCTGGAGAGAGAACGCAAGGCGAGGCCATTTATGGAGGCTTGAGCTTCGATTGAACAACTCCAACAAGCAATCATGTTCTGCAGAAGCCAGAAGGTAAGTCTTTGTCTTTCTCTCTCTCTCTCTCTCTCTCTCTCTCTCTCTCTCTCTCTCTCTCTCTCTCTCTCTCTCTCTCTCTCTTGGAAATTAGGGTTTGCAGCTTTGAATGATGTTGGGATTTAGGGTTTGCAGCTTTCAATTAGGGTTTGCTTCGGAAATTTTCAATTGAATGGTTGTTGGAATGGTTGTTGGAATGGTTGTTGGAATAGTTGTTGTGTTAATTGAATTGAATGCTTTGGATATTAGTGGTTATGGAATATTTTTGCAGCTTTGGATGATGTATATATGCATGTGATCGATGGTCCCATTAGGCCAATTTTTAGAATCTTTTATCAGCTTTGAATGATGTGTGCATAGGTAATGCGGATGATGATTTTTGTTCTGATATTGATATATGTGCCACTAAACTATATAATTCATGGAATCTTTTACTTGGTTATTATAGTATAGATATGGAGTTATTTATGTCTCTTGTTTATTCCTTGTCTTATGGCCAAAAATGAGTGTTAGCATCAAGTTCTTTTATGATGGGGCCTTTATTTGGGTCCAAATATGTCTCAAGACAAATTGTCTTATAAGAGAAATCTGGTTTATAAGAAGGATAATGTAACAGACCATTGTTGCATTACCAAGCTTACATTAATAAAACAAACCATAGAACATTATGAACCAAAACAAACCATTTTTAAGGAAAGACAACAACATTTGCTAACAAAGCAAACTTAAAAACTTGGATAAAAACACCTAGAGCACACAATTGTTCAAGACATGAAGATCTTGACATCGTAGACAACACCTTTATTTCCTACGCCCAATAGCTCAAACAGGCATGCGTCATGCTTGCGCATGTTGTTTTCTTCAACGAAAGTTCTCCAAACTTTGCGCAACCTATACACATTGTTGCTATGTTTCACTAGTACATGCCAATGATGATAACCATTAGATAGGTTGATGCTTTTAAATCTCTTCATAAATCTATCTGCATGCTTGTATGGGAGGGGTTATATTGGGGTGTATAAATGCTATGTATAACTTTGGTCTTGATTTATTTTTTGAAACATAAATCATTATATTAATTAAAGATCCAGCGCCGCCAAGGCGAGAATACCTGCGGGAAAGTCAAGAAATTGAGTGGGAGAGGAAGCGAGATCGAGTGGAAGAGTTTTCGAGTGGCAGAAGGTATGAGAACTCGCCTATGCACGCGCCTGGGAATGGGGAAGGAAGTCCATAGATCTACCCTAGATCCGACGGCCTATGTTATTTTCTCATTTCTCATATTAAGATTAACTTCTCATTTGATATTTTGCCATTAATATTAATGTAATTTTTTATATAAGAAATTCGGATGTGAGATCAAACGAACTATTTGTGCCCAATACACCTTTTGCTACTAATACTTAGATTAATAAACCTGTTTATTAAACATTAGCCAAATACCCCACCCCACATGTACACGCGCTCAAATTCCCCTCCCCTCCCACTTCGTTTCCAGATTTGCACCCCTCCGTCTCCAGCCTCCTCTTGCTCAGTTGGTTTCGTCGCCAACCTCCTCTTGCTCCGTCGGCTCCGTCGTCAGCCTCTTCTTGCCCCGTCGCCTCCGTCACTGGTCTTGCCCCGTCACCTCGCATCCGTCACCGGCCTTGCTCCTTCTTCGTTCCTAGTCCCGCCAACCTTCTTTATTGCCGAGCTCAAAATCTACGAGGAATTGAGCTCCGATATCCGACCCGACATTCTCGCCGGAGAAGGAGATTAATTTTAAGGACAAGGAAAGCAAATGCAAGGAGGAAGTGACACCGAAAGAAGATCCTAGGGTTTCTGAATCTCAGGTGCGAGACTTGCGATCTTTTAGCTCCATTGTTGTAATTTGTGCTGAGATGATTGATGGTAATGTTTTAAGTGGAAAAAATAAAAGAAGCTTGCAAGCTTATGCTGCTGATGGATGGAAAAAGTGTTGGTTGAATGTTGGAATTTTTACTGCAATTTTGATGGTTTTGGAAAAAACAGTATAATTGAGAAATTCACTTAGCAAATCGTGTTTGGTAGCTTTTGCAAGGTTGGGAGCTTGTCCAAGCTTTGAAATTGTAATGACACTAAAGGCTTGTTAATGGCCAACAAGACTAGCAGGAGTAAAGGCTTGTTATTCATTTTGTGCTTGTTGTGTTTGCTTTCTCTTTTCCGCCGTTTTATGCCTTAGTTGCTTGGCCCTTTTATGCTGTTGCGGGAGTTGATATGATTCTGGTTCTCATGTGTTTGCTTTCCGCCGTTTATGCCTTAGTTGCTTGGCCGTTTTGTTCTCATCGGTTTTTTCTTAAATTGTAATGATTTCCAGGTTGTTGTTGCTATCAAATGATGAAAGAACTGATGCTTAGTATATAAATTTGTTCTTCAATGGATTGTTTTGATGTCAATTATTTAGCTTACATGGGTATTGTTAATCGTTATGGTAACCTTTATTTGTGATTGATGCTCAAGTGCCTCATATATATGTCATTTGCTTTTTTATGATATCGTCTTAGAAGTTGCTGATGTACATGGGACTGCAGAGCTGCAAGATTTCTATACCTCTGTATAATAATCAAATCCGTTTTCTGATATCGTCTTAAAAGTTAATGTGTTGTGTGTAAAATTTGACAGTGTTGACAAGGATTATGCAGGGACAATGCAGTTTGTTTTAGTGTGTAAAAAAAATTAATGTGTTGACAATTTTTTTTTTGACAATGTAATTTAGTGGTGTTTACAGTGTTGACAAGTTTTGTAAAGTGTTGACAATGTCGACAATTTTGTAATATTACTCGTGTTGTATGTTGTTGACCGTTTATTAGTCGTGTAAACAGTTTATTTAGCTGGGTTGACAACTTATTTAGTCGTGTTGACAACTTATTATTCTTGTTGACAACTCTGTTAAAAAATTTGTTGACAGCTCTGTTAAAATTTTTGTTAACAAATTTTGTTGACAACTCTGTTATAATTTCCACGTCAGCAAAAGGTTATTATTGGTGTTGACAACTTATTATTCTTGTTGACAGCTCTGTTAAAAATTTTGTTGACAACTCTGTTAAAAATTTTGTTGACAGCTCTGTTAAAAAATTTGTTGACAACTCTGTTATAATTGTCAAGTCAGCAAAGGGATATTTCCATATAACTTAAAAAAGTGATGCAAAAACTTAAAAAATACCCAAAAACCGGCAAAATCATCGATTTGTAGCCCATAATTGCTTTTGGGAAATGAAATTTCATTTGTCAACATAATTTTTTTCGTTGCCCAAACCAGATTTTTCTCGTAGTGTTATAATCAATAAATCTTAAAATAGTTTAATACGATACTATTAATGATTTTAGTTTTACATAGTTTAATTATCTTTTTGAGATACCAAATTTTGTGTTATCTTGTTTGATGATGATTTGCTCCGTACTAGTTTCTTTGAAGGAGTCATCTTTCCATGACTACATAAACATTGCCTTCGAATTTGACCCGCTTCAAGACCCGGAAAAAATGAAATTTAATTACATTGTCGATTAAGCTACCTCTATTGTTATCTTTTCGACTCCAATTTGATGATTAGAATTTGTTGAACAACATAAGTAGCTTAATTGATAAGTTAACCTTGTGATATAACAAACCATACACAAGATCAAGATAGGCAAAACTCAAAAGTATGCTTTATTGAATATGAAGCTCCTACATGCATGCATTTTATAATGCCACATTTCATCCTTAAATCTCAATTTAGTCTAGTTATAGCAACAACAATGGCCTTGACCAGAAGAAGCCGGTGGTGGCAACTGTTCACAACTACCGTCGAGATGGCCAGCGGCATTACAATTATCGCGACACTCGTACAAATCCACGGGGTTTCCGACTCGGCAATCGCCAATGCATACTGGATCTCCCTTCTTCCCGTTCACTGCTGCTTCAACATCATATCCACATCACACCATTGTTAATTTTACACTAAAACCATGACTTGCAGCTAATAAAACTTGTGCATATGTAAGCAAGAAAACAATACATTTAAGTTATTATTTATTTACCTTGTGTAAGCAAGAGAGCAAAGCAGATCAGTGCCAAGATGGGGATGGTTTTGGCAGCCATTTTACAACTCTAATTATGTTTATGTATGATGTTTTCTTTTATCTTTGAAAGAAACACAATGTGAAGACACTTAGTAGCCTTTGTATTTATAACAGATTATTAGGGAGGGGTTATATTGGGGGTGTATAAATGCTATGTATAACTTTGGTCTTGATACATCTTCTAATAAATGCATTTGGGATAATATCTATTTTTTCTTAGTACACACTTGATAGTTGATATGATGAGTTGGATTTTTGAGATAATATCTTATTTTTCTTAGTACACTTGATATGATGAGTTGAATTGATAGAAAGGTTCTTAGAATCTTAGTACACTTGATATGATGAGTTGAATTTTATACTTAGATATTATTTTCATATATATATTTATGTAGTAATTTTTAATAAAAAAATAAATATTTTAAATAATTAAATATATAAATATATAAATTTTAACATGATAATTTTGTCTCGGATTGTTGGTGCTCGAATTGGTCTCCATCGCCATACTGATTGGAGGCAAAATGCGAAAAAAAAAAAAATGGAAATGTAATAGTGTAAAAATATGGTACTGACTGGAGAGAAAACTTACAGCGAGATTGGCTACTGACTGTAGCTGACCCTAAGCTTCGGTGATTTCCTCCTGTCCGTAGAAAAACTAAAAAGAAAATTAAACCGAACAAAAAAAAACAAATAAAAACAACCTCAAACCTCGGGTTGCCTCCCGAGTAGCGCCTTATTTTATGTCGTGGCTCGACATGAAACTCAAGAGATTTAACTAACGCCATTTGGCTTTGTGAAAACCGTCTCTTGTCTGAATTCTCTCTTGAACCACTCATGGAACGCCTTAAATCTCGTCCCACTTACCTTGACCACCTTGTCTTTAGCAATGAAGGTGGTTTCATTCACTTTCTCCTCCTTGACCGTATCAGGAGGCTGTTTAAGCTCAATGTCAAGTTCCTGCACACTAGACATCAATGGTATCTCGCCTGGCGAGGTCAGTAATGGAGGGCGACTGCCCAAAGGATATGAAGAGAGCTTACCTTTAGGTTCTGGCTTAACCTGACACTCCTGCATGTTAGTAGATAAAACAACATCTACTTTTGGGGGCTCTAAGAGATTCTCTAAAATTGGTTGCAATTCATCCTTACAAGTAGGCTTAATCACATCAATAGCACATAGAGAGTTCTTATCAATGGGATCCATATCATATATATTATATTCTACCTTATCCCCATCAAACTCCATAGAGAGAGTCTCACTATTAACATCAATTTTCGTTTGTGTTGTTTTCATGAAAGGTCTACCTAACAGTATAGGTGTGACATTATTAGCATGCTCCATATCCAACACAAAGAAATCAGCAGGAAAAATCAGATCACCAACCATAACAAGAACATCCTCAACAACCCCTTTCGGGTACACAGTAGACCTATCAACAAGTTGAATAACAGTTCCTGTTTTATGCAAAGGTCCTAAGCCTAGTGATTCATACAAAGAGTAAGGCAAAACATTGATTGATGCACCTAAATCTAGCATGACTTTGTCAAATTTAGTTTCACCAATCACACATGGAATGCTAAATATGCCTGGATCACCACATTTCTTAGGCATGCGTTTTTGAAACACTGCAGAAACTTGTTCACTTATTTCAACTTTCTTCTTTCCTTTCAGTTTTTGATTTCTTTTGATAGTGCAAACTTCTTTCAAAAACTTAGCAAATCTAGGAATACTCTTAACAAGTTTGAGCAAAGGAATGTTTACCTCACACCTACTAAAGGTTTCGAAGATTTCATTGTCGTTCTCCAGCCTTCGAGTATCCTTCAATGCCTCAGGAAAGGGGGCAACAGGCTTCTGAGAGAATAGGGGTGGAAAATTCGGGCGAACATAATCGTCAATGTACTCAGGGGGGTCCCGGCAATCGCCATCAACAACTAGCGATCGCGGTCGCGGATAATTTTGCACCTCAGCTTCTGGAATGGCATGGCGATCGCGGTCGGGATGCAGACCCTGTTTTGCTCTCTGTAATCTCATGGCAATCGCCACTCAGATCTAGCGATCGCGGTTTTGGCACAGAACAGTCATTTAAAGTTTTTCCGCTCCTCAAGAACACTGCACTAACGTTCTCTCTCGGGTTTCTTACCGGTTCTCTGGCCTCTAATTTGCTCACAGCCTGAGCAATCTGTCCTAACTGATTTTCAAGATTTTGGATACTCGATTCCGTTTTAGCGTTTTGTTGCATCACAGTCTGAGCTAAGGACTTGATCATATCTTCAGTAGTCATAGAATTCTGAGGTCTAGGTTGCTGATAATTAATATTATGAGAGTCATACCTTGGCCTTGGTTGCCATCCACCAACAACGTTTACCTCAGCATTGAGATCATGAAGGGAATCACTTTTCAGCATCAGAGCCTTTACCATCTCTTTCAACTCATTCACGTCAGTCTGTAATTGATCTGAATTAATTGCTTTGACTGAGTGGGATCCCTATCTACTGCCAAACTGCCTTGAACTCTCAACTAGCTCTTCAAACATTTAAGTGGCCTGGGGTATAGTCAGTTTCAGAAAATTACCTCCACAAGATGCGTTTACCATTCGACGATCCTCATCAATCAGCCCACTGAATAAGTACATAAGAAGACCATGGTCAGTATAACTATGGAATGGGCAGCTTGAGCAAAGCTTCTTGAATCTCTCATAATACTCATAGAGACTCTCAGTTGAATGTTGTTGAATGGTTGTGATTTCCTTCTTCAAACTGCTCAGTTTTGTGGCTGGAAAAATATTTCTCCAAGAAGACTTTCTTCATCTTAGCCCAGGTATCAATACTTCTCGGAGCTTGATAATAGAGCCAATCATTTACAGCGTCTTTCAGAGTAAATCCGAAAGCCCTCAGCATGACCTGCTCGTCAGTAACACCTCTTGGCTTCATACTAGAACATATGGCATGGAATTGAGCCAAGTGTTTGTTGGGATCTTCTCCTGCTAAGCCATGGAAGTGTGGTAGCTCATGAATTAAACCAGCTTTTAATTCAAAATTCACACCTTCTTCAATCTCAGGAAACCTCACTGCCAAAGGTTGTTGGTTTAAGTCTGGGGTAGTGAGTTGCCTCATAGTAGGCAATGGTGGTCCATGTCGATCACCCATCTCATTCTCTTGGTTCAGAGCTGCTCTTCGGTTCCGAAGGAACGTCCTTTCAATCTCTGGGTCAAAGGAAACAAGAGATGAATCAGTAGCACGGGTCTGAACCATAAAGGTTCACACCAAACAGTTGATAATTTCACAATCAACACAGAATCAGAAAAATTTCAATTCCCCGGCAACGACGCCAAATTTGATGAGGCTTAAGTCGTAGTGCCAAATCAAAGAAAACCCTAAACACTAACTAGAGTATAGCAAGTAAGTAGAGGTCGAACCCAAGGGAATCAAAACACCAAATCAATGCAGTCAAGTGAAATATCAACTAGTAATAAGTAACCAAAGGGGGGGGGGGGGGGGTTGATTGCAAGAACACACAAGTAACCAGTAACAAGCAGAGGAAGTTTTGGTGAGAATATTATGCGAAGGGGTTTCACCTAGCAAGTATCCACACAACAGTCAATCAAGTTGATCATAGATTTATCTCAAGTTCTATTCAATCCTAGGGAATGTTCCTATTCCAATCTTTAATATATCAGCAGGCCAACCGGTCCTGATAATACTTACTATTCAGCAATCAGGGAAACCTCTCAAGATTAGATGAAATAGCAGCAAAAGGCACAAGAATTATAAGGATGAATGCAATAACTTACAACCGTCAAGTATTAACATGCAATCAATTCTCTTTCATAAAAGCAATCAACTACCAGATCATGCAGATATGAGTGCTACAATGACAAGGAATTCCACCGTATATTCCTAGTCTAGCAATAGAAAACTATCAATCAAACTAGGTGATCAAGCTAGCAAAACTAATAGAAATCAATAGATGAAGAACAAGAGAATTAATACAAACCCATAGGAAAAGAACAAGAGTTTAGAAATCTCACAACTTAATAACTGAAGGTTTCAACCGCTAAGCAAAACAATGGAGATTAGTTCCTGCTCATGGTTGCAAAACTAAATTGTCTGATGGAAAGATGATGATAGATAGAAAGAACTAGCGTTCTTAAATAGAGACTAACCCTAAAAATATATGGTAAAAGATATATCCTAAACGAAATAAAAAAAAAAAAAAAGAAGGAAAATAAACCAAACAAACAAAGGAAAAGGAAATAAATCGGCAAGAAGTATGTAGTTTATATTCCTCTGTCATTTTCCCAAATCCAATCAACAGAGCCATCTCATGCCCCCCCAATACCACGGAAAATGGCATGATTTCTCACCGTCCAAGACACCCAAGCTGTAAGGAGAAAAGCTTCGAAATCCGAAGTACCTGAAGCATCAATAACCCCTCGAGAGCCGCATCCGAAAATGACATAAAATTTCCACCATCAAGCAAGGCATATAAGGAGAACGATTGCCAAACAATCCTCACAGCTGCACAAGAGAAGAGAGCGTGCCAAATCGTCTCAGGCTCCAGTCCACACTGATCACAGATAGGGGAGGTAACCACATTTCGGAGATGAAGACCACTCTTGACACTCAAAGAGCCGGTTAATGCACGCCATGAGAAAACCTGCATTTTGGGTGGGACTTTCAGCTTCCAAACAAAACTCCACAACGAATTTGACGATGGGGGGTAAGAACCTGCACTTTGCAATCCCAAACAACCATACCAATATCCCGACTTAACCGAGTATACACCGTTTCGTGTGTGAGACCAACATAGGCGGTCATCCTGGGGTATACGACTCAATGGGATACTCAGAATAAGGGGAACATCTGTAGGATCAAAAATTTGTTGAATGAAGTCCACTTGCCATTCCGGAACCGTCGAATCAATCAATTGCGATACATAGAGCAAAGGATCCAAAACAGGGCCACTGGGTGGGATCCGAAAGCCATTACCATCGGGGATCCACACTGAGTTCCAAATGGGAATGTTCCTACCCGAGCCTACACTCCAGTGTAGTCCTTCAAGGAGGAGGGCTTTAGCACCCCAAATGTTTCGCCAAGTGTAGCTCGGGGAGTACCCCCTATAAGAATCAACAACGTCGCAATTCCGAAAATACCTTGCCTTAAGAACTCTACTAATCAGAGAGTCCGGATATTGTAGGAGACACCAACTTTGTTTCACAAGCAAAGCTTCATTAAAAACATAAAGATTTCGAAAGCCCATACCACCCTCTTTTTTTGGCCGACACAGAAACTCCCAAGACTTCCAATGTATCTTTCTCTCATGATCTTTGGCACCCCACCAAAACCGGGCTAGCATAGAGTGCATCTCGTCCACCAAATCTGTAGGCAGCTGGAAAATACTGATCACATACAGGAGGATTGATTGCGAAACAGACTTAATAAGAATCGCTCTCGCATCCTGAGAAAGGAGCTTCTCCTTCCAACCGTGAACCTTTTTCCACATACGCTCCTTCACTGCAGCAAAAACAACCTTCTTAGAGCGTCCTAAAAAAGTGGACAGACCCAAATACTTCAAGTACCGATCAACTTCATTGACAAAAAGGAACTGTTTTATCTCAGCTCGTCTTTGAGGACTGATATTCTTGCTAAAGCAAATTTCTGATTTCGCCATATTGACTTTCTGACCAGACGCTCTCTCATACACACTGAGAATATCAGTAATTTTAGAGCATTCCTACAAATTGGCCTTAGCAAACAAAAGACTGTCATCCACAAAAAAGAGGTGAGAAATGGGCGGAGCCGAGCGACAAACTTGAATTCCACGAAGTTCTCCAGCATCAGTGGCTCTCCAAAGGAGAGAAGACAACCCCTCCGCACATAGGATGAATAAATACGGTGATAGCGGGCAGCCTTGTCTCAGTCCCCTTGTCGGCAACACTCTACCATGTATTCCACCATTGAACTTGAAAGAAAAGGAGACAGACTCTAAACAACTCACGACTCTCCTAGTCCACCCTTCAGAGAAACCAAGACGCTGCATTAAGGACAGTAAAAACGGCCATTCAACTCTGTCATAGGCTTTCATCATGTCTAGTTTCAGCCCAAAACATCCATTGTTACCTACTCATTTATTCTTCATACAATGGAAAGCCTCAAAAGCAAGCAAAGCATTGTCAGTAATCATCCTATTAGAGATGAAGGCGCTCTGTTCCTCACCAATAGTATGTCCCATAATAGGCTTAACCTTGTTAGCAAGTGTCTTAGAAGCAATCTTGTACAAGACTGTACACAAGCTAATCGGTCTGAACTCGGCAATCAACTTAGGATCCTTCACCTTAGGAATGAGCGTAATAACTGTATGATTAACTTCAGCAAGATCCCCATTTCCCATCCACCACTGCCTTATAAACTGAACAACATCAGGCCCGACAACATGCCAGAATTTCTGAAAAAACAGTGTGTGCATACCGTCCACCCCTGGAGCCTTAGTCGGGTGCATCTGGAAAAGCGCATAACGAATCTCGTCAGCGGTCGGAGTTCGATCGAGAACAAGATTCATCTCAGTTGTGACCCTACTCTGCATCCCATGGAGAGCCTCGTTAATGCTAGAACAAGATTCTGAGCGGAATAGATTGGCATAGGAGTTCACCACTTCCGTCGCAATTTCCTCTTCATTGTCTTTCCATTGTCCTGTCGAATCAAACACCCCTCGAATACAGTTAGTACTCCTCCTTTGAGATGCTTTGTGATGGAAATAACTAGTGTTTTTATCCCCATCCCGCAGCTCATTAGTGAGCCCTCATATACCAAAAAGATTCCTCCTCTGACTTAGGGCGCTCCAACTCAGTAGACACCTCAGCGCAGCGGAATAATGAAACACCATCGGGCGGCAGTTGTTGCAAACCAGCAAACTCATGTTCAAGCAAAGAGATCTGTTTATGTCGCCCCTTGAACTCTCTATCTGCCCAGGTGGACAAGTTTTCAGCGCAATGCTGAATTTTTTGGACAAGACTGAACAGTGGTTCCGACCACGACGACTTGACAATATCCGCACATTTCTGGTGCGACAACCAGAGAGACTCAAATCGGAAGAGCCTGCTCTTCCCCATGGAGTTGTGTCTAGTACCTTCTGTATTCAGGCAAAGAAGTGAATGATCAGAGTTTAACCGAGGAAAGCATGAGATCGAACCGAGAGGGTAGAGCGAGAACCAATCCCTAGTACAGAGCCCCCTGTCAAGCCGTTGTCTTAAGATCGAACCCTCTCTTGTGCCACGTTGCCATATAAACTTTCCTCCCTGACATCCCATATCACACAAGGCGAGAGAATCAATAGCATCTCGGAACAGTTGCAGATCCTGATCACGGACAGCAGCTCCGCCATGTTTTTCGGAAGAATGGACAATCTGATTGAAGTCGCCAATGAATACCACGGGTTTGTTACAATTGGACCCCAACTGTCTCATCAAATCGAAAGTTTTCCACTTGTTTACACGTTCCGGATAACCATAGATTCCAATGAAAATCCAGTCTCCCTTTCCCGGGTCATGTACCACACCCATTATGTGCCTAGCTGAGAACGATGTTATGGTGATGTCCACATCGCGCCACCACAGACCAAGACCACCTGACAACCCAATACTGTCAGTGCACAAACCATTAGTAAAGCCACACCGTTTCATAACTCCTTCCTGATCCCGTTTAGAGATCATCGTTTCCATCAAGAAAATGACGGAAGGGCGGTCCCTCCAAGCCCAAGCCCGGAGAGTATTAACTGTCCGACGGTTTCCCAATCCGCGGCAGTTCCAACTGAAAAGTTTCATTTTTGTTCACGAGCAAGGGGACTTCCCATGCTCGTTGCTTGAGATTCCGTAGAAATCCCTTCAAAGCCTCCATTGATGCATAACCGTTTCCCATCCTTCTTACCTTCTAAACCATCCTTCACAACCTGAACATCCAAGGTATTAGATTTACGTTTCTGGCCTAGTAAAGAATCCACCATCATCAAAGCAGATTTGTCAGCCTTTGAAGACAACAAATCGGTTATTGCAACTTGCACATTCTGTGGGTTCTCAGTATCAAAAAGGACAGTATTTTCTTGCTCCTGAGCCACCCCTGTAGACGTCGTTTTGGTTGCATTTTTGACACATTCATCCGGCCCATTGGTTGAAACTGATTTTCTGGGTAGCGATTAGCGACGCTGAAACCATTCAAACTCTCTATCAAGTTCTGAACGGTTGAGTCTCAACTTGCTCTTAGTATTAGAAGCATATAGCCAAGAGCCATAAGGAAGTTGCCCTTCCAACTCCTTTTCTTTGGATGCTGTTTTGCAATCTTTCACAATTTGACCAATTATACCACACTTGAAGCAGAAACCAGGCAGTCTCTCGTACTGAACTCCGACCCAAACTGCTTTGTCGGATAATCCCAGAGTGACACGCCGAACAAGAGGTTTGCGTACATCACATAGCACGCGTATACGCATAATGCGCCCGAATGGCCTAACATCAGCGGCAACCTCTTGCAGCATAAGGAGACTGTCACCAAAACTGTTGAAATATAAACTTGTTTTAATAAGGCCCAAGTGTATATGTCCAAGTGCATGTCCAAATCTAGCCCAAATCCAAATCTAGCCCAAGTCCAAGAAAATGCTAGAAGAAAGTAGAAGATAAAATAATATCCTAGAATGTGGTAGAAGTTAGAAGAAGAGTATAAAATGTTGTAGAAGCATTAAATGAGTTGGTTGAAAGTTGTATGGAGTGGATTGCTCCCACTATAAAAGGGACCATCCATTGAGTTGTAAGTATCAAGTTGAGAAACAAAAATCCTCTTCCTTCAAAACACAAGTGTCCTTAGTGTGAGCTCCTCAAGAATTAGAGTTGTGTTTCCCTCTTTAATCTCCAACAAAGTGGTATCAGAGCGAGGTTCGAGAGCTGTCCAACATATGAACTATTGCATATCAAACTGAAGATCTCGAAGAGAGGAATCCATAGGAAAAGGAATGGTCCTAATCGGAGTCCAGACGCGCCGCCAGGAGCTGTTTGAAGGTTGCTGTCCAAATCTATCCGAGTTGATTGTTTGAGGTATGGCCAACGTATCTTCTTTTCAAGTTCCATCACTTAAAACCAACAACTATGAAAATTGGAGCATCAAAATGAGAGCTCTACTAGGAGCACATGATGTTTGGGAGGTCGTTGAAAATGGCCTAAATGAGGTTGAAGGCGAAACTGCTTTGACCGCCCCCGAAAGAGAAAGTTTGAAGGATTCAAGAAAGAGGGACAAGAAGGCCCTGTTTCTTATCTACCAGGCGTTGGACGATGATGGTTTTGAGAAGGTCTCAAGTGCAACTTCAGCCAAGGAAGCATGGGAGAAACTCAAGACTTCTTGCAAAGGAGCTGAGCAAGTAAAGAAGGTTCGTCTTCAAACTTTGAGAGGTGAGTTTGAATCTTTACATATGAAACCTTCGGAGTCTATCTCGGATTATGTGTCGAGGGTCCAAGCCGTCTCCAATCAGTTAAGGAGAAACGGAGAGGAGTTAGAGGATGTGAGGATCATGGAGAAGATACTTCGCACCTTGGATCCCAAATTCGAGCTCATTGTGGTGACGATAGAAGAAACCAAGGACTTGAAGGAAATGACGATCGAGCAATTAGAAGGATCATTGCAAGCATATGAAGAAAGGCATATAAAGAAGCATGAGACTACTGAGCAACTTCTCACGTCGCAGTTCAAGGAGAAAGAAGAAAACAGAGGCTACGAGAGAAGTCAAGGTGGTAACCGAAGAGGCAGAGGACGAGGAGGAAGAGGTCGAGGCATTGGACGTGGACGAGGTTGGAACTCCAGTAGACAAAATTCCAACAACAATTATGAGAGAGGAGAAAGTTCGCCACGAGGTCGTGGAAGAGGACATCATCCAGACTCGAGGTATGACAAGTCTCAAGTTCAGTGTTATAATTGTCAGAAGTATGGACATTATGCCTCAGATTGTTGGGCCCCGAAAAACAAGATCGAGGAAAAGACAAATTATGCGGAGATAAAGGACGAAGAGAAGGGTACGTTATTGTTGGCGTACAAGGAAAAGAGTGGCGAGGAACAGACTACATGGTATCTTGACACTGGTGCAAGCAATCATATGTGTGGAAGAAGAAGCATGTTTGTGGACCTTGATGAGTCAGTAAGTGGCAGTGTTTCCTTTGGTGATGACTCACAAATATCAGTGAAAGGAAAAGGAGATATTTTGTTCCGTGCCAAGGATGGAAGTCACCAGGTAATCTCAAACGTCTACTATGTTCCTAACATGAAAAGTAATATCCTGAGTTTGGGGCAACTCTTAGAAAAGGGCTATGATATCCACATGAAAGATTATAACAACCTTTTCATAAGAGATCAAAAAGGCGATCTAATTGCCAAGGTGAAGATGACAAAGAATCGAATGTTTCCGCTGAACATTCAAAACGATACTGCAAAGTGTCTCAAGACCTGCTACAAAGATGAATCATGGCTATGGCATCTCCGATTTGGGCATCTCAACTTTGGAAGTTTGGAATTACTATCCAAGAAGGACATGGTGAGGGGACTTCCGAGCATAAAACATCCCGAGCAGCTATGTGAAGGATGTCTGGTTGGAAAACAATTCAGAAAGAGCTTTCCAAAGGAGACAGAGTCAAGAGCTAAGAAGCCGCTCGAGCTCATCCATACCGATGTGTGTGGTCCGATCAAGCCAAGCTCTCTCGGTAAGAGTAACTACTTCCTTCTGTTCATTGATGATTATTCAAGGAAAACCTGGGTATATTTCTTGAAGCAGAAATCAGAAGTATTTGAAGTATTCAAGAAATTCAAGGCTGGTGTAGAGAAAGAAAGTGGCGCCCAAATCAAAGCAATGAGATCAGATAGAGGAGGAGAGTTCACTTCCAAGGAGTTCTTAGAGTTCTGCGAAGCCAATGGGATTCGTCGACCTTTGACGGTCCCAAGATCTCCCCAGCAGAACGGAGTTGCTGAAAGGAAGAACAGAACGATCCTTGATATGACACGAAGTATGATCAAGAGCAAGAAGTTGCCAAAGGAGTTTTGGGCTGAAGCAGTGGCTTGTGCAGTGTATTTGTTGAACCGATCCCCAACTAGGAGTGTGTGGGGAATGACACCACAAGAAGCATGGAGCGGGAGAAAACCTGGAATATCTCATCTTCGCGTTTTCGGAAGCATATCACATGTACATGTTCCAGACGAAAGGAGAACGAATCTGGATGATAAGAGTCAAAGCTTCATCTTTATTGGATATGATGCTAGTTCGAAGGGGTACAAGCTTTATAACCCAAACAACAAGAAGACTGTAATCAGTCGAGACGTGGTTTTCGATGAAGAGGGAGAATGGGATTTCAATCCTCATAAGGAAGATTACAACTTCTATGAAGTTGAAGAGCAACCACCCATAGAGCAGCCTGAAGGTCTCTCACACGAGCCTGTAACTCCACCTATGTCACGTGTGGCAAACATCAATGGTGATATATCATCTTCAAGTGGAAGTTCAAATGAGAGGATGCCGCGCATGAGGAGTCTAGAGGACGTTTATGATACAACTGAACAGGTGGAAAATCTTACTCTATTTTGTCTCTTTACTGACTGTGAACCAGTAAATTTTGAGGAAGCTGCAGGAGAAGAAAAATGGAGAGTTGAAATGGATGAAGAAACCAAATCCATTGAGAAGAATGATACATGGGAGTTAGCAACCCTTCCAACAGGACACAAGGCAATTGGTGTCAAGTGGGTATACAAAGCAAAGAAGAATGCTAAGGGAGAAATTGAAAAATACAAGGCAAGATTAGTCTCAAAGGGATATAGTCAAAAGGCTGGAATTGACTATGATGAAGTGTTTGCGCCCGTTGCTCGGCTGGAAACCATTAGACTCATCATCTCAACGGCAGCTCAAAACCAATGGAAGATCCATCAAATGGATGTCAAGTCCTCTTTCCTAAATGGAATCCTTGATGAAGAAGTCTACATTCAGCAACCAGTTGGGTATGAAGTTCGTGGGCAACAAGACAAAGTCTTGAAGCTAAAGAAGGCCCTTTACGGCCTGAAGCAAGCACCGAGAGCATGGAACAGTCGGATTGACAGTTACTTCCATAAGAATGGGTTCGTTAAGTGTCCATATGAGCATGCACTCTATATGAAGGTCAAGGATGGAGATATTTTGATTGTGTGCCTATACGTGGATGATCTGATCTTCACTGGAAGCAATCCAAGTCTATTTCAAGAGTTCAAGGATGCAATGATGAAAGAGTTCGAGATGACAGACATCGGCTTAATGGCTTACTACCTTGGAATTGAGGTGAAGCAAGAGAAGGAGGGCATTTTTATCTCCCAGAAAAGTTATGCCAAGGAGATACTAAAGAAGTTCAAAATGGAGAATTGCAAGCCAATAAGCACCCCGACTGAGTACAGTTTTAAATTGTCCAAGTATGAAGACGGCGAAAGAGTAGATCCAACTCTGTTCAAAAGTCTGGTCGGAAGCCTCCGTTACCTTACTTGTACAAGACCTGACATCCTCTACGCAGTTGGACTTGTTAGCCGCTACATGGAGTCTCCAACAACAACCCATTTTCAGGCAGCCAAAAGGATTCTTCGCTATCTGAAAGGTACGATTGATCTTGGTCTGTTCTATTCAGTTTCTAATGATTACAAGCTTGTTGGATATAGCGACAGCGATTGGGGTGGAGACATTGATGATCGCAAGAGTACAACTGGACTTGTTTTATTCATGGGAAACACGGCTTTCACTTGGGCGTCGAAGAAGCAGCCAATTGTGACATTATCCACTTGTGAAGCGGAATATGTGGCCGCTACCTCATGTGTCTGTCATGCAGTTTGGCTGAGGAATCTGTTGAAGAAGCTTAACTTGGAGCAAGAAGAGCCGACTGAGATTTGCGTTGACAACAAGTCAACCATTGCCTTGGCAAAGAACCCGGTCTTTCATGATCGAACCAAACACATTGACACTCGTTATCATTATATACGGGAGTGCATTGCTAGGAAGGACGTGAAGATGGAGAAAGTGAAGTCTCAAGACCAGATCGCGGATATCTTCACCAAGCCACTCAAGTTCGATGACTTTGCAAGATTAAGAAGTTCACTTGGCCTTATAAAACAAGTTTAAAGGGGGGTGTTGAAATATAAACTTGTTTTAATAAGGCCCAAGTGTATATGTCCAAGTGCATGTCCAAATCTAGCCCAAATCCAAATCTAGCCCAAGTCCAAGAAAATGCTAGAAGAAAGTAGAAGATAAAAGAATATCCTAGAATGTGGTAGAAGTTAGAAGAAGAGTATAGAATGTTGTAGAAGCATTAAATGAGTTGGTTGAAAGTTGTATGGAGTGGATTGCTCCCACTATAAAAGGGACCATCCATTGAGTTGTAAGTATCAAGTTGAGAAACAAAAATCCTCTTCCTTCAAAACACAAGTGTCCTTAGTGTGAGTTCCTCAAGAATTAGAGTTGTGTTTCCCTCTTTAATCTCCAACAAAAACACCATGGCCCCTTCTCCAAAACATAATCTCTATCCCGGGAGTTAAAGAACTGGAATACAAGAAGGTTTTCTCCTACCTCACGAACAACCAGACCATGCTTTGGATTCCAGACTTGAGAGAAAGTTGATTTGAGAGCACCGATACTGAAACGCTTAGTGGTTAACAATTTCCCGACCAGGCAGAGAGAAAGATGGTCCGTTGGCCACGTTTTGTCTGCCTCGCTAATCGGAATAACTGCTTCTTCATGAGCAGAAACAGTCAAATTTTTCCATGCTTCCTCCAGCGCCTCCATGATGACCAAAAACGATGAAGAAAACCAATGAGGAGGCTGATTACTTCAGGCAACTGACAAACCTAGAAAAACCTAGGAGGAACCGCCGACAAAGACGACGAGAAAACCCTACTTGATAGGGAGCGTTTTAAAAAATAAACTTTGGTCTTGATACATCTTCTAATAAATGCATTTGGGATAATATCTAATTTTTCTTAGTACAGACTTGATAGTTGATATGATGAGTTGAATTTTTTAGATAATATCTTATTTTTCTTTGTACACTTGATATGATGAGTTGAATTGTTATAGGCTCTGTTCGGCAACCTTTGTTTTGCTTATAAAATAAGCTAGCTTATTGTTTCAATAAGTTAGGTTTTCAAGCTTTTTGCACAAATAAGCAAGCTTATTCTAGCTTTTACCGAACACCGAACAGACAAATAAAGGTTCTTAGAATCTTAGTACACTTGATATGATGAGTTGAATTTGTATATTTAGATATTATTTCATATATGTATTTATGTTGTAATTTTGAATAAAAGAATAAATATTTTTAATTAATCTATACATATACTAAAACAAAGCGGTATTTTGCCACATGTCGTTCTTACGTTCAATTGACTTATGTGTCGGCCTCTAGGCTATGCCACCTCATCTTCCACGTCACTGCCACGTCTTTATTTTTATCTTTTGTTATATTTATCTTTGAAAAATATATTAAATAAGGAAAATAAAAGAAATTTAATAGACTATATTTTTTTATCTTTTACCAAATTATAAAATTAAAAAGATATCAAATAGATTATATTATCTTTTTTTACTTTTAACCATGTTATATGTTTTCTCTTATATATATCTTACTTCTTTATTTTACTATCAATCTACTTATAACTTAAACTATATATTTACTATTAATCTACTTAGAACTTAAACTACATATTTACTATCAATCTGATTAAAACTTAAAATATAAACCCTAAATTATAAATTATAAACTACTGATATAAAATACTATTTAATACGAAGCTTTAATATATAAGATAGATAGATATAATATGTAAAATAATGAGAATCTAATCTTCTTATTCGTTAAAAAAGGTTGTAGGCAACAAAAATTTCAAGTACTACATAATATATCAAACTGGTGTTTGACACGTGTCGCTCTCACGTTCAATTAACGTATGTGTCAGTCTCTCGGCTATGTCACCTCCTTCGTCATGTCATCTGACACGTCGTTGTGACTTTAAAAAAAATTGTCACATCATCATGACCTTTAAAATTCCAAAAATAACCTTAGATTGATTAATTATCTTAACCAGAAAATTTATCTACTCCATATACTAGCCAAATACTTTTTCCGTCCCTAAAAGATTGTCTCATTTTGTACTCTGCACAAGAAATAAGACAAGTCTAATCAAGACAAAAGTGTAAATAATGGCACAAAAAATCATAAAATTCAACCAATAGAAAACTTATTACAATATGAAGACAACTTTACCCCTAAAAAGTATTGTTGGATATGAATAAACTAAATTGAGTAAGAGTATTATGGAAAGATATTAATGGATAGAAATGGAAATGTGACTCACTTTAGGGGACGCCCGAAAAGGAAACGGGACAAACATTTAGGGACGGAGGGAGTATAACTAATTTAGTCAACTTATTCCATGCAATATTTGATCTTCATTTAGTTCAATCTATATGTATATATTGTAGTTTATACCTTTTTATTTATAATTATAGTTTACGATTTATGTTTTATAGTTTAAATTCATTAATAACTCAAGTTAATTAGATTGATAACATAATAAATAGATAAATATATATATTAGAGATAAGATATAATATGTTAAAAGATAAAAATTGATATTTCTTCCTGTTAATATAATTTATTAGATGTTTTTTTTTCTTTATTTAATTCAAAATATATATCAAAATATAAAGTCGGGTGATGTGGAAGATGACATGGTGGATGAAGTGGCATAGCTAAGAGGCCGACATATAGGCGAAATGAACGTAAGGGCGACATGTGCCAAAACAACGTGTGTAGAAAGTAGATAAATTTTTTAGATAAAAGATAATTACTTAATTACATTAATATGCATAGATGGAAAGAAGATAAAAAATTTAGATAAAAGATAATCAATTTTTAAAATTATGATATTTTTTCCAAGTTTCATAAATACGTGGTAGTTTTTTTGTTTTTTATTAGTTTTTTTTTAAGTCGCGACGACGTGGCATATGACGTAGTGAAGGAGGTGGCATAGCCCAGAAGTCCACACATAGGCGAATTGAACGTAAGGGCGACATGTGGCAAAACACCGTTCTGTTTTAGTATATGTAAGATATTGTTCAATTTCTCAATCATACGTACTAAAATTAATGATACATAATCTCAATTTCATTAAACCTGTGTTACATAATATGTACTTAGTATAATATATGGTTCAATTTCACTATATTCATATTAAACAATACGTACTTCATATACTATATGATACATCGTATAATATGTATGTGGATAACTTATTTTATCTTTTAATTATAGAACAAATTAATCTTTAACTCATTCTATCTATAATAAGAAAAAAGTATTTATACATATTATGATAAGATGTATATGGATAACTTATTCTATCTAACAATTAATTTACTCTTCTGTAAAAAAAAATCTTTTAATTAGAGAATAAATTTATCTTTAACTCTCTATCTTAATAGGAAAAAATTATACATATTTTTTATCTACTTTTTAAATATTATGTATTCCACAGTTTTCACCTCATCTCCTTAGAAAATTAATTAATAAAATAAAGCCTAATTAAGACCAAAGTTCTTAAATTTAGATTTATTAGCAACTCATATTATGAGTCTGATTTATATTTATATAATTTGTATTAATTTTTTCAATGAAGTAATCATTTTCATAATCTTCAAGTAGAATCCATTGAAATAATTTCTGAAAGCAATATTACATATCAAAAATGGATTTCACATATGATACTTACACCATCGGATACGCAATTCTTATCAGATTTTAAAGGGGGTAATTTATGGTGGTTGTTTGTTTTGCCATTGCTATCAACAAAAATCATTACATTACACTCTCTCGAGTGGTTTGTTTCTTCTAAAACATTGATATCTATATATTGTATTTTCTAGAGTAACGAGCAGAAACGGATTAAAGGTCTTAATTGGTGATAATCAAGTTTGTAAAAATACAATCACAAATGAGATAATCAATTTTATGTGTTTCTCAACTCACGATTCTATACATATAGAACATATTAAAAATCAACTTTGCTTTCATTAGAACATATAATATTTTTCAAGAAAATTTCAAAATTAATAAAGTGAAATAAATTGTTCAAATATAAAAATAGGTGATTATTTTGATATTTCTTATAGTATTACATATCCAACGAACACTAATATAAAATAACAAAAAAAATTAAATATTGCAATTTTTATTATTTCGTTAGACATATAAAATAAACCCAATCTCGTGCAGGGCGCGGGCACATCAACTAGTTATATATATAAATTTTAACATGATAATTTTGTCTCAGATTGATGGTGCTCGAATTGGTCTCCATCGCCATACTGATTGGAGGCGAAGTGCGAAAAAGGAAAAAAGTGGAAAGGTAAGAGTGTAAAAATATGGTTTAACTAGGGAAAAGGCGCCGCGTGATAAGAAATATTATGTACAAAATATCATATTATATTTAAAAGATACGCGAAATAAATTGATATAAATCTAACCTTTAAAACTTTTATTTTTAATTATAAATTTTTTAACATAAATAGACTAAATATAATACGAATATAAATGCTAGAAGTATTGAATTAACATACACCTACGCTAATGAAAGAGCTTATTTTAATCTATGCATATATTAAAATAAACTTTAGGTTTTAATTTATCAATATATGTATTAAATTTTTCCATATTTCTCTTAATCTATGCAGATATTAAAAGTTTCCATATTTCCTTTTATGTTAATTATAATTTTTAAAATTTATAATAAATTTTTTATAACCAAACAATAATAAACATTTTTAAAAGTGTTAAACTTCACCCGTAGACCGTAGTCATATATTGTATTTTACTTTAAACATTTTTCTACATTTTTCAATTTTCATAATTTTTTTACATATAGTTGATAGATAATTTAAATATATTCAATAAATTTACTATTTTGAGTGAATATATAAACCACTCATAAATTAAATAAATCCGCGCATGACGCGTGAACTGCACTAGTTGAAAAATTATAAATATGTGTTTATGCTTATTAATTATACTTTTAAACTTCTATAAATCATATTTTATGTGCTTTAATAAACAAAGAGTTATGTAATAATTATATACAAAAATATTTAATCTCATAATTTAGAAAAATAAATACTTTAAATTAAATTTATTTAAATATTTAATCAATGCTTGATTAACCCTCTCTTTAATAAATTTTTTTATAATACTAATTAAAAACTTTAAAAATTAAAGAATTGATTATCTTTTTACCTTGGCTATTTATTAAAAATTTAAATAAAACAATATTTTTTAAAAGTATAGTACTAAATTTGTAGGGAAAAGATCTCATGAGGATGGTTTGCCATATGAGGATTAAGGACATATCTCACCCTCCATTCTTTAACAACCCTACCACATCCCAAGCGTGCACGTGTCATAATCTTCCCCCAAATCTGATTTTTTTTCTCTCTCTTCCGATTTCTCTCTCTTTCTTTCGTTCGATTCCGTCAAGCTGCATCCAGATTTCTCCACCTGCTCGATTCGTCTTGCTTATTCCGTCTTTGCTCTCGATTCCTGCATCGATTCCGTCTTGTTCGCTCGTTTTCCTTCGCCATTTAATGGAGTCTTCCATGAATTCCGTCGGCGGCGACTTCTCGCCCTCCGTCCAAAGCGGTTCTGCATCGATCCATTCTGGTAAGTGCTTCTTTTCTATTCGTCGGCTACTCTATGACTTATTAAGCACACAATGTCAGTTAGATTGAATCTGAACATGAAAACCTAGGTTTGCCATGCTTTATAGTTGAATTGCTGCAGATGATAATTTGCAATTATGTTTCTGGTATGATTTTTAGGTTAAATGTGTTATGTGCAAGTGTATTCGAGTTGTAATGTCTTGTATACTCATCCAATTCAAAGTTTTCATGTATATAAGAATTCTGGACGAACTAAATTGATTTTGCATTGAATTTGTATCTCTGATGCACTCCTAAGAAGTTTCTGTTGCACACACAAACTATAACTAGTGTATGATTTGAAATAATGTATTCATGAAATAAGTGATGCACACATAAGGCATAATCACTGCACACATCAGACATAGTTGATGCACACAGAAGTATAAATGTGTTTTGTTCTTTCATTCATTTTCAGGAGATGGAACTCGTATTGAAGGAAGCATGTTCTCTATTTCTCCTGGTAGTTTAGCTTAGTTTTACACCCCTGAGTGCGATGTTGCCTTGACGCCATATGTTGGTCAGCTCTTTCCAACTCTTCTTCATGGCATGCAATTTTATGCATCTTATGCAAATGCGTGTGGTTTTTGCAACTCGTGTGTTCAACAAAGAAATTCAACGATTCACAGAAAACAATTAAGTGGATGTATCTTTGTTGTTCGAGGGAAGGATTCAAATATGTATCCCCATTTGCAGATTTCAATCAAATAGGTGAGAATATTGTCAAAAGAAGGAGGGTGTCTAATCGTTGTGGATGTGATGCGAAGATGTGGCTTAGACATGTGGTGATGTTGTGGGAGAAGACGTTGATAAATTGAAACAGTTTTTGGCTTTGCTAAAGAATCAAAAGGCTGCATTCAATAGTTTTGCAATGGTTGATCCCTCTGCCTCAACCTCACCCAAGAAGTTTGCCTTTAAGAAATTGGTTGGTGCTTTGCCAGACCAAGTTAGCGTCCATCCTCCTGAACAAGCCAACAACAAGTTTAAGAAAACACGCCATGGAAGTGGTCAAGAGATCGGGATAGTCGAAGAAGCAAAAGAGGGCTTGTAAGATCTGCAATAAGTCTGGACACAACATTAAGACATGCCCCCAATATGTGGATTAAATTTAAACTCATTGTTTTTTAGACTTATGTATGTTTTAGACTCATGGTTTTGTTCAAAGTGATGCACACAGTAGAATAATCTCACGCACACAGGTGGAATATGTGATACACACAGTTGTTGTTTTGTATTGCACACACTAGTTTTGTACTAGAAAGCAGAACTGATGCGCACACACATTAAAACCTCTGCAGACACATTAAAACCTTTGCACACACATCCATTATAGAGTAATAATATAATTCAACTCTAATAGTCATGCACACACATATTAAAACTGATGCACACACATTAAAACCTTTGCACACAGAAATCAAAATTGATGCACACACACATTAAAACCTTTGCGCGAGATTTGTTTTGTGTTGCACACAGATGTAGTTTTGTGTTGCACACTACTTTTGTACTAGTCAAACACATATAACTAAGTCATGCACAATATAAACCATTCCCAATATATATACAAGCTGGTGCAGATTTACATTGTTTTTCCAACATAAGCGTAATATCCAACCACAAAAGAGTTACTGTCAATATTCATCCACAACATTCATCAAAAACTTACTAGAATTTGTTTAAAACTTAACATTCAACTACCAATTACACATAATATTTCTTGTTTCTCCCTACTACATTGCAGTCTTCGGTTTTTGCTCCCTTTGAATAATTTGCGTCACATCTCGATGTGCATTGAATTCGCTGGTCAGTAGCTTGTAAAGGTACTTGACCCTCAGAGTGTCCAACAACTTCTTGTTTCCTTTTTTAGGCCACTATTCCAATCGGATAGTCCCGTCCCCATGTACGTCTCCATGTGTCTGATAGCATATACCCCGCAATCTTTTTTGTTTCTTTTATCCCTCCAAGTCATTTCCAACCTCTCTGTTGGAACTTTTACTTCATCTTCTAACAGCAGAGCTTTGGCTATCATGTTGTTGTTCTATAGAAATTGGATAAAACAATGTATCTACACCAAAATAAGATATTTAAAGCTTTAGTTATTTATATCATTGTAATAATCAGATCATAATTATACTTTTTGTGTACTTACCAATGATTGCGGGATTGTGTCATATTTATCTTCTTCACCACTTGCTGAGTTATCCAAAATATGCACTTGTCGAGACTTGACATTTATAGCAATCACAAAGTAGTGCCCTTGGTTGTGTACAGTGAACATGAACTGAACAATTCAGAGAGAGTAGGGTGTTATGCACACAAAAGAAATATTTGATGCACACAAAAGAAAGCTAAGATGCACACAGAAGAAAGATATGATGCACACAGAAGAAATATTTAATGCACACAAAAGAAAGATATGATGCACACAAAAGAAATATTTGATGCACACAAAAGAAAGATATGATGCACACAGAAGAAACATTTGATGCACACAAAAGAAAGATATGATGCACACAGAAGAAATATTTGATGCACACAATACAGAAAATAGAGTTTTTTTGATGCACACACAGAATAAAACCTTTGGACACACAAATCAAAATTGATGCACACACATCCATTCGATAGTTTTTTTGATGCACACACACAATAAAACCGTTGCACACACAAACCAGAACTGATGCACACATACATTACAACCTTTGCACACACAACTCATGCCCAAAATATTGAAGTTTATTTGATGCACACACACATTAAAACCTTTGCACACAGAAACCAAATCTGATGCACACACACATTAAAACCTTTGCACACTCATCCATTCTAGAGTATTAATATTATTCCCCTATAAAAGTCATGCACACAATATTTGTAGTTTTTTTGATGCACACACACAATAAAACCTTTGCACACACAAACCAAAACTGATATACACATACATTACAACCTTTGCACACACAGCTCATGCCCAAAATATTGAAGTTTATTTGATGCACAAACATATTAAAACCTTTGCACACTCATCCATCCTAGAGTACGTATTAATATTATTCTCCTATAAAAGTCATGCACGTAATATTTGATCACATATTTTACTCAGAAGGAAAAACCTCATGCACATAGAAGGTAAACCTCATGCACACAGAAGGTAAAACTCATGCACACAGAAGGTAAAACTCATGCAAACATAAGGATGCACATAGAAGGTATACCTCATGCACACAGAAGGTAAAACTCATGCACACAGAAGGTAAAACTCATGCACATAACTACATTTAGATTTAAAGTCTAAAGAACATCCTATAAAATTCATATATACACTAAATTTATGAAATACAAACATACTCAGTCATGCATACAGAAAGTATAGAATATGCACACGAATGGTGTGCATATATGAGTTGTTGAAACTAAAGTTGCACCAGTTGTTGGATTTGGTTCTATATATCTCCTAATTCCATTACAATTGGTGTTTCATCACCTATAACTTGCAGATACAAATGTATTGTCAAATTTCACATACATTTTATGCATTGAACTTACTAAATACATATTTGATCATGCTCACAAAAGGTATACTTTATGCACACAAAATAATGCACACAGAAAGAAAAACTCAGGCACGCAAAAGGTTATACTCATGCACACAGAAGGTAAAACTCACGCAGAGAGTATTACAATTCATGCACACAACTAAATTCATATTAGAATCTTACAGAACCTGCACACATAGACTCGTTCATGCACACAAAAGGTTTAAGACATGCACACAAAGCAACAAAATCATGCACACATCTCATTCAGACTAATATTTTATGCAATTTGTTATCAAACTCATTTATGCAATGAAGTTTCAAATTACAGTGGTAGATCCATAGAGAATGAACCTTCAAACCTAAAATTTTTGGATCTAATTCTCAATCACCTTCACTTATGCACACAAATACAGACTAATAGTTACAAAACATTATGTAAAACTCATTTATACAAAATAGTTGTTTATACCTTGAAATCTAGCAATTTTCTATCTCATTTTTGAAATTGCTTCCAGTTGTGCTTCAAATTAGGTCAATAGGCGGGCGATTTGACAGAATTTGTTGAATATGCGAAGAATCTCTTGCTCTTTCTTCTTCTCTTGTGGAGACGAGTGAAATCGCCTACAAATCGCTATGAAATCGCTTGGTCTTCCTCTACAAGTTGCTACTAGGTTGATCTGAGACAATCGATCTGCTTTCTTCTTCTTCACCGAGTTTGTGTATGTATTGACTGGAATCGAGTGTAGAATCTCGCTCTTTGACCTAGAAATCGAGAGCATCGATTAGATTTTGAGAGCAAATTTTCAGATCTGAGCTTTAGAATTGGGGAAGAAAGCGTGATTATGGGGAAGAAGGTAGGGGTTTTCTTTTTATAGCGCGTTAGATTCACTCGCGGGCCCCTATTCCCTAGTAGCTTCTAGGCCGTTGGATCAACTTCATCCTACGGATGGAGTTGATCCTTAGTCCTTATCTAAGGGGGTATCCTCATAGGAATCTCACGGTAAATGAATTAAATCAATTAACATAAATTATTTTTTTATTTAAAGTAAATTTATTATTTTTTAAACATTGTTTTTTTTTTGGGTGGCATTAAAAAAAATTTGGTGGCAATTTTTTTAAACATTGTTTACCTGTGATATTTTGGATTTCTTTCTCTTTCTGTAGACTAGTTAGGCTGCGCGTGCGCGAGAGCGAATGCTAAAAAACGATATGGCAATGAAAAACTTACCAAATGTGGCATTAGGAGGAAGAGGCTCGTGTGAAAGCTGTGAAATACGAGTAAATTTAAGACCAGACTTAAGTGGTGAGTCATTAGAATTTACGCTTTTTATCGATGTTGAACTGTCTATATGCATCTGTTTTTTCTTAAGGATAACATTGATACTGGAGAAACAGTCGACACCACAACATTGCATGTATCATAACAGTGTTCCTCATTGATAATGCCATCAAAGTAGTCAATATTATGGCCAAAAAGTGCAGCTCTCATGGTATGCCCTTACATACACACAAGAAGTTTGAATGTGTATATATTACAACAAATATGGAGAAAACAGTCAAAACTTTAGAAAATAAAAACACCTTTTCATCAATAAGCATTAAGCTTCAATTTCAGAAGGATCTATAGCCCACCCTCGTCCTAGTGTAGCTCCACCCTTGATCACATAACTCTAAGTTTGAGGCATGAGGGATAGATGAGCAGTAAATGTTATACTTTGGCCTTCATTCATAAACGTGTGCATTCTATATATGAATTGTTTATATTGTTGGCATATGCACTAACAAAATTACGGAGAAACATGAATTGTATTTTTTTATTAACTTGTGCATTCTATTATATGCATTGCATGATAATGAATGTAGCAAATTACAACTGTGAAAAAATGTCAAGACGACAATATTTTAGAATTCAACAATCTAACTTCAGTTGTAAACTTTTCAACCTCCCCATCGACAATCGTTTGGGGCTAGCCGAAAGCACCTTTCCCCATCTTTTTTGTTTCGGCTTTCATTGCCATTGATTATATATAATCTTCAATCATTGTGGATCATTGTCTCAATAGTTTTTAGTTTAAATAGTCCTACAATTCCTTGTAATCTCTTCTGTTTTTGTAAACACTTGGTTGATCTTGAATTCTTGATTAAATTCTTGTTAGGTGAAATACCCGATGATCGAGCTATTCTATTTTTAATGTGTCTAGAACCCAATTTTGTAGAATCTAGTTTAGTATTATACTATTATAAGACTGTATGGTCAAATTCGTGATCTTATATATATTACTGTTTCTTCATTAGAACTTCAGAGGCTCCAAATGTATGCAGACAAAAGTGCAACTGAAATTAACGGATATACCCCTCTAAATGAAAACAATTAGCAAATTATGCTTCAACATTCAAAACAAATATAGTCTTGCAGTCACAGATACTAAAATTTCATAGTCAAAGAAACAAAAAGTCATATATTGAAACTATACTGCTACCTCTTTCTCATTCATTGGTGTTTTTCTTCTTGTTCTTTCTTTCGAATTCTCCGTTCTAAATAAATCGGGTCTTTGAGTTGCTTTGTGCTTGGCAATTGGTAACCTTGACCAAATTGTCTGGCCGCCTCAAGAAATCTGTCGAAGCTATCATTGTGCACCACATGAAAAGGAAGGTCGCATACAACCACTTATCTAGGAGTAAGTGATTTGCCTCTTCTTCTCCGTCCAATTTCTTCTCAAGCATTCACCATTTGTGACGAGCTTGAAGTCAGGCAATCAGTTTGCTTCTTCGTCCGCTCTAGGTAATTATGGTGGCTCTTCGGAGGGAGGGCTGCACCCTCAAGCAAAGTTGGACATGGCGGCGGATCAAGCGGTGGGGTCTGAGAAGGGAGGATGCAGAAGTGGGTTTGGAGAAACAGGCAATTAGTTTGCTTCTTCGTCCGCTCTAGGTAATTATGGTAGCTCTTCGGAGGGAGGGTTGCACCCTCAAGCAAAGTTGGACATGGCGGCGGATCAAGCGGTGGGGTCTGAGAAGGGAGGATGCAAAAGTGGGTTTGGAGAAAGCCAAAAAAATACTCCCTCCGTCCCATATTGATCTTCCCATTTGCTTTTGACACATTTGTCGAGGCACGTTTTGTAACGTTAATATCTCAAAATAACGATGATAAAAAATATAATTTCTTTATATTAAGTACACATTGAGACGAATCAAACGAGATCTCACGTGCCTATATTTATTTTTATATATTGGAGCAAACGAAAAGATTCATCGGTTTGTGAATAGTGTCGAAAAAGCTAATGGACCTTATATTATGGAACGGAAGGAATAATATGTTTTGAGTTATAAAAGGACAAAGAAGTAATTTCAATATAGAAATACTGTTCATTAGGAAGGTTTTAAGTAGAAGTAGATATACTCCGTACAAATACATATTGAATAATACACTTATACACATATTGTATTAGCTGTAGCAAGTGAAAACTTACCACCGTATTTCAATCAGTCTCCATCGAAGATATCAAGATCGGCCAATTCCACCGATTTACACCAAAGCAGAATTAAACAACGACTGGGTTTCAAATATTAAAATGAGGAAGGTTCTAGTATAAATAACTGGTAACGTAGAGAAAATAAACAGATCGGGTTCACAGATTATCTGTTAATGTTTATCTTTTGAATGGTAATATTCATAATTTGTGTCTTAAAATTGTACGAGCACAGATTTGTGCGTTGCACAAACTTGTGCGCACAAGTTGCACAAGTTATGCGCGCGCACAGATTCGGGTGCATATAGTCCACAAAATGCGTTTTCATCCAGATTATAAATATTACCTTAAACGTTAAGTATTATTGTGAGGGGAAGTTTTGTTTATTAAAACAATGACTTGGGTAAGCAAATTGGAGACTATATAAAGTGGTGTCCGTTCCCTCAAACTCAAACACAGTCACCCTAAGGTTGGATCAATGGCTTCGTCGATCTCTTTAACAAATGTAGCCACCACCCCTCTTCCGAAATGTTTCCTGACTGATCAGGTCGTCTCCTTCTCCTCCCGCAGCCAACTACGCTGCCATCCCTACAAGCCATTGAAGACGTCAGCTTTCTTCTTTAACCAGAAGCGGAAGTCCAAAAGCTCCATCGTCGTCGACAACAATTCTTCCAGCCGGACTCTCGGTAATTTATACAGTTTATAGCAATGTATATGATGTTGAATATGTACTGTATTTTATATTGATGAGGTTAAATGAAAGCAGGTGTGGAAGCTGGGGTTCAGGAGCTGCACGTGTACGAGATTAACGAGAGAGACAGGGAGAGCCCGGCGTACCTGAGACTGAGCCATCCAAAGGAGCCATCGGTCAACTCCCTCGGAGACTTGGTCCCTTTCTCCAACAAGCTTTACTCCGGCGACCTCTCCAAGAGACTCGGAATCACGGCTGGGATCTGTGTCCTCATTCAGCATTTGCCCCACCTCAACGGGGACCGGTATAATTATTTACTTCTTTGACTTTTCTAATGATTAGATGACATCTTTTTAATGAGTGAAGTTTTGAAGTAACAAAAAAGGGATGGAGTGTGGTTTTGACCAAATCTATTTTTTAATTTGTGTTATTGGTTGACAGATACGAGGCCATATACAGCTTTTACTTTGGGGACTACGGGCACATATCGGTTCAGGGACCATACCTGACCTACGGGGAGTCGAACCTAGCCGTGACGGGTGGATCAGGTGCGTTCGAAGGAGCATATGGACAAGTTAAGCTGCAACAACTGATCTTCCCCTTTAAGTTGTACTACACATTCTATCTCAAGGGGATCAAGGATTTGCCTCAGGATCTCATTTGCACCCCTCTTCCTCCTTCCCCTACTGTCACCCCTTCTCCTGCGGCCATGGCATGTGATGCTAAAGCTGTCATCCCTAATTTCACCACTTAATTAACATTTCTGCTTACTTTTCATTATCTGCATTACAATAACAAAATGTATCACTTTCTTTTTCTTCCACCATGAATAAATAGATCGTAGATCACTGAAAGAGTCTTTGTGTACGTTATTTCATATATTTAGGGTGTTACTTTATACACCCCCGTAATTACTTTGCATACACCCGAATAGACAAAATTGCCCTTTTAAATATACAATATTACACTCCAACCATCTTCACCCAATTTATTTCTCAATTACCCACTCCATCGATTTTCTCTAGCCATCACATCTGTCGTCGGTTTGAAGACACCAAGCAACAAATTGATGGTTGAATTGGACTTCCCCATTTAGTCCGGACATGATTCCCTTTGCAATGAGCCAGAAGAGCTCATCGAGTCCTCCGAACCCTAGTTTTCCGACCTCGTATTTTCTCTCCATCTATCGCTCGAGTTCATCTAGCTCCACTGTATCGTTCCTTCCTCAAACCCTAATCTAAACCCTTATTGTGTTCGGTCTGCCTGCGCTGAATTGGGTGCGGAAGCGGATGCAAATCGTCGAAGGCTCGATGAGCGTGGTGGAGTCGACGAAGATAGATTCGTTGTTGGGAATTTTATGAGGAACTAAAGCAGCAACATAGTCAACTTCCAAAGGAGAAACAAGAGAATGTCCTCCTGTAATGGTCGAGGAAGATACACTGAATCAAAGAGGGATATTATCTCTAACTTTAATTAAAGGTTAAAACTGTCTTTAATGTAAATTATAGGGGTGCGCGTGGTATTACCGATGGTGCGCCGAGATCACCCTTATATTTATTATGACTTCATAATTCAATACGTTATTTTCATATCTAACTAAGTAGAATACAAAGGAGAAGTCAAGTCTTCTACTCCCTCTGTCTCATATTGATAGTCCCGTTTTCATTTTGAGCGTCCCTCTTTGATAGTCCCGTTTTCATTTATATCCATAAATTTCTTACCAAAATATCCTTATTTTTAATATTTTACTCCAATTTAATCATATCAATTTATAACCCCAATAACAGTTTATCAATCAAATCAACCATCTACATCATCTTCTTCAAACTAATCTTCTCCATTTATCACCCAACTACCTTCAACTCCATTAAATTTCTTCCATTTTATAACTCATTTCTTAACTAAACATCAGATTTCATTAATTAAACACTTAACTTAATCTAATTAAAATTTTATTCTATAATTACCGGCCAAATTAATCACTTAAACCAATTAACCTTAGCCTAATCTACCCAGCCCAAAAACTACCCAGCCCAAAAAAAAACCCTAAACCTCCCTCTGTTAAAACCCTCTTCTCTTCTCTCTCGTTCACCGCCTCCACTCACAAACCCTAAAACACTCTCTTCTCTTCCTCACCGCCGCTCTTCTCTTCTCTCTGTTGGATCTTCCTCCCTCAAAATCGCCATGTCCATCGACTCCACTCACACTCGTCCCTCCCAAAGCTTCACCAAGAGTGAAACCCCTCCCTCTTTCGAGAGGAATCACCACTCCTTCTCGGACATGGAACCAGAGAGCTCCCCAACCTGGATGAGGGAGGAAGATCCGACGTCGGAGAGCCCAAACACCTCGAGTGGTGGGTGTTCTCTGTCGTTCCCTTGCGAAAAGGGGGCTTTATGCGACGGGAACCACCTCTACACTCCCGAACGGCGACAGAGCATCCCCACCACTCCTGAGTGGACAGATCCGGAGCCCAAACACTCAGTCGAGATTCACCACTCGCCTGAGCTTTCAGAGAACGAGGCGATTTCTCGTCCTCGCGAGGTGATAGTCATCCCGGATACGCCGACACCGAAGCTGCAGCTCCCAGTTGCCCCTATGCCGGAGAAGGTGATTCCCGATGGAGATGCTGTTGAGATGCTTCCTGGTGATGCTGTTGAGGGCTTTGATGAGGTGTCCCCTCCGCCGGTGTCCCCTGAGATTATTGTCATCCCTGACAGCCCTTCCCTCTAGCTAAGTCGCTCCTGTTATCTTATGCAGTCTTGCACATATTTTGTTTTTGCCTTTGTGGTTTTGGACCTCTGATGGACAGTACTGGACAATGTTTTGTTGTTTTGGGGATGTTTTGTGGTTGACTTATGTTTACTGTATTTTGTGGATTATTGTGTTGCATTGTCTTGTGGATTTTGGTTGGCTTGTTGACAGGTACTCTGAATTGAATAGTTAATCTATTCAGTTTGTGTATTATCTGTGATCCATTGAGCATTAGCATGGTTGGTAATCCACAAACTACAGAGTAACATTTGATGATCTACTGAGCATGGTTGTGCATAATTGGGTTTGATTCTCTGGTGTCTGACTGTGGATGATGGTTTTTTATCTCATCCTCCGCTGTCTGAATGTGGATGATGGATTTTTGGGTGCTCTGTTTGAACATATCACAAAAAACTGTCTATATGTGCCATAGGAACTCTTTTGCATTTGATTGTGACTTGTGTGATATTTTAAGTTAGTGTGTAGCCGTGTGTATTATCTGAGATATTGCAGTAATATCAGTGATGAATTTTTGTGATGCTTTTATATGCTCGGCTAAGATCACTAGCTTAACTTGCCATAAGAACTCTCATTTGCAATGAAGTAGATGCCTATCTGGTATGTGTAGATTATTTTTTTGTGGTAACTGGTTTATGATGAAGCCTCATTTCTGAGATGATGATCCTAGTATTTTTGCAACTTAAATGTGCTATAAGCCACCAGTTACTTGTAACTGAATTGCTAGGCTTATCTGGTATTATGAGTTGTTAAAATTGGGTTTGATTCTATGATGTTTGGGGACAACTGAGACCTTGAAATCATAACTTCATTCATAGCATTCATATTTTCTTCCATTTTCCAAAAAAGATTAGCATACAAAAGAGTTTCTTAATGTCACATTACTCTCTAGTAATGTGACATGTAGAAACTGATAGAATGCCTTAATATTACTGAGTGTTTGATGTCCCCTCTGTTGTTGGTTGTGTTGCTTCTTCATCTGTTGTTCTTGCTTGAGTGTTTGTTGTCCCCTCTGTTGCTTGCTGAGGTCTTGTACCATGAACTATCTCCCATGCTGGTTTGACAGCCCAGTCTGGGGCAGTTATTTCTCTTGGTAGCAAGCCTAGTGCTCTCATCTTTTGCTTACTAAAACGTGGCATGTCATACCCATTACCACCCTCTGATTTTAGAATTTCATTCATTACAAATTGTAATGTATGCCACACATCTGACAGTGTTAGTGGTGCCAACTCATAATAAGCCTGATGTACTGCAGCTAGCATTTCTGTAATGGTCTTTGGCATTTTTTTGTGCATTAATGATTGGATGCTCCTGAAAAATCCAAGGTCTAGAATATTAAGATCTGGACTATTTGCAGGTTGTTGTATCAATATGAATGTGAATCCTTCTTGTTGATACACTTCTTGCCACTGTGGATCTTGCTGAGTTATGTGTGGCCTTGCATTGTCTTGTTGAATGAATATTGTTGCATGTCTTCCCTCAGTTGGCCACTTCTCTTTGATTGCTGGAACAATTTGATTAATCAACATGTTTCTTGTTGCATCTTTGTTGACCCTTTCCACCAACTTGGTGACTATTGTCCCCTTATCTCTGTTTTTAGAATTCCTTTTTGCTGGTTCTTCAAATGAGAATGGAAATATACCTATTTTCCCATCAAAAGTGCATATCCCCTCTGAGTTGTATCTTGGTCTGGCAACAGCAGCTGTAAACATAACCTTTTGAATAAATTTGGTTGAACTGCATGATCTGTATTGGCCTTTTTCATTCCTACCTAGATACACTTTCTGTGATTTCCTTGTTTGAAAGAACCATTTCTCATCTATGTGTACAAAATCATACATAGGGTAGTACTCTGTTTTTGATTCTGTTGTGTCCCCTTTTAGCAGCCTCAAACACCATTTCAGCCTATTCAATTTATGTACATTTGACAAACCTGGATGAATGGCATTGCTATGTGGCTTGATTTCTCCTTTTTTGATTAGCCTATGACATGCTGATTTTGATATGTTCAGTGAAGCTGCCAAGTCCCTAACACATGTTCTGTCCCCCATGTTGATTGCTGATATTGCTGCTTGGTCTATCTGAACTCTCTTCCTTCCACTGAGGTGAAATTTTGTAGTGAATCTGTAATTTTCCATTTGCTCTGCCTGCTGCTTTGCTATATGCCATATTCTGCTTATAGTCTTATGTGCTCTGTTAAAATGTGTTGCAACTTCATTTATGGCACCATGTGGTAGCTTGTCCCCTGTAGTTCGTTGGAGAAGAAAGGTTAGGATCTGCATCTTATCCAAACTGCTGAGCCGGGTAATGGGTGTCTGATGATGCTCTGCTGCCTCTTCATGCCCTGCTTCTGCTTCTGCTTCTGGATGATTGGCTTCAGGTAAGAAGTTAAGATCAAAGTCATAGTTATCCATGTCCCCAACTGGCCCTTCTTCTTGGGACCATTCTTCATCCATGTCCTCTTCATAGCTGTCGTCATCATCCAGAAGTGGGGCATAATTTAAATCAAATGTTGAAGACATCCACCCCGGCAATGATGCTCCACAGAGTTTGGTGAAAATAAGAGAATGAAGTGAAGTGGAAGAGAAGTGAAAGTGAAGAAGGAGCAAATGCTCTGTTTTTAACTGTGTATTTATTGCTGTCAAAGGAATAAGAAGAAGAAGAATGTACAGGAAAAGTGGGTATAGCTGATAGGGGTATTTTGGGTATGTAAATATGGTGATCCGTGTGATTGAATTTCTTGATTCTGATTGGTTAATAGAAATTGTATACTACCATCTGATTGGTTGGAAATAAAAAAATAATTTTTTTTCTCTCCTTTTCTCTTTCCTCTGCTATACTTTTGCATTGCATTAAATATTGTGCAAAGTCTCAAATGGGACTATCAATTCGGGACAGAGGGAGTAATAAAATTGTTCGACATCAGTGCCACCTCAAATAAATATTAATCAATCAAATTTTAAAAATTCATTTTCTCCGGCCCACCCTCAACTAAATAACCCTCTTTTTAAGTGAATAGCAAAAAGAGTAAATTTAGTATAAACCCGCTAATCTAAACTCACGATCTACTATGCAGTTCTAAACTACCCTAAACAATCCCACCACTAAAAGCTTTCGGGAAGAGAACTGCAGCATAAATATATATGTTTACTTATTTTAGCAAAAAAATCTGAATACTAGGTGTTGTACAACGAAGTGACAAACCACTCTTTCCTACTTCTCCATGTCCTGAATCCTTGACTTTTACTTTTTAGTTGTTCATTAATCCAACTAAAATAATATCGCAAATACTCAATATGTTCAATTTCATATGGATATTACAGTAATATCAATATGAGGGTTATAATAGTCTAAATTTTTTTTTTCTATTATAATTTTATTTTTTTAACTCAAATGATTATTTTAATATTATCTGAAATTAAGAAAAAAAAATCAAAATAAAAAAAAAAAGAAAAAGAAAATTATAATAAAAAAAACATTAAGAAAAAGGAAAATAAAAAAAATAAGAAAATGAAAACTCAGAAATAAAAGACAATTAAAATAATTAAAAAATTACAATAATAAATAAAAATTTAAAGAAAAAAAAGTCGATTTTACTCGATTTTCGCGACATTAGTCGTTTTAAATCGGTTTTACTCGATTTTCGCATCATTAGTCGGTTTTATTCGATTTTCGCACCATTAGTCGTTTTAAGCCGGTTTTACTCGATTTTCGCCCCATTAGTCTTTTTAAGCCGGTTTTACTCGATTTTCGCCTCATTAGTCGTTTTAAACCCGATTTTCGCCCCATTAGTCGTTTTAAGCCGATTTTACCCAATTTTCGCGCCATTTGTCGTTTTAAGTAGGTTTTACTCGATTTTCGCGTCATTTGTCGTTTTAAGCTCGGTTTTACTCGATTTTCGCGCCGTTAGTCGTTTTAAGTCGGTTTTACCCGATTTTCGCGCCGTTAGTCGTTTTAAGTCGATTTTACCCGATTTTCGCGCCATTAGTCGTTTTAAGTCGGTTTTACTCGATTTTCACGCCATTAGTCGTTTTAAGTCGGTTTTACTCGATTTTCGCGCCATTAGTCATTTTAAGTCGGTTTTACCCGATTTTCGCGCCATTAGTCGTTTTAAGTCGGTTTTACCCGATTTTCGCCCCATTAGTCGTTTTAAGCCCGGTTTTACTCGATTTTCGCGTCATTTGTCGTTTTAAGCCCGATTTTCGCGCCATTAGTCGTTTTAAGTCGGTTTTACTCGATTTTCGCCCCATTAGTCGTTTTAAGCCCGATTTTACCCGATTTTCGCGCCATTAGTTGTTTTAAGCCCGGTTTTACTCGATTTTCGTGCCATTAGTTGTTTTAAGTCGGTTTTACTCGATTATCGCGCCATTAGTCGGTTTTACCCGATTTTCGCGTCATTAGTCGTTTAAGTCGGTTTTACTCGATTTTCGCGCCATTAGTCGTTTTAAGTCGGTTTTACTCGATTTTCGCCCCATTAGTCGTTTTAAGCCCGGTTTTACCCGATTTTCGCGCCATTAGTCGTTTTAAGTCGGTTTTACCCGATTTTCGCGTCATTAGTCGTTTTAAGTCGGTTTAACTCGATTTTTGCGTCATTTGTCGTTTTAAGCCCGGTTTTACTCGATTTTTGCCCCATTAGTCATTTTAAGCCTGGTTTTACCCGATTTCCGCGCCTTTAGTCGGTTTTACCCAATTTTCGCGCCAATAGTCGGTTTTACTCGATTTTCGCGTCATTTGTCGTTTTAAGCCCGGTTTTACTCGATTTTCGCGCTATTAGTCATTTTAAGCCCGGTTTTACATGATTTTTGCGCCACTTTACTCGATTTTGCATCATTAATCATTTAAACTCAGTTTTACTTACCGTAGTTGTACTTATGTTTGTCAATATCCTCCATCGGGGCTTCTTCATCATTCGGTAAGTGGGTTTTAGTCGATTTATCATTGTTGATTTGGTTTCAATTGGTCGTTTTAAGTGGGTTTTAGTCGATTTTCGCGTCATTAGTCGTTTGAAGTTGGTTTTGCACGATTTCCGCGTCATTAGTTTCTGGGCCTTGATTGCTTGTTTCAGGGTTGTTCGTCATTTGAGAAAGGTAACTTTACTATATCTTTTTTATGGCAAGATAGGTGCAAGTGGGTGGAGAGATTATTAATGATGGGGGGAGAGTTTATTAATGATGGGCGTAGAGAGATAAGTTTTGACAAGAATAGATAGTAATACCTGGTGGGATATATTATAGAGGGTGCCAGGTTTTGTGATTGTATTAGGTGATTTGTGTTGATGGAGCACAGTTAGGACGGAGATTGAATGACCAACTTCTTATAGATAATGCCCAAGATGGAAACAAACAATTCTACCCCTTGGCTTTTGTTGTAGTAGACAATGAGAATAATTTTCTCTTGGTCCTTCTTCTTTGAAGAGTTGAAGTGGGTGGAGGGATTATTAATGATGGGTGGAGAGATTATAAGTGATTGTTAGAGTGATAAGTTTTGACAAGAATAGATAGTAATATCTGGAGGGATATATTATAGAGTGTGACAGGTTTTGTGATTGTATTAGGTGATTTGTGTTGATGGAGCACAGTTAGGACGAAGATTGAATGACCAACTTCTTCTAGATAATTCCCAAGATAGAAACAAACAAATCTACCCCTTGGCTTTTGTTGTAGTAGACAATGAGAATAATTTTCTCTTGGTCCTTTTTCTTTAAAGAGTTGAAGTGGGTGGAGGGATTATTAATGATGGGTGGAGAGATTATAAGTGATTGTTATAGAGATAAGTTTTGACAAGAATAGATAGTAATAGCTGGAGGGATATATTATAGAGGATGACAGGTTTTGTGATTGTATTAGGTGATTTGTGTTGATGGAGCACACTTAGAACAGAGATTCAATTACCAACTTCTTCTAGCTATTTTCCAAGATGGAAACACAAAAATCTACCCCTTAGCTTTTGTTGTAGTAGACAGTGAGAATAAGGATTTTTTGTCCTTTTTCTTTGAAGAGTTCAAGTGGGTGGAGAGATTATTAATGATGGGTGGATAGATTGTTAGTGATTGATAGAGAGATATGTTTTGACAAGAATAGATAGTGTTATCTGGTGGGATATATTATAGAGGGTGACAGGTTTTGTGATTGTATTAGGTGATTTGTGTTGATGGAGCACACTTAGGACAGAGATTCAATTACCAACTTCTTCTAGATAATGCCCAAGATGGAAACAAAAAATCTACCCCTTGGCTTTTGTTGTAGTAGACAATGAGAATAATTTTCTCTTGGTCCTTCTTCTTTGAAGAGTTGAAGTGGGTGGAGGGATTATTAATGATGTGTGGAGAGATTCTAAGTGATTGGTAGAGAGATAAGTTTTGACAAGAATAGATAGTAATATCTGGAGGGATATATTATAGATTGTGACAGGTTTTGTTATTGTATTAGGTGATTTGTGTTGATGGAGCACACTTAGAACAGAGATTCAATTACCAACTTCTTCTAGCTAATGCCCAAGATGAAAACAAACAAATCTACCCCTTGGCTTTTGTTGTAGTAGACAATGAGAATAATTTTCTCTTGGTCCTTCTTCTTTGAAGAGTTGAAGTGGGTGGAGGGATTATTAATGATGTGTGGAGAGATTATAAGTGATTGGTAGAGAGATAAGTTTTGACAAGAATAGATAGTAATATCTGGCGGGATATATTATAGAGGGTGACAGGTTTTGTGATTGTATTAGTTGATTTGTGTTGATGGAGAACACTTAGGACAGAGATTCAATTACCAACTTCTTCTAGATAACGCCCAAGATGGAAACAAACATATCTACCCCTTGGCTTTTGTTGTAGTAGACAATGAGAATAATCTTCTCTTGGTCCTTCTTCTTTGAAGAGTTGAAGTGGGTGGAGGGATTATTAATGATGTGTGGAGAGATTATAAGTGATTGGTAGAGAGATAAGTTTTGAGTGGAATAGATAGTAATATCTAGAGGGATATATTATAGATTGTGACAGGTTTTGTGATTGTATTAGGTGATTTGTGTTGATGGAGCATACTTAGAACAGAGATTCAATTACCAACTTCTTCTAGCTAATGCCCAAGATGAAAACAAACAAATCTACCCCTTAGCTTTTGTTGTAGTAGACACTGAGAATAAGGATTCTTGGTCCTTCTTCTTTGAAGAGTTGAAGTGGGTGGAGAGATTATTAATGATGAGTGGATAGATTGTTAGTGATTGATAGAGAGATATGTTTTGACAAGAATAGATAGTGTTATCTGGCGGGATATATTATAGAGGGTGACAGGTTTTGTGATTGTATTAGGTGATTTGTGTTGATGGAGCATACTTAGGACAGAGATTCAATTACCAACTTCTTCTAGATAATGCCTAAGATGGAAACAAACAAATCTACCCCTTGGCTTTTGTTGTAGTAGACAATGAGAATAATCTTCTCTTGGTCCTTCTTCTTTGAAGAGTTGAAGTGGGTGGAGGGATTATTAATGATGTGTGGAGAGATTATAAGTGATTGGTAGAGTGATAAGTTTTGACAAGAATAGATAGTAATATCTGGAGGGATATATTATAGAGTGTGACAGGTTTTGTGATTGTATTAGGTGATTTGTGTTGATGGAGCACAGTTAGGACGAAGATTGAATGACCAACTTCTTCTAGATAATGCCCAAGATGGAAACAAACAATTCTACCCCTTGGCTTTTGTTGTAGTAGACAATGAGAATAATTTTCTCTTGGTCCTTCTTCTTTGAAGAGTTGAAGTGGGTGGAGGGATTATTAATGATGGGTGGAGAGATTATAAGTGATTGTTAGAGTGATAAGTTTTGACAAGAATAGATAGTAATATCTGGAGGGATATATTATAGAGTGTGACAGGTTTTGTGATTGTATTAGGTGATTTGTGTTGATGGAGCACACTTAGAACAGAGATTCAATTACCAACTTCTTCTAGCTAATGCCCAAGATGAAAACAAACAAATCTACCCCTTGGCTTTTGTTGTAGTAGACAATGAGAATAATTTTCTCTTGGTCCTTCTTCTTTGAAGAGTTGAAGTGGGTGGAGGGATTATTAATGATGTGTGGAGAGATTATAAGTGATTGGTAGAGAGATAAGTTTTGACAAGAATAGATAGTAATATCTAGAGGGATATATTATAGATTGTGACAGGTTTTGTGATTGTATTAGGTGATTTGTGTTGATGGAGCACACTTAGAACATAGATTCAATTACCAACCTCTTATAGATAATGCCCAAGATGAAAACAAACAAATCTACCCCTTGGCTTTTGTTGTAGTAGACAATGAGAATAATTTTCTCTTGGTCCTTCTTCTTTGAAGAGTTGAAGTGGGTGGAGAGATTAGTAATGATGGGTGGATAGATTGTTAGTGATTGATAGAGAGATATGTTTTGACAAGAATAGATAGTGTTATCTGGTGGGATATATTATAGAGGGTGACAGGTTTTGTGATTGTATTAGGTGATTTGTGTTGATGGAGCACACTTAGGACAGAGATTCAATTACCAACTTCTTCTAGATAATGCCCAAGATGAAAACAAACAAATCTACCCCTTGGCTTTTGTTGTAGTAGACAATGAGAATAATTTTCTCTTGGTCCTTCTTCTTTGAAGAGTTGAAGTGGGTGGAGGGATTATTAATGATGTGTGGAGAGATTATAAGTGATTGGTAGAGAGATAAGTTTTGACAAGAATAGATAGTAATATCTAGAGGGATATATTATAGATTGTGACAGGTTTTGTGATTGTATTAGGTGATTTGTGTTGATGGAGCACACTTAGAACATAGATTCAATTACCAACCTCTTATAGATAATGCCCAAGATGAAAACAAACAAATCTACCCCTTGGCTTTTGTTGTAGTAGACAATGAGAATAATTTTCTCTTGGTCCTTCTTCTTTGAAGAGTTGAAGTGGGTGGAGAGATTAGTAATGATGGGTGGATAGATTGTTAGTGATTGATAGAGAGATATGTTTTGACAAGAATAGATAGTGTTATCTGGTGGGATATATTATAGAGGGTGACAGGTTTTGTGATTGTATTAGGTGATTTGTGTTGATGGAGCACACTTAGGACAGAGATTCAATTACCAACTTCTTCTAGATAATGCCCAAGATGAAAACAAACAAATCTACCCCTTGGCTTTTGTTGTAGTAGACAATGAGAATAATTTTCTCTTGGTCCTTCTTCTTTGAAGAGTTGAAGTGGGTGGAGGGATTATTAATGATGGGTGGAGAGATTATAAGTGATTGTTAGAGAAATATGTTTTGACAAGAATAGATAGAAATATCTGGAGGGATATATTATAGAGTGTGACAGGTTTTGTGATTGTATTAGGTGATTTGTGTTGATGGAGCATACTTAGGACAGAGATTCAATTACCAACTTCTTCTAGATAATGCCTAAGATGGAAACAAACAAATCTACCCCTTGGCTTTTGTTGTAGTAGACAATGAGAATAATCTTCTCTTGGTCCTTCTTCTTTGAAGAGTTGAAGTGGGTGGAGGGATTATTAATGATGTGTGGAGAGATTATAAGTGATTGGTAGAGTGATAAGTTTTGACAAGAATAGATAGTAATATCTGGAGGGATATATTATAGAGTGTGACAGGTTTTGTGATTGTATTAGGTGATTTGTGTTGATGGAGCACAGTTAGGACGAAGATTGAATGACCAACTTCTTCTAGATAATGCCCAAGATGGAAACAAACAATTCTACCCCTTGGCTTTTGTTGTAGTAGACAATGAGAATAATTTTCTCTTGGTCCTTCTTCTTTGAAGAGTTGAAGTGGGTGGAGGGATTATTAATGATGGGTGGAGAGATTATAAGTGATTGTTAGAGTGATAAGTTTTGACAAGAATAGATAGTAATATCTGGAGGGATATATTATAGAGTGTGACAGGTTTTGTGATTGTATTAGGTGATTTGTGTTGATGGAGCACAGTTAGGACGAAGATTGAATGACCAACTTCTTCTAGATAATTCCCAAGATAGAAACAAACAAATCTACCCCTTGGCTTTTGTTGTAGTAGACAATGAGAATAATTTTCTCTTGGTCCTTTTTCTTTAAAGAGTTGAAGTGGGTGGAGGGATTATTAATGATGGGTGGAGAGATTATAAGTGATTGGTAGAGTGATAAGTTTTGACAAGAATAGATAGTAATATCTGGAGGGATATATTATAGAGTGTGACAGGTTTTGTGATTGTATTAGGTGATTTGTGTTGATGGAGCACACTTAGGACAGAGATTCAATTACCAACTTCTTCTAGATAATGCCCAAGATGAAAACAAACAAATCTACCCCTTGGCTTTTGTTGTAGTAGACAATGAGAATAATTTTCTCTTGGTCCTTCTTCTTTGAAGAGTTGAAGTGGGTGGAGGGATTATTAATGATGGGTGGAGAGATTATAAGTGATTGTTAGAGAAATATGTTTTGACAAGAATAGATAGTAATATCTGGAGGGATATATTATAGAGTGTGACAGGTTTTGTGATTGTATTAGGTGATTTGTGTTGATGGAGCATACTTAGGACAGAGATTCAATTACCAACTTCTTCTAGATAATGCCTAAGATGGAAACAAAAAAATCTACCCCTTGGCTTTTGTTGTAGTAGACAATGAGAATAATTTTCTCTTGGTCCTTCTTCTTTGAAGAGTTGAAGTGGGTGGAGGGATTATTAATGATGTGTGGAGAGATTATAAGTGATTGGTAGAGAGATAAGTTTTGACAAGAATAGATAGTAATATCTAGAGGGATATATTATAGATTGTGACAGGTTTTGTGATTGTATTAGGTGATTTGTGTTGATGGAGCACACTTAGAACATAGATTCAATTACCAACCTCTTATAGATAATGCCCAAGATGAAAACAAACAAATCTACCCCTTGGCTTTTGTTGTAGTAGACAATGAGAATAATTTTCTCTTGGTCCTTCTTCTTTGAAGAGTTGAAGTGGGTGGAGAGATTAGTAATGATGGGTGGATAGATTGTTAGTGATTGATAGAGAGATATGTTTTGACAAGAATAGATAGTGTTATCTGGTGGGATATATTATAGAGGGTGACAGGTTTTGTGATTGTATTAGGTGATTTGTGTTGATGGAGCACACTTAGGACAGAGATTCAATTACCAACTTCTTCTAGATAATGCCCAAGATGAAAACAAACAAATCTACCCCTTGGCTTTTGTTGTAGTAGACAATGAGAATAATTTTCTCTTGGTCCTTCTTCTTTGAAGAGTTGAAGTGGGTGGAGGGATTATTAATGATGTGTGGAGAGATTATAAGTGATTGGTAGAGAGATAAGTTTTGACAAGAATAGATAGTAATATCTAGAGGGATATATTATAGATTGTGACAGGTTTTGTGATTGTATTAGGTGATTTGTGTTGATGGAGCACACTTAGAACATAGATTCAATTACCAACCTCTTATAGATAATGCCCAAGATGAAAACAAACAAATCTACCCCTTGGCTTTTGTTGTAGTAGACAATGAGAATAATTTTCTCTTGGTCCTTCTTCTTTGAAGAGTTGAAGTGGGTGGAGAGATTAGTAATGATGGGTGGATAGATTGTTAGTGATTGATAGAGAGATATGTTTTGACAAGAATAGATAGTGTTATCTGGTGGGATATATTATAGAGGGTGACAGGTTTTGTGATTGTATTAGGTGATTTGTGTTGATGGAGCACACTTAGGACAGAGATTCAATTACCAACTTCTTCTAGATAATGCCCACGATGAAAACAAACAAATCTACCCCTTGGCTTTTGTTGTAGTAGACAATGAGAATAATTTTCTCTTGGTCCTTCTTCTTTGAAGAGTTGAAGTGGGTGGAGGGATTATTAATGATGGGTGGAGAGATTATAAGTGATTGTTAGAGAAATATGTTTTGACAAGAATAGATAGAAATATCTGGAGGGATATATTATAGAGTGTGACAGGTTTTGTGATTGTATTAGGTGATTTGTGTTGATGGAGCATACTTAGGACAGAGATTCAATTACCAACTTCTTCTAGATAATGCCTAAGATGGAAACAAACAAATCTACCCCTTGGCTTTTGTTGTAGTAGACAATGAGAATAATCTTCTCTTGGTCCTTCTTCTTTGAAGAGTTGAAGTGGGTGGAGGGATTATTAATGATGTGTGGAGAGATTATAAGTGATTGGTAGAGTGATAAGTTTTGACAAGAATAGATAGTAATATCTGGAGGGATATATTATAGAGTGTGACAGGTTTTGTGATTGTATTAGGTGATTTGTGTTGATGGAGCACACTTAGGACAGAGATTCAATTACCAACTTCTTCTAGATAATGCCCAAGATGAAAACAAACAAATCTACCCCTTGGCTTTTGTTGTAGTAGACAATGAGAATAATTTTCTCTTGGTCCTTCTTCTTTGAAGAGTTGAAGTGGGTGGAGGGATTATTAATGATGGGTGGAGAGATTATAAGTGATTGTTAGAGAAATATGTTTTGACAAGAATAGATAGTAATATCTGGAGGGATATATTATAGAGTGTGACAGGTTTTGTGATTGTATTAGGTGATTTGTGTTGATGGAGCATACTTAGGACAGAGATTCAATTACCAACTTCTTCTAGATAATGCCTAAGATGGAAACAAAAAAATCTACCCCTTGGCTTTTGTTGTAGTAGACAATGAGAATAATTTTCTCTTGGTCCTTCTTCTTTGAAGAGTTGAAGTGGGTGGAGGGATTATTAATGATGTGTGGAGAGATTATAAGTGATTGGTAGAGAGATAAGTTTTGACAAGAATAGATAGTAATATCTAGAGGGATATATTATAGATTGTGACAGGTTTTGTGATTGTATTAGGTGATTTGTGTTGATGGAGCACACTTAGAACATAGATTCAATTACCAACCTCTTATAGATAATGCCCAAGATGAAAACAAACAAATCTACCCCTTGGCTTTTGTTGTAGTAGACAATGAGAATAATTTTCTCTTGGTCCTTCTTCTTTGAAGAGTTGAAGTGGGTGGAGAGATTAGTAATGATGGGTGGATAGATTGTTAGTGATTGATAGAGAGATATGTTTTGACAAGAATAGATAGTGTTATCTGGTGGGATATATTATAGAGGGTGACAGGTTTTGTGATTGTATTAGGTGATTTGTGTTGATGGAGCACACTTAGGACAGAGATTCAATTACCAACTTCTTCTAGATAATGCCCAAGATGAAAACAAACAAATCTACCCCTTGGCTTTTGTTGTAGTAGACAATGAGAATAATTTTCTCTTGGTCCTTCTTCTTTGAAGAGTTGAAGTGGGTGGAGGGATTATTAATGATGTGTGGAGAGATTATAAGTGATTGGTAGAGAGATAAGTTTTGACAAGAATAGATAGTAATATCTAGAGGGATATATTATAGATTGTGACAGGTTTTGTGATTGTATTAGGTGATTTGTGTTGATGGAGCACACTTAGAACATAGATTCAATTACCAACCTCTTATAGATAATGCCCAAGATGAAAACAAACAAATCTACCCCTTGGCTTTTGTTGTAGTAGACAATGAGAATAATTTTCTCTTGGTCCTTCTTCTTTGAAGAGTTGAAGTGGGTGGAGAGATTAGTAATGATGGGTGGATAGATTGTTAGTGATTGATAGAGAGATATGTTTTGACAAGAATAGATAGTGTTATCTGGTGGGATATATTATAGAGGGTGACAGGTTTTGTGATTGTATTAGGTGATTTGTGTTGATGGAGCACACTTAGGACAGAGATTCAATTACCAACTTCTTCTAGATAATGCCCAAGATGAAAACAAACAAATCTACCCCTTGGCTTTTGTTGTAGTAGACAATGAGAATAATTTTCTCTTGGTCCTTCTTCTTTGAAGAGTTGAAGTGGGTGGAGGGATTATTAATGATGGGTGGAGAGATTATAAGTGATTGTTAGAGAAATATGTTTTGACAAGAATAGATAGAAATATCTGGAGGGATATATTATAGAGTGTGACAGGTTTTGTGATTGTATTAGGTGATTTGTGTTGATGGAGCATACTTAGGACAGAGATTCAATTACCAACTTCTTCTAGATAATGCCTAAGATGGAAACAAACAAATCTACCCCTTGGCTTTTGTTGTAGTAGACAATGAGAATAATCTTCTCTTGGTCCTTCTTCTTTGAAGAGTTGAAGTGGGTGGAGGGATTATTAATGATGTGTGGAGAGATTATAAGTGATTGGTAGAGTGATAAGTTTTGACAAGAATAGATAGTAATATCTGGAGGGATATATTATAGAGTGTGACAGGTTTTGTGATTGTATTAGGTGATTTGTGTTGATGGAGCACAGTTAGGACGAAGATTGAATGACCAACTTCTTCTAGATAATGCCCAAGATGGAAACAAACAATTCTACCCCTTGGCTTTTGTTGTAGTAGACAATGAGAATAATTTTCTCTTGGTCCTTCTTCTTTGAAGAGTTGAAGTGGGTGGAGGGATTATTAATGATGGGTGGAGAGATTATAAGTGATTGTTAGAGTGATAAGTTTTGACAAGAATAGATAGTAATATCTGGAGGGATATATTATAGAGTGTGACAGGTTTTGTGATTGTATTAGGTGATTTGTGTTGATGGAGCACAGTTAGGACGAAGATTGAATGACCAACTTCTTCTAGATAATTCCCAAGATAGAAACAAACAAATCTACCCCTTGGCTTTTGTTGTAGTAGACAATGAGAATAATTTTCTCTTGGTCCTTTTTCTTTAAAGAGTTGAAGTGGGTGGAGGGATTATTAATGATGGGTGGAGAGATTATAAGTGATTGTTATAGAGATAAGTTTTGACAAGAATAGATAGTAATAGCTGGAGGGATATATTATAGAGGATGACAGGTTTTGTGATTGTATTAGGTGATTTGTGTTGATGGAGCACACTTAGAACAGAGATTCAATTACCAACTTCTTCTAGCTATTTTCCAAGATGGAAACACAAAAATCTACCCCTTAGCTTTTGTTGTAGTAGACAGTGAGAATAAGGATTTTTTGTCCTTTTTCTTTGAAGAGTTCAAGTGGGTGGAGAGATTATTAATGATGGGTGGATAGATTGTTAGTGATTGATAGAGAGATATGTTTTGACAAGAATAGATAGTGTTATCTGGTGGGATATATTATAGAGGGTGACAGGTTTTGTGATTGTATTAGGTGATTTGTGTTGATGGAGCACACTTAGGACAGAGATTCAATTACCAACTTCTTCTAGATAATGCCCAAGATGGAAACAAAAAATCTACCCCTTGGCTTTTGTTGTAGTAGACAATGAGAATAATTTTCTCTTGGTCCTTCTTCTTTGAAGAGTTGAAGTGGGTGGAGGGATTATTAATGATGTGTGGAGAGATTCTAAGTGACTGGTAGAGAGATAAGTTTTGACAAGAATAGATAGTAATATCTGGAGGGATATATTATAGATTGTGACAGGTTTTGTTATTGTATTAGGTGATTTGTGTTGATGGAGCACACTTAGAACAGAGATTCAATTACCAACTTCTTCTAGCTAATGCCCAAGATGAAAACAAACAAATCTACCCCTTGGCTTTTGTTGTAGTAGACAATGAGAATAATTTTCTCTTGGTCCTTCTTCTTTGAAGAGTTGAAGTGGGTGGAGGGATTATTAATGATGTGTGGAGAGATTATAAGTGATTGGTAGAGAGATAAGTTTTGACAAGAATAGATAGTAATATCTGGCGGGATATATTATAGAGGGTGACAGGTTTTGTGATTGTATTAGTTGATTTGTGTTGATGGAGAACACTTAGGACAGAGATTCAATTACCAACTTCTTCTAGATAACGCCCAAGATGGAAACAAACATATCTACCCCTTGGCTTTTGTTGTAGTAGACAATGAGAATAATTATCTCTTGGTCCTTCTTCTTTGAAGAGTTGAAGTGGGTGGAGAGATTATTAATGATGAGTGGATAGATTGTTAGTGATTGATAGAGAGATATGTTTTGACAAGAATAGATAGTGTTATCTGGCGGGATATATTATAGAGGGTGACAGGTTTTGTGATTGTATTAGGTGATTTGTGTTGATGGAGCACACTTAGGACAGAGATTCAATTACCAACTTCTTCTAGATAATGCCCAAGATGAAAACAAACAAATCTACCCCTTGGCTTTTGTTGTAGTAGACAATGAGAATAATTTTCTCTTGGTCCTTCTTCTTTGAAGAGTTGAAGTGGGTGGAGGGATTATTAATGATGTGTGGAGAGATTATAAGTGATTGGTAGAGAGATAAGTTTTGACAAGAATAGATAGTAATATCTGGCGGGATATATTATAGAGGGTGACAGGTTTTGTGATTGTATTAGTTGATTTGTGTTGATGGAGAACACTTAGGACAGAGATTCAATTACCAACTTCTTCTAGATAACGCCCAAGATGGAAACAAACATATCTACCCCTTGGCTTTTGTTGTAGTAGACAATGAGAATAATTATCTCTTGGTCCTTCTTCTTTGAAGAGTTGAAGTGGGTGGAGAGATTATTAATGATGAGTGGATAGATTGTTAGTGATTGATAGAGAGATATGTTTTGACAAGAATAGATAGTGTTATCTGGCGGGATATATTATAGAGGGTGACAGGTTTTGTGATTGTATTAGGTGATTTGTGTTGATGGAGCACACTTAGGACAGAGATTCAATTACCAACTTCTTCTAGATAATGCCCAAGATGAAAACAAACAAATCTACCCCTTGGCTTTTGTTGTAGTAGACAATGAGAATAATTTTCTCTTGGTCCTTCTTCTTTGAAGAGTTGAAGTGGGTGGAGGGATTATTAATGATGGGTGGAGAGATTATAAGTGATTGTTAGAGAAATATGTTTTGACAAGAATAGATAGTAATATCTGGAGGGATATATTATAGAGTGTGACAGGTTTTGTGATTGTATTAGGTGATTTGTGTTGATGGAGCATACTTAGGACAGAGATTCAATTACCAACTTCTTCTAGATAATGCCTAAGATGGAAACAAAAAAATCTACCCCTTGGCTTTTGTTGTAGTAGACAATGAGAATAATTTTCTCTTGGTCCTTCTTCTTTGAAGAGTTGAAGTGGGTGGAGGGATTATTAATGATGTGTGGAGAGATTATAAGTGATTGGTAGAGAGATAAGTTTTGAGTGGAATAGATAGTAATATCTAGAGGGATATATTATAGATTGTGACAGGTTTTGTGATTGTATTAGGTGATTTGTGTTGATGGAGCATACTTAGAACAGAGATTCAATTACCAACTTCTTCTAGCTAATGCCCAAGATGAAAACAAACAAATCTACCCCTTAGCTTTTGTTGTAGTAGACACTGAGAATAAGGATTCTTGGTCCTTCTTCTTTGAAGAGTTGAAGTGGGTGGAGAGATTATTAATGATGAGTGGATAGATTGTTAGTGATTGATAGAGAGATATGTTTTGACAAGAATAGATAGTGTTATCTGGCGGGATATATTATAGAGGGTGACAGGTTTTGTGATTGTATTAGGTGATTTGTGTTGATGGAGCACACTTAGGACAGAGATTCAATTACCAACTTCTTCTAGATAATGCCCAAGATGAAAACAAACAAATCTACCCCTTGGCTTTTGTTGTAGTAGACAATGAGAATAATTTTCTCTTGGTCCTTCTTCTTTGAAGAGTTGAAGTGGGTGGAGGGATTATTAATGATGGGTGGAGAGATTATAAGTGATTGTTAGAGAAATATGTTTTGACAAGAATAGATAGTAATATCTGGAGGGATATATTATAGAGTGTGACAGGTTTTGTGATTGTATTAGGTGATTTGTGTTGATGGAGCATACTTAGGACAGAGATTCAATTACCAACTTCTTCTAGATAATGCCTAAGATGGAAACAAAAAAATCTACCCCTTGGCTTTTGTTGTAGTAGACAATGAGAATAATTTTCTCTTGGTCCTTCTTCTTTGAAGAGTTGAAGTGGGTGGAGGGATTATTAATGATGTGTGGAGAGATTATAAGTGATTGGTAGAGAGATAAGTTTTGACAAGAATAGATAGTAATATCTAGAGGGATATATTATAGATTGTGACAGGTTTTGTGATTGTATTAGGTGATTTGTGTTGATGGAGCACACTTAGAACATAGATTCAATTACCAACCTCTTATAGATAATGCCCAAGATGAAAACAAACAAATCTACCCCTTGGCTTTTGTTGTAGTAGACAATGAGAATAATTTTCTCTTGGTCCTTCTTCTTTGAAGAGTTGAAGTGGGTGGAGAGATTAGTAATGATGGGTGGATAGATTGTTAGTGATTGATAGAGAGATATGTTTTGACAAGAATAGATAGTGTTATCTGGTGGGATATATTATAGAGGGTGACAGGTTTTGTGATTGTATTAGGTGATTTGTGTTGATGGAGCACACTTAGGACAGAGATTCAATTACCAACTTCTTCTAGATAATGCCCAAGATGAAAACAAACAAATCTACCCCTTGGCTTTTGTTGTAGTAGACAATGAGAATAATTTTCTCTTGGTCCTTCTTCTTTGAAGAGTTGAAGTGGGTGGAGGGATTATTAATGATGGGTGGAGAGATTATAAGTGATTGTTAGAGAAATATGTTTTGACAAGAATAGATAGTAATATCTGGAGGGATATATTATAGAGTGTGACAGGTTTTGTGATTGTATTAGGTGATTTGTGTTGATGGAGCATACTTAGGACAGAGATTCAATTACCAACTTCTTCTAGATAATGCCTAAGATGGAAACAAACAAATCTACCCCTTGGCTTTTGTTGTAGTAGACAATGAGAATAATCTTCTCTTGGTCCTTCTTCTTTGAAGAGTTGAAGTGGGTGGAGGGATTATTAATGATGTGTGGAGAGATTATAAGTGATTGGTAGAGAGATAAGTTTTGAGTGGAATAGATAGTAATATCTAGAGGGATATATTATAGATTGTGACAGGTTTTGTGATTGTATTAGGTGATTTGTGTTGATGGAGCATTCTTAGAACAGAGATTCAATTACCAACTTCTTCTAGCTAATGCCCAAGATGAAAACAAACAAATCTACCCCTTAGCTTTTGTTGTAGTAGACACTGAGAATAAGGATTCTTGGTCCTTCTTCTTTGAAGAGTTGAAGTGGGTGGAGAGATTATTAATGATGAGTGGATAGATTGTTAGTGATTGATAGAGAGATATGTTTTGACAAGAATAGATAGTGTTATCTGGCGGGATATATTATAGAGGGTGACAGGTTTTGTGATTGTATTAGGTGATTTGTGTTGATGGAGCACACTTAGGACAGAGATTCAATTACCAACTTCTTCTAGATAATGCCCAAGATGAAAACAAACAAATCTACCCCTTGGCTTTTGTTGTAGTAGACAATGAGAATAATTTTCTCTTGGTCCTTCTTCTTTGAAGAGTTGAAGTGGGTGGAGGGATTATTAATGATGGGTGGAGAGATTATAAGTGATTGTTAGAGAAATATGTTTTGACAAGAATAGATAGTAATATCTGGAGGGATATATTATAGAGTGTGACAGGTTTTGTGATTGTATTAGGTGATTTGTGTTGATGGAGCATACTTAGGACAGAGATTCAATTACCAACTTCTTCTAGATAATGCCTAAGATGGAAACAAAAAAATCTACCCCTTGGCTTTTGTTGTAGTAGACAATGAGAATAATTTTCTCTTGGTCCTTCTTCTTTGAAGAGTTGAAGTGGGTGGAGGGATTATTAATGATGTGTGGAGAGATTATAAGTGATTGGTAGAGAGATAAGTTTTGACAAGAATAGATAGTAATATCTAGAGGGATATATTATAGATTGTGACAGGTTTTGTGATTGTATTAGGTGATTTGTGTTGATGGAGCACACTTAGAACATAGATTCAATTACCAACCTCTTATAGATAATGCCCAAGATGAAAACAAACAAATCTACCCCTTGGCTTTTGTTGTAGTAGACAATGAGAATAAGTTTCTCTTGGTCCTTCTTCTTTGAAGAGTTGAAGTGGGTGGAGAGATTAGTAATGATGGGTGGATAGATTGTTAGTGATTGATAGAGAGATATGTTTTGACAAGAATAGATAGTGTTATCTGGTGGGATATATTATAGAGGGTGACAGGTTTTGTGATTGTATTAGGTGATTTGTGTTGATGGAGCACACTTAGGACATAGATTCAATTACCAACTTCTTCTAGATAATGCCCAAGATGAAAACAAACAAATCTACCCCTTGGCTTTTGTTGTAGTAGACAATGAGAATAATTTTCTCTTGGTCCTTCTTCTTTGAAGAGTTGAAGTGGGTGGAGGGATTATTAATGATGGGTGGAGAGATTATAAGTGATTGTTAGAGAAATATGTTTTGACAAGAATAGATAGTAATATCTGGAGGGATATATTATACAGTGTGACAGGTTTTGTGATTGTATTAGGTGATTTGTGTTGATGGAGCATACTTAGGACAAAGATTCAATTACCAACTTCTTCTAGATAATGCCTAAGATGGAAACAAACAAATCTACCCCTTGGCTTTTGTTGTAGTAGACAATGAGAATAATTTTCTCTTGGTCCTTCTTCTTTGAAGAGTTGAAGTGGGTGGAGGGATTATTAATGATGTGTGGAGAGATTATAAGTGATTGGTAGAGAGATAAGTTTTGAGTGGAATAGATAGTAATATCTAGAGGGATATATTATAGATTGTGACAGGTTTTGTGATTGTATTAGGTGATTTGTGTTGATGGAGCACACTTAGAACAAAGATTCAATTACCAACTTCTTCTAGCTATTTTCCAAGATGGAAACAAAAAAATCTACCCCTTAGCTTTTGTTGTAGTAGACAGTGAGAATAAGGATTCTTGGTCCTTCTTCTTTGAACAGTTGAAGTGGGTGGAGAGATTATTAATGATGGGTGAATAGATTGTTAGGGATTGATAGAGAGATATGTTTTGACAAGAATAGATAGTGTTATCTGGCGGGATATATTATAGAGGGTGACAGGTTTTGTGATTGTATTAGGTGATTTGTGTTGATGGAGCACACTTAGGACAGAGATTCAATTACCAACTTCTTCTAGATAATGCCCAAGATGGAAACAAACAAATCTACCACTTGGCTTTTGTTGTAGTAGACAATGAGAATAATTTTCTCTTGGTCCTTCTTCTTTGAAGAATTGAAGTGGTTGGAGGGATTATTAATGATGTGTGGAGAGATTATAAGTGATTGGTAGAGAGATAAGTTTTGACAAGAATAGATAGTAATATCTGGAGGGATATATTATAGATTGTGATAGGTTTTGTGATTGTATTAGGTGATTTGTGTTGATGGAGCACGCTTAGGACAGAGATTCAATTACCAACTTCTTATAGATAATGCCCAAGATGAAAACAAACAAATCTACCCCTTGGCTTTTGTTGTAGTAGACAATGAGAATAATTTTCTCTTGGTCCTTCTTCTTTGAAGAGTTGAAATGGGTGGAGGGATTATTAATGATGTGTGGAGAGATTATAAGTGATTGGTAGAGAGATAAGTTTTGACAAGAATAGATAGTAATATCTGGAGGGATATATTATAGATTGTGACAGGTTTTGTGATTGTATTAGGTGATTTGTGTTGATGGAGCACACTTAGGACAGAGATTCAATTACCAACTTCTTATAGATAATGCCCAAGATGAAAACAAACAAATCTACCCCTTGGCTTTTGTTGTAGTAGACAATGACAATAATTTTCTCTTGGTCCTTCTTCTTTGAAGATTTGAAGTGGGTGGAGGGATTATTAATGATGTGTGGAGAGATTATAAGTGATTGGTAGAGAGATAAGTTTTGACAAGAATAGATAGTAATATCTGGAGGGATATATTATAGAGGGTGACAGGTTTTGTGATTGTATTAGGTGATTTATGTTGATGGAGCACAGTTTGGAGGGAGATTCAATTACCAACTTCTTCTAGCTATTTTCCAAGATGGAAACAAACAAATCTACCCCTTAGCTTTTGTTGTAGTAGACAGTGAGAATAAAAATTCTTGGTCCTTCTTCTTTGAAGAATTGAAGTGGGTGGAGAGATTATTAATGATGGGTGGATAGATTGTTAGTTATTGATAGAGAGATATGTTTTGACAAGAATAGATAGTGTTACCTGGCGGGATATATTATAGAGGGTGACAGGTTTTGTGATTGTATCAGGTGATTTGTGTTGATGGAGGACACTTTGGAAGGAGATTCAATTACCAACTTCTTCTAGCTATTTTCCAAGATGGTAACAAACAAATCTACCCCTTGCCTTTTGTTGTATGAGACAGTGAGAATAAGGATTCTTGGTCCTTCTTCTTTGAAGAGTTGAAGAGGCTTGTTATATCTCGCCACCCTTGATTGTTCATCCTGTCACACTTATTGTTTTGAACCAAAGTTATTTTTGGTATGGTTTTGTATGCTTGCTCGTTAGTAAGCTTCAATATTTATGAGGTAATCATCAATGAAGGAATATATGAAACATCTTATGCATATTTTGATGAGTACAATTGCGAATCTTTGTTAATTTGGTATATATCTCAACACCCTTTACTGTACATCTTATCGCCTATCAAGTTATGAACAATGTTGCTTGGGTATGGTATATCACACTAAATAGAGCTAATTTTTCATTATCAGAGAAGCTTAAAGCATACAAACTAAAAAATCAACACCTTTGCACTTATATTTGATGTGGGGATATGTTGTTGTTGCCTGATCTAGACATCAAACCTCGAACAAAAACTCGAACAGAGAAGATAGGCAGATTAGAATGAGACGAAAGAAGGATAAGTCGAATGATAGACCAATGATGAAGAACCAGGATTAAAACGACTAATGATGTGAATAACGAGTAAAACCGACTTAAAATGACTAATGGCGTGAAAATCGGGTAAAAACGGCTTAAAACGACTAATGACGCAAAAATCGGGCTTAAAACGACTAATGTGGCGAAAATCGAGTAAAACCGGCTTAAAAAGACAAATGGGGCGAAAATCGAGTAAAATCGGGCTTAAAACGACTAATGATGTGAATAACGAGTAAAATCGGGCTTAAAACGACAAATGGCGCGAAAATCGGGTAAAATCGGCTTAAAACGACTAATGGCGCGAAAATCGGGTAAAACCGGCTTAAAACGACTAATGGTGCGAAAATCGTGTAAAACCGGGCTTAAAACGACAAATGGCGCGAAAATCGGGCTTAAAATGACTAATGGCGCGAAAATCGAGTAAAATCGGGCTTAAAAAGACTAATGAGGCGAAAATCGAGTAAAATCGGGCTTAAAACGACTAATAACGCGAAAATCGAATAAAACCGGGCTTAAAACGACAAATGAGGCAAAAATCGGGTAAAACCGGCTTGAAGCGACTAATGGCGTGAAAATCGGGCTTAAAACGACAAATGGCGCGAAAATCGGGTAAAACCGGCTTAAAACGACTAATGGCACGAAAATCGGGTAAAACCGGGCTTAAAACGACTAATGGGGCGAAAATCGAGTAAAACCGGCTTAAAAAGACTAATGGGGCGTAAATCGAGTAAAACCGGCTTAAAAAGACTAATGGGGCGAAAATCGAGTAAAACCGGCTTAAAAAGACTAATGGGGCGTAAATCGAGTAAAACCGGCTTAAAAAGACTAATGGGGCGAAAATCGAGTAAAACCGGCTTAAAACGACTAATGGTGCGAAAATTGAGTAAAATCGGCTTAAAACGACTAATGGTGCGAAAATCGAGTAAAACCGGCTTAAAACGACTAATGGCGTGAAAATCGAGTAAAACCGGCTTAAAACGACTCATGATGCGAAAATCGACTAAAACCGACTTAAAACGACTAATGACGCGAAAATCGAGTAAAATCGGCGTAAAACGACTAATGACGCGAAAATCGAGTAAAACCGACTAATGTTGCGAAAATAGAGTAAAATGGAATTAATTTTTTTCAATTACGAGCTTTTTTAAATTTTTTTTTTTTTTATTTTAATTTACTTTTTTCTCTTCTAATATTTATTATTTTAATTTCTAATTTACTTTTTTCTCTTCTAATATTTATTATTTTAATTTCTAATTTACTTTTTTCTCTTCTAATATTTATTATTTTATTATAAAATTAATTTTCATTTATCTTTATTTATATATTAATTTTTATTTTCTAACTCAAAAAGAAAAGAAAAAATAATCCATATTGGATATTCCACTAATATTCAAAATGGTTTGGACATTTTTGTTAGTTACCCCCTCCCTGGGTATTTTTTGCAAATTAGCCTTAATCAATTGTCCCACGTTCATCTTTTATGATCTTACATCCCACGATCATTCTAACTCATCTTACTCAATCCTCTATATAACTTGGTTATTAGAAATACAATTTGCTCACCATCTTACTCGATTCGTTAGTCTTCTAACAAAATTGCTTTGTGATGTGCTATTATTTTTTTGAAATGTATTTCTTCTGATCAGATGGGAGGCACATCAGTACTTTTGCTTCTTGCAGACTGAATGTGAAATTCATGTTCAGAATCTTTGTGCAAATGATTTTCAGTTTTTTTGGTGAAATGCAAAGGATTTTCATTTATATTATGTAAATGCCCTTGAGAATTGGGATGACATCACGACATCGATCAAGCACACTTTTTCAGTCACCGTGGTCATATTCATGCTTCTTCTGATGGTCGCCAACCAATATCTCAACAAAACTCAACCTATGACTTATGGATCTCCTCTCTACTTTACTACTACTATGACTTATGGATCTCCTCTCTACTTTACTACTACTTGGGAGTATAACCAAAATGAAAGTTCTTGATAATTTTCTTGTCGGATTATATAATTTTACTGATGCAATTTTGTTTCAGGGATTTTACACTAGTGACTAAAAGACATTACATGTACTAATACACTTGATAATGCTAAGGTCGTTGGCAGTGTAACCTTAACCCTATTTAGATTGTGTATTAGAGTTCATAAATCTATCTATCTATATATATATATACGAAACGCCTATATACACGCGACTTTTTCACTATATGCACGTCAATCTGTGCGCAGTTCTTATGCGCATAAGTATATGCGCAGTTGTTAAGCGCACGGGGGTATTTTGGGAATAAAATGAAATTGCTGGCGTCGTCTGACAAATTAATGCGCTGATAACACGCGTTTAAAAAGAATCTGTTCGCAAAACATATGCGCACAACGTTTCGAATTCTAAAACCTTATGCGCAGACGTTCTGTGCGCAGATACGTTGCGCAACCGGCGTCTTCTTCTTCTTCTTTCTCCTTCTTCTTCTCCGTTTTGCACTCCCGACGGCGCCTTCGTTTTTCCCCTCTTTCCGTTCGATTCTCTCACCTAAACACAATTTCATCAATGGATTCGCAACCCCCACATCCTCTCGCTCCCGGAGAAACCACTTTCGTCCCGATCCCGACACCTCCGGCGACCTCCGTCACAACGAAGCCACCTCCGACGACCTTGTCCGACGATGAAGCCTTGGTGGATGGAGGCGGCCGGCGGTATGCGACTCGAGCGGCGTTGGCAGCGGCAAATGCTCCTCCGGCGACAATTCCGGCGAGGGCTAGGGTTCCGGAGGGTGCTCCGGCGGCTGGTAGGGTTCCGGCGACGACGACTACGGATCCGGTGACACCGCACGAGCTTTATTCAGTATATAATTTCTAAACCCGCTTTTTTCAAATTTTAATTGTATTTAATTTTGGAAATTTAATCGTAATTTTTTTAGTAATAATTACTATTAAATTTCAGTCTTTTATGAATTAAATATTAGAATTCGTATTAATCGTAATTTTTCATAATTACGATTAAATTTCAGTTTTTTATGAATTAAATATTAGAATTCGTATTAATCGTAATTTTTCTTAATTACGATTAAATTTCAGATTATTATGAATTAAATATTAGAATTCTTATTAATCGTAATTTAATCGTAATTTTTTATAATTACGATTAAGTTTCAGATTATTATGCATTAAAGAGGATTATTATGAATTCGTATTAATCGTAATTTTTTAGTAATAGTAGTGATTATTATTTCCTATTAGTTGAGATGTTTATTTTTTAGTAATTATGAATTAAATATTTGAAACTTAACAGTCATAACTAGTTATGACTTAATTGTTAAGTTTCTAACAATTCCTATTAAAAAATTTAGTTTTCGTAGATATAAAGACTCGAATTTGATTACGAAGTTGCAAATTATTTCCGAATATTTTAGTATGAATTAGTCATACTAAAAATGTAAAAACATGTAGACTATACAAGCCGTCATGGATCAGACCGGCAACACGATGCCCGCACCAGTAGCGGAACGGCTTCCACGTCGACATGATGTGGCGGCCGGTGTGCGACTAGAGTTTGAGGCCCTCGAACGATTTTTCGGCACCGGATCACCTGAGCGTCGTGAGCCAGAGAATGAGTACGACGAGGCACAGCTGCAGCAGCAGGAGATAGATGGTTCGCATATGGAGATAGATGGACAGACAAGAGATTTCCATGACGACGCAGATTATCCTGGTCGATATCTTACTGCGTTCGACCCTATTGAGCCCACACCAGTACAGGCGCAGGTGACTACAGATGACTATGATATCCACGACGCACCTCTGTTTCAGGATGTTGTACCTCCCAGTTCAGAGCATACAGAGCAGGATTTACCTGCAGTGACAGATGCAGCAACGTCGACATCTTCTCCTCCTACGGTCGCATCTGCAGAGCCAGTCGCATCTTCAGAGCCAGTGTTGGGAGATTTAGACGACGATGACCATGCCGTAGCGACCTATTTTCCTTGGCTCGGGGACTCGATGCAGGACATTTTTCGTCCACGTGCGCCTCACCTACCGTGTTCTTATGAGACGCATATAGCGAGATGGATATGGTCGTGTGGTCCTCTTCCAGGGCCCGCTCCCGATGTACCATTGGTTCCCCTGGTGCAGGTTAGGAAGCGTGCCCGTGCGGGGGAAGTTGTAGACCGAGGCAGAGGCCGAGGTGGTGGTGAGGGTGCTGTAGGCAGAGGCCGAGGTGGTGGAAGAGGGAGAGGGAGAGGGAGAGGGAGAGGCCAGGAGGGTGCTGAGGGAGTTGGTGGTGAGGGTGTTGCTGCTGAGGGAGTCGCTGAGGGGGCTGCAGTTGAGGAGGTTGTTGTTGAGGAGGTTGCGGCTCCAGTTAGAGGTGGTCGTCGTCCCAGGCAGAGACGACGAGTAGCAGATATTCAGCCAGAGGATGGGGACGGGGATGAGGCCAAGGCTGATGCGGCTCCGTTAGATCCGGTATGTTCAATAACATTGATCTGAATGCTTATAATAACTTATACGTTTCATATTTACTAACCGGAGGCAATTTTTTTCTGTACTTATTTAGGCTAGGAAGCTCCTGAGGGTGATGTACAGATCTCCACAGGTTCATGATTATGAGCATCATATTTCAGCTGAGGAGGGTACATGGTTCAGGCTTGCTGAGCGTTCTGGGCTGACAGAGCTGCGCCGAGTGGGCATAGCGTCTCAGATCGATGCTGCACTGATTTCTGCTTTTGTGAAGAGGTGGCATCCAGAGACCAACACTTTCCACATGCCATTTGCTGAGATGACCATCTGCCTACATGACGTGATGCAGATCCTCAGAGTCCGTATACATGGTCGTAGTTGCAATTCACCTATGACAGATGACCAAATCTATGCGGCGCTTGCGGACGCTATGGGTCAGGAGGCTGATGACATGAAGGCATGTTATAGCTCAGGTGGCATTCATTTCGGTGCCCTCAATGCTCGGTTGGAAGTTTTGTTTGATGCGCCAGTCAGGAATGAGAGTCACATTGCCACTTTGTATCTCCTTTTGCTTCTGGGCTCGACTGTCTTGGTGGACAGGTCGACAAAGGGTGTCAAGGTCCATTACGCGGCGCTTGTTCTCAACCATGATCGTACAGGGGACATTGCATGGGGAGCCGGCATACTTGCGTTAGTGTATCGCAATTTAGGGTCTGCATCTAGAGTCGAGACGATAACCATTGGTTCATGTGGGATTCTTCTGAGGGTAAGATCTTGTCTTTAACGTCTTGGTGAATAACTCTTAACTATTCACGTAGTTTTACTAATAATCTGTAATTGTTTATATGTAGTGTTGGATATGGGCATACTTTCCTCATTTTCGTGATCACTTTGTCACGAACCCTGCATTCGCCCATGGAGATGTTGCTGTAGGATTGTATACACCACTTAGCTCGGATACTGGGCGTTTGGTTGCCATCCGTCGCATGCTCGACAACATGAGATATGAGCAGGTTTGGATTTAATTTCTTATATTTTTTATTTCATTACCGCAATACGTGTCTAATTTGGCTTGTTATTTGTTTTCGGTTAACTGGCAGCCATGGAGAGATTTGGACTTCAACTCACCAGAGGTTTCTCCTACGAGATTTGAGGGCGTATTGAGCATCTGTAAATTTCATGAGCCCTACAACCCTAGGAGAGTCCTGCGGCAGTTTGGGCGGGCTCAGCCCGTTCCCGACCCTCCCATTCAGCCGTTGTCATTTAATCGGCCCATGGGTTGCTCGAGGTATGACGTCGTTTATGCACCTGAGCTTCTTCTTGCATGGGATGCAGAGCCGAGGCCTCTGATCGATCTGGATGGGCCGGTTGCAGAGCCAGCATGGAAGATGTCTGATGACTATATGGATTGGCTGGACGAGTTCTCACATCCCGTCGTCGATCCATCCTCTGAGAGACATGATCACCCGCCTCGCTATGGATATACCCCGGTGCCTATCGATGCACTCAGGATGATACGACTCAGGAGGATGCGCACCAAGATGATATGACTCAGGGTGATGTGCCTCGGGAGGATGCTCCGCCTTATACTCAGGAGACTCGGGATTAGACGCTTGACTTCTATTTTTGTTTGATGGATGTTTTATGTACGATTGATGTTTTATGTATGCCTTTTTTTGTGTGATGGTTTTAACTTTTATGTTTTTCTTGTTTGAATATTCAAAACAACTCTGAACAATAATGCAAATACAAATCTGAACAACAAGACGTGAAAAACAACTCTGAACAATAATGTGATGGTCTTCAACCGTGCGCTTAACACCTGCGCACAAGAAGCTGTGCGTACTCTAAATGCGCATAGAAATGTGTGCGCAGACCCAATGCGCATATAAGGCCTCCAAGGCTTTTTTGCGTTTTCGCGTATTTTCGATCAACTTTTTGTGAAGGGGAGACCTTATACACACTTTATATGCCTAATAACACATAATTGTATAAGTTTTTGAAACATAATCAACATCAATGTACTAGACCCTTCATATCTCAACTACTTCAAACCGGATTTCATCCATGCGTCAAGGTTATGCGCACCTATTCTGTAACTTTTTCAATCTGTAACTTATTGTGCACTGTTGTAAAGCGTACAATAAGTTACCGTTAAATCCGTGTGCGCAGATATATTGCGCACACTTTGTTACCGTTCAGAATGTGTGCGCATTATATCTGCGCACCATTTGTTACCGTTAAAAACTTGTGCGCCTTAACGTTGCGCATTGAATCTGAAAAATGTGTGCGCAGTGACAGGTTCAAAACGTCTCCAAACGACTTAGAAACGAAAAAAATTGACTCAAAACATTACAAAACAAGCAAAGACGTCTTCTAATTATTAGAAGGTAAAAAGCGTCTTCTAATAGATGAGATTGAACATTACAAGGTAAAAAGCGTCTTCTAATAAATGAGATTGAACATTACAAGGTAAAATACGTCTTCTACTTATTACATGACAATCTCACTCAGTCAGATATGTGAACGGGTTCGGTCCCTCCTTTATACATGAATGGATCTGGTGCCCGACCATTTGAAATGCGGTACTCTCGATACATCCTCAAATTGTCCCCAAATGTTTCTTCCCACCATTGAATGTTTGGATCTACGTGTTTCTTCCACGAACCGGGAGTATGCGGTAGTGGCGAACCAACCATCAACGCCACCTATATAAACACAATCGACTTAAGATATTAAACAAAAAACTATGATTACACAAGTATCAAGTACAATTGTCTACTTTACCGGTATGAAGTGGTCATGGTTGCCTACGTGTGCCATGCCGAAAATCTATCGTGGAGGATCAACGTTTTTTGTTCTACACCTTAGCGGTAAGCAAAAGGTCGGAGCATCCCAACACAATAACACGAGGCCAACTTGGTATAGGGTGGTAAACGCTAAGCCCATCAGTGGAAAGTGCAGCCAGTACAGTTCTGAACAAGGGCTTCTGCAATGGTTAACTTGGAGAATAAGATCCTCCCAAGTACCCGGACGAAGACGGCGACGAATAGGCTCGTACAATTCTCGGTTCTCAAGCAGCTCTGTTACCAGCTCACGCCGAATGTTTCCGTACTCTTGTTCTTTTCTTCCCAGAAGTAAGGCCATCGACCTATAACCACAATGTCCGTCAGAACGTACCTGTCTAACATCTGTGATGTATGGAAGCCAAAAATCATCCAAATTGTCAATGCCGAAGTCAATCCCCCTATGAATGAAAGGAACACCAAGTTCTTCAGGGCACTGATCGAAGTCAGTGTAGTTTGATCCTTCAGGCTGTGATAGGTCGGGCATGGGTTGAGAATGCAACTCCTCGGCCTCAATGACCACGGGAAGTGATGTCGTTGTTTGCTTTCTAGGACGACCTGGTCGTTTTGCTCCTGTATTTTTTGCCTTCTTCTTCCCCTTTGATTTCTTCTTTGCCTCCTCCTTCTCATACTGCTCCAGCTCTTCTTGTTTGTGCTCAAAATAACTCTTCTCTCTCGATTCCTCCTTGTCATTTTCACTGTCATCCTCCTCCTTTTTAGGACGACCTGGCCGTCTTGCTCCTGTACTCTTCTTTCCTTTTGATTTCTGCTTTGCCTCCTCCATCTCATACTGGTCCATATCTTCTTGTTTTATGTCATCCTCCTTGTCATTTTCACTGTCAACCTCCTCCTTATCCTTGTTCTTTGCACCCTTTGGCCTGCCTTTTCTTCTCACATTTGTCGGTTCTTTCAAGGTAGTTAGTTCAGGATGCTCCAAGTCCTGATACAACTCACCTAGCTGGTATGTCGTGCTTTTCTTCAAGGTTCCAAGTTCCAACTTGGTGAACATTTCTATGGAGTCGCAACTCTATAATGTTCATTTGGACCTTCAGATTTGGGTCGTCTTCTGTTTCAGGAGTGCCATCCCAATGCAAATCCCTCCAGAACGGGTGAATGTCATCCTCAATCAGGGGTGTGTTTGAAATGATAACGTGTGCAATTTGATGGACGCACGGCAACCCAAGACAGTTCCTCACCCAATGGTCGGTGCATTGTTCAGGAAATTTCCCCGTCAACATGATCTCATAAGTAGCCAACAAATGATCAAAACACCTGTCTGACACTTTGTAGAATAGTCGGGAAAAAATAGCCCTTCCAAGCTGATGCATGTTTGGATCATCAAAATCAGTTGGTCGTTTGGAGAGAGACATGTTCATGCTCGCCCTAATTGAATCAATCTGAAGGAGTACTGAATGATGGATCCGTACGATCACTCTGTTAAAGCCCCCTCTGCTGGAACCAATAATATCTTTCAAAACCTTGTGCATCCCTTCAACTCTAAAAAACAGTTAAGTTGGTAAGTTAAGAAAGTACGTCGTTATGATATAATCGTCTTAACTAAAACATATCAATATTTACCTGTTTGAAGTCCTCGTAAGGAAATGAAGCTTATGATCTGTCCAAGCCCTCACTATACTTGTCTTGTGAGGATTAAGCCATGTTCTCTCGACGTATCCCACAAGGCCGCTCTTCCAAGATCTCTTCAACTGTTCGAGCCGCAGTTCATAGGTCTCTTCAGTAGCTGAGCAAAATAGTCCCCAACATTGTCCTGCAAAGGCTTCCACTTTAATTTGTCTCTTTAGGATGGTCGAAGCATGTGCCTCAATGTTGTGTTTGATATGCACCCAACACAACAGATGTTGAACTTCGCTCCCGAAAACAGTCTTTATCCCTTTTATCAGCGCGTCTTCGCAATCTGTCATTATAGTCGTTGGCATCACTCCCAAATCTATGAATAATGACTTCAATTGAATCATTATCCATGTGTAATGATAAATCCTTTCCGCTTTAGTGAATGAATACGCGATGTTGAACGTCTTGTGTGTACTGGTGAATCCAACGATCTCTATGAGCGGCATTTCATATCTATTGAAACATTAACATATATCACTACAGAACATAGATCAGTATCCAAACTAAATATCGACCAAGTTATTGTAGAGACTTAATTGTTTGTCTTGTACGTCGCATCGATAATTACCACGTACGGGTACTTCTTCAACAAACGCAACAACTCTTGGTTAGCAAAGAATAATATTGCAACCTCGCCGTTTGTCGTGTCTCTATGTGGGTGAACTACGTAGTCGTGGTCTCGCAAAAACTTAAGCGACCACTGTGTCACGTTTAGCTCTCCGCGATCTTCGTAATTCACCTTCTGCAAAAAGTTTGCAACTTGTCTCCTTGAAGTAACATTACCAGGGTACTTCTCCCTCAATTTAGAGATAATTGCTTTTGGCGTCTTGCGTCCAGTTCCATCTCCCCACCGCCTAGCACAAAGCTCTTGCTCCTCCGTCATTCGACCCATGAATGCATTCCCATGAAAACTAGAAAGTAGCACATGGTTATGCCGACCTTCTATCACACCTAAAATCCATTTTTCTCCTGCGACCCCGGGAATGTTTTTCTTTCGCACTGCCAGTAGCTGAAATCTACACTCACACTTCTTCGACTTCGACTTTCTAAGCCTAGGAAGAGGCAACTCTGGATTCTCTTTGTTCACCTTTGGCCTCCCAGATCTTGATTTTCCAAATCTATCGCACACAATACTTATTTGGTACGGACTTGAATTACGCGTTACCAAAGCTATCACTAAATCCTTTCCTCTATCTCTCGCCCACTCGTACAATTCTTGCGGAGTATCCCAATATTGTGCGGTTCTAAAATAATCCGAATAATATTTCCCCTATACCTAATTGTAGAGTGACAATTACACTACTACCAAAATAACAAGGCAAAATACGAATCATTACTTTAAACTAATTAGGCTATCATATGAAACTAATTAGGCTATCATATGAAACTAATTAGGCTAGCATATGAAACTAATTAGGCCATCATATGAAACTAATTAGGCTAGCATAACAAACTAATTAGGCTAGCATAAGAAACTAATTAGGCTAGCATATGAAACTAATTACGCTAGCATATGAAACTAATTTGAAACTAATTACGCTACCATATAAAACTAATTATAACATATTATACTAACCACAAATTCACCACTCGGATCCCAGTCGCCGAACTCTTCGTCTTCTAAGAAACCATCCAACCATTCGTCGTCGTTCGGGTCGTCTTCCTCTTCTTGTGATCCGCTATCCCAATCATGTTCTTCATCACTATCTTCACAACTTTGATTAATCAACTCTAACATACGAGAGTTTTGATTACGACGAGACATTTTGAATAAATTTGTTGGAAAACGAAGAGGTTTTGAATGAATTTGTTGGAAACGAAGAGATTATGGCTTTATATAGGCACATTTATGACCGTTGTGGTCCAAATGGATGGATCCTAAACTGTAAAGACCCGTGCGCTAACCATCCGCGCACAAACCCAAACCCTAAAGCACCTGTGCGCAGAACCTAAGCGCACAGTTTTACATTTAACGGCTACTTTTTTCAAAAATTTCAACGGCTACTATGTTTGAACAGTGCGCAGAAACACGGCGCACAGATTCTCAACCTGTGCGCAGTAGTTAGGCGCACAAGTTGTTATAGACTCTGAAAATTTACGAAAAGTACCCGTAAAACACGTATGCGCATAAGAACTGCGCACAGATGCGTGCGCATAAGTTGCGCGCACAGAATCGCGTGCATATATGCCTCGATTCGCGTGCATATAGCCATTGCCTATATATATATATAAATTGTTAAGTTTGATAAAGTAATGGTAATTGGTACTTAGTTAATACATTGAATTTTTTTTTGAAAGATTAATGCATTGAGTTAATACATTAAAAGTATCACATTTAATTAGGCTTCTACAATAGTCGTCTCACGTCTGTTCGTTTCTGTCAGTTGCTCTTCCTTTCATTTAATCTCCTAATTTTTGTCTTTTAGTTATTTTTTGAGTATATGTTTTGAGTGTATGTTTTGAGTATATGTCTGTATTTCTGTATCGTATTTTTCTCATCGATTTTTACATGTTCCATGCGTATGTCTTTTGAGATTCTCCTGGACGTGTTGGTTGTCTTTTGAGATTCTATTTTATCAGGTTGTTACACTAGTACAAAAATGGGCTTTGACCACGGAAAATTTACCCCGGTTCAAAACCAACCGTGGTATTTTGTTAAAATTGGTTTATTTTCTCCGGTTATCAGACGAACCGTGGTAATAACTCGGAAAATAAGCCTCGGTTTTATGCGACTCTTTCTAGTACTACGGTTTTGTAGATAACCGTGGTAATTAAGTAGGAATAGTACTCTATGTTCTCTTTTGTGAAGCGAAGGTAACAGTAAAAAAAAGGAATTGTAATATACTTTAGAAAATAAAATTTTCATGGTTAAAAAGCAATGAATTTTTTATTTATCTGTGTTTGCTCGTGTAGGCGTTCATACTTCTCCTTCAATTTGTTCATTCCTCTTCTCTTCTTCCACTGATGAAGTGTAATCGATTTCGCCGCTCGCCACTACCGCTACCGAAGTCCCTCCTTTTCTGTTACATGCACCACCGCTGTCGGGGACCCCTCATTCTCTGTCTTCCTCCAGTGATTCTCAAACAAACCCTAAAATATCCAATGTTCAAAGGGCTCGATTCGATCCAAACCGGAGCTTGAGTTTTTCAGGATCCAATGATTCTCTTCCCATTCCGCCTCCAACGAGTGGTCTTTGATAATGAATGATGACGGCGAGGTCTATGAGCAGCTTCTTCTACCTTATGGAGGTCTCAATTTTTCGGATCTCCACCGGCTCCTCAACTTCTACAGGTTCCAGATCTGCATTCATCTTCGTCGCTCTTTGCCCGTGGCTTATGCTTCTCGTCTCCTGCTCAGGTTCGTATTCTTATTTTTTAGGGTTTCCTTCCTCGTTTGCCCGCAACACTAGCTGTCACCGCCTCGCTCTATGCCTCTCTCTTTTCTCTTCCAGAAGTCGAAACCTAGCCACTTGCGTCATCATGTTTCTCTGTCGTCGTTATCGGCTGGCACTTCCCCTGGATGTTAGTCGAAACCCTAGGCGTTAGGGATGTCTCTACACAACAACCTCAAAGGTACTTGTGTTCGCCATTGGTAAATTCTTATAGCAACTTAGACTACTTAGTCATTGTTGTCATGCAACCTTATGTGTGTAATGTACTTGCAACTCTATTTGCTACTAAATAATTGTAAGTTTCTTTGTGATAATTTCAAACACTTGCTTTATTAGTTGTATTCATTTTCTACAATTGATGTAACAATTCCAGTCACATACTTTATCGGTTGAGTTAATGCAATACCAGGAGGATAATGGACATGGAGAAATAGAAAAGGAGTCATTATGCATAGAAGTGGCATATGAAGGAGAAGAATACCGCAACCACCTTCACTGGTTTGTTGCTTGATTACCTTGGGAGCTTCAAAATTCAATTTTCCAATCCAAGTGATCACACTTTTTTTGCGGTTTGTCTACTCTTTCCCTCTCTCCATTTCTCTCACTTATGATAGTAGTCGATTGTTTATCTTGGAGTACTTGTTGGGGATACCCTCTGTCATAATTTAGTACACTATATTGGTTTAATTAGTTGATAAAGAGGAAGATTTTGAGCTCATACCTGATATCTTGGTATTGAAGAATAGAGTAAGAAAGAATGATAAGTAAGAATATCATTGGGAATGAAATGCAGACTCATCAAGTTGGTTTAATTCTTGTAAGTAAAAACATATACATATATGCATACGGTTCTTGTACAACCAACTAAGATGGAACTCCTTTAATACCGGTTCATGAATCAAATACCTATATCCAGAAAACATAGCTTGTTCATGAATCTTAAGCTAAACTACAAAACAAAGCAATTGAGGTTGCAGTCTCAAGCAAAGCAATTGGCATTGACTTAATGCATTTTTTCATCTTATAGTCCCTTAATAAAGTTTTATTTTGGTATAGTTCCTTAATAGAGTTAATTATATTTTTTTAATATGGATCTTATTCATGCTGAGGCTTAAGGTTCTAAATTCTTTATGCTTTATTGTTTATACTTCTTCATTTAAGTGCTTCTCTATTTTATCAGCAGGAGTGGTGATAATGGTCATCTGCTTCTAGAGTTCTGTATGTTATTGAAGAGCTTTTGAAGTTTAAGTTATTGTTGACTCCTATGTCTCTTTTATGTGCATAATATAAAGCTTATTGACTTAGTGAATGGTGCTGCTTTTTTAGAAATAAGTTCTGAGTAGGTTGGAAACTCATAATTTTTTTATTTCGCCTATTCTCCTATATCTCTGTTAATTAATATTCAAGTTCAGTAGGCTATAAAGACAATGCTATTGACTAATTTGATTAATTTATTCAAACTCGGATACTACTCACATGTTACTGTTTGTTCATAATTTTATTTGCTTATTTCTAGAATCATTAAATATAACTTGGAAGCATGATGAGTATATGATTCTTGTTGTTAGTGCGGAAAAATGGTATAAGTTCATTATTCCAAATACATGTGTTGATGTTTCATCATGTGCTTTCTTTGACACCTTGTTACAAGGAACTTTACAGTATGGCTACTGAACTTTCGGGGAGCTAAAATCAGGACTCCATCAAATTTCCATTTTAACATTACTAAAATTTAGATCCGATCTTCATTTTTTTTATTGTAGGTAGAAGATGTTAAAGATGATTTGCTGGATGTGAAGTGACTAGTTTTTGGACATAACATAAGGACAATGGAAGCTTTCTGATGTATATATATTGTATAATTATCTAGGATCATGGTGTTATTAAAGATCCTTTGTGTTTATAATAAGTGGTTTTGGTGGGCTTAGCTGTAAGATTATCCACATCCAATTGCTTATTTTTATATATATATTTGTAATTTTTTCTAATTTGAAAATTTAGGGCCCCGATTGCCGAAAATCGGGGTCTGGGCTTTTTTTTAAAAATGTGATAACATTTACCACGGTTTATGCAAGAACCGTGGTCTAAAGTCTAAACTATGATTTACCCAGGTTTACCTTGAAAAAGTATAATGTCATTTTACCACGGTTGTACGATTTAACACGGGTCGTGAACCGTGGTAAATACGGAACCGTGGTAAAATGAAAACCGTGGTAAACACGTTTACCACAGGCAAAACATTACCAAATAACCGTGGTTAAATCCTATTTTTCTACTAGTGTTATTATGTAAATAATGATTTTAAAATATCACTAATTAGTAATTATACCTTTCAGATTCCGTTACTAATCAATATGTTAAAATTTATACATTTAATTAATTAAAAACATCTATTTTTTTATTAAAAGCTACTGCATAAATAAATATATAAAAATAATATGAAATATATAAATACGATAAAAGTAAACGTGTTACGCTCGTGCGAAGGGCGGGGAATGAACTAGTTGGTCCTTATACTTATACGTTATTTAAGACTCTAAGCTTCGACCAGGTATGCATTACATCGTAAGATCCGATCGTGACAATCTAAATCATTTCAATTAAGTTTTTTTCTCCTTTTTTTTGAAACGATATTTTTCTATTAAGTAGTCGTAATGTATATATTAAATTTATATTCGAGTTTTGGGCACAAGTGGACATATAAAAATTATATAGATATGTGAAATGTTGAGTAAGAAAAAAATATTCAAGAGGAAGTTCCTACACTTAAATCCATCTCCAATTCTCCATGCAATAAGTCAAGGAAAAGAGTCATGTAATAATACTTGTTAAAATGATAAATGAGAATGAATGTGGAGCCTTGGATCAAGAGAGATCCAAGAGCCCATATGATGACACGTGGCACCCCTTGTCCCCCCTTGTCCCCACCGCCGGACCGCCGCCGGAGAACCGCCGGACCGCCGCCGGACCATCTTTGATGAACATCAAGTGTTCATAAATGTTCATCACATTCTACTTAAATGTTCATCAATTTTTGATGAACATCAAGTGTTCATAAATGTTCATCACATTATACTTAAAAGTTTTCCAACTGAATGTTCATCACATTCTACTTAAATGTTCACCAATTTTTGATGAACATCAAGTGTTCATAAATGTTCATCGCAATGTTCATTTGTACATACTCTAATGAATGTTCATCACATTATACATAAAAGTTCACCAATTGAATGTTCATCTAAATGTTCATCATCTCATACTTAAATGTTCATCATCTCATACTTCAATGTTCACAAGAATTTAATAAAATGTTCATTAGCCAAAGTTCATTACAATCGAGTTAAATGTTCATCAAAATGTTGATAAATGTTCATCTTCTCTTACTTAAATGTTCATCAAACATCACTTTAATATAATTTCGAGTAGAAAAACACTTGATCTTTATAAAAAATTACCTAAATGTTCATCATCTCATACTTAAATGTTCATCAAACATCCTTAAATGTTCACAAGAATTTAATAAAATGTTCATTACTCAAAAGTTCATTACAATTAGCTTAAATGTTCATCACGCTGTTCATAAATGTTCATCAAAATGTTTATAAACGTTCATTTTGATATACTCTATTGAATGTTCATCACATTTTAATGTTCACCAACACAATGTTCATCACATTATAATTAAATGTTCATCACGTTGTTCATAAATGTTCATCAAAATGTTTATAAACGTTCATTTTGATATACTCTAGTATATGTTCATCACATTTTAATTTCATGTTCACCAAGAGAATGTTCATCACATTATAATTAAATGTTTATCACATTATATCTAAATGTTCATCACATTATATTTAAATGTTCACCAATTTGAATTAGACTTAAAATTTTCATTTTATACTTTAACATTTTCATTTATTATTGGACCACCGCCGGACCTCCGCCGGACCTCCGCCGGACCGCCGCCGGACCTCCGCCGGACCGCCGCCGGACCTCCGCCGGACCGCCGCCGGACCTCCGCCGGACCGCCGCCGGACCTCCGCCGGACCTCCGCCGGACCGCCGCCGGACCTCCGCCGGACCGCCGCCGGACCGCCGCCGGACCTCCGCCGGACCGCCGCCGGACCTCCGCCGGACCGCCGCCGGACCTCCGCCGGACCGCCGCCGGAGCACCTCCGACCACCGCCGGACCATCTTTGATGAACATCAAGTGTTCATAAATGTTCATCACATTCTACTTAAATGTTCATCAATTTTTGATGAACATCAAGTGTTCATAAATGTTCATCACATTATACTTAAAAGTTTTCCAACTGAATGTTCATCACATTCTACTTAAATGTTCACCAATTTTTGATGAACATCAAGTGTTCATAAATGTTCATCACAATGTTCATTTGTACATACTCTAATGAATGTTCATCACATTATACATAAAAGTTCACCAATTGAATGTTCATCTAAATGTTCATCATCTCATACTTAAATGTTCATCATCTCATACTTAAATGTTCATCATCTCATACTTCAATGTTCACAAGAATTTAATAAAATGTTCATTAGCCAAAGTTCATTACAATCGAGTTAAATGTTCATCAAAATGTTGATAAATGTTCATCTTCTCTTACTTAAATGTTCATCAAACATCACTTTAATATAATTTCGAGTAGAAAAACACTTGATCTTTATAAAACATTACCTAAATGTTCATCATCTCATACTTAAATGTTCATCAAACATCCTTTAATGTTCACAAGAATTTAATAAAATGTTCATTACTCAAAAGTTCATTACAATTAGCTTAAATGTTCATCACGTTGTTCATAAATGTTCATCAAAATGCTTATAAACGTTCATTTTGATATACTCTACTGAATGTTCATCACATTTTAATTTTCACCAACACAATGTTCATCACATTATAATTAAATATTCATCACGTTGTTCATAAATGTTCATCAAAATGTTTATAAACGTTCATTTTGATATACTCTAGTATATGTTCATCACATTTTAATTTCATGTTCACCAAGAGAATGTTCATCACATTATAATTAAATGTTCATCACATTATATCTAAATGTTCATCACATTATATTTAAATGTTCACCAATTTGAATTAGACTTAAAATTTTCATTTTATACTTTAACCTTTTCATTTATTATTGGACCACCGCCGGACCTCCACCGGACCCCGTCGGACCGCCGCCGGACCTCCGCCGGACCCCCGCCGGACCCCCGTCGGACCGCCGCCGGACCGCCGCCGGACCGCCACAACTACCCCCACTTGTAGTGGGGGTAACTAGTTTAATCTAAGCCATTGGATGCTAAGGCATCCAATGGCTTAGATTCATTCTTATTTATCTCTAAGAGAGAGTTTATTATGAGATTTTCACCATAAGTCAATATACTATTTGTTACCCATCTTATTGATTTTTTTATTTAAGTTTCCATACAAAATAGGAGATTTAGATGTGAAATGTCTAAAGAATATTTTATATTTATCTAAGACTATCTAATTGAGTTTTGATGGTGTAGAAAGGGTTACATTGATAAAGGAGAAGAGTATATTGAAAATGTTTTACATTGATCATTGAATCTCTTTTCAAATACAAAAGACTGGTATTTTCATATTTATATTTTGTTACTTTTTACAAATATAAATTTTACTTTTATATTATTTGTATTATAGGTGCATAGGAATTTTGAGCATTTTATATATTAATGTAAACTTATAATCCCGTGATATTCACGAGACCTACACTAGTTTTGAGCATTTTATATACAAAGTCTTTATTTGACACACCCTTACTTTCGTCACGAAAGTATTTCACAAGAGATTCGTCACGGAGAAACGGAGGACTTCCGTCACGAAGGTTCCCAAGAGTTCCGTCACGAAGGTATTGGGGAGTTCCGTCACGAACCTTTTTTCGAAAAAAAATAAAAATTCAGAATGTTGTAGAGAATTTCAATACGAGTCCGTGCATATAAAATACGTCCAAAACGGACATCGTTTGCCCTTCCAAAAGCCCTAAAAACAAAACAGTCGTTTTCGTTAAGTTCGTAATATTTAAACATAATGCATAATTGTACTTTATAAGTAATAAACTAGTGATATTAAATGATAATATATAAATTTAATTGCATGATTTTTAACTATAATTAATAATTATATAAGTTTTTGTTTTTACGAACTTAACGCATGCAACTGTTTTGTTTTTAGGGCTTTTGGAAGGGCAAACGATGTCCGTTTTGGACGTATTTTATATGCACGGACTTGTATTGAAATTCTCTACAACATTCTGAATTTTTTATTTTTTTTCAAAAAAAGGTTCGTGACGGAACTCCTGGGAACCTTCGTGACAGAAGTCGTCCGTTTCTCCGTGACGAATCTCTTGTGAAATACCTTCGTGACGAAAGTCTGACCAAATACATTTGTGACGAAAGTAAGGGTGTGCCAAATAGAATTTTAGGATGTGCCAAATAGTAAGTCCCTTTATATATTAATGTAAACTTATAATTCCGTGATATTCACGGGATCTACACTAGTAGTTATTATATATAGGAGATATTACTTCTACCATTCTACATGTTGTTCATTATATATAGGAGATATTACTTCTACCATTCTACACGTTGTTCATGTAAACGTTTGGTTCGTCAATCTGAGCTCTACATGGTTTGTTGGGTTTGACTATTGAAGAGTGCTTTATGCATTATTTTATTCACCCACCTATAAAACAAACACCAAACTAAAATCTATCATTCTCAACCCATACCTTTCCAACCCGATTTCTATCCCAACCCGAAATCCATTCTCCTACCAAACGTGCCCTAAGAGATCATGGCCGGATATAACAGTGCGAGACCAGAAGACACTAACAAGACAAGTATTATGGTGTTTTTTTAACCACCCAAAAAGAAAACAAGTAACATTATGTTTCAGAAACACTACAGACTTCATTCTTGAAAGGAAAAGCAAGGGCAGTTCTCTAGAGAAGAACCAGCAGACTTCACACATTTCCAGTTGTTGTCGTCGACATCATCGTACAACTAACTTCCTCATCACCTCTCTCTTCCCTTTGTACCCCCACCTTTCTCTACAAACTATAAGGAAAAACAACTTCATATATATGTTTATGTATGCAGACATATTCTACCTATATCAATCACGGTTCCAGCTTCAATGAAACAACCCGAGATTGCCTGTTGCGCCTTGCTGCTTTGACAAAGACGATAGATAGACAAGGCGGAGCCCACCATGGCCGACGAACCTTCTGCTCTCCTTTCAAGCAAGCAACTAGACATGCAGAAAGAAAGAAAGAAATGGAATGCAATGTAATTTAATGCATATAGGGCCTCAAAGTTCTAGAATCGGCTTAGAAGCTAAAACATTCTGAAAATTAATCATGTTGTACTGTATTTAAAAATGCAATTGAGCAACTGCTCCTTTAACAGTGTAGAATCTTCTTTAGGGTTTCAAGCTGGGAAAAAATTTATTTCAGCTGAATTTGTTAGGAAGTGTATCTACCTACTTGTGTGACCTTCCTATGAATACCCTTTCTCTCACAATCAATTGCTAATCAAACAAAAAGGCACAATTATGAAAGACGAAATTGAAGAATTTTCTTAGAGAGCTCTCATTCAATGAGCTACTAGTGGAAGTAAAAAACTTAAAGCCTCAAATCATAAACTCAAGAGGAGAAGTTGTGTTATTCCCAACAGTACAGTATACCATGATCACCTAATGAAGGCGTTGGCTTCACGGTTCTGCACTTTGCAAATTCAAGTCAAAGGGGTTTCTTAAGCAATGGTTCATATCCCACAGTTAACAAATGCTTGAGTATGCACTATATTACTATCAGCCCAACAATTACAAAAAACAGCAGCCAATACACGAGCAAATTTGTTACAGGGAAACCTACTTTTCACTACTGAAACTAGACGATGTTTTTACCAAAAGTTTAATCCAGGTGCAGGCCAGTGTGATGATAGGAGAGTTTCCTTTGATATTGTTTTATGAAAATCACTTTCATACTACCTAGTGCAGCTTCAATTTAGTAACTCCCAGGATCACCTCTATTTTCACTTTCTCAATTCTATTGTATGGAGTAAGAGAAAACAGAGAGGTAGAAAGAATGATTGAACCTTTAATCCGCCTAAGCTCCTTGCATAACGTAATGAAGTCTCCCCATTTCATGTGGCACCGCCTTATAAATCGAAGTATCTGTTCAGTAGTGAACATAGACATACCCTCCAAGTACTCACCATTAACCCCATGTTCTTTAAAAGTCTGACGGTAGCTACCCAGATTTATTTCTTCCAACCACATACCAACATCCTGAAAGAGAAGGGTATTATCTCGAGATTAATCTAGCATCCTATTCAGCTAAGCAAACACCAATAGTCAAGAAGAGGCAGTAAAATCACCATCTTTTTTATCAAAAGGTCAACACTAATGTACAAACATTTACTAATTGCTTCTTCTTTTTCTACAAAAGTACACCTCAAAAGTCAAATTCCATGAAATTTGCTCTATACAAATAAGAATTTTAACCCTTAGGATCCTAAATATGACGTTCTTAAGTTATGCAATAATTCTATGTTGAACCTTTAGTGATTTTCAGCAATAATAATATCTTATCCTCTCCTAAAATCCCCCATAGGTCTCACTCAGCACCAACCAATAAGGAAGAAACAAGCACTTCAAGCTTTCTCCATGGAAATTGCAAAGCATCCCCATTATAGTATACCTTCGCAATTCAGCTTTTCCACTTGGTAAGTGGTAACAATCATAGCCAGTCACATTGAAACCCTAACAAGGTGAGCTATTCATCTTCACATCAAATGCGGAAGAATACTTCAAATTCTTTGGAAGTGTTATTGTAAATCTAACCAAAGCGAAGACCATATAATCACAGTCCAACACAAAAATTGCAAGGTAACTCTCAACAAAGCTGTAAAAGCAACAATTAGACACCATAAGTAGCACAAACCCTTAATCCATACAACATGAAAAAACTCAATCTAGAAGACGGGAAAAACAGAAACAGCGGCGAGATCTGTCTCGGATTGTGAAAATAAAGATTGAACTACCTCAACAGTCCAGATGAAAAAATCAAGGGGCTCGGGCGATTGCTCTCTGCTCATCTCACAAGGGACCGAGTTTCACAACCAAAGAATCCTAAAATTGACCATATAATACGAATCGCAGAGATGGATCGGGAATCAGAAATCAGAAATCGATAAAAGTGGAAGGGAGAGATTGAAGGGGGTAAATACCGTGAAAGATCAGACGAAATTAGGGGTGAATCTGTGCATTTGATTAGGTGAGACAGCAGATCAGAGAGAAGTTTCAGCTCCAGCAACAAACAAACGTAAGCAGAGAGAAGAGAGGAAGGGGTTAGTTTCAGTAATCGAACCTTCTTTTGTGTATACAAGTTTACAACTGTAGATTGTAGGTGTGGGACCCTTAAATTATAAGGTAGCGTTTGGCTATCAACCTGGCTCCTACATTCAGTCATTCACCGAACTACTCAACTTTCAAAATCCCGCTTAGGTGGATAGGGTGAAAGATAGATAAATCACATCCATCATCCGATCTATGAGTTGGATAACTCATCTAATCCATCTTCATTTATAATGATGCATCATCCGCTCCAATCCATCTAATCATCTACAGGGTGATCGTGTGAACAAGGTGATTTCAGATCAAAATTATTAAAATAATATTGAAGAAAAAATGAAATATAATTTGTTTCAGGACAATAAACGTAAATATATTCAAATTTCAAGTCTAACAAAGCAGTAAATATTGTTCAAATACATCAAAGATCTAGTTCAATTCATGAAGGAAATTTGGTAATCTTGATTCTTTCATCCACAAATCTGTGTACTCCTCGGTCCTCTCCTTCGTAATTGATACATATATGTAAGCAATGATTCAAGTGCACGTGCATTAACTAAAGGATAATATGGTAGACATTTTGCACACTTTAGGAAGTTGAGTGGAACTAAGAGAGTGATGGACCGTGAGAGCGAGACTGTTAAGTCCGACGGGAAAGTGACCGGTGGAGACCGTGGAGTGGTCAGGCGACCGAGGTTGGAGGAGTGGAGGGACACAACTGAAGAGTGAAATATACATAAACGATTGAGGCAGTCATGAAGGTTAATGAGGAGTGACCGAGTGAGATGTGAGAAATTTAGATTTTTATATGTAGGATTTTAAACATAGCAGGTGAGCCAGTGGATGTGGATCGGGTGGGGTGGGTCGGATGATCGGTTCGGGTTGGATGGGTGAGTGGTCACCCACATCCGATTCGTTCACCCATTCAATCATCTGTCATCTTACTTTCACCCACGTTTTTCGGGTTTTCATCCATTTCTTCGGATCGGTTGATGCGGATATTCGCGTATGCGGATGAAATTGGCATTCCTAATCTCGGTGTTGAATTTCATTTCATTTCAATAAAGCAAAATCATTTTATTTTCATATTGTTACTATTACTATTCTTTATCGCATGTTAATAGGTTCAATATATAGGTTATTTGATTTTTTCTATCAATGTAACTGTATTATATTTACTATCATGTAGTATGAAGCTTCATTTCTACTTCCTTTTCCGATTTTTTATTTATCTTGTAATTCATGTCGAGAAGTAATAGATCTGTATTTTTCTCTTCTCAAACTCGCTCTCTAAAAGCTCACATGGCATCAGAGCTAAGGTCTTTCTTGACTGATTTTTTTTCATCCTTGTTTAGCCTCCATTGTTAAACACTCTTCGACTTTTCTACACAACATTCATTGTTGAGATTCTGTTCTATTTTTTTACAACCTTCATTACTGTAAAATATGACAACTAGAGAAGTTTCTGAAATTCCTTTTGATGTTTGATAGAGTAAGAAATCAGAAACACTCAGAAACATTATAACTCAGCTGAAACTTAAATTAAAGCTAGAAAACAAGGGATATTCACATATATATATACACTCTAATGACTCATCTCAGAGGAGACACTCTCATAAGATCCCAAAGCTAATGCCCGAATTCTCTACTAAATTCCTAGATATCTCAAAAACAGGGATATTCACATATATATATATACTAATAATACTGACATGAATACCTTGCTAACAACCTAGATATTACTAGTCAATCCCTTACAACAAACCTAGTCCGCAAGAATGGACTTTAAAATCTTGATGATAAATGTGCAGCAAAGCACGGTACAATCTTGAATAAAAGTTGCTTGGTTGGACAAAGATGCAACTAGGAGAATCTGAAGTCCCATACCTCTTTCCTGGAATTCAAACTCCTTTTCTAAAACAAAAGGTTCTCTTTTAACCCAAGTTGCACATGACATAGCAAAATGTCAGTTGACTCCAAGTCCGAAATATTGACTTCTAAATAGATCATGGGTATTCGCAATAGTTGATCAAAGTGTATAAATCCCAAAATGCAATCTCACCATTCAGAGCAAGACCATGAGGGATGTTAGTAACTGGGTCGTCTGGACAGGAATTGCAGTAGAACGACTCCTCTTCAAGGGCTTGATCAACGGTTACTTGATTCGGATAAGATTTGAATCATGGTGAACACTTTCCGAAATCAATATTTTGCCCCTATTAAGCCTAAGGGATTCCACAAAATCTGAAGTGAGATAAGACAAATTTTCTAGTTCTTATCGAGACTTCCAACAAGAACTAAACTAAAGAAATTGAGTGTTTTGGATTATTGCTTGTGTTAAAGATGAGTAAGAAGTTCAGTTCTTTCATCCATTTTCGACATCAACTCTCTGCAATCCTTTATATAGGCTTTAGAGAGAGAAAACAAAACGGTTACCAAAAAATAATTGTTGCAGTTGGGCAGTTCCCGACGGTTATGGCGGTTACCACCATGTACACATGGTTGTCCGCTTTTATCGGCTGTTACAAATTAATTACGCCGGAAATGGAGGTCATTTACTTAATTAGCACGTGTTAAAATAAAATAACCGTCAAATAACCGCTCCAGTCCCAAGGGAACTTAGATCCAGTTCCCATGGCCGAATACCGTCAGTTCCCTTTCCAAAAACTCAAAAGATGTTTCAAAGGAGCTTGACTTTTACATGTAACATATATCATTGGTTCTTCTGGAACTAAATTCACTTACACAAGTGTTTACTCCACACACCCGGACTTGTGTTCTAATGAAGTAAGTTCTCATGATGTCGCACGAACCCCGATTATACTAAATGACAATGATTTCACTAAAATCACCAACAATCCTCCCCCATTTTAGTGCAATCCTTGATTCACAAAATAAGTAAGCCTTTTTCCTCAAACTCATGCATAAATGAAAATATCATGAAGATTGAATTTCCACTTAGTGTAACTATACATTCCAAGCACCCAGGAATCATGGTGTCCTAAGGATTGAACCAATCAACCTCTTTGGGTACATGAAGATAGCACACACACCAATTTACTTTCAACTCTATAGTCTACTTGACTCTCTTAAGGGCCTTGAGTCCTTATCCTTTCATAAGCGTATGTGAAGCCAACCCAAGCTTCATGAAGCGGCCAAACTCCACGCTCATATAGGTAGATCCTTTAGGAACATACGTCCTCAATCGTGCACCTACAATATGCACTTTTTCAAAGGAACTATTAAGAAATAGTTTCAACCTCATACTTGTAGGAACTGAGCACAACCTGGGGATAGTTCCTACGTGCTCTCAAGTTTCTAGGTGTGAGCTTTCCACATTGAATTCTGTCCCAACGTTAGTTAGGTAGGAATTGGGTGTCTCACCACTAGAAAGCTTATACGGGTCTTAATCTCATCCCCTTGGCGGACTTGGAGACCAAGTCCCTTGGCAATCCCTTCGTCAAGTGATCAGCCAAATTTTGTTGTGACCTAACAAAATCCACGGAAATCACCCCATGCGAAATGAGCTCTCTTATCGCACTATGCCTCACGCCTATGTGACGTGATTTCCCATTGTATACATGACTATATGCCTTAGCCAAATTTGCAGCGCTATCACAATGAATTGAAATAGGTGAAACCGGTTTCTCTCATAATGGAATCTCATAAACCAAGTTCCTTAGCCATTCCGCCTCTTTACTAGCTGCGGCTAATGCAACAAACTCAGATTCCATAGTGGAACCCGTGATGCAAGTTTGTTTCTTCGAAGCCCATGAGATAGCTCCTCCCCCAAGAAGGAACACCCATCCACTAGTAGAAGAGTGATCTTCTTCAATAGTGATCCAACTTGCATTAGAATAACCTTCTAAAACCGAAGGTGATCCAACATACTTAAGACAAAAGTCTTGAGTTCCCTTCAGGTACCGTAGTACCCTATAAATAGCTTGTCAATGAGATGCACTAGGGGAACTAGTGAATCTGCTGAGTTTCCCTACTGCAAAAGCAATATCCGATCGAGTACTTGTCATAGCATACATCAAGCATCCAATTACCCTTGGTTGCTCGCCTAACTTAAGCGAGTTAGAGTTGTTCGCCTAAGTTAGGCGAGCAATCTGACGTGTAAATAGCATCTGACAAGCGTGAGAATAACAATATCTTTTTTTATGTTAAGAATGCATTGTTTGGGTTGGACTCACCTTTTTTTTCTCTTCTTTCTATAAAAACAAGTATTCGTTACATTATTTAGTCCACGTAGTTACATTAACATATCATTTTTCTCAGCAACTACTTGACTATTTTTTTTATTTGTGTATCGTGTGACTATTTTTCTTACCTACACTTTGTGCTTGGATGTGAAAGTGATAATCAAGAATCTATGAGCATATAGTCATGGCTAGGGATGTCAACAAAAGTAAAAATCGACCCCCCCTCCCCCTCAATTTTTAAAGTTTAAATGAATGAGGATTCTAAATATTTTTGGTTTGGTTAAGCAAACTTAAAATAATTCATGGTTAATGGTTCGGTTTTTGTTAAATATTATTCAAACCCGGTTAACCATTTAATCTAAATCTTATAGAATTTTCGTACTGTAGTTTATTTTTGTTCTTCTATTCAATACCTCATCTTATGTCATTTTTTTCCCTCCGTCCCTTAATTATGTTCTCATTTCCATTCTTTGCACGAGAATTAAGGAGAGGAGAGAAAAGATGAGAGAGAGGGATGAAAATAGGAGAGAGTATATTGGAATGAGAGAATGGTGAGAGATGAGAAATTAAAGGGTTAAGATTGATTGAGAAAATAATAGGAGAAAGAAAAATTAAAGTGTATTTTGAATTGTTGTAGTTTTGGGAGAAATTAATAGGTTTTAATGAGGGTATATTGGTAAAGATTTTTGTTTAAAAATAGAAATGAAATTATCAAATTGAGACACTTGAAATGGGAAATGAGAATATAAAAACACGATTCTTAAATAACACCCGGTACTTTATTCAAACAACGCCGGGTCACTCGCGTTCTGCGAGGACCCGTACACTCGCGTTCTGCGAGATTAGCCAAAAATTAGGTTAATTACATGCATGCTAATCTCGCGTTCTGCGAGTGCACGTGTCCTCGCGTTCTGCGAGTGTACGTGTCCTCGCAGAACGCGAGATTAGCATGTCAGATTGACGTTGTTGTGCGCCATTACTACATGTCTTGTCCCCACCTAACTATAATAACTACCCCCTTATTTTAAGTATTCCGTAACACCTATTAACCCTACCCTAACACCTCTTTTTATCATCTTTCACCTCTTTCACCCTCCATTAAAACCCATTTTCAAAACCTTAAAACTTCAAAACACTCTAAAAACACCTAAAATAATGGAAGATGAAGAGGAATTCAACAAAGGAGGGAATGAAGATGGTGGTTCATCAAGTTACCATTCAAATGAGGTAATGTTCTTACTTAATTTTTGAATTTTAATTTGTTTTGCACCATTAAGAGCTAAAATGAACTTATTATGTTGTATTTCATGTTAAATCTAGTAGTAGTGGTAAGTGTTGAAGAGATGACTTTTGCATATAATGTCAAAAACTTAGATGTGTTCATGTTTTTAGGGTTTTTATGGTTTTGAATGTAGGAACTCATGTTATGTTAAATTATCCCGTTCAAGAACTAGTTTCAGGAAATAGCAACTTCTCGCGTTCTGCGAGAGGAAGCCACTCGCAGAACGCGAGAAGTGCCTGCCTCGCAGAACGCGAGAAGTTGCACATTACAGAGTATTAACAGAAGCATTGTGTATAGGTGAATTTTTCTTTGTTCACTGGATTGAATGCAATCCAGTTGAATGACTACACCTACCCCTCGCGGAATACGGTGCCCGTTTCGCCACCGTCATTTGATTTAGGGATTGACGACTTTGGATATTATCATCAACCATCTTTATATGAACAACATGTGCCATCTACATATGAATTGCCTGTGCCATCTACTTATGAGTTGCCCGTGCCATCTACTTATGAATTGCCATGTACATATGAGGTGCCATCAAGCTATGATGCGTTTGATTCACAATTTGCTAACCCACCAACAAACGTAGGAGAGGAGATGTGTTTTCTTCCCTCTTTACGCACTGCACCAAAGTTTGATAGTCCCGTATGTGAGGAAGAGGTTGTTTCTAGGGATTATTCGGAATATTTCACTACGGAGCAAGTGTTTGCCTCTAAGGAGATTGGTCATTTGTGGGCTTTGAATGTTGCAAAGCAACACAAGTTTATGATCTCTATTGGAAGGACTGTACCAGCTAAACTGGGGCAAAGTGGTAAGATTCAAATCATTTGTGAGAAAGGGGGAAGCCATAGGCCTAAAGGTGTCGGTGTTAGATCAAACACAAAGAGCAAGAAAACGGGGTGTAAATTTCAGTTGAAGCTCATGGAGAACCGGGTTGAAGAGAATTGGAGATTAGTGGTTGTTTGTGGTTTGCACAACCATCCTATTGGAGATAGTTTGGTCGGGAATGCATTTGCCGGGAGGCCAACCCCGGATCAAAAGAAAAAGGTTCGTGAGATGGTACTTTCACATTGTTCTCCAAATCAGATTTACACTGAGATAAACAAGGATCCCGGAAGTTGCACAAAGAAGAACCAAGTGTACAATTTGGTAAGACATATAAGGGAAGAGGAAATGGAAGGTAGAACCGTGGTTCAAGAATTCTTTCACCAATGCAAAGAGAGCAACTACTTCATGGAGTATAGGCCAAGTGCAACGAACCCTTCGATAATAGGCGACTTGTTCTTTGCTAGCCCCGAATCAATGAAACTCTTAAAGGCGTTTCCATATGTCCTTTTGATGGACTCGACTTATAGCACGAACAGGTAAGTATTTATCATTCTGTTTTTATGTTGTATTTATCTTACTGTATTTTGGTTCCAGGTACAATGTTCCCTTCCTGGAGATAGTCGGTTTGACTTCTACATGGAAGAATTTTGTTGTGTGCGGGGTATGGTTAGAGGCTGAGAGCGAGGATAGTTATTTATGGGCGTTGCAGCAGCTGCAGACGATGTATTTGAGAATAGGAGCATCGCCTACTTGCTTCGTCACTGACCGTGAGATGGCTCTTATGAATGCAACAGACAAGTTATGGCCAAATGCAAAGTTTCTCTTATGTAGGCGACATGTAAGGAAGAACATAGAGGCGAGAGCCAAGATAGCTATGGGCACACAAGCATTGGGGGTTCATATTTCAAATGATTATTATAACGTGTTCGAACAAACCACTGAAGAAGATTACAAGAGTACTTTGAAGAAACTTGAGGACGAATGGCGAGCTTATCCAGCCGTATTGAAGTACGTGAGAACGAATTGGCTAAACCGTTACAAAGAAAGACTTGTTTCAGCATGGACGGATAATGTCTTCACTCTCGGGAATAACACAACAAACAGGTATGTTCTGTTATTTATGTCTACCTTCTACATATGATAAAAAGAGCTTCTGTAATGCACACCTCGCAGAACGCGAGGGCATACCACCTCGCAGAACGCGAGTAAATTCCTTGATTCAGTGTTGATGCATTTTCGAATGCAAAGATCCTGGAACAATGTATGAACTCGCAGAACGCGAGGTGTACACACCTCGCAGAACGCGAGGAGTTACACATTACAGAAGGATCCACAGGTTCTGATTTGTATTTGCATTTTATTGTTTTTCGAACATTTTAGAGTTGAAGGAGCACATTCATGTCTTAAGTCATACTTGTCAAGTGGAAATGCTAGGCTAGACACAATGTTCAAAGAATACAAAACAATGGCGGAGAACCAACTTAAGGAGATTACTGTGTCTTTCACCGAGAGTTTGAATAAGAGCTTCACAGTTGTTGAAGGGGCCGACTTGTTTAAAGTCTTGAAGTTCAAAGTCTCTTACAAATGCATAGAATTTTTGCTTAAGGAATACACGAAGGGGGAGAGATTAGGTGCGCACTTTAATATGTTTTGTAGCTGCGGGATCAAGATTAGAGATGGGTTGATGTGTGTTCATCAGATTGTAAGACATTGGAAGGAGCAAAGACCACTAAGAGTATCAGAGTTGCACCCTTTCTGGAGTACTTTGAGTTTGGAAGAAGTTGATGTTCCCGGCATACTGGAAGTTAAGAGTAAGGTGGCAAGGCGTCTTTTTCAGACTTTCTATGAGGAAACGTTTCCGAAATTGTGCCCCCATGATCAAGAAAAGTGTGCACAAACTGTTTTAGACATTGGGAAAGTAAATACTCCTCTAAAAGAGCCGGCTATTTCAAAGCACACCGGAGGTCGTCCAGTCGGAGCTCCTAACAAACAACCTAGGTCAACGCAAAGAAGACCGTCTGCATGGGAGCACACTAATGTTGAGATGGATGCTAGAGATTTGGAAGAAACACCCCCAAAGAAGCAAAAAAATGCTTCTAATTCTGAAACATTCAAGAAACCAAAGATTAAGGTGATTGGCAAGTACAAGTCTCACATACCCGCGTCAATGCGCACCCATGTGAATGGTTGGTTTGAGGTAAATGGAGATGGAAATTGTGGATTTAGAGCAATAGCTCATGAATTGCATGACAACCAACACTTATGGAGGGAAGTAAGAGATTTGATGATAGCTAAGGTCAAAGAGATTTGGCACCTAGTTCAAGGAACTTGGATTGGACCTCCACAACAACCAACTTTGGAGAGCGCTTTACACCAACTGACATGGGAAGGAATAGGAAGGGCTCCAGAAGATCACTGGCTAGCTACCCCGGAAATGGGATGCCTTGTGGCATCCACATTCAACATAGTGTTCGTAACGGTGGGAAAAAGTGCTAACTACACTTACCTTCCTCTACAACGTCCTACTTGGTTAGAAGATGGTGACACACTTCCGACGTTCTGCTTATTCTATATTCAGAGTGAGAGACATTTTGTTCCGGTAAGTTTTTGGATCTACTTATGAATTACTATCTAATATGCAACTTCCTAACGTTGTTGTTTTCTTGTAGTTGCGTCTTGAAGAAAACTGCCCATTACCTCATGTGTTTACTCCTTGGTGGCGAAACGCTGAAAGAGATGCTTTTTCTTTGCACGATCTTGTGTCACATCGATGTGCCGCCTTTGAAATGTAATGTTGAAGTTATGTTTTATTCGCTGAATTTGTAATGTAATGTTGAACTGGAGATGGTTTTTTAAATTCTTAAACTGTAACTAATGTCATGGACATTTTCCAGAAAATGTCATTCCTCGCGTTCTGCGAGGATGGTGTCACTCGCAGAACGCGAGTTACACCAACCGTGCCACAGACCGTGCATATCAACTGAGAGCACCTTGTTTCTTATAGGGCAGACTCGCGTTCTGCGAGTGGTGTGCACCTCGCGTTCTGCGAGGTTATGCAAAAAACGAACAGAATTGAAGCAACACCAACATATCCCTAAACATAATCCAACAAAATTATCCAATCAACAAAACACCTAAGAAAGCAATCCAAAACACAATCCAAAACACAAAACGAAAGGCTACTCGTCTTCTCGTGGTCGGAAGGGAGCGAGAGTTGACATACTTAGGAGCATTTGGGCGTGATATGAATCAAAATCCTCTGGAGTGGCAAACCGATACCGGTCCATGTCATTGTACACCCGGCCAATCACCTATACGCAAGTAAACATTCATTCTATGTTAATATTCGAGACAAACAAAGACTAGAAACGCAAGATAAACCAAAACAATTAATATTACCTGTCTCTCAGTCATCATCCCAGGGATTGCAGGACGGATATACCTATGGGTCCTCTTGATGTACCAATCCATGTAATCATGGGAGCATTCATGTGGTGCATAGGCAACTGGCCCCATATCATCGAGAGACAAAGAGTGAACATCTCTTGACTCCCAAAGCCATTGGTTGGCGTCATAAAAAACACTATAACACCTAATGTTTTTCAACCTATGAGCTTTGAGCGGTTCGATGACTGGCCTAGGAATACGCTGCACTCTCCCAAATTGTCTGGGACACCTATCAGGCATGTGTGGTTCGGTGATGTCACAGCAAGATAGCACCCCGTGAAATAGAGCGGGAGCAAGCTCAGGATCGGTGAAGTCTTGTGCTCCATACGGGTTCCAACATACCTAACAAAATGACAGAAAAACGCATGGTGAAGTCTGTAAAACACCAGAAACTGCAGAAACTAGGACTAAATGCAGAAACTTGCATTTTCTCGCGTTCTGCGAGTGTGTCCATCCTCGCGTTCTGCGAGAAGCCACAGACTCGCGTTCTGCGAGAAAATGTTGCATAATCAAAGAAATTACTGCTGCGTACTAAAAAAATGCAGAAATCCCAGAAAATGCAGAAACTTACCATCTCCGGCATAAGAATATCGAGCGCTCCCCTATAGTCCCTTCCGACTTGCCCCTTCTTCAGCTTTACATTCTTAGGCATCCACCGGTATGCCCATGGTTGCTCCGCTCTCCACCGAGGACGTTCAGTAGGTCGGAAGTGTGGGAAGTAGTTGTAGATCCATGCCTAAGAAATACAAAGTACGTTAAATATGAAAATATATATAAGTATGTAAATTAAACGCTTAGAAAGTATAATACCTGCAACAAGGTGTAACAGAAAGACATCTGCGCACAACCCTGTCGTGTGCATACCCCCAGCTGCCTATACAGATGGGCCAAAGCAGCTGAACCCCACGATATGCCCGTAGCATGGGCATAGGTTTCCAAATAAGGCCCATATCTAAGCCGAATCAAGTTCTGTGACTTGTCCGGAAATAAGAGCGAGGAAGCAGTATACAACACCCATCCTAAACCCTTTCGCTCTGGACCTAGGGTTTCACAATGCCTTCTAAACCAATCAGCTTTCACCCTCCCAGAATCTAAAGTGTGCGGATCTACTCCAAAAATTTCCGCCCCCTTCCTACCATAGTATTTTATAATCTCATCATGACTAAACTTGGCACCCAGTTTCTTGCAAGTAGTCATTGCTTTCCCTTCTATAGGTAGGCCTAAAATCATATGTACATCCAGAAGGCCAATAGTGATCTCACCACAAGGGAGGTGGAATGAGTTAGTCTCCGGTTGCCATCGTTCGATGAACGCTTCAATCAACGGATAGTCGATTGCTTCGTACATCATGTCAGGTAGATCTGACAATCCAACAGCACCGGGAATCTCTGACCAGTCATCGTTGTCCAATGGCCAGTCACTGCTTTGCTTTGTCCGTTGTTGTGGCTTCATCGGACCTTTCAACTGCAGAAAAATACAAAATTACACACTGCAGGCCAAATTTACAAAAAATACAGTTTCTGCAGAATTATCAGCTTCTGCAGAAACCAAGCATTTTCTCGCGTTCTGCGAAGAGTAACACCCTCGCGTTCTGCGAGTATGCCACTCCTCGCGTTCTGCGAGAAAATGCACAGAAATTGCATTTTCTGTGCATTCTGCAGAATTTCTGTAAATGTATTAAAAATGCAGAAAATCAATAAATTAGTAAATTACCTCCCCTTTCTGGATGTGGAACGCCACATGTGCTTCAAATCCCTTAAGCAACTCGGGATCTTCTGGACCGCCAGGTGTGGCATGAGTGAGCTCAGGATCATACTTTGGCTCATTCTTCTTGGACTTCCTCTTTCTTGTTGGTTTCTGGACCAATTCTTCTTCTTCTTCTTCTTCTTCTTCATCATCATCATCATCACCTTCTTCTTCGTGTTCTTCCCCAAAACCTTCATCCTGGTACTCTTGTTCCATCGGTTCTGGTTGAGGATTGTAAGAAGAAGAACAAGCTTGTCCACTTCCTTGACCCATGTCTTCAGGAACACTTCCCTCACCAAATGCACCTCCCCACCCTTGTCCACCGACCCAACTTTGTCCACCCCACCCTTGTCCAACTTCCACTAAAGCATACTGAGGAATGAAATTGTCCCAGCTTCCCGATTGTTCATATGGACTTGATTGTGGTGCCCATTGAGTTGACGGTTGTGCACATGAAACTGACTCTTGAGAATAAAGGTCCCAATCATCATTTCGATACCCTTGATATGTATCTGCTCGTTCTATCCCACTAGGCACAGAACAGTCTTCCCCGGCATAACTATGGACACCACTGTACCGCTCTATGGGGCGATAATCAACGTCGGGGAGCCCCTCGGGGAAGAGCTCTACCGGTGTTGTATTCTTTGCTCTCCTTTTCCCTTTTGCATTTTCAACCGGTGGATTTTCTCTCACAGCGTTCCTATTTCTTCGACGGGTTGAACGTCCAGGAAGATCCATTACCTAAAAAAATGTAAAGTAGAATCAGTATATAAATATAACATTATATAAAGTAAAATCAGTATATAATAAAAATCTGCAGAAGAGGAAAGAATTTCCAGTTTTGTCAATTACTCGCGTTCTGCGAGTACCATGACACTCGCGTTCTGCGAGTACCATGACCCTCGCGTTCTGCGAGTAACATGACCCTCGCGTTCTGCGAGTATACCCCTCGCGTTCTGCGTCAATTTGCACAATCATGAGTTTCCGGCAACAGTTTCCGGCGAGATTTTCCGACGAAAATTCAATATTTTAGCTAAAATACCTATCAATTTAAGTAAATTACCAAATAAACATCAAAACCCTAAATAAAATCAACAACCCTAATCAAAAACCCTAACCCTAATGAATTTCAACATAAAACAACATCCACTCATCCACCATAATTCAAAATCATCATCTTTCATCCATTATACAACCATTTCTAAATCAACATTCAATATCAAAACATCATACAATATGCAATTTTCTATACTAACAACATATATTCATCTAAAAACAACATTAAAAAGCATAAGAGTATTAGAAACATACCTTATATGGAGATTTGAATTGAAAAGAGGAAGAAGAAGTAGGTTGAAATTGAGGGAGATGGTAAAATGAGAAGAGAGCGGCGGAATTTTGTAATGGTGGTTGTAAAAATGGGCCGAGTAGGGTTTTTCACCTTTTATAGGGAAAAACCCCCTCGCGTTCTGCGAGGTGACGCACCCTCGCGTTCTGCGAGGGGACGCACTCTCGCGTTCTGCGAGGGGACGCACTCTCGCAGAACGCGAGGGACCGGGCGTTATTTAGAAAACGCCCGGGCGGTATTTAGCAAGGGCCTATAAAAAAGGGATGGAGGAGGGTATTCTATTCGATCCTTCACAACTTGTTTTCCCTTGACTTCAGGTCCAATCCATATTTATTTGGCCCGATTAATGTGTACATGTCCATTCTTTAGTATGTTTGGATATTCATTAGCCGAATATTTCCATTTGTTTTGTATCATTTTTTGACCTACATCGCCACCGGATTAGAGTATAAAATCAAGGTATTTGGTTGAGCAAACGGTGTACACATTCTTAATTTGACTCCTCTAACCGATTGAATGCCATAGCGAGCCGTTTAGAAAGTGATGAGACAATCTCTTGTGAATAGAGAAACAAGGTAGTAAAGAAATGTAAGTTAAGTTGATTTTTTAATATCAACGCAAAAAATGCTAATTTTATCACATTATTTCTATGCAAAATGTTTATACACACTTCTATATTTAATCCATTTATATAACATCTATCTTATATTAAAGATGAGACTTTTAGAGCTTTTAGAGTGATTTTAGGCTTAGTTTGTTATATAATTATATTTTTATTATTAATTTTAATTATTAATAGATTGAATAATTATATTAAAAAATAAATCTTAAAAAATTATCATTCTTTTCAACAACAAATATACAACTATTTTATTGAGAATAAATATTATGTTGAAGGTTAATATATATTCTTACGATAAAATTAGGTTGATTTTCGATAATAAAAATTAAGTCAAGTTACATAACCTTCATGAAATAAAATATACTTTTAAATAGTCTTTACAAGAAAAAAAGTTAATCATAATTTTTTGACAAACTCGATTAAAAGGATATACAATTTTCATACGAATAATATGAAATTTCCCGTGCATGACACGGATCACTACAGTAGTTTATTAATTATTCTTCGAATTGATTAACCCTATTCTCAAATCGCACGAGCTTTAACGGAGAGAGTATATTAACATGACAAGATAATAAATATAAATTTAGAAAAACCGAACCGAAAAAATGGTTAACCCATTAACGATTAATTGACTTTAATAGAATGGTAACTATTTATAAACTATTAGGTGCGATTTCGGTGAGAATAATTTTTAAAATGAGAACATGATAATGACTAATGTCCATCAAAATATAATTAAATGTTGATGCACATACAATTTTTACCTGAATGCTTTTCATTTTTTCGGTAAATGTTCTTTAAAAAATGAACTTTCTTCAAATTTTTGATGTTTTTAAGTTTGTCAAATAATGTGCACCCAATTAGTATTGCACCAATTTACTAATAATGTGCATCATTCTCACGTTTATATTTTAAAAATTATTCTCACCCACACTTTACCTTATAAATTTGATTAATTAAAATGGTGTTTATTGAATATATGGTTAACCGGTTTGGAAACCCCTTGTTCGGGGGTGTTCATTACTTGGCCAAACACAAGTCTAAAACGACGAGTTTAGTCATGCTGTATGTAAACAGTGAGCGAAACGACGCACTTCAAACATCGCCCGCTCTCCCCTATTTTGCCGTCGTCTAGAGCGGAGAAAGAGGCAAATGTTTTTCAAAAACCCTCTTCTCAGTAGCCATTACTGAGCTCTCTTCCCCCATCTCTCTCTTCAGAAATGTTCTCTCCCGCTGCAAGGAAGTCGAGCTACAGTGCTTTAAAGGATCGGAACGCATCGCACAAGGCGGCTGATTCCTCACCGGTAACTCCACTCAGAGATAACCGGAACGAAATTCCCGTTCCTAATCGCCCTAACACCGGCACTCCCGCTCCATGGGCGTCACCTCGTTTATCTGTTCTTGCTAGGTATTACTCAATTCATTACTCCTATTTTGTTTCTCCAATCTCAGCATTCTTCGAGTTAATGCAGAAGACTATGGACTTTAGGAAAATGTGCGACTGAGAGTTGAAATTAGCTTACCTAGCTTACAGACTTATCATACTGCTGCTCTAGATCATTTCAACAAGTTATGCATTATAGAAAGATGTTGTGCAAAGGAAATTCTGTAATTTAGTCAGGATCCTGCTGAAGTTATGTAGCAGTTCTGTTATGGTTTGATTGCTTGGATTTTACCAATGTACTAGATGGAGTGAGACTAGGGCAATGCTGAATTGCTACATGTTACAATTTTCAGAAATTCACAAGGAAAGAAAAGTGAGAATGTGGAGGGAAAAGACCAAGTCCAGCCTGTTTATGTTGGAGAATTTCCGCAAGTGATCCGTGATGAACAGATCAGCCACTTACGTAGGCCGCTGCAAGGTTGTTATTTCCGCTACAAATATTTAATTCATAAATCATATTTTTTTCTTGCCCTATGTTTGTCATATCCTCAACTACACAAGTATTACCGTGGCAGGTCAGGCATGTGTTGCTGGTGGAATGGACAAGAAAACTGGCCTTTCATGGATGATCTGTGGGAGAAGGCTTTTTCTGTGGAGTTACCTATCTCCTGCAGCATCGAAAAATTGTATGATTCTTTCTCTTCCATCTGATCTTTCACAGACAAATGATGCCCACAGAAGTCCCAATCTTGGAAGTAGTTGGTTGCTTTCCGTCATCAGCTGGAATAATGCCTGCAGTAGTGGCTACAATCAAAGACATTTGGATTCAGCTGGAATAATTTTGTGTCATAAAAAAAGTCGAGCGATTATATACTGGCCCGATATCTATAAAGATGGAGGGACCATTCCAGTTACTAGTCTTGCTTCTTCTGAAGAGTTGGAGGTAGCATCTGTAGTGGGACAGGAAAGGAGTCCTCAAAGCCAACACCTGCGTCAGAAAGAGCAAGGACTTAGTTCAACTGATTTTAATTCTATAATTGCTTCTCAAGTTTCTGATAGTCGGCAAGTAGTTATTGCCCTTGCAAGTACTTCCAATGGTGAACTTTGGCAGTTCCATTGTAGCTCATCTGGAATTCGCCGCAAAAGGGTAGATCACAGTACTCTGAGTTCATCTTATCTGAGATCACTGATCTGGCGTTCAACATCGTATTCTTCAGAGGAATCTGCTAGACAGTTCTTTCTGCTAACCAATAATGAGATCCAGTGTTTTGTCATGCAGCTTTCTTCTAACTACAATGTGTCAAAAGTCTGGTCCCATGAAATCATAGGCACGGATGGTGATTTGGGTATTAAGAAGGATTTGGCAGGTCAAAAGAAAATTTGGCCTCTGGATGTTCAGGTTGATGATCGTGGGAAAGAAATCACAATTCTTGTGGTCACCTTCTGCAAAGACCGAGTTATGAGCTCAAGTTACATGCAGTATTCCCTTCTCACCATGCAGTATAAATCTGGACTAGACAACCTTGAAGCTGTGGACCTGACACGAGACAGAGTACTAGAGAAAAAATTTCCAGTTCAACTTATAATCCCAAAAGCAAGGGTGGAAGAAGAGGACTTCCTGTTTTCTATGAGACTACGAATTGGAGGCAAACCTTCAGGTTCATCTGTCATTCTTTCTGGTGATGGAACTGCTACAGTCTCTTATCTCCAGAGAAATTCCACCAGGCTTTATCAGTTTGATCTACCTTATGATGCTGGAAAAGTACTTGATGCTTCAGTATTTCCTTCCATGGACGGTGAGGACGGTGCATGGACTGTGCTCACTGAAAGGGCAGGAGTTTGGGCGATACCCGAGAAGGCTGTTTTGCTTGGTGGAGTTGAACCTCCAGAGCGAAGCTTGTCACGTAAAGGGAGCTCAAAGGAAGAACTAATTGAGGGAGAAAGAACAACTCTCACAAAGGAGGGGGAGAGTTTTCTTGGCAGAACTAATTCTGACCTCCCTAGAGACAAGAAGAAGGTATCTTTTAGTGGGATTGCTCGACCACCTGCTCAAGATGAAGAAGCAGTTGGTTTAGTAGACCAACTTTTCCGTGGTTTTCTTTTGTCAGGCGAGGTGGATGGCACACTTGAAAAGCTCCAAACTTCTGGAGTTTTTGAAAGGGATGGAGAAGTCAATGCACTTGCTCGGATGAGCAAATCTATTGTTGACAGCCTAGCTAAACATTGGACGACAACAAGAGGTGCTGAAATTGTTGCCTTGACAGCTGTCTCATCTCAGCTGATGGAGAAGCAGCAAAAGCATCAGAAGTTTCTTCAGTTTCTTGCTTCAACAAAGTGCCATGACGAACTATGTCTAAACCAGAGTAAGGTTTTTTCTTAGAAGGGAAAATTCAGTAATCTGATTATTTTCGCAACAGACCGTCCATTAGTTGGGTGCACGTGCTTTAACTTCAATTAGTTTCTTTATGCTCATTTGTGGTGTGACATTGGACTCTGGGGTTTTGGTTTCTTTTTATAAGAAGATTGAAGGTTCATACTCTTAAAATCGAATTTGTAGCTTGTTACTTAGTCACTTTAAACTAGCCTGAAGCAGTTGATTTTGTTTCTGGACCTTTATTTCCGCCTAGTGGCAGAGTTACGGTTGGTGGGTGGATTCACTTGTCTTCTTTTATTTCCTTAATTTTTATGATTGTCGTCCTAGCATAGAATGCATTGCCACTTGGTCATTTTGCTTTTCCTAAATCAGTTATTTCTGACTCTGTTGCTTCTTCAGGACATGCTCTTCAAATCATTCTGGAACACGGCGAGAAGTTGACTGGCATGGTCCAGCTAAAAGAACTGCAAAACACAATTAGCCAAGGACGTTCAACTGGAGCTGACCATTCGTATTCAGCTTCAAAAAGGGAAGCTTCAGGTGCCCTTTGGGATCTAATTCAAATAGTTGGTGAGAGATCCCGCAGAAATACTGTTCTTTTGATGGACAGAGATAATGCTGAAGTCTTCTATAGTAAAGTCTCTGAACTTGAAGAGGTATTCTATTGCTTAGAGAGGCAGCTCAATTGCGTTATAAGTGAAGACCAACCACTTCCGGTTCAGATCCCTCGAGTTTGTGAACTCTCACAAGCATGTATATTGTTGGTCCAAAGTGCAAAGACTTACAAAAATGAGCATCACATGTGGTATCCACCACCAGATGGCCTAATGCCTTGGTATAGTCAACTTGTGGTGCGAAATGGGCTTTGGAGTCTTGCTTCATTGACTGTCCAGATTTTAAGTGAATATCAAATTGACTTGCCAGCTAAATCAGATGTGTGCTCTCATCTGGAATTGCTTGCGGATATCGTGCTGGAGGCAAGTATTGGTGCCATCACTGCAAAAGTGGAGTGTGGGGAAGAGCATAAAGGTCTTATAGAGGAGTACCACCAGAGAAGAGATATCCTCCTTGACTGCCTATATCAGCAAATTAAAGTTTTCCTCGAAGTTGGATCCCAGGTATCTCACATCTGAGAATATCACAAATTTGATCTTTCTCTTTCTAGATTATGTGTTGCGACTAGGTGATCTTAACAATATCTTCCTTCACTTACTTGATCTTCTCTACAGGACTCAATGTATGAGACCGATGAACAAAAGCTTGTGGAGTTTAGAAAGCTTTCCTCAAATTTGATGAAAGTTGCACGGCAACATCAAGGGTATCATACCCTTTGGAACATATGTCATGATCTTAATGATTCTGCACTTCTTAAAAGCCTAATGGTGCGTGTATTATTATTCTCATTACCTTCTATGAACTTTATATATTATTAAATTACTGTCCTTCCTTTGATAGTAATAACTAGTTAGTTGCTTTAGATTGTATCAATTACACTTGCTGATCACATTACAAAGTGACAGACATTGTAGTATTAACTTTTTCACTTTAAGGCTGAAACTGCACGAGTTAGGGATTTCATGTATCATTTTAATATCCATCTGATGTTCATTAACCTGCAAAAATCACGCTACTAGTTTTGATATCTATTTTATTGTCCAGAGCTAATATGTGGTCAACCCTGCATGGGTGTAATCCTTTATATATGCATCTTTATTTAGTATAGGATTACACATTGTATTGTTTTGATTGCAGAAAGAGAGTATGGGGACTAGAGGAGGGTTTAGTTATTTTGTTTTCCAGCAACTTTACGAGAACAGACAATTTTCCAGGCTCTTGAGTTTAGGGGAAGAGTTCCCTGAAGAACTAGCAACTTTCCTGAAGGAACACCTGGATCTTCGTTGGCTTCATGAAATATTTCTTCATCGTTTTTCATCTGCTTCTGAAGCTCTTCATATCCTGGCTCTTTCTGAAGATGCAAATTCCAGTCAACCAGTTGATGAGGAGATGGAACCTGTGATTGCCAAACCAGAACCCTCACTAGCTGAGAGAAAAAGATTTTTGTTCCTCTCAAAGATAGCTTCTGTTGCAGGTTTTCTTTTCTTTTTATCTTTTAATCATGACAGTATTTTCTCTCTTCATCGTCTCATTTAGTTTGCTCTTTCTATCCATCTGCCTGCATCCTTATAGGTTGTAATAAGCCATTCCTGTCCTTTTTCTAGCTTCCATACTGCAAGTGATATAGTGTTTCATATCTTTCTGTATTTTTTCTGTTCCTTTTTCTCGTCTATTGCATAATCAGATCTACCACTGCATGTCTAAAGTATAAGTAATGTAGTATAAAATTTCCACATGAACAAACATTATTTCTGATTCTTTTGATGAATAGACTGGACTAGTGTAAAACTGTAAATCAATAAGAGTATCCACTATCTAGAGTTTAGACACTGCGAAATGGTTTTCCTACTAATGCATTTGACTACACATCTTCACTTCTTTCCAGAGATATATTTGTGCTGTCCATACAATGATGCAACTCTTATTCTTATATCTTGTCGAGGATCCTCTTTTGTTCAAATGTTTCCCAGGCTATAGAACTCAACTCTTGAGCACTTGCTTGTAGAAAGTAGTGTGTTCGTTCTTCCATGACACTGTCTTTTGTTTAGCTGCATTTCTTTGTTTGACTTCCATGAATATGTCTGCTCGTATTTTCTCCATTCAGAATTGACCTTTATTATTCACATTGAGCAGGTAAAGAAGCTGAATATGAAACAAGAGTAGAACGACTAGATGCTGATATAAAGATTTTGAAATCAGAGGTACCTCGTTGATGAAATTATTAAAATTTCAACTCTGTAATTACCTCTCTTTTTTCTGTCTGTTCTCTACTTGGTTAAAGCTTCATACGTAAATAGGTTATATTGAAACCTCCTAAAGAAACAATACATTTCATTTAAGTTTTGTGGTATACTATTACCTGGAAAATAGTACCTCTCTTACTGATTTTAGAACATGCAGAACGGATGATATGTTTCTACTGTGATGATGTCTTTTTGATGAACATTTACGAATTTGAGAAACTAAGAATATGGAGTCTCATTGTTTTTGAACAAAAGTTTTTTAAATTTCTAAAATACCATTCAAGTTTGAAAGCCTTGCATCTACTAGGACGGCTACATTCTGTTCTATGAGTCAATTGGTTCAACTGACAAGACCTGATGTTCAAGGGGAATAGTTTTGTATGGCTTGGTTGCTTGTTTACTTTCTTCTTTCTTTAAATTATTAGCGGCCTTAGATATGTCTGTTTTTTCCTGTAAGTACACTACTATATATCTAGCTATACAAATGTCGTTCTATGCTGATTTGCTCTTTTTTTTTGTAATTAATTATGCCCTGCTACCCATTTTATGTTATTTTATCATGAGAACAATACAATAGTAACACCTGTTCTTGGATTTTGTATACAGCTATTTATTCTCTTCTTGTGGAAAAATGAAGCAAATTTCCCTCCTTCGAATATAAATTTGGAAAACACAGATATACCATGTAGAATTTCTATAAAATCATTCAATATACAAAAATGCTAAAACATTTTTTCTTTCTAAATCACCTTGCAGGAGGAAATCCTAAACCTCCTGGCTGAAGACGACAAGCAGAAAATAGGACAACAACTCTTACCACCCGGAGATCTAATCAGACTCTGCCTCAGCAGTGAATCTCGGGATCTCATACTCAAGGCATTCGACGTATTTGCATTTACAAGCTCCTCCTTCAGAAACGGAAACAAGAACCTATTAGAGGAGTGTTGGAGAAACGCTGTTGACCACGACAACTGGGAGAAGCTCTACCAATTATCAAGCTCGGAAGGATGGAGCGAAGAGGAAACGTTACGTTGTCTTGAGAATACTGCTCTCTTCCAGGCTTCTAGGAGATGCTATGGACCCGAATCCGAATCGTTTGAAGGTGGATTTGATGAGGTGTTGCCTTTAAGGCATGATTCTGGGGATTCTGTTGAAGGAATTTTGATGCAGCATAGAGATTACTCGGATGCTGGGAAATTGATGCTTACTGCTGTAATGCTGGGTTATGGAGAAATGGGAATGGATGATGGACTTTCTCCCATGATGTAATCGCAGTTAAACGGCGTCGTTTTGTTTTTCTTGTTGTATTAATATGGTATAGGCAGTTGGCCATTTCGATTTTGGTGTAGCATCGGTATTTTGCAGAACAAGGCTTTATAATTTACATCACCGGTGAAAACGAAGGTGTATGGCCTAGATTGACATTATTACGCGGTAAATTTATATAAACAACACAACAACAATATCAATCCCCATTATATCTCTAAAAACGGGGTATGGGGTGGTCGGGATTGATATTTCCTTACCTCCAACAGGTTGGGAGAAGTAACCGATATGACCTAACAATACATGAAAGTACCACAAGAGCTAAAAACCGAAAACAGAAAGGTCAAAACAACATATGCAAATTGCAAATTACACAATGTCTACAAAATGAATTCCGACAACACAACTTATTATTCAAAACTCCCTTGAAAAAACAACTATCTTACTATATTTCATGTTTTTCAAGCCTTAAGAGTGATTCTTTTTTTTGGTGAAAAACCTTAAGAGTGATTCTAGGAACAATTTGTTAAGTTATTAGTTTTTTTATTTAAATTTTTTATTATAAATAACTATAAAAATTTAATTTTAACAAATTTTGTTGTGGTCCACTAAACTAATACAAAAATATATATATTTTAATTAACATTTTTTTTATTAGCTAAAGATTCTTGAGTCCCTAATATATCGTTTTTTGCAAACTAAGAAATAAAATGTAATTTCAGTCATATGAATGTGGAGCCTTGGATCAAGAGAGATCCAAGAGTTCATATGATGACACGTGGCATCCCTTGTACCCCTTGTCCCCGCCGCCGGACCACCGCCGGACCATCTTTGATGAACATCAAGTGTTCATAAATGTTCATCACAATGTTCATAAATGTTCACCAAATTTTGATGAACATCAAGTGTTCATAAATGTTCATCACATTATACTTAAAAGTTTTCCAACTGAATGTTCATCACATTATACTTAAAAGTTTTCCAACCGAATGTTCATCACATTCTACTTAAATGTTCACCAATTTTTGATGAACATCAAGTGTTCATAAATGTTCATCACATTATACTTAAAAGTTTTCCAACTGAATGTTCATCACATTCTACTTAAATGTTCACCAATTTTTGATGAACATCAAGTGTTCATAAATGTCCATCACATTATACTTAAAAGTTTTCTAGCTGAATGTTCATCACATTCTACTTAAATGTTCACCAATTTTTGATGAACATCAAGTGTTCATTAATGTTCATCACATTATACTTAAAAGTTTTCCAACTGAATGTTCATCACATTCTACTTAAATGTTCACCAATTTTTGATGAACATCAAGTGTTCATTGATGTTCATCACAATGTTCATTTGTACATACTCTAGTGAATGTTCATCACATTATACATAAAAGTTCATCAATTGAATGTTCATCTAAATGTTCATCATCTCATACTTAAATGTTCATCATCTCATACTTCAATGTTCACAAGAATTTAATAAAATGTTCATTAGCCAAAGTTCATTACAATCGACTTAAATGTTCATCAAAATGTTGATAAATGTTCATCATCTCTTACTTAAATGTTGATCAAACATCACTTTAATATAATTTCGAGTAGAAAAACACTTGATCTTTATCAAAAATTACCTAAATGTTCATCATCTCATACTTAAATGTTCATCAAACATCCTTAAATGTTCATTACTCAAAAGTTCATTACAATTAGCTTAAATGTTCATCACGTTGTTCATAAATGTTCATCAAAATGTTTATAAACGTTCATTTTGATATACTCTACTGAATGTTCATCACATTTTAATGTTCACCAACAGAATGTTCATCACATTATAATTAAATGTTCATCACGTTGTTCATAAATGTTCATCAAAATGTTTATAAGCGTTCATTTTGATATACTCTAGTAAATGTTCATCACATTTTAATTTCATGTTCACCAACAGAATGTTCATCACATTATAATTAAATGTTCATCACATTATATTTAAATGTTCATCACATTATATTTAAATGTTCACCAATTTGAATTAGACATAAAAATTTCATTTTATACTTTAACCTTTTCATTTATTATTGGACCACCGTCGGACCTCCACCGGATCACCGTTGGACCCCCGCCGGACCTCCACCGGACCTCCGTTAGACTTCCGGTCGCCGGACCTCTAACGGGCAACCACCGGGTGGTCGCCGGGAAGTCGCCGGGAGGTAGACGGACCACCACAACTACCCCCCACTTGTAGTTGGGGTAACTAGTTTAATCTAAGTCATTGGATGTCAAGGCATCCAATGGCTTAGATTCATTCTTATTTATCTCTAAGAGAGGGTTTATTATGGGATTCTCACCCATTTTTATTTTGTATTTTAGTAATATTTCACATTAATTATGGGAATAGATCATAAATATTATACAATCATAGGTCATTATTATAAAAAATAATTAAATTTTATAAATACATCCCCTTGCATGACACGAGTATTACACTAGTTTACTAGTAATTTGGAGAATGAATAACAAACACAAAAACATCTAAATTTTGACTTAAATTAAAAATAATTTTATTTTTCAAAGTCAATAGAAAATAATCCTAATTTTAATTTTTTTGAACGATATATAATTTAAATGACTTTTTCAAATGAATTTTCTCCCAGTAGATGATGTGTACTCGGGAGTTTTCTGTACTTGGACGTGCCAAATAATATGCATTAGAGATTAAGATTATATAAATAATTTAGAGAAAGAAAAATAATTTAGAAAAATAATAAAAATTATACATAAATATAATATATAAAATAATAATAGGATTCGAATCTGGTAATAAAGGGCCCTTTAGAGATAAATGAGAATGAACGGGAACCGTTCATTGGAATTGATCGGACAGCCCAGATTGCTCCACTTTCCATGCTGGCAACTTCCTACTCGCTAGCTTTTTGTGTGAAACACACGCGCTACATCGTTCCAACGTGATTCAAAATTGGAGCGAAAACCGTCTCTTCCCATTCTTCTCAAAACTTCCACAGAAAACCTCTCTCGCAAAGGCGATCAAACCCTAACCTCCTACTCGCTTGCTTTTTCTTCGATTTCTCAACGAAATCACTTCGTTTTCTCTCGCCGATCATCAAAAACAACATACTCCTACAAATTTCACGATGTCTGGCTCACAGAAGAACAACGAAGGAAGAGGTATGGTGTTTAATCCCTAATTTTAGCGTATACGATGCTTTTTCCTGTGATTTCTCACTGATTTCTCTTCATTTCACTCCGTCGTTCACCAAAATCCATCAACTCGCTACTAAAAATGGCAGGATCTCAGAGAAGCCAAGTACCAAAAGGTATGGAGTATAATCTGGTATTTGGAGTTAGGTTTTTGCTTCGACATGTTTGATTTCGCTACATGCATGTTCATCAAAATACATGTGCATCACAGTACATCTAAATGTTCATCAAATATCTTGTATTTGTTCATCGTATCTTGTACATACGTTCACCAGATTTCTTTTCAATGTTCACCAAAATTTTTGTGATTGTTCATCTCATTGCCTATCAAAGTTCATCATATGTCTTAAGATTGTTCATCAGATTTCTCTTATTTGTTCATCATAAATCTTGTTATTGAATGTCCAAGAGGTATGAATATTATCCTCTTTATAAACTTTGTATTTTTGCACAATATATAACTTGTATGTTCAATATTACAGAGATAAGAAGCAAAAAAACAAATGACAGATCACAAAGAAATTTGTCATCCCAAGAACAACAACAACAGGAGGAAGAAACAGTTCATGGTAACTAATGTTCATCAACTCTTTTTTCTTTGTTCATCACAATTCTTCATAATGTTCATCAGAATGTTTAATATTGTTCATCATTCCTCTCATATATAGTTCATATGTATGTTTAATAATGTTCATCACTGTATTTCAATATGTTCACCATCTTGTTTGATATTGTTCACCATGATCCTTAATTTTGTTCATCAACTTTTTATTTGGTAATGTTCATCATTATATTTCAGTATGTTCATCATCATATAACTGTATGTTCATCATCATATAACTGTATGTTCATCATCATATAATTGTATGTTCATCATCATATAATTGTACGTTTTAAATATGTTCATCATTGTTTTTCAATATGTTTGATATTATTGTGTTTTTATTTTACAGAGAGCAATGTTTGTGGAATTTCTAAGGAAGCATGGCATGGAAGCCAAAGCAGCTCTATTCGAAGACGAGAAAAAGGTCAAAGCTGAACGTCTTTCAATGTACTGGAGAGATGACAAGAACAAGCAGGATTGTGGTATATATACCATGCGACACATGGAAACGTACTTTGGGGAGGGGCTGACAAATTTTACAACTTCTTTGAAGAAAGGTGACAATAAGCAAATGGACATGATAAGGGTCAAGTACATTTCAGAGTTGTTAACCAACAGATTCAACAATGCTTACCCACAACTTATAGAGTGGGTAAATGGAAAATGCACAATGTAGAAGTTTGACAATGAGTACAAGAATTCTTTTGTTCATATATATATTACAGAATGTTCATCAAATCACTGAACAATGTTCATCAGCTTAACTGTGAATGTTCATTGAATATTTAGCCAAAGTTCATCATATTAACACTGAATGTTCATTGACGTTAATCTCAAAAGTTCATCAATATGATAAGTAATTTTACTTGTCTTTTTCACAAATATTCATCATATTAATAATGAATGTTCATCGAGCTTAGATACAAAGTTCATCAAATTAACACAACAAGTTCACCACATTAACAGTGAGAGTTCATCTAATTTGATATCGATGTTCATCAATTTTTCCCATGTTGTTCACCAGATTATATATAATTGTTCACCAAGTAGATTACAAATGTTCACCAGAACTAGATTTACACATAAAGACTTAAATGATAGTTTTAGAATTATCTAACTTCAAACACTTGTTGAAGTATTCTCAGGACATGTAGAGCGATTGTGTCCGGATTTCAAACATATTGAACAACACTTCTTCACCTTGTTAGAATTCAATCTAACTTTCTCAATTGTACTTTTCAAACGTGATGTTTTTGGCCTTCCTTTGTTCTTTGATTGTGGAGGTGGAAGGACAGATATTGTATTTGGTAAAGGACCAACAAACTTCTCAAATCTTGCCTCTCTGCTTTTTGTAGGAGTCTTGTTGTTACTCATAGAAGACGACTCAGCCTGAATGGATGAACTGTACATCAGATATTAAACATATGTTCATCAAACTACTTATCAATGTTCATCAAACTACTTATCAATGTTCATCACAAATCCTGTAAATGTTCATTACACATTAAAATGTTGTGAATGATCATCACATCTAGAACAAAGTTCATCAAATCAGTATTAAAAGTTCATTAAGACTGCATTCAACGTTCATCACATGTTTTATAAAAGTTCATCACAAATACTGTCTATGTTCATTATATGTCCAATAGAATGTTCATCACTTCTATTACTGTTGTTCATCAAATCCGTTATAAATGTTCATCACAATTCTTCTAAATGTTCATCACATCGATGTGTTGGATTAGCGAACAGAGCAATCAAGAGAACAAGAACATCTGTTGTTCATCAAAACTGCTTCATTATACACGAATCATCGTAATACTTCAACAAATAAGCTCAAATTGAAGAGAAACAGGGGGATGAACTGGTGAAACAAAGAAAATAGAAGCAAAACCTAGATCCATAGGTAGAATGAAGGAGAAACAAGCTAACGAATGCGAGAAGAAGAAGAAGGAATTACGCAGCAGAGAAGAGAAGGCAAGATCCGAAGAAGTTTTGTTGAAAAAACTTGGGGGAAAAGAAAACGAAGGCGGAGAAGAAGAAGAAGGAAATTTACGAGATCTGTTGAACGCGCTTGTACACGCGCCCAAAAGTGAATTATCCACATCCGTCCGATCTGGCGAAATCAAACGGCCCATAATCATTCTCATTTATTACTGTAGCAACTATTATCACCGGACACTTTTCCATAATAATAATATATTTAAGTATAGTAAAAAAAATAAGAATCAAACAATTCAACTCATCATATCAAGTATTCAAGTGTACTAAGAAAAATAAGATACTCCCTCCATCCCTATTTTTGCTTCTTCTTCCAAAAACGCACAAAAATTAAGAAGATGAGAGAGAAGAGGAGAGAGGAGAAGAAAAGTAGGAGAGAGTGTGTATTGGGATGGGAAAATAAGGAGAGAGAGAAATTAAAAGGTTAAAGATGTGGGTATAGTAATGATGAGAGAGATAAAAGTGAAAAAGTAATTTGGATTGTTGTGGGTTTTGTAGTAATTGAAAAGTTTTTATGAGGGTAATGTGGTAAATATTTATGATTAAAAGTAGAAAGTTTTGATAAGAGGAAGGAAATAAGGGGGCAATTTAAAAGGAAAGAGGAAGGAAAAAGAGGGACGGAGGGAGTATTATCTCAAAAATTCAAGTCATCGTATCAACGTGTTCAAAGAAAAATAAGATTTTATTTTGAAAGCATTTATTAGAAGATGTATCAAACCAAATGCCCGATTTAACCCCTCCCTTATAAACTCTTATAAATACAAAGGCCACTATAAGTTTTTTCACGGTGTCTTTCTTTGAAAGATAAGAGAAAACATCATACACACATAAGAGTTCAAAAATGACTACCAAAACCATTCCCATTTTGCTACTGATTTGCTTTGCTCTCTTGCTTCCACAACAAGGTAAATAAGTATTTACTTAATGTATTATTATCCTCTTGCTCATATGCTCAATAGTGAAAATGAGCTTATAATCAATGATGTGAATTGAAATATGTGATTGAGTAAAACTAATAATGGTGTGATCGATGTAGATGTTGAAGCAGCAATGACGGACATTGGGTCTTGCGGTTACGAATCTAGCTACGAAAGGATGCTGTGTGGTGAAAAATGTACGAAGATGTGAATGTACCACAATTCTGGTTATTGATAGAGCACCACAATTCTGCTCATATGCTCAATACTCTCCATTTCCGACCGTTTCCCTCGTCTAAACACAATTCCGTCAATGGATTCTGAACCCCCTCATTCTTCCGGTCCCGACCACACCACTTTCGTCCCAATCCCAACACCTCCGGCGACTTCCGTCCGAACGGAGCCACCTCCGGCGACCTTGTCCGACGATGAAGCGTTGGTGGATGGAGGTGGCCGGCGGTATGCGACTCGAGCCGCGTTGGCAGCGGCAAATGCTCCTCCGGCGACTATTCCGGCAACTATTCCGGCAACTATTCCGGCGACTGTTCCGGCGACTCGGGTTCCGGAGACACCGCACGATCTTTATTCGGTATAAAATTTCTAAACCCGCTTTTTTCAAATATTTATCGTATTTAATTGTGGAAATTTATTCGTAATTGTTTTTTGTAATAATTACGAATAAATTTCAGTTTTTTATGAATTAAATATTAGAATTCGTATTAATTGTAATTTAATCGTAATTTTTCATAATTACGATTAAATTTCAGTTTTGTATGAATTAAATATTAGAATTCTTATTAATCGTATTTTTTTATAATTACGATTAAGTTTCAGATTATTATGCATTAATCGAATGCCTAATCGAATTATTATGAATTCGTATTAATTGTAATTTTTTAGTAATAGTAGTGATTATTATTTCGTATTAGTTGAGATGTTTATTTTTTAGTAATTATGAATTAAATATTAGAAACTTAACAGTCATAAATAGTTATGACTTAATTGTTAAATTTCTAACAATTTCTATTAAAAAATTTAGTTTTCGTAGATATAAAGACTCGAATTTGATTACGAAGTTGCAAATTATTTCCGAATATTTTAGTATGAATTAGTCATACTAAAAATGTAAAAACATGTAGACTATACAAGCCGTCATGGATTAGACGGGCAACACGATGCCCGCACCAGTAGCGGAACGGCTTCCACGTCGACATGATGTGGCAGCCGGTGTGCGATTATCGTTCGAGGCCCTCGAACGATTTTTCGGCACCGGATCACCTGAGCGCCGTGAGCCAGGGAATGAGTACGAGGAGGCACAGCTGCAGCAACAGGAGATAGATGGTTCGCACATGGAGATGGATGGACAGAGAGCAGATTTCCATGACGACTTAGATTATCCTGGTCGATATGTTACTGCGTTCGACCCTATCGAGCCCACACCAGTACAGGCGCAGGTGACCACGGATGACTATGATATCCAGGACGCACCTCTGTTTCAGGATGCTTTACCTCGCAGTTCAGAGCATACAGAGCAGGATTTACCTGCAGTGACAGATGCAGAAACGTCGACATCTTCTCCTCCTACGGTCGCATCTGCAGAGCCAGTCGCATCTGCAGAGCCAGTCGCATCTTCAGAGCCAGTGTCGGGAGATTTAGACGACGATGACCATGCCCCACAGACATATTTTCCTTGGCTCGGGGAGTCGATGCAGGACATTTGTCGTCCACGTGCGCCTCACCTATTGTGTTCTTATGAGACGCATATAGCGAGATGGATATGGTCGCGTGGTCCTCTTCCAGGGCCCGCTCCCGATGTACCATTGGTGCCCCCGGTGCAGGTTAGGAAGCGTGCCCGTGCGGGGGAAGCTGTAGGCCGAGGCAGAGGCCGAGGTGGTGGGAGAGGGAGAGGGAGAGGTAGAGGGAGAGGGAGAGGGAGAGGTCAGGAGGGTGCTGAGGGAGTTGGTGGTGAGGGTGTTGCTGCTGAGGGAGTCACTGAGGGGGCTGCAGTTGAGGAGGTTGTTGGTGAGGAGGTTGCGGCTCCAGTTAGAGGTGGTCGTCGTCCCAGGCAGAGACGACGAGTAGGAGATATTCAGGCAGAGGATGAGCCAGAGGATGGGGACGGGGATGAGGCCGAGGCTGAGGCGGCTCCGTTAGATCCGGTATGTTCAATAACATTGATCTGAATGCTTATAATAAGTTATACGTTTCTTATTTACTAACCGGACGCAATTTTTTTTCTGTACTTATTTAGGCTAGGAAGCTCCTGAGGGTGATGTACAGATCTGCACAGGTTCATGATTATGAGCATCATATTTCAGCTGAGGAGGGTACATGGTTCAGGCTTGCTGAGCGTTCTGGGCTGACAGAGCTGCGCCGAGTGGGCATAGCGTCTCAGATCGATGCTGCATTGATTTCTGCTTTTGTGGAGAGGTGGCATCCAGAGACCAACACTTTCCACATGCCATTTGCTGAGATGACCATCTGCCTACATGACGTGATGCAGATCCTCAGAGTCCGTATACATGGTCGTAGCTGCAATTCACCTATGACAGATGACCAGATCTATGCGGCGCTTGCGGACGCTATGGGTCAGGAGGCTGATGACATGAAGGCATGTTATAGCTCAGGTGGCATTCATTTCGGTGCCCTCAATGCTCGGTTGGAAGTTTTGTTTGATGCGCCAGTCAGGAATGAGAGTCACATTGCCACTCTGTATCTCCTTTTGCTTCTGGGCTCGACTGTCTTGGTGGAAAGGTCGACAAAGGGTGTCAAGGTCCAGTACGCGGCGCTTGTTCTCAACCATGATCGTACAGGGGACATTGCATGGGGAGCCGGCATACTTGCGTTAGTGTATCGCAATTTAGGGTCTGCATCTAGAGTCGAGACGGCAACCATTGGTTCATGTGGGATTCTTCTGAGGGTAAGATCTTGTCGTTAACGTCTTGGTGAATAACTCCTAACTATTCACGTAGTTTTACTAATAATCTGTAATTGTTTATATGTAGTGCTGGATCTGGGCATACTTTCCTCATTTTCGTGATCACTTTGTCACGAACCCTGCATTCGCCCATGGAGATGCTGCTGTAGGATTGTATACACCACTTAGCTCGGATACTGGGCGTTTGGTTGCCATCCGTCGCATGCTCGACAGCATGAGATATGAGCAGGTTTGGATTTAATTTCTTATATTTTTTATTTCATTACCGCAATACGTGTCTAATTTGGCTTGTTATTTGTTTCAGGTTAACTGGCAGCCATGGAGAGATTTGGACTTCAACTCACCAGAGGTTTCTCCTACGAGATTTGAGGGCGTATTGAGCATCTGGAAATTTCATGAGGCCTACAACCCTAGGAGAGTCCTGCGGCAGTTTGGGCGGGCTCAGCCCGTTCCCGACCCACCCATTCAGCCGTTGTCATTTCATCGGCCCATGGGTTGCACGAGGTATGACGTCGTTTATGCACCTGAGCTTCTTCTTGCATGGGACGCAGAGCCGAGGCCTCTGATCGATCTGGATGGGCCGGTTGCAGAGCCAGCATGGAAGATGTCTGATGACTATATGGATTGGTTGGACGAGTTCTCACATCCCGTCGTCGATCCATCATCTGAGAGACATGATCGCCCGCCTCGCTATGGATATACCCCGGTGCCTATCGATGCATTAGCGGTATGTAAAATTTTATAAAGTTTGTACAAAACTTAGCTTTAGACCTTAACTAACGATTAAATTTATGTTTCGTTTGCAGCGTTGTCAGATCCTTCAAGCCATGATGCACTCTTTTCTAGACTCCCCTATCTCAGATCGACCTTGGGCCACTGAAGATGTGATTCATGGTTGGCTTGCAATCTTAGAGGCACCTCAGGCACCTTTGGCACCATCTCCCCCACGTGCATCGCGGATGCCACCACCACCACCACCTCCTGTTTTCCGAGATTCTGTTCATGAGAGTGGCCAGGGGAGTGGATGCGGCACTCAGGAGGATGCGCACCAAGATGATATGACTCAGGGTGATGTGCCTCGGGAAGATGCTCCGCCTTATACTCAGGAGACTCAGGATTAGACGCTTGACGTCTGTTTTTGTTTGATGGATGTTTTATGTATGATTGATGTTTTATGTATGCATTTTTCTTGTGTGATGGTTTTAAATTTTATGTTTTGCTTGTTTGAATATTCAAAACGACTCCGAACAATAATGCAAATACAAATCTGAACAACAAGACGTGAAAAACTATATTGATTTGAAAACGAAATACAAATTTCAACAACAACACTACACAAAGAGATGGTGAGGAAGACCAACCTATGAAGATCCCCAAACCGATGATTGGTTTCGATGTTCGGAGTCGGCAATATGTACCAACTAATAACCAGTTTTCAAACTCTTATTAGTTCGTACATTTTGCTAAATCCGAACATCGAAACCAATATCGGTTGGGGATCTTTATAGGTTGTCCCTCCTCAACTTCTCTTTGTCCAGTGCTATGCTTGTTTACTAACGATTACAACAACCACTTAACTAACAATTACAACAACGAACTAACGATTAAAACAACCACTTAACTAACGATTGGAAGCCAGGGTCGCCTTAAGATCGGCGTTTTCCTCCTCCAACGTACGTATCTTCGAGAATAGATCTCTTATTGCAGCTAAGGAGTAACAAGGGTGTGGTGGATCGATCCACTCGCGGAATTCACAAATGTAACCACCAGTACCAGCGCATGTCCAGAACCTTCGAGCGAGGTTTCTTCGAGATTCTGAACTCCTCATTACCGCTGGTCGATCACATTTACAATAAAAAAGGGCAGCGTTGCTTGATGATGAACTGTGCGACATAGCGAGTGTTAAGAGACAAATGGTGAGATTGGTGAGGTTAAGAGAGAGATGGTGAGATTGGTGAATTGAGGTGAGTGCAACCCCCTTTTATAGCTTCGGTTTTTGTTGGTGAAATATGACCGTTTCGTGCGCAGATGTTATGCGCATGCAACGGTCATATTTTAACGGTCTTCAACCGTGCGCAGATATAATGCGCAAAGAATCATGTGCGCAGATGTTATGCGCACAAAACGGTCATATGTATAAGTTTTACAAAGGAGGTGTTACTCGAAGAGCTCGAGTTTTCGACTCGAACTTACCGACAAGGTTAAATAGCTATAATATGCATTGAAAACAAGTTTCATTGCATTCCGACGTCGTTTGGGCATCGAAACGCCTATTCTCGACCTTAACAGGCCATCAGGACCGATAAGGCGTTTTTGCGTTTTCGCGTATTTTCGATCAACTTTTTGTGAAGGGGAGACCTTATACACTCTTTATATGCCTAATAACACATAATTGTATAAGTTTTAAAAACATAATCAACACCCATGTACTAGACCCTTCATATCGCAACTATTTCGACTATTTCGAAGAATGAAAGACTAGTGAAGGTTTACAAAGGAGGTGTTACTCGAAGAGCTCGAGTTTTCGACTCGAACTTACCGACAAGGTTAAATAGCTATAATATGCATTGAAAACAAGTTTCATTGCATTCCGACGTCGTTTGGGCATCGAAACGCCTATTCTCGACCTTAACAGGCCATCAGGACCGATAAGGCGTTTTTGCGTTTTCGCGTATTTTCGATCAACTTTTTGTGAAGGGGAGACCTTATACACTCTTTATATGCCTAATAACACATAATTGTATAAGTTTTAAAAACATAATCCACATCGATGTGCTAGACCCTTCATATCGCAACTATTTCGAAGAATGAAGAGTATAGTGCGCAGTGGTAGAACACACAGAAATTTCAGCCATGCGCTAAGGTAAAGCGCACCTATTCTGTAACTTTTTGAATCTGTAACTTTTGGTGCGCAGGTGTAACGCGCACAGAAAATTACCGTTAAAAATTTGTGCGCAGCTACATAGCGCACTTTTAATTACCGTTATTTTGAATCGGTAACTCCTTGTGCGCAGAAGCAACGCGCACCATATACATAAATTCCTATAAAACCAACGGTTTGAAGGTGGTGATTTCTTCATCCATCTCAACTAGTTCATCCATCTCAACTAGAGCAAAAATCGAAGTTTCCCTACTAACCGGTAAATTTTTCTTTTGTTCATTTTTGTACATGCTTTGTTTTTTGTATATGCTTTCATGTTTATAACTAAAGTTTTATTATTTACTTATTTCGAAGAACATAACTACGAATATGGCATCATCATCATCCCCAAGACGTGTGAAGCCTGACCCTCCACAGATAATGTGTACTGGTACAAAAAGGTGTCGCCAAATGTGTAATGTTTACGTTAACAATGACGAAGACATGCCTGACCAGTATGGACGAAGGCATTATGCATGCAATTGTTTCTTCGGAATCAGGTTTATTGATCCAGAGCATACCCCTACTGCTTTACGTGCTATCACGAAATTAATCATCAAGAAAAAGAAGAGTGACAATAGAGTGAAGGTCCTGATGGAAAGGTTTAAGATTAAAGAAAAAGAATTGCGGTTGATGGTTTGTAGTATCGTCTATGCTTCCGACTGCTCTTCCTCTTCTGCCGACGACGCCTAAATCGTAGACATCTAATGTTATGAGCATTGTGTACTTTCATTACGTACTTTCATTATGTACTTTCATTATGTATTTTCATTGTCGCTTCTTTGTCTCTCGAACGTGTTAAGAAATTCCAATGCAATCTGATCCATTCAATGTCAATATCTATTAATCGAGTAAGTTGATCGAGTAATTTCCTGTATTACGGAGTATACAGGAAATGTGGTGGACAACAATACTTAATTTTGTAGTGTCAATGTCAATATCTATCAGAATTTGCCTTATAAATCCTCAACTACCACCATTTAATATTTAATAGTGTTAGACATGCATCCATAGGTTAAATTCATCCTCCAGAAACTCACAAGCTCTTCATGTTCACTCCAGCTTTGAGGTTAGAGTTTTCTACCTCTTTCTTTCTTTCATCTCATCGGTCACTCCGCCCTTAATAATTTGCACCAACTCCACCCTTTCTATAAATCCAACTCCACACAACTTCTGCACTAAACCAAATCCATACAAGTTTCTCAATCTCGCCGTCACAAATTGGCCTAATGCCTTTGAGAAAGGTTCCATTGCCTTTTTTACTTTACTAAAATAACAATGCAATCTGATCCATTCATTGTTATATAAAGCACAATTACACTACTACCAAAATCACAAATACGAAACATTAAAAACCAAGGCATTACAAACTAAGAAATTCCAATGTGTCTTCTAATTATTACATGACAATCTCACTCAGTCAGATATGTGAACGGGTTCGGTCCCTCCTTTATACATGAATGGATCTGGTGCCCGGCCATTTGAAATGCGGTACTCTCGATACATCCTCAAATTGTCCCCAAATGTTTCTTCCCACCATTGAATGTTTGGATCTACGTGTTTCTTCCACGAACCGGGAGTATGCGGTAGTGGCGAACCAACCATCAACGCCACCTATATAAACACAATCGACTTAAGACATTAAACAAAAAACTATGATTACACAAGTATCAAGTACAATTGTCTACTTTACCGGTATGAAGTGGTCACGGTTGCCTACGTGTGCCATGCCGAAAATCTGTCGTGGAGGATCAGCGTTTTCTGTTCTACACCTTAGCGGTAAGCAAAAGGTCGGAGCATCCCAACACAATAACACGAGACCAACTTGGTATAGGGTGGCAAACACTAAGCCCATCAGTGGAAAGTGCAACCAGTACAGTTCTGAACAAGGGCTTCTGCAATGGTTAACTTGGAGAATAAGATCCTCCCAAGTACCCGGACGAAGACGACGACGAATAGGCTCGTACAATTCTCGGTTCTGAAGCAGCTCCGTTACCAGCTCACGCCGAATGTTTCCGTACTCTTGTTCTTTTCTTCCCAGAAGTAAGGCCATCGACCTATAACCACAATGTCCGTCAGAACGTACCTGTCTAACATCTGTGATGTATGGAAGCCAAAAATCATCCAAATTGTCAATGCCGAAGTCAACCCCCCTATGAATGAGAGGAACACCAAGTTCTTCAGGGCACTGATCGAAGTCAGTGTAGTTTGATCCTTCAGGCTGTGATAGGTCGGGCATGGGTTGAGAATGCAACTCCTCGGCCTCAATGACCACGGGAAGTGATGTCGTTGTTTGCTCTCTAGGACGACCTGGTCGTTTTGCTCCTGTATTGTTTGCCTTCTTCTTTCCTTTTGATTTCTGCTTTGCCTCCTCCTTCTCATACTTCTTCAGCTCTTCTTGTTTGTGCTCAAAATAACTCTTCTCTCTCGATTCCTCCTTGTCATTTTCACTGTCATCCTCCTCCTTTTTAGGACGACCTGGCCGTCTTGCTCCTGTACTCTTCTTTCCTTTTGATTTCTGCTTTGCCTCCTCCATATCTTCTTGTTTTATGTCATCCTCCTTGTCATTTTCACTGTCAACCTCCTCCTTATCCTTGTTCTTTGCACCCTTTGGCCTGCCTTTTCTTCTCACATTTGTCGGTTCTTTCAAGGTAGTTAGTTCAGGATGCTCCAAGTCCTGATACAACTCACCTAGCTGGTATGCCGTGCTTTTCTTCAAGGTTCCAAGTTCCAACTTGGTGAACATTTCATGGAGTCGCAACTCTATAATGTTCATTCGGACCTTCAGATTTGGGTCGTCTTCTGTTTCAGGAGTGTCATCCCAATGCAAATCCCTCCAGAACGGGTGAATGTCATCCTCAATCAGGGGTGTGTTTGAAATGATAGCGTGTGCAATTTGATGGACGCACGGCAACCCAAGACAGTTCCTCACCCAATGGTCGGTGCATTGTTCAGGAAATTTCCCCGTCAACATGATCTCATAAGTAGCCAACAAATGATCAAAACACCTGTCTGACACTTTGTAGAATAGTCGGGAAAAAATAGCCCTTCCAAGCGGATGCATGTTTGGATCATCAAAATCAGTTGGTCGTTTGGAGAGAGACATGTTCATGCTCGCCCTAATTGAATCAATCTGAAGGAGTACTGAATGATGGATCCGTACGATCACTCTGTTAAAGCCCCCTCTGCTGGAACCAATAATATCTTTCAAAACCTTGTGCATCCCTTCAACTCTAAAAAACAGTTAAGTTGGTAAGTTAAGAAAGTACGCCGTTATGATATAATCGTCTTTAACTAAAAAATATCAATATTTACCTGTTTGAAGTCCTCGTAAGGAAATGAAGCTTATGATCTGTCCAAGCCCTCACTATACTTGTCTTGTGAGGATTAAGCCATGTTCTCTCGACGTATCCCACAAGGCCGCTCTTCCAAGATCTCTTCAACTGTTCGAGCCGCAGTTCATAGGTCTCTTCAGTAGCTGAGCAAAATAGTCCCCAACATTGTCCTGCAAAGGCTTCCACTTTAATTTGTCTCTTTAGGATGGTCGAAGCATGTGCCTCAATGTTGTGTTTGATATGCACCCAACACAACAGATGTTGAACTTCGTTCCCGAAAACAGTCTTTATCCCTTTTATCAGCGCGTCTTCGCAATCTGTCATTATAGCCGTTGGCATCACTCCCAAATCTATGAATAATGACTTCAATTGAATCATTATCCATGTGTAATGATAAATCCTTTCCGCTTTAGTGAATGCATACGCGATGTTGAACGTCTTGTGTGTACTGGTGAATCCAACGATCTCTACGAGCGACATTTCATATCTATTGAAACATTCACATATATCACTACAGAACATATATCATTATCCGAACTAAATATCGACCAAGGTATTGTAGAGACTTACTTGTTTGTCTTGTACGTCGCATCGATAATTACCACGTACGGGTACTTCTTCAACAAACGCAACGACTCTTGGTTAGCAAAGAATAATATTGCAACCTCTCCGTTTGTCGTGTCTCTATGTGGGTGAACTACGTAGTCGTGGTCTCGCAAAAACTTAAGCGACCACTGTGTCACGTTTAGCTCTCCGTGATCTTCGTAATTCACCTTCTGCAAAAAGTTTGCAACTTGTCTCCTTGAAGTAACATTACCAGGGTACTTCTCCCTCAATTTAGAGATAATTTCTTTTGGCGTCTTGCGTCCAGTTCCATCTCCCCACCGCCTAGCACAAAGCTCTTGCTCCTCCGTCATTCGACCCATGAATGCATTCCCATGAAAACTAGCAAGTAGCACATGGTTATGCCGACCTTCTATCACACCTAAAATCCATTTTTCTCCTGCGACCCCGGGAATGTTTTTCTTTCGCACTGCTAGTAGCTGAAATCTACACTCACACTTCTTCGACTTCGACTTTCTAAGCCTAGGAACAGCCAACTCTGGATTCTCTTTGTTCACCTTTGGCCTCCCAGATCTTGGTTTTCCAAATCTATCGCACACAATACTTATTTGGTACGGACTTGAATTACGCGTTACCAAAGCTATCACTAACTCCTTTCCTCTATCTCTCGCCCACTCGTACAATTCTTGCGGAGTATCCCAATATTGTGCGGTTCTAAAATAATCCGAATAATCTTTCCCCTATACGTAATTGTAGAGCGACAATTACACTACTACCAAAATAACAAGGCAAAATACGAATCATTACTTTAAACTAATTAGGATATCATATGAAACTAATTAGGCTATCATATGAAACTAATTAGGCTAGCATATGAAACTAATTATTCTAGCATATGAAACTAATTATTCTAGCATATGAAACTAATTTGAAACTAATTACGCTACCATATGTTTCAAATTATAACATATTATACTAACCACAAATTCACCACTCGGATCCCAGTCGCCGAACTCTTCGTCTTCTAAGAAACCATCCAACCATTCGTCGTCGTTCGGGTCGTCTTCCTCTTCTTGTGATCCGCTATCCCAATCGTGTTCTTCATCACTATCTTCACAACTTTGATTAATCAACTCTAACATACGAGAGTTTTGATTACGACGATACATTTTGAATGAATTTGTTGGAAAACGAAGAGGTGTTGAATGAATTTGTTGGAAACGAAGAGATTGTGGCTTTATATAGGCACATTTATGACCGTTGTGGTCCAAATGAAACTGTAAAGACCCGTGCGCTAACCATCCGCGCACAAACACAAACCCTAAAGCACCTGTGCGCAGAACCTCAGCGCACAGTTTTACATTTAACGGCTACTTTTTTCAAAAATTTCAACGGCTACTATGTCTGAAGAGTGCGCAGAAACACGACGCACAGATTCTCAACCTGTGCGCAGTAGTTACGCGCACAAGGTGTTACAGACTCTGAAAATTTACGAAAAGTACCCGTAATACCCCGTAAAACACGTATGCGCATAAGAACTGCGCACAGATGCGTGCGCATAAGTTGCGCGCACAGAATCGCGTGCATATATGCATCGATTCGCATGCATATAGCCATTGCCTATAAAAATGCATAAAACATTCGTACCACATTACGAAGATGTGAATGTACGAATATATTAAAGCTCAAGTGAAGTTTTTTAGTCATTGAAGTGATTTTAACATAGGTTGTTAGTTATCTATTTTTTAAATAATTATTAGTATTAATTAAGATGTTATAATTATTAGTAAAGTGTTAGATTACTATTTTTGAAGTTTAATATCTTGAATTGTCTAAAAGATTTAATTATACATAGAGAAGCTAACTTTAACATAAAAAACTTATTGAGATAGTAGTAATATAAAATAATGTAAATTATATGTAAATGGTTGTGAGAATATACAAAATTGTCAGATACGAATATACTTTATAATATGAATGTACGGATGATTATGTGTATGTTTATTATTTTTTCAAAGGATGTGCATTGAATTTTTAATGAAAATTTTGAACAATTAAACACATTTTTATGAACATCATGATCCTTTATATATTAATTAACCATAATTGTATACAATAACCTATTCATATGTATATTGTTTTATGGAAAAGTGTTATGTAATAAACTTTCTTAAAATGATAAATGAGAATGATTGTAGAGTCTTGGATCAAGGAAGATCCAAAAGCCTAAATGATGACACGTGGCGTCATTTATTATCACCAATGGACCACCGCCAGACAACCATCGGACTGTCGCCAGACCATCATCGGACCACCACTGGACCGTCGTCGACCACTGCTGGACCGCCGCCGACCACTGTCGGACTGCCGTCGGGCCACCTCCGACCACCGCTGAACCACCGTCGGACCTCCTCCGGGCCTCGCCGGAACAAAATACAATGATGTATAAAATTGGCTTAAATGTTCATCACGTTGTTCATAAATGTTCATCACAATATTCATTTGGACATACTCTATTGAATGTTCATCACATTATACTTGAATGCTCACCAACTGAATGTTTATCACATTATACTTGAATGTTCACCAACTGAATGTTCATCACATTATACTTAAATGTTCATCAACTGAATGATCAACAAATTATATTTAAATATTCACCATTTTTATTACACTTAAATGTTTATGTTATTTGGACAAACCACAGACCACCACCGCACCACGACTGCACCACCATTGACCCACCATCAAGCCACCGTCGGACCACCACTTATGTGAAAGTGTGAAACACCACTTTAATATAATTTCGAGTAAAAAAACACTTGATTTCATTAAAAAATACCTAAATGTTCATCATCTCATACTTAAATGTTCATTAAGCATCCTTACATGTTCACAAGGATTTAATAAAACGTTCATTACTCAAAAGTTCATTACAATTGGCTTAAATGTTCATCACGTTATTCATAAATGTTCATCAAATGTTGATAAATGTTCATTTTGACATACTCTACTGAATGTTCATCACATTATACTTAAATGTTCATCACATTATACTCAAATGTTCATTTATTGTTGGACCACCGTCGGACCTCCGTCGGACCATCGCCGGACCTCATTCGGACTGTCGGAGGTCCGACGACGGACCTCTGCCAGACAGCCACCGGGAATTCGCTGGGAGGCCGCCGGACCACCACACGGTAACTAGTTTAATCTTAGCCATTGGATGCCTTGACATCCAATGGATTAAATTCATTATTTTTTATCTCTATAAGGGGGTTTATCATGTGATTCACACCCTTGTTTTAATTAGAATTTTGATGATATCATTCGCAAAATAACATATCAAAACACAAACGAATAAAGGTAATATGAGAGTTCACCGAAGTAGGGTTCTATCATTGAGAAAATGTAAGATACAGATATATTTTATAATATAAATGTACGAATATAACATTAGCTATATAAACTCGCGCAAGACGCGAGAACTGCACTAGTTATTGTTGAAAATGTCAATCTTGCATTTGTCAAAAAGTTATCCCAAAGATATCATGAGAAATTAGGACTATTGTCTTTGTCTTTAGTGTTTTGTTTATTTTTTTTGTTTATAGACATTTTGTATTTTTTTTCTTGATTTTGTTATATTTTGTTCAGTTAATGTAGAACGTTTGATTGATGTACAAATGTTTAAAGGTCAGTGTACAAAGTTAGGTGGATACCTAGCTTAGTGGTCCCGTTGCACATGCTCTTTGAAAGTCTCTCCATGCTTTATGGTATGGTCCAATCATTGGTATCAATTTAGATTTTAAAAAATATGCCACATATGCTAAAAAAACAATGAAGGACTGAGATCTCATCTCAAGTTTTTTCCTTTATAACGTAGCTTGAATTTTCGTAGGAATTACATAAAATCCCATTGACATTCTTTGAATTCAAAAATTCACACAAGGGTAATCACGACTTTACACATGTGTTTTCTGTTTTAACGCGTTTTCTGAAGACTCCCTCCCTCCCTCCCTCCCTCCTCTCCAACACGCCTCTGACGAGTCCTCAACTCCACCGCCCATCTCTCCTCCTCTACCGTCTGGGGGGCCATGTGAGGGCTCGAAACATTCTCGCAGCTCGTATGGAATCTCGATAAGGCCCTAATGGTTGCGCTAGGGTTACGAATTTGGGATTCGCCGATTTCCCCCTATGACGGATTCACAGTCGTTCCCGATTGTTCTTCCTTCTATGCCCGAGCTTGCCGGAAAAGGCTCTTATGGTCTCCGGATTGCTACTTTGTAATAGCAACCCATGTTTTCAATATTTTTGTGCAGAAAATTAAAACCGCAAGCCCCGGACTGGACATAACTTACTATCCCTTCTACTCCTTTTGTTGAACGATTTAGATGCTTCTTCCTTAATTTATAAGATAATCATTTGTGTAGGTACTGTGTACGATGGGTCCTTTTTAAGTAAGAACTGAGTAATTTGTTTTTGTTACTGCTTCCTCATGAAGTTATGTTGAACTGAAGTTTACTACTGGAATGTGTTTGTTTCATTTACATGCTTTAGTTATTTGATTTGCAATCATAGCAACTGAAATTCCACTGCCTACTCCTCAAATGTTGCTAAACCCAGACGGATTTGTGCTTTAGTATCATTTGTTTGTGAGCATTTGGTTTTATGGATAGTGCAGTTTAGGTGTTCGATGAAATGTCTCACTATTATTTTTCAAGGTTTTTTATTACCATTGTAATCTTTCTCCAAAAATTAAGGTATTGAAATTGTTTGATCAGACTGTATTCATATATCTTGCATCTTTCCCATATAGCTCTACTTGAACAATGCACAAAGGATCCAAACCCTATAGTTTCACAAAGCTGTGAAGTTTGTCTAAAGAAAATGTGTGTGTTGGTGAAAAAAAAGGTAATTCAAAAAGAAAGGTAATTCAAAAAGAAAATCATACGTTGTTGTTGTAGATAGATTCTTCGCATATCTATTTTCAGAGTCTTGTGTAAAATGGGATTATTACTTCACACTATGCCTCATTCTGTTCTTCTTTATATCATTTAGTATTTATGTATGTAGATTCAGCAGGTCAAAGATCTATCCTGAAAGGGGCATTAGATTCATCGGATCAGTCTCCCAGGTATATCATAAGAGTAATCATCTTTTGTTTGTGTAATGAGTATTGAGATCTTTTGATCATCTTTGGAAAATTCTGATTCGGGGTATTTTGAAAATGGAGCAAAGGATATAAAATATGCTGAGATGGCCAGATAGCATGTGACACTTAATCTCCTCGGTCCTTCTTATATAAATTAATTGCTTTAAAGGCTTGTTGAGCAAGGCTTTTTTGTTGGTGTACCATCTACCTTCGATTGTTTAAATGCTTTGATGCCTTGAATTAATTGACTTCGATCTCTTAATCATAATTTGTTGTTGAAGGCTACAAGGAAATCCGTCGTTGATGTGAAATTTGCAGGCTGCAGAGCAACCAGATGATCCTAAAGGAAATTCTTCAGAGGTATTTTCTGGCTTTTGTTATCAAATTTTACCATCGAAGTGCCTTTGAATTTTATGTTTGTTGTCTTGTATATCATTGTCTTGTATACAACTGTGGCACAGATTAATCAGAGGGAGCCAACTCTTGGTGAGGTTACATTTGAGGAATTTTTGGTGAGAGCTTGTGTAGTAATACAAGAGAAGCTTAATAGTAATAAAACTCATATTTTGAGATCAACTCAGTCAAATGCTACTGCTACAAAATCGTCGAGTTCTTTATCTTCGATGGGCTAAAGAATAGTGACAATGCGCCATCTGTTTCTCCGGATCCTTACACGTTTAATGGAGATGTTTGAGGTAGAACGAGTAACAATACTGTGTCGAAGGCTATCGAGAGATGACACAGACACATGGTAAAAAATCGAGAATCTGCTGCAAGATTACGAGCAAGGAAACAGGTTATTAACATATTCATTATTATTCATAATTCTTGTAGATTTTTGAAACTTTCTTTGTATGTTACGCCTACAACATGAGGTTGGAACATGAATTAGCAACACTTAAAGATGAAAACGAAGAGTTAAAGAAGAAACATGTATCCTGTGTTTCTGTTGTTCAGTTGGCTTATCAACTATCAAGTAATTTAATGCTTTTTTTTCCTACTGCATGCAAAATTCATTGAAAGGCAAAAAATCAGGTACCATTTGATTTGATACTCCTTTTCATGGCTTGATGTGTTGAGTATCACGTTTTGACATGTATTTTTGGTTTTATTAACATGTTTTGGAGATGATGGAAGCACAAGATGGAGGCAAGAAATGACGTCTGACGAGGACACTGACCAATCCATGGTGAAAACAAAGGAGTCAGGGAGTAATCTGGTAGCTGTGAATATCATGCAGTAGACATGTGATTTCCTGGTTTGCACCAGTAGTTTAGAAATGGTGGAGATTTCATTGTTTTTTATTGGGAGCTTGGAGATTATGAGTGTTAGGTTTAAGGAAGAGGATTAGTGATCATTATTATTATGTGTCTTAGGATTATAAGACTTCATCTTAAGTTCTTTGTAATGTTTAGTTATTGGTGGAATCTGATTCTGATGTCCCATGAGATTGGCACCAGTAGCTTAGCAAAATTGTCACATTATTGTTATGACAATTGATAATACCAAAACAAGGTTTTGAGGAATGTTCTATCCTCTGATAAAATTCAATAGCATATTAATGGGGAAGCAAGAAGCCAGACAAGAAAACTTACACACATGAGGGATTAGAATATCATTGTTCCACATTAAGATAAGAGATAAGGGATTAGCATATAATTCGTCTGAGAGCATGAAAATTGATTTATACATAGTCACTAAATTGAATTATTGTTAGAGGTTCATTTTCTTGACAGGTTGATCTTGATGATGAACAGGAAGATACACATACACCTTTATGGTTTTTCCGTCTACACGCATGAATTTGTGATTCCAATAACCGCATGATGTTGAGAAGACACCTTTGCATTTTGTGAAGGCGCCATGTTATATGATATTATACACCCATATATTCATACCTTCACCTATATCTTGTAGTTGTAGTTCGTTCATATTTCAACCTAGAGACAATTCATGTATCTGAGTCTCAAATTCAAATATGATATTGGTGATGAAAGAAGTAAGAACACTCACCTCGCAGATGTTTTTGACAATGCTGGTATCTTAGAATGCTTGGCAGGTGAAACAACCACTCAGTGAGCTCATTTGCCGAGTCCGGTGTAAAGATACAACCTTGAAAGAGATTTTTGGCGATTTCTTTGCTTGATTGGGTGAGCCTCGCATTTCCTGTGCTTTCTTCTCAAATGATCTCAACTTCTTCATAATCTTTTCCATCGACGTCGATCTTTTCTTTTTCCGGTTTCATCTGAAACGTGCAAATACAACTATATACAGAAAATTGAAGTTGATAAGTATGTGGCCACATACTAATGTTCGATGGCTCATTTCATGTGTTGTTGTTGATGGAGGGAGGATACCTTCACTCTAACAAAGTTCAATGAGATGATATAGAGATAATGAAGTAAGGACCAATCAACAAATGACACTGCTAATTATTTAATTTGTTGTTCTCTTCTATAAAACAAAATTGGAATATAATCATTAAAATTAGTTTTAATTGATGGTCCAACTTTTTCTTTCAATTTGTGCGTAATGGGGTGGAAACTAGATAATAAACTACTCTCTTTGTCCCCAAATGTTCTTCCCATTGTTATTTTTGACACTATTCACTTTACAAGAGAATCTTCGATATATCGTCTAATATATAAGAAAAAACATAGTAATATGAGATCTTGTTTGATTCGTCTCATTGAGAACTTTAACAATATCAAAAATTTATAATTTTCATTAACGTATATTTGGAGATATTAACATTATAAAACGTGTCTCGGTAAATGTGTCAAAAGTAAATGGGAAGAACATTAAGGGACGGAGGGAGTAGATTCTTATCTACAGAACTCCATCTGAAGGCAGGTTTTGAATTTTCTACATGAAAAAAAGTTGTATGAATTTTTTAGTGGATGATTTCAGTATTTTGTTACCTTTTTCTTACATCCATAGTTATTTAGTTTCTTTATTTACTTTCTCTTTGCAGTTACTTGACAATAAAGTATTTCATTTTTGCAAAGTAACACAGAAAATCGACGTCTATGCATAGGGCGTTGTGCTTTTTGAGCTTCTCTCTAGCAGAAAGCCTATTAGTAGTGACCATCCTAAAAGCCAAAGTTTGGTTATGTCGTTAGTTTTATAACAATTTCTATGTCAATAAAGTTTCTCGATTCATTTGAATGTTTTATTTTAAAATGTTCCAAATTTTGTGTATTTAGCAACAACAAAAAAACTCCTTGTTTCAATATCTATTTTTGCATGCTAACCGGATTATCACATAGTTCTGACAAGTTTATTTATGGTTGTAAAGATTAAAAGATGGAAGACATTGTAGAAAACACAAACAATACTATGACCGCTCCTTTAATCTTCATCATCGTCACTGTTGTAAAGTGCATCCGTAGATATCTTGAACAATATATAGGGTAATATCATTCCAAATTAGTTAAGGTCTCTCAACTTCTTTATATTTTGTTACCTAAAGTGTAGAGAAGTGACTATGGGTTTCTAATATACAAAAATGAGATATAATAAGCATGGTTTTTGAATAATTATGTTTCTGATTTTTGCATCTTATTCATTTTGTGATAGTCTTTTATTGGAATAAGAAAATATGAATATAAAAATCGTACTAATTCTTGTTTTGAAACATGTTTTAAAAAAGGTTTAACTTAAGATATTTTTATAACACACATTATTATTTTTCTACCCCGTTGATGCGTTATGTCTTTGTGTGTATTATGTAAATATAATTGTTGTGTTTGTCGTGCAACTACCGAAGACTTAATACAACCTCCATTTTAATACATACTCTTATACATAAAAAAAGTTTGTAAACCCCGTGCGAAGCACGGGGCCCGGACACTAGTGAGTCTCGAAAATGTCAAAACTTGATCCACACTTTATACTTTCATATTTTAGTTTTGAAAATTACGAGTTTCAGTCTTGAAAATGGGATGGTGACTAAGGCGCGTGTTGGAAGCATCGCCTAGGCTACTCAATTCCTATTAAGTAACATGCATATTAGTTTTGAGCCTGTGTTGATTCGTCTTGTTTTATTATATTAATCCTTGATTACGAGGGGGTTTCACTTATGATCTTGTTCAAAGCCTTATCACTTATTTACAAGCTCATCTTAGATTTAGTACTATTTCTAGCTTTTATACATTTATGCAATCTTTCTACTTTATTATTTCATGTAATAGATTACATTTTAATGTTTTAGGCCCAAGTCCATTAGGTTTTAGTATTTTCATTGTCCATTGATGATTTGTTGCTTTTTTTCTTATATATAACTTTTGAGACTCTCTCTCGGCTAAGCCACAAAACATTTTCTCTTATCCTAGTTTCACTACTCTCAGGTTTTCATAACATTGAAATCTTTCAATACCAAAGTTTGATCCGTTAAACTCAAAGGAAAAGGAAACACAATATTATTCCCTTTCAAAAGTTCATAACTCTTCAATATCATAGTTTGATCCATCACACTCAAAGGAAAAGGAAATACAATATTATTTTGTTACAAAAGTTCTAATAACGTTAGGAACAAGTTAACGATCCCGGTTCAAAATAATCTTACTTCACCGCGATTGATTACAACACTTTGTGTTAACAGAAAGGCGACAATGGTTGGTTTAAAGACAATAGTGATATAAGGAGCGATTCTCTGCTAAAGGACCCATATAACGAGGTGATTTCATGTGGAGTATGTATATGAACGGATTTGTGGGTGGGTCAGAAGCCTATCCCTTTTAGATAGGAAGGTGAAACCAAAGCGAGATAGGTTTAATCTAGTGAACCCACCCAAATTAATGCAGGTAGGGGATCACATGTGTAGAAAACAGGGTGAAACTATTTTATGCATGCAACGGAAAAGGATCAATACAACAATTATATGGCGCGTAGGCCAGTATCATATGCCAAAGTTGTACGCGTTTTCACGCAATATGTTTCTTCATTTGAATCTATTGCGTACCGCTGGAGGAATGATCTACATTCAAGAATCCCCATGAATCCTAGAAGTCAATGTGCAATGGATGATGTAAAGGCTAATGTGAAGATTGGACTATAGGATTTAGATCATAATATCAAGCATGTCAGAACTTCCTCCTCCTTCCTAAAAGTTGTCATCCATGGAAATCTTTTTTTTTTTATAATGACAGAGAATTTTATAAAATCATCCGCTTTACGGATTTAGACTACTTTAATCTTGTTTAAAAGCTATTATTTTCTTTTAAAAAATATGGAGAAAATTCTCACACACGTTAAATTATAATCTACAGAATCTTTAAATGCATACAAGATCGATATTTGTTTTTTTTTTATCGAAATTTAGTTTTGGACGCATTCGTAGTACTTATATATGACCGAATCTGAAGGCCCATGCTTAAAAAGAGCGCGTTTTAATCTCAACTACTATAAATGAGAGAAATGGTTTTGCATCAAAAATAAAAGACAAAGAGAAATCTAAAGGATAAGACAGTGCCACGTAGATTTTTTTTATAAGAATGGCTAGGATTGCAAGAGAATTTTGTAATCTAATACTCCCTCTGTCCCATTTTGTTTGTCTCGTTTCCTTTTCGGGCGTCCCATTTTGATTGTCCCGTTTTCTTTTTTGGACACAGATTTCTTCCCCTAATACCCTTACTCATATTATTTTACTCCCTTATAATCTTATTCATTTATACTCCCAATAACACTTTATCAATCAAATCAACCATCTACATCATCTTCTTCATTACATTTCTACTCCATTAATTCATCCAACTAACCTCAACTCCATTAAATTTCTTCAATATCTACCTAACCCATTTTATAATTAATCAAATTAACACCTAAACCCAAATTAAACCCTTAACCCAAATTAACACCCACACACCCTAAACCCAATTACCGTAATCTAATCCCGATTACCCTAATCTAGCCCAAAAATACACAGCCCAACAATACCCAGCCCAACAATACCCAGCCCAAAACCCAAACCCTAATCTTCCCTCTGTAAATACCCTCTTCCCCCCCCCCCCCCCCGCCTCTCTCCCTCATTCTCATTCTCACAGCCTCTCCCTCACTCTCGCTCACTCTCGCCATGTCTGAATCCTCACTCAGTCGCCCCTCCCAGAGCTTCACCAGAAGCGATTCTCCTCCCTCCTATGAGCGGGGAGTCGAACCACCTTCTGAACCTGAGCCTTCCAGCACCCCGTCGTTGATGCGGGAGTCCTCGCCGACGGAGGAGGAGGAGTCGTCGGCTGTGAAAGAGGATTCCGGCGACCAATCCTTCTCCGTCCCTCTCCCTGGTGGTTGCAATCTGTCTCCTCCTTGCAAAAAGGGTCCCCGATGCGATGGGAATCATTCTTTCAGCCTTAGTCTCCCAGAGATGACACCTACTGATGTCTTAGGCTCTTACCCGGAGAGGCAGTCGGTGGAGATGCAATGGTCGCCGGAACTCTCAGAGAATGAAGCCACCTCTCGGCCTCGGGAGGTGATCGTGATCCCCGACACACCTACTCCTGAGTTGAGGGTTCCCGACGTCGCCACACCTGAGCCCATGGACGCTGATGCGGAGTTGCTGCCGCCGGATCTTGACGAGCCTCTGTCCCCTGAGCTTATTGTCATCTCTGACAGCCCCTCTCGATCTAGCTAAGTCCCCTCTTGTTCATATCCCCTCTGTTCTGTAATTTGGACTCTATTTTGGTATTTCTGGACCTTTCTTCCTCCTTCCCTCTTTCTGTTGTTCCCGGATATTGTTGGACTCTGTTTTGGATGTTTGTTTGTGGATATTGTTGGATTTTGTTGGTTTTTGTGGATTATGTGGTTTTGGTATTGGTTTGTGGATTATCTGCTCTCTTTTTTGCAGATTATCTGCTCTGTTTTGTGATGATCGATGTGCTCTGTTTTGAACAGAATGTAGTGCATACAGGTTGTTATGGTCTTCACATGCTCTGTGAGGCACTCTTTTGGTGATGGTCTCTGTGCTCTTTGAGGCACTCTTTTGATGCTCTGTTTTATGGGGTGTTTGCTATGTTGGATAAAAAACATATACCATGAAAAACTGTCTTAATGTGCTATAGGAACTCTTTTGCATATTTCTGATTTCAGTGTGATATTTTAAGTTGTGATTAGCAGTGTATCTGTGAGGGTTTGATGGTAACTGAGATATTGTTCAATATCTGTGATGAAATTGTAATGTGAGATGCATTTCTAAGATCACAAACTTAATTTGCCATTGGATCATTAATTTGCAATTAAGTAGATGCCTATCTGGTATGTTTTGATCAGTTATTTTTTTGGTATTTGATCGATGATGAATCCTTATATCTGAGATGATAATCCTCTGATTTTTCCAACTTAAATGTGCTATAAGCCACCAGTTACTTGTAACTGAATTGCTAGGCTTATCTGGTATTATGAGTTGGCATAAATTGGGTTTGATTCTATGATGATTGGAGACAACTGAGATCCAAAAACTTATATTCCTCCATAGCATTCATTTTCAAATACTAGCATACAAAAGAGTTTCTTAAGTTCACAAGACTGCCTAGTGATGTGAAGTTTAGAAACTTATCTTAACTGTTGTGTCCCCTTCAGTTTGCTTCTTCTGATTCTTGTGGGTCTTGAGTTTCTGTTGGTTCTTGGTGATTCTCTGAGGCTCCTTCAGTATCTTGATTCTCTGTTGGATCTTCTTGAGTTTCTGTTGGCAAGCTACTTTGTCCCCTTTCATGGACAATATTCCATGCTTCTTGCACAACCCACTCTGGTGCTTTAATTACTGATGGTAGCATACCTTGTGATCTCATCCTTCTCTTGTTAGCATGTGGTAGGTCATAGCCATTGCCTCCTTTTGATTTCAGAATTTCATTCATGACAAACTGCATTGTATGCCATACATCACTGAGTGTAATAGGATCCAACTCATAGAAAGCTTCCATAACTGCAATGAGCATGTCATCTACAGTTTTTGGCATTTTCTTGTGCATTAATGACTGAATACTCCTAAAGAAACCAAGATCTAGAATATTAACATCTGGACTGTTTGCTGGCTGCTGTATGAGTATAAATGTGAAATCTTCTTGTTCATATACCTCTTGCCACTCAGGATCATCTTGAGTTATATGAGGCCTTGCATTATCTTGCTGAATAAATATGGTTTTATGATTTCCATCATCTGGCCACTTTTCCTTGATTGCTGGAATAATTTGATTGATGAGCATATTTCTTGTCTCCTTTTTGGTGATTCTTTCCACCAGTTTGGTGATCATTGTCCCCTTTGCTCTGTTTTTTGATTTTCTCTTTGCTGACTCTTCATATGTGAATGGAAATATTCCTATTTTCCCATCAAATGTGCAATGTCCCTCTGAGTTCCACCTTGGTCTTGCAACTGTTGCTGTAAACATTACCTTTGGAATGAATTTTGATGAACTAGCTGATCTGTATTGACCTTTCTCATTTCTGGCTATGTAGTACTTCTGTGTTTTCCTTGTTTGATAGAACCACTTCTCATCTATGTGGACGAAATCATACATAGGAAAATACTCCTTCTTGTTGTCTGCTGTGTCCCCTTGAAGTAGGCTTAGATACCATTTCAGCCTTGTGATCTTGTGTATTTCTGACAGTCCTGGATGCAGGGCATTTGAATGTGGCTTCATGTCCCCTTTTTTAATCATTCTATGACATGCTGATTTGGATATGGATAGAGAACTTGCTAAGTCTCTAACACAAGTCCTATTCCCCATGCTTATTGCCTTGACTACCTCTGGTTCTACTTGAACTCTTTTTTTGCCACATTGGTGAAATCTTGTACTCAGGTTAGGGACTTCATGTTCCTCTGTCTGCTTAGCTTTATTCCATAATCTGCTTATTGTCTTACGTGTTGTGTTGAAATATTGTGCAGCTTCATTGATGGCACCTTTTGGTAGCTTCCCCTCTGATGTCCTCTCCAGAAGATAACTCAGTATTACCCATTTCTGATCCTTGCTGAGCCTGCGTGTGGATGTCTGATGATGTCCTGATGCCTCTGCTGTTGCCTCTGGTTCTGGATGGTGATGCTCAGGTGAGAAGTTAAGGTCAAATGGTAGATCATTGTCTCCACTTGTTTCTCTGTCTTGTGACCATTCTCCCTCCATTTCTTCTCTAATGACGTCATCATCTGGAGCTTCATTTAAATCAAAAGCTGAGGACATTCCCACCAGGCAATGATGCAGAAATTACTGTAAATTGAATGCTCTGTTTTTACTTAAGCACTGTGCTTTTTACGGAGTACTTGTAATGGTGAAAATGTAAACTAAAAGGGGGTAGATGGAGACTGTACAGGAATAAAAGCATTTCACTGTAAGGGTATTATGGGTACTGAAAAATGGTGATCTGTGTGCTCAAAATGGAGCATTCTGATTGGTTGTAAAAAATTCCAGCTTTGTTCTGATTGGTTCTTAATAAAAAATTAATTTTTTCTCTCTCCTGCTTTTATACCTCTGCTGTACTTTTTTTTACCCTTAATTCTTGTGCAAATGCTCATTTGGGACATTTAAAACGGGACAGAGGGAGTACATACATACATATATATATATATTAAAGCAATCCTCTACTTTTGCACATGTCACCTCCTCACTTAAACCTACACATGTCATTTTATCATTTATTTTGCCACATGTCATTATTTAATCATTTATCTTTTTGATAAACATAATCATATAATAGGAAAATTACAAATATATGTATATGTTTATGTTAGGATAATTAAGATTTGTAAGATACTATGCTTATTTATTTATACTTTTAACCTTCTATAAATCATATGTAATAAAGAAAGAGTTATCTAATAATTATATAAAAAAATATTTAATCTCATAATTTTAAAAAATTAAATACTTTGAATTAAAATTATTAAAATATTTAATCAATGCTTGATTAACCCTCTCTTTATTAAAAAAAGTTTATCATACTATTCAAAAAAAAAAATTCAGGAATTGATTATGTTTTTACTTTAGTTATTTAGAAATAATTTAAATTAAGAAATTATTTTAAAAAATTGTATTAAATTTGTATGAGGTAAATGAACTAAATCTATTTGATAAGATATTTTAACTTAAATTATTTCTTTATTTAAATTAAATTTATTACTTTATAAAACCGTGCGAGACACGAAAAATTGAACTAGTTGTTTTTCATTCAACTTTAAAGTTTTTGCGTTTGAAATATTTCTCAGATCGTAGCATACTAGTTATGTCACCGATTTTCTTTTGTTTCTAAAAAATAGCGAAGGGTAAATATGACTTTTCACATTTTCTCCTTTCTCCTCCATTGTTGACACGTGTTATCTCTTCAATTGGTTCCTCCTTTTTTATCAAAAAATACAACCTCTCCGCTCCTCCGCTCAAACCTTACTTTCGAGTCTATTTTTCCTACATCCAACTGTAGATTTGGAATTCTTGGCACCAAATTAGTTAAGATTGACTCCTAGATCGTCTATATCCGTCACCAAACACCATCGATTCGACTCCAAAGAGTGTAAGACGTCTTCCCCTGTATTATTGCACTAATATGACTAACCCATTGTTCTACATTTTCATCATTTGCGGCGTTTCTTGATTCTACACTAGTTCAGTTTCCCGTGCCTCACATAAGTTTTACTAATAATAAATTTAATTTGAATACAGAAATAACTTCGGTTAGAATATTTTACCAAATAGATTTAGTTCATTTACGTCATACAAATTAAATTTAGTGCACATATGATGTGGGGTGATTGTTAGAAGACATCCCACTTGAAGTGCTAGTGCACATACTCCCTTCGTATATTTAAAGATATTAACGTTATAAAACGTGTCTCGACAAATGTGTCAAAAACAAATGGGAAGATCAATAAGGGACGGAGGGAGTAGTACGGATGGTGATTGTTAGAAGTGATAGCTCTCGAAGATACGAGTCTGTAGTATTTGACGATTAGGGTTTTTTACCGGAAACCACCCATATGGTACCCTATATTGCTCAAAACCACCCGTATGTTTCAATATTACCGGAAACCACCCATATGAACCACTCCGCCACTCAACGACCAACCCTCTCTAACTTCCGTTAAATATTTATGCCATGTGTCATATCATATTAATATTTTATTCAAAATTACTGAAAACCACCCATTTCAAATCTTATAATGACATTTTATCCATACTTTTAAATTTTAGGCCATTTATGTAATTTTTGAAAACGTAATCAAAACCCCAAAATTCTTCATCTTCCCCGGATCTAAATGAAGAACCCAAAATTCAAAAACTCAACCCAAAAATTCATTCATCCCTTCTTCTCCAGATATAAAAATGGTTGAGGAAGAAGATGAGAGTATGTTGTGCAGATGGAGTATGTTGTGAATGGGGTGGTACCAAGATCTGCTTGCTACCACCCCTTCTTGTTCTTGTTCTATATTGAGGAAAATTACTTCAAAAACTACAAGTGCTATGTGCAGATGGAGTATGTTGTGAATGCAGATTTCCAGCAGAAAATTAGTTAGCAAAGCATGAACCAGAAGAAAATACTGAGAGAATTTTGTTAATCAGGCAAGTGCAGTAAACCACAGCAGATGAGATGGCAACCACAGCACAACACACATTAGCTAATCAATCAGATTGACAAACTCCCATTGATCATATGCAGACTTGATTCTTTCTATCTTATTTCAATAATTGGGAAAGCGAAGAATGATCTCTTCTTTGTTCCAATTTCACAAAATAAGCTCACAAAATTCCATACATGAATGACATTTGAACCCAAAACGAAGCTATTCTAGAGATAAAGAAAACATCATTCTAATACCACAGTAGCGCCCAAAGCCTTGAATTTCTCAATAATCGATTCACCTTCCTCTTTGGAAACTCCTTTCTTGACGACAATAGGCGCCTTCTCGACCAAATCCTTGGCTTCCTTCAACCCCAGCTCCGTAAAGCTACGAACCTCCTTGATAATCTTGATCTCAACGGAAGCATCGAATTTGTCGAGCTTGACATCGAAAGCAGTCTTCTCCGCCTGGGCTTCGGCTCTGGCGCCGGGCTGCTGACCCGCGGTAGATGGAGTAGTCGTATCGCTCGAGTTTGTTGAGGGATGAGATTTGCTTGCTACCATCCCAAGATTTATTTTTTAGAACTGATGAAATCGTGTTTTTACTTCAGATTTGAAGAGGGGATAATCTGGGAGACGAATGAATTTTTGGGTTGAGTTTTTGAATTTAGGGTTCTTTATTTAGATTCGGGGAAGATGAAGAATTTTTGGGTTTTGATTATTTTTTCAAAAATTACATAAACGGCCTAAAAATTTGGAAATATGGATAAAATGCTATTATAAGATTTGAAAGGGGTGATTTCAGTAATTTTGAATAAAATATTAATATAATATGACACGTGGCATAAATATTTAACAGAAGTTAGAGAGGGATGGTTGTTGAGTAACGGAGTGGTTCATAGGGGTGGTTTCCGGTAATATTGAAACATACGGGTGATTTTAAGCGATATAGGATATCATACGGGTGGTTTCCGATAAAAAACACTTACATTTATTATGAATATAGTGGATGAAATAGATGAAATTTGTAGCTGAAGTGATTGAAATCACAAACTGAAGTCCCAAACAGGGTTGCGATTTTGATGGTTTCTTGTTTTCACTTTAAATTATCATGTTATCTCGATTGTGTTTGAATTGTTTTAAATTGGCAAAGTGCATAAATTATTATAGTGAGGTTAAGGATGTTGACAGTTGCAACAATTTTTTGGTCTTAACTAATCCGAGAACTTTTACGATGGTGCAAGTTGCAAAGTCGAGTTTCTAGCTAGTGAAAACGGCTTCACGGAATGGTAAAAGCATAAGAATAGAACTATCCTTTTTAGGTAGTTTGTGTATCAAAGGAAGGAATTGAGGGTATAGGCCCCGTTCGGACAAGCTGAAGTTGAGCAAAAATCTGTATGAAGTTGAAGAAATAGGGGGGATTGAAGCTGATTTCACCCGTTCGGCAAAGTTGAAGGGAAAAAACATATTTGGTTGAAGCTGGTTGAAGCAAATGGCTAACTTCAACCAAATAGTGTCCATTTGCTTCATCTAGCCCCCCAGATGAAGCAATTTGCTTCAACTTCAACTCAGTTGAAGCTGAAAAAATTCTTGAAATACCCCTAGATTCATCTCTTCTCTATTATCTTTTACAAAATTCGAAAATTCCTCAATGGACAGTAGCATTTGATCTTGGTTGAGTGGCTTTAGCATTTGATTCATTTTGCAGCACAAATTGACCCAAATCGGAGTTGTCAAGGTATGTTAAACCCTAATTACTCTTTTGTTGAACCCTAATATATTGATGAAATTTTCGAATGAAGCATCAATTACAACTAAGAATCACTTAGAATTAATTTCTCTTTAGTGCACTCTAGGTGTTTGTTGAAATGTCAACTTCATCAAACACACTTGGAATGTGTTTAAAATGAACTGAAAAATAGATCATTGACTTGTATAAGGATGTTGTTTGTTGATCAACATCCTTATACAAGTCACAAGGTTTAGCCACTGATTTTTGCTGAACATACAACCTCTTGTGACATCCTTACACTTTGTCATTAGTTTTAATGTACTTTCATCAAAAGTTTGTGTTCTATGCTCGTGTACTGTCACAAGGTTTAGCCACTGATTTTATGCTCGTGTACTGTCACAAGGAGTGTTCTATGTAATCTGAATTTCTATGCTCGTTACTGTTCAGTAAAAAAATGTATGACAGTTTTGTGTGTTCAGCAAGAGGTTGTATGTTCAACAAAAAAATGTTTTGTGTATGTTCAGCAAGAGGGAGTATGTCACAAGAGGTTGTATGCTCAGCACAAAAATTCAGCAAAAATGTATGACAGTTTGTGTAGTGCCATGAGTGGTGGCTCAATTTCATAAAATGTATACTTTTAATGGTTTGATGAATTTGAACAAAAATGAAGCTTTTGATGGATAACAAATGTTTTAACAAAAGAGTCTATTGCAGTTATCCTCTTAATTATATGCAACTATTGCTAGTTGAAACTCTTCACTTTTCTTTTTAGAGAATTCGGTCATTTACTTGTTAGTAGCCTTCAAATTTCATACTTTGGTGATGAGCATATGGAAAGAAAGATAAAGAACAGGTAATGTACATGTAAGCTGCAAATTTCATATATATGGTATTACTCTCATTGAATATTTCGTTTTGTAAAGAGTTGGAGTAACAAAATTCTCTCAAAAAATGTGCAGATTCCTCTATCGTATCAAAGTTCTTGCATGATAACAACTCGCTGCTGCTGTAGTCTTGTGGAGGAGGACAAGGATGGGAAATAAGTTGATTTTGATGATCGATCTGTTGCAGAAAATGGAGTTGGTTCTCTGAATTTTTCTTCTGCTCTTTGATATTCGATAGTCTCTGATCGGAAGGTACTTTTGTCACATTTTGTGACAGTTAGTTTTATTGTTCAAGAGGTTTTTACTGTCACAGCAAAAATGTATGACAATTAGTTTTAATGTTCAGCAAAAAAATTCAGCAAAAATGTATGACAGTTTGTGTGATTGTAGACCTCTGTCGTAATACAGTTCCTTACATGGTTATCTTTCCAGGGACATTTGGATTTCCGACCACACACAAGTTTTACATACAGTTTGCAGGTGAGTACATAAAAAATGGTGGATGAAATGCAGTTTCCTCTTCGTGGTACTTATACAATTGGATCTTTATTTCAGGATGACCATAGTTTGAGAACGACGCAACTTTGTGACGATGCATCGAGACATACTTGATGAAGATCTTTATCCCTGTTTGTATAGAAGGTTGCTTCATAATGTAGTTTTGTGCATTGTTAAAATTGTGAATGGGGCATTGATTTAACTGTTTTGGGTACTTATAGTTTGAGGAAGCCAGAATTATGCCCACCTTGTGACTATATTGCAAATATGGGAACATGGTTGAGGCATTTGGATTGTTTGATAGGATGGCATCAGAAGGGTTGCATGTTGATTGTTTTGTCTATAACTTACTTCTTGGTGGCTGCCTTAAAGATAATAACATCGAACATTCACATCTTAAATATACACATTAATATGATATACACATTAATGTATTAACACAAAGTCTATTAGCTCAACTGGGAGAGCAATGTGATATACACATCGATGTGGGTTCGAATCTCACATAGACTTATGTATGGTTAAGTCTTATAAATATAAATGAATGTATTAATATTAAACTATAATGTTTTAAAGTTACATATATAAGTATATGAAATGTGTAAAATTTATATTGTTTTTCTTCTATGTATATGGTTATTTTTAGTATTCAATTATATAGAACAAAATATTTACTGAATTTAAATAAATTAAGTATTTTATTTATGATTTAAAATATACTCCGTAGTTTATATGAATTGTTAAATTTTAATAAACTATTTTAAATATTAACTTTGAATTATTAAATTAAATAACTACATTTCATACAAACAAAACACAAATATAACACATAAACACTTTTAATCTAAAATTCATTTACAAAATTATATCCATACCCCTTTTGGTAATTTCACTTCACAATCACCCAACTTCAACTACCATTTTTTTCATCTTTACCGAACACCCCTTTTTCCAATTTCAACCCGAAAAGCAACTTCAGCTACTAACTTCAGCTTCAGCTTCCTTCAACTACCTACTTCAGCTACCTTCAGCTTCAACTACCTTCAACTCTCATTTTCATCATCTAATCCGAACGGGGCCTATAATCAATTAATATATTGGTCCTGTTCGGCAAACTGGATTTTGTCTTTGATTTTCATAAAATTAAGCTAGCTTATTTTTTCAATAAGCTACGATTTCAAGCTTATTTAAACAATAAGCTAGTTTATTATTCATATCTACCGAACAGACTGATAGTGTTAATCAGACACGACAAAAATTTTCCTATATCGATGTCGACCAGACCCGACACAGATCTGGGTATGAAATCTGGTCGGGATACTCCATTTGACATTCAAACATGGCGGTTGGTGAAGGCGGAGACAAGGTGTGCCTCTCTGATGATGAAGAAGACGAAGTGAGGATAGTATAAGAGAGAAGTTGGACCTCTTAACCTAAAAACTAAAGAAAGAAAAACATTTTGGTTGACCTAATTCTAATTTTTTATTCATCTTCACTAATTTATACTATGACGACTTGTAAGAAACTGGGTGCCAAGTTTAGTCATGATGAGATTCTAAAATACTATGGTAGGAAGGGAGCGGAAATTTTTGGAATAGATCCTCATACTTTAGATTCTGGGAGGGTGAAAGCTGAATGGTTTAAAAGGCATTGTGAAAACCTAGGTCTAGAGCGAAAGGGTTTAGGTTGGGTGTTGTATACTGCTTCCTCGCTCTTATTTCTGGACAAGTCACAAAACTTGATTCGGCTTAGATATGAGCCTTTTTTGGAAACCTATGCCCATGCTACGGGCATATCGTGGGGTTCAGCTGCCCATGCTACGGGCATATCGTGGGGTTCAGCTGCCCATGCTATGCCCATGCCCATGCCCATGCTATGCCCATGCTACGCGAGAATGTGCTATTTCCTGAAACTAGTCATTCAACGGGATAATTTAACATAACATGAGTTTCTACATTAAAAACCCTAAAAACATGAACACATCTAAGTTTTTGACATTATATGCAAAAGTCATCTCTTCAACACTTACTACTACTAGATTTAACATGAAATACAACATAATAAGTTCATTTTAGCTCTTAATGGTGCAAAACAAATTAAAATTCAAAAATTAAGTAAGAACATTACCTCATTTGAATGGTAGCTTGATGAACCATCATCTTCATTCCCTCCTTTGTTGAATTCCTCTTCATCTTCCATTATTTTAGGTGTTTTTAGAGTGTTTTGAAGTTTGAAGGTTTTGAAAATGGGTTTTAATGGAGGGTGAAAGAGGTGAAAGATGATAAAAAGAGGTGTTAGGGTAGGGTTAATAGGTGTTACGGATTACTTAAAATACGGGGGTAGTTATTATAGTTAGGTGGGGACAAGACATGTAGTAATGGCGCACAACAACGTCCATCTGACATGCTAACCTCGCGTTCTGCGAGGGACGTGACACTCGCGTTCTGCGAGGACACGTACACTCGCGGAACGCGAGATTAGCATGCATGAAATTAACCTAATTTTCTGCTAATCTCGCGTAACGCGAGTGTATATGTCCTCGCAGAACACGAGTGATCCGACGTTGTTTGAATAAAGCAGGGCTAAGAATCGTGTATATTTACCCACTGATCCTTGTGAGAATGCCTTACCTCTACAAAAAGAAAAAAACCTACCCAGATTATACAGGTACATAATTTGGAAAAAGAATATAGCCGGTTCATTGTTTAGCTGGTGCATTCAGGACTGAGGGGAAGAAGAAGAAGGAGTCATTTACTCCGACATTGATCTTGGCGGCGACTTTCCCCGTCGACACCAACGAATTTCATCCCTGCTCGAAGCAATCAATTGATCGCGTCAAATTTCGTCTTCTCTCTTCGTACCTGATTTTCCCGAGATGGGGACAGCGACCCTAGCCCCCGGACTGTCGAGGAAACTGAAGAAGGTGTTGGAATCACGAACCGATTCTCCAGATTTGCTCGCTTCTCTCAACACTTTATCCAGTTTCTACACCGACAACAATCCCCAGGCTCGTCGGAACCTCAGATCTGTCATCGAGAAGCGTTCTCTCTCCATAAATCAGGAGTTTCTCGCCGCTTCTGATACCGCACAGAAGGTATTTTCTCTCTGTATTTCCCTCTTGTTACATGTGAAGAGGCTCTCTCGTTTTGATTAGTTTTATGGTTAAATCGTATTAGGCACTGGATCGGGTGGAAGAGGAGGTGAATGCGCTCGCTGACTGCTGTGACAAGTAAGAGTTTTCATCACTACACTACACACCTTATGATTTAGTTAAGCATTTAACGTAATTACATCCTGGAATACCGTGGAGCTTTCCTTCAGCAATGAAATGACCTGTATTGCAGAACTAGCCAATGTAAGCTGTAGCTGAGATCACAGAATTTTCGGTTTTAATGGTTTCCTTGTAACATGTTACTCTTATATTTCTGAATTCCACATGTGGACTCTATGCTTTGATTCTTCAACCCTTGTTTGCCAAGCTTTCCTAGCTTACGGTGGAGGAAGTGGCAAGTGCAAAAAAAGGAAGTTTGAAAACTGAGCTGATGTGTTGTTTGTAAACTTTTATTACTAATTTATAAAGGTTTTCTGCTCTAGACCATCCTATAAAGAGGGAAGTAGGTTGCTGTTCCAAAACCATGGCCTTCCAAGAGTACTATATATAGCTCTTCAACGCAATGCGTTCTTCGTTTATTTGTAATGTTGTTGGTTGGAAAAACACTCTTTGTCGAATGCTGATTGTTTAGTTGATATTTTCGTTTTTTTCCTCTTAAGGATGAAGTAATAAGTAATAAGTAGTGTTGTAACAGTAGTTGAAAGTTCATTCACCCTTCTGCCTTTGCCATCCTTACTTTCTAATAGCTATTGACTTTCAAGCCATTAGAAACTTTTCAAGACTGGCATTGGGGTCTGGGTCAAATGATCTTTCTTCTTTGCCATTTACTTATGACTGAATTCAAATTTGAATCTCCTCGTTGGAATAGGATTGCAATGGCATTAAACAGCTGTAATGCTAGCACTGGGGACATTATTAGTACCACAGAGAGGCTGAAACAGGAACTTGAAACCACAACACAGCGCCAAGAGATAGTCGCACACTTTTTGCATGATTACCAACTGTCTAATGAGGAGGTTTGGGTCATCCTTGACCTCATTGTACTTTATAATACTTGATATGCATAGCTAATAAATATTACTTTCTAGATTACTGCACTTAGAGAAGAAGAATTGAATGAGAACTTCTTCAAGGCACTTGCTCATGTCCAAGAGATCCATGCCAACTGCAAGGTTCTCCTGAGAACACATCACCAGGTAACTCCCACTTATAGCTTTTCTGCAATCTCCATCTTGCCTTCTTTTTATATCTGTTGATTATGCATCAATAACTTGTTTTCTTAAGGAAAAATAACTTTAAATAATACAAACTATCACATTTCAACCGAAATATAATACGAACTTAAGAAATAACAAGACCATACCCAAACTATGTCAATATTAACTGAAAATGATACGAGTTTGTTTTCTGGCGTAGTTTAGCTTATGTGGCACCGGAAATATGAGATGTCCATTTTTTTGCACACATCAGCAATCAATATAGATCTAAAACTCATTTCTTTAAAATAAAGATAAATTGAAAATATCTTCATCCCCTTTTTTTTTGAACAAGAAAGCGTACTTCATCACGAGAACACATTCCACAACCATCTGTATGTGCTCCTTGTAGCTGACGCCGGCCAGAGCCTCTAATGGACCACCGTCGTCGTTGGGATATCACCCTCTCAAACCTTCTTTTCCACCGTAGTATGAGTTAAACACCGAAGGTCACACTCGAGTCACCAACAATGTTTAACCTTCCCCGTCAAGGCGGCGATTAGATCTGGCCGTTGTGAAAGGGCGCTGGCAATGAAGGGTTGTGGCAAGGTGTTGGCAATGACGACGACGGCGAAGTTTCCAGTAGACTCCCTCTATTTTTTGGAAAGCCCCACATTGATTATCATGAACCCTAAATATTTAGTTGACTGAATTGACTATGGATTTGACAACATTGATGCATAGTTCACGATATATATGGATCAAATTTATGTTGGTTGGGCTTAATTCAAGTTTTTTGTGATGGCATGGTTTTTTTTAGATAAAAAAAGCCAAGTAAAATGCATTGTTGCTGCAGTGTGTGGGCTGAATTAACTTCTGTTTCTTTTATAACATATATTTTGTGATTATCATCTTCCAGATATTTTCTTTCTGCGTCTGGGACGTTCTCCTGTTATCTGTGTATTTAAACAATTGTTTCTTTGATCATAAGTGTTGACATCTCCTTTTGGCTGTTTGGTTTTTAATCACTGGTTTCTCAAAATAACATTCTGCATAAGATGGAAGTTGGGGAAAATGATACGTACAGATATCTGTGTATTTAAACAATTGTATCTGATGATCATAAGTGTTGACAACTCCTTTTGGCTGTTCTGGCTCTATTGGTCTTTCAAAACTAGAAAAATGTTTTTGAACAATTCAATTATAATTTGCAGCGGGCAGGTCTGGAGCTAATGGATATGATGGCTGTGTACCAGGAGGGAGCATATGAGCGCTTGTGCAGGTGAAATTTCTTATAATAATCAACCAATCAACAAATGATTTATAAATTATAACCAACACACGATTGTTATAACCTAAAGATGCATAGTTCAGGAAGAGTTGCGAGTAGTTCAATTTTTTAAGTAAACAACATAATGGTTTGTGATTGTTCTTATTTATAAGTATCAGGTAGTTCTTCTCAGGAAAGGTTGTTTATTTGAAATCTCATTCCAGGTGGGTGCAGACAGAATGTAGAAGATTGGGAGACACGGATAATCCTGAAGTTGATGAACTTTTGAAGTTGGCTGTTGGTTATCTTAAAGAAAGGCCTGTTCTTTTCAAATATTGTGCAGAAGAGGTGATTGTTTTGTCTCATGTTTTTACATCAACTTTTCAGTTTCCAGCTACTAGTCTGCATTGAGGCCTGATCGTCTTGTACTTTCATTTCCATTATCAGGTTGCTAATATGAGGCACAATGCTGTGTTTCGAAGGTTTATTAGTGCTCTAACTCGTGGTGGGCCTGGTGGGATGCCTAGACCAATTGAAATGCATGCCCATGACCCTCTGCGTTATGTTGGTGATATGCTAGGGTGGCTGCATCAGGTAGGATAATCATTTGGGTTTTTATGATTGTATTTGATTGGTCGCCTGATGTTCTTTACTGTCACTTGGTGACAAATTTGAATATGTTTTTGATTGCAGGCCCTGGCTTCAGAGAGAGAACTTGTCCATGCATTGCTTGCTCCAGATACCATGGTTGACATTGGACCGACTGCTCGGCGATTTTCAAATAGTGCTGACAGAGAATCAGAAAAGACAGGACCAGATCTCACATTTGTTTTAGATAGGATTTTTGAAGGAGTTTGTCGACCATTCAAAGTTAGAGTGGAACAAGTTTTGCAATCTCAGCCCAGTCTTATTGTATCATTTAAACTTAGTAACCAGCTCGAGTTCTTCAGTTACACTGTGAGCTAGTCATTCTATTCGCTTCACAATTTTTCCTGATGTTTTTCATTGTTTATATTCTGATGCTGCTTTTGTCTATACACCTGTAGATATCAGATCTACTTGGGAGAGAAACAGCTCTCTGTCATACACTCTGGACTCTCAAGGATGCTGCTCAGAAAACATTTTTTAATATCTTGAAAACTAGAGGAGAGAAGCTATTGCGGTATCCTCCACTTGTTTCTGTTGACCTTTCTCCGCCCCCAGCTGTAAGAGAAGGAGTTCTTTTGCTGCTTGAAATCATTGGAAATTATGATAGCATGATGGTACCCTCATCAGGAGAGAAACCAGACTTTGATCCAGTTATTTCAGCTTTATTGGATCCTATTATCCAGGTCAGAATTGATAGAACTTTTATTTCTTTATATAATTCAATATATTTACGAACTGCACTTTGCTTTATGCTAATGAGGAAAAGCTACTAGTGAGCATCTATTTCGTTATACAAGAAAATTATCACTTAAAAGCTATTTACCAACAACATTGCTTATTTCGACTGTGTATTAATTAAGAAGGCTATTTGAATTTGCACTACGATCAGACCACACAGTAAGATATTTCATTGTCTAGTGAGTATCTTATTTTGTATTGAATTTCCATGCCTTGCAAACTTCAACTACTATAGGCTTTAGTTAGTCCTATAATTTTTGAAAAACTTCTCTGTCGACCAAAAGCTTCTGAGAAACAACTACACAATGCAATTTACATAAAGATCAGACAGTTTCTGTATCCTTAAATCGTCTTTCATTTATTCTTTCTTTCTCTTGGCATGTGTTTTCTAGGAATAGTGCTAAGAGTATGTTTTCTGTAATGTAGCTATATATGAACAAATATGTCCAAAACCTCTTGTCAAAACTATTTACTGCCCTTCATTTGTTTTTCAAAAGATTGGGATTGCGGAGATTTTTTAATACAAAATAAATCCAAAAAAGCTATGATATATTTCTTTGTCCATTAGATTCTTACTCTAGTCCATTGTAGATGTGTGAGCGAGCGGCAGAGGCACACAAATCGAAGGGAACTGTCACATCAAGAAAAAGAGCTACTGATGTTGCTCAGGTTAATAAGTCATCCGTTGATGCACTTTTGACCAACACCGGCGCTGGCTCCACATCCCAGGTTTGTGTTTTTGTCAATCAAACTAGCTTTGTATTTGTCATTGATGTTGGAGTTTAGTGGCACTAATTATACTCGCATGAATTAAAGCGCCTGGAAATTTATAGACCAAAATTGCAAAGTAGATGACTCAATGACTCAATGACTCAATTCCCCTCAGATTTGTGCCTTGAATTTCGTAAATTGCAGAGCAACGAGACGCCATCCAAAATCTTCCTCATCAACTGCCTATGCGCAATCCAGCAACCGCTTCTAGGACATGACGCTGCATCAAACTACGTGAAAAACCTCAGCTCGACAATCGAAAGCCACATTCGAGACCTCGTTCAGAGGGAGGTGGACGCCATGCTAAGAAGATGTGGATTACTCAACAAAATGTCTCACTTCAAAAACTCGTCTATAAACGAGCCACTATCCCAGATGGAAGAAACATCCCCACCATCTTTATCCGAATCTCTAAAGCTCTTCTTTGGCCTCGTTCTTGGGACCGAAACTTCACTTCCAGAGTTCGAGCTGCTTCAGGTCCCGAAGCTACGCTCTGAAGCGTGTATTCAGGTTGCCAGATCACTTGCTGAAGCGTATGAGCTCGTCTTTAACGCTGTAATGGATCCCGAGAATGGGTATCCGGATCCCAAGGCATTGGCAAGGCATCCACCGGACCAAATCAGGACGATTTTAGGGATATAACTCATGGCTTTCTATTTTTCTATTCATCCTGTATTTTGCTCATGTGTGATTGTGATGCGAAGGAAGAAAGATGGTTTATACTGTGACTGGTATATGTTTTACAAAATTTTCAGAATAGTCGATAATTGGCACAATAAATGGGCTCACCAAACCAAAGACATTTTCATCATAATCATTTATACAGAGCTACGCGCGGGGAAATCATGATCGTCTGTTTGCGAAATAGCGTAATAACATCGTTAAAATAGATCATATAATTGGATTGGACAAATCATATTCATAACTTTGTAATTGAATAATATCACTTTAAAAATTTAAATTTATAAATAGGATAGATCAAGAAAATGACAGAAGTACACATAATGACTCTTTCAGTTGAAAAACAGAAGTCACCCTAACCATTGTAAATAGAGGATATAAATGCATCAATATCCATACATGATTTTTTTCCCTTAATAAATGCATGAGTTGTTGTATACAGATAAATTAAACTTCACAAAATATTAGTAATATAATAAGACCGATATAAATACATCAATAGTCATGCATGATTTTTTCCTTAATATGAATGCATGAGTTGTTGTATTCAGATAAATTAAACTTCACAAAATATTAGTATGATAAGACCTTATCATGTATTGGGTTGGCAAACTAACAACTTTAATGCTAATACAACATAAAAGGTAAGTGGATAAATCTTTCAAACAGATGCACAAAATTGGAGAGGCATTTTTAGGAACAGTCAATTCACAAATCCTTTGTTCTTGATTTTTGAATCCTATGAGGATCACACTTGACAACGCCTAATATAAACGGGTACAATTGTCAACCTACCTCACATGTACAACTGTTAACTGCCCTCAAACTGAAAATTAAGAATGAAAAAATGTAAATTAAAATTCAAGGCACATGCTCACTTAGAAAAGTTATACTTCCAACTACTACCAGGAAATGTAAATTAAAAGTTATACTTCGAGGCCCCGCGCTTCGCGGAGTACAATTGCGAATTTTTGTATGTGGGTTTAATTTTGCAAGAACATTAAACCAATGTTAATGAGTAAACTACATGCATCCACCATGTTAATATGAGGAGATATCATCTAAATGGTAGCATGGCACTAAATTAAATAAATTGGCAACATAAGTTCCTAATTATGGACAATGAAGATATGCACAAATCACGATAATTCAACATCACACAAAACTCGTCTTCCTTCTTTCTTATAGAAAATCTATTGAAGTAGTCCTATTGGTTAAAAGTGGGATGGTAGAATCTTGGATCTAGAAACGCATTTAAGCCAGACACATCATAAAAACGCAAAGGCTTACTTGCCAAAAAGTAGAAAAATAAGCCAACAACACTAAACCACACACATCATATAAAAGCTAAGGCTTACTTACCAAAAGGTCTACAACATATCACAAATGTTTTAAATAAGAACTTCATAAATGAAAAAGAATATTTTTCAGCCCAACTCAAAATGTACAAGTAGATTTCAAATATTTCAACTGAAAAGCAAATTTGAGTAAAACCCACAAACAAAAAGCAGGAAGAAAAGCCATCATCTCCTGCAAATGCAAATTTCAACTGATATAATTCTTCCCATCTAGCAATGCTATCCTCCATAGTCCACACCACTAACCTGCTTATATAATAGACCCCAAACCAAAGTGCATCTATTGTTTAAATAATTACTACAAATTCGAACACATTGGCCCAAACTCTAACCACATATTGCACAAACAAGGCGTATACAATAAAAAACATCAAAGACCATACTTACTGCACAAATATGTTGTATACAATTACAAACAAGTTCCATTCAAACCCTGCACAAACAAGGTGTATTCCAATACATTTGTCCATACTTGGGCTCAGTGAAGTTCGCGTGAGCTTGCGAACAAAGACGCAGACAAGGCGGATAGAGCGCCGACGGAGGGAGACGCCAACGACCGTGAACAAGCCAAGAGGATGACTCGGATGAGGTGTAACCAGCCGAAAACAGAAGTGGGGGCCCGAGAGGTTGGCTGAGGTGAGTGTGACTTCTGTAGTACTCGGAGGAGGCGAAGGGGGATTAGACTGGTACTCGGCGGATATACATAGAAATGTAAAAAATATGATTAAAACAAACGAACAAATACACGTATAAAGAAAGGGCAAGGAAGAAACATAGGACCTTAAGACCTGCACGCACTGAGAGAACCGTTCCTGAGCTTCCTTAGCCGAATTCTTGAGATTTCAACCGTGAAACTAAGAATTCAGAAATATATTATTTGGCATAAGAAATCTGATTGCACTAATCCTACTGCACTATGAAACCTAAATGGGTATAATTAATATGAAATTTCAGATTTCATCCTCAAAACCAAAAACATTTACATGATAAATCAAAAACTGATTATTTAACTTACTTTATCAAAAACAGTGGTCAATCCTATTAGTGCAGCAGGGGCGAATGCTTTGACAACGTTAATTCTTCAGCCTCGTATCCAGACTCTGCAGTAGATACATCACTACCTCTAGAATGAATTCATCAGCACCACGATTACTCAGAGGTCTTAATTATATTGTAATCCTATTGCCCTGCTCAGCAGGAAAACAATAGAGCCAAACACTGAAAAAATAAGCTAGTAAGAAGGATATAAGTGCAATTAATCAAAACCATTTAGTATCCCATAAGCCAAAATTGGACGTGACACCATTCACAAACACATTTGCACTGAAATTGTCAAAGACAACACACACAATCTTGTAGAAATAAGAGAAAGAAAACCATTAGAAAGTTAAAAGGGTTGATGTCTTATAGATAACATCACCCTTAAGATTAGTTAAGGCCACATAATAAGCCACATATCTAAGACACAAAGGTAATGGGAGAAGAAAACAAATTCCTATAGAAAATCCCCATTGAACTTCCATTTACAAAGTAGAGACTCCAACCTTACAATACAAAATCAATAATTCGTGATGCCAAATAGTAAATACATTTCATAAATCTATATAATAAAAGCTTTGTGAAAAAAATTGTGATGCCAAATAGTAAATACATTTCATAAATCTATATAATAAAAGCTTTGTGAAAAAAATTGTGTTGTAGACTGAAACTTCAAGTTGTGTATTGTTGTAGTTGAATATGACAGAAGATAATTTATATATTTTCTTGACCAAAAAATAAAATCTATGTATTTTGAAACTACCATATGGATTTTCAAGAAACATATGTTCGCATTGTTGCCTTCAAATTGACCGGAATGACCACCGGACAGGCGGACACACCTTTGCGATGTTTTTTGTTCTTCGAAACACCCGCAACAATACCGACATTACAAACCTGAAGAGAAGAATTCGATGACATCTTAACCAGACGACTTAAGGATACAAAAAGAATTGGGTGAAGGAACAAATGAAGGGAAAGACGGTATAAGTAGTACGCCAAAAAAAGAAACGGACGACCGAGGAAGATGAAGAGGGACATTTTCATGCCGACCCAAACAGTCGGAAAAGAACAATGAATGACAAATCGACGTCAATAACTCAGTGGAAACAAAAACAATTGGAAAACCAAGAGACAAATGAACAAATATAGCGCAACAACTGGAAAAGAGAAGGGCTATCAACAAAGAATCGAACAAGACCAAAACCCAAATGCAAGGCTCATCAGCACAAACAGGTATCAACTACATTGATGATCTTCATTAGCCTTTTATTAGATATAAGATTTAGATTTAAGATTCCTAACTAAACTTGTAGTACCTTTATTTACCAAATAAGTTTTTGTAAGATAAAGATCTAAATTAGATCATCATGGATATATAATATAGTTTACATTATGAATTTATGAAGGTTAAGGATATTCTATTACCAACACAACTTAGGGTTCTGAAGTTGCTATGGAGTTGCTTCCATCTGTGTCCTCGGACACCTCTGTTGTCGCATATATATACAATCACTCCTTTGTCTAACCTGAATAGTAACAATTATTTTAAAATACCTGATCTAATTAACAAACAAAACACATCAAAGAAATCATTAAATCGTGTATGGACAATGCCAAGCACTAAATCCATGTCATTGCATCACAAATGCTTTCTAGAGTTTGGCCATTACAATTCCTTCAGGAAGAACATAAGCACATCAGTTATCATAATCCATGCTATAATTTGAACTATAGAATCAAAAACTGAAAAAGAATTCCCGCCTACCTCCAAGTAAGAGATATCAAGGAATTTGAGCTTCAAGCACTTCTTAGTGAGAAGATCAATTCCCAAAGCAGTGATCTCCAAGCACCACTTCAAGCTCAAGCGATGAGGAAGAGGGTCCGTAGGAAGTTGTTGATGCCTTCACGAAGCAGCGGTGGAGGTGGCGAGATAGGAACCTAGGTCTCTTCTACTCGCGCAACAATGTCAATCTCCTCCCCAATATTCCCATCGAAATCTATTTCTCAGCGTACCGAAACGCCGCATTCTTTACGCTGTGGCATATCCGTCGCCGCCAAATTCTTCATTTAGGTGCGTTGACCTCTTCATCGCTCTCACAAAAAGCGATTTCGGGATCTCCGCGTGTGCTTTTCTCACGGATATTGCGTTTGAAGGTACATTTTTTGTGGATGAGAGCAGAGAACGACAACTCACAAATCAAAGTGAGCTGAGAAGAGAGCAAAGGGACAATTTTTGAAAGAAAAGGGGATGAGAGCAAAGATGACAGAGAACATTGGGGAGCAGATAACGGTGACAGGAAGACAAAGAGATGAGAATGGAAGAGAGGAAGACAAAGAGATGAGAATGGAATTGAAATTATAGGGTTAGAATTGACTGAAATACCAATTTCATTCAATTATGGCAAAGGACAACAAACTTTTATATAGATAAGATAAGATGTGAGAGTGGCTAGAACTTAAAGAATGATTAACATTAAGTTAATGCAGTGTCCCGTGCATGGCACGGGAATTTCATATCATGCATACCTGAAATAGTACGATTTGTTTTTCTTTCTTGAAAGGTATGATAGTTTCCTAATATTTATTTGTTAATGTAGTTATTTAATATAATGGTAATGAAAAAAAGATAATAGATAGATTGGTGAACATTTAGTACTAATTTGATGAATATTCGTTCACAAATTTATAAATATTTAAAATTGAAGAATATTCAAGAATCGTATATATGCATTTCTGAATTTTTTTTTGAAATAGGCTTTTTTTTAGAAAATATTTCCGATATGGGCTCGTTTTGAAAATAATTCCCAACATAAGCACTCTTATGAGGTTCGGAAATTTTTCACGTATGAGCGTCTCTCATCCGAAGCAGATTTTTATTTTTTAATTCCCTCGTGTAAGAAAGCCAGCGTCTCTTACACATAAAATTTAAAAAAAAAATGGATTTGTATACAAAGGATTTGCTTTAATTTTTTTTTCAAAGTTTTTATATATATATTATTATATAAGACTTGCTCGTGTTTGGATGGCTCGTATGGGCTCGTTTGAAATCGGAATCGATCACGACCGATTTCGTTGGGTTCGTATTGATCCCAGTTTTCACCAGATATGTCTCGCTCGATTCTGATTTCGAACGACCGCATACGAGCCACCCGAACACGCGTAAGTCTCGTGCGTACCTTCTACTGTAAATGGATATTGACAAATTCGTTCCTCCATATCAGGCGATGAGATACATATCTGGTGAAAGCTGGGATCAATACGGCCCCAACGAAACTGGTCGTGGTCAATTCCGATTCCGAACAAGCCCATACGAGACATCCGAACAAGCGTAAATCTCGTGCATACCTTCTTTCACCAGTTCGGAATCGGAATTGATCACGACCAGTTTCGTTCGGTTCTTATTGATCCCAACTTTCACCAGATATGTCTCTCATCGCCTGATATGGAGGAACGAATTTGTAAATATCCATTTACAGTAGAAGGTACGCACGAGACTTACGCGTGTTCGGGTGGATCGTATGGGGTCGTTCAAAATCAGAATCAAGCGAGAGACATATCGGGTGAAAGCTGGGATCAGTACGGACCCAACGAAATCGGTCGTGATCGATTCCGATTTCAAACGAGCCCATACGAGCCATCCAAACACGAGTAAGTCATATATAATAATATATATATATATAAAAACTTTGAAAAAAAATTTAAAAACAAATCCTTTGCGCCTTATACAAATCCAATTTTTTTTTTAAATTTTATGTGTAAGAGACTTACACGGGGGAATTAAAAAATAAAAATCTGCTTCGGATGAGAGACGCTGGTTTTTACCAGCGTCTCTCATATGTGAAAAATTTCTGAACCTCATAAGAGTGCCTATGTTGGGAATTATTTTTAAAACGAGCCCATATCGGGAATATTTTTTTAAAAAAAGCCTATTTCAGAAAAAAATTCTGCATTTCTTTTCAAAGAGTTTTGCATCAATTTTTTTTGATAAACATTTGATGATATTTTGATGAACATCAGTCATTCTCACGTTTTCAACTTAAAAACCGTTCTCACCCGAACCGCGCCCAAATTAATTTACGATAATATATAATATTAGTTTTAAAATTCTAAAACCACAATTTTACGAATTCTAAAACCACAATTTGACGAATTCTAAAACCATATCCAAATTAGTATAATATAAAAATAGTATTACATTGTATTCCGGTAAGAATTCTGACGAAGTTGTAATTCCGGTGTGAATTTCGATAATTGACACGAGTTGCAACTGAGTGCTCGTTTGGTTAGATGGAGGAATTGTAATTCATATGAATTAATTTCCTATAAATTGAATTTATGTGTTTTGTAATTGATGAGATTGGAGAAAATGTGTTTGGTAGAATTTAAGCCTAGATAAATCAAAATGGGGGAAATTAAGATTTTGTAGCTAAAAATGGGGGAAATGAAACTTACTTAGGGGGAGTAGTTAAGTTCATTTCACGTGTTTTACAAGAATTGAATATTTGTAGGAAATGAATCCACATGATTTTCTGCAAACAGAATTCCAACCAAACACATACATTTCATCATAATTCCTGCAAATTTTCAAATTACGGAGAGTTTAGCCCCCAACCAAACACAACTATCTAATTTTCTACATTTTGCTTAATGAACTCCATCACCAGTAATCCAAGTTTCTACATTTCGCTCAATAAACTCAATATCCTAGTAATCCAAGTTTTCTAGGTTTAGTTAGTGTATTCAAATGAGTTATGGAGTAGTTACTTCTGGTATTTAAATTTGCAAAAAGGTTTAATTAATCTAATATATATATATATAATAAAATAAACCCTTCTTGCCACATGACATTTCTTCCTTCACCGTGTCATATGACTTCCTTGTAACACCTAGGGAAAAACGAGTGTACTTCTTTTATTCATCTCTGATTGTGTTTACAATACAAAGCTCTCAATAAGGAGCGTAGAACGTATAATTCAATGTATTATTAACGGAATATTAATAAATTATCTTCTTTTCCTTTTATTGAGACTAAATAATATCCTTATTAATTTTTTAATTTTTATCGGGATATTTATGGTGCACAAATATTCCCTTCACTAAGTATCTAAGTAAGTACAATATAAGGGAAAATCCAACCCTTTGTAAAAATTTGTGCCACCTAAGTACCATCTCAACATTTTTGCAAAATAAAAATAAAACAAAAAATTAATCCATCAAATATAATAACTACAATTTAAAGGTAAATTATGTCTCCACAAAAATTTATTAGTTGTGATATATTGAGGTTAGCGGTATTTTAAGTTTTTTATTTAATTTTATGTATAATTTTAAGATTTCATCTATTTTTGATTGGTTGTAAACTTGTAATATGTGGAGTACTTTATTTTTCCCTCAAATGGGTGAAATTCTCCTTTATGGACTATCAAATTCAGACTAGGGCTGTTCATTCGATTTCGGTTCTGTTTTAACCGAAAAAATAAACTATAAATTTTTTCCAAAAATATTAAAATAAAGAAATTCGAATTCAATCTAGCAAAAAACACAATCAGAGATGTTCAATCTAGAAAAAATGAACTCCAAAGTTTTCTCTACTACAATCTTCAAGTCGAAGGAAAGGTTGATGTTCGTCAAATTCAATCTAGCAAAAACTTAGCAGATTTGTTTACAAAGGCATTACCGACAAAAGTTTTCAAGGAACTCGTTCGTGGCATCAGGATGTGTCGTTTAAAGGATGTATGATAATTTAAGGGGAGTACGACTGCACTCTTTTTCCCTTAGTCTTGGTTTTTATCCCAGTGAGTTTTTCCAAGATAAGGTTTTTAACGAGACAGTCAGTTATGTACATCCAAAGGAGAGTGTTATATTACCTTATGTTATGGATGTACATGTAACCACATGACTTATGGTCTTTCCATGTATTGGCCTATAAATAGACTTAAGATTTACTTATGCAAAGTAGTAGAAGACATACTCTTTCTCTCTTTCTCTCTTACTCTCCTACTCTCCTACTCTCTTACTCTCTACTATTTTCTTCTAGTTCAAGCACATTAGATTTGTAATAAAATATAATTTTTATGATTTTTAAAAATAAAAATAAATAGATTCAAACTTTTATTTTTTAATAAAAATTCGATTTTAGCCGAACCGAAAATCAAACTCGTGGAAATGAAAAATCTAACCAAACTAACTTCGGTTTGATTTCGATCAATTTTTTCGGTTCGGCTCGGTTCAAAACCGAATTAAAACCGAAATTTAAACACCCTAATTAGGATAGATGAAGTACTTAATTAGCATCTTGACGAATAATTTAATGGGCCAAAAAACTTGTCTATGAGAAAGAAGAGAGATTCCTTATGCCTGGAAGTTTAAGACGTCTCGAGTATACATGAGAACGATACATGGTGTTTTAGCGCCCATTGATAGAGCAATTGTCGTGGTTGCTAAATCAAAGAAACCCTAAAAACTAACTAGAGTATAGCAAATAAGTAGAGGTCGAACCCAAGGAAATCAAAACACCAAATCAATGCAATCAAGTGAAATATCAACTAAGGAACAAGTAACAATGGGGAGGGATTGATTGTATAAGGACACACGAGTAACAAGTAGCAAGCAGAGAAACGATGGGTTGATGATATTATGCGAAAGGTTTTCACCTAGCACACAACAGTCAATCAAGTCGATCATAGATTATCTCAAGTTCTTATCAATCCTAGGGAATGTTCATATTCCAATCTTTAATTAATATATCAACAGGTCAACCAGTCCTGATAATACTTACTAATCGACAACCTAGGAGACCTCTCTAGGTTAAATCAAATAGCAGCAAAGAGCACGAGAATCATAAAGATGCATGCAATAACTTACAACCGTCAAGTATTAACTGTTGAAAATAGAGAGAATTTGTGCAAACTGACCATTTGATTAAGTAAAAGGCAAGGCATTATATAGCCTTGGTACATCAAATCCTAATATCATGTAACCGCTATCCCTTAACTAGCCCACTAACTAACCCACTAACTAACCCACTAAAATGTAACTACTGCCTATTTAATGATTAAACACAATTAAACATAGACTAAACATATACTAAGATAACCAGAACTTTATCTTAATCTTATATTCCAACATTAACATGCAATCAATTCTCTTTCATATAAGCAATCAACTATCAGATCATGCAGATATGGATGCTACGATGACAAGGAATTCCACCGTCTATTTCTAGTCTAGCAATAGAAGACTATTAATCAAACTAGGTGATCAATCTAGCAAAACTAATAACAATCATATAGATGAAGAACAAGAGAATTAATAAAAACCTAAAGGAAAAGAACAAGAGTTATAAATCTCACAACTAGGAAAAAGTCTTCCAAACGAAAATAATAAAATAAAACAAATAAGAAAATTTGCATGAACACGCCATGGCGATCGCCATCTTCAATGAGTGCTCTGCAGAGGCTTCTGATGTAAGTTAGTGATCGCCACCAAGGCATGGCGATCGCGGTCGCTCCTGATTCTGGCTCTTCTCTTCTCTTGTGACATGGCGATCGCCATCTTACTCCAGTAGCTTCACTTCGGCCGTCTTCAACTCTTCATGACTTCACTTCTTCACTTCATATCTTCTAAGTCTTACCTTCTTCTCCAATGATCCATAACATAGAAATATCTCTAAACTCATATGGAATCACTCCTAATATAATGTAATAATCCCTAGTTACGCTATACAAAGTGCAGCGTATCACCCATCATAAATATTTTAAAATTTGAAAAGTCATGTGCGAGAGAATAAAATGTCCCAAGTGTCGGATTGTGAGATGAAGAATATTCGAGAGCAAGATTAAGTATTCTCAAACAAAACTGTTGTTTTCAAGCCTCGGTATCTGCTTTGCAAAGTAAAAGGGCTTGGAGGGTTGGCTTTTGGACCCAAAGTTTTACAAGATAAGAAATATTTGAAAACCTAAGGTAAGAAACAAAATAAAAGCCCATTATAAAGTTCTATTAAACAAGGCGCCCTAGAAACCTCAAAATCCCTATAAATATCCAAAAATAACCAACAAAAGAGAGAATGGAGGATGGAGAGGAAGATACCCCAATGTTTCTTTTTCAAGTTTAATCAAGCTCGAAATGCATCCAAGCAAAATCTTTACACAATACATTCACAAGATCACCCAAGCTCGAAATTCGAAATGCATCAAAGCAAACTCTTTATACAATGCCTTCATAAGTTCACCCAAGCTCGAAATGCATGAAAACAAACTCTTTATATCTAATCTCGATTAAGATCATTTACTCCTCATCCATTCTCACAATACAATTTTGAATCAATCTTTTCTTCTAGTTTAAAATGATAAATATCAATTCATCTGACTTAAGCGTCAAAGTGTTCTTCCCAGAGTAATTACTTTCTAGATTTGGGTTCGCAGATCGGATAAGACATTAAAAGACCAAGCATTATACTTTTAGAATTAGGAAAGTCTCTTTTCCTATGGTTGGACTTAGAAATGACGAGGCTTGACTTCAATATAGACAATATTCTAGAGATCGTGGTTGCTCTAACTGACAGCGGTCTCAATATTTGTATAGAAGGTCCATAAATCGTGATAAAGAAAGACAAGGAATGTATAGCAAACATGAATGAGTGGAATCAACGGCCGCACGGTGGAAAAAATGGTTTAGGTGAGAGATCTTTGGAGTCCGTTACTGATGAGCCGCAATGAGTCCGTTGCATACCGCTGGAGGAAGCAAGTTCACTCAACAACCCCGAGGAGTTATTGAAATCATCGAGCAATGGATGATTTAAAGACAAGTATTAGCAAGTTGAGACTTTATAAAGATGAAATCTTCAATGTAAAGAAATATGACTATGATACGAAGTAAATAGTTAGTCCAAGTAAGTTGATGTAATGACTTTTAGGAAATCAATTAATAAATTCAGTTGATTGTTGATTGTGCAAGTAAGTGCAACTACTATTGGCATATGTGGCTTTACTCATCTTCAAGATGGAGTCCTAGTGTATTGTGTATTGTGAAGTGATGCATGTCCTTTGACTTAATAATGTGGAGTTTAATCCAATGTCTTTATGATCTGACTTGGCTGTATTAATTATCTCATTTCACCTCTAGAACTATTTCACTGTGAATTGACAGAGAAATTCAATGTTTATTTGAATTGTTGGTAATTTGATTGGTTTTGCACTTTTGATGTTATGAATTCAATGTCTTTTTAGCTGATGTTATGCGACCCAAATCCGACTAGAAAACTGTTGGTGATGCTACTAATGACTGCAAGAGTAGTTGTATATAGGAATTTTGTGTCATATATGCTGGGTTATAACCTGACTTACTCTGTTTCAGGAATCCAAACAAGTGAGGATTATAGGTTTTATGCCTTATCTGATGAACTCCAAGAGTTCAACAACAGGGATTAGAGTTTAATTTTCCAGTTTTCTAGTTACACATGAACTAAACTTTGATTGTAGGTTTGTAACTACTATCTGAACATTAGGCGTTTCAACTGGCAATACCCAACAAGCTTGCAACCCATTATTCCAATGTGAAAATGTCATTTGAGCCATTTCAGATCTAACTCTCCTCCAATTATCTTGGTCTCACCCTAATTGTTGTGCTATAGCTCTGTATCCACAATTTCCATCAGCGACAATGGGATACCAACCTTGCACGTAGGGACGCATGCATGGAGGTACGAGAGCATTATACTTTGTAAGCTTCTGCAAAGCCCACTGACCACTCTTACCCTTCCCGTATGAAGCCGGTTTTTGCTTCTTTGGAGGCGTTTCTTTAAGTGTTGCATCAGTGTGCTCCCAATGTGAAGGTTGTCTTTTCATTGGATTGTACTCTTTGTTTGGAGCTCCTGGAGGTCGTCCCTTCCCCCTTTTCACACGAGTTGGCTCCTGTAGGTTGGTCATTTGGGGGTTACCTATTGCCAAACACTTCATTGCACACTCGTGTTGGTCATAAGGTGACATTCCCTCCCATTGCTCAGCCATAAACTCATCCATCAAGTTTCTGGCTACTACCCTCCGCACTTTTAATTCGTCTTCAGTCTCTACTTCTTTCAAAGTCAATGTCCTCCAAAAGCCATGAACCGCTTCAACTGGAATTGGTTCTTGACGCCTCACATATTCATAAATGTCATGCACACATAGCAATCCATCTCTCTTCCTTATTACACATTCACAATGATCAAGATGCATGCCGTATTCCCCTTTCTTGTATTCAGTTAGCAAGCGACTCAAACAAGTATAAGACACTCTGTATTTAAGAAGCTTGAAGAGATCAACGCCTGTAATGTTACTTACAGTCTTTTGCTGACTTTCATTGAAAGTACCCAAGATCTCCTTGAACTGATTGCGCATCTTCGCATTGTATCTTTGAAACACAGTGTCTATCTTCTGGCTTGGCAGTGACAAATAATTTTTGAAGCTAGAATGTTCACTTTCAACCCTGCATAATCAAAACAATTTTTTATAACAACAAATATAAAGCTAACATAATTTGTAAAACAATTTCAAACGTAATCACATTACTAACCTGTTTGTGGTGTTGGAGCCTAATGTAAAGATTTTATCCACATACATCGAAAGAAATCTATTGCCGTAGGGGTTTAGCCAATTCTTCTTCAGGTACCTAATCTCAGATGGATATTCAGCCCAATCCTTTTCAATACGCCCTACCTCAATGTTATATGCCAATTCTGTCGACTGTTTGAATAACTTAAGACAGTCACTTGCAAAATGGGTCCCCCTTGCTTGTGACCGCATTGCTAGCTTAGCATGGTCCTCAATGTTCTTTTGGATGTGCCACCTACAGAGGAGGAAAGTAGAATCTGGAAAGATCCTATCCAAAGCGTTCATCAAAGCTTTCTCTCGATCAGTGACTAAGCAAGTTGGCGTCATCTTAACAACCCTAAACAACTCAGCCGATTGATACATGCACCACGCATAGTTTTCTTCTTTCTCTTCTGACACAAAAGCCCCAGCAACGACATAGTTCTTCCACGTTGATGTTATTCCAACAATCTCTATGAAGGGCATGTTGTACCTTTGGAAGATAATACATTACTATAAGAATTTATAGAGTAAAAACAAACATCAGACTTTTTAACTTAATTATACTTACTGAATTGTGCTGTATGTTGCGTCAATCAACATTACGTATGGAAACGCCTTAAGCAGTTTCATCGACTTTGGGCTTGCGAAGAACACATCTGTGATCTTATTTGTCACTTCGTCGCTCTTGTGTCTTACGAAGTAGTTCAACTCCTTCGAACGATAGAAGAATTCTTGGACCACAGTTCTTCCCTCCATCCTCTCTGTTATGAACTTGTTACAAAAGTTGTAGACTTGTGACTTCTTAGTCATGTTGTCAGGAGATTCATTGAGCCTTGTATACATCTGTATTGGTCTAGCATTTCCCTTCCTCATGTCTAGTAACACCTTTTCCTCCTCAGGTGTAAGTCTTCCAGCAAATGCGTTACCGTGTAAGGATTCACCAATAATATGGTTGCGAGTTCCATGATCAGCCCTAGTGATCCATTCCCCATTTTCAGTCTCTCTACATGCAATCTGAAATTTGCAACCACATTTCTTTGTGTGGGTGAATTTCCTAGTTCTCCCAACTGAATCAGGAATGTAATGTCCACTGCGCTCGCATTTAAGCCAAGACCTTCCTAACTTCCCTTTGAAGTCAGTTCTACCAACCTTCAACATGAAGTTATGAGTTTTACCAATCTCTCTTGCCCACTGTTCTGCTTCTGCTCTTGAGCTGAAGATCTTATCAGTGACGAAAACTTCTGAATAATCTAATGATATATGTGGGTCCTCATAAGGCACAACACTGTCAAACTGTGGTACTGTCTTCAATTTCGGGAAATACTCAATGTCTTGATATGGTTGCGATAAAGATTGGTATTGAGGAACATTAGACCAATCAGTTTGACGGGAATGATATGGAGGAGGATCAAGCTGAGAGACTATTGGTGGAATATCAAAATCCAAACCAAGATCAAACGAAGGCACTCCATCAGGTCCCAAAGGAATATCGGCATTGATCGATAAGTTTCTTAAACGATTGAACGTTGGACTATTATTCTGTAAAAACAACAAAATAAATAAAACTGCATTCAGAAACCTGTTTTTCCTACCTTCGTCACGAATAAATCATTGACCTTCGTCACGGATAAAAACAGTAGTTACGTGACGAAGAAATTTGCACATTTCTTGTGCAAATACATTCGTCACGAATGTCTAGCAAACTTCCGTCACGAATGTCTTACTTAGTTCCGTGACGAATGTCATATTTACCCCATTTCAAATTGTTTTTTACACTTTTTTACCCCTAAATTCGAATCAAACCCTAAATTCCAAGACAAACACAAATTTCCACAAAAACCCTAACTTCAACATCATATTAACATTTCCACACAAACACAAATCATGCTCCTAGTATGGAACAACTAAAATAAACATATTTTCTATCCAACTCTATATTACAACTTGATTTTCACACATTCAACACAAACAACTAACTTCAAACTATTCAATTTCATAAAAAAAACATATATTTTACCTACAAACCCTAACATTAACATTATTAAAAACAACTATAACATACCTTATTGTAGTTCCCCCACGATGGACCATCTTCATCAACATTTTGGTGTATGTAATCATCCCAATTTGACATTTTCAATTGAATATTGTGTTTGAATGAAAGTGTTTAGGGTGAAATGTGGGTAAAATGAAGTGAAAAAGGTTGAAGATGAAGGTGGTTCAGATATTTTGATGGTAATTAAATGCAGTTGGTGTGGATTAGACATAATAGCTTTACTTTTGCAGATATAGATACCTTCGTCACGTATCTTTTATGGTTCTTCGTCACGAAAGTTACTAAGATCTTCGTCACGAATGTTCACAATATATACGTGACGAAGGTATTGTAAAATACATTCGTGACGAAGGTATGGTGAAATACATTCGTGACGAAGGTATGGTAAAATACATTCGTGACGAAGGTATGGGTGTGCTAAATAAAATTTGAAGGTGTGCTAAATAAAGATTTTGTAAATTTACTGATAGTCTTTCTTAGTTGGTGCAACATTATGTTTGGACCTGACATCTGTGGATACGACACTAAGAGGGTCCATGCTTTTTTGATTCACAAAATGAGACAAACCACTTGAATGGAAGGACATTGCATGTGAGACAGATCAATTGACCCATGTTCACAAGTTACACCTTCATTCTACTCCTTGATGCTACATACAACATTCTTATTGATAGCCAGGAGAAAGAACTGGTAGTTTGTACGAAGACTGTGACATCCTTCCCCGAATCCAAAGAAAATAGAAGACCCTGTAGCAAAGAAGGTCATATATAAGCAGTATTTTATTATTGAAGATTGTGGGTTTCCCAACCAAGTATGCAATTCCTGTCCCTGAAGACACAAAGCCAGAGGTACTTCTTACCTTGATTTCGAACTATAATGGGTTCATCTTGAGCACTAAGTATTTGCAATTATGCTGATATTTTTTTTTGTAATAAGAAACAGTTTTTGCAATTATTTTTCTGATCACGGATGTTGATGCCAAAAAGATATTTTTACTTTGAAGTAGCTAATTTTATTTATCCATATACACATCTCAAGTTCATCAGCTTATGGATGCCATGTGACATGGTAAAAAGAGGAATGACATCTGACATGTATATAAAGTAGATCAATTAAGCCTTTTTTCGCAAGTTTAAATTGTCAACACATAGTATCTAAGTAAGTACTGCTCTATAGAGTGGGATATCCTTGATTTTTTTTGTGTGCTAGGCTTCATGTTCTTGTTTCCTTGTCTTTTGTATTTGTTTCTCATGAGAATTAGGTCTGTCTCGTTCTGTCGGTTAGATTTGGGTGATTTTGATCTTTGTATGTTTGGTGTGTTAGATTCTTCTATAAGCGTCTAAATTTTGGGTCATATCGGTTACTTTCTCCTAACTTTTTAGAATAAGTAAATACTAATCCTCACCCCCAACCCCATTTCCCGGAATACAACGGGACATGCTGGACATGTTGTTGTTGTTGAGTTTCATCACGACAAGATCAAAGAAGAGTTTTGTCAGGGCGAAGGAACAAAGTTCTTTTTTGCTGACAAAATCTATAGGACAAGACAGGATCCTACGGAGGGAGTCGAATTATACATACACTTAATTGATAAACTTTTATTTCTTGCTCAACTAGTCTCGGGGTTTGAACTGACCCATCTTGACCTCTCCGGATATCTGTCTAACACAGGTCAATCCACTTGATTGTTGTATTTTACATTGAACCTAATCATTTGGTGCATAAATGTACACTGCTATTTTCTTACGCCATCAAACGATTTATATGTCCTGCTTGTATAGTCCGGAGTTATCTTCCATACAATAGAGTCTCAAACATTGGCTTAGTACTTGTTTTTTGAAAAGAAAATATCACGAAAACAGAATTTTGACAACTAATTAAGATTGGTTAATTAGTCAATTAATAATTCTTTATTTCCATCCCAATATAGAATTATTATGTGAGGAAGCTTCTTAAGTTAATGAGAATTGGGTCTAATCAATTAGTTATATACCACGAAGAAGAATTCTTCAAGCTAATTGGATTGATGTGGGATTTTGAAAATGTTGTGGGAATTCTTTGGCAAAATTCAAACAAAGTCTCGTTGAATTTTCCAGATAATTTGGCAGCATATATAAAACTGAGATGACAAATTGATAATATATGCACCTAATTCTTCTTCTTGACCTTTTCCTGGAGAGTATAGATTGTTGTGGTCTCTATATTTTAATGACAAAGAAAAACAAGATTCAGATCGAATATATATTAACTTATATATTACCGATGTTCCATTTGTTAGCTAGTATACAGAATCATAATTACATACATATACATCTTATAATTAGATATGCATGTATTTATGTCCATGTATATGCTAGCGAATGGTATTGAAAGTATGTTAATATATATTCATACAAGATCTGCTACCAACAAAGAATATTATCCCCAACATATTTTAATGCATTTTAAGACATCAATACTCTAAGATAGGTTTCAAATAGAGCCTCTACAAAAATCACTTTACTGAAACATAGTTTTTCTTGACAGGAGAGCACAACAGGGAAGAAAATTCCTCTGGTTATTTACACCATTTTGTAACTTCAGTTCAGCAAAATGGAAGAAAGTTCCTCTGGTTATTTATTTACACCATTTTGTAACTTCAGTTCAACAAAATGGAAGAAAACTCCTCTGATTATAAACCATTTGAGACTTCAATTCGAGTTACATTGAAGCTACCTTCCTAGACGACATATCTGTATGTCACATACCTCATTGCACTTTCACTAAACCGGGTAATCTTGACAACATCACCTCGCTTGAGCCCATAGTATCTGGCCACTGGATCATTCATCTGGATACGAGGTAGCTGTCATATGGACCAAACACAGAAATTCAGGATAGGAAGATCTAAAAAAATATGGAAATTATTCCAAGAAGATGTACATTTGAGTGCTGATCCACTGAAATCTATCATATACTTACATGAGCCTCCTTCACATTGTATCTCTCGAGTAAAGTCTTCTTTAGTTCATCTGTAAGTGGCTGATGCTCAGGAACAAGTTCATGGTCCTTGATGTTAAACATCAACTCTGCCTCCTGATTCACAAATGTAATATTAATAGTACATCAAATCATAATTCATAAATAAAATAAGTTTTCACTTCACTTTTGCACCTATTTGTCTAAAAGATACATTCAACAGATCACAGAGGTAATGTTATAAACAACACATTTCATAAGATATATGTCCTTGCATCCTTTCACAAGAGAAAGTAAAAGTAAAAGCAAAAACAAAAACAAGAGTTTGCTATTCATAATCACCTGAAAAACTTCAATATATAATCTTTCAGACAGATGAGCAATGCATTTTTTTGCAAGAGTGGACAATTTCTGTTGCACTACAAAAATGGCCCGGTAGACTTTATCGGACTTCATGTATCCAGCATAAGTTTCAATCTGCTTCACCCCCACCTTTGAATCCCATAGGAAGAAAACATATATCTAGATCCAAGAAAATCAATTAGTAAAATTATATGTTGACTGCGAAAAAAGTGTAATATCATGATACGAGCTATGTCCTCCGGTTAGAGAAGCTCAGACCACAGTTTTCTGACATTAAGTATATGCTAGGCCTTGTTCCATGATCATTTAATTTACTACATCCTAAAAGCCAAGCTCAGCGATAAATCATGTAGTTATGAATTAAATAGCAATATAACTTATTTTCAGATACTAATCCCTACTCTACAATCTGATCCATGACTCTTCCCACTCAAAAAAGCTTCAAATAAGGCATTATATCCATCTATGGAATCACCTAACTTACTACATCCTTTTTACCTATTTTTCTTTTACTACATCCTACAAGCTAAGCTCAGAGATAAATCGTATAGTTATGAATTAAATAGCAATATAATTTGTTTGCAGATACTAATCCCTACTCAACAATCTGATCTATGACTCTTCCCACTCAAGAAAGCTTCAAATAAGGCATTATATCCATCAATGGAATCAAGAACAACGGGTTATCCATTTGAGATCCAGTACCTGATCAGAGCTCTCATTTCTTCTAGCTTTATGAACTGTCAGCTCCTCCATTGCGATCTTGTTACCGTAGTTACCACTAAATTGGTTCTTAGGCAAGTTAATCTCATCGTCAGTGACCAAATAACCTCTATCATGAAGCATCTGCATCACAGTTTTCCTAAACCGTAATAGTCTGGTTACTTCTTCCTCATCTAAAGTCAGCATATCTCCCTACTTCATTGCACTGCAACAAAGCAACAACGCAGGTTCTTTATCAGTCCTGCAGCGAGCAAAACCTAAATAATCTACTTGAAAGCAACGAAATGATGCCGATTGAAACGAAAGACTAGAAACGAAACTAAGATAATCGATTTCGACTACATTTCCGAAGGTAAGCAGTTACGCGTAAGTCAGTTCAAAGAAGGTCGACAGAACGTTAGGGCTTCGAATCTCTACGAATGTCGGATAGAATTACAAACTGTTATAGATAAATTAGAGTTTGGCATGTCGAAGAGAGCATAAACTGGTGGCATTTGAAAGGTAAAGGGGGATTTACATGACAGTTTTCGAGTTTCGATTTCTTCTTCGCCAGTCGAAGCACAGAGTATGAGAGGGAAAGAACTGGAGATATTAGGAATTAATCGGGTTGACCCCATTTATACAGGTTTGTTAACCGGGCTATATAAATTATGGGCGGAGGATGTGGCCCATTTTCCGAGTTTTCGACTAACCAACTGATATTTAGGAGTACCCTATCCGGACGCTATTTTTCTGCTATCTGGACGCGTTTTTGCACGGCTAACTTAGACGCATAATTCTTGCACGCCTAACATAAGCGAGCAAGGGTAAAACCGTCAGAATTGGAAAATATACTACAGAATTGCACGCCTATATGAGCCGCCCTAAAAGAAAATGGTTTTTGTAACAAAAAGATAAATATTACGGCGAATATATTAAAAAAATGAAGATCCTTGTGCGGCTAACTTAGCCGATCACTTGAACGCCTATATGAGCCGACCTAAAAGAAAATGGTTTTTCTAACAAAAAGATAAATATTACGGCGAATATATTAAAAAAATGAAGATCCTTGTGCGGCTAACTTAGACGATCACAGTGCACGGCTAGGTTAGGCGATGTAATGTGCAGAATTCCACAAAATCAGATGAATTTTACTGCACGTCTATCATAGGCGTGCTAATGTGCAATTTTGAAAATATGACCGTTTTTTTTAAAAACGGCTATAAACGGCTATATTGTGGTCTATATAAGCAAGAAAAGAAGTTGTATTCACTATACACATTCATAATGTCTTATCCTAATGATGAAAGTGAGGAAATGAGTTTGTTAGGGCTTTCTTTGTTAGAATGCGATGGAGTAACCGACGACCCAAGGATGTCAAGCATTTGTAATCCGAACGACGAAATCTTCACGGTTAGTATTGGGTTTAATATCGTTTGAGTATTCATTAATTTGTAGTAGATTCTTCATTGATCATAGGATTTGAAGTAAGGATTTTGTTAAAAAAATTGTTAGAAAGAAGTTAGTATTTTACCTTACTAAAAAAAATTGTGTTGTAGTAAGGATTAGGATTATTGGAAAGAAGTTAGTATTTTACGTTACTAAAAAAAATTGTTCAAAATATATGGAACTTTGTATATATGCATGTTTATGGTCGTCCTTGTAGTAGTATAAATACTTAATGAAATATTACATTATAATAGGAGGGGGAAGACTATGGAGATAGTTTTCGTACATGTCAAGTGTGGGATAGTTTGGCCGAAATGGTTGAATGGGCGAGGAACATAGCAAAAGGATTGATGATTGTTTTGGTGAAAGCTCACACAAGTCCGTACGCCGTCACTTTGACATGTGATAGATTTGGTAAATCAAAATCTAAGTTACTAACTCCAAGGAAACGCGAGCGTAACACAAAGAAGTGTGGTTGTAAATTCGAGTTGCATGGGTGTCGTATGAGAAACGAGTTCAATAAGCTTACGCACAAATGGGTCTTGGATGTTATGTATGGCTCCCACAACCATAGGCTTACTAGCCTTCATGGGAATGCATTCATTGGGCGAATGACGGAGGAGGAGGAGAAATGGGTTAGGAGTGAGGGTGACGAAGGCAAGACACCGAAAACCATCGTTTCTGGGTTGAAGAAGAAGTTTGAAGGAAATATGACTTCAATGAAACAAGTAGAGAATTTTTTGCAAAAAATTAATTACGAGGATCGCGGAGAGTTGACCGTTACCCAATGGTCACTTGTTTTTCTGAAAGAGAACGGGTACATCTATTATCCTCTTCGGGACGTGGACAAAAAGAATGAAGTCGAAGTACTGTTTTTTGCTCACCATGAATCTCTACGACTATTGAAGAAGTTTCCGTACGTTGTGATCATTGACGCCACATACAAGACAAATAGGTACGTAATTCATTTTAATAACAACTCGTTATAGTTATAGTTATATGTTCCACGTTTTAGTTAGATAAATCCACTATTATTTATACATGTGTGAATAGGTATGGCATGCCTTTGGTGGAGATCGTGGGTTTCACCTGCACTCATAAGACGTTCAACATAGCATATGCATTCACCCGACACGAGAAGTTTTTCAATTACCAATTCATTATGAGGTGCCTTAGGAATTTGTTTGAGGAGCTAGGAGTGATGCCAACTGCTATAATGACCGATTGTGACACTGCTTTAATCAAGGGTATTAAAGATGTTTTTCAAGACGTCTCTGTAAAACATCTATTGTGTTGGGTGCATATTAAAAACAATATCAAGGCACATACTGACAAGGTTATAAAAGACAGTGCGAAAGCGGATAGGTTTGTGAACCAGTGTTGGACATTATTTTGCTCAACCACCGTTGAAACTTACGAGGAGAGGCTCAATGCATTAAGGAGATGTCGGATGAAGGGTCTTGTTAGATACGTCGAGAGGCAATGGCTGACTCCTTACAAAGAAAACATAGTAAGAGCTTGGACTGATCACACTCTTCACTTCTGCACGAGGACTACAAACAGGTATCTTTTGAACATTGTGTAGTTGATTTTTTTATGTATTAGTAAAAAACTAATAAAATTTGTCGTTGTGATAGAGTTGAGGGGATGCATCGTGTGTTGAAAGATATTCTTGCATCCACTAGAGGCGGCTTTAACAGAGTGATTGTTAGGATTCACCGTTCGATCGTCTTTCAAGTGGATCAGATAAGGGCCACAATGAACAACTCACTGAACCAATCACCATTGTGCTTCAATGATCCGAGGTTTCTAGAGGTGGGAAAAATGGTGTTTTCAAGGCTCATTTGTAGAGTTTCAGATAGGTGTTTTGTGTTATTGTTGGCCATGTACGATCGGATAATGAAGGAGCAGTATTTGGAGCATTGCGAGGATTATTGGGTGAGAGAATGTCTTGGGCTGCCTTGTGTCCACGATATTGTTAAGGCCATCCTTACGAAGACCGCTCTCACACCAGATTCCGTTCATGACTTCTGGAAGGAAATTCATTGGGAACTTGAGCCACTAAAATTTGGGTGTCTTGACGACGATGTTGAGATATCATTTCCAGAGTTGAGACTGCGCGAGATGTGGGCTAAAGTGGAAGATCGGAGTTTGAGCATTGCCACGTTATGGCAAGTGAGTGAACTTTACGTCGCCTTGGAGCATCCGGAACATAGTACGTTTATGGAGCCGACCGAGGATCCAGACATTCGTGGTAAGGGAAGACCATCGGGTTCGAAGAACAAGGGAAATGAGTCTCCGACTAGAGAAAAGAGTCATCATGAACACGTAAGAGCAGAATTATTGCAAACTGAGGCGAAGGCAAAGGAGAAGGAAAAAGAGAAGGAAAAAGAGAAGGCGAAGAAGCCTAGACGTTCTAGAAAGCAAGTATCTTTTGACGAGATTGGCGATGAAGATATGCCTTCCCAACCAGTTGAATCACAATTTGAACAGATGTACGTGAAGACCGACGTTGTGGAAGTAGACGCTTCCTCGAAGTTGCCTGAAGAATCCATGGTTCATTGTGGAGTGGACTTTGGGGTGCAAAATATTGACTACTTCTGGTATGGTTATATTAGACAAGCTCAAGATGTGCGTTCAGACGGACATTGTGGATATCGGTCATTAGCTATACTCAAGGGATTGAGTGAGGGTAGCTACCCGTTGATTCGTAGCGAGATGGCAGCGGAGTTGCGTGTCAACCGATCGTATTGGGAGCCGATACGAGCACAAACCCGAGAAGGGACATGGGATGATCTAATGCTTCAAATTAGCTATGTCAGGTCCCCTTGCGAGCGACGTTATTGGCTTGACATGCCATTTATGGGTTTAGTGTTTGCCACTTTGTACAACGCTGCGGTCGTCGTCTTATCTTCGTATTCTTTGATGTGCTTACCTATAAGGCCGCATGGACAGATAGACCTAGCTCCTCCGTCACAAATTGTTACTGTAGCACTCGTAGGGGCTAAGAACCATTGGATCCCGGTAATGAGGCGTCTTTTACGTTATAGCTTAAATGTACCCGTTTATTTTTTTTATTCTAATTACATATATATGCGTTTGTAATTTTATAGGTGTCGCTCACTGATGTCGCTCCATTACCACCCATTACAGATGCTTGGAGAAGACATTGTGATCCAAGAATCCTATGGTGGGAAACACTCTTTGCACAGAGATTGATGGAGTTTAAAGAATGTCGCAGACAATTTGGGGAGAATCCAGATTACTATATCTAGGTTTTATCATGTATGGATTTGGGTCCTTGATTTCATTCCATGTGCAAACATTAAGCGCTTTCAGTGATCTTTATGCATGGCCTCACTATACATTTGTAGATAGAAATTATGCAAACCATAATTCAGAACAAACATTAAGATAGTCGATTACAACACAAACTTAAAGTCTTCAAACCAGTACATTAAACCACAAACCATAATTCAGAAAAACAGGTGAAACTTCAAATTCAGGCAATACCAATAACTTCCAAAGCTAAGGCCTTCAATTTCCTCGACATGTTTTGATAATTTTTATGGAGCCACTTCTCATGTTTTTCCAATTGCCTGTAGTCTTCCTTCAGCTTCTCATGCTGCACGACCAGCTTTTTAATAAGCTTACCAGTTTTCATACAATACTGGGGGTCATACCACTGGATGAAAGTACATGCTCCGGGGTCGAGCCTAAAGCGGCGGCAACCATAGAAGCGCCTCCCATAGTTGGCAGGGTCCCTACCGTCCATTGTAAACGTCTGTACTTGTTCATGACAATGACATTGATGCTCGATCATGGGGATGTCCTCATCGTTGTCGAATGATGAGAGGGAGTCAGGCGACGAGCTATCAAACAACAAAAGAAGCATCATAATCTGCAGAAACTAAAATTTAGTTGCTGCACAAATGCAGCTAAAACATCATAATCTGCAGAAATTTAGTTGCTGCACAAATGCAGCTAAAGGTATACAGTATCAGCAAAAGAAAGGGAGAAAACATGTAGAATTGAGTAAATAAATTATACTTTTCAAGATTCATAATGGAAATGATAGCATAGCATAGCACCATGATTTCTCCAAACCCTAATCTATCAAAATTTCTAGTCTGTGTCTCTGTGAACCTCTATTTGAGGTTTATGTAAAACCTAGCAGGAAGGAGAGGAAGATATGAATCGGACAAATAATCATTTCAATATCAAAATCCCTAACACATTCCAATTTTGAATAAACCTTGATGCACAATTTGGCAAGAATGCAGGAACGCCAAAAAAAAATGCAATTCCACCAACTAGTACATGAAAATCGAACTCACCACCAACAACAACAACAGAAAATCGAACTCACCAGTACAAGAAAATCTCTACTCATCAATAACAGTATAAAACATTAACACCAACAAATGAGTGGTTTATGAAATTTTTCCCTTGAGAAATAAGCAAGGAGTTTTAGGCTTAATATCAGCTAAAATATTCACATTGTGAAGGAGAAAACATTACTCGGAGTGGTGCGTCGTCGTGGGAAGTTGAGCTGCAGTAGCGCTCGGAGTCGATGTAGTAGCGCTCGGAGTGGTGCGTCGTCGTGGGAAGTTGACTCGCAGAGGACTGCTCCTCCGTCCGTTTTGAATGAAGTAGTTTCGGCTGAACAGACGTCTGGAAGTGAAACCTTCTGTCTTCATGAGCAAACTTGGGAGGAGATGACGAGATGAGGAGGAGAGGAGGACATGAGGAGATGAGGAGATGAGGAGGAGAGGAGGAGATGACGAGATGAGGAGGCTGGAAGAGAAGGAAATGAAGTCGAAAGCGGCGCAAACCCTAGTTTTGAAGTCTGGAAAACACTATGTGATGCACGGCTAATTTAGACGTAGGGTTTTGGGGTATGGAGCGCCTACTTTAGGCGTGCCACATCGGGATACAAACGAGTTGAAGGGTTTAGTGATGCACGGCTAATGTAGACGTAGGGTTTAGGGTATTGAGCGCCTATTTTAGGCGTGCCACATCGGGATACAAACGAGTTGAAGGGTTTAGGGTATAGAACGCCTACTATAGACGTGCAAATGGAAAGTTTTAATGTTGAAATGTTGAAATGAAAGACATTATAGGTTAGTCGATGTAGGATACCGGATAAAAGGGGTTGAAATGAAAGTTACTATCTCGTAACATTGATTAGTTTCAATCAAAACCAATGTTATATTACTAACTTTGAAATATTACTAAGTTTGAAATATTACTAACTTAATGATATCAAAACCAATGTTATCTTGAACATTAGTTTGAATATTACTAACTTTGAAATATTACTAAGTTTGAAATATTACTAACTTTGAATATTACTAACTTAATGATATCAAAACCAATGTTATCTTGAACATTAGTTTGAATATTACTAACTTTGAAATATTACTAAGTTTGAAATATTACTAACTTTGAATATTACTAACTTAATGATATCAAAACCAATGTTATCTTGAACATTAGTTTGAATATTACTAACTTTGAAATATTACTAAGTTTGAAATATTACTAACTTTGAATATTACTAACTTAATGATATCAAAACCAATGTTATCTTGAACATTAGTTTGAATATTACTAACTTTGAAATATTACTAAGTTTGAAATATTACTAACTTTGAATATTACTAACTTAATGATATCAAAACCAATGTTATCTTGAACATTAGTTTGAATATTACTAACTTTGAAATATCACTAACTTTGAAATATTGCTAACTTTGAAATATTACTAACTTTGAAATATTACTAAGTTTGAAATATCACTAACTTTGAAATATTACTAACTTTGAAATCAAAACCAATGTTATCTTGAACATTAGTTTGAATATTACTAACTTTGAAATATTACTAAATTTGAAATATTACTAACTTTGAATATTACTAACTTAATGATATCAAAACCAATGTTATCTTGAACATTAGTTTGAATAGGCATTTGAATATTACTAACTTTGAAATCAAAACTTATGAAATCAAAACCAATGTTATATTAATCAAAGTTGCGTTTATTACTAACATTCAAAGTTGCGTTTATTTACAATTGAAACGTTTCAATTGAAACTTATGTTTTACAATTGAAAACTAAAACTTAAATTTAACCAAAAAACGTTACATTTTTGTTATTTGAAATCTAAAACTTACCTTAATTTAACCAAAAATGTATAACCCTTAATCTCAGCCTTAATCTCAACCGTCCATCCTCTTTTTAATCAACGAATAAGAACGGAGATCCGTGTATCAGCTCGCGCCTACTTTTGGCGTGCACTCTTCCAGTCTTCCTCCTATCTCCATTCTCAACCCTAAAAGAGGCAGCTTCTGTCCGCAACATTCAACCCTAAAGTGGTTTTGGCGTGCACTCTTCCAGTCTTCCTCCTATTTCCTCTCTCACAGCTCTTCCAGTCTTCCAGTCTTCCTCCTTCCAGTCTTCCTCCTTCCAGTCTTCCTCCTTCGTCGCCATGGATCCACAGCCTAAGCCTGTTCTTTACATCTGTGAAGGTAAGTTCGCCATGGATCCGTGTATCAGCTCCCTCTGTGGTTTTGATTCAAGTTTGGGCTGCATTTTTTTGGTGAATAGATTGTGGTAAAGAGCAAGAAATTAAGCATGATGATGTATTTAAGTGCTGTCACTGTGGCTACCGCATTCTCTACAAGAAACGAACTCGCAGAAGTAAGCTCTTGGTGGTTCAGTTTCTTCTTTCTTTTTTTGCTCAGTTCTTCAATTAGGTTTTGAATGAAGTGATGTGTTTTGATGATTATTTTGTTCAGTTTCTTCCTCCTTCCAGGTTTTGATGATTATAAGCAGCAATGTTAAAAAACTCTTTATCTTTCGATTCATGATGAGTGGGGTTAGATTATTTTGATATCACAACAAGGATTTAATGAATGGATGGACATTGTTAAATTTTAGATAGTGAAGTGATGTGTTTCCCATTGTTAAATTTCTTCATATATTTGTGCTTGGATATGCTAGAAGGCTAAGACTCATAATAAGATCATTGGTAGACTAGGTGTTCTCAGTTTTCGTTTTTCTTTGCATAGTGTAATTGGCTGTGTAAGGTTTTTTGAGGTAATGCCCATCTTTGAGCAATGTATGCCTGTCAATTGTTTGAACTGAAGACTGAAAAGCTTGGAGCTGAAGACTGAAAAGCTTGGAGCTGGCAAAGTGACATAACTTAGAAAGCTCCATTGAAAGGAATAGTTTAAATGCCTGAGCTGCCTGTAATTCGATATTACCCTCATTCCCTTTACCACATTCCCTGAAGCAGTTATTCAACATATATCTCGTTTGCTCACTTATGTTATTTCCTTATTTGCAGTTGTGCGGTACGAAGCTTGTTAAAGATGCCTCAGATTGGAGCAACTGTCGCTATGTGTAATGTGTAATGTATTTTCCTTTGAATGTGTGATGTAGACCATGTTAAGTGTGTTGTTAGTCAGCATAGTCTCTAACTGAAGTTTCCTAGTGATGAATGTGTGATGTGTAATGTGTAATCAGAGGTGGGAGAGGCGTGACATTTTAAAGATGAATGAAGCTTGGTTTTATTATGAAGTTTCCTAGATTTGACCACTCTACTGATTTCTTCTTCTGCTTGGTTTTATTTTGAAGTTCATGTAGATCTGAAATGTGTCACCTAAGAAGGAACTCTTTGGTTAGAGAACATCTCTTGATTGTTTGTTTTGATGCAGTTGTAAAAGTAACTGAGAGAGCCTTTGATTTGCACATGACTCAAAGATAGATGACATCTTATATTTTATTTCTTCGTTTCTGAATATGTACACAACTTAATTCTTTTTTAGGGATGAACAAGAGAAAAATCAGAAGCTAGATGCAGCTGGTGTTTCATTGTATACACATAAATTAAAGCCCACATGAAACAATTGACAAATGGATAAAACGATAATACAAAATGCAAACGATAATACAAAATGCAAACGATAATACAAAATGCAAACGATAATACAAAATGCAAACGATAATACAAAATGCAAACGATAATCCAAAATGCAAACGATAATCCAAAATGCAAACGATAATACAAAATGCAAACGATAATACAAAATGCAAACGATAATCCAAAATACCACGTGATAGTACTTCCTAACTTAGTCGTGCATCGCTACCCTCACCGTCCCCACCACCCTGACTACCGGAAGCGTCATTGTCCCCACCACCCCGACTACCGCTACCCTGACCTCGCTCAAATACAGAATCTGGAAACAACCTCTGAGATGCACGTGGAGGAGGAGGAGCCATCGGAATATGCTCGTCTACTAACATATTAAGCAGACGCCTCATCATATCATCAATCTGCTCCTGGGTAACAACCACATCCATCGACCTCTCTAAATAACCTCGAATCTCAGCCGCTACCATCTGGTTCCGCTGCATTCATAATGTTATTATATTAGAGATGATATATATCAACAAAAATAATGATAATCAAGAAATAAACTATTTAAACATACCGCAAGTGTGTCAACAGATGGAGTGGGACGGATAGGGCCAGTTGGTCGATCCTGCCTAATAGATGTTGGATCCACTAACACATGGGAGTAGTCATCCAACCAATCTAAATAGTCCTCGGTAACTGCCCAGAAGTAGGAGGCTCTCGGCTGCTGAATCTGAAACAACGGCCTAGGCACTTCATCCCACGCCCCTAACATCGACTCTGCAAATTCCACGTTGTAGTGGCTGAGGTTGTTCAATCGAGTCACCCTGCTAGGATGTAGTGGTAGATCCTCTGGGATCATTTGTACATGGCCGAATTGTCGAAGACAATGGTCCGGGTGGTACGGCTCCTGAATAGGCATGAGACGTAAGATGCCTCTGAAAAGAGATGATGCATACTCCGGTCTACGGAAGTCGACCCTAGCAAAAGGGAACCACTGAATCTGTGATACAAAAAGAAAGAAGTTATGAGATGGATAATGTAATTACAAATGAAAATGAAATAGTGAACAAAACATTTTACCTCCTCGTATCTAATCTTGTCAAGCAAGCGGCGTATGCAGATCAAACGCTCGGCATTCTTGCCTTGTGGGACCTCTTGTCCATCCCTAATAGCTCTAGCATCAGAAAGCTGGGCAGCAGGGTCCATGATGTAGTGTCCACGGAAATGGGGAAAATAAGCCCATATCCATGACTGTAGAATACGAACAAACAACACAAATTAAAAAAGAAACTAATAGCGTTTCTTTTAAATTAAATAATCAAACTACATTGACTTACCCTCAACAATATTCCACAGCTAGCCATGGTCATCGCATTTCGTCGAGACGCCTGTCCTAAGTTCCGATACAGGTGCGTCAAGACGCCAGCTCCCCAAGCGATATTGTCTGTACACGAGTGATCCAAAACAAGACCTAGTATCCAGTGCTTGAGCTTGTTGGTCGACTTGTCCACCAACACTGTCGTGGCGAGAAGATACCACAAATACAATGACGCGACCAACTCCTCGTCCCTCTGCTCTGCTTTCATCATCGCCTCCATCGCATCTGCAACTAACTTCATAGGAATACCGCCTCCCGTAATCCAGTTGTTCACTCTTTTCCTATCCACCTCAAGCACTGTAGCTATCGTATCTCTCACCCTATTTTCAGTCACACTCGGTGGTAAAGTACAACTCCTCCCGTCTATAGGTAGACTTAGAATCTCGAGAACATCGTGAAGGGTAATGGTCATCTCGCCCCATGGAAAATGGAATGAGTTAGTTTCGGGGTACCATCTCTCTGCAAAGGCTGAAATCAATACACAATCAACTGCTCCCGTGCCTAGAATTCGAAGATGCGTAAGAGCACTACGCTGTGCTATCTCGAACCATGAACCAGGCTCGTGTCTAATATACCGCTCGTACGGACTGGTGTAGCCAGCATGTGTGTAGATCTTAAGAACCTTACGCGTCTGCAAAATCACAAAATTTATTTAGTTATGAAAAATAAAAATAAAACTTTATCTTTAGTAAAATCATGGGGCTCATTTACCAAATCTGGACGTGCAGCAGGAGCAGCCTCAACAGGAGAACCAACAACCTCAGCAGCAAGCTGAGCAACAACTTCAGCAGTAGCTTCAGCAGCAGCCTGAGCAGCAGCCTCATCAGCTTCCATCTGAGCTCGAGTTCTCCTATATCTGCGAACAGGAAGAGGAGGGAGTAGAGGCTGAATATCAAGAGGAGGGACATCTCGAGGGGTGTCGTCCCATATAGCTCTGGCAATGTGTGTCTGATATGAGGTAAGGATGAGACCATAGCGAGGACCTCCGTCTGGGTACCATGTACTAGGTCCCGAAAAAACTGCATCATTTGCTGGAGGTGGAGGAGGGGGGACACCATCGGTCGGATGTCGAAGAGGTGAATGGGGAGGTGTCGCTACTCGATGAGGTGAATGGGGAGGTGTCGAAACAGGTGAGGGGCGCTCATCACAAATATAAGTGGACGGTGATGGCATACTGTCATCCATCGCCAAATCATGTGTCTCTAAAACCGGATCATCCTGTGTCTGTGCGATCTGATCAACACGTACGATCGGAGTATACTGTACAGCGAATCGTCCCTGTATAGGAGTTGCATCTTCACGTTGCAACTCCGCCTCCACGTCAACGTCAACGTCCATCTCATCACCAGACGAGACGTCTGGCATGTTGTCACCCTGGCCTTGATCTTCCCCAAACAAATCTGCTTGTAAAGTAGCTGCAGGTGTACTACCTGCATTAGCTGCAGGTGTACTACGTGCATTAGCTGCAACCCTACTACGTACAGCAGCTGAAACGCCTCTCCGAGGAGGAGCTCTATCCGGCGTATGCCTAGTAGCCGCTGGCTCAGAATTTGACGTTTGTGCAGTGGTCGGCTCAATAACTGGTGTCTGTGCAGCTGCCTCTATTTGTGCTCCTACTGAAGTGGATCTCGTGCGATCGTTATCGCTAATGACCGTTACAGCCGGAGGACGCCTTTCTGCTACAGGAGCTGGAAAAGTAAACCCAGCAGAGTCTCCCACAGCGTTTCGTACCGCCTAAATTATTAATTTTATTTCGATATTCCTTTTATAACATATCATAATATCCAATAATGCAAAACAAAACATATCATAATATCATAATTTAGGGATTTAGAATTTCTAATAAATTATAATATTCTAATTTTATAACATATCATAATATCCAATAATGCAAAACAAAACAAATAGAACTTATTATAATCTAATATTCTATAAAGACATTATATGTAATTAAGACGGTTTTTTTTATATCATTAAAGCGAATTCAGATTACATACCTGGAAGATGCCTACGGGTGATGGAGTCACGTCGGCATTCACGTCCTGAGCGATAGTCGATCGGGTTGCCCGTTTTCTAGCGCCACCAAGAAATTGCAATTGATCTGTAGCCTCTGTTAACACCATTGTCAAAGAAAGCCCTACACCATCGAAATAACCCGAATCTATTCAATTTACATCCAGACCAAACAATTTCCATCATTCTCTATTAAAACTAGTTAGAGAACATGTTGTCAAATTTGGGATGAATATAAGAGGGGAAGATTTGTCAAGTTTCCATTCCATATATGACTCTTGATCTAAACCAGAAATAGAGTTCTTGCATAAATCATTCTTCATTTTGTAACTATATACAGTACTACATATATTTTGAATGAAAATAGGAAACAAATAGTGGCCAACAAACAAATTTGCAAACATATATCTTGTTGTCTAATAAAAACAAAACAGATATCTACATATACTAAACATTTACACACAATACGCAATTCCTTTGTATCATTATTCTCATATACAAGAATATCAAATCAACCATTAACATACCTGCACCTTCACGTTCGCCTGCTGGTTCCGACGATGTCCCGATCGACTCCGAAATCTCATCCGCCTGTCCTGATTCGGCCACCATCCCGACACCAGCAGAATCAGGGGCCACCATCCCGACACCAGCCGAATCAGGGGCCACCATCCCGACACCAGCAGAATCAGGGGCCACCATCCCGACACCAGCAGAATCAGGGGCCACCTCTACTCTAACTTCCCCCACCCTAAAACCATCCTCTGTAATCTCCACCTGCAAATCCAACTCCTCTCCACCGCCATGAGCTCCACCGGACATAGCAGTCACCAGAATTTCCCCTCCAGGAGAACCAACAACCGGAAATTGCACGCTTTGCGACTGGGAATGACCGGAAATCGCACGCTTTGCGACTGGGAATGACCGGAAATCGCACGCTTTGAAATGTGGACGGAGATTGGAAGAAAAACGACCGGAAATCGGAAACAACAACTCCAACTTTGCGAAATCGGAAGAACTTCAGTGCACCCGACTGGGAATGAGCGGGGGAGAAGACCTAAAATCAATTGCACGCTTAAAATAAGCGCACTAATTGCACGCTTATATTTTGCGCATAATACGGGTCAGGCCCACATACAGAGGCCTGCCATCAATTGCACGCTTAACATAAATTGCACGCTTATGTTAAGCGTGCTAATTGCACGCTTATGTTTTGCGCATTATATGGGTCAGGCCCACATACAGAGGCCTGCAATCAATTACACGCTTAACATAAGCGTTCTAATTGCACGCTTAATCATTTTCTGTAGTATATTTTCCAATTCTGACGGTTTTACCCTTGCTCGCTTATGTTAGGCGTGCAATAATTATGCGGCTAAGTTAGCCGTGCAAAAACGCGTCCAAATAGCAAAAAAATGGCGTCCAGATAGGGGGACCCGATATTTATTAGAGAAATTTATTTATATTATCCCGGAGTACGAGGTTAGCTTCTGAAAAAATTGTTTTCATAATAAAAACGTTACATATGTCATTTACCTAACTCATCGTCTTTTATCTCCACCTTTTTCTTCCTTTTTTCACATTATTTCGTTTGTCACAAATAATTGCCATCACTCATTTGTCACGAACGAAAAGATAAGTTAGTTAGTCATAAACGAAACAAGTTCATTGACCACGGACAAAGAAAAAGGAAGTTGGTGCGTCGAGAACGTAAATGGCAAGTTGATTCGTCACAGACAAATAGCTTTGTTCGTTATGAATGGATTTTTTTTACAATTTTTTTATAATCTTGAAAAGAATTTCAATACATAAATTTATTATAAAATATACTCCATCCGTTAAGAAATATTTGTCCTTGGAGCAATTTTAGGGAGAATTTATTGATCTAAATTTTAGACAAGTATATCATTTATAGTTTAAGGAATGACATAGAGAATAAAAGAAAGAATAGTGAGAGAATAAAAGAAAAAATCAATAACACTAGGGTAAATTTGAAAAAAAAAAGTGTAAAATTATGTTAAAAGACAATTAATTTTTAACAAATGATTTAGACTCTAGGGACAAGTAATTCTTAACGGATGGAGTATATCATTTGCCAAAAATAGAGATCATTTGCCATGTAAACAGGAAAAAGAAAAAAAAAAGAAAAATTTACAATTATGACTAAGTATTAAAAAGTTAATATTTATATATTATATTATACATTATGGTTAAAATTCACGAACTTATAATTATGTATTACTGAGTATGATTTGGTATAGCTCAAATTTCTTACTTATAAGCTATAAGGTATAATTATGCATTGGGGTTAAGTATTAAGATCTTGGATGAGAGTAATGATTAGTTTTTGGGCTTTTGAAGGTCAAACGTTGTCCTTAATCCCTTATGGAAATTTTATATCCACGAACTCGTATTGAAATTGTCTATAAATATTTTCGAAAAAATTACAAAAAAGACCGTTAATGACGAACCAACTGGAGTTTTCGTTTGTAACGAACAAGATCCATGCGCCAAATGAAGAGAGTGGAGTGTGCTAAATAGAAAATGTGTTTATACAATGATAATTGTTTTGATCTAAAAATTATATTTTGTTAAATAATTCTTTAATAGTTTATGTTAGTTTTGATTGATAACAATTCTGCCTAGGGGTTGGTGATAGTTCATATTTACAACAGTTTTAAGTCAAAATCAGCTCATACAAGATAATGGAGTCGAGAACTAGCTTGCAGGCCTTATCTATCTCCCGCCCACATATGCGTTGGAGATCCTAAGTTATTTTTATCATATACTCCCTCCGCCCCTCTTTTTCCTTCTTCTTTCCTTTTTCGTTGTCCTTTTATTTGCTTCTTCTTATCAAAACTTTCTACTTTTGATCATACATATTTACTACATTACTCTCATAAAAACTTTTCAATTACTACAAAACCCACATACATATTTACTACATTACTCTCATAAAAACTTTTTAATTACTACAAAACTCACAACAATCCAAATTACCTTTTCATTTTTTATCTCTCTCATCATTACTATACCCACGTCTTAACCCTTTAATTTCACTCTCTCCTTATTTTCTCATCTCAATACACACTCTCTCCTACTTTTCTTCTTTTTTCTCCTCTTCTCTCCCATTTTCTTAATATTTGTGCATTTTATGGAAGAGGAAGCAAATACAGGGACAAAGGGAGTACTCTTAATTTTGGCAGGTGGGTCTAATAAATTAGTTATAGCACAAAGAAAAATTCATCGAACCAAGGCCCTGTTTGACATGTTGTCTGGAATCGGAATCGGAATGAGATTGAATCAGGAATCAGAATAAATCATTCCTGAAGCTCCGTGTTAGTATAAATAAATACTCCGTATTAATTATAATTTTAGTATTATTAATATTATTATTTATAATTAATAATAATATAATTGATTATTAAAATAACTATTATTAACAGAATAGGAATAATTATTGTAATTTTCATTTCACCAAAAAAAAGAATAATTATTGTAATTAAATAATAAATATAAATATTTATTTTTATTATTTTACATATTATTACTAGTTATACTTAAAAATAATTTATTATATTATAAAATAATAATAATATAATTATTAATATTTATTATATCTAATCTATTATTGATATTAATATCTATAATAATAATTATTTTGAAAATTTGAAATGGGTGATTTTTCAACTTTTTTAAAGGAATGAAGTGCTTCACAAATCTTAAAATCATCCATTCTTCGAAATGATTTAAACAAAATCCTGAAATCTGTCGTTCTCATTCCAATTCCTGATTCCCACTTGAATCGTACCAAACGGTTGCCCTCATGTGGAGTTCTCATACAAAAAGTCCCGATGATTTCCATATCGACCGGCAGCGTAGGTCAGTCATAGACTCATAGTTTTCAATATTCATTCCGCTAATAGACTACGGAATATTTAGCAAGCCACATCCAACATATTTACAACAGCAACAACCAACATATTTAAATACTTTTAAAAGATATATAAGTTACAAAAAGTGCCTCTCGAATTTCAGTTTACTACTAATCATAAAACCTAAACCAAGAGCCAAGAATGATGCAATACAAAGCACAGAACACAGATGAAAAGTCCTCTAATTATAGGTTATTCATAGCATCAATTCAGCATGGAAGAAAATGCCCTAAGTTAACTGCCTAGACGACATATCTGTATGTCACATATTTTCCTGCAGTTTCACTAGGTCGGATAATCTTGACAACATGACCTCGCTTGAGCCCATAGTATCTGGCAACTGGATCATTCAGCTGGATACGCGATAGCTGTCATGGACCAAATGCAGGAATTCAGATACGAAAAGTTCTTTAATGGAAATTTTCTAGGAGCATGTAAATTTTGAGTTGGCACTAAGCAAGTTCTTTAATACCTGCGTCTCCTTCACAGTGTATCTCTGCAGTAAGCTCTTCTTTTCTTCATCTGTAAGCAGCTGATGCTCGGGAACAAGAACATGCTCCTTGATGTTAACCAGCAACTCCGCTTCCTGATTCACAAAACGTAATATTAATTTTATGACCTTACACATCAGGGATAAGGCATAATGTCTCTTTCCATCAAAAGTAAGTGTCTAAACATTTTCAGAAATCAAGTACATTAGTTAAGCAATAACACAATCAAAGATTCCTAGCACATGGAAAACAAATTAAAAATAACCACTAGATCTGAGGACAAATCTATACCACTATATCAACAAGCTTTTGAAGCATAACACATCATACTTTCTATTTAACGCCCACCCTTTTTGCTATTTGCCGCCCAGGTCATCCGTGCGTCACACATGGATTTAATCCGTGCGTGACGCACGGATTGCACATTCCAGAAAACTCACGGATTGTATCCATGTGTAACTTGAAATTCAAATTTATACCATTGTAAGTGAAACATAGTTTGAAAACCGAACGAAGTCGCAATATGTATGGCGCACCATATACAATTTGAAATATAATAAGGTTGAACATTCGTCAACATAACAACAATATAAGCATTCTAAATTTAACAATAAGATTTTGCAACATAAAACCATGCGTCACGGGTGGAATGCATCCACACACCACGCATGGTTTTACACCATACGTGACGCATGGATGTCAATGTATTGTTTTGTTGTTTATGTGGTCCATGTCAATGTATTCAATGTATTTGTACTTATGTCACACAAAATAATTCATGTTCCGTGTTGTTTTTAAAGGCTTTAAAACCACAATTCGCCATAACGTCGTCGAAACATCATCGGAATGGAATGAAACTTGTTTACAATGCCTATTAGAGATATTTAACCATGTCCGTAACTTTACATCAAAACATTTTGCTTTTAGAGTAACACGCTCTTTGTAAAACATCAAACTACTCACCACAAGCTTAACTTGTTGCAATATATATGGTCACAACATTGATGTTCACGTATGTTTGAAAAATTTAAACACAAATGTGTTATAAGGCATATAAAGTCCCAATAATGTCTCACACATACAAAACGGGATTCGAAACTATGCCAAAACGCTAAAACCACTAAAAACGGCTTAAATGGACTTAAGGAGGTTTTTGGCGAAACGACACACGAACGATGTCCGAATATAATGAAACTTGTTTTCAATGGATATTATGGATATTTAACCATGTGGGTAACTCCCAATCACAACTTCTAACTTTTAAAGTACCGCCTCCTTTGTAAAAAACATAGTAGTCGTAACTCTCTAACTTGTCGCAATATGTATATTCTACAACATTGACGGTGATTATTGTTGAAAATACTATACAACTTACTCTTATTAGGGATATTCAGTAGAAACAAGGTCTCGCTCACACAAAATGAGGCACGTAAACGCTAAAACCACTAAAAACGCCTTAAATGGACTTAAGGCGGTTTTTGGCAAAACGACACTCAAACGATGTCCGAATGTAATGAAACTTGTTTTCAATGCCTATTAGGTATATTTGACCATGTGGGTAACTCCCAATAACACCTATTAACTTGTAAAGTAGCATATCCTTTGTTTGGACTTCTTACGTGGCCTAAATGTCCAACCTTTGACAATATGTAATTTTATTTTGATTGGAAATCATGCACACATCAGTGTTACTAAGAATCAAAGGGATCATGTGTCATTTTGTGCGTCACGCATGGAAGAGAATCGTGCGTCACGCGTGGATTATATCCATGCGTCACACGTGAACATTAACCGTGCGTGACGCACGTATGTTCTTTTCAGAACTCATGCCAGCACGTACGTCTTGTCTCACCTACTGTAATAACTCCATTAATATTTTTACTATTTCCGTAACACCTACATTAATCCCTATTATCTTCCTTTCTTTCCATATTTCAAATGTCAAAAACATTTGAACACCATTGTTGAACATTTTTTAGAGCAAAACACCATTTTTAACTATCTTCCTTTCCTTCTATATGGAGAATGAAGAGGAATGCACCAATGAAAGAGGTGGAGAAGCTCCATTTTCAAGTTACAACCTTAATAAGGTAACATTTCTTGTTCATAATAATATTTTTTAAGGTGTTGACTTGTTTTTGGGTTTGTATTAGTTAGGTTTAATGGATTTAAATGTTCAAGGTATTAGTTGTATGACTAAACATGTTGATTTATGATATTTGAAATGTATTATAATATTACTTTTTAAGGTTTTGACTTGTTTTAGGGGTTTGTATTAGTTAGGTTTAATGGATTTTACATGTTCAAGGTATTAGTTGTATGACTAAACATGTTGATTTGTGAATTTATGTTGATTTATGATATTTAAAATGTATTATAATATTACTTTTTAAGGTTTTGACTTGTTTTAGGGGTTTGTATTAGTTAGGTTTAATGGATTTTACATGTTCAAGGTATTAGTTGTATGACAAAACATGTTGATTTGTGAATTATGGCAATACCACACGTCACGCATGGTTCAAGACCGTGCGTCACGCATGGAATGGATCCACACGTGACGTGTGGATTTTCCATACAGAAGCTTAACTGGTTTGTTATCTGTGTGTTTGTGCATAGATGAACTTTTCTGTGTGTACTGGATTAGACAAGATTACTCTTAATGACTGCCCACCTCCGTCATACCTCGACTACATACCTTCGTTTGATTTGGGCATTGATTTTACAACATGGGAGCAACCGCAATCACAGTTTGGTGATATCAACACTGGATCTTTTGGAACCGGTTACGGTTTGTCGCAATGGCCTTCGCATTTGATGAGGCCACTTTCAGACACAAGTAGCTTAAATGTGTTTCGTCCTTTGCGTACTGCACCACAATTTGATATTGAAGTTCAAGAAGAACAATATGTCTCTGTTGATTACTCAGAGTTGTTTGCAAATGACTTGGTATTCGCCTCTAGACAACAGGGAGTGAGTTGGGCCGTTAACATTGCACAAGCCAACAACGTTTGCATAGTCAATGGAAGGAGTAGAGCACCTACCGAAACAAAATCTGGAAAACTTCAGCTTATCTGGGATAGAGGACGAGTGAATTACTCAAAAGCTAAGGGAGTGAGGAAAAACATCAACACGAAAAAATGTAGATGTTGGTTCGAATTAAAGCTTCGAGAGGAGCATAGAGGGGCTTGGAAACTTACTGTAATGTTAGGTACCCACAACCATCCTATTGGTAGTAGCTTGTTTGGGAATGCGTTTGCAGGCAGATTGACGCCTGATGAAGTGTGTACAATAGTTGAAATGACTAGGGCTCATTGTAAACCAAATGAGATTTACACTATGCTCAACAAGTCTCCCAAGAACCTTACAAAAAAAAAACAAGTTTACAATTTGATGGCCAAGACGAGGATCGAAAACAGGGAAGGAAGAACTGTTATCCAAGAGTTTTTCTACAAATGCAAACAGAGCGACTATTTCATGGAGTATAGGACAAGCAAAGATGATGCGTCTATGATTGGTGATATGTTCTTTGCGTCCCCAGAATCAATGAAGCTCTTGAAATCATTTCCCTATGTACTTATAATGGACTCCACATATGCCACAATCAAGTAAGTTTTGTGGGATCAGAATGGGGGTGCCAGGAAAGTAATGAGGGGAACCCTGGGGATCGAAACTTGCAGCGGACAAAGCTAGCTGCTGATGTTGCTGTTGTTGTTGATGCTGTTGTTGTTGCTCTTGTAGCTGTTGTTGTTGCTGCTGTTGTTGCATCTCACCAGAAAACTCTAAACGACGAGGAGGCGATTCTTGTCTATTCTTCTTCTTCCTTGGTTTTGGAACTATGGAATCTTTTTTCTTCAGTTCTCTGTTTTTTTGACGAGTATCGCGTCCAGGTCGACGACCACCATCCATATCTGCATCATAAAATGTGCAATTCCACAAAATTAATCAGTTTACTGAATTTAATCAACATATCATCAAAAACTCAATCAATATATCATCAAATCCAATCTGAAACTGCAGAACACAATTTCTGGAATGTGCAATTCCACACGTCACGCATTGCTTCAATCCATGTGTGACGCATGACTTCCATCCATGCGTGACGTGTGGAATTGCACATTCCAGAAATTGTTCGTCAACAATTTCTTCATGTTTCAAACCCTAATTCAACAGTTTTTCCAAAATTATAACAGTTTTTCAATAATTTCATCAAAATCATACCAAATTTCAACAACCTAATTCATAACCCTAATTCACAAAACCCTAATTCAATATCAAAACCCTAATAAACTATATACACATGAAAATATCAAATTGGTCAATAAATTATCAACAAAGTACACAATCCATTCATATATTACAAGTTTAATCATTTCTAATCAACTAATTAACATACACATTGGATTTTGAAGTAAATATCATCAAAACAACATGAAAACCTCATATATACATCAATACCATACCATAACAATGAAATCTTAATGTTTACATACCTTATATGCAAAAAAGATGATGAGAATGATGGTTTTTGGGTAAAATGGTGCGTTGTGGAGGTACAGCCGCCGTGAGGTAAGTTGGGAAAGGTGACAAAATGGTAGATGTTTTTGGGCTTTTATAGGTAAAAAATCCATGCGTGATGCATGGTTTGTGTCCATGCGTCACGCATGGTTTTATTCGGTGCGTAGCGTGTAGATTTAAACCATGCGTCACGCATATATCCGTGCGTGACGCACGGCGCCTAAGCGGTAAATAACAAAAAAAAAAAAAAAAAAAAAAAAAAAAAAAAAAAAGGTGGGCGTTGAATAGTAAGGGCCTAACAGGGTATAAAGCATAACGTCTTTTTCCATAAAAAAATAAGAATGTCCATTTCAGAAATCTCGTCAATATGCACGACACAATAACAAAGCTTCATTATCCACGAGAACCAATCAACAGCGGCCACTTAATCTGTGGATAGAATTCTTCTACTTGTATATATTTGTTACCGAAGAAAGTACCCATCCATCATCACTGATTCTAAAATGTCAAAAAGCTTCAGGTTTTAGAAGATAATACTTGGAGTAAGTTTGTATGCACTATATTTGGAACTAAAACAAGGCTCGTTATCAAATTACTGAAAATATAATGGGATAAAGTAGAGAAAGCAGAGACAAGGACATAAGTTGCTATTCATAATCACCTGGAAAACTTCCATATGATATTTTCCACTCATCTGAAGTAAAACGAATTAAAGAACTAAGAACAAAAAGATAGATGAATCTGATGTTCAACGAATAACAAATCCAAACCTCAAGTGCAGGAATTCTATGGAGAAGAAAGAATTCCGGGCAACAGGAAGCAACTTTCCATTAGAGAGAATAGAGAAGATTACAAGAGTGAATTTCTGAATGTCAATTGAGGCTGAATGATTCTGTATTTAACAACTAACAGAATCGTGCTAGTCACGTGACATAACAAACTCCTAACAACCTTATGCCACGTGTACAACTAACTAACACTTCTATCCCTATAACAAATCTCCCATGCCCAAAAAACCTTGTCCTCAAGGTTTGAATTGAGGAAATTGCTTGCTGATGAAGGAATTGTGTCCTTTAATCGGATGTGCAATTACTTATTATGAAATAAGACTATTGATAGAGATTCATAATTTAGTTATTTTAGGTAGTCATAGTGCTTTGCTAGAAGCCAACTATGATTTATGAACTTTATATTATAAAGTTTATTGCTATTATAATTGGGTCCTATGAGGTCACACCCTAAGAATGTATGAACTGGATATATTGGGAGAATAATTATATAAAGTATATAATATAATGTTATATAAGATATAGTTTTGAGATAGAGTTTAATAATAATACAATGTTATTATTAATTAAAGGATAAAAGCAAAAATGTTAATTAAGGAGTTAATTATAAATAAGGGTTTTGGAAACCCTAATTAGTGGTCTCTCCATTTTTCCTCTTCCTAGCATTCTCTTTCTCTCCCAAAACGCTTTCATCTTCAACCTAGCAGTTGAGTTCAAGGGATCCAGATCTTTGCCCGGGCGGACTAAGTAGAGGAGTTTCAAGTGAGGCTCTCTCCGTTCGAGTGATTGAACACACATCAAGAGGTAATCGTTTCTTCTAACTTCTCAATCCAATTAGTTTATGCAATAGATCCTTTGTTTAGATGTTAGGAAATCGTTTCCTGCAATTCCGCTTATAACATCTAAAATCCTACAGTGGTATCAGTTGCCTCTTGCATAAATTGATTGGATCAAATTTTAATCTTATAATTTGATGCATGTTCATGATTATTATGATTCAAGAAGAAATATGATATATGGATTATTTGCCATATGAAATCAAAATAGTTTGATTTTTTCTACCCTTGAGAAGATCGGTTGATTCCTCTTCTATTTGATTCAAATTTGTTTGGATTAATGGTCTTAGAGTTTGATTTTTAAACCTTTCAAGAGATATGTGATGTCCGGATTTGTTTGCCAAATCAAATCAAAATTGTTTGATTTTTGTACCGAAACTAGGCTTTGATGAATCAAAATTGTTTTGATGAATCTTCTTTTATTCCATTGGTTTAATAAAATGGTTTCATTAACCAAAGTTTCTGCCGATTCCATTTGTTCATCAAACTTGTTTGATTAACTATTTGATGGCTATGGTACAGACTTTGTAAAATTTTGTGATTTCATTATTTGGTTTCATTGGATTAACTATTTCAATTGTATCAAGATATCAAAGCTAGTAAACGTTTAAGAGTAAACGTTTCGTTCAAATTGTTTGATTCGATTAAGCTTAGTAGTAATGACAAATAAATTTTGGTATTAATTGTTTGACCAAGATTAATGGGTATCAACATTAATGTTAATAAATACGATTTATTATATACCGAAAACTAGAATCGGAACCCCGCGCTTCGCGTGGGGCAATTACAACTATTCGTAATTGGTTTAACTTAATTATATTGGCGTTTCGAAATCGGATTAGGGCTAATCATGTTCTCGATCTCTAATACAGTAGCCTCAACAATGGAGAACTCACTTTTGAATAGAGGATATAAACCGTAGTAATGACAAAGAAGTCACTTATTATGTGTTCAGTCATTGGTGGTGTCGCTGCGGTTGTGGATGTGAATTCCATGGAGACCCGACTTCCTACCTGAAATCGTTCATCTAACATGAATATACCATATTTGTAGTAATAATCTAAAAAAAAGAACTTCATTGATAAGGTTGGCATAATAAAAAAAAGAATTACCAAAACTTATATTTACACATACGTGTAGGTCATTGTTTTTTTTTAGAAACATAAATGCAAATGCACTCCTAAGACCGCGTAGTGTCGAGTGAGGAAGTGTAGGAAATTACGGTGTTTCTCTCTTATTGTCATATAAAATGGAGCGGATCATATAAAAAAGTACACATGTAATGTAGAGGAATATAAATAATCACATACTCTTTTGCTTTTTAATGTGGTTTTCTTCTGATTTGATCTCGACGATTGTACACCCTATGTTTTTAAAAATAATTACTTCAATCTATCATCCGATTTGGGCCGTTTTTGTAATTTCTGAATGAGCGGTTTTGTAATTATTGAAAAAGTTATCAAAATCCTTCAATTCGTCATACAATTTGATCTAAGCAAGGAACATTAAAAAACTAAGCAAGAATCCCCCCACTTAACTATATTATAATCTGAATGACCTACAATGCTATAATTCAGATATTAAACAAACAAAAAAATTTGGATCATAATATGATGGTGATGCTCAAGAGGAAAGATACATCTATCTTTACCCAATTCAAGCAAAGTACACTAAAATTAAGGAGAGTTTTTTTCATTTGACATCTCCAAATTAATGATAAGCATCCTAAGAGCATAGATTAAGCACCCTTAATTAAGAAATGGGGTCTTATTTGAACCCAATTTTTTTGTTTTTACACCAAATTAAAAATGCTATCACGTGGCGTTTAGCTTTTGATTTTAAAAAAATTGACTTACACTACGGTTCTAAAAATTCCGGGGTATAAAGTATTAAAACGCTACAACGTGGTATTTTAAATTCAACTTTATAACATGGATTTCAAACCGTCTAGGGACTTTATAACTCAGAATTTTCAGAACCAATGTAAAAAGTATACCTTATAATCCAAATTTTACAGAACCGTGATATGAATTCAATTTTAACCTGGATTGGACTTTATAACCAGGGACTTTGAGTCGGTGCAAAACTAAATTTTTACGACTAAAAGTTTATTCCCCCTTAAGAAACCACTCTTTAAAACAAACCCTCAGTTGTGTACGGTCGATGTAAACAATTCGCCAACTAATTACATTGGCTTCCAAATGAAAATAATTGAAAAGTTTAACAACTAAATAATGCAAAAACCAGGGAAATGGGGAATAAGATACGAACCCAAAAATGTAAAATTGTTTACCAGAACAACATATGGGTATGGACAATTACTCACCACCATAAACGAATTTTGCTTTTTTTTAGAATAAGGTCATTTATACAGAAAATTTGCAACTTTAGAGTATGGCAAATCAAAAGAAAGTCAACAACACTCCCCTAATGTATCAGTAGACCCATATCAAACTGCAAACAATCTTCTATATTACACCCATCTTAAAAAGGAAAGATATGTCGAGACCTAAAATCTATACTAGGTGCTTGCTAATGGGATGCACAAAAACTTCCAATTCATATTTAAGAAAAACAATAGTATAGCAATGACCACTCTCCATGTGCCCTCCATGTATCCAAGTTCTTTTTCAATTCAACTTAATTAACATTCTTGAATACCTGAAGCTTATGATTTAGAAGTACCTCCAAACTGAAAACACATTCATATTCACTGCCAACGTCGTTCCAAATGGTTGTTGTAGCATCAGAACTTTCACTTGAACAGAGAAAGGTACATTTCTTGAGCTTTTGTACAAAACAGCCTTGTGAGCATAACAAAGACAGGTTGTCATCTTTGCGTGTGACACAACTCTTATGGAATACAATGATAACACTACAATAAACAAGGAGGATTTGCACATTTAGTAAGAAATCTTGTATATCACTAATAAACACCTAAAAATCTAAAATAATAGACACTTTACAACAAAATTTGTGGATTAAAATAACAACCTTATGTGAATGGAGGGTGGAATACATGCTTAGGTGAAATTAAATCAGATTCCACCGTAAAATAAAGTATATAACCTCAGGGGGCTCAGGATGGGTTGTGAAAACTTACCTTAGTATATAATTCTTGCTTGCTATGTAGAAACAGACACGCTAGGATACTCTACGATTATATAGAAGGTAAGTTAAAGGAAAATTCATTATAAAAATTAAGAATGGTTCGTAATTCACCTTAGAGCTGAATTATTGCATATTAATTTCTATGATAATTGGAAATAAACAATTAAAAAATTGTAGATCTATGATTAATGTGAACAACATGCATACAAAAATATTGAATGGTAAGGAAAACTCATTATACTTCTTGTAAAGTAATAATTTTTGTTTTTCAATTCACCAATGGCCTTCAGAAGAGCGATGTAATTGAAAGTTAATAAAACGAAATCAAACTAAAGGATAACAACGGATTAATTGTAATCATCTCACATGTTTATTTGTATGCATGAATGTCTCTTGTATTTAAGAGGTTTGAAACACTTGCTCGAACATAGCTTAAAGTAGCATACATAAGTTTATCCTAGGATAAAAAAAGGCCATGTTGCTGCAGTTTTTTGTTGACCAATTGTTTCTCCACAATAAAAATAATGACTTTTTTGTTTCAAAATAGAAAATATTCCACTTTCAATGGACACAGCAACATAACTTCTGGAGCAATACTTACTAAGGATCATCAAGAACATGTTCAATATATCAATGATTCATCCCCAAATATATTAAATTTCCACCACCTAAGCAAAACATAGTTCTAATGAATGTTTTACAAATTTTTTGACTTTGCTACTTAATCATTTTCTCATCATTCAGATCACAACACTAACACAAAGATTTATAGGAAAATCTTATATTTAGGCAATAAGATTCATCTCCCAAAACTTAGTGACTATATAGAGCATATAAAGCTATTAATGAATGATAATTGCATATATTGATAGATAAGAATAACTCACCGCATTAGAGACCATGTCTATTGGTTTATCAGCCAGATAATTGCACATCAAGATAGACTTATTAGATAACAGGAGAAAGAAATAAAGGAAACTGGAATGATTAGCGGATAGGTAGTTCATTGTTCCGAAACAACCAGCAGACCCCAATAACTTGGAGTAAAAAAAATGATACAGATGGCTGCAAGAACTGAAATCTTCCTTTCTGCCTGCATATATAAATCCAGCTACTTATAAAGTTCAAGCCCATCAATTGGTTGTCAATTTTAATTACTACTAAAATCAACATCAAATTCAAAATGAAAGAGCATAGCACGCACCTTTAGAGTTTTTTTATTTTAGGATGTCATTTGACTTATACAATCTCTTTATCATGATCATCACACATGATAACATGAGTTCTAAATTTCTCCAAAGATTGAAGGATAGCCCTTTTTCACTCTCAAAACCATCAACCAACTCCCTTGGATGTATCCTGCATAAGTAATGCTCCTTGTAAGTAATAAAATCTGATGTATCCAATGACTTATAACAACAGTGATGATGTGTCAGTCAACACAAACAATAACTACTGATTTAAACATAATTTGTATTTTCAGAAAAATCAACAAATTAATGGAGGGAATTCAGCTGTAGCTTCATAAAGTTCAAAGCATGCATTCTTTAAATTATTAAACACCAAGGCATTTTGGACCATTATTCCTAAATAAATGCTCTTCGTGCCACAAATTTGTATACTACCATCCTCTTGGGCCAAAACATGAGGTTGGAATACATCTTTTAAGATAATAAAACTTCTAGATCTAAAATTGAAGAGAAACAGAGGCATAGATCATACTTCCTCAATAAAGAGTCTTTGGGCAACACTCATTCGTGTAAGATCTTTAGCAGTTGTCTGCATATTTAGGCTTAAAAAGGGTACCTGGAGGTGATGCAACTAATCAGTAAACAAAACCATCACATCTATAGTAAACATCATATTAAGGGGGAAAAACATTCACAATATAGTTTCGAAATTGGTAAGCTCACAAAGTTTCGAAATTCTAAGGAGATAGTTTTTATAATGAAAATATGCAGAGCTCATCTTCACTAACCTAGGCATCTCTAAATCCATATTCATCAATTCCCCATGAAAGACTTGAACATAACAATATCTCAGAATAATAATAAAAACTGAATTCAATTCGATTTAAGAAGATGTAGATGATAATCACCTGCAACGAAGAGCTTGGGTGAAGACATCAAGAGAAGGGAGTTTAACATAGATCCTCCATTTGATTGGGAAACACTCTGTCTGAGGTGGCCTCCATCAGATTCCAAGGAATCTCTGTTTGGGACCAATGAGAAATTACCAATAGACGCCGTCCGACCATTGCAACCACCGTCTGAATGCAATTCTAAAACTAACCAGAGAGGTGAACATCAGCAGAACCATCAGCGACACAATGCTTAATGGAAGACGAACTGGCCCAGGCATGTTTTCCATTCCCCCTCCGGAGAGCATTGCCGACAGTAGAGATCTGAAGAGAAGAATTGGACACCATTGGAAGGCCGATCGAAGAAGGAAAAGGGTCGAATACGGAAGATAATGTGGAAAGGCAATGAAACCAGCTGGGAGATACTGCAGCCATGGAAACGAATTTATACAAACCCAAGACCTAACGAAAAGGGGAGTAATGGGAAAAATAAATAGGGGAGATGAAAAGGTAAAGGCAGTGAAGAGCAACCCAATAGGCTTCGTAACCTCGACGGCTCGGAAGAGAATGAATGAGGGATATAGAAGGAGGCGACATCAATCAATAGAGCAGGAAATTCAATTCAGACGAACATCGGAAAATGATCAGTCGAAACGAAGGAAAATACCTTACCCTACAATGGCCCATTAACACTTTCAGGCCCGGTAGTTAATTGAAGGGCCCGGTCCCAATTGACATTACTTTTGCAAACCAATGGATTTTTATATAGAGATAAATGTTTCGGTCAACCTAGTAGTAAAAGCTAGTAATGACTAATTACACTTAATTATAATAAATATGATTTATTTTATTAAATATTTGATATTTTATTTGATACATAAAGATTTAATTATTTTATAAGATATATAGATATCTTATTTGGTTAATTTTTAATTAACTAAATTAAATATTATCTAAGAATATTTGATTCTATTTCTTGGCAAATTAATAATTAATATTAGATATTAATTTCATTCATAGTCTTATTGAATCAAAATAATGAGAAATTGTTTCTAACTTTAAATAGTTAATTTGATTAATTATTTATGCTATTTATTTGGATAAATTGCATCTCTCACTTATATATATTTTATATATTATTATTGCATGTATGTTTAATATTATGATATTATTGCATGCGGTGACTAGTATGACCCAAATTAGGATAGATAAATACGATCTGCGTATCGTTATGGTTTTCTTGTACACGATCTGCGTATCGTTATGTATTTTTGTAATTTTAATTTATGCAAGAGAGTTTGTTCAAATTTATGTAATACAAGAAGACAAAGATCCTATGCCGACGGAAGGATGGTGATCCAGAAAGTCAAGACTATTGAAGATTAAATCTTTTTAGGGGCCATACTAGGATCCAATTTTAATTTTTGCATTATGTGAATGTGTTTATTATCTCTTGCATTGCATGAATGTTTGTTTATTTATATTCTTTAGTTCACTTATAAATAGACCATCATTGCATGCAAACGTTCCTTAAAAGAATATTGAGATTATGCCTTTCCATGTCATAACCATGAGGCCCTTGGAATTTGTTGGATAATTTTCGCCTAAGCGAGGTGTCCTTCATTGACCTTGGGATAGTGCGGGTATGTCTAATAGGGGCATGCTGCCTTGATATGGTTATACTCAACAAGAGACCAAAAGACTTAGTTTTGGATCTTGAGGCATAAGGATGGGTTTAACATAAGATGTGACCATCAACCAAGAATTATAAAGGGTTATAATTAGTAAGGGGTTTACTTACCTTGATTACATGAGATTTGGGAAAGTGCCTAAGTACGCTCAAGTTTCATCTAAGATAGGATCTTGGAATTATTTTACTCACAAAGGGACAAATTTTATAATGAGTAGAATATGCAATAATTTGTTATTTAGAGCATGTCTAAATTAGAATTATTGTATGTCAAGCATAATTTATCTACATTTTTTTTTATTCTGTTTCTGTAGTTACTACGTCTTCTGAACACCTCAAAATCACTCTCCACTCAATTGTTGAGAAGAATAAGTTGAACGACACATATTTCTTTGATTGGGAAATAAAATCAGAATTGTTCTCGAAACTGAGGGTCAAGAAGATCAAGAAAGGATTTACGTTACTGAAATCTTAACAACTAACTCCAATGATTGGGTATTAGATACTGGTTGTGGTTCTCACATTATTTCGAATGTGCATGGACTACGAAATAAGAGAAGGTTGCAGAAGGGAGAGATAGATCTCCGTGTTGGAAATGGAGCAACTGTTGCTGCAATTGTAGTTGAAGATTATAGTCTACCTTTACCTTCTGGCTTAGTTTTAGAACTTAATAATTGTTATTTTGTTCCTTCCATAACTAAGAACTTGATTTCATTTTCGGTTTTGCATCGTGAGGGTTATAAATTTGTTTTTTTGCCACGAGGTAAGAAATTATATTGAAGCAAAAAACCCAAAGAACATACAATTACCGAAGAAGTCTCTTCATCATAGCTCTACCCCTCCTAGTGCTAGTCTTGATCTTATGGATCATTCTAAATTTACAAGCATTTATCACTTCCCTACCCACATCATCAATATCAATTGTCTTGCCCCTAAAAATTACATCATTTTGCAATTTCCAAGTATAATAAACTACACTCATGAGAGATAGAAGTCGGATAAGAAAAATATTATTCGAACGCTTGTCGCATTCGAGATACCAATCCCACCAGCTTCGTAAAGTCGGCTTCCTCGTCTGCACACCTTGCCATTGCAAGACAACATCAAGCACACCACAAGTGATGGAGCAACTGAACCACAAGTGGTCAGCTGTTTCAGCACCAGTACCACATAAAACACACATGTCTGAGTCAACACCGCCCCATCGGTACATGCGAGCTCTCGTCGGAAGCCAATTTTGAGTCGCAAGCCAGCAGATGAAGCTCCATTTTCTAGGCTGAATCCCGGTCCAGACAAGCCCACACCACGGCACAGCAGAGTAGGAAGTGGCAAAGTATTTGTAGGCTACGCTGCAGTCAAATTTTCCAGCAGAATTAACTATTCGCTCAACAGGGGGCGGGGAGGAAGCAAAGTACGAGCAAAATTCATCTCGCACAGACAGAACCGCTTTCCACAAACTCGAACTACCAGAAGAACAGCTGCTGTGCCAAATTGTAGACCCTTTGAGGAGGTTACGATCAGCCCAGTCATGCCAAACACTAGTTCTGCCATTGCCAAGATCAAACGCCAACTTCAAGAGAAGCGTTTTATTCCAGGAAAGCAATTCTTTGAAGCCAAGACCCCCACAATCGAGCCCACGACAGGCTACATTCCACGCCACGAGTGAGCGCTTTTTCCCAGTTTCACCAGACCAAAGGTACGAGCGACAAAGTGATTCCACTCGCCTAAGGACCGATTTAGGAAAAAGAATTACCTGCATCCAAAAACCAACCACAGATTCTAAGACGGACTTAATGACTTGCATTCTCCCGGGATAGGAGAGATGCTTGGCTTGGCGGTTATCAATTGCACTTTGGAGCTTGCTAATAATCGGCTGAAAATCACCGGGGCGGAGTCTCTTAGAGTGCAAGGGGGTGCCGAGATACTTGACGGGGAGATGACCAATTTCGACACCCAAAACAGCCGCACAAACACGCTTGTGAGTAGCACTCACGCCGCCAAAGAACATACGAGACTTCTGACAATTCATAATCAACCCAGATTCGCTAGTAAACTGCTTTAGAACACGATCAATAATGCGCAGGGAAGGAAGTGTCGACTTACAGAAGAGAAGCAGATCATCCACGAAGCACAAAGACGAGAGCTTGAGTTGTTTACACCTTGGATGATAGGAGAAACCTCTCTGGGAAGCCGCTTGTTGGAGCTTTCTAGTAAAAATATCCATGACAAGGATGAAAAGAAATGGCGACAGCGGGTCTCCTTGTCGAAGGCCTTTAGCACCCCTGAAAAACCCCTCCACCTCACCATTGATCAACACAGAATAGGAGGGAGTCGAGACACACTCTATAATCCAATTAATCAATTGCATAGGAAAATGGAAATAGATCAAAGCATCTCGTAGAAAGCTCCAGCTAACACAATCAAAAGCCTTCCGAAGATCAATCTGAATGAAACAGCGCGGGGAAGAGAACTTACTGTCATATCCTCTGATAAGATCTTGCGCAACAGCCATATTGTCCTGTATGCGCCGCAGAGGAACAAATGCTCCCTGATTCTTAGAAACAATCTGATCAAGGAAGGGCCGCATCCTGCTCACAAGAATCTTGGAAACAGCCTTCATCAAAGTGTTACAGCAAGGAATAGGACGGAATTCACTAACCGAGAACGGAGCGTCAACCTTGGGAATGAGATTGATAAACGTGGCGTTAAGTTGTCGCAGAAGCCGACACCGGCGAAAGAAGTCTTTAACAGCGGCGCAGACTTCAGGCCTAACAACATCCCAGCAATGCTTAAAAAAGACACTCCCAAATCCGTCAAGGCCGGGGGACTTAATGTTTCCGACCCCGAAAAACGCATCCTTGATCTCGCCATCTAAAACAGCACGACAAAGATCAGCATGGTCAGAATAATCAATCTTCGGACCTGGTAGGGTGCTAAATTCAGCAGCAACATAAGGTTTGGCAGTGCCAAAAAGATCCTTGAAGAACGTCACAATTTCAGCCGCAATGTCCTCTCTTGTGTTTAATGTATTGCCAGCAGAATCACCCAAAGAGTAGACCGAGTTCCGTCCCCTTTTCGCCTTGAGGCTATTATAGAAAGCCGCTGAATTCTCCTCCCCCAAGGTAATCCAATCAACTTTAGTTTTTTGAGCAATGAAGCTGTGCAATTGGGTGATTCTCATGTCTAAATCTTTCCAGCTTTCGAAAACGCCCCCGCTGCCAACGTTTCAAAGCATTCTTGACGTTTAAGAGCTTGGAGGCTACGACATATTGCGGGTTTCCATACGCAGCAACAGCCCAAGAATCTTTGATAAGCTCCAAGAAATCATCTTCTTCTTTCCAGAAGTTGCGGAACTTAAATGGAATTTTTTTGTGGCGGTTGGTAGGATTAACTCTAAGTATTCCGGGGGAATGATCAGAAAAACTGGAATCAGCAAAGTATACCTGAGAGCTCGAGAAAGACGAATGCCAGGAATCATTGACGAGCACCCTATCAAGTTTGCACGCAATTCTGCTTGTACCTGTCTGCTGATTGTTCCAGGTATAAGTAGAACCCGAAAACTGATGATCATCAAGCGTAGTCGCTCTCAAGAAGTCACAAAAATCAGAATCTGCCACATGAAGCCGGCTACTGAAGTGGATTTTCTCAGCAACATTAGCAATACAGTTATAATCACCCAACAAAGTCCAAGGGCCAACAACACTATGGCTAAGATCACTAAGCCGATCCCAAAGCTGCCTACGCAAGTCACCGGAGTTACTAGCATAGATAAACGTAGCAGAGAAGGCAGTCTGAAAATCTCTACTACAAACCTGGCAATGTATAAACTTCCGATCAACAATATCAATAGTAACATCAACAAGATTGGCATCCCAAGTCAGCCAAATTCTGCCCTTAATCAGGCTGCTGCTATTAGTAACATAAGACCACCCAGGAAGAAGTCTCCTACTCACACTCAATTCCTTGTCTGCGTCAATCTTGGTTTCCAAAACACCCAACATAGCCAAGTTGTTACGTCGCGAGAACTCTGTGATAAGCCTAGCTCTAGGGGAAGAGTTACACCCCCTAGAGTTCCAGGCTCCAATAAAGATTTCAGACATTGACCTTAGCCCCAACAAGGGCGCTACTTTTACTACGAAGAGTACGAGCTACAGAAGGTTCTATTCCACGTTCCTTCTTATTATTATATTTGGGCTTAGAGATATGAGGATCAACAGCAGTACTGGACTTAGGAATAGGCGGGGGAATTGTAGAGGAAGTATCTGATGTCAAAGTGCTAGTAGTAGGGTCAACACTCACAACAGGTTCACCAGACGCTTCAGCACTGAGATCCGAAGTAGCCTTATCCACTTTTTCAGATACCACAAGAGGAGAGCGAGAATTCTGGTCTGTAGGAGCATCCGAAGTGCTAGTATTCTGATCAACAACAACTATAGTTTCACCTTTGCCAGAAGGAAGGACCTCAGGTTCCGATGGAATGGGTTTTGGTGCTCTGCATCTTCTATCCTCATGACCAAACTTCGCACAATTCGAGCATACCCAAGGAACCCATTCAAACCAAACCAAGGGTTATAAATTTGTTGTTGATGATGGTTTTTCCATTTACAAGAATGACATTTTTTATGCCCAGGCACATATGACTAGTACTGGACTATACAGATTAGTGCTCAAATCCGATGTATATAACGTTGATACCAAAAGGCAAAAGTCGGATGATATAAGTGAAGCCAATCTATGGCATTGTCGCTTGGGCCACATTAGCATCAAACGCATGAAGGAACTCCAAAATGTTGGTCGCCTAAAGTCATTTGATTTTGAATCAGTTGAAACATGTGAATCATGTCTAATGGGCAAGATGACAATGTCACCTTTCACTGGTAAAAGTGAGAGGACTACTGAGCTTTTAGCTCTCATACATACTGATGTGTGTGGACCTATGAGTACATAAGCTAGGAAAGGCTATCGATACTGTATTACATTTACTGATGATTTTAGTAGATATGGGTATATCTATTATCTACTTAATGAAACATAAATCTGAGTCCTTTGAAAAGTTCAAAGAATTTCAGAATGAAGTTGAAAAACAAACAGGCAAGAAGATAAAGGCACTTCGTTCAGATCGAGGGGGAGAATATCTGAGCCACGAATTCGACCATCATTTGAGGAGTTGTGGTATTCTAACACAACTGGCTCCACCGGGTACACCACAACTGAATGGTGTATCTGAGAGAAGAAACATGACATTGTTAGACATGGTCCGCTCAATGATGAGTTTTGCTAATCTTCCTACATCCTTTTGGGGTTATGCCCTCACTACCGCTGCATTCACACTAAACAGGATTTAGACAAGATTAGTTGCCAAAGGATTTAGACAAGTTCATGGTATTGACTATGATGAAACGTTCTCACCGGTCGTTATGATCAGGTCCATTAGGATAATCCTAGCAATTGCCACTTATTATGATTATGAGATATGTCAAATGGATGTCAAGACCGCTTTTCTAAATGGTTATTTAGAAGAGAATGTATACATGATGCAACCAGAAGGTTTTGAGGATCCAGAGAATCCTAGGAAAGTGTGCAAGCTTAAGAAGTCTATCTATGGACTTAAGCAAGCATCTAGGAGTTGGAATCTTCGTTTTGATGAAGTGATCAAAAAGTTTGATTTCATCAGATGCGAAGACAAGCCCTGTGTTTACAAGAAATTTAGTGGGAGAAAAGTGGCCTTCCTGGTTCTATATGTGGATGACATATTACTCATTGAAAATGATATTCCTATGCTGGAGGCAATAAAGGAATGGCTTAAGAAGTATTTTTCAATGAAGGATCTAGGAGAGGCAAAGTACATATTAGGCATTAAGATCTATAGAGATAGGTCTAAGAGGCTTATTGGTCTAAGTCAAGAAACTTATATAGATAAGGTCCTTGCTAGATTTAATATGGTGAATTCTAAGAAAGGGTTTCTTCCTATGCAACATGGCTTACGTCTCAGTAAAACCAAGTGTCCTAAGACACCTGGTGAAATTGAGAAAATGAGTAGGATTCCTTATGCCTCAGCCATAGGATCCATCATGTATGTTATGACTTGTACTCGCCCAGATGTTGCGCACGCTTTGAGTGTGTGTAGCAGATACCAATCAAACCCTGGAGAGGCACATTGGTGTGCGGACAAGAACATTCTAAAGTACTTGAGAAGGACTAAGGATGATGTCTTGGTGTATGGATGTGATGACGAACTGGTCGTCAAGGGCTATACTGATGCGAGTTTCCAGACAGACAAAGATGATTTTGAGTCTCAGTCTGGATACGTCTTCATTCTGAATGGCGGAGCTGTCAGCTGGAAGAGCTCGAAGCAAGGGACAATAGTAGATTCTACAACGGAAGCAGAGTACATCGCTGCTGGAGAAGCAACTAAGGAGGCTATCTGGATTAGGCAATTCATAGCCGAGCTCGGTGGCGTTCCTAGTGCATCTAGAGCCATTGACGTCTATTGTGACAACAATGGCGCCATTGCTCAAGCTAAGGAACCGAGCTCTAGCTCCAAATCCAGACATGTTTTGCATAAGTACCACCTGATCAGACACTATGTTGATAGAGGTGATGTGAGGATGTGCAAAGTGCACACAGACGACAACATTGCAGATCCTTTGACCAAGCCTATGTCTAGGCCCAAGCATGATAGTCATACTCGGGCCAAGGGGCTCAAGCACATTAGAGAGCTCTTTTGAGACTTTGTTTGTTTTATGATAAATCTTGTTTATTGTTATCACATACATTTATGCTTGACTTATATATATATGAGTTTTATATTATCATTTAATCATTGCTTGGGATTAGATAAAGTATCCAAACAATTTAATAGTTAACAAATGGGTTCATCAAAACTGTTTTGGTGAATGGAACCCCATTAAGTGAACTGAAATTATAAAATTGTTAGAAGTCCATGGTCTGAGTCATTAACTTGGATACAAATGACTTTATTAAAGACTACATTGGGAGATTGATTGATAACATCGGGTTTCATGTGTTATAGGGACATAGTGATGTCTAATCAATTACATAGGTGTGTATAGCGATACATATCGGACAGACCGGTCTTAGGATTGTTCAGGACTTTCCTGCAGAGTTCTAAGAATATTCATGATTAGTGAGTTCCTTAGACATGAATATGATATAGTGTTGGGCTCAGATTTCGCTGGTCCATTCGGTCCTAAGTCAGGACGACCATAGTCCACCTGGTCCTAAGTCAGGACGACCATAGTCCACCTGGTCCTAAGTCAAGACGACCTCCATTTGGTCCTAAGTCAAGATGGACGCCCAGAATATTTAAATGATCAAATCCCACCAAGATCGCCGGAAATCTCGCCTAATATCTCTCCATTCATTGTCATCAGCATTATATCAACAATCAAAGGGAAAGTCAAAGGCATTTAAAGAGAGAATCAAGCACAATCAAGGGCATTAAAGACGAAATCAAGAGCATTTATGAGCAAATCAAAGACATTTTAGGAAGGTTGATGCAAGTATATATATGACTTTGGAAGAAGCCTCCAACATCAGAACAACACACATCCAACACACATCCAACACACTCTCCACGAAATCACTTATCTTTTTGTAACCTTTACAAATATGGTAATCGCTTAAGTCATATCGAGGTCCCAGAGGATATCCGACCGACGGAAGTGTTAATCCTACGACCCATCATGTATTTGTAATCCTTATCAGTCTATCTAAGTTCATCCTACTCTCGTCTCATCATTTGGTTAAATTGTCTAGGACGTCCTAGTTTTTTTGTCTTGTTTCGATTGATTGACCTCATCCTAAGGCAATTTAGTCCATTGAGATTATTTGCCCAAAACATATAGTTATCATTTGGCTGCTGGTATGTCTTTGACGCTGTTAAACGCTGACCGTAACAGGCAGTGATTGGGATTGGCAAAAGTTGAGTGGGAGCTATAGTCTTACAAGATTGAATATGTCCTCCTATTCCATGTATACCACGATATATTTGGAAAGGAATGGTGTCTCGGCCACTTGAAGAGTGAGAACTGTGAAAACACATGGCCATGCTCAGATGGATTATTAGTAATCACCTGTAATGACAGTTCGATCTCAAGAATTCAAGAAACATATTTGGCGGAAAATATGAGTTTCATCGTATAGTCAAGTAAGATACTAAGTGACAAAGGAATTTTAATATTGCACACTTGTTTTAGGGACAAGTGGGGGATTGAAGGAATTGTGTCCTTTAATCGGATGTGCAATTACTTATTATGAAATAGGACTATTGATAGAGATTCATAATCCAGTTATTTTAAGTAGTCATAGTGCTTTGCTAGAAGCCAACTATGATTTATGAACTTTATATTATAAAGTTTATTGCTATTATAATTGGGTCCTATGAGGTCACACCCTAAGAGTGTATGGACTGGATATATAGGCATTGTCTCACAATTTGTGGTTGAAACATCCTAATGTGCATCTGTGTATCAGTCTTTAAGCCTGCAAGATATGCACTAACCAGATAATCCTCAGAAAGATTAACTCTAGTCCTAATTTGCTCAAATCTGTCATGGTATTCTCCAATACCATCCACTTCCTGGAAATTTTTCAATTCAGCAAAAGGATCATCCAAGATTTCACCAAATCTTTCTAGCAACAAATCCTTATATGCTAACCAACTTCCACTAACCAATCCACCACTGTCAGATTGCATCAAAGACCTATGCCAAGTGGCTGCTTGCTCATCAAAATGGATCGAAGCAAGACTTACCTTCAAATCTTCTGGTGTATGATCAATTAAAAAGAATTGTTCAATCTTGAACATCCATTCTTTGACTCGATCCCCACTGAATCTTGGGAAATCAACTCTTGCCAATCTCGTCAGATTCCCATAGCCCATGTTTATAGGGAAATTATCAACGAGATGATAACTAAGCAATTGTAGGGAAAAGATCAAAGAGAACAGTATAATCTTAGCACTAAGAGAACGAGACAAGAGAATAAGGTTGAAACTTGAACTTCCTTGTGGTATTGATATTACGGCGTAGCGTGAGATGATTACAAAAGGTTAGCGTTAACCTTTATATAGGTTAACCCTAGGATCCTACTAAGGAAATAAGATCTTTTTCTTTTCCTTCTATCTTCTAACGATATAATAAATATGGTAAAAGATATTCTTTTATCTTATATTTTACCATTTACATGAATATAATATAGATCAAGGTAACTAAGTGGCGGCTGACCTAGTTCCCATAGCTTAACGACACGTTCTTCTTTATAACGTCACGTCGACGCCATCTTCCGTTTCATACGTCGCGTCGCCTCTATCCTTCTACGCGTAGCTTTCATGCGTTCCATAGTCGTCGTATTTTTAGGCACAAACAATACCCCTAAGGCGTCTTACAGGGCTTAATGTCAAGTAGAGCTGGGAGATGCCTTCTTTCTTTGTAGAATACGTCTTCAAAATAACTGTGCATCATAGAGGGAGAATCTGGATTTCTTGGGATCCTAATGTGTTGAGAGTTGACTTGATTGTGAATGAGTATCAGTTTATGCACTGTAAGGTGCACAGTAAAGATGACCAATATTGCTTTATGGCTACTTTTGTGTATGCTTCAAATTCTAAACAAGGGAGGGCTGGATTATGGAGAGAATTAATGCAGCTTGCTACCAATATCTGTCTTCCTTGGGTTGTCTTGGGTGACTTCAACTGTCTTCTGAGAAGCTTTCCTTTAGGGGTCATGATAGCCATGGTGTAGAGGAACTTGTGGATGTCCTTGACAAAACATCTCTCAGTGATCACCCCTTCTCTGGGGCTCACTATACTTGGACTAATCAACAGGGGGACCTTGATAGAATTGCTTGTAAATTGGATAGAGTTCTCATCAATTGCCACTGGGATCACTCTTTCCCTGCATCCAAAGTTTTCTTTGGTGACCCTGGCCTCTCTGATCATTCTCCAGCCATCATGAGTATTATCCTGAGAATCTGGCACTCCAATACCACTGGTAACCCTCAGTTTATGCTTGCCTCCAGGCTTAAGAAAGTTAAATCTGCCCTGAAGGTTTGGCATAAGGGTAGGTTCAGAAAGCTAGAAATTATGGTGGAGGCTTGTGTGGATAAGCTGAAAGAGGCTAATGTAGCTCTTTCCTCTGATTTCTCTAATACTGACAAGCAGTTGGCAGTCACTCATGCTAAGGATGATATGCTTCTCAGAATGAGTCAACTTCAAAGTTTTATTGCTCAAAAGGCCAAAGTTGACTGGAATAAATTTGGGGAAGAAACTTCTCCTATTTTCTATAATGGCATTAAATTCAGAAAAGCCAGATGTAGTATACACTCCCTTAAAGATGCTAATGGTAATGCCCTGGACTCTTTCCCTGAGATTGAGAGAGAAATTTTGAATTTCTACATTAATCTCTTTGGTTCTCCTTCTGCTGTCTTGCCCATCTGTTTTAATGGCTATGAGGGTGATTGCCTATCCTCTGATCTTCACTCAGAAATCTATGCTATGCTTACTGATGCTGTCATCAAAGAAGCTCTCTTTGACATTGGCAACCTTAAATCACCAGGGCCTGATGGTTTTGGCAGCTGGTTTTTTAAGGAAGCTTGGAATGTTGTTGGGCCTGACTTGATCCTGGCAGCTAGAGATTTATTTAGAAGAGGCAGACTTCTCAGGGAAACCAATGCCACCTTTGTCAGCCTTATTCCCAAAGTTGACTCTCCCTTCCAGATTAAAGAGTTCAGACCCATTTCCTGCTGCAACACCATGCTCAAGGTCATCTCTAAGATTTTGGTTATGAAAATTAGGCCCTTCTTGGATGATATTGTGTCTATTAATCAGAGTGCTTTTGTTCCTGGGAGATCCATAGCACATAACATTGCAGTTGCTCAAGATCTTGTGAGAGGCTATGACTGGAAGAATATCTCCCCTAGATGCTTGCTTCAGATTGATTTGCAAAAGGCCTATGACTGTGTTAGCTGGACATACTTGAAGGAGGCTCTTACTTTCCTTAATTTCCCACACCAGTTAGTAGAATGGATAATGGAGTGTGTTACTACCCCCATCTTACTCCATAATCATCAATGGAGAGGCAAGATACTTCTTTAGGGGAGGTAGGGGGCTCAGGCAAGGGGATCCCCTTTCTCCCTTCCTTTTTGTCATTGTGATGGAGATGTTTGCTAGGAAACTTTCCAAATCTAGTCAGAGGAGAGGTTTTGGCTTTCACCCCAACTGTAAGCAGCTGAAACTTACAAGCATTGCATTTGCAGATGACCTCATGATTTTCTATAAGCCTAATCCTTTCACCCTTAAAGTCATCCAGGAGTGCCTTACTGAGTTTTCTAATGAGTCTGGGCTGATTGCTAACAACATGAAATCTAAGGTCTTCTTTGGAGGCATTAGTAATAATTTGAAGGAAGATTATGCTGCTATTCTTGGTTTTTCTCAAGGCCATTTTCCTGTTAGATATCTGGGGGTGCCTCTCCATTCTAGGAGATTAGAGATTGCTGAATATGGACCTCTTTTTGACAGGATTAAACAAGTCATCTCCAGTAGGAGTGCTAGATCTATTTCTTATGCAGGGAGAGCACAGGTTGTTAAGGCTGTCTTGGAGGGGGTTATCTCCTTCTGGATGCAAATTATGTCCATTCCTAAGAAGGTGGTTAGGAAGATTGAGGGCCTTTGTAGATCCTACCTGTGGACTGGCAATACAGATGGCCATAGGAACTTGGTTGCTTGGAAACTGATGTGCCAAAACTTCAGTTGTGGAGGTCTCAGTTTCAAGGAACTTCTTTCCTGGAACAAAACTCTCTTGTTCAGATTCCTCTTTGACTTACATTGGGATAAACATAATCTGTGGACTCTTTGGGCTAAGAAGCATCTTTTGATAGGTAACACTGTCTGGTCTGCACAGGAACCAAGCTCTTGCTCTTGGCTTTGGAAGAATATCCTTCGTAGTAGGGACAAGTTAGTGCATTCTCCTTATGATATTACTGGTGATTTGGTTACTAAGAGTAGTGGCAAACTTAATTCTGTTGGCCTCTATTCCATCTTTAGGCCTGGAGAACATAACATCCCCTGGTGTGGCATTATCTGGTCTGGTTGTCATGCCAAGAAATGGAGTTTTATTTGCTGGTTGGCCACCTTACACAGACTGCCTACAGCTGCTAAGCTCCACAGTTGAAGACTGGTGAGTAGTCCTACTTGTGTTCTCTGTAAAGCTGGATATGAAGATGAGGATCATCTCTGGTTTGGTTGCTCTGTTGTGAACAACATCATGGATATTGTCATGGATTGGCAAGGTATCCAGGTTAGGCACACTAAGCTGCATGAGTGGTGGGATTGGTTTGCTGCCTGTCCTAAGAGAAATAACAACATCTTCATCACTAAACTTCTTGCTGTTACTGGTGTGATTTACTATACTTGGAAACTGAGGAATGATGTGATCTTTAGAAATATCACTGTTAATATTAGTGATGTTGCTAAAAGAATCATTGATATTTGTAAATTCAGAATTTTACATAAGTTGTCCTTACATGGTAGAAGAGGTAGACCTATGAGGAATAGATTACATGTATAGGTGTGTTGCCTTTCAGTTGTAATGTTGTGCTGGGTTTTCCTCTGATTCTTAATACATTCTCTTACCATTTGGCTAAAAAGAAATAAAAACTCAGGAAAAAAATAGAAATATGTTACACTAAAATTCCATTATGCGCCTATCCATATTCCATTAGCATTTCGTCAAAGTGTAACATCTACATTCAAGTTCTACCACAAATAAAATCACACAAATAGAGTGGGAGAGTATAAATGATTCACTTGCCAACCAGATTCCAAGAGCGATGCCATCACAAGAGGTGGGATACGGAAAAACAGAACAGAAATACCGAAAACATTGTTTTAACTTACGGTAAGCTGTCAATGTTGTTTATATGCATGTAGTCTAAAGCATGATCCTCTATCATCTAATATATATTAACACTTCAACATCAAAATTTACTTCTTGAGTTGCATATCAATAAGACTGAAGTATTGATCTTAAATTCTTAATTGATCTATCAACTAATGTCATGTACCTGAGCAAGAGATTGGTAACACAACGAATAGTTGCATCAGCGAGAACTATTGCCAGCTATGTAATATGGATAAGTTGTGGTTTCCACCGATGTCGTCGATGTACTAAACCCTACCATCTCTCAAGCTGAAACACTTCTCTTGACCCCTCGTTTCTTTCGCCTTTCTCAAAAAAAGAAGAAACAAATTCAATTCATTCTTCCATTTTCGATCTTCATTCACTTTCTAAATTCACGGTTGAACAGTGACATTAAGTCCTCCAAATAGCAATCTGACGGTGAAATCGTCGTGTTCTTCAACGGGGAGAGCGTCAGAGGCAACATAGCCCACAACGTCGTGATCCGGGCCGGGCTTGACGGGATTTCAAACAGGGTAAGGCTGGTAGGCATGTTCTTGGCGATGACATATTTTTGGTCGTCGGAGAAGCCGTCGAGTAATCGCCACGGTTAGGAAGAGGATAGGAGAAAATTGTAAATGGGAGAATTGGGAAGCGATGGCATGGAAGATACACCGAAGAAGAAGAAGAAACAGTCGATCACACAATAAATTTCAAAAGTAAACGCCCAAATTGAATGGGCAAATAATGAGAGGAGCTTTCCATAACAATGGCGTTATTTTCTGGCGTTAGGGTAGGGTTATAGAATTGAAGGCAGTACCATTATCATTTACTTTTGGCTATAGACAGCCAATCTTTATATAGACTAGAATCGGACCCCCGCGCGTAATTACTGTTTTTCGTCTCAAAACTGGATTGGGCTACTTATATAATTACAATGTTTTTCAGGGCATATTTTATCCAATTCAGGCCAAAGCAAATCTAACCTGCAGATCCAGACATTAACACAAAAATAAATGAACAATAGAAGTGATAAAAATAGCAAATTGATTGGTTCAATTACAAATTGACAATAACCATGAGTGACGGCAAAATACAATATGCAGAAGAGTAACGATGACTTGATGGGAGAATTCAATACGAAATCTGATTCGGAGAAGTCGAAAAATCAAAAGTTGAAATTAAAAGAAATATTCAAGAGGACACGTAGTAATGACGACTTAATGACAACTTTCTAGGTCATTACCCGTGCTTTGCGCGAGCCAAACACTTTTTATATTTGTCTATATTCATATACTTAATATTTTTTTTCATATATGTATTTTTTAGTAAATTATAATAAAATGAATTGAATATCTCTTATATATGTACCAAAATCACATAGTCGTTTACGTTGCTCGGATTGCTCTTCAGCGTCATACGGGTTGAAGGTGAAGAGAGAAGAAAAAAAGATTAAAATGGTGGAAATACTAACCAATTAAGCACATAATTATGATTTTATTAGACATTTAATAAGTCTCAATTATCATTGGATAATGAGAAATAGAAAAAAAGAGAAAAACTAAGTTTAAACATTAATGAGTCTCAATTACCATTACTTTCTCAAACCCATGAATTTATATATATATATATAGACTACTAGTCTATAGGTCGTGCTACGCACGACCAAATTAACTGTAAATGTTAATGAACATTGATGGATTCCCGGATGTCCTATAGACGGCCATATCATCTTGGTAATTTTTTATCATGTATCTTGGGTCTCCTGTGTAACTTAAAGGAATAACAATCCATTGCCTAACATACTTTACCTCTATATCCCCTTTGTAACAGCATCACCTAAGTTGTTGTACATGTCTGATCTGATTTGTGTCTTATTACTGTTAATCCAATGCAACTGTGATTCTTTTATGTAGGTGTACAAATCTACAATGTATTGTGGTACAAATGTCCACCCCAAATTAATGTGTTTGCATCACATTTTCGATGCTGCATTTTGTATGAAGAGAACTCTTTCATGTGACTGTTCCCTAGGTTGTTTGTCTTGTTCCAACATTTGCTAAGTACGGGATGTTTAGATGGTATCCATCCTCCTCATGATATCCGGCTAGGCCGTCCATTTTTACTCTTGATGTAGACATCTCTTAGCTCTGTTCCCTTTCCAAAGTCCACGAAAATCATGCCAAATCTTTCCTGATGCTGGGAGGTTGTATTGTGGTTTATCCTTTTTCCTCTCACCTATCAACCGAAGGGTGAATTATGTCGTTTCATTACTCCCTTGCCATTCTGAAGACTTATGCAAAAACACTTGTTTCGTCAAGCATACTTATCAAAATCTGGACAATATCAGGGTCGATGTCTAATTTAGTGAGATTCATAGACCCCATTTTGTTTGCTAGTTCTGCTTCAGATTCAATGAAATACAATTGAGCATATACATAAGATGCTCAAGCCTCAGGAATCAATGAACTAATGAAGTGGTAATTTTGTCCAGATACGCTGAAGGTGTAAGGTCCTCTAGACCTATTATTTTTTCTTCAAAACGTGCCCTGAATGACGTAATGAAAACAAGTTGTTGTAAATCCATATGTTGTCTCTAAATGTAGTCGATGATGGGTTTGTTCCACTCATTAGTCCTTTCAACGACTCGGGGGTCTCTTGTATCCTTGGTAACCCAACCTTCCGTTCTTGACAACATATTGATGTTGTAAATTGAGATTATGTGGCTTTACTTGACTTCTCCTCCAACCACATTTTGTCCCCACAAAACGACAAACATAGCTCGGTGATCCGAGTTTCGCATATTGTATTACTCCCTCTGTAAGTGTCATCATTAAACCGGTTACAAAAGACATTGTTGTGCGACTATACATGCGTAGCTTTATTACTCAAAGACTATTCATACACACCTGAAGAATTATGGGCAACTCCTAGTTTTTTTTGGTTTAGGAGGTCTCCTGCGCGACTCTGTTAGTCATGGGCCAAAACCAGTATTAAAAACATTATGCATCTCCAACATTATGTTGTACATTGTGACCTTACTTTTTTTGTTTCGTATATGCCTTGCACGAAACCATATTAGTGTCATCAGTTGATTTCTTTGCAATTTGGCCCGTGGAAACCGAACATGGGAAAATATGTATTGAAATTATAAATTGCAAATGTTTTCTTCATATGGGTATCTAAAACAATTTTTTATTTATTTAATTTTGTACGTGAATCTTGTTTGTGTTTATTGCCCACAAACTCTAACGTGCAGAAGCTCTCAATCATTCCATCTTGTTGTGTCATCTTTCTGTGGACAAACTGGAGGCTTTTTTCCTGTCTGGGTATTGTGTCAATGATACATGTGGTTTTGTACACATTTGTTTGGACATAGAGTACGGTGAGTGCATTTTTTGGTGTTAAATTAACGTCATTTTTGTTATATGTCGACATTTTGTACGTTATGTACCTAGTGCACTGGTTTCTCCCGAAAGATGGAGGCCACCAGAAGGCGTGTGTTTTCCCATCTGTACGTGTGACGGTTTTGTGATGGAGCTGGATGGTTGATCTCATTTTTGTTTGTTTGTTGAATGCATTTTCGAGCTGTATCCTTTTGATATGTGCACTGAGGGGATAAAATGGTGTAAACATACGCGCATTCAAACACACACAACTTCATGTTTTTATTTTAGGTTTTTTGATGCGTATTTAGCGAGTAACCTAATGTTATGTGTTTTTGGACCATCATCGGCGCACAACAACTCTCTATCTTGTCATCTGACCGCCTCACTGGTTTTGTCCATAACTGCATGGGGAAGTCCGGTTTAATGTGCTGAAAAAATATATGCCGCACTCAAATTGAAGTAAGCCACTTATGGGTGGTAAAGTATTTCTCAATTAGCATACATTTTCGGTGTTGAGACATTTCTTCTTCTAGAGTCGGGAATTACGCTTCACGCGGGTCTATTATGACTAACATCTGCCTTGTTGGATCCCATCAAATACTCATGATGACCGTTTAGGCTATAAGTCCTTTTAGATAGAGTAATGTTTGACATCAGAGTGCAAGAGTTCTATTTTCATCAAAAGGAGCATTTAGCTAAAATAGAAATGAGCAGACACGACAAATATAGAAGCAAAACCATAATATCATATGCTTCAAGTTCATCTTGCTAAACGATCCATATTGCACATTAGTATTAACATGTGGAGCAGAAGAGTTCAAAGAGCTAAATGTATATACATTTGAATTAGCATTAAAATACTCTGTATATTTGAATTCGCTCCTTCACCTTCCAGTCTTTAGTCATGCATAAAATGTAAACTTAAATAATTAGAAATATTCATTTGAAAAGAAAATGTAATATATGTTTATCATTAAAAAATACTCTGGAAAGGTGTTTGCACCCCGTACAATGCATATATTTTATTTTATATATTATAATATATGTTTATCATTAGAAAATTACAAAAAATTTACTCAATTTTGAAAATAAAAGATTTTCCGACGTTACACACACTTAGGGAGAGTTTCTGAGTCTGCGGATCCCTTGACAATTAAAGGCGAAGGATTTTCAGAGGTTTGATCCAATGAATTGTTGAGAACTAATTCATCAGATTGGAAAATGACTTCTAGTTGTGGCTCCTTTGTAGAGGCTACAAATGAAATGCAAGAAGATTGATTTATTATCCAATGAAGAAGATCTTGATTCCTCCGACTCCTTCGGAATGTTTGGGATTTAAAAAAATTGAAGCTTTTTCTTGAGAAATCTTATCTTCTCAAAATTTTTCTCGACTTTGGTCTCAATTATTAACTGAGCATATAGCTCATTAAACTGAACCACATGGACAAAAATCAAGAATTAAACTTAAAAAAAGAAGATGAAATCACAAATCAATTCAAGAATCCAGGAAAAATAGAAGAACCTTGGAATCCATGAGGTGCTCACCCTAATTTGCAGCATTCGAAGCAACTCTCTCAGGAGGCAATCTTCCTCTCAGGAATAAAAAGAGAATTTAGAGATGGATTTAAGACTGAGTCACAGTTGTTACTCACAATCTTTTTTGTGAAAGCATAAAAGCAGTGTAATCAACAAATGACGATTGAGGCTAGTTTTGTTAATCTAAATTAATTAATTTTGAATTTTAATATAATGACACTACCCGAGATTGCATGTCAATGAGTTTGTGACCTTTATTGAGAGGATTTTGATGATTTTTTTATTTAAGAATGTCAACATATTTTTTTAAAGAGATATTACCTTCAGCTTAGGCCTTCTAAACTTGGACAGCTCAGTCACTTTAGCCCTCTGTTGATCAGGTTGGCTTGCAGAAACAAAGATCAAAGAGTATTAGTTACTCATGTCAATAAAAACAATCTGTAACACCATTTTGAGCCACCAAAGAGCAAATAATATTGCACAATGGCTTAACCCTTAAGGTGAAAAACTCACAAATTAACAACAAAATTTTCTATTTATGTCTTGCACACAATAAGCTTCAGAATTACCAGTAAATATCATAATGCCATCTATAAGGTAAATAAAACAATTGGGAAGTCCTTGAATTTGAGGTTGAGCTTGGAAGGGCATTAAAGATCTAGCTCCATCTGAGGGAAATGCCCAAATTATTAGTTTAGCATGTTAGGAAGTCCAAAAGCCACAATATAAATCACATATCGGGTTTACAACGTTGAACAAACCACGTTGAATAATTAATATATAGCAATATTATAATCTATATTGTTGTAAGTGAGTCATATTCTGCCCATATTTAATGTTATATTGACCCAAATCCACCTTTTGTCCGTTGAAACTCTCTAAAGCTTGCAGATTGCAACTTACACACTCAAGCTACATGTGGCGAAGATCAGTATATAGAAAAATTCGATTATGAATGTTTATAATCAACTACATTGTAATGACGCTTCCTGCAAAAATATATGAACAAACAATGGAATCAAAAACATATGAAAGCTTAGTCAAAATCATTTATACAACAATTTAAGCAATTTATCTTTCATGAAGATAGTCATATGCATTTACAATCATATTCCTATCTACTGCATTTGTATAGGCACATAAGAATTAAACGGTATGTAACTATATCGTTGTCAACCAATGCGTAGTCAAATAAGCACTACTTAACAAATGGGCAAACAATGAAAAAGAAACATCAAACACATATTCTATTTATTCAAATTGATATATGGCAGGAATGCTAGAGAACATTTAGTATTTTGTAGACAACAATCCACAAATAAAAACCTATGAGAAATTGTTAGATCACACAGAGACAACAATGATATATGATACTAAGATGTTGCTGAAAATTTATGAAAATACTTAAATTTGTGCCAAAACATATATGTCCATCCATCCAAAAATCTTCGCAAGTAAATCATTTTGAGAATTAGGGAAATCTAAAGACATTTTTGGCTTTTCAAATGCCGAGACAAACAATGAAGTGGATACATGAACAAATATTGAAGAATCCGGATCATTCGAGTCAACATAGTGTGAAACTCTCTTATAATCCATGGTTCTATTATATGTATCACTCATTGACTGCGTACATCATCCAACATTCCATTTCTGGAAATCCTATGTCCCATAAAAAAATCATTTTTTTTTATCTAAAATACTTTATCCTAACCCACTCAAATTAAGCAATTTCAACTACATTTCATAATCTACTTTTCAATGAAAATTGAAAATCAAATCATACTTAAGAAGACTGAACCGAACTATTATCTAGGCAGACCATACACAACAGATAAAGATTTAAGTATTCTTGACTCTCTCGAGTCGATTGGCATCTATATATAAGGCTCGTTTCGTATCGAGGTAGGAATCGAGTTGGAATGAGGAATCGGGTTGGATATGAGGAATGAGTTTGAGTGATTCTTAGTCTTTAGTGTTTGGTAGAGGGAGAGATGGATTAGAAACTTAGGTATAAGTCATAGCTTCATTTTTATTTGGGTATTAGATCTAGTGTAATTTGTTGGTATGAGAATGACTCATACCCATTCCACATATCCATACCTATTCTACCAAACACAAAAACACGTTTAGCTCATTCCCATACTGATTCTCTATACTCAAGGTATACAAACAAACGACCCCATAGTGATTTAAGAATTAACTTCGATTGAAAACTTAAATAATAGGTGTTATACTTTCCTAAACTGCAAAATTATAAAATTCCAATTTTAGAACCATGAAAATTTCTTCTGGGGACTAAGAGAAACAACATCTTGTAGCTTAAGTGACACTAATTCAACCAAACTAAATTACATAGAGAATAGAAAATAACAGGTTGTAAAAAAACCGAGCTCATAATACCAATTTTTAATCTACAAATATATTTTGAACCGTATGTCTGGATACCTGCGCTACGTGCTGGTCCTCTATGTTTTATATATGCAACTGTGTGATATTGTAATCTTAATTAACAATTTTGCATTTTCTATTTGTAAAATTACAAATTTTAAATTCTTCATAATCCAGTTGTATATAATTCAGGGAAACACCGAGTATATTGATATATTTAATATATACACATGATAAATTTTAATTAAAAGGAAAAGAAAATCGAAATCGAAATCAACTTAGTAAAAAAAAGCATGTCTTGAAAGGATTATACAGATCAAGTGGTAGACTGATAGTTTTACAAAATAAACAATGTGTCGAAAAATTATAGTTCCAACCAAATATAGGACAACCCAACCAACAATCAAAGAAAGTGTATTCATCACCTACAAATAATTAAATTTCCAATGGAAGTAAGTCAATAAATACACCAATTAACAATCCAAAGTATAAATAGCGTGGCTTAAGAAAAAGCTTCACTCGATAAAATAACAGCACATAGGCATCTCGTGAGAACAAAAACCCTCATTAGATTATATATTAGAAAAACTTGTTGCGTGCTAAGTGTAGTGGTGTTAAAGTACAAAACCCTCATTAGATACACAATGCACCAACTTTGATACGGTCAAATTTCAATTTGTTGCGTACTGATAGCCACAAAGCAACATAGTAAGTCTAAAGCAGAATTTGTAATTTTAATATAATAGCTTAGCCTACATTGAAAGAAATGTCTTTACCTGACCACCACGAAGAGTGTGTTGCTCTTCCGGGCATGTGTTATGAGATTTCATACACGCAAGGTCATCATCATGGCATGTTACATATTGTTCTTTGAGCATCTTAACATCCTTGAGGTTGATATCATTATATTGTATTGCTAAGCTCCAGAGCAAGAAGGTCACTCAAATTATCATCCTCAATAGCAAACCGCATGGAGGCGATGTGATTTTCTAATTGGTTACGCTCTTCATCCTCCGTTTTCACCATAGTCGTTAATTCCTTCCACCACTAACAATAATAAACACCAAAAACATATATGCACAACATAGTAAGCATACAGAAAGCAGGATTGGTTGCACGTCTATGGATCTATTGGGATGGACATGAGTCCACAATAATCATATATTAAACTAAAACACAATATAAATCACTTAAAAATATTCTGTAACGTTTTATTTTTATGATTTGCTCATCTAAATTGAACATCTATATATGCCTTGATGTTCCAAATCTATATAATTTGATACATATCTTTGACTTTACTCACTTTATGATGGCTATGGTGAATTTAACAACTGTAGCAGTGTTTCATCATAAGATCATTGAAAAATTGACTAAAAATATATAAAATACCTATTTTTCGAAGACGATGTGCTGGCTTGTTTGGCACAATAGAAAAGTGACTGATATTGTAAAAACGGAGCCCTCAACCAGCTTCTCAACAAAACAATGCGCAATACAACCTCTATCAACACAGTGGATCACACCACCCTTGCAAAACAAACACAAGGAGAATCTATAGACAGCAAACCTAAATATACAACAAAGTTGAATAAATATAAAAACAACAATACCTTATCATCGAAGAGGAGGAACTCGGAGCTCAGATATTGCCCCTCTTTGTTCATGGCATCCCATTATCGACATACCATGGCTCAGACTGTGCATCAACTCCAAGGCACAGTAAAAGGGGTGTAAACGACGGGACAAAGAAAACTGACATCAGTAGCAGACCTTTTGCCCAATAACGTATTGCTCGAGACGAAGTTGGGGGATTCCAAACCACATGACTATGTCTTGACCATGACAGAGGGGGAAGACATGGACAACAAAAATAGGGTAAGGGAAGTAAGGGAAGAATTTGAGGGAAACAGAGGCGTCGACGAAGATAAGAGAGCAAATGGAGGCAATTTATACAAAACAAACCGGCTCTGATGAACAATAGTAGAATTATAACTGTGATTTAGAAAGGTGATGATTTCACCAAAGAAACCGCCTTCTCAATTGAAGGAAGAAAATTGAGGAGTAATGAATAGAGAAAACCTAAAAGAACAAAGCAAAGAGGAAAAAGAAGCGTATATTCAAACAATTGGGTAAACTACGCGATTGGCCCTCAAACTATCAAATTTTTTCCTTATCAGTCCCTAAACTTCAAATCATTTCAACTGAATCCCTAATCTATTATACTTTCTACTTCTGAATTTATTCGTTTATCAGAACCTTAAATTAATGTCAGTAACCTTATATGGCACGTGACATGTAATAATGAGTTGGCAACAGATTTTATTCTTTTAAACAACTAAAGAGACAATGCTATTCCCTAATCCATCTTACACAATTTTCTACCTAAATCTCACAACCCTCCGACCTCCTCTTCAACTCTTCTCTCACCACAAATTTCATATACTTATCAACAGTATCAATCGACAAGGTGAGACAAAAGCAACAAATTAAGTTTGATTTGCCAATTCTATTCCAAATTGGGCATACATGTCAACATACATCTTAATCTCTAATTCGCTCAGTAATCCAATTTGTGATTCGAGATTAAGGAGATCAGCATTGCTCAACGATGGAGTGAAGATTCGCTTTATATCAACTTTAGTACAACCCCGTACCCTCAAAACATTGAAAGCAAGTTTAGGTTGATAAATATTGGTCCCTGGAAATATTGGTCGTCTCTTTGTTCAATTGGGATGCGGCGGCGGAAGCTGCTGTTGTGACAACTATGGTGAAATAGAATAGAAACAAAGCAGAAGATAGTACAAAAAGGTTTGATTGAGAATAGGATTATAAAAGAATAGAATCGGACCTCATCACTGTTACATCTCATAAACTGGGAATTCTATAAAGCAATATCTCTAATTTTCTCATCTTTAACCCTCGTGAGGATAAACCCTAATCTTCTTTCATTTCCACAGCAAGGTATCGGGCCTTTCCTATTCTAAATCTTGCATTTGGGCCATGTGGGCATAAGTTGGTTTGTTAAGCCACCGTAAAACTATACATTATTCTCCCAAAATGGAGTATTCTTGTTTATTTAAGAAGATAAAATCAATTACCAACTAATGTATTTGTTTTGCAATGTCACGTGCGAAGTGAGCTCACTAACGGTTCTATAACGTCAGATTAGATGGAAGGATGGAAGGCATGAAATATATATATATATTAAGGGATTTATTTAGCATGACACAAAGTTAAAGGACTAATAAGTAAAAAATAATTGAAATTTTAAAGACAAATTATGTAATTTACTTTCAAACAATCACATATTGATTCACAATAAATAAGGGTCCATTATGTAATTTGAATGTTTTTTTTCAAGTTCTTTTGTTCTTTTTTGTGATTTTGTTTCTGATTACTCGTAACACTGATTTAGGGAGTGTTGATTTCTCAATTTATATGGTTATGATTTCGTGTCGGGCGTCTTCTTTGCATTGAGGGTTTTAATAAATGAGCTGACATCGCAATAGCACGACGTTCAAAGATTTCTTCTATTTATTTTTAAAACGCTACAATATAGCGTTTAAAATTCTGGTTCAATAATAAAAAAATACCGGCTCAAATGTTAATCCCCTTTCGTGTCGATCATAGGTTTTCTCTTAATGTTTTAGTTTTTTTGGGGGGGAAATTGAATGTTGGTGGGTAATTGTTGTGAAACATTTTAATTTTTAGGTTTTTTTTACCGAAACCACCCGTATGATGGGCCATATTGTCCAAAATCGCCCGTATTTTTCATTATTACCGGAAACAACTCCTATAAGTCTCTATGTCACTCAACAACCACCCCTCTCTAAATTCTGTTAAATATTTATGCCACGTGTCATATTAAATTATTATTTAATTCTAAATTATTAAAACCACCCCTTTAAAATTTTATAATGGCATTTTTGACATGCATTCAAATCTTTGAACCGTTTATGTAATTTATGAGAAAGTAATCAAAATCTAAAATTCTCCAAATTTAAACGAAGAACCCTAAGTTCCAAACTCAACCCTAAAACTTCCAAAATAAGTCAAAATGCAGAATTTTAATTAATCCATTCACCCAAATCATGCAATTAAACACAAATCCAAAGAGCCAATATCAAATATCACCCATTTAGACGAACATATCTTAGATTCTTAAGATTTGGGGAAAGTAAAAGATGAGGAGAGTGGAGAAGGGCTCGCGCGAGGTGGCCGGTGGTGGCGAACTACGGGCAGGGCTGCGGGTCGGAGGCGAAGAGGGTGCAGCAGCAGGCGAACTATGGTTGCGGAAAGCGGTGGGCACGCCGGCGACACAGATGGGAACCGGGAGGAGGCGCGGCCAGGTGACTGGTGGTGGTCGGGTGTGGGAAGAATTTGGGCTCCTGAAGTATGATGGAGAAAAGAACGCTATTCTGCGTTCCTTCTTCTGTCTTTTTTATTTAATTCTGGGTTGTGTTTTTGGGTTGATTTGTTGATTACTTCTGAGTTAGAATGTGGTTGAGTTTTTGGGTTGAGTTTTGGAATTTAGAATTTTTACATTTTAATTTGGGGAAAGATGGTGAATTTTAGGGTTTTGATTACTTTTTCGTAAATTATATAAACGGTCCAAAGATTTGAAGGCATGTCAAAAATGCCATTATAAAATTTTAAAGGGGTGGTTTCAATAATTTGGAATAAAGTAATAATTTAATATGACACGTGTCATAAATATTTCACGGAAGTTAGAGAGGGGGTGGTTGTTGAATGACGGAGAGGCTTATAGGGGTGATTTCCGGTAATAATGAAAAATTCGGGTGGTTTTGGGCAATATAGTCCATCATACGGGTGGTGGTTTTCGGTAAAAAAACCCTAATTTTTAAGATGTTTTATTACAGTTTCAATGTGATTATATATGTGTGTGGCAGTGATATTGTTTTGATTCCTTTGTAGATCGGCGGTGTAAATTTTATGTTTTTTAATTTGTTACATAAATGTTGCCTATATGCACGTCTTGTTCGATATGGGCATGATTTTTGTAGTTATATTGTATACTTTATATGCACCTTATTTTTTGTTTTTTCCATGCTATTACATTTTTTTTTCTATATTAGACCTTTGAAAAACGTAAAAATGAAGGCTTAAGATTGAATGAGAAAATATAAAAATCAATAGCTGACATTCAATACCACACATTTAAAGTCTTAGGAATTACCAATGGACAACCTTTATATATATTAAGATAAGATGCTATCTAATTCTGATTGTATTTAAAGTTAGGCCTTGTCCCATGATCATCTAATTACTTCAGATCCGTTTACAAATATATTGGTGGTACATTCTTGTTAAATTACTACTCCCTCCGTCCCGGTATATAATTCCTATTTCATTTTTGACACTATTCACCTTTTAATACATTTTGTCGTATAACTTTTAATATGTAAGAACATACATAGTTATATGGGGTCTTGTTTGATTTGTCTTGATGAGTATTTTAACATATCAAAATTTTAGAATTTTTTATTAACATATAATTAGAGATATTAACGATATAAAACGTGTCTCGGCAAATGTGAAAAGTGAAAGAGGAATTATATTATGGGACGGAGGGAGTACATCCTAAGAGCCTGAGTAAAGAGTTCAGAAATAACTAAAATAATTTTACTATACTAATCTCTATTCAACAATCTGATCTATGACTCTTCCCCTCGAATCTTTAAATAAGACACAAAATTCATCTACGAGATCAAGTACAACAACTAATCTGTGTGGCGCACCAATTCATATGCTGAAATCAGTAGATTAAAAAGTGAAAATATCAAACTACAGTACATTAGTGCAGCACCTGATCAGAGCTGTCATTTCTCCTAGCTTTGTTAACTGTGAGGTCCTCCCTTTTGATGTTCTCGCCGTACTTATCAATAAACTGGTTCTTTGTCAAGTTGATCTCATAGTCAGTGACCAGATATCCTCTATCATTGAGCATTTGCATCAATGTCTTCCTAATTCCAAATAATCTGGTTACTTCCTCCTCTGAAGTCAACATATCTTCCTAATTAACTGCAAAACAAGTTCTTTATCAACCAACAGCTAGCGAAAACTAAAAATAATCACCTTCAAAAGCTAGAAAAATACCAATTGGAACGAAAGACTACAAACAGAAGTATAGACCAATACACAATAAGCAAGATAATCAATTTCAACTCTATGTCATAAATTGACAATTTTACATACTTGAAGGGTTTTACGTTCCAATAGGAACTAAAACTACAAACACCAGTATCCAATGAAAGAGAATAAAATTCAACTATATGTCCAAAATAAAAACTTTTCCTCAAATTTTTGAAAGGTAAAAGAGATTCAACGTACAAGTCCTAAACTTAACTAGGGTTTTCAATCTCGTAGCTAAGAACTTAAGAAATGCAGTCAGCTTCCCTATCCTAAGGAAAAACGAGTGTATTTCTCTTATTCATCTGTGATTGTGTTTACAATACAAAGATCTCAATAAGGAGAGTAGAACGTATAATAAATTATCTCATTGAAAAGATTATTAATAAGAAATTATCTCTAAGTATGCGGAATAATAATAAATTATCTTCTTTTCCTTTTATTGAGATTAATTAATATCCTTATTAATTTTCTCCTTTTTATCGGTATATTTATGTTACACGAATATTCGCTTCACTAAGTATCTAAGTAAGTACACTATAAGGAAAAAGTCATCCCATTAAAAAAATTTGCGATCTCAACATTTTTGCAAAATAAAACAGAAAAATTAATCTATCAAATATAATAACTACAATATTAAAGGTGAATTATGTCTCCATAAAAAATTGATTGGTTGTGATATATTGAGGATTTGAGGTTAGGGGTATTTTAGAGTTTTTTATTTCATTTGTCTTTATGGACTATCAAATTCGGACAAGGGTTGTTCATTAGGTTTCGGTCGTTTTTTGGGTTTTGATTCGGTTTTAACCGAAAAAACCGAATTATATATATTTTTTTTAAATATTAAAATAAAAAAATCGAAAAATACCCTATACAAATAGATTTTTTATACTTTTAAAAAAAAAATTAAACTATTATTTTTTAATAAATAATACGGTTTTTACCGATCCGAAAACCGAACTCCTGAAAATTAAAACTGAATTTAAACCGAAATTTGAACACTCTATTTGAATAGATGGAGTACTCAATTAGCACCTTGATGAATAATTAAATGGGCCAAAAAACCTGTCTCTGAGAAAGAAGGGAGATTCCTTATGCCCGGAAGTTGAAGACGTCTCGAGTATACATGAGAATGATACATGGTGTTTTAGCGGCAGCGAAACCGCGACCGCGATTTGAAAACCGTGATCGCATCCCCCATCGCATCACATATCAATTCTGCTTGCGTTATTTTAATTGTCAAAAGCTGTAGCCATCTCACTAAAACCGCGATCGCGTTATTTGGACAGCGATCGCATTTACGGAGCTGAAGACTTTTCGAGATTTGTCTGTTTTTAGTTGTTTTTAGGATTTTTTCATTTAAGTCGTTTTTTCTTTTTTAGGAAATACTTTTAATTTGTTTATGTCTTTTATTTGGCAATCTTATGAAACTTATATAGATTTGCCCTAGTTAGTGTTTTAGGTTCCCAAACTTGATATTGAATACAGTGTATATTGTTTTGCCTCCCAAAAGAGAGTTTTTGTGAGTAATGTCATGTGTGCATTGTTGTTGAACTCGCCTAGTTGTTCTTGTGTGTGTCAATTTCCATTATAAGGTTGGTGCTATCAAGGCTTCATAGAACATCCTCCGGGTGCCTTGGCCTACCATAGCCATTGTGTTTGGGTTTAATCTATTGGAGTTTCTTCATCATTCGGTAAGGTTCTTGTTCTTAAGTTCAAGGGTTTTATTATTGTTTGATTTGGTTTCAATTGGCCTATCTTCCAACTTATTTTTTATACCATCTATTTATCTAATTTTGCATCTCTTCTCTGCTCGAATTTCTGTTCAAAGTTTAGTATCTAGGTCAGGCAACAAATCCTAGTAATTCTGTAGTTCTCTTGGATTACGCAATTTTAGACTGATTGAGAGTGCTAGCTATATAATCTATCTAGATCAATAATTTTAAATATATAGTCATAACCCGAATGTAGCATGTCAGGTAACTTATTACTGACACATCATATTTATTCTCAGAAAACATACTAATAGCTTATCTTATCAGAGAGAAAGCAATGTTTCTATGTAGGATAAGATGATAGTATTCTAATGATAATCTTTTTGTTTAAACAAAATGCTATTGTGTGTTTAAAGATTTGAAAAAAAAATCTAATATGCATTATTAATTTTAATACATTAAAGAATGTATTTTATGTAAAAAATGTATTTATAAAATTCAAATATATCAATTTTATATGGGCAAAACTAAATAATAACCCATAATATTACTCTAACCTACAATCTAAATACTAGTTATACTAGTTAAGGTGCGCGTGCGCGAGCGCACAAGAACACTTGCACAATTGCAGGGGCGTTGAAGCTCTAAGAAAGCAACTTTAATATATAGAAATACAAAGAAAATGATACATTTTTTGTCCATGTATATATACACATATGGCCTACTGAACTACGTACTCTTCTCATTTAACCACATTTACATCATCATATAATCCAATGGTTACTGCAAAATCCTATCAGGTCAAACATTCTCTAGTAGTTCAAATTACAAAGAAACCATCAATACCCTATCAGGTCAAACATCTGCTTTAGTTCATCTATATTCTAAAGAAGTCACGTAACCCAAACATTACAAAGCGTTATTAACTGAGTTAGATTCACAAAAATTTGAATAGCATGTACAAAAGCTTACTTTTGGAGTTCTCTCTTACCCATCCACACTAGCAGTTTTACAGGAATTTCACCCTTGGCTCTTTTCAGGTCTATAATTTACTATTAGCCCATCAAGCAACTCACCATTTTTAACAACATCAAAAGATGTTTAGAGATCTCCCCCTATCCCGTAACAGATTCTGAAGCTCTAAAACTGACACAACTTAATATGATCAATCCATTGAGGAAGTCTGATATCCCTAAGGAGATTTTGCATTTGAAACCTTCAAACTTCTTATGTCCAATGATTTCTCATGCAATACCTTCATGTTTACAAAAATAAAACAATAGAGGTGATGTACGCAGGAGTACGTCAGCTCGTATCACCGACCGTCCAAGAAGAGAAGAAGAGCCCTTTTGGGCTTAGCAGGAAAGAAGCCCAAGAAGAAGAAGGCTAAGGAGACTTTACTATTTTACCCTTGAGACATTTTACTATTTAAGTTGGTTTTTAGAGCTTGTTGCTCAGATTAGACAAATTGAGAATTGATATTGTGTTTTTCATTTTGACGTTGCTTTTGACGTCTTTTAGCTGTAGTTTGGATTATATTGAATCGCAAGAGGTTACGCTTGGTTTGATATTATCCTGTGAGCTCGATCTGCGTTTATTCATAGTTCGACCTCCAAACCTTGAAAGAACCCTAGGTGGATTCCTTGGGTTAATTCGAGTCAAGTGAGTCTTCCTAGATCGACGGTTGAGTCAAGGAAGACGTCACTTTCTTATCGTGTCCAAGCTAAGCTAGTCTACCTAGATCGATGAAGTAGTCAAGGTAGATAACACTTGTCGAAGGTCAAGGTTCAATCGATCGTCTTCCAAAACGATCTCTCGAAGTCACTGATGAGGCTAAAGTCGTAGTGCCAAATCAAAGAAAACCCTAAACACTAACTAGAGTATAGCAAGTAAGTAGAGGTCGAACCCAAGGGAATCAAAACACCAAATCAATGCAGTCAAGTGAAATATCAACTAGTAATAAGTAACCAAAGGGGGGGGGGGGGGGTTTGATTGCAAGAACACACAAGTAACCAGTAACAAGCAGAGGAAGTTTGGGTGAGAATATGATGAGAAGGGGTTTCACCTAGCAAGTATCCACACAACAGTCAATCAAGTTGATCATAGATTTATCTCAAGTTCTATTCAATCCTAGGGGATGTTCCTATTCCAATCTTTAATATATCAGCAGGCCAACCGGTCCTGATAATACTTACTATTCAGCAATCAGGGAAACCTCTCAAGATTAGATGAAATAGCAGCAAAGGGCACAAGAATCATAAGGATGCATGCAATAACTTACAACCGTCAAGTATTAACATGCAATCAATTCTCTTTCATAAAAGCAATCAACTACCAGATCATGCAGATATGAATGCTATAATGACAAGGAATTCCACCGGATATTCCTAGTCTAGCAATAGAAAACTATCAATCAAACTAGGTGATCAAGCTAGCAAAACTAATAGAAATCAATAGATGAAGAACAAGAGAATTAATACAAACCCATAGGAAAAGAACAAGAGTTTAGAAATCTCACAACTTAATAACTGAAGGTTTCAACCGCTAAGTAAAACAATGGAGTTTAGTTCCTGCTCATGGTTGCAGAACTCAATTGTCTGATGGAAAAGATGATGATAACAAAAGAAAGAACTAGGGTTCTTAAATAGAGACTAACCCTAAAAATATATGGTAAAAGATATATCCTAAACGAAATAAGGAAAATAAGGAAAAATAAATAAATAAAAGAAAAGGAAAGAGCAAACTAATGGGTCGGTGAACTCAACAGGTGCTTGCTTTAAATAATTCGGTGGTCCACGTGAGATTATGTGCATTAATTTCCCATGCTTTCTTGCTTCCAATTGTGCAGCCCATCTGCTTCTTGATTAAATGGGCCAGCACAAAATCACGGCCCAGCCCAGCTCCTTGCTTCCTCTAAATCAGCCCACGAGCATCAACTCAGCCCTGCATCATCGTGACATCATCTTTGCGTCATCCTCTAATAGCATCACATGGGCTTCAGCAATTTCAGAGGCCGGCCCAAGTACAATCCGAGTGAGCTCCACCGCGATCGTCGCTGATCTATGGCGATCGCCGTCGGTGATTTCTTCAAGTCTTCAATCTTCTTCGGTTCTGATCTCAATTTCTTCACTTCGTAATAAATATCTCAGAACATAATAATGACTCGAAACACATATAATAATACTCCTAAATCAATGTAATAATCCCTAGTTACGCTATACAAAGTGCAGCGTATCAAATACCCCCATACTTAGACTTTTACTCGTCCCGAGTAACTTACAGAGAAGCTACTCATATAATAAAATACTCAAAGCCTCATGAAGTACAAGAATATCTCCTAGTGATTACATAACCAATAAGCTCCTCCAAACATAACAACAACAATCAATAATCAAGAACAATGTGATAAAATAAGCACATACCCAGAACTACTCCTTATTCCTCCAAGTGGCCTACTCGAATCCTCCTATACGCCTCCTTCTTATGTCTCCATACGCCAAGATGATAAAGATCCTAAAACACTCAATTTTTTTATAACACTCATCTTGCTTGGGTGTCCTTTCGGGTTTTCATCCCAACCACTCAATAATTGTTCCAGGCTCACTATACTCACATCACTCAAGACTTATTTTTTGCCCCAGCCTAATGTCGGTCAAGCCACCTTCTTATTGCATAGATCTTGCTATCCAAGGATTTTGTATGCCTTTTTTCAATTTTTGTGGCTTTTTCATACAATATATATTCAATAAGCTCATGCAGATACAACCAACACCCAATTAATTACATGTGAATACATTCTCCTCCCCCATACTTAAACATTGCATTGTCCTCAATGAAATGGAAGACATAAAAACAAACCCAGCGAAGGAGACAGAAGACTCACATACAAGGTCGGATGACCTTCCTCCAATAAAACTCAAAGTGTGGTAGAATGAGAAACTAGATGAGCACTAAATGTAATCCAATAATGCATAGCTCATCTAAATCAAAAGAAAGAATACCTCCAATGTAGAAGGTGACCCAAATAAATCAACTCCTTGCAAAGAACATGGTCACCAACAAGCTAAGCTTCAACGAATGTAGATTTAGAATGATAGTACTAATGAAACCAAACTTGATGTAATACAACTCCTTACTTTCTTTTCTCTCATATTTTTTTTCTACACTCAATTTTTTTTTTAATCCGATATATTATTTTTTCTCAGAATGATTTTCGGTTTTTTTTTTTTTTTTTTAAGACGGGAGAGAAGACTTACAACGAGATTGGCTACTGACTGTAGCTGACCCTAAGCTTCGGTGATTTCCTCCTGTGCATAGAAAAACTAAAAAGAAAATTAAACCGAACAAAAACAAATAAAAACAAACTCAAACCTCGGGTTGCCTCCCGAGTAGCTTCTTATTTTATGTCGTGGCTCGACATGAAACTCAAGAGATTTAACTAACGCCATTTGGCTTTATGAAAACCGTCTCTTGTCTGAATTCTCTCTTGAACCATTCATGGAACGCCTTGAATCTCGTTCCTCTTACCTTGACCACCTTGTCTTTAGCAATGAAGGTGGTTTCATTCACTTTCTCCTCCTTGACCGTATCAGGCGGCTGTTTAAGCTCAATGTCAAGTGTTTGCACACTAGACATCAATGGTATCTCGCCTGGCGAGGTCAGTAATGAAGGGCGATTGCCCAAAGGATGTGAAGAGAGCTTATTTTAGGCTCTGGCTTAGCCTGGTACTCCTGCATGTTAGTAGATAAAACAACATCTACTTTTGGGGGTTCTAAGATATTCTCTAAAACAGGTTGTAATTCATCCTTACAAGTAGGCTTAATCACATCAATAGCACATAGAGAATTCTTATCAATGGGATCCATGTCATAAATATTATACTCCACCTTATCTCCATCAAACTCCATAGAGAGAGTCCCACTATTAACATCAATTTTCGTTTGTGCAATTTTCATGAAAGGTCTACCTAACAGTATAGGTGTGACATTATTAGCATGCTCCATATCCAACACAAAGAAATCAGCAGGAAAAATCAGATCACCAACCATAACAAGAACATCCTCAACAACCCCTTTCGGGTACACAGTAGACCTATCAGCAAGTTGAATAACAGTTCCTGTTTTATGCAGAGGTCCTAAGCCTAGTGATTCATACAAAGAGTAAGGCAAAACATTGATTGATGCACCTAAATCTAGCATGGCTTTGTTAAATTTAGTTTCACCAATCACACAAGGAATGCTAAATATGCCTGGATCACCACATTTCTTAGGCATGCGTTTTTGAAACACAGCAGAAACTTGTTCACTTATTTCAACTTTCTTCTTTCCTTTCAGTTTTTGATTTCTTTTAATGGTGCAAACTTCTTTCAAAAACTTAGCAAATCTAGGAATACTCTTAACAAGTTTGAGCAAGGGAATGTTTACCTCACACCTACTAAAGGTTTCGAAGATTTCTTTGTCGTCCTCCAGCCTTCGAGTATCCTTCAATGCCTCAGGAAAGGGAGCAACATGCTTCTGAGAGAACAGAGGGGGGAAATTCGGGCGAACATAATTGTCAATGTACTCAGGGGACTCCCGGCGATCGCCATCAGCTCTTGGCGATCGCGGTCGCACAAATTGTGGTTCTGCAGGAGACCCGCGATTGCGGATCATCATCCGCGATCGCGGATTTGTGACGAGCAAATCTGGGCATTCTGTAGTGGTATGGCGATTGCGGTCGGGATGCAGATCTTGTGTTGCTCTCTGTAATCTCATGGTGATCGCCACTCAGATCTGGCGATCGCGGTTTTGGCACAGAACAGTCGTCATAAGTTTTTCCGCTCCTCAAGAACACTGCACTGATGTTCTCTCTCGGGTTTCTTACTGGTTCCCTGGCCTCTAATTTACTCACAGCTTGAGCAATCTGTCCTAACTGATTTTCAAGATTTTGGATACTTGATTCCGTCTTAGCGTTTTGTTGCATCACAGCCAGAGCTAAGGACTTGATCATATCTTCAACAGTCATAGAATTCTGAGGTCTAGGTTGCTGATAATTATTATTATGAGAGTCATACCTTGGCCTTGGTTGCCATCCACCAAAAGCTTTTACCTCAGTATTTGGCTCTTGGAGTTGTTGACCACCACTTTGCAGCATAAAAGACTTAATCATATCTTTCAGTTCATTCATGTCAGTCTGTAATTGATCTGAATTAATTGCTTTGACTGAGTGAGATCCCTGTCTACTGCCAAACTGCCTTGAATTCTCAGCTAGCTCTTCAAACATTTCAGTGGCCTGAGGTATAGTCAATCTTAAAAAGTTACCTCCACAGGATGCATTCACCATTCGACGATCCTCATCAATCAGGCCACTAAATAAGTACATAAGGAGATCTTGGTCAGTATAACTATGGAATGGGCAGCTTGAGCAAAGCTTCTTGAATCTCTCATAATATTCATAGAGACTCTCAGTTGAGTGTTGTTGAAGATTCGTGATCTCCTTCTTCAAGCTGCTCAGTTTTGTAGCTGGAAAATATTTCTCTAAAAAGACCTTTTTCATCTTAGCCCATGTATCAATACTCCCTGGAGCTTGATAATAGAGCCAATCATTCGCATCGTGTTTCAGAGTAAATCCGAAAGCTCTCAGCATGACCTGCTCCTCAGTAACACCTCTTGACTTCATACTAGAACATATGGCATGGAACTGAGCCAAGTGTTTGTTGGGATCTTCTCCTGCTAAGCCATGGAAGTGTGGTAGCTCATGAATTAAACCAGCTTTTAATTCAAAATTCACACCTTCTTCAATCTCAGGAAACCTTACTGCCAAAGGTTGTTGGTTTAAGTATGGGGCAGTGAGTTGCCTCATAGTAGGCAATGGCGGTCCATGTCGATCACCCATCTCGTTATCTTGGTTCAGAGCTGCTCTTTGGTTCCGAAGGAACGTCCTTTCAATCTCTGGGTCAAAGGAAACAAGAGATGAATCAGTAGCACGGGTCTGAACCATAAAGGTTCACACCAAACAGTTGATAATTTCACAATTAACACAGAATCAAAAAAATTTCAATTCCCCGGCAACGGTGCCAAATTTGATGAGGCTAAATTCGTAGTGCCAAATCAAAGAAAACCCTAAACACTAACTAGAGTATATCAAGTAAGTAGAGGTCGAACCCAAGGGAATCAAAACACCAAATCAATGCAGTCAAGTGAAATATCAACTAGTAATAAGTAACCAAAGGGGGGGGGGGTTTGATTGCAAGAACACACAAGTTACCAGTAACAAGCAGAGGAAGTTTGGGCGAGAATATGATGAGAAGGGGTTTCACCTAGCAAGTATCCACACAACAGTCAATCAAGTTGATCATAGATTTATCTCAAGTTCTATTCAATCCTAGGGAATGTTCCTATTCCAATCTTTAATATATCAGCAGGCCAACCGGTCCTGATAATACTTACTATTCAGCAAATAGGGAAACCTCTCAAGATTAGATGAAATAGCAGCAAAGGGCACAGGAATCATAAGGATGCATGCAATAACTTACAACCGTCAAGTATTAACATGCAATCAATTTTCTTTCATAAAAACAATCAACTACCAGATCATGCAGATATGAATGCTACAATGACAAGGAATTCCACCGTATATTCCTAGTCTAGCAATAGAAAACTATCAATCAAACTAGGTGATCAAGCTAGCAAAACTAATAGAAATCAATAGATGAAGAACAAGAGAATTAATACAAACCCATAGGAAAAGAACAAGAGTTTAGAAATCTCACAACTTAATAACTAAAGGTTTCAACCGCTAAGTAAAACAATGGAGTTTAGTTCCTGCTCATGGTTGCAGAACTCAATTGTCTGATGGAAAAGATGATGATAACAAAAGAAAGAACTAGGGTTCTTAAATAGAGACTAACCCTAAAAATATATGGTAAAAGATATATCCTAAACGAAATAAGGAAAATAAGGAAAAAGAAATAAATAAAAGGAAAGGAAAGAGCAAACTAATGGGTCGGTGAACTCAACAGGTGCTTGCTTCAAATAATTCGGTGGTCCACGTGAGATTATGTGCATTAATTTCACATGCTTGCTTGCTTCCAATTGTGCAGCCCATCTGCTTCTTGATTAAATGGGCCAGCACAAAATCACGGCCCAACCCAGCTCCTTGCTTCCTCTAAATCAGCCCACGAGCATCAACTCAGCCCTGCATCATTGTGACATCATCTCTGCGTCATCCTCTAATAGCATCACATGGGCTTCAGCAATTTCACAAGCCGGCCCAAGTACAATCCGAGTGAGCTCCACCGCGATCGCCGCGGATCTATGGCGATCGCCGTCGGTGATTTCTTCAAGTCTTCAATCTTCTTTGGTTCTGATCTCAATTTTTTCACTTCTTAATAAATATCTCAGAACATAATAATGACTCGAAACACATATAATAATACTCCTAAATCAATGTAATAATCCCTAATTACGCTATACAAAGTGCAACTATTTACTGGTTACTTGTGTGTTCTTGCAATCAAACCGAACCTTCAACTCGAAACACATATTGTAATAATCCCTAGAGATTTTCGAGTTAATTCTTGCATTTTTTCGTTTTTTCTTATGAAAGTTTTTGTTAAGAAATTCTTTAAGAATAATCTCAACCGAACCTTCTTTTGACTCTTGGAAGATCCTGTTTGTTTAGCCAGAACCTCATCCCGAGCCAAACCGAGAGAGACTTTCTATAAAGGGAAAGCGTGAGAAATTTCGAGCCTAGGGCTACGAAAATTAAAACGTTAACCTAATTTTGTCTCTTTTATTTCAAGTGTGCTAACAATCTCGCAGGAAAAGAATACGAGGAGAGACGCCAAGTTGGCAAGGCGGGACCCACCGAGGCCGGAGCACGCACACCGAGGCACGCGCGTCCGCGCCAAGTGGGCTGGCCTTTGGGCCGGCCGAGCGGGCCACTCCCCCTTCCCTCTTCAAATCTTTTCCCAAATTCAAAAAAAAAGGGAAGATATTCTTGTTACCATATCTAGCTATTTGTTTTATTTTCCTTTATTTTAGGGAAATAGAAGATATTCTTTTCTTGGAAGATAAGTTGTTACCAAGTTGGTAAGATCTTATCTAACCAAATTAGATTGAAAGCAACAATGCGAGAGGTAGTCCAAGAGATGGAGCAAGAGCTAGCCGCAAGAATCAGTGCTACAGTTTTGGAAGCAATCGAACGCAGGCAGGGCAAGCAGCAGGTAGGCGGTTCGAATGGGGTTGTAGTTTATGAACCTTTGATCGATGTTGACGGGCATCCAACAAGAGACCGCCCAATGTTTCAGCCAAGACAGTCGACTCCATACCCTAGCCAAGTGGAGCAAGTGATCGACCACACCCCTATTCAGCGTACTCGAAAGTTCGGGCAGCCGGATTTCAGGCAGATGCAGCCGAGAGCACAATATCAGCATGTAGATCCGGAAGGAGATTATCGTGGTCAAGTCAGGCACCAAAATCCTGGCTATCTTCATCCGAGACGGGGAGTCTCGACACACCAGGGCTTCGACCAGCAGCAGGATCAGCCAGCAGCACTCCCTCAGGCAAAGGTGCAAATAGATCGCTTTCCAGGTACGTCAGATGTGGAAGCTTATAACAGTTGGGAATCCCGAACCAATCAGATTTTTGAGTTTTGTGATTACCCGGAGCACGTCAGGGTGGCTATGGCCACTATTCACTTTACAGACTTCGCCCTGACTTGGTGGAGAGCGGATCAGATTGAGAGAGCGAACCATTTTGAACATCCAATTGAGAGTTGGGAAGAGCTGAAACAGGCAATGAAGAAACGATTCATCCCGGGCAAATATGTTGATATCGTTCAGGGGCAACTAGAACGACTTAGACAGGGAGCTCTTTCACCAGCAGAATATTTCAATCAGTTGAAGCAGCTTATTGCCAGATCCAACGTTACTTTTCCTAAGAGGTATGTCGTATCAAAGTTCATTAATGGATTGAATGATGATGTCGGGTCTGTTGTTCGGAATCAGTATTTTGGTCCTGAAGCTGCTATTGAGAGTGTCATGCACTATGCTACACAAGTTTTTGAGTCTCTGCCTAAGAGACGACAGAAGGGAGGTAACAGGAGTTGGTCAGCGTCGCCATCAGGCAACCGCCCGTCGATTCAGACAGATCAGGCAGCAAAGTCGACCACCAAGTCGGATGAACTACCTAAGGAAGGAACTAGGGCAAGGGATATCACCTGTTACAAGTGCAGTGGCAAAGGACATATGGCTCGTAATTGTCCTAACCAGCAAGTCGTATTGTTGAATGAAAACGGCGGGTATGAGTCAGCTGATGACGAAGAAATTCAGGAAGAGCCGAAAGCGCAGGTAGATGAGGTCCGTTTTGCAGCCAATGATGTGAAAGGTGAGTCTTTCCTTTGTATGGCTGTCCCATTTGAAGGATCCCTGGATTTTACTGGCGACTCCATGGAAGAGGATTCTCTAGAGGACACTGCTATCAGTAGGGATCAGCAAGAGGGCATGGGAGATAATGGAGATCACCTAGAGCTGATGGGAGAGATCATGGAATGGGAGATGGAGAGAATTGAGCAGCGAGTTGACGTCCCACCAATTGATCTGACACAGCGTACCAATTCCTTTTACCACGAGATCTTCATTGGTAAGCATTTGTCTCCTTTTCTTGCTATTATCGACGGTGGATGTGAGTGTAATATAGTGAGCAGAGCTGTTGTTGATAAGTTGTCTATCCCTACTTACCATTTGATGGAGACCATATCAGCAGGTTGGATTTGTCATAAATTCAATTTGGATGTGAGTGAGGGAGCCGAGTTTCATATCCGTCTAGATGGATATTCTGACAGAATTCGGTGTGTCATCTTGCCTATTGATGATATTACGGTGATATTGGGTCGTCCATGGCAATTTGATCGATATGTTCTGCATGATGGTCGCCACAATCAGTACAATGTCTTTCACAATGGGGGTCGTTATCGTCTGTCCCCTATGAGCAAGAAAGACGTTTCTATGTTCCTCATGATGAGTAAGATATTGGAGGGTGCAGGCGTCAATCTGGTACGTTGTCTTGAGCGGCCCCGGCGTAAGTTCCCTCTACCTCATGACTTTTTTCATGCGTCTCCCCTTTCCCCAGAGGTACCTACACACACTCCCTTACTTGGTATCACATTGTCGTCTCTGCTTGCTCTTGGTCGGATGGCTAGTCTCTATTTTTGTGCCGTCTTGGGAAAGTTTTCAAAGATTATCCTCACGAGTGTTCCAGCTAGAGATGTGGTGAAGCTGAAGAACCGCAACCCGTTACAGTTATTGCTCGTGCACTCGAGCCGTCAGCTGGACCTTGCAGACCTACCACTTAGCTTCAAGTACTGGGGTGTTTTCGAAGACACAGGAGATTTTATGTTTGTTTCAGTTACTATTGCAGATTCGAGGACGAATCCTTTTCTAGAGGGGGAGGATGATGTACGTAGGACTACGTCAGCTCGTATCACTGATGTCACTGAAGAAGAAGGAACAACACAAGATTGGCAGCCAGGTGGGCCGACCGTCCAAGAAGAGAAGAAGAGCCCTTTTGGGCTTAGCAGGAAGGAAGCCCAAGAAGAAGAAGGCTAAGGAGACTTTACTATTTTACCCTTGAGACATTTTACTATTTAAGTTGGTTTTTAGAGCTTGTTGCTCAGATTAGACAAATTGAGAATTGAGATTGTGTTTTTCGTTTTGACGTTGCTTTTGACGTCTTTTAGTTGTAGTTTGGATTATATTGAATTGCAAGAGGTTACGCTTGGTTTGATATTATCCTGTGAGCTCGATCTGCGTTTATTCATAGTTCGACCTCCAAACCTTGAAAGAACCCTAGATGGATTCCTTGGGTTAATTCGAGTCAAGTGAGTCTTCCTAGATCGACGGCTGAGTCAAGGAAGGCGTCACTTGCTTATCGTGTCCAAGCCAAGCTAGTCTACCTAGATCGACGAAGGAGTCAAGGTAGATAACACTTGTCGAAGGCCAAGGTTCGATCGATCGTCTTCCACAACGATCTCTCGAAGTCACCTCAACAACGATTTCCCCAACTTCCACCCAAAGAGAACGCTTTTAGCCTCACATATTCAATCCTGCAGATTCGTCTGCCATCAAGAGGTAAGCAACTTTACCTTTTAGCTGAAATTAGTACAAGAGTAAAACAATTTCAAGTGCTGCTAATTCCTCAGTTGCACTTTCCACTTGCTCTTCAGTTTCAAAACTTACAAGCCCTAAAATAACAAATTCACTTGTCGTCAAGTAGCAGTGTTACCAAAAGGAATGGGGTCAATCATCATTTCCCATAAAAAAACACTGAGTCTAAGAAATAAGAAAGACATAAACTGAGAGACATTAAAATTCCAATTTCTAGCATGCATGATCTTAGCAATATAATAAAAATGCACATCTAGTACATATCGGGAGCAAGAAATAAACTATATGTTAAATATGTATTTTACTATGTAACTTCTTTAAAACATGATCATTATTCCAAGTTCATACTCCTACTTTATATAACTTACATAAAGTTTTTTCCCAACAAATAGAAAGTCTATAAGCAATCATTTTTGCAAAAGTATAAGACCAAGTGCACTGGTACTAATTCCTCCCCATATCTCAGCCTCACAGGTGAATTCTCAACCTATTAGTCCAATCATTAGAAGTCATACAAAGGTGGAACCAAGTATCAACGCCAATAATTGAAATTAAAGAATGTTGGAATCTCAAAACTATAACATGAATAAACTTGAAGCATCTATTGTGATATGACTTCATAAATTGTCTGGAAGATTACAAATCTTACTCCTTTATTAGTATCTGAAAATTCAAAACATCAGCATACAATTTCTTAAGAAAAATTAAACAAATATTATAGCATCTTTACAACATTTCACATAGAAAGACCATAAATTCTTAAGTTGTTCATAACTCCATTACAATAGAATAACCTTTATAAAGATCAACTAAACCTGTAGCAACTATTCTGATTAATAAATCCCGCTTATCAGAAGATTCAGAAATATAATTGTTAACTATGCAAACTATGACCAACACCGAGACCAAATTCATTGTCGAAATTGAGAGGATAAAAGAACATATGAAGATGCACAACATACATAGAACAAACCGGAAAAAGAAAGGTTGAAGAGCTCTTACCTTAATTTCCACATTATTCGGAGAGAATGGAAGAGAGTGGTCTATCAATAGCTCATCAAGCAACAATTCATCAATTACGACCCCCTCAACATGCCATTCTCCAAAGTTTTACATGCCTAACCATGAATTGAATTGTCTCTCCATGTCATTCAAGATGGCCATCTTGTGTATACTTCTCACACATCCTATATGATAATCGGAAGATTTTAACAACAACACGGTGAATATGAAGATTCAAAGAAATTTAATATCCTAATTTGTAACAACATAACATCTCCAAGAAGCTGAAATATAACCTAAAAACAAAGAAGCAAAAAGTCAATTTTTCAATGTCCTAATTCCATTTCCAGAACAATATTAAAATTCCTTAGATAGTAGCAGAACCCTTTTTCCAGAACAGTATGAAAAAGGAATCGAACGAAGAAGCACAAAACATGAAGAAATAAAGTCTTACAATAGATTCACCACCGTATTCCAATTCGAAGGCGTCCCTAATAGCCTCGACAGAGCCACGGTGACAACGCCAATGTCATTCATCCAAATCAAGACGTTCTTCGTCCGAACAACGTCGACCTGCATCAACTCCATCGTTCCATCCTTGTCCTCATCATCGTATCCAATCGCGACAGTTAAGGAAGATGTCTGAGGAAGAGAGAAGGGGTTTGCGGTGATGCTCTTACCTGATTAGGGGGTCGATAAGAAAAAGGTTGGGAGAAGGTGAAGTGGTGGTTGATGAGATGCGGAGAAGAGACGAATTTTAGGACAAGAAAGGGGGATCCGAGGGTTGAGAGATAGAGCATGAAACACATCAAGCACCAACAAAGACAAATTGGCACGTGAATACCGAACAAGCCATATCAAACTTCTACTCATGAAATCTTAACTTCAACTCCTATTTCAGCTACCTTCAACTTCAACTCACTTCAACTCCAGCTTACTTCCACTTCAATACCCCTTCAACTCGTGCATATCCGAACGCGCCTCAAATTAAACAATGGCACAAAAAGTTACCAATTTTTGGGTAAATGCTCCAAATTCCAATTGTTTTGTTGGTTTCTACATTGTTAAATTAAGTTTTTAGTTAATACCCCAACTCATTTAAATTAATTTTGATGCTGATGTGGCACTGAGTGGTCCCTCTTATATTCACTCGGACGCGCGCAGTTCCCCGCCCTAACCAGTTAACAAATTCCACGCCCTAACCAGTTAATTATATTGTCAACACAACTACCTAAATCGTCAACAAGATTATTAAATGGTCAACAAGATTAATTAAATTGTCAACAATATTTGCCGTGATAAAACTGCAGATCTGTGAGAAAAAATAAAAATAAAGGTTAAGTCCAACTACAAAGTCAACTTATAAACATTTACAAATACTACTCTAAATAACTGGTTAATAATCTTCGCTTGCGTCTCATCAGTAACAGACTCCAAAGATCTCTCAGCTAAACCATTTTTCCACCGTGCGTATGTTGATTCCACTCATCCATATTTGCTATACATTCATTGTCCTACTTTATGACAATTTACGAATCTTCTATACAAATACTGAGACCTGCTTTATGACAATTTATGGACCTTCTATACAAATATTGAGACCGTTGTCAGTTAGAGCAACCGCAATCTCTAATATTTTTTCTTTATTTAAGTCAAGCCCCGTCATTTCTAAGTCCAACCACAAGAAAGGAGACCTTACTAACTCTACAAGTATAATGTCTGATCTATTAATGTCCGATCCGATCTTCGAACCTAAATCCAGAAAGTAACTGTTTTGGGAAGAACATTGTGACGCTTAAGTAAGATGAATCGATATTTATCATTTTAAACTAGAAGAAAAAATTGATTCAAAATTGCATTGTGAGTATGGATGAGGAGAAATGATCTTAATCATGAAAACTCAGATTATATTAGATTTGATATAAAGACCTTGCTTTGATGCATTTCGAGCTTGGGTGAACTTGTGAAGACATTGTATAAAGAGTTTACTTTGATGCATTTCGAGCTTGGGTGATCTTGTGAAGGTATTGTATAAAGATTTTGCTTGGATGCATATCGAGCTTGATTGAAATTGAAAAAACAACATTGGGGTATCTTTCTCTCCATCCTCCATTCTCTCTTTTGTTGGTTATTTTTTGGTATTTATAGGGATTTTGAGGTTTCTAGGGCGCCTTGTTCAATATAACTTTATAATGGGCTTTTATTTTGTTTCTTACCTTAGGTTTTCAAATATTTCTTACCTTGTAAAAATTTGGGTCCAAGAGCCAACCCTCCAAGCCCTTTGACTTGCTCTCGAACATTCTTCAACTCACGATCCGACACCTGTGACATTTTTTTCTCTCGCACATGACTTTTCAAATTTCAAAATATATACGATGGGTGTGCGATCCTTCGTCGTCGTCTTCGCCCGGGTCTGGCTCCTCTCGAACGCCAACAATGAACACATTCCTCATAGGTGTTTCCAAGAGATCCTCGGTACTATTAAGCTCCTTCGACAAGATGAATGCAACTAACTTGTCTAACTCTTGTTAGACCTCAATAGCTCTTGAGCGAGTCAAAACACCTTCTAACTCGGGAACCACCGGCACCGGCGTTGGTTGATTCAGATGATCCTTCGTCACATAGGAATCAATATGTTGATCAACAAGAAAGAAGGGTAATTTTTCATTGCCATTGTGAGTTTCATTTCCCCCAAAGACTTGCCAATATCATTTTTTATTAGTGATGTCTCATGTGAATCAGATAAAGAAATAAACTGAATCAAGGATCAAAATCAGTTGTATTCTCAGTTTAGGGCCAGCTCTGGGCCTGTTCCATGAGGCCCAACGGAACAGGGGCCCCAAATTTATTGGGACCCCAATTTTTTCCAGCCTAATATATATACTATATATATTTTATTCCTTTTTCCTTAATTGCTCTCAAAATCCTACAGAAACGCCGCTCTTTTCATCTGTAAACTCATTACCCATTACACGAGTCACGACTACATCACCATCTTCATTCTCGATTTCTTCATTCCTTCAATTCTTCCTTAATTCTCATCTCAATCTCGATTCCTTTTCGTCTATTAACTCATTACCGACGAGTTTAAGGTAAATATTCTTTCCAATTTGTAATACTTTTGTTTTCGATCCAAATTCGTTGATTTAGGGTTTAGGGTTTGATATTCTTTTCAGATTTCGTTTCAATTTATATATTTGTTTGATGAATTCGTTTCAACTTGATATACTTTTTCACATTTTCGTTTCAATTTGGTTTAGATGTGTTGTATGATATTCAAAATTCGGCCCTGAGTTCTAGTTTCTTAGCACTATACCTTCTTCTTTTTAGAAATAATTTAGGATTTTGCTCTTGTGATGTAATTGCATACAAGCTAATCAGCTTAATCATATGTTTGTTCGATGGAATTTTGAGTTTTGAGCTTCCTTTATTGCATCTCAAAGCTGATTTGCTTATGTGATGAAATTTTGAGTTTTCGTGCTGCTTTAGTCTTTAGACAAATGTTGTTCGATGTTTTGGTTTCAATTTGAGTTTATATGCAAAAAGAAAGACATGCCTTGAACATATGTTACCATATTGTGCTAAATATATTGCTGTTTTTTTTTTGTAAATTACCATGCCTTATTCATTCACTTCTGAATAGACTATTCATCACTTTTTTAATTATCGTTCACTTCTTTTATGTTAGTGTAGGCCTATTCATTATTCCTTTGTTAAGAGGGTGACCAGGAGTAAACCATTGAAGACTTGAGGGAAGAGACCAAAAGAAGAGCTCATTGACCATTTTGTTTCAAACATTTATAAAAGGATGTTAATGTTTAAATAATGATATCTATTTTATAGTTGTTTGCTTTCTAGATGAGATTTTAAAGTATGAAATATGACTTTGTATTTTTTATTTGAGATATTATATGTATTTTATTATTATCAATAGGGCCCCATTTTTATGATGAGACAGGGGCCCTAAATATCACCGTCTGACCCTGTCTCGGTTACATATACTCTATCGATCATCTATCTATATATAAAAATTGATGGGTTTGATGAAGTAATGGTAATTTGTATCTAATAAATGCTAATATTTTAAATTTTTATCTTATTTATCTCTTCTCTTAAATATTAATTTCATCACCAACTAAGAACACATCCTTTTTCTTTTCTTCCTCTACCACAATCTCTAAACTCATTCCCGTCTTTATTCCGGTCGTCAATCCCTTCGTTTCATCCTGGTGCCCCCTCCTTCCCTGGTTAAAAATTAATCTGAATGCTAATATTTTAAATATTTACCCTAATTATCTCTTCTCTTAATGCTAATTTCATCACCAACTTAGAGCATATCCTCTTCGTCTCTTTCATCTACCACAATCTCCAAACTCATTCTGATCTCTACCCCGTTTGTCAATCCCTTCGTTTCATCCCGACGCCCCCTTCCTCCCCGGTTAAAAATCAATCTGGGTTAATTAGATATTTTTAATCTATATATCATCCTTTGAAAGTAATGTCAATTGGAATAATTAATGTTTAAACCTAATTTTCCTCTCTCTCTTTCTATCTCTCATCTATATCTCATATAAACTATTAGTCATTGAGAAAGTTATGACAATTGATACTTATTCAATGCATAAACTAATTTTTTCTCATCAATTCCTTCTCATCTCATTCATGAATTTTAATAAAAAAAACTTTCATCGTCTCTTAATTGCAACCAATACAATTAATATCTACATTTCTTCATATTCTTCAACTCCATAATATCAAATTTAGTTAATGAATGCACTAAATTAATAGATTTTTAACACAAAAAAATTGTTAATATTTATTAATAAAACCAACAAGCATGTGGTCGGGTGGTAAGGGACCCCAATCACCCAACATGAGGTCTCGAGTTCGAGACTTAATGGAGGTTAAAAAATGTTTTTTGGGAGAGTCACCCACGCAGCTCGAACTCTAGACGTAAGCATAATAGGGGAGTTCCTAACCGCTGAACTAGAGTGGGGAACCAACAAAAAAAATTATTAATAAAAATTAGTGTAACAAAATATATCTATATCGAACTGGTGAGAATGTGATGTGATAAGTTATAATTTATCCATATTCATAATTGTTGTTTCGTATACATGTCATATTTTTATTAAAATAAAAGAAAAGAAAAAAATTTAAATTAAAGAAAAAAGGTCGCTCATCGTCATCCTTCGTCCGAATATCTCCGTTTTATCTTCATCTCTACTGTCGTACGCTGCCTATCTACACCCTAAACCGCCTATTTACAACATTATACCGTATACGAAAAACCGTAATTGCGCGGGTGTCTGAATCTAGTATTACTGCATAACTTAACAACAATAAATTTAGCTCTAGGGAGCCTAAGAAACAAATATGCACAAGTAAAATTGGGAATGCAATACAATTTCTACACAATTACACGATTTTGTCCTCATAGAAGTCCTGATTGACATAGCAAAGATGTCCCGATTCAGTAGGGCATGCTAACCAAATTGAATAGTAGAACAATATAATAAATTGGCAAGACACTAAAAAAGATCCAAATGAGTCAGATAAAGAAAATGAATTGAATCAAGCATCAAAATCATCTGCATTCTTAGTTACATCTACACTACACATCCAGTCTAAATCAACTGCAACAATTTTCAGTCCAGAGAGCCTAAGAAATGAAGATTTGCACAATTAAATTATATAGAGCAAGTTGAATGGTGTAAAACCTTGAGTTTAGAAATGAAAGGCATCCACTTAGACATGGCTTCTCGATCCCAGTAGGGCGCATGCACATCAACTTCCATCTTCACCCTACAACAATACCTATTCTTAATTCTAATCTTCCTTTAATTTCACATATCCAAAATGGATTATCAGCTCCTCACAAGAAACTCAGATTCATAATTTCATCAACAGAACTATAAAATTTCTAAAACTTAATTCCAAATCTAACAAGTTGAGACTACGTAGAATCAAACTCAACTAACCCTGCTAATCAATTCCAACCAACACACAAGATGGATCACACTCAGTAGAATCAAACTCAACTAACCCGGATAATGCAAGACAAATTACTCAACAATGCTAGAAATTCATCCAAACATCAAGCTGATGTTCCACATACACATCAAGTAATGAAATGTACCTTGACTAGATTGTTCCACTCACAACTAATGATATACAAGTTTCAAACATCGAAACTGAATCGGGAAAACAAAAGCATTTAATGCACAAATTCTCATTTTCATACATAGAAAAAAACCAGATGTACTTTATCAAACATCTTGAGTGCGCAATAACAAATATATATATATATATATATATATATACAAAAATTCAACTCCAATTCAAGATCAAAATAGGCAAAATAACATACGAGCTGCATAAAAAGGGGCATACAAATTAAATTGAAATATGAAATCAATGTTTTAGCCTTACCTGATTTCCCCCATATGAATCAACGAAGAACCCTAATTGAATTTTGCTCCAAATTGAAATCAATGAAATGAAGAGGGAGAGATCAAAGGTAAAATGAGTTAGATGAAGCAGATTGAATCCGTACCCCAAGGATAAGCAAAATGCTTCATCTTCAAATCTTCAACTCCATCCTTAAATTTTCCGAACATGCCTAAAATTGTTTCAACGCCTCAATTTCTTCCACTTCCACTCCTTCAACACCCCATTTTTTCCAATCCACACACGCCCTTGATGACTGTTAAATGCAAGTGATTGGTTGATTACAGTAGCTCCTCTCAAATTAGATTATAAATGTAAAAGCTCTTCAAATTGATGTAAACATCAGATAATAACAAATCATGTGTACTATACAACATTTACAACTCTTCACCTTTCTCTCATTTCTAATTATCCCAATGAACTTCTAGTTGAGGTAGGCAACCAAAATTTAAGGATTATTAACAACATGAATGCAGAATATAGACTACTAGCACATGTTTCACATCTTTGCACTATATATGTGTTGGAACCGAATTTTCCGGGCACCGTTGGTGTCGGATAATGGGAGCGTTGGCTTCGTCTCCGCGAACACTATTTCGTAGTAGGCTCATTTGTATAATTGGGTTCCGTTTGAATGAGAAATAAGGGAGTTACATTTAATGTAACTAAGTTGAATTTTGAGGATTAATGTGTATCCCACATTAATTGGGAGGAGAAAAACTCACTAGTATATAAACTAGGAGTGAATTGTAATGGATGTGATTGAGCCAGAGGAGGCTATCCTGGTGGGCTTGGGCCTTGGAAGACCACACGCGCGCGGCTCGGCTCGTGGGTTCCTTGGTCTCATTGGATGGGCCGTAGGCCCGAGGAGGAGGTTGTCTTTTTGGGCCTAGCTCAAGTCTGATATGACTTTTGGGCTTCGTTCAAATGGGCCTCGTTCAAAGTCAGAGTCAGTAGATCTCGGCCATTAATGTCACGCGGAGTTGACTTGGACCAGATCAGCTAATTCATTACACACGGATTGGGCCATTTAATCCACGCGGATTGGGCCATTCATGTCACAGATTCTCCCCTGCAGCCTATAAAAGGAGGCTCTGCAGAACTCAAAAATCACACAATACAAACAGGAGGCTCTGCAGAACTCAAAAATCACAGCAGATCTCGGGTTTATTTGTTTTCTTACCTTAATTCTTGTTTAATTCTTGTATTTTATACAAATTTATAACTTGTAGCAAATAGGATTCCTACAATCTTAATTCTGAAATTTTTTTCCTACATTTCTACGACTAACAAATTTATGTTTTGAGTAAACAGGTTAAGGCGAATTGGAAATTTGTTCTCGTTTTTGTACGAGAAAATCCGGAAAAAATATTAATTTATTATTTCGATTTTAATCTGAATTGATTAAATTAATTATATATTTATTCGAGTTAAATATATTGTAAAACGGTTTTTAATTTATTAAATTAAATTAAATTTGTAAATAATTAATTAATTAAATTAAACTCGGTTAATTAATTAAATTAAGCGGAAATAATTGTTATTTTATTTCCTATTGTTTCGTTTTTGCATTTGTTCTAATCTGTTTCAATTTCATTTGGTCTCAAATTTGAAAAATGACTAACGGAAACGACAACGTTGTGGATGCTACCGCTGCAACTAAGAGTGGTGAGTCGACACTCCAAATTCAGTTTGGAGATGGTCTGCCATCAGTGACTCTGGAACAGAATACTGTTCAGCACCCTGAGGTGACTAAGGTCAATGACCCACCTGTGGTCGAGAACCAGACTCCGGTCATACCGAAACCGGGTGGACAGTCTCAAAAAAGCCAACAGATGGACTTGTCCGATGTTCAAATGCCCTATGTGAGGGTACCAGACAGGTCGTACACGGCTAGTATGCCGAGTGCATTTCATGCTGGAGTCTTTCCTGATAAGTTCGACTGGAAGGGGTTCAGGATTTGGTCTCAGAAGATGCAATTCTTCCTGAGCACAATGGGTCTGGAGTTCTGGACAGATTTCTGACGGAGGAGAAACCAAAGTTCTCCCCGAACAATACTGATGCCCTTGCTGATTGGGTCAAGGGAGATTATTCATGCAGAGGCTATGTCAAGTGCCGCATGATAGACTCGTTGTACAAGGTCTATTGCAACCATGATACCGCCAAGGAATTGTGGGACGCTCTGGAAAAGAAGTACAAGACTCAAGATGTTGGGTCGAAGAAGGCTGCAGTGGCTAAGTTCCTGAACTACAAAATGGTAGATTCAAGATCGGTAGTGGAACAAGTTGAAGAGCTGCAACTTATCGTCCATGAAGTCCTCTCCGAAGGCATGAACATCTGCGAGACATTCCAGGTAGGTTCTTTCATCGAGAAGCTTCCTCCATCATGGGAGCAGTTCAAAGTCTACTTGTTGCTGAAGCAAAAGGCAATGAGGGTGGAAGACTTGATTGTGAGGCTCCGGGTTGAGGAAAACAACAAGAGGGCCAATGGCTATGGACCTTCGAACAAGGCGAACCTGGCAGAGCATCAGGACAAGGGGAAGAAAAGGAAGTTTCAATCCAACAGCTCCAACAACTCCAACAACTTCAAAAAGCAAGGGCCTAATAAGTTTAGTGGAAAGTGCCACAAGTGCAACAAAGTTGGACACAAGGCGGATGAGTGTCGAAGCAAGATCGACACAAAGAGGGACAAAGGCAAGTCCCAAGCCAACATAGCTGAAGGGTCACTCACAGAGGACAACTTGTGTGCAGTGACTGAAGTCAACATGGTAGGCAGCAACCCAAAGGAGTGGTTCTATGACACCGGTGCAACTAGGCACATATGCTATAGGGGTCTCTTCACGACCTACAAGAAGAACCACGCCGAAGAGAAACTCTTCATGGGAAACTCCGCCACTTATAAGGTGGAAGGATATGGGAAGATCGTGCTGAAGATGACTTCCGAGAAGGAGCTGACGCTGAAGAACGTCCTTCATGTGCCGGACATCCGCAAGAACCTGATTTCGGGAACTCTACTCTCAAAGACTGGGTCCATGATCAAGTTTGTGTCTGACAGGCTGGTTCTCTCTAAGAAGGGGGTATATGTGAGTAGGGGTTATGTACATGATGGACTGATCAAAATGAATGTAATGACAGTCCTCCCAAAAGCTATTGTAATTGATGTTTCAATGAATAAGAATAACCCTATTGCTTATGTTGTTGAGTCTTTTAATATTTGGCATGAAAGATTGGGACATGTTAACTATAAGTCTATAAGTAGATTGATAAGTTTGAATATGATTCCAAAATGCAAAACAAGTAAAGACAAATGTGAAGTATGCGTTCAAGCGAAACTCACAAAAACACCATGACCCCATGTAGAAAGGACAACCGAACCTCTAGGATTAATTCACATTGATTTATGTGATTTAAAGTTTGTACAAACTAGAGGAGGTAAAAAGTATTTTGTGACTTTCATAGATGATTGCACAAGATATTGTTATGTATACTTGTTACGTAGCAAAGATGAAGCTTTAGAAAAGTTCAAAGAGTACAAGTTGGAAGATGAGAACCAACTTAGTAAAACGATTAAAATCGTAAGAAGTGATAGAGGAGGTGAGTATAGTGAACCTTTTAATGCGTTCTGTAGAGAACATGGCATTGTTCACCAAACTACCGCTCCTTATTCGCCAGAATCCAACGGAGTAGCGGAACGAAAGAACTGAACTCTAAAGGAAATGATGAATGCAATGTTGCAAGAATCTGGGTTAGCCCAGAACATGTCGGGGGAAGCATTGCTTACCTCAAATTACATTCTCAACAAAATACCACACAAGGTGACTGGAAAGACGCCTTATGAGTTGTGGAAAGGTAACGTACCTTCGTACAAATACCTCAAAGTGTGGGGGTGCCTAGCAAAAGTGGCAGTACCACCTCCTAAAAAGGTCTCAATTGGACCAAAAACCGTTGATTGTATTTTCATTGGGTATGCACATAACAGTAGTGCATATCGTTTCGTGGTATACAAGTCAGATATACCGGATATACATGCTAATACAATAATGGAATCAAGAAACGCATCTTTCTTTGAAAATGTGTTCCCTTGCAAGGATAAAGAATATCCTAAAAGGACTCGTGAACAACGAGATGCAAATGAGGTTGCTCAAGAAGCAAGCACATCTATGCAAGAAGCGAGCACTTCTATGCAAATAGTGAGTACTTCTGTCCAAGAAACAGAAGAAGAGAATGATGAACCTAGACGGAGCAAGAGAGCTCGAAAGGAAAAATCATTTGGCTCAGATTTCACAATGGCTTTTCTTCTAGAAAACGAACCTCGAACGTTTAAAGAAGCCATGTCAATTCCAGACGCACCTTCATGGAAGGAAGCGGTCAAAAGTGAAATAGACTCCATTATGCAAAATCATACATGAGAGTTAGCTGATTTACCCCCAGGAACAAAAGCGTTGGGATGTAAATGGATTTTCAAATGAAAGTTGAAAACCGATGGCTCAATAGATAAGTACAAGGCAAGGCTTGTAGTACAAGGGTTTAGACAAAAAGAAGGTCTAGATTTCTTTGATACTTATTCGCCGGTAACGAGAATTACTTCTATTCGAGTACTAATAGCGATTGCGGCTCTACGTAATCTAGAAATATATCAAATGGATTTTAAAACGGCCTTTCTAAACGGAGAGTTAGAAGAGGAAATTTATATGAAACAACCCTAGGGGTATGTTGTGCCTGGACAGGAACACAAAGTGTGTAGACTTGTGAAATCTTTATATGGATTAAAACAAGCACCTAAACAATGGCATGAGAAATTTGACAGTGTTATGATGTCAAATGGTTTCAATATAAATGAATGTGACAAATGTATTTATGTCAAAACAACTCCAAAAGGATATATCTTGTTGTGCCTATACGTTAATGACATGCTCAGTATTGGTAGTAACAAAGATATGATCCAACAAACTAAGAACATGCTTAGTGGAAAGTTTGACATGAAAGATTTGGGACTAGAGGATGTGATTCTAGGAATAAAAGTCATAAGACATTCTGAAGGAATCATTTTAACTCAAGATCATTACGCTGATAAGGTACTTGAATGTTTCAAGAAATACTCAAGCGGTAGTGCAAAGAGTCTCGTGGACCCTCAACTCGACTTAAAGAAAAACTCGGGTGATGGCATATCTCAAGTAGAGTATGCACGAGTGATGGGAAGTCTAATGTACTTAACAAATTGTACAAGACCAGATTTAGCACATGTGATGAACGTTTTAAGTCGTTACACCAGTAATCCAGGACATGGTCACTGGAAAGGCATAACAAGGGTATTGAACTACTTGAAATATACTCAAAATTATGGGTTACACTATGGACGATATCCAGCAGTGATGGAAGGCTATAGTGATGCTAATTGGATATCAGACTCCAAAAACTCAAAATCCACAAGCGGGTATGTTTTTACTCTAGGTGGTGCGGCTATATCCTGGAAATCCTCCAAACAAACACTACTGGCTAGATCCACAATGGAATCTAAATTCATTGCCTTGGACAAAGCAGCAGAAGAAGCAGAATGGCTTCGAAACTTTTTGGAGGATATACCAATGTGGGGAAAACCGGTGCCGACTATGAGTCTCCATTATAATAGTCAATCAGCAATAGCTCGAGCACTAAGTTCAATGTATAATGGTAAGTCTCGTCATATTAGAAGACGACATAAAACCATAAGACAATTGCTCTCAAACGGAGTGATCAATGTTGATTACATCCGATCGGCTGACAACCTAGAGGATCCGTTTACAAAAGGTTTGTCTCGAGAGCAAGTTGTAAAATCATCAAGAGGAATGTGTTTAAAGCCTATGACATAAGATGAAGTTTGATGGTAACCCTACTTACGTGATTGGAGATCCCAAGATGTAAGTTCAAAGGGACAACGAAATCAAACTAAATCTAAAGAGCACTTGGAGATTAACATCTTCTCCCAGTTCCTAGGATGATAAAAGTGCGTTGGTAAACTATAGGTTAAGTCATAAAGTGTTGGCTTTTAATGATTCCATAAGCTTTGAAAATCAAAGTGAAGCATAATGGTATACTACTTATGGTAAAATCACCTTATGAGTGTGAAATGGGGCCGTTTCTAGGAGAATTAACCGAGGCTGAATTCTCTAAGCTCACTCATGAATAACCAGGGATGTTCACGGCCAAAATGAACGCAATCAGAGAACCTAGTTCTGTGAGAAGATGAAACTGTGTGATAGTCGTTGGCTATGTTTACATCAAAGTCCGGGTGGTTCAAGACATCATGTTCACTACATGGTCGAGTAAATCCGATGGCTACTCACTATGGGTGGTCCAAGGCTGAAAAAATGCTACCAGCCCAAATGCAGTAATTCTTTGTCTCAAAAGTCTTTCTGTCGAGTCGTTTTACACATGTTTTAGAGTCATTTCTATTCATGTGGGGGATTGTTGGAACCGAATTTTCCAGGCACCGTTGGTGTCAGATAATGGGAGTGTTGGCTTCGTCTCCGCGAGCACTATTTTGTAGTATGCTCATTTGTATAATTCGAGTTTCGTTTGAATGAGAAATAAGGGAGTTACATTTAATGTAACTAAGTTGAATTTTGAGGATTAATGTGTATCCTACATTGATTAGGAGGAGAAAAACTCACTAGTATATAAACTAGGAGTGGATTGTAATGGATGTGATTGGGTCAGAGGAGGCTATCCTGGTGGGCTTGGGCCTTGGAAGACCACACGCGCGCGGTTCGGTTCGGTTCGGATCGGCTCGGCTCGTGAGCTCGTGGCCTCCTTGGTCTCATTGGTCTCATTGGATGGGCCGTAGGCCTGAGGAGGAGGTTGTCTTTTTGGGCCTAGCTCAAGTCTGATATGACTTTTGGGCTTCGTTCAAAGTCAGAGTCAGCAGATCTCGGGCATTAATGCCACGCGGAGTTGACTTGGACCAGATCAGCCAATTCATTACACACGGATTGGGCCATTTAATCCACGCGGATTGGGCCATTCATGTCACAGATTCTCCCCTGCAGCCTATAAAAGGAGGCTCTGCAGAACTCAAAAATCACACAATACGAACAATTGTTTAGCATTCCTATTCTCCTTCTCCCACAGTTTTCAGTCTCTATTCATCTCTTGTTCGAGTCTGAGAGTACACACAGTTCTAGAGTTCGTTGGCTTCTTCTTTTGGGTTGTGCAAAGCAGAAGTGGTATCGGATTTATCCTGGGATTCGGAACGCCGGTAACAGTCACACTATGGGGCGTTTTCAGAATTAAGGAAAGAGATAATATCTCGACTCCGTTCAAGTTCTACCGTTCGACTTCGGTAGTGTTTTATTTGTTTTCTTACCTTAATTCTTGTTTAATTCTTGTATTTTATACAAATTTATAAGTTGTAGCAAATAGGATTCCTACAATATGTTCATCATTCCATTTATGTGCAATTCCATGTATTGTGCAACAAAACCGACAATACAAGTTTACATAAAAAACTAGATTACCTCTAAATCTGATGCGTTCCTGGCCTCGAAAAGGTCAATGATGGCTTGCTGGAGCGATCTAGATCTCGTAGGGAGCCGGTCTTCTCAAGAACTGGTCGAGTAAGGGAACTAGAAGTGCGGCAGAAGTCTTGACAGTAAATGGGGAACTGAACGATAGTGAAGTTGTTACTTGCGACAACGAGCAACAACGATGGAGCGGATAAATTGTAGAGATGAAGTGGATGTAGAGTGTAGGTTTACGAAGAGTTTGGTAGATAAATCCACCGGTGAAGGAGATTAGAAGTAAGAAGAAAGGATAAAGAAGTTAGACTTTGTTTTGGTGACGCCTAGGGGATTAACAAAGAGATGCACTCGACTTTATCAATTAATCCAAAAGCTAAACGTGATATTAATGAAGAAGGCAAGTCATATATATAGGCGAGCCTTTATAAAAGAGTAGCTTGCGAAATAAGTAAAGAAAAATAATAAAGATAATAATAAAAGGAAAACTAGGGTCGGCCTCTCAAGCATGAGAGTAGACACGCCCTTAACCTAATAACATATACTAAAAATAGGAAATAATAACAATAACTAAGGGGATAATTGGCCTTCACGGCTCGCAGGAACTGATACCAAGGGAACTGGCTTCAGGAACTGAAGTTGGAGACTGGTACTAGGAACTGGAACCGAAACAAGAGACATTCATACTAGTGAGCGAGGGCATTAAGGAACTGGAGGTTAGAAACCTCAAAGAGTTGGCCACGATGCTAAGGACAAGAGATTGTGTGGCTTGACTGATTAGCTTGGCTCGAGATCGAGTCACGGGTCCAAGTGAGCGAAGGCTCATGGCTTCCTCTTCCTCAGTAGCTGTCAGCGATGGAAGGATCGCATTAAAATATGTCCTAGACTTAAACCATCAACCTTTTTTAACATAATAAAAAAAAACTTTTCAAAATACTCCATTCATTTTATAGGAGTAGTGAGTCACAATTACATGTTCATTATTGATTTTGAGTAATTAAACGACCGAAGCTCCTTTGGCCTAGTGATAGGAGATGAGAGAGTGTCACAATGACTATTTTAATGTTTTTAATTAAGAAAACAGTGTCAAGTAATTTTTATTAGTTTTTGTTAAAGAAAACTAACTCCTTGGGTTTCTCATTTTCCCTTGGGGTAGATGTTAGTTTCTAAATGGGTAATTTTTCTAATAAAAACGTACAAAAAGAGTTATTACCCAACTCACCGTAGTAGAGACACTAAACCAAAAAGGAAACAAAAAAAGAAACAAAAATATTTTGAATAATTAAACTAAATTTGATCCCGAAATTGATCCAAACAATAACATACTAGTAGTTCTGTCTAGAATCGACCAAATTCAATCCAACAAATTCAAACTCTACTCGAAGACATTTAGGACAATCAAGCAATTCGATCTAATCAAGCCGAAAGGTAAGAGGTGTTCATCTATGAATGACACTCTGACTCTTGTCTTTAAAAAAAATCTAATCAAATTGAATGGGACCAAAATCCCCCCAAAATCAAACATTTACAACCCTCTTAATCAACAACAAAAAACGAAAGCAATGAATACTAATTACGTAATTAGAATTTGATTGGGCAGTCCCAGTTTGCGTGGGTTTTTAAGTCCCTTTTCATAGGGAGTGTTTAGCAGTTATTTCGACCGTTATTATCCATTCAATTTGATGCAGCACTCCACTCGATTCCTCATAAAATTACGTCGGAGATGAATGAAATGCTGGTCAGATTGCCTACTGCTGAAGAGATTCATTCTGCTTTACAACAAATGCATCCAACTAAGGCCCCGGGGTTAGACGGAATGCATGCTATTTTTTATCAGAAATTTTGGCCGATTGTAGGGCCATATATTGTTTGCTTTATACAGCAGTGGTGGCGTGGAGAAGCCAGGATTGACGAAATAAATTCCATTGTGGTTACGCTAATTCCAAAGGTTTCGGTTCCTAAGGAAATGAAGGATTTTCGCCCTATCAGTCTATGCTCAGTTTTATACAAGGTAGTATCCAAGATGCTTTCCAATCGGCTGAAACAATGCTTGCATGCGGTTATTTCGGAGTCCCAAACTTCTTTTGTTAGTGGTCGTCTTATTACAGATAACGCTTTGGTGGCTATGGAATGTTTCAATTTTTGAAACATAAGACTACTGGACGGGAAGGTTTTATGTCCATGAAACTGGATATGAGTAAAGCGTATGACCGTGTGGAGTGGTCCTTTCTGGAAACTGTAATGGAACGGCTTGGCTTTGATGGTGTATGGACTAGTAAAGTTATGGACTGTGTTCGAACACCGACTTTTTCCTTCAAGATCAATGGGAGGGTTAAGGGACATGTTGTACCTGTTTTGGGCAAATAATCTCAAAGAATTATTATGCCTTTTAGCGAGGCAAAACAACCGAATCGAGTAAAAACACTACGATCCCCGAAGCAATACAACGATATGGATCGAGAGACAATGAACTTGAGACGAAGGGGTTTGGATCAGGAACACTCAAATCACTTTGCTTTTTTCCTTTGATTGATGATGGATTATTGGTTTACAAGTATTTTCAGTACTGAGAGCGTGTGTTTACAAATATGGGAAATTCCCTTTTATATTTCTATCCTAGTCAAGGCTGTTACTAGTTATAATTACATGATTTCCTAATTTTACTCCCTTGTGACCGTTACGGCCTTAATGGCTCGGATGGACCAGATCTTAAGCCTTCCGATTGCCACGTCTCTTTTCCATTACTTCAGCCATCTCACACGTATGGGCTCCCTCCTGGTATCTATCGAACGTGGGCCGGAATCTGGCCCAACAATTTGCCCCAAAAGGAAGCGTTGATGAGGCCCAACTGGCGATATGAATGGTTGCTTTTCTTCTCATCCAACCTTACACGTGCCTCCCAACGAGCGGATGGTTTGAATCCTTTCATGCAGTTACTTTTGGGCTTTAAATTGAGAGGACGGTCTACCTAGAGAGCCATCATTTCCCTTCTGCCGTCTCTGAGTCCCTAGGTGAGTTTCTCCTTCTTTTCCTTTCTTCATCTTCTTCCCTCCTTCATCCATGGCGAACCATCTTCAGATAGAAGTCGTCGACCTTTCACCGTGTCTCTGCGTTCAAGACGTCGTCCCCAGCGAGCTCTCCGAGGAAGACCTAAAGCTCTTCCGCCTTTGTTGTGATTTCCCCCCTCAGTCGACTCTTCGAAAACCAGATGAATACCAACGAGCCGACGACGAGGATGATGAGTGGGTATGTTTGTTTGAGTACCCCTTTAAAATAGGCCATGTCTTCACATTCTCTAAGTTAGTCCGTGACATCCTAGCCCGATATGACCTTGTCTGTTGCCAGATTATGCCTCACGGGTGGAGATTGCTCCGGATTCTTGACCGTCTTAATGAAAGATACCCTGATCTCCACTTTAACTTATCCGATTTTTAATATCTTCACCAACCCATGACCATCAAATCCCATATGTACTGTTTTTCGGCTCGCCCTGGTTACAAACCCATAGCCTTAGGTCAAAGTTGCAATGACAGAGGTTGGAAAAACGGTACTTTTTTGCACAGATAGCGACGCTTGGCACGGTGGAAGTTTGTGGCTTCATGAGGACTCGGTGGTTGCGTCGAGGTATGTACTGTTCCTGTGGTTGATCTTCTTTGTACTCCTTTAACTTCGTCTTACTTTTCCTTTTTGACAGTTCCTGAAGACATTGATCGTCCTAGTGACCCTGCGATTGAGGCTAAACTGAAGAGGATATTGTCATTCCCGGTCGCTCATCGCACCTTCCAGAACTCTACTATCAACAAGCCAATCTCCTCAAGCGACATGGGACCAAGCTCTACCCCTTCCAAGTGTAAGTCGTGGATCTTACTTTTTGTGTGTATTGTGTTTTGTTGGTGATTGCTTACCATGGGGACATGTTGTAATGGCAGCGACGAGCACTCGCGTAGGACGTTCCAGCGCTCGTCTTTCCTTCAAGGACCTGAGGGCTGTGCAAGGAAAAGGGAAAGCTTCTTCGTCCCAAGCTCTGCCTCCTAAACCCAAATCCGGTGAGAAACGGAAGTCCTCTGAAATCATTGACCTCTCGAAGGATGTACTCAGTGCTGAAGCTGCGACGGGCATTTCTATGATCTCGGATGTCGTCATTCCTGTGGACGTCAAGCTAAAAAGTCTTCAAGAGAACGTGGCCTTCGCTGGTGATAGTCTGTGGATGGTAAGTCTACTTCAGTGAGTCTTTTTCTTCTTTTTATTTCTGCTTTTTACAATGTATCTCTCTTGTCGCAGGCTGTTCAGCACGTCCGGGAAAGTCATGACAAGTTCGTCAAAACTATTGATGACATGATGTACAGGGCAGAGACTGCTGAAGGACGTGTAAAGGATTCGAAGAACATGTGAATGAAGCTAACAAGGCTCTGGAGGAGGAGAAGAATGCTTGTGGGTCGAAGGCGGTCGCCATCGGTTTGTACTTTGGTGCCTCGTCCCGTATTGAGATCATGGAGGAGTACTCCAAGGGACAACATGTGGCTTGGGATTTGGACGACGCTAAGGCTCGACTGCTGGCCGACTTTCCCGATGGTTGTCCTCACGCGGAGTACCTGGATGCCGTCCCTAGGCCCGAAGATGATGCTGGTGAAGCCGAGTCGAGCTTGGGTCGGACCGAAGCTCCTGGCGACTGTGTGTCGAAGGAAAGTGCTTCCAAGACCGGCGAATGACTCTTCTTTCTCCCTCTAGCTTTCGATATTTTCTTGCTGACTTTGTTGAACTTCTTGGTTTGTTTTGGCGACTCGTCCTCCATCGCGGATCGCAGGCTTTGTAAGCCAATGGTTTTGGCAATCCGTCCCCCATCGCAGATTGCATCCCACTTCTATAAGGATTCTGGCCGTATAGGCTCTTTTAATGCATAACCCGTCTTTTCTTTATGACGACCTATCCAAAATGATTTTGTTGGTCACAAGAAAGTTCTTTTGTGTTGTATGTAAAGGTATTTGCGTAGGTTAAGGATCATGTACCTTGTGACGTATACAAGGTCGCAGGGTACGTTGACCCAGGCGCCTGATTCGTCCGTCAGCAAAGGATTATATGGATCTGTGTGATGTCGGCTGCTCTCAAGGCAGGGAGAGATGGCATGTAATGTGAATGTATAAGTATTAGAGTCATGACGTACGTCTGAAGGATGAGTTAGCAATAGTGTTTTGCGTAATGTATGACGATCGTACCTTATTGTTTGTCATAAGGCGAATAGGGTACGACGTGCCTTTGTAATCCTTCGTGTTTCGATCGATCGTGTCTGTATGTATGCATGAGCTCATGAGTGTGTGTCTGTGTGGATCCACTTGTTCACTGCTAGACCCTTGCTGTCACACCTGCATTTATTTGAAAATAGGACAAACATATTTTTGGGTGGTAATGGGTTGTACGACGCTATTACCCTTTTATACTAGTGTCAGTATCTGTTTTCAAGAGATAACAAATTTATAGTTTTTTGAGGAATAAATGAGGTTTTCATAAACGATACAACTTTAGGTGGGTCACATTCCAGCTTCGAGGAATGGGATATCCGTCGATGCTTTCCAATCGATATGCCCCTTGTCCTACGACCTCGGCGATCCTATATGGTCCTTCCCACTGTGGAGCCAATTTTCCATCTCTAGGATCCTTGGTGTTCTGAAAAGTTTTCTTCAGGACCAAATCTCCTAACTTAAACACTTTAATCTTGACATTCTTGTTGTAGCTCCTTGCGACCTGTTGCTGGTATTTAAACATCCGGACCCTAGCCTTCTCCCTGAGTTCTCCGACGGTGTCTAGATCGTGTGACAAAGCCTCATCGTTTGTGTCAAAGTTTTGCAGCCCGTACCTGATGGTTGGAAGGAGAACTTCCGCAGGGATTACTGCTTCGCACTCATATACTAATGAGAAGGGGGATTGTCCTGTGGTGTTCTTAGGCGTCGTGCGATCTGCCCATAGGACATAGGGTAATTCGTCGGCTCATCGTCCCTTGGCTCCTTCTAACCTCTTCTTCAAGTTGTTGATCATGATCTTGCTACTGGACTCTGCCTGGCCATTAGACTGTGGATATCTAGGGGTAGAAGTGACCAAACTTATGTTCCATCGAGCACAGAAGGCCCTGGTCTTGCCCCCTATGAACTGGGAACCATTGTCGCAGACAATCTCTGAGGGTATGACGAATCTGCACAAAATGTTACGTTTAATAAAAGATATCACCTGTGCTTCTTTTATCTCTCTATAGGCTTCAGCTTCAATCCATTTTGAGAAATAATCCGTCATAGCTAAAAAGAAAACTCTTTGCCCCGGTGTTGGGGGAAGTTTACCGACGATGTCCATTCCCCATCTTATGAAGGGCCATAGAGCTATCGTAGGATGCAACAACTCAGATGGTTGATGTGGGACGGGCGCATGTCGCTGGCATGCGTCGCACTTCTTTGCGTGGTTCAGCGCGTCCGTGTTCATAGTCGGCCAAAAGAACCCTTGGCGTCTTGCTTTGCAAGCCAGGCTTCGACCTCCAGCGTGATTCCCGCACTCGCCATCGTGGATTGAATGCAATAATTCTTGCGCCTCAGATGGCGTTAGGCATTTGAGCTTTGCCCCTGTGACAGATCGTTTGAAAAGGAAACCGTCAATTAATTCATAAGAGAGTGCTTGTACCTTGAGTCTTTTGGTAGCCGCTTTGTCAGCCGGCAGGGTGCCCCTGACCATGTAGTCTAGGAGTGGCGTAGTCCAGACTTCCACTGGATCATCCATTTTCTCCCCACTACGTTCCTCCTCATTGACCAAAATTTCCTTTGTCTTAGATATAGCAGGAGTCGTCACATGGACGATAGGCACGACAGGGAACTCCTTGGGATCCAGAGCTGACCCCAAATTGGCCCGTGCGTCTGCCTGAGTGTTTTGTTCCCTTGGGATCTGGCATATTTCAAATGTGTTGAACTTTTCCATTAATCCTCGAGCGACGACTACGTAAGTAGCCATTCTGTCATCTTTTGTAGCATACGATCCCTAGACCTGATTAACTATGAGTAATGAATCACACGTGACCTTAAGATCCTCTATGCCCATGTCAAGTGCCAAATGTAACCCAAATATGAGTGCCTCATATTCAGCCTCGTTATTCGTCGCATCCCACTCACATCTCATGGCTTGGGCTATGTTATCCCCCTGTGGTGATTTCAGTACGACGCCGAGACCTGTGCCCCTAACGTTCGATGCCCCATCTGTGAAAAGTTCCCACGTTCCTTTCTGATCTGTGACAGATAATTCCGACGCTTCTTTCACTGCTTCTTCTTCTAAGGTGGGACTGAAATCAGCTACAAAGTCGGCCAAAGCCTGAGATTTGATTGCTGTCTGTGGCTCGTACTCTTTCTCATACCCACTCAAATGTATAGCCCATTTTGTGATGCGCCCCAGTTGAAGGATTTGCTCTTCTTTAGTGCGTCGTAGAAGTGTTTGCACTTGTCAGATGACTTTGAGATGAATCTGTTAAGGGTTGTTATGCGTCCTGTTAACTTTTGTACGTCCTTGACGCACCTGGGAGACCTTAAATTCATAATCGCCTTGATCTGTTCTGGACTGGTCTCAATTCCTCTTTGATTGACCAAGTACCCCAAGAATTTCCCTGACGACACACCAAAAGAACACTTAGTAGGATTTAATTTAATGTTATACCTTTTGAGTACTTCAAATGCCTCCTGTAGGTGTTCTATGTGATCTTTCTTCTGTTTCGATTTCACCAACATGTCGTCGATGTAGACCTCCATCGTATCTCCAATTTGATCCTTGAACATCTTATTAACCAGTCGCTCCTGCGTTTTTGAGTCCAAAAGGCATAACCTTGTAACAATAGGTTCCCTGACTAGTCACAAAAGCTGTTTTCTCCTGATTCCCCGGATCCATTTGAATCTGATGATACCCACTGAATGCGTCCATGAAGGTCAACATCTGATGCTCCGCCGTTGCGTCTATCATAGCGTCAATGTGCGGAAGTGGGAATGAATCTTTGGGACACGCCTTGTTTAGGTCTTTGAAGTCGACACAGACTCGCCACTTTCCATTCTTCTTTTCTACGACCACTACGTTTGCCAACCAGTCGGGGTATGCGACCTCCCTGATCTTGCCTGTTTCAAGGAGTTTCGTCACCTCCTCGTCGATGACTTTGTTGCGTCCAACTGTGAATTTCCTGCGTTTCTGTTTGACAGGAGGAAAACTCGAATCTACGTTAAGTTTATGGGTCATTATACTTGGTGAAATGCCCACCATGTCCTCGTGGGACCATGCGAAACAATCTGAATTTAGTCTTAAGAATTGTAATAAAGATATCCTTGTCTCATCGTCAAGGTCAGCCCCTATCCGAACAGTTCGTTTGGGCGAAGAGGGATCGAGTGCAATTTCGTCCAACCTTTCTGTCTGAGGTTCGACGTATCGGCTCGATCTCTCTCCGTCCTCTGACTGCTATGCTGACTTGTCCTCGACTGCCTGTTTCATGGACACCATATAACACTCCTTAGCTAGTTTTTGTTCTCCCTTAATTTCTTGTATCCCTCACTTAGTAGGGAATTTTATGGTTTGATGATAGGTTGAGGCGACGACTTTCATCGCATGGATCCATGGCCTCCCAATAATGCAATTATAGGGGGACTTGCAATCCATGATGTTGAACCTCACCTGGAGGTTCACGCCTCCTGCGTACACGGCTAGGACGATATCCCCAACCGTATACTTTACCTCACCACTAAAACCGACCAAGGGAATACGATTAGGGCTGACATCGTCCTCCCCTAATCCCATTTGTTTCAATGTTGATAAGTTCATTAAATTGCTAGAACTACCCGTATCGATTAAGATCCTACGTATAAGACAGTTTCCAATAGAGAGAGAGATAACCAAACCGTCGTGATGCTCCACCTCACATGCGTCAGCGTTGTCGAAGGTGATAGAGGGCAGATCACTTACCCTCTTCTCCTTTGATTCCGATGGTGGAGGTGAATCAAGGGCACAACACTTAGCCTGTCTCTTGGCCGCCGAGTATGATATTTCACACAACTCCGAACCACCCAAGATACAGTTGATAATCTTAGCTCGGACTGGCGATGGAGGACGGTTGTCGGGTCCTTTGTCACGCCGGTCGAGCGTTGCCTTCAAGCGTTCGGATATGACGTCTTTTAAGAAACCTTGCGCTAACAACCTAGCGACCTCCTTCCGAAGGGCGACACACTCATCCGTGTAATGACCATGATCGGCGTGAAAGTCACACCACCTGCTCATGTCTTTCTTTGATTAGGGTTTGTCGCTTTTCCTCGGCCATCTAACATCTTTTCCGAACCGATCGAAAGTTTTCACCAACTCTGCAACAGAAACACTAAAGTTGTAAGATTGAACCTTCGGAGCAAGGGATGGGTGATCCTTCCATTCAGTCCCACGTTCCCTGCTTGGCGTTGCCCTATCCCGGTCGCGCCGGCTATCCTCTCGAGATCTACGATCGACTCGGTCTGGGTTATTACGTGGAGCCTCATCTTCCTCCAATCGGACTTGGGCCATTGCCTTTGCTTGTACATCTTCGAAAGTCTGACACGGGGACTTCGTCAGTTCCCGGTAGAGTTCACTTCCCTTCGTCAGACCTCGGCGGAATGCCTGGATCGAGGTCTGAGGGTCGCAGTGTGGGACGGACACCTTGACCTTGTTGTACCTGTGTAAATAATCACGCAAAGACTCATTAGCTTTCTGGGTCACATAATACAGATCGCTCGACTATTTTTCCAACTTGTGACTGCTAGAAAATTGATTTTTGAATGAATCCACCAATTTTGCAAAGGACGCAATAGATCCTCGCAGAAGATTCATGAGCCACGTGAGGGCTGGTCCAGACAACGATGTGCCAAAGCTTTTGCACATGACTGCCTCTTGACTCCCATGAGGAACCGAGATAGCCATGAGCTTTTGCTTGTATAAAGCGACATGGTCGTCTGGATCACTGGTCACATCATAACTAGACATATTGGGCAAGTGGAACTTCTTCGGGATTTCGGATCGGGCAATTTCTTCAACGAATGGAGAATCCTCGAAGCCATCCGGGGCCTCTCTCTCGATGGGTCGAGGTACCCCCGGGATGCGCGCGATTCGATCATCCAGAGCCTTGAGACGTTCGCCAAGAACTTGATCGATGAGCATCTGGATGTTGCCTACGGGCTGAACCTGCGTTCCAATTGCTCGGTCCACGATGGGACCGACTGGAGTAGCTAAGGTAACTGTGTTAGCGGAAATTGGAATTTCGACATTAGGTTCAGGGTTACCGATTGACGCTCGACGGTCCATCGCTGGCGTCATGTCCACGTCTTCCATGGTAAGCCGAGTTCGAACGTGGGCCAATTGATTGGCCCCCAGCGTCCTTGCCGCGTTAGATCCCATGGACTGTACCTGCGCTCTAAGAACAGAATTCTCATTCATTAGTCTAGTGTTGGATGCGGATATCGCATCGTAATGTTGGCGGTGTTCATCCATTTCTCTGCGCAAGGATTCCATGGATTGATGCATGAGACGCATCTCCTCACGAGTTGTTTGCACCGTGTCCCCTGAGACAACGTCGCCAGCAGATTTTGTTGCCAGATCTTCATCGGTTGACCCTGGGATTTCCACGCCTGGAATTTCCACAATTGGAGTTTCCACGATTGGAGTTCCCTCGGGATTGAGATCCATAGGGCCTGAACCTGGAGCGGTAGCATCTCCGTTCACCATTGTTGTTAGCTACGAGATATCTTAGTTAAACCCGAAATCGATCGATAACTCCCCCCGGTGGGCGCCAAATTGTTTTGGGAAAATAATCTCAAAGAATTATTATGCCTTTTAGCGAGGCAAAACAACCGAATCGAGTAAAAACACTACGATCCCCGAAGCAATACAACGATATGGACCGAGAGACAATGAACTTGAGACGAAGGGGTTTGGATCAGGAACACTCGAATCACTTTGCTTTTTTCCTTTGATTGATGATGGATTATTGGTTTACAAGTATTTTCAGTACTGAGAGCGTGTGTTTACAAATATGGGAAATTCCCTTTTATATTTCTATCCTAGTCAAGGCTGTTACTAGCTATAATTACATGATTTCCTAATTTTACTCCCTTGTGGCCGTTACGGCCTTAGTGGCTCAGATGGACCAGATCTTAAGCCTTCCGATTGCAACGTCTCTTTTCCATTACTTCAGCCATATCACACGTATGGGCTCCCTCCTGGTATCTATCGAACGTGGGCCGGAATCTGGCCCAACAGTACCTTCGAGGGGGATACGCCAAGGTGATCCGATTTCCCCATATTTGTTCATTTTGTGTTCCGAGGTCTTCTCTTCTCTGATTGACTACTCAGTTCGTGAAAGAAGTTTACATGGCCTTCAGATCTGCAGAAATGCACCCATAGTGTCACATTTATTATTTGTTGATGACAACCTTATATTTACTAGGGCTAACCTCCAAGAATGCGCTCAATTGACAGATATTCTCAACCTCTATGAACGAGCGTCAGGTCAGAAAATTAACTATGACAAAACGGAGGTTTCGTTCAACAAAAATGTGCCACAACATTCTCGACTTGCTATTACTGGTTTGCTAGGTGTTACAGAAGTGGATCGCCATGCTAAATATTTGGGACTTCCTACTGCTATCGGGCGTTCAAATTTTTTTATCTTTGCTGCAGTTAAAGATAAAGTGTAGAGTAGGCTAAATGGATGGAGAGGCTCTATGCTATCCAAAGCAGGGAAAGAGGTTTTGATTAAGTCTGTCCTACAAAGCATCCCGACTTACTTAATGGGTGTGTATCGTATCCCTAATGGCTTGCTGGAAGATATACACACGATGATTGCTAAATTCTGGTGGGGGTCTACTGCCTTACGTAGAACTATACACTGAAAGCAATGGGAGTTTATGTGTCTTCCTAAAAAGCTAGGGGAAGAGGTTTCCGGGATTTGAGGGCTTTTAATGATGCTCTTTTGGCTAAACAGGCGTGGAGGTTATCTGTATATGGAAACTCTTTCCTTGCCAGGGTCTTAAGGGCTCGATATTATAGAAGAGGTTCTTTCCTGGATTCTTCTGTGGGATATCAAGGAAGCTATTCTTGGAGGAGTATTTTGAATGTTAAAGAAGTATTGCTGCAAGGATTGGGTTGGAGAGTGGGAACCGGTTCTAGCCTGAATATTACTACATGTAATTGGATCCCTGATGGGCTACAATTTCGGAAGCCCTTGGCCCAATCAAATGTCCCACCAGATTTGATGGTATCGGATTTGATAATTCCTGGATGCAGAGTATGGAATTCTAACCTAATCTGTTCTCTTTTCGGTCCCGCTGATGCCCAGACTGTTCTTTGTATCCCCCTTTCGCAACGCAATCTAGACGATTCGATGTTATGGTGGCCTGATCGTCACGGCTCTTTTAATGTCAAATCGGCTTACTGGCTTCGCAGTTGCCACACTATTGATTTCTGGCAAAATCGCCTCGCCGGTTCAGCTCAAGATGTTTGGCCTGTTATCTGGGGTCTTAAGGCACCACCGAAGGTACAAGATTTCATCTGGAGGGTGTGCTCGAACCCAGTCCCAGTCAAAGAGTTGCTTTTTCGACGACATATTATTGATTCAGCGATTTGTGATCGATGTGAATCTGCGTCGGAGTCTCTTTGGCATGCTCTAGTGGTCTGTCCTGAATCGGAGGTGGCTTGGTCAGGTTCGTCCCTTTTGGCCTTGACGAGAAATTGGTCTATCACCTCCTTTTCAGACTGTCTCCTGCATCTCAAGGATATTAATGGTATGGGTGGGGTTAAGGAGTTCTCTGTTCGTTGCTGGGTCGCTTGGGCTTGGAGGAATACTTGTCTTTTCAATGATGGTTTCACTAATGCTGATGTTTTCTGTACTGGGCTGCTGAAGTTTGCTTCCGATTATGACCAAATGACTATTCACATGACGACTTTGCACCAGTCAGCTATCCTGCCTGGCTCTTGGTCGGTTCCTCCCCAAGGTACTGTAAAATTAAATTTTGATGCATCTACTGGTGATATCAATTTTGGCATGGGATGTGTTTGTCGAAACTCATCAGGGGAGTTAATTCTGGTTGCTGGAAATTGTGTGGCTGGTTCTGGTGACTCTCTGTTTGTGGAAGCTCTGGCTTGTAGGTGGAGCCTCCAGGTGGCTATTCGTCTTGGGCATAGGAACTTGGTTATGTTGATCTAGTTATTGTTTATGTTATCCTTTTATTTAGTAGTTGTTCTAATGTATCCTTTTCTTTTCTGCGTCGTTACGGTAATACGGTGGCACACTTGGCTGCTGGACTTTCTAATTCTCGTAATTGTGAAATCGTGTAGCTATGTAATTTTCCTCGAGGCATTAAGAAGGCCTTGCGGAAATTGACTTAATATAAACACGGTTTTCCTTCCAAAAAAAAAAAATCTTGATTGGAACGTTTCCGGCTAACATAGCCAGCAGTTCAATTGGAAGCGGGGAGCTCATCAATCACATATTCCCTGAACCAATTCTGCTGCCATGGGAGAACAAGCACGAAGAATCAGCCCAACTAATAACCCCAGATTATAATCTCGGACGAATCCACAATCCTTCACCCCAAAATCACTCAACTTATAACCCTAAAATCTAAATCTCAGATGAATCCCAGCACAAAAGTACCCAAAACCCTAAAATTGCAAGGACGTACGAAAGGAATCATAGGAGAGCAGGAAGACGAGAGAAATCAGAGGAGGAAGACAAGATATTCAAAACTAGAAGTGCAGGAAGATGAGAGGGAAGGAGTTTCTACCTGGGAGAGTCGAGGAAAGCTGCAATTTTTAGGTTTTTTTATTGTTCCTATATAGCTGCCTAGAGGGGTTTGTGTTGATGTCTATACTCTATAGACTCAGCTCTCAGCCAGTCATGCTCTAGGGTTGATTTAGTTCCTTGGATACGATTCTGCTGTTGGATTTGATTTTCATACTGATAATTTTGTTAGGTATGATTTGCCTGGTGACATTCATGTAGCTTGATATAGAAACATTCATGTAGATCACTTACTTTGTTTGAGTTTGACATTTCTACAAGCATTTGCATCTGGGTGATGAATAAGCATGGTCCTAATGAGACTTGGACTGAACAATGTGTGATCTCCTCCCTTTCATTTCCTAGAGGAATGTTTCCTTGTGGAATGAGGGAATTGCAGGAAATGGGAAGCTACTGATGGAACATAAGATACTTATCAAGTTTTGAATGTTTGTTTTGGCTTGATTTGACTATGTTTCATATGAATGCATATACAGAGAGCATTGTTATTCTTGGTTTAAAGAATCAGAGCATTGGTTCAGACACTCTAGGCGAGAAGATGATGAAGGAGCGATTGATAAACGGAAGAAACCGATCTATTACTGAATACAGGCTGGAGAACATTCTTCTGAAGGTCATTTTCTTATCTTTATGTTGTCTTTTGGTCTTATTTAAGGTACCCTCTATAGAGAAGGCCTGCCTAGATATCCTTAAAATCATTACTTTTTCCATAATCATTACATTCTCTATAGCAGTTACAAATCTATGTTTTCAAAGTGTTGTGTTGCTACTTGTATGTTTTAGTTTTTCAAAAGATATCAGTCAAGGAAGAATATGTTCTTTTGACATGGATGATTGATGTCTATATCAAGGAGGAAGAAAAAAAACAATTATGAAGGTAGGACTTAAATGAGAGTGGAACCCAATTGCATAATGGTGACATATCTGTATATGAGGTTGACTCAAATGTAGCAAAGAAGATGAAAGAACAGGATATAGAAACATTCATGTACAAGGTCACTTGAGGAGTGACAAAAGAACAAGTATGACGTCATGAACAACTCTGACTGCTCAATGAAGCCTATCTTGAGTTCAATGGCTAGAAGTTGGCCAAGTTTGAAGTTTAATGATGTAAACTAAGCTTCACTGCTTCAGTACTACTGCTAATTTTTCTGATATTGATCTCTTGTAAGTTGTAATCTAATCTGATGATGTTGCTTATATTACTCTTAATACAGAAAAGCTTGTTGATCTTGTCTATAAACTGAAAGATTTGTCTGTTTTTCTTGTTTATGAATGTACAAGGAATGAACACTTGAATATAGTCATATACACATCTTAACAACCAAATCTTAGTAGCAATTTAACAGTGAGTAACTTCTGTTCAACTTAAGTTACCCACCATATTGTAATTGTAAATAACCTGTCCAATAAATTTTATTTACAACTCCATGACAAAATAATATTTTGAATCCAGAATTTTATCAATCATGAACAGTAGTGGCAATATGTATTTTCATGAACGTAATGTAGGAATAATATTAGTTGACAGTTTTACCATTATGGGTTTATAAAAAATAAAAATATTAGAAAAATCAAAGTTTCATACATATCTCCATTAACCCTAACCAGCCACACATTATCTGTCTAGACACCAAGTTGACAGAATGAAAAAGAATAAATACATAGAATATACATTTTGTACTTAAAGATTTCATTTAATGAATAATTAAAAGAATCACAAGAAAATTTCGGATGGACAAAACTACCCATCACCAAACTCACTCCAAAAAAGTAATAAAAAATAATTAAAAATTTCTAAAAATCTAACAAAATTAAAATTAAAATTATTTAGGAAGAGTGCGCATCACATACTATTGTGTACCCTAGAACAACCTCCCAATCCCATTAAATACCTTGCTACTATAAACAGGGCTTACTTTTTACCAGATTAGATATTACAAAAATCCTTTATCATTTTTATTCATTTGGGGTTACTATTTTTTGGTCGGAGAAATTTCCGCCTCCCTCGCCGCCGGTCACCGGAATCCCTACGCTTGAATTCACCCCAAAATATCTTCTTTCTCTCCTAGCTTCTGGTTTGCTCATTTCCTTACATTTCTCCAGATTTTGTTCATGTAATTAAAGTGGGTTGTAGGTTTTTTATCTCTTCCATTTTCAAATCCGCAGATTTAGCAAACTGGTCGGATTTGATTTTTTAAGGGTTTGAGCAAGAAATTATGCCCTTGTTGCAGCTGTTTCACGATCTGTGTACGGGTAAGTTCATCTCTCTAAAACACTGTCCTTTTCTCCCATTTCAATTTTTAATTTTCTCCCATAGTTAATGACTTAATTCTGTAGTCAGTCTCTTCAAGAGTGATACTTTGCCATCTGGGTTGTGCAAATTAAAGCGTTTTGGTTGTTCTCAGTTGCCTTGTTGGTGAATCACAATAAATTGATTTTAACTCATTTTGGTGCTCGTGAACTGACATTCTCATTCTGAAATGAGATGTGAGCTGGTGTAATCTTAGTTGCTTGCAGTGATTTCTGTTGAATTTTGTGGTTTTGAGGAATTTTCAGCAAGTTCATCATCCTTTTTCTACAAATTAGATTGTAGATCTGAATTTCTTTTTAAGGGTTTTCTTGATCTGAACATTTCTTATGCCTTATCTACTGCATCTTCGCTAATTAATCAGGGTCGCACACTTCGATTTGTTCTTTTGCCCTGAGTTTCTGCGTTAGTTAGATATATCTCCAACTCCAAGATTGGTTCTTTTGAGCTGGCAAAAATTGGAAAAAGGGTCACATTGAGATTGTATACTTCCAACTTTTAGCACTTAAATGCAACCTAGGGAGTAGAACTTTGTCTCTTCCACTGTTTTGTTTCTTCATCACTTCATAAGAAATTTATCTCAGTTTAGTGTTTTTTTTCTCGTATGATTACCCAAGTATCAAATCAATGTGCAGATGTCTAGGTCAAGTGTTGACCTTTCCTGTGGTCCTCGCTGCTGTTGAGTTTTTGAGTTTGATGTGTTGAAAGAATCTGACATGGAATCTAACAAAGAGGAAGCTCTCAAGGCCAAAGAGTATGCTGTCAAGAGATTCACAGCTAAAGACTATGCTGGAGCCAAGAATTTTGCTTTGAAGGCTAGGACACTATTCCCAGATCTGGATGACATTTCTCAAATGGTGGCTACATTTGACATTTATGTCGCTTCGGAATCCAGAGTCAATGGAGAAGTCGATTTTTATTCCGTTCTTGGGCTAAAACCCTCAGCTGACCGGTCAATGATTAAGAAGCAGTACAAAAAGCTGGCTGTGTTGCTCCACCCAGATAAGAACAAAACGGTTGGTGCTGATGGTGCATTTAAGCTTGTGTCTGAAGCTTGGACTCTTCTATCAGATGCTTCCAAGAGATCGTCTTATGATCTGAGAAGGAATAGTCAGCTGTCTTCTGATTCTGCATTGCCTCCTTCGTTCTGGACGGTTTGTACGTCTTGTCAAGTTCAGTATGAGTATCTCAGGAAGTACGTGAATAAGAGGCTGTCTTGTAAGAACTGTAGATCGACTTTCGTTGCTGTTGAACTCGGAACTGCTCCGATTGATGGCACTTTCCCCGTTTCTTGGTCTACTTATACGACTGATAATGGATACGGAGGCCATGGTGTACCATACTTTGCAAACAATGGTACACATGTTTCAGCAAAGGGGGTCCCGGGTTATCATTCTGCAAATGGATCTGAATACTCGCCAAATATGTCATTTCAATGGGGTCCTCCCGGGTCATCCACTGGATATACGACTGCTCCTGTTGACCCTGCTTACCATGCGAATGGGTATGTCAGCAAACCCGGTAAAAAGGTGAAGGCGGTGAAAAATGGGGTGGTAGAAACTGCTGCGGTAAAAACTACACGACCTTACAAAAAGAGAAAAGACGAGATTGGACGAGTTGTTTCTGTAAATGGATATGATGTTGGAAGACGGCTCCCAGAAGGAGTAAATGGAACTACTCTAAAGTTTTCAGGCCCAAATGAGCCTTCAAGCAGGCAACATCAAGTCTTATTATCCCCTCTAGATGCAAGAAGCATGTTGATTGAGAAGGCAAGAATCGGGATTAAGAAAAAGCTGAATGGGATTAAGGCGGCTTCAGCTTTAACAGCTGTGAAGAACAAAAAATTTAGTAGTGTAACCCCTGTGGTGGATAAACTTGTTGAATCTGATATAAAACTCCAGAGAAGTGGGCCTGTAAATCTAGTAGTACCTGACTCAGACTTTCATGATTTTGACAAGGACAGAACAGAGGAGTGTTTCAAGCCGAAGCAGATATGGGCCTTATACGACGAAGAAGATGGGATGCCGAGGCTTTACTGTCTGATCCGTGAGGTTATATCTGTAACTCCGTTCCAGATGCACATCAGCTACTTGAGCTCAAAATCCGACACTGAATTCGGGTTGGTAAACTGGATCAACTTGGGTTTCACAAAGTCATGCGGTCATTTCAGGGCAGTCAGTTCCGACATAGTCGAGCAAGTGAACATGTTCTCTCATCTTCTGCCCCAAGAAAAGGCGGGAAGGGGTGGCTGTGTAAAAATCTACCCAAGAAAAGGCGACGTTTGGGCTGTTTATAGGAACTGGTCTCGGGATTGGAGTCGATCGACCCCGTATGAAGTGAGGCATCAGTATGAAATGGTGGAGGTTGTTGGTGATCATTCTGAAGAGGTTGGTTTGAGTGTTGTTCGGCTCGTGAAGCTAGACGGGTTCAAGACTGTGTACCGTAGGAAGGACGAGAAAGACGGGATTTGGCGGATCCCGAGGAGAGAGATGCTGAGATTCTCGCACCAGGTGCCTTGTTTGATGCTCAAAGAGGAGAAAGATTTGCCTGAAGGGTGCTGGGAATTGGATCCTGCTGCTACTCCAGATGAGCTTCTTCAAGATACTAAAGAGGCTATGGTTGAAGATGATGAACACACAGCAGCAAATGCTTGAAGGTTGATTTTCTGCTGAAATGAATACATCTGTTCCAGAATCTTGGGATAGGGCTTTATAGAATTCTAGATTAGCTATGGTGATCGACGATCTATGAGAGTTGAACCCAAATCAATCTGAGGGGTTCATAGTTCATCATTAAATCTTGTATTGTTCATTAGTCAATGACTCAATATGTACCTGGATCTTTAATGCTTTAGATTATTACAAGTTTCATGTTGAAATGTATTGTTCTTTGTTTCTTATCAAATCCTCTGGTTGCAAGTCTGTGGAAGGTGAGATTCAGAGACAAGAGGAGGGAAACAAAGAGATGATAAAGGGGATAAGTCAAAGTTGGGACCCTAGTCAGAATCCAGCTTTGTTTCAAAGCAGAGAATATGTTCTCATCTTCAAATTTTTACTTTATTCTTTTTCTTTCTGTTTGTAATACTTTTTTTTTTGGTTGAATCTTTTTGTAATACTGATGATACATTAGAAACACTGCAAGCCAAGCATGTTCAAGATTCTTGGTACTGTATTTTTTGATAAGAGAAGTGATTGCGAAAATTCAAAGACCAAATTGACGTGATACATCAAGATAGGGAAACACTTGCTAGAAACGGACGGATCGGTATGAATTTTTTTAGCTCCAATAGTGTTAGTAAAATCAACTTGTAGTGAAATTGAACGGATCTAAAATCAACTTTGAGATCTATTCATACAATTATTTTTAAACTCCATTGAAACATGATAAAAAAAAAACACGATTCTTATATACAGCCCGGTACTTTATTCAAACGCAGCCTGGTTTCTCGCGTTACGCGAGATCCGGATAACTTTATCCGGTACCGGATAACCCTCGCGTTACGCGAGAAGCACGCCCCTCGCGTAACGCGAGATCCGGATAACTTTATCCGGTACCGGATAACCCTTGCGTTATGCGAGAAGCACGAAACACGTCCCTCGCGTAACGCGAGAAACCAGGCTGCGTTTGAATAAAGCACCGGGCTGTATTTAGTAATGGCAAAAAAAAAAGCATTCTTCGCAAACAATGGTATGTTTTTCTTTTTCGTTCGAAATACTTTATTACTAGTTTGTTCAACAGATTTACAATAGATGTCAATTTCTCGTATTCAATCCGGGGAATCAGATTATCATCTTCATTCACAAAACTATGGTGAATTAATAGACCCCTTCGTAGATGGTTGTATGTCAAGACAACGAAAGTTCAAACGAGGACATGCAGAAACGTTAGATGTCATTTATAAGATTTTTTATTGGAAAGATTGTTGTTTGATTGGATTAGATTTTAGTTTCTTTGTATTATGTTATCCATTGTAAACGCCTGGTAACATACTCTTAATAAATTCTATCGTTTGCCTTTGATCGAAAAAATAGAGTATTTTTCCTAGAGGTGCATTGAATTAATAATGAAATGGTTTACGTAAGAATAAACGCTTATTGACAAATCAATTATAGAAGATTTTCTAAAGATAAAGCCTATTTGTAGAATAACAACGTTTGGTAAAACAACATAATAATGACTTTGTTATGATAAAGTGTGAGATATTAATGACTCGAATTTAAAAGCTTTAAAAAGATTTATTTGTCAGAAAGGCCCATTAGAACTAAAAAGGTCATTATAATAGGATTGCCAAACAATACCTAATAAAACGTTATCTACACCCAAAATAGATTTTACATAGAACACTAATTAAGTGTTCACTAAACCAACATGCAAATAACTAAATTCGTTGATGGAGACATAATTCATAACCAACGTTATCTAGAGTATTGCCTCTTAAGGTCTCTCGACGAGGACGAACGGTTAGTGGCGGAGTCAGGATTTTTGTAAAGAGGGGGTGAAATTTCCTAAAACATAAAATTATTTATTTAATCATAGTATATATTTATAGTATAAAGGAATAAATTAAATATTTAAGAGAGTGTATTGAAATTTAAAACAATAAAAAGTAGTGGAGAAAGTTTGAACTCTTAACCAATGGTTATTTTGTAAAACATTTACCAACTCAACTAAAGAAACATATTGTCATAGTGTATAATATATAATATGTATTTATTAAAATTTTACCAAAAAATATTAATACTCACTAATTCGGAGTCGGAAAGAGGGGGCGGTCGCCCACCCTGCTCCCCCTTGGCTCCGCCACTGCGAACAGTAACATTTCATGTAATAAAGTGTGTGATTCAAGACATTCGAACATTATGAACATTTATATTCTTTATATAAGTTGATGCATATACAATACACATAGTGTATATTTATGCACACACAACGTTGTCAAATATCAGCCCTTGCGAGCACAATTTTTTTGGGTCCATTTGAACACATACGTACTTTGTTAGTAATGAACACATACATTATATTTGATGAACACATTAACGTCTGAACACACATGTAATTTAACTAAAAAACACAAAAATGATTTTCATTTTCACCCATAAATTTATAAAACTAATTCACATGCGTATATACAGCGTTTTACATACAAACTTGTATTGTTTCACATCACCACGTATATGTTCCACGAGAAAACATCAAGTTCCACGAGAACACATCACATAACAATTTTTTTTTTTGCACTTTGTTTGGCTCCTTTGAACACATACGTTATCACAGACGATCACATCATTAATCCCCGATTTACACATAGTTCATCCACGTATGGACACACATGTAATTCAACTAAAAACGCATAAAATGGTTCTCATTTTCACACATAAATTTGTAAGACTAATACACAAGCACATGCGTTGCTTTACATGAGCACATACATTGTATGTACACTTTGTTTTTCCCGTGAACACATACTTTGCCACCAACACATATGTTGCCACCGATGAAGACAAACATTATCACCGATGAACACACAACTCATCCACGTACGAACACACGTGTAATTAAGCTAAAATAATAACAATGATTCTTGTTTTCACACAAATTTATAAGACTAATACGCATGTATAAATGACACATGCGTTGTTTCACGTGAACTCATATGTTTTTTATAAGAAATTATAACTTACAAGATTTTTTTATATACGAGAGTGAATTATGCATAGTATGTCAATTTTAATTAGACAATTTTTCTGAATCAACATATAAATTTGAAAATTTCAATGTCTTTTCTAATTATAAAACACTCACTAGTGTATAGACCCGTGTCATGCACGGATATACTTATGATAATTAGTTTATAAGTACTTTAGTAAATTACTAACATAGAAATTGATATTTTTATTATAATTTATCAAAGTTATCTATTAAACAACTTAACAAAAATGCTAAAATTGAAAATTGGATCTGATCTTTATAAAGAAGTTAGGCATATTGAAAATTGGATCTGATTCAACCCAATTCATGCCTTAAGCCCGCGTAAGTCTGTGTATATTATAAGATATGACACCTTAATATAATAAATGTTTAAGTAATATTTTATTTTAATAGTATAGTTTGTAGTCATATTTGTTAGAAGTTATTTGTATATATATATATTTACCTAAAAAGTGATTAGATAATAATGTTTTATTTTAAGTCAAATAAAAATATAAAAACAATTAAAAGAGAATCAATAAAAAATTACTACAGGAATATGATATGGCAAGAATCAAGGAAAAACATTGAAAAAACTAAGTTTTAATAGATTATACGAGGTGGGTCGGGTGAAGACAAATGATCTGGTGAGGATATGAGGACACATCTCATCCATTAGATTAAAAAATAGACGGTGAAGATTAAAAGGGAGAAGGCACGTACACTCACTCACTTTAGGAAGGGGTGGCAATTTTGCAATTTTAAATCAAAATATTTAGAAAAGACAACTTTGCCCTCGTCTTCAACTTCCATGTTTCAACGAGAGAAGGACGACGATCTGGAGACGGCGCGAGCGATGCTGGCTTCTTCTCTCCTCCGCCACCGAAAAGCTTCTGCCTAGAGACTCCCCCGACGACGATTACGTCATCCACCACGAAGACATCTCTGGCACCTCTCCCTCGTTTCAGTCTTTTCTCCGCCCCCAATCCATTCTCCTGCGATTTCCCCCGATTCAAATCAACCCTAACACCTTCACCTTCGAGCCACCTCGCTACCATCAAGCAGCGTTGTCGTCGAGGTTCTATTCTTGTTCCTCTTATGACTTACAGCAGAACCAACAACACCTTCCCTTTGGAATCTCTCCATCGTGAAATTGGCAGTTTTAGGCAAGGGCTTTATTCGACCAAATTCCGTCGATCCGAGGGCTAATTGCTTGTCGACTGGTGGTGTGGGATAACCGGCTAACTTCTTGGGTTTATAATTCGACACCAGGTCAATCTGTGCATTGGATTATGTTTGAATTTTAGCCTAGATGATGAACCCAAAAAGTGCACGCCAACTGTTCGTTAAAATGTCTTTCAATCCAGTTTTTTTCCCGTGCAATGTGGTTTTGATTCTGATTTGCCTCATTTGATAAAGCCTTGTTGGTTTTTCAATTGTTTGATTGAGAAGGATGTTGTCTCACTCAATGCTAAGATTTCAGGGTGTGTTCAGGGCGGTTTGGTGAAGGAAGCATTGAGTTTGGTGGAAAATATTCAGAGTGCAGGAGTTAAACCTAATGTAGTAACCTGGAATACTTTGATTTTTCATTGTTCATTTCTATATGCATCTGGGTATACCTGTTATTGTTTGAATCTGAGTTACTGAAGTTTGGAAATTCAGTCTATTTCAACAGATTGGTCTAGATGATCTAGATTCAATGAGTTTGTTCACTTTAGCAAAGTGAACTTGTAAATGGCTCTATCATTTGTTCACAAAGTAGCTTGTAGCTCAATTATGTGTCTTTTTCTTTTGGTCTCAAGACTTCTGTTTTATGTGCAGGTGCTACCATGTTAGGGTTAGTCAAGAGTTGCATTGGTACAAAATTCACCAGTCAGTTTGGGGATCTGATAGCTGTAAGTGCTCTATTAAACATAATTTGTAATGTTCTCTATGATGTGTCATTACTTTGGCTATTTTGTAATGGTTATCATGCTAAATGTTTCTGGAAGCTAAAAACTTGACCATTAGATCCTTAAGTAAGCCTATTCATAAACCCCTACATATCCACATCCATGCAATTTTATAAAGATGATTAGTTGTCCTATATAGGCACTCAAAGTGGTTTAGTTTCATTTAGTAACTTTTTCCTGCTATGGTTTCAGTTGAACTGTAGTGTTGACAATCGAGCCTATGCTTTGAGTTTCGGGAAGAGTTAACCTTGAATAAATGGTGCTGTATATCAGTCTGATTACACCAATGCCCTCAATTCTAATACAATAAAATCAGAATCTAAAATGGTTAACTTATGGTTCCTTCCATGCTTTTTGGCCAGGCTCCACAGCAGTTTTCTGAACTTCAGGTTGAGACTTACTTGAAAACTGTGGCCTTCCGTCGTGAGATTGATGAGGTGCAAAAAGCCGCTTCCTCGAGTATAAAAGAGGTCAAAAACAGACAAATGCTGAGATGATGAAGGAGGAAGATTGGGAAGTCTTGATAAAAATGGAGGAAGAATACATTGACAATATATGTATGCAGATACTGAAATTTAAGCTTCACATAGTTATAACAGAGAAGGGGCTCAGTGATTTAGTGTGTCACTACTTTAGCAAGGCTGGTGTAAATGCAATCAGGAGATTGAGGAAGACAGATAACAATAGAATTGCTAAAGCATGTGGAGCTGTCAGTGTGAATAGGCCCGATGAGCTACATGAATGTGGAGTTGTCATTGTGAATAGGCCCGCTCTGTTCTTTTTGTTATTTTAGGGTTCATTTTGCATAGAGATTCTTGTTTACATTATTCAAGTTCTTGCTAAAAAATCATGCATATTCTTCCCTCGCATGACAATACAATATACGAGTTGACTATGTATTATTCAAGTTCATGCCAATTTCTAAGTCCATACCAAGATCTAAACTACAACCAAACAACTCATTAACAACCAAGTATGCAGAAACTCTTATAAAAAAGAGGTTCATAAAATATCCACTCAATATAATAAAAATGCCTAGGTTCATATATTTTGCCTTATAGGTTCGTAAAATATATATCAGAGGTTCATGTCGATAGTCTTCCAAGTTCATGAGTGTTTTTACCAAAAAATGTTTCAGGCTCTACATCATCTTACGTTCATGCCAATATTCTTGTAGGTTCGTGTCGATAACTTTGCATCATATTTTCATTCAATGCATTCCCACAACGGTATTTTATCAAGAGAGGAACACAAAAGATTAGAAATCACACCAGATTAGTTGATCACTACATTTGCAGGGTGAATGATGAGTTTAATGTTCCTACATATGCTAAGTAAAAATCTTATCTATATAAAGGTTGGCTGATGGTTGAACGAATTAAATGAAATCGGTACCTATTTAATTCTAAATCCATTTAATTTTTTAATTTTTTAATTATCATTAATTCTAAATTCAAGTCCTCTTTGTTTCTATTAGTTAATTATCCTTTATACCTAATTAATTCTAAATCCAATTAAGTCTTTCTGTTTTCTTAATTAGTTAACTTATTCTAATTCTAACCTAATCTAATATATCTTAGAAATATAGTAAAAATATATAAATTATAGTATTAGCTCTATAAAGTCTTCGTGTTATTTAGAAACTTAATTAAGTCACAAATTTAAATACATACATATTCTAATAATAGAAACATGACATATTAGCTATTTTATAAGGCTTCTCTGTTATGTTAGAAACTTAATTAAGTCACAAATTAAATTAATGTGTGAGCTTCTCTTATGATAATGCAACCCTATTCTAATATTATGTTTTAAAACTACTTCAAATATAAATATAAGGAAATAAAAAACATTTATAATTAAAAACAATAATAAATTTGAGAACAAAAAAAAATAGTAACAAATAATGTGTAACTATGTTAAATCAGATAATTTTCTCGCGCGGAGCGCGAAACCCGTATCTAGTATGCTAAGTAAAAATATGCTAAGCTTTTGATTAAGAAAAATAGTAATGACATGTTATTAACATATGATTTTAGAGGAGGTCGGGTTGGTATGAGTTGAATTTTAATTAACATTAAGACATCTATCGTAGGTTCATAAAAAACAATATAAACTTGCTCGTAAGTATAAATGAACTTGTCTGATAATATGCATGAACCATCCCATTGATAAATATGAAATCGTCTGAAAATACACACTTAGGTTCATGAAGAAATGTTTAGAGGTTCATGAAAATATGCCTAGAGGTTCATGAAAATATGCCTAGAGGTTCATGAACATATACACTTAGGTTCATTAAAATATACACTTATGTTCATGGAAATATGACTAGAGGTTCATGAAAATATGTCTAGAGGTTCATGAAAATATGTCTAGAGTTTCATGAGAATACACACTTAGGTTTATGAAAATACACACTTAGGTTCATGAAAATACGCCTAGAGGTTCATGAAAATATGTCTAGAGGTTCATGAAAATATGCCTTGAGGTTCATGATCGAGAATACACACTTAGGTTCATGAAAATATGTTCATAGAAATATGCCTAGAGGTTCATGAAAATATACAATTAGGTTAATGAAAATATGCCTAAAGGTTCATGAAAATATGCCTAAAGGTTCATGAAAATATGTAGGTTAAATTTTCACTAAAATACATTAGGTTCACATCAATAGTCATGTAGGTTAATTTAATAGTCTTGCAGGTTCATCAATTCTTTTAGCCGGATTTATTGGTTATAAACACATTGCACCAAAAAGACTTAGGTTCATATCGATAGTCGTGTAGGTTCATGTCGATAGCCTTGCAGGTTCATGACAATATTCTTGCAGGTTCATGGCAGTATCCTTGCAGGTTTATGGTTTTTTTAGCCTGAACTATTCTTATGAAAACATTGCACAAAAGAAATTAGGTTCATGTAGATAGTCGTGTAGGTTCATGTCGATAACCTTACATGTTCATGATAATAGTATTAAAGGTTCATTTACCCTAATTTATTTTTTTAATGATCACGTTGAACTAAATGTCTTAGGCTCATGTCGATAGTCGTGTAGGTTCATGTCGATTGCCTTATAGGTTCATGTCGATTGCCTTATAGGTTCATGCTGACAATCTTGAAGGTTCATTTAGGTAATTTATTTTTTATTGAACGCATTGAACTAAAAGACACTATGTTCATGTTGATAGTCGTGTAGGTTCATGTCGATAGCTTTACAGGTTCATGCTGATAGTCTTGAAGGTTCATTTAGCCAATTTTTTATAATGAACGAGGTTCATGTCGATAGACGTGTAGGTTCATACCCATAGCCTTGCAGGTTCATGCCGATAGTTTTGCAGGTTCGTGAATATTTTTAACCCGATTTTCTTTATACATTGAAATAAAATGTCTTAGGTTCATGTCGATAGTCATGTAGGTTCATGTCGATAGCCTTACAAGTTCATATTAATAGTCTTGCAGGTTCATGTCGATAACCTTACATGTTCATACTAATAATTAAAGGTTCATGAAAATATGCATAGAGGTTCATGAAAATATGTCTAGAGGTTCATAAAAATAAGCACGTAGGTTCATGAAAATATGTCTAGAGGTTCATAAAAATAAGCACGTAGGTTCATGAAAATATACCTAGAGGTTCATGAAAATACACACTTAGGTTCATGAAAATATGCCTAGAGGTTCATGAAAATATGACTAGAGGTTCATGAAAATATGCCTAGAGGTTCATGAAAATATGTCTAAAGGTTCACGAAAATATACACTTAGGTTCATGTTGATAATCTTACAAGCTCATGTTACTTATAAACCTGACTAATATAAACGCGAGGTTCAGAAAATTAGATTGGTCACCTTTATTCATTATTTTTTAGATATACTGAAAAATCAATCTTGATTTTCAGGTGGAAATGATCGAACGAATAGTTCTTATGCAGCCAAATTAGATTGGTCACCACTAAGCTTTTCTACCAACAAATACGTTTGATTTTTGAACAAGTCATGTAAGCAAAACCTTATTCATCTTCACCAAACATACATGACACAATGAAACACAACAGAAACCATCAACAAACCAACCATTAGAAGCCACTCCTCTTCCATCAAGCAAGATGCTCACCCATTGCAAGGATCTTGAGTTGCTGCTTCTTCATGAGCTCATGTGGGACCGGGCCAAAAACATGGATCCCTACAGGCTCCCCTTGCTTGTTAAGGATGACGACAACATTGTCATCAAACTTGACCTCACTTCCGTCACATCAGCCCTTAGGCATAGCTGCACGGACCACAACTGCCCACACAACGTCACCTTTCTTGACCTTGCCACCTGGACGAGTTTCCTTGACTTGTGCAACTATGATGTCACCTAGTATCGCCCCTTTCTTCCCCCTTAGGGCTTGTATGCACATCACTTGCTTTGCACCTGAGTTGTTCACCACATTCAGCTTCGTTCTTATCTGAATGAACGTCCTTTGTTGCTGTTATGTTAATCACATAATTTTTGTTTCAGATAAATTGTGGCTCATGAGCATAATATTCAACTAAGTTCTCCAAAGACAGCATATTCGACATTTGTTGTACATATACCACTGATACGATTCTCCATTGCTTCTTCCACCTAAGTGCAACGCACCAGCAACAACAACATAAGCATCAAAATACACTGCATTTGCTCAAATGGATACTAAAAATGCACCAACAATAATGTAATTAAGCTAGTTGTACATATACCTTGAGTATTCTTGCTCAGGTGTGATTTGAACTTTTTTGCCTTGGGATCTAGCCATCTTTGTTCTCTACCCACTAATACATGCCTCTTCTACGATACCTTTCGACTTTTCTTGAAGAAATCCAACCTGTTAAAAGGTGCATCGTAATTAGAATCGAATTTCCACTTGGATGAGGAATTTACTCGGATACAAAATCTACCTTGAGTAAACTGTTCTACACACCTGATTTATAACTCTGTCTCGTTCCGGCATTTTAACAAACACCTTGTGGGCATAGACTGTACACTATGAATTCGGGCGAGGCAGAGCTCGATCACTGAATTTGCATATTAAATGGTTGGTCTCTAGGGTTTGAGAGGGGGTTTGACGGATGTAATTGAGCATCGTTCGTCTCCCATGGCTTCATAGATAGAAAAGTCAAGTAATCTGATGGCGAGGTCGTGTTGTCTGACGACGTGGACAAGATACAGAAACCATGTTTTCCAGAAGCTTGCTCGTCGCCTGCTTCTCCTTCGCCTATGAAATCACTGCGAGTAGGGTTTGAGAGGGAAATTCGACGGAGCTGATTGAAGAATCACCGAGTCTTACCAGGAAGAAACAAAATACAAGTGAAATCAACACCAAAATCAAGGAAGAAATCAGGAAAAGTTGAGGAGAAGAGGGCGATTACGACTCGCAGACAACGAGAAAGAAAAGAGCGAGGGAGGGAGAAAGGTGAAAGAAACAGAACCACGAAATGACTAAATTGCCCTTTGCATTATCTACCAGTGCAAAAGACGGAAATAATCTGGAACGTCAGATCAATTATAATCAACGGACGAGAGTGTATTCGCATGTCCTCACCCATAGATTTGTCCTCATTTGATCAATTATAATCAATTATATAGCGGTTCAGCTCCGGTAGAGTTGAGCCTCAACTCTATACATAGAGTTTGGTGAATTAAAGCCGTTGATCAAAATCAATAACCCACAATCAATCCCACCTTACAACATTTAAGGAATCTCCACACTTTCTTCTTTTTTATCAAACAGATCTCTAACCTATAAAAGGTTATGCTAATTAACACAAGATTATTTATTTGTAACCAAAAAAAAAAAAAAAATTCTAAATGGAAAGCAAAAATTACGATGGCTTATTGGCTTTTCTTCATTCTACACTAAAACCCATCTTCTTCCTTGAATGATTTTGCTTTGCTTCTTCCTTGAATGATTTTGCTTTGCATCTTCCTCCAAGTGAGTTTTTAACGTAATGGATTCATATTTATATATTGTTTATATTTTTTGGTAAACATACATACATATAATTTAATTTGTCATAACTTGCAGCATTATATTAATACACCAAGTCCGACATTATGGAGGGATCCATGGATTGGATTCCTCAAGTAGGCATGGAGTTTGATTCAGTAGAGAAGATGTTTGGGAATTTTGGCTTCATTATGGAGGGAAAATGGGCTTCAATGTTCGCAAGCATTATGAAAACAAGAGCAAGAAGACCGGAGATGTGACTTCAAGAAGATTTGTTTGTGCGAAAGAGGGTCATCGGATTGCTGTTTCGAAAGGCAGTTTATCAAAGCGCTATCGGGCTGAAACTAGAATAGGTTGCAAAGCTCGCGTTGGGTTCCAATTGATCAAAGAAAAAGGAAAATATCAAATTCATGATCTTGTTTTAGAGCATAATCATCTTCTTCATTTACCAGAGACTGGACACTTATTAGTATCGCAAAGAAGAATAACAGAAGCTCAAGTACTTGAAATTGATTTGGCTGATGACTCTGGAATTAAGCCTAAAGCAACACATGAGTTTCTAGGATCGCATGTTGGCGGATCAACTAATCTTGGCTAAACACATCGAGATCGTAGAAACTATCTACAGAGAAGAAGACAACGAGACATGGCGTATGGGGAGGCTGGAAGTCTACTGAGGTACTTTCATATGCAAACAGTCACTACTACAAAGAAGACCTAATATAGCATAGAATATAACCCGGGCGTTAAACATGCGTGATATATGCTCTGTTTATAAAAACTGTCGTAGAATATAACCCGGACCTATCTAAGTCCGGGTTATTTGATTATATGGTGTACTAAAATAATTCGCAAGCATGCACGCCCGGGTTATATGTGCATTAAAATATAACGCAACATAATTATCCGGATTATTTTACACTACTACTTAATTCCTCCTATTACCAGAAGGCCCCGTCAGTAGATCAATGAACCCTAATACAACCATCTCTCCCCAAATTTGGTCCGCTAGCGAAACGAAGGATACAAACATGAACACGAATCTCTCTTTCTTCTCCACACTTTCTCTACTCCAACTTCACTAATCAATTCTGCAGCCATCTCTTCTTCTACGAAACAAGTGATTGACATGTCTGCCAAGATTCCTTCCTCGCCTGCCGCCTCCTACTCCGACGGCCTCGACGATGTCCAAGTCTTTGTCTGCGTGAGTCCTTCTTTCTTCTGTGATGAATCGATTGTCTACTTTAGAATTGTTCGTTCTTTGATGTTGTATTGATTACTTCGTTCGAATTTGGAAATCGGAACTCCTATTGCTTTGATTTTGGGAGAAACTATATGAATTGAAAATTGTGAATGTGATTTCGTTCTTTGATGTGTTGTTGATTGTTCTTGATTCAAACTTTGGAATTTGGAACTCCTGCTGCTTTGATTTTGCGGGAGACCTAATTCTTTCTTGACATGTTTAGACCTAATCAAAGAATGTCACCGCTATCTTCTTCATCATTATGGAGAAAACCTTCAGTAAGTAGAATGTTCTTTACATGTTTAAAGGCGCGGTCCCTTAAATAATATAGTTTTATAACGTCAAAAACAAATTGAACTACTTATATTGACATGATATTAAATATTCCATAGTTTATATTGCTACGAAATCTTACAAACTTGCATAAATATCGTAAGCAAATGCACAATCGTGTATCTTATTTTGATATTTGATAAGTTCAAGGTTAATACGCCATATGGAATGAAATTTATGCAGTAAATATTTTTTTAAATCGATCTGTTTTTTATATTAGCTTCTATTCGCCCAGCCGCGTCCATCTAGGGGTGTAACACTCGGGGCAATTGCCCTCTCCTTACCAGTTTGGTAAATTAAAGAAGGTGACCAAGAAGAAGAGTTCATTTGATACACAAGAGAAGGAACAAGGTTCAAGACCTGAAAAACAAACTCCTAAAAATCAAGCACGAAAGGTACGTATTCTTTCTTAGAAAAGTATGAACTTGACAAAAGACAAAATAAATCAGCAAAATGACTCAAATTATATGTTTAATATGGTGTTTTGTTTTTTATGTCACTTATGAGATTGGACATAAGGATAATATTTTTCTTCAACAAAGTGAGTCAGGTAGTCATATGCATCAACATCCTCAATTTCTTGGCAATGCAAATCCAAGGATGTACAATGATAATTTTCAAGAGCGTCTTGTATGTAAAAGTTTATCATAATAATTACTTGAACTTATTAGTTGAATTAAGTTCAATATAGTTGTAAATAAGATAAAAAAATGCTTCTAATACATGTGATAACTGCTTTTTTTTTTAGGATTTGAACGTGGAATTTACATTTCCTCAAGTATTTTTTCAGAATTGAGGCAAATGTTAGCAAACTAGGTATATATGTAATATTTTATTATATGTTTTTTGTTATTCAATTAAGTTTATATATTTGACTTTCTCCTAATGCAGGATTACGAAGGAGGAGTAACATTACTCTCTAAGCTGTTCAACACAATAAAGCAATTGTTTTAATTTTCTTTTGGGATGATTTGCTAGTATTTATAATGATATAATTTGTTTTTGAAATAATTTTTTATGATACATTTGACGATGTTTTGAGTGTAATGCACTAAGGAGAGAAGCAAAAGAACTTTGGAAATTCTGCATGAATCAATTATTCATTTTTTCTTATAAATAAATTATTGTACTGTGTTTTTTTTTTGGTCTAGTATTATTGTACTGTGTTAGTTTAACTAAATATATTGAAGTCTAAATATTAAAAATAGAAAAGATAGTTCACCCTAACATTTTGCAAAAAAAACAAATATATAAAATACAGTACGTAGGGGAGAGAAATTATGGAACATTAATGATAATTTCCTTAAATGCTATGGTGGGATTGATTGTGGGTCATTGATTTTGATCAACTGCTTTAATTCACCAAACTCTATGGATAGAGTTGAGGCTCAACTCTACCAGAGCTGAACCGATTATATAGATATAGATGTCCCATATTTTTGGGCTGTTTATTGGTGTTCGTGGTTAAATTGAAATTGCAAAAAGAATTAACAAGTTCCCGCTCTTGTAAACGCTCTCAAGTCAACAAAGAAACCGCCTCTCTTCTTGATAGTAACCGTCGTTAGTTCAGGGACAATCATCGATCCCAGATCCATAATTTTATGTGTTCTTATAGTAATCATTACTTATTATTTAGTTATTGTTACTCTCTCTTCGTGTAAGAGGTTTCAGTCCCCCTTCTGGTGGGTGGTTTTCAGTCTCGTACTCTGACGGGTAATGTAATACCTCTTATTTTGATTGAAAATATCTATATATGGTCCATAATATATCTAATATATGATGTGTTATACGAGAATAAAATTGTAAATTATATGATGTATTATACGCGATTTTGTATGTGAACTTGTGAAGGCTTAACTTCTGGTTAATTATTATAGGAAACTAATAAATATAATAAAATACCCTAATACTAGTGTTAATTATTTTAAAAAGAATTAATGTTCTTACTTAACCTAGTATATAAGGTTTTTTCTAAACCTAAATCAACCCTAGCCTCCTTCATCTCTTCTTCTCTCTCTTCTCTTCAGCCTCCATTTTCTCCAATTCGTACTGCAGAATGAAGATCGATTTGGGTAAGTTACTAAACTCGAAAAATTATGATATTTTAGTGGGAAATCAGATAAGTTATCAGGAGTATGTACGTAAAATTTCGTGATTTTTGGATAACTGTCGTTACCAATTCGTTGTATTGCTGGAACGCTGGATAGATGGTAGTGTTTTGGAAAATCATCATATATTGATTATAGATCCGAATTGAGTTTATGATATATGGTTAGAATCGTCTAGAAGTCTAGTTTATATGTATATAATTTCATGATTTTTGATGAATTTTAGATCATGTATTTATATGTAAAACCGAATACTGTACGAATCCAGAATGTATAGGACAGTCCTGGAGTATATTAATTATATAGCTTTCGTTTGATATCGGATTTAGATAATTCTTGAAGAATTAGGTTCGTAACCTTTAAGGCTATTGATCTGTAAAGTTTGATGATTTTAGGACGTTGTTTAATATTTGTTTTATATTTTACAAGTTTACTTGCTGATTCTGGAATTTGGAGTCTTTTATATATAAGTGTGTTTGTATAAGGTTTCGTGTTGACATGTACTTTTGTATATATATGGCTTGTTTAGGTCGGGTTATGATTGATGATGGATCTTCATTGGATAATATATGCTTGGATTCGAGGCGAGTCATCCCTCGACTTACTTAGTTGCTTGCCTCAGACTGGCCCGCTTGACGATTGCGTTGATGGACTCTGACTGTAATGTTGTGTTCTTCCTTGTTTTTAATTTGGATTAAGTGCATAAATATTTTATGTGGTTACCTTTATATGCGACTTGTTTTGATACCTAATGTGTCGAGTTGTTGTTTTGCTTTGTGTGGTAGATTAGAATTTGCCTCTATAATTTATGTTGTTGTGACTGATAAGTCGATGTTGTGTGTGCTTGTAGTTGATGATCTTATTCCTTGGTGTGTGGTTTGTGGTTGCACGTTGGAGGTGTATTTGTTGTGTTATCTTGAGTTGTTGTGGATAAAGAATTGATGTTGTTTGTGCTTGTGTTAAAGTTGTGTTATCTAATGATGTGTTGCATTTTATGATTGATTGTATGTGGGTGAGCGTGTGAGGTGCATTGTGATTTGCTATCTTATGTGTTTGACTAAGTGTTGATTCTGCTGTGCTTGTTAAGTATCGTTGTGAGGTTGATATGTTGATTGAGTTTATGCTTTGGTTGATGTGTTGTTTGTAAATTGCAGTTTAGTTTCTTGAGATGTAGTTTGATTGCGGGTTCATCCCCTGAGATCCCAAATTCTAACCCAGGTCACTCTGGGTTTTCTTTTGATTATGATGGTTACAGGACTTTAGCTTGTACGATGTGGTAGCTGCATGGAGAAGTTGGAGGTGCTCGACGGTGGTGTTAGCTTAGTGTCTAGAGTTGCGTATTTTATATTATAATTTTCGTATTGAGTTTTAGAATATCTTTGTATTATAGTCGCTTCCGCTGTAGTGATCGTTATGTTGTTGTCTTTAGCCTGGTGGATTTCGAGTGGAAATCCACAGCGGTAACGCCTAGGAGTTGCGGTGTTACAGGTAATGGTTTTGACTCCTACATTAGGAGAGATGCAAACAATGATGTGGTTTTCTTTTGTTCAACAGATTTACAATGGATGTCAATTTCTCGTATTCAATCTGGGGAATCAGATCATCATCTTCCTTCTCAAAACTATGGTGAATCAATAAACCCCTTCGTAGATGACTGTATGTTAAGACAACGAAAGTTCAAACGAAGGCATGCAGAAACGTTAGATGTCATTTATAAGATCCTTAGTTTTATTGGAAAATATTGTTATTTGATTGAATTAGATTTAGTTTCTTTGTATTATGTTATCCATTGTAAACGTTAGAGGTCATTTATAAGATTCTATTGTTTGTCTTTCAAAAAAAAAAAAAATGAAATTGCAAAAAGAATAAAAAAAAAAGATTGCGAATTGTTTTAAAACAATCGTTGTTCAGTTACGTTTTGATCAGTTGCTCATCCAGTTCCTTGTTCCCTCCAACACAACAAAAAAGGAATTCTTCCCCCTTTGTCCCAATACTCTGTATCTAGGGTTTATCAATTTCCAACCTTCTATTCTCCAATCCGGATTACCAATTTCACAATTAAGTTTCTTAGGGCGGCTATTGCGACGTCCCTCTACTTCTGAATTGCTCGCGACGAGTTCTTGTTTCGTTGCAAGGACCGATGGGTCGCTCTCGCGCTGTATCTCATTCTGCTGACGATGATTCCAGCCAGAGGTCTGTTCAAATTCCAAATTGCACTCGCCTTTATAATTCAGCTAGTTTACTTGTGGCAGCTTGAATTTTCAGTACTGTTTTGTCTTGTTTCAATTGAGAATTCACTTCTTTAAATTCTTGTAGAATCAAGGAAGTTCGGTTTTTGAATTTTGGACTGATTTTGAGTTTGGGTTTTCTCTTCTTTTCGTTTTCTGATTGATTACTAGTATCAGTAATTCAGGAGGAGATTCACTGAACAATGTGATGCTGCATATTGATCAATTACATTGATTTTTGAGGGGAAAGAAGAAAAACAATCAAAATGATAATCTGATATTGTTGTTAAAACTAAGGATTAGTAATGGTAAAGGATATGTATGTTATGTAGCAGAAAAATTCGAACTTTATAAACCAGTGGTCGCCCCTAAGTTGATCCCGACAGCTATTTATTGGCGGAAACTTCTCCTCCTTCTAGGGGTTGGTGAATTATGATTTTCGTTACATGCCATATCTGTGTAGTTCTTGCGAACGGAGTGATTTGATCTTTTCGGGCATCTGGCTCTAGATTGTGAAAACATCATATTGAGACACACATATTGGTTAGAAGAGAGAATAATATTAAAATGACATCTTAAATGTAAATAAAATGGTTTTTGGTTGATGAACGTGAAATTCTATCATTAAGGTTCCTTGTGCTTCTTCACTCACATTCTGCATAGTCGGCGATTTATCTTCTGAAAGGAGTGAACAATAAGATTTCATTGTACCGACTTGATCTGTTATAGCCTCCTCTTGAGCTTTATACGTTTTTTACAATCAAGAGAACAATCTAAAAAAATGTCTCAGAAATCGCCAGATAAATGCTACTTTGAGCAGAATTCAATGCTAAAATGATTAGTAACAGGCATTTTCTACTCCATTGTAGTTCATACTTAAAATGCAAAAGATGTAAAGATTTTGAAAGAATGAAATTGATCTCAGCAAGAGGTCTTGTTCTTTATTTCTCTTTATTTTAGTGAACTAAAGGAGGTCTGCTACAAACTTCTGTTATTTGTAAGCATTTGGACCATCATACATATCCCAATAATGATCTTCCTTGCCATTCTAGATGGAATTCATACGGTCTTCTCCTTTTTTTCCCAAAAAAATATATATTTTAACTCAAATTCTTTGGTTGCAAATTTTTATCTGCGAATAATGATGCTCTTAATTGCCTGAAAATGGAAGAAAGTACTTCTACTTATCATTTTCTAATGTGGAATAAGGGCCATCTAATTGGAATCTAAATTGAAGAAATAATTGGGAATTTGTAAGGTGATAGCAGAAGGATGAGCTTGTGTATGACCATCTTAGAGTAATGAATAGAGAAACTGGGCGAAGGGAAAATGGAGTTTCCATTAAAAACAATATATTTAGAAAATTATCCGTCTCTTACACATATTTTCATTTCTAATATGAAAACATTCAACTTGAAGTTCTATAAACAGTATTACTTGTTTTTGTTCAGCTAATGACATATGATCAGTATTATTTTACATGATCTTAGTGTAAATAAGTTTCTAACCTAGTGTTGTACAAATATTAAAGACACCTAGCACCGAGAGAAAAAAAAGTGATTATAGTAAACAAGTACTTTTATTTCCTTTGCATACAAGAAGCATGTCTTAAGCTATTTCTGAAGCCTTTTGGACCTCGAATATTGTTTAGCTGTCTGATTATGGAACAGTTCTGCTGCTTGCGTTTTGATTCTAAACACTTCTACCCAGTGCTTAACTAATAATAGATATACTAATCTGCATGTATTTATCTAAGGTCTGTCTGAACCAAGCAGTGACATCTTTTACCCTTTCGTTATTTACTACTAAATCATTCCTACTTCCCGGTTTCCAGCTCTTCTTGAAAACATTGACATAAGATGAATATGTATTGGCTTTTGGATTTTGATGATGAATGCTTTATTTTTCTTTCCATGCCAAATGTTGCAAAAGTTCTGGGAAAAAGAAGGATCATATTATCATTCCTATTTGTGGGATATTCCGTCTTCCAAGTCCTAGTAATTTAGTATTATTCTGGTGATATGTTGGATAATTGTGGAATATTTTTTACTATTTCGGGTTTCTTCTATTCAAATCACAATTGACAATTCAAATTATTGTCTAGATGCATCTGTTCCGAGTGTTAGGGTCCCTTGCACCTTATGAAATTCTAGGTCTACATATAATCCTTATCATTCTAATGTTCTATCCGCCGCCGCTTCCCTCGAATATCATATGCATCATTTTTGTGAAGTTATTCTTTTTGCTAGTTGACCAAGCTTCTTCTGGTATGCACTTTCTATCTCAGTATTGTTAACAGCATGTTAGCGATTGGTGATAGAAGAAGAGAGTTTCCAGTTTTTCACTTCTGTTTTCATTTCTGGATTTGACAATTTTATCCAAGTAGAATATTATGTTAGATTCATCTGTTAACTGAAATCTTCGACATTCTTTCTTAACCTCTGTAATTACTCTATATTCAAAATCTAATCTAGATATTGTGAACATTTAATATTCACTCTGTGAAATTGATCTGTTTGCAATATATTTGTTTGGTTAAACTTGAACTGTCTATACATCTATGTCAGATTATTCAGAGTAAACCATTTTTTTTCCGTGTGAGGTGATTAAAGTTGTGTCCAGTGTACATACTATTTTGCTACATTGCCTGTGAAGAAGATTTTTTACATTTATTCAACAGGGTTAAGTGATTTGCTGGATTTAGTTATACTCTTTACATATTTGTTCGAAATCATTTTCTTTTAGCTTGTTTCGTCTGTTCTCGGGACCTTATTATATATCCATGTCTTTCAGTAGGTCAAAGAGGAAAAGGACAGCCTCAAGTGTAGAGAACTTGGACGCTGCAACAGCAGGTATAATTTTTTAAGTTTTGTTCTGGAATAGTTATTTAGATGTTATGTTTTATATGGTTACACATCATTCTAGATTTAGTTGATCATCTGACAGTTTTTTTGTAAAAGAATTTATTTTGTTTGGGTATTTTGTGTTTCTTTTTTTTTATTTGTGTGGATTAAATTTAGCAATTTCCTTATTGGTTTGGTAATTTTCTTGCTGCTAGTCTGAAACTGGAGTGTAATGTTTAGTTTTATTATATTCCTTACCGGTATGAGTAGCCTTTTTCGTTACATTCCTGACTGAATTACACTCTCATATAAATATTTATACTAAAGCATGGTCAAACACATCAACTATTCGTATATTGTCGAGCATAGATGTGTCTTTGCCTTTATTTGCTTGCATATTAACTGAAAGCATTACTCCTCGCTATTTAATCCTATTTTGGTATATTTTCTTGACATTCCTATCGTGCAGTGCTCTTAACTATTTTTTTACGATGTTGTAGGACAAGTCATGAGTGATGGTAAGAAGGCTTTGTATCACTGTAACTATTGCAACAAAGATATCTCAGGAAAGATCCGGATTAAGTGTGTGATGTGTTCGGATTTTGACCTCTGTATTGAGTGCTTCTCTGTTGGAGCTGAAGTTACTCCTCACAAGAGCAACCATTCATACCGGGTTATGGTAAGTTACCTTATAGTAGAGCAATATTTTTAATCACAATGAGCATGTTGATGTATTGGGTCTATTTTTAATCTGAGATCAGATTGTTTTTATAAATGATTATGAAGGGGAATAATTTTTTACCTTTAACTTAAAGCCTTATGATCTTCCTGATGAATAAGATAAGGTTTGGTTTAGTCCATGTGCTTATGTAGAACCAGTCATGTAAGCCATTTTGTCCAATAGGCACCTTTCTTTATAAGAGCATCTTTTGGTGGTGCAAATTTTTTTCCTTGTATTTTTTGCATTTGAAGATTATATACTATTTTCAGTAAGAATAGAGAAATGTCATGAAAAAAGGTTTGGTGCTGATGATGTTTTAAATGTTTATTATCTTCAATGAATGTTGGTAGTAAAGCTGTTTCTTCCTATATTATTGAACTTGCAATTTTGCATGAAAAGTTTTGCTTCCATCAAGAAAAACAAGTGAAGGGATTTGTGGTTATCCAAAAACTGATGACCTGATCATTTTGTTATATACTTCCTATTTGGAAAACACCTTCAGCACATTTGCTCCGTATTAATTTTCTTCTTTTAGATGAATCGAATTGGATTCCTTTAATTGCGAAACATTTCTAAAACTATTTGTTCATCATTTTTTTTCCGATTTTATTTTCTAAGATACAGATACCTCTTGCATACATATGCATTGACAGTTTTTGTACCATTACACATTCTTGTTGTTTGCGTTTTTTCTGTTAAAATTCTAATAGGATATATCAGTAATGAAATTGCTAATGAAATCTGTTTTATTCCAAACAAAAAGTTTGGAAGGATAAGTCATTGATGACAATACATGATATTGAACAGCTGATCATCTTGCATTTATTTGGCAGGACAATTTGTCTTTCCCTCTTTTCTGTCCAGATTGGAATGCAGATGAAGAAATTTTACTCCTTGAGGTATTTCCTTCTTGGAACATATCCATGTTTTCTTCAGTGGTTAAACTATTTCTGCTTTTGTTTCTTGGTTTGTATATCATACTTAATTTTTAAATGGTATGTTGGAACCTTGGTCATGGATTTAGCTGTGGTTACATTTTCAGGGAATTGAAATGTATGGCCTAGGTAACTGGGCCGAAGTTGCAGAGCATGTTGGAACCAAAAGCAAATCTGAATGCATTGATCATTACAATGCTATATATATGAACTCTCCATGCTTCCCTCTGCCGGTACTACTGCATGTTTTTTGCTTGTGTTGTTCTTTAGTACAATCAAAGCTGGTCTTCTCATAGTATTTTTTACATATGCAGGACATGTCTCATGTCGTTGGAAAGAACAGAGAAGAACTCCTTGCCATGGCTAAAGAACAGGGCGATCTTAAGAAAGGTTAGTTTGTCTTTAACTATTATTGATTTGGTATTTGATTTCATAGGTGCACTTTGTCGTCTCTTCACTTCTATCTTTAAATGCTGAAATTTTGTATCTTTGTTTTTCGCTATATATACTTCATGATATCCTGATTATTGTTGGATTATATGTATTTGCTCCGATTGTCACTTATCTAGTTATCTTACAGCTGGAGAAGGTGCTCTGAAGGAAGAGGCTACATTCCCTGCAAAAGTCAAGTATGGCTCTATACATTATTTCGTTTATCTTATGGACGCTCTATTAGCAATTGTTTCTTTTACTGAATTTTTGGTGCTTCACCAGGATTGAAGAACTGCGAAAGGATACACCCTCAGCTAGTAGACCCTTAGGTAGTTTAGTGTCTGGTATTTGTCATGTGCTCATTCCTGGCAAAAAGCGGAGAATGGTCAATCTTTTGCTGGAATTCTTGGATGTATGATTATGCTTTTGCTTTTGTTTTGACAGAGGTAGGGACAGGTTCAAAAACTACTATAGCGAAAGATTCTAACGCAGCCGACTCGAAAAATGATGTTGACGGAAGTAAAGTCGAAGGTATTGTCCTTTAATATGTATAATAACACCTTGCTTGACTTAACATCCCTGTTTTTCTACGTAGCTCTATCAAACTCTCACAAATTCAAGTGACTTTACTTTTGTCTATTTGGACCATTATACCTGTATCTGTAAAATTGATGCTCTTTCTTTGGAACAAATTCCAATTTTATTGCATGTCTCATGACTGATTCGTAATTAGTATTAAGATGCAATCTGCCACACATGACCGATTCGTAATTTTATTGCATCTTTTCATGCTTTATGACAGACCGAAGCATTGGAGAGAAGAAACCTAGGACTTCTGGTGATGATGGAACTTCACTATTTGAGTTGAGTGGCTACAATCCCAAGAGGCAGGAGTTTGAGGTTGAGTATGATAACGATGCTGAGCAATTACTGGCTGATATGGAATTCAAGGAGACAGATACTGAGGCTGAGCGTGAATTGAAACTGCGGGTGTTGCGCATCTACTGGAGAAGGTTAATATTTACATTCCCCTTCAGTTCTTTACTTCTAACTCAATCATGAAACAAATGAAAAAGATATTGAGTTCCAGCACCCAAAAACACCAACTGACATAGCTTAGATCTTGCTTGTGCTTCTATCTTTGCCTTATGAAGAGCATCATAAAGATAATTATCAAGTGAGGCAACCTGAGTCACCTGACTAATAGTTTAGACTTTCGAGGTGTCAACATTTCGGAAAATGTTAATTGCCCTAGTACATTTTTCTTTGTAGATTGACAACTAAATTCTTGTAGTGGATTTAGTTTTCTTAACATAATTTTAACACATCATTCTAAAAAATTAGCTACAAAGTGAAATCCCTGTGCGGAGTTTATTCTGTTTGTTGGCTGCCAAACAAAATATTACTACTTATCATTTTCCTGAAATGGATTCCATATTCCATCCGTTTTATGCATAAATTGTACTTAATTTTAGGCTTGAAGAGAGGAAGCGCAGAAAAGATTTTATTCTAGAGAGGAACTTACTTTATCCAGATCCTTTTGAGAAAAGCCTATCTCCTGAGGAGAAAGAATTATGCCAGCGCTATAGAGTCTTCATGCGGTTCCACTCAAAAGAAGAGCACGATGAACTTCTTAGAACCGTTGTTGAGGAGCATCGGATACGTAAAAGAATACAAGATCTGCAGGTACTGTAAAAATGTACTCATGTACTTGACTACGTCTATCTGTTCCTTTGCTTGCTTGTTGCATCACTATTTTCTCCACAGAAGTTTATTATACAGAAAAAGTTTTCAGTTCCCCTGAGACACATATCTCAAGTGATTGAGCTGCATCACCAGCACAAACAATTGATACTACACTCAATACTAGTATAGTCAAATACGTCCATTATTCTTGGCTAAGAAAAGAAAATGCTTGGAGACAATGAAGATGGGTAGTTTCCATGGATTAAATTTCTGAAGCAAAGACAACACATAATTGAGTCAACTTTTCTTTTATCCAACCGAAGTGTGTTAACAATGCAGGACGCTAGAGCTGCAGGTTGTCGTACCTCAGCTGAGGCAGAACGTTTCATTGGCCTGAAGAGAAAGAGAGAAGCTGAGGAATATGCTCGACGTGCAAAGGACAGTGTTGAGGCCAGCCCACGTGGCAGCATTAGGGGCTCCGCCTCTTTCTTAGACTCGTCCTCCACAACTGCAAGCCAAGCTCTTCCCAATTCACTTGATGAGTGGGATATCATGGGTTTCCCAGGAGCCGATTTATTATCTGAAACTGTAAGTTCCTATTATTCAACAAACGCCACTTATATGGCATTTTCCATGATTATCTCTAGGGAAAACTCCATTTGGGCTATAATTATTTTATTTGTCAATTCACGTTATAATACTATTCTTTGAAATGCAGGAGAAACGGCTTTGCAGAGAGACGAGGATACTGCCCTCGCATTATCTGAACATGTGTCAGACTCTATCAATGGAGGCCATGAAGGGGAATGTAACGAAGAAATCAGATGCATACGCGTTGTTCAAGGTTGAGCCTGCTAAAGTAGACCGAGTTTATGACATGCTTGTGAAGAAAGGGATGGCTCCACCATAATTTTTTCTTGATCAAGCTATAGGATATGAAAATCTGCTGTCAGTTGAATTTCTGTAGTGAGTTTAAATAGACTGATATTAACTTATTAAGGTTATTGGGAGTTTGAGATGGAGATGTGCATGCAGTTGTGAGTTGTGACTATTGGGTAAAATTTCCTCAGCAAGAGTTGCAAAGAACTGTAATTTTATTAGGGTTAGGTTCATAAATAATGTTATTTGTGCATGCTATCTTTGAGCAATTGAGATCACCTCTTGCACATTTGGCACTTTCACATTTATCCTTTTTTCATGATTATCATATTCTTTTTCAAATATAGGACTATCTGACCAATCAGTCAAAATTGTTTAGAAGGTGATTTGGACTGATTTGTTTAAAGGAATACATACATGATGCATATAGTATATATTTTTCAAGAAAGAAATATAAAATTATGATAGAAAATATAGAATATGAAAAAGACGGTTACACAAATAAACACGAATTATATATTTCTCTTGCTATATTGTTTCTTTGATTCATATTACATCATAACTATATATATGCAAAGGCTTTACAAAATAAAAGAGTAACTTTACAGAAAATTAGCTTATGGAGTTATGGTTACTTGGAGAAATTCTTGTAAGAAAATTTTAAAAGACATTTTTATAGACTCAATCTAGAGAAGCATAATATGATAGCTTCATTTTACGTTATAAACTACTATCTCCATCCCATATTATAGATCACGTTTTCCATTTTAGACGTCCTAAAATATAGATCTTACTTTCCTTTTTTATCTTTTGTCTTATTATCAATATCACATCAATCTACACTCTCTTTTCTCCTTTTTACATTAAAACTCACACCAATTCACTTTTTTATCTTCTCTTTCCTACATAAAAATCCACACCCACTCACGCTCTCTCTCCTCTCCAGTTTTCTTTCTCCCTTACTTGATTTACCTCGATAACAACAAACAAGATCTATAATATGGGACGGAGGGAGTATCAAAGTAACATAGTTTCTTGGTCAAGAGCAACATTATCGTAATGAAAAAGACGCTTTCAAAGTTCAACTAAAATATTCAAAATCTTTTACGCGTTCATACATTTGTATAAGTGTATTCAAATTACGGAAATATTAGATTAGTTGACTGACTTGTACAAGTCTCGGTGACTTAATTGACTTGGAAGTTTCCCTCTTAAGAAAAAGCATCCTCTTAAGAAAAATCTTTTACGCGTTCATACACTTGGAAGATTAGTTGACTGACTTGTACAGAAATATTAGATTAGCTTCATTTATGAGGTTCTTAGTAAATTAGCTTATGATAACATCAGTCTTGTACTCTTGTGAGAAAACAATCAATTGATCACTTAGATGATACTCTTCGGATATTAATAACTTAATCAAATCATAAAAATATAATTTTCTTATAAGTATTGAGATTTCGGTGTATTTACCTCCGACCACCGCCGGACCACCTTTAGGCCTCGCCGGAATAAAATTGTCACAAAGATGTATAAAATTGTTCACAAATATTACAAAATTATTTATTACTAAAAGTTCATCACGTTGTTCATAAATGTTCATCACAATGTTGATAAATGTTCATTTATATATACTCTATTGAATGTTCATCACATTGTACTTAAAAGTTCATCAACTGAATGTTCATCACATTCTACTTAAATGTTCACCAATTGAATGTTCATCATATTATACTTAAATGTTCACCAACTGAATGTTCATCACATTATACTTAAATGTTCATCAACTGAATGTTCATCAAATTATATTTAAATGTTCGAGACTTGGTGGAGGTTAAAAATTGTTTGTTGGGAGAGCCACCCACGCAGCTCGAACTCTAGATGTAAGGGTAGTAGGGAAGTCCCCTAACCGCTGAACTAGAGTGGGAAACCAAAAAAAAAACCCACCCAACATGAGGTCTCGATTTCGAGACTTGGTGGAGGTTAAAAATTGTTTGTTGGGAGAGCCACCCACGCAGCTCGAACTCTAGATGTAAGGGTAGTAGGGGAGTCCCCTAACCGCTGAACTAGAGTGGGAAACCAAAAAAAAATATATATATATTTAAATGTTCACTAAGTTTATTACACTTAAATGTTTATGTTATTTGGAAAAACGGCGAACCACCACTGACCCACCATCAAGCCACCACCGGACCACCACTTATGTGGAACACCACTTTAATATAATTTCTTCTAAAAACACACTTAATTTTCAACAAAAATCACTTAAATGTTTATCATCTCATACTTCAATGTTCACAAGAAATTAAGAAAATGTTCATTACTCAAAGTTCATTACAATTGACTTTAATGTTCATCACGTTGGTCATAAGTGTTCATCAAAATGTTGATAAATGTTCATCAAAATGTTGATAAATGTTCATTTGATATACTCTACTGAATGTTCATCACATTATACTTAAATGTTCACCAACTGAATGTTCATCACATTATACTTAAATGTTCATCAAATTATTTTTAAATGTTCACCAAGTTTATAATACTTAAATGGTTATGTTATTTGGACAAACGACAGACCACCGCCGGACCACCACCAGACCACCACGGCCGCACCACCACTAACCCACCATCAAGCCACCGTCGGACCACCGGACCACCACTTTAATATTATTTCGAGTAAAAAAACACTTGATTTTCATAAAAAATTACCTAAATGTTCATCATCTCATACTTAAATGTTCATCAAACATCCTTAAATGTTCACAAACATTTAATAAAATGTTCATTACTCAAAAGTTCAGTACAATTAGCTTAAATGTTCATCACGTTGTTCATTAATGTTCATCAAAATGTTGATAAACGTTCATTTTGATATACTCTACTGAATTTTCATCACATGTTACTTTCATGTTCACCAACATAATGTTTATCACATTATAATTAAATGTTCACCAACAGAATGTTCATCACATTATATTTAAATGTTCACCAATTTGAATTAGACTTAAATTTTCATTTATTTTTATACTTTTTAATTTTTTTCATTTATTATTGGACCACCGTCGGACCTCCACCGGACCTCCGCCGGAACTCTACCGGACAACCACTTGTAGTCGTCGGGTGGTCGTCGGGTGGTCGTCGAGAGACCGCCGGACCACCACAACTACCTCGCTTGTAGTGGGGTAACTAGTTTAATCTAACCCATTGGATGCCATATATCTATAAGAGATTTTATCATGAGATGCATACCCTAAAAAAATTAACTTAATTAAATAGTGAAACAAAAATCAAGCAGCTGACCTGACTTGAAACTTCCAATCTGCTTCTTAGTCATATGGAAAAGGACAATCAGTTCAATTATGTTTCTCCTGTTATCTTTTCAGTAAAATCAACAACAAAATTAATTCAATACTTATCCTTTTTCTTTGTGGATTTCCCAAAAGTGTAGAAAATTCAAAGCTTTACCCATGTATATATATCACTTGCCCTAGGCTATCACTACACAGAATCATCATCCTATTTTGATCACAGTATATTCCCACACTCGCAATAGTAAAAATGCATAGCATTCTGAACCAAGAACACAATGTAAGAATCCCCAACTCTGAATTACAGAGCCTCTTTATATACTTCATTTCCAGGAGCATTGCTGTTTTTATGCTCTTTCTGTTCATCCTGTGGTGTTTGAGCCTGGAATTCGTTGGATTCTGTAACTTAAATTTCAGCTTCAATCTGGGTAGGAACCACATCTTCTTTGTTTTCAATGGGATTGTTTTGATTCTTTTGAAAAGCTCTATTAATGAAGCTGATGGTGCTGATCAAAAGAAGAAGACTTTTGAAAAACAAGGGAGGGAAATGGTTGTCAGTGTTGAATATGAAGTAGTAGAAGAAGAAGATGAGAAGATACTAAATGGGTGTGAGTTAGAACAAGCAGTTGATGAAGAACATCAAAAAGAAGAACAAAGCATTGGGGAAGAAGATGGAATGGAGGAGGTGAGTGTAGATGAACTGAACAAGAAATGTGATGAGTTTATTAGGAGGATGAGGAGTGTTATCTCTAATGGTGATGGGTTTTTATGAGCAGTTTTTGGGCTCTGCTTTCCCTATTTCACCTTCTGTTTTTTTCTCTAAAATTATTAGAGGGCATTTCCATCTCCAATTTGCATCTTTAGATGATCTTGGCGTTCAATCTTGGTAATTTGTGTGCCTTAGATCATTTTCTGATGTAAGTGTGTTATTGGAATCCAAATCTTCTATACTCCATTCATGTATCCAACGCGTGTCGTAAAAAAAAAAGTAAAATTAATTTTTCTTTTACTTTTTTCAAAAAGTGGAAAATTAAATATGAGATTCGTTTTCTTTCTTTTTACAAAGACACGCAATTTATGTACATTAACTAGATCTATTCTCGCAAAATTAACGTAACGATTTTTATAATTGTGTATATAATTCATAAACAGGTACAAATAATATTAATAAGAATAAAAAATAATACTCCATAATATCTGGTTACATTCATTTTAATTGATTATTAAATCAAATTTATATAAACAAAAAGAAACTGTGAGATTTAAAATATTTTAAATTGGTATATGTTCAATAAGGAAATGATATAAAAATATTTAAGATAATAATCTTTGTATATTTTAATTTATTTGTGCTCCAGGGAAAAGATCAAATGAGAAATAAACATTAAAATGAGAAACGAGAAGTAATCCTAGCTAGAGAATTCAATGACCAAGATTACACTCTCCTAGGGTTTTGACCCAAGTGGTTGACCATTGACCGGGATTGTCCGACTTTTACCATTGACCGACGTTTACCGACCGTTGACCAACTTTAACCGACTTTGAGCGTCTGTTGACCGGCGTTGACTTTTTAATTATTAATTTTTAGGCCGAATTTTGTACTTAAAAAAATTAAGCGCTTCAAAATGCCTTAAATATGCTACTATATGGTTGAAATGTGCTATGATATTTTAGGCGAAAATTTGAACTTGCAAGCATGTGCTACCACAAGTGTTACTCTATGACTGCAATATGCTTCTATATGACTGAAATATGCTACGCTCTTGCTTATATGTGCTTCTTTATGTCTAGATGAAGTGTGCTACGCTTTTGCTTATATGTGCTTCTCTATGGCTAACTGAAGTGTGCTACGCTTTTGCTCATATGTGTTTCTCTATGCTAGGTGAAATGTGCTACGCTTTTTGCCTAGATGTGCTTCTCTATGGATGAAATATGCTACACTTTTCGCCTATATGTGCTTCTCTATGGCTTGCTGAAGTGTGCTACACTTTTGCCTATATTGCTTCTCTATGGATAGCTGAAGTGTGCTACGCTTTTCGCCTATATGTGCTTCTCTATGCTAGCTGAAAGGTGCTACGCTTTTGCCTATATGTGCTTCTCTATGCTAGGTGAAGTGTATTACGCTATTGACTATATGTGATTCTCTATGCTAGGTGAAATGTGCTACGCTTTTTGCCCATATGTGCTTTTCTATGGCTGAAATATGCTACGCTTTTTTCCTAGATGTGTTTCTCTATGGCTGAAATGTGCTACGCTTTCGCCTATATGTGCTTCTCTCTGGCTAGCTGAAGTGTGCTACGCTTTTGCCTATATGTGCTTCTCTATGACTATCTGAAATGTGCTACACTTTTCGCCTATTTGTGTTTCTCTATGGCTAGGTGAAAGGTGCTACGCTTTTTCCTAGATCTGTTTCTCTATGGCCTAAATGTGCTACACTTTTCACCTATATGTGTTTTTTTATAGTCAACTGAAGTGTGCTACACTTTTGCCTATATGTGCTTCTCTATGACTATTTAAAATGTGCTACACTTTTCGCCTATATGTTCCTCTCTATGGCTAAGTGAAAGGTGCTACGCTTTTGCCTAGATGTGTTTCTCTATGGCTGAAATGTGCAACACTTTTCGCCTATATGTGCTTCTTTATGGTCAACTGAAGTGTGCTACACTTTTGCGTATATGTGTTTCTCTATGCTAGGTGAAATGTGTTACGCTTTTGCCTAGAAAGAATATAGCGCTTTAACTTACAAAGCATAACACTTTTGTTTACAAACCATAGCACAAAAAATTGGTAGAAAAAAACATAGCACTTTTGCTTATAAATCGTAGCAAAAAAAATTTGGTAACAAAAAAAACAAACCACTTTTTCTTACAAAGAATAACATTTTTATTTAAAAATCATAGTACAAAAAAAATTGGAATGAAAAAAGGTCCAATAAATGAAAACCTGACCTCAATGGTCGATCAACTCCAAGGAGGCAAAAGGAAGTCCCTTCCTCCTTCCTTCTTATTTCTCGTCTTAAAGACATTTCTAATGGAATTTGATTATTACTATTATTTATAAATATATCTGTTTGTATTCTAATTATACCTATAAAAGGTTAAAATTGATGATTTCTCATGTTTTTGAGAGCAATCAAGTGCAGAGGAATCATCCATTTTAATAATAATAATTATTATTTCCTTCCAATTCTAACTTCTAAGTAGAGTTTAAGACTTATTTTTTTAAATGATTTTATGCTTTGACTAGCAGGTTGCGCCCGTGCGATGCACAAACATTTTGAGATGATCTAACAGTAATCACCTTTCTTCATAACAGAAGAAAGAGAAATAGTCCAGATTAAAAACAAAGTTAATTCCTGAAATTAAGAATAATTACCAAGCACGCTGAATGACAAACTAAACAGATGATCTAGCAGTAAGCTCCTTAGCTTTGACGTCACATACTGATGCATGACGCAAAACCATAATTCTACTTGCAATCTACAAGTAAAGCAAGAACCTCAAGAACTTCACAGAGTACCGCAAACTTAATATTATTAACCTTTTTTTTTTTCCTTTTGCAACTTTTGTACCACTCATTTGCTGGATGCAATCAGGTTTTGAACTTGTATTATACCTCTTCTGCCATTCCTTCCTGATGGAATAATTCAAGAAAGATTCTTGATCCCATTTTAATCAACCTTAACAATATAAACAATCAACCTTATCATATTTCTTATTAACGTTCTCAAACCCACGACCCCTTTTTTACGTGATTTGACTATATAAATTATTTGTTGTGTGTATGTTTATATTTTTGGTGAAGGGGTAGGTTTTATTAGCGGCATTATGAATTTGTTATAATGGAGTTACACTTTTTTTTTTGAAAGTAGTCGTTTTTGTTAAACTTATATGGGAAGACATTTTGGTTTCTTCACATACATGTCTATTAATAGATAGGTATCTCCAATTTGTAAATGACAAATATATCGTACATTTCATTTTTCCAACCATATAGATCTGCCTAGACCAAGTTTTTAATCTCATAGTAATTAGATGTTTTTCTATATTTCGGTAAATGCACCAGAATTGAGATACATTTTCTCACCCCCCAAGGCATTTAGGTAGCTTCTTTCTTTTTCGTTTAATTTTCTTATGGCAGAAAATCACACCTATGCTTTTGCTGGCAATTCTCCCTCTGGAATTTCACTTTCCTGAATACAGACAGGACACAAATTTAATTAGAACATCCATGTGTTAAGAACAGAAACTACCAAGATAAAGACAAATTTCTATAATATCGTACCTCACGATGTGCCTCATAGTAATTCTCCATCCGCGCTCGGAAAATTCCTCTGATATCCTTCATATCCTTGCTAGCATTCACAACTTCCATATCTAAGTTCACAAGAAGTTCCTCCTTCATACAATCAGTTTGTTCATCTCAAACATGTATTCTCTTCACCAGAATGACCTCTGGTAGGATATACTTCAGCTGGGCCAAGTGCTTAATAGTGAACGTCCTAAAAATTCATCAAAATCCCCAAAATTAAGAAGAGTAAGCAACAATGTATAATCAATTGCATATTTCAGAATCAATAGCCAAAAGTAAAATGCGAATGCACAATATTCAAAATCTGAATTGCTACCTATCCGTAAGAGATTGGATTCTAGGGCAAATGTCTGTGAGCGTCGTTGACCTTCTTCGCATCCTTAACAACAGAATCACACTCGTGAAAGCATTGAAGAATTCGCACAACATCGTATACCTAACAACAGTCAAAACATATACACTCATTAGCAAAACAATTTTACACCATTGATTTCGATGAATCAAAAGAAACTGAGCAAAAGCAAAGATTAAACTTACTTCTCCGGCAACTTGACAGATTTTTGCACAGGTTCACAACCAGTATTCTCGAACCAGATCTAAGATCCTCAAGCTCATCCAAAACTGGACCAGATCGAATCTCGCTTTCGGAGCATCTGCACTGCGCGCTTCACATCGCCAATCGACAGCGAGGAAGGTGAATATATTCAGTTAACCTGCTATATATTGGACTTATGGAACAATTTTACTTTTGTAGGGACAACAGTTTTGGATAACAGTTTTGGAGAGACTATGTCTGGATTCTCCTTCTGAATATATTCTTGTGAAACATGAATAAACTGTTAAGCTGTAATACGATTAACTTAATGTCAGGGGAAAATCATTGCCAAAATTGAAAGTATTACCTCTAAACAGAGACAGCCGAGCATCAGGGATTGTTAGAAGCAAAGATGATGCGTCAAATTGAATGATATGTCACATTTAGTTGGCCAGTGGAAAAAAAGGGGATCAAGAAGCATGAATAAGAAACTATATTTAAAAAATTAGATGTACCTGTGATTTTGTACCTCTATAATTCTAGGGTGTGCTCAAGATACTCGCTGCTTTGGCGACCGTGATCAATGAATTTCTCTACAAACATCCAATTTTTAGTGAGCCAAAGACCATTTGATCATAGATCGAAGATAGAGCCTTTCAGCTTCAAACTTAGATATTTAAACAAACAATTTTGTCTTATCTAACCTGTTTTTCTCTTCTTGATTGAGCAAGGCTCCCTCTCTGAGAAGTAGAAAGTAAATCAATTATCAGAAAAACACCAAAAATCATTCATAAATAAACAGATTTTGTACAACAGTTGTAGAAAATCAATGCAGCAGGCCAACAAACGTTAAACAACTGATCCTTGACAATAGCATGACTATCTTATAAAATCCTATAAAAAAAATTCGATCTGTGTATTGCATAAAGATGCAGGATTACTGGATGCAATTGCTTCAAGATCCTGCTCCCTAATCTTTCAATTCAATAACTTGGCATCACACATGCAAATTTCGTTTACTTCCGACTTTGTTATTAATGTTGCATATGCTTGGACATGGGAAGTCGAGAATTGACTGGTGCTAGACTTCTTGCTCTACGCTTTTCCCACCCATACCTCTCCAAGAATTCTTCAATAACCTGCAAATTCAATCAAATTAATTAAACCACGGCTTCTTTTCAATCAATTTAATTAAACCACGACTTCTTTCATGACATAAATAACAATACTACTAAAAAAAGTTAGATTTTTCATTTGCACTTACATGCTGTGCACATAACCTTCTATTGTGCTACCACTTCCTGGTCTGGGAAAGAGTCAAAACAGAGAACGAGTAATGCACAAAAATATAAAAACCCAGAAAACGTAGCGAAATTTGTAGTGAACTTAGATTTCCAAATAAAAGAACTCCTCAGACGACTTCAATCCATCCAACAATAGCTTAAAATCTGCAAATCAACCTAAACTCCCTTCTAATAAACCATGATAAACATTTCTGCAACTTCCGGAGCCGTTCAAATCGTTCTCGCGAGGATCAGCTTTTTTTCCCACAAGCTCACATGGATTGGTATAAGTGGAAGTAAATATAGAAACAAAACAAAAGGTAGAAATATTAAGCATGTAAAATTTCTATCACTCACACTATTCCTCTAGGCCTAGCTAATGAACAGTATGTGACTAAGGATCATTAAATCAGTCAGTTAGTCTTCAATGCAGTCCTACGAAATGATAAAATTTTAAGTAAAATAATCTGTTCGAGAAAAAAGATGAAATGGTTTTCAATTTTCATAATACAAAGTACTGTTACGAAGTTTTAATCTTTGTCAATTTAATTCTTTGTGAATCAAGGACAAATTAAACTTAGTTTCTACTCCATTCATTTTAGAGTCCAGATGGCTCATCTGACTAAAAAATCTGAGACTGAACTACCTAACAATCACCGCCATACAGTTGGGTTAACTTCCCAGTTAACAATCACCAACTCCATAATTAGCAAGCAAACACACGTGGACAATTCAAATGCATGATGATTGATGAGTAAAAAAAGGAACAGGGGGAACACTCAAATCTAGGTACTGCTTGATTTTCATGGGTGTTTCCGAATTAATATTCAAGTTGCAGCACAAGCAATATAAGCTCAATAATGTTTGGTGAAAGTGCCACTCGATGAAGAATTATTTTCCATTTAAAAAAAGAGACTACATAACAGAAATTTGAATGAATTACACAAATAAATCAAATTCTGCTTGGACAACACTAATATGTTTCATGCCCCTAACCTAGGATGGTTTAGAATCAACAAATGCTTAGTGGGGATAAAAAAAACACAAATTGTAGGTGCCAAAATGATTCAGAATGATTACATAAACTGCAATCAGTACCCATTAATCAATCAATCATGATTGACCAAAAAAAATTCTACAAAAAGAAAACAGTAGTGGAGTACAAATTAATTGAATGTCATGTAAGGAGCTGATTTATAAGTCTCTCAATCCCTCGTGGAAAAAAATAGGGGAAAAGGAGAAAGCTTGTGGGTTAAATCTTAAAACAAATCAAACCCATTTGGCCAAATTTATAATGTAACTTGGATTCAATCACATAATTTTGTTTCTTGATGAGCGTGAGCAGTGCTGTTTTATAGGCCTAAAATGTGGAAAAGGCTCCTTTGTATGATGAAGATGAACTGAACTCAAAGAATGATATGAACACCAAATATTTATAGCAGATGAAACATGCTGAAAGAGTAAGAGGGAGATGAAAGGCAAAAGCTTAGTTATTCTCATTCACATGGACAACAATGTGTTGGTGCGGATATAACTGGTTCCCAGCAGCAAAGGATCTCATTTCGAGGACTGTCTCTGTTTCAGATGTATATGTTGAAGAAGAAGAAGATGAACCCTAGCTCCATTGACTTGTCCTGTCTCGCGCAAAATCGAAGTCGGGGGATAGCCAATTGGCTTTTTACTGGCCTGCGAAATTAAAAGAGAAGGCAAAAGAAAATATTTGATACCTTATGAAGAGAACCAGCTTAGACCTATTCCAAATCCCCGCTTCCATTTCCTGATGCTTGAGTCCACCCAATTCTGAATGAGAATTCTAAACACCCACAATCAGATTCCAACAACTACAATGAACCAAATTTGCAATTCAGTTAATCACCATCTTTCCAACTCAGAATCAGAACCAAACGGGGAATACAAACAAAAATTAGAAACCAATCAATAAACTGAGTGGCCAAACAAATTAAGAAAACAAATCTTAAAAGTTAAAACAGATCAAACCATTATTGAAATGCATTCCAGGAAGAAACAATTTGTTGCCATAGACATAATTAAAAGCTTACCATGCTGAGCTAGATGGCACAATGCAATTTGATCAGAGAGAACCATCAAATTTATTCCTAGAGAAAATCTGAGAGCTTTAAGATCACCGAATCGGTTAAGAGCAGTGTTAAGAACCGATATACATGGTGATTGAGCAAAGACGTTGGGAACATAACCGAAAACCTGGAGGAATTTGGAATTAATGGTGTCGAAGAGAAGGTGAGCTTCTTCGCATCAGTGCTGATCACCACCTGTCAATCCCCAAATCATATGCCTAACTGCATCCAGTCCAATGCTTTCCCTAATCGGGAATTGTAGTTGGGATTCTTGATAGAAAGTCTGCTCAGACGAAAGGAGCTTGGGAAGGTGCAGAATACATGAGAAAAGATTAGGGTTTGGGCTTAAAACGCCTGAGGAGAAGAGATATCATCGCAGGAAAATTAACAAAAGAGGGATTATTTGAGTAGGATCTGAGAGGAGAACCTGTAAGCATGATGGAATTAGCGACAGTGAGCGCTTCATTGGCATCCAATATTTTACGACACTCCTCTTGATGAACAGGCAGCGAAGAACGAACAACAAACCCTACAGGACGAAATCAGGGCTGCAAAATTAAAGATCAATAGAATCAAATCGATATTTGAGGAAGAAATAACGGAGGAGACATTCGCGCACTCGTTCGCCAATTTATGGTTCTCCTCCACAAATCGTTTCACAGCCTGATCGTTCATCGTCGATTCCGCCTTATCAAAGGAAAGAAGCAATTTCAGAATCAAATTTGGGTTTAACGTAAAAGAAACGTACCCTAGCGCGCTCGATAGCTTCATTCTTGTCTGTCAACCCGATTTCAGAGCAAAGTACTGGCTGATCACTCCCGCGGGTTCTTGGTTTTGAGTTTTGAGTCATCGTTCCGAAGGCGCGACCTTGAGAGGAAGAAAGAGAGAGGGTTCTTGCTTATAAACCGCCACAGGAATGCATAAAGAGACAAACACCATTAAACTCGTAACCGATGAAGAGGAAGAGGATGAAGGAGTGGCTGGAACCTTAAGAGGAAGAGGGAAAGATATAAACACTACACTCATTAATTTGAAGAGGAAGATGAAAAATCAAAACACTGCCCTTCAATTCTAGAGGCTTTAATTGTGCATCTAAACTCAATTAAATGCTAACTCTATAGGATCATTTTATATGTTTTATGATGTAAAACTTATTTCATGTTTCAGACTCCTTCAAAAGAACAACCGAAATCAAATTCGAACTAAACTAACTTCGGTTTGATTTCGATTTAGTTTTTTCGGTTCGATTTAATTAACCAGAATTAAAATTGAAATTTGAACACCCAAAGCACAAACCCGCTACAAGAGTCATTTTATTTGCCTAAACGCTTTCATAAAATCATTAGATAATGTAAATGTAAATCTTCAACAACCAACCACTTTTATTAGCTTGTCTTTAACCCTAAATATTCTAAATTTAATAGGACATATGAAGAAATCTTATATACCTATAAAGCTGACATTTTTCCCCAGCATTCATGTAGTTTAGTATTAAAATTAAAGTGTAATTAGACTTACTAATTAGGGCTTTCCTTTTCATTATCTCTTCCAGTTTTGCAGACAGAACTCTTCGGGTCTTCTCCTTCCTTTCGTTCCCCCTTCCGTATCGGCCGTTTAACATCGTTTGGGTTTCCTCTCTTCGCCCGCTCAGGACCACACTCATACATCTTCAATGGCACCATCTTCCTAATCCTCACTACTCCAACCATCCAAAACCTAACCCCCCTAAATCAAATGGGTGAGGTTAGTTCATCTTTCGATTCCCAATTCAATTTCTCATTCGTATCGCTGTTTCGCAATTCCTTCAATTAGGTTGCTAATCCTACGGATTTCGTTGTTGGTATGTTATGTGCAGAAAGAGCCAGAAAACAAAGGAGCCGAGAAGAGGAGCGGCGATGGTGGTGCTGGAGCTGGTCCTACGACGCTGGTGTTGAAGGGGGACTTGCACTGCGAGGGATGCGCGCAGAAAGTCAAGAAGAGCCTTAAGCACATAAAAGGTATCTCCAATCGTTGTTGGTTTCTTCTGTTTTGAATTTAGGATATATTCATTTGAGATTCAAAGTTTAAACAGATTTGCTGCTCAACTATGGAAGGGTTTCCACTCTTCGCCCGCTCGGGACCACGCTCATACATCTTCAATGGCACCATCGAAGCGCAAGTAGGCCGCAGTGACTTCATCCGCTGACCGCCCTGAGTTTCATCCCGACTGCAACCGGCTACAATTCCAATACATCAAGGTTTTTGCAATTCTATACATCTTCACTTTTGGATCATGTGTAATGTATCATTACTTTGAGCAAATGACATTCCAATACATCAAGGTTTTTGATAACATTAAATCAGTAGCTCCTAAGATATTTTATGCTTAAACTCATACATGTTGTAACTTATGCTTTTCAATTCCACACACACCCATACCTGCTGTCTTTTTGTGGTCAATAATGATGAAGATGGTGCCACTGCCACAACGATGTACCAAACAATATTTTCTGCAATTTAAACGAGTACGTACAAATTATATACTAGATATGTAATGATATTTACATAACTTTTGATGCATAATAACTAATACATGAATATAATAAAAATTACCTGGAGAGTAGGAAGCAGTACCATCATTTAGCCATGGATACTTACCTTCATATCTCAGCTGACAAGTGATAACTAGGCAGCTGAATATTCATGTATTCTTTCTTTTTCACAGAACCACCTTCCCTGCGAATCTGGTTTGGAGGTTGACGATTGAGAAAGAAGATGGGACGGAGTTGAAGTGAAGGAGACGTACACACGAAAAAGAATGACAATGCTGAGGAAAAAGTAATATTTAAGCCCTCTAAGTATCCTTATATTCGTTCAACTGTGAAGCAATATAGCTTCACATGGCATACAACAGTAAGTTTTTTTTCCTCATTGCTTGATCATTTGCAAAACTGACTTTTGAAATTAGAATCCGGTGGATAAAGATGTTGATTTTGGTTTGCAGCTGATTCGAATGGATTTTGCAAGGACGAACAACTTAGCAAAGAGGTGGTGCGAGGTGACAATCATAGACCAGGAAAATCGAACATGGCCTGTTAATTTGAGGTACATGAAGGTTGGTAAAGATCAAGTTTATCTCGCCTCTGGATGGGAAAGGATTCGAGTGTTTGCGACATGAGAGTAGGATTTAATCCCTGTTTGAACTGTATAAGCATGAAGCTGCTTGCCTAGAGCTAAATTGGAAGAATTTGCGGTAGCTGTAACAATGAAGGAAAGTGTGTACTGATCTGGTCTAAGAAAGGCATTCAACACGCTTCGTTTGAACAAATTAAGACAATCTTCAGGGCGATTTGATCTGGTAAGCTTTGCTAACAAGGAATTGAAACTGTCTTATTGTTTGATAAATTTCTGCACAATGAGAATGCATATAGAAGAAAATTCAACGATATATTTTAGAATGACATTTGTTAAGAAACATTATTTGCTGATTTTAACTATTTAATTACAACTAAGTTTTACACGTGGATATATTCGAAGAACTCAACTGTAGTTTATTTGTTATTATATGATTCAATGCATATGAAGAAAATGCATGAAACTAATCTCATTAGTCAAAATTCCTGTACGTTTTAGGTAACAAATAAAAAATGAATGGCATTCCAAAATGCGTGGAAAATTCTTTCAAATATATAGTGAACTAGGATTTAATCCCCGTCATCAAAATGACTTTTGCTGCTTCGAGATATCTCGATTATGTATCAAATTCATCAACACCTTCTTGTATAACTAACTGCATTTGTTTGAAATTGAAACAATGACTGATGCAAACAAGTACGTGAGAAAATACTTTGGATTAGCAAACAAGTTTATGTGGAACTATAATTCTGTGGTGTTGGTTGATGTCTATCTGCATGTTCAGCTGTGGGATGGCTGGCAGTTTCCCAAGTCTTCGTCAATGGTTGCCGCCGTGTTTCGCCATCTGAGGTGTGTTTCAGTGTAATGCTAATTTTTTGGGCTGTTTTTCCCAGATGTTCTACTGGTGAATATTGTTGTCTCTTCCATTGATTTGCTTATGAAATTAATCTGAAAAAGTTGCATAATTTGGTACTTGATCAATGGTAATCATGTTGGTGTGTTGGTGTGTTGGTGTGTTGTTGTGATAGCTGGTAAAAAGTACAACTAGCTAATAGTTTCATTGGGATTGATTATTGTACTGATGTGGGTTCTTTTCTTCACTGCACTTGCTCTGGTTTGTATCTGTTATAGGCGAAGAGATGACACCCACTGTAAGTATTTCACCTCTTTGTTTATTTTCAAATGATAAATGTTATGAAGAAATTGATCATATACAATATTTTTAATTTTTGTTTACTTTGTTCAGCCCATTGGCCTAGACAATTTGACAGAGAATGTCGATGTTGGAAGTCATGAGTTGAGCAATAAAACATCTGAGGTTGAGAATATCGAATTTTCCAATGCAAAAACAGCCCCTCTCAAAGGGTTGTTGTTGCTTTCACAACCTAATTTCTTTGATTATGATTATAACTATGGCTAATATATATTCCTCAATTAGTCAGTTTATATGCTTGAGATTAATTTCTACAAGAATACAAGCTAATCGATTATGTTTATATTTATTTTGAGGTGAAATAGGAGACTGCAAATAAAGCACATGAGGAAACATTTAACAAACACCGGCAACATGGTGGTTTGTTCAGTTCAGAAGCTTCAGATGATTATAACATTGACCAAGCGAAGAGTTGGCAAATGGCAAGACAACCGAGGAGGGGCAAAGTAAGGATCAGATCTACTACGCACCTTGATTCACCTGCTGCAAGTTTGAACATTGTAAGTTTGAGCAATATCTAAAGGATAAGAAAATCTAGGCAACCATGCGTTTGGACGTATTTTATTGGGCTCCTCTGTATCGGTACAAACATCAGGTTTGTCTTTTAAGCTATTTGTAGGCATGTTCTATAACGGATGTAAGGAAGATATTAGTTTTCAACAGATGTAAAAGTGAAGGACTAGAAAGTAGGAATATGAAGAAAATATACCTGAAAAAGATTTATGGTAAACTTTCTTCTGTTGGATGAATCAGGTGAAATATAATTGAAGATGCTCTTGCCGGTTTACAAGCGGAAAACGTTGCCAAAACGAGGTTTATATATCTAATTCTCAGTCTTTATATCTTCCTCTTATACATCGTGTATGACTATCAATTTCTGTGTGCAGCTTGCAGTTAATAAGCCATCTGGACTACAAGTTTTACCTGGAGGACTCTTTCAGCAAAGTACTGTTTTGACGCAGCTCCAGTGGCGTACGACTAAAAAAAATGTCATGATACCATGCCAAGAATCGAATATTGTTCCAGTTCATCGTCTTGGGAGAGGAACCTCGGGTTAGTAGATTTTGTTACCATGCCGAAATAAATACACCGCTACTTTATGTGTAGCAATGCTAGATTAATTCATTCTTAGACCGTGAAACCCAAAGTTAAACTACCAGCCTAAGTGAAATTCCGGTGAATGTCGAGTTAAGGATGATAAAATGATCCTCTAACTTTGTGGTCATGTGAATGATATCTTCTGTTTATTTATTTTGGGGGCTATTGGGCTGCACATTGTACTCCATATGTATTTTCATAACCGATAGACTCTTACAGGTATATTGCTCTGCGCAAAGACAAAAAAGACCAAAGTTTGTCTAGCATCATATTTTGCTGATGGGACATCTATTGTCAGAGGCCATAGGTTGGTAAAATCTTCTTAATTTCTTCTCTTTTTTCAGTTTTCACAAATGACTGTCCTTGCTTTCAACAATTTTTCTGAAAACTCATTACGGCTATCTGGCTAGCTGTTGAGTATGAAATTTTGTTTCTGAAACTCTTATCCATGAAATTCTGTCAAAACCTTCAATCTACAAGCTCTGAGTCATTGAAACATTTGAGTATAGCCTCTCTTTTTCCTAAAAATAAGGAGCACCACTTAACTGACATTTTCTTATGTGCAATATTGTGCAGTAAACTCTATAACCTTTATGTTATCAATAAAATTAATGTTGTGTACGGGGTTGATTAAGGATATATATTTTTAACTTAGCAAATGACTTATCATAATATCTAAACATGTAGAGGGAAGAGTCTTGAAGTACGAGCCCAGAAAAGGATTACTAAGACATATCGAGCACTTGCCAATGGTATTCTAGATACATATGAGGTAAGTAGACTGTCCATCTCCGAGCTTCTTAGGCACCAATTAATTTTTCTTTAAAATGACAGTTGAGTGTTTCTTATGGTAACAATTTGTGTATTTGATCGTAGTGTTCTTTGATTACATGTTAACTTACTGTCAAATTGTGTATAACACATTTTATCTTTATGTTGTTGTTGTTGTTAGGAAACGTAATTTTTTTTTTGATTTAGAACCTATTAGGCATGAGCATCAGGATTCTGTGGCTTTTTTTTATGTAGGCAGAGTCCTAGAACTTTATTGTTTGCTCATAGTTGAATCTTTTATGCTTATATCAGTTTGTGAACTGATAGAAATCCATAGAACACATAATGATCCGATGAGTTACAAGCTCACAGACAGCCTAATCATGCTTTTACATCCTTCTCATTTCTCAACAATGAGCTGGATTCATTTGTTATCTGTGATTTCAGGAGTTCTTTAGATGAATTAAGAATCCTCATGCACATTCCTGTTGAATGCTGCATCAGGATTAAATTTTGTGTTATAAAAGTTATTCTAGATGAGTGTGTGACTATATTTTACAAGCTCTGAAAATCTTTTGCATAAGTCAAGGAAGGGAAACGAGCCCTAAGGAAGTTGGGTATGCTATTCAACTCTCAAACAAAACTCTGCTTGATGTTCGTCCTGAATCGGAGCGGAAAAAGGTAAGCTCTTCAAACTCTTGGGGATCAGCGGTTTGTTTTATTATGTCTTTATGAATAGGAATGCAACAAAAGTTTGACATTTTTCTATTTGGAGTTATGAATTTAATGCAAATTTCTGCATCTGATTGTTGTATCCCAACTTTTTGGCAGATTTAAGCCAAATCTTATCTTTTACTCTTTAAAACAAATTGGTTTCATGTTTATCAACTACAATCAATTAAATGAATGGGGCTATATAGATGTTGGAGCACTGGAGCTTTACCAATACTCAAATCATAATTAAGCTCTTAAAATACCAACAAATGTCCATAGACGATTTTTTATAATGACCCTTGCCAGGGTGTTAAACTAATTGTTTAGGCTAATTACACTTTGGGCAGTATTTATATATGGGATATATTTGAAGTAATAGGAAATCAAATTGCTCAATGACATCAGCGCCTGAGGGTTTCCATCCTCCTTTGCAAGTTCGTAAACGAGCTTCTTCTTCTCCTCCATGCTCAATTTACTGGAATTTTCTTGATTATACATGCTCCCTAGACAATCAAACCAAATAAATATATTGGTCACCTAATAAGAAAAACTAAAGTAAACATAATGCAACCATGATGACAAAACAAGAACATATGGCAATGAAGACATGTAAGCATGTCTCAAGAACAAATGTCTCATATACAGGTCTTGAATTAAAACTTCGAACACGAAGACCCGATATTTTAAAAATAGTAACATCCGATTAAAAAAAGTATGTATTGACCAATTTCTTCAATATTTAATTCTTTATATTTGAAGAGGACGGAAAACATACTGGTGGCATACATTCTAAACCCGAATCACATGAAAATCTTTTTCCATATCAAGTTAGCGAAGACCAAAGGCTCATATAAATGAGATAATCGGGAAAAGAAAATAGATCAGATCGAGAATTTATCAAACAAAATTATAAATTTTAGAGCATCAGAATATCCAATTCTAAAACTAAATCGGCATATATTTTTTTAAATAAGACAGTGAAACAGTAGTAGTTAAGAGATATAAAACAATATACACCAAACCTTACACACGACACTTTAATATTAGGAAAACAGAGAAAAAAATTAACACATAAAGGCCGTGCATCGCACGGGCGCCGGAGTACTAGTGTATCTTTAAACGAGCCCCCCAAAATTATAATCAGCCATCTTAAGCAATATTCCATTAAGAGAAGAAGCCAAAACATTGTCCCTTAAGAACTGCAACACCTTATAACTCCCTTGCTCTATGAACGCCACACCATAAGCAATGGCCATAAGAGCAAATACTCTCCACCTCCTCTCCTTGGCAAATTCCTCCAATCCTTTCTTGATCCTTCTATATTCTATCTCTTCGTCTTCTCCATCTTCTCGTCCCAAGAGGGCTCGACCGAGACAACGAGCAAGTACAACTCCGTCTTCAAGAGAAGAACACGCGCCTTGACCAAGATTCGGCATCATTGGATGCAAGGCATCACCCACCACACACACATTCCCCTTTGTGATGTTTCCCCAAAGCACATTCCATGGAGACCTCAATTTTAGTGGAGAGTACACAATGTCGTCTACCTTCGTCTTCTCCATCAGTTCTCTTACTTTCTCAGATACGTTTCCGAGGTTACTCATCATAAATTTCTTCATCTTTTCTGGGTTTCTCTCCACTTCTTTGTCTAAGGATGAAAATTGACATTGTAAGAGACAAGTTTGCTTTAAAATCGATAATAGAAAAATGGAAGAAAGTGCTAGTACAACGTAGGAAAAACGAACAGATCGCATTCACAGATTACACGTTAATGTTTATATTCTGGATGGTAATGTTCATAATCTGGACCATAAAAGTTTTTGAACATTTTCCGTGTGATATTACTTGTAATTACTATGAACTTTGTTTTTTTCTTCTCAAAATGACCTCAAAAACGTTTATCGTCCAGATTATGAACATTGTCGTTCAAATTATAAACATTAGCTTGTTATATGTGAACGCAAAAAACTTCGTTTTTCCTATATTAAGTTTTGTTTTCACCAAAACTTTTCTCTATAAAAATAATGTGAAATGGAAGAGATTTAATAGCGTACCGGTGTATTTAGAAGGAACAAAAGAGAGGTACCAATATAGACTATTGGAGGTAATGGGGGCAATGCCATATTTAATATTGTCTCCCATGAACTGCATTATATTTGGTGCAATTGGTGTCCGCACGAATCCTCTTATGGCTGATTTTCCAACTGCGTGCGGTTTCTTGAACCCTAGCCAATTTCCAACAATCGAGTTGATCCCGTCACACCCGATTAAAACCTACTCCATCATATGTATATATACAACATTTTAGTATAATGCAACTTTAAACAAGACACATTATCATATTGATGTTGAATATACCTTTGTTTTGATGGTGGAACCGTCATCGAGATGAATGAGCTTTGAGTGGTGATCGGATTCTTCAATGGCGACCACCTTAGACGAGAATCTTATGCTTCCTTTTGGTAGTTCATTTGCCATAGTTTCTACCAACACTCTTCTTTCCAAACACCTTGTTTCATAATCCCTATACATTTTGTGTTTTCAAGTGCTTAAATAATAATTTAGCATGATTAAATAATTTTATATATGTTTTAATTTGATATAGTTAAATACCTCTTCTTGGACGAAACCAATGGAGCTGCAGAAGAGAGTTTGCCAGAAATTGTGGATGTGACAATCAACCTACAATTAAAGTTTCTTTATGATAAACTTACAATATTTCATTGAGATAAACAAAACGTATTCTGATAGAGTATGAAACTAATTTGTGTGCTTCAACTATAAGCTTAAGCTTTTGGTTGAGTTGGTCATTTAACATATTGGGTCATAAACTGAAACTGAAAATGCTTACTGTTGTTGTTGAAGACTTTGAAGACGAAGTGAATCGCCAATGCCGAGAATGTCGAGTGCCTTCCAAGCATTGCTCCATGCAGTGAATCCAAATCCAGTAACTCGAAGATCCTCCCAACATTCTAACACTAAGCTTTCAATACCCAACCTTAAAAGAATATATATCAAGAATGATTTAATTGTATATTAAGTTAAGTAGGTTACATGAATAAAATGTTACTACCTGTGAAGGCCTAAGGCTGTTGAAAGGCCTGAAATTCCTGCTCCCACGATAACAACATCTGCTTTCATCTCCATCGCCATTGTTATCTTTCTTGGATACTTACTTTTGTAAGTGTGTTTAAGGATTAGAGTACCTTTTTTTTAGTAATGCATGCTAGTCTTTTATAGGCAAACGATATTTATTGGGAAGTTCAGATCGATTCAAAATTGGTGGGTGGCTGGAGCACGTGATGATCACACATGCATGATGAAATGATATATAGTGGAAGTTTTTTTGAACGTTAGTTGAAACCCGATGGGTTAGATAGGGGAGCTTCCTTGTTAATTGTTATTAATCAAACAGGTAATCTACTAATGTACACCTTAATTATTTAAGTATGAGAAAGAGTCTACCGACAAATCATAGTGTAAATTATAAATATTTACTTTATTAACACACAAACATAATCCATACAATTATAAGATATGGTGAAACACGTGAAACCTCTCTACTTTTAGATTAGATTAGAATGAATAGTTAGGATTAAAATAAAAAAATATGTATTATTTTAGGATGGATGTGTTTTTATTAAATCTCATTTTTTAGATTTTGTGAGATTCTATTTTGCCCAGTGAGTGAGGTACGCAGGATTCGAACCCAGGAAGGGCTAAATTATATATTAATTAAAATTAATAAAAATACTAAATTTCAGGAGGGGCTATATCAGAAATTAATTAAAATTATATATTAAATCCCATCTTTTTAGATTTTACGAGGGGAGGCTATAGCCCCTCCTCGGCCCAACGTGGGTCCTCCCCTTATTCTGCCTTTTCAAAATCTGTATCTTCTTTCTTTTTCTCTTTCTTCAACTTTTCCCACCATAGCAGAGAAGCATCTTCGTCTTCCTCCTTTCATCTCCGTCTATCCAATTTTCGTCTTCGTCCTTGTCAATTGGTCTTCGTCCTTATCTTCGCCTTCGTCCTTGTCTTCGCCAACCAATTTTCGTCTTCATCGTCTTCGTCCTTGTCAGTTGGTCTTCGTTCTTGTCTTCGCCTCCGTCCAGCCACCTTTAGATTAGATTAGAATGATTATTTTTCATTTTATTTTAGGTTGCAATTATATGCTGACGAATATCTACCAAAAATTAACTAATATAACTACCACATTAGTATAGTTTGTTTGAATAGCAGATGTTTGTTCATGAATATAAGTGTCATTTCATTCAAGTGCACACAAATTCAGAACCTTACCTCCAAATATTTTGGATTATCAATTAAAGTAACTCAAACCTACTATGACCAAATATCTACAAGAAAATAATGAATTTCAACACCTTGAATATTCAGGAATAATACGCGAATATCGTATAGACTAGCCATAATAAGTTGATCATCACAAACTGAGGTTATTCAATATTTCATATATGTTATTCATTCGAACTTGTAAATAACAGTAAAATCCTAACAAATATCTACGCATATTAATGAATATCTACGCATTACTAAAACAGTGTGTTTGAGTATCAAACTGATGTTTATGAATATCAAATCAATTTCGAAACTTTGTGCTAAACCAAATTTGTTTGATATTCATGAACAACATTAAAACAATTCGTTTAAATATCAAATTGGTGTACATGAATATCAAATATGGTAAATACATTAATGTGTTTCTGAATATCTATGAAATATTAACGAATACCTATGGAGCATTCTCACTATTCTTACGAATATCATATAATTGTACATAAATATCACCGAAGTTTCGTGTGTGAACAAAATAGAATAAGGTGTGAACATGCTAATTCATAATAAAAAAATCGAGAATGCAACACAAATTAAGATTAGAAATGGAATCAAAATCGAGTAAGAAGTGTATGAAGAATAATCAAACCTTTTTCCATATTCTTTGAACAAACATTAAATCAAAATTAGAAGTGTATGAAGAATAATCAAACCTTTTTCCATATTCTTTGATCCTACTTGTAATATTAATCACTGACTAATCAATTCTTAGACTTGATCAAAGACATGATTCCTTGTTATAGGTAGCCACTTCGTTGCTCATAGAGTCCTCACTCTAATGGATTCCCTTACTATCTATATTTTATAAAGTCAACGATGCCAGCCGCGAAAGGCAAAATAATTAAGGTTGATGGCATCTGAAATTTGTGAGATCGACTTTGAAGTTAGAAATTGTGAATCCATCCTAAATTAAATAGTACTTCTGTCTCTATTTGTTTGTCCACTTTTCTTTTCAGGTGTCCCCTTTTGTTTGTCCATTTTTCTATTTATGTTACTTTATTTTATCCATTTTATCCCTACTATCAACCTATAATTATCACATTTTCACTTTTTCTCTCTCCCAAATTCCAATCTTATCTACTCTTCCTCTCTATCTCTCTCCTCTACCCATTTACTTTATACTTTTCTCTCTCCTATAATCATTATATTCCTACAATTACTTAATTCCCGCGAAAATCGTACTTCTGGACAAACAAAAGGGGATGGAGGGAGTATTCCGGAGCAAGAACGTGAAAAATGCATCGGGTACGGTCTCCCGTATATGGAGAGCTCTGAAATTAGAAAAATGCATGCATGCATGCTTAATTCTGACACTTGTGTCGCCTCGAATTGTACAGTATCAACCAGTTGGGTCAGTTGGGTGGTAGGTAGTACTTCCTCGGTTCCTTAACGTTCTTTACGTCTTCATTTCACACATTTGTCGAGACATGTTTTATAACGTTAATATCTTCTATTTGAATGTATATTAATAAAAATATAAAATTTTGATATTGTTAATGTTCTCGATGAAACGAATTAAACAAGACCCCACATTACTATATTTTTTTTTTATATATTAAAAGATGTATTAAAAATTCTCTTAAAACATGAATAGTGTCAAAATTTATGATCATAAAAACCTTATTTCGTATTTTGTTTGTTAGTCGGTATAGAGAAGCATATGGCACGTATGCATGTTGCTTCAGTGCTTAACTCGATCGAGGACGATCGAGAGTTGCATGTCTTGACATGTTCTCACTTCAAATTAAAGTAGTTAATTACTTAATCGATCTCTTGTCCTAATCTCTTTGAGGGATTGGAATCTTGGCCTAGCTAATTAATTTAATAGGAAGATAAGCTATTAACATGCTTATGCTGGTCCGTAAGATCCATAAAACGACACCAAGCAAATACAGTACAAATAAAAAAGAGGAAAAAGTACGTGCACCTTCATATTTGTACAAGTTTGTCGTGAATTTGTTAGGGAGAGGTAAAAGTCAAATAAATTTTGAAACATCATCAATAATGGATAATATAAGTTGAACCCCGAACGTGAGCAAATAGCTAGTGTAAGACCCGTGCCATGCACAGAGATATGTTTATATAATTATTTAATAATAATTAATAATTGATTTTAACATATATTTTATATTGCTACAACAGTACAACCTCAAAAAATATCTATAATAAATAAAATATATTTATGTATTTTTTCATTGGTTAATTTTCAAATTTTTAGTGGATAATTAAAAATATAATTAATATTGAGTTTTATTAAGTTTTTGTTATTCTTTAACATGGTTAACTATTTATAGTTTTATATCTGTTTCAAATTTTATTATATATCAAAAGTAAAATAGATGAATAATAATTAGATAGATTAAGTAATTACTTGAAACTAGAAAATAATTTGCTCAAATTAATGGAATTTTTTTCAAAAAAATTTCCCGATGTAGGCTCTTTTCAAAACATTATATACATGACTTACTCGTGTTTGGATGACTCGTATGGACTCTTTTCAAAAAAGAGGAATTTCAAGAAAAAAAGAGGAATTTCTTTTGAAAAGAGCCTACGTCGGGAATTTTTTTTGAAAAAAAGCCCATTTCAGAAAAAAATTCCAAATTAATGTTTTTATTTTTCTTAATTTTATTTGTTAGTATGTTAATAATGTTTTTAAAAAAATAAAAAATAAATAGTCTAACAATTTTTCTTAAATCACTCTAAGAGCTTAAAAAGGCTGAGCTTTAATATATATGATAGATAATTGAAGACTTTTTATAGAATAAGTAGTGCTAGGAGGTTTAGAGAAAGTAGAAACTAAGGTAATGATGGAGTAGGTAATTGTAGCAGCAGAGTGTCCAAGTCTGGAATGTGAAACGGAGAAAGGGTTGACATCACTAGTGTGAAGCTCGGGTGGAGACGGCGGTGGTCCGGTCTGTGTCGGCAACACATAGAGGCCTCCTTCAACAGGACCCCGAAGTAGAAACCGTCTTTGCGAGACACTTGGTCAGTGTGGGCATATGGAATGTTGGAGGCTGCTGAGGTCAAACTCGGACAACACTTGCGTCGGAGAAGGCAGAGCTGGATGTGTTGGCATGGCTGTCATAATGGAGTCAAACTCGGACCCGAGGTCGACAAGGAGATACACCACGAACTCACTGTTTGTGACAAGCTGATCGGCTGCGTTAATGGACTACACTAGTGCTAGTAGTGAGTGATGGTGTCTCCGCTCTTCTTCAGGGTTGCAAGCTGAAGGCGATTTTCGATTATCTGGACTCCTCTCCTGAACGAACAACAAATAACTCATGTAAATGAGCCCAAATTTCAGCAACGGTGGACGGACTCGGACAGGGATGAGGTAAGCACCGCCATCACGAGTTCGTCCTTTTCCATCCAGTTGGAGTGCCCGTCGGTGGTAGGATCTGCTGGCGGCGGCTTCGAGCCATCAGCATAATCGAACAACTTTTGAGCCCGTAATTAGGTTGGACTTGCTTTTTCCATGGAGGAAAAATTTTAGGAGATAGTTTTATGGTAATAAATTAGGAAAATGTAGGAAGAGATGGTTGGGTAAGTTGAGTAGTCATTAGAGTATACTCAATAGTTCACCATTAAAGGTGAGCATTGAGAGAGAGAAATTGAAAATATTAATAAAATATTAAAAAAATGGATTTTTGATGAGAGAGTTGTACATTGTAAGAGCATATATCATGGTTGTCCATTTAGTTGTGGTCATTCAATTATTTATTATTATCTCTCTTAGATTTTTCCATACCCATTTTCAATACTCATCTATGTTTATCTTTATCCCAATAGTTAACCGTTAATTTCTGATCATCAATATTTTCTTTCATACTATTTTTTACCCACATACATATGATATTAATAAACAAGTTGGAAAGAGAAAATTGATGACCAAAATGAATGGACAACCATTGGGACATATGTAGATATGGAAAATGGGCATGAAAAAATCAAAGAGAGAGATATTAATAAATAAATAGATGACCACCAAAAAATGAGTAATCATTGTGTATGCTCTTGTCGAAAGGTTTGTGTTTTAATGGTAGAAGGTCTAAATTTTGAGGAAGAAGGGTACCTTTTTCTGACATGAATCTCAAAAAGGCGTTGGTATATTGAGGCTCTGATGTCATAATGAAAAGAACTCAATGATAGAAAGATTCCATTGTATTCATCATCAGGAAAAGCTTTACTCCCTCCGTCCCACAATGTTCTTCCCATTTTTTCATGACACATTTGCCGAGGTACGTTTTGTATCCTTAATATCTCTAGTTTTATGTTAATACAAATAATAAAAATTTGATATTATTAAAGTACGCATTAATACGAATCAAACAAGACCCCACATGACTATATATTTTCTTATATATCAAGATAAAATGAAAAGATTCTCTTCAACTGTGAATAGTGTACACTATTCGAAATGAGAAGAACAATATGGGACGGAGGGAGTACAATATATGGAAAAGGTCTCTTAACGGTTTTATCTCAACTATTCATTAGACAACTATACAAAAAAGATCTAGAATGCAACATATTTTCAATCATAGGTCCAATGTTGTTTGGATCAAGCATTATGATTATCTTGATAATATTAGTAGTTACCTTCTATACCATATTTATAATATTCTAAAGATAATACATTTTTTTCGTTTTACGATCCGCTTTAAAAACCCTGTAACAATTCGATCCTAGGAATCTCGATTTTAATAACTCTGTTAAGGAGAGCTTCACTAGACCTCTTTTGTAAGTTTTATAATAATAAGAATAATATTGTAACAAATTAAATATACTCCGTATACAATAAAAAAAACAAATTAAATTAAACAAAACTTAGAAGTAAATGCAAATTAAAACGAGAATCTACCTCGAGTCCTCGACTAACGCCTTTAATCTTCTTGTTGATATTAGTTCGCTGGGATGGAAGTGATGATGAAACAACAATAATCAACCTGTTTACATAGTAGGGAAAGAACCACCAATCATCAAAGGTTGGATGTTCTATTTAACCGTTTTGTAAACAAAAACCATCTGGATTTTAATAACTTTGGTAAGGAGTCACTAGTCTTTTTTTATAGTTTGACATTTGATTAAAAAGGAAAAAAGAAATAAAAGGCAAGGTTACCGCCAACCAAGTCCAACGACTTGGAAGAATGAAAAAAAACGATCTACGACTGCTATAAGGAAAGAGATTTAAAAGAAGAGTTTAAGGAGAGCTTACATAGAACTCTTTTTTCCGTCCTTCGTTGTTTTATGTCCAGACCCTTTCCAAAACTCTGTACCGTCCTCGAGTATAAATCCTACTCAAAACCTCAATATAAAACGTTTAAGAAATTTTAAACATGTTTACTGTGTGAATAGTCAATTCATGTACAGTTGATTCACGTCGAAGACAACAAGACACTATCGTAGAGAGTAAATTAGGGAATTTGGAAACTAAACAAGAAGAGTATTTAAATCCATATAAGAAATGAAATCACTCCAGTGTAACTTTTGATTCTGTTTCAGAAACTAAATCTACAAAGATAAATTGATTGTATTTGGCCCTTCTTGGAGTAAGTAATCTCATGTAATTTGTGTTTTCTAACCTTAAAAAATTGTAATGGATTAATTGACCATCTTAATCTTATCTATATAATGGTTGGCTGTCCATAGTCAAAATTGAATGAAATCGGTATCGGATCGGTTCCGGGCCGCTCATTTAATTTTCCGGGCCTCCGGGCTTGCTGTGTTTTAATGGCGAAATCAGAATGGGACTCCTTCCGTTAATGGGCTTCCTTCCGTTAATGGGCTGCCCTCTTTTTTTCATCTTTCACCCGCCCGTCTGTTTTCTAAAGTAAATGAAATTGGTGGTGCATTAAATTTCATAACCTAACCTTTTTCAATCCTCTCGCACGTTACCATTACAGCCTGTCTCCTCCATTTCCGGCGCAAGAGACAATCTCCTCTATCTAATCCCTTCACCTTCTTCCTCCCCTTTCTGTAATTCAATACTTCTTTCATTGATTTCGTTGATTTCGCATTCATCACCCCCCGAATTGAGGCATCAAATCTCTGATTTGCCTATCGTCCTTTGAGGGATTTGATCGAGAGGAAGGGTGAAGTTGGATGAGTATCAATATCGTCACTTGGGATTGAGGTTTGATCAGGTGAGTTTGGTGCTCAGGAACAAGCACCTTAACCCTAGGTACGCAATTAGATGTTGTGATAGGCTTCCGAAGTCTATCGATTGGCACGCTTTGGGCGCTGTTAGTACTCTCAAGGATTAAGGCCAGTGTGGTGAGTTTTCCGATCAATTTCGTTTGGATATGTCAGATTTTACAGCAAATCAATTACAAAGTTGAATGAAAACTGGAATTATCAAAACTATGTTTAATTGGAACAAATTATGGGGGTCAATTTTCGGCGTTTGAATGGAATAATTAGTAATCTTTTCTGGAATCAGTAATCTCTTCCCACGAGTCCTCTTCTTCTTTATCCTGTCACCTATACTCATGGATTTTTAATTCTCCATTCAGATTGGTGATTCTTCTCATGTTTTGAGAATTTTTTACGATGAATTGACTAGGATTTTTTTTTGCAATTTGAATAGAGTAGAATTTTTTTGTTCTATAAAGAACCTATGATAACATTAATCTGCACCTGTACCTACGTCAAGATGCAGTTTACGACCATTCCTCAACAACGAACGGGGTATTCATCTCATCGTTTCCCGTTAAACCTTTTCATCATTGTCTGATTTCGATATGTGTGTGATTTCTTGCTGGATTGAATTTGAAATGATTAAATGGCAGTGATTCCATTATTTCGATATGTATGATTTGTTTTTCTTGAAAATATACCCTCATTCTCTAACATATACTACATTATATGATATGATGTTTATGTCAGTCCTATTTTTTTCAGTCCAACCACATCTCAACATTCATTAGCATAATTGAAATTAATTTGGCGTACTTGAGAAACTTGATGGAATAGGGAAAGGGGTGCACCATGTGGAATCTTTAAATTAGAGTTGTATATTTAAGTATTGGTTTCCTTGCAGGTGCTTGTAGAAAAGAAAATTATGCGTGAGAGAAATCAGACCAAGCACGATCTTGGCCGTGGAAATTTTGTTGAAGAAGTGAGTTTTGAATCCCTTAGGACTTTCTTGTGATGGTTTCTCCTTTCCGGGTTTCTTTTGATTTTTGATCTACATATAAACTTTGTTTTCCTTTCACCTTTGTGGGTAGGTTTGGAACTAGTATTTCTCAAATTTTACGCATGTAATACATGTATGATGGCATCCTGATGTTTTAAAACATCAGTAATGAGCTATCAGTATTAGTTTGTTTTCTTGATTAAAAAAGAAGAAGAAGAGGAGCTATATATGATAAGCGGTGTGTTACATACCGCAACTATGGATTATTAGCTAGTTTTGTATAGGATTATGTTATTTGTTTCTATGTAATCTGTATCATGGAGCTGTTCGAGAGAAGATTTACATACGAGATTCCAAGAGATGATACAAAGCATTGGAAGCATTGAAGCATAAAGAAGAAGCTGCTGAAGACGAAGACGAAGACGAAGACGAAGACTTGAAGAAATCAGTAGCTGCTACCTCAGACGACACAGCCGCACCCGCGGGTTTCACCCTCAGCCAAGGATCCGAGAAAGCAAAAGCCGCGCCCGCGGGTCCCAAACCGCGCCCGCGGCCCTCTGCCATCCTGAAATTCTGGAGAATCCAAAACCGCGCCCGTGGCTCTCAACCCGCGGGTGCGATTCCTCGACAGAAGAATCAAATTAATGTCTTTGCCATTTGAAGTAATTTGTGTTCAATTCTGTAACTTTCCACACGTTTTTATTACCTTAATTTGGCTGTTACAATGGCTGATGACTATTTAGGTTGTGGATGATCATCCTTGAGGGGATACCTTTTGTTTACTTAAGTTTTTGGAGAGTTTTTCACAAACTTATGAGTTGCTAAAGTTCCTTTGTTTCACTTGGCGTTTGAAGCTTTTGGATTCAACAAGTTGTGAGTTTATCCTTTCCCTTTGTCTACTCTTTGATTGTCTCAACTTTCTTGTTTGTATTGTCCATGAACTAGATTTACTACTTTAGATTGATCACCTAAGTTAGTTTTATCTTATTCATATTGCTAGAGTTTGATACTTCTAGTTGAATTATCATACTTGTTGTGTAGCACAATCTATTTGCATGAACTAGTTGTGATTGTTATTAGAGAAGAAAATTGAGTACATGTCGAGTATCCGACTAGTTGTCCATGATATTGCATGTATCTATCTATTCCTGAATGCATTGCTACTTTGTTATTGAACTTTGATAGTTTCAAGGTTATAATCGAGTAAGGGTTATTAGGACTAGTTGGACTAATAACTATTCAAGAACAGGAATTAGAACGATCACTTGAGAACTTGACATAGGGATGAAAAGGATTCTAAGATCAACTTGTTAATCTAATTGTGGATAATCGCTAAGTGGGACACTTCGCTTAATATTGTTATAACCAAGTTGTCATTCGATACTTCGTATCAAAACCATAAAAAAAAACCCTTTGGTTACGTTTATTGGTGATGGTGTTGGTGATGGTTGGTGATGGTGTTGAAAGAACACATTACCGCTCTTGGGTGGACCATTGCTGACATCAAGGGAATTAGCCCTTCCACCTGTATGCACAGGATCCTTCTTGAGGAAGGTGCTAAACCCTCTAGGCAACCCCAAAGAAGATTAAACCCACCTATGATGGAGGTGGTCAAGAAGGAGGTGCTGAAACTTCTTCAAGCTGACATGATCTACCCCATTTCGGATAGCCAATGGGTGAGTCCAACTCAATGTGTCCCTAAGAAGGGGGGCATAACATTGGTAGAGAATCAACAAGGTGAGATGGTTCCTACCCGAGCTCAAACGGGTTGGAGAGTATGCATTGACTACCGCAAGCTGAACGCGGTAACCCGAAAAGATCATTTCCCTCTCCCTTTTATTGATCAAATGCTTGAACGACTTGTCGGTCGTCCGTATTATTGCTTTCTAGATGGGTATTCAGGGTATTTTCAGGTGGCTATTGCACCCGAAGATCAAGAGAAGACGACGTTTACATGTCCCTTTGGCACTTTTGCATATCGTAGGATGCCTTTTGGATTATGTAACGCGCCCGGGACCTTTCAACGATGTATGGTAAGTATCTTCTCGGAATACATTGAACATTTCATAGAAGTTTTTATGGATGATTTTACTGTACATGGGGATAGATTTGATGCATGTTTAAATCATTTGTCACTTGTGCTTAAAAGATGTGTAGATACTAATCTAGTATTGAATTCTGAAAAGTGTCATTTTATGGTTGAACAAGGGATAGTATTGGGGCACATAATTTCAGCTAGGGGTATTGAGGTCGATAAGGCAAAGATTGACGTCATTCAATCGTTGCCTTATCCTACTAATGTGCGTGAAGTGCGTTCTTTCCTAGGCCATGCAGGTTTTTATCGCAGGTTTATCAAGGACTTCTCTAAGATCTCCACGCCCCTATGTGAGCTTTTGAAGAAGGAAGCGACCTTTGACATGTCGAATGTGTGCAAGAAGGCATTCGACACTCTGAAAGCCCACCTCACTGAAGCACCAATCATCCAAGTACCCGATTGGTCTCTACCCTTTGAGATCATGTGTGATGCTAGTGATTACGCGGTGGGAGCCGTTCTTGTTCAAAAAGTCGGAAGAGCAATGCACATCATCTACTATGCTTCCACGACTTTGAACGGAGCTCAGAGGAATTACTCCACCACGGAAAAGGAGTTGCTAGCCGTGGTGTTTGCCCTTGAAAAGTTTCGGCAATACCTTTTGGGCACGAAGGTGATTATCCACACGGACCACGCTGCTCTTCGTTATCTCATGACGAAGAAGGAATCAAAGCCAAGACTCATTCGATGGGTTTTGCTCTTAAGCAAGTTCAATGTGGAAATCCGGGACAAGAAGGGAGTTGAAAACTCCGTAGCTGATCATTTGAGCCAGATTGTGCAAGAGGACGGTAAATTACAGGTTCAAATTCAAGGTACGTTCCCGGACGAAAACTTGTATCAAATTTATTCTGTAAATTCTGCTTATGCTGAGAACAAGCCGCACCCGCGGCCCGAAAACCGCGCCCGCGGTTTGTGCTCTCAAATATTCTCGGAAAGAGGCGAACCGCGCCCGCGGCTCGAAAACCGCTCCCGCGGTTTGTGTTTGCCAGAATTCTCAGTACAAGGAGAACCGCGACCGCGTCTCGATAACCGCGATCGCGGTTTTCTAACAGCAGAGTATGCAGATTATACAGAATTTGCAGAAATTGACCCCGAATACAAGCTCTTCGCCCTCCGGTCTTTCAAACCATGGTTTGCCGACATCGTGAACTACCTGGTTCGCGAAGAATTCCCGCCGAACTACACCAAAGCTCAAAAAGATAGGATCAAGCGGGAATCACGTTTCTACGTTTGGGATGACCCCTACCTTTGGAGACATTGTGTTGACAAGGTAATCCGACGATGCCTCCCGGATAACGAGGTACAGACTGTCCTTACTTTTTGTCATTGATTTCATGGGACCCTTTCCTAGTTCGTTTGGGAATTTATACATTTTACTTGCGGTGGACTACGTTTCCAAATGAGTGGAAGCGAAGGCCACCAGAACTGATGATTCCCGAGTGGTAGCAGGTTTCTTGAAGGAGAATATCTTTTCTCGTTTTGGGATTCCAAAGGCTCTTATAAGTGACCAAAGTACTCACTTTTGCAACAAGACGGTGAGTGCACTTTTAAAGAAGTACCATGTCACTCAACGAGTCTCAACTGCTTATCACCCCCAATCCAATGGACAAGCTGAGGTGTCCAATAGGCAAATCAAGGGGATTCTGGAAAAGACGGTGGCTCCTAATCGGAAGGATTGGAGTCTAAGGTTGGATGATGCACTTTGGGCGTATAGGACCGCCTACAAAACTCCAATAGGAATGTCCCCATATCGACTTGTGTTTGGGAAGGCTTGTCACCTTCCGGTGGAGTTAGAGCACAAGGCATGGTGGGCGGTGCAAAAATGCAACATGGAGTTGGATGAGGTAGGCGACTTTAGGAAGTTGCAAATCCAAGAGCTTGAAGAGATACGTCGGGATGCGTATGAGAATGCGGTGATCTACAAGGAAAAGACGAAGGCTTGGCACGACAAGAACATCTTAAGGAAAGATTTCAAGGTGGGAGACAAGGTCTTGCTCTACCAATCTCGTCTTCAACATTTTCCGGGTAAGTTGCGATCCCGGTGGAATGGCCCGTATGTTGTTGCTCGCGTCTTTCCTCATGGCGCCGTGGAGTTGTTTGACAAGGACAACCACAACGTCTTCAAGGTGAATGGTCAAAGGTTAAAACCTTACCATGAGGGATTCACCAAAGTGTCTTTAGATGAAATGGCTCTAGAAGAGCCAACTTTTGAAAATTGAAGACGGGAAACCAAGTCGAGCCACGACTCTAACCAAGGCGCTGCTTGGGAGGCAACCCAAGGTATTCTTCTTTTCCCTTGAATTTCATTTTCTTTTTAATTGTTTTGTTTTCTATTTTCTAGGAATTCAAGACGAGAAGACGATGGTCGTTTGCTACTAAAGGAATTGACGGTTCTTCTTTTCGTTTATCTAAAAAAAAAAAAAAAAAAGAGAAAAGAAAAAGGAATTGACGGTTCATCTTCTACCCTTCTCCATCTCAGATTTCATCTTCTACCCTTCTCCATCTCAGATTTCATTTTCTACCCCATCTACGTACCCCACTTCCCATCCCCACCAATAAAACCCTTACTACCACTTCCACCATTCTCTACCTCCCACCACATAAAAGCCTCGCAGAAACCGCACCCGTGGCTCCAAACCCGCGCCCGCGGCTCCCTTCTCGCCAGAAATCAGAAAACGCGAAAAACCGTGCCCGCGGCTCCTAACCCGCGCCCGCGGCTCCTAACCCGCGCCCGTGGATTTAGCCTCTGTCGTCAATTTTTGCTGATTTCGGTAAGCTTTTCCGACAACCACACTCATCGTTGTTGATTTTCTTACGCCTCAGGGAGGGCTATTGCTATTGTGCTGTTGCTGCTTGGTATCTTTGTTGTGTTGCGGATTTGTGGTAGAATTCGGTTTGTGTAGACATTTTGATGGCTGCAGCAGGGACGTCTCGAGGCCACAAAAATGATTTGTGGCAACAACAGGTTCAGGCTAACTTAGCCTTTTTAAGGGCTAAGCAATGTATCGCCACGAGATTTTTCCATCGACGTACGCTCGATGATTTGGGTATGACTGCGTGCACTGAGGCCATGCTTGAGCACGCAGGGTTGCATGGTTTCTTGTTCAGGTCAGGTCCCACTCATGCTAAGGCCACATATCAGTTTCTGGCGAGCCTCAAGTCCAAGACTATCTCTGAGACCACATTCATCTCAGCCATCCAGTTCATTTACAATGGACGATCCTATACGGTTCAGGCTGAACAACTGCGCACCATCTTGGGAATCTCTCAGGTTCCCTCTGAAGATTATGACACTGCAGTTGGTGACAGCCCTACACAGGTCTGGTACACGTGGACGGGACAGGTTCGGGACTCCCATGGTAATGATTATAATGCTAAGATGTCTCATCCATGTCTCCGCCTGACACAGCGGGCTCTACCTATGGCCTTCTTTGGGCTTTCTGAGGTGAACAAGGTGCCTGCTTACCAGCTGAAGTATCTCTATGCTCTTATGCCGGAATGTCAGGTGATTTCGGATTGGCTCTCACTATTTGTTGACTCCTGCAAGACAGCCCGCTCAAAACCAAGGGGTCAGATTGCTTTGGGTGGCATGATCACCCTCATCTTAGAGGTTGTCGTCCCCGACTGGGAGACTCTTGACTGCGTAGGTAGTCCGGACCCCTCAATGGGTCCCTATTTGTTGGATGCCACATTTCTGCAGACTCGACTTCGGTGGCTCAAGTCTGTTACAGTCGATGCAGACGAGCGTATGTGGGTTTGGCTTGGTCCTCCCAAGATTGCTCTCACAGAGGACTTTGCTTATGGGCCAGCACATACTTTCAGGATCAACCCTATACCCGCTCCCCCTCGTGCAACTGCTCGACGACGAGCTCGAGGTGGGATCAGCATCCAGGAGCCGGTTCAGCAGCCGGATCAGTAGTCCGTTGACCTTGATGATGAGGATGATGATGACTTCCAGGAGCTTGCCCCTCGATTTCAGCCTCAGAGGCAATGGGGCGAAGGCTCATCATCTGCAGCCCCTGCTGACATACCTTGGGAGCAACGTCTATTCGAGCGGATTGAGTTTGTCTACCAGTCGGTTCAGACGGTAAACCAAAATGTTGAGAGGCTGCAGCAGTCGGTGGATGACTTGCGGCTCGACATGCAGGCTCGTTGGCCCGACTATCCAAACCGGGATGACCCGGATCAGTGAGCTTCTTTCTCTCTTCCTCATTATTTTTCTATGTCTTACACACTGGGGGCATTGTGCACTTCAAGTATGGGGGAGGGGAATTAGTTCATTGCTTATCCTAGAGTAGTTTCATTTCCTTGTTATTTCCCTTCGGTTTTTTGAATTTGGTTTGTACTTTGCATGGAATTAAAAACAGAAAAATCCACAAAAATACGAAAAAGGCAAATGAAAATCCTGGGATGGAAAAATCCATGCAATAAGCGGGTAGTTCGGCTTGAATTAGGCTTGGCAAAAAAGGACTTGAGGGCGGTAAGGAATGGTGAGATTGAAAATGAAATGAGTGGCTAGGTGAAAACCTTTCGGGGCGCCTAGGCAAAATGAGTGAAATGAGTGTCTTAGGACAAAAATTTTTGCATGTTAACCACTATGGAGGACCAAATTGATAGATTTCTTTCTCATCATATTGTTTGTATACTAAATGTGTTAGTGATTTGTAGTTTCTTTCTTTTTCATACTTCCTGAGATCTTTGAGTGATTATTGTAAAAGAGTAAGTTTCTTTTAGCTTACTCGGGGACGAGCAAGTTCTAAGTATGGGGGAGTTTGATAAGCGGTGTTTTACATACCGCAACTATGGATTATTAGCTAGTTTTGTATAGGATTATGTTATTTGTTTCTATATAATCTGTATCATGGAGCTGTTCGAGAGAATATTTACATACGAGATTCCAAGAGATGATACGAAGCATTGGAAGCATTGAAGCATAAAGAAGAAGCTGCTGAAGACGGAGACGAAGACGAAGACGAAGACTTGAAGAAATCAGTAGCTGCTACCTCAGACGACACAGCCGCACCCGCGGGTCTCAAGCCGCACCAGCGGGTTTCACCCTCAGCCAAGGATCCGAGAAAGCACAAGCCGCGCCTGCGGGTCCCAAACCGCGCCCGCGGCCCTCTGCCATCCTGAAATTCTGGAGAATCCAAAACCGTGCCCGCGGCTCTAAACCCGCGGGTGCGGTTCCTCGACAGAAGAATCAAATTAATGTCTTTGCCATTTGAAGTAATTTGTGTTCAATTCTGTAACTTTCCACACGTTTTTATTACCTTAATTTGGCTGTTACAATGGCTGATGACTATTTAGGTTGTGGATGATCATCCTTGAGGGGATACCTTTTGTTTACTTAAGTTTTTGGAGAGTTTTTCACAAACTTATGAGTTGCTAAAGTTCCTTTATTTCACTTGGCGTTTGAAGCTTTTGGATTCAACAAGTTGTGAGTTTATCCTTTCCCTTTGTCTACTCTTTGATTGTCTCAACTCTCTTGTTTGTATTGTCCATGAACTAGATTTACTACTTTAGATTGATCACCTAAGTTAGTTTTATCTTATTCATATTGCTAGAGTTTGATACTTCTAGTTGAATTATCATACTTGTTGTGTAGCACAATCTATTTGCATGAACTAGTTGTGATTGTTATTAGAGAAGAGAATTGAGTACATGTCGAGTATCCGACTAGTAGTCCATGATATTGCATGTATCTATCTATTCCTGAATGCATTGCTACTTTGTTATTGAACTTTGATAGTTTCAAGGTTATAATCGAGTAAGGGTTATTAGGACTAGTTGGACTAATAACTATTCAAGAACAGGAATTAGAACGATCACTTGAGAACTTGACATAGGGATGAAAAGGATTCTAAGATCAACTTGTTAATCTAATTGTGGATAATCGCTAAGTGGGACACTTCGCTTAATATTGTTATAACCAAGTTGACATTCGATACTTCGTATCAAAACCATAAAAAAAAACCTTTGGTTACGTTTATTGGTTAGTCATTTGAATTTGATAAACTGATTCTCTTGGGATTCAACCCTTGCTTGCACACTATATTACTTAGTTTGCATGTTAGGATTACTTGACTTGACACACGATAAATTCGCCTCGTCAATATACAGCCAATTGTCTGGACATTGTCTTTTAGTTCTATAAATTTGGTTTCCATCTTGCATTTTCTCATAACACTACACTTTTATGATTGTGATTTGTTTCTCTTGATTTTCTCCCTCTTACTTCCAAGATGGCTTCTAGCTCATCCCTTCAAGTCTCTTCTACCGTTAATATCTTCTATGATGACTGGGTATGTTTATTACCTTGGAAAGCTAATTATTTCCATTGAAAATATAGATGAGGATCTCGAGAACTTGATGCTCGAGTACGATCGCCTCAATTGAAACTCGCAGAAGCCAACGAAGCTTCAGATCTTCCTGTTTACTGTCAACTCCAAGGCGAATTCGGATGAATCCAGCAAGGCTGACGGGAGCTGGTTCGTTGCTGCCCCGTTCATCGTTTCATCCCCCTCACCCCCCACGTTTTCCTATCTACAAAGCTCAGGTTTTGCATATCTTCAGGCAGACTAATTTTATTCAGTCTCTACACTTTTACTTGGCATTAATTTTCTCTATGCTGAGTTTTAGGTTAACTGGGATCACATCACAAAAGGTCTTAGGATCTGGCTATCTCTTGAACCGCTTTGTCAATGCAATTGTCTCACCGGTTCGTTCCCTTTGCCTTTTGATTCTTTAAAACTACTATTTCATTGATCGCTAATCTGAATTCTTCTCTAAAATCCGTCCAGTTTTCTTTGGTTGAAAAGGCCAAGGAGATTGAGGCGTTCTTTGAAAATCGGTCACTACCAGCAATCACAAGAACACTGAAGCAAAGCCTGGAAAGAGTTCACAACAATGTACAATGGGTTTGAATCGATCTAGAAAGACGATCATCTCGAAAAGCTTATGCAAGAACTTGCAGGTGAGATTATTCAGGAATAGACATTTCTCAATTCTATATTGATTCAGTTCTGTGAGATGCTATTATTAATTTATCTGACTGGCTCTATATTACCAAATAATGCTGAATTTACTGTTGTATATATTTCAACTTCAGATCAAGCATCCCTTGAATCTGAGGCGAGAATTTCTCCACTGGTCAGTGAGAGAAAGAAGTTGTTCAATGATTTACTGACATCCAAAGGTAATATTTTCTTACCTCTCTCACTTACTCTCCCATTTCTTCCGTATTTCTTTTCCTTCTATGTTTATTTTCTACCTGCCTTATGAGAATATCAAGGTGTTTTGTTGTATCATGTTATAAAAGCAACTATTAATTTGCAGGAAATGTCAAGGTATTTTTCCAAACGAGACCATTATTTGAAGATGAAGGTTCAACCGCTGTTGAATTCCCTGACGGTGTTACTGTACGTGTAAATACTGGTGACGATAATTTATCAAATCCAAAGAAGGATTTTGAATTTGCCAAGGTTTATGGACCTCATGTTGGTCAAGGTAAGCACATAATTGTCTTTTTATTTATGCTTGGATAATGTACCTCTGTATATACAGTCTGGTTCGCCCTCTGTATAATTATTTTTCTCAATACCTTTTACATCACTTAAATTTTCACTGTTGGAGGGATCTTCAATCTCTTTATATAGTGAATATCAAAGAAAACCGTGTAGAAATGAGGAGATGACTTTTAAATTTTCCTTACTTCATAAATGTGCTACCAAGAATATGAGAAGTTACTGAATGAGTGAATGTTATGTGTTAGGCGAAAAAACTCCAGTTTATGAATTGGTCGATTTCATCACTGCTGCTCAGATGGCTGAAATTGAAGACTGTGATTACAAAGAAAATAAGGAGGTCTGTTTTTCCTACAAGTGACTACCCTATGAATTTTACCTTAATTTTTCATGCACATACGACAAAATACCTAAATTGTTGTTTACTTTTACTGCGTTAACTTGTGTTAGAATATTTCACACATGTCTTGCAGGAAGAATCTTGCGTATTTTTTAGCAATGTGACTTTCTCGCTTTGTTGTATTTTAGTATCTTATCAGCTTACGTGCTCAATACTCCTAATGCCCTCAACTTTTGCAGCGTCACTTGCCTTTTCTATTTCACTGCTCTAGCTTACAACCTCAACTTAGACTTGCTTTTATGTTCCTTCTACTATTTATTGACCATCTGTTGGGTGGGCAGTTGCTATTGTGATTGTATTTACATGTGTTTTCAATTTCTCCTATTTTCTAGATGCTAAATATGTTTTACCCATTAAATGTAGGATCACCACCCTGAAACTTTATATGGCACTATAGATAGAACACTTTGTTTGCTTGAACTGGGATTTTCTGAGCAAGATGTGTCATCAGCTATGGAGAGTTTTGGTCAGTTTGTCTCTTGGTTTACATTGACAGATATTCACATGCTAAGTCTTTTTTCATTTGTGGAATCTGGGGAGGAATGAAAAAGCATCAAAAGTTGAACAATGGGTGTCATACCACAGAGTCGTCCGAACAGGATGTGACGCAGGAGGATGCCAGGGCTAATTGCATTGTTGATTTAGTGTAAGTGTCTGCAAGTTTTTTAACATGTTCAATATTATACATTTGTAGATGGATTGATAATGGCATTAGTACTGAGTGCTTCTACAACGTGTTCTTTAGCTAAATTTATTTTAATGCAACATGTTTACGGTTTTCAGTATGTCAGCCGATTTATTATCAGTTGGCGGTTTTCCAAGACCATATGAGACAGGCACAAGAGGGTATAGCCGCAACGGAAAACAACTTCGAGAAAGTTCAGCAAGAAGAGAGGAAAAAGATGGAAGAGATGCATCTACATGCTTCAAATGCTGAGGAACGCAAGCGCATGTAAGTTAACACTGCAATTGTAATAAATTTTTACTGGTTTGATTTTGCTGTGAATCTTAGTTTGTGTGTGGAATGAATCAGGATGGAGGAAGTCGATCGATTTATCAAGTCCCAGGACAAGATTAGGGCCGAGTTTGTGTCACAAAGGGATAAGTTGGAGAAGCTTTATGAACAGAAGAAAGAGGCAAAAAAGAAGATGTTTCTGGAAGAAATGCTCTGGGAATGGAGAAGGAATTTGGTGCGAGCCTTACCCAGCTAATGGAGAAGTACACGCCCGGTTCGACCAAAGGAGATGCAGTTGCTTAAGATCAGAGTAAAGGATGGTATAATAAGCAGCAGTATATGAAATCTATCTATGTTTTAATGACTGATTATAATTGACTTCTAAGTAGAATTTGGCCTTGATTTGATCTGGCATTGTTGCTTGGGATCTGAAACACAACAAGTTTAAAACTAATGCCTTGATGCTTCATTCAACATTTGTTTTAAATTAGCATGCCTTTTTCTTAGCTGTAAAATCAGTTGAGAGATTTTATTTGTTGAATATGAAAATACGATATTGCAGGATCATAAAGTGGTGACAATTATAGACTTTAAATTGTGTAGACAGAATATGGGAAAGTTAGGATCTACCCTTGACAAATGTGGCACACCTTGTACTACCGGTTTTTAGTCCTTTATGTTATGTTGGCCTAGGTTAAAATAAATTTGTAGCTTTTATTATTGCCATTTTTAACAGAACCGTATATTTTACCTGTCTTCACTCCCATATATAAAAGGATAACGCTGATGTTCATGCTCATGCTAAATTCGTGTTTTTTCTGATTTTCTAATGACTGTAGTCGACCCTTTGTGTAGTGTTTGGATGTCTTTACATGACATCATTCTATCCATTTGTAAAATCACATCGTTCTTGGAATCGTGCTGGTTATTGGAGTAATTGTTGAAAATTAGTTATGCAAAATACCATGTGATATTGATTTTTTTTAAAAGATATTACAAGGAGTCTTTTTTAATAACACTTTTAGATTCAAGATTTTTTGGGGGATTATGTGTTTAGTTGCAACTTGCAAGTATTGGCTGCGTTGCGCATGAAATTTATATGATATACTGTACTTTTTAGACACATAAATCTGTTACTAATATCCAAACGTGGATCTTTTCCTAATCAATCTTGCTATTGATTTTCATTTTTTTTCCCACAGAGAATGCAAGTACGATGACCCTACGCGTGTGTCAGCAGAGAGAGTGAGACCCAAAAGGCTTCTCCAACCATCTTCCTTGACTCATTGCAGCTCCTTGAAGAAAACTAACTCTATTTTCCAGAAGCGGATCCCAAAGTGGATCGGCTTGACTATTGAAAGCGACTCGAAATGGCTGGGTTCCAGAATTTACCCCCCTGACAACACTGAATCCGCCTCTCCACTCATTCAAAATCCAGCTTAAAAAATAACAAGAGATCCTTGTAACTGTCGGTCTCCGGGTTCCTCTGCATGTGTAAAACTCCACATTTCTCGAGCCATAATGAAACTCTAATATGAACTTGGTTCAACTTTTAACCTCTGGAAATTTGACAAGATGGGTGAAGAAGCTGCAGTTTCTTGGACATCAAAAGAAGAACAAAAATTCGAGTCTGTTGTAAGGGAGAATCCTTTATCACTTGAAAAACGCTTTTGGGACGAACTGTCAAAATCCTTCCCAAAGAAAAGCAGAGAGAGCTTGTGAGTTACTACTATAACGTTTTTCTCCTTCGTCGAAGAGGATTCCAGAACCGATGCAGACCGAGTGACATTGACAGTGATGATGATGCAACCGAGTTTATTGCAAAGTCAAATAGCTCGATCCTTTGTCTTGGTAAGAAGAGCAGTGCAAAGTAAAATTGATATTCCTAAAATTCTTTCTCTGCAGCAATTACAAACCGCTTCTTGCACATAGATATGAATTTCTCTATCGAGGTCAGCTTTCATTTTGGTATAGAAATTCCAGCAAACTCCGAAGGTTTAGGCAATTTTATTGTATGTTGAGACTTTATTACTGCCTTTTTTGGTGTTGGAAAAGTTGGTATTTGCATTAACAATTGTTTCTTTAGTTTTACTTCAATGTCTGTTTGTCTTGTATGATGCAACTTAGTTCAAACGGTAAATTGTAGCTTTAGCGTAGGTGAGCTCATTGGGAAAAGATCATGCTTGATTATTAACGTTTGAACGTTCAGATATAAATAAATATATATATATATATATTTAAGCACATCTATAGTACGAATGGGTGTCAATAATCAATCCAACTCCTATCTTTCCCTAAAATATACTAATAGTGAATAATATAAATAAAAGGAAAACATCGGGAAAAATAAATTTCAAAATGCGAATGTGAAAATTGTGAACATAAATTTTGAACATTTAGTAATAATTTGGTGAACATTGACATACTTAAAACCGTTTAAAAATTGAATAAATTAAAAAAAAAACATTTATTAAAAAAATAAAAGAACATTTCGATAAAATTCGTATGTGCATCCTTTTTTTAGTCCAAACCACCCCATAAATAAATACAATTATTGGTGAACAATATAACATTTAACTAATTGAATCACACAATCATATATAGTGACATAACTTAAGGTTTTCACGGCTAGAGTTACTGACCAAGTAAACACATACGGTATTAAGAAATTTGACAAAACAACCATAGATGTCATTAACCAATTTAGAGCACTATTTAATTAGTATACTTGAAGAAGTTGTTCTAAATAAAAGAAAATACATGTTGGCTTTACCGTTATTATAAGTTTTCTTTTTCAGGGAAAGCCGAGTGAAAAGGCTCAAGTCACATATATATTAACTCAGATTATATGCACCCAAAGAAGGTATTGTGAGTAGGTTTTAGGCCTGGGACTGTTTTTGCAATTTAATCCATGGATCTAACAAGATAGATGCTTAAATCATTCATTAGGCCTATGTATGAACATGTGTTCAATACTGGAGGGTGACTTTATCGAGTTTATGTTGCACTTACCATATCTTGAAAGTGAGTTCTTAGGTAGAAAACTAAAGTTGTAGGCTGAATTAAGTTGAATAATAGATTATTTGTGGCGAGTCGTCAATGTTTTTTAGTGATAGTAGAAGTAGAAAACGAGTTGTTTTTCCACAAGAAAATGGAGAATTGGAGATATATTGATATATACAAATCAAAAGCAGTAGATGAGAGAAATTTAAATTACATTCGATTTCATTCTGCACTTTTCTAATATCAAGAAGGGATCAGGTGAGCTGACTAATTTACTCAGAGTGTGAATTATGTCTATCAGTAGTTTGATTGGGTTGGTGCTTAAAAAGGACCTAGAAAGGGCTTTGAGACAGATCTTTCTATCTTTTTGTTTTTTTAGAAATATAGCTTGCAGAGATTTCATCTACATTATAGAAACCTGCAGTTAAAAAAATGATCTATATGAACAGATTCGATCTGAAAAAGACGCATGTACAAAACTGCAGGATCTGAATAAAATTGAATCATATATGTTTTCAACATCAACTACACTAATTGATGTTCCTTTCAAACAACAAGAAGATAATTTAAAAAAGATCTGACAAAGGAGAAACTCTAGCAAGAAGAGTATCCATTATCGATGATTGTCAATTAATTTCCAAGTTTGATGTTCTTACTAAAATTTGAATATTTGTTTCATAAGTCTATTTATCATTCAAAAACTTTAGGATTGTAATTCTATTAAACTAATCTTAGGTTTGTTGTAACTTCTGCTCTCCCCCAAATAGTAAATTTTTCCCTAATTTTTCAACAAGAACCCTAAATCATTTATGTCACCTTACATGACATACTTGGTTCTGGCTCCATTATTTCCCTGTTGTTGAAGCTCCAGAAAATCAGATCATGGGTTTATAGTTAGTGTTTCTATCTTATATATATATGCACTATTATATCGGTGAAAAATGAAGGATGTTTAGCAAACGCGTATATGGAATCTTCTTTTCTCGAGTGAATTAATTTTTAGTTTTCTATATGATATTACGATTTCTCTTTGTTCTCAGTTTAATGTTTTATTTTCAAATTCATGGCCAATGTGGGCAATTTTCAACCATATTTCATATTTTTGTCCATTTAGTACTTATCCCTTGCATGGAACTATTTGTCATTTTGTTTGTTCCTCGGCAGGCCGGTCAAAACATGAGGAGACACTAGTAGAAAAAACACCTGTTGCAGCCCCCTGGTTGAGGCGGTCACCTTAAAAACCGACGCAAAAAGTCTTATTCTACTATCTGTTGAGGCGGTCAGTCGTTTAGTTCGCTGCAACAGGTACTTTAGAGGCGGGCAAATATCCGTTCGCCTCAAATATTATTTGTGTTTTTGACTTGTTGAGGCGGTCAGTAAGGCGCCCGCCTCAACAGAGCCCAAAAATTAGAGGCGGGCAGTAAGACGCCCGCCTCAACAGATGCGTAAAAACAATTAGAGGCGGGCAGTCATGCGCCCGCCTCAAATTATAACAACAATTAGAGGCGGGCAGTCATGCGCCCGCCTCAACAGATGCTGCGTAAAAACAATTAGAGGCGGGCAGTCATGCGCCCGCCTCAACAGATGGTTAAAAAAAATTAGAGGCGGGCGCATGACTGCCCGCCTCAACTGCTTCTCAAATTAATTAACAGCGCGCGAACTGCAGCTTCATTATATTTCCTTCGTTTTCAGTCGACTGCGCAGCTTCCTCCTCCTCTTCGCAGCCTCCTCCTCGCCGCTTCCTCCACATCTCGCCGCCTCCTCCAACTCACCGCCTCCTCCTCGCCTCGCCGCCTCCTCCTCCTCCTCCAGCTTTCGTCCTTCGAGTCATCGAGGTAGGTGAAACTTCCTCCTTCGCAAATTGTTTTCGGATTTTGATGTGCAGGAGTTGATTCCTTTTGTGGTATGAATGGTTGATTTTTGTTGTTGTGGGTGATTATTCCCTTATTTGGTGGAATTTTGATTGATTATGTTGTTTTGGTTCTTTAGGAAATTTTGATGCACTCCAAGTGTTCGGTAAAATGCCTAAACGAAAATTTAATCTTAATCTTGTCAATTTTACTAGTTCTTGTTAATACCTTTCATGTATGTTTAGGATAATTAGTGTGTGATCAAGTTTCTTTTTGTCACATTCATCATGATTCTGAGCTTTAGCTTTCTCTTTTCTTTTTGACTAAAAGTGCTTTCCTTCCCTATTTAGTGTTTATGTTGATCTTGCTGGCTCATATTTGTCAGTTAGGTAGTATCAATCTAGAATCAGGTAGTTGTTGAATCAGGCATTTAGGCTACTCTGTTTACATCATTAAGAATATGCAGACAAGTAGCCTTCAAAATCTTTATATCAAATGTTTTATAAAGGATGTGGGTAAGAATGCAAGATAAAATTATCCAGCCAATCATGTAGAGTAGGATAAGAGGCTCATTTGGTTGATTGCAGGAGTGGGATTTATGGTCCCTAGATTAGATTACAATTATCTCCTTTTATTGAGATAATTTTCAAATTTTGTCACTTTTTAGCATGACTTGATAAAAATTGTAGGAAAACAAATGAAATATGTCGATGAGTGATTTTAATGAGTTTTGCATGAGATATTGTTTTGTTAGCTAGATATCCAAATAATTTTATTTTATTTCAATGAGTGTTTTCAATGTTATGTATGTATTGGTCTTTCTACAGTTTTCTCTAGTTATTAGAAATGAGTCGTCGTTGGATGTACGGTGATCATACTACAGCTGAATATTTGAGTGGGGTTGGGGAGTTTATTAGATGTGCTTTAGCCAACCAACAGAGTACAAAAGCCGAAAAAATCTATTGCCCCTGCCGTGATTGTAACAATGTAAGGAGGTTAGCAGACATTGATGAGATTGAGGATCATTTATTTCGTCGTGGGTTTAAGCAAGATTATCATGTTTGGTTTTGGCATGGAGAGAAAATACCTGATCGTCCAAGTTCTAGTGTAAACGAATTTGATCTTCAGGTAGACAGTGATGAGAGTGATGATAACATTTCTGAGAATTATGAGATGGATGATGATGATGATGATGAGCAAGAGGATGAAATGAATGAGATGATGGATGGGGTGAGAGATCGCTTGGATGAACGACCTAAGGTGTTAGAACAACTAACAAAGGCTGCTGAGACGCCTTTGTATCCTGGGTGTACAAAATTTACCAAGTTAGAAGCTTTGTCAGTGCTATACAACTTGAAATCGAAGAGTGGCTGGACTGATTCGAGTTTCACGACCTTATTGGAGTGGTTAAGTGAAGTTTTGCCGGAAGGCAATGAGTTGCCCACCTCTACCTATTATGCCAGGAAAGTGATGTGTCCCTTTGGCTTAGAGGTTGTCAAAATAGATGCTTGTCCAAACGATTGTGTTCTTTACAGAAAAGACCATGAAAATTTGGATGAGTGTCCAAAGTGCGGTGTATCTCGTTACAAGCGTAAAGGGGTAAATTCCGCTAAGAAGGGGCCGCCGGCTAAAGTTATGTGGTATCTTCCAATCATAGATAGATTTAAGCGTTTGTTTTCATTAAAGAAACAAGCAAAAAATCTGAGATGGCATGCAGAAGGGAGGAAGAAAGATGGACTCCTTAGACATCCTGCTGATTCTCCTCAATGGAGAAATATCGATAAGAAATATCCTGAATTTGGCAAGGAGGTTAGAAATCTGAGACTTGCTCTGTGTACAGATGGTGTGAATCCTTATGGCACTCTAAGCACTCAGCACAGCACATGGCCGGTTCTTCTTGCGATTTATAATCTTCCTCCATGGTTGTGTATGAAGCGCAAGAATATCATGTTATCACTCCTCATCTCGGGGCCTAAGCAACCTGGAAATGACATAGATGTGTATCTAGCGCCACTCATAGAGGATTTGAAATTATTGTGGAATGAAGGTGTTTCAATGTACGATGCACACACCAACTCAGACTTCACACTGCGAGCTATGGTTTTTTGTACCATAAATGATTTTCCAGCATATGGAAACTTGTCTGGGTACAAAACCAAAGGAGAACAAGCATGCCCAATATGTGAAGAAGACATGGAACCCACATACTTGAAACATTACAAGAAAAATGTGTTTGTAAAGTACAGGAAGTTCCTTAGTCGGTATCACCCTTATCGTAAGAAGAAGAAAGAGTTCAATGGTCACACCGAGGAAGGAGTGGCTCGTGCACCTTTAACGGGATCGCAGGTTTATGAACGTATTAAAAATGTTGAAACCAAATATGGCAAGTTCATGAAGCCCAAGTCTAAAAAGGGTGTTTTATGGAAGAAATTATCTTCACTATGGGATCTTCCTTATTGGAAAGATTTGTCGGTTCGTCATTGTCTCGATGTGATGCACATTGAAAAAAATGTGTGTGATGCTATTATTGGGACTTTGCTACACATTCCCGGAAGGACTAAGGACAATAAGAAAGTTCGGAAAGATATGAAAGAGAGGAATATGCGTCCAGATTTGTGGCCCGTGAAAAAAAAGGATGGTAAAAGGACTTTTCTTCCTCCGGCGTGTTACACAATGTCAAGAAAGGAGAAAAAGACGTTTTGCGAGTGCTTACATGGCATTAAGGTGCCATCGGGATATTCATCTAATGTAAAATGTCTAGTTTCTCTCTCAGACCTGAGGTTGATCGGTATGAAGTCTCATTATTGTCATGTACTGCTTAATGTTTTCTTGCCAATTGCACTTCGTGGGATATTGCCGAAACACGTGAGGCATGTTATAACAAAACTGTGTGTGTTTTTCAGTTCGATATGTGCTAAGGTGATTGATCCAGAGAAACTGGATAGTCTGCAAGATGATATCGTTGAAACTTTGTGTCGATTTGAAATGTACTTTCCGCCCTCTTTCTTTGATATAATGGTGCATTTAATTGTCCATTTAGTGCGAGAAATCAAGTTATGTGGCCCGGTGTTCTTAAGATGGATGTATCCCTTTGAGAGATATTTTGGGTCTTTAAAAGACAAAGCAAAGAATCCGGCGAATCCAGAGGGTAGTATAATTCGGGGAATCTTTCATGAAGAGATATGTGAATACGTAGCTGAATTTTTGTCGAGGCTTGAGCCAATAGGCCTTCCGAAATCTCGTCATGTAGGGAGGCTTGAAGGGGTGGGAGTAATTGGTAAAAAAGTAATCTCGCCTCCTTCTGAAAGGAAGAATAAGGCACATCTTTTTGTGTTGCAGCATCTTACAGAGGTCAGTCCTTACGTAGATAAGCATGTGCTTGAATTGCAACATAATAATCCTAAATTTAATGAAAGGGCATTGATGCGGGAACATAATCGCTCATTCGTTGATTGGTTTAAGAAGGAAGTAGCTGAGGAACTAAAGAAAGGGCATGATGTTTCTGATACAGTCAAGTGGTTAGCTCGAGGTCCTCGTCTATGTGTTCGGTCTTATGAAGGGTATGATATCAATGGGTTCACATTCTACACGTCAAGACAAGATGAAAAGAGTGTGGTGCAGAATAGTGGAGTGAAGGTTGTTGCATCATCTAGGGTCTATGCAAGCGCTAAGGATAAAAGACCGGTTGATGCGACACAATCGTATTACGGTGTAATCGAAGAAATATGGGAGCTTGATTACAGCAGTTTTGTGATTCCTGTTTTCCGGTGCAAGTGGGCCAACAACCATAATGGGGTGAAACAAGATGATATTTACCCGGGTTTAACGTTGGTAAACTTTGACCGATTAAGTGAGAGTGACGAGCCATTCATTCTAGCGTCACAAGCTAAGCAAATTTTCTATATCGTAGACAATGTTGATCCTAGATGGCGTGCAGTTGCACAAGGGAAAAGGCATATTCTCGGTATTGATGATGTTCTGGATGAAGATGAGTATGACAACTACGATGACTCACCCCTGTTATCAACTGTTGTTCAACCATTACCAGAGGAGGAAGATGCAAATAATACTAATCACATGCGCACAGATCATAGGGAAGGAATATGGGTTTCAAAGCGCAAATGAATAAGATGACTCTGCTTCTGATCTGATTCCGGTTTGCTTCTGATCTGATTCTGATATGATTATGATTTGCTTATCGCGTGCTTCAGTTTTTCTTCGGTTCTGATTTGATTTTGATATGTGATAGGTCCAAATCCTACCCCGCAAGTGTACGGGTTCGGGTGTAGTACCAAGGTGTCGAACTCTGGGACTATGTAGTACCAATTGTCAATTCAACTAATAGATTAAGTCGTAAACAACATACCAATTGTCTTCTCCAAAGAGATACGAAATTCCAACAATCAAATCTAGTAAAATCTCCAAGTTTTCCCTAGGGTTCTTGAGAGTTTTTGAAACGTCTAAGGCAGTTACCAGATCATGGAATAGCAGTTCTAACAAGGCTTTTATACCCCCCTCCGAATAGAAGACAAAACGCCCGGGATTAAATGAGTCGGAAATGAAACAGCGGCCCGACCCGGCCAGAAACTCGGCCGGGTCATGGCCGGGTTACACTCAGGTGACAACTCGCTTGCTGACCCGGTCACAAACCCGGCCGGGTCATGGCCGGGTTACACTCAGGTGACAACTCGCTTGCTGACCCGGTCACAAACCCGGTCGGGTCATGACCGGGTTACTCCCAGTTGAAGTCTGCCTTGCCTTCCACGACACGGGGTGAGACTTGGCCGGGTCTTGGCCGGGTTTGGCCAAGACCCGGCCAAGTCTCACCCCTTGATTCTGGTATGATTCTGATTTGCTTCTGGCGTGCTTCAGTTTTTCTTCGGTTCTGATATGATTTTGATATGATTATGATATGATTCTGGTATGATTCTGATTTGCTTCTGGCGTGCTTCAGTTTTTCTTCGGTTCTTCCCTTGATTCTGGTTTGTTTCCCATCTTATCTATCATTGAAATATGTTGTGCTGCTAGAATCTTTAATGTATATTTAGTATCTTTAATCTTTATGTATACTCATTGTTTTCTTGCTTATGATGCAGGAGTGTATTTGTCAGTGTTAAAATGCATAACCAATTTGTTGCTGGAAGTGATTCGGAAGGTGACAGTGATCCAGTTATTCCTCCTACAACAGGTGACGAATCACTGGATGCTAGCACGATTACAAAGATTGTCCGTGGTCGATCCAAAGGAGTCAAGGCAAAAAAAGCTATGTTCCTTGAGTATAATGAGCTTAATATCCCTGATGGAAAGTGGTCGGCGGAATACGGGAAGCAAGTTGGAACTTGTGCTGCTAGAATTAATATTAATGAGAAAGAATACCGAAAGATAGATGAGCAAACAAGGAAGGGGTTTTGGGAGGAGACCAAGGTAAAACGTTGGATATGATTTCACATGTTTTTAATACTATGTTCATAATTTAACAGTTTCTGAAAATTGGCAGCTTTTGTTCCACATTTATGATGATTCGAGTAATTCAAGGGAAAAATATTTTCACCATGGTGTGGCAAAACGATTTCGAGATTTCAAGAGTAAGTTGGTGCGTCGATGGATCACTAAAAAAGAAAGGATGCCGAAGACACATTCATCCAAGATGCCTTGGGAAGTCTATGACCACATCACAGAGGAAGATTGGAACACATTTGTTCAACAATACTTCATGCCGGAGTCATTGGTAAGTTATTGTTTTTTATACAAATGGTTTCTTATGCATCATGTACAAATCTGTTTTTGGTGTTGGATTTGGTTTTGAATGGTAATTGAGTTAAATTTTCTTTCAGAAATCATCTTTAACATCCTTTTTGACAGGCTCGTAGTGAAAAGGCAAGGAACAGTGCGTCATTCAACAAAAGCCATCATCGCACTGGCCAGAAGGGTTATATCAGAAAACGACCTGAATGGATAGATGATGGACGACTTCCACCAGAAGCAGCATTAACTTTCTCAAGTAGTTCCTCGGTGAACTCTTCTGTCACCTCAACGCTAGCTAGAGTTAAGAAATTTAGATCAAAGGAGTGGATATTGGCTCATCAAGTTCTAAATAAAGATGGAGAGTGGGAAATTGACCCAAATGATAAGGAAATTGCAGAAATTGCCAAAAAAACTGTAAGAAGTGATATCTAAGTAATGTTTATTTTCTTTGATTATAAATTATGAACTAATTCTTACTTTTCTAATTGACATAGATGGAGTACATTGAAGAAGAAGAAAAAGGTAATCTTGTTTTTGAAGATCAAGAGGATGCCCTCACCAAAGCTATGGGGAAAAAAGATCATCGTGGGCGTGTCAAGGCAATGGGTGGAAATGTTTGTCATACAGTTGCTTTTGGTCCAAGAAAGAGACAAAATAAATTTGCTCATAGTGAAGCTTCTTCAGATGTAATTGAATCAATTAGAGCTTCAATGAGAAAGGAGTTTGAAGACGACCTAGATAGAATAGTGGAGAAAAGAGTGCAAGAGGCCCTCCAAAAGCAACTAGCCGCCATGGGACATATGGGCCAGTATGCCTCCACTTCCAACCCTGTACATGATTTCTATGGACATGCTGAACATGATTCTGCCCCTCAACCACGCGAGCTAAAGGTACAATTTAGTCTCATGTTGGCTAAAAATAATATATTACATTCTTTTACTCGTAATCAAGTAAATCTTGTTAGAATAATTCGCATTAGCTTCATTATATGAAGAGTAGCTAGGAAAGGGTTCCATGTCTATTAAAAAACTGAATCTTGTTAGAGTAATCAAGTGAATCTTGTTATAATCTATTAAATAGAGTATATTTGCATCAATTTCATTATTTATGCAGGAAAGGGTTCCATGTCATCTTGCCCTTGAGGATGAAGTTTCCGGTAACAAAGTCATTGTGGCGGATGGTATGGTACAACCCTCAGATGGTGCATTGACCCAACATTTTAGATTAATGAAGCCTGGTCACTATAAAGTCCAAATTGATTTTGTTTACGAAGGGCATGTTGATGATATTCTTCCGGTACCTACTGGAGATGGTTTAACTAACTTAGGCGGTGCTCAGGGTAGTTTTGTACAATGGCCAATCCACTTAGTGATTTTCGAAGACGACGAGGTATGAATGTTTTGAACGAATATGATAATGCAAGCATTTTCTACATCTAATTGTCTACTCAATCTTGCTCATGTAATATTTTTGTAGGAGTTCACTCCACGCCTGATAAAGAAGTCTAAGTCTAAGTCACTCCAGGTATATGATTAGCTAGAACTTGTATTTTTAATTCATGACATATGTTCTATTTGCAGCTTCTGGCGTGTTTATTAGTTATGGTAATGCACTGCTGAATGTTGTTCTTATTTTTCTGCATTGTTGTTACAGTTATTCATGACATATGTTCTATTTGCAATTTTTCTTGTTTATTAGTTATGATAAAGAAGTCTAAGTCTAAGTCACTCCAGATATATTTTTGTTCTTACATTTTGTTATTATTTTCATATGCAATGAAGTCTAAGTCAAACAAAGAGGTGGTGGGTAGTTGTGATCGTAAAATTCAAGAGTCAGCCGCCAAAAGCAAGAAAGCGAATTTTGCAAACGATGCAATTCAAGGTCTTGGCCCGCAATGCAAATATTTGCATTTTTTCATCTCTTCAGCTCCCGGCGAAATATACGATAGTACTCCCATCAAGTTGGATGCTTCGATTTGGCATTATTCGCAAGATCAAGATACATACGTAACTGAGTCTGATGTTGAAGAGTTCCTTAGAGGGGCGTGCTTAAACATTTCAGTGATCCAAGTCTACATATTGTAAACATTTTCATCAATCTTTATGTTTTAGTTGTTAATTATTCTTTCTGTGAGATTTTTACTTTACAGATACTAATAGTGTAATCTTGCATATTTTGTAGGTATTTATTGCATGATCACAGCTGGGCATTTGAAATGTCGTCTAAGATTGGATTCTTATGTCCTGAGACGATGTCAAGCACTAGAATCAAGGCTGATCCTAATGTCCCAACAGAGTATTTAAAAAAGATTTCCGTTGCTGAAATTCAAAAGGAGAAGATGAATGATCCTAGCATAACCAAATGGTTTTTGCTTCCATATAATCAAGAGTAAGTGTGATATAGCAATCCTTCTTTCTTGTTCTGACTACATTTTTTGACTTGTTTTCTGATGTTATACAATATCTTTTATAAATGACGCAGAAATCATTGGATTCTATATGTACTAGACCTACGTAAAGGCCTTGTGTATATTTTCGATCCTCTCAAAGCAGCACGCAAAGAGTATGATGTATGGGGCATCTTGAGTTTGTAAGTTTTTTACTTAAAAATTGTCTTTTCAAATATTTACAAAATCAGAATTTTTGACTTGTATGTTGTTTATTTTATAGGACATACCAAGTGTATAAGTTTAATGGTGGGGTGCGTCCGAGTAAAACGACTAATTTCAAGTCTTGGAGACCCATTCATATAGAGGTATACCATCATAAATTACCTTTTTCTTTATTTTTTATATTTATTGATCTTAAAACTAAGACGATGTATTATATTGTTATTTTAGTGCGCTCAACAAAGTGGCGGAACCGAGTGTGGATATTACGTTATGAAGTTCATGTTGGAGATTGTCACGACATATCAAGAGTCTAATGAGCGACTAGATAAGGTAGTTACTTTACACAATATGCATGTATTGCAAGTTATACATATCACAGATTATATACATCTTTCACAACGTCTGAGTTTATAAATCGTGATATATTCTTATAACGTTTTCAATTTTTATCTAAGTTTTCATTTCACCGGAATTATCCTTTCATTTCATATATGTAAAATCTAATTTTTTTCATGTTAATTACTTGACTAAGACGATGTACTATATGTTTTTGAAGGTCTATGTTCAGAGGAGTGCGCCTTATACAAGTGAGGAACTCGATGTTGTTCGTGAGCAATGGGCTAAGTTCTTTACAACCAAATATCTATTATAGTTTAAGCGTATGTTTTGGATATTTGAACAATAGGTTTTGTACTTGCATATATTCTGTTGAAACTGAACACATATTGTATGTGAAATGTATCTGCAAGTGGAACTAGACGTTCAGAATGATTGAAACAGGTTTTCTACCTCTAGGCTGGTTACTGTAAATTCAAACCGAATATTTAAAAAAAAAAAACACTTGTTGAGGCGGTCGGGAGGGTGACCGCCTCAACAGATGGCACGTTTTCTACCTCTGTTGAGGCGGGCAGAAGGGCGACCGCCTCAACAGAGGGGGTCTGTTGAGGCGGGCAGAAGGGCGACCGCCTCAACAGAGGGGGTCTGTTGAGGCGGGCAGAAGGGTGACCGCCTCAACAGACCCCCTCTGTTGAGGCGGTCACCCTTCTGCCCGCCTCAACAGACCCCCTCTGTTGAGGCGGTCACCCTTCTGCCCGCCTCAACAGACCCCCTCTGTTGAGGCGGTCGCCCTTCTGCCCGCCTCAACAGAGGTAGAAAACGTGCCATCTGTTGAGGCGGTCACCCTCCCGACCGCCTCAACAGCTCATGACCTGTTGCAGCCCCCCCTGTTGCAGCGACCCCTGACCGCCTCAACAGGGGGGTTTTTGACCGCCTCAACAGACCCCCTCTGTTGAGGCGGTCACCCTTCTGCCCGCCTCAACAGACCCCCTCTGTTGAGGCGGTCACCCTTCTGCCCGCCTCAACAGACCCCCTCTGTTGAGGCGGTCGCCCTTCTGCCCGCCTCAACAGAGGTAGAAAACGTGCCATCTGTTGAGGCGGTCACCCTCCCGACCGCCTCAACAGCTCATGACCTGTTGCAGCCCCCCCTGTTGCAGCGACCCCTGACCGCCTCAACAGGGGGGTTTTTGACCGCCTCAACAGGTGTTTTTTCCACTAGTGAGATGGTTTTGGCTGATATGCATATTAGACCCAATCAATCATGGGAATATTGAACGAGAGAAGCATTACGTATTCTTTCAAATATTTTGAAAGAAGAATTTGACTTGGTATAATTATAATAAAATCAAAGTTGTAATGGAATTGAACTTGTCCAAGAAACTCTATTTCTCTAATAATAATTCCTATATATCATGGCATTCAAGAAAATGAATGTAGGATTTGAAAATGAGTTATATATCTTGAAAGGTGTCACTAGGTATTTCCTACAACATTATGCTGCCTACTTTTCTCTAGACTTTCAATTAGTGATGCATAACATACTATTAATTTATGCAAAATATCACTACAGGGACGAAAACGAGGAATGGGTGCAATTTGATTCGACTCCATACTATTCCCTTGCGTCATACGATTATGCTTCCCCTTTCCTTCGAGAAGTTCTTGCTGCTCTTCAATCTTTGAATGTTCCTGTGGAACAGGTACATAGACCAGACATTTGATACCACATCTACATAGACCATACATTTGGTACATAGACTTGTTCCTGTGGAATTAGTGTTAAACATTTGGTAAATCTGAAGTACTAATAACCTTTTTAAGAATATCAATGCATAAGATATTTGGAAGTGTTTAAAATTGTGGTCTATGCATTTGTTGGTGTCTAGGCCTTTTCTAAGGAGAATGTTGAATCATGCAAATGGGTTGATATAACTTTGATCGCAACTCATGTATTTACTTATTTTTAATGTCATTGACAAGACCTATTCTTTGAAAATATGAAGGAAAAAAATAATAGTTTTTCATAAAAATTTCAAATCTTCAACTTATTTTACCATGACCTGTTACGTTAATACTCAAAATCATTATGAAAATATGGGTCAAATAATGAGGATTGTCTCTACATATTTAACCGTGTTGTTGTATGTTTTGATTTGAGATAGTTCAACATTTTATAGTTGTTAAAATGTTTCATTAAGTCAGATATTGAAAAAAATTCTGATGAAAGAGGCATAAACAGGGGCGGAAATAGTGAGCCATTACTCGACATACAACCAGGTCAAGAATGAGGGTCAATGAAAGGTTCATGTAGCTCCGCAACCGTCTAAAGCTCCGAATTTTAATTGTTGTTTCCTTACTTTATGTGCTGAATTAGTCACTGGATTGGTGTTTGGTGCAATGTGGAAACATTATGTGTTAACACTAGGATATCTCTTAAGCAGGAACTACATCATGTATTAACAGTAGCACCAACACTGGGATAACTATTAATCATGTTTCTGGCGGTAGTTCTTGATATTATAATATAAAAATAATAAGAATGATGCGATAAATAATAAAGTATATTAAAAAACATTGATGGAAGAAAGATTAAATCTGGTGCACATTAGATTCATAAGTGTAGATTTTCTCCAAAGCTTTAAATGGATGTGTGAATGTAGGGGTGGACGTGGTTGGTTAACCGTCGTTCGGTTGATCAATGTTCGGTTAATCAAATGTTCGATTAGTGATTTGTAATAACCATTTATCTAACCGTAATTCTCGGTTAACCAATATCGGCTAACCAAATTTTCTTTACAAATAAATCAATTAGTTCGGTTAACCAATATAAAAAAAACCTAAAAATATGCTCTTAAAATTGTTAAGAAAAAAGAACAAAACTAAAAGAACACTAAAAGAAATTAGTTCAAACAAGTAATCTCACAATCCCAAATACAAAACTTAATTAAAGAGCTAAAAAAGTCACAAAGTTATGTTGGCGACACAAAAGTAACAAAGTTTTCTTGCCTAAAAAAGTCACGGTAATCTTATACTATGTAAATAGACCATTCGAAAATATATATGAAGATATATAGTGTTGGAAGTTAAAATTTTATTATACAAATCTATTATAGTCACGGTTATTTCGGTTCACAACAAATATAATTTAATTAACCGTTTTCTAACCGTATAACCACAAATAATATTGTTCGGTTAATTGTATCCAAAATTTATCCGGTTTTTCGGTTTCAGTTATTTATGCCCACCCCTATACTAATGTATGTACATTTTCAAACTATTTCAATGAAAAAATTCCTTTCGTTTCAGATTCTGATATACGTATATAGTCTTTAAATATTATTATTCATTTATAATTTATGTTTCATTATTTTAAGGAGTTTTGTGGACGCAAAAGGCCCGCACTTTTCTTCAGTCCTTAACTAATAGCGAAAAAAACTCAAGAATCAGGAGGAGTATTTAGCATTTGAGAACTTCATTAAAATTATTCATATCGTGATTCTACTCAAATCTTGCCTATATTTATTGATTAAAATGTTTTTCATTTCAAAACTTCAATAATATGTTTTACATCTTGCTTTTCGAGTCAAGACCCTCCTAAGAGACTGAAGAGTTGAGAGTCTTCTAATAGAGTTTTATATTGTCTTTCACATGCATTTTATTTGTTTATCACAAATGGGATTTTCAGTCATTCGGAGGAATAATTTTCAAATATTGTTTCAACATCGTTCTTTACTTCTCTTTATAATATGCAAGATGTGCAATTTACGATCAAGAATTTTTAGAATGCAACTGTTGTCTTTTGTTAACTCACTTGCACATAAAACATGTTTATTTGGTTTTAATGGACCTTGCTCCTTGAAAGATGTCTACATATCAATTAGCAAGAAGGTTAGAGTTACTTCATTATTGTTTTATTATAAATATTTTGGTCTACTTTAATGTAATTTATAACAAAAAGTATGCTCTTGAGTCTTAAGTATGAAAACAATATCAAACTTGCTACTTCTCAGTTCTCACAATATACAAGTAAATTACAAATCAATAACTTTGTACAAATGTCTTCATTTCTCCATAATCTCATGCAAATCAGCATTCATACTAATTTGATGCTCAGAAATTTCTATATACTATTTGTTATGGTGAAAGTTGAAAGTGATATATTAAGAACTCTTTTTCCGGTATGTAATAAAGAAGTCGTAGGCCTGCCACCTAGATGTCAACTTTGCCCTTGGAGTTTTCCTGTCTTTAGAGCTAGATTACGTGTTTACACTTCCTATTAGTATAAAATTGTTTGTAAAATTATGATAACCATATTTTTCAAATGTAGTGGATTTCTAAAATGACCAATCCTTCTATTATGGATTACCAAGACTTCTCTTTCCGCCAAAAGAAGTCATCATGTGTTCAGTCATTTTCTTATTTGATTATGTTTATAAATCTAATTTTGTTGAGATTACATTGCAATATTTATAGATTTGTGAATACAATTAGCCTCAATTCAATTTTAAAACATATATTTGACAACGTTAAACCACATACAAAATCCGTAATTACCCCGCGCTACGCGCGGGGTCCCGTGTCTAGTATAATATAAAGTTAAATGCTAGGTAATAAATTTCACTCCATAAATGTCACTTTCAAAATTCAATGCATCAAAATTAACCCAATTTAAATGGACTTTTTCATTCATTTGGTCCAATACTAATCTCAATCTAATAATACCTTTAAATGGGCCACGTGATATTCCCTTGCGATTGGGCTTACTGTAGCTCGATATTACACATATCAAACCCTTCTATCCCAAACCTCCACTTCCAATCTTCTTCTAGGACTTTCCCCTTTCCCTCCCACATACCCTACTGGAGGCGATGACAGCCTTTCCACTTTCCGACCTCCCGTTACATACACTGGCGTTACTGAAATATCAGCCTCTTTGTCTCTCCCCGCATGTCGTATAAATGCTTCATGGTTATGGAACCATTTCATTCAACCTGAATTCATCCGTCCCAACGTATCTGAGTTCGTCCCCAACCCTGATGCCTTCCAAACCTATGACTCTGTCGGCCTCCTCAAACCCGCCGCTACAGAATTGGTGCAACCAACGACGTAAATCGTCATACCACACGGTAAATCTATCGTTCATCCTCTCCAAGTTGTTCAACATATATGGTGTTACTGAGTTTCTTTATTTGTTTGATTGTTTATGTTAGGGGTTGAATCCAATGTACTGCTAGGGTCTCCATTTCACACTATTTTGTGCCCAATATGGTTGTCGTCCACCGTGAAGCCCAGTCGAGACAAGAAACTTGGTGCAGTTCGAGGACATCCAGTATAACTGCAACAAGTTTCAAATTGGTATGTTTCATGACATAAACGCGATTTATGTATCAAATACATGTGATATTCACCCTCATCCTACGTTCATATACATTAAGATCCATATCCCATTAATGATAATGACAACATATATTCTTTGTTTATGGTTGTTTGTTGGAACATTGTTTCAATAGTGATTACCTTACTCCTTTGACATCATAGATAATTTGGAGAGGATTTGCTAATCAAGGTACGAGTTTTGGGTATAATTAATAGTAACAATGAAACAATGTTTTTCAACGTCTACTATCTATTAATGTTATTATGGTTTTGTGTAATAAAAGTTGTTAAATACACTATCATAGATAGCTAGGAAGTATTTGATATCGTTTACATAGTTTTGTCAGGAAGTATTTTTATAATGATACTACTCTTAATGGAAGAAAGCCTATTATTTTTATTAATTTTGCATAGTGCTCCCAAATTTTGACCTATGATCGAGAGAAATTACTGTGGATTAGATGACCAATATGAAATATGTAATATATAATCCATTTTCTGTTTGGCCATCTTATATATATATATGTGTGTGATGAATGATTATCTAAATAATAACTTATTTTTAATTTTTTTTTCTAAAGCACCGCGAACAAGTTCTTCTTATGCCTCTTTCAAATAGGAGTTATTTCACATATGAAATTCTCGATACTGCAATTTTATGGCTTGGGATTTTAATTTTGTGAAAGTCACTGAGATCAATAATGGTACTAGATACTTTGTATACTATAAATTGTTTGGATTAAGGTTCTATGAGTATGTTGTTCAGATGAAGATATTATTGAAATAGGTATTTTTTTTGTCTTATATACTCCGTCTTATTTATTCTACCTGAAGTGAGTTTTGAGTAAAACAATTTCCAAACACAACAATTCTAATCTTATAGTATGCTTTCTTTATTAAGGACAACAAATAATGTATGAGATTCCGTTAAACTGTAGAAGACTAACGACGACGGCCAACGGTGAGAGGTTGTTGGAGATGCAACCCTAGTTTTACGTATGATGACATCTTCATTAAATATATATTGTCATTAAATGATGACACAAACGTTGTCATCGAATAGGGATAAAGGAGGTTGTAAACTTGTAATTAAATGATTGATAAAAAAAACTATCATCATCACTGAGACACTAAGTGCTAAAAGATTAATTAATTAATTAAGGTAAAAAATTACAAAATTTGTTATAAAAAGATATTGGGCCCAGTATTTTTATCAAGGCATTGGGCTCAAACCATCTGGACATCAACAGTCAGCCCATGAACCATCCATCACCCGTATTCTTTCGGGTCATCAACCACTTATTTATAGACGGGGTTTCTCTTTTGTTGAATAACCCTCGATTGAATTTCGTTCCAAATCCAACCCCATTGTGTTCGAACAACCAGCTAACCCAGACTCCCTACTTCACGGCGGATTCAGTGTGGTCGAATAGGGTTTCTCTCCTCCCATTCCTTGCTACAATTACAGTGGTGGAATTTTCTACCCAATAGCCGAATCCAATTATTGAATTCAAATTTACAGAGCCGTTGAACGAGCAAACAATTTGATGTTTAAGCTATAATTTGCGGCTCAAAATTCGTTCAAGTTGCTCCTTTCTTGCGGTAGGTTAATTATTCTATTTTTTCTCTCCTTTTCCGTTGTTATTGATTATGATCTAGTGGTTCTGATCTATGCTGGTTAAGTGGCTTGCAAATTTGGTTTTGAGCTTTAAAACAAGATTTGCTCTATCTGTAGCTATGTCATTTCAAGATGATTAAATTCGATGGGAAGTGTCAAGATTGTTCAGACGATATAGAATGCCTGAATGTTTTCATATGTAAACTGTAAGAAAGTTGAAGACAATAGAAACTTTTTAGACACTACTGTGGCTTTTGGAGCTTATAAAATAGTTAATATTTGATTGTGTGGATGCTACATGGATGCAAAACGAAGCAAAAACCAAGCTCACCTAGCATTATAAATCTCTTATGCTAAAAATTCTAACTTTTTTCCTATTCAATCTTTCTCCACTTCTACTATTGTTTAGATTCTCTTATGATATGAGAATGACGAGCTGGTCTCATTGACATGTACCTGAAGGCTCATAGTGAAATATGTTTTTTTCCAGGCGATCAGTTTTTGTCCTCATTGTTTTGAATGGTGATTTGACATATTTGTTATTACTAAGGATTTGAACGACAATGAGCTTTCTTTCTCTATTGGCATCACTAAGAATGCTAATCTTCTGTATTCACATGCACATTACTTTACATTCACCCGCACATGTGTGCATGTATTTGACAATATATGAAAAATACATGCACATGGCAGGCGTGTGCATGTGAATGTGAAAAGTTGTGCATGTGAATATAGAAGGTTGTACGTGTGAATATTGAAGGTTGTACATGCGAATGAAAAATTTGTATATTCGCACCATATTAATTATTCTCACCAGATCCGATCCTTTGAGTAATTTCTATATCCTCCTCCCCAAATTAAAGTTGGTTATGTTGTTTCTGCTGCATACGTTTTTTATTCTTTCTCGTTGTCGCACATATGAATGCGAATTTCTATATCCTCCTCCCCAATTTAAAGTTGGTTATGTTGTTTCTGCTACATACGTTTTTTTTTTCTTTCTCGTCGTCGCACATATGAATGCTAATTTCTATATCCTCCTCCCCAATTTAAAATTGGTTATGTTGTTTCTGCTGCATACGTTTTTTTTCCTTCTCGTCGTCGCACATATGAATGCTAATTTCTATATCCTCCTCCCCAATTTAAAGTTGGTTATGTTGTTTCTGCTGCATACATTTTTTTTTCTTTCTCATCGTCGCACATATGAATGCTAATTTCTATATCCTCCTCCCCAATTTAAAGTTGGTTATGTTGTTTCTGCTGCATACGTTTTTTTTTCTTTCTCGTCGTCGCACATATGAATGTTAATTTCTATATCCTCCTCCCCAGTTTAAAGTTGGTTATGTTTTTTCTGCTGCATACATTTTTTTTCTTTCTCGTCGTCGCACATATGAATGCTAATTTCTATATCCTCCTCCCCAATTTAAAGTTGGTTATGCTGTTTCTGCTGCATACGTTTTTTTTTCTTTCTTGTCGTCGCACATATGAATGCTAATTTCTATATCCTGCTCCCCAGTTTAAAGTTGGTTATGTTGTTTCTGCTGCATACATTTTTTTTTCTTTCTCATCGTCGCACATATGAATGCTAATTTCTATATCCTCCTCCCCAATTTAAAGTTGGTTATGTTGTTTCTGCTGCATACATTTTTTTTTCTTTCTCGTCGTCCCACATGAATGCTAATTTCTATATCCTCCTCCCCAGTTTAAAGTTGGTTATGTTGTTTCTGTTGCATGCGTTTTTTTTTTCTTTCTTGTCGTCGCACATTCTCTATTCAGATTGTCAAGATTTTGACATGATTTGATCTTTGTTAACAGGGTCTGGAAGACGCTCAACCAAGATTTCACGTGACCTGATTATGTAATATGTTCATGAAGTTTTTCTGAAAGATCTCCACTTTCTTCTACAAAAAAAAAAACGATCTCCACTTTAAACATAGCAGACAGTGTGGTCTATTTTTTTCAAATATCATGGAGTGCAACAAAGATGAGGCTATCAGGGCAAAAGAGATTGCACAGAAAAAGTTCGACACTAAAGATTTTGAAGGGGCAAAAAAGTTTGCCCTCAAGGCACAAAACTTGTATCCTGGGCTTGAGGGCGTTTCTCAAATGTTGGCAACTTTTGATGTGTATATTTGTGCTTTGAGCAAAATAAACGGTGAAGCTGATTGGTATAGTATACTTGGCATCAACCCTTCAGCTGATGATGAAACCGTCAAAAAGCACTACAAGAAATTAGCCCTCATCCTTCACCCTGACAAAAACAAATCAATCGGGGCCGATGGTGCCTTTAGCCTTATTTCAGAAGCACTGTGTGTATTGTCTGACAAATCTAAGAGGGCAATATATGATCAGAGAAGAAGTTCGATATTATTCTCTCAAAGAAAACCGCCATCTAATCAGGTACGACAACAACCCGCTGCAGCTAATGGATTTAATGATTTTGCCAAATCAAACGTCTCCCGGGCCAATAATTTATCTTCTTCTGGTAAAGCTCAGAATGAAAAGCCGGATACTTTCTGGACTTTATGCTACCCGTGCAAAATGCAGTATGAGTATCTCAGAGAATATTGTAATTACTATCTGCTCTGCCCAAATTGTGGTAATTTATTTCTTGCATTAGAGATGCCAGCGCCAGGTGCATATGGTTTCAAGCTAAGGATTCCCGATTTCAAATATGTGAGCAAGATGAATATTTTAAACAAATTTTGTGATCCTAATAATGCAACTATTTCACGGTGGACTCCTATGTTACAATCTGATGCTTCCAATGCTGTTCGTTCTGCAAGTGCTGCTCAGAAGACGTATGAAAAGGCTGTAAGGGAATTTGAGGAAGCACTAGCAGCTGAAAAGCAAGATAAGGGCATGAAAAGGAAATATGTTGCTTCGTCCACCAATCACATAAACTCTGCAAAGAAGAGAAAAGAAGTTGGAAAACCTCGTGGAGTTGCGAATTTGTCTCAGACTGAAATCTGTGGCATCTTAGCTGATAAAGCCAGGAAACTTATTCATGAAAAGATCAGTACGCAAGGAGTAAACAACATGCTAAATGGTGCAATCTCTCAATAGATGAAAGATCGAAAAGTCTTAGATTTTACAGTTAGTAGAGAAGCTGTGGATTCCTGGCAGTAATAGTTCATCTGCTGCTGCTTGTGAATCTGGTCAAAGGAACTCCATTGTCGGTCAGTGTAGTGGATCATGATTTTTTTTGTTTTTGAAAAATTCTTTTTCAGGAGGATCAAGTAGGGGTGATATGATAATGATGAGGATACCGGGATTTTGTGCAATCATTCCGTCTGTACTAGGTTCAACTCCACATGGGAGTTGGTCCGAAGGCACCATCGGCCCCGATGCTATGACGCCAGATCAATGCTTGAAGACTGATTAAAAGCCAAGTCTTGTTGTAGTAAGTTGTAACCCTCTTCATAAAGAATAGAGCTAGTAGAAATCTGGCTGACGATGGGAGTTGGTCCGAAGAGATGTAAAGATTCATGGAACAGGATGCTGGAAACTCAAAACAAAGAAGGTAATAGAAGTTAATTGTATTAGAATATTTGTTATTTGTTCCGAACATATGATTTTTTTTCTTAACTACAGAAACATCAAATTTAAACCATTGCATCAGTAACCTGTAGTGTACAACAACATTTGTGTAAAGTAACCATTCCGAAAATTAGGTTAACTTCTCTTGCCAAAAGTCTACAGACATTACATCAATTCAAGATTATAATCAGAACTTAGGACTTACAATAGGATTAGCTAGCATACATGGAAGCAAACATCAAACAGAGTCGTTGATCCCTTTCGTCTCCCCACCCGCCCCATCCCTTAAACCCAGGCTGATATCCTTGTTGCTGTGAGTACGTTCGAACCTTCCATTCTTCTTTGATATTTGAAACCTTGTCAATCTCTTCAACATCAACACTAAATTTACCATTATCAATGCAGTCATTCTTCTGATCCTGACCTTGGTGCAACCCACATTTGCCAAAATGAACTGCACTCGTTCTAGGCCCTCGTAACGAGTAAACGGGAACTCCAAATGACGGGTACACGGTAGACCACATGGTTATATCCCAATTATAGTCATCAAAGTAACAAAACTCTCTAGCTTTCTTATGGATTTTTCTCCACATGTCTCGATCGAATGAGTACCCGACATTCCCCATTCTCTCGGCAACTAGGGACTCCGTTTGTTCCCCTCTAGATTTCACATCATACGGCGCGAGATTAACAGCAAAGCAATGTGGACACTTCTCGGGCTTCAGCTTAATTAGAAGCTCAAGATTACGGTATGCGTTTGGCAATATGAAATGATCTTCTTCTATGAAAAGTATATGACCCGAATGGTGGATCGTCTCCTCTAACCCGTCCCAAACCGTGTTCATCATCCACCACCAATGGTGCTTTAAAGATACGATCTTCGGAGACCGATGGTTTCCATATTGATCGGGGTTGCCTGTGCAGTTTTTCTCGACCGGGTCATCTTTATCTTTGCAGTCGTTAGAGGAAACACCCGGGAAATTATCAGGATATACATGAGGAGAGTAAGGAGCAAAGATTTGCTTGACTTGACAAAACTTGATGCCTTCTACAATCTTGTTCATTTCCTCAAAGTAGCCATCATGGCTGACTATAAGCAAGGTTTCATTTATTCCTGTAACCCGTGACAAGCTCTCCACTACGACCTTAAGGTACTGAGGCCGGTTGTGAACATACAAGACAATTACAATGTGATCTTTGGCTAGATATGGATAGAGTTTTGAATTCCTTGGGGGCAATTTGTTTTTCAGGTCCAATGATCTAAAATATGCATTTTGTAGAAGGAAAGTAAGATTATACAACTGACCGTCTAAGATAGAGGGTTTATCATCAATCATGGCGTTGTTGAGATCAGCCTCATTAGACACAGGTGCATAATCTGACCCTAATTCTGTTCTGAAGAGAGAAATGGAAAGAAGTGCAAACAGAGCAAGAAAAGAAACACCTAATATTATTCTGATCAAACCAGGATTTTTCAGCTGGGGTTTCCTGCTGGAAGCCATTAGAGGGTAAGACATAGCTGACCCAGATCTTGAATTCAAAAACCCAGAAAAAATCAATAGTCAAGAAGAAGCATTGGAAAAACAAGGGCAAGGATTTGTAGTAGTAACCTTTGTAACTGGAGCCTCAAAAACTATTGTTAATAGTCATAGAATCTGAGTTGCTCCGTGTATTTCCTCTCTGAACAAACAAATAAGCTATCAAAACTCAAAAGCATATGCTTGTGAATTTGAAGTTGTTCCTCCCATAAACTGGTCAAGGAAGATATGGGAAACATTCGGGGTATGTATGTATATGAATTTATTGCGCCTGGCCGAGGCAGGGATGAGGACTTTTGGAGGAAAGGGAGTAGAGAAGACTTTTCAAAGACTTGGGAGGAAGTGGAACAGCACTAAAATTCTTGTCCAAAGACATACGAGTTTTTGGGTATTAATGTTTTTTTAAGTTTTTGCTTTTTATGTTATATGGAAATACCCCTTTGCTGACATAACAATTATAACAGAGCTGTCAACAGAAATTTTAACAGAGTTGTCAACAAAAATTTTAACAGAGTTGTCAACAAGAATAATAAATTGTCAACACCAATAATAACCCTTTGCTGACGTGGAAATTATAACCAAATTGTCAACGAAAATTTTAACAGATTTGTCAACAATTTTTTTAACAGAGTTGTCAACAAATTTTTTAACAAAGTCGTCAACAAGAATAATAAGTTGTCAACACGACTAAATAAGTTATCAACCCAACTAAATAAATTATTTACACGACTAATAACAGTCAACAACATACAACACGAGTAATATTACAAAACTGTCAACATAGTCAACACTTTACAAAACTTGTCAACACTGTAAGCACCACTAAATTACATTGTCAACACTGTCAAATTTTGTTGGTCAGTATGTTACTTGACTTTATATCTCGATGGACCACCTTAGGCTCAATGGCCTCATGTAAGTAAGCAAGGTTGGAATGACATTATGATCATCAAAAACTAACTAAAAAAATCACATAAAAAAATCAATAGGTGGCTCCCACGTGAGATATCCATGATGGCTCATAGCACCATGAAGCTTGATGAGGCTAAAGTCGTAGTGCCAAATCAAAGAAAACTCTAAACACTAACTAAAGTATAACAAGCAAGTAGAGGTCGAACCCAAGGGAATCAAAACACCAATCGCTATGCAATCAAGCGAAATACCAACTAACGAACAAGTAACAAGTAACCAAGGGGGGGTTTTGATTGTATGAAACACAAAAGTAACAAGTATCAAGCAAAGAAAGTTTGGGTGTGAATACGATGAGAAGGGGTGTCACCTAGCAAGTATCCACACAACAGTCAATCAAGTTGATCATAGATTTATCTCAAGTTCTATTCAATCCTAGGGAATGTTCTTATTCCAATCTTTAATATATCAGCAGGCCAACCGGTCCTGATACTACTTACTATTCAACAATCAGGGAAACCTCTCAAGATTAGATGAAATAGCAGCAAAGGGCATAAGAATCATAATGATGCATGCAATAACTTACAACCGTCAAGTATTAACATGCAATCAATTCTTTTTCATAAAAGCAATCAACTACCAGATCATGCAGATATGAGCGCTACAATGACAAGGAATTCCACCGTATATTCCTAGTCTAGCAATAGAAAACTATCAATCAAACTAGGTGATCAAGCTAGCAAAACTAATAGAAATCAATAGATGAAGAACAAGTGAATTAATACAAACCCATAGGAAAAGAACAAGAGTTTAGAAATCTCACAACTTAATAAGTGAAGGTTTCAACCGCTAAGTAAAACAATGGAGATTAGTTCCTGCTTATGGTTGCAGAACTAAATTGTCTGATGGAAAAGATGATGATGATAAAGATGATAATTAAAGAAAGAAAGAACTAGGGTTCTTAAATAGAGAACTAACCCTAAAATATATGGTAAAAAATAAATACTAAACGAAATAATAAAATAAGGAAAAAGAAATAAAATAAACGAAGGAAAATAAGGAAAGTCCGAAATGTCTTCGGCCTTGTTGTGGCGATCGCCATAGATGTCTGGCGATCGCGGTCTTCATGTAGCGTCTGTCGTGGTCTGTGTCGCCCCATGGCGATCGCCGTAGATTCATGGCGATCGCCATGATCTCTCGAACTTATGAAGAGCTTCTGTTGTAGAATGGCGATCGCCATAGTGATGGTGGCGATCGCCGCTGCTCCGCAGAATGTCTTCGTCTTCCTGTCTTCAATCTTCGATCCTCTTCTTCTTCGGTTTTGGTCTTCATTTCTTCACTTCTTCATAAACAACTCAGAATATAACAATAGCCCCAAATACTTGTGATAACACTCCTAAACTAATGTAATAACCCCTAGTTACGCCATACAAAGTGTAGCGTATCAAATACCCCCATACTTAGACTTTTACTCGTCCCGAGTAACTTACAGAAAAGCTATCCATACAATAAAATACTCAAAGCCTCAGGAAGTACAAGAATATCTCTTAGTGATTACATAACCAATAAGCTCCTCCAAAACACACAAAACACAACAACAATAATCAAGAACAATGTGATAAAATAAGCACATACCCAGAACTACACCTTATTCCTCCAAGTGGCCTACCCGAATCCTCTTATACGCCTCCTTCTTATGTCTCCATACGCCAAGATGATAAAGATCCTAAAACACTCAATTTTTTTATATAACACTCATCTTGCTTGGGCGCCTTTTCAGGTTTTCATCCCAACCACTCAATAATTGTTCCAGGCTCACAAAACTCACATCACTCAAGACTTCTTTTTGCCCCAGCCTAATGTCGGTCAAGCCACCTTCTTATTGCATAGATCTTGCTATCCAAGGATTTTGTATGCCTTTTTTCAATTTTTGTGGCTTTTTCAAACAATATATATTCAATAAGCTCATGCAGATACAACCAACACCCAAATAATTACATGTGAATACATTCTCCTCCCCCATACTTAAACATTGCATTGTCCTCAATGAAATGGAAGACATAAAAACGAACCCAGGGAAGGAGACAGAAGACTCACATACAAGGTCGGATGACCTTCCTCCAATAAAACAAGTGTGGTAGAATGAGAAACTAGATGAGCACTAAATGTAATCCAATAATGCATAGCTCATCTAAAGCAAAAGAAAGAATACCTCCAATGTAGAAGGTGACCAAACAAATCAACTCCTTGCAAAGAACATGGTCACCAACAAGCTAAGCTCAAGCGAATGTAGATCTAGAATGATAGTACTAATGAAACCAAACTTGATGTAATACAACTCCTTACTTTCTTTTCTCTCATTTTTTTTTCTGCACTCTATTTTTTTTTATATATCCGATATATTATTTTTTTCTCGGAATGATTTTCGGTTTTTTTTTTTTCTTTTTTTTTTTACGGACGGGAGAGAAGACTTACAGCGAAATTGGCTACTGACTGTAGCTGACCCTAAGCTTCGGTGATTTCCTCCTGTCCATAGAAAAACTAAAAAGAAAATTAAACCGAACAAAAACAAATAAAAACAGTTCTCAAACCTCGGGTTGCCTCCCGAGTAGCGCCTTATTTTATGTCGTGGCTCGACATGAAACTCAAGAGATTTAACTAACGCCATTTGGCTTTGTGAAAACCGTCTCTTGTCTGAATTCTCTCTTGAACCACTCATGGAACGCCTTGAATCTCGTCCCTCTTACCTTGACCACCTTGTCTTTAGCAATGAAGGTGGTTTCATTCACTTTCTCCTCCTTGACCGTATCAGGCGGCTGTTTAAGCTCAATGTCAAGTGCCTGTACACTAAACATCAATGGTATCTCGCCTGGTGAGGTGAGTAATGGAGGGTGATTGCCCAAAGGATGTGGAGAGAGCTTACCTTTAGGCTCTGGCTTAGCCTGACACTCCGGCATGTTAGTAGATAAAACAGCATCTACTTTTGGGGGCTCTAAGAGATTCTCTAAAACAGGTTGCAATTCATCCTTACAAGTAGGCTTAATCACATCAATAGCACATAGAGAATTCTTATCAATGGGATCCATATCATATATATTATATTCTACCTTATCCCCATCAAACTCCATAGAGAGAGTCCCACTATTAACATCAATTTTCGTTTGTGCAGTTTTCATGAAAGGTCTACCTAACAGTATATGTGTGACATTATTAGCATGCTCCATATCCAACACAAAGAAATCAGCAAGAAAAATCAGATCATCAACCATAACAAGAACATCCTCAACAACCCCTTTGGGTTTTTTATTTCTTAGGCATGCGTTTTTGAAACACTGCAGAAACTTGTTCACTTATTTCAACTTTCTTCTTTCCTTTCAGTTTTTTATTTCTTTTGATAGTGCAAACTTCTTTCAAAAACTTAGCAAATCTAGAAATACTCTTAACAAGTTTGAGCAAAGGAATGTTTACCTCACACCTACTAAAGGTTTCGAAGATTTCTTTGTCGTCATCCAGCCTCCGAGTATCCTTCAACGCTTCAGGAAAGGGAGCAACAGGCTTATGAGAAAACAGAGGTGGAAAATTTGGGCGAACATAATCGTCAATGTACTCAGGGGGATCCCGACGATCGCCATCAACAACTAGCGATCGCGGTCGCAGATGATTTTGCACCTCAGCTTCTGGAATGGAATGGCGATCGCCATCGACATATGGCGATCGCGGTCGGGATGCAGACCCTTTTTTGCTCTCTGTAATCTTATGGCGATCGCCACTCAGATCTGGCGATCGCGGTTTTGGCACAGAACAGTCGTCATAAGTTTTTCCGCTCCTCAAGAACACCGCACTGACGTTCTCTCTCGGGTTTCTTACCGGTTCCCTGGCCTCTAATTTACTCACAGCTTGAGCAATCTGTCCTAACTGATTTTCAAGATTTGGATACTCGATTCCGTTCTAGCATTTTTTTGCATCACAGTTTGAGCTAAGGACTTGATCATATCTTCAACAGTCATAGAATTCTGAGGTCTAGGTTGCTGATAATTAATATTATGAGAATCATACCTTGGCCTTGGTTGCCATCCACCAACAGCATTTACCTCAGCATTCGGCTCTTGGAGTTGTTGACCACCACTTTGCAGCATAAAAGACTTCATCTTATCTTTCAGTTCATTCATATCACTTTGAATTTTAGCGGGATCAAGTGAACTTACTGACTGTGTTCTTTGCCTGCTACCAAACTGCCTTGAGCTCTCAGCTAATTCCTCAAACATTTCAGTAGCCTGAGGTATAGTCAATCTTAAAAAGTTACCTCCACAGGATGCATTCACCATTCGACGATCCTCATCAATCAAGCCACTAAATAAGTACATAAGGAGATCTTGGTCAGTATAACTATGGAATGGGCAGCTTGAGAAAAGCTTCTTGAATCTCTCATAATATTCATAGAGACTCTCAGTTGAGTGTTGTTGAATGGTTGTGATTTCCTTCTTCAAACTGCTCAGTTTTGTGGCTGGAAAATATTTCTCCAAGAAGACTTTCTTCATCTTAGCCCATGTATCAATACTCCCTGGAGCTTGATAATAGAGCCAATCATTCGCAGCGTCTTTCAGAGTAAATCCGAAAGCTCTCAGCATGACCTGCTCCTCACTAACATCTCTTGGCTTCATACTAGAACATATGGCATGGAATTGAGCCAAGTGTTTGTTGGGATCTTCTCCTGCTAAGCCATGGAAGTGTGGTAGCTCATGAATCAAACCAGCTTTTAATTCAAAGTTCACACCTTCTTCAATCTCAGGAAACCTCACTCCCAAAGGTTGTTGGTTTAAGTCTGGGGCAGTGAGTTGCCTCATAGTAGGCAATGGCGGTCCATGTCGATCACCCATCTCGTTATCTTGGTTCAGAGCTGCTCTTCGGTTCCGAAGGAACGTCCTTTCAATCTCTGGGTCAAAGGCAACAAGAGATGAATCAGTAGCACGGGTCTGAACCATAAAGGTTCACACCAAACAGTTGAAAATTTCACAATTAACACAGAATCAAAAAAATTTCAATTCCCCGGCAACAGCGCCAAATTTGATGAGGCTAAAGTCGTAGTGCCAAATCAAAGAAAACTCTAAACACTAACTAAAGTATAGCAAGCAAGTAGAGGTCAAATCCAAGGGAATCAAAACACCAATCGCTATGCAATCAAGCGAAATACCAACTAACGAACAAGTAACAAGTAACCAAGGGGGGGTTTTGATTGTATGAAACACAAAAGTATCAAGTATCAAGCAAAGAAAGTTTGGGTGTGAATACGATGAGAAGGGGTTTCAACTAGCAAGTATCCACACAACAGTCAATCAAGTTGATCATAGATTTATCTCAAGTTCTATTCAATCCTAGGGAATGTTCCTATTCCAATCTTTAATATATCAGCAGGCCAACCGGTCCTGATAATACTTACTATTCAACAATCAGGGAAACCTCTCAAGATTAGATGAAATAGCAGCAAAGGGCACAGGAATCATAATGATGCATGCAATAACTTACAACCGTCAAGTATTAACATGCAATCAATTCTCTTTCATAAAAGCAATCAACTACCAGATCATGCAGATATGAGCGCTACAATGACAAGGAATTCCACCGTATATTCCTAGTCTAGCAATAGAAAACTATCAATCAAACTAGGTGATCAAGCTAGCAAAACTAATAGAAATCAATAGATGAAGAACAAGAGAATTAATACAAACCCATAGGAAAAAAAACAAGAGTTTAGAAATCTCACAACTTAATAACTGAAGGTTTCAACCGCTAAGTAAAACAATGGAGATTAGTTCCTGCTCATGGTTGCAGAACTAAATTGTCTGATGGAAAAGATGATAATTAAAGAAAGAAAGAACTATGGTTCTTAAATAGAGAACTAACCCTAAAATATATGGTAAAAAATAAATACTAAACGAAATAATAAAATAAGGAAAAAGAAATAAAATAAATGAAGGAAAATAAGGAAAGTCTGGAATGTCTTCGGCCTTGTTGTGGCGATCGCCATAGATGTCTGGCGATCGCGGTCTTCATGTAGCGTCTGTCGTGGTCTCTGTCGCCCCATGGCGATCGCCGTAGATTCATGGCGATCGCCATGATCTCTCGAACTTATGAAGAGCTTCTGTTGTAGAATGGCGATTGCCATAGTGATGGTGGCGATCGCCGTTGCTCCGCAGAATGTCTTCGTCTTCCTGTCTTCAATCTTCGATCCTCTTCTTCTTCGGTTTTGGTCTTCATTTCTTCACTTCTTCATAAACAACTCCGAATATAACAATAGCCCCAAATACTTGTGATAACACTCCTAAACTAATGTAATAACCCCTAGTTACGCCATACAAAGTGTAGCGTATCAAAGCCATTGCTCCAAATTTCCATTGTTGACATACTCATAGACCAGTAACCTATATGTTAACTCATATTAGACACGAATTGATTAAAGAAAATAAAATAAATGCTATAAAGACACATTTCATTAGAAAGGATGATTATAGCCTCAACTTCTACCCTGAATTCCTTCTCTGCTTGTCCACTGCAAGAATTCACCAAAACGTTATATAAGCCACAACCAACATTGACCTAGTAAACTGAAAACATGAGAACAAATACTTAAACTAGTTAGATATGATTTCCAAACACATCTTGGTCTATCACACGAATATATAAGTCCTCCTCAACAAAGATAACACTGCAACAATTAAGAAATGGATTCAGCTAAAATACCTCGAGGCTTTATGCAGTCAGTTGATGGAGCCATGATCTACAACAACTGGATCTCTGTAATATAGTAAACAGAAACATGAGTAAGATTCATCTATCTCTCTTAAAGCAAGTTATCTCAAATAGTTTGAGCACTAGCTGATGTATGATCTATCACATCACAGAAATAAACTGCTTAAGATCCTCCTCACAACAAGAAAATGCACCTCAGCAATCATTGAATTAGTACTGCACGAAATCTATCAACATAACTTATAACTTGTCAACACATAAATTTCACACATTAACTTGTCAACACATTAACTAATAATCAAATCCTTGTTTTTAACCAAATACATTTTACCAAAAGTTTCAAACTCCTATGACAAAGAAAGAGCATATCAGCAGCTCAATTTTGTAAGCATACAAATTTTTGGAATTGTTTCAGAGCAGATGCACCAATCATTCACTATGGAGCCAATGAATGATCATTCACGTATCAACTAGCGTCCATAAGCAAACTACTGAAGACTCTTGCTAATAATTTCAAGCACTTGTACAACTACAAAAGGTTGATAACAAATTCAGAGATGAAAACAACTGCACTCCAGCTTAAACCATGCAATATCTTCTAACAGAGATTCATTTTCTGCAGACTCGGTGATCTACTAATCTCTGTGATTCATCTAACACCAACAAAAACTAGAGTTTCTGATTCAGAACATATTTATCAATCGCATATATACAAATTCTGATTCAGAAAGTTATATCAAAACATCAAACAAGGAGCAATTTCAAGAGACATTCAACTTAACTAACCTGTGAGCATGCAGCAGCGCAACAGGGCCGAGATACTCCTTCGGATCACGAACATATGCGGCAAAGGTGTGACAGTCGTGGCCTCGCCTCCTTGCTAGTCGCCGCTCTCTCCTCACAAAGCTTGTAGGAGGCCTTGATTTTCATCAGCTTTCCCCTCGCGGTTGAGTTCTTCAGTTGAAGGCTAAGAATCTTCCTGAAAATTCACAGGGATATCCACAATGTGCTCCGATTCAATGTGCTTTGCGATTGCGTAGGGACTCGATCCGTTCTTCTCCTTCAAAGTTGTAATCACATCCTTAATCATCTGCAAAAATCGATTCAGCAGCAGAGCTGAAATTAGGTTTTGCAAATTCCAGAACTGAGAAAATCGTACTGATCAACAACCATTACCTGGAAGTAAGGAGGATGAGCGGCTAGTTTGTGATGCAATCTTGGTGAGGCAGGCGAGGCCGTTGCATCCGTCGATGTTCATCGCGCAGGAGCCGCAAATCCTCTCTCGGCACGAGCGGCGGAAAGTGAGGGAAGGATCGATCTCGTTCTTGATTTTGAAGGAGCCGCAAATCCTCTCTCGGCACCATGGGACTGCACTCCTTGAGGTTGATTTCGAAGCTTTGGAGGTGAGGCTTCGATGGATTGTCCTGATTCCATCGGTAAATGGGGGAGCGGAGACTGAGGCGCGTGTTTATCAATTAGGGTATTTTATTAATGTTTAGTTAGGGAGTGTAGTTGTTATAAGTATAGTGTCCAATAGGGCATTGGGCACAAATCCTTCAAAGACATAACTAGGGCTGGGCACGGGTTGGGTAAACCCGAAACCCAAACCGGATTGAACCGAAAAAACCGGACCGAACCCGGACCGAAGTAATTTCGGGTCGGTTTTCGGTCCAGATTTTTTGGGAATTTCGGGTTTCGGTTTTTCGGGTTCGGTTCGGTTTTTGACCCATGCCCAGCCCATTCCAGATACGTGGTATTTGATGAATTCAAATTTCCCTTTCAAAGTCAACAAAACCCCACAAAAGCTGAGTCATCCCCCTCTTCCCCAAATTCTCTGTCCATTCTTCAACAAATTGAGTCTTCCCCGTTGCTCTTGCCGTCTCCCCCGTCCATGGCGCCGCCTGAGCCACCGCAAGCCACCCCTGCTGCCCCACTCGAATCACCCTCCACTGAACCACTCACCTCTCAATTAGGTATATCTCCTTCGTATCATCCTCCACCTCCCCCGAGTCAACCCTCACCGGACTCGTCCTCCTCCGCGTCTTCTGCGGCATCTCAGTCCTCCTCCGTGTCTCCTGATTCGTCACAGTCCACGTCGTCTTCAACCTCTCAGTCCACCACAGCGCCATCTTCATCGACTCCCTCTGGATCTGACCCACCGTCGTCGTCTAGCTGAGTCTCGCCCACTCGCCCGCACTCGCCCGCACCTTGAGTCTCGCCCACTCGCCCGCACTCGCCCGCACCGTTCGGTCCTATTCGGTTTTTTATTGGACGGGACCGAACCGACCCAAACCCGGACCAACCCAACCCGAAAGATTTCGGTTCGGTTTTCGGTCCAGATTTTTTGGGAATTTCGGGTTTCGGTTTTTCGGGTTCGGTTCGGTTCGGTTCGGTTCGGTTTTTGACCCATGCCCAGCCCTAGACATAACGCCCGTTGACTCGAGAAATGGGGCCTATTGAAAGATTAAGGCCCAAAACTTCTTTTTAGATTAAAAGGAAGTAGTATCTCTATCATAGAAAATAATGGGCCCATTATCCCTTTTAGGATGAAGTTTATGCTTTTTATCCTAATTAAAAAACTTTGTGATTTTTTACCTATTGCATTTGACAATGACGGTCTTTTGACATCACTTAATAATAACTTTCTATCGTTACTCGATGGCAATATTCTATTATCATTTAATCACAATAACTGTCATCAATGAACCATCGTTAAATCTTTAATGAAACTGTCCTCATTTAATCAAAAGATACATAATGAAATGACATGTATTAAAAGATCAATTATTACACTAAATTTCTTTGGGTGAGAAAGGGTTATTCTCAAGAAAGAAATATCACATATTGGAAGACTTTACATCTATGCTGATATCATTTATGTTTGTTTAGTATCATGGTCGCTAGTAGATGTGTATGGTAAAATAAAGAGTGTAAGGTAAGTCATTTGAAGCCGACGCCTAAATCTGTAAAACTTATTTTACTTGTTCATTTACTATTTACATTTTTTGTATAAGCACTAAATTAACGAAGAGACTATACGCACTACATTTTGAAACTTTTTAAACTACATTCTCGTACGCCCATTTTGGGCGTACCGTGCAATTTTGTCGAACATACGTATACGTATACGTATACGGTGGAAAACTGAAAAATGGTATGTACGCCCAAAATGGGCGTAGCACTTCAGACGAGAGGAGGAAGAAGAAGAAGCTGGAGTTTTAAATCCTGGGCGTACGCCCATTTTGGGCGTACGCCCAGGATATAAAACTCGAGCTTCTTCTTCTTCCTCCTCTCGTCTGATGTGTACTGTTCATACGTAACCTTAAAAATCGCCGTCGTCCAATCTTCTCCCATTTCACTCGTTTTCTTCCCCAAATCTATCCCATTCGACTCGTTTTTCTCATACAATCCAAATCCCTCAATCAATTTCTTCAATTTCACTCGGAATCATGCAATCCGAAGAAACGCATAAAACTGTGGAGGCGGCGACGGTGGAGGCTGCGGCGGTGGTGGAGGCGACGGTGGAGGCTGCGGCTTCGTCTGTTCTCCCTCCCGTCCGTATTTGTGCTGGTGGCGCAAGGGTGCGAGGTGGAGGAGTAGGGCGGAAGAGGAATCCGGCGACAAAAAAAACGCGGGGTGGTGGTGCTGCGGTGGTCGGTGGCGAGGGCTCTGGTGGTGGAGGGGAGGAGGTTGGTGGCGCCGTCGAGGTGGCTGGAGGTGAAGCTGGTGGAGCTGGTGGAGCTGGTGGTCGGGGTGGTGGTCGGGGTGGTGGTCGGGGTGGAGCTCGGGGTGGTCGGGGTGGTCGTGATCGGGGCGGTGCGGAAAAACGGGCCCGTTCGATATCGCCGGAGAAGACGCTCTCGATCCACGAGGTACGTTAATATTATTTGTTATTTATTAATAAATTATTAATTAGTCGTTATTTATCGTTTAACGTTTAAATAACGATTAAAAAAAAATTTATTAATGAATTATTAATATAATATTATTTGGTCGTTATTTATCGTTTAACGTTTCACGTTAATCGATAAATAACGATTTAAAGAATAAGATTAATTAGTAAATAATATTTATTAATATAATATTAGTTAGTCGTTATTTATCGTTTAGATAAAAAAAAAAACTATTATATTAATAAATAATATTTATTAATATAATATTATTTGGTCGTTATTTATCGTTTAACGTTTCACGTTAATCGATAATTAACGATTTAAAGAATAAGATTAATTAGTAAATAATATTTATTAATATAATATTAGTTAGTCGTATTTATCGTTTAGGTACGACTAACTAATATTATATTAATAAATAATATTTATTAATATAATATTATTTGGTCGTTATTTATCGTTTCACGTTAATCGATAAATAACGATTTAAAGAATAAGATTAATTAGTAAATAATATTTATTAATATAATATTAGTTAGTCGTTATTTATCGTTTAGCTAAAAGAAAATAATATTATATTAATAAATAATATTTATTAATATAATATTATTTGGTCGTTATTTATCGTTTCACGTTTTACGTTAATCGATAAATAACGATTTAAAGAATAAGATTAATTAGTAAATAATATTTATTAATATAATATTAGTTAGTCGTTATTTATCGTTTAGCTAAAAGAAAATAATATTATATTAATAAATAATATTTATTAATATATTATTAATTGGTCGTTATTTATCGTTTCACGTTTCACGTTATTCGATAAATAACGATTTAAAGAATAATTAGTCGTTATTTATCGTTTCACGTTATTCGATAAATAACTTGTAAAAGAAAAAGATATAATATTAAATAATATTTATTAATATAATATTAATTAGTTGTTATTTACTAAGAAATGAATTAATTTGTAATTAATACATTATTAAATAGCGTCTTAATAAATTATTAATAAGTCGTACCTAAGAAAAAATTAGTAATTAATACATTATTAAATATTTAAAAGAAAAACGTCAAATAATATAAAATAATAATTCGTAAATATGAAAATAGGCTTTAGAGAGGGCTATTGCTCCGACGGGTGGTTCTGTTAGAAAGAAGAAGAAGGGCCCTCGTCACCCTAGCGCACGCGGGATCACAGCTTCCCGACGTCGTGGATCTCCTCCAGACGTTCCAGGAGTGCATATAGGAGATACAGGGAAAGCTTTGATGGATGATTTGGATGTTAGTGAGGCGGAGGAGTTTTCAGAGGAGGTGGCGGAGGCAACCGAGGTTGCAGATCAGCCAGAGGTTGCAGATCTAGGAGATTTGGAGGCGCAGATGCATGATGATTACTATGAGGGATCACCTCTGCGTGAGCCATCTCCAGTTGGATCATTGTCTCCTTCTGCAGAGGATCATCAGCAGGAGATTCAGGATCAGCCAGACCTCCAGGAGCCCATTCAGGATCCTGTTCAGGAGCCTGTTCAGGAGCCTGTTCAGGAGCCTGTTCAGCACATTGATCCGGGCTTAGCTGTACCGGTTCCAGGGGATGCAGATTATGTGGGGCATCCTGGAGGTCCTCTCAGTTCACGGCTTTTGGTGGATTACAGCACCCACATTGCTCCGGTGATATGGACTGAGACGTTGTCTCTTGCAGAGCATATTGAGCATGACCCGGCTTATGTGATACCGCCCTCATCGAAGGTATGCGTTGTTTTCTAAATGAATTTGTGAGGTAAAACGATCCACACGCTTTTCTAATTCATTAATTTCTCTTTCGTACATCAGCTGAAGAGGGTGTTGGATATATACACCCGCAAGGACTTCTTCAGGGAGTATGATAGGCATAAATCTAATGTGCCTGGGTCATGGTGGCAGCTCGTTCAGCGGAGCCACTTACATGTCCTTGCAGATCCCCGGCTCGAGTACAACAGCATCGATCCGATTCTGATTTCTGCATTTGTGGAGCGTTGGTATCCAGAAACCAACACGTTTCACTTTGCATTTGGTGAGATTGCTCCTACCTTGTTAGACGTGCTGAAGATTCTGGAGCTTCTGATCCATGGACGAGCTGTCAGATCTGCTGAGGCAGACATAGATGGGTTTGTGCATCCTCATGTGCAACGGATGTTCGGGTTTGCTACGATCGAGGAGGCTGCTGCGCTATGCTTACGTACGTAGAGTCTATTTTATTATTTATATTTGATTCCATTTTTTAGTTGATTGAATTAAATATTTATAATCCGTGATAAATTATCAGATGGGGGTTTGAACATCCACGGCAAGATAGGCATCACGACGATCCACACCCGACTATTACAGATGTTTGATATACAGGACAGGTAAATTATCGTATATTATAAGAATTTCTCATAATTTCTCGATTAACGTTACTAATTCATTTGTTGTTATTAATTGCAGGACTCCTCAGCAAGAGAGTGATATTGCTTCGCTCTACTTGTTGTCTCTGTTAGGCAGTACGACATTTGTCGACAAGTCTCGGATGAAGGTGAAGCACAAATACCTTAGCATCCTCGTAGATCACAATGAGACAGGGTCCTATGCTTGGGGGACAGCCGTCTTGGCTGAACTGTACAGACAGTTGGGTCAGGCCTCCCGTGCTCAATCGAAGGGGTTTGCTGGTTGTCCGCTCCTGCTGAAGGTAGTTTTCGTTTAATGTTTTTTTGTTTTTTCGTGTATATTTTGCTTATGTATAAAACATTATGAAATTCTGGTATTTGTAGGCTTGGATATGGGCGTATTTCCATGGTCTTCGGGGTCATGCTACGCAGGACTTGACATCCATGAATGCCTCAGCGGCGGCTATCCGGGAAAACAGCAAAGTCAGATACCATAAGGATCCTGCTCGACTAGTTTCCCTCAGACTGGTCCTTGACCAGATCACATATGCAGAGGTAAGTACTATTTAATTAGTAATTTCATCATATGTTATGCAATTATTATTTTTAAAAATACGTTTGTCATTTAAAAAAAACATAGGTTCAGTGGAACCCCTGGGGCAAGTTGGATCTCAACGACCCCCAGTATAGGTTAGGTCTATTTCGGGGGCCTCTAGAGTCCTTTGAGGTCAGGGAGTCGCACCATCCTGACCGATGTTTGCGACAGTTCGGGTATGTGCAAGGCATACCCGAACCCCCGATTACACCACCTACTGCGATCAGAAATGATTCTGCATCGGGGTACACTGTCACATTCGGGGATGAGGACTGCACTTGGGCCCCAGAGACCCTGTCGGATCGATTGATCACCTTAGACGAGCAGGATCGACGAGGACTTCGAGAGTATGCATGGGATTGCAAGGATGGATATCGGACATGGTTTAATGCCATGTCACATCCTTATGTTGATTCCAGATCACCCAGGCAGGACCCACGGGCACCGTTTGACCACCGTGCCGAGCACATACAGATACCTGCGACAGCCTCTGTAGTTGTGGTACGTATTTCAATCAATATCGCTCAAGTAATAATTATAATCTATTTTATTCTACTTATATTTACATTTTGAAAATGTAGCGGGGCAACATACTCGCCTCTGAGATATCCAGTTTCCTACGTGCATATGGTGACACTCTGCCTTCAGGACAAGCGAGGATGATGAGGGGGTGGATCAGCATATGGACTGGTGATGTAGTACCAGAGGAGGATGGGCCTGTGCAATGATTTGATTGTGTTCAGTATTATATTTTGGATGTTTGTTTGATGTATATTTTGATGTATATTATTAGGATTTTCGCACTTAAAACGGGCTAAGACGAGAAATGACACGGAAATCGAGGAAAAATGACTAAAAACGGGCCAAGACGAGAAATCACACGGAAATCGAGGAAAAACGACTTAAAACGGGCTAAGACGAGAGTTTGTGCAAAAAACGATGAAAAACGGCTTAAAACGGGCTAAGACGAGAATCTGTGCGAAAACCGATGAAAAACGACTTAAAACGGGCTAAGACGAGAATTTGTGCGAAAACCGAGAAAAAACGACTTAAAACGGGCTAAGACGAGAAATGACGCGGAAACCGAGGAAAACCTAGCTAGGGTATAGGGTTTAGGGTATAGGGTTTAGGGTATAGGGTTTGGAGAGTGGATAGTGGATATTGAATGTGGATAGTGGATAGTAGATAGTGAATGTGGATAGTTGTGTTTGAAATGGATAGTTTGGGCCCAGTTCGTTTAAACGCCTTAGAACGCTAAAACTCAAAATTTGAAAATTGTAACATGATAGAAAATGAAGTCTTTAGTCGTTATCAATTCTCGGAATCGAAAAAAAATCAACGAAAACGTCAACGGGCCTAATAAGGCCGAATTGAGATTTGGTGAGGCCCATTACCTAAAAACGACGTAAAACGGGTTAATAAGACCTTAAACATTGAAAAACTTGAAATGTCAAAGTTGTATTTGAGCATTACCAATATGACGGTTTCGTTTTTATAATAAAATAACAAAATGAACACTTCGAAATATCTAAACAGTCACTTTCACCTTGTAACGAGTTAATCTCAAGTATATAAGTCGTATAGTTTTACTCATATGTGTGTGATATCAATTCGTTACTCAAATAAACTTTACATAACACTTTCATTAAATGTTATGAAACACTCAAATACTCCAAAATAACGACATTTCACATCTTCGTATTGTCCATATTGCTTGATTAATCATAATTTTATGCGTATTTCATTAAAACTTTCATTAAATATCGAGTAATCAAACAATATGGACAATACGAAGATGTGAAATGTCGTTATTTTGGAGTATTTGAGTGTTTCATAACATTTAATGAAAGTGTTATGTAAAGTTTATTTGAGTAACGAATTGATTTCACACACATATGAGTAAAACTATACGACTTATATACTTGAGATTAACTCGTTACAAGGTGAAAGTGACTGTTTAGATATTTCGAAGTGTTCACTTTGTTATTTTATTATAAAAACGAAACCGTCATATTGGTAATGCTCAAATACAACTTTTACATTTCAAGTTTTTCAATGTTTAAGGTCTTATTAACCCGTTTTATGTCGTTTTTAGGTAATGGGCCTCACCAAATCTCAATTCGGCCTTATTAGGCCCGTTGACGTTTTCGTTGATTTTTTTTCGATTCCGAGAATTGATAACGACTAAAGACTTCATTTTCTATCATGTTACAATTTTCAAATTTTGAGTTTTAGCGTTCTAAGGCGTTTAAACGAACTGGGCCCAAACTATCCATTTCAAACACAACTATCCAAAGTTTTTACTATATACCCCTTCCTTTTCAAATTTTTCAAGTTTTTTTGGCTAAATACCCCTTGCATTATGAAAACTATTTCTTTTTGCTAAATACCCTTTTCTTGTCATTTTTCGTTGTACGTCCCTTCATAAACTCGATTTTCGCGCCGTTTTTCGTTTTAATCCCGTTTTACTCGATTTTCGCGCCGTTTTCCGTTGTAATCCCGTTTTACTCGATTTTCGCGCCGTTTTTCGTTTTAATCTCGTTTTACTCGATTTTCGCGCCGTTTTTCGTTTTAATCCCGTTTTACTCCATTCATTGGGCTTGGCTGGGCTGAATTATTTGGGCTTGGTTGGGCTGAATTATTTGGGCTTGGTTGGGCTGAATTATTTGGGCTTGGCTGGGCTGAATTATTTGGGCTTGGCTGGGCTGAATTATTTGGGCTTGGCTGAGCTGAATTATTGGGCTTGACTGAGCTGAATTATTGGGCTTGGTTGGGCTGAAATGTTCGGCTGATGGTTTGAATTGTTGGGATGAATTCTACATCTAGCATACAGCTGGATGTCACTTATATGAAAATGAATGTGTTACAGCTACTACACAGCTGTAAGTCACAGAAGTCACAGCTGGATGACATAATTTTAAGTTATTGGGCCTTTGTTGTTGTGGGCCTTTTGTCTACACCGACCCAATTTTTCCCTAACCCTAGTAAAACTTCGGCTATAAATTCACTGCCTCAGTGAACCCTTTCATCACATTCTCACTCCGCCGTAAAATCTTAATTGTTTCAAGTTCTTACTCTGTAAGTTTCATTTTTTACTGATTTGGATAGATATCTTCATTGTTTCTAAAATGTTTTCTTACTTTGTATTACAGATTCAAACAAGCATGGCATCATCTTCATCCTCCCCAGTTCCAGCTGAAGGCACTCAGATCCAGTGCCCTAGTAGAAGGTGCTCAAAGACACTCACCGTGTTATCTGCTAATAACAAGGACAATCCCCATACGTATGGACGAAGGTTTGTTACATGTGATTGTAACTGGAGGATCGTGTATCTGGAGCCAGAATACGACCCTCATCATCTCCGAGTCATGGCCAAACTGTTGAAGGAACACGCTGACATGGAGCTCAAACTTCGTATTTTTCACAGGTGGGACAAAGAATCAGCCTTATTCCACCTTGGAGTTCTGTTTCCCAATGAATATGGCCGTGGTCCTCCTTCCCCTGATTCCGATTAGGATGTAATGTTGTTATGTGTCTTGAAAGTTGTTACGTCTTTGCTAAGTCTGTTGTAGTTTCTGGAGTGTCTGTTTTAATTTAACAAGTAATCCCTTGTAGTGAATTCAGAACTTGTTTCATTTAACCCATCTAAAACATTAAAAAATAACAGACAAGACAATACTATAAAAAAGGAGTCAAGATATTAAAAGCATAACAGACATACAACAGAAGTCATCAACTAGAATTTCAAAAGGTGAAACATTCAACACATCCGAATTCACTACAGATCAACATCTATACTACCATAATTAATGCGATAGTCCTTCCATTGTTGCATCCTCAGCGCGAACCCGCGATCCAATTCATTCGCACTAGGATCCTTGAACATGCGCCAAACTCCAGGTACAGATGGTACCGGACAGTCTTCTCTAAGGCACACCTAAATTACAAAACATAAATACCATGTTAAGCATTAAGAAAATTGAGTGAAAATCACAAATACTTTAGTGAAAATCATACCGGTATGTAGTGGTTTGCTAAGCCCACACGAGCCATTGCATAAATTTTCAAACCATGACTGGAGCATTGTTGATACACCTTCATCGGTAAGCACAAATATGATCGGACTTTGGATAAGTATATCAAACCAACCTGAAACTTAGTGGCAAATGCTAATCCAATCATGGGCATACTCATCCAGTATCTTTCAGGACATGGTGATCTGCTATAGTTGACCTCTTGAACAAGAGCGTCGAAGTTGTTTGCCAAATCCGGGCGTAGTCTGGTCATGACTCGTCTGTAGATATCACTGTTCTCTAACAGCTCCGTAGTCAGTTCCATGCGAATGCGAGGATATTCTTGTTGGTGATGCCCCAACAACATGGCTAGTGACCGATATCCACAGTGTCCATCCGCCCTTACGTCTTGTGCATCTACAATGTATGGAAACATGAAGAGATCAACATTGTCAACCCCGAAGTCTACCCCACATTTCGGCATTGTTGGCTGAGGGAACTCATCTGTAAGAGTGCAACCTGATAATCCGAACCCCTCTCCACCAGTGCCACTTGAATGACCAAACGCCTCTGCCGCAGTGCACCCAGCAACTTCAAACTCCCTCATTATAGTAGGCTCGTTGAAAGTAGGTTGTGCCGCCGTTGCTTTTCCCTTTCCCTTTCCTCTAACCGTCTTATTCTTCGCCTTCGCAGCATCATTTTTCTCTAATTCTTCCCTTGCGTACTCAAACGCGCTCATCTCTCTCTCGGTTCCCCACTTCTTTCCTACCGCTCCTCTTGGTCTGCCAGGATCCTTGATTCCCGTCGGCTCCAACGCAAGACTTTGATGTGGATACTCCAACATTGTGTACAAGTCCGCTATCTGAGACCACTGACTTTCAGGAAGTTCCCCCTTTTGCCATCTATCGTTGAGCTCAATGAATCTCAACTCCCGCATGGTCTGAGGTACACCAATCTCTACCTCCCCGTTATCAAGTTCAATCCTATCCCATTGTAGCTGCCTCCAGAATCTGTGAATCTGATTGAGCTTGAATGGCTTCTTCTGAATAATATGTTGCACCATCTCGTGGATGCACGGTAGGCCTTGACATTCTCGCATCCAGTAATCTTCGCAATGTTCCTCATAATTCTTCGCCTTTATATCCTCCCATATATCCCACAACTTATGCAACGCTCTATCAGACACATTATGGAATAGATGCCGAAATATCAATTTCACTTGTGGATTCATTCGTCTGAAAACCCCGGGTGTCTTGATCCGATCCTCTTCCATGGTGGCCCTCACCTTCACAATCTGGCCCTCGATGGCTGCATGGATCCTCACAACCATTCGATTAAAACCGCCTATACTTGAACCGATTATTTTCTTCAACACCTTATGCATTCCCTCAACCCTATGTTTTATTCATTCAATGTCGCGTTTAAGTAAAACAACTGTTACATAATCAAACTAATAAATAAATCGGAAACGTTTAAGTAAGTTAAAAAAAAATTACCTGTTTGAGGTCCTCGTGAAGAAGTGAAGATTGTGTTCCGTCCATGCGCAAACAATGTTTGTCTTATAAGGGATAAGCCACACCTTTTCAATGTATCCGACGACGCCGCTTCTCCAAGATGTTCTCAATCCTAGCAGTCTTTCCTCGTATCGTTCCTCCGTTCTTGATAGAAAAAGTCTCCATACTTGCGAGCACAACCTTTTCACCGATTCCTTATTTTTCAAAATTCTGGTAGCGTTTACCTCGATGTTGTGCTTGATATGAACCCAACACAAGAGGTGTTGAACCGGAAGATCTTTGAACACATATTTGATTGCAGTGATGAGAGCTAGTTCTCGATCGGTCATTATTGCAGTCGGCATTACTCCGGCATCCTCAAACAACTTTCTAAGCCTCTGAATTAACCACAAGTAGTGCATTGTTTCCTCCTTACCCGTGAATGCATATGCAATGTTGAATGTCTTATGCGTGCAAGTGAAACCGACAATCTCCACAAGAGGCATTTTATACCTGCATAATATATTTAAATAATGAAGGAAGAGGCATATGCAATATATTTAAACAAATTTTTTTTGATATACAACTATTATGTACCTATTCGTCTTGTATGTGGCGTCAATAACCACGACGTACGGAAACATCTTCAACAAGTGCAACGAGTCTTGATGGGCAAAAAACAAGATTTCCACCTCGTTTGATTTCTTCTTGCAGAGGGGATGCACTACATAGCTGCGCTCCTTCAAAAACTTCAAGGTCCATTGTGTAACAGTCAAATCTCCACGATCCTCAAAATGCATCTTCTGAATAAAGTTGGCGATTTGTTTTGTGGATGTCGTATTCCCTGGAAAGGCCGCACTCAACTGAGTAGCAATAACAGACGGCGTAGTCAAGCTGTTCGCACATACCGTCACAAATTTCACCTCATTCGGCGTCATTCGACCCATGTACGGATGGCCAATGAAGCTAGTGCAAAGCTTATGATTGTGTTGTCCGTATTTTACCTTCACATACCATCCATCTCTCGCATCCCTCGCCCTGAACCTATATCCTCGGATCTCAAACTTGCAATCCGACTTCTTATCCCTACTATCCCGCTCTGTATTAACAACCTCCTCTGTTTCGCCATCCTCTCTTTTCTTTTTCCCTGATCTATACACTCCAGCATGCGAACACATTATATTCATTTGACGCTCATTGCTATGGCGAGTCACTAATACCATCATAAGTTGTCTACCAATACTCTGAACCCAACGCCTCAAGTGTTCCTTAGTAGGAAACGTTTCTTCGGTATCAAACGAATCATAGTAATCCATACCCTATAATTAATAAAAACTACCATATTTATCACAACTAAAACTTAAAACTACGAGTCCACATCAATCTAAACTATCACTTCTACAAATTATTTGCAACTAAATAACGTAAATAAATACGAAACGATTCTAATTAATTACTAACCGAAAAATCTCCGGCGTCGAAGTCTCCTCCTTCTTCGTCGGTATCGTCGTCCCACATCCCGTCGTCGGGTTCACTAAAATACTCTTTCTCATCCACGATCGCATCGTCTTCGTCACTCCCATGCTCGTTCTCTTCAACATACTCGTTCTCTTCACCGCTCCCATACTCAATCTCCGTCACATATTCAAACTCCTCACCATCACTCAAATTTGTAACTCTCCTATTTGACATTTTTGACTTCAACATCCATCCGAAGTTCCTACATTTATACACATACTACATCTCAAACGGTCATATTCTGAAAAAATAGCCGTTGGGATAAAAACAATCGTACGCCCATTATGGGCGTACGCCCATAATGGGCGTACGCCCATAATGGGCGTACAGGCAAAATATACCCCAACGGTCACTTCTGAATTTGGACAAATAGCCGTTACACACAATTTTTTACTCGTACGCCCATTATGGGCGTACGCCCATAATGGGCGTACGAGTAAAAAATTGTATTTCCCCAACGGCTATTTTCAAACGGCTATATTATTAAAATTTATACTGTACGCCCATTTTGGGCGTACGCCCATTTTGGGCGTATACATAATACCGTATTTTGTATTTTGCCTCACATTCGATGTTGGGATTTTGCACTGTCCGCCCAAAATGGGCGTACGACAATGTAGTGTGGAAAGTTGCAAAATGTAGTGCGTATAGCTTTTGCCTAAATTAAGCATCATAGGAAATTTGAAGAGAAGCGCCCGACGAGAAATCCCTAGCTCCATCCATATAGAGAAGACCTCATAAACCAGTTACAAGACGCGCCCTTGACAAGGAGGAGAGAAGGAATTCAAAAACTTGAGACACATGCATGGATCAGTAAGCTTTTTGGGACAGTGTAATGAGACAGTTGATTAGGATATAAGTATGATTTGCATCGGGGTAGAGACGGATAACATTAATTACTAGAGTTAGAATGGGCTTTTATAGTTTTTCCTTTGGCGATTGACAAGGGCACCAAAAATTACTTGGATACAATGGTTTTGTACTTAGCATAGATTTTAATAAAATATTTTTTATACTCAACCACGCCCAAGATAAAAATAGTAACCCAATAAAATTTACGGATGCGCTGCGGGTTTCATTTTCATACTCTAAAGATCGTTAGCTGTCCATTCTATATTTGTTGCTCATAATTATATTCCACACTAGGTTATATAGTTGCTTTGAAAGTGCCAATTCCTCGGTTGTTTCATGTTTGAGTCTTTTTTATCAGATTCTGCCCTTATGTAACATTCTAGCATTGAGAGTAGATAAGAGAGATTACTTGTGAGATAAGACATCGGACACTACATTGACCTTGCCCTTCTTGTGTCTTATGACATAAGGAAAGATCTCAATGAACTCCACACATTTGACATGCCTTTTGTTCAGCTTGCTCTCCCCCTAAGATACTTGAAGGTCTCGTGATCCGAGTGTATAATAAACTCCTTTGGAAGGAGGTAGTGCTGCCAGGTGTGAAGACACATAACCAGGGCATATCGTTCCTTGTCGTAGGCTGGGTAATTGAGTTCAACACCACTCAATTTCTTACTCGTAAGCAATGTGTTTGCCTTCTTGCATCAAAACACCTCCCAAACCTATCCCAAAAGCATCACATTCAATTTCAAAAGGTTTACTAACGTCAGGAAGTACCGGTAATGGAGAATTTGTCAGTCTGTCCTTGAGCTTTAGAAATGCCTCCTCTTGTGTTTGTCCCCAATGAAAGATTGCCTTTACTAGAAATCATGTATCGTCTATATATATGGCTCTCAGTTAGCCAAACGCTACATGTTGTCTAACTTTCAAACGCTAAAAGAAAGTTATAAACGAATGGTTTCCGATAATCTCAAATAAAGAGGTGATTTAAAGTAATGTGACTCATTATACAGATGGTTTCGGTAAAACACCATCGATGGTGTTGCTAGTATAGCTACCTCTTAATGTAAAGTTTTGATAAAGTTGAGTATAAACTCTTGATTTGTTGTTGAAACTTGAACTAAAGCTGAGAAAGTCGAGCATCAACTCTTACTTTAAGACTATATTTTAAAAGTTAACTCTAACCGATTAATCCAGAATAAATATGAAACAAGGATGTTCTGATCAAAAAAAAAATACTCCGTATGAAACAAGGATGTTTAACTAATAGCATATGCTACCATGCTTATTTTTGTCATAGACGATGTTTTGATGCCGCAGGATTTGAGTAAACAAAAACACATGATTCATACTAATCCAAATTTACTTGCAAAAAAAAACCCTTTTGCAACTTGCAATTATTATACCATAAAAAAGACAAGCACCGGCCACACACTTTATCAAAAATCAAGAGATCGAAGTTTGTATTAATCCAGATTCTTGCAACTTATTACAATTATATAAACATAATAACCATTGACCTAGAAATGGTCCCTACCTAGTAGTACCTATTAATGATCGATTGATCGAGCTCCTAAGACATTCCCATTTGAATTAAGTTTACCCATCTCCTAGAAAATTCTTGGTTTAACAAAGTTTTGAGTCCATATTAAGTTGAATACACATTATTTTGTGTGTGTTTCAATGTGATGTAGTAAGGTTTTAGGGCAAAGGGCTGTCTTTTTATGGCCAAGTGACATGTGGCTTTTGCGTCATCTGCACAACTACAACTTGGCACTTGTCGACAATTGGCCTCTTCTTCGCTATCTCTCCTCTTTTTGTCCCTTTTTTCTTCTTCTTCTAATCTTCACAAACCCACTGTATATGATTTTGTACACTTTGTTTTACCTGGGAGATGATAATCAATCACTGATAGTGTATATCATGGATTCATTAGCAAAGCTGCAGCATCATCTTTTCAATAGCAAAGCTGCAGCATTATACTTAGGGATGTTTTATGGTTGTGGTTTGATTTTAAAGTAGAATTTTTTGAAGTAATTTCACTTGATCTTACTTCCTATGAATCATAGTTTGCTCTAGCTCATTAAATCAGCAGAAGCTTTGCTTTTTCTGATGGCATGCTAAATTTTGATGTCACAGTTTATATCAATCAAAACTATTCTGCATAAATCGCCAATGTGCTTAAGGTTTTCATACAAACTTAATCCACTTGTAATCAAGGACTAAACTACTTGAAACCACGGAAAATGTAATGGATGATTGTCATTTTGTTGATGATCAATCCTTAAGTGTTTTGTTCAGATCATTTATGCGTAGTTCAGTTTTGGGCTTTAATCTGTAATTGGGCTTGGCCCACTGTTAGAGGCCCAGAAGCCAGCTGTGGCCCAGATGCTCGACCCGACCCGTTTTGAGGTTGCTGGAGCTCCGCGTTTCACTTGTTGGGCTGAGGTATATAAGGCCTTAACCCTGATATTCTCTCTTATCGAATCATTCTTCTTCTCCGCCTCCATCTGTGAAAGAGAGCTTGTGCTAGGGTTTGGGTTTCCTGAGTGTTCTTGACTGTGGATCGAGAGCTTGATCTCGACAGAAGCAAAGCTTTTGCTTCTAGAGATAACTTCGAGTGGATTGTGTTCTTGCTTGGAGTTGGAGGCCTTTGACGAGTGGTGAAGCTTGCAGATGCTCGACGGAGTTGAGGTTTGGAGGAGATCTGGTCACACGCGTGGTTTAGGGAGTTTCTCTTCTCTTGTTTTACAGATTCTTGTTGTCTCTGTTCTGTGTATTTGATCTGAACTTAGAGCTTTGCTCTCTTGTAAGATTGTGACCTACTTAGTGGATTTGGCCATCAATCTTGAGGCCACGGGGAATAGGCTGAGTCCGAACCTCGTTAACAATTCCTTAAGTCATTTACATTCTACATTAAAGTTCTTTGTGTATGTTTGTGATAATCTGATTCAAATCTAGTTAATCTCACAGATTGGTATCAGAGCCAGGTTTCTTGATTACTGCTATATCTGAAATCTTGTGTGATTTGTGTAGATATTTGCATAATTAGGATCTATCATTGCTCTGTGAATGATCTTGGCTCATTGCTTCCGCATCTATTGATTCAGATTATCTCTGTGACTGTGTTAGTCTTGATTTGTGTGATTTGGACTTAGGATCTGCAAATCTTGCCATTATTTGTTCAAGATTTGCTACTCCATCGTCCTTGTTGTTCTGTTTTATTCTTATTCTTGAAACTTACTTGTGTGTTTGGTTTCAGGGGAAATAAGACTATGGGAGATAACAACATTAGGATGAAAGTTTTTGATGGAACTACAGATTTTGCAATGTGGCAAGTGAAGATGAAAGCTATATTGGTGAAGGAAAAATGTAGCAAAGCCATCAAGCAAGACTACCTTGCAGAAACCTATCCTGCTAGAAGGATGGAGATGGATGAACAAGACCACTCAGAGATCCTCATAAGGTTATCTGATGATGTGACTCGACAAGTGGTAAATCATACTACCACTAAATCTCTCTGGGATGCTTTAGAAGCTCTTTATCTTACTAAGTCTTTGCCCTCTAGGATTTCTTTGCTCTGCAGATTATTCACTTTTAAAATGGATACTAATCTGACTTTGAGTGATAACCTAGATAAGTATCTTAGGATGACTCAAGACTTAGAAAGATGTAATGAAAAAATAGAAGAAACTCACCAAGCTGTCTTGCTTCTTAATTCTTTACCCTCTCGGTTTGATAACTTTAAGGATGTGATTCAGTATAGTAATGAAACTTTGACTACACAAAAGATCATAGATTATGTTACTGAGAAAAATGAAACCTTAAAAGTGTTTAGAACTAAAAATTCTGACAAAAAGACTGAGGTGAAAGTTGAGGCTCTAATGATGAATGGTAAGAATAAGAAGAAGTTTAAGACCAAGAAAGATATGAGCCTTCTAATTCTTCTGATAGTGATAAGAAGAGAAAGTTCTTCTACTGCAACAAAACTGGCCACTTTATTAAAGACTGTCATAAAAAGAAAAAAGATGAGTCTAATAAGGAAGGTCATGATAACTCTGTTTCTTTACTTGAGTCTCAGGATTATAAAAATTGTTAAGTGCTTATGTGTTGTGATTCCCCTGTTGATTATGACTGGATACTTGATTCTGGCTGCACTATGCATGCCACTCCTTACAGAAACTTTTTTAGCTCCTTAACTGAGTGTGATGGAGGGAAAGTTATGTTAGGAGACCACAGTACCCTAGCCATTAAAGGATTAGGTAAAGTCCCTCTAACTATGTTTGATGGAAAGATTAGGATTCTTCAAAATGTTAGGTGGGTTCCAGAATTAAGAAGAAATTTGTTATCTGAGTCAGTTTTTGATGACCTTAAGTGTCAAATTATTACTCATAATGGTATAAGGGAAGTCATTAGGAATGGGACAACTCTTATTAAGGGAATTAAAAGGGGTGGGTTGTATCATGTTATAACTACACCTGAGTTAAATCTCTCCAAAATGGATAATAGTCTGACCTTAGAACAGACAAAAGCTTGGCATAACAGAATGGGACACATAGGTAATAAAGGCTTGAATTATTTGTATAAACATGGTTTAATTGATAAAAAAAACCAGTGGACTTAATTTTCTGTGAAGATTGTATTTTTGGAAAGAAAACTAATAATTCTTTTTCTAGATCTTCTTATGTAGCCAGCAAACCCCTGGAGTATGTGCACTCCGATCTGTGGGGTCCATCTCAGGTAAGTACAGTAGGTGGTAAGAGGTATTTTATATCTTTTATTGATCACTACTCTAGGAAAGTGTGGATTTACTTATTAAAAACTAAGGATGAAGCATTCTCTGCCTTTAAGAACTGGAAACTTGTTGTAGAAAAACAATCTGACTTGAAACTTAAGTGTCTTAGAACAGATAATGGCCTTGAATTTTGTAATCACTTGTTTAATGACTTCTGTACTCAAGAAGGGGTCAAAAGACACTTAATAGTGCCTGGAACACCTCAACAAAATGGCATTGCAGAAAGAATGAATAGAACTTTATTAGAAAAGGCTAGATGCATGCTAATAAGTTCAGGATTAAAACATTCCTTGTGGGGAGAAGCTGTTACCACAGCTTCCTACCTCATAAATAGATCACCCTCTTCTGTTATTGATTTTAAGACTCCTCAAGAAATGTGGACTGGCAGAAAACCAAGTATATCTCATTTGAGACCATTTGGTTGTACTGCCTACTCACAAATTTCTCAAGGAAAATTAAAACCAAGAGCTCAGAAGTGTATAATGTTAGGTTACCCTGAGGGGGTAAAAGGATATAAGTTGCTTATAATTCAACCTCATGGCTATAAAGTGATCTTGTCTAGGAGTGTAACATTTAATGAAAAAGACTTTCATTATAAAAATATTCTAACAACTCCAACCAAGAGTACAGGTACCAAAGAAGCAGAGAGTGTAGAAGTGGTGACTAGAAACCAATTCTACATACCAGAAGGACCAAGTGAAGTCCCAGGAGAGGAGGAGTTCGACCTAGGACATCCTTCCATGAGTCAGAATGAATCTGAAGAAAATTCAAGAGCAGTTGAACCAGACTCAAATAAAACCAGCCTGGAAGCTGAGAGTGACACAAACAACAACCATCAACATTTAGGGGAAGGAAACAGGGAAGTATCCCCCTCTATCAGTGATATTCCTTTATATTCTGATGTGCACAATGATAACACTGTGGTGTCTGAGAATAATAATAACTCTAATAATGTGCATGACTTAAATGAATATCAATTAACTAGAGATAGAGCCCCTAGACTTAGAATTCCAAATAAAAGGTTCTCTGTGAATAATGTTGAGGTTGTGGCTATGTGTACTGGTCTTGTTGACTATGCTTTCATGACTGCTAATGTGATCAATAATAACTATACCCCTGATACTTATGAGCAAGTTGCTAGGTGTTCTGAGTCTAAGAAATGGCTTAGTGCTATGAATGATGAAATAGACTCTATGATGACTAATAAAACTTGGACTTTAGTGCCCAAACCTGAAAATGCTAGGCTCATTGATTGTAAATGGATTTACAAAATAAAAGAGGGTAATAGTTCTAAGGATCCTCCCAGATACAAAGCTAGGTTAGTAGCCAAAGGTTTTACCCAAAGAGAAGGCATAGATTACAATGACATATTTGCACCTGTGGTTAAATATAAGACCATGAGACTTTTGCTTGCTATGTGTACTGTGTTTGACTGGGAACTAGAACAAATGGATGTTAAGACTGCTTTCTTACATGGTGAATTGGATGAGACAATTTACATGAGACAACCTAAGGGTTTTATTGACACTAAAAATCCTGATCATGCTTGTTTATTAAAAAGGTCTATCTATGGGTTGAAACAATCACCTAGACAATGGAACTTAAAATTTGATGCTTGCATGAAACAATTAGGTTTCCACAGAAGCAGTTATGACACTTGTCTTTATTTTAAGGGTATTAAGACTAGTTCTCCTTTGTATGTTCTTCTTTATGTGGATGACATTCTTTTTATCAGTAACTCTAAAGTTTTAATTTTTGGTGTTAAGAGAGACTTAAAGTTACACTTTGATATGAAGGATTTAGGTCCTGCCCAAATGATTCTAGGTGTTAGAATAGTTAGAGATAGGAAGAGTAAGCTCATGAGGTTATCTCAAACTGAGTATGTTCAGAAAGTTCTGAATAAATTCAGTATGGATAACTCAAAGCCTACTTCTATACCCTTAGGAGGGCATTTGGAGCTAAGTAAGGATAGTTGTCCTACTGATCCTAAAGAAATAGAGCAAATGTCTAGTGTGCCTTATGATGTGGCAGTGAGATCTGTAATGTATGCAATGTTGTGTACACGACCAGATCTTGCTTTTTCAATCAGTGTATTGAGCAGGTTCATGTCCAATCCAAGTAATGACCACTGGTTGGCTATGAAATATGCTCTAAGGTATATTAGTGGGACCAAAGACTTGTGTCTAGTGTATGGTGAGCATACATCTAGGGATGAGTTATTTGGTTATGTGGATTCAGACTATGCTAGTAACAAAGACACTAGAAAGTCTACTACTTCCTACTTTTATACTTGGGCTGGGAATTGTATTTCCTGGAAGACACAGCAACAGTCAGTTGTGGCACTCTCCTCTACAGAGGCTGAGTACATAGCTGCTACTGAAGCTGCTAAAGAAGCCATATGGCTAACTGGGATATTGAATGAAATCCAGTGTGCTACTTATGTACTTGTTTTACATATGGATAGTCAGAGTGCCTTATACTTATGTAAAGACCCTGTTTATCATGAAAGGTCTAAACACATTGATGTGAGGCATCATTTTATTAGAGATCTGATTGAAAAGAAGCAGATAGTTGTTACTAAGATTAAGGGTGACTTAAATCCTGCAGATTTTGGTACTAAGATTGTTACAGCTGACAAGTTTACATTTTGTAGGGACTTCCTGCATATTTGCAGCTGCCCATGATGGAGTGTGAGCCTTGGACGACGATGGTAGATGTGCCAGAATTCACTCCTAGTTTAGTACGGCTGTGTGTTACAGTTAGAACTAGGTTGAGTAGGTTTCATGACAATCAAGAGGGCAAATTGTAATGGATGATTGTCATTTTGTTGATGATCAATCCTTAAGTGTTTTGTTAAGATCATTTATGCGTAGTTCAGTTTTGGGCTTTAATCTGTAATTGGGCTTGACCCACTGTTAGAGGCCCAGAAGCCAGCTGTGGCCCAGATGCTCGACCCGACCCGTTTTGAGGTTGCTGGAGCTCCGCGTTTCACTTGTTGGGCTGAGGTATATAAGGCCTTAATCCTGGTATTCTCTCTTATCGAATCATTCTTCTTCTCCGCCTCCATCTGTGAAAGAGAGCTTGTGCTAGGGTTTGGGTTTCCTAAGTGTTCTTGACTGTGGATCGAGAGCTTGATCTCGACAGAAGCAAAGCTTTTGCTTCTAGAGATAACTTCGAGTGGATTGTGTTCTTGCTTGGAGTTGGAGGCCTTTGACGAGTGGTGAAGCTTGCAGATGCTTGACGGAGTTGAGGTTTGGAGGAGATCTGGTCACACGCGTGGTTTAGAGAGTCTCTTCTCTTGTTTTTACAGATTCTTGTTGTCTCTGTTCTGTGTATTTGATCTGAACTTAGAGTTTTGCTCTCTTGTAAGATTGTGACCTACTTAGTGGATTTGACCATTAATCTTGAGGTCACGGGGAATAGGCTGAGTCCGAACCTCGTTAACAATTTCTTGAGTCATTTACATTCTGCATTAAATTTCTTTGTGTATGTTTGTGATAATCTGATTCAAATCTAGTTAATCTCACACAAAAATTACCGCACATGTATGTTGGAACACACGCTTATAAACGTACATCATGTTAATGTATATGGATAATGGAGCCAGGTTAGAATATTAATGGAGACAAACTGATAACCCATATGCTAAAGTATGGTTAAAGCCATAATTAAAGGCGCAAACCAATCTAAAAGGCTAAATGATGGTCCCTCATTTCCTACCCACGCTAGTACCTCACTTAAGACATCATTATCCAACAACATTAAACAAATGATATAAAAACTGTCTACTGAACTTACTGAAGTGTTGATTTAAAATCTTTTGCACCAAAATGATGTCATATTGTGTGCATCAAGGAGGCTGTTCAAAGCAAAATACTATTTCTCATTTTGACCATTAGTAATAGTTTCTTCTTCTGCTCTGCTTATTAGTCCAGTGTTGAAGCTTCTGAATGATAACTGGTAAGTGTAATTGCAATTTGAATTGAAAAAGAGAAGGAATTTTTAGTGAAAGGGTTTTCTGGGTTTTATTAGTAATTTATTTGCACCAAAATTCTGTTTCTAGCTGTTTGGTTTTTTGTTCTGCTATGCCATGTGTAGAGCTCAGAGAAGTGCACATGCCTTCTCAGATTTCAAAGCTTTAGAGAGAATCCAAACACTTACTCTACCTTAGAAAAATTGGAATTGTAAGATCTTGCTTAACTATAAGATTAGTTTTTGTTTTTCTATTAGTAATTGATTTTAAAATACCAACCTGTGTGTTTAGAACTCCAAATTTCATGGTTCTTTTTTCTTCTGCATCTCCACTATTAATACAGTTAAGCTTCTATTCACTTCAGTCCTTCATCCTCTCCTTTCCTTTTTGAGCAACCTAAGCTCCTTCTTATTTTTTTGGTTCTCTCTTTCTATCAGTAACAAACACCTGTCAAATTTAGGAGGAGCATCAAAACCAAAAAGACAACTGATTTCTCATACCAGGAAAAGAAGTTAGAAAATATGGTGTTTCTAAAGTTCACAGTCCCAAACAGTTGTTCCAAACATGATCAAGAAAACAACACATGCCCTCTTTCTTGGCTTCTTATCATTGTAATCTCCTCCACTTTTGTATATGCAGTTTTCTCTGGCTTCCATCTCCTTAGCTTCCTCCTATCCTGCTCTGCTCTTTTGATTTCCACTTTTTCCCTTCCATTCTTGAGGCCAAACTCCATAGCTTCAGAAAGAAGCATAGAAACTCAGATGAGCATTAGCTCAGTGGTGAAAGAGGAAGAGGTCATTGTTGAAGAACGAGTTGATAATGATGATGAAGATGATGAAGATCAGGATCAAGATCCGACCCAGGAATGCTCAGATGGGTCAATATCAGATGAGGAAAGCTTGATCGAAATCGCGATACCGAGCGGCTACTACATTGATTCAAAGAAGCAGGAGAAATGGTGGAGTGATTGCAACTCAATTCAGCAGCAGAATCTGATGGCAGAGCTGATAACTGAGATCAATGAGTTCTATGAAGAAGAGAATATGATTGAGCTTGACTTATCAATGGGGTCAATTATGTGTCCAAGGTTTGAGATCAAAGCATGAGTTTTTTTTTGTTAGTAACAGTCAACTCATTACTGTATCTTTTCTTGGTTTTTCCTGTGCATTTCCCATTTTCATATGGGTTTTTAATGCCTGGTTTTTTACTTCTTTTTTGTTATGGTTAATTGATCTTGTTTACTGTAACAAAATTGATAATGGTAGTCACTCAAATTACTCTTCAAGGCAGAACTTTTTTGAAGTTTTCAATTTTCTGGATATGTTGCAGGATATGCATTAATGTAACATGATCAACATTGTAGGATCAGCCATCTCAGAGAAGTCTGATGTTTGTTTGGTGATATTTTTAAGGTATCAGACTCTGAGAATCCAATGTTTGTCTGATGGATAGTCACTCAAATTACCCTTCTTGATGTACTTGCCAATAATAATTATAGTGAGAATCCAATGTTTGTTTGGTGATATTTTTACATAGTTTCTATTCACCGTCCACTCAAATTGCTATTTACCGTCCAGTTTTTGTGCGTCACGCATGGATTAAAACCATACGTCATGCACGAATTTTTTTTTCCAAAAAAATCCATGTGTCACGCATGGATTATAACCATACGTCACGTATGGATTTTTTTATTTTTGCTTGTTTTTTTCCATAATCTTGTAGATAATTTCAATACGATCGCATGCATATAAAATTCGTCCAAAATGGACATCGTTTGCCCCTTCAAAGAGTCAAAAAACAAAGAACAGTGGAGTAATTATGATTAAGTGTAATAAATCTACTACTTCGTACTTATAAATTGTAGTTGTGGATTTTCTCCAAACCAAAGAAGGAGTTCAGGCACTTCCGTCAGATACGAGATTGAAAGATATGGCTTTGCCCCGGCCGTTAGAGCATTAAGCCACTCATTCTCTTAGGTCGTCTCAAAGTGCTTAGTCGAATTTTGGTCTCCGAGCTTAGCCGCTAGGCGAAGGGTAGACGGAAGAAGGTCTCCGAAAGCCCTATTTTCGCGAGACCCTTTCGGTCCACACTGGAGAACTCGTCTCTCGGGCGTTGCTCTATTGGGCGGAGGTTCCTCGATCAACTAACTTACTTAAAGAAGAAAGCACTTTTTTTTTTGATCTTTAAACACTGAACACCACATCTCGAAATAAAATCTTTGCTAAGTTATCTACCATATTATAAAAAAATTGAAAAATGGTGTGTTGAGTTTTAACGGACTTATTGATACAAGAAATTATGTGATAAATTTGTATTTTGACCTTTTGAAGGGGCAAACGATGTCCGTTTTGGACGAATTTTATATGAACGCGATCGTATTGAAATTATCTACAAGATTATGGAAAAAAACAAAGCAAAAAATAAAAAAAACCATACGTAACGTACGGTTTTAATCCATGCGTGACGAATGAATTTTTTTAAAAAAAACATTCGTGCGCGACGTATGGTTTTAATCCATGCGTGACGCACAAAAACTGGGCGGTAAATAGCAATTTGAGTGGGCGGTGAATAGTAAGGGCCTATTTTTAAGGTATCAGACTCTGAGAATCTTATTGGCCACATATATAAATCAAGTTAGAATTATAGCTCAAAAAATACCAAACCGTTATGTTTATGATATGGTGTAATGTTGGATCCTTCGAAAAGAGTGGTGTTGGGTGATTTGCGACATCTTATCTATATTAAAAGCCCTTGCTAAATACAGCCCGGGTGTTTCCTAAATAACGTCTAGGCCCTCGCGTAACGCGAGGGAGCGTCACCTCGCAGAACGCGAGGGTGTTTTTCCCCTATAAAAGGGGAAAAACCCTACTCGGCCCATTTTTTACATCACACGCAATTTTCTACCGCCGCTCTCACCATTTCTCTCGGTTCAAACTACTTCTTCTTCCTCTTTTCACTACAAATCTCCATATAAGGTATGTTTCTTATACTCTTATGCTTTCTAATGTTGTTTCTAGATGAATATATGTTGTTAGTATAGGAAATTGCATATTATATGATGTTTTGATATTGAATGTTGTTTTAGAAATGGTTGTATAATGGATGAAAGATGATGATTTTGAATTATGGCTGATGAGTGGATGTTGATTTTGAATTATGGTTCATGAATGGTTGTATAATCTCCATATAGGGTTTTTGATTAGGGTTGTTGATGTTTATTTGGTAATGTACTTAAATTGATAGATATTTTAGCTAAAATATTGAATTTTCGCCGGAAACTGTTGCCGGAAACTCATGATAGTGCAAATTCACGCAGAACGCTACACCCCTCGCAGTTCTGCGAGAGTCATCACACTCGCAGAACGCGAGAGTCATGCTACTCGCAGAACGCGAGTGTCATGCTCTCGCAGAATGCGAGGAGTTGCCATAACTGGCAATTCTTTCCTCATCTGCAGATACATATTTATATACTGATTTTACTTTATATTTTTTTTACTTTATATACTGATTTTACTTTATATTTTTTTAGGTAATGGATCGTCCTGGACGTTCAACCCGTCGAAGAAATTGGAACGCTGTGAGAGAAAATCCACTGGTTCAAAATGCAAAAGGGAAAAGGAAAGCAAATAATACAACACCGGTAGAGCTCTTCCCGGAGGGGCTCCCCGACGTTGATTATCGCCCCATAGAGCGGTACAGTGGTGTCCATAGTTATGCCGGGGAAGACTGTTCTGTGCCTAGTGGGATAGAACGAGCAGATACATATCAAGGGCATCGAAATGATGATTGGGACCTTTATTCTCAAGAGTCAGTTTCATGTGCACAACCGTCAACTCAATGTGCACCACAATCAACTCCATATGAACAATCGGGTAGCACTATTGGTGGCTGGGACAATTTCATTCCTCAGTATGCTGTAGTGGAATTTGGACAAGGGTGGGGTGGACAAAGTTGGGTCGGTGGACAATGTTGGGGAGGTGGATTTGGTGAGGGAAGTGTTTCTGAAGACATGGGTCAAGGAAGTAGACAAGCTTGTTCTTCTTCTTACAATCCTCAACCAGAACCGATGGAACAAGAGAACCAGGATGAAGTTGTTGGGGAAGAACACGAAGAAGAAGAAGAAGAAGAAGAAGTGGTCCAGAAACAAAAAAGAAAGAGGAAGTCCAAGAAGGAAGAGCGAAAGTATGATCCTGAGGTCACTCATGACACACCTGGAGGTCCAGAAGATCCTGAGTTGCTTAAGGGATTTGAAGCCCATGTTGCGTTCCACATCCAGAAAGGGGAGGTAATTTAATTATTTATTTATTTTCTGCATTTTCAATCCATTGCACAAATTCTGCAGAATTATCAGAAAATGCATAATATGTGCATTTTCTCGCAGAACGCGAGAAAATGCATAATTCTGCAGAAACTGATAATTCTGCAGAAACCAAATGTCTTGAAAATTTGGTATGCAGAGTCTAATTTTTGTATTTTTCTGCAGTTCAAAGGTCCGATGAAGCCACAACAACGGACAAAGCAGAGCAGTGATTGGCCATTGGACAACAATGACTGGTCAGAGATTCCCGGTGCAGTTGGACTGTCAGATCTACCTGACATGATGTACGAAGAAATCGATTTTCCTTTGATTGAAGCGTTCATCGAACGATGGCAACCGGAGACAAATTCATTCCACCTCCCTTGTGGTGAGATCACTATTGGCCTTCTTGATGTACATATGATTTTAGGCCTACCTATAGAAGGGAAAGCAATGACGACATGTAAGAAACTGGGTGCCAAGTTTAGTCATGATGAGATTCTAAAATACTATGGTAGGAAGGGGGCAGAAATTTTTGGAATAGATCCTCATACTTTAGATTCTGGGAGGGTGAAAGCTCAATGGTTTAAAAGGCATTGTGAAAACCTAGGTCTAGAGCGAAAGGGTTTAGGTTTGGTGTTGTATACTGCTTCCTCGCTCTTATTTCCGGACAAGTCACAGAACTTGATTCGGCTTGGATATGGGCCTTTTTTGGAAACCTATGCCCATGCTACGGGCATATCGTGGGGTTCAGCTGCTTTGGCCCATCTGTATAGGCAGCTGGGGATATGCACACGACAGGGTTGTGCCCAGATGTCTTTCTGTTACACCTTGTTGCAGGTATTATACTTTCTAAGCGTTTAATTTACATACTTATATATATTTTAATATTTAACGTACTTTGTATTTCTTAGGCATGGATCTACAACTACTTCCCACACTTTCGACCTACTGAACGTCCTCGGTGGAGAGCGGAGCAACCATGGGGATATCGGTGGATGCCTAAGAATGTAAAGCTGAAGAAGGGGCAAGTCGGAAGGGACTATAGGGGAGCGCTCGATATTCTTATGCCGGAGATGGTAAGTTTCTGCATTGTCAACAGTTTCTGCATTTTCTGGCCTTTCTGCATTTTTGAGTACGCAGCAGTCATTTTTCTCCTTCTGCATTTTCTCCTACTGTAAGTTTCTGCTGTCATTTTTTTAGGTATGTTGGAACCCGTATGGATCACAAGACTTCACCGATCCTGAGCTTGCTCCCGCTCTATTTCACGGGGTGCTATCCTGTTGTGACATCACCGAACCACACATGCCTGATAGATGTCCGAGACAATTTGGGAGAGTGCAGCGTATTCCTAGGCCAGTAATCGAACCGCTCAAAGCTCATAGGTTGAAAAACATTAGGTGTTATAGTGTTTTTTATGACGCCAACCAATGGCTTTGGGAGTCAAGAGATGTTCACTCTTTGTCTCTCGATGATATGGGGCCAATTGCCTTTGCACCACATGAATGCTCCCATGATTAGATGGATTGGTACATCAAGAGGACCCATAGGTATATCCGTCCTGCAATCCCTGGGATGATTACTGAGAGACAGGTAATATTAATTGTTTTGGTTTATCTTGCGTTTCTAGTCTTTGTTTGTCTCTAATATTAACATAGAATGAATGTTTACTTGCGTATAGGTGATTGGCCGGGTGTACAATGACATGGACCGGTATCGGTTTGCCACTCCAGAGGAATTTTCTTCATATCACGCCCAAATGCTACTATGTATGTCAAATCTCGCTCCCTTCCGACCACGAGAAGACGAGTAGCCTTGGATAATTTTGGATAATTTTGTGTTTTGGATAATTTTGTTGCTTGGATAATTTTGTTGGATTATGTTTAGGGATATGTTGGTTCTGCTTCAATTCTGTTCGGTTTTTGCATAACCTCGCAGAACGCGAGGTTATGCAAAACATAATTTCAAGACACGAGGTGTAGACCACTCGCAGAACGCGAGGTGTACACCACTCGCAGAACGCGAGGTGTACACCACTCGCAGAACGCGAGGTGTACACCACTCGCAGAACGCGAGGTGTACACCACTCGCAGAACGCGAGGTGTACACCACTCGCAGAACGCGAGGTGTACACCACTCGCAGAACGCGAGGTGTACACCACTCGCAGAACGCGAGGTGTGACCTATAGGAAACAGGGTGCTCCCAGTTGAGATGCACGGTCTGTGGCACGGTTGGTGTCACTCGCGTTCCGCGAGTGACACCAAACTCGCAGAACGCGAGGAATGACATTTTCTGGAAAATGTCAATGACATGAGTTCCTGTTTAAGAATTTAAAAAACCATCTCCAGTTCAACATTACATTACAAATTCAGCGAATAAAACATAACTTCAACATTACATTTCAAAGGCGGCACATCGATGTGACACAAGATCGTGCAAAGAAAAAGCATCTCTTTCAGCGTTTCGCCACCAAGGAGTAAACACATGAGGTAATGGGCAGTTTTCTTTAAGACGCAACTACAAGAAAACAACAACGTTAGGAAGTTGCATATTAGATAGTAATTCATAAGTAGATCCAAAAACTTACTGGAACAAAATGTCTCTCACTCTCAATATAGAATAAGCAGAACGTCGGAAGTGTGTCACCATCTTCTAACCAAGTAGGACGTTGTAGAGGAAGGTAAGTGTAGTTAGCATTTTTTTCCCACCGTTACGAACACTATGTTGAATGTGGATGCCACAAGGCATCCCATTTCCGGGGTAGCTAGCCAGTGATCTTCTGGAGCCCTTCCTATTCCTTCCCATGTAAGTTGGTGTAAAGCGCTCTCCAAAGTTGCTTGTTGTGGAGGTCCAATCCAAGTTCCTTGAACTAGGTGCCAAATCTCTTTGACCTTAGCTATCATCAAATCTCTTACTTCCCTCCATAAGTGTTGGTTGTCATGCAATTCATGAGCTATTGCTCTAAATCCACAATTTCCATCTCCATTTACCTCAAACCAACCATTCACATGGGTGCGCATTGACGCGGGTATGTGAGACTTGTACTTTCCAATCACCTTAATCTTTGGTTTCTTGAATGTTTCAGAGTTAGAAGCATTTCTTTGCTTCCTTGGGGGTGTTTCTTCCAAATCTCTAGCATCCATCTCAACATTAGTGTGCTCCCATGCAGACGGTCTTCTTTGCGTTGACCTAGGTTGTTTGTTAGGAGCTCCGACTGGACGACCTCCGGTGTGCTTTGAAATAGCCGGCTCTTTTAGAGGAGTATTTACTTTCCCAATCTCTAAAACAGTTTGTGCACACTTTTCTTGATCATGGGGGCACAATTTCGGAAACGTTTCCTCATAGAAAGTCTGAAAAAGACGCCTTGCCACCTTACTCTTAACTTCCAGTATGCCGGGAACATCAACTTCTTCCAAACTCAAAGTACTCCAGAAAGGGTGCAACTCTGATACTCTTAGTGGTCTTTTCTCCTTCCAATGTCTTACAATCTGATGAACACACATCAACCCATCTCTAATCTTGATCCCGCAGGTACAAAACATATTAAAGTGCGCACCTAATCTCTCCCCCTTCGTGTATTCCTTAAGCAAAAATTCTATGCATTTGTAAGAGACTTTGAACTTCAAGACTTTAAACAAGTCGGCCCCTTCAACAACTGTGAAGCTCTTATTCAAACTCTCGGTGAAAGACACAGTAATCTCCTTAAGTTGGTTCTCCGCCATTGTTTTGTATTCTTTGAACATTGTGTCTAGCCTAGCATTTCCACTTGACAAGTATGACTTAAGACATGAATGTGCTCCTTCAACTCTAAAATGTTCGAAAAGCAATAATATGCAAATACAAATCAGAACCTGTGGATCCTTCTGTAATGTGCAACTTCTCGCGTTCTGCGCGGTGTGTACACCTCGCGTTCTGCGAGTTCATACATTGTTCCAGGATCTTTGCATTCGAAAATGCATCAACACTGAATCAAGGACATTACAGAAGCTCTTTTTATCATATGTAGAAGGTAGACATAAATTACAGAACATACCTGTTTGTCGTGTTATTCCCGAGAGTGAAGACATTATCTGTCCATGCTGAAACAAGTCTTTCTTTGTAACGGTTTAGCCAATTCGTTCTCACGTACTTCAATACGGTTGGATAAGCTCGCCATTCGTCCTCAAGTTTCTTCAAAGTACTCTTGTAATCTTCTTCAGTGGTTTGTTCGAACACGTTATAATAATCATTTGAAATATGTACCCCCAATGCTTGTGTGCCCATAACTATCTTCGCTCTCACCTCTATGTTCTTCCTTACATGTCGCCTACATAAGAGAAACTTTGCATTTGGCCATAACTTGTCTGTTGCATTCATAAGAGCCATCTCACGGTCAGTGACAAAGCAAGTAGGCGATGCTCCTATTCCCAAATACATCGTCTGCAGCTGCTGCAACGCCCATAAATAACTATCCTTGCTCTCAGCCTCTAACCATACCCCACACACAACAAAATTCTTCCATGTAGAAGTCAAACCGACTATCTCCAGGAAGGGAACATTGTACCTTAAACCAAAATACAGTAAGATAAATACAACATAAAAACAGAATGATAAATACTTACCTGTTCGTGCTATAAGTCGAGTCCATCAAAAGGACATATGGAAACGCCTTTAAGAGTTTCATTGATTCGGGGCTAGCAAAGAACAAGTCGCCTATTATCGAAGGATTCGTTGCACTTGGCCTATACTCCATGAAGTAGTTGCTCTCTTTGCATTGGTGAAAGAATTCTTGAACCACGGTTCTACCTTCCATTTCCTCTTCCCTTATATGTCTTACCAAATTGTACACTTGGTTCTTCTTTGTGCAACTTCCGGGATTCTTGTTTATCTCAGTGTAAATCTGATTTGGAGAACAATGTGAAAGTACCATCTCACGAACCTTTTTCTTTTGATCCGGGGTTGGCCTCTCGGCAAATGCATTCCCGACCAAACTATCTCCAATAGGATGGTTGTGCAAACCACAAACAACCACTAATCTCCAATTCTCTTCAACCCGGTTCTCCATGAGCTTCAACTGAAATTTACACCCCGTTTTCTTGCTCTTTGTGTTTGATCTAACACCGACACCTTTAGGCCTATGGCTTCCCCCTTTCTCACAAATGATTTGAATCTTACCACTTTGCCCCGGTTTAGATGGTACACTCCTTCCAATAGAGATCATAAACTTGTGTTGCTTTGCAACATTCAAAGCCCACAAATGACCAATCTCCTTAGAAGCAAACACTTGCTCCGTAGTGAAATATTCCGAATAATCCCTAGAAACAACCTCTTCCTCACATACGGGACTATCAAACTTTGGTGCAGTGCGTAAAGAGGGAAGAAAACACATCTCCTCTCCTACGTTTGTTGGTGGGTTAGCAAATTGTGAATCAAACGCATCATAGCTTGATGACACCTCATATGTACATGGCAATTCATAAGTAGATGGCACGGGCAACTCATAAGTAGATGGCACGGGCAACTCATAAGTAGATGGCACATGCAATTCATATGTAGATGGCACATGTTGTTCATATAAAGATGGTTGATGATAATATCCAAAGTGGTCAATCCCTAAATCAAATGACGGTGGCAAACATGGCCTTGTATTCCAGGAGGGGTAGTTGTAGTCATTCAACTGGATTGCATTCAATCCAGTGAACAAAGAAAAATTCACCTATACACAATGCTTCTGTTAATACTCTGTAATGTGCAACTTCTCGCGTTCTGCGAGGGAGGCACATCTCGCGTGACGCGAGGGGCTACCTCTCGCAGAATGCAAGAAGTTGTCATTTCCTGAAACTAGTCATTCAACGGGATAAGTTAACATAACATGAGTTTCTACATTAAAAACCCTAAAAACATGAACACATCTAAGTTTTTGACATTATATGCAAAAGTCATCTCTTCAACACTTACTACTACTAGATTTAACATGAAATACAACATAATAAGTTCATTTTAGCTCTTAATGGTGCAAAACAAATTAAAATTCAAAAATTAAGTAAGAACATTACTTCATTTGAATGGTAACTTGATGAACCATCATCTCCATTCCCTCCTTTGTTGAATTCCTCTTCATCTTCCATTATTTTAGGTGTTTTTAGAGTGTTTTGAAGTTTTAAGGTTTTGAAAATGGGTTTTAATGGAGGGTGAAAGAGGTGAAAGATGATAAAAAGAGGTGTTAGGGTAGGGTTAATAGGTGTTACGGATTACTTAAAATAAGGGGGTAGTTATTATAGTTAGGTGGGGACAAGACATGTAGTAATGGCGCACAACAACGTCCATCTGACATGCTAATCTCGCGTTCTGCGAGGGACGTGACCCTCGCGTTCTGCGAGGACACGTACACTCGCGGAACGCGAGATTAACATGCATGTAATTAACCTAATTTTTTGCTAATCTCGCGTAACGCGAGGGTACGTGTCCTCGCAGAACGCGAGGGACCCGACGTTGTTTGAATAAAGCACCGGGCTGTATATAAGAACCGTGATATTAAAGTTGGCTGTCCATTGCCAAAATTGAATGAAATTGGTACCAATTTAATGCATTACTCATTTCTTAATCACCTCCTATTGGACTTTTGGGCATGTATTTAAATATTTTTCTTATATCCCTATGTTATATTTATTTATAGTCTACTTGATTAAGTCACAAATTAAATTAATGTGTGAGCTTCTCTTATGACAATGCAAACTTATTCTAATATTATGTTTTAAAACTACTTCAAACATAAATATAAGGAAATAAAAAATACTTATATTTACAAATATTAATAAATTTGATAACAACAACAACATATTAACAAATAATGTATAACTATATTAAATCACATACGAAAATCCGTAATTTTCTCGCGCGGAGCGCGAGGCCCGTATCTAGTCTACAAATGTGCATTCCTCTCGTACACATGTCATCAAGAAGACTATGAAATGGGCCGGTGAAGCCCATTTGGTAACAGTTATATAAGTAGCTTTGGGTCAAGTCCAATAGAGTGACTATTGGGCTTACTATCATCATATATGTGTGCACAAAAATTAAAGTTTTTCCTTTCTCAATTTAAATTCTTTGTTTTGAGCTTAGGATTTTGTACTTTTTTTATTTTATCTTTGGTGGCTACTTGAGCAGATAATCTGCCGAAATGTGATCCGATTCGGAAAAATTTGATCAAACTTAACATGAAAAGTTTTATGAAATTCGATGATCTGAAATCCAAAGGTTCGACACCTGTTGGATCAAAGTAGGCCAGAACCTGATCCGAACCCGCAAAACCAAATCTCAAAACCAAAAAAATGGAACTGAAACCCTACGGGCAATATGGCAAGTCAGAATTTTTTTGATTCGGTGCAGGCCGAGCTAAAATCCGACTCAGCCCGCTTTTAGGATTGTAGGATTACGACGATTTATTTGGCAAGAATACACTCTCATCACAAAATCACAAAGTCTGAGAAGAATTCCGAATTCATCTGGACAAAGTGAGAGCCGAAATATGACCCCGACGACAACAAGGAGGAAGAATCCACTAAACGTCAAGATGCAAAGGAGACTTAACAAAACAACATCAACGAAGGTAAGAAGAGTTTTCCTAATTAAACCGCCTAGAAGATAAAAACTGGGGGCAAGCAGAGGATGATACTAAAGTAATGGGTCGGGTTTGTGGGTTAGCCTGAATCTGAACCCGAACCCGCATTTCAGAAAATACTCAACCTGAAGACCGACTCAAATGATTCGATTTGGGTTCGAGTCGAGTTTTGTCAGTCGGGTTTGCGGGTTAGCCCGTCCCATGCTCAGGCCTAGCTAGTACCGTTCTTTGGAGTGAGATATCCTTGATTTTTCGTGCTGGGATAAGTGTTTTTGTTCCTTGTCTTTTGTTTTGTCTCTCTTGGAATGAGATTTGTCTCATTATGCTTGTTATGTTTGGGGGGTTTTGGTCTATTGGTTCTGTTGTATGCATCTATGATGTTGACTAAAACTGGCCAAACGCGGATGTTTCTGTTGTAGCAGGGTTCTAAAAATCCCCGACTAGGGACGATTAATCCCCAATTAATCTCTAGGCTCTCTCTCACCGCCTAGGGCGCCTATGAAAAAAACAATGTTTTGTTGTTTTCACAAAAATAGTAATATCTGTGGAATCATAGCAAGTTTTGAGTTTATTTTAGCATAATATATTTATAATAGGATATGAAACCTCATTCTAACATAATTTAATAGAAATTAATGATTATGAGGACAAATTGGTCATTTGATATCACAGACCGAAAATTAATTTTGATCCGATTAATCCCCGCCTAGCCGTCTAGGCGCTAGTCCCCCACCCGACGCCTAACTCCCGCCTAGCGTCTTTTAGAACACTCTGCATGTATGATTTTTAGTAGACATGGCCAAAAGCGGGTCATGGTCGGACTAAACTCATTTTTTCATCCCATTTAGCCTGCGACCCGCATATAGGGCCTATCACATTGTCCATACCCAGTCCTCAATCCGAGTCGGGTAACCCGTTTATATTAAACATGTTTATTTAATGAAATTTAAGGATAAAATCGAATAAAAATGTTTCAAAACAATGCAATAAAATCTGTCCAAAATACTGTATTAAATCATGTCCACTTCTAGTTTACAATATGTTTTAACTTATATACTCACCTATAATGCCACAATAAAAGTGATCATATACTCGAATATATAATACACCTTATGACGCTATTCATGATTGAAGAGAATTTTTTTAATTTCTGGTCACTGTATAAGGTAAAATATAGTCATGAGTGGTCTTATTTGATTCATGTCAATGAGTACTTTAATAATATAAAAAATTTATGATTTTTACTAACTTGTAACGAGATAAAACGTGCATCGACAAATGTGTCCATTTAAAACAAATAGATTAAAAGGAGACGGAGACATGAGGGGTGGGCATAAAAAACTGAAACCGAAAACCAAATTGAAAATCGAAAAACAGAATTGAAATATTAAAAAACCGACCGTTTTTTAGATTAATTGTACCGAAAAAATTAAATTTTCAGTTACAATTAAACGAACAATACTATTTGCGGTTAAACGGTTAATTAAATTGTATTTGTAGTTAACCGAATATGTGTATATAATATACATATTTTTATCAAGAAAATGTCGCAACTTTGTTTTTTCACAATTTTACCACGGCGGGAAAGAGAAAAAACGTAGGTATTTGGGCTGTGGTTTTTACTTTATTTTTTTTAACTAATTCTTTTTTTGTGTCTAGTGATATGCATCACATTGTTTGTATATTTCTATGTATCAGACTACACATTCTAGGCAAACTGATATATAATACACATGCACACTTATAGCAGTTAAATACATGCTCCAACAGTTAAATCATTTACTGAGATACATGTTCATACACCCAATGGTGAACAATCTCCTTAACTAAACGAAGCATGTCAGTTTTAACTATTGGTTTAAAACATGATTATCGATTTATCATTGCTCTTTTTTCTTTACAATTTAAAGAGAATAACTTTTAGTTTTTATTATATTGGTTAATTTTTATTATATTGGTTAACCAAACTTACCGATTTATTTGTACCGAATATTTGATTAACCGACATTGGCTAAACGACAATTACACTTAGATAAATGGATATCAAACTCACTAACGGCTAACCGAATATTTAATTAACAAATCATTGGTCAATGAGTACTTGGCAAATGGGGTGAATTGTAATCGACTTCGTCTTGAAATACCAAATGGATAATTAAAACAATTTAACCAATGAAACTAGTGATTAAATAAGAGAAATTTCCAAGAAACCACTCGTTATTTGTCGGAATTTACAAGGAATCACCCGCGGTATTAGGTGAATAATTCACCTTCATTCAATGGAGTTAGACAAATGTCAATCATCATAATGTAAATCCTCTACTAGATAAAGAGGTGCTTTGTTCAAAGAAAAACACAATTAAGCAAGACAAGATCAAGTCCTTGCTAAACACTCCATTCCACTCTCAAAATCATAATACAAGAAGTCATATTGTTGGTTTCAACAACATAAACTTAACAAAATTATAACACGTTATCGGTACGAGCCTAAATCCAAATGAGCTTCAACATTTTGAAGGTATTATCCTCCTATTATCTTGCTAATTTTATAAATCATACACACTTAATCAATTTTTATTATTGATAAGTATGCTCTGTAATTTCCCAAAATCTATGGGATCTTCTACATCAGAAACTCTAAAATTATTCCGTTATTGTTTCGACTTAAGATCATATCTATCAACATAAATTTTAGAGATTTTGATAACTTTACATACAAACATGATATATGAACCAAAATATAAAACTTGCATAATCATAATGTTCATACACACGACACTATGTAGATTAAGAAATCTACTTATTTTACAAATTGATTTAAGAAAGAAAACGACATAACACCTTACTACTTTGGACTTGTACTCGGACCATCTCGCTTCATCCCCTAATCGGAATGACAATGCTTTGAGACCCACATGACATAAGCTATGATAATAACCATGATCATGGACATGCTAAAGGCCATCTTTAGCAAAACTAAATCGGTTTCCGACATGACTTTGATATTCTCGAAACGGATGGTGAACCGGTGTCGGAGGAGTGATCGGAAAATTGGGCGTTGGAACGAGAGGATGAGGGAGATGAGGATAAGGATGAAGGGGATATGGATGAATGGTAAAGGTAAATGGATAAGGGGTATAAAAAGAGAAAAATATAACCGGGTATACGAGAAAATCTGGAGGCGTATCCATATTTCTTATTGCTTACTTACTTATGTTCATTCTTTGGCATGCTTTATATAGATATCATCTGTTTAAAGGTAATACTATAGCATCCAACAACATGTTCGCTGCACTCTTTTTCCCTTCGATCAAGATTTTATCCCACTGGGTTTTTGCTTGACAAGGTTTCTTAACGAGGTAGCATCAAAGCGTAAAACGAGATTCATAGTTGCACTCTTTTTCCTTCAATCAAGTTTTTATCCCATCGGGTTTTTCCTGACAAGGTTTTAATGAGGCAACATATACTCTATAAGAAATGTGTATAATGAAAGGTGATTATTCAAGGGGGAGTGTTATGAATTATTATTACATGAAGGTAAATGAACATTACCTCATTTATTTAGCCTACCATGTATTAGGTGAATAATTCACCTTCATTCAATGGAGTTAGGCAAATGTCAATCATCATAATGTAAATCCTCTACTATATAAAGAGGTGCTTTGTTCAAAGAAAAACACAATTAAGCAAGACAAGATCAAGTCCTTGTTAAACACTCCATTCCACTCTCAAAATCATAATACAAGAAGTCATATTGTTGGTTTCAACAACATAAACTTAACAAAATTATAACACAAAGAGATAGATTAATGAAAGAGAAAAACAATCAGCATAGTAATCGGGAGTTAAATTGTAGAAACGCTGATTTTCCCCCCTTCAGAAAACAAGAAAACAAGTTAGGGTAGAAAGAATGTTTAACGTGGAAAAAACAAAGCATTCACGTATATTAATGTATTCTAGATGATAATGTTCATAATCTGAACGATACAATTTTGAACTTATTGAGCCAGTCACGCAGTGATAATTTTGTAATTTTTGTGAACAATAATTATTTTTTGTTGGAAATAACTGAAACAGATACCATCGTTAGATTATGTACCTCACACAAATTATAAATATTAACATGTCCCTAACTTTTGTGGTGTTTTCGTAACAACCTATGAAATATCACAGGCCTGGTAAACAATAAATGGACTATGATTGTTTGTTTGTTTTTGGTTGAAAGTCGGGCTTAACCTGATTGTTGCGTTTTATTAGATAATAGAAGAGCAAGACAGATTAGCAGCAAAAAGAGTCTCTAAACTACTAGGCAATACATCAAATAACATAAAAGTCAGATCCATCGAGAAGGCAAGCTGAGCCATGCCGTTGGCCAACTTATTTGTATGGCGTTTAGAATGTTGGATGCGCACCCTCCATTCTTGGTCCTCCATCAAGACTCTGCATTTTTTTATCAGAAAGAACTCCTTGTGAGTTGTCAGGATTCTGGTAGACAGCAGTCGATGAGCTTCGGTGGAGTCAGTTTCAATGAGGAGGCTTGGAATCCTCATTTCAGAAGCAACGTTGAGGCCGTGATGAATTGCTTCCAGCTCAGCTACTAGAGCATCTCCAAACCCTGTTCTGAAAGTGTTAGCCCGGACAAAATTGCCTTCCCAGTCTCTTATAATTCCACCACCACCTGACGGTCTCGGATTCCCTTTCGAAGCTCCATCGATGTTCAATTTCATCCACTGTGCAGGGGGACGTTGCCAGTGAGGGCCGGATCTTGCAGCAGGTGAGGGAATACTGGTGCATGTTCCCTTCTGAAAGCGAGAACCAGCAGTTTTGTACGCCAACTGTTGAGAAACCACAGCTGCTGAGAGAGTACCTGTTTTATCCTTGTTTTCGAAGACCAAAAGATTCCTGGTTTTCCATACAAACCATAGCATAGTAGCAAAGGTGCCACTCCATTCTGCATTCACTTTGATATTAATGTCCACCCATTGATTTACCTCAGTTGCAGTAGCAAAATTCGGAGGCAGTGAATTACCTGCAAGAACCCTCCAAATTTGCATAATCTCATGGCAGTCTCTCAAAGCGTGCAACAACGTTTCCTCCTGGCTGCATCTCGGACATTCTGCAGTGACAACAATATGGCGACGAACGCGTTCGACATTACAGAGGACACTGTTATGCGCTACTAGATAAGTAAATTGATGAGCCCTCTGCTGAGCGGGAATTTTCCAGATTTGTTTCCAAGCTCCCGGTGTATCAGTGACTTGATCATGCTGCAAAATCTTCAAAGCCGACTTAGCAGTGAATAAGCCTGAAGAGGTTGGACCCCAGTAATGTTTGTCGGGTGATTCCTGCGAAGTGTCAACCCTGATACCTGTTAGCCTATGACAGATTGCAGCTGGAAGCCAATGGCTTAAAACCTGCCAATTCCACCCGTCTAGTGTCCAGAGTTCCTCTACCGTAGCATCCTCAAGTTCAGTCGGAAGGGTTCCCTGCACATAATCAGACAGTGGCTTGTCATCAAGCCAAACATGCTGCCAAAATATCGTTGATCTACCATTGTTGACGGCAGTACGGAGGCCCTTCCGAAGCGTCTCAGCGCCATGACACATTCCTATCCACTGTCTTGAGGCCCCTCTCGTTTGGTTGAACATATCAATGTCGCACCGCCATCTGCATATTTGCCGCGTATAACACGAGACCAAATAGTTCTCGGCTCCTCCAAAGAACGCAATCCCAACTTAGAAAGACGGGCATAATTCATCTCACACATCGGTCAAATCCCTAGGTCCCCTTCGTTTCTTGGTTAAGCAATCGTATTCCAGTGAATCAGGTGCACTTTCTTTTTTTCATCTGTTGTACCCCACACAAAACCACGAATCATCTGATCAATGGAGTCGCATACCCCTCTTGGCACGAAGTGAGTCTGCATAGTGTAAAGAGGGAGACTAGTAAGGACTGAATTTGCTAGAGTCACCCGACCGGCGAAAGACAATGTCTTTGCCTTCCAGCTTGTCAACGGATGGGTAATTTTATCAAGGAGGAAAGAGTATCGATCCGAGTTCATTTTTCCAATCGCTGTTGGTACACCAAGATAATTCGTGAAGTCAACTGAGATTGGCATATCCAAGATAGAGCTAATAGCTTGTTGCATAGGGCTGCTTACCGAAGTGGCAAAGAGAACGCTGCTTTTGCTGTAATTAACTTTTTCCCCGGAGTCATCGCAAAACTGTTGAAGGCACTCTTTGATGACCATCGCCTGTCTAGCATCACCCCTAGAAAACAGCACCAGTCGTCGGCGAAAAAAAGATGAGACTAATAATAGGATCCCACCGTCCATCATTCACCGCAGATTGTATAATATGAGATAGTCGTTCCATACATAGAACGAACAAATAGGGCGAGGGAGGATCGCCTTGCCGGATACCCCGAGAGGGCTTAAAAGTACCAGCCCTTGCACCATTCCACAGAACATCAGTCACGCCCTCTGTTTGGCACAGCATAATCACCTCAATCAACTTTTCAGGTAAACCCGTTTCATGCAATATGGACTGAAGGAAACTCCATTTTATGCGGTCATAAGCCTTTGCTAGATCGACTTGCAAGATCATCCATTTATTAGTAGTCGAAGTATTAAGTGAATGAAGCACTTCTTGTACCACAACTACATTGTCAATAATTTGACGCCCCGGGATGAATGTCGCTTGCGCATGATGGACAAATGAAGACAACACTGGCTTAAGACGATTAACAATTACTCTTGCTGCCAATTTGAACACTACGTTAAGAAGTGATATGGGGCACAACTGGGACGCATTCACTGGGTTGTCGACCTTTTTCAAGAGGACCATAAGCGCATCACCAAAACCCGGGGTATAAATTCTGTTGTTGAGCAGCTGTAAAATTTCAGCAGTGACTTTGGGCCCTACAATTTCCCATTGTTTTTGATAGAATACTGCATGGAAACCATCCGGTCCCGGTGACTTAAAAGGCGCCATTTCTTTGAGAGCAGCCCAAACTTTGACCGGTTCAAACGGGGCAACAATCAAGGTTTGGTCATTATCATTCAGAGCAGGGAACGTGACTTGCAGCGCTGCAGTAGGCGGGTTCAATCCTTCATCACTTTCCTCAGTAAACAAAGAAGCAAAGAAGCTACAAACCATATCCTGCAGAGGCTCAAGTTCAGAAATCCATTCACCTTGTTCATTTTGCAGCGATAAAATCTTGTTCTGCTTTCTTCTAATAATCGTAGTCAAGTGATAAAATCGTGTGTTCCTGTCTCCTTCAGTTAAAAAATCTGATCTCGATTTCTGAAACCAAATCATCTGCTCTTGGTCCATGACTAATTCAAGCGCACACTTCAAATTTTGTTCCCTACGGATCCCAGCTGCAGTCGGATTATTGGCAAGCTTCACCTGAGCTCGTTCCAATTGGTGCCAAAGCTTTCGTTTCCGTTTAAAGACATTACCAAAAACCACCTTATTCCATTCCTGTAACTTTTGAGCCAGCAGGTTGAGAGAGTCCGGCAGTGACTGAGTCGTATCCCATACAGACTGCACGAAATCCTTAAAGTTTTCATGCGAAAGCCATGCCGCCTGAAAACGAAAGGGGCGAGTGTCTACTGGGGATGAAGATGGAGAATCAAGTTGGACTAAAATGGGTTTGTGATCAGAATGAGGAGAGGTGAGGTGACGCACTCCTGCTTCCGGGAAACGTAATCTCCAATCCATAGAACACAAGGCTCTGTCAAGTCGAGCTCCATGAAACGTTTCAAGTGTTTTACCCGTAGTCCAAGTATAAGCCGGACCATTCAACCCCAAGTCAATCAGTTCTGCTGCATCAGCCCAATTCTTAAAGCAAGTGGAGGACCTAGTCGACCCAACTGACGACGCTGATCTCTCGGAGGGAGACAAGGTTGCATTAAAATCACCCGCAAGAAGCCACGGTTTATTATTAGAGGCAACAAAAATTTCCAAATTGTGCCAAAGTTGCTGTCTTTTCGAAGGGTTAGGTGAAGCGTAGATCGCCGATAACACCCAAGGGTCTTCAGCCCGCCTCACTACTTCTACTGTTATGTGTTGACTGTTAAGGGAAATAGGCAGAACAGTAACTGTATCCGACTTCCATAGGAGCCAGATTCCACCCGAAAAACCCTCTGCCTCCACCTTGATGATACCATCATACCCAATACTTCTACAAATAGAGTCTGCCCTGCTTCCACTGATTCGTGTTTCCACAAGAACAAGCAAATAAGGGTGATAGATGCGGATCAGTTCCCGAAGAGAAGACATAAATCTGTCAGAGCCGGCGCCACGAGTATTCCAAATAAGCAAGTTCAGTTCTATCATTGATAACACTAATTGATAAAAGGCCGGAGAGATTTGGCTAGAATATGTATTCATGAGATCTCTATAGCAGCTTATAGCTCTATTGAGACTCGGAGGCATCGACACCCTGCAAAGCACAGGTTGAGCTTCTGTTATCATCGGGAGAAGATCGACCACCATTCGAGCCGTTATTGCCGGCATGGTCAAGAGAAAAGGTCCCGTCTGGTGGTTTGATACTAAGAGACTCCTCCTTTCGAACACTTGGAATATCTGGATCACCCTCATTTGTTCGACTGTCTCCATTCCCGCCATGAGTTCTTGATTGGTTTTTTGTTGGGACAGTAGGACGACGTGCAGGTATTAAGGGCATGGCTGCTGTTATTGCTTCTTGTGTCTTCGTGGGCTTGGTGGATGATTTTTGGGCCTGAATGTAGTTGTTGCTTTCTAACTCTTTGATAAGATATGTTTTCCTGATATCTGCTTCCTTTTGATTAACCGTTACCTTGCCCTTTACTTTCTGATTTGCCGTTACAGAAATATTGCGGGATCCCTTAATATCTTTTCTTTCCTTATTCTTAAACCTGTTTGACGGAAGAATCGGATGATTCTTGTCAATCCCCTTATTTTTCGGAATTTCAGCCTCAATCTCAGCGAACTCTCCTTCCTTTTCGGTCTCCACAGTCAACTCAGTTCGCCCCTGATTCGTCTCCGGCGACAGAATCATCCCCGCCTCCATCGTAACCATAGCATCAGTACTACATTCACTATCCTCTAACTGCTCGACCTCTTCTCCTGTAGACTCAAAAATGACAAAACGTGATCCTGTATTTGTTAGTTTAGTCGAGGCCGTAGTCGTCTTCCTTACTTCACTGACAGTATTGTTATCCTGAAGCATTCCTCTAGTAACAGTTTGAGTTTTGTTGTTCTGATGCACCTGTCTCGATCGTCTGACAAATTTTTTTGGTTTATTAAAATCTCCCCATGAATTCTATTGCGCCAGAGCCGCTGCTTCCTCAATCGGGTCCGCTTTTGATCCTGACGAAGAAGGCTGATCAGGGAACTTCAGAGGACATTTTTCCACTACATGTCCAACTTTTCCACACCCATAGCACATTGACTTAATGCCCTCATTTGGATGACCCATACGCGCCCCTAGAATCGGAATCGTGATAGCAGGTAGGGGTGAGCAAAAATATCCGATCCGGCCGATCCGATATGATAATCCGCTGATCCAAGTCCGAAAAATCCTTATCCGAAAAAATCCGTTTCATATTTATCCGAATCCGATCCGATCCGGACGATTTTTCCGGATATACGGACCGGATACGGATCAGGGATTCTGCTTATCAGATATCCGGAAATATCCGGAGATATGTGAAATAAAATATATGTTTTTAAAATTAGAACTATATGTTCTAGTATATTTAGTTAAGGAGTGTAAGGCTTTTATTAATTTGACCCAAGTCCAAGCCCAAGCCCAAAATAAAAGTCCAGATGAACTAACCTAATCTAACGCTTTGAGCTGCCTTTCCCAGTCTCCCTACCGCCTCCTATCTCTCTCATTTCTCGCCTCTTCTCTCACTCTCCTCTTTGGCTTCGATTTCTCAATCAAACCATCTAGCTGAATTTCTAGCTCAAGTTCTCCCTCATAAACTGAATTGTAAGTGTTCAATTTCCTCTTTTTTATGCTCGTTTCTACTTTCTAGTCATGTTTACATATGTGTCTTCGTTTTTTGGTGTTCGATTTCCTCTTCTTTATGCTCGTTTCTAGTCATGTTTATATATGTGTCTTCGTTTTTTGTTGTTCAATTTCCTCTTCTTTATGTTTGTTTCTAGTCATGTTTATATATGTGTCTTCGTTTTTTGTTTTTTGTGTTCGATGTTTATATATGTGCTAGCTAATAGCTAACTGCAAACCCTTCAATCCCTTGCTTGGGGAGACGTATGAGGCTGATTTTCCTGACAAAGGCCTCCGCTTCTTCTCTGAGAAGGTGTTTATGGTTAACTCATTCCTAATTAATCTTCCTTTCATTTTCTTTGTTCATTGCAATAACTGATGTTTACTTCTTGCTTTGACTCTGTGAGACGTTTTTTTTCTTCAAGATTTGAATACACAGAAGCATTTTCTGTTTGTGCTGAACAACTTGTACTGTAGGATAAAAAAATTTGATGTTAAAATAGGAAATCATGTGTGGTAGTTCTCTTTTTGCTTGAAAGAAAATAGTTAATCATTAAAATCACATTTTAGGTTTTGCATAAAAGGATGCTCTGCCCTAATAGCAGGGTCTTGGCCAGGTCAATTTGAATAGCAATCCGAACGAACTGTCCTCGATCAACTGCAACCGTAGTCTTGTCGACACGCAGAACCTGTCCTACCAGTGCTCCCACCCTTCTCAGAAAACCGTCATGGAAGTATTCGATACTTAGCCCAGGAATTCTAATCCATGCTGTCAGGACCTTTGCTTCATCCTTGTAGGGATTAAAGTTAGGCCCCCATTTTCGAATCATTAAATAATTTCCCCCGATCATCCACGGCCCCTGTGTCAGAACATAGTTAAAATCATCATCATTCGTGAATTTCGCCACATAGTAATCGTTTCCAATATCCACGAGGGAATAGGCTCCTTTCAGCGTCCATCTTTGGTCAAGCCTTTTCTTTATGTGGAGGTAGCCTGGGCCTTTGTCAAGCCGGTGAACAATCAAAGAGCGAATCCATGGCCTACGTGCAGTGAGAACGAGTGTCGGACACTTCGGATCATCTTCTTCAGTTTCTGCATTGTCGTCATCTGTATCATATAGATCTTGTCGTTCTTTCCAGACCATATCTTCTTCCCTAACAGCAGCTTTTATCTGTTGGAGTGCAGGGCTAGGTTGCGGATGGTTGGGTGTGATGACATTGATTAGGCTCTGTTTAACCACCGATTTGTAGGATAGAGGAGTCGGCGGAAGCACTTTTGTTGGCATTTCCCTGGTTTCGGCTGGCGTGGGGAAATTGTTAGTGACCTAGAACAGGGGATTCGAAGTAGCAGCAAAGGGAGTTGTAATGGCTCCATTGATGCCGGTGGTTCATGCTGAGAGGCTTCAGATTTTGAAATTGTTTGAGCGGTATCGGCGGCGCGTGGCCTATTGTGAATAAGCGCGTACTTTAAATTTGAGACAAGCTTAATATATGAGGAAAATCAATCGTTATTAACTACTCCGTATGATTGTTTGTGATGATTGGAATTATACAACCTCATCCCACATCATTGTGTAGTTTAAGTATAATTCGATTTCCAAGTGTTTCCATCTGTTTGACGTTGCTTTTATATTTATCTTCTCACTGCTAGCTGCCACTCCTTGTCTCATTCTTGAATTAATCACTTCAAATCATGACTTTCTTAGCCCTAATATACACATATGGGCCATGTGAGTCCACTTCTAGTTCTAGCTATGAACACTATTCGGCAGGTCCACAATCAACATCTCTTGACCTGTCTGGACCCCACTTTTATAGCAATTATGCCAATGTTTAGCAGGAAACTAATTCATTAGAGAACAGAACAAAACATATGATGTAGGAAAAAAGAAATTTTTTAAGTTTATAGACAATAAGTTAATGTTCATAATTTGAGTAGTAATGTTTATAATCCGGTCGATAAAAAAATTTGAGAGAAAAAAAATATAAATTGCAATAATTACAAGTATGTCGATCACCGCGTCTCTCATTAAAAATGTTTAATTTTTTTATGGTCTAGATTATAAACATTAATATTCAGAATATGAATATTGACGTGTAATATGTAAACAATATCTATTCATTTTTTTTTACGTAAATAGTAATTTACACCCAAATTTTCGTATTCCATTTAATACCCCTTTTATAAGTTTAATTGTTCCGTTGGTATGTCCACTTCAATTCAAAAAGTACGTTTATTTAATTTAAGTGACTATTTGCCGACAAAACACCCAATTAAAACATGATTAACCAACATATCTTTATTTTTTGGGGGGTAAAAGAATGGTTCCAACCTGGACCAATTGGACTAAATTTATGCTCCACCGTCACAGCTCTTCCTCCTCCAACACTCAAATATATAAACAACCCTCCTCTAAAACTCCTCTCCACACAAATTAAACTCCGTCACAATGCAGCCAATTTCAGTACTCGTCCTCGCCCTTCTTGTGTCGACGACGGTTGTTTCGGGACACAACATAACGAAGATACTAGCGGGCCACCCCAGTTTCTCGACGTTCAACCACTACCTCACCGCCACCCACTTGGCCGATGAGATCAACCGTCGTCAGACGATCACCGTTTGCGCCCTCGATAACGCTGCAATGGCGGATATCGTCTCCAAGGGATACTCTTTGTATACCATTCGTAACATCTTGTCTTTCCATGTCATTGTTGATTATTATGGCACCAAGAAACTTCATCAGATCACCGATGGATCTACTCTCACCGCCTCCTTGTTCCAGGTTCACTTTCATTCACTAATTACTTTCATTTAGCATCTTAGACAGATTGAAAAAAATATGCAATTCTTTATATGTTTTAATGGCAAACCGTTATAATGTCTTTTTTTGTAGTTTATGTCTTCAACTTTGTATATTTACATATAGTTTAATAATGATTCATATGTGATACTGTACTTCAGTCGACGGGAGCAGCACCGGGGAACTCCGGGTACGTGAACATAACCGACGTGGGCGGGGGAAAAGTGGGATTCTGCCCATCAGAAAACAACGACGGCGAATTCAACAGCTTCTACGTCAAATCAATCCTCGAAAAGCCGTACAACATCTCCGTGATCCAGATCAGCCAACCCCTCTCCTCCCCAGAAGCCGCAGCTCCAACTCCATCTCCTTCCTCCCTCAACCTCACCTCCATCCTCGCCTCCAAAGGCTGCAAAGCCTTCTCCTCCCTCATGACCTCCACCCACGCCGACCAAACTTTCCAGGACAACATCGCCGGCGGCCTCACCGTCTTCTGCGTCGCCGACTCCGTGCTCAAAGACTTCATGCCCAAGTACAAGAATTTGACCGACGATGGGAAGAGGTCTTTGATTCTGTACCATGGGCTTCCGTTTTATAACTCCATGGGGATGTTGAAGAATAATAACGGGGAGGTGCACACGCTGGCGACGAACGGGAAGAGTAAGTTCGACTTGACGGTGCAGAATGACGGGGATGTTGTGACGATCAAGACGAAGCTGGTGACGGGGAAGATTACAGGGACGTTGCTGGATGAGGAGCCCTTGTCTGTGTATAAGATTAGTAAGGTGCTTTTGCCTAGAGAGCTTTTTAGGAAGATGAAGGCGGAGCTGGCGGATGCGCCGGAAACGGCGGCGGAGGAGCCGTCCGCGGATTTGGCGGCTGAGCCGGACTCAACTGAGCAGGATGACGAAGGGGCCTCCAAGAAGAAGAAGAATGGGTCTGGGAGGATCCACGGCTGGGGATGGGCCACGTTGGTTGGGCTGGCGGTGGCATTTATGTAAATTTCGGGGTTTTGGGGGGTTCATATTTGGACGTGGAAAGGACATGGGTGAGCTGGATATTGGAAGTGTTGTGGAGAATATAGAAAGAAAAATGTGCCACTTGAGTGATTTTTTTTTTTAAGGGATTGAATGAATAAATAAATAAATTTTTGTTCTCTATAATTATGAGATTATGGTGTCGGTTACTAATTGAATAATTAGTGGAGCCTACGTGTATAATTGTATTATTGATTGCATCAAATCTTGAGATCTCTCCATTAGTTGATTAGTGTGAATGTGATGGTCATCTTTAATCGAATTTGTGGAGAAGGTTTAATAAACTTTTGTGTTTCATCAATCTCCATATACCCGCAAAACACCTTTCTTCCATTCTAGCTTTCTTCCATTCTAGTTATGTCACATGACGTATTCTTCATTAGTCATGGCCAAACTCAGGCCGGCCCGCCCGTCCCTATCCGGGCGGGCTTGGGCACTAGATAAAGTCCTGTCAGGCCCCTAAGCCCGACCAGTAAGGGTACGAGGGTCGGGTACGGTATAGACCTCAGGTCCTTAAGGGCCGATAGGCCCGGCCCATATTATATATTAATTAAAATATATATATATATAGATTTAAGCTCCTGAGAAACCACCTCTTAAGGTGAAACGGAGTTAACGATCTATAGACGTTGGATGGAATATGGATGAATGAACAAGATTCACTTATATTTTTCAATTATAATAATAATCTTTTAACCCGAAATACTTCCCTAAATCCCGCAGTTTACTTTCCCCAATTTCTCCTCTCTCTCTCCTCCCTTATTCTCTCTCTCGATCTCTTCCATGGTCGCCGCCTCTCTCTCTCGATCTCTGTTTGTCATCGCCGCAATCCTATCTCGCTGATAACCATAGGTCCAACCCTCGTGCTCGCCGGTAACCACAGTTCTCACTCTCTTGCTCGCCGGTAACCATAGTTTTGCTTCACCGTTTTTGCGTCAATTCGCCCCTCTCGCCTTCATTTGCGCCGCCACCCATATCATCATCTTGCTCGTCATTCTTGCAACCCTTAAACGTCATTGGTAGGCCTCAATTTTTGGCGTGAGTTTGTTTAGTAGATTTTGATTTATAAATTAGGGTTTACTAAAATCATCAATTTTCTGATTTTGATTGTGTTCATCAAATTAGTCACCGATATTCCTAGTTGTGTTCATCAAATTTATGTGATTAATTATTCTTTGCAGCCTGGCGTTGACCTCCATTCCCAAATTTCTTATCTTTCATCCATCACTTTCATTGTTTGAGCTTTATAGCTTTTGTGTATGTGTGCGCGCATTTTCATTCATCGTCTTCAACTTTCCTGTATCTTTCTGTTATGTCTTTTTATCAATCTTTGTTGTGATGAAATTATACATGAACTCAACTGTCCTAGTGTTCTTTTAGATCCAATTCAGTCATCTGGTTATTCCTTAGTCTTAATTTCTCCCCAATTTGCTTTTGCTTTAATTGACCTGTTAATCATGTTATAAACGAGTGGCTTTCCATTTTGATTGTGCATTCAATGAGTTAATCCCATCCTTACATGTTGCATCGAAAACATTAATTCCTGCTTTATTTGGGCATGCTAATGAAGATAAATTTATTCAACCACACCTAGTCCAAACTATCTACACATTTTTTTGTCATTTTCCAGATCAACATTTTATTTTTAAGTAGTTGCTGCTATTAGTATAGGCTGATATTTAGGATATTCTAAATGAATGTTTGATTTGATTCTAGGTATATATATTGATCGAATATCTTTTTGTGTGTGTTATTGAACAATCCTACCTACGACACCAAACCAACCCTGCAAGTGTAGGTATATATAATAAACTTCTCTTTTTGATTTGTTATATACCGACCTAGTTGAGTTTAGGATAAAATTATTAATTAATTGAAATCATGCTTGAGATTTTATGTATTTTTTATGGAGTAGTATAAGCTCTATGCGGTAAAGCATATTAAATATTGCAAATATTGTTCGAAATTGTTGTATGCAGGGGGGCTTGTCAGGACTAAGCAATTTACACAAGGAGGCAGCGAGGGCGAGTAAACTTTTAGTTGTATCGAGAATCGATAATCAAACAGTGTTGCCTTGGTTAGTCTCATCTTCTGGCGGGATTCGATGCTTTGACATGGTTTCGGTTAGTCAGAAGCTTTCGTTGCATAGGCATGCTGGTGTGACGATGTTGGTTCATGTTTTCATGTGGGGCCAAGAGAGGCAATCTAGTGCTACGCAAAGTACTAAGATGGTGCCGTTGTAAACCGGGTATCCGCTGATGTCAAAGATGGATTCGGAGTTCAGTGATGATGAAGATGATGTGATTGAGTTGAGATTGGATAGAGATACTGCTGGTGAAGCGTCTTTTTGGTTTGATCACTTCTCCGTCTCTCTTCCTAATAGTTGGGTGTGAAATCATATGCCAAAATCTCATCAATTATGATTTTCTTATGTTTTTGTGAATTAGAGTTTACAGAGTGTATAGTGATTCTACTACCAAGCAGTAAATTTTATGTACAAATGATTAGTTGCTTGTGAGTACAAGCTAACAGCCAAGCAATTGATTTTTTTTTAATTAGACAAGTGATTCTCGACTTTTTTGTTAGTAAATACTCTAGCAGAAAGGAAGTTCTTACACACTGTTCTTAAATATATGTCTGTTTGCAGTGGTGCAGTTGTAGCATTCTTTGTGTACAGATTGTTGTATAACCAACATGCAAAAGAATCCGATATCAATTCCTTCAAAGAGGATGCATGAAATCCAAACCTTGATGGAGAACCACAAATGTGAAGAACTGGGCACAATTTAGAGAAGCAAGCCTTGCTAATTATTGTAGTTCAACGTGCTTGAGATGAAGATTTAACCGTGTAACACTACAAGCAAAAAATAGCTGCCATTTTAATTTCTTTTCTGTTTCTTGGATGAATATGAGACACTGGTTACTGGCTAGTAATAAATAGGAATGCCTTTGTGCATAATGCAAGTCTGTTAATTGTCTTTTAGACAATTTTCTTAGGGTAACCTCCTCAAATTGCATCTATATTTTTTTACATCTTAATTATGGTGGAGAACCATTATTTTTTAAGCACATCTTAATTATGGTGGAGAATCATTATTTTTTAAGCACGTGCCTCTAAGGGTAAGACACATATCTGTCATATATGATATATTTGTTAATGAAAGGAAAATCATATGAAGATGGAAAATAGAATGAGCAACGACTTGGTGCATATCGATACGAATTTGGTGCATATTGTCGCAGAATTGGTGCATATTGTCGCAGAATTGGTGCATATTTATACAGATTTAGTGCATATCACTACATATTTGGTGCATATTGCTAAAGATTTGGTGCATATCGCTAAAGGTTTGGTGCATATCTATACAGATTTAGTGCATATCGCTACGGATTTGGTGCATATCGCTACGGATTTGGTGCATTTATATAGATATGTGTTGCATATCAACTATAAAATTGTAAAACTTGAAACATACATGAGCACTTATCTCTTAAATTAAACTGCATATAAAATTCAATATTTCTAAAACCCAAGTTTACGTAATACCAAAAATTAACTCTAATTCCAATATCTCTAAAATATTAAATTGCATATTAACACCAACTAAAGGATTCTCTGCAATTTCAGTTATCATGAGAAAGTTCATTCTTTTTGTGTCTGTCTTCAACACATTGAGTACCGAATAATAATAATTCTCCGTCTTTAAAACCATCATCTTACATAAAAAAAAACATCGTTTGAGGAAGAGTACATCACTTCATCATTTGGGTTCTTCGGCATATTTGAACTTGTGTTGTGCATATCAACTAAAAAGGCGTACATTGAGGAACAATAGATCACATCATCAATTGGGTTCTTCTGCATACCTGAATCAGTTTTTCGCATATCAATGAACAGTTAATGCACATTCGTTAACAACAATTGCATATCAAATAAATCAGATTGCATAACTACAAAAAAGAACTTAGGGGGGAAATCCAACATAACTACTGGATAACGACGATTATGAACTGCGTATTGATTTATTGTTATCGCATATCATAATGAAACTCTAGCGACTCATAGTAAAATTCAATAGGGCATGCGATTTGAGAGGCGATAAACATTGATAGCAAATCAACACATCTAGTGCATATCATGTAATTCCGATTGCATAACGGTGGGAAAAAATGCATATGCCAACTTAATTATGACATAAAAGAAATCATTCAAAACCCTAAATAGCTACTGCACAACGACGATTAACACCATCGTCGTTGCATATTAGGATGAAACCCTAACGAACCTTAGTGAATATCAATACTTTTCGTTTGTGTCTTTCGCGTCAATAACACATTCGGTACCATATAATGCTTCTTCGTCATCATATGACATACAATCGACACCATCGTCTGAGGAAGAATATATCACATCATTAGGTCGGTTCTCCTGCATACCTGATACAGTTTTGTGCATATCAATGAACCGTAAATGCACATTCATTTAGAACAACTGCATACCAAATAAATCAGATTGCGTAACCTCAAAAATATAACTTAGGGGCGATTTACATGAAAGTATCTTGTGAATCTAATATGAAAGTCGAATGTCACGTCCACTTGACTAATAATTCGATTTGATAGGCGAATGTTATTGTTAGAATCAAAACGTATCTACTGCATATCAATTATATCCAATTGCATAACAAGTATTCCGAAACGCATACGACTACAGTTTTACTGCATAACAAAATTAATGTGAAACCCTAAACTGCTACTGCATACCGCCGAATGTCACATGCATATCGTTTTGGTGTTGTCGCATATCAGAACGAAACCCTGTTTAACCCTAGTTTGATGCATAAATCAAAGTCGAATACACTCAAACCCTAATAAAACCCTAATCAAATCCTATGGATCTATTATACCAAAGTCGATTTAAGTAAACAAATTTTATGCATATCTCAATACTAACCTTCTTCCATGGAGATTTGAGTGGTGTTGTATCAATCATCTATTGTTACTGTCGGGAAGAAAAAACTGGACGTGAATGACGATGGAAGAGAGGCAGCGTGAATTGATGGAAGAGAGAGAGAGAGACACCGTGAATTAAGGAAGGGGTTATGCTATTTTTTCCTTATTTTCTTTTAATTACAAGACTTCTTATCTAGTCCTTCATCTAATCTCATCCTATGGCTCCTATTCGTTAACTCCGTTTTACTACAAAAATGGTCTTACCGGAGCCTCCCTCTATATATATATATATATATTTAAGCTCCTGAGAAACCAGCTCTTATAGTACAACGGAGTTAACGATTTATATCCATTGGATCTAATTGAAATAGATGGAAAAAGAGGCTAGAAAATAAAATTGTAATATTCTTATTAACTCCCTCTCTCTCCATTTTTTATAAACGATCGATTGTTAGGAACCCTAATAGCCTCCATTGAAGCTTCTCGTTCATCGTTGGTTTTCTTCCTCGCTCTCTCTCGTTGACTGTCCTTTACTAGATGATCATCAATATTTACCTTCTAATTACATCTCACATCCACAATTCACAAGGTAACTAGATCTCATATGACGATGAGACCGAATCGGATCCTAGATCTCCTGGCGTATCCGGATTCACAATCAAGGAACACGTTTCTAAGCCTGCAACTGAGAACAAAGCCGCTCTTAAACCTCAAGGAACATGGTTCTGCCGATTTGACATCAAATACCGACGTAAGTAACACACTCCACACAAAAAATTGCTTCTATTTTCTGGTCGAATTTCTAAACAAACCTGAATCTTGAGAACCAATTTTTACTTTCTTCTTTGTCTATAGGCCATGCAAAGGCAATATAGTTTAGTTGACCCAGGCTTCCACACCCTCAACTGTAAGTTTGAATATTGATGTTGTATTTCAAATTTATTGTTTTGTTTTTTATTTGGATCGTGTAAGTTTGTGCAAAATTTAATTCTGATTTTTTGCAGCCTCCACCAAATAACCCAATTGATTTTGTGGTCGGTGTAACTTCTAGGAGGAGATAAAGTGGTTCTGATGTCGATATACATGTTGCTACAACTAAAGTATTATTTGGATTGAGGGAGTAGTGGAAGTAGACAATTGATTTGTAAGATCTATTAAACGTGAGATTCACTATTTGAATATCGTATGCATACTACTTTTTACGTTATGCAGATTGTATATTGAGATATATTCATGAACTTGTTTAGGTGCAATCTTAAATATCACTCGGTGAACAATGAAAATCAATACTAACGAAGTGCATATCTATTCACTAACATATTCGATATTAAAAAATGAAATACAAACAAAGCTCTTATCTATCTAATGAATATCAATACCAATGATATGGATATCATCAATAGCTTTATGCATATCGCTTATCAAAAAAGTCGATATCACTTCAATCGAGTAAGCCTTAACAAGTTTGATGAGCAACGATTTGGTGTATATCGCTACGGATTTGGTGCATATCGTTACAGATTTGGTGCATATCTATACAGATTTAGTGCATATCGTTATGAATTTGGTTCATATCTATATAGATTTGGTGCATGTCGTTGCAGATTTGGTGCATATCGCTGCAGATTTGGTACATTATTCTAATCGTATGTAGTGTTTTTGAAGTGCATTCTTGATATTCTAATCGTATGTAGGTATGAAATCTATAAAATATATGCAAGTTGTCGTTAGCTTGTTGTTTGCAATATAATTCTTGGCTTCAGTCTCATTCTTTTATTGCATTCCACACCTAGTAGAACCATTCCATAGAATCACAATAGCATTTGAGTAAAGCTGCAAATTTTTATAAGGTTGAACAACACTTGTTATAGCAATGGACTTATTAACTAACACAACTAGTAAATGACATTCAACATGCAAATTTTCTTCTGCATACTTTCTGACAATGAAATAAAATAAACAAATCAGTTTAGAAAATCTGAGATAAATGGAAGCAATTTGGTGCATATCATCAGTTTGGTGGAAGCAAAAATTAATTACTACTTCATGCATATCGAACCCAATGCTTTATGTGTTTGTCTTCGGTGTCAGTAACACATTCAATACCATATATTTTCTTCTTCTTTGTCTGACACGCCGTCATTAGATACATCGATATCATCATCCGAGGAATACTACATGACATCATCTTTTGAGTTCTTTTGCATACACCAACCTATGAACTGCATATCAATACATATTGAGTGCATATCAAGTAAATCAAAATGCATAATGATGAATACGAACAAACATGAAAATGATAAAAACCTTGAAAATCACATCATCAGGTCGGTTCTTCTGCATACCTGATACAGTTTTGTGCATATCAATGAACCGTAAATGCATATTCATTAAGAACAAGTGCATACCAAATAAATCAGATTGCATAGCCGCGAAAAAATAACTTAGGGAAAAAGCCAACATAACTACTGCATAACGGAGATTACGAACTGAATATTGATTTACTTTATGGCATATCAAATCTCACCCTAGCAACCTATCGTAAAATTTAAATAGGTATACAAAATTCAATAGGTAAATCAAATTTCTCGCCCTCATGACCGTCAATTTACATGAAAGAATCTTATGAGTCTAATATGAAAGTCGAATGTCACATTCACTTGGCTAAGAATTCGATTTGAGAGGCGAAAACCATTGTTAGAATCAAAACGTATATACTGCATATCAAGTATATCCGGCTGCATAACAGTGATTACGAAACGCATACGACAACCATTTTACTGTATAACAGAATTCATGTGAAACCCTAAATTGCTACTGCATACCATCGAATCATCTGATGCATATCGTTTTATTGTTGCCGCATATCAGAACGAAACCTTATTTAACCCTAGTTTGATGCATATATCAAAGTCGGCGTTTAATCAAACCCTAATCAAATCCTAATAAAACCCTAATCTAATTCCTATGAATATCTCGATACTAACCTTCTTCCATGGAGATTTGTGTGGTGCTGTATCAATCAACTATTGTTACCGGGAAGAAAAAACGGGAGGAGAAGAACGATAGAAGAGAGGCAACGTGAATTGATGGAAGAGAGAGAGAATAGTTGATTGCCGTAAATTAAGGAAGGGGTTATGATATTTTTTTCTTATTTTCTTTTAATTACAAGACTTCTAATCTAAGCCCTTCATCTAATCTCATCCTATGGCTCCTATTCGTTAACTCCGTTTTACTACAAAAGTGGTATATATATATATGTATATATATACTATCTAAAAATAATCTAACCTAGATTTTGTTTCCTCATACTTGCGTCTCCGTCTCCTTTTCTTTCACTCGGTCTCACTTTTTCTCTAATCTAGGTCACAATTCACAAACTAACAGAGACTTCTCAAAATAATTTTTGTCTCACATACTCACCCTTACACACCTCAGCGGACCTCGCCTCTCGTCGTCGATCGGTGTCCGCCTCGTGATCATGATATGAAGAATATGATTATGTAGTATTTTATTTTATTTTTTTCTTTAAAAATCATTAAAAAAAATTAACATAACCGGGCTACCCGGCCCGCTATCTGGGCCGGGTATGGGCACTGTCACAGGCCCTCAGACCAAGCCTCGGGCTAGCCCGGCCCGGAAATATGGACCGAAAATTTGAGTTCTGCCCGGCCCGGGTATGGCCAGGTCTACTCTTCATTTAGACCATCTGTCGTAATTTAGTTGGTCACAATATTTTACTATTTATTGTAATTTTTTTAAAAATTGATTAAATTTGAAAAATCATATGTAAAAATATTACAAAAAGATTGTTTAAGATCTTTCAGATTACAAAAAGATTTTTATGTGTTAATTTTTAACATTTTGACATTTTAATATCCTATTATTTATTTTACAAATTTATAATTTTATTTTTATGATATGACATATCACAAAAGATTAATTTCTTAAAAAAATAAGAGAAACGATTATATTTTTGTTATATGGTGGTGCTATATATGTTGAAATCAATTTATTTAAATTTTTTAAAAATTGACCAATGATAATTTGATCGAATAAGATTTCTTGTATAAAAACTCATTTATATTTGTTATTTATTATATTCAAAATTTTAAAACTTAATCATGTATCAATATCATTTTAAGATATCAACTTATTTTCATATAAAATTATATATAATATATAATATTATTTATTAACTATATAAAATTATATAAATCCGCGCATGATACGAAAAAGGCTAGTTGTGGCTAACTTTCCGAAGTAGAAGGCCCGCAGACACATCATGTATCTTGTTAGGATTGTTTATTCTAAATTCTTTATCCATTTTTAGGTTTGTGGTCTCTTTAAATTTGAATATGTTTGTTTCTCTATTTAGTACTTCGCCCCTTATTGATCTTTTCATTTGCTTTTGACATATTTGTCGAGACATATTTTATAACGTTAATATCTCTAAATATACGATGATAGAAATTATAATTTTTTAATAATCTCAAAATACTCATTGAGACGAGTCAAACGAGATCTCACATGCTTTTATTTATTTCTATATATTGGAAGAAAACGAGAAGATTCTCTCGGTTTGTTAATAGTATCGAAAAAGCAAATGAGTCTTATATTAGGGGACGAAGGGAGTATTAATAGTCTTATACTTTCTTCGGTTACTTTTATTTGGATCGATTAGCATAAAATACCAAAAAGAAAGTTTTTTTCATGACAAGTAAGACAATAAAGAGAGTAAGGAACGTAAGAATCAAATTTTGATACGATGATATACAATGGAAAACCCCTAAATACTAATAGGTACTTTGAAGCAAAAATCACCCCCTCTAGCTTTCTCTAAAGAGAATTTGAACAACTTGTTTTATTGATGTTTTGATTACAATAGAACTTGGATCATTCTTTTAGATTTCTCACCCAGATCTCGAATCACTCTTCTCACTTCAATCTCAATCTTGAACACACGTAGAACAACTCTTAACAATGCGGTAGAGTTTTGTTCTTCAAAGTCTTACTAAACTATGTGAATCTCTCACAATATATAGTAAACTATTTAGCCTACATCTGTTTTGTTGTAGTCTTTTGGGGTTCCATCATCATTGGTAAGGTTCTTGTTATTAAGCTCAATGGTTTTATCATTGTTTGATTTGATTTCAATTGGTCTATCATTCGAGTATCTTTCTATCGTCTCATTCTACTTTTGCCTATTCTCTTTGTTTCAAGTTTCTGTTCGAGTTTTAGTGTCTAGATCAGCATCAACGGCTTATCCTCGTATCAATTTTTTTATCCCCTTCTTGAAAAGGATTCGACCTCGAATCAGCCTTGATATGAATGATAGAACGATCTTCATAGGCGTCATCCTCTTTGATATACAACTTCCTTTTGAATCCTCTGTGTGCATAGCTCCACTTCGATGAGCCAATGGATTGTTGTGGGGACGTCTTGCCTTCTTCAATTCCTTTCGCTCCTTTATCCTTGTCATTCTTCTTATCATATTCATCAACTACCTACGAAAGAACCATAGGGATAAGAACAACATTTTTACCATGAAAGCTAATTGAATGACGATTAGTAAAACCATTATGAACAACTCTCTTATCATATCGCCATGGATAATCGAATAAAACTTAATAAGCTTGCATAGGCATAACATCACATACAATAGTGTCATCATAATGTCTCAGTGCTATGGTGACTTTAACATCCTTGCTCAATTACAAATCAACACAATCATGAATCCAATGTAGTTTATAAGGACTCACTAGCATATTAAAGTGAGATGCAATTTAGTTATTAACTAGTTGATGTGCCCGCGCCCTGCACGGGATTGATTTATTTTATATTTTTAACAAAATATTAAAAATTGCAATATTTAAAATATTTTTTAATTTTATATTAGTGTTTGATATGTAATACTATAAAAATATCAAAATAATCACCTATCTTTATATTTGATCGAATTATTTCACTTTATTAATTTTGAATTTTTTTTGAAAAATATTATATGATCAAATGAAAGCATATTTGATTTTAATATATTTTTATTAATTATATTTGACTAGTATGGAAAGTAGATAAATTTTTTGGTAAAATCAATCTAAGATTTTTTTGGAATTTATAAAGCCATGATGATGTGGCAATTTTTTTAAAGACACGACGATGTGTTAGATGACATGACGAAGGAGGTGGCATAGCCGAGAGACTAACACATAGGCTAATTGAACGTGAGGGTGACATGTGTCAAAACACCGCTTTTAGTATATGTATAGATTTAGCAGAATTTTTTTTCTGAAATGGGCCTTTTTTCAAAACAAATTCCCGATCTACGCTCATTTTCAAATTAATTCCCGTTATAGGCACTCCTGGGAGGGTCGGAATTTTTTCATGTGTGAGAGACGCTGGTTTTCCCAGCGTCTCACATCCGAAGCTGAATTTTTTTTTAAATGTTTATGTATAAGAGACGCTGGTTTTAGCGTCTCTTATACATGCAACATTTTAATATTGTTTTTCAAAAAATCTAAAGTTTTAATTTTTTTTTTAAGGCTACGTATAAGAGACGTTGGTTCTACCAGCGTTTCTTATACGCGTCATTTTTATAAAAAAAAATACAATCTGCAAAGTGGTTTTTTTGTTTAGGGTTTTGGTTTTGGTTATAATAGTTTGAAATAATGTAAATACGAAATTGTTGGTTAATAAATCTGATAAATATATGCGTAAAAACTTATAGAATTCAACATAAAAATTTTACATCAACTAATATGTCATAATCCTAATCATAATCTCCGTCTTCATTCTCTGTCTCACCATCATCTTCTTCTCTACTTGGCTCATGTACGGGTGCTAACGTAGGCTCATACCCAAACCCACAAATATTACGTTCGTCCCTAGAAATAGGCCTAGTGGGAGAAATAAATACACTTGAAGCACTAGTGGACATAAATGAACTTGGTGCATGCATTGATGATGTCATGTATGAATACTGAGACGAGGAAGTCCATGCATATTCACCGCGATCTGAGAACAACGGTGGTTGCTGGCTTGAAGAACTAGCAAACTCTTCAAAGGACGGAAAATAGGACGGAGGTGTTGGAGAGGCCATGGGAAACGATGTTGGATAAGACATTGGTCGCGTAGACGCTGGCGCTGGCGGAATATAGGGTGGTGACATAGTCATTGGAGGATCTGTAGTACAAGATCCTCTCCCCATATCTTGTTGGCTATAGAAGAATGATTGATCTACAGACAATTGGTTTAGCACATCAATCCCTTGCGTCGTCACATGTTGTCCTTGGAAAAAAAAATTTATAAGTATGTTTGAAATATTCAGTGTAAATATTATAAATTGATATGTTATATTTCATACTCACCACCATATAAAAGTCTTGAGACAGTGGTTGATATTGTCCTACTGGAGGCCGAATATGTGGACTAATAAATCTATGAGTAATTGCGTTCTTCCACTGTTGAAGGACATGGGTCATCGAGAGGCATAACAATCCAATCCGCACGACGGTTCCACAAATCTATAAACTGCTTGTGAAATATGACCCAGTTTGTCTCATGCTTCCCCCTTCTATTCACTAAATGCAACTCAACATAGTTTTCACATGCACCCGGCACGTGTTGTGGAAATCCGAATTGACGCATCACACGGTCGGGTCGATGCCACTCAGCTATGTCAAAACAAATCATAGGGGCTTGGGTCCTCCACACATTGCATCCTAAAAAACAAATTCTAGCAAGCTTCTCTAGTTCATTTGGTGTGTAGGGCTCCCATGCAAACTAAATATAAAATAAAACGACGTTAATTATTTTAAATATATGTATTATGCAGTTAGACATAAAAAAAATACAAACCTGATCGCTCCTTAGCCTATCCAATGCATCTCGATAATACAAAAGGTCATGACTTTTACCATCATATACATAATCACACTTCAACCACCTAAATTAAAAGTGAGATTGATAAGAACTCGCCCGAGATATAAATATGCAATAATGGTGAATGTTATCTCAAAGCAAGTGAATCTTGACCATTCAGAAATTGGTCATCAAGTGGTGGAGGTTGTGACCCTTCAGATAGGGTAGCCTTAGCCTTCCTCCTTCTTTCTCTCCTCCTCGCTAGGGGATCTAGCTCCGGGTTTGAGACACCGATACACCTCGGCCTCCTAATCGGCATCAGTTGTCATGCCCATAACTACAATCATGATATTAATCAACTAATCAAAATCAATAACTTTAAATTAAATAAGTTATATTATATACCTGAAGTAAGATCAAAGGACCGCCTATCTGAGAGTGTTGTTTCTCTGAGGCTTTGCATAAGTTGCGGTAAAGATATGCCAAAGTAGCACTTCCCCAGCTGTAGAGTACCCAACATCAAATTCCGCCTCTTCATGTTTGTATGTTGTTGTACCAAGTAATCGCTTCAAGTGCTTGTTTCCAACATCTTTGTTGAAATTTGAAACAACATGGCGAACACAAAACCAGTGATATGCATTTGGCATTTGGCGCTCTCCAACGTTGTAGCTCTCTCATAGCCTTCATGATACCCGGATGCCTGTCCGATATAACACACATACATGTGCAGTCTGTTACTCGACGACCAATTAAATCCATGAACCAAGGCCAACTCAAACCATTCTCACTCTCAACAACAGCAAATACAAGAGGAAAAATCTGTTGATTTGCATCCACATTGCTATAAGTTGGAAACCTTGGATGCTTTGTCCAAATGACCAAAAAACACGTCGGAAGATGGATCCACTCCCATCAGCACTTGGTACCGTACTCCATTCAACAACAGTACCAGGATTGGACTGTACAACTGCAACCATAAACCGAGGCAAAATAGCATATGATTCCTCCCAATCACCGAAAATGGAAGTTATTGCCTTTTGTTTTCCACCCCATGCTCTTTTGTACGTAATTGAGACCTGATACGAATTCTGTATTATCTGCATAATGGTCTTAGGCTTCAGTGCTTTGTCAACTCTGATAAGAGAAACTATCTCTTCAGAGATGAAGTTTTGAGAGATATTACGATTATCCATATGCATCACATCTCTTACACAGCTAGGGACTTGCGGACCTTTGTATGTGCTTATTTTCCACACATTGTCAAGCTCACCGACTTTATGAGCCGATAGTTTCCATGTGCATCATTGGTCTTTTTGCACGCAGACAACTGTATACCATCGATCTCTGGCCTTTTGCACCTTATACTCCTTCCCCTTGGATACTGAATATACTATGATTTTTCTTTTCAGCTCTTCAAGTGAACTAAAAAGTTGTCCTTTGCAAAATTCATCTTGATTTGGGAGTGGATCCATTCCAATCCAAGTTTGTCATGCGTTCATCATCGTTGGATCAGGCTCTCCAGTCATATTCCAACTCGGGGTGATCTGCGCTGCTTCTCTAGCCATGTTAACCCTAGCTATATCAACTTCATTGACATCCTCATCCTCGGACAACTGATCGATGTCATCCTCGTGATCAAGACCAAACACATCCACAAACGCATCCTCGTGATCATTGTTTTCATCTCCACGTACTACCATTTGTGATCCACTAGCTATCCCAGATTGAACATTTGAGAGTAATCTGGTGAATGGGGTGTCACACTGAAGATAGTTGTATCCACCTTTCATTCTATTTTGTCAAGGATGCAAATATACAAGTTATTATATTCATCCTTAAATTTGAAAGTAATTGTGGTGCCAATATTTTCTAACATATTCTAACTACATTCGTTTTGAATCCTTCTTAAACAAAATTTTCGTTTATAAATTTTTATAAAATTTACTTACTAACATATTCTAACTGATTTTCTATCAAATTTTCTAACATATTCTCTAACATATTCTAACTACATTCGTTTTTAATCCTTCTAAACAAAATTTTCGTTTATAAAATTTTCTAACTAATTCTTCGTTTTTAATAAAATTTACTTACTAACATATTCTAACTAACTTTCTAACAAAATTTCAGTTTACAAAATTTCGTTTTCTAATAAAATTCCAGTTTACAAAATTTCGTTTTCTAATAAAATTTCAGTTTAAATTTTTAATCCTTCTTAAACAAAATTTCAGTTTACAAAATCTACTATATACAATGTTAAAGTTGAAGTCATGTCTTCACAAAAAATTGCGCCACTTGGCAAAATTTGAGTGGAGACATGAGCTTTTTTTCTATTATTTTTCTTTTTAAAAATGAAATTATTGACCTACTATCCCACTAACTCTAATTTATCTTTTACTTACATTAATTTAAGAAAATCTATCTTTATTTATGATTTAGATGGTTAGTTTTTGTATAATATATTTATAGTTTATATTGTTATATAATACGGAGTAATTGTTTACTTACCCGTACGTGGTACGGGACAATCACTAGTTTCTAACTAATTTTCTAATAAAAATTTTAATCCTTCTTAAACAAAATTTTCGTTTACAAAATCCTTCTTAACCCTATTCTATTCCATTTTCAGTTTATAAATTTTTTTAAACAAAAACAGAATAGATGAAGAAATTTGCTTACGTTTTTTCTGCTGAATTATGCCCGTTCGTCCGTTTGTCTGTTTGCCCGTTCGCCCTTTTCTACTCGGTGTAATGGGAAGAAGACAATGAGAAGATTTTAATTAGAATAATTGAAGAAATAATATCAGACAACAAAGATATAATATCAGGGAAAAAAAAGCAAAGATTATACTTACTGGTTCGAACCGGATGAAGAAAAGCAACGAGGGAAGCTTCGACCTGGAAGAAAGAACTTGTTGCTAAAATTCTCTCTACCCACTTCTTCCTGTACTTTCAAGACTGACCCTTTTGACTTTCAGGTAGCAGGATAAGCTTAAACCAAAAGAAAACATAACCTTGCTTGGAATGTCGTAATGGAGCAGACAACAACACTTTAAAAACTTGTGCTAGATGATTTGTGGAACCCAAATACAACAACTTTTTCTAGGAAGATTTTGCAGCTCAAATTGACAAATCCACTGTCATTTTCAACATGTTAAACCATAAGAGCAAAGCGTCCACAACTCCACATCACAACATGCTTTATTCACTTCTTACACAGTGAACTTAACTAAATAGTAAGAGCAGGAAATCACCAACAATCCAAAACATTTACAACAAACACAACCAATCTCTTGTTAAAAACAAGGAGTGAAGAAGAAAATATCACCAAGACGATCATTGCTAGGCGAATTACCGCCATAGACCAACAATCCAGGCTTACCATGAAGCTCTCCACCTGAAAAAGCACACCAACCACGCGGTCCAGGATGATCGTCAGAATCTGATCCATCATCCAACTTCTTCCAAACCCGAGTCTCGGTACCCAAACCATAAGCCTCACCAGAAAACATACCAGCACCAAGATGACCCAAGTCACTAGGATCCACTTCTCCTCCAAACACAAATATATACTTCCCAACTGCAGCTGTTGAAAACACACTTCGCGCACTCGGCTTCTCGCCTCTCGTCTCCACCTCACTCCACTTCCGTTTCACAAGATCAAAGCAATACACATCATCCATCTCCTGACCCGCAAACCCGTAAACCACCCACACTTTGTTGTCAACCACAACAAGCCCTGGACCGCCTCTTCCTTTGCAGGACTCGCTAGGAAGTGGAAACTGGGCCCATATCCGATCAACCGTGTCATAGGCCCAAAGATCGTTTAACCGTCCCGCTTCACCACATCCACCGAAAATGTACACATGGCGGTCATCCGAGGTGATGGAGTGGTAGCTTCTGTGGACGGGACCATGATTTTGACCACTAGAAAGAAGAGTCCATTTGTTTGTGGTGGTGTCAAATGAGTAAAGCTCGTTTAGCTCTTTGTGTTGAGCGTCTCGGCCTCCAAAGACGTATATAACGTCGTTTACAGCTTCCATTGTGACGCCTACACGAGGTGGAGGAATGTCGCCTGAGGCATCTGAGATGGACCATGTTTGATTGTTAAGGTTGAAGATGTAGAGATTGTTATCGACAGGAATGCGGGGCGTGAACTCTCCACCAAAGGCGTATACGTTCTGTTTGACTATGGCTATTGAATGTGAGCTTCTAGCTCCTGGTCCATCACCCCTTTGGTTAAGCTGAAACAGAATGGAATGAACAGCACAATATCATATGTCATAATCCACCTCTCTTTTATCCACACACCCACCAGATAGCCTTACAGATGAACATAGACAATGAGACCACAGAGGTGAAACAAAAATAAGCATAACAAAGCAATATGATCCTCAACTTTAGTATCCCTCACATGTCACAACTTTTCCCTTTCAAGTTTGATAAAGGCAACAAAAGCACAAATGACTGCCACTCATGAACCCATATTCCTTTTTCTTGATTGATTACATATTGAAATGTTAATCGGCAATGGTACCTAATCGCATTAGGATTTCTCTAACCTATGTCCTAAGGGAAGATGTTAAGAAGCTGATAATGGAAATAAGTGATGTGTCATGTGTGTTTTATTACTTCTGGAGATACCTATTTTATTGCTATGAGTTTATAATTTCCAATTTAAGGGGGGCAAACTTAACATGTGACTTAGGGGCATAAGTTAGAAAGACGGTTATATAAATCATGGAATTAGCCTTGAGGATGTCCTAATTGACACAATTAGCATGTTAACCTTGGACAGAATGTTACATGGATGCATCAAAAATTTCAATTATTACAATTTCAGGCGCAAGATACGCAGTTCCTTATCAGTTTTAATTGCAAGCTCCGTAGAATGAATGGAGAAATAGCACACACAAAATTATGTCGATAATAATTAGAGTAAAACGATTCTATGCAACAAATCTGCAGATAGTAACAGCCAAGCAAAGAATTTCAAAGGGTAACACAATCATTCGTTAATTTTGTTAAAATTGGAGCCAAATTTGGAAAGAGAAAAGGATTATATCAAAGAGATAGACATAAGTTACCTTGATCCATTTGCCTCCGAGGTCTGCCATGAATATCGTCTATGGAAAACACAGCTAAAAGGCACTGCCTTTGGGAATGTTTGTGGAAGATATGGAAGCAGAGAGTTATATAGTAGAATTAGGACCTATCTACCCCCGACCTTACGCAATATTACCAGTTTGTCATCTGAAAACATTTTATTTGCATCAACATTCCTATAGAAAGTCTCCTTTTAATTTTGCACTATAACAAAGTAGGATAAATGCATATGTCCTATGTAGTGTATTATGTATAAATTGTATAATAGTTTCTTTGGTAGAAATTGTAAGAATCATATTTTCTACAACTTATAAATTTATATAAAATATAAGAATTAAGGTAAGAAAACAAATAAACCACTACCGAAGTTAAACGGTAGAAGTTGAACGGTAGAACTTGAACGGAGTCGAGATATTATCTCTTTCCTTAATTCTGAAAACGCCCCGTAGTGTGACGGTTACCGGCGTTCCGAATCTCATGATAAAACCGATATCACCTCTGCTTTGCACAACCCAAAAGAAGAAGCCAACGAACTCTAGAACTGTGTGTACTCTCAGACTCGAACAAGAGAAGAGGAAGAGATGAATAGAGACTAAAAACTGTGGGGGAAGGAGAATAGGAATGCTCAACGGCTGTTCGTATTGTGTGTATTAAACTGAGAGCTCTGCATGCCTTTTTATAGGCTGCTGGAGGAGCCTCTCGGGAGAGATGATCAGCGTGACTTCAATGCTCAGATTCACCGCGTGACATAAATGCCTCGGATTCTTCGTGTGCCATTAATCCAGACTTTGGAGCGAGGCCCAATGAGACCACGAGCCACAAGCCGAGCCGAGCCGATTCGAACCGAACCGAACCGCGCACGTGTGGTCTTCCAGGGCCCAAGCCCACCAGGATAGTCTCCTCTGGCCCAATCACATTTTCATAAAAGTTTAACTTAGTTACATTAAATGTAACTCCCTTATTTCTCATTCAAACGGAACCCGAATTATACAAATGAGCATACTACGAAATAGTGCTCGCGGAGACAAAGCCAACGCTCCCATTATCCGACACCAACGGTGCCCGGAAAATTCGGTTCCAACACAAATTATAATAAGTCTTCAATAAGATTAAGCACTTATATTTAGCCAAATGGCAAGTAATTTGACAAGGAAGCCAAGGTTATTTTGGTCTAGCATATAATACGTCACTAGCTCAGTGGAGATCAGCAAGCTGCATGCCTTATTACAACTCCATTATATACGCGTTAATTATATTTTACTAGTAAGCAACCCAGCTCAGTGTTCACGTATTTTAATCTTTTCAAAATATTATGTATGAACATTATATATATATAAATTCACAATACGGAAGCAACATAAAATAACTTTTATATCGTTGTTCAAATATGAGATGATTAAGTATCTAAGAGAAATAATGTTCATTATTTGAGCGATAATGTTTATAATCAAGACGATACAAAATTTTAGTAATTATAAATATGTCACGCGTTTCTTACCGAAAACGTTCAAAAAAGTTTATGGCCCAGTAGACGTGATTGGTACGTTTTTTCAACGTCAAGAGTTGCACCTAAACTTTCTTCTAAGTATTTTGGCTAAAACTTTCCAGGTACAAGCGTTCTGGGTAATCACTACTTCACTAGCATGTTAGGTAGAGGAAATATACAATAGTACAAAGTTGTCTATTTTATTATCACAATAGATTTACATGATGTACGTGATCACATTTTGGTGTTTAGATTATTAAGTAAATGCATTATTTTGTATAAAATTATTTATTTAACATAAAATACATTATTTGAGAAATCCAAACACAACGAAAAGAGAACGACTGCAACAATATACCGAGTTCATCTCGACTAGAATTTATATGCACCTACTAATGTCTAATTGTCTATCGTCCTTGTCCTGTCGAAACAGACACAAAATTCAACGACTAAAACTTTAGTTTACGATAACCCAGAACCAATAATGATTAATTAACCCATAAAATGATAGTAAGAGATAAAATTTAGAGCCTAGCTTGAATTCCCTACCGTGCAGATGCAGCTTAGCTAACCAAGTTAACAAGTTAGTCTGATTGATTGCATATCTGGCAAGCTGTTACCCAGCTGGGGTTGATGTATGTGCATTGGTCGCATTGCCAAAAGTCGTCGAGTTCTTCGTTGCTCGTGCTCGCAACAGGTCTGCTAGGGTTCGTACTTACTTTCGGTGCTTTACGTCTTTTGGATGTTTGGGCATCTTTCGGTATTTTACTTCTTTTGGACACTATATTGTTTTTGGATGTTTGCACGTCTGATAGACCATTCTCTAGAGCTTCAACTAAATTCGCAAAGTAATTCTCTGTCACCCTGTTCGCATGATTACAACTATTAGCAACCTTGATCTCTATCTAATGCACAATATATGTGTAAAGATAATTGCAACAACTTACTTTGTAAGGTTTACCAGCTTTGCCCGAAATTGCTGGAATTCTTGCAAAAGGCCTTCTTTTTCTGTGAAATGAACTTCAAGCTCCTTCTCTACACAATGATGAAGCCGTTCCAAATTTCCCTCCGCTTCACCTGAAGCCGACAAATTCAGTCAATCATCTTATTTGGTAGCTTTTCTTAATTTTGGAGATTAAACGGGTTAAAATTAAAAGAGTGACATTACCTTGCAAGTACTCAAACAGCTGTCTCTTCTCATGTTCATTTTCTGGCAGATAGTAGCCATAAGCATATGACCACTTCAACATTCGTCTACATTCCACAATCTGAGACCAACCTTCTATGATAAACTTAAGTTCTGTCTCGGGTTTGTCTTGTACTTCACTTAGCTCCTTTAACTGCATTAAGCCAAACGAAGTATAAGAGGATCACGATCAATAGGGAAAATAAAATCAAGGGACCTAAGAAGGATTTCTTACATTACTTTGCACCTTCTCAAGAGCTGCAACTGCCTTCTGCCTAGACTGCAGGAAACCGAACAAAACAGGAGAGTAATGAGACATGTTTCCAAAATAAACAATGCAGATAATAAAAGAGCGTTTAAATTGTAAGCGGTACGTAATACATACCAGGTTATTAGCAGCCCATCTTTCATAATAATGAGTGTATCTCACAAGAGAATTCTTGGCCATCTCTCGTTGTCTCTCGATCTCATTTAACTGAGTTTATAAAAAAGTCCTAAATTTGATAAGCTTCACATAGTACTAGGCCTATAAGGTATATGGAAGAAAAAAAAGACACGAAGAAGATTATCTCACAGGTCTGCCTTCCTTATCTTTAGCAAATTTATTACATGAATAGTCTCTGTGTTCAAACCAAGGACCAAGGCAAATCCTACAGATATAAATATAAAGTGAGATAAAAATACAATGCTTCAGATGTTTATATGAGTGCTGAATGTAGCTAAATACAGGAACTTACCAGCAAAACTGATATGTACAGGGTTGTTTACAAGTCATATGCATACACCCATGATTTTTTTCAATTGGACGCTTGCACTTCGGACATGGCTTGGTGTAAGCAAGTATCCTGGCAATAAAAAGTAAAATAGAATGGCGTTTACATGCAAATTAAATTATTTTTCAAGAAGAAAAGATGACATACCATTTTGTGTTTTCTGATTCTGCAGTATTCTTTGAAACCCATTTAGACACGGTCTCACAGTCGACAGGTCGGTGGGCGTCTTCATTACACTGCATATACAAATTCGAAGACATCTCATTGTAACTACTACTAACTACCTGCTCGATCACTGTGAATAATAATGACAGCTATAAATAAGAATTAGGATGCTGACCTTCCAGCAAAATCTATTTAAGCAGGAGCATATAACATCATAACTGTTACTGCCAACAATAAACTCTACAGCATAATCACATCCAGGAGCTGGACACCATTTGATCTGGCCCAAGTAAATCAGAAAGAATACATGTCAATTAGTAATTTAGACCATCTAAAGAGAAAAATATGGGGAAGAAATTAGCATTTACAATAGATCCCTTGACTAAATGTATCTGGACCAGAAAATTACATAAATAACAGAAAACATTCAAATCTTTACAGAATAATCTATCAAATTATGCACATATTTCATAATTTTTTTTGGTTAAACATATTTCATAATAAGTAAAGCAGAAAGAAAATAACATGGATAAGATGTATACAAGAAAACGAGTTTAAACTCTGTGCATGAAAATGAATTCATTGAACATTATATTTGCAATTACCTTCCCATTATCTTCAACATACGATCTAAGAAAATAACGGAGATACTTATTCCGATCATCCTCCGAACCTAAAGTATCTATCATATCTTGACCCACAGCGGCAGTACAGCCCGGATCAGGACATTGCAGCGTAAGGCATCCAGGTCCATCATTAATTGCAGTGCTTATATAGCCTGCACATGAGGAAAAAACATCAACCGTTGACCAGTGAGTTTATAAAATTTGTAGATCCTAATGAAGAAGAACTTAGTCAAAACTAAGTGGGGAGTAAAGGATAACAGTAAAGGAATGTGACATACATTTACTGACTGGGAAATCGACAGAGACAATTCAAAAAATATTTACAATTTAATACATAACATGCTGTGGCCACATCAGACACCAAACCAGGAAATATGCGACATATTTGAAGCCAACCAAACACCAGTTCACCTGAGCTGATTGAATTTTGGGCCAATAAACCATAATCCAAAAACAAACTTTTATGAAAGCGAAGGTGAAGACACTAGTATACAACAGATCTTTTTATCTTAGACATCATTTTGAAAAAACAACATCGTCTTCTGGTACATATTGTTTATAAATTAGAAAGTAAAAAGAGAACACATTACCTGCCCAGCACAAACTGCAAAATGGATGTCCACATGCAGCAGAGTGCATATCATCTTTAGAGAATGTCTCAAAACAAATGCCACATGTCAACTGCCAAGAGCATTGCAAACAGATGAGTGAGAAGAAATAGAAAACTAGCAAGTCAGCTAATCTCAGATGATGATAAGATGAAAACACAAAATATTAAAGTACTTACATCTCTTGCACTTGAGGTATCTACAACAGCGTTTTCTAATAGACCAGAAGCCTTTCTTACTCTCTCTTCATCAGCAAACCATTCTTCATACACCTTGCTCACATTCCTACAAGGTAAGCATTAAGCTAAGTTCCTCATTAACAAAAAATAAGATATCACAATGCACGAGTAGATCATATTCAAATTCAGATATGAACGCACATGTTGACCTGGACTTATCCGGTCTATCAAGACAGAAATACAGATGGAATGGTCAACATGTGTTTATAGAAAATGATATTGGATTTGCTTATAGGAAACAGGTACAGATAAAATCTATCAAACCATAAATAAAGGCAAGCAAATAAATTATTGCGTGATGTTCAAATCGAAATAAATCTGGTAGCTGGATTGTTAGACCAAATCGCTGCCTAATTACCAATTATAGCGATGGAGTAGAATTCCAGAATCAACCCTTGACATGGAAAGCACCCCAGTTACTGCTGTAATATCTTCATCTTGACGTTGACGAATTTCAGTTTCACTCAGTACAATGTAGCTTTCCTGAACATAAGAACGTGTACACACATTAGAAAAGAAAACAAGCACAATTTCACCTGTATTTTTAATATCAAAGCACTGAAAGCTTCTAGATTTGCTAATTTTTATTTACTTGATAGAACAAATATGTACTCCCTCCGTCCCTTTTTGTTTGTCCACAAGTACGATTTTCGCGGGAATTAAGGAATTATTTTCGCGGGAATTAAGGAATTGTAGGAATATAATGATTATAGGAGAGAGAAAAGTATAAAGTGAATGGTTGGAGGAAAGAGATAGAGAAAAAGACTAGATAAGATTGGAATTTGGGAGAGAGAAAAGTGAAAAGATGGTAATTATAGGTTGATAGTAGGCATAAAATGGTTAGAATAAAGTAACATAAATGGAATAGTGGACAAACAAAAGGGTACACCCGAAATGAAAGTGGACAAACAAATAGGGACAGAGGGGGAGTACTAATTTTTATTTACTTAGATTGACTTGCATGGCCATCAGCAGCATTGTTTAACCACAAACTCTACTCTAATTTTATGGATATATATACTAATTAAACACCCCTGCAAAGCGCAAGAATTGCGCAGAGAAACAAAGGGGCTTTTTTTCAGGAATGAACGAGGCAACTAGATTCAGTACAAAATTAAGTGTTCCTCATCAAACAGACACCAGAGACTCTTCATACAGCAGGCTTACTAGAAATCAGCAAATTACCGATTAAAACTTGAAGGGATCAACAACGAAATTTTGCAGAAAAGCAAAGAGAAAGACGAAACTATACTTAATCTACCTGTTTCCGATAGAGCCTTGAATCATCGGAATTATTTCCAGAAGACTCATAAACGCCTGCATCATCATCATCATAATCAAAGGTTTCATCGCCGTTCAAGTCTTCGAGCAATTCTACGTCGCTTGAATCATGCATGTCATAATCTGAATCCATTGAGAAGACGAAACCCTAATAGGCGGAGAAGTTCTACAGATCGGCTCTGCTGATTTAAACCCCTTGGATCATAGAAACGCAATTTCAGTATAGGGAAACGAATTTCTAAAGGCACTTCCTTTATTTATAGTACAGAGTAGACTAACCGGTGCACATGGTCAATTCTATCCCTTGCTTTTTAGGTTAAAAGATCTTATCAGTTTGGAGTATTTTTTACTTTTTTTTAATGAAATAAATATGATCATACAAAACGAATTATCTAACAACACAAAAACATACATCAATACAGCATCAAACCAAAGCTTTTTACAGGCGACCACAATCATATTGAGTATGATAAAAAGGATTTCTAAACAGAACAGCCATCATCACAATGATCACCAACTTCAAAATCACAGATTCAGTTTCCAGTAACGAACCGATAAGATAAGCTTGCGTCGACAACCAAACCAGCCTCATCCTCCTCTCATTGATGTACTCATCAATGCCTTGCTCAATCTCCTTGACCCAAGCTTCTCCCTTCGACCCGTCTCGTATCTTCCCACCCAAGCATCTGGCTAAGACGACCGCATCTTCAAGCCCAGCTGAGCCGCCTTGTCCAAGAAACGGGCTCATAACGTGCATCGAATCCCCTGCTACTGTCACGGTTCCTTTACGAAACTTTTCAAGAAAGACGTTCCATGGTGCTCGGTACCATAGGTGAGTTAGAGAAAGTGAATTTAGGTCACTTTTCTCAGCTGCCTCTAGTCTTTCTTCGGGAAAGCCGTTTAGGCATTCTAGAGAGAATTGCTTGATCAACTCTGGATCCTTGGCCACGTTTGGATCTGTTGATAACCGACATTAAAATTTTGCTTTTGAGGTGTAACAGAATCAAGAAACCGAGTTTTGAAACGTGGGTACCTTTTGGATAAGATTTTTGAACAACAAACCAAAAGACTTGCTTGTCATCAACTGGGACCTTTCCTGATAAAACGTTTCCTTTCTTTAGCCGTACCATTTTGGGAGGCAATCCATGGCCATTTGGGTAGTTTGCAAAGCCTCTGACAGCAGCGAGAGAAAGAACCTTTTTGGGCTTCAGTTCAAGAAAGTCGGCCACTGCTGAGCTGGCTCCATCACAACCGATGACCACCTGAGGCGAAATTTTCTTGTTTTATTAGCTTATTTGTCCAAGAAATAAAAAAAAAACCGAAACAGTTGTTGTATATGAACCTTGGCTCTGATGGTGGTTCCGTTGCTTAGATGTAAGATGGGGAAAGAGGTGACTGCATCTAGCTTCACTGAGAGAACCTCGCACTCGAATCTGATAGTACCTTTGGGAAGTTCTTTGGCTAGTACATTAATCAGATCACTCCGTCTCACACAGCGTGCCTCTCCAACCGGCCTAACACAAATAGTAAATGTCAGGTTCATCTATCCTAGAAAAAGCCATTTCACCAAACACTTCTAGCAAAACCATAACAGTAGTTATAAGCTAGTAACTGCTAGAAGAGTAGAAGCTCACATATCCCTTATACTTGCAATATAACTGAAAACAGATTCACTTTACAAGTACATCAGACAAGCAACAGTATCAAACTTACAAAAACTATTTTTCCATGGTCACAAACTACTGTAAATCTGTAATCAAGTAATAATAGTTTCCTGCATTTGCTCAACACCTCGCATTATGAATTTGAAGTATAAAAAACACAAGAATCAAAGGGAGAATGAAATAAAACTTACGATGTGTCTGCCTTTCTCTGCCTTCCACTCTGTAGGTCAATATCCACTATCCTGATAATGTAAAACAGCAGATCTTCAGTCAGTAAGATTGGACATGTAAATTGGAAATTACACAAACTTAAATCTAATTTTCAACCCCACCGTCAAGAGATCGAGTTCTAGACATTTCATCGAACACCTTATATGCACTTGTTAGTTTATCCCCAAAAGTGAAAATCAGTTATCCCAAATTGTAGAGCAATGAGTTATGACATACTCCTGAATGGAAATAGGCGAAGTGAGTCTGAGTTTGGAGCCAACACCGAGCTGATCAAGGGCACGCCAACCGTTGGCTTGAACAGCAATTCCTGAACCGAAGGAACGCAGCGTTTCATACCTTTCAAGAACAATACTCGTCACTCCTTTTCTGTGGAAACCCAAGGCCGTTGCTAGCCCGCAAATTCCTGCCCCAACTATCACCACCTCAACTTCTTCTTCTCCCATTTTTGCTGCAATTTCTCCTTCTTTTTTGGGGTTTGCCCGAAGATAAAATCTGGTGTCTTGGCCGTACACTTGTTATATAGTCTGAGGAGTCAGTCCACGTTGGTCGAACTCGGATGAATTCAATTTCTTCAACGACTTTTTTGTTTGCGTCATTAATTTCGTCACGTTGATGAACAAACGAAAGCACCTACGTCATCATATTGCATAATTGCATAACAACAGGTTAAGCATACTCAACGAGGAAGTTGTCGAAGAAAGTTGTCCCAAAATATAAGGGACATTTGATTTTTTGACACTATTCAGTAGTTAAGAGAATCTTCTCGTTTTCTTCTAATATGTAGAAACAAATATATGCATGTGAGATCTTGTTTGATTCGTCTCAACGAGTACTTTGACAATATATAATTTTTGTCACCGTATATTTAGAGATATTAACGTTACGAAACGTGTCTCGACAAATGTGTCAAACTTAAACTTATATTAGGGGACAAACACAGGATTACTCCGTAAAAAATTCCACACCTTGTTTGTTATAGTCAAGTGGATTTTGTTAATTTGGAAGCAAAAAAAACATACTCGACGTAGTGCATGACGTAGCGAGCTTGGCTAAATAAAACAAAAGCGAATTTGATTAATGTCCGTGTACTAGTGATGGCCGGACCGGACCGGGACCGCCGGTTCGAACCGGAACCGGACCGGAACCGGTTTGGTCACGGTCCGGTTCAGGTTCACGAAAAACGTTTTTCAAAACCGGCGGTTAACCGCCGGTTTTTTATTTTATTTTTTAAATTTTTTTAACCGCCACCGGGAAAACCGGTTAACCGCCGGTTCCAACGGCTACATTTTTGTAGCCGTTGCCGGTTAACCGGCGGTCCTAACGGCTAATAGTCGTTAGGAAATTAAAAAAAAAATAAAAAATTAATTTTTTAATATTAAAATAACCCATATCAAACCCCTATAAATATCATACCATACAATCTTCAAATCACACATCCAACAACAACAATCTCTCTTCTCTTTCTCAAATCTCAATCTTATAATCTCTCAAATTCCATCAACAATCTCTCTTAATCTCTTCCTTTTAATTAGCTTTTGTCTTTCAATATTTTATTGCTTTTACATTTTTAATCACATTATTATATTGTTCTAAGTTTTATTGTTTTATTGTTTTAATTGTTTTAATTGCTTTTAATCATATTATTTAATTGTTCTTAATCATATGGCGGAACATTTTGACACCCAAGAGAGTGATAATGTCACTTCTCCGACTTCCACTCCCACCTCCCAAGTTAGGTCCGGTAGGGGTAGGACCGCTAGGCCTCAAGGGCAAGCTAGCGGTTCGAGGCCGGCTAGGGCCCCTAGGGGGGGGAGGTCCGGGTCCTCCGGGAACCAATCCCGGAAACTAACATCTCCTATTTTTGTAAAGTGGTTTACTAAATTAGAACCCGGTCTCGAGGAACTCGAGGCCGAGGATTATGATCCCGATCTAATTATTGTTTCTTGTAACTTTTGCGAGGCGACATTCCAATGGAAGAAAAGTGGAGGATATGGAACCCTTCAACGACACATGGAGCACAAACACGTCGCCGAGATGGGAATGCTAGGGGGACAAACACAAATTTCCGGCGGATTTGCATCTTCTACTAGCGGTAACCCTTTATTTCGTTTTGATCATGAAGCTAATAGTGTAGCATTAGCCGAAGCTATTTGTGTTGATCATTTAGCATTTCGATTTAGTGAAAATGTAGGATTTAATGAGTACATTAAAGATCATACACAACCCGCTTTTACATCCGTATCTAGGAAAGTGATTAAGAAAAACGTAATTAAGGCTTATAAAAGACGCAAGGCCGAATTAGTTTCTTATTTTTCGCAAAATGATATGCATGTTTCTATTTGTAGTGATATATGGAGTGATAATACTCAAACCCATTCTTACATGGGTGTTACATGTCATTTTGTAGATCATCATTTTACAATGCAAAAACGTTTATTGGCATTTAGAGTCTTTGATGATTCACATACCGCACAAAATATTGCTATGATGATTCGTGCAATTTTAGAAGAATATAGACTACTTAATAGAGTTTTTTCATTTGGATTCGACAATGCATCTGCTAACACCGCATCTATTAGAGATTTACAAGAAATGTGTCAACCTTTATTTGGTGGGAAATTTTTTCATATTCGATGTGCTTGTCATATTTTAAACTTATGTGTTCAAGATGGTTTACGTGCTATGAGTTATCATTTTGAGCCAATTAAGAACGTTATTAAGTATATTTGGGGGCATCCTAAAGTTACAAGAGATTGGATGACCTTTTGTAAAACTAACGGGGTGCATCCAAAACGTTTTTCAAAAGATGTGAGTACCCGATGGAACTCTACTTACATATTACTATGTGAATGTATAGAATATAAACAAGTTTTAACGTCTTTTGTTTCTCAAAACCTTTCTGGCTCTCCTTTCTATTTTAGCGAATCAGGTTGGGATATATGTCAAAGTATTGCAACGTTTTTAAAATGTTTTAGTGATGCAACAAAGAGATTTAGTCATGTTTATACACCAAGTAGTAATGTTTTTGTCTTGGAAGCTTGTAATGTTATGTGTGGTTTAAGTGAGGGAGCTAAAATTCCCGGCATTGAGGAATCCGTTGCAAGCATGAGGAGTAAGTGGTTGCTCTACTATAGATATATTCCTGATTGTTTTCTCGTTGCTTGTGTTTTAGATCCTAGACTTAAATTATCCGTTTTACACGCTCTTTTAAATGACTATTATGGATATATTTTAGCCGACGGTGAACTAGAGGATATTTTAGGTATGGTTTCTAGAACTAGAACAAACATTGAAACTTTATTTACTCATTTTTCTGATTCTCCGACTACTTCATAATTACCTCCGGCTTCTTCCGGCTCTAGCTTGGGGGCCTTTGGAGCTAAGTATTTTAGTAAAAGACCAAGAGTTACAAACACGAATGCGGAAATTGATAACTATCTTAACACCAACTTTGAGTTTGTTAGTTGTGAAACTTTAGATGTTTTGAAGTGGTGGGAGGATCATAGGAGCATGTTTCCAACGTTTGCGAAGATTGCGGCTCAAGTTCTTGCCGTCCCCGCTTCAACCGTGGCGGTGGAACAAACTTTTAGTGCAAGAGGCAACACTTTAACGAGGAAGAGATCAAATTTGGCACCGGAGTCATTGGAGGCGCAATGTTGTGTTTGCGATTGGAAGAGAGCCGCAATTAGGCAACAACGTAACATTATCGAGTCATCGGAAGACGAGTGGATTGGAGATTCTACTACGATACGCACCGATTCATCCGCCGAAGATTCGACTTAGGTAACGGGTTTTGAAAAAAGGTAAAGAACTACGTGGGCTTTGATTCCTCTAACCCGAGAGGATACGTAGGCAACTTAACAAGTAAGTCACTGTTAAGTGCAAGCCCAATTTTTTTAATTTTTTTGTTCCTTCATATTTAATTTAAAAAACTTAAAAAAAATGAAACAATTATTTTTAATAGCGTTTTTTTATAATCATTTTTTTAAGTTTTTTAAACATAATTTTTAAACTTAAAAAAAATGACAAAACACTCTTTTTTAATAGCGTTTTTTTATAATCACTTTTTTTAAGTTTATAAATTAATAAAAAATAAATTAAAAATAAAACCGTCGGTTAACCGGCGGTTTTGTTTTTTTTTTTAAATAAAAAATCGGCCGGTTCCGGTATCGAACCGTAACCGGCGGAACCGGTTTTTCCCGGTTCCGGATTCCGGAGGACCGGAACCGGAACCGGACCGGGAGCCAACCCTACCGTGTACTACTTAAGTACCAAGTTGATATAAATTTAATTGTTGGCATCTTTTGCTTTCTCATTTTCTATTGGTTTTTTCGCCTTAGATTTACCCTCGTCGAGGGTTGTTCGGTTGATTATTGACGATGTTAGGGTCGGACTGCACCCCGGGTTATCCCAAAGTAGTCCAGGGTGTTCGGGCTACTCTCGGGTTCTCCCGAAATAGTCAAGGGTATTTTATTCGAGGGCTCTGGCCCTCCCTTTCACCCAAAAAAAAAATATAAATTTAATTGTACTGTAATAGATTGCTTTTTCACTATCACTATCACTTTACGTAAGTTGTACTAATAGATTGTAGGAGTCAATTAATGTACACCCTATGTATGACTTGACTATTGGAACTCGTTATGGGCAAATTTCAGGCAAGCGAATTTCACGTACTGCATGACCTTCTCTCTCCTCGCACTATTTACTATGTAGTTCATCTTTCACCGAGAGAGAAAGATCCTAGAGTTTCTGGTTTGAGAGTTGTGTCAAATCTTCAGCGGTGGTTTGATCGATATGTTCACTAGAGAAGCGAGCTTTGCTTCAAGTGTTTCCAGGAAGACGGTGGTCTTGTTGGAGGTAGCTTTCTCTGAAGGTCGTCTTGGAAGTCCTCGGGTGCTCATCGCGTTCGCGAGTAACTTCTGTGTTGGAGACAGATCTAGGGAGTCATCTTAATCCTTACTTCACCTTTATTCTTTATTTGCATGAACTTGTACTGAGATCCTTTGATTGCTCTCTTGTAAACGCTTTGTCTTACTTACTGGATTTGGCTTCCAATCTTGAGGCCACGGAGAATAGGCTGAGTCTGAACCTCGATAACAAATCATTATGTTCTTTACTTTCTATTTGTGCAAAGATTTGAGTAGATTCTAGTACTAATTCTATCAATATACAAGGTCTTCATCCAAGAATCAATTTGATACAACATGAGTATTCATTTGTACTTGCCTCTAGTCAAATTCTTGAACAAAAATATGATCGCTTCATGATAAACAAACACTTTTAACCGAGCAGTGCCAGAAACACAAAAAGGTTGTGAAATACATTCATCATTTGATCAACAAAATTCAAATCCTTAAAATGTGATATATGGTCTAAACTAAACTCTAGAAGTTGCAAGTTTTCGCTCAAAGAGGCGTCTAAGGAGGTAGACTTGAAGGACGCTACTCCCTATTAGAGCTAACGACTCGAAAAACGCCTTATGGATCGCCCTGCAGCTCATTCCTTCATTAACTGCAAGAAAATGCCAAAGAAATCTTGAGCCATGATCATTTTATCTTATGAACAAAAAAAAACAATGCACACTTGTGATGAAATCAAAATGTACTTATTGTTTGGCGATCAGTCTGAGCTTCGAGCCAATGCTGCTCGAATTGGATGTTCTGAAGAGCATCTTCTAGCTTCCCAATTTGCTCCAACACTGGATTCAGATGCTCTGCATCAACACAAAACATTCAAAGGGATTCTTACTAATACTAATTACCATTGCAGTGAAACCAAGATCAAGCAAAAGGAAACCATATTGGATCTTGAATCTCACCGTCTTTTGCATGCGAGTCTTGGTACCAATAATGACCTACATGAACGTCAAAGTCGATTGTCTCATGGTAAGGAGACTTGTTAGTGAAGCAGAAACGGTAAAGTCCTCGACTATGGGAGACCATCTGGAACCGCTCGCTAGCCTTCCGGTGTATGTCGCGTAATTGCTCTCCATCAGGGCCCTTCACCTGGTAAATCTCTACACATTAGCTTAAGCTTTCGTACCTCAATCTATCGGCCACAGAAGTTTGACATTACAATCCAATAGTACCATAAAGCGTTGAAAATTTGTTCTAGATTTACAATTCTCAATTCCAATAGTTTCAAAATGAAAAACAACATATTAACTTTGATTCACCACAAGATCTCACCACAAGATCTACACCACCCTCATCGCCGCCATATTGCCAAAGGGCATCAGAATTAACAACCACGAACGAGACATGGATGGTGTCGCCTTCGTACTTGACGTCGTGAGAGAAACACTCTTCGTTCTCTATCACAAATCTTATCCCCATTCCCGTCTTCATCCTCGTCAGTAACATCATCACCAGCATTCCCCACCTCATCAAGATCAAACTCATTATACCCCTACCTTTAATCTAACCCGAACTTGGTCCCTAATTGAAATTGTTGGATTTTCCCTCAGATCTGGTTTGTTCGTTCTCAGAAAGTAAGGTTGCATGGAGTTGTTTTACCTAGTCCTATTGAGGTGGCAACTTCCTATTCGATGATGACTCATTCTCATGCCTGCCTTTTTTTTCAGTTGTAAACATTAAAACGGCTATAGTGATATTGGCACCACATTGACTGTTGCAGTATATTAGAATTCATCTTACAAAAATTCATAATAAAGTTACTGTAGTACATTGTGTAGGAAAACACTTAATCCAATAATAATCCAAGGGCACCAATCTCTTATTAGTTCTATGTATAAAAAAAAATTATTCTCCAAATTTGAAGGCCCCAATAGTTAAAAGATAAACCGGCCATAACCTCTTCTACTCTTAGTTTATGTTGATTGACCTCATGGGGATATGGCTGTATAATTTTGTATTCCTCCATGAACAATGCTCATGTAAGAACTCTAAATACTGACCATGGTAAGTCATAATGAAATATCTTTACCGAACAGAGTAGCGATTCCCTTCCCAGGATCGGTTTGCTTCACCAGTGATTCCCCCACCAAAACCTGCACAACATTATATAGATCCCATGTATGAAGTTCTTTTATGTCCAGGAGGCAAGATAACTCTCAAGAAACAAGATAGGAAATGTGTAGAACTTACCGCTTTAACACCAGCACCTTGAACATACACGATATCATCAGGTGTAAATAATCCAGACTCCCCAACCACCTGATAATTCGAAGTCAGCCATGACAGAATCAGTCATCAGAATATACAACATACAAGATATGATAATATATGGCTGGAACCTTTAAAAAAAAGAGAAACTTACAATTATGTTTCTGTCACGAATAGTTTGTCCTCGAGTTCCATCAAGAAGCTTCTTTGTGTTACTAATATCAACCTTGAATGTGCCTGCACAAAAAAGAAAAGTGTGTTCAATTGTTCATGAATCAGCTGAAATTTCTAGGACTCGAGGAAAATCTTGCTCCAATATAGTACTAGTTCTCTCTTAATTAGATAAGTTTTCAAATGAGCAAGATTTATGGAGGCAGAGAAGAGACTCACCCAGGTCACGATTGTTGATGCCTATTAGTTGAACCCCTTCTATTCCAAGAACACGATCCATTTCTTGTTCATCATGAACCTTCCACAACCAAATCAGCAGAAATGTGTCAGAATATCAATTAGCATTCGAAAAAAATTAACAATTTTATCCATTTCTTAGATCTACATTTAGTTTGTTATACCATGACAAAGCCAGAGTGACAATCTTATCTAAGTCTATAAAAATGTCTATGATTAAACAGATGTCAAGCAATCCAAAGAACTTATCCACAATATATACTTATGATTGCATCACAAAAATGATTAAGAAGATTATTTATCCGTTGTAGAAACTAGATCTCATAGCAAAAGAAACTCGGAAAAAAGAGCGGGTTTAACAAACCTCCACCAATGCCACCATCCCCAGTGACCTGCAGACCTTGGTCATGTATGTAATTTCTATATCAGGAAGAACACTAGCAAGTAGTAGAACCGCATCAGCACCTTTAATTCGAGCATAATAGATTTGCCAAACATCTACAATGAATTCTTTGCATAGCAACGGGCACTGCAAAAGAGCAAAAATAAATGAATCTTCTACCAAAGAACTCCACTTGTAGCTTGAAAGAAAGAAAAAATGGAAGAATCCTTCGGCACACACACATCAACTCCGGCATTTCTGATGGCCTCGAGATTCTCGAAACCCCCCTTTGTCATAATATTACAAAACAAGTTAGTCCAGCGTCAACAAACAGAGGACAATATTGTAGAGATTGCAAGGAAAAGCTCACTTTAAAATATTTTGCATCTGTCAAAACACTGAGACATGCAGCCCCTCCTTTCTCATAAGCTTGAGCTATTTCGACCTATCAATAAAATAAATTGCTGAAATTAAGATCTTCTCTGTTTGAAGATACAAACTGTGTAAATTCCGACCAACTAATAGCTAAAACACAAATGTTTTATAAGAGCACTAACTTGGAAATTCAGATAAAACTGTAACTAAATTATGAATACGAAGAGAACTGACATGAACATGTGACAAACTAACATAACTTGAGTTTTTGTTTGATCATTTGTGATGGCAGTCGAGATTTTCTCTCCTCCATTGTTTCACTTCCACATTAAAAAATATATACACGCATATAGTGGTCCATAAACTAATATAGAATGAGGCACACATACGGGATTGAAGTTTTCTCTCAAAATGCCTCTGCTTGGAGAAGCCTTTTTCACTTCTGCAATTAACCCAGGTAATCCTGTGCGTTCATATGATGCCCTTAAAGCTCCAACAAAGTCTCTGGTGGGGGGAGCACTATCCAGACTGCTCTTCAAAGAAGCAAGAGGACTTCTCTCTTTCAACTAACATAAAATACAAGCAAACGAGGCTTATAAGTAGACAAATCATCCAATAAGAAATGTGTGATTGAGGTTACACAAAAAATGTATTACTACTGCTGAAACTAAAAGCAACTGTTTAATATTCTCAACTGATATTTCTAATTTCATCTAGTAACATTTGAAATAAACATACAATACCTGTGAGACTTCTATATCCTTGTTCCATATTATTTCTTCCAAAATGTTACGTGGAGCATCACCTCCACTTTCTATCGAAAATTCAAAGGGACCCACATAATCCGATGGGGGAGGAGTCGGTGCCTTTCTTCTAATTCTTATGCCTTGGGTAATAGCAAGTTCCTCTTGCAGCATCCCCACTTCCCACTCTTTACATTTTAGAGCACTTGCATCCTTGATATCCGACTAAAAAAGTATAACAAAAAAATATTAAGAAAGAAGAGGAATAGTTCAGCCATTGCACTGAGCAAAGAAAAATTCCTAAACAAAAACAAAAGGAATGATACAGGAAGAGTTCTCTCTGCATTCATAACCATTTCCTTCATCTACTATTCTACTTCCACAACAACAAAATCAAGTCTTGCTAAAACCTAATAATACTAATACATACAGCCAGCCACCCTCAAGCAAGATTTACCCTAGACAGAGAAATCATTAAAAAACAGTACCAGAAACATCACAGACATGTTTTCATCTAACAATCAAGTCATGTAGCATCCATACGACTTGAACAACTAATAATCATTCATACAAACACTACGAATCGACATAAACCCTAAACCCCAACAAATCCGAATACAGAATTGCACAATTAGATGCAAAGAAAGCAGCGTATGGCTACGAGGAAAGCACCAATCAACCAAAATAGCATCAATGGCAAACATGGGGAGAGAGAGAGGAAGAAATTTTGCGACCTGCTGAGCTCGAATGCAGGGGAAAGAGGGCGCGTGAGAGTCCATGGAGGAGGAGAAAAGATTCGATCTTGAGAATGGAAATTGGGGCCTGAGATTAGAGGAAAAGGGTCGCAACGAAACCCTTGATGGAAGAGTTGTTCTCAGTGACATTGTAGCTTCCATTTCTCCGTCTCCTTTTGATGTCAAATACTGAACTCAAATTCAACTTGTGAACCAGTACAAAGGTTGAAGAACACAAATATATACCGGATATATATATTAATAGTAATAATAAAATAAAATCTTCTCCGCATTTAATTTATTAAAAATCTTAAAAATAATCCTAATGTAGGTGAAGTGAATTTTAGCATATGAATGACCACTTGGATAGTTTATGTGAGAAGAAGATGAATTCTATGAAAGTCTTGTTATATTTGTTATTGGCAAGTATCTTTAGATGCATGAAAGAAGACAATGTACATGACCAAGTAATCGGTCCTTGTGTTGTGTACATGCATAATCCCATTAAAAACACATAATCTAGATTTACCTAATTTTCATTGATTATAAACATCAGTAAATAACGGTTCATTTAAAAATAAAATAAACACACTCGCACAAAGTTGAAGCAAAGCAGGATGTACATAAAAGATGATCACAAGCAATATACTAGTCAAAAAGTGTCAGCTGACACTACAAAATTCACAAGCAATCCCATCTTTTTTCACAATCACAAGTGATGAAAGTATTGAATGCTCATTTGCTTTTTTTGAACAGCCTTCTTAATCCATCAAACATCGTGAGAGCTTTCAGTTCTCCGTTTTTTATATCTCTTAATCGTGTCCTCAGTACCTGAATTCGTCGTCCCAGCAAGAGCAAACAGTCACATAACTGTATTTTAAAGCATAATATAAACGCAAAAGGAAGTGTCATACATTTTGCATTCGGAACAATATCCTTCTTTCACTGGTGCACAAATCTACAGATAGTTGTTTCAAAAACAATCTTCGGTTGAGCTGTTTCGGAGATGTCACATCCAAATCCATGGAGCCACTAGCCTAAAATTATGAAAACAGAAATCTTATCAGAAGATCAGAAAGGCACATCAAATATGAGAGAAAAACTATGATATTTTCACCTGCAGGAATTTGGTGTACTTTAATATACTCAATTCACAACTATCTAGCAAGTACTGTTGTGCTTTTTCCTCCATCTCCGGGTATTTGATATCCTTCTTGACCTCCGAGTTACTTGATGCTGCAGCTGCCATCTACAGAAAAAATACATAATGTGTTTATAAGGAGATGTAGATATCATTATGATGCTAAGAAGATTAATTAAGTACCGTATCAAATTCTTGCTCCATGCTGGGAGGGCTAACAACGAGATAAGCATATGCTATCATCTCAACTGGCCAACCAGTGATTCTTATGGGAAAGCACTGAGTCCTGTCAGGAGATCATAGAATAATATGTATTTTGATTAAGCTATACGACGTTAAATAACAAACATATTTTTCTCAGTTCAATAAATTTGAAAAAGAGTGAAACTCTGATTTCTTCAAAAAGCTAACCCTGATAATCCATGCTTCTGCAGAGCTTTCACTTTCTCTGAATAACACTTGTCAGATTTTTTTAGTGACAATGGCAACTCAACGGAATCAGAAGGATTAGTGCCCTCCTTAGGAACAAATCCATATGATAGCAGAAGTTCTCCATTGGATTTCTTTCCATATGATATATAAACCTGCAAGATACAGAAGATTTTCAGCTGAAACTGATTTGTGTCCTCAGCTATAACAAGGCCGAGAAGATATTTGTTCAATGTATTTCAATTCAGACTGATACCACCAATCACACTGTGTAAACCAAATGCCAGAAAAATGGTAAGAAAGGATTGATCAATTTTACCTGCTCACCTGGCTCATATGCACGATCTGTTGTAAAAACAACTCCTTTTGATGATTTATCATAGTCCAAAAAGGTATTCACCTATAACATCAGCAGATAACCATTAAAAGAAGAAGATAATGACCAGCATCGTTCAGCAACATCTGTGAAAAGAGTATGTATGCACCTCAGAGTTGTGGTTCAGCATATCTGCCCAAGGCACCAAAGCAACCCTGCCATCCAGAGAGGGTAACCTCACCTGTCCAAAAGGAATCCAACATAAAGCAATAGAAGTGACTAACAACCACGTATCTGAAAAATGTAACTCCTCCATAATAGTCAAACATATTTTACGAGCATGAACAAAGCACCATGTCAGTTGCATGGGAACATGTTGTGATTTCTCAGCCTCAAAATCATTGCAGATTGTTCAGGTTTTTGGTATAAGATTATTTTGTAGTTCATAGATATCAGCTGTGAAGTATAGTATTTTACGGAGATGAATATTGCAAGGGTGATGCCACCAAACATATGATTCCTTAGTCACATATTGCAGGTTGTAAGTGTAAGATCGTTTCGTAGTGCATAAATATCAGATATCAAGTACAACAACATTACCCCAATGCCTAAAAAGGCTCCCGCTTATAGCAGGGTAAGGGGGGTTCAAGAAAAAATAGTTTCATTTTTGAGCTTCAAATGATTATAGCACACAGTTTACTTACTAGGCGGGAAAACAGAATGCCGAAGGACCATCTAAAAGTGTCAATATTGAATATCTGCAAATAGCAAAAAATTGGGAGATTAGTATAGTTTTTGTATAATTTTTGTACCTGGCATATCACAAGCAAAACTAGGCACAAAGAATATAATAACGCAAAGAGCATGTCCGTACAGTCACAACTCACAACTCAACAATACTACAATATAACTTCACAAAGAATTTAATATGAATCAAGAAACACTACTAGATAGATAAGAACAAGAGACACTAGTATGTAGATGCACACATCATTTTCCGAACATACAGCCATTTAAACTAAATCAAATAACTTTTGTCCTCAAAAGTGCTATTTTCTGATTCGCTTATTGCCTTCATGGTGTTAATAACTATTTTCCTATGGCAATACAAACACTGTCTAGCTCAAGATACACATTTGTACTTTGAAACGGTAGCCAAAGATACTTCCAGAAACATTGCATACATACTTCTTCAGGAAACAAATTAGGGTACTTGGAGAATATCCTCAGATTCAAATCATTGTATCTGCAAAGAAGTGGAACAAGTATGCAGCATTAGCAATTTAGCAAGGCCTTAACATTGTTGAGAGTTCAACACACACAAATGCTTGACCATTATGGTAAAACTTACGTCCCAAGAACATCATTACTCCTCTCAATTGCCCTTTCTCTAATCTGAGAAGCTTCCAAATACCTATCTAGTTCTGAACGCGTCCTGCAATCATGTAGAAAAGCTGTAGAAACACACACTGAGCACACACCCTTTCTGTAATACAACAACAAGCAACAACAACATCAGATGACACTTACCAATACAGAAGCGAGTACGGCTGTCGAGGTAAGGCTGCAATGTAATTGCTCCATCTTGACGAACTCATGAAACTAGCTTCACTAATAAGATAAGTAGCAAGCAGTGGCCAATCTGGAACAGAGTTTCTTCTCAACACTTCACCTGCCTCAGGACAGCTCCATTCCTTCATAAACACCACATGAACCTGTAAGTAACAGCTAGGAGAAAGAAACCCTAAAATTGAAATGAAACACGGAAACTCACGGAATCGGGAGTGATAAAGAGGGGAGGAGGCACAAACAGAAGCTTCTCCCCTTTTCGAATGTTCTTGAGAGCGACGAGGCCTCTCTCTCCAACCTCGACTTTATCAATCGCCATCTTCTGCTCGGGAAGTCCAGACTCCGTCAGCCATCTCTGAAGCGATACGGAGTTCTCTAGCGAGTCGATTTCGCAGCCCCAAGTGATCGGCTGCGGAGTGCGAGTCGGAATCGCAGTTTCTTGCTCGCTGGCGGTCGGCGTCGACGAGCAGCGGATCCTCCGGTACGAGGCCGTGTGTGGGAGGAATAGAGGAGCTCCAGGGGGATTTTGATGGTGGAGGCGGGAGGAGAAGGAGGGAAGTAACGCGCTGTGAAGGATTCTGGAGGCAACTTCCGCCATTGCAGGATTTGCAGGTGAGGTTTGCGAGAGAAGATGAAGCAGCGAAATCTTATCCGCTCTGCTGAATTATGCTTCCCGGGTTTGTAATGACTGGTTTAGCAACCGTTAACGGTAAAGTTTCCACATCCTATACGGTGTCGTTTTGGGAATATTTATCTCTTCTACGGAGTAGGAAGAAACTCTAGCTTTCTTTTCCAAACTACTCCGTGGTAGATTAACAGCTATAATCAGTAATAGTTTCTAGGGGGCTATAAGTAACTTCATAAAACTATTTAAATTTTAATTATAAAATATATTTAAAATTAATTATAAAAATAACATTTAATAACACTATTATTGTTATTTTGGTTAGTAACAACGATAACAAACATTATTATTACATTTTAAGAAGAAAAAAAAAGTGTTTAACGTCACTTCTAAATATAATAACTTGTAACTTTTATTAAGATTAAAGTTATTACAAAGTTTTTGTGTATTTTTTCTATAAATTATAAAATATTAAAAAAATAATAGACTACTTTTAGACGTGAGAGATTTATGGTTCGTTTTTTGTTCACTGTTACATAATACTGATATGACAAATTACTATTATCCTCAATCGTATAATATTACAAAACTAATGGACTACTTGTAGATATATGAGATTAATAGTTAGATTTATTTACTATTACGTAATAATGTTTTACCCTAAAATTAGGGAAGAAGATTTCAATTATGATTTATCTAAATTAATTTTATGTTAACAAATTATTAAGAAAATTAATGGAATAAAGATATGGGACCAAAGTAATAATTTTTTAATTTCTTTTTTAATACAAAGGTGAGATGGACCAATGGTTGATGAACATGTGGCAAAGAGTGCTACGATTTTAGTAATTATTAATTGATATCTACATAACTAATACTCCCTCCGTCCCTGAGTTCTTCATGTTTCCATTTTGAGCGTCCCCTTAAATTCTTCATGTTTCCATTTATATTCTTTAATTTTTCTCCATTATACCCTTATTTTATTTATTTTATTCATATCTTAACAACACTTTATCAATCAAATCAACTTTTTTCCATCTAATAAATTTTCTATTGGTTGGATTTTATGATTTAACGTGTCATTATTTACACTCTTGTTTTGATTAGACTTGTCTTAATCCAAGTGTAAAGTACACAATAGGAAGAACTTAAAGGGACGAAGGGAGTATAATTTAATATGTAATCGACAATATAATATCTCGACTAACCAAAAAGGAGACTTATGTCCGGAAAAAACCAAGAGAAAACTTATTCAAAATTTTATGATAACAACTTATTTTTCCTTGTAATTGTAGTGAAATACTATCCGTATACATCGCCAATAGATCCCTAAGACCCTAACACATCCATTCTCCAAACTAAAGCACACGTAATTCTTGAAGATGGTCGAGTTGCACTTAATAATAACGTCTGAAAAGTCATTATTGAAACAATACGTGGAAATTAAAACTGTTATTATTAGTTTCTTCTCTCATTCCCATGAGCCCTCTCTTACTAGTGCTGAGAAAAAGAGTGTGAATGTTAGGTGGATTAGGCCGGCTAATGAGTGGACTAAGCTTAATACGGATGGAGCTTCTATGATGGCTTCGTGATAGTGATAGGAAATGGCGAGGGTTTTTTTTGCTCTCAATATTGGGACGTGTAGTGCGACTATGGCTGAGTTGTGGGGGTGTATTATGGCCTCCATATTGCTTGGGAACTCGGTTTTAGGCAAATCTTGGCGGAGGTGGATTCAACTATTGTGGTGGAATTTATTAACAAAGGGGTCCCTCATTCTCACCTTTTTCATTTCCTGAAACGTATGTGTCACAGTTGTGTGTCTAGGAACTGATTGTTCCGTTTTAATCATGTGTATAAGAAGGTTAATCGTCTTGTTGATGGGTTAGCTAACTATGCGTCGTCTTTTTCTTTAGGTTTTCATTTCTTTAGCACCATTCCTTCTATTTTGCTTTCAATTTTGATGGATGATGTAAGAGATTTGACTATTCCTCGTTTAACTGCTAATTAGCCTTTTTTTTTCAATAAAACTGCTGAGAGTGTCACCTCTCTTAAAAAAAAATTATTTTTATGGTGTCTCTTCTTGATATCATTTATTATAGGTTTGAGTGCTAGGGTTGTGTACGTACATTTATTTTTCGGGGGACTTGAATGGGCCGACAACTTTATTGTTTGAGCCGATGATTTTAAACGCTACCTCATAGCGTTATTAAGTTTTACCCTATTTTTATAAAACGCAATATTACGGCGTTTTAAATTTCCGGCTCAATAATTAAAAAATCCAGTGTTAAAATCAACCCCCTTATTTTTGGAATACTTCTTGAGTTTATTGTTAAGATTTGTATTCATTAATCAAGGTTATAGTGACACATATGTATAGAAAGTTGTTTATTCATTACATTATTTACAATAGTTTGATTTCTAGTTAACACATATGTATAGAAAGTTGTTTATTCATTACATCATTTACAATAGTTTGAATCCTAACTAAATAACTAGTCGTATTAAAGGTAAAATTTGCGCTTCGTGATTTATGAGCTTTTTGTTTAATTGATACATAATCAAGAAACATGTTGAAAAGCTCATCATACAATCATGAATTTCGACAACCCAAGTTATAGGTATCAGACTTACACGAATAAATCCGAAGTTTGGGGATTTATGAATTGCTCTCTATAAATTGCAAGACGAGCAAATAATTCTCTCTTTTTACAAAATGTAATTTCAAAGAAGATGTCTATTGATGTGTCTTGCTATGGAGAGGTCATGGTTTTAACTATTTTTTATTTCTGGTAATTCCTAGGCAGATACTTATTTCTCATGTCTTTCTCATTGCTTTGATTGAATGCAGAATTGCAGATGTGGCTCAAGACAGAGCTTTGTGGAGGGAAAAAATTCGAGTTTTAGAAGCTTGAACTAGAGCCGGAGCGGGGGTTACTCGTTACTCGGACTAAGAGTTGTGCACTGCTTTTCTCTGTTGTCTTTGTTTTCTCTGTTTTTGGTCTTATTGGAGGCTCATGTACTTTTAGGTCATATCGGTTACTTCCTCTCAACCTATTGGGGTAAGGAAATACCAATCCCGACCACCCCAGTTCCCGTTCTTCAGGATTAAATGGGGAATGATGTTGTTGTTGTATCATCGTTTTCATTTGTAATTGGAATGATTCTATTGAAGTGAAACAACGATAGGTGAACAACATGGTGGTTCTTCACCAGATCTTCTTGTAGAAGATCATCGTAGCAGCCTCCATGTACAAGCTCACCACATCTCCCTTATGTAGATTAGGGTAAAACTTATTCTTACCACTTTTATACCATTCATTTTGCCACTTGTTATTGTTTTCTTCACTTCAACAGATGTATTTTTCTCATTTTTCAAAGGAAAAATAACTCTAAATAATACGAAGTATCACTAATGAATCGAAAATAATACGAATTTTAAAAATCACTAAACCATTCCCAAACTATTACCATATTAACCCAAAATGATACGGGGCATTTTCCGGTCAAAACTCCGATCACTTTGCTGACGTGGCACCGGAAATTTAAAAAACATTACAAAAAAGCATCAGCAGAAAAAATTATACACCTACCATGTACAAGAAAAATAAAAATAAAACGAAAAATTAAATTAAAATATACGAATTCCTTTATTCTTGTCTTGACTGGAGGGACAGGGAAGAACAACGACGAAGCGAAGAAGAGGCAAACCAACCAGAGAACTAATGGACAATGGGGAAATCAAAGAAATCAGTAAGATTTAATACCAATGCCGAATTGAAGAAAGATTATACAGTACTTATTAACATATTTATCAATGCAAAAACTGAATTCAGTAAATAAAAACTGCAGCAGCCAAGGCTATTTGCCAACGAACAAACCAAGAGAAGCAAAATTGATGGTTGTTATGATCTGTTCAAATCCAAATTTGAGTCTTTCACTACTCAATTGAAGCAAAATTGATGGTTATTTAGCATGAACTTCATTACCTCCATCCCGTAAACCTAAATTTCAAATTTGAGATGCCTCTTATCTCGTTCGGATTTGCAGATGAACCGGCTTACCTCCGGCTGTCGAACAACCTCATTACATCCTTCTATTAGTCGGCGTCGTGGATCTCCGGTGGGTCTCGTCTCACTCGTCCTGCAAAGGAGAAGAGAACGTTCATGGATTTTAATTTGAGTTTAGTTTTTTAGTTTTTTTTTTTTTTTTTAATATTGGGTGTATGATTAATTTATTGATGTGTTTTTTTCTTTAAAAAATACAATTTTGGTTCCACGTTAGTAGAGTGACCAGAGTTTTGCATGGAAAATACCGCCATATCATTTTCACTTAGGTGATAGTTCGGGTACGATTTAGTGATTTTCAAAGTTCATATTATTTTGGGTTCACAACAAGTGATAGTTCATATTATTTAGAGTAATTTTTCCTTTTTCAAAAATAAAGTTATGTACCAAACGTATCATACTGCAATTTGAATCCGGATTAGGTGGAATTTTTATTGTACGAATATGTCAGCGAATGCAGTTTCTTCATTTTGTTTTTTTAAATCCTTAATGTGTATATATATATACTAGGACTTACGCGACTTGGGATGACTCGTATGTGCTCGTTTAAAATCATAATCGAGCGAGATCCGTTTCTTTGGGTCCGTATCAATCTCATCTTTCACCAGATATGTCTCTCGCTTGATTTCGATTCCGAACGAGCCTAAACGGGCAACCCGAACACGCGTAAATCTTTTGCGGGTATGCACGAGACTTACGCGCGTTTGGGTTTCCTGTTTGGCCTCGTTCGAACTCAAAATCGAGCGAGAAACATATCTGGTGAAAGATTGGATCGATACGGACCCAAAGAAACTAATCTCGATCGATTCTAATTCCGAACGAGGCCAAACAGGCAATCGAAACGCGCGTAAGTCTCGTTCATACCTGCGTAAGATTTACGCGCGTTTGGGTTGCTCGTCTGGGCTTGTTCGGAATCGGAATCAAGCGAGAGACATATCTGGTAGAAGATGAGATTGATACGGACCCAAAGAAACTGATCTCGGTCATTTCTGATTCCGAACGAGGCCAAACAGGCAATCGAAACGCGCATAAGTCTCGGGCATACCCGCGTAAGATTTACACGCGTTCGGGTTGCCCGTTTGGGCTCGTTCGGAATCGGAATCAAGCGAGATACATATCTGGTAAAAGATAAGATTGACACTGATCGAAAGAAACTGATCTCGCTCGATTCTGATTCCGAACGAGGCCAAACAGGCAACTGAAACGCGCGTAAGTCTCGTGCATACCTGCGAAATATTTACGCGCGTTCGGGTTGCCCGTTTAGGCTCGTTCGGAATCGAAATCAAGTGAGAGACATATTTGGTGAAAGTTGAGATCGATACGGATCCAAAGAAACTGATCTCACTCGGTTCTGATTACGAACGAGCACATACGCGTCATCCGAAGCCGCATAAGTCCTAGTATATATATATATACATTAAGGATTTTAAAAAAAGAAGTCATAAGCCGCTCCTAATTTATTTATTTTAAATTTTTTATATAGTGAAAGCGTATAAGAGACGCTGACAACCAACGTCTCTTATACGAGATTTTTTTTTTAAACATGTATAAGAGACGGTGGTTTTGCCAGCGTCTTTTATACATAAATCTATATATATATATAAATTGTTGGGTTTGATAAAGTAATGTCAATTTGTACCTAATAAATGCTAATATTTTAAATTTTTATCCTAATTATTTATTCTCTTAAATGTCAATTTCATCACTAACTATTTAACTAAGAAGATATCGTCTTCGTCTCCTTCCTTCCGTTCGTCTCCGTCTCCTTCTTTGGTTAAAAACTATTATGGTAAATTAGATATTTTAATCTATCTATATATTATATATCTATAATGATGCAGCTAAGAGCAATTGCAACTGGTGAGGTGACATCAAGATAACTATGAGAAAGGGTAACGACCACTTAATTTTTTATGGGGATATATTTTTCTAATAGGACAATTTTGAAATGCTAAAAGAATTGGTAAACTGAGCTATTTTGTATTTTAACGCATTAGGTGAAAGAGGAACAAACTTAACATCAAAAAGTTGTGTTTGTCTCACTTCAACATTTTTAATATCCTCTATTTACGGAGGCTAAAATTACTTCTTTTTATCCGCTGAAAGAAGTCATCGTGTCCTCTGTCATTATGTTGATTGAATTGGTTCACGTTGTTTATAAATTTTACTTTGTTGTGATTACATTTCTTTAATTGAAGAGATTGTGAATATGATTAGTCCGATCAAACTGCGAGACGTCTATTAAACAACGTAATTGGCCCGCGCGTAGCGAGGGAGTCCGGTTCTAGTTGTTTTAAAAAAGAAATTGTGCTTCGGCTGACGTGAAATTTTTTTGTATCACATTAGATTGCCTATGTTGGGAATAATTTTCAAAACGAACCCAAATCGAGAATTGTTTTTGAAAAAAAGCCTACTTCAGGAAAAAAAAATCTAAAAATTGATCTATTTTATAAAGAAATTGAATAGAAATTTCATCATATTACAATATTTTGTACTTACGAAATTATTAATTAAGACTAGGTTTTTTTGGCCCACGCTACGCGCGGGTTTTACGGTATATAAAACTTAACAATAAGACGTTGCGAAATCGAAGAGTAGAAGATGATGATATGTTCCATACGAATCCATTATAGACATGTGTTGATAGGTCAAAATCTTCATTTGAGCAACATATTTATAAACGTAAGAAAGAAAAAAAAAATCAAGAAAATGATAAATTAAAACAAAGCCATAAATGTAATGTGTTTAATTTGGAGAACCCCTAATTTTATAGTATATTAAGATAAGATTTGAACTATATACTCCCTCCATCCCACAATATAATTCATGTTTGTAATAAACACATTTTTTGATGCATGTTTTGTATCGTCAATATCTTTTATTACTACATATTAGTAAAAAAAATTGAAAATTTGATATTGTCAATGTATTCATCGAGACGAATCAAACAAGACTCAACATTAGTAATGTTTGTTTTTATATATTGACCAAAATTTAGAAGGTTTTCTTTCATTGTAAATAGTATTGAAAACGAAAACAAAAATTATATTATATTTCGAGAGAGAGGTAGTGTTAATTTTTGTTTAAATAATATATTCAAAATTACTTTCATTAACTATGTAGGAAATCTGAGAAACTGCAAATAGTGATAATCTAAATATTGAATAAAAATCACTTAAATTTGCCATGGACACTCTCCACTTGAAATTAGTCCATTTTGAGCACCATTACACGATAATAGTAGCAATTTGTCCAGCTGAAGAGATCCTCAAAAAAGATGCTAGCGAATGCAAGCCTCATCTCCTGCAACTTCTCTCCCTTTATCTCATCTTCTCCAAATACCCAATCCATCCGCCACAGCCTAATCTCCCTACCCAGAAACTCAGCAAAACCCTTGAATTTTCCCAAAAGAATTACACATTTCGGCTCATATTTTCCATTCTCTCAAAAGGGTGGCTTGCAAGTCTGCAGCTTCTCTAAGGGAACCCCAGATCTTGAGGACCCGGTTTCAGAGAATGAGAGTATAGAAAGTAATGGAAGTGGCGATGGGGATGAAGTTGAGAGTGACTGGACCACCTCAATTCTGCTCTTCTTGCTTTGGGCTGCTCTTATGTACTATGTCTTCAATCTTACTCCTAACCAAACCCCGGTATGATTCTGTTTTTAAGGGTTTTTTTTCGAAGTTTTTACTCTTTGCTAGGTGGATTATGAATTCAACTTGCATGAAGTTTGACTACTAACATGGCTACTGACTAGGGATGACATTTTTCATATTACAGTAAACTTACTAGAATGAAGTAATGAAACTTAGATTGGGGGAATTACCTTAATAGGTTAGTACCTTCATTGTTATTTGTAAACAAATTTTTATGCTTTTTTTTATAATCCAATTTCAGTCAAGAGATGAGTATTTCCTGAAAAAGCTCCTGAACTTAAAGGGAGATGATGGATTCAGGATGAATGATGTGCTTGTGGCACTTTGGTATATAATGGGATTATGGCCCATAGTATATAGCATGTTGCTGCTTCCTACAGGTAGAAGGTATATTTCGTATGAGTTCATGAATAATAAACCTCTTTCTTCCATATTCTATTACTGCAATTTATGCTGAATTGTATGGGTAATGCATTCTTTGGTACTCGTTTTTCAGCTCAAAAAGCAGCATCCCTGTTTGGCCTTTCCCTGTACTGTCATTCTTTGGCGGTGCTTATGTTCTCCTTCCGTATTTCATTCTTTGGAGACCGCCACCTCCACCAATTGTAGAAGATGAACTTCAAAAATGGCCACTGAACTTCTTGGAATCAAAGATAGCGGCTGGGGTAAGTATTTATGTTTATGTGAACAATGGAGAATGAAAACTGTGAGGAAATTACATGGCTGCACATGATAACATAATAAGAGTTTTGAGAAAAGGCTTCAGTTTGACAATACAGCTAGTCCTAGCACATGCAGTGCATAGTAAAATTGAAAAAAGTCTTCATTTATTTGTTTGTACTTGTCAGAGAATGGTTGATGATGAAGTATTCAGAATAAGACAGAAAAGGCAACTTCTCAACTAAGTACTAACATGTTTTGAAAAATAAAAAGATGGATGCAATCATTCGAAGTTGTTACTCTGAACTTGAAAAGGTTCTCTCTATATTCTCCTATCCATACAAATGGAAGATGTCATAGAGTTTCTATCTTCAATTATCTCCTGAGATACCAAGAAAACATTGATGTGGAATATATCCAAAATTGGGTTGTGCATTCAGGTATTGGGTGCTGCAGGATTAGGCCTGATCATCTATGCCAGTTTAGCAACCGGCGATTGGAAGGAATTTCTACAGTACTTCAGAGAAAGCAAGCTAGTAAGTGTCATTTCCTAAATTTTCAATCTTCATCAGGCTACCTTAGAAAAAGGTTTCATTTGCAAAATTTATGGGTTTCAGGTGCATGTGACTTCCATTGATTTCATGCTTCTATCCGCTTTCGCCCCGTTTTGGATTTACAATGATATGACTGCACGCAAATGGTGAGTTAAAACATCTGTACATGGATCCATCATAGAAGTGTTGAATACTTAAATATCCTTGGTGATTTTAATTGATCACTGTTGAATAATTTATTTGATTCCGGCTTTCTGCAGTTTCGAGAAATACTCTTGGCTACTTCCATTTTCGGTGCTCCCATTCGTGGGTCCTAGTCTCTACCTTCTTCTAAGGCCGCTACCGCCAACAGTTCCCATGAAAACCCCACCTAAGCCATGAAGAGGGTGGAATTTAGCTGCCAGGTAGGCGTTTTCAATGTTCAACAAATCGACATTGATAGAGAAGTCGGAGTCCAACGGGAATGAGTCAATTTCTGATGAGAAGCTAGAACACTTTTGCAGCAAAGGACTAGGTAGCAATTGGATGAATCCAACATTCATATCAACTTCATCTCATGCTACAAAAGCCAAAAACAATCTTGTATTCATTTCATTCTTGAATGTGTATGTTTTTGGCCCATGTGATTAGTTGAATAAATCTTTGCTGTGTCAGAGCTAATTATATACATTCATCCAATATCATCCATATGTACATGTGAAACACAATTCACTCTATACCCAAATCAGTTTCTTCTTCACTCATTAGTCATGATCAACGCACACTGAAATTATTTATTTTACCTGTTAAATTTTGTACATATAGATTCACAGCAATAGTCTGCTGCCGATACAAGGTATGACAAACGAAGTTCCAAGAACAAACCAAAACATAACTTAACACCATGATGAAAAGCTGGATTTAAGGTATTTGTACAGAATAGTGCAACACTTTCTTTCCTTGCTTATAAAAGATTTCATGATTTAAGACCAAATCTACGCCCAAACTGTTCCTTGTTTCTAGGTACATTATTTCGCATGATGATCCACGCAACAACAGCACAAGAAACTATACTTCCATTTTCTCTCTCATTTGTACAAGTTCTTGAGTGCGTCGTTGAATGTTGCCTTGATCGGCTCCCTCTTGATCTTGAAAGCTGCTGTCACTAATCCTGACTCAGGTGTCCAAGGTTCAGATAACAGCTGAATTTTTGCAGGAACTTCAAACCTTTCTAATTTTCCAGTTTTTGCTGCCTGGACAAGAAAAAGAACTTGTCATCTCAGCTCGAGGGTGATTCATCAGCAGAGCCTTTTGGATTAGCCGAGCACATCAGATACGTAAATAATGTGAACAGAGAAAACAAAAGGAATAATAGACACTTGGAACAATGAAAAGCAAAAACAGAACAAATACATGGCATACAAATGTTTCATCGATGTCATCATTAATTTGACAAGTATAATTCTCGTAAGGGAAGCCAACTAACCTCATTCAGAGACTTTAGGACTTCTTTGTTAGCTGCAGCATTGTTGCACAACTCATCAAAATCCTTGTATTCTACACCAGATTCTCGGGCCCACTTCTCCAGCTCACGGTGCGAAGGTACCACCAAAGCAACACAATAACTGTGGAACGGGTCTACAAAAACCATGAGGTTGTCGACATAAATACTTGAAGCCAATGCTGCCTCAACCTGCAACAAAGACGAAGAACGAGTAAGAATAAGTCACAGCAAATACTGTAAACAAAGAGTGAAATACCTTTCCCAATGATACATATTCTCCATGTTGAAGCTTCACAATATCCTTCTTTCTATCAATGATTTCAAGGCATCCATCAGAGTGAAACTGTCCAATATCACCTGTGTAGAACCAGCGAGTCCCATTTTCATCAACCTGAAAATGCAAGGCAGCTGCTAAAAGAAGCGATTACATGCAATATAAATCAAAGTTCTCAAAGTAACTACAGGCTTTACCCTGTAAACTTCTTTAGTTTTCTCATCATTATTGAAGTAACCAGTTGTTACACTTGGTCCACCAATTACTATCTCTCCTCTGGGCATTGGTTTATCAGATGTTCGATATCCACCTTCTTCCCAAGAAACAAGCTGCAAGAGAAAGTCCTCAATCATGAGAGCAATATATAAAATCAAAACTCAAAACAAAAATAAAACATCGCAGTAGAAAATCAAACAAAGAGCATGTGGAGCTTAGGCGAGTGGATAGTAAGCATATACTGAAAGATATTTTGTTAAAAAGAAGCTAAGTGAAACAAAGCATCTGGGGAAGAAAGACTTAGTGCCAGAAATCTTTTACAAGATGTCAAGAATCTTATAAGCGAAAATTTTAACCGCTAGAAGATGAGCTAAAGATGCTTTTTTTTCTTCCTGAAAAATCACATACCTTGACATGACAGCAAGGAAGAGGAGGACCAACACGACCCACAGACGGGTCATCAGTTTCAGAAAAAGTTCCTCCAGCACACGTTTCTGTCAGGCCATACGCTTGACCAATAGGAGCCCTAAAAAACAAGGAACTCTTGAGTTATAAGCTACTATCAACCAACTCACTCAAAATCATAAGAATTCATTAAAAAAAATCTAGCCCCCACATACATCCAAAGACAAACAAGAAGCCACAAAAGAGAGCTGTGCTTTTAGTTTAATTTGGCACTAATATCGAACCGGAAATCATTAAAGTTTCTTCTTTCTTTATTTCTTATATATTATGAAGGTACAAGAACAGATTATTCCCATTGGCCATTGTTAAGACATTCGAAAAAATGAGGTATTCAATTACAACAAAAGACTGGTCACTTTATTTGATTTACATGGTTTGTTATAGCAGTGATAAAAAGGCTGCAATAACATATATCATTATTATCAATGATCATGAAAACAACCGACTATATGAATTATCATTTCATAATTATTTTATATATCTTTACTACCACAAAAATAAAATAAATGAAGTTCTCACTCTTCCGCTGTTGTTAAGACATGCTTACTTATTAGTATAACCAAACACACTTGAACTACTTGCACTTTAAAATAAAACATCAAGATACACAATAGACAATAGCATAGATAACAGGAGGATTAGGCTGGAATTCTTCTAGCTCGTATTTGACCTTCAATCTGGTTTTGTGAGATGTTTAAGAGACATTTAAAAAAATTCAGAATAAAGTTGGAACTGTTTCCTTGTCTTGTTTAGTTCATATATAAGGCATTACAAGTGGCAAGTAGAAAGTAAATCGCAAATGCAGCAATAGTGAAGCAATAAGTGGCATATAATCAGAATTCATAAACATTCACTTATAAGAGCCATATCGAGATGTCAGGGTACCACAAAGAATTAAGAAATCATACCCCATGCAGATGTTAATAAACCGCTGAGAATCTCCAGACAAAGGAGCACCACCACACAGCATATAGCGAATCTTTCCACCTAGAAGAGACTTCACCTTTCCAAATATAATGATGTCCCATAAGACTTTTTCTATCCCCCAAGCGCCAAAGAAACTTCCTTCTATTGCAGCGAGACGACGCTTGTATGCAAAGTTAAAAAGTTTTTTGCCGAATCCTCCCTTCTCATTGACCTAATTGCACATAACAGGAATAAAATAACTAAATTCCCAAAAAACAACTGATGCTATTTCTGATAGATATGCCAACAATTCTACAGCAAGATAATCATAATATACTGTATACAAACCTTTGCAAGAACTCCATCACGCACACGATCAAGAATCGCAGGAACTGCTGCCATGAGAGTGGGATTTAGCATTGACGTGTCACCCTTAGTTCCTTTCTTAATCTTGTTAGAAGTATCAGTTAATGTCAATGCTGAGCCATAACCAATCGCAACACCAGAAGCTGACATCACAATCTGAAGAAAAATATCATTCATCAACACTGAATGTGTGGATACCCTTACAAATATATAGCTAAATTAGATCACAAATACCTCAGCTTCCAGTTCCAAAATATGAGCTAAAGGCAAATACGCCAAGTATGCATCTTTCCTTCCCAGTCCTGGTACCACTGTCATGACTGATGCAGCAGTTGCTACAACATTTTTATGGGTCATCATGACTCCCTACACAAGAATTCAAAACATGATAATAGATCAATCAGAAATTCAGAATGCTCTACTAGTGCAAGCTAATTTATATTTTTGGCCAGACAAATAATTTAATGGCACAGATAAAAGCATTTGATAGCGAACTACGATGTTGCAACCAAGGCTATTACAGTAATATTTCAGACAATTAACTCACTGAGCACCCATAAGATAAGGCATTTGATCAATAACCATATACTATTATCATGGAAGTGCTACTAACCTTAGGCAATCCCGTACTACCACTCGTATACATTATAACAGCAACATCATCTTCTGAAGGCAATCTAGGATCAAGTGGATAATCCTCTCCAAGTTTCTCAATGGCAGAAAAAGATGAAACTTTCAACCCATTTATGCCAGCAGAAATACTAGAGTCAGTAAGCTTCTCGTCTTCTTCAAAGTAGATGACATGTTCTAGAGTTTTCAATTTTGAACTTATAGCAGCAACCTTGTGAAATTGCTTGGAGTCGCACAGTAAGGTTGTTACACTGGTCTGTTATATAAAAAATAAAGCAGAATAGTCAACAAACAAGATATAGTAGCTTCTATAAAATTTGTGGGTATCATCAAGCACGATGAACACAAACCGAAGCACAAAGCTAGAAGAGACTTCTTAAGTAAACAATGGCTAACCTCATTTAGCGAGTGGATTAGTGCATCTTCTCCCAATGAAGCATACATGGTTACAACAGTAACATTTTGTCGTGCAAATCCCTAAAATCACCAAATGAACTAACTTTTATCATAAAATTCATAGATAAGAATCTATTTATAACGTCAAGATCAAATATATAACCTGTAAGGCTATAAACCAGTCAGCGCGAGTTTCAGAGAATATGGCAGCTCTGCTATCCAAATTATGCCCAAATTTGACCAGTCCTGATGCAAAGTTAGATACACGACCATACACTTCTCCATAAGTTTGCCACTGATACTCCCCCAGGTGCAGCTTCTCAAACTTCCTCCCATCACTAGCTGTGATAGTTTCCTTGGCAATTACCTTTCTTGTACCAAGAAAACGGTCTTCCAGATTTTTTTCACAGGATTGCTCAAACAAAGCTGGCAAAGTTGTTGCTCCTTCCCAAGGGGTTTCCACCAAGCTCGTAAACTTACTATTCTGCACAGCAAAGCCAGCTTCTCCTCCAACTTCCACTGGAACTGCTCTTTGTTTAAATTTTTTCTTACCAATCAGCATGGTTAGTAGTAGGGGTATAAGTAATGCAACAACAACTGTAAGCCCAAACCCCACAGAACCATGGCTTCCAAAAATGGGCGAAAAATTATCATTAGTCCATTTTTCAAGCTGTTGCAGGAATGGGAAACTTTCTTTTGTCACTTCCATTATGTTACACTTTTAAGCAGAAAGGATCATTCCTTTTCCAAATTCCAATAAGAAAACCTGGAGATCACAACAAGAATTAGCAATAAGATGAGAGGCGAAATTGAAATAGGGCAGGAAAAAAATGGTTGAATGAGTCAATCATAAAAGAGGGTCTCATGTTGACTGTGAGTTTATTTAACATTCTTACTAAATAACTACAATAGATATCTGATGTATGCCAAATCAAAATCACATCATGCAGGAAACATGACCAAATAAAAAGGTCGGCAGAAAACTAACTGAAAAAAGGAAAACTTTGACAAAGTCTGACCTAGAAATTACAATAATAGGGACCAACCTAAGAGGAAAATGATGGAAACACACATTTATATGCTCCAATAAGCAATTAAATTTAGACATCCATGCCCCCATGTTACAAACTGTGTATCATTAGATAATTTACCATATCTACTTATAGCCTTATGAACAAAATGATAGTACAGAACTCCAAATCCAAACCATGTAAACTTAATCCCTTTTGTTTCAGCATCATACTGCAAATAAGCACAAGCATACATGATGCATACATCTAGGTTAAGACAAAACACTTTCTAGAAAAGAAACTACAATGATAAAGAAAAGCATAAAACAAAAACTATATTCCACTCTAGAGCTCAATAGAGCCACGACTTGAACCGAACGCAATCGGAAACAAACAAAGAATAATCGTTAAATAACGAAAGATCTCAGAAATATTGTTCCACATGGATTAAGAACGTTAATGAGATGAAATCTGGAATACGAGAATGAATCAAATCAGCAAGTAAGAAACAACGATCGATCCTGATTTCAACAATCAGAGATTCATTTCAGAGGGAAAGGAGAAGGAATCAAACCAAGTAACAAGACGCGAATCTGAATGGATGAGGAGAAGAAGAAACAATCTCAGAGAGTGAGGAGACGATGGATTGGAAAGCGGAAATTCTCCCCCTTCGCTTGCTTTCACCTTACTCGTCACCTTATTCTGTTTTCTGCTTGACCGCTTCGAAATAGCAGGGTCATTAAACATAATTTACTAGTCCGTCCGTCCGTCCGTCCCTTTTTTGTTTGTGTACAACTAGGTTTTAAAGGGAATTAAGAAATTGTAAGAATATAATGATTATAGAATAAATAAAAGTATAAAGCTAAGGGTTAGAGGAGAGAGACTAAGAAAAATAGTAGATAAGATTGGAATTTGAAAGAGAGAAAAAGTGAAAATGTGATAATTGTAGGTTGATGAATAGAATAGTGGACAAACAAAAGGAGACACCCGAAAAGAAAAATGAGCAAACAAATAGAGACAGAGGGAGTAAAAGATATTTACTCCGTACAACTCTATGTATCTTCAGCTAAAATAAAATAAATAATATCAAATTAATTTTTAATCATCTAGCCTAATCTACTATATAATTATTAAAGTAAATTTTCATTTGTTACTCTTATAAATTGCATAAAAACGGTGGCTAAAAAAACGGGTAGTCATTCTCCTTACATCGTCCTCAAGGAGTGTCAAGATACAGGCGGTCGCCAACAAACTAAAAACCTAAAGCAAAATAAAAAGCTAGGGAAGCAAGCCGATCCGCAACATAATTTGCTTCCCTAGGAACATAACGAAGCTGAAAAACCCAGTTTCCACAAAGAAACTCTTACGTTTTTGTCTAGCTGCAAAAGAGGTGTTCAAGGTCCACACCACCATGGGTCAAGTCCACAACAAAAATTAGAATCAGACTCCATCAAAATATTACGATGACCACCATCCCAAGCCATGCATACCATGGGCGATCGCCCACATCTCAGCCGTCAGGATCGGACACGGGCCAAGGTTAGCTACGATACCAGCCTTTCACACACCCTGCTCATCGCAAGCACACCACCAACAGCCGCAGACTGGTTGAACTTCCTAAACGAGCCATCAACATTCAGCTTGAGCATGCCCTGGCTAGGCACAATCCAAGAGAAATTTTTAGGAGCTTCAGGAGGGGAGCCAGGGGAGCACTATTTCATAAACTTGGAGCGTTGAAAATCCTCCACCTGACCCAACACGAAGGTTTTCTTATTATCCGTCTTCTTCCCTGACCGAAAACCCACTCGTTCCTCCATCTCCAAAGCCACCACACTGTGGTAGCAAAGAGAGCGTCATCCCTCATATTTTGACCGGTTACCATACAAGTTCAGAAGGTTCTTCTTAAGTCAAGCCTACGGGGAGTCATTACTAAAATCATGGAACTTATCCGGCTCAATGATCCATTTCCAAACCTCCATGGCTAAAGGACAATCTCTAAAGAGGTGCATAAGCGTCTCAGCCTCAGAGTTGTAGGCAGTATAGACATTGGAGTCGGCGAAATGACGTCTCATCCTTTCACAGTTAGTGAGGATCTTCCCATGAGCAACCAACCACATGAAACAGCGGATACGCTCCGGCACCGCAACCTTTCAAATGGTTTTGAAAAGGTCCTTCATCTGGAACGAATGGGGCGCCTCGTCATCCTTAGCGAGGAAACGATAAGCGGACTGCGAAGAATAGTTCCCAGTAGATACTGACTCCAGAACCTGTGATCCCCCTCATTGCGAGAGGAATCGACCCCAGTAGCAGCCATAGCAACAAGGACTGAGGCAGGGAGCAAAGGGTTGAGCACCTGCCAGTTTCAACTGGACCCATGCTCCCAATAATCAGCCACCATTATCAACTTACTAGACTCATCAATATCGATCAACGCAACAGAGCTCAGCGGCCCATCGCCAATCCAAACGTCCATCCAAAAACGGAAAGAAAGGCCATCTCCAATCATCCGCTTGGTACCTTTAGAGACCACATTATTCAAACCTCATTGAATACTCTTCTAGATATAAGAGCCGTTGACCGACGTAGTCTGCTTCAGAGTACTACCGAGAGGCACAAGACCATACTTGACGCCCAGCAAGAGACTCCAAAGCCTAGTATTCCCAGCCCGAATTTGTCAGCCCATCTTACCACTCAGTGAGAGGTTAGCCTCCTTGGTACTTCTAATCCCAACACCACCCGCAGCCTTGGACTTACACATATCACTCCAAGGGATCAAACGGACCTTTCTCTTCCCACCGTTGTCTCCCCAAATAAAGCTTATGGAGAGGAGATCAATCTTCTTTTAAACAGGGTCCGAGATTCTGAGGGAGGCCATAGAATAAATAGGAAGAGTAGACAACACGAACTTAGCGAGGGTAAGCCGACCGACTATGCTGCTCAACGTACGACTCTTCCACCCCGCAAGACGACTATTAATCTTGTTAAGGAGCGGGCTAAAGTCATCCTTAGAGACTTTCTTGTGCAACACCTTCATACCCAAATAACTACCGAGGTCCCTAGAGACGTCAATGCCCGAGATCTGCTCAAGCTCATTAGCCAGCTCCCTGGAAACGTTCGAGGAGATGTAAAAAGCTTAGACTTCGCAACGCTGATTTTTTGGCCAGAAGCACTACATAACTCCTTAAGGCAATTCATGACCACCACATTTGCCCCGGGCTAGCCTCAACCATGAGGATAATGTCATCGGCGAAGAAGAGGTGGGACAGTGGCGGCGCTCTCCGACAAAAAATTATTGGGTTTCCATCTTCTATTCTCAACAACATTAAGGATAAGATGGCCCAAGCGCTCCATACCCAACACAAAGAGGTAGGGAGAAATCGGGTCGCCCTGACGGATATCCCGGGAAGGCGTAAAACCCGACGACAGCTCCCCATTCCATAACAGCTTCATATCCGAAGTGGAGACACACTTCTCAATCCAGTTCACCCAACACTGAGGCAGACCAATGTCCTAGACCATATCCACCAAGTAATCCCACCAGACCCGATCAGAAGCCTTCTCAAGATCCAACTTAAGAAGCATCCATTTACGACAACGACCACTACACTACATTCTCATGGAGTGAATCACCTCTTGCATAAGCACAATGAAACGATACCGGACAAGACATTGACAGAGGCTGAAGAAGAAGAACTCATGAGCATACGCTCACTAGGCCCAGTGACCCGAGCTAGAGCAAGAGCGGTAGCCAAGGCTACTCAATCAATGGTCACCAAAGGCCTAGCCAGAAATAGCGAGATCGGTGCAACCGAGAGAACGTGGAGCTTGACAACGCTCGAAGAGGTGGATGACTACTGGACACTTGGCGAAGCAACACTGGCCTTCAAGCCAGCCTCGTTAGTCAAGGGTCGAGACACGGGTCAGTCCTCCATCTCGAACGAGCCAAAACAAATGTTGCAGAGCACCGACGGCGATCGCCATGCTGATGGTGGCGATCGCGGGCTTCCAACAGAAACCATCTCGCCAACCAACAGCGACCGCGATCGCGGGAAAGGATCCGCGATCGCTGGAGTCCCATCGAGCCAAAAGTAAGAGCCTCTACTGCCAAACTGCTCTAAACCGTGCCAGAGCCTTTTGAACCCGGTGGCGATCGCCACCCTCATATGGCGATCGCCATCGCCTTATTCTCAGCATTCCGAACTTTCCTTTTTTGAGACGTTTTATTTAATTAATTGTTTTTATTTCCGGATTAGGGCTGCACATTTAGGGTTAATGTTAGCAGCAACCCTCTTATAAGTTTGAACATTCTCCATTGTTGTTCTTTACGTTGAATTTTATAGCAGAGCTTAAGTTTGAGTTTGAATCTCCTTCCTTTGCTTCAACGTCATTGTTTTGATTGGATCCAGAGTTGTTCTCGTTAGCGAACTTTCACCAAGCTTACCTATCGAATTCGTTCATCCCTTGAGTGGACTCTCAAGACATCGAGTTCTTGTTGAATCAAAAGATTCAATACTTATCAAAACCCTAGAAGAGTTGAAGAACGACGACTTCCCTTTCTACCACGATCCCCTCGTGGCATACGAGTCCCCCAGATTCGTATCAATTGGTATCAGTTTCCAGCGGTTTAAAGGTGTAGTCATTCTAAAACTCTTTCTTTCACGTATTCCCTTTCGTTTCCACCAAATTCCGCATTGTAAGAAAACTGAAAAGTTCGAGTGAAACCCTAACCCTAGGTGACAAATTCTTGTACTCAAGAAAACGTCGTGGCTTTACTCACAAAAACAGAAAAACCCACAGAGATTGAAGATAACTAATAACCCAAAGATCGCAGATATCTTAGGCTTCATCAAATTGTTAAATCTTTGACTGTTGGTTCAAGTTTTTGTGATTTACTTGATTATCTTTCATTCTTGACTGATTTACTATTGTCTCTTCTTTACCTTCAGTATCATACGAAATTGCATGCTATTCTTTCTATAACAAAAAAAAAAACAGCATTTGAGATCAAAAGTCGATCATAAATTCGAGCAAAAAGAAATCCTCAGGAGATCTAGACTAGTAGTCTATTCACTATCTCAAGTGTCCATTGTGCCTATCTCTCCATTGTCTAATCATAAGTTTGGCGTCTTGATTGCATGCTAGTTAAGTTTTGATCAATTACTTGCTTGCATCTTTCTTTGATTTCTGAATTTGTTGTTGACTTGGATATATTGATCTTTGCCCTGAGCTAGCCGATCCTTCCCTCACGGATTGCTGAAATTAGTCACCTTATTACGTGATTGATAGTGTTTTGTTTGCTACTCTTTGAGCTCAGTATTCTGATTACTGTTGATCTCTAATCTGTGACTATGTTTGACCAAGGTACAAAGGAACGAAGTCTATCAGACGCTGAAGCTGAAATTGCTCGGCTAAAAGAAGAAATGGGCATTATGCAACAAACTATTTTCGAGGCAGCATCACACAATCAACGAGCCAGAGACAAAGGCAAAAGCCATGTAGTTCAGCGCCTTGCTAGTGTCATTGAAAAGGATGCTCTTACAGATCGCTACAAGCCACATCGATCTAGACACGAGTCAGACGAAAGTGGCTCTGAGAATGATGAGACGCCTAACCATGAGGAGTACAACAGACCTTTCGTCCGGACTAAATCCCGACCTAGTAGGTCAAACGGGGCAGCTACACAACGCCGGGAATCCTCTAACAGGAATCCTCGGCGTCCTCAACGAAGTGGTTCAGCAATTGCTTTTGGCGAGTACGATGAAGAAGATATAGAACTTTATGGGCAAGCTAATCCCAACAATTTTCATCCACCACTTCAGGACCCCATTGAGAATCAACATTACCCCGAAGGTTATCTCCCTCCTCCTGCTTTTCGTAATTACAGGAATGATGATCGGGGTAACAACCATAATGAGTACCATGATGTGAGACGTCCACGGGCACAACAAAGACGAAGAGGACGTAACAACGACAATAGAGGCAATGACAGACGTGTTCAACAAGAAGATTTCTATGAAGATAGACGTCCAGCCCGTTGTGACATCAAGGTACGTATTGAAAATTTTGCAGGTGAGTATGATGCTGCTGTATTTCTGGAATGGCAGCAGACAACAAAGCATGTTTTGAACCACTGTCAGTATGAGGATCACGAAAAAGTGGAGGTTGCAACTCTACATTTCACCGGGGCTGCAAAGACATGGTGGAATAGAGATGTAACCATGAGAGAAAGACGAGGGTTCCCACAAGTTGACACTTGGAATCAACTGATGTTCATCATGACACAAAAATATGTGCCAACTGACTACAAGAATGAGCTGCGTTTGAAGATAGTACTTGCTAAACAAGGTACACAAACTCCCAATGAATTCTATGTTTCTTTGGAAGATATGTACTATAAAGCAGGTATGAGTGTGTCAACAGCTACAATTCGAACCAAATTCTTGAGTGGTTTGAATGTCTCCATTAGAGACCAATTGGAGATTTTGCCCATCAAAGATCTCAACTCCCTTGTGCACACAGCGATGCAAATCCACAACCAATTAGTGCGCAAGAAATCATCTCCATGGGCTTCCAATCAAAGGTATAACTCTCGTGAAAGTTTGTCAAAATCTATTAATTCTACTCTAAATGTGCAGCAGAAAGGTCAAGGACAAGCTAGACCACAATACAAGAAGGAAGCCACCAATACTCCCCCAGAGCCATCAAGAGGTACAAACCGAAGTAGACAGCAGACACAGAGTGCTACAAGTGTGGAGGGCATGGGCATATTTTTAGAGAATGCTCAAATCCAAGAAAGGTGTTGTTCAATCAACAAGGTGGCTATGAGAGTGTTGAAGAGGAAGATGAATATGAAGAGGCTGCACAAGATGAAGAAGATAATGATCCTTATGTTTGTGCACCCTCAGATATGCAAGGAGGGACGACACTTAGCCTTGTCACAAGGAAAGCTTTAACTATCAAAGAAGCCGCGCTAATGGACCAAAGGGAGAATTTATTTCAAACTAAATGCTTGGTTCAAACGACGTCTTTGAGTGTTATTATTGATGGTGGGAGCTACTGCAATATTCTGAATGCTAAGGTGGTTCACCACCTAAATCTCAAGACAACTCCACACCCTCAACCATATGGCCTTGAATGGATAACCGAAGGTAAGGGTGATGTGGTAAATAGGCAATGCCACATCTCTTTCTCTATTGGTCCATACAAAGATTCGGTTTTATGTGATGTTATTGCAATGGATGCTACACACCTTCTTCTTGGTCGTCCTTGGCAGTTTGATAGGAAGACGGTGCATGATGGCCTCCTCAACACTTACGCTTTCGTCCATGGAGGAAGACGTGTAACCTTGCTGCCCATGACACCACACGAAATCCTCATGGATCATCAAGAAAGGAGCAGGAACAAGGCCTTAGAAGCGGCTAATCAGGAAATTTGAAGCCAAACTACTCGAGAAACTGCTGCACAACAACCCGCGATCGCGGGCTCACAACAGAGAGGCTCGGAATTCAGAAGAAGCAAATCTTCGATCGCGGACCAGGAACCCGCGATCGCGACACCCAATTTCAGCGACACCTCCAATAATCCGACTACAGTTCGAATGAAGGACCCATACAAACAAAAGTCGGGTATACAGGGACGCTGTGAGAACAGAATACTACTAACACGCTCTCAGGATATCACTCCAATCATTCAGGGACGTTCACCTTGCTTTCTTTTAATTCCTAAAGCGTGTCTTTCTAGTAACAAACAAGATGATTTACCCCGTGTGATTCAATCGCTTTTGCAGGACTTTACAGACGTCTACCCTGATGACTTACCAGGTGGATTGCCTCCACTCAGAGGCATAGAGCACCAAATTGATTTGGTTTCGGGCGCTTCCCTACCCAACAGAGCTGCATACAGGGCAAGCCAGGAAGAGACAGCTGAGCTACAACGACAAGTTCAAGACTTGATGGATAAAGGCTACGTTCGAGAAAGCCTTTCCCCTTGTGCAGTCCCAGTTATCTTGGTGCCAAAGAAGGATGGCACATGGCGTATGTGTGTGGACTGCAGAGCTATCAACCAAATTACAGTGAAATACAGGTATCCTATCCCCCGCCTGGATGACATGCTTGACGAATTGCATGGTCTACTCTATTCTCCAAGATCGATGTCAAGAGTGGATACCATCAAATTCGTATGAAGGAGGGTGATGAATGGAAAACAACCTTCAAAACAAAGTATGGTCTCTATGAATGGTTAGTAATGCCTTTTGGACTTACAAATGCACCAAGTACTTTTATGAGATTGATGAACCATGTGCTTAGACATTTCTTAGGAAAATTTGTTGTGGTTTATTTTGATGATATATTGGTGTATAGTCGTTCATTGCATGATCATGTTGACCATCTTCGACAAGTCTTAGAATGTCTTAGGAAAGAGCAATTGTATGCTAATTTGTCCAAATGTGTATTTTGCTCTACTTCTATTATCTTTCTTGGCTATGTTATTTCTAAAGATGGATTGCAGGTGGACCAAGAAAAGGTCCGAGCCATTAAAGAGTGGCCAACTCCTACTACTCCCACTATGGTAAGATCATTTTTAGGATTGGCAGGCTTTTACAGGAGATTTATGCAGACTTCAGCACAATTGCAACCCCATTACATGAGCTCACAAAGAAAGGAGCCACTGTAGAATAGAAGGACAAACATGAGGCTGCATTCCTTCGGCTTAAGGAAAGTCTTTGCAATGCTCCATTGTTGCAACTCCCCGACTTTCAAAAGATGTTTGAGGTTGAGTGTGATGCCTCCAATTTCGGCATTGGTGGTGTCTTGCTCCAAGAGAAAAGGCCTATTGCCTACTTCAGCGAAAAACTCTCAGGTGCAGCACTTAACTACCCTACTTATGATAAAGAACTTTATGCTTTGATTAGGTTATTCAAGACATGGCAACACTACCTATGGCCAAAACAATTCGTTGTCCACACGGATCATGAGGCATTGGCGTATTTGAAGCAACAATCCACTCTAGGAAGACGCCATGCCCGTTGGGTAGAGTTTATGGAGACCTTTCCATATGTTGTCATGCATAAGAAAGGTAAGGAGAATGTGGTAGCCGACGCCCTTTCTCGCAGGTATGTTCTCTTAACTCACCTCCAAGCTAAATTACTCGGATTTTCATTGATAATAGACTTGTACATGCAAGATGATTTCTTCAAGTCTATTTATGAGAGTTGTTTAGCTAAAGGTGAGGTAGATGGCTACTTTGTGGATCAAAAGTTTCTTTATAGACGGGGCAAGCTTTGTATCCCTTCTAGTTCTATAAGGACACTTTTGATTCATGAAGCTCATGAAGGGCGGGGACACTTTGGAATAGCCAAAACCTTAGCCGCTCTTCAAGAACATTTCTATTGGCCACATATGATCAAACATGTCACACGATTTGTCAATGGTTGTGTGACTTGTCACAAGGCGAAAAGTCGCTCATCTTCTTCGTTGTATACACCCCTACCCATTCCCAATCAACCTTGGGAAGATTTATCTATGGATTTTGTTATGGGGGTGCCTACAACTAAGAAGGGGAGTGACTGCATCTTTGTTGTGGTTGATAGGTTCTCCAAAATGGATCATTTCATGGCATGTAAAATGACTAATAATGCTACCGACATTAGTAATATCTTTTTTCAGCATGTTGTTAGGTTGCATGGAATTCCTAAAACTATTGTTAGTGATAGGGATGTGAAATTTGTGAGTCATTTTTGGAGAACATTGTGGGGAAAGCTAGGTACTAAACTCCTATTTTCTACTAGCTATCACCCACAAAATGATGGACAGACTGAGGTTACGAATAGGACTCTAGGCTCACTTCTAAGGACCATGCTTCGTGCTAATCCTAAGAGGTGGGAGGACTTACTTCCGTATGTTGAGTTTTCGTATAACAGGGTCGTCCATTGGGCAACAAGAGTGAGTCCATTCGAGGTGGTTTATGGTCGAAATCCTTTGACCCCGATGGACATGATTCCACTTCCCTTGAAAGATGGTGAACAGGCTGCAGGAGCTAACCGGGCTGAGATGATCAAGGAATTTCATGAGAGAACCAAGGAGCAGCTGCAACGTCGTTCATTACAATATGAATCCAAGGCGAACAAAGGGAAGAAAAGGGTCACCTATGCCCCAGGAGATCTCGTGTGGCTGCACATGAGAAAGGAACGCTTTCCATCTAGACGAAAGCACAAATTGGATGATAGAGGTGATGGACCCTTCAAAATTCTTAGATCTTTTGGTCCTAATGCATATGAGCTTGATTTGCCTCCAGGTATTGGTGTTCATGGGACATTTAATGTTGCTGATTTGTCCCCATACATTCCCCCAGACTTAGACATTGACGACACGAGGACGTGTCGAGGCCAAGAAGGGGAGAGTGAAACGATACCGGACAAGACATTGACAGAGGCTGAAGAAGAAGAACTCATGAGCATACGCTCACTAGGCCCAGTGACCCAAGCTAGAGCAAGAGCGGTAGCCAAGGCTACTCAATCAATGGTCACCAAAGGCCTAGCCATAAATAGCGAGATCGGTGCAACCGAGAGAACGTGGAGCTTGACAACGCTCGAAGAGGTGGATGACTACCGGACACTTGGCGAAGCAACGCTGGCCTTCAAGCCAGCCTCGTTAGTCAAGGGTCGAGACACGGGTCAATCCTCCATCTCGAACGAGCCAAAACAAATGTTGCAGAGCACCGACGGCGATCACCATGCTGATGGTGGCGATCGCGAGCTTCCAACAAAAGCCATCTCGCCAACCAACAACGACCGCGATCGCGGGAAAGGATCCGCGATCGCAGGAGTCCCATCGAGCCAAAAGTAAGAGCCTCTGCAGGATGGCATGGTTTGTGACAAACTGCTCTAATTAGTGCCAGAGCCTTTTGAACCCGGTGGCGATCGCCATCGCCTTATTCTCAGCATTCCGAACTTTCCTTTTTTGAGACGTTTTATTTAATTAATTGTTTTTATTTCCGGATTAGGGCTGCACATTTAGGGTTAATGTTAGCAGCAACCCTCTTATAAGTTTGAACATTCTCCATTGTTGTTCTTTACGTTGAATTTTATAGCAGAGCTTAAGTTTGAGTTTGAATCTCCTTCCTTTGCTTCGACGTCATTCTACTGATTGGATCCGGAGTTGTTCTCGTTAGCGAACTGTCACCAAGCTTACCTATCGAATTTGTTCATCCCTTGAGTGGACTCTCAAGACATCGAGTTCTTGTTGAATCGGAAGATTCAATACTTATCAAAACCCTAGAAGAGTTGAAGAACGACGACTTCCCTTTCTACCACGATCCCCCCGCGGCATACAAGTCCCCCAGATTCATATCACACAACATTCTCCGTTATCTAGCGCCCAGGAATAAAGCTATTCTGAGTCGGACCGACAAGGGAGGCCATGAGAGGACGAAAGCGATTGGCCAGCACCTTCATAATGATCTTATAGAGCACGTTTCACAAGTTGATCGGTCTAAACTGGTGGATATATTCTAGATTGTCCACCTTCCCAATCAACGTAATAATAGTCTCGTTAACCCCCGAAGGAAGAACCGAACCCCTCAAGAAAGATTGAACAAAGCTAACCACATAAATCTTAATGTCAGCCCAACATGTTTTGAAGAATATTGGTTGGAACCCATCAACCCCTGGAGCCTTATAAGGGCCCATGTACTTAATGGCGGTCCAAACCTCCTCCTCAGTACACAGACTAATCAGACGGCCCAACTCACCCGGCCCCAGACTCAGGAAACCACCACGCTCAAGACGGATCGGCCCTGGCTCGGACGGGAAATCGAGTACAGATCAATAAAGAACTTCAGAGCCCAAGCTTCCAACTCCTTTTGATCATACATCCAAGAATCATTCTCACCCTTCAGAGCCATATCTTACCCCTTCTCCTCCTAATTATAGTACTAATATGGAAAAACTTAGTGTTCCTATCTCCCAAATCAATCCAAGTAAGGCGGGCCTTTTGGAACCAAAGAGTTTCCTCTTGTTCGAGAGTGAGACTAGAATCATCCTTGAGCTGCGAGTGGAGATTAATTAAGGAGTCATTAACCCCCTGCATAACCTTCTGGATAACGTTAATTAGGGATGCACAAAAATGACCCGGACCAGACCGGAATTCCTTGGGTCAGTTCGTATAATTTAGGAATTTCGGGTTCCGGTCCATGAATTTTCCAGTCCGGTCCGGGACATGAAACCCGGATAAATTTTAAAAATAAATAAAATAGTATAGAAAATATAATATTTTAAATTTTTATGTATAAAACTACCGGTCCAGTCCGGACCTACCCGAGAATTTTCGGTCCATATGTTTTAAAAATTCCGGTCCACCGGTCCGGTTCGGTCCCTGGTCCATAGGTATTAAAAATTCCGATCCGGTCTGGACCGGTTGTGCAACCCTAGCGTTAATCCTACAAAGCAAGTCAGACTTCTTGTGATGTATATTCCCAAAAACAAGCCTATTCCACGTCGGGAGTCTTTGCTTCAGAGCTTCCAGAGCCCTACAAGCATCAACATCAGTTTTCCAATTGTTCCCAACAAACTCCACAAAGCGGGGATGGAGGATCTAGGCGGCTTCAAACCGGAAAGGGCGACGAAGCTTGTTACAGTCAGAAGCAGAGCGGAGGGAGAGAAGCAAGGGGTTATGATCTGAGGAGATAGTTGGGAGGTGTCGAACCACCACTTCGTCCCAACGAAGTCTCCCAGGAAGGTTCGTCAAAATGCGATCGATCCGTTTAGAGACCTTAGTAGCCTCAGAATTTCCGCGCGACCAGGTAAAGCTTGGACCCACAAAGCCAAGATCAATAATCTCAAGGTCGTTAATCCATTGAATAAAAGTAGTGGAATCCGGCGATAAGGAGCAAGAACCCCCCCATGCCTCTCCTGAAGTGAAACAATGAAATTCAGATATCCACCCACAAACAAAGGTTGTATAACTTAATAATAACACACTTAAGATCAGCCCAAAAAGGGACACACAACTGGGGAGTAGGAGGGTCGTAGGCTGCGATAAGGTGATCCAAATAAGGACCCGGACAGACTTCAGCGTGAATAAAAGAGTTGTGGACAGTCAAAATATTAACCCGGATATTAACATCATTCCATAGGAGCCAGAGGCCCCCGGAGAAGCCCGAAGCCTCCACTCTAAGATAATTGTGAAAGTTAAGTTTGGAGCAAACTTCCTCAGCATTACTCCCTGAGATCCTAGGCTCGAAGATCGCAAGGATATCGACTTTATTCTGGCGAACAAAATACTTAGAAGCTCTTTGAAGACCGGATTTCCAAGCTCCTTGGACGTTCCAAAGAAGGCAATTCATAACGACGTAATGGAAAAGAGGGAGATCAGAGAAAACCTTAAAGGTGTTGATCATCCGGATGGCTAACCTTATGCCCAATCTCGAAGGCATCCATATTCTCCAAGTCCTTATCTTTTTCGAAGTCCGTTTGCATCTAGGACTCGAGAGCATCTTCATTCTCACCCTGATTAACAACGTTCTGCCTCAGAGAACAATCATGGGCCTGGTGGGAATTACTACCATTAACAATCGCTTTGGACAAAACAATAGGTGGGCCTCCATTACTTGCCAACACCACCTGCTAGAACAACATGCCCATTAACAACCTGCTTGCTGACAAGAGCAACAAGCCCATTAATCACAGGCTTATTATAAATATCAGTTTCCCATGCTTCTTTCGTGTGGTTCTCAGCTTCAGAAGCAAAATGGGCAAACCTATTCCCACACCGCCTAGGACCTCTACTCTTGCTTTTTCTGACCCATTTCAACATTCCTGTTCCCACCTCTGTTCCTGCCATATTGCACAGCAAACCAAGCACCCAAATAGCCGTTGGATTCCTGGTGATCCTTTTCCGGGGAGGAGGTCGGAGTCGGAGCTTGGATGCACCAACCGGACGAGTCCAGCGGACCCTCAGAGGAGCATGCCTTGCCCAAAGTCGGGCATGAATCATCCGTGTGTCCCTGCTTCCCACAAGCAAGACAGGTCTCCCCGATTCCTTCGTATTCGACCACGATGACAACCCCATATGTATTCGATCATGTTACATCCATTTGTGTTATGTGACTCATCATGTAATTCAATTTGCCACATATTACAATTTTCTAGCATTGTCCATGTGTCATTTTTTTATAATTTATCATTTTTTACTAATATTATTTTGTGATTATGACAAACTTTTCTTTCCCTATTTACTTATTAATTTATTTTTGTTATTCTCTTGATTTCAAAGGTACTATGCTTTTTAATTTTTCTACTATTTTGTTTGTTTTGTTTCTACCCATTCACAATTGACAAAACTTTTTAAATCAAAACCAATTAAAAATAGTTTTTTTTAACAAGCAAACAAAAGGCTCATTGTTTACAAACAAGTCAAGCTTAAATCATCGTTACAGATGATTTTAAAGAAATCTTTCATGGGAAAGAGTGGAGAGTTCCTAGTAAAAAGAAGTCTATGGAGCTCTAAAATTCCGGAATTTGAAGTGGTGTCATTCCACTTGATGATGATCTCTCTTAGACTCTCAATGGAGGAGACCTTGGTAGCTAAGAAATCCGTTGCTCTATTGCACTGTCGACGAACAAAGTAAAACCTGCAGGAATCAAATTTAGTTGCAAGAGATAAAATATCCGTTACAATAGATCCAATTTCCCGGGGGGGTCAGACTTATGATGAATACAGTTAATAACAGTAAGGCTATCACTTTCAATCAAAATATTCTTTATATTCAAACGAAGGCCGCTTTAATGCCTTCAAGTATGACCACTGCTTCAGTGGTTAAGACCGAGGAATCAGGAATACGAAGATGTTCAACAAAGTAAGGATTAGCATTCGAGTTTCGAATGATGAACCCAATAAAAGACCCAACGGAGACTCTGACCGAGCCATCACAATTGAGTTTATAAAAGTCTTGAGGTGGTCTAGTCCACCTTGAATTATGTGTTGTGGTTTTTGGTTTAGTAGTGGATTTGTTAGATTCGTTGATATCAAACTCCCATGCATTAAACATTAACTAGTATTTTTTATTTTAAATTTGAAGCTGAATTAATTTACTATTTTAAATTAAATTTATAATTTTTTAATAAGTTTAATCCAAATCCCGTGCATTAAACATTAACTAGTATTTTTTACTTTTCACAATAACTTTCAAACATTTTTGGAAGGAAGCCTGTGGTGCATGAAACGTTGGGAATATACGTAACATTAACTAGTATTTATATTTATTTTACTTAATTGATTTTCTAATTAATACTCTCTCCATTTCTTCTTAGTTGTCACTAGCATTTTGAGGCTCGCGCTACGCGTGAATCTAATACATAGGTCTTAAAAATTTAGATATAAATGTTATTGATATGTGTAAATACTTTACATTGTAGTACTATATTTTATGGTTGAAGACTATTTTAACATGTGAATGTTGTAAGGTGAAATATTAGAAATGTGTATGTATAATTATAATAAATAAACATTTTTTTTGTCCACCCTTTACATTACATATGTTTATGAAATCAAAAGAGAGTCTCCATTAGATTCTGGATAATATATTGTATACTAATAATCTCATAACAACTTTACGGTTACAATCTATCTAATTAATTTTTCTAAATTTATTTTTAACATAAAGACATGTTAGAACATTTTACTATGATGGGCTTGACGAACAACAACTATGAATTGGGTATGCAACAGTGAGTCACAACAAATACATATGGCTTCATAAATACGTAAGCTTTATCGAAATCTCAAACGGTGAATGGGATGTAATGCTTTAATCTGTACCACTTTCATTTAATTCTGGCAATGGACAACCAATCTTTATATAGACTAGATACGGGCCTCGCGTTCCGCGCGAGAAAATTAAGGATTTTCGTATGGGATTTAATATAGTTATACATTATTTGTTAATATGTTGTTGTTGTTATCAAGTTTATTAATATTTGTAAATATAAGTATTTTTTTATTTCCTTATATTTATGTTTGAAGTAGTTTTAAAACATAATATTAGAATAAGTTTGCATTGTCATAAGAGAAGCTCACACATTAATTTATTTTGTGACTTAATCAAGTAGAGTATAAATAAATATAACATAGGGATATAAGAAATATATTTAAATACATGTCCAAAAGTCCAATAGGAGGTGATTAAGAAATGAGTAATGCATTAAATTGGTACCAATTTCATTCAATTTTGGCAATGGACAACCAACTTTTATATAGACTAGATACGGGCCTCGCGCTCCGCGCGAGAAAATTACGGATTTTCGTATGTGATTTAATATAGTTATACATTATTTGTTAATATGTTGTTGCTGTTATCAAATTTATTAATATATGTAAATATAAGTATTTTTTATTTTCTTATATTTATGTTTGAAGTAGTTTTAAAACATAGTATTAGAATAAGTTTGCATTGTCATAAGAGGTGATTAAGAAATGAGTAATGCATTAAATTGGTACCAATTTCATTCAATTTTGGCATTGGACAGTCAACTTTTATATAGATAAGATAAGATAAGATGAGATTAGATTAGATACTCTTTTTCTTTTTCCTATATAATTGTTATTTTAACTATTTTTACAAGATTTTGTCAAATTGTTCCCTATATTTATTATTAGATTTGGAATCTTAAAAATTATTTTGAAGACATTACTAATCAAGGATTTGTTTTTTGAAACAAACTAATCAAGGAAATTAAGTAAGAGTAATTTGGATTCTTAATTTGTCTTAAAGATCCTAAAATGACAATTAAAAAGAAACGAAGAGGGAATTATATAAAGGGTGCGGTTCCGGTGAGAATAGTTTTTAAAATGAGAACGTGCGAATGACTAATATGCATCAAAATATACTTAAATGTGCATCAAAAATTTTGCTGCACATTTTTGAAAAACTGATGCACATATACAATTTTACTTGAATGTTCTTCAATTTCTCAGTAAATGTTCTTTGAAAAAATGAATGTTCTTCAAATTTTGGATGTTTTTAAGTTTTTCAACGAATGTGCACCAAATTAGTACTAGATGTGCATCAATTTACTACTAATGTGCATCATTCTCACGTTCGTATTTTAAAAATTATTCTCACCCGACACTTCCTCTTATATAAATAAGGTAAAACTGTGAGATTTATAATTTTTGAATTGTTATGTGTATAAATGAGGAAATGATATCATGGTAGTTTTTGTTTATATTTTAATTTATTTGTATTTTAAATAAGAAAATGATATCAACTTGAGATATTAATCTTTAAAAATGACATGTTGAAGAAGATGACGTGAGTATGTGACACAGCTAATTACTCATCATATGCTTTTGTTTTAGATTTATATAGGTTTCGCCAAAGCTCTTGTAGCTTGGTGGAGGAGGCACTAGCCTCTTATCCACACGTTAGAGATTCGAACCCCGGAAGTGACATGACCCCCTCAATTTAATTTTATGAGATAGGGGTCCGTCTGTTAAAGGGGGTCTCGTGTCTTGCCTTATAAAAAAAAGATTTATATAGGTTTCTTGTAAGAGTAGAATACACTACATTCAAAAAAGTATTGAGAATAAAACAAATGATAGAAACAGTTGCAGAATGAATTGTAAAGATGACACACAAATTTTATACATTGATGTAGAATGTAGTATATTGAGGAGGGTTGTTTAGACGAGGTTTGAGGAAAATAGGAAATATACATAATATTTATTCACCGCATATCCATTTTGTTATTTATCGCCTAGTTTCGTGTGTCGTGTATGGATTGCAATTTTTCAAAAAACAATTCATACGTCACATATGAAATATATACTTCCATACGCTGCGTATTGATTTTCTTTTCCCCATAATCTTGTAGATAATTTCAATACGATCGCATGCATATAAAATTCGTCCACAATGGACATCGTTTGCCCCTTCAAAAAGCCAAAAAACAAAGAAAATTTGTGTAATTATGCTAAGTAACAGATCTACTACTTATAAATTGTATTTATGGATTACATTTAAGTATTACGAATATATCACTAAATAAAATCTTTGTTAAGTTATCTATCATATTATAAAAAAAAATTGAAAAATGTTGTGTTGAGTTTTAACGCACTTGTTGACACGAAAAATTATGTGTGATAAATTTATATTTTGGCCTTTTGAAGGGGGGAAACGATGTACGTTTTGGACGAATTTTATATGCACGCGATCGTATTGAAATTATCTAAAAGATTATGGAAACAAAAACAAAAAAACACCATACACGGCGTATAGATTGGTTTTTACTAATGTCGTCATTGTGTTACATATTGAATTATGTTATACGCGATGCACCAAAGTGAGCGATAATTAAATAGCAAAAATGGTGGGAGGTGACTAGCAATCACCTAAATATATGGTGTAACTCATGCAAGATGATGTTGTGGACGATGCAGATAGTATTTGCATACAACAACAAAATTATCTCAATGTCTTAAAAATGTTCCTCCTTATAGCAAAGTAAGAAAGGGTCAGATATCCGCAACCTTAAAAAAGTTCATGCTTTCAGGAATTATATCTTTGTTCCAATTCATGCAAAACGTATATTTGAGCCCGGATATTTAACAAGCTCGCATTGGTTATGTGAATACATCATGCTTTTAGAGCATCTACCAAATTTTTACCACAAATTGATAAAGGAGGGAGTTTGGTGTATCATTTTATTTTGGGTTTTTTTTTTTTTTTTTTTGCAGGAAATCACCCGTTATTTGTCGAAATTTGCAGGTAACCACCCGTTATAAACGTATTTATTCTAAACCACCCAAATTCTATACTTTTCTTACAATTCACCACCCGTAAACAGTTTCCGTCCAAGTTGTCGTTTGAGTCTGTGAAATGACCATTCCACTCCCACCTTGTCTCTCGAACGAATGAAGAATGCAATTGAAATCACCTCCGGCAATGATAGGCCCCTGAGTGGCTCTGATAGCCTCCTCAAAATCCTTCCAAAACCCAACTCTGTGAGTCACCGTGGGAGGAGCATAGATAGTAAAAATATTAACCAACGTCGAGTTCACCCGGATGGTAGCATGGATAAAACTGTTCGTGGACCGAATCACTTGAAGGTCAACGAAACTCGAATTCCAAAGAAGCCAAATTCCCCCTGAAAAACCCTGAGCTTCAACACGGAAATTGTTAGTAAACTTGGACCGAGCACATGCTCTATCCACATGTGCTCCAGAGATTTTAGTTTCGAAAAGAGCGACAACATTAGAAGCATGATGATTACGAATATATCTTAAGGCCCTATGAAAGCCATCTTTCTTAGCAGCACAACAATTCCAGAATGTGATGTTCAACATAAGGAAACAATAGGATAAAAACCTGACTAGGTTTGAGCGGGATTCGTGATCACCCGATCACATGACTCATCCATCTTCGTGGCTACCGTTTGTTTTTGAGAATCCTCCTTTAGGTCCTGCTCCGATTGTGCATTCTCCATAGTGTCCTCTTCACAATTTATGTTTCCATTGGATGTGTTCTCATCCTCCATTCTGTCCTGCAAATTCAAAATATTAGAAATCTGAAAATTTTGAATTGATTTAGAAGAAGGAAGGGTAGGGGTATCGGGATGGTCCTCCGTAGGTCTACGTCTCTTGGCCGGGAACTCTATTTTCCCTGAAATATCAGTAATAGGGGGAGGCCCATCTTCAATCTCATGGGCTTTATTTTTAGGCCCACGATTATTAGCCCTTCTTTTATTCCTTTTAGCATTTTTCAGCCTTCTAGCCAAGTCAAGGGCCGAAATGGGCTCAAGAGTTGTTCTTGATGGGTTGGCCTTATTTTCAGCTTGAAATGGGCCTTTGGAGAAAGGGTCCACCGAATTAAAAATAACCCTAGTATGGATAGTAGCCTCTTTTCCCTTGGAATCGAAAGGAGCTTTTGTAGCCTCTTTTTTTGCTTCATCAACGACCCTTCCTTCCTTTTGCTCTCCTCCACGCGTCATAAATCCACCAACCATGGGACCACTTCTCTGCACATTAGTAGCTACCTCTTCCACAACTTCTTCATCCCCCATTTTTGCATGCTCACCAAACATATTCCCACTATTAGAGTTCGTACTACCATGGTGCTTAGCTGTCTTTTTTGCAGGCTGGAAGGTCATGCTCCCCCCCCCCGCTCCCGCATGGCTGGTGCAACGGTCGTCTTCTCTGACTGGGCCCCAACATTTGTTTTCGCTGACGTGTCCGCTCTCTTAGCCCTCCAGCTCTCATTACGCCTTCTCCAGGTTTCGTCCATCCAGGAACCATGGCGGCCGGGATTCAAGACGGCGGCGATGTTGGTGGTCGGATTATTATCGTCTTCCTTAGACCCATTTTTTTCAGTTACTCCTCCCGAAGTTCCGGCGTTAGCATCACTGACGACCTTGGCGTTTGGATCCGGTCGGTAGGGACAACTATTTTTCAGATGACCATGACGCCCGCAGTCGTGACATATTGTCGGTAGACCCTCGTATTCAACGAGATACCGATTGTCGTTGATTCCGATCGTTCCCTTTAGCGGCCTCTCAAGGTCAATTTCAACACAAATTCGAGCAAATTTGTCTCTATTAGTGTAGAGGGTCTGCCCATCTACCTTCACCGGATTACCGATGCCTGACGCGATACTCAAAAGAACCTTCTCTTCATAAAGAGTAATGAGAAGATCCAATAGTCTAATCCAAGTCGGGGTTGTCTTAAGCGGATCTGATGGCTTGAACGACGGGAGGTTTAGCACTGCAGGTCGGGTCTTCCATTTGGGTCTCTAACGCCACCTTCGGCGGCGGCGGAGAGGCAGCGAATTCCGGGTCCATGCCGGCGAGAAGAGGAGAATAACACACCCCAGTAAGGTTGTCTGGAAAACGACAGGTTGTAAGAACGAGAACACGCGCGCGCGTTCTTTGAGACTAGCTTTTCAACTTAGTTTTGCTCTTCAAATGCTCTTCGTAATCTCATATTACATTAGTAAAACTTGATAAAATCATTCACAATACTCTCAATAACGACATATTTCAGTAGTATAACATTACTTTGGCTCATAAAACTTTTAATAATATCAAATTGTATAAGAAAACAACATAAAAAATGAAATTTTATGGAATTAGGGCTGGTACTACAACATTTACCGCACCATCCCTAATACCCTAAACCCTACAAACACCAGAAACCCAAAATCTGGGTAAAGGGTTGGTGCGTTAACAATTAACGCACACATTCTGTGCGTTAATTGTTAACGCACAGAATGTGTGCGGTAATTGTTAACGCACCAGAATGTTTCGACGTTAATTCTGGGCTGGGCTGGAATGTTGGGCTGGTGGTCTTGTTGGGCTGGGCTTGTTGGGCTGGAATGTTGTGCTTAATTTGCACCCAATACAATAGTTGCTTGACTTCAGTGTCTTTGAACACAAGTTTGATTGCTCTCAACAAAGCCTTCTCACAGTCGGTCATTATAGCCTTCGACATCACTCCCAAATTTCGACACAACTCATGAACGCACATCATCACAAACTTGTAATGCATTACTCTTTCCTGAACCATGAATGCATATGCGATGTTGAACGTCTCGTGCGTGCAAGTGAAACCAACCATCTCCACTAAAGCCATATCATACCTATTTGTCTTGTATGTAACGTCCATGATAATCACGTGAGGAAACTTCCTGAACAACCGCATCGACTCCGGGTGAGCAAAAAAAAGGACTTCAACCTCATTCGTCTTCGTGTTCCTCAAAAGTTGACAAAAATACTTGTTCTCTTTCAGAAAATTTAGAGACCACTGAGTAACTGACAATTCACCACTATCTTCAAAATTGATCTTCTGCAAAAAAATTGGCAATCTGCTTCATGGATGTCACATTTTGCGGGTCTCTTTTCCTAAACTGAATAAGTATGTTTTTTGGCGTCTTGCGATCACCCCCCGCTTCCCTTGCTATTTTCTCCTCCTCTTTGCTCATTCTACCCATGAATGAATTCCCATGAAAACTAGTAGGAAGGGTGTGGTTGTGACGACCTTCTACAACATTCACGATCCATTTATAACTATATGGCCCTTCTTTGATACGAACCCCATATAACTCGAATGTACAACCACATTTCTTCGATTTTCGGTCACGAATCCTCGGAACCGACAATTCTGGATTTTTTTAATTCACTGTCGGCCTACCCGATCTAGGTTTTCCAAACCTATCGCATACTAAATCAACGCAGTATTTGCTAGATGTACGATGTACCAAAACTATCATCAAATCCCTTGCTCTCTGTTTTGTCCATTCCATCATCTCTTCCTTACTATCTCACATTTGCGCAGTACTAAAATGTGGTCTAAAGTCTTCTTCCTATATTGATTAAACTACATTACTTAGATACGAAATTTTAACTAATTAACCTAAATCTCATGCAATTAAATACAAAATTTTAATTCATAATATACTAACCAAAATCGGTAACGAAGTCCAATCGTCTAATGCTATTGATACATTTGCTCCGCCTTCTTCCTCTCCTTCGACTTCTTCTTCGTCCACTTCCTCATCGACTTCTTCGTCCACTTCCTCTTCTTCATCGACTTCGTATTCTTCTTCCACGACTCCTGATATCCAATTGTCGTTACCATCATCCTCACTACTCTCATAATTATAAGACATTATGGTGTGCATTGCAAAACTTCAACAAGAGAGCCCTTGTTTATATACAAGCAAAAAAATGTCCGTTTACATTTTTAGACCGTTGGTGCGGTAATAGTTAACGCACCAACGGGCATAAAATTCCAACGGGCATTTTTTCAAAAACAAATCATGTGCGGTAACTATTACCGCACAGATATAATAATATTTATTAATATTTTTAAAATTTTATTTGTCTTTTCAAAAAATTATTAAAAAATTAATATCTTGTGCGGTAACAATTACCGCACAGAATATTAATATTTTAATAATTTTATTTCAAAATTTATTTGTTTTTAAAAATAATTTTTCTTGTACGGTAACAATTACCGCACAAGTTTTAAGTAAATCAAAAGTTTAATTTTTTTTGCTTAATCTGGGATTAATCTGGTGCGGTAATTGTTAACGCACAGATCTGTGCGTTAATTCTTACCGCACCAGCTTCGTATAGGTTTCAGAAAAATTTCCAGGAATGCCCCGGAACCCATTGGTGCGTTAATTGTTACCGTACAGAAGTGTGCTACTAATGTTACCGCACAGAATAATGTGCATTTAGCCCCAAAAACGTGTGCATATAGACGGAGCCTTTTCATATCTTGTATTTGTCCATATTACTATTCATAGTTTTTGGCGTTTTATGCTTTCTTTCTATTTTTGTATTTGATCAAATGGGTTGAGCCTTAATGTTGGCCCAACCCTATTAGGGTTTACTTTTGACACTAGAGTTAGTTGTTTTTTCCATTCTTATTTTCTATATAAACTCATCATATACTCTACTTTGTAATCTTCAAATTATGTATAATCTAGTGGTGAGTTCCTCCTAGAAAAGGACATAAGGTTGTTTCTTGAACAAACAAGTTTCATGCTTGGAAGAGCAATAGTCTGAACTACCATACTCCATCGAGGATCGATCACATGGTTCACATCACTCAACAAGGAGGACCTAATTTGCGCAGCGCTGGTTGTAAGCTTGTTCTTGAACCATGAGCGTTGGAGCCGGAGTCTCAATCCATCAAACATATGGCTGCTCTCTCTTTCTCCCTTCTCTTTGCATCACTCAATTAGCTCATTTTGGAAAAGGGTCATGTCCGCCGTGGATGGATTGTGATTCAAGTTTTTTTTGGGAATGACTCAATTAGGTTAGGTTTGGGGGAAAAAATCAATTAGGGGTTTACTGGATTTTTAGCTCAACGAGTTTATAAAGAGAGGAGAAAAAGAAAATAAAGAATGAGAAAACCTCAGTACTGATTCGTTCATACAACTTTTTTTAGCGCATTTCTATATAATTATTAAATAACTCTTTCTATATTAAATCATACAATATATGGATTGAAGAAGGTTAAAAATATAAATAAATAAATAAGCATAGTATCTTATAAATCTGAATTATCCTAAAATAAACACACACATAATTATAATTTTTCTATTTATACGATTTAATGTATCAAAAAGGAAAATGATTAAGAAAATTACATATGACACTATAAATAATAAAGGGGATAAACTTTTGAGCCGAAAATATTGAGTTTTGCACCGATTTAAAACGCCACGGCGTGGAGTTTAAAAATTGAATTTATATCACGGTTCTGTCAAATCCTGGTTATAAGGTACACTTTTTACCTCGGTTCTGCTCATTTTATCGAACACGTCATATCAAACTTGAACTCCTAAAATCTCAACTTCAACTACCTACTTTAGCTATCTTCAACTTCAGCTTACTTGTATTTCAGCGCCCACTTTGACTCGTGTATATTCAAACGGACCCTTAAGCGATTTCACACGGTAATACACATTTGTCACGCACTCTTGTACGCAATTCTTCATGCAGTGTGACATACCATACGCAATTAGATGAGAAGGAGGGGGCGTCGGGATAAAATGAATGGATTGACAAACGCAATTAGATGAGAATGAGTTTGGAGGTTGTGGTAGAGGGAGGAAACGAAGATGATGTGTTCTTAGTTAGTGATGAAATTAGCAATTAAGAGAATAAATAATTAGGATAAAGATTTAAAATATTAGCATTTATTAGGTACAAATTGACATTACTTCATCAAACCCAACAACTTTTATATAGATACTAGATCCGGAATCCCGCGCTTCGCGCGGGGAAATTACGGTTTTTCGTTTGCGGTTAGTCATTCAATAAGCCATACATTTAAAATGAGTGAAAGATGATATAATAAAATTCTACAAACTCGTAAGATGCAATACAACTATTGCACCGGTGGTTACAACCGAAATCAAGAATGAAAAACTTGAGAAGGCGTTTGGATACTTTAATAGGCAAGACATATCTATACATATACTAAAAAAAAACGTTGTTTTGCCACATGTCACACTTATATTCAATTTGCATATGTGTCGACCTCTAAGCTATGCTACATCATCCACCATGTCATCATCCACATCGTCCGACTTTATATTTTAATATATATCTTTGAAATAAATATGTAAAAAAATCAAAAACATATCTAATAGGTTATATAACAAAAAGAAATATCAATTTTTATCTTTTATCATATCATATCTTTATCTTATATATATATATATATCTTTATCTATTATTATGTTATCAATCTAATTAAGTTGAGTTATTAATGAACTTAAACTATAAAACATAAATCGTAAACTATAAACTATAAACTATAATCTATAAATTATAAATCATAAAATATAAACTACAATCTATAAACTAATTAATAGTATAAAATATAACTATATTATTAAAATAAATTATAAAATATAAACTACAAACTATAAACTAATTAATAGTATAAAATATAACTATATTATTAAAATATTTATTACATGCGACCCCGTACATGGTACGGGAACACACACTAGTTTGTACTGAAAAAACCTAAGTAAAATCATCCTTCAATTCAACAATCAAGTGGGAAGATGAAAGGCTAAAGGGAAAAAGAAGGGTTGAATATCAACGGAAGAAATAAAGCCTAATCGATAAATCAAATTTAACCAAATAAACCAATTAGGCCCGATGGATTAATTACGATGGTCGGATACGGATTGACATTACTTTGTCAAACTCATCAATTTCTATATAGATATATAATATATAGATAGATTAAAATATCTAATTAACCCATATTCATTTTTAACCGAAGGAGGAGGGGGCGTCAGGATAAAACGAATGGATTGACATATTAGCATTTATGAGGTGAGTTCCGGTGTAACGAGTATTGTGGTGTAACGGTGTAACGAGTATTTATCCTCAATGATATTCAGGTTTGTAAAGGTTGATATTCTACTTTATATAGATTTAAGTTATATATGCACTAATCACATTCTCATATGCTTGTGTCTCTATTCAATCTTTTATGCTATTTGTTCATGTTTATTTAGTTGAATATCTACCCTATATTGATATAGGTAAATTAAGTTGAATATCAACCTTAACAAACCTGAATACCATTAATTGTGAATACTCGTTACACCGTAAGAGACTGTTACACCGAAACTTAAATTTAGCATTTATTAGGTACAAGTTGTCATTAATTCGTCGAACCCAACAATTTTTGTATAGTATATAGATATAGATTCACCCACCCCAACTTTTTGTCATCTCGTTCTACTACCTTCATGAATATCCTTTAATTGTTTATGAATATCGATTATTTTTACGCTCGTGAATATCAATCAACTATTCATGAATATCGATCATTTTTTGTTTTATCTTGTTCTACTACGTTCATGAATATCATTTAGTTGTTTATGAATCTATCTTCTTTTTTACCACATGTCATTTACTCTTTCAACAAGCTTTTTGTAAAATATTTTAACCGGAATTATTTTTATATTTAAATTAAACTTATATTTTATAAAACTCGTGCGATGCACGAGAAACTGAACTAGTATTGAGTAATTTGAATATCGATCATTTTTTTTCTTCATGAATATCAATTACTCCGTAGTTCTTTATGAATATCTACTTCATATGTGTATTTGCTCCTATTTCTTGAATAATCTTCCACATATATACATCTCAGTTTTGAGTAAATATTTAATTTGATAGAAACACGAAAATCACTAAATGAAAATCACGCTCAAGTTATATGAATATCACATTCATTTACATGAATATCATACTCGCTTATATGAATATACTCGAGTGTACGAATATCACACTCGGTTACATGAATATTATCAGTCATGAATATCATTCATGAAAATCAATCACCAACTCTGTCACATATTTACGCAAATATCATCATCATATTGTAAATAGCATCACCAAGTGATGAATATCACATCTAATATGTGAATATTATCTTCCAACCGACTTTTCCGGGTCTTTAAATTTAAGTGATTAACAATGGTGTTGTCGTATGGGAACTGGGCTCACACAATTGCCTTATGCTTTATGTGTCATTTTCTTCGGATTTAACAACCCTCAAACAATCCTTGGAACCTAAAATCAAAACAACATCAACAATGAATATGGAAGAAAATTAGAAATATTATTAATAAAATTTCAAATTTAAACGATACAAGTCGATTGTGAGATGTGATTATGTGATAGCTAGATTGCCCAACAACTTCATGAAAAAATATAGATTACACCAACAATTATACTGGGTGATACTTCGTAATTTAAAGAAGACCGAATTGCATATATTCAATGCAAGATAAACAAAAGATGAAAAGAAAATAGTACATGCGTTTGACGAATTTTTTTCTTGAAATGGACTTTTTTTCAAAAAAATTCCCGACGTAGGCTCTTTTCAAAAGAAATTCCCCATATAGGCACTTAAATTAATGTATATATAAACTTTGAAAAAAAAAAAATGACTTGTATAAGGCGTATAGAAATAAAAAAAAATTAAAAAACATTTTACGTGTCTTACACGGGGGAATTAAAAAATACAAATCTGTATAAGAGACGCTGGTTCGACCAACGTCTCTTATACATGTTCAAATAAAAAAAAAAGACCATTTATATGAGACGCTGGTTCGACCAGTGTCTCATATAATTTTTTTTTTTATGTTTTAACGTATAAGAGACGCTGGTCGGGCCAGCGTCTCTTATACATAAAAAATTCAAAAAAAAATTACCAGCTTCGGACGAGACTCTCACACATAAAAAAAATCCGGAGCTGACATAAGTGCCTATATTGGGAATTTCTTTTGAAAAGAGCCTACGTCGGGAAGTTTTTTTGAAAAAAGCCCATTTTAGAAAAAAATTCTGCGTTTGACTCTAATTAGTTAAAGTTTACCTTATTTTATACCCTCAATGCTCCCATATCTTAAATCATTTTAATGAAGATTTTGTAATGAGCTTGGGATTGGCAGTGCGACAATGGTAAACTCAGAGAGTTTGACAGAGGACGAAGAACGAAGGAGAATCGAAAGAGATGAGGATGATTGATATTATAGATATCATAATCATAATATATATAATTTTTGGAGTGGTTGACAAGATATTCGTGAAGATATTCATGATTATATTCATCTTGGATTAAGTTTTTGCTTGGCCCACCGGAAAAAATGAGTTCATTATTAAAGTTCATATTTTTTATATAAAAAATTTCACCTATATTTTTCAAACAAATCTATTATTATTAAATAAAAGATTATCTTTTAAGAAATTACATCAATCTATTTCCTAATAAATATTTTATCTTTTATTAATTTAAAAACGAAATTATTTTTATAAGGGTTATATAATTAAAAAAAAAAATTTGTGCTTAGTATTTATAAATATATTAATTTTATAGTCGAAATATTCATTATAAAATGGGAAAAATATGTTATTAAAGATATTTGTTTATTATATATTCACAAAGATATTCATCAATATATTCACAAAGTTGTTCATCAATATATTCATATTGGGTTGAATTTTTGCTTGACCCAACGAGAAAAAAGTCCAATATTCAAAAACAAACCTATAAGATATACTGAAAAATATTTTAGTTCAAAAAAGATAATAAAATATATTAGGTATATTAGTTTTTACACTACATAGATTGTTAGTTGGTAGTTGGAGATTACACTACATCTTTACAATAACATACTTAAGTTATATTAAATTTGATAAAATAATATATTTTATACTGTTATATTGTATAAATGTTACTATATCCTTTCTAGAGATATTATCAAACAAAAATCTTATCAAAAACGAAAAAGTTTATTCTTTATTAGCCTACTAAAAAATTTCAATATTAAATACATACACATTGTTTAGTTAGACAGATTAAAAGTTAAATAAACAATCTTATCCTATAAAACAATATGTTTTAAAAAGAACAAAAATAATTCTATCATTTATAAATACCATGATACACTCAAAAATATTCACCCAATATAGATATTAGAGACACTATAACAATCTGTGTTCATATGTCACATTATGTGTTCATTGGCGAAAATGTGTTCGTACAATATACCGCGTGTGTTCATGCGTAACGATGTTTGTGTTCATCGTCTTTTTTCCCCACCTTAAGATTTATCATCACCGAAACTTAACCCATATCATATATGCTACTCTAATGTTAGTTAGATTCTCTTACTACATTAATCGAAAATGTAAATGTATTTTTAAGTCCAGTAAATTATAAAGGCCCACATAAACTAAGATCTTTCAACATCAATTTTTTTTTTCCAATTATGTCACTTAAAATATATGATTTTATTTATATATTACAATGTTAAACAATTTTCCAGACTTTTATATTTGAGATTTTTTCCGATAGGCTAAGTAAAAGCCCATAAGTTATGATGAGTATATTGATGAATATTACTTAAATATTTTATCAATCTTCCCATCTATATACCTAGAAATATTACTGATTTAGATAGGAGAAAAGTATTCACCAAATATATTCATTATAATTTTTGGATTTTTGTTAGCCCATTTGGAAAAAAGTCCTATAAAAGATATGGTAATAACTATTAAGGCATTCATAACATATGTGTGGAAAAGGAATCGCACATGAATACAAAAATTAATATAATATTTTATATAAGAAATTTACGAGGAAATAATTTTTGAAATAAAAGAGATATTTTTCCATGAAAAACAAAGAAGTAAAAATCGGTATTACTATTTTGTTATCAACCTTTCAACTTTTTACAAAAATATATTCTATGAACAAGAATTTGTTATACCGCTAATAATGGATTTGCTTCCATTATTCTATCAACTCTTCATAATTTGATTTGAAAAGCATATATATAGGCCATTTTAAGTGTATTAAATTATATTTAGATAGTATATACAAAGCAAATAAGTATTTTATGTAAAAGATAATTAACTAATTAATTTAATATGTATAGATGAGAAATATTAAATGTATTAAATTATATTTGGATACTGTGGGTAGCTAAATTTATTAGATAATAGATCATCAATTAATTGAATTAAGATTTTGTGTTAATATTCTTAAACATGTGACATTTTTTTTTGTTATTTTAAGTCATGGCGACGTGTAAGATAACATGGTTAATGAGTGACATAAGTCGAAGACTGACACGTAAGTCAATTGAACATTACAAGAAGAAAATTATAGAAAAATTATGACAAAGTGATTCAAATAAATGTTACGCTAAATCTCCCAAGATTAATATCTCAATTAAAATTAAATTATAGAAAACGATTCTTCCTCAGATAAATATTACCTAGCGGCTAGCATAATTTTTTAATTGTAAGATAAATGAGGTTAATTACAAATAAGTGATATCACAAAGTGATAGAAGGAAAAACAATTTGGAAAGAAATAAATTATAAATTTCTAAACAATTAAAGTTAAAGCTTATATTTTCCAGTTTCGTGTATGCATTTAGTATGTTTATGTACATTACTATTTAATTTGTCAAATTACTTTTAATTCTTATATAACAAAAATAGTTTAAAGCAATAATAAATTAAAATATTCACTAAAGATATTCACAAAGATATACATCAATATATTCATCATAATTTTGGGGAAAAGATCTCGTGAGGATGAGTCTTTAGATAAGGACTGAGGATGATGCACACAAATGCTATAATCAATGCACACACACATTACAACTAATACACACAACATTTGGTGATGTACACCGTCTATGATACATGCACACATTGTGTGCATGAGTTATAACTCGTGTGTGCATTAATTATAGCGCTTGTGTACATCATCCTCAGTCCTTATCTAAGGACTCATCCTCACCGGAACCAAACGGCTTTTGCTTAGCCCATCAAAAAAAAGTCCAATATTAAAGTCCAGATAGATCTTTTTACTATAATAAATAAACAAATAATATTTTTTAAGATTCATAATTGAATATGAAAGATCGTATAGATTATTTATTATAATAAAAAAATAAAATTATATTATTTAAGATTCATATCTGAAAAAATTCTTAACAAATATATTCATAAGTGCTATTATTATAACAATAAAATCAATTCAAAAAATATATATTGAAAAAATATTCATGAAAATATGCTAAAAAGGAAGAAAACTAATTTAAATAATTGCTATACAAAGATATACTTGCTTTTTTATGTATGGGTTGGGGATTGAGGATAGTTACTACAAGAAAGAAGAATAAATAGTTGCTATATTTGTATAAAAATTAAAGAAATTTATAATTTAACACTCTAATATGATAGATATTCTGTCAACCTATTTTATTTAATTTATAATATTTTTTTTTGTTATTCTATTTCTTTAGAGATATTATTAAATACAATTCTTATTAATTATAAGAGGTTGTTTATAAATATATAGAAGCAAGATAAGTCATGTTACAAAAATAGTTGAATCTAACTAAAGTTATATATATATATATATATGATTGTAGATCCACATCAAAATATGAATTAAATATATCAACAAAAGTATACTTATTTAATCAATTTTAAAAAATACAATATACTTGTATTAAAATAAAACCATGTAGATGATTATACAAATTACTATTTCGTATTATATAGTGTAAATCACATTCAATATCGAGAAATAAATATCACTACAAATTATTCCAAAGTAATAAGACTATATGATATTTTTCGCATGCGTGAGAATTGCAAAGGACATCATTAATAATGGTTTGATAATAAAAAAAGATTATTTATAAGAACAAATAATTTACGTATTAGTGTATTAGTAACGAAGACAATAAGGTCCAAGTTATAAAATGAAAAATATACCAACAATATTATATTTATTAATTTAATTTTATAAATGTGATATATTTTAACTAAAGCTCGTGCGTAGCACGGGCAAGAAAGTAGTAGTAGAAGTAAATCATTGGGATATTATGCTATCAAATCTCAATCAAATTAATTAAACTTAATAAGAAAAAAGTAAACTAACTAAAATGAAAGATTCGGTATATTTCAAATAAGAAAGACTGCCAATTCTTTTGTTTGGAGAAATACAACACTTCTTCTGAAGGGATAAGCTTTCAGCAAATCCTGCATCAACGTATCTTGAATTCGGTTTTCTCATCCTTGTAGATCTTCGAACTCCAGATTCATCACTGTCCACTCTATCAAGTTCTGGTGCTTTATCATCTCTACTCGAGCTACTTCCTCTACTTGACATAGTCTCCTTTTCAGGTGATTTCCTTACACCAGACTTCCAAGGGCTTGAAGTACTATGAGACCTTAGACTGTGAACCTCTGGTCCTGAGTCACTGATCACCGATGGTTCAACCTGCGGCTCCACCTGTTCTTCCTCTGAAATATTTCCTGAATATGGTAGAACCACATTATCATGACCCCACCAAGATGAGCCTTCATCAAAGACTACGTGACATGATACGTAAGCTTTGTTGGTTGTTGGATCAATGCACCTCCAACCTTTCCTTTGTTGGTCATATCCCACAAATATGCACCTGATGGCCTTCTTTTCCATCTTGACTCTCATCTTCTCTGGAACGAACACGTAACACACACATCCAAATACTCTAAAGTGTGTTACCGTGGGCTTTTTCCTGTACAAAACTTGGTAAGGTGACTGAACCCAAGTTTTGCTTGAGGCATCCTGTTGATGACGTGTGCTGCAGTAGTCATACACTCTGCCCAGAAACGAGGTTGAACGTTCTTTGCGTGCATCATGCTTCTGCAAGTTTCTCCAAGATGTATGTTCTTCCTTTCAGCAACTCCATTTTGCTGAGGTGTGTATGGACACGTGAGCTGACGATGTATCCCGTGCTTCCTCAAATACTCTTCGAACTCTTTTGAGGTGTATTCTCTGCCATTATCAGCTCTGAGACACCTTATTTTCTCACCGAGTTCATTCTCCACCAGATTTTTAAACTCGGTAAACTTCTTGAATACTTCACTTTTCTGCTCTAAGAAAATATACCCACACATATCTTGAAAAATCATTAATGAATGTGAGCATATATTGCTTACCTGAGCAAGATGGTGTTTTCACTTTGCCAAACACATCCGAGTGTATAAGCTCCAACGGTCTTGATGCTCGTACCTTTGATTCATTGAAAGGCAACTTGTGTGCTTTCCCAAACTAGCACCCCGCACATACAACTCCTTCACGTACTTCTAGAGAAGGAAGCCCCTTCACCATGTCCTTCTTCATCATCACCTTTAGCCGATTGAAGTGAACGTGTGCTAACCGAGCATGCCACAGATCTGTCGTCTCATGTTGACGAGCCTTATCTACATATGCCTCTCCAGCTGATAGCACATACAGCTTCCGTACCTTATTCCCTTCCATGAGAACTTCACCACGTATGCTTGCATTTGCCAGCACCTTGACATCGTCTAGGCCAAACACAACATAGTTTCCTGCAGCTGTAATCTGAGGAACCGACAAGAGATTCTTCTTCATTCTTGGAACATGGTATACATCTTCCGAAACCTTAGGACCTCCTTGCATGGTGAAACTGTCAAGTCTCCAACATGTTGTACTGGATGCATAATATTATTTGTTGTGATGACTGCTTCTCTGCCTTCATACTTCCGCAGCGTCGTGAACTTGCTCATATCACCAGTCATGTGATGTGAGCAACCTGAATCAACTATCCAGTCTTTCTCATAGTTGATTCGTTCCTTCTTAACACTATTAGCTATGCAAGCTTCTGAAGAAGGAATATCTACTACCGTAGTAGTCAGAGCCCAGTCTTGCTCCTCTTTTTCTATTGCTGCATATGACGCAGTAACGTCCCACTCGTCTTCACTATCATCTTCACGAGTCCTTCTTGATTTTTCCTCCACCGAGTTTCCTTCGGCAATCTTCGCTCTGCAATCCCGAGCAAAGTGACCCAACTTGCCACACCTGAAACATCTCCCAGAGTTTCTCTTTGGACCTACCTTCTCCTGCGTAGGACCCATGCTTTCTTGCCTCTTCTGTTTATCACTGCTCGGTCCCCCCTTAAACTCATCTGGCTTCCTCCTATAATACAACCTTTGATTCTTCCCTTTATTCGAGTAAAGGGCCTCCTCATGGTCTTTGACAGAAAGACCGACCATCTGCTTTGCCAGTGTCTCTTGATTTACCAAGAGATTCTCCAACTCCAACAACGATGGCTGTGTGGGCCATCCCCGTATCGCCGTAATAAAGGCATTATACTCCGACCTTAACCCACGTATAATAATACGCCTCATACGTGCCTCACTTATAGCTGACTCCTTATCTAACTGGTATATTTCATGACATATATTCTTCACCCGCATAAAGTATTGAGATATGGACATTTGACCTTGTGCAATTGTCCCTATCTCGTTTTCTAGCATTTGCAATCGTGCGTCATTCGCACGTGAAAATAGAGATGCAAATGTGTCCCATGCTCTTTCGGAGTCTTTGCATCTCTAATATGCTCAATTAAATGTGTCTCAATTGTAATCTTAATAACATAAAAGGCTTTAGCGACACGTACCTTCCATTTCCGTAAGGCCTCTGCATTTGCTGGAGTACTCTCTGGAGGAGTTGTTCTTGCACCCGCTACCGTCTCCCATAAATCTTGCCCTTGGAGATATGACTCCATGCACGATCTCCAATATGTATAATTGTTGTTGTTTAGCTTCTCAATCCCACTTCTCGTACTCGATATATCTGCCATTGCTCCAAGCAATTAATCCGGCAGCACAACGACACAATTTGAGATTTCTAAACACCGAAGAAAAAACCTCGTTACTCCCCGAGCAACAACCACGATCCCAGACCGTAAAATTTCACCGAACCCCGACTAACCGCAAAGCCCGTAACACGACCCGACTCTGATGCCAAAAGTTGAGGAATAGAGGGCTTTGTGGTATTGGCAAGATTTAATCTAAGTGGAAATTTTGGTGTAGTGGACACAAGGAAACACAAAGGAAAGGAAGGAAAGAATTATACAAAGGACTTCTAGCTTTTATTCTTGTGCATTGGTTTACAAGTGCAGCCATGCTCCTATATATATACTACAAGAAAGTCGGTGCATACTATCTCCACATTTAATATGGAGTTAACTAGCTAACTCTAGATACTTCCTAATCTAGAATTATCCACTAACCATCTTTATGCTTCTAGTGTAGATGTGCAACCTCCAGACAACTCTCAAACTCCTCTAGCATTCTTTTTGGGCCATATACTCAACCCCCATTTGGACTTGTATTTAGAAGCCCATTAAGTCAACTCCATATACTTCAAAATTATGGCCTTAGATTTGTCGGTAATGAATTCAACAAGGACATACTGATTACCCAACATGTTGGTAATCTAGTAGCGGGTTCCGGCAGCGGTCCGGCCCGTGAAGGGAAATGAAAATATTCAGTTGGAACTGTCGGGGTCTAGGCAACGCCCGGACAGTTCGAGCTCTCCGGGACTGGAGTTGGCGATCCCGGTCTAATGTTGTCTTTGTGATGGAATATATCGATGATTGGTAAGAGAGACTTACATGAAGTAATGAAGAAATGTGGTTTTACTGATGGCTTGTGTCTAGGCAGTCAAGGTCTATCGGGAGGCATTGGTATGTGGTGGAAGGATGTTAAACTAACAGTAATGTCTTATTCAAATCATCACATCATGGCTGAAGTGGAGGAAGAATCTGGTGTCAGATAGTTGTGCTCTTCCACTCTTATTCTTCGGTGACTTTAATGAGATACTAATACAGGAGGAAAAAGAAGGAGGGGCCCGTCGTTCAGATTCTGAAATGTCTGCTTTCCGGGATGCACTTGAGGATTGTGGATTATCTGACCTGGCCGGGGTGTAGAGGCTCTATATTCACATGGCAAAGAGGCACCGCTGCTACATCAATTATACGGGAGCGACTTGACAGATTTGTGGCAAATGGGGGTTGGATTTCCATGTTCCCAAACTACGACATCTCTCACTTTCCAAGGTTGCATTCTGATCATGCTCTGATATCCTTAGAAACTGATCCGAAACCAAGGCGTACGGGAGTGCACCCACAGTTTTTCAAATTCGAGTCTCTTTGGCTTCATTATCCTGAGTGTAAGGATATTGTAACTGAACAATGGTCTTCCCAACCTGACCTTCCACATATTAAAATTGGTTGATGTGCTGATGAGTTATCATCTTGGGCTCAGAGTAAATTCAAAGATCGGGCCAAAAAAATCAGACTGTTAGAAACCGAACTGAACACGCTGCAGAGAAGTGTCCCTGATGGGACAACCTTGCAGAAATCCAGGGAGATCACAATTCAGTTAACTACCCTTCGTAAAGAGGAAGAATCATTCTGGTACATAAGGGCTAGAGCAAATGAGATGAAAGATGGCGATAAAAATACTGCATACTTCCATCAGCGTGCCTGCAAGAGGCGTAGCAAGAATAAGATTCGGGGACTTTATGACTCAAATGGCAGCTGGAAGACTGATTTGAATGATATGGAGTCGATTGTAGTGAACTATTATGAAAAGCTCTTCTCCTCCTCAGGTACTGCGGATGTTTTTGAAGCAATTGAATCCATTCAACAAAGAGTTGAACCTGCAATGAATGCATCTCTGCTCTTGCTTCCAAATTCAGACGAGGTCTGATCAATAGTGTTTCAGATGCACCCCACAAAAGCTCCAAGGACCGACGGAATGCATGCTCTGTTCTATCAAAATTTCTGGTCAGTTGTGGGGCATGAATTACTATGTTTATTCAAAGTTGGTGGCGAGGTGAAGTATTTTTAAAGGAGATTAATGCTACTGTTGTCGCCCTCATATCGAAGGTTTCAGTGCCAAAACAAATGAGTGAATTTCGCCCAATCAGTCTATGCAATGTCATCTACAAGATTATTTCTAAATTATTGGCAACTGGATTCAAGCGGTGCCTGCCTTTAGTAATCTCAGAATCCCAAAGTGCTTTTGTGGCAGGAAGGCTGATAACTGATAATGCATTGATTGCAATGGAGTGCTTCAATCATATGAAACCTAAGCAATCAGGTCAAGAAGGACTGATGGCATTGAAGCTAGATATGAGCAAGGCATATGACCGAGTTGAATGGTCTTTCCTTGAGAAGGTTATGTTGCGTTCAGGTTTCGATCCTTTCTGGGGGGGCAAAGGTTATGGAGTGCGTGAGTACTGCATCTTTCTCTTTCAAAATTAATGGACATGTGTGTGGAAAGATCACTCCTACACGTGGGATTAGGCAGGGAGACCCAATTTCTCCTTACCTATTCATCCTCTGTGCTGAGGTATTCTCATCGTTGTTGGAAAAATCTGTGGTGGAGAACCGAATACATGGCATTCAGATTTGTAGAAGAGCCCCAACTGTTTCTCATTTATTTTTTGCAGACGATAGCCTTATCTTTGCAAGGGCTAACCTCCAAGAGTGCGCTCAATTAACTGATATTCTCAGTCTCTATGAGAGACCGTCGGGTCGGAAAATTAACTACGACAAGACCGAGGTGTCCTTTAACAAAAATGTATCTTCAAGTTCCCGCTCTTCTATTGTTGCTCAGTTGGGAGTTGCTGAGGTTGACCGCCATGCTAAGTATTTGGGTTTGCCTACTATCATTGGTCGATCAAAAAAGGCGGTATTTGCTATTCTGAAAGATCGTATCTGGGAGCGCTTGCAGGGATGGAGAGGGAATTTCCTTTCAAAACCAGGGAAAGAGGTGTTAATTAAGTCAGTACTCCAGAGCATACCCACTTATTTAATGGGAGTGTACCGTATTCCGGACGGCCTGCTCGATGAAATCCACATTATGCTGGCTAAGTTCTGGTGGGGTTCTACTGACCTTCGTCGAACTGTCCACTGGAAACAATGGGAGGCCTTGTGTATTCCCAAACGACTCGGTGGGCTGGGTTTTAGGAACCTAAAATTTTCAATTCGGCCCTCTTAGCTAAACAGGCGTGGAGAATTTCGCTCTTTGAAACAACCCTGCTATCTCGTCTCCTTAGAACCAGGTATTTCAATCGGGACTCTTTTCTGACTGCAAATCTTGGCTATACATATAGCTATTCATGGAAGAGTATCTGGGAATCGCGAGATCTCATGAAGAAGGGAATGGGTTGGCGTGTTGGAACGGGAAGCCAAATTTTGGTTTCTTCTCAAAACTGGATTCCAGAGGGGACGAGTTTGAGAGCCCCAATTTCTGTTATGCCTCCAAATATGAGAGTTTCAGATCTTATTCTGCCTGGATGTCGTATCTGGAACTTGGGCCTCATCCAAAGTCTGTGTTTACCTCATGATGTGAGGGATGTACTAAGCATACCTTTGTCCTACCGTTCCCAACCTGATGCTTGTACTTGGTGGCCTAATCGTGATGGAAGTTATACTGTCAGATCTGCATACTGGTTGGGCTCCTGTCAAGCAATTACTGATTGGCAATCACTCCTCGATGTCCCAACTCCTAATATTTGGAAGATTGTTTGGTCCATGAAGGTACCGCCTAAGGTCAAGAATTTTGCTTGGCGCGCTTGTTCAGATGTGCTTCCTTTGAAAGAGACTCTCTTCCGCCGTCATATTACAGATTCACCAGTATGTGACCGGTGTAATACTGGTTCTGAATCTTTTTGTCACCTGTGTATCACTTGCCCAGAAACTGATGTTGCTTGGCATGGTTCGTTATTATTACAGTGGGCTAGGGGACTGAACTTTGTTGATTTACACCAAACTGTCATGGACCTTGCTGAGGCTAAGGGATCTACTGCTATACAAGAATTTTTTGTGAGGTGTTGGATTGCTTGGACATGGAGAAATAATTCTATCTTTGATCCAGGTTTTTTGAACGCTGATATTATACGGGATGGGCTACTGACTTTTGTGGCTGATTTTGGGCGTGTGCAGCGTCATGGCTCTTCTCCGGCTGTTTTTGCACAAGATGATGGTCCCCTCTCTGCTCAGCAAGCATCATGGTCCCCTCCAGCACATGGGTTTTTAAAATTGAATTCAGATGCTTCAACTGCTGCTGGTGTTTTTGGTTTGGGCGTTGTCTGCAGGGACCATTCAGGTTCTTTACTTATGGTGGCTGGAAGTTGCGTTCCTGGGAATGGCTATCTGCTATTGAAAGAGGCTCTTGCGTGTCGTTGGGGCATTCAGATGGCATTGAGATTCAACTACACTTCCCTTGTTATTGAGTCTGATTTGAGTACGCTCATTAATCGCCTTCAATCTGGTATCCGCGGCACTTCATATGTGGATTTAGTAATCTCTGATATTATTTTCCTATGTAATTCCTGCTCGCCAAGTGTACAGTAGCACACTTGGCTTAGGCTTGTTAGTAGCCCGGGTAATGATGTTGTCTACTTAAGTAACTTTCCTCAAGGTATAATTAGCCTTGCAGGTATTGACCTAATATAAATAATAACTTGGTTTTCCTTTCAAAAAAAAAAAAACAATTATGATCCAATGAACTGTTGGGCCCAGATGTCGCTGGTCCATTCGGTCCTAAGTCAGGACGACCATAGTCCACCTGGTCCTAAGTCAAGACGACCTCCATTTGGTCCTAAGTCAAGATGGACGCCTAGAATACTTAAATGATCAAATCCCACCAAGATCGCCGGAAATCTCGCCTAATATCTCTCCATTCATTGTCATCAGCATTATATCAACAATCAAAGGGAAAGTCAAAGGCATTTAAAGAGAGAATCAAGCATAATCAAGGGCATTAAAGACGGAATCAAGAGCATTTATGAGCAAATCAAAGACATTCTAGGAAGGTTGATGCAAGTATATATATGACTTTGGAAGAAGCCTCCAACATAAGAACTACACACAACAACACACATCCAACACACATCCAATACACTCTCCACGAAATCACTTATCTTTTTGTAACCTTTACAAATATTGTAATCGCTTAAGTCATATTGAGGTCCCAGAGGATATCCGACCGACGAAAGTGTTAATCCTACGACCCATCATGTATTTGTAATCCTTATCAGTCTATCTAAGTTCATCCTACTCTCGTCTCAGCATTTGGTTAAATTGTCTAGGACATCCTAGTTTCTTAGTCTTGTTTCGATTGATTGACCTCATCCTAAGGCGATTTAGTCCATTGAGATTATTTTCCCAAAACAATTTGGCGCCCACCGTGGGGCCATCGATCGATTTCAAGGTCTTAGCTAAGTCATTCGGCAATCAAATCAAGATGGTGAATGAGATCCCTGAGATTCTCGCTCAAGGTTTGGCTCCTACGGTTCCCAATCCCGAAAGCATTCCGATCGTAGAGACACCTGGTCAAACTGAGGATGATCTGGTGATAAAGTCCAACGACAACCTTGTCCCTGAGGAAATCTCCCAGTCAACCCGAGAGGAGATGCGACAGATGTACCAGTCCTTGGAAACACTCCGTCAGGAGATGTTCGATCAACGCCAACGCTATGAAAGCATTATCCACATCTAATGGTAAACTAATGAGTGAAAATTTAATTCTTAGAGCGCAGGTACAGTCGTCGAGGTCCAATGTGGTCAGAACTAGAAGGACTGCAAACATCTCTGATGTCCAAACCAGGCTCAATATGGGGGCCATGGACATGACTCTCGTGGCCGACCCTAGGATATCTATCGCTGAAATGCAGGTCCCGCCAAGCAGCAACATTCGGATGCTCATAGACCAAGCTCTCAACGAGCGTCTCAAGGCTTTGGATGGACGAATTGCTCGGATCCCAGGTGTACCTCGTCCTATCTAGAAAGAAGCCCCGGATGGATTTGAGGATTCACCGTTCGTCGAGGAAATCGTTGGGGCAGAGATCCCGAAAAAATTCCACTTGCCAAACATGGTTAGTTACGACGGTACCAGCGACCCAGATGATCACGTCGCCCTTTACAAGCACAAGCTTATGACTATCTCCGTACCCCATGAGACCCGAGAGGCGGTTATGTGCAAGAGTTTTGGGACATCATTGTCTAGGCCCGCCCTCACATGGCTCATGCTACTTCCACGAGGATCTATCGCCTCTTTTGCCGAATTAGTTGATTCATTTAAAAACCAATTCGCCAGTAGTCGCAAACTAAAGAGACAGTCCAGTGACCTATATCAGATCATACAGGGGCAAGATGAAACATTAAGGGACTACTTGAACCGATTCAATCGGGAGAAAGTTGGGATCCTTGACTGTGACGTACTAACTTCTATAGAAGCGTTGCATCGAGGGCTCTACGAAAGAAGCGATCTCTACAAAGACTTGATAATGTATCCAAGCAAGACCTTTGAAGACGCTCAAGCTAAGGAAATGGCTCAAGTCCGACTCGAAGAAGACATGCAAGCTGAGACAGAATTTTCGGAGCACGATGAAGATGACCATGAAAGGACAACCCGTCATCAAAGGGGCAATAGGTTTCATCCATATCATTTCTAAATAATTCATTACATCTTATCGTTTTTATTTACTACTTGCACTCGTTACATGAATTATGCTTTCTGAATTACAAAATAATTGACCTTTACATGTTAACCTACAATCACATGAGTGTCATTTCTAAATATAATATATGGTCTTGCAAAGTTTTACTAATGTAACAATTGGAGGACTAACGAAAAAGACGAGTACCAGTCTTGGCATGTCTTTTTTGTCTTACGAGGTACATGAAGATTCTTCACAGTTTGACGCACACAAGCCATCAAAATCAGCTTCAAACAACTAGACATGTCACGTTACATTTACATATACACGGGTGACGACCCTTTACATTACATTACACGATCGATCGATACACGAGGAGATGACATACGGTTTTACCATCTTACACAATGGAAACAACCATACAAATACGCAACAAACAAACTGCTTTCCTCCTCGGTCTACATCTAAGCGCTAACATACACGATCGACCGGACACAGGGGATAGAACAAAACGGCACACCGCTTGCCTTAAACAATACATACAGTACGGGTGACACCCTACCTACAACTACGCAAAAAACAACTTGCTTTCTCCCCTGGATGAACACGTCATGACAAACACACGATACAGGTGACAAACCCTAAATACGGTACCTAACTACAAAACAACGTTGCGCAACACAAACTTACAAAAAGTTAAACGCCTTACATGGCTATAACTTACACACAACTCACCAAATGTCTCACAACTAGTCAACACAAACAATTTCAATCACTAGGCGACGCCGTCCACGAAGATTGGAAAATTCATCTCATCCATCGCCTTGTAACAATGACTAAGATAAATTTGGGGCAATTGTTGGGCCCAGATTTCGCTGGTCCATTCGGTCCTAAGTCAGGACGACCATAGTCCACCTGGTCCTAAGTCAAGACGACCTCCATTTGGTCCTAAGTCAAGATGGACGCCCAGAATACTTAAATGATCAAATTCCACCAAGATCGCCGAAAATCTCGCCTAATATCTCTCCATTCATTGTCATCGGCATTATATCAACAATCAAAGGGAAAGTCAAAGGCATTTAAAGAGAGAATCAAGCATAATCAAGGGCATTAAAGACGGAATCAAGAGCATTTATGAGCAAATCAAAGACATTCTAGGAAGGTTGATGCAAGTATATATATGACTTTGGAAGAAACCTCCAACATAAGAACTACACACATCCAACACACTCTCCACGAAATCACTTATCTTTTTGTAACCTTTACAAATATTGTAATCGCTTAAGTCATATTGAGGTCCCAGAGGATATCCGACCGACGGAAGTGTTAATCCTATGACCCATCATGTATTTGTAATCCTTATCAGTCTATCTAAGTTCATCCTACTCTCGTCTCATCATTTGGTTAAATTGTCTAGGACATCCTAGTTTCTTAGTCTTGTTTCGATTGATTGACCTCATCCTAAGGCGATTTAGTCCATTGAGATTATTTGCCCAAAACATGAACCATAATGATATTTCCGTTTTACCATAAGACACAGTTTTACGAGATCCTAAATCCATATACCATTAATCTAGGCCCTTGCTAAATACAGCCCGGGCGTTTTCTGAATAACGCCCGGGCCCTCGCGTTACGCGAGGGAGCGTATCCTCGCAGAACGCGAGGGTGCGTCACCTCGCAGAACGCGAGAGTGTTTTTTCCCTATAAAAGGGGAAAAACCCTACTCGGCCCATTTTTTACATCACACACAATTTTCTACCGCCGCCTCTCACCATCTCTCTCGGTTCAAACTAGTTTTTCTTCCTCTTTTCACTACAAATCTCCATATAAAGTATGTTTCTTATACTCTTATGCTTTCTAATGTTGTTTCTAGATGAATATATGTTGTTAGTATAGGAAATTGCATATTATATGATGTTTTGATATTGAATGTTGTTTTAGAAATGGTTGTATAATGGATGAAAGATGATGATTTTGAATTATGGTGGATGAGTGGATGTTGATTTTGAATTTTCGCCTGAAATTCTCGCCGGAAACTGTTGCCGGAAACTCATGATGATGCAAATTGACGCAGAACGCTACACCCATCGCAGAACGCGAGGGTCATGATACACGCAGAACGCGAGGTCATGACTCTCGCAGAACGCGAGCGTCATGCTGTCGCAGATCAAGACTACTATGATTATAAGCATTGTTGTTGTTTGTATAGATTATGAATTTAATTGAGTATGTAACTATAATTTGGTCAGGTTTGTGATTATACAGATGTCCTATTCCAATCAAGAATCTGATATTTCTGATATTAGTACGGTGTCTAGCATGGGAGACAACTTTGATATGCTTGAACGGGAGAGACGTGAACGGGAGAGACAAGAACGTCAAAGGGAGAGAGGGGAACCATCCACTAGACCAAGGATGACCGCACGAGAATTCAAGAACCTCTTCAGGCCATTCAACCCTCGTCGTTAGATCTTTCTTTTGAAAATTTATCGACCTTCTTTGTTTGCTTGTTCCTTTTAATGTTGTTTGTTTAGAATTACTTATTATGTTGAACCTTATTATGTTGCACCTTTGAAGTGTTGAACCTTATTATGTTGCAAGAACTACTTGTTTTTCTTAATAGTGTCTATTTTGTTATTATGTTGACAAATGTTGAACCTTATTATATTTCTTTATTTATATGGTGTGTCATACATATTGCGACCTCGTTCGGTTTTCAAACTAGGTTTCACTTCCAAAGGAAGAAATCTTAATTTCAAGTTACACACATGATCAAATAGACATTATAAGGATTGAAACAAAGTTTCATTCCATTTCGATAAAGTTTCGATGACGTTTTTGCCGAATTGGGCTTTATCGCCTTAAAAAAGACACTAAAAATGTGTTATTTTGCACACTTAACTACAATGCTTCTGTTAATACGCTTTAATGTGCATCCTCGCGTTTCCTAAATAACGCACCCTCGCGTTACGCGAGGGAGCGTATCCTCGCAGAACGCGAGGGTGCGTCACCTCGCAGAACGCGAGGGTGTTTTTTCCCTATAAAAGGGGAAAAACCCTACTCGGCCCATTTTTTACATCACACACAATTTTCTACCGCCGCCTCTCACCATCTCTCTCAATTTCAACCTACTTCTTCTTCCTCTTTTCACTACAAATCTCCATATAAGGTATGTTTCTTATACTCTTATGCTTTCTAATGTTGTTTCTAGATGAATATATGTTGTTAGTATAGGAAATTGCATATTATATGATGTTTTGATATTGAATGTTGATTTAGAAATGGTTGTATAATGGATGAAAGATGATGATTTTGAATTATGGTTGATGAGTGGATGTTGTTTTATGTTGAAATTCATTAGGGTTAGGGTTTTTGATTAGGGTTGTTGATTTTATTTAGGGTTTTGATGTTTATTTGGTAATTTACTTAAATTGATAGGTATTTTAGCTAAAATATTGAATTTTCGCCGGAAAATCTCGCCGGAAACTGTTGCCGGAAACTCATGATAGTGCAAATTGACGCAGAACGCGAGGGGTGTAGTATACTCACAGAACGCGAGGGTCATGGTACTCGCAGAACGCGAGTGTCATGCTACTCGCAGAACGCGAGGAATTGACATAACTGGAAATTCTTTCCTCTTCTGCAGATACATATTTATATACTGATTTTACTTTATATACTGTTATATTTATATACTGATTCTACTTTACATTTTTTTAGGTAATGGATCGTCCTGGACGTTCAACCCGTCGAAGAAATTGGAACGCTGTGAGAGAAAATCCACCGGTTGAAAATGCAAAAGGGAAAAGGAAAGCAAAGAATACAACACCGGTAGAGCTCTTCCCCGAGGGGCTCCCCGACGTTGATTATCGCGCCATAGAGCGGTACAGTGGTGTCCATAGTTATGCCGGAGAAGACTGTTCTGTGCCTAGTGGGATAGAACGAGCAGATACATATCAAGGGTATCGAAATGATGATTGGGACCTTTATTCTCAAGAGTCAGTTTCATGTGCACAACCGTCAACTCAATGGGCACCACAATCAACTCCATATGAACAATCGGGTAGCACTATTGGTGGCTGGGACAATTTCATTCCTCAGTATGCTGTAGTGGAAGTTGGACAAGGGTGGGGTGGACAAAGTTGGGTCGGTGGACAATGTTGGGGAGGTGGATTTGGTGAGGGAAGTGTTCCTGAAGACATGGGTCAAGGAAGTAGACAAGCTTGTTCTTCTTCTTACAATCCTCAACCAGAACCGATGGAACAAGAGTACCAGGATGAAGGTGTTGGGGAAGAACACGAAGAAGAAGGTGATGATGATGATGAAGAAGAAGAAGAAGAAGAAGAAGAAGTGGTCCAGAAACCAAAAAGAAAGAGGAAGTCCAAGAAGGAAGAGCGAAAGTATGATCCTGAGCTCGCTCATGACACACCTGGAGGTCCAGAAGATCCCGAGTTGCTTAAGGGATTTGAAGCACATGTTGCGTTCCACATCCAGAAAGGGGAGGTAATTTAATTATTTATTTATTTTCTGCATTTTCAATACATTGCACATATTCTGCAGAATTATCAGAAAATGCATGATATGTGCATCTTCTCGCAGAACGCGAGGAGTGGCACACTCGCAGAACGCGAAGGTGTCACTCCTCGCAGAACGCGAGCAAATGCACAATTCTGCAGAAACTGATAATTCTGCAGAAACTGTATTTTTTGTAAATTTGGCCTGCAGTGTGTAATTTTGTATTTTTCTGCAATTGAAAGGTCCGATGAAGGCACAACAACGGACAAAGCAAAGCAGTGATTGGCCATTGGACAACGATGACTGGTCAGAGATTCCCGGTGCTGTTGGACTGTCAGATCTACCTGACATGATGTACGAAGAAATCGACTTTCCGTTGATTGAAGCGTTCATCGAACGATGGCAACCGGAGACTAACTCATTCCACCTCCCTTGTGGTGAGATCACTATTGGCCTTCTTGATGTACATATGATTTTAGGCCTACCTATAGAAGGGAAAGCAATGACTACTTGTAAGAAACTGGGTGCCAAGTTTAGTCATGATGAGATTATAAAATACTATGGTAGGAAGGGGGCGGAAATTTTTGGAGTAGATCCTCACACTTTAGATTCTGGGAGAGTGAAAGCTAATTGGTTTAGAAGGCATTGTGAAAACCTAGGTCCAGAGCGAAAGGGTTTAGGATGGGTGTTGTATACTGCTTCCTCGCTCTTATTTCCGGACAAGTCACAGAACTTGATTCGGCTTAGATATGGGCCTTATTTGGAAACCTATGCCCATGCTACGGGCATATCGTGGGGTTCAGCTGCTTTGGCCCATCTGTATAGGCAGCTGGGGATATGCACACGACAGGGTTGTGCCCAGATGTCTTTCTGTTACACCTTGTTGCAGGTATTATACTTTCTAAGCGTTTAATTTACATACTTATATATATTTTCATATTTAACGTACTTTGTATTTCTTAGGCATGGATCTACAACTACTTCCCACACTTCCGACCTACTGAACATCCTCGGTGGAGAGCGGAGCAACCATGGGCATACCGGTGGATGCCTAAGAATGTAAAGCTGAAGAAGGGGCAAGTCGGAAGGGACTATAGGGGAGCGCTCGATATTCTTATGCCGGAGATGGTAAGTTTCTGCATTTTCTGGCCTTTCTGTTGTACACCACTCGCAGAACGCGAGGAGGCACATACTCGCAGAACGCGAGAATTAGCAAGTTTCTGCATTTTGTCATAGTTTCTGCATTTTCTGGTGTTTTACAGACTTCACCATGCGTTTTTCTGTCATTTTGTTAGGTATGTTGGAACCCGTATGGAGCACAAGACTTCACCGATCCTGAGCTTGCTCCCGCTCTATTTCACGGGGTGCTATCTTGCTGTGACATCACTGAACCACACATGCCTGATAGGTGTCCGAGACAATTTGGGAGAGTGCAGCGTATTCCTAGGCCAGTCATCGAACCTCTCAAAGCTCATAGGTTGAAAAACATTAGGTGTTATAGTGTTTTTTATGACGCCAACCAATGGCTTTGGGAGTCAAGAGATGTTCACTCTTTGTCTCTCGATGATATGGGGCCAGTTGCCTATGCACCACATGAATGCTCCCATGATTACATGGATTGGTACATCAAGAGGACCCATAGGTATATCCGTCCTGCAATCCCTGGGATGATTACTGAGAGACGGGTAATATTAATTGTTTTGGTTTATCTTGCGTTTCTAGTCTTTGTTTGTCTCTAATATTAACATAAAATGAATGTTTACTTGCGTATAGGTGATTGGCCGGGTGTACAATGACATGGACCGGTATCGGTTTGCCACTCCAGAGGATTTTGATTCATATCACGCCCAAATGCTACTATGTATGTCAAATCTCGCTCCCTTCCGACCACGAGAAGACGAGTAGCCTTTCGTTTTGTGTTTTGGATTGTGTTTTGGATTGCTTTCTTAGGTGTTTTGTTGCGTGGATAATTTTGTTGGATTATGTTTAGGGATATGTTGGAGTTGCTTCAATTCTGTTCGTTTTTTGCATAACCTCGCAGAACGCGAGGTGTACACCACTCGCAGAACGCGAGACGAACCTATAGGAAACAGGGTGCTCCCAGTTGAGATGCACGGTCTGTGGCACGGTTGGTGTCACTCGCGTTCTGCGAGTGACACCTACCTCGCAGAACGCGAGGAATGGGCAGTTTTCCTCCTGTTTAAGAATTTAAAAAACCATCTCCAGTTCAACATTACATTACAAATTCAGCGAATAAAACATAACTTCAACATTACATTTCAAAGGCGGCACATCGATGTGACACAAGATCGTGCAAAGAAAAAGCATCTCTTTCAGCGTTTCGCCACCAAGGAGTAAACACATGAGGTAATGGGCAGTTTTCTTCAAGACGCAACTACAAGAAAACAACAATGTTAGGAAGTTGCATATTAGATAGTAATTCATAAGTAGATCCAAAAACTTACCGGAACAAAATGTCTCTCACTCTGAATATAGAATAAGCAGAACGTCGGAAGTGTGTCACCATCTTCTAACCAAGTAGGACGTTGTAGAGGAAGGTAAGTGTAGTTAGCATTTTTTCCCACCGTTACGAACACTATGTTGAATGTGGATGCCACAAGGCATCCCATTTCCGGGGTAGCTAGCCAGTGATCTTCTGGAGCCCTTCCTATTCCTTCCCATGTAAGTTGGTGTAAAGCGCTCTCCAAAGTTGGTTGTTGTGGAGGTCCAATCCAAGTTCCTTGAACTAGGTGCCAAATCTCTTTGACCTTAGCTATCATCAAATCTCTTACTTCCCTCCATAAGTGTTGGTTGTCATGCAATTCATGAGCTATTGCTCTAAATCCACAATCTCCATCTCCATTTACCTCAAACCAACCATTCACATGGGTGCGCATTGACGCGGGTATGTGAGACTTGTACTTGCCAATCACCTTAATCTTTGGTTTCTTGAATGTTTCAGAATTAGAAGCATTTTTTTGCTTCTTTGGGGGTGTTTCTTCCAAATCTCTAGCATCCATCTCAACATTAGTGTGCTCCCATGCAGACGACCTCCGGTGTGCTTTGAAATAGCCGGCTCTTTTAGAGGAGTATTTACTTTCCCAATGTCTAAAACAGTTTGTGCACACTTTTCTTGATCATGGGGGCACAATTTCGGAAACGTTTCCTCATAGAAAGTCTGAAAAAGACATCTTGCCACCTTACTCTTAACTTCCAGTATGCCGGGAACATCAACTTCTTCCAAACTCAAAGTACTCCAGAAAGGGTGCAACTCTGATACTCTTAGTGGTCTTTGCTCCTTCCAATGTCTTACAATCTGATGAACACACATCAACCCATCTCTAATCTTGATCCCGCAGCTACAAAACATATTAAAGTGTGCACCTAATCTCTCCCCCTTCGTGTATTCCTTAAGCAAAAATTCTATGCATTTGTAAGAGACTTTGAACTTCAAGACTTTAAACAAGTCCGCCCCTTCAACAACTGTGAAGCTCTTATTCAAACTCTCGGTGAAAGACACAGTAATCTCCTTAAGTTGGTTCTCCGCCATTGTTTTGTATTCTTTGAACATTGTGTCTAGCCTAGCATTTCCACTTGACAAGTATGACTTAAGACATGAATGTGCTCCTTCAACTCTAAAATGTTCGAAAAACAATAAAATGCAAATACAAATCAGAACTTGTGGATCCTTCTGTAATGTGCAACTCCTCGCGTTCTGCGAGTTCATTGATTGTTCCAGGATCTTTGCATTCGAAAATGCATCAACACTGAATCAAGGAATTTACTCGCGTTCTGCGAGGGGGTATGCCCTCGCGTTCTGCGAGGTGTGCATTACAGAAGCTCTTTTTATCATATGTAGAAGGTAGACATAAATAACAGAACATACCTGTTTGTCGTGTTATTCCCGAGAGTGAAGACATTATCCGTCCATGCTGAAACAAGTCTTTCTTTGTAACGGTTTAGCCAATTCGTTCTCACGTACTTCAATACGGTTGGATAAGCTCGCCATTCGTCCTCAAGTTTCTTCAAAGTACTCTTGTAATCTTCTTCAGTGGTTTGTTCGAACACGTTATAATAATCATTTGAAATATGAACCCCCAATGCTTGTGTGCCCATAGCTATCTTCGCTCTCGCCTCTATGTTCTTCCTTACATGTCGCCTACATAAGAGAAACTTTGCATTTGGCCATAACTTGTCTGTTGCATTCATAAGAGCCATCTCACGGTCAGTGACGAAGCAAGTAGGCGATGCTCCTATTCTCAAATACATCGTCTGCAGCTGCTGCAACGCCCATAAATAACTATCCTCGCTCTCAGCCTCTAACCATACCCCGCACACAACAAAATTCTTCCATGTAGAAGTCAAACCGACTATCTCCAGGAAGGGAACATTGTACCTGGAACCAAAATACAGTAAGATAAATACAACATAAAAACAGAATGATAAATACTTACCTGTTCGTGCTATAAGTCGAGTCCATCAAAAGGACATATGGAAACGCCTTTAAGAGTTTCATTGATTCGGGGCTAGCAAAGAACAAGTCGCCTATTATCGAAGGGTTCGTTGCACTTGGCCTATACTCGATGAAGTAGTTGCTCTCTTTGCATTGGTGAAAGAATTCTTGAACCACGGTTCTACCTTCCATTTCCTCTTCCCTTATATGTCTTACCAAATTGTACACTTGGTTCTTCTTTGTGCAACTTCCGGGATCCTTGTTTATCTCAGTGTAAATCTGATTTGGAGAACAATGTGAAAGTACCATCTCACGAACCTTTTTCTTTTGATCCGGGGTTGGCCTCCCGGCAAATGCATTCCAGACCAAACTATCTCCAATAGGATGGTTGTGCAAACCACAAACAACCACTAATCTCCAATTCTCTTCAACCCGGTTCTCCATGAGCTTCAACTGAAATTTACACCCCGTTTTCTTGCTCTTTGTGTTTGATCTAACACCGACACCTTTAGGCCTATGGCTTCCCCCTTTCTCACAAATGATTTGAATCTTACCACTTTGCCCCGGTTTAGATGGTACACTCCTTCCAATAGAGATCATAAACTTGTGTTGCTTTGCAACATTCAAAGCCCACAAATGACCGATCTCCTTAGAGGCAAACACTTGCTCCGTAGTGAAATATTCCGAATAATCCCTAGAAACAACCTCTTCCTCACATACGGGACTATCAAACTTTGGTGCAGTGCGTAAAGAGGGAAGAAAACACATCTCCTCTCCTACGTTTGTTGGTGGGTTAGCAAATTGTGAATCAAACGCATCATAGCTTGATGGCACCTCATATGTACATGGCAATTCATAAGTAGATGGCACGGGCAATTCATAAGTAGATGGAACGGGCAACTCATAAGTAGATGGCACAGGCAATTCATATGTAGATGGCACATGTTGTTCATATAAAGATGGTTGATGATAATATCCAAAGTCGTCAATCCCTAAATCAAATGATGGTGGCGAAACGGGCAACGTATTCCGCGAGGGGTAGGTGTAGTCATTCAACTGGATTGCATTCAATCCAGTGAACAAAGAAAAATTCACCTATACACAATGCTTCTGTTAATACTCTGTAATGTGCAACTTCTCGCGTTCTGCGAGGGAGGCACTTCTCGCGTGACGCGAGGGGCTTCTTCTCGCAGAACGCGAGAAGTTGCTATTTCCTGAAACTAGTCATTCAACGGGATAATTTAACATAACATGAGTTTCTACATTAAAAACCATAAAAACCCTAAAAACATGAATACATCTAAGTTTTTGACATTATATGCAAAAGTCATCTCTTCAACACTTACTACTACTACTAGATTTAACATGAAATACAACATAATAAGTTCATTTTAGCTCTTAATGGTGCAAAACAAATTAAAATTCAAAAATTAAGTAAGAACATTACCTCATTTGAATGGTAACTTGATGAACCACCATCTTCATTCCCTCCTTTGTTGAATTCCTCTTCATCTTCCATTATTTTAGGTGTTTTTAGAGTGTTTTGAAGTTTTAAGGTTTTGAAAATGGGTTTTAATGGAGGGTGAAAGAGGTGAAAGATGATAAAAAGAGGTGTTAGGGTAGGGTTAATAGGTGTTACGAATTACTTAAAATAAGGGGTAGTTATTATAGTTAGGTGGGGACAAGACATGTAGTAATGGCGCACAACAACGTTCATCTGACATGCTAATCTCGCGTTCTGCGAGGGACGTGACCCTCGCGTTCTGCGAGGACACGTACACTCGCGGAACGCGAGATTAGCATGCATGTAATTAACCTAATTTTTTGCTAATCTCGCGTAACGCGAGAGGCCGTGTCCTCGCAGAACGCGAGTGACCCGGCGTTGTTTGAATAAAGCACCGGACTGTATATAAGAACCGTGTTAATCTACTATATAAATATGAAAACAATCCTCCCTTCCTTCCTGCCGCATGTACTTCTCCCTTTCTATAGGTCACTTCTCACCATATTACTTATATATGCCACGTGTTAACTACTCCTTAATTCACTTGGTTCTTTTTCATTTTCTTCTCTCAATTAATTTACATCGGCCTAATTAAACCCTATTTTTCATTGGACGCCTCCATATCTCCATCTGTCTATTTTTCTCCATGACCGCTCTCTTTTCGCTTGCTACAAAGGAGTCGCCGACCCTCCCTCTTGATTCTCTGAGATTCATGTCGTTTGATCCCTCCTCATGTACTTCGACGACGTTGCTCTCTTTGTTGCGCAACTCAGTCGCACCATCTCCGACATTGCCCCCGTTGCCCTTGCGCAACTAAGAAAACTTACATAGTATCTAGACATTCTGACAAACTTAAAGGGTGTGATTATTTCATGGCGCAAGAGCGGCGAAAAAGTGTCTGAAACCTGCGGCCAAGGCATGAGCCACTTTGGCATGGGAAGAGGTTTTGAGCAGCGTAATTTGCACGATTTTTCATAGGTTAGAAGAATTTATGCGGGCTCGATCACATCCTTGAAGTTTGTCAGAATGTCTAGATACTATGTAACTTTTCTTCAGCAATTTGTATCTCCCTAGATTTTATAGATTAGCAAAAACAATGAACAGTCTGTTCGGCAAACTGGAAAATAAACTAGCTTATTGGTCTAAAAAGCTTGAAATCGTAGCTTATTTTTCTAAAAAACAAAGGAAAAAAATCATGTGCCGAACAGTTTAGAACTCAAATTTTGTACTCCGATTTGGCCATATAACTTTAATTTGATTTATGCCATTAGCAACTGTTTTGTCCAATGATATAATGATGTTTTAGCAGCATGATTGAGTTAAAATACACAGAATCTCTTGGGATTAATCTGCAATTCCTTTCTATATACATATTAGAAAATATTGTTTCTTGTAATTACTATTCAGAACTTAAGCATTTAATGAGGGAGCTCTAAGGGGCAATACTAATGGCTGCAGCTTTCCAATCATTCTTTAGTTGCAGCAGGTTGTTGTCCTTATTTTTGAAGTGTAATGCTCAATATTCTAGAAACATTTCCATTATAGAGAAAAAGCCATTGCTTTAGATATATAATTATCATATTCTCAATTGTAGTTGTAGATTCTCATACTGCTACTTAGATTTAGATCTAATACCCTATAGTTTTTTTTGGCTTTCTTGCATCTAGGTCGAATTTGAGGGCTTCTATTTTGAATTTTTCCGCTGTGAGTTTGGGGATGAGAATTATCGAATTGGAAGTCACTTTTAGACTTGATTTCCGATGGAAGCCTAATTATGCACTTCCTCATAAAATATTGAGATAAATACAAGTTTTATTGACCAGCTTGATTGAGTTAAAAAGTTTATGCAGACTTCTTGAAGGGTTAGAATGTTTTGAACTTTGGATGATATGGTTCTTCTTTTATGTTAAGTACTCTTTCATTTTCTAACATTTGTTCTACTTCGAGATTTGGATAGTTTATGAAACTCAAACTCACTTATTTTGTTTCTGTAATAATGCAGCTTCACATTGTCTTTTGTATTTTTGATGTGGATTCTCCTTTTGTAGTCTTTCAATTCAATGATACATTTACAGGTTCTTATTCATTCTAACTTCTTACTTTGTCCAATTGTTATTATTTTCACACAATTTAGGTTGAAGTGCTCAAGGAATATTAGTAATATAACAGATATATGACAACAATTGCTCAAGGTCCGCCAATTCTATCTAAATTCCTTTCATTTGAATTTCTCTAATGACAATTCCTCTTCTATACATAGCGATGCTAAAAACAATATACATAAAGTAAATAAAGTCTTGGCTTATTAAAATGAATAAATGGTGGAACAAACTTTTGCAAACAAGAAGACAACATGTAGTATGAAAAACAATCTAGGTGGAAAAGGCTTCTAAATCGTTGATGCTTGCTGTTGTTTATTCTGTTCCAGTGCAAACAGATTAGGGCCGCTGATTTTGAAACGAACGGCTCATCGCAGTCGGAAGTGCACGATAAGGATGGAGTATCCACAACCTTAAAATTTGGCGAGAATTGACAATTGATATTTGAGTTAGATGTTGAAGTAAATATAGATCACATTTTACCTTATGTCATGCTTGACATTTCAGCTAGATGTTGATGTTAGGTGTAAAGAGTATTTGCTCATGGTGTATTTAGCAGGTTAATTATGTACACATTTAAATCTAGCTGATGACTTGCAATAGAGCACACTAGAATGGTACGTCTATTTATCATCCTATTTAGTATTTCAAACACGATGATTTATCTCTTTTTGTATTTTTCAGTGGTCTACACGGTTTTATTGACCGTAAATGTTACAATCATGAAGTTCATCATTATGTGGTCATGAGAAGGTTATGATGCTAATTTATTGTTCTGATTTAACATTGTCGAGCACTTTACATAGGTTTCGTTGGAGTTGTCCTTCATTGAAGTTACGGATGTACAAGAACAATAAAATTTTATGATTGATCTTCACTTCTTACTTATCCAAGATAACGTGGATACTGGAGTTCAGTCTATTCTATAGCTTTCTTATAAAGTACTTGACCAAAAAAGAAAGCTTTCATGGTGTACGAACATGTTATTTTCGTGTAAATTTATTAATTTAAATTGTTATTTCACAATTGTTGTTTCTCATATATCTTATTCATTAATTTTATTAAATATGTAATTTTCTGGAATATGATATATTATCATTTATCAATTTATATATTTTTATAAAAATAAATAGTTTGTTTTAATAATAAAAAATTTAAGTAATCCCGTGCAAGGCACGGAAACTAAGCTAGTTATAAGTAATGCGTAAATATATTATTCCTAATATACACTTGTATGCTGGTATTGTTATGGAGTACTACTATATATGGAAAAAGATCTCATGAGGATGACATCCCATATGAGGAATAAGGATCCATCCCCACCCTCCACGTGTCACTTTTATCCCCAAATCTGTTTTTTTTCTCTCTCCTCCAGAAATTCACGTCTCTTCCCTGGACTTCGCCCGCTCTCGCTCAGAAATTCGTCTTCTGGCTTGAAGATCAAGTTGTCTCGGAGAATTTGAAGATCAAGCCGTCTCTAAGCCTCGATTGTACATCGTCCTCTCGATTGTACATCGTCCGCTCAGATCTACATCGTCCTCTCGATTCCGTCACTTCTCTGCTTCGATTTCGTCCGCTCCGTCCAAACCGCTTGCCACTAATGGAGGTTTCCATGAATTCCGTCGCCGACGACTTCTCTCCCTCCGTCCAAACCGCCTCTGATTCAGGTTACAAACTGATAAACAAATATTATTTCTCGTTCTCTCTAACTCGGTTTCTGTCCTTTGCTTGAAATTTTGTGTTTGTTGCTTTTTCGTTGGGATTGTGTGATCGTAGTACTAATTTGTTGATTGAATGCGAATGTTAAGCGATTAGGTCAGAATTTCATGAAATTAGATTGTATTTTTCAGTCAGGATTGCATTTTAGTGCACACAAACAATTTGTGGATTCATTGATGGTAAGGTATTCGAAGAATGGAAGAAAACTATAGGAAGCACACCACCTGTTTGATTAAATTCCCCAACCACATGTTTTTTTTTGCTTTCTTGTATGATTTTAGGTCGAATGTCTTGTATAGCCATCCAATACGAAGTTTTCATGTATATAAGAATTATGGACGAACAAATTTGTTTTTGCATTGGTTTTGTATCTCTAATGCACTCCTAAGAAGTTTATGTTGCACACACAAACTAGAACTAGTGTATAGTTTGAAATAATGTATTCGTGAAAAAAGTGATGCACACATGAGACATAATTACTGCACACACAAGACAAAGATGATGCACACAAAAGTTTAAATGTGTTCTGTTGTTTCATTCCTTTTTCAGGAAATGAAACTCATATTGAAGAAAGCATCTCATCTATTTCTCCTGGTAGTTTAGCTCAGTTTTACACCCCTGAGTGCGATGTTGCCTTGACGCCATATGTTGGTCATTTCTTTCCAACTCTTCTTCATGACATGCAATTTTATGCATCTTATGCAAAGGCGTGTGGTTTTTCTACTCGTGTGTGTTCAACAAAGAAATTCAACGATTTAGAGAAAACAATAAAGTGGAGGTATCTTTGTTGTTCGAGAGAAGGATTCAAATATGTATCGTCATTTGCAGATTTCAATCAAACAGGTGAAAATGTTGTCAAAAGAAGGAGGGTGTCTAATCGTTGTGGATGTGATGCGAAGATGTGGCTTAGACATGCAGGCAACGATGGATATCGAGTGACCAATTTTGAGTGACCAATTTTATGTGTGTTTTAGACTCATGGTTTTGTAATATTCAGTTTTTAGACCTAAATATTATTGCAAGACATCTTTTTGTTCAAAGTGATGCACACAGGTGAAATATGTGATGCACACAGTAGTTGTTTTGTGTTGCACACACACATTAAAACCTCTGCACACACAAACCAAACTAATGCACACGCACATTAAAACCTTACACAGGTACCCAAACCGATGCACACACAAATTAAAACCTTTGCATACACATCCATTCTATAGTATTAATATTATTCTCCTCTAACTTTCATGCACAAAGGTAAGTATTGCACACATTAGACATTTCCAACGCACACAAGTGAAATATGTGATCCACACAGATGTAGTTTTGTGTTGCACACTACTTTTGTACTAGTCAAACACATATAATTAAGTCATACACACGTTAGATATAAACCATTGCCAATATATATACAAGCTTATGTGGATTTACATTGTTTTGCCAACATAAGCGTAATATCCATCAACAAAAGAGTTACCGTCAATATTCAACCAAAACATTCATCCAAAAACTAACTAGAATCTGTTTAAAACCTAACATTCAAGTGCCAATTACACATAATATTTCCTGTTTCTCCCTACTACATTGTTTATCCAACTTTCTTAGAAGGTTTTGCAGTCTTCGGTTTTTGCTCCCTTTGAATAATTTGTGTCACCTTATCTCGATGTGAATTGAATTCGATGGTCAGTAGCTTGTGAAGGTACTTAATCCTTAGAGTGTCCAGCAACTTCTTAGTTTACTAATGTTTGCGGGATTGTGCCATATTTATCCTCTTCACCACTTGCTGAGTTATCCAGAATATGCACTTGTGAATACTTGACATTTAGAGCTATCACGAAGCAGTGTCCTTCGTTGTGTATAGTGAACAGGAACTGAGCAATTCAAAGAGAGTAGGATGTTATGCACACAGGTAGAAATATTTGATGCAAACATATGAGATATTTGATGCACACGGAAGAGATATTTGATGCACACAGAAGAGATAATTGATGCACACAGTAGAGATATTTGATGCACACAGAAGAGATATTTGATGCACACAGAAGAGATATTTGATGCACACAGAAGATAAAGTTGATGCACACAGAAGAGAAAGTTCATGCACACAGACACAAAAACTGATGCACACACATCTTACAACCATTGCACACACATCGATTCTATTTGTATTAATTCTATTGAACTCTAAAAGTCATGCACACAACATATGTGTGTTTATTTGATGCACACACATTAAAACCAGTGCACACAGACACAAAATCTAATGCACACACACCTTAAAACCATTGCACACACATCAATTCTATTTGTATTAATTCTATTCAACTCTAAAAAGTCATGCACACCACATATGTGTGTTTATTTGATGCACACACACACATTAAAACCAGTGCACACATACACAAAATCTGATGCACACACACCTTAAACCATTGCACACACATCAATTCTGTTTGTATTAATTCTATTCAACTCTAAAAGTCATGCACACCACATATATGTGTTTATTTGATGCACACAAACATTAAAACCATTCCACACAGACACAAAATCTGATGCACACACACCTTAAAACCATTGCAAACACACCTTAAAACCATTGCACACACACCTTAAAACCATTGCACACACACCTTAAAACCATTGCACACACATCAATTCTGTTTGTATTAATTCTATTCAACTCTAAAAGTCATGCACACAACATATGTGTGTTTATTTGATGCACACACACACATTAAAACCAATGCACACACATTAATTCTATTTGTATTAATTCTATTCAACTCTAAAAGTCATCCATACACATCAGTTTTGATGCACACAAACATAAAAACCTTTGCACACAGAATTAAGAACTAATGCACACACAGAAACTCATATTCCATGCACTGTATCTTTCTAAATCCATGTAATGTTAGTTAATAAGTCATTGTCAAAAGGATTTGCCATCTCAATCGCAGAAATGTGAAATTAAACATAATACACAACATCCAAATCACAATCATACGCAATGAAATATCAAAATCATCCAGAAACACAACATTTTGCTTGTAATGAAACGGTTTGAAGTATTATACCTTGCGAACTTGCAATTTTACTCCTCATTTTTGTTTGATTCACTTGTGAGAATGTGATTCGCCTACTCTCGCTGTGTTCGCTCGCAATTTGTCGCAGTCGCTCGCTCGCTGCCTTCTCTCGCTCGCTGCCTTCGCTCAATCGCTGCTATAGTCGCTCGCTGCCTTCGCTCGATCGCTGTTATAGTCACTCGCTGCCTTCGCTCAATCGCTGATATAGTCGCTCACTGCCTTCTCTCGCTCGCAATGTCACAGTCGCTCACTCGATGGGAAATTGCACACATACACAAAATCTGATGCACACACACCTTAAAACCATTGCACACAAATCAATTCTATTTGTATTAATTCTATTCAACTCTAAATGTCATGCACACAACATATGTGTGTTTATTTGATGCACACACACATTAAAACCATTGCACACATACACAAAATCATCCTGAAATATCAAAATCATCCAGAAACACAACATTTTGCTTGTAATGAATCGGTTTGGAGTATTATACCTTGCGAACTTTCAATTTTACTCCTCATTTTTGCTTGATTCACTTGTGAGAATGTGATTTGCTTGTATTGAAACGTTGCCTTCTCTCGCTCGCTTCAAGTCACTCGCTTGCTTCAAAGTGACAAGAGAGAAGCAGCAAGTTAGAGATCCTTCCATTGTCGGAGGAGCAGCCAGTCGAACTAGGGAGAAGCAGGTGAATAAAAAATGACGACTGACCTTAGACGAACTAGGGAGAAGCAGCCAGTCGCTCGCAATGTCCGAGAAGCAGCCAGTCGCTCGCTCACCGGTCGCTCGCTAGATCGGAAACCGCCAGTCGGTCGCTCGCTCGCTCGGAAACCGCCGGTCGCTCGTCCTCTCGGAAACGTGGAAGGAGGGAGGGAGAAGGAGGAATCGTGGAACTAGGTCTGGGAATTTTGGGGGATTTGGGGGAAATCGTGGAAGGAGGGAGAGGAAGAGGAATTGAAAAGCGTATTTGATTTGATTGTGGGACCCCTATATCTAGAGGGCCGTCCTCACCGGAATCGAACACACTATATATGTTCACTTACTTGAAAAAAAAATGTACATATTCACTTCGTGGCGGATTCATGAGTTCTATGTTATGGAACACTATCGTTTGAAAATTTTAAAAATAGTCTTATTATCCGTATCAAGAGTACTTTTTTCTTACAAAATACTTCCTTCATTACATATTCTCTTTATTCAGACTATTCACTTGTCGCAATTTCATTTGTCATAATTTTTACTATTTATTGTAATTTTCTTAAAAAATTGATTAAATTTGGAAAATCATGTATAAAAATATCACAAAAAGATTGCTTAAGATCTTTCAGGTTTCAAAAAGATTTTTATGTATTAATTTTTTATATTTTTAGTTGCCAATAATCCTATTATGTTATTTTACAAATTTATCATTTTATTTTTATGATATGACATATAAAAAAAGATTGATTTCTGAATAAATAAGAGAAAAGATTATATTTTTGTGTTATAGTAGTGCTTTAAATTATATAGTTTTTTATATGTTGAAATTAATTAATTTAAATTTGTTAAAAATTGACCTATGATAATTTGATCAAATATGATATTTTTTGTATAAAACTCGGTTATATTCGTTGTTTATTATATTAAATTTTTTATAACTTAACCATGTATCAATATCATTTCAAGCTATGTATCGAGTTATATAAACCCGCACATGGTGCGGGAAATAGGCTAATGTTCTTCTTATTTGAATCATTTACATTATTCACAAATCAATACAATTTATTAGATTATTTCCATTTTATGGGAATAAATATAATCTTGTGGAGTCTTGTTTTATTCGTCTCATCGAGGACTTTAACAACATCAAGAGTTTACAATTTTTAATAGCATAAAATAAGATATGTTAACGATGCAAAACCTAAATCAGCATACGAGTCAGGATGAAATAGGAAGGTCCCTTTCTAATTTGTCCCGTCACTGCACGTAATTGGGAAAAATAGCTATTTAATATTGAAAAACTGAAAAAAATGTTGAAAAATGAAATTATATCTCCCTTTGTCCCAAAATGTGCAGATCCCATCTCATTTCAGCACGTATGTCGATGTATGTTTTGTTTCGTCAAAATATCTAATTATGTGTTAATAAAAATATAAAATTTTGATATTATTACACTGTTAAAGTACTCACTGAGACGAATCAAACAACATCACTCATGACTATGTTTTTTTTATATTAGAAGAAATCTACGAAATTCTCTGAAATTGTAAATAATGTCAAAATTAGAGATGTGATATATATTTTGGAATGGAGGAAGTACTTAGTTTAGTCTTGCACGAGAGGTGTGATTAAACTTTTCTGATAATATCATTATGCATTTTACACTATAAATATATTATATAAGTGTCAATATATTGTCAACGTCGGTATTGAATTTTAAAAACTTCAATAGTGAGAAACAATGTGTATATTTGAGTAAAATCTATTGACATGTTAAATATTAATATGTAAACTAACATGAATGTATATTATACTCATACCAATCAATGAATTGTTGCCATATGTGATGTTTGTTTAGATTATCAGAAACGAAAAGGAAAATGAACCTAGTCAATTTTAGTGTTTAAATTATCTAAAATTTATATGTAAAGAGAGGAGAAAAGAGGAAATGGTGAGTAGCGTTGGGTATTTGTTACCTAATTTTAGGGTGAGTAACTGAGTATCAAAAACCCCTCACCAACTCACATCCTTCTCTCATCTAGGCATGGCTCCCGGTCCGGTTCAGCCCGGTTCAGTCCGGTTCGGGCTGAACCGGACCGGTTTTTTATTAAAAAAAATAAAAAAAAATTTAAATTTTTTTTTAAAAATAACCGGTTAACCGCCGGTTAAAAAAATTTTTTTAAAAAAAAAAAAACAAAACCGGTTCGAACCGGTTCCGGTCCGGTCGAGCCACCCCTACTCTCATCCCCTTATTTTCTCCTCTATTACATATAAATTTTAGAATTTAAAATAAATTTATCAATGTATTATTAATTAATAACTGTCTAGATTTATTTATATTTGATTTCTGTTTGAGAATACTACGAACAAAACACTACTATTGTTTGAATTTTAATGATATCATGGGTGTTTTATAAAACTAAATTTCCAAACGAAGTTTGTACTAGGTCTGTTTAATTTCCGAAACTTGGAATTATTGTACGGTTGTTGGCTGAATCACAAATAGGGAGGGCAGAATGGGAAAATAAAAAAACATAGGGTTTAGTAGGGGGAAGTCAAAGGCATCAGAAAGTAGGGTGGTCCAAACTGACACTCTCCTCGTGCAGTCTCGATTTGCGTGTTTTCTAAATTTTCAGCTTTCCCTTTGACCCTATTTTCTATTTTCTTTTCCTTTTCCTTTTTATGTAGCCAAACAATAAAACCGCTAATAATAACAGGCCTTCCAAAACATACAGTATGATAACACTAACACTTAAAAAGGGAATTTGAATGCACGGCATTCTTTTTTGTGGTGCTTCATCACAAGTCACTAGTATACATTAAACAAGATTAGAAGATTCTCACACACAAATCCATGTACAAATACCTCAAACTATCTCATCTAACACTCATATAAGCAATTTCATCATATATGCCTTCAGAATTTTATTTGAGACGATGTACTAAGAGGCAGTCTATCACTTAAGTGCGTCAAGTATCTCGGTTGAATATAAAGCGCCTCTGACTAATCGAAACAATTGAATGGCAATTAAACTTTAGTGATGTAATTTGAGGCATAGTAAGTACAAACAGAGTTTGAAATGTGAAATTTGGTACTCTCTGGCTCAAAATTTAAGAAACGTTTACTTTTTTTTTTACAATGTTCACGGTTGAAGGGAATTTTTTGATTTATGATCATTATATAAGGTAAAATATATACAGTTGCGAGTGATCATGTTTAATTTATGTCATGAGTATTTTAACAATATTAAAATTTTACGATTTTTACTAACTTATAACGAGAGATATTGACGATATATAAAACGTGTTTCGACCAATCTGTCTATTTAAAACAGATAAATTTAAAGAGGTCAGAGGGAGGGAGTAGTTGAAAACTTGACCGTGTTTAACCTAGATTTATGAGAAATGTGTATGAAGTATATCTATTAATTACATATCTATCTTATCTATCTACTGCAGCATTTTGTAGTAAATTGATCATGCATGCAAGGCCGGAAGTGTTCGATTGGTAGTATACTAAGTAGTAACGTCTTTTCATATCTTTAATTTAAGTCATTCGACTCACTTTTAAACTAATCGACTGAAAACTTCATGAAACACCAATTAATGTTTTGTTTTCTACATCCGTAGTACTGAATTAATTAAAAGTCATCTAGAAACTTGTCAATTAATTTAATTAGAAAGTATATATGCATGCATGGAAGATGAAATACAGTTAATTTTGAAGATAGGCACGAAGAATGAAATCTGATCCATCCTATGCATGCAATGCACTTCTCCATGTGTTGAACCTCTCTGCACCACCTACTTGACTGCCCTAAAATAGCAATTAACATTTCAAGACATCGATTAATTGCATGCACATACTATACATCATATATATAGATCCTTAGGCCCTACCCCCTTCTAACAAACACACATTTATGTTATAGACTTATATAGATTAGCTAGGTTTCAAACTTTATAGCCCCTTAACGGATTCTGAACTTTGAAGATGGATCGAACCTGAATGTGCTAGGATCGTTATTAACAATCAAGAATCTCGTACATGACTCGGTCGTGAGGCTACAAACGAAAGAAACCTTGTAATAACTAGGATTGCCTATATATGTTACATGTATATTCCTTAACTATGTTATGTTAAAAACCGAAAAGAATGCATCAATTATCGATCATAAATTCATAATGATGCAGTATCCGATCTAGACATAAAATGGCTTAAACCAGACGAAAAAACTATGATATGTTTACAGAACAAAAGATTAGTTACAAATGTTGTGATTAAATGAAGTTTAAACTAAGACAGATTATAATTTGAATCCTACCATATACGGAGTACTTATCCAAATAAGCTGTAAATAATGTCAAGGAGATGAAAAGGCATGAGTTACGAGGTGCTGAACTACACCCACTTAACTTTTTCTCTATAAATACCAAATGAATGTCACAATCTAAAGGACAAGTCCCATATCATCATTCTCTAAGCAATTTTCCCTCACCATAAGCAAAAAAGAAGAAGATGAAACTGAGCTTCTTTCTGTTTTCCATGGCTGGTGTTAGTACAATCTGGCTCCCAATTTTAGTGGGCACAGTTTTGTGTGCTCTGACTATCATCTTCAAACACTACTATCCTTTGCTTTCTAAGCGTGGCCTTGGCCTCCCTAATGGATCCTTTGGTTGGCCCCTTATGGGTGAAACAATTGGTTTTTTGGAGCCCCATATTTCTCACACTGCTGGCACTTTCCTCCTTGATCATTGCTCTAGGTATGTCAAAAATCAAAAGATTGTCAAATGGGTCTGAAAATTTCTACTTTTTGCGAAATGGGTATCAACAAGAAACAAAAAAGATGAGTAATTTTTTTTTTTTTTGCAAGGTATGGGAAAGTGTTCAAATCCCATTTGTTCTTCTATCCAACAGTAGTGTCATGTGATCCTGAACTGAACAACTTCATCCTTCAGAATGAAGATAAGCTGTTTCATTGCAGCTATCCTGATTCAATCCCTGGCATTCTTGGTAATTTATCCATGCTTGTGACTGTTGGTGAGACTCATAAGAGGCTAAGGAGTGTTGCTCTTTCTCTCCTTAACACTATCAAGACTAAACCTCAGTTTCTTAATGACATTGAGAACAATGCAATTTACATTCTCGAGTCTTGGAAGGATAAAGACCAGGTTCTGTTTTGTCAAGAGGCTAGGAAGGTAAAAAAAAACAATAAAAATTGAATTTTACCATTTGTTGTTTGAAAAAAAATGTTAACTTTGTCTTTTTTGTGTGTCCACTTCGGCAGTTTACATTCAATGTAATAGTGAAGCAAGTACTCGGATATGCACCCAATGATCCAAAAACACTTTTCATTCTTGAAAATTTCAAGACTTTCATGAGAGGCTTAATCTCTTTGCCACTTTACATCCCTGGTTTTCCTTATGCTAGAGCTGTTCAGGTAATGGTTTAAAGAAAGTGAGCATGCTTTTATATGATGTGAGAGGGCCATGTGATGTTACAAACTTTATTTTTTATTTATGATTTTTTGTTTTCTTTACAGGCTAGAGGCAGATTAAACTCTTTTGTCAAGTCAATAATAGAGGAAAGAAGAAGAAAGAATGGTGCTGATAATGAGAAGGGATGTGATAATAAAATGAATGATTTTCTTGACACTTTGCTGTGTATGGATACATTATCTGAAGATGAAAAAGTCAGCTTTGTGTTGGATGCTTTACTTGGTGGCTATGAGACCACTTCCAATTTGATTGGCATGGTGGTGCATTTTCTGGCACAGACTCCCTCTGTACTTCATCAACTGAAGGTAGTTAAACCATTAAACCAATAATTACTCTTTTGAGTTTTCTTAATTCAATCCACATTGTTAAAAGCAAAAAAGCTGAAAAACAGAAACAATTTTATTTAAAAAAACCTTATTTTCAAATGCAGGAAGAGCACCAGAAGATCAGAGAGGCAAAGAAAAAAGATGAACTTCTGACATGGGGTGATTTTAGAAAGATGGAATTCACTCACCATGTAAGTGGAAGCTAGATTCAAGCAAATGTTGCTTTTCTGCATCAAATGCTTTACAATTCAAGCTTTCCATTGAGCTTCTTTTTAGTGTGCATGTTTGGAAGTTTCCTTGCAGAAACTGCAATGATGACTGTGTTTTTTGTGTTTCTTATGCATTTTTGCACTTTTATATATTTCTAGGTCATAACTGAAGCTCTTAGATTTGGGAATGTTGTCAAACTTGTTCATCGAAAGGCACTCCAAGATGTCAAGTTTAAAGGTCAGTTTTTGTTTATTAGTCCAAATTGATTTTCCCTTAAAACTCATATTTTTGCCTCTATATTTTTTTCTTCTGGTTTTCAGATTATTATATTCCACGTGGCTGGAAAGTCTTACCAATTTTCACAGCAATTCATTTGGACCCATCTCTTCATTCCAATTCTCTTGACTTTGATCCTTGGAGATGGGAGGTATGATTCCACAATCTGCATGTTTTTTTAATATAATAGTAGTATTTATTTTGTTCTGTTTTCTTTTGTGTAGTCCTAGGTCTTTGGTTTGCTATTATGGCTAGATCATGACTTAACATGTTACTATGATTCATGTTCCATCCTTCACTGTTTTCAGACACTAGCATGAAATTCAACAACAAAAAAGTAGATTGGGATTTGTGAATGTTTGTCCATGATACAAGACTGTTTTTATTTATTTATTACAGAAGCAAGATCCAACAAGCAAGAATTTCACTCCATTTGGAGGAGGAATAAGATATTGTCCTGGATTAGATCTTGCCAAAGTTGAGACTGCTTTCTTCCTTCATCACCTTGTTCGAAAATTCAGGTGATATATACAATATCTACACAGCTATTTGTTTCTTACTAATTTTGTACTGCAATTTTGTACTGATTTTTCTGGGCTTCTGTAATTGTATATAGTTGGACATCAGAGAATGGAAACCCTCCATTGGCACATCCCTACATCGAGTTTGTTAGCGGTTTGGTTTTAAATGTGGAGCGAATTTCGTAATCAGACTACCTAGTTTATGAGTAGCCGTAAGTCGAGTAATAAATAACAGGAAGTTAGTTAATCCAGATGAAGAGGGATGAGCACAGCAATCTCTGATGGTGGTGGTGTCTTTCAAGTTCTAATGTAGCTATCTATTGATGTATGATCCTCTATGTAGTACTTTAAATTTCTTCACGTTATTAGTGCAGTTAGCTCTATTATGCATCTACTTTCAAATGTCTACTCGCTTATCAATCTGATTAAAATAAAAGTTGCATTTACCTTCAATTCTCAGATGGATTATAGTCATAAAGACCCTTATCATGTCCACGTCCCAATCGACCTCCCGGAGGAATATGCGGTTCTAGTTTTGACAAATTTGAGCAGCAAGATCATACAGTTTACAGAAAACAAGCAGCAAAAACTTCAAAAAAAGAGAGCTTCCTCTTTGAGTTACTTGGAAATGAAAAAGGACCTCAAATAGGAAGCGATTGAAGAGAATTAGGAATTTAGCTTCATTAGTAAATCTTCAGACCAGTCTACAAGAATAGGGCAGGAGCATATTATACAACTTCTGCCTAGGAATAAAGTTTGACAACAATGAGTTTTTTTCCTCCAGAGAAGTGCAAGTAAATCTTTCTTCTCGTCGTCGACATTGTTGTGAGAACACTAATAATCTTCAGACAAGTACAGAAAAATAAGGCATAAGAAGCAGATATTGCAACTTCTGCTTACTAATCAGATTTGACAACAACAAACTTTTTTCAGAAGTGGAGGCTAAACTTACACTGCCTTGACGACAATCGGACTCCTTACGTTATGTTGACCATCCGACCATGTCAGTTGACCGAAAGCATAATCCTTAGAAGCTGCCTTACTCTTCTTGAGGGTGAGGTAAAAGTTCTTCTTTTGTCCAGTTTTTTTAAATTTCAAAACAGTGGGCTTCACAATGACTTTGATCCCAGCTGGGCTCTTGATATTCGCCTTGTATGTAGCCGGTGGCCCAACATTTTTAACAGTGCGAGAGACTGTGATGGAGCCACTAAGATTAGGAACCGAGATAGAAGGATAGTTAAGGTTTGTTGTAGTGAAGTTTTTTGGGCAGTGATAAGGCTTTACTGAGAACAATGTTATCGATGTATCATTGTATCCGATGGAGCAGAGGAAATTTAGGTAGTCTTTGATACGTACGTCGTACACCAAACCCGGGTCCATTGCTCGGTTCGGTTGAATATGTCCAGATCCATAGCTGAATGGATCAGCCTTGATGTTTGAAGAATTGAGGATCGGTTCCATGACATTGTCCATCGTGACAGCTGCAGATAACAAAAAAAATGAGAATCTACAAAAATGCAGCAAGACCATCTTACACATGTTTTTTTTATGTAGATTACCTGATGTCATGATAGCGGATTTGATTGCAGCGGGACTCCAGTGTGGGTAAAGGGTTTTGAGAAGACCAACAACACCAGCAACATGAGGGCACGACATTGACGTGCCAGATACAGCATTATACTTAACTCTACGCTTGTCGAATACTTGGTTAGTCGGTCCTTGAGCTTCTGTATAAGCTGCTATAATGCTAACTCCTGGTGCTGTAATATCAGGCTGGAAAAAATTCACACAGCTTCAAATTCTTTTCATAATTATCAGAAACAGTTTCTTAACCAAACTACACAAAAACAAAGTTTTATAAACCTTGAGAATTTCAGGTGTAATAGCATTTGGTCCTCTCGACGAAAATGCTGCCATAACAGGAGCTGGCTTCGTATGCAACTTCGTGACTGTACGAGTAATGTAGGCCATCGGATTCCTGCCAAAATCCAACAATCATCAATACTGGTGCAATAGCTAACGACTAATGAAATCAGTGATGGATCATTTGCATACTTTGTGGAATTGACGTAGGAGAAGACGATAATCCCATCCGAGTAAGTAATATGTGATGCTGGAAGAACATGAGGATCAGCAATGACTTCATTTCCAGAAGTCTGATCATTTGCAAGAACCATACCAATAGCACCCACCAAAGCTGCTTGTTCTCCCTTATCAACTCTTGCATTCTGTCCCCTCAAACAAACCAAAATCTTCCCTTTCGCCTTCTTTGAATCCAGAGTACCAGGCTTGCAAAGTAGCCTATAAAACAGATAATAATCAGTATAAACAACAATCCAACTAAGCCTCCATCAAATCGATTTCTTACGCGTCAATAGCAGATGCATTATGAGCCTTAGCATCCGAGGCACTCATAATCGGATACAATTTCCCTCGGGGCAGCGATTTCGGCGCCAGGCTTTCCCCCTGCAAAAATCGAAACACTGAAAAATCGAATTCGAGCATAAACGAAGCAATTCGAGTAAGGAGAAGAAACCCTAACCCTAATTTTCTGGTGCGTCTTCCCCAAAATCACCCAACTGGAGAAATCGCGGTCAATAGTGCTAGCCCCGACTGTCAACTGCCACGGCGAGAGATTCGACGCAGTGGAGTCCGCCGGACCGGAGTTCCCCGCCGAGCAGACAACGGAAACCCCCTTCAGATTAGCGTGAAACGCTCCAATCGAGAGACTGTCATTGAAAAGAGCAGAAGGGCTTCCGCCGAGAGATGCGGAGATAACATCGACCCCGTCTGAAATCGCAGCATCGAATGCGGCGAGAATGTCTGCATCGAAGCACTCGTTGCCATTGATGGGAGTCCAGCAGACCTTGTAGACGGCGACGCGGGCGCGAGGGGAGCCGCCTTTAGCGGTGCCGTTGCCGAAGCCGAAGACGCTGACGGAGTTGACGAAGTTTCCGCCGGCGGTGGAGATGGTGTGGGTGCCGTGGCCTTCGATGTCGCGGGCGGAGTTGATGGGGATGTTGGTGGCGCTGGTGAGGGAAGATAGGTAGGCTTTGTTGAAGTATCTTGCCCCAATTAGTTTCCTACCGTTAATTCCCGCCAAAATCAGATTGGATACTTTGGCTAAATGCCCTTTGTAGATATAAAATTAAGTCTAAAAAACCAAAGTATTAGCTGGTTGACCCCCACTTTATTTTCATTCGTGAAACAATCTTCTAACATTTTTGTTTTCATAACTATCATTGTTTAGTGTCACACATAATTTAATAAATTACGTAATTATAGTTAATTTATTATCTAAAAAAGTCTACAACTTTAACTCCAATTATCATTAAAATAATATACTCAATTAACTTACACTTATTATTAAATATATATGAAATCGAAGTAATAAAATTAGACAATATATTTAACTAAAATTTTATCACGCTCATTAACCTATAATATATATTTACATATTGTGATGAATGCGCGATTGTGGATTATGCATACTTTTCCTCTTTTAATTAGACAATTTCTTTAATCAATGTAAAATTTTGACATTTTGAAAGTTCTTTTTTAATTTTACATAGTGGGTTGTACCACTTGTATGACATATCCCATTTCTTTTTCTACATAGATTTGTATGTGGTAGGTTTTCTCTGATAGATCTTTTGAGACAATGTGAGAAGGGTTATTTTAAGAAAATTATAGTATTCATTAAGCTAATTTTAATTCCTGAAGTACCAAAATCTTTCTAAATGTAACTATTGATCCTCTAGTTGACATGTCTTAATTTTATTAAGACTTTAATGTTTAAAACACACTATTGAGTAGTAATTTTACTAATGTAGTTAAGACAAAAGTTGAATAGAAAAAATTAGATAGTGAGATAATGATGTAGACTTCATTTTATGACAAAAAAAGGTGTTTCATATTTGAGTGTAGTAAATGGTCCAACATCTAAATTTGGACCACAAATTTGTGCATATATGGCTATCTTGTATTGTTTGAAGCAGCCCACAATAATGCTGGAAATTAAACCCCACTATCAACCAAGCATGCAATTTCGATCTTGCTCTGTAGCTAAGCTGCCACCACAATCTAGTTTATCTTCACCATCATTCATTTGGGACCTTTTTCAATAATGCAACTTACTACCTAAAATGAATTAATAGCATACATTTTTTCTTTTATTATATAAATGAGGACAATGTATACGTACGTCACGACTCATGCACAGAACATTGTAGATGATGAACATTGATTTAATTATTCATAGAAACAGTAATCCAACGCCCCTAAGATCTTTTGCATGAGTCGCAACTGGTGTTCATCATATTCATTTCTTCTTTGATGTAATCTTTTTCCATATCTTATCCGTGTTCTTCTTTGTTTAATCTAATTAGTAAGGCAGACATATATACTTTTTACAAACCTACCAACTTATAGACACACAAACATTATAAACTTTTGACATAAACGTTGGTAATAATCGTCCTAAGTATAGAGAGAAAGCAAATTGAGGTGAAAGTGAAACATATATATATATATATATATACCTGTTACATCGAACTCCATCTGAGACGGTGTCGTTTTGGCAAATCCCTTTCCACCTTGTAGGAATTGGTCCAAAGCCTTTATCGCTGAAGCTCTCAGATTCAGGCCATACTCCTGCACCACTAACAATATTCCACTTTACTAAAAGCTTCCTTGGATTGGTGCAAACCATGTAAATAATTCAATTATCTTAAATATTTTTGTGGCCAAACGGAATTTAAGAAGATACTTTTTGGAAAATACAAGGATTCCAAGAAGATCACAAAAAAAAAAAGGGTGCACAAGTTCTATGATTATATGAAGTTATGAAGTTCTATGATTATATGAAGTTATGAAGTTCTATGATTATATGAAGTTATGAAGTTCTATCAGCATGAGTGTATAACTATACGAGTGATATCGATACTCATGATATACTGATATCAATATACCAAACGTGTCCTTAAGACTATATTCAGTACAACTTTTACGCACAATAACGAAGTTTAATTTTTATTTGCATCTATTAATGAAGTCTTTGTAAAAATAAATCATCAAATTTAATGTAGATTAAAATAACTTGATTTTCTTGTTTGATCCATAAGATTAATAAATTTTAGCAAATTTAATGCAATTTTTAATCTATTTATAATAATAGATTAATGTAAGTTATTGTGTTTCTTTCTGTAATTTCACCATTATTCATGGAAAATACACTATCAAATATTCAAACAAATTTTAAAAGAAAATTAAACTTAACACGTTCAACTCTAACCACGAATCCAACTCCATTTCATGAATCAGTCCCGCCAAATAAAATGGGGGATAAAGTCAATTTGACTAAGTATATTTTTGTCATTAATAGTAGCTAATTGAAAAGGTTTAGGCCATATTGTTGAATTTAAAAATGTGAATAGGAGGGAGGCTACGTTGCTAGTTTTTGACGATGCATGCAAATACTTGGGCTTCTAGATATATAATGTTCTATCTCCCTTCTAAATAATATATTTCAGTCTTGTTGTGTAATTCCATTATATTCTAACCTCATTAATTTAGTCAAAATTGATATGCAGATTCTGAGTCCTAATCAATTTTGCAGACAGAGTGATGATATAAAACTACATTCTGACCCACATGATCGACGACGGCTATGATATTGACCTACACTACAAATACAATGTGTCTTGATTATAGCACAATAAATTTAATTATAGCGAAGAGCACAAAGTTTGAACTCTTGAACCCATGCAAATTCAGATTCGATTTGTCTTATATATATAATATGATTATATAGATTCAGTTAAGGGTTTGTTTGATACTGAGCTAAAATGTGTAAAATCAGAAATTTAGGTATTCTTAAATCATAACCTTTTGTTTAGCCTGTTTTGAGTGAATCGTAATATGTAATATATAAATTGATTAATCGCAATCAAATATCAATATCAAAATAGAAAACTAGTTGTATTGTACAGTATCTAACAGCAACAGCTACATTAAAATATTTTGCTTCTTCCGTGTGAACTAAGTCACACATTTGTATAACAATTTGGTTTTGAGGGTTATGAAGTTTTTTACAAAGTTTTAACAGGGCCGTTCCTATCATTTTGGAGGCCCTGCTACAACTCTTAAAAAATATAAATCCTAGAAAATAAGTAGTATTTCATTACATATTAATTAAGCATGTTTAATTGTTTATCATTCTAATAATCGAATTTAATATCAGTAATATTAGTCAGTAAAAAGAAGGAAGTTAGTACCTTACATGAAAATTAAAACGATTGAAAGAGATTCGAAAAAGCAAGAATAAAAAAAGAAAAGAAAATCAGCAACCCATATGCCAAAATTTGTGTCTTTGAACGTTGACGAAGGAACATATAAAAAACCCAAATTTATAACAAAAAATTTGACAAATGATTCATTGTAAACTAGTTATGCTTTTAAGATATTAAATGTATACGTTTGAATTGAGAATAGAACTGAGACCGATTTCTAGAAAAAGGGATCGAACGGAGACCGATTTCTAGAAAAAGGGATCGAATTTAGACAAAAAGATGTAGAAATTAAACCTCTTAATTTTGGAGATATAAATAAAAATATATATAATAGACCTAAAACTAAAAGGGTGCGGTTCCGGTGAAAACAATTTTTAAAATGATAACGTGCAAAGGGCTAATGTGTATCAAAATATACTTAAATGTGTATCAAAATATACTTAAACGTGCATCAAATTTTTTGATAATCCTTTAAAAAAGTGATGCACATATACAATTTTTACCTGAATTTTCTTCGGTTTCTAAAAAATGAATGTTCTTCAAATTTTGGATGTTTTAAGTTTGTCAACGAATGTGCACCAAATTAATACTAAATGTTCACCAATTTACTACTAATATGCACAGTTCTCACGTTCATATTTTAAAAGTTATTTTCATCCGACACTTTTTCAAACTAAAATATGGGACCCCGAAATTTTGGAGGCCCTGTTCGATCACCCACTTTTAACACCCTAATGCCCGACCATGAGTTTTAACATTAAGGCAGAGGACAATTTGAAGAGAAAACTTGACTTATAAAAACTTAAAAAAAGAAAAAGTGTACATACCAGTATCAAGATTAGCGATAATAGTATCTTCCCCAAACCTAGCCTTCTCCCAACTCGAATATTTAGCAGAAGCTTCATTTTCAGGGAGTCCAAGAAAGCTCCATGATCTTGTTGTGTGAAGCTTCTTCCCTGTGTTCAAGAACACTGATACCACTTTCGGATGCTCTGCACCCACAATTAATATTCAACTAATTAACTAATCACTCTAATTAATTAGCTCAGCCAAGAATCATTTGATTAAAGAATTATTTATCGTCTCTTTGAAATGTGTTAACAGGTTCGCAAAAATAACGACAACAATCGTATTGCTGAGTAAATCAATTTTATTTACTCCGTATATGAATATGTGGGTAGTAAAATATTTATGAAAATCATCAAAGCAAAATGTTCCTTTTGGAAGTTTACCATAACTTGCATTTTTGAAAATGAAATGTGAACGTTTGCTGCCGTTTTTTGGGATGTAGAAGACGTAGAAAATGACGAAGGGTTTAGACATCGGGAAAATACTTTGATAGGTTATACTCCCTCTCTTTGTCCCATAATATCAGGGACATTTGTTTTTGACACATTTGTTGAGACGCGTTTTGTAACGTTAATATCTCTACGATGACAAAAATTATAATTTTTATATATTGTCAAAATACTTTTTATATATTGTCAAAATACTCTTTGAGACGAATCAAACAAGATCTCACATGTCTATATTTGTTCCTACACATTGGAAGAAAACGAGAAGATTCTCTTAACTAGTGAATAGTGTCACAAAACCAAATGTCTTTTATATTTTGGGACGGAGGGAGTACTTAAAAATCACTAAAAGTATAAGAAATATACTAGGAAAAACATTTTCAAATATTGATACATACTTAGACGAATGCATATTGATCTACAAATTACAAATATTCAATTTACTAACACAGAATCATAAGTACGTATACCTGCATATATACATGTATTTATATTTGAATTTGTTAGCGAATCGAGTATTCATAATTCACATCATATAATTCATTTGTTACGCTTACAAGTTACACCATACCATAAGTAGCAACATCAATATAGACAAAACTATCTAGACAAATCGATTACTCTACTTAACTCACTCTTTTTTGCAACAAAACAAAATAAAATTGTAACCGAATGTTAAATGGAAAACAAATCACTCTTCAAATATCAAGTTGTTGTCAAATGATTGCTTATAAAAAGTTAAAAAACTCACAAATAAAGCTTTCAATATTTGCAATTTGCAAAAATACTGTAGTGGAAAAATAAAATAAAATCAAACCCTTTTTTCAAAAAAAAATTAATTGGCAATCTATATAATCTATTAAAGTTGATACTTTTCAAGGTTTTTCCTTGATTCTGACCTCACCACATTCATGTGGCAATTTGTTATTGGTTCTCTTTTAATTGTTTTTATATTTTTATTTGATTTAAAATAAAACATTATTTTCTAATCACTTTTGTAGGTAAATATATATATAAACATCACTTCTAACAAATTTGACTACAAACTATACTACTAAAATAAAATACTACTTAAACATTTGTTACATTAATGTGTCATATCTTATAATATACACATATTTTCACTTTTTTTAAAGTCCTCACCAATTTTAGCCTTCTGACAAATCGTAAACTGAATGATTATAAATTGATTTAATAATTATTCTTTACTTAAGTTATTGTTTAGTAAATAGATATATCAATTTAAAAAATAATCTTAATCTATTTTATATATCTATCTAATATCTCTACATGTATATTTAAAGCAAATGGTGCTTAAAAAATATTAAAGAAAATGTATTTAATAGCTTCATCAATTCTATGTGCCAAGTACTCATTTTGTTATTAAACCAATATATTTTTAACATTTTCTAAATGTTTAACAAATACAACTTGGCTTCTTGATTTATTATCGATTTTTAAGTCTCTAAGATGATTTTTTAATATTTTATGTTGTGTTTTATTAACCGAGTTTTCCAACAAATAATAAACTTAACGTATGAGAACATTTCAACAAAAACTATATGAGGAATCACTGATAAAATTTGTTCTAACTAACTTCTAAACCAATATTTCTTTGGATATAAGTTTTTTGAAGTTGCATTAGAATTTATTATTTATTAGTACTTAATTTATATAACTATGAGCTTTGTTTTCTCGATTTGATTCATGAATTTCTTTTAAAGAAGAGATTTTATATCATTTGATATATAATTTTTTTTCTTTAGGTTATTTTATAAAATTATTAATCAATATAAAGTTATTAGTAGTTTAATAAATTATTATGAAAATATCAATTCTTATTTTAATAGTTTACTAAAATAATAAGTTATCATGGTACGGGTCTATACACTAGTTACACCATTAATCAAGAAGAGGAAAGTGAGAATGGAGCTTAAAAAGCAAGCAACAGGAAAAACAATAAAAACAGAACTGAAAACAAGGGTAACAAAACTCTTACTTGATATTGCTGAAGCCTCTTCATCCTTAAGCATTGCAGCGAATCCATTGATGTGTCTGGTGTAAGAGTAAAAGATCGATTCCTTGGCAATGTCTCTACTGAAACACAAATCTTTCAACAACTTCAGAAAACAGGGGAAACAGATTCCGCCGTTTGGTTGGAGTCCAAATTACAGAAAAAGGAGAAACGGAATCAAACCCACCTTCCAATATAAGAACCCAAGAGATTAAAGTGGGATTCCTGCACTCGGAGTAGATCAATCTCAGAAGCCCCAGCTCCATGGGAATGAACTCCCATGTAAACAACATAAGCCTGTAAGATAAAAACAATTTGTATAAAATGATGAATATTTGATTCAGTGTTATTGTTTGGATTTTTACCCTTTTGAGAGCGAAGGAAGACGATGGGATAGAGAGTAAAAGAAGGAGAAATGGCATTAAACAGAGCCTCATTGTTGGGCTCCTCTTCTATTTGGTTTGTAAATTAGTTGGTGGGTATTTTGTGTGTATTGAAGCACAACGAGAAGCTGCGATTCGTGTTCATAGAATAGGAGTTTATATAGAGCTTGGTGAGTTAAAAAAAAGTAGGGAAAAATAGGGCCATTACTGGGTTCAGTTTCGTTTATATGGGCTTTTAAGTGCGAACTATTGGCAATTTTAAGTCACTTCTTTTGGACACATTTAAGTTTGAGATATAATTTTTCCGGGTACGGAGTTTAACGTCCATATAAACGAAACTGAGTAATTGAAGCCGTTTGCAGTCTAATCTATAGTACCACAGAACTTCCAATATAGAAACTGAATTTTAAAACAAAAAGGAAAACAAATAGAACTACTATTTTTAATAATCTTTATATAACTATTAAAATTAAATTGAAATATTCCGGATTAGGGCATAATGTGTAAATGAGCCAAGATTGTGATTGAGCCATTAGTGTTGTGTGAATAGTAGAAACATGTAATAGGAGGCTTGACGAAACCAAACGACGTTAAAGATAACGTTCATAACAAAAAAGGCCGTATATAATCTCCAATTTCGTTACACAATCCTATACAAATTAGAAACGAAATCCAGGCAATACAATCATCCAATTGGTACATGACCTTCAAATTATTGACAAAATTAAAACTACGTAATGACGTTTGAAGCAAAATCAATACTCGAATGTGGCTCCTCGATCCTGATATTCAACCTCCTAAGCCAAACCGAATGAACAATCATATGGAAAACATCAAACCTCTTGGGAATTCTATTCACAAAAAAGTGTCTCTTGACTTGCCTAACCCTACCTTGCATCTTTAAATATCTTCTCATAGATATCCCCATTAGAATGTCCTTGATCTTGGGGATATCCTCCACCTTGATCTGAACCGAGAATGAAGCCCAATTCAAGACGTCGCTAAAGGGCAAAACATAGCCGTCGGATATTAGAACAGGCACGCAATCTGCGTAGATCGCCTCGACAACTCTAGGGCTTGCTACTTCATATCCACTAGGGCACAAACAGAACCTGCATTGTATTGGAGATAGGGTTTCAGAAAACTTTGAAAATTCTATTCAATTTGCACTAGTTTTGAGAGACACGATAAAGAAAAAAAGATATAAGGACCGTAGTGTTTAATGAAACGGTTTTTGATATGAGTAATATAACCGTTTCAAAATTGCCTAAATTCCGTTTCATTTTTTAAAACCGTTTTAGCATATGAGGACTTTTTTAAACCGTTTCATCTGGTCTGACCGTTGCATTATATAAACTTGTTTCAATAGGGCTTATAATATTTAATTGTGAACCCTATGACTTTTAGGTATGTATCATCAACGAAGTCTTTTTTATTGGTAAAATGTGTCTAATCTTGAAATTTATGGTTATCTCATCACTTGATCGATATTATATACTTAGGCAAAGTTGTCTTAGTTGTTTAAAGTATTGCCAAAAACTCTGTCGTTTTGTATGAATCTAAGATCTCCTAGCTAGGTAGGGTGGAGTTATAAGATAATCAACATAAGACAATGATAAAGCATATAGAACGATGAAGCTACCTGCTCTTCATCAACATAGAGGAGTAGGAGATTTGAGGAGGGAGTTTATCATACACAAGAACGGCGTCGTTTAGATCTCCCTCAGTACTGTTGTTCTTCCATTGGTCGAGGAGGAGGGAGCGAATGTGGCCATGCAGACGTCCAGCGAAGAAAGCGAGAATCGAGCGTCGGGAAGGAGGAAGGCCGCCACCTGAAGGGACCTCACCGGAGACGAGGTTGATCTCCGGGAAGGACACGTCTTTCGAGGGGTCGAAACCCTCGGAGGTGTTGGCGTTGCAAAGAGCTCTCATTGAGTTGTTGTATAACTCTGGCACGTATCTTGTAACCCATGGCCCCTATTTCAAATCTAGTTAAGCTTTTAATTATACTATTTTTCTAACATATGTCTTAAGATCTTTAATATAGAAAGAAAGTATGTTATATAAATTCAAAATGTGTCAGCATAGGATAGAAAAAACGTTATTCATATACGCTTGCTTTCAGAAACTTCTATCTAAAACTTACTCGGAGTAGGGCTATATGAGATTTAGATCTTTACAGTATGCACCTAAGTTGATGGACAAATAAAATTTTAGTGTGGAACAAAACCTACGTTTTCTTGTTTCTCATTTGCAATATTATTAAGTTGGAGTAACTATTAGTTTAGGTACATACCCAATCATGACAAGATAACATGAAGTGATCAGCGCCGTGACTCCGATTCCAGAACCCGTACTTGGTTCGAACGACATCGACATAGTCCTTGACGGTGTTTCCGATGGGATGAATGTGATGCACGCCCGGTTGATGGAGGTATTGAACCATCCTCACCACACTAAATGGCAAGAAGAAGGCATGAGCCTTTTTAGGGTCATTGGTTTTGTATGGATGACCTCTATTCTCCATATCGTCAATGAACTTTCCCTCCGAAGAGTACAGGCTCTTGCACACTCCATTGTGGAACAATGGTGCCTCCCCTTCCTTGTACACATAGATCTTGAACAACTTCTCCATCTCTAGATAACTCCTATTTTTTATGTACACAAAAGAAAGTGTATTGTTATTTACATATGTGATCGAGAAAACACTAAAAACGTACACACAAATTTACGTGGTTCGTCATCAGGGTGTTAACTGTTTCGTAACTTAATTAATATCGAAGTAGTGTTTATGATAGAGTATGAAACTAATCTTGAGACTCCAACCATCAACTTACGCTTTTGGTTAAGTTGGTTCTTTGACGGTTTATATCAAATATGGTAAGAAACTTATACGAAAATGTGAGTGTATGGAATGTACCTATGGAAAGCATTAGGGTTCCTATAAATAGGTCCCTTAGGAACATAATCAGGGTCCTCATGGGAGGACGCATGGCTACTATCTTGTGCAGCTTGTCGTATGACAAACCTAGCTCGAGCGAGTTCATCCTCGATTTGACTAGGACTAAGCTCATCCACGTGAACCGAGGGGTTGGCACGCGTCACATTAGAAGCAAAGTTCAAGGTTGAATTAATGGATGGATGAAAAAGAGAGGAAGTGTATTGCTTGTGGTGGTCGGTCGCCAAGAGGGAGAAGACGAATACACAAGGTAAGAGGATAAGTGTGGCAGTTGAAAGAGTGCACAAATCAGAGGAAGAAAAGGGTAAGCTTGATGGTTTGTTCTTTGAAATTAGCCTCATAGTGATCACAAAACTAAGCTAGCTAGTTTGAGTGGTGAGTTTGTACGTCCACCTTAAATGTGTGATTGGTAAAGAGAGGTTAAAATGGATTGGATTCATTTCTTGGTGGACTTGTTATTCCTTTGAGATTGGAGAGTAAAGCTACATGGTTCTGATTCTGACTTGTGAGAAAGGATAACAGGAGCTTGTAAAAGAGGGTATAAAATATTCGCACTTTGCTCTTTATCTTTTGATAAGCTAGCTCGGGTCTATGGTGTTAAGTGCTAAATGAGGAGGATTGAGTTTAGTAAGTTTGAGATTAATATTACCTTATGACGTTAGATCTCGACACCCTTTTCTATCAAACGAGATCCTCTACGTTGTAAAGGTGAAACACATAATCACCCTATTTGGCATAAGGAAAACTTAAGCTAGTTTATGTAAACAATAATCTTGAAATGGTAGCTTATTGTTAGCTTATAGATTAAAGGCTAAATCATTGTCAGCCGAACCGGCCCAAAGTACAAAAGATAAAAACACTTTTGGGAAAGATCTGGTACGAATATGTTTATGGTACGAACGTATGGATACATGCACATCTTTTTATATTCACATGCACATTCTTTCACATTGACATATGTTTTGATACAATGTTAAAACATGCACACATCTGCGAAGGTTTACATCTGTATGTACATGTCAATTTAAAATTTTAAAGAGATATGCATATGAATATGGTACAAACGTATGGATACATGCACATCTTTTTATATTCACATGCACATTCTTTCACATTGACATATGTTTTGATACAATGTTAAAACATGCACACATCTGCGAAGGTTTACATCTGTATGTATATGTCAATTTAAAATTTTAAAGAGATATGCATATGAATAATTTAGAGTATATTCTTACATTAATAATCACTCACAACAATTTTTTCGATTATTTTTTGGATTTAAGGTTTACTATTCAGTGTTTGAGCTCATTATTTGAGGTTTGAGCTCATTATTTGAGGTTTGAGCGATGGGGAATAGGGATTTGACACAATATTTACTGGTCACTTATGTAGTTATGTACTTGGATTCTTACTTCTTGCATAATGGGAAAAAAAAACAGTTGTACATGATGATATTGTAATGGGCCTAATAGTATAGTTTTGTTAGTGGGTTAGCCTATATAAGGCCCACAAGGATATGAAATGGACTATACATTACCTAGTTCTCTTCCCTTCTTCGTCCTCCTATCGATTTTTGCTTGAGGAAAAAAATGCAATATAGTGCTAACTATCGAATATGATCATATCTTGACCTCCGATATTAAGTGTCATATGACTCGTATTTCATTGACACATACTATATGGTAATGGAGCAACGAAAGGTTAGCGCACATACACTAAGAAACTTCCTGGCTACAAACTTTTTGACTCAATTCATGATTTGAGGTTGAAATTTTCCTACGTGGTCAAATTTGATACTACGTAAAATGAATCAAGCCTAATTCATGTGTTATGTTAGCATATTTTAAATTATAGTAGTCGCGTAGTTAATAATTGGCTTTCAATTAAGCTACCGTATATTCATGATATTAAAATGCAAAAAACTTGATCGACTTAAACCCAATCATGCAACCTACAACATAAAAATTAATTTTACTTGTGGAGACTTTTAGGTTACGTTAGGCAGCAAACGACAAAGTCACTAGACAGGTGATGATTAGAATTCCTAATTCCTAACCAGGTCAAAGTCAACATCGTTTTTCTTCTTTCCATCCGTTCCACTATGTTAATTGAATTATTATTCAAAATGTATTGGCATTTTTATAAATAAAAAAATATTCTCCCTCCGTTCCTTAATGTTCTTCCCATTTCATTTTGACACATTTGTCGAGACACGTTTTGCGTCGTTAATATCTCTTATTATATCTTTCCAAAAATTATAAAATTTTGATATTGTTAAAGTACTCAATGAGACGAACAAAACAAAATCCCGCATGACTGTTCTTATAGATTGAGAATAATCTAGCGAATTGTATTAAATTGTGAATAGTGTAAAAATTGGAGATGAGAAGAACATTAGGGGACGGAGACGGTGATCCATATTTTAAGGTCCAAGTATATTTTAACTAAAATGATGTTCCTTCCGCAATGAATCAAATCAATATGGAACATGTCATTACCCTCAAGTTTTATGAAATCTAATATACTGCATTTATTTTCAATATTTCCTTAATATCCTGCATTTATTTTCAATTGTTATGACATGTTTATAATATGTTAAACAATAAAAATACAATAATTTATATATTTTTTAGAGTTTCGTCACTTCTTATCACTTTTCGATTACATTATCACAACAGATACCTCTTCGAAGGTTGTAGAAAAAAATTCCTATAATTCACAAATAGCAAGTTGTGCAGATTTGCATTTCTATTATTAAATTATTTAAAAGCAACAAAGTTTCTAGAGAAGATGAAAACTATACATTGATTTTCTTCGGAAGATCGTAACCTTACATAAAAATACTTCTGCCTCATCTAAAAGAGAGCCATGCGAAAGATCGGATCTGAAACCCGAAAATTCCACTAAAACAACCACTCAAATCCATGTCCGCTACAAAATTAACCAATAATCACAACATTTATAACCCCACTTTCAAGCTCTCAGATCATTTAACAAGTCCGGTTTAAACGTATCATGTAAATACACAATGATTTGTTGGGAGAGCCGCTCGAACTCGAGATGTAAGGGTAATAAGGGAGTTCTCTAACCGCTGAACTAGAGTGGGAAACCAAAAAAAATAAACAATGATTTTTATAATAATAGCATGGTGATGATTAAAGAAAGAAGTGACCATACGATGAAGAAGTAGTCACACCTGTGGCGATAATTTTTGGTGGATTCAAATTACACTCGAATTGACTGATGGACGGCTTGAATGACCATTTTCATTTTCCGGCAAAGCTGACAGTGGCGCGGAGCTTAGCGCCGCGCGACACTTAACACCGCCCCATAGCTCCCGAATTATGCATTCGTGAGGTTTTCTTAACATTAATTAGGACCGGTTTAAATAAATAAAATATATATGAGGCGACCGGTTCAGTAATAAATTGAACCGGTTCAGTAATTAATTATATGGACCGGTTCAGTAATTAATTTTTCGGATATCCGATTTTGAAATGATAATCCGGTCTAGCATGTACAGACATCACGAATGCTGAATTCGTGAGGTGTTAGAGCATATATCTGCAGTTTTGTCAGGAATCTAGGGCTAGGATATCTTCGCATCTCGAGGAAAATACATACCTCACAAATTCATAATTCGTGAGCTTGTACATAATGAATTCGCAATTTTGTCAGGAATCTAGGACATGGATATGATCGCTTTTCCCAGGAAAAAGGCTCGAAGACCTCGCGAAATTAGAATTCGGCTACTTTGCATGCCCTAATTGATTTAGTCGGGTATATATATAGTGTACATGATGGTAAGGTTGAGAGAAGAGGAAGGAAGAGAGTAGGAGAAGAAGAGGAAGAAGAATCGACATTTTTCAAATAAGAGATTCGATAAAAGAAAAGAAGACAATTATGGTAAGTTACATAATGTACTTGTAATTTAATTGTTTAAGTCAATATTTTAGTTTTGTGAATGTATATATATAAATACATTGTATGTTAGAATACGTATCCAAGATTACAATTTCTTAAGAGTGTAAAACGTCATGATGTGTACGTACATATTGTACTGTAATTTAGAGGGGGTGAAGCTAATATTTGTGTACTGTATTTTTAGAAATGGAGTTAGAAAGTAAACTGTTGTAGATGAATTTGAAGTAAAATATGCATCCCGAATTGAGGATCCGGGAGTATGAATTATGCCTTGCGAATTTAGGATTCGCGAGGTAGTTAAGAATACACATTCTTCTGTTTTAGCATTATTTATGTTATTTTAACGGAATTATTTAATAAAGCGGAGTACAAAGTTCATGAGTTATATTGCACATCGTTATTTGTAGGAAGACTACACATCGTTATTTGAAAACGATTATGTGTGGAATAACAAAGAAGATGTGTTATGTTGGGCACGTGGAATCGGTACAGAGAACAACATGGTCTTAATAATTGACCGTTCAGGAGAGAACTATGTCAAGCTTACATGTGAGAAATATGGGGCTTATCGTGGGGTAAAAAATTTGTTGATTCGCAACCCGAGGTCCAAAAAAAGTATGTGTCCGTTTCGCCTCCATTGTCACTGTGAGGATAACAAATGGACATTGAGAGTGGTGTGCGGGTGTGATGAGGCGAATTTGTCGTGTGCCAAGTCAAGTAATCCTAACATGCAAACTGAGTAATATAGTGCGCAAGCAAGGGTCGAATCCCAAGAGAATCAGTTTATCAAATTCTTAAGTTATCACAATGACTAACCAATAAACGTAACCAAAGGTTTTTTTTTATGGTTTTGATACGAAGTATCGAATGTCAACTTGGTTATAACAATATTAAGCGAAGTGTTCCACTTAGCGATTATCCACAATTAGATTAACAAGTTGATCTTAGAATCCTTTTCATCCCTATGTCAAGTTCTCAAGTGATCGTTCTAATTCCTGTTCTTGAATAGTTATTAGTCCAACTAGTCCTAACAACCCTTACTCGATTATAACTTTGAAACTATCAAAGTTCAATAACAAAGTAGCAATGCATTCAGGAATAGATAGATACATGCAATATCATGGACAACTAGTCGGATACTCGACATGTACTCAATTCTCTTCTCTAATAACAATGACAACTAGTTCATGCAAATAGATTGTGCTACACAACAAGTATGATAATTCAACTAGAAGTATCAAACTCTAGCAATATGAATAAGATAAAACTAACTTAGGTGATCAATCTAAAGTAGTAAATCTAGTTTATGGACAATACAAACAAGAGAGTTGAGACAATCAAAAAGTAGACAAAGGGAAAGGATAAACTCACAACTTGTTGAATCCAAAAGCTTCAAACGCCAAGTGAAACAAAGAACTTTAGCAACTCCTAAGTTTGTGAAAAACTCTCCAAAAACTTAAGTAAAACAAAAGGTAAGATGATCAAGGATGATCATCCACAACCTAAATAGTCATCAACTAATGTAACAGCCAAATTAAGGTGATAAAAACGTATGGAAAGTTACAGAATTGAACAAATTACTTCAAATGGCAAAGACATTAATTTGATTCTTCTGTCGAGGAACCGCACCCGCGGGTTGAGAGCCGCGGGCGCGGTTTTGGTTTCTCCATATTTTCAGGATGGCAGAGGGCCGCGGGCGCGGTTTGGGACCCGCGGGCGCGGCTTGTGCTTTCTCGGATCCTTGGCTGAGGGTGAAACCCGCGGGTGCGGCTTGAGACACGCGGGTGCGGCTGTGTTGTCTGAGGTAGTAGCTACTGATTTCTTAAGTCTTCGTCTTCGTCTTCGTCTTCGTCTTCAGCAGCTTCTTCCTTATGCTTCAAGGCTTCCAATGCTTCGTATCATCTCTTGGAATCTCGTATGTAAATCTTGTCTCGAACAGCTCCATGATACAGATTACATAGAAACAAATAACATAATCCTATACAAAACTAGCTAATAATCCATAGTTGCGGTATGTAAAACACCGCTTATCAGGGTGTCACAATCACCCCCTCCCAAAAAGACTGGTGGGTCATGCATATGCCGGAAGAATGAACGAGGAACAGAAAAGGGATATCATTTTTTTGATAAAAGCGCATGTGAAGCCGGCGAAGATTTTTTTATTTTTGGCAGCGAAGCATGGTGGACGGATGATTATGTCGAAGACTCAAATTAAAAATATGTGTTACACTCTACGTCTTAAGGAGATGGATGGAAAAGATGTAACAGAGTTTACACGAAGTTGGTTGTTGGAGAGGGGTTATATGGTACGATCCCGTGCTATGTCACACGACAACGACATAATTCAAGATTTTTTTTGGGCAAACCCGAAGTCATTGTTTTTGTTGCGGTTATTCCCATATGTCATCATCATGGACGCTACGTACAAGACGAACAAGTATGATAAGTGTATATGTTTTTGTTTAATTTGAATAATTTGTTAGAAAGTGTGTAGTGATAAATATTATGTGAAAATGCAGGTACAATATGGGGTTGTTGGAGATTGTAGGGTTTACTTGCACCGGGCAGACGTTCAACGTTGCGTACTCATTCATGGCACGAGAGAACTTTGACCACTACAGGTGGACTCTCTTGAAGGTGAAGGAGATGTACGATCACATTGGACAAAGTCCTGGAGCGATTGTGACGGATCGTGATCTGGCGGAGATTAAGGCAATTGCTGAGGTATTTCCTAATGCAAAACACCTATTGTGTTGGTTTCATATACTGTGTAACTGCAAGGCACAAGTAAAAACAGCAACGGGAAACCATAATTTTGCTGAAGCGTTTGGGAATAGTTGTAGAGGTGTATTCAACTCTAAATCAGTAGAGACGTATAATATCCGTGTCGCTGAGATAAGGAAGAAGTATCCAGGCTTTTATCCTTATTTAAACGAGACTTTGTTGTCTCCTTACAAAGAGCGCATTGTACAGGCATGGACGGACAATATATTTCATTTGCTTACGAGGACAACGAATAGGTATTACTGTTGTTATTTATGTATGTGTTGAATTTGTATATATAATCATGTCTTACAATTATTGATATTAATTATTAATCTGTATTGTAGAGTTGAAGGTGCTCACTCGAGGTTGAAAAATTTCATAGACAACAGTGTTGGTTCGTTTAACACCATAGCACAAGAGATCCACTCAACTATCTTAATTCAGATTCTGGGTATTCAGCGGAAAATGGAAATGGATGTCAATACCAGACTCTCCAAAGTTATTCGCATGGAAGGAACTGGGCGGTATACATATTATGTGGAGCTCGTAAACAAGGTTTCAACTGACTGTATGAATATACTTATGGAGACCATGGATAGGATCGAGAATCCTTCCAAGGGTTTCCACCCTCATGCGTGCAGCGATAGATGGTGGAGAAATGTAAGAGGCCTTCCTTGTGCACATGATTTGTACAGCTACATGAGTATGGGGGTGCCAATTCCTTTAGGGGAAATTCACGACTTCTGGAAACAAATTGTTTGGCATAAACCACCAGAAGGATATATAGTCCCCCTAGATGAGGAAAATGAGGTGAACAATGGTTGCAGACGTCCTTTGCAAGAGCCTCCATCGGGATATAATAAAAAAAAAGGCAGGCCACGTATGACTCAACCTGAGAAGAGGGAGCAGACTTGGTATGAGCATGTATCAGGCAATGATAATATAGGTCAGAGGAGGTACAGAAGGCCAAAAGGGGAGATATTTGTGGAATCCGACGAAGAATTTGAGGACGAGGACGACTTGGAAGACGATGCTGATGATGAGCGGTCAGGTGTAAGTCAGGGTATTGAGTATAAGAAAGTGTTTGGCCAAAACCAGATAGATCATTTCATGTTTGGTTACATTACGAACTACAAAACCATAAGGGGAGATGGTCATTGTGGGTACCGATCTCTTGCATGGCTTCTTGGTTTAGAAGATGAGGATTCATGGAAACATGTGCGCACAGCAATGGTGAACGAGGTTCAAGAGAACTACAACTTTTACAACAACATTGGTTACAAATTCACAAGATTACATGTATTGGTCCAGCGTATAGGTTGGTTAGGGCAATGTACAAACCGAGAGTTTTGGATGGAGATGCCTGCTTGTGGATTTATAGCTGCTACAACATTCCTAAAAGTTATTGTGCTGTTATCATGGGGCGGTTCACATACTACGCTCCCATTCTACTCCAAGGGTAGCCCCGTAGAGCCGAAAGACGTAATTGTGATTGCTTTGGTGGGAAATCAAGATCATTACATACCGGTTAGTAAAATGAGATGTACTTTAATTATTTTTCGAAATCGTATGACTTGGAATATTTTTGACATTATATTTATGTTTTATGCAGGTCAAGTTATCAGATAACGCTCCTATTCCTCCGGTTGCTTATAATTGGACCCACCACCATCATTCGAGCGTAAGCGGTTGGGAACATCAATTTCAGGATCGTATAAACCATTTCCAATATTTACAACAGCTACACAACAGACCTTTAGCGTAGTCGATGCGTATCTTCATTATTCAATCCGTTTGTTGGTATGTTTATGTAGTATTTATTTTGACTGTTGTAGTCAATATGGTAAGAATTGTTGAAACGCTACCAACCAATATAATTTCGTAAAATAAGACATATTCCGTTAAAGAGATTCATCATAACTTCTTACTGAAAATAACAACTTCCTTGCATAAACAAACAAAGTACGACCCCCCCCCTCTAATGCCTCGAAAAGCCGTAGCTGCAACGCCCGGTTCGCTCGGTCGGCCTAGAAAACTCACGGGACATCAAAATCATCATTACAACAAGAAGGATAACCGTAAGAGTTTTAGCATATCTATTGCTTTGAACTGAATTTGCGTATGGCATGGCAGGAGCTTGAAGAACCTCTGTCGGGTATACCTCCCCCGAACTCAACATTTTCTTTTGGTCCTCGTACTTCTCCTTATACCAAGACAATTCAAATTCCAAATCATCGATTGTCATTAGAAGCTGACTATTTTTTTCGTTAGCCGCATCTAAACGCTTCTTCAATATGTTTACTTGATCCGGGTAGTCGCAATCCTGTATTTACAAACACAGTCAGTTATGCACATACAAATTTTCGACCACATATACGTAAGAAATAATAGTTGGAAGCAGTATACCCCTAAATAATCGTAAAATCTGTCAACTTCGGGAACCGAGCGAGAGGAGTTGCTAGAACCTTGACTGACCATATTTCTTTTGGTGTTTGGTTTAGATGATAATTTATTCGTTGCACATGGACATATAGATAGGGAAACAAAACCTCACGAATTATGGATTCGTGAGGTTTAGGGTTTTTTGAGGATAGAGCAATATGTTAGGAATCTACGATTTAGGGTTTCAACACCTCGAATTTCATTTCTATACTACCACCCGAATGGACAATTCGTGAGATGTGTATATTAGATTCCCCACCTTTTTCAGACATTGGGGCAGAGTACATTTAGGAAAATGGGCAAAAAAGACTTAACAACTTTTCAAAATATTGGGCAGAGAAGTCTGTATTTTGGGAAAATGTAAATTCCACACCTCGCGAATTCACGATTCGGGGCGTTATTCCAGAAAAGACTGAACAACTTTTCAGAATCTTGGGTAGAGTTGTCTGTATTTTTTAGAAAATGTATATTCCACACCTCGCGAATTCACGATTCGGGCCCTGTTCCAGAAAAGACTTGACAACTTTTCAGAATGTAGGGAAGAGTAGTCTGTATTTTTGGAAAAAGTAGATTCCACACCTCGCGAATTCACAATTCGGGAACTTTAAGAACAGACTTGACAACTTTTCAGAATGTAGGGCAGAGTAGTCTGTATTTCTGGAAAAAGTAGACTCCAAAACCCCGCGATTTCACATTCGGGAACTTTAAGATAACATAACATTGCCCAACTTTTCAGAACATAATGATTCTGTGTTTGCATTTCCGAGAAATAGTATATGCTAAAACAGACGAGTTCTGCATTCGGGTGGTCGGTCATCTGAATAAATATTCTCAACAGAATCGTTTGTTTCTTCATCACCATCACATGTTCCTCCGTTGTCGGGGAATTTATCATTTTACATCATGTAAATTGTGACAGGATATTGGAATTCCAACCAGCGGTTCAGAATCGTTAGTACATCTTTTTCCTCTAAAACCTCTTTGATACGATTCATATGGTCCGGATTTGAAGGGAAGTAAAATATACGACCAAGAGGTATACTAACATATCCATTGTTATACAACATATATGAAAAGCTTTGAACAGTCATAGCACACTTACGGTGCAAACGAATAGCTAACCTGAATATTCGATCGCCCTCATAAGTGATGAACTGATTTAGAATTTGGGGATCGCGGAATAGGATGCGACCTCCGTAATGCAGTTGCAAGTGCATTTCAATCTCATCATTCATTTTGTAGTTATTTGTGTACACATTCCATTGTCTTCTAATATTCCCGTCTATTTATAAGGTTTCATGATGTTTCTTATTTACAAATATTATGCAAAAGCGCAAACAGATATCACGAATGCACAATTCGGGAAGAGTTTACTGAGGCCATTGTGATAGCTTACGAATTCACAATTCGGGACCTTTTGGCAAGCATTTTCGTAATTTGGGGAGGACTACAAGGTTGCACGACGTCTATAAATGGACGACTCCAAATCAAGGTGGGACAACAGATAGTTTTCACTCTTTTTAACTATAAGCTATTGAAAATCATGTCCGAACTCAGCTCATCTGGAAGCAGCAAAGTTAAAATGTGCCAATGCAATAAGGCAGCCGTAATGGCGGAGTCGGAATCGAGGAGAAACTTAGGCAGGAAGTTCTAGTCGTGCCCTGGCACCGGTTATACCATGTGCTACTTCACTCAGTGGATCGATCCTCCTCATCCCGAGTACTCGCAAAACGCCATAAGAAAACTACTGCAGCGTATTTCTTCGTTGGAACATGAAGTCTCTACTCTAAGGGAGACCATGGCTCCTAACGACCGCGCCGACTAGGTTTTACTGTTTTAAAGTGTAAGTGTGAACTTCTGTGTTCGTCTCAGAACTACGTACCCCTTCATTTTCCAATGTTTCAGATTTACCATGGTTGTAATGTTTTAATTGCGCGAATGTTGATATATTGTAGTTTCACCAATGTTGTAATGTTTGAGTTGTATTAATGTTTTAACGTACGTCTGAAATCCAACTTTGAATGCAAATGTCGATTTGGACGTCCGGATCTGAGTCCCTCAAATTCTTCCATATCTCAAAGCCACGCTCCATCTCCATGTATTTGATGCGGAATGAGTCATAAGACACGGTTATAACATTGGAACGCATGAATTCATCGTACGTCGTACGTAAGTTCTTTCGTAGAAATGAACGACGCATATCTGGAGGTAGTTCTGCACTTACAATCCAACAAGCGCCTCAAATTCTTCCATTACTTTTTCAGAAGATAAGGTAGATGTAGGTTTTCATTCCCGAGGAAACCATGAATCAACCCTCACGAATTCACAATTCGGGCCCTTTTCCAGATAAGATTCCATTACTTTTTCAGAAGATATGGCGGAGGTTTGTACTTTGAAGGACTGAATTAGATTCCAAATCCTCACGAATCCACAATTCGGTTGCCTGACAACAAAATAATCGAAAACTACGACAACCTTTCATAACAGTACGGAATGCAGAATACTCTACAACTTCATAATTCAAAGCTTAATTTGCGGTAACACATAATTGAAAACACACTTTCGGAATAGTGCATGCATGATGTCTGTCATGCGTCATTCAATACCCAGATGTATGGCCTCTATCATAACCGTCGAAATAGTTCCTAGTTGGCTCTCTGGACGGGGGAGAACCATAACTTGGGCTACTACCTAAACCAGTTGCACTTGGTGTTCTGAAATCTGCAAAACCATAACCTTGACTTCCATGTTGTTCGGTGAAATTGAAGGGTTGAAAGGATGATTCAGGTTGGCTGTATGAACTGGGCATGTAGGAGCTAGGTCCGAGATTGCCGAGATTGTACGTTCCAAAGGTTTGCCCGCCGCTATATCTTCGGGGTGATCCGTCCTGTAACTGTTCGGCATCTGAGTCCAACCGCTCTGCCCTTGATCTTTGGGAAGAACCAACGCCTGTATTACGGAATACCTCTAGAAGACCTGGAGTCATGACCGACCCTATTACTTGCATTATAATTTTTTTCAGTGGATCGTCATCTGCATAACCTCGAAGTACTTCCACATTCTCCAGAATAATTGATTCAATGTGGTTGAGGCGCTGTTCAAGTAACCAGATGGTTGGAGTTAGTATTTGTCACAGTGTTAAAAGTAGTTTTTAAAAAATGACATGTTATATGAATTTTACTTACACGGACAGCTTGCAGTGCTAATGACCTGAGTTGTTGGTCAAGTTCAGCGACTAGTTTCACTGACTCTGCATCGTTGTAAGGATGAGAGTGTTGTCTATACCAGTCCATATAATCGCTTGAAGTTTCCCAAACTTGATTGCTGATGGGCAAATCATCTTCTTCCAGGCAGTGTTCGAACCAAGTTCCAAAATTATTGTCTGCCGAGTTATATTTCACCTTATAACCGCCTAAATTTCTTGATGGTCTGTTACTTTGCAGTGGCTCGATAGAGGGATTTCTCGGTATTATCTGTTTTCTTCCAAATTGTCTTACAAACCTATCTGGGTTATAACCTTCTTCCATACCCAGGTATTGCAGCGTCCCTTTGTAGTGAGACACTTTGAATGCGCGTTTATTAACCACTTCCTTCCACGGCATCCAACATACCTACAAACAATTTGTATTTATGAATACATGGTATACGAACAATATTAGGTACAAAACGGGAACTAGGTCGAACCTCGTCCACTCGCATTAAATCTAGTTGTTTTCGTATTCCTTGAATCCTCTCTTGTGGTGACTTTCCAGCACGACATCGATCGTTACAGTAAGCGTACGGGCCGAGAGTTATAAAAGATGGATCTGCTGTTTCATGACCTTTGAACATTGGGAAGTACGCCCATATCCAACTCTGAAACGAATTACAGTTAATTACTCCGTCATTTCAATAGTAAAAACAAATCAACTTTAGTTAGGAAATCAATACCTGTAGAAGTAAAGGGGATCCACTAAATTGTGCAACATATCGTCGACTAGCCATTCCCAATTCGCGATAAAGGTATGCTAACGTTGCAGCTCCCCAAGCGTACCTTTGCGTGTTGGTGTGGTCTAGAAACGGATGAAAATTCCGAATATTCATTTTTGTTCCACTCTTGTCTTGGAACAGGTAGGAAGACGTAATGGTTGCGAGGTACACAGAGGCAATGGTGTGTTGCTGATCTTCATGTACGACTCTTTCTGTCATCATTTCACGTAAAGTTGCAAGGGTAAAACCTTTGTTTTTTTTTTGTACGCATACACTTCATCAACGTGCATGCCAAACATTTTGGCTACTTCGTTGAACAACTCTTTGTCCGTCATTGAAGGGGCTACCGGCAATCCAACAACTTTAAGTCCAAGCAGTTGATACACATCATGTAGTGTGAGGAATCTGCAGTAATTTAGTTAAACCGCTTGTTTCAGCTATTCCCCTCCAAGCCCCATTGGGCATTGAATCCCACTCTGACACCCCTTTACTACGACCATGCACTTTCACGACCTTTTTCATCTGTATGACATGAATCATTTAGCATCAACGGTAAATCTCTATAGCAGTAAAAGGAATGAAGTGACGTTGTAAAAAAAATTTCATTGACATACCACTGCGTCGTTTATATTGTTCCATAGGAAACATGCAAAATGCGTGTTGAAATCGCACAATAACGAACTGTCTGCAGGGCCTCCAGGGTACTCAGTTTGCCGCATTTCATCAGCGTCTAACTCAACGTGACTTGCACTAGTAGATCTTTGCATTGTAGGTCCACTCCTTTGGGGAGTGTCTCCAACAGCAGAACAACTCGTCCTTGCTCTTACAGTAACTGGAGTAGTGCTTCCCATCATAACAGTGTCTTCCTGAGGTAACAGAGCTTCATTTACGGTGCTACGTGATGGATGGTTGTTCATGTTCCGACGGGAATCTCTAGACGACCCCGCTCTGCTAAATAGGTTACGCGTTGAATCCTGAAACATCATATGAATACATACACGAAATTTACATCCACACAGATTTCTTATATTTAAATTAAGTGAACTACATAGGGACTCCATATTACTTACCCATAACCGAGTTCGAACACTAGATCGTTCATTTCTACGAGGAGGTGGACCAGGGCCATCATGCGTTCTTGCCATCTTCTAATATGTTCTGAATCTTTTTCTACACTTCGGGACTACATTTATAACCATGCAGTTAGACAATTGTATATATACGATTTTTTTTACCTCACAGTGTTATCCCAAATCCTGAATTCGTGTAAAAAAGGACAGTATCCGACACGGTCTTTTCAGAGATTTCAGATGTTTCAGTGCCTCGATTACGGAAAAAGCACAAAGTTGCCGAAGCACTGCAATATCTGGAATTTAGCTCAATTCGTGAACATTGTGCTTTTTCAGAATCGTTAGTACATCTTTTTCCGTAATCGACATGGTCTTTTCTACGAGCTAATGGAGTTGTTGTAGTGCAACACCTCCCGGTGAAGGAGTAGTTAAATTTTCGGTCTTATTTGCTTATGATTGTAATGTACTTTAATTTCTGTTCAACTTTTTTAATTATCCTGCGTTTGTTCCAGTACTGCTGTTGTAATATTAATTATCAATATGAAATTGCTTTCCATCTCCTATAAATACACAATCTATATTCCGAATTCCGAATTCGGCCATATGAAAACCAATTTCCATTTCCCGAGGTCTTTACAAACTCTGCAAGTCAGGAATCTCTGCATGCCCTCTCACGATTTCAGAATTCGTGAGCTCCAATGATATCTTGCAAAGAACCCTACGAGTTGTGAATTCGGGAGGTTTCATGTCAATTACCCTTACCCTACGAGTTGTGAATTCGGGAGATGTCATATTCATTGCAGCCTATTAATACGCCTTAGATGGTAGTTAGTATACTCACATTCACCACAACATTACTTTTTCCAAAAGACTTTCTGAAACGCATTTATAATGGCTTTGAGGTACGGAAGCAGCAACGGTAGGAGCAACGGTCATGCAACGGTAATTACCTAAGTTCTTTTTACTTACCTAATTTTTTTCTTAAGTTCGTTTTTCTTAGCTAATTTTTTTTTTAGAAAATACTTGACACATTGAATTCGCAGGACGGCGTTCCTTTTAGTTGCCCTTACACCGAATGCTCGTTTTTCGGCCCACATAATGACTTGTACAACCACTTACACTTCGTGCATGGAGACGCTAAGTATGATCTTACCCGACACTTCCAGTTTGTGATGAGAAGAACCGATGCTTTTGTGGTGTTCCTTGACGAGGACGAAGATTCCAATATCTTCGTACTTGACACCAAAACTATGGAAATTAGTTCGATTGCTGACATGAACAACGTAGCTGACCCTCCCACATGGCTTGGTACCTTAGTTATTAAACGAACCTTTGGTGCGTTTTGGTATTGTCCACTTACGAACTACATTCGGTCTAATTCTGAGCTTTTCTGGGAAGGTGGTTCAATCCATACAAGTGACAATGTAGCTAGGTCACAGATCCTAGCCCTATTATATGATGAGTATGAATGTTTGTTTGTGGAACATGTCCCCGGGGAAAACTAAAGCACTTTGAGATCTTGCTTAAGAAGTTTGTAACGCACTTTCCTTGTATTTCAGTTACTAATCTTATGTGGCAGCTCTTTTTTTATTTACTACCCACGTACAAATCTTTTTTTAAATACTAAACTTACCCATGAATGCAGAATTCGCCAAGTATCACGAATGCACAATTCAGGATATCTGGGTTCATTCTGCATTTTCAGAAACACTTTCTTTTTTTACGTAGTGTATTTAATTAATTTAAGTTGAATAATAAGAACTCATCTTCGAACAACTACTGCTTCAAACACCGTTAACATTAATGAAGAAAAAAATTTGAACTACTTGAATTTGTAAGAGACAATGTTTGTAACGAACATAACGTTTTCCTGAAAAACACAAATAACGTGTTCAACACTAAAATGTGACGTACTAATACATCAAATGTAATACGTATCATCAAATAAACCATGTCTTATCGAACACAAAAGTTAAATGTCTAAAACCCGAAACATACAAAAAACAAGTAGCCATAAACATCAGACGATAAAAACCTGAAAAACGTCAAACATCATCAAGATCTTCCTCGGGGTCTGCCCCACCTGCTGCCTTGGCTGCTGCGCGCTCCTCCGCCATACGAGACGACTCCCCTCGCTCAAATATAGATGGAATGCTGGGTTCGGGTGTCAAAGAAGTCCCAGGATCCATCTGTGTCGCCCTAACAACAGGAACATCATCGGTGGCAAGTTGGAAAATATTTCTCAATTGTTCCTTGCAACAAGGAGAGACTATCTGCAGCTGTCTCTCGACGTAGGAAGTAATAAGAGCAAGACGCTGTAATTAAAGAACAATGACTACGTAAGTAGATGTAAACTCTATAATAAAATATTGTAACGCATGATAATAAAACAAACTTACCCGATGAGTGTCAATAAACGGCGAAGGAACAACATCGGGAGGGGCCTGCCTCTGTGAAAACCGACTGACATATGGATGTGATATCTGGAGGTACCAGTCTAAGTATGCAGGATCCACCGACCAAGGAGGAGAAGCTACGGGGCTCTCCAGAATGTACGGACAAAGATGGTCTTGCATCCTCTCCCAACGATCCCACTTCTCAGCAAACTCCACAATATACTTGTTCTTCCCGCGTTTATTAATTGGTCGAGAGACCCGTGATGGTGGAATAGGATCTAGTGGTCTGCTCTGCTGTCGTCCGAACTGACGTACCACCCTATCCGACATATAGGGCTCCTGAATATCGAGGAACCTCAACGTTCCTCGATATGTAGAGGCCCTAAACCGGTCAACAAAATCTAGCTGGCCGTAAGGCATCCAACATATCTACAAGATTACAATGCAAATGTAAAAAGTTAACAATTTGCCAAGTTCAAATAATGTACGTATACAACTAGTCGTTAAACAATACTTACATCCTCTGGTCGATACTCATCCAGAACCCGCCTGCAAACATGGGGGCTCAACTCGTGCTGGGTAGCAGTCCTGTCGGTGTGGTAAAGGGATGCGCGTCTCTCATCATCACCTGCCATATCACGCTGGAAGTTCGGGTTCCCCGGGAAGTAAATGAAGTACATCCATATCCAAATCTGATACAATTGATGCAAATCGTTAACGTCAGACAACTTTACAAGTGTATATCACTTCTACTATTACTACATACCTGTAAAAGATAAGGACAACCGCCGAAACCAACCACTCCACTCCTAGATGCCTCGCCTAATTCCCGATACAGATTTGCGAGGACAGCAGCGCCCCAAGCCAAATCGACTACTCTCGTCGGATCGTCAAATAATGGCAACAAGCGGGTCTGCAGAAGGGTGGTGCTCTTGTCCACAAACAAACTACTGGACATAAGATACCACAAATATCCAGCGGCTATGCAATCAGGATCATCCTCGTCCTCAATCATCCGCAACACGTGGGGCCAAAAACTACAAGCCCTTACCCGACCCTGCCTCAGAGGCCCTGTCATGTTCATCTAGTGGGGACACATAACTGGGATCAACTCCGAACATGTACCCAAACAGATCATTACAATATCTCCTCTCTTGCATGGCATTAGCAAATGGACCTGTAGTCGCAGGTAATCCCTCGATAGAAAGGCCCAAAATCATTGCTACATCATGCAGCGTAATCGTGATCTCTCCCCAAGGAAAATGGAAGTTGTTCGTCTCCGGGTGCCAGTGCTCAATGAACGCTCCAATGAGGTTGTGATTCACAAACCCATACTGCAAATCCCTGTTATGTGTCAACCTCGTCTGCTCAGCGATCCGGAACCAAGAACCAGGAGGAGGATCCTGTGGTAAGTACGGCCTAAAACGTCCGAAATCAGTGGGCCGGGTGTAGCATCGGGTTCTCCGTGTGAACTCCCGTGGGGGATCGCCTGCTAGTTCCTCCTTTACAATCTTATGAGCAATGTGCGCCTCGAAACTATGCAAAACAGGATCGGGCAGAACGGGAGGAGGAGGTGGTGTATCAACTGGTGCAGAAGGTTGGGGGTCAGCTCTAGGAGGAGACTGAAGAACAGGACGTCCATCATCAAACCCAATCGGTGATCCATCCACAATACGCGGGGACTGTGACTGCAACTCAACAGGTGCAGTGGAAGTAGAGGGCTCAACTGAAGCAGGAGGCACACTCATAAAGGGTACTACTGGAGGTTGTGAAAAAGACGGGTCGTCATTACAAATATCATCTAAGCCAGGGCCTACTGATGACTGCACCTGATCAGAAGCGACAGGCCTACCCCTACCGCGACCTCTATGCCCCCGGGATGAACCAACACCCCCTCTAGACCCACCTCTCTTGCAGCCCGAAGTCGTGACTATACGCTCGGAAACTCTTCTTCCACTAGGAAGCAATCTCCTAATTTTACCAGCTATGGCCTAAATTTTTTACATTTCTTATACTAATTAGTTATTTAAACACACACATGTCTATTAATATAACATTCTGTACTAACGTTTTTAATATCTTTTTAAATGCAATCAATTCAACTTAACGTTTTAATCTCTTTTGAAATGCAACTTATGTTGTTACTAGTTTTCCTTTTTACAACACTATAAATTAAATGCTAAATAATTACATTTAACGATTTTGCTTCATACCTACATAATTACAATATTTATACTATTTATACAATTTTTACAATTTTTACAATTTTTACCGTTTTTAAAACTTCATAATTAAATGCTAAATAATTTTTACAACTTTTAATTACACTATTTACACTATTTATACTTTTACTTACACTATTTATACTTTAATTACTATTTTATATCATGCCAAATATATACATTTACTATTTTATATCATGCTAAATAATTAAAACTTTTATATCATGCCAAATATTTACATTTACTATTTTTAATACCATTTCAAATACTACTTTAATTACTAGGATAAAACATTTAAAACTTATTAATTTTACATATCGCGTCGGAAATCCGTCGGGCTCTTTTCGGAGGAGGGGGATCAGCAATTAATTCTTCCGCCATCTTCACCGCCTCCGCTCCGACCCTTGCTGCAATACTTATCGGGTCACCCTCAGATTCAGTTTCCTCAGAGCTCCAGATTTCTGGATTCGGGTGCCTCTGCCCATATTCATCTTCTTCCTCCCCTACCGCAGCCTTCCCCTTCCTCCTTTCTTCCTCAACCCCTTCGTCTTCAACCTCCATATTCCTGGCTCCATCTTCTTCCTCCGCCACCGCCGCACCCAAAGATCCACACCTCGCTAAAATATTCTCGGATTCCGCCTGTTCTTCCTCACCGGCGCCGCCCCTTCCACCATCCAAGCCCGTCTCTTCTCGTCGCATCTCTCCTCCCGAATCCGTCTGTGCTTCACGCCGCTCCTCTTGCCTCAGACATACTCCTCCGGCCAAACCCGCCTACCATTCCATCTCACCCGATTTTGCAACATCGCCTACCGCCTCAACCGCCGGATCTACTCCTCCCACCAAACCGGCCTCCAACGCCTCAGTAACTTCTCCCACCGACCCGGGCTCCATTGCCTCCTCCCGATTCGGGCCAACTGCCGGATCTACATCCGACCCTCCTCCTCTACTCGGATCTGCAACTTCTTCTCTAGCCACCATATCACCGCCTTCGTTCATCTCTCTCGATTGCCTAATCACCTCTTCAATTGAAATTTCCGGAGGCGATTCATCGAAAAAACTGCCGGCCAATAATCCAGACCATCAATGGTTGTACATTATTTTTTTGGGATGATGAAAAGACGCCGAGTTCACGATTCGGATGGTTACTTATAGGAATTTCATCGGGTTTTTTTAACCTATTTTAATCTCTCCTGAATTCACAATTCGGGAGGTTCAAATTCAAATTTCAAATTCCACGGTCAAACTTGCATTTACGAGGCAGATCCAATTTCCAAGATTTTTTACTGTTGTTAGGATCTCACGAATTCAACATTCGTGAGGTTTGCTTTCACAAATCGGAAGGTTTTTTGTCAGGATTTTATCTGTTTTTTTTTAACTTAGTTTCATTCCTCCCGAATCCACAATTCGTGAGGTTCTAATTCAAATTTCAGGATTTTACGGTCAAACTTGTTCTAAAGTGGCAGTTACAATTTCTGAGATTTTTTCGACTGTTACTAGCTCACGAATGCTCAATTCGTGATGTTTGGTTTCAAATTTTTAACTTCCAAACCCGGTTCAATACCCGATTTCTCAATTGCCCAAACAGGTTCACTACATCGGGTTCACTATTTCCGGTTCAATACTTCTGGTTCACTACATCCGGTTCACTATATCCGGTTCCCTAATTCTGAATCGGTTTTTTTATATTTCTATTTTCCACGCTCACGAATTGTGAATTCGGGAACTTATATAAATAGTTTAATTTTCCACGCTCACGAATTGTGAATTCGGAAACTTATATAAATAGTTAAATTCCGCGCGTCGCCCAACTCCGCACGGAACTGACCGACGCGCGGAATTTAAAGCCTGTGTGTCAGAAGTGCAATAAGCCTTTTCGCAATTTTTCATGTATAAATTCATAACAATCAACAGAAACGATACAACTACAAAGTCCAATATAATGAAAACAACAAAACCAATATTTATCATCTCAAATTGGAGATAACACGAAAGAAGTCCAAATACACATCAAAATAGTGCATTTCCAATGTTTTTTTTACAGCTTCACGACCAACAAAAAAATACCAGCTTTTGCAATATCAACCATTGCATGATTTTTTTATATACATCAAAGATCATATAATAAAGCAGCTCAATTTAACTCGTAAGGAGATGCTAACTCATAAAGATGGTCCAAAATGATGTATCATGTAGAGGGACGGTTCGGTAAGACCACTCTTATGGTAAAACGGTGTTAACGACTTCTATACAGAACTCGCTAAGACATATGCACTATACTATAGACGATGTGCAGAACTCGCGAAGGCATATGCACTATATTATAGACAATATGCAAAACTCGTTAAGGCATACTATAGACGATATGCAAAACTCGCTAAGGCTTATGCACTATACTATAGACGATACGCAGAACTCGATAAGGTATATGCACTATATTGTAGAAGATATGCAGAACTCGCTAAGGCATATGCACTATATTATACACGATATGCAGAACTCGCTAAGACATATTCATTATATTTAGATGGTATGCAGAACTGGCTAAGGCATATGCCCCATACAATACATAATGCGGAACTCGCTAAGGCATATGCACTATATTATACACGATATGCAGAACTCGCTAAGACATATTCATTATATTTAGACGGTATGCAGAACTGGCTAAGGCATATGCCCTATACAATATATAATGCAGAACTCGCTAAGGCATATGCACTATACTATAGACGATATGCAGAACTCACTAAAGCGTATGCACTATTCTATAGATGATGTGTAGAACTCACCAAGACACTAAGAAGTTATAAATCGAGGCCACAAATTTAGTGCATATCGTCTATAGTATAATGCATATGCAATAGGGAATTATGCATATCGTGTACTATATAGTGCATACGACTTTTCGAGTTCTACATATCGTCTATAGTATAGTGCATGTGCCTTAGCGAGTTCTACATATTGTTTATAGTGCAGTGCGTATGCCTTATGTAGTTCTGCATGTTGTCTATAATATAGTGCATATTCCTCAACAAGTTCTGCATATCATATATAGTATAATACATATGCCTTAGCGAGTTCTGCATACAAGTCGTTTTACCGTTTTACAATAAGAGGTGGTTTTACATGTATTCATGTATCTATGCGCAAATGGTTCATGATTAGGGATAGATCCATCACATTGTTTTGAAAGATATCAGTTAATAGCTTATTCTATTTGATATTTTCCCGCGCTAATCATTCTTCTTTGTTGAAATATTTAATTTTATTATTTTTCTCTTTTGATATTTTTCTTATTTAAATTTTTATTTGATTATGAATTTAGTAAAATTAGGCTTCATTCGGCATAATTTTTTCACACACTATGAAGCTTAAATTTCTTTTTTTCCATCTAGTTGTTGAGTGTTTTGTAAAAAAAGCAATAATCTAGCTTAACAAACATAATATAGATTATAATAGCTTAATTTTTTCGATGTGATACCCCTTAAATTAATAAAGCTTAACAAGTTTAATGTAATTTTTAATCCACTATTACATTTTATCAATACAAGATTCAAATAATTCATTATATCATTTTTCGTAATTTTATCATTATCATTACAAATTCAACTAGTAGTTCTGAACATTCAAGTAACTTTTTGAACAACATTTTTATCTTCACCTTTAGCTAATCATTCAACTTCAACTTCAGTTTCAACTACTTATTTAGCTTCACTTACTATTTTAACTTAATATGTCGAATTATTTTCACTCCTTTTACCAAATTAGAAGTTTGAGATTTTTTTTATGTTTTCATACCCTTTATATGAGATTTTGTCCAAAGTCTAATGTGTATCCGAAACCATTACCATTATTAAAATATTCGTACAAAGCATAATTTTAGTGTTTTCATACCCAATATTAGAAAATAGGCTCAAATACCGAAAACCACCCCTTAAATGGGTCAATTTGCAAAAAAACCACCTCTTAAACATTTTTTTAGCGGAAACCACCTCTTAGTTACCTCCGTTATCCAAGAACCACCCCTTTCCCATTTCCCGTTACTGGTCCGTTTAAGTGATTATTTTAATACTTTTTCTTCATTTTTTTTTCTTTTTCAATTAATTCAAATGAAATATCATAACCCGACCCGAGTCCATTAATGAACCCACTTTTGAATTGGGGATCTACCAAATTCTAGGGTTTCGAATTGGGGATCTGGCAAATTTCTAGGGTTTCGAATTGGGGATTTGCGACCGAGGGCGCGATTTCTGGGTGCTCGAGCGATTGATTGGGGGAATAGGGCTCTTCGGAACGGAGATCAATGTTAGGGTGTAATGAATATGGTTCGAGCTGGGTTTTAGGGTTTGAGCAATCGAAAGGGAGGCGATTTCTGGGGTCGCGAGCACTCGAAAGAGAGAGAGGAAGATTTCTGGGTTCGAAGAAGGATTCGACTGCGATTGAAGAAGGTGAAGAGGGCTATTGAAGAGGGAGATTCTGCGGGCGATTGAAGAGGACGATTCGGAGGCAATTGAAGAGGGCCATTCTGAGGCGATTCCGAGTGAGACTAAGGTGAGTTCTTGCTTATAATTCGAGTATTTTACACTGTTTTCTGGATTGTGGGTGTTGTGAGATTTCTGAGAGAAGCACGTGGTGACACTATTGAAATTGTGGATTGTTGTGACATATTATTCTCTGGAAAGTGTGTTGTTTGGTTGAATAGCATTGAATTGGTTGCCAACTTGCCATATAAGTGCATAAAATAATGGGTTTGGCCTTTAGTGTAGTTGAAAGTTGCTAGCTTTTTCTACTTTATGCAAAGTATACTATTGTGTTTGGCTGAGTAATCAATGTCTTGCTTTCACAGATGAATATTTCATTTAGATTTCAGTATGGGGTGAATTTTACTTGACAAATCAAGAGGAACTTTGCTATAGAAAAGGTCAAGTCTACTTATACAAAGATGTGGATCCAGATTATGTATCAATAGGTGACATGGAAGATAATGTGCAAAGGGAAATTGGGTTGGATGTAGTTGAAATGTAGTTTTTAGAACCAGGGAGAAGCATACATAATGGTTTAAGGCGGCTAAGTGTGGACAGAGATGTGTTAGACATGGTTGGAATGTGTGGCAGATCTAGAATGACCCATGTGTGTCTTCTACAATCAAATGAGCCTAGTCCAAAGCAATTAATGTTAGGAGGCCCATCTTTCTCTACACAAGCCATGTCTGGATGTACTAACATCAACAATCAAGGCCCATCTTCATCATTTGACCCTCAGCCTTGTAGTGATTCAATACCTAGGGCTTCTTTAACTTTTGATCCTAACCGAGCCTCTGCATCCACAAACATAGAGGAGGAAGAAGCTATTAATGAAGATGGGGATGATTCTGATGGTTCTGTAGAAGTTGTTGGATCTGAAAGCTCTGAAGGTGGGAGTGAGAAGGATCTTGCAGAAACTGATAATGAAGATGATGAAGACTTGTTTGGGGAACAAGTCGAGCCAGGTGTAGGTGCTATAATTACAACAAATTCTGGGGTAAGAGATTCTGAGGGAAGAGATTATGTATTTGAAGCACCTGATACAGAGGCATTTGTAGATGATGAGAAGTCTGAGGAGTCTGAAGTGTTGCTTAGTGGAAGTGAATCTGATGGTAAGACTCATGTCAGGTATCCTGAGTTTAACCGTATTGTTTACTTTAAGAAAAAAATCAATCTTAAAGTTGGAATGTTATTTGGTAGTAATGACATTTTTAGGAGAGCATTGAGACAGTTTTCAATAGAGAATGGAGGGGACTATTATTACTTGCACAATGATAAGAAAAGGATTTCTGCCTATTGTAAGAAGAAGTGCAATTGTGATATGAGACATGCTAGGAAGAAATGTGTATGTAAGAAGGTAGATTGTAAGTTTAAGGCTACTGCTAGAATTATGGGAAAAGATGGACCATTTCAGTTGAAGTCATTTGTTCCTAACCATGACTGTGGGTGGCAACATGAGAATTCAAAGCTCAAATCAGTGTGGCTTGCAGAGAGATATTTAGAGTATTACAGAGATGACCCCAGCTGGAAATTGGTTGGGTTTATTAATGCTGTCAGAAGGGAGTGCAATATTAGCATCTCATACAATCAGGCTTGGAAGGCTAGGTACAGAGCATGCTTGTAGAGTCAAGGAGATGCTAATGCTCGGTATAAAAAGGTACGGGACTATGCTGCTACCCTTATAAGATGGAATCCAGGAACAAGCTCTTATGTGATGGTGGGTCCAGAGAACCCAGAGAAACCCTTATTTCTGAGATTGTATGTGTGTTTTGAAGCTTGTAAAAGGGGATTTTTGCAAGGTTGTAGGCCACTAGTTGGGCTGGATGGCTGTCATTTGAAAGGTTCTTTCAGTGGTCAAGTTTTGGTGGCAGTTGGAAAAGATGGGAATGAGAATATCTTTCCAATTGCAATTGTTGTGGTTGAAGCAGAAAGAAAAGAAACTTGGGGTTGGTTCATAGAGATACTGATGAGAGACATAGGAGAATGCAAGCCAACTTTTATGTCAGATAGGCAAAAGGTATAAGATTAACTTGATTGCTTTATAAAATAGTGTTCATTATGTCATTACTTATGCTCTTGTGATATTTTGTTGTAGGGTTTGATTGAGTCACTGCATGATATATGTCCACAGAATGATACAAGGGTGTGTGTCAGGCATCTCATCAATAATGTCAAAGGTTTGTGGCCTGGACAAGCTTACAAGAATCTGATTTGGGCAGCAGCTAGGGCTTGTACTCGTGTGGATTTTGAGCCTCCAATGGAGGAGATCAGAAACTTGAAACAAGAAGTGTATGATTATTTGATGAGAGCCAACCCTGCATCTTGGTCCAAACATGCATTTAGGTATGATTGCAAGTCTGACATGCTTCTGAATAACATTTGTGAGTCTTTCAATTCAATGATCTTGCCTGCTAGAGAGTTGCCCATTCTATCAATGTTTGAGTGGATTAGAAGGCATTTCATGAAGAGATTTATAGCCAAGATAGAAGGCATGAGTAGGTATGATGCTCTAAATGCTCTAAATGCTCTAAATGCTCTAAATGCCAAGATAGAAGGCAGAGTTGCAGGAACAAGCAAATGCTCTAAATGTGGTCAAGTTGGACACTATAAGAACAAGTGTTCAAATCCACGTAAAGGCCTTCAACAACCAAACCAACCTCGCAATCTTGGAGGAAGACCAAGAAGTGATAACAATGTGCCTGTAGGATCTTAGAAAAGGAAGTACACCAAAAAGGTACCACCTGTTCTTCTTAACTTCATATTCAGTATGATTAATTAACTTCATCAATTTTTTATTACAGACCAAGGTTGGTGGATCTTCAACACAACCAGTTAGCCAGCCTTCACATCAAATGAGCAATGCCTCCCACACTCAACCCTCTGCAGCACCACCAGTGGTTAGTCTCACAACATCTCTTCTGAAATTTTGGCTTGTTTTTTTGGTTTGTTTTTTGGCTTATTTTGCCCTTTAATTTTGTAGCAGAACATGAATTTTTGAAATACTCCATACACTGGAACACAAGGTTCAGTGAACCAAACTCAATCTTCCCAGGTGTCACAAGGTTCAAAGAGATTTGTCCCAGAAAAACTTCATAGAAAGAAGATGATATCAAGCAAGAGTACTCTAGAAGCTTCCATTAGGAGATCACCTAGGAAGCATGGTAAAGACAAAGGACCCTCACAAGTTGGCTAAGTTGTGGTTTTAGATGCAGATTGAGATGCTCCTTTATTTTGTCACAAAACAATGATGTTGCATACTCTTTTATTTTTTAGCAGTGACTATGTTGATCATGTTGTGTGTTTGAGATTTGACTCTATTTTGTGCACCTTCTTAATGTGATGTTTTGGCTATAATTTGTTGTTATGTGATGAGATTGAAATAGGTTGTGTAATGCTCTAAATGTAGCAAAATTCTGGCAAATTTTGTTGCAAAAATCTTGCCAATTTTACCTGAAATTCTGGCCAATTTTTAAGGAAAAATCTTGCAAAATTACACTCTCACAACAACCTAACACTAAATGTTGTGTAATGGGGAAGCAAAACCGTCTGCAGCATTCACCTTGCTCTACCAAACCCATTCAAACACCCATTAAATCACCCATTCAAACACCCATTAAATCACCCCATTAAACTACCCATTTTTCTGCAGCATTCTCCACCCATAGGGTCAGTTTTTTGCAGCATTATCTACCCATTCAAACAAGCCAAAAAAACTTCACCAATAAATATTGGTCAAAGATCACCCAATTCGGCCATCATATCACCCATTCAATTGCAATTCTCTCAACAATAAAAAGCCTCACCTATTCAACTTTCCATATCAATCCTCCATACATTCGGCCATCTCACAACTCCTCCATACAACACCATCACCATTGCTAACCATGTGATCGACATAACCTCAACAACATCGGACAGCTCCTCCTCTGAATTTTCCTCTTCCTCTGGATATTCAACTGATTGCAGTTGTGACTTCCACACTAGCCTTAGGGCTAATCAGAGGGTTAATGAAGTTGTTGTTACTCCAAGGGCAAATCAGAGGATAAGGAAAAATCCAAGGCCAATGCAGAGGCAATCTCAAAAGCAAAATCAAAGGCAAAATCAGAGGCAAACTCAGACTCAAACTTTGAGGGCAAATCCAACACCAATACCAAACCATGTTGCTGCAAAACAAAGAGCAGAAAATTGGCCTACAAACAAGGCTTATAGCTTTGTGATTTCAATGAAAAGAAGCTTCGTGGAGAATGATTGTCGCCCGATAAGCTCAACTGATTCCATATCCTTTGCAATTCCTACTACTATTATTCTAATTTTTTTGGTTTATTGTGCAGCTCTTACCACAAAAACATTGTGAACATAATCGTTTGGCTAACTACAAGAGCTGCCAAATTAGCCTTGATTATAAAAATTCTTCATGGCCTGTTATTCTGAAATTTAGTGGTGCCACGTACAAGTTTGGGCGAGGTTGGAGAAATTTTGTTGAAGATAATGGGGTGTGCATGCATGACGCTTGCTTGTTTGAATTACTCCCTCACACATTTTCACCTTTAACCTATGTTGTCCACGTCTTCAAGGCTTGATGGAAGATACTCATGTGGTTGTTGTGGCTGCTATGGCTATTGTTCTTCTTATTTTGTTGTTTGTTCTTCTTAGTTTGTTGTTTGGTGTTGCTTGTTTGTTGTTGTTGGTTTGGTTTTCTTTGTCTGTTGGTTTGGTTCTCAAGTTAGTGCAACCACTGTGAACTTTTTTCAATTTATCACTTCCATTTTCTAGCCCGAAAATTCCCATAACCCATGTCAATTCATGTCGAATAAGCCTAATCAAAACCCTAAAATGGTCGATTGTAACTTCTCCTCTGAAATTCACATTTTCCAGTCTCGATTTTCAATCTTTATAAACCCTAGAATTTTCGAATCTTCAATTGAAGTCTAATTCCATCTAAATCTCTTCCCTATATGCAACAATTAAGCACGTGACCCATTTAATATAAGATTCGAACACAAACCAGTTCGAATTGACTTCGAATTCATCTTCAAAATCATAAACCCTAATTTTCGCCCTCTTTCAGAATCCCCAATTCAAAAGTGGGTTCATTAATGGACTCGGGTCAGGTAAATCGGGTCGGGTTATTATATTTCATTTGAATTAATTGAAAAAGAAAAAAGAAATGAAGAAAAAGTATTAAAATAATCACTTAAACGGACCAGTAACGGGAAATGGGAAAGAGGTGGTTCTTGGATAACGGAGGTAACTAAGAGGTGGTTTCCGCTAAAAAAATGTTTAAGAGGTGGTTTTTTGCAAATTGACCCATTTAATGGGTGGTTTTCGGTATTTGAGAAAATAAATAGGTCCATTTTCGATATATTTAAAGGTCACTTTTTACACCTTTTGGTGTCGAAATTCAAATTACCGACACCTTGTAATAATGTCGAAAATACCAGTGTCACAAATGGTCAGAAGACATTTCCAACCTTTATATTGTCGAAAATGACTTCGACCATTTTCGACATCATATGATGTCGATATTGGTATACATTTCCGACACCCTAATATGCCAATACGGATCCGATATAAAGGGTACGCGCACGGATCCGTATCTATTACGATAAGATTGGTTACTTAATTTAGTGATTTTTTTACTTAATTTAGTGTTTGAGCATACTTTATTAAAATATTCGTACATAAATGAACAAAGAAAATACTCTGAACTATAAAATGCTTGGAATAACATATTTGAAACATAAAACAAATTCCTTTTTGTATTTTACTTCTTCGTCCTGTAATGTACGGGACATTTACTTTTGACATATTTGTCGAGACACGTTTTGTAACGTTAATATCTCTAAATATATAGTGATAAAAATTATAATTTGTTAATATTGTTAAAGTACTCGGATGAATAAAAAAGATCTCACATGTCTATATATATTTCTTTATTTGAAAAAAATAAAAATAAAATTCTTAACATGTGAATAATGTCAAAAAGTAAAATGTTCCTTATATTATGAGACAGGAGGAGTATATGCTTAGCTGTGCAGCCTGTGCTAGACATCTATCTATACATATACTAAAACGGAATGTTGTTTTGTCACATGTCGCCCTTATATTCAATTCACCTATGTGTCGACCTCTAAGCTATGCTACATCTGCATCCTCCGCATCATCCGACTTTATATTTTGATATATATATTTGAATTAAATAAGTAAAAAAATCAAAAAGATATATAATAGGTTATATAACAAAAAGAAATATCGATTTTTATCTTTTATCATATCATATCATATCTTTATCTTATATATATAGAGAGAGAGAGAGGCCGGTTCCGGTGTAACGAGTTTTATGGTGTAACGAGTGGACAAATCAGGAGCGTCGGATTAGATAAATTGGATGCCTTGATTTAAAAGGAGAAAAAAAGCAAAAATAATAGAATCCTAAGTGTAGGGAACAATCGGATGATGAGTAATTTGTTTTAATTAATTTAATTAAAATGGGAAGTTATAAAAAATAGGAGAGAGAACCCTAAATTTTCTCCATCTAACTGACAAAATCGTTTCTGCTGAACGTTTTTGTTTACTTCAGTCGTATTCGAGTTTGTTAATGGTGATATTCACCTTTATTTACCTCAATGTATTCGGGTTTGTTAAGGTTGATATTCAACTTTATTTACCTATATTATACATGCACTAATTGCATTCTCATATGCTTGTGCCTCTGTTTAATCTTTTACGATTATTTGTTCATGTTTATTTAGTTGATATTCAAGTTAATTTTCTGACATATGCAAACTATATTCATCAATGCAGTCGTATTCGAGTTTGTTAACCTGATATTCAGTTTCATTTATTTACATATTGAATCATTGTCATGCAGTTGTATTTGAGTTTGTTAACCCGATATTCAATTTTATATACTTACGTATTCAGTCTTTGCATTCACAAATATATGTCTCAGTTCAATCTTATGTGATTATAAGATCATGTTTATGCAATTATAATCAATAATGTTTTTTGAATATGAATCAAGTACAATATGAATATCACCATTTGGTTCTAGATAATTGTCATTTTTGTGTGAATCTAGTATGTTAATATGTAATCTCATATAGATATCAATATCATCACTTACAAACATGAATAACCTCTCCTAGATACATGAACATTGTCATGCAAAGTCGTGAATATCATGTCTAAATTGGATCTGAGCTTGTGCTTGAATCTTTCTCATTCATCCCAAGAGTGTTATCCTGAATATTACCTGATTAAAACATGAATATTAGTATTGATTTATAGCTTTCAAAAATGATAATCATGAATAGCAAAACTCTCAAGAGTGTTATCTTGAATATCACCTAATTAAAACATGCATACTCATAGCAGCTTGTAGCCAAATCCATTGCAATAATCAAACTGTATAAACTCATGCTTGTAGCCAAATCCAATGCAATAATCAAACTGTATAAACTCATCAATATCACACATACATAGATATTGAGCAGACGGGGCATGTGTACCTGCACCATTTTTTCAATTAGATTTCTAATTGGCCAAACAAGCGCCAGATCATGCATAAAACAAATACAATATATAAAAAGTCTGGACAAACATCATACACTTAAGAACAAGTTGAGATTCAGAATAATAATAAGAAGAAATTGTCCAAGAAAATCTTAGAGCAAGTTTCTATCAAGAATCATCAACTAACTTTTAGCTTTGTATAAAATTAACAAGGGATTGATAGTATGCATGATCACCCTAAAATCTGAATATATGTAACCTTGCTCAATAATGCCTTCTACATTTCTAAGTGCATGTAGATCATCCTTGATACGTATAATCAAACAAGTTTTTTGGATCCAGACAAGTTTTTTTGTTTGTCATTTTTATTCCATATTCAACAACCATCCTTGACACCTATGATCAAAACAACATCCATCAATACATCATAAACAATTAAGAATAGAAAAAATTCAAATAATACAATCTATCTAGTGTAAAGTCATCCAAATATTTTAATTGCTTATAAATTTGAATTATCCTCCACAAAGTTTGGTTTAATCAAGAGTAAATTAAAAAAAAATCAAGAGTAAAAGTATAATATAATCGATTATTGTGATACCTTTTAATTTTTGAATTCTTTCATTTGTTCACTGCTTCGACTACACCCGATTAAGATGACTTCCAACTAGATATTTGGATTCAATATTGCGTGAGAGGCTGCTTCAAGATTCATGGTGGTGATGAGGAGTATTGTCGAACAAATGGGAGAGGGGATGTTTGATAATTGATATTGAGGAAGGATGATTGATTTATTTAATTTTGGGATGAAAATATAATAGAATCAAATCCCATAAAATCAGGAAAGTGTGTAATCGTGATCTTCTTATTTTGGTAGTTATTCAATGAGTGTGGTCTATTTTAATTTCTATATACGTTCTTTTGGTTTAATCTCATCCGTTAATTTACTATTGAATCAACGCATCAGATTAGTCCACTCGTTACACCGTAAAAGCCTGATACACCGGAACCTAAATCTATATATATATATATATATTTAGGTTCTAGTGTAATGGGTTTTTGTGGTGTAACAAGGGGATTGATTAGGAGCGTTGGATTTTCTCTAAATCAATGGCCTAGGATTAATCCTGGATGGTATATAGAACTCTATAGACTTGCGCACACCAAATCCACTCTCTTTATCGAAATTGCTGGAATTTGAAAATTATATCCTTCCAAAATTAATCTTAAAAATCTAAACAAATCAAAATCTTCTCTCTCCAGAATCAGACTCTCGCTCCCCCTTCGTCTTCTCCGTCAAGCTTTCCAAGCCGAAGAAAACTCTCTCCCTATTCTCAATCTCTCTCTCACCCTCTTCTTCTTTCTTACTGGCGATTCCAACCTCGATGTCGCAGGCGATAGAGAGAGAAGGGCTGATTCTCGCCGTAGTTTCCTGTTTCGGTGCAACATTGTAGTCTTTGCCCTAGTTTGCGTTCTCGCCTGCGTTTTCTCGTCTTCCTCATTGATTCACCCCATGTATGAATTTGTTGTTTCGGTGCGTACTAGAAGGTCTGAAGATTCAATGGATGATCCTACAATTTCTGGTGTGCTGAAGGTATTTGCAACCTTTATTTCTAAGAACATAATCAAGATCTTAAAGTTCAAAAATTGTTCACTTCAGTTTCGAATTAATTGAACTTGGGAATTTCTCAAAGCCCTTTACTTTCTTCATGATGTGCTCTGGAATTTTCTTCATCTGACAAGTTTGAAATTTGTCAATTAGAATTACGGAGGTTCTAATTTTTATTGATAAACAATTTTTGAACTTAGGCATGGAGGTACTTATGACTACCGATGAATGATTGTTTAACTGAGGCATATATTATGTATGTGAACCGATGAATGATTATTTAACTGATGCATATATTATATATGAGATTTTTTGCATTGATGCATATATTATACTATATATATGACAGGTATAAAACACAAAGGCCTTGTAATTTGGGAGTATATAGGAGCCAACTTTCAACCATATACAACATTACTGATGGTAAGTCTATCATATACTGATATACATTTTTGATATCATGATATGAAGATATGTTTCTTGCTTGCAAGTTTCAACCATATACATATCTTTCATGGTAAGTCTATTATGTAGTTACTGGTGTTGTGTAAATCTATAATGTAGTTTGTTGATGTTGTGTAAATCAATTATGTAGTTTGCTGGTGTTGTGTCATTAAATCAAATCAAATTATTTTTTTCGAGCACCTTTACAACATTACTGATGCATCCGATGTCCGTAATTTGAAGATCGTATAGAGCCTTGAAATATGGTTCTCGAGGAGCTGGTGGAGTTTTCTTTTTCTGAGACGAGGATCTAATATAGATTTTCCTCTTTATAGTATATGTACTATGTCACTTGGATTAGAAATTTGTAAGCTAGTTATGTTCTGACAGTGTATAGATGGTATATATATGCCTTTCTTGGCAATTAATTGATTTTTGTCTTGACCAAAAAAGAAAAGAAATATTAATTGATTTTTGTTGGTGATAAATTGAAAGGATAACTTCCAGTTTATTCAAAGATTATAAATTGTTCATTTTAGATTAAACCTCCATTTATTTAATAATGATAAGCAAATCTCTTGATTGTTCTCCTGTATTACATGTGCAGGAGCATGTAGATGAGCCCTTTGGAAAAGGAAACATTATTTGCAGCAGCTACCATACTAGCCACATTTTCATCGGAACTCTCTGCTAGAAAATAGTAGTTGGAGTTTTTGTGCAGGTAAAAACCCTAAATTTGTTGCCTTATTGTTCTTTTTTTTCCTTGTTATTTTGATTCTTCTTTTCTGCTCTTGGATGTGGCTAATACGCATGTTTTGATTTCAACGATGTGGCTGTAACTTTCTGCATTACTTTCTCCACTATGAACTATTTGTGCTTCTCAATCTGGAAAGCTGCAAAGTTTGTCTGATTGATGTCTTCGGTATGGAGGGGTGCAGGATTTAAGAAAAACCTGACTAATTTCTGCCGTTACCATTTATTAGCTCTTGTGTAACTCTGTTTTTTTCTTACTGCTTTACGCAACAGTGAAAACCATATACAAAATTTGGATTAATAGGAATCGTGTGTTTGTCTTCATTTAATCTTCTTTACCATTGATTTAGAACCTTTAATAGATCTATCATTCAGGTTATTTCCTGTCATACATTCTTGTTTTCTGCTACTTGTGCCTTTCTCTCCCTAATCTAACAAATTATCAATCTAATTGCACACCTTATATGTATGCAAGTTGCTTTTCATTGTTAGTTTTATGTGAATTATGATTTAATTGTATACTGAAACGTTTGTGATATTGGCTTTTGCAGATACTGTTACCCAATTAAGTACCATTGACAGCCTGATGGAAGAGGAGCTCAAGGTCCTCAGTGAATGGACCGATCTGCTTGTTCAGAAGCATAATGAATATACTGAAGTAATTCAGAAATATATCCGGAAACATACTAAGGATCAAGCTGAGATCAAACATGTTGAAGGTATATCTAAAATATTCACTTTAAGTACTTCATTCCTATTCATTCATTGGGAAATATGAAGTGGACCTGTTCAGGTGACCGAGTTAGAATTACTTCATTGTCTTTGAAATACATGTTCTCGTCTTTGAACAGTAGGAAGATTGCTGATGATGCTCCTGAGTCTTCAAAGCCAGTTTGTGAGGATTTTATTCTTGAGAGGCTGCGTGAGGAGAAGATCATTCAAGAAGCTACGCAGGAAAAGACGTGTTGATCAGAGCAACCGCTATGGACTGAGGTAAGTTACTGATTTTGCTTTGATTATGTAAGGTTAAACATTTGTCATCTGTTTATGGTGTTTTGAGTACTATTTTATGTTTAACATGCAGGAAAGTAATTGGAGAAACTATCTGGTGTGGATGAGAATTATGTATGTAGGTGACCATGCAGTAGCTAATGTGATTATGAATGTGTTGTTGTGCTAGTTTAGTATGTTGTTCTATGAAACTAAGAATGGTGTATGGCATTGTAGAATAACTCAGGCAGTTAGTATGTAATGAAAGATAATGGATTTTTTAGTATTGAGAAGTCTCTGCTTCACTTTGTTCATTGTTGATGTATTGCTAGACACACAAGCTGGTTGTTGAAAGCCTTTCTTTTGTGGTGTATTCAGTTGTTGTGTTCAACTTTTTTGCCTCAGTTTTTTTTTAGTTTTGTGATGATATTGTAAGGATTTGTGGTGAATTTTGTTCCACTTATTCGACCTCAGCAGCCTAAAATTAATTTTAATTTATCTTGCTGTAGATGGAAGCATTATGGCTAATCTGAGGCCTCCTGTCACTTTGTTTTCTACCTTTTCATTTAATTTTTCTGCTGAACTGAACAAACTCTTGTATGATGATTTAAGTTAATTAATTGAAGGTTTTTCCACTAAAAACAAATTTAGCACATTACCAGGTCAATATAATGCAGTGAATGAAAATTACTACACCCAGAAAAGTGTAGAACACTTATAACTGAATATTCAACAGTATACCACGAATAACAAGGTTGAATATCGGAATATCGTCTTCTTTCGTAATGGAAACCCTAAAACCTAATATATCACTATTGGAACACGAATATTCTACAGTCGAACACGAATAAAAAAGATGAACAACGGAATATCGTCTTCTTAATATTGGAATAAAAGTCTTTCGTAATGGAAAACCTAAAACCTAATACTTCAGAGGAAGAACCGAATAACAAAGTTGAATAACAGAATACCGTCTTCTATCGTAATGGAAACCCTAAAACCTAATATATCACTATTTGTACTGAATATTCTACAGTCGAACTCGAATAACAAAGATGAATAACGGAATATCGTCTTCTTAATATTGGAATAAAAGTCTTTCGTAATGGAAAGCCTAAAACCTAATACTTCAGGGGATAAACCGAATATCAAAGTTGAATATCAGAATACCGTCTTCTTTCGTAATGGAAACCCTAAAACCTAATATATCACTTTTTGTACTGAATATTCTACAGTCGAACACGAATAACAAAGATGAACAACAGAATATCGTCTTCTTAATATTGGAATACCGTCTTCTTTCGCAATGGAAAACCTAAAACCTAATACTTCAGGTGAAGAACACGAATAACAAAGATGAATATTAGAATACCGTCTATTTTCGTAATGGAAACCCTAAAACCTAATATATCACTATTTGTACTGAATATTCTACAGTCGAACACGAATAACAAAGATGAACAACAGAATATCGTCTTCTTAATATTGGAATACCGTCTTCTTTCGCAATGGAAAACCTAAAACCTAATACTTCAGGTGAAGAACACGAATAACAAAGATGAATATTAGAATACCGTCTATTTTCGTAATGGAAACCCTAAAACCTAATATATCACTATTTGTACTGAATATTCTACAGTCGAACACGAATAACAAAGATGAACAACAAAATATCGTCTTCTTAATATTGGAATACCGTCTTCTTTCGTAATGGAAAACCTAAAACCTAATACTTCAGGTGAAGAACACGAATAACAAAGATGAATATTAGAATACCGTCTATTTTCGTAATGGAAACCCTAAAACCTAATATATCACTATTTGTACTGAATATTCTACAGTCGAACACGAATAACAAAGATGAACAACAGAATATCGTCTTCTTAATATTAGAATACCGTCTTCTTTCGTAATGGAAAACCTAAAACCTAATACTTCAGGTGAAGAACACGAATAACAAAGATGAATATTAGAATACCGTCTATTTTCGTAATGGAAACCCTAAAACCTAATATATAACTATTAGAACACCCGGAGAAGATGAATATCTCACATTAGAACACGAATACACAAACTGTACTGTAAACATGAATATCGATTAATCAAAATCGAATATCTCTTGCGCAACATAAGCCATTGATTTTTGCAGATTTCGTCGAACAACAAAGTAACCATAACTGAATAATAAGAAACCCTAATTCTCAAGAACTAACCTTTACGATCAACTTCTTCCGTAGACATTGTAAATTCATGCGTCAATGGAAAAAGAATTTAAAATTTCAAGAAGAATGAAGATCTGGAAGAAGAGCAAGAACGTTAATGTTGTGAACATGGATTCAGGCTGCAATGGAGAAAATTAAATCGTCATTCTATCTCTCTGTTTAACCGTCATTCTATCTCTTTCTCTCTCATGTTTAACGTTTAAAATTTAAATGAAAAAATCACAAAATCCTACAAATACGTTAACTACTAACAATTACATACTCTCTCTCCTATTAATTTCTTTTTCTTTTTTTTTTCCACCATTAATCCAAGCCATTGATTTTGTCCCATCCAACGCTCCTAATTAATCCCCTTGTTACACCACAAAATCCGTTACACCGGAACCGGCCTCTATATATATATATATATATATATATATATATATATATATATATATTTATCTATTATTATGTTATCAATCTAATTAACTTGAGTTATTAATGAATTTAAACTATAAAACATAAATCGTAAACTATAATCTATAATTATAAATCATAAAGTATAAATAATTAATAGTATAAATTATAAATATATTATTAAAATATTTATTACATGCGACCTCGTACATGATACGGGAACACACGATTCAAACTAAATAGTGGATATACATATGTTACTTCGGTCTCCCTCTTACAAGCATGAGATCGATTAGTGACCTAAATTTGAAAACGTTCACATTTCTAGAATATACATTCAAAAACTTGCAGGAGACAATTATTGCACATGAAAAGATAAGGAATCTTCGTATAAATTGACACCTGGATATGACTTTAACACGTGTTCTACCTTACATGTCATCTCACAATCATGCTACGTGTTCGAGAATGGCTTGGATTATTCGTTTTACTTGAAAAATAACCTCGATTTTTTTCGTACAATTTTTTTCTTACAAGTTTGTTTGTAGTTATAAATCCTTATGAATGAACACTTAAGAACATAAGTTCTCGTAAACGTACATATATGAATCGTCAATTGTGAAAGATAGAGCGATGATAGAGTACGTAATGAAGAGAAATATGTTGACAAAATATGTGAATATCCGACCAAACTCGGATGTTATATAACGTTGCATGTTCCAATCAAGCAGGCTAGTAGTCAGTGTCATATGATGGTACGTTGTTATGAATATCTATTTGCCGTTCGATCCAACTCTAATGTTATACGGGATGCTATTTATAAATTTTGTGTTGTTTTGTAGACTCTATCTGTCTTAATTAGGGGTTTGGTTCCGGTGATGATGATTTTTTAGATGAGGACAGATGATGATGGACACAAATGTTATAACTCATGCACACACGAATTATAACTAATGCACACACAAACTCTATAATTAAAGCACAAATGTTATAACACATGCACACAAAGTGTGCATGTGTCATAGCCTGTGTGCATCACAAAATAATGTGTGCATGAGTTATAACGTATGTGTGCTTTAATTACAGAGTTTGTGTGCATCATCCTTACTCCTTATCTAAAGATTCATCCTTACGAGATCTTTTTCCCTTAATTAGTAAGTACTAATATAAATTAAATAAACATAACTTATAAATAAGTATTACTATTATTTTCAAGAGTTTTATATTCTTTTGTTAGATATATACTCGAGTCAAAATAAAATTCGTTATTTCATTCTATATAAATAATAAGGTTTATTATTAAACTCTCTTTTCATATTATTATATAAGCTTTGTTATGTATAAAATGATAAATTAAATAAGCTTATCACACATCAATTAACTAATACTTATAAAAAACAAAATTTTACAAATAGTAATTGGTTCTAAATGGTGCTAAAAACAATTAATAGATTCCAAAAAATAAATGGATATGGTTCAGGTGAGAATAATATTTAGAGTGTGAACTTGAAAATGAATGATATTCATTAAAATATACTGAAATGTTAATCAACTATTTTGATGCACATATAATTTTTGTTGATGTTTTTCAGTTTCTCAATAAAATGTTCTTGAAAAATGATTGTTCTTCAATTTTTGAATGTTTTTAAGTTTGTCAACGAATTTTCACTAAATTAGTACTTAATGTTCACCAATTTACTAGTAAATATTCACCATTCCCGCGTTCACATTTAAAAATTTATCTTCACAAGATACTTTGCTAATTTTTCTTTTGTTGAAAATACATGCCTCTATAAAGTCACAAGGTCATTATAACAAGAGACGTTATGCGAATACAAGATAATAAGAAAGAGTTAATCGAATACCCCGATTACAAGGGATCACATATCAAGAAAAAATCTTGTAAGGATGAAAATTTAAATGAAGATAAATGATGCGAACATACATTATATAATTTGTAATTCATGCACATAATTTTAGTGATGCACATATTCAACAATTTTTGCGTATATTATGTATATGATTTACCACATTTGTCTACATAAGTCATAATATTTGTGTGCATCATTCGCAATTCTCACCTGACTCATTATCCTCACCCAAGCAGAATTTCCTAATATCATATTTATTTTACGATTTAAACAGAACGTGTCTATGAATTGCAACACTTAATTATGTATTACTTGTAGAGGTGTCAATCAGGTCGGTCAAGTCGGGTTCGGGTTGGGAAGGAGTTCAGTTAATTCGGATAACATGTCAAGTCGGGTCGGGTCATACAAATTAGCGAGGGTTCGGGTTAACCATCATGCTAATAACATCATTTTGAATATTATATTTTTTATTAAATTATTAAAAGTAAATTAAGTAATACATTAAAAACTAAAATAACTTATTAAAATAATATTATATTTAATTATTTTAATATTATATTTCTGATAGCTTCGGTCAGATTATTGGCTTCGGTATCTATTTTCCGGATAGCTTCGGATTCAGGGTTCGATATTTTCTTACATCTCTAATTAATGTGTCATTATTTGCAGTAATCCAAACACATACGGCACAAAAGTAACCGTGGTTAGGATGCTGATGTAATTGCTTTGCTAGTAAACGGCACTGAATGTGGTGAAAGAATTTTCAGTCTCCTTTTATCTGTTTCCAGCAGTGTATTGTGTTGCCTATAAAAAACAGATCCACTCGAACCTTTTCTTCTGCACAAAATTATCTCCAAACCGAACAACCCAATTCCAAATTTCCTCTCCTGCTGGGTTTCTCTCTTCATCTAAATCTTCAAATCCGCTGCGGTTGTCTAACCAAAGTAAGCTCTCTCTTATCAATTTTTTCTCTTGCTTCTTACTTGATTAATCTGTTTCTTCATGAATTTTGGATATTCTATTGAGATTTGTTTAAATCTTAACATCGAAATCTGTATTGGGTTGGAGCTAATTTTGTAAAATGGGTTTTAAATATCTTGCCATTTACGGTAATGTGGCGATTGTTCATCGTTCCCAGCCTTTGCTGCATTCAATTGATTATAATTATGAAAATGTTTCACTGTTTTGTTGTTTCAGTTTTTGGGTTGTACTATCAATTTGAGATGGGTTTTCTGAGATTTGGGTTATTCAATTGAAAGTCGATTTAGGACTGGGTTTGAATTTCAGTCTATTAAGTTACGCTCGTATGGTATCAATATAGATTTCGGTTATGGTTATTAAAATATGAGTATGAGATATCAAATATATATCGATATACTTATTATAGCAAACGCATATGAGTATGATATCTAGATATCGATATTAAACGAGAAATATGTTGTTCTGCTACTTCCTGCAGAGTAAAAAATGGGGCTAGCATCACTACCGAGTGCATCAGAAGCCGTCCTCTGTGTAATCCTGGTTAACACTGCAGTACCATTCACCATAGTTGGACATCTCATCCGTTTCTTTCTATTCATCTTTGGAGTTCAATTGGATTCTCTTTTCACATCATCCACAGAAATCTTAGAGGAAGACTCTCATTCAAACAGGACAGCTCCATCAGACACTTATCTCGACGAGTTCAAGAGCAGAATGCCAACTGTCAGATATGATTCAGTCTGCAAGAAAGAGGAGTTTGAAGTGCAAGAATGTTCGGTTTGTCTTTCCGGGTTCAACCCGGATTCTGAGATCAATTGCCTCTCGTGTGGGCACGTCTTCCATAAGGCGTGTTTGGAGAAATGGTTGGACTATTGGAACACTACATGTCCTCTGTGCAGGACACCTCTTATGGGTGCTGGAGAGGATTTCAATTGCAATGTGTGGTGAGAGTTTTGGTGTTCAGCCAAACGAGCCCCTGAATCGAAATGAAATCATGTCGATCTTGACGGTTTTCGGGTGTGTGTGTGTATATAGTAGCAGAGCAGTGGTGTAAATAATAAAGGAATGTGCAATAGGTTCCAGCTTCAGCTGTGGTGTATTGCTTCAGCTTCATGAATAGTCCGTATGGTTTTGTGACCAATATAATCTTGTATCTTTATGCGAGTAAAAAATCTTCATTTAATCGACCCCTAACTCTCAAGAGACTAGGAATTACAAGTAAAGGAGTACACGAAGAACTCTAATAAGGTTTCAATCTTCTTTGTTAGAATCCACAAACAACTTGAACTCGGGCTGATCTAGAAATTGGAATCCACCAACTACTTCTCACAATCGAATTGAAACCGAATCCTAAAACTCAAATTAACGTAACTTTATTTTGGCTAATTTCAAGATGTCTCAATACCCTAAAAACTTAACTATTTATGGAACTGTGTGTTTGTCCTTGAGCCGAAATCCTCTTCATGGCCCAAAAGCCCATACTTCTCACGAACTTGATCTGATTATGTCAGTGGCTCCCGGCATCCAATAAACCTCATTTTTTGACACATTGAAGATAAGCCTAATAACGGACAAATATCCAAAAATAAGCTCAAACGAATAAACGGTTCGCCTGAACGAACTGAATCAATTTTTGACCTTGTAGAAGCTATAACTTGATCAACGAGCTTCTAATTTGAAGAGCCCAATTGGCTACTCCAATTGTGAACGCCACTCACAAGTTGCAAGAACCGGAAATACACTTTCAGGAAACATTTAGTCGGGTTGTTGAGCCTCAAACCATCAGGCATCCGGATCTAGTGTCTAGTGTTGAGGCTTGGTGATAGCAAATGCAGTGCCTGAGTCACCAAGCCAAGAACTCGCCGGATATGTCACTAGGTCCAAGTGCTGAAGCCAAGGGATCAGATCGACCTTTTTTTCATCATCCTCATCATCATATACAGAATACTACCCATTTATCATGCATAGAGAAGAATTCAAAAGACAGAGACACCTTTCATATTGACAAATCAGTATCCTAAAATACTGCGCATACTTTGTTCTTACAACAAAATGTACATGTATGGAGGAAACAAAAATGCAAGAGATACGACCTATATACCCATGATCACGCTAGACAACACAAAAGCTACATAAAGTAAACCTAGTCAAATTGTGTGCATCATTTTATGTTACCTGGATCATTTCTCAGTCCGGGTGCTGATTAGATTGACCTTTGGCCAACAAAACAACAATTTATGAAGGTGGTAGTTCCGCACTCGTATGGACCATGTCTTGGAGCAATTTCTTAGCGGTTTCCGCAGCATTATCAACACCATCCACTTTAGTTGCAATATCATACATGATCTCTTTCAAGGTGGAGGACGACATTCGTTTTCCCTTTGCTCTTAATAGATCCAGCAACGTCCTAGCTTTCTCCTGCGCTTTTGGTGTGCCCTCTGCAGTCAGTCTCAAAAGTCCGGGAATTGCACCTTCATGAAGAATAAGCTCTCTATACTTGCTTCTACAACTAAGGCATAACGAAAGAAGAGCACCAACTGCATGCTCGGTGCTTATAAGAGAGCCGTCTTCTACAGTCTCCACCAATGTCAAGATTCCTCCATGAACATTCGTTATTGAGGTCCTCCCTTCTTCAGAATTGGAGAGTATCTCGAGTAGAGTGGTCGATTTCTCGGCGAATTTAGAATATTTTTTGCAGTCTTTAAGAAGGCTTATAAGGGCAGGAGCAGCGCTTGCATTGAGGATTGAGTTCGGTTCATCTGAGTTTGTGGATAAATTGTATAGGGCTGTGACAGCGTCTACTCTTCCCTGGATACTTGCAGAGCTAAGGATCTGAATGAGAAGAGGTGAAGCGCCAGAAGCAGCGATTACGGGCTTGTTTGGTGAAGCAGTTGAAAGTGAGAGTATTGCTGCAGTTGCCAGTTCAGGCAACTTTCCATACTGGACTTTGAGGAGTTCCACAATACGAGGGACAGCGCCTGATTCCACTATATTGATCTTGTTTCTGTAAGGCAAAAAGTCGAATACATATATGAGTATTTGAGTTTTACTTGTGAGTTGTGACAATGTTGCTACTCTAAACTGCAATAATACAGGAATCATCTCCAAAGAGGCAAATTAGACGAGAGAAGCATGAATACAATCATCCACTTAATATTTATCACTTGGCCAATTGTGGATAAGAACCACAGGTTCCATAGATCTTTTTCTTGCCGAAAATACAGAAAATTTTAAGAAATAACTAGAAATGGGTTTTACCCTTTAAAAGCTTCCAAACGGATATGAACTATTTAATACAGTAGTACGCAGAAGGAGAAGAAAAGGCAGCATGAACAAAAGCCTTACAAAGTAGAAGAGCGTGGTGTGCTCTACACCTCTACCATGCTTGTGAGGTAAGATGAGTTCATATTCAATTACTTAACAATAAGCTGTACTCCTATAGTCTTATAGAACAATTTGATGCAACAGAGTAATTAGAGGACTTAGATCGCCTACGGCATGGTATGCCTTAAGCTGCTAAGAGATAATAGGTTTAAGTCTTGCCTATTTGAAATGTTAACAAAAAATCAACACAAGACACCGAACAATTTGGGAACTGAATATACAGTTAATTGAAATGGTAGAAATAGAATACTTCATTACTTGGCAACATAGTATAATCAGAAATGATTATTTGTCACAAATTTTCTCTCAAAAATGTTCCTATGACGAAAAAAAAATGAGGTTCAAGTCGTGCCTATTGAAATGTTTACGAAAAAATCAAGACAAGAGAGCAAACAATATGGGATCTCAACATACAGTTAATTAAGATGGTAGAAATAAAATACTTCATTACTTGCCAACAAAATATAATCAGAAATGATTATTTGTCAAAACATTTCTCTCAAAAACGTTCCTATCATGACAAAAATGAGGTTGACGTCTTGCCTATTGAAATGTTTACTGAAAAATCAAGACAAGACACCGAAAAGATGGGAATTTAACATACAGTTAATTAAAATGGTAGAAACAGAATACGTCATTACTTCGCAACATAGTATAATCAGAAATGATAATTTGTTGAAAAATTTCTTATCACGACAAAAATGAGGAATCTTCCTTAACGGTCTTAACCCCAAAAAAATCCTACTCCAACAGTGTTATCAAGCAATTTGATGCAGCAGAACAGAGTTAACAGACTTCGAATGCCTACTGCATGGTATGACTTACGGTGCTAAGATCATAGGTTTAAATCTTGCCTATTTGAAATGTTTACGTAAAAAAACAAGAAAAGACACAGAACAAATTAGGAGCAGAGCATACAATTAATTAAGACGGTAGAAATAGAATACTTCACCACGCGGCGACATAGTATAATCAGACATGGCCATTTGTCACAAATTTCCCCTCAAAAAAGTTCCCATCGCTACAAAAATGAGGATTATTCCTCAACTATCTCTACCCCCATTAAAAGCCTACTCCAACTATTTATAGTTGGCATCTTTCCAATCAAGAGAACATAATAATACATATAATTATAATCTTCATCTATTAATTAATTTTTGCACTCAAACAGAATTTCTAAGTGTTAACATCACATCACTAAACCAAAACTCCAGATTATCTATCAAACCATTCCCCTGATTCGCTTATCAGCTTATAGCAAGTCCACCTAGGTCCACTAACTGGTAATTTTTCTACTCAATCCGGACCATGTCTTGTTCATTTACATCACATTCTTGTCTAGCAGTAACGTAGCTTATTGATATTCCCAAGGCACACAAGATCCCAATCACATAACACAAAGTGTGCTAGCAGAATCAATAACTTTCAATTGCCAAAATAAAAGCAAGAACTAAAACCCTATCCCTGTGAATTCAACTTACATTTTCGTCACAATCAACAAAACACATACAATCTGAATCAATTTAAAGCAAGAAGTTAATAGGATTGAGAGTGAGAGAGCTGACCGTTCGTTTCGAACAGCGAGGTTAAGCAGCGCGAGCAGGGAGGCCTCGCGAGCGTCGGAGCTGAAATAAGAGAGCATCGAGACGAGCGGTGGAACGACACCGGCGGCGACAAGGCGGGAGCGAGTCCTAGACGAAGAGGCGGAGGAGGAGCAAGACCTAACGAGGCGACGGATTTCTCTGGCGGCTTGTGTTTGGGCGAGGAGGTCGCCATGGATGAGCTTCTCAGAGATCTCTAGGGCTTGATTGGGCTTCTTGAGCATCCATTTTTCCAATGGAGATCCCTTGCCTTGATCTTCTTCTCCGGCCTCTGATACTTCCTCCTCAGGCAGCAGCTGCTCCTCCACCATTTTCTCTCTCTATCTGTTTCTCACACTTCACTTTTTCGGGCTTCTCTGTCTCTATTTTCTCCTTTTTCCACTCTTGTTATCAAGTTCGCAAATATTTGAATTTAGGACCACATCAATTACATATTTACACATTAGGGCCTATAGAAATTAATCCGATCGACCCAATAACATAAAATAGCGATTTTGTCTCCTAAATCTCTATTAGGTTAACGCAATTGGATTGTACCTCTTGGGAATTCGTACAAAGATTTGTATTTTTTTGGTTGAATCAGGTCGACCCAATAACACAAAATCGACAAGGATAGAGTGAAATTTGTAAACAATCAAATCTAGGATTTAAGCATTTTAAAGAGGGGATCGACTAATTTTATTAGCACTCTAATGGGGTATTTTTGCAAAACATTGTGTCTATAGTTGTTACTGTGCAGTGTGCGAGTGTGGTATAAGTCGCAATTTTGAGAAGAGAAAGGGGTATATTTGGAATTTTGCGATACACCAACACTTGTTAATCACTACCTCCCAAATCGAGGGACGAAGAATAGCACGACCATTCGTGTGACCTAATCTCTGAGCTCGACCTCCATCAATGGCGGCTTCTCATCTTCTCTCTCATTCCACCTCCCTCCCCAAAACCCTAAATCTCCGGTCAAATCCCGAACTCCCCTCCCTATCAAAATCCTCGTTCTCCCTCTTCAAATCCACACAGAAGCCTCGCTCCGCCTTCACTCTCAGAGCAGCTGTCGTCTCCCAAAAAAGCCAGCCTGCTAATACCAAGACCGCCGCCTTGAACCACTGCTTTAGCAAGAAGGAAGATGGATTCATGTACTGCGAGGGTGTCAAGGTTCAGGAGGTGGTGGAAAGCGTTGAGAATCGCCCATTTTATCTGTACAGCAAGCCCCAGATAACCAGAAATTTGGAGGCTTATAAAAAGGCATTGGAAGGACTGAGCTCGGTTATTGGCTACGCTATTAAGGCCAACAATAATCTGAAGATTTTGGAGCATTTGAGGACGTTGGGATGTGGTGCTGTTCTGGTTAGTGGGAATGAGCTCAGATTAGCGCTTAAAGCTGGTTTTGATCCCGCAAGGTGATTCTATGTGTTTTTTTGCTGATAATGCAGTTAGATAGCTGAAAATGTTGTTGAAATGCCATGTCTTTACATTTGCTGTTAGATTTATTTTTGTTTATGGGACCTGAGGAATGAATGCTTGGAGTTGTTGACTGTAGTGTTTACTTTTTTTCCACAAACCAGCTCCTTTTAGTGATGACTTATGAGACTTGGATTTATGGAGTTGAGATTGCAAAATGTGTAGTTGTATACAAGTGGAAAATTCTGAAAATCTATGTGGTTCTATACTTCTATGAAAATATGTGAAATCTTGGATAAATCTTGTATAAATTACATTTGACTCTGCAAGAATTCAACATATGGATTTGGCATAAAAAACAAGAAACAGATGTTGTGACTAAATGTTTCAACTTTTGAAGTGGTATTGGAGAATCAGTGACGTTGAACTTTTAATATTTCAAAGACAATATGATAAATTCCAATACCGTCTGTAAACCTGTTTCTGTTATGGTCAATTATATAAGTTGTTAAGGATCAAGCTCAGTTATTATCGTTTTCTTCTGTGTAAGACTGGCCGCAGTGGAAAAACTGGCAATTCACTTCCGTCTTATTGTTGCATTTTAAGACTGACAGTGTTTCTTCCTTCATCAGAGAACTAATGGTATTAAAAAGTTTATGTTAAATGTTAGGAGACATGAGCATACTTGGGGAAAGCAGAATTAACACCTTCCTTGTTAGGGATTAATAGTTTTCTATCTTGTTTCTATCCAGGTGTATTTTGAATGGAAATGGAAAGTTGTTGGAGGATCTTGTTTTAGCAGCAGAGAGTGGTGTGTTTGTGAACATTGATAGTGAGTTTGACCTGGACAATATTGTATCTGCTGCTAGAATTGCTGGAAAGACAGTTAACGTCTTGCTTCGTATCAACCCTGATGTTGACCCACAAGTATGTACTTAGAAATAGTTGATGCGAATGTTGACTTTCTTTGATGTTATTTTCTTTCAATTTTTTTTTAAATTGCAATGTTACTTAGTTATACCTTTTACTTCATGCTAGTGACTTACCCTGTTAAAGTTTGGCCTAGCTAAGTGACAAGATGCTGTTTGATACACTAATCAGTATCAATATATAGATCTATTTATGGATCACCAAAGTTGAATTATAGTCTTGGTAAAGAATAATAGTTATAAGTTCTTCCTTTTGAGCTAAAGACATCATCATGCACTGCATGGAGAGTGATATGCATATTCCATTTAACAGGTCCATCCGTATGTAGCCACTGGAAATAAAAGCTCCAAGTTTGGCATTAGAAATGAGAAACTGCAATGGTTTTTGGATGCTGTGAAAGCACATCCAAATGAGCTGAAGCTCGTTGGAGCCCATTGCCATCTTGGCTCTACAATCACCAAGGTATGTTTCTTTTGTTCTTGCAGCTCTATAGAGCTTCATAATCTAGATGTCAACTTGCACGGCTTATGGGGATAATATACCTTATATGTTTATGTTGCAACGCATCCAAGATTTAAAGAAATATGCTATCTTCAATTTTCATTATGATGATAGAATGAATCTTCTTATCTGTGCTTCCTACAATGTGCACTTTCCATTTAAACGGGTCAAATGCTTTATTGAACTAGAGAAGAGGAAATATTGTTGAATGTAGTTGGCTCTTGGGAAATTTGTTATAAATGGGCATGACTCATGTGGCATATCTTATACTATTATAGCATCTTTTGCTCAACCTCAACTGTTCGGTACTCTAATTATTGTTTATATATTTTTAGGTGGACATATTTAGGGATGCAGCTGTGCTTATGGTTAACTACATTGATGAAATCCGTGCTCAAGGATTTGAGATTAGTTATTTGAACATTGGAGGTGGCTTGGGAATAGACTATCATCATACTGGTGCTGTCCTTCCCACGCCTAGAGATCTCATTAACACAGTAAGACCCTTCACTTAGATCCCATAAATTACTTGATGAGTCTTTTGGAAAGACTCTTACCAAGATATATTTTTTTGGCAACTTTTGTAGGTCCGGGAATTGGTTGTGTCACGAGATTTGAATCTCATCATTGAACCTGGAAGGTCCCTTATTGCAAACACTTGCTGCTTTGTTAACCACGTCATAGGTGTAAAAACTAACGGTACGAAGAACTTCATTGTGGTAGATGGAAGCATGGCAGAGCTTATCCGCCCTAGTCTCTATGGTGCTTATCAAGTAAGAAATCCTGCTCATTTCACGTCTAAGGTTTTGTTTGGATGAGAGTTTATAAACAAACAAGAGTTCTCTTTTTCAATCGTGCATAAATCCCCATATCTCACAAATTTCAAATTGCAAAAACCAACTTAAAAAACACACATTATAAACAAGAAAGTGTTTATAATCTTCTTTAACTAACAAACAAACCGTATTGCTTTCACAGCATATAGAGACGGTTTCTCCGTCCCTACCAGAAGCAGAGGTATCAACCTTTGACATCGTAGGCCCCGTCTGTGAATCAGCGGATTTCCTTGGAAAGGATCGCGAGCTTGCAACTCCAACAAGAGTAATTCCTTTTTTCTCAAGTTTCATGTGTAATCAATACAAGCAATTTTTACACAGTATATTTTGGCTTCTCTCCTAACACTGGGTTTGCGTTTAGGGTTCTGGTCTCGTTGTTCATGATGCTGGTGCGTACTGCATGAGTATGGCATCAACCTACAATCTCAAGATGCGTCCTCCAGAATACTGGGTATTTATCTATCTGTCCAAGGGATTTTTAAGAAAATATTAATGTCTTTGATTAGTTATGTACTTTTCGGTTTGGAGTTGCGTCTTGGGCATGTTGGTCCACATTCCTCATGTCGGGGAATGGATTGTCTACATCTGCCCCCATATTCTGCTTCGGCGGTAGCCAACTGAAATTGTGTCCTATAAAATCAACTTTTTATTTGCTAATAATAAAATTGTGTTGTGTGTTCAGATTGAGGAAGATGGATCAGTCGCCAAGATCAGGCATGGAGAGACATTTGACGATCATCTGAAATTATTTGCTGGCCTGTGATAAATCTCTTAAGCTTGTTCAATTTCAAGTCTTGTCTTTTTCGTAGTGTTGAATTTCGTCTGCCTAGGAGAAATAATGTTGCAATGACAGTGTTTTTGTAATGTGAAAGAGATGATGCATGAAATCAGTTCCGATTATTTCGAATCATAGAACTCTCCAACTTATTCTACTAAAAAATAAAAATAAACTAGCGTAGTCGTCGCGTCATGTGTGGGTGATTGTTTGTCGTTTTTTATAATGTAATATAATTTATTATATTATAAATTTTTTGAATCTCACTTGTCAATTTTCTTAAGTTAAAGTTTAAAATTATATTTTTATTGATAAAATTTGAACATAAATTCCAAAAATTTAAAACTGCAAGAACAATGATGGAATAAATCAACCCTTTAAATTTAGTTATATATATATAGGTGATATAAAGATATTGAAAAATATAAAATAACATAAATTGAGGTTCTTAAGAATTAAATCATTTCCTAGTATAATTACGAATAAAGCATACTATAAATCAACCCTTTAATTTCGAACTTTTCCAAAATCAGATATTTTATTTTAATACTTGTAGAGGTTTGCAACAATTCCCCCTCTAAAATATACTAACTATAAAATTTGATCATATTTGTAAAGCTTTTGACAAAAAATTGAAAAATATTTAAAATTTAGTTTTGTAGGATTAATGAGAAGAAAATTACACGTCAGCATCGTGGAGCCAGAGTGAATGTCAGGGCTTCAAATAACTCTTTTTTAATATATAGTAAGATTAATTTTATAATTGTTAAAAAAGTGGAGATCCAGATTATACCTCAGCTCTCCACTAATTTTTTGTAGCTAATTTTCAAACTGCGCATTTTGCAAAACTAAAGAAGGCTTACCAAGACAAAGATTGGAAATTCCACCCAACAAAAAAACGAAAGTTATGAATGAATTTGTTAGCATTTTGCGGAGTCAATAACTTATTGGGAATTTGAAATTTAAATTATTAAGCATAAAAATTGAAATTAAACAAAAGTGAATTAATCACAAAATGACACTTCATCTTTGTAGGGCCATAATGAATGTGAAAACTCAGTTTTATTCTGTTTTAATATATACACAAATATATAGATGATCACATGGTTTTTCCCTCTAAAAAAGCTTAACTTACATGTTTTATTTTAGAGGTAATAAATTTTATAATTCATTTCTTAAATTCTTCAATTACAATTCTAATAAAGAACACAAACAAATAATAAAATTAGAAACACAACATAGATTTATACTTCCAAAATGAATGATCAAACAGTTGGAAATATTTGATAAAACTTTTCTTAAAATTTACACCAGAATCAAATTGGTAAAAATATTAATGTTATTTACTAAATATATACCGTAATTTGCTAAAAATAATGTAATTTGCCAAACAAAGATCTCTATCTAAGACAAATTCTCATTGCTATTCTCATCCAAATTCTAATAGTAGAGAACGGCCATTTCCAACTGCACGGATGTTCTCTGGTGTGTTATCTTTCTCCTCATTCTTATTTTGGAATTAGATCGAGCTCTCAGTCTACTATCGCCTTGTTTTTTTTTAAAAAAAAATTGCGTTCAAATCGAGCGTCGCAATCTGATTTAGGTTCTTATAAGCTGCATGTTTTACTCGTTTGTTTATTTGGAAGAAACGATTTTCTATATCTGCAATTAGAATATTGGGAATTATGATTACATGCTGAATTGCTGATGAATCAATCTTAGGCGTAATTCTTTTATTGCCTCCGTATTAAATAAAAATCGATTATGTGTTATAGCATGATTTTGATTGTCGATGCCCAAAATTGATGTTCTAAAGAACTATTGCTGGTTTCTGCAGGTCTGATTGGATTCTAGGAAGAGTTCAAGAGTAGTTAGCAATATTGAGGCTGACAGTATTTGAAGATCTTTGTTGTTTCTTTGAGGGTTTGGTTTAATGGCTTCTTCTGGAAAGAGGATGTTGCCAATTGAATGGACCTTTCTTTGCATTATCTTATTTTCCAATATCTGCCATGGGTTTTATTTGCCGGGCACATATCTGCATACATACTCAGTTGGTGAGGATATATATGCCAAAGTTAATTCTCTGACATCTATAGAGACTGAGCTTCCCTTCAGCTACTACAGTCTCCCCTATTGTAAACCACAAGGTGGAGTCAAGAAGAGTGCTGAGAACCTTGGAGAACTAATCATGGGAGATCAAATTGACAATTCACCGTATCGATTCAGGATGAATGTCAATGAGACAGTGTTTCTGTGTGTGAAAGGTCCTTTAACTGGGGACGAAGTTAACCTTCTAAAACAAAGAACTCGTGATTTGTATCAAGTTAACATGATTTTGGATAATCTTCCTGCTATGAGGTTCTCAAAGCAAAATGGGATGAGCATCCAGTGGACTGGGTTTCCAGTTGGATACATGCCACCAAATAGTAGTGATGATTACATTGTTAATCATCTAAAGTTTAGGGTTTTGATTCATGAGTATGAAGAAAGTGGTGTGCAGATCATTGGTACAGGAGAAGATGGCTTAGATATGATCACCGAGGTTGACAAAAAGAAAGCATCTGGATTCGAGATTGTTGGATTTGAGGTTGTTCCTTGCAGTGTCAAGCACAATCCGGATGCCATGTCAAAAACTCACATGTATGAAAAGATACCGCATGTCAGATGTCCTATGGAGCTTGAGAATGCACAAGTAATAAGAGAGAACGTGATAATCGCTTTTTCTTATGAGGTCGAGTTTGTGAAAAGTGAGATCAGATGGCCTTCTCGGTGGGATGCTTACTTGAAAATGGAAGGTGCCAGAGTTCATTGGTTCTCCATCCTCAATTCCCTCATGGTTATCTTCTTCTTGGCGGGAATCGTTTTTGTGATTCTCTTAAGAACTGTTAGACGAGATTTGACAAGATATGAGGAACTTGATAAAGAAGCTCAAGTACGGAGGAATGAAGAGCTTTCAGGCTGGAAGCTTGTTGTTGGTGATGTTTTTAGGGAGCCTGGCTCTCCTAAGTTACTATGTGTGATGATTGGAGACGGTGTTCAGATTACAGGAATGGCTATTGTAACTATCATTTTTGCTGCTCTCGGTTTCATGTCCCCAGCCTCTAGAGGAATGTTATTGACAGGCATGATAATGCTTTATCTCTTCTTGGGTATTGCTGCTGGTTATGTTGCTGTTCGTCTGTGGAAAACCATCAAGGGTAATTCTGAAGGGTGGAAATCTGTTGCCTGGTCTGTCGCTTATTTTTTCCCCGGGATTGTTTTTGTAGTTTTGACATTTTTGAACTTCCTTCTCTGGGGTAGCAAAAGCACAGGGGCTATACCCATCTATTTATACTTTATTCTTCTGTCCCTGTGGTTCTGTATCTCGGTACCTCTCACTCTCACAGGAGGATATATGGGGGCTCGTGCAGAGTCGATACAATACCCTGTACGCACAAATCAGATTCCAAGGGAGATTCCTGCTGGAAAACATCCTTCATGGTTGCTTGTTGTTGTAGCTGGAACCCTCCCGTTTGGAACCTTGTTCCTTGAACTCTTCTTCATCCTTTCCAGTCTTTGGCTTGGAAGATTCTATTATGTTTTTGGTTTCTTGCTCGTTGTGCTTCTTTTGCTGGTAGTTGTCTGTGCTGAAGTGTCGGTCGTCCTTACCTACATGCATCTCTGTGTGGAAGATTGGCGGTGGTGGTGGAAGGCATTTTTTGCCTCTGGATCAGTTGCAATTTATGTGTTCCTTTACTCAATCAAGTACTTGATCTTTGATCTGCAAAGTTTGAGTGGGCCCATTTCTGCCATGCTGTACATGGGATATTCTCTTATCATGGCTATTGCTGTTATGTTGGCCACCGGTGCCATTGGCTTCTTTGTGTCCTTTTACTTTGTCCTTTACCTATTCTCGTCTGTTAAGATCGATTGAAGTTTCTTTATAGTGATCATCAAGCCAAGCCTACTGCTACAAGCTTCTCAGACGAGGATTTTTTCCTGGTGAGGATTTTCTACTTCTGTCCAGTTTCTTCGTGGACAGAGCATTTTTATTTACATTTGTGAAACTCTCAAATCAGTTGCTAGTTGCATCAAGGCCATCACACTTCAAATTTAGTGAAGTGTGAATCTTTTGGTATCTTCTTTCGGATGTGATTGAACTCCGGCTATGTTTTCTTTTTCTCTATCAATTTTTTTATTCTTACCCAGGGAGAGATAAGTTTGAGAGTTGAACTGGTTATATTACATAACATACCCAAGTAGCAAAGCTGTCACAGCAAACTGTACTTGATGAATTTTGCACTGTATTGTTTCACCTTATTGATCCAAATTAATTGACTAAACTCTCCCTCTTTGCATCTCAATAATGATCATATAAGATGTCCTCATTTACCATCTGAAAAATTAAGATGTGGTGCAGTGGTGCTTATGCTATCTTCACGTAAACGTATTTCAGTTCTTAACGAGAACACTTTTTATTTTATTTAAATTGGAGTTTGTTTAATGACTTAAAGATTAGTATAAGGTGGAAGCTTCCTTATGTTAATTTCATAACTATGGGGGCTAGACCTATCAATCGACTCTAGCAAGTTAGTTTTAGGTGAGCAACCTATTACTTAAAACCTTTCTATGAGTTGGATAGTATTAGATTGGAGGTGAAAATGGTGATCAAATCAGACGCAGCAGGTTTCACAGCCTTGAATCCAGGTATTTTGAAGTTTATTATCTTGTTTCTGTTACATTTTTGGTAATGTCTGATCAAAACCTAATTTTTTCATGTCCGTTTACATGTTCAGGTTGGGTTCTACACTGGATGACATTTGACAATTCCAGTGGCGAATGTCTTGTAAGGTTTTTAGCCAACCTTGCTTTATTGCCTATTAGTAACCAATTTGATCGTTTCAAAATATTACCTTCGTTAGTTCACTTAATTTGTGACGTGATCTTCTTCAGTGCATTGAATATGTGGCAAAAATGTGATATTTTTTGGAGAACATTTATCTGGTTGGAAATTGTTATCCTGTGTTTGGACAAGCCAGCACAATAATGCCAGATGCTCCTAGCTAAATGATAAGTCTGATGCTCCTGTCAACCATTCTTGCAAGCTTGGACAAGAAAAATCATAACGGAAACATCATATAGGAATAAACAAACCAAAAGTATGCTGTTACAGTCTTCATGATAGAATGACAAGCAATAGTTTGTTTATTTGTAGAAATATAGGACACATTCCCAAAACGTTTTTATTTGTGGCTGTTGAGAATAAGAAAATTGATAGCTTCTATATGTCTTCAGCATTCCATCAAGCTTAAATTTATTGGGTCTTTTTCCTCAGATGAGTAAAATATTAAAACCATGGCCCAGGATCCAGTCTGTAATTCCACATAAACCATCCTGATTGTTTTGTACCTCTGCATTGTCAGATGAAAGATTCTGTTCCTCCATTGATGGTAAAAGGCTTGTGAGCTGCTGGATATATGACTGTATATCAGTCTGTTCAGCATTGATGCAGGTCTGAGTTGGAAAAGGCTCTTGGCTGAAATTTTCATACATGCTGGACTTGAAATTGACTCCTTCTGTAGTTTGAGGTGAGCTGATGTCATATCCTTGTTGCAATAGGTATTTGTCCTGTGCTGATGTCATATCACTCTGTTCAGCACTGATGTAGGATGAGTTTGGAAAAAAAGCATGGGTGAAATTTTCACACTTCTGGTGCTTGAAGCTTGCGTTAACTTGAGGAGTGCAGAAGTCATAGGCCCGTTTCCCAAGACTGGGGTAATTTTCATATGCACCTTCTCTAATCTGCAGATTAATACCGTAGTATTTCATTAGAACAAAAAATAATATAAGTTGTTTGTTGCAAATGCTAGTTGGTGTCTATGAATTGCTTAACTGGATATGCAGTGGATCTGGGTAGAAGTTGCATGCTGGGGTGGAAGATTAAACTTATTTGCATATTATAACCCATTAGTTCGAGCTTTTATGCAAACTCACCTTGAATTAATGTTCTGCATCTGTTTATTGATTTGACTGTAATGGTATTAATGTTCCTAGAGCAATTGGTTGTACTGTAGGAGTCCTGAACCCACAGAAATCAAAAGCACCAACTTAATTTGTCAGCACATACTAAAATAATATCAACTCTTAAAACAACTGAACTTCTGTCCTAATCATTACTCATATGGAATAGACTGGTGCTGCTGGATAGACAAAGTTGTATCAGTGGACCCAGTGGACTCGTCGGACTCCTTTATGATTCTGTATTTCTGTCATGCCATCATACGTGTTGGCTAAGTGAATGTATCATACAGTTTGAACAAACAGCAAGCTTAGTAACAGCTAGGGAAAAAAAACAAGAAGAACCTGTAGGTGACTCTTGACTTGTAAAATTGTTAATCCATTAACGTTCATCTTTATTTTAATAGCCTTTGGAGATGTGCCTGGAAGCAATTATACTGCTAACTAATAAAACATTGCATAAGCTAAATGTTTTTTAGGTCTTCAGTAATTATTTAAAGAGATCATTGATGCTAATGCCATTAATATATTATTTAAAATCCTAATTCCCCCTACAACGTCACTAGTAAGCATGCTGAAACAAAGAGTCTTTTTTTTGGCGTGTGACACACGGAAAGCTACATTTAATCTATAGTAATTTTTAAAATACAGCCTAATTCTTTCCCTTTTTTACTAAATCAATAGCCAAATGTACTACTTGAATTCATTTACTTAAGGCATATTCCGAATCAAATGCCTTCTTAAATAAAAGATATCAACGAAAAAGCTTAAGTGGTATTTCTTTTGGTATTTTGTGCGCACAATGGTTTGCGTGACTCCGTGTGTAGCGAAACGTGAAACCTTACTTAATTTTTGAATTTTAATTTGTTTTGCACCATTAAGAGCTAAAATGAAGTTATTATGTTATATTTCATGTTAAATATAATAGTAGTAAGTGTTGAAGAGATGACTTTTGCATATAATGTCCAAAACTTAGATTTGTTCATCTTTTTAGGGTTTTTAGGGTTTTTAATGTAGAAAATTTAGATTTGTTCATGTTTATGTTAAATGAGCCTGTTTCACTGTGTTTCAACGTTAGCAAGTTCCCGCGTTCTGCGAGAGGAAGCACCTCGCGCGACGCGAGATATGCCTACCTCGCAGAACGCGAGAACTTGCACATTACAGAGTATTAACTCTTTATTGTGTATAAGTGAATTTTTCTTTGTTCACTGGATTGAATGCAATCCAGTTGAATGACTACACCTACCCCTCCCGGAATACAAGGCCATGTTTGCCACCGTCATTTGATTTAGGGATTGACGACTTTGGTGATTATCATCAACCATCTACATATGAACAACATGTGTCATCTACTTATCAATTTCCTATGCCATCTACATATGAATTGTCCGTGCCATCTACTTATGAATTGCCATGTACATATGAAGTGCCATCAAGCTATGATGCGTTTGATTCACAGTTTTCTAACCCACGTACAAACGTAGGAGAGGAGATGTGGTTTCTTCCCTCTTTACGCACTGCACCAAAGTTTGATAGTCCCGTATGTGAGGAAGATGTTGTTTCTAGGGATTATTCGGAATATTTCACTACGGAGCAAGTGTTTGCATCTAAGGAGATTGGTCATTTGTGGGCGTTGAATGTTGCAAAGCAACATAAGTTTATGATCTCTATTGGAAGGAGTGTACCATCTAAATCGGGGAAAAGTGGTAAGGTTCAAATCATTTGTGAGAAAGCGGGAAGTTATAAGCCTAAAGGTGTCGGAGTTAGATCAAACACAAAGAGCAAGAAAACGGGGTGTCTATTTCAGTTGAAGCTCATGGAGAACCGTGTTGAAGAGAATTGAAGATTAACAGTTGTTTGTGGTTTGCACAACCATCCTATTGGAGATAGTTTGGTCGGGAATGCATTTGCTGGGAGGCCAACCCCTGATCAAAAGAAAATGGTTTGTGAGATGGTACTTTCTCATTGTTCTCCAAATCAGATTTACACTGAGATAAACAAGGATCCCGGAAGTTGCACAAAGAAGAGACAAGTATACAATTTGGTAAGAGATATAATGGAAGAGGAAATGGAAGGTAGAACCGTGGTTCAAAAATTCTTTCACCAATGCAAAGAGAACAACTATTTCATGGAGTATAGGCCAAGTGCAAAGAATCCTTCGATAATAGGCGACTTGTTCTTTGCTAGCCCCGAATCAATGAAACTCTTAAAGGTGTTTCCATATGTCTTTTTGATGGACTCGACTTATAGCACGAACAAGTAATTATTTATCATTCTGTTTTTATGTTTTATTTTAAAATTCATGAAAAATTGAAGATTTGTGGTAAAAAACACTTCTCGCAGAACGCGAGGACACACCACCTAGCGTTACGCGAGGAATGACTTACCTCCCCTTTTTGGATGTGGTACGCAACATGTGCTTCAAATCCCTTAAGCAACTCGGGATCTTCTGGACCTCCAGGTACGCCATGAGTGAGCTCAGGATCATATTTTGGCTCATTCTTCTTGGACTTCCTCTTTCTTTTTGGTTTCTCGACCACTTCTTCTTCTTCTTCTTCATCATCATCATCACCTTCTTCTTCATGTTCTTCCTCTTCTTCATCCCCAACAACTTCATCCTCGTTCTCTTCTTCCATCGGTTCTGGTTGAGGATTGTAAGAAGAAGAACAAGCTTGTCCACTTCCATGACCCATGTCTTGAGGAACACTTCCCTCACCAACTCCACCTCCCCAACTTTGTCCACCGACCCAACTTTGTCCACCCCACCCTTGTCCAATTTCCATTAAAGCATACTGTGGAATGAAATTGTCCCAGCCACCAATAGTGCCACCCGGTTGTTCAAATGCAGTTGACGGTTGTGCACATGGAGTTGACGGTTGTGCACATGAAACTGACTCTTGAGAATAAAGGTCTCAATCATCACTAGGGTAAGGCCCTTGGTATGTACCTGCTCGTTCTCTCCCACTAAGCACGGAACAGTCTGCCCCACCATAACTATGGACACCACTGTAATCCAGATATTCTTGGGGGAGTCCATCGGGGTACAACACCGGTAAGTTTAAAGGGAGCTCTATGGGGCGAGAATCAACGTCGGGGAGCCCCTCGGGGAAGAGCTCTACGGGTGTTGTCTTCTTTGCTTTCCTCTTCCCTTTTGCATTTTCAACCGGTGGATTTTCTCTCACAACGTTCCAATTTCTCCGACGGGTTGAACGTCCAGGACGATCCATTACCTAAAACAATACAAAGTAAAATTAATAAATAAACGAATGCAAAAAAAAACACAGAAAACAAAAGACTGAATACACATGTTCAGCAGAAGGGGAAGGGGAAATTGTCATCGCGTTCTGCGAGGGCATGCCCTCGCGTTTTGCGAGTGTCATGCCCTCGCGTTTTGCGAGTGTCATGCCCTCGCTTTCTGCGAGGTGTGACGTCACGCGTGACGCGTGATTTCACACATTTCTTCTCCGGCCATCTCACACATTCCGGCCAGTTTCCGGCGATATTTCAACACAAATTCAACATAAATTCAATATTTTAAGTACATAACCTATCAATTTAAGTAAATTACCAAATAAACATCAAAACCCTAAATAAAATGTAAACTCTAATAAAAAAAACCTAACCCTAATGAATTTCATCCTATTCAACATAAAAAAAACATCCACTCATCAACCATAATACAAAATCATCATCTTTCATCCAATCTAAACAACCTAATACCATATACAATCATTTCTAAATCAACATTCAATATCAAAACATCATATAATATGCAATTTCCTATACTAACAACATATATTCATCTAGAATCAACATTAGAAAGCATAAGGGAAGAAGAAACATACCTTAATTGAAGATTTGTGTTGAAAAAAGGAAGAGGAAGAAGTTTTTTCGAGAGAGATGGTAAAAGAGAGGCGGTAGGGTGCTGTAAAAATGGACCGAATAGGGTTTTTCCCCTTTTATAGGGGAAGAACCCTCGCGTTACGCGAGGTGCCGGACGTTATTGAGTAAAACGCCCGAACTGTATTTAGTAAGGGCCTAAATATATTTGATATTATTTTTTAACCTGAATTATTTTTTAACCGGAGTATTATTTTATAAAACTCGTGTGACATTCGAAAAACTAAACTAGTAAAAAATAAAATTAATAACGTACACGATACACTAAGATGAAATATACGGGATATATTCCTAATTAAGATAGGTAGAACTTTAGTACTCCAGTAGAAAGCGGAAGAGGGTAAAATACAGAAACTAGATTCGATCGGTAATTGTAAGAAACTGTTACGAATTTGAATATCAATGCATTCGCCTTCTCAAGTTCTCAGTTCTCAGGTATGGATTCCCTCTTCCTCTGCGCAATCATTCTATTAATATTTTCGTTTTCCTTTTGTCTACTTCATCAATTAGGGTTTCAATTCTTCATACCAGTCGCACACCAGTTGTTATTTTGCGCGATTAAAGTTGATGCCTTAGCAATCTTGATCCCCTCAATATTATGCTGCAATGGCAAGAAAAGTTCCATTTTGTGTGTGTGCCATTGTAGTGCTTCTTATCGGATGAATATCCTTGTCAAATTCATTCGACACTCAAGGATCGTTTGATGGACTCATGCTTTTTGATCTGAAATTTGTCAGGAGATTGCTAATTGAACTTCAAATCTCAGAAGAAATCTCCATATGTGTAGTAAGCTAGATGTAGATGATACGGGGAAATTCTTTTTCCACATTGTTGTCTATAATTCTTCATTTTATCTTGTTGATTGCTGTAATGCTCTGTATCTACGACCTTGGCTGACTAGGTTTGTTGCTTGATGAATTTGATCCGCAGATGATCGTGTTGATTGATTAACTTGAGAAATATGCGTACAAAAACTTGTCTTAAGTGTGGTAAAGGCTACAACTTGCTGGTGTGCAGGAGTAGTACATGTGTAGTGACAATTCATGAGAGTTGCTGCGTTCCTGGCTCTCTGCAGGTTCATGATAGAGATAATTTCGTCTGTCCTTATTGTCTATACAAACAATCAGTTGCAGAATGTTGTCAAGCCAAAAACAAAGCCCTTTCTGCAGAGAGAAATCTGGCATTATTTTTGGGTGCTAAGGAGCATGAACCAAATACTGCAACAGACAAGGAACATAGTAATCAGAGGAAAAACAAGGAGAGAGTTCAATTTCAGCAGGCTGAGACTCATACAAACAAAGATGAAAGTGGTCTTGTTCATATGAGAGGAATGTTATCTAATGAACAGGCTTCACCGTCAAACAAAGAACATGGTAATCAGAGAAAAAACAAGGAGAGAGTTCAATTTCAGCAGGCTGAGACTCATACAAACAAAGATGAAAGTGGTCTTGTTCATATGAGAGGAATGTTATCTAATGAACAGGCTTCACGGTCAAACAAAGAACATGGTAATCAGAGAAAAAACAAGGAGAGAGTTCAATTTCAGCAGGCTGAGACTCATACAAACAAAGATGAAAGTGGTCTTGTTCATATGAGAGGAATGTTATCTAATGAACAGGCTTCACCGTCAAACAAAGAACATGGTAATCAGAGAAAAAACAAGGAGAGAGTTCAATTTCAGCAGGCTGAGGCTCATCCAAACAAAGATGAAAGTGGTCTTGTTCATATGAGAGGAATGTTATCTAATGAACAGGCCTCACCGTCAACGTTTGGTAAGAGAGGAGGGTTTTTGAGAAAGTGTAAGCAGATTCGTAGTATGACACAAATGGAAAAACAGAAGAACCGTGATGGTCAGTTTTCTGACAGTCTACATTCAAGGTGGGAAGGTGTAGTACTGGTAGCCGAACCTGTAAGTTACTGTGAAGAAAGAATAGCCGGAAAAAAAACTGAAGAGCTAGTAAGAAAAAGTAAACGGCAAAGAGAGGCATATGAAACATCTATATGCTCCATCAGTGAAGGTTATGATAGGACTGAAGGGTATTCCAAACTTGCCAGACTGAGTATTGTGAATGCAATTGAGTTTAAGAATTATAGTCCTGGAGAAGCTTCTGGAAGTGACGTTGATGAATGCAATGACCCTAATACCGCGATTAACGACACAGCAGGATGGATTGAAAAGCCTAGCAAGCAAATGTAGGTTATGTTTCTTGATATATTAGACTATTAGTTTCTTAGGCTTATTGAAATACTGTAACTATGAGTTTAGTGTACACATTATGATGACTAGTTTGCTTCACATGCAGCCTTGATGGTGTTTCTTATCCAAGGCGTAAAAGAGTGAGATGGACAACAGAAGAAGAAGAAATGTTAGAGGTATGTGTTTACCCTTCAACAGTTTTTTTAAAGATAACTAACCTCTAAAAATCATCGTTATAAAGCATCTGCTATAAAACATAAAAACTTGAGCAAAATACAGAATGAAGCAAAGAGTATATACGAGGAGGAAAGTTTCAACAAATATGAATATCTCGTCATTGTTACTGATAAAGTTTCTCAAGGTTGTGACCTGTGATTAGGATATGTTCCTTTGCAATGCTGGCTAGATTTTTATTTGATACTTTCTGTTGTATTGCAGAAAGGAGTGCTTGTTTTCTCGTCTAGTGTCAACAAAAATATACCATGGAGGAAGATCTTGACATTTGGTAGCAACGTGTTCCATCAATGGCGTACTCCGCTTGATTTGCAGAGCAAGTGGAAGATTATGTCAAGAAAACAACAATCCTAAGTCAAATGAAGCAAGGAGGTTGAAAGATGCTAGTTTGTGTCTTAGCTGATATAAACGAACGTCGTTGAAGAGAGGAGCGAGAAGAGTGAACTGAGACAGTAGTGGCAATGAAGCTGTAGTAGACAATAGTGGCAATGGCAATCTTGAAATGAAATTTTTAATGGAGAGTCAATGCTATCTCAAGAAAAATATTTTGGCATAAAAATTAGGCCATGTTTGGCCTATGTAATAGCGGCTAAAATAGCGTTTCAAATTCTATTCTACTAGATATGAAAAGTTAGCTCCTGCTGTATTCAGTGGAAAATATAAATAATAAATTCGTATATATATCTCTTCACATTGACATACACATTCATAAATATATACAAATTCGTATATGTATGTATTTATATATTCCTAGCATAAGCATATTTGTATATGTTCCAGCCGGTATTAAATAACCTCGTTTTTCTCCTACAACGCCAAACACTAAAAAATGTTTATATTTTTACCTTACCAAAAGGGATCTTTGATATGTTACCATTCAATCCAAGGAAGTAACACTATCCAATTCATAGAACACTAACTTGCAAGACTAACCTTTTACATAAGTTAATAATGACATCTCAAGATTAGTTAAGTACATAAAAAACAAAATAATAGGTCAAACACCAACTATGTACAATACTTCATGCTTTATAATAACATTAAAAATAACGCAAATCAACCGCGCAATGCACTTTTTTGCATTGTCGCCTTGGTTTTTATTATTTAAAAACTTGGTTTAGAATGTGGACGGCAATAGGATCCGTCCACACAAAACCGGGAATTGCCATCCTGGGATGTTCGCCTAAAATTCCGAGAAAGTACAAGACATTTGTGTTAGGAATGGGAAGATGAAAATAGTTTTACTAGTAAAGAAGAGTGATGCGAAACTCACATTCCATTGGCAAAGGAGGCCTTCTCCCACAACGTCCAAGATGCCAGTCTCCGAGAAGTAAGTCTTAGCCGAAGGGGTCCATAAGTTGTGAACCCGACGTAAAAAGTCTAGACGCTGCAAGGGGAGATTAGGAACAATTTTCGATAACTCCCCCATTATACCCGACAACTTGAACCTAACAACTAAACTCATGAATCTTACTCACAACCAACTGATTAATGTTTATGTAGTCATGCATGAATGAACTAACAATGTATTGTACGAAAAACTAACTGCAAAGTCCCATTTCATATCTGATCTAAAAAACTAGACCTTGAATATGGAATGTCTATATCACATGGTTCTTTGCGCCCTTTTTTTTTTCTCTTCAGAAACCTTATCTATAAACTTCAATTACATCTAGCTTTGAGTTTCTTACGACTTTTGTTTGAATTAGAGTTGTTGCTTATACTTTGAGTTTGTTTCGAAACAAGTTTTTATACACGACAAACTAAATTGTGTCGCAGAAGATTAAGGGCGACTCAGATAAAGCGACGGCTCTGTGACACAACTCCTACGCTAGCAACGACGAGAAGCGTCGGCGCTTGTTAATCAACGACGAGCAATTGGAACTCGAAGTTTGTGTTGCTTATATTCACACAATGAGCGTCACATGGAAGTAATAATTCATGTGTGAACTGAACATCATTACCTTCGACATTCAGCATCAAGTTCATTAATCGTACGAATTCCATAGGACTAGTATTTATATATAAAAAGAAAATAAAGATAAAAAACTCATGACTAAATGTCACAAAAGAAGTTGATTGTTAAGATTATGTAAAACCTTTGGTATTTCCATTAAGATCTTCATAAATAGATAAACGATCTGGTCAAACTCCATGGGGCATCATTGAGGGCTGATATTTTACATATCTTCACAATGTCTTTTGTATACCAAAACAAATAATAATAGTTTGAACCTATGTGGAGTATTTACACAAGATTGTGAAATCTGAGATCAGTGGGTCCTTGGAGGGGCTGGACAACTTGGTGGAGGGAAGGCCAAAGACATCCTCTTCTAGCCACAGTCGGGCAAGCGTAAACTGCGAACAAACTGAGGGATGTGTGCTTAAATTCCACTTTGGCCTGGATAAATTGTTGATGCAAAGAGATTATCTCCACTTTAACTTTGTCCCCCTTCCAAAGGAGCCAGATACCTCCACTTTGCCCCTGAGCATCCACCTGAGAGTTATGGGTAAAGCCCAACATACAACAGATTCTTTCTGCATTGACACCAGAAGCATGAGTGATGTGATCAAGCCCCCCTGGGACCCATCCTCCGGCCTGCCTCGGTGGTGATCTGACAAGTGGGCCCAACTTCCGGTCTGCCTCAGTCGGCGGTCTAACCGGTGGCGCTCAATCACAAGCCATGAGTTGCATACCATGCACCCCAACCTGCATGAGTGTAGTGGTTGTCAAGTGTGGTAATCCTACCTTGATAAAAAGGAGGTCTGCGGGTTCAAATCCCACCTCCAACACCCTGCAGGATTAAAGGTGTGATGCCTCTTGTAGGTTGGGGTGCATGGGTTGCAGTTCATGGCTTGTGATTAAGCGACACCGGTTAGACCACCGACTGAGGCAGGCCGGAGGCTGGGCCCATTGGTCAGATCGCCGCCAGAGGGTGGGTCCCAGGCTTGATCACATCATAAAAGTGCACTAGCGCCACCGGTTAGACCGCCGACTGAGGCAGGCCAGAGGCTGGGGCCCATTGGTCGGATCGCTGTCTGAGGCAGGCCGAAGGGTGGGTCCGAAGTGGGCTTGATCACATCAATGAGTTTCGAACAAACCAATGATGTCAAGATTAAAACAAGAGATTAGAAATCTAATGGCCCTTCTACAGGTGGATTTATTTTCCCCACGATAGTTCCAAAAGATGCATATCATAACTAAACTGGAAAAATAAAGTAAACAAGGAGAGACATAATAAAAAAGGGGAAGAAAACTCCCTCAGGGCCCTTTCGTGGCTGCAGTTGCACATGATTCCATCGCATCCCTACGAGTTGGACGGGGCTCGGGGCAGAGATATGCTTGGTCCACCAGGTCTTCTTCTCTTGTTGGATCTTTCCACCCTCTCATCCACCATCATTTCAGGCCCACCATCCTTATCTTTCCTGAGGCCCAAATCTTTCTTCCTACGGGCCACCAAGTCCGAATGGTTAAAGAAAGGTATGGCTTCTAATTGGCCCAAACAAAAAGGCCTTTGAAGAAGATGGACATGTCCAGTATTATAAGGGAGGCTTGACCCATTCGGCTGCAAAACAGCAAAAAAGTCACCCTCGGTGCCCACCATCATCTTCTCTTTGACGCTATTATTCACTTTTGGGTGGTATACTAGGGTTTGACCTTTATTCCCTCCATTAATCCCTCCATTTTTTTCTACGGTAGGTTTACTTTTGTCCTCTACAGTAGCCGTTTCTAGGGTCTCATCCCCTTGGTCGAATACAACAAAGCGGTGCACCTGTTTCGTTTATTTCGAATCCCCTGCATTTCACTTTTCTTTCCCCTTCGAGCTCTTGGTGGGAGCATGCTTCTGGTTCATATATTGAGGATAGTTCTTTGTTTGCTAATGCCTCCTTAAATAACCATCTCCGTCCATGACGACCGCTTCTCTGAGGATTCAACATCTTGCGTCCTAAGATCAGGTTGTGTATCATTTTGTATGTGTTCTGACCCCTTTTCTTCAGAAAGATAGGCTATGAGACTAAAATCGACAAAAGACTCTCAAAATGGAAGATGTATGGAGAGATTCTCTCTAGAATTCTCTCCAAAAGAACTATCTCTAACCTTCTCACTTCAAATACATTATTGGAAGAACAAAAATTGTTTAGAAATGAGAAGAAAAAAACTGAATTAATGTGCCAAATGTAGATCCAAATCTGGTTAAAAAGAAGTAGACCTAATTAGGACCATCTCTATTTATTGTCTAATCTCTACCACGGAGGATAATACGTTCGACAATAAAGGATATATATAGTATAATCCTCTCCTCTATTCTTTAGACCAAAATTCGCATTTCCCTCTCTTCTCTCATAATCTCTCTCTGAAAAGTCAAAATGGCCGATCAAATGACCGACGATCAGATCTCCGAATTCAAAGAAGCTTTCAGCCTATTCGACAAGGACGGCGATGGTTCGTTTCCTTCCCCTCGCCTTTTCCTCCCTCTTCTTTATCTTTTGATACGATGATTGCTGTGCGAAATTTGCAATGCGTTTGTGGTCTGCAAATCTGGTTTCTGTCAATTTATACTGTTGTTATTCGCACCCATTTCTTATTACGAATTTAGGCATTTGAATGACCGTCTGCTTCAATTAAGCTTTTTAATTATTACAACTTTCTTCTTGTGTGAGATGTTGATTGTTGTAGTTGTCTCCTTCTGAATCGTATGACAAGACGATCTGTTCGCTTGATTTCATATGCGGCCCCGGATGATCGATGGATTAGAGCACCAAATCGAGCCATTTGGTTTTGATCTCATTTAGGGATTTTGTTGTTTTGAAGACTGTGTAGGGATTTTTATTTTGTTGTGATTTGATTTATCTTGTTTACATGCAAGGAATTCACAATCTTTTTTCTATATGTAAAATCTGTTGTGCATTGTCTATTTGGATGCCTTATTGTGTTGACTGTGTCATCTGCTAGTCCCTAAGGATTGTGATTTAGGAAATCTGATGTAATTCATATTGGGGGTCCTTTCTTTTTATATGTTAAAATCTGAGATCTTAGCAGGTCCTAATCCTTTGTCAATTCTCATACTTATGTTGTAATTCATATTGGGTGCTTAAGATCAGAGGAATTTGCTACCTTAACAAGCACATCAAAATTCAGGAGTACTTTTCTGTAGGGATCTTTGTTTGTTATGTCAAAAACTGAGATCTTTTTGCAGCTTATGTGTTTATTCCTTTATGTGCTAGTTCAGTTAGATCGAAGTTCAGGTGGAAACTATAACAAAGTATATCTAAACTGAGTACATCAAATAGAGGGTAGGCTGAAACTGATGTCATTGCTAATATATGAAACTAATTGTTTCTGATCGATCTAGTGATTAAGTTGGCAAAACGAGAGCTAATGCTCTATCTTGGATTATGCTTGCATAGTTTGTTACAAAGGGAAAGGGAAGTATTTATAACAGACTAGATGACAGCTATAACCCGCTGTCCTAACTGCTTAACCATCAGCCTAACTAACTGCATTAGTGACTATATAACATATAGTCTATAGTTTCACTCTATAATTTGTTTTGCTAATGTGATGTTATTTATCCACCACCTTGGGTTTATATTGCTTTTGCAGGCTCCATCACCACAAAGGAGCTTGGCACTGTGATGCGCTCTCTTGGACAGAACCCGACTGAAGCCGAGCTTCAGGACATGATCAATGAAGTAGATGCTGATGGAAATGGGACCATTGATTTCCCTGAGTTTCTCAACTTAATGGCCCGAAAAATGAAAGACACTGACTCAGAGGAGGAGCTCAAAGAGGCTTTCCGTGTCTTTGATAAGGACCAAAATGGTTTCATTTCTGCAGCTGAGCTCCGCCATGTCATGACCAACCTTGGTGAGAAATTAACCGATGAAGAGGTTGATGAAATGGTCAGAGAGGCTGATGTAGATGGTGATGGTCAGATCAACTATGATGAGTTTGTCAAGGTTATGATGGCCAAGTGAGTTATCAATCTATCCAAAATCCATATTATTTTCAAGAAAAATAAGGAAGATGGATAAGTACTGATTCCAAATATAATACTTAGGGCATATCTAAGTATACTATCTATTAGTGTATGTCTTTACTAGTTTGAACTTATGTTTCATGAATCTTAACAACTGAAGTTTTGCTGCAACGCTTTTTCCGTTACTAAATTACTACTCTCTCTGTTCAGGTTTATCTGTCGTTTGAAGTATTTTTTTTTGTTGGGAATTGATTGTCGTTTGAAGTATTTTGCCAAAAAGTATCCACATTTGCCCTTGCTTTATTACATGCAGACACGATAAACAATGAGTTATTTTTAGTCTTCTCAATTAGAGAGCGCTAACAAACAATTTTTCATCAGAAAAAGCAAAATCAAGTTAGCTAATTGGCTGGAACATTAAGGGTGGTATGGTCAAATTAATTCTTATCTTAAAATCTGTGTTTTTGCTAAAACGTCAAGCTTTCCTTAACAGAGGGAGTATATATCTTTTGGTTTCTTGATGAGTGTGATATGCAGTTGCTATGACTTAATCTCATAAGTGAAAAATTCTTGTATGATACAAGTTGTATCACATTACTCTTCATTACGTCAATTTTGCATAACCCATCAATCAAAACAAGTAACTTTGAAGCTTTGAACAAGGAATAGTAATTTTAATTTCAAAGGAACAACTAAAAATTCAAACAAAAATCCATAGAAACATGATAGCAAGTTCAACCTAAGAAAAGCAACATTGTTGATTCAAGCTCAAAGCGTTAGCATCGATAAAAAAATATTTTGACTATCATTAAAGTCTATTCTCCGAGAGTGGATATAATGTGCTTGTCAAAATGGTGTATACATTGCGCAGCTACAGTGATTCTTTCGTTTCCTGATGTCAAACATGTAAAAAATGTGGACAATTTCACAATACTAGCTAATCCCAAAAAATCAGCACCAAAATTTGCCATATGAAGAACAGTTACTTACGAGGCAATCTACTCAAGTGGTACCTTGGCGAGCCCCGCCAGTGTACTGGCCTTTCTTTTTCCCCTTCATACGCAATCTTAATCGAACACCAAAAGACTTAACCTGGAGAGAGTCGTGAATGAGGAAACCTTCATTGTGTTACAGCAATCCATTCCCAGTTCATTAGTGGATTTAGAGATGTTGGATATACCTGAAAAGCTTCTAAGATCACTCTTCTTCTAGGTTGCTCCAATCTTCGCCATTCAATCACTCGTCTAGTCAGAATGAAAGAAGCTTCCAGATCATTAAGCAATTAGATGTATTGGCATGACTAACTTCACCAGTAGCCTTTACAAGAACACATGCCATTTTCAAATCTGTGAAACCTGCTAGCGTCTCTCACCAAGAACACTTTCCCCACAATATTCGACAGTCCCTTGATAAATTCATGACAATCCACACAAACTCTCAAGTTCTTGAAAACTGTTATCACCTTCCCATCTCCTTCTGTACCACCATGAAGCAATGCTAAACCAATGGCTAATTTCTCGCTGTGAACTCTCAAGTTTTCCTCCTTTGACTCCTCTTCCACGTCGTGCAATGCGTAGCTTAATTCATGAGCAAAACCCAACTCTTCTTTTAATCTCCTTTCCATCTCCCTCAAGATTTCAAGAATATTTTCTCTAAGAGGATGTGTGTCATCTCCACCATAGAAGAAATGCACAGCTTTGTCAATCTCGACCCAGCTCTGGCCCGCGTCTTTCTTTAATCCTCTCTGTTTTGCTACTCCTCTCACCTCCTCATACTCTTTCCAGCAGCCTGCGTTTGCATAAATATTCGACATCAACACATAATTAACTGGATTATATCCATCTAAACTTAAGACAATCTTCCCAACTTCTTTTGCCATATCCAAGTTTCCATGAACTCTACATGCACTCAAAAGAGTTTGCCATATGCCGACATCTGCCTTATGCGGCATTCTTTTTATCAGACTCTTGGCCTCGTGAAAACGTCCCGCTCTACCTAGAAGATCAACCATGCACGCGTAATGCTCGACTTTTGAATTAACAGAACGGTCACTGCATAATCTTAAGAAGTATTCTTCACACTCTTTTATTAATCCTGAATGACTACAGGCTGAAAGTATAGCCAAGTAAGTAACACCATCTGGTCTTATACAATCTGCAAGCATTTTCTCAAAGAGATGGACGGCTTCTTCTCCAAGACCGTGTTTTCCATAACCTGTAATCATTACTGTGTAAGAAACTCGGTTTCTCACAGGCATTTCATTAAAGAACTTCTCTGCTTCATTCACTAAACCGCACTTAAGATACATGTCAACAGTGGAATTTGCAACTGACATGTGTAAGCCAGATGGAACTTTAATGGCGAAAGCATGCAATTGCTTGCCTTGCTCCACAAAAGCGAGATCAGAAAATACGCCAATTAGGCTTGAGATAACAAATCCGTCCACATGAATGCTGCTTTCTCTAAGCTGTCGAAACAATTCCATGGCCTCCAACAAATTACCAGTTTGTGCATAACCCAGAATCAATGAAGTCCAAGAAGTGACATTCTTATTATCAATCTGATCAAACAACTTTTGTGCTTTACGAATACAACCGCATTTTATGTACAAATCTACTAGTGATCCTAAGATTACAGCTTCCGCTGACACAGGGTACCCTCTCGTAATGAGTGCAGCATGAACCTGAGATCCTTCTCTGATACCTGCATTACCACCACATGCCTTTAGCATGCTTGTAAATGTAAACTCATCAGGAATTTCACCTATTTTTTGCAATTCCTGGAACAAAACTAATGATCCCTTATAATCTTCTTCACCATTATAAGCTGCTATCATAGTATTCCATGTTATAAGATTCTTGATTGGCATGGCATCAAAAGCTTGAGCAGCAGCATCGATTCTTCCACACTTTGAATACATGTCAACAACCGAATTCCCGACAACTGAGAAACGCTCATATCCGGTTTTCAGACACACACAATGAACCTGCACTCCATTTTCAATGATACCCAGAACCCCACAAGCTTTATAGCTCGCAGAAAATGTGTATTCATTGGGTTTAGAATCAGACTGCCACATCTTACACAAAAGAGACAAAGCCTCTATGGCACTTCCCTGGTTCAAAAACCCACACATGAGAGCCGTCCAGGAGACCACGTTTCTCTGAGGCATTACGTCGAACACGCGGCATGCACTCTCCACTTTAGCACATTTCGCATACATGTCAATCAGATCGTTGCAAATAATCCTATCAAACGAAAACCCAGCTTTGACGACGGCGGCATGAGCTTGTCTGCCTTGCTCAGTTAGCGCATTCCTCGAACAAGCACGCAAGATCTTCGCCAGCCTTAGCTGTACACTTCTTAATAAATTGGATGGTGGAATCATCAGTTATCTTAAAAGAGGTAACCAAAACTAGTGATTTTGATTTGAAAAACAGGGCTTGACTACTTCCTCGTTCTGAACCCATCAACTGCTCGGGCTCGTTCATCCTGCTTCTCAAATAACAGATAAACAGGTTTTTATTGACATGTTTAGTTTTAGTGATCATATTAACATCTTGTCGATATGTCCGAGTGGTTAAGGAGACAGACTTGAAATCTGTTGGGCTTCGCCCGCGCAGGTTCGAACCCTGCTGTCGACGTAGTTTATACTAATTGTTTTATTCCTTTTAATAAGGAAATCATTTCAATGTACTACCCCCACAATCAATCCTGATAGGGCAATAAGAAGAGTGATGAGGGAACATAAACAAAAGAGAGGCAGAATAATCATAGAAAGTGTTGAATGGACTATCATGACGTAAAGAGTATCTTGGATTAAAAAATCTAAAGCTTGACCGAATGGTTAATTGTTTTATTCCTTTTAATAAGGAAATCATTTCAATGTACTACCCCAGAATCAATCCTGATAGGGCAATAAGAAGAGTGATGAGGGAACATAAACAAAAGAGAGGCAGAATAATCATAGAAAGTGTTAAATGGACCATCATGACGTAAAGAGTATCTTGGATTAAAAAATCTAAAGCTTGACCGAATGGTTAAGCGGTGGTGGTTATACATCAAATATGAAATTGGTGATTTGATTATACATCAAACGCACCTTTGTTGTTATGATTTGTTAATCATAGGATATTGTTCATTTAATGTTACACTTATCTTAATACGTTTTTTATCGGATAAAAACAAGCTAGATGTTGTCATGTTGGTAGGTTTATTCAAAAAACCACAAAACAAATAGCAAAAGCGTTTTATCTGATTGGGTTGGGCCACGCCGCCAGACTGTTAGCCTATTCTGGCCCGTTTGGATTAATCTATTTATGTTTTATTGTCCAAACAAACAAGCTTGCAGAGAAAGGTTAGGGTACATTTCACACCGCCGAAAAAATGGGTTGGTACAAGTGGTGGTGGTTGAAGCTATTTTTAAGAGGAGTCGGAGAACACTGTTATGGTGTGGGTCGCACCCAACCAAGAGATCATATATTTATTTAATTTAGAGTTTTAAATCTAGATTTCGTTTCAGACATAGATCTTGAACCCTAACAAGTTCACAACGTAAAGTAGGAGACTAGCTGTTTGATTGATCAGAGTGGCATTGTCAAGATCGAGTCAGATCTAATCTGAGAAATAAACAAGTAGGTGATGGAGTGGGTATTAAGCGGTAATTGAGAGGGGGAAAAGGGTGAATCCGCCCTAAAGAAGGAGTCGCTTTTGTTATATACCTTTGGTTGGATTTCTCGTAGTTGTTTTTCTTGTGAAGCGAACTAGATAATTTGGGGTTGCTCCTTGGAAAGAGGTTCCTTAGAAAGAGGTTTGTTGTTGATTTTAGTTGAGATATGTTGGTCTGTTGTTGAGATTTTTTTAGTTTTTAGTTGATTGAGTTTCGAGGGTTTTAGGGAGACTTGAGAGTTACTGTTGATTAGCTTCATTGATGTTGTTGTTGATTGCTTGAGTAATTCTATCCCCAATATGAATAATTTTAAAAATATTTTTTTTTTTGAAACTTAGAGAGTTACTGTTGATTAGCTTCATTGATGCTATATTTTATAATTGTAATCGTAGAATTGCACAAAAAAATAATTTTGAAAATTGTAGGAGCTGTATTTCCTCATGTTTATATAAATATTTTTGAAACTTAAGATATGCAGGTATATTTTTTTTTGCTTGGCTTGTAATAATCCTTGTCTAATCCAACGATCGCATATTACTTTTACTTAGCTTATAATATTTGTGCAATTCTACGATTACAATTATAAAATATAATAAAATAAATATTTTTGAAAACTAAGAAAAGTTGTGGATTATTATTCGGGGGAAACGGCACACTCAATAAAATTTCGGTTAATTACTATTATATAACATAATTTATTTTTGAAAACTAGTTTAGAAATAAACGGGGATGAATTTTTTTTCAAATAATGACGATGTCAACATTTTCATATTCAAAATTTAAAAGTCGTTATTGCTAACGTCACCATTTTCAAATTAAATTCAAATTTTTTTAGTCGTTATGACTATTGGTCCAAGTCCAACTACATGACGTGTAGTTGGCTTCTAGTCCGACTTCACACTATGTAGTTAGCTTACACTTAACCATTTTAATTGTTATAGTCCAACTACATGGTTCGGACCGATCCAGACCGGACCGACTCGATCCGGTTTGATTTTTTTAATTAAAATCTATTTAATTTTTTATTTTGAACCGATTGCCAACTACGCGTCATGTAGTTGGGATGAACCGGATTTTTTCCAGAAATTTTTCAACTACATGTCGTGTTGTCTCCAAGTGAGTGCGCGGTGAAATTTAACTTAGTGCGCGGTTTATTCGCCTTATTATTTAACAATTATGTTGAATACGCGTCATATATTGCACACAATCCAATATAACACTCATATTACACTTAAACTAATTGACAATAGGACGAGTAATTCATCTACCTATGTCAGTCTTGGATTTACATGTGACCCTAACAAATCTCTCCCGTAATTGTGAATCTGTCACACATGTCTTACACCGAACCGCCCAAGAGTCACGTGAGCGCACATGCTCACTCTTGAATCTGATACCACCCTCGTCTTAGGGCATCTCCAATGGTATGCTAAAAATGACTATAGCAAACTTATAGCAAAATCACTCCCTAATAGCAAGCTAAAAATGAAGAAATGAAGAATATTCTCGTAGAGATTCTCCAAGTCAAAAGCTAAATATAGCATTGCAAATAGCATTTCATATAGCATTCTTGATGATGTGTCAAAAGAGTATTGGATTTATTTAATAAATAAAATTAATATAGAATGACAAGTTTGAGAGCTAGGCAAATAAATAGCTAATTTTAGCATTTGTTGTTGGTGTTGTCTTCTTTGATAAAAATAGCCTTTGTTAAAAAGTATTACTTAACTCGGTATAGATTACCTCTCCATTGGAGATGCCCTTATATCACATCTCAACCTAATGTGCAACAGAGAATATGAGTCATGGCGCTAGTAGCTCTTCTAGGAGGTTGCTTATGATACATCGTTCAAAAGTGTAAGCAAATTCGACAAAACCGAATGGTGGAGGATACCTTGAAGATACATAAACAAGATATTCTATTATGCACCAGTTGTTGCAAAAATTACAAATACATATACATAAACAAAATAAGTGCTTTAGTGAAAACCTAGATGAGAGTTACAGAGCGGTATACAAAGACAACTTTAATAATGATCGTGTTGTTGCACTTAGTGTGGAAGCAATGCAAAGACGATGGACAAGATTTCATCAACGAATTTAATAATTACTATTACTTCTAGGTATTCTACTTTACATGACATTTTGACATCGGATACTAAACTTCTGTAAATCTCGCTAAACCTTTCGACGAGCGACTTTTTCTTCGATACGCTTAGTCAACCTTCCTAGATCACTATTGAATAAACAAGGCTCGCTCGGGTTTCGTCTGTGCTGAGTCACCATCTCCCTCACAATCCGGCACCGGAGACGAAGACGGAGGCGCTCCCGCACTATCCGGCCCCAAAACCTGATGGATCCAATGGTCTCCCGTCCATATTCATGGGATTCTTTTCTGAATTTCAATGTATTTGATTTTGAAATTCACGTTCAATTCTACTGATTATTCTTCTGTTATAAGATGCACATTGATGAATTTGAGATGGAAATATTGATGAATTTGGTCGAGCATACACTTCTATTAAACTTTATCAAAGTTTAAGGGGTTGATGTTTGAGCCGACATAATTTATTATTGAGCCGGCATAGGTAAGCGCTAACTAATACTCCCTCCGTCTCTTAATGTTCTTCCCATTTCATTTTGGCACATTTGTCGAGACACGTTTTGCGTCGTTAATATATCTTACTATATCTTTTTAAAAATTATAAAATTTTGATATTGTTAAAGTACTCAATGAGACGAATAAAATAAGATCCCGCATGACCATGTTTGTTCTTATAGATTGAGAATAATCTAGTGAATTGTATTGAATTGTGAATAGTGTAAAAATTGGAGATGAGAAGAACATTAGGGGACGGAGGGAGTAGCATTCAAGTTTTTTGTGAGTGAAAATTAAAAGCGCTGTATGGTGGCGCTTGACTTAACGGTTTAACAACAGAGAAAATCCCGGTGTATAAAAGCCACCCGAAGTTTAAAAGTAAACATTAATCTTCAAATTGCATAGGGAAATCCCTATCAAAAGAGAAAAGAAGAGTAAGCAACTAAGCATTGATTTAATTAGTACTAGAATCATTATAAGTAACGCCTGGATGAAACTTCTTCTTACAAGTCTTGTCACAGTCCTTTAAACAAGTCTTCAAACTTGCACCATGGAGCAAACCTATCCAAATTAAATCAACAAAATTCAAATCTATGATGGGGATACATGACTATATCCGGTAGCAAATAAGAGATGGATTGAGCAAATAATATTTACCTCTTGTTTGTTGAGCTTTATGTATATCATTAGGCAAGCAATTTGAGATAGCACAGGCGGCGACATCTGCTGGATATGTCGATACGACACAATTCCGAATGCAAGAGACGAAGCAGAGTGGATCGCCGCCACAATGTAGCACACATCTCTCAATGCATTTGGCGATTGAGCTGTTCTTAGAAGTCGTATCTGCAGAGGCAAGATAATGAAAGGAGATGATCAAAGAAACTAAGACAAGTGCCTTCGGTAGTATCTTTCTTGTTGGCATCTTCAACGGCTAGTTGTTTACTAGTATACTAGCTATTCATGTTACATACATTGTTTGTGGGTTACACACTAATATAGGGTAAAATCTGTGTATTAATTTGGTTGTGTTTCTCATTTATTTCACAAATCTTTACATTAAATGAATATTAATTGTAGAAACTGTGCTATTAAAATAGTTAGTCTGAATAGTGAATATACATTCACTAGAGGATGTCGTTCTTTAAGAAAATATTGTAATTTTAGGTGTTTAGGTGTTCAGTTACCGAGGTTTATTATTGAATTTCAAATTATGACTTTTTATTGGTAAAAAATGAGATGAGTTATGATTTTTTTTTTAAAACTAATAAAATATAGGGTCATTATTTGATTCCTCGGCTATTGTGTAAATGTCTAAAATGACAATTTGTGACGACGGAGGTAGTAATTCGATCAACCCCTAATGAATACTATTAGGACCCGTTTATTTCTATATTTCAGGTATATGGAAATGGAATGGGTGTAGAAAAGACTTGTACCTATTTTATTATTTGGTAAGCCTAGGTATGAGAATGATCTCATTCCAAGGTATAACTCATTTCAAAGTATGACTCATTTCAACATTTGGCTTTTACACTACATCACATAACCATATTAAAATTAAGGTATGGCTCAATCCTTTTCTTTTTCTTTTTTCTAGTTTCCCATCTCTAAAATTTTACCAAAAAGCAAAGTCATGGAATCACCCGACCTCATTCCGCGTAGCCAACCTCATTTCTCATTTCAACTTGATTCCTATTACGGTACCAAACGAGCTCTATTGCACCGAGACATCAACCACGAGTTAAAGTACATTCTACTTGCTAATTTCATTTCAAATCAAATGTAGAATAGGAGAAGATGAAGTGCTGCAATTTCAAGTATCATCTTCCATAATTTAAATGAAATTCGAAAAATACCAAGAAAAAACAAATAGATAGATATAAATGTACATCTCGAACATGCGTGCGGCATGTCCTCCTAATTAAATTAACCAACATAAAACACAACTCCTCACACGAGAGAAAAACACTAACACACAATCAAGAAACCATTAAACAAGAGTGAAATCAATAACAAAAATGGAGGTCTTTCTCCTATACACTCTCCTTCTCTTCGTCTTCTTAACTCTCCTCTCCCTCCAACTCCTCATCCTCCCCCACAAACCCTCCTCCTCTCTCCCACCGGGGTCCACAGGGCTCCCGGTGATCGGAGAGAGCCTGGGGTTTCTGTCGGCGGGATGGAAGGGCAAACCCGAGAAGTTCGTGTTCGACCGCATGGCTCGATTCTCGAGGAGCGTCTTCAAGACGAGCATCCTCGGGGAGCGCGTGGCCGTCATGTGTGGGCCCAAGGGGAACAGGTTCTTATTCTCTAATGAAGGCAAGAAAGTGGTGTCGTGGTGGCCACGCGCCGTCGAGAAAGTGTTTCCGTTTTCGATGAACTCGGATTCGAAGGAGGAGGCGATGAAGATGAGGAGAATGTTGCCTCAATTCCTTAAGCCGGAGGCGCTACGGGGATACATCGGGATCATGGACTCCGTCGCTCGACGCCATCTCGATGAGTTTTGGATCGATCATCATCATATCCTCGTTTTCCCTCTTTCTAAGAAGTACGTATTATATTTATAAGCATAGAATAACATATAGGTATAGTTGTTCCCTTATTGTTTTATAGATTTTGTTTTCATTAGCTACTTATTAATTATTTATACAACGTTAGGTACACGTTCACACTTGCATGCAAGCTCTTCCTAAGTCTAGAAAACCCGACCCATATCTCCCGTTTTGCCGAGCCGTTCGACCGTTTAGCATCGGGCATCATAACGGTCCCAATCGACCTACCCGGGACGCCGTTCAATCGAGCCATCAAGGCCTCGAGGATTATCAGAAAGGAGTTGAAAGAGGTGATAAGACAAAGGAAGGTTGAGTTGGGTGAGAACAAGGCCTCTCCAACTAAAGACATACTTTCTCACATGCTCACCACTCCGATCGAGGGCGAGCCTGGTGATGATCCATTGTTCATGAAAGAGGACGACATTGCTGATAAGATCCTTGGGCTTCTCATTGGAGGCCATGACACCGCTAGCGCCGCCATCACTTTTGTTGTCAAGTTCATGGCCGAGCTTCCTCATGTTTATGATCGAGTGTATCAAGGTGCGTTTAATTCAAAAAACTATATATGTGACAATCTGGGGTCTATATGCAAGACTCTAACATTAACCTCTTAGATAGAGTGGAGACGTGCATTTAGGCCCATCATATAAACTCTTCCATACTAAAATCAATTAGCAATAGAGGAACTAATTCATAGGCTTATACACTAACTTGTTTAGTCTCAATCAGAATATGGTATATTATTCTCAACAAACTAACTTAGGTATTGTAAAGCTTGTTTGATTTTGCTCTTGTTTGTGTAGAACAAATGGAGATCGAAAAGGCAAAGGATGAAGGTGAGCTTTTGACATGGGATGATATCCAAAAAATGAACTACTCGTGGAATGTAGCATGTGAAGTAATGAGACTAGCTCCACCATTACAAGGAGCATTTCGAGATGCTCTCCATGACTTTATGTATGATGGTTTCCAAATTCCTAAAGGATGGAAGGTATTATAATGTATTTCAAATAGGACAAAGATCGGATACGAATGACTTATTGTACGAATATACGAATATATATACATTCTTCAATATTCACATGCACACACATTATTTTCATATATTGTCAAAGACATGTACACATCTGCGAATGTGCATGTATTTACATTTGTATGTGCATGTCAATGTGAAGAATTGTGCACGTGAATTTTTCATTCGTACAATAAAAACCATTCATACCTGGATCTTTTCCTTTCAAAGTTTAGATTATTGATGTTTCTACTCATAGTAAATTGATATGATGATATGTTTTTGTGATTCTAGTTATATTGGAGTGCAAATGCGACTCATCTTAACCCCGAGTATTTCCCTGACCCGGAGAAATTCGACCCATCTAGATTCGAGGGAAATGGACCGGCTCCTTACACATATGTCCCGTTCGGGGGAGGGCCAAGGATGTGTCCGGGAAAAGAGTATGCTCGACTTGAAATACTAGTGTTTATGCACAATGTGGTCAAGAGGTTTAAATGGGAGAAACTTATTGTTGATGAGAAGATAGTCATGGATCCGATGCCTATGCCGGCAAATGGGCTTCCTATGAGGGTTGTTTCTCACAAGAAATGAGAGTTTACATCAGTCGAGTGTCATGAGAATGTAAACCTTAAAACCCGGTTAAAAACTAAATGATCACATTATTCTAGTGATTGATCAAGTTAGTTTTGTTTGGTCTCTTAGTGTTTGTGTGCATATTTGTTTGTTGATTCGTTTGCGTAGAGTACGAATTTCAAAATGACAAAAAGAAAATGTTCTTTCAATGATCGTTTGCCTTGGGTTTGAGGAATTACACGTTTGTAAAAAAAATGATTGAGAATTTGAGATATTCAATATAGGCAATAAGTTTAAAATCCTAATTTATTAACAAAGTATACGCAAAAAAATTTAAGCCGAACAAAGACACAATATGTATGGTAGTTGTAAATGGCCCTTATTATATGCCGCTCATCCAAATTATTATGTCGCCCACCCTGGTGCATAACGCGTTGATCAACTTGTTATGTTATTCATGAACTGTTTCATGCGTTACACAAGGATTGTTTTCATGCGTTACATATTAACTGATCTTGTTCGTAATGCATGGTTATAAATAGGGTAAAAACCTAGTTGTGTCATTCTGTATTCTACCACAACCAAAAAATCAAGAGAGCTTCGAAAGTTCCTTCTACTCAATTCAAACATCAGTTCTTCATCCTAAAGGCTAGTTTATGTATTTTAAGGCAATTTATGGAATTGTTGTAGATAAAATTGCAATAGTGATCGGGGTCGGACATAGAAACCGTTAAAATATATAACGATGTTATGTTTTTTCGATAATGACATTCGTATGCAACGCACAGACCTATTTCATGTGTTATGCATTAAGATGTGCGACATATGATAAAATGACTGAACGACATATAAATATATTTGTGCCCAATGCCCTATTGGACACAATAGTTACAATAAATGCACTCTCTTATTAAATTTTAATTAAGTACCCTAATCTTAAACACACGCGCCTCTTCTTTTTCTTCCTTCCAGATTCTATCGACATTTTCTTCCTTCCAGATCTAAACACTTCAGTCTTCTTCTCCACCTCCTCCTTTCCATATCTAAAACCTATTGAACATTTTCTTCCTTCCACGGATCTCGCAAATCTCAAATCTCAAGCAAAGAGAAGGCATGGTATCAGTTTTCGTTGCATCGCTAGGGTTTCACAGAAGGAGAAACACTACTACAAAAAGGACCAAATAACCCGGGCGTTTTAGTATATATAACCCGGATCCGATCCGGGTTAAAGGTGGGCGCCGCATTTGCTTCGGGAAATAACCCGGATCAAAATCCGGGTTATATTCCTCAGCAATTTTTTCCCCGGGTACAAACGCCCGAGTTATTTGGTCATATAATAACCCGGATATTACAATATCCGGGTTATATAGAAAACTCAAATATCCGGGTTATTTGTATTGAAATATAATCCGGATTATAGAGATCCGGGTTATAAAGTTATTACCGATTTAAAAAAAAATCCAAAACTCTACATTCACGTTATATAATCCGGACAATTAATCTTTCAAATCAAGCTCCACCTAACATAAGTAATCTAGAGTCAACACTCTTAAGTGGAGCATATCATAGAAAATATGATGCTGTATTTTGAATAACGCCTTCAAATATTGAATTCTCATTCTAACGAGACAATTCTTTAAAATGGAGCTCAACTATGAATCATCGTCTGATTCATTCAAAAAAACACAAAATATTTATAATTTGAAGCAAATTTACCACATCTAACCTGCATAAAAAAAAAACATTATATTTTTCAAAGATTGATATACAAGGATTGGCTAAGACTACTCCTCTATATTGCACACTCCATGGCTCTTCCAAACACTGCAAAGTGTAAATTATCAAATAAAATATTGCCAAATTGCCTACAAGATTGTAATATAATGACTAGAAGTAGATTTCCAAATTACCTCTGCAGTGACCGAGTAGTTGTAATCCTATGCCTTGAACAACACTTCCTACAATGTATACAAAGGACAAATGATTCAGTACATGGAAATTAAACTAAACAAAGAACACAAAATAAAACAAATCAAAGCATGCTAAATCCATGATTTATGTCTTATTTTTCTCTTGACCTGAAATAAGCAAGAACCAAACTTGCAACACAGAGCAACAGATCAAAGAAGATCTCTTCATTTTTCAAATTTTAGTGCTGAGCAGAAGAAATAACTTTTCATTATATTACCAAAAAAAGTATGTGGTCTGGTTTGTGTACTGACAAAAACTTGGTTTATTAATGAAATTTGTATCTTAACATAGCAGCAAGAAGCATAAATGTTTTTTGGACTTCAAGGAAAATTAATTATAAACCAATAAGAAAACTGACAAAATCTTTATCACAAATTTACGGTGAATTGGGAAGACTAGATTGCAAGAAAAGTCGCAACTGGCATTTGTGATAGAGATTAAATAAAACAGTCTTTCTGTTTAAATATATACAGAGAGAAACTTGCCTTGAAAGATGATGTTGGAGTTTCTTTGCATGCAACTAATTTGAAAATAAAGATTGTGGCAAATGATTCATAGCACAAGGACTAACATTGTTATACAGGGGCATTAACATTGTTCCAACCTATGAATATACAGGGGCACATAATATTTCATTTTTTTTGTTAAGTTAAATCTTCTTTGAAAAAATAAATAAAAGAAGAGGTCATTAACATTGTTCCTCCAGCCACAAAAATATGCTACAGAGATTACCAAGTCCAATGAAACAAGACTAGAGGATATATTAGAAAAAAAGAATCACTAAAATTAGCTTACTAAGAACTACAAATATACCCATATCCAGAGACTAGAGTCTAGAAACTTCTGATGACAAACCTTAATTAAGTTGGTAATGTAATCAACTGAACACTAGTAGATTGATTTACAGGGCGTGATTTTACCACAATAAAATTTGGGAATGAACAAAACAATTATTCAAAAAATACAGCATAGGTGAAGATAGGTGCCAACAGAAGGAAATTCAACATTCCAATAAAGAACAAGCCCATTTATGTCTTGGTAAGAATTCAGAAGACATGACTCACTCCCTACAACATGCTAGCATTATTTAAAGTACTTTCATTCCGTTTAGTTAAGTATCATGACCATATGCTACTTACATCCAAATGTTGGTTAGCAACAAAGATTTCAGAGTAGACAGAAACAGTAAATATATAGCTATTGAACGATAAACAATGCACATAATATACATTGAAACATGCCGAATTCACCAACAAGTAAAACTTTGCATTTGATCAATCCAAACAAACCAAAATAACACAATGCAGCTAGACATAAGATGAAGAAAGAGTGTAGAAAAATATGAATTGAACTGTATTGGCCTGGTTTTAGTGTTTTGATTGATTACACAATTTAGAGGTAGGAAAATGAATCAAACAATGAATAGTTCACAAAAAATTTCATACTATTTAAAGTTAGCTTACTAGGGAAGAGCGGTTTAGGCGCAGATGGTCACGAGCATGGAGGCGAAGATGCTGGCGGCAAAGAGGTCAAGGACACCGACTGAGACGTCGGTGTTTGGGGACGAAGTCGATAGAATTTTGGCTGAAACAAGTGCATCATTACACCGGCTTCGAATATAGCCTTTTTGTTGTGTACCATGTGGAAGACAGAGCAGGCGTCGAGGACCATATGATCGGGCGACGTTTTTCTGGCCATCGATCCGGCCTTCTTGACGGGATTTAGAAGGGGGTTGAAGCCTCATTCCTCGATGATGAGACTGTTGTAGCGGTCGTTATCGCAGGCAAGGGATACGAGGGAAGCAACAACGTCGTTTCAATCATCTAGGGTTCCAGGGCGGAGGAGAGCGATTTGCTCCCCGATGAAGCACATGATGGGATCGATGGCGGTGATTGGGGGGAGGCCGAGGTAGTAGCCTTGGTGGAGTAGGAGGCGTCGCCGATGAAGTTGTCGAGGAGGGAGAAGAGCTTGTGAAAGGCGGCGACCGAGAATTTTGTTGGATCGATCTGTCGAGTGAGGGAAGAAAGGAAGTAACCCTAGAAATTTCTATCAAGGCAAATATGCGACTGGTGTTTTCCATTTCCTTTTTTAACCATCTAATAATCCGGACATTGATTCAAGGTTGTATTTGAACACTCATTTAACCCGGACATGGGGAACTATGAATTATTTAATCATCTTTTTGTTACAGATAACCCGGACTCAGTAACCTCCGGAGTATATGTCTGAAATCTTTTTTTCCACGACTTTATAACTCCTATGGTACACGCCCGGGTTAAAGAAAGAGAGAGTGTAGGAGAGAGTGTCTCCAAATAACCCCTTTAAAGTTTTTAATTAGGAAAACGAGCCCTATGTAGTTTTTATTAGTTTTTTAAAAAAAAAAACTAATCCCTTGAGTTTCTCCTTTCCCCTTGAGCTAGGGGTTAGTTTCTAAAGATATCATTTTCCTAATAAAAATGTAACACCTCGTCCTGTAACCCAGGGTATTACATAGCAGTGGACCACACTTGGGTCCATCAGACCTAGTCTGACAACAAATTCACTAGATTGGACCTTCCAACAAAGGCACGACGAGAAAACAATGAAAACAATCCAACTCGTTTTTATTAAAGAAAAGTCTATAAACCAATAAGAATGCATAAACTACAATATCACTAAGAACGCAGTGCGAAAGACTTAAACTTAGGTAACCCATCACAATTCCTAGGACCAATAGCAAGGTTCCTAAATGACCAAATAAATATAACAAAGCCGAGTTATTAAGAAACACAATCCTAAGGCACATGATGTTGAGGTTGGCCACCGTCTTCTGAAAGGAATCCCTCTGGTGCACCAATTGCACTAGAATCATTACCTAAAAACCACAACAATTATCACATTAGCTAACAATTCTCATATGAACCAAACAAGCAGAGAAGCATGATAGAACAAAACCACAAACACAATATACTTAAAGTAATATCAATATGCATATAGGCTCATCACATTGTATAATCACGATAGTACTAATTATTTACGTAATAATCATCTAACACTATTCACATACAATCACCATAACAACAACAATCATTAATCAACATAACTCATAAGCTCAAACCAACACATGGCACCCTCCGGCCTCAACTCATAGGTCACAACAATCAGCATACAGCTCTACACGTTGTTCGTTATCTCCATCAACTTCTTACTCCGACTGAGCCTCCACTAGAGCACTCGCCAAAACACTTATATTTTTAGAAGGGGTCCCTCCTTGCCGCATGGTTATACTCGGGGTCACTTCCTCAACTACTTACCCCGCACCCATAACCATACCGGTGGAAACCTACAATAGTTAAAAAGTTTCAAACGATATTAACTAGGGAGTACCAAGTCCCAAAATACGGTCCTACACACTTCACCTACAAGCTTAGCGCATATAAAAATCGAAAGCTAAGTAAGTCCAGAAGACTTACCTACAATGACGAACCCTCGACACGAGCACAAGTAGACTAGATCGAAGGATATCAAATGCCTAAAAATATACCAATACGTAACAAGAATTAATGGGTGGAGATTAAGATTACAGACGTACTCTAACCATTCAGCCTCACATCTAAAGGTAGTCGTGTACATATGTATATATGCTCATCAGCATATACTACGTTATTCATATATCAGCACAGGCATGACTTAATTATATAAACTTTGCCCTTCTAACCTAATATCATCAAATCAGCTAACCAAAGACAATAATTAATATAACCTACACCTACATCTATTCAAGAACAATAATATGAATCTATATATAAATCAATACTAAGTCAACACATGATTTAGAGGACAAGATTGCAAGTCTACGGTACTACAACAACCTAGTATATATACCCAATCATCTAACATAACCCTACGATTTAAGATGATAAATCAAAGTTCAATGTCTTACCTAGTTCGGTAGATAGAAAGGTAGAAGAATTGAGCCAAAGATCTTAATGAGGTAGTCAACACCCAAACTTGCTCCTTCACACATTAGGATACCCGATCAAATTCACATCCTAAGACCTAGCACAAGTAAATGGGAGGTATGGAAATCTGAAGGCTTACCCAATATATATAGTACGCATCAAAGGCATGAAATCTATGACGAAGGACTAGTACGACACGATCGGGATGATACAAGATACCAGGGCTGCGGAGCAAGAGGGTAAAACTCAAGAATGAAGAAGGAGATGAATGCTAAATTAATGGAATGGAGTGGCGGCGGTTTCTTGCCGTGGAAGTCCTAATAGAATTAACTCATTGGCAACCATAATAAACTAACGACTACTAACCCCCTCAAGTATACATTAAACTAATAGCAACTAAAATATACTAACGACTCCTAATATACAATGACTAATAGCATGCTACTTAAGTATACCTTAAACTAATAGTAATCAATTATATAGCCTACTTAGCAAGAAAATCTACATAATAAATTGAATATTACAAAAAACGTACAAAAGAGTTATCTACTCAACTCACCGGTTTTTAAATGGGTCTATTAAGTTAGACCCATAAGAGATGAAATCGGGCTCAATTTGAGATAGCCCCAAATAATTTTGCATCCTACAAATTTGGAAAATACTGGCCCAATAACTCTTTCATGATAAATTTTATAGTTTCTAACCCTAGTTTATGAGTTTATGTTTTCTTATCTTTTAAAACTTGGTGAAGTGCTAAAAAAAAAAAAAAAAAAAAATTAGTGATGACATTTTTTCTTTATGACTTGATGACAACTTTCTACCATTATTCGATGACACTATTTTTATCATCATTTAATGACAATAACTGTTATTAGTGAAACTGTCGTCAACTTTATGAAACTGCCATCATATTTTTAAACGGTCAGTTAACACATCATAAATTTATGTAGACTAAAAAACACAAATTCATATCCTTACAATTGAGGGCTACAAACTTACAATGGATTTTTAACATATGATTTGGATTTCTCTAATAGAACAATCAAAAAACTAAAATCTAGTGTGAACAATAAAATTAACCATGGGTAGATTTGGATTATTCTTGAATCACTAGTCTTTTGATCTGGTCTTCTTAACTCTTAAAATTTGGGATCGAATTGAAGTAGATGGTTGCTTCACTTAGTGATGATCCATTCATGTAAAATTGAAACTTGAAAACCATATATAGCATATTCGGAGTGTAATCTGATGAACCAATCAGCTCCACTCAATCAAATTGTTGATTCATTATAATTGAATTGATATAAATGAAGTATGTCTTTTTCATGCATACGATACGGTGGTGGTGAACTGGTGATTGTGAAAGTGTTTCGTCTGCTTCACATGTCATTTTTCTACACAAAGCAGCCCATGTGCTTATGCTCCCTGCTTCATACACCATTTCCTATTTACCCACATAATTAAAACACTAATTAATTACCATATCGATCTCCTATTGGATTAGTCATTATTATCTCCAAAGTACCCTAATTAATTACAAGCGGTTTATTGACTAAGACTCTAAGGACCTGTTTTGTATCCATATACTAGTATATTAGATATCAGGTATGGGTATCGGATATCAGGTATGGTTATGAGATTGATATCTGATATTTGTGTTTGATATAGTTTTTTCAGATATGAGATATCGAAATCCGAAAAATATATCAAATTGATAAGTCATTGTGGGGGAGGAGAAGAGATATAAGAAGATGGGGTGCTTTTTAGAATGAAAAGAGATATCAAATTGATAACCTTTCAAAATGAGGGGTATTAAATTTATTCAAAACTCAGGTATCAGTATATCAAAGATATCAGATTCAGATTAATATTCATATACTAATATACCAAATACCAGGTACAGGCCATTTTGATATCCCGGAATTTCACCCTTTTTTATCCTTTGTTTCTATTTTACCCTTCATATACTCTGATTGTTGTTACCCAAAAAACAAAAGAATGTATAATTATTAATTTCTTAACTTCTGTGTTGAAGCGAACCTAAAAGACAAATATTGTTAACTTTATTCTATTCATAATCTTTTAGATATTCATAAAATACAGACTTTTACAAAATTTAAATTTATTTTGAGATTTTTTAAATTTTCTTTCAATAATGTTTAAGAGATTTGTAAACTGTAGACTAACTAACACTTTGTCAATATTTTATCCCAATTTTTTTTTTTTTTTTAATTATTGTTTATAAACTCGTAATCATTTAAACCAACTCTATATTATACAACCCTCTTATGTTGAACAACTCCTCATTTCTCTGTCCTTATTACTGAAACTGCTGCGGTGTTGGAAGGCATTCGAGCAGCTATTCGTCTCAATATTAAAAATATTGTTATTGAAAGCGACAATTTATCGCTTATTAATTACATCACCTGTAATGATCCCTCTCATGGGAGATCAATCCGTTTATTCTGGATATTAAAGCCCTTGCTTTTAGTTTTGATTGTCGCGGGTTTTTTCATCAGAAGAAATTGCAATAGAGCTGCAGATTTCTTGGTCTCGAAAAATGTCCACATTGAAGACATTGGAGAGTTTCTAACCCGCTGAAATAGTTGTACTTCTACTGAAGAAAGATTGGATCTCCAGGAGACTATGTTAGATAAGAACTCATTCGTGAAGATAATTTAGACTATTTGTAATACATTAAGCTTGTGTTTGCTCCCCAAAGGAAAAAACTCTATATTTTACAAGAAGTACAGTCGTCTACTCTGAAAGAGCAATCTTAAAAATCTTAAAAGAAGAGCAAATTGGGTGAGGCAACAGCGTAAGGTCGGTGCACCCGCCACTACAGGATCCAACGCGCCTCCGACACCAACCTAATATTTCATTTCTTTTATTCGTCTTTCCGTCTTCAGAAAATTAATTTTATTTTTGTTAAAATCGAAGCATATAAAATTCAAAGATTCCCATTTATCTAGGCTGGATTGAATCCCTCTCTCTTCCATCTTCCTCTTTCTCTCCCCCCACACCCAAACGTGGGAGGTTCAACCTTCCTTCCCAACCCCCATAAACCGACCTCAATCCTCCATTTCAAAAAACCCTTCATTCTCTCTTACCTTAACTCTTCACTCTTGATCGAATCCCAACAGCATATTTCAGGTTCCTTCTCCTTTTCCGTTATCCGACTGTGTCTCTTGGTGTTTTACCCTGCTCAGTTTGATCGATCATTGTTGATTGTTGATTCGATTCGGATATTTTTATCTGAAACTGTAGACGCAAAGATTTGATTGATTGATTGGTTGTTTTGATATGGATTAGGATTGGGATTTGACTTTGCTTCCTCTGTTTGCTTTTTTCTGTGTTTTTGTGATTGGAGTTGATTCGTCTTGCATCTAAACCCTAGAAACCCGTCTGTTGTTCGTTTTTGCAGGTGAAGTCTGATTTGGGAGGTTTAAAAACCATGACAATGTTCGAGGACATGAGTTTCTGTGGCGATGTTGAGTTTTTCTCAGCTCCTCTCCCTGGAGGCACCATGGCCTTCGCTCCTCACCAGACTGGTTCAGATCCCGTCATGGAAGACGACTACAGCGACGACGACGACATCGATGTCGACGAACTCGAGCGAAGGATGTGGCGAGACAAGATGCGCCTTAAAAAGCTCAAGGAACAGACCAAGTCAAAGGAAGGAACCGAATTCATCGATCCAGTGAAGCAGCGCCAGTCTCAGGAGCAAGCAAGGAGGAAGAAGATGTCCAGGGCACAAGACGGGATCTTAAAATACATGTTGAAGATGATGGAAGTCTGTAAGGCTCAAGGCTTCGTTTACGGGATCATCCCTGAGAAAGGAAAGCCAGTGAGCGGAGCTTCAGACAATCTTCGAGAATGGTGGAAGGACAAGGTTAGGTTCGACCGAAACGGGCCGAATGCAATAGCCAAGTACCAAGCTGATCACTCCATTCCGGGCACGAATGACGGTTGTACCCTTGCTGGTTCGACACCACATACCCTTCAGGAGCTCCAAGACACGACCCTCGGGTCGCTTCTTTCGGCTCTGATGCAACACTGTGATCCTCCACAGAGGCGGTTTCCACTCGAGAAAGGCGTTTCCCCGCCATGGTGGCCTTCGGGGAAGGAGGAGTGGTGGCCCGAGCTCGGTTTTCCAAACGATAATGGCCCTCCCCCTTACAAGAAGCCTCATGATCTGAAGAAAGCGTGGAAAGTGAGCGTTTTAACTGCAGTGATCAAGCATATGTCGCCTGATATTGCTAAGATCCGTAAGCTTGTGAGGCAATCCAAGTGCTTGCAGGATAAAATGACTGCTAAAGAGAGTGCTACCTGGCTTTCTATTATTAACCATGAGGAAGCGTTGGTTAGAGAGCGGTATCCTGATCAATGCCTACCGCCTTTGTCATCAGCTGGTGATAGTTCTTCCTCTGTTATTAATGATGGAAGCGAGTATGACGTCGAAGGGCCTGGACCCGGGTTCAATGTGCAAGAGCAAAAGCCGACACTACCACATCTTCAGAATCTTGTGAAAGGGGAATCTGTTGGGAGCAGCTTCGGTTTTGAGATGAAGAGGAAGACGTCGCCATCTGGTGAGATGATGAACAACAATATGGTTTTCACTTGCGGATTCCAGTGTTGCCCGTATAGTCAGATTCAGCTCGGGTTTCTTGACAGGCTATCCCGGGACAATCACCAGATGAATTGTCAATACAGGGGTAGCTCTATGGATTTCGGGATTCAGAATGAAGTGAAGAAACCGTTTACTGTCCAACAGTCCATTGTTCAACCCAAGCCTATTCCTCAACCACAACCACAACCTCACATGAACTCCTTACCTGGCAATTTCTTTGACTTATCTGGGCTCGGAGTTGCAGAAGACGTTCAGAAGTCGATTGGTGATCTCATGAATCTGTATGATACCAACATCCAAGCAGCCAAGAATGCAAACTCTCAAAGCTGTATTCAAATGAGTCAGAGCAACATCATTCAACCAAACAACGGTAACAACATCCTGAATCAGCCAAATCTTGTGCAATTCAACCAAGAGCAGATGTTCAGACAAGGGAAGGTATTTTCTCAAGTGGATCAATTCCCGAACGACATGCCTGTAATGTTCGGATCCACGTTTAATCCTCTGCCTCAAATGGAATACGTGGAAAATGCATTTGTGAAGCCAAATATGCCAATGTGGTATAACTAAAGTGTCTGTATATTCTTTTGTAAAGGGGCTGGCTCAAAACAAGAGCATGGCCCCTATCTGTCATGCTGAAAAACATCTGATTTGTCTAAGATTTGCTCTGCTTTGATTAGATTTTAGTTGAGTCTTATAGATCCTCTTCCGGCCTTAATAAGAATGGTTTGTTTGGTTATGGATACTGAATCTCTTGCTGTTTACATATCATCTGTAAAGGCTGTTGATATCAATAGAGGATCAAAAGGCTTCTCTTTAATGTGTGTTTGTATTGATTGGTCATTTCTGAATCCGAGTACAGTTTTGTTATCTGTTTGGAGTCTTTTAGAAGGATGGAGATGAATGAATTTGATATGAGGTTGATGGAATAAAGATTGAATGAGATGCATGAGTTGTCTCTTTGTGAAATGGTTGCTAGTTAGGGTTTGGAGAACATGGTGTTGCCATGTGAATAGGGGCCCTCTTCCAAGACAAATGATCTGTCATTCATTCACCAAACTAGCCTAATTCAAATCAAATTTATTTTGGGTGTCCTTAGAAATCAATACCTTTTGTGGGTCAACTCTCAAACAAATTGACTTTCCAACCTACTCAACGTCCAATTATCTGAAGAATTATTTGGTGTCTTCAGCACAATACTTCATTTTTCTTTTCCTTTAGCAAAATGAAAAATCTTCGTCGCCAGTTTTGCTTTATTAATGTTTTTCCTTTCAACTTTTGTGAATTTTTTTATCAAGTTATTTCCGAATAAAAATAAGTGTTAAAAAAAACACTTATTCAAATTATCCGGTGTGATAATTTAAAATTATTTCCGAATAAAATGAAAGACATTAATAATATACTCTTACAAAAACAAGAAACAAATAATTGAATATCAAGGATGGTGTTGTGGGACTCGTGAAAATGACTACTCAATTTTATTTGGATAGAGGTTTGGAAGTTGGAACTTGACCACCTAAATAGATGGGAGAATGCTTGTGCATTAAAACCCCTAAAATTGAATACATAGAACAAAATTGAGAAGAAATACATGATATCTTGATCATATTAAAATACAGATTTATAATTTAAGTAGACCAAACATTCTTAGAAGAAGAAGAAAAAACTTAAAATCGTGAATTTGTTGATGTTTACGAAATTAAAGTCGTGAATTCGTGATTATTATAATATGTCAAACTTGCCACCAAAATTCATACTCCTTCCGTCCCCATTTTTCGTTCTTGATTCTGTTTTTGACACTATTCACACATCAAGAGAATCTTCGTAACTTCGACCAATATATAGATAAAAACATAGTCATGTGTGGTCTTGTTTTATTCGTCTTATCGAGTACTTTAATAATATTCAAATTTTATAATTTTTACTAATGTATAATTAGAGATATCGATAAAACAAAACACACATCGACATACGTGCCCGAGTGAAAGAGGAATGAAATATAGGGACAGAGGGAGTACTACGAATGAATTATTTTTATTCGGTTTTAAAGTGATGTCTTGTGGGGCCATGAGAGGCTAAATTTGGTTGAGGAATAGCATCAATCCGATCACGCAAAGGACAATCCAAAAATAGAATCTACCGCACCACTTTTATTGACTTCTAAGGATTTTTACTACTCATATTCAATCGAATATTCCTCTTTCCGTCCTCAAATGTTTTTCTCATTGTAATTTTTTATACTATTCACATTATAAGAGAATCTTTGATATATCATCCAATATATAAGAAAAAACGTAGTAATATAAGATCTTATTTGATTCGTCTCGGCAAGAACTTTAAAGGTATATAGCCTTAAATATCTTTGTGGCTATACTTAGAAGCTATTTTCGTGGCTAAATCATAGTATACTTTAAATGCATCTCGTACCAACTTATTAGAAATTTATTAACTTTCTTTTCTACTTCGGTTTATATCCTATGCCCTAATTAAAATGGAAACTATTTTCCTAAATTACAAAAATATAAACCCATCACAGCAAAAAGTATAACTCAAAATCAAAATATTTAAAAATTATATCCATTATTAGCTTCTTGTTAGAAAAATCGTTTTTACTTTACCAATTTTTGCACTCTAAACATTCGACATATCCACGTCTATTCCAAAACTTCAAACTCAAAACCCCACACTCTTTCCATATTCAACAAAAGATCTTGGAGTTTTGAGGTAATTTCTTAATCGTTTATCATTATTGTTTATATTTGTATTTGTTTTAGTAATCAACTACATATATTTTAAGATTTTGATTTGTTATTGACCTTTTAGATTTTTTTCATGATTTTTACACAAGTATCACCGTTTTTCTAATGTACTGAAGGCAACAGAAGAAGCATCATCTGCTTCGTCTCAACCTTGATGTGATGCATATTGAGAATGTGATTCACACTGTATTGGATTCCAAAAGCGGACAAAGGACAACCTAAATTGAAGGACCTTCGATTATATTGTGATCGCCCAGAGCTTCAAGTGGAAGATGATCACATGGGTCCAAAGCCAAAAGCATTGTATACATTAAGTAGAGAAAAAAGGACAGAGTTGCTTAGCTGGTTGACGACATTGAGATTTTCGAATGAATATGTAACCAATATTGGTCGGTGTGTGCAGTTGCAAAAGGGTAAGTTACTTGGGATGAAGAGTCATGATTGTCATGTGTTCATGCAAAGGGTTTTGCTGATTTCTTTTAAGGAGCTTCTCGACGTAGGTGTATGGGGGGCGTTGACAGAGTTGAGCTTGTTCCTTCAATCCATATGTGCATCCACACTTGACAAGAAAGGCATTGAGGATTTGGAATGTGATGCACCACTCATATTGTGTTAGTTGAAGAGAATATTTCCACCATCCTTCTTTGATTCCATGGAGCATCTTCTTGTGCATTTACCATACGAGGCAAGGCTGGCGGGTCCGTACAATACCGATGGATGTATGTGTTTGAAAGGTTCTTATTTATTTTGAAAGGTAACAAGCTAAATTCACAGAAGGCCGATGCATCTATAGTGGATCAATATCTATTTGAGCCGGAGATCACAAATTTCACCCAACATTATTCCGAGCCGCAAGACCAACACAAGAGAAGAAAGGATTCAAGATTAAATAAGAATAATATAATCTATTAGATTTAGTTTTAGTTTTAGTTTGCTTATTTGATCTATTTTTTTTAACAAAAGATAAAATTGAAAGTAGCAACATAATATAATATAGATAGAGAATATGTATAGAAAAGATTTATTAAGTGTATTAAATTATATTTGGATAGTGTCTACAAATTAGATAATGAGGTGGTATAGCTCAGAGATCGACACATAGACAAATTGAACGTAAGGGCGACATCATGTGTCAAACAACGCTCTATTTTAGTATATTTATGGATAGATTTAATTCATGAAAGTTGTGTACGTAGCTTGAATTAATTCTTAAAAACATATATCAACTTTCAACATAATGGAAGCGCTTGTATTTTTGTTGTTAAAAGGAATGATATATAATTTTTTTAATTTTTTTTTAATATAATTATGCATTCTATTAATAATTAAAATTTAAGATAGAATAGTAAGAACAAACTAAGTCTAAAATGACTCTAAAATGATTAACTTTAATATATAAGATAGATAAATTTTTATCTAAATTAATTAATTATCTTTAGTTAAATTAATTATTTAATTTTGTTTATGAAAACAGAAATGAAAACTCTAGTAAATATTTTCGGCGGTTCAATATGCTCTTTCCCGCTATGCATGATTGAAATTTGGCATATTTCCCTCTCTTTTTTTCGTTAATTCACACAAAGGCGCTTTTTTATTTACTTCTGACTCTTAATGAAATAAACGTTCATCTGCTATGTCTCTCTTCACTCAATAACCCTAGAAAGCTCTCCCAAAAATTTCTTCCCCAAAAACATGGTCTCCTCTCCAACGAGCTCATTTTGTTCGTTGCACTTGCAAGACAGAGCCTCATAGAAGCCAATCAATTTGTGAAGAAACATCCAAAAAAAGTCATCGTCCACTATAAGTTTGGGTTTTCATTGATTTCCCTATTTTGGTTCTTCGTCTTCACTTACCCTAGAAATTCCCTATTTTGCAGGATGCTCTTTCTATTAAGGTTTTTTCGCTTCTTTCAATCTCTTCATTAATTTCCCTAAGTTGTCTTCTTCCAATCTGTTCGTAGAACAACAACAGTTTGTTTCTGGCTCCTTCAATATGATTGTGTTGTTTGTTGCAGGTCTTCTTTCAATCTCTTCACATGAATCCGTTATGTTGTTCTAGTCTTCACTTCGACTAAATCGCCCCAAAACAGTTTGCTTTCTCTTCTTGCATCGTTGTTCCAATTTTTCTGCATTCCTGCACCTATTTTCTGCATTGTTGTGTCGCTGTACATGAATATATGCATTACTGCACTTATCTTCTACATTGAAACGTTGTTGTACATGAATATATGCACTACTGCATTGTTGTTCCAATTTTTCTGCATTCTTGCACTTATTTTCTTCAATTCTGCGCTGGTGTACATGAATATATGAACTACTGCATTGTTGTTCCAATTTTTCTGCATTCTTGCACTTATGTTCTGCGTTGGTATGTTATCTTTCGAGAGATATATGCACTACTGCATTTTTGTTCCAATTTTCTGCATTGATGTTACATATTTCATTGGTTTTCTGGTTTATTTTTTTCATTGCATTCCCTCACTTATGTGTTGTTGTTCAACACTGTTGCATTGTTGTTCCTGTTGTTACTTTTGTGTATGAATTGTTGTTGTTATGTAGAAGAGGTTTCTTCATAATAATACAAGGTCTTTTTTTGCTATCTTATTTGACTAGTAGAAGTTTTTTGTTTCCTTGTCTCGGTTTTGCTATCTTATTTGACTAGTAGAAGTTATTTTCATGTCCAATTGAAATACAGGTTTTCCCTCAAGTCTTATTGTACTTGGCATCATGCAATCTGCCCGGTCCATTCTCAACACAGGTTTTCCTCAAGTCTTACTTGCCTAAGTTCTCTTCTGTAAATTCAGAGAACTAAGTTGTTGTATAAAACTCGGTAACACTTCTCTAAACTAAGTTGTTGATGGGTTTTTTTTGCTGTACATTCATTTTTATTTGCATCATTTTTATTTCAGTAACTTATTTATAATAGAGAAGTTGCTGATGTGTATTTTTGGTAGAACTAAACTGTATTTACAACAGTTGAGAATTTTACAGCAACTTCTCTGGTTGGCAAAATCTGAATGCTGATCGTCGTTGTTATTTTCTTTTTAAGGCTGAGTTCGATCAATTTGTTGCTGAGATTCCATCTTTAGAAACGCTTACTAGGACCAAGGAGATGGAGCTATGGGTACAAGCATGCAATGGCCTCACAATGGTAGGATTTTTGGGTTAGCCGAAGAGGGGGTTGCCTCTCCTCAAGAGTCCAACCCAACTCCTTAGTAGGTGGATTGTTTTGACTTAGTATTTTGGGTATTCTTTAAGTGTAATCACTAACCTTAGTAGCCATTTTGGAAGTTTAAGCTTTCTTGTGGCTTTCTAATAGTATATATTCTATCAAGTAATGTATGTTGATATACCATATGCATGGTTTAGAGAACTTGGTAGTGCATATGGAATATCAAAATTTTGTAAATATTGATATTATTAGTAAATGCTTGATTCTCTACATTAGGCTTAATTTAAATATTGGATAATTAACATAAATTTATGGTTTTATTATTGTTTTGATGATTTGCTAATTTGCAATTAATATACCCATGAATATATTTTATGGCTAAAATCTCATTTTATAGCCATGAACCTATATAGCCTGGAAGTTTGCCACAAAATAATATATGGCTGAATGGGTAGGAATTTCGCCACAAAATCATTTATGGCTAAAAAGACATAAATTTAGCCATCAACATGTTTGTTGCTACTGGCTACGAATTTTCCGACAAATAAATTTGTGGCTGAGGTTTATGGCTAATTAGCCACAACATGATATTTTGTGGCTAAAATTTGTAGCTAAGCTTAGCCAGGGCCATTTTAGCCACAAATTATGTTTTATTGCTAAATTCGATGGGATATTTGTGGCTCGTACAATTTATGGCTAATGTCATGGTTGTTATCTTGGTTACACTTGTGGCTATAGCTGTGTTTTCCAGTAGTGTAAAATAGATGAATAATAATTAGATAGATTAAGTTTACTTAAACCTAGAAAATAATTTACTCCAAATTAATGATTTTATTTTTCTTAATGTAATTAAAAAATAAATAAATAGTCTAACAATTTTCCTAAACTCACTCTAAGAGCTCAAAATAGCTCAATTTTAATATATAAGATAAATTGAATTTGATATCCTCATATTAAGTGGGAAAAAAGAAATACTTTAGAAGGGGAGTATATTCTAAAGCATATGTAGACTTGACCAAGCATTTAGTTACTTGGGATCCTACGCCTTACATTTGTTCTAGTCTTCTAGACCATATAACAAGTATAGTTAATAAGTATAATTAAATATTGAGAGAATTAAACGGGCGCGCAATTATGAATGAAGAAACTAACCACGATTATGGAGACAAAACCACCGTTGATATTCCAACTGATCACAAACAAAGCAACTAAGCAAACATAATTTGTTGTTCCCCACACACTTGATCTAGCTTAATTCATCACTGCATGCAATACAGTGTATGTGCATTGCACCTAGTCCTACCACTTTCACAACCTTACATGTCTTTGGGATGTGCAAATCCACTCAAATATACTATTTTATTTAACTTCATTATTTCTTAAATATATATGCATAAAGTATATTATTAGTAACCATTTAACATGATACTTATAGAAAAAGATTCAGTGAGGATGCTTTTTTAAAGGAGTGAAGATCAATTTTCATCCTTCGTGTCGATTATAAGTGATGTTTTAATCATTTTCGTTTATTTCTCCCTTTCTCTTTCCCTTCCCTTTCTCGATTTGAGAAGGCAATTCACTTCCTTGAGGTGTATGTTCTCTTACAGAAAATAAATAATTCATGCAAGTTCCTTACATACTCTTGCACTCACACGCAATAACTCATGCACATATTCACACTCACTTATGTACCAATAAGTAATAAGTCATGCAATAACATAAAATCAATAACGCGCGCACTTTAAGACACTCACTCATGCACCAACAAACAATAATCCGTGCACATTTATATATTGATTCATGCACCTACATAAAATAAATAACTCATGCATTTTTCCTTACTTAGTTGTGCATCCACACTCAATAAATCATGCACCTTTACACACTGTCTCATGCACCAACACGTAATAAGTCAATCGACAATATAAAATTAATCACGCATCCATGCACCCTTACACACTCACGCATACACCAAAAAGTATGTGGAAATGAGGACAACGTTGTCACGCGCGCTACTATAATTGCTTCATGATCCTTAATAGTAGCACAACGCTAATATAGTTGCTTTTGAATCCTTATTCCTTCTCTAAAAGTTCATCCTCACCTGAACTTTACCAGTTAGTTACGTACATAGTGATTGGATTATGCTAAATTTAAAAAGCCGTACTAAGGCGGACCCGTTCACGGGAGTTAGGCTTGCTCTGTAGTGGGCAGACGTAGCATGGCAATCTGAAAGAATATAGGAAAAAGAGCCGCAAAAGCAATTACGTTGGATTCTAAATGCAATATAGTATGCAGTGAGTTTGAATTGATTCTGTTAGCTAGCTGATCTACGATCACCCTTTCGCTACCGTCCTAAGGTTCAACCAAGCGTTAGTTTGCTTTAACAAGATTTCAGTTCAGTGAACCCAACACAAAGTTTTGAAACCTGAGCGTAGCTATGTCACGTGAAGAACCTCTGCTTCCTCTTTTAGACACCTTCTCTGATTATTCTCCGGAGCAAAAGAACAAAGATTAAACAAAACACAAAGATTAAACCTAACAATTTTAATTAAAACTGTTAGGTAATATATATGTTTGATGTTCTCGATCTCAGTTTGAAAGTTTTCAAAGCCATGGAGTGTTAATTATGACAATTGAATTAGTTCTTTGCATGGAGAAATATGCAGTGGCGGAGCCAGGGGGGCGCTTGGGTGTGCGGCCGCGCCCCCTTCGTCCCTTGAAACGCGGATTATCACCGGAGATGGATCAAATCTGAAAATCGCAGCCCCCCCTCGCCATTGATGCAGATCTGCAGAAGCAAGGTTGAAGACAAGGTTTTTTTTTCTTTTTTTTTTAATTTTAAAGTATATTTAAAACGACGTCGTTTTGGTTACCAAAATGACGTCGTTTTAATTAAAAATTTTACAGTTTAAAAAAAAAAAAATGAACTGCTTAAATCATTAACTGAAGCAAAACAAATTTCAAATTTGACCTGCTTCTTCTTTCCTTCCTCTGAGTGGCGGTGAGTGCTCTCAAATCCCATATATTTAATGTTCCTCCTCCATTGTCCATTTAATTCACTTTCTCCACCACTCTCGATCATATCACGTGCCACGGTCGGTCCACCTCTCCTCCCGCTTATTTTATTCTGTAAGTTTCCTTATATTTAATTTAACATATATATAAAAGTTAGGGTTCGAATAGATTAGATTTAATTGAATGATTTTTGCATTGAGTTTAGATTTGTAACCTATTGATTTGTGTTGATTGCTATATTAATTTGATGGTGGTATTTATCCCGTGTGTGAAGTAATATCATAACTTATGTATTATTAATCTCTTTTAATGACAATTTTATTGAGATTTTATAATTACTAGAATTATTATACAGAAAGAGATATATTTTGAGACGTGCGGAAAAATCCGCCCCCTCTTTAAAAAATTCCTGAGTCCACCAGTGGAAATATGTACGTATTGGCCTAACTATGAAGCTTAGTATATTTTCACCAAAAAAAACAAATGAATCTCGTATATAAATTCAACGGTGTTTATTTGCTTATACAACACATGCTTGCTGTTAATCGTGCATGTTAATTAGGATAAGAAACTATAACAGGTTTTATGGATAAAGGAATAATCAAACAGATTAAAGTAAGCAATTTAATAAGTTTTTTTTAGAGAAAACTTCAATAACCAACTACTCCGTAATTGTTTATTGAAAATTCTTTGTTTCATAGAGATGAGAGTTGTTAGAACTTAGAACTCTAGCTAAGCTCGCAATTCTGTTATTACTTTCGTTTAGGCCCTGACATACATCACACACCTTCTTCTTTTTTATTTATCGTCCACCCTCGATGAAATATGCGACGCACCGAATGTATTGTTTCAAAACAGATTCATATGTCGCGTACTAAGAGCCCTCGTACGTCGCATATGAAACTTTTTTATCTAGAATGCTAACTTGGGACAAAGTCCTTTTTTTTCTTTTTGATGAAAAAAATTTAAGATGAGGGAATTGCGTCCTACTCCAAGTTCACGGAAGATCCAAGACTGAGAAAGCATTTACAATAGGTATTTACATATGTCTCACCTCAAGGGATAAAGTCCTTCTCTTGTATCTTGAATTCGTAATTCGATGTTCGAATTATTTCTTCTTCGTTTTTCATAGATGAGATCCTTTTTTATACCTCTAGGCTTTGGCCTAGAAGATTGGAATACTTGATTATGTTATTTATGTGGATTGTTATAAGGAATCATATTCAATTCAACTATGGAACTGAAAACACAAACTCACGATCCTTATTCGTTTAGTTTTTTTTCTTTATATGGGATGCTTGATCTCTTAGTTTGATGATGTGCCAATGAAACAAAATGCTTTCAAGTATATACACTCTAGTATATACACTATAGGGAATGAGTAATTCCGAAACCTACTTAATTAATGTGGCATTTGTTACATCACTCCGAAAGATAAATTAAAGAGAATCAAAATGTATTTAGACAGTTTACTACTACATTAATTAGCTTCAGTTATCAATTCAGCTTAATTTAGTACTGCATTAATTAGCTATCTTTAAGCTATCAATAAACTCTTTTTATCGAATAGACTCCACCGTTCCTTCATTTATAACTAAATACATGAAATACACTTACAATGCAAACATCATGTATATGGCTTTTATTCATCAAGAGTTCAAAACTAGTGAAGGAAGGTTAATGTTCCAACAATTGCCCTAACCCTAACAAATAAAACGAACAAAACACAAAGCATCAAACACATTATTTGCTTATGTGAATCATTGTTAATTTGTTCTATAAAAAAATCAATTATTTGACAATCAATTGAACAAAATTTATGACATATTCACAAATTCATAATTGTCTGGAAATTTTAATCAGTATAGGAGATCAAATCCGTATTTAACCTTAAAATGATCTCTTTTAAGTACATGCATGAACCTCTGAACTTAATTAAAACTTATAACAGCAGCATGTGCATGTGTTCTATACTCTTAGTTAGCTCTAACGTGGACTAGCTTCATGGCAATTGTCTTTTAGAGAGTTGGAAGAGTTAATCAGCCAACTAATCATTTGAACTTATAAAGCTACCAAACTACCAATCATTTTATTTTATTTCATTTTCAATCTATACGTTCCAAACTTCATGTAATCATGTCCAAATACATGCAACATACACATACTTTCTTAGAATAATCCTAAAATCAAATCGAATTTTAAAATCAATTTATTTGCATGAAAATAGAGATGGCTCTGTTCGTGTACAAATAAATTAAACTAGCTTAAATTTTAAAAACAGTTAAAATAATGGCTTATCAAAAAATTAAGCTAGTTTAAATTTTCCTCGTCCATTCGCAAAAAAGAGATTTACCGAACAGATATATAAATACTTCTAACTCTAAAAGTGCTCTGGTTACATTATACTAAGAAAATTGTTCATGGTATATACAGACAGAAAAGTAATACAAATCGTTTTGATTAAGGCAACTAGTTGACCCAAATTAGTCGGGAAAAGATACGAGGACGAATCCTTAGATAAGGACTGAGGATGATGCACACAAACGCTATAGTTAATGCACACACGTTATAACTCATGCACAGAGTATTTGGTGATGCACACCATCTGTGACAGTGCATTATTTATAACTCGTGTGTGCATCGGTTATAACGTTTGTGTGCGGCATCCTCATTATTTATGACCGCTGACATTTTCGTAAGCTTGATATCAAGAGTTGTTTATTTCATATACACGTTAATAACGTTATACATTTGCAACGTTATTGATTCAAGTAGGGAAAGAGTAGATATTTGATATAATAATCTTTATATGATTTAATTTATAGGAAAATAACAGGTTCATTTTAATATATATATATATATATAATAGATTAATTAGTCGTTAAAGTTTTCATGTTCATGTTTAAAGTTTATTTTATTATTATATCTTAACCATTTTGGAACCAAAAAACTCAAATTATGAACATTAGTTTGTTATCTGTGAACGCGAAAAATTTCGTTTTTCCTACGTTAAGCCTTGTTTTCCCCGAAACTTTTCTCTAATATTCTAATCTACTATTAAATCAATCCTTAATTTTCATCACATGTCACCTCCTCACTAAAACCGCCACATGTCGTTTTAAAATTCAATTTGCCACATGTCATTTTTCTATCATTTTCCATTTTGATAAAAAAAATCATATAATAGTAAAATTATAAATATGTATAAATTTTTTATTTTAGGATAATTAAGATATGCTAGATACTATGCTTCTTTATTTATATTTTTAAAATTCTCCAAACCATATTTTATATACTTTAATATACAAAGTGTTATTTATTAATTATATAGAAGGATTTCATCTTATAATTCATAAATTTTAAATACTTTAAACTAAATATATTTAAATATTTAAACAATGTTTGATTAACACTCACTTTATTAAAAATGTTTATCATACTAATTCAAAAACTTAATAATAAATAATTGATCATCTTTTTACTTTATCTATTTAGGTAATAATTTAAATTAAATAATTATTTTTAAAAATTAAACTAAATTTGTATGTGTTAAATGAACTAAATCAATTTGATAAAATAATTTAGCCTAAGTTATTTATGTATTGAAATTAAATTTATTATTCTATAAAACCCGTGTGACGGTGTGAGGCACGGAAAACTGAACTAGTGTTATTTATTTTTCGTTTACAACGGGTTTTTTTTAATCTAATTGTACAAAGACTTCAAATAATAAATTAAAGTATATATACTGTTTTCACCAAAGGGTATGAATCCCATAATAAACCCTCTTATAGAGATAAATAAGAATGAATCTAAGTCATTGGATGCATTGACATCCAATGACTTAGATTAAACTAGCTACCTCCACTTGTAGTGGGGGTAGTTGTGGTGGTCCGGCGGCCTTCCAGCGACCACCCGACGGAGGTCCGACGACCACCCGACGGAGGTCCGACGACGGTCCGGCGACGGTCCGACGACAGTCCGGCGGTGGTCCAATAATAAATGAAAAAGTTAAAGTATAAAAATAAATGAAAATTTAAGTCTAATTCAAATTGGTGAACATTTAAATATAATGTGATGAACATCTAATTATAATGTGATGAACATTCTGTTGGTGAACATGTAATTAAAATGTGATGAACATTCAGTAGAGTATATGAAAATGAACGTTTATAAACATTTTGATGAACATTTATGAACAACGTGATGAAAATTTAAGCTAATTGTAATGAACTTTTGAGTAATGAACATTTTATTAAATGCTTGTGAACATTTAAGGATGTTTGATGAAAATTTAAGTATGAGATGATGAACATTTAGGTAATTTTTAATGAAGATCAAGTGTTTTTCTACTCGAAATTATATTAAAGTGATGTTTGATGAACATTTAAGTAAGAGATGATGAACATTTATCAACATTTTGATGAACATTGATGAACAACGTGATGAACATTTAAGTCGATTGTAATGAACTTTGGCTAATGAACATTTTATTAAATTCTTGTGAACATTAAAGTATGAGATGATGAACATTTAGGCGATTTTTGTTGGAAATTAAGTGTGTTTTTAAAAGAAATTATATTAAAGTGGTGTTCCACATAAGTGGTTGTCCGGTGGTTGGTTGTTGGTGGATCAATGGTGGTGCGGTGGTGGTCAGGTAGTGGTTCTCCGTTTGTCCAAATAAGATAAACATTTAAGTGTAATAAACTTGGTGAACATTCAGTTGATGAACATTTAAGTATAATGTGATGAACATTCAGTTGGTGAACATTTAAGTATAATATGATGAACATTCAATTGGTGAACATTTAAGTAGAATGTGATGAGCATTCAGTTGGTGAACTTTTAAGTATAATGTGATGAATATTCAGTAGAGTATGTACAAATGAACATTTATGAACATTGTGATGAACATTTAGTAATAAATAATTTTGTAATATTTGTGAACAATTTTATACATCTTTGTGACAATTTTATTCCGGCGAGGCCCAAAGATGGTCCGACGGTGGTCGGCGGTGGTCCGGCGGTGGTCGGTGGTGTTCCGACGGAAGTCCGACGGTGGTGACAAGGGGTGTCACGTGTCATCATATGAGCTATTGGATCTCTTTTGATCCAAGGCTCCACATTCATTTTCATTTATCATTTTAACAAGTATTATTAGATGACACTTTTCCTTCACGAAATAAATAAATTAAAGTACACTAGATGACTTCCTCTAAGAACGTACAGGAAGTCGATCATGAACTGGATTATTCCTTTTGTAAGGTATCGATCTATTCATAATCAATCAGTACACATGATTGTACATTGATTGACCAAGATGCAAAGCCAATTATACTATAAAGTTTTTATATTATATACATGTATATAACCATAGTATATCAACCTGTCATTAAATCAGATCTCTGATTTACTAGTATCAACTAACAATTATGATGTCAAATTAAAGTACAGTGTCCTGTACGTGAGCCAAACTAGAAGTTTAGATTTCTCTTACAATCCCCATCATCTGTAATTAATTATTGGAAAAATTCAATGTTTCTTCCTGAGGTTTGGCTGATATCCACTTGAATTTATCCCAACTTTGGAAAGTAATGCACTATAAGTTATTTTTATCATTTTCTCGTTGACACCATCAACTATCATAAGATAAAATGTAGTTAGTGTTATTCATTATTAATTTCGATCTTGCAAGGACCCTACACATTGAGCACTACATGCAACGGACCCTAATTATGTTAGCAATGACTCATTTCTTATAAAGAAAAAAAACCAAAATATCAAGCATATCCTGGTAGTAGTTCGAGAAAAACGAGATGAGGTCAGTAGTTCACTAGTTAGAAAAACTGACATGAAACAAACCACGCAAAAGAAAGAGTCAAACAAGAAAAGAACAAACATAAACGAGGCTAAGAAAACAAGGATATGGTTGAGAGTTAGACTTGAGAATGACATGCACAAATACAAATTATAATAATTATATATAAAAAAAATTATTGTACGAATGAATGAAGAATATGTATTACTAATAATTTGAAGAATATTTATTGACAAATTTAAAATAAAAGTAAAAGTTATTCATTTTGAAAAATATTTATTAGGTAACAGAACGTATATGTTCATTGTAAAAATATCAAACGTTGAGTATAAAATTAATTTTAGGGTTTTAACCATCAACTGAAGCTTTTTGTTGAGTTTATCATTTGACATGGCATCGAAACTAGAGTGACAAAATGTCACAGGTTCAAATCTTTTCCACCCATCCTTTTCAAAGTGGAATTAGCGTTGGCTTTAATGAGGCCTTTGATCACGGCCGTCTAATGGTTTTCGGAGGAGGCCCTATTCAAAATTTAATTAAGGCTTTGGGTACATTTAAAAAAAATTAACTTGTAGATTTAAAAAATAAAAAAGTTCATATTTACAAAAGTGAGTAAAAATAGAAAAAGTCAAAATTACAGTATCATAAAATTCTTAGCACTTTAGCATAAGAGAACAAGTTAAATTATATATTCTTTGGAGGCAAATAAAGAATCAATAGTTTTTTAAACATGAACAACGAGAAGGATAGGATGTGCATGCACAAAATCATATATAAATAAAATGGCAGAGCAATGTCAAAAAGAAAGGATTTGAACACAGGCCCTCGCGCTCACTAATAACAACTGGGCTATGTTTATTTCCTTGTTTTCATACACACAATTTTTATACTTATTTTATATCACGCATCCAGATTTTGGGCCCTCCAAATATTTGGGGCCCTACGCGGTGGCCCATCTTGCACACTCTCAAGGTTGGCCCTGCCTTTGGTACATCCACACAAGCCTAAAGGTTTTTTATGTGAGGAATGTGATAAAGTATGAAATTAATGTTGGGCTTCATCCAAACAACTTAAGTTTTTTATTCAGATGATCTCTTGACATATAACAAAGCTTGTGCGGCATTAAGTTCAAATCTCATTCACCCCTCATTTCAAAGTGAAATATTTGGCGTCGGGTGTGAGGAAGCTCATGTTACATTCTACACTCCAAGCCAAAAAAGGGCTTTCACGTGAGGGACGTGATAAAGTATAAAACTAACCATGTTACATCCACATTTCAATCTCAAAAAGCCCAAAAAACTAATATTGAGACTTCAATTATCAACTTAAGTTTTTTATTATGTTGGTCTTTGACGGTATATTTGATGCATAATACGTATTAAGAACGACACACATCATAAAATGGCCCCAAGTTGATAGTTGAATAAAAATATTCTTAGATTGATGGAAGACCTTTATATAATGTGAATAACTTAATATTCTAATGGTGCTATATTGTTTGATCGAATTGCAGGTGATAATAGCAAATTAGCAACAAGATTCTTATGTTTTACTTCTTGTTGGTAAGATTGATATCAATTTTGTTCCCCAGATCCATATGGGCTACATCACTGAATGATATTGGGCCAGTGAACTTGATTTCATAATATGATATCAAAGCTGAATAGTCTTACCATTTGGGCTGAACGAAGCTCAAATATTAGAGCAGAAGGCCGTTTAGAACTTTGATAAAAATTTGAGTTTTTGCAAAATGAGAAATGAGTGTTCAAATGAGAAATGAGAACTATGCTCATAGTCTCATACACAAAAGCTTATACACTTAATAATGCACATGTGACAACCTTTTGCATGTAAGTGCATAAGTTTTTGAATATATGTATGAGAATCTCGGGAAGCTTTCGTCAACATTTTAGTCAAATGCTTATGTTATTTGTTGAATCAGAATCTTGTTAGGATAAGATGGAGCTAGTCAGAGTCTAGTTAGCTTGAAAATTTCCTAATGTCTTCTCCTCAATTTTTGCCAAGTGTATAAATTGATTGCTGTACGTGAAACAAAAAGAATTGCACTCTTTGGCTCCACCAGTTTCCTATCCGGCTAGATGAAGCTTCATATTCTGAATATGAATATGCTTCATCTCTAACTCTATAAAAAAAATGGGATTAGACAATGAGATTATGTCAAATTTCACAACCCTCCATTCAGAAAAACAAAACAAAACAACGGTGCATGCTTTAGCAAGCTTTTTACAACAGATAATAGACCAATTCAGAAAATCAAAGTCCAGATGAACACTACCATAACTCATATTCTCATTTCTAATCTTCTGTCTGTCACATTTATACATCTCCTCCATAGCTACCTATAGTTAGCAACAATCTACTGCACCTTGCTTGAATATCATAATATTTCCTACTACACATGACATGCATATTTTTCTTAATGGTTCAGCTAGTAACAGAATCACAAATTACATCCACAACAGACTGACTCTTCAAATCAGTTCCTCTACAAGGTTTCACCTAAATGAATGTAGTAGACAGAAAAAACACAATTTTCAACTTTTCATCAAATCAACATGCACATCCTATTGCTTTTGCTATCTGTTGTGGAAGCTATGCATCAACATGATCAAATCATAAGACTCAAAGAAAAGTATCTAATAAAAAAAAGTATATACATAGTAGCCAAACAAATGTAGCAACGGTGATTGCGTCTACGCGATCGGAGTCACCGGAATGATTAAGCTAGTAGCAGAAATCACATTTACTTCAGATTGTGTTCTTTCGAATCAGTTCCAGACAGAGATTTCATTTCACCATGAGTAAAAGCTTCACAAAAACTTGGCACTTAGATGATCACACAGATTTCATCAAATCAACATCTATGCCCATTCTATTGCTTATCGTCTCTTACTGAAGCAATACATCAAACCACAAGAACACATGTAAAGAGCTCAAACAGAAAAACCTGATACTGATTCATTCAGCTGAATATCATATTTATTTCCTACTGTACTACACATGATAATATGATATGCATATTTTCTTAATGACTCATTCAGCTAGTACCAGCAATCACATTCAGTACAGATTGTCCCCTTCAATTATATGATGAAAATTCAGAGCTGCGAAATTGAAAACTGGAGTTTAAAGTCTCAATCTAAAAAGTATATACATAGTGAGAATTCAGGCCAAGAGGTTGAGATAAACAGAAGTAGCAACTCCAAGGGCATACACACCAATCACAGCCCCAACAAAATCCTTATCAGACCTAGTCGCCAGCCCAATCCCCGCGATTCCTGCAACTCCAATCGGAACACGAACCAGCAACGCCTTCCTCGCACCATCCACCACAGCCTCCGTAAGCAGCTCCACCGCAAAAGCCCTAAAGTCATCGGCTCCGATGGTTTGGGCCTGGGCGTTCGAATTGGGGCGGATAGAGCGGTAGGCGTGGTCCACTTGGGCCTGGGAGGGCGGATCGGGGGCCCATTTCTTGAGCAGAGAGTGAGAGGAGGAGAGAGCGAGGTGGAGACGGAGGGAGGCGTCGGGGAGTTGGTAGGGGAGGAGGCCGGAGAAGGCGTGCTGAGTTAGGGTGAGGAGGGAGGAGAAGACTGAGTCGCAGGCTGAGTTGAACTCGGATGAGTTGCGGAATGTGGTCGAGACTCGTTTTGATGGTGATATCCCCATCGCTTTGATATTCGCTCAGTTTCCTCCGCTCGTTTACACAGACAAAGAAAATGTTCTTGTTGGGGGCTCATTTCATGCACTTAAAGTGATCAAGACAGAATAGGTAGACTCAAGATTCAAGTGTAACAAGAGATTCTACATACAATTTATATACCAAAAATCATCAATTCAGCTCTATTTTTCTCCATAAACAAATCTCAGATTACACATAAATCCTCCTTATTCCTATGTGTTCTAATCTTTTGATAGGGGACAACAAAATCCAACTTCATCACCTTGAATACTTCTCCTTATTTTTCCCCCCATATCTACACAGATCAAATGCCAATAAATTCAGACCCAAATCGGGCTATGGTTGAGACATCAGATGTTCATAGTTTCTCTTCGCTTCCTGGATGGACTTCTGCAAATCCGCGTACATTTTCATCGAATTCTCCGCAAATCCGCCAACCTGGCTCAAAAAGATAGTCAAGCTCGACCTGAATTGAACATACCCCATATTCCAATCTTCAAATCCTTCATCATGGTCATCATCAGCTGCTGCCTTCTTCGCATGTTTCTTCTCCTGCCTCGGTAAAAACCGAGACGTCTCTCCTGCTAAGCCTTTTGTTGTATCCACCACTTCCTTAACTGGAAGCGACCCCAGCATTTCAAGCCAGACGCCACAAACTGTGTAAATGGGCGGGCCCCATCTTTTAAGGTCTGGAGCTGAACGAAGGCGTTTTCTCTTAGTGGACACTTGAGGGAGGGAGACGCATTTGTGGAGCCAGTTGTTGATTGCTTGAACATAGTATTTTTGGGCGGCTATCCATTTGTTGAAGCTTGAAGATAAGTTGTAAAGTTCGTCCTCGAGGATGGATGTTGACTGTCGGTGTGACTCCGAGTGGACTGAGATTTTGGCGTGGCTGTTGGTGTAGGCTATGGTGACTATGTGAAGCTGGAGTCTGTGGCACTCGTACATTTCTTCCCACATCCGGCATAATCTGTAACAAACAAAGAGACCTTACTATAAAAGCAATCTTTACCGAAATCAGCAATTAAACTAAAATCCTCTAGTTCCACATGTAAATTCCCGGAAAAAACTTGTTTATGTTTGAAGTATCATCAATGTTGATAATTTCTTTCAAGTATTAAAACTTAGGAAGTTATTTGCGCCAAATGTATGAATTTCCAAAATTAAGCTGAAAAGTTGATATTGTAATGGTTTATGTTTTTCAAATCCAGGTTTGTCCACAACTCCACGTGAAAATAGTGAAATGCTATGGATATAATAGGTATATGATGAATCAACTGGGGCAGATGGCTTTACCCTTCAACCAATTCCTCGAGTTGTGGTTCAAGCTCCTTATCTCTTAATTCCTCAATTCTCTTTGATATTGAATTTATCCTGTGAATAGCAACTCCGATCCTAGAGTGCAAATCCTTTACAGACGCACGAGTCTTGTCAACCTTGTGTGAGCTTTCATCCCTTGATTCTTGTTCTCTTAGAAATTTACACTTCATGTCATACTGTCTTCTCACTATTTGACTAGCCTGTAACCGAACAAAGGCACAGAACAAACATTTCTTATTAGTGAGCAATTAATGCAAACATCAAATCATTCAAAACTTGGTTTGTCTTTTGTCTAAGCCTCTAAGGCATATAGTAACATTGCAATTGAGAATTCATCCGCAGAGAAAGTATTAGATATGTATCGATGACATGAAACATAAATCATCTATCCAGATTTAAGATATTATCAAATGGCATTCTTACATTATCATGGTGTTATATAGTAGCAAAGAGCATAAGTCATACTGTAGTTCAAGCTTTATTCAGAGGTTTCAATGTGTTTATGTAACATTTTATAAATCAAAGTTATACAAGATCATCTTCTTAAAGTTGGCCTTGCGTGCTAAAAAAGATATAACATCCAAAAATCACTTTAACACACAATTTCATACTTGACAGGAATTTATGATTAATTGAGCGAAACACTGTGGCAAGGGCTCCATAAAACAGAAAAAAAGAAGAAGGCAAAGAGTTCACTCAAGGACTGAACTGACACGGAGGAATGACTAGACCAAAAAATGCATCTTAAAGCCCAACTGAAAACGACCCATATTTGAACATCAAGCATTCATATAGTCCTAGTGTATTCACACTCTAGCTTAGCTTTCTATAAAAGAGATTCAGAACTCAAAGATGTAACTCTACACCTCCTTTATGTTTTTTGTGTAACAAAAACTACGGAAATGGCGTGCTATAACCTAATATTATTTGTGCAGTTACACATTAGTTACTGTCAGGCGGTAATTCCGGTAACTCTCTCACACATGAATCACTTTTCTCGTATGGTTGGAAGTTACTCTAGATGGAAGATTACACCATTGGCTTACCAATAATACTCTACCGGAACAACAAAACCAAACCTCATATCAGTTAAACCATCCACATGTCCCGTGATCATTTTCACATAGACCAATGGCGACAAATAAGAATTGTCTGACATACTTGTTGTCAGATACAGTTATAAATGGTCAGTGATGAGTGCTAAGTTAACCACACACTACGCAAGAGTTTATGCTTATGTTTACAGCATTTATTGAGAGATACTAATATGTCATCTAGCGTGTTAGGGTAGACGGTTATATCGTCTATGGGAGGAGAAAGATGGCTTCACAGCCAAACAATGCCTAAGCAATTAAATGAAATAAGCTAGGGGTACATTAGTACTTCCTAAGCCTACCTAGATATTTCCCTATTTCTGTTATTTCAATTCAGCAAAGGAATAAGGTGAATTCTGTGCCAGAATTCAGTTAGAGGAGAGAGGGTGGAGAAGGGGACAGCTGGAGGGCTTAGCCTTGGGGTATAAGAAGGAGGTTAGGGAGAGAGGGAATGTATCCTGTCATTTTCTGAATATTCTGCGGGCGTTGCCTTGGGCTCTTAGCTTGGGATTATCCAGCTCTGAGATTGTTTTGCTCCTTTTGGCTTTGAAATCAATACAAAGAGAGGTTAGTCTGGGGTTGAGCTCTCATTCATCCATTATAGCGCATACCTTTAGTTTCCGTTTCTTAATCAGTTTTTCTCTCTTCTTTTTTTATCAAATTTGGATGTTAAATTTGTGGAATTAAGGACACCTATATGGCTATATATGGTTATACTACTTAAGATCCCAAAGCACTTACAGAATCTCCTCATAAATCACTGCTGGTTTGTTGAACAAAAGAGCATCATCCACAAAGGCCCAATTTCCACAGCTCATTCCCTTAAAAGCCCATACAAAGAACTTACAAAGCCGTACCTCAAAATACAGACTTCCACATCCAAGGAATGCAAACCACCAAAGACTTTAAACTTTTTACCCCATCATCCTCTTTAAAACCTAACTTACATTCACTATACGAGCTTACGGCTACTTTTCAGAAAAACATACATCCATTACTAGTCTCCGCCACACCTTCAACCTAACTATGTAGGCCCGTCAAGCACAAGAAAAACATTTAATCATCTATTCAGAAGAACTGAATAATTAACTAAAAGAGAATAACATTCTCAAATACTTATAATTGACTACATCCTAAGTTGTCAAATATAGGTACTCAAAATCCTCTGATTATTGATTTTATGAATTTAGCGCATACAAGAAATAGAATTTATGACAAGCATAACGTCGAAGACTATGACTAGCTTACAAAAGAGATTAGTAGTTAATGTTTGATAATTTATTCAAGGTTAGAAGTTGAGAGCTGTTACCTTCACTTCATCATAAAGCTTACGCTCCCATGCGTGTAACCTATCAAGTGTGGATGCATGACTACCAGAATTCATGTAGACATTTTCCAGGGGATTGCCAGTCATGTCTTCATTATAATCTATCGGGTGTGCACCAAGAAGGTACCTAGATGAAGAAGAGTGTGATGATGTAGTTCGATGCCAGGTTAAGTACTTTGTCGTAGTTTGCGCAGGTCCTGCAGTAACCAAGTAGAGATACTTTAAAGCACCGATTTTTTTTCAGTCATGGCATACCACTATAATCAGAAAATCACATCAACACAAAATATTGGAAGGTGGTAAAAAGCTAAAATGCCAGTAATGCTACAAGAATCACCACAACATCTTGGTTAAGTTGTGACCAAGTATATTACATCCAGATTCATGACATCCTCATCAAATAAACGTTTATATCATGAAACTATATACTGGCAGATCTCATCATATTTTGTATTTAAGAATCTACATATAACCTGTTGATCAAACTAGTGAATACTTTCCAAACATGAAAAGCGCACCTTCTGGAACTTGGCTTGGGTCTTCCCCACAAGAAAAGCAGGCTTTAAACATAGAGCTTGTGGATCCGCCTGATGCATAAGGTAAGCAAATTTAGCCAATCATATCAGAATAAATATGTCATGAAAATAAATTCAACTCATAGAATTTAATAGGTTTATTATAAATAGATATAACATCATAACTAAGCTTATACTGACAGGACTCAGGCAGGTAACTCTATAAACTAACTCTTTAGAAGTGAGTAATTGCTAAACTACTTTATACGGTTACTCCCATTATAATATTTCGAAACGTTTTATAAAGGTCTCCTAGGGTTTTTCGTATACCTGCACTTTTAGAAATAAATATAATAAAAAAATATATGCAGTCTTAACTATCATACATCTTGGTAATCTAAACAACTATGGAAAGCAGAAACTGAAGATAAAATTAATTTCTGGTTAATTTACATTGAAAACCAATCATAACCTTAGATATACAGTGAGACAATCTACTTACTTCCCTGCCCCGGAAGAATTGGCCGAAAATGCAACTTGTTCGCTTCTAACTTTTTCGGAACTTCTCTTCCGGCATCAGAAGCTTTGACAAATAGGTTTTCAACCTCCCTCATGCTACGGAAGAAGTCTTTTGGTGCAACTTTATGCTCAATACCATCTTCTTTCACCGGTGTTATCTTAGCATGGTTTATAGTAGAAGTTGAAGGCTCAGAAGATTTGGCTCTCAAAGGTGACAATCTCGGAGAGTTCAACTTCTCACCGTTCAATAACTCGTTTTCAGGAGTACCACTTCCTGCAGTTTGCATCGTGGGAGATGCACTAGGAGGAACATGAGCTGCTGCCCTATTAAGATTTTCGAAACTCCGAACAAGAGTCTCTGGTGTTGACGGGTCATCAAACTCATCGTCTGACTCTTCAGACCCTTCACTTTCATGTGATGATAGCTTATCTTCTTCATCATCTTCCAGTTCAGGCATTCCTTCATCTTCCAGTCCAGCCATTCCTTCATCTTCTCTTAACTTTTTCCCAACATGATCGTTCTCAAAACCGTCATTTATCTCACTCCCTTGATGTGACGAAAGGTGATTGTCAATAGGATGAAAGAGACCAAAGTAATCCCAAGGTGAATCTTCATGCGCAACAGGTGAATCTTGATGTATTGGTGAAGTGTCAGGTGGTGTTGTTTCAGCTCTTTCTTGTGAACGGGGAGTAACGGACTGTGGTGTACCCAAAGAGGTTATAGTCCCTGTCGCTGCTACAGGAGGCTTTTCTTCAACCTTTCTGGAAAAGCCGCCCCTAAATCTCATATGGTTTACATGGAACCGAGTAGAGCTCGGAGAAGACTGAGATGAGGAGAGATGTTCAACTGCATCAACCCGTTGTGACACAGATGGCGAAGAGAATGAAAACGGCGAAAGAGACTTTCCTGCCACTGCAAGAGGCTCTGGGGTGGCACTCGTAGAAGTGTACAAGGAAGGTTCTAAGGGAGCTTCAGGCTGAACAAATTTTCTCAGAGCAGTTCCAGTACTTTTCAGAGATTGGATGTAGGCAACATGAGCCGCAGCAAGTGAGCATCTTCCATCAAGAGCTTGTTTAACGTACTTTTTCCTCTCCCGGCACAGCTGCAGTGCCTTGTCTTCTTCTATTTTAGAGCCAGATGCTCCCATGTTCAAAGATATTGATCTTAGATACAACTCTCACATAAAAACTAAGACGAAAGCTACTTTCCTGAAAAAACAATGACCTAAGTCAAATTAGAAGAAACCTGACACAAAGAGTAACAGCATGAAAAAACCTTCACAAGTTGTTCTGATTTTAAGGCTTGAGCTTCTATTATGCCATACTCATTTACAACAACTGCTATTCTTCAGTGAAAATTCCTGCACCACCCTCAGATTTGATTCCCACAGTGAATTTAACCAAGAAAATAGTGCGCACTAGAGTTAAAAAGTAGAAAATGCAAGATAAAACCGAAGCATGAATCTATTATAAAATAACCAACTCATACCAATTCAGCACTGGCCCATATAACAAGAAAATGATGATCTTACAGAAATACCATAGTTTTATATAGAAACGCCTATATATCAAGTTTAGAAATTGATTTATGATTTACATAAAATTCACAAAGCATAACAATCTAAACAAGAATCAAGAGTTACGAAACCCCAAAGAAACAAGCAATGACATTACTCTATGCAGCAAGTGACTTTAGAAACCATTCCCATTACTCTCTCAATGCTCTTTCCTTAGCTCTACAAAAAAAAAAAAGAGATTCCAATCAACGAAAACATAACCTCTAGGATGAAATGAAATAGACAATAACAGCACCAACACAATCAAGATCTTAGTTTAGCTGCATTTGCCATCACCATAAAAAGCTATCCTAAAAGCATTAATCATAACGAAAACGACAAAAAAACGAGCTTAAATATAAATTTAGTCATGTAAAGACACTAAATATTAGCTCAAAAGGATAAAAAGATAAACCCCTTCCAAGCTTAGCACAGACTTTCAGACTTAAACTGACTCGAAAAACTGGAGGTTCAGAAAATAGGTTAGTGGAAAGTCCAACCCTTCAACAATAGGCTGATCTAACAAGCAGGAATTCTCTAGACGAGACTAGCAAACCTTAACATTAAGCGTTGTATGCAAATAAAATAAAAACCTAAAAGCTGTACAACTCAAAATTGAACCTCGGAACAGCAAACCTAGAAATCTGAAGTGATATGGAGCTCCAAGGGTGGAAGGATGTGCTGAATCAATCTAATTCTTTTCGTATGACAATAAAATCTACTAACTCTTTTAGATTGTGGCGCATAAACTTCAATTCAACAAAATTAGAGAGAAAGAGAGGGACCTGAAACAGAAATAAACACACTTCGGAAACGCCAAACTTGTCTGATAAGAAAACGAGAGCAAGACCACCGAATTTAGCAGCAAAATCAAAACTCAGAGGCCTCTATAGCCATCAATGGAGTCAACAGAAGAATTAGGAAATAAGAAACAGTTCCAATTGAAGTAAAGATTACACGAAAAGGAATTTCTCTCTCCTCCTCTTTCACTCAACTCACTAACCCGACACCAAAATTGAACACAAAAACCTCAATTCTAACTAATCCGAGTCAAATTACTATCAGAAGAGGAATCAGGTTCTCCGGATTCGGAAAAGATGAAGCTCGTATCCCTCTAAATCGAAAATGAAAAATGGAACTTTCGGAGATTCTATTCGGTGGCAACTTTACCTAATTGTTTAAGCTAAGCGATGCGTCATGTGCTTGGTTTTGACTTTTGAGGGAAGAGTGGGTTTTAGTAAGAGGAGAAATCAGCCGGTAGTGGAGATAAAGGCGAGAGAGAGAGAGAGAGAGAGGAAGACTGCAGATTCCATGCAAAAAGCACAAGGGAAAGGTAGAAGACAGGTCAAGGGTAAAAGAGCGGTGCCGGTGCGTTGTGTGTGGGACCCACCGGCTTAGCCTTCTGGGTCCCACTTTTTTCAGCTCGAAAATAGTAAAGCAAATACATTTTGTATTGATTACCCTAATTTAGAGATACTTTAATATAAAAATGAAAGTTTTGAAGGAAAATTAAATTTAGGTATTGTTTGGCAATTACTTTATAAAGTCTTTTTTAGTTATAAATAAAGCATTTTTAAGCTTTGAAATTTGAGTAATTAATATCTCACGCTTTATCATAACAAAGTCATTATAATGTTGTTTTACCAAACACCATTATTCTAGAAAAGGACTTTATCTATAAAAAAGGCTTTATAATTGATTTGTCAAACAAACCTTTAGAGATAGTTTTATAAATATACTAGTTGAAAGTACTAAGCTAAGTATTATGTGTAGTAACGATATATATGTGTGCAAAAAGCTATATTACTGATAGTGTGCATTATATGTGAAATCTTGAAGGTTATGTTTTAGCAGCTTGAGTTAAATGTGTTATCTCGTCTCATTTTGTATGGTGTAAGTTTAATGTTGTTGTTTCTTCATAAATATTAGACTTGGCCAAACGAGGGCTGACTCACTCGCCTCTCTAACTTTGCGTGCTTGAACACAAGATAAAGCCCTGTCGGGTCGATAGGCCCTGCCCGTGAGGGTACGAGGGTCGGGTACAATATGGAGCTCAAGCTCTGGAGGGCCGACAGAGTCGACCCATATTATATATTAATAAATAAAAAATAATTAAAATATATATAATTCTAAGTCTAACCTAAATTAGGTTTTCTCTAACCTTCACTCTCAAATTTTAAGGCTTTATTGCATGATTTATGCATTGTTTTGGACATGATTAAATGCAGTATTTTGGAAATATTTTAATGCATTGTGTTGAAGTATTTTTATTCGGTTTTTTCTTTAAATTTTATTAAATAAACATATTTAATATAAGCGGGCTACCCTGAGGGCTACCCGGCCTGAATTAAGGGTCGGGTATGTATAAGGGGATAGACCCTATATGCGAGCTGCGGGCTAGCTCGACCCTCCTGAATGGGCAAAAAGTTTGACTAGCCCGGCCCGACACGTTTGGCCAGGTCTAATGAATATAGAAAATATTGAAACAATATGAGTGATTGCACCAAGTTGTAAAGTTGAACATGTGAAAGAGTTATTAGGTGAACATAAGCTTTTGCGTTCATTATTGACATTTTTTAAGTTATTTATTTATTTGGAAAATGTTATAGTTAACTACTTTTTTAAAGCTTCATGGAAAAAAAAAGAGTTGAGAAGGGAGGGGACAATTGCACAAGATTTTTTTATTTTTTGAGCCGTACATATAAACGCTATGTCAAAGCGTATTTTATAATTTTAGAATGAAAAAAAATCAAACGCTATCAAGTAGCGTTTTCAAATATCGGCTCCAATACTGAACTAACCGGCTAAAACAAGTTCTCCGGTTGAGAATCGAGTAATAAGATCAATGTCCCTATTGACGTGTAGTTGTACGTTATTAATGAAATCGTGAAGTAAGTACTATGGGTATATCTGTGTTAGGAACTCTTTTGTGGTGGTTGATATTTTCATGTATATCCTTTTTTACGGAAGACTTGATTGAGCCGTTATTTTTATTGGTTGAGTCGTCAATATACAGCGCACTCACCTTGTGTTCTACTTTTTAACCCTTCAATTTATTAAAGCTCTATGCTATAGCGTTCAAAACTTCGGTTCAACAATGAAAAGCACCGGCTTTTAAATTATGTCCCTTTTTTTTTATCACATCTACAATGGTTAGGTTATGTCTGATTGTCGTTTCTATAATTCTACTAATTATAATTATCATTATCATAGTTTTATTTCTAAACCTCATTTTAATCCTTATATTGAAGAGATTACTAACTTTTTTGGCTTTCTGTCTTTGATTCGTGAGTTAAACTTCGGGAAAACTCTAGGCTTCGACCATCCTGATTATTTTACTTGTTTTAATCATCTAGCGTGTTATAGAATTCGCATCAATTTCGCGTATATTAATACTCTTGGTATTAAGTGTGTCTCAATGACTCCTTCAAAGTTTTTAATTAGAAAAACTAGTCCAAATAGTTTTTATTAGTTTTTCTTAAAGAAAATTAATCCCTTGGGTTTTTCCTTTTCCTTTGGGGCAGAGGCTAGTTTTTAAATGGGTCATTTTCCTAATAAAAACGTGTAAAACAGTTATTTACCCAACCCAGAGTTCCAACTTTCAACTTCCTTATTAGGGTTGTTGTAGTTTCCATATAATGATTACTTCTAATTTTCTAACCCCCTACCGCTATGTTCTATACAAACACGTGGACCATCTTTCCTTATTTACACGTGTATTTTTGTCAGACGACGTGACAACATCAACTTATTCACATTCCTATTATCATACACATGCAATATATACACCTATATTTTTGTGAGACGATGTGGCAACATCAACTTATTCACATTCCTATTGTCATACACATGTAAAATTCGGACTCAGCCTACATCCTCGTGGCCTCAAGATAGGAAGCCAAATCCACTATGTAAAAGGTGAAGGTCTTACAAAGAGCATACAACAGATCTTTACACAAAGGCTTACAACTACAGAAACAAGAAGCAAGCAAGAGATAGAAGAACCCCCTAAACAGTCACCGACAAGACTCCAAACCCTATCCCCCACTGAGCACCCGAGGCTGCGATCTCAGAGCTTCTCCACTAGCCAAGACCACCGTCTTCAAGCTTGGAACACCAACAGCAAGAGATTTGCTTCGGCGAAGAAGAAGAATCAAGCCAACGTTGAACTCCTCCAAGAACTCTCTCAGATCTCTCTCTCTCGCCTCTCAGATGAACAGTGACGAAACAAATAAGAAGTGAAGAGGGAGAATAGGGTTAGAAGCTTATATACCCAAGCTTCTGCGAAGACACGCGGAGCCCCGGTTTCCTCCAAGCGGGTCGGGTTACGTCTTGGGCATCTGGTACAGATATGGGCCTATTCTTCTACTGGACCAACATAAGCCCATTACAACATAATCGAGTTCCTAAGTAAGCCTAAGTACAAATGATCTGATAAATGGCTAATAACCAAACTAATGGAAATTACCCTTACAATATGCCCTCTTAATTTCCAACACCTTTACAAAGCCTAACTCTAACTGTAGAACACAACCATTTGATGAGAAAGGAGCAGATTTGCAACTACCAACCATCGTCGACCAATGCACACTTCAACACTCATCATGGAACATCCCATATGTGGAGATAATCCCTGCAAAATGAAAACTTATCACTTGTCACAATTTTAGTACCATGATCAGCAGGATTAAGATCACCCTTAATCTTACTAACTACAATTTCCTTCTTCTCTACTTTATCACGAATAAAATGGTGCCTCACATCTATATGTTTGGATCTTTCATGATACATGACGAGGCGAATTGTCGTATGCCAAGTCAAGTAATCCTAACAAGCTCACTAACAAGTATAGTAGGCAAGCAAGAGTCGAATCCCAAGGGAATCAGGTTATCGATTCTTAAAGTTATAATAATGATTAACGAGTGTAAGTAACCAAGGGGGGGGGTTATATGTTTTAAGAACAAAGTAACGAAGGTTGATTTGGATTGTAAATATATCAATGGAAGGTGTTTCACTTGACAATTATCCACTAACAGATTAACAAGTTGATCATAAACTCCTTTTAATCCTATGTCGAATTACTCATATGATCGTTCTAATCCCTGTTCTAATGTAGTTATTAGTCCAACTAGTCCTAATAACCCTTACTCAACTATAACCTTGAAACTATCAAGATTCAATAATAAAGCAGCTCTAAGTTCAGGAATGGATAGATACATGCAATACCATAGACAACTAGTCAAATACTCGACATGTACTCAATTCTCTTCACAATTGACATTCACAACTAGTTCATGCAAATTGTGTGTGCTACAAACAAGTATGATATTTCAACTAGAAATAACCAAACAATAGCAATATGAATGAGATGAAACTACTTAGATGGCCAATCTAAATGAGCAAATCTAATTCAATAACAATACACACAAGAGAATAGAGACAATCATAAGAGTAGAACTAAGGAAAGGAATCTCACAACTTAATCAATCCGAAAGATTCAAATGTCAAGCAAAACAATGGAAACTTAGCAACTCATGAAGTTCTTGAGGAAAACTCTCAAAACTTGGAAATGGAATGTGTTAGATGATGGAAGATCATCAACCCCTAAAACCTATAAGTCTCTGCAGAATTAAACTGACAAATTGAAGGTAAAAACGTTATAAAAACGTTACAAAACTTAACACAACATACTAAATCGGGAAAATGAAGAAAGTCTTCTCTGGCGGATTTCCACGATCGCGGTTTGGGACCCGCGATCGTGGATTTTCTTCTGAGATCTGGCTTCTTCAGGTGGCATTTCCGCGATCACGGTTTTGGACCCGCGGTCGCGGAATTTCTTCTGTGATCTTGGCTGGTCCAGTAGGTTTTCCGCGATCGCGGATTTGGCTTCCTTGGGTTCGTCTTCATCTGCTTCCAATGCTACCTGTGGTCTTCTTCAACTTCGACTCCTCTTCTTATGCTTCAATGCTCCGCATCATCTTCTGTAATCTCATATGTGACTCAACTCTCCAGAACTCCATGATTACATAATACATCATAACATCTAGCATGATCCTATACAAAATGAGCTAATAACCTATAGTAGCGCTATGTAAAATACCGCTTATCAATACACAGGATCCTTACACAAATACAAAGCACTTTGACTATCAATGTGTAAAGTAGGAACATAATTAACAGACTGAATCTCATTCAAAATTCCTGTCAACCAAGTGGCTTCTTTAGCTGCTTCAGTAGCTGCAATATACTCAACTTCAGTAGAGGTAAAGCAACCACAAACTGTTGTTGAGATTTCCAAGATATACAGTTTCCAGCCCAAGTGTAGAAATAAGAAGTAGTAGACTTCCTAGTGTCTCTATTACTAGTAAAATCAGAATCTATAAATCCATGTAACTCATCTCTACTAGTATGCTCAGAAAACACTAACCCTAAGTCCTTGGTACCACATATATATCTCAGAGTATACTTCATAGCAGTCCAGTGATCAGCACCAGGGTTTGACATGAATCTACTTAACACACTCACAGCAAAAGCCAGATCAGGTCTGGTACACAGCATAGCATACATAATAGAACCAACAGCAACATCATAGGGTACACTAGACATTTTATCAATTTCTTCTTGACTGGTGGGACAACTATCCTTGTTGAGTTCTAAGTGACTTCCTAAGGGAATAGAAGTAGGTTTAGAATTTTCCATGTTAAATCTATCCAAGACCTTTTTCAAGTAGTCTTTCTAAGATAACCACATCATTTTCTTCTTTCTATCCCTAAGTATCCTAACTCCAAGAATCATTTGGGCAGGACCAAGACTTTCATATCAAAATGCATTTTAAGATCTCTTTTAACACCAGAAATAGTCACTTTAGAATTACTCATCATAAGAATGTCATCCACATAAAGCAGAACATACACAGGAGAAATAGACTTTACATTCTTGAAATATAAGCAAGTGTCATAACTGCTCCTATGAAAACCTAGTTTTCTCATGCAGGCATCAAATTTTAAGTTCCATTGTCTAGGTGATTGTTTCAACCCATAAATAGATTTATTCAATAAGCAAGCATGATCAGGATTTTTCACATCAGTAAAGCCCTTAGGTTGTTTCATGTAAATAGTCTCATCTAAGTCCCCATGTAAAAATGGGGTTTTAACATCCATTTGTTCTAACTCCCAATCAAACACAGCACACATAGCAAGTAATAATCTCATAGTTTTATACTTGACAACAGGTGCAAAAATGTCATTGTAGTCCACCCTTTCTCTTTGGGTGAAACTCTTAGCTACTAACCTAGCTTTAAACCTAGGTGGATCCATCTTACTGTTACCATCTTTAATCTTGTAAATCCACTTACAATCAATAAGTTTGGCTTTGTCTGGTTTAGGGACAAGGGTCCAAGTCTTATTAATTTTCATGGATTCAATTTCTTCATGCATAGCTTTTATCTATAGATTAGCATTTTTGCATTTCATGGCTTGCTCATAAGTGTCAGGGGTGTAGGAGTTATCAATCACATTTGCAGTAATGAAGGCATAGTCAACTAGGCCAACAACAACCAAAATAACATGCTCAACATTATTAGAAGCAAACTTCTTATTAGGGATCCTAACCCTAGGGACTCTATCTCTAGCTAATTGATAATTTTCTAAGTCATGCATTTCAGTTAAGGGTTCAGACACCACATTGTCATTCATATTATGCATATCAGAAGACTTGAAAATATTAGAGTTCGAAGTTTCTTCCCTGTTTTCTCCTCCCCTTAATTGTTGTGCATTGTTATTTGCACCATTTCTTTCACCACTTTCTGTTTCCTGTCCTCTTGAGCTATTGACATCTGTCTCCCTTGAGCTAGGCATCTCTTCACTTGTGCCTTCATTTGACTCATTTTGACTGAGGGACAGCTGACCAATGTCAAATTCCTCTTCATATGGGGGCAGTGGCTCGGTGGGAGTGTAGAAATGTCTTGATGGAGCTTCATCTCCATCACCATCTTCTGAGGTACCTGTCACCTTGGTAGCAGCAGTTAGATTATTCTTGAAATGAAAATCTTTTTCATTAAAGGTAACACTTCTTGACACTATAACTTTTAAGCCATGAGGTTGTAAAACAAGTAACTTGTACCCTTTTACACCCTCTGGGTATCCTAGCATCACACATTTGATGGCTCTAGGTTTCAGCTTACCTTGAGAAATTTGAGAGTAAGATGTGCAACCAAAAGTTTTTAAGTGTGATAGACTCGGTTTTCTACCCATCCACATCTCTTGTGGAGTTTTAAAGTTAATGACAGAGGAAGAAGACCTATTAATGAGATAAGCAGCATTCATTACTGCATCACCCCAAAATGAATGTTTCATTCCTGAGCTAATTAGCATGCATCTAGTTTTCACAAGCAATGTTCTATTCATTCTTTCTGCTGTACCATTTTGTTGAGGAGTTCCAGGCACAGTTAAGTGTCTCTTCACTCCCATTTGGTGACAATATTCATTGAATTCATGATTGCAAAACTCTAAACCATTGTCAGTCCTAAGACATCTAAGCTTTTTACCAGTTTGAGTCTCTACTGCTATTTTCCAGTTTTTAAAAGCATTGAAGGCTTCATCCTTAGTTCTAAGCAAATAAAGCCAAACTTTCCTAGAATAATGATCAATGAAAGAAATAAAGTATCTCTTACCTCCTGTTGTACTTACCTGTGCTGGACCTCATAGGTCAGAGTGCACATACTCAAGAGGAGTACTAGCAACAAAGGAAGATCTAGCAAATAAATCATTAGTCTTTTTTACCAAAAATACAGTCTTCACAGAAACTCAAATCACAAGTTTTTTTTATCAATTAAACCAAGCTTATGTAAATGATTTAGGCCCTTATTACCAATGTGCCCCATTCTGCTATGCCACACTTTGGTTTGATCTAGAGTAAGATTGTTATCAAAACTTGAGAGATTTAGTTAAGGTGAAATGACAACATGATACAAGCCACCTTTCTTAATTCCCTTTATAAGAGTAGTCCCATTTTTAATAACTTCTCTTATTCAATTTTGAGTGACAATTTTACACTTAAGATCATCCAAAGCTGACTCAGATAACAAGTTTCTCCTAAGGTCAGGTACCCACCTAACATTCTGTAAGGTCCTAACCACACCATCATGCATACATAAGGGAACATTACCTATCCCTCTAATGATCAAAGCACTATGATTACCTAACATCACTTTACCTCCATAAGATTCAACAAGAGAGCTAAAGCAAGATTTATTAGGACTAGCATGCATGGTACATCCAGAATCAAGTATCCAATCATAATCCAGGGGAGAATCAGAGCACATAAGTAATTTACAATCATTGTATTCCTCAGATTCAAACACAGCAGCAGTGTTATCATTTCCAGATTTATTGGCATCATCCTTTTTCTTTTTATGGCAATCTTTGATAAAATGTCCTACTTTGCTACAATAGAAACAAGTTTTCTTCTTATCATTACCAGTATTAGATCCTAAGGATTCCTTCTTCTTATCCTTATACTGCTTAAAATTCTTCTTATTTTTGCCATTAACCATCAACATCTCAGCTTTAGAATCAACTTTCTTGTCAGAGTTCTTACCCTTAAACACTTTTAGGGTTTCATTCTTTTCAGTTAAGGACTCAATGATCTTATGCTTAGTTAAGGATTCATTTCCAAACTGAATGACATCTTTAAAGTTATCAAACTGAGCAGGCAAAGCATTAAGAAGAATAACAACTTGGTGATTCTCTTCAATTTTTTCATTACATCTTTCTAAGTCCTGAGTCATCCTAAGAAACTTATCTAAGTTATCATTCAAAGTCAGATTCAAATCCATTTTATAGGTAAATAATCTGCACAATAATGATATCCTAGAGGGCATGGACTTAGTCAAGTAAAGAGATTCTAAACCTTCCCATAAAGATTTAGTAGTTTTGAAATTTACCACCTGTCGAGCAACATCATCAGACAATCTGATCATGATTTCTGAATGGGCAATTTCATCCATCTCCAGCTGCCTAGCAGTTGAAGTCTCATCCATGTAATCACCTTTAATGGCTTTGGACACCTTTTCCTTGATCAATATGGCCTTCATCTTCACTTGCCACATTGCAAAGTCAGTGGTTCCATCGAATGGCTTCATCCTTATGTTATTGTCTGTCATTGGTACCTGAATCAACACACAAGTTAATCAAAGCACTTTTCAGCAGACAAAACAAGATATAGCACTTCAGTGATTCTTGAATTAACACAATAATCCAAGAAATCCTCAGGTAACTACTCAGATAGTCTTGGTAATAAAAATATCACCAAGTTATCCCAAGTTACAAAGCAAGTAGACTAGATCCTACACAAAAGACCTAGACAGAACTACAAGCAAGACAAGAAATGATCAGTCAACAATATGTAAGCGGAAGCAAGATACCAGAAATCAATCAAAGCAACAAAGATCCCTAGAGATGAACTTCTAAGATCACACAAGATCCAGAGAGACACAAAACAAGGGAACCTGGCTCTGATACCAATCTGTGAGATCGATTGGTGACATATCAAATCAAGAACACACACAAGTAATCGTAATGAACACAGGGAATTGTTAACGAGGTTCGGACTCAGCCTACATCCCTGTGGACTCAAGATAGGAAGCCAAATCCACTATGTAAAAGGTGAATGTCTTACAGAGAGCATACAACAGATCTTTACACAAAGGCTTACAACTACAGAAACAATAAGCAAGCAAGAGATATAAGAACCCCCTGAACAGTCACCGACAAGACTCCAAACCCTACCCCCCACTGAGCACCCGAGGCTGCGATCTCAGAGCTTCTCCACTAGCCAAGACCACCGTCTTCAAGCTTGGAACACCAACAGCAAGAGATTTGCTTCGGCGAAGAAGAAGAATCAAGCCAACGTTGAACTCCTCCAAGAACTCTCTCAGATCTCTCTCTCGCCTCTCAGATGAACAGTGACGAAACAAGTAAGAAGTGAAGAGAGAGAATAGGGTTAGAAGCTTATATACCCAAGCTTTTGCGAAGACACGCGGAGCCCCGGTTTCCTCCAAGCAGGTCGGGTTATGTCTTGGGCATCTGGTACAAATATGAGCCTATTCTTCTACTGACCAACATAAGCCCATTACAACATAATCGAGTTCCTAAGTAAGCCTAAGTACAAATGATCTGATAAATGGCTAATAACCAAACTAATGGAAATTACCCTTGTTATGACGGATGTAAGGAAGACGAAACAGAAAACAGATATAAACGAGAAGATAACAAGACACACACAGATTTACGTGGTTCACCAACGTTGTGTTGGCTACATCCACGGGCAGAAGATATCAGATTGTATTTCAGAGGTGGAAACAGATTACAAGACTCACAAGAAACGCTCTAGATCTAAGAACACTCTCTCTTGCTACTTGTGACGGTTATAAAAAAACCCTAATTTTCATCTCTTCTAGGTAATGAGATAATAGAGAGTATATATACTACTCTCCTAAAACACAAAACCTAAACAGGCCCAATTGGGCCCAACAACTTGGGATTCAAGGCACAAATCTAACAAATCTCCACCTTGATTTGAATACTCCAGACACAGATGTACCAGATGCACCATAAGAGTACCAGACACACCATAAGAGTGCCAGATGTACCAGACGCACCATAAGAGTGCCAGATAAACAGACTTGGATTCTCCAGACTCAGATGTAACAGATGCACAATAATAGTGCCAGATGAGCAGACTTCCTCTACTCCAGATTTGTCAGATGCACTAGGGCGGTGCCAGATAAGCAAACTTCTCCTTTGCTCTAGATTTTCAAGATGCACTATCACGGTGCCAGATGAGCAAAAAACAGAAAACAGATGTACCAGATGCACCATAAGAGTACCAGACGCACCATAAGAGTGCCAAATGTACCAGACGCACCATAAAAGTGCCAGATAAACAGACTTGGATTCTCCAGACTCAGATGTAACAGATGCACAATAATAGTGCCAGATGAGCAGACTTCCCTCTACTCCAGATTTGTCAGATGCACCAGGGTGGTGCCAGATAAGCAAACTTCTCCTTTGCTCCAGGTTTTCCAGATGCAGCATCACGATGCCAGATGAGCAGATGATGCGGGAGCATCTGAGCTATCATAAAGGACACCTCGTCCTAAATCTAAAGATGTGCTAACCACTGGAGGTAGGGCTAAAGATCGCTATGAGTCATCATTCAAGTCATTGATAGTAGCCCGAGCTCGTATTGTAGGCATTCAAGCTCGTAGAGATCCAGTTCAAGTCAAGATGAGAAGTCAAGTACTGAAGATGAAACAAACTAGACTTCAAGACGAAACTCTAGGCTTTGGAATCGCTCAATTCCGATCTCGGACGAGAGAGAACGAGCCGTTTCAAAAAGAGATGTCGGCGACATGTCTACAAATCCGCGCCCACGGCTCCATAACCGCGCCCGCGGCCGGGAAACTCGGCGAGTTCATTAACTTCGCCGAGGCTTCCTTTTGAAACATTATTTTCGGATGTTTAATTGTTTTCGGGATTATTATTTTAGGAGATACTTTTTATTGTTTATTTCTCTAGTTGCCTTAGTTATTGTTTATTTCTCGAGTTCCTATTCGAGTTTGGTGTCTAGGTCGGCAACTGCGGCTTATCCCCGCATCAAATTGGTATCAGAGTTGTGTTGACACCATTCGTCTTCACAAAAACTTCAAGAGACCCCCTATCCAGAAAATCACAAAAAGAGTCAGCTTTTATTTTCTTGTTTGTCAGTTTCTTTCAGAAATTGATTTTGAGTCTTCCATTGCTTTGATATTTCTTGTTGAGTCATTACAGGTTGTGTGCAAGAAGCTTGGATCGATTAGTGTTGGTGGAGATCGAAAGATTGGAGTTTGGATCACCCTTGTTCCCAAAATCCATTCAGCCCTTCATCCATCACAAAATCTATCCATCCCTACCAAAACGCAGCCGTCAAAACCCTAGAAGAGTTGCTGAAAATTTCAGTCCTTGCACCCCAAGCCAAGATCTTCAAGGAAGGAAATTTTATCTTCTCTACAAGGAAATCAAGGTGGTTAGTAGTTTCTTTTATTTTAAAATTCGAATTTTCTGAGATAGTATCTCAGATCAAGTCTGTAATTTCGTTTTGTTTAGTTGAGACAAAAAAAATATTCAAAAAAAAATATTCAAAAAAAAATAAAAATCGAAAAGTCTCAAAGTCAGTAGTTTATTTTACGTTTTGTTGAGTCAAAGTCTAGTTTGATATTGTTTAAGTCGGATCTCAAGAACTCAAAGGAAATTGGGTTGAACGAGCCCGAACAGAAGTGAGAAACCACCAGGCCGCGACAGAAACCGCGCCCGCGGCCCAGTAGCCGCACCCGCGGTTCAGGCCGCGCCCGCAGAATTCAGGCCGCGCCCGCGGCTCCGCCTCAGAAGCCACTGTTCGAAATCCGCTCCCGCGGACTTCAGACCGCGCCCGCGGAACCGTCACTGTTTGCCTTTCCATTCCTTTCAGATACGAGCCTCAATTATTACCTAACCCTCCCGACTCCGTCTTCGATCCTTCAATCGACATCAGTCGGAACAAGTTAAGGTACGCTTCCTTTTGGCTCTTCTTGAAATTCGAAGCTTAACTCATATCTCTGTTTTCCATTCTCATTCTTGCAAAACGCATTCGAGTCTTATTTTCTTTCTTTCATTGAGTCAGTCTCTTGTTTGAGTCAGAACCTTACAGTCGAAACCCCACACTACGCTAGCCATCTCCATCTCTACCATCAGTCATATATTGCTAGGAGTTAGGTAGTTTCAACTTAGTGGGTTATTGATCCATACAAGTCAATTCATCAAAGAAAAGCTGGTTGCAACGACAATTGAGAGAGAGTGCAGAGGAAAACATACGAGAGTAAACACTTGCGAGTTGTTTTCATTTACACTCACTTAACATTGTTCTGTGTTAGTCTTTTCTTTGATAATGGACAGGTTAGTTTCTCCCAGAAGGAGACCTCCAAGGGGATATCAGCAGGAGTACATGGAGAGTGAAGATTGACAACCATACAAAGATGTCCAAAGAAGAAGAGGACGTGAGCTAGAGCAAATTGGTCTTGCCAAGATCAAGCTGAACATTCCAAGATTTGAAGGTTGGGACGTGGATGAGTATATGGAATGGGAAGCCAAGGTTGAGCAGATTTGGAGTTGTCATAACTTCATGGAATTCCAAAAGGTAAGATTTGTTGTTCGTGAATTTACCGGCAATGCACTGAAATGGTGGAATAATCTTGAGGAAGAAAGGAGAAGAGCACTTGATCCAGCTGTGAACACTTGGAGGCAAATGAAGACCTTAATGAGAGCTCGCTTTGTGCCTCCATATTTCGCGTGTAAGCTCAGACAAAGGTTGGATAATTTGAGGCAAGGAATCATGTCAGCAGAGGAGACATACAATGCAATGAAGGCTGCTATGGTTCGAGCTAATGTGCATGAAAATGAGGAGACTACTATGAATAGGTATCTTCATATACTAAACTCTTATTTAGCTAACAAAGTATATTTGTATAGCTACTCCTCCATGGAAGAATTGTTGCACTTGGCCATCAAGATTGAGAGGAGAACAAAGGCCAAGAAGCAAAAAGAAATAGAGAAGGCTACAGAAGAATGGCAAGCGCGAGTGCAAGCGGTAGTGAAAAACAGCTTTGCTAAGTTAGAAGCCGAGCTTGAGCGTTGGAGTTGTCAAGTCAAAGAGGCTTCCAAGAAGAAGGAAAAGGATAAGAAGCCAGAAAGGAATCTAAGGCTTGCCTCTCCATCACAAGAAGTTAACCCAGGGAGCACTTCTAATCTTTCTACTAAAATTGAAGATGTTTTGTGCTTAAACTGTCAAAGTAGAAATCATATGATTATTGACTGCCCTGATATGCTTAAACACCTAGAACAAATTGAGATTGAATATGAAAAAGGTGATAGGACTGATGATGTTGTTTGTGTTGATGATCTTAAAACTGATTTAGATAATGACGTTGAAATTAATTATGAGCATGTTGATTCATTGGTTGATAGGAAGAATTTGCATGTACAAACTGCTCATTGTGTTGAAATTCTAGGAGAAACTCATTGTCTAGATAAAGTTGAAGATTGCAACATGATTATTGATGAAGGTAGTTGTGGTAATATTGCTAGCATGGGATTGAATACTAAATTGCAAATTGCTTCATTATGCTACCCTAGTCCCTTAAAACTGCAGTGGATTAATGATTGTGTTGATTGGAATTTGAACAAGCATGCTAAGGAAGCCATGACATTAGAACATTATGATGATACTATTTCATGTGATGTTGTGCCTATGCAAGTTTGTCAAGTTTTATTAGATTATCCATGGCAGTATGATAAAAGAGTTGCTCGTGACGGCTTTGCTAGTTGTTATTCGTTTACCTTCCCTAGAAAAGATGTTGTTCTTCTACCTATGGTTCTCTTGCAGGTCACTGATAAGTATGACAAGAGGAAGGACAAGGACAAAGGAGCTAAAGGAATGAAGGAAAGCAATGCACTCCAGCAGCAATCCATCGTTTCCTCAAGGTGGAGTTATGCACTCAAGGCATTCAAGAGGAGGTTGTGCATCAAAGAGGATGACGCCTATGAAGATCGTCTAATCATTCATATCAAATATGATTCGAGGTCGAATCCTTTTCAAGAAGGGAAGAATGATGCGGGAGCATCTGAGCTATCATCAAGGACGCCTCGTCCTAAATCTAAAGATGTGCTAACCACTGGAGCTAGGGCTAAAGATCGCTATGAGCCATCATTCAAGTCATTGATAGTAGCCCGAGCTCGTATTGTATCCATTCAAGCTCGTAGAGATCCAGTTCAAGTCAAGATGAGAAGTCAAGTACTGAAGATGAAACAAACTAGACTTCAAGACGAAACTCTAGGCTTTGGAATCGCTCAATTCCGATCTCGGACGAGAGAGAACGAGCCGTTTCAAAAAGAGATGTCGGCGACATGTCTACAAATCCGCGCCCGCGGCTCCATAACCGCGCCCGCGGCCGGGAAACTCGGCGAGTTCATTAACTTCGCCGAGGCTTCCTTTTGAAACATTATTTTCGGATGTTTAATTGTTTTCGGGATTATTATTTTAGGAGATACTTTTTATTGTTTATTTATCTAGTTGCCTTAGTTATTGTTTAGCCCCCCCCCCCCCCCCCCCCCCCCCGCAGACTTTTGATACTGAATACAGCGTTATCGTTTTTCCTCCCAAAAGAGAGCTTTTGTGAGAAGAGTGCCCCTGTGCATTGTCGTTGAACTGGCCCTAGTTGTACTTGTGTGTGTCAATCTCCTCCATAAGGTTGGTGCTATCGGGACTCCATAAAGCAACCTCCAGGTGCCTTGACCCACCAAAGTCATTGTGTTCGGTTGTAATCATCCGTTGGGGTTTCTTCATCATTCGGTAAAGTTCTTGTTCTTAAGTTCAAGAGTTTTATCGTTGTTTGATTTGGTTCCAATTGGCCTATCATTCGACTTATCCTTCTTTCATCTCATTCTAATTCCGCCTATCTTCTCTGTTCGAGTTCCTATTCGAGTTTGGTGTCTAGGTCGGCAACTGCGGCTTATCCCCGCATCAGCAGACTTCTTCCTGCTCCAGATTTTCCAGATGCACCAGTGTGGTGCCAGATGAGCAGACTTCTCTCTGCTCCAAATTTGCCTCACAGGGCAAGTTATCAACTTGTGGTATTTAGCAAGTCCAAACAATATTCAGACTTGCTCTGAGGAACCGACTTGGTGAACATATGAGCAGGAATATCAGCACTACCTACCTTCTTCACCTTGATTCTCTTCCCACCCATATGACTAAGGCTCATATTGCATAACTTAGTCATATCAACCGATGCAACATCACTAGAACTTGTTACCATAGAACCTTGTAGAAAATACAAAGTACTATGCCTGACACCTTTCAGAATCACATCAGAACCCTTCTAGACAAACAGAACTCCACCTTCACCTTTGAAACTGAACCCTCTATTATCTAGCAGACTCAGAGATATCAGATTCTTTGTCATAAGTGGAACATGTCTGACCTGATTCAATGTGCAGAATCTACCATCATGAGTCACTAGTAGAAAAAACACCTGTTGCAGCCCCCCTGTTGAGGCGGTCACCTTAAAAACCGACGCAAAAAGTCTTATTCTACTATCTGTTGAGGCGGTCAGTCGTTTAGTTCGCTGCAACAGGTACTTTAGAGGCGGGCAAATATCCGTTCGCCTCAAATATTATTTGTGTTTTTGACTTGTTGAGGCGGTCTGTAAGGCGCCCGCCTCAACAAAGCCCAAATATTAGAGGCGGGCAGTAAGGCGCCCGCCTCAAATGATGCGACGAAGAGATTAGAGGCGGGCAGTAAGGCGCCCGCCTCAAAATAACACAGACATTAGAGGCGGGCAGTCATGCGCCCGCCTCAAAACTCGGTTCGTTTAATTTCATCCAAAAAAACCCTACAAATTCTCCTTTACTTTACATATATATTCGGCTTTTTCTCTTCCGCCGCTTAAGTTGACTCCTCCTTCCTCTTCCTCTTCCTCTTAATCTCCTCCTTCCTCTTAATTTGTTCATCATTTCTACCCATCTCTACACGCAGCTAGCAGAGTTCGGAGGGGATGTAGCCGAGTGGGAAGGGATTGAATTTTATGGATTGAATTAATGCAGGGTTAGCAGAGGAAGAGTAAGCGAAGGTGGGAAGGGATTTGAGGAGGGAAGGATCGAGGCCGCGGGAGGGGAAGGAAGCGATGTCGGAGGCGGAATTGGGGTCGACGTAGAAGACGAGATGTGTGCGGCGACGGCGACCTCTGCGGTGGTTACGGATGATGTATCAACTCTAAACATAGTGTAATAATCCCTAGTTACGCTATACAAAGTCCAACGTATCAAATATGATGAACTCCCATAGTCATACTAAAGTTGATCCTACGACGATGGCGAAGACTATGATAATGGCGCTCATCAGATCTGGTAACATACCATTTATGGATCGTCGACATCAGATCTGGTTCACGAGGCTTCAATTTCGAATTCCCGTTTAGATTTTTTTTGCGTGTAAGTTCACGACATCAGATCTGTTTTTTTTTGCTTCTAAGTTGATTTAGGGGCTTCAAGTTTCTTTGTATTGTTCCCAGATTGTAAAGATTAGACTTAATCCATTAATTTTGTTGAAGTTTTGTTTTTGTTCTGAAACCGTTCGATTCTCAAATCGTCATTTTGGTCATGTTCTCAAATCGTCATCTGGATCGAATTAATTTGTTGCTGCAATTCTTTTTGGTTTTCCAAGCTTTTTTGAGGCGGGCAAAAGAGTGCATTCGCTTCAAAAAACCAGGTCTGTTGAGGCGGGCATACGTTTTGCCCGCCTCAATAGGCTATGTTTTCAGATATTTTTACCCATTTGTTGAGGCGAACGTATTTATGCCCGCCTCAACAGGTCACTTGTTGAGGCGAACAAATGCCCGCCTCAACAGCTCATGACCTGTTGCAGCCCCCCCTGTTGCAGCGACCCCTGACCGCCTCAACAGGGGGGTTTTTGACCGCCTCAACAGGTGTTTTTTCCACTAGTGAGTTTGTATCTTGATCGAGCCTATCCCAACCGCCTTGCAGACATGATCGTTAGCCATCGAAATGCTTTCACCATCTACTTGCTCATACGTTGAGAACCACTCTCTCCTTGGACAAATATGATAGGAAGCCCCAAAATTTAGAACCCACCCATCAGAGTGATGAGTCTGTCCATCAACAAATAGGACAATATCATCTTCAGAGTTGGCGTCATACTCTGCTATGCCTGCAGAGTCTGAATTCTTTTCACTTTTCAGACTGCTTCTTCTTAGGGCAATCAAATTTCCAATGCCCTATCTCTTTGCAGTAGTTACAGACATCATCAGGCTTAGGACCCTTTGAAAACTTCTTATTGTTTCCATGTCCTCTACCGCCACTAGCGACTAACCCAGAGGCTTGATTATTTGTTCCTACACCGGTTGCCTTATGACGCAACTCCCTGCTATGAAGAGATGACTTGACTTCTTTCAGAGTGACAAAATCTTTACCAACAATAAACGATTGCACAAAGTTCTCGTATGAATGTGGTAGAGACACCAACAAAATCAAAGCAGCATCCTCATCTTCAATTTTCACATCAATATTACGCAATTCTAGTAATAATGTGTTCAGTTGATCTAAGTGATCCCGGAGTTGCGTACCTTCCTGCATTCGCAGTCCAAATAGGCGTTGTTTGAGAAGTAACTTGTTGGTTAGAGATTTCGTCATGTACAAACTCTCCAACTTCAACCACAATCCTGCAGCGGTCTCCTCATCCGAGACCTCAGTGATGACATCATCTACAAGACACAACATAATCGTTGAATGTGCCTTCTCCTCCAGAGTAGCCATCTCAGCAGCGTCGTTCTTCTTGTCCTTCGACAACGGCGCCCACAAACCTTGTTGTTTCAACAAAGCTCGCATCTTTATCTGCCAAAGACTGAAACTGTTTCTCCCTGTGAACTTGTCGATCTTCACGCTGAAAGAAGACATCTTTCCTCCCCAGATTACAAACCCAACTAACCTGAAGCTCTGATACCAGTTTGTTATGACGGATGTGAGGAAGACGTAACAGAAAACAGATATAAACGAGAAGATAACAAGACACACACAGATTTACGTGGTTCACCATCGTTGTGTTGGCTACATCCACGGGCAGAAGATATCAGATTGTATTTCAGAGGAGGAAACAGATTACAAGACTCACAAGAAACGCTCTAGATCTAAGAACACTCTCTCTTGCTACTTGTGACGGTTATCAAAAACCTTAATTTTCCTCTTTTTAGGTTATGAGATAATAGAGAGAATATATAATACTCTCCTAAAACACAAAACCTAAACAGACCCAATTGGGCCCAACAACTTGGGCACAAATCTAGACCTGGCCAAACTAGGGCTTGGGCCGGGCCAGGGCAGGGCCAAATTCCAAATTCTACCCATTTACCAGGGCCGGGCCAAGCCCTCCCATTTAAAATGGGCCAATTCCTCTACCCATATCCTCCCATAAGGGCCCTAAGGGCGGCCCTCGACTACTTACAACCGAGCTAAATGGTGTTACTAAAACATTCAAAACCTTTTTAGTGCTTACAAACAATTCACCATCCAAAAACGCATGTTAAAAAGGTCCAAAATGCATGCTTAAATAACAATCCTCATAACCGATTCAACAAAAAAAATCCAAAAACACAATATAAAAATTATGTCGTGGTAATAGTACTCGCATCTAAATCCTCATAACCTTAATATTATATTATATATATAATATGGGCCGGGTAGGGCCGGCCCCCAGGGCCCTACTCCGATCCCATATCCTCCCACTTTAAAAAAGGGCCGGGCAGGGCCGGCCCTTATGGGCTAAATCTCCTACCCAGATCCTCCCATATTTTAGGGCGGGCTGGGAGGGCCGGGCGGGCCGGCCCTAGTTTGGCCAGGTCTACACAAATCTAATAACCCTTACAAGATATTTGTTATTCTCCTCGTACCTCAATCCTTACTCTCTATAGTCAATTTATTGAATATTAATATAGTGATTTAATATTAGGTTGAGGTCGGTACGATTTTTTTTTTAATGAAAGATCGTGACTTCTTAAGTTTAAGTCGATATATAAAAAAACAAAACAAAAATCAGTTTTGGTGCAAATTTGGGAAAAGATCCAGTTACGGGACCACGAACCTGACGTGGCAACTCTCTCAACAAACTCTTGGCGTCGTCTAGAGGCCACAAGCAGCAACTCAAGACTTCCGTTCTTCCACTTTCTACGCCTCACATCCCCTTTTCCATTGGCGGTTTCGAAGTTCATCAATGGGGTCGGCTCCATCCAAGGATCTCGAACCTTCCTCCATTGACGATCATGTCGCCATTCCCGTCGGCGGCGGTGATACCGGCGGAGTTGCAGCCCAGCTCTACGTCTCTCTCAAGATGGAGTGTTCTAAGCTCAAAGGCCAGCTTATCCCGCACGTCTTCGGTTCTGCTCCTATCGTTGGCTCCTGGGACTCTTCTAAAGCCGTGAGTCGTTGTCTCTACCGGTTAATTTGTGATTTTGATGCTTCGGTGTTGTTGATTGTTTTCGATTCGAATTTGTTGATAGTTGTCTATGGAGCGGGAATCGGCTTCAATGTGGGAGTTGAGCTTCGTAGTTCCGCGCAATCACGGTATGGCTTTGCATTGGTTTTTAGGGATTGTGGATTTTGGTGTGTTCTGGATTTTTTTTTATTGACTCCTTTGTTTGTGGTTTTGTGTGGTGAATTGATAGAAACATTGGACCTTAAGTTCTTGCTGAGGCCCAAGGATGGAAACATGCCTTGTGTGATTGAAGAAGGCCCTATTAGGGTTTTAGTTAAGGGTTCGTTGCAAGGAAATGGAATGCAGGCTGTGTTTAGGTGGAATTCGGATGAAGTACTGGAGTGTCCGGTTCTTGTCAAAGCTGATAGGGTTTCCCCGTTTGATCTGGGAGCCAGCTGGAGAGCTTATAGGGAGAATCTTCAGCCTTCTACTGTTCGTGGCATTCCTGATGTTAGCATCAATGAGTTGCCTCAGAATGGCTTCGAGGTTAGAGGTCAATGTGTACTCATATTAACGATTTTGAGGTTCATTAATCCTGATGAGAATTTATTTAGATGCTGAAACGCCTCATTTCTAGGATAATTTTTATCCCAGTTTGATTTTGATGCAGAGGTGTAGCAACTTTTTGCCTTTATACTAGTTCCATTTGATTTGGTATTGACCGCAGCTCATGAGTTGTGCAACTCCCTGTGTAGAGTTGTACCTCTGTAGAGTACCATATTGTTAATATGCTAACTTTGACGAGTGAAAATGAGAAATAACCACGCTGAAATAATATGTGGTGTACTTGTTATGAGAGTTTTCATCTAATTGATATAAATTAGAATGTCTAAAAGTGAATTATGGTCATTCTTTCCTTTTTCCTTTCTGTCCCTCTATATTTTTGGGTGAACGCTATAGATTTAAAGTAGCGGTGTTATCTTAGATCTTAACTGTGCAATCATTATGTTTTTCCAACAGAATGAATCTTCTGCAACCTTGGATCTTGACATTGAACACTATGTTATCCCAAGTCCTGCAAGCCCTGCTAATTCGGTTTATGCAGCTAATTTAGCTGCTAGTCCAAGGGATATGGCTTTCAGCAGCAACTTCCAGATCAATGCTTCATCTTCAACTAGAAATGCTGATGAATCTAATAAGGTATGAAAATCATTTTTGTGAATATTCAGTGGTTCGTTTTAACTTTGAAGCAGTAACAGCTTAGTTAGATGTAGGATCATTTACTTTGTTTCCTTTCATGTTTATGTCTCTCTGAAGTAGGAACTCATCCATTTTCTGATACTTATCATTATTTATTTATTTTAAATTGTATTCCTTCTGGCGAGCTTGATAATATTGATTATTGTTTGTGCTCTTAAAAGTTTCTGAAACATATTTGATCAACTTTTCAGATAAGAATAAAATCTGACATCACTTTAAGGAGAGGCCCGTTGTCTAAATGACCATATGGAAGTCATTTCTTTCCATTTTTCCGTTCATAAAATTATCCTGTTTTTATGACTTGATATGTTATATACCATCTGAGAGGACATCAGTGCTGGATCTACTTTTTAAAAATAGTTTATAAGCAGTTCTATTATATTAACGTACCTGTAAGTCTGATGAATCTTATACCTGTGCTTTTCCTTCTTATTTTGGACTTCGTACTGCCTTTCCATATTAAATTACAGTAATGTTCTTAGCTTCTAATGCTATGGTGTGTGTACACTGAATGCTTGATATGCTGGACGTAATGTTGTGCAGGACATGTATCTGTCAGTACTTGATCTATCAAACGAGCATCCACATTCTGGTTTGGTTGAATCCAAGTCAGCGGGAACACTTCCATCCTTTCAAAAGCAGGAATCCAGTAAAGGATTGCTTGTAGACCGAGGAGTGGGTTCTCCTAGAATAGTCAAATCACTTAGCTCTAGCGTCATCGCAATTGACCTGAAACATGATTCCGAAAGCAAGGTCACTACGATCTCTTTGTTGCATCAGATCGCTCTATTGAAAAACGTAATATGTAGTCACTGAGGCTTCTTATCCGTTTTCTTTCATTTCAACTCCTAGAATGCAATTCCAGCAGCTGCTGGAGCTGTTGCTGCTGCAGCTGTAGCTGATCAGATGCTTGGGCCTAAAGAAGATAAGCACTTGGCTATTGTGCTGGTAAGTTGTAAGTCTTGTGACATCTTGAATAGATCACTAAATATTGAATTAAAATTTAAAAGCCAAGACCACCTCGTCTAGGCCTGCACTTCATGCCTAGACAACCAGGCAGTGGGCCCCTTGCCTAGGCCTTATTCCTAGACGACAAGGCAAATACTGCCTTGCCTTGCCGCTAGGTAACAAGCCAGTGAGGCCACCTCGCCTCAGAATAACTGAGGCAGGGAAGTTCCAAAATGCTTGTGCCTCTTAGACTTCTGGTGCTGTGTCAATTTTGGTGAGATTTTCTATATCAGTAAGTTGAGATTTTCTATAGTTTGTCTCTTTAGTGCCCGAGTTTTGACTATATGAGCATTCTCTTACTCCTTTGATCTATCAGTCATGTCATGTGCACTTTTTGTGTAATTCTTCTTCTAATTGTACAAACGTTACTACTTATAATTCTGAATTTGGTTGTTATGCTAATATAAATTTCAAGTGACAGTATTTTTTACATAAATGTATATCTGTTACATGAAACCAAAGATAACCTATTCTTTGGCTTTAGAATTATAAACAAAGCAAAATGGCTCATTTAACTGTCTATGCTTCTTATTTTGTGAAGCAGTAGTGAGACTACGCAATTTTTGACGCAATCTTAATTTTTAGTCATCGAAAACAACCTCTTTGGCCTTTTAACACATGGTTAAGGTTGCGTACATCTGACCCCCCTCACTTTGCTATAAGCGGGAGCCTTTTAAGGCGCCTTTTTAAGGCATTGGGGTAATGTTGTTGTACATCTGTTACATGAAAGATAACTTGTATGCTTGTAGTATATATCACAGATTTGAAAACTTCCCTTAATATTACATGAATCTTCACACACCTAGGCAGTGGAACCTCTATTGCTTGTTCCAGCCTGGCACTTTTTGTTTCAGCACCGTGTTGACAGTAATTTAGTCTTGAGCATGACATGTAAAAAGTAGCTTCCTCATAAACATGGATCTATAGTCTTGATTATTTTCCTAGGCGGGGCATATTTTAACATTATTATATACTTTTTCTATGACATGCTTCCAAGCTTCAAACCCGATCCCTTTTCTGATTTCTTGGTGACCATTGGTTATATATATTATGGGCATCAATGTTTCTAGTAATCTATATACTGTGTAGGTTGGCTTGCCTGCTCGAGGTAAGACCTTCACCGCTGCTAAACTAACTAGATACCTTAGATGGTTGGGGCACGACACCAAGCACTTCAATGTTGGCAAGGTATTTTATTCTATCTAATATCTACTGTTTCACTGATGGATTGCAAGTTTTATTTGAACAACTGAGATACTTTGTTTTCTTCCTCTTACGGTGAACAGTATAGGCGCTTGAAGTGTGGAACAAATCAGGTAACTAGATTACTCCACAATCTGTTTCTACCAATATTGCTCTTACAGAATTATTTAAACCGATTGTATTCAAAAGATGAAGTGGGTTTATCCTTTATTCAAGTGTCCATTGCCTAACCATTCGTGAAGCCTGTTGCATTGATACAAACTATTATTGGTATCTCATACGAGTTTCGGATGTGATACTTCTGACTAAGCATCTAACAACAATATCTAACTTGGTGCGAGACAATTTAAAAAACATTTATATGCACCACATGTAATTATTATTGTTATATATGTATCATCAACCATGGTCGTTGTTGGTTACAGTCATACGTAAAATATATCATCATTCTTGATGGAGCACAACTCTCTTAGAAATCAATTATCTCATCCTGTCCCTTTTTATGTCTATAATGTTGAAGCACAAACATAACCCCTCCATTGCAATCAGGTCTTGCCTGTTACGTTTTCCATGCTAAGATCCTTGCACCAGTTTTTCAGTTTCTTCTTTTTGATAGGATAAGGTAGCATTGTTTGTATGAATTACTGATCTTCAGTTTAGAATGTACATTCTCTGGTAATATGCAGTTCCCCTTGAATTTGGATGCCGTGTATATTAATCAATCTGGTATTTAAGTTGTGGAGAATCCTCTCCAGTGGATCATATGTGACTTAATGTCTCGATGTTAGCTTTGCCAAATGATACGGATACATAAAAACTATGAAAGTAAAGGGATCAATTCCAGGGGATCATGTAGTTTGTTGCAAAGTGTTTACGTTTAGCTATGTTTGTTTGTCTATAAACTTCTCTTGCCTCTGAACTTACAGAAGAGTTTGTGGTGTTAGGTGTATCAATGAAATTTGTTTTTGTTTCTTCTTCCAATTCACTTGCCGTGTGGTAGCTGTATTAACTCTGTTTTTCCTAATGCAGTCTGCTGATTTTTTCCGGCCTGACAATCCGGAGGGAATAGAGGCACGGAATGAGGTGAGTAAGTGAGTTTTTCTTTATAAAACAGAATGAGGGTTGTGTCGAATAATTTTGCAACTAAAGCTCATCTTGAATGGGGTGGTAAACCATTAATTCCATCTCTATGCATGTCTTAAACCCGTTGGAAACATATTCTGTCCTTACCGTTTTTTTGTTTTCTATTAATACCTTTATTTAATCATTAGGAGAAAATGCTTTTATGTTGAGATGATCTCTAATCTTTTTCAGACTTAAGATTTTAGCGAAGGTCCCATATACGAGAAAACATTTGCTGAATAGGGCTAATTTTTCATTCAACCTTTTTATACATGTCGTTTTGGTTTACTTGTCTCAAATTTTTGTATGTTTTCCCTAACTAAACAAGTTATTAACCTCTTTAAACTTTTGTCTCCCCCCTCCCCCCCTAAGATGTGCACATTTGTGTTGCACCATGATGCTTAGTCAAGACATTTCCTTTATTTTTCTTTTTCTTTTTCTTTTTTAGTTCCTGTTATTAATACGTTTTTTAACATTAGATAATTAGAATTTTTATTTGTGTGTGGCGCAACTATGTAGCCTTTCCAATTATCTTTAGTGAAAAGTGCATGAAAAACACTTATAAAGTGGTAAGCTAATGATGATATGACTAAGCGAAAATGAAAAAAATAACCCCAGCACTATGTACATTTAGGAAAATATATACAGTTCAGATAATTGATGTTGGTATTGACTTTTTTTCTTAAATAATTAGCCATGTTATGACATTTTTTCTTTCTAGTAGGTAGCTGCCTTGGCAATGGAAGATATGATATCTTGGATGCATGAAGGAGGTCAAGTAAGTTTTTCTATCCCTCATTTTGAAGCTTTTATTAAGTTTTATTTTGTCCACTTGTTGCCAATTTTGACCAACAATGTGGTGTTTCATGTTTGTATATTTGATATAGGTCGGGGTGTTTGATGCCACAAATAGTTCAAGAATACGGCGAAACATGTTGATGAAAATGGCTGAAGGAAACTGCAAGGTATACACTATATAGATCAGTAAATAGCTGGCACCTTCTTCATGCTCTATTATATTGGAGCAGTCTAGTGATGTCATACCTTTATCTTCTGTTCATTCGATATAAGTAATGAGTTTCATGTTTCACCCTTTCTACTTGACCTTTTTCCGCAACTACCCAATTCAATGATCATAGCCTTCCTCTCTGTAATCAACCTGCACTAGATTCTTTTCCTTCTTACTTTTGCGTTCTTTATGTATGAATTTGTTTAGAATGAAAGACTTAGGCCTTACTAATAACAGTCAAATTTCAGTCATTAGAGCTTTTTGATATGTATCCAACATGAATTTTATGTTTCAAGATTTTCTATTGAATTCTTGATCCAGCTGAAAAGGTGAAATCATCTTAGTTTTGCATATGAACTCCCATATTGTGTCCTGTTGAATGAGTTGGATGACTTTCTGAATTGGGTATCAACTCTACCATCAAGTTTATCTAAGAAGTAGAATTGGTTTATTTTTTTAAATGTCAATATAATCTTCCCAAATCCGAAGACAAATCTATACATAGATTTATGTTTCTATAGAGATTTATTTTTCTAAAATTCCTTCCAGTACAGTTCTAGTTATGTTTTTTTTAGTTACTCATCAAGATTAAACAATATCTTGACTTGTGAAAAGTCCTTTTGCATGATATTTACAGCTCAATGCAGGTGTAAATCGCAAAAGCCTGCATTGGCTTAAATGATGCTAGATAGATTGAGGAAGCTCTACCATGGGAATTATTTTCAGCTGTGAACTTCACTAATCTCAGTATTGCAAAAAATTGTTATTGTAAAAGGAGACCACAAAATATTTGACGAACAAACATTATTGAATGTCAAGCACACTTTTCTGTTCTTCAGCTATTGTTTCATATTTACTCCCTGTGCTCTATATGCAGATTATATTTCTGGAAACTCTATGTAATGATGATGATATTATTGAGAGAAATATACGTCTCAAAGTCCAACAAAGCCCAGATTATGCTGAACAGTGAGATTTCAAAGCTGTTCTTATAACTACAAAATAATATTATGTTAGAAGTGCATACTCTGTATTTAACAACTGGTACTTTGCAGGACAGATTTTGATGCTGGGTGCAAAGACTTCAGAGACCGATTGGCATATTATGAGAAGGTGGGTTACTCATGACCTTTTTTCTTAGATTGATGATTAGGTTCAAGAATTTCACTTCACATCTACAAACAGGTTTATGAGCCAGTAGAAGAAGGATCTTATATCAAAATGATAGATATGGCCAGTGGACATGGGGGACAGATTCAAGTAAGTCTGCCTTCTCCTAGTCAATAAATGCCTATTTATCCTATTTTGCAATTCTGCTTGAGAATATCTACATGCACAAGAACTAAGGAAGGTATCTTGAATTTTTTTTATCCATGAGAATCTTGAATGTTATTACATGAGACTTCTAATAAAATCATATGGTATGCTGTTTCTCATGGATAATTATATTGATAATGAAGCTATCATTAGTATTTCTTTCCACTTCTTTGCAAACACAAAGGCGAATGTAAAATGTAAATATTTCTCTTCCCATCAGAAAGACTAACCCCAAAGCAGTGAAGTCTTAAATTGAGTCTGCTTCTCACTTAAAGAATGGTATCCTTCTGAAAGCCTTGGTGCAGAACATGTGTTATATACAAGTATCCTGCACTGTTGAGACAAGAAGGATGTGCGTGGATGTATAGATTAGACTATTGTATTGAACATTGTGAATGCTTTATACTACTTTGAAGACATTTTTACATTTCTTTTATACCTATGAAAATCAGATATGAAAAAATCCAAAAATAACTTGTACTTGGGAAATAGACTAGAGAATTTTGAGCAATTGAACGGGCTGCAGGGGTCCCTATGCTGTCCATACTTGAACGGGAAAAGGGAAGTAGACCGAGTCAAATAACAATAAAAATTTGTTTGGCTTTATCAAGGAATTCAACTTTGGATCCAATGCTAGTCAGGGATTTTAAACTGTCAACAGTTCTAAAGAGGAAAAATACTTTTAAAACATAAATGTAGATATTATAATTTTCGAAACCACGATAATATGTGTGGTTCATGAGATTAAACAAACATCAATATTATTAATAAGGTTGCAGAGATAAGAATTATTTTGAGGAATTGCAATTTGCAAGACATCATCTGCTGGCGAAACATTAATCATTTTAATTTGCTTGTTCTTGAAAATATATTGCCACTCAAGGAATAGTAATAGTACAGTAGTTAACCTAAGTTGTACCAATTCGTTGAGTAATAGGAGTTGTGCATACCTTGAATGGAATTGGACTTCAGCTAATGATTATCTAAATTGATTCACTTTAAAGTTGAGAGTGTGTGATTGAGCTACAATGTTGGATCTAATAGACCTTGTGCTGTTAGTAAAAAATTAACTTTGTTTTGGAGCTAAAAACCATTCCCTGAAAATGAGAAATCTCTAAACATTAAGGGATGAGAGCTTAAGAAATTGATAGCATGCATGCATTTTAGTTGGTGTTTGAATATTTGTAGTAGTTACAGTTAAATTCATTATATACATTTGGTGGCGTAGTTAAATTTTCTTTCTTAAAGCATATGCGACCCTAAAAAGTGAAAAAGAAATACTTTCAAAGGGACCAAAATGAAAAAGAAGGCAATCTCAGTTAAACATAATTAAGTGATTCTGTGGAGGTTAGGTGATTTAGCTTTCTTTAAAGTCATCCATCCTTCTTGTAGTGGTTAATGACTATCTGACAGTGATGTCTGAATATGGACAGGTGAACAATATAAGTGGTTACCTTCCCGGACGTATCGTTTTCTTCCTGGTATGCTGTCCAAATTCGCTGTCATCATTCTATTCTTCACGGAAATATTTGTGAAGTTCTTCCTTTTCTTCTTCAAGGGTCTTATATTATATCATACTATTTTTAGGTTTTGTTACATATATCTTTCTATTCGTATTGAATGCTTTCATGGATAGAAAGATATATAGTTTGCTCCTTTAGGTGTTTTCTTTCTGTTATGCTGCCATGAAACTGTCCCAAAATTGGCATCCATGTACAAAATATATATTTATCAGCTTGATGACGCAATCATTGAGTGTATGTGTCTTCCTCACATTCTTAATTGGTCCTTTCTAGGACTGAATTCATACAATCAGAGTAGTTTAGATGAATTGCTCCATGTTGAGCACCTGAAATATATGTGCAAAATGACGCAATCATTGAGTGTGTATATTTTATCATCTTAATTACGCAATCATTGACTGTATTTATATTTTATCATCTTGATGACGCAATCATGCGCGGATAAGACTTTGCTGGGTGCAGCTGAATGTACTAATTTGAACATAGAACTGAATTACCTTTTTCTCTTCTCATAGGTGAATACCCACCTCACTCCCCATCCTATTTTTCTCACCAGACATGGAGAGAGTCTCTTCAATGTTCGAGGAAGAATTGGGGGTGATTCAGTTTTAAGGTCTGCTTAGTACATGTACAATCTGCTGTTTGGTTATCATGCTTCGGATTTATTGACATGGTGACTTCATTGATAACTTTTCCGTATATTAATGAACTTTTATCTTGCAAGCTTTACACTACTTATGTTCATTGAAAGAAGATACTATTGCCTATTAAATATCCATATAACTGCATTTTCTAGGCCTGATTACAAACCTGACTGCTTTTACTTCGTAAATAAATCTGCAGAAAATTTGGGCTTTCTGCTTTTGCTGCATAAGTACATTTTAGCATCACATTTGCATATAACTTTCAAATCCAAACATTTTCAGTAGTCTTATCCTGAGATCTAGGTATAAAATTTACCTTGGATAGCATACTGTAGATGTTCAAGGCAGACTGACCTGGACAATGATCTTTTTTTACTGTGAACATATGGGTAAATTTTCATAGTGAAAAGCTTGGAATTCTGAAGACATTTTTTTATCTGCATAATTAAAAAGATACTGATTTTTTACCTCTATGGGTCAACTTGCTTTATGTTTTCGGTGGTGAATCCTATTCTTTGAATGATACCTGTCAAGGTCTTGCGAACTGATTCTTAAAGGTGGTGTCACTACTGGATTGTAATTAGAGAATGAGCTTTGAAATCTATCTGTATTTTCATGATTGATTATGTAGGACCCTTTACATTGGCAGGGAGTAGTACTCTTTTTCTACTAAAATATCTCACATTATCCGAAACATATTTGTGTTTGTGCATATATGTTACTTTGGCTTTCAATTTCACTATCTATTTGTCTGAGTTTGATCTTGATTAAAAAGAATAAGAAAATCTGGTATCTTTTTGATTGAGCAGTGATGCTGGAGAACTCTATGCCAAAAAGCTTTCAAACTTTGTTGAGAAACGGCTTAAATCTGAACGAGCTGCTTCGGTAAGTTTTCTCTTTTCTGGGAAGCATAACAGTTTCGCATCTTCCATATTCATTCTAAAATGATAAAGGATAACCATTTTAAAGCACTTTAGATTGTGCATGATGATACTTTGAACACTTTTCCTTTGTAAGGAAGTTACGTGGTGTTGTCTTACTTGAAATGGTTATTAGCTCTGGCAATTTCAACTTTCTCTGCTAATTTAATCACATCTTTTCCTTTTTGTATTTTGCATGAGCAATTTTATGTAGAAATCCTCAACCTAATTAGAAAAAGGAACTAAAACAAACATCAACTGAATATCACTGGTTGCATATCTTCTTTTCTCCCATTCTGTAGTTGTTTCCGATTGTTAAAAAAGGTGGTTTCAAGTGTTTATCTGTTTGACACTGATCCCATGTTGTATTCGTATTCATCAAACTTGATTCTTGTCACAGTCCCCCATAGCCCTGACTCCACCAGTATCAATATTTTTAATCTAGATATGGACTAGTACTCTACAAAGATCAATCCTGTCAGCAAGACATATTGGTGGATTTCCAAAGGTAATATGATTTTTTTATTTGTTTGGCTTATCTTCTTTGTTTATCTTCTGGTTTTATCCTTGGAGTAGAAATTAGGTTCAATAAGCATGCATTCTTTAATTTGAGCGTTTTGGTAGATTCAATGGCGCTCCCTTGACGAGATTAATGCTGGAGTATGTGATGGAATGACATATGGAGAGGTTAAGAAGAATATGCCCGAGGAGCACGAGTATGTTAAGATGCCTTTGCTTGTCTGATTGTTTTCTTAATAGGTGTTTGATTTATGGATTATTCACTTTCTGGATTTTTTTTTGTTTTTCCAACTATATAACTCCTTTATTTCAGATCCCGTGAGAATGATAAGCTCAGATACCGTTATCCTCGTGGAGAATCTTACCTGGATGTTATCCAAAGGTTCGCCAACTCATTATCTCGAATGACAAGGAATTCGTACAATTATCTCTTTTTCACCGATATTAAGCTACAAAAACACTACTTGTAAAATGCAGGTTAGAGCCCGTGATTATTGAGCTTGAACGACAAAGAGCGCCTGTGGTGGTAGTATCTCACCAGGTTTCTACATTTTTCAACTTAACACTATAGCATATGCATCTTTGATCTGTTAAAATTCTGTAGGCTTATGATGGTGTGATTTCCATGCTTCTTTCAGGCTGTGCTGAAAGCTTTATATGCTTACTTTGCTGATAAGCCTTTGCATGAAATCCCACACATTGAGGTAATTCACTTGTTAACTCTTAGGGCTCCTTTGGTTGTCAAACTTTGAAGGTGAGGGCTTTATATGATTTTTCAGTCCATTCTGGTTATCAACCAAACAAATAATGGATGATAATGGTTTCAATTCCTTTCTCCTCAACTTGTCATTCCCTTACCATTTCTGTTTGCCCTCTCCTAACCAAACGGGCCCTTAATGTCTTGTTACAGTTACATTTATAGGGTTCTGACTAGAAAAGTTGAAAATTGTTGTATCAGATACCACTTCATACAATAATAGAGATACAAATGGGAGTAAGTGGTCTCCAGGAAAAAAGGTACAAGCTCATGGATTCTGATTTCTGATGCTGCATAATTCATTACATTGTCATTCTACTTACAATTCCAACAAGAATAAGAATTTTGTTTCCCTATTTTTTTCTCTGTACTACTTTGGCATGTCATTTTGTTAAAGCAATAGGGCCTAATAAAATATGCAATGATAACATAATTGATATAGTGACATGGCAAACAAGTAAAAAACTGTAATCTGAAATTATGAGATTGCAGTTTCAGCTGTACTGGATTTTTGCTTATTTTATGCAGCTCCGATTAAACCAGTTTTGTATATATATCTCTAATATATTTAATCCCAACTCAATCACGCGTAATAGAGTAAAAGAGTCTGTTCACATTATACTATTTAATCCAAAATCTAATGCAAAAATATGGAAATAAAAAGTTGAAACTGTGGTGTTACACTAATGCATTTTCTGAGATACCACTTGAGTAAACTCAAGGAAACCACTCTTGACTAGTTCTAGCAATAGGAAATTGAGCAGGAAACCATCCTACAGACTCTTTTTCATCAATCATAAACTGCTTAACAGGGAAGATGACTCCTGAATAAATAGGAAACTAACTTAGCCCACTAATCCACTACCAAGTGCTGGAAACCGAACTACAGTAGAAAACAGGAGTAACTAACTTGACTCTTTTAACTACCTAAAAATAGGGAAACTAACTGACTCAAACAAATAAATTACTACCAGGAATAAACTAATTAATTAACTAACGAGTTCTGGGGTCATATCAGCTTCTCTACCATGATCTTTTGCTGTACTCCGGTTAGACTTTCTGATTTTATGATTGCATTGGAAACAAGGATTAGTGTTGAATGAGATGGAGCATTAATCTGCACACACAACAATGGGGAAAATAAATTACTTCTAACAGACATAGTAAGATCAAACAATAGTAATGTAACGCTTGTTTTAGGTTCAAAACTAATGTACTGTGCAGTTAAATAGGGGTAATTTTATATTGAATGAGATGGAGCATTAATCTTTTTTGGGTTATTTACCGAAAACCACCCGTATGATGGCCTACTTTGCGATTAACCACCCCTATGTTGCAATATTACCGGAAACCACCCTTATAAACACCCCTGTCACTCAACGACCACCGTCCTCATACTTCGTTTAAATTTCCGTTAGATATTTACAGATTTAAGCCAAACTTTTTATCTTTGTTCATTTTCTACACAACTTTCAAAACTTCCTAAAAATGTAATTAAATCAAAATTTAGGGCCATCTTCTTCAACCTTTTTCCAAATCCAACCATGGTGAGTCTCGATCCAACCATGGTGAGTCTCGATCCAACCATGGTGAGGCGACGGCGGAGTAGCTCTCCTCCACCGCAACCGGCACATCTTCCTCCTCCGATGCAATCAGGGCCGGGCTTAGGGGTGTTAAATGTGGGTGACCGAACAGGGCCCCCGAAATTCTGGGGTCCCATAATTTTAATTTTATGTCTATTATATATTTTTTTTATTTATAACTCCAAAATTAATAGGTCCAAATTTCTAACCAAAGTGTAAATAACTGTTTAATTTCTACCTCTTTTTGTCCAAATTCGAACTTTTTTTCTATAAATACGTCTCAATTCTTTCAATTATTTTTGATTCTCAATTCAAAGATATACATTTATTATCTTATAAACATAACTAGTTTAACGAATATAACCTCTTCAATGTTTGATTATAAAAATTTGTATTATGTTATAAAAATTTGGGTTCTTTTATGTTCCTCCGTCAACAATCAAAGACACAGATTTTTTAAAATATTGGTTGTTGATTCTCAATTTTTTTCTTTTGGTTGTTTTGGCTTTTTTTGTATCTCATCCAATCGTTTTAATTTTCAGGCGAGGTACTATTTTCCTTCCGTTTCCTGACTAACATTAGTAATATTAAATTGGATTATTAAAGAGATAAGCAATAAAACACACTTTAATAATATGTAATAAAATACTAGTACGTTATTTTCTAGATTTTGTGTTTCTCCTGTCTATTAGATAAGAGTTGTAACAGGGCCTTAAAAATGTCAGGAACGGCCCTGGATGCAATTATCCCTGTCCTCCCGCTCGATCTCAAACAATTCGAAAAATCCTAACCAAAATCCCCAATTAGCCATAACCTAAAAACTAATAAATCAGAAATTGAACGCAGAACATTGAGCTTCTTCTTACAAATTATACAAAAATCCATTCATTGCATTTCAAAATTCATTATTTTCTTTAAAGATCTGAGATCTCTCAGCCTCTCCCCCACTCCTCCTCCGTCCTCCATCGCCTCCGCTCTCTCAACCTCTACATATCCGAGATCTCTCCGCCTCCCTCCGACTCTATACTCCCGGATCCGGCGCTGATTCGCGAAAATGCAGTTCCAGAGGCGCAAATTGATGAGGAATTGGAGGAATTAGAAGGTCCTACGATGGAGGAAGTGTTCAGTCAGATTCAGAGAAGCGTGAGTTGAAGAGTTGCTTCCATCTCGGTGGAGGATCTGCGGAGCCATAGGAAGCCGGAGATGAAAGGGAAGGAGGAAGAGGAAGACATCGAGGTTGCAGAGTTTGAAGGATGGGAAATTAGGGTTTTAATTTGGGAATTTGGGGAAGAATATGAATGATTTTAAATTAAATTAAAAAAATTTGGTTGAAGAAGATGGCCCTAAATTTTGATTTAATTACATTTTTAGGAAGTTTTGAAAGTTGTGTAAAAAATGAACGAAAATAAAAAGTTTGGCTTAAATCTGTAAATATCTAACAGAAATTTAAACGGAGTATGAGGACGGGTGGTCGTTGAGTGACGGAGGTGTTTATAAGGGTGGTTTCCGGTAATATTGTAACATATGGGTGGTTAATCGCAAAGTAGGTCATCATACGCGTGGTTTTCGGTAAATAACCCATCTTTTTTACCAGAAAAGAAAAGGACTCTTTAGCAGTTAAAATAGGGGTAATTTTATATTGAACTTTAGCACTTCAATTTTTGTGTAAAAACTTAACAAGACGAGAATTAGATTGTGTCACGTGTATTTCAAATATGTCTACATGTAAAAACGCCAAAAAGAAAAACCAGAGTTCACGTATAATTAATTATATGGGGAGTGAAAGGTTGCAGAAGAAGGATACCCAAACTCGTCCATTCAAACCAACGGCTGTCTCAAAGGAGAGCTTCAAGAACTGGGCATGTTGGATTGGTCAAAAGCCTGAAAAAAAGAATCACGCAAACATGAATAGAGGGGAAGAGATAGCTCGTCAACTAATTGCTTAAATTTTTGATGAGTTATTAATATTATTTCGACGAAATGGTATTAGCATGGACGAAGATTTACAGTCTTGCAAACCTGGTAGATATCGGGAGCAGACGAAAAGTGAGAAAAGATATGAACGGTCAGATTCGGATTTGTAATTAAACATAGCGCGGATGGGAAGTCCTCGATGGAAACGCGATTCGACCGGGATGGAAATTGGGATAATTTGGGATGGAGACTTAAACTAAATAAACACATCGAACATGCATACTTGACCAGTAAACACAACACTAGAATAGTAGAATGGTCTCTCTAAAAACTACACCAAAACAGCATGCATCGAGCACTCCAAAGCTCCAATGGATTAACCGTCTTCCATGCGCAAGTCCCCACCAAAATCGAGCCATCATCGAAAAGAGTTTTAGTAAAAGAGAACTTGGTATAATCTTACACGGAGGCGGAGCTAAAGGGAGCGGGTCGTCCTCTCTTTTCGGCTCTGAATTAGCGAATATTATCTTGATTTTTTGTTGAAATTTTAATGTGTATATTAGATGTTTTATTATTTATTCGTACTATAAACTAAATAAATTATTTTAAAATTTTATGTTATAAAAAAGATCACCGCATCTTAATTTTTTTTTTTATTAGTGACGGAGCAAGAATTTTATATTAACGACGGAGCAAAAAATTACCCCATCTTAAAAGAATTCTAAAATCACCTCAGGATTTTAGAATTTTGTAATAATTAATTATAATTACATGAAGTAAAGGGGAAGCATGGGGTCAGGGGCGGACCTACCTTAAAAAACAATTCCCGAAAAAAAAATGAAATTAGGTAAAAAATAGCGTTTTTATGATATAGGCCTTCCTAAAATGTAGTATTTTTTATTAATTTTAATTAAAATAAAATTCAGTCCTAGTATATGTAAGAGTTTGTACCTTTATACATTCAATATATTCAGAGATCCAGTAATCAATATGCTAACAACTTTTTCATGCTATTTATGGAGAAAACATCTCCATTCCATCGACAACCCTCTCCAATATGTAAATGCAATGCTGAATCATAAAGAGGAGGCTTTAATCTAGGAAAAGAGTCATGTAATAATACTTGTTAAAATGATAAATGAGAATGAATGTGGAGCCTTGGATCAAGAGAGATCCAAGAGCCCATATGATGACACGTGGCACCCCTTGTCCCCACCGCCGGACCGTCGCCGGAGAACCGCCGGACCGCCGCCGGAGAACCGCCGGACCGCCGCCGGAGAACCGCCGGACCGCCGCCGGAGAACCGCCGGACCGCCGCCGGAGAACCGCCGGACCGCCGCCGGACCATCTTTGATGAACATCAATTGTTCATAAATGTTCATCACATTCTACTTAAATGTTCATCAATTTTTGATGAACATCAAGTGTTCATAAATGTTCATCACATTATACTTAAAAGTTTTCCAACTGAATGTTCATCACATTCTACTTAAATGTTCACCAATTTTTGATGAACATCAAGTGTTCATAAATGTTCATCACAATGTTCATTTGTACATACTCTAATGTATGTTCATCACATTATACATAAAAGTTCACCAATTGAATGTTCATCTAAATGTTCATCATCTCATACTTAAATGTTCATCATCTCATACTTCAATGTTCACAAGAATTTAATAAAATGTTCATTAGCCAAAGTTCATTACAATCGAGTTAAATGTTCATCAAAATGTTGATAAATGTTCATCTTCTCTTACTTAAATGTTCATCAAACATCACTTTAATATAATTTCGAGTAGAAAAACACTTGATCTTTATAAAAAATTACCTAAATGTTCATCATCTCATACTTAAATGTTCATCAAACATCCTTAAATGTTCACAAGAATTTAATAAAATGTTCATTACTCAAAAGTTCATTACAATTAGCTTAAATGTTCATCACGCTGTTCATAAATGTTCATCAAAATGTTTATAAACGTTCATTTTGATATACTCTACTGAATGTTCATCACATTTTAATGTTCACCAACACAATGTTCATCACATTATAATTAAATGTTCATCACGTTGTTCATAAATGTTCATCAAAATGTTTATAAACGTTCATTTTGATATACTCTAGTATATGTTCATCACATTTTAATTTCATGTTCACCAAGAGAATGTTTATCACATTATAATTAAATGTTCATCACATTATATCTAAATGTTCATCACATTATATCTAAATGTTCATCACATTATATTTAAATGTTCACCAATTTGAATTAGACTTAAAATTTTCATTTTATACTTTAACCTTTTCATTTATTATTGGACCACCGCCGGACCTCCACCGGACCCCGCCGGACCCCCGCCGGACCGCCGCCGGACCCCCGCCGGACCGCCGCCGGACCCCCGCCGGACCCCCGCCGGACCGCCGCCGGACCCCCGCCGGACCCCCGCCGGACCCCCGCCGGACCGCCGGACCTCCGGACCTCCGCCGGACCTCCGCCGGACCACCGCCGGACCATCTTTGATGAACATCAAGTGTTCATAAATGTTCATCACATTCTACTTAAATGTTCATCAATTTTTGATGAACATCAAGTGCTCATAAATGTTCATCACATTATACTTAAAAGTTTTTCAACTGAATGTTCATCACATTCTACTTAAATGTTCACCAATTTTTGATGAACATCAAGTGTTCATAAATGTTCATCACATTATACTTAAAAGTTTTCCAACTGAATGTTCATCACATTCTACTTAAATGTTCACCAATTTTTGATGAACATCAAGTGTTCATAAATGTTCATCACAATGTTCATTTGTACATACTCTAATGAATGTTCATCACATTATACATAAAAGTTCACCAATTGAATGTTCATCTAAATGTTCATCATCTCATACTTAAATGTTCATCATCTCATACTTCAATGTTCACAAGAATTTAATAAAATGTTCATTAGCCAAAGTTCATTACAATCGAGTTAAATGTTCATCAAAATGTTGATAAATGTTCATCTTCTCTTACTTAAATGTTCATCAAACATCACTTTAATATAATTTCGAGTAGAAAAACACTTGATCTTTATAAAAAATTACCTAAATGTTCATCATCTCATACTTAAATGTTCATCAAACATCCTTAAATGTTCACAAGAATTTAATAAAATGTTCATTACTCAAAATTCATTACAATTAGCTTAAATGTTCATCACGCTGTTCATAAATGTTCATCAAAATGTTTATAAACGTTCATTTTGATATACTCTACTGAATGTTCATCACATTTTAATGTTCACCAACACAATGTTCATCACATTATAATTAAATGTTCATCAAAATGTTTATAAACGTTCATTTTGATATACTCTAGTATATGTTCATCACATTTTAATTTCATGTTCACCAAGAGAATGTTCATCACATTATAATTAAATGTTCATCACATTATATCTAAATGTTCATCACATTATATTTAAATGTTCACCAATTTGAATTAGACTTAAAATTTTCATTTTATACTTTAACCTTTTCATTTATTATTGGACCACCGCCGGACCGCCGCCGGACCGCCGCCGGACCGCCGCCGGACCGCCGCCGGACTTCCGGTCGCCGGACCACCACAACTACCCCCACTTGTAGTGGGGTAACTAGTTTAATCTAAGCCAAGGCATCCAATGGCTTAGATTCATTCTTATTTATCTCTAAGAGAGAGTTTATTATGGGATTCTCACCCTTAATGTATCGGGGTCTCCATTTCTACCAAAACCCCAAAATTGTATTGGAGTGTATATGGTATAGTAATAATGGCGTCATCACCAATTCCATACCATTAACTTTTAACTTAGAGATTATATACATTAAACATTTATACGTGTACTAACAAAACAATAAGGTTTTCCGTCAAAAATAAAATAAGGTTTGTCCATAGATTTCGGATTCGAATATTTTTGACGTCATGTATGGAAAAACTGAATTGAGAAGTATTCAGTTTATAGATTCCATTCATAGTTCAACTTCTCATCTTCACTCATGCATTGGCACACCGTAACAGAATGCAAGTGCCAATAATAATTTAATATACATCATATATAAAAGAAGAAAGTTCCACCACCTAAATACATGTCCAATGCTAATTTATTCGTCTATGTCATCATCATGTTCATGTGTATCTAAATTTTCAAATGAATTTCACAAGTTTAAGCCCAAAGGGCAAGTATAGACATTGCACTAGACCCAAAAAACAGAGCAACATAACTAGCCTTCTTCATCCACTTCTCACAATTCATCATCTTGTTATGGAAGAAATCTGCAGATATAAGATCCACAAGCGCCATATATATGAGTATACCGGATGAAAGCGAGCCCAACAAGCCTTCGAGAATTAACGCGTTCGTGCTTGTGTCGTCATAACCCGTCAGAGAAAATACTATCATACCCAATATTATACCGACGGGAGTCGTCACTGCAAACATGAAGCACATGTAGGCTGTTGTTGTAAAACTAAATCCCGCCTGTTGATTGTCACAACCGAAGTTAGCATAAGAGTAAAGTAAATATACAAATGTCAGGCATATATCATTCAACAAGCTTAAAATGATCAATTTGCAGAAAACATTCAACCACTAATGATTTGAAGAAGCTTTTGATATGTAGAGCTTTTGGGAAAGCCGTTCGGTAAATCCAAGTTTATATGAGCTGAAATTGAAGCTTATGATAGTTGTTTTTTGAATTAGATTCCTGAACAGATTCCAGCTTCCTTAATCCTGATAAGTTTACATAGGCTACTTTTTCAAACACATCAACGTGTGCTTATTCCAACGGGGAAGGTATTTTAAGCTACAAAACTTGCAAGTAAACTCTACCAAACCAAGCCTAAGTTGCAAATTAAGGAGTGATAAGAACTACATGAAAGTACTTCAGTATAAAAATCCTGAAGTTGTTGTATTGATCTTAATTACCTTCAAGTAAGTGTTCTATGACACCCAAATAATCAACAAGCAACATCATATCCAGTCAGTATGTCGACACTGGTTTCACAGAGGAAAGTCAAGAAATAAAGCAAATTTGGTGGGTTCATACTAGGACAATAGTTCCTAAACACTAAGATTAGTGGAGCCACTTTTTCCATAACAATAAAAAAGTAACAGCACCTATTTTTGTACATTAGCTAGCTTTCCGGAATAAAATAACACTAAACCCATTATAATATACTCATGTGGCAAGCTTTGCCTATTTTAATAATCTATAGAAGAGTCCAAATTGATAAATCCACTCTCAGGGATCTAATTTTGTATGGAGTATTGTGTTCTCAGATATAAATCATACTTATAAAATATTGATGGACAATGGAAAGAACAAGAAACATACCCAGGACATTGTCTGCACTCTGCAAGTAAGCAGATCCCACATTCCCACTTATACTTGGAGTTGGGATTAGCAATCAAGTTAAACTAAAATTCTTTGACCTAGTTAAGATGAATGATTACAGACTTTTGAAATGACATACTGACACACTGTATAGAATATCATTCATATACTAAGAAGATAAAGCTGTTTCCTTTGCATATTTGCAACAATTTCCTAACTGCATCCAACATCTATCCAGAAATCAAAAGCTAATGATAGAGCATGTTTTGTTAAAAAATGCAAAGGACTCTGCACCTAATCTTACTCTACTGGCATTTGGCACTTGAATTTCAATAGGTAGTTGTCACAAACTAATAAACCAATAGAAATCATTCTATAAGACTAATCTTGATGAGTAGATGACATGACAATCACAATGCCAATAGAGGTAAGCACAGCAGAGTAGAGATTGTGGTGCATATACCTGAGCAATACATCCACCAAGTCCCATGCCTTCAAAGATCTGATGAAAAGCAAGCGCAGCGACCAAAGGCCTGATTGTGCACTTGTTCTGTGACATCCCCATCGTCACCCCTATAATCACAGAATGGAAAATAATCCCAATCTCCAACACCTGCGACACCAGCCTCTGCTTCATCTTCGCCACCAACTCTTCCTCCGTCTCGCCGCTGATCTCCACTGCCGTCTCCGCCTCCTCACCAACTCCTCCTCCATCCAATTTCCCCTCATCGCTCACCCTGTAATACTGCTTCGCACGCGCCAATTCAGATCCTAACCCTAACCCTAACCCCACCACCTTCTTCGTCTTCGTCCCGCATTTGTCAATCGCCTTGTAAGCCGACTCCGCAGGAGCTCCTCCTCCTCCGCCATGGCCGTGGAGCTCGGCGTGGGAGGAGGCGGCGAGGTCGACGAGGAGAGCAAGAAGCGCGCCGAGGAGCGTGACGAGTCCGGCGAAGGGGTAATCCTTCCATGGATGGAGAGAGGAGACGTGGCAGTCTGCAAGGGCGGCGAAGGCGTCAGGCATGACGTGGACGAGGGAGGTGGAGAGGATGACGCCGGCGGCGAAGCACTTGATGAGGAGAGTGGCTTTGTCGTAGAGCGGCTTTCCGAGGAAGAAGCGGGCGAGGAAGACGGGGGAGGAGACTCCGATGACGCTGGTGAAGAAGATTACGGCGATGGAGATCAGCTTCAGGTGCGATGCTGCATGGCCGTCGCGGCAGGACAGCTCTCGCGCCGTGTTCGGAGGGCAATCGGCCATGGATGGATGGTTACTGCTTTGAGTGTGAGAGTCTCCTGGTCTGATTGGTGGATTGGATTTGTGGAATTTGGTTGAGGGAGATCTGTCTGACTTCAGGCTTTTCACATTTTATACTTTAGGAGGAAGAAAAGACTGGCAGTTGACTGCTCAGTATTGACTCCTTTATTTGTAAAATACTCCGTATATTGCTGTAACTAAAAAAAAAAAAAAAAAAAAAAAGGGAATGTCAAAGTCTTCGTATTACTTAAAAAAATGAAATTAATTTTAAAAAAAATCAAAAAATTTAACATAGGCAAAGAAAGGAGTACACCATCAAGTGGAATGTTGCATCTATATGTTATGATCTTTTTTGTGTACATGATAAAATGAGTTTTTGGTATTTTATTCATTTGATATAGTCTAGAACTAGAATGATTTGATCACCTTTATCTGCCCCTAACGTTTGGGAGAGGAAGAAAAGAGGAGTTTCTAAATATTGGGTAACTTGTATCACTTGCATAGTTGCAACTGCATGCATATAAAAGATGGATCGTAGTATTTGGATAAAAATATCCCAATAGAGACCTAAATACTGAGTATTTCTCTATTTGCATACATGGAATTTTTCTCTAATATTCTACTCCTTTTACTAGTTTAGTTTGTGCAGTGAATCTTACAAGAGGTAGTCTTTCTCGATACAATTAGCATATATAACTAGCTTTATGATGTGCGATTCACACTTACCTATGTTCGTTTTACGAATGACACTAGCATTTACTCCCTTCGTCCCTTAATGTATGCAACATTAAGGGAATGGAACAATATTTAATAAAAGTGAGATGAGTGGAGAGAAGAAGAAAAAAGAAGTTGAGTAGATGGTTGATTTGATTAATAAGGTGTTAAAAGAATAATAAAATATTGAGTAAAAATATTAATGGTGGAAATTAGATAGAAAAGATGATATAGATAGTTGATTTGATTGATAAAGTGTTATTAGGATATGAATAAAATAAATAAAGTAAGGGTATTATGGGGAAAAATTAATGGATAGAAAAGGAATGTTGCAAACATTTTGGGACGCCCGAAAAGGAAATGTTGTAAACATTAAGGGACGGAGGGAGTAGAACTTATAGATGGGTCATTTGTGATGGAAAGAGCTTGGCTAATGAAGTTTTCAAATTCTAATTGTGATTGGTAATCTCATACTTGTATCATTCTCATGAGAACCAGCTCACGTAGGGCCAAAATGACATAATTATGGAAGATCACTTAAAAAATCAGCACCTTTAACCCCGCACCTGAAAAATCATAATCCGCACCCGTTTTGGGCGCATTCGTAACGCGTCCAAAAAATCCAAAAAAATAAAATTTGTTGCCTTCAACTGCTCAAAAATCCGGTCTGGTCTAGATGCGCCCAAAACTGAACCGGGTTTTAAAAAAAAGGTTTGGGCGCATCAAGGGTGCGCCCAAGAGTGGATGAGAGTTATAATTTTTCGGGTGCGGACCCATCTGATAATCCTTTCTTTTCTTTTCTCTGAAAAGGACTCATTTTCTGTCATAAATTCATAATGATGATAATAGTCCTACAAGGCATTATCATAACAAGAATAAAGATCCCACGAAACAAATCAAAAGCTTCAAAATAAGAAAACATAGTACATCAAAACTAAAACATCAACCAATCTAAGCAGAGTTTTAAACTATAAACTGAGCACACATGCATGACTAAGAAGTGTATTTAAAAGCTCCCTTACTTAATTAACCAATGCATCTCACATACAGGATCTTTGTTGTTGTTGCACTTGAATGAGCAATGCAAATCAAAATCTCGGCGCCTGTAGAAGCCCGATGGAGTGCAGCTCAGTAATTCATCAGTAAGATTTTCTATCTCCTCGGCACAGAGTCTACTGCTATAATAAACACTCATCTTCTCAAGAACTGGTGAACTTTTGAGCAAGAATTTAATGAATTTCCTCTCCAAAGGAAGACCTCTAACACCATGTATCTTGACAACCCTAAGCTTCTCATGTTTGAAATTGGGTGGATATCCCAAATGCCTGAAACATCCATCCCAAGCTTCTGATGCATCTTCTAATTTATCATATATTTCAAACTGCACGCACAGAAGCAAAGACCAGAAAAGCATATATCATAAACTTGGATAAATATGGTTTAACACATTACGCAAAGGTGCATAACCAACATGTCACATTGTTATGCATCATTACTTACTTCGAGTGTAAGGTGTTGTAGATTAGGGGCGCCGATAGTGAGACGAGCAACAACCAACATCTCGTTTATATCTTTAGAATTCACGTTATGTAATTCAACAACCTTGAGGTGATGAAACACCAAGGAATGTTGACAGAATTCAATGCCCATGCTCAGAAACTGACACCGGCACACAAGCACACACACACACAAAAAAACATATAAGAAAAAACAGAAATATCTAATACAAGAAAGAGAATTATTTGTTTCTAACCTTACACCTCCTCCTTCAGCTTTTCCAGAAGCATACAGATTGGTATAATTACAAACTGACCTTTCCCCATCTTCATATATATCAGTGAAATCTTCATTGTCCAATTCTACACTCATTTCAGCCAAAAGAGGAACATTCAAGCACATCGCTAAGTAACCACCAGAAAAATCCAAAAAATTGAGATTTGGAGCACTTATTCTCAACTCTGAATCAAGCAAGAGACAATCAGGTTGGTCTCTTCTCCTGTCCAGATTACACGTACGGATTCAAAGAGACTATAAAAAAAAGAGATGGGGGTGTTGGAGAGACAGCGACAAGCGAGGGCAGGGTGAAGAGACACCACCGGCCCGAGACCCTGATTCTGAAGTCAGAAGCAGGGCTTGATAATTATCAGAGTCGATAATTGCGTCGTCTTATTAGTGATCTCCATATAAGGAAGGCAGAATATCTGTCAGCCAATTTCCCTACTTCCTCATTCCAAATCCATCGATGTGGGACAAAATATTCATTACTTTCAATTTTTAAATCAAAGCTCTCGCTCTCGGTTGCCGAATGGACCATCTACGAGGAGTTCAATTGCCACTAAGTATGTGTGGCACAAAAAATCCTCACCACAATAATAATTTAGGACGATGATTGATCTCGAATAATAACGGTAAAGACTCGTTTTTCTTTCTTTCGTGAAGCAGATGACTTTCTCTTCATTCTTCAACCTTTTGTCTTAATTAGCGACTTTGTGGAGTCGACGACAACGTGGTGTCGGTTTAGGTGTGATCTCGTGGGACCGACTTGATTAGCGACTTCGTGGAGTCGACGACAACGTGGTGTCGGTTTAGGTGCGATCTCGTGGGACCGACTTAATTAGCGACTTCGTGGAGTCGACGACAACGTGGTGTCGGTTTCAAAGTGCGACAAGTAGATGTCGGCTTCAGAGTGCGACAAGTAGATGTCGGCTTCAGAGTGCGACAAGTAGATGTCGGCTGAGTGCGACAAGTAGATGCCGACTTTAGAGTGCGACAAGTAGATGTCGGCTTTAGATATGTTGAAGGCGTAATGACAGATTGACTCAGATACCCTGCAAGCATAAAGTAGATTCTTTCAACCCGTAAAATAATATAATAAGACAGATACTCACACTCATATGTCGATGAGCTAATAGAATGAGGCGAACACCCGTGTACATGCGCTCGTGCATTAATAGAAGATGGCGATGATGCCCTTGTACATGTGCATACATAGAAATAAGATGGAAGATTGTGCCCCTGCAATCCGTGGACTGATATAAATAAGACAAGAACTTATGTCCCGCACCTCAGACACTGATATAAATAAGACAAGAACTCATGTCCCGCACCTCAGACACTGATATAAATAAGACAGGAACTCATGTCCCGCACCTCAGACACTGATATAAGAAAGACGGAAGCTCGTATCTCTGTGCATCAGATGAATATAATGAGAACTCATGCCTCAACGCCACATAGGCTAAATAGAAATGAAGTGACAACTTGTGCCATGAAATAATGTGATTGCAGTTCATGCTCTATTCCCATAGACTCAGAAGATAGGTGGGAACTCCGTCACAGTACCCCGTAAGCCAATAGAAATAGATGATATTCTACGTCACTCATGCTTGATGTTTCTATAGCCTGTGACATTCTTCATAACAATCACATACGAGTAGATAAAATTGCAGAGCTAATATCCTTCGTAACAATTAAAGAATTCATATACATAAGAATTTATGGAAAGGAGTGGAAAACTTATCTCTAGGACATGTTCATGCCTTCTTTTCGGACACTTATGATTGGATTTGGCCTTTGCGACCCATATTCGACAAATCTGTGCAGCACCACGACTCCATAGCCGTTGACCTTTCCCCATTCGGACCTCGTTTGATCCTCGAACAAGATGCGCAATGTAGGCTTGATGGTAACATGCTCTGCACAAAAATATAGCAATGTTCTGACGAGCTGTATTCACGCCACTTTTCTGACTCCAGCGAAAAGGCGCAGTCCTTACGACCCGCATTCGATGAAACTGTGCAACGTCATCTAGCCAATGACACAGACTGTGGCACATTTAGACTTCATTTGATCCTCCAATTAGATTCGGTGTGTTGAAGCCCAGATATTCGCGATCTCGCAATCAACACTTCGCGAGATCTGGCCTTCAGTGAATCTTCAAATATTGGAGACCTTCCTTAAGCAAACTGGAGCAACAACTTGCGACTCATCTTCATCTGGATCAAAATGTGCTACTCTCCTCTGTTCTTCATGCTCTTCAGCCCCCAAGGTACCTGCACAACCAAACCGGAAGGTTGGACCCCCTGATTTGGCTCTCCGACGCTCAAGTTAGTAATAGCCACAGATAATTGAATCCGATGCCTCAAACAACAATAGAGTAAGTAAAACAGAGAGAAGATAATGATCGAGGTAATGACAAAATCAATGAAGCCTCGTGAGCCAACTCAGTAAAACAGTAAATGATGAAACTCAACCAAACGTGACGATTCGCACTTCAAAAGCACGATGAGGGTATCGAGAACCAGAATCCAAGTACCGATCATCCGATTCTCTACTAAAAGAGATGAATCGGGATCAGAGAGACGAACTCGGAAATGAGTAATCGCCTTATGTGTTTACTCTCTAGCTCGAGGGGGGGAAAGAAAATGCTCTCAATTGTCACTGCCCTTCTCTCTCTTTGCGGTTAGGATTTATAATCAGACATCGGGCCCCACACGATCCGATGTCGCTCCCTTTACCTATTGGGCTTCTTAATGGGCCTCTCGTTCTCGACTTGGTTATCGGTCTTATGGGCTCGCGGTCCGTTTATTAGTCGCGAGAACCGGGTCCAACACGGTGGACCCCTACTTCGCACCGAGCCACTCCTGCAGAGAGGGCCTCAGAGACTGCCAAGGGTAAACAGCCTATGACTCTTGAAGATGGCAGAGATTCCCCTTCTCAGGACGTGGCTGAGCTCTTTCCCGAGGAAGAGGTGGTGAGGACGTTCTATCGTCGCGACCGACCAGGCTTCCCAGAGATGCCTGAATTCTTGGAGGGTATCGCTCGGGGTAGAGTAGGGCTCTCGCGACTCAATTTGGCGGTGGGTTTCCCTCCTTTTCTTTCTTAGTGGTTTTCTTCCTTCTTACTGATAGCTAATTTTAACCAGTACATTTTGTTTATTGTAGTCGATTCTTCTTAACGAGGCATCGGGGCAATATGTCATCGCCCTTGAAGATGGCTACGTACAGATGGAGGGGGACTACAACCAGATGGTCGATTTTGCTAACAAAGCCCAGGACGTCAAGGAGGCTGCGAAGAAGAAACTAAAAGAGGAGAAAGAGAGGAATGTTGTTTTGGAGAACAGGGTAAACGAGTTGACGGCGAAAATAAGTGATTTGGAGCTTTCGGCCAGGACTATGAAGCGCAATCATAATACAGAGCTAGGTTTTCTCCGACAAGAGAAAGACCAAGCTTTTGACAAGGGTCGTCGCGAAGGTGCTAAGCAGTATGCCTCTAGCTATCGCGATAAGTGTCGCATTGATTTTGTCAGCTTGGCTCGTGACACACTGGTGATCGCCGCGCTCAAGCGTCAGCTCAGGAAACACGAAGTGGCTAACTTTCCTTATGACCCTACGGATCTTTGTGGCCTTCCTGCCGAGCTCCCCGCGTACACCTCTCCTCCTCTTGGGACCTTCATTGACGACGACGCGAGCCTTCTTGAAGGTTGGGTCATCGAACCCTTCTTGCCGAAAGGCGAAGGAGTCGTTAAAGGGATGGAGTCTCACATTCCTTTAGTCCGAGCTCCTAAAGTGCCCAAGAGAGTAATTTACTCGGAGGAAAGGATGAAGAAAGCAGCGGACCCTTCGACTCGCCCTCGTGCTAGGTCGTCAGATGTGGATGGCGGGGACGATATTGTGAATATCGACAGCGAGGAGACTGCTGCTGAAGAAAACGTCGCGTCGGCCAAGGACGGTGGTGGTGCGAAAGGGGATCGCGATGCGGCGCTAGTTGAGGCTGATGGGTATCTGGATCTTCCTGACGAAGTTTAACTCCTTTTTTATATGTGTTTTTGCAAACTCTTGGGTTGATGTCACATACAATTGTTACTTGGTTCTGCGGCTCGCGGATCGGCATGTGATCGCGAGCCTAAATATTGTTTTTTTGGAGTCTCGTGAGGAGACCGTACAATTATTCTCCTGCATGTCTTTGCGTTTATTGCTTTTGTTCTCCCAACTACTTTTCTGCTTTAGTCATTCAATGCATTAAATGTGGGTTAGGTGATTTTCTTTTATAAATAGTGTTTCCTGCCTTCTTCTTCCTCGTCTGCTTTTTTCAAAGAATTCCGATATGGCCAGGACACGACGAACTCGAGAGGGGTCTTTGGATGAGTGTTTCACTATTACTATGGATTCTTCTGCCATTACCGGGAGATGCTTGGTAAGTATCTTTCTTTACTTTGTCTTTCTCTGCTTGCTCATTTCTTAGACCTCTCTTTTCCATGTATAGTGTTTCCCAAAGGAACATTGTGATCAACACCTTAGTCATTTCGGTGGTAAGAGCCTTATCCTTTGCGTCAATTTCGAACCTTGGGACGTGACTTTGGACAAGGTTGGGAGTTCTTACTTTCTGGGCGAAGGTTGGAGTAAGTTTGCGTATGAGAATGATCTTTGTGAGGGAGATGAAGTGACCTTCACCGTGTGGCGTGCCAATCCTCCTGAAGTTCCCATTCGGACCGCGGTGTATCAAGTGAAGATCGTCGTTCCTCTCTAGGCTTAGTGCCTTTTAATGTTTCTTTATTTTGTGTTTGTCTGGTGATTTCTCCTCCTTCTCCCTTCCCCCCATAGTGCTCGTGAGGATGTTTACAGTCTCGCGAGCGCTATGTGTTTAAAGAAGGAGGGGGAATGAACGAGGGTCCTTGTAGTTCTTATCTTCTTGTTTTGGGATGTGTTTTATGAACAAGTTAGGCTGGAATATCGGGAAAACTTTGAAACTTAAAATGTAGTGCGCACCTCTGTGCTATCGCGATTAAAAGTATGTGTTTCATCAATAGACTTTAGAACTTAAAGTGTTTCCGAAGCAAAAACACTTAATATCTTAAATAGGACACTCTTCAACATCTTTCGTCGGGAAGGACTCTTCTGTTTTTGTTGGTCTTTCGAAAAAACCCTGCGAGATAGTCGATCGCGTAAGTATATATTATTCGTATGTCATGACCTGTGACGTGATAAAGAGTATGTTTTTACCTGACTATTGCATGCGTATGAGCCAGTAGTAGGGTTTTTGTGCGTCCGTGAGTGTCTTTGTGTTGAGCATGAGATTTCCTATAATGAATAGGAATCAGACTCTTTGTTCTTGTGACAAAACAAAATAGCTCGCGTGTTTATTTTACCATACCTTAGCTGATGTATTCTTAATGCCTTGGGAAATCCATGCTCGCGAAGAATTGGAGTATTAGTGCCAGTATCATCATAAATTGCGGAGGTTTTCTGTTTCGTTCGCGACGTGAAGCTACACGTGACCGAATCGCGTTAGTTTTTTGCAAGGATGTTACTTTCTCTTTTGTGGAAGAAAAGGTTTGTCTGCACGAAGTGCTTTTTAAGTACCTGGACGATGATATGTCTAGAGCCCCAGCCTTGCATCGCGATCATGTCTAGGATCGTTCATTTTTGTAGTGCAAGAGTGTCTGTCAAAACAGATGTGGACTCATTAATATTTTGTATTGTATATCTCTAAGCTAAGTATATAGTTTCATGATTGAATTTTTTCAGGAGTGTCACTCGCTGTGCTCCGTGCCTGGATGGGCTGCTATCCCATCAAGGTCAGGACTTCGTGGTTGAGGTGAGGAGGACGAATGTCGTTACTCACTCTCGGACGGTCACGGCTTCACAACCTGGGTGGGTGCTCCCAGCCCCGGCCCAGCGTTATGGCGTCGCGACCTGGGTGGGTGCTCTTGGCCCCAGCCCAGCGTCACGGCTTCGCGACCCGGGTGGGTGCTCTTGGCCCCAGCCCACCGTCACGGCTTCGCGACCTAGGTGTGTGCTCTTGGCCCAAGCCCAGCGTCACGGCTTCGCGACCCGGGTGGGTGCTCTTGGCCCCAGCCCAGCGTCACGGCTTCGCGACCCGGGTGGGTGCTCTTGGCCCCAGCCCAGCGTCACGGCTTCGCGACCCGGGTGGGTGCTCTTGGCCCCAGCCCAGCTTCACGGCTTCGCGACCTGGGTGGGTGCTCTTGGCCCCAGCCCAGCGTCACGGCTTCGCGACCTGGGTGGATGCTCTTGGCCCCAGCCCAGCATCACAGGACTTATGTGAGTTCGTGAATTCTCGAGATGTGAAAGTACCTTTTATTTTGAGATCACGTCCCCCTTTGTGGCGAAAGTATTTATTCCCTTGGTAACCCGATGATAGATTTTTGCTACTGTTTAGTCTCAATCGGTCCTTTCGCCTGCATACAGCTCGTCAGAACATCTTTTTTCGCGATTATATCGCTTTCTATGAAGTATTCATTTGAGGTATGAAGACATGTTATGAAAAAGTGGGAATTCATACCTGTGTGGGGGAGTAGGCTAGGCGTAATAGTGGCGTAGTCGCATCACGTTCCAGGAATTTGCAACGTGATTGCTAGAGCTATCCTTCAATCGATAGGCCCCTGGTGCGACTTCGCGATCCACTATATACGGCCCCTCCCAGTTGGGATCGAGCTTTCCTCCCTCTGTCTTTCTCAGGACCAGATCTCCCTTCACGAATCCTCTTTCCTTGACATGCTTGTTGTAATACCTCGCGACACCCGCTTTGTAAGCGGCCGCCCGGACAACCGCCATTTCTTGTGTTTCCTCGCGAAGCTGGAGCTCCATCCTCAACTTCTCATCATTGGTATCCGGGTCATAGTGAAGGAGTCTCTCGTTTGGGAACAAGATTTCTACGGGAACCACAACCTCCACCCCGTATGCGAGGGCAAAAGGACTCTCCCTCGTTGCTTTTTTCACTGTGGTTCGATTGGCCCAGAGAGTAAGTGGCAGGACCTCCGCCCATCTGCCCTTAGCGCTGTCTAGTCTTTTCTTAAGATCTGTGACAATGCTTTTATTGACGGCTTCTACCTGCCCATTACAGTGTGGGTGTGCAACTGAAACAATTTTCAAATTAACTCCCAGATCGTTGCACCATGCCATCAACTGAGGCGAGTTGAATTGAGGACCACGATCAGTAACAATCTCGCGTGGCAATCCATAGCGACAGATAATGTTCTTCCAAAGGAATTTCTTCACTACGGGACTGTTGTCGACGCAAGTGCTTCTGCCTCGATCCATTTTGTGAAATAGTCCACTGCGACAATGATATACTCGAGCTGACCCGGGGCCTTTGGTTTGAAAGGGCCTAGAAGGTCCAGCCCCCACATCGCGAAGGGGATGGGGCTTCCCCTAATCTGAAGCTGCACTCATGGTTGGTGAGAAGCAGGGGCGAAATACTGACATGGCTGACAAGCTTGCGTCATCGCTTGAGCATCTTGTTTCATTGTAGGCCAGAAATGCCCTTGGCGCAAAGCCTTGTACACCAGAGGTCTCCACCCTGCGTGTGTCCCACACAGCCCAGCATGCAGCTCTTCGAGGTAGGCCTTTGTCTCATAGTAGCCCATACATTTTAGTTCGCAAGGGTCACCTCCTCTTTTGTAAAGCTCACCTCTGCTGATATAAAAACGTCCAACCTTTCTTTTCAATTGCACGACCTCTTTTGGGTCAGTAGGACCGCGACCATATCTGAGGTAGTCTATGAATGGGCAACGCCAATCTTTAGATAAAGTATTGATCGCCATCATCTCAATCTCGCGACTGATGGCACTTTCTTCTTTCACAAAAAACAGATATATCGGGGGTCCCCCCTTTGACACCATGAACCCTGATCTCTGCTCGCGTTCCTCTTTGGGACCTTCCCAACTGGCTCCCGTCTTTGCGAGCTCATCTGCTTTTTTATTCAGTTCTTTTGGGATTGCTTTGATCTCGAAGTGCATGAAAAGCGAGGTCAGCGTCGCGACCCTAGCATGATATTGTGGGAGGTTCCCTGTTCGCGCTTCAGAAAGCCCCTGCACCTGCTTTACTACAACCTCTTAATCGCAACAACATGATAGCACAGAGATTGAAAGGCCGATGGCTAACTCTAGCCCTGCGATCAAGGCCTCATACTCAGCTTCATTGTTCGTGGGTTTGAACTTTAGTGCGATGGCGTGGCTTATCTCATCTCCCGTACGCGACGTGAGAATCACACCCGCGCCACACCCCTCGTCGTTCACAGCCCCATCGGTGTGCATTATCCACATCATTTGTTCGCCATACGGATTCACTACTTCCCCTTCTCTAAAACTCATTTTGACAATGAAGTCAGCAAGCGCTTGCGCCTTGATAGCTGGCCTGGGCCGGTACACCACATCGAACTCTGACATCTCAATAACCCATTTTGTGAGCCTCCCTGCTACAGTAGGTTTGGTCATGAAACTATTGAGTGGCAAGTCCGTCAGGGTTTCAATCGGATGTGCATGAAAATAAGGTCTTAGTTTGCGAGCAGCTGTTATCAGCGCGAGCACAGACTTTTCAACCGGAGAATACCGTGTTTCTGCTGGCAACAAAGCTCGGCTGACAAAATATACTGGTTTCTCTGCCTCGCGAACAAGAACTGCGCTTACTGCCCTCGAGCCGGCCGCGAGATACAACTGGAGAGTCTCTCCCGGAATCGGGGAAGATAAGATCGGGAGCTTTGTCAGATGCTCTTTGAGGCTCGCGAAGGCTTGACCACACTCCTCAGTCCACTCAAAATTCTTTGGCTTTTTCAGAATTTCGAAGAATGGGAGGTTGCGTTCGGCCAATTTGGCACAAAATCTCCCCAAATAGTTCACTCGGCCTACAAAACTTTGGACCTCATGGGTTGATCGTGGTGGTTCGAGATCGAGAACGGCTTTGACTTTATCGAGATTTACCTCTACACCGCGAGCGCTAATCATGAAGCCCAAGAATTTTTCTTCTGTGACACCGAACACGCACTTGTCCGGGTTTAAACTCATCCCATACCTTCTGAGCGTTGCGAAGACCTCTGCCAGGTCGCGAGCATGGTCACTCTGTTCCTTGCTCTTTACCACAATGTCATCAATGTAGGCCTCAATTGTATCCCTTATCTGATCACTGAAGATGCGGTCCACCAATCTCTGGAAAGTGGCCCCCGCGTTCTTAAGGCAGAAAGGCATCACTTTGTAGCAGAAAGTTCCCTTCTCTGTTATGAAAGAGGTATGCTCTAAGTCAAGGGGGTTCATCATGACTTGGTTATACCCCGAGTACGCATCTAAAAAGTTGAGTGCCTCATGCCCTGCGGTGGAGTCTACAAGCTGATCAATAGAAGGTAGCGGGTAGCTGTCTTTCGGGCAAGCTTTATTCAAATCTGTGAAGTCCACGCACATCCTCCACTTTCCCGTTCCTTTTTTCGCGACCATAACAACATTAGCCAACCAAGTTGGGTACTGTACTGGTCTTACAAACCCAGCTTTTAGGAGTTTCGCGAGCTCCACGGCCACGGCCTCATTCTTCAGACCCGCTTGCTTTCTTTTTCTCTGTCTTTTAGGAATGATATCGTTGCTAATATTCAGAGAGTGAGTGATTACCGATGGGGGAATTCCTTTCAAGTCTTTGGGGGACCAAGAGAAGATATCTCGCGACTCCGACAGCAAGTTTTCAATCTCCCCCATTACCATAGGGTCAAGGTTACCTCCCACCGATAATTTCTCTTCTTTGTTTGCAAAAGGAGTGACCTCCTGCGTTTCAAATCCATAAAACTTTGCTTTGTCCACATTTCCCTCAGAATTCTGATTTCTGGGAGGCTCGCGAACATCTAAGTCAGCTTCCTCCTCGACATTAGGCATACCTGGGACAAAAAGTTGGTTCGCGAGCAGAAGTGTATCTTCTCCCTTTTCGGACTTGATGTAACAAGAGATGCTCTCTTTCTCCACCCCCGTCGCAACTCCAGTCCCGGAGGGTGTGGGAAACTTTATGCAGAAATGGCTCATGGACACTACTGCATCAAACTTGCACAGTGTACCTCTCCCGATGATCGCGTTATACGAAGAGCTTGTCGGGATGATGATGGAATCAACCTTTTCTGACCTTCGTGGCCCTGTCTCATCTCCCATCACTACATCTAAACTCACCACTCCTAGAGCAGTGACCCTCTCTCCTCTTCCTCGCCCACCATTGTTGTTTCCCCCTCTGAACGGCCCCCGGCCAGGGTTTCTACCACCCCTGCCTTGATTGTTCCCTCCGCCTCTCTGATTCATGAGGACGGCTCTCTGCTCGGGTTCATTGTTCATTCTGGGCCACTCCTGCATTCATCCGTGTTGTGAGTAGTGGAGTTGTGGTTGGCGCACCACATTCCATCGCGACCACGACCTCGGCCTCCATTGCCTCGGCCGCGACCTGTGTAGCTGGAATTGTCATCTCTCTGGTTCATCAAATTCTGTTCCTGGAACTGATTCTGGTCTGTACTCTGTCTGTAATCCTGATACTGATTCTGATTCTGACGCTGAGTTACTAAACCTGGAGCTCGCGAATCACTCTGTCCCTGATCATACTGCTGTCTCTTGTTCCCCCAATTCTGATTGCCTTTTCTAGAGCTCTGGCCTTGGTTTTGGTTCTGTTTGTTCTGTCCTCCACCCACCGCGGGTGTGTTTGAATGAGTTTCAACTTGAATTTCGACATAAGCTCTTTCTAACATGGCCTGATAGGACCCTTCCTGCTTTCTGTAAAGGTGCTTTTTGAACTCACTCCCGTCAGCCAGCCCATTTAAGAACGCGACCCTGGCGGTTTTATCATCAAAATCATCAGCCTCCAAGACCATCAGCGAGAATCTTTTTACGTACTCTTCTAGACTTTCGCCCGTTTTTTGTTTGATCCCGACCACTTCTTGCATAGTGATCTTTCTCTTCTTCGAAGAGCCAAAATGCAACAAGAATCTCCTTTCAATATCTGCAAAGCAAGAGATGCTCCCGGGTGGTTGATTTAACATCAATGTCATGGCGGTGTCCACGAGTGTTCCTGGGAATCCTTTGCAAAGGGTGGCCTCATCCGGACCCCTCGTGATCATGGCGTACTTGTATCGGGTAAGATGCTCCTTAGGGTCTCCTTTACCAGTGTATTCCTTGATAGTCGGGAACCTGAAATCTGGTAGTGGAGGGGCCCTGATGATGTGCTCTGCAAAAGCCGTGGGGCCAAACATTGTTGATAAGTCGAGAGGAGGGCTCTGGAATGTCTCGCGATGATAGTGGGGTGCCCCCTGACGATCGCATTGTTCTTGTACAGGATAGTATGCTCGGCCCCTCTCGTCATAGCGAACATCATGTTGAGAGTTGTAGTGCTCCTGATGACTCATTGGAGCCTGGTTTAAGTCGAACCCTCCCCGTCCAACTTCGCGAGTACCATTTCTCTCCCTCGGCCTTCTAGAAACCGATGCTCTGTCATCCGGGACAATTTCAGCTACTTCTTCTTCTCGGTTAATCTCTCTTTCCTCGCGATTGGCTTGGTCGTTAAGAGGTTCGACCCTTTGGTTAGCTGCATTCGGGGCGCCTTGTGCTATCCAGGCGGTAAAAAGCTCGTTCTGCTCCCGAGGGATTGTGATAAGCTCGGGAACTTCCTCCTCAACGCGAGGGAGCGGTGGGGGATTGAGAGTGTTTTGATTGATGTGTGACGTGGTGGCGTTTACTATGCCGATTCTTCCAGTCTCGACCATGATGTTGCCTTTCGCGAACTGACTCTCGAGATTTCAAAGGGAGCTAGCTGCGCGAGGAGGTCCCCACGGTCGGCGCCAGTGTTGGAGCCCAGATATTCGCGATCTCACAATCAACACCTCGTGAGATCTGGCCTTCAGTGAATCTTCAAATACTGGAGACCTTCCTTACGCAAACTGGAGCAACAACTTGCGACTCATCTTCATCCGGATCAAAATGTGCTACTCTCCTCTGTTCTTCATGCTCTTCAGCCCCCAAGGTACCTGCACAACCAAACCGGAAGGTTGGACCCCCTGATTTGGCTCTCCGACGCTCAAGTCAGTAATAGCCACAGATAATTGAACCCGATGCCTCAAACAACAATAGAGTAAGTAAAACAGAGAGAAGATAATGATCGAGGTAATGACGAAATCAATGAAGCCTCGTGAGCCAACTCAGTAAAACAGTAAATGATGAAACTCAACCAAACGTGACGATTCGCACTTCAAAAGCACGATGAGGGTACCGAGAACCAGAATCCAAGTACCGGTCATCCGATTCTCTACTAAAAGAGATGAATCGGGATCAGAGAGACGAACTCGGAAATGAGTAATCGCCTTATGTGTTTACTCTCTAGCTCGAGGGGGGAAAGAAAATGCTCTCAATTGCCACTGCCCTTCTCTCTCTTTGCGGTTAGGATTTATAATCAGACATCGGGCCCCACACGATCCGGTGCCGCTCCCTTTACCTATTGGGCTTCTTAATGGGCCTCTCGTTCTCGACTTGGTTATCGGTCTTATGGGCTCGCGGTCCGTTTATTAGTCGCGAACCGGGTTCATCACTGAGTCGCGAGAACCGGGTCCAACACGGTGGACCCTTGCAGCGATGCGAATCCAACGACACCGGCCTTGTCCTGTTTAGTTGTCTCTCGAGCGATCAAAGAGTTACTCAAAATAGACTCGGTGTAGAGCTTCAGTTCAAGTCATTCTCATCCTGCACACTGAGTAGCGAGTTGGCCACGTAATTGAACTTGTTGGTGCCCGCTCTTATGAACTCAACAAATGAGCAACTTAGAATGTAATCGTTCTCATCTGAAACCAAAAGATGAACTTGTAATTGTAACAAGTGAATCTAACATGTAATGTAATGGAGCACGTTTCTTATGAAATAATAGAGAGAAGAGCAAGAAGACTTAGCTTTGTGCTTCTGAGTTATAGCTTTGTATCCTTGTTCTGATTTTCCTTCACGCAATTTTTCAGCCAGACTAACAAGCTTTCGATTTGGGATGGAATGGTGATAATCGAGTTTTTTTTTTGCTCTCGGACCGTCCATGTTTAGGCCCAATTAAATTCAGGCCCAGATGAATTAAAGCCCTTCAATTCATCATCTTTGTCTCTGTAGATGAAGCAACCCTAGTTGCGGCTGCTCGTATCTTCGCCTGGAATGGACACGCAGCCCTTGGATTTGTGGCATGCGAACGATGGCCAGATCTTCTCCGTGGACGCGTGTTGCGTCGTGAGACATCCATCCTCTACACTGCTTCCTTCAGCGTTCAACCTTTCCGGGATGGCCGAGATGGCTTCGGAAGTCGAGCAACGGTAGTAAGGCAGGGAGAGGAGCTTTGCCACCAAACCGTTCGCCCACTGAATCACTCAATCCTCACTCTTCGTCGAAGAAGCGAGAACGTCAGACCCAAACAGTCAACGCTTTCCATCGTGGTTCTGATACAATCATCGTCTTTTCGTTGCCACAGACGACGCCAATTGTGGTAGAAAAAATCCGCACCACAATAATAATTTAGGACGATGATTGATCTCGAATAATAACGGTAAAAACGAAAGTAAAGAGACGAGATTTGTTGACTCAGTTCGCCATTAATGACTACATCTGGAGGCTACCAAGCCAGGATTGATAATTTACGAGAGGTATTGAATGAATTGAAATACAAGTGACTGCCCTCCTCCTTAGGGTTAGAGATCTTCTAGTTAAAGAGAATAGTTGACCCATTTCTCAAACAATATCCCGTTAAAAAAAATATTAAATAATATATATGCTGATATTTCTTGCCTCATCATTTCAATTTCTTCTTACCTTTTTTGTACTACACTTCATCATCGAATCACCATAGCTTCATCTCCCTTCCTTGGACGACGATGATTAGCAGGTATGCTCAGATTGATTGCACTACCAAAGCATGCTCAGAACACTCGTGTAACAATTTGCTTACTTGAGTCTTCGAATGGATGATGCACGCAAGGTGTTTGATGAATTGCCTCATACAACTGTCTTTTCTTGAACTGCAGTACCAAGGTTTTTATTGTCTATCAATATTCTTGACTAAAGTGTTGCAAAGATATTTTTGGTGCTTACATGTTTTTTATTGCTTTGCAACTTGTAGAATTGAATCAATGAATCTTTGGGCTTGTTTGGATAGGAGTTGGCTACTCAAAGTAAAGATTCATTAAAACTTAATTGTATATTTATAATAGTTCACTAAACCTAACTTGTAGGTACATTAATTTTCAAGTAAAGGTTCATAAAACTATCTTGTAGGTACATTGGTTTTAATGGTTCATTTGACGGTTCATCAAAACTAACTTGTAGGTACATCAATTTTCATGTAATGGTTCATAAAAACATACTTGTAGGTGCATTGGTTTCATGTAGTGGTTCATCAACAATATGCTATCAAATTCAGAGGGAAGATCCAGTGCATGACTTTCTTCTGTAGAAGAGGAGTTCAGGGGAAGAAGCATCTGGTATTATTGTTGGCCTCTGCATGACTTTTGTGTTGCTGCAGAGGGAAGATCAAGTGCACCTCATGTGCACAAATTAAATACTCTTCTTTCTCCCTCTACACTCTACTGCTCTTGCTAGCTCTGCTTGCTTCACATTGTCTCCCAGGTACGGTTTCTCTTTTTAATTAATACTTTCTTTTGTTCTGCTTTATGTATCCTGCTACAGGATATAATGCTCTATGCATTGCTTATTTTTGAATGCATGTGATTGTGCTGCTTGGAATCAACATTATGCTATCAAATTCAACATTTAAATTCCCCAATGAGCTTGCTCATCAATGGCTCAAGTTTTTGCATTTTGGTTTCAGTATTTATGATACTTTCTAGTTATGGAGAAACATATCCCATATTGGATTTTCAGGCTTAAATTTAATATATAAGCTTACTTAGTTACTGCTATTGGAAATCAGTTTTACAATGCACTTACTCCATCTAGGCATGCTCCTTCAGGAATTCAGTTATACAGTTATACTGCCTGAATCAAGAATGTTTCAAGAATTTGGCCAGCTGAAAAATCATTCATAGGGTTGTTGGATCATGTTTAGCTTAAATAACTGCATAGTTTGGTCATTTACAAAATAACTAGTTCTTAGGTTACTGACTATAAAGTTCTTTCTTGGATTTGCATATCATGAATGTCTGATTGGTTGACTTATGACGTTAAATTTCCACATTCCTAACACTAAATTTTTCGGGTGAAGACTGTCAAGTTTTCACTGCGATCTTAAAAAAGAAAAGAAAAAAAAGAGTATGGAAAATGCTTACTTGGCCAAATCCAAATCTCCCAAATCCGCTTTTAAAGAGTGCAACAATCCAGGAACATCGCGTCTTCCCAGTATTGCCTTCAGCATCTTGTATAAAAGCCCTTTTTTCTCAAATGAATCATCACCAAGTCCAGATTCCAAGACTACTGATGCTTCTCTAAGGGGTACGTTTTTCGTACTCAAGCTGGCTAGTTTGTGAAAGAATCTGAAAAGATTATCAACTCTGTCACGAAGCTCAAGTTTGAGTTGCACGTCATCATACCCTTTCTTTTTGCTGTTGTCGTCGTCTTCATCTTCTTCCCCCCACTTTCCCCACTGATCATCATCAAAATCATCAATCAATAATTCATCTTATCAATGTTTTAGAAATGTGGATCAAAATGGTTTCATTCACTTACTGTATAATATGTACACATTACAATATATATAACTTAGATTACAGTAGTAGACAAAATAGCTCGGCCACTATTGGCTGCTAGGGTTACTGTAGACATTCTGGACTGCAGCTTGGGCCATGGATTGGGCTGTGTCTTCTTGGGCTTCATTACGCCCCCTCGATCCAAAGTCATCGACGAAGAGTTTGGAGCGTAAGAGTTCGAACCGGGCAGAGGCAAGAGGTTTCGTGAGAATGTCAGCGAGCTGATCTTTCGTGCTGATGAATGCTAACCTGAGAGTGCCATCCTTGAGTCTCTCACGGACGAAGTGGTAGTCAATGGCAATATGTTTCATCCGATGGTGCAAGACGGGATTTGCAGCAAGGTAGGTGGCGCCTATATTGTCACACCAGAGAAGGGGCGCCTGAGGAAGCGTAATGCCGAGTTCACTCATCAGTTGTTGTATCCAGATTAGCTCGCAGGAAGCATTGGCAACTGCCCTGTACTCAGCCTCCGTGGTAGAACGCGACACTGTGGGTTGCTTCTTGGAAGACCAAGAGATGAGAGAATGCCCGAGATACACACAGTAGGCACCGGTCGAACGACTGTTGAGTTTGGTGCCTGCCCAGTCAGAGTCGCTGAATGCACATAGTTGAAGATCCCTGTGAGACGAGAGATGCAGGGCAAAAGTTCGGGTGCAGTTCAGATACCTCAGAATACGTTTTACTGCAGTCCACTGTAACACACTTGGCTGATGCATAAATTGACAAACACTGTTCACAGCAAAAGATATATCAGGGCGAGTGAGAGATAAATATTGAAGACTCCCAACAATGCTTCTATAAAGGGAGGGGTCGCTGAAGAGTTCATGAGCTTTGAGGGTCACATCAATGTTTGAAGCCATTGGAGTACGAACAGGCTTGCTCTCCGTCATTCCAGCCTTGCGAAGCAGATCGAGTGTGTATTTGGATTGAGAGAGATACATACCAGTCTCATCGCGAGTCACACGAACGCCAAGGAAGTAACTTAGGGGACCAAGGTCTTTGACGGGAAAAGATTGGGACAAGGCTTGGATAAATTTTGTGGAGAGAGAGGAATTGGAGGAAATGACGAGGATATCGTCTACATAGACGAGGACATAGGTGATGTCTACAGCTTGTTTGAATGTGAAGAGAGAAGAGTCAGACATGGAGGGTGTAAAGCCAAGATCAACAAGCACTTCACTTAGTTTGGAGAACCATGCTCTCGGCGCCTGTTTTAGGCCATACAAGGATTTTTTGAGTAGACAAATGGAAGAGGGAAGAGAGGGATTTACAAAACCTGGTGGTTGACAAGTGAAGACCTCCTCATCGAGTTCGCCGTGAAGGAAAGCGTTCTGCACATCCAACTGCCGTACATCCCACCGATTCATCATGGCAATGGAAAGGACAAGACGGATTGTGTTTGGCTTAATAACAGGACTGAAAGTCTCAGAGTAGTCCAACCCCGGGATTTGATGATACCCTTTCGCCACAAGGCGCGCCTTTCGACGCTCTATGGAGCCATCGGAATTCCGTTTGGTTTTAAATACCCACTTGACACCTAGCACATTATGAGATCGAGAGGAGGGAACCAGCTCCCATGTGTTTGTTTGAACAAGAGCATCGAATTCCCGAGCCATGGCGGCACGCCATTCGGGAAAACGAGACGCTTCAGAGAAGCAGGTTGGCTCGTCAGGGGTAATGGTGGTGTTGTGAGAGGCAGGGGGCATGGGATGGTTCCATCCTGACGAATGAGGGGTTTTGAAATGTTGTGGTGAGATCGGGTTGTCATGGGGTGCACAGGTGGAGGCGGTGATGTATTGATGGTGGGAGATGAGGAGGATAGGTCTGGAGAAGAGGGATCAGACGAGGAGGTGAACTGCGGTTGACTAGGAGATGGGCTTGTGTTTGGGTTGGCTTCAGATGAAGTGGACTGGGCTGGGAGTGTAACGGAGGGTGAGAGTGGTAAGATAAGTGTGTTTGGGCTTTGAGAGAGAAGGGAAGGTAGGATGGGAAGAGTAGTATGTGGGCTGGGCTGCGAAGTGTGGGTTGGAGGTGTGGGCTGAAGTGGGAAGGTTTCCTCGTGAAACAGGACATCTCTAGAGATGTAAATCCTCATAGTGGGTTCGTGTAAACAGATGTAGCCTGTAGATTGAGGATGGAAACCGAGAAACAGACAAAGGAGGGATCGATACTGAAATTTGTGAGAGTTGAACGGGCGGAGGTTCGGATAGGCAAGACATCCAAACACACGAAGCTTGGTATAATCAGGTGGGGTTTTGTGGAGAAGTTCATGAGGGGAAAGGTGATCAAGGAGTGGGGTGGAGAGCCGATTGATGAGATAGACGGCATGCTCGAAAGCGTAGTTCCAAAAATGAAGGGGAAGATGTGCTTGGGCTAAAAGGGCTAACCCGGTGTCGACAATATGGCGATGGCGAATTTCTATGCTACCGTTTTGGGCATGTGAGTATGGGCATGTAAGGCGATGTGAAATCCCGAAGTGAGCAAAGACGGGAATCAATGGTTTAAATTCCGTCCCGCCATCGGTTTGGATGGATTTGATAGTGGTGGTGAATGTGTTTTGTATGAGGCGAATGAAGTTGGACACAATATTTGGCACTTGTGATTTGGTACTAATAGGAAAAAGCCAAAGAAATTTAGAAAAATCATCCACTATAGACAAATAAAAACGATGACCATGTTTAGTAGTGGTGTGAGCTGGGCCCCATACATCCATGAACATTAACTGAAAAGGAAAAGTAGACCTAGAGGGAGATGGTGGATGAGGAAGGGCATGTGCTTTTGCCATAGAACAAACTTGGCATTTGAAGGTGGAAGCATAATTACTAAAACTAGGAAGAGAGAGGGTGGACAAAATCCTGCTGGTAGTGCGTGCAGAAGGGTGGCCAAGTCTTGAGTGTCAAAGATGAAAAGTTGAAGTTGAGAGATGAAGTTGAGGGTGAGATGTCGATGGAGACGTGGCAGCGAATGTGTAGAGACTCCCGTCAGTGGTTCCACGATGAAGAGGCTCCCCGGTCTTGCGGTCCTTAATAAGAAAATGAGAGGCAAAAAATTCAAAAGAGACATCATTATCAGAACAGAATTGTTTGACAGATAAAAGATTTTGAGAGAGAGAGGGAACATGAAGAATGTTTTGAAGGAGAAAAGAACGAGATGGAGAGGAAGAGGGTAGAGAAGTGGAACCGTAATGGTGAATAGGGAGAGAAGAGCCGTCCCCTAGCGATACTTCCTCGGAGCCATGATATGGGAATGCGCCAAGAGTGAGCGATGACATATCTGGGGTGTAGTGATTTGTTGCACCCGTGTCAGGAACCCAGTGACCTCCTGGAGTAGGCTGAGCCGTAGTGAGATGAGCTTGGAGAGAAGCAGGAGGGCTGGCCTGATATGCATGGTTGAATCTGTTGTGACAAACCAGGGCACTGTGCCCTTTCTTTCCACAAACCTGACACGCCACTCGCTGATCTGGTTTCCCTGTAAAGTTTGTTGAAGCCCTTCCACCAGAGAAGTGACGCCCGCCATTGCCACGACCTCGAGGATAGCGGTTGCGACCGCCATTGCCACGTCCGCGGGGATAATACTGATGGTTTTGGTTTGTGTTTGAGGTGTAGTTGGATTGTATCTGAGGTGTAGGCAGCAGGGGAGGTAGAACAGAGGGAGTTTGGGCTTGGTGGCTGATGCGGGACTCATGGTTTAGAAGATAGGAAAGGATTTGGTGGGGAGAAGGGAGAATAGCTTAAGTTGTAAGAGATGTAACAATAGACTCGTATTCAGTACCTAGGCCGGCGAGGAGGTAGACTGCAACTCCGAGTCCGGCACCAGCTGACCCGCAGCAACTAAGGTTGGGGTGAGCTGCCTGGCTTTGTTGAAGTAGTCTGTCATGGGTTCGCCCCCTTTCTTCAGCGAGGCGAGCTGGAGTCGCATCTGAACGATGTGTGCACTTGAACGTGAGGTGAAGAGGTCAAGGAGAAGTGACCATGCCTGAGCTGCAGTCGTGCAATCCGTGACCTGAGCCAAGACGGACTCAGACAGAGAAGACGTAATGATTGCCATTACGAGCTGGTCTCGGGACACCCAGTCGTCATGAGCCGGGTTGGGGCTGCCGTCGACAAGTAGAGGAGGAGGAGCTTGCGTGGAGCCATCGATGAAGCCATGGAGCTTGTGAGCTTGTAGGTATGGCAGGATCTGGGTTTTCCAAAGAGGAAAATTCTCAATGGTGAGTTTAACGGTAATAAAAGATGAGAAGGAGGTGAGGGGAGGAGATTGTGGTGGTGCAGAGAGGATCGGATGTTCTGCAGGAGCCATGAACGTTGGTCCTCAGAGAGGCTCTGATACAATATCAATGTTTTAGAAATGTGGATCAAAATGGTTTCATTCACTTACTGTATAATATGTACACATTACAATATATATAACTTAGATTACAGTAGTAGACAAAATAGCTCGGCCACTATTGGCTACTAGGGTTACTGTAGACATTTTGGACTGCAGCTTGGGCCATGGATTGGGCTGTGTCTTCTTGGGCTTCATTACATTTGTTGGCTCTTCCTTGGAAACGGGCTTACTCTGATATTTTTCGAGATCTTCGATTAAACCATCAAGGAACTTGAATTTTGCTACAGATGGATTCTCAAAGATTGCATCCACAATGGCATCTTTCAGTTAATGCTTATCTTGCCAAGAGAAAGGAGAGGCTCCAGATGTAGGGAAATTCTCACCCGCCAGAATGTAACCAATGCTCATCAACAACAAAGCATCTTCAAAGGTAAGCAAACCCTGAGAAAAAATACTCTTATTAATTAAATCACCCACTTGGGCAGCAAGATTCTGGCTCGTGTCTCCTGCACAGACGTTTAGCATTTTCTCTGCACTCATGAATGCATCCCATTTGGCAGCCTTGTTTTCAGCTAGAGACACTAAGGCAGCTGCTGCTAACTGGACAATCCCTTTATTTCGAAGCAAAGTCGAATCGCTATTAACTAGCGCTTTTAGCAACGATTCCAGCTCGGATCTTGTAGCTGAACCGGGGCGAGGTTTAATAGTGTAGGAATGTTCTCCTTTCTTAAGGCCTCCTGCAGCCATTTCTTTACCAATATAGCTCCATCTTTTGCTCTTCTATCTAAGATGGCCTCCAGATATGGTGTACCGCGGAAATGCTCGGCAGAGACAAAGGATCCATTAAGCAGCTTCTCTAAGGAGTCAAAGTAGTTGGTATCATTTTCCTTTATGCAGAGATTGATCAGATCCTGAATCTTAGTGTCAGAGTTCCAGCCACAGAGAGCAGCTTCAATGTTTTTCAAAAGTTGGAAGTTATCTGAACTCAAATCTGGTTTGCTGATGATATTTCCCAAGGGTATTTCAACATCAAGGGGAGCACGACAAATGCTGGCAGATTTATGCTTTTCTTGGGTTGATATATGATATGAAAAGCAAAACAATTTTCTCAGGTGAACCATGGCAGAGGAGCTGGAGCAACCGCTACTTAATCCCGAAAACTTCAACCGAGATAACATCGATCTAGTACGACTGACAGATGAAACAAGCTATTATTCCATATATACTTCAAAAACTAGCTTATATACTAACAAATTTTGCAATGTGGAAATTGGACAGTGTTGGAGCCGGTTCTCGATGGGCTCGCGAATCCCAAAGGGAATCGAGTTAGGCCCATAGAACGCGATCCGGGACGGCCCATGAAGTCAGCCCAGAAGAACGAAAGCGGCCCATGAGCATACGAAGCCCAGAAAGAGGATCTGACGAGATTAGGTATCGGAGGGGCAAATTGGTAATTGACTCGCGTGGGCCCTGGTGAGAGTATAAAAGCGTAACCCCGTCCAGAGAGAAAGAGAGGGCCTCATTACTGGATAAACTCTCCTTTCTTCTTCCTCTAGAGAGCAAGAAAAACACAGAAGCGAGCCAGAGCTTCAATTCTTCCTAAACGACCTTCTCCTTGAGGCGTTTGGACAATCAGCGTTTGGGTTATAACTCCCGGAGTTGCTATCGAGCTTTTGATGTTGAAATGAGTAATTTCTAAGGCCATTCGGGAACTTATAGCGTAGAACTTGAAACGTTTTAAATGACATTTTGAGTTCTCCTTTTCATTACTTTACTTCTTCCTATCCTCTCTTGCTCTTGTGTCAAATTGTGTAGCCCTTGATTGCTTATTTGCACGTTTGCTGATTTGAACGTCGGGAGCCAAATCCGGAGCCACCCCCTCCTGGTTTGTTTGCGCTGGTACAACAGGTGTCAAGAACAAAGTTGGTCTTTAGGGAGAAGACGAGGTGAAATACTATATACAAGTTGTTTGTCCAGACTCGCGAGGTGTTGTGTCGCGAGACTACATTTTCTGTACTCCAACAGATAGGAAAACATTCCTCTTGATGAAGTTTTCGAGGAATTGAAGACTTCAAGAAGTGGACTCACATCTGAGGGTGCTGAAGCTCGGCTTAGAATTTTCGGACCAAACAAACTTGAAGAAAAGCCAATAATCACTAATTAACCCTTTTAACAGAATGCAATAAGAGTGCAAGTTCATTACATATACATATAGACTGATTAGTACCTGTACTGACTGCAGGAGAACAAATTCATCAAATTTCTGGGCTTCATGTGGAATCCCTTATCATGGGTTATGGAAGCTTCTGCTCTAATGGTTGTTGTCCTCGCCAATGGTGGTGTAAGTTGCAACTTCTTCTGTTTGTAACTTGTTGATTCATCAAATAAGATCATAATAATTTTTGTTAAAATTTCAGGGTCAACCTCCAGATTGGCAGGACTTTGTGGGAATTATATGCTTCTTGGTGATCAACTCCACCATCAGTTTTATCGAGGAAAATAATGCAGGGAATGCTGGTCAAGCACTTATGGCTCGCTTAGCTCCCAAAACAAGGGTAATCTATAGTCAGATTGCTTCCATGCCTATGTACATTTTAAAAATTGTTGCTAAACATTCTCTTTGGATATGACTGTGTATTACAAACAGTTTTTGTTATATATGTTATTAGGATTAATGGTATATGAACTTATTTATTGGACAGGTTCTTAGAGACGGGCAATGCAACTAAAGTAATTGGGAAAATGGTAATCTGTGACCGAGGAGGAAACGCTCGAGTTGCAAAGGGAAATGCAGTAAAACTTGCAGGTGGAACATGAATGATTCTGGATACTAGGCCCTGTTCGGCAGCATAGAATTTCCAATAAGCTAGCTTATTGACAGCCTTTTAAGCTAGCTATGGATCTCTCCTTCTCTTTGGATATGACTGTATTACAAACAGTTTTTGTTATATATGTTATTAGGATTAATGGTATATGAACTTATTTACTGGACAGGTTCTTAGAGACGGGCAATGCAACTAAAGTAATTGGGAAAATGGTAATCTGTGACCGAGGAGGAAACGCTCGAGTTGCAAAGGGAAATGCAGTAAAACTTGCAGGTGGAACAGGAATGATTCTTCCGCAGAAGCCCGATGGAGTGCAACTCAGTAATTCATCAGTAAGATTTTCTATCTCCTCGGCACAAAGTCTACTGCTATAATAAACACTCATCTTCTCAAGCATTAGTGAACTTTTGAGCAAGAATTTAATGAATTTCCTCTCCAAAGGAAGACCTCTAACACCATGTATCTTGACAACCCTAAGCTTCTCATGTTTAAAATTGGGTGGATATCCCAAATGCCTGAAACATCCACCCCAAGCTTCTGATGCATCTTCTAATTCATCATATATTTCAAACTGCGCGCACAGAAGCAAACGCCAGAAAAGCATATATCATAAACTTGGATACATTCATATGGTTTTAAACATTATGCATATGCATCATTACTTACTTCGAGTGTAAGATTTTGTAGATTGGGGGCGTCGATAATGAGACGAGCAACAACCAACATCTCGTCTTTATCTTTAGAATCCACGCCATGTAATTCAACAACCTTGAGGTGATGAAACACCAAGGAATGATGACATATTTTAATGCCCATGCTCAGATACTGACACGCGTACACAAACACACATACAAAGAAGTATATTAGAAAAATTCTGACATAGCTAATACAAGGAGGAGAATTATTTGATTCTAACCTTTGTGAAGTGCACCTTTCCTGTCAGCTTCTCCAGAAGCATACAACCAGCAAAGAAATTGGTATAATTACAAACTGACCTTTTCTCGTCTTCATGTCTATAGCTGAAGTCTTCATCATTGACCAATTCTACCCTCATTTCAGTCAAAAGAGGAACATTCAAGCACATTGCAAAGTAACCACCATACAAATCCAAATACTTGAGATTTGGAACACTAAATCTCAACTCTGAATCGCTTGCATCTGATAATTCGAGTCTCTCGAGAAGAGGACAGCTGGAAAAAAGACTTTGGAGTTGGTTGGTAGACAAGTAAATCGATTGAAGAATAAGGTGCCTCAAGAACAAGAATCCCTTGAAGGTTGGAGGTGGTGCATCCATATTACACCAGAAAAGATTCAAATAGGTCAATTGCTTACAAGAATACACAGTAGAGTACAATTGCAACAGATCTCCTTCATAACTCTCAGCATGTATCGATAACTCTCTGATATCTTTCCTAGACAGACAATGAACCCATTTATAAATTTCAGATCGACTCTCACTGAGAGATACATCTACTGTGAACTTGTGGATGGGTCCAATGTGATGGAAAATGGTTTGGCTGATGAAGTTTTTTGTGTACTTTTCAGAGAATTCGTAGTTTCGACAAGCACAATAATCATCAAAAACAAGTTGATGAAGAGTAGTCCATGTGTACCTCCACTGACTTGGCAGGATGCATGTTCTAACAGCATCTTCAATCGGAACACGTGCTAAAATAATATGTATGATACTCAGTGGAAGATCACTCAGCCTATCATGGCCCAACTGATAATCTGTTCTTCCATTTTCCGAGAGAGACTCAATTTCTGCCATGATAACTGATAAGGTCGGCAAGCCTGGAAGCCATATCATACAAGAAAGAACAAGAAAGCTCAAAAGTTGTCGACATACTAAAAATTATGCATTACAATAGTGAAAGGTAATTATAATCCGACCAGATATATATTGATCACCATAAGTCAAGACTCAAGACAGTATTAGTACAAAAGATCATACACACACTGCATAAGTTGTGAAAAATATATGAAATCACACACTTGAAACTGTGTACAATTATTTCTGCGAACCCAATTCTCCGCCTGGAAAGAGGGTCGAACTTGATGAGTTAGGGTATGGCGGAATGTGCGAGAGCATTTGTGTTTGGTTGAATGAGGAACTGACAGGATTTGCGGGTAATGGCCGATTGAATAAAAATGCCTTTTTATTAACTTCTTTTCTTTTACGTGAAAGAGAAAGAAAAACTCGCATTTCCACTAACTCAGTGGCACGTGTGGCTTCTTGTTCATGAACTTCCCATACAACCACAATAGAAGTTTCTGGCTTTGAGAAGAAGCTCGATCTCTTTAATTTCGTCTTCATTGTTCTGACGTGTTTCCTTGTGCCTCTGTTATGTCTTTGATTATAGGTAAAACGGGTATAAAAGAATATTAAAAAATAAAAATAGATATTTAAATAGTAATATAATCTACTTTATTAGATAACTTATAATTTTTCTTCCTTGTTTAATTTATGTATTTTTGAAACAAAGGATAAAATTGAATGTCGTGGCGGGTGGTGTAGCAGTTGAGGTGTCATTAGCCCAGAAGCCGATACATTCAGATTTAAATAGTAATATAATCTCCTGTTTTGTCATTTAAAATGAAAATACACTCTACACAAATACAAGGAGAGCACAGCAAAGAACATCAATTAGTAAATGCAACAATATCACTATCTCATATAGACCAAAGATTCATAGGTCTCACGTACAAAATTCTTGACAAAAACATATGCATAATGCTTATCATTGCTTACGCTCCGCCTAAAGAATCTGAAAAGAACGAATTCTGGGGAAAACTAACGACATTTATACAAACTTGTCAAATACCTTGTCTACTTATGGGAGACCTAAATGAAATAAGTGACCCATCTGATAAAATTGGGGGAAACTATCCTACAAGAGCCAAACTCGTCAGACTTAACACTTTTAAAAACGATTGCGACCTACTCGAGATTCTGACCCAAGGAAACCAGTTTACGTGGAGGAAAAATCTAGCAGGAAGCAATAACATCCAAGAAAAATTAGATAGGACTTTGATCCAACAATCTATCCTACAATGGTTTCCAGGCATCTTTACCCTTAATCACGCCTTTTCATCTTCGGACCATTGTCCCATTTCGGTAGAATTAGATACCCCTTGCAACTGGAAATCCCAACCTTTCAAATTTGAAAAAATATGGACACAAAGAAAAGACTTCGAAAATATAGTCAAACAAGCATGGCGTGTAGAACCCGAAGGATCAAATATGTTTAAATTAGTAAAGAAAACACAAGCATTGAAGATAAGTGCAAACAAATGGAATAAAACGACATTTAGTAACATATTTAAACAATTAGAAGAAATAGAAAACCAACTCCTCACTACCCAGCAAAACCTAAACCAAGAACCAAGCGAAATCCTAAAACAAGAGAGACTTATCAACAAAAAAGATAAACTTCTCTCATTTCATAAAAAATATTGGAGTCAGAGAGCAAAAATAAAACACATCAAATCTATTGATACAAACACAAACTACTTTCACAGAATTACCTCTGGTAGAAGAAGTAGGAAAATCATAAAACGAATCACAACACAAGAAGGAACCGTTATTATTGGACTAGAAAACATTAGAAATGAAATCAGAAGTGATTTTGCCAAAAGATTCAAGAAAAGCACTACTAACCAACACAACTTGGATAACTTGCTTGCTCTTATAGACAATGAAATTCAGCCAACGGAACATGAGAACCTAATTAAACCTCCTTCAAATGAGGAAATCAAAACTGGAGTTTTTAACATTGGTAGTAATAAATCACCAGGTCCTGACGGGATGTTAGCCCTCTTTTACCAAAAATATTGGCATATTGTCGGTCCTCTTGTCATCAAAGCGGTCAAAGGATTTTTTCACTCTGGAAAGATTCTAAAACAAATAAACCACACATTCATAACGCTAATCCCAAAGTGTGATGACCCCTCATCTACCAATCACTATAGGCCAATAAGCCTATGCTCAACAATTTATAAAATTATTTCTAAAATCCTCACTGACAGAATGAAACCTACACTACAACACCTCATTCATCCCTTACAAGGAGCCTTTGTAGCAGATCGAGCAATACAAGATAATATCTTAATAGCACATGAAATCTTTCATTCTTTCCGACAGAAAAAAGGAAAGGAGGGATGGATTGCAATCAAACTAGATAGAGAGAAAGCTTATGATAAAATTGAATGGGATTTTATTATAGCCGTTCTCACCAAATTCGGGTTTCCCCAAATATTTATTGGATGGATTAAAGAATGTATCCAAACTATCTCCTTCTCGGTACTAGTTAACAATGGACCTACAGATGTATTCTACCCTGAACGAGGACTAAGGCAAGGAGACCCCTTATCCTCTTATTCTTGCTCGGAAATTACAAATTGAGTCTCAAAACAACAATCAACTAGGTTTTAAACTCACAAGACATGGCACTTCTATCCCTTTCCTTGCATTTGCGGATGATATCCTTATCTTTGCAAAAGAAAACCAAACTGCATGTACTCAAGTAAAAGCTATAATAGAAGATTATTGCTCCATATCGGGCCAAAGAGTAAATTACCACAAATCTGCCTTTCAACTAACTAAAAATACCTAACCCCATATGAGTAGGCTGATTCAATCAGTTCTAAACATCCCTTCCTCTACTTCCCTTGAAAAATACCTCGGTTGTCCGATTGTAAATGGGAAGGTAAATCGGGAAACTTTTCAAGACACAATTCTTGCATCGAGGAACCAACTCTCAAAATGGCAAGCCAACTCACTCTCACAAGAAGGAAGGGCTACCCTCATTAAATCTAACCTTGCCGCTAAACCAAACTTTGTGATGCAAAGTTTTATGCTCCCATCTAACATACACAAAGAACTAGACAAAACAAATAGTGTTTTTTTGGAATAAATATCCTACTTACACCCCACTGATTAGCTGGGATAAAATATGCAAAAACAAAAAGAACGGAGGGCTTGGTATTCGAAAGGCTCTTGACATGAATAAAGCTTTGCAAATGAAACTCCTCTGGAAAATCCTTGCAGAACCAAACAATATATGGGTCAGAATCATCAATGAAAAATATCTAAAAAACACCCACATCCTACAATACGATATTACAAAGAAATATAACCGTTCTTGGCAATGGGGACAACTCAGAAAATTAAGAGATGACTTCAAAAAAGGGCTACAATGGCTTATCGGAGATGGTAGATCCATCAAATTTTGGGAGGATAATTGGGGCATTGGTCCTATGCTTTCCAACCTCGCCCTTCCCCGAATAAACATTGATACTGTTAATCACTTCATAGCAAATAATAAATGGGACACTCAATTATTAGAATCATTCCTACCCCAGAAAATAGTCAAACAGATAGAGGATATCCCCCTTCCAGAAAATAGAATACAAGACCGCCTGTACTGGTCGCCAGATAAAAACGGGTGGTTTTCAACAAAATCAGCTTACGATCTACTAACCAAGACAAAAAACTCATCAATGGATGATCTTTCTTGGATCTGGAAATTAGATATTTATCCTAAAGTACAAAACTTCATATGGAAAATATGTCATAACGGTCTTTCCACTAAAGAGAGATTAGCTATAAATAACATACATGTGCCCAGACAATGTGACCTCTGTAATAACCAACATGAGGATATAACTCACCTCTTTTTCAAATGCCCCTTTTCCCTTAAACACATTAAGCACCAAAATTCAAAAATTGAACTTACGCTAAGAAACCTACAAACCTCCAATAAAAGACCCAAACAACTAATAATGGAACTAATATAAGAGCTCACAAAACAAGAATTTATATGCCTTGGTACCTCATGGTGGGGGATTTGGTTACATAGAAACCAAATCACATTTAACACAGAACCGTCAGAGAAAATTAAAGATCTTAAAATCTTTATCCATAAACTTCTAACTAATTGGAATCAGACCAAGATACATGAAAATGATGAAGAAGAAATCCCAAAAAAGAACCCTGCCCTAACCAGGAAAAAAAAACTCAAATGGTCAAAACCACAAGAAAATAACTATAAAATCAATTTTGACGGATCATGCATACAAAATAAACAACCAAGTTGGGGATATATCATCTGTGATCATGAAGGAAAAGTAATACAGATGGAAGGTCAACCCTGTGGAATACAATCATCACTCATGGCAGAAGCTATAGCTCTAAAAAACAGCCTCAAAATGGCACGACAATTAAACCTCAAGAATATCGAAATTGAGGGAGATAATCTTATTCTTATAAATTCTCTCAAGGGATTGTGGTAAAACCCTTGGGAGATTGAGATGGTGGTCGCAGACATCCTTGTGAACCTCCGTTTCTTCCTTAACCCTCAGATTAGACACATTTATAGAGAGATTAACAGTTCGGCTGATAAAATTGCCAACTCAGCCTCGTTTCTCCAGTGTCTATGATGAATTCCGATATAGAACTTCGTGTTCTCATCCGCAAGGATGCTCTAGGCTGGTTCACGCATAATCGCTGAGATCTATCTAATTCTTTCCTTTAACAAAAAAAAAAGAAAAAAAAAAGGAGAGCACAGCACATCTGGATGATCCACATTACCAAATACACAATCTTAAGACAATGAATTTCGTTAAAATCATGCTTCCTTTCAAATTCATTCATTTTTTTACATCTAAATCCATGAAGCATATCAAAAGTTGAGGACTGTATCATATGTAAAACATGAGCAAAAAGATGTAGGCAAGGAAACATTGTTGTATGAGCCAAATTTCAACTGCTACGAATACACATATCTTGGACAAACAACAAACTTACTTTGCTCAATGGACTTGGTTAATCTTTCACGAGTCTCCATTTCTCCCATTTGAATGCTCTTCTCCTGCAACACCAGACGTTTCATTTGATAGCCTGCTAGAAGTTGGGGAATTCGAGTATGGGGATCGTGCAGAACCACCACGTGTATGACGATTTTGTGTTGATGTGCTGCTTCTTGTAACTTTTAGACGGGCTTTTCTACCCTGTTAAATATATTAAACACAACAAAAGAAGATTGTCTGAAAAGTGAAAACCATTTCAATAAGCAGAATAGCAGATACTGATTTCCCAAGAACTATAAGTGTAATGTTATAGCTCAATTATTTTATGTAACAACCCAAACTGTTTTACGGCTTGCTCTGACAGCCTTAGCTCTTCTTCCAAATTCTGATCAAGACCCAACCTTGCTATCCGACGATACTCAGATGCCACATCAACAATTACAGAATCTAAAAGGTCTGAAAATAGTTGAGAAGGTATCTACAAACACAAAGACAGTTAAGTAGCAGCAAAAATTTAAGCGGTGACCCTTTTCATGGTGCTGTCAGCAGACAGTGATAATAATAGTAACCTCTTTTCAATCAAGTTATCTGGATTTGTCAATAAAAAAATTACCTTGCCCATGCATTTCTCCAGATGAGGTGCAAATCTTCCGGCTGCAATTGATCGGCCACAATTCATGCAGTTGAAAACATCTGTAGCAACTGTAGGATGATGTTGTCCAAACATGTCAATGACATACTTTCCATTTGCTTCAATATTATTGCTCGCATCGGCCCTAGCTTGCTCTGACAGCCTTAGCTCTTCTTCCTCTTCTTCCAAATTCTGATCAAGACCCAACCTTGCTATCCGATGATACTCAGATGCCACATCAACAATTATAGAATCTAAAAGGTCTGAAAATAGTTGAGAAGGTATCTACAAACACAAAGACAGTTAAGTAGCAGCAAAAATTTCAGTGGTGACCCTTTTCATGGTGCTGTCAGCAGACAGTGATAATAATAGTAACCTCTTTTCAATCAAGTTATCTGGATTTGTCTATATGTATATTTATCTCATTTACTGTGACTACTTTTCCATTCTAAAAATTTGATACAAGGTACCTATGGTATGCTTTTCTATAAGTTTTGTTTCACTATACGTCAAACTGATCGTCCAAAGAACATTTTCCATCTGAAGTACACTAATTTCCAGGGGAATAATGCAATTGATTAGTCATTAAGAAAAACAGCTCTAACATTTGCAACGGCATACATTATCCTCCACTGAACAAGGAGATAGCATTACAAAGTGAACACTATTTTTTTGCTTTAAAAAAAAGTGTATTACTTTTTGCGCGAAGGAAAACGATATGATGCAAATCAGGCAAAATAGACCAAAGGTCCAAAGCATACACGTGGATGACTGATGAAGATCATGACTACACCTAAATCACCTAGATTTTCCAACCAATAACAAGAATCATGCTTAACCAAACCGGTATTGACAGATACAAATAGCAAAAGTGATCTACTTAATTTCCTTTATCCCTATTTTAAGGTGTCTTCACCTGTAATTGTGAAGAATTATCATCTTCATTTGGCATTGACATGGTCTGTGGTGTGACTATTTTGAGGAGCAAATGATACAGCTAACCCACTGGCAAATTTCTGTAGACAGTAATCACACCAGTAAGAAAATGTTATGTAAACTCAACAAGAGCATATTAATAGACAGTGGAATAAAATGGAGAAATGCCGATAACTCCAAACACTTAATAGAAGAGATGAAGGTGCATTTTCCAAAAACTAGGTACGAAATCCAATCAGCAAAAATCCAATCCACAGAATGCATATTAATAAGACAATTTCTTGCCTCACTAGGAGCACTGACAACAATATCTCAAAAGCAACAATTGCAAGTTTTACTAACTGAGAAGCTTTAAAATGTGTATTTACATTCAAAGAATTCATTTATCTCGAAGCGTTCGGTTATCGGCTTAATGCATTCATTAATAGAGTTCAAGAATCAAAGGACTGTACAGATTTTCCAATCAAAATGAAGTTTCTATAAGATCAGAACAGCACTTTACAAAGAACAAACAAACCGATCGATCAAAGAACGACCAAGAACGGGCGGGGGGCAGCAAAACACTGTGATTGAAAGTTTGCATCAAAGATTCCCTGAATTCTATCGTTTCGAATTTAAACAAGAAGCAAAAGGTGGAATTTACCTACAATGGTATAGCCAATTGTGTCTCTGATGGAACCCAGTGTGTCGAAAAGAATTTCTGTGCTCAGTAGAGGTGGAGGAGATGGGAAAGAAGGACGAGTAAACTGTTTTGGGCCTTATTTGATCGGTCCTGATGATTGGGCCTGATTATTGGGCCTGATTATTGGGCCGTACTATTAAGCCATTACAATTTGCTGAAATAGCTAGGTCCAATAAAAAGAGCGGTGTTATATAGATACGGAGTATCTAAGATTGCCTATTTACCAAGCACGCTCAATCTATATAATTAATTATTAATTATAATCTATTAAAGCTGAGACTTTTCAAGGCTCCTCCTTGATTCTGGGCCCACCACATCCATGTGGCAATTTGTTATTGGTTATCTTTTAATTGTTTATATTTTTATTTGATTTAAAATAAAACATTATTTTCTAATCACTTTTGTATGCAAATATATATATAAACATCACTTCTAACAAATTTGACTACAAACTATACTACTAAAATAAAATACTACTTAAACATTTGTTACATTAATGTGTCATATCTTATAATATACACATATTTTCACTTTTTTTAAAGTCCTCACCAATTTTAGCCTTCTGACAAATCGTAAACTGAATGATTATAAATTGATTTAATAATTATTCTTTACTTAAGTTATTGTTTAGTAAATAGATATATCAATTTAAAAAATAATATTAATCTATTTTATATATCTATCTAATATCTCTACATGTATATTTAAAGCAAAGGGTGCTTAAAAAATATTAAAGAAAATGTATTTAATAGCTTCATCAATTCTATGTGCCAAGTACTCATTTTGTTATTAAACCAATATATTTTTAACATTTTCTAAATGTTTAACAAATACAACTTGGCTTATTGATTTATTATCGATTTTTAAGTCCCTAAGATGATTTTTTAATATTTTATGTTGTGTTTAATTAACCGAGTTTTCTAACAAATAATAAACTTAACGTATGAGAACATTTCAACAAAAACTATATGAGGAATCACTGATAAAATTTGTTCTAACTAACTTCTAAACCAATATTTCTTTGGATATAAGTTTTTTGAAGTTGCATTAGAATTTATTATTTATTAGTATTTAATTTATATAACTATGAGCTTTGTTTTCTCTATTTGATTCATGAATTTCTTTTAAAGAAGAGATTTTATATCATTTGATATATAATTTTTTTTCTTTAGGTTATTTTATAAAATTATTAATCAATATAAAGTTATTAGTAGTTTAATAAGTTATCATGAAAATATCAATTCTTATTTTAATAGTTTACTAAAGTAATTATAAAATAATAAGTAGTTTCGATTACCCATGCATGGCACGGGTCTATACACTAGTATGTCTATATATACGAGGCCTATATCTAAGATTGGTTGAAACAATTAAGTTGGAGGAGCTCTACTTTGTTCTTCTTGTTTTCAGGCTTGTCGATGTTGGTTACACAACATATATATACGAGCTTGAAAATTAGAAGAACAATGCAGGACTTCATCAATAAGTTACAAGTCTTATGAAAATTTAATTGTTGCGAATTCATACTCTCATAATCTCATCAGAAGGAAAAAAAAATTCTGTAATCTCTTTATAAAAACAATTTCGCATTAATTTTCTCTTAGTACTATTATTTGTATGTTGTCTTCTAGTTTTTTTTTTTGAGATAGATAAGAGCCGTGATGTCATCTACAAGTAGATGACCATCTTTGACCATCATCAGAGATGATCCTAAAAAAAGTCGATATGACTCGTATAAACTTGAAACCAAAAGGAGTAGCCTAAAGATTATGATATAATCATCCGATAATCTGCAATTGAAATTACAGTTTTAAATTTTTTTTAGTAAATGAGAATTTATGTCAGGTTGTGCTAGAAAGTTAGCCGCTTTATTTGCTTCTCTCAAACAGATTACTTTAGAATGTGGACAATTTTTTAATAGGTAAATTTAAGCATAAATGTGTCATTTTATACGTAAACTGAAATTGACATTAAGAAGGGTTTACACCCCTCTTTTATTTGAACTAAGTAAACTAACTCAATCTAAATCACAATCCGTCGTCAAACTAAAATTGTCATCAATATAATACGTCATCAACTGAAATTGTCATCAATACCAATCCGTCATCAACTGAAACTGAAAATGTCGTCAACATAAATTGTCATCAACACAAACTGTCATCATGTATAAAAAGGTTAGTTAACATACTATAAAAATTTAAGGTTACAAAATACAAATGAATGTGCAAAAAGGGTTACTTACCCTAAGAAGGGAAATTTGCTTCTCTGAGTCGTCTAACAAGATACTCTGTTTCTTGTAGTAAAACGGCCAGTGGTCAAAGATTCTACATGTTTCATCGTTGATTGGTTAATACTCTCTTCGTCCCATATTTATCTTTCCATTTGTTTTTGACACATTTGTCGAGACACGTATTTATCTTTCCATTTGCTTTTAACACATTTTGTAACGTTAATACCTCTAAATATACGATGATAAAAATTATAATTTTTTATATTGTCAAAGTACTCATTAAGACGAACCAAACGAGATCTCATATGCCTATTTTATTTCTATATATTGGAAGAAAACGAGTCGATTCTCTCAATTTATAAATAGTGTTGAGCATAGTAACTATGGGACGGATGCAACCCAACAAACTATCATAAATTCATTGTTATAACAGGCATAATTGTCCTCAAACCGCATCAAGAACCAACTTAGGCTCCGTTCGGATTGGCCAAAATGAGGTGTTGAAGCTGTGGAAGTGGAAGAGATTTGGAGTTGAAGGGAAAATCGGAGTGTTCGGTAGGCTCCGTTCGGATTGGCCAAAATGAGGTGTTGAAGCTGTGGAAGTGGAAGAGATTTGGAGTTGAAGGGAAAATCGGAGTGTTCGGCAGTAAACCCAATGGAGTTGAAGCAATGGAGTTGAAGGCTTTGTGAGTTGAAGTTGAAGCGAAACTCTTACCCTTGGGGGTATAGGGGAAGCAATTTGCTTCATCTAGCAGCGTTGAAGCAAGTGGAATATTACTCATTTTACCCCTTATCTCTCCTTCTTCATTTCAATTTGGAGCAAAATTCAATTAGGGTTCTTCGTTGGTTTTATTTGGGGCAAAATCAGGTAACACTTAACCTCTGAATTCATGCTTCAATTTAATTTGTATTCCCTTCTAATGCAATTGGTATGTTACTTTGCTTATTTTGGTCTTGATTGGAGTTGAATTTGGATATATATTTAGGTTTTGTTGATTGTGCACTCAAGGTGTTTGATAAAATGCTTCTGTTTTTTCTTTTCTATTGGTTCACTGATGATATGTGTTGAATCTTGTTAATTACTGAGAAGCTAGCATATTGGAACACTCTACTCTTTCATCAATTAGACTCCATGGTTTGTTAATTAGTGAGAAACTGGAGCTGAAGTTTTGAATGTAGATGATGATGATGAGGAAGATATAAAATCTTAGGTGAAGCAGTGGAGAAAATTGTTGCTGAGGTCCTATCTAAATTGAAGTGTCATTTGTTTTTAATAGGAGTTATCTTTCTTAATGGCAATAGAAGCACTGGATTCACATGTCAATGCAGTTTCACTATCCAATTTTTATGTTGGGAAGTACTTGGAAGAAGTTGTTCTTTTTGAAGATCTTTCCTGGATTATGTTTCATATCATTCATATTTTAGTAGATTTTCTCATATAAATACACGAAATCTCCATGTCTTTCATATTTATAAATAAATAGAATGTCCATTTGACTTCCTTTTCATCAATGTATATATGTATGTAGTAGAATCTCCATGTCTTTCAAACTCGGCATCTACATACATAATATGCTTACATAATATGCTTCCATATGTTTCCGCACGGTCCGTAACAAATCGGCACGGTCTGCAGCAAACCGTGCCGCTTCACTGGACGTCTTCAACATCTTCTGCTGATCTGCACGGTTTGCAGCAATCCTGCACGGTTTGTAGCGAACCGTGCCGCTTCACTGGACGTCTTCAACATCTTCTGCTGATCTGCACGGTTTGCAGCAATCCTGCACGGTTTGTAGCAAACCGTGCAGAACCATTTTTCTTCTTTTCCTCGCTCATTGCGTCCCTCGTCGAGTCCTTTAGCTCCCCTGTTGCAAGATATCTCTACTAAGGCTTCTGAGGTATGTCTTTTTTTATATAGGAAATTGTTGAATGTTTTATATATACTTATTAATTAAGTTGTTTGAATTGATGCAGTGCAATCAGAAATCCTGAGTCATGGTGGTGTCAACAACGACCCCATCAACTACATCTACATGTGCTTTCATAAGATAAGAGGCATGACATGGCATCTCTCTATGATCCTCACATGTGAGACAAATAATTCATCGGGTGTTTCAGATCTATGATAATTGATTTCACGTTTGATTCGTCTTCTAGGCTTCAAACAGGAATAAGCAAGTTGCATATATCTTCTATACGTCAAGTGTTCTGTATACACAATACATGTCTCACGACCTACTCCAAAAACAAATAGAAGATATCTGTTTTTTACCAAAAGGATTTGACAAACAGTTTTGGCTATGGCATAACCACAAAACTGTATGTCAAATCTACTTGCCAAAAACAGATTCTCATGAATCTTTTGACAAAACCTAGAAGTACTGGTTCTTGTTCAACCAAATCTTTTCCGCAATAGAATCTCGTACATTCGACATGCCACTTGGGTTGTTGTCTTCACCCTCCGGTTCGGGAAAGTGTCTAAACACCTCTTCATAATCCTCATCTTCTAGTATGCTGTCATCGATCTTGTGTTGTAGAATGTAATTGTGCAAAGCAAAACATGCACAAATTATGTCAATCTGTGTTTCAACACTATAACTCGCCATTGATTTTAGTATCTTCCATCTTTTCTTCAGTATCCCGAAGCATCGTTCTATGGTCGTTCTCAATGAGGAATGCACTTTATTGAAGCCTTCCCTAGCATTTTCAGGTGCCATCCGCATAAACTGGGATTGATGATACTTAGTTTTGGAGTAAGGAACCATATAGCCTTGTCGATCAGGATAGCCTTTGTCGCACAAGTAATACCTACCTGATAACATAAAAACAGAAATGTGAATACAAAATGACCCAAGTATTAGGTGGCAGTTCGTTTATATTACCTTTAGGTGGATGAGGAAAATTCATGGGGGCAGTGTCAATAGAATGTTGTAACACACGAGTGTCATGAGCACTTCCTTCCCAACCGACGGATATAAATGTGAAATACATGTCGAAGTCGCAAACCGCCATGACATTGAAAGAACAAAACCCCTTACGTCTTCTGTAGGGAAACTGATCAGCCTCGGGTATAATGCATTCCATGTGAACCCCATCGATACATCCAATTGCACCCTACATTTCATATAAATAGGGTGTAAACAGAACAAAGCATCCATTTGCACCCTAGTAAGTAAAACAAGTTATTAAGAAGAATACCGTAAAGAGGTTGTATCTCTCGTCATTTGCAATTTTGTTAGGAATATTAGTGAAGTTCCTATCTCGCGGTTCTACTAGCTTACGCACGAATCCAGTGAAGCCTGCATTCCTCCCAACAAAAGCATCCATAACTTGGTGGAAGACCCTAGAGATTGTGTCTCCCGATCGTTGAAAACGCTCAGAGCATAGCCTATTCGAGGCTGACAGTGATAGAGCGTACAGAAACACACCAACCTTCTCCATGACACACATATGTCTTGAAGGCTTCAGCTCGTAATTAGCCTCTAATTCGTCACACAGATTTGCAAACACATGACGCTCCATACGAAAGGCAATCATGCATCTGACATCCGAACCAGAATCCATAATCTGCCTAATCCATAAGTACCCAGTTAAATTACAATCAAAGCAAGGTGTCTTCATCATGAACCTCCTGTAATAAGCATCTGACAATTCAGCTGCTGCTGCTAACCACACATAAATTAATGGGCTCAACTTCTTAACCAGCTCAACCCGTCTTCTCTTTCTTGACTCTATAGTGCTATCCATTACATGCTGTAACAAAAAATACAGCACCCTAAACAGTGTTAGCACACAATTCATACAAAGGGAGAAAACTTGGACATCATATCAGAAATTACATTAAATCCAAAACGTCATTGAACATTAACAAAAGGAGTCTGCCTCAGCCACGAGGTTTAGGGATTACAAAAACATCAAAACATCAAAACAAAAGTCTTCTGCAGAAAATTAAATCATAGTCTTCATTGTCCTGGCTTCATTGATCTCCAATGAAGATCAATTCACTGACTTGCACTGCTAGATGGTTGGTATATGTTGTTTGCAATTTGGTATTCGTACTTCAGCCATGCCAACCTATTAGAATGCTTAGGCAAAGTCATGAACACTTCACGCATTGCCTCCACCTTTAGCTGACTTGCTGCAAAACACCAAATAGGAGATTCCTCAGTTAGATCTCCAGTCTCTACAATCTCTTGCAGACGCTTGATGCATTCATTGTAGGTGTAGGTAGGGACTTCTTTTGCAGTAGCTGAGCTGCCAACCTCACCCTCCAATATACTCAGAATCTTCTGGCCTGTTTCCCCAACAAATTTCATGTGCTCATTGAATGCCAAAGATGAACCAGTTGCTTTCTTCTTACGCCTCTTCACCACTTGTTCTGGTGAGACTAAGGAAATCTTGCCAGCCTTTCCTTTCGGCATTGATGGACCACTGTGTAACTCACTGACATTGTCTGTGACTGATTGGTGAACTTCAGCAAGGTATTGGTCATATGGCAAATCAACATTAACTCTAGCAACAAGGGCCTGGAAGCTAACACTGTCATCATCCAAATCTCTACTTAAAATGGCATCAAGAGAGTTTTCTTTATCTGAGCAGGCAATAGTTTCATCTTGAGTAATGCCAAGAACAGGAACAGAACTTGGCTCCATACTTGGTGATACAACATGCTTTCCAGTGGCAACTATTTGGCCAAATACATCATCCCACAAATCACTAAGCTCAGGGTGCACCCCTTTTTTCCTGAATTGGGAGAATTTATCATTCTTTGTCTGAATACAAGGAAGAAAACAAAAACACATTATAATCAAGACAATAACTAAAAATTGATGTAAACTGCTGAACATAAATAATTACTAGACAGTGTAATCAATTAAGAGAAAATATGATGAACACAACTGGTTCCTTAGTTCATCATCCATGGTGAAAATATTACTAGACAGTATAATTCATCATCCATGCTGAACACAACTGGTTATCAAAAACAGAAAATATTATAATCAACTAAAAACTGATGTAAACTGGTTGAACATAAATATTTACTAGACAGTGTAATCAATTAAGAGAACAGTAGAGGGAATTGTCCAGTAGACAGTTATCAAAAACATCCATGCTAAAATATTACTAGACGGTTATCAAAAACAGAAAATATTGAGAGTTACCTTCTTTTGCCTATCCCGCCATTCATCATCCATAGTGAATTGTCCAGTACAGGGATCCCAACCCCCACCAGTGACATGGTTCCTTAATGCACACCATGGTTTCCACAATTTTTTCATATGCTCAATCTTGTTTCTTGCACAACTCTTACTTGTAAGCTTCATCCCAGATTGCTTCTCAAAATCAGAAGTAATTGTATTCCAAGCAAAACTTTGATTGTATCCATGAGATGACTGATAATCTTTGCATATCTTCATCAGTAGGATGTTAAGTTCATCAGTCCAAGGAAAAATTTCCTTCGCCTTTGCCTTTACCTTTCCTTTAACCTTATCTTTATCATTCTCTTTGGAATCCATCTCTACTATTTTTCAAAACATAGAATAAAAAATACAGTCTAATTATCAGGCAATCATCTACTGAAATTGAAAAACAGTAAGCAATGCTCAACAGTGGTAATAAGTTATGGAATGAAATACAATAAACACTAAACAACAGCTCATTACCTTCAATTTGTCTTCCCAAAATCACTTTGCAAATGAAAACAGCAACAGCAGTGAACAAATTGCACCTTCGATTATGAAAAACACAAACAATCTAATTAACCAAACATAACCCTAGATCAATGCAGTATAATGCAACACAAACATAGAAATAATTAATAGCAAGTCACTTGTCACACCTCTAAAACGATGCATATATATAGCTATAGATTACCAATGTTATATTAAAATGAGGAAATTCAAAACCTTGTCAAATTCAGTGATCAAGACAGAAGAAACACAAAAATATGTTGAATTGCTTAGTGAGGGCACAAACCAGCTTAACAACAACTTCTTCACTGGTATGTACATTAACACTTTCAAATGAGGATTTGATGAGGATTTGTGCATCTCCTGACCAAATCATTTCTTCATCCAAAGGCATAAACACACATGAAACTTAGCACAATTTCACATCTATAATTAACAAATATACATACTTCTTACTCATAAATGTTCAACTCATTCAACATGTCAAACACCATGTCAAATAACATCACAATGTTTACCAAAGAAGTATTACAACAAAAATCCTGAAAAAATAAGTGAAAAAATGACATTGGCATTTTGACAAACACATTGTGTGCACAATTCCTCATAGCACAATAGCCGTAAAATAACATCTCCATTCACTCAAATCCGAACGGACCCTTAGAGTGATTGCTTTCAATAATAATCAACCCGAAGAATAAGCAATACAAATACATAAGAATTTCTATATCATTACACACCTTATCTTGCCTACGAACGATCTGCCATGAGCCAAGTCCAAAGGCAATAGCTCCAGGAATGAAAAGGAACAATTTTGACCATATACCTCGCTCTTTATCTGTCACAAACCGCAACAGTTCAGTGCTAATCCACAGTTCAACACTTAAATCACAGAAAGACGAATCTGTCACAAACCTTGCGATTGATGAAAAGAGGATGCAGACTGCTGCAGAAGTGGAGAATGAAGGAAACCGAAAATCGGGATTTTGTGCTCAATTTGGGTGAAATTACGCACGTGATGAGCACATGCATCAAAATATCAAGCAATAGCATGTGCATGTGCAATGCACGTGACATACAAAATTTGACAAATCTCGTACCCTTTTTCGTCATTTTACATCTTAATTCCAACTACATCAACTCGCTTCAACTCGGTTTACCGAACAGGACATACCAAACTTCAGCTCCTAAAATATCAACTTCAGCACCAACTTCAGCTTCAACTCACTTCAGCTACCTTCAGCTTCAGCTTACTTCCACTTCAACACATACTTCAACCCGTGTCTTGCCGAACGGACCCTTAAACACTAAATACGAAAGATTTGAAGATCCTGCTAAAAAGTACGGAGTACCAAACTGACATACACTAAATCAACATAGACGGCTGTAACACTTTTCCCCTTGATTCTACCCAAGTAGTCAGCAGCAATCAAACCACAGCTTAGAATCACCTTATGAAAGTTGGTAAACCCCTGAAACAACAATTGTTTTTCTTTAACCTTAAGAAAGATTAGTCCAGCAAAGGAATCTTCAGAAACAATTTTAGGAGCGGAAAAGCTAGACTAGAAGCCAGTACAAATTTAATTAATGGACACCACTCGTTTCTTACAATACAAATGAGCTAAAATTACATCTACAATGAAAACTATACTCAGCCTGAATAACAATAGGTTCAATGTTCTATATCAAAAGAATATGTTTCCAACTACCAAAGCTGCAACGGGAACTGTCAAGTTATCGTCAAGCTCAGTGCTTATAGGAATCGATTCCACCACAGTGGCGATTAACGAAACAGCCAAGAAACCTAAAACCATATTCCAACTCTCTTGGATGAACCCGAACATAGAGAAATAGTACATGTACCTGTTACGCGTACATTATCAGTACTAAGTATATAGGACATGAAGTTTACTATATCTACTGTTGGTAAATATCAAAGAATTACCCGACTGATGCAAGAAAACCTGCAATGGCCATTGCGATGCTACCAGCAAAGGACTTGTTTCTGTTGTATGGAAGTTTAGTACTCCCGAACTTTCTTCCCACGATGTCAGCCAAGCCTGAAACATAATCAAAGATCAGAACTATAGCCTAAAGTAATGCCTTTGGTCAATCTTATGTAAATTATCTGAAATTAACAGTTCCTCAAATTGATTGAGATTCATAGGATAACTTGAACAAAAAATGGATTTTGTTTTTGTAAACAATGTAAACCAGGCTGGAGATACTGAACAAGCATACAACAAACATTTTCCATCGCACTGTCTGGTAGGCAAGACATCGGCAACAAAGCAATAAAGGTAATAGAATCACAAGTTTTTCCTTCCTCTTCCATAAAGAAGAACAAATCTTGATCACAAAGCCTTCTGCTCAGTTAATTTATAGAAATCAACTGGCTTAAAGCACATTACCGTCTCCAGCACATAAGTTACAAATTGCTGCAAATCCAATAGGAGAAGTCCTCCAATAGACCATCGTGGCAAAGGTAACAGTCAGCGCATAATAAAGTGGCCCCTTTAGAAGCTCTCTGGTGCATGATGAAAAGTTGAAAACCCATGTAAAGCTTCAGATAATTAACAAGTCTAGAATCATGATTAACATTAACATAAGGGTAAGTCAAGTAAACTTTTCTAATCATGACTATCATTAACTTATGTTTACAATCTGTGCTACTTAGAAGCAGTTCTCATTAAATTATCATGTAAAGTTACATCCTCTGTCGCATGAAACAATAGCATCATGTTAAAAATTAAGAGAATAAACTAATGCAAGAGTTCAGAGGAGACTAATGATGGTGGTTATGTTACATATCTCATAAAATGAACTTTATCAGAAACAGAATAAAACTAGAAACTTAACAAATTCTTGTTTCAAGTCCAGCCTGTAATCCACTAAGATAGAACTATTGCAAAATCCATACACCACTAAAAATGAATTTTTTGTTGTCCTTAGATGGTTTTGAAACAAATAATTTATCGGGATCATCATATTCAGCTAGAGAAGTCCAAATAAAATCTAGAAGCAAAAGAGAAATCAGAAGTTGGGACTAAACCAGCCTAGCAAATAAGCCCAATGGGTTCTATCCTAAAACCAATTGGCAATATGGGAGTAATCCATAGGCTTATAGACTAGGCTTGTTTAGTCTCAACTTCCGATGTGGGATACTATTCTCAACAACTGCTTTTACCTGGGATCCCCATGCCTGCTTATTGAATTCACAGTAGCATCATCCTTCATTATGCCGAGACCCAAAAGAAGCATTTTTATTATATTGACTCCGGGAACAAGACCAGCTAGAACAGCTCCACGCCACCCAGAACTGCATTAGTAGGTAAATAAATCAAGTCGATACCTTACAAAACGCAGAGTTAGAACTACTTATCCGTGCATGTTACCTGAATAATGGCCAGCAAAGCATGAAAACCAGTCCAACACTTATATGCACAAGCTTCCTATTCAGTTTCTGGAAAATGGAAGGTATAATACTTATAAGTTTGCAGCAATGAACATACTAGAGTGAACGAAACTCCCTTAACAAACTTCTGAAGGTTCATAGTCCTCTTAATCATGTACAACTACAAATGTGAGAAAAGATCAAGAAACAGTCTGTAGAGAGTAAAGACTAGAAGCTTCCTATTCATTATGAACTAGGAAGATAAGAAGCTTCCTCTCAATAAGTATTAATAAGATTATCTGATAATGGCACATTTTGTGCATCAATCAAGAAAAGATTATCTTCAGGGAATCTATTTATGTGAGAGCGTAATCTAAACCAACAGTTAATCCAGCAAGCGAGCACCAACAGTTAATCCTTCCACACCACATAAACCTAATCAAGCAGAAGCACTGAAGAGAGACAGAAAACGACACAGATACTGCACAAAGAGAGACAGAGACATCACCTGCTCAATGCCGCGCTTAGCGGTCACCTCCCAGAAGCGAAGCAGCCCTAGAGCAATGGCGCCGGTAATAGCAGCGGCGAGAAGATCGCTCGTAACCGGATTCTCCGCCAACACACCGGCCATCTGCATATCCCGGCGAACAATAGGAGAAATCAGCGGCCGGAATCTGCCTGAAGCGAAGAATTTGGGAAGAGAAATGGTTGAATTTAGGCGGAGAGGAGAGAATGAGAGGTCAACGATGGATCTGGGTGGTGAAGGGAAGAAGTGGAGTGATGAAATTGGCAGGCCAAAGATATTTGTAGCCATCATCAGTTCATCGCATTTACCAGTTAAGACGTTGCCCCCAATTTTTGTACCTACCTGGCTACATCATTGTTCACTTTGAGTTTTGGATAATTTTCTAACCCTTCTTAATTTTTTTTAATTCAAGTGATTAGCAATCTATTTATGTGACATCATAATCTAAACCTTATAAATGAACACATAATTCCGCGCTAATTTAAGCATTTTCTCATTCGTGGAAATGGTTTTTATTTATACGGAGTAATATTTATAGTAGATATGATTAAACATAATCATATTTTTTATATTAATTAATAAAATACAATTTCATGTGAAATTAGTGGAGACGAGAGCGGGTCATTTACCCTCTAAAATTAGAAGTAAGTGGGGGTAAATAAGTAATTTCATAGATACTAACGAATAATCTAGGTCGTTTAACCGCGCACTCATTCATTTTACACATTACACTCATTTGGACACTACACGACGTGTAGTTGGACATTTTTTGGATTCACCCCAACTACACGGTTCAGATTTTAATTTTTAATAATAAATAAATAAATTAAACCGGTTTGGTCCGGACCGGTTCGGGTCATGTGGTGAACCGGTTCGGGTCATTTAGTTGGATCGGAGCCACCTACACATCGTGTAGTTGGATTGAAGCCAACTACACGTCGTGTAGTTGGACTTATATTGTAAAAATGAATAAGTGTAGATCAACTACATGTCGTGTAGTTGGACCAGAAGCCAACTAGATGTTTCAAAATTGTTGACGTCACGCTGACGTCATTATTGTCTGGAAAAAAATGACGTCATCTCGAATTAAGATCGAACCGGTTATCCAAAATAAAATTAATTATTTAATTAATATAGTGAACCGATTTTCAATTAGTTACTAAACCGGTTTACTAATGAACTAGTTTATTCCTATTTTTCCAAAGAAAAAACGGTTCAAACCAACTACACGACGTGTAGTCCCGAGCTGAGTGTACGGTGTAAAAAGATTAAGTGCGCGGTTTTTCCCCGATAACATAACAAATGTGAGAGATAGGTGGTTTCATGTTAACAGTATAACATATAGAGGTGGTTCCTTGCAAAATGACATACAACCCCTCTAAAAGTACAAGTTGAAAAGTTACTCAAATTTTAAACTTTTGGATGAAATCATATTTCTCAAAACTGTTAGTTCTTTTTTTTTAGCATAAAACGCTTTAATCTATTAATTCAAATCACCAAACAACAGAGAAGAAAATGCAAGATGAAAAACAAAATATAGTTCAAAATGCAGTCTAATACTAGCAAGAAACTAAGCAACTTTGTTTCCTTCCCACGAACATGGCTGACAGATTTAGATACCTAGTGGGTATTTATCCTTTCTTTTCTATTGGTCAAAGTCTTTTTTGATATATTCTCTAACCCCTTATTAAACCCTCCACTTTAAATAATAATACACGGTATTTATCCGCTAAGTGGATGAATCATTTTCACTTCAAAACCCTTTTAAAGCTTAAGAATTTGGGAAAGAAGTCAGCCAAAAGCACCTTTCCAAGGACAACGACATGGTAGTTTCGAGATAATTGCCAAGGAATCAGATTCAACCACCACCATTCTCACACCACGAGCCACGCAAGTACGTAATCCCCATAAAATAGTGTCTGCCTCGAGTAATTCCACCTCAAAAGACAAAGAGGATCTCGTGCCCAGAAAAACGCCATTCCCGACCTCATCCCTAATGATGAAGCCAACACCTGCAAACCCGACTCTGGTCTCCCGCATACATCACAGAGATCGTCCGTAGTGACCCTTCGACGGCACAGATTTACTTTCGTTGGAAGAATGCCACGACACGCTCATTTCATGAAAGAGCGAACCCTCGGTGGAGCCTTCAAAGACCACAACTTGTTCCAAATCTTCTCAATGGAAAAAGGAGGAAGAAGACGCCATCCCTTTTGCCTTTTCCTCCATCTCCTTTTGCAAGATCAATTGATAGGTGGACCGAGAAAAAAACATCACGTGAATAGTGCCAAACCAATTCATCAACTTTGGAAATACAAGTCAGCTTCATCTTCAGTATTAATTCGGCATCACTGGAATAAAAGTTGATCTCACCATGTCGATTTTCCAACATGCACAATTCCAATCTATAAAATCAATCAGTCTAGTGCTATTAACAGGGGTAGCAGTACAGATGGCTTTAAAACTGTTGGGTCTGGGCTGCCATTTATCTTTCCATATATCAATATTATATCCATTTCCCACACTCCATAACAAGTCATGTTGCAAAGCCATCCATAAAACTGGAATGTGGAAAGTTCCTTGCTTTTAGTAACCTGGACAACAAAGAGGACAACTCTTGTATGATTCTTCACCCTTGTTTGACAAGCATAGCTTGATTAAAATTTGCCATATCTCTAAACCCAAAACCACCCAAACGCTTTGGTAAACACATCATTTTTCACTTAAGCAATGCATTTAAGCTATTTAAGTTGATAATCTCTATATAAATAATAAAACAGAACGATATATTCATCACTAAGATATGACACATCATCTTCTAACATATTAGTTATGTCACATCATCTTCTAATACATGTCATTTTTTGAAAAATCAAAATTAATATATATTTAAAGATCACTATCTTAATTATGTTAATATTATTTCCTTATTTGAATACAAATCAATTAAAATATATATAAAAGATCATTATCCTAAATCTATTGATAAATTCGTACATATATACCATTTAAAAAGATACATAACTTTCTTTTATTTATATAAAATTGATTTTAAAAAATATTATAACTATGTAGTCATATTTTATTTTATGTATTTATAAATAATACACAAAATTATAAAATTAATTATGTCAGGCCCCGTTTGGTATCTTGTATGAAATCGAAATCGAAATGAGAATGGAATCATGAATCAGATTAAATCATCCCTGAAGCTCAGTGTTTGGTATGCTGTCGGAATGAACGATTCCTGCAATTATTAATAATAAATAATTATAATATTTTATTAGTTAATTAATAATAATAATATTTATTTTAGCTTTAATAATTAATAATACTTATTATTTAATATAGTAATAACTACTAAAATATAAGAATACTTATTGATTATAAAAATAATAATAAGTAAATAATAAAAATAAATAATATTAATAATAGATTTTTAAAATACTATATATTAAATAAATAATAATTTATTATTATTAAATAATAAAATATTTATAATTATAATACTATATACTTTTGTAGTATATACATATTATTATATTTAATACTAATTATTATAATTATTCTAAAAAATTAATAATATAACAAATAATAATTAATTATATTTATTATAAATTATTATTACTATTATTTATAAATATAATTTTTTTTATTCTAATTATAATTGTGAAATTTTTTTTTGAGAGGAATCAAGTGTTTCATAAAATTTAGAATCATCTATTTTCTAGAATGATTTCTTTTAACAATCTGAACTATACCAAACACGATTCTCTAATCAACCATTCTATTCTCGTTCCTTTCTACCAAACAATTTCAAAGTTTTGTATGCGGCATTATATATAGAAAAATTACAGAAAAAGTCCAATATTTTGTTTCCTTCACCATTCATTACCCTAAACTCTCTAAAGTCAAAACTTGCAAAGATGCCATACCATAAATGGCTTAGTTGCCAAACCATACATACAACAAGTGCTGTTCAGCCTTGTTTATGATATTTTAGTAATTTACCCTTTCAGAAGTGACAAGTATATGGGTGAAATGAGGGCACATAGCTGATTCATAATGTAGACGGGTAATTTTCTGTAAAACTGAAGGTGAAGGGTAGCAATCTGCAAAAAGGTTAGCATATGGGGTGGTTTTGTGTAAATTGACCTATCATCTTCAGCAAATACGAGGGTTGTTTGGCTTCAAAATCCTTCACCCAAATTTGCAGAGAAAGAAGAGAGCGATGGCGAACAGACTCATCAGCGAGATGAGTCTTCCCAAATCGATCGCAAACATTTTCGCGGCTCGTAATATCAGAACCGCTCAGGTATTCGTTTCTGCTCTGTACTTCATTACACTTTTGCACTTCGGTCATCTGCAGACTTCAGTACACCGAATTTTTTATGCTAACCTCTTGCGTTATTCTTCGATTAGGTTACGTTTTCTTAATCCTGAAATTGCATCTTCCAAAACACCCCGAATAATTTGGACTAGCAGCTGAGTTTTGAGCATCTATTTCGCTGATGAATAAACATAAACACTCTCGATTTTGATGCTATTGGTGCTTCTATTAATCTCCTGTTGTGATAATATATTTACCAGGAAGCTTTGTCCTTAACTGAATTTGAGTTAATGGAGTTGTTGGATGTGGGTTTTGTGGAAGTACAAAATGCCATAGCATGGATAAGTGAAATGACCTGCCCAGCTTATGAAACTGTAAGGATTTTCACAAATCTGATTATGTCTGTGTGATTTTGTATAATTTACTTGTAATCAATGTTGAAATTCATGGTAGGCTCACTCCGTCTGATTTTTGTTGGGAATTATTTTCTTTAAATCGTCAATGACAGTAGAATAAGGTACTTGAAGGACGATAATGTTTGTGCTTTTGGTACATAGTGGAGGATGGCATTGTGTCATGCAAATATCTATATGCAATGAGAAATTTTCATTTGTATATTTTTCATAGGCGCTTTCTCTACTGGAAAGGAAGGTTCTGCATGAACACTTGGCTGGACATCTTCCTACTAGACTTAAAGGTTTAGATAATGCCTTATGTGGTGGGATACCATTTGGTGTTGTGACAGAGTTGGTTGGTCCTGCAGGTATTGGAAAAACACAGGTATGTGATTTTTGTGTGCGTGTAATCACCGGATGTACTAATTATTTTCTTAAAAACTTCTTTGTAAACTCACTGCTGTTTTTTGTATTTCTTCTGCTATGCATATATGTTTCGTTTTCTAATGTTTGTTTAGTGTTGGTTGCCTTTGCGTATGCAGACAGAATATATCCAATTTAATTCAGAACAGAATAATATTAATATGGCTCAATGGTTCAATGCCTTTGGTGATTAAGCTTAAGCTAGTGTAAGGAGAGTGTTTCTACTGATACTTTTAATCATGTTGGTAATTAATCTTAGGTAAAGTGCAATTGGCTGAAGTTTTATAAAACGTTTTGAGAAATTCAGCTGGACTACTTTTTTGGTTTTGAGCAAGAGGTCGGGTTTATAGCTTCTAAAAGATTCAATTTCTTGATAACGATAATCTTAAAAATAAGACTTTGGTGTACAACAATTGCCTATTTTTCAAACATAATATACCTTCTAGCATGGCCCAAAATATGGAGGAGATTCAGAGGTTTTTGGTCCGTGATAACATGGTTACTGTTAACATTTGTATATGATTTAAAGGATGCAGAGGTTGGCAATATAACCATTATATCTGTCTGAAAAGTTGTCATAAGAATAATATAAAGACAATCAATTATTTGAAGGAGTGTCATTGTCAGCACACAAGGGATTGAGTTGATAATGTTAACAATGAAAGCTGTCGGGAACTGACAACATGTGCCACAATCTCTGTGAACTTCCATGTTTCGTTCAGCTCTTAATAGATACCATAACAATCTCTGTGAACTTCCATGTTTATTATGCATTCCTATTAAATACAAGGCTTTCATTTACTTATATTTGTCAACAAGTAAGATCTACAGAGTAATCTATTTTTGCTTCAATGTGCAGTTCTGCCTGAAGCTTGCTTTGGTGGCTTCACTACCTGCAAGATATGGAGGTTTAGATGGCCTTATAATTTACATCGATTTGGAATCCAAATTTAGTTCAAGAAGGTAACAAACAGTATGGACCTTTGTAACATCAATCCAGTAAATACAGATTGAGATAATAAAAAGCTGAACGTTGTGATGTAGCCTGAATTCATTATTTCTTTTCATTTCTTGTAGTAAAAAAGGTAGTGAGATAAACCATGAGCACTCTAAGGAAAGCTGCGATATAGTCTTGTCGGGCATCCTCTTTTATTTAGAGATTAGCAGTCATATGTCAACTAAACTTATTTTTAATCAAATTGTACTGCAAACAGTTTGCGAATAGTGCTGATCTTTTGTTTTGTTTATATTGTTAAGGTTGATTGAAATGGGATCAAGAAGCTTTCCTGAACTATTCCATCAGGAAGGAATGGCAGAAGAGGTATAATTACAAAGCGACTTAATGATTTATTTTTTTGAAGAAATTTATATATTGATATTGATAGTAAGGATATACAAGCTCAAAAACCTGATTGCATTCAGCGAATGAGTGGTAAAAAAGTTGCAAGAGGAAAAAAGTTAATAATATTAAGTCTGCGGTACTCTGTGAAGTTCTTGAGGTTCTTGCTGTACTTGTAGATTGCAGGTAGAGTTATGGTTTTGCGTCCTGCATCGGTATCTGAATTTACTCAGAGGTAGTAATAGTATCTTGCTTAATTGTTTTTTCTATACTGCTGTAACTGATAAATTTGAATTTGTTTTTTCACGATACACTCATGATGAAATATGTTATTCTCGTTTTTTTTTAGAACTTCATGGTTAATAGTATAAAGCTTGCAGCACAATGGATAATTTATCCAATCCTAACTCCTAAGTACCCATGCCCAAGAAGTATCCACTCCATCGAACAGCTGATCCACTTAGGTTTATCCTTCTCAACCCGCAACTCACAAGGCAAAGTTCAAATCCGTACATTTTCCCTCAGTTGGACATAAAACCTTTATAAACTTTTGACTCTTCTGTACATCTTATGAATCATGATGATTTCCTTGAGAAAATACAATTTGATTTTGTAGAGAGGATTAGTACCAAACCTGGAAAGAAACATGTAATAGGTGTAACACTGAAACCCATGAAACATCTCCCTTTTGTTTTAACTGTCTAATATGCATCGGGAACTATCAAAAGTTTTTTGGTATTTTATACCACTTTTCTGCTCATCGATAGTGTACATAATGTGCTTCTAATATATTGTTTCAAATCCTACAGCTTGCAACAGATTAAGTCATCTCTGTTCAAACATCAGGTGAAATTGCTGATCATCGATAGTATGGCTGTTCTAATTTCAGAGTATGATCTTATTTTGACTCTTTTCTCCTATGTGATATAATATGATCAAGCTACCTTGATCTTATCATTTTATAGTCGAGAACATGTTTGAATATGGCTAACCTGGATCCTCAAGCATGATAAGTCTTTCCCAGATTCCTCCATAACATAAATAACATCATGTACTAAGAGTAGAATATATGGATCCAATAAAGTTCTGTATATTCTAGTACAATTGGAGGAAGGAGAAGAACATGAAATCTGTTCCAACTCACCATAAAAAGCTAATAGGAATACAAGTAATTTAATTTACCATAATAATTAAAGTGCATAACCCATCATTTGCTTACTTGGCCAAAGCTTGGATCACAATCTTGATACTAACATCGTTGCTCTTGATCTTCCATGTTGGTTGATGATGGGTCATTAGTGTTTAAGAATAACTCACAAATGGGGTTGAATAGAGTTATGACTTATGAGCAATTTCATAACCTTTTCACTTTTATATTTATGTATGTATATAATTTTCGATCTTCAGGATCCAAGCTTCCTCAATATCTCTTGTTCTATGCCTTTTGTTCTCTTGAATAGGCAACGATCCTAATGCTTACATGAAAATAAAATTGGAACCCATAATAAAAAAAACATACAACAAACATCTTCCAGGCTAATTTGTTATTTTTGTAACCAATTAAACAAGATTTTATTATTCATCTTCTAGTTGAGAATTACTGTCCACTTTCAAAATGAGGCTTTTGCTGATATATCGATAAAGATTATGAAATATAATATAGGAACATTCAGGTTTTTAGCATTGTATGGTACAGGCATAACAATATGTGTGCAGCGAGTTCATGCATATCTTTTCTGCTCCAGGTGGCTTCAAAATCAAATAACCACGACTACCATCTTATTTTATCAGGGAACATGAGCAGGGTGCTTCTGGACGTCACTTTCTTGCATGGCATATATCTTTCATAAAGTACATACTACATAGAACCAATCTTGATCTCTTTTCGAAGATTCAAATGTTTAGATTCTTCGTTGAAATTACTTTTTTTATGTATTGACAGATCATTCGCAGAATTTTTACATATTCCTGTTGTGGTAACAAATCAAGTGAGATCTCAGATTCAGGATGAAGTTAGCCAATATTCATTCCAAGGTATGGCCATTCTTATGGTTGAATTTGCCTTCGTTCTTTTTTAACTACCCAATTGGTAATCTGGAGGAGTGATCTATGTTTTCCATAGAAACTGGAAATAGACTTGTAAAAATATATTGGCGCTGAACTTAATGTATAGGTTAGTCTCCCCTTGATATATGTGAGAGAATCAAGCAAGTTAAGGGCATCTTCAACAATGAAATTGAGGGTTACATAGATTGAGTTTCTAAAATTCAGGAATTTTTTGTGTCCCCATAAAATGAGATTCTACTGCTTGAAACTCTAGAGTGAAATTTTTATGGGGACAAGAAATCTGACATATTGATTTAATTTCTTTTTTTAAAAATAGCTATGAAACTCTTAGTTTCATTGATGCAAATGCTCTAAAGGAGAATAAAAATCGTGATGGTCATGATAACTTCTCAAAACATGAGTTAATGTTTGTACACATAGTGGTCAAGTGTTAACTAGATAAGCATTCATTAGTTACTCAAAAAGGACATAAGCTACTGATGGCTTCTCCTTTTCTCCTTCTATCCCTAATTTTAGGATGATTTGGAGTACAGTTTTCTTTTTGTAATATATCAATTGAATAAGAATCGTTTCATGCCTCTTGATTTGCTGGATTTCGACTGAAACCAAAATTTTTATTGTGACTTTGCTCACCAAGCTTGTATCTCGAGGCCCAAATTTTGCTAAGGCACATGCTTAGTTAAGCAAAACTAAAACAAAATCTAAATTGCACAACGGAGAATGTTTTCCTTTCTAAAGTAACGTAGACTTAATTCATATGCTTGGTACTTGTTGTATCTGCTGCTGCTACTCTTGCGCATTGCTTACTTAAAACTTTTGCATACCATAAATATGCATGAGTTTAAAATGTAATCCAATGTGTAATCTTAGTAAAATGCAGGAGTGGTACAGCCAAGAATCCTGCTAGACTGGATTCTCATCTCATTGCTGCCTTAGGAATTCATTGGGCACATGCTGTGAGCATACGTCTTGTACTTGAGGGAATATCAGGTTGGCCTTGAATTTTCTTTACATGGATCTTCTTGGAGACGTTATCTGTATTTGATGTAGAATACTTGCAAAAACCATGGATCTTCTTGGACATGTTATCTTTATTTGATGTAGAGTACTTGCAAAAACTTACACTTCAAATACAAAACATTAATAATAATAATAATAATAATAACAACGGTTCCTCTGTTCGCATTTTGTCCCTCCTTGTTTTTCTGCCTTCGATTTTCTGAAATACATCTGGCTATTCTTGAGTTTTGGAAGGTTATGCTAGCATATGGAATGATCTTGCAGTATTGAAATAGAAATATCTTATATAATGAAATTAGCTTTTTTTTATCTCTAACCTATCACTACATTTTCAAATATATGATGTATAAATTGTATTTAGTACTTAGTATCCGGCTTCTTTCTACGTGCATGTCTAACAACTGCATATTTTGTGATTTGCGTCAGCTCTAAGAGAAAGTAAAATCTCGTTTTCTTTCTATCATGAATGGAAGCTGAAATGAAACTAGTGAAATTGTGCAATCAATGTTCTTGGTGTTATATGCTTGTTTGTTCGAGTCCAATGAGGCATGGTACAAATGCAAGCATATAGATCTGGTACAAATACAATACCTTATAAATATAGCACAAAATTGTAGGATGCAAGCTGAGTTCAACGAGGCAATAGTTTGGTTCTCCAATTTGCTTTTCTTCTGAAGATAAAAGTGATACGGCGAAATCTTGATGGCTTGTTTCGTTGTCTTGACGTTTGTATGTTCTTATCTGTGACATGCTGAATAAGCAAATTGATTATGCAATCGTTTCTGTTACAACAGAAAAGAGTTGGAAGATATGGATATTGAATGGGCATATATAAGACAAGAGAAAACCTACAATGCAGTAAAGTTGAAAGTATAAGCTAATTTCCACGGAAGTACATTACTGCATATCTTTGTGCCCATCTTAAACTGATAAGCATATCAGTAAACAGTGTATTGGCTTAGTGAATTTGGATTAGCCGGTTAGCTGATTGGATAAGAAATGTACTAATTTTTCTCATTCTTCTCTTCTTTGCAGGTCAAAGATTCATCAAGATTGCAAAATCTCCTATATCTCCACCATTGCAGTTTCCTTATGAGATAACCGCATCAGGGATTTCATTGCTCAACGATGATGGTATGCTACTTTCTGGGGCGCAGATAAATGCAATTCACTGTCAAGGTTGGTTTATCTGGACTTATTTAGCTACATATTCATCGTAGTAGTAGTATATACTATATACAAATTTGTTCATTGACAGAATAGACTAGGTTTCTATAAGAGTTTTGTTTTCGCCGTCTACTCAAACAATAACACATGCTTGTAAAAATCTTTAGGCCACAGTGATATTATCAATCCCAACAAAGTGAACTCTAATCACTCTGGTGTCCCGAGAGACAGCAGCAGGATAATGTAAGTCTTCTTATTCTGGCTGCATGACAAAATTCGACTTGTAAATTATTGCTTAAGTTTGCACACTGATATGGCTCTCAACTTATCTGTATGGTCTTTTTAGTGAAGTAGTAAAAATTTGTCTTTTCTTCGGCTAAATTTTGAGCTGAAACAGTATAGGCTGTATAGACATGAATCTTAGCCCTCTGAATCATGGACACGGCTAGAATGGGCACGTACTCGTGTCCGACACACAAACACATTGGGGGCACGGCTCGGACATTAGAAGACGGTCAACATTTTGGAGACGTTCGGGATACGGTCAAGACACATACCATACCCAAAAATATATATGTTAATAAATAAATAATACCTCATGATTTTAAAGTAAGTAATAACTATGATCTTTAACTTTAATTTTAACCTAACTAATAAGCAAGCTCCAATCTTTTATTCTCTTACAAGCTAGTTAGACCCACCGTGTACCTATCATTTATATGCTACTCGATATCATTTATGTATTTTTTATAAATGTCTATATGATCTTATTTACTAGAGTTATAAAATGATATACTCCATAGTTTACATTGTTGTGTCCTCTACATAGACTATTTCTCTAATTTTTGGACTTACCACTTTCCATTATCCTGTTGTGTGTCCGTGTTGTGTCCGTGTCCAGTTTGTTGTGTGTCCGTGTCCAGTTTGTTGTGTGATTGTGTCTATGTCCATGCTTCTCAACTCTTAGCTGTAACAAGTATATAAAAGGGAAAATGATTACCAGTTGTTATATTCTTGTCAATTTAAGGCCAAACAGGTGAAAATGTTTACCATTCAATGAAGGACGCTATTATTGTTAAAACTAATCTTTGACAACTGTAAACTTTATCATTGTTTAGACAAAAACAGAGAAACCTACAAGGCACTAGCTGACTAGTTTAAGGATTCTCACGCACAATTTTTTTCCTTAAATGCTCGTATGAAAGTATTCATATACTGTAGTCTATAGTTGTACTATTATTAAAATGAAATCATTGTCCACATGACCTAGTTGGTGTTACCTCTTAGCCACATGTTTATTTTTTATCATTATCTTATTTCATGAGATTTGTCACTCTTTTTTTAATAAGAAATGCATCAAGGCTTATTTTTAGTGTATTCGTGTATACAAACTAACTTTAAGAAATCCCCGATTCATTGATACATCGATAATTAGTTGTGAGTTAGACGAATATTGTAAAGTTATATACAACTTGGGTGATGGTATTCACCCAAGGATATCAATTCAAATCTAAGTAATCATACAAAATTATTATTTTCTATTTCATAAAATAGACTTTTCGTACTTGATCATTTCCTCGTAAAGCAACTAAAAAACATGGTTTCACATGATCTTAGACGTTCTAATTTTATAATATTTTTGGCCTGTTTAATGTATCATGATATCAGAAGTAACCTTGATCTGTTCGAACTTCGGATAGATTAACAAATTATTCTTAAGTTTTTGAATAAAGAATAGCAAATGGGTAGTTGGACACTTTTTTATTGCAAATATATTGAGCACATTCGTCACCCTGTACGTCATTTACATACACCTCAGCACTTAAGAAACATGTCACCTCTATTGGCTCTATATTATCCTGCTGAATTTTAGCGTTTTTCCCCTTTTTAATCGTTATTGCTTAAGCATCTTGATCTCCTAGAAGTTGATCGGGTTTTTTTTATTTATGATATATTCCCTCCGTCCCTAAATTTGAGTCACATTTGGTACTTTGCACAAATATTAAGACAAGTCTAATCAAGGTAAAAGTGTAAATAATGGCACAAAAAATCATAAAATTCAACCAATAGAAAACTTATTACAATGTAAAGACAACTTTACCCCTAAAAAGTATTGTTGGATGTGAATAAAGTAAATTAAATCAGGGTATTATGAGAATAAATTAATGGATAGAAATAGAAATGTGACTCAAATTAGGGGACACCCGAAAAGAAAATGTGACTGAAATTTAGGGACGGAGGGAGTACTATGTTGACATAGTTTACTTATTCAATTATAGTATTTTTCCTAAAAATATTCTGAGAAGTATATGCTCATGTTTTCTGATGCTTGGTGATCAATTAGTAATTATCAACGTATTTGTATCGTGTAGAGACTACTAAATATAAAAAAAAAAAAACGATCAAATAGCTTATTCATGGAGTAGACTGAAAAGTTTAAACAATTCAGTTTTGGAGTGTATTTTCATGATAGTAAATTTAGTAATTAAGAACCCTACCAAGTCTAGCTTGGAGTGCATGGAGCTACGGCAGAAAATATAAATTATATATAAAAAAGTCTAATCTAGCTTGTTGAGATACATTGATCATGATTCAGCACACAACTCTTGATTTGGTGCGTACGTTCAAATTATATGAAGGTACGTTATGTCATATTGACAATATATATAAACCAAGGAAATATATTATGTACATGTAGTGTTTAAAATCCAAGATTAAGAAGAGATATTTAGACTGCGGCAAATAATCAATCCTATGCGTTGAATATTTTTTAAAATTTTATAAATTAACTGGAAGGTAATCCGAGCACAAATTCGAGCACCATCAAACTGAGACAAGATTATTATGTCAAGATTTATATATTTAATTAATTAAAAACATCTATTCTTTTATTAAAAATTACTACATAAATACATATATGAAAATAATATATAAATATAAAAATATTGAACAATAAATAAAAACGCGTTAGTCGCAATAACCTAATTAGCGGTATAGTTTAAAAAATGACCTTTAATGAGCGGCAAAGGGCGTGGCCACGTCCAACTCTTACCATATGTGAAAAATAAAGAACCTCGTACCCTCTTGCCGACATACTTTACAAATCAACCCAAACCAAATGCGGAAACCCATGACTAACTGTGATTAAAAAATGGGTAATTATTGGTAATATTTAATGGTAAACAAGATTTCCTCTACTGTATTATTTAGGGGAGTGGGGTCACTGTGACAAATTCATTCCACATAATTCGATTATTTAAAACCTTTTTCTGAAGTCACCTGGATTATAATGACTTAAAACTTAATTGTGTCTGTAATACGAACAATATGAATAAGGTCCGAGTGGGAGCTTGGTCGCATGAGGGCTGCAAATTAACTTCATTGTGGTGCCACTGCCACAAAACAAAATAACAACTGTTGCATGTTGGCTATCTTACTATATTAGGAGAGTTAATAGGGTTTGTTTTACTCGAAAACAATTGGACGTATCTTACAGAAAGGGTTAATTCAGACTTTAATATATGTGAATGCTTTATACGGATGCATATCTACCCTAAATATATACGAGTAAATCGCATCACAATTAAATATTTGCAAGTAATCTGATAAATAAGGTGTCCTACATGTGTGATATAGGCGCATGTAATATAGAAATTGTGTTATTTGTATTTACAAGAGATTACATACCAACCTATCCCTAGACGGACACATGGCATGTCTTGATTGAATCTTTACCCTAGAGATCTTGGAGAGCAAGCAGCTGCACTTGTACTCGGATCATCTGGAGCAGCCCATGGGCCGCTCGTGTGTCAATACCAAGGAAGTTATATTTAGGGTTTTTTTAGGGCGTTTAACCCCGCACCCACTTTTTTATTTACAAGATCTTGGAGTAATCTTTACCCAAAACTGAACCGTATTTGTATTTACAAGTGCTTAAAATCACCATTTAATTCAATATTACCGAAAACCACCTTCATCATACCCTATGTTAGTCAACGACCACCCGTCAACAATTCCGTCCAATTTCTCGTTAAATGAGTGACGTCATGTTCACTTTTAAATTTATTCCAGAATGTGAAACTTCCATTGTTATACTGCAAAAACTTCATAGACTAGGCCAAAAAAAATCTAATTGAAACAATTGTAAACACAATTAATTAAACCCAAACCCACAAAAATCGTGAATTTTTTTTGGATCTGAGAGTGTTCAATCCAAAAGGGGACCCAAAATATTGTTCATCCCAAAATTCAAAGATCTTGAAAATGATTTGGATATCTTCGGATTTGGTCTGCTCCGTCATGGTCTCGGTCGATCTCGGGGATAGAGGAAAGCTCGACGGAGGAGACCAAGAGACGAGGAGAGTTGGCGGAGTCGCCGAAGCTTCACGAGGACGATCTTCAGCGTCGGTTGGGAGCCACTACTACATTTCTGACCTTTTGTAGCGGTCAGAACCGCCACAGTAGAATGTCAAACCGCTACAAAAGACCTTTTGTAGCGGTTCATCTCCGCTACATTTGCTGCCGCTACATAAAGTTTATTGTGGCGGTTTTTGTCTCTTGTGGCGGTTATATTTCTTTTGTAGCGGTTTCCTTTTAACAAATAAAACCGCTGCCAAAACATACATAACCGCCACATATAAGCTACATTTTGTAGCGGTTTTTCTGTTTTTTATTTAAATATTTTGTGGCGCTAATACACCTATTGTAGCGGTTTTATCATAAAATTTAGGCATCATATTTTTATTTCTCGACCAATAATTCCTGTAATACATATTTCCAAAAGAGATACCATAAAACCAACATTTATAACATAAAACCAAAATGTTTCATGGGAAATGATTAGCATTTGGGACATAGATACCATAAAACAAATATTTAACTAAACATGTCAATGTTTGCATTGATCATATATAGCTGCATTAATCTAAAACTACTCATAGAATATATATATAAACATCCACCAGAATGTTTGATCATCCTAGAATGTTGCTTGTCTCAAAATGGCTTTCCTAGCCTTTTTAATAACTTCAAGCTAAGTGCTGCCAAAATGTTTGAAATTGGTGTAGCACATTACACCTACAAATAGATAAAAATAATTGTTAGTAGATGAATTTATTGATTCACATAATTGATGAAACTGACCTTCACAATTAAGCACCTCGATTGTATTGTCTACACTCAACATTACAAAATAAGATCATGCCTGACAAAACGTATATTACTATGTGGGAGTCTAAAAGCCAAAATTCCTGAGAACCAATATGGACAAATTCCTCAAGACATTCCTTACGAATTATAGAGTTATGAGTTACAGATTTTGATAAATTATTAGTGATTGTTCTGCTGAAGAAAGATCTCCACCAGAGAAGAGCATGTAGGTATCTATAAACACTCTCCAAGTATATAATGTTAAGAGCAGAACAATTTCTGTCATTAACAGAGAGTTTTCCAGAAGGCAAATTATACAGCAAGGCAAATAAGTCACATAATTGTTCTCATTGTCAAAATAAAATAATAATCCAGAGACCTCTTTTACCAAAAATTCATCAGAGATATGGATTTGTAAGTAAAGAAATATGAGATGCAACTTATTTGTCAAGAGTGAATGCAGCCACCAAAATCTGCGGTGTAGATGAAAGTATGAAACAAAGAAGAAAAAAGAAGGCTTCTGCAAACAAGTCCACCTCAGCCGAGAAGAGGATCAATCGAAACAGAAGATCCAAGCCACATAGAGAAAGAAATCCCTCTTCAGCAAAGAAATGCAGCCACCAAAAAACCAAAAAATGCAGCAACCAGAAACCAGAAAACGCAGCAACCAGCAACCAGAAAAATGCATCAGGAAAAGAAATCATACCTCTGAAGGGCATGCTGATTCAACAACTTCTTCATCACCTTGATTAGACACATTTTGATCGTCTATTTCGAAGTTTGGCATATTAAAACCACTACCTTGATTGGCTTCTTGGATCTTTGATAGAATATAAGAAATTTTCTTCTCCAACACTTCCTCCATATCTTTCTCCCACTGTTTTTTCAGGTTTTCCACGAACATTGGGGCCAATACATATGGGGTCTTTGGATCCTTCATCTTTAAAGTAGAATTTGTGACACATCGTCCATACAAACGCAAGCGACCACCATGTTCCTTCTTGGTAATTACATTGAGATATGGATCAGTCTTGGAATTTCCATCTTCAAGTGCTTTAAGTGCTTCCATTTTCTCCTATTATGCAAAACGCCAAAACCAAGAAACCTCGGGATTAATATATTTAATATAAGAATGAATATATAGTGTAAGAAAATCCATAATGTATTTCAGAATATATTTAATATGAGAATGAATACATAGTGTAAGAAAATTTAAACTCACAATATTTTGTAGGGCCTCTTCATTTGGTGTTAAGTAATCCCGTCCAGCTTTTCGCTTTCTAGATTCACGATAAACATCTGCTTGTGATGGTTCTCTATTGTCCGGGTCTTTTTCTTTCTAAACAAAAACATCAAAACAGAAAAGTTGAATAATAAACATCTATCAATTTATTCAGCAGAGAAATGCCTTTAGAAATTTACCATCTTTTGACGCAGAATTGAAAATGAGGATGGTCCCATAGTATGCATATCACTTTGCTTTTGGCGGTTCTCTTTGTTGATCTTGCTGATTGACTACATAATAAACATGAGAAATATAATATTTTCTTTACAAACAAACTATTTTAATAAAACGATACCGGGAATTGAATAAGATGAGAGACTATACTTGTGCTTTTTGTGAATCCCAATATTTTAGAAGTTCTCTGAATTGATTTAGAGGTATATGATCAGGTCGATTCGCCATCCTCTCTTCCGTGGTTTTGTAGGAATCATAATGCTCTTTTTTAATTCTTGATTTGTGAGTGCGCCAATCTGAATTGATAGCAGCGAGCACATATTTCTTCCCCTGATCTGAAATATCATAACTTCTCTGAAAGCATAATAAACAATTTTCAGTTAGTAATTGCATATATGAAAACAAACTAAAACAAACACAAAACCATATTACCTGCACATATTCCCAAAGTTTATCTTTTGTGGAGCAAGGGTTGCATCTTTAGCAATAGTTCCTAGAAAGCGTGTGAAAGTCTCGACTACTTTGCTAGGACCCACTGGTTGGTGCAAATCATTTAAATGGATATACTCACGTTGTCCCATTGTACGATTATGAACCTCTGCTAAAATGGTTCTTCCTCTACCATTATTATTTTTAGTAGCTAATAAAAAACATACGAAATGTTAACTTTATCACGAAATCAAACAGCAATATGAACAAAAAAGATATGAAAACCAAGAGAGAAGTACCTGGAATTTCTATTTCAGTCAACACACCAATTTCAGATGCTACGTCATTATGATCAATCGATGCATTTTCTACAAAGTTATCTTCATGGACATCTCTAACATTCTCTCTCAAATGTTCAGCAGACCATGCTACTTCATCCTCCAGATTTTCAAACTCCTTATCATTAGCAGTTTGTTGTCCTTTTAAAGCTTGCATTTTCCTCATTTGCACAAACCTTAACTTAGTCCCAGGAGCACAATAGTTTTTCTGATTTTGTTCTTCATTTGCACTCTTATGAGTTTGTTCTTTCTTTTTCTGAATTTCTTGTGGTTGGCTGAAATTTTGAGGTTGAGATTGTTTGGGATATTTTTCATGGACCAAGACTGGTGCCTGAGATCGTTGAGGTTGCTTCCTTCTTTGTTCTGCGTCTCTATGGAGTTGTTTTTCTATTCTAACTCCATGATTGCCATCTACTAAAGGCTGTATAACATATTAACAAAAAGAATACTCATTTTTTTTTATAGATAGGTGAATCTGTGGCCAAAGATAGAAGCTAGGATTTATAACAACTCATAAATCAAAATATAATATTGAACTTCTATCTGAACCAAAAACTCATGAAGCTAGGATCACGCATCACATGAGATCAAATTTCATCAACAATTCAACAACCAGAAACTCAGAATATAATTAGGCTAAAACTGTCATGTTCCATAATTTTATCTTTTAGGTGTTGTTCCTCTAGTGTTTGTGTACAATAAATAACAGAGCAACTCAATTTTTTCACGAAATGACAACAGTTTTGCAATGTTTATGGCTCAGTAATTAACCATGTTGAAGGTTCTTTTACATGCTTTGTTGTTTGGACGTTCTTCTTTCATTATTTTAGTGGTGCATTTCCCTCTGCTTCTTTCATTATTTTAGTAACAGGCTAACAGCAAGTTCTACAGTTTTTTCTACTTTTCTTCAAGGGTCCTAAAGGCACACACCAGAGATCTCAGCTTTCCTTCAACTTCTACCTCTCCTCACAGTTTTAGACAAGTAAAGCGGTTTAAATAGGCAAGTTCTTTTTTGTAGACTATTAAGTGTCCAATTCTTTTATTCATCTAGAAACCATTAACCAACAGAAATGGAAGACTATGGTCTAACTTTAGAGTGTCCTTAGAGTTCCCAAAGCTTATTAACTAGAGCAGGCAATTGCACTGTCATAATTCTGCATCTACTTCCTTATCTTTCTCCTATCAATGACTTCAAAAAACTATAATCTAGTAGAGATCACGAAAGAATTTATCTCATACAATTCAACATGGTGAAATCCTCTGCATTCATCCACAAGTTGTTAATTCCCTAAATTTCTTTACACATATTTCTTTCCCCTTTCAATTAATTTACATGCTGCTAATTCCTCTTTCTTGCTTAATTTACATGCTTCTCATTATACTTTATGCAGATCTAGACCCATCCACAACTACTTAATTTCTGCATTCATCCACAAGCTGCTAATTCCCTAAATTTCAGCAACTAAAGTAGCACAAAAGATAAGCCTCAACAAAACTGACATAAAATCTTTCAATCAAACACATTCTCAGCTGAAATAAATTAATAATATCTGAAATTAGAATGATAAAGAGATGGAATACATACTGCATTAGATTCAGTAAAAGCTGGTTGAAGATTGTTGATATTTTCTTGCGATTGGCAGACTTCATTCTTTCTGTATACTTTATTTACTATGTCGGTTAAACCTTTAGCTTTCAGCCTGAGTTCTATTTCTTTTATTCTTTTCCTCCGTTCAATTTCATAAGGAGGTATCTTCTCTATTCCACCAGATGGTATGCCCTTTCCCATTTCTGTAAGACTAGTTGCCTGAAATAAAAAAGAGAAATAATATATTAGAATTCCAATTAGGCAGAATATCTAAAATTTACCAAAACAAAGTCAAACCAAGCAATAATGATAACAAGCAAAATAAAATTAATCTCTGTAACTGAATATGCATAAAGAATAGAAACTTATATACATAATAAAAAACTGAAAAATAAGGATAGGAATTTTATTTTGCCTTGTTATTCAAGATTGTTATCATTCATATTTGCTATGTCGACTATAGATGCAGGTAAATCCCATCTTGTGCAATTGATTTCAAGATCAACATTATTGCACCCGGACATGTTTTGGTAAGAGCTATGTGCTTCCTTCCAATATAATTCAGCAAACAGATCACATCTTTCATCCTTGGCAGCAAAATGGTCTCTAGGAAGCTGCTCAACAACATAAGACCAGTCCTTGGATAAAGGGTCCTCAACGTAGAAAACTTGATGGGCTTGAGATGCTAAGATGAATGGTTCATCTTTGGAAATGAGCTTCTTATGATTAACCCGAGGAAATCCACAATCAGTTTCAGAGTCATACCAGACACATCCAAACAAGACGACGCTGAAGTGGTCTTTATAGAAAATCTCAATAATTTCTTCAATTGAACCATAGTAAGTAACGTTTCCCACGATAGGACGTTGATCCTTGGAACTAGAAAAACTAGGAGTTAAGGCTTTTAAAGTCACACCACTATTTTCAGTGACACAATTTCTATCACGTGTTCGGGTGTGAAACTTATAACCATTGACGGCATATCCACTATATCTTTTGATAAAATAAGAAGGACCGACAGATAACCATTTAACACAATCTGATACCGGGACACCTTCATCAATCTCACACTGAACTCTTTCTTTAAACCAGTCAATAAAGTCCTTGCTATGACTTTGTGCACTATCCCACTTTCTCTTTTTTTTGCTACTAACAAGTGATTTGTGATCACTGCATTAAGATAAAAACACATACTTATTTCAGTAGTACGTAGTGTCTTAAATAAATAAATAAAATAAAGAAATTGTTATACTACCTTATATATCTCTCAACCTCTTCATTATCGCAATTAAATAAGATGTATCTATGTGCTTGAGCCCACTGCATATGACTAACTTTGACATGTTTTTGTGGTTTCTTTCTTCTCCTTCCTCTTTCCATAATAGGCTGACCCATCTTTGGGAAAATAGATTCTGACTCATTCTCCTCGACATGATCAACTGTTGATCCTCGATCCAAATATCTCTCACAAAAAGTAATACATTCATCAGCCAAATATGCTTCTGCGATTGATCCCTCTGGACGACCCTTATTTCGAACAAAACCCTTCAACTTTTGGAGGTTTGTTTCAATAGGATACATCCATCTAAATGGAGAAGGTCCTCCAAGTTTAATTTCCTCAACTAAGTGAACAGGTAAATGCATCATAATGTCAAAAAATGCTGGAGGAAATATCATTTCTAATTGACAAATGACCTCTGTAATTTCATATTGGAGATGATCAAGATCTTTAGGATCGATGATTTTACTGCATATGGCCTTAAAAAATGCACACAGTCTTATTAAAGGACTTGCTACATCCTTAGGAAGAGTTGTCTTGACAGCAACTGGAAGTAAGTATTGCATAACAAAGTGAGCATCATGGCTCTTATAGCCAGCAAATTTCCTCTCCTTGACATTAATACACCGTGAGATGTTGGAATCACAAACTTGTGGTAACCTGGCACTTTTTAAGACACTCAAAAACCCGCGTTTCTCATCCACTGTCAACCAAAACCGCGACTTTGCAATTGCATATCGCTGCCCATCATCACATAATTTAGGTTGAAGCTCATCCATTATACCAAGTTCCAAAAGATCCATTCGGGCCTTCACATGATCTTTCGTCCTCCCAGACATGCCTATTAGAGTTCCAATAAGACTATCAAATATGTTCTTCTCTATATGCATCACATCCAGATTATGGCGACAATCAATATGCATCCAGTAAGGCAAATCAAAAAGGTTAGACTTCTTTTTCCAAGGGCAAATTTCACTTTCATCCTTTCGTTTACTCTCTTTACCCTTTGGTATATTCATTCCAAACTTGTTTTCAAAACCAGACAACAATTCTAGTGTTTCAGCTCCTGTCAAGCGGACCGGTGCACTTTCAAGTTGAGTCTTCCCATTAAAATGTCTCTTATTACGCCGGTACGGGTGATTCATATCCAAAAATCTGCGGTGCTCCATGTAACAGAATTTACTACTACAAGGCAACCATAAGGAGTGAGTCTCATAATGACAATTAGGGCATGCCCATCTTCCTTTTGTGCTCCATCCTGATAACATTGCATAAGCTGGAAAATCACTTATGGTAAACATCAAGGCCACATGTAGCTTAAACATTTGGTTTGTTGAAGCATCATACGTATCTATACCGAACTCCCATAATTCCTTTAGATCCTTCACTAAAGGCTGCATGTACACATCGATACTTTGTCCTGGGGATGAAGGGCTCGGAATGAGCAACGCTAGCATTAAAAATTCAGACCTCATTGACATCCAAGGTGGTAAGTTGTAGTTGCTGAGTATAACTGGCCATGTACTGTATGATACACTCATTGTGCTAAATGGATTAAATCCATCACTAGCTAACCCCAACCTTAAATTCCTTGGATCTGCAGCAAACGATGGATAAACTAAGTCAAAGTTTTTCCAAGATTGCCCATCTGCTGGATGTCTCAAAAGTCCATCCTTTGGGCGCCCATTTTCATGCCATGTCATGTATTTTGCAGTCTCTGCACACGTAAAGAGCCTTTGGAATCTTTTCTTGATGGGAAAGTACCTAAGAACCTTTGCTGAAATCCGTCGAACCTTACCGGTAATTTCATCTTTCTCATTTTTTTTCCACCGAGAAGCCTTACATATATGACAAAATTCTGCTCCAGCACTATCCTCCCAAAACAGCATACAATCATTTGGACATGCATCTATCTTCACATAATCAAGACCTAAGACTTTAAGGACATTTTTTGCTTCATTAAAAGACTTAGGCAGTTTTGCCTCAGGTTGCACATCTTTCAAGATTTTCAATAAATCATTGAACGCTCCATTGGTCAGCTTATGATCCCGCTTGTAAACGAATAATCGAATTAAAAAGGAAAGCCTCGATAAATTCTTGCAACCTGGATACAATTCTTCTTGGCCCTCTTCTACTAACTTGTAGAACTTTTTTGTGTCTTCATTCGGACCATATCGAAATGAATCATTGAGCAGGTCATGGATGTTATCGTCAAAGTTATGAATCACCCTAGCATCAGCTGCCCTTTCAGGACTCATTTCACTTGTTACTTCATAAGGCAGTCGAATAAAACCCCTTGCAATCATATGATTTCTGACAATGTCCCCACGTAACCACAATCGTAAAGAACAATCTTTACAGGGACAACGAATTTGCTCTCCTTGCCCTTCAGCTGAAAATGCTATCTGTATATACTCATCTACCCCTCTCTCAAATTCCTTAGTCCAACGAGGAAACATATACCACTTGATGTTTCTTTCATCCATGACTTAATTCTATTGATCACCTCTAGTGCAAATAAATGCCAAGATCAGATTTGAAAGAAATACAAATTATGAACTTTAAAATTCATGTATAGTTTTAAAAACTAGCATACACAAGATTTTTACACATCGATTGCTAAATCTGAAGCAGGATAATAAAATGAAGGATAATTTTCAAAGCAATCCTGCTTTTATATTAAACAATCAAAGGTGAGGTGGATATCTGTTTGAAAAATGTATTTAAACAATCCTGCTTGGTTCTTGAGGTGCTCTTTAAGTAATACTAGCTATTGGGATTTGGGAGGACAAAATCTATAGTTTAATTATCATATGGAGATATTCTCAATAGGATCAAATTTCAGACTTTCAGCATATCTAGTTTATAGAAAAATTTGGCAAATCTATGAAATATGAAAACAAACACTGCAGATCACAAGCAAAGCAAGTTTTTAACTAGAGAATGAAATAGAACACATATTCCATTTGAAGTGCAGTACAGGGAAAGATAGAGCAAGATCCCAGTGGCAACTCCTGGAAGTTATGAAGAAATGGCAAGAGATGTTTGGTGCACTCAAGCAAAATTAAAGCATCTATACTAATTTCTATACCTTCAAAAATAACATAGTATAATAAATTTGAGCAGAACCACTAGGAAATTTATAGAGTTTACCATCACTACACTAATTGCTATAAATTTGAGCAGAACCACGACAAGTTTGTCCATATCCTTACCAAAACAATTCAACTAACAAAGTTCAATAAACACTGTAACCAAACTAAAAACAAGAGTCAAACCTATAAACAAATTTGGTCAATCAAGCAAATGTTGAACTAATTTTAAAAAGGAACTGATCTAGCCTGATTTAGGTTTGATTCGAAACCCTAGAAAACCAATTCAAACAATTAACTCAAATCAACAAACTAAATATATAGGGTTAGATGAGTATATACAAATCCTAGAAAACCAATTCGAATAGCTTAATAAGTTCTCATTGGGACAAACATCAAACACCTTGCAGGCAATAAACAAAACAACCTTATCCTACAAAAGCATGTACTGATAATGCAACACTAACCAAACAAATCCTGAGTAGTGATTACCTTGCAAAGCTATTCGAGCTCGCGTGCTTGGAAGCGATTGCGAGCTTCTCTGTGAGGGAGGAAGAGATGTAGAGGGACGTTAGAGGAAAAAGAGGGAAAATCAAACTTACGACTGGAGTGAGCGAGAAACGAATAATCAGGGCACAAGTTCTCACCTGATTTTGGGGGCGTAGGTGGTAAATCTGACTGGAATGAGCGAGCGAACAAGCTGGTTTCTCTAGCTAGTTCAGTCCGAGCGCACAGGCTGAGATGGAGCGAGGAGAACCCTTCAATTTCACACAAACTGAGATGGAGATGGAGATGGAGCCACTAGTTCAGTCCGACCTTCAATTTCACAAATTTTAATTTAGTATTTTGGGATATATGATACGCGGGCTGATTTGGCGCTGAATTTTAGCGGTGTAATTTAAAAACCGCTACAATAGTTCTCAATTCCGCTACCTAAAATTACGAGAACCGCCGCAAAAAATTATATACATAATTCACAATTATCGATATATTAAACCGCTACAAAAACCGCCACAAGAATACAAGCCGCTACAAACAACCGCCACAATATCAAAAACCGCTACAAAAGTCGTCACAAACTGAAAACCGCTACAAAGATCGCTACTATATATAAACCGCCACAAAAAAACGCTGCAATAAATCGGAAATGTAGTTGTGAGCTTCTTCTTGCTCGGAACACATCCGCCCCATTTTTCCATCGGAATCGGAAGTGAAGCAGCGGAGTATTCGGAAGAGGACGAATTGTTTGGTAGATCGAACAATGGAGAGATGATTTGAAGTGATGGGTCAATATTCCCCCAAATTTTCCAGATCTGGAATGTGGATCTAGGGAAAAATTAAAGGTAGATGTAAAAAATTTGTGTTTTTGGGATAAAGAATTAATGGTTGTAGATATGGATAACTATTGAATAGAGGAATTGTGGACAAGGATGATTTGGAGAAAAAGAATTTTAGTGTCACCATTGATGAAGATCGGTGAGGTACTGAGGTTGAAGATGAGAAATTTTTAATTTGATTAACTTTTTCCTTTTTTTGGTTAAAACAGAAAAAGAAAAGAATAAAAAATTAGAAAAATCTACCACGTGGCATGTTAACGGATTTTTTTGACGGAATTATTGACGGGTGAGTGTTGACTAACAAAGCATAAGATAAGGATGGTTTTCGATAATATTGGATTAAAGGGGTGATTTTAAGCAATATAGCCCTTTATACGGGTAGTTTCCGGTAAAAAATCCTTATATTTAATATTTTTTTAAGGGAAAGTATTGAGCGAGAATAAATTTTAAAATACAAACGTGAGAATGGTGCATATTCGTAGTAAATTGGTGCATATTTAGTACTAATTTGATGCACATTTGTTGACAAATATAAAAAACATTCAAAATTTGAAGAATATTTATTTTCTAAAGAACATTTATTGAGAAACTGAAGAACATTCAGATAAAAATTGAATGCACATTAGTCATTCGCACGTTCTCCTTTTAAAAACCGTTTGACTGGAACCCGCACCCTTTTTAAATATAAAAAAGTTATTATATAGATTTTGTGATTTATAGTTAGGGTTTGGGGTTTATAATTTTGGGTTTGGGGTTTATTATTTTAGGAATATGAATATGGAATTGGATAAAAAATAATAAAAAATTAATTCACTCTTTGGCACAGCAGAAGATTCGATCTGTGTACCACAGCTATCACAGCCGGTTGATGTATAAAAGGTACAATGCTCACACCAAATTTGTTTTTCATTTTTCAAAGGTAATTTTAAATATATTTGTGACATTTTTTGTACATTGCTCGTCTTCAAGGATACTACTGTAGTACATATGAGAAGCTCGAAAGGATTTATAGAATTTTCTCAATTACGGAGTGTTGGAGCCGGTTCTCGATGGGCTCGCGAGGCCCATAGGGAATTGGGTCAGGCCCATGAATCGCGTGTCGGGTCGGTCCAGGAAGTTAGCCCAGAAGAATAAAGCGGCCCATGAACAGGTGAAGCCCAATAAGAGGATACAACGGGACTAAGTATCGAGGGGCAAAACGGTAACAGGCTCGCGTGGGTCCCAGGTGATAGTATAAAAGCGCAACCCAATGGATAAAGAAAGGGATCCCAGTCATAAGAGAAAAACGCTTCACCTCACTCTTAGCGGTACGAAAAACACAAGAGCAAACCCTAACTTCAATCTTCACTTCCTAGAGAAGTTTAAACGTTTAGCACTTGTTTTACCACTTATAGTTTTGTTGTAAAGCTTTAGTGTTGTTATGAATGGTATCTGAGTTGCTCGGTTTATTGTAAGCTCGGAACGTAAAACGTCTTTGATAATATACTCTGCTTCCTTACGTTGTTTTCCTTATCTTTGTGTATACTTGCGTTGTTTCGGTGTATTCGGTTTCACGTTAATCCTTCTTATCGGAGCTTAAAAGAGTCAGAGCCGGCTTCCTTCTCGGTTAAGTTACGCAAGTGTCAGGTGTCGAGAGTAAGGTTGATTTCGAGGAAGAAGACGACGAGTAGTATTATATAAGTTGATTGTCCAGACGCCCTGTGTCACGCGAAGTGTTGTGTCGCGTGATCTCAATTTCTGGGCTCCAACACTGGCGCCGACCGTGGGGACCTCCTCGCACAAGTAAGGCTTACTATCTACACTCGCGAAGTGTTTTCTAATACAACTACCTGAGAAGATGAATACTAGTGGCGAAAGAAGCGACAACACCCCTCCCCAGACGAGAACTCAAGACATAAGTAGCACGCGAGCACGTTTTTCACACGTGCATGAGGAGGAAATTGTTTTGGCAGGACCCGCACTGGTTCAGTATCGTGCTTTCCTGCAAACGATGGGACAAAGTGCGGGCGGAAGCCGAAACCAGCGGCAACAAAGGACTCGATCACGCGAGCCCGAACAGAATCAGAGCGGACGAGAGCAGTCGGTCGCGGAAGGGAGTGCTGAACACGTACCTGGCGACGGAATTTCAGTGTCGCATGGAACGAGGGTCGAAGGACGCGAAAGGCCTTGTCACCCTGGTAGATTCGATTTGAATCAACCCCCTGCGAGCCACGCGGAGGGTCAATCTTGCAGGGGGAGAACCGAAGGAAGAGGACAGGGGATTCACACCGAGCAAAGACCTTCCCGCCGCCGGTACGAGGGGGAACCTTTTTGCAACCAGGCCACGCACCCGCGGCAAGCCTTTGAGGCCTATCCGTCCGTCAACCCGACACTCTTGTTCGGCCCGACTGCTTTCGCGGGGCATATAGTCAGGTCAGTCCCTCTGCCTAATTTCAGATTTCCTATCATAAAAGAGTACAATGGTAAAGAAGATCCCAGCGAGCACCTAGCACGCTACAAGTATGCTATGCTCGCGAGGTGCCCTGATGAGGCCACAATGTGCAAAGGTTTCCCAGGCACGCTCGCGGGACCCGCCATGACCTGGATGCTCAACCAACCGTCAGAAAGCATCCATTGTTTCGCCGATCTAGAGAAAAGTTTCTTGTTGCATTTCGGCTCCTCGAGGAAGAGAAAAGTGACAATGCAAGAAGTAGTAGGGGTCAAACAAGGGCCACATGAATCACTAGAAGATTACGTTAAGAGGTTCGCGGAAAAGATCTTGGAAGCTGAAGATTTCCATGATAAAACCGCTCGGGTCGCGTTCCTAGACGGACTCAATGATGGAAGCACCTTCAAGCAATACCTATACCGCAAGAGAGATTTAGACTACCAAGGCATGCTCGAGAGAGCATACACAGAAATTAATGTGGAAGCACACTCAGGAACCGCTTTGAAGGGAAATAATCAGAACAAGCCCGCTCAGGGTCATAAGAAAGAAAACCCGAACTGGGGGAGTAAGCGCCATCAGGGTAGTCAAGGGAAGGAACAGTTCGATTCGCGAGCACCCGATTTACAGATTCAAGATCAGAATCAGGGTCAAAGACAATTCAGGGGCCAAAATCACGATCAGAATCAATTTCAATCGCAAAATTTTGTGGCCGAACAAGACAACCGACGCGATGTTGAGGGGAGAGGCGATCGCGGTCATAACCGCCAGGGGCCTACCACCTGGTGCGAATACCACGGGGTGAATACTCACTCTACATTGGAGTGTCGGTCGCGACATCATCACCCAAGTGAGCAGGAGGTCCTGACTGCTCGGAGGGGAAACGTTGATGCAGGTCACGGCGTCACGCACAGAGGAGCGTGGAGTAAAGGGAGAGGCAGTAGAGCGCAGAATGAGACGAGACAGCAAACCCCCGCGAGAAATAACCCGTCCCGGAACTTCCCTCGCATGGACGGCCATGTAGGCACGATCGCGGGCCGCCATGAACCCATGCCCCTAGGCAAACGAGAACAAAGACTCATTAACAACGCACCCAAGCCTCAGGGAAAACCGATCTATAGTGTCGCGAGATCGAAGTCTGAACCTTACACGCTTGCCTTCAGCGACAAAGAAGTAGAAACCTGGGCTGTCGAGGCCGCTGATCCACTGGTCATCCATGCTCAGATAGGAACCAAGCTAGTAAAAAGAATCCTCGTGGACACTGGGAGCTCAGCCGATATACTATACTGGGACGCGTTCGAGAAAATGGGAATTGATCAGTCTACACTCAGGCCCACTAAAACCACGCTGGTAGGTTTCGCGGGTGACAGAGTGAGGGCCCTGGGCGTCGTCACCCTAGATCTCATCTTGGGTGAAGAGAAAGGGTCAAGAAGGTCAGAAAAGATAGACTTTGTAGTAATCCCAATAATATCCTCCTACAATGCGATCCTGGGACGCGAGACACTGTGCAGGTTTGAGGCAGTCGTATCAATCTGTCATTTCTGTTTAAAATTTCCAACATTAACAGGAGTAGGGGTCGCGAGAGGAAACCAAGAGGAGAGCCGTATCTGCTACGTCTCGTCCGAAAAGGGCAGTACAAAGACCTTGCTTGCCAACCAGTTATTTATTCCAGGGTTACCACGCGTCCTGGAAGAAGCCGAGTTGGAAGTTCGTGCCTCACCCAGACCGCGAGATACAGAGGGACAGGCAGAAGGACACAAACCGCATTTTGATGGGTTTGAGAAGCAGGTAATCACATCTTTCCCCAACAAAGAGGAGAAACTTTACGTAGGGGGGAGACTAAATCAAAAGGTCGTACAAGAGATCGAGACCTTACTCACCCGCTCCCGGGATGTGTTCGCGTGGACACCAAAGGATCTGAGAGGGATCCCAGCAAGTGTCATGACCCACTCCCTGAACATTAGCCCAGAGGTCAAGCCGCGTAGGCAGAAAAAACGAAAACAGGCAGGGCCAAAGAACGCGGCGGCTGCGGTAGAGCTCGCGAAGCTGATTAAGGAAGGGTTTGTAAGACCAGTGCAATACCCAACGTGGCTGTCAAACGTTGTTATGGTAGAGAAAAATCCCAAAGGGACAGGGAAGTGGCGCATGTGCGTGGATTTCACCGGTCTCAATAAAGCATGTCCCAAAGACAGTTACCCATTACCTTCGATCGACCAGTTGGTAGACTCAACCGCGGGTCATGAAGCTCTGAGCTTCCTGGACGCGTACTCTGGATATAATCAGGTTATGATGAACCCAGCCGACTCGGGGCACACTGCTTTTATCACAGACAAAGGAACCTTCTGCTATAAAGTGATGCCGTTCGGTTTGAAAAACGCGGGGGCTACATTTCAGAGACTGGTAGATATGATCTTTAGCGACCAAAGAGGTGACACGGTAGAAGCCTATGTTGACGATATAGTGGTTAAGAGCAAAAAGCAAGCGGATCATACTCGCGACCTGGCAGAAGTCTTTGAAACCCTAAGAAAGTACGGTATGAGCCTCAATCCAGAGAAATGTGTCTTCGGAGTCACCAAAGGCAAGTTCCTAGGTTTTCAGATCAGTGCACGCGGTATCGAAGTCAATCCAGACAAGGTCCAGGCCGTAATAGATCTGCAACCCCCAAGGTCCATTCACGACGTCCAACGGTTCGTGGGAAAGGTCAACTATTTAGGAAGGTTTTGCGCAAAGCTCGCGGAGCGAAACCTTCCTTTCTTCGACATATTAAGGAAGCCAAAAAGCTTCGAATGGTTTGAAGGGTGTGAAAGGGCGTTTATGAGTCTTAAAGAGCATCTGGCTAAACTCCCAACTCTTGCGTCCCCAATACCAGGTGAAGGCTTGCAACTGTACCTCGCGGCAGGCACGCGTGCTGTAAGCGCTGTGTTAGTTAAAGAACAACGGGTCCCCGTCTATTTCGTCAGCAAAGCACTTCTGTCGGCCGAGACCAGATATTCGCCCATTGAGAAAGCAGTGCTCGCGTTAATAACAGCCGCTCGTAAACTCCGACCTTATTTCCATGCTCATCCCATCGAAGTACTGACAGATTTACCACTACCGTCTTTTATGAGTAAACCAACAACCTCTGGAAGGCTCGCTAAATGGGTCATTGAAATGACAGAGTTTGACGTAGTCTATAGACCACGACCCGCCATCAAGGCACAAGCTTTGGCAGATTTCATTGTTGAAACAAGTTTCAGAGAGCTAGAAGAAGATATTATAGCTCCTGAACACCCCGCGTGGGTAATGCACATTGATGGATCGGCAAACGTAGATGGTTGCGGGGCGGGAGTCGTCCTGACTTCCCCAGCTGGGGATAAGATAGATCACGCGATTGCGCTAAGGTTCAAAGCCACGAACAATGAGGCAGAATATGAAGCACTCATCGCAGGGCTGGAAATTGTCGTTAACGCGGGTGTTCATGTGGTAAAGTGCATGAGCGATTCCCAGATCGTCGTGAATCAGATCAATGGGACCTACGAGGCCAGAACAGGCAATCTCCCCAGATATCATGCGAGGGCCACAGCCCTAATTTCGTTGCTCGGGCATTTTGAAATTGAAGTTGTATCCAGAGAGGAAAACACGCGAGCTGATGAACTCGCGAAGCGAGGTTCCCAAACTCAGTATGCAAATATAGAATGTACTAGCGAGGGTCCCACTGCCATTACCAAAGAAGGAAAAGCCCCATACTTTTGGTTCGTGAAGTCTGAGAGCGCCATAAGCAATCAGGTGGAACTGATGGAGATAAGCAAGCCAGTCGGCGACTGGCGCACACCTATAATTCAATATCTTGCAAGCGGAACAGGGCCTTCGGATCCGAAAGAGATGAGAAAGCTTGTCTCTATGGCTGCACGCTTTTACATGTGTCGTGGAGAACTTTACAAAAGGGGATACGGACCACGCGAGCTCAAGTGCTTGACTAAGACAGAAAGTGACGTGCTGATAAGGGAACTTCACGCAGGATTATGCGGAACTCACGCGGGATGGAGACCAATGGTCTATAAAGCATTAAGGCAGGGAAGTTTCTGGCCCACCATGAAGCAAGACGCACAACGCGAGTCTCAGAGCTGTAAGCCGTGCCAATACTTTGCCCCAGCATCTCATCAACCAGGCGTGGAGTTGTAGATAATGTCGAGCCCTTGCCCCTTCGCGATGTGGGGGCTAGATCTATTAGGACCTTTCAAACCAAAAGCGCCTGGTCAACTAGAGTACATCATTGTAGCAGTTGATTATTTCACTAAATGGATCGAAGCCGAGGCCCTCGCGAGCACTACCGTTCCGGCAGTTAAAAAGTTCCTTTGGAGAAACATCATTTGCAGGTACGGCCTCCCTCACGAGATCGTAACCGACAGGGGACCACAATTCAATTCGCCGCAATTGTTTACATGGTGCAAGGACATAGGGATCACTTTGAGGATTGCTTCAGTCGCTCACCCGCATTGCAATGGCCAGGTAGAAGCAGTGAACAAGAGCATTGTCATGGACTTGAAAAGACGGCTAGAAGGCTCCAAAGGCATGTGGGCCGAAGTGTTACCCCTGGTACTATGGGCAAACAGGACCACGGTAAAGAAGGCGACAGGAGAAACGCCATTTGCTCTCGCGTATGGAATAGAGGCAACAGTACCAGTCGAGTTCATTGTGCCCACGGACCGCGTGATTCAGTATAGTCCGGACGACAATGACGAAAAAATGCAGCTAGAGTTGCAGATGCGAGAAGAGACTCGCGACTTGGCCACAATCAGAGCAGCCAATCATAAAGCCGGCGTCGCAAAATATTATAACAAGCACGTAAAATTGAGGGGATTTGCCAGAGGAGACCTAGTGCTCCGTAGAACAGAAGGGGGAAAGCTCGACCCCAACTGGGAAGGACCTTACATTATAGATCGCGAAGTCGCGCCCGGAGCATATCGCCTCAAGGACCACTCTGGAAATCACATTGCCAACTCCTGGAACGTGATGCGACTTCGTCGTTTCTATGCCTAATCTTCCCGAAAAACTCAGGTTCGTACAACAAAATTTTCCCTCATCCTTAGTCACAACATTTGTTACGATAAGACACGAGAGGCATGATTATTATGGCATGATAAGCATAGGAAGAGCTGTCGGATCGCGTGTCCTGCTTCCAGCTTCCAGGGCTGAGCTAGAAAACTCCCCCTGGTCGCGAAAGCGTAGACGGTTGGGCTGGGCTAAAAAAAAACCCCAGTCGCGTGTCCTCCTTCCAGCTTCCAAGGCTGAGCTAGAAAACTCCCCTTGGTCGCGAAAGTGAGGACAGCTCGTGCTTCCAGCTTCCAGGGCTGAGCTAGAAAACTCCCCCTGGTCGCGAAAGCGTAGACGGCAGGGCTGGGCTAAACCCCCCCCCCCCCCCAGTCGCGTGTCCTCCTTCCAGCTTCCAAGGCTGAGCTAGAAAACTCCCCTTGGTCGCGAAAGTGAGGACAGCTCGTGCTTCCAGCTTCCAGGGCTGAGCTAGAAAACTCCCCCTGGTCGCGAAAGCGTAGACGGCTGGGCTGGGCTAACCCCCCCCCCCAGTCGCGTGTCCTCCTTCCAGCTTCCAAGGCTGAGCTAGAAAACTCCCCTTGGTCGCGAAAGTGAGGACAGCTCGTGCTTCCAGCTTCCAGGGCTGAGCTAGAAAACTCCCCCTGGTCGCGAAAGCGTAGACGGCTGGGCTGGGCTAAACCCCCCCCCCCCCCCCAGTCGCGTGTCCTCCTTCCAGCTTCCAAGGCTGAGCTAGAAAACTCCCCCTGGTCGCGAAAGCGTAGACGGCTGGGCTGGGCTAAAAAAAAAACCCCCAGTCGCGTGTCCTCCTTCCAGCTTCCAAGGCTGAGCTAGAAAACTCCCCTTGGCCGCGAAAGTGAGGACAGCTCGTGCTTCCAGCTTCCAGGGCTGAGCTAGAAAACTCCCCTTGGTCGCGAAAGTATGGGCGGGTTTGCATCATGTGCAGTGCTACTACCTAAGGATAAAAACCAAAAACTAAATGCTCCTCTACATGTGCAGTGCTTGGTATCCCACGCGAGAGCAGCACCATGACTAAATGCTTTACAAAGACCAAGAATACTCCGTGACAACCACACCAAGGAAAAGCTATCCTACTATGCCGCGGCTAACAAAGGCTAAAGATGAACCTCGCGAGTAAAGATCATGCAATAGTTAGCAGAAGAATAGTTTGCAATGCTTACTCTCACAAGATTATGTAACAAGTCAGTTTTGCCTTACTACACAGGATGGACCGTAATTGTGACTTATCTCTTTGCGTTTTCCTTTTTCGCAAACTTTACTCATTTTTCCGAAACGAAAAACGGGGGGAACGAGGCGAGATAAGTATGTACGAAACAAGCAAACAAAAGCAAAAACAATAATATAGAAACAGCATAAAGGTCGCGACCATTATACCCGCGTTATATACAAAAGTTGATTACAAAATGTCACAATTCCTAAATACAGAAAACATTGTTCAAAGACAAAAGACATTACTTAGAAACAGTTTTAGCAACAGTCCCCGCGTCCTCGACACTATCCACCTCCAGATCCACAACATCTCGAACACCAGACACTTGCGATCCTGAGCCCCCCGCTTGATCTAAACTAGAACGCTTCGAAGGCTGAACGGTGTCGAGAAGGGCGTCAGACGCGAACACCTTTCTCTTGCGAGACGAGAGGGCTGGAGAAGGAGGGCTTGGAAGCGTGCGAGGAACGCGCTCAGACCTCTCATGCGGAGGAGGAGCGACCAACTTCGGGAGAGGAGGCCTGAGAACCTGATTCTCTTTGCCCTTAACAATACCTCTCTCAGACGCGAGACGCGTAATCCCCCAAGCATCGAGTGGAGTCTCCCCGTCGTCAATAAAAGTTCCGGGCAACGGGGGCTGGTACTCAGGAAGGTCAGTGGAGAGCCCGCATAGGTCCTGAGCGTTGAAGGGGAAGTCTTTGACCTTGAACTTCAGCATCTGCATCTTTACCATACAAAGGAGAAGCGTGTTGGCGGCGTTTTTGTAAAAATCGACGCGAGCACGCTGGCGATAACCCCCACAATACTCCTCCACCGCCATGTTCCTCTCATAAGCGATTCTCTCAGACATCGTCGCGTGAAGTTTCTCATTCTCTTGTCTGAGGTCGTTCACTTGCGTGTTATACTCAGAGACGATGTTGACGTGGGTAGACCTCTCATACGCAAGTTGGGCTTCCAGCTCCTTTATCCTCGCGTCTTTGGCTGACAGGCACGCGAGCTCGCCCTCCATCTCCTTCATCTTCTCCATAGCTCTCGAAAGCTCCTCCTCCAAGGCTTTCTTTTCTCCCATAAGCCTAGACTTGGCCGCTCTGTGGGCATCGCGGGTGGACTGATCCTCTGCCCTCAGCTCCTTAAGCTCATCTTCAGCAGCAAGCACCTTCCAAGTTGCGCTCGCGATGATATTCATCCCCTGCAAAATGAAGTTAGAAATACCCCAAGAAAACAAGTAATAGGTAAACAGGAGACTTACAGCAAAGAGAAGTTTGGCCAAGCCGCCAGGCCTATCCGAAACTTCCTCGTAGAGGCTAGGTTCGGGAGGGAAAACAGTCGGTATCGTTTCGACGAATGCACGCGTCGCGGATAGACTATGAATGAAGGTCGGATTCGCGACCGGGGTGTCAGTAGGCTCTGGAGAGGAGTCAAACTCCACTTCCGTCGTCCTCTTGCGTTTTTTCTCGGCAACTTTCTGCTTCCCCTTATCACAAACCGAAAGCACGCGAGACCTCTGGACCGGAGGAGCATCCTCAAAGACTGTCGTCACGGGCTCTATTTGTGTTTCCGAAACAGCGGCTGGAGGAGTAGGAGTCGAGTCAGGAATGGATGAAACAACACGGGAGGGCGCCTCGATGGTTGTCAGCGCGCCCGACTCATCAAGGACCAATCCCCCCAGATCCGGAAGATCGGCGAACATATCAGCATCTACAAAAACCACCACAAGTCAGCATAGTGTAAATAGTCATAAAAAACGCGAGCCCTGAAACAAAAACGAGCAAAAACCTAGAGCATGAGCCTTGAGACTAAGTCCCCTGGCGACCAGTAAAGAGTCCGAGATAGCCAGCTCAAAACGTTTTTGAACTGCTTTGTCGGGATAATCCTTGTAATCACGAATGAATCTATCGCGAGTCTCCTTGGGGAAAAAGCATGGAGCCCTTCTCGCAGTAGGCTCGCGTACCTGGACGGAAATTTCAGAGCCAGGAGGGGGACAGACCAAAAACCAACAAGTTTTCCACCCCTCTATCTTCGAAGGCAATCGGAAGGCACTAGGAGTCTTGGCTTGAGCGGTGTAGAACCCATCCTCGCGGGAGTTCTTCTTGTACGAATTGATGAGAGCGTAGTGAGGAGTATTAGGAACTATCCCAATGTCCTGACATCGCATGATGTAAACAATCAGAGAGCTCCAGAAGTTTGGATGCATCTGAGAAGGGCTGAAGCCTAAATCCGCCATTACTTCGGTCTGGAAGGACGTCCAAGGAAGGCGGAAGCCGGCTTCTAAAGACTGCCTACTCAAGGCGAAGAAAGACCCATACTGATCGAGAGAAGTGCCTTCAAGATCGGGGAGGGCAAAGACGGTCCCCTCAGGGAAAGGATATCGCGTAGCGAGGCGACGAAGATCGTCAAAGGTAAGACTGCTACGTTGGGCGGTGTTGGGAACTAGAGTGCGAGAATGCGTAATTCTCTTTGTAAGGATGCTCACGCGGCCGGGGCCCGCGAGAAAGGGTTTCTCTATAACTATGTGGGGCAAAGACCCCTTGTGAGAGAAAAAACTGGCGAATTGACCGTAATTGGTCTCGGCTCGCTCTTGAATGACGCGAGACGGGAGTCTGGTTTTGGATCTTTTGGGCGTCTTCGCTTTACTCCTCTTAGATTTTCTAGAAACGCGAGATCGTCTACGAGAGTCTGGCTCGCGATCACCAGAACCCCCTTCAGACCCGGACGTGGTACGCCCTGAATACTCAGCCCGAGCTGAGCGTTCATAAAAATCATCGCTACCTGAAAGCATGGGTAAAGTAAGTTTCAGTTTTCCAGGGATGGAAAGAAGGAAAAAAGAACATCAAAATTAGGGGCAACGCGTGTCTAAGGTAACTAACGCGAGGCTATAGAAAGTAAACAAACAAGAAATCCCTGGAAAAGCTGAAACTCAAGAATCAAAAGGGAAGCCAAAACGACATCGGAATGGACCAAGCCCAAGAACACGAAGAACATCACGAAGGTCGAAGATGGCAGAAATTGACCAAAACACGTTTTTTCCCAAACGAGCGCATCAAGGAATAAGAGTCGAAATGGGATACAACGCAAAAACACCCAATGAACAAAAAGTGACCTTCAGAAGCCTCTCAATTCAAAAGAACCGAGTGAAATTTCTGCGGGCGAGAAGAAATGGAACGACGATAGAAACCCTAAAAAATCAAGAAAACGAAGTAGAAAAGAGAAAGGAGAGCGGAAGACTAACCTGCCATGAAGAATCGACTGCGAACGACGGCGAAGATGACGATGGAGAAGGAAGGAAAGCACCGGCGAAGAGTGTTGCGGAGAAAATAGAGGTTACGGCGGGTTTGAGAAGTTGCAGAGAAAGTGGAGGTTATGGCGGAAAAGGGAAAGAGGAAGACGAGAACGGGTATATATAAGAAAAAATCGAGGGAAAGAGGGTGCAATAATGAGTCAACACGTGGACGACATGCGCTCGGCGCGGGAATTCGTAAAGTTTTTGAATTCAAAACGTCGCCCAGAGAAAACGAAGCAGAAATACACGCGATCCTGACACGCGATGGGAACGTGCAAAGTCTAAGAGCCAACCTTACATCGAGAACGCGACTTCAAGAAGACAGGCCCAAGCCTTCAGCTATCCAGCATGAAAGCTTGGGGGGCTGGATGTTGGAGCCGGTTCTCGATGGGCTCGCGAGGCCCATAGGGAATTGGGTCAGGCCCATGAATCGCGTGCCGGGTCGGTCCAGGAAGTTAGCCCAGAAGAATAAAGCGGCCCATGAACAGGTGAAGCCCAATAAGAGGATACAACGGGACTAAGTATCGAGGGGCAAAACGGTAACAGGCTCGCGTGGGTCCCAGGTGATAGTATAAAAGCGCAACCCAATGGATAAGGAAAGGGATCCCAGTCATAAGAGAAAAACGCTTCACCTCACTCTTAGCGGTAAGAAAAACACAAGAGCAAACCCTAACTTCAATCTTCACTTCCTAGAGAAGTTTAAACGTTTAGCACTTGTTTTACCACTTATAGTTTTGTTGTAAAGCTTTAGTGTTGTTATGAATGGTATCTGAGTTGCTCGGTTTATTGTAAGCTCGGAACGTAAAACGTCTTTGATAATATACTCTGCTTCCTTACGTTGTTTTCCTTATCTTTGTGTATACTTGCGTTGTTTCGGTGTATTCGGTTTCACGTTAATCCTTCTTATCGGAGCTTAAAAGAGTCAGAGCCGGCTTCCTTCTCGGTTAAGTTACGCAAGTGTCAGGTGTCGAGAGTAAGGTTGATTTCGAGGAAGAAGACGACGAGTAGTATTATATAAGTTGATTGTCCAGACGCCCTGTGTCACGCGAAGTGTTGTGTCGCGTAACACGGAGTATATTTCAGTTCTTATATATACCTATAAATTTCAGTTTCAGCATTCCAGTACCAACAAGACACCCAACCGGCACTATCGGTAGCCTGTAAAACCCTGATCATTTTCCTTATAAAAATAAAATAAAATAAAGGAATAAAGGTTCAAAAGAGGCAACAAAAAATCGGCCTTAAAACTGACTGTGACCAACAACACAAATAACCTCCTGCCTTCCTCATCACATCTCTGGACAATTTCTTCGCCTCCTCTCCAATGGCGTCCAAAACTCGACGGCGATATGCTCTTAACTCCGCCTAGCCATAATCCGGTTTCAACTCAGTTGATTCACACTAAAGGCTTTCATACAGCCTTCTGGCTTCTTCACCTTATTTCTTCCCTACGAGCATCGCTTTTCTAAACTTCATTTTCTGTCGAACGGTGTTTTTTATTCCCGACAAGAAAGATGGATTGATGAGTTAACTGTATATATATAGAGAGATTTTGAACAGGTTACTCTTTTGTTTGAAGTGATTTTAAGCGATGTTGGATCTTAATCTTAGCGAGGAACATGAGAGCTACACGGCGATGAATATGGTGATCGAGAAGGTTCCAGATGGTTCCGGAACGCAGGTTGATGAATCTGGAACCTCCAATTCCTCTATCGTCAATGGCGACGACCACGACTCTTGCTCCACCATTTCTCGCAACGATGTCGACCTTCCTTACCCCTACAATTTCAACATCTTGGTGGCCGGAGTAATGGACGAGGTAGAGACCGCTCTCGGTCAGAATGCGCTGTCGAACTCGACTGGTAACCTTACTAGGCAACTATTCCCTGTGTCGGAAGGGGAAGGATTGGGAAGCTCGTCGTCTGGCACGGCTTCGAATTGGATGAGTCTCTCGCTGAGTCAGAACAGCTGTGCTTTTCCGGGAGTGAGGGATGCGCAGAAAACGGCGGTGAAGAAGAGTCGTCGCGGTCCGAAGTCTCGAAGCTCTCAGTACCGTGGAGTCACGTTTTATCGACGAACTGGTAGATGGGAATCGCATATATGGTCAGTTGGCTTCGTTTTATTAGCTTTGATTGTATTATTTGTATGGATTGTTGTCTTTTGGGGTTTCATTGTTTTCTGATTTTTTTTTCTTCCTTCCTTCTTTTGTGTAATGATTTGAATGCAGGGATTGCGGGAAACAGGTGTATCTAGGTAATCAGAATTATTTGTTTTCTTCCTCTGAATTATTTTGGTGTTCTGCGGCTGAGATTTGAATGAATTTGTGTTCTTCTGTTTTTGGAATTTTTTCTCCAGGTGGATTTGACACTTCACATGCTGCTGCTAGGTATAATTTGTTGTTTGGAGTAATTGTATTTATCAGTTTCGTGCTTTCATGTTATCTATCTGTGGAATTCTACACTGCTTGAGTCACTAACCTAGTGGTTTCTGGTATGATTAGGGCATATGATCAAGCTGCAATTAAGTTTCGTGGTGTTGATGCTGATATCAATTTTAACCTCAGTGATTATGAGGAGGAAATGAAGCAGGTAATTCAAGCATGTGGATTATACTGAACTCCTCTTGGTTTCTTTTTCTGGTGAAGTATATTTATTAACTGATTTTATTTGCAGATGAAGAACTTAGCCAAGGATGAGTTTGTGCACATACTTCGTCGCCATAGCACAGGTTTCTCAAGGGGAAGCTCCAAGTATAGAGGAGTAACACTGCACAAATGTGGTAGATGGGAAGCTCGTATGGGGCAGTTTCTTGGTAAAAAGTATGAACACTTATCCTGCTATACATAAATATAAACTTGACAAATTAAGTTCTACTGCAAGTCTTTCCCAGATGTACATCTTGCTTTCAGTTTGAAAATTGGCATTTGTAATTTCCAATCATGAATAAGGTTGGAGACACTGTTTTTTATAGTAGGATACATTGGTTGGGTGCAGGTATATATATCTCGGGCTATTCGACAACGAAATAGATGCAGCAAGGTCCTTGCTTAAACATAAATTGCTCTCACTTGATTACTAGCTGGTCTATTACTTTGAAAATTCTCAACTCAAGTCGTGCTCCTTCCAACAATATCCATGTGTTTGATTTTCTGAAATAGGGCATACGATAAGGCAGCTATCAAGTGTAATGGAAGAGATGCTGTGACCAATTTTGAGCCTAGCACATATGGGAACATCATCTCTGCAAGTGGCGGAGGTACTGAAGAGATTTCAACTATTTTCTGTTTGTGGATAATATGAGGACTTGCCCTTTTATTCATGATCTATGAATATCTTTCAGGCAACGGAGAAAACCTTGATCTAAACCTTGGAATGTCACTCTCCTCAACAATTAAACTGCCTTCAACTAATGCTACAAAAAGTGCAGACAGCTTTGGGCATTTTCAATTATTATCTGGACAATATGAGTTGCAAACTTTAAAGAGGCCAAGGGTATGATTTGCTTCTACTTCTTATTGCATAATTTCTAGACACAGATGATTACGGTATCTGTAACTAGAGAGAACCATCTTGATTCTGGATACAATATATTTGTTTTGTAGCCAATCCATCTGGAGTTCACCTCATGCCTGATTATAATGAATTAAAGCTTGGTTTGTTCTTTGTTTCTGCAGGATGATCAGCCTACCACCATAACAAGTGACACTCGCCTTAAAGGGCCAGCCATGAAAAATGAACAATCTTCTTTTTTGAATGGCTACTATCCTAATTGCTTCCCAAGCAATGAGGTAACTTCAGCATTCCTTTCAGTATTATTAACCGTGTTGTCACATTTAATAGCAGCTATTTGCTCAGTACAGTTACAGATCTTTAGGTTGTTTATGGATCTTCCACTTTAATACGTGAAGTTGCATTAAATGGGGTGATCCGTACACTCCTAAAGTGTTATTTTGCATCCTGTCTTTAATAGATAGCCAACAACAAATCTGCATTTGCTCAGTAACTCTACATCACTTACCAAGCTCAATTATTACATACATCCAATTATTACGCTGAACTTAAAGATTATGACAGTACATGTTTATTTTTGTGATATATAGCTTCTGTACCACTAAAGCTTCCCTCTCAGCTTATCTAGATTACTTGTATGTAAATTTTGCATACATCCACTGTGCTACACCACAGTTACCAATTGCTCAATTTGTTTAGTGTAAGATCAATTTACACCCACCTCTCTGCCGTCAATACAGAAACCAATTATAAATATTTGTAGATGTCCATCAAATTTCTACTTACAGCCGAAGAGATCTGCAAGTGATTTAACATTTCCTGATTTTGGATCTTTGATAGACAGTGTGGCATTTTATTTAGTCATAAGACTACCTAAAATGCACTCAGTGAAATGTCATAAATTTGAAGAAACTTTGAAACATGGAAATCTTGTATTGTGTGCAATATTGGTTGAAGACAAATCTTTCTTTTTATGATATGCAATGCTAAAGAATGAGATTAAATTAAATGACAGGAAAGGGCAGGAGAACGAAGAAAGTATATGGGTTCGTCAGAAGGAGTACCAAACTGGGCATGGCAAATGCAAGGTCAAAACTATGCTCCAAATTCACTGCCACCTTCGTTTTCTACCGCAGCATCATCAGGATTCGCATCTTCAGCTACCATTTTTTCCCCGACTGCTCCTACCTCAGCAGCATCCACACTCTCTTTTGCATCACCAAATATGGCAGCTGGAAATACTTTTCAACACTTTTATGGGATGGTTCCATATCCACCCCCACAGTGATTTTAAACTTGAACTCGGGTTTCATTTTTGTGTGGAAAACTGTCAGATACATCATAATGAAGTGATTGATATAACCAGGACTACTCTGTGATCAAGCTATACAATTTAGGCTGTAATAATGTTGACAATATTATGCAACTGATACTCAGATTTTATTGAGCTATTTTGGTTGTGTACAATGCTGAAGCCTTTTTCTTTTTAGAACTATATACAGTGTTGACAGTATTACGCAAATGATACTCTGATTTTGTTGAGCTATAATGGTTGTGTACAATCCTTTTCTTTTAAAAATTATATACTGAATGTAACTAAATATTGCATGTTGCTTCATTGCTGTTGTATAGAATCAATAATGGAAATTTTATGTGCTATATTGTGAAGCATTTTTTATACCAAAAAACACTTTCCAACGATAATCTACAATTAAGAAGTACTGAAGATCTTACCAATTTCATTCGATATATGATATTGACCGGGACCAAACTAATAGGACAGGTTATAAAAGTCAAATGTGACAATGTGGACAGCCTCCATTATCCACGAGGATATTATACACGGATGCTATATACCGCCCGGTCAAATTACCAAATACCATCGGGTCTCTCGCGTTACGCGAGAAACACGTCCCTCACGTAACGCGAGATTAGCCAAAAAATATTAGGTGGGTTGTATTTAGTAAGGGCTTTATACACGGATGCTTTCCAAACCGATATTGAAACTATTTATCTAAATAGAAAAAAATGGTTGATTTGATGTATTATGTTGAGTCCACATACATACAAAGCATTTTAGCAATTGCTGGGTCAATTATGCAATCTAATAATCTGATATACGGAGTACTTGATAAGCTATTCAAGAAGAAACCGAAGTATTTTAATACTTTTGTAAGGTTTTAGGGTGCAGAGAGGGGCAACAATTTTGTTTTAGGAGACCTGTTAGTGAAGGCAATATGCAAAACCAGATTTGATGGAGAAAACGGAACAGGGCATGATGGCACATAAGGATTAAGTTTCAACAAGATACTTGTAAAGTAATTAGGGATGATGTGTATTATAGAGTTCGTCAGGAAAAAAAAATTAGCCTCTCTTATTTATTGAACATAGCACTAGATTACTGAGCAAGGATAACCCGATAAAAGTATCAACCAATAAAGTCATTTGTATTAATTTTGGTTTACTGATTGAAAGATAAACTTATTTATGATTAACTTTTCCATGCTATCAAGCATTTCAACAATTTCGTTCAACCTAAAATAACAACACAGGAGTCACAACATATCCTTTTCCCAAACAACAGCTGAAAAATGGAGGAAAAAACGCCATAATGCATACAAATTTAGATCCTCTATTTTCCGGTGTATAGAAGAACATTGCAATGAATAAACTCTTGACCACTGTGCATAAGAGATTAGTTACGAAGATTAATAAAGACCTGACTGCTCATAACTTCAAATAGAGTATTTCTCACATTGGCATCTTAAACATGGTTTTCAGTTGAAAATAGTAAACTCAATCATGAAGGTCAGAATCGTCATGTTTACACACCAATAGAATGTAATTGAAAGCTTCTTATATATGTTTTTTTTAGAGCACAATCACCCAGAGAGTAATCTCATTTCTTTTTCAGGGCAAAATACCTCGACCTTCTCATCATGCAAACCATGTTTCTATTCACCTGCAAGAAATGTCGGCATAGAGGTCATTGCTATGTCCTGGTGATCTATCTGAAGAATAGCAAACTTGGTAAAAATAACTAGAGAAAAAAGAAATTTCTGCAAATTTGTTATCAACCAATGACAAGGTATTCCAGAAGCTGTGCAAAATTGGCTACAGGAGAGGTCAAAAAAATCCATTCACATATATGCTAAAGATTACTGTAATTAAAAATTGAATAGAAAATTATTTAGTATTTTCTAATAATATGTTAACCATCTTTCCAGAGTATTTGAACAGACGTATACAAGTTTTAAATATAAGATAACTGTACAAGTGCTTTATGAGATCACATGTGTGAGAACTGAGAAATAATGTAAGAGATATTTTCACTAGTTATCAAGGCTATGCAGGCAATCAGTGCAACCCAAAGTATGTAATCTATCATCAGTCTCATAGAAAAATAACTTCAAACCTCCCTTTTTCATGGATTAACATAATTTACCATCCCATAATATAAACAAAAGTTGATTCTGTACAATCATCCAGAAAGGGTAAAAACAGCAATTGATGTGAAGTGAACAGAAAAGCAATTATACTTACCATTTGATACCAAACAACCTGTTTGAGGGAAAGTTTGATCTTCCATCTAGCAATCTGTCCCAAAGATGTGCCAAAGTTTTAGCGTCAATAGTGTGGCCAGAGCTATCATGCGGAAGATAAAATTCCCTTGTTCTCCATCAAAAAATTCCACCAAGAGATAGTAAATTACATCCCAAATGTTCTATTGTACATATCCTGAGAACCAGACATCTGAAATTTCGAATCTTCATACCCACCATATAGCTTGTTGTAATTCAGTTCATTGTTTCGAAGATGTGTGCCATTCCCAAATTGATCTAAATGGTTATTTGACATTATATTCAAGGATTGGCCAGCAAATTGTGAATATGAGGATAGGCCTCCATTTTGTGACGGATCCATAAGTCTTGAATTATACGAGTAGTTGTCCCCAACATCAGTATATCTATGATTCTGATGCGGTTGGAGAGACCTTTGCATCAGCATCTGCAATCTAGACTCATTTTCAAAAGCTGAGGTTTGTGATGAGAAAGGAGACCTCATATTTAAGGTTGAATTACTAAGGTTGCTAGGAGATCTCATATCTAAGGTTGAATTACTAAGGTTGCTAGGAGGCCTCCCTTTGCCAACAGCCAAAATTGCAGGGTCAATAAACTCGATTTCTGCTACGCTACTTGAGCTGGCAAATGGTGACGCCTCGTAAGGATTTCTCAATGTTGACATACTTTCAAGAAAATGATTCCCTGAAAAATAAGGGAACAATGAAATCCATTTTATATTGCAATCAGAAAAAATAATTTTAACATATCTGTTTATATAATTCTGTACGGAATCCAGCGGGAACACACTGGGCTGATTGTTGTTTGTTGTTTTTGCATATGTAATTGAGTACGGAATAATTGATAACAGTTAAGGATTAGATCAACTGACCAGGTTTGACATTGAAAGTCTGGTCGCTCATCCCATGAGAAGAGAAACCTGGAGGTGGGATTCTGCTATGAACAGAGAAACCAGGTGGTGCTGAAATTTGGCCTCTTGATACTGCAGTTCAAGGAAGAACCCCTAGTGAAAAAAGGAGCAAATACATAGGGAGAATTGAAAAGGAAGCCAAAATTTCTAATCAACTGACCAGGAAGATTGTTACTTGAGAAGACTGATTGGCTACTTCCATTGGTGTCATACTGCTCTGAATTATGCTGAAACCTCTCAAAACGAGGTCCTAACCTATCCAAGTATGGTTCTCTGTTTGCAACCAATAATGGATTAACAGAATGAACATTTGCGTTGTTGGTACATGAAGGCCCAACATCAAGAAAATTACTACGTGACTCTTCCTGCCTGGCAAAAGAAAACCTGGACTGGTTGCTGTCTTCAGCTTTCCGTGAACTAAGCAAATTGAAAGAATCCTGCTGTCTCTCATTTTGACCCAGTAACTTCACCAAATCTTGGGATGTTAAAGATTCATCCCAGCAATCAAGATCCAATGACAGTATATTTGATATGATGCTGCTCTCTATCACATCCATACCAGGATACAAGTCAGTTTTTTCTACTTGATTATCAGATGCTCCCACGTGAATCCCATGCAATCCATTTGGATGTCCACGGGAATTACCAACATCAGCATTAGACAGCCCTTGATAATTCATTAACTGATTGTTAGCAAACAGTGAATCAGATGTATATGTAGCTAAATAATCTTCGTCCTGTTTATTTACAACTAGATTTAAAGTGTGGTTAACTGCACTAGAAGCATCACTGTTCCACTGTGTTGGACTCCTTAAATGTTCCAAACCATCAAATGTGTGAGATGAACTAAACAAAGATGTCTGACTAGCAATAGGGTCAGAAAGTCTCTGAATATCAAAATCTTCTTCCTTCTTAGATGGTATATTCAGTACTGCAGAGGATTGCATATCTGATCTTGAAGCACTAACTTGTTCCACAGAAATAGCTTTGCTATCAAGTGAAGCCAACTGTGCAGGTAATTTTGCATTATCAGTTGGTAGACTCCCTGAAACTAAAAAGCAATCCAAACTCAAGCCATTCTGTTTTGCATCATCAGAAGTTTGCTTGGTACACTTTTTATCCATACTGATTATATCAGGGCAAGCTTTGTGATTCTTGTCCTCAGTGGCAGAAACTCTGTCTTCTAAGCCTCCTCTCATATCCAATTGTTCAACATAATTCCTTGTCTTGTTATTATGAGATGTTAAAGGGGATGAAGATTGACACCCTTTTGCCACTTGAGCTGCATGAGACAGTAAAGGTGTATAGGAGTCCTTAAACAAGTTAGTTTGGAGATTCGCAGTGCGCTGCTTTACGTTCTCCTGCAATTTTGGATTATTTTCAAGCTCCCTCAAATGAACATCATCATTCAATGTATTCTTTCTGCCCAAATCACTCATTTGTGCCCCGCCTGCAACTGCTGCTGAAAAAGCTATAGGAGTGCCTGGTGCATCATTATTCTGCTTTGATAGTCCATTAGAACAAACCAAGCTCCCAGCAGAAGATTGACATTTGGATGCACGTGTTCCCCTATCATGTACAATAAAAAAAAACAAGTAAACAACAAATATCAGAAGATTATCCAGTAAACTATGTGATGGTTTAATGTTTTAAGGCATACCATGAAGCTGTTGCAGGAAGGGCACCAGTTCCTCCAGCACTTCTGGTTGAAGGAGATGCTTTTGCAGTGGTCACTAAATTCTGCAAATCAGAACCAACTGATACTTTAGAAAGATAAAGTCACTAAGGGATTATGACAACAAGTTAATATCACTAAATCTGTATGCAGCTACAATAGACAAATATGATGGATAGCAACAAGAAACAAGAAGTTCACTGTGATGTGACTTTAATCCAGGGTCCTCAAATTAACCATAAAAGAAAGAACCACCACTACTATACACATAGAAGTCCCAACTACCGCAAACTGATCAAACAAGAGATCAACACGAGCCATAAAATTACATAAAAGGGATTATGAGTAATTATATTCCCTAATAGGTAATATAGCACAACATAAATGCCCCCTTCATGTTTAACCTGATGGCTTATATTGTAAGACTCAGTGAAAGTACATAACTTTCCTTGTAAATCACAAGACCCCAACTACGCAACCTCACAAGAGGGAAAGATTCTTAACTTAGCATGTACATATAGTTTTGCAATGAACAGGAATACTAATATTTGTTGTGAAAAAGAAGCCTTACATTCGGAGTGATTTTTACAGCAGGTTCCCCAGTGGTAGCAGAGTTGTTATTGCAATAATCATCAACTGGAGGAGGCAAAACATTTCCTGAACGCCTTTGCATGTTGTTCATAACACCAGTAATTTGCTGAACTCTACTCATAAAACTACTTGGTTAATGATTTTTTTTCAGTTTAAACCATAAAAGGTGAAAAAAACATAAGCAATTGGAAATATGTAAAATCTTAAGTTGAGCTTCAAGATGATATTATTATGTTAGCAAATAGATCTATTGTGTCAAATGTTCTCAAAATGTGATACACGTGAAAGAAGGTAAGGAATGCATACATAACAAGGGAACCACAGCCATTAACAGTCCAGCATACCTCTGTTAGTTCATGAAAACTTACATAAATTTTTCATATTTAGTAAAAGCAACCTACACTTAAGAATAGGGCACATGAGAAGGTTAACAAGTGCAGTAAAGTTAATAGATTTGCACACACCACAAAGAGAAGCATAATAACAGAATTTTAGACCATAATTAAAAAAACTCAATGCCTTTTCCACAACTGCTAACTCATGCAGTAGCCATATCCTAAGTTCTCAAATATCATTTAGAGGTAAATACTAAATATATATATAAGAATGATGATGCACTTTTTGATCTAAAATTACAGGAATCCCCATGAAACTGCTCACCCCAAGATTCTACATCATAAGAGACATTAACACAAAATATTGGCTAAGGAAGATCAGAAAACAAGGAACAGAGGAAGCTCCTCAGTGTTTGAACTTTGAAAAAACAAGTATAATATAAGGTAATATATTAGCTCAAGACACAAGAAGCATTTAGTGATGAAGTATTCACCTTGAATATGCTGAAATGCATTCATCTTTCACGAAACTGTCCTCTTGCGAGCCAACCTCATGTAAGTAGAGACAATCTGGATTTGTGCAAGTCTGAAATAAAAGGGACTTGGATTACTGACAGAAAACACATTAGAAAATTTCTCCCACTTGTTCAACCCTAATACAAGAAGGGGCGGGGAGGGGGCAGTAATGATGTCAATCAGATAGGCTTGACACCTACCACATTTCTCAGCCATGCATGACAATATTTAGTCGTTCCAAAGCAAGCCCTGGAAAAGATGAAGATATAAAATTGTTAAATATGATAGGAAACCATGGAGTCAAAGGCGATAGACTGCAAACCCACCTTAAGCAATTTCCCTCTAAGGTAAAGCCATGTATGGACTGAATACATCTAGCAGCTTCCTCTTCTTTTGAATATGTAATATATCTGAGTTAACAAGAAAGGTGCAGTATGATAGCATGCACATCAAAAAATAGATATTAGACGATCACATTAATCTAGCTATTGGTCATGGTCGTCAAGATCTCCAAAATACATGAAACATATATATTAGTTTTAGTTTGAATATAGGAAAAGAGTCTAGAAAAGTGTCACCATAAGATAATCACTGGACTTCTCTACTTCGTACATAGCACCTAACAATGTCTAACATACGGTTTTTCAATGAAAAGCAATTAATCACATCATTTTAAGCTTTCCTTCATAAACAGGAACTTGCAGCAAAATGAACTTACTGCGTAATAAACAAATAACCTCTGTAAATTTCAGAAAGACCAAATAAATTTGAAGTCAGGTTGCTAGATTGATATTAAGAACTCGAAAAGGGAGTCCTTCTGCTGCCCGAAAGAGAAAATTCCACTATAATGCAGTGGACAATGCCTATGTGCTTATCTATTTTACTTAACAAGGCATTCAGATCAGAATATAACATGAGTGAGACAAACCATGACCTATTCGCTTCGGGAGCTGTTGTCTATTAAGCATATTTCAGTGAGGGAAAAAAAACTATATTATCTGTTATCTTTCAAATATTTATAAGAGTGACACTTTACTTGCATGCATATAAGAGAAGTGATGAAAGATGGGAAATATAATGCTAACTACCTATTTGTTAATTATTTATGTTATATTTGTAGGGATATACTACAAAGTATGAAAGTATGAAACTCAAGGAAAAAGTAGCTTTATCTCTCCAACGCATTTGGTTTTCTTCTGAGAATAATGCATGGGCTTAACTTGATTTTATCAGGAAAAAATTGCACGTCATATACAAGTAGTTGTAAATGCAACTAAGAAAAAAAAAAAGACGCGAGTTTAGAGTACTTACACACTACATGTATTATTTGCAAATTGCTGAACAGTGCCAGCTGAAGTTCGTGACATAGACACCTTTGAAACTTTTCCATACTGTCCAAAATATTCTTTGCGCAGAAGGAGCTGTTTGGAAGAGGTACAAAAATCAATAAAGCGGCATACTGAGAAGTGATGAAGGAAAAGAGAAAGAAAACACACATCTTCATCGGCCAGATCCAGAGGTAATCCCACTATGTAAACAAGATTCCTTCGAACCACCCTAGCACTGCTTAACTGCATTCTTGCTTCAGAAGTTTTGGTCTTAGCCTTCTGCGACTTCTTCTTTTCCATACTTGCATCAGCCACAAGCCTAATTGCCCGGATAAGAGGGTCAAACAAAAAACAGTGCAGAAGTAAATAAGAAGCATTGCTTACCCTGTCAAGCAGTCTTACAGATGCCTCAAAAGTTGGCAGGAGCTTAGAATCAAAATATATGAGAAAAGAAACACAACCTTTTACAATTTGAGGTCGTCGCTACAATTTTCTCTTTGTCATATGGGGTACGACAAGCAGGACACCGGCCCTCTGTCTCATCCTTCTCAGCCATACCCATAATGTGATGCCAGCACCAAACACATATCTGGAGAAACGTATGTGAATTCTCAGAAGCAGGATCAGATAAGTAATATATATATATATATATATATATATATATTATAAACTAATATATCTGAAGATTGTCACGTTGTCAACATGAAAAATTGTATACAAGAAACGAAGTAAAATACAAATAAAAAATATGGTTGAAACTGAATGAGAAAATTAAAATATTTGAGGCATTAAGTCTAAATTAGACACTCATATAAGCTCAAATCTATGCTAAACAAATACAACACCATCTAAAAAATGAAAGAAAGCATCCTATCATAGCTAGAATGTGAAAGAGACTGATCTGAAGGCACTAAAATAGACTATACATTACTCTCAAAATCATACACAAGAAACATATTTATTTATTAAAAAACACCTTTAGATACCTCGTAACCACATTGGCATGGCTTTAATTGCTGGTCGGTCAAATCCATCTCCTCCGCACAGAGTGGGCATGTCTTCTCACCTTGGTCGCTCATGGTTGCTCCTGCTAAAAAAAAGATCTATTTATAATAGGCAGGTAACATATTAATCATAATATATGCTAAGATAGCAAGTTCCAATGCATCTTTCTAACTTAACAGTTCAAATGTAAACAAGAACTAATGACTAATGCAGAAAACAGACATATACATCCAAAGTAGACGTCTTTCATTATGGCTCAATACTGTAAACAAGAATCTCAACTAAAATCCGGGTTCTATACTGATACAGCCTCAATGTTTTACATTCACCACATACTTGAACTGGAGCAATTTATTTAGGCCAAGAACTGGAGTACTTGTATGTTCTCTAAAGCAGAATTTCTAATGACAAGAACAGATTTACAAACCCCCAAAATACTCCAAACCCTAAATAGTCACAACCAGTATAATCAGCAAGAAAGACTTCTCTCTGCTTTCATAAAGAACAAGAAAGTAATGTAAGCCTTAAAGAACAATGCGGACAGTCCGGAATCGGTAATCGACTAAAAGACAGTAGCAACTGCGGAGGAACAACTCGACAGCGAACATTCAAAAGAACAATGCTGACAGTCCGGAATCGGTAATCGACATTCATCAATCTATAGAGAAACTAAATTCAGCAAAAGAAGAAAGAAAACAGCTTTATGACGACCGGCACCAACAAAAACCTACAGCGACGGAACAAGCACCGCCTTGAGAAATTGAAACAAGCCGTAAAGCGAAAATTGAAGGACGAAACGGAGTTTATCCGAGCATTCGAGCAAGAAAACGAGGAAGAAGTTGGAGATAGAACTTACACTGAAGAGATCGAGTAGAAGAGAAAGCGATATGGCGAGAAGATTGGGGAAAGCGGGAGAGAGAAACCACACGGCCTTGCTCCTATTAATAAATGAACAATTGATTATTTCTTGCTTTAGACGTCCTTTTCAGTGTCAGTACTATTTGGCGTAAACTTCATTTTACCAACCGGAATTTACCTTATTTACTTAACAGTGGGTACTTTTATAAGAAATTACATAAAACACGAACTAAAGATTTTATCTTTAAAATTGACACGTGCTGTGATCTTGCTCGTGCTGCGTGAATGGAAAACTACTCTTCACCTAGGAAATTGAAGAACATCAAACCTTAAATTTTTCTTTGCTTGAGAATTGTATCATCACTTATTCCACTCTTAACTTGTTGAATCTTATAAGATTAATTAACATTTGAAGCTTTTGAATATGAACATATTTGGTTTAAGTCATCGATGATCCTTTTTTTCTCTTCTTTCTTTTCACATTTTGTTTTTTTGCATATCTTTGTTAGTTTCGAGGAGTTAGTCCATAGAATTTTTTCTAAAGTGTGTCTGTATGATTTCGGTTGAACTTTTAACAACTTATTTTTCCTTCCTTGTTGTTATTACGTTTACATAAGATGAATGGAAGTACTATAATGTGGAGGAAATGAACATTATCATATTTTTGTATACTATATAGACTCAAGTCATATTCATTCAACTTTGATTTATAAAACTCCCTCCCGCTTATTTAGCATATTTGCTTGTTAGCCACTTTGCAGACAGAAATAGTTTCTTCGAATGTAGTTGTTGGTGGTGAATGGATGACAATGTGATGAATGAAGTTACAAATCTAGTTTTCGTTGGTCTTAGCAAGTTTCTCTCATTTGTGAGTTGCCTCATCAAAAAGTGAAGTTCGTTGATATATGAAGTTGCACATCTGAATTACCTTCTTAATAGCCCGATCAATTCTAGAAACTTTGTTGATGTCTTCAAGAATAAGATCGATATAATGGGTTTGTCCAATACACATGATGCTTGCAAAAGATTTCCTTCAAACACAAGTAAAATGATTTAAGTAAGCAATTAATAAGATATAGAAATATAACAAAAAACAAACAAAAAGATAATCATTTACCTGCACTCACGAAGTTCGCACCATTGTCTGATGTAACTTGAGCTACATTTTCCCCCAACTTGAGCAACTACTTTACTCGCCATTTGAAAAATCCTTGCTCCAGTTTTTTATACACTTGTTGCATTAACGAACTCAAGAAACATACTTCCTCTAGAGCAATTGATCAAAAAGTTCACAAGTGTCCTTTGACATCGATTTGTCCACCCATATGACATGATATAACATCTCGTTTTAGTCCATTCATCTCTATGAACTTGCAGCTGCTCATTAACTCTTTCAACTTTTTTCAAAAGAGGAAATCTAACTTCGTACGGAGTTGGTGGCTTTGCTCCACGTCTGTTTGCAATTGAATCACACGCATGTATGAAATATGGATCGCCTAATACTGCAAAGGGGGTTCCCATTTTGTAGACAAAACGTGCAATGTCTTCACACATCTTAGCCCTAACTTCATTCTTGTAGGCCTCATTAATTGTAGTTTGCCTCACTGTAGGTTGAGTTGTGGGGGTTGTTGCGCTCTCTACTTCAAAAATCGGCCCATATGCCCTTTTTTTCTTGCTTGACATTCAACAAGTGACATTGGCCTCTTACCCTTTCGATCGACCACTGGAGGCTCAACTTCAATATCATCATCAAGATGTGCAAGACTGATTGGCCTCTTACACTTTGTGCAACCTCCTACGTCCCGATTTGCACCAGCAAGATGGTTTTTCAGCCTATAAATTCCTCTTTTAGTCACAATATTGCAGAAAATACAAGTGATGTCGTTCTTGTTGCTCTCACCAGCGAGATAGCCATACTGCCATGTTGAATCCTTCTTACTTTGCTTACCTTTTGGATGACTACCACCTTCAATCCCATCAACCATGGTTTTCTAGACATAATGTAAACAAAAATAAAAACAAGTAAGGTTGGAGTTGGATTTAAGTAGCCTAAAAGAGTATACACCAGTGAATAAAAACGTGCAATATTGCTCTAGCTACTGAAGAAATGAAACCATGTATATACATATTATAGAGAGTTACTAGAGAAATGAAACGAAGGTGTCTACTATTGATGGTACCTCATTTGACACGCTTGCTTCTGAACCTCAATCGCGCTCTAATCAAAGGAGTCAAGAAAGCAGCGACGCAATGCATTAAGGTGTTAACCAACCTACAAAGGGAGGTTAAAAAGCTCGAGGTCGAGACACGAACTAATACTCAACCGTAGTCACCGCGATAAAGGCCGCATCCCTCGACAAAGCGCCAAGAGCTGAACCTCGAATCAGACCAAATCATTGAGGCGTGAAACAAAGTTCTGAACATCGACACAGAGACAAGACGTCCAAGTACGAGATCATGGCGACCCAGATACATCAAGACTTTAAGAAACGCGACATAATGCATGATGGAATGCGTTAACTCTTACAAAATGGCACGTGTCATCTTCAATCTTCGCGTATACAACGAAAGCATGAACTTTGATTAAAGTACGACAATCAAGCTGGTTATGCAAGCTGCTGATGCAAGTAGCTGATACAAGCAGCATACTAATGCAACCAGGTAGGTGACAAGCAGCTGGACATAATTTAGCCTAATAGGTTTGCTTTCTCTATAAATAGGCATGTATAGCGTTTATTTACGAGATCTTCGGTCCAACTCTGAAATGTAGACTTAGGGTCGGAGGTCTGTGGAGGTCCTCGGGTATATTCAAATTCGTCGGCTTGTAATCTTTCTATTCAAATCAATAAAGAGTGCGTTGTTTTCGATAACCAAAGCCAATTAGATTCAATTCTACCAGCTTGCTAAACCGGGAACCAACATTGGCGCCATCCGTGGGGAGCTTTCTCACACTTAGATGACTTGGTTATCGTTTGGGGCCCAAATCAGCATCAAGTTAAGAACGAAGAGGAGCTTGTTCAAGAGCGGAGAGGAGCTTGTTCAGGAGCGGAGAGGAGCTAGTTCAAGAACGGTGAGGAGCTTGTTCAAGAACGGTGAGGAGCTTGTTCAAGAACGGAGAAGATCATTTTCAAGAACAGTGACGAGCTTGTTCAAGAACGGAGAGGAGCTTATTCAAGAACGGTGAGGAGCTTGTTCAATCAATAGAGGAGCTTGTTCGATCAAATGGAGGAGCTAGCACGTGGCTATTAGGGTGATGATGGGTAAAGGTACACAATCTTCCGAATTAAAAGAAGGAGAAAAACGCGCTAATTAGAGGTAAGTTGCAGCTTCACATCAACTTTATACTTTTGATGCCACTCACGCTGAAGGCTTGACCAAATGATGAACTTATCTGCATGAATTTCATGGAATAGTCAATTCAATAGTTTAACATAGGGAGAAGTGGGGAAGGTAAAATTAAGAGACTTGCCGCAAGTTGATTTCGTACGTAACCAAGCTGCTAGCTGATTTACATGGAAGATTAAACATGTGAATAGTAATAATGGTAAATAAGCGACGTGGACATGTGATAAAGATTAATCTTGATAAGGTGCATGTCATGATCAAGTGGAGTTGGGGATTCAAAAAATATTTTACACCATGCATGTCTTCCACGTTATTCTGGTTTTCATTTTATTTAGACTTAGGAGTTATCCATTTTTACTTAATTAATATAATAAGGACAAGGGAAAGACACGTTCCCAGTTAAGAACAAGTTTGGAGAGAACGCGGTGAAATGGGGATCGCGAAGCCAAAATCGCAATGTGTACAAACGGTTAACGTTGGCGACGTCGACTTCGGAGGGCTCGTTTGGGTCTCGTTCGGAGTAGGAATCGGCCACCGTTAGTGGCTACGGCTTCGTATCATCGAGCGCTTAATTTTAAGATCAACGGGTTTAGAAAAATATGGCTTGTAACTCAGTATAAGGCACAGAAACAAAGTACGTTGCATAACCAGAGAGCAAACAACATACCTTGTTTCAAATGCTTCGTTTAGAGGTCAAACAGAGACGAAGTGGGACGTGGTCAGTGGCATTGGATTCGTATCGAAAAGCTCTAAAATATAGGATCAAGAACTGCAACAAAATACGGATTAATTCATTAGGAAATTACATCAAACAACGCGTTACTGAAGCACCGTAGGGAGGGCAACTTACATTTTTCGGAGTCTAATTGATGTCGTTCGGTAACGGATTTAGAAGATTCAAGGGTCAATCTTAACTAATTTGGATCCAAGGAGTCCAGATTTGGGATCATCTCTGGAAGAAGAAAGCTTGAAGGTAAGGTTTAAGAGGATGAACAGAAGAGCAAGGTGGAAGAAAGAGTTTGCTGTAAGTAAAGAATGTCTACAACGGATTCGGTTGAGGATCGCGGTCTAGGCAAGATCAAGAACACGATTCAGGCAAGAGAGCACGCAGGATATGTATGGCGGGATATGTGCATCAACGCATTAAAAAGAAGTTGGGAAGGGAGGAGCACGTGACACTCCGAATGGTAATGATGGAAAGTAACGCTAAATAAAGATAGGAGTAGCATGGAAAGGATGTGATGAATGTGTTTCACTCATGGGCAAGTTCAGCATTCGGAAGTTGGTAAGGGATTCCATCCGCAGGATTGATATCACGACAATAATGAGGATCACGAGAACGAGATCCAAGTTAAGAATGTAGGTGAAACAATGGAATTGCCTCTTCCTCAATGACTAATCTGGAAATGGCAACAACAGTAAGGCAAAGTTTTGTTAGGTGTGGAATTCAGCGTGTTGTTAGGTGTGGAGTCAGAGGAGACTGTGAAAGTTAGGCATTGAAACCAGCAACATGGGTTCAGAATCAGCGGGTTACATCGTAACGATTTGATATTGGAAAGCGTCAAAGACTGAAGCGCGGTCAATTACAGAGCAACCTCATGTTCGGTTGGAACTCGAAGATCGCGAAGTATGGCGACGAGAATAAGGGAATGAATTCTAGAAGAACTCATGGGACTGTTAGTAACTCAAGCTCACATCAATCAACAACGATAGAAAGCTCAACAATCATGAGGGCTACCGACTAGAGATTGCGGTGACATGACCCTGCAGAAGGAGACAACATGAAAGCTTAAAGAAGGCGGTTGAAGACTCAGCCTCCTCGTGGATGCTAAGGCGCGCTCGGATCTAGATTCAAGGTGGGAAGTTCTCTTGTTTTGAAGATGGACGAGACCTTGGATAAGGTTGAGTGTTGGCGGAATTTGGTGGATAGTTAGCGAAGGCGGAAGACTTTGGATAAGCAAGACTTTGAATGTGATTCAAAGGCTTGAGAAGGGTTGGGGTTTGTTTCTTTGTAGATCTTTATCACACAAAGAAGAAGAAGGGATAGATCAAAGGGGACTCGAACCACCTTTGATAGGGTTTTGACGCCAAGGCAAAAGGATAAGAGTTTTCTCAACTAAAGGCTTTTGCTTAAATCTTAACGTATTTACAATGGCAGCCAAAAGTGGCTTTTATAGGGGTGGAGACGTCTTGGGCTGCAAGCACAAGATCATTCTCCAAATCAAGACATAAATTAAGCTAAAATCTAGGAATTAAATGACAAATCAAAAGGAGAAAACCATGGGATGTGCTAGGCATTTGATAGGACGATCCAATGGCTGAAAATAGTGATCCATGTGACCCTCACACGGATTGGTGACATGACAATCTGATTTAAATCAGATTGGAGCAATTTGAGCAATCACCATTAATGCTTGATGGCGAAATTAGGGGGATTGTGTCTTCCCCAGTCAAAAGGCATTTGACACGCGCGCTTGGACTTTGACTGGACTCCTTGGGTCCATTTAGGACCAATGGAACCAAAAACGCTCGTGCAAAGTGGGTGCAAGGCCATGGACGCCCGTAGCATGATTCTGGCGCGTAGGAGCGCCCGGGCGCAATTAGGGGCGCCAGTCACTCTAATTCTTGGTGGACTTGTCATGGGCGTTCTTGATCTTGTTCCACTCCTTTTGGGCCTCTGAATCCAATGGTGAAGGTTGCGCATGGGAAAAGTGTCTTCGTTTGACCAGTGGCGCGCCATCTTGGATTCTAGCAGGCGTGAGTTGAGGTTTGGCTCCCTGGATGAATAGTGAATGGCTCCGAGGTCCTGATTTGGACAATGAACCTCCACTTGACTTGAAATGGCTGGGAGTGTGACTTGATGGGCTCGAGTCCTCAAGTGAGAGCTCATTAGCGGTGGGCTGGAAAAAGAGAAGCTGAAGAAGAGTGATTCGCGGTGCCTCTGGTGCTTAGGGGGTAAATGTCATTACGCTTCAAAAGGTATAATTCTAAACTTATCATGCTTTCTTCAATTGCGTTCAAGTTTAGCAAGTGACAACTTCAACATCTCGCTCTCTAAGAGGATAGCATCCCTAGTGTGCACCTAGGGCTGTTTATTGCGCTCTTCGAGTGGGTAGTATCCCCAGCTTACGCTTGGGGCTTGTCGTCACGTTATTTTGAAGACCGGTGTGAAACTTCTAAGCTTTCGGTTAGAATTGCCACCGCGTTGTTTATCTCGCATCAGGGGCTCACAACGGATGTGGAACCCCCAAGCTCGGCTTGGGGCTGCCATCGCGTTGTTTATCTTGCATCAGGGGCTCATAACGGATGTGGAACCCCCAAGCTCGGCTTGGGGCTGTCGTCGCATTATTAATCCCTAGTTCACATCGTACGATGTTCCCAGAATCCCACCGCACTACTTCAAGCGGGTGACGTCCCTGGGTTGTTGTTGCGCTAACTCCGTGCAGACGATGTCCCCCAAGCGCAAGCTTGGGGCTGCCGTCTTGTTTGTTACAAGATTCAGCGCGCTATTTCGGACATGCTCAGTCCTTCATGTGGAACGTAAGTATAAAGACCTTATTTTTTTCGCCACGTAGCGCATTTACAAGCATTGGTTAAGTACTTCGAGCTCGCGATCGAGGCACTTAACCAACACTTGGAAACATTTTCTTTGAATTTTTGCAGGAAAAAGATAAAAAGATGAGAAGATGGATCCTCAAAAAGGAGAGGTCAAGCGCGAGCAATACTTCAACCGCCATGTCGTGAATGTCTTACCCACGATGTCACCAGGTAAGCCATGGAAAACAAATACAAGAACACCACCTACCCTCCAGGAAGCGCGGTGAATCATCGCTTAGTCGAATCGATAACGATAGAAGAAGCAAGCATGTATTGAATCTCGGTCGCCATTCTTAATAGTCCACCCATGAACATTCACGGGTGGACCATGTGATGGTACCTCATTTGACACACTTGCTTCTAAACCTCAACCGCGCTCTAATCAAAGGAGTCAAGAAAGCAGCGACGCAATGCATTAAGGCGTTAACCAACCTACAAAGGGCGGTTAAAAACCTCGAGGTCGAGACACGAACTAATACTCAACCGTAGTCACCGCGATGAAGCCCACATCCCTCGACAAAGCGATCATCATTTGTAGAGGAGGAGGAAGATGTTTATAGCAAAGAAATCCGAGAATATCATTTAAAAGGAAAGAAAATAATAAATGAAATATTTATAATCCAACAAGGAAGCACTTAGAATCAAATCCTAGCCGTATTTGCAACATATGTAATTCATAAGGGCAATTAAGATATATAGCCCAAATCTCAATTCTAACAATTTTAAGACAGATTTATGAACGCGCCGCGCGTGGAATCTCTTTAGTCTTTTTTCCGGCGGTCCGTTTCTCTTCTTCTCTCCTGTTTCTTCTGGTGTTTGTCTGCTTCTCTGGTGGATGGCTTGCCCGAAAACCTCTGTTGACTCACTAATGGAGAATGCTCCCCCCGATCTCCCCCCTCTCGGAGATCCATCTCAAGATGTTGTGCTCACGTCGGTACTCATTACCCAACCTCAGGCCTGCCCGGAGTCTTTGGAGAATCAACAGGATGTGGTTATGGATCAGGTTACTTCTCACCTCTCCTCTGGCAGTGCTGAAGGGAAGGCGGAAGGTTCTCCGAGCTCCGATGGTCAGACAGGTACTTCTGAGAAGGATGCTGATGTGTCGAGCACAGTCACAGCGGGCTCGCATCCTCCTCCTACTTTCCTCCAGAAGTTATCTAGTGGTCTCTGTTTGTGCCTAAAAATACGACGAGTATGGAACGCGTGAAGAGCTACGCGTAGAAGAATCGTCTCGACGCGACGAGAGGAGTAAAGGATGTCGTCGACATGACGAGACGTGGCAAAGGTCTCGTCTATCCTGAAGATTAGGTCATCCGAGTATATTTTATCCTATTATGTATTATATTATTGTAAATGGTAAAAGATACGGTAAAGAATATCTTTGACCTAGTTTGTTATATCGTTATTTAGATAAAAGGAAGAGATAAGATCTCGTTTCCTTAAAGATATTATTAGGGTTAGCCTATAAATAAAGGCTAACGCTTGCTTTGTAACTATCTAAGCCGTCATTCGAGTAATACCAAGCTAAAGTTTCAACCTTAATTTCCTACCTTGTTCTTGAGTGTTGAGATTATACCATACTCTTTGATCTTTGCCCTACAATTGCTTAGTTATCTTCTCGTAGGTAATTTCGCTACAAACAATTGGCGCCCACCGTGGGGCAAGATCAAAAAAGGTGTCGTCTCTGCATACGAAGGGAACAACCTCGCCTGCAGAAGCCATGAAAGGTTCTAGAACGATCAAGAATCTCCAAAACGAAACCTTTACCGTATTAGGAGGTCCGCCATCCTACACAACTTCTGGCGCTAAAAGACTCGCAAGAACTGTCGAAGCACAAAACGATTCTGTTCCGATTCACCACTCTAGAGCAGCCAATGGCGATCTGCCTATCACGTTCGAAGGTCAGACGAAAGAATCAAGCATCACGATAGCCTGGTAATCTCCGTGGTGATTCGGAATTGCAACGTGAAAAGAATCCTGGTAGATAACGGAAGTTCGACAAACATCATCACTCTCTCCGCTGTTCTTGAACTCAGACTCTCAGTCGACGATGTCGTCAGGGAGTGTATCCGTTTGAAAGGCTTCAGCGGAGAAATCTCCGAGATGTTAGGGGAAATCACCCTCGAGACGGTGGTCCAAGGCGTCAATCTCCCAACCAGATTCGCCGTGATGGGAGCGGAGTCGCCTTACAACGCCATCCTCGGAAGACCCTGGATCCATGATATGCGAGCAGTCCCATCTACATATCACCAATCCCTGAAGTTCCCAACGCCCTGGGGAATATGCGAAGTCAAAGGCGAACCCTATACGGCCAAAGAGTGTTACAGAATCGGGATGAAAGGGACCGCGACGCCAGAAATAAAAAAAGATGAAGTAAAAGAGTTTCAAGTCAAGATGCCTGCTAAGTACGTCAAGCCAAAGTGTGCCGAATTAGAAGACGTGGTCATCGACGTTTCCAAACCAGAAAGAGTCGTAAAGATAGGAGCCGATGTCCCAACAGAAGTTAGAGAAGAGCTAATAGCGTTCTTGAAGTCAAAAGCCAAATGCTTCGCATGGAGCCACAAAGACATGACGGGGATATCTCCAGACGTGATGCTCCACAAGCTAAACGTTGATCCGAAATTTACTCCAGTCAAGCAAAAGAGAAGAAAATTCGCTCCCGAGCGCAATAAAGTCGTAGACGAAGAAGTTAAGAATCTCCTCGAGACGGGTAAGATACGAGAAGCGAAGTACCCCGACTGGCTCGCCAACGTCGTAGTCGTCCAAAAGAAAAATGGGAAGTGGAGAGTATGCGTCGACTTCACAGATCTTAACAAAGCCTGTCCTAAAGATTCATTCTCACTCCCTCACATCGACGCCATGGTAGACGCGACGGCAAGGCACGAGATGCTGACATTCATGGACGCGTTCAGCGGATATCACCAAATACAGATGAACCCCGCCGATCAAGAAAAGACCGCGTTCGTGACGAACCAGGGGATATATTGCTACAAGGTCATGCCTTTTGGCCTTAAGAATGCTGGAGCTACGTATCAACGACTGGTGAATAAAATGTTCGAGGAGCAAATAGGGGACACAATGGAAGTTTACATAGACGACATGCTCGTGAAATCTAAACAAGCAAAAGATCACGTAGCACATCTGAAAGAGGCGTTCGAGATCCTAGAAGAATATAGCATGAAGCTCAACCCTACCAAATGTTCATTCGGGGTCTCTTCCAGGAAGTTCCTCGGGTATGTATAGTAACCCAGAGAGGAATAGAAGCAAGTCCCGAACAGATTAAAGCCATACTTGATCTCGAATCTCCGCGTTGCGTAAAAGACATCCAAAAGCTAACAGGAAGAGTCGTCGCGTTAAACAGGTTCATCTCCAAAGCCTCCGACAGAAATCGACTCTTCTACGACACTCTCCGGAAGAACGAGTCCTTCTCTTGGACGGAACGCCACGAAGAAGCTTTCACAGAGCTTAAGAGTTATCTGACAAGTCCATTACTCCTATCAAAGCCTAAAGAAGGAGAGCCTTTGTTCATATACCTAGCATTCTCCGAAATTGCCATCAACGTCGTTCTCGTAAGAGAAGAAGGGGAGGAACAACAACCCGTCTACTACGTAAGTAAAACGCTATCGTCAGCAGAAACGAGGTACTCCGCCATGGAAAAGCTGACGTTGGCATTAGTGATGGCATCTGTGAAATTGAAACCCTACTTCGAATCCCATACCATCATAGTAAGAACCACGTCGCCTTTGAAGAACATAGTGAAGAAACCAGAGCTATCCGGGAGGATGACGAAGTGGACAGTTCATCTCGGCGGCTACGACATCATTTACGAAGGAAGAAAAGCAATCAAATCCCAAGCATTAGCAGATTTCGTGGCAGATTTCAGTCCAACCCTAGAGCAAGAAGCAGTCTCACAGGTAAACAAGGCAGAGTTCGCAAAGTGGACCTTGCACACGGACGGGGTGATGAACCAGAACGGGGTAGGATTGGGCATCGTCCTGAAATCACCACAAGGGTATAGGGTCATCCAAGCCATAAGGTGTGACTTCAAAGCGACGAACAACGAAGCCGAGTATGAAGCTTTGATCGTCGGTCTACGCGTCACCATTGACCTACAGGTTCAGAAGCTCGATATCTATTGTGATTCGCTGCTGGTAGTCAACCAAGTTCGAGGTGATTACGCCACTAAAGATTCGAAGATGACCTTGTACGTCAAAGTAGTGAAAGAACTGTTCGAAAAGATCGAAAGATGCCAAACCAGACAGATCCCCAGAGACGCTAACGCACAAGCCGACGCGTTGGCAAAGCTAGGATCATCGATTGACCCGAGAGAATATCAAAAGATCCCGTTCCTCCATCTCAGCAACGCGTCTATCAACAAAGAGGCAATTCCCAAACAAACACTCACAGTAAGGAGTCAAGATTCATGGGTGACGCCTTATTACGAGTGGTTGTAGCACGGACGCCTCCCGGGTAACGCATATGACGCAAGGCTATTGAAGCAAAAAGCGACCACCTTCATAGTGGACAAGGGCCAATTACTAAAATGGTCGTCGAACGGCGTGTTCTTAACATGTCTGACAGAGGAGAAGATCCAAGACATTCTACGCGAGCTATACACAACGGAGAGTATGGAAATCATTCAGGAGGGAGAAGCCTGGCGGCCAAAGCACACTCGGTAGGGTACTACTGGCCCACGATGAGACAAGACGCGATGAATCACGTCAAGAGGTGTGACGCTTGCCAAAGACACGCCCCAATCCCACATCAGCCGGCGGAAAAACTCCACTCCATAACGTCTCATTGGCCATTCATGCAATGGGGGATGGATATAGTAGGACCTATGCCCTTAACCCTAGGACCAAAGACACTAATGCTCGCCGTCACATATTACTTCTCCAAGTGGATAGAGGCCGAAGCATTCAAGAACATCAAAGATTCCCACGTCATCTCCTTCATCGAAAGAAACATCATCATGAGATCCGGAATCCCTCACACCATTGTGTGCGACAACGGATCGCAATTCATTAGCAAGAACATCGTATCGTTCTGCGAGGACAAAGGGATACGTCTAGTCTACTCGACGCCGAGATACCCTCAAGCGAACGGGCAAGCAGAATCAAGTAACAAGGTCATCATAAGCAATCTCAAAAAGAGGATAGAAGAATGCAAGAGAAATTGGGCGGATCAACTCCAGGCTATAGTGTGGGCCGACAGAACGACGCCTAAGAGAGTGACAGGAAGAACACCATTCTCCCGCGTGTATGGTTGCGAAGCCGTCCTGCCAATCGAGGTGGAAGTACCAACAGAAAGATATCGGTCCCTCCCTGAGGAAAGAAACACTCCAATGATGACATTCATGATAGACACGATCGACGAGATCAGAGATAATGCAGCATTAAGGGTGGCAGCACAGAAACAAATCGCTGCCCGGAGCTATAACCGACGAGTAAAAGCAAGAACTTTCCAAGTAGGAGACTGGGTCTTAAGAAAAGTATTTCCAAATACCGAGGATAAGAGCGTCGGAAAACTCGCCGCATCCTGGTAGGGTCCATACCAAATAGCACAAGTCGTAGGGCGAGGAGCCTACGAACTCGTTACGCCAGAAGGAGTATCATTGATGCGTTCATGGAACGCAACACATCTTAAGAAATATTACCATTAAAGAACGTGATAGTTGATTTGATTTCTACTTGTTCCTATGCATATTTTAGATTTCTCATTATGTCCAAGCATGTTTTAGCGTCGAAACGACAAGGGGGTCGTCGAGACTAGGGGTAGACGTCTTAGTTCATCAGAATTCATGAAATCTTCGTTAATACATAAGTATGCACTTTCTTGTCCGATATGCAATACATGCCGAGTTGTTTCATTTCAAAGTACTTGCTCTATGTCTATGACTTAACATCAAGCTTAATAAGCCCGCAGCGAAAATCCGCGCCGAGGGCGAGTTTCGTTAGCATGTGCGTTTAAGGCTCCATCTACGCGTATGCAACGTTAGCCGAACCGCCGACTCCGAGTCGACGCTTCCCATGATTGTTAGCGACGTGTGGCAATGGTCATGGGGAATGAATCCCGACACCTCACGAAACCGGCACGGTCCTCTGAGCGAAGAAGGGAAACCTATCGCCACGACCACTCTCCAGGAACGCGTACTTGCGCCTTCCACGGCCCCTCTGAGAGTCATGAATCCACGGGCAAAACGTCAAACCGGCAGGGATGCGTCCACCGACATCGTAAGTCCTAACAATCAAGAAATCGGACGCCACACGATGAATAGGCTCGTCGATTAAAAGAGTTCGACGTCGACCTAAACGCTAGCGTGAGGCAACGGACCCACCTTAAAAGTAAGGGGTAACGTCACAAGCTGATAAAATCACACGCTGACCTATGTCCGCCACTCGCTTCAGGGTTCAGAGGAAATGCTGGACCCAACTATCATGTAAGCCGGCAACATAACAAAAGCAGCCGCAATGACCACAACAACGCCAGGGGTAGAAAAAGCGAAACCCCGAAGTCAAAGATCGGCCTACGCGTCGCAAGTAAGAAATGTTTGGCGAACCCGACTACATAAAAGATTAGAGATCAGATTCGCCAAAAGGGGATAGTAGTCCCACCAAAAGTTAAAGATAAGCGAAAGCCTTACGCAAAGAAAAAAGCAATAAACATCCAATACGTATTCAAAAAGAATTCGCCACACAAGAACGTGACGAAAAGCTAAAATCCATGTTCCACAAAAGTACGTTGGCAACAAGCAAAAAGACGAAAGAACATCGTATACTAAGAAGAAGGAGATACATCTTTATCCGCGGAAATAACGTCGCCATCTAAAGTTACATCCGCGTCACTAGACTGGCGAACTTGAAGATCCGCGTAGAAGAGAAACCCCCTCGGGAGGAACGAGATAAAGAACGGCGAATTCACCACGCTCGCGTTCCACATCCCAACCTATGTGACGACCCGCACGAAATTCCTCCATAACCTCAATACGAGACGACCATGAATAGTAAGTACTAGTCTCTCGCAAGCTCTTCTCGTACACCTTTGCTTTCTCCTCAGCGTCAGCCTCAAGGGACGCAACATTTCCATTCAACACCTCGATGCGTAGCGCTAGCACACCCCTCTGTTTTGTTGTCTCCAACGTTTCCATACGAACATCCTTCTCGGCCGCCGTAAGACAAGCAATCTTCTTATTAAGGTCTTTGATCTTCTTACCAAGATCATTCACCTCACCCTTCAAGGCTTCCTAGGACTCAGAAGACTTATGAAGACGTTCCCAAGAACACAACGAGGCTTGGAAGGCCTGAAAGATCCCACCAGATAAGAAACGACACAACAACAAAAATGAAAACGAAAGGATAAGAAGAAGTACACACCTGCCACTGCGCCACGAGAGAATCGCCTAAAACATCTACGGCTTGCATAGACAGATAATGGTTCCAAGAAGAAATAGAAGCCAAAGCTTGCATCGCAGGGATGAAGTTACGCGTAGGCGCTATGGGACGAGACATCATCGCGGGAAAATCGCTTACTTCGACATACGTAACGGAAGCAGCTAGGGCTGAGCAATCGGATTATCCGATCCGATCCGATCCGGTAAGCCGGATATCCGCTAAAAAAATTTCCACAAAACCCCGATCCGTATCCGGTCCGTTTTGGAGCGGATATCCGGTAAATATTGTCCGGATCGGATCGGATATTTGACTCGGATATCCGAATTATCCGATTTCTAGAAGGTATATGAAAATTAAATTAAACTTTTTATTTTTATTAAAATTAAAATTCACAAAATATAAAATAAATGTTATATATATAATTATATATATTATATAGAGGAATTAAGATGTGAAAATTAATATATTTGATACATTTAGCAAATCAACAATTTAAATAAGCAATTAAAAATTAAATTTTGAGAACAACAATAAAAGTTATGTTATATACAAGAGAATTTTTGTGTTGAGAGAATATATCCTATTGTTTAAAAATGTATAAAAATAATTATTGAATCATCTACACTTATAAAAGTATATTCTAGTTCTATAAAAATATATTTATATATTAAAATAATAGTACCGGATATTTTCGGATATCCGTAATCTAAATATCCCGATCCGTATCCGGTCCAAATATCCGGAAAATTTGCCCGGATCGGACCGGATTCGGATAAAACTTAATCGGATATTTTCGGATGCGGATTTTTAAGGATCGGATCGGCGAATTATCGGATCGGATCGGCCGGATCGGATATTTTTGCTCACCCCTAGAAGCAGCACCAGGATCTTTTGTTTTGCCCTTTTCGCTCTCCTTCAAAGGATCCGCGAGAGATTCCTCTACTTTTACGTGTAAAGACACGTCCGAAGACACCTGCACTCCCGTAACCGGTGGAATCACCTCCTCCGCGCATGCCGGAGTGGAAGCCGCCTCGTCCTTCACAAGTCTCAGTTTCTCCTCTGAAATACATCTCCTCTTCGCGTTAATCAAGTCATGTGCAGATTCTTGATGAGTACGAGACGCGACGCCTGAAGCAAAAGTGCATTTAGAAGATAAAAAAGAAGAGAAAAACAACATATAATTTGTCAAGAAAGCTCACCTCGAGAAGGAATAGGGGTTGCGAGACGATATCCCTTTCCGTCACGGCCGGTAAAGGTACGTTCTACCAATGGAATCACCATGATGTTCTTGGTAATCTCCTCTGGTTCCTCTCGCGACACAATAACGTGGATATCAACTACGCACAAAGTTGCAAGCAAGAATAAGCGACAAGATGGATAAGTCTAAAGAAAATCATAAAGGATAGAGAATCATACTAGAAGGAGTCCATTCTTCAAGCAAGAAAGCACAATCTTTCCCTAAGGTAGATTTCCTGATGAAGTAGAACTTGTCTGCCCAACCCCGATCGGATGAAGTTCCCTCGTTCACCAAAGGAGGTATCCCGACACGAGATTTGATGTTGACCCTACCCGCAGAGGGGGTAGAAAGGATGCAAGAATGCATGACGTCGGCAATCGTGAACTCGATGTCGAAATTAGCCAGAATATGGTCCAACACCGCCAAGCCTCTCCAAGCACTCAGAAGAACTTGCCCGACCGCGATACCCAAAGTAGTCAAGAAAGAACGAACCAAAGGAGAAAAGGGAAAGCGATGTCCGACCAAGAAAGGATATTCGTAGACGCAAATCCATCCCGGGTGTAAGGCGTCGGCGAATACATCAGAGGGAGGTATAGCAATTTCCACATGAGCAGAAAGCCCTGCTATGGAACGAAAGAACTCGATGTTGCGAGCCGAAGAAGAGCGGCGGTTAGCATCGCTAAGGATCATTTTGGGATCATAGACGATTAGAGCCATTGAGAAGAGAGAAAGTAAAAATTAGGGTTTTGCAAGAAGATTACGAGTGAAAGGAAGGAAGTCGGAACATGTTTAAATAGGAAAAGAAGGTTTCGTTCGAGATTTTCCAAGAATCAATTTGTTAACGTTAGGAACGAATCCGAACGTTGGGGAAATAGCCGTTGGAGCGGATACAAGTCGGTTAGCCGCATTAAATGAGGATCGAGAAGAGGGCATTATTACGAAGTTGAGATTTCGATTCGAGTAAATATTCAACGCGTTCCGAATTTAGTGAAGACGTATTCCATGAAGAAAGAAGGCGTCTCCCAGCTCTGCTAGACGTTATGACCTGTAAGACGCCTTAGGGGTATTGTTTGTGCCTAAAAATACGACGAGTATGGAACGCGTAGAAGAATCGTCTCGACGCGACGAGAGGAGTAAAGGATGTCGTCGACGAGACGAGACGTGGCAAAGGTCTCGTCTATCTTGAAGATTAGGTCGGCCGAGTATATTTTATCCTATTCTGTATTATATTATTGTAAATGGTAAAAGATACGGTAAAGAATATCTTTTACCTAGTTTGTTATATCGTTATTTAGATAAAAGGAAAAGATAAGATCTCCTTTCCTTAAAGATATTATTAGGGTTAGCCTATAAATAAAGGCTAACGTCTGCTTTGTAACTATCTAAGCCGTCATTCGAGTAATACCAAGCTAAAGTTTCAACCCTAATTTCCTACCTTGTTCTTGAGTGTTGAGATTATACCGTACTCTTTGATCTTTGCCCTACAATTGCTTAGTTATCTTCTCGTAGGTAATTTCGCTACAAACAGTCTCCCCTCCCTGGAAAAACTCTCGCTAAAGATGAGTTCCTGGAGGGACATGTCTAGATTGAGTATCCAGAAGGAGACCAGGGAAACCCCAACGTTACAATAGACAAGGAAGTCATCGACTGTCTGGCCCGGGCATGGAAGAATTCGATAGTCATAAAGCTTCTGGGTCCTAAGGTGCCTTACCTGACCCTGGAGAGAAAGCTCACGGACATATGGAAGCCCCTTGGCAGGTTTGTGATTGTAGACGTGCCCTATGATTACTCGATCGTCCGATTCGAAATTGAAGAAGATCACTTTAATGCGCTTTCGGAGGGTCGTGGACGATATTTGGTCAGTGCCTTATGGTCAAGGATTAAGAGCCATCCTTCAACCCAACTAATGATAAAATCCTTTCCATTTGTGCTTGGGTAAGGCTCTCAAATCTTCTAGTGATTCTCTACGATGAACGTGTGATTTTCAAGATTGTGTCTAGCCTGGGAACCCCTCTCCGCGTGGATTAGAATACGGTCCAGGCTACTAGGGGCAAGTTTGCTCGTGTGTTGCGTGGCTTTGGACCTCAGCAAGCCTCTCAAGGGTGAGATTAGGGTTAATGGAGATATCATTGTTGTGGAGTATGAAGGGATTGGAGAAATTTGTGTTAGCTGTGGGAGACAAAGTCACTTAGAAGAGAAGTGCCCAGCAACGGGGAGAGAATGTCCTGTCCTGGGGCCGGTTGGCTCCACCGGAAAAAAAAACATTATCTCGATGACCTCCAATGGCGCTCCGGCGAAGGAGGTGAAGGATTCCAACGGTTACATTGGGGCATGGACAGTGGTGCAACATGGTAGGAACAAAAGCAACAGTAAGAGGTATGATCAAGGGCAGAGAAAGTACAACTCCCAACAGAAGCAAACAAGGAGCTGTTTCTTTGGGTTGGCCGTTGATGTTGAGGATGAGCAGGAAGAGGTATCTGACATGGAAGATTGGGAGATGACATAAAGAAGGATTTACAGGAACTAATCCTATGACTAGACAGGTTGAGAAAGGACAAGTAGGTAAGCTGTTTGTGAAGGTGGGTGTTTCCAAGGCGACAATCTTTGCACATTCGAGGAAGAAAACAAAGAAACGGTCTGCTAAAAGCTTCACTTTTCAGGCTATGAAGAAGTCCACTCTCGAGAATTCGGGCGGGGCTAGTACAAGCAAAAACCCTCCTGCTAGGCAAGCTATGGATGGAAAAGGAAAAGTTGCGGGCTTTGACGTGGGCGATTTGAAAGTGATGAACCCTAAAGGAGCCATTTCCCAAACCCACGCTCGCGGAGCCCATTGTGTTGGCTAATAAAACAATGGTGTTGTCCAGGGATGGGAAGCCCACAAAAACTTTAAGCCAAAATAGTGGGCCTATTGCTAAGGAGTCTCTTAGTAATGCTAAGGATAATTAAGGCCCAGATAGGTGTGGATACGTATCAACTAGAGGATGAGGCGACTTTGGAGGCCCAAATGCAGATGGACCGTGCTTCTGATCTAGGGATGGAGTTGAACGATGGAATAGGGCAGAGACTTCATTTGACACACCATATACTTTTAGCGCATTTTTGATACGTAACGTATGAACTGATATCCATTTGTACTATATGAAAAAAAAAGTTCATCTGTAACGTATGAACACTAGTTGATACAGAACGTATGAAACCAATTCAAGAATGCAAAGTTGCATAAACACATCTAATATTCATACGTTCCTTATGAACAAGAGATTCATTCCAGACGTATAGAAAAAAAGTTCATACATTCCGTATGAAGATAGGTTCATATGAAACGTGTCAAAGGTGCGTCAAAAATGAAAATGAGATATGTCAAAAACGAAAAATGAGGTGCGTCAAATAAAAACCGTGTGTATTTATCATATCTCATATTTCTAGCATATAGCATATGGCATAGTTTATACTTTATATCGATATATGTATTCTCCTTCTTCATTTAAACCTTGAATACAATTGTTCAATCTCTTCCTCTTCTCAAACGTTATCTTAATCTTAATATATTATAAATGGGGTGGTTTCCCAAACTAAACACACTGCATTTAATGCTTTGTTTTTAATGTATCATTTTTTCCCCATTTCTTTTATACGTTTACGAATATGTCGCTCAAATGAAGATTTTGACACATCAACACATGTCTATAATGAATTCATATGGAACATATCATCATCTACTACTATTCAATTCCGCAACGCTTTATTGTAAAGTTTTATAGGACATAAAACCCGCGCTCCCAAAAAGTCTAGTTTAGAATAAAATTTGAGATGCTTTTTCAATTAACTATCTTCTAATTTTTTTTTGGATTAGACATCTATTTCGATAGAAATCCTCATTATCGAAATCCTCATTATCGAAATCCTCATAACCATTCTCTTCCACGAGTGAAATAGGATAGTATGATATCTCAAAGGAATGTGTATCAAAATCTCAATTTCCGCAACTTATCCCGATACTATCAACCCGGACTTTGTCTTAGATACTTCATTTTTATTTCCGATCAATAACTTTCTTGATCGAATCCATATAATATTCTTAGACTCGGATATTTTATGAACAAATCGATGTATCCGTGAGTCGATAGACTGAATCAGACAATCATAAACGTACATAATATCTACTTTTACAGATTTGTGAGGCTGTCAACCAACTTGGCTGCCTGTGTGTTTGAAAGTTTGTGGTAGAGAGGTGCTCTCGTGGGCGGATTCATTGAGAGACTATGTTTTAAAAAATTGATATCTTAAGTAGAAAAATGGAAAGGTTTATTTTAACAAAACGATGGGCACCAGAAAGTATTGGTTATATCACGACCCAATCAAGTTTACTTATATCAACAACCATTAAACTCGGTCCCATTTTCCAAATGGCATCTTTGGGACATGAATGGTGTTCACACTTAACATCGCCAATCATAATGTTAACATTATTTCATCTCTGCAGATGACACAAATATCCTCCATACTGTTGCCCATTCTATGACTTCCAAAAGGGTATTCCAGTCATTTTATCCCGTATCCGGTCATTCCGATTAGATGGAATGACAAGTCGAAAAGAGTTTTTTTTGAGAATAGAAAAGGACGAATATGCTTTTCCACTTTGCATTTCCACCTTTAATACAATATTTTGTTGAAAGGTCAAAGACTCGGTAGCGGAATCTCAGCCGTCCGATCAACTTCATCGGTATGGGCTGATCGATCCGATGGTCCAGAATATTCTACTAGAAAGTTCCCATTCCAAACCCTCCTATAAATAATCGTTCCTGCTCTCATTGCAACGAAATCAGACCACGCTTGTGCCGTGCCTACCCCGAGTCAGCCACACTCCTCTCATTTCTCCTTTTCCGATCTTCAGGTTCGTTGTCTATTTTCCGAAATTTACAGCTTCTGGTTTAGATCTGGAATGTTGAGTTGCTTGATTGATTTTCTGCTTTTCATCGCTCGATTTGTCTCCTTAGTGATTGTTTCTGATGGCTGAAAGTGTGATTACTGTTGACGATTGCTGTCTTCGTCATTGTTATCTGTTTTTACTTCCTCGAAAATGTAGGATCTGATTCTAAGGCATTCATCTGTTAGATGAGTTTCTAGTGCTGTTGTTTGATGCGCATTTCTACCGATCTTGTGATTACGGCTTTTCATCGTACAATAATGTGATTTCTGAACTTGTGTTTACTGTCGTTTAAATGTTATCTCCATCTTGTTTTCCTGAAAAAGTTAGATCGCATTTCACTGGGAGGAATTTCTTCTGATTTTTATGGTATTACCGTTGATCGGTCTTGATTGTTGTTCATTCATGCTAATGCGATACCGATCTTGTTTTGTTTGTTGTTGTTGTGATGATTTTTGGGGACTGAGCTTTTCGATTGTTTGCTATCTTGTAATAGTCATCAGCTATGGGAAAGTGCTACCCTACCGTGAGCGAGGAGTACCAGAAGGCCGTTGAGAAATGCAAGAGGAAGATGAGAGGCTTTATCGCTGAGAAGAACTGTGCTCCGATTATGCTTCGTCTCGCGTAGGCTCTCTTAAACTTGAGAAAATAGATTTCTTCTTATGGTTCCTGTTTGTTTCAATACTGATGATCTATTTTCTTGAATCTTACAGATGGCATTCTGCTGGTACTTTTGATGTTTCAACTAAGACTGGAGGTCCTTTCGGGACTATGAGGTTCCAGGAAGAGCTGGCTCATGGAGCTAACAATGGGCTCGACGTTGCATTGAGGTTGTTGGAGCCTATCAGGGAACAATTCCCCATTATCTCCCATGCTGATTTCTACCAGGTTCATACTTCGATTCTGATGCATATGGCTTTCTTCGATAACATGTATTTGTAGTTTTTCCTGATGTATGATTGTTGTATGTAGCTTGCTGGAGTTGTGGCTGTCGAAGTTACTGGAGGACCTGAAGTTCCTTTCCACCCTGGCAGAGTGGTAAGTAAATTGTTAGATTTCTTTTTTCTTTGAATTTGAATATAGAAAATTTGAGCTAGTTTATTGTAAGTTGTGTAACTTAGCATCTACTATTCCAGCTTTAGTGCGGAGTTCAATTTCTAACCCTATTTTTAACAGTAAAGCCATGCAAACATTAACTCTATAAATTCTTTTGTATATACATACTTGAGGTGTTTTGACTATTGGAATAGAGACTTTGCTTATGCTATGTATTTAGCATTGCTAGTCTCTTTCTGATTTTGAAAGGGATATGATCATGTGAATCACGTTACAACTGCATATCAGTGCTATGTGAAAATTTTACTAATTGCTTGTCATTTGGTGTTAGTTCAATTATTAAATAAGGTATAGATCGAGGAGGAACGTCCATAATTATAGTTTGCTGGTTAAGTTTTCTATCGGTTTTATGGATGAAAAATTGTAGAGAACACTGAACTAAGAAGGCCTGTTATAACCTGAACAAGGGATTTATGTTTCCAGCAAGCTTATCACTGCAGCTAAGAACCTATTTTAGATGTTGATAAATGTGCTTCTTTTTCCAGGACCTTGAGAAGCCACCTGTTGAGGGCCGTCTTCCTGATGCTACTCAGGGTAATTTGCTATCCTGTGCTATACTAGTATAAAATTGTGAACTTATGGCTTAATTTTCTTTTATAATACATGTAGGTTGTCCCCACCTTAGGCAGGTGTTCATCAAGCAAATGGGTTTGTCTGATCAGGACATTGTTGCTCTTTCTGGAGCTCACACTTTGGTAGGTTGCTGTTATACTCTGTTGAAATTAAACATTGGAATAATGTCACAGTATTAATTTTGCATTATAATTTCTGCAAACAATCTGCAGGGAAGGTGCCACAAGGAGCGATCTGGATTTGAGGGAGCATGGACCTCTAACCCTCTTATATTTGACAACTCCTACTTCACGTGAGTTATTGTTTCCATGTATCTGCATCGTACTAGAGTGTTAACACGTTCATGAACAGATATATGACAGTTTTTGAATTTGCAACAGTGAGCTTCTAACCGGAGAAAAGGAAGGTCTTCTTCAACTTCCATCTGACAAGGCTCTCCTTGAAGACCCTGCCTTCCGCCCACTTGTTGAGAAATATGCTGCTGTATGTTCTCTATGAACTTGTTAGAATGGAGCAATTATATAAATCTCTGTCCGCTTTAACATTGACAGTATTAATCTCTTATTTCTGTAGGACGAGGATGCATTCTTTGCCGACTTTGCTGTTGCTCACCTTAAGCTCTCTGAACTTGGGTAATGCTTTGTACTTTTGCCGCCATGTTACAGAGTTTTAAAGTTCTTTTTATCTTTGACGTCTAACGCTATCGCGTCTTTGCAGATTTGCTGATGCTTAAGCAGCAAAGTAACGGATGATGCGGTTGCTGGATACATGTATTAGTCTATTTGTCGAGGCTTAGATGGGTTATATTTGAATGTTCTAATGACTTGATATTTGTTGGATGTGAGTCAAACATTAGCTGGTCACCGCATTCTTGATATGCATTTAATACTTTTAACGAATAAGATGCTGAATGTGTTTTTTGGTTGCTTCCATTTTACTGTCTTTACTAAGTCATTCATGCCGCTCCTCCCTCCCAGTTGGTTTTTCCATGTTTGAAATTGTGAAAGAATTTCACGTTTCAGCCTCGTTGATGACGAACGTTTCCCCAATATCCGTCCTCAAAGCAGGATCCTCGTTTTCTGCATTCTTGTCCGATTTATCTTATAAAGTTCCTGAATTTGTTAGCGTAAAACTATACACTAAAGAATGATATGCTCAATCCGATGTTCATGAAACAACAGATCGAATGCTCACCTGCGGATCGCCTGGGAAGAGAAAGGCAATCGAGCTACGATGTGCTAAGAACAATAGAGACAAACGGGGATTTGGATTTCGGGAGTGAAATTGCTTTCTTACAATCAGAGTTGAGACACGCTTATATACTCGTGCTCTTTATGCGAATAAAACGGCCAACGAAATATAATTCGCGTCTAACAACTTTCCTAAACGCGAATAACAAAATTGAACAAAGTGTAATTGGCTTATTCATGAATTACTGTAACAAATCTTCCGCGTTTGAAGAACCTTGTCCTCAAGGTTTAAAGTTTGGAAACCTCCTCTCAATGTCAAAGAGAAACTCCCACGAAGCTTCCTCCACTGGCTGATTGGTCCACTTCACTAGAACCATGGTAGCTGCTCGATTCTGGCGCTTAACCATCTTCCGCTCAAGGATGGATTCGGGCTCATGAACAATTGCGTCATCAACCTGGTGTGGCAATTGAGAAGCAGTGACAACAGACCCCACTAACTGCTTCAGCTGGGAAACATGGAACACTGGATGAACAGAAGTTGTGGCTGGTAAATCTAGTTTATACGCCACCTTACCACATCGATCAACAACTTTGTAAGGGCCATAATACTTAGGAGCCAACTTCTGGTTCGACCTGGACACCATAGACCCCTGTCTATAGGGCTGAAGTTTGACAAAAACCCAGTCTCCTACCTCAAAACTCCTCTCAGAACGATGACCATTACTGATCTGTTCCATCCTGTGCTGTGCTCTCATTAGATGGAACTTGAGAATCAAAATCATGCTCTCCCTCTCCTGGAGAGACCTAGCAACCATCTCCACCTTAGACTCACCAGGAAGATAGGGTAAATGTTGAGGTGGCACTTGACCATAAACAGCTTCAAAAGGTGTAATCTGGGCAGCAGTGTGAAAAGATGTGTTGTACCAATACTCAGCTAATGGTAACCACTTGCTCCAAAGGTGTGGCCTATCACTTGTCATGCAACGAAGGTATGTCTCCACACACCTATTAACCACCTCAGTCTGACCATCTGTCTGAGGATGGTAAGCGCTAGAATAGTTCAAAGAAACTCCTTGCTTCACAAATAATTCCTTCCAAAATTCACTAAGGAATATGGCATCTCTGTCAGAAGTAATAGATCTGGGGAAGCCATGAAGCTTGAATACATCATTCAAGAAAGTCTGAGCCACCCCTGAAGCTGTGTAAGGGTGAGCAAGAGCAGAGAAATGAGCCGCCTTGGTCAACCTATCCACCACTACCATGATAACTGACTTACCAAAGGACAAGGGTAAACCAGTGATGAAGTCCATAGTAATGTCTTGCCAAATACTCTCAGGGATGGGTAAAGGCTGTAAGAGGCCAGGATAAGCAGCATTATCATACTTGCATTGTTGACACACTAAACAAGCTCTTATAAATGCCTGGATGTCCTTAATCATACCCTTCCAGTAAAATAATCCCTTTATTCTTTGATGTGTAGCATCACGGCCCGAATGTCCACCAACACCAGAAGAATGGAGCCAAGACATCACTGAATTCCTGATGGTGACGTCTGAAGAGAGGACTAACTTCCCTTTCCTCCTGAGCAAACCATGTGCCCATGTAAAGTGCTTCTTGCAATCTGGTTTAACAGAAAGTTGTTGTATCAATTCAGCCAAAGCAGGGTCTGTAGTATAAGAAGCCTGAATCTGCTGCAATAAATCACCCTCCACAACAGATAAAGCCATATAAAGAATCTCAGATCCCTCTTTCCTGGAAAGAGCATCAGCTACTAGGTTAGTCTTTCCCTCTTTGTATTGTATCTCATAATCAAATTCAAGGAGCTTTGGTAGCCACTGCTGCTGGATGGGAGTGTTCAATCTCTGCTCTAGAAGATACTTCAAACTCCTTTGATCAGTCCTTATGATAAAATGAGAGGATAGCAAGTAATGGCGCCATTTTTGAACAGCAAACACCACAGCAAGCAGCTCCTTTTCATAGATGGACAAGAGTAATTGTTTTCCCTTTAAATGCCTGCTAATATAGGCCAAGGGATGTCCTTCCTGCATCAATACAGCACCAATACCATCTGAGCACGCATCTGTTTCAATGACAAAACCTTTGTCAAAAAGAGGAAGGGCCAAAACTGGAGCTTCACATAAAGCCTTCTTGAGAGTGATAAAGGCTAATTCAGCTTCCGGAGACCACTGGAAAGAGTCCTTCTTAGTTAGGAGAGTTAAGGGTCTAGCAATTGCTCCGAAACCCTTGACAAACCTCCTATAATATCCTGCAAGTCCCAAAAATCCTCTCAGCTGCTTCAAAGACTTAGGTATGGGCCAATCAGATACAGCTTGCACCTTCAAGGGATCAGTAGCAACTCCTTGAGCAGAAATAAAATGGCCAAGGTATTCTACCCTGTCGGTGGCAAAAGCACATTTGCTCATCTTAGCAACTAAAGAATTCGAGCGCATTTCCTCAAAAACCTGTTGAAGATGAATAACATGATCCTCTAAAGAAGCACTGTAAATGAGGATGTCATCGAAAAATATGAGAACAAACTTCCTCAAAAAGTTCTTGAAAACAGCATTCATAAGCCCTTGGAAAGTAGCTGGAGCATTCGTTAGCCCAAAGGGCATAACCAAATATTCATAGTGGCCTGAATGTGTCTTAAAAGCTGTCTTATGCATATCACTAGGCTCCATCCTAACCTGATGATAGCCTGCCCTTAAATCGATTTTAGAAAAAATCTGAGCTCCTCCAAGCTCATCAAGTAAATCCTCAATCAATGGGATAGGGAATCGATCCTTGATTGTCAAACCATTCAGCCCTCTATAGTCCACACACAACCTCCAAGATCCATCCTTCTTCTTGACTAGAACAACTGGTGAGGCATAAGAGCTGCAGCTATCCTGAATAATGCCTTGCTCTAACATTTCTTTCACCATTTTATCTATCTCATTTTTCTGAGAGATAGCATATCTGTATGGCCGTTGATTTACTGGGACAGCACCCTCTTGCAAAGGAATCCTGTGATTGTGATTAAGTCTGAAGGGAGGAAGAGCAGTAGGCAAGGCAAAAATATCAGCAAACTCAGACAGCAAAGAAGAGACTGATTGTGGTATCTCTGAAACAGACTTAGTAGCAAGGGAGTAACAACAACCATAAGAAGCTGTACTAACCGATTGGACACACAACATGGCCAGCTGAATGTTGTCATCCTTGAGTTTGGAAAGCTTCTTAGCTTTCAACTCTCTCACAGACCCCTGCTTTATACCATTAAGGATTACTTGCTTTGATCCTATTTTGAATTTCATCACCAAATTCTTGAAATCCCAAGTGATAGAACCCAATGTTTCAAGCCACTGTATACCTAATACCATATCACAGCATCCTAAAGGTATAATCATGAAGTCAGCCTTAAAAGCTATACCCTGGAAAGTCCAACTAAAATCAGCAACAGTTGAACTAACAGACAGTTTACTACCATCAGCAACAGATACCTGAACATTCTGAGCAGCCTGTAACTTGCAACCCAACTTCTGAGCAATTGTGACATCCATGAAGTTGTGAGTGCTCCCTGAATCAATAAGAATGTAGAGTGCTTTGGCATTAGACATACCATGAACCCTCATTGTTCTATAACCAGATATGCCAGCCACGGCACTAATAGAAATATGAGCAGAATCCGCTGGAGTAACTTCTACTTCCTGAGGAGAATCATATTCAGCCTCCTCATCCTCATCCAGATCTAACAGATAGAGTTGAGCTTTCTTGTGTTTGAGAAAGTGACCAGGCGTGTACTTCTCATCACAATAATAACAGAGACCCTTAGATCTTCTATCATTCATTTCTTCTGGTGAAATAAATTTCCTAGGAGCATAGGATTCTTTAGGTTTCTCAGCAGACATAGGAGATGCAATAGTACTATCAGTCTCCTTCTTAGATGGAAGAATCCCCTTAGATTGGACAGATGTTGAACTCTTAGAAGAATTCCAAGACTGAAAAGGCTTCTTAGGGTGTGCTTTCTCATACAATCGACCTAATAGCAAACACTCACGAATAGAAGTAGGACGAAACATCCTAACGTGCATCTGAGTATCATTACGCAAGCCAGCCAGATAAGCACTAACAAGATAAGACTCAGGCAACGAAATTCGAGTACGAATGAGTTCAAACCTGCCGTGGTACTCTGAGATTCCATCCGTTTCTTGCAAGTTCTTGAGCTCTGCAATCGGATCGTCTAACAACTCCTCAAATCGTTCTTTGAGCAAAACTTTGTAAGCAGGCCAATCAGAAGCTACAGCCAGGCCAACGTCAGATTGCATAAGAGCCTGATGCCAAGTCGCTGCCAAATCATCGAAGTGGATTGAAGCTAATCCGACTTTCAACTGCTCCGGAGTTTGATCTATAGCAAAGAACTGCTCGATCTTGAAGAGCCATTCCTTAATTCGATCACCTCCAAAACGAGGGAAATCCAACTTCGCAAGCCGTGTCACACCAGAATAACCAAACTGAGAACCAGAACGAAGAGGACGTTGCAGATCTGGTACCTGAGTTGGAATTAGAGGCGGTGAACGAGGTCGAGAAGATGTAGCTTGAGAATTAGGAGCACTGGATGACAGATGCAAACGGAATACCTCCAATATGTCGGCAACATCCTTGCTAATCTTGCTATTCTGCTCCGCCATTTGAGTTTCCAAAGATTGCGTGTGCTCCAACAGCTGATCGATACGAGTTCCTAAGGTTTCCTCGATTTCCTTCATGGCGGCCTCACGATTCAAGGATTGATTGCGAGTTTCAGCCATGGTGAAGGAAGGCCTAGCAATCTGATACCTTTGTTAGCGTAAAACTATACACTAAAGAATGATATGCTCAATCCGATGTTCATGAAACAACAGATCGAATGCTCACCTGCGGATCGCCTGGGAAGAGAAAGGCAATCGAGCTACGATGTGCTAAGAACAATAGAGACAAACGGGGATTTGGATTTCGGGAGTGAAATTGCTTTCTTACAATCAGAGTTGAGACACGCTTATATACTCGTGCTCTTTATGCGAATAAAACGGCCAACGAAATATAATTCGCGTCTAACAACTTTCCTAAACGCGAATAACAAAATTGAACAAAGTGTAATTGGCTTATTCATGAATTACTGTAACAGAATTTTTCTTTACCCAGTTTTTGTTACAATTAAAGTTCAAGAACAAGGCACATTGAAGTTTTATGGATTTAAATTTAAAAACAATTTTTTTTGTGTAGGGATGAAAATTAGAAGCAAAACAACCAATGCATTTGGTGGTAATGTATTGGAAATTTTCGACTCGAATGGGCTCCTGGGAACTATACAAGCTGATCGAATGAAATGTCAAGACAAAAATCATATAAACATGAAATTTCTCTTTTCGGAAAATCTGAGTGTATATAATTGTTGAGTCAGATGCCTGACATTCGTTCAGACTAATCAGCTCTAAAAGTTCTAACCGTGAGATTATAGTATAAGATGATATTGCTAATATTTTCCCAAATTATGCAAGCCTAGGCTTTGATCATACACAAAACAGTGTTCATTCTTTCATACTAGTAGGCTTCATCAGCATCTTGGTTCCATTGATAAAAGGATTCATCTAGATAGAGCATTTGCTTCATACATTAGCAATTCAATTGCAGTATCTGCATCTGTCTGTCTAGTCAGCTCTAGTGTCTATTCTTCTGATTCCGACTGACTTCTTGCCAGCTACCGGAGGAAGATTCTCGGTAGTTAAGTAAAAAGACGCTAACAACCAATATGACGGCGTCATCATCCAACCTATACTGGTATGGATAGCAATGCATTTCAACTGCACTAAACACATTCACAGCAATGCATCTACTGATTATAAGGATTACATGCTAATGCACTTGCATTATTGGTAAGAGCTAATGCTAGGAGAAATGTTTCTTACATTATCCAATAAGACTGAGTTGTCTAGTGTTTATTTGGATGAGCTGGATTTCGTGACAAATCACATTTGTGCAAGCTATTAATGAGGAAAAGGGAATCATGAGTGATATGAACAAATGCTAATGAACAAAATTAAAAAAAAACTTGAAAATTGATTATGCTGCTCAATTTCTCGCAAGTCTTTCCCTTCAAAGTTAGTGCACGCCTTCTGTAGAGTATCGTTAGTATTCGCCCGTGTACTTAGTGCAGTCGTAAGGTCCAATTCCCTGATTGTTTTTCCGCTTCACCTGAGAAATCAAAGAGGTTATCCACATCAACCTTTTTTTTACAAGAACTAGAGAGCTAACATATTTCTAATGAATATTTATAAATTTAAATAGATCAAGTCAGCATACTTGTTTGCACATCATGAAACCTACAAGCCAGTTTGTCTATCCCAAACACATGTTGTCGGGTGGTAAGGGACCCCAACCACCCAACATGAGGTCTCGAGTTCGAGACTTGGTGGAGGTTAAAAATTGTTTGTTGGGAGAGCCACCCACGCAGCTCGAACTCTAGATGTAAGGGTAGTAGGGGAGTCCCCTAACCGCTGAACTAGAGTGGGAAACCAAAAAAAAAAAGAGTAACTAACTGTTAGGAAGTCTATGCAGCCACAGAGTGTCACGAGATTAATGCCTCAATTATACACAATTGTTTATATTAAGCCAGACAAGAAAAGGATAATTTATTTTGCTAAATAATCGGCTATAAGTATTCACTATGAAAGTGATAGTCTCCACAGTCGTGGATCTCTTCCTCCACTATCACATTCTAAGTCCTCGAGTGTTGTTTATGCTACTTTATTATAGTTTCATGGTGTTATTGTTGTTTTCAAGAAAAGATTGCAAAAAAGGCAAAAAGAAAAGTTGGAAGAATCATACTGGAGACCAAGGGCTGGGTTCAGGTGATAACTTGGTAGGAGGAGAATTTTGTACAGGACCAGTCTTCAACGTCAATATATCCTGCAGTGATGAAGTACCCTGATATTAGGAATGATCAGATAAACTACTGCATAAGAAACTAAAATGTTCATTGCCAGTTTCTGCTGATGTCAGTGTACATCATTACAAATTGTGTGAGCATAAAAATGCTCATCAGCTATTTAATTCATTGGCATTAATGAATAATCAAGTTTGTGAGAATCTAATCTAAAGGATCACATAATTAAAATAATAAAAGACACTTTGGACCTGTCTTGAACTTCATAACGCATTACCTCTCCAGCTTCTTCAACTATAGCCAGCCACTCATCTGAAAATGGAGCAACATCTGCTGGTGGTCTGATTACAAGAAGTGATTCACTTTTTCCATCTTTCACTATTCCCCTGCAATACGAGATGTTTCAATAAAACACAGTTGGTAATGTGCAAACTGCAGTAAAAAGGTAGAGAATAAAGAAAATTTAAGATGCTTACGATCTTGCTTTTTCATTTGAGCGCTCATGTTCTAAGAATCCTGTTGTCGCTTCATCTGGCATCAATTTTTCAATTGAAACTGTTCTTGGGCTCAACTGAGATTCTGCCTCGTGTTTCAATTCTGTATCTTCAAATGTGACTAAATCCTTTGAGCACAGCTCACTTATTAAAGAAGCTGATGTTGCTTCATCTGGCATCAACGGTTCCTTCGCCACTTCATCAGAAGTAATATGTTGCTGATCACTCTCAAATGTTGATAATTCTGCAGACGCTGAACCAAGTCCTTGAGCTTGAGGAAGTGACAACTCAGCATCACATATAACTGTATCAGTTTGACTTGTCCTTGCTGACAAATGAAGTTCACAATCAGCATTTTGATCAGTTAAGTCTGTTTCGTATATGTACTCTGCAACAGGTAGATCCTCATAGTCTTCTGCCGGTGGCTCACTCACATTATCATCATCAACAATGCTTCCATCAACAATTTGAACAGGTGTTTCCATCAGAGGAAGGCGGCAATGCAGCATTATGAGTCCATCTTTTGCAATAATACTATTAGTAGTATCAATTTCTAAAGTCCTTTCAGGAGAAAAGCTTCTTTTTAGTGGCTCCTTCATATTTGAACTCAATCCATCATAAACCTCATCTCCTACATGGGAAGGACATTGCAACTCTTGAATTTCTAGGTAACAATTACTCCCTATAGAAGTGTGAACAGAATACTCTTGAACATCAGATTCCAGGCCAAAACCTGTGCTCATAACTGGCAAATTATTTTGTCCTTGCTTATCATGGGAGTCAGATTTTTTATGTATCCGAGGGGCTGATAGATGATCTTCAGAGCTTTGAAACAAGTCTGTATCATTATATCGAAATTCTTGAATAGGGGAAACAGACCCGTTATGTTTTCCATCAACACCCATAGTAGTGAGAGAAGTATGTCCATGTTCCACACCAACTTCCTCAAGACAATTATCACTTATCTGCTCCAAAGGATTCTCATATAAAAGAGCTTGTACATTAAAGTTCAACACATCGTTCTCATACTGTACAGGCTCATCATGAATCTTAGGGCTACTGATGGATGAAACAGAGCATGGCTGAACTGGACCTTGGACAGATACTCTTTCCATAGTCACTTTTGGGATTTTGGACTGAATAACATTCTCTGTGGCTCCTGGATTATGTGAAATAGATGAAACGGAGCATGGCTGAACTGGACCAGAGTCAGGTATTCTATCTCTAGTCGCTTTTGGGATCTTGGACTGAATAGCATTACATTTTTGTCCTACGCTATTTGGCATAGATATTTTTGTCTGCCAAAATTATTAAGAATTAGCAACTTAAAATGTTCTCTGTCAACTTAATACATTTTCAGATAAGGAGTAGTATCATACCTCACTAAAGAACCTCGATGATGGAGATGGCATCCTTAATCCCGAAGGCTTTGCTACTTGAGTTTTAACGGACTGCCCAATATTACAATTGTTGCCAGTATTTGCACGGACTGAATCTGCAGCTTTGCTTGTCCCATCATTTGCTTCCAGTCCAACAGGCAATATCTTGCCTGTAATAATTTCTGATGAAGTAATATCCTTTACTTTTGGCAACTTGTGGCTGTTTGATGATTGATCTCGAGAACTTAGAACCGTCTGGAAGATAGATATATAAAATCATAACAAGACTTCAAACACTAAGCCTAAGAGATACATTGTAGTGTAGTCAATAGATTTTTAATATGCTGAGAAAAATGTGGATTCTCACCCTATTCTTCCTAGTTCTTTGATCAGAAGGTTTAGATGGCTTGGATATCCTCTGGGAAACAATCTTTGGAGCATTAGAAGTATTTCTTGTGTTGAACTTTCCTTTTTGACCTAAATTCTTCTGGACACTGGGTGCTGGATAACAATTTCAATAAAAAAACAGAAGGGTGGCTATAGTCAAAAGATCATTCCACTGGTGTACTTTGAATAACAAAGCAACGAAGACTATGGAAAGGACCTTAAGTAATAACTGAACTGTAAATAACAAGCTTTCACTGATGCAGACAAAAGAAGAAATAAAAAGGTGTAGCTGAATATTAAAATAAAATTCTAATAGGAGTCAAGAATTACCAGGTGGGGCTATACGATTACGCTTCACATGGCTTGCATCTGAGCTGCTAGGTATCATGGAACTTAGATGAGCATCAGGTTTTAACACTGACATTCTAGGAATTCTGGACATTTCTGTTACAGGTTTTGCTGGACTTGTGCTCAGAAGCCTCTTGTGCGTAATGAAAGAGTTAAGATTACTAATTTGTACTGGTTCAGCAAGAATTAAAAATCCTCTTTAAAAATTAGCAAACACATGTATATGCCATTTGAAAGGATATGATGTAGGAGCACGGTTGTTCAAAGACCCCCCTTCTTTTCGTTCACTTTTTTTAGCAGATGCTGTGGATGCTGATTTCTTCGTCTAAATGTAAGAAAAATGGAGAAAAATAGGTTATACTGCTATAACCCTTAAGAAGGTGGAAATATTATGTTGTTTAATCATATATACTAACTAGTGAGCCTGATGCAAGAGATTTCTGCTTCCCAATTGAGCCTTCCCCAGTTCTTATATTTTCCTTAGTGCGGCTATAGTGCAACTTCCTCAATGACTTTGATCCAACGGTTTGCAAACCAGTGGGAGTAGTAGAATGCATTAGTGTCCTTTGTTCTTCAGATATAACGGGTAAATATTTCCCATCAAGCTTACTTGGAGTCCCGCATATCATAGACAATTCCAGATTACTCAAAACACCTAGAACATAACAAGAAATATTTACTCCTTAACAACTGAGTAAAGGAAGGTAGTCAAATGAATTCTTGAGAATACCTTCTTCTGTAAAAAAAGCTTTATCCCACGCAAGGCTTTTGCGGAGGTTATAGCCTCCAACTTTCCGGTTCCTTTTCATCTTCTGGGGTTCAATGCTTAAGTTACTGGACCCTGGTGTCATGTTGCAGCTTCCCTTAGAATTCTCTTTGTTGCTATCAGGCAATGTATCACCCTTTTCTCCCGAATGCACACTACTTTTAAGAACTGCAGCAGATTATAATAGGAAGAATTGTTGCATTAGTGCCACATTATAAATACAGCCATGAATTAATTTCTCTCCAAACCAAAGTGAAGTTTGTAGCTTTTTAACCCTTTTTCAAGCATGATTTGGATTTGATTCTTATCCTAAAAAGAAGCTGGAGACAAGAAACCAATACCATCCAATAATATCGGACACATTCATAATGTGGATGACTAAACTTAGCAAATGTCATGCTACACAGAGATGGATTCTATAATGCATTGCAAACAGAACTGGAAAATGACAATGCTGAGGAAATTGTAGCAATAAGGAAACGTAAAACAGCAACAAATGAACCTCCAAGAGAGAGATCGCGCAATTCACACACAAATTGAAACCCTAACAGAAACCACAATCACACATTATGCATAATGTGCAGCAAATAGAGTCTAAATTTCGAGAATTAAAGGCGATAGAAACCCTAACTTGACTTAGGTGGGCGAGAAGAAGCAGCAGATCCGGTAATAACAAGTGGAGAACAAGCGAAGCGTCCGGTATCGTCTGGAGCCGGAAGTAAGTTTCTGAGAAGAGAATCATCTTCATGGCCGATGTCAATGAGCGAGAAATCATCTGAATCCATGGATCTCTGCGGTGGTGTGTTCAAAAATCAAATTGAAATGGAAGAGAGCGGGAAGGAGAGCAGATAGAGATGGAGTTCGTCACATCACACGTGATTTAGGGGAACCTAGCCTTATTAAAACATTTTTATCCATAAGATATCACTTCTAAATTTGTTACGGAGTATATCTATCTTATATATTAAAGTTGAGACTTTTAAAGTCTTTAGAGTAATTCTATGCTAGGTTGTTGAGCTACTTTTATTTTTTAATTTTAATTAAAAATATATTGAATAATTAACTCAACAAATAAATATTAATCTTATAAAACAATCACTTCATTCAACATAAAAACAATACAAATTATCCTATCCTATTAAGAATAAATTTAAAATTTTAATTATGATATATATAATAGATATTTATATATAATTAAATTATATATCATTCATGAAATGAATATGTATTAATTAGTATTCAAAAATAAAATGTTAAATTTATTTCGCTTATTTGATGAGAGTTAAACTTCATTTTTAGACAAACTTGACTTAAGCGGTATGAATTTTGACGACGAACAATTTAAAATACCCGTGCATGGCACGGGTCACTACACTAGTTTCAATTTGTTACGGAGTGTAATTGAAAAATTGAAATATACTCCTCTTCTAGATGAGTGCTATAATGTTGTTCCCTCTCTTTCAAACCGATTATTTAATAATATAATAATTATTTCGTGTTAAATTTGATATATAATGTGTAGATATGCACAACAACTTTACGGCATGATATTTAGAATCCGGTTTTTGGGTAAATACCCTAAAACTGTTATGTTTTTTAAGTTTTTGCATCACTTTTTTAAGTTATAAGAAAATACCCCATTTGCTGTCAACAAAAATTTTAGAGCTGTCAACAATTTTTTTTACAGAGCTGTCAACAATTTTTTTTACAAAGTTGTCAACAATTTTTTTTACAGAGCTGTCAACAAAATTTTTAATAGAGTTGTCAACAAGAATAATAATAAGTTGTCAACACGACTAAATAAGTTGTCAACACGACTAAATAAGTTGTCAACACGACTAAATAAGATGTCAGCACAACTAAATAAGTTGTCAAAACGACTAAATAAGATGTCAACACGACTAAATAAGTTGTCAACACGACTAAATAAGATGTCAACACGACTAAATAAGTTGTCAACTCGACTAAATAAGTTGTTAACACGACTAAAATACGGTCAACAACATACAACACGACTAAATTTTAACAGAGCTGTCAACAAGAATAAAACATTGTCAACACGACTAAACAAGTTGTCAACCCAACTAAATAAATTTTTTACAAGACTAATAAACGGTCAGTAACATACAACACGAGTAATATTACAAAATTGTCAACATTATCAACACTTTAAAAAACTTGTCAATACTTTACAAAACTTGTCAACACACTGCGAAAGTTGTCAACACAATAAATAAAGATTAAAATTATCTGCACAAAGATCAAATTAATCAAGACACACCATCAATATTCCCTGTCTCCTGTAATTCACTAATACGAATCACTTGAAGCTAATCCCTTAACACTTGGTTACTTGATTCGAGCATAGTTCATCAACCTTTCAATTGTTTAACCAGTCAACTACGGTGGCAGCGAGATCTCATACCGAGAGTGGGGGTTGCACTGCCAATGCTCCTGTAACAACAACAAATCAACAATGTTAATAAAAAAAATTGGTTCATACAAAAACAATCTCCAAAAACAACATCATAACCCAATTCATCAAAAACCACATATTTGAGATGAAGCCACTTGAAATTCAATTGAGAAACCCTATAACCTTACACAAACCACATTCCTATGAAGATTCAGTTGAACACTAATACCGTAACCTGAATATAGTCAAACTAAACCACATTCGTATGAAGATTCCATTATGATCTAGTGTTAACAATGTCATTTCCTAATCTGTAAAGTTTATGGACTTGTTGTCCCACATATGTAAAGTTTCAATGATCATGAAAGCTTGAGAAACTTTTGGAAGTAAAGTTAGTATCCACTAATTGTCAAACACCAGCAGCAATGGGGATTCAGAAGTCACATAAATCAAATTGTAATCATTAAACTTTGTTGATAAAAACCAAAGCTTCTGAAGAGAAACTTATCAGCAAATTCTATCCACCAATCTTAAAAAATCAGCACCAATCATGAAGTTAAAAAAATTCCAGCGGTCATAGATCCGATTTCATCAGAAAATGTTTTATTTATATTATTATATATGCAAAAATCACATTAGAGGAAACCACTAAATGAAGGGATATGAAGAGTGCTTCCATTAGTGTGTGGTGTAATTTGGTCTAGGCTCTTTCTGATTATTCAATCAACCTGCAGCTTAAATATAAAGGAAAAGACCCATATTCAAAGCTAATGTACCCACAACGAATCGAAAAAGTTCATTTGGTGTGTGACATGATTCCTCTAGGCTCTTCCTTATTCTCAATCCACTTGCAGAGACTTAATGAATAAAAGTAGACAAGTGATCTATCTTTGATAAGGAAGTCTTTCAAGTAAAATTGTAACAAGATGCACTCAATGAGAAGATAGAATGGAAATTCAGAAGTTTATCATAGATCATAAAAAAGCTTACTGAAGAGAAACTTGTCAAGGCTTTCATGCTGAACATACTCATAAACAAGAAGCTTCTCCCTCCCTAAAACGTAATACCCTAACAGATTCACCACATTGTGATGCTGCACTCTTGTCAACAATCTCGCCTCATTCTGAAACTCACTCTTCCCTTGCCTTGAACTCTTCGATAGCTGCTTCACTGCAATCTCTCTTCCATCGTCCAATTTCCCTGTAAATTTCAAACACATAAACCCTAAACCCCCAAATTTCACGATCCTGTAATTCCATTAGCCAGTAGTGATAAATACCTTGAAGACAGGTCTGAATCCTCCTTCTCTGAGCTTGCGATGAAGATTAAACTTATCGATTGCTTTGATAAGTGCTTCGCACGCGAAGTGCTTCTGCTCCTGCGCTGCAATCTGCTTCAAATCTATCTCTGTTCATCCAGACGAACACAAAACCAGATAGTGATGAAACGGAGAAATCCCTCCTCCTGTGGATGAGAGGCGACGAAGATTGATAGAAAGAAGGAAGGAGGAGGTTGAGAAGAAAGAGAGGGAGAGTTGCAGGTTTAGATTTGGGAAAGGGGAAAGAAGGGAGAAAGAAGAAACTCGTGTTAATGGAATCGGGGAGAGGGGTAGGGTAGAAATTAATTATTTAGTTGAGGCAGTGTAGTTATTGGAAGTATTGTGCCCAATAGGGCATTGGGCACAAATAAATGTATTTAGAATACCTCTTAGACTCAAATACCGGAAATCACCTTTTAAATTGGTCAATTTGTAAAAAATTACCTTTTAATTTATTTATTTTTACCGAAAACCACCCTTAAATCAGTTCCGTTTGCCCAGAACCACCCCACCCAACTTTTCCGTTAAACTTCCGTCCGTTTTAATTTTTTAATTATTTTTTAGGCTCAAATACCGAAAACCACCCCTTAAATGGGTCAATTTCCAAAAAACCACCTCTTAAATTTTCTTTAATCTTTTTATTGTTTTTTTTATCTTTTTAATTCAATTTAACCCCTTTAATTTTCTTTACCCAAAATTCTCTAATAAAACCAAGTATCATAGGGATGTGAGCTTCTAAAAGCTCTCTCCTCTCTCCACAAACCTAGAAACCATAAAACCCAAAATTCAAAATCCACAACCCAAATCTCTAACAACAACAACATTTACACTAACAACACCAGCCCCAAATCAAAACAGTACTAGATATCAAACTTGAGAACCACTAACAAGTAACAATACTCAACCTTTATGAAAACAACAACTCCAACCTTCAACAAGGAATAACTTAAGAAAGAACAACTACTCAACTACTGGAAATCAGTATCTTGATTGTTGATATCACTTCTCTCTCTGGCTCTAGAGGAAGGAGGAAGGTGGTACTAAATCAAATTAAAACCATAAGTTCAAAGTTTACTTTTCAGATCTGGATTCTCCTCCCACTTAGATCCACTTCTGCTTCACCCAAACAACACCAGACCACCTAACCAAGCCCTCCGAGCCGAGCAAGGTCCTTTTTTATCAATTTCCGAAACCACAATCGAAGAGACCAAATCTTGCCTAGATCTGGCTCGCCGAGTCGACCATCGCCTGATTCAATCGGTTTCAGGCTCCGCTCGCTATCCCCGGGTTGGATCTTCGCTTACCCTCTCTCGATTTGCAAACCTTGTTAATCGAAGACACCATTCCACAATCCGGACTCATCAGATCTCTTGATCTTTTCTCTTCAAACCAAAATCTCAATATACAACTCGATCCTTCGGCGTTAACCTCGAGTAGTGCTCTTCAACAAATTGAAATGGCGAAATTCGGTTTCTTTCACCTTTGCTCTGTTCTTACTTTGAAACTGGGAAAACAAAAGCAAGCAAGACTCAATTTTATTTTTTATTTTTTTCTTTTTTATGCGTACTAGTTACGCTGTCTTCTACTTTTTAACCAAAAATAAAGTTAAGAATTGTAATTACTCACAAGTCTAACAATTTTAATATTAAAAAATAGAGCCAAAAGCACATCATTTTCTCAACAACAGTGACATGTATTTTTTCGGCGAAAAACCCCGCACCCACTTTTTTATAACTGTCACCCGCCTTGGGCGCAACCCGGATGCGTCCAAAATGTTTTTATCAAAACCCGGTTCAGTTTTGGGCGCATCCAACTTAAACCGGATTTTTTAAACTTTTGACGGCAAAAAAAAAAATTTTTTTTTTTTTCTTGGGCGCAGCCAGGATGCGCCCAAGAATGACCCGGTTCAAAAAAATAAAAATTGGACGCACCCGAAATGCGCCCAAGACGGGTGCCAGTTATAAAAAAATGGGTGCGGGGTTAAACAACCTATTTTTTTGTACTGTCATGCTTACCGAACCAAAACAAACTTCAAACTAAACTTGGCCAACCCACATCAATAAACGTGGCTCAATTTTGCCAAGTTTTCAACAAAACATATATTCATTAATATTTTAATGAATAACCCATTTTAACACTCTTGTTATATTAACCAAAGATAAAAATCTATTTGGTCTTTCTGCTATCTTTCAAGCCATTTAAGTTACTTTCATTTTTTTGTTTAAAGTTGTGCATCGGCTCTCGAGATAAAATGTCGTTCCGGAAGAGACTACAGTCATGGCTGTGTGGTTTGGATTGTCTGCTTGAGATTAAGCACTTCCATGAGTTATATACTTGCCTAGTTGCATCACACAACTTGAAGAATGATTGTATTCTGCTCCCCGGCGTCACAACGCCTGTGTTGGCCTTAGTGCAACCCGTGTTCGTGTCCATTCTCTCTCCATCCCGGTGTGCAGAGCTTTACTCACTGATTTGATAGTGTCTTTGTTGACGTTGATAATGGTGCGACGGTCCTTGTTGTTTTATCTCACCCGTGTAGCAATTACCTGTTTTTGTATCAATTTCTTAGATCTTTATGATCTCATCCTTCGGGATGCTCTAGGGCGGTTCATTCTTGATAGGTAAATCCCCCTAAATGCTTTCTTATTAAAAAAAAAAAAAAATCTTCCACATCTCGCTCCACTCTCCTTGACTCCATTTACCGCTCCAATGATTAATCCAGCCATGATCTTCGATCATCTTCTAGATCTCGCTCTCAATAGTTGCTGAGGAATTTCTCTTCGAAGAATTAAGGCTCAAGAAGCAGAATTACGCCTTAATCGCCCCTCCTCCGCCGCTCACTCGGATCGATGAAGGTGCCCTCGTCTCCATGAAGCTCCACGGAATCTTAGCTCTGTTGGCCGGTTTTCGTCCTTCGCCAACTCCGATTTCCTTTACAGTATGACGAAGAAGAACTTACCGAATCTGAGCTCGAGGGGCTTGCGGAGCTGTTCGGAAGTGATAAAGTTGAGAGATTTCTAGAGGTCTTCCAAATCGAAAGGCTTGAAGAGTTTCTCCCACTCGTTTGGGGGATTTGGGTCGGGTTGTTTGACGGAATTGGTGGGAGTGAATGAAACTCCGCCATTAATGGAGGATGAAAGGTCAGAAATGACAACTTATCAAGTTTAGGAGAAGAATTAGAGAGTTGAATAATTGGATATTAGAGTTTTATTAGCGAGATGTGGACGGTGAAGGGGCTAAGTTGGATATTAGGGTTTTATTAGGGAATTTTGGGTAAAGAAAATTAAAGGGGTTAAATTGAATTAAAAAGATTAAAAAAACAATAAAAATATTAAAGAAAATTTAAGAGGTGTTTTTTTGCAAACTGACTCATTTAAGGGGTGATTTTCGGTATTTGAGCCTAAAAAAATTAAAAAAATTTAAAAAATTGAAATGGACGGAAGTTTAACGGAAAAGTGGGGCGAGGTGGTTCTGGGCAAACGGAGCTGATTTAAGGGTGGTTTTCGGTAAAAATAAATAAATTAAGAGGTAATTTTTTGCAAATTGACCCATTTAAGGGGTGGTTTTCGTTATTTGAGCCTACCTCTTAATACATGTATATCATATCATTTCGTTGTAATCGATATTTATCGTATGAAAGATCGTTTCATTATGAAGTCAAGATAAACCAACAAAAAGCTCATCATAGTCTTAGGTATATACAATCCTGCTTGAGATTAACAACACTCTAGGAATACAACTATTTGACCAATGTTCCAATTACAAAATTGATGCGGAATAAGTGGCTAATGACGATCTAGACACCAAAACTCTAACACAAACTCGAACAAAGAGAAAAAAACGGAATTAGATATGAAAATGACTGAAAGATAAATTGAATGATAAACAAATTGGAACCAAATCAAACAACGATAAAACCCTCGAACTTAAGAACAATAACCTTACCAAATGATGAAGAAACCCCAAAGAATTACAACAAAACACAATGACTATAGGCCAAGACACCTGGAGTATGCTCTATGAAGACTCGATAGCACCAACCTTATGGTGGAGATGGACACACTTCCTTTGCGGTGCCAGATCACCAGATCTTAGAGCGGTGCCAGATCTGAGAGTCGTCATCGACAACTTCCTTTGCCACTCTCGCTAGATCTAAAAGCGGTAGCGTTGGGGAGATGTCGGTGTTGTTTCACCAATTGTTTGGCCAGAGGCACGACGACGGTCACCAGAGATACAAGTCGAGGAAGAAGGGGGAGTTAGTCATTCAGTTAGAACCGAACCGAAAACCAAACTAGGAAATTTTAGGAACCGAAAACCGTAAAAACAAATTATGAATTTTTTTTTAAAATAAAAATACTGTATATATTCAGATTTTTATTTTTATTTGTTATTAATTAATAAAATTAATTATTAAAATATAATTAATTATTTTTCAAATAAAAAGTTCGTTTTTAATCAAACAAAAAACTGAGAACCGAACTAACTTCAGTTCGGTTTTCGTTTTTAACCGAACTCCAAAAAACTGAGAACCGAACTAACTTCAGTTCGGTTTTTTCGGTTCAGTCCAAAACCGAATCAGAACCAAAATTTGCACAACCTTAGAAATGTCGGATACGGAAATGGAGGGAAAATGATGGATTTGGAAATAGATAGGGAATGTCGGATCTGAAATGGAGGGGGAAGAGAAATGTGGGGAGATGGAGATTAGGGTTGCACAACCGGTCTAGACCGGAATTTTTCAAACCTATGGACCGGGGATCGGAAATTCCCGGGTCGATCCAGACCGGAAATTCCTGGGCCCAGACCGGTATTTTTTATATATAAAAATTAAAAATATTATATTTTCTATACTATTTTATTAATTTTGAAATTTATTCAGGTTTCCGGTCCTAGATCGGACCGGACCGAAACCCGAAATTCCTAAATTATACGGATCAACCCGAGAAATTCTGATTCAGTTCGGTTCGATCGGGGTTTCCGGTCCGGGTCATTTTTGTACATCCTAATTAATGAGATGGGAGGCAGAAGGAGATATCATATTAGGGTTAGTTTCTTTAACACTAGGCACGGGTTGCCCTGCTACGCAGAGCTCAATTATTTATTTAAATATATTTTTACTATGATATATTAATTATATATGAAATGTAATAATTTATATAGATTTATGGATTTATCAAGCTTCATTTTCGCGCGTGGAAATTATAGATTTTCGTATGTGATTTAATGTAATTACGCATTATTTTTAATATTTTTGTTGGTGTTATCGAATTTGTCAATATTTGTAGTTATAAGTATTTTTGATTTCCTCATATTTATGTTTGTAGTAATTTTGGAACATTATATTGGTTCATATATATAATTTTATGGAAATGAGTCAAAAGTCTCAACCTTCAACGATTTGCGTGCGCAATTAATGAAATTTGACTACATAAATTTTATAATACGAATAGGATAAAAGTAAAAAATTACATTGGTGAAGTTGTATTTCTAATTTAATAGTCATTCTTTTTAATCATTAAAAACCCAACATGCAATTTTTTTATGAGAACCATCTAATCTAATCTAATATAAAATTATAGGTTTTTTCAAAATCCACTCAATGCATTTATTACCTTTGTTTTGATTGGTCAATATTCATCTCATTTATTGTTTTTTTGTGTGTTTGTGAGGATGTGAGACCTAATCTATGGATCAATTTATACTCCATTAATATATAAGTCTAATATGTAACAAATACATGCAATCACATCATAAATCAAATTGTCATTGTCATCGTAATCTATAACTTATTTCCACATAGTAGAAGACTTGAAGGTCGTCTACGACGGTTCAACTCTTTAACGGCTGCGATTATATCACCCGTTGAAAGGAACAATTATAATTGATTCTTCATTTTTATTAATTATATATGTTTCGTCGACACAATTAAGCCCGCGCATTGCGCGGGCACCTTCTCCCTAGTTAAGGTTTAAGAATGGAAGATTAGGAGTATTGATTGTGGTGGAGATAAGTATCAATTACATTAATTTTTAACAAAAGACAACCAACCTTTTAATATATAAGAAGATAAAATTTAAGATATTAAATTAAATAAGATAAGAATTAGAATAAGATAACTAATAATGAAAACAAAAAGGCTTAATTGGATTTAGAATTAATCAATAAGACTTAAATGGATTAGAATTAATGACAATTAATTAATAAAAAAGAAAAAGACTAACTTAAATATAGTACTAATTAGGTACCGATTTCATTCAATTCGTCGTTGGACAACCAATTTTTATATAAATAAGATAAATAAAGGAGGGATAAAAACCACCCGTTATCCCTTTAGGGACAATGGACCCAGTAATTTCTTTGCCAACTAGTACAGTTGGGCTTATTTTGTGTCTAGTGTTCTTTCTCGTGGCCTAATTAGATCCACATTTTTCTTCTGGTCTTAGTCCCTCATTAAAAATTCTGTTATCATCTACAAGTTTTTATCGCGAAACGGGGCCCTTTGCCCCTATTTACCCTTTAGGAGTGACAAATAACATCCACATTAATCAAGAGTGGTAACTAACCCCCCCTTTTTTTATAATTAATTTTTTAAAATTAAATATATATAGCTTCTAAAATTAAAAGTTTTCCTCCTCCCATTCCAATTTCTCATTCACGCTACTTTCCTCTCTCGCTGTTCACTCCACCATTCTCATCCCATTCCGCCGATTTCCTGCTCGATTTCTGCGTGTTTCTCATCGATTTCGAGTTATCCTACTCTCGCCGATCTCCAGGTAAGGTTTTTTCTTCGTTTTTTGTTGATTTCTGTAGAAATTAGGGTTGTCATCGCTGATTTGTTGTTTTTGTGTAATGCAGTTGTTCGAATCTTGTTTCTGTGAGAATTTCGACCAATTTTCATCTATAATCACTCACAGGTATGTATCTAGTTCAGTTTTTGCTTCTGTTTTGTGTTTTTAGGTTTTACAGTTTGATTTGTTGTTCGATTTTGCTTTTTTCTACTTGATTACAGTGTTGTTTTTGTGTGTTCTCCTTGCTAATTGCACTTTTTTTACTGTATCTCTTTGATTTTTACTTGTCTGTCCCTTTGCATGTGTTGATTTCAGATTTGTTTGTTTAATTTTCGTATTTGTCATCATATGTATGGTATTTAGTTTTATTTGTTCTTTCTCATTGTTGTTTTCGTGTAATTTATGTTAGTTTTGTAGTTTCGATGACAGTTAGTTTGGTTATAAATCTGGTTTTTGTTTTGATGATAATGTGTTGTGTGTGTGTTTTATGTTGAGGACAGTTTGTTTAGTGAAATCTTAGTAATATACTATTTGCAATGACAATGTTTTTGTTTTGATGACAATGTGTTTGTTTGTGTTTTATGTTGAGGACAACTTGTTTAATGAGATCTCAGCATTATACTATTTGTTGATGACAATGTGTTTGTCATCGATATCCAGATTTCCCCTTCATTACAATGTTCTTTGCTCTATTTTATTTTTTGTGCATTACAATATTTGATGACAAACACATTTTGTTCAAATGCGGATGACAATGTGGATGACAATTTGTTTTGATCAAATACAGTTTTTAGTACTCTTGATGACAGTATTTTGCTCTATTTGATGACAATAATTATTTAAAAGTTTTTAGATTTGATTTCAAAATCTTCTATATTAGGGTTTGATTGTCTATTTTCTTCTTGTTGATGACAGTATTTTTTGTTTTTGTTCTAATAATTTATATTAGTTATCTTTGATGATAGTTTAGTGCTTTATATTTTGTTTTATTGTTGAATTTTATGACAATAGTTTTTTATGGTTTTTGAGATTATGATTACAGTTTTTTGTATGTTGTATTAAAGTTTTTTTTCATTTGTTTTCCTTTCTTAATCTAAGATGGATATCTCGAAAGTGAAATATGTTTGCCCCCCATCCATGCATATGTCAGCACAAGTTAATATGTTCGCGAATTGGGACGTCTTTCAAATTATTGATGAACATCTTGATGCTGATGGACTATATGAAATAAGGAACGGAATTTTTGCCCCTATTGTTACTTGGGCAGACCAATTGAAGGTGTCATCTCAGCTGCTCTATTACTTTATCCTTCATCAAGTGAAGACAAAAAAACTTCATGAAATGTGGTTCAACGTCAAAGGCCATGTTTGCCGGTTTGGTCTCCCTGAGTTTGCGGCTGTTATTGGGCTGGATTGTCGTGATTGTACCGACTTTGAAATCCCAAATGCAAATATGATTGATGAATTTGGGGTCAGAAGTTTAAAATATAAAGAGTTGTTAGCACTGTTTGTTATAGAGGCCAATCCAGCTAGGAAGCTGAGTTTGGCATATCTTCTTATTGTTGAGGGCGTTCTACTTCGTCAACGACCGAATCAGCCTATTCGTTCTGAATTCTACAAGTTGTCAACAAATTTGGATGAGTTTAGGAAGTATCCATGGGGGAGGTTAGTGTACTCTACAACTATTGAGTATTTGATGAAGGCAGCTACCGTAGGGAAGCCAGAGAAAGGTGAGCGTCCTCATGACACAAGAGTAACAATTTACTTGCATGGATATCCCATAGCTTTAAAGGTATTTTATCCATTAGATAATTCTGTCATCATTTCTTTCAATTACCCTGTTTATATTTTTTGCTGACATGTTTTCTTTACTATATGTTGTATTACTGAGTTAATTTTTCAAGTTTTATCCAGTATTCTTTTTAAGTTTGTCATGACATGTTTGTTTATACTTTTTCATACTTTTTGTCTTCGCTACCTCTTTTGTTCTTCATGTTATGGTTGTATGAATTTTTGAAATCAATGTCGCAACATTTCTTTCATCGCTAATGCTTCGCACGCTTCATTTCACATTCTTCCATTTCTTGTCTGTCATATTATTTTTTTAAATCTTTTCTATAGCATTCTGTCATCATCTATTGTATCTGCATCTAATTTTCCTTTTAATTAGTTTTATTCTTTTAACTATGGGATCTGTCATCAACTATTGTATATGTCATCAATTATGGTATCTGTCTTCATCATGCTTATCCTTTTTTCTGTCTATCTATTTAGGTTTGGATTCTTGAAACATTCCCTCAGTTTCGGAATATTGTAAACTGTACTTCAGCTGGTTCAAGAGAGATCCCTTACTGTCTTCGTTGGTTCAACAAGGATGTCGGTAATATTTGGTTTAGCGCAATTTCGAGACAAGTTAGAGAAATTAATCCGGTATTTATTTCTTCCTTCATCTTTTTCAGTTTTGTTTTATATATTGTCTTGTAATACTTTTTATTTATATCTCATTTTTGTCTTCTTTTATGTTCAGTATTGTAGATATCCTCCATATTCTGAGCATGAAAGATTTAAGGATCTGAATTTTCTGGATGAAAGGGATGACGCACTGTTTGATGGATTTGCCGAGCATATTCTGAATGTGGCAAAAGAGAAGGCTGACAAAGAAGCATCCTTCAACACTGAGATTGCAGCTACTATTCCAAAGGCTAGAGTCTATACGCACAAAAGGAAAATCGACACTGTCAATCAGGCTCCAGCCCTAAGGATTACTAGGGCTCGCAATGTGGATCCTAACCCAACTTTGAAGATAAAGTTGAAGGTTGCTGAGCCTAATAAACAATCTCCCCGGTTATTGAAGACTGTCGCAACAAAGAAAGCCTCTCCTAAGAAGACCCTTCTCTTAGGACAACCTCCAAAGGGCAAGAAGGTTTGCAATACAAAATCGGCATTGGTGTTGAGAAGATCCCCTAGGAAGAGATCTGTTCTTCTAACAACTAAGCCAATTCCCACTAGTGTGCTCCCTATGAGGGACCCGGTGCCAAATGTAGAAGCTGCGGTTGACAGTGTGCTTCGGAGTTTGAATTCAAGGTTGTCTTGAGGCAGTTCATCCAAGAGTTTGCCCTCAAATGCAAAAGCATCAGCTTCGTCATCATCTAGTGCCAAAACAAAGACAGATTCAAGAAGGTTTGATCCCAAGAGTGCTCCTTTTGAACCAAACTCCCCACCATTTCAAGGCCACTCAACCATTCCTTAAGGTTTGAACAATGACTCCTCTGAGAAGATTTCAGATCTGAGAAAGAAGGTGGATCACATGTGCACTGTGATGGCTGATGTTCAAGGGACAGTTACTGGCCACACCTTGAAGCTAGAGGATGTGTTCAAAAAGCTAGTGGACATTGGGAGCCTCATTGAGACTTTCATTTCGTCAGTAAGAGCCAACAAAGCCGAAACAACTCCTCTTCCAACTGATCCAATCCACAACAATTTTAAGGTGTTGGAGGAAGCTTGTGGACTTTTTGATGATTCTGCTGCTTCTGCGAGAATAATTGGTGTAAAAAATATGGTTGACAGTGTTGGAAAGTCTGTGCTTCCCTCTGCCACTGTTGAGCTTAATCTTGAGGGCAGTATTGGTGGGCCATCTTCTCTCCCTATTCAGCGTAATCACTCAAATAAATCTGTAGACAGTCATGCTGAAGGTACTGAAAAACTTTTGTTTTCGTCATCTGAGAAGTCAAAATCCAATTGCAAGCCTAGGTCTGAAAATATTTCCAAGGAAGACAGTGTGGGTGAGTCTAATATTCCACAATCCCTTGGTTTAACCCTGAGGCAGTCTCTGGATATCCCCAAGGAATCAAAGGATCAAGAGGTAGCTGTTGTAGATAATGACAGTAAATCAGATTGCAACAATGTTGACTTGTTTGTTCGTGAAGGTGATTCTGGATTTCTAGTGATTCCATCTGGGTCCCAAAATGCATTCCTTACACCTCCTATTGTATTTGAACCAGAAAGTGGTGATGCAATGTTTGTGGATGACAAATTGGTCAACTTAGAGGATGACAAGGCAGTTATGGTTGATGATGACAAGGTTGTCATCCCAGATGAACACAAGATAGATATGATTGCTGATGACATGGTTGTCATCCCAGATGATGACAAGGTTGATATGGTTGATGATGACAAGGTTGATATGGTTGATGATGACAAGATTGTCATTCCTGAGGAGGTGTTGGAAGTTGTAGATTATGTGGTAGATCTTCCAGTCAATCCTGTTGATAAAGGGGAATGTCTTGATGTTGATAACATGGAATCTCAAGACAATTTTGAATCCGATGACAATGAGGCACCTGAAGACAATGTGGCTCCTGATGACAATGTGGCTCCCGATGACAAGTTGGTAAGAAAGTCTTCTAGGGTAGGTCATCCTAGCCCTGTCCTTCTAAGCCCCTTCGCAGTGCCAACTAAAGCCATTGGTATGCCTCCCAGACCAGCGTACTCTTTCTATGAATACGATGATCGCTTGGTCTTCTATTCATGGCTAAAAGATGGGTATGTTGTATTTGTTTTTAGCTTTAATTTTCTAATCATTATTTTGTCATCAAATCATTATTCTGTCATATCTATTATATTATTTTAATTCTTAGCTTAAACTTGTTATCAATTTTGTGTTCCAAGTGTGATTGATGCAATCCTGGCATCAATCCTGGCATCAATCCTGGCATCAAACACTTTTAGGTTTTGATGACATTTGTGTCATCAATCTTGCCATCCAACACTTTATTATCTAAACTATCAAGACATTGTCATCATCTTTTCTATGTTTAGTTATCATAATTTTTTGTATGACCTATTATACATTTGTCATCAAGCACTTTATCATGATATTTTGGTATTGTTTATTTTCAGTTTTTGAATGATGACATATATTGTCTAATGACATTTTTTTTCTCCTCTTCATTTTTTGCAGCAAGGAAGAAGCCACTATAAAAGGGAATGATATTAGCCTCTCTAAGCCCTTTTTCCAGAAGTTGATTAGGAAGAATGCTTGGTTCGACGACGTTGTAAGTGTTTTATCATTGAAACCAGTTTTTTTAAATTTTTATTATTTATGTATTTGTATATAAATGCTAGAATTCTTTTCTGTTTTCCAGCATTTATCTGAAGCCCTATATTTCATGAGGAAAAGAATATTTGATGAGGGAGAAAAATTCAAGGATGTAGTTATTCTGGACTGGGTTTGGTTTAGTAGGATGAACGCCCAGTGTCTTGAGAAGGTGTTGTCTGGTATAGATTACAACCTTAATTTCCATCTTGATTACTTTTCTGGTGCTCATCCACCAGCCTATGGGAAATCGTGGGCTAATGGCGTCTCAAGGGTTTACTCACCATTTAATATCAATGACGAACATTGGGTTGCTCTAGAGATAGACTTGGTTAAGAAGCATATTACTGTTATGGACTGTTTAAATTCCACCGATTCGAGAGCTAGTTTCTACAAGGATGAATTCATTATTGAATGTCTTGAGCCTCTTTGCAAATTACTCCCTGTTTTGTTAAACAGAAGTGGGATGTTCAATCACCTTGGGAACCTAGACAATGATTTTACTCTCACTAGGCATCGTACTCTCCCCCAAGACAAAGGGTATGTATTCATTATTTCTTTTTGAAGCATATTATTCTTAACTTATTCTAATTTCTGATGTATTTTTTTTTTTTCAATGTTACACTGCATAACCATTTTTATTTTTATGTTTCTTTTTGGTTTTCAGTGGTAATTGCGGTCTCTTTACATTAAAGTACATTGAAGCATTTGCATTTGGGAGTTCCTTGGATGAGCTGGATGACGATCATGTGAGGGCACTTAGGGAGAAGATGACAATTGAGCTATTTCACCAAGAGATTGTGTGGAAGCCTCTTCCTCTTAATCGTAAAAAGCTGTAGAATTGATTCAGCTTTGTGTTTTCACTTTCAGTAAAAACTTGTTAATAGTGATATACTGGACGACAGTGTTTGTTTCACTTGTGTAAGACAATTTGGGATAATGTGTGCCTTTTTGTACTCCAGTGTTTGTAATGATGACAGTTTGTTTTGCAATCTTATTTTAGTGATGACAAATTAAATAAAGTGTATTATGGTTGTCCCCTATATATAGTTTTTAATGATTGTGATTCTATCATACTGTCATCCAAATGACAAAAAAGTTTTATTACACTGTCATGCTTTTTGTACCTATTTTACTTTTAGATCATTGTCATCACTGATTGTTGATCAGAATGATCTAAAGCATCATTCTATCTCACTCATTGTGTCAATATTTTATGACAGTTCTATGTCAATGTTGATGACAGTTCTATCTTCACTTAATATATTGTCATCAAGTGTCATCTTATAAATTATATTTTTTTATCATTATTAAATTTGTTATCCTCCTCATACAATTTCTTATAATTCTTTTGATGATTGTTATATACACTCAAAAATATTTCTGTCATCAGCCTTCACCTGTCATCATCCTTCATGCAGCCTTATTTTGGGATTTTTTTTAATTTTTTCTTGTGAACCCCAATGCATGTTAATTTAAAATTTCGAAACCAACATGCATTGGTGAGGATAATTCAAAGTTTGAGTTTGGTTGTTGTTCTCCTAACAACCAATAGCATTAAATGTGTTTGGCCAATTTAATGTATTCTTTTGCAACCCTAACTCCTTTCCTATATATATATCCTCATCTTCCATTCCAGATATCCCATATTCTCCCTTTTCATCTTTTTTTTGTATACCTCCACATATCCAATCGTTTACAAGGCAAGTATTTTATTTTTCAATTTTTTTCTTTTGTTGTTAGTTCAATGGCACTCATTTTTATTTAAAATTCGAGTTTGTGCAGTTCTTTCCTCAAAATGGAAGATGATATCGTCTGGGAAAATGATTTCGACTGGGATGAGGGTTTTTTTGTTGAGATGCAGATGTCTATGGTGGAAAATGATTGTAGATTGGTAAAAATCTCCATCCTTTTATGGAATTGCATAATCTCTTTTTCAGTTTTCTTTCAAATTTTAATATGCTTCAGTTTTTATATATTTCAGCCAATCCCTTTTGACCACGCCAATGAATATCTCAAGGAGTTCAAAGATAAGAAAATCATCTTGGCTATGTTAGACAAACAAAATATTTGGGATGTAATGGTGAAATTCAGTGACCATGGGAATCCAAACAATTGCTATAGGTTTGGTGAAGGCTGGAGGAAGTTTGTAGCAGACAATAAAATAGAAAAAGATCAAACTCTCCTATTTGAAGTGATGGGGAGAAGTGATAGAAGTCTTGTGTACCTGGTTAGGGTTGTCAAAACAGCTTAGCCTCTTTTTTGTCTCTTTGTCATCTAGCTATGGACTTTTGTGCTTTTTATGGCTTATCCGAGTGTTGTTGTGTCCTTTTCCTATGTGATTGGTATTTTCCTTTTATGGTCTTTTCATCTATGTAACTTCACTTTATGTGTTGAACTTATGCAATAAAAGAATCAATTCCTATTTTTTGCTTTCGATGACAGATATTGATATTGTCATTTATTTTTTCATCTGTAATCTAATGTTATAAAGTTATGAATCTTTTAAATCCATGTTTAAATAATATGTTATGATTTCATATACTTGTCATCACTGATGTCAGAGTTATCAGTTTGTCTTATCGGCCAATTATCTAAGTTGTCATCAACTTTTTAATCAGATTTCTTATTGTATTATGTTATCTATCATCATTTGATTTATAATATTTGTATTTATCTTTATGAAGCACGCTACGCGTGCTTCATTTCACTTCTCATAATTTTGTGCTAAAGCTTGATTACAATTTTATGGTTTGATGATATTAAACTGTCATCAACTGTCATTTGTCATCTACCTTCATCTGTGTGCTTTTCTGATGCAAAACAACTTAGTATTTAATATATTCATCCAATAATTCTTTGATGACAGTTATATACACTCGAAAATATTTCTGTCATCAGCCTTCATCTGTCATCATCATTCATCCAGCCTTATTTTGTGAATTTTTTCTGGTGAACCCTAATGCATGTTATTTTAAAATTTCGAAACCAACATCCTCAATTTAATGCATTGGTGAGGTTAATTCAAAGTTTTGAGTTTGTGTGTTGGTCACCTAACAACCAATAGCATTAAATGTGTTTGACCAATTTAATGTATTCTTTGCAACCCTAACTCCTTTCCTCTATATATATGCTCATCTTCATTCCAGATATCCCACACACTCCCTTTCCTCAAAATTCGATACTGTGCAGTTCTTTCCTCAAAATGGCAGATGAAATCAACTGGGATGAGACCTTTCTTGTTGAGATGCAGAGGTCAATGGTTGAACATGATTGTAGATTGGTAAAAATCTTCATGCTTTATGTTATTGCCTAATTTCTTTATCTGTTTTCTTTCAAATTTTAATATGGTTCAGTTTTATATATTTCAGCCAATCCCTTTTGACCATGCCAATGAATATCTCAAGGAGTTCAAAGATAAGGAAATTTTCTTGGCTGTGGAAGACAAAGAACAAGTTTGGGATGTAATGGTGAAATTCAGTGACCATGGGAACCCAAACAATTGCTATAGGTTTGGTAAAGGCTGGAGGAAGTTTGTTGCAGACAATAAAATAAAGAAGGATCAAGGTCTCCTATTTGAAGTGAGGGGGAGAAGTGCTAGTATGCTTGTGTACCTGGTTAGGGTTGTCAAAAGAGCTTAGCTCTTTATGTCTCTCTGTCATCTACTTATGGATTTTTTGTGGTTTTTATGGCTTATCTGAGTGTTGTTGTGTTCCTTTTCTATGGGATTAGTATTTTCCTTTATGATCTTTCATCAATGTAACTTCACTTTATTGTGTTGAACTTATGCAATAAAAGAATGAATTCCCGTTTTGCTTCCGATGACAGATATTGATGTTGTCATTTATTTTTTTGTCTGTAATCTAATGCTCTAAATTTTCCAATCTTTTAAATCCATGTGTTTATTAATATGCTATGATATCATATACTTTTGTCATCACGGATGACAGAGTTATCATTTTGTCTTATAGGCCAATTATTTAAATTGTCATCAACTTTTTAATCAGACATCTCTTTCTATTTTTGGCATCTGTCATCATTTGAATTTTTTCACTTCTCATAAGTTTGTGTTAAACCTTGATGACAATTTTATGAGTTGATGATTATTCAACTGTCATCAACTCTTATATGTCATCTACCTCCATCTGTGAGCTTTTCTGATGCAAAACAACTAAGTATTTAATATATTCATCCAATTGTTCAACAATTTTTATTTATTGCAATGACCATGTGCTATGTCATCCAAAATACTTGTTCAAATCAATTAAAATAGGAAAGTAATGCAAACTATATATGTGTAATAGTATTTTTTATCAATGTAATCAAACTATTCTAGAACAAAAGGTGAACTTCTAGCTTCTGGGGTTTTGTTCATGCATGATGTTCTGTTGTGTCCAGTGGATCCGCATAGACTGCATCTTGCGGGTCTTCTTGGTCCACACCTCCTCTTGCTATGATTTGGGAACTCACCTTCAGACGGTATTCTCTTCTTCTTAAGTTTCCCTGTTCTTTTCTCTAGCTTGAGAGGTAGGCATTGTATGTTCATTATCTCCTCTGGAATCATTTGTTCAGTTTGCCTAGGCACAGGATATATGGTCTCCTTGTAAGATTTCATCCAATTCTCAAATCTATAGTAGTCACTCACAAATCCTGTCACTTTCACCTTTGCTTTCTGCATTGCTGCCATTCCATGTACACAGGGAATATGATCTAGATCAAACACTCTGCAAGTGCAGCTTCTTTTTTCCAAATCGACAACTCCATAGAAATCTCCTCCTATCACCTGGTATTGGAACCCATTCAATGCCCTCACTTCATATTTCTTGGACAGTTTATGCCTTTTTTGAAGAATTTCCTCTATGTTTGGTGGCACCACTTTGCTCAGCGCTTCTTCTGTTTTGATGCGCCTTTCAACGAACCATCTTATCAACATTTCTAAAACACAATCCAATAGGGCAACAACCTGAAATGACCTAGCCTCTAGTAGGACCTTATTGATGGTCTCTGAATTGTTTGTAGTCATTATGTTGTATCGGTCTCCTTTGCAGTGTGATCTTGCCCACTTCTCAAATTTGGAAATAACCAAGTAATCCCCCATTTCCTGATTAATTGCACATATCTTCTTGAAGTTCTCCTCAAATTCCCTTTTTGTATAGCTGTTTGCAGCCAAAGTGAAGAGCTTGTGCACACCCCTGTCCTTATACCTTGTCTTGAGGTTTTGATGAACATGTCTTCTACACACACAATGCTTTGATGATGTATAAATGCTCTCCACTGCCTTTATAATACTTAGATGCCTATCAGACACAATCACCAATTCCTGTGAACTAGGAATCATTGTGATAAGCTGTTGGAAGAAAAATGTCCAAGATCCATCATTTTCTGAATCAACAATTGCATACGCCAATGGATAAATTTGTTGGTTCGCATCCTGCGCAGTTGCAATCAATAGGTGTCCTTTGTACTTTGTATGCAAATGTGTTCCATCCACCATGATTACCTTCAAATCAGAAGTATTCTGTCATCAACAGTCATTTTTTATATATTTTTGGTTCAAACCCTTTGAAATGTAGTACTATTTACTGTATTTTTTATATTTTCTTTTCATACACTGATATCATGCATCCTATAAGAATTTTGTCATCAAACATTGTCGTCAAATAAAAATGTCATCAAAATCTGTCACCCTGCATCCTTCAACACATATTATGAGCAATACACATTTTGAGATTTTTTTTGTAATAATACACTCATCAAATACTGTCATCATTAATGTTTTTAATATATTTTCAAACACTGTTCTCATTCATCCTGTCATGCTTTTACCTTATTTTAAAATTCTGTCATCAACACATATTGTCATCCTTAGTCCATTTATTGTAAGATTCAAGTATAGCAAGGTATGTCTACATACCTTTCTCATTTGATCAAATCCTCTTATTGTTGCTCCTAGTGCTATGAACACATACTTGAAGCAATTTTCGTCATCAACCTCTAGCTTTGTGTATGTGCCTATGTTGACTTGTTTGATCATGTGGCAATATATAGGCAACATTCCATAGTTTTCTTGTGGTGTTCCTCTAATCAAATTTTGTGCCCATTCCTTTGCCTTCAAAGCCTTCCAATAGCTCACATCCATACAATGTTCTTTCCTCATGTCGTTCCGGATACTTTTAGGGTTCGGTCCAGTTTTCACCCCTTCATACCTACACACACAATAAATCATCCAAACTGTCATGTTTCAATATTAATGTGTTTGTATAAGACCATAACTATTTTGCTAATATGTTTTGTTACCTTGTTTTAATCTGCTCTCCAACCATCTTGTATGTTGGCTTGCACTGGTTTTCACACCTAAATTCAAAAGAGCATGTGTGTTCTTCTCTATACTTTCTTATCTCAAAGAAATGTGTGTCTTTCAACACCATTGCCCTCAGCCCCCAGTTGCAGTTCTCATCTGCACACTTAACAGTAAACAAATCAGGGGTTGACTTGTATACCTTGTACACAAAGTTCTCCCTCATAGCGACTTTCCTAATGGCAACTTTGAGCATCTCCTTTGAGTCAAAAATCTGTCCAATATGGATGAACCCTGTGTAGTCTTCATAAGAAGGACTATCACCCTCCATAATTTCTCCCCATTCAGTAATTTTGTCCCTTGATTCACAACTAATTACCTCACTCCCACCTTCCATCTCATAATCATTCTGAAATGCAACAAGGCTGTTTTTTTCCCTCACTACTGTCGTTTTAGTTGTCTTCTTCTTTTTTCTCTCTGTCACATACAAAGGCACACTCCATTGCACCTTCTCTAATTTGTTGATTTCAATGAAACAATTGAAGTCCTCGTCCGTCTCTACAATATATGGTATCTGAATTTTCTGGAAAGGATTCAAGTGCGACAACTCAATTTCATGTGCTTGTGTCTTCAAATTAAACCTTTGAATAATGGTATCCTTTGCACCATCCAACCCTATGTTGATGTCGATTACAAATGCTTTTGAAATCAATGTCCCAACATAAGCATTTGAACCATCTTTCATCTTCCAGTCTCCTCCCCAACATACAGTTAGAATATTCATTTTGTACCTGTATAGCACATGTTATTGTCTACATAAACATTCTATCATCACTCTACAATTCCTGAATTGTACTGAATCCAATTTTCAATCTGACATCATACCTAATATTATAAATTTAAATTCTAAATCCTGTCATCAAGTCCTTTTCTTAAACAACAATACTGTCATATTATTTCTGTCATCCAACACTCATCATGTAATCCATCAACATTCTGTCATCACTGTTTAAATTCCTGAATTGTTATATTATGTCATCTAATCCATCAACCTTCTGCATTACTGTCATCCAACACACATCATCTAATTATCAAACTGTCATCACATTTACATTTTTAAATCTAAGTTCAATATTATGTCATCAACTTTCTATATGAGCATCATATTGTCATCAGGATCAACATTCATCAGTTTCATCTATATTCTATCATCACTCTACAATTCCTGAATTGTACTGAATCCAATTTTCAATCTGACATCATACCTAATATTATAATTTTAAATTCTAAATCCTGTCATCAACTCCTTTTCTTAAACAACAATACTGTCATCTTATTTCTGTCATCCAACACTCATCATGTAATCCATCAACATTCTGTCATCACTGTTTAAATTCCTGAATTGTTATATTATGTCATCTAATCCATCAACATTCTGCATTACTGTCATCCAACACACATCATCTATTTATCAAACTGTCATCACATTTACATTTTTAAATCTAAGTTCAATATTATGTCATCAACTTTCTATATGAGCATCATATTGTCATCAGGATCAACATTCATCAGTTTCATCTATATTCATCAACACTCTGTCATCCAATTTTCATTATTTTATTCAATCATTGTTCTTCATCTTATTTGTCCACCAAAATCCTTTTTTTAACAACATTTTGTCATCAAAAATACAGAAAGTCTTTAAAATCACAGTTTTATTTAATTATTTCGTGTGTTTTAGCATTCACATTCATGTAATTATATGATGACAATTTGAATTTTACCTCGATTTCGATATGCAGTAGGAAGTTTCTTATATCGAGACGGCAGATTGATGCTTTGCTAGTTTGATGATGTCAAACCTTGAATTTCATTCCAGAATCTACCGCGAGAGAGATCTTATGAAGCGCGCGAAGCGTGCTTCATTTCACTTACCAGAAAATTTGATTCAAACCACCAAATTCAGTCGATGCGAACCGAGATTAAGCCTGGCTTCGAGTTTCCTGGTGGAGGCGTTTGCTGCGGCTCGGAGGAGTTGACAGCAGCGGGAAGGATCGAGCTTTCTCGCTCCAAATGCAGAGGAAGTGCGAGGATGACAGCACTTGCAAGGAGGGCGAAGGAAATCCGTGTGGAGAAGGAGAAGGTAGAAGATCGTTAATGGAGAAGAAGCTGGAGGGAGAAAATTTCGGCAGGGAAGGGAAGGGAAGGAGAGGAAGGGGACGCGCGTGTAACAGATTGTAAAAGGAAAAGGTTAGATTGCTTTCCTTGTATAAAAAAGGTTAGTTTCTTCACAAAACATAGTTAAAAGGGTTACTTAGCCCATTTTGGGAGTTTTTATCAGTTTGCTCCAGAGTATATAAGTAATATAACTATCCTCCAGGTTTTAGAATGTATGTATATCAGTATAATACATCCTTAATACTCCGTATATAGAGAAAAACCCCGCACCCAATTTTTTATAACTGACACCCGCTTTGGGCGCATTTCGGGTGCGTCCAAAACATTTTTAAAAAAATCCGGTTCAGTTTTGGACGCATCCTGCTTAAACCGGATTTTTTAAAATTTTGACGGTAAATTTTTTTTGTTTTGTTTTTCTTGGGCGCACCCTGGATGCGCCCAAGATTGATCCGATTTAAAAAAAAATATTTGGATGATGTCAGTTATAAAAAACCGGGTGCGGAGTTAAACGGCCTTTAACATCCTTAAAATAGAACAAATGGTTTGGTAGGAATCACACAATTGTTTTTCCCATTGGATATACTACTTGCATATAGGCCTATGAATCCGACCTAACCTAGGTTAGCTAATCCATCTAGCCTAACTTTAAATCTTTTAAGCAATTGATAATGTACATGAATATGAATCACACGCTACATGTATATATGCGGTAGATTAGAATATTATACTCCCTCCGTCCCTTAATATAAGACTCATTTGCTTTTCCGACACTATTCACAAACCGAGAGAATCTTCTCGTTTTCTTCCAATATATAGAAATAAATATAGGCATGCGAGATCTCGTTTGATTCGTCTCATTGAGCACTTTGACAATATAATTTTTTTTATTTTTTATCATCGTATATTTAGAAATATTAACGTTACAAAACGTGTCTCGACAAATGTGTCAAAAGCAAATGGGAAGATCAATAGGGGACGGAGGGAGTATATAGTTTGATCAATAACGAGGATTAAAACATTGATAAACTATGTAAGATCGATATTCTTTCTTTTCATTTTCTGTTCTATTTCGTCTTTCGTCTCTCAATCCGTCATAATTATCGTCGTTTTATCTCAAATCTGCAGAGAATTAATTCCACCGTAACTCCTAGTTGATCGTTGCAATTGATAATGCTAAATTAGCCTGTGTTTCCTCATCAAATTTGTCCTATTATGATCAATTATAACATCTAGCCTGGTGAATCTGTCGAGTCAATTCCCAACATATACTTAGTAAGTTTGTATTGATTGTATACACAATAAAAACATTCCGTTAGTGGAATATACACTTTTTACACATAGTGGGCAGTATCCAGAGGCCAATCCAAAATCCTTTCCTCAGTTGTCACTTTAAATCATTTTTCGTGCTTCTAGCTTAGGGCTTGTGCTGTGTTGTGTGTCTCTTTTTGTTTTTTTTGACTGATCATGAAAATTTGACCAGTCAACAGTATTTATATACCCTGCCCTACCCTACTTGATGTTCTTCTTGTGTCCCCACCTTCCATATCTGAAAATTTATTACTTCCTGTCTACCCTAACCCTAGCTAGCCTTATTCTGCTCGATCGATTCAAGAAATATACTACCCCCGTCCCACAATATAAGCAACATTTATTTTAGGCACATATGTCGATGCACGTTTTGCGTCGTTAATATGATAATATCTATAGTTATATGGTGATAAAAATTATAAAATTTTGATATTATTAAAGTACTCGTCAAGACGAATCAAACAAAACCCTATATCACTATATTTCTTTTTATATATTGGAATAAATTTAGAAATTAGTATTGAAGTGTGAATAGTGTCAGAATTTCAAATGTTGCTTATATTATGGGACGGAGGGAGTATTGCAATCAATCTCAATGTCATTGGAATTCCAACTCATGCATGCTTCATGTTTTCAAGGTCCATCTACAATAATGTAGTACGTTGGAATATTTGTTTTGCTCATGAATTCTTAATCTCATTCTCATGCATGTATGTAGGGCGCGGCCGATTTACTTATAGCATAAGAGAGATTATAAAAGAAATTTTTATAATTAAAATTTATACGTTTTTTTACTCGTCTTAGTAAAAAAAAATCTTGTATATAAACATTTTGAACTCAATTTTACCGAAAAGAATATAAACTTGTCATGTCTATTGTATGATCTGTATGTTAGTATCAAGGAAACTGTGACAAAGAGTTGTCCAGTTCCTAGGCACAACGGAAGTAATCTAACAAGTTATCAACACAATTACTTAAGGTGGAAACCCTAGATAACCAACTAGTTATTTTTGGATGAAAACCACTCCTCTTTCGAGGATTTAAAAGGTCTACTTGTATATTCAATCAATGAGTTTAGAGATGAACGAGATTACAAACTTATTGCTAAGTACTAACCTAGTTCCTATCAGAAACTCTTAGATGATAATACTAGTGAACTTACTTGATGTTCTTTTGCAAGAACATTCTCTCTTCTCTTAGTCTGATGCAATTCAAGCTCCGTCAAAATACATAAGTTTAGGAACATAAAGATTATCATATATATAGGAGGGAAGTCTGCCGTATAAAGATATTCCGAGAATATATTATACGTCAAACTACTTTCCTAAAATATGACAATCTCTATGGCTTTCAAGTTAACCTAATTAATTCGAGATCTTCCAAATATTACATAGACAATATTACAACCAACTTTAACAATATCCTAACAAGGAAAAGATCTTCTACAAGATCTTCTCGGCTCGCCGCCCACGCTAGGGTTGGAAGTAACACGGATGTAACGCAGTTCCTTCTGACTTCCCTTAATACTTCATCAGCTTCAAATCTTCAATCTTTTCATCTGAAATATCAAGATAAACTATACCATAGTACATGCTAAGGTTGTCATCGTCAAAACATAGAGTAATAGTGAAAATGAACCTATTGAGGAACCAGAGTTCCTCAGGTCCCTATCCCAACAATTTCCCCCTTTTTGATGATGAAAAACTCGTATAAGTGTAATCACAGAGACAATAGGCAAATATGAATATAAGTCTCAGGACAAAGATACTTAGACCAAAAGCTTCAAATGGTTCCCCCTTAACCTTTGAATTTTCTAACAAGTTCCCCCTAAACATGATACCAGTCCTATTGGTTTCAAGATTTCAGAGTATATTCCCCCTTTTGACATCATCGAAAAGATATGAAGATAATATAAGGAACAATGATGCAAAACATGAACGTGCAAGACTCACAAGGCATAGAACATCAAGATATTATTATTGTCATTCATGAGCCCAAAGACAACTGCGACTCATACAAGCAAACACAAAAAAATAACAAAAACCATGAAGCAGAGAGAACAAAAAAAAGAAGAAGGATTGATGTGTTGGGGAACCCTAGGGGAGAACTATGCCAACTGCATCGGAGGAACTGCTAGAGAGACCCTATCCTCTCTGTGCAGTGAGAGCTTCGGCGAGCTTGAAGAAAGCAGTGTTGAGGTCACGAACAACAGCCGTAATCTCTCTCAGTTCCTCAACAATCTCAGAGGAGGCCTCCTCTTGATCTTCTGCAGGAGCGGGTCGAGCAGGTAAGTTTCTGGAGGGCCTTGACTTCTTGGTGACCGTCTCCTCCACCTTGAGACTGTTGATGTAGGAGCCATCCATCTTGTGGGAGAACGACATCTCTCCCTCTGCTGCCGGGTAAATGTCAAGTCTCTCCAAGAGAGCCTTGATGATTGTAGGGAACGACATGGAGTGGGATGGATGACTGTGGCAGGCCTACATGTGATGCATAATGATTTGCGGCAGGTCTGCAGCTCCCCAGAGATAATCTTATCCATGAAGACAACATCAGCAATGAGGACAATGCTCCTCTTTTCCTGGCGAGGAACCACGTTGTTGATGAGGAAGGCGTGAAGCAGCTTCATTGACAAGGAGAGGAACCTGGTGTTGAGTTCCTTTAAATCTGGGTTCCCAAAGACGGTCTTGGCTGGGTCAATTCTTTTTGTGGATAGCAAAGAACCCAGTTCCTGTTGGAATGCCTAGGACCGAGGAGATCATCTCCGTGGTGATCTTGTACAGCTTCCCCCGGATATTGACCACTATATCCTGGGGATCCTCAACCTCCAAAACAGAAGCAAAGGACATGGAGGAGTAAAATGATCTGATTACCTCCTCATTGACGCTCTGGGGAGCGGAGAATAGTGATTCCCAGCCTTGGGAAGTCAAGAGGGAGCGAAAGGTGTCATCTTCGCTCAGTTCCGAGTTCCACAGCTCGGGGTCCACATACAGAGGACCTAAGATTCGCCTCTCTGCAAACTCTGGTTTGAGATAGGCGGTGGTGGTGGCGAGGGAGCTGGAGGAGGAGACTGTCGGCTTGGCAGATCTGGTGCGAGCGGCGACAATGTTGGGCTTGGGCTTCTTAGCCTGTCGACCACCGTGAGTGGTGGTCTTGGTGATGAGAGGCTCATCATCATCAGCCTCTTCCCTGAGGCGCTAGAGGAAAGCGCTGCCTACACTCTCCGGTTCGGGGACGCTGGGAGGATGGGAGGGATCATCCATGGAGTGGGGAGAGGAGTGCTGCTGGGATTTGGCGGGAGAGTGAGCAGAGGCGTCACTCTTGGCAGGGCTGGGGACGGGATTGGTGGAGCTCTCTGGAGGAGGAGGAGATGTGGCCGGAGATGAGGGGGGAGAGACGTAGGGTATGATGGCCATGGCTATGGGAGCGGGGGAGGGTGATTTTTGTTTGGTTGGGGAGGCCGTTTTTGTGGAGGGCAGTGGGGTGGAGGAGGATGAGGGGATGTCGGCTTGAATGGCTGCCTTCGATGACAGAGTGGAGGCCAATGGAGTTTCCTTCTCCACCTGTAAGGACCACAGTCGGAAGAGTTCCAATTACTCGTCAGTTAGGATCACTGGTTTGTTTTGAGCGGCCATTGGAGCTTTTGAGAGATTAGGGTTTGAGAGAGTGTAGAGTTTGAGAGGAGGCGAGAGAGAGATAAAATCAGGGGAAGGGAAAATAGGGTTTAGAGCAGCCCTTAAATATTTCTCACACCAAGATCATAGGGAAATCCTTCAAACGGTCACAAAATGATCTTCCCCAATCACCGCTGATTCAAACGGTCACAAAAATCCCTATTTACTCGGCCTTAGTTTCCATAATAATTCCGGCCCCAACGTCCATATTTCTCAATCAATATTTACCACAAAATCGATCATCATTACCCTGCGAAAATCGGCACAAGGAACTAAGCGAAAAAAGCAGTCTGTCAGGCGGCTTCGCGTGTTTCTGAGGCAGAGAAGCGTGCGACAAAGGAGAAGCGAGAAGTTCCTTTCACAGTTCCGTTTCAGTAGTTGGCAAGGAAGGGTTTGGATGCATTTATGTGATAGGTAATAAAATAAAAACAAGAATACACATCCAAACAATATAAATCAGGGAAGGCCAATTTTGACACAAACATAAACATGTTCCAGAGTGGTGCTCATATAAAGAAGATAATAGGAACAGTTTATGTAAGTCAAGCCAGGGAGGGTCTATAATCAATCTTCATTTCGGCTTATATTGCGGGTTCAAATAGATCCGATTGATTATTTTGTGTTCAAAGAAGTACGATTTTGTCAATTTATCATGAGTGAAAGCAAAGTCTGTATATTATGCACGTCACAAAGACAATAACATATTTTGAATGAATATGACTATAGATTCAAGGACCATGTAAGCAAGCAGGGAACCATAAAATCAAACAATCATTTACTAGTCAAGACAGGGAAATATACAAAGGAACTCAGAACCGCTAATCAATGGCAATCATGCCCAGGAGTAACCTAAAGTATTCAAAAGGTTCTCTATTTAGGGCTTTTAGTAAAGATGTCAGCTATTTGGTCCTTAGTACGACAATGTTCCATGAGAATGATACCCTTTTCCACATTATCTCTAAGAAAATGGTGTCTTATGTCAATATGTTAAGACTTAGAGTGAAAGACATGATTCTTAGATATACTAAAGGTGCTAGTGTTATCACAAAGACTTTTTAGTGGACCATAGGACTTACCAAAGTCAGCAAGTTGTTGCTTGAGCCATAGGAGATTTGCACAACAAGTTGCAGCTGCGATGTACTCCGACTCGGTGGTTGAGAGGGAAATGGATGATTGCTTTTTAGATGCCCATGACACCAGGCAAGGACCAAGGAACTGAGCCATCCCAGAGGTGCTTTTCCTATTCTTGAGATATCCTGCATAGTCAGCATCAATGTAGGATAGTATTTCAAAATCATCACTTTTAGGATACCATAGGCACAAATTTTCAGTTCCCTTGAGATATATAAGGATACGTTTGACTGCATCCAGATTTTTGACTCTTGGATCTGCTTGGAATCGCGCACATAAGCACACTGAGTACATGATATCTGGACGACTAGCCGTCAGGTATAGAAGGGAACCAATCATTTGCCTGTAGAGAGATTGATCAGCCTTGATGTTTGTGGGAACCAACGTCAGTTTGGTTGTAGGAGAGATTAGAGTGGCGAATGGCTTAGAGGAACTCATTTGAAATCTGTCAAGGAGTTCCTTGACATAATTTTGCTGATGAATTTGAGTTCCCGTGGGAAGTTGATTAATTTGCAATATCAGAAAGAATGTGAGTTCCCCAATCATACTCATTTCAAATTCGCTGCTCATGAGATCCTTGAACTTCTCTACAAGGGACAGATTAGTGGAGCCAAAAATAATATCACCGACATAGACCTGGACAACCAGGATGTCTTCATTTTGTTCAAGAAGATATAGAGTTTTATCAATCAAACCTCTTCTGTATCCATTGGATATCAGGAACTGAGCTAACCTATCATACCACGCTCGTGGTGCTTGTTTGAGTCCATAGAGAGCTTTGTCGAGGAAGTACACATGATCGGGTATGCTTTTGTCCTCAAAACTCGGAGGCTGCTTGACATAAACCTCATCTTGAAGATATCCATTTAAGAATGCAGTCTTGACGTCCATTTGGAAAAGTTTAAAACCCTTATGAGTGGCAAAGGCGATCATGAGACGAATGGCTTCCATTCGAGCAACATGAGAAAAGGTCTCATCATAGTCAATGCCTTCTTGTTGACAGTACCCTTGGGCGACAAGTCTTGCTTTATTTCTGGTGACCATGCCCGAGTCGTCAAGTTTGTTTCTAAAGATCCATTTGGTTCCAATGATAGTTCTGTCTGAAGGACGAGGAACCAAACGGCAAACTTTGTTCCTTTCAAATTGATGAAGTTCCTCATGCATGACATGCACCCAGTCCGCATCATTTAGGGCTTCCTTGTAATTCTTAGGCGCAAGGACAGAGAGGAACGCCGTAAAGGCACATAAGTTGTTCAAAGAGGATCTGGTGGAGGGACCTGTCTTGTCAAAGGGAGAGATGATCTGATCAACTGGGTGAGAGCCCTTGTATATGTAGTTGACTACAGGAATGGATGATGAAGATGGTTCATTCCGAGGAACCGTAGTGACTTCGTTCTCATTTGAGTCTGGGTTCTCTGAGGAAGGATCAGGAGCTGAGTCAGAGGAACCGGGAATACTGGGAGGAGATTCATCATTTTGCACAAGGGAACTGGATCCAGGATTTTGAATTGGATCTTCCTCAGGTTGCTCATTTGCAATTCCGGTAGGATCTAAGGAGAATTCAGGTATTGAAGAGGAATCTGGAGCAGTGAGATCTTCTTCTTCGTCAACATTAATGTCACTTGTGGGAAGTACATGTGAAGACATATGAAAAACAGATTCATTGAAAACAACATGAATGGATTATTCAAACTTGGACGTCCTCGTGTTGAACACTTTGAAGGCTTTGCTGTTTGGAATGTATCCCAAGAAGATCCCTTCATCACTCCTGGGATCAAATTTCCCAATAGGAGATTTTCCATTGTTGTGGATGAAGCACTTGCACCCAAAAACCTTGAGATGAGATATGTTGGGAACTCGTCCATGAAAAAGTTCATATGAAGTCTTCTCAATTTGGGGGCGAAGCATGGCTCTGTTTAGAATGTAACATGCAGTGTTGACAGCCTTAGCTCAAAATCTTTGAGAGAGGCCAGCTGAGATGAGCATAGTGCGAGCCATATCTTCAAGAGTCCGATTCTTTCTTTCAACCACTCCATTTTGTTGAGGAGTTTTGGGCGCCGAAAAGTTGTGAGTAATCCCCTTTTCCCTGCAAAAGGTTAGGAACTTTGCATTTTGGAATTCGGTTCCGTGATCGGAACGAATAGCCTTAATTTTATGTCTCAGTGACATCTCGAGAGTAGGAACTATTTCATAGAATCTATCAAACACTACGTCTTTTGATTTTATGAAAATAGTCCACGTGTATCTCGAGAAGTCATAAACAATCACAAGAATGTATCTATTACCTCCAATACTTTGAGTACGCATAGGACCACAGAGGTCCATATGTATCAGTTCCAGAGGTTTGGAGGTACTTATAACAGTTTTAGGTTTGAAGGAACTACGTACCTGTTTGCCTCGAACACATTCAGAACAGAAGTCAGATTCATCTACCTTGATGGAGGGTAGGCCATGGACAAGTTCCTTTCTTTGAAGTTTGTGAATGAGATTTAGACTTGCATGACCAAGTCGTTGATGCCACAAAGTAGATTTGTTCATCGTTGTGGCAAGGCAAAGCTTTTCTTGTGGAGAGTAGCTATGGTCAATGATGTAGACATTATTGAACCTCTTACCTTTGAGGAGAGTCTTCTGAGACTCAGGATGAATCACAAAGCACTCAGAGGGAGTAAATAAGACATTGCTCCCTCCTTGGTCACACAACTGTGACACACTGATTAGATCAAAACCAAGATTATCCACAAGATGAACGTCACTTACCTTAATGTTTTCAGAAAGATCTACAGTTCCAGTTCCCAGTATTGCTCCTTTCTTCTTGTCACCGAAGGAAATCTTTCCTCCGTTGTACCTCTGAAGTGAATGAAGTTGCTCTTTATTTCCTGTCATGTGACATGATGCGCCACTGTCGATGTACCACTTAGCAATATTCTTCACTTCAGTCTGCAAGGAAAACATTAATTTTTACGAACCCAATCCAACCAAGCTTTTCTGGGTAAGTTAGTCTTAAAGTTCCCTTGTTGGGGAGTTCTGACATTTTTCTGAGTTTTGAACTTGGTGTCGTTAACATTTTCATAATATTGAGGGTCATTAATATCATTGATTTGAGTCCTTCCATGTCTGAATTTTCTAGACACCTTTTCCCCCTATTTTCTCCTTTTCTCACAATCATATATAAGATGTCTTTGGTTCCCACAATGCCAACAAACACGATTTGAAGGAATCCACAGATACTTATCCTGAGTTTTGTAGTGAGATTTCTTTTTACCTAGATCAACCTTTTTCCTGGGGGTATTTCTAGGTTTACCCTTTCCCATATTTTTATACATGTCGTGAATGTGGGGACTGAAGTATGGGCACAGGGTTGGTTCCTTTGTAAGGGAACTCTCAATCACTTTGATTCTTTGTTCCAAATATTCATTTTTGCTATTAGAGGTTTAAAGAGCTAAGTCAAGTCTTTCATTTTTGGCCTCAAGATTCTTGGTTATTTCATCAAAGTTGGAATGAGAGTCACAAGGAGGATTAGACACGTCATGAGGTTTATAACCTAGGCCTCTACTGGGTTTAAAAAAGACGGTCTGAGTAACAGTTTTCTCATGAATACATTCAGTAAGAGAGTCGAGTTTCTCAATAATAGTTTGCAATATGGACTCAGAAGGTTGTGAAGGGGAACTGTTTCCTAAGTTCAGATTTTCATGCAAATCACAAGTAGGACAAGTAGTGATTTTATTTTATTTGGTATGATGGCATTTTCATATTTCTTGCACCAAACTTCACTTTCCTCAGATAGAATAGAGATTTCTTCCTCATTTTCTGCAAGTCTTCCTAGCAGGTTGCTATTTTCTTTACTTAGAGATTTGATAAGTTTGATCAATTGTTTCTTATCATATTTGAGAAGAGTTTCAGATAGTTCAGAAAGAGGATACCTCAATAGTTGGTGACTCATATTCAGGTTGAGCCATGAGACAAACTTTGGTCATATCATCCTCAGAGTCACTATCTCCCCATATGGCCTCTGGTTTCGAGACTGTCATGAAGCAGACCTCCAATGGATTTAGATCTAGTTTCTTATCAGAATCACTATCACCCCAAGTAGTGGTAGCGACCAAGGCCTTTTTCTTATCAGAAGCTTCTTCCTCCTTGGGCTTTTCTTCATTCTTAGGACAGTCTCTAGCGCGATGCCCTGGTTGATCACATTGATAGCATCTAAGTTCCCTCTTTTCCTTGCGATTTTCATTTTTGGGGAACTTACCTTTATTAAATTTCCTCACAGTGCTTGTAAGCAGTGCAATCATTTCATTATCATCATCATCAGAGTCAGCTCCAGTGGAGAGTCTTTCCAGGACTTTGGTTAAGGCTAGAGCAATGCCAGCCTCAGTAGAGCTTTTCTAATTTCCCTTCATTTTGTCTTCATGACGTTGAGCTTTCCCAACGAGTTCCTCTAAGGAGAGTTCCCTAATGCTAGGAGTCTGAAGCATGATGTCTTGTGTGACAGCAAATTTTGAGTTTAATCCATTGATAAACACCATGGATTTTGACCATTCCTCAAGTTTAACTCCGCAGGCGCGAAGTTTGTTGCAAAGGATCTCCAGACGACCATGATAAGCAGATACGTTTTCAGTTTCTAGCATCTTGAATTTGTGATATTCTCCTTGTAGATCGAATTTTCTGCTATTTTGGAGATCCTCACTTCCCAAGTTGAAAGTTTCAAGAGCTTTCCACATATCTTTAGCATTGTCAATGCCCATAACCTTATCTTGATCAGATTTGGAGAGAGCATTCAGAATATATTGTCTGGCTTTGGCATTCTTTTCTTGTTGAGAGAATTGTTCAGTGGTCCAGTGCTTGAAATCAAGTTCTGACTTGTGATCAGCCAGATCCTTTGGGACTTCGTAGTTTCCATGCTCAACAATTTTCCAACATATCATGTCATTAGTTTGGAAGAAACCAGTCATCTGTTCCTTCCACCATTGGAATTGACCAGGTTTCAACAAGTATGGCTTGTTTGTTGAGATACCTAGTTCTGGTTCGTTTGGACGACACATGTTGATAACCTGCGAGTAACACACAATCTAGAGCTCTAGCTCTGATACCAATTGTAGGATCTGTATATTAGTATCAAGGGAACTATGACAAAGAGTTGTCCAGTTCCTAGACACAACGGAAGTAATATAACAAGTTATCAACACAATTACTTAAGGTGGAAACCCTAGATAACCAACTAGTTATATTTGGATGAAAATCACCCCTCTTTCGAGGATTTAAATGGTCTACTTGTATATTCAATAAATGAGTTTAGATATGAGCGAGATTACAAACTTATTGCTAAGTACTAACCTGGTTCCTATCAGAAACTCTTAGATGATAATACCAGTGAACTTACTTGATGTTATTTTGCAAGAACACTTCTCTCTTCTCTTAGTCTGATGCACTTCAAGCTCCGTCAAAATACATAAGTCTAAGAACATAAAAATTATCATATATATAAGAGGGAAGTTTGCCGTATAAAGATATTCCGAGAATATATTATACGTCAAACTACTTTCCTAAAATATGACAATCTCTATGGCTTTCAAGTTAACCTAATTAACTCGAGATCTTCCAAATATTACATAGACAATATTACAACCAACTTTAGCAATATCCTAACAAGGAAAAGATCTTCTACAAGATCTTCTCGGCTCGTCGCCCACGCTAGGGTTGGAAGTAACACGGATGTAACGCAATTCCTTCTGACTTTCCTTAATACTTCATCAGCTTCAAATCTTCAATCTTTTCATCTGAAATATCAAGATAAACTATACCATAGTACATGCTAAGGTTGTCATCGTCAAAACATAGAGTAATAGTGGAAAAGAACCTATTGAGAAACCAGAGTTCCTCGGGTTCCTATCCCAACATCTATGTAAGATTAATTTTTACCCCTTGTAAGAAAATTATGCGTACAACACATATGTTGTACGCATAATTTCGATCTCAGTCTCTAAATTGCATCTCTAAATTTAGAGATGCAATTTAGAGGCGATTCATAACATCTCTAAATTACATGCCCCAAAAAATTCTAACATCTCTAAATTTTTTGCCCCTTACATTCCTTTAAGACAGGCGATTCATAACATCTCTAAATTGCATGCCCCAAAAAATTCTAAATTTCGATATGTGTGTTAATTATGTAATTAGTTTTCTGTTAAAAATTGTAGATGTTTATTTGCAGCTTTTAGTTATCGGTTCAAATTAGATCTCAGTCTCACTATATGGAGTAACTTATAGTAATACGTTGCAACAATGTGGGGATAATTATTATTGCGATACCTTTTTAGCTTTAATGAGAAAAGTATGTATGGATATGCATTATTGATCAATAACTATATTTATACGCTCTAGACTGTGTGTGAACAATGGAATGGTACGTTACTTTAGTGTTACTCAAACTAGAGGAAAACTACATGATTAATTATACATATTCACATCATTATAAAATGTCATTATCATAAGATACTCAAACAATAACGCAACATATATCGGGATTCATATATATTTCGGTACTCTCGAAGTTTGAGAAAAAAAATGTCTTGGTTCCTTTTGAGGTAATTAAACAATGTGATATATATGTCTTGTTCCCTCTCCATTCACACATGGATCTTAACCACTCAATACACTCTTATTCTGATGTTTGTTATTAGTAAAATCTAAGGAATCCAACAACTCTAAACTCATATTTAATGGATCTTAACCACTCAATACACTCTTATTCTGATGTTTGTTATTAGTAAAATCTAAGGAATCCAACAACTCTAAACTCATATTTATATTAGTAAAATCTAAGGAATCCAACAACTCTAAACTCATATTTAACCTTAGAAGGAACTAGATCAGTACCCGTGTCCTGCACGGGATTTGTTTATATTTTATATTTTTTTAAAAGTTATAAACTAAATGAAATTAATATCTATATAATAATGTAGTATCTTTAGATTGACATAACTAAATGACATTTATAATGGTAAAAAGAAAGACAACTCTCCCTGATAATTTTTTGAAAGTAGAAGATCTTGACGATCGTAAATAAAATGGACCAATATATCCCATTTTCTTTATCAAAACAGAAGTATCTAAACAAAAAAAAGTAACTCTAAAAAGACAAATATACTAAGAAATTCTAGTACTGGTACAAATTACTAAAAACTTCTTTGTATACTACAATCGTTGTAGTATCAGATCTTTTGTTGTTTTTGTCGCATATCAAAATCTTCAAACCTTTTTTGCTAGTCACTCTTGACGTTCCTTGTCCGTTTTCTGGAAATTTACCCTTTCGGGCCATTTTCTCATATCGAGATAAGTCGTTCATTTTCTAATCACTGAATAACATAAAAAAAATTAAACAAAAATAGATGTGAAGATAACAGTGTACTGAAACATGATAGGAAGGCTTTTCAGGCTAGATCTGAAATAAAACGATATACTTAGATTATTTATTATTTATTTAATGTAAGAGATAAATATATATAGAGAATTCCTATTTTATTTTGATGGACTCCTCCATCGTTTAAGAAACCCTAGAAAACATCCTATCCTATCTCATTTCTGCACCGCCTCCACTCTCCATTTCTCTCCTTTCACCAAATTTCAGATCTCCTCCTTCTTGTGAGGCCGCCATAGCTCCCTCCTCACATCCTCCTCCCGACCTCAGCCTTCCCGTTTTGTGAGGCCGCCATAGCTCCATCCTCACATTCTCCTCCCGACCTCAACCTTCCCGTTTAAAAAACCCTATTTCTGATTATCACAGGTACATAAACTCGCTTCTATCACCCTAAAATATGCAATTATGAGGTGTTAATTTGTCGAGTTCTTGTTTTACAGTTTCGTTCATGGAAGACTACCCTATGATCTGCTTAAACCCGACCATGTGTTGAAGATCTTTCTAAGACGCCTATCATCTGCAAGCCCTTTGAAGAAGCATACGAATTGGCTTTCAAGATCGCCCAAATTGATCCCAAAAGAACGGTAAACTCGAATCATTTTCTTTAATATTTTATTAATTTCCATTCTCTGTAATCATTCTCTGTAATCCATTCTCTGTAATCCAAGTTTAGTATGTTTCTAATGTAGATGCTTTCTTGGCCATACTTAACCAAACTCGCAAAGGTAATCGACTAATTGGACTGGTGTATTTTGCTTCAATACAGTATTTGAAGATGGCTATTTGCACCTCCAGATATTGTAAGCCTCTATATTATTTCTAACTCAACGCAAAATTTTCTCAGTGTATGATGTAATGTTTCATCCCCTGTCTTTCTTATTGCTGTAGGGAGCTAATGAACATGAATCTTTCAGGAACTTTAGCACCAGAAGTTGGCCTTTTTTCTCGTTTGATAATTTTGTAAGCCTCATAACTTTATATATGTTTTTGAAAGCTATACAGTGCATCAAACTGTTTTCATTGTTCGAATATCAAACGCGTAGCTATATGGTATCAATATCTTGAGGTGCATACAACTTTGATCTGCTAATCTTCTTTGAATATCAAACGCGTAGCTATATGTGTGTGTTATTAAAGGAGTTTTATGTGGAACAACATTGGAGGGAGTATACCAAGAGAGATTGAGAATCTCACAAATCTTGAACTCTTGTAAGTTTCTAAAATTAATTTCAGTGGCTTGTTGAACTTTTGAAATTCAAATATGTATTAAGTCTTTTGCTAACAAAGTCTCCTTGTACTTGATTTTGCTTCATACTGCACAACATTTTGACTAAAATTCACCCTCTCAACTTTTGCTAAGACATATATTATTTCAATGATTTTCTGATATATATGTGCCATTTTGTTTGCCTCAATTTTAGGCTCTTCAATGAGAACCAATTGACAAGCTCATTTTCTTTATAATTTGATTAATTTCCATTCTCTGTAATCCATTCTCTGTAATCCAAGTTTAGTATGTTTCTAATGTAGATGCTTTCTTGGCCATACTTAACCAAACTCCTTAAAGATTAAGCAAACTCCTTAAATATTTTCTGCAAGTGTTTATTTTTTACTTTTACAATTTGTGTAAGTTTTAGATTTATTACATAATATTAAATTCATCAATTATGTTGTTTAAAGTTGTCAAAGTTGAAATTAGACGTAGTCACAGAAAATGGACATCATCTAGGAGTTCTTGATATAAATCATCATGTATTAGTCCATTGTTTTATTATTTTACTTTTCCATATTAGTTATTGATATAAGGGAAGTTTTAAACTATTGTTTTATTATTTAGTGTATTGTCAGTGAATATGACATTAAAAAATATGCCTACAAATAGTTGTTAGTAGTTATTAGAAGCTGTATTTTTTTTCTCAGAATTGGATATTTTTCTAAATTTGGTTTTTATTCTGATATGCTTAAGCTTTCAAGTTAAACATCCAAACTTCATGACTAATACACTTGGTGTTTGCTGCAGAGGAAAGGCTTGTTATCAGTTTTCAATGATAAGGTGAAAGATGTGGTTAAGAGACTTCTAGTCCTAGACGGAGATTCTGAAAGGTGGGAATTTTTTATACTGAATGTAGTGATAGCACTATGAAATTACAAAGAAATTCTGTAGTACAGAACATTTATTACATATGAATTTTCATTCTATAGCATGAACATAATTTTCATTCTATAGCATGAACATTTTATCTAATAGAACTTAACAACTCTTCAGGAGTACAAAAACCTTAATAAAAGCAAGCTTACCCAAACCTTTGTTCTACTAATGAATTTGTTACAACATTAAATTTTTTGAAGAGTATAACTATATCATGACTACTGCTACTGATGCTACAACAATTTCTATGCAAGCCTTCCTTTTTTCTTCTGATGATTGAAAGCTGCATAAACCCATTATCTAGCAATTATTCCTTTTCTTATTTGTCATCATATCTTTTTTTACATAATAACTTATTGTACTCGGTTGCAGGTTGACATTCTTCTATGATCTATGGAGCCAAGAAGATTGTGAATTTAGGTAATATGTATTGGTTCCTACTTCTCAGTTGTAGTTTATTACTATTTAGGAAGCAATTATTCCTTTTGATATCACATCAATGTCAGTAATTGTAGTTTCCTCATTTTCCTAAATATAAAAAAATTTCTAATAACATAGTTTAGTTCTAAATAATATAGTAAAAGCAAAAACAGTTAAAACTACAGAAACATTTTACAGATTTCGTTGGGTATTCATAAACTGCAGAATGTTTCTGCAGTTGAAGTTAAAACTGTAGATCTGCAGTATATTAATCCAAAACCATAATGCAAACACTGTCCTGATTAAGCAGGAGAACACAGTGGTGGTTTGAAAGTGAAACAAGAAAAATGGTGTTCTTGGTTACGGATTTATCTTGGTGGGGAATTGTTAATCATCCTTGATTCTTATTATTTTCTGTTGCATACATGTGAATGGTTTTTCTGCAATAGTTTTGGATGTCCTCCCAAACCAAGAGGGTTACCAACTGCCAACATGGAAGTTTGAGAAGAGTATTCAGGCTTCAGTCCCATGCTAAAAATGTAAGTTCATGCTTATTTATCTACTTTTTTAGGGCATGAATTGTGTTTGATATTTGCTTTATAATTAGACAGTTCATCCAATCAGTCATGCTTATGAATGAAGGTTGTGTTAAAAGTTGGCAATTCATGGGTGAATTGCCAACTTTTAACACAGCCTTTTACAGATTTGGTTCAAATTCATAAACTGTAGAATGTTTCTACAGTTTAAGTTAAAATTGTAGATCTGCAGTATATTAATCCAAAACCATACCTGCAGGTATCCATTAACTTCAAGAATAGCCTTTTTCCATCAGTTTTTTTTGCAGACCAATTGACAATATCTCCAATTCCATCCAACAACCCAATAAGATCTGAAACAATAAATAAAAATAACAACAAATCAGTTAGGTATGAGAATAACTCTTGCAAAAATGTGTTGATTTAGTTTATAATACTAACCATAATGGGTATTCTCATGTAGTGAATTATCATACACTTTCTCAAAATCTATGAATTTAAAGCCATGAGTAGGAATATCTTCAGTCATGCAGGGCTTTACTATTGTAAAGCGTGAAAACAGTAGCTTGAATTTGTGATATGTAAATTTGTACTCTGTATCGTACATCGCAACTCCATATTTTGAGATTAGAAAAGCTTCTCCTTCTTTTAATTGTGGAAAGTTGGTCATCAAAGACTCCTTTATCACTGCATGGATTCGTTCTTCCTGAATATAAGATTAGGTATAGTTAGATAGAGAAATATAGAAACAATAAAAACAGGATTGAAATAATATATATATCGTTTCATCCATGAAAATTATGTTGGTGGTGGAGAATTTAGAGGGATCTGCCTTCATAGGAACTTTGAACATTCTTATGCATCTAACCTTCATACTAAGAGTGTGTTTTGAAGATGTAATATCGATAATACGTTGAATATTATCCATGGTGTATGATTGGAAGAATGACTGTAGGTTTATGATAAGAAGATGAGAATAGGGAAGAACGTCAATTTTATAATGAAACATTAGGGTTTGTGCATAATACTGCTGCCTCTTATTTCTGGAACAAAATTGGCATAATTTAGGTAAAAGATAATTTTATATGATTCGATTCATGTATGATATATATCTCCTTGTTTAAACAGCTTGCAGATTGTGTACAAAACGTGTATTAATTTCCTGTTTTTGCTTTACAGATTTTCTGGCGACTTGGAATGTAGTAATTAGGGTTTTAAAGGTGTTCAAATCGAATCTGGCAAGTTCTAATGCTGCCAAGTTCTAATTCGATTCATGTATGATATATATCTCGTTTAAAAAGTTTTTAGTAAATTGTGTACATTTTTTTGAGTTGTCTTTCCTTTCTTGCTTTACAGATTTTCTGGGCTGTTGGAAAAATGCTGACAAGTTTGGAAACTACAGCTTGTAGAGGACTGGCAAGTTCTGGGCAGTTGTCTTGCCTTTTATTTTGGGTTCAGTTTTGTTATGCAGAAATAAGTGTAATAATGTTTTTGGCTTTGAGGTTTCATAATTGTGTAATTTATGTAGGTTCATACGAGGTCTTCATCTAGGTTAAAATGTAATAATATCTTTAGTTCTATTTTTTTCAGTTTTATTTTTTTGCATTACAGGTTTATAGCATTTTAGGGCAATTGGTAGGTTTATAGCATTATAGGTTTATAGCTTTGAGTGTTATGAGTTAGTTTTACTCATTTTAGGGCAATTGGTTTAAAATCTTTTAGGTAAATTGGTGATCCCTTATTAAATATTGATAAGCGGTGTTTTACATACCGCAACTATGGATTATTAGCTAGTTTTGTATAGGATTATGTTATTTGTTTCTATGTAATCTGTATCATGGAGCTCTTCGAGAGAAGATTTACATACGAGATTCCAAGAGATGATACAAGCATTGGAAGCATTGAAGCATAAGGAAGAAGCTGCTGAAGACGAAGACGAAGACGAAGACTTGAAGAAATAAGCAGGTTCTGCCTCAGACAACAAAGCCGCACCCGCGGGTTTCATCCTCAGACAAAGATTCGAGAAAGCCCAAGCCGCACCCGCGGGTCTCACCTTCAGCCAAAGCTTTCAAGAAAGCTCAAGCCGCGCCCGCGGGTCTCAAGCCGCGCCCGCGGCCCTCTGCCATCCAGAGAAGCTGAAGAAACCCAAAACCGCGCCCGCGGCTCTCAACCCGCGGGTGCGGTTCCTCGACAGAAGAATCAAATTGATGTCTTTGCCATTTGAAGTAATTTGTGTTTAATTCTGTAACTTTCCATACGTTTTTTAGGACCTTAATTCGGCTGTTACATCAGCTGATACTATATAGGTAGTGGATGATCATCCTTGATCATCTAGTCTTTGTTTTGCTTAAGTTTTTGGAGAGTATTTCACAAACTTATGAGTTGCTAAGGTTCTCTTTGTTTTCACTTGGCGTTTGAAGCTTTTGGATTCAACAAGTTGTGAGTTTATCCTTTCCTTTTGTCTACTCTTTGATTGTCTCTACTCTCTTGTTTGTATTGTCGATGAACTAGATTTACTACTTTAGATTGATCACCTAAGTTAGTTGTGTCTTGTTCATATTGCTAGAGTTTGATACTTCTAGTTGAATTATCATACTTGTTGTGTAGCACAATCTATTTGCATGAACTAGTTGTGATTGTTATTAGAGAAGAGAGTTGAGTACATGTCAAGTATCCGACTAGTTGTCCATGATATTGCATGTATCTATCTATTCCTGAATGCATTGCTACTTTGTTATTGAACTTTGATAGTTTCGAGGTTATAATCGAGTAAGGGTTATTAGGACTAGTTGGACTAATAACTATTCAAGAACAGGAATTAGAACGATCACTTGAGAACTTGACATAGGGATAAAAAGGATTTTCAGATCAACTTGTTAATCTAATTGTGGATAATCGCTAAGTGGAACACTTCGCTTAATCTTTTTATAACCAAGTTGACATTCGATACTTCGTATCAAAACCACAAAAAAAAACCCTTTGGTTACGTTTATTGGTTAGTCATTGTGATAACTTAAGAATTTGATAAACTGATTCTCTTGGGATTCGACCCTTACTTGCGCACTATATTACTTAGTTTGCATGTTAGGATTACTTGACTTGGCACACGACAAATTTGCCTCGTCAAATATCAATAGTGAATCTTTTAGGAAAAGATCTTCGACACAGAATTATAACAGATTACCTAAAATTTGGTCATGTACAGCAGTATCACAAAAAAATTGGCAAAAAAAGGAAAATAATGCAACCAATTGTATTGAGCCACGTGGCAGACAAGTGGAGTGGCTGAAAAGCCTTCTTGACACGTGGCATAGCTGGGGTGGGAGTAAGGGGATTTGCTTTAGTAATTATATAGTAGATTACAAGCGTCAAGTATATATGATAACCCGATGCACAATTAGTATGAGAATGGATTGTTGTATAGTAGATATTGATCATGACACTTTGTCGACGATTACTCGAAGCAAGTGTCCTCCAGGCTCCAGCGAGATTCAAGCAGTCGAAGGAGGCACATTGGACAGCTCTAGCAGATTTAGCAATTAAGGAATTGAAAGAAGAACAAACCATAAACATATATTGACGAAGCTAGATCAAACACAAAAGAATAAATGTAGTAGAAATAAGCAAACGGAAAGAAGAATAAATGTAGAACGCCTTCCATAATATAAGCCATGTTTATAGCATTTTAAGTTTTTGTTGGTTAGGTGTTATTCTTCCTATTAGTAGTAGTAGTTAGTTGAATAAACTCTGTTTACAACTGGTTGTAATGTCACTGATGTGGCAAGCTATTTATAGCTTAAACTGTGTAATTCTCCTCTTAAGGAATTCACAACAGAATTTTCCCAAAACCTCTCTCTCTGATTCATTCTGTTTTCATGGTATCAGACACTTTTCCGATTCTTTCTTCCGCTTCTTCTTCTTCAATCCTTCGTGATTGATTTTCTGCTTTTCGCAGCTTTTTCTCTTCGTCTTCAATGGCACCTGAGATTTCTTCCGGTCACGTTTCCTCCACTGATCCGACTTACCTTCATCCGTCGGACAATCCCGGCTTACTTCTTGTTTCCAAGCCGTTTGATGGCACTGGCTTCAGCACTTGGCGACGAGCTATGTTTCTGGCTCTTTCCTCCAAAAACAAATTAGGTTTTGTGGATGGATCTTGTAGTCGTCCTGATCTTGATTCTCCCAATCTATGCGCTTGGAATCGAGAAAATGATATGGTCATCTCCTGGATTCTCAGTGCTCTTCAACGCGATATTGCATCCAGCGTCATCTACTGCACCACTGCTAAAGCAATTTGGGATGAACATCAAGAACGCTATTCTCAATCCAATGGAGCACGCCTATTTCAACTTCAGATGGAAATCAACAATGTTTCTCAAGGTTCTGATGGAATCTCTGCCTATTATACCAAGATCAAGCAACTATGGGATGAACTTGCTTCTCTTCAATGTTCTCCTGCTTGTTCTTGTGGTGCTGCGCAGGAATTTTTCAAGATCGAGCAAACGCATCACTTGATGCAATTCCTCATGGGACTCAACTCTTCCTACATAGCTACTAGAGGCAGTATCTTGATGATGCCGGTTCTTCCTTCTATCTCCCAGGCTTATTCCATTCTTATCCAGGAAGAACGTCAGCGTGAGGTACAATCTGTTACTCAATTTGTTCAAGATTCTGCTTCTCTGAATGTTTCATCGCAGCGATCTACTGCTCCTTCTCGCCCTGGTGCTCCTCCTCGTTCTTCTGTTATTTGCACCAATTGCAACAGACAAGGACATTCTGTTGATCGCTGCTACAGGATTATTGGCTTCCCTCCTGGTTATCGTAACAGATCTCGTCGTTCTGTCAACAATGCTGATGTTGAGGAGTCTCCCATTGCTTCTGAATCTGCTACAGGTTTATCCAATGCTCAGTTTCAATAACTCTTGGCTATGCTTTCTTCTAGTCGTCAGTCTGAGCCTTCTCCTTCAGATCCTCAAGTCAATTTTGCTGGTACATGTTCTATTTCCTCTAATTTTTCTTCCTTGCCTACATGGAAGTCTATTAGAGCTTTATGGATTCTTGATTCTGGTGCTAGTGAGCACATGGCTTGTGATAAGTCATTATTCAGCAGTATTCGTCCTTTGACTCGTACCTGTCTTGTTTCTTTACCTACTGGTCAGAAAATGCAGGTCACACACTGTGGAGATATAGTTTTCACTTCTACTTTTGTGATTAAAGATGTTCTTTATCTTGAACACTTTAAGCACAATCTGCTTTCTATACAGAAATTGTGTGCTCGGTTGTCTTGCTTTATCACCTTCACTCATGACAATTGTGTTCTGCAGGACCCTTCTCTGAAGAAGCCTCAGGTTCTTGGTAAATCAAGTGGTGGTTTATACTTCCTGCAGCAACCTACTTACAGTCTTTCTCTGCCTTCTTGCAATGATGTTCATCTTGACAGTTACACTACATGGCATTATAGACTAGGTCATCTTCCTAACTATAAGTTGACTTCCATTTTTACTCAATTAGGCATACATAAAGCTATTGATGTTAGTACCTTTTCTAATAAAGCATGTGATGTTTGTCATCAAGCAAGACAACACAAACTTTCTTTTCCTAGGTCTTAGATACATACTTCACATATATTTGAGCTTGTACATGTTGATGTCTGGGGTCCATATAATGTTGATGATTTCAGTCGTGTGACTTGGTTGCATCTTCTTCAGTCTAAATCTTCTGCTTTTGATATGATCAAATCCTTCATTAACATGGTTGAGACTCAGTTTTCTCAGAAAGTTAAAATCCTACGCTCTGACAATGCTTTCGAGCTAGGTTCTGGTCACGCTCCTAAAGAGTTTCTGCTCTCCAAAGGTATCATCCATCAGACATCTTGTGTGGCAACTCCTCAACAGAATGGAGTGGTTGAGCGTAAGTATAAGCACTTATTGGAGACTTCACATGCTCTTCTCTTTCACTCTCACTTGCCAACAGAATTTTGGGGTGACTCTTTGTTGACAGCTTGCTACTTAATCAACAGATTTCCTACCAGACTTCTTTTTGGCAAGTCTCCTTATGAAGTGCTCTTTGGTAAGAAACCTGATTTTGCTCATCTAAGGGTCTTTGGCAGCCTTTGCTATGCTTCTACTCTTTCCAGAGACAGAGATAAACTTCAGCCTCGTGCTTCCCCTTGTGTGTTCTTGGGGTACCCCTATGGCAAGAAAGCTTACAAAGTTTTTGATATTCAGAAACAAACTTTCTTCACATCCAGAGACATTGTCTTTTATGAACATATCCTACCCTTTTCTAAAAACCCTCAGCCCATTACAGATCCCTTTCCTCTTCCTATACTTTTTCCTGATCTTTTACTCTATCGTCGATTGGTTGGCAAGCTTAATTTTTTGGTCAACACTCGACCCGATTTGGCATTCACAGCTCAACACTTAAGCCAATTCATGTCTAAACCTCGGGTTCCACACTTTGATGCTTTACTTCATGCCATCAAGTATGTCAACCACACCTCCTCCATGGGCTTAGTTATGACTAAGAATTCTGATTACAAGCTAGAGGCCTATTGTGATTCTGATTGGGGTGCTTGTTCTTCTACTCGACGCTCTGTTAGTGGCTTCTTTGTTTTGTTGGGTGGCTCCCCTGTTTGCTGGAAATCCAAGAAACAGACAACAGTGGCTCTATCTTCAGTCTCAGCTGAATACCGTTCCATGCGCAGGGTTGTGACAGAGTTGGCATGGCTTACTCGACTCTTGATTGGGATGAAAGTGCCTTCCATGGTTCCTGTTCCTCTTCGTTGTGACAACCAGACTGCAATTTACATTGCTAAGAATCCCGTTTATCATGAGCGCACCAAGCACATCGAGATCGATTGTCATTACGTGCGGGAAAAGCTCAATGCGGGATTAATTGCGGTTGACTACATTTCTACTCACCAGCAGCTAGCTGATGTTCTAACCAAGCCATTGTCAGGCATTGTACATGGTCAGGTTTTAGGCAAGTTGGGTTTGCAACCCACTTTCAACTTGACGGGGGATGTTGGTTAGTGTTATTCTTCCTATTAGTAGTAGTAGTTAGTTGAATAAACACTGTTTACAGCTGGTTGTAATGTCACTGATGTGGCAAGCTATTTATAGCTTAAACTGTGTAATTCTCCTCTTAAGGAATTCACAACAAAATTTTCCCAAAACCTCTCTCTCTGATTCATTCTGTTTTCAGTTTCTTACATTATGGAATATAAATTTCAGTATGATACAAATTTGGTCATTTTATTGTATACTAAGTACTCTCTCCGTCCCTTTTTTATGTTCTCATTTCCTATTTTTGGTGTCCCAATTTGATGTTCTCATTTCCATTTTTAAACACAAATCTTTACCAATATACCCTCATCAAAACCCATTAATTTCCCTCAAAAACCACAAAAATCCAAAATACACTTTAATTTTTTTCTCTCTCATTATTTTCTCACTCAATCTTAACCCTTTAATTTCTCATCTCTCACCATTCTCTCATCCCAATACACTCTCTCTTCTATTTTCATCTTTTTCTCCTCTCTTCTCTCCTCTCCTTAATTCTCGTGCAAAAAAGGGAAATGAGAACATAATTAAGTGTTTGTTTGGTTGGAGTCCAAAATCCCAAGAATTGAAAATCTGCAGGAAATGGAAATGAATATTTGTGTTTGGTTTGAAAAAAATTCTGTGAAAATCATGGGATTTTGATTTCTTGAGATTTTCAATTCCTCTATTATGTGGGAATTGATCTTACCTAGTCCCCTAGGTAATTCACTTTCCCCCATTTTTACAAATGAAATCTTAAATTCTCCTATTTTGATCTATCTATTGCAAATTTTAACCAAACACATTTTCTCAAAATCTCATATATTACAAATCACCTGAATTCAATTCTCATGAATTACAATTTCCACATTCAACCAAACGAACACTAAGGGATGAAGGGAGTATTATTTTTAGTTCTTTAGGATTTGTCAGATCTCAGCTGAAAATGACAAGTTGAATTCGAGCAATTCGGTTACGGAAGCTTGAAATAGGTTAGCATTTTTAAACTTTAATTTCATTTATTTATAAAGTAAATCTTGTGTTGATATTTGAATGGTGGGATCGATGAGAACATGTATCAGATCGATAAAATGTTGTGTTTTGTTGGGTTCGAATTACGATCCGTATATCGATCATAGGATCTTGAAGAAATTTGTTTTCGTTGATCTCAATGATTGATTAATTCATTGTTTTTCTTACATTCTCTGACACAAATGATGACACCGTAGAATATTGGTTGGTTCTTTGATTCCGGCGCCAGTCCAACGTACTACTTTCATTGAGAAGTTAATTATGCACTCCCTAACCAACAAACATGTTGTCGGGTGGTAAGAGACCCCAACCACCCAACACGAGGTCTCGAGTTCGAAACTTGGTGGAGGTTAAAAATTATTTGTTGGAAGAGTCACTCATGCAGCTCGAACTCTAGATGTAAGAGTAGTAGGGGAGTCCCCTAACCGCTGAACTAGAGTGGGTAACAAAAAAATAAATAAATTATGCACTCCGTAGGATGTTACTCCCTTAATTCATTCGCTAATAAGTGTCATTTTATACTTAGATTTTAAGTCTTGTAAAGCTATTTATATTTTAGAGTTCTAGTCTCCGGTCTCCATATGATTTTTCTTAAAGATTTGTCTAATGTAGTAATGTGTGTCTAAATGGTACATAATAAACAACTAAAAGAATAAATATATACTTAGATCATTCACTCTCCTAGAAAAATGGGTAAACTCATCGCAAAATAAAAGATATTGCATTTTCAATGCAATTATTTCCTCATTTAGTTATTTATTATGTGCCCTTGAACACACATTAGAAACCTTTTTTTTTTTTTTTAATTCTGACTCGAAGGTAAGAGTCGTTCTACGTCTAAATCGGAGATACGAACCCAAGACCTCTTAATAAAACACTTAAAAAAATCTTAATCTTAATATACTATAAAATTAGGGGTACCTCCAATTAATCACACCACATTTAATGCTTTGTTTCTAATTTATGTATTTTCTTGATTTTTTTTCTTTTCTCATTTCTTTCCTACGTTTACGATTATGTCCCTCAAATAAAGATTTTGATCCACCAACATATGTCTATAGTGGATCTGTATGAAACTTATCATCATCTTTTACTCTTCGGTTCCGCAAGGTGTGAAGTTATATCGGTCATAAAACCCGCGCGTAACGCGGGCCTGGCCTAAAAAGTTTAATACTAATATCAAACCGTCAAAAGCTACGAGTTAATTACTTTCAAGTTAAAATTTCATTGTGCTTATGTACTAGGCTTATATTATTGGCTTTAAGACCATCTCCATATCTTCACTACCCCGTGCAGCCCCGACCTTATCAAATTTATCAATTGGTTAGATATAAGAAATGATATATATTAGTAATTTTTAATGCAATTTCTTTGTATTCATTGGTTAGAAATGAAATGAGCAATTATAATTTTATAAATAAGATTTTTGTTGTATGATTGCATTCTACAAAGTATAATAGATTTTTTTTATTAAAATGAGAAAATACATCTCAAATCAATCACCACAAAAATCAAAGTCGAAACAGAAATACACAAAATTATCTTATCTAACAATAAGGTCTCCTTATATATATAAAGATACAAATTAAATAGTCATTTGATCGAAAACCACTAAAACGATAACACTTAATTGCAACTTTTTAAAAGTAACCCCATAAAATCATTTTATCATAGGCTAATTTGCAAAAATACCCTACCTGGGGTATCTTACAAACCTACATAAATTGAAATAGATATTACTGTAATATCCGTATTCCATTTTCTTTTGTCTTTTCTTTTTGCTTTGGTAAATGAATAAAGATTTTTGGAAAAAGGTAAAATAAAAGCCAAAAACATTATAATAATGAGTTGAGAAAAGAAGAAAAAAAGAAAAGAAGATAAGAAGATAAGAAGAAAATAAGGAAAGAAGGAAAAGAAGCAAAATCCGTACATATGTGAGGAATTTTTTTAAAAAAAAACGGATAAAATGAGAAAGGTGTCAGGAAAACTCAGATCAGCCACAAAAAAATCTGATAGGCCGTACAAGTCACTATTCACACGTACCAGATTAATTCTCAGCCACACAATTCAACTTTGGCGGTACACTTTCCCGCCAAATTTGATGTAAGCTCACTTAGAGCAAATTTTTGCTCGGAAATTATTGTAATTTGGCTTATCTTAACTTCATCTTCCTCATTAAGTCCGTTTTTTTTCTTTTCTCTGTATTAAACTCCATCTTCCTCATTAAATTTGCTTCATATCCTGCCAGACATTTGTTTTCATCTCTTTACATTGTAATTGTCTTGATATCTCTCCACCATACACAAGAAGGAATGGGTAAGTTGCCATATTAAATGCAAACGTTTTTTTGTGTATTGGTAGCAGTAAATGACTATGTTTTCTTGTTTTGGCTTGTTTAGGTCAAACATATATGCTCTCCTTAATATGTGGAAGCAAGTGGAAGGTGGGGAATGAACATTGGGTGTATGAAGACCCTAAAAACACAAAGGGTTTGATGGTCAGTGATGAAATCAAATATGAAGGGCTTCTGAAAATGATTGAAGAAAAACTTGCTATTGATCTTAAGAGGTTTGACTTAAAGCTCAGCTACATGCCTCCACAAAATGTTCATCTTCCTCCTTTTGATATTTCCGATAGTGATGATGTAGACGCATTCTTCTTCTTGAACATGTTAAACTGCAAAGATAGAATATGGTCAATTCCTTTGCATTCTGTCGTGGTGCCTAAATGTATTGGTTCAAATGAAAACCCTAATTTTATTCCAAAGGAAGAAGAAGAGATGATGGATGTTCAAGGTAGTGCACCTCAACCTTGTTCTCAGGCTGAAAATGTTGGTGGACCTTCTTACCATGTAAGAGTCCTAAAGAGAATGTCAGATCACATGTTTAGTAACATAGTAGATGATGAGCTGAGAGAAGAAGAAGACATGTCAGGATCAGATGATAAGTGTGTCCGAATATCTATGGAAGGTGGAGAGAAAGCTAAGAAAGGCATTGAAACTGATGTTGTGTCACTAATTAGTGACGATGAAGAAGAGGATGTTATTATTTCTTCAACCAAGCGACAAGGTTTGGACCTTGTCAACATTTCTGACGAAGAATTTGATGATGATCATGTGAAGTTAGAGGACTTCGAATATCTAGGAGGAGATGTTGAGGAACATGAACAGGGGTCTTACCATTATGATGTTCCCGCTGATATTGAAAATCTGGAGGAGGAAGAAGAATTGTGCTTAAACTCTCAGCCATTGGCAATCAAGGTTGGAGATCTCTTTCAAACCAAGGAGGAGGTTCAACGATCTTTAGTCTCATATGCTGTGGAAAAATGTATAGAAATGTGTGTGAAGAAGTCTGATAAGAGCACTTATGTGGTGGAGTGCCAAAATGGTGGAGCATGTTCATTTGGGTTTCGTGCTTCAACGAAGGGTGGTAAAGCTACTGGTCCGTGGTGGGTCCGAAGGCTTGAACCATCTCATACATGTGCGATGCTGTTCAAGAACAATCACAGCAGGCATGCCAATTCATCGTTCATTTCCAAGAGTATTCTTGATAGGTATGTATTATTTCTGTGTTGTTGAAATATTTAACCTGGCGGGATAGAGTGTGAAGGGTGTCCGGATATATTTGAACACATGTAACAGGTTCAAAGGTCGCAAGGACGCACCAAGGGCAAAAGAGATACAAGTTATCATGAAAGATCTAGGAGTCCATACCAGTTATTCCAAAGCAAACAGAGCAAGACAAAAGGCAGAGGACATTATTCGAGGGTCTCCCGAGGAAGGTTATAGTCAACTTCACTCATGGCTACATATGTTGAAAGAAGTCAATCCTAGATCACATACAACCTTAATATTGGATTCTCAAAACCGATTTAAGTATTGTTTCTGGGCATTGGGTGCTTGTATCAGGGTTGTTCCTCATTTGAGAAAGGTAACTTTTTAAACTATATCTTTTTCCTGTCCAGATAATAGGTAGTGTGTGGAGAGATAAGAACTGATGGGCGGAGGGATATGATTTCAGAAGAATAGATATAATTATCTGGCGGGATATATTATAGAGTGTGATAGGTTATTTGATGTATCAGGTGATTTGTGTTGATGGAGCACACTTAGGAGGGAGATTCAATGGCCATCTTCTTCTTGCTACTGCCCAAGATGGAAACAAACAGATCTATCCTTTGGCTTTTGTTGTAGTAGACAGTGAGAATAAGGATTCTTGGTCCTTCTTCTTTGAAGACTTGAAAACGGTTGTTGTACCAGATAGTGTGGATGTGGTTTTTGTGTATGATCGTCATTTGGCTATTAAAGCCGCTCTGAGACAAGTTTACATTCTTGCACAACATGGATATTGCATTTATCATATGCTGCAAGACTTCAAGCAAAAGTGCACTTGGGGAGGTTTGCAAGACCAGTGGTTTAAGGTTGCAAAGGCGTACACTGTAGAAGAGTATGGGACTGAGCTTCAGATCCTTCAAAACTGAACTACAGTTGTGGCAAATATGGCTCTCAAAGTGTCTCTTGAAAAGTGGTATAGGGCATATTTCACAGCTGAGAGGTACAACATCATGACGACAAACAATGCAGAATGTCTGAACAAGGTGTTTAAACAGGAGCGTATGTGTCCTATTGTAGCATTGTTTGATGTTATATTACTAACCTTTTCCACCTGGTTCTGTGAAAGGAGGGAGTCGGCTACTACATGGTGTGAGGTGACTACTAGGGCAGTGACCAAGACCATTGATAATAGGTATGCGGCATCTGTGAGCATGAGCATCAATAGGCTTAGTGATATTGAAGCAGAGGTGACTGATGGAAGGAACAAGTATGAGGTGAATCTTCGCCAACAAACTTGCCAATGAAACGTGTTTCAGAGAGATCGGATTCCTTGTAAGCATGCTTTGGCATTAGCAAAGGACAGGGGAGTTGACATTTCTACTCTTGTTAGTCACTTTTACACCAACAACATCTTGAAAGAAGTTTACAAGGAATCCATCCATTTGATCCCTCCACCCAACTAATGGGATGTTCCACAATCAGTCTCATCTCTTCCGTGTTTGCCACCACCATGGAAAAGGAGATCTGGAAGACCAAGGTTGAATAGATATAAGGCTAGGTGGGAGAGGCCTTACAAACGAGTGTCCACGAGATGTCCAAGATGTGGTATGTCTGGCCATACTCACAAAACGTGCTCCCGGGCTGCAAGGGGAGGACAGTCAAGTCGAAGACCATAGGTTACAAGGGTAAGACAACAAGGTTCTAACTTTTTGGTATGTGAACAATGCTAACTTTTTGGTATATGAACAATTGTAACTTGTTATCCCGCCACGTTTGATGTTTTATCCCGCCAAAATACAGGTTTTATCCTGTCACACGTAATTTCATAAGTCATATTATTTTGGGTTGGATGTTGAAATTCTGTTAGTATGAATGTTGAAATGTTTTTAGTTTGCTTTGTTAAGTTGTATTGTATTATCCCGCCACACATTCTGTTTCATCTTGTCACACATAATTTTTAACATCCGGCCACCTAACTCCAATACATAAATGTAGTCAAAGCACACATTTACTCTGCACTAACGTCAGTACATGCTTTCAACCAAAAAGTAGTCAAACACATTATTCACAACTTTGTTCTCAACTCCAATTACAGGTGCAAATGTACATATTATCTCAAATTTACATGCATTGGCTTCAGTCATGAACCCTAAATTCACCAATTTAACTCATATACTCGAATTGAATAACAAAATTTCAGAAATTTCACTTACATTGTCCTTAAAAGCCAGAGGCTTCATGGTTCTCCATTTTTCCAAGAGATTCAAGACCTCCTTCTTCCTCTGGGAGACTGCTCTTTCCCCTTTCGGCGCCGACTTCGCCGACGAACCCTTATTACATTTGGGGGTTTTCTCGGTTTGCCTCTTCTTTCTTCCTTTAGAGTCTCCATGTGAGTCTCTCTTTCTTTTCTGGGGTGCGGGGGGTGCAGAACCTCTGGTCATGGCCATAACTGGAGCGATTGGGAGAGATAGAGTTGACGGAAAGAGATTTGGGAGAGAAAGACAAAGAGTTGCCAGAGGTTACGAGCGGTTGCCGGAGAGGTTGAGAGAGGTTGAGGGCGGTTGAGAGCGGTTGAGAGCTGTAGTAGGGAAGAATGAAAATGGTGAAAATGGAGAAGACAAATGGGTGAATTGGTTTTGAACGAGAGAGAGAAAGTGAGTGAATGGAGAAGCTGAGTAATTCAGTAACTAACATTAATTTTAGCCTAATGCTACTTAAGTGAGATTAAGTAGCAGTTACTTTTTAAATTACGTCTTTCAAAACTGTCCGCCCACTTAATTTCCTTTTTTTTATTTATTATTATTATAATTTATTATTTATTATTTTGATTTTCCTTTTTCTAAATTTTTTTTCTATTATAATTTTCTTTTATTTTTTATTTTTTATTTTTTATTTTGATTTTCCGTTTTCTTAATTTCTGAATATATTAAAATAATCATTTGAGTTAAAAAAATAAAGATAAAATAAATTATAATAAATCTTTTCTTTTTAATAGCAAAAATATTTTTTTGGACTATTATAACCCTCAAATGGATATAACAGTCATATCCACTTGAAATTGGGCATATGTGTAATTTAGGTACGAAAAGGGGGTATTTGGGACAATATTTTCTTTATCATATGTCCCATTTCATTTTATTCTTTTGAAAAGAAAAATTCACTAAATTGATCTTAACTTTAAGTATACACAAATAGCTCAATTATATTGCTATAAACCTAAACTAATGTACGTTGATGAATTTTCTAGTTCAAATCTCGGCTGCTATGATGCTATGATGTGACTTCCGTAATTGAAACATTTGTGAGGAATTCAATATGTTCTTCCTTGATTTCATTGAACAACAATCTTCCTATTTAGTACAAGAGAAAGCAATCCCCAATGGGAAGCTGAAACACCAAGCGATATAAAATATAAATGAATAAGTAGAAAGCTCAAACACTTCAAATTCCCTAATACCCCCACCCAAGTCGGAGCATGAAGATATCGAATGCCCAACTTGCGAAGAAATGACCGGAAATATGCTTAGTCCAAGGCTTTGGTTAAGATATCAGCCAACTGAACCATGGTGGGAACAAAACACAGAGCAAATGCGCCATTAGTGATCTCATCTCGAACAAAGTGGCAATCCACTTCAATGTGTTTTGTTCGCTCATGAAACACAGGATTTCGAGCAATGTAAAGCGCGGACTGACTATCAATATGAAGTCAAACTGGTCCGGAATGAACAACCTGCAAATCTCGCAACACCCTCGCAACCACTTTAGCTCACAAGCAATCATAGCCATCAAACGATATTTCGCTTCAGCCGAGGATTTAGATACCACTTGTTGTTTCTTCGGCTTCCATGAAATTTGAGAACCAACAAGAAAAACCAGCCAACCAGACAAGGATCAAAGAGTGAGAGGATAACTCACCCAATCCGAATCACACCATCCGACCAGACGAAGAGGATAATTAGCACGAAGAAGAATACCTTGTCATGGATTCCCTTTTATGTATCTCACCACACGCAAGGCGGCGTGCCAATGATCCAAAGTGGGGTGCTGAATTGCGAAAGTATATGAACATTGGATGCCAAAATCTGGACGAGAGAAACACAAATAAATCAGTCGTCCCACAAGTCGACAATACTTCTCTGGATCAACCAATCTCGTTGCACTCGATAATGCAAGTGTGTGATGTGAATCCATGGGAAATGCAACTGGTTTTGCTCCTGAAAGACCAACATCAGCAATCCCATCAAGAGAATATTTACGTTAACTTGGGCAAATTCCACTTGAAGATCTGCCCACTTCAGCACCAAGGACGTACGTCAAAGATCCAAGATCTTTCATATTAAAAACACTTACTCAAGTACTCTTTCAGACGTCCAATTGCAACATTATTATTTTCAGAGATAATCAAATCGTCCACATAAATAATCACATAAAGTTACCACACAACAATGTAAAAAGAGAGTAATCATGATACGACTGTTTGAAACCAAACTTACGAAGCTCGGTTGAGAACTTAGCAAACCAGGATCTTGGTTCTTGTCGTAGTCTATAGCTCGACTTCCTCAACTTGCAAACAAGATTGGTTTCACGAAGTCAAAAGCCGAGAGGTGGTTTTGCATACAACTCATCAACCGTAATAAATGTACATCCGTTTGATGCAATTCCCAATTACGAACTACAACAACCGTAATAAATGTTTGCACAGTCACACTCTTCGCCACAGAAGCGAATGTCTCTGAATAATCAATACCAACCACTCGATGATTCCCAGTATAACAAATCTTGCCTAAAATCTCTCAGTACTCCCATCTGACTTGTACTTAATTCGATAAACCCATTTGCACCCCAGAGCTTTTCTCTTTGGGAGGCAAAAAGGTTATCGACCATGTCTCATTATCCTCCAAAGCCCGAGTTTAAGGCGCATAGCCTCTCACCATCTGAAATATGTAACAACTTCAACAAATGAGCTCGGTTCTTTATACTCAAAGATGTTAGCCAAGAATTTTGAGGCTTTGGAGAGAAATTCTTATATATCACATATTTATTCAGAGGATAACGACTTCCACCTGCTTTGTCTGATTTATGTACAATCTGAATGGTATTGGTCACGTAATTTCTCAAGCGAACTGAAGGCATACATGTCTTGCATCCTCTCCCTTCTCGTGATGGTTCAATTTCATTCATGGCCTCTTCTCTAGGCGAATTCACTACAATAGCAGATTCAGAAGGCTGAACAGAGGGTTCAACATATTCTATTTCATTCTCATTCTCAACATGAGAGTTCACTCTTCCTTCACTCATGTTTTCAACAACTTCATTTGCAACAGAAGAATCCATAACATCAGAAGAATTCACAACATCATTATCTCCATCCTCACTGATTGTGACATAGGAACAACCCTTGCTTCACTAGTTTGTTCATCATCAACTTTAGCAAAAGGAACTCTGTTTCATAGAACTTCACATCTCTGGACATGAAGAACTCTTTGGTTTCGAGATCATACAGTTGGCAACCGTTTTTGTCTGCAAGGTATCCAACAAAAATACATCTTTGACTCATTTCAACAAATTTATCTCCTCCTCTTTTTTGATTATGAGCATAACAGAAACACGTGAGAACCCGAATTTGACTCAAAAGAGGTCGTGCAACATACAACAACTCACATGGACCCTTGCCTTCCAACACAACAGAAGAAAATCGATAGATTAATGATGCAACACTAAGCACACATACACCACATAAAGTTATAGGAAGGTTCACTTGAAACCTCAAAGCACGAGCAACATTCAATACATGACAATGTTTTCTCTCAGCCTGTCAGTTTTGTCGAGGTGTCCTAGTGCACGAGGTTTGAAACAAAATTCCTTGTTCTTGAAAGTACTTTCTGAAGCACACAAATTCAGTGCCATTGTCACTATGTAAAGTTTTGATTTGAGCCCCAAATTGTCTTTCAATCATAGCAAAGAAATTCATCAGTCTTTTAATGACTTCTCTTTTATCAACCAATAAAAACATCCAAACAGCCCAAGAATAATCATCGACAATTGTGAGAAAATAATGCGCTCCATTCGAAGAGGCCTCTCAATAAGGTCCTCATAAATTACAATGAACAAGCTCAAAGGAAGATGTTGCTCTAGAATTACTTGAAGGAAAACTTTTTCGAGTGTGTATTGCCCTATGACAAACATCACAAACTTTATTCGAATGCATATTATTGTCAACAAAAAAAAACAACCAATTTTAAGACTTCATTTGACGGATGTCCCATCCTTGCGTGCCAGAAATCCGGTTTCATCTTAGCTCCTCCCTTCATAACAAATTCCCTAGACACCGTCATGAAGTAAAATAGTCCACCCTCACGTCTACCCGCTCCAATCAGCCTCTTCGAAATACAATCTTGAATCCATACAATGCAATATGAATTGTCAATCAACTGAGTCACTGAAAGAAGTTCGCAAGTCAGATTAGCCACATAAAGCACATTTTCAAGCATCATCTTTTCATCAAATATCACAGTTCCATCCATACTAGCGTGAGCACAATTTCCATTAAGCAACCCAATGTTACATCCTAGAATAATCTTAAGATCATCAAAACGATCTCGACGTCCTGTCATATGATTAGTTTCCCATGAATCTATAATCCAGTTATGGAAATTCATACTTGTCATATTGTATGTTCCATTAGCTTTGTGGTTCTGCAGTAAATCAATTAGTTGCTGAATTTGATCACCTCCATTGCTAGTGATACTCCGAACTTCATTCTCAAAATTTGAGGACGATCCATTCGTAGGAACGGTGACATCATTGGCACGAGCATATCCTCCTTTAGCACGACCCATACGCCACGCCCTGCTGCAGTCTGACTGTCGCGTCATCCTTGGGGGCGATCACCCCACCATTCTGGATACCCAAAAATACGAAAACATCTAGTAACATCATGTCCAAGTTGATTGCAGTTGGAGCATATCACATTCTTATTTGGATTTTCTCGTCTCTCTCAACGACCCCTTCCACGCGATCCAGACTGTGCAACAATAACAATATGTTTACTCTTTTTTGTCCTTTCTTCATCAATTCGGTTCACAGTCCGCACTCTTTCTTCTTGTATCAAGGTTGAGTACACCTTGTTCAAACTTGGGAGAGGCTCCATGGTCAACAAGGTTGAGCGCACAGTCCCAAAAACAGAGTTATCAATTGCAAGACCCATCAGCAACATGTGAACCTTCTCTTCCTCTCTCCGTTTAGCACTTTTCCCACCAACATCGCAAGTGCAATTGTTTCACACACACACTAGTATTGGATCGCAGTGTGCCAAATCTTCCCACACCTTCTTCATCTTTCCATAGTAGGCCACAATCGACATTCCTTTCGGTTTCATCTCAGCCAACTCTCTTATGAGTCGTTGTATCCTAGGACCATTGACAACATAAATCCTCTCAGCAATATCCTCCTATAGTTCCCTGATGTTCTCCATGTATCACATAATTGATCTTAGGATCACTTCTACGGTGTTTGGTATCCACGCCACCAACAACGAATTAATCGTCCACCACTCATCAAGAAGAACATACTCTTATTCTAGTTGCGAGATTGTCTCATCTACGATCCCGCTGTGATGTGTGCATTGCTTGTGCCCAATCGTCATAGTTCTCCCCCTTTCAGTTGTACCTGATTAATCACGTTACCTGGATGATCATTTGAATATAAATCATACGGCGAAGGAGTTTTCTTCAACACTTTGGTGCTTCCTTCATCGTCAGTCTTTGTCATTGCTATGTGGATCTGAAGTTTGTGAGTGTTTTAGGGTACGAATCTGATACCACGAAACATTTGTGAGGAATTCGGTATGATTTTTCTTAATTTCATTGAACAACAATTTGCCCTTTAAGTACAAGAGAAAGTTATCCTCAATGGAAAGCTGAAACACCAAGCGAGATAAAAATAAATGAACAGTAGAAAGCTCTTCAATTTCCCTAATATTAATACTACAAACGAGAGCAACTCATTGCTTACAACTTCAAGAAAATATAAAGTATTTTGGAAATGAGACCATGCTAAAGGACGGAAGGGGTAGAAGAGGTGGTGGAGTTTTTTGAAAAATGGAATTAAAGATGAAGCAATGAGAAAGAACATGTGTCAGCATGGTGGAACCTATAAAGCTAGGTGATATGGCCTGAGGCACATGAGAATATATTGTGGACATTCAACAACACTTTAGTTTAGAATATGTTGGGTTCATAGCCCAATTAAAGGGCCCACTAGCTTACCTCATGCGATGTTGATTTGTATCCATCGGATGATCGACTTGGAATTTGTTCAAATCTTGCATAGATTCTTCCAAAACCCTCACCTGCCATGGTCTCCCCCTTATCATCAAATTGGATCTTCTACACCAATTTGTGTATCAGCCCCTCTGCCATACTTCAAATACTCGGTAGTAACTACTGTAGTAAATTACAAATATAGTTTTTAATACTAGTTTGCCATTTAAAGTAATTAGATACCCGTTTAGCAAATTCTAATATTGTGTGAATATTGAGTAATGAAATTGGATAAGACGTACCTATTTGCACACGTCGTAGGAAATGTAGGTCATAATTTGATGGACTTTATTAAAAAATGGACAAGGTAGTTTATGATATGGACTTTGTGATGAATTGATTCATAATATCATGGTTAATTTCCATAGAGATATGATACTGATAATGAATCATCATAGTTTAATGGCATATAATGAGCAGGGTTAGAAGAAATGATGAAGGAAGGAGTACTGTACGGATAATGAAGAAAGGAAGGTTAGGCGTTAAATGTAACGGTTATGTAAACAGGCGTTTGAAGGAAGGAAGGACGCCTTCGAATCCCACAAAAAAAAACAGAGACGTTTGTCTGTCGACGTTGGAATTCGAGGGTGCTGCGTCAGACGAGGCAACTGCAGGTGGATGGTGAAGAAGTGGGGACCACTCCAGAGAATAAAGCAATCAACTGGGACCCACTTCGCTAAATCACGCTAGGCAGGAGGAGGACCCCACTTTCACCCCCCCAAAACAAACGAATATATAGATAGTTTTTTCTTTTATTTTCTCTAACTAAATTATACTCGTATTAAAGGATCTCAACTTAAACACTTGTTCATTGATGGTAATTGTATACACAAGGAATCAGAAACAAAATTTGCGGTATAACATTTCACATTAATGTACAACCAGCTAGGTGATTTCATGTGTTCGATCAAAACCTAATCTTTCTAAGACCTCAAAATATTTCATTCACCTAAAGTAAACTAGATTAGAGAGTGCCAACTTTAAAACCTTGAGTTTTGGGTAATTACTCCAACACAATCTTAATATGTACCCTTTGTACTGATTTTTATGTATAATTTTATTCGCGTAACCGTTATCAATTAATGGTGATTATATACAGAAGGAATACAACACGAGATTTTCAATACTCCATTCACATTACTACACAACCTGTTAGGTGATTTCACGATTTTAATGAGAGATTCTATTTCATTCATAACTTAAATTAGATTAGATTAGAGGGTGCTAAGTTAAAAACTCGAACTTGAGTTTGGTCTAATAAATTTAGACAATGTTCTAACATATAGTGTTAACAACATGCTCTTTGAGTGATTTCCATAACTTTAATACATAATTTCACTTGCAGAATGTAACCGTTATCAATTAATTGGTAACTATACACAGAAGGAATCAAACACGAGATTTTTAATACTCCACATTCACATTACTACACAGCCCGTTAGGTGATTTCACGTGTTCGATGACAGAGAGTTCTATTTCATTCATCTAATCTAACTTAAATAATTTTAGAGAGTGTCAAGTTAAAAACTCAAAACTTGAGTCTGGTATAACAAAATTAAACAAATTAAGTGATTGTAGTTACTTTTATAAATAATTTTACTTGCAAAATGTAACCGTTGTCAAGTGACGGTAATTATACTTGAAGGAATCGAACACGAGATCTTCAATATAGGACTTCACATTACCATACAAGTATACAACCCCCTATGAGATTTCACGTGTTTGATCAACACCTTTTTTTAAGCTTGAATTCAAATCTTGGAAAGTTAACATTCACAAGCCAAGTAAGAGAGAAAATAGTAATGAAACTATAATGTAATCATTCACATAAATCGGAGATGTAGATGATATAGTAGAATATTATAAAGTGAGTAATGTAATGATGATCACAACACTACCTATTCTGTCATCTTCTTCCTCTCTCCTCCCCCACACCTTCCCTTTATTTATTCCCTCTCCCTTTCGCGTTTTTCCATCACACAATCAATCTCCCAACACTCTCTTCAAAGAAAATCTCCCTCTCTGAAATCTCAAATGGATCTCTCCTCCATCCAACACCAGCTCCACCACCACTACCTCAACCACAACCACAACCACAACCACAACCACCAACAGGTAAAGATCTATCTACTTGTTGATTTAATCTCTTCCCTTCAACCTAATTAACAATCTTGTGTTTTTTTTACAGGAGATGGAGAATTCTCAGTCCCTTGACAGCATAATAGCGCCGTCAAAGCAACAGGAGAAGGAAAGCCCGAACCCGAACCAAAAGCCTCGCCCCGCGGAGAGCGAGGCCCAGAAATGTCCTCGTTGCGACTCAGCCAACACCAAATTCTGCTACTACAACAACTACAGTCTCAGTCAGCCCCGTTACTTTTGCAAAGCCTGTCGCCGTTACTGGACCAAAGGCGGCACCCTCCGTAACGTCCCCGTCGGAGGCGGATGCCGCAAAACCAATAAACGCCCTTCTTCTCCCTCCTCCTTCCTCATCAAGAAGCCCCACACTCTCGAAACTCACACCCCCGCTTCCGTCTTCTTTGACGCTAACGCTAACGCTAACGCTAACGGCGCTATGATGCCTAACCCTAATGGTCCTAACGCCTTCGCGTTTCTTGATTCACTCCGTTACGGTGAGGGTTTCGCGGGAAATGTCCCGTTTGCTGAGACTGAGGGAAGGGCATTATGGGGATTTCCATGGCAGGTCATGAATTATGGGGACCAGATTGGAGCGGCGAATACGGAGTGGAATGGGCTTATTGGTAATTCTGCATGGCAAGGTCTTCTCAACAGTCCTGCTTTGATTTAGTTTACTTTCAATTTAGTTAATTTATTAGGTTAATTTCTACAGATATAGCTATATTAAAGTTTAAGTATCGGTATTTTATGTGGGTTTTTTTTTAATGGTTTTTCTTTCTTTTTTCCTTGTGGGTGCATGTAAACAGAATGATCTGGTTCACATGAAATATCGTATCATGATCCAATCCCTATGTGTGTTTTTTTGTTTTTTTCTCAGTTGTTTGGTTAGTAATGAGTAGCTTGATTAATTAAGCCGTAATACTGTTTTCTTGGTTAGTTGGAACAATATACTAGTGAAGATTCTTTTGTTTTGTAGCTAAAGTAAGGAGCACTACTTCCGAAGTAGTAGGGGAAGAATGTTTGTCGTCCAAATTTGACAAAACTAGAGAAAAATTGCGCCAATTAATTTGAAATAAGATGTTCACGGCACTTAAATATTTACGAATAAACTATTCGTATTTCACTGTTTGAATATGTACATATAAACAAATGTAAGTATTATATACATACTTGATTTAGAAATATTTCAACACAAGTTTCTTAAGCATCTGACAACAATTCAGTTTTTTTGGTATATAAACACTTTGCGATCATCACTATGCAGGGAAAATTAAGGAAAAAATATATTTCTATGATTGATCGAAAAAGAAGATCATTATTTTAGTGACATGTTTTAATGATAAACGTAAATTATAAAATCATATTGAAGCTGGTGAGTTGTGATAATTGTTACGTAAATGATAATGATCGATCCGATTGCGCAGCAATTGACGTGGTAAATAATAGATTGAGCATATGGTTAAAAAGAGTTAATGGAGCATGAGCAGCAAGTTCGGGACAGATTTTTCTTAATCTCCAACAGACAAGATCTGACTACGGATTTTGGCGTGCTCTTCTTTGTCAGCTGTCAATCGCAACAACCAAACAAGTTTTCAAACACCACTACTTTATACGGAGTACTCTGCTATAGGCTAATTTGAGTTACTGTGCAGTTAATTGAACTTAATTTCAACGCACATGACCAATTTGCCCTTCAACTTTGTTTATTGCTAAAAAATGTACAACTTGAACATAGATTCTCCATCAGCATTCAGCATATGCTTTATAGTGTGACATAAAGGATGTTGTGAGATGAGACACCACGTTAAATCATGTTCAGACTTCTTCCATGTACGGAAATAGTGAACAAAGAGATTATTTACTCCCTCTGTCCCATTATGTTAGTCTCGTTGTAAAAGAATATCTTGGATTAAGACAAGAGGTGAGCATTGGAAATGATGAAAATGAAATAATAAATTAATCCATTAGCCAATAAGAGAAGGATTTACAATTTACATCAGCCAATCAAAATGCAGTATTAAGAGCACACAGATCACCATCTTTTTACCCCAATAATTTCCTAAACTACCCTTGAACTCTAAACCAATAAGAATGCTGTAATTTACAAACAAAACACTTGTTCACTGCCACTTAAAACCACCATTACAGCTCAAAACAGAGCATTACAAAGAGAGAGAAAAAAGAGAGAAATACAGAGAGAATAACAGAGCATCACTGCTCAGTGGACATGTCTTCAGCTTTCGACTTAAATGAGGTGTCATTCCTGGATGATGAGGGCTTCAGTGATGCAGAAATGGGAGAAAACGACACCCAGTCAGAGGAGCCATTTGGGGACATAGAAGGTAACATACCTTTTGATTTGAACTTCGAGCCAAGTCATCATCATCAGCCAGAAAATGAGCCTCCAACAGAGAACAATTTGCATCCCCAGGCATTGCCCACCAAGCTTAGCACAGAGAGAAAAATGGAGATCTTGAATGCTATGCTTCAGAAATCAGCAGCGGGAAAGCTTCCATATGGCACCATCAATGAAACTTCACAACAATTTAATCTGTCAAGGAGAACAATTGGAAGGATATGGAAAGAAGCACGAAGGGAACTACTCAACCATGGCAAATACAATGTGAGTACAAAATACCATAACTGTGGTAGGAAAAGAATTCAAGTAGAGCAAGAAGATATTGAAGCACTGAATATGGGTGACAGAACATGCATTAGAGATTTGGCAAGCAAGCTTGAAAGTTCTAAGTCCACATGTCACAGATTGGTTAAGAAGGGGATCATGAGGCCACATTCAAATGCACTAAAGCCAGGTCTAAGTGAATACCATAAGGTGACCAGAATGCAGTGGGTATTAAAGCTCCTAATAGGGGACACAACACATCAAAAGACAACATACTATCCTATGTTTGACTTTGTTCACATAGATGAGAAGTGGTTTTATCAGTCAAGGAAGGCACAAAGGTATTACTTGGGCAAGAATGAAAAAGGAAAATACAGAAGTGCAAGCTCAAGCAAATTCATCCCTAAGGTTATGTTCACAGCAGCAGTAGCAAGACCAAGATTCAATGATCAAGGGGAATGCACATTTGATGGAAAGATTGGCATCTTTCCATTTACTTACAAGGAGCCAGCAAAGAGGCATTCAAAAAACAGAGGCAAGGGGACACTTATCACAAAGCTCATACAGTCAGTCAACAAGACAGTGACATGAAACATGTTGATTAATGACATTGTTCCAACAATAATGTCAAAATGTCCAGATGATGAAGGTCACAAAACCATATTCATACACCAAGATAATGTCAGACCTCACATCACTCAACAAGACACAGAATGGCAGCAAGTATACCAGCAAGAAGGGTTCACATTTATTTTAATACAACAACCAGCCAACAGTCCAGACCTTAACATTTTGGACTTAGGCTTCTTTAGGAGCATTCAGTCACTTATGCACAAGAAGATGCCCAAAAATACAGATGAAATGTTGAATGCAGTCAATGAAGCATTTTATGAGTTGGATCCACACACTCTAGGTAGTGTGTGGATGACTTTACAGTATGTTATGAATGAGATTTTACAGTGTAAGGGAGGTAATGATTATTACATTCCACATGTCAACAAAAAGAAGTTATCTCAGGCAGGAGTTCTACCAAGAGAAATCAGAGCACCAAGGCATGCAGTTTTACAAGCTTGGACATTAACTCATGCAACTCCAACAAATGAAGGGACAACAACTCAAGGAAATGCAACTCAAGGGACAGAAGATCAGGAAAATGCAACACAGGAGACAACTAATTAGGACACACTTGTTTAAGTTACAATCTTAAGTAATGATATAAGATTGTAAACTAAACATATTTTGTAAGCCTATTAAGAGCACACTGAATATTTTGTGTTTTGGTTATCATATTTTGTCTACAAATTGTCTCAGGTGTCCCCATCCCATCACTGATAGACATGCAAGTTCATAACTTAAACATTCCAGATAGGATCAAACAACATATATTAAAATCTGTGTTCCTATGGCAATCTTAAGTCAGTGATAAATAAGGGCTTGCATCTCAGCTTGTGCCTTAAACTAATCATCATAGATATCACATATGTCCCCATTCCCTCATTGACACAAGCCCCTAAACACTAACCTAAATGTTCCAGATAGGCATCAATCAAACTTAATTAGTTGTGTTCCTATGGCAATTTTAAGTCAATCAAATGCACTCACATCTCAAGAATGTAAAAAAAGACTTCATCCTTGACAGACAAATACCATGACATAACCCAAACAACTCTACAGATCACATGAGCAACTCAACAGAGAGTTACTCAACTCAAATCAACAGATACTCAACTCAACAAAGCAACTGAGCAACTCAACAGAGAGTTACTCAACTCAACTCAACAGATACTCAACTCAACAGATCAATTGATCAACTCAACATAGAGTTACTCAACTCAACTCAACAGATTTCTCATGAACTCAACAGATTTCTCATGAACTCAACAGAGTTCTCATGAACTCAACAGAGTTCTCATGAACTCAACAGAGTTCTCATGAACTCAACAGAGTTCTCATGAACTCAACAGAGTTCTCAACAACTCAACAGAATTCTCAACAACTGAACACAAAATTAAATAGCAATATCCAAGTACTAATATCCAAATATCCAAATACCAATACTTAAATACCAGTACTTAAAACATAATGTCCACAATACCAACAGTCCAAAATATGTCCAAAACAGTCCAAAATATTTCCAAATTTACATAATCAGAGTCTTAATTCCACGAAGGGATAGAAAAACTTAGCTAGATAGTGGTGGAGTGAGAAGGGTTGTCAGGGATGATCACAAGCTCTGGGGCTTCCATCTCCGGCGTTCCTGAGGACTCTACCATCTCAGCATCAGCAGCAGCATCATCAGGGAGCACAGGGACTGACACGGGCTCAGGTGAAGGCGTGTCAGGGATCACAATGATCTCCCGGGGACGAGAGATAGCCTCATTATCCGACAGCAACTCCGACTGCGCCAGCGACCTTTGCAAATCCACTGAAACTTTCTCCGGCTCCCACCATTTGTCAACGGTGCGAGTTCTCTGCCGGCGTATGGGACTGAAAGTGTGCCTCCCTTTCGCAAGGGACAGAAAGTGAGCACCCGGGGACAGGTGTAGATAAGCTAGCGTCGCCGGTCACCGTCTTCGCCGCCGACTCAACCTCCTCCTCGGTCTCCTCCTCCATCGGGTTCGGATCGTCCTTGAAGAAACTGGGGGTAGACGATGGCTCCTCTTCCGATGGGAGTTTGAAATTCCTCTCATACGAAGGAGGAGAAATGCTTTGAGTGAAGGACTGGGAGGGACGAGTCAGTGAATCACTCGACATCACTGGAGGAGAGAAAGAGGAGGAGAGGGAGTCGGCGAGATTAGGTTTAGGGTTTGAGAGAAAGAGGAGGAGAGCGGCGAGATCAGATGGGGAGACTGAGATTGTTTTAGGGTTTAGGCATATATAGGGTAGATTTTGGGCTGGGCTTTGGTTTTGGGCTGGGTAGGTAAGGGTTAATCGGGTTTAATTAGGAAAACATAATTAAGAGCGTTAATCTGGGTTTTAAAAAAATATCTGGGTTGTTTCAGAATTTTTTATGTTAAGTTTAGATGTAGATTAGGTGAAAACTTGAAGAAATTTAATGGGTTTGAAGGTAGTTGATGATAGTAATGGTGAAAATGTAGTTGGAGAAGATGATGTAGATGGTTGATTTGATTGATAAAGTAGTGTTAGGATATGAATAAAATAATATGAGTAAGGGTATAATAGGAAGAAGTTTATGTCCAAAAATGGAAATGGGACTAACATTTCGGGACGCCCGAAATAGAAAATGGGACTAACAAAATGGGACGGAGGGAGTATGACGTGAGAGTCTTTCTATGGAACCCACTTTATGTATGATGAATCCACATGTTTGATTGAGTGTTTTTTTTCAATAGAGAACTGTACGATCTCGAAGGATCAAGAAGGAAGAAGAGAGTAATTTGTATTATGTTATGTCAGAGTGAGCTGGTTGCAACTCCTTATATACAAACATCTAACTAATAACTACTCCCTCCGTCCACTAATGTTCTTTCCATCTCTAATTTTTATACTATTCACAATTCAATACAATTTGCTCGATTATTCTCAATCTATAAGAACAAACATGGCCATGCAGGATCTTGTTTTGTTCGTCTCGTTGAGTACTTTAACAATATCAAAATTTTATAATTTTTAGAAAGATATAATAAGAGATATTAACGACGCAAAACGTGTCTCGGCAAATGTGTCAAAATGAAATGAGAAGAACATTAAGGGACGGAGGGAGTGAACATATGTACAATTGAGCTATATAGACGGAGCCCAATACAAGGTCCATACTGAATAGCCTCACCCCAAGCTAGACAAGTATTGAGAAAGACTAGTCCAAACTTGCAAGAAAGAATTCGATGCTGTGAAGCTCCTAAAGGCTTGGTGAACAAGCCAACAAGTTGTCGAGCAGAGGATACATGATGAGTATGGATGAAGCCATCTTGGACCATTTCTCTAAAGAAAGATAGTCATTACGAAAGTTCTTAGTACGTTCATGGAACACCGGATTATCAAAAAGTTGTTCAGCTGAAGTGTTGTCACAATGCAAAGTGATTGGTAGAGGTGAAGGTATGCACAGATCATCGAGCAAGGCTTGAATTCAGAAAATTTCACTAGAGGCCATAGACATGCTTCTATATTCACTTTCTGTTGAGGATTTGGATACATACTTCTACTTCTTAACCTTCCAAGAAACAAGAGATTTGCCAAGTAAAACACATATCCAGTGATTGATCTACCATGATAATAAGAAGAATCCCAATCTGCTTTATTGAATGCAGTAACCACTTAATCAGATGAAGCATGGTAGAGTAAAGGCATGTTGAATGTGCCTTTGAGGTACTTGGGCAAATGAATAACAACCTGAAAATGTGGAACTCGATGTTGTTGAAGAAATTGACTTAACTGAATAGCCAAGGCTACTCAATCAATGGTCACCAAAGGCTTAGCCAGAAATAGCAACATCGGTGCAACCGAGAGAACGTGGAGCTTGACAACGCTCGAAGAGGTGGATGACTACCAGACACTTGGCGAAGCAACCTCGAACGAGCCAAAACAAGTGTTACAGAGCACCGACGGTGATCGCCATGTTGATGATGGCGATCGTGGGCATCCAACAGAAGCAACCTCTTCAGTCAACAACGACCGCGATCGCGGGATTCCCATCGAGGTGAAATTAAGAGCCTCTGCAGGATGGCACGGTTTGTGATAAACTGTGCCAAACTGTTCTAAACCGTGCCGGTGCCTTTTGAACCCGGTGGTGATCGCCACCCTCATATGGCGATCGCCATCGCCTTATTTTCAGCATTTCGAACTTTCCTTTTTGAGATGTTTTATTTAATTAATTGTTTTTAATTCCAGTTTAGGGGCTTCTCTTTAGGGTTGGTGTTAGCAGCAACCCTCTTATAAGTTTGAACATTTTCCATTGTTGTTTTTCACGTTGAATTTGAGTTTAAGCATCCTTTTCAATGACACTAGCAAGACGCTGAACTACAGGGCCTTTGCCTTTGTCTCTGGCTCGTTGGTTGTGTGATGCTACTTCGACAATAGTCTGCTGCATAATGCCCATTTCTTCTTTTAGCCGAGCAATTTCAGCTTCAACGTCTGACAGACTTCGTTCCTTTGTACCTTGGTCAGACATAGTCACAGATTAGAGATCAACAGTAATCAGAATACTGAGCTCAAAGAGTAGCAAACAAAACACTATCAATCACGTAATAAGGTGACTAATTTCAGCAATCCGTGAGGGAAGGATCGGCTAGCTCAGGGCAAAGATCAATATATCCAAGTCAACAACAAATTCAGAAATCAAAGAAAGATGCAAGCAAGTAATTGATCAAAAACCTAACTAGCATGCAATCAAGATGCCAAACTTATGAGTAGACGATGGAGAGATAGGCACAATGGACACTTGAGATAGTGAATAGACTACTAGTCTAGATCTCCTGAGGATTTCTTTTTGCTCGAAATTTATGATCGACTTTTGAACTCAAGTGCTGTTTTTTTTTGTATAGAAAGAATAGCACGCAGTTTCGTTTGATGCTAAAGATAAAGAAGAGACAATAATAAAGCAGTCAAGAATGAAGATAATCAAGTAAATCACAAAAACTTGAAGCAACAGTAAAAGATTTAACAATTTGATGAAGCCTAAGATATCTGCGATCTTCGGGTTATTAGTTATCTTCAATCTCTCTGGGTTTTCTGTTTTTGTGAGTAAAGCCACGACGTTTTCTTGAGTACAAGAATTTGTCACCTAGGGTTAGGGTTTCACTCAATTTTTTCAGTTTTCTTAACAATGCGGAATTTGGTGGAAACGAGAGGGAATACGTGAAAGAAAGAGTTTTAGAATGACTACACCTTTAAACCGCTGGAAACTGATACCAATTAATACGGCGATCGCGGGATCACAACAGGGAGCTCCGAAATTCGGCAAAAGCAAACCCGCGATCGCAACACAGACTCCGGCGATCGCGAGATCCCACCTGAGAGCTCCTTCTTCTGCCGAATCAAATCAGGCGATCGCCACCCCTACTGAGGCGATCGCGGGACAACATTCAACCAGAAATTCGGATTTCTCACAAACAGTTCGAATGAAAGACCCATACAAACAAAAGTCGGGTATACAGGGACGCTGTGAGAACAGAATACTACTCACACGCTCTCGGGATATCACTCCAATCATTCAGGGACGTTCTCCTTGCTTTATTTTAATTCCTAAAGCGTGTCTTTCTAGTCAGAAACAAGATGATTTACCTCTTGTGATTCAATCTCTTTTGCAGGACTTTACAGACGTCTACCTTGACGACTTACTAGGTGGATTGCCTCCAGTCAGAGGCATCGAGCACCAAATTGATTTGGTTTCGGGCGCTTCCCTACCCAACAGAGCTGCATACAGGGCAAGCCCGGAAGAGACAACTGAGCTACAACGACAAGTTCAAGACTTGATGGATAAAGGCTATGTTCGAGAAAGCCTATCGCCTTGTGCAGTCCCGGTTATCTTGGTGCCAAAGAAGGATGGCACATGGCGTATGTGTGTGGACTGCAGAGCTATCAATCAAATTACAGTGAAGTACATGCATCCTATCCCCTGCCTGGACGACATGCTTGACGAATTGCATGGTGCTACTCTATTCTCCAAGATCGATCTCTAGAGTGGCTACCATCAAATTCGTATGAAGGAGGGTGATGAATGGAAGACAACTTTCAAAACAAAGTATGGTCTCTATGAATGGTTAGTAATGCCTTTTGGACTTACAAATGCACCAAGTACTTTCATGAGATTAATGAACCATGTGCTTAGACATTTCTTAGGAAAATTTGTTGTGGTTTATTTTGATGATATATTGGTGTATAGTCGTTCATTGCATGATCATGTTGACCATCTTCGACAAGTCTTAGAATGTCTTAGGGTTGAGCAATTGTATGCTAATTTGTCAAAATGTGTATTTTCCTCTACTTCTACTATCTTTCTAGGCTATGTTGTTTCTAAAGATGGATTGTAGGTGGACCAAGAAAAGGTTCGGGCCATAAAAGAATGGCCAACTCCTACTACACCGACTATGGTAAGATCGTTTTTAGGATTGACAGGCTTTTACAGGAGATTTGTGCAACCCCATTACATGAGCTCACGAAGAAAGGAGCCACTGTAGAATGAAAGGACAAACATGAGGCTGCATTCCTTCGGCTTAAGGAAAGTCTTTGCAATGCTCCATTGTTGCAACTCCCCGACTTTCAAAAGATGTTTGAGGTTGTGTGTGATGCCTCCAATTTCGGCATTGGTGGTGTCTTGCTCCAAGAGAAAAGGCCTATTGCCTACTTCAGCGAAAAACTCTCAGGTGCAACACTTAACTACCCTACTTATGATAAAGAACTTTATGCTTTGATTAGGGTATTCAAGACTTGGCAACACTACCTATGGCCAAAACAATTCGTGGTGCACACCGATCATGAGACATTGACGTATTTGAAGCAACAATCAACTCTAGGAAGACGCCATGCCCGTTGGGTAGAGTTTATGGAGACCTTTCCATATGTTGTCATGCATAAGAAAGGTAAGGAGAATGTGGTAGCCGACGCCCTTTCTCGAAGGTATGTTCTCTTGACTCACCTCCAAGCTAAACTACTCGGATTTTCATTGATAATAGACTTGTACATGCAAGATGATTTCTTCAAGTCTATCTATGAGAGTTGTCTAGCTAAAGGTGAAGTAGATGGCTACTTTGTGGATCAAAAGTATCTTTATAGACGGGGCAAGCTTTGTATCCCTTCTAGTTCTATAAGGACACTATTGATTCATGAAGCTCATGAAGAGCGAGGACACTTTGGAATAGGCAAAACCTTAGCTGCTCTTCAAGAGCATTTCTATTGGCCACATATGATCAAACATGTCACACGATTTGTCAATGGTTGTGTGACTTGTCATAAGGCGAAGAGTCGCTCATCTTCTTCGTTGTATACACCCCTACCCATTCCCAATCAACCTTGGGAAGACTTATCTATGGATTTTGTTATGGGGGTGCCTACAACTAAGAAGGGGAGTGACTGCATCTTTGTTGTGGTTGATAGGTTATCCAAAATGGATCATTTCATGGCATGCAAAATGACTAATAATGCTACCGACATTAGTAATATCTTTTTTCAGCATGTTGTTAGGTTGCATGGAATTCCTAAAACTATTGTTAGTGATAGGGATGTGAAATTTGCGAGTCATTTTTGGAGAACATTGTGGGGAAAGCTAGGTACTAAACTCCTATTTTCTACTAGCTATCACCCACAAACTGATGGACAGACTGAGGTTACGAATAGGACTCTAGGCTCACTTCTGAGGACCATGCTTCGTGCTAATCCAAAGAGGTGGGAGGACTTACTTCCATATGTTGAGTTTTCGTATAACAGGGTCGTCCATTCGGCAACAGGGCTGAGTCCATTCGAGGTGGTGTATGGTCGAAATCCTTTGACCCCGATGGACATGATTCCACTTCCCTTAAAAGATGGTGAACAGGCTGCAGGAGTTAACCGGGCTGAGATGATCAAGGAATTGCATGAGAGAACCAAGGAGCAGCTGCAGCGCCGTTCATTACAATATGAGTCCAAGGCGAACAAAGGGAAGAAGAGGGTCACCTTTGCCCCCATGAGATCTCGTGTGGCTGCACATGAGAAAGGAACGCTTTCCATCTAGACGAAAGCACAAATTGGATGATAGAGTTGATGGACCCTTAAGATTCTTAGATCTTTTGGTCCTAATGCATATGATCTTGATTTGCCTCCAGGTATTGGTGTTCATGGGACATTTAATTTTGCTGATTTGTCCCCATACATTCCCCCGGACTTAGACATTGACGACACGTCCAAGAAGGGGAGAGTGAAACGATACCGGACAAGACATTGACAGAGGCTGAAGAAGAGGAACTCATGAGCATACGCTCACTAGGACCAGTGACCCGAGCTAGATCAAGAGCGGTAGCCAAGGCTACTCAATCAATGGTCACCAAAGGCTTAGCCAGAAATAGCAACATCGGTGCAATCGAGAGAACGTGGAGCTTGAGAACGGTCGAAGAGGTGGATGACTACCGGACACTTGGTGAAGCAACGCTGGCCTTCAAGCCAGCCTCATTAGTCAAGGGTCGAGACACGGGTCAATCCTCCATCTCGAACGAGCCAAAACAAGTGTTACAGAGCACCGACGGCGATCGCCATGTTGATGATGGCGATCGCGGGCATCCAACAGAAGCAGCCTCTTCAGTCAATAGCGACCGCGATCGCGGGATTCCCATCGAGGCGAAATTAAGAGCCTCTGCAGGATGGCACGTTCATCTCCCTCATATGGCGATTACCATCGCCTTATTTTCAGCATTCTGAACTTTCCTCTTTGAGACGTTTTATTTAATTAATTGTTTTTAATTCCGGTTTAGGGGCTGCTCTTTAGGGCTGGTGTTAGTAGCAACCCTCTTATAAGTTTGAACATTTTCCATTGTTGTTTTTCACGTTGAATTTTATAGCAGAGCTTAAGTTTAAGTGTTTATCTCCTTCCTTTGCTTCGACGTCATTCTACTGATTGGATCCGGAGTTGTTCTCGTTAGCGAACTGTCACCAAGCTTACCTATCGAATTCGTTCATCTCCCTTGAGTGGACTCTCAAGACCTTCGAATTCTTATTGAGTTGAAAGACTCAATACTTATCAAAACCGTAAACGAGTTGAAGAACGGCGACTTCCCTTTCTACCACGATCCCCCGAGGCATACGAGTCACCCAGATTCGTATCAAGGTGGTGTCATGAAAACCTCTTCATCAATAAAGGCATGTAAGAAGGCATTATTGATGTCAAGTTGATACAACTCCCAATTTTTTGCAGCAGCTAAGGCAAGAATGATTCTGATTGTAGTGAACTTAGCAACTGTAGAGAAAGTGTCCTTGTAGTCTTTATTTTTGACTTGATTATATCCTTTTTCTACTAATCGAGCTTTGTATTTTTCTACTTCACCATTAGCTCTACATTTGACCTTGAAGATCCACTTAGACCCAATAGCTCTTTTACCAATACGTAAATCTGTAACGGTCCAAGTGTTATTGAGTTCGAAAGCCATAAGTTCCTTGTTCGTAGAATCCACCCAAACTTGATGTTTCTGATCTTGAGCATAGAAATGTGGCTTAGTGGTGGTTAACACATTGAAGAGTGAAGAAACATAAGATGGAGGAAGGTGAGAAACATTTTGATAGGTGAGAGATGAGTGAGCAGAAGAAGAAGTTGTTTGTGGACTATTTTACTCCCCGTACTTTATACTTTGTATTATACGAATTTGAGTTACTGTGTACAACCTTTATCATATGATATTGATATAGACAAATTTGAGTTACTGTGCAGTTGAACTTAATTTCAACACACATGACCAATTTGCCCTTGAACTTTTTTTTATAGCTAAAATATTGTACAACTTGAGCATATGCTTTATAGTGCGACATAACATAAAGGATGTTGTGAGATGTATGGGAATTATATGCTTTATTATTTAAATAGCTAGCTGTCACTGATGTGGCAATAGGCTGACTTGTTGACTTGTATATATATGCTCAGCTGCTTCCTTTCACAGTCAGAGCAAGTAAATACAAAACAGAATTCTCCCATTTTCTCTCTTCGCTCGCTTTCCATCCCCTCCATTCTATCATTGATCTTGCTCATTCATCTAATATGTAGCTTCGATCATGATTATTGACATGGTATCAGAGCCACTCGATCGTGGATCTCGATTGATGTTCTTGCTCTGTCTCGAAACCTAGGGTTTCGTTGATTCTTGATTTTTTCGGTACCGGTGTTTCTTTATGGTTCATTCTCTGTGTATTAGAGTTCCGATCGCTCTTCCTTGGATCTATTGTCTGCAATTTGGTTCAGTCTTCCGCTGCTAGTTGCTGATTCTTCCTCTTTGACGATCGTTGCACTGTATTGCTCTCAGTATATTGATTTCTAGCTATGGAGGATGATGCTCAATCAAGACTTCGGCGCGCTAATCCTACTCCTGGAGATGATCGTCTGCCTTCTGGAGGCAAGAGGTTTGATCCATTCTATTTCTCTTATTTTGATCATCCCGGTATGATACTTGTTTCTGCTCCTTTTGACGGCGCTAATTTCATGAGCTGGAGTAAGCATGTCAAGATTGCTTTAAAAGCTAAAATGAAATTAGGTTTTATTAATGGTTCGATTGCGAAACCTCTGATTACTGATGAAAACATTGAGATCTGGGAGAGGTGTGACTCTATTGTCATGGCGTGGATCACTAATTCCATGACTAAGGATATTTCGCAGACTTTTTCATTCTCTAACACTGTTATTGATCTATGGACTGAAATTACTGAAAGATATGCAGAGTCTAATGCTCCCATGATTTATCAAATGAGAAGGGAGTTGAGTAATTTTAGGCAAGAGAATTTATCTGTCACAATGTACTATGCTAAACTCAAGAATCTGTGGGATGAGTTAGATAGCATTGATGGAATTCCTTACTGCACATGTGGAGTGCTTGCTCAGTGTTCTTGTGTTTTGCTCAAGCGTATATTTGACAGGGATATGTCTACTAGAGTTATGCAGTTTCTTATGGGTTTATCTAGGGGTGAGCAAAATCCGGGTCGACCTGGTTTTTTGGACCGGACCGGACCGGTCCATTTCGGTCCACATATTTATGGAAATCCGGGTCCGGTCCGGTCCGGTCCAAAATCCGGTCCGGTCTGGGTCAACCCGGTTTTTTTATTTTTTAATATAAAAATTAATATATTCTATATTATATATAAATTATAAATATTTTTTAATAAAACTATATATTTCTATACTAATATTCTTCAATATATTTATAAATAATATTTTTAAAAAAAATTTATTAATTTTTTTAAATTTTTTTGCAAAAAGTATAAATTCCGGTCCAAATCCGGACCGGACCGGACCGGTCCAGGTTTTGGGTCACACATTTTCGAAATTCCGGGTCCAGGTCGGTCCGGTCCGGGTTTGGACTGATGCTCATCCCTAGGTTTATCTGAAGCATATGAAACTGTCAGGAGTTCTATTCTATCTAGTGAGCCTCTTCCTAATGTAAACAGGGCTTATCACCTTGTTCTTCGAATCGAAAGACAACAAGAGATTACAGGGAGGACTGTTGTTGTTCATGATGCTTTGGCCATAAACAGAAGCCAACAGTACAGGCAACAGGGCAATAGACAGCAGGGTAATAATTCTGGTAACCATGGGCAAGGTTATGTTCCTAATCCCAGTGGTCCTAAATCTGAAAGAGATGCTAAGAAACAAAGATATGACATCAGGAAGTGTAACTATTGTAATGAAACTGGTCACACTAGGGAGACATGTTTCAAATTGGTGGGATACCCTGACTGGTGGAAAGGATAGAAAGCTGATGGAAGTGGTAAAATGCTGGCTAATATACAGGATATTGGAGAATATGGTTCTCCTCTGGATAATGCAGATCCAGGACAGTTCACTTCTGGTCCTACTAAGCCAGAAAACTCCTTGATTAATGTTGTGGTTGCTGAAGTCCTCAAGCAGATACAAGCAAGAACTACTGGAGATGAAGGAAATAACAATGCTAATTGCATAAACTTTACAGGTAAACTTGATAATCTAACTTTGTTTTCCCATGATCATACTTCAATGGGATTTCCTTGTACATGGGTGGTTGATTCAAGAGCTACTGACCATGTAGCTTTCAATCGAGACCTCTTCACTGAATTAATGGATCTGAGTAAGCCAATTCGAATTGGTTTACCAGATGGTTCGATTCAGGTTGTTGAGAAGTATGGGTCAGTGGATATTTCACCTGATCTACGTCTCACTAATGTGTTGTTCATGCCCAAGTTCAATCATAATCTTCTATCTGTATCTAGATTACTTGAAGATGATGCTCTTGTGTTTGTTTTTGGTGCACGTGGATGTGAGTTACAGGACCTTATCACTAGCAAAATTGTAGCTGCTGGAAAGAAAGATGGAGGTTTATACAGATTGGCTATCCAGGATGGTGTTTCTGGAGAATTGGAGGTTCCTACTGTTCAGTCCACATTGATTTCTGAAGTCCTTAGTTCTATATGTAATAAACGCAGTGATGTTGAACTGCAACACACCCGATTGGGACATGTTTCAATATCAAAGATGAGGCATCTTGATATTAATTGTAATAATTTGGAGGATTTTGCTTGTGATGCTTGTGACCTTGCAAAACACCATAAACTTCCTTTTGCTAGCAGTACATCCATTGCTTCTCGCATATTTGAACTTGTTCATTTTGATTTGTGGGGCCCGTATCGCACAGGGTCATTATCTGGGGCCAGGTATTTCCTCACGGTAGTCGATGACTTCTCTAGAGGAACATGGACTTTTTTGCTCAATAATAAAGCACAAGTTTTTTGCCAGATGGTACAGTTCTTTGCCTATGTTGAAACCCAATTTGGTGTTATTGTCACCAAAATAAGGACGGATAATGGGACTGAGTTCATTAATCAACGTCTTTGTGATTTGCTCAGTTCTAAGGGGATTGTGCATCAACGATCAGCCCCCGGAGTTCCTAAGCAGAACGGTCGGGTTGAACGAAAGCATAGGCATCTTGTTGAGATGGCTCGGTCATTACGATTACATGCTGGATTACCTTCTCGTTTTTGGGGTGAGTGTATTCTTGCAGCGACTCACCTCATCAACCTTCTTCCCTCAACGGTTATCAATTGGGAAACGCCGTATTTTCGTCTATATGGTCGTAAACCAAATTACTCTCACCTTCGGGTAATTGGTTGTTTATGCTATGCATTACAACCACATATAGCCAAAGCCAAATTTGATGCAACAAGTAGGCGTTGCGTTATGCTTGGATATCCCTTGGATCAAAAGGCATACATTCTGTATGATTTGGATGCAAGGAAAACCATTACTGCTCGTCACGTTTTATTCCGGGAAAGCATATTTCCTTTTAAAACGGATCAACCCAACACACAACTCATAACCCAATCTGCACCTTTACCTATTGTGAGTTTTGGGCTGGATGATTCAGTTGGGCCTTCTTCTATTGATCTTATTCAACCTACTAATTCTACTGGACCTTTGCCCACAAATAATGAGTCGCTTTCTATGACTTCACTTGCTGACATCGGACCAGGTATAACTAACCCCACTGTTACATCATTACCTATCATTCCTTCACAGCCTCCTCCTTCATCTGGAATTCTTCCCACACCTCGAAGACTTTCTAGAGTTGTTAAGCCACCACCCAAGTTCAATGACTTCGTATGCAATCAGATTCCTACAAGGGCTCTTCCTCATGAATTAATCGAAGATTCCTTTGCACAAGCTTTTCACATAGTGTCCTTACATGATCTTCAGAATCATTCTGCATATTATATAAGTTCACTATTTCATGTATTCAATGAAGTGGAGCCAACATCCTATTCTCAGGCCAAGGATCACCCTCAGTGGGTACAAGCTATGAATCAAGAGATTGAAGCCCTTGATCGAAACCAAACCTGGGAATTAACTGATCTACCACAAGGGAAGCGTGCTATTGGCTCGAAGTGGATTTACAAGATTAAATTCAAGCCAAACGGGGAAGTTAAGCGATACAAAGCCAAATTAGTGGCTAAAGGATTCAATCAGATAAAGGAGAAGGATTATAAACATACATTCTCCCCCGTGGCGAAGTTTACTACTGTTAGGTCCTTACTTGCTTTAGCCTCCATCAACAAACGGCCCCTGCATGAACTGGACATCAACAACGCATTTCTCCATGGTTTTCTGGACGAAGAAGCATATATGGTGCCTCCCTTAGGATACTCTCCAGCAAAACCAGGGCAAGTGTATCGTCTTCGGCGTTCGCTTTATGGATTGAAGCAAGCGAGTCGTCAGTGGAATGTTGAGCTAACTAAGCACTTGTTGAAGCTAGGATTTGGGCAGTCCAAACACGATTACTCCCTGTTTGTCAAACGAACTAATTCTTCCATGACAGTGGCACTCGTGTATGTTGACGACATGCTTATAACAGGAGATAGTGACGCAGAAATTGTTGCAACCAAGGGTTCTCTGCACCAGGCCTTCACAATCAAAGATCTGGGATTAGCACGATACTTTCTAGGGTTAGAAATTTCTCGCAATGCTGTAGGGATTCAGTTGAACCAGCGAAAGTATGTTTTGGACTTACTTACTGATGCTGGAATGATGAATTGCAAGCCTGCGAATTTTCCAATGCAAAGAAACTTGCATTTAAGCCCGCACAAAGGCAACCCCATTCCCGAGCCAAAAATTTATCGTCGGTTAGTAGGACGTCTCCTTTATCTGAGTTTGTCACGACCTGACATCACTTTTATCGTGCAGCAACTAAGTCAGTTTCTGGCTATTCCTAGAGCACCCCATATGCATGTTGCTACCTATCTCCTTCGTTACTTGAGAGGGACAATAAATGCTTCTTTGTTCTATCCAGCATCCTCTTCCCTCAGCCTCGTAGCCTATTGTGATGCAGACTGGAGCACATGTGAACATTCCAGTCGATCTGTTATAGGCTACTGTGTTTTCCTTGGAAACTCCCTAGTGTCATGGAAGGCAAAGAAGCAAAAGGTCGTTTCGAAATCCTCTGGCGAAAGCGAGTACCGGAGCATGTCAAACACTGGAAGTGAATTGGTTTGGATTGAGGGTCTGCTGGGTGATCTTCATGTTACAGTTCCCAAACCAATTCCATTACACTGTGACAATACCGCTGCTAAACAATTGGCTGAAAACCCCGTCTTCCACGAGCGAACTTAACACATCCGCATTGATGTCCATTACATCCGAGAGCTAATTGCTGAAGGTTTTCTGTCGGCTATTCATGTCCGGACTAATATGCAGCTGGCTGATGTGCTTACTAAAGCATTAGGGGCACAACAACATGTCTTCTTGTCTCGCAAGCTTGGACTTCTTCTCCCAAGTCCAGCTTGAAGGGGGTCTATGGGAATTATATGCTTTATTACATAAATAGCTAGTTGTCACTGATGTGGCAATAGGTTGACTTGTTGACTTGTATATATATGCTCAGGTGCTTCCTTTCATAGTCAGAGCAAGTAAATACAAAACAGAATTCTCCCATTTTCTCTCTTCGCTCGCTTTCCATCCCCTCCATTCTATCATTGATCTTGCTCATTCATCTAATCTGTAGTTTCGATCATGATTATTGACAAGATGAGACACCACGTTAAATCATGTTCAGACTTCTTTCATGTACGGAAATAGTGAACAAAGAGATTATTTATGACGTGAGAAAGAGATTATTTATGACGTGAAACCACATTTTTGATTGAGTGGTTTTGATTGTCAAATTCTATATATCGGAGTAGTGTAAACATATGAAGGGGGACTTCTTTTAACATCAAGTTCTATAACGTATGATAGTTTATGGTTGCAGGAACAAAAACTATAACATGGCATGGGGTTGTTTCATATGTATATATATATTTATTCGTAACGCTTTTTTTTGTATATGTTAGGAAATTTATGCACATTCGTAACACAGTGTATGGTTGCAGGAACAAAAACTAACACGGGGTTGGTTCATATGTATGCACATTCGTAACACTTTTTTCTCATGTGTGGGATTATCGTGACCATTTGCATGTATAATGAATGATCACAGCGGTGGAACTATGGAAGGACGAAGAGAGACCAACATGTTATGGGTAATGTAATTTCATATTCTTATGCTAAAAAAATAATTCAATCTCTTCGAAAGTTTAACACACAATCCTTTCATTTCCTTTTTAACGCGTGGTAATTAATATGTAACTCTAAGAGAGAATCATCTTGTGTGCAACGTGCAAACCTGTAAATTAAGTTCGAAGGTGGACTATGTTACAAGTAATTGTGCACTATATTATACTGTACTTGAATAAATAAATACTAATGGACTGCTCAATAAAATTCTAGTGCACAACATAGCCTCTTCTGGTGCACAAACATGAATAAGTTGGTGCACAACCATATTCATTACCCCAATTCAACTGCACAAATTCACATAGTCTAATTCACTTTTTCAATCTAGAGAACAGGTGCAGCACAATATCACATCATTTAATGCACAAACTCAATAGAATTTGGTACACAAAATATGTTCTCATATTCACAAAATAAATATATATTGATTCCCAGTAGAACCAGTCTATCTTCTTAGTTAGAATCTGCATTTACAAACTCGTATTTAGTTTCATCTCCAAAATGACGCACACATCACCCAAGTCGTGAAACGGATTTGCCAAAAGGCTAATATTGACGAGGGCCCAAACATCATTGGTCCGGCCCAAATATTCGAAGCTGTACATTTTCATTTAACAAAGGAAATGGGACACCAAAACACTCAATTTCACTTCTAAACTTACCAGGAAGAAACTGAGCAATGTTACATAAATAGAGTTCATTCGAGTAAGAACTATGAACAAAGCAGAACAACTAGCAATTCAATTTCAATGAGCATATGCCATCAACAACAGACATAATATCAATAGACATAAGCAATCCATGTCAACTAAACCCTCCTTACAGAAACCATACATATATATATAACTTAAAGTTACTTAACGTATTACCATACTTGACTATTTCATTTTTGCGGCTTCTTCCAAAAGCCGCCAATTTTCTTAAGCACATTCCCGTTCTTCTTCTTGAACGCGTCATCATCATCTTCGTCCTCATCATATTCATCCAGGTAAGGTGAGTTCATCCTTGCGGTCACAGGGCTACCAAGTGAGCTCGTTCTCTGAACGAGCCGCCCATTTCCTACTGGAGATGACAACATTGAAGCAGCAGCTTCAGCCGCCTTTCTCCATTGATCTGACTGCACTTTTAGCCTCCTCAACTCCGCCTCCAGCTCAGCATTTGCTGCCTGAGCCGCCTCTAATTGCTCAGCTGCACTTTCCGCCCTCTTCTTGCTCTGTTCGTGTTCCTCCCTTATTACCTCAATCTTCACCGTTTTTTCCTGGTCAACTGATTGCGTTGAATTGGACTTGAGAATCTCATTCTCTTCTTTGATATTCTGTAGCTCTGTTTCCTTGTCCATTAGATTTGCCTTGAGATATGATACCTCTTCTTCTAGCCATTTGGACTCGTTTTTTGGGTTTTCTTCTTGGTGATATGAAGTGGGTCCCACCTTGATCTTTAAGTTGAGGGATGCATTCTCTTCTGAGATGAACTGAAGCTCGGTCTCCTTGTCCATCAGATTCGCCTTTAGCTCGTCAATGCTACACTTCGCCTGTATCAGCTCGGCTTCTAGCTCATCTGTGTTCTTACTCTGTCTGCATTCTGCAGCCTCCAAGAAAGATTTGAGTTTCCTCACCTCTGATCTCAGCTTTATGAGCTCATCCACTCCACTCTCATGATCTGCTGAAACTATCTCGGACTTTTGTTCACCAGAAAAAGTAGCAGCAGCCTCAAGATGAGATTTGAGTTTGTTGACTATGTTTTCTAAATAAGAGACGCGGGCCCTCGAGTCCTCCAGCTCGGAAGCAACCGATTTGTGATCTTCCATGGATTTCACTCCATCATTTCTCAAGGCATTTACAGTCTGCTTTGCTTCCTCAAGCTGAGATAGCGTTTCATGGACCAGCCCTTTCGCTAGAGCTTCGTTTTCCTTACAACTCTCGATCTCAGTTTTCATGTTCTCAAAAACCAAAAGGGTTTCACTCAGCTTTGACTTCAAACTTTGGAGCTCGATGTCGGTCGTTTCATCACACTGAGTTACCATTTCAAGCTGTTTCTTGAGAGTTTCAATCTCACCCAAGGCAGACGTAAGAGCAGACGCATCGATCGAGTGTTGCTTATGGATGATATCGAGTCGAGTCTCCCACGCTCGGTCTTTCTCCTCAGAAATTCCCTTGAGCTCAGCAACATCGGCTTCTTTAGAAGTTTTTAAATCAGCAAGCTGATTTTGGGACTCTTCAAGCTTTAAGGAGACAGCTGATAGCTGCTGTTGTAATTCCTCAGCAATGTTTTTTGCTTCTTGTTTTGATGCTTTTGAAGCTGTTAGCTCATCCTTGGCCTTTTTCAGGTCATTCTGTAGCTCAGATATCTGAGTTTCCAACTCAGTTAATCTACTCGGACGCTTCTTCTGTCAAGTTTTTTTAAAGAAGCAAAGAATTAGAAGACCGTGTATTTACGATGCATTCTGCAAAACTTTTACAAAATAGACATAAAGATCACACATATATGATGCATAACTCATGGAAATTTTGCGTAAAAACTGTGATTAAATGCTTGAGATAAGTTCAAAGAACCTAGAATCTACAATATTTTAACTATTTTTTCTTCTTCTACATCAAACCTTACTACAGACCACATTTGATAAAGAATAATTCAAAGAAAAGGCTTACGTGTAGTGGAATACCTCAGGAATAACCGGGCTTTTGGGTGATTTGCGGTCCGGTATCTTAGAACTTCTTTCTTGTGGAGTTCTTGTAGCTTTGGTTGAAGGAGATGCAGCAGGGCTTGATGATCCAAATCCAACAGGGCTCACTTTCAGTTGCCGTGCAGCACGAGGAGATACCTTTTTCGGTACTTCTGAATTTCCACTTCTGATTCAAACAAATGCAATCAAATTAATAAGCATTGGATGTGCTTGCTGCCTTAAAAATGAGGAAATTCTAACATTAATGATATTCTAATTCAAAATTTGAATTTGAACAGATGTACAGAAAATCAATACAACAGATTTTGGATCAAGTAATGACCAACACAAGATTAGAAATGGCAAGAAACAGAAACAAAGACATATAAAGCATCCACTAAAAATTACCTTGGTTTTGGAGTCTCCATACTGTAAGATGGTGAGTGAAGCTATACCCTTTTTTCTTCTTGTGCAGGATGCAGAAAGTAATAAATACCAACAAGCAAGAGGCCAAAACTATGCAGAAATATAAACGAAATATCTTTCTGAGAAATTTAATGGTTGCTGGTAGATTTGCAAGTGTGAGTAACCCCTGAAAATGAGGCAGCAGATAAAATCACATACAAGATGGGATTTTATTAAAGAAGGTGGCATCCAATGCACATTGCACATGCTAGAATAAATGGTCTCAGCAATAAAAGCAGGGACAGGTAGAGTGAAAAAAAATTGATCCTACTAGAGATGCATCAAACTGAATGAATACAAACAGTTGATCAGAAATTAGGTACCAAACAATCAGAAAAACCAAAAAAATGGACCAAGATCGGGTGAGGATGAAGAAGTAAATATATATGTTTGTGCAACAACATTGTGCATAGGCAAAACTGTGTGCATAGGTAAAAACTGTGTGGCTGTGCAACAACATTTGTTTGCACCGTCCACAGCCTGCACTTCATATTCACGGCATTTTTACCCTTAAAAAACAGAGAAAAACCCCGCACCCGATTTTTTATAACTGGCACCCGCTTTGGGCGCATCCCGGGTGCGTCCAAAACATTTTTAAAAAAACCCGGTTCAGTTTTGGGCGCATCCCGAGTGCGTCCAACTTAAACCGGATTTTTTTAAATTTTGACGGCAAAAAAAAAAGAAATTTTTTTTTTCTTGGGCGCATCCAGGGTTTTTTAAAAAATATTTTGGACACACCCGGGATGCGTCCAAAGCGGGTGCCAGTTATAAAAAACCGGGTGCGAGGTTAAACGGCCTTAAAAAAAAGGGCAAAAATAACAATTGAGCATTAAAATCACAAGGTTGGATGATGGGAAATTTTGCAAATTGGGCATTAAATGTTTGATGTGTCCAAACAAAGAAGCTGGCATTATTGAAAACACGAGGGAGTAGGTATAAAATTCAGTCATCCAGCTGCCATAACGGTCCTTCACAATTTTAAAAAAGGAACAATTTTTCAGGGCAAGTTGGTGAATAATTGATCCAATTAGGGCTAAATTGGTAAGTTTCGAATACCAATTAGTCTAGGTCATCCTCCATTGGTGCCGAAAATCAAGGTCCATTAACAATTGACAAGAACAGTCATACTCATAATGAAATTTGTAGTTGTATTTTAAGAAAAGTTCAAAGCTTTTCCAAAATAGAAACCTAGACCAACTCGAAAAGGATAACAGCATGAACATCGAATCGCAACTCCTAAATACCAGAGAGTAAGAGAGAAATTAGGGTTTTCTGACCTCAATTTACGGCTAGGAAACAACCGAGAGAGAGTGAAGCAGCTTCTAGAAGCACAAATCTTAGCTTCCTTCAGTGTTTTACTGCAAGTTGATATGCTTTTGGGTTCATCACAGTGTCACCTAGAAAGATGAAACCCCGAGCCGCGCGAAAAATTTGTCCTGTCAACCCTTTTTTATTTCTTTTTTCTTCCCAAGGAATTACGGAGTATAATATCTTTCTAATTGCGGCTATTGAAAATGATAAGATTAGGTAGGAATATTCATTATTAACGTTTGAACTGAAAACATCCATATTTTTTTGTATGTTCGTATGTATATTTTCGGTATTTATATTTATTTTTAATAGACACATATATAGCTTCATGATATGTGCGCTAAATATTAATGAATCAAATAATGTATTCTGCTCTGCGGGGTTTTCATGACATTAATTCATTTATATATCTTATCTTATACAATAATGTTAAAAAAACACCAAATTCCATAACTATATCATCTCTCCAAGATTTAATTTGTAACATTCTGCTGTTCAGCCTCTCCCTCTAAGTTACTAGTTTAGTTTACCATGAATCCACCTCCTTAGCATCTCAAGTGAAGCCTTAGGTTGGTCCATTGGAACCATGTGTCCAGCATCGTACACCTAAGTTTTTAATAACCAACAAAAAAGCACATCTTATTATACTTCACAAAGAACAAAAAATGAAATTTAATGAGAAGATTGCAATTTATGCACCTTGACAAAAGCAAGTGAACCATGGCTCTTAAGCTTCCCTACTTCGACTCCATCGACAATAAGTGAGATGTTTTTCGCTGATGCGAACGCTTTCTTCCCCAACCACTCCATTCCATGCACCCATCTCCAGTTTCCTGCCCAACAAAGAAAACAATCAAACCGACAAACAAGTAACCTAAGATTGTATCATGAGCTTCTTTGTGTCACCCTGACTCTAATACCATGTTAAAAAATCATCTCAACCATCAGCTTAATCCAAGATTAGTTTTATACTCTATTACTATCTGTTGACTTCTATGAGTTCTATATTACGTATTATCAGTATTAAAGGTTTAATGTTATACCAAGCCAGTTACATATGAGATCATATTCTCCAGCATACACAAGCAACTTGATTCCGTGTTCTAAGAGCTCAGGAATGCTCGTCTCAAGATTCTTCATCCAGTCGCTCTGCATCGCTGAGTAGACCGTCGAGCTGCACGAGACGAAGTTAATGTCCCCAACTCCCAAGGATTTGCGTACCGACTTTTTGTTTAAAAGCTTCTCCATTTGTGAGAAGTCGTAGCATAGGTCTGTGTAGCACTTCTTCCTTACATCATAGTACTGCCAAATTGTACGTGAAAACATATGGTAATTTTGAAAGTCAAATTTACAAGGAAAAATCATGGTATATAAATGCACTTTGTAAACATGATCTTACGTTCAGATTATTATTGCCTCCAATGTTCATGATCTTGTTGAAGATGTTGGTACAAACCATATAAGCTGACAAGCATGACTCGTTGTCATTACTGCTGCCTGAAATCATTCACCACATAACATATAATGTCAGACAAATTTGTTTTTAACAGAGACTGTCAAGTTCTTAGATACTTATCGTAAATGAATGTTAAAGTTCAACAAGTTTAATGTCAATTTTAGAACAGCCTTTTATTATCTTCACCAAAAAAAAAGAACAACCTTTTATTAATGTTTGAAAATGCTTTTTATAGAAAATTAAACTTCAACTCCATCAGTTCATTCAACTTCAGCTCGATACAGAACAAAGTGTTATTCATGAAAGTTAAAAAGTAAGTAAAAGGAGGAAGAATACCACAAAGTTGGATGGCTTGCTCACAAGCCGGATTCATTTGCTTAGTTATTTGCCGATGATCAGAGTTGCTGATCAAACCATTTTCGAGGGCGTAATCCGCATAAGCAGGATATTGAATCGCAGGGTTGGTGAGTCCATTTCCTATTGCAAATCCCTGATTGAGCCAAGGAATGATAGTTACATTTTCATATCCTAACTGAACCAAATAAAACTATTTCGAAAGATTAATTTATAAATGACCTTAAGATTGATGTGAATTCCTTGTTTTGCTTGGTTTCCATGGTGGACTCTAGCTGCAAATGCAGGGATGTAATGGCCAGCGTATGACTCTCCGGTTATGAAGAAGTGGTTGTTCACGTACTCAGGATGTGCCTTGAAGAAAGCCTAAATATAGGAAGATATTAATGAAAATATGTTTTGATGATCAATATTAAGAAATAATGTACACAGAACACTGTATTTTTTAGTGATTTTTGAAAGTTCACCTGCAAGAAATCGTACAAGTCGTTGCTAACACCAAGTTCGTCATGGCGGATGTCGTCGTCGTCGCTTGTGTAGCTGAAGCCAGTTCCAGTAGGTTGATCTACGTATATCAGATTTGACACCTGATATGCATTCCAATTTTTATTACTTTTACTTGTATGGGTACATAATTGACTCGTGAATCTTCACAATTTTGTATGAGGACGGACATTTCATCAATACACTTGTTTTTTTGGGTGAAACATCTATACACTTGTTGCTTATCCTTAGAAAGATATAAACCAAACATATTCTATACCTTATTAATTGAGACACTTGTTCCTTCTACTAAGGGAGATGTGGCACTCCCTCAACCAAGCATTTTTATTACTTAAACGAATAAGTTGTTTGCTCTATAAATAGAATTGCCAATCCTTATTATTGTTCTCTCTAGTTCTCTTGGCATCTTTTATCCGTCGTTTTTTCTATAGTGAAGTTATGGGTGAAATTCTCATTAAGGGTCCTCATCCTCAAACTATAAAATCATAACTTGATACTTCCAATCTAAATTTGTGTAGATGGATAATATATAAATCCGCTGTTTAGGTTGAAATTGGAATATGATTACTATGAAGTTGGATTACACGAAATGTATGAAAACTTGTATTGTGTTTGAAGAAGTTGATGTAAGTAGATAGGGATCCTACCTAAAAGCATTCCGTGTGGTGCAGAAGAAATTAAAAGAGATGTGATTACAATATAACAGCTTCTTGAAACTATTCTTATGGGTGAACTCTAATCTAGAACTTCATCTCTCTTTGTAGCATTCCCAAAAATTGACTTTGAGAAAGGGTAAACTGTGCTGATTTGAAATATGTAAGCAATTGAAAAACTATTGTTATATCATATGGACAACTTTTAGAAATGCGAAGTATATTTATATTTTCGCACCAAGTATATATATTTATATTTTCCTTGTTATTTACTTATATATAGATGGTATATTTATATAATGTAGCTACATTTTGATACATAAGTTCTTCCACCATTTTTTTTCCACATCAGATTCTGATTGAGTAGTGTTGTATAAGCTACATTTTGATACATTATTGAAGCCCTAGAGCACTTTGGACTTGCATCTGTGCTTAAAATTTATAAACTTATAAATTACTTCGTATATATCTCAAATTTATCCCCCCTTAGGTAATTAACATTTTTTGCACATTCACTTGAATTTTCTAACCTTAAAGTTTTTATAGTGTGTTAACTAACCTTTTTATACATGATGACAGTTTGTATTGATGACAATTTATGTTGATGACAGTTTCAGTTTCAGTTGATGACGGATTATATTGATGACATAACGTATTAAGTTAATGACAATTTTAGTTTGATGACGAATTATGTTAGTTTATTTAGTTCAAATAAAAGGGGATCATAAACCCTTCTTAATATCTAAAGAAAAACTGGAACTAAAAATTGCAATGAGAATTACCTGATCCCAACCAAAAGGATTCCAAGAGAGGGACAAATTGTTGTTGGAGATGTGAAATGGGCCATTCTCATAGAAGAGGGCCAGCTCACTACTACACCCGGGCCCACCTGTCAACCAAATAATTACTGGATCGCTTTTTCTGCTCCTCCTTGATTCGAAGAAAAAATAGAACATCCTGCAACCAGTACTCCAACATTATCGGGAAACAAGTCAACACATGTTAGGTTACCTATTCCCTTCTTTTAAGTTGTAACTAGCGTCGTTATCGTTAATATCACGGGATTATAAATATACATTAATATTTATAAAATGTTTATAAAAAATTCATACAAACATTCTAAAATAATAATTTAGTTATAGTTAAAAGATAAATAATAATAATAAGTTATACATGTTTCATTGTAAAATATATGCATGTAAAAACAGAGTTAAAAATACTTAACGATCAACCTCTAATATAAAATACACATCAACTTATCGTCTAGTCAACTAAAACTCAATTAGATAGTCTTATATAAGCATAAAATAATGACCAAGCTACCAACAAAATAATATTATAAACATAATCGTTCTACATCATATTCTTTGAAGTTTAAATTTTTGAGTTCAATGATCGGTTTTTCTAACCTAGGGCATAAGATAAACATACTTAAATAAGAAATTACCCGTACAAGTAATTGCATAAACCCATTACAAAAAAAATCACTAAAATGACAACACTAAAATGGTAACACTTAATCATAAATTTCTAAAATAAGAGGTTAATTTTAGAAATGACCAAAGCTTATTGTATGCTCCTTATTGTATGATCTTCCTAAACATGGTTTATAAATGACCAAAGCTTTTGAATTTGTGACTTGATTGACATATTTGTAGGAGATTATGGAGGAGGTGGAAAATTGTGAAAAAATGAGTTTTTTATTTAAATAATTGATTAATTAATTATTTGTTTTTTTAAAATGGTGACATGGCGCTGAGGTGACACATTCTTTTGTGAAGACTTGGCTTCTCCATTATATTGTAGTTAGATAGATAATTAATCTCTTAAACTCTTTTGTATTGTGTACTCATAAAATAACAAGGGCCTAACATAATTGAGTACTAGATACGGTTTTCGCGCTCCGCGCGAGCAAATTATATATTTTCATACTTGGTTTAATGTACTACGCATTATTCGTTAAAATTATTTTTGTTGTTATCAAATTTGTTAATATTTGGAATTATAAGTATTTTTGTTTCCTCATATTTATGTTTGAAGTAATTTGGGGACATAATATTAGTTCATATATATAATGTTTATGGAAATGACTCAAAAATCTTAACCTTCAACGATTTCCTCGCACAAAATGAAAATTGACAACATAAATCTCTAATACGAATGAGAAAAAAGTTTAACTACATTGGTAAAGTTTTAGTTCTAATTTAATAGTAATTCTCTTTAATCATAATAAACCCAACATAAAAAAGCGAAAAAACATGCCAAGAGAAATTGTTGTGTGAAATATTAAGGTTTAAGAATGAAAAATTAGGAGTATTGGTTTGGTAGAGATATATGACAATTACATTAATTTTTGACAAAAAACAACCAACTTTTTAATATTCCCTCTGTCCCTTTAAGTTAGTCTCATTGTGTCCTTTATGCTTGGATTAAGGCAAGTCTAATCAAAATAAAAGTGTAAGTAATTGCACGTTAAATCATAAAATCCAACCAATGAGAATTTTATTAGATGAAAAAGGTTGATTTGATTGATAAAGTGTTGTTAAAATATGAATAAAATAAATAAAGTAAGGGTATTATGGGCAAAATTTAATGGATAGAAATGAAAATGAGACTAACTTTAGGGGACGCCAAAAAAAGAAACGGGACTAACTTAAAGGGACGGAGGGAATATATAAGAAGATAAGATGTTAGATATTAAATTAAATTCGATTATAATTAGGATAAGATAATTAATTAATGAAAACAAAATGACTTAAATGGAATAAAAAAGACTTAAATGGATTTAGAATTAATGAATAAAAACAAAAAACTTAAATGAATTTAGTATTAATTAGGTATCGATTGCATTAATTTTTTTCATTGGACAGTTAGTCTTTATATAGATAAGATTAATGTACTTATTGCTTTAGATGACTAAAGATCACATCATTGTGATGAAAAGTGATTTTTTGACTATGAACATTTTGGAAATGAAAAGTAAGGAAAAAGTTAATCTTGACTATACGTAATTGCAATGTCAACCATATCATAAGCATGTAATTCTTTCCTTTCAAAAAAAGCATGTAATTCTTCTCAAGGGTAGTTAGGTGATCTTATCAGGATTAAGCTTTATAAGGATTAAGCTTATCGGTAAATGGATACCGGTGTGAAATGCAAACTCATCTAACTATGAACATTAGTATTTTATATGTAAACCTTAACTATTAACAATTAAGGTTCAAATATATATGAGCTTAACTATGAACATTCCTACATTATATGTGAATCTATAGTACTAATTCACATATAAGGATAGTAATGTTCACATCTCGCATTTCACACCTAAAAAATTATTTTTACCGGATCCTCTCTCTAAAATTAATTACTTCATAATTAATTAAAAATGTCATTGTGGTGTTATTACAAAAATGATATAGGCTAGAGCAGGTATGCAGGATATGATCATTATGATTCCTTTGAAACTTTTAGAGCATGCAATTACAAAAGACAAGCGTCCAAACTACAATTAAGGGCCGGGTGTGTTAACTCACTAATAAGGTCTCTAAACAAGTTTACTTTGATGAAATAAGTTTATATTTCTATATCTAACTCTAGGGTCCTTAAGTACAATCTTAATGAAATATATACCAAATGGAATGAAGAATTAAGTAAAAATGAAAAGAATTAACCTTGCATCTTTGGCATGTGATAGCCTATAGTAGCCAGCATGATGACCCAAATCTTGAACAGAAGCTTCAGGATCACCCCCTATAACTCCCTCCATCTTCAACTTCTTCTCAACAAGACTTTGAGAAAATGCAGGTCCCGCTCCCATGTTCACGGGGCGTCTAGGGAAGAGATTGAGTTGCCTGATCATCCTCTCCGCCGACATGTCGAAAGCATTTGATGTTAATAGAAGGAGAGGAAGAAGAAGAAGAAGAAGAAGCCAAGAACATGCCATTTTGCCAAAGAAATGTTTGGAGAGAGTTTTGGGTTATTTTGAAATGTTAAGTGTAGAATAGTGATTCGAAATGCAAGAAGGAAGGAAGGAGAAGTAAGTTATGTTTGGGTTTGTTTGGTGATGTGTGTGGAGGTTTTCTTTTGGCGGGATAAAGATAGTGGTGCAACTGTCGTTATGTATTTGTAACAAGACATTTTAATACATGTTTAGTGTGATTTTATGACAATTTTTTTACTGAATAATATGAAAGCACATGTGAAGTTTCTTATTGGGTTTGATTTCTTGTTTTATTATTATTTAGGAAGGAAGAAAGTTTTAGTTTTCGCATGGGTAGGTATGGACTGTTTTTTGTTGTGACTTGAGACAACAAGCAATTGAAATTAGGCTTCATTCTTCATCATTTGTATTTTTTAAGTGGAATTGATTGAGGTTAAGGTAGGGAAGAATTTGGGTAGATACACTTATAGATACGAGATATACGTCGAGGTTATTTTTATTGGTCTTAACTTTTAACTTTTAAGACATGATTTATCGTACCAGTTTTAGTGGTTGTTGTAGCTCTAAGAGAATTTTACACAATAAACCTTACGGCTTACGTATTGATGGCAGTTTTGTCAGAAAGTATTAATATGTAGTACGTAAAAAACATACTGTACCAATTTGGATCATAAAACTAATTTCAATTCTTAACGAGCAGGCCTAATCTTTGATAAATTGGGTTTTGGCGTGTATCTGGCTGAAGATAAGCCTGACTTTCTATTGGGCCTAAAATCCGAATGCCACTGGCCCAGAAAATGTTGGACACAAGTTACACAACCGAGTAAACTTCTTAAATGACCTTTGGTTAAGCAATGTTGTTCATAAGATAACAAATACATCAATATAAGAAAGAGGTTTTTACGTCAAACCACTCGTTATTTGGTCTGTTTTATACGGAACCACCCCTTATATCATTTTTTGCACAGAACCACCCCTATATGTAATTCTGTTAACAATTTACCACCCTTTCCGTTTTCTTATCCGTTAATTTATTGAAATTACCATTCTATCCCCACTTAATTTAAAAATTTGAGGGCAAATTTGATCTTCCATCTAAACCTAATTTGACTATGATATTTTGTCAAAATATCGTCTATTCATCATCTCCTCCTGCTCCTCTGACTTCCACTCCTTCCATCTTCCCCACCGCCGGGGAGCCTTCTTCATAAATCATCGAAAATCCGACCGGATCTCCTGCTGCGTCTCCTAACGGCCCTTCCTTGAGCGAAAATCCGAGCGGAATCGTCGGAAATTCGACCGGATACATAACCTCGCTTCAACCTCCGTCGCCGCCTGTCATTGTTGCACCTACGACGAATCCGCCACCGACCACCAATGTCGGAAATGAAACCCCCACACATGTTCAAGGTTGCAGTAGCTTTAACTGGATACTGTTGATTTGTTTCCTTTTTAGGGTTTCTTCAATTTGATTGCACTTCTTTTGTATTTCATCACATTGAGCATTATCAATATACATCTCAGAGCAATGGGTTACAATTTTTTTTGGGAAGAAAGCACTATCAATCATGTACCTTTTGTTCAGCGAGAGGAAGAATGAAGGACACTCACACGAGGAAGACTAGTTTTTCTTTAAACAAATGTTTTCAAGAGGCTTTGTGAATGTTGAAGAATCAGGGATAGATCTGACGAGAAGAGAATATCATGGTCAAATTAAGTTTAGATGGAAATTCAAATTGGCCCTCAAATTTTTAAATTAAGTGAGGGTAGAATGGTAATTTCAATAAATTAACAGATAAGAAAACAGAATTTGAGAAAGGGTGGTAAATTGTTAACAGAATTAAATATAGGGGTGGTTTTGTGCAAAAAATGATATAAGGGGTGATTCCGTGCAAAACAGGTCCAATAACGGGTGGTTTGGCGCAAAAACCTCTATAAGAAATATCTTATTACAATAAGCATCCATACATACGAAATGGATTTAAATTAAAGTTTCACAAACCTAAATATAAATGCAAACAATGCAATCTCAAAACACATGAATCAAATCAAAAGTTAATAGTTGATCCCCCATTGATCATAAGGTGGTAGCATAACCATGAAAGTTCTAGTTCAAGGAACGGCATGATTTACGAATCTGGCCTTGGGAGCCGGTAAGAACTCCAATTCTGCCCATCTTAATCATAGCTTTTCCAAAATCGGCGTTGAAGGCAGTGTTGTCAGCTGCGTATTTGTTGACAATGGCGCTGGTGGAAGAGTCGGTTGCCATGTCTTGGTCGACTTGGAGGATACCTTTGTGCTTCTGGATTGCAACGAAGAATCCGTTGCCCATGAGATTCCCACTCCTTAAACTACTTTGGTCCAGGAAAGTGAAGTTGTTTCCATCTCCATTCCTAGGGCATACCCCCATGAGCTTTTGTGCTAGGACTTTGTGCATACTCGGATCTCTTCCTCCATTTCCGTTGAAGTTGTAAAGACGGTCTTGGAAAAGTGCACAATGTGCAATTCCCACTGTGTGAGCACCTACATTTATATTTAAACACATTTTAACAAGACTAACATATCATAAAATGTATGGTTGCATTGCGAAATGTATACAAACCTAGGAGAAGAACAAAGTCCTCTTTGCTAATTCCCTTGCTCGCGAATATATTGACTGCGACAGAGACTGGGGTTGCTGGTCCAGGGAGATTTGAGTTAGCATCGCTTGCTAACGAAACAAGACCATCTCTTCTTCCTGTCTCAACAACGTATGGAGTACCTTTTGCCTGTAGATGCAAACATATTATCGACATGATCAATTTCATCATGTAATATCAAACACAATCTTTAAAAGGTAGATATACATTGTTTGTAAATTGGACTTACCAAGGTCACGGTAACTTCTGTTGCTAAGGCAATGATGTCTGAACAAGATACAACTCCAGGGCAAAGATTTTCTAGAGCAGCCTTCACGTCATCGATTACTTCGTATCCCCTAACACTTCCATTTGGACCGGCGGTTTTCTCTGTGTTTGCGCCATCCAACAAGATTGAGGCATCGCATCCCTACAATATTGATAATAAAACAAATTAACTATGTATATGCACCAAAATGTCACATTTGACCGTGGCACGTTTGTCAATCTGTGTTTTGTGTCGTTAATGTCTCTAATCACATGACTATGTTTTGCTTATATAGTAAAATGTATCTAGATGATTTTCTTAACTTGTGAATAGTGTCAAGATTCTTAATGAGACAAATATTAAGATACAAATGAAGTATATGCACCAAAATGTCACTATAACATATTTATAAGCACGAGAATCTATAGGTAATCACCTTAACAAAGCAATCGTGGAACTGCATACGAAGAAGAGCAGCTACAAGAGTTGGGTCCTTGTTAAACGCAGCCTTGATGACACTCGAAACGACCTTCTCAACGTCGTTCTTCCCGCACTTGCCTTTGTAGAATCCGACCTCCAATGCCGCAAGACTCTGCCCAGCAAGAGTCATTAGAATTAGCGTCAGTGCAAGCGCGGTATGTGACATCTTCATCGACATAGCCTTTGTAAACTCCTTCAACTCACTCGAGACTCTTATGTGAGATGAAAGGAGGTTGTTTTCTTGGTTGTGTGAGACAACAGAGCTGATATTGGGAGGATTTATATGCTTTGAAGGCGTGGACTTAACAAATTTTACAAAAGACTTGCCGGCATTTTGTTGTGTTTTCTTCAATTTTTAAAAGGCTACGTGCAATGAAGTTAGTGTATGTTGGATTAAGCTAACGTGTGGTAAATACGTGCTTGTGAACGATTATTGCAACATAACATGCAGTGCTTATTGGGGAGAAAAATTGTTAGGACTCTGACTTTTAAATTTTAATCATAACATTTGACACATACTCCGTATATGATTTTTTTTTAAATTAATGGCTAATTATGCTCAACGGACAACTAAAATATACAAACTGGCATGAATCGAGATGGTTTGATAACAATTCTCTTCTTTTTTCTTTCTTTCTTCCGGGTATTAATGAAAAAATACCATGTCATTTAAGATTATAGCAAGTTGAAATAATACTTTTTAGTAAATTAGAATTTTAATTCCCGCGCTACGCGCGGGTTTATAGTCTTGTTTATAATTTGGTTAGATTAAAGTGTGTTTGTAATATGTCTTCCGTAAATAATCGTATGTCTGATCTGACCAATATAATGCTAACATCTTTATATTATTAATAATAGCTTGAATTAGTTGCTAGTGGAAATAAAATGTAACAAAGTAGGGTGCTCAAGTGAATATCCCGAAAAACTTTCAATATAGTCCATACATTTGAATTAAAATTAACATAGTCTATACATTTGAATTCGTTCTACCTACAGTCTCAATAGCACTATGCTTCTCTTTTAGGTCTACTGGGTAAGTTATACTCTCCCTGAATGTTCTCACACAAACAATATTAGTTCAATTCTTCAATATGAAGGACATACCTTTGCCAACTTTGCAACCATTATGAGATGATCTCCTTCATTTTCCTTATCTTCATCGTGTACAACAATTACAATCTGAGTAGAGAAAAAAAAAGTCTTACCACTCTTACGTATATAATAGTGTATGTTTTCTACAATAGAAATATAGTAAAAAAGTAAAGGAGATCGCATCTTTCTACTTTAAAAATTTGAGTTTTCCTTGTTGAATATCTTCAATTACATATTTTTTTGGTGAAAGATATTTCAAATTTAAGTTGGAATAGGATAGCTACACATGGTAGAGAGCAACTTGCATAAAATTTGTTTAAATTTGATATCAAGTATCTTTATAAAATGTTCTTAGTAAATAATATTATGTCATATTTTCCCAATGTAATCCTAATATCTTTATTTTACTAATAGAGTCTTAAAGGGGCTGTGTGGCTCAATTGTAACGACGGCGACTGATATCATCATCCATAATGAGTAGAGAGATAATGCGTGTTTGGGCTAATAGGAGTAGAAAAAGAAGGTTGGAGAAGATTAGTTTTTTTTTATTTTAGATATAAAATAATTCACATAAAACCAACCAATCATATTATAAAAGTATTGAATAGAAGGTGTTACTCTTTATGTCTTTCACATTTTCTTTTAGTTGATCTAGAAATCCGATACCATTAGGAAGTTTGTATATTATAATTGTTGACCTTGAAATAGTGTTTTTTTCAATTTGTCAGAGAACTAATTATGTAATCTGTTGATACATCTCGTGTAATCATATCACCAGTCTTAGCGTATTAATTTAGAATACGAAACCTCAAAAAGATAGCAGTTGAACTTAATTAATTTAAAATATCCAGATGAAGAAAAAAACGTAACATTCGATGCTTTTAATTGCTCTTCCTTTTTAACTATTTTTATATAAGTGATGGTATGTTTAAGAATATTAACATGCAATTCTTTAACTAAGTCTTTGGAATATGATCGGAAACATTGTTAACGCAGTTAGATAAGGTTACAGTGGATGTGTGGATGTGTGGATGAGTTCTGATTGATATTTTTCAATATTGCATATAAATACATTAGGTCAATTAACCGTTTAAGAGAAATTAGATTGAAAAAGAATTGTCAAATAAGTTTGAGGGTAAAAGATGACCAAAATATACAAAATGAATAATCACAAGAATGACTATTCCATTTAATTTACAATAACATATAAAAAAATCGGTGTTAAAATTTTATGATCAATTACATAATGCAAGCAAGAAATAGTACAATTCATTCACAATTGGCAAAACCTAAAATGAACAATTCTTTTCCATGTCTTAGTATATAAAAAACGTATGAACAAATTATGTTTATATCATAACATATAAATCTCCACACAAAATCTATAAAAAAACCCAAAGTGTTGAACCTTAAACTGTCTTTGTAGACAAATTCCAAAGGTTTATACCTTGTCACTATCATAGCCATTACTATTTGTGTAAGAACATTCAAGCCACAAAATCCAGCCATCTGCCAACACTACTAAAGCCCATAAAATTCCATTGGCTAGATATATTCCCCAACAACATTTCAGTGCTGAAATGTATTCAACAGATACATCACCATTTATAATACCTCACACAAAAACTGAAATCTAAAGCATTACTATCAAATCCGAATTTTACATATAAGAGCCCAAAGCGGCAGAAAACTGGTCAAACAACTTAAGATCTCAAGCCATATCAAAACAAAGAACTGACCTCATTTTTTACCAAGAGCTATATCTTCCTCAACATGCCGATCAACGACTATGTGCCTATTGCCAGACACTTTTGCCTCAGCTATAGATCCAAAAGTTCACATAGACATTAAAACGCTTTTTTGTCACAAATAAGATAGAGATCACCTTGTTTTGGGAGTTAGGTTGATCTAGGTTAACAACCTAAGCTCATAAATCACCATCCCCAACACTATCACCGTAGTTGGTGCAACTGTAAGAAGTCCAAGGTGCCAGATGTCTTCTACACAAACTTAATACAAATTGTATCACAAATTAATTACGACAGTAGAAAACATGAAACCAAATGCAAAAACTGAAAGTACTACTGATTTCGGAAGAAGAAATGAACATGCAAAACTAAGTTTCATCATCTTCTTGCTTGTATCATAGCAGTAGAACTTTGAAGTCATAAAATATGTCAACTGAACAATGGTTCCACCTTATACTCTTTGGTTTCTGACGCAATGAAATATTTATTGCTAAAGTTTCCCAACATAAGAATTAAACCTCATGATTTATATCTAATTTGCATTCCAGGTTTGCACAAAAGATACACTACTCTTGTAAACAACAACATTCAGTAGATGATTTGCATAAATGAACTTATAAAGTTAATAGAGTTCGGGATCATGTAATATATAATACTTCAGTTAATATGGTCTTTCTCTTCTATTTATTCGTAATACATTTAGGAAATTGAGAAACTAAAATAGACTCATAACATATAAAACCACACAGTAAAAGAAAATGAAATTGTCAACAATCAGCATAGAATGAATGTTCAATGAATTAAGGCATAGAGTTTATCTATAAATATGTTAAATTCAAACATGTTCTTTGTGGTCTAAACTGTAAACAAATGACATTTACACCTTTTCAGGTTGATAATTTGTTAGTCAATCACGTCAACACAAAGATTGAAAGAGATGAGGCCTGACCTTCAAGGTCTTGATTTTTCCATCCTCTAATGCGAAATCGGGATATCTGAATGTACACACAGCTTCAAAAAATCAATATGATTCCACTGCATATATGTATATATAGTAATCGGTCCAGACCTTATGACTATCATATAAATTATAAGAGAGTTAATGCCGCTAGAAATTTTGAAAGAAAAAGAGCATGTATTTTTGCAGGAGAGGACGGTTACTCACCCACGATTTATCAGTAGTTAGAGGCATAACAGTGGGAGATTGAGGCTCGCGAAGTGCAATGAATCCCAACACCCTAACAAAGCAATCCCGGTTTAAAAAAATAAGTAATAGAAGTATGACGAACGTGCTCTGAGGGGCAGAGGATAAAACATACAGTGAGATCGGGAAAAAGATAATCCGTCCTCAAGTATTTGGAATCCAGCGCTGCAACTTCCCACTTGTGGCAAACAAAGACTTTGATTTTGCAATTCGATCTGAGACTCTAAATTTTTGCGACCTTAAAAATAGAAACTTTTCAGTTTAGCACAAAGCCAATCCTGGATGAATGTTATCGGAAGGTAAGCTACCATTAGAGAAGCTCCCAGATATGTCACTGCAAATGGTTGTTTAAAAAGCATGTCTTGACCAAAGTTATCATGTCAAACATTATGAAATGATGCTACACGGAACTACAACAAAAACCAAACAAAACTCTCAAATCTTACAGGAAAAAATGTACACGACCTAATTGTTATGTTGAACCCTAAAGTCCATATAGCGCAGAACCATCACAATTCACAAAGGTTGTTTGGAGGTACTATGCAAAGTTGTAAAATCTCTAGAAAAAGAGAAACTGTTTCGGGGCAAAACTATGTAGTTATTAGATTTTACTCGAAGCAAGGGCATAAAGATTGTACCCAGTCTCTACAAAGGATGTAACGGTTATTACACTCTCCAATCTAGTATGACTTTATTCATACTAATGAACAATCAAATGATGATTTGAATAGATAACAAAAATTATGGTATATGCTAGCCTTCTCGCTATACAAAGAATTAAATCGCTCAATAGTTCAAGATAGCCAAATAATGCCCTAGCCTATTTTAAAACAGTCTTAACATATGAAATAGGAAAACCAACAATCTAAATGTTATGCAATAGTATATTACCTTGGATAACAAAGAAGAGATCAAGATGCCATTGCTTGCACCAAATCAAGTGTGTTCTTGGATACTTAGGCCTTGATAGTATCACTTCATGAATAAAGTTACAGCTTTAGAAGGTAGTATATAACCATGTGCTTAGACTAAAACAGCAAAATAACTAAGAAAGATCGACTATAGACAAAAATTTATACTCAAATTAACCCATTCAATCTGAAGCAGCATGGTTCATAATCATTGATTTTAAATTCTTGAACAAACACATCAAGAAGCCAAGAACTTCATCATTCATTATACTAAAGAGTACAGACACTTCATACATACAGTTGGTAATCATTGATTCAAAATTCTTAAACAAAGAAAGCAAGAAGCATATCAATCATAGTACAACGGTGTAAAGATACTTCAAATATAATACTGAAGTCAACACTTTAAGCTAAATCAACGATTTCCGCAGTTCTCAACACTTACAAATAATTCAGCAGATCACAATTCAAACAAAGCAAAACTGGAAGTGCGGAATCATATTTCACATCATTTATAAGCCACCAAAAGACCAAAGTTCAACCTAGAATATGGCGCCAGAAATAAACCAGTATTGCGCATGGAAAATTGACTAAGAACGTATAATGAGATCGAACAGAGAAAACTTATTTAACTTACAATTCCAGAAAAAGAGAATACAACCACTCGCTCTGACTGCTCAAATTTTTCATTCTCATCCTCGATGGCTGGAATTTCTGATTTGCGAAAGAAGCTGTTTATTCGGTGAACCTTTGACGAAGGCGGTCAAGCGCGAGAGGGGGGACTGAGCTTGGAAGGGAAATTCAAATATGGCTCCATCTAAGAGAAAGAATCACGCAAGAAGTCATTGGTCGAAAGGTGCATTTTTAGGGTGACTCTGAGGTGTTCGAGTTTCACCGACTTTCCCTCTTCCCTCCACATTGAAGAAAGAGTTGCGCAGAAGCTGAGATGAGAAGTAGAGCTTCTTACGTTAGCTTGTTAAATATAAAGAGAATGTTGACAACTAACGTGCCAAACCTGTTCGATATCTAAATTTTATTACCTTCACAAAACATCTGGCACCAGTTCATTATAATAAATGATGTGTAATAAGATAAGGAGAATAAACTAATTACCTCAATGGTGTCTTGAACCAAGTTGTTTATTCAAAATTTGTATGTGAGTGAATTTAGGCTTTGATTGAATCATACATAAATCCTTTGTACATGTTTTAGTATCTTACATCAATGGTTAATACTACATGCTTGTCCCTGAAATTTCAAGATCAGATGCAGAATTCCCAAATAAAATGGCTGATAATTTCAATCATATGAATCATACCAATTAAAAGAGTCAGTTTGTTCATGTGGAAAACCTGCAGATTCATATTAAGTTCACGGTTCTTACCTTAGCTTGCCTCTACCACTATCATGTCGTCAAATTTGGTTTCATATTCATCATTTTCATACCTACATTTTCAGCAGGGGCCAAGATTCTTCATAACCTAAATGGATTATATTAAATTTTTGACGATGACGATGATAGGCCACAATAGATCGAGGGGCTAGGATTCTTCGTAACCTAAATGGATATTGTTGTTGTTGTTGATGATGATGATAGGGCACAATAGATCAATCATGTTATATTTGACAAATTGATATCATCGTAACAAAAAATGATCACCCGTTGGACAAAAAAATTAGAATCTCATCCATATAGCCTGAAACAAACAGACATACCTCAACGACGTTTGTAGCAGTAGTGTTGGGTGAAGCGTAGAAATCCAAATCCATCGTGAAAACTGAAAAAGAGAAAGATGGCTACCCCGAAGAAACCAATCGTCATCACAAACAACAAACTGATTAACCAAGGGCACTGCCAAAACGGTAGGTGGGATATTGCGTTAGAAGCCTAGAAGGTTGTTAAATCCACAACCCTAAAACTAAAAATTGAACTCACCCCTTCAACAACTCTCTCACATTATTTATTCATGTTGTTCACCATTGAAACTGTATGGCATGTGACGGTAGGTGACGATGCCGTGGTGAATGATCGGTTAGCTTGAATGGGTTGATGTCGGGGTTTGCGTCCACATTTTAGAGCATCAGCCACGCGCAGGTTACCGAAGGAGGTCCAAACGTCGGTGGAAGGCTTGCGCATAGCAGATCGGCGGACTCCTCCGGAGCCAGCGACGGTGGTTTTGGCAGCCTGCTTGAGTCTGGATGATCGTTTTGTTTCGTTTTGCTTTGTGTTGAAGATTATGAAACGGAGATCAGAAACATCGCCATTAGGTTATTTAAAGGCCAGTCGTGGGGCACCTGGAGTGGTGGAAGTGAAAGGTCTGAACGTTCCATTATGACAGTAGCCGGTAAAGAATGGAAGATGAGGAGTTGATGTGAGCGAGCGAGGATGGAGTAGAAGAACCCTAATCGACTTAATCGTATCAGTAGCAGATATGAGAAGAAAAAACCAATAAAGAGGCCCATTAATATGGACTAATCCATGAGGCCCAATAACATGGACTATTGCCGTTAAATAGTCTGGCCCATTCCAGCCAATGATCAAATCTGGTGTGATTAGATGGTGTTTAATGATCGTGGTTTGGATTGATTTTGAGGAATTGAATTTTGGTCGACAACATTGTAATCATTCATCAATTTGGTTCCAATAACATTGGCTTATTCATCATTCGGTAAGGTTCTTGTTCTTAAGTTCAAGAGTTTTATCGTTGTTTGATTTGGTTCCAATTGGCCTATCTTTCCATTTTATCTTTCTTTCATCTCATTTTAATTCCGCCTATCTTCTCTGTTCGAGGCGTCTTACTATTGAAGTTCCCTTTGAGATGACTCGATTCCCTAACATTATTTCGGATAGTTGTTCTGGTCGGAATAATAGACGGTTATTCAATCGAATCGTGTTGAACACACTTTAAAAACCATTATATTATCCTTGTACACATGACTTAGGGTTACACGAAATTCAAAATGGGATAAGACAATACAACACTTTAGAAGATTAAGGCAAATCATTCCATAAAATACTTGAACATTTTGATTTTGGATGATGTAGAGATCCCTGTACACATGACTTAGGATTTTGCTTCAGAATTCCTCTTCTGCCAATGCTCAGGTCTACAACAATCTAGCTGGTAATAAATCCTTTTCTTTTGCTGGAATTCGTAAGACTATTTCATATCAATATTGGATCATTGACACAGGGTCCAGTGATCATGTGTCATAAATTGAGTTTCTTTCTTGATTATAGTTCTCTGAGCTCTCCTATATTTGTTAATCTCCCTAATGGTTCAGTCATAAATGTTACTAAGAGTTTCCGAGTACAATTGACTCAAGACATTATTCTGGAGAGGGTTCTCTACATTTCTTCTTTCAAATTCAATTTGCTATCAGTAAACAGATTGGTTTCTCAGTTAGGTTGTCATGCTACTTTTTCTAATCAGTTCTGTATGTTGCAGGGCTTGATCAAGCCAGTAGTCCTTGGTAAGGCTTCAAATGGACTCTATCTTCTTGAGCAGCTTAATTCAGCCACAAAGATGTCTTGTTCAGTTTCAAATAATCAGAGGCTTTCATCTTCTTCAATGCATACAATGGAAAGATTTTTGTTAATGCATAAGAGATTAGGCCATTTACCATCGTATAAGCTAAAGCTTCTGTGTAATATGGATATTAGTAATGCTAATATTCCACCTTGTGATGTGTGTGCTAAATCTAGACAACACAGATTAGCTTTTCCTACTAGTTCCATTTCTTCAACATTTGTATTTCAAATGATTCATGTAGACACTTGGGGACCTTTTAAAGTGAATACACATGATGGATTTAGATATTTTCTTACCATTGTTGATGATTTTTCAAGAGCTACTTGGATTCATTTACTGAAAGATAAGGCTAGTAGCTTCATTGCTCTCCAACAATTTATTGCAATGGTACAAAGACAGTTTAATAAGGATGTTCAAGTTGTCAGGTCAGATAATGCCTATGAGCTGGGTTCTAACAGTGTTGCTTCTCAGTTTTTGTTATCCAAAGGGATAATTCATCAGACCACTTGTGCTTACACACCACAACAAAATGGTGTTATGGAAAGAAAACACAAACATCTCTTAGAAGTAGCTCGAGCTCTTTTATTTGAAGCTCATCTTCCTTTGCAATATTGGGGTGATTCTATTTTGACTACAACATTTCTCATTAATAGATATCCAAGCAAAATTCTTCAAGGGAAATCACCATATGAGATTTTGTTTTCTAAATCTCCTTCTATGGACATTCTCAAGACATTTGGCTGTCTTGCTTATGCTTTCACCTTGCCTTCTGGAAGACATAAGTTCATGCCAAGAGCTACTAAATGTGCTTTTATAGGATATCCAACCACGAAGAAAGCCTATAAGTTGTTGGACTTGACAACAAAACATGTTTTTTATTCAAGAGATGTGGTCTTCTATGAACATATTATGCCTTTTGCTGCAGATATTCCTTTCTCTTCAGGCACTCTACCTGTTTCTATTCAAGATTTTGATGATCAATTCTCTATTCAACCTATGGAAGCTCCACTCTCAGACTCTTTATTTGAGTCTACACTCTCATCTGAACCAATTATGGAGGATATTCAACAAACTCTCAATCCTTCCACTTCTGAGCCTAGGAGATCAGCAAGAAGTTCAAATCCTCCAACTTATCTAAAAGACTTTGTTTGCAATAATGTCAGTTGCAACAGTGTTCTAACTACTTCTGCTTCTCAGGTGATTAGTTTTTCAGCTCTTTCTACTACCAGTCAGCATATGGTGGCACAGGTTACCTCTATAGTTGAACCTTCCAGTTTTGAAGTAGCTAATACCATTCCTGAATGGCAAGAGGCCATGAATAAGGAATTGGCAGCTTTGGATGCAAATCACACATGGGATCTAGTTGACTTACCCAAAGGAAAGAAGCCTATTAGCTCCAAGTGGGTCTACAAAGTCAAATATCATGTTGATGGCTCTTTAGAAAGGTACAAGGCAAGACTGGTAATCAAGGGTTGCACTCAAAAAGAGGGCATTGACTACATTGAAACTTTTTCACCTGTAGTCAAAATGACAACTTTGAGAAGCTTGATTGCAGTGGCTATTAAGAAAGGCTGGAAATTGTCACAACTGGATGTGAACAATGCCTTTCTCCATGGAGACTTACATGAGGAAGTATATATGAAGATTCCTCATGGATTGCCTTCTTCTCCTGGTCAATGGTCAAGCTTGTATGCTAAATAAATCTCTCTATGGCCTCAAGCAAGCTTCTCGCCAGTGGCATTCCAAACTCACTGAATCTCTTCAATCTCAGGGTTATATTCAGTCTCCTAATGATTATTCCTTATTTTGTAAGAGAAAAGGCACTTCTATTACCTTTCTAGCAGTTTATGTGGATGATGTGCTACTTACTGGTAATGATACTCAAGAGATTACTGTTGTTAAAGCATTTCTTGATAATACCTTTAAGATCAAAGATCTTGGTACTCTCAGCTACTTCTTAGGCATAGAATTCCTGCACACAGAGAAAGGAATTGTTCTTTCTCAAAGGAAGTTCATCATGGATATTCTCAGAGATTCTGATACAGATAATATGCCTCCTACCAGAAGTCCTTTAGATCCTTCTATCAAGCTCACAAATGCATCCAAAGACTTCATGCCAGAAGCTACTACTTACAGAAGACTTGTGGGCAAATTAAACTTTGCAACAACTTCAAGGCCAGATATTTGTTTTGTTGTGCAACACCTCAGTCAGTTTATGCAGTCTCCCACTCATTTTCATTTTCAAGCTGCAATGCACACTCTCTTATTTTTGAAGGGCACTTTACATTCTGGCCTACTTCTCAACAACAATCCAGACTTCACATTGGAAGCTTTTTGTGACTCAGATTGGGCTTCTTGTCCTTGTTCCATGAGGTCTGTTAGTGGTTACATTGTCCTTCTAGGATCTTCTCCTACCTCTTGGAAATACAAGAAACAAAATACAATCTCACTGTCATCTGCTGAAGCTGAGTACAGATCGGTGAGAAGGTTGACTGCAGAGTTAGCTTGGCTGACCAGGTTGCTTGTTGAACTTGATGTTTCTTCCATCAAGCCAGTGCCTATCAAATGTGACAGTCAAGCTTCTATACACATAGCAAATAATCCTGTCTTCCACAAAAGAACAAAGCACATCGAGATAGATTGCCATTTTGTAAGGGAAAAGCTCTCTCAAGGTCTTATTTCCTTGTCTCATGTGCCAACCACTTCTTAGTTGGCTGACATTCTAACTAAACCCTTGACTGGTCCTATTCATAGTTCTTTTCTTCCCAAATTGAGTTTTCATTCTGTACCTCCAATTTGAGGGGGATATTTGAATATATGTTAGTCATGATGACATTCTTGTAATAAAGTCTCAATGGATAGACTATAAATATCCTAACTGAATTCTGTTATTACTATTCACACAGATTCAATAAAACTTCAGAGCAAAGCTATCTCTCCTCCTCCTTTTCTTTCTTTCCTCCATGTTCATGGTGATTGATCAATAAACATTAACACACATAAACATTCAATTTGTTAATCTACACGGTTAGCTACCGAACCACACAGATTGTGAGAGCTACACGGTTAAAGAGGGCTCTTTCTTTTTAGTTTTTGGCATGTGAAAGGAAGAACTGAATTCATTTAATTGACAAATTAAGTTTGACCGTTTCATATCTTTTGTTTGACCATCTCATTTGTACATATATACGTAGGGAGCAAGGTCATGCACACAAATCCCATTTTCATGGTCAAGAGACTTTTTATGTTGGTCATTAAACTATTAGGGCAATTTTAATTACCACTAATTTTATCTTGTAACAAGTGAGAATATATGTAATTTAGACATATGTTACACATATTATGTAAATGTCTATGCACTAAGACTATATGAAAGGCTCACAAGATTTATAATATATAAATCATGTTTTCTTTTTCCTTTAAGCATACAAAGGTATGACTAATTTTAAAATTATAAATGCTTAAATTTTACCCCTCAACAATAAGACCTTGGTTACATAAAAAAGTGAAGTCACGTCACATTGTTCATAAGATAACAAAGTACATTAAGATATAAGAAATATCTTGTTTGTAACAAACATCCGTACATATATAACACATGTTAAAATTTCACAAATCAATATATGAATGCAAACAACAACACATGAAGAATTAAATCAAATCAAAAGTTGATCAATGAACCACCATTGATCATAAGGTGGTCACCGCGGTGGTGAAACCCTAGTTCAGAGATCTGCATGATTTACGAATTTGGCCTTGGGAGCCGGTAAGAACTCCAATCCTGCCCATCTTAACCATGGCTTTTCCAAAATCATTGTTGAAGGCAGAGTTGTCAGCTGCGTATTTATCGACAATGGCGCTTGTGGAAGAGTCGGTTGCAATGTCTTGGTCGATTTGGAGGATACCTCTATTCTTCTTGATTGCAAAGTAGAATCCATTTCCCATGAGATTCCCACTTCTTAAACTACTTTGGTCAAGGAAAGTGAAGTTGCTTCCATCTCCATTCTTAGGGCATGTTCCCATGAGCTTCTTTGCAAGACCCCGATGCATGCTCGGGTCTCTGCCTCCATTTCCTTGAAAGTTGTAGAGACGGTCTTGGAAGAGTCCACAATGTGCAATCCCAACGGTGTGAGCACCTACATATATATTTAAACAAATTTTAACAACATATCATAAAATGTATGGTTGCATTATGAAATATATACAAACCTAGGAGAAGAACGAAGTCCTCTTTGCTAATTCCCTTGCTCGCGAATGCATTGACCGCGACAGAGACTGGGGTTGCTGGTCCGGGGAGATTCGAATTAGCATCACTAGCTAATGAAACGAGACCATCTCTTCTTCCGGTCTCAACATCGTACCAAGTTCCTTTTGCCTATAGATGAAAATAATATATATTCAATATGATCACTTAAATTACATAATACTCCGTATATATTATGTGTGGAACTTACCAAGAAAACGGTAACTCTTGCTGCTATGGTAATGATGTCCGAACAAGATACAACACCAGGGCAAAGATTTTCCAGAGCAGCCTTCACTGCATCAATCACTTCGTATCCTCTTACACTTCCGTTTGGAGGAGCGGTTTTCTCAGAGTTTCCTCCGTCCAACAAGATTGAGGCGTCGCATCCCTACGTTAAATATTTTAGTATATGTACTATATATGCATGAACCTTGATTGATCAATGAAATGCATGAGAAACTACTCACCTGAACAAAGCAATCATGGAACTGCATACGAAGAAGAGCAGCTACTAGAGTCGGGTCTTTGTCGAATGCAGCCTTGATGGTTCTTAAGACGACTTTCTCAACGTCGTTTTTCCCACATTTGCCCTCGTAGAATCCAAACTGTAACGCTGCAAGACTCTCTCCGGCGAGAGTCATCAGAATGAGCGTCACCGCTAGTGCGGCTTGTGACATCTTCCTCGACATAGCCATGTAAACTCTTTACGCTTTTATTTGAAAAGGTTTTTTTTGTGTTTTGTGAGAGACAAGAAGTGGTATGAGGGCCATTTATATGGTATCTAGGAGCGATGTTGGAGAATTTGACCAATACTCTTGCAGTTTTTAACGTGTTTTTTTATATTACAAGGAGACCTGTAATCAATCATGTAGAAATGGAGTTAAGCTGGCTTGAGAAATCGACGTGCTTGATAGAAGCAATATTACTCTCGAGGAGAAATGGATTGAGGAGAAATGGATTTTGACATTGGATTTATTATATAATTAATATTCACGTGGTTTGTTTGATCAATGGCTAATCGTGCCAGGGTTAACTACGCGCAAAGGCGCAATCGTATTAAATTAACTAGATACGGGTTTCGCGCTCCGCGCGAGAAAATTACGGATTTTCTTATGTGATTTAATATAGTTATACATTATTTGTTAATATGTTGTTGTTGTTATCAAATTTATTAATATTTTTAAATATAGGTATTTTTTATTTCCTTATATTTATGTTTGAAGTAGTTTTAAAACATAATATTAGAATAAGTTTGCATTGTTATAAGAGAAGCTCACACATTAATTTAATTTGTGACTTAATCAAGTAGACTATAAAAAAATATAACATAGGGATATAAGAAAGATATTTAAATACATGTCTAAAAGTCCAATAAGAGGTGATTAAGAAATGAGTAATGCATTAAATTGGTACTAATTTCATTCAATTTTGGCAATGGACAGCCAACTTTTATATAGATAAGATTACTGTGACTTATAAACTCTGTTGTAGTATATTTTTTTCAAGTTTTTATAAAAAACATCATGAAAGGTTAGAACATTCGATAGCTCATAATATACCAATATTATATCAACGATAATTTGAAACATTCCTAGATTCGAAGGGGAATATAGGATCGAAGAGGCATGACCGCGTAAATTAAATAGTATACGCATGTGAGTAATGCAACGCATGTCTGTTCAAGTCAAATGTACAAATACAGGAGAATATACGTTACAATCTATAAAAAAAACAAATTAATTTAATTGGTAATTATATTGAATAAATCTCTTGTCGAGCTCTGCTGGCATCGTTTGGGATTCACGTCTTTTTATTACAAGCTTTGAGTTAAATTTGAAACAGCTATCACAAGATTCACAACTGTTTATCATTAAATTTGCTTGTATATTCTTTTTTTGGGCTTTTGGGCCAAATTGGATGGCTGGACCCGTTTGCTCTTCCCAGCCCAATACATTAGCGTGTTTTCTAAATTAAGCCCTTCGGCCCAACACCATTTTCCTCTCCTATATATAATGCAACGTAAACTACATATCAAACCCTAATTACAATTCTAAACGAAGGAGTTTGATAATCTTCGCCTGCCCTGCAACGTAAATTACCAAACCCTACTTACAAGAAAAGTAATTACTACACTCCCTTGTCAATCTAAATCAACAATGGATCTAATTGCTATTTGTTGTTAGGACATCAAAAGTGGTTTTTTTATCAATTAAGATTATAAATTTAGAAAGTAAAAATACTTATACTGATCGAAATTATACATATGTTACAGAAGAAATTAATACTGTAGGATTGAAACACAAAATTCTAAAATACAAGTTTGCTATTTTATTTGTTGTCTTGTTTTTTAAGCAAGGAATAAGATCTCTAAAGGGACTGTAAATTTGTAATACTATCTTTAGTAATTTGTAATAGTTGTTAAAATCAGTATCTTTGATTTTGGTCTTAATAATTCTTCCGTAATGTTTCTACGATGTTCTTGTACGAAGTTAACTTATTGAATAATATTTCAGAGAAATATGATTTTCGTAGGTTTGTTGTGATTTGTATACTTTAAACTCATGAAATTTCCATTCCGTGTATGTACGTAGATGGGCTCTTCCTCCGTATACACATTTCTCAACTCAGAGTACTGCTACGAGGATTTGATAGATACCAGTATGGACAAAGATCGAGCCGATGAGTTTTTATTCGGTATCTCTAAGGATTTCAACATCAAAGACGACGAGTGCGTGGATTTCTTCGTAGATGAGCCTTGCAAGCCACGGACGCACGGGATCGGAAAGTCGTTGAAACTAGACTACGAAATCAAGGATGAAGATTTTGAAGAAGAGGAAGAAGAAGAAGAAGTTATCATCAACTCACCCAAACGGCAACATGGGATTGGCAAGGTGTTGAGGATTCCTGCACCAAAAGTATTGCCCGTGATATGGGATGATGACTTTGACATGGAGGTTGACAAAGCACTCATGAATGAACATGGAAAGGACAACAATATTGTGAAAGGCCTTGATAACTTGGTCAAGAAGCGAGATGGACTTCCTCCCCAAGTCACCAAAAACATTGATGACCAAAAGAGCATAGATGCACCAAAGCTACTGGTGCTGAATTCAGACGATGAGCTTAAGATGGAGATCAAGGTCAAAAAAGCACTCGTGGATGTATTTGGCAACGACGACGACATTGTGGAAGGCTACGATAACTTGGTTAACACTCCAAAAGTAGTAAAGGTATATGGCTTTAGGACATAAATATTCTTTAAATATGTAAATCTGTACTATTCAAATCATTCTTATATATATATATAAGTACTAACCTCAATGTCGTATTGTGATTATCACAGAGGATTAGCCAATTGGGTCAGCAAGAGCTCCAAGCTAAAGTGGAAGCTACCAAAGCTAGGCTACAACTTAACTACAAAAAAACAGGTAAGTTTGTGTCTCATAAAAATTCATGATGAAGTAGTAGTGGTCAGCTAACAATGCTATTTTTATATGGTGTTGATATTGTAGAACGAACGAGGCATGCACGGGTGTTGGACATTAAAGATGATCCGTGCTTCAAGCAGTCGAGCAGAAAGAGAAAATCAATGACTAAATCCGCAGGAGCTCCAAGGAGGAATCTGCAGCTTGAAGCAAGAGGTGCTTGCAAGAAGACGAGGATGACGATGTGGAAGAACAGATCGATATTAAACGTCTAGGCCACTCGACTCGATCTTAGCTAGGAGAACTACATGCAGCTTGATCCCCAACATAACATTAGGTTAGGGGTATGTAGGCAGCCGGTATATATAGAAGATTTAGGTTGTATTGTGGATTGTGGATTGAAAACAAACTTAATTAATTATGTACTGTAGTAAACATTTAGCTATAGATCTATACCGGTGCAGCTGCGATTCCTTGTCTACTTTTTATATTGATTTTAAGTGTGTTTTCTGATTTTTTCAGTAGCAACTAGCAACCTAGCTTTCCTTTTTTTTATGACTTAATGTATAAAACCAGTAATTAACTTGAGTGGTCTATATGCTAAAGATGTGTACGTAAAATGTAGCTTCCTGTATTCTCTTTACATAACATTGCAGTAGACTGGACGTTGTCTATGCTCGCACGCTGAACTACCATAGCAGTATAAGATTCCATTCGGTATTAGTTTTGGCACTTGTGTGGCTTTGGTTCCTGGATTGTTTTATGTCAAATTGTTGTGACTAAATTCACATGTAACAATTAGCAAGGATTTATGATGTCATGGCAATAGGCAAATATTAATCCAACCCCAAAACAAAGAAAAGGTATGTTAGTTGATGGGAGATTCTTGTGTGGCTCTGCTCTTGCACCTTAATTATTGGCCAACATTCTGCAGCATACAAAAGATATAATTGGATCACGGTCATATAAAATTTCCCCTCTATCTTGAAAGGAACTTTGTCACACAATCCTCCACATGCCCCTCTCCACCTAAGTTACTCAATCGTGTGTTAGTATGCCTGAATTTGAATCACACACTACGAGAGATAGCACGGGGGTCTCGCTGACCGGTCAGCAAGTCGGGGGTCCAGGGGGCGATGCGCCTCCTGGCCTGGGGGTCCGGGGGTGGAGTCGCCCCCGGGCCAAACGGTACACGATATCTGTTGTATGGGCTTTATTGGGCCCATCAGTTTTGTTGTTGGGCTTAGGGTTGTTTAGCGCTATATATAGCGGCTTATGTGTAAACCCTAATTGTACCGAAACTGTATTACCGCCTTCGTATAATCTGATCTCCCTCTCCTGTGGACGTAGCCAAATTTGGTGAACCACGTATATCTGTGTGTCTTTCTTGCGTTTACTTTATTCTCGTTTCGATTCTGTTACAACTTCCTAAATTGTAAATCTGCGTCTGTATTTCCGTTAGTCTAAGTAATCGAGTCAAAGTACTGAAACTCTCTCTTTGAAAATAATTAATGGTATTTGTATTTCCGACATGAAGTAAAATATGAACATATGTTTTACCTTATCAAACTTATACAACACTCATTTACAGGTTTAATATTTTTTGGGAAATTTACAAGTTTCATTAAACGTGTAACATAACAATAAAGTCTTGTATCCAAGAACTATACGATTTGTACTCCTCACCACAAACCACTAATCCCAAAACCAAAAGTGGCAACAGTAGAACAAAACATCCTTTTAAAGAACCCCATCTCTCTAGTCAAAGCACTCCACTCATCTCTACACAAAAGGAGAGCCGCATCAAAATCCATGGACAACCACCGAAACAAGGTTCTAATTCCTACTCTGTTTTTCAATTCCACTCCTCTGTTTTCCGTTTACTCATTTCTCCAGTTGCAGAACTTGCAGAGCACAGAAGATCTGAAACAACTGCTCCTGTACACATCAATGGAGTTGGAGACGACAAGATTAGCAGCTCAGGAGGAGATCAAGAAGCGAGACGATCAGATCTCCATTCTCAATCAGCTCTTAAACAGAGCAATCAAGCAAAGAGACGAAGCCCTGCAGAAATCCCAACCTCTTTCCGAAATCTCCAGCGTTGAGGAAGAAGAACACGCCCCTGTTCCAAAGAAGCCATTGCCGGAGAAGGGGAAGCTTCTGCAGGCGGTGATGAAAGCGGGACCGTTGCTTCAGACTCTGTTAGTGGCCGGACCGTTGCCGGAGTGGAGGCATCCGCCGCCGGCGTTGGAGGCGTTCGAAATTCCGCCGGTGGGGATTGGAGGATGTGAGAGTGGAGGGAGTAGTGGAAGTGGGGTTGCTGGTGATGGGTCGTCGCCGACGAGGCCGTACAAGTACCAGAGAGTAGCTTCGTAAGTAGCTGTGAAATCAACGGCGAAATTAGAGGTTCGGCTGCTTATTAATTAGGTCTCTTTTGGTTTGTTGTTATTGTCAGGGACGTGCTATACTGGTATTGCTGTATTTTAGGGAGTGATTCATAAGACCTTTTTTAAGTGATGTTTGATCCTTCAGATGTATTCTGATCATCACGTTACCAAAACCAAATTTTACACGACCATAAAAAAAACGGAGACACTATTTCCAATGGACTTTTTACATTCAGGGAGTGTGGACCGCATTACGGGACCGTGAAAACATTTCGCACTCGTATTGCAAGACCGGGAAAGAGTTGCAGGTGCGTGACTATTATTTTTAATTATTATTTCAACTTTATTAGCTTTAATGAAATTTTTAACTTTATTATCACGCAAACAAAATGCGCGCAAACACAATGCAGGAGCGTGGCCTTTTTTATAATTTATTTAAATTTTTTCATTAAAACTTTATCTTATTGGGAGCGTGACAATTTAAAATTAATTATTTTTATTTAATTATTATTTTATTTAAAAATATTTGAGTTATAAAAATCAAAAATAAATAGTGCAACTAACGTCACCCTAAAAAAACTATACCTACGAAGTGAAGTATAGACACACTAGAAAATTACATAAGCTATTTGTATGGTGCGAAAGGCACAACGGTAATACAGTATATACATTCTCTTTTAATAATGATGTATACTTCTGGATTTACATACCCTCCTCGTTTATTTTATAGTTATAATATAAGGGAAAGGTTAACGTTAGCAAAAAGTGTTTAGTTGGAAAATGTACAAATAGAAAATATTTAGGTTTCACTCGTAATCATTTCTTAAGTAGCAATCTAGCGGTTCTCCAGCATTGTGAATATTATTGTTCATGATAACGAACATGACTTTGATGTTCATAGTCACGACATCAATATTCATTGCTCTGAAAAATTAATGTTAAAGCATTTTACCTCAATCAACCTATCAAATAGTAAATATAATGAACACGATTTACACTGATGTTCATATATAATTAAGATATGTATAAATTCATATTGAAATGTGCATTTTCGCCCATTACATCATCTAAGTATAAGATGTGATACATGAACATTGAAATTTTAGTTTAAAAGAGCAATTCTTACCAAACAAACAATGTTACTAAATGTGACAGAAAGTTAAAATTGATTTAAGTAAAGAAGTGATAGTTTTTTCTGATAAGGAAAGTAGTGAGTAGTTGAATTGATGAATAGAAGTGACTAAGTAAACTCTTTTTTATTATAGGGTAAAAGAGGAGTTTGAGTTTATGTTTTAAAGCGATGGAAAGTAGAAAAGCAAGTTTTACTAGATGTGACACAAAGTTAAATCTAACTTAATAGTGTAGAAGAGGTAGAGCACATTTCCTAAGGCGGATCCTATTTGCACTGAGATGGGACGAAAAATCAGGTCGAATAACCGTTCTGATTTTCCGGCGAATTTGAGCTCCGCGCGGAGCTGAGCTTCGCTCCGACCGACCCGGCGGATTTACAATCCGTCAGCTTTATCCGCTCGTTTTTCAAAGCTAAAAAGCGGACGGATTTAGGATTTTCCAGCTTTTCAGCCTAATTTTTTACAAAATTTTCAAGTATTCGGGCGGATTATACATTCCGTAACTTCGCGCGAAGTCAAACTCCGCGCGACCCCTAGCTCCGCGCGGATTTAAGCCTGCAACAAAAAGCAGTGCAAATAGCCTCCTCGTTTCCTAAAGCCTAAAGTTTGACTACATGCAACCTGGATAACAACTCGATAGTAATTTAACTCATGAATAGACGTTATAACTTATGTACACATTATAACTGGTATATATAGTTTTTGCGATGTACACATTTAAGTGATATATATACCTAGTGTTATGAGTTACAACATTTGTGTGCGTAAATTATAATGTTTGGTGCATTATCTTTATATATTCCTCATCTAAATCATCATTCTTGTTTAAGTTAAAATAGATGAAATAGGAGATAGATCTAAGTGATTAGAATTGTAACTCAACTTCTAATTCAAAATCAAGAATTGCCTGTTCGGCAACGTGGATTTAAACCTTCATTTTACAGAAAAATAAGCTAGCTTATTGAAACAATAAGCTACGATTTCAAGCTTTTTGATAAAATAAGCTAGCTTATGTTTCTTACTCCCGAACAGAGCCTTAGTGCCTGTTCGGCAATAAAGTTTTTCCCCTTAATTTCAAAGAAAAATAAGCTAGCTTATGAAAACAATAAGCTAGGTTTTCAAGCTTTTTGGAAAAATAAGCTAGCTTATCATAGTTATTCCCGAACAGAGCCTTAGGGCCTGTTCGGCAATTTATTTTTTACCCTTAATTTCAAAGAAAAATAAGCTAGCTTATGAAAACAATAAGCTAGGATTTCAAGCTTTTTGGAAAAATAAGCTAGCTTATTATAACCTTCCCGAACAGAGCCTTAGGGCCTGTTCGGCAATTTATTTTTTACCCTTAATTTCAAAGAAAAATAAGTTAGCTTATGAAAACAATAAGTTAGGATTTCAAGCTTTTTGGAAAAATAAGCTAGCTTATTATAACTTTCCGAACAGAGTCTTAGTCTTTCTTTGCATACATCTTTTTTTGACGAGACAAAACCAAGAATTAGTCTTTCTTTGCATACATCTTTTTTTGACGAGACAAAACCAAGAATTAGTCTTTCTTTGCACACATCTTTTTTTGACAAGACATTCATCTACTTTATCATAAGGCTTAATGGGGGTAGAGAAATAATTGATACCAAACCCCAATCTATTTGCTTGAACACTATCAACTTGTCCTACCGTACCAAGTACCAACACATGCATGAATTGCCCATCTTAATCCATCCCACTTTTGGTAAATTCGGTATGTTTTAATTAACGAATAACGAGTTACCCTCTTTTTAGGTTAAACGACCAAATAAACATTTACCGGTTATGAAAAGTGAAAAAGCAACACAAGTCCATCATCAAGGTAAGTATTAGTCCATGCGATTAGAATAGTGAAAAGAGAGCAATTGAGTAGCTTTGTGTCATTTCTTGCCAACTTTGAAGCCAGAAAGGAAGAATATTTTTGAAACGAAGAGCAGTTGGAATGTGAAACCGACATGTTTACATCAACGTTTTGTCAAGGGTTAAAAAGCCTTGGTTACCTTGGTTTTGGGTGGTCAAATCAATTGATGGGGTTGGACAATTTCGAGTCGGACAATTTTGAGTCGGACAATTTACTGTATTTAACAGGTCAAAATACATTGGTTTAGATTAGATATGGATGTTTACTTATAAGTCAAAATTCGCTTTTTCGTTTTAATTCGAATTTCGTACAAACTGATAGGTGTTAATCAACAAATCGAGTCGGTTTCGGGTCCAGAATCTAAGAAAAGAGAGAAAGTAATTATTTTTACATTTTTAGAGCAAATTGTGTTTTTATACTTGATAATACATTTATACCATGTTTATCTAAGGGTAATGTACTTAGGGTGCCCTTTTATGTTCCCCTTTCAAATACTCTATGTATACATTGTGTTTTTGTATTGATTTTATATTACATTTAACGTTCTTAGAATATTGGATTGAATACGTGCTTATCCATTTGATTTATTTTCGAGCATGTGATATAATCGGATCTATCTCGGACATACACTTTTTTTCATGTTCAATTTTAGGCGGATCAATGTGATTTTTCTTATTGGGTTAAATTTTAAGAGCCCTGCTTTATTTAGTTGAGTGAGTCTACTCTTTTATACTTTTGTAAGACTAATAATTCAAAGTGTGTACCTAATTTCCATGATAACAACAAAGTTGTATACAAGAGGAGAAAATAATTGGACGCTCTAAAGTCGGTATATTAAATTCAATGCTTTTGGATGTAGCGGTGAATTTGAAAGAAATAAATGCACAAAATTGCCAATTCCGCAGACAGAATAGTGAACTGTTTTCACTAGAGTCAATGTCTTCAACAGTGCTCAATATGTTTTAAGTGCAATATATAAAGAACTAGATCCGAATTTCAGCGCTTCGCGCGGGAAATCACGGTTTTCCGTTTAGGATTAGTCATTAAGTAGGTCCTAAATTTAAAATGAGTGAACGATGATATAATACAACTAATTCATTACCCGCGCTTCGCGCGGGCCTAACACGTTTAATTTTATCGTATTTATATATTTCGTATTATTTTCACATATGTATTTATATTGTAACTTTTAATAAAAAAAATAGATGTTTTTAATTCATTAAATATATAAATCTTAACATATTGATTAGTAACATAATATGAAAGGTATAATTATTAATTAGTGATATTTTAAAATCTTTATTTACATAATAACAACATGCTGAAAAAGAATATCAAAATACAACCATAGTCCAAGGAGAATCTCAAAAGACATACACATTAAACATATAAAAATCGTTGAGAGAAATACGATACAAAAACGAACATACACTCAAAACATAACTAAAATACCCAAATTAGTAGATTAAATTAAAAGGAAAAACTACTGGCAGAAACGAATAGACGTGAGACTATAACCGTAGGAGTCTAATTAAATGATGTATTTTTTAATGTATTAACTCAATGCATTAACCTTTTTTTTTTAAAATCAATACATTAATTCAATGTATTAAGTAGGTACCAATTGTCATTACTTTATCAATTTATATATATATATATATATATATATATATATATATATAGATGTTCTTCCATGCCGCTGAGATTGTATGATCGATGAGTTGGTTGTTGTGTTTTGGTGATTTGCATGTTTAGACCCAAAAACGGGTTAAGTAACCCTTTTTGGACTTTGAATTGTATTTTCTAACCTTAAATTTTTTTAATGTGTTAACTAACCTTTTGTTGCACTATGCCATTTTTATTTATCATTTTTTATTATAATTTTTGTTGTCACTATTATTAATGTTGTAATTTAATGAATAAACACCGACGACATGAACTGTCATCCAAACGATATGAACTGTCATCGGGACGACGTGAACTGTCGACGTGAACTGTCATCGGGCCGACATGAACTACGTGAACTGTCATCGGGCCGACATGAACTGTCATCGGGACGACATGAACTGTCATCGGGACGACATGAACTGTCACCGAGACGACATGAACTGTCACCGGGACGACATGAACTGTCACCGGGACGACATGAACTGTCATCGGTCCGACATGAACTGTCATCCGGACGACATGAAATGTAATTTCGGTTGATGACAGTAATTTTTGTTAGATGACAACAATTTTGCTTTGATGACACTAGTACATTTGATGAAATAAATAACAATAATTAAATCAAAGCGTACTTAGCAATTTGATGAAATAGATGATAATAACATAACAGTGTATATAAAACAAAGTAGCACATCTTATGAGATATGAAATAGATGAAAATAAGTGGACTTGCAATTTGATGAAATAGATGACACTGACATTACAGTTTAAATAAAACAAAGTAGCAAATTTGATGAAATAGATGACAATAATCAAATCAAAGTGGACTTAGCATTGATGAAATACGGAGTAGATGACACTAATTAACTTAGACGAAAACAGTAAGTAACATTATTTTTTTGGACTCAACATCCCTAAATCAGTTCGAAAATACTCGGACGATGTGAAAAACATGTCAATCGGACACAAAATCGTCACCTCTTGCCCAGATCTGAGGCAATTTCTTAGAGTCTTTACCGCTTGCGTTTTCGTCGCAGTCTGTCCCTTCTCCTTGCTCATCTTCTTCGGCAACATGTCCATTTGCAATAGTAAAAGATCCAAGCAATTTGTTGAGCTCTTCATCGTTCCTCACAGCAAGTTGAATATGGCGAGGCACGTGCTACATCTGGCGATTTTTTCATGCCTATTTTTGGCGAGGTGACGGATTTCCATGGAAGCTTGCTTCTTGACATCAATGGAGAGCAGAGGTAGGAGACGATCTGAAGGATGAGTTCTTCGGCGATTTTGGTGTTGACGGCGAAGCAGAAGATGCTAAGATGCCAGGAGTGAGCGGCGGCGGAGGTCAACTCGCTGGATCGGAAGGAAATGGGAGGGAAATGGCATGAATGGAAAAGAGAGAGGCTGGAAAAGAGAAGGGAGGGAATATAATTAATTAGGGTTTAGAAAAAAGGTTAGTTTCTATAAATGAGATAGAGTAGGTTTAGAAACTACTCTCATTGTCCAATAAGGGACAAAGGGCCCCGTTAACACAGATGATCAAGAAGACCTTGTGGAAGAGACCCATTTAAAGGCCCAAGTCAGATAAAACAATAAATGACCTAAAAAATGTATAAAATGAGCTCCGCACGGGGAATTAGACGACCAACACTTGAATTTCGATTGTCGGTGCCGAGTTCATGCTTTTGACATCACGAGCGGCTTGATCAGAGTTGGTTTCTGAGTGTTGAGTGAGAATTCTTGTAGCGTATTGCTTGAGTTTGGTGTTTGCTCTCATCTTTCTTTCCCTTCCCTTTTGTGCTCTAGTTTGGTGTTGTTTGTAAGTCTTTTGGACATAACGGTTGCACTTGTGAACTGACTTGGGCGTCGAAGAGTCGAATCCGAAGGTTCAATCCTTCTCCTTCTGGTTTGGTTGCACAAGTAAATTAGAGCTTAAAGAACAAGAAAAAGAGACGAAGTTTGATTCAAAAGAGATTGTAGCCTCGAGTTATTTGTCCAGCTGTTGTCGAGAGTCACGGCAGAATAGAAGAAAAAGAACAGTTTGCCTACCTATCAAGGTCGAATGCCCGGGCTCCAACGACAAAAATAAAGGTTAAGAAGCATCACGGAATAGTCTTGAGCGGAGAACGAAATTACCCATCAAAGTGGATTACCCTCTGACCAAGTATACACCAAGCATTGAAATGGGTGGAATTTTTTATTTATATTATTTTTAAAAACAGTTGATTAATGTCAAGCTGAGAAAAAATATATATACAACTCAACTATTCCAACTGTTTTTTTGCATTAATGTAAATGAAAAACTATGGCAACTTCAGGCCGGTGAAGAACAAGGGCCACTTTGACCAAGCAGCATTTATTCATGCATCAAATACAAAGATAGATATGGAGCTTCAAAAAAAAGATTCTGGTTTTGTGATGGTTCAAACTTTATATCAAACACCTGCCTCAATAGTCAATAGTATATACCTATAATAGTTGTATAACTCTGACATATCAAGAACATACTAGGACCTCCTAGAGGTAAAAGTTCAATTTTAAACTGAGTGGATTGATGATTTGTGTGTTTGACCCAAAGAAATCATAATAGTTCAAGTACTTGATACATTCATTAAGTACTTGATGACAATTTCGTACTTTTGTTAATCGGTTGTAGTCATTAAATGATAACACAATAATATCATTGAGTAATGACAAAATATTGTTATTAAAATATCTCTACTAACTTACGGAGTAAAAGGCATTCCCCATGTAATGATAGGGAAAGGATTAAGAGATAAAGAAAGAAGAAGGATAGAGAATAGAGTAGAAGAGGGATAGATCCAGGAAGAAGGTTAAGGAAAAGGAGACTAATTGTTATGTATTTCAATGCACTGTTACATAGAGGAAAGTTCCGGTGAGAACAAGTTTTAACGTTAAAAAACAAAGTTTTCGCGTTCACAGATAACAAGTTAATGTTTATAATTTAAGCGGTAATGTTCATAATCTAGGCGATAAATTTTTTAAGGTCACTTTGAAAAAATAATTAAAAAAATCAAAGTTCGGAGTAATTACAAGCATGCCACCGCGTCCCTCACTTAAAACGTTCAAAATTTCTTATGGCCTAGATTATGAACATTACCATCCAGAATATGGACATTGATGTGTAGTCTGTGAACGCGATATGTTCGTTGTTTCTACGTTAAGAGTTATTTGCACCCGAACTTTCCTCGTGTTACATATATCGGCCTCTATCGGCTTATATAGGTTGTTATAAGTGTTCTTCAACTAATTTTTTTTGGTAAAGGAGAGGCGACACTCTCTACGAACTTTATTGAGTGAAAAACGCTAATTGCCAATAGTGCGGGGGATAGCAAAACCCCTTACATCATCAGACAAAATAGAAACTAAACAATTGGGAATCTCAACAAGAAAATGAAAGCCTAAGTTTAACGACAAAGCATAGTTGGTCAATCCATCAGCAAGACGATTGGCTTCCCTATAAACATGAACAATACGGACTATCCAGTCCCTAACAGTAAAGCCATGGCACATACGTACCAGGAAAGAAAGGGGATGCGAATCAGGAACCCCTTTGTTGATGAAGTTAACAACTATCTCTGAATCCACCTCAACCAAAATACGTCTATAGCCGAGCTCCCAAGCAATGTGCAGCCCGTAATAGACCCCCCATAATTCCGCCATTGGGGCCGAACATGATCCAATGTTCAAAGCGAAACCCCCAAGCCATTGCCCACTTTCCCCTCTGAGCACTCCTCCCGCTGAAGACAGACCCGAGTCACCTTTAAGAGCTCCATCAGTATTGAATTTTGTCCAACCTGTACCCGGAGTAGTCCAACTCACCTGGACTTCAGTTTTCTCGCCTTTTGACGAAGCATGGGGCCCAATCGATCTACTGTTCCAATATTCTGCAGCCATGCATCGGATGAAATTTATTTGGAAGCTGTCGATCTTTCCATTGTTAAAGACTATCTCATTCCTCCATCTCCACCCCCACCAAATAAAAGTGCAGAAGATAGTTGCCCATTGAATGCCATCACTCATCTTCCCTTGTTTCATATTGCAATAGAGCCATTAATCAAGCTCAGAATTGAAGAAAATGTGCTTCAAATCATTCTCGACCAACTCATGCCAAATTTGGGACATTGGAGCACAGTCACGGAGGGGGTGTATTATTGTTTCAGGTGCGTTCTTACAAACTGGGAAGCGATCATCCTCTGCAAGCTTGCGACGCACTCGTTCCGAGTTGGTGAGGATACGATGTCTGATAACAAGCCAAAGGAAGACCCTCACACGTTCAGGAACAACAATTTTCCAAACCCTGCTGAACAAATTCCCCTGCTGAACCTCAGGGACGTGATTCCTTGTGATCAGATCATAAGCAGACGAAACAGAATACGTCCCATTCGAAGTTCCATCCCAAGACAATCTATCTCTCGAGTTAACTAGTCCATCCAAGGTGACGGCAGCGATGCGCAGGCAAAGTAAAGAGCTCGGTTTGGCGGAGAAGAAGCTGAAGTCCCATCCCGTACTCTGATCCATACATCAGACACTTTTAAATCACACTCGTCAGTAGTAAGGGCCTCAGTGCAGAAATCTGATAAAGGAAAATCAGTAACCCAACTATCCATCCAGAATCGTATCGAGTTGCCATCTCCCGGAACCCATCGGATACCCTTCGAGATAACCTCATTAAATCCTGCTGTGATACTCCTCCAGGTGGCTGAGGAGCCTTGTTTAGCAGGCCTGGACAGCAGCAAGACGTCATCTGTAAACTTGTATTTAGCTCATAAAATACGAGCCCAAAGACTTGTTTTATCATGTAGCAGTCGCCAACGTAATTTCCCTACCATAGCAAGGTTCATCATTTTTGGTTTCCGGATACCCAGGCCACCATTCTGTTTCGACTTGCATATATCGTTCCATGCTACCAGATGGAGTTTTCTCGCTGAGGCAGAACTACCCCAAACAAAGTTCCTGCAGGTCTTGTCAATGATTTTGATAGTACTAGCAGGCAGGATCACCGTACTCATGACATGGACGGGTATAGCAGCTAGCACAGATTTGGTAAGGGTGATGCGTCCTGCGAGACTAAGACATCTTCTCTTCCAACCGGTCAGTCTAGAGTTCATACGTTCCAACGTTTCCAAGAATGTCTCCTTGTTCATACGTCCTTGGAGAATGGGCATGCCCAAGTATTTCCCCAAGTCCCTAGTGTAGGAGATACCATATTCCCTACTGATAGCAGTACGCCTTTCTATGTCCATATTGGATGAGAAGAAAATTTTCGACTTGGGCAAACTTATTTTTTGTCCTGAAGCAGAACAAAAATCAGCAAGAACCTTCATGATGACACGGGCCTGTGTAATAGACGCTTCAGCAAACAGGATGAGATCGTCGGCAAAGCAAATATGGGATAAAGGGGGCCCTGATCGACTGAGTTTAATAAGTTTCCAGTTTCCACTGCCTACAGCTCTCTCAATAGCATGACACAGTCTTTCCATACAGAGGACAAAGAGATATGGGGATAGAGGGTCACCCTGACGAACTCCTCTTTGCGGCTTAAAAGAGTCAGTCACCTCGCCGTTCCATAGTAGGCGCATAGAAGGAGTCGAAACACAAGCCATAATCCATTCAACCCAGTTTTGAGACAAACTCGACGCATGCAAGGTATCCTCAATGAAGTCCCATCTAATATGATCATATGCTTTCTCAAGATCAAGCTTGAGGAGCATCCATCCTTTCCGGCCTTTTTTCCTGCGCATGGAGTGTACAACTTCTTGCACAATAACAATATTATCAGAACTTAACCGACCTGGGATGAAGCTAGACTGGGCAGGTCCTATCAGTTTGGAGATGATACACTTCAAACGGTTCACAAGTGTCTTTGTAACAATCTAGAACAAAACGTTACAGAGGCTAATAGGTCTGAACTGGCTGATCTTATCGGGTTTGGCAACTTTGGGAATAAGGACCAGAAAGGTGTCATTAACGGCCTCACCAAACCTGCTGAACAAGAAAAAGTCACCACTACTAGAAAACAGGTGTTTTCCCTACGCTTTTGGGTCGACGCTTTATTAAAGCGTCGGTGTGAATTGTAAGGCGGAGTTAAAACTGTGACGCTTTAAAGTGTCTTTATTCAGTTACACATTTCGACGCTTTTATATGTCGAAATATCTGCAAAAAGCGTCTCTATTAACCCTTCTTTCTTTCTTTTTTAATTAAAGGATTTTTAAAAATTTCAGAAAACATTTCCATAGTATAAGCGCCAGATCTGGATACAAACCCTACCTGCCTCTCTTGAACTCAATTCTCAATCTCAACCTCTCTTGAACTAGTATCGATCTCTACGGCGTCCTCTTGATTTCAATTTGGATTCGCAGTCAGGCGAGTGGCTCTCTCTCTCTCGTTCATCTTATCGCAACTTCGGTCTCTTGATTTTGTTTCCAGATTTTTCAACTTGCAAAGAAGAGTATCATGTCGGTCTCTTGATTGTGCAGTAGTTGTGTACAAATTTCAATTTCTCGGCAACGAATTTCCTAACAGACGTTCCGTCTCTTCGTGCTCTTGTCCTGCCTGAATTTTTCCGTTGCACTGTTTTTGTCCATCTGAAGTTCCATCTCGTAGTTCCCGCTGCCAAGCCATTCGCCTTCTTGTTATTGGTTTTGGATTCTGCAAGTTCATTGTAACCCACCAACATTGCGTTTATACAGACGTGTTGCGGATTCAGTAAGAGGAAATCGCATAAGGCAAACATGATACTCTTCTTTGCAAGTTTACCACTGCTGAAATCAGTGCAACTTCGGTCTCTTGATTTTGTTTCTAGATTTTTCATCTATGCTTCTGTTTTGTATAATGTTATCAAATCTGACATTAATAAACAGTTGTTGAACTCCTTGCGAAACAGTTGCTGCAGAGAAATCTTTCTGCACCTTTCTTTTACCACAACATCAATCATTTGCACAATGGTATTGCTTTCTTGGTTTTAGTTACGGATTACTCTTGATTATAACTAAATTGGACTTGATTTTTGTTATGCAGACGAAGAGTTCTAAGCGGGGTCTTGGTATACGGGCTGGATTTCTGGACTTGTTAAAAGAGTTGTTGCTGAGTCAATATTGGTATGATTCAAAGCTCTCTAGACACTCTCACTGATTTAAATATTTGTTTTAAGGATTTTGAAGCTTCCTTGCATTTATTTGCTGAGTCAATATGGAGCCTTTGTGACTAGTACTTTGAACCTGCCATGTCTTAGCTCAAGGAATTAGATGATACACTGATGCTGATGTTGCTTCGTTCACACAAATTCACTCTTTTGTCCCTTAGCAGAAAAATTAATTAAAAATAGCAAGAAATTGGGGCCTTGCACTAATGCACACATGACTAGCTTGTTCCTGCCTAATAAACTTCGTGTGATTGTACTTTTGCATAATAGCAAGAAACTTTGCTGAATACATTCATAGTGCTGCTGTTTTTATGAATTCTTGCGTAGCCATGAAAATCGTTTGTGTTATGAATCAGTCTATCACATGAAAATTGTATGTGTTTTTACTTTGATATTGCTGAACATTTTTGGCTTTCATCATATGTGAACCTAAGTATACTAAAAGAATGGATTTAAATTTAAGATTAAAGTTATTGTTGTTCCTTACCTGAGGCATAATGAATTACAAAGCTGGATTATACTAGCCCACTGTAACTATCCCAGTGTTTCTTACTAATAGTGTAACTTAATCAAATCTGAAATCTCTTTAGCATCCCTCAGATTTCTCCTATCAAGCTCTTTAATTTTCCGTGGCTTTTTTTTTGTTTTATCCCTAGAAGAAAAAAGAATAATTTGTGTGCGCCAATCTTGTGATGGTTGACTCTGTTGCTTGTTGAATGCGGCTTAATCTGACAGAAGGTTATGCTATTTCTGGATGTTAGTCAGGTCAACGTATTCAAGTCTATTTTGTTTCATTAGATGCTTTTGTGTTGAAGCTTTACTGAGCTTTGAATCTACTTGCTGCATAAAAAAGGTTCTTTCTTGTTCCACTTCTTGACTGAATTTCAGGTGTTGCTTGCTTGTTGTTGTTTAGTTGATTTGTTAAAGATTGGAAGGTATATAATATATATATATATATAGGCATGGATACCAGTTGGATCGAACTTCCAAATACTCATGTAGATTATATCAATGGAGTAGTTGAGTTCATGAAATTAGCTAAAGGGCTTGATTGATACAAAAGGGCTGGCTTCATGTCATCAGGACGAAGCCGAGAGATTTGTTTGATTTAGGCGATAGTGGATCAGAGAATTAATTCCTTAGTTATCTCTTTTTTTGCTGCTAGTAACTTAGTATTCTTCTGTTTTGAAATTTATTTTCGAGTGATCTGAAATTTTTGGCCCTAAAGTTTAGGTCTTTTGTTCGTTCTGGATTCCTGGTTTCTCAATATTGATTTCAGTTATTTGGGTGGCTTTGAATTGCTTTCAGTTTCTGATTGTGATATTTTGAGCATTATATAATCAGTTAATTAGTAACATTAACATGTGTTCAGCCAGAACAATCCAGCTGAACTCCATTGCTGTTTTATTGTGTTTAAATGAATTCCAGGGAGTGAGATTTGAGAAAGCATGGTGAGTTTCAAGAATAGATATATGGTAATGGAGTATTCTGTTTCTTGAATACAGATTTCATGAAATTGGCAAAAGTGATTTGAATTTTGCATATTCTGTTTCTGTTTTTTGTTTAACTGATTACTCCATTGCATTAACATTCTCATTCTCATTCCCAAAAAATACATTTGATTCTCATTCTCGTAGTAAAATAGACATGTGACAATGGTAGTTTCTGAACTGTTGATCTGAACTGTTGTTTTCTGGTGTTGTTTGATAGTTTCGAGTAGTGAATTTATACAGTAATGAATTTTGAGTAGTTAATTGTTGATCTGTTGATCTGAACTGTTGTTGGCTTGTTTATCTTAATTTTAATATTGGTGATGCGATCTATGTTAGCTGTGTTTCAAGCAGCACACATTCTCTATTTGGCTAAAATATCTGGAAATTATCAGTTGCAGGACAGTTTTTCTGCACATTTCCTAATTCTAGTATACTATTGGTATACTTAGTTGGGAAAGTGTCCGGTGAGAATAACTTTTAAAATACGAACGTGAGAATGGTGCACATTAGTAGTAAATTGGTGCACATTTAGTACTAATTTGGTGCACATTCGTTGACAAACTTAAAAACATCTAAAATTTAAAGAACATTCATTTTTTAAAGAACAATTAAGAAATTGAAGAATATTTAGACAAAAATTGTATATGTGCATCACTTTTTCAAAAGATGTGCATCAAAAATTTTGATGTACATTTAAGTATATTTTGATGCACATTTAAGTATATTTTGATGCACATTTAAGTATATTTTGGTGCACATTAGTCATTCTCACGCTCTCATTTTAAAAACTATTTTCACCGGAACCACACCCTACTTAGTTTACTCGAAGAGAGCAACGAGGGTAGAAAATGATGTCAAGCTTTTGAATCTACTTTTGTTTGCAGCTCTGCAGTTCTGCAGATCTTCGTATACATTGTTAATTTTGTACAATGTTGTGTATTTCAGATTAAGTCTACAGGAGAACAGCCTAGCAATTTGCAGTTCTTTCAAATGACTCACACCAAAATCTCAGGAGGTTGCGTTGACAATACATCAACTTCACGATTTTTGGTATTAATTTGGAAAACAAATTCATCTAGTTAAATTATTATATATTTCATGATTTATATGTACATCATCATATACTTATGTCTCATGTGAATAGGTTGAAGCGAACTCCAAAGTTGATGAAGTAGTGTTGAACTCTTCACCTTTAAAGTCTCGTGCAGAAATTGAAAATGAGGCGACCAGTTGGTTTTGGATTTAGAGTCAAACAAAGTCAGGTTTTTGGAGTACATTGCATAATGAGGAAAGAAGGACATGGTACTACTACAACAACTAACAACTCACCTGATCTGGAAGTCATGAGGGAAAAAATGTCAAATATGGAAAAGGAAAATCAAGATCTTCGTCAAATTATGCTACAAGCACTTGATGCAATCCGTAGTGGAAAGGTTTCCGATGAGTTTTATAATGCTGTTCAATCATCGTTACGCAAGCCTAATTCTCAGGTATATTCAGATTTGTTTTCTGCCAGATTTATACTATCTTACTGTTTTATATGGTTATACCTGATCTTTGAGAAGAAAATGGTGTGGCTTAGCTTGGTATGTCATTATGTCAATGGAGATTGATATTTGAATGTCAATGAGATTACTGATTCCTCAAATTCTGTTCTGCTGCCCAGTTTTGTTCTGCTGCACAGTTTTGTTCTGCTGCACAGTTTTAAGAGAGTGGTATTGCAGTGAGACTTATATTTGATTCAGTTCAGTTTTGTTTTGTGTAAGTTGACTTTAGTGGTATTGCAGTGAGACTTATATTTCTTTAAGTTGACTATAGTGGTATTGCAGTGAGACTTATACTCCCTATGTCCCATATTGATAGTCTCATTTGCTTTTGACACATATGCCGAGACACGTTTTGTATAGTAAATATCTCTAATTATATGTTAATAAAAATTATAATTTTTTAATATTGTTAAAGTACTCATTAAGACGAATCAAATAAGACCCCACATGACTATGTTCTATTGTATATATTGGAAGAAATCTACAAGATTCTCTCGGTTCTTAAATAGTGTACAAAAATCAAATGGGACTATCAATATGGGACAGAGAGAGTACTTTAAATGTGATATAAATATTATGGTGTTACGAGTCCTAGTTAATTAATAACCTTTTTGTTCATTCAAATTTATACAGAACACCTCAACTACAAGCGGTAACACTTGTCACAATGGAGTTGAAGATCTTCACACTTCAAGGTCGCCGAGTTAGTTATTAATGTTTTTATTCTTTAGTTGGAACATATAGCAGATAGAAATACTTGCTCAAATGTATACTTTTTATTTCAGGAACTCATATATTCAGTATTTTTATATCTCAAATTGATAGATTAGCATGTACACGTTATTGGAAGGTTTAACACTTTCAGCTTACCAATTAAATCGTAGTAATATTGTACGGGAAAATTGATAATTTTCAACAAAAAAAAGCGTAGAGAAAGTTGGAATAACATTTTCTTTGACGCTATAAACTGTCAAGATTGGCATACGTAATGTATATCTAGATGCTTTTCAGCGTCGAGATTGACAAAGCGATAAACAATTTATGACGCTTTTTAGCGTCTAATTAATTCTCCACGACCAAAAGCGTCAAAATTAACAAAAAATACATTAATCTTTGACTCTTTATAGCGTCAAACATCATTGAACCGCGAAAAAACACCGCAATAATATTGACGCTTTATAGTGTCATGAAGTATAATATTGACGCTTTATAGTGTCATAAAGTATTTCGACGGGTAAAAGCGTCGGGATATAAAAATATCTCGACGCTTTTTAGCGTAATAAATAGTTAACCGCGAAAAAAATCTGCAATAATTTTAACGCTATAAAGCGTCAAAAAATTATCTCGACATGTAAAAGCGTCGAGTTTTGTTAAATCCCTACGCTTTTTAGCGTAAAAAAAAGTAAAATATCTTTATTCCGCTCCGGAAAAAGCGTCGAGAAACGTATGTTGACGTTAAAAAACGTCGGGATTTGTTACGCGAAAAAGCGTGGACAATTCGTTACACTGGAATTCCCTACGCTTTTAGAAAGCGTCGGTAACTTAAATGGCTACATCTAAAAGTGTCGAAAATGGCATTAAAAAGCGTGGACAATACGGAGAACCGAGCTGCTGACTGTGTCCCAACATCTGTGATAAAACACGGCCTGATATCCGTCCGGGCCCGGAGCCTTAAAACTCCCCATACCCTTCACTGCTTCCAGAAATTCAGCATCAGTAAAAGGTCGGTTAAGGGCAATAGACTCGCTATGGGTCAAAGAAACAAAACCGGCTCTAGGGAGCTTGGCCGCAGCAGTGTCGATAGCTTCTGCAGAATAGAGTTTGGTAAAAAACTCAATTGCCATATTTTCAAGGTTCTGAGCATCAGTCACCCAGCTGTCAGAATCGTCTTTAAGAGCTTCAACTCTATTAAAATTCCTTCTGATAATAGTAGACGTATGAAAGAAGGAAGTGTTGCGATCACCCAAGGCAATCCATTTATCTCTCGATTTTTGAAACCACAGAATTTCCTCTTGCTCAAGGACTTGATTCAGTTCCTGCTGGAGTTTCTCCTCTTTTTCCAGCAAATCAGTAGTAGCATTCAAGTTAGTGCAGTTTTGAATTACCTGGATATCATCAATGAGAATCGACTTTCTTGTATTAATGCAACCGAAGACCTCCCGATTCCATTTTTTCAGTTTAGATTTCAGAATGATAAGAGCCTCAGCAGTGTTAACATCCAGATTCCAGGAGGCTTTAAGGAGATCCTGGAATGTCGGGTGTTGAAGCCATGCCGCTTCGAATCTGAACGGTCGACGCTGGGGATTAACCTTTCTATTCTGATAGAGCTGCAGGTACAGGGGACATGATCCGAGGACATCATGGGGAGATGAGTAACCCCCGCATCAAGCCATCGAATTCTCCCGTGAGCACACACAAATACCCGATCCAACCTTTTGGCCACTCTCGTAGTTGGGTCCTTACCCCTCGACCAAGTAAATCTGCTGCCTCTAAAACCCAGATCAACCAACGACAGTTCGTTAACCCAGCTTCCAATGGTCATAGAATCCGGAGAAAGTCGCCCATTACCCGTTGCATACCTCTGTTTTTTATTTGAATTACTTTTTTGCCCTCTAAAAAATCTATCATTTCCTCTTCTTGCCCCCTAATCGAGTTCTGTTTGAACCGAACTAAGCCGACGTGGAAGATCGGTGCTAACGCCATCGAAACAGCGCAAGCAAAGAACCTGAGTTCTAAATCTCAATTATACCCCCTGTTTTCTTCCCCCGGTTCACCATGTCCACCCTCACCTGAGCAATCATCTGCTATGTTCCACCAAAAAAAGCAATCGGCTGCTATAGCCGGGAAGCACAACACAACACATTCAAGCTGAAACGAAGATTCAAGCCAATTAAGCAGAAGACCAAGCAAAAAGGAAAAAACTCAAATAACTATAAAAATGAATACTAACATTGTCATTGTAAAGCAAATATAGGAAGCTACATTTTACATACCACTCAAGTTACTGGTTTTATACATTCAGTTAAATAAATACTGCAGGAAAGCAAGCTAGGTTGCTAGTGAAAAAATCAACAAACACGTATACTTGAATATAAAGAGTACATAAGGAATCGCAGCTGCACCGGTATAGACCTATTTTTAGCTAGATGTTTACTACAGACTACAGTACATAATTAATTAAGTTTGTTTTCAATCCACAATCCACAATACAACCTAAATCTTCTATATATACCGGCTGCCTACATACCCCTAACCTAATGTTATGTTGGGGATCAAGCTGCATGTAGTTCTCCTAGCTAAGATCGAGTCGAGTGGCCTAGACGTTTAATATCGATCTGTTCTTCCACATCGTCATCCTCGTCTTCTTGCAAGCACCTCTTGCTTCAAGCTGCAGATTCCTCCTTGGAGCTCCTGCGGATTTAGTCATTGATTTTCTCTTTCTGCTCGACTGCTTGAAGCACGGATCATCTTTAATGTCCAACACCCGTGCATGCCTCGTTCGTTCTACAATATCAACACCATATAAAAATAGCATTGTTAGCTGACCACTACTACTTCATCATGAATTTTTATGAGACACAAACTTACCTGTTTTTTTGTAGTTAAGTTGTAGCCTAGCTTTGGTAGCTTCCACTTTAGCTTGGAGCTCTTGCTGACCCAATTGGCTAATCCTCTGTGATAATCACAATACGACATTGAGGTTAGTACTTATATATATATATAAGAATGATTTGAATAGTACAGATTTACATATTTAAAGAATATTTATGTCCTAAAGCCATATACCTTTACTACTTTTGGAGTGTTAACCAAGTTATCGTAGCCTTCCACAATGTCGTCGTCGTTGCCAAATACATCCACGAGTGCTTTTTTGACCTTGATCTCCATCTTAAGCTCATCGTCTGAATTCAGCACCAGTAGCTTTGGTGCATCTATGCTCTTTTGGTCATCAATGTTTTTGGTGACTTGGGGAGGAAGTCCATCTCGCTTCTTGACCAAGTTATCAAGGCCTTTCACAATATTGTTGTCCTTTCCATGTTCATTCATGAGTGCTTTGTCAACCTCCATGTCAAAGTCATCATCCCATATCACGGGCAATACTTTTGGTGCAGGAATCCTCAACACCTTGCCAATCCCATGTTGCCGTTTGGGTGAGTTGATGATAACTTCTTCTTCTTCTTCCTCTTCTTCAAAATCTTCATCCTTGATTTCGTAGTCTAGTTTCAACGACTTTCCGATCCCGTGCGTCCGTGGCTTGCAAGGCTCATCTACGAAGAAATCCACGCACTCGTCGTCTTTGATGTTGAAATCCTTAGAGATACCGAATAAAAACTCATCGGCTCGATCTTTGTCCATACTAGTTTCTATCAAATCGTCGTAGCAGTAGTCTGAGTTGAGAAATGTGTATACGGAGGAAGAACCCATCTACGTACATACACGGAATGGAAATTTCATGAGTTTAAAGTATACAAATCACAACAAACCTACGAAAATCATATTTCTCTGAAATATTATTCAATAAGTTAACTTCGTACAAGAACATCGTAGAAACATTACGGAAGAATTATTAAGACCAAAATCAAAGATACTGATTTTAACAACTATTACAAATTACTAAAGATAGTATTACAAATTTACAGTCCCTTTAGAGATCTTATTCCTTGCTTAAAAAACAAGACAACAAATAAAATAGCAAACTTGTATTTTAGAATTTTGTGTTTCAATCCTACAGTATTAATTTCTTCTGTAACATATGTATAATTTCGATCAGTATAAGTATTTTTACTTTCTAAATTTATAATCTTAATTGATAAAAAAACCACTTTTGATGTCCTAACAACAAATAGCAATTAGATCCATTGTTGATTTAGATTGACAAGGGAGTGTAGTAATTACTTTTCTTGTAAGTAGGGTTTGGTAATTTACGTTGCAGGGCAGGCGAAGATTATCAAACTCCTTCGTTTAGAATTGTAATTAGGGTTTGATATGTAGTTTACGTTGCATTATATATAGGAGAGGAAAATGGTGTTGGGCCGAAGGGCTTAATTTAGAAAACACGCTAATGTATTGGGCTGGGAAGAGCAAACGGGTCCAGCCATCCAATTTGGCCCAAAAGCCCAAAAAAAGAATATACAAGCAAATTTAATGATAAACAGTTGTGAATCTTGTGATAGCTGTTTCAAATTTAACTCAAAGCTTGTAATAAAAAGACGTGAATCCCAAACGATGCCAGCAGAGCTCGACAAGAGATTTATTCAATATAATTACCAATTAAATTAATTTGTTTTTTTTATAGATTGTAACGTATATTCTCCTGTATTTGTACATTTGACTTGAACAGACATGCGTTGCATTACTCACATGCGTATACTATTTAATTTACGCGGTCATGCCTCTTCGATCCTATATTCCCCTTCGAATCTAGGAATGTTTCAAATTATCGTTGATATAATATTGGTATATTATGAGCTATCGAATGTTCTAACCTTTCATGATGTTTTTTATAAAAACTTGAAAAAAATATACTACAACAGAGTTTATAAGTCACAGTAATCTTATCTATATAAAAGTTGGCTGTCCATTGCCAAAATTGAATGAAATTAGTACCAATTTAATGCATTACTCATTTCTTAATCACCTCTTATTGGACTTTTAGACATGTATTTAAATATCTTTCTTATATCCCTATGTTATATTTTTTTATAGTCTACTTGATTAAGTCACAAATTAAATTAATGTGTGAGCTTCTCTTATAACAATGCAAACTTATTCTAATATTATGTTTTAAAACTACTTCAAACATAAATATAAGGAAATAAAAAATACCTATATTTAAAAATATTAATAAATTTGATAACAACAACAACATATTAACAAATAATGTATAACTATATTAAATCACATAAGAAAATCCGTAATTTTCTCGCGCGGAGCGCGAAACCCGTATCTAGTTAATTTAATACGATTGCGCCTTTGCGCGTAGTTAACCCTGGCACGATTAGCCATTGATCAAACAAACCACGTGAATATTAATTATATAATAAATCCAATGTCAAAATCCATTTCTCCTCAATCCATTTCTCCTCGAGAGTAATATTGCTTCTATCAAGCACGTCGATTTCTCAAGCCAGCTTAACTCCATTTCTACATGATTGATTACAGGTCTCCTTGTAATATAAAAAAACACGTTAAAAACTGCAAGAGTATTGGTCAAATTCTCCAACATCGCTCCTAGATACCATATAAATGGCCCTCATACCACTTCTTGTCTCTCACAAAACACAAAAAAAACCTTTTCAAATAAAAGCGTAAAGAGTTTACATGGCTATGTCGAGGAAGATGTCACAAGCCGCACTAGCGGTGACGCTCATTCTGATGACTCTCGCCGGAGAGAGTCTTGCAGCGTTACAGTTTGGATTCTACGAGGGCAAATGTGGGAAAAACGACGTTGAGAAAGTCGTCTTAAGAACCATCAAGGCTGCATTCGACAAAGACCCGACTCTAGTAGCTGCTCTTCTTCGTATGCAGTTCCATGATTGCTTTGTTCAGGTGAGTAGTTTCTCATGCATTTCATTGATCAATCAAGGTTCATGCATATATAGTACATATACTAAAATATTTAACGTAGGGATGCGACGCCTCAATCTTGTTGGACGGAGGAAACTCTGAGAAAACCGCTCCTCCAAACGGAAGTGTAAGAGGATACGAAGTGATTGATGCAGTGAAGGCTGCTCTGGAAAATCTTTGCCCTGGTGTTGTATCTTGTTCGGACATCATTACCATAGCAGCAAGAGTTACCGTTTTCTTGGTAAGTTCCACACATAATATATACGGAGTATTATGTAATTTAAGTGATCATATTGAATATATATTATTTTCATCTATAGGCAAAAGGAACTTGGTACGATGTTGAGACCGGAAGAAGAGATGGTCTCGTTTCATTAGCTAGTGATGCTAATTCGAATCTCCCCGGACCAGCAACCCCAGTCTCTGTCGCGGTCAATGCATTCGCGAGCAAGGGAATTAGCAAAGAGGACTTCGTTCTTCTCCTAGGTTTGTATATATTTCATAATGCAACCATACATTTTATGATATGTTGTTAAAATTTGTTTAAATATATATGTAGGTGCTCACACCGTTGGGATTGCACATTGTGGACTCTTCCAAGACCGTCTCTACAACTTTCAAGGAAATGGAGGCAGAGACCCGAGCATGCATCGGGGTCTTGCAAAGAAGCTCATGGGAACATGCCCTAAGAATGGAGATGGAAGCAACTTCACTTTCCTTGACCAAAGTAGTTTAAGAAGTGGGAATCTCATGGGAAATGGATTCTACTTTGCAATCAAGAAGAATAGAGGTATCCTCCAAATCGACCAAGACATTGCAACCGACTCTTCCACAAGCGCCATTGTCGATAAATACGCAGCTGACAACTCTGCCTTCAACAATGATTTTGGAAAAGCCATGGTTAAGATGGGCAGGATTGGAGTTCTTACCGGCTCCCAAGGCCAAATTCGTAAATCATGCAGATCTCTGAACTAGGGTTTCACCACCGCGGTGACCACCTTATGATCAATGGTGGTTCATTGATCAACTTTTGATTTGATTTAATTCTTCATGTGTTGTTGTTTGCATTCATATATTGATTTGTGAAATTTTAACATGTGTTATATATGTACGGATGTTTGTTACAAACAAGATATTTCTTATATCTTAATGTACTTTGTTATCTTATGAACAATGTGACGTGACTTCACTTTTTTATGTAACCAAGGTCTTATTGTTGAGGGGTAAAATTTAAGCATTTATAATTTTAAAATTAGTCATACCTTTGTATGCTTAAAGGAAAAAGAAAACATGATTTATATATTATAAATCTTGTGAGCCTTTCATATAGTCTTAGTGCATAGACATTTACATAATATGTGTAACATATGTCTAAATTACATATATTCTCACTTGTTACAAGATAAAATTAGTGGTAATTAAAATTGCCCTAATAGTTTAATGACCAACATAAAAAGTCTCTTGACCATGAAAATGGGATTTGTGTGCATGACCTTGCTCCCTACGTATATATGTACAAATGAGATGGTCAAACAAAAGATATGAAACGGTCAAACTTAATTTGTCAATTAAATGAATTCAGTTCTTCCTTTCACATGCCAAAAACTAAAAAGAAAGAGCCCTCTTTAACCGTGTAGCTCTCACAATCTGTGTGGTTCGGTAGCTAACCGTGTAGATTAACAAATTGAATGTTTATGTGTGTTAATGTTTATTGATCAATCACCATGAACATGGAGGAAAGAAAGAAAAGGAGGAGGAGAGAGAGCTTTGCTCTGAAGTTTTATTGAATCTGTGTGAATAGTAATAACAGAATTCAGTTAGGATATTTATAGTCTATCCATTGAGACTTTATTACAAGAATGTCATCATGACTAACATATATTCAAATATCCCCCTCAAATTGGAGGTACAGAATGGAAACTCAATTTGGGAAGAAAAGAACTATGAATAGGACCAGTCAAGGGTTTAGTTAGAATGTCAGCCAACTAAGAAGTGGTTGGCACATGAGATAAGGAAATAAGACCTTGAGAGAGCTTTTCCCTTACAAAATGGCAATCTATCTCGATGTGCTTTGTTCTTTTGTGGAAGACAGGATTATTTGCTATGTGTATAGAAGCTTGACTGTCACATTTGATAGGCACTGGCTTGATGGAAGAAACATCTAGTTCAGCAAGCAACCTGGTCAGCCTAGCTAACTCTGCAGTCAACCTTCTCACCGATCTGTACTCAGCTTCAGCAGATGACAGTGATATTGTAGTTTGTTTCTTGGATTTCCAAGAGGTAGGAGAAGATCCTAGAAGGACAATGTAACCACTAACAGACCTCATGGAACAAGGACAAGAAGCCCAATCTGAGTCGCAAAAAGCTTCCAGTGTGAAGTCTGGATTGTTGTTGAGAAGTAGGCCAGAATGTAAAGTGCCCTTCAAAAATAAGAGAGTGTGCATTGCAGCTTGAAAATGCAAATGAGTGGGAGACTGCATAAACCGACTGAGGTGTTGCACAACAAAACAAATATCTGGCCTTGAAGTTGTTGCAAAGTTTAATTTGCCCACAAGTCTTCTATAAGTAGTAGCTTCTGGCATGAAGTCTTTGGATGCATTTGTGAGCTTGATAGAAGGATCTAAAGGACTTCTGGTAGGAGGCAAATTATCTGTATCAGAATCTCTGAGAATATCCATGATGAACTTCCTTTGAGAAAGAACAATTCCTTTCTCTGTGTGCAGGAATTCTATGCCTAAGAAGTAGCTGAGAGTACCAAGATCTTTGATCTTAAAGGTATTATCAAGAAATGCTTTAACAACAGTAATCTCTTGAGTATCATTACCAGTAAGTAGCACATCATCCACATAAACTGCTAGAAAGGTAATAGAAGTGCCTTTTCTCTTACAAAATAAGGAATAATCATTAGGAGACTGAATATAACCCTGAGATTGAGATTGAAGAGATTCAGTGAGTTTGGAATGCCATTGGCGAGAAGCTTGCTTGAGGCCATAGAGAGATTTATTTAGCAAACAAGCTTGACCATTGACCAGGAGAAGAAGGCAATCCATGAGGAATCTTCATATATACTTCCTCATGTAAGTCTCCATGGAGAAAAGCATTGTTCACATCCAGTTGTGACAATTTTCAGCCTTTCTTAACAGCCACTGCAATCAAGCTTCTCAAAGTTGTCATTTTGACTACAGGTGAAAAAGTTTCAATGTAGTCAATGCCCTCTTTTGAGTGCAACCCTTGATTACCAGTATTGCCTTGTACCTTTCTAAAGAGCCATCAACATGATATTTGACTTTGTAGACCCACTTGGAGCTAATAGGCTTCTTTCCTTTGGGTAAGTCAACTAGATCCCATGTGTGATTTGCATCCAAAGCTGCCAATTCCTTATTCATGGTCTCTTGCCATTCAGGAATGGTATTAGCTACTTCAAAACTGGAAGGTTCAACTATAGAGGTAACCTGTGCCACCATAACTGGAAGGTTCAACTATAGAGGTAACCTCCCGATTCCATTTTTTCAGTTTAGATTTCAGAATGATAAGAGCCTCAACAGTGTTAACGTCCAGATTCCAGGAGGCTTTAAGGAGATCCTGGAATGTCGGGTGTTGAAGCCATGCCGCTTCGAATCTGAACGGTCGACGCTGGGGATTAACCGTTCTATTCTGATAGAGCTGCAGGTACAGGGGACATGATCCGAGGACATCATGGGGAGATGAGTAACCCCCGCATCAAGCCATCGAATTCTCCCGTGAGCACACACAAATACCCGATCCAACCTTTTGGCCACTCTCGTAGTTGGGTCCTTACCCCTCGACCAAGTAAATCTGCTGCCTCTAAAACCCAGATCAACCAACGACAGTTCGTTAACCCAGCTTCCAATGGTCATAGAATCCGGAGAAAGTCGCCCATTACCCGTTGCATACCTCTGTTTTTTATTTGAATTACTTTTTTGCCCTCTAAAAAATCTATCATTTCCTCTTCTTGCCCCCTAATCGAGTTCTGTTTGAACCGAACTAAGCCGACGTGGAAGATCGGTGCTAACGCCATCGAAACAGCGCAAGCAAAGAACCTGAGTTCTAAATCTCAATTATACCCCCTGTTTTCTTCCCCCGGTTCACCATGTCCACCCTCACCTGAGCAATCATCTGCTATGTTCCACCAAAAAAAGCAATCGGCTGCTATAGCCGGGAAGCACAACACAACACATTCAAGCTGAAACGAAGATTCAAGCCAATTAAGCAGAAGACCAAGCAAAAAGGAAAAAACTCAAATAACTATAAAAATGAATACTAACATTGTCATTGTAAAGCAAATATAGGAAGCTACATTTTACATACCACTCAAGTTACTGGTTTTATACATTCAGTTAAATAAATACTGCAGGAAAGCAAGCTAGGTTGCTAGTGAAAAAATCAACAAACACGTATACTTGAATATAAAGAGTACATAAGGAATCGCAGCTGCACCGGTATAGACCTATTTTTAGCTAGATGTTTACTACAGACTACAGTACATAATTAATTAAGTTTGTTTTCAATCCACAATCCACAATACAACCTAAATCTTCTATATATACCGGCTGCCTACATACCCCTAACCTAATGTTATGTTGGGGATCAAGCTGCATGTAGTTCTCCTAGCTAAGATCGAGTCGAGTGGCCTAGACGTTTAATATCGATCTGTTCTTCCACATCGTCATCCTCGTCTTCTTGCAAGCACCTCTTGCTTCAAGCTGCAGATTCCTCCTTGGAGCTCCTGCGGATTTAGTCATTGATTTTCTCTTTCTGCTCGACTGCTTGAAGCACGGATCATCTTTAATGTCCAACACCCGTGCATGCCTCGTTCGTTCTACAATATCAACACCATATAAAAATAGCATTGTTAGCTGACCACTACTACTTCATCATGAATTTTTATGAGACACAAACTTACCTGTTTTTTTGTAGTTAAGTTGTAGCCTAGCTTTGGTAGCTTCCACTTTAGCTTGGAGCTCTTGCTGACCCAATTGGCTAATCCTCTGTGATAATCACAATACGACATTGAGGTTAGTACTTATATATATATATAAGAATGATTTGAATAGTACAGATTTACATATTTAAAGAATATTTATGTCCTAAAGCCATATACCTTTACTACTTTTGGAGTGTTAACCAAGTTATCGTAGCCTTCCACAATGTCGTCGTCGTTGCCAAATACATCCACGAGTGCTTTTTTGACCTTGATCTCCATCTTAAGCTCATCGTCTGAATTCAGCACCAGTAGCTTTGGTGCATCTATGCTCTTTTGGTCATCAATGTTTTTGGTGACTTGGGGAGGAAGTCCATCTCGCTTCTTGACCAAGTTATCAAGGCCTTTCACAATATTGTTGTCCTTTCCATGTTCATTCATGAGTGCTTTGTCAACCTCCATGTCAAAGTCATCATCCCATATCACGGGCAATACTTTTGGTGCAGGAATCCTCAACACCTTGCCAATCCCATGTTGCCGTTTGGGTGAGTTGATGATAACTTCTTCTTCTTCTTCCTCTTCTTCAAAATCTTCATCCTTGATTTCGTAGTCTAGTTTCAACGACTTTCCGATCCCGTGCGTCCGTGGCTTGCAAGGCTCATCTACGAAGAAATCCACGCACTCGTCGTCTTTGATGTTGAAATCCTTAGAGATACCGAATAAAAACTCATCGGCTCGATCTTTGTCCATACTAGTTTCTATCAAATCGTCGTAGCAGTAGTCTGAGTTGAGAAATGTGTATACGGAGGAAGAACCCATCTACGTACATGGAATGGAAATTTCGTGAGTTTAGTATACAGATCACAACAAACCTAAGAAAACCATATTTCTCTAAGTGAATGAAATATTATTCGATAAGTTAACTTCGTACAAGAACATCGTAGAAACATTAATGAAGAATTATTAAGACCAAAATCAAAGATACTGAACAACTATTACAAATTACCAAAGATATATACTGATTTTAACAATTATATATTACAAATCTACAGTCCCTTAGAGATCTTGAATTGCTATTCCTTGCTTAAGAGACAAGACAACGAATAAAATTGTAAACTTTTATAACTTATCTTAAGATTTTAGTTTTTAACTTGTATATCAATTCTAAGGTATAAATTTCTTCGGTAACATATGTATAATTTTAATTTCAGTATTAGTATTTTTACTTTCTAAGTTTATAATCTTAATTGATAAAATTAACCACTTTTGATGTCCTAACAACAAATAGCAAAAACTAATCAATCAGATCCATAGAATGTTCTTTGAAGTTAAATTGACAATAAGTAGGGTTTGGTAATTTACGTTGCAGGCAGGCGAAGATTATCGAACTCCTTCGTTTAGAAATTGTAACTAGGGTTTGATATAAAGTTTACGTTGCATTATATATAGGAGAGGAAAATGGTGTTGGGCCGAAGGGCTTAATCTAAAAAACACACTATTGTATTGGGCTGGGAAGAGCAAACGGTTTCTGCCGTCCAGTTTGGCCCAAAAGAAAAAGATTATACAAGCAATTTAATGATAAATCACAACAAACCTAAGAAAATCATATTTCTATAAGTTAATGAAATATTATTAGATAAGTTAACTTCGTACAAGAACATTATAGAAAGTAGAAACATTACGGAAGAATTATTTAGGCCAAAATGATTTTAACAACTACGGAGTATTTCTCTAAGTTAATGAAATATTATTACAAATCTTGAATTGCTATTCCTGGCTTAAGAGACAAGCAACTACTTTTAACTTTTAACTTGTGTTTCAATTCTAAGTATAAATTTCTTTTGTAACATATGTATAATCTCAATTTTTGTATTTTTACTTTCTAAGTTGTCCTAACAACAAATAGCCAAAACTAAGCAATTAGGTCCGTAGAAAAAGTTATGTTCTTTGAAATAATACATTAAACTATCATTGATGTTTTTGATTGACAATTGTAATACATTGATTTAGATTGATAAGGAGGTGTAGTAATTACTTTTTTGTAATTAGGGAATAGTAATTTACGTTGCAGGCGAAAATGATCGAACTCCTCCGTTAGAATTAATTGTAATTAGGGTTTGACAGTTTACCTTATTGTGTTATTTATAGGAGAGAAAATGGTGTTGGGCCGAAGGGCTTAATCTAACAAACACACAAATGTATTGGGCTGAGAAGACCAAACGGGTCCAGCCGTCCAATTTGGCCCAAACGGCCCAAAAGAAAAAGAATATACAAGCAAATTATGATAAACAGTTGTAATAGCTGTTTTAAATTATTTAAGAGAAACAAAGCACCTCTGTAATGGATTCATGCTTCAATGCAACAGCTAGATCACTGATGATTCTGAATAATATTGCAGTTGGCATGTGACTGTGAGTATAGGAAATTCTCTTCTACTCCCTCCATCCTCTTATTCCCTTTTTTCATGACACATTTCTCCAGATACGTTTTGTATCCTTAATATCTCTAGTTTTATGTTAATATAAATAATTAAAATTTGATATTATTAAAGTACGAATCAAACAATACCTCACATGACTATATATTTTCTTATATATCAAGACAAAACGAGAAGATTCTCTTCAACCGTGAATAATGTACACTATTCGAAATGAGAAGAATAATATGGGACGGAGGGACTACTCTGTATTTTTCATTACAGCTGGAAACTGACTTAGGGCCCGCACGAAGTAATTTGGTTTGCTTAATTATTTAATAAATTAGGAATATAATTATTTTGAAAAATTAAACTTGCTTAAAATTACTTTTACCGAACAAACTATAATATAGGATTAAATTTTAGCGGTTGTTCAAAATTAACGGTTGGAAACTTCAATCAATTTTAGAATCTTTCTTTTTGAAAGCAATTTTAATATCTTTTATACTCCGTATTTATTTAAATAATTTTGCATATAAGGATCGGGATCCCACTTTGGATCGGAGAGGAGGTTAGGATCGGATCGTCGAGTCATAAGATTCTACGAATTAAATAAATGGAGCGATCAAAATGATAAAATGCGACTTTTGAACAAGTCGTTTGAGTAAAAACAATACACAAAATTAGCGCCTTATGCAAACATGTTTTTTTAAAGTTTACGTGTAAGAGACGCTACGTAGGAATTAAAAATTAACGAATGTGGTTCAGTTGGGAGACGCTGGCAAAACCAGCGTCTCTCCAACGTGTAAATTTTCCGAACCGAAAATTTGTGTCTATGTTGGGAATATATTTCAAATCGAGCTCATAGCGGGATTTTTTCTGAAAAAAAGCTCATTTCATAAAAACATTCTAATATATGTTCTACCTTTTACGTTGTGTCTACATATATGATTAATATATACACAAAAAATATTAAGTGTCATGACTTATAGTAAATTTAAACTTGTATAATATAATATTATGGTCTTTCACGCAGGATCGTAAAAATCACAAAATAGGATCCTCTTTGATCTATAACATATCGGAATTTTAAACAAGACCATATCAGTTTTATTTCAATAAGATTTTATATTCTTAGATCGTTTTTCGATCGTAAGATCGTAAGATCTTAATAAAATCCAAATTTTAACAACCATATACATTGTCAGTAATAGTATACCACTATTGTTACACACTTGCGCTTGTAAAAGAGGTAAGATTAAACCAAAAATATGCAACTGACTTGCATCTATATCTATATAAAAGTTTATGGCTTTGACAAAGTAATGTCAATTGGTACCGATTTAGTGCAATGAGTTAATTATTGAAAAAATTGATATTAAGAAAGGTTTAACATAAATGATAAGAAATTCATGCAAAAAGAGTAATTAAAGCTTGAATCAACAAGTTTATTAAGGTGTTGCTCAACTATTTATATTAAGAAAATAAATTATGCATGTACATGTATTCATATTTAGAGGGTTTAGAGTGACTCTTTTTGTCAAAAGAAATCATTTATCATTTTTCTAATTGATTCGGTTTATAAATTTAACTTTGTTGAGATTACATTGCAATTAAAGGTTGTGAACATAATTAGCCTCAATTTAATTTTAAAACGTCTATTTAACAACGTTAAATCATTATAAAAAACCTGTAATTTTTTCGTGCGTATCCGACTCTAGTTCTTCAAAGAAGTTTAAAATGAAGCTAGCTATGTTAGTCATAAATTCCATTTCAGAAGCCCATTACACAGCAACTGCACACCCAAATTAAATACAGTAATTCCATGCATTTTGAAACACCATCACACACACAATTGAATTGACCATTGAACGAAGAGTATTTACTGCAAAATTATAAATGCATCCAACCAACCAACCCAACTCCTCATCCAACTCACTGTATTTACTCCACTCCCTAAAACCCTCTCTTTAAAAACCCTTCTTCTCCCTCTCCTTCAAACTCACACTACCCTAACACTAACTAAGCTAGCTTCTCGAAGAAGAAGAAAGTATGGGTGTTGAAAGAAGCCTGTTGATTTGGATCTCTGTTCTTGGGTTGATTGCTTCTTCTTCCTCCAACTCCATTGCAGACCAGAAGACCTACTACTCTTCTCCTGCTCATGATCCTCATTCTTCTTCACCTGGTATGTATACATCTCAATCTTTACTTACATCTATTATATTCACTTCTTGAAATTGTTTAATTCATTTTTGTTATGTAGGGCATTCTCATGGAAGTGTTACACCAGCAACACCAGCTCATGGAGTAATCTGCAACCCGACGCCGCCAGCTCATCACAGTGGCGGCGGCGGAGGAGGCCACTCGCACTCTCCTCCGTCGACACCGAGCTACATTCCTCCGCCTACTCCGACTATAACTCCGGTGACTCCTACCGCCCCTTCTCCTCCTGTTTCAACTGATCCCGGCTCCCACTCCGGCACCGGCCCTTTCCCATGCACGTAAGTGTAGTAACTAGATGATTAATTAGATATACGTACTATTGAGTAAGCTAGGAGTTTAAATGTGCATTAACACTTAAAGTACGTACAAACACTTTCATATTCTCAAGTACATATATACATGTAGTGATTATATATATACGAGGTAGCTAGGCCGGTCACTAATAAATTTGAACCTTTAGTTTCTCTACATTAATTATGTCATTGCACAACTTATAATAGACAGAAAAAGAAAGTCAGAATTACATAAACAACTCGCTATATAGGCACATTTTTACAAGCCGTTGTTGCTACTATACTTTCTGACTGGATTACTGAGTTGTTAGGATACAAAATAGAAAGAGGGTAATCATATTTTTAATTAACATGAAATGAAGAGAATAGTTTATTCGAGTATAGTCTATATATGTTACGTTATGTTAGAACAATGCATGAAACTACGTACAATGCAGGTACTGGGGGTCCCACCCAGGGTTGATATGGGGAGTCCTTGGGTGGTGGGGTACGGTGGGCGGCGTCTTCGGCGTACCCTCTCTCCCCGGCACAACGTCGGACCCATCAAGCCTGACGCTCCAGCACGCGCTCACCAACCCTAGTAACGACGCCTACAGCTCCCTCTACAGAGAAGCCGCCGCCTCGTTTCTCAACTCCGTGGCCGCTCCTAACCGCTTCCCCTTCACCCCCGCCCAAGTTAGGGCGTCTTTCGTCTCTGCACTCGCCTCTAACAAGGCTGCCGCGTCCCAGGCTCGTGTCTTCCGCCTTGCTAACCAAGGAAGCCACAAGCTTCAGATTTAGGCCGGACTATGAGATATATACAGTTATGGTTGATTCGATCTCTTGTTATGAATTGTTGGGTTTTACTAAGAATTTCGTATCACCTTTATATCGTTAATTTGTCAAGACTTGAGGGATAAGCTATTTCCAAGTGAAAACAAAATAATACATATTTGGAATACGAATAGTGGAATAGAATTGTTATATGTCAATTTCAATAAGAAACTAAAAGAAAAGATGACTAATGTATAATTCAGATCAAGTATGACTTCAATTTCTCGTGGTATGTATCGATCGATTTCATGAAGGTAACGAAAAACCGATCTTATACACAACAGCAAGTTGCAACATCGAATAGTTTTTCTTAAAAAAAGAAATTCAATTCATTGAAAATTAATTTCCAAAATGTGAATTTTTAGGAGGTACAATTCTTAACCCCAATCACCCAACATGAGGTCTCGAGTTCGAGACTTGGTGTAGGTTAAAAAATGTTTGTTGGGAGAGCCACCCACGCAGCTCGAACTCTAGACGTAAGCGTAATAAGAGAGTCCCCCAACCGCTGAACTAGAGTGGAGAACCAAAAAAAAACGAGCACTTAACTTTGCGGTAAATAACCCACTTTATGGTTTGATTAGTGTTTTTTTATTATAGTGTTTTATTTTAACTAGCTCTTGATGACAGTTTAATTAAGTATTTGACTATAGTTGTGGTCATTGAGTAGTGAAAGAAAGTTGATGACAAAAAACTACTCCCGGTGATAAAACTGATAATAGGTTAAAGGTCAAAAGTCATAGGCCCAATTGTTTGAGAGACTGAGAAATGAGCCGAGGCCCAATTGTTTGGATAAAGTAAGTCAAACAAATAGTATTTCATATTTTGAAATTTTCTAGATCTGCTTCTCCCTCTCTTCACACTCTCCCTCAGCCAAATTCATTTTAAACCGTTACTAGTTCTTCGTCGATGGAATGAAAACCCTAGCGAAAATTCAAATGCATCATTTTCACTACTGAGATTCCACTAATTGTAGATTCTTTCCATCTTGATTTGCTCAGCCGAGAATCGGAGAGGTTATAGGCGAATTCTTCACTTTCCAACTTTGAGCTCTCTGTGTGTTTCCCTCTACTCTCCGAGGGCCGCTCTCTGAAAAGGAGGATGAACAATTACCAAATCTATCCAGATCCTATAGGCCGTGGAAAGTTTTCGGTAAATTATCTGCTTCTGTTGCTCTAAATTAATTTGAAATTGTCCTGTTTGCAATTTGAAAATGGTCTAGGTTATCAATTACTGTATCGGAGAAACCTCTTTTGGATTAGTGTGCGTCAATTGATTAGCTAAAATTGCACGGTTGTCTGCTTGGATATATCAGCATAACTGTGAGTGTGACTAATTTGGAGCAATAACAGGCGGTTTACAAAGCAAGGAAGAAGAGAACCATAGAGTATTTTGCTATTAAGAGTGTGGACAAGTCACAAAAAAGAAAGGTTCTTCATGAAGTAAGATTTCTATATCAATTGCTCCCAGCTCATTTTCTTAAGCTATACATTTTCTCATCAACTGGTGACTTATGGAATTTGTTGCTCTTGTCTCATTCGTTATAGTATTGACCTTATGGTTTCTGATGTAGGTTAGGATGCTCCATTCTTTGGATCACCTAAATGTGCTCAAGTTTTACGCATGGTAGTTCCTGTTTTTCTTATGGCAGGCCAGTTATCTATCACCTGTATTTCCTCTGATTTATTCTTTGATGTTATTCCCAGGTATGAAACTTCAGCACACTTGTGGTTGGTGTTGGAATATTGTGTCGGAGGAGATCTATTCTCCTTGCTGAAACAGGTGCAAAATTCTAACAGATGTAAAAGAATTTTAATTGTTGTTTTGTGTACATCTAATCTAACTTAAATTGAATGCTCAAATTTCCTGTACTGTAAACCCTGCTCTTCATCTGAAAAGTAACTGACTCTCACATCACCAGTAAAATTTGGAAAGCCTTGTGCATGCTGACCATCAGTTTTTCATGGTATTGGTGTGTAGGACACACAACTTCCAGAAGACTCAATACATGAGTTTGCATATGGCCTTGCTACAGCTTTACAGTAAGAAGTTTACATTCATATCATTGGAAAAGTTCCTAGGTTTAATGTCTTGTCTTTAATTTTTCCTTTTTCTCATAATGAATTACCATACAGGTTCTTACACTCCAAGGGAGTAGTGTATTCTGATCTAAAGCCATCCAACATCTTGCTTGATGAGAATGGACAAATTAAGGTATTTGCTTCTAGAGATAGTATGTTATATTAGTTTATAAATTTGTTTAGTAGTGATGCTAGCTTATTGTTTCCTTGTTTATGCAGCTGTGTCATTTTGGATTGGCAAAACAGTTGAGTGATCTATCCAAAACCACTTCCATGGTACGTATTTCATTTTTTTCTCATGATTGTGTGTGCATATCCTTATAATACTCATCAGGATATTTCCTTCAAGTAAAATTTAGAAGTTTATTTTGTCCCCCCAAGTTATGCTTTTAACTGTACATTGTGCATAACCTTCAGCTTCCTCAAGCAAAGCGTGGAACACCTAGTTACATGGCTCCAGAGCTTTTTCAAGAGGGAGGCTTCCATTCTTATGCATCTGATCTTTGGGCTTTGGGTTGTGTGCTATATGAATGCTATGCAGGAAAGCCTCCTTTTGTGGGAAGAGAGTTCACTCAATTAGCAAAATCCATTCTCTTAGACCCAACCCCACCTCTTCCAGGTGATCCAAGTCGTCCATTTGTCAATTTGATAAATTCTCTCTTAGTGAAAGACCCAGTTGAAAGAATTCAGTGGCCTGAGCTCTGTGCACATTCGTTCTGGAAAAAGAATATTACATTGTTGTCTTTACCTCCTCATCCTGCTTTCAGTAGCTTGATAGATATTTCAACCAAACGATGTCTAAACGAGCGCAATGAAGAAAGACATCCTCACTCTAAGAAGGCTCCAGTTCAGCGTGAAAGAGAATCAAAAGGAAATTCCAAGGAAAATGGGAACAGTAAATTAGCAACTAGAGATTATCAGACACCAGAAAAGGCTGTTCCAAGTGGCCGGAAATTGCAGTCTAAAACTTCTGCAAGAGTTGCAGAAGAAAAAATGAAGCCTTCAAGTGCTACTAAGGCTGTGAATCTTCTAAGGCTCTCAAGAATTGCAAAATCAAATTTGCACAGAGAGAATGAAAAGGAAAACTACAGAAGGCCTTTAGCCAATGGTGCTGAGAATGATTGTGAGATCAAAATTGAGAACACTGACATGGAGCTTGATTTTGATGAGAACCCTGAAGATGAACCACAAGATGAATCTGATGCACCTGAACATCCACCCAAGACTCCAGAAGCAGACCATGCAATTGACAGCCAACAATCGGCAAGTCCTGCATTAAATTATTCTTCAACACCTCTGCAGGAGTCTTCTTTACATCATGGTGATACTGCAGTTACACCACTAAGTGCAAGCCCCCTAACAAATCAGAGATGTGATGTAGCTCCAGCACATGAGACCGAATCTGACATTTCAAGTTGTTCCTCTGACATTTCTGATGTGTTTTGGCATCCATCTGATCTCTCAGTCAGACCAGTGATGCCTAGCAGGAAAGCTGATAAGGTACCAGAATCAGTTCCTTCTCTTTCTTTTGCTACATTGCCAGCATCCGAACTCTTGAAAATGTCAAAGGACCAGGTTGATTCTTTCAGCTCTAAGATTGTAACTGTGCTTAATGGCAATGCAACCATTGGAGAGAAACAGAATGTTATTCGATACCTCGAGACATTAAGCAGTGATCGTGATGCAGCAAATATACTTACTAATGGGCCCATACTTCTGGTGCTTGTTAAGATGCTAAGACAGTCCAAAGCTTATGCATTGCGTGTACAGCTTGTTTCACTCATGGGTTTGCTGATTCGACATTCCATGTATATAGAAAATGAGGTGGCAAATTCTGGAATTTTGGGTGCACTAGCTGATGGACTCAGAGACAGACAAGAAAAAGTACGGAGATTTTCTATGGCTGCTCTAGGGGAGTTATTATTCTATATCTCTTCTCAGAATGAACAAGTGAAGGATAACAGTGGACCAGACTCTCAGGCCAAGGAGTTTCGCCCTGCATCTGGATGGCAGGTAATAATTTATTTATTTTACTTCTATCAACTTTGTAGAGTCCTGTTATGTTTATCCTTTTGTTTGGATCCCTTGAATTCATTCATATTAGTATACTGAAAGGCATTTCATCCTCTCTTTTTTTATCTGTTTTCTTTCATTCTAGTGTCAGATCATATTGCTATGGACCAATCAGAAATAGTTTTATTAGTTTGTCATATATATAGGAAGATATCCATCACTGTATAGATGAATCTTTCATCATGGTTGCTTTGTACTCTGTACAAAAAGCTTCAATTCTAAACTGCTTCATTAATGGTTGTGGAAATAGGTGCCAAATGCAGTGATTTCACTAGTTTCATCACTCTTGCGCAAAGGAGAGGATGACATAACACAACTCTATGCCCTGAGAACCATAGAAAATATTTCTAGCCAAGGAGCACAATGGGTAGGTCGTTTTGCTAGCCAGGATCTTGTCACAAACCTTTGCTATATATTTAAATCCTCCGGGAAGCAGGAAAGTGTACGGATGACTGCAGGATCATGTCTAGTACGCCTCGTTCGATTCAACCCTTCAAGCATTCAATCTGTTGTAGAAAAATTGTCATTCAAGGAAATTGCATCTGCACTTGTGAAAGGTAGTAGCGCACGTGAGCAGCAAATTAACTTGAATCTGTTGAATCTGGCCATGATTGGGAGCCATACATTCACCAACATTGGCCGTTATCTTATGCCTCTCATGGAGGAGAAGAATCTGGCTCCTAGTCTTGCATCTCTCATTGAGCAGGGAAGCGAAGTCTTAAGAGGAAAGACGCTCGTTCTTGTATCCCTGCTTTGTAAAAATGGAAGAAGATGGTTGTCTCATTTTTTTAGTAATGGAAGACTGCTTGCTACAGTTGATAGGTTGGCGAAGGAAAAGAACAACTATTTGCAGCAGTGTTTAGATGGTTTTGTTCGGACTGTGGCTTCCATTATACCAGGTTTACTAAACACAATAACTGGAGACATACAGCTGATGATGGGAGGTAGACGGATTGGCCTAGCTAGTCGAGTAGCTCCAAAAACTAGCATTCATTTGTTCCCAGTTGTTCTTCATGTTCTTGGAAGCTTATCATTCAGGAGTAAAGTGGCCAATGTGGAATTTCTTCAGCATTTGACAAATATAATCAAGCTAGTTGAGTCGCCCTTTCAGGTATACTACTTTGAAACACATCTTGCTTCAGTAATATACTTTTCTCCTCTGACATTGGCTATTATCTATTTATGCTTACAAGTTTTTGGGGAAAAAACGTGTAGGCTGCTCAAATTTTGCTTCACATATCATAGTACACCATAGTCTGTAATAATTTAAAATTTTCTTGCATATAAGATAAGCAATAAATAGTATGTTAAAACATCTTTTCAATGGTACACAAGATTTGGATATAACTTTGTAAAGAATTCAATATTTTACCTGCAATTACTTCTAAAATTGTCAAGCCATTAAACTACACCAATATTGGTCCATCTTTAAGATTATTTATATATTATATTTATTTCATTGTATGAACACCAATTTGGCATATAATACTGCCTTGATCATATTTCAGGGTAGGGATGACATCCAAATAACACTTCTCCAAGTTCTAGAGTCAATTACAGAAGAGGGTTCTGTCATCTTAGAAAATCCTCAAATTTTCACTCGGCAAATACTTCCCAGTTTGTCAATTTTGTACAAAGGCAACAAGGACGGCGATGCCCGATTCCTATGCCTAAAAATCATGTTCGATGTAATGGTCATTTTCCTCAATGAACCATCACAAGACCCAAAAAGAGCAGACGAGCTAAAGTCAATATCCAACAAGCACTTCCTCCCTCTTTATCCCACACTAATTGAAGATGAAGATCCAATACCCATGTATGCACAAAAGCTCCTTGTCATGATTATCGAGTTCAACTACATAAACATTGCTGATATTCTGCATATGAAGACAATCCAGCAATGCTTTGAATTTCTTCTTGGTGATCTTTCCTCTGCAAACACGAGCGACGTGAAGCTCTGTCTCGCTTTGGTATCCGCTCCTGAATTGGAAACCAAGGTTCTTTCTCAACTAAACGTCGCCAGGAGAATCGGTAATCTTTTAGAGTTTGTTAATGCAAAAAACATGGAAGATTTCTTGGAGCCGACATTGGCGTTATGCCGCGCCTTTCTTCTACGTTCGGTTTCTGACAGTGCCGATTTCGGTAGCAACACAGGCGTCTTTCTTGATCTATGCAAGGCTTATGAGCCGAGCATTGTGGATTTAGCCTCTGAGTGTGTTGTTTTGCTGATGGATTCGGCCCCGAGGGAAGGCACGACTGGTTTGTTGACCAATTTGACCAAGGTCAACATTGTACTTGAGTGCTGGAACCAAGGGAGTTGTCAGTTGGTGGTTCAGAGAATGCTTCATGCTTTGGGGTTTTCATGCAGGCAGTACTTGTCACATGGTATGATACTCTCTATATCTTCTCATGAGATGTTGAAGTTGAAGAAGATTGTGTCGTCGATGAGATGCTGTGAGGTAACGGAATTGGCAACCGCGGCTTCGCTCGTGGCTGTGGAGCTGGAACGACTTCCTCGATGTCGTTGATATTCAGTTTAATGTGAGTGGCTGATGTGTAATATATGGTTTATAGATGAAGCTCAAACTTATGGGTTCAATATTGAATGAGTTCAGCTGGTTATGGAAAACTTCAATGTTCGGCCTACTTGAAGAAGAATTTTATTTGATGGAATTCAAGTTCAGATTCAATCTGTGTCTAGACATGCCTATTTCCCAGCCACTGTTGTTGGTTATTGAAGATTTTTAGAGCTCTCAAAATATATCTTCTTGATAGTCCGCAATTTGTCTTGCAAAATTCAATCCAAAGGATAACAAGTACCAAGAAATTTGATTACTCTTGCAGTTCTTGGTCAGCTTCATCTTCATAGCGGATAAATCAAGAGGTCGATAAATCGGCAAACTAGAGAGAAAAACAAAAACTCAAAAAAGGAAATTATATAAGAAATCAAACAAGGCACCCAAACGAACAAAGGCGACAGGAAAACGAGTTAGATAGGAGCAATCAACGAATGTGTTGGATCAGACGTTGCTGGATCGACTACTATGACGTTGCACTCTTTTTTTTTTTGGGTGCAAATGTGGGTTAGACCCTTTTATTCATAAAAGAAAGGAAGATTACATATTGTTACTCATCCAGTTATCGATTCCTAAGATATTCTCTAGGCCTTCCGGGGCGTTGTTGAATAACACATAGTCGCCAACACATAAGTTCCCGTAGTGAGCCATCCAGTTAGCAGCCTGGTTGCACGAGCGCGGGGTAAGACACAGTTTAGTTTTCCAGACTTCGGAGTTGACGAGGTCCCTGCATTGTTGGATTATCTCACGGTACCTGGGCAAATTTTCATTGACATCTTCTATTGCTTTAATGACTTCAGCAGCGTCGATATCAACTTCGAGCTTCTTGATTCCGAGAGTCTTGGCCATCGTGAGACCTTGCAGCAGCCCAATAATTTGAGCAAAGAAGGCGGAAGCACCAGGAGCTTTCACCACATAGGCTCTCAGGAATTCGCCCACGTCTCCCACTACTGAAAAGACGTTGCACACTCTTCAAAACGAGGTTTTGAAGAGTTTGAACCATAAACGGCGAACACAAACGGACAATCTAATATCAAAGAACACCATTTAAGTCAGCAAATGCACATGCCATCAAATTCAAAGACTTTATACAATCTGACTCTTTTTTTGAGAAAGCGAAGGTCGTGAATTTACATCATTTTTTTAATTGCAAATTGGGTAAAATAATTTGGTATTAGTACAAGATACGAGTAATTACACTATTACAGGCTAATCATTTCAGCTTCTTTCTTTCCTCCTTTTTCACTTCCTCTGTAATTCGCGAAAAGAGAGCAGAATCCCCTTTCCCTGCTCCAATCCAAGCTACACACAAGAAATCAGCGGGAGGCGATTGTGTCAATGAAGAAGATATCGCAACACAATGTTCCCAACGATCTCTGGCCCGATATTCTATCAAGACTCCCTGTCAAATCCGTACTCCGATTCCGCTGCGTTTCGAAGTCGTGGAAGGTATTCATCGACAATCCTACCTTCTCCCGCTTACATCTCACTAACTTCAACAACTCCCGTCAACCCGACTTCTTCTTCGTTCAAGGAATATATTCACGTGAATGCGTGGTCAAGAACCACAAGACTCTCATAACCGATTCCATCCTCGGCTTTCTCCAAAGCCACCTTGATTCTCCCATCAATGCCCTCACAACCACTCCCACTACTGAAAAGACGATCAGATCGGTCAGACCATGGTATATTGTCTCTTCAATCGATGGATTGTTCATGCTTGAATCGATGGATGGTTTAATGCTATGGAACCCTTCAATCAGAAAAATCCTAACCCTTCCTCCATCTCCTGATCCCCCATTGAACGCCATGTATGTCAACTTTGGCTTAGGGTTTGATCCGTTGATTATGGATTACAAGTGTGTTAGATTTGCATTGAAAGGGAACCGGAAAGGGGATATGCAATTTCTAGCAGTTTACACCCTTGGCACTGATTCTTGGAAGGCAGTTGAATATCAAGGCGAACGCCAGGATTTTGTTCTTCGGTTTCGGGAGAAGAGAAGTATCTCTTTTCGTGGTGTAGTGTATGCCATTTCAACATCACCTTTAAAATTGGTATCATTTGATCTCAGGACCGAATTGTTTGCTTCCTTTGAATTGCCTCCAACTGACGAGCCAATGTATCACCATGCTTTCTCAGTAGTTGAGTATGGCTGTTCACCCGGGCTAATTGGTTTTTCTGATTCTAAGGTATATATATGGCAGTTGGAAGGAGACGATGTTACTTCGTGTAGCTGGATTCAACGCTGCATCATTCGTAGACCAGCTCCTTTTCATCCTAATAGCCCCATGAGTTTTTTATGCCTCAAGAAGAATGGTGAGATGTTGTTGAAGTGTGAAAAAAGGGTCATGTTTTACAATCTTGAAACTCATCATAAAACGATGATCTTGATGAGGAATAATAATAAGTGGATAGAAGAGAGAAGCACAGTGGAATACATTGAGAGCTTGATACTGCATACCAAATATGACAGAACAAGAGCCTTGCTTTGGTAATCTTATACTCTTCTTCGTGCACCAATCGTGTTTGGAATATTGCTCTTTCATCTAATTTTAGGTGTTATGACTTTAGTAGCTAAGCACTTTATAGTGTTGTCTTTGGATTATTAAATTGGCCGAATGTTGTCTGGTCGACAGTTAAGTAAAAGAGATTCTGTTATAATTCCATTGCTGGTCAAAACATGAAATGGTTAGAGTAGTAGATGGAAGGACGAATTGGGTTTCTGTTTAGTCTTTCTGTATGCAATGCATTGCTTGTTAAAATACCAGGCTTGCTATTAAAGACATAACACATCCTGAATTTCCCGGCTGCCTACTTCCAAGTTCCAACTGTCAAGTGGAAACAGTAAATAGTTAGTTTGAAGACATGAGCAACAGTAAGGTATCCTTGCACAGGTAGTTAAATTGTAGTTGAGTAATCTCCATATTTTGCATTTGCTCCCCAAATTAAGAACACCTGTTTGCATATATACCATATCTCCAATTTTTTTTTGAAATAGGCTTTTTTTTAGAAAATATTCCCGATATGGGCTCGTTTTGAAAATAATTCCCAACATAGGCACTCTTATGAGGTTCGGAAATTTCTCACGTATGAAAACCAGCGTCTCTCATCCGAAGCATATTTTTATTTTTTAATTCCCCCGTGTAAGAGACGCTGGCTTACATAAATTTTTTTAAAAAAAAAATGGATTTGTATAAAAAGGATTTGTTTTTAATTTTTTTTTTCAAAGTTTTTATATATATATTATTATATATGACTTACTTTTGTTTGGATGGCTCGTATGGGCTCATTTGAAATCAGAATCGATCACGGCCAATTTCGTTGGGTCCGTATTGATCCTAGCTTTCACCAGATATGTCTCTCGCTTGATTCTGATTTCGAACGACCCCATACGAGCCACCCGAACACGCGTAAGTCTCGTGCGTACCTTCTATTGTAAATGGATATTTACAAATTCGTTCCTCCATATCAGGCGATGAGAGACATATCTGGTGAAAGTTGTGATCAATACGGACCTAACGAAACTGGTCGTGATCAATTCCGATTCCGAACTGGTGAAAGAAGGTATGCACGAGATTTACGCTTGTTCGGATAGCTCATATAGGCTTGTTCGGAATCGGAATTGACCACGATCAGTTTCGTTGGGTCCGTATTGATCACAGCTTTCACCAGATATGTCTCCCATCGCCTGATATGGAGGAACAAATTTGTAAATATCCATTTACAGTAAAAGGTACGCACGAGACTTACGCGTGTTCGGGCACTTCCTCTAATCACATAGTTTTCGAATCAGACGGTTTCGCGTCGGATCGTTTTCGGGTCGGGGCATTGTTTGGAGTCAAGTAGCTTTTTTTTAATAAGAAAGCGTTTAGGGGTTCATCTAGCGAGAATGACACCGCCTTAAAACATTCAGAAGGATGAGATCCGTAAGATCTGTATAGGCTGTTAAATCGAGTCGAGTAGACAAATGATAAAGTTTGGCAATAAGATCAGCTCGTCTCCCGAAAGATATGGGATATTTCATAATGTTTAAACTTTAAAAGATACTCCGTACATAATAATATCAGTAACTATAATTTCAAGGGGTTTTTGCAGGAAACCACCCGTTATTTGTCGAAATTTGCAGGTAACCACCCGTTATACACGTATTTATTCTAAACCACCCAAATTCTATACTTTTCTTACAATTCACCACCCGTAAATAGTTTCCGTCCAACATGCCGTCTCAGTCTGTGAAATGACCATTATACCCCTTGTTTTTTAACCAAATGAAGGGTAAAAATGTCATTGTAATATCCGAATCTGACGAGAATTTGAACGATATTTTCAATTTCTCGTATGACTACTGCATTAAAACTTCATCCTTCCTTAGGGTGAAATGTTCATCAGGAAAGGGGCAAACTCGATTGGAGATTGAGTCAGGAAAGGGGCGAAGATTCTCGCAATTGAAGATCGAAGCTGCAATTGAAGATTCTCGCGATTGGCGGATTCTCGCAATTGAAGATCGAAGCTTTCCTCTCAGGAATCGAAGAACGAAGCTTTCGTCGCAGGAGTCGTGGTAAGTAATCCTCAAACCAATGTAGTCCGCAATTAGGGTTTATTCGAAAACGAATATTAGGGCCTTTACGTTCTCGAATTAGGGCTATATGTAATCGAATTGGGGCTAGGTTGTTCTGTACGTGAGTTTTGGTTATCTAATTTGTTGAAGTAAGTTAAGTGAATTAGGGATTTCGAATTAGGGGATTCAAAATCCTATTCGTCAGTTAAGTGTAAAAATCATCTGATAATGTGCTAAAAATCATCTATAACACTAAGGATTCAAAATTTGTTGAAGTAAGTTAAGTGTAAAAATCATCTGATAATGTGCAGGATCATGTCATCTCAATCTCAATCCCAATCCTATTCGTCAAACAATGGTAGCATATTTTGTGATTGCAATTTGAGGCCTGTAATTCTTACAGCTTACACTGTAAAGAATTATGGAAGGAAATTTTTAAGATGTTCATCAAGATGCTGCAAATTTTTTCAATGGATTGATGCTCCATTGGAGCCGAATGTGAGTGAGATAATCCAGAAATTGGAAGAGGAGAATCTGCAGCTCAAAGCAACAGTGAAGGCAAAAGATAAGCAGATTGGGAGGTTGTGGTTGCTTGTATTTGTATTGGTTGCTGAGATTGTATTTTTTAGGTTTTATAAGTAGGGCTAATGTGTTATCTTAGTATCTTTGAGACATGACAAAATGTTGTATGAATCTTATTTGTAAGTCTTATCGAAGTTTCAATTTATGAATTATGTAAGTCTTAATATTGCATCAGATTGGAAGTTTGAATTTGGCTTATAAAATGGTACATTGGTTGCATGAAAAGGTGCACTGGTAACTGGTAAGCTGCAGGTGCACTGGTAAGCTGCAGGTGCACTGGTAAGCTGCAGGTGCATTGACTTTTGCTTGGTCAAAAGTAGGTTAATGCACACATACTGATGTTGAGGTGCATTAGTTATTGTTTGACCAAAAAATAGTTAATGCACATTTGTAACCCTAGTTGTTAACTGTATATAAGGAGTTTGCTGAAGTTTCTGAAGTTGTGTGACTTGTTCGAACAAGCTCAAGGGGAAGAGAGGTTGGGTTTGCTGAAGTTTTTTTGAAATGGCTCAAAATGTTGATCCTGAGGTGATTGTATTGAGTTCAAACAATTCATCATCTGATGAGTCCTCTGATTGGAGTTCAACAGAGGAGTCTTCTGATGTCGAGGAGATCAACAATCCAGAAAATCGACATATAGTTGAAGTAGGAGGTGGAGGCGAAGCAACACTTGAAAGAGCACGCAGTTGCCCATGTGACAAGAAGAAGAGTTTCATTGTTTCAATGAAGAAATCGTTTGTCGAGGACGATTGTCGACTAGTACTTTCTTATCTCTTGTCTTATAAATTGGTGTTATACTTGTTTGATATTGACATTATTTTGTTGTGTGCAGCCACTCCCTTACAAGCATGCAGATAGGTTTATGAAGAGATTCAAAAAAATCAACCTATCAAATGGTTATCATCATTGGCCTGTACTTGTGAAACATAGCAACAATGCGTATAGGTTGGGAAAAGGCTGGAGGACTTTTGTTGAAGAAAACAACATGCGCAAGGATGATGCGTGCCTGTTTGAGCTATTGGGCGTAGGACATGACGGTGCTGTCTATGATGTCAAGATCTTCAAGTCTTGAACAATTGGGTGTTCTATCCTTCTAGGTGTTTCTCTGCTTGTTTTTAAGTGTGCTTTGTTAGCAACAATGGTTTGTTTTTTTAATGTAAGCTTGGTAATGCAACAATGGTTTGTTTTCAATGTCAATGCAAGAATCCGACAGTCATGATATACCAAAATGAGCAATCAAAATGTTGATTTAATGAAATATGAAACCCTGAAGTTAATACCCCATAATTCACTTGAAACAAAATGACATAGATAGTAGTGTTCAAGTGGTAGTCTAGGAATGTATTCCAGATATTTCACCTAATCAAACCAAAATGACATAGAAAGTAGTCTGACATAATTCAACACTGAAATTTTTTCCAAACTAAGATATGGTCATTTTGTTCCACGTGAGCTTGATCTTGTTGATGTGCCAACTTGTGATCTTGTTGTAGTTCCAGACCTGGATGCAACTTGTGATCTTGTTGTACTAGTTCCAGTGGTAGGCTTCTTAGAATGTCTCGGAGGATGGAACTTCCTGGCAGTAGTAGGTCTTAGAGCATCAACCTGCGATAAATAAGTAGGCCTCAGTAACAATGAAATAAGTAGGAAAATCAGTGCAAAATTCAAAATGGCACTCACATTATTAGAAGTTGGTGCTTGGGATGACTGTGTAGATGGAGGTTGTGTCATCTCTTGGAGAAGGAGTGCATCCTGCCAAAATAAAATGAAGTAATGGTCATACAAAACAATGAAGTATTGGGAACCATAGTAAGCAATGAAATTACCACATCATAATCTTCAACATTTCCCATTTGCACTGTTTCATCAGGGACTGGAGTTGCTCTTGCAGGTGATGCTGGATCTAGCCTCAGCTATAACAAACAAAAATCCCTCCAGTGTGTTAAGAAACATTATACATTCAAAAATTTATGAAATAATCCCAGATCAACCAACATTACCTGCTTCCTGGTGTACTTTCTTTTCCTTGGATTAACAGGCATGGCATTATTACTTGGTGGTCTTCCTCCAGTGTTTGTAGCCCTAGGAATCTCAGTTGAAGGTGGTTTAGGTGGGTTTTTACAAGTCTTCCTGATGTGGCCTTCTTCTCCACAATTACCACACTTATTTTTCCTAGTCCTTAATCTTGTCTGTTTTCCAGTCTCTCCAGGTTCTTTGTTTCTGGATTTCTTGGGCCTTCCAGCTTGTATGATTAGCTTAGGAGGTTGAAGTGGTGGGTAAACTGTCTTCTCCCATTGGTCTTGTCCAGGCATAGGATTCACAGATAAGCTGTATGTCTTCATGTAGGTCTCTTTTGTATAATAATGTGACACATAATCTTCAAGCTTGTGTCTCCTCTTTAAAATGCAGGAAATAGCATGTGTACAAGGCATGCCAGTTATGTCCCACATGTTGCATCCACAGCTCCTCCTAACCAGATCAACCACATATGTCTTTCCACCACAGTCCACTTCATAGCAATCTGCATCCCCATAGCATCTGCACCTATACAAACTATCAGTTCTAAGAGCATTCAGCCTCTTTGCAGCTTCTGGAGTTAGATATCCCTGGTGTGCATTCATTTTGGCTCTCTTGCTTATAAACATCTTCATGAGTTTTCTCCTAATCCACTCACACATACTAAGGATAGACATCTCTCTGGCAGGCAAGATACAACTGTTAAATGACTCACATGAGTTGTTGAGTAGCATATCTGACTTCACATAATGCTTGAAACCATGTAGAGACCATGTACATGGGTCTTGTCTCATAAGGTAGTTATATGCCTTCTCATCCATGTCTTTTATCTTCTCCATTTCCATCTCAAAATCAGGTAGAGTGGCAGCCTTTGCAGATGCACCAACAGAGTCTCTGTATGACTTCCCAGGCCACTGTTGGGCAAAGTTTTTTTGAAGATGTCTAACACATACACGTGTGTCAGCATTAGGAGCAACCAACTTCAATGCCTCAAGCAAACCCTGCAATATCAAATACATAATCAGTTATTATGTTCCTTTATTTTTAAAAATACCAAGAATCAGTTATTATGTTACCTTCTGCCTATCTGACATGAAAGTCAATGGCTCACCACCAATATCTCTTAGCAAATTTTCCAGGAACCAACACCATGTAGATTTCTTTTCTGACTCCACCACTGCAAAAGCAATTGGAAAGATGTTTTCATTTCCATCTTGTGCAACTGCAGACAACACTTGTCCTGTATAAGCTCCCTTCAAATGACACCCATCTAGTCCTATAATTGGCCTACAACCTGCCTTGAATCCCTCTTTGCAAGCTTGGAGACAAACATACATCCTCTGAAAGATAGGCTTCTCTGGATTCTCTGTATTCTGCTCAGGCCTTACATACACTGTGTTGCCCTCATTGTACTTAATAATTGTGGCTGCATAATCCCATACTCTTGCATATTGTTCAGGTGCAAAACCTTGTGTCAACATGATTGCCCTAAGTCTAGCTCTCCAAGCCTGGTGATAAGAAATGTTCACACTATGCTCCCTCTTTACTGTGAGGATAAATTGTCTGATCCTCCATTGTGGATCCTCTCTGTAATGCTCAAGATATCTCTTAGCAAGCCAAATAGCATCCATCTTGGTGTTCTTATCCTGCCAACCACACTGATGTTCAGGTTCCCAAGTCTTGAGCTGGAAACTTCCATCAGTTCCCATCCTCCTTGCTGCTGCTTTGAACCCACACAATGAAACTTTACACTTGCAATTTTTCCTACTATGTTTGAACCCACACTCACACTTATTCAAACAATAAGCTGAAACTTTAGACTTGTCATTATGCAAGTAATAGTAGTCAAAACCATTCTCCAAGGCATACTGTTTTAAAGCTTTTCTAAAAACTTCATTAGATGCAAATGTCATCTGTTTCTTGAGACATATCTTGTGCTTGAAATCAACTAAATGATTAAACTCTGGAAACTTAGCTTTGGGAACCTTATCTTCATCAGAACTGGAGGTCACATAGGTGTCCTCATCAACTATGATGTCAAAAACATCTTCTCCATCATCTGCACCCACCTCAGTGTTGATATTCTCATCAAAGACATCCTTGTCTACATTTGCTTCAAAGGCAACATTGTCCTCATCTGAATCCCCAAAGATATTGTTCTCATAAACCACATCATCATCATCCGAGGACTCCTCTCCTAACAACTCAGCATCATCATCTCCTGAGTCATCTTCAACATATGTGGTATCAAAAGGGACTTGGAAAGGATTCTTGAAAGGGGCAGATCTGGTGGTAAATTGGCTTTCAGTGCCTAAGGGGGCTTGTGTAGCTGGAGAGGATACTTGGCTTTGGCTGAGATTGAGAGGTTGATCAATAATTGGGGATGAAATAGGGTTCTCAGTTGGGGCAACACTGATGGGCCTTCCATAGCTCCTTGATGGACTACCCATATTAGAAGGCTGGGCCATTACAGTTAATGGACTTAAATCTGCCCCATGAATGACATACACTTCCAAAGTATGATCATTCCCTACAGATTCACACCACTGCAATATATCATTGTCTCCTATGATCTGTTTGATCCCCCTTTGCAGTGGCATACCAGACCTTGCATACCATAGTTCCTTAACATCTTCAACTCCCACACCCTCCTTAATGAAATCCTCTAGTTCAATCTTAGAAATTAAATCAGGATCTACATTATCCTTCTTATAAACCAAATTTCTCCTATAAGACAATCTGTCTTTAGACATATTTGGACCCAAATAAAAAGTCCCATCATAAAAGAACTTGATGCTAACACTCATCTGGAGCCATAAGACAAAGAATAAACAAGAAACATTAATAACTACATGTCCTATAGTATATTGGCACATATATCAAAATTCAGCATCTACATCATCTATGCACACATCATTCAAAGCTGATAAAAGATTCCAAAACAATGAAATGGGACCATCGATCACATGCATATATCATTCATTCAAAGCTGCAAAAAATATTCCATCCAAAGCATTGAATTCAGTCAACAACCATTCCAACAACCATTCAATTGAAAATTTCCGAAACAAACCCTAAATCACAACATTATTCAACTCTGCAAATCCTAATTTCCAAAAGAGAGAGAGAGAGAGAGAGACTTACCTTCTGTAGAACACGCTTGCTTGTTGTAATTGTTCAATCGAAGCTCAAACCTCCAGAAATGGCCTCGCCTTGCCTTCTTGCATTACTGATTCGCGATCGTCTTCTCTTCTCCCTCAATCGACTTCCCTTCTCTCTCCAGAAATCACCATCGATCGACTTTGTTAGACAAACCCTAATTCCTAACTCTTCCCTTTGCAATCCAATCCCAGATTCGCGATCGTCTTCTCCCTCAATCGCAACCCTCAATCACTGCCTTCTGAAACCCTAAATCGCCATCTTCATCGCTCTTCCCTTTCAAACCCAAATCACAACATTATCCCAGATCTCCCTTCGTAATCTCGACGAGATCGAACGCCAAATCACTTGATCCCCAAATCGATCCCCAAATCAAATCTCCCAAACTGATGAAACACGGTAAATTGTAAAAAGCACGTTAAAAATTTCACAGACCCAATTTCTCGCGATATAATGAAACCGGGTTGGGAATGGGTTGGCAAATCCGGTTATTTGGTTAAAAAACAAGGGGTATAATGGTCATTTCACAGACTGAGACGGCATGTTGGACGGAAACTGTTTACGGGTGGTGAATTGTAAGAAAAGTATAGAATTTGGGTGGTTTAGAATAAATACGTGTATAACGGGTGGTTACCTGCAAATTTCGACAAATAACGGGTGGTTTCCTGCAAAAACCCCTAATTTCAATTTCGTGGTCCCAATAACCCATTTATGACGTTCACTAAGATCCCTTGATTATAGATCGAAAAAGAAAAATTGGAGAAAATGTACCTCTTAGATAAACAAGTAAATTAAATATATCTATTAAAAAAAACTCTAATTAAATATACCCCGTGAAAGTTAAAAAGACGAAACTAACCTTCTCATTCTTAATCTTTCAAGAAGCTTTAAACCTAATTACTGTTTCATAATTAAATATTTAACATTACATTAACGGTTTAAGAGAATCGATTATAATTTTATGCTGCATTAGTTATGCATACAAGTCGAGACCTACATTCAATTAATCATTTTAGATGTATAATCTTTTTTTTTTTTTTTTTTTTTTTTGCTAAAAAGAGAGAACACTCTCGAGAATTTTATATAAAAAAATCCTACTTGGCCACCAGACGGGGTGTAGCAAAACCCCTAACATCGTCCGAAATACAAAGGGACACCCAATCGGGAGGAATAACAATAAAATGAAAACCACGCGGAAAATGAAAAGCAAACGAAGCAAGCCGGTTAGCCACCGAATTAGCCTCACGAAAAATATGCCGAAACTGGATATCCCAGTCTCTACGAATGAAGCCTAGCGCCATCGAGGTGAGGCTAAAAAGAGGATGACAACGATCCACAGGTTTGTTGAGAAGCTGAACCGCAATCTGCGAATCCGTTTCCAACACAACCCTCCTGTAACCTCTCTCCCAGGCAAGCATGAGACCCGAAATAATACCCCAGAGCTCAGCCATAGGGACAGAGCACATGCCAATATTCTGAACGAAACCTCCAAGCCAACAACCCTTATCGTCCCGGATGACACCAGCCGCCGCAGCCATACCATCCACCACCGAGCCATCAGTGTTAACTTTAACCCAAGACGCATCCGGAGGGGACCAGTGAACCCAAATCGTATCCCGGGTTCTGACAGCCTTCGCCTGAATTCGACTGGAAGCAAACACATAATCCTCAGACAACTTTAAGATATGGGTCGCTTTATCACCTCCAAAAGCATTCTTGTTGAACACCCAATCATTACGTCATTTCCAAATACTCCAAAGGGCATTGACAAAGATGCACGCCCACCTCAGCCCACTAGCCAGGACCTTCTTAGCTGAAAAATTGCAACGCACCCATTGCGCCCAGTTCCAGCCAAAGAACTCATCCCAAGCAAACGGAGGTTGAAGGACCGACCAAACTGGACAACAGAGAAATCCCTAAAGAGATGCAGAAGGGACTTAGTAGCAGAACGACAAAGGGGGCACACATCACAGGAACTGATATGACGCCTAGCTCTCTCCATATTAGTCATGATCCCACCCCTGAAAACAAGCCAAGAAAAATGCTTCACTCTTTCCTGCACACCACAACTCCAAATGGCTTTGAAGATCGGGGCATCCAAGTCAACCAAAGAACACCTAGAGTGAATAAGAGAGTAAGCCGACGACACACTGAAATTCCCGTCGCTCGACAAACCCCACGCTTGCACATCTTCCTGCACCGTCTCACTAGACACCACAACAACAGCAAGCTTCAGAAGAACCCCAGGCGGTAACAACATATCAAGCCGATTCCAGCACCACCCCTCATTTTGGGTCCAAAAGTGTTCCACCAACACATCCTCCTGAGCACCCAGAACATGCCTCAAAGCAACCTGCCTCAGCTCGACATCAAGTAACCACTTGTCTTTCCAGAACCTGATTCTCTTGCCATTACCAACCAGCCATTTAGAGCCGGGAGAAATGACAGTCGTATTAGCTTTCAGGATACTTCTCCATGCCGGCGAAGGGTGCCCATGGATAGCCTGAGAAGGACGAATGTACTTGGCTCTCAAAACATTGCCCCAAAGGCTGGACTCGTCCTTAAGAAAGCGCCAAGCGAGTTTGCCCGTGAGCGCCATGTTCATATCCTCCATACTCTTCAAACCCAAGCCTCCACACTCTTTGGGTTTAGAAATTTCCTCCCAGTGAAGAAGATGGATCTTCTTCTGCTCACCCCAGCTTCCCCAAACAAAAGAGCGAGTGATTTGGTCAATTTTCTCACAAGTAGAGGCCGGAAGATTGATCGACACCATCGAGTACACCGAGAGAGAGTGCAACACAGACTTAGCAAGAGTAACACGGCCCGCAAAGCTGAGGCGCCTACTCTTCCACCCCATAAGACGACTACATATCTTCTCAAGAAGGGGATCAAAGGTATTCTTGTTGATCGGCTTATGCAGAAGCGGCATGCCAAGATAGATGCCAAGATCAGTGGTGAGAGAAAAACCACAAGCCCTCTGAATATTGTCGTCCACTCCCTGCTGAACATTGGGGGAAATGAAAAGCTTCGACTTGTCACGGTTCACCCTCTGCCCAGAAGAATCACAGAACCTGTCTAAAATGCTCTGGATAACACCAATCTGCTCCACAGAAGCATCAGCCACCAGGAGAATATCATCAACAAACAACAGGTGAGACAACCGCGGCCCACCCCGCGAGAGCTGGATCGGATTCCACCTGCGATCATCAACAACATTAAGAATCATATGACTTAATCTCTCAATGCACAAAACAAAAAGATAGGGGGATATAGAGTCTCCCTTGCGGATACCCCGAGTGGGCACGATATCCCTCGTCCGCTCTCCGTTCCAGAGAACATTCAAGGAAGTCGACGAGATACACTCAGAAATCCATCCAATCCAGGTATCATCGAAACCCGCATCATGGAGAGTGTCCACAATGAAATCCCATCTCAGTCTATCATAGGCTTTCTCCAGGTCAATTTTCAAAAGCATCCATCCTTTCACCCCACTCTTGAATCTCATAGAGTGCACAATTTCCTGAGCGAGCACAATATTATCCTTGATAAGCCGCCCCGGAAGGAAGCTCCCCTGCGTAGGTCCGATCAAATCCGGAAGGAGCCGCTGCAATCTACTCACAAGCACTTTCGTGATAGTTTTGTAAGTAACATTACAGAGACTAATGGGCCGGAAAAGACTAACCTTATCGGGATTCACCACCTTAGGGATGAGCCTGATAAGAGTGTCGTTCAAGCCAGCCAGAAGCTTACTCTTACAGAAAAACTCTTTAACCAACTTGATGACAGAAACACCCACAGTCGACCAACACTTTTGGAAGAACAAAGGTTGAAAACCGTCCGACCCGGGCGCCTTCAGGCTACCCATACACTTGATGGACGACAAGATCTCCTCATCCAAGAAATCAGCGTAAAGCTCCGTCCATCTCGACTGGTCCAATAAAGGGAACCTGCCATAAGGAGTCGAGATAGGAAAAAATTCCTGACAGGGAAGGGTATACAGAGACTGAAAGAACCCAACAACCAAGTCTTCCAACGTCGCCTTCTCCTCAATCCACTCACCATTGGAGTCCAAAAGCATTTTCACACGGTTTCTCTTACGTCTAACAATAGTAGAGGCGTGAAAGAAAGCCGTATTGAGATCGCCCTCCAAGAGCCAAGTCTCCCTAGATTTCTGTCTCCACAAAGTTTCTTCCTGACTAAGAACCACATCAAGATCCTTAGCAATACAACTTTCCACTCTAATAAGCTCATCCGTCGGTCTAGCCGCCAACTCAATCTGAGTCTTATCCAGTAATTCGAGAAACCACTTTTTCTTCTCAAGGATATTATCGAAACAAGATTTGTTCCACTGCAAAAGAGCCGTCTTGAGGTTGGCAAGAGCAATATTAGCCGGGCAATCACGAATCAAAGATTTCTTAATAAACTCGAGAAAATCAGGATGAGAGGCCCAAGCCGCCTCAAAACGAAAAGGCCTACGACTCCTGTCAAAAACGACCCTAGGAGCCAACTGGAGAAAGAGCAGGGTATGGTCCGAGCCAAATTTAGGGAGGTGGTGAACCACCGCATTTGGCCAACGGAGACACCCCTCCATATTCATCAAAAACCTGTCCAACCGCTTAGAAACCAAATTATCAACCGAGTTACCTCTGGACCAAGTAAACCTCTGTCCCGAGAAGCCCATGTCGATGAGATCCAAATCATCAATGAGACTCTGAAAAATATCCGAGTCAGGATGCAGACCCCCAGAACCACCCTGATGGTCATCCGAAGAGACGATGCAGCTGAAATCACCACCTAAGAAAAGAGGGCCGAACACTTTTGCAATCTCAGCTTCAAGAGAACTCCAAAACCTTGAGTGACGGTGAACAGTCGGAGGAGCATAGACAAAAATAAATTGCCCAGGGAACTCCCCCTTAGAGATTTTAGCACTAATAAAGTGCTCGTTCTTCATAGTAATAGAAACAATCATCTCATCAGCATCCCAAAACATCCATAAATCGCCTTTGAAACCCTGAGCTTCAACTCTTTCAGGCGGAACTTGCTCCAAACATCTTGAGCCCTCGTACCTGAAATATGAGTTTCCGAGAGAACAAGAAGGTCAATATGGTGACACTTTAACATATAATTAATAGTTCTAGAGAAGTTAGGCTTTCCCGCTCCTCTAAAATTCCAAACAATACAATTCATAACGACTAAATTAAAAAAGGACAAGAAAACCCCCAAGACGACTACTGGGAATTTAACGCAATAGGCGACTCAGTGTCTCCTACACCTCCCAAATTAGCAGCCATGTTATCCATAATCACGTCCTCACTGTGCATATTGTCCGACTTGGACTGTGAGGAGTGGGCCTCAACCTCCACATTATTAACCTGCACATTTAAAAGCAATGGGTTAGTTAAAATCGGAAATCGGCCTAGTCTGTTAACCGGGTCCAAGGCAACAACCCCAATTTCCTCCATAGAATTATCAATCTGGGTAGTAGATTGATGGGCCAATTCATATGTGGACCTAGTCCTCTTAGCCGAGCCCATCTGATCCTCCAGGCCGACCCCAACAGCTTGCAAAGCCCTAATTACACTATCTTTCTTCCTTGCTCTCCTCCTTCTTCTATTGTTTCTTGTTAAGATTTTAGCCAAATCCCCAAAACCTTTTTTTGGGCCTTTCCCCATAACAGATTGTGGGCCAACCAAAGAATTCTCGTTTCCCATACTAGCAATCCCAAAGATGACAGCCTTTTTATTTTCCTTTTGGATAATTAATTCCTCACATATCTCCTTACCCTTTCCAATGATATCGTTCATAGAGGCTTTAGCCGTTTCTTTAGCAGATTTGCCTTCCCCATGAGCAAACTTTACTGTGCCACCATTACCAATTTTCAACACACTAGAATTATGATTTGGGTTTCCCCTAGGCAGATTAGGGTTAGGGTTACCCCTAATCGGAGTAGGGCTTGGGTTTTGCCGCTCCGGCTTCGAGACAGGCCGTCGTCTTTGTTTCGGGACCATCCATCCCCCGAATTTTTTATCCTCCACCGGCGCAGCACCACCCGACCCCGATCCAACCTCCTTCTTTTTCTCCGCTTCCATTCTTTTCTCAATATTTTTCGGAAGCAGAGGGCATAACGGTTGGAAATGCCCGTACCGACCACCGAGATCTTCCCAGCAAGAAAGCTCTCAGATAGGACTACCCGCTCGTCCTCCTTAACTGCGACAATTTCTTTCCAAGAAGCCTTGGCAATCTGCACTTTCGGGTCCTTCTCCCCATTCCCTAGCTCACCTTCATATTGGCTACTCATGACTGTGTCTTTTTGGATAGCAGGAGGATTCTCCTCCAAAGATTTAGTCTCAGGTGGTCGCCCCGGAGGAAGACCTGGCTCACGAGACTCTTCTTCCATCGAAATGTCATTGAGAGGACCTTGAGTCTCTAGCACAAAATCCGGAGTCGGAGCAGAGGACGCCTGAGCCATCATTTGATCCACCCACATTAGCTTGACTACTTTTAGATGTATAATCTACAACTAACTAATTATTACAATGATCAAAATTAGATGTCGAGATCTATAAGTTTCAGATAACACCTACAAGACACCTACAAGACAACACCTGCGAAGCGGCACTTACAATATATCTACAAGACACCTACAAAATACCTACAAGATATCTACAATACATCCACAAGACACCGACAAGACACCTACAAGATACCCAAAAGACATCTACAAGACGACACTTACAAGATACCTACAAGACACCGACAAGACACCTACAAGACGACACCCTCCAAGACGACACTTACAAAATACCTACAAGACACCGACAAGACTTCTACAAAATACCTACAAGACACCGACAAAACATCTACAATATACCTACAAGATACTGACAAGACATATACAAAATGCCTAGTAGACACTAAAGAAATTAAGAGTAAGCAACGTAACCTGCCCTTAAGAAAAGAAAGAAAACACATGGATATTACATATCTAATGGAACTTTATTTTTGTAGATTATGATGAATACAAAAGTTCAATGCTAATTTCTCAGACAAGCTTTGAGAAAACATTTGGACTCTCCACTGTGTTGTTTATTGAGTTTACATTAATGGAATATGGAGGTTTGCCTGAATCAACCACCATGCAGGTTTCTGGACGACGGCTTGCCGATGGGTTGACGGTCGCTAGAAGGTGGATTAACGATGGTCTTTGTTGGACCCGGTTCTCGTGAGTCGTGACACGAACCCGGTTCTCGCGATTAAAGTGACATGAACCCGGTCCGCGACTGAGAAACAGGCCGCGAGGCCATAAGGGTGAGTAACCAAATCAAGTATGGAAGGCCCATCAAGAGGCCCAATAGGTAAAGGAAGCAGCATCAGATAGTGTGGGACCCAATGTCCAGTTATAAATCCTAACGGCAAAGAGAGAGAGGAAGGGGCGACTGAGAGCATCTTCTTCCCCCTTGAGAGAGAGAAAACACATAAGGCGATTACTCATTTCCGAGCTCGTCTCTTCGTTCCCGATTCATCTCTTTTAGTAGGAAATCGGATGATCGGTACCTGGATTCTGACTCTCGGTATCGTCATCGTGCTTTTGAGGTTTGATTCGTCACGATTGGTTGAGTTTCATCATTTACTGTTTCATTGAGTTGGCTCACGAGGTTTCATTGTTTTAGTCATTACTTTGATCGCTATCTTCTCTTTGTGTTGCTTCATTCTGTTGTTGTTATTGAGGCGTTGTGTTCATTTACCTATAGCTATTACTGACTTGAGCGTCGGAGAGCCAAATCAGGGGGTTCAACCTTCCGGTTTGGTTGTGCAGGTATCATAGGGACTGAAGAACATAAAGAACAGAAGAGGATAGCACGTTTCGATCCAGATAACAATGTGTCACAAGTTGTTGCTCCAGTTTGCGTAAGGAAGGTCTCCAGTATTTGAAGATTCATAGAAGGCCAGATCTCGCGAGGTGTTGATTGCGAGATCGCGAATATCTGGGCTCCAACACTGGCGCCGACCGTGGGGACCTCCTCGCGCGGCTAGCTCCCTTTGAAATCTCGAGAGTCAGTTCGCGACGGACAACATTATGGTCGAAACCGGCAGAAGCGGAACAGTAAACGCCACCACATCACACATCAATCAAAACACTCTCAATCCCCCACCACTCCCTCGTGTCGAGGAGGAAGTCCCCGAGCTTATCACTATCCCTCGGGAGCAGAATGAGCTTTTTGCCGCCTGGATAGCGCAAGGCGCCCCGATTGCCCCAAATACAGCTAACCAAAGGGTCAAACCTCTCAACGACCAGACCAATCGCGACGCAAGAGAAATTAATCGAGAAGAAGTAGCTGAAATTGTCCCGGATGACAGAGCCTCGGTTTCTAGAAGGCCGAGGGAGAGAAATGATACTCACGACGTGGGTCGGGGAAGGTTCGACTTGAACCAGGCCCCAATGAGTCATCAGGAGCACTACAACTCTCAACACGATGTTCGTTATGATGAGAGGGGCCGAGCATACTATCCTATGCAAGACCAGCGCGAGCGTCAGGGAGCACCCCACTATTATCGCGAGACATCCCAGAACCCTCCTCTCAATTTCTCAACAATGTTTGGCCCCACAGCTTTTGCAGAACACATCATCGGGGCCCCTCCACTACCAGATTTTAGATTCCCAACTATCAAGGAATACACCGGTAAGGGAGACCCTAAGGAGCATCTTACCCGATATAAGTACGCCATGATCGCGAGGGGTCCGGATGAGGCCACCCTGTGTAAGGGATTCCCAGGAACGCTCGCGGACACTGCCATGACATGGATGTTAAATCAACCACCCGGGAGCATCTCATGTTTTGCAGATATTGAAAGGGGATTTTTGTTGCATTTTGGCTCTTCGAAGAAGAGGAAGATAACCATGCAAGAGGTGGTCGGGATTAAGCAAAAAACAGGTGAAAGTCTGGAAGAGTACGTAAAAAGATTCTCGCTGATGGTTTTAGAAGCTGATGACTTCGATGATAAAACCGCCAGGGTCGCATTCTTAAATGGGCTGGCCGACGGGAGCGAGTTCAAAAAGCACCTATACAGAAAACAGGAAGGGTCCTATCAGGCCATGTTGGAAAGAGCTTATGTCGAAATACAAGTTGAGACTCACTCGAGCGCACCCGCGGGGGGTGGCGGTCAGAACAAGCAGAACCAAAACCAGAGCTCTAGAAAGGGTAATCAGAATTGGGGGAACAAAAGACAACAGTTTGACCAGGGACAGGGTGATTCACGGGCCCAAGGTTTAGTAACTCAGCGTCAGAATCAAGATCGATATCAGGATTACAGACAGAATACGGACCAGAACCAATTTCAGGAACAGAATTTGATGAACCAGAGGGATGACAACTCCGGCTACAGAGGTCGCGGCCGAGGCAATGGAGGCCGAGGTCGCGGTCGCGATGGAATGTGGTGCGCCAACCACAACTCCACTACTCACAACACGGATGAGTGCCGAAGTGGCCCAAGGATGAACAATGAACCCGAACAGAGAGCAGTCCTCATGAATCAGAGAGGCGGGGGAAACAATCAAGGCAGGGGTGGTAGAAACCCTGGCCGGGGGCCATTCAGAGGGGGAAACAACAACGGTAACGCAACCAAGATTTCCCGCGACCAGACGGTCATGTAGGGACCATAGCCGGGAAGCATGTCCCTATACCCCCGAACAGGCATGAGCAACGCAAGATGATCAACGCACCGCTCCCTCGCGGGCTCCCAGTTATGAGTATCGCGAAGCCCCTTCCCAGAGAGCCATATCAACTGGTTTTCTCTAACGAAGAGATCAATGAGTGGGCAGTCTCTTCTGGTGACCCATTGGTTATACATCTACAAATTGGCACGAAACTAGTCAGCTGTATTCTGGTAGACACGGGCAGCTCTGCCGACATAATATATCTGGATGCCTTCGAAAAGCTAGGGGTTGATCCACGAATGAAGAGACCGACGCGAACAACCTTAGTAGGCTTCGCGGGAGAAAGAGTCACTGCTCTAGGAGTGGTGAGTTTAGATGTAGTGATGGGAGATGAGACAGGGCCACGAAGATCATAAAAGATTGATTTCGTAATCATCCCGACAAGCTCTTCGTATAACGCAATCATCGGGAGAGGCACATTGTGCAAGTTTGATGCAGTAGTATCCATGAGCCATTTCTGCATAAAGTTTCCCACACCATCCGGAACTGGAATCGCGACGGGTGTGGAGAAGGAAAGCATCTCTTGTTATATCAAGTCTGAAAAGGGAGAAGAAACGCCTCTGCTCGCGAATCAACTTTTTGTCCCGGGCATGCCTAATGTTGAAGAAGAAGCTGAGTTAGATGTTCGCGAGCCCCCTAGATATCAGGATTCTGAGGGAGATGTGGACAGAGCAAAGTTTTCCGGGTTTAAAACGCAGGAGGTCACCCCCTTTGTAAACAAAGAAGAGAAGTTATCGGTAGGGGGTAACCTCGACCCTATGGTGATGGTAGAGATTGAAAACTTGCTATCGGAATCGCGAGATGTCTTCGCTTGGTCCCCCAAAGATTTGAAAGGAATTCCCCCATCAGTGATCACTCACTCTCTAAATATTAGCAACGATATCCTTCCCAAAAGACAGCGAAAGAGAAAGCAAGCGGGTCCGAAGAATGAGGCCGCGGCCGCAGAACTCGCGAAACTCCTAAAAGCTGGGTTTGTTAGACCAGTACAGTACCCGGCTTGGTTGGCTAATGTCGTCATGGTCGCGAAGAAAGGAACGGGAAAATGGAGGATGTGTGTAGACTTCACAGACTTAAACAAAGCTTGCCCGAAAGACAGCTACCCACTACCTTCTATTGATCAGCTTGTAGACTCCACTGCAGGACATGAGGCACTCAGCTTTTTAGATGCATACTCGGGATACAACCAAGTCATGATGAACCCCCTTGACTCAGAGCATACCTCTTTCATAACAGACAAGGGAACCTTCTGCTACAAAGTGATGCCTTTCGGCCTTAAAAACGCGGGGGCCACTTTCCAGAGATTGGTAGACCGCATTTTCAGTGATCAGATAGGGGATACAGTTGAGGCCTACGTTGACGACATTGTGGTGAAAAGCAAGGAGCAGAGTGATCATGCTCGTGACCTGGCAGAAGTATTCGCGACGCTCAGAAAGTACGGGATGAGTCTAAACCCAGACAAGTGCGTGTTCGGGGTCACAGAAGGAAAATTTTTGGGCTTCATGATTAGTGCTCGCGGTGTCGAGGTAAATCCCGATAAAGTCAAAGCCGTTCTCGATCTTGAACCACCGCGGTCTACCCATGAGGTCCAACGGTTTGTAGGCCGAGTAAATTATTTGGGGAGATTCTGTGCCAAGTTGGCCGAACGGAACCTCCCCTTCTTCGAAATTTTGAGAAAACCAAAGAACTTTGAGTGGACTGAAGAATGTGGTCAAGCTTTCGCGAGCCTCAAAGAGCATCTGACAAAGCTCCCGATCTTATCTTCCCCGGTTCCGGTAGAAACTCTCCAGTTGTATCTCGCGGCCAGCTCAAGGGCGGTAAGTGCAGTCCTTGTTCGCGAGTCAGAAAAGCCGGTCTATTTTGTCAGCCGAGCTTTATTGCCCGCGGAGACACGGTATTCCCCGGTTGAGAAGTCTGTACTTGCGCTGATAACGGCTGCTCGCAAACTAAGACCCTATTTCCATGCACACCCGATTGAAACCCTAACGGACCTGCCACTGAATAGCTTCATGACAAAACCAACCGTAGCAGGGAGGCTCACAAAATGGGTCATTGAAATGTCAGAGTTCGATGTGGTATATCGGCCCAGGCCAGCTATCAAGGCACAAGCACTTGCCGACTTCATTGTCGAAACAAGTTTCAGAGAAGGGGAAGTGGTGAATCCGTATGGCGAACAGATGATGTGGATAGTGCACACAGACGGAGCCGTGAATGACGAGGGATGTGGAGCGGGTGTGATTCTCACATCACCTACGGGAGATGAAATAAGTCACGCCATCGCACTGAAATTCAAACCCACGAACAATGAAGCTGAATATGAGGCCTTGATCACAGGGCTAGAGTTAGCCATTGGCCTTTCAATCTCTGTGCTGTCATGTTGTTGCGATTCAGAAGTTGTGGTAAAACAGGTACAGGGGCTTTATGAAGCGCGAACAGGGAACCTCCCGCAATACCATGCGCGGGTCGCGACATTGACCTCGCTTTTCATGCATTTCGAAATAAAGGCAATCCCGAGAGAACTGAATAAGAAAGCAGATGAACTCGCGAAGATGGGAGCCGGATGGGAAGGTCCCAAAGAAGAACGCGAGCGAAGTTCAGGGTTCACGGTATCAAAGGGGGGGCCCCCGAAATATCTGTTTTTTGTGAAAGAAGAAAGCGCCATCAGTCGCGAAATTGAGATGATGGCGATCAACACTTCGTCTGAAGATTGGCGTCGCCCATTCGTTGACTACCTCAGATATGGTCGCGGTCCAACTGACCCAAAGGAGCTCATGCAATTAAAAAGAAAGGCTGGACGTTTCTATATCAGCAGAGGTGAGCTTTACAAGAGAGGAGGTGACCCTTGCGAGCTGAAGTGTATGGGTCACTACGAGACAAAGGCCTACCTCGAAGAGCTGCACGCTGGGCTGTGTGGGACACACGCAGGGTGGAGACCCCTGGTGTACAAGGCTTTGCGCCAAGGGCATTTTTGGCCCACAATGAAACAAGATGCTCAAGCGATGACGCGAGCTCGTCAGGCATGCCAGTATTTCGCCCCTGCCTCCCACCAACCAGGGGTCCAGCTTCAGATCATGGGAAGCCCCATCCCCTTCGCGATGTGGGGGTTGGATCTTCTTGGCCCTTTTAAACCAAAGGCCCCGGGTCAGCTCGAGTATATCATTGTCGCGGTCGAATACTTCACAAAATGGATTGAAGCGGAAGCACTCGCATCAACAACAGTACCTGTAGTGAAAAAATTCCTTTGGAAGAACATTATCTGCCGCTATGGGTTGCCACGCGAGATTGTAACCGATCGTGGCCCTCAATTTAACTCACCCCAGCTGATGGCATGGTGCAACGATCTGGGAGTTAGTTTGAAAATTGCTTCAGTTGCACATCCACACTGCAATGGGCAGGTAGAAGCCGTCAATAAAAGCATTGTCACGGATCTGAAGAAAAGACTAGATGGCGCCAAGGGCAGATGGGCGGAGGTCCTGCCACTTACTCTCTGGGCCAATCGAACCACAGTAAAAAAAGCAACAGGGGAGAGTCCTTTCGCCCTCGCGTATGGAGTAGAGGCCGTGGTTCCAGTAGAAATTTTGTTCCCAAACGAAAGACTCCTTCACTATGACTCGGAGACCAATGACGAAAAGATGAGGATGGAACTCCAACTTCGCGAAGAAACCCAAGAGATGGCGGTTATCCGGGCGGCCGCTTACAAAGCGGGCGTCGCGAAGTATTACAACAAGCATGTCAAGGAAAGAGGTTTCGTGAAAGGAGATATGGTCCTAAGAAAGACAGAGGGGGGAAAACTCGATCCCAACTGGGAGGGGCCGTACATAGTGGATCGCGAGGTCGCCCCAGGGGCCTATCGACTGAAGGATAGCTCTGGCAATCACGTTGCAAATTCCTGGAACGTGATGCGACTACGCCGCTATTACGCCTAGCCTACTCCCCCACACAGGTATGAATTCCCACGTTTTCGTAACATGTCTGCATACCTTAGATGAATATTTCATGGAAAGCGATAAAATCGCGATATAAGACGTTCTAACAAGCTGTATGCAGGCGAAAGAACCGATTGAAACTAAACATTAGCAAGAATCTATCATCGGGTTACCAGAGGAATAAATACTTTCGCCACAAAGGGGGACGTGATCTCAGAATAAAAGGTACGTGCACATTTCGAGAATTCAGAATGTTGCATAAATCCCGTGACGCTGGGCTGGGGCCAAGAGCACCCACCCAGGTCGCGAAGCCGTGACGCTGGGCTGGGGCCAAGAGCACCCACCCAGGTCGCGAAGCCGTGACGCTGGGCTGGGGCCAAGAGCACCCACCCAGGTCGCGAAGCCGTGACGCTGGGCTGGGGCCAAGAGCACCCACCCAGGTCGCGAAGCCGTGACGTTGGGCTGGGGCCAAGAGCACCCACCCAAGTCGCGAAGTCGTGACCGTCCGAGAGTGGGTAACGACATTCGTCCTCCTCACCTCGACCACGAAGTCCTGACCTTGATGGGATAGCAACCCATCAAGGCATGGAGCTCAACGAGTGACACTCCTGAAAAAAGTCAATCATGAAACTATATACTTAGCATGGAAATATGCAATACAAAACGCTAATGAATCCCCATCTATTTTGACAGACACTCCTACATTAAAGAAGCGAACGATCATAGGCATGATCGCGAACGAAACAGAAAATGGCAGTTTGCGAGGAAACAGGCGCTAAAACTCCAATTATCCGCGAGCATGGATTTCCCAAGGCATCAAGAATACCTTAGCTAAGGTATGATGAGATAAACACACGAGCTACTTTGTTTTGTCACAAGAACAAAGAATCTGATTCCAATTCATTATAGGAAATCACATTCTCAAACACAAAGACACTCATAGGTGCACGAAAAACCCTACTACTGGCTCATACGCATGCAGTAGTCAGGTGAGAACACACTCTTTATCGCATCACAGGTCATGACATACGAATAATCTATACTTACGCGATCGATTTTCTCGCAGGGTTTTTCGTAAGACCAACAGAAGAATCTTTCCGGACGAAAGATGTTGAAGAGTGACCTATTTATGATAATAAGTATTCTCATTTTGGAAACATTTTTAAGTTCTAAAGTCTATTAATGAGACACATACTTGTAATCGCGATGGCACAGAGATGCACATTACATTTTGAGTTCCAAAGTTTTTTCCGATAATCCCAGTCTAATTTATTCATAAAACCTCGTTCATTCTCCCTCCTTTCTTAACACATAGGGCTCGCGAGACTGTAAACATCCTCACGAGCACTATGGGGGGAGGGGAAGAGGAGGAGAAATCACCATACAAACACAGAATAAAGAGACATTAAAAAGCACTAAGCCTAGAGAGGAACGACGACCTTCACTTGATACACCACAGTCTGAACGGGAACTTCAGGCGGATTAGCACGCCACATGGTGAAAGTCACCTCATCTCCCTCACGAAGATCATTCTCATACGCAAACTCACTCCAACCTTCGCCCAGAAAGTAAGAACTCCCAGCCTTATCCAGAGTCACGTCCCAAGGTTCGAAATTGACACAAAGGACAAGACTCTTACCACCGAAATGGCTAAGGTGTCGATCACAATGTTCCTTCGGGAAACGCTATACGTAGAAAAGAGGAGTCTAAGAAACGAACAAACAAAGAAAGGCAAAGTAAAAAAGGATATTTACCAAGCATCTGCCAGTAATGGCAGAGGAATCCATAGTAATAGTGAAAGACTCATCCAGAGACCCCTCTCGAGTTCGTCGTGTCCTGGCCATGTTGGTATTCTTTGAAAAAGGCAGACAAAGAAGGAGAAGGCAGGAAACGCTATTTATAAAAGAAATACACCTGACCCGCAGTTAATGCATTGAATGATTAAGGCAGAAAAGTAGTTGGGAGAACAAAAGCAATAAACACAAAAGACATGCAGGGAAATAATTGTACGATCTCCTCATGAGACCCAAAGAAAATCGTCTAACACACATTTAGACTCGCGATCACATTCCGATCCACGGGCCACAGAACCAAATAACAAATTGTATATAACACCAACCCAAGAGTTTGCAGACAACGCATGAAAAGAAGTTAAACTTCATCAGGAAGATCCAGATACCCATCAGCTTCAACCAGCGCTGAATCGCGAACCCCTCCCGCACTACCAACGTCTTTGGCCGACGTGATGTTTTCTTCAGCAACAGTCTGTTCGCTGTCAATAGTCACAACATCGACCCCAGCATCCACATCAGACGATATGGCACAAGAGCGAGTCGAAGAGTCCGCTGTTTTCTTCATCCTTTCCTCCGAGTAAATTACTCTTTTAGGCACTTTAGGAGTTGGGACTAGAGGAATGTGAGACTCCATCCCTCTAACGACTCCTTCGCCTTTAGGTAAGAAGGGTTCGACGACCCAACCTTCAAGAAGGCTCGCGTCGTCGTCGATAAAAGTCCCAAGAGGAGGAGAGGTATACGCATGGAGCTCGGCAGGAAGACCACAAAGATCCGTAGGATCATAAGGGAAGTTAGCCACTTTGTGCTTTCTGAGCTGACGCTTGAGTGCGGTAATCACCAGGGTGTCACGAGCCAAGCTGATAAAATCAATACGACATTTCTCACGATAGCTAGAAGCATACTGCTTGGCACCTTCGCGACGACCCTTGTCAAAAGCTTGGTCTTTCTCTTGTCGAAGCAAAGATAGCTCTGCATGGTGATTGCGCTCCGTAGTCCTGCCCGAAAGCTCCAAGTCACTTATCTTCGCCATCAGCTCATTTACCCTGTCCTCCAAAGCAACATTCCTCTCTTTCTCCTCTTTTAGCTTTTTCTTCGCGGCCTCCTTAACATCTCGGGCTTTGTTAGCAAAATCGACCATCTCGTTATATTCTCCCTCCATCTGGACGTAGCCATCTTCAAGGGCGATGAAATATTGCCCCGATGCCTCGTTGAGAAGAAGCGACTACAATAAGCAAAATATACTAGTTAAAATCACCTACCGACAAGAAGGAAGAAAACCATTCAGGAAGAAAAGGAAGGAAACCCACCGCCAGATTGAGTCTCGCGAGCCCTGCTTTACCCCGAGCAATGCCCTCTAAAAATTCAGGCATCTCTGGGAAACCTGGTCGATCGCGATGAAAGAACGTTCTCACCGCCTCTTCCTCGGGAAAAAGCTCAGCCAGGCCCTGAAAAGGGGTATCTTGACCACCTTCAAGGGTCATGGGCTGCTTACCCTTGGCAGTCTCCGAGGCCCTCCCTGCAGGGGTTGCTCGGTGCGAGGAAGGAGACCCGCCGGCCCCTAAGGGGATTGTCGAACCAATCGGGGATTGGTCGTCTAGAGGCTCTGGCGCGCGTGTTTCGGTCTCCACAGATTGAGGCACGGACTCGCAGATATTAACACCGCCAGTAGAGGTTTTCTTCTTTTTGGAGGGAGCTTTGTTCTTGTTCGCCAGCTGCTTTCGGCGCTTGCTCTTCTGTGGGGCGGGAACCTGTTCATCAATAGTTTCTTCGTCAAAAGAGTCGTCAGAACCCTCAATGGTCGGGAGACGCGAAAAGTATCCTGTCTCTGCAAATAAATAAAAAAATAATAATATAAATATATAATCAAAAAATCCATAAGCATATGACATCGCGAATCCGTAACAATAAAAAAAAAGGAAGAAAGGATAAGTAACAACAAACAAGAAAACCATTGGACGAGAGACATAAGAAATACCATAATGGTGCTTAAGGCTAAGTCCACGCTGGGCTAGCACCTCATGGGTAATACACCTCAGGAATATGCGCGTCGAAACAAGATCAGGGAAATTATGGAACTTGCGGTAAAGGCAATCTTTCTTAGGCTGAGACCAGTTACCAGATTTGGGTTGGGTCGCGAGCATCGATATCTTAGTCGAGATCCCAGAACCCGGAGGTGGTCGTACCAAAAACCAGTCAACCTTCCACTTCGGTATGCGGGGAGGACCATCCCACTCCGACTTGCCATTTTTTACGGCTGTAAACATCCCCATTTCCTCAGGAGCCCTTCGCGTGGAGAACATAAGGAGAAAATGACAAGGATTGGGTTTTACCCCGATATCTTGACACCTCATCACATAAATAACCAAGGCCCTCCAGAAGTTAGGATGCATCTGAGCTGGGCTGTAAGTCAGCTATCTCAGGAGCATTTTAGTAAAATTGGAGAAAGGGAGCCTAAAGCCTAGCTTGAGAGACGATATACTCAAAGGAAAGAAAGTGCCATACTCATCAAGAGAAGTTCCACCCGAAGATGGAAGAGCAAAAATTGTACCTTCTGGGAAGGGATAGGCATCTGCGATAGTGAAAAGATCTCGAAGGTTAAGGTCAGAAGGAAGGGCCGTGAACGGGTTCCCAAGGTTCTTGACCTTTTTATAACGAACACGGCGAGTCAAAATCTGTACGCGACCCGCCGGATTATTGAAAATATCTTCGATCTCCAAGCGAGGAAGATCGCCTCGCCAGGAGTAAAACATCTCATAGTCCTCACGACCGAGTATTACAGCCTCAGAATCTTGAGGAAGATCTTTATTACCATAACCCGCATCCGATCGCGAGGTAGAAGGAACTTCATCGCCATTATTTCTTACAGGGTTTCCTGTGGATGATTAAGAGAAAAAAGATCGAGAGTTAGTTTTCCAGGGCAAGAGTACGAAACGCGAAGACCAGAAAGAAGCTTCGCGAGCCATGGGAATGAAAAACAAAGAAAACCCTGGAAAACGAGAAATATAAGATCTGAGTGGGAGTCAAACAGACCCCAGGCGGGCACTCCAAGGAAGGGCGAGATGAGTAGGATAGAAGCCATGAGAAGAAAACCGACTTGAAAGAACGATGAGAATCCTGACAGCCTAAAATGGCTTCTTAAGGAAAGAAGAACGCCCATCACACAGGAGAAGGGAAAAAGGGGCACCGCCCAGTGAAAAACCAGAAAAGGTGCGGAGAAAACCCGCCTGACCACCATGAAAACCAGTGAAAGCTTCGAAAGAACACAAAACAGCGGAGATATGAAAATACCGAAATCATGTATAATAGAAGTGGAAAGAAACAACAAGTAAAAAGCGAATTCGAAATAGAACTTACCAGCCATTTGTGAGTCTGAAGATTGTCTGAACGAGTGAAGGCTTCTCAAAATTTTATTGAAAATAGGATTTTACAGAGGAACACGAACAGTTGAAGTAAAGAGGAAGGAAAGAATATGACTTGACAAGCTTTATATAGGAAGACGAAAAAAAAAGAATCCCCCAAAAGGCCACCACGTGTTGAAAGATGTCAGAGCGCGGGAAGACGAAGCGTCTCGAATTTAATTCAAAATTCAAAACAAGCGCGATGGAATGAGAAGGAGTCGCGAACGAATAATCTTCAAGGGACTCCCCGAGAACTCGACTTCAATCAGTACCCAAGCCTTACCTTCGTGAAGGCAAGGACTTGGGGGGCTGGCTGTTGGACCCGGTTCTCGTGAGTCGTGACACGAACCCGGTTCTCGCGATTAAAGTGACATGAACCCGGTCCGCGACTGAGAAACAGGCCGCGAGCCCATAAGGGTGAGTAACCAAATCAAGTATGGAAGGCCCATCAAGAGGCCCAATAGGTAAAGGAAGCAGCATCAGATAGTGTGGGACCCAATGTCCAGTTGTAAATCCTAACGGCAAAGAGAGAGAGGAAGGGGCGACTGAGAGCATCTTCTTCCCCCTTGAGAGAGAGAAAACACATAAGGCGATTACTCATTTCCGAGCTCGTCTCTTCGTTCCCGATTCACCTCTTTTAGTAGGAAATCGGATGATCGGTACCTGGATTCTGACTCTCGGTATCGTCATCGTGCTTTTGAGGTTTGATTCGTCACGATTGGTTGAGTTTCATCATTTACTGTTTCATTGAGTTGGCTCACGAGGTTTCATTGTTTTAGTCATTACTTTGATCGCTATCTTCTCTTTGTGTTGCTTCATTCTGTTGTTGTTATTGAGGCGTTGTGTTCATTTACCTATAGCTATTACTGACTTGAGCGTCGGAGAGCCAAATCAGGGGGTTCAACCTTCCGGTTTGGTTGTGCAGGTATCATAGGGACTGAAGAACATAAAGAACAGAAGAGGATAGCACGTTTTGATCCAGATAACAATGTGTCACAAGTTGTTGCTCCAGTTTGCGTAAGGAAGGTCTCCAGTATTTGAAGATTCATAGAAGGCCAGATCTCGCGAGGTGTTGATTGCGAGATCGCGAATATCTGGGCTCCAAGAGTCTTGGCTTGACGTTGAGAAAGAGCGGTGAAGTTGCAGAAAATTAACGTGGTTATTTGGTGGTTAATGGAGAAAAGAATCAGCCTAAAATCTAGCTAGGAGAAGGATATTAGGATATTTGTAAAATTGGGGTATATTTAGTTGAAAAAAATAGGATGAGGAACATTTCCTATTAGTCTATTATTAAAAGAGGATAGAAGCCCAATTTCCTCATCGAAAAATCAGTAGACATTTTACACTCAATCTGCCTAAAAATACAAACAAAGCGGGAGCCGTGTCAATGAACAAGACGAGAGCTTCGAAATCGTGGTCGAAGCACAATCTTCCCGAGGAGCTATGGCCGGAGATTCTTTCCCGACTCCCCGTCAAAGTCATGTTCCGATTCCGCTGCGTATCCAAGTCGTGGAAGCTCTTAATCGACGATCCCAATTTCTCCCGCTTACACCTCTATAACTTCAACAAACACCATGAACCAAACCTCTTCTTCGCACTAGGAAGATCTCCACCTGAATGCGTTGTCAAGAACCTCAAAACTTTCAAAACCATTTTCAGTCTCGGCTTTCTCCAAAGCGACCTTGATTCTCTCAATGTCCTCAGAACCACTCCCACTCGTAGTGAGGCGGTCAGATGTTGGTCTATCGTCTGTTCAGTCGATGGATTGTTCATGCTACAGTCCAGTCAAAGATCAGATTTTATGCTGTGGAACCCTTCCATTAGAAAAACCCTAACCCTTCCTCCCTCTCCTGCTCACCCACTGAATAACATGTATAACTTTGGATTAGGGTTTGATCCGTTGAGTATGGATTACAAGTTTGTCAGATTTGCAGTGAACCGGAACGCGAGTCTCACATTCGTAGCAGTTTACACTCTTGCCACTAATTCGTGGAAGGCAGCTGAATATCAAGGCCAACACCAGGAATTTTTTCTTGAGGTTGGGAAGAGAAGTATCTCTTGTAGTGGTGTAGTGTATGCTCTTACAAACCTTTTTGGGGTAGTGGTATCATTTAATTTGCGGACTGAGTTATTTGCTTCCATTGAATTGCCTGAAACTGATGAGGAAGCGCATCACCAGGGTCTCACACTAATTGGACTGGTTTCTACCTCTATGTCTAACGTAGCCATATGGCAGTTGGAAGGAGACCATGTTAAATCGTGGAGATGCATTCAACGCTGCGTCTTTCCTGGTCCAGATCCTTTCGGTGTTCCTTCGTATATGCTATTTTTATGGCTGAAGAAGAATGGCGCGATGTTGTTGAAGTGTGATGAAACTGAAATGGTGATGTGTTACAATCTTGAAACTCATCAACACAAGATGATGTTGGCGAAGAATAAGAAGTATTTCGCAGTGAGAGACACAGTGGAATACAAGGAGAGCTTGATTTTGCATCACTAGTAAGACTGAACACGAGCCTTTCCTTGGTAATCTTATACTCTTCTTCGTACATGAAACTATGATGATTTGTGTTTGGATTATTGCTCTTTCATCTAATTATAGGCCTTGTGAGTTTAGTAGCTAAGCACTCAATATTGTTGTCTTTTGATTGTTAGATTGACCCATGTTGGCTGGTCAACACTTAAGTAAAAGAGATCCTGTTATAATCTATTGCGGTTCCAAATGTGATTTATTGTAGAAGTTTGAGATCTAAGAAGGAAAACGCAAGCAATGATCAATCAGTATAATTGATCATTGAAACTTGATTTATGAATTGAGTCAATCCTTACAAAAGAGAGTGTTTGGAAGAAACACCAAAACCTCAACTAACTCTCTGGAAAAAACTCACTCTAACAAACTAGAGGCAATCAATATAACAGACACTATGACAGCTATACTAGTGACGTGGTTGAACCAATGGGATGAAGCCACCTCAGCACGCAGGCACCCCACGCCTATTGAGCTCCGGTCCTGGAGCTGATGTGGCACTTGAGAATGGTCCGACCCAGCACAACAGTAGCTTATTGAGAAGAGTTAGGATATGTCAACATCCCCCCCTGAAGATGAAACAGAGGTGAGTGGCAACGAAGAGGGAGGAGAAGGAATCGAAGAGGAAGGAAGCAGGACAAAGTTCATCTTCGACAAGAGGAAGAAATGTTGAGCCTGGGGCAATCCTTTAGTCATCAAATCAGCTAGTTGAAGGGAAGTAGAAATGTGAGATGTCTGAAGGAAGCCACGAGAAATCTGATCACGGGTGAAGTGACAGTCGATGTCAAGGTGCTTAGTGCGTTCGTGATAGCAAGGATTAGCAGCCATCTGCTGCGCAGCCTTGTTATCACAGAATAAGGTGACCGGGAGAGTCACAGGGATACGCAAATCCCGAAGAATGTAGCTAACCCAAAGTAGCTCAGCAGTGGTAGAGGCCATACTACGATACTCAGATTCAGCCGAAGACCGGGAAACAGTGGCTACTACTTCTCTTTATGGTCTCTTTTACCCCGTGCAGACTTCTTTGAAAGTTGTTGGTTTTACTGATGCCGACTGGGGGTCTTGCCAGACTACTCGCCGTTCCCTTTCTGGTCACTGCGTTTTCCTTGGACATGCCTTGGTCTCTTGGAAAACCAGGATTAGATGATGTGTGTTGGATGATAGAAATGAGATGACAGCATTGTTGTTTAAGGAAAGGAGTTGATGACAGGATTTAGAATTTAAATTTATAATATTAGGTATGATGACAGATTGAAAATTGGATTCATTACAATTCAGGAATTGTAGAGTGATGACAGAATGTTTATGAAGACAATAACATGTGCTATACAGGTACAAAATGAATATTCTAACTGTATGTTGGGGAGGAGACTGGAAGATGAAAGATGGTTCGAATGCTTATGTTGGGACATTGATTTCAAAAGCATTTGTAATCGACATCAACATAGGGCTGGATGGTGCAAAGGATACCATTATTCAAAGGTTTAATTTGAAGACAAGCACATGAAATTGAGTTGTCGCACTTGAATCCTTTCCAGAAAATTCAGATACCATATATTGTAGAGACGGACGAGGACTTCAAGTGTTTCATTGACATCAACAAATCCATTTGAATGAGAGATGGTAGAGACGGGAGACCACCATCACCCTCCACCGGAGGTGGGGCCGCCACCAGTTGCACCACCTTCTCCTGGTATGCCAATGGGAGCTGCAAGGGGCCCACTTTTTCCACCTCAAGAACAGCTTTTTAATCTCACTTACTGCATCCGGCGTTTGTCTCCTTCTCTCTTTTTCACACTAACTTTTAATTCTGTCATTTGCTAGTAAAATACTTTTTATCTTTCAGTTATTGTTTTAAAAAGTGGTTGTAATTTGGAATTGTATGTGGACCTTGCAAACTTTTTTCCTAATGATTCAACCTTCCGGATCTGAAACAAAAATTAACTTTTTGTTTTGAATCTAAATTTCATTCCTCATCATGAGATCTCAACATTAATGAAATTGATGTATTTTGTATATTTTACTTATGATTGTAATCCATGATCATCTGCAGCTCAATTATGTGTATTAGCTTTTCAACACTACATAGTGATGCTTGGAACTACCGTCTTGATTGCAAGCGTCATCGTGCCCTCCATGGGCGGGAATAATGTGAGTTTTTTTCCATCCAAATCCTTATTAGATACTAAATGTGGATTTATGAATTCTGAAAATCTCTGCTGAAATTTGAACAGGGCGATAAGGCTCGCGTGATTCAGTCACTGCTGTTTATGGCAGGAGTCAATACACTTCTTCAAACTTTTATAGGATCTAGACTTCCCACAGTAATGGGTCCTTCATACGCTTTCATCATACCAGTTGCTTCCATCATCAGTGACTACAATCAGAAGGTTTTTCATTCTGAGCATGAGGTATGAATATAATGTATGTTCAATTGTTCATACTTTTCTTAGAGTGCTACTGACCGAATCAAACTATTAATTTACTGTGACATTTGGTTTTTGTAGAGATTTCTTCACACCATCAGAACAATACAAGGATCTCTCATAGTGTCTTCCTTCATTAGCATTATTCTCGGGTATGGCAAAGCATGGGCGTCTTTAATGAGGTAACAAAAAAAAAGAACAACTTTAGATGCCAATTTCTTATATTTAATACGGTCGTTAAACTAATTTTAACATATTCCTTAATAGGTTCATCATTCCTGTTGTTGTTACACCAGTAGTTAGCTTAGTTGGTTTTGGTCTATTCACAAGGGGCTTCCCACAGGTATCTACTATAAGTTCTTGAGTTCTTCTGATACAAATGTATTTTATATAATTAAAGATCATTGTTGATAATCTTGTTGTTAATCAGCTGGCAAACTGTATTGAGATTGGGCTACCTATGCTAATTCTGCTGGTTATAGCCCAACAGCATGTTAAACGCTTGTTACATCAGCTGAGGTTTTAAACTTCATTTTCTGTGTTCTATAAAGAAATTTTATTTCCATTTCTTGATTTGATGGTTTATGCAAATTCTTGGTGCAGTCTACTGCAACATTTTATGCAGCGTCCCGCCTTGCTGGTGCAACGCCTCCTCCAGCTCACGTGCTCAGCAGAAGCATTGGCTTGCAGGTCACTAAAAGAAGCTTCTTTCTTTGGCCAAGTATTATTTTTCTCTGACAATTTACATTAATCTTGAAATTTGCAGGGTGTTAATTTGCTACTCGATGGAATCTTTGGTGCTGCAGTTGGCACTACTGCATCTGTGTAAAGACAATACTTTTTTGAAAAAAAAAACTTGGTTATTTCATAATGTTAATAAGACTAAGTTTTATATTTTTCAAACATAATTAACCATCAATGGTATTGATATCTTTAATCCAAGTTTGTGTTGAAATTTTTCAAACATAATTTATCATTTGTCATATATTGTATAAATTTTGTAGTTTTTGTTGAAATATATTTTGTTTTATATTGAATAAGAATTTATTTATTAATATATATTATTTAAATAACAATATTAGAAATACAAAGAAAATATTTTGGGAATGATATGGATTATCATAGTTTTTTATCTTAAAATATATTATAAATATAAAAAAGCTTACACACCTGCTTATTTGAATAATTCTTTTTCCTCAAAATTATTAAAATAATTAAATCAATAAATATGTGGGAAAAAAATAAAAAATCTATTTTTCTAACAAAAAATGAGGTAGATTCAAATTCGATCATCACTTGTAGTATTAATATTATAAATAATACCAATAAGATACACATTATTATTTAAATAAATATTTTTTCTCGAAATTATTAAAATAATTAATTCTATTGATATTTGAGACCAAGATTAAAAAAATTGTTATTGTAATAAAATAATGAGGTGAGCCCAAATTCGATTGTAACTTGTAGTATTAATATTATAAATATATCAATATGATTCATTAGCCTAGTGGTTTCACTAGGCTAATGAATCATATTTTTTTGTATTTTTGTATTTTTTACAAAATTGTATACGTATAAGTTCTTATACGTATATCAAATTTTTTTGCCTGTCCGCTCGAAACGAGCGTACGCCCATAATGGGCGTATGAAAATGTAGTGTGGAAAGAGAGAAAATGTAGTGCGTATAGACGACACGCTTTTATAGACTGCCTTTGAAAAATGAAAATCCGATCCTCGAGTGAGAGACCGTACAAAAGCGTGAAATGGAATAGAAGGACGAGGGGAAGAAAAAGTTGTGGCTCACCCAAATTATGAAATATCGTCTATTCTCTGTATCTATCTTATATATTATAGATTTTCGTATACGATATAATGTTGTAAATAGGCGGTTTAGGGTATAGATAGTCGAAGGACGAACACCCGGTTACCCTCTTTGTCTTCCTCTTATCCGAAATGAGTTGGAGATTCTGATGCATTTAAGATATTAGTCTTTTTACCAAAAATACAGTCTTCACAGAAACTCAAGTCACAAGGTTTTTTATTAATTAAACCTAGCTTATGTAAATGGTTTAGGCCTTTATTACCAATGTGCCCCATTCTGCTATGCCACACCTTAGTTTGATCTAAAGTAAAATTATTATTATCAAAGGAGAGATTTAATTCTGGTGAAATGACAACATGATATAAACCACCTTTCTTAATTCCCTTTATAAGAGTAGTCCCATTTTTAATAACTTCTCTTATTCCATTTTGAGTAACAATCATACACTTAAGGTCATCTAAGGCTGACTCAGATAACAGGTTTCTTCTAAGGTCAGGGACCCACCTAACATTCTGAAGGGTCCTAACAACACCATCATGCATACACAAGGGAACACTACCTACACCTCAAGGCACTGTGATCACCTAACATCACCTTACCCTCATAAGACTCAACTAGGGAGCTAAAACAAGATTTATTAGGAGTAGCATGCATGGTACAACCAGAATCAAGGATCCAATCATTATCAAGAGGAGCATCAGAACACATCAGTAATTTACAATCATTGTATTCCTCATATTCAAACACAACAGCAGTGTTATCAATTCTAGATTTATTGGCATCATCCTTTTTCTTTTTATGACAATCTTTGATAAAGTGTCCTACTTTACTACAATAGAAGCAGGTTTTCTTCTTATCATTACCATTATTAGATCCTAAGGACTCTTTCTTTTTATCCTCATTATACTGTTTAAAATTCTTCTTAGGTTTGCCATTAGCCATAAGAACCTCAGCTTTAGAGTCAACCTTCTTATCTGAGTTCTTACCCCTAAACACCTTTAGAGTTTCATTCTTTTCAGTCAAGGACTCAATGATCTTGTGTTTTGTTAAAGATTCATTTCCAAACTGAATAACATCTTTAAAGTTGTCAAACTGAGCAGGCAAAGAGTTAAGGAGAATAACAACTTGGTGTTTTTCTTCAATCTTTTCATTACATCTTTCTAAATCCCGAGTCATCCTAAGAAACTTATCTAGATTATCATTCAAGGTCAGATTCATATCCATTTTATAGGTAAATAATCTGCACAGTAAAGATATTCTAGAAGGCATGGATTTAGTTAAGTAAAGAGATTGTAAACCTTCCCATAGAGATTTAGTAGTCTTGAAGTTTACCACCTGTCGAGCAACATCATCAGACAATCTGATCATGATCTCTGAATGAGCAATCTCATCCATCTCCAGCTGCCTAGCAGTTGAAGTCTCAGCCATGTAGTCACCCTTAATGGCTTTGGACACCTTTTCTTTGATCAATATGGCTTTCATCTTCACTTGCCACATTGCAAAATCAGTGGTTCCATCAAATGGCTTCATCCTTATGTTGTTATCTGTCATGGTACCTGAATCAACACTCAAGTTAATCAGAGCACTTTTACAGTAGACAAAATCAAGGTAAAGCACTTAAGAGATTCTTGAAATTAACACAATAATCCAAGAAATCCTCAGGTAACTACTCAGATAGCTATGATAATCACAGTATCACCAAGATATCCCGAGTTACAATGCAAGTAGTTTAGATCTTACACAAAAGACCTAAACAGAACTACATGCAAGACAAGAAATGATCAGTCAACAAAAGTGAGCGGAAGCAAGATACCAGAAATCAGTCAAAACACCAAAGATCCCTGGAGATGAACTTCTAAAATCACACAAGATCCAGAAAAGCACAAAACAAGGGAACCTGACTCTGATACCAATCTGTGAGATTTAATATTGACAGATCGAATCAAGAACACACACAACAGTAACTGTAATGGACACAGGAGATGTTAACGAGGTTCGGACTCAGCCTATTCCCCGTGGCCTCAAGATAAGAGTCAAATCCACTAAGTAAAGGTGAAGGTCTTACAGAGAGCATACAACAACAACAACAGATCTAAACTCACAAAGGCTTACAACTACAGAAACAAGAAGCAAGCAAGAGATAGAAGAACCCCCTTTCACAGTCACCGGCAAGACTTCGAACCCTAGCCCCGCTGAGCACCCGAGGTCGCTATCTAGAGCTTCTCCACTAGCCAAGACCACCGTCTTCAAGTTTGGAACACCAACAACAAAAGATTTTCTTCGGCGAAGAAGAAGAATCAAACCAACGTCGATCTCCCTCAAGAGTCCTCTCTCAGATCTCTCTCTCTCTCTCTTCTCGGATGAACAGGTACGAGCACAGGTAAGAAGTGAGGCGAGAGTAAGGGTTAGAAGCTTATATACCAAGCTTCTAACTCAACACGCGGAGCCCCGGTTTCCTCCAAGCGGGTCGGGTCGAGTCTTGGGCATCTGTTACAGATTTGGGCCTAACCTTCTAATGGACCAGCATAAGGCCCATTTCAACATAAACGAGTTTCCTACTAAGCCTAAGTACAAGATCTGTTAACAATGGCTAATTCCCAACAGAGATGGAAATTATCCTTACAATATGCCCTCTTAATTTCCAACACTTTTACAATGCCTAACTCTAACTGTAGAACACAACCATTGATCGAGAAAAGGAGCAGATTTGAAGCTACCAACCATCGTCGGCCAAAAACACACTTCAACAATCATCAAGGAACATCCAGAATGTGGAGAGAGTTCCTGCAAAATGCAAACTTATCAGCTGTTACAATATAATGTTGTAATAGGCGGTTTAGGGTGTAGATAGTCGAAGGACGACAGTGGAGATGAAGATAAAACGGATATATCAGGAAGATGACTATCATCCTCCATCTCCTTAAGCAACTCCACAACTTTCCCTACATTGATTTTTAACCGGGGAAGAAGGGGGTATCGGGATGAAACGAAGGGATTGATGAACAAGGTAGATATCAGAATGAGTTTGGAGATTGTGGTATATGAAGGAGACGAAGAGAATGTGTTCTTAGTTGGTGATGAAATTAGCATTAAGAGAAGAGATAATTAGGGTAAAGATTTAAAATATTAGCATTCAGATTAATTTTTAACCGGGGAAGAAGGGGGCATCGGGATGAAACGAAGAGATTGACGAACGGGATAAAGACGGGAATGAGTTTGGAGATTGTGATAGAGGAAGGAGACGAAAATGATGTGTTCTTAGTTAGTGATGAAATTCACATTTAAGAGAAGAGATAATTAGGATAAAATTTAAAACATTAGCATTTATTAGGTACAAATTACCATTACTTCTTCAAACTCATCAACTTTTATATATACTAGACTTTTTGGGCCCGCGCTACGCGCGTGTTTTACGGCTTATAAAACTTCACAATAAGACGTTGTGGACTCGAAGAGTAGAAGATGATGATACGTTCCATACGAATCCATTATAGACATGTGTTGATGTGTCAGAATCTTCATTTGGGCGACATATTCATAAACGTAGGAATGAAACAGGAAAAGAAAAAATCAAAAAAAATGATACATTAAAAGCAAAGCATTAAATGCAGTGTGATTAATTTGGGAAACCCCTAATTTTATTGTATGTTAAGCTATTTTTTATTTTTTATTTTTTACTCTAATTAAAAATATATTAAATAATCAACTCTACAAATAAATCTTATAAAACAATCACTTCATTCAACATAAAAAAAATACAAACTAGTCCTTTTCTGCCCGTGCCCGTGCTACGCACGGGCCAAAGTCAAAACTAAAGAAAAATTATATATCAAAGACCTTCATTCAATCAACCAATCAAGATTGAAACTTTCTTCAGCAACCTGAATATGAACCTTAGGCAAAGCAGTTTTAAACTCTTTCCATGCCCAAGAAATCTCCTCATCACAAACGACGTGGCGCAACGATTGCAACAAACCGACAGATTCTGGCAGACAATTTACATTAGAACATTCTCTCATGTCAACCTTTTCTAAGCTCATCAGCCTACCAATTCCATCAGGCAGATTTCCCAATTTCAGACATTGTGATATATTAAGATACTTCAACCAAACCAGCTGAGAAATCCCAGGCGGGAGCGTCTTCAACTTAGGGCAAGCATAAAGCCTCAGAATTTGGAGGGAATCTAACAAACCCAGATCAGATGGCAATTCAAGGAGGCTATGACAGTTTGTGATACTTAGTGTTTTTAATGACCTCAACCAACAGATGCTTTGTGGGAGATGGGTCAAGTCAATGCAGTGATCGATTGTGAGGTCGGTTAGGTTTGGGAGAATCCAAGGTAAATCCACAACTGATGGTTTTTGGGTTTTTTCCATTTTACAGAGGACTAGAGATAATTTATGCATGTTTTCTAGTGGCATGGTTGATGAAGGGAGCTGAGGAACACTAATGCTTTCTAACCAAAGACTTCTTAGGTTGTTCATGTGGGAGAAGACTGGTAGATTTTGGAGAGTGGCGTGTGATGTGCTGTTGTTGACTACAATTAGTGCTCTTAACCTCGGCATGTTGCTTATAAAAGGTGGTAAGAAAAATTCTTCCGAGCAGAAATTGAGGATGAGCACTTCTGTTTTCGGAAATTGCATGGAGAACCAATCTGTTTCCTTCATTTTCCCTGAATTAATCAAAGATCCTATTCAAATTCCGTAAGACTATTTTAGAAGATTGAATTATAAGAGACACCAAATTTAAAGTATACCTAAATGAAGTGAAACGAGCTGAGCATGAAATGGTTGGTCTGCGTTTCTCTCCCAATCTTTTGGGAGTCTTTCTTCCACTCGAGGCATCAGAAGTCGTCTACGTTGATTTATGTTAACTTGATTGCTTAAATGAATAGCAAGATCTCTCAGCACATCATGTTGGGTCACATAAATATCATAGTAACTGCGGTATATGTCGCCGGACCTGCGAAAATCAACACAAAAAATGAAAATTAAGAACACGGGGTATACATATAAAGTCAATAAAACTTTGAAAATGTACGCACCGTGAATCTTTAACCAAACTCAGGAGATTTTTATCAGAAAGCTCAATGAGAATTGCAAATGCTTCTTCCTCATCAATATCATGAATCTCAATCCACATATTAATTAGAATATCCAGAGGAATCTTCTTATCTTCTGGAAACGCAGCCATGTCCACAAAACACTCTCTCACCTTCCCTTGCAAGTAACCGATACTCACTTTCATACGCTCAAGAACATTAATCTGATGAGCTTCACAAATCGGTTCACCACGTGCCAATCTGTTCTTTGCACTAATCCAAAACATAGGAGGCTGATCACGCAATGATGCACCAACAACTTTCAGAGCTAATGGAAGCCCTTTACATTCACTTACAAGCTACAAAAAACAGCAAACTTTAATCAAATGACGGCACAAACGAATCAAACAACGAGTAGCTGAAGTTCTTACCTGGTTAACCAATTTCTCATTTGCAGAGAAGGGGATCATCTTCTGACCAAAAGAAGAGATGCAGAACAAAGCCAAAGCTTCATCTTCCTTCAAGAATTCCGTCTCGTATGTAAGATTAAAGACAGTCGGGAACTTAAATCTCGAGACAGCAAGCGTTTTGCAGCTCGGAACTTTGAAAACCAATTGCTCCAACACTGAGAGTGACCATACATCATCTAACACAACCAGCTTGTGCATTCCTTGCTTCCATTTACATTGGAGAGATGTAAACTGAGGTACCATAGCATTATGACCTACATATTCAGTTCCTGACAGAAATCCCCATATCCTCAATCTTAAAGCTTCCACGTTTGGAGATTGTGACACTGTTAAGAACAATATCTTATTGCCAAAGTAGCCTGCCCACAAAAAAACAAAAAGAAATCATCCAATAAAGATCAGAACATAATCAGATTGAAAGAGTTTGCCCAAATAACAATCCAGTCAATTACAATCAATTAGTAAGCAAGACTATAACAGAAAAACGTAATACAATTAACTATTCTTGCTAAATTAGTGAGCAAATAAATACAATCAGGAGCAGATGAGGAGATTACTTTTGACATGATTATCCGTGCAAATCTCCCTTACTAAAGTGGTCTTCCCAATTCCTCCAATTCCACAGATGCCTATGACTCCAGCATCTTCCCTCTCCATGAGAAGCTCCTTCATCTTCTTCACACCAACCTCCAAAGCCGCACTCGAATTCCTAAAATTACCTTCAGATTTCTCCCCTAATTCCTCCAGCCTCCTCATCTCCTCCTCCAACCATTCACCTCCTCCTGGAACCCCAACTCCAACCCCAATCTTCAAAGCGCTAAGCCGCTGCTCAATCCGGTGCGCTGAGCCTTCGAGTCGATCAAACCGTTCGGCCGTATCGAATCTCAAATGATGCACATCGGCCAATAGATGAGCCTGCATTGGACCTTGCACGAAATCGGCAACTCTCTTCTCCAATTTCTCCATTTTCCTGGCCAATTGGAGGTTTTTGTAGACATTCCAGCGGCCGGATCCGAGAACCTTCTTGGAGAGATCGAGGCCGTCGCGGAGGTGCTCGGAGAGACGGTCGATATGGGACTGGCGGAACTGAGGGAGCTCGACACCGGAGTACTTGATTTCTTGGATGATTGGGAAGAGGTCTTTCAAGTGGTTGATGAGCTGCTCGGCGCTGACTCTGCACAGGGCCGATTTTCGGACGATTCCGAGGAGTTGTTTGAGTAGCACGGTGGCAATCTCGCCGGCGAATAGGTCGGGGACCCCCATCGACGTCGACGGAGGTTGTTTTTTTCTTTTAGAATGGCGTTTGGGGAAGGAATGGAAAGGTGAGGAGGCGGAGAATGGGAGTTTTATAGACTGCCTTTGAAAAATGAAAATCCGATCCTCGAGTGAGAGACCGTACAAAAGCGTGAAATGGAATAGAAGGACGAGGGGAAGAAAAAGTTGTGGCTCACCCAAATTATGAAATATCGTCTATTATCTGTATCTATCTTATATATTATAGATTTTCGTATACGATATAATGTTGTAAATAGGCGGTTTAAGGTGTAGATAGTCGAAGGACGAACACCCGGTTACTCTCTTTGTCCTCCTCTTATCCGAAATGAGTTGGAGATTCTGATGCATTTAAGATGTTTGACAAAATGCCGCTAAAAAAGTTGGGGTGAAAGTTGATTTTTTTGGCATTTGATTAAGTGCTATGGAAAATATTACCCCGTGATAGGAGTTTCTGACAAGTTTAGGTTCTTTTGCACATTTTTTTTGTGGCCTTGATATCAATTTTTCAGTCTCTTGCAGCAAATGCAGGACCAAAAGATGGTTCATCCTTTTCACCTCCTTTTCGGTGATGATGCTTCTTGTCTTTCTTACGACTCCCTTGTGAGTTGGTCTTGCTTTCCTGTTTCCCCTTCGCATATTTTTTGCTGCTCCTATTTGATGGTGTGATGTTTCTCTTTGTTAGATGTGATACAGAAGATGGTGGAGGATCATACACATCAAGAGCTCATGACACGTACAGATCCCTTGGAGGTAACCCTTCTTTCTCACATCCTCCTTTCATGGATGAGATGGCCTTTCGTTCCACCTGCCATGCTTTAGAACTCTTTGAGCTTAAGTAAAATGAAAGAGATTGATACAAAGTAGCATACAAATTATCTTAATCTCTCCGCAAAAAAGACATCAGATACACAAAAGTGATGACAATCATATTGGAGTTGGATTGGATTTTCCAGTAAAGTTTCATTGTTTAGGAAATAATACCGGAAAGTGAAGACCCTTGTTGAGGAATCTATATTTGGTTTCTAAATAAAAGTACTATTGTTGTTTGCTTCCGTTAAAAGGTTGAATAAGTTTGTAATACGGATTAAAAGTCAAGAACTAAGATCTTATTTTTTTTAGTCATGGTATTGGATGAATACCTCGTTGACAATCAGACAAACTTTTATTGTTAACATGGGGGATCAGATCCTTACTTCCATTAGGCTCCTTCATTTGTGTGTCAACTCCTCAAACTGACCCTCGTTCAACTTTCTGTCTCAGAGATCTCAGTCATATTGGTTGTCAAGTTACTTATTTTTTTGATTTTGGGTTGACATTTGTTTTCTTTTGATTTGCAGGAACCTCTGATAGTGAATAGCCTAACTCATATTCAGTGGAAGAAGTCGTCGGGATAAAAGAAGGATTTGATCTCATGGTTCACATTCCAGACAGTGAAGCTCAAATCCTAATGGAAGTTGTAAGTTTATTTGGTGTGTTTTTGCTTCGTCTCAGTTCATTCGTAGCTGCTGGATTTTCATATTAGTTAATTTATAAAGGGTTTAAAAAATGAAATTTATAACTAATATGTTAATAATCACAATGTTTATTAAAACTTTAATCCTTCTTTTGTTAAATGTTAAATTATTGAAACACCCTAACCTTTCATCTGATATGTAGTATCTTGTGGTTTGTCTTGTAGGCCTTCTGTGAACTTCTTCTTGTTGTTGAATGCTATGCTTGTAGGAAACAAAACTTAATATACAATGATCCGAAATCTACAGATTTGAAATGTTTTCTTAGCTAAGAATTCAATAGAAATAGGAGTATAGTGGTTCAGTTTTTGCTTCTTACTTGCATCTGTGACGTGACGTTGTTGAAAGCCTCGTGGAACACTATAGTTTGAGTGTAACTCTTAGGTTGTTTCCCCCTCTGCAACAACATTATATATCTTCAGGCCCTTTGGGTCTGTTACTCTTGAAATTGCTACATAGAGTTATCAGTGGCAGAAAACCGGCTTAGGTAAATATAACCCTACATACTTTAGTGATTGTCCCTGAGATTTGTTAATACTCACTGCAAAACATGGTTTTATAGGAAACGGACGGCGTTTCTTAACAAAAAGCAACTTGGATTGGGTTGAACTTAACGTTATTCTGGGAATTAACACTTTGTTTCCAACCCACGTTCCCGTTATTATTTCAGCTTCAGTGTCCCATTCACCAAGGCGTGTAATTATCAGTTTGGTTCCGTTGAACAATCCTTGGGAGGGATTCACATTCCAGAGAAGCATAACAGGTAGCCCTACCTTTAACTATAGGATATGAGGGGCATCATGTAATAGGATAAAAGCATTAGTCACTATCATTTAGTTATTGGTATTTGCAATTTTTAAAATAGCATAAGAAGCATCTATACGTGGTAAGTCGAGGGTTTTTAGGTATTCAGGGGGATACATGTGTTGATGTGGGTGCCAAACATATACCATCTTATCAGACAGGATGAAGTGTGTGCTATGGAAAGTGCCCTCTAAGTTGGTTGCACGCCACTTTCGACACACCATTACCTTGATGGTGGATCTCAATTTAGGAGACAATTTAGCGAATGGAACACAAACCTCGTCTAATTCAAGAGTTGATTTCTTTTGAAGCTCGTCTCGTAGCCTTAATTGAAGACATTGTTGAGTAGAATAATTTGAATTCCTTTGAGTTGATTCCTTTGAGTTGAGTTGAATTGAATCCTAGTAGAATAATTTGAATTGATTCATTTTCTATTCAGTGGTTTCAATATTATATAGTAGTACTAATATTAAAGATAGAAAAATTGTTTAATCTCATCGTCATCATAACTTGTCTTATTATATATAATAATTTATCTTATTTTTTATTTTATTTTATCAAACTTATCTTATTTCTATAGATAATAGAGTAAGGTTATCCTTTTTTATTATCTAGTTATTTTATTTCTATGAGTCAATTACACCGTTAGTCCTTAACCTTTCTTATCTTTCCTAAATCGGTCCCTAATCTTATATATTTTCTATTTTAGTCCTTAACGTTTACAGGTTTTGACGTCGTTGGTCCTTCTGTTATATTTTCTGTTAACTTCTTGTTTGTGTTAGATTATGTGGCATTATATGGTTAGATATATGTGTATGTACGTATTTGATGACAAATTGGGCAATTACAATCTTTAATAAGCTTGACATGATTTACTTTTAATTGAGATAAAATTTACAATAGAAACAAGTTCTCTATAAAAAAAATTATAAGCTAAATCGAAGAAATTGTGTATAAGGGAGAAATACCAACGAATTTGTCAAAAAAGATTAATAACAGTTCTTGTAGGTATATTTTTCCTTTTTTTTTTTTCTTATTTGTATACTCCAACTAACAAGTTTAGAAAATTATAAATACATTGCCCACTACTTAATGTCTTTATATTAACTTCTTCCACATTAAATTTCACTACACATCCTATTTTGGGTGATCTTGAAAGTAATCCCTCTGGTTGGGAGAAATACAATTTTTTTTTGGTCCTCAATCTTTCTAATATCATCCAATTTTTTATTCCTCCATTTTGTAAACCTTAATTTTTTCAAAAGAAGACATGATGCTCAATAATTTAAGTTACATCTAAGTTATTTAACCCTTTTTTATAAAACTATAATGTATAAATTTATTTATATGGCCTTATACAGTAGAGCATAATTGTTTTAATACAAGAAGTAAAACATATAAATAGTTGCCACGTACGAATATTGACGGCAAGTTAACGGAAGGATCAATAATGTAAAATTTGTAAACGTTAAGGACTAAAATAGCACATATATAAGGATAGGGACCAATTTAGAAAATATATAAAAGATTGAGGATTATGATATTCAAAATATTTTTTGATTAACGATTAAAAGATTAAGATTAAAGATCAGTAATGTAACATCTTTTTTTATTATCTTGTGTGAATATCTTTTATCATTATCTTGTGTGAATATATTTCAATCACCCAAAAAATTATATATATTACGATTATGATATGATATGATGATTATTTATTATAATAGATTGATATGATGATTATTTATTATAATAGATTTGTTAAAAAAATATATGTGAAAATTTCTTTTAGAAAGATGTGAACTTTACTATTGGACTTTTTTTCGGCGGGCCAATATATGTGAAAATTTTGAAAGATTTGTGCCCAATGCCCTATTTGGCACTATACTTGTAACAACTACACTACCCAACTAAGTCTTTAGTTTCTGCCCTATCCCACCCCATCCCTACAACGAGAACATCAGTACACACCTCTCAACGAGACCAGTCCGAATTAGAGACGATGATTTCATCCCCAACCAAAGTTCAGTCCGAAGAGACGATGATTTCATCACCAACCAAAGATCAGTCCTCAAAGACGCTGATTCCATCACCAATGGCAAGATCACTCAGCAACTTCGTCCTCACACCAAACATGAAACCAAACACGGTCCACACACTCATCAGCACCGACCAGGTCAAGATCTCTCTCCCACTCAAATCCGCTTTCCTCTCCAAAAACATCAGGCGCGAGTTCCGTGGCTGGCCTAACACTCGAGTCGCCATCGACTTCGCAACGCTCAAGTTGCTGCTGAATCTGGGATGAACCGATGCAGATGCTGCTGAATCTTCTCTACTCTTCGATCTGGCTTGAAATTCCGGATATGAGGAAGCTGATTGAGAGTAAGTTGACGCAGACTGCAAAGGATTGAATCGATTGTGAGTCTAATTTCTGATGTTCTTTCCGGATTTCTTTGTTTAGGGTTTCGGTAGCTAGTTTCCCCCTTTTTCTGGTTCTTGTGGTAGTAGATTTCGGCCTAATTGGAAGTATAAGACTAATCTTGAAGTTTTCGTGAGCGAAATGTGTGATTGCAAACTGATTCAATGTCATCGGTAGCAAATAGGAATCGATTGAAGAATTTTGTACTGAATGTTTGTGATATTGAGTTTCTTGTGGAATCAGGAATTGATTCTTTGAAGAATGTATGAGAATTAGTTTTTCGTTACTCTCCATTTCAAATTCATTACAAACTACTCCAATTTGGCTTATGAGTGAATCTTGAAATTGACTGCAATGCTCTCAGATTGCAGATGATCTGAGAAGTTTTAGATGTAGTTTTGTTATGAGAAGTTTTAGATGTAGTTTTGTTGACTTCAATTTTTCATATTTTATGTAGCACAACTTTTGATTTGGCTTTTAATGTGATTCGTCCTATATACTTGCTTTGAAGCTCAAGTTGTGGAATAGAAGATCATGACTGGTTTTTTGTATTTTTTTTCTCGTGATCTGTAAACAGAGGTGGAAGCTAATTTAGTCTCATCAGTAATTTAGTATGTTGACAGTAGAGGAAGCCATGTTGCATATGTGAAGATCTCTGCATCAAAGCTGTTGAAATCCACTAAGCAATTGCCATGAACTTCGTTTATGATTCAACAATGGATAGGTATTTTCGGCTCGGATCCTCGTTGAACCGGCCGCGCTTGACAAAGGCTTGGTTTGGCAGCAACCATGGCAGCAACCATTGTAGTACGATTAATAAGGGTGTTTGACCTCTTATTAATCGTGTTGACAAATTAATTTAGTATGTTGATAATTTAATGTAATGTGTTGACACCTTCTTTTTAGTATGTGTTGACAAATTTTTAGTGTGTTTATAGTTTTTAAAAGGTGTTGACAATGTAATTTAGTGGTGTTGACAAGTTTTGTAAAGTGTTGACAATTTTGTAATATAACTAGTGTTGTATGTTGTTGACCGTTTATTAGTCGTGTAAACAATTTATTAAGTTGGGTTGACAACTTATTTAGTCGTGTTGACAGTTCTGTTAAAATTTTTGTTGATAGCTCTGTTATAATTTTTCACGTCAGCAAAGGGTTATTATTGGTGTTGACAACTTATTATTCTTGTTGACAGCTCTATTAAAAAATTTGTTGACAACTCTGTTAAAAAATTTGTTGACAGCTCTGTAAAAAAAATTGTTGACAGCTCTGTTAAAATATTTGTTGACAGCTCTGTAAAAAATTTTGTTGACAGCTCTATTAAATTTTTTGTTGACAACTCTGTTAAAAATTTTGTTGACATCAAAGAGGTATTTTCTTATAACTAAAAAAAGTGATGCAAAAACTTAAAAAACATTAAAAATTTCTTTTAAAAAGATGTGAACTTTAATGTTGGACTTTTTTTTTCAGTGGGCCAAGCAAAAGCCCAACTGGAGATGAATATATTCATGAATATCTTGTGTGAATATTTTTCAACCACCCCCAAAAATTATATATACTAGTCCCTCCTGCCCGTGCTATGCACGGGCCAAATGAATTTTAATAAATAAAAATTTAGTACTATATAAATATGAATTAGAATGTGTAATATTGTCCCGTATGTTTCACTTATATTTTACTTTGAATCCGGATAATAATTTTTTAAATCTATTATTATGTTCAACTATTTTGTTATATCTTTAAAAGAATTAAATATAATTTGAGAAATTAAATAATAAAGTATATAAACATACTAAATGCATACACAACACGGGAAAAATATAAGCTTAAACATTAATTGTTTAGTAAAAACTAATTAAAATATTTTCAACTTTTACCAGAAGACCAAAATGTAAATAAAACGACTTTTTCATTATAAATTAAGAAAATTCAATAACAACATGACACATAATAATAGTTTTATGTAAATTGAAAAACATTCATCTTTGAATTTAGAAAATATTTAATTGAAATGGTAATTTGGTTTTTTTTGGTTTTAATTTGTGTGTGCATCAGTTTGGGTACCTGTGTGCAAAGGTTTTAATGTGCGTGTGCATTAGTTTGGTTTGTGTGTGCAGAGGTTTTAATGTGTGTGTGCAACACAAAACAACTACTATGTGCATCACATATTTCACCTGTGTGCATCACTTTGAACAAAAAATGTCTTGCAATAATATTTAGGTATAAAAACTGAATATTACAAAACCATGAGTCTAAAACACACATAAAATTGGTCACTCGATATCCGTCGTTGCCTGCATGTCAAAGCCACATCTTCGCATCACATCCACAACGATTAGACACCCTCCTTCTTTTGACAACATTTTCACTTGTTTGATTGAAATCTGCTAATGGCGATACATATTTGAATCCTTCTCTCGAACAACAAAGATACCTCCACTTTATTGTTTTCTCTGAATCGTTGAATTTCTTTGTTGAACACACACGAGTAGAAAAACCACACGCCTTTGCATAAGATGCATAAAATTGCATGCCATGAAGAAGAGTTGGAAAGAAATGATCAAGATATGGCGTCAAGGCAACATCGCACTCAGGGGTGTAAAACTGAGCTAAACTACCAGGAGAAATAGATGAGATGCTTTCTTCAATATGAGTTTCATTTCCTGAAAAAGGAATGAAACAACATAACACATTTAAACTTCTGTGTGCATCCTGTTTGTCTTGCGTGTGCAGTAATTATGTCTCATGTGTGCATCACTTTTTTCACGAATACATTATTTCAAACTATACACTAGTTCTAGTTTGTGTGTGCAACAAAAACTTCTTAGGAGTGCATTAGAGATATAAAACAAATGCAAAAACAACTTTGTTCGTCTAGAATTCTTATATACATGAAAACTTTGTATTGGATGGCTATACAAGACATTCGACCTAAAATCATACAAGAAAGCAAAAAAACATGTGGTTGGGGAATTTAATCAAACAGGTGGTGTGCTTCCTATAGTTTTCTTCCATTCTTCGAATACCTTACCATCAATGAATCCACAAATTGTTTGTGTGCACTAAAATGCAATTCTGACTGAAAAATACAATCTAATTTCATGAAATTCTGACCTAATCGCTTAACATTCGCATTCAATCAATTAGTACTATGATCACACAATCCCAACGGAAAAGCAACAGACACAAAATTTCAAGCAAAGGATAGAAACCGAGTTAGAGAGAATGAGAAAGAATATTTGTTTATCAGTTCGTAACCTGAATCAGAGGCGGTTGGAAACCTCCATTAGTGGCCGGCGGTTTGGACGGAGCGGACGGAATCGAAGCAGAGAAGTGACGGAATCGAGAGGACGATGTAGATCTGAGCGGACGATGTACAATCGAGGCTTAGACGTGAATTTCTTAGCGGACGATGTAGCAGAGAAGTGACGGCTTGCTCTTCAAGCCAGAAGACGAATTTGGGTATTTCTGGAGGAGAGACGTGAATTTCTGGAGGAGAGAGAAAAAAACGGATTTAGGGATAAAAGTGACACGTGGAGGGTGGGGATGGGTTGAGCTGTTAAAGAATGGAGGGTGGGGATGGATCTTTATTCCTCATATGGGATGCCATCCTCATGTGATCTTTTTCCATATATTTGTTTGAAATATATATGTGGAAATTTCTTTTTAAAATATCTTGTGTGAATATTTTTCAACCACCCCCAAAAATAGTTTTTCAATTATATAATGCTTATAAAATATAATTTCGTTTTTAACTTACTAAAAGATAAAATCTTTATTAGGAAATAGATTGATGTAGTTTCTTAAAAAATAATCTTTAATTTAATAGTAATAGTTTGTTTGAAAAATATATGTGGAAAATTCTTTTTAAAATATCTTGTATGAATATTTTTCAACCACCCTCAAAAATATTTTTCAATTATATAATCCTTATAAAATATAATTTCGTTTTTTAACTTACTATAAGAAAAATCTTTATTAGGAAATAGATTGATGTAGTTTCTTAAAAGATAATCTTAAATTTAATAGTAATAGATTTGTTTTAAAAATATATGTGGAAATTTCTTTTTAAAATATCTTGTGTGAATATTTTTCAACCACCCCCAAAAATATTTTTTCAATTATATAATCCTTATAAAAATGCAATTTCGTTTTTAATTTAGTAAAAGATAAAATCTTTATTAGTAAATAGATTAATGTAGTTTCTTAAAAGATAATCTTTGATTTAATAGTAATAGATTTTCTTGAAAAGTATATGTGGAAATTTCTTTTTTTTATATCTTGTGTGAATATTTTTCAACCACCCCCAATTTTTTTTTTCAATTATATAATCCTTATAAAATATAATTTCGTACTAAAAGATAAAATCTTTATTAGAAAAAAGATTGCTGTAATTTTTTAAAAGATAATCTTTAATTTAATAGTAATAGATTTGTTTGAAAAATATATGTGGAAATTTCTTTAAAAAAAATGTAAACTTTAATATTAAATTTTTATTTCGGTGGTCCAAGCAAAAGCCCAGTCCAAGATGAATCTTATTATTAGGATATTAAGATCCTTACAATATCCTTTAATAACTGGACATATTTTATCCTTAAGAGCAAAGAGAATATAAATTAGGTTCAGGTGTAACAGTCATTTACGGTGTAACGAGTGGACTAATCTAAACCCTAGGATTCTAAATAAATAAATGGCTGAGATTAACAAAAATGGGTTCTATAATTTTTATATAGGGTTGTGTGCACCGGATTCATGTTCGGGTGGAGCAAATCCCGAAATTAGGGGGATTGAAAATTATTCACTCCCCAAATGTGATTCAGTAAAAAAAACTAAAACCATCTCCCTCCCAAAACCGCATGTCCGCCTCCACTCTCATCTGTTTCTTCCCTCCTCGTCCATGAAAGTACTGCCGTCTTCCTCTCCGTCGGATTTCAACCGCAATGCCGTCTTCACCGTTGGTTCTGTCGGCCTCACCATCAGTTCCTCCGCTCGTCTTCACCGGGAATCGGTCGTCTTCTTCTGAAATCTAAACCACCGAATCCTCCTCTCTTCTCCTCTTGTTTTCCTCAACCCCTCCCCTTGCAAAATCGTGGTGCACTTGACTCCCAAGTTCATGAACTAGGCTTGTGTCTGCCAATAGATCCTCAAACAAACCCATTTCAAAATTTACACGTACTATCCTACTTGCTGCATCATCAATCCTGCTCATTGGTATGATTTCACTCTTTACTTGTGAAGTTAAATCATCAATAAATTCAGTATAGTTTTATGGAACCATGATCTACAACATACCAATAAAAATTATTATGCTTTGTGCATCTTCAGTAAGTGTTCTTAGGCAACAAAATAGAGACTAATCATGTCATTTCCTAAATGAATTTCTGCATATACAGAGTATGTATAATTGGCATTTATAGGTAAAGTGATCATATCAATCCCTTGTTAATTTTATACAAAGCTAAAAGTTAGTTGATGATTCTTGATATAAACTTGGTCTAAGATTTTCTTGGACAATTTCTTCTTCTTCTTATTCTGAATCTCAACTTGTTCTTAAGTGTATGATGTTTGTCCAGACTTTTTATTGTATTTGTTTTGTGCATGATCTGGTGCTTGTTTGGCCAATTAGAAATCTAATGGAAAAAATGGTGCACGTACACATGGCCAATTAGTATAATATTTTTTGGGTTGAACTGGTATTGTATAGAGTATTTGTAATTTAGTTTAGGTTTGTTTGATATTCTAAATATTTTTGTTTCATATTTCATGTTTATAATCTTATATTCACATTTGTTTTATGTATATATAATCTTTCTGATAATTTGGTGATATTCATGTTTTCTTACGTTATATTCTTGTTTAGATAGTAACTAAGATTTTTGTTATTGTTGGTAATTTTCAGGTTAAAAATAAGAGAAGTAGTTGAAGCACCAAAAATTAAGAGGCATTTGACATTTGAGAACAAGAATTCGACACATTTATATTTAAGACTGAATATTGTTTATTGTATTAATGAATATGTTAAATGTAACCTTGAAAGTTTGAAGCTTTATGCTACACAATTACTGAATATTGTTTATTGTAAGAACGAATATGTTCAATCTAAGCGTGAAAGTTTAAAGCTCATATACTTACACCGTCACTGAATTTATTTATGTTTAATCTAAGCGTGGAAGTTCGTAATTGTTAAAACATGAATATTGAAACCAAAACGTTGAAAACAGAAACTCGAATGTACAAAAACTGTTAAAACTTGAATATTGAAACCAGAAACTGGAATACTATTATACAGTGCTAAAACTTGAATATTAAAACCACAAATCAGAATACTACTACACAGTGCTAAAACTTGAATATTAAGACCACAAACTGGATTACTACTACACAGTGCTAAAACTTGAATATTAAAAGCTAAAACTTGAATATTAAGACCACAAACTGGAATACTACTACACAGTGCTAAAACTTGAATATTAAAAACACAAACTGGAATACAGTTTTCAGTAAAATCAGTACTACAAATTTTGAATTTGAAAATTTCGAATTTAATATTAAAAATTCAATGATTTAAATTCACATATACAATCACTTCTAGTTGCCTATTAAGTTGGGTTTTTATTTTTTTTCTCCTTTTCTTCTCTATTTAAATTAAGCCATTGGATCTACCAATCCGACGCTCCAAATTTGTCCACCCGTTACACCATAAAACTCGTTACACCGGAACTCACCTCTCTCTCTCTCTCTCTCTCTCTCTATATATATATATATATATATATATCTTTAATAGGTGAGCATATTTCTTTAGATGTATCGTGGTGTCAATATCCTTTAATATAAGATTTATATTTTATCATATATCTTGAAGTGTAACTTTTATCATTTTTTCAGTAATTTAATATAACACTCGAGATCACCATACCAGGCGAATCCGAGTTGCCTAGCATTAGTGGATCGCTTTGTATAGCAATCAACCTCTGTTCACGAAGATTTGCTTCCTCCATATCCAGAGTCATGAAAACAGAAGTGGATGCAGAGATGAATTAGAGAGATTATAGTGCGGAAGCGAGAATGATCGATACAACACCTCAGAGAAGCAGGAGGTGCAGAAAATCGAGAAAACAAGAATCTCAAAACACTTCTAGGTGCTCTGATACCATGTAGAAGTTTGAGATCTAAGAAGGAAAATGCAAGCAATGATCAATCAATATAATTGATCATTGAAACTTGATTTATGAATTGAGTCAATCCTTACAAAAGAGAGAGTGTTTGGAAGAAACACCAAAACCACAACTAACTCTCTGGAAAAAACTCACTCTAACAAACTAGAGGCAATCAATATAACAGACACTATGACAACTATACTAGTGACGTGGTTGAACAATGGGATGAAGCCACCTCAGCACGCAGGCACCCCACGCCTATTGAGCTCCGGTCCTGGAGCTGATGTGGCACTTGAGAATGGTCCGACCCAGCACAGCAGTAGCTTATTGAGAAGAGTTAGGATATGTCAACATTTATAATCTATCACCCGTTACATTTTCTGCTGAGGAAGGTGCATGCTTTTGAGGTTTAATTTGAACATTGGTCCAGTATGTTTGAACCTCCATTGCCAGTTAAAACATCAAATGGTTAGAGCAGTAGATTGAAAGGTAGACTGATTTTCTGTTTAGTCTTTTTGTATGCAATGCAATGCATTGGTAGTATCCTCCAACAAAGTGACGTTTAATAGGAGAAAAAAAGCTATGGAAGTTCCTTCAATTAAGTCACATTCGCCACAATATTATTGTTCTCCTCAACTGCATTTTTATACAGTTTATGCATTCTTTTCACACTTATACAATATACTTTTCTGCTTTGACATTGGCTCTTATCTGTTTATGCTTACAAAAGTCAACGCTATACTTGAGTTGAGTGCTGGAACCAGGGGAATGGTCACTTGGCAGTGGATGCTATTGCTTCATGCCTTGGGGTTTTCTTGTAGGCAGTATTTGTCACATGGTATGATACTTTCTGTATCTTCACATGAGATGTTGTAATAGATTGTGTCGTCAATGAGATGTTGTGAGATTGCGGAATTGGCAACCGTGGCTTCGGCTGTGGCTATGGAGCTGGAACGACTTCCTCGATGTCGTTGATATTCTGTTTAATTCTGATGTATAATATATTGTTTATACATGAAGCTCAAACTTATGGATTAATATTGAACGATAATTTTATTTGGTTGGAATTCAAGTTTAGATCCAATCTTGTGTCTGGGCATGCCCATTGCCCCATTCTTGTTTATTGAAGATTTTTTAGGTCTGTTTTAAATTTATCAATATCCCTAAAAAGATCTTCTTGATAGATTGTTACTGTCAGAAACTTGTGAGATTTTCAATAGATATTCCATCATTCCTGCAAAATTTAATCCAAAAGGATAACAAGAACCAAAAATTAGCTTAATCTTTCGTTCCTGGTTAGTGTTAGTTCGAGCTTACAAGTCAACTTTAGCTTCAATAGTACATCAGAAAAGGTATACTTCAGTGGACAAAGACTGTGTATTGTTCAATCTGACTAGAGTCTGATAATTTGTCACGAGATGCAATATGCACATTAGAAATTCCAGAAAATCTGTGCTAGAGAAATTCCAAGAATTCAGCAGATTTTTTTTGGGGTGCGAAAAAGTTGAAATTTGGATGTCAGATTAATTATTGGAGTTCAATGTCGAGAATGGACAATGTTTGGGACAATTTTACAGTAAGAAAACCTGATACTGTACTAGTTTAAGTGTTAAACACATCTTATCGTGAAACTTCTAACTATGACAGTAAACTGCAAATCATCTCGGTTGTTGTAACTCTTTTTTTTCACATAACATGGTTAAGAACTTGGATCACAATTCACAGCTTGTAATCTTTAGATGATCAATATAAAGCAACAGGAATACATTCTGATGAAATGCAAGGGATTGGCTGCCCAAGTATCAAATTGTTAAATTCCTACTACAAGCAGGGAAAAATCGAGAGGAAACCCTTTAGGGGGAAAAACCCCACATTTAGTATGTTCGAGATGTATATCTACCTTCCTGCACTCTGTAGTCAATATATGGCAAGGTTTTAATTAGTATTTTGATCAGGTATTGCTCCTTCCAAGCTAATTTAAATATAAATTGCAATACACATAAAGATTTTAAACAAGAACTGAACACTAGCAGCAGTGTAGCTTGAACAATAATGTACTTGAAATTGGAGTAATTTACTTGAACAATAATGTACTTGTACAACAGAAAAACTATCCAAGTACATCTGATTACCTTTGAGACTAGTTTTACCTTAAAACAGATATACATTATACACTTACATCCAGCATGAATCTCCTTGCAGCTACAGGCAAGTTACCTTCTCTATAAGTCCCCACTTAATGCCTTCTCAGTAAAACAAACAGCATCAAAATCTCAACTAACAATCAAATCCAAAAACCGACTCACTTCATATGAGATTCAAACCACTGAAACATCTCTTTAGACTGCAAGCTTGTCATCTCATGATAACCGAAAGCAAGATTAAGCTCTTCCTCAACATGACGCATTGAGACCTTCCCATACGGAAAATGAATTTTACTTTCCTTAAGAGCCTTCACCCATGGAGTTTGCCGCCCGTCTTTGATCATATACCCATTGAAATCAATGAAACCCTTTTCACTAAACAACTCATACAATCTCTCTGCACTAGTTTCATTAAGGCCCGGAATTCTCTCAGACAATAATTTTGCAGTAAGACGAAACTCCATACACTTCACCTCTTTAGCTTCAACTCCTTTCCCCCTCAACATCTCCACGTTTCTCGGTATTATCTGGTTCCTTCTCGAATCCTTAGGCATATGCACAAAGAGTGTAGGAGGGTAATTGGATCCAACATCCATCTTATCAAACATTCCTTCAATGATCATGATAACAATGCTACTAAACCTCAAAGTATCATCATTAGCAAGAACCGAAACAAAATTCCCACCAGAAGACGCCCCCATCGCCACCAACGGAACCCTAGACAAACCATTCTTCTTGATCCACCATTGAATTGCATCTCTAACCACAAACTTCTCCTTCCCAAACGTCCAACAATCGCCCACGCTCGAAATGGCAAGAACAGCAAAATTACGAGCAATCGCATTCAGCACGATCTGTCTCTCTTCAGGCAAGCCTACGCAGCGAGGACACCTAGGCGATTTATCCCAGAAATTACCGGCTTTGCCACTGCATCCATGTGCGAGGAAGAGAATCGCCTTAGGCGATTCAGGCTTTTGCCAGATCAATTCGGTTCCATTGACAAGCCAGACAGTCGGATTGAGTGCCTGTAAAGTGATGGTGCTAGATCCAGCCCTAGAAATGCCGTAACCGAGTAAACCTAGCGAATTGTTCTCCCAAGTTGAGAAGAATGCTACGGTGAGGATGAGTGCGAGGAGTATAACTATGACGGGGATGGGGAATCGGAAGCTCGGAGAAGTTCCAGATTGTTTTAAGGGGTTTCGACCTAACCCTAACCCTAGCATTGTTTTGTAATTGAAAACTCGAAGATCGATTACAGATGGTGGAATAGAAGGATTATCTGATGGGCAAGATCAGAGATCGGAGAATTTGTAGATGGAAGAAGATCCGAGGAGAGATATTGGAGATTAGTAGGAAGGAATTGAAATTGGGAATATTGGTACCTGGTGAAGGGCTGAATCTGAAGCTCCGAATTGCAGTCTCAGGTGAAACGAAGCTCTCCGGGGAAACGAGACAGGTGAGCTAATAAACTGTTAGTGTTGACTTGATGAGGAAAGCAGAGAACTTGTGGAAAATTCTTGACTTGACTTGTAAGTGAGGTTGCTATTTTTAATGTATTTTTAATTTTTTATCCACAAAATAAAACAAGACATAGGCCCCGTTCGGACAAGCTGAACTTGCCCAAAATTCTGTATGAAGTTGAAGAAATAGGGGGGTTGAAGCTTTTTTCACCCGTTCGGCAAAGTTGAAGGCAAAAAGCATATTTGGTTGAAGCTGATTGAAGCTGATTGAAGCAAATGGCGAACTTCAACCAAATAGTGCCAATTTGCTTCATCTAGCCCCCCCCAGATGAAGGAAATTCCTTCAACTTCAACCAGGTTGAAGCACCTCAAATTCCAACAAGTACCCCTGAGGCAAATGGCGAACTACTGTTCTTCATCCTGGTATTGCTGTGTTTTTATTGAACCCTAAACTCGATTTCTCCATTTCGATCGAATTCGAAGAAGCTGAAATCTTGTCTTTTTTTGCAGCGCCAAATCGAAAGGAAGATCATCCAAGCTTTATCAAGGTTCGTGTTGCTTCAATTTTGATTTTTGCTTCAGGCCTTACAATTTGCGTCAACTTGTGATGAACCCTAAAAATCACAAATGTGTAATTTCTGCAATTCTGCAGTAACTGCATAGCTTAGGATAGTATAATGGTTCGATTGAACCCTTTTACGAATTCAGTATTGTGAATTATAGACCAAAATAGTTGTGCACTCCAAGTGTTTGATGAAATGCCAAACATATGGATGATTGCTTGATGACTGTTTTCTCGGTATGTTGTGACTGAGATAAGTTAGATCAATGTTCAGGTAGCAAAGATTATTCATATTTGTCTAGTTTAGCAAGGTGTAGCAAAGATTATTCATATTTGTCTAGTTTAGCAAGGTGTAGCAAAGATTATTCATATTTGTCTAGTTTATAAAGTTTAGCAAAGATTATTCATATAAACAGAAAGTGGATCTATAAACAGAAACACCATGAGAGAAGGCAGTGATCATGTAAAATAATTAAGTGGTTGTGAAAGAAGTTATAGATGCATATTAAGATACAATATAATGATTGTCTTGTGGATATTATGGGAAGATATATTATGTATCCTAGTTTATTTAGATGAGCATCCTAGTTTATGAAAGAAGGCAGTGATCATGTCAATGTCAAAGAAGTAGTTGGTTTTGGTTTGTAAATTAAAGTTATAGATGCATATTATGATGTTTGTATAAGATCTCTTTCAATTCATTACTATGTGAATTTGTTTGTGTATTCACATCTGTTTCAATTCATTACTATGTGAATTTGTTTGTGTATATGTTTGTATAAGATCTCTATAATAAACAATATTGTTTTAACAAAGCCTTTTTTAGATGTCGGATGAAAACTATGCACATGATATGGAAGCTCATTTGCTTGCTGAAGAGGCTGAACGTATGTACTATGCATCCCCTTGGGAAGCCGTGGAAGCCCTTACAGATTGCAGCCCAACCTCAGCTAGTTCCTCATCTGCAACTGTATCACAAGATGAACTGTGGAGGGTAATGAACAATACTATCCCTTTTTGCATTTTTCAATTCAATCATAGTTTCCCGTTATGAAAGTAATGCTCCGTTAAGTCATTGATAAGAATGCCTTCTGCCCTTTGTCTTGCAATGTTTTTAGGATAATAATGTGGATCGATTCAACTACATTATCACTTACTCGGTTGAACAATCTAATAGTCGTGTTCTCTTGGTTCAAGAGGTTGCTCGAGCACTTCGTGACCAAGCTGGGAGGTTATTGGGACAAAATGCATTTGCGAACCGTCAACTACAAAGCATGAATTCTGCATTACAACAAATGGCTTCAAGGCTTAGTGATGAATTGACTATAAAGAAAATGCTAAATGATGAGAACCAAGAGCTCCATGAGCATGTAGCCGAAATTGCCACTTCCAATGTTCAGCTGAGACTTCAGCGTGACGACCTTATTTCTGAAAACAAACATCTTCGAGACGTTGCGACACGAAGCTCAACCTTAGTGTGGTTTCATTATGCTGTTACTGGTCTTGTGATGATGTTAGTTGCCATCTATATGGCTATGTAGTACGGCAGGTTTTATGTACTAAAACATTGTGTGATTTTGGAACGTTGAAATTGTATGCAGGGGGTCATTTTGGACTAGTATTCCCCTCTCCTTTGCAACTTATCTTTGTAATGGTTGTTTTTATTTAAGTTATAATTTGGAGTACTATTTCACCACTTGTTTGAGTCACCCACCAAAGATGGACTAATCCATGTAGGTGCTACTATAATTTATAACATCTTTATATGTAAGTTGTAATGTCAATTTTATACTATTTTTTTTGAACACATGTGGCCTCTAATAAATGGATTAATCCATGTACCAACCTCTATATAAGAGCACATTGGGGTTTATCTCCTCTCCTCACACTTGTGTACTAACACACTCACCCTCTAGTAGAAGAAGCAAGCATCCTCATTTCAACATTCCCCACCGATGGCTAGTATGTGCTCAATTTCTTCTTTACTCATATTGTCCAATCTTGCTAATATTATGATGTTGTAATATGAACGTTTCATTAATGTAGGACAACACATTGTTTGGTTTATGAGTGATGAAGATAGGCTATGTTTCATGGAGGTGCTACACGAATTCCGTGAGGACCTTGAGAGACATTTGGTTCTCGATCTTGCAAGGGTTGAACTATCGTTTTTCCTCAAAACCGGAAAACATGTTGACCCGATATTGTTGAACGACACTTTCAACAAGATGGTCAAGATGTGGCGTTTATGGAAGAAATTTGTGACCTCCGGAAATGTTGCATGCGATCCGGTCTCGGGCAAAGTAATTGGTGATGATCAGTGGTGGGCGGAAAAAATAAGGGTAATATGACTCACTATAGACTTTTGTTTTGCAATACACTATGTCACTATGATATTAGTCTTAAATTCATTTGTGCATATGTTTGTGAAGGAGAACCGACATTTCGCGGACTTCCGTTGGTTTCCGATGTCCCCGGCAATGAAGGACGCTTGTGCTTATCTTTTCCGTAACGTTTAGGACGTTCAAGAGTTGAAACCTTCAAGTTGCGGATCATCGACATTCACTAAGTGTCTTAGTATTTCCTTCCTTTTGCACTATGTCGTTTTCACTATGTCCGTTTAGTATGTCCACTAAGAATGTTGTCGTTTTACTATGCCTTTTCAATATGTGTTGCGTGCTCTCGTTTAATAATATGGTGTTTGTGTTCCTATCTATTGTTTGAGCTATAGTAAGAAATGATGATAACAAAAATGTCGAACTCTTAAAATATAGTAACACATTATATTATACTAAGACATGATGATAAATAAAAGGACAAACTATAGTAACACAACACATTGCATAATAGTAAGACCATGATGATAAAATAAAAGGACATACTCTTAAAACATAGTAACACAAAACATTACATTATAGTAAGACATGGGTGATTATAACCACTCAAGGTTGTTTGCATGGACTCTACTGAGGGTAGAATAGTCGAGATAACAACGTCTTCATGGTTGGATTGAACGGGAATACACGGAAGCACACATACTTGTTATCGTCCTGTATGCAAAAATAAAACTGTACGTCGTTATACAAAATATGAACTTATGAAGGCATGAAATTTAGTACTGCGTAATCATACTCACCTCCAACAACGTTTCCCACCAATCGTCGTCTTTCAAAATGGCTCCCGTTACAAGGTCGCACTCAACGTTGCATGCTGTTTGGAACGACTTCCATAAGTTCCATCTTTTCTTCAATACTTGATAGTGGTTCTTCAGCAACGGGACACTACAGTTCAACCCCGTAGCTCGACCAAACTCCTCTCGTACTACGCCCCACATGAAGTGATCATATGCACCATACTTCACTTGATAGTCAACCAAAACCTCGACAAACTTCTGCTTCTGAACGTCCGTTAAAGGTATAGGGGCTTCCATCTCTTATTCTTCTAACAAAACGTCAAATATAGTATGCAAATTTGTAGTTTTATTGAGTTGATAGAAACTACCATTTGCATTGGTTATATATGATTTCGAAATTGTATAAACATCACTATCATTTGTTATGGAAACATTTGTTACATGCTTTCCACTTTCACTATCATAATGTAAAATGCATGCATGCAAATGACATGAGGCAGCAATGGTCTTCACTTGTCACTTTCAATATTGAAAAAACAATGTCATACATGTCCACCTACGCATGCATTCCATATTTGTAAACCTATGTCATTGTGCATTCAATTTTGTGTCTTCACTTGTCCCTATCACAAGTAGCACCGATTTGAAGCTACATAAGGGGTCAAAGACAATGACATATGCATGCATGCCACACTTGTCTTCTTCATTTGGTGAGAATTGTTCCATCAATGGTAAAAAAAAACTTTTTGGTAACTTATCAACTTATGTACTTAATTTAGTACATTACTATAACTTCTCACAAGTTTTGGTAACTTATCAACGTGGCTACATTATTACATTAGTCAAACTTCTTAAAACATTGCTAACTTAAATACTTGTGTAACAACTTATAACATGCAATGTTCACTAGGGGACGTTTTCTTAGGAATAATGACATAGAATGCTTGGGACAACTCTTCAAAAGCATGCTCATCAAAAACGAGATGTATAGCAACTTTGACCATATCTTTGACAACATTCATGACCTTAATTTTGCTATTTAAGGACCAACATATGTTACTCTTAAGCTCATCCTCTACAAAAACCTCTAGAAATCGACCCATACATTTGAGGATATTGCACATTTTGATTTGAGGTAAATTCATCTCATTCGTTGTTGCCAATCTTTTAGTTTATTTCCCATTGTCATTGTTTTAATGTCATCTTATATGTTTTGCAAGACCATGGACCGTAGGCCTCAATTCACCGGTGGAGACGAAGTTGAAGTCATGGGAGTGGAAAAGGGATTGAAAGGTTCCTATCATGAGGCTCAGATAATATGCGAAAGCCAAGCGATCGGTTACTATACGGTAGAGTACGCAAACTTGTACGAGGATGACACTCATACAAAACGCATAAGGGAAGTTGTTACCGAGATGATAATTAGGACTCGTCCACCCATCCACACAAAGGAAAGGTATGAAGTTGGGGACCATGTCGAGTTGTACAAGCGTGAATGTTGGTGGTACGGTAAAATCAGTCGTGTTTACACTTCCGATGACACGTATCAGATCACGTTTTTCAATTTCGGATACAAAACCATAAGGGCCCCCCACCGTGCTATTAGGCTTGCATACGTGTGGAATGGCCGTCGTAATGTACCCGCCAATACCCCGACCGTCAATCTCGATTAAGTGGTCAATTATGTTGCTTCCCGTTTCGTCGTCACTTGTTTGTTTTAACTTCGCTGACAGTTTGCCTTAAGTGCGTTGACAATTTGTTTTAAGTGCGTTGACAGTTGTTTAAGTGCGTTGACAGTTGTTTAAGTGCGTTGACAGTTGTTTTAAGTTCGTTCACAGTTGTTGTAAGGACGTTTCCAGTTTTATTAAGTACGTTGCCAGTTTTATGAAGTGCGTTGCCAGTTTTAATAATTACATGACAGTTTTATTAATTACGTTGACAGTTTTATTAAGTACGTTGACAGTTTTATTAAGTACGTTGACAGTTTTATTAAGTGCAACTACAAAACCATTTAAATAGAGTAGTAATATAAGAAGTTCAATACATATAAGAGAGTGTTTGATAAAACTGTCATACATGTCACAAAGCATTAGGGCCTACCCAAAAAAGATTGCCACACATTCATGTTACCATGAGCTCAAAACACAAAAAATATCTACCGGTTAGTACATATATATGTACTAACCCATGGCATGTGCTTAAAGTTTACCGAAGTTCAAAGACCAGCTAGAAACATACTTTTGTACTTCCAAATGTGTGTTGCTATCTTATCTCGGATACCGCCCATTGCCGAGTTTTGATCGTTATCCTCTTCGTCATCTTCATCGGTGAACTTCTTATTGGCGTTATCCTCGTCTTCATCATCTTCGTCTGGGACAGAGTCGTAATGCTTGTGTTCTAGTATGAAGTTGCTTAATGCAAAACATGCACATATAATGTCAACTTGAGTGGATAGTGGATATGAAGGCATACCCTTCAGAATCTTCCACCGTTTCTTCAAAATTCCAAAGCATCTTTCAATGGTTGTCCTCAATGACGAATGAATACGATTAAATGCTTCCTTATGGTTCTCTGGAATGTGTTTGATGAACTGGGATTGGTGATATTTAGTTTTCATATATGGCACCAAGTAACCTTTCCTATCCGGGTAGCCCTTGTCACACAAGTAGTAACGACCTATAATATATACCGTTACATGAGTAAAGAGATTGAAATACATTACATATGTATATATAAAAAATAGTTACCAGTTGGAGGATGTGGGAAATTCATATGAGCTTCATGTAAGGCGTGGTCGAACACTCGAGCATCATGAGCACTTCCTTCCCACCCAACAGATATGAATGTAAAGTACATGTCAAAGTCGCACACCGCCATTACATTGATCGATGTGAATCCTTTCCTACATCTAAAAGTCATTTGTTCGTCCTTTGGGACGACACATTCCACATGAACCCCATCAATTGCCCCAATAGCCCCCTGTAAAACAGTTAGTCAGATACTATACGGACTATATACATAAACCATGTTTAAAAATGTTTTATGACTTGCATAAAGGGTTTACCTTAAATACCCTATAGCGAGGTTCGTTTACGACTCTGGAAGGAAGGTTTGCAAAAGTTGGATCACGGGGTCTCAAAAGTTGTTTGACTAGCCCTCCAGAACCAAGGTTTCTCCCAACCAAAGCATCCAACACTTGGTGAAACACCCTGCTAATTGTGTCTCCCGATCGCTGGAAACGCTCACACGCATCTCTATTTGAGATCCCCACCGCAATTGTGTAAAGGAATATTCCAACTTTTTCCAACATTGACATTTGCCGAGAAGGTGAGAGTCCGTACGTATTTTGGAGTGCATCACATAGATTGTGTAGGACATGTCTTTCCATTCGGAATGCATTAACGCATCTCACTTCTGATTCAGAATCCATACACTGCCTCATCCACATGTAGCCGGTCAACTTGGAATTATAACAAGGAACTTTTAGCATATACCTAACAAAGTAAGCAGTACAAAGACGAGCATGGGTTGCCAGTAGTAGATGCAACATAACTCCATATCTCCTTAGACGCTGAGCTCTTGTCAATCGTCCTCGAACCCGTAATCCTCGAGCCATTCCAATATGCAGTCACGTTTGTTCAAGCGAAAGCCATAACTGAACATTTAAACGAAACAGGAGATGAATCTGTTAAAAACAGAATCCAACAACTTGAAAACAAGGACATGGGAAAATCTGTGATACAAATCACAATACATCATTACCCAAAGTACAAACATAAATTCATTACAAACAACAACATCAATTTAAAAAACAACAACAATTTAAAACACATGCAAATAACAGTTTGTCAGTCACAGAAAGACAATGCTCATCAAGGCAAACTCAACACATAACATCATTTCGATCTTGCTTCGAACTCATACTTCAGCCAAGCTAGTCGCAAAGAATTGTTGGGAATACAGATGAACACCTCTCTTGATGCTTCGTTCGAAAGCTTACTACAAGCAAAACAAAACATCACGTTGTCGACTGCAAAATCCAGAGTCCCATCCTTACTCATTTGAACTAACAAATCCATGCACCGCTGAAAGGAATATAGATTTGCCGATCTTGAACTACTTTCAAACTCACCCTCCATAAGAGTATATAACCTCTGAGTTTGCTCTCCCACACTAGCCAATGTGTTAGTATAAGCAGATGTGTTGGCTGAAGGTTTTTTTCTTTTCTTTGTCATAGAATCGGGTAAAAGAGTTGGTTCAGATCGGGTTTGGTTTGCAGTAGCTACTCTTGAACCTTGTTTAGCACCGGTTTGAGGATTTCCCTGGCTAGGTTGATTTATCGCATCACAAACACGATCTAGAAATGGATGAAGAGGCATGTCATCATCTAAACCATTTACAGCATTCCTTAAGCTTGGACAATCTAACCCACTGTCTTTCGTAATACATCGATCAATGCTATCATCACTCAAACAGTGCACATCATTTCCACACTCATTCACATCATCAACAGCACCACCATTAACTTGGGAATCATCGCCGAGACCGGGATTTGTAAGAAGAAGCATAGGGCTGTCCATAGACGGTGACATGACAAACTTTCCATTAGCACAGATAACTGAAAATACGTCATCCCATAGCTCACTCAACTCTGGATTAACCCCCTTCTTTTTGAACTGGTGAAACTTGTCATTCTTAGCCTGCAAAGTATCAATTTAATTGTCAAAAAAATGAATACGAAAGTTGACAATGGAAGAGGCATTACAATGATTGAGAACTCACCGTTCTATGTTTTTCCCACCATTCCTCAGAAGCAGTAACTTGGCCAGTAACTGGATCCCATCCCGCTCCGGTCACACTATTACGTAACAATGACCAAACACGCCAAAGTCCTTTCATGTGTTCAAACTTGTTCTTTAAACTTTGCTTACTAATCTTCTTCCCAGTCTTCTCCTCGAATGTCACAACTAACTCCTCCCACGCAAAACTGTTATTATACCCGTGAGACACGTGATAGTCCTTACAAATATGCATTAACATCAATTGATCTTCTTCAGAGAATTTAAAAATTCTCTTCTCTTCTAGTTCAGAGGTGGACTTGGCCTTAGCCTTATCCTGACCTCTACCCTTTCGTTTGCCTTTTGTCTTTCCACTTGCATTTCCATCAAGTTTTTCAACATCCATTTTTCCAATCTAACTTCACAAAAAGATTGTTGTTTAGACAATGGAATTCAATAATCAAAGGCAGCATAACATGTCTTAAATCAATTCATGCTCTCACAAACAATTCAGTAACATGGATGCACAGGGATGCACATAAATACACATAAATACACATAACAATTCAACCAAAATTACAACCACAAAGTATAAGATAAACAAAGTCGAGTACCAAAAACTCGAGTATGAATTTCAACCCTACAACAAAATCCAGTAACAACAATTGAATAACATCTCAATGTTCTCCATTCAACAAAATCCAGTAACAGCAATTGAATAACAAGATTACCAACAGATTCGGAATAACAGAAATTGAAAAACAGAAATTCAATAACAACCATTCTCAATGTTCTCCATTTCTAATAACTCCACTATCAATTTCTGTTATTCCGAATCAGATTATTAATAACAACCATTATGTTCTTCAGATTACTAATAAGATGAGAAATTCAATAACAACCATTCTAGTTCTTCAATTCCGATAGTGGAGATGAGAATGATTGAGAATGGTTGTTATCTCCTCTGTTGAATAACAAGATTACTAAGATGAGAATACAGAACTTACCTCTACCAACAGATTCGGAATGTAAAGATTGTAAAGAAACCGACCTAGTTCTTCAATTCTTGTTATCGAGCACTTCGTGAAGGGAAACAAAAAACTGAAGTAAGTTTGAGGAAGCTTCAACGAAAGAGATGAAGGTTGATGAAGCAAAGAAATCGAGTACAAACCTGGAATGGCAAGATAGTTGTTGATGGTCTTCATCGGCTTCAAGAACTGAGGGAGCTCGATTTGGGGAAGATGGAGAATAGAAATTGGGGGAAAAATGTGAACTTGGAAGCTAGCTTAACATCACGTGAGGCAGCAAAAAATGGCACGTGATTTGTAAATTATTAAAATAGCCATGGGTATTTATGTCATTTAACATACCAAAATACCCAACTTCAACTACCATTTTTTCATCTTTACCGAACACCCCTTTTTCCAACTTCAACCCGAAAAGCAACTTCAGCTACTAACTTCAGCTTCAGCTTCCTTCAACTACCTACTTCAGCTTCAGCTACCTTCAGCTTCAGCTACCTTCAACTCTCATTTTCATCATCTAATCCGAACGGGGCCATAATATGATGGTATTTTTCTAAGTTAGTATAGTATTGAAAAGACAAATGGTATTTCAAATAACTAAATGACAATAAGCGCATCATTATAAGGCATTATAATGCTAAATAATGTCATTATGATGAGAATTCAAACGGACCCATACTATTTTTTAAACATGTCGAAAGAATGTGTATCACGAGGACATATCTAAGAGATAAAGACAATAAAACAAACTTTTCCAAGCAAGCTCGTGTGAGGCACCATTCTCATTTGCCTCCGCTACCTTAATTTTGCCCCTCTAAAAATCATGTTGGACCATGTGTGGTGTAAGTATTAAAATGTGTAAAGTCTTGTTTAATTTCATGTAACCAGTTTTTCTTTGGGCAACACAAATTTACCATTTCACACCTATGAACCGGTTATCGGTGCGTCTGATAGTCTACACAACACATGCCCCAACCATCAAAGTCTAGATTCTCACAACTTGTCTTTAATGTCATCGACTCCCACCTTCGCTCTAATGGATTCATTCCTAATTATGTCTGCTTTGATATGACAACACATTTGATTATGTCTGCTTTGATATGACAACACATCTAAAACAACATCCTCATCTCTGTCGCTGTCATCCTCTATCCCTAAGCTTTCGTCGTGGATCAACACTTAACTATCTACAATAATGTTGGTATAACTCTCATTTTATAGATATTGTCATTTTTTTTGGGTATTTTATACGACTGTTTTGGGATAATTTGGTATGTCAAAGATCTCACAAACCGGGATGTTGAAAGTGTACAACTCATTCCAATTTTTAATATCGTTCTGTGACTAGAATACGGTCGATTACTCCGAAATATCATGTACCAAATGTATGTTATAAACTGACAAGCTACCAGGAAGAAGAAGACTTGTGAAATAATGTTGTTGAATAAATAACAGAACCACCTCCAACAATTGAGGGAAAATTGACGAATATCACTGTTCTTAAGGTCTAACTACGAAATCCATTGTACAAAATGAATGATATAAAAAAACAAAAAACAATGACATGCTTTCTCTAGTCTCAACCTACTAAGCCGTTATCTGTGAAAGCCACACTTGAGAAACAATCCAATTAATAGGCATCAGGGCTGTATCACAAAAAGTGGCTGCAAAAGAAACACAAAATGATAAGCAAAAAGAGAAAAAGATGATGATGTTTTTATAAAAAATGGAAGGGATGATAGCTGAGCATACCGTATCAAAACTGACCAGCTTTGTGTCCTCGGTAAGAATTTCAGTTACCGTCCCTGATTGATCAGCCTGTACACAAAGTGATACGGAGTAATATTAAACAGAAGCATAATTATGTCAGAAAAACAGATTATTAATAACAGGTACTTAGAAATTGTAGTATCATTACATATGCAGTTCAGATTACTTCAAAAGATAGGGGAATGATCGAGTAGCCTTAATTCAAATTTTGCCTCTTTGAAGAAAAGTGTGGTCCTCAGCTTTGTCTCCCTTTTCTTACCTCGAGTTGTTCCAGAATAACAGCTTACAGGCGAGTGATACTTTCAGGCAAGGACTCTCTCTCTATTCCCAAGATAATAAAACATGACATGGAAGGACAATGGATATGATAAAGACATGCAAAACATCTCAGTCCTAACTGTTTCCCACAAAGATCATTTTAGTTCACCCGCTTGAGCACTGTAGACACATTCAAATTTGTAAATAGGAGTGGACTAGTCACTAAAAACCGTGGCAGGATTGATAAAATGCTATACTATATACTTCATTTATAAGTGAATGTGCAAGTTTGCACCAAAAATTATCCAAGTAGAGCTCATCAAGCTGCTGAATTACATATATTTTTGTGAGTTATTAATTATATTTGGATGAGAGTGTTTCCTTGACAAAACCAAAAAACTTTATCTGTTCTGGAATCAAGAGATGAACTTACTTCAATTTCGTTCATCAACTTCATGGCTTCAACGATACATACTACTTGTCCTTTTTGCACTTTGTCTCCCACCTAACCAGAGAAAGAAAACAAACCAGCTTAGCTCATCATCATTATATCAGTGGACAAACATATTAGTAAAGGGAGGAAACAACTAGAAACATATACCTTTACAAATGGAGGAGCACCGGGTGCTGGACTACGATAAAATGTCCCTGCCATTGGACTCAAGAGGGGTGGAACTAACGACTTAGCTGGCTTAGGAGCGGATGAAGGAGGAGCCTGTGGGGGTCCCACTGGAGCCGGTGAATATGTAGGTATAGAAACTTGAGCTACTGATGATGGAGGCGGCGCTTGAACAAAATTTAAAGGAGCAGGGCCTAGTTTTTGAACAATAGCCTCCTTTTTACGAATTATAACCTCACAATCTAGCTGCTTCATTTCCAGCTCCACAATATCTTTCGAATCCACTAGCCTACAAGTTTATTGTAAATGGTGAAGATCATCTCATCCCTTCGAGAATAAATGAAATATACAGAAGCACAAAAAGATAAGAAAAATGGGCTTACTTGATAAGATTTGACACCTGAGATATAAACCCTGATATAGACTCCTCAGAAAAGTTGTCATCCTGCTTCAACTCATTATTGGCCTCTTTGGAAATGGAGGTTGTTTCAGGCTTGGTGACAGGAGTAGAAGCAACTACTGCTGAATTATCAACACTAACCTTCAAGCAATGCAGTAGAAGAATTCTCAGTGAACAGTGAGAATTTGGAAAAAAAAAAACAGGTTTTGAAATGTATAAAGTTTGTTGGATCTTTACCTTACTCGATTGAGCTTTGACCATTACACTGATTCTAGAGCTACCCTACAGCAGATAAAATCAAAGTCATTGCAGTCTGATAAAGATCTATCAACATGTAACACTGCATACACTAAAAACTGGACAAAAGCAAAAACCCTACATCATGCGCAAACACCAAAGACATTGAACCAAAATTTCACTCGTTTACGCAAATAAATTGATTCGAACTACTCGACACGAACCAAAACCCTATCGAATTGAAAGCAATTGGATTGAAAATTTGCATAATTTCGACCGTACAAACATAACAACTCAATTCTCGGAAACAAATAGATGTCAGATTAAGCAATCAAAGGGATGGAGAGACTAACACTGGAGAGAAGTCGAAGGTGGGGGTTGGAGGATTTAGGGAAAGCGACATTGGAATGGCGATGAGTAAGCGGAAGAAAGGAGGAGGCTTTGGCTTCGACGGCTGCGGAAAAAGAAGAGGTTGAAGCTGCATTGACGTTAATCGCCATTGCCGAGAAAATCCTCCTCTCAACAAATTTTGCAGCCCTCTCCTCTTCTTCTCTTCTCAGTGTGTTCGATTTGAAGCGCAGTATACGGAGTTCGGCAGTTTGCACTTGGATAGTTGGAATTGGATTGGCAAATCGGGTTCGGGTCAAGTTTTCTTAAATATAAATTTTAGTCCATGATAAAATTTCATAATAGTAAGGATGAGCGGAATCCGGGTCGACCCGGTTTTTTGGACCGGACCGGTTCACACCGACCCGGACCGGACAGGTCCATTCCGGTCCAGGCTCCGGGCCACATATTTATGGAAATTCGGGTTCGGTCCGGTCCGGGTCGACCCGGTTTTTTATTTTTTAATATAAAAATTAATATATTTTATATTCTATATAAATTATGAATGTTTTTTAATAAAATTGAATATTTCTATACTAATATTTTTCAATATATTAATAATAAATTTGATTTTGATTTTTTTTTAACTTTTATAATTAATTTTGCAAAAAATACAAATTTCGGTCCAAACCCGGACCGGACCGGGTCTTGGACCGGACCCGACCCAGACCGGGTCTTGGACCGGTCCGGGTTTCGGGTCACTTATTTCCCAAATTCCAGGTCCGGGTTGGTCCGGTCCGGTCCAGTCCGGTCCGGGTTTGGACCGGTCCGGTCCAGTCCGGTCCGGGTTTGGACCGATGCTCATCCATACATAATACTCCCTCCGTCCCTGTTTGTTCGTCCTGTTTCTTTTTCGAGCGTCCTCTTTTGTTTGTCCTATCCCCTTTTCTTTCATTTTCTATCTATATTTTTCTTACCATAATACTCTTACTTTATCTCTTATTCATCCAAAATATCTTTTCTCCCTCATACTTTTCACATATCATCTCTACCAATCTCCATCACCATTAAAATCCACCATTTTTATACAATTCTTTAAACCTTTAAACAAAAGTGACTAATCTCGTTAATTTAATCTTAATTACGTAATTAATAAAAAAACATTAGATTAGTGATTAAATTTACATAATTAACAAACCACTAATCTAGTCATAATTATACCACTATTCCTAACTAAACCCAAACACATTAATCTAACCCGTATACACCTAACTAACCCAGCCCACTATTCATCCCTAATCTGGATTAACCCATTAAACAAGCCCACTATTCACCCCTATTTAAACTCACCCAAACCCTAACCCAACTCTCATTTGCTTCTCCTCCTCTCGCAACCACCACTAAACCCTAACCACACTTAACCTTCTCGATCTCTTTTCTCCTGGTTTTCTCGATCTCACTCTCTCTTTCTTCTCAATCTCTCTTAATCTTCTCCTGGTTTTCTCGATCTCTTTTCTCCTCCAATGGCTGCATCCAACTCCCCCCCTCGGAGTCCTACCAAGACAGTTGAACTGTCCACCCTGGAGTCCTACTGGAAGCACTATTATTTCAACCTGAAGCGGTCGGAGTTGATGTCGGAGCTCTCTGAAGACGAAGCCCTTTCACGTCCCTGATAGGTCATCGTAATTCCTGATACTCCGACACCTGAACTCTATTATGAAGACGAGGCCGACAACTACTTTCCTCTACCGGATTCAAGTCCCCCTGGGATGCCTCCATCGGAACCGAGCCCCCCTGAGATGAGCACTCCAAAAAAGCGGTCCCCCGAGCTCATAGTGATCCCTGACACCCCTGAAGGCTCTCGATCGGAGACGATCTAGCTAAGTTTACTTTAATATCCCTTTATGTAATGAAAGACTTATTTTGATGGATTTCTGTGGGTTTTTGCTTGGATTCTGAAGTTGCATGGACAAGTTGTTTGATTTATGCTAAGATAATCTCTGAATTTATGTTGGTTTTTGATAGATCTGAGTATTTCGGTTGGATTACTGAGGCTTATGTCTAATATATGAGCATTTATGTTGGATTACTGAGCCTTATGTGGCTAATCTGAGCATTTTTGTTGGATGACTGAGGCTTATGTGGTTTATCTGAGCATTTGTGGTTGATTACTGAGGCATATGTGGCTTATCTGAGCATTTTTGTTGGATTACTGAGGCTTTTGTGGCTTATCTGAGCATTTTTGTGGATTACTGAGGAGTATATTAAATATTTGAGCATTTTGTTCGATTATCTGTTGGCTTGTTGAGATGATGATTTTGGTTGCCTTGTTGGATTGTGCTTTCTATGATGAAGTCTGAAAACTGAATTGACTAGTATCAAAAAATTGCGTCTTTATGTGCTATGGGAACTCTTTTGCATGTGATGGATTGATTTCTATGTGATATTTTAGGTTTGTGATTAGTCTTGTATCTGTGAGGGAAATGGGGACACTGAGATTTTAAATCAATGATGTAAACTCTTAACTTAGATGTAAGATGCAAGACTGTTAAAATCACAAACCTATTTTGCCATAGGAACACCCACATGTGATCAAGTAGATGCCTATGGGTATGTTTGGACATGGTTTTTGGTATTTTAGTCTATGTGGGATATAGGGACATCTGAGAATACAATTGCACACATTCCATTCATTGCATTTCCAAAATATCATCTTATATTCATAATCATCACAGATCTTGACTAATTACATTCACAAAATGATTAAAACTGATTAGAAATTCATAGTCCCCTAATCATCTATAATCATCCCTCATTTGACTGTTATCTGCATGTTGGGTTGCTGGATTCTCTTCAGTTTGTGGCTCTGCTGGATTTTCCTGAGTTTCTTGCCCTTCTTGTTGTGTTGTTTCATGTGTCCCCCCATGGACTATGTTCCAAGCTTGTATAATAGCCCACATAGGTGCCTTGACAACTACGGGTAGATTCCCTTGAGCAAATAACTTCTTCTTGCTGTGATGTGGTACTTCATAATCATTGCCTCCTTTGCATTTAAGTACTTCATTCATCACATATTGTAGAGACAACCATACATTAGCTAGAGTTCGGGGTTGTAATTCATTAAATGCTTCATTCACTGCCTCTAACATTTGATCAACACCATTTGGCATCTTCTTGTGCATTAGTGACTGGATGCTTCTGAAAAATCCTAGGTCTAGTATATTCAGATCTGGACTATTTGCTGGTTGTTGTACTAATATGAATGTGAATCCATCTTGTATGTACACTTCTTGCCATTGTGAATCATCTTGAGTAATGTGAGTTCTTGCATTGTCTTGCTGGATATATATAACTTTTTGTCCATCTTGTGGCCATTTTGCTTTAATTGCTGGGATGATATTGTCTATCAACATGCTCCTTGTGGCTTGCTTGTTGACTGATTCAACTACTCTTGTAATAATAGTCTCCTTTGGTCTTTTTTTTTGAGTTTCTCCTTGCTGGTTCTTGGAATGTGAATGGGAAGATTCCAATCTTCCCATCAAAAGTGCATTGTCCCTCTAAATCAAATCTAGGCCTAGCAACAACTGTAGTGAACATGACCTTTGAGATGAACTTGCTTGAACTAGCTGATCTGTATCTGCCCTTCTCATTTGCTCCTAGATAGACCTTATGAGATTTCTTGGTTTGATAAAACCACTTCTCATCCAAATGAACAAAATCAAACATTGAATGATATTGTGATTTCTCCTCTAATGTAGTCCCCTGTAATAAGCTTAAAGTCCACTCCAACCTAGTCTTTTTGTGTTCCTCATTCAGTCCAGGGTGGAGTGAGTTTGTATGTGGCTTGATTGTTCCCTTCTTGATCATCCTATGAACTGTTGTCTTTGACAGGCTACTTGCCAATTCCCTAATGCATGTCCTCACCCCCATTCCTAGTGACTCTATTGCATTTGGTTGTAACTGAATTCTTTTTCTGCCACAATTATGATATTTTGTGGATAGATTGTACCTTTGGTTGGCTTGATGTTGCTTCTTTGCTGTGTTCCATAGCCTGCTAATACACCTTGCTGACATCTTGAACTCTTGTGCAGCATCCATAATTGCACCTTGTGGCAGTTGTCCCCCTGAAGCCGTTCTTAGAAGCGTATTCAATATGTGCATTTTTTCTTCACTGTTGAGCCTGGTTTTGTGATTTGGCTGATGATGTTGGGTTGCCTCGGTGTCTTGCTCTGCTTCTGGTTGGTGGAAGTCTTCTCCTAGTGCTGGTTCATTAAGGTCAAATGCTAGCCCTCTGTCCCTTGTTGGCTCATTAAACTCCTGCTCAAACTGTGCCATCTCTTCATCAATAAAGACTTCTTCATCTGGAAGTGGAGCTTCATTTATGTTAAAAGTTGAGGCCATAGCATCCAGGCAATGATGCAGTTAATGCTCTGTTTTTCTCTTTATTTTCTCTGTTTTTGGGTGTTTAAGCAATAAATGCTCTTCTCTAGACAGGTTTAGTTGTATTTATATTAGTACAATCCCAGATCTGTAGAAGGGGTATTTTGGTCCAGGTTGTAAGTGAAATTTGGTGATCCGTGTGATATGTAAACAAGCATTTTGATTGGCTGGCTTAATTGTTAAGCTAGCTTCTGATTGGTTTAAATTTAATAAAAAACCTTTTTTAATATTGTGTCAGATGCATTAACTCTTCTTTCCCTCTTCTTTTCCTCTCCTAAATTCCTGTGCAAACTATCCTTCAGGACAATCAAACCGGGACGGAGGGAGTAGTTGACTTCCAGAGAATTCTCTACTTAAATGAATTTGTGTACCTTAAACGGGCTCGAATAATTTTTAAAATGTTTACAAATTGTTATCATTAAGATATTTATATTATGTTCTATTTTAATAATGAATATATAATTTATATTTATTTATAATTATATTTAAAATCGTTAATCATGGTTCATTAAGTCGAATTAGATCATTTGAGGTTCAAGTTGAGAACGGATTAGGGGTGCACAAAAAATCCGGACCGGACCGGGTTCGGTCCGGTCTCCGGTTCACATATTTGGGAAATTCTGGGTTCCGGTCCGACCCAGGACCGGAAACCCGGATATATATTTTTTGAAAAATATTATTTAAGAATTTGGAAAATTTTATAGTTTTTATATAGAAAATATTATTTAAGATCGGCTTTAAAGGGGCGGGTTAAGATCACTTATTCTCGAGTTAAATTCGGGTTTTGTAATTTCATATTTGAGCATTTTTTTTCCATGTCAAATCAGGTTTAAAAATAGCTCAATCAGATTGATTTTGCGAGTTCAAACTTTTTTGACAACTCTAGTTATATTAAAATAATTTAAATATTTAGAGCAGATTAAAGCCTTAGTAATAAAGTGTTTTTGGAATATGTTATATGATATTTGAGATACTTAAACAATAGTATATTTATTGAAGATGAAACTACATTATCGAACTAAAAATAATGTCATTGATGTATACAATCTTGATAAATTAGAGAGGTAAATTAACATTTAATATTAAAAAGTTGATAAAATATTATTATATTAGAGATACATTAAAAATAAAAAATAATTTATATTGAAAGGAAAACTAAATGATATTAGAGATATTATACATATTTGTTTATCTTTGGATCTTTATTTGTTTATCAATTTACAATATTTGTTAAGTTTCCTTCTTTATTTACCTCATTTTAAATTGTAAAAAAGATATATTTTACTCAATATGTTTACTAATTTGTGATATTTATATTTATTTTTGCCTTATTTGTCAAACTAATAAGATTATGACCAAATTCTGATAATATGATATGAAACTATTGCATGCAATCTAATCGATATTCGTTTTCCTTGACTTTCCAAATTTAATTCATTCATTTTTAGAAAATTGTAAAAAAGAGAGGCATAATATGATTATTATTTTTTTTAAATCTGATAGATTTTGGATGACTTAAAATGAAGGAATTGTCGGGTGACATAGCTAGATTAACTTTTATTATAATTTGCGTGGATATGGATAGAGCAAGCATTGTCATTGGATAGGAAATTAAGTTATCCTTCATTCTGACAAGGCTTTCCAATATCCATCAATAGCAAGCTCCCCTTGAAATCATAAGGTACCAACTCAAGAGCTTTCAAACCGTAAGCCATCGTTAAATACTTGTCAAACCGTATATCTTTAGTCCAGGAACTCTTAACGCCATACTCCTTCATCATCCACACCACATTCGCCGTTGAAGAAATTGTGAGAACCGAAAGCTCTTGAGTTGGAGCTATCGAAACCGACTCCTATGAGACTATTCATTTCCTTCTGTCGAGCATGCTCGAAGGGATAGAGGGTAGAAAGGTATTTTCCCATGATAGGGTTTGAGGTTTGATGGGAGAAGTACAAAATACTTGTGAATGACAAAATACTTGTGAAACAACCTTCAATTATGAATGACAAGTACAAAATACTTGTGAAACAACCTTCAATTATGAATGACAAGTACAAAATACTTGTGTTGCTTTTTTTTAAGAAAAACATTTCTTCAAGGAGAATGATATACGATTAGAAATATAATAGGAAATTGGATTATCTGGAGTTCGGCTCCTCTTGTGCCCTAAGCATAGGGTATAGGGTTTGAGGTTTGGGTTTAGAAAATAGGGGTCTCGTTTGAGTCAAGTTTTTCTATTTTTACACCGAATTAAAAACTCTATTATGTGACATTTAATTTTTTATTTTTTTAAATCAGGACTTTATACCACGGTTCTGAAAATTACGGAGTATAAATTTTTATAACGCAACAACGTGGCGTCTTAAATCCAACTTTATAACCCGAATATTACATAACCGTGATATAAAGTCAAATTTTAAAGTTCACACCATAGCGTTTTAAATCGGTGCAAAATTTTTCTTTTTCGTCTAAAAATAGAAAATTGGTGGTAGGGAGTATAATTTAGGGGGAAATAAAATAAAAAATCAAAGCTATATAATTGGCTCTAGACAATTCAATCCGGAAAAATAGAATAAAGTTGAGTAACGTGTTGATGCCTATTGTTTTGGACAAATTTAGACTTATCGATCCTAATTCGTTAAATTATGGGGCAAAGATAATTATTACATATTGATTCATCGTCTATGTTGCACGGAAACGGCAGTTGGAAACGGGAAACGACAGGACACCGGAAAGCGGAAAATCTAAAATAAACAAATATAGGAAATGGCAGGAAACGACGATATATTTTAATATTATATATCATTTTAAAACTATTGTAATGAATAATACATTAATATCACTAAGATGCAAATAAAATATATGTAATTTAAGTCTGTAACATAATAATCCTAATATATATAAAACTTGGATGTTTGGGTCATAAAGTCTAATCCCTACCATTGATAACTAACCATTTTAATCCACTTTAGTAATCGGATCCTGCAGATTGGGCCGAAATTAGGCCTCTTCCTTGGACTGGGCTCCTTTCAACATAACTCCAACTCAATTTTTTACGCAGCTTTTCAGTTTCCACCACTTTTCCTACATCCCACCTCCCTACCTCTCCTCCTCCAATACCCTAACGCAGCCATGCGCCACCGCCCGCCTCTCGCTAACGGAATCTTATTCATTTTGGGCGTCGATACCAGGCCTCTCCCATATTGGGCCAACTCTAGCTTCATCCTCTTCCCATCTTCCGTCGATGTTTCACCCTCCTCTCGATGACGACATATCGGAATTGATGGTGGCTCCTGGCGTTTGTCCCTAACCTCATCTTGATGTTTCCCCTCTACACCTCCATCATTTCTGCTTCAGTTCCATTCCTGTCACCACCATCGACGCCGAAGTAAGAGGAGGAGAAGATGATGTAGCGACAGTGCATCATGCTGCTTCCTTGCGCTCCTCCTTCCCTATCCTCTCTCGCCAGGTATTATTCTAATAATTAACAAATAAGTACCATCTCCTTTTGCTTACTGATTTCAGTCTTTTAAGAACTGATTCTCGGAGGACCAAAACTTGGTGAGTTCTCCATCGACTTATGCAGGAAATTGTAAGTGGTGCACAAAGTGAAAGACTAAGCAACAGAGAGAGACGAGTTTGAGAATGGAGTATTTGCAAAGCTTGGTATGTAATAATTTGCCTTTTATTTATATATATATTTGGTGCTCAACATATTTACTGTTTTTTTATTGATGGATGAAAACATGTTGCTTTGAGGTAAACATTGTTAACTTGAAATTACGACGATTTGTTTTTTGGATTATCATCAAAATGCTCTTTGAATTTATATTTTTAGGATGTGCCTAAATTGCTACCTCATTTGTTCTCTTCTTGATTGGGATTAATAATAGAATTGGTCTTTTTTGCATCATCTGCTTTGTATTATTGATTGGTTAAAATAATTGTTTATTTTCTAATCAAATGCAGGTTATGGCATTATTGTAAAAGGAATGAAAAAAAATCCTATTGTCAAGTTTCTACTTTTCTTGTCAATATTTTTATTGAATTAGTATGTGATTTCCAAGTGTTCATTTGTGTGTGCTCTTTAATCTGTTTTGTTTTTTGTCATAGTCTTATTCTTTCTTAGTCTTCTGTTTCTTTTTTTATTTTTTCTTCAAATTCTGGATTCTGAATTTTGTATTAATTTAACCGATTTCGTTGTGTTAGGTTTCAATTGCTTTCGGGCATGGTTCAATGACAAAAACACATGTAACTTTACCTGTGTTTGTATCATAGAGGAAAGGTTCTCTATGTTTAGAATATATATGTAGTAGTGGTACTGTTTGTATCATTACAGGAATAAGGATACTGACAGTAATCCCTTTCTGAATAAAACTTGCAAAAAATGTCGGGTTACCTTATGATAAATTTGTTTCCTTGGTTAGATCCGGCGTCGAAGAAATGTGTTCCGTGCAATTCAAAGGATTTGTGGTCTATGAATGAAGATGTGGCCAAGGACTTCATTACCAAGGTCAATTTATTGATTTCTCTGTTTATCTAAGAACGAAGAGAGTACAACTTAATGTGTGAATGGCAGTGACATAATACTCTTCATATTATTTTCTGGTTTGTGTGCATCTTTAGGTTCCCGGATGGGATTTGGTGAATGAAGAGGGTAAGCTAAAACCAAGTCAAACATGGAAAGTGAAGAGTTTCACCAAAGGTCTGGAATTGTTTCAGGCTATAGCTAACATCGCAGAAGCAGAAGGTTTGTGACTACTTTTGTGGAAACCATATCACAAATTTTTTAAATCTTCTCTTTTCATGACTGTAAATCTTGCCCAGATAGAGGCTTTCCATATGTTATATTGACAAAAAATAGGAGTCATTGCTGCTATTTAATACCCAAGCATCTTTTGAACCTTTGTTTCAACAGGTCATCATCCTGATCTTCATCTAGCTGGTTGGAATAACGTGACAATTGAGATATGGACACATGCAGTAGGTGAGTGTGCATTTACTGGGGCAACGGCCTTACTTATTAGTGATGGAGATTTCTCTCTTCCTCTAGCTATGGGCAACTGTTAGCTAAATTAGAGGATGGATCCTATACCAAATGAATCATTTTTTTAATGAATTTTTTTAAGGCAACTTTTATGGTCAAGTATACAAGAAGTTCAACAAATATGATTTTCTTTCACCCTTACCACACAAAAAACACAAGAAAAAGAAAACAAAAAGAGGATATAAACAGAGAAAAAATGATATATTAGGATGCAGAGTTTCTCCTTCCATGATCATAATCGAGAACTAGTCAGCAGAAGGGGATGTGTCTTAATTAGTCTTGAATTTCTGCAAACCTAATGCAAATATGATTTTTTGTAAAATGCAACGAGTTAATGCAGCGAGGTACATTGTCAGTCATTAGAAATCAGGCGTAATGAAAAGATCACGTAGTGACTATGATTTCTCGGAAGTTGGTGTAAGTCTTTTCTTCTTCAACAAAGGATGGATCTGGGAATATTTGCTGACGTATGCCATTAGGATTTGAGACTGTCTTTCATGTCTGGATAATGATCGTTCAATTAATTGGCTTTTAACAATTGCAGGTACAGACAGTTCTAGATATTTGATGTGGATTTGGTAGCTTTGGAGCTCATTTAGTCTCTCTCAGTTCTAGATATTCAGAATGCATTTACGCGTTATAGGAATTTCAGAGTGTTTAGAGTATATTGAGGATTGTATGATAAAGTATGAACCAAGTCAAGCAAAAGTTGTTCAACAAATCTCATTTGAGTGAAGAAAATAAATCAAATATGGCTGTTGTTGTTGGGTCTTCATCTGAGGCTGCTGAAATGCCTCTTTCTTATTTATTTTCCCATCAGCTGGATGTATGCGTTAAGAAGTGGTCATTAAGTGCGGAAATATAGTTGCTGCCAGACAGAAGAAAACAAATGTCGTTAAGTGGTGAACTGAATAATCTCACCGCAACTTTTAGCCAACTGCAAAATAAGTTATGTCTTTGATTTTTTTGATTAATGCCTGCTGCAGTGCTGCATAAAGTATGATTTTTTTGTTGAACAATGAACTTATTCCTTGAACGGGAGTCCACTACATCATATAGTGCAGTTTGGAAAATGCAGCTACTAAGTTGCAACTTCATTGTGCAGATGATGATAAAAATAGAAAGAGACATCAGAACTCTTTGGAATTTATGATAATTTGTCTTAAATGGTAATCTTTCTGATACATAATTAATCTTCTTCTTCATCATGCTGTAAAATACTTTGTTCAACTATATTTGTAGGAATGCAGGACTGCTACCCAGTTTCGGAACAATGGAAAACAATAGTACCCTTCTCCAATTTTTGTGCCTGGGTCGAGAACACATTGCATGGAAAAGGGTATGCCATTCTTCCTGTTTATATGATCTTTTGAATCAGTATTCACAATTAAGTTATTCTTATACATCTATTTAGTTTTTATCAAAATTTTACGAATTAGCATGCATATATGACGAGGTACAGTATTAACAACTTATCCATTATTATTTTTACTGTGATGGAAATCTTCAATTAGTGATAGGATATCGGCGATATCCTGCTTTCACTTTACATATTTGATGAAAATAAGGGGGAAATACATGTGTTAAATCTGCCAGTTGGCCATGGAATTTGACTCGCTCTATCTCTTTTTATCTGGCGTGCATTTAGTACATTGGCATAAATTCAGTTCATGGGTCACCAATGCAGTGATATTGCTATGGTAAGCTTTCTCGCTTTTCTTGATTTGCTAAATCTGTATTTCAACATTGTTTGTGGCTAATTTAGCAATTCAATAATAGGTTATAAACCTGACTGAAAGAATTCAGTGCTTAAGTCTCTAGACATTGGTTGTTTAGGACTCCTTATTTGGATAAGAAGGTTAAGCATCATGGCGGGCAGTTAAGAAAATTCTGGGTATAAAACTTAGGGCTCAGATCAACTCATTCTCCGCCCAATACATAAGTTGTTTGTTGCAAATTGAGACGATAAAATCCGTCTTGGGAAATGAAGCTTCAGAATGGCGAAGCTGTATGTGGGATCTGCCAAGAGAGCTTTAGCATGACAGTAACAGGTAAAATTCTGATGATTTTTGTTTTACAATTTTAATTTTGAAAATTTTCAGATTAAAGTGTGACCTACTGACAATTTAAATTATGCAGTTTGTAAGGAGGCACTGTGGGCAACTGGGAACTAGAACTCGAAACGCAGATTTTGTCCTGTATTGTTTTTTCCAAACAGCTATTGAATTATCTTATTTGTCTAAGTATGTGTTTGTATCTTCAATGTTTGCCAAACAACTATATACACTCATTTTGTTGACTTCTTTCACTCTTCATTCTTAATACTTGATGATTGTACATGTGTCGCTCTCTTCATATGTTATATCATCCACGTAATGAATTTTTGCCCCGTTGAAGTAAACATAGAATTTTATAGCATAGCATTTGTTTGACTTTTTATTTATCATATATACATTTAAAGTAGCTACACTTCACTGGAAGCGGCCTGAACACCTTCTTTTAATACTTTAATACTTTGATTAAAAAAAACACCTTCAACATTAATCTTCTTCAACCTCCTTTTCCTCCTTCGATTAGCATGAATATACATCATCTCTCTACTCAATATGACGATCAAACGAGTGACGATTCCAGTCACCACCGATAAATTTGAGCCACACGTACCCCTTCAATCCTCTATTAATAATAATATTATTTATTGCAGAATCCCTAATCTAATTTTTATGCAAGACTAAAAACCCGCGCGTAGCACGGGCGGCAAAGTCCTAGTAGTTTATAAAAACCAAATCTGGCAGAAGCATTGAAAACTAAGTCTTAAACCTAAACCAAATGTAGATGAAGGATTAGAGTTAAGTTTTTCTATTTTCTATTTTTCATTAATTTATTAAAAAAATTATATAATTTTCTAATTTTTGGCTCATCAAAACGTTTCCTCAGACGTTTCCTCCCATTTCCTGAGATGCTTCCCGACGTTTCCAAAATGTTGACCGTTTCCCGGCGTTTCCTTGACCGTTTCCAGACGTTTACCAGCGTTTTCAGGTTCCCAACACCCCGCTTCAGACCCAAGAAGAGGTTTCCGTGCTACATAGTTTATCGTATATATCAAACTATTATTGAATAAAAAATGGTAATGATGACTGATCGTTAGATTTTGATGACAAGAATGTATTTTGAAGAATAAGACGTGGAATCTAACATTATTGGGTGTTATTAATTCAGATTGAGAGTATTATTTAGGATAAGATCTACTGAGCTTAAGAGTAAGTGCCCCCGCCTCTATGAACTAGATCGTCTATTATATTAAGGATCCAATGTGTTGGAGCCCGGGTGTTCGCGACCTCGCAATCAACACCTCGCGAGGTCTGGCCAGCAAATAATCTTCAAATACTGGAGACCTCCTTCACGCCAACTGGAACAACAACTTGGATTCCATCTTCTTTTGGATCAAAACTTGTCTTCTTGCACTGTTCTTCGTGTTCTTGAGCTCCAAAGTACCTGCGCAACCAAACCGGAAGGATGAACCCCCAGATTTGGCTCTCCGACGCCCAAGTCAATACTGATCATGACCAAATAAGAGTAACGAGCTCAGTAACACCAAATAATAACCAAAGAGAAGGGAATAGCGATCAAAATACACTTTTAAACCATGAAACCTCACGAACCAAACCAATGGAACAGTAAACTGATGGATCTCAACCAAATGCAACAATCTTCATATCAAAAGCACGAATACGGCACCGAGAGTCATAATCCAAGTACCGATCATCCGATTCTCTATGAACAGAGATGAATCGGGAGGAAGAAGATAATTCCGAGAGGAAAGCTTCGTCTACTAAGTGTTTCTCTCTTGCTCAAGGGGTAAAATGCCTCAGATGCCTCAGATGTCTTTCTCTCTCCCGAGTCTCTTAATGGTGTTTGGGCCTTCGTTACGCTATGGGCCGTCTTGATCCTGTTTGGCTCACGACCTGAGAACCGGGTCCAACATCCAGCCCCCCAAGTCCTTGTTCTTCGCGAAGGCAAGGCTTGGGTAGTCTTTCATGAAGCCAGGATCTCAGGTTTCGTTATGGGGATTCTTTTCTTGATTTTCGCTCGCGACGCTTACTTTACATCGCGCTTGTTTTGAATTTCGAATTTTAAATATGTGACGCTTCATCTCCCGCGCTCTGACATCTTGTGACACGTGTCAACCATCTGGCTCTTCTCTCTTTTCTATATAAACTATTCGAATCGTATTTTTCCTCTTTCTCCTCCACTTCGCTCCTTCATAAGCCTCTGTAAAAACCTCTGCAATAATATTACTCAGATCCTCCTTTCTTCATTCAATCGAGCAAATAAACCGCAAATGGCAGGTATGTTATGCTTCTAGTCCCCTTTACGCTGTTTATTTCGTGTTTATTGCTATGTTCGCTCTTGATTTTTGCACATTTCCGCCATTGTTATATGTATTTGGAGCTCCCGACTAGATTTTTATGGTGGTCCGTTGGACCTCTCCGCCTCCTCATCGGCTTTTCTACGGGTGGCACCGCCCCTTTCCTTAATCTTCTTTTTCCATTTCCTATTTGGGGCCCTTAGAGTTTTCGACCTTTGGTTCCATGAGTTCTTCATATTCTGATGTTCGTTCTCAATATTCATCCTCGTGCCCTTTCAACTTCTCCTCAGATCTTTCTTTTTCCGGATTTCTTTGTTTTTAACTTTATGGCTCGCGAGGCTTATCCTTTATCCTTGCGTTTCGTATTCCTGCCCTGGAGAACTAACATCCTTCTCCTTTTCTTCTTCATTACATATGCCATTCTTCCCGAAATAAAGACGTCGTTGGTCCTTCCACATCGCGACCCGATGCAGGTAGCAGTAATAATTCTCCTCCCGCCTAGAATCCCAAAGACGAGGACTTCGGTTTTGGAGACGAGGGGGATTATTATACTTGGCAAGGTGATCTCCCCCGTATAGAGATTGATGATTGGCTCACTAAACCCGCGAGTCCTGTACAAATTTTGACTCGTCGCGTTCGTTTTTCCAAAGCCAAGAATCTCGGCAATAAGTTCACCTCTCTTACCACTACTCTCCAATTGTGTGACCTTAGGGCCATAGCCGATGCCTATCCATTTCCGGAAGGCACCATTCTCGCGTTGCCCTCTTCCGGAGGGACTTCTCTCGACGAATATGGATCTTTCTTCGCGATTAGTCGCTCATCTCTTATGGCAGGCTTTAGGCTTCCTCTTCCGAATTTTGCTCGGAAGCTCCTGAAACAATTAGGCTACAACCCTGCTCAGATGCATCCCAACTTTTGGCGCATCGTCGTCATTTATACGATTAGATGTCAAGACATAGGTGTGAAACCCAATCCTTGCCATTTCTTTCTCATGTTCAATTCACGTAAGGCTCCCGATGAAGAAGGAATGTTTACGGCCTTTAAACTTGGGGCGACTGAGTGGGATGCTCCACCTCAGATCACCAAATAAAAAACTGACTGGTTTCTTATCCGTCCGCCTCCGAACTCGGGATTCTCCATTAAGATTGCTGAGATCGCTGCCCAGCCCAAGGCTGGGAACTGGACCCAAGCTAAAAAGGATAGTCTCATCGCGAAGTATCACGACTTTTCGGACCTCTCGTCTAAACGCATCTTCGCGAGGTGCATTATTCCCGAAGTATTAGCCCAACGAGGGTTAAGTCTTGAACACCACTATGGTATTTTTGTAGTCGCGAGCGTTTTTTCTCTTTGTATTTCTTATAAACTTCGCGTACTAATGCTTTAATTTCCATTCTTTTCAGGCAAGAATTTCTTCTCCAAACTTCCCAACCTTGACAGCTCTGATGATTCCTTCGATGACGATCTTATAGACGAGACCCCCGTCCCTGCTGCAAAAGGCAAAGGCTGCACCAAGAAGGCCGCGACCAAGCCCAAGGCCTCTACTCCTGGTGACGCTCAGGCCCTCAAGCCCAAGCGCAAGCAAAGGGGTTCCGCTGGTGGGATCCGTATTCAGGAGCCATTAGCCGAGGAGAATGAACCTTTGGCTGATGATACTCCTATTGGTCAAACCACGCCCCTCACAAGAACTTCAACTCCGGTGAAAACCATCCTTCCCCCAAGGCCAAGAGGAACACCTGCTTCAAACTCTGGGATTGCAACGGAACGAGCATCGACAGCCGCGAAGGGCAAGGAACCGATGGTTCGCGAGGAACATGGGAATGTCCTTCCTTGGGGCTCTTCCGTGGAGGATTCAATCTTTCTCGACGAGGAGACTGTGCGGAAGTTCTTCGGTAAGGATCGTCCCTGCCTTACTGAGATTCTCGAATGCCTTGAGGGCGTCATTCGTGGTGGTGCGGGAATTTCTACGGTTGCTCTCGCGGTGAGTCTTTGTGCTTTGTTTTCTTTGTTACTTTCACTTGGTGCTTTCTAATTTTTCCTTATCTTTTGGTTGTAAGGGATGCTCTTCTTTGAAGCCATAGGGCAATATGGCCTTACTGTCGAGGATGCAAAGAAGAGTGTGGAGATGGATTATGGGGCCATTATAGAGCAGAGTCGCGAGCATAAATCTGCACACGACAAGGCAAGACAAGCCTTGGAGGCACAAAAGACGAAGAATGCTAAGCTGGTCAAGAAGGTGGGCGAGATGGAGATTGCGGCCAAGGTGGAAAAACGTAATCACGAGACGGCGATGGGCACGTTGAGGCAGGAAATGACTGAAGCCATAGCCCGTGCCCGTCGCGAAGGAGCTGCCCAATACTCTTCAAGCTATCATGAGCAAGATCGTATTGACTTCATCAGCACGGCTCGCAACGCCCTTCTGATTGCCTCGCTCAAGGGCCAACTCAAGAAACACCGAGTGCCTAAGTTTCCTTATGATCCTTCAGACTTTTGCGGCTATTCGGGGGAGCTTCCTGAGTACGTTCCTCCTCCAATCGGCACTTACGTGGACGACGATGCGAGCCTCCTTGAAGGTTGGACAGTGGGTCCAATGAAGCAAGGTACATGAATTGTTGAGGGGAAAGAGGCTCAAGTCCCGATCGTCCCTGCTCCCCAAAGACTTAAGAGGAAAAGAGAAGTGATTTATTCGGAGGAGAGGGAGCGCGAGACCGGGTCTCCACTTAAACGTTTTCATGTTGATACCTTAGGGGAGGATGTTCGCGACCAAGCTGTGCTGCTTGATAGTGAAGACACCGCCGAGGTCAAGAACATCGCGTCGACGGAGGATGCTGGGGGTGAGGAAGGTGTTCATGAGCAGGCAGTCGACAATGTTGACGACTACATCAACATTCCTACGGAGCATGCGAATGATCAGCCTTAACTTTCTTTGTTTTGTGAATTTCCTATGCAAGTCTTTGGGTTTTGTAATGCGTACAATGGTAACTGATTTTTGGTGGGTCGCGGACCGTGTGTGGTCGCGAGCCCTTGGATTATACTTTGGCCTTATGGGAGGCAAAGATTACTCTTGTACTTGTTAATTTTATGCTTGTTGCTTTTCATCTCTGCATTTATTTCCGTATCTACTTTCGCATTTACTTCTTTACTTACCTTTTACCTTCTTATTGACGGTGGGTTGGTTTGACAACTCCCTCCTTTCTCCCCCTCCCATAGCATTCGCGAGGGTGCTTGCATCCTCGGGGATGTTATGTAATACAAAGAGGGAGTGAGTTTTAGTCGTGTTTATTGAATCTTTAATTAGCTTTGCTTTGCCTTTTCGTGACGGTTACTTGGATGTGGAAAACGATATGTAAATGAAACGACTTTAAATATATATATTGGTAAAGTGCTCGCGAACAAAACGAACATGTATGTCTCCTTGGTAACATAGTCATTACATAATATCAAAATATCCAGATAGATCAAGTGAAACAACGAGGTATTAACAAAAGAGAAGATCCTCCAACTTGTCTGCATTTCCTTAGAAAAGCCCTGCGAATGATAGTCATATAAGCATTTGTCAGCCTCTCGTATTGTTGTCGCGTTTAGAGTTTTTAACAACCATGCTCTTACCTGATTACTGCGTGGGTACTAGCCAGTAATAGGGCTTATACTACTCGCGACTGTCGCTTGTTGTGAGTGAGCTAGAATTTCCTGTGTGTGCAATTGTCTAGTAATGTTATACTTAAATCATCGCGATCGATTGAGATAATTTGTATATTCCTTTCATGATACCTGAGCTAAGATGTGTCGAGTGCCTTAGGAATTATGAGCTCATAAGTTGGAACTTGTACATTGTTTCTGGTGGGGCGATGAGTGCTGAGCTATAGATAGCTTCGCGATGTAGAACTGCAATTCGATTCGTAGTCGAATGCTTAGTGTCTACAAGAATACTGATCTTGTGTAAGAGAGTCAAATGTATATGGGAACTGAGAGTACCTGGGCAGTGGTGGATTTGGTGCCCCAATTTAACCTCGCGAGCTCTTTCAAGATTATTTCATTACTTTGGTAAGAACCTTCTGTATCATGCAAAGAAACAGGATCGTCATTAGACTTTTGCGTAATTTCGCGAGTCATGATATAAACGACGATTTTTACGGCTACGCGACTGAGTTGAAACCGTAATGCGCAGGAAACAATCAGTCGTCGCGCCTCGTGCCTTGGCGGATCGTCAAGGCCACGACTTCGTGATCGAAGCGAGGAGGACTTACGTCGTTACTCGTCTTTGATGTTCACGGCTTCACGACCTGGGTGGGTGCTCTTGGCCCCAACCCAGCGTCATGGCTTCACGACCTGGGTGGGTGCCCTTGGCCCTAGCCCAGCGTCATGGCTTCACGACCTGGGTGGGTGTCCTTGGCCCCAGCCCAGCGTCATGGCTTCACGACCTGGGTGGGTGCCCTTGGCCCCAGCCCAGCGTCATGGCTTCACGATTCAGTGTGTGCACACTCATCTGTCATCATGGCTTCGTGACCTGGGTGGGTGCTTCTTGGCCCTTAGCCCAGCGTCACGGCTTCGTGACCTGGGTGGGTGCTTCTTGGCCCTTAGCCCAGCGTCACGGCTTCGCGACCTGGGTGGATGCTTCTTGGCCCCCAGCCCAGCGTCACTGCTTCGCGACCTGGGTGGGTGCTTCTTGGCCCCCGGCCCAACGTCACGGCTTCGCGACCTGGGTGGGTGCTTCTTGGCCCCCGGCCCAACGTCACGGCTTCGCGACCTGGGTGGGTGCTTCTTGGCCCGCAGCCCAGCGTCACGGCTTCGCGACCTGGGTGGGTGCTTCTTGGCCCCCAGCCCATCGTCACGGCTTCGCGACCTGGGTGGGTGCTTCTTGGCCCCCAGCCCAGCGTCACAGGACTTTTATTTATATTTTGCGATTTGAAGTGTGTAGCTCTATCTTTTATTCAAGGTTGTCGTTCCCCCTTTTGGCGAAAATATTTACTCTCTTTGTAACCCGGCTATAGATTTGATCGTTCAAATTCATTCGGTTCTTTCGCCTGCACAAAGTTTGTTAGACAATCTGCTCGCGAGAGTTATGTGCATGACATATACTTTATTGTTACGCAAAAAAATTCTTGAGGGCGGTTAATACATGTGGGGGGGAATGGGCTAGGCGTAATAGCGGCGCAGTCGCATCACGTTCCAAGAGTTTGCAACGTGATTCCCGGAGCTATCCTTCAGTCGATAAGCGCCCGATGCGACTTCGCGATCCACTATGTAGGGCCCTTCCCAGCCGGGATCTAACTTTCCTCCTTCTGTCTTTCTTAGGACAAGATATCCCCTCACGAAACCTCTTATCTTGACATTCTTGTTGTAATACTTTGCGACACTAGTGACGAGGCGAATTGTCGTATGCCAAGTCAAGTAATCCTAACAAGCTCACTAACAAGTATAGTAGGCAAGCAAGGGTCGAATCCCAAGGGAATCAGGTTATCGGATTCACTCCTTGTTGTCACAGTCTCTTGGAGTGGTGCAAGCTTGGCCACTTCAAGGTCTCCTTAGCTTACGAGGCGTTGCGTGTGAAGAGACCTATTGTCAGATGGCATAGGGAGGTGTGGTCTGCCCATAACACCCCTAAGCATATGTTTATTCTTTGGCTTGCTAACCTCGGCAAGCTCTCTACGTATGACCGCTTGTCCTTTCTTGAGGTTGAGCCGGGTTGTAGGATGTGTGGGGCTGACCTGGAGAACCACAAGCACATCTTCTTCGAGTGTCCCTATTCGACTGATATATGGAGAGAGATTAGAGTTCGATTCATGATCCCGACTGAAGCCACTTCGATCAAGTCCACCTTGCGCTGGCTCCGGAGGCGTGCATCAAGGCGCAGCTGTCTCGCCCATGCCCAGGTATGTTCTTTATCCTCCACTGTTTATTACCTTTGGCATGCTAGAAATGCTCTTGTTTTTCAGGGTAACAGGATTCCTAAAGAAGACATGGTTCGTGTAATTTTAGTTCATGTTTTTAGACTTTTACATGAACGATTCCCGCCTGAAATGGTTGGGGCCTTGTAATGTGGTTTTCTTGTTGGATTGTGCTTGTGTTTGTGTTTGGCTTGTTTGGTTTGTTTGCTTGGTTTGTTTTTGTGTAGCTTGGAGGGCTTGTTTGCCTTTCCATATACACTTTCTTTTGGTTTGTGTAGCTTGGATGACCTGTTTGCCTTTCCATATACACCTTGTTGCGCAGTTTGGCTGGCCTACGCGCCTCTCCAAGTGTGCTTTGATTATTTGAATTGAACTGAATTTGTATTGCTTTTTTACCCTCTTTAGTAGGGTCATATTAATACAAAATTAACCGAGGGTGCCGTCCCTCTTTAAACCAAAAAAAAAAACATTTTCCAACACTTTTCCACTCCTTGTTGTCACAGCACTAACATTTCTGGTCGGATTCACTACCATTTGAGATGGTAGAGAATTGGATTTTTGTTGTGCAAGAGTGGTCACAGCTTCAGCCAACTGCCCTATCTGTTTATGCATGTTCTTGATACTAGACTCAGTAGTTTGGACATGGGTTGTGAAATGCTGAGTCAATGATCTCAACATATCTGCAGTTGAAGGTCCAGAATTGGGTCGTGGGGCTTGAGCTTGAGGTTGGGGTTCATTCTGATCACGCCATCTGAAATTTGGATGATCTCTATACCTCGGATTGTAGTTGTTCTGCTGATCATTTCAAGGTCGTGGAGGTCCATATCCACCAGCAGCATTGACTTCAGCAACATCATTATCTTGAAGCTCAGGGCATTTGTCTGTAAAATGAGAAGGGTCAGAGCAAATACCACATGCCTTTACCTGTTGTTGTCCTTTATGCAGCTGAGAGATCATCTTCTTTAGCTCAACGAGCTCGGTCATAAGAGCGGGGTCTCCTGAGCTTGTGGCATTCACTCCTTTTCTAGTGTATGTCCTACCAAAACTCCTAGTACTCTCAGCCATGTCTTGCAACTTTTCCATGGCATCTTCTGGTGTCATGTTGAGAATACTTCCACCACAAGCAGCGTCTACCATTCTCCTTTCATGATTAAGGAGACAATTGCAAACATGTAGGACCAGGTCCTCGGTATCATACCCATGAAAAGGGCAACTAGCACACAACCCCTTGAAACGCTCAAGGTAATCATAGAGAGTCTCATCTTCACCTTGCTTTACATGGGCAATTTCCTTCTTTAGAGCATTTGCCTTTTTCACTGGAAAATACTTACCCAAGAACACCTTGTGCAACTTCTCCCAGCTATCTACCGAACCGGTAGGCAAATGATAATACCAGGACCTAGCACCATCTTTTAAAGTGAACCCGAAGGCTCTCATCTTGATCTGCTCCTCAGTGACATTTGGTGGTTTGGTTGTCATGCAAGTGTCATGGAATTGGTTCAAATGCATGATCGGATCCTCACCAGGCAAACCATGGAATGTGGGGAGCAGATTGATCACCCCTGACTTGAGCTCAAAAGTCACCCCCTGAGCAAGGGGTGGAAGAACCACAGCTTGAGGTTGCTGTGTCAGATTGGGAGTAGTACGCTCCCTCAATGTGCGGACGACAATGCCCATTGGGCATTAACAACTAACTGAATTTCAGCCAATTGACGTTGGGTGTCAGCAAGAGCTCTTTGCTCGGGAGTCAACTGAGCGCCTTCCATTGCACCTGTATCAGTCTCAACTCTGTTCTCTCTCTGATTTCGATGGAAAGTCCTCCAGATTTCTGGATCAAGAATAAAAAGAGACTGATTAGTAGAACGGGTGTTGACCATTCACTAGTCAACACTAAGGTCAATCAAAATCAGAACTTTAAAGAAAAGAAAATTAGTTTCCCCGGAAACGGCGCCAAATTTGACGAGGCGAATTGTCGTATGCCAAGTCAAGTAATCCTAACAAGCTCACTAACAAGTATAGTAGGCAAGCAAGGGTCGAATCCCAAGGGAATCAGGTTATCGGTTCTTAAAGTTATAATAATGATTAACGAGTGTAAGTAACCAAGGGGGGGGGGGGTTTGGTATGTTTGAAGAACAAAGTAACGAAGGTTGATTTGGATTATAAATATATCAATGGAAGGTGTTTCACTTGACAATTATCCACTAACAGATTAACAAGTTGATCATAAACTCCTTTTAATCCTATGTCGAATTACTCATATGATCGTTCTAATCCCTGTTCTAATGTAGTTATTAGTCCAACTAGTCCTAATAACCCTTATTCAACTATAACCTTGAAACTATCAAGATTCAATAATAAAGCAGCTTTAAGTTCAGGAATTGATAGATACATGCAATACCATAGACAACTAGTCGGATACTCGACATGTACTCAATTCTCTTCACAATTGACATTCACAACTAGTTCATGCAAATTGTGTGTGCTACAAACAAGTATGGTATTTCAACTAGAAATAACAAAACAATAGCAATATGAATGAGATGAAACTACTTAGATGGCCAATCTAAATGAGCAAATCTAATTCAATAACAATACGCACAAGAGAATGGAGACAATCATAAGAGTAGAACAAAGGAAAGAAATCTTACAACTTAATCAATCCGAAAGCTTCAAATGTCAAGCAAAACCAATGGACTTAGCAACTCATGAAGTTCTTGAGCAAAACTCTCAAAACTTGGAAAAATAGAATGTGTGAGATCATCCAAGATCATCAACACCTAAAACCTATAAATCTCTGCAGAATTCAACTGAAAAATTGAAGGTAAAAACGTTATAAAAACTTAACACAACATACTAAATCGGGCAAATGAAGAAAGTCTTCTCTGGCGGATTTCCGCGATCGCGGTTTTGGACCCGCGATCGCGGATTTTGTTCTGTAATCTGGCTTCTTCAGATGGAATTTTCGCGATCGCGGTTTGGGACCCGCGGTCGCGAAATGTCTTCTGTGATCTTGGCTGGTCCAGTAGGTTTTCCGCGATCGCGGTTTGTGACCCGCGGTCGCGGATTTGGCTTTTGTGGCTTCCTTGGCTCCGTCTTCAGCTGCTTCCAATGCTACATGTGGTCTTCTTCAGCTTCGACTCCTCTTCTTATGCTTCAATGCTCCGCGTCATCTTCTGTAATCTCATGTGTAACTCAACTCTCCAAAACTCCATGATTACAAAATACATCATAACATCTAGCATAATCCTATACAAAATGAGCTAATAACCTATAGTAGCGCTATGTAAAATACCGCTTATCAACTAGCTTTGTGCGCGGCTGCTCTGATTACTGCCATTTCTTGTGCCTCTTCGCGAAGCTGGAGCTTCATTCTCATTTTCTCATCGTTGGTGTCCTTGTCATAATGAAGGATTCTCTCGTTTGGAAACAAAAATTCCACAGGAACCGCAACCTCAACACCATACGCTTGGGCAAAGGGGCTTTCCCCCGTTGCTTTTTGGACAGTTGTGCGGTTGGCCCATAGGGTAAGAGGGAGAACTTCGGCCCATCTTCCCTTGGCGCCCTCCAGCCTTTTCTTGAGGTCCATTACAATGCTTTTGTTGACAGCTTCAACTTGGCCATTACAATGTGGGTGCGCGACAAAGGCGATTTTCAGCTGAACGCCCATGTCGTCACACCACTTCAGCAGCTGGGGAGAGTTGAATTGAGGGCCTCTATCTGTGACAATCTCATGAGGAAGACCGTAGAGACAGATGATGTTTTTCCATAAGAACTTCTTCACTACTGGTACCGTCGTGGACCCGAGTGCATTGGCCTCGACCCATTTAGTGAAATAGTCCACAACCACAATGATATACTCGAGTTGCCCAGGAGCCTTTGGCTTGAATGGACCGAGAAGATCCAAGCCCCACATCGCGAACGGGATGGGGCTGCTGATGAGTTGAAGTTCCACACCAGGTTGATGAGAGGCGGGGGCAAAATATTGGCAAGCTCGCGATATGTCTTGCGCGTCTTGTTTCATTGTGGGCCAGAAATGTCCTTGGCGCAGTGCTTTATAAGCCAAGGATCTCCACCCTGCATGGGTTCCACACAGCCCGCGTGCAGCTCTTCTAAGAAAGACTTCACCTCATAGTGAGCCATGCATTTCAATTCGCTGGGGCCTCCCCCTCTCTTGTATAGTTCTCCCCTATTGATGTAAAAACGCGCAACCTTTCTTTTCAACTGGATAAGTTCTTTGGGATCAGAAGGTCCGCGACCATTTTTCAGATAATCAATGATTGGGCGGCGCCAATCTTCACTGGTACTACTAATTTCCATCATTTCAATTTCGGGACTGATTGCGCTCTCCTCTTTGACAAGGAAAAAATACTTTGGCGGTGCCTCTTTGGATACAATGAAACCTGATCTCTTCTCGCGTTCCTCTTTAGGACCCTGCCAACTGGAACCTACTTTCGCGAGCTCATCAACTTTGTTGTTCTCTTCTCTTGAGATGGCCTGAATTTCAAAATGCCTGAACAAAGAAATCAACGTCGCGACTCTCGCGTGATATTTTGGACAATTCCCAGTTCTAGCTTCGTAGATTCCCTGGACTTGGTTTACTACAATCTTCGAATCACTTCGGCATGACAACACAGAGATAGAGGTGCCAATGGCTAATTCCAGGCCAGCAATCAAAGCTTCATACTCAGCCTCGTTGTTGGTGGGTTTGAACTTGAGAGTGATGGCGTGACTTATCTCGTCACCCGTAGGCGAGGTAAGTACCACTCCAGCCCCGCATCCTTCATCGTTCACAGCACCATCGACATGCATGACCCACATCAGCTCCTCTCCATACAGATTTTGGCTTTCGCCATCCCTGAAACTTGTCTCAACAATGAAATCGGCAAGTGCATGAGCCCTGATCGCGGGTCTAGGCCGATACACGACATCAAATTCTGACATTTCTATAACCCACTTCGCGGGGGGCATGAAAATAAGGCATGAGCTTTCGAGCGGCCGTTATCAATGCGAGTACAGATTTCTCTACTGGGGAATACCTGGTCTCGGCTGGCAATAATGCGCGACTGACAAAATAGACAGGCTTCTCTTGCTCTTGAGGCTCGCGAAAGCTTGGTCGCATTCCGTAGTCCACTCGAAGTATTTCGGCTTCCTCAGAATTTCAAAAAACGGAAGGTTGCGTTCAGCCAGCTTAGCACAAAATCTTCCCAAATAATTAACCTTGCCCACGAATCTTTGGACCTCATGTGTCGACTTAGGCGGTTGTAGATCCAACACTGCTTTGACTTTATCTGGATTGACTTCTACGCCCCGCGCACGGATCATGAAGCCCAGAAACTTTCCTTTTGTTACTCCAAAAACACACTTATCCGGATTCAAACTCATTCCGTACTTCCTCAGAGTCGCGAATACTTCAGCAAGATCGCGAGCATGGTCGCATTGTCTCCTTTCTCTGCTCGCGTCTGTTAGGGGGGATGGGGACATGTTTCCCTGCTATCGTTCCCACATGGCCATCTGGCCTTGGAAAGTTTTGTTGTTGATTACCCTGGGGGAGGTTAGGATCAGCCGCGACTTGTTGATTGCGACCCCTTCCTCTGCCACCATTATTGTATCCTCCCTTGTATTGACCTCGTCCAGGGTTTCTCCCACCTCTACCTTGCTGATTACCTCCGCCTCTCTGGTTCATGAGAACGGCTCTTTGTTCGGGTTCATTGTTCATTTTGGGGCCATTTCGGCACTCTTCTGTATCGTGAGTTGTGGAATTATGGTTTGCACATCACATCCCATCGCGACCACGGCCCCGACCGCCATTGCCACGACCGCGACCCCTATTGTTGCCATTATCATCTCTTTGATTCATTAGATTTTGAGCCTGAAATTGATTATGATCTTGGTTCTGACCATAATCCTGATACTGTCCCTGATTCTGATGCTGAGTAGTCAGACCTGGAGCTCGCGAGCTGTTCTGGCTCTGATTCTGATCGTACTGTTGTCTCTTATTTCCCCAGCCTTGGTTGCCTTTCTTAGAACTCTGATTCTGATTCTGATTCTGTTTTCTCTGACTCCCTCCTGAAGAGGGAGCGCCTGAGTGAGTTTCAACCTGAATCTCAACATACACCCTTTTGAGCATGGCCTGGTAGGATTGCTCTTGCTTTCTGTATAAGTGCTTCTTGAACTCACTTCCATCCAGCAAACCATCGAGGAATGCGACTCTCGCAATTTTGTCATCGAAATCATCGGCCTCTAGCACCATTCCTGAGAACCTTTTCACATACTCTTCCAAAGTTTCCCCGACTTTCTGTTTCACTCCTACCACCTCTTGCATTGTGATCTTTCTTTTCTTTGACGAGCCAAAATGCAATAGAAAACCTCTCTCAATGTCTGTGAAGCATGTGATACTCCCGGCAGGTTGATTCAACATCCAGGTCATTGCCGTATCGACCACGTCCCCGGGAAGCCCTTACACATAGTGGCCTCGTCGGGCCCTCTCGCGATGATTGCATACTTGTAACGGGAGAGGTGTTCTTTGGGGTCTCCCTTACATGTGTACTCTTTGATGGTCGGGAACCTAAAATCCGACAGTGGGGGCGCCCTAATTATGTGCTCCGCGAACGTTGTTGGTCCAAACATAGATGAAAAATTGAGAGGAGGGTTGGTAGGATACACCTGATTTTGATAGTCGTCGCGAGAATAGTAGGGCACTCCATGATGATTGCGCGGAGTACGCTGCTCATTCAGGGGATAATATGCTTGGTCCCTCTCATCATAGCGTCCACCATGCTGAGAATAATAGTGGTCCTGGTGGCTCGCGGGAGCCTGATTAAGATCAAAGCCTCCTTGTCCAACCTCTCTCGCGACGTTTCTACCCCTTGGCACTCTAGAGACAGAAACTCTGTCATCTGGGGCGACTTCGGCGCCTTGCTCTTCTAGACGAGCTTCTTGATTGTCGCGGTTACCTCGCGTCTCGCGGGGCTCCACCCTTTGATTAGCAACATTCTGGTTCCTCGGTGCCCCTTGAAGTCCCATCCAATTATTGAAGAGCGCAGCGTGCTCTCACGGAATAGTGATAAGGTCGCGAGTGTCCTCCTCATCCACGCGAGGAAGAGGTGGATTAGCGGCATTCTGAGTGAGAGGGCCTGTTTGCAATAGAGTGTTGTTCACTGTGCCGCTTCTGTCCGTCTCATCCATTGTACTGAACTTCACAATCTGATTCCCAAGGTTTCAAAAAGAACTAGCTGCGCGAGGAGGTCCCCACGGTCGGCGCCAGTGTTGGAGCCCGGGTGTTCGTGACCTCGCAATCAACACCTCGCGAGGTCTGGCCAACAAATAATCTTCAAATACTGGAGACCTCCTTCACGCCAACTGGAACAACAACTTGGATTCCATCTTCTTTTGGATCAAAACTTGTCTTCTTGCACTGTTCTTCGTGTTCTTGAGCTCCAAAGTACCTGCGCAACCAAACCGGAAGGATGAACCCCCAGATTTGGCTCTCCGACGCCCAAGTCAATACTGATCACGACCAAATAAGAGTAACGAGCTCAATAGCACCAAATAATAACCAAAGACAAGGGAATAGCGATCAAAATACACTTTTGAACCATGAAACCTCACGAACCAAACCAATGGAACAGTAAACTGATGGATCTCAACCAAATGCAACAATCTTCATATCAAAAGCACGAATACGGTACCGAGAGTCATAATCCAAGTACCGATCATCTGATTCTCTATGAACATAGATGAATCGGGAGGAAGAAGACGATTCCGAGAGGAAAGCTTCGTCTCCTAAGTGTTTCTCTCTTGCTCAAGGGGTAAAATGCCTCAGATGTCTTTCTCTCTCATTTCTGTTACGCTTTATATCCAGGTCGCGGGCCCCACTATATCCGATCTCGCTCTCCTGGCTTATTGGGCTTTGCTTATTGGGCCTTATTCTCCCGAGTCTCTTAATGGTGTTTGGGCCTTCGTTACGCTATGGGCCGCCGCGAGCCTGTTTGGCTCACGACCTGAGAACCGGGTCCAACACAATGATTTGGAGACGGTGCTGATCTGGAGCTATTTGTTGGTGTCAATAGACGTCGTTTGGTATGGCTATGACTTTCAAGATGGTTGCTGTTATTCCCTTCTACTCCAAGGTACGTAGCATATTTTTCTTACATTTTAAAACTTAGTTTCTTATGGAGCTTATCTTTAATTGGTTGTTGATGGATAGAACATGAGAGCATAATGAAGAGAAGAGGAAGGGATGAAATATTGAGAATCAAGGAGGTGAAGGAGATGAAGGAGATGAGTCATACATGGAAAGTAGTGAAGGAGACAGTACATCCGCCTATATTTAGGTCATTTAGGAAGGCCATTACTGATATCGAGCTTGATTGCTTCTTCATTCCCAAAGGATGGAAGGTAATTAGTAGATACGTGTATAGGAGTATCTACATCTATCTTGAAATTAGATTAAGCACACACCTAGATTTCGCCTTAGTTGAAGCATGATCGAGTGAAAGTGCAGTTTTCATGGAAATGTATCGGCTAAGGGTTTGTCCATGTTCTTGTGGAATGCAATCTAATCTATACAACGAATTAGCATGTTGTGGTGCTTCGTATGGCTAAGGATTACATTCATTGTCATAAGGTTCATGTGCAAAAATGGTCGATTGGGTGTCGGAGGGAGCTTGGGATCTCTTGGACTAGGCCTCTTGAAAATTGGACTCAAGTTGAACACTGACGGCGCCTCTTATAGTAACTCGGGCTTAGCGGTGGCATGTTGGGTACTCTGGCGGCCAATGGCTTAGTGTATTTTCTCTCAATATTGTTATGTGTACGATGCTTATTACACTACTAAGTTAAGGAATTTATTACGATTTTCATATCGTTTGAGAGCTGAATTTTTGTGGTATTATCATTGAAATTTTCGAAGATTGTGGTTGGTTTCTTGGAGTATGGAATAGTGCATACTCATCCTCTCTCCTTCTATATCATTGTATTTTTCATTCTATTCATGTGTATAGATACGCTAAATTCACTTGTTGATGTGTTAGCTAATCATATTTTTGAAACGTTATTCAATTTTAGGTGATGATATGAAATTTGACGTTTTTTTTCGTTTTATCTACATATACTTAAAAACAAAATTAATAATTCATTTTACTTTCACAAAAAAAAAAATCATCGCCCACCAAGTTCAATTTTTCCATCATACAAGAGTCGGATTTGTTTTGGCCGTTACATTATAAACAGTACACATAATAGATTTCTGACCTTATCTCTCTCATCACTGCTCTCGAATGGCTGCCTTCACAACCTCTTCTTCATCCTCCGCTCTTCTCTCTCCCCTCTACAGACAACAACTCTTCACTCTCCCGAGGCAACGCGTGAGCATCAAGCTCCGGAAAACCCAGAAAGTGGTGGCGAGGAGCTCCGACTTACTCAATGGTCTAGGAGGAAGAGACCCTTTTCCTGCAGAAATTGCAAGCGAATTCGGTGATAAGGTTATTGGAAACATGGATACTGAACACCAGATGCTCATTCCTCAAGCAGCTGTTTTGTCTCTCGCCAACCAAGAATCTTCTCCCACCTCTCCTACTCAGCCTCCAATGTCTCTTTATGAGGCTAAATCCTTGCTCCGAAAGGTAAATCTTGTAAAATTTCACGTTATCTCTTTTAGAACTTGCCATTCTTGTGAGGAATTTTGAATTGGGCTGTGTTGTGTACTCAATTGCTGGCTAGATGACTATATCTCAAATGGAAATTCATTTGGTCTTTTGGTCTATTGACTATTAGTATCACCAACAGTATCAAATGAAATGCTGTGTTGGAACTGTCTTTCTTGTGTGAAATATCCAAGAATCCAACTCACACGTGGAAATTAACTCTTATCTATTTCTTACTGAAGAGAAGTATTGGAGATTTGAAGGGTGATGGGTGTAGGAAAACAAGCTTTTGTCTCTAAGAGATTGATTCCTAAATCCTCACCTTTGGTGCCTGTTCTTAAAGAACTTAAAAAGTGTGCAGGAAGAGTTCTTTTTCAAGTAGTATATGTTTTTTATTTTTCTGAATCCTCTTTCGTGTGCAGGTAGTTGGGTGGAGATTGCTAGATGAGGAAGATGGCCTTAAATTGCAGTGTACATGGAAGGTAAAAGACTCTGAATGTGGGCTCGAACTTATAAGTAGAATTACCAAGTTGGCGGAAGCTGCTGATCATTTCCCGAGCCTTCGCCTGGAGGAGACTAATCAAGTTATAGCAGAATTATGGACCCCTTCAATTGGTACGCTGAAAATTGTCTCTTGAAAACATTTTCACAACAGAAAACAGAAAAGTTGCCTCTTTTTTCTTTATCTTCATTATTTCCTTAAATCAGTATTTACTTCAGAAAAGTTGCATCTTTTCAATTGATTGATATAACTTGTTTTCAAGGTTTATGCTAGATTAACTCTGAATTAAACTCGCCTCATTTTTATTTTTCCTTTCTGACATGCAGGCGGTTTGAGTATAAATGACTTCATCCTAGCTGCCAAAATCGATGAAATAAAGACATTAGATCTTGTTCCACGAAAGAGGGCCTGGGCATAGTTCGCTATAACACGATGTGATGTAAGACACACACAACATCATTTTTGTGGTTAGTTCTTTTTCTTGCTGCATATATGAATCATTGTATTTAGTTATTCTCTCTTGTCATATTTCTCATAATTGTAACTTGTAACAAACCTGGGTGCTACAATGAACTATTGTGGCACCTTCCCTGTACGATTATATGAAATAAATGCACATTGTACTTGAATCAGAATCTTGTGTCTAAGCATTGTTTCAATAAATTTTTCCTCAAGCTTTATTCGCTTTGTTATTGTAGAAGGTAAAGGCTATGCATGACCGAAATACAGCAATTGGGTTACAACTTAAAACTCCTTGTCTAATATACACAAACACATATCCTGCTATACTTTTCATCATAATCCTGTAAAGCCGGTGATCTTCATCTTCTACATTCGCCTTCTTGCTTCCTTTTCAGCCTGCAGTATAAATCCCATTGACAGTCAGCCTAACCAAGAATTCAAACTCAAAAGTGAAAAAAGAGAGAGAATATATCTTACAGCTTGAACAACTCGTTCAAATGCTTCTGGCCCATACTCTTCTATGTATCTTTCCACAGACTTCCTCGCATCTAGAGACATCATTTGTAGAACCCTCCTCTGATTTTCTGGGTAATTTGAAGGAATGAAGTTTGCAAATCTGATGTATTTACGTGCATAATTCTCATATACGTATGCTGCACCATTGAATACAGGAAGCACCAACCACATACAGAACACTAGCTTCATATATCCCCAGATTGGAAACCTACAATCCATGTATAGTAGTTTTACAGTTACATAATATTTGATTTTCTACAGTCATTCATATATACATACATAATAATATGGATACGGACAATATAAAGATTATTATATCTTATATACCATTGGAGAACTTTCCAACAGGAGAGCTCAAAGAGAGTGAGTAAAGAGTAGATGACCCAGTAAGTTAGCCATTGTTGATCATCCAATGTTGTTGGGCTCTCTATAGCTCTCATTGATGAAAATCTGTTCATTTTTCATTGCTCAGCTGAATTATGAAAATCTGAGATATTAAAGTCCAGATATATTTATATAATACGCATTTAAATATACTTACAGAGGATATAGAAGCATCACTGCAGGCCTGTTTATCATCAAGAGAAAAAAATACATCAATTGTTTGTGGACATGTAAAACATATATGATTTGGATTGCAGTGAATAATGCATTCTCCGTTGTGATCCAAACAAACCCTTAGTTATAGAGGATAGTGAAGGAAGGGGTAATTTACCCTATCATTGCATCCAAGTTCCAAGCAATTACTGAAAGAAAACCCATTTTAAGGTATCGAAGTTGAATTTTGCAAGCCTCCCTCCTGTTTTCTTCAGATTTGATGGCAACCCAGAAGCAAAAACAACCGAAAAGTTGTGTGTGAATTCAAATGTTGGCATAAAAATGATTTGGAAGAGGCTATTTGTGTTTTACTTGTAGGATTTGGTGATGTCTCTTGTCTCTCAAGCAAAGAATAAATCCTGACTTCAATGAATTCTCAAATAGGTAACCCGTGATTACAGCCTAACGAAAAGAATCAATTCCCATGTTACAATTTACTGTAATGGGTACGGAAAAGTGCAATTCCCATCGCCACATGACTCAAGGACTTCCTGAAAGTATAATGCACAAGAATCGGCATCTGAAACAAACATTTGTATCTCATATATATTTGCATTACACTTATATTAGCAAAGTTGCATATACTCCGTATTACATAAATAAAATTCAGACATTGAAATCCCAGTTGATAATCAACAAAACTGAGCAATCACCTCATTCAAGCAGCTGTTACATTATTTTCTATATATGTACAAGGAGAAAAAAGGTCACTTAAATCAAATTGAGCAACCAATCGTCATTGCTTTAAGATCAAAACAATGATTTTGCGGTATGGAGAAAACCCGAATTTAATTAGCAAAAAAACTTTAAGCAATTCTTCAAAGAGCAGAGTTCAGAAAACATTCATGTCATCTGATAATTGAGACGGTAGCATGGCTGCTCGGAGACATGACGTCTTTTTCCTGCTTACTTTGCACTTTCCAAAAGCAATTGCAAAAAGCAAAATGTAACTGCAAAAAACATACGAGGGATCGCTATTACTCATTTCAAAGAGAGCTCGTTCCAAACTTATCTAGTTTAAGTACACGCGGTAAATTGAGCTAGCTCAATAAAATAGTGGTATATTTTGAAAAAAGGAACGACTCATGATCAACCAGTAAAGCATGTATATTACTGTTAGTGTTAAGGTTATAGGTGGATTACCTTAAATCTCCTTCTTTTTTCGAGTTTGTTGTCTATGTCTTCCAGACTCTTGATTATATCACTAAAAGCAGGCCTTTTATACGGCTTGTCATTCCAGCATTGCTCAATTAACCTGTAAATGGCATAATAATCCAATATCCATTTGATTAGTATATAGCTAGAGTTTTTTTTATTGAAACACTATCTATGTGATATTGTAGCTTTTGTATTACGTGATTGTGTAATTCTTTAGTACACAGATTGGAATATGAAGGGCTTACAATTGTAATCCATAAGGATAGTTCTTTTCCAGAGCGCTGAAAGGTGGACGACCTCCGGCACAATACGCTTTAGGGACATCTCTCTCCAACATTGATGGAAATGGTGGGGTGCCTTCAATCATCTGAGAAAATGTCATGCAAATATTAGCCAGAAAGTTACTATTTAGCAACTAAAAATGTTGTGTCAATAATGAGTAATTGGAGCACAGAAATAAGACATGAGAGAGAATGCACTCTTACTTCTTGTAAGATCAAGGCAAATGAAAAGACATCAACTTTGGTATCATATTCCTCACTTCTAAAAACCTCTGGAGCCATATACCTCCCTGCGAGAAAATAGGTTATCTTAGCAAGTTTAGCAAGAGTGCAGGAATAGGCGGAATCAAATGAACACATTATCCATTGAACCTTCCCTTGAACTAAAAAAGCACTTACAAGCAAATTCCTTAAATGCCATACTACTATCCCCTTTAAGCGACATTGCAACCGTCTGTAGCTTACTAAGCCCAAAATCTGCAACTTTCAGATGTCCAGAATCATCCCTCAGAATATTCCTGCCACCACGAGCAAATAAGAAGAGTATGAAATTCTATACATTGCAATACACTTCTTAGTACACAAAATTGGAATATAAAATTTTGAGTAATTAAGGAAGTAAGAGCTCAACATACGAAGGTTCAAGATCACAATGAACTATTGCTGCAGGTGTAAGCTGATGTAGATAATTCAATCCCCTGTAAGATGTTATGCATTCATATTAACAAACAAGAATCACATGTCAACTACCATTAAAGAAATGCTTTATCTAAACAAATGCTATGGGACTATTACAATTGTGTCCCTCCAAAATACTGTCCTCAGAAAACAGTTTCGAATGTGAGAACAAGTCATGGATTCCAGGAAAAATGACATTTAATACAGAGCCATTGCCAGATAGATTGTAGTCCACATTCCACACAAACCTTCATTAAATAAATAATACTATTAATTTTAGAAATGGAACTACGACTAGACTAAGTATTCAAAACTTTTCTACCAAAAAAAAAAGTATTCAAAACTGGGCGGACACTAAGATGGAATAATCCAGCTAATAAACAAAACTAGATATGCTAACATCTATATTGAAGACAGAATTGAAAAGGTACTCCATATCTTTACCATTCCAATGCAGCAAACGAAAATTATAAATGGAGTAATATGTAAGAGCAGTTGTAGGCTTGTAGCTAAATGTAGGTTGTATACATTACCGTGCTATATCAAGTGCGTATTTCACTGCAACTGATGGCCTTAATGCTCCTTTTTTATCCAAGAATGCGCGTAGATCCCCCTAAAGATAAAGATTGTTATAACTCCATCATGTGTATATTTATTAGAACAAATAAATTATAACAACAAACCGAATAAAAAAAAGCTTTTGAAACAGTATTACTCATGGTAAATCTGACATAACCTTTTTCCATTGGGACAAATTATACTCCACCGGAAGAAAAAAAATTGGGACAAAATATACTAAAAATCCTTCATTTATTACTGTAATAATCATCAAATGGACATCATTTTAAAAGCATGTCAGACAGAACAGAGAGATGATATGGGCTAACATTTAGAAGCTGATTCATTTTGAAATAGTTGAGTGGAAGTATTATATCATCTCAAAATATCAATGTGTATAGCAGCTATAGCTAATTGGGTTCATAATGCAAGATAAGTAGAGTAGGGGAGAAAGGGGAAAGAAGAGAGAGTTCAGATATATTTCAACATATACTGCATCTTTATGATCCAATAGAAGGGTCAATAAACAGTTGCAGAACAATGAACAACCGACAAGGTCATGTTCTTCCTCTCATACAGCCTGCAAAAAAACTGGGCCAGTGCTACTTCACTTGAGCTATGGAGAATTTTTTGTATTTAGATTATTAGATATAGCATATCAACTCAGAAGGCTAACACAAGATTAATGCAAATGAGTTAAGAACTCATACTGCACCTCATATTTCATAGTCAAAATCTTCATCTCAAGAAGAAGCAGCTAATTGATGGATGATTTGGAAACCACACTTCGGAAGCTGGATAATGATGCAATGATCAGAAATTCAAAAGATCACTTCCTTGTGTCAGTAGATTTTTCCTGAAGGGATTCTCAGTGGTGAATAGGTAGTATGAATTTAATCTCAGTTCAAACCAAATTATGGTAAGACCTAGAATCCCCAAGCATGATATCCTTTGCAATCATCACCACTGTCCTTATTTTTTTTAATTATTATTTGTGAAATCAAGATGTTGCATTCACATCCCAGTTCCCTATATGTGTCCTATAAACAAAAAGTATGGTACACGATCAACATTTAAAGGTTGTTGATATAGTTCAACAGCATGTAGAGAAAAACAAGTAATGCTTGGACATTATGCTACCAAAGAGCTAATATAGGATACAGAATCAGCACATATTCATGTAAGTAATCAGTGGTAAACTGTACAGATATAATATATGATGCTTAATTCAAGCTGTGCAGAGAGAAGGACAAACCTTGGGCAAGTACTCTGTGATAATCGTCATTGGGCTACTCTGTGTTACAGCTCCTAAAAATTGTACTACATTTGGGTGTCGTAACTGTTGAAGTAATGCTAATTCATCTCTAAATGCTTTTCTAAATATCCAGGAAAAGTTAACGATTAGGGCGACAAATATGTTGAGCAGATATTGGAACCAAAACATCATACAACAGAATAAACAAAATATTTAAAAAGCATCAGGGTTGATAGACTTGGCATCATTATATTACTACCCTGCAACAGAAATGCACCAAATGCGTCATCAGTTCCATACTTCCATATAAACTGAAGATTAACAATTTGCAGTTAATGTTTCCATTTTCCAATGGAACCAAAGATTCACTATTCTTTGGCTTCGGAATTATATGGAATAAAGCAAAATAACTCATTTAACTGTCTATGCTTCCTATTCTGTGAAGTAGTAGTCAGACTATGCAACTTTTGACACAATCTTGGTCATATCGGTTACTTCCTTCCAACCTGTTGGGGTAAGGAAATACCAATCCCGACCACCCCATACCCCGTTTTTCGGGATAAATGGGGATTGATGTTGTTGTTGTGTTCTGAAATTAAACCTTAGCACGATATGATAGTTATCTAATTACAATATTTAGAGAAAAGGACCCTCTCACATATTATTCTGCATGTCTACCATATCGAATAATGTATTTACTCAACATAAAAGTGACTATATTATGATTAAAATTTTAACTAGGAAATTTACAACAATTTTAGCCAGATAATAATATTTCTATTTTTCTTTGTGTTTTATAATTGATTTCCCTTCTTCTTTTGGTTGAACCCGTTTAGCTACACACTATACCTTCCTCCCATTCCCTTTCCTGGTGTCTTCCAACGATGTTTTCATTGCCTGTAATTACTTTATTCTTATATCACCGAGCTCTCTGTTTAGAGTGTAACCCTCTACATCTGTTATCACTCTTTAACCTCTGCCAGTCTGCCCCTCCCCTATCCTTATAATTGTCTTTCCCTTTAGTTAACAAAGATGATTTCTGGTTCAAAAAATATTCCTGCAGACTAAAGGGGAAAGGACCTCTTTGAGTTATGCGTAGACAAGATTTTTTAAAATGAAATGTCTAACTGATAAATATTAGGTACCACATGCCAAGTAGTGTAGTTTCTGGTACCAGATTGATATGAGCACAATAATCTCACAGTGCAGGCCACATAGTCTAACTTAATGTATCACATCAAATTTGCAACAGAGATATAAAGACCAACTCACGTTTTCTCTTCATCCAAGATAACATGATCCGGTAGTGTTTTGGCAGCAACTTGAATGCCACGCCATGTTGCAGCAGAAAAAGTCCCCTAATATTCAATAGTGAACAAAAAATGCATCAAAATAACAGTAATCAGTGTGACACTGGTCCTCAGTTTAAATTAGTAGAAGTTCAGTTGCAACCTTTCACCTCAAACAACCATTAACAAAAACAGCCTAAAAAGAATTAAGAAATCACCTTCGTTATGTGAAAGGTGTTTGTAAAATCAAGCTCATCGGGTGGAATATCATACACAGGGACTTCACGTTCTAACTCAACATGCATAGGGGCCGCCTGAAATATCAAAAAAGTGATGAACAGTCAACAAAGTATAATGATGCAAAGTCATTAGAAATACAAAATAATTTAGCACATATCTGAAGCAGCCAAATAATCTACTTACAGGATGTTTTGCACCGTATTTCTCCAAAAGCTCTATCACATCCTGATGTTTGTAATATATTGCATCTGCAAGGGGCTGAATTCAGACAAAGAGAAACAACACAAAATAAATTAAAATCCTAATCTGCAATTGGCATCACTACGCTATACTGAAATAAAGCTGACAGAAATTCTGTGTTTTCCAAAAGACAACACTGAAAGTATAGATTCTCAAGCAGCTCATCAGACTAAAATAACAAGTTCCAATTCAAGTTTTGCCAAAGAAAACCATCTACAGATGACTATTCTAAATTCCCATCAAGAACAACAAAAGTTTACCAGAATCAGATATACTCTTTTACAAAAGTCAAGATTCTCATATTATTATACTAGAGAAGAAGCCAATTGATCTCATTACCGTGCTACCCCAACGATCTTTAGGATCGACAACAGCGCCTCGACCAAGTAGGAACTTCACGACCTCGGTTCGGCCCCCGCTGGAAGCGATATGGAGAGCGGTTCTCTCATCAATATCTTTAAAAGTAATCTCTACACCAGAATCCAAAGCCTCTCTTACCCCATCCAAGTCTCCTTCATGTGCCGCAAACATCAAATTAAATCCAGCCTCCATCTCCTCCATTCCTACGACGCATCTTGCGACATCATCCGGCGACCGATCGAGCGGCGCCAAGGACGATTGTCTCCCTAGAGTGAACCTGGTCGGCGACTTCGTATCCGGAGTTTTCCGCGGCGACTGAAACCTAGCAGGAGACTTCTTGGGGTACTTTGTTTGAGGCATTCTGTTAGGCGATTTGGAAGGGGAGATCGTAGACGCCATTGATTTACAGATTCAGAGCTTAGAACAGTTGCAGAGAAGGGGCAAGTAGTGACGCGGGTTACGGAATTTTGCGTGGAAAAAACGTTTTTTTGTAATGGATTCGTGTTGCTTACGCAATATATCTGGAAAAATAACAATTGATTAGAGTTTTCTTATCAGGTTATACGTGGCATTCCCGATTTCTTCTAACAAGACTCGGACTTTCCGCGAAAGGGACAATATCTACAGTAAATATCTTTCTAAATCAGGGAAATTTCAGAAGTGCCCGAAACTTGGGTTATATTTCGAAAATGTATCCAAATTGTACACTAATCTCTTTCAAACCTGCACGTGTTGCTATAAAAAGGGAAATTTAGCACGTTGTCGAGATTTTCTAACTTCCATTTAAGCTCGATCAGCCGCGTGAAGATTTTGTTTGTAGATACCCTAGTGATTTCGTGTAATTTCCCACTAGGGATAATTTCTACAAAATTTAAAAAAAAGAACATTTTAGAAAAGTAGTAACTTTTGGTGATTCATACTCCCTCCGTTAATAATTACTTGTCTCTGAAGCAATTTTAGGGAGAATTTATTGATCAAAATTTTAGACAAGTATACCCTTTATTGTTTAAATAATGGCATAGATAATAAAAGAAATAATAGTGAGAGAATAAAAGAAAGAATCAATAATAGTAGGGTAAATTTGGAAAAAAAGGTGTAAAATTATGTTAAAAGACAAGTATTTTTTAACAAATTATTTGGACTTCAGGGACAAATAATTATTAACGGAGGGAGTATAAATTAATTAATTAAGTGAAGTTGGTACTTAAGTAGAAACATGTCATGATTGCTCCTCCGTTTCTTTATAATTATGGTTTTAAGATTTTTAAGATTTTTAAGATAAATTAAAATTTTAATTTTCTCCAAATTACTTATTTAATTTTTTTGATTAGTAATGTCTAAAATGATAATTACTTAAGATTTCAAATCTAATACTCCTCTCGTTTCTTTTTAATTGTCATTTTAGACTGCTTTTCTATTCCTATTTAATTGCCGTTTTAGCTATTTTGACAAAATTTGTCAGATTTGTCTCTATGTTTATTACTAGATTTGAAATCTTAAATAATTATCATGTAGACATTACTAATCAAGTAAGGGTAATTTGGAGAAAAAAATGAATTCTTAATTTGTCTTACCTTTCCTAAAATGACAATTATAGAAAAACATAATAAGTAATGAACATGGAGACAAATCTAACAAAATCTTATTAAAATAGCTAAAACGATAATTTAATAGAAACATGAAAAATAGTCTAGCTCCTCCGTTTCTTTATAATTATCGTTTTAAGATTTCTAAGACAAATTAAAATTTTAATTTTCTCCAAATTACTTACTTAATTTTATTGATTAATAATGTCTAAAATGATAATTATTTAAGATTTTAAATCTAATACTCCTTCCGTTTCTTTTTAATTGTCATTTTATACTGCTTTCCTGTTTCTATTTAATTGTAGTTTTAGCTATTTTGACAAAATTTGTCAGATTTGCCTCTATATTTATTACTACATTTAGAATCTTAAATAATTATCATATAGACAATTATTAATCAAATAAGGGTAATTTGGAGAAAATTTTAAATTCTTAATTTGTTTTAAATTTCCTAAAATGACAATTATAAAAAAACTAAAAGAGTAATAAACATAAAGTCAAATTTGAAAAAATCTTATTAAAATAGCTAAAACGTAACATGAAAAATACAACTAAAAAATAACTATAAATGAAGGCAATGGCTATATGCACGCGAATCGAGGCATATATGCACGCGATTGTGTGCGCGCAACTTATGCGCACGCATTTGTGCGCAGTTCTTATGCGCATACGTGTTTTACGGGGTATTACGGGTACTTTTCGTAAATTTTCAGAGTCTGTAACAACTTGTGCGCCTAACTACTGCGCACAGGTTGAGAATTTGTGCGTCGTGTTTCTGCGCACTGTTCAAACATAGTAGCCGTTGAAATTTTTGAAAAAAGTAGTCGTTAAATGTAAAACTGTGCGCTTAGGTTCTGCGCACAGGTGCTTTAGGGTTTGGGTTTGTGCGCGGATGGTTAGCGCACGGGTCTTTACAGTTTAGGATCCATCCATTTGGACCACAACGATCATAAATGTGCCTATATAAAGTCATAATCTCTTCGTTTCCAACAAATTCATTCAAAACCTCTTCGTTTTCCAACAAATTCATTCAAAATGTCTCGTCGTAATCAAAACTCTCGTATGTTAGAGTTGATTAATCAAAGTTGTGAAGATAGTGATGAAGAACACGATTGGGATAGCGGATCACAAGAAGAGGAAGACGACCCGAACGACGACGAATGGTTGGATGGTTTCTTAGAAGACGAAGAGTTCGGCGACTGGGATCCGAGTGGTGAATTTGTGGTTAGTATAATATGTTATAATTAGTTTTATATGGTAGCGTAATTAGTTTCAAATTAGTTTCATATGCTAGCGTAATTAGTTTCATATGCTAGCCTAATTAGTTTCTTATGCTAGCCTAATTAGTTTCTTATGCTAGCCTAATTAGTTTCTTATGCTAGCCTAATTAGTTTCTTATGCTAGCCTAATTAGTTTCATATGATGGCCTAATTAGTTTCATATGCTAGCCTAATTAGTTTCATATGATAGCCTAATTAGTTTAAAGTAATGATTCGTATTTTGCCTTGTTATTTTGATAGTAGTGTAATTGTCGCTCTACAATTACGTATAGGGGAAAGATTATTCGGATTATTTTAGAACCGCACAATATTGGGATACTCCGCAAGAATTGTACGAGTGGGCGAGAGATAGAGGAAAGGAGTTAGTGATAGCTTTGGTAACGCGTAATTCAAGTCCGTACCAAACAAGTATTGTGTGCGATAGATTTGGAAAACCAAGATCTGGGAGGCCAAAGGTGAACAAAGAGAATCCAGAGTTGGTTGTTCCTAGGCTTAGAAAGTCGAAGTCGAAGAAGTGCGAGTGTAGATTTCAGCTACTGGCAGTGCGAAAGAAAAACATTCCCGGGGTCGCAGGAGAAAAATGGATTTTAGGTGTGATAGAAGGTCGGCATAACCATGTGCTACTTGCTAGTTTTCATGGGAATGCATTCATGGGTCGAATGACGGAGGAGCAAGAGCTTTGTGCTAGGCGGTGGGGAGATGGAACTGGACGCAAGACGCCAAAAGAAATTATCTCTAAATTGAGGGAGAAGTACCCTGGTAATGTTACTTCAAGGAGACAAGTTGCAAACTTTTTGCAGAAGGTGAATTACGAAGATCGCGGAGAGCTAAACGTGACACAGTGGTCGCTTAAGTTTTTGCGAGACCACGACTACGTAGTTCACCCACATAGAGACACGACAAACGGCGAGGTTGCCATATTATTCTTTTCTAACCAAGAGTCGTTGCGTTTGTTGAAGAAGTACCCGTACGTGGTAATTATCGATGCGACGTACAAGACAAACAAGTAAGTCTCTACAATACCTTGGTCGATATTTAGTTTGGATAATGATATATGTTCTGTAGTGATATATGTTAATGTTTCAATAGATATGAAATGTCGCTCGTAGAGATCGTTGGATTCACCAGTACACACAAGACGTTCAACATCGCGTATGCATTCACTAAAGCGGAAAGGATTTATCATTACACATGGATAATGATTCAATTGAAGTCATTATTCATAGATTTGGGAGTGATGCCAACGGCTATAATGACAAATTGCGAAGACGTGCTGATAAAAGGGATAAAGAATGTTTTCGGGAGCAAAGTTCAACATCTGTTGTGTTGGGTGCATATCAAACACAACATTGAGGCACATGCTTCGACCATCCTAAAGAGACAAATTAAAGTGGAAGCCTTTGCAGGACAATGTTGGGGACTATTTTGCTCAGCTACTGAAGAGACCTATGAACTGCGGCTCGAACAGTTGAAGAGATCTTGGAAGAGCGGCCTTGTGGGATACGTCGAGAGAACATGGCTTAGTCCTCACAAGACAAGCATAGTGAGGGCCTTGACAGATCATAAGCTTCATTTCCTTACGGGGACTTCAAACAGGTAAATATTGATATTTTTTAGTTAAGACGATTATATCATAACGGCGTACTTTCTTAACTTACCAACTTAACTGTTTTTTAGAGTTGAAGGGATGCACAAGGTTTTGAAAGATATTATTGGTTCCAGTAGAGGGGGCTTTAACAGAGTGATCGTACGGATCCATCATTCAGTACTCCTTCAGATTGATTCAATTAGGGCGAGCATGAACATGTCTCTCTCCAAACGACCAACTGATTTTGATGATCCAAACATGCATCCACTTGGAAGGGCTATTTTTTCCCGACTATTCTACAAAGTGTCAGACAAGTGTTTTGATCATTTGTTGGCTACTTATGAGATCATGTTGACGGAGAAATTTCCTGAACAATGCACCGACCATTGGGTGAGGAACTGTCTTGGGTTGTCGTGCGTCCATCAAATTGCACACGCTATCATTTCAAACACACCCCTGATTGAGGATGACATTCACTCATTCTGAAGGGATTTGCATTGGGACGACACTCCTGAAACAGAAGACGACCCAAATCTGAAGGTCCGAATGAACATTATAGAGTTGCGACTCGATGAAATGTTCACCAAGTTGGAACTTGGAACCTTGAAGAAAAGCACGGCATACCAGCTAGGTGAGTTGTATCAGGACTTGGAGCATCCTGAACTAACTACCTTGAAAGAACCGACAAATGTGAGAAGAAAAGGCAGGCCAAAGGGTGCAAAGAACAAGGATAAGGAGGAGGTTGACAGTGAAAATGACAAGGAGGATGACATAAAACAAGAAGATATGGAGCAGTATGAGATGGAGGAGGCAAAGCAGAAATCAAAAGGAAAGAAGAGTACAGGAGCAAGACGGCCAGGTCGTCCTAAAAAGGAGGAGGATGACAGTGAAAATGAAAAGGAGGAATCGAGAGAGAAGAGTTATTTTGAGCACAAACAAGAAGAGCTGGAGCAGTATGAGAAGGAGGAGGCAAAGAAGAAATCAAAGGGGAAGAAGAAGGCAAACAATACAGGAGCAAAACGACCAGGTCGTCCTAGAAAGCAAACAACGACATCACTTCCCGTGGTCATTGAGGTCGAGGAGTTGCATTCTCAACCCATGCCCGACCTATCACAGCCTGAAGGATCAAACTACACTGACTTCGATCAGTGCCCTGAAGAACTTGGTGTTCCTCTCATTCATAGGGGGATTGACTTCGGCATTGACAATTTGGATGATTTTTGGCTTCCATACATCACAGATGTTAGACAGGTACGTTCTGACGGGCATTGTGGTTATAGGTCGATGGCCTTACTTCTGGGAAGAAAAGAACAAGAGTACGGAAACATTCGGCGTGAGCTGGTAACGGAGCTGCTTGAGAACCGAGAATTGTACGAGCCTATTCGTCGTCGTCTTCGTCCGGGTACTTGGGAGGATCTTATTCTCCAAGTTAACCATTGCAGAAGCCCTTGTTCAGAATTGTACTGGCTGCACTTTCCACTGATGGGCTTAGCGTTTGCCTCCCTATACCAAGTTGGCCTCGTGTTATTGTGTTGGGATGCTCCGACCTTTTTCTTACCGCTACGGTGTAGAACAGAAAACGCTGATCCTCCACGACAGATTTTCGACATGGCACACGTAGGCAACTGTGACCACTTCATACCGGTAAAGTAGACAATTGTACTTGATACTTGTGTAATCATAGTTTTTTGTTTAATATCTTAAGTCGATTGTGTTTATATAGGTGGCGTTGATGGTTGGTTCGCCACTACCGCATACTCCCGGTTCGTGGAAGAAACACGTAGATCCAAACATTCAATGGTGGGAAGAAATATTTGGGGACAATTTGAGGATGTATCGAGAGTACCGCATTTCAAATGGTCGGACACCAGATCCATTCATGTATAAAGGAGGGACCGAACCCGTTCACATATCTGACTGAGTGAGATTGTCATGTAATAATTAGAAGACGTATTTTACCTTGTAATGTTCAATCTCATTTATTAGAAGACGCTTTTTACCTTGTAATGCTCAATCTCATCTATTAGAAGACGCTTTTTACCTTGTAATAATTAGAAGTCGAGCGTCTAATCCTGAGTCTCCTGAGTATAAGGCGGAGCATCCTCCCGAGGCACATCACCCTGAGTCATATCATCTTGGTGCGCACCCTCCTGAGTCGTATCATCCTGAGTGCCACATCCACTCCCCTGGCCCCTCTCATGAACAGAATCTCGGAAAACAGGAGGTGGTGGTGGTGCCATCTGCGATGCACGGAAGATGGTGCCAAAGGTGCCTGAGGTGCCTCTAAGACTTCAAGCCATAATCGAATCACCTCTTCAGTGTTCCAAGGTCGATCCGAGATAGGGGTGTCTAAAAAAGAGTGCATCATGGCTTGAAGGATCTGACAACGCTGCAAACAAAACGTAAATTTAATCGTTAGTTAAGGTCTGAAGCTATGTTTTGTACAAACTTTATAAAATTTTACATACCGCTAATGCATCGATAGGCACCGGGGTATATCCATAGCGAGGCGAGCGATCATGTCTCTTAGAGGATGGATCGACGACGGGATGTGAGAACTCGTCCAGCCAATCCATATAGTCATCAGACATCTTCCATGCTGGCTCTGCAACCGGCCCATCCATATCGACCAGAGGCCTCGCCTCTGCGTCCCATGCAAGAAGAAGCTCAGGTGCATAAACTACGTCATACCTCGAGCAACCCATGGGCCGATTAAATGACAACGGCTGAATGGGAGGGTCGGGAACGGGCTGAGCCCGCCCAAACTGCCGCAGGACTCTACTAGGGTTGTAGGCCTCATGAAATTTTCAGATGCTCAATACGCCCTCAAATATTGTAGGAGAAACCTCTGGTGAGTTGAAGTCCAAATCTCTCCATGGCTGCCAGTTAACCTGAAACAAATAACAAGCCAAATTAGACACGTATTGCGGTAATGAAATAAAAAAATATAAGAAATTAAATCCAAACCTGCTCATATCTCATGTTGTTGCGACGGATGGCAACCAAACGCCCAGTATCCGAGCTAAGTGGTGTATACAATCCTACAGCAGCATCTCCATGGGCGAATGCAGGGTTCGTGACAAAGTGATCACGAAAATGAGGAAAGTATGCCCAGATCCAGCACTACATATAAACAATTACAGATTATTAGTAAAACTACGTGAATAGTTAAGAGTTATTCACCAAGACGTTAAAGACAAGATCTTACCCTCAGAAGAATCCCACATGAACCAATGGTTACCGTCTCGACTCTAGATGCAGACCCTAAATTGCGATACACTAACGCAAGTATGCCGGCTCCCCATGCAATGTCCCTTGTACGATCATGGTTGAGAACAAGCGCCGCGTACTGGACCTTGACACCCTTTGTCGACCTGTCCACCAAGACAGTCGAGCCTAGAAGAAAAAGGAGATACAGAGTGGCAATGTGACTCTCATTCCTGACTGGCGCATCAAACAAAACTTCCAACCGAGCATTGAGGGCACCGAAATGAATGCCACCTGAGCTATAACATGCCTTCATGTCATCAGCCTCCTGACCCATAGCGTCCGCAAGCGCCGCATAGATCTGGTCATCTGTCATAGGTGAATTGCAGCTACGACCATGTATACGGACTCTGAGGATCTGCATCACGTCATGTAGGCAGATGGTCATCTCAGCAAATGGCATGTGGAAAGTGTTGGTCTCTGGATGCCACCTCTCCACAAAAGCAGAAATCAGTGCAGCATCGATCTGCGACGCTATGCCCACTCGGCGCAGCTCTGTCTGCCCAGAACGCTCAGCAAGCCTGAACCATGTACCCTCCTCAGCTGAAATATGATGCTCATAATCATGAACCTGTGGAGATCTGTACATCACCCTCAGGAGCTTCCTAGCCTAAATAAGTACAGAAAAAAAATTGCCTTCGATTAGTAAATATGAAACGTATAAGTTATTATAAGCATTCAGATCAATGTTATTGAACATACCGGATCTAACGGAGCTGCATCAGCCTCGGCCTCATCCCCGTCCCCATCCTCTGGCTCATCCTCTAGCTGAATATCTGCTACTCGTCGTCTCTGCCTAGGACGACGACCACCTCTAACTGGAGCCGCAACCTCCTCAACAACAACCTCCTCAACTGCAGCCCCCTCAACGACTCCCTCAGCAGCAACACCCTCACCACCAACTCCCTCAGCACCCTCCTGGCCTCTCCCTCTCCCTCTACCTCTCCCTCTCCCTCTCCCTCTACCTCTCCCTCTCCCACCACCTCGGCCTCTGCCTACAGCACCCTCACCACCACCTCGGCCTCGGCCTCGGCCTACAGCTTCCCCCGCACAAGCACGCTTCCTAACCTGCACCGGGGGCACCAATGGTACATCGGGAGAGGGCCCTGGAAGAGGACCACGCGACCATATCCATCTCGCTATATGCGTCTCATAAGAACACAGTAGGTGAGGCGCACGTGGACGACAAATGTCCTGCATCGAGTCCCCGAGCCAAGGAAAATAGGCCAGTACGGCATGGTCATCGTCGTCTAAATCTCCCGACACTGGCTCTGAAGATGCGACTGGCTATGCAGATGCGACCGTAGGAGGAGAAGATGTCGACGCTGCTGCATCTGTCACTGGAGGTAAATCCTGCTTTGTATGCTCTGAATTGGGAGGTACAGCATCCTGAAACAGAGGTGCGTCGTGGATATCATAGTCATCTGTGGTCACCTGCGCTTGTACTGGTGTGGGCTCAATAGGGTCGAACGCAGTAAGATATCGACCAGGATAATCTACGTCGTCATGGAAATCTCCTGTCTGTCCATCTATCTCCATATGCGAACCATCTATCTCCTGCTGCTGCAGCTGTGCCTCGTCGTACTCATTCTCTGGCTCACGACGCTCAGGTGATCCGGTGCCGAAAAATCGTTCGAGGGCCTCAAACTCTAGTCGCACACCGGCTGCCACATCATGTCGACGTGGAAGCCGTTCCGCTACTGGTGCGGGCATCGTGTTGCCGGTCTGATCCATGACGGCTTGTATAGTCTATATGTTTTTACATTTTTAGTATGACTAATTCATACTAAAATATTCGGAAATAATTTGCAACTTCGTAATCAAATTCGAGTCTTTATATCTACGAAAACTAAATTTTTTAATAGGAATTGTTAGAAACTTAACAATTAAGTTATAACTAGTTATGACTGTTAAGTTTCTAATATTTAATTCATAATTACTAAAAAATAAACATCTCAACTAATACGAAATAATAATCACTACTATTACTAAAAAATTACGATTAATACGAATTCATAATAATTCGATTAATGCATAATAATCTGAAACTTAATCGTAATTATAAAAAATTACGATTAAATTACGATTAATAAGAATTCTAATATTTAATTCATAATAATCTGAAATTTAATCGTAATTAAGAAAAATTCCGATTAATATGAATTCTAATATTTAATTCATAAAAAACTGAAATTTAATTGTAATTATGAAAAATTACGATTAATACGAATTCTAATATTTAATTCATAAAAAACTGAAATTTAATCGTAATTATTACTAAAAAAATTACGATTAAATTTCCAAAATTAAATACAATTAAAATTTGAAAAAAGCGGGTTTAGAAATTATATATCGAATAAAGCTCGTGCGGTGTCACCGGATCCGTAGTCGTCGTAGCCGGAACCCTACCAGCCGCCGGAACCCTAGCCCTCGCCGGAATATTCGCCGGAATTGTCGTCGGAGGAGCATTTGCCGCTGCCAACGCCGCTCGAGTCGCATACCGCCGGCCGCCTCCATCCACCAAGGCTTCATCGTCGGACAAGGTCGCCGGAGGTGGCGGGATCGGGACGAAAGTGGTTTCTCCGGGAGCGAGAGGATGTGGGGGTTGTGAATCCATTGATGAAATTGTGTTTAGGTGAGAGAATCGATCGAAAAGAGGGAAAAAACGAGGCGCCGTCGGGAGTGGAAAACGGAGAAGAAGAAGGAGAAAGAAGAAGAAGAAGACGCTGGTTAGGTTAAAAATAACCTGTGCGCAACGTATCTGCGCACAGATCTTATGCGCAAAACGTCTGCGCATAAGGTTTTAGAATTCGAAACGTTGTGCGCATATGTTTTGCGCACAGGTTCTTTTTAAACGCGTGTTATTGATATGCTACACTTTGTATGGCGTAACTAGGGGTTATTACATTAGTTTAGGAGTGTTATCACAAGTATTTGGAGCTATTGTTATATGCTGAGTTGTTTATGAAGAAGTGAAGAAATGAAGACCAAAACCGAAGAAGAAGAGGATCAAAGATTGAAGACATGAAGACGAAGACATTCTGCGGAGCAGCGACGATCACCACCATCACTATGGCGATCGCCATTCTACAACAGAAGCATTACATGAGTTCGAGAGAGCATGGCGATCGCCATGACTCTACGGCGATCGCCATAGGGCGACAGAGACGAGGCAAAGCTTTACATTAAGACCGCGATCGCCAGACATCTATGGCGATCGCCACAACAAGGCCGAAGACATTCCGGACTTTCCTTATTTTCCTTTGTTTGTTTTATTTCTTTTTCCTTATATTATTATTTCGTTTAGGATTTATCTTTTACCATATATTTTTAGGGTTAGTCTCTATTTAAGAACCCTAGTTCTTTCTTTCTTATCGTCTTTTCCATCAGACAATTTAGTTCTGCAACCATGAGCAAGAACTAATCTCCATTGTTTTACTTAGCGGTTGAAACCTTCAGTTATTAAGTTGTGAGATTTCTAAACTCTTGTTCTTTTCCTATGGGTTTGTATTAATTCTCTTGTTCTTCATCTATTGATTTCTATTAGTTTTGCTAGCTTGATCACCTAGTTTGATTGATAGTTTTCTATTGCTAGACTAAGAATATACGGTGGAATTCCTTGTCATTGTAGCACTCATATCTGCATGATCTGGTAGTTGATTGTTTATATGAAAGAGAATTGATTGCATGTTAATACTTGACGGTTGTAAGTTATTGCATGCATCCTTATGATTCATGTGCTCTTTGCTGATATTTCATCTAATCTTGAGAGGTTTCCCTGATTGTTGAATAGTAAGTGTTATCAGGACCGGTTGGCCTGCTAATATATTAAAGATTGGAATAGGAACATTCCCTAGGATTGATAAGAACCTGAGATAATCTATGATCAACTTGATTGACTGTTGTGTGGATACTTGCTAGGTGAAACCATTTCTCAATATATTCACAACCAAACCTTCTTTGCTTGATACTTGTTACTTTTGTGTTCCATACAATCAACCCCCCCCCCCTTGGTTACTTGTTACTTGTTCGTTAGTTGGTATTTCGCTTGACTGCATAGTGATTGGTGTTTTGATTCCCTTGGGTTCGACCTCTACTTGCTTGCTATACTTTAGTTAGTGTTTAGAGTTTTCTTTGATTTGGCACTACGACTTTAGCCTCATCAAATTTGGCGCCGTTGCCGGGGAATTGAATTATTCCAATTTTGTGCTAATTGTGACTTATCAACTGTTTGGTGTGAACCTTTATGGTTCAGACCCGTTGACGAGGCGAATTTGTCGTGTGCCAAGTCAAGTAATCCTAACATGCAAACTAAGTAATATAGTGCGCAAGCAAGGGTCGAATCCCAAGAGAATCAGTTTATCAAATTCTTAAGTTATCACAATGACTAACCAATAAACGTAACCAAAGGGTTTTTTTTTTATGGTTTTGATACGAAGTATCGAATGTCAACTTGGTTATAACAATATTAAGCGAAGTGTTCCACTTAGCGATTATCCACAATTAGATTAACAAGTTGATCTTAGAATCCTTTTCATCCCTATGTCAAGTTCTCAAGTGATCGTTCTAATTCCTGTTCTTGAATAGTTATTAGTCCAACTAGTCCTAATAACCCTTACTCGATTATAACCTTGAAACTATCAAAGTTCAATAACAAAGTAGCAATGCATTCAGGAATAGATAGATACATGCAATATCATGGACAACTAGTCGGATACTCGACATGTACTCAATTCTCTTCTCTAATAACAATCACAACTAGTTCATGCAAATAGATTGTGCTACACAACAAGTATGATAATTCAACTAGAAGTATCAAACTCTAGCAATATGAATAAGATAAAACTAATTTAGGTGATCAATCTAAAGTAGTAAATCTAGTTCATGGACAATACAAACAAGAGAGTTGAGACAATCAAAGAGTAGACAAAGGGAAAGGATAAACTCACAACTTGTTGAATCCAAAAGCTTCAAACGCCAAGTGAAACAAAGGAACTTTAGCAACTCATAAGTTTGTGAAAAACTCTCCAAAAACTTAAGTAAAACAAAAGGTGATACAAAAGGTTGTTGATCAAGGATGATCATCCACAACCTAAATAGTCATCAGCTATTGTAACAGCCACATTAAGGTAATAAAAACGTGTGGAAAGTTACAGAATTGAACACAAATTACTTCAAATGGCAAAGACATCAATTTGATTCTTCTGTCGAGGAACCGCACCCGCGGTTTGAGAGCCGCGGGCGCGGTTTTGGATTCTCCAGAAGTTTCAGGATGGCAGAGGGCCGCGGGCGCGGTTTGGGACCCGCGGGCGCGGCTTGTGCTTTCTCGGATCCTTGGTTGAGGGTGAAACCCACGGGTGCGGCTTGAGACCCGCGGGTGCGGCTGTGTCGTCTGAGGTAGCAGCTACTGATTTCTTCAAGTCTTCGTCTTCGTCTTCGTCTTCGTCTTCAGCAGCTTCTTCCTTATGCTTCAATGCTTCCAATGCTTCGTATCATCTCTTGGAATCTCGTATGTAAATCTTCTCTCGAACAGCTCCATGATACAGATTACATAGAAACAAATAACATAATCTTATACAAAACTAGCTAATAATCCATAGTTGCGGTATGTAAAACACCGCTTATCACCCGTGCTACTGATTCATCTCTTGTTTCCTTTGACCCAGAGATTGAAAGGACGTTCCTTCGGAACCAAAGAGCAGCTCTGAACCAAGAGAACGAGATGGGTGATCGACATGGACCGCCATTGCCTACTATGAGGCAACTCACTGCCCCAGACTTCAACCAACAACCTTTGGCAGTGAGGTTTCCTGAGATTGAAGAAGGTGTGAATTTTGAATTAAAAGCTGGTTTAATTCATGAGCTACCACACTTCCATGGCTTAGCAGGAGAAGATCCCAACAAACACTTGGCTCAATTCCATGCCATATGTTCTAGTATGAAGCCAAGAGGTGTTACTGAGGAGCAGGTCATGCTGAGAGCTTTCGGATTTACTCTGAAAGACGCTGCGAATGATTGGCTCTATTATCAAGCTCCAGGGAGTATTGATACATGGGCTAAGATGAAGAAAGTCTTCTTGGAGAAATATTTTCCAGCCACAAAACTGAGCAGCTTGAAGAAGGAGATCACGAATCTTCAACAACATTCAACTGAGAGTCTCTATGAGTATTATGAGAGATTCAAGAAGCTTTGCTCAAGCTGCCCATTCCATAGTTATATTGACCATGATCTTCTTATGTACTTATTCAGTGGGCTGATTGATGAGGATCGTCGAATGGTAAACGCATCTTGTGGAGGTAATTTTCTGAAACTAACTATACCTCAGGATACTGAAATGTTTGAGGAATTAGCTGAGAGCTCAAGGCAGTTTGGTAGCAGGCAAAGAACACAGTCATTCAGTTCACTTGATTTCGCTAAAATTCAAAGTGATATGAATGAACTAAAAGATATGATGAAGTCTTTTATGCTGAAAAGTGATTCTCCCCATGATCCCAATGCTGAGGTAAACGCTGTTGGTGGATGGCAACTAAGGCCAAAGTATGATTATCATAATATTAATTATCAGCTACCTAGACCTCAGAATTCTATGACTGTTGAAGATATGATCAAGTCCTTAGCTGAGACTGTGATGCAACAAAATGCTAGAACGGAATCAAGCATCCAAAATCTTGAAAATCAGTTGGGACAAATTGCTCAAGATGTGAGTAAATTAGAGGCCATGGAACCGGTAAGAAACCCGAGAGAGAACGTCAGTGCAGTGTTCTTGAGGAGCGGAAAAACGTTAAATGACTGTTCTGTGCCAAAACCGCGATCGCCAGATCTGAGTGGCGATCTCCATGAGATTACAGAGAGCAAAACAGGGTCTGCATCCCGACCGCGATCGCCATATGGCGATGGCGATCGCCATACCATTCCAAAAGCTGAGGTGCAAAATTATCCGCGACCGCGATCGCCAAGAGCTGATGGCGATCGCCGGGAGACCCCTGAGTACATTGACGATTATGTTCGCCCGAATTTTCCCCCTTTGTTCTCTCAGAAGCCTGTAGCCCCCTTTCCTGAGGCATTGAAGGATACTCGAAGGCTAGATGACGACAAAGAAATCTTCGAAACCTTTAGTAGGTGTGAGGTAAACATTCCTTTGCTCAAACTTGTTAAGAGTATTCCTAGATTTGCTAAGTTTTTGAAAGAAGTTTGCACTATCAAGAGAAATAAAAAACTGAAAGGAAAGAAGAAAGTTGAAATAAGTGAACAAGTTTCTGCTGTGTTTCAAAAACGCATGCCTAAGAAATGTGGTGATCCAGGCATATTTAGCATTCCATGTGTGATTGGTGAAACTAAATTTGACAAAGTCATGCTAGATTTAGGTGCATCAATCAATGTTTTGCCTTACTCTTTGTATGAATCACTAGGCTTAGGACCTTTGCATAAAATAGGAACTGTTATTCAACTTGCTGATAGGTCTACTGTATACCCAAAAGGGGTTGTTGAGGATGTTCTTGTTATGGTTGGTGATCTGATTTTTCCTGCTGATTTCTTTGTGTTGGATATGGAGCATGCTAATAATGTCACACTTATACTGTTAGGTAAACCTTTCATGAAAACTGCACAAACAAAAATTGATGTTAATAGTGGGACTCTCTCTATGGAGTTTGATGGGGATAAGGTAAAATATAATATATATGATATGGATCCCATTGATAAGAATTCTCTATGTGCTATTGATGTGATTAAGCCTACTTGTAAGGATGAATTGCAACCTGTTTTAGAGAATCTCTTAGAGCCCCCAAAAGTAGATATTGTTTTGTCTACTAACATGCAGGAGTGTCAGGCTAAGCCAGAGCCTAAAGGTAAGCTCTATTCACATCCTTTGGGAAATTGCCCTTCATTACTGACCTCGCCAGGCGAGATACCATTGATATCTAGTGTGCAGGCACTTGACATTGAGCTTAAACAGCCGCCTGATACGGTCAAGGAGGAGAAAGTGAATGAAACCACCTTCATTGCTAAAGACAAGGTGGTCAAGGTAAGAGGGACGAGATTCAAGGCGTTCCATGAGTGGTTCAAGAGAGAATTCAGACAAGAGACGATTTTCACAATGCCAAATGGCGTTAGTTAAATCTCTTGAGTTTCATGTCGAGCCACGACATAAAATAAGGCGCTACTCGGGAGGCAACCCGAGGTTTGAAACTGTTTTTATTTGTTTTGTTCGGTTTAATTTTCTTTTTAGTTTTTCTATGGACAGGAGGAAATCACCGAAGCTTAGGGTCAGCTACAGTCAGTAGCCAATCTCGCTGTAAGTCTTCTCTCCCGTTTAAAAAAAAAAAAAAAAAATCCCGAAAATCATTCCGAGAAAAAAAAATATATATATCGGATTAAAAAAAAAATAGAGTGCAGAAAAAAATATATGAGAGAAAAGAAAGTAAGGAGTTGTATTACATCAAGTTTGGTTTCATTAGTACTATCATTCTAGATCTACATTCGCTGGAGCTTAGCTTGTTGGTGACCATGTTCTTTGCAAGAAATTGATTTGTTTGGGTCACCTTCTACATTGGAGGTATTCTTTCTTTTCCTTTAGATGAGTTATGCATTATTGGATTCCATTTAGTGCTCATCTAGTTTCTCATTCTACCACACTTTGAGTTTTATTGGAGGAAGGTCATCCGACCTTGTATGTGAGTCTTCTGTCTCCTTCCCTGGGTTCGTTTTTATGTCTTCCATTTCATTGAGGACAATGCAATGTTTAAGTATGGGGGAGGGGATGATATGAGTAGTTGTACATATTTACTTTCCTAGCATTTTATTTTGCATGTTATAAATCAAAAAATTCAAAAAAAAATCAAAAATAGAAAAAGCCAAAAAATATTGAGAAAAAGGCATACAAAATCCTTGGATAGCAAGTTCTATGCAATAAGAAGGTGGCTTGGCCGACACTAGGCTGAGGCAACAATAAGTCTTGAGAGACGTGAGTTGGTGAGCTCGGAACAATTATTGAGTGATTGGGATGAAAACCCGAAAGGGCGCCCAAGCAAGATGAGTGTTATAAAAAATAAAAAAAATTGAGTGTTTTAGGATCATTATCATCTTGGCGCTATGGTGACATAAGAAGGAGGCGTATAGGAGGATTCGGGTAGGCCATTTGGAGGAATAAGGTGTAGTTCTGAGTTTGTGTTTATCGTATCACATTTGTTCTTGATTGTTGTTGTTGCGTTTTGTATGCTTTGGGCTTATTGAGTATGTAATCACTAGGAGATATTCTTGTACTTCCTGAGACTTTGAACATTTCATTGTAAGGGTAGCTTTTCTGTAAGTTACTCGGGACGAGTAAAAATCTAAGTATGGGGGTATTTGATACGCTACACTTTGTATGACGTAACTAGGGGTTATTACATTAGTTTAGGAGTGTTATCACAAGTATTTGGAGCTATTGTTATATTATGAGTTGTTTATGAAGAAGTGAAGAAATGAAGACCAAAACCGAAGAAGAAGAGGATCAAAGATTGAAGACATGAAGACGAAGACATTCTGCGGAGCAGCGGCGATCGCCACCATCACTATGGCGATCGTCATTCTACAACAGAAGCATTACATGAGTTCGAGAGAGCATGGCGATCGCCATGACTCTACGGCGATCGCCATAGGGCGACAGAGACGAGGCAAAGCTTTACATTAAGACCGCGATCGCCAGACATCTATGGCGATCGCCACAACAAGGCCGAAGACATTCCGGACTTTCCTTATTTTCCTTCGTTTGTTTTATTTCTTTTTCCTTATATTATTATTTCGTTTAGGATTTATCTTTTACCATATATTTTTAGGGTTAGTCTCTATTTAGGAACCCTAGTTCTTTCTTTCTTATCATCTTTTTCATCAGACAATTTAGTTCTGCAACCATGAGCAGGAACTAATCTCCATTGTTTTACTTAGCGGTTGAAACCTTCAGTTATTAAGTTGTGAGATTTCTAAACTCTTGTTCTTTTCCTATGGATTTGTATTAATTCTCTTGTTCTTCATCTATTGATTTCTATTAGTTTTGCAAGCTTGATCACCTAGTTTGATTGATAGTTTTCTATTGCTAGACTAGGAATATACGGTGGAATTCCTTGTCATTGTAGCACTCATATCTGCATGATCTGGTAGTTGATTGTTTATATGAAAGAGAATTGATTGCATGTTAATACTTGACGGTTGTAAGTTATTGCATGCATCCTTATGATTCATGTGCTCTTTGCTGCTATTTCATCTAATCTTGAGAGGTTTCCCTGATTGTTGAATAGTAAGTATTATCAGGACCGGTTGGCCTGCTAATATATTAAAGATTGGAATAGGAACATTCCCTAGGATTGATAAGAACCTGAGATAATCTATGATCAACTTGATTGACTGTTGCGTGGATACTTGCTAGGTGAAACCATTTCTCAATATATTCACAACCAAACCTTTTTTGCTTGATACTTGTTACTTTTGTGTTCCATACAATCAACCCCCCCTGGTTACTTGTTACTTGTTCGTTAGTTGGTATTTCGCTTGACTGCATAGTGATTGGTGTTTTGATTACCTTGGGTTCGACCTCTACTTGCTTGCTATACTTTAGTTAGTGTTTAGAGTTTTCTTTGATTTGACACTACGACTTTAGCCTCATCAGTTATCAGCGCATTAATTTGTCAGACGACGCCAACAATTTCATTTTATTCCCAAAATACCCCCGTGCGCTTAACAACTGCGCATAAGTATATGCGCATAAGAACTGCGCACAGATTGACGTGCATATAGTGAAAAAGTCGCGTGTATATAGGCGTTTCGTAAATGAACGAGGAATTGGGATGGTGGGAATATTTGAATAGTAGCTTTGCACTCACGCTCGATCATTGATGGCTGCAAGGCGACAAGGCTTTTGGTACGGCCAGAGGTCGTTTCGTTATGCATTCTCCTGTCACCAACTCAATTCTTGTCTTATTATTATACTCGCTCCGTTTTAAAAAGATAGTTTCATTTGAGTTTTTGACAATATTCATAAACCGAGAATCTTGTAAACTTTTTCTAATATATAAAGAAAAACATAGTCATGTGGGGTCTTGGTTTATTCGTCTCAATGAGCACTTTAACAATATTAAAAAATTAAAATTTTTATTAATATATAACGAGAGATATTAATGATGAAAAACGTATCTCGACATATATGCCGAGTTGAAATGAGACTATCATTTTGGAACAGAGGGAGTATAGGTTATTCCAATAAGGATCTGGTTCACCAAAGGGAGTATAGGTTATTCCAATAAGGATCTGGTTCACCATTAATTTCGTGACAAGTATATATAATAATGTCTATTATCAATATACTGTAGATAGTATTGAAGATTGTCGAAGAAGCATCTCTGAATATTTTTCTGATATCTGCTATCTCTTTCTCAGCTGCATATTCTAAATTTCACTAATTCAATTTGGAATAGTATGCGTTGAGTTCTAGATTTGTCATTCCCACACCACACTACTAATAACACTATTTATCATAATACACACGATCTATGAAATGTTCTACAAAATGACCTAAACCAAATAGATAAAACATGAATGCGTTTTAAGTTTCAAGCTAAGATATACACTCATTCTTCTCAAAGTAGAAACTAACCCATCAAGAGAAGTTTCATATTTGAAATACGGAAGACTTCTTTGAGCCGGAAATTTTCGTTTTTCACCCGATTTGAAAGCGCTATAGTAGTGCGTTTTAATCTTTGTTTAAACTTTTTTAACCCGGTTCAGATACATATTAAATCAGACCCGGCCGGTTTCAAAGAGAAATACTCCAGCTATTCAATTCATCTTTCTCGTTTGAAACCCTAAATCGCAACATTGGGGGTGATCTCAAATTTATTAAACGGCTTGAGAGAAGAAGCAGTGTCGGAGAATTTGACAATCCCCAAGTGTACGAAGGAGTTTTCGGCGCAGGAGGCGGCGCAGACGAGCCGGAACTGCGGGGGAATCGCTGGCGTATTTTCACAGATTTGCGGAGAAGGAACCATTTTTTCTCCGATCAGAGGTGGCGACACCACAGTCGGTCCATTGCTTCAAGGAGAAGAGTCGTCAATCGGTGCAGAACGCCGACCTGGAGGCCGCAGATTTGCGGAGCTAAAGGTTGAAGACAAGTACGGAGTAAAAATCAAATACGAATAACTTTTGAAATGGTTTAATTGAACCGGTCATTAAAATATTAAATATAACAAAAACAAAACAAAATAAATTTGAACCCGTAAGTAACACGCCATGTGATTGCGTTTATAAAAACGCTTCCAAATTGCGTTTAATTTCCGGTGTTTTAATTAAAAAAACTGGTGCAAAAGTTGACCCCCTTGAAATAAGAATTTGTTTGATCGACAGACTCATTCTATGGTAGAAACAAACACATCTAGAGAAGTTTCATATTTGATTTGAGAATTTGTTTCTGTTGATAGATACTTTTACATAGATAGGTATGCTTTGCATTTGTTAAAATTTACATTATCCAAATATTTTAATTGATACAATTCCACAAATATTTGGGTAGTTTCGATCCAAATGAAAATATTTACCGGATATCTGATCAAGTTGTTGGGAAATTTAGATGCTTAAAGCGGAATTTCAGGAAACACTTTTCTAACATCTAATAAGGATCTCATGCATATATTGATATCGATCATGTATATAAGAAGAATCAAATACATTTTGATGCGTGTTCGTAGATGCCGAAAGACAGAGATGAAAACCTCAAATGTGACTTCTCTACTTGGTCCACACGAGCAATAAACTGGATCTCCTTATGGTTTCTTCTGCTAGACTGAAATTCACAAGGATGTGTGGGGTATGGAGTATATGGTATGTTGGGTGCTCTCTATGTGAAATAAGAGATATTTATATATAGACATTTAGTCCTTGGAGCCCAAGATAAGAACTTGGAGGCCAAGAGAACTTGGGGCCCAAGCCAAATCTTTGGTGTGCAAGGAAGAGGACAAGTGTCTAAGGTGTGGACACTTGCTCCTTGGGCATGCGTGCCACATGTTCACCTTGGGCATGTGTAACACATGTCTACCTTGTCCAAATCTCCAAATAACTGATAACTGTTATCAGACACCCGGTGAACAATTCACCTCGTTTATTGTTCCACCTACCCCAAATCCTATAGGCTAACCAGGCCTTCGGATTCGCATGATCCAGTCCGTAAACTCTAAGTGTGTGACCTCATAGGACCCAGTTATTCTAGCCATGAGCTTAATCTTATTAATCTCATAAGTCGTATTGGTCACTAGCAATAGCGTGCGACTCCTAAAATATCTGGATTATAAATCTCCATTAATAGTCTTATTCCATATTAATAATTGCATCGTTGATTAAAGGACACAATTCCTTCACAAGTACGGATAATACAATGCTCATAAACTATTTGATTAAATAAGTTAGATTTTACACGTTTATAAATTAGCCCAACAAGTAGTTATGCAAATTAGCCCAACAACTTTATAATATACTCGATCATATTGGGTTAATAGTGCCTTGAAGAGTATTGTTTCAACTTTCCAGAAGCTCTTTTGGAGATGCCAATGGGCAATGGGGCCGGGACTCACCTGAAGATCAGAATAAATTAGAAAAGACAAGGCATTTAAAATGATGCTCCTCTTGTGTAGATGGTGGAATGAAGCAATTCCATGTGAAAGTTTCAATGTTATTGGGCCTGCTTGAATTGAGTTGCAAGTTGATAGGGACCACTATAACAAGTTAAAAGTCACAACTCTCTTGTTGCAATGGTGTCCAAACTCCAAGGTGATAATAAACCTCAATCTTTACAACTACTTTGTTCAAAAAAATATCTTAGAGACAACTAGCTATCATATGTTAAAGATAAAAGATGTAGTACTCTTAGGGAAAAAGATCCGAAATATACAGAGACTTAAGCGACGAGTACTGCTAATAATTAGCAATGTATGATATATGGTAACTTGAGTGTATATGTGTTACAATATTGATGATATGTGTTTCATGTGCATCGCTAAAAGTGTTGTACACACGACACAATATTTGTGTACACACAACACCGACATTTGTGTGCATCACATGTAATCCTTGTTGAACATTTGATCCTTACGGATTATCGTCATATCGTGAGGAATACTAAAAGTATATGTCATATGTGAGTGATGGTGAGTGATACTTTACAAATGTGATTTATGCAAATAATACGCTCATGTGTGCGCATTGCGCTTCACCTCAGAAGAAAAGATAAGTGTATCGTAGCTATACTAATATGTACAACTTAGATTATGCATATTATGTATTAAAATGTACATTTCTGGTGTAAAAGGAATAAATGAATGATATATTACAAGGTAGTAATATAAAATACATTATTCTAATTACTTTAGTAAGATGTATATTATATTATTCATATATTCTCACTTAAATAATCTCTACATGTATAACAATTATGCTTGGCCATAAAAGATCACAGTTCCTCATGCCTTGTAGTTGTACACTTGTACTTACCCAACATAAACAACTAATTCCTGTTAAATTCCTCAAATCTTTTCTTTACCATTGTTGTCCAAAGATGATGACATTAACCAATAAAAAAGCCAATTGAATGTGAACTGTTCCGAGATTTACTGACACATGTACAACGACAAACTGATTCCATAAACTAGCCCAAACTTAAGCTAATATAGGCCCCGTTCGGTAAACATTATGCAATACCCCAACTTCAACTTCAACCAACTTAAACTCCCACTTAATACAGCTTTTACATAAGCTACCCCCAGATGAAGCAAAATGAGCAACTTCATACAGCTTAATACAACTTCAACCCACTTTTCAACTTCAACCCCCATTTTCTTCAATCTTGCCGAACGGGGCCATAGTAATACGCGTTTTCATGTCATTGATATAATTACAACCAACGGCCAGGATCTCAATCCTCCTAATCGGATGGTCCATACACTGTCCAGCATTCCAGGTTTAGTAAAGATCACATTACAGATTCGCAGCACTAAATTGCATGACCTGACTAGGGAGAATGCGCGATGTTGCGGGCTTCATTCCGTCGACGAAACATAATTAATAGAATGAAGAATCAATTAATATTTTTTATTTCAACGCAGACGTTAAAGAGTTGAACCGTCGTAGACGACATTTAAGTACTCTTCTACTATCTTCTACTATGTGCAAATATGTTATAGATTGTCAATGACAATTTGGTTTGTGTTGTGATTGTATGTATTAGTTTGATATTGGGCTTTTATATATTAATGAGTCACAAATTGACTGATAGATTAAGTCTCACAAATAATAAGAAGAGACAATAAATAAGATGAATATTAACCCATCAAAACAAAGTAATAAATAGTGAATTTTAAAAGAATCTATAATTTTATATTAGATTAGATTAGGTAACACATTAAAGACAAACAAATTGACCGGCGGAAATGAGAAATCAAACCCAAAATCTACAGACTGTTAGTTGACACCAAATCCACATAAAAACCCAAGCAACAAAAAACCCATAATTCTTTTCCCAGTTTCCATCAATGGATGAAGCCTTCATCACAATTGGAGAGACACCAAGATCAGCAAGATCAAGAACAAGAACACCAACATTCAGAAGAGATCTATACTCATCTAAATTCCCAGATTACGCCAATGAAAACCTTCTTCCCACACTCATTTCAACTCCAAGAAATGCAATCAAGAATCTTGTTTTCAACCTCAATGAGAAGAGAAGGCTTACACAAAGGTCCAACTCAGCTCCTCCAATAGTAACCGACGAACGCGGGCCCCGACCCGACTCCTCCGACTCAGAAGAGTATGGTTCCAGCAAATCAAGATCCTATATTGTCATCTTAGCTTCATTTGGATTGATTTTATACTTAGCTGCAGGATTAACAGTCTTCGTGTTCACTAATGACAAATTTAGGGGTCACAAAACAATTGTACCAATTGATGCATTGTATTTCACTGTAGTCACTCTCTGCACAATTGGGTATGGTGACATTGTGCCTGATACAACATTCACTAAGCTATTCACCTGCGTATTTATCTTAGTCGGGTTCGGTTTTATCGACATTCTCTTGAACGCGCTCGTTTCGTATATCTTAGATAGACAGGAGGCTGTTCTTCTTGGAGCAATGGATGAGAATCGGTTTAACTTCATGGTGAATACTTATGTGATTGATAAGGAGAAGGGAAGGATGAGGATTAGGACTAAGGTTTGTTTGGCTTTGGGTGTTGTGGTGTTTTTTATAGCAGTTGGGACACTTGGTTTGCATTTTATTGAGGAGATGAGTTGGGTTAATAGCTTTTATTGTTCTGTTACTTCGGTTACGACAGTTGGGTATGGAGATTATGCTTTCGAGACCGCGCAGGGGAGGGGTTTTGCGGTTGTTTGGCTTCTCTTAAGCACTCTGGCTGTGGCCAGAGCTTTCTTGTATTTGACTGAGTTTAGGATTGATAGAAGGAACCGAAGAATGGCGAAATGGGTTCTTCAGAAAAAGATGACTCTTGGTGATCTTGTTGCTGCTGATTGGGATCATGATGGATCTATCAGGTAATTAGCTTCACCATTTCTTGATTATCCGTTTTAGATCTTCTACATTATTTACTAAAGAGATTTGTGCATTTTGTATGTGCAGTAAGTCAGAGTATGTGATTTACAAGCTTAAAGAGATGGGGAGGATAACACAAAAGGATGTGGTGGAGATTTGCAGACAGTTTGATAGCTTGGAGAACAACTATGGAGGCAAAATCGCGTACGCGGATCTGATGGGTGAGTCGGAAAGTGATTAAATTTGTTCAGATGAAGTCTGTGATATTGAGTTCACAGGTAGAGGCATGAAGCATTGACTATAGAACAAATTGCATTGTCTTTCTGAGGCTAGGCATGAAGCATATGGAGATTGTAGTTGATATTCATTTTTGAAAACTAGCAATAGAGTTGAGTGTTTGAGATGCATCAATTACTTGTGAATGTAAATAATTTGATGTATATTTTGTAAAAAAAAGCACATCAATATTATAAGATGAGATCATATTTGATTAGGGCACCTGAAATGGTAAATTAAAAATAACTAGCAATTTTTTATAGCAAAATCACTCCATTAACAAACTAAAAATGATAAGTGAAGACTATTCTCTTAAAAAAATTATATTTTTCCAAGTCAAAAGTGAAGTATATATAACATTTGTCGGTGATGTGTCAAAAAGATATTTGATTTATTTAATAAATATAATTAATATTAAATGAAAAACTTTGAAAATAATGCATCATTTGTTTGTTTTTTGGTCCTCAAATTTTAACATTTGTTGGTGGGTTGTTTAGCTTAGTAAAATAACATATATATATATATATATATATATATATATATAGCTCTCACATTGCTCCCAGAAGTAACTCTCTACCGATTGAATTCGTGTTGTTATCTCTCTTTACTTACACTTGCGAGCAACAACAAGGCACCGCGATAGCATGGATGTGGTGTTCGATGTCGTTGATGCTAACTATGTGACTTCGGAGGTCAGCAAATGGAGGTAGTAATGGCGGGTCAACTTTGACAATGTTAGCTGCAACCAACAGAGCCAGGCCATATGCCCCTTATACCCCCTCCCTCTTCCATTCTTTCATCTGAAATAGAGCTATGAAACCCTTATTTTTTAATATCATAATTCAGTTCTTCTTCTGATCAACCTTATATTAAAATTTTGCTACATACTCTCAAGACATAAGAGACTAAGAATTAGCTAGGGAAGATGAGAATGCAGAATGCAACTTAATTTCTTAGTACATTCACCTTTTTATCTTATTGTTTGTTGTCTGCCAATGTGTTGCTCAAATACACTCTATCTTAGGATTTTCTTACATTGTTATTATAAATTTTAGCAACTAAATATATTATGTTAAATTTCAGTCGAAGAGCTCTAACTACTAATTGACGAGGAAGCCTACCATGCTCTCTACGGAAGTGATAGTTTTGAAAATTTGTCGTCCAATCAAGAAAGAAGGTAATCTATGCTTAGATAAAGGGAAGTCTATTTATGGCTTTCCATGTTGTATTTGATTTATTATACAATACAATTAAAATTTTATTCTATGTATAAGTTGCAGTTATAACTAAATTTTAATCTTTTGTTGAACAAACATCAAAATGTTGATAAAAGAATCTTGTGAAACTTTCCGCCCAATCAAATGTTTACTCATTTTAGCTAACTTTTTTTTATTTGTCAATCGTCAAATGGATAGCAGAATCATAGAAACATTGGTGATCAAAGAGTATAAAGAGACCTCAAAAGTGATGCAGATAGAATAATCGAAGACTACATCTCAAGGATTAAATCACCATTAGTTCATTTGATTTTAGGTGACACTCCAATCATTCATGTTTTTTCTTTGTTATGGTGAATTCATAAGATCCACCATTGTTTTCTCTCATTATTCTATGTGTTATTTTGTGATTAATTTTCTAATTTTAATTAGTTATAAATATTTTAGTCTTTTTATAAATATTTTTTATAATAGTTGTTATGTAATTTTATTTCCTAATTTCTAGGCTCGATTGTGTTTGAAGTTTGTTACCTCATTTAAAGAAGATATTTTGAATATATTCTTTGTTGTTGCGACGTACGATACTTTCATTTGGACAATTTTAAATGTTTAAGAAAAAACTAATCATTTATCCAAAACTCCTTATGGAATTTTTGTGTTGCTCTTATCAATCAATGTCACATAATACTTTCATTTAGACAATTTTAAGCTTAAGAAAAAACTAATCATTTATTCAAAAGTGCTTACAACAATTCTTTATCATTGGACATTGTTTCACCTTATAAAATAAGTCACCTTATACTCTGTATCAATTCTCTTCTTAGTTTTCTTATTTGTGAAACATTGAATTCAGATTGATTGTTTGAGTTCAATTCCTCTTAGTGTTACCTCCAAGGGTTTTGTGATGTGAATTCTCTTCCTCTAAAGATTGAGGAAGCTGGAATTTTCTCTGATGTTGGTTTTTCCATTATGAATTGTGAATGTACAGAAGGCTTCTGCAAATAGACCATATCCTTTTTCTCTAGACCACTCCCGTCTTTCCACAACAAACTTCCAAGAGTTATGAGCGCCATACACGCATCAACTCCATTTGGAAATGTGCCTTAAGAAAATAAACAACTCTTTCTTTCTGCTCTTAGAAAATCAGGAAACAAGGGAAGTTGGTTAATGTAAAAGGTAAAAACAGTTGAGATTATGAGATTGAGAAGTTAAGGGTTGAAGGGCAAAGTTGTAGTTTTTTTGTCTGTTTGAATGATGTAATACAGAGTTGTTTAATGGTGAATTAGAAGATTTGGTGGTGTGGATTTCTCAAATCTTTTAGCATTTGATTCTCTGAGAGGATGTCTTTGTGTTTGGTTGGTGTATGAATCAGCCTTTGCTCTTATGAATAACAAACTTTTCCATATAGGATTTTCAGATTTATCTAGTGGTTCCCACACTTTGATATTTAACAATTTAAACTGATAACTTATTGAAATAATCCTTACGCAAAAAAAAATTATCAATTTTTTAAGATTTTACAACTAACAAATTTACATATCATTCCTTGATTGCTACTCTCCGTCAGATGTCACATTGTCTTTCAGCTTGAGATGCATACAGTTTTCTCTCGGTGTCTGTTTTGCAATGACTATCAACAAAAGTCAAGTACAATCTCTATCTCGAGTTGATCTATTTCTTCCAAGACCTGTATTTACTCATGGTCAACTGTATGTTGCGTTTTCAAGGGTTACAAGCAGAGATGAGTTGACTGTATTGATATGTGATAAGAACAATTGCGCATATAGTGAAACAATTAATGTGGTTTACAAGGAGGTGTTCAATAATGTGATGTAAACTTAACTATTTGGATATTTTCGACATTAGACCATAAATGATTTGGATAATTTTTTACTTTTTGAATTGTTAATTTCATTTATTTTTTGTGTTTGTTGCATTGTTTTATAATAATAATTAATTATTTTAATGAATAATATATCCCGTGCCATGCACGGGTCTTACACTAGTTGCTATAATTCTAAGTGAGGTTTGGGAGACGCTCTTTAACTTGGGATTGTTCTGGATCTATAAACAGAAGATCAATGGGCTTCTTATAAGCCCATAATAAGTGTGCCAAAAGCAAAACCCCTTTGGGCTTTTCACTTTATAGGGAACAATTTGTGCCCAATACACCTTCCTTCATTTTACCGTATGTTTATACACTTCCCCCATTAAACTCTAATAAAATACCCTGCCACCTCAGCTCTGTTTTTTACCGCTTCCTGTCTTCATCATCCACAAACTTCAGATCTCAATTTCTCCCTTTACCAAACCTCAAGCTCCACCGCCTTTGCTCTCTCTTCATCAAGCTCCTCAGCCTTCTGGCTCCGTTTTCCCGGATTCACCGCCTTCGTTATCCACCGCCTTTACTCTCTCTTTCTGCGCTGCAACTTTCTCCTCCGGCGATATCTCTCTCCCGAATCGCTAACAAGCGAGTAGTTAATGGCGACTCCATAGGTGTTCGACGCCGTGGTCGCAACCGCTACAGTGAGAGAGCTCCGGAGCGCGTTCGACCGCGGAAAACAAGGAGCTACGAACGGAGAGTGGAGGAGTTGCAGGCGATGAGAAGAATGATTGAAGAACGCGAATCGGAAATTGTTGAAGCTCTCCGTTTGGACCTCGACAAGCCTAAACTCCAACGCATCCTTTGAGGTTTCTTTCTATTAATTTTCAATGAACTCTCGGTTTCAGATCTAGAAGCTCAGATAATGCTTCTCCCCAATTTTTCAACCTAATTTGTTTTGCTTGAATTAATCACCCAGGATGTTGCATTCTCGCGGTGATGGTACTGTTTTTTATAGCATTAATGAGTTATGAGTGCCTGAAAACTCTGCACCCTGAGCTTCACGCAAATGTGGATGTAGACTCGAAATCAGTTGGTGACCTTGTGTTGGAATTTGCTGATAAAATCAACAATTAAGAACAAAAAAAAATGAAAAAGGCAAGCGGTTGATTTTAGAGTGAACACCGCCTCGGGCCTAGGCATTTGGTGAAGGAAAGCGTCTTTATTTGTCCAAGTCAAGGAGTTGAATTGGAACTCTCCTCACCGAACAATTTTTATCATTACAAAAAATTTCCCTCAGAGGTTTCTCAAGTGTGTTGACAACTTTTGTAGTGTGTTGACAGTGTGTTAAAATTTATGTTATGTTGTTGACAAGTTATTAGTGGTGTTTGACAAATTGATTTGTGTTGACAAATTATTATTCATGTTGACAGTTTACTTACTCGTGTTGACAAATTATTATTATTTGTGCTGACAGTTTAGTTATACCGTGTTGACAGTTTAACTACTCGTGCTGACAGTTTTGTTATGTTGTTGACAAGTTATTAGTGGTGTTGACAAATTATTATTCGTGCTGACAAATTATTATTCGTGTTATTCGTGTTGACAAATTATTATTCTTGTTGACAGCTCTGTTAAAAATTTTGTTGACAACTCTGTTAAAAAATTTGTTGACAAATTTTGTTGACAACTCTGTTATAATTGTCACGTCAGCAAAGAGGTATTTCCGTATAACTTAAAAAAGTGATGCAAAAACTTAAAAAACATTACAGTGTTGTGTTGGGGTATTTACCCAAAAACTGGCTTTATAGGAAAGTATTGGGCTCAAGATGACAAATCTTTTGATTTTTTTTCCTGACCTATTAATGCAATAGTAATAATTTTTTGCTCACTTAGACAACTTTTTATAACTATTTAATAATAATATTTTATGGTCAAGTATTTGATGAAGTTATCATATGTTAAAAATTAAATAATTATAACTTTTTTAGTGTCAAAAAATACAACTCAAACTACAAAAAAATATTACTTATCCAAAAAGGGGTTTATTAGTGATGCATACAAATTACAAACCAATAAGCTTACCTCCCAATAGGAAAATAATCAGAAAAATGACCATCAATAATTTCAACTTTTAATCTCAACTTTCATATAAAAAAAATAATCTCAATTTTCAATTTATCAATATAAAAAATGGTCCAGACGATTTCTCCATTTAAAAATTAAGGTAATTTTATAATGGAAAAGAGTCATGTAATAATACTTGTTAAAATGATAAATGAGAATGAATGTAGAGCCTTAGATCAAGAGAGATCCAAGAGCCCATATGATGACACGTGACACCCCTTGTCCCTCCTTGTCCCCACCGCCGGAGCACCGTCGGACCGCCGCCGGAGCACCGCCGGACCGCCGCCGGAGCACCGCCGGACCGCCGCCGGAGCACCGCCGGACCGCCGCCGGAGCACCGCCGGACCGCCGCCGGAGCACCTCCGACCACCGCCGGACCATCTTTGATGAACATCAAGTGTTCATCACAATGTTCATAAATGTTCAAATGTATATACTCTACTGAATGTTCATCACATTATACTTAAAAGTTCACCAAATTTTGATGAACATCAAGTGTTCATAAATGTTCATCACATTATACTTAAAAGTTTTCCAACTAAATGTTCATCACATTCTACTTAAATGTTCACCAATTTTTGATGAACATCAAGTGTTCGTAAATGTTCATCACATTATACTTAAAAGTTTTTCAACTGAATGTTCATCACATTCTACTTAAATGTTCACCAATTTTTTATGAACATCAAGTGTTCGTAAATGTTCATCACATTATACTTAAAAGTTTTCCAACTAAATGTTCATCACATTCTACTTAAATGTTCACCAATTTTTGATGAACATCAAGTGTTCCTAAAAGTTCATCACATTATACTTAAAAGTTTTCCAACTGAATGTTCATCAAATTATACTTAAGAGTTCACCAAATTTTGATGAACATCAAGTGTTCATAAATATTCATCACATTATACTTAAAAGTTTTCCAACTGAATGTTCATCACATTCTACTTCAGAGTTCACCAAATTTTGATGAACATCAAGTGTTCATAAATGTTCATCACATTATACTTAAAAGTTTTCCAACTGAATGTTCATCACATTCTACTTAAATGTTCACCAATTTTTGATGAACATCAAGTGTTCGTAAATGTTCATCACATTATACTTAAAAGTTTTCCAACTGAATGTTCATCACATTCTACTTAAATGTTCACCAATTTTTGATGAACATCAAGTGTTCATAAATGTTCATCACATTATACTTAAAAGTTTTCCAACTGAATGTTCATCACATTCTACTTAAATGTTCACCAATTTTTGATGAACATCAAGTGTTCATAAATGTTCATCACATTATACTTAAAAGTTTTCCAACTGAATGTTCATCACATTATACTTAAGAGTTCACCAATTTTTGATGAACATCAAGTGTTCATAAATGTTCATCACATTATACTTAAAAGTTTTCCAACTGAATGTTCATCACATTATAATTAAATGTTCATCACGTTGTTCATAAATGTTCATCAAAATGTTTATAAACGTACATTTTGATATACTCAAGTAAATGTTCATCACATCTTAATTTCATGTTCACCAACAGAATGTTCATCACATTATAATTAAATGTTCATCACATTATATCTAAATGTTCATCAATTTGAATTAGACTTAAAATTTTCATTTTATACTTTAACCTTTTCATTTATTATTGGACCACCGCCGGACCTCCGCCGGACCTCCGGTCTCCGGACAACCACCGGGTGGTCGCCGGAAAGTCATCGGGAGGTCGTCGGACCACCACAACTACCCCCACTTGTAGTGGGGTAACTAGTTTAATCTAAGTCATTGGATGCTAAGGCATCCAATGATGGCTTAGATTCATTCTTATTTATCTCTAAGAGAGGGTTTATTATGAGATTCTCACCCTTTTATAATAAGATGACATCTTATAATAAATATTACCTACATAAAAAACAATTATTGTAACTAATTATGAAAAGATATATAGTAAACATCGTCAAGTTAAGCAAAATTTCAATCAAAAAAGTCATTTGGTATATTTTTGGTTCATAGATTGAAAGTTGAGATTATTTTTGATTGAAACTACTTTTGTTCATAAGTGAAAGTTAAACTATTTTTAATATTTTTCCAGTAAATCCCAATTTGGATCATCTACAACAAATTTTGCAATGGATCATTTGCCAGAGTAAGAAAACATTTTTTTTATAAATTTAGGATTTATTGTTTACATTTTCGGGCTTTTTTAACCTTTTTTTATAATATTATAGAGAACTTATCGAGGAGTCTATTAACAAGTAAATTCATATTTTTATATTTTGGCTTTTTGAAGGGACAAACGATATCCGCTTTGGATAAATTTTATATGCAAACATCGTATTGGAATTTTTTACAAGATTATGGAAAAAAATACATATATCACGCAAGGAAGGTATCTATATGTAAAACATGGAGCTTTTTGAATATGACCTCGGTACGTCGCGTAAGGAGGACACCCATACACGACGCATCGAGACGGGCGATGAATATAAACTCTGTTTAATTATCATATCATTAGTACTATGTTCGATCGTGTGAGTTGTCATGGCTAACGTTATACTGTACTTCTCGAATCCTAAAACCTATATATAGGTAATAAAATGAACGAACAAGAATTACTATATATAATTACAATTAATAAATTATATAGGACTTGGTGAAGTAGTCTAAGTACATGGAATATAAGCTCAACTGAGGGAGGTTTTAATCGAGGATGGTTACAACTTTCAACTCTCTTAGAGTTGACCTTCCAAAGCATGCTTTCAAGCTTGTCTTATCTTTCCTCTTTGTGAATAAACTACTATTAATTAATCAATTTAATTACGTATACGGAGTATTGTTCAATTCAACGCTCCCTTATTGGCTTACCCTTACGTATCGCCCATCTTAATTTATTCCGTCACTCCTACAAGACAACAACATCCAACCCTCTAAAGACACATATCTAAGGTAGATCGACCCAACCTAGCTAGCTAGCAAATTAACATATGATCGATCATATCATCATGGATCATCTTCATCATAACAATAATATGATTCTCCCTTTAAAGACCACAATCATGAATCGACATCATCAATCCGAGGAGATTATGTTGAGTCATGATCAAGATTCCTCGGTCAACGCCCACTTAAACTCCCTCCTTTGCAGCCTTTCCATCCTCAAGACCAAGGTTAACCAAGTTCACTTAATGGCGACATCTTCTTCATCGTCATCATCTTCTTCGGTTTCTTTGTCCGGCTTGGCCACTTTGATTCAAGAAATTATTGTTACCGCCTCCGGTATGATGTTTAATTGCCAACAAATGGCAATTGGATCGCCTACCACCATCGCCACAGGTATGTAATATAATCAATCCCCCTAAAATTTAGGCCTCTTTGTTTTAGGGCTAAGTCAATAATATCATATTATGAACTCTTATAGCAGGTAATACCAATTCTTTGCCTGTTATCTATGGATATGAACATCTACAAGATGGGTCACAATTTCATAGTGTCAAGAAATGTGTGAATGATCATGATCATAAGTACAATCATGATTTAGATAATAGAGAATCAAGAGGAGATCATCATCAAGGTCAAACTAGTACTAATTTCCTCACAACTGACGAGCCCGCCTTCTTTTGGTATAATGATACATCATACAATAACAGTAACACTGCCACCAACACCACCTCCAATATCACTACTACTAATAGTAGTAACAAGATATCCATGGAAAATGAAGCATACGATATAATCGAGATAGACGCGGCTGAATTGCTAGCGAAGTACACTCACTATTGTCGAGTGTGTGGTAAAGGATTCAAGAGAGACGCGAACTTGAGGATGCATATGCGAGCCCATGGAGACGAGTACAAGTCCAGTGCGGCCTTGTCAAATCCGCTTAAGAAGATTAAGGAAGGAGATAATGTTAGTGACAACATTAGTGTTACTAATAGGGTTGAAGGAGTGAGTAGGAAATACTCGTGTCCACAAGAAGGATGTCGTTGGAACAAGAAGCATGCAAAGTTTCAGCCTCTAAAGTCGATGATATGTGTAAAGAATCATTACAAGAGAAGCCATTGCCCCAAAATGTATGTGTGCAATAGGTGTAATATGAAGCAATTTTCAGTGTTGTCGGATCTTAAGACGCACGAGAAGCATTGTGGAGACCTTAGGTGGCGGTGCTCGTGTGGGACGACGTTTTCCAGGAAGGATAAGCTGATGGGGCATGTCGCGTTGTTTGTGGGCCACTCTCCCGTTGGTTTGCCCAACGGGAGAGTTGGTTCTACAGTCGCCTCCATTTGATGGATGAAGATGTTTAGTTTTGATTGGTGTGAGCTATGATAAATGTGTTGTTTGAAGTTAGATTAACTTATGTAGTTCTCACAGTCTCACTTTTACTTATACTCTCTCTTAGCTTTGTCATGCTGTCTAACTTGTTTGTCATGAAATTTCGTGTGAAATGGGAGTAGTCCTAATAGTTTCTCGACATTTAAATGTATACCTACTTTCTTTGAACCCTGAACTTCAAGTGTAAGGTTCATTGCCATATAATCTATCTTATGTCCACGAAATCACAATCAACATCTAAATGTTCTTTGGTCTTTAGTCTAGTTCGATCAGACAGAACGACTCTATTTTAATTTGAGATAAACCTTAAGCTTCCTTACCAAACTACTCCGTATTCCATTCAGCCAAGATACGCATGCACACCATGAGTTGGTGAAGTTTTATCCGATGATATATTAACAAATGAATAGTAATTCACTAAACTTTTACCGACAGATAATTTAAAGAACTGTTTGCAAACATTATATAACACTTATAAAAACACACTTTCACTATACGCACACTGCACACATAATACAAGGGATATGCATGCACATATTCTAATATAACGTAGGCACATACAACACGGGTATATTACATGTTGCTCTCGATCTCGTTCACGTATAGATTATGTTTGATCTCACGTGATCTTTTTTCATGCTAATTTATGTAATGGATATAGAGCATTGTCCAAGCTTGGAACCACAAAGCAAATTAAGCAAACATATATTTTTTTTTTTCTTGTGACTAACACTCGGTTTATCCTCCATAACCTAAAAGATTAATACACAAAGACCGAGTTTGTAGGTGCAGATTTAGGGTCTCTCAATATTGTGAATTGGAGGTTTTCGTTGAGGTTGAGCGTAGTCCTTCACCTCAATATCTTCCCCGGGCTCACTATTATTATCGGATTCATGAACTTCGTCGTATCCTTGAGAAGTCGACGATTCGACATTACTTCGTTCTTCAACCATCTTCATATCCTATCCATCACCAATTCACAAAGATGATTGAGCTTTAGTTAGTTCATACAACCCTTCTTGTAAAAATAGAGATATATAGTACTCCCTCTATCCCTTTATTTCCTTCTTGTTTCACTCGAGCACGTATGTCGATGTGCGTTTTGTTTTATCAATATCTCTAATTATACATTAGTAAAAATTATAAAAATTGAATATTATTAAAGTACTCGATAAGACGAATAAAACAAGACCACACATGACTATATTTTTATCTATATATTGATCGAAATTACGAAAATTCTCTTGATGTGTGAATAGTATCAAAAACAGAATCAAGAACAAAATAATGGGACGGAGGGAGTATTTATGTATATATATCTCCATAAATAAAATCAATAATTTTGTGGGACCGAGCGAATGAATGCATTCATATGTATATCATATATATGTCATATGGCTGGTTATGTTGTCCCTATGTAACACAAGTTCCTAGGGACAAAGTTTTATTCAATTCCAACTACTACACTATACAATTAAAAGATAAGTTATAATATAATTGCATGAAATGTGTGTTATGCATATCTACCTGCAGCATTCTCTTTTTCTTCTGCTTCTCCAACTTGAAATCTATGCCTGCAAAATTCATAAATAGGTTGACTTAGCTACTATGTACGTGAAACGAAATGTGCATCCAAATAAATGATTCGTTGTCTTTCTCCAAGAGAATCACAATGAATAAATTACGAGGAACATATTTTTTGTCATAAACAAGCAAGACAAACATAAAGATTCACGTACTCTTGGACAGTATCTAGGAATCGAACATGTACGCAAATATATCAACGTATGAATTTTATTCCTTAGCACATATATACAACCATAATTCATTCACATATACAGATCGACCATATATAATGTACATTTGTATAAGTGAAATTCGCTAACAAAAAAAATACATACATATTTAATTTTAATTTGTATATGCATGTATTTTATACTTATATACTCCCTCCGTCCCTTTATTTCCTTCTTGTTTCATCCGGGCACGTATGACGATGTGCGTTTTATTTTGTCAATATCTCTAATTATAAATTAGTAAAAAATAAAAAAAATAAATATTATTAAAGTATTCGATAAGACGAATCAAACAAGACCACACATGACTATGTTTTTATCTATATATTGGTCGAAATTACGAAGATTCTCTTAATATGAGAATAGTGTCAAAAACAGAATCAAGAAGGAAATAGTGGGACGGAGGGAGTATTTTCCAATGAAATATTTATAATTCTTTGATACTAAATCTGCTTCCTAAACGCGCGCATAACAATGTTTTACTTATTTTCCAATGTGAGATTCCCTTTCTTATTCTCCTTTTCCACATGCATGCAAGAATGTTTAGAAGCAAACCCATGCTATTTTTCCCACTTTTAGAAATTGAAAACACTTGAAATTAAGTACCAAATGTGTGGTCAATATAACCTATCTAATTGTCACATACTATCTTTGCTTAAGAAGAGTTTAAAAATAGTATGGAGTTTTCATAGAGGTTTAGAAACATTAATTATCGATCGAGTATATTCCAAAATTTACAGTGTGTCAATAACTTAAATGATGGATTCTACGTAGTAAATTAAGATCTAACGTTTTAATTTTGGCTAATAATTAAGATCTAACGTTGCACTTTGCTATCGATTGAAACCTAGTGAATGTACGTAATACAGTTACAAGTTGTTAATTCAATGTTTTTTGGATGAAAGAAAGTGAAATGATTTAACTAAATATATATATATATATATATATATATATATATATATATATATATATATCAAAATAACTTTCTACGTGTTTTGTGTTGTTTAATTTGTCTAAAACGTACAAGCTAGACTGCTAGAGCTAATTAATTTAACAAAATCTTGTAGAAACCCTACAAATGAATAAAAAGAGGTAGAGTACGTTGTCAGATAACAATACCTTCCATTGCTTCCATGCAATTTTCCATCTTCATTCCACACTTCAACGTAAGATGTTCTAATTTCATCTGTGAGTTCGCCTCTTCTTCCTGGATGATTATTCCAATTATCGAATGCATTAGTTTCTTACGTGGTACAAAAACAAGTGAAGGATAAATAAAACATACTGTACAATAATGAAAATAATTGTGCAATTAAATAGTTAACTAAGAACCTTGGATCCAAGAAGATCTTCGTTTAGCTTGTCATGGAAGAAGACGAGACCCCGAGCAGCAAAGCATGCATGGAATTGGAGAAGCAAGATCACACATAGAAGTTGACGAGACATTTCTGTATTTGATTATACCTAAAATGAGGATTGTAGTATGTGTATTAAGATATGTATTGTGCATGTGAGAGGTTTGAAGAAAGGATGGCAAATAAGCTGCAATTTATAGACCAAGAGGGAAGACAATAAAAGTAGCCGGAGATCAAAGGCATTGAAATCTATGAAGTGAGGTTGATGTTTTGTACTGACATTAAATATTGTAGTTGATGTTTTTCACTGAGTTGCTTTTTGTATGATATGTAAAAAGAAGAATTAGATTTGGTATTAGAATCTAGGGAAAAGTTCTAGTGAGAACAAGGTTTAACGTAAGAAAAACGAAGTTTTCGCGTTCATAGATAAAAAGCTAATAGTTTGAGCGTATAATGTTCATAATTTGCCCGATAAATTTTTTTGATGTCATTTTGAGAAAAAAAAACTCAAAGTTCGCAGTAATTACAAGTATGTCACCGCGTCCCTCACTGAAAACGTTCAAAATTTTTATAGACCAGATTATGAACATTATCATCAAGCAGTATATATGAACATTAATTTGTAATTTATTAACGCGATCTGTTTGTTTTTCCTACGTTTTTTGCACTGTAACTTTCATCCTAAAATCTATTTTTGTGAATAAGGGTCTAGATCTCTAAATCTGAATATAAAATGGACACGTACGTAACAAAGGTGAGAAGATAAGAAATGTAATTCTTGTGTGTAAGAGGTTGTAAAATCAAGATAATTGTATAGGTTTTCTTAACAATGATTGTATACATTCATGTTTATAGAACAATCATCGTCATTTTCAAGTGTACCTTCACCAAGTTCATTTTCAAGTGTAGAAAATTAGTAGGTTTTCACTTTAATTAAGAAACGTGGCCCTCGTTTGCTAATCTCTTCCGTTGCTATTAAAGAACTATACCTTTTTTAGGCTTTCCTAGGTCGTGTTTTGTTTTTCACTAAAACGTACACTTAGATCCTATTCAAATATGTATACTGGTAGATGAAGCTTGTAAATAGATGAGTTCCAGAAGATGCAATTTGGATATGTGATTGAGAATAGAGGCCGCAGGCTAGCAAGCTAGTTGCGGTGTAACACATGCACTTAATAAGGGAGAACATGCAGGTGTTTGAAAACCACGTTGGATTCAATCTGTTGAAATCTAGAATTCAATTACTTGCAATACTCACTTGTCCCCATTTTCAATCTTAAGGTAGCCCCCACAACTCCTACATAACAACACACAACATATGCCATATTAACGTACATAAACCATCAACAATAGTCACATAAACTGGCCGGACGTCGTATAAAATCGGTTGCATTCGATGTGATAGAAAAAGCGTTGGACAATGATCATATCGTGTAAACGCTTCGTCAAAAAGTAGTATTACCTTCACGAGGTCAGGGTTATAAGAAATCACCTTCAGTATAATCACAATGACATGAAGTCATATGCCCGTAGGTTCAAAGCCAGATCGACTACCCCTTGGTCTAACCAAGAAAGGCATGGAAAAAAAAGACTGTTTGCTTACATGAATTATGTATGAGATCCGCTAACCGACATGGCTCATCATCATTTAGCTATTGCATGGAGACAAACATGTCGTAACACACCAAATACATACGTTAAAGGGTCGACCAATTAGCTACATGTCAATTACATGTTGGTTGGCCCGGTTAAAACTTATTAAACATTTGACAACACATGAAATTGAAGAAATTAACGGACCATGCACTAAAAAACACGGACCACTCCTATGTTCCAATGGTTTTCCCTATATTGAATCAAGCACACCGGTTCTACGCCAAAATACATGGACCACACAATGCGTTTTACCTTAGTACATAGTCCATGCCTTAAAAGGAACATACCACATTATGTTACTAATAAAGCTTGGTGGGTCGATAAAGAGGATTGTGTTCGATATTAGATTTATTCCCGCACCATGCGCGAAATTTACGTAACGATTTTTTTGACAAATGACATCTGTGGATTCCGTATAGATTTTGAGTGTCACATTTATAAGAAACGGTACGTCGATGATAAAATCTGATTTCCAGTACAAAAATTCAATTATGATGACAATGTGTAAGGAAATATCTTAGATTCCATGCTAGCTATGACAACATCAATATGTGGAGTAGCTTCTCGCAACATGATCATATGCTGAGGCATTATCAATTCTCACCCTAATAAAATGATTTCATCATTTAGAACAATGAATAATAATGTTAAAGATGACTACATTCGTATTTTTCTCTTATTTTTTTTCCTAATTCAAATCAAATGGACCCATAAAGAGAGAGTATATGAATTCTGTAGGACATAGGATGCCCAATTGTTATAGGTAAATTAGTTTGAAGAATACATATTTGAGGACGACAAGGGGGCGGCTTGCCCATTTGTTCCCCATCACCAACGCCATTCCTTAATTATCTTCCTTTCTTTTTTGGCCGATTTTATCATTGTTTCTTAATTAGCTAAGCTACCTTTACCTATCTATTTCAGCTTATGTAAGCGATCCATGACAATTACAATATTCGTGACGTTAAACTCCATCTACATATTCATTAAATGGAAAAAAGATCACATGAGGATGGCTTCCCATACGAGGAATAAGGACTCATCCCCACCCTTCATTCCTTAACAACCAAATCCATCTCAGGCGTCCATGTGTCACTTTTATCCCCAAATCCGTTTTTTCTCTCTCCTCCAGAATTCTCGTTTTCTCCTTCGCTGCCGCTCGCTTCCCTCGATTCTCTTGCTGCTCATACCTGCACTCCATTCCTTCCGCTCGCTTCTGCTCGTTCTGTCGCCACTAATGGAGGCTTCCATGAATTCCGTCGCCGGCGACATCTCTCCCTCCGTCCAAACCGCCTCTGTTTCAATCGATTCAGGTTACGAACTCTTCGCCGGCGACTTTTATCCCTTACTTCATATGATTTTGATAATGTGTATGATTCAAATGTTCAGGACTGATAAACACACAATTTCTGCTTGATCGAAGCTCTTATGTGTTTGCTTTGGTTTTGATTTAAATTTGGGAAGTGTATGTATTTAGGTTTCCTTTTTCCCATGCTTAAGCTCAAAATGCTACAGTTGAACATGAAATCCTAGGTTTTTCCATGCTTTATAGTTGATTGTTGCAGATGATAATTTGCAATTATGTTTTCTTGTATGATTTTAGGTCGAATGTCTTGTATACCCATCCCATACGAAGTTTTCATGTATATAAGAATTCTGGACGAACAAAATTGGATTTGTATCTCTGGTGCACTCCTAAGAAGTTTCTGTTGCACACACAAACTAGAACTAGTGTATGGTTTGAAATAATGTATTCAGGAAAAAAGTGATGCACACATGAGGCAAAATCACTGCACACACAAGACATAGTTGATGCACACAGAAGTTTAAATGTGTTCTGTTGTTTCATTCCTTTTTCAGGAGATGAAACTCATATTGAAGGAATCATGTCATCTATTTCCCGTGATAGTTTAGCTCAGTTTAAATGTGTTCTGTTGTCAAAAGAAGGACGTGTCTAATTGTTGTGGATGTGATGCGAAGATGTGGCTTAGACATGTGTTGATGTTGTGGGAGAAGACGTTGATAAATTGAAACAGTTTTTGGCTTTGCTAAAGAATCAAAAGGCTGCATTCAACAGTTTTGCAATGGTCATCTGCCTCAACCTCACCCAAGAAGTTTTTCTTTGAGAAATTGGTTGGTGCTTTACCAGACCAAGTTAGCGTCCATCCTCCTGAACAAGCCAACAACAAGTTTAAGAAAACACGCCTTGGAAGTGGTCAAGAGATCGGGATTGAAAAGTCGAAGAAGCAAAAGAGGGCTTGTAAGATCTGCAATAAGTCTGGACACAACATTAAGACATGCCCCCAATATGTGGATTAAATTTAAACTCATTATTTTTTAGACTTATGTGTGTTTTAGACTCATGGTTTTGTAATATTCAGTTTTTAGACTTATATATTATTGCAGGACATCTTTTGTTCAAAGTGATGCACACAGTAGAATAATCTCACGCACACAGATGAAATATGTAATGCACACAGTTGTTGTTTTGTGTTGCACACACGCATTAAAACCTTTGCACACAGATCCATTCTAGAGTAATAATATAATTCAACTCTAACAGTCATGCACACACATATTAAAACTGATGAACACACACATTAAAACCTTTGCACACAGAAACCAAAACTGATGCGCACACACATTAAAACCTTTGCGCGAGATTTGTTTTGTGTTGCACACAGATGTAGTTTTGTGTTGCACACTACTTTTGTACTAGCCAAACACATATAACTAAGTCATGCACAATATAAACCATTCTCAATATATATACAAGTTGGTGCGAATTTACATTGTTTTGCCAACATAAGCGTAATATCCAACCACAAAAGAGTTACTGTCAATATTCATCCACAACATCCATCAAAACTGACTAGAATTTGTTTAAAACCTAACATTCAACTACCAATTACACATAATATTTCCTGTTTCTCCCTACTACATTGCAGTCTTCGGTTTTTGCTCCCTTTGAATAATCTGCGTCACATCTCGATGTGCATTGAATTCGTTGGTCAGTAGCTTGTAAAGGTACTTGACCCTTAGAGTGTCCAACAACTTCTTGTTTCCTTTTTTTAGGCCACTATTCCAATCGGATAGTCCCGTCCCCGTGTACGTCTCCATGTGTCTGATAGCATATACCCCACAATATTTTTTGTTTCTTTTATCCCTCCAAGTCATTTCCAACCTCTCTGTTGAAACTTTTACTTCATCTTCTAACAACAGAGCTTTGGCTATCATGTTGTTGTTCTTTAGGAATTGGATAAAATAATGTATCTGCAACAAAATAAGATATTTAATGCTTTAGTTATTTATTTCATTGTAATAATCAAATCATAATTATACTGTTTGTGTACTTACCAATGATTGCGGGATTGTGCCATATTTATCCTCTTCACCACTTGCTGAGTTATCCAGAATATGCACTTGTGGAGACTTGACATTTATAGCAATCACAAAGTAGTGCCCTTGGTTGTGTACAGTGAACATGAACTGAACAATTCAGAGAGAGTAGGGTGTTATGCACACAGAAGAAATATTTGATGCACACAAAAGAAAGATATGATGCACACAGAAGAAAGATATGATGCACACAGAAGAAATATTTGATGCACACAAAAGAAAGATATGATGCACACAGAAGAAATATTTGATGCACACAAAAGAAAGATATGATGCACACAAAAGAGATATTTGATGCACACAAAAGAAAGATATGATGCACACAGAAGAAATATTTGATGCACACAATACAGAAATATTTGATGCACACAATACAGAAATAGAGTTTTTTTTATGCACACACAGAACAAAACCTTTGCACACACAAATCAAAACTGATGCACACACACATTACAACCTTTGCACACACATCCATTCGATAGTTTTTTTTTATGCACATACACAATAAAACCTTTGCACACACAAACCAAAAATGATGCACACATACATTACAATCATTGCACACACAACTCATGCCCAAAATATTGAAGTTTATTTGATGCACACACATATTAAAACCTTTGCACACAGAAACCAAATCTGATGCACACACACATTAAAACCTTTGCACACTCATCCATTCTAGAGTATTAATATTATTCTCCTATAAAAGTCATGCACACAATATTTGTAGTTTTTTTGATGCACACACACAATAAAACCTTTGCACACACAAACCAAAACTGATGTACACATACATTACAACCTTTGCACACACAGCTCATGCCCAAAATATTGAAGTTTATTTGATGCACACAAATATTAAAACCTCTGCACACTCATCCATTCTAGAGTATTAATATTATTCTCCTATAAAAGTCATGCAGTATCTGGAGCTGGAGCTGCAGTATCTGGAGTTTGGACACAAGATGGACATAAATAAGATGTTTGATGCACACAGAAGAGATATTTGATGCACACAGAAGAGAAAGTTCATGCACACAAAAGAGAAAGTTCATGCACACAGAAGAAATACTTGATGCACACAGAAGAGATATTTGATGCACACAGAAGAAATATTTGATGCACACAGAAGAGATATTTGATGCACACAGAAGAGAAAGTTCAATTCTATTGCACACAGAAGGCTTACATAAGATGCACACACACAGAGAATAAAACCATTGCACACAAACACAAAATCTGATGCACACACACCTTAAAACCTTTGCACACACATCAATTCTATTTGTATTAATTCAATTCAACTCTAAAAGTCATGCACACAACATATGTGTGTTTATTTGATGCACACACACATTAAAACCATTGCACACATACACAAAATCTGATGCACACACACCTTAAAACCATTGCACACACATCAATTCTATCTGTATTAATTCTATTCAACTCTAAAAGTCATGCACACAACATATGTGTGTTTATTTGATGCACACACACAATAAAACCATTGCACACATACACAAAATCTGATGCACACACACCTTAAAACCATTGCACACACATCAATTCTATTTGTATTAATTCTATTCAACTCTAAAAGTCATCCATACACATCAGTATTGATGCACACAAACATAAAAACCTTTGCACACAGAATTAAGAACTAATGCACACACAGAAACTCATATTCCATGCACTGTATCTTTCTAAATCCATGTAATGTCAGTTAATAAGTCATTTTCAAAAGGATTTTCCATCTCAAGCGCAGAAATGTGAAATTAAACATAATACACAACAAGCAAATCACAATCATACGCAAGAAAATATCAAAATCATCCAGAAATATCAAAATCATCCAGAAATATCAAAATCATCCGGAAACACAACATTTTGCTTGTAATGAAACGGTTTGAAGTATTATACCTTGAGAACTTGCAATTTTACTCCTCATTTTGATTGATTCACTTGTGAGAATGTGATTCGCCTGCTCGCCTGCTCTCGCTGTGTTCGCTTGCTCGCCTGAGAACTTCCACACTGTGCTCGCCTCCTCTCGCTCGCTCGATCGCTGCTTCTTTTTCGCAGTCGCTCCTCTCAATATAATGGAAATGCAGTGGAATCGTGGACGAGAGAGAGGAAATCGTGGTCGAGAGGTAGTTAATCGAGGACGAGAGGGAAGGAATTGTTGAAATTGTGGAGATCGAGGACTAGAGGAAGAAACTAGGTCGAGAGATTTGGGGAAGTTTTTGCGGGATTTTGGGCGAGGGAGGGAGTTTTTGCGGGATTTCACAGTCGTTCCTCCTCCATAAACCGTCTCGAACAGAGAATATTTCGTACCAGCACTCTGAAACCACCACAGCCTGGAAATCATTCTTGACAGCATTGAATCCAAATCCGACAATACCTTCTCGAGGCCTTGACTCAGAGATATACTTGTGGGTTGCCGGGTTCCAAAGAACAATGTTGTGTCGTGATTCAAGACAGACAATCCCGTGGATGACACCAACAATCTGGAAACATACACAGTTGAACTCATTGCTTAATGGGTCTAATGAGTAAGGCAAGTCCAGATAGAAGACAACAGCACCAACATCCTGCTCATGATATATTCTAGGATGGTAGAGAACAGCTTGTTGAAGGGCACAGAGGGTCGTACAGGTAATCACCAAGTAGGATTTCTGATCAGCTTGTTGCTGCTGTGTTTGGGCAATGCTCGAGTTGAACTTGTGGTGGGAATTCACAAATAAGGTCGATGAAAGGAGAGAGTTCCACCCCTTCGAAACGCATCGGCATCGTCCTACGCTTCGAACGGGTAATCTCTTGAATATCTCAATCAACAAATCTTCTATGCTGCCAAGGGGTGTTCTTGAGTGCTCATTGTCAGCCATTGATTCCAGAGTTAAACACATCTGCACCCACGTACAATAAATTCAGATCGATGCTGCACTTCCAATCTACTTTGAGCTAGATAGAGAAGAGAAAGTTTGGAATTTATAGTTAAGGATTTTGGAAATAATCTATCTCTTACAATTATCTGCTACTACTATTTTTTATAGCTGCATATCAGTTTATAATCTATCTCTTACTCTTACACCAATTTTTTTTTATCTTTTAACTTATCTTTTATTGGCTATCTTTTACATAATCAACGCATCAATGAATGGATGAACATGCACAAAAGTATATCAGAATTAAGAAACTCATGACAGGCTTCTCCAGATAATAAAGTACAATTGTTATTCTAAGGTGGCTCCATAAACCTAATCAGCCCAATCAGTAAGACGATTCTAGATCTCCTATACATAGATGTTTTTTCATTCTGCACTTCTGATCAGGGGGAAAAGACAGTTTCCAGATTAACTAGAATCGGATACTAATTATTCAGAAACTGAGTTATAGAATTCTAAAAACGAAATCACAAAATAAACATATTGAATTAGGAGGGTAGAAAGAGTAATAACCAGATAAAAAATACAATATTTATTTAAATATATTTTTTACTATGATATATTAATTATATATGAAATGCAATAATTTATATAGATTTATTTATGGATTTATCAAGCTTGAAATTATAGATTTTCGTATGTGATTTAATGTAATTACACATTATTTTTTATATTTTTGTTGTTGTTATCGAATTTGTCAATATTTGTAGTTATAAGTATTTTTGACTTCCTGATATTTATGTTTGTAGTAATTTTGGAACATTATATTGGTTCATATATATAATTTTATGAAAATGAGTCAAAAGTCTCAACCTTCAACGATTTGCGTGCAATCAACGAAATTCGACTACATAAATTTTATAATACGAATATGATAAAAGTTAAAAATTACAGTGGTGAAGCTGTATTTTTAATTTAATAGTCATTCTTTTTAATCATTAAAAACCCAACATGCAAAAAGAAATTTTTATGAGAACTATTAAGGTTTAAGAATGAAAGATTAGGAGTATTGATTGTGGTGGAGATAAATATCAATTACATTAATTTTTAACAAAAGACAATCAACCTTTTAATATATAAGAAGATAAAATTTTAGATATTAAATTAAATAAGATAAGAATTAGAATAAGATAATTAATAATGAAAATAAAAAGACTTAATTGGATTTAGAATTAATCAATAAGACTTAAATGGATTAGAATTAATGACAATTAATTAATAAAAATGAAAAAGACTAACATAAATATAGTATTAATTAGGTATCGATTTCATTTTATTCGTTCGTTGGACAGCCAACTTTTATATAGACTAGAAACGGGCCTCCGCGCTACGCGCGGGGAAATTACAGTTTTTAATATGATTTAACGTTGTTTAATAGGCGTCCTAAAATTAGATTGGGCTAATCATATTCACAACCCTTTATGATATAGAATCTAACCTCGATAAAGCAGTCTCTAATCTTTGTTCTATCAAAAAGAAAAAAAATAAAGTTTAATTAGTGATTATGTTTTTCCTGAATGTTTTATTAATCATTTTAGCAATTGACACACAACTACTATGAATTCGTCTCTCCCTTTAAAATCATCACATTACCTAATTAGCTCGGGTGCTTTTTTTTTGCCAAACAATTAGCTCGTGTATTGGTGTTCCTATTTTATTAGGGCTTAAATCAACAGACTGAAACCCGCGTACGGGTCTTGCGTAATTATAATTTCTTAAATGTTTCATAATAGATATTGAAATGATATTATATCATATAATCAAATGAGTTTGATGATTTGTACCTCTTCTCTCAATTCGCCAAATTGTTATATCATTTTGTAATATTATTGTAATATACGGGACATAAGTTTTTAAAAATATGATTTTTAATATTCTTGTAATGTACATGACAGAAGTTTTTAAATATATGTTATTTGCGTATGCAATTTCTTCAATGCTCTATATGCTAAATTTTTGTTCAAGTCTTGTTTGCAGTATTATTACCAACTCCACAGATTTTGGTATATAAAATAAGGTAATCTATTTTGATTTATTAATAGCCAAGTTGGTGAATATATGATCTATTTTTCTACCTATAACTCATTACAATTGAATAAACTCGAGGACCAGTTATTAAATGTCATTTCCCCATTGTATACATTTTTGACGTGTTTACTAAATTATCATGCTTGTTGGAAACTGAGTGTAAATGTTTGAAAACAACATGCTAGCATATTGCAATATGTAATATTGTTTACAATTACTAAAATTAGATGCAAACGGCCTCCGATAAGGGCTCAAAGTTTGGTACTAATGACGAAAAATGTAGTTTAGGATAAGTAAAAAGTAAACACTTCAAGCACAAAGAAATTGAAAGAGAAAAAAATGCATACCATATAGTTCACAACAGATCTCCCTCTTTGTATAAATTTAGTAATTGCAAAAGTTAAATCCTTTTACAAAGACACGTGATACATGAATTGAATATAGGGAATTTAGATTCTTTGGTAAGTCGGTCCTCTAAACTCTGTAAACCTGCATATTATTTGTATATATATATATACTCCATCCGTCCCAAAATATGAGTCTCATTGTACAAAAATATCTTGGATTAAGGCAAATGCTTTAACGTACATAGGTGCATTGGAAATGATGAATGTAAAATATTAAAATAATTCATTAACCAATGGGAGAAGAGTTTACAAATGAAAAGTACATAAGTGCATTCGAAATGATGAATGTAAAATATTAAAATAATATGAGTAAGGGTATAATTGGAAGAAGTTTATGGACAAAAATAGAAATGGGACTAACATTTCGGGACGCCCAAAAAGGAAAATGGGACTCATATTTTGGGACGCATGGAGTATAATTTACTAAAGTCTTCATGTGTACCTTTGAAAAAAGTTATTGATCAAGCTTTTTACTTTTTACTTTATTAATCTAATGATAAAGTCAATTACTGCAAAATCATACCATCCACTCCAAACCTCTGTCCACATGAGAGGTTTGTAAGGTCTGTTTTAGTAAACACATAACAGTAAAAGTCGTTGCAAGTATATTAATCTGTCACAATAAGATCATTAACTATTAAAAAATTTATTTTGAAAAGAATTAAGATTGTCAACAAGAACACTGGAACTTATAACGGGATCAAGAGATTCATCTTCCTTGCACATTAACCATGGAACACCAATATCTAATCCAACAACAATGTTAGCAGCCCATCTCATGTGATCACAACCTTCTTGTCCAAACATCTTTCTTTGCATTTTATATTTATATTCGATCTGAAAACACAAACTGATAGCACATAATTCAGTTTTTGAAATCAGAAACTCAAATTAATTTGACTAATCTTAATTACAAGAGGTCATGAAAAAAAGAGTCAATGAAAACATACAACATTGAGTGATGTTAAGGCATTGAATTTCATGTGTACAAGAGTGATTGCCATGGAATTTCTTTTTATTATTGCCTTCAAAATGCTCAAAAATTCGATCTAGTTTTGGGCGCATTCTAGTTGCGCCCAAAACTTAACCGGGTTTTAAAAAAAAGGTTTGGGGTGCCAGTTAAAATTTTCCGAGTGCGGGATTTTTCCCCACAATCATACGGTCAAGTATGTGCGCGAGGGGGAGAAAAGACAAGTAGACATCATTCACTGTCATCTATGTAAGAAGAAAATTACCACAGTCAAAATTGAGGTTGATCGGTGAATTTGAAAGGGAGAGTGGGGATCGAGGAATTGGGGGTTATCGGTAGTGGCGGATCTAGAAAATTTCTACCGTGGGGGCTCGTATTAGAATTAAGATTATAAATTATGTTTTATTTTTCTTTAGTATTATCAATTTGATTTAAACATATTCAATATAATATTAACCCACATTTAAATTTTAAATTAATTTAATTTATTTGTGGCAAAATCAATAATAAATATTCTTCTACTTTTTATTCTTGTATCAAATAAATATCTTGTACATAGAAATATCATATAAAAGTTATTCTTTTTCTCTAATATTATCGATATTTAGTGGGTTTGATAGATATTAAAAATATAAAAACTCTGTATGTAAAAATTACATTTAGTTTCCTTACATTTTTAATAATCATGTTTCTCTGTTTAACACACCTCTTACTTTTCTTACCAAAATTCAAGAATAAAATAGAAAAAATCTCTATATAACTACTAAAGCAAATTACATTTCTTCAATTCTAGCTATGTCACGTGGCATACTCTTCATTCAGGCCATCCACCTGTCGTCATTTCATTGGTCACAATTTTTTATAATTTATTGTAATTTTCTCAAAACAAATTAATTAAATTTGGAAAATCGTGTGCAAAAATATTACAAAAAGATTGCTTAAGTTCTTTCAGATTACAAAAAGATTTTTATGTGTTAATTTTCTAGATTTTGACCTCCCAATATCCAATTATTTTATTTACAAATATATATTTTATTTTTATGATATGACGTATCACAAAAAGATTGATTTCTTAATAAATAAGAGAAATAATTATATTTTTGTGTTATTGTAGTGTTTTCAATTATATATTTTTATATATGTTGAAATCAATTTATTTAAATTTGTTAAAAATTGACCCATGATAATTTGATCAAATAAGATTTTTGGTATTAAAAATTCATGTATATTCGTTGTTTATTATATTTAAAATGTAAAAACTTAATTATATATCAATATCATTTTAAGATATAAACTTATTTTCATATAAAATTTTATATTACATAATACTCCTTGCTGCTAATTCACTATATCGAGTTATATAAACCCGCGCATGGCGCGAGACCTAGTCTAGTTTGTGTATAAAATTAAAAGGCTAAAATGACTTACGTTATATTACATGAAAAATAAAATCAAACCAACTTCATGTAATTCTATTAATTACTTAGTAATTAATTACCGTTGTGTAAATTGAATTTAAAAAAAATATTAAAAAGCTAACTACTTATATGATACTAAACCAGAAGAGTATAATCAATATATCACATTTTTACTTAAAATTTGAAACAATTGAATCTCTAGTTTGGAAAATTTTAACCGTTGTACAGTTTTACCACAAATCTAATGAAATAAAAAAAGGAGGGTGTTTAATTTTTTAGCAAAACGCTTCGTTTTGATCTTTTGGACATCTTTTTAAATTAGAAAAAATGGTTGATGTAAATTTATTTAGTGAAATCTTAAATTTATCAATGGAGGGAGCAACATTTATGAGGTACCAATTTCATTCAATTTTGGCATTGGATAGTCAATCTTTATATATATAGATATAAGATAAGCCACTAGTTAAATGGAATCACGAATTGCTTGTGAAATTGGGTTTGAGAGGTATAGAGAGAGAGAGAGTATTTGAAGGGATACCTGGTCGGGCTTTTTGGGCGGTTAGTTTGGGCCGTAGCTGATTGAGAGGATGGAATTGAAGCAAACTGATAAAAAGTTGATACTGTAACTATGATAGAATTAAAATTCCTGACCGAAAGCCCACTGAAACACAAATGGGCTATAACAGTGTTCCCAACCAAAAGCCCAAAATGGTCTTTCAGCTACGGCCCATATCAGTAGACTTCCCAGAACAGTTATCCAGAAAATAAATAAATATTTGGATTATCTACATTCTTGGAGGAGGGGAAAACAAATCTAGAACCTTCACTCCCTCCACACTTATCTCTCTCTCGAACTTTCTACATTCCCCCTCCTTTCTTCTTCTCCTCTGTATAAATTCCCTCGCCGCTTCATTTTTCGTTATCGTGACAAACAAGAATCCTCACACTCAGCATTACAGCAACTATCAACCAATTCCGATTTCATCCATGGCTTCCAAACTCTCACTCCGAAGGATCGCTTCCTCAATCCTTTCTGAAAGCAGCCCCCACCTTCCCTTACGCTCTCTCTCCATCGCCCCTTCCTTCGCTTCACGCTCGTTCAACACCAATGCGCAGATGACCAGGATGGATGAACACGACCATGACGAACGAGAAACCGGAATTGATCATCGCTCTGCAACTCGCCGCCGTGACTTCCCTTCCTTCTTCTCAGGTAGTTGTTTCTTCGCTCCTTGACAGATCTAGAATCATCAATTTCTCAGATATGTAAGTTTCTGGTTCGACTGATTCGTATTTGGTGCAGATGTGTTCGATCCGTTCTCGCCGACTCGCAGCGTGAGCCAATTGATGAACATGATGGATCAATTGATGGAGAATCCTCTGGCATCATCCGGAGGCCGAGGGATTGGAGCCTTAGGTGGAGCTAGAAGGGGATGGGATGCAAAGGAAGACGAGAATGGTCTGTATCTGAAATTGGACATGCCAGGACTAGGGAAAGAGGATGTGAACCTTTCCATGGAGGATAATACTCTGACGATCAAAGGAGAGCAAGGCGGCGAGGAGGCGACTGAGGAAGAAAAGAGGAGGTACTCGACGAGGATCGATTTGCCTCCCAAACTGTTCAAGGTTGACGGAATTAAGGCCGAGATGAAGAACGGTGTGCTCAAGGTGGTGGTGCCGAAGGTGAAAGAGGACGAGAGAAAGGATGTTTTCCAGATTCAAGTTGAATGAGAGTCAGTAGTTGTTAACTGCGTAGTTTTGTGAAGAGTATGGATGAAATCTCAACTTTGGTGTCGTTTTTTTGTTTTTCAATCGAACAATGGGAAGATCTGGAATCTGTTTTTGTTCACAGTATTCAACAGAAATAAATACTGGTAATGAGATTGTAAGCTGCCTTGCCTATTTGCATAATGACTTGAATTGGGATTGCCCAAAGAAATGAGCCTAGTTTAAGACCAAAAAAGAAGAAAAGAAATAGGCCTAGTCGTGGTACAAAACAAAAGCCCAAAAAAGTTCTGAAATTTGGAACAAGCCCAACAGATCTAATCGAAAATTCATCAAAATTGTACATGCCAAAAAACATTTTTGTACTGGATTTGGTAGACATGTCTCTAGCTACTATTTGGTAGACCTTTACCCCAACAACAAAAAAAAAAAAGCGGGGTCTATACGCACTACATTTTGAAACTTTCTGCACTACATTTTCGTACGCCCAAAATTGACGTATAGTGCAATTTCTCGAGTATACGTATGCATACGTATACGTATACGTATACGCTAAAAAAATTGAAAATTGGTCCGTACGCCCAAAATGGGCGTACGCGGCGGATATAAAAATCCGCTTCGCTTTCTTCTTCCTCCTCTCATCTTATCAATCGATTACTGTTCATCCGTAACCCTAATTGTCGCCGCCGTCCAATCTTCTTCCATTTCACTCGTTTTCTTCCCCAAATCTATCCTATTCGACTCGTTTTTCTCATAAAATCCAAATCTCTCAATCAATTTCACTCGGAATCATGCAATCCGAAGAAATGGGGAAAAGCTCGAAATCCACTCCGGCGACGGTGGAGGCTGCGGCTTCGTCTGTTCTCCCCCCCGTCCGTATTAGTGCTGGTGGCGCAAGAGTCCGAGGTGGAGGAGTTGCGCCTGGGCGGAAGGCGAATCCGGCGAAAAAGAAAAGGGCCCGTGGTGGTGGAGCTGCGGTGGCTCCTGAGGTGGTCGGTGGCGCTGGCGAGGGGTCTGGAAGTGGAGGGGAGGAGGTTGGTGGCGCCGGCGAGGTGGCTGGAGGTGAAGCAGGTGGTGGTCGGGGTGGAGCTCGTGATGGTCGGGCTCGTGGTGGTCGGGGTCGGGGCGGTGCGCAAAAACGGGCCCGTTCGAAATCGCCGGAAAAGACGCTCTCGATCCACGAGGTACGTTAATTTTTTTTTTTAATTAGTCGTTATTTATCGTTTAGCGTGAAACGTTATTCGATAAATAACGATTAAAAAAAGATTTATTAATGTAATATGAATTATTTGTTATTTATTAATAAATTATTAATTAGTCGTTATTTATCGTTTAGCGTGAAACGTTATTTGATAAATAACGACTAAAAATAAAATAATAATATATTAATAAATAATATTTATTAATATAATATTAGTTAGTCGTTATTTATCGTTTAACGTTTCACGTTTTTTGATAAATAACGATTAAAACGAAATTTTTTATTATTAAATAACATTTATTAATATAATATTAGTTAGTCGTTATTTATCGTTTAGGTAAAAGAAAATAATATTATATTAATAAATAATATTTATTAATATAATATTAATTGGTCGTTATTTATCATTTAACGTTTCACGTTAATCGATAAATAACGATTTAAAGAAAAAGATTTATTATTAAATAATATTTATTAATATAATATTAGTTAGTCGTTATTTATCGTTTAGCTAAAAGAAAATAATATTATATTAATAAATAATATAATATTAATTAGTCGTTATTTATCGTTTAACATTTCACGTTATTCGATAAATAACGAATAAAAGAAAAAGATTTATTAATAAATAATATTTATTAATATAATATTAGTTAGTCGTTATTTATCGTATAGCTATCAATAAATAATATTATATTAAGAAATAATATAATATTAATTAGTCGTTATTTATCGTTTAACGTTTCACGTTATTCGATAAATAACGATTTAAAGAAAATGATTTATTATTAAATAATATTTATTAATATAATAATAATTAGTCGTTATTTATCGTTTCACGTTATTCGATAAATAGCTTGTAAAAGAAAAAGATTTAATATTAAATAATATTTATTAATATAATATTAATTAGTCGTTATTTACTAAGACAAAATTAGGCTTTAGCGTCTTAATAAATTATTAATTAGTCGTACCTAAGACAAAATTAGTAATTAATACATTATTAAATATTTAAAAGAAAAACGTCAAATAATATAAAATAATAATTCGTAAATATGAAAATAGGCTTTAGAGAGGGTTATTACTCTGGCGGGTTGTTCTGTTAGAAAGAAGAAGAAGGGCCCTCGTCACCCTAGCGCACGCGGGATCACAGCTTCCCGACGTCGTGGATCTCCTCCAGACATTCCAGGAGTGCATATAGGAGATACAGGGAAAGCTCTGATGAATGATTTGGATGTTAGTGAGGCGGAGGAGTTTTCATTGGAGTTGACGGAGGCAACCGAGGTTGCAGATCAGCCAGAGGTTGCAGATCAGCCAGATGTAGATCTAGGAGATTTGGAGGCGCAGATGCATGCTGATTACTATGAGGGATCACCTGTGCGTGAGCCATCTCCAGTTGGATCATTGTCGCCTTCTGCAGAGGATCATCAGCAGGAGATTGAGGAGCTTGTTCATGATTTCGATCAGGATCAGCCAGACCTCCAGGAGCCCATTTAGGAGCCTGTTCAGCACATTGATCCGGGCTTAGCTGTACCGGTTCCAGGGGATGCAGATTATGTGGGGCATCCTGGAGGTCCTCTTAGTTCACGGCTTTTGGTGGATTACAGCACCCACATTGCTCCGGTGATATGGACTGAGACGTCGTCTCTTGCAGAGCGTATTGAGCATGACCCGACTTATGTGATACCGCCCTCATCGAAGGTATGCGTTGTTTCCTAAATGAATTTGTGAGGTAAAACGATCCACACGCTATTCTAATTCATTAATTTCTCTTTCGTACATCAGTTGAAGAGGGTGTTGGATATATACACCCGCAAGGACTTCTTCAGGGAGTATGATAGGCATAAATCTAATGTGCCTGGGTCATGGTGGCAGCTCGTTGAGCGGAGCCACTTACAGGTCCTTGCAGATCCCCGGCTCGAGTACAACAGCATCGGTCCGATTCTGATTTCTGCATTTGTGGAGCGTTGGTATCCAGAAACCAACACGTTTCACTTTGCATTTGGTGAGATTGCTCCTACCTTGTTAGACGTGCTGAAGATTCTGGAGCTTCCGATCCATGGGCGAGCTGTCAGATCTGCTGAGGCAGACATAGATGGGTTTGTGCGTCCTCATGTGCAACGGATGTTCGGGTTTGCTACGATCGAGGAGGCTGCTGCGCTATGCTTACGTACGTAGAGTTTATTTTATTATTTATATTTGATTCCATTTTTTAGTTGATTCAATTAAATATTTATAATCCGTGATAAATTATCAGATGGGGGTTTGAACATCCACGGCAAGAGAGGCATCACCACGATCCACACCCGACTATTACAGATGTTTGATATACGGGACAGGTAAATTATCGTATATTATAAGAATTTCTCATAATTTCTCGATTAACGTTACTAATTCATTTTTTATTATTAATTGCAGGACTCCTCAGCAAGAGAGTGATATTGCTTCGCTTTACTTGCTGTCCCTGTTAGGCAGTACGACATTTGTAGACAAGTCTCGGATGAAGGTGAAGCACAAATACCTTAGCATCCTCGTAGATCACAATGAGACAGGGTCCTATGCTTGGGGGACAGCCGTCTTGGCTGAACTGTACAGACAGTTGGGTCAGGCCTCCCGTGCTCAATCCAAGGGGTTTGCTGGTTGTCCGCTCGTGCTGAAGGTAGTATTCGTTTAATGTTTTTTTTTTTCGTGTATATTTTGCTTATGTATAAAACATTATGAAATTCTGGTATTTGTAGGCTTGGATATGGGCGTATATCCATGGTCTTCGGGGTCATGCTACGCAGGACTTGGCATCCATGAATGCCTCGGCGGCGGCTATCCGGGAAAACAGCAAAGTCAAGTACCATAAGGATCCTGCTCGACTAGTTTCCCTCAGACTAGTCCTTGACCAGATCACATATGCAGAGGTAAGTACTATTTAATGAGTAATTTCATCATATGTTATGCAATTATTATTTTTAAAAATACGTTTGTCATTTTAAAAAAACATAGGTTCAGTGGAACCCCTGGGGCAAGTTGGATCTCAACGACCCCCAGTATAGGTTAGGTCTATTTCGGGGGCCTGTAGAGTCCTTTGAGGTCAGGGAGTCGCACCACCCTGACCGATGTATGCGACAGTTCGGGTATGTGCAAGGCATACCCGAACCCCCGATTACACCACCTACTGCGATTAGAAATGATTCTGCATCGGGGTACACTGTCACATTCGGGGATGAGGACTGCACTTGGGCCCCAGAGACCCTGCCGGATCGATTGATCACCTTAGACGAGCAGGATCGAAGAGGACTTCGAGAGTATGCATGGGATTGCAAGGATGGATATCTGACATGGTTTAATGCCATGTCACATCCTTATGTTGATTCCAGATCACCCAGGAAGGACCCACGTGCACCGTTTGACCACCGTGCGGAGCACATACAGATACCTGCGACAACCTCTGTAGTTGTGGTACGTATTTTAGTCAATATCGCTGAAGTTATAATTATAATCTATTTTATTCTACTTATATTTACATTTTGAAAATGTAGCGGGGCAACATACTCGCCTCTGAGATATCTAGTTTCCTACGTGCATATGGTGACACTCTGCCTGCAGGACAAGCGAGGATGATGAGGGGGTGGATCAGCATATGGACTGGTGATGTAGTACCAGAGGAGGATGGGCCTGTGCAATGATATGTTTGTGTTCAGTATTATATTTTGGATGTTTGTGTGATGTATATTTTGTTGTCGGTATTATATTTTGGATGTCGTAGTTTTCATGGATTTATATATTATTAGGATTTTCCAACTTAAAACGGGCTAAGACGAGAATTTGTGCGAAAACCAATGAAAACCGGCTTAAAACGGGCCAAGACGAGAAATGACACAGAAATCGAGGAAAAATGCGGGCTAAGACGAGAAATGACACGGAAACCGAGGAAAACCTAGCTAGGGTATAGTGTTTAGGGTATAGGGTTTGGAGAGTGGATAGTGGATAGTGAATGTGGATAGTTGTGTTTGAAATGGATAGTTTGGGCCCAGTTCGTTTAAACGCCTTATAACGCTGAAACTCAAAATTTCAAAATTGTAACATGATAGAAAATGAAGTCTTTAGTCGTTATCAATTCTCGGAATCGAAAAAAAATCAACGAAAACGTCAACGGGCCTAATAAGGCCAAATTGAGATTTGGTGAGGCCCATTACCTAAAAACGACATAAAACGGGTTAATAAGACCTTAAACATTGAAAAACTTGAAATGTAAAAGTTGTATTTGAGCATTACCAATATGACGGTTTCGTTTTTATAATAAAATAACAAAATGAACATTTCGAAATATCTAAACAGTCACTTTCACCTAGTTACGAGTTAATCTCAAGTATATAAGTTGTATAGTTTTACTAAGACCTAATGGGATTCATGATCGGGTTGGAGACAGCTATTATATACAGTATGTATTTATGTTCACACCTTCTATACTACACTGTACATGCATATATAGGGTTTGTGATCAACTGACGTCAAGTGCTAGCCATATAAAGGCTGCATCTAGTTTCAAACTACTCCCTCCGTCCTCTTCTTCCCATTTCGAATAGTATACACTATTTACGGTTGAAAAAAATCTTCTCGTTTTATCTTAAAATATAAGAAAATATATAGTCATGTGGGGTCTTATTTAATTCGTCACTACAAGAGAATTTGAGTATGCCCACATCGGAATTTCTCACACTTAAAAGTATTGAATGAATTTTCCACACTTTATTTTGTTGGATACCACATGTCATACTTAAAAGTGTTGGTTAAAATGTAGCAAAATCCACAAATATAATTTCAACACTTTAAATAGTAGTTAGTAAATTATCCACACTACATACTCATACTTTTTATTGTTAATAATTGTCCCACACAAAATAGTATTGGATATCACTTTTCATTATCCAATATACAATTAACTATACATATATTTAAAGTATATGTATATCTTACTATTACATACTCCGTACATAGAACATATTCAAGTGAAATATATAAGTATCAAGTTAATTAAATCAATTTATAATATATTATATCCATGATAATTATCTACTATTTATAGAAGCTGATTTTATCTTATCTATTTTAACATAAGTATGTACAATATATCTTACTAAATTAAATCTATATACTATAATTCCTATATAATAACTAATCCTATTTTAATAATTAATTAATTAATTATAATTATATATTATATATTTTTATTAATATTATTACTATGTGCTTATGAATTTTATATACATTTATAAAAATCGTTACGTAAATTCGACACATGACGCGGTAATAAATTGGCTTATATTAATAGTGATATACGTAATAACATACAATACATTGAGATCTAATCCTATTTTAAGTTATTATTTTCTTTTATCCTTAATTTAAGTGTTGATGTAATTAACTGCTTCTCCATTATACCCATTCTCCACGTTCAAGCACTATGCCCACGTTCTCAAGTCCACCACTATGCCACATAACCGCTTCGTAGCTTCCTTATAATGGCCGGAGTTGGATTCTCAATCCTCGTCCATCCAAATTCTAATTTTGTATTTCCTTTGTTCCACAAAAATGCAGACGACATCTCTTATCTCCTTACAAACATAGCTTTGTTAGTTTAGAGGGGTAGGTTTGAAGATAACTCCAATGGCTTCCAAAGGTGAAGGTGGAGAAGTACTTCCAGAGGTAGGCTTCCAGTTCCGATCTCAGAGAAGCTTCCCTCTTCCGTACTTCATTCACATTCTTTATATGTGATTAATTATATGCATTCTTCATGCAGCAGGGACTGTCAACCACGGCGGACGGTCTTCAATCATATAAAGAAGAGGGAGGCGCGTGCTATCAGCGGGGAGACGGAGGACGGTTTTTGTTTGTGTCGGTATGTGATTTCGTGATTCAGCAGCACGACAAGCGCAAGAGTCGACGAGAACATCTACAATAAAATAAATTTCAATTTTTATATATATTTATCAATTTATGACAATATAATATTTATTATAAAGTGTTGGAATTTGCTACAATAAATTTTGTAAAATAAAATTTAAAGATTTGGTGTTCTTATATTCCTTACAAACAATACTTACTTAAATTCACAACTCAAGGACATTATCACGTAATATCACTAATTCACTACTCATTTTCTCTACACAAAACCACTATACATAATAAACAAATTAATTAAACTATGTGGCCCCACTCTACAACTTCCGGATTCCACACACGTGCGGAGAATTTTAATCTAACATCTATTGATACACTTGTTTGACATTAATTTTTGTTTTATTTCAACGACGCTATTGACTCCACATATGAGAACAATCCCTCCGGGCAAACCCGAGCCAAATGATAAACCACCTGAAACCGTTGTTGCTGGTAATTCCCTAGCGTGATCTGGGGCCCACCTCCATCCTCCTCCGCCTCATCTCCACCGTCCATCATCATCAAACACCCCACCTTCCTCCTTCCATCAACAAAGTGGTACCAAGAATCAAGGGGCTGGGCTTCTGGAGTCGAAGGCGTGAGGAACCAGACAGTACGAGCGAGACCAGAGGCGGTGTCTAAGTAGAGGGAGATGGACTGGTTTGCGAGGGTGAAGGAGAGACTGTAGACGGAGACATGGCTCAGTCTACGGTTGCGGTGTCGGGAGGCGGAGCCTGATGCGCTTGATTTCAGGAGGTGCTGGATCCAGGAATTGCCGGAGTTCTGGGTGAGAGGGAGGGTTAGTCATGATGATGACTGAAGCACCATCTTCATTTTGAGTCCTTACAAAAACTCATAAGGTCTTAGACACCTCACTACTTTACTTGATTTGGATACGGGATAGGATTCAACTCTCACTGCCATTTTTCTTAACTTTCAACTTACGCTATCCTAATCAAAGAGAAACTTTAATACAGATCAGTTCCAACACCCGCAACGGGAGGGTATCAAGATTCGAAACTTGGACCTATGAGATATAAGGGCAAGTCCCACCCCACTAGACCAACGAGAGATTGGTCCAATGGTTATACAGTTAAATTATTATTTTATTTATACTTTTTGCTATGTAACGAACTACTCTACCGATAGAGATTCTAGTCCAAAATGATAGTTAATTTCATGGTTCAATTGTTATGATTGGTTCTATATAACTATTTAGTTTAAAAAAAATAAAAGCAAAATACTTATTTGAACTAATCATAACAATTGAACCATGAAATGGACTATCATTTTTTAAATAGAGGATCCCTATCGTAAACCCTCTCATTTTATTTATCCTCTTACGCATTTACACATTTGTCTATGCACGTACGTTAAAGTATTAATTAAGATAAATCAAATAAGTTTTCACCTTTACTACAGAAGAGAAAAATTTAATGGGTGAATAATATCAAATTCCATGATATGACAAACAAAGTGGGACTGAGGATATGGAACTTAATTATTTTTAGCGAAAACTAGCCTACTTCCCGCGCCATCAGTTTATATAACTCGATACAATTAATAGGTAATATTATGTATTATTTTATATGAAAATAAGTTGATAGCTTGAAATGATATTGATACATGATTAAGTTTTATAATTTTAAATATAATAAACATCGAATATAAGTGAGTTTTTATACAAACTAATCTTATTTGATCAAATTATCATAGGCCAAATTTTAACAAATTTAAATAAATTGATTTCAACATTTATAAAACTATATAATTTAAATCACTACCATAACACAAAAATATAGTTTTTCCCTTATTTATTAAGAAATCAATCTTTTTGTGATATGTTATATCATAAAAATAAAATTATAAATTTGTAATAACATAATAGGATATTGAGAGGGAAAATCTAAAAAGATTAACACATTTTTTTTTGTAATCCGGAAGATCTTAAGCAATCTTTTTGTGATATTTTTGTACATGATTTTCCAAATTTAATCAATTTTTTAAGAAAGTTAAAATAAATTGTAAAATATATTGACCAATAGAATTGCGACAAATGAATAGCCTAAATGAAGAGTATGCCACGTGGCATAGATAGGGTGAGGGAAATGTGTTTTGATTTAGTAGTTATATAGAGATTCATGGAAGTATCGAGCTTGTGTTGAGTTTAAAGCAAATATATACTCCCTCTGTCCCATATTGATAGTCCCATTTGCTTTTGACACATATGTCGAGACACGTTTTGTATCGTAAATATCTCTAATTATATGTTAATAAAAATTATAATTTTTTAATATTGTTAAAGTACTCATTAAGACGAATCAAATAAGACCTCATATGACTATGTTCTATTTTATATATTGGGAAGAAATCTACAAGATTCTCTCGATTCTTAAATAGTGTACAAAAATCAAATAGGATTATCAAATATGGTATAGAGGGAACAGCAATTTACCGCTAAATCGTATCCGATCACACCCTTTATCGCATTCGCCTTATTTGTCTCGGTGCTTGCTTTCTATTGGGATTTTTCTGACAATCTCCGTCTAACTAGCTTAATTCGTAGGCATTGACACTAATTTTTTATTAGTAATTTTGTTTAATCTACACTATCCCTTTGTGATTTGATAGACTAAAGGTTTGTTTGGCTATTTCATTATAATGAGCTTTTTATAGATAAAAGTTTTTATTAATATAATGGTGTTTGATAAAATAAACTTATAAAAGTTTTATATGCTAAAATGTGAGATATAAATTGCACGAATTTTAAAGTTTAAAAAAGGTTTTGTTTCAAATAAATCCATTATGAATGATAATGACATTATAAGAGATTATAAGTGATAATGCCAAACAAACTCTAATACTATCATAATGTAAAAAGGGATTCGATCGACATGCGTACGGTAATGAAAGATTATATGTTTTCATCATCATCATATTCAATAATCAATAACAATACCTCCTCTAGTTTACATTTCACCAAAAAAATAAAATAACAATACCTCCTCCTTTTGACTTAGATGTTAATATGTGATAGATCACAACAATTTCCAGCGCTTACAATCACAGTCCAAGTAGTTTAATACTCACATTTTTAATGTGACATTATTTATAGTAGTTTGACATATGGACTCGAAATATTATCATTTAAACGTTCATACTTGAGCAATTACAATATCCACTAGTACACAAAAAGGCTTTTACCCCGGTTATTTGGCAAAGAATATCACGGTTCTGAACCGGCGTTAAAGTGTCTGGCGCAAACCTGTTTACCCCGGTTACGCGTTTACCCCAGTTACGTATTTACCCCAGTTCTTGAACCGTGATAAATTAAACAACCGTGGTAAAACACATTAATTCGTACACAAGATAAACCGTGGTAAAATCGAACAACCGTGGTAAATGTGAAAGGTAGAATACTACAACCGGGATAAATTTGGACGTGGTAAAATACTACAACCGGGGTAAATGTGGCCGACGTAAAAATATATGAACCATGATAAAATTCATTTCAATGAGTTATTAAATAGAAACCGTTTTAAAATCGCAAAACCTGATTTATAATATAAATAATGCACCTTATTTTTAATACAAATTATTATATATCAATACGATGTATTTTTCATAAATTTAAAAGTTTTCAATAGTCTTTACAAGCCTAAACTAAATAACATAATCATAAATTGTTTCTACTAAGAAAATGCAAAATGCTTAGTAAGAAGCGCTTCTCAAAACTTTGCTTCTAACTACATTTTCTAGGAATTTTTGCACAAATATTCCCCATTGATCTCGAATCTCATATATCTTGTCATGTGTATATGGCTTGGTTCCACCAAATTCTTCATAGTACTGTCATACATAAGATAAATATAATTTCATTGAAATCATTTATTATCTCAATACAGATTTAAAACATTTAAAAAAAATATATACCTTTTCAGGGATAGAGTCTTGTCTTTTACGAATGATCTCGTGTATGAAACTTAGATCAAAATATCCAGAATCTATAGCATTGACCTGCTTAGGACACTACAATGCAAACAACCCTTATAAATAATATAGGTAGAGAGCAATGCATTATCCACTTAACATTTATTTATCATTCAATCAACAAGTAAAACTAAGAGTCGGATAAGAAAACATACTATTGAGAAATACACACTTATCGATGAGAAAATGAAACTAACCTTTATTTCATCTCACTTTATTGGCTTTTTAGATACATTTGAATTGTATTTAACACTCCACATCTTTATAGACCTGTGTAGAGACAAGTAAATAATTATCACAATATTACTAATAACTGGTAATGATAGAAATATAAATACATTAAGTAGTTACATATCACTTACATGCTTTACTTTGCTTAACAAGATGAATAATACATAACAGTTACATGCTTTACTTTGCTTAACAAGATGAATAACACATAACAGTTACATGTTTTACTTTGCTTAACAAGATGAATAACACATAACAGTTACATGCTTTACTTTGCTTAACAAGATGAATAACACATAGCATTCAATGTCACTACATGATAAGGAAATATTTACGATAAAGATATTTCTTACGTATACAAAGTTAATTAACTTGCATTCGCAACATATCATAAGGGTATACACATTCGATTAAGAAAAAGAATAATTATGACTTAGAATTATACGGAGCAAAAATATCTATTTTTTTTTTGCATTTTCCATTGCGGTTGAGATATATCATGTCGTGTCTTCTAAACGCTTTGTATTTAGAGTCATAACTGATTTCCTTTTCTCTTTCTTAAATCGCACGGGAATTTCAAATATACGGTTTGGACACAAAAATTTAAACCGATCTAGTTAGTTCTTGAATTATAAAGTATCCATCAAATACCTAATCACAAAATGACATAGAAAAAGGTATCCATCAAATACCTAATCACAATATATGTCAATGCAAACTGATCTAGATGATTTAAATCTCACAGGATGTTAGATTCAATTATACAATGCTACGGGTAAGACCAACAATTTGTGTCATAATTTGTTTAGTAACCACAGAGTCCTTGCAATAAGAGTAACAATATAACATGTATTATATTCCGTACTAAATTACTAATGCAACAAAACCATTTTTCAAAAGGCTAAGGATAGTTCAAAAAATGAATATCAAATAATGTTATTACTTGCAAATTCAAAGCAACTCAACCATCTATTTAACACTTCAGAGAACTAACAACAAGCTTGACACGAATTATATACTGTATGTACAAGGCCATCCAACAAAGACCAAGACAACAAAATATAAAACACCATTGCAGAAAGGCTCGTTCATAATGACGAAAATTCTACAGAGATTTGTATTCAGTGCATACAACAAAGAAAACTCTGTATCTCGGATAAGAATCAGGCAGAAAAACTATCATGTTGGGCTGAGAGACATGATAAGACTAAGTTTTGTTATTTCTGATTGATAAGGCAACAATCACAACTCAATTACAAATCCTGCAAAAACATAATATCAAGCAACAAATCAAAGACTATCGACAACATCAGGTATTCAAATCAAGCCAATTTTAATTTTTAAAATATGAACCATAAGCACGTTAAAGCAATTTCAGAGCCACGAGTATGCTAATACGGAGCCTAAGGCGAAATATCCAGGTTCAAAAAATTAGCCCCGTGAACAAGGTTACCCCGGGTTTTACAATAACCGGGGTAAAATGTTAGAGTATTTACCCCGGTTATTAAAATAACCGTGATAAATACTCAGATTCACAAACAACCGGGGTAATTTGTCCAAATATTTACCACGGTTTGAAAGTTAACTGGTGTAAAATCTCTAATGTTTTAGAAACACCACGGTTATTTCGTAACCGTGGTAAATTCGCCGGGGTAAAAGCCTATTTCTACACTAGTGATCCGGTTAGTCAGTCAATAAGTATAGTCGTATTGTATGGATGCCATACGCTAACTAATTACCTCCGCCCAAAAACCCATGAAAGGTCATACTGTCAAAAAAGAACAATATTGTTTTCTTTTTCTTTTTTTCGTCTTGTTTTGCATGGCAAGTATGCATGTTTGAATAGTCTATCTGCAAATCAAACAATAGAATAATAGGTCAAACATTTTGAGCTATGGACCAAATCCTTGCATGACTGACTTGCTGGTCACGTTTCTGCACTGGAGTTACCCAATTAAGCTATGTCAATTGAAGAATGAAAAACAATCTACAGGAATATGAAAATATCCCCGAAAATTCTGTACCCTTGATGTGGGGAAGAATCATATCATATACTTTACTAGAGGTTTTAATTGAAGATTGTACGTTCAAAGGTAGATTTACGTACAAATAGGTTAATTCCTTTCTAGAAGTACCTATAGTTCCGCCTTCATCTTTCGTGTTATATAATATGCCAAATTTGTCAATGATCAGAGTCTGGAGCTGGACTAATTTTCAGTTAAACCTATTACATATGAGTCTACCGCTGGTTGTCACAAATGAAAATGTGTATTGCTCCTTAAACATTCTAATTGGAACTATCACATTCGATGTTAAATGCGTGTATGTTTTTCGCTTTCATGATTTAGACGTAACTAGTATAGGTCGTGTGATATTCACGGAATTATAAATCTACATTAATATTTATAGAATATTTATAAATTTTATTAAAACATTATTAAAATAATAAATAAGTTATAGTTATATTTGTGAAAGCTAATATAATGACCAAGCTACCAACAAAATAATACTGTAAACATAATCGTTTTACATCACTTTCTGAAGTTTGAACTTTTGAGTTCAATGATCGGTTTTTCTAACACAGGGCTACCCATTAAAAAATAATCGCTAAAATGACAACACCTAATCACTAAAATGATCACTTAATCATAAATTTCTAAATTTAACCTCTTAAAATATAAGAGGATAATTTTAGAAATGACCAAAGCTTATTGTATACTCCTTATTGTATGCTTCTGTTAAACATGGTTTATAAATGACCAAAGTTTTAGAACATGTGACTTAATTGACATATTTGTAGGAGGTGAAAAATGTTGGAAAAAAGAGTTTATCTATTTAAAAGTTTGATTAATTAATTTTTTATTTTTTATTTAAAAAATTAGTGATGTGACGCTGAGGTGACGCAATATTTTGTGAAGACATGGTTTCTCCCTTATATTGTAGTTAGGTAGATGCGGATATATGTTTGATTGAAGTAGACAATTAGTGGTAAAAAAATAACTAAATTACTTCAATTTAGTCTCGAAATCTATGAAATTATATTTTTTAAGTTTTTATCATTATTATAGAAATTTAGAACTTTACTAATCGGGTTGCAACCGGGCAGCACCCATTTTGCGCCCGGCAGCACCCCCTCGTTCGGAACCCCATTCCGAACGAGGGGAAAAATTATTTTTTTTAAAAAAATTCGTTTCTCGTTCGGAATGGGGTTCCGAACGAGAAACGGTTCATTTAAATAAAAAAAAAAAATAATGCCAAACCGGTTCGCAATATGCGAACCGGTTTACACCTCGTTCGGAACCCCATTCCGAACGAGGATTTTTTTTTTTTTTTTTTATGACGTCACACCTCGTTCGGAATGGGGTTCCGAACGAGGTGTAATTTTTTTTTTTTAATTATGACGTCAGCATCTCGTTCGGAACCCCATTCCGAACGAGGTGTGACGTCATTTTTTTTTTTAATATGCCGTCATATCTCGTTCGGAATGGGGTTCCGAACGAGATGCTGACGTCATAATTAAATAAAAATTAATCCTTGTTCGGAACCCCATTCCGAACGAGATTCGGCAAAATTTTTTGAAAATGCGAACGGCTATATTTTGACGGAGTCTATAAATTCGGGAGTTGTATGACCAAATTATCAAACCCAATCGGAAGAAACACAAAAAATGACGTCTGAAAGCGATTCCACTAATTCTTCAAGGGCAGGTAGTTGGAAAGAAGGACGGGAGTGTTCTTCTAGTGAGACGTCGGTGGAGGAGGAGGTTGATTTGTCTGCGCCGGTAGATGATACATATTTCCAAGTAAGTATTTGTAAACCTTTTTTTTATAGCGTTTCATTATAATTTATTTTATTGGTATAGTAGTATTGATATTTGAGTAATTTTAAATAGGGATACTGTAGTGATGAGGAATATTTAAAAATCGACTATAGTGCCCATTTTACGACTAGTGAGAGATTTCCTACTATGGATCTTCTGAGAGAGTGGGTTAGAAAGGTCGGTTATGAGTTGTGTATGGTTATCACCACGAAATCATCAATGGCCAACAAGAGGATATTTCTGCACTGTGAGCAATCCGGTAGTTATAGAAAACATGGAAAGAACATTAATCTTGAAGGAGATGTAGCAGAACCATCGTCGCAGCGTAGCAACCTTAGTAGGTTAAGGAAGTACAATTGTCCTTTTATGTTAAGAGGATATTATCGACGAGCAACTCTTGTTGAGCCGCCTGGGTGGATACTAAAAGTTGAGAAGGCATGTCACAACCACTGTCTTTCCAGCAGCTTGATTGGCCATGCATTTGCTTCGAGGATGACGGGAGAGCAGAGACGAAAAATAATGATTGCATCAGCGGCCGGGGCAATGCCGAAGGTTATTTATACACAGCTGCTTCAGGAAAATCCGACTTCCACAATATCAAGAAGGCAAGTGTACACTGTGAGGGAAAAGGAGAGGAAGAAAGCATTGGCAAATCTAACCGTGACCCAGTGGTCATTAGATTTCCTCCATCATAGAGGTTATCGTAAAGACATTTACCACGAGACGAATCCGGAGACGGGGGAGAAAAAGTTGGCAGCGTTTTTCATATCTCATCCGGATTGTCAACATTTGTTGAGAATGTTCCCTCGGGTGGTGATCATGGACGCGACGTACAAGACTAATAGGTACACTAAAATTCATTATTATGAATTCAAATACCGTTATAGAATTATAATTATTAATATACCCTCGTTGATAGGTATGGTTGGCCGTTACTTCAGTTTGTTGGATTCAATTGCACCAACTATACATATTGTATTGCACTAGCGTTCATCTGTTGTGAGACAGCCCCATACTATGCATGGGCATTGAAACGGGTCAAGTATTTGTTTCGTGCACTCGAAGGACCGGATTGCATCATGTCTGATCGAGAGCTGGCAACAATTAAGGCGGTTGACCATGTATTTCCTAGTGTGCGTCATATGCTTTGCCATGTCCACGTTGATCGGAATGTTAAGGCATTTGCTAAATTGAACAACCTGGACGAAAAAAGTGCATCTGCTAGCGTTCGACGGGTGATGCGGTCTCACACAGAGAAGCAGTATGAGGAGAGACTTGATCACTTCCGGAAAACATGGAGGAATGGTCATCTTGTACAATATGCTGAGAGCACATGGTTTACTCCTCATAAGGAAAAACTTATAGCTGCGTATTGCGATGATATACGCCATTTTAGCACAAGAACGTCTAACAGGTAAGATATTTGAATTTGTTTTTAACGAGAATGATCATGACACTCGATGTTTAACATGTACAATGTTGTTGTCAGGGTTGAAGGTCAACACTCGATGTTGAAGCATATGTTTGATTCAGCTGTTGGAGGGTTCGACACTTTAGTGCAACACATTGACAATATGTTTGTCGATCAGCACCGTCGAATACGGGCCGAGATGGAAATGTCCAACCATACTAGCCCGAAGGAGATACAAGACGGGCCTCGGTGGATCAAGACTATATTCATGCGCATATTGAGGAAGTGCTCCGACAAGTGTTTGAGAATGCTACTGAAAGAAGTCCTTAAGGCAAAGGACGGAAAGATATGTGGCCCATGTGAGGATCCTTGGTGGGAATCAACACTCGGATTGCCTTGCCCACACAGGATTAAGGTGTTTGTAGAAGAAGGAACGCCATTGTTGCCGAGCGACATTGATATCTTCTGGAAGCAGATCAAGTGGGAAGGAGTGGAATTGAAAGACTTCGACTCTGACGACGACGTGCAATTGACTGCAGATAAGGTTCTTATGGATGATTTCTTTGAAGGGGTGTTTACCGGTAACGTTGATGATTTCGATATGAAGAGGATGGCTGATAAGTGGCGTGAGTGCAAGGATCCTTCTTCAGTTGATGTCCAGGACCCCCCTCGGGGAGAGACGAAGAGAGGAAGGCCTAAGATTCATGCGAAGAAGACGGGTACAAAGCGAGATCCGGGTTGGGATGAGAGGGCTCAAGCTAAGAAGGATAAGGAGAAGGCAGAAGCAAGGAAAAAGGGGATGAAAGAGGAAGAGGAAGAGGAAGGCCTAAGATTTTGCCTTGTCTGCGCCTTTAGCTGACGGGGGACACTTTCATCGGGATTCGGATCTATCCAAATCTGATGAGCAATGTGTTGCTCATAACGAGTCAATATAGACCCCTCGTTGAGTCCTGGAAGAGGAGGAGCCGCAGCAGCTTCTGACTGCATCGGAGCAGGACCTGACTGCCGAGTATGTCGGGATCTACCCCGCGAAGAACCCGACCCACTCGGAGGAACATCTGGGTTAGGTGGGTTCCTAACCCCCGCAGCACTTGACCCCCGGGAACCTGACTGTTGCGGTCTATCACCACGCGATCTTCTATCCCCCCTCCTCTCAGAAGCAGTGATTCGCCTATCACCCAAATTTCTGTCCTCTCCAACTCTGGATCGGATATTTCTAACTACCTCCTAGTTTTAGCGAAATACATACAAATTTACCATCGATTATTATAACTAAAGTCCATATATGCGATTCTAAGTAGTTTTCAACCTTTTTGGTATTTTCTACAAAGTGTTGATACGCTTTCCACATGCATTAAACTATTTTTTTTTACCATGCATTGCAGTTAATATTGAAATGAAGCGTTTTCCACTATAAACTAATTTTAGCATGCATTTGAAATACAATTGAGCATTTTCCACTATTTCTACAAAATTAAGCGTATTTCAGGTTTTTAAAAATACTAACCGACTCCGTGTTTCGTCTCCGACGTGCTGCTCGGACATCCTCCTCCGCTTGCTCCGGCTCTGCTTGAGGCGTTGCTCCGCCTGTAACAGTTGCATCCCAGAACATGTGTTGTTGATGCCTTTGGAGATCACTGAAACTGGGGGTGGGAAGGTTGTAACTACTACTAGCTGCTCCGTCCATGTCGAAAAAACCACTACCAGAAGGACCAGCGTAGCTTGCATTCGGAACACCATAACCCGACCACCACTCGTTTCCTACGTAAATTTCTTCATCTGCAGCCGTCGGATCAGAAAAAAAAGGATTAGGAGGAGTTCCGGCCATTATCGAGACGAGGGAAAGCGTTTTTTGAAAGATTTAGAAGGGAGCGTTTTTTTGTAAGATTGAGAAGAGAGCGAATTCGAGTGTGGTTCGGAATGGCATCCCGAACGAACTATATATAGGCAAAAGCTGGTGAGAATGATGACGTCAGCTAGCCGTTATACATAGCTGACGTCATCATTTTTATAAAAAAAAAATTCTCGTTCGGAATCAAAAAACTATTCTCGTTCGGAATGGGGTTCCGAACGAGAATAGTTTTTTAAACCGGATTATTTTATTTATTAAATAAAACCCGGTTCATGAACCGGGTTCACAAATATTCTCGTTCGGAACCCCATTCCGAACGAGAATATTTTAATAAAAAAAAAATACAAAACTCGTTCGGAACGGGGTTCCGAACGAGGGGGGTGCCGAGTGTAAATTGGGTGCTGCCTGGTTGAATGGCCTTACTAATAACATTTCTTTGAAAAATACGCCACCAAAACATTGCTGATTTATTAACCTCAAAAAGCTTAAGATTAAAACTTGAATAATATCTATTTAACATTTTACTTATATTTGTTACTCGTTTAATAGTATGAGATTCATGTGAGAATGATAACTAATGTACGAATATACGAATGAATTATTCACATAAGCTCTCTTTGACCTAGATCGAGTAGTTAAGGAAACAATATATGGATTGATTGTCCGATACAAACTTACCTATCGATGAACTAATTAATTCTACCTAGTTATTACATGATCGAGCATAAAATAAGGGTTGGAGGTATATCTGGTGAAGCTAAACACTAGTCAAATCCAATATAAAACAGAGGTTGATCGAACAAGAGAGTATGATCCATCATTATCAATATATGTAACCTACCCCTCACATATATACTACAGTAACGCTCCATTTAAGCAGAGTATCATTGGTAAAAAAAAAAAAAATACAGTATTAATCTAGATTGAAGAGCATATACAATAAGAGTACTCATATAAATTTCCTAAATTATCTATTTAACGTGATCTCGTTCAGGTTGTAAGATTAAACAGTTGAATATAACTACATTTATCAACCATGCACCTCGTAGATCCGAACATCAAACTAGATTTTTTAAAGATAAATCTAGCTATTTATTATCGATCTCAAGAGTAAAACTTATGACAGGAGAGGTTGTCTCGTTCCGGACTAAAATGTTTTTTTTTGGGTCAAAAAACGGGAGGATCCCTGCGAACTAAAATGTTTTTTATACACTGGTATTTTTGACACTATAGTGTCGAAAATGTTTTTTTCCGACACTATATTGCCACAAATGATTTTAAGGACTAAAAAGTGTCACAAATAGCATATGATCATTTTTTACACTGGTATTTTTGACACTATATATTGTCAAAAATATTTTTTCCGACACTATATAGTCATAAATGATCTTAAAAAGTGTCACAAATGGACAAGATTTCTAGTAGTGATAACATCTTACATCAAAAGTTAGAACTAAATAAGCTTTACATATTTAAGTCAATTGATTACCAAAATGCATGTCCAAGTTGAGATATGTGACTTACAGACTTACATAAGTGGTGTACAAGTCAGGACTCAGGAGTAAGAAGCAAAGTGCTAGATAACTTCAAATTCTAAATTTCTTATATAATACGGTCTAGATATTTTGAATTGGGTATATAGTCACATCAAGCTAAGAGCAATATGACTACCTAAGATGTTATATTCAACATTTGTAAAGCTATAACTCCTTGTCATATCACGCCATGTTTAAGGGCTCTTTATATGCGTGACATGCTTATCTTAATATCTATCGTGTCTACAAGCAAGGGTATGTACATTAATAGGGTAAAGACTTTTTATATTATCAAACACTAGGCTTTATTTGGAACAAAGCATATGTCTAGCAGATGATCTTTAAAAAGTCTCTAAAATAACCAAGAGACGGGGTTAGAGACGGAAATTCAGCTAGGAGAACCGTGTTACAGTAGATTTGGGAGAATAATGTGATGATATGATTAGGCCTCTTAGGGCAGAATATATACAACATAGACAATCTTATCTAAAGATAAGATATGGAAAATATGGAAAAGATAACAATACAAAGATATATGGAAACAATATCTAATCCTATCGTTAATACTCGCCCTCAAGTTGGAGCATGAGGATCTAGAATGCCCAACTTGGAAGACAGGTAGACAAACTGAGGTGATGGTAATGCCTTTGTAAGAATGTCTGCAGGCTGATGTGTCGTAGAAATGTGAGAGGTGACGACCTTGCCTGCGACAATCAAATCTCGAACGTAATGACAATCTATTTCTATATGCTTGGTTCGCTCGTGAAATACAGGATTAGAAGATATGTGAAGTGCTGCCTGACTGTCACAGTAAAGTCGAACCGGAGGTGAGTGATCAAAGCCAAGTGAAAGAAGAAGAGATCGTAACCACACAATCTCACAACAAGTGACCGCCATGGCCCTATATTCAGCCTCAACAGACGAACGAGATACCGTCGGTTGTTTCTTGGTGCGCCATGAGACGGGAGATCGACCAAGCATTACAAAATAACCGGTGACGGAGCGACGAGTTTTAGGACAAGTCGCCCAGTCCGAGTCACATAACGCAGAGAGACGGAGCGAGCTGTGACGAGATAGGTGAAGGCCTTGCCCGGGATGAGTCTTGAGAAACCGAACGACACGAAGAGCAGCTAGCCAATGTGCTTCCTTTGGTTGGCACATGAACTGAGACAAGATATGAACGGAGAAACATAGATCCGGGCGGGTAATGGTCAAGTAAATTAGTCTCCCAATGAGACGCCGATAAGCTTCCGGGTCATGATGATCAGGGCCTGTAGCGTTGGCGAGCTGATGATGGGAGTCCATAGGCGAGTCACATGGTTTGGATCCAAGAAGGCCTGTATCAGAAATAATTTGAAGAGCATATTTGCGTTGCGAAACAAATAGACCGGATGGATTACGAGCAATTTCAAGGCCAAGAAAATACTTAAGTACGCCAAGGTCTTTCATGTGGAAGCAACGACTCAGGTAAGCTTTAAAAGACGAGATGGCTGCCGAGTTGTTACCTGAGATGATCAAGTCGTCCACATAGATGAGAATGTGAATAACGTTGCCATTCTGATGCATGGAAAAAAGCGAGTAATCAGCGTAACTTTGTTGAAAACCAAAAGCTCGAAGGGCGGTGGCCAACTTAGAAAACCAATTTCTAGGAGCTTGACGAAGACCATAGAGTGACTTTCGAAGCTTGCAGACCTGACCCGGAGGAATACGAGAGTAGCCAGGAGGTGGAGTCATATATACCACCTCATCAAGATCGCCGTGGAGAAATGCGTTGTGAACGTCCATTTGATGAAGCTCCCAACCACGAATAGCAGCGACGAAGAGGAATACTCGTACAGTAACCATTTTGGCAACGGGGGCGAAAGTCTCGTTAAAGTTGATGCCCTCAATCTGCCTATTTCCAAGAGCCACAAGGCGAGCTTTGTATCGCTCGATGGTGCCGTCAGATTTGTATTTGATGCGATAGACCCACTTGCACCCAATTGGTCTCGTTCCGACAGGTAAATCAGATATCTCCCAAGTCGAGTTACGCTCTAAAGAAGCTAATTCCGAGAGCATTGCAACGCGCCAAGGAGCATGTTGAGATGCTTCTTTGAAGGAGGTTGGTTCATGACCAACAGTAATGGCGGCGAGAAATCTGGCATGGTTAGACGAAAAATTATTGCAGGAAATATATGCAGCGATAGGATATTGCTTACCCGAGGAAACTGACTGTGGGGGTGACGTGAGAGGGGGGTCTTGACTTTGCAGCGTATGACATACATAATCTTTGAGAAGCACATATGTGTGGCGAGGGCGTTCACTTCGCCGAATTTCCGGAGCCGGGGAATCAGAGGGAAGCAGGGGACAAGAATCCGATGAAGATGGCAAAGGAGAAGTGGACTGAGAGGGTGGAGGCATACCCGACAAAGGTGGTTGTGATGGTTCAGCTAGAGGTTCTGAGAGAATCGGTGTGTCGTATATAGCTGGAGTAGACGCCATTGGCGGGACAACTCCCCCTGTCGTTGAACTTGGATTGGACAGGAAGAGAAAAGAGTCTTCGTAAAACACCACGTCACGAGAGACGAAGATGCGTCCAGTGGAGATGTCGTAGATACGCCATCCACGCTTGCTTGGTGGATATCCTAGAAAGACGCCTTTGATGCTGCGGGCTGCGAACTTGTCAGTTGGTTTTGGTTGACGAGCAGCGTAACAGAGGCAGCCAAAAACTCGAAGCTGAGAGTATAAAGGAGGTTTGCCGAACAGCAGCTCGTATGGGGTACGATTGGCGAGCAGCGGGGTTGGCGTCCGATTGATGAGATAGCAGGCCGTCAGAATGCATTCACCCCAAAAAGTGACCGGGAGTGTAGCTTGAAATCGTAGGGCTCGGGCAACATTTATAATATGTCGATGTTTGCACTCTGCCCGACCATTCTGTTGAGGTGTGTACACACATGAGCTTTCAAAGAGGATGCCTTGACTTGAAAGATATGGTTGTAGGGAGATAAATTTGGCTCCATTGTCTGAACGAAGACGCTGAACTGGTTTGGAGAACTGAGTCTTCGTCATGGCGATGAAGTCACGAATGATTTTGGAGACCTCTGACTTATATTTCATAAGAAACACCCATGTAGATCTAGAAAAATCATCTATAATGGTTAAAAAATATGAAGCACCGGTACTAGAAAGGGTGCTATAAGGACCCCAAATATCACAATGAATCAAGTGAAACAAATCTTCAGCTTTATTTGAACTTAAAGGAAAATAATTTCTGGTTTGTTTTGCTTTGAAGCATACATCACAAGGGCTATTTTCTACGGGAGAACTAGATAATTTTAAACTAGCTAAGACCGATGAAGAGGGATGTCCCATACGAAGATGCCACAGAGATGGAGAAGCGGTTGATGCAGAGAGACAATGTTGTTGAAGCTGATGTCCGAAGCTGCGCAGCCAGTAGACCCCTCCCCTTGGTTCACCCACACCAATCAACATCCTTGAATTGTGTTCCTGAATAATAATAAGTCTATTAGTTAGTGTAATCACACAAGAACCATCGTTGGCAAGTTGCCATAGAGAAATAAGATTGCAATCTAATTCAGGAATGTAAAGAACGTGATCAAGTTTAGTGTTTGGTGAGAACACAAGAGATCCTTCTTGAGTAGCGGAAGCGAAACGATTATCTGGAAGTTTAATGGACACAGGAGGAATAAAGACAAAATTTTGAAGAAGATCTTTGTTTCCAGTCATGTGCAGGGATGCTCCTGTGTCGAGAATCCATAAAGTAGACGTACCAGAGGAGTTGTCTGTGGCGCCAGGCTGAGATTTCAGAGAACTGATGACTTTGAGGACAGTTGCCAGTCACTGTTTGATACTGCAGGGCCGAGTGCTGATTTATCTGATTCAGTGAGAGGAGGGTTCGAGGAAGGGTGAAGATAATAAGGAGAATCAACGTTATTGATTAAACGTTTTGTTTTGGGATCAACCATGATGTAGGTTGTGAAGAAACGTCAGAAGAAGGGAGAAAGAAGATAGGAAAAAAAAACGTGTTTTTAGAAAATCTGCTCCGATACCATGTTAGAGTAGATTTGGGAGAATAACGTGATGATATGATTAGGCCTCTTAGGGCAGAATATATACAATATAGACAATCTTATCTAAAGATAAGATATGAAAAATATGAAAAATATAACAATACAAAGATATATGGAAACAATATCTAATCCTATTGTTAATAAACCGATCGACAGACAACAATATAGGGTTATGATTTGTTTGGCCTTCACTTATAAAGTTAAAAAATAAGAATAAATAGTCCATTTTATTATGATACCGTAGTAGCACTACTAGAAAATATGTCCATTTTTAACATATTTAGACTTGTATTACCGACATCTGAGTGTCGAAAATAGTGTCGAAAATATGAGTGTCATAAATGATCAAAAGTCATCGATAACATGAACATTTTTGACAATTTGATAGTCATGTATAGAAGCAAAGAGTGAGACGATATGTAGGTTGTAATCTCACACGTACTCTACGCAAAAAGGCTAGCCCACCGGCCACCAGAGCGCCACCATCACAACCACCACTCAATTTATAATACAAAAGACCAATACGACAAGTTTGGTTGGTCGTTGAGGGGGTTTTCCCTGCAGCTTTCCACAAATACGACAAGTCCGTCACTCTTCACAACACAGTTCAACACAATATTTTCTAGTGAAATGTTCTACAAAGATCTATTCAATAAAAATATGCTTCTATCTTGTGATTCTTCAAAACTAAACAAGACATGAAAAACGTAGTTTACGACTCTTCAAAATGAAACAACACAAGAAAAAACGTGTAAGGGCATCTCCAATGGCTTGCTATAAATGGAGATAGCAAATTTATAGCAAAAATCAAACACCAACAATAAGTTAAAATGACAAATAATAAGAATATTCTTTTAGAGATGCTTTATTTCTCCATCTTGATTGCTAAATTTGGCAATCCAAATAGCAAGTCAAGTATGTGTGGTCCATTAAATAAATGATATTTTTTTAATAAATTGAAAATTAAAAGAGTGAAAAATTGGTATTACACTTGAAAATGGCAAAACTATAGCAAATGTTGTTGGTGTTACACTTGTTTGTTAAAATAGCATTTGCTATAATGTGTCATTTCAACTTGCTATAATCCTAGTTGACTTGCTAAATTTAGCAAGCCATTGGAGATGCCCTAAGAAACTCAAAATAGACACTTTGTTGTGTCCCTGACCTCAAATAATTCGGAACACACCCTCTTGATTGCATCATCTTGTATGGTGGCGACGTGATTTGCAATCTACGAGAGTTTTGTATTTTGAGATTTTCAGGGGTCAAACGATATCTAATTTTAATAAATTTTATATGCATTGACTCGTCTTGAAAATATCAACAATTTCGTTTTTTTCGATGTCAGTGAGAGGCCTCCATATTTTAAAAATTATTCGCTTCGGTTTTTGGTTTAAGAAATTTGAAGTTCGGGCCGGTTTATTTTCGTGTCGGTTCGGTTAAACCGATTAGTAAAAGCATGTTGGGCCGAGTTGTAGGTGAAGCTGAAGCCCATCGTCTCCTCCCTTGAGCTTTGATTCGGTTTCACTTCCAGGCTGAACCCTAATCACGCCCTCGCAGAGTCGAGCTTTTCTGACCGAAGTGTTGAAGAATTGAAGTAAAGGGTAAGTCACCAGACGTATTCTTTCACTTAATCACTTCTTTAATCTCCCTTGTCTGTATGATACCTTGCCTTATTCAACAATTCATGGCTTCTTTGAGCCTTTATAGTTTTTTTTAGCATGCTTCTTTGAATCATTTGATAGTTGCTTCACCTCGGTCTGGCTTTTTCAGTTCACGGCTGCTTGCTTGCTTCAAAAATTGAAGGAGCTTATGCAATTGTTTGAATTCATGAACAACAAACATGCTGCTTGCTTGCTTGTTTCAACTTGGCTGGCTTATCAATTTATTAGGCATTGCATTTGGATCCCAATCTTGTTCCTTATTGGTTTTTGTTCTTAGGATTCTATGAAATTTTAGTTTGTTGTTCATGAATCATGATTATATTAGTTTGGTTTACTTTCTTATGTTGTTCTTCCTTACTGAATATTGAAATATAAGTAATTTAGTTTTGTGTATAACCTTGTCAGTAATCTTATTGATTTACTAGACCTTGATCGATTTGATGAAGACAGTCTCAGGAGTGGTATTATCTTTGAAGCCAGTCTCTCTTTCTAAGGCTGCAAAGATCCTTTCCAAGTTTTCTGCAGCAGATAATGGCGCCACCCCTGCCTATGCTTATTATTTGAACCGAGCATCAAAATCGTTTGATGAACTTGTTCAGCTCCGGAAAGAGCTGCATTCTGAGCATAAAAGTAAGAAGCATCGATCTGGAGTTTGCAATGAAGCTGAGGAGCCAGTCAATTTAGTCTGCAATTACGGTGAAGCTGATGAAGTCAAGGAAATTGTAAAGGAGCCAGTGAAGAAGAAGAGGAAGAACACGGTTGATAATGGAGAAAGTACTGGTGCTTCAAATGGTGTTAGAGTTGAAAATGTTCTAATGACAGAAGAAATTGGGAGAAATAGGAACAAGAAGATGAAGAATGGTAGTGTAGATGAGAAGAAAGAGAGTAAGAAAAGAAAGAGAGAAGAAATAGCATCTGGTAATGGAGAGGCAAGTGATTCAGCAAAGAAGCTGATGCAACATAAGAAGAGTAAGAGTAATGTGGAGAATTGATTAGAATTAGAGGACACATTGTTGTGAAGTTTGATATATTTTTCTTTGGATTTGAGAGATTGTTGGAGTCAAGAAGATGATCCATAACCATAACAGGTGATTAAAGTTGAATGATCCAATATGTAAGAAAGTCTGTTGTTGATAATGGACTGCAGTCAAGATGAATGATCCATTGCTTAACTAATTCTTTTCTGCACAGTTTTGCAGTCTGCACAAGTAATCTCTTGCTAATTATAGTAAGAAGAAAGGAAAAGTTGAGAAATCCTACATATGGATCACGGCTAATTTTTTGGATATATCATTTATGCTAAGTTTATCCAAAACTAAGACTAATTTTTATTCTTATTTAAGTCAAATAAAACGAGTCACATCTTTATTTTATACTCCATGAAGTGTTAAAACACCACTTATCTTTATAAAGTTAATAAAGTAAGAACTCCCACTACTTGTGAATATAATACTGTAGTTGAAATTGAAAGCCAACTACGACTCTTGAATTGTTCTTATTATTGCTAAAAGTTGTTTGATGATTGGTATGGACTTGGTCCAATATTTTCGAAGTCTGGAAGAAACACGATTTCCGACTTTGTTATAAAGAAGAAAAAATTAAAACAAATATGAAGGTACGTCAGCCGTAACTGGTGGGCTAGCTAATTTCGTACGATTTTCAAGTCACAATAAGATATCCTCATCGAAGAAGGATTTTTCTGTCCTTTGCTAACTTGAAAGGAGTTCTCCAAGGTTTTTTTGGTAATCTGGTATATGTATATACATACTCAATGAATTTTTAAATAAATAAATTAGTTATTATTATTTATTTTTGTGTTTAGTAACGAAACCATTCATTTTAAAAATAATACTAATTTTAATTTGTTAATATAGATATAAAAATCAATAACAACATCAATCAAGTGGACAGAGAAATGTGTGGAAAAAACAGAGTGATAAATCATATATACCGCTGCCTGCATCGAGTTCTTCTTACGGAGTACTCCTAACGATCCACTTGCGTTGCTCAAATCAACAAGTTTGTTTGTTTGTTTCTCAGCAAGCCAAAAATAAAGCGTGTAATTTTATGACACCATTCTTAATTAGGATTTCTTATTGACATATTCCTTTGACACGCAAATACAGGAACACCCAACAGGTTTTAATTACTCCCTCTGTCCCACAATATAAACAACATTTGCTTTAGGCACATATGTCGATGTACGTTTTGCGTCGTTAATATCTCTAGTTATATGGTGATAAAAATTATAAATTTTTGATATTATTAAAGTACTCGTCAAGACGAATCAAACAAAACCTTACATCACTATATTTCTTTTTATATATTGGAATAAATTTAGAAATTAATATTAAAGTGTGAATAGTGTCAGAATTTCAAATGTTGTTTATATTATGGGACGGACGGAGTAGTTAGGTGGGTTGTGTTCGTGTAGTTTGATTTAGGTTTACCGTTTCTCATTTCATATTGATGTCTTGTTTGATTGTGTAAATATGACGTATTCCAAATTTCATTTTACTTTATACTCCCTCCGTTCCTAAATGATAGTCTCATTGTTGCTTTTGACACTATTCACAATTCAAGAGAATCTTGTAAATATCTTTCAATATATAAGAAAAAAAATAGTCATGTGGGATCTTGTTTGATTCGTTTCAATGAGCACTACAATAATATCAAAATTTTATAATTTTTACCAACTTGTAGTTAGAGATATTAACGATATATTTTGACACTATTCATATTAACAGTAATGCATTTGGTTGCGGGTTTGGATTGAGCTATTGTTTTTTTTATTTTTGGTCCTTTGTATGATTCGATTGGCTGGAGTCACTCTATATCCAGATCGGATACCGTTGATATACGAAATGATAAACCCCTTTTAATATCAACATCTTCGTAAACATCTCTAATGGAAATCGAATTTGAGACCTACCGTCGAACTACTTTGATCAGATGACTTTAATATTGATTATTTTGTTTAACTATAGCGTCACTATAATGACCCTTATGGAGGAGAGATTTTTTACTCCTTAAAACAACTCAAACCAACATTAAACCTATTATGACCCAACCCGACCAATCTTAATACGGGCCTGAGCAATGAGACAAGTACAAATTGTCTGAGGCTAAGGTCTAGTTCGGTGGATCTGAAACATGAATAAGCGCAACGTGTGCATTTGGCCCACTCTGTTTAACACAAACTAAAGATTTTACTACTGAGAGTCAGATTGGGACTAGACTAAACATTGGATTGGGTCAACTCGTTCAGGATTTTGAGGCTTGGTTAGGATCGCATACGTCTTCATCCACTAATTTCTATATTGGATCACAGTCGTTGAATAGTCGGGTAGATCACATTATTAACTACACCCAGTAGACTAGAAGTTGGGTTCTAGTCATCAATCTATTTCCTTGGTTTTGTCCGAATTTAACATTGCACTGAAATCCTCTTGACCCTAACTATTTCCTTGTTTGTACCTTAAATATAGCAAGTACACTAAATTTGATTCTATACAGATTACATATAAGCCATTGACTTAAATAAAAAAGAAATCAGTAAAAAGGATAATTTATTTAAATCCAGTTTTCACGTTTTACCCTCCCTTTGCAAATTTCCCACCTCTTAAACAAATTACAGCCAACTTCTAATTAATTTCCGGAGAGTTGCAATGATTTCCCATGATAAATTCCCGTTCTGGTTAATTATTCATCTTCTTCTGGTTTTCGTAACGGAGAAATTATGGAAGCCAGAGGAGATTAGGAGAAGAATTTATCATTAACTCCACGCATCCAAGCCCACACAATCCACCCGCTACGATGCTTACACGTGTCCAGAAATCCAATCGGACGGCATCGGGTTTCGCTCCGGTCTACAGAGCGAAACACTGAAGCGTTACAAGGGTAAATATGTCATTTCCATTTAAATAATAATTAAAAAGAAGTAAATAAGTGTGTATTTATCCGGCTCGCCTATTTCGCTGTCTGTCTCAATCCTCTTCTTCTTCGATACCCCATAGGAGTATATTTTCTCATTCAGAATTGCCGTTGAATCTGATAAAAAGCAACAATCCCCCGCCTTCCGAAGATCTTTCTTCTCTTTCCCCAATACGCGGCTTCTTCCTCCTTTACCACCTTTCTGATTTTATCTACTTATCCTCTGCTTCTGCTCCTGTATCCATCGATTAAGCTTAAATCCAGCTTCTATTGATTCTAATCTCCCACTTTCAGAGCAAAACACGCCGAATTGGAGTTCGAATTTGCAATCCGAGGCGATGAAAATGGCCCTGTTAGGGCTTCTGCTTCTGGTGATGGTCGCAACGACGTCGTTTATGGCGGTGGAAGGTCGATACGGGGAGTTGAGACCGCACAAGAACGCGTACGCAGCGATGATGTATATGGGAACGCCGAGGGACTACGAGTTCTACGTGGCGACACGTGTCCTTATGAGATCTCTCGCCGAGCTCAACGTCGACGCCGATCTCATCGTCATTGCTTCCAAAGACGTGCCGCTTCATTGGGTCCGAGCTCTGTAAGTTTCTTTCTTTCTTTGCTGTTATCTGCTGTGTGCGGGTGCAGGGGTCCTTACTGTGGTCACTTGAGTTGACCAATCGTGGGTTTACACGTCATGGTTTTGGGGTTTGATTCCTGGAATATGCTGGATTTTGGTTGTTAGGTGGCCTCGCGACCTCCACCCAAACACTGCCTTATTTCTGACAAACGGCTAATATTATCTGGAGTGGAAAAACCTGGCAAATATAATGCATTTTGGACTTTTTAGTGAACTATAACGCCTGTGAAACTATAACAGCTGCATTGAGATAAAAGTGGTTTGCTTGTTAAAATAAAAGTTAGTATGAGCTCGCTTGTGAAGGCTTCCATATAAAAATTCAATAAGGTCACTTATCATTTGTATAATCTTGATTATAAAACGTTTAGTTGTTAATGCTTACGTCTTTTTTTTGGATAACTATTACTTTATTTGCTTCATTGTATTATATAGGTTGTAAGACAATTTCGTGATAGGTACAAGTGGAATTCTATATTATTTAGAGAAATACTATGTATTGACCCACTCCAACATATAAAATTATAGGAAAAATATTGGCTGGTGAGCTAAGGTGTCCTTAGCTTGAATTCATTCATAATACTTTTTTGGTAGAACTATATGATTAAGTTTATAATTACATAGAACTATCATTTCTTTTGTCACTTAATTTCTACACTATTTGTGTTGCCTTTTGGATTTGACTAGTATTTTAGTTGAAGGGCTAGATATGTATAAAGTAAACACGTTTTTGACTTGGTAATTTCACAATTTTGATGTTTCTGTTTCTGTTTTACATGCTTATTAGGTAGAATTAGTTTAATACTTATATAAGGAAAATATCTTTCAGAAAATGAAAGATGGCCAAAGGACAAAGAAGAAAGACAAGTAAAAACCTCCTCAAACTATGTAATCCACTACCAAGACTTGCCAATAAAGATGATGATTTTATAAAAGTTATGCAGCTAATTTTTTATTATGATTTTTTATTTTCCCTACAATTCTCATAAACAGAGGAGAAAAGTCAATGCTCTCCCTGTCTATGACATGCAATCAAGTAATAGTCATGAAGATGATGAGGCATGTGATTAGAGCGGATATTACGCCTCCAATTTTGATTTAACACAGAAGCATTGTATTAATTAGTATGCATCTGCATCTGCTGCAAGCTAGTTGTAATGGGTTGTTGGTGACTTGGTGTATATTCCCATTAATAAAACTGCACGTTGTAGGGGTAAAACATATACGTCTGTTTTTTTTTTTTTGATGAGGTAGGAACTGCACAAGTTGTGGGTTTATAATATCTTACTCTTTCAACGACCATTCAAACCACCACAACTACCATTTTTTCGTGTTTACATGGATATGTAGGATGACCTGGCGGAGTGTTGTGGCTCATCTGTCAATGAATAATAGTCAAATGTGCAACTTGAACCGATAGGCCAAATCTATGAGAAGATCACTCAACCTTGTATTTTTTTTGGATTTGCTAATGAATGAATGTTTTTCTTAAATCATTTCTGCAAATTGGATTTTTCTTGTCAAGTTGAGATGGGATTGCTCTGCAAAAGGATAAGAGATGACAGTCGAGTCTATTAATCTTTTACTAGCTCAGTAAAAAAATGGTGTGAAAATTACTGAAGCCTTGACATTTGTGTTTTCCAGGGAGAAGGAAGATGGAGTAAAAGTGGTGAGAGTGGAGAATTTGCATAATCCGTACAGGGATGATGATTCTAATGACAGATTCAAGTTAACCATGAACAAGATCTATGCTTGGAGCCTGGTGGACTACGATCGAGTGGTGATGCTTGACGCTGACAACCTTTTCCTCCAAAAAACTGATGAACTATTCCAATGTGGCCAGTTTTGTGCAGTCTTCATCAATCCCTGCATCTTCCACACGGGTCTTTTTGTCTTGGAGGTAAATTATTGTTTTTTTCTTCTAAGGACAAAGGCGGAGGACAGCTACCATTGTCATTTTTCTTCCATTTTTTGCAATTATCAAAAAACATAATGTAGACTGTGTCTTTGTCATTTTACTTTGCAGCCATCTACCAAGGTTTTCAAGGACATGCTTAACGAGCTTGAGTCTGGTAGGCCAAACTCGGATGGGGCGGACCAAGGTTTTATTGGAGCTTACTTCCCGGATTTGCTCGATAAGCCTATGTTTCATCCTCCGGGAAACAGCACCAAGCTCGATGGCAGTTTTAGGCTTCCTCTAGGTTACCAAATGGATGCTTCTTACTTCTGTAAGTACACTAGAACCGAATCTTCTTATAGCGCATCATTTGATCCACAAAGTAGTTTCCCATTAATGTGTTTAATTACTTTGCAGATCTCAAGCTTCGATGGAACGTTCCTTGTGGACCAAACAGCGTCATCACTTTCCCTAGTGCAGTGTACATGAAGCCTTGGTACTGGTGGTCATGGCCCGTTCTTCCTCTTGGCTTGGCTTGGCATGAACGGCGCCTCAAAACCATTGGGTAAGGGGGGAAAAAGCATAAAAAAATCTTTTTTAAAACAAGGTTACATAGGCTAAGCATTCTTGATTTAGAACTGTTACCCTCGTTAGAAAATCATAAACCCGTCACAAAAAAAGATTAACGGAGTTTTTTTGATGTAATAGGTATGGACCGGAGATGCCAATGGTGATGATACAAGCAGTAATCTACCTCGGTATAATAGCGGTGACTCGGTTAGCTCGTCCTAGCCTTTCGAAACTGTGCTACAGGCGATCAGACAGAAGCGTTTCCATGTACCATGCAAGCCTAAAGTTCTTGGCCATATTCTCCATCATTGCAGCATACGTGGTCCCGTTTTTCTTGATCCCGAGAACTGTCCACCCTCTTGTAGGGTGGAGTCTCTACATGTTCGGGTCGTTTGCTCTCGGCTCCATTGCCATCAACGCTTTCCTTCTCCCAATGTTGGCGGTTCTGACGCCTTGGATCGGCTTCCTCGGTGCCTTGCTTGTCATGGCTTTCCCGTGGTATCATGACGGTATTCAGAGGGCATTAGCGGTATTTGGGTACGCTTTCTGTGCCGCTCCAATGCTTTGGATCGCGTCTAATAGAGTTTATTCATGCCTACAAGTGTCGCTCGAGAGAGAGGCCTTTTTGCCTAGTAGGCTAAGTGAGGCGCCGCAGGCTCCTAGTTTTAATAAGCTTTATTAGGAGTGTGTTATGAAGCCGTGGGTTTGGATCATGTTGATGCATATAACCAAGAAAAGAGAATCACAAATGGAGTGTGTTAATTATTTGGATGGTTGAGGAGAGAAGAGGAAAAGGAAGAGCAAGATTTTAGGGGAAGGAGAGGGGGATTGGTTTTGATAAAATCAATGTTGTTGTAAAACATCAGTTGATGTGTAAAATTGAATTGGGATTGTTGGCACATGTTTGTGATGAGCACATGTTAATCTTTGGGTAAGCATTCCCTTTTGTACTTGCAATGATTCATCTTTAGCCATCAAAAATGTGAATTATTCAATTATAGGCAATACTGGATTTATCGGTCTTTTTATTTTATGCCTTGAGATCTTTATAAAAATTTCAACTAAATCATCATACGACATGGCACACCAAACTATTTTACCACCTTTTCTTAACACCACTTGTATAGCCGAATGCTTATAGAAGAAACAATCTCTTAATCCTTACGATTAACCTAAATCCTATGTTACTTGAACTCTTCATTTTACCTCAAGTACCCATGTCCGGTCCTCGACACTCGGACATGAAAATAGACACCGGACACTTCATTTTAGACCAAAATCATGAACTTTTTTCACATAATAGCCGAGCCGGACACTTGGGAATGTACCCGTGTCCGACATGGGTATCCATGTCCAAATAACATAGCCTAAATCACATCAAGTACCTGATAAATCATACGCCACAACACCAACATAATCCTGCTCTGTAGGGTTTTAACATCTTAACCACAAATAACACTCATATGCACAGTACTTCGTCTATGTACCTGATAAATCAAACGTCTTCATCCATAATCCAATCACAATTTGAACCAATTCCTCCAACCTCAACATCACATTTTGCACCCAGCTTCTTATGCTTCAAGTTCATGTTATAGTGAATATACACCACATCACTTAGCTGCTGCTTCTCCGCTTGATTCCTAATACCATTACATAGAAGCTTTTCAGCCACGTCTTTCTTCAACCCATATGATTCGGCCCCATTGCAGCTCTGACTCAGAACTCGAATAGCAAGCTTCTGCAAGTCAGGACAGTGGCTTCCGAAAGACGACCACCATGCAGCTGCACGTGTTTTATAAAATCACAGAATGTTCAAACACTAAAAATTCATAGGACCAATGTAACAGAAAAAGGGATTGAGAGCTACATACCAGGAGAAATATTATTTTGTTTTTCGTTCTCAATCCCCTTTTTAAAATTATCTTCACAACCTTTGTATACATCAAGCTGCATGGAAATCAAATCCTGGGTCCGCAGATCTTCCACTATTTTCACAATGGTGGCAAACAAATCACCAGCAACTTCAGAATCAGCACAGAAATCTTCTGTGTAATAAAACCTTGGATTTAAGAAATAGCCAGCAGCATGAAGAGGGATATGGAGGATGTTGTCCCAAATATCATCGATTATGTTCCAGTAGAGCTCAAATGGTGCTTTTTCGGACTCAAGCTCATCTGAAATTGTTTCCTTGACTTGATCCATGGTCTCGTATATAAATCCTACATTCGCATCGCCATCTCCATTGATCAAGGCTAGTGCTTTTACTAAAGGAATTGTTGCTTTGACAACGTTTTTGATCCTATCCCAGAAAGATTTGTCATGCAGCAGTAGATCAGAAACCCTCTTTGCTTTAACATTTGATGCCCATGAAGACTTTATCCACTCCGAAGAAGAAACCAAGTTTTTCAAATTCTTTTTCTCGAATAAGATATTCTCCAGCGTCAAGAAAGGCATGGTAGCTTTGATATTAGAAGTCTTGATGAGATCAGAGCTGCCAGTGTGGCTCCTCATTAACTTCAGAGCATCTTCTTGGCCATAAATGAATCTTGTTACCGTCTTCGCTTTATCTAAGACCTGTTTAACAGAATCTACAAGCGCAATCTTCTCAAGCATGAGCGCTACGCAGTGGCTAACACTCACTGACCAAAATAATGATCTATGCTTCTCCATTAGATGCTTACCAACAGCAGTCATGAAATCCGACGATGTATGAGAGATAATTTGGACTACATTCTGAATCCCGATTTCTTCTAGGACACTTTCAAGAAATAGTACAAATCCTTCAACATTTTCCACCAAAGTTGAAATATCAAAGGAATCTATATATACTGCCCCTAAAGGACAATCTACAACAACCATCAGCAGATTCCGGCCTCTGTCATCAACCCATCCATCAAGAACAACGCTACATCCGGTTCTTGACCAAGAATCTTTTATACCATCTACACAGTTTTTTGTCTCCTTTAACTCATCAGAGAATATCCAACCCTTGAGCTCTTGGATGCTAGGGATATGGGACGTAATATCACTAGCATCTGACATAGCTTCTATCATCTTTCTGAAACTATAAGATTTTACAGCATCAAAATCAATGGCATTCTCAATTAGAAATCTACCGATCAATCTCTTAGTCATCACAGATGATGACAGACGCCCTTCTCTTTTGGGAAACATTTTCTGTTCAGCAGATTCACCATGCAAATCCGAAGCCCGTGCTTTAGAATTAATTCTGTTCACAGTGGCGCGCTTTGAATCTTTCGGTCCATCGTTTTGAAAACCAGTCTTCCCACGCTTACGGTTAGGAGTAGAATTCTCTTTTGAGTTAGGAGTAGATTCTGCTTTACAAAAGCTTTCAGCTTCCTGTTTTAGATTCTTATCTTCTACCATATTTAACTTCTCTTTCAACAGTTTTTTTACACTGGCAGGAACATCCTTACATTCAGGGCTTTCTCCTATTGTTCCTATCAAGTGAATTCGCAGGGCATCAAATCCAGCAACCTTTGATCCGCAATAGTTGCATTGGACTCTGTCATTACTAGGATTGAGGGACATACCATAATTATAGAGTTCTTCTGTAAAAGCACCATCTTCTTCCATCTTAGGTTTATCTAAAAAAGTCTATGGAAATACTATCAGGGTCATGTCCATACAGAAAAGACAATGATATATACTAATAAACATACAGAAATATTGGTCATACACCATTTTTGATACAGTACTAAATACTGATTTTGATTGATAAGAAACAACTGATAGAACAATGTCAAACTCGATAAAGCACTACACAATCCCAGAAGAATTCATGATAAATGACCCAACCTAGCTAAATACACAACCAACTATCACATATACTATATTCTACGAGCTCAAGGAATTTTTCGTTGTTAAAGTCAAGTTTAATTGCAGTAAGTTTTGAAATACATCCGGGCACGTCAAGGTGAATGGTTAAACTAAGTTCATCGTTGTTAATTCAACTTTCAAGTCTCCACAAGAAAGCTATCACTTATCAGGTGTTCAGAGTAATAACAAAGACTTGTACATGCATACACTATTAACATAAACCATAACAGAAACACCTTTACTGACAATCCTAGATTGAGGTCATTGTGGGTCAAGGTTCGTGCTTTCCTATATGATCTTGGTGCAACTCCTTAAGTACTATCCTCGAGTGTGAGTTAATTCAGCACAAGTGAAATGGAGGTGAAGATGAAGGAAGAGGCTTCCAGTCAATCATGTCACAACATCACAACCCTAACTTCAGCAATTTAAGGGAAAGCCCTTCTCTTCTTCCCTAATTTCAAACAAAAGAAACCTAATCTTGTATGCACAAACACGAAAAATGAAAAGCAATTACACTAGAAGTACGCACCTTTCCGTTTCAACTGAAGAGAAGATCGTCAATAGAGAAACAAAAGGATGAATCAATGGGTTCCGAAGCCTTGGATATCCATTTCGAAAGCTGAAAATTGCGGAAAAGGGGAAGACTTTGAGCAATACAGAACTTAATTCTTGTGTCCAGAAAACTGTACTGGAGAAGGAGGACTGACTAGAGGGGGAAGAAGCAGACTTGAAATCGCTGCCTTTGGAAAAGGGTTATGGGTTACGGAAGTTTTCTGACATTTTTACGTGGGAGTAGAAGTAGAACCACTACAGCTTCCACTGGGTTTGTAACAAGAAGAAGGATGCGGATTAGTGGGAACTGGTTGGGAGCGGAGAGTGGCGGAACACGTTTAATACGCGTCTGATTAAAGTAGAATCAAATGCTACAAAGTACTAGAGTGTCCTAATTTTTAACTTCTCATGTTTGCTCATGTGATTATTGTGTAATTTTTTTTAAAAGACTTTTCAATGTTAAATTAAAACTCAAGACATATTAACTTAATATATTTTACCAATATATCTTTTCTATTTCACATGCTTCTATCATTTTTCAAGAAAGTATGAATTAATTAAATTTAATTGATATGATTGGTTGATTTTACATAATTTTCAAAACATATATTTTAAGTAAATTTTCATTAATATAATAATAAGTTATAGATCTTTTAACCCCGAATTTGACTTTTCCTTAAACAAAAGACAACGAATTAGAGATTTCAAGACTAGAATAGAACAAGTGGTATGAGCTAATTCCACACCTACGTGACTTCTCATTTCTTTTATAAAATCGAAATCAAATCGGGTGAAACTGGATGTTCATCCCAAAATTTTAGAAATTTTTCGAAATCGAAACCTCTGATTCTGAAATTGGATCATATTACTTCGCATCAAAAGACAATGACATTAACGATTAAATTCGCTCTAATTTCTTTTGTAGATAATCATATGTTCGATGTTTATGTTAAGTTCATACACAATATGATCTTTTCTTATTCATAGGCTAATCTTTTAACGTTTTTTAGGATCAACCGTAAAGATGGTTCATACCCTAATTCTTTACCGAGTACAAAAAAAGAGTTTGTTTTAAAGAGAAAACAAATATTTTTTATAAGTTATTCTCCCACGTTACCCGAGTATATGATTCAAAGCATTAGTTACAAAAATCTATTGAAACCGGAATCATCATATAGTAATACTACTTTGATTTATCAAAGGATCGCCTTTGTTGACTTTAATTACTTGTAGACAGATCAAAGAATCATCACATGCTACAATTATTAGTCCCTGCTTATTGCTACTGGTGGATTAGAAGCCACGTTCCTGTATACCACTACTCAATGATAATTACCATAAACTATTTATTAATAATTCATTAACATTTTGTAACTTGGTGTACCACTTCAGAACAAATCAATCTAGATTTCATTCCAGTATATAAAAGAGTACAGCAGCTCTCATATTAACATTAAAACCTTGACCAAGACAAGAAGGTACGGAATATATATTCAGATCTGAATTAATTTGATTGAGATCATTTGAAGAGTCAATCCAACATCAATTGCATATGGATTTTTCACTTCTCTGTAATAGTTTCACATAATTACTTTTACAGTTCTACTAGTTACAGAGAAACGAAAAACCAGTTACAGAAAATATTACAGCTTCAAGAAGAAGACGATGATGAAAAGGATGGCCATAAAACCAAACAAAAGAAACATACAACACAACACAACTACTAAGCTATGATGCTTCACATTCACATTCACATTTCACATTTGGTTAGAGATGATGAAACTACAAGCCCTGGGCAGGGTCGAGCCGAGCTACATAAAAGCACACACAACTTCTGCTCTACGAACACAAGAGGAAGAAGAAAACACAAACAACCTTAATAATTTCTTTTCCATGCTATTTTTCTTTCCTCGGTTCGTTTAAAATGTGATTTTAGCAAACAAAAAATTCGTAGAAGCGGTCATGTGGCCAGCTCATCGACCTCTGAGTGGAAAACAAAGCTTGGAAATGTAGTAGTTATATCCCTGCACATTTAGTTCCACGGCCCTAATGTAAGAACTAGAATTCATTTTAAAGTTCATGCGTGCTAAGTTATGAATTTAGCGTACCTTAGGTAAGGGAGTGTCATTATCTTTAACAATGAAGGGTTTCTTCCTACAAACTGTTGCCATTCGGATCTGTCTATTTTTCCATCTTGGTTTGAATCTGCATCTTGAAACGTCTGCAGAAGATTTTCAGTGTAAATAGGGGATCTTGACATCTTGTATGCATTATTGGCATTTTATTAATTAAAATATGACTTGGCACTAACACATACGTAATATGGAAAGAACTTCAGCAATCAGTAAAAGATGAGATGTCTGCCTTTCTTAGTCATAGCATGTGATTTAGGTTAACTCCCTTTAGACAGAAACTAAAACGCGAAAGACAAGTTGACTTTAAATAAAACCTAAGCAACCGAAAGCTTGTGCGTTATTCAAATAAGTGTTATTGACCATGAACAGGGAAAGCAGCTGATGAAAAGTTGCAACGAAGTTGTTGGACTCTTGAGCATGCTAATCATCATATAGCTAAAAACTGTTTATTTATCAATCTAAGGCATAATCCACTGACAATAATAACAATCAAAACTTTGTTCGTTTCTTTTTTCTTCCATAATTTATGTATAACGTATGCCCTTTCCTAAATTTTCGTTTTCCTAACCATATCACCGAATTTTTTATGATTTCCCCAACAAGAAAAAAGGTAGAAGAAGCCTGTAATGTAAAACGTCCCAAAGAACACACACCTTATCAAGTATAATCTCTATTGTATCATCTGACAATTTCATGTCAGACTCAGACAAAAGGGCAACCAACATTTGCTTGACCTGCAAAAGACACAGAGATTTCAAATACATATATGAGATACATCAAGGCAGGAAGTTCACAACATTAATAACATCATGCTGAGAGAAGAAAATCCATAGAATAATTATCTCAGTACAAGAAGCCAAGAAACTGCAAACTCGGGTCTTTGACCGTATTATACCAGAAATGAAAATTTAAAAGAAACCTTGGGAGGAGAGACCACCAAAATAATGAGTCGTGTCTTTTGGTTTGTAGCATAACATTCATATCATAAACCTGATTTGCTTGCATATTCACATGGGGAAGAGAAAAAAAAAGTAACAAGAAGCACTTTGGTGCCAAAGGATACATCCAAAAAGCATTTTATACCTCATGCCGCTCAATAAATCCTGTACCATTTAGATCGTAGATCTTGAATATGACTGCAATTTGAAGCAAAAATAAGGGTGAAAAAGTTAAGATTTGATCTATAAGTTCAAGATTGATGTAGGGAAAATCAATAGAATATGAAAAATAGAATAACTCACAGTCGATCTTGTCTTCTTGTGATACACTTGGATGGAAAACATTAAGCGATCTGACAAAGTCACCAAAGTCTATGAAACCCTTCTGCTTGACATCAAACATATCAAATATCTGCATGTAAAAGTAGTGCATCAGAGGCATACAGAAATCACATAGATGGAAAGCCTAACAGCACTTAAATTACCCAAGTATAAATCTCAAATCTAATTTCTACATGGAGAACAGCCAGAATATGTAAAGCCATAATGAAAAAAATTGCATCTCGGAGCTGAGTATCTCAAAGAAGCTAAAAGAAAGATACCATCAAGTTTCAAACAGGATATGTAGAATCAAGAATCAGTAGCATAAAGCAGCCCTGAAATGGGTCTTAAGTTCAAAAATACAATTGTCATAGACCGCTGAGATAGGAACACAAATTATTCAAGATAACTAATAGGCTAATTATAGCTCCATGCACTGAAGCACAAGTATACTAAAGAAGAGAACTGTTCCTGAAGTCATTAGATATGAGTTCAGCATAAACATACCCGATTTGCAAAAAGATTCTCCTTCTTTTTGTTTTTGAATAATGCCAATTGAAATTCTTCCTGTCAAAAAGAGAATCAGATTTTAGAGAGCATCAGAGATAAAAACAAGAACCACCAAACAGCTCAGACAAAGAGAACAATGGGGTATGTAAAGCAGGATCACGATTATCCATAGCTTGAAAGAACTATGGAGTAGTTCATAACTCATGCACCCATTTATGATATCCTAATTACCTCATGGGACTTCTAGTTTCTTACACCAGATATTTGCCTAGTCAACTTAGAATGTCCAATATTCATTATATAAGAACACTTAGTAGAAATAACAGAAGAAATGAAAAAGATTGGATACCTTGCTTATCAACCCATCATCAATCACAGAACCACTTATACTTTTAAATAGCTCAAACAAAGCTTCAACCTCACTTACGCTAACTGCAAAAAAAGTTCATGCAATAGATAAAGCCCTGATCAGTAAAAAAAGAAACACCGAGCAAAGAAAAACATATGATCACAAACAACCTACAAATCCAAGAATCTTACAAGCAGTTTGTGATGCAAGAGACACCGGATCCTCATGTCCAGGGACTTGTTTCCTTGCAGTTGACGCAAAGCAGCCCATTTGTGGAGGAAGAAGCTCACCACTTCTCTAGACTAGCGCCTAAAGATCCACAATGACACATCAATTAGCTTCAATAACATGAACTCAAGAAATTCACAACGATCTCCTCAATATTATCAGTCAATCACGATGAAGCAAAAACACAATCCTCTCACATGCCTCGCGAAACAAACATAGATTTTCCAACTTGAGCTCTGGACTTTCAATAACCCTAAATCAATCATTACTACTGAATGAGGTTGATCAAATTTCTCCCACGCCCGTGAAAGAAACATAGATTTTGCATCAATTGGATATTTCCCCCTACCGATCTTAGAGACGAGAATCGCCCGAAATTGAGCAGCCACAAATCAGTCAATGACCCCAAATTCCACCAACTCAAAGCAATTCTCTACTTGGGTATTCTTATGAAAACCCTAGCCCAAATGAAATTCAAAATGGTACATGACAAGGGAGAAGATAAAATACCCGGGCCACATCTATGATTAGCTGGTATTGTCACTCGTGAACCACTTAAACAACCGACCTCAATAACTCCCTTCGCCAGAAAATGAAGCAACCGGTACTATTTTAATCCCTAATTCGCATTATTTAAATTCAAAAGTATCCTAACCCAGGAGACCTTCGGAATCCTTGAACACAGAAAGCGATTCCAATTTTTAAATATAGCCCAAATGCATGTATACCTAAACACATGAAGCCCAGAAATCTGCAAGCATTAGAGAAAAAGGGAAGAGAAAGAGAGGTACCCAGATGGTGGAGGGCCCTCCGCCGGCGAGAAATCGCAGCGACACCTGCCCGGAGCGAGAGGGAATTGGCGAATGGAAGGGTCTTTGTTGGTAGTCAGGAGAATTTAAAGGCAAAAAAGGCTGGATTTTTATTTAATTCCGAGAGGGGAAAGAAAGAGGGAATTTGCTAAAAACAAAGAGTGAGAGAGAGGATCGAAGCAAGGCAGGCGGAGAAATTTACGTCGCGGTGTGTATCGGCAAGCTGAGTGAGAAGAGAATATGCTGATTGAGGTTGAAATTGGGAAACCCATTCGTTTTTTCTTTGTTTATAGGGATGGTTCATGTTGAGCTTACACGTGTGGCGCGTGTAACACGTGCGGTAGAAGAAGCGCGTGGAATAAGGGGGGCCGGGATCAACTCTGAGTTTTCGGTTAATGCTCGAATTTAAAAATCGACCTCAACGGTGACGTCACGTGATTGTTTATGATTACCATAAAATACTCTGGAGTAGAGTTTATAGATGTAATGGAAATTATTTATTTTTGAAAGTCTAGAAAAATATAGTACAAAAATTGCTAGAAAACTGCTACATATCGCATTTCATTTTATAATCTTTCTATATTGAACATGAATGAGTACAAATCAAACGACAACATATATCACTCTGTTATGTGTATCAAGCTGATAATGTTGTTTAACAAGTTATTTTAATATTGTTAGTGTGAGCTGAAATTTAATTTTTAATGGTAACATTATGAAAGAAGATTTAAAAAATGTTTAAAATTTTAGATGATACTACTAGTAAGATAAAAGTTATATTAATGTTGTCAAGTTTCTCGGTCATAATAAAAATCAAGCAATTTTAATCTACATTAAGATACATAAGCTAAAGAACAACAATAAATGACCTAATGAACCAAAAGCAAAAGAATCTACACACATCTTACACTCAATCATAAGAGAACCAAAATCACACAAAAAGACAAATCCCTAAGAAAAATAAATAGACCAAAACAAAGGTCATATCACGAAAAGCAAAGAAGACCCGCTCCAAAGAAACGGAGTTTAGGTTCTGTAACTCGAATCTTATTTCTCCATAGAACTTTGAACTTTGTCTCGAGTCAAATCTTCTGAAAGCGACAAACAGGAAAGGTTATTCCGAATGACTTCCATCCAACTCTTTTTCGGCGACCTCTTCCTCAGCGGTAAACTCCCAACACCAGAACCTCACACCTGCGAAATGGGGCACAAAGTGTTCTCCTCTAGACATGCATAAACCATCGAAGTCTAGATTATCGCAATTTATCCTGAATACTAGTCACACCTAATTTTTCTCAGATTACTTCATTTTTTACCATCCTGTGTAGCATCTGCATCTCAGGTACCATAGTTCTCTGCTCCTGAGCCCTAGTAACTGAACACTCCCGTCCATAGATCATCGTTGGTCTTACCACCACTCTGTAAATTTACCCTTAAACTTTAGATGGACTTTCTTGTCACACAAAACTTCAGACGCCCTTCTCCATCGATATCAACCTATCTGTATTATAGACTTGATGTCTTCATCCACACCCCATCTCTCTGCATGATTGACCCTAGGTACTTAAAAGAGTCTCTCAAACGCACAGTAGTCTCCCCAAGCATCACCCCCACCTCCTTGTCCGACGAGGCCACAAAATTAAACTCTACATACTCAGTCTTGTCTCGGCTCATCATGAGGCCCTTCGACTCTAGTGCAACTTTTCAAGCTTCCAATATGTTACCGACTTTCTTTTTGAACTCGCCAACCAATACAATATCATATGCGAACAACATGCATCACGAGACATTTTCTTGCAGGCTACTTGTCAACACATCCATCAATATCGTTAAAAGAAAAGGGCATAATTTGTCATACCTATGCACATTCGTAAAATTGTATGATTCCTATATGTTTGTGCATAATTTGTCTTCAATTTACATGCACATATAGAAGCAAAAAAAAACATTATGGATACATCAAAAACTATGCACATATTTCGACCAAAAAAAAAAAACCACATACAACTCAAACACATGTCATGCGAGCATAAGTTTTTTTTTTTTTTTAAAAAAAAAAAAGAGGCGGCACTCTCACGCATCTATAGAAAGGCTACCTTGGAAAAAACAGGGTGTTAGCCAAACCCCTTACATCGTTCTCAAAAACGTCATTAATACAAAACAGAGGACTATCTAAAACATGAAAACCAACGGGAAAATTAGAAGCTAAAGAAGCAAGAAGTTTGGTGTTAACTGGTAGACATAAATATTGTTGTACCTCGCTAGCGAACTTAGTTATATTTATACTTGTACGTGTGCTGATTTATTTTTATTTTTTGGTTGAATGTTGAACTTAGGGATGGCAATTGGACGGAGATTTTCCATCTCCAACGGAAATCCCCGCTATGGGGACGGGGATGAGAAATTTATATGGGGATGGGGAAAATTATTTCCCCATAAATGGGGACGGGGACGGGGATGGGGATGAAGATGCTCTCATCCTCATACTCATCCCCAACGGGGATCCCCGCAAACTTCCCTATTGGATAATCCCAAAAGAAAAATTTATATGTGATTCTTTAAAAATACTTCTATATTATTTAACAATTATTTGTACTTTACGCCAAAATTATGTTCTAAATAAAAAATTCTTAGACTTCGGTTCTATTTTTATGTCACTTACTTTTTTTTTTTACATACATATGAATGATAAAATTTAACGGGGATGAAAAATTCCCATTAGAGAATTTAAATGGGGAAAATTAACGGGGATGGGGATTCCCCGTAGGGCTGAGCAATCGGATTATCCGATCCGGTAAGCCGGATATTCGCTAAATTTTTTTCCACAAAACCCGGATCCGTATCCGGTCCGTTTTGGAGCGGATATCCGGTAAATATTGTCCGGATCGGATCGGATATTTGACTCGGATATCCGAATTATCCGATTTCTAGAAGGTATATGAAAATTAAATTAAACTTTTTATTTCTATTAAAATTAAAATTCACAAAATATAAAATAAATGTTAAATATATAATTATATATATATATATTATATAGAGGAATTAAGATGTGAAAATTAATATATTTGATTCATTTAGCGAATCAACAATTTAAATAAGCAATTAAAATTTAAAATTTTGAGAACAACAATAAAAGTTATGTTATACAAGAGAATTTTTGTCTTAGAGAATATATCCTATTGTTTAAAAATGTATAAAAATACTTATTGAATCATCTGCACTTATAAAAGTATATTTTAGTTCTATAAAAATATATTTATATATTATAATAATAGTACCAGATATTTTCGAATATCCGTAAGCTAAATATCCCGATCCGTATCCGGTCCAAATATCCGGAAAATTCACCCGGATCGGACCGGATTCGGATAAAACTTAATCGGATATTTTCGGATGCGGATTTTTAAGGATCGGATCGGCGGATTATCGGATCAGATCGGCCAGATCGGATATTTTTGCTCACCCCTACCAATGGGGACGGGGTTGGGGCGGGGACGGGGCAAAATTTTAGATAAAAACGGGGATGGAGATTGGGATGGGGATCATAATATTAAACGGGGATGAGGATGGTATTCCTCGCCCCATACCCGCCCCATTGCCATCCCTAGTTGAACTATTAGTAAATAGTAGGTATAATCACGTACATAAAGGGATGAAATATGTCACCCAAAATATAAGATGTGAATCGGCATAAGTGAGTTAGATAACTTTATTTCCTTGACTTGTTAATTATGTACTCTCTCCGTCCCCATTTGTTTGTCCTGTTTTCTTTTCGAGCGTCCCCTTTTGTTCGTCCTGTTTCCTTTTCTATATACTAATTTCTTACAATAATACCCTTTCTCAATTTCTTTATTTACTAAAACCCCATAACTTTAACAATACTTTATCAATCAAATCAATCATCTACTTCATCTTCTTCCTCTCCTCTTTCATCCATTTTCACAATTTTCACATAACTCAACCATCAAATATCTCTTCATAAACCAACAATTTTAACTTAATCAATACATAAATCTATTATTTTGATTAATTAAAATACTAAATCTCATTAACCCAATTAACCTAATCCTTTCAAAGAAATACACAGCTCATTAATCGTCTCAATCCACTGACCCATTACCCAAACCCAAACCCAGCAAACCCTAATTATTTCCCCTCTCTTCTCTCTTTGATTCAATCTCTCGTCACTTTCGTTCTCTATCATTCACTCCTCTAACCAGATCTCTAAATTAAATCTCAAAGAAACACCTCTCTTACTCATCTAATCTCTTTCTCTCTAACATCGAAGCAGAAAAAGGCAAGGAGAGGAAGCCAAGAAGGGAGGAGGCGATTAGGCGGTGGAACCTACAGTTGGAGGCGGGAGCGGCAGAAGCGGACGACGATGGCGGCGTAGAAGGCGAGGCAGAAGAAAAAGCGAGGAGGGAGGAAGGCGCTGGAATTGAAAGGGGCGGAAGAAGGATGGGGATCTGAAGATGAGTAATTCTAGGGTTAGGGTTTTGGAGGGGGGGAGGAGGAGGAATGAGTGGGCGACAGAGAGGGAGGAGGTCATGGTGAAGCATCGAGGGTCGTCGAATCCCTCCAGTTCTAGGGAGGAGAACCCAAATCTGCGTTGTGTTTAGCTAGGGGTATTTTAGGAATTTGTTCGTTTTCCATAATTTTGTATAATATATTTAAGCACAGATTGGTTTGTGATTGGCTTAGAGAGTTACTTAAAATGGTGAAATCCGTCCTTCAGGACAAACATACCGGGACAGAGGGAATATACAATACGGAGTATATACTAAAAGACGACAAAGGTATATATATTCTATATTATCTCTAAGTCGAGGAAAGTCAAATTATTCATCGAACACGGTATAGAAAACCTACCATATGCTTGCAGCTATAGATAAGTACTAGCTTCATAGTTCAATCTATTATACGTTGGCATGCACGTGTATAATAATAATGTATGATATTCACTTGAGTAGTGCGTTAGAGATTTCTAGATTCATGTATTTTTTACGATTAGTTTTAGAATCTTATACGAGTACAAACATTTGGTATTACTTAGGTATATGAATCTAGCTTGTACGTAGTACAATTAAATGAACTATATATTAGCTTAAGTGAACGTAATATGCATCGTGTTGCTTTGTAAGCGTATTGTTTTGCATATATATCCCTTCACAATAATTGATTTGCATGAATACCAAAATTATTTTAGAGTTGCAAAAATACACTAAATAGGGATATTTGCAAATGAATAAGTATAGAAGAAAAAATGTCGGGCTTATTAATTTAAATGTCGGTTTTATAAAATGTCGGGATATATTTGCAAAAGCATAAGTATTCAAGAAAAAATGTCACCCTTCTAAAAATTAATGTCACTAGGGTATATTTGCAAACATTAAAAAAAGTAGGTATTTTTGCAAAGAATGTATTGAAATAGGGTATGGAGTGCAATTTCTCAATAAAATATGCATAAGTTTGAGTTATACGAAAATGAGTTATAAGTTTTTTTTTGAATAAATGTAAATATATATTGAGAGAGGAGAGAATTACATCAGCCAAAATCAAACAAGCTGTAGTTCAAGTTCAGAATCAACTCAATGGAACCCCAAAGATCAAAACGTGATCATACTAAACTCCACCTCTGGAGAGGATAAGTTTCAAACTATGAGCACTAACGTTGTTACGAAGGTGGCTAATGATTTTTCGAGAGCAAGTGCGAGCATACGGGTTACCATTGCTGAAGAAAATGTTGTTGCGAAGTCTCCAGATGAAATAAATAGAGGAAGAGAACGTTGCTGCAGTGAAGTCAAAAAATTTCCTATTGCGCCAACGGTTATGAAGTACCCATTCAAACCAACTATGGATATTAGGAGCCCAATGCACGTTTAGAAGCCAATCAAGAATATCGCCCAAAATCTAGCGAGCAAACTGGCATGAGTTGAAGAGATGATCCGTTGTTTCATCATGTTGGTTACGGAGGCAGCAGTGCAGATCGGATAAGGGCAGCCAACGAGAGATTCGGTCTTTAGTGGGCAGTTTGTTGTGCAACATCATCCAAGTGAAAATAGAGCATTTCGCGGTGTGCATACGATTCCATATAATCTTTTCCCAAATCCGAGAGGGCCCAAAGGTGCGGAGGAGCTGGTAAACATTGGAGGTTGAGAACTTGCACGAGGGTTCAGAAATGAGAGGGGCGATGACAACAGTAGTGGTGCCATTAAGTATCGTGTCGCGTACATACGAATACGTATACATGTATACCCTTTTATATTCACATTAACATGCAATGCATGTATTTTTTATATATTGTCAAAAACATACATACATCTATAAATTAATATACATATATTTATATTTGTATATACATATTAAAATGAAAAAATGTTCATATAAATTTCACATTTATATATTCATATAATAAAAATTATTTTCACTCATTCCTATTGCACATATCTTTGTATGTAATGTAAATAAAGGACAGAATATGTATATCTGTACGTTTTAAAAAGTGGATATGGTTGTTTTGTGTGCATAAGTCATGGCTCATACTATAAGATTTGACTTTCCATATATAAGAGAAATTGATACCAATAATATGTTTTCTTTAAAATATTAGATTTTTGTTGATGATAGAAAATATATATCGATGGACTGCAATTACAAAAGTAGGTAACTTAGTAGATGCTTGACACTGTATAACAAGATCAATCTAGATTTTTATATTAATTTACGAGAAAATGTGGGGAGCCATACTTGTATAATTGGGCCAATTTGTCAAAAATGACATCGTCTTGCCAAATTATGTCGACTATATACATCCTCATGAATCCTATATATAATCTATAATATCCATTAACTCTTTGTCAACTATCAACATTTTTTCACTATTAAGAAAATATATATCATGCAGGTCAATGATTGAAAGAATAGTTTTAGAAGAAAAATATATTTATATCGCCAAGAGGATTCATTATGAATTTATGATTGATATCCAAACAAACCAAAAAATAAAGAGTTCTCCATACTTCAATGATTAACACAAGTATATTTCTTGTGAAACTACTCAAGGAAATAGAAATTGGAGGAGGAACGTCATTGATGACTTTCTGATTATTGAGAGCATTACATAAATTGTAATAACATGTGTTGATATTCAAACATAAAGCCCTATTTATAGTAGAGTAGTATGAACCGGTTTAATACTAAACCAGTCTATCTCTCCATAGCCTTCTCTCAAGCTTAACTTGGTTAAAGCATAAAACTTTGAACAAGATAAGCTTGAACTAGTAAACAACAATACTGAAAAGAAATACTATCTCTCCATATCATGTAGGGCTCGAATGATGTTCCACTAATCCAAGCTTGAATCCCAGATATTTGTGAGGAGCTTCTCCTAAAGCCTTTGTGAATATGTCAGCCAGCTGATTCTGATTTCACATGAGCTGTGGCAAGAAACCCTTCATCAACTTTTTCTCTGATATAATGACAGTCTATAGTCAAGTGTTTTGTTCTCTCATGGAACACAGGATTTGCTGCTATATGCTCAGCTAGCTGCCTTGTTATCACAGAACATAGTTATAGGAAGAGGAACTGTGATAAACAGATCTTTGAGGAGAGCATTGAGCCATACCATTTCACTTGCACAAGCAGACATACTTCTATATTCTGCTGAGGACTTTGACACTGTTGCTTGCTTCTTTGTCTTCCATGGCACAAGATTCTTGCCTAAAAATGCATCATATCCTGTTAATGATCTAGCTGTAAACTGACATCCAGACCAATCTGCATCACTATAACAGGTGAGTTTCAATTCTGAATTTTTATCATAGAATAATCCCAGTCCAATGTGCTTTTCAGATATCTAAGTACATGCATAGCAGCTTGCATATGAGTTTCTCTAGGAACACTTACAAACTGGCTGAGGTGTTGTACTGCATAGGACAAGTCTGACCTTGTTATATTTAAATATAACAGTCTGCCTATAGTCTTCTATATAATTCTGGTTCTTGCATTATTTGCCCTTTATCAGTAGACATTTTCAATCCTTTAGGCAAAGGAAATTCTGACCCTTTGCAATCCAACATCTTTGTGTCCTTTAATATATCAAGGATATACTTTCTCTGGTTCAGCACAGTCCATTTCTCTGATCTTGCAATCAAGGACAACAGCTGGATTTACTAGGTCTATCTCTTCACTATCAACCTTAGTAATAAGCTCAATCTTTTCCTTATAAGGAAATATTTCTTCTCTGAAAATTACATCTCTAGACACAAATTTTTTATGACTCTCTAAATCATATAATTTGTATCCCTTTTGTGTTGCTAGGTACCCTATGAAGATGCATTTCCTAGACTCAATCCAAACTTATCTTTCTGAATTTGATAAGCTTTCCCATAGCATAGGCACCCTATAGTTCTCAACAGATCATACTGAGCAGAAGTATGAAATAGCATTTCAAATGGTACTTTCCATTGAACTACAGATGATGGCAATTTGTTTATAATATGTACAGCTGCATGTACACACTCTCCCCAGAATTTTATTGGCAAGTTTGCATGAATTCTTAAAGCCCTGGCTGTTTCCAAAATGTGTTAGTGTTTCCTTTCCACACGACCATTTTGTTGTGGATTTCCTGCAACACGTGTCTGATGCAAAATTCCTTCTGAAGCAAACATTTGTTGACATTTTGACTGCATGAACTCAACCCCATTGTCACTTCTGAACTTCTTTACTAATGTGCCAAACTGATTCTTCACATAGGCAATAAAAGCAGGTATGATGACACTTACTTGAGATTTATTTTTCATCAAATAAACCCAAGTAAATTTTGTACAGTCATCTAAAACTGTCAAGAAATAAGAGGCTCCACTAATAGTAGGTCTCTTATAGGGACCCCGGATATCTAAATGCACCAGATCAAAAGGAGATTTAGCCAAAGACATACTTCTATTGAAATGTGCTTTACACTGTTTTGCAAGAATACAACTATCACAAAATCTATCAGTTTTCACATGCTCTTTAGCCCAATCTAAATGCAACATCTTGCTATCTGAACAATGGCCTAGTCTAGCATGAACAATACTAGATTCACTACTAATGTCTTTATTAGCTACTGAAACAAAAGCTTCTTCTAATCCTTTGCTTTGCTCCTCCTCAACCACTCTTGGAGAATTCATTATGAAGAGTCCTCCCACCCTTTCTCCCACTGCCACATTATGTTTAGTGAAAGGGTCCTGAAAAACACACCTTTTAGATTCTAAAACTGCCTGAACTCCATTCTCATCAAGCAATTTTGTAACTGACAACAAATTCTTTTCGGAACTCAGGAATCAACAAAACATTATCCACTATCAGACTCTGACTAATCCTAACTGAACCCACTGTATCAACCACTAAAACTCTGTCATCTAGCAATGCAACTTTGATAGGCTTTTCAAGCTTTCTTTTATTTAAGAACAATCTTGAATAAAAAATCATGTGGTATGTTGCTCCTGTATCAACTATCCAGCTAACTGAATCTGAACATGCTATACTCATCAAACAAGAATGATTAACATTACCTGCAAAATCAGCTGACTTGGTCTGAGATGTTACAACATTAGAATAAGAAGAACTGGCTCCAGATTCCTCATCTTTGAACATCTTGAACACCTTCTTGTACACAACATTAACTAACGCTTCATCCACTTCATCCTCAGCAGACAAAGGATTATCTACTTCAACATTTGCAGTTGTCTTTCCTTTCCATCCTCCTTTGTTTCTCTCTGGAAAACCAATCAATTGATAGCAAGTTTCTCTGACATGTCCTTTCTTGGAACAATGATCACACTTCTGATTCCTCCTTTGATCTCCATTTCTTTGATCAAAATTTCTGGAATCAAACCTTTGTTGATTTTGCCTTCTGTCAAATCTTGATCCCTGATCATATCTGCCTTGATCACTTTTCCTATCATAACCTCTATTGACTACCATGGCACTACTATCCACTTTAGTTTTGAATGAAGTAGTCACCACTTTTTGTCTTTCTGCTTGTTGCACCAGATAGAATGCCCGATTCACAGTTGGCAAACTTTCTGAAGATAACAAGTTACTCCTGACATTATCAAACTCATCAGTCAACCCCATCAGGAATTGCAACAATTTGCTCCTGTTTTCTTTTTCATAAATTTTCTTCATGATTCCACATTTGCAAGAATGCATACCCCTGAATTCACACTCAGGAATTCCATCTAAATTCTGAATCTCATCCCACAATTCTTTCATTTTAGCATAATATTCAGCAACTGAAAGATTACCTTGCTCCAATGAACACAGCTTGCGATTCAATTGATACAGAAGAGGGCCATTCGTCTGTCCAAAACGCTCGTGAAGCTCATCCCAGAGATGCTTAGATGAACTAACTCTCATGAAAGTATTCCCTATACTTTCTTCCATAGAGTTAATCAACCAACATCGAATCATGTAATCGGTTCTCATCCATCGATCACAATCAAACGTTCCTGCCACAGGTTTCTTGCAAGAACCATCGACGAAGCCAATCTTGAACTTCCCTCCCAGTGCCATCATCACATTGCAGCTCCAATTGAAGAAATTCGTGCCATCCAGCTTTGTTGACACCAATCTTGCCCCCGGATGATCCGAATTCGACAAAGCCAACGGATCATTGATAGTATCTTCCTTTGATACAGATCCATCGCCTCTCTGCTCCATAGCTTCTCACCAATTCAATGACCTAACCCCCTCGATTTCGCGGAAACAAACTCTTCTTGAGCTAGAGAGCTCTGATACCATGTGAAACTAACTCAAGGAAATAGAAATTGGAGGAGGAACGCCATTGATGACTCTCTGATTATTGAGAAAGCTCTTTGAGCATTACAGAGATTGTAATAATGTGTGTTGATATTCTAACATAAAGCCCTATTTATAGTAGAGTAGTATGATCCAGTTTAATACTAAACCGGTCTATCTCTCCATATTTCTATCTTATGGATTTAGAGGTTATCCCCACAGCAGATTGATACAAAAACAAACTTATACTCATGAACAGTTCTCAGCATGGGAATTCATTATATCAGTTCTATATATAAACTAATTAAGGAGCAAGAAATTGGAGGTCTAGTGAAATATGGCAGAATTTACAGATGAGACATACGATCTCCCACCACAAGAAAAGGGATTTCTTTTTTTTTGGTGAAAAGAAAAGGGATTTCTAGAACAAGGGTGATACATAAAATTTGTGCGAAAAGAAATTTCGGGCGAGGAAAAAATAAGTTATCACACAAAACATTTGGTATGATTTTCGTCGCCACATAATTGAACTTTTGTAGCGAAATTGTATTTCGCCCCCCATAATATGGGCATTTGTGACGAATTTGTGTTTTAATACTTAAAATTGTACAGGAGTGTTTTGTCACTCGTAATATGAATATTTGTGACAAAAAGTGTATTTCAATGGATTATTGAAAAAGAAATCTAAAGGTGTCGGTATCTAGCAAATAAACCGCAATATCCAAATCATATTCCAATATATTGATGTATGAATGGTGTGGATACAAATCTTCATAGGGTCCGGTGAGAACAAGGCTTAACGTAGGAAAAATGAAATTTTCCGGGTACACAGATAACAAATTAATGTTTATATTTTGAGCGAAAATGTTCGTAATCTGGGCAATAAAATATTTTAAGGTCATTTTGAGAAAAAACAAACAAACTTCGCAGTAATTACAAGTATGTCACCATGTCCCTCACTGAAAACATTCCAAAAAAATTATGGCTCGGGTTATGAAAATTATCATCCAAAATATGAACATTGACGTGTAATATGTGAACGCGGTCTGTTCGTTTTTCCTACGTTAAGAGAACTTTTCTCTTGATATCTATAATATTACCCCTTAGTTATCAAGCATTCAATTTTTTTTGTTCGACCGATCTTAAAAAGATAGATAAATGTTTATTTACGTTAAATATTTTCACAAAAAACTTGGATGATCTTATAAATTTCAGTGGTGTGGAAAAGATATTTAAAGATCTGCCAAATTTCAAAAGATCATTCACGTACAAATTATGTAATATTCATATGAAAAAAAAGGAAAAGCAATTTTCTTTTATTTAGCATATCTATTTTATAAAAAAGTTATAAAAATTGTAAATAATTGTGGCCAATGGAAATATGACATGTGGCTTACATGTGAATAACTTAAATGATAAAGTATGACATGTGACATAGTTTGGATGAGAAATGTGTTTTGCTTTATTAATTATATAGAGATTATTCTCAAACTAGATAAGGAAAATGCGCTTTGTTCGGGAAAATTACACATTTTCGTACTTGTTTAATATTGTTACGTATTTCTGTTAATACTTTTATTATAGTTATCGAATATTTTGTATGTCCTCATTTTTGTGTTTAAAGTAGTTTTAAGACATAATACTGACTCATATATTTATATGTTGTATATAGTTTAGTTAAAATATATAATATCTATCTAATTTCATATTTTTTGGGTATTTTCCGTACAACAATGAAAATTTGACAACATAAACTTTTAATGCGAAATGGGCTAAAAATTTACACAAATATATGATTCTCATAAAAGTCTCAACAGGAAAAAAAAGTAGACCAAACAAAAAAAACACAAAACAAACTCAATATTGATTGCATTAATCTATTTGCAAGGGAAGAGCAGGAAAAATTGAGTTTTACACTGATTTAAAACGTCATAGTGTGGAGGTTAAAATTTGACTTTATATCACGGTTCTGTAAAAGTCGGGTTATAAGGTATACTCTATACGTCGATTCTCAAAATTTCGGGTTATAAAGTCTCATGACTGTTTGAAGAGATCAATTCAAATGGTCTTTATTAAATTTTTCTCTCTCATTTTTTATTTATTTTTATTTTTTACATAATGCTATAACATATTAGAAAAGTTTCACATAATAAACTTTCTTAAAATAATAGATGAGAATGATTGAGGAACTTTGGATCAAGGAAGATCCAATATCCTAGATAATGACAAGTGATGCCACTCGTAAACACTTGTCACCACTACCGGGCCACCGTTGAATCACTGCCGGACCGTCGTTGGACCGTTGTCGACCACCGTTGGACCGCCGACGAACCTCGGGTCATCCCGACAACACCCTTCTAGACCACGTCATAAGAAGAGCTCGCCCAATCATTCCGGATAATGCTTGCATCCTCTGTCTTACCGCGGCTGCTGGCACGATCACCACCGGACTGCCGCCGACCACCTCCGACCACGCCGGACCACCGTCAGACCTCACCGAACCACCTTCGGGTCTCGCCAGAACAAAATTGTCACAAATATGTATAAAATTGTTCACAAGTATTACAAAATTATTCATTACTCAAAAGTTCATTAAAATTGGTTTAAATGTTCATCAAGATGTTCATAATTGTTCATTTGAATTTACTCAGCTAATTTTTTTTTATCAAATAACAATTTAATGTTCATCAAGTTTTATTACACTTAAATATATACATGTCATTTGGATAAACGTTGGACCACCACCAGACCTCACCGAACCACCACCCACCAAGTCATCAACAGACCACCGGACCACTACTTATAGGACCACCACTTTAATATGATTTCGAGTAAAAAACACTTACATTTGATCAAAATATGCCTAAATGTTCATCATGTCATACTTAAATGTTCATCAAGTCATCCTTAAATGTTCACAAAGATGTAATAAAATGTTCATTACTCAAAAGTTCATTACAGTTGGCTTAAATATTCATCAAGTTGTTCATACATGTTCATCAAAATGTTCATTTGACATCAAAATGTTCATTTGACATACTCAACTGAAATCTGAATGTTCATCAAATTATATATAAATGTTCATCAAGTTTTATTACACTTAAATGTTTATGTTATTTTGACAAACGACGGACCACCACCGCACCACCACTGGCCCACCATCAAGCCACCGCCGAACCACCACTTATGTGGAACACAACTTTAATATAATTTCGAGTAAAAAAACACATGATTTTCATCAAAAATTACTTAAATGTTCATCATGTCATACTTAAATGTTCATCGAGTCATCCTTAATGTTCACAAGGATGTAATAAAATGTTCATTACTAAAAAATTCATTACGATTGGCTTAAATGTTCATCAAAATGTTTGTAAATGTTCATTTTGACATACTCAACTGCATGTTCATCACATTATACTTAAATGTTCACCAACTAAATGTTTATCACATTATACGATAATTTTTTATATACCGCAATGGGCGATTCCATCGTTTATAGTCGAAAAGAAGACTCACAGGGTTTTTTTAATTTTTCATTAACTGAATGTTCATCATATTATACTTAAATGTTCACCAATTTGAAATAGACTTAAATTTTCATTTATTTTTAGACTTTAACTTCATTTATTGTTGGACCCCCTCCGAATTAACCTCCATCGGGTGGCCACCGGAACCCCACCGGGTGGTCGTCGGGAGGCCGCCGGACCACCACACCTACCCCCACTTCTAGTGGGGTACTAGTTTAATCTTAGTCACTGATGCCTTGACATCCAATGACTAAGATTCATTACTATTTATCTCTATAGAAGAGTTTATTATGAGATTCACACCCTAACAAATTTATTCTTTTTCCTAAGATTTATGAAGTCTACTTATAAAGTTTTATACTCTTTTCGTCCCATAATATAGTGTCCACTTTGACCGGACATGTTTCTCGATGTGCATCTTATATCGTTAACTCAAGATAAATTTTAGTAAAATTATAAAACTTTGATATAGTTAAAGTATTTATCGAGACGAATTAAACAAGATCTTATTTGATTATGTTCTCTTTTATATATTGGACAAAACTCCAAAAAGATTTTCTTGAGTAGTAGATGGTGTCGGAAAACGAAATGGAGACTTATACTGTACTCCCTCTGTCCCACTATATAAGCCCCATTTCATCCCCGCACGTATGCCGATGCGCGTTTTGTTTTGTCAATATCTCTAGTTACGTATTAGTAAAAAATATAAAAATTTGAAATTGTTATAGTACTTGTTAAGACGAATCAAACAAGACCCCACATGACTATGTTTTCGCTTATAAATTGGAAGAAATCGAGAAGATTCTCTCAGATTGTGAATAGTATCGGAAAATGAAATGGGGTTTATATAATGGGACGGAGGGAGTCGTATGAAAGAAGGGAGTATAAAATGGCCCTTGCTAAATACAGCCCGGGCGTTTTCTAAATAACGCCCGGGCCCTCGCGTTACGCGACGGAGCGTCACCTCGCAGAACGCGAGGGAGCGTCTCCTCGCAGAACGCGAGGGGGTTTTTCCCCTATAAAAGGGGAAAAACCCTACTCGGCCCATTTTTACAGCCACCATAAAAAAATTCCGCCGCTCTCTTCTCATTTTACCATCTCTCTCAATTTCAACCTACTTCTTCTTCCTCTTTTCAATTCAAATCTCCATATAAGGTATGTTTCTAATACTCTTATGCTTTCGAATGTTGTTTTTAGATGAATATATGTTGTTAGTATAGAAAATTTCATATTATATGATGTTTTGATATTGAATGTTGATTTAGAAATGGTTGTATAATGGATGAAAGATGATGATTTTGAATTATGGTTGATGAGTGGATGTTGTTTTATGTTGAATAGGTTGAAATTCATTAGGGTTAGGGTTTTTGATTAGGGTTGTTGATTTTATTTAGGGTTTTGATGTTTATTTGGTAATTGACTTAAATTGATAGGTATTTTAGCTAAAATATTGAATTTTCGCCGGAAATTGTCGCCGGAAACTGAAGAAAGTGCAAATTCACCCAGAACGCTACATCCATCGCGTTCTGCGAGAGTCATGTCCCTCGCAGAACGCGAGGAGTTGCCATAACTGGCAATTCTGTTTTCTGCAGAACATATGTTTGTGTTTTTTTGGTTGTTTGTTCTGTTTTCTGTTTTTATTTTCTGCGTTCGTTTATTTATTGATTTTACTTTGTATTGTTTTAGGCAATGTATCGTCCCGGTCGTTCGACTCGTCAGAGAAACAGAGATGCTGTTAGGGAAGAACCCCCGGTTGAAAAACCAAAGGGGAAGGGGAAAGCAAAGAAGACTCACCCCGTAGAGCTCTTCCCTGAGGGACTCCCCGACGTTGAAGAACGTCCCAATCCCAATTGGTCCCAATGTAGTTATTCAATTGGACAACCGCGTACTAGTTGGGAGTCATACCCAGTTGGCTGGGACCTTGTTTCCCAAGATAGTTATTCTACTGGACAACCGGGTTGCTGGGACCAGTTTTTTAAACATAATGCACTTATGGAAGTCGGACAGGGGTGGGCGGGAGGCAGTTGGTGCGGTGGAGAAGGGATGGTTGGACAAAGTTGGGGCGGTGGATATGCCGAGGGAAGTGGACAAGCTGGTTCTTCTTCTCACAATCAAGCCCCAGAACCGATGGAAGCAGAAAACGAGGATGAAGTTTTTGGGGATGAAGAAGAGGAACAACATGAAAAAGAACAAGAAGGTGATGATGTTGAAGAAGAAGAAGAAGAAGAAGAAGAAGAAGAAGAAGTGGTCGAGAAACGCAAAAGAAAGAGGAAGTCCAAGAAGAATGAGCCAAAGTATGATCCTGAGCTCACTCATGACACACCTGGTGGTCCAGAAGATCCCGAGTTGCTTAAGGGATTTGAAACACATGTTGCGTTCCACATCCAGAAAGGGGAGTTAATTTAATTATTTATTTATTTTCTGCATTTTCAACCCATTGCACATATTCTGCAGAATTATCAGAAAATGCATAATATGTGCATTTTCTCGCAGAACGCGAGGAGTGACAACTCGCAGAACGCGAGGGTGTCACTCCTCGCAGAACGCGAGAAAATGCACAATTCTGCAGAAATTGATAATTCTGCAGACACTGTATTTTTTGAAAATTTGTTTTGCAGAGTCTAATTTTTGTATTTTTCTGCAGTTCAAAGGTTCGATGAAGCCACAACAACGGACAAAGCAGAGCAGTGATTGGCCATTGGACAACAATGACTGGTCAGAGATTCCCGGTGCAGTTGGACTGTCAGATCTACCTGACATGATGTACGAAGAAATCGACTTTCCTTTGATTGAAGCGTTCATCGAACGATGGCAACCAGAGACAAATTCATTCCACCTCCCTTGTGGTGAGATCACTATTGGCCTTCTTGATGTATATATGATTTTAGGCCTACCTATACAAGGGAAAACAATGACGACATATAAGAAACTGGGTGCCCAGTTTAGTCATGATGAGATTCTAAAATACTATGGTAGGAAGGGGGCGAAATTTTTTGGAATAGATCCTCACACTTTAGATTCTGGGAGGGTGAAAGCTGAATGGTTTAAAAGGCATTGTGAAAACCTAGGTCCAGAGCGAAAGGGTTTAGGTTGGGTGTTGTATACTGCTTCCTCGATCTTATTTCCCGACAAGTCACAGAACTTGATTCGGCTTAGATATGGGCCTTTTGTGGAAACCTATGCCCATGCTACGGGCATATCGTGGGGTTCAACTGCTTTGGCCCATCTGTATAGGCAGCTGGGGATATGCACACGACAGGGCTGTGCCCAGATGTCTTTTTGTTTCACCTTGTTGCAGGTATTATACTTTCTAAGCGTTTAATTTACGTACTTATATATATTTTCATATTTAACGTACTTTGTATTTCTTAGGCATGGATCTACAACTACTTCCCACACTTTCGACCTACTGAACGTCCTCGGTGGAGAGCGGAGCAACCATGGGTATACCGGTGGATGCCTAAGAATGTAAAGCTGAAGAAGGGGCAAGTCGGAAGGGACTATAGAGGAGCGCTCGATATTCTTATGCCGGAGATGGTAAGTTTCTGCATTGTCAACAGTTTCTGCATTTTCTGGCCTTTCTGCATTTTTTTGAGTACGCAGCAGTTTCTGCATTTTCTCCTAGTGTAAGTTTCTGCTGTCATTTTTTTAGGTATGTTGGAACCCGTATGGAGCACAAGACTTCACCGATCCTGAGCTTGCTCCCGCTCTATTTCACGGGGTGCTATCGTGCTGTGACATCACCGAACCACACATGCCTGATCGGTGTCCGAGACAATTTGGGAGAGTGCAGCGTATTCCTAGGCCAGTCATCGAACCACTCAAAGCTCATAGGTTGAAAAACATTAGGTGTTATAGTGTTTTTTATGACGTCAACCAATGGCTTTGGGAGTCAAGAGATGTTCACTCTATGTCTCTCGATGATATGGGGCCAGTTGCCTTTGTACCACATGAATGCTCCCATGATTACATGGATTGGTACATCAAGAGGACCCAAAGGTATATCCGTCCTGTAATCCCTGGGATGATTACTGAGAGACAGGTAATATTAATTGTTTTGGTTTATCTTGCGTTTCTAGTCTTTGTTTGTCTCTAATATTAACATAGAATGAATGTTTACTTGCGTATAGGTGATTGGACGGGTGTACAATGACATGGACCGGTATCGGTTTGCCACTCCAGAGGATTTTTCTTCATATCACGCCCAAATGCTACTATGTATGTCAAATCTCGCTCCCTTCCGACCACGAGAAGACGAGTAGCCTTTCGTTTTGTGTTTTGGATTGTGTTTTAGACTGTGTTTTGGATTGCTTTCTTAGGTGTTTTGTTGCTTGGATAATTTTGTTGGATTATGTTTAGGGATATGTTGGTGTTGCTTCAATTCTATTCGGTTTTTGCATAACCTCGCAGAACGCGAGGTGTATACTCTTCGCAGAACGCGAGGTGTACATTCCTCGCAGAACGTGAGGAATTACATTTTCTGGAAAATGTCCATGACATGAGTTCCTGTTTAAGAATTTAAAAAACCATCTCCAGTTCAACATTACATTACAAATTCAGCGAATAAAACATAACTTCAACATTACATTTCAAAGGCGGCACATCGATGTGACACAAGATCGTGCAAAGAAAAAGCATCTCTTTCAGTGTTTCGCCACCAAGGAGTAAACACATGAGGTAATGGGCAGTTTTCTTCAAGACGCAACTACAAGAAAACAACAACGTTAGGAAGTTGCATATTAGATAGTAATTCATAAGAAGATCCAAAAACTTACCGGAACAAAATGTCTCTCACTCTCAATATAGAATAAGCAGAACGTCGGAAGTGTGTCACCATCTTCTAACCAAGTAGGACGTTGTAGAGGAAGGTAAGTGTAGTTAGCATTTTTTCCCACCGTTACGAACACTATGTTGAATGTGGATGCCACAAGGCATCCCATTTCCGGGGTAGCTAGCCAGTGATCTTCTGGAGCCCTTCCTATTCCTTCCCATGTAAGTTGGTGTACAGCGCTCTCCAAAGTTGCTTGTTGTGGAGGTCCAATCCAAGTTCCTTGAACTAGGTGTCAAATCTCTTTGACCTTAGCTATCATCAAATCTCTTACTTCCCTCTATAAGTGTTGGTTGTCATGCAATTCATGAGCTATTGCTCTAAATCCACAATTTCCATCTCCATTTACCTGAAACCAACCATTCACACGTGTGCGCATTGACGCCGGTATCTGAGACTTGTACTTGCCAATCACCTTAATCTTTGGTTTCTTGAATGTTTCAGAATTAGAAGCATTTCTTTGCTTCTTTGGGGGTGTTTCTTCCAAATCTCTAGCATCCATCTCAGCATTAGTGTGCTCCCATGCATATGGTCTTCTTTGCGTTGACCTTGGTTGTTTGTTAGGAGCTCCGACTGGACGACCCCCGGTGTGCTTTGAAATAGCCGGCTCTTTTAGAGGAGTATTTACTCTCCCAATGTCTAAAACAGTTTGTGCACACTTTTCTCGATCATGGGGGCACAACTTCGGAAACGTTTCCTCATAGAAAGTCTGAAAAAGACGCCTTGCCACCTTACTCTTAACTTCGAGTATGCCGGGAACATCAACTTCTTCCAAACTCAAAGTCCTCCAGAAAGGGTGCAACTCTGATACTCTTAGTGGTCTTTGCTCCTTCCAATGTCTTACAATCTAATGAACACACATCAACCCATCTCTAATCTTGATCCCACAGCTACAAAACATATTAAAGTGCGCACCTAATCTCTCCCCCTTCGTGTATTCCTTAAGCAAAAATTCTATGCATTTGTAAGAGACTTTGAACTTCAAGACTTTAAACAAGTCGGCCCCTTCAACAACTGTGAAGCTCTTATTCAAACTCTCGGTGAAAGACACATTAATCTCCTTAAGTTGGTTCTCCGCCATTGTTTTGTATTCTTTGAACATTGTGTCTAGCCTAGCATTTCCACTTGACAAGTATGACTTAAGACACGAATGTGCTCCTTCAACTCTAAAATGTTCGAAAAACAATAATATGCAAATACAAATCAGAACTTGTGGATCCTTCTGTAATGTACACCTCGCGTTCTGCGAGTTGTGCATTACAGAAGCTCTTTTTATCATATGTAGAAGGTAGACATAAATTAGAGAACATACCTGTTTGTCGTGTTATTCCCGAGAGTAAAGACAGTATCCGTCCATGCTGAAACAAGTCTTTCTTTGTAACCGTTTAGCCAATTCTTTCTCACGTAGTTCAATACGGTTGGATAAGCTCGCCATTCGTCCTCAAGTTTCTTCAAAGTACTCTTGTAATCTTCTTTAGTGGTTTGTTCGAACACGTTATAATAATCATTTGAAATATGAACCCCCAATGCTTGTGTGCCCATAGCTATCTTGGCTCTCGCCTCTATGTTCTTCCTTACATGTCGTCTACATAAGAGAAACTTTGCATTTGGCCATAACTTGTCTGTTGCATTCATAAGAGCCATCTCACGGTCAGTGACGAAGCAAGTAGGCGATGCTCCTATTCTCAAATACATCGTCTGCGGCTGCTGCAACGCCCAGAAATAACTATCCTCGCTCTCAGCCTCTAACCATACCCCGCACACAACAAAATTCTTCCATGTAGAAGTCAAACCGACGGTTCTACCTTCCATTTCCTCTTCCCTTATATGTCTTACCAAATTGTACACTTGGTTCTTCTTTGTGCAACTTCCGGGATCCTTGTTTATCTCAGTGTAAATCTGATTTGGAGAACAATGTGAAAGTACCATCTCACGAACCTTTTTCTTTTGATCCGGGGTTGGCCTCCCGGCAAATGCATTCCCGACCAAACTATCTCCAATAGGATGGTTGTGCAAACCACAAACAACCACTAATCTCCAATTCTCTTCAACCCGGTTCTCCATGAGCTTCAACTGAAATTTACACCCCGTTTTCTTGCTCTTTGTGTTTGATCTAACACCGACACCTTTAGGCCTATGGCTTCCCCCTTTCTCACAAATGATTTGAACCTTACCACTTTGCCCCGATTTAGATGGTACACTCCTTCCAATAGAGATCATAAACTTGTGTTGGTTTGCAACATTCAAAGCCCACAAATGACCAATCTCCTTAGAGGCAAACACTTGCTCCGTAGTGAAATATTCCGAATAATCCCTAAAAACAACCTCTTCCTCACATACGGGACTATCAAACTTTGGTGCAGTGCGTAAAGAGGGAAGAAAACACATCTCCTCTCCTACGTTTGTAGGTGGGTTAGCAAATTGTGAATCAAACGCATCATAGCTTGATGGCACCTCATATGTACATGGCAATTCATAAGTAGATGGCACGGGCAACTCATAAGTAGATGGCACGGACAATTCATATGTAGATGGCATAGGAAATTGATAAGTGGATGGCACATGTTGTTCATATGTAGATGGTTGATGATAATCACCAAAGTCGTCAATCCCTAAATCAAATGACGATGGCGAACATGGCCTTGTATTCCGGGAGGGGTAGTTGTAGTCATTCAACTGGATTGCATTCAATCCAGTGAACAAAGAAAAATTCACCTATACACAATGCTTCTGTTAATACTCTGTAATGTGCAACTTCTCGCGTTCTGCGAGGGAGGCACTTCTCGCGTGACGCGAGGGGCTTCCTCTCGCAGAACGCGGGAAGTTGCTATTTCCTGAAACTAGTCATTCAACGAGATAATTTAACATAACATGAGAAATTGTTGAGTTTCTACATTAAAAACCCTAAAAACGCTAAAAACATTAACAAATCTAAGTTTTGGACATTATATGCAAAAGTCGCCTCTTCAACACTTACTACTACTACATTTAACATGAAATACAACATAATAACTTCATTTTAGCTCTTAATGGTGCAAAATAAATTCAAATTCAAAAATTAAGTAAGAACATTACCTCATTTGCATGGTAACTTGATGAACCACCATCTTCATTCCCTCCTTTGTTGAATTCCTCTTCATCTTCCATTATTTTAGGTGTTTTTAGAGTGTTTTGAAGTTTGAAGGTTTTGAAAATGGGTTTAATGGAGGGTGAAAGAGGTGAAAGATGATAAAAAGAGATGTTAGGGTAGGGTTAATAGGTGTTACGGATTACTCAAAATAAGGGGGTAGTTATTATAGTTAGGTGAGGACAAGACATGTAGTAATGGCGCACAACAACGTCCATCTGACATGCTAATTTCGCGTTCTGCGAGGGACGTGACACCCGCGTTCTGCGAGGACACGTACACTCGCGGAACGCGAGATTAGCATGCATGAAATTAACCTAAGTTTTTGTTAATCTCGCGTAACGCGAGTGTCACGTATCTCGCAGAACGCGAGTGACACGGCATTGTTTGAATAAAGCACCGGGCTGTATATAAGAACCGTGTGTAAAATACCCAAACAAGACCGTTATTCAACTTCATAGATTTTTATTCAAACATACGTGTCAATCAAATAGGCACACAAGATCTTTGTTATTCTCAGCAGTGGGCCTGTCGCATATTTAATGTGGATCTGAATGGCGGATAATGAGATTGTTTCCAAGTCATATCATGATTGATTAGGCCCACCCTAAATGTGACCCAAGTCACCAAAGCCAACTACATATATTATGATTTGGGCCAACTTTTCAATCAATAATGCATCTGATGATCTTACCCAACTCTTAAACAATTCATATATTGAAATATAAGTATGATATTGTTAGAGACAAAGGTTTTAAGATCATGATCATATTAGGTCTTTTGGGCAAATAACCAGTAGGAATCAAATTGCCTTAAAAATGGAGTAAATCAGTCACATAAGGAAATAATAAGACATTCAAGACAATTGAAGCAGAATGACAAATAAAGAACGAGCTTAGGTAGATGGGCTATATCAAACGGAATGAGATCAAGAGTAACCAGATATAGATTTCTCTTTATGGTTGGCGATTACAAGTATATGACAGTTGTCAGATTGCACAAAATGAATTTCTCTTTATGATTGTTTATGGAAGCGTAGAAACTAATATACAACAAGTCCTGGTATATATATACTACTCCGTATTAGTAAACCCTATGTTTTACCAGAATCCAACCGTTGGGGCAATTCCTAAATTCTCGGAAGTCGTTGACGTCGCCTTGACCGATTCCATCCTCCAACGATCTTCTTCCTTCTTCAGGATTTTCTCACCTTTGGGCTTGTCTATGAATCATGGGCCGAATCTAGGCCCAACATTAGGCATTACTCTTTTTTATTGTTAGTTGGTTTTATGGTTAAACCCGTCAGACTTATGTATTATTGTTGGATCGATTAGCGTATAAAAACTCACGGAACAAAATGTATTGTTCCTTGACAAGTAGATAATGCAGAAAGACAAACAATAATGTAAACCAAACCTGGACACGATGATGTATAGTGGAAACACCCCAAATACCAATAAGTTCTCGAGGCGAAAAACCACTCCTCTATAGCTTTCACTAGAGAGAGTTTGAACGAGTCTACTTGTTGTATTGATCTCTTGATTACAATAGAACTTGGATCACTCACCTAGACGTCCTAGCTAGATCTTGGATCACTCTTCTCACTTGAATCTCAATCTCACACACGTAGAACAACTCTAAACCGAGTATTAGGTTTTCGCTTTTCAAAGTCTTACTAAGCTATGCAATTCTCATGCAATATATAGCACACTAAATAGCTCAAACCTAACTATCAATCTAGCCGTTCTAATATTACCATAAATCTCACAAAATCTCACTAAAAGAAAATCGCTTCCTAATTCTTCATTCACAAGGAAATCTCTTCCTAAGAATATTTCCTTCCGCGTGACATTCCAACTTGTTCTCCAAGTAGTCACCATGGGCCTTACACTTCGGCGCACCGCCTTTAACAAATAAGGAAACAATAGCGCATAAGGAAATATTCCTTGCGCGTAATATTTCTTTATTCCTTAGGCGCTCCTTCACACGCGCGACCAATGCCCATCTTTGCCGAGTTGCCACTTTCGTTATTTGCCAAGATCTTCTTTTACTTATTTGACAAGATCTTCTTTTCCTTCTTTGCCAAGATCTTCTTTTCCTTCTTTAACAAGATCTTCTTTTCCTTCTTTGAAGTGCAACTCTTCCATAATTTCTTCAAGTCCATTCTTCAAGATATCTTCGACTAATAATGTTCTTCTGAATGAACTTATTCTTCACAACTGTCTTCCATTCGTCGTAACCTTACGTCTCATGGATTCCAGCAAGACTTCCTTCGTACCTGCTTGTACTTCCTTTGTTCCTGTCTACACACAAGCAGACTTCCTTCGTTCCTGCACACACAAGCTGACTTCCTTCGTTCCTTTCTACACACAAGTAGACTTCCTTCGTTCCTGTCTACACTAGTAACAATACCTACACACTCAAGTAAGCCATTAGTGAATGTTTGTCATTCAATCAAAACTTCATCACACCTCAACAATTACACGTCATGTCCACACGACATCTAATCTCGGCTCGGGCTATATAGCCTATGAGCCCACAATGTTTCACAATATCCTTGCAATTGTTTTTTTTTAAGAGATGTCCCTAAAGCATACATGATACTTGGTCAGGAAAACAGGTGCCGGCCTAATCACAAAAGGCTACTAATGATCAATGTTGGATATTTATTCTTCCGAAAGTAAAATGTAGTGATGGAGGTGGTAGTTGCCTGGTTGGTCCTTTTTATTCAATGACAATTTTTAATTTCATTCTGCTTTTCAATGTGTGGACAATACTTTGCTACAAATAGTGGCATATATCTCTTCTACAAAAGCACAAACACAAACTTTAACTCATAAAAAATATTAGGATCTTGATCAATCATACTTACTAGTTACTTGGATTTGCATTCAGAATGGCTAGAGAATTAGTAAAGCATGCTATTACAACCATAAGAATCAAGCTACTCAGGTATAAGATCGGTTCAGCTCCGGTAGATTTGAGGTGTCAATCCAGATGAGAGTCTCGTGGCACGTAGCTAAGATCTAATATGAGAAAATAAGAGCACATAACCGCTATAAAAATTCAATACATGTTCATTGTAGATCTAATGATAATAGAAAGAATATCCACCGAAACTATGTATACCATTCACTCACTTTAATTAGAAGACAAATATACAACTAAAATTGACTATTTAGCTACTTTTTTTATGTTGTAATGCCGTAATTCTGAACCATACAATGAGAGTACAAACACAAGGATATTTGGACCGGTTATTTAGAGACCAAGTCAGTTAGGGTAGATTAAAGCGGTATATAACTATATATGAACTACTCCCTCCGTCCCTTTTTGTTTGTCCACAAGTACGATTTTCGCGGGAATTAATAAATTGTAGGAATATAATGATTATAGGAGAGAGAAAAGTATAAAGTGAATGGTTAGAGGAGAGATAGAGAGAAATAGTAGATAAGATTGAAATTTGGGAGAGAGAAAAAGTGAAAATGTGGTAGTTATAGGTTGATAATAGGGATAAAATGGGTAGAATAAAGTAACATAAATGGAATAGTGGACAAACAAAAGGGGACACCCGAAAAGGAAAGTGGACAAACAAATAGGGACAGAGGGAGTATGTCGCTTTTATTTCTACTACTCCTTAATTCCCACAATTCCTTAATTCCCGTGAAAATCGTACTTGTGGACAAACAAAAAGGGACGGAGGGAGTACATTGTAACTTAGAATCTGATTTTTAGTATATTCTCACCTATGGACTCAAGCCCATCAAGCCAAATCAAAGGAGTCTGGCTCAAATCGAGATTAATCTAACAGTTCAGCATCTCGGAGCCAATCACTGTTCACGCCAGAGACCTAACCTCAGGTTGTCCCGACACTAGGGATGCACAGATTTGGCCCGGACCGGACCGAAAAATTTCAGTCTAGTCCGGTCCCCGGTCCACATATTTCAGAAATTCCGGGTTCCGGTCCGGTCCGGTCCAGGACCGGAAACCCGGATAATTTTTTTTTGAAAAAAAATTGTTAAAGAATTTGGAATTTTTTTTATTTTTATATAGAAAAAACCCGGTCCCCGGTCCAAGAGTTTGAAAAATTCTGGACCGGTTGTGCATCCCTACCCTACCCGACACTTTTCTTTGGCGCCTCTTTGATCATTGGACTCAAATGAACCCAAGGACTCAACCGAACTCAAGGTCTCAACTCTCAACCAAGATCAAGAACGCCTATAAGATGTCCATCAAAATCTAGAGTGACTAGCGCTACTAACTACGCCCGGGCGCTCCAGCGCGCTAAAACAAGGCGCTCGAGGCCTTAGCTCAACTTTGGCTCTATTTTCCGTAAGTGTGTACATCAACGACGTTTGTATACCACGTTAGACATGCATTCTTTCTTTTTGTTTTTTTGCTTTCTCTTATCCGCCACAACATTCTCATCTAGCTAGAAATTTAAACCAAATACCCCAACTTTTCATGAAGATAATGGGTTTCGAAATCATGGATGAGGAGACGATATATTCCGAGTTGGAATCCAATGTTTTTAATGGTTGAGAAAGAGATGAAAAAAGAGAGGAGGAAGACTAAGAGCACCCACCGAATTCGATACCTATTAATCCCCAAACACCATACCTTTGTACATTTACCATGACTAGTGTCCGGGACCCGTGCTTCGCACGGGCTATACAATATTTTTTTTATATACACGAATTTGTATTAGAAAGGAAGATTGTAGCAAGGCTTCGGTAGTTACACGACAAACACAATTATTAGATTTCAAATTATACACATGAAAATGTATGCATCCACGTAGTAGGATATGAGGGGTAAGAATGTAAGATGTATGCATCCATGTCCTAACCATCGTTTACGCATGTAATTTATTTGTTGTTTTGAACGAAAGAAAGAAATCTCTAAGTAATGAGATTTAAGCACGGAACTGATACTTTTATTAAATCACTTTGTATAATAGGTATGTCATCCTTTCAGTATCTAACATCCTCAACATTGTTACTGTATCCACAAATAGCTTAGCAACTTCCATTTTATAGCAACCAAAGATATCCTCCAGTAATAAAAGCTCCAACCTTCCATCTCACCCGTCCATCCATCTTGAATAAAATTGGTAAATTCATCCATCTTGCTTCAAAGTCGCCCCTATGAATGGTGCGATTGGAACCGATACCCCCGTCACGAACGGCGGCCATATATTCACACCATTCGTATCCTGCACTCAACATATAAATTTTAATTAGATCATATCATAGCAAAGCAAATCATTATCGCCTCAAATTTTAATTAGATCATATCAAAGCAAATCCTCAAACTTTGACAAATTTGCAATGTTTACAATAAATTTTGAAACATTAGTAAAGTTTTTGGCGTGAAGGGTTGCTTTGTATCTGCATTCTGCACTCACCGTAGAATATATTCCTATCAACATCTATTCAATTATTTTTAGAATTATTACGTCAAGGCAATTCTATTTCAAAAAATAAGCATGTATTTCATTTTCATGGAATCCAAAAACAAATACAACATGTAGCATGTTACTTGAGCTCAACTTCTTTCAAACAGGAAAAGTGCAGTGTGCTCAAACACTCAAACCTGCGTCTCAGACTTGAGCAATAACTCTTAAATGTTAACACAATAAGGAAAAAAATACAAAATTTGACTATAGGTATAGAGAAATGGAGGAAGAAAACTGCACACCGCTCGAATATTTTTCTTCCTAAGCGGAACTTCTCTCCTGTTAGTAACATTTAAACAACTCACGTGAATTTGGAAGCATCTTCTCTGACACAATTTGATTGCAATCCCGCTTTTACATGAAAGATTTTTTGAAGCTTCATTTTTGTCTAATAGTTGTCCGGAGGGAAGAAGAGGGGCTCTCACGCTCTGTCCTCGCATGTTTAATGAGTAGATTCTTTGTACTGATAGATGGAGACACCTGAAACTATAAAAAAATCCTATAAATATCATGATGGAGCTATAAGAGAAGACCTATATTTCCCAAAAAAAAATGAAAGTGCCAAATTCATTCATATTGAAAATTTGAAACAACAAAAAACAGTTTGAGTACTTGTTCCATAGCAGTTTCAGCACACATATATGATTGAGAGATTGATGTCCACATAGTCACAAAAAGGCTCCACTCTTTTGGATGCTTCAAGCAAAACATCAGGGTCATTAGCACAAAATTGGACTGATAAGGGGCAATCCTCCTAAAAAGGTTTTCAAATTAATCTACTGTCAATCCAATGCAGATAATGTTAACCATGAAGAAATGCAAAGAGATTACATGTTTGTCAAAATGAACTCCTGCAAGCAGTTCACACATACACAGAAGACGTATTCATTCTTCACCATTAACCTTGCTACTCCCATATAATGGTAATCCAGTTCAGCAGGAAAAGGCTACACCCTTCTCCCACAAATATAACTATTCAACAAATATTTATTTTAGTTTTGAAGCAAAAATTGGTTGTTGATAGTACATTCAATCTATTCAATTGTAATCAAAACTGCTAAGTAAATCAACAACTATAGAAAAAGGAACAATATAACCTCCATGCTTAACTAAATCGATCAATCTCAACGCACCAATCGACCACTAAATTTGCACATTTAGGGAGGCAGAAGCAAAGGAGTATAAGCAGTCTGTTGACTTGTTCTCCGTACTTCCAGCATTTTAGCAACACTAAAAAAAATACAATTGATATAAACAACATTTATGTACCTTGGATCAGGAAGCCGATCAAGATTATCCCATTAGGGGTGAAACTGATCCCTGCAAGTTATAAGAAAATAGTAACCAACAACAAAACATATAAAAAATGTTAGGAGAGATAAATAAAGTGTTTTTTGGATATAGTCATATAAACAAAGGAATTGAAACAGGCTAAAATACTAATTTGCATAATCAATTAAAATCAAAAAGAGAGAAAAGGTTAAGGGATTATTCAGATAAAGCGAATTGAATAACATATGCACGGCTGAAATTTCTTATGAAAATCAGGTTTAAGAAACCTAAAACACTTGCTTCGGTTCTCAATTTTGCACAGTGATATTCCAAGATGTTCATTTGAGAAATTTTAAGCTGCAAGTACAAGCAATACAAGCAAGAACAGCAACAATTGCAAATCAACTTTCGCAAAGCGCAATTATGAGCTATTATCCAAGAAACAACTCGGAAAATCGAAATCGAAATCGAAGGAGAAAATAATCCTAAAAGATTCTAATCGTGCCACAATCAGGACTACCAGGGGGGACTACGATTCTCTATGCAATTCAATGAATTCACATAAAAACATCTAAAGATCAACACCAAAAGCAATACCGTCTTTTCTTCAAGCTTGTTCGGACCGAAAACTTCAAGCCTCCTTTGTCCTTCACTGGATGTCAATCCCTCTTTTTTGCATCTCAGCTAGGTAAACACTTCCTCCATTGGAAGCTTGGCCTATTTTTCAAATAAAAGAACATTATCAATTTTCACTCATAAGAAAAGTATGAAATCATAAAAACAACACATGAAAACATGAGATTTTTAGAAAAGTGGCTAACCTTATCATTACGCTTGTATGCTCTTCTGCAACACAATTCTCTTAAGAAGAAGATCGTCAATATGTGGAAATTTTGTATTAAAAACATCCACCAATGCAACAAAAACATGCGTGAAGCCTAGCTCTACAAAAAAGACCACTTCCCGTAATTAAATTCTCGTTGAGCAACTCTGGGATTATATTCTTTATATTGGTGGCATTGACCTTGTTCACCAGACCATTAACATCAGCATCTGACACAACAACCACAAAAAAAAAAAAAAATAGATCTCAAATAATCAGAATCTATCACAGGAACGTAAATTAGTAAATAATTCAGTCTTACTCAAAAACCTCCTGCTTGCATCACTGCAACTGAAGTCAGATTCTTCTTTTAGCCTCTTGACAGTAGAAGCACACCATGCACGGTCCGTCTTGCTACCCTCGTTTTCCGACATGAATGCATGTTATATGTTACATAATTGCAGATTAGATGATGCACGAAAAAGAAATATGAAAGACGATTACCATAGAAGTGATGATTTCTCCAACTGTATCACAACCAAAACATTTGTCACCTGTCTCCATCCTGAGTGGAAATCACTGTCAACATTCTTGATCAGATCTAGAAGTTCTTTTTCAGAGGTGAGCACATTTATTATCTCCATAGATAATAGAAAGTTGTAGCCTCAAGGCAATTGATAAATATATGCACGTGACATATTTCTTGTACATAGAAAGGTGGCTAGTTTTTAAACTAAACACTGCTGTAAATAAGAACATGAAAACTGACTTAATGCAAACAGATAGCGCTTCTATCATAACTAAGAAATAATCCTCTCCCTTCATTCGTGTCAGACGAGGTAGTCAATTTGATTGACAAAGCGCAGCTGCAAATCAAAGTTGAACTCATGACAACAGCTTATTGGCATCAAAGTGATCAAACATCTTATTGGCAGTTTCTTCATGCATGGACAGTGTTCTGTAGAGCAATCACATTGTTCTATAATGGGTGTTTCGAGTTGGAATTTCCACAAAACATGTTCTAGTGTTGAGATTCAGCCTAATTTTCACATTGATTTATTTTAATTGCACTCTATTAGTATAAAAAAGCAACAAATTGAGCTAAAAGTATGCCTACAATGTACAAGCACAAATATTATAGAACACCTCTAGAATTCATGAAATAAATGATGTTGAAGTCGTCTGAAAATCTGAAAATACTGCATTTTCAAATCATACCACCCATGCTTCCTAGAATTTCTTTATCACATATATATACAAAAAAATAAACCTTAACTCAACAAAATCCATGTTCTCTTATAATATAATCTCATATTTTGAACCACTAATACGCTTATTCTCAGAAGAACAAAATTCAGAGAGAGAACCAGAATTAGCAGAAGCAACCTAAAGATTATTGTTATCATTAAATTGTACCTGGTACATGGGATATTGAACAGGATACGAAGATCCTCCATATAACATACTGGAATTCATGTCATTTCCCTGGAAATTAAATCATTTTTTTGGTCTGATTTGGACTGCACTTCAGTGTTCTCTGTAGTATTTGTCTTCTTGAGAGATGAGCAAAGAAGCATGAACCACTCTTCCAAGCATGATACTTTCTACAAGGATGAATGCCAACAAGATAAGATATCAAACACACACAAAAATTGATCATGGAAGATATGTACTCGTACAATATTTCATCCCTTCGTTTATTGTTCATGATTAGCTCAGTAGGGTGTTTACTATTTAGATATACTTGAATGTAGGTTTTTTTTCGTAAAGTTAAGGTATTAGATGTATAACCAAGTACAAAGAAAATGAAATATTAACTGCGACAAACTGGGAGTAAACTGCTAACTGTAGTGAGAAATTCCTTCATGGGTTCATCAATATCATTTGAACAGAGGCCAAGCATATGCAACAAGGTTAAGGTTATTTTTTTTTTTTTGGTTTCTCACTCTAGTTCAGCGGTTAGGGGACTCCCCTACTATCCTTACATCTAGAGTTCGAGCTGCGTGAGTGGCTCTCCCAACAAACAAGGTTAAGGTTATTTGCAAGGAAGAAAATATAAACAATTAAAAAATTATACAAGATAAATGACCTAAAAATAAGACACATCAAAGATAATTCCAGTGCCACAATACTGATTGATTCCAATTTAGATGCATCGGACTGAACAAAAAGGTACTGTATAATTTTAGGCAAGGCAAAATGTATAAAATATATTTATAAAGTTCCTAAGAAGCCATAGTGACAAAATCTAGACGGAAGTAGACTCGTATGGTATCTCCAATCTATCTCTCGAATTTTGAGTTTGGTTTAGACGATGCAAACGCAATCTTCTTCCTTCTACTCTTTAAGGAGGTATGGCAGAATGAAAATAGATTAGACAACCACAATTTGTGCAACTAAAAACTAACAAACTAAAAACTAACTGTGTATTCTGTATATAAAACCAAGGCATGTTCTTAGATCTTCTATATATAAAACCAAGGCAGGTTTTGCAAGTAACAATCATTAACTGAGTACCACTATCACATACGGACAGAATAACTTCATATTCCAACTCTAATGAGAGAGTTAGGGATTACCTGATGTCGACTGAGACAATTTCTCTCAATTTTCCCCCAAATCGCTAAATTGAAGGTTTAGGGTTCTTCAATCGCCCTCCGAAACGCCTGGAAGAGGAACGAAGGAAGAAAGGGGACAGTTGGAGCTCGGGGACAGGAGGAACGAAGGATTAGGGTTCCTGTAATTGTTCTTGCAATTACCTGAGCAAAAGAAAAGAATAAAATACCAATCTCCCGCAGAAATCCTGCTGATGCTGAAGGGAAAGTACTGGAGAGCGAGATTGTCGAGTTTCTTTCCAGAAGCAACAGCGAAGAGAGAAGGAACGAAGCCGAGAGGAAAGCCTTGTCCAAGAAACGACATCTGAGCAACTCGGTGCGCTCGGCTGGCTCGAGCCGCGTCGAGCGGAATTGGCTCGCCGGGGAGGGTGTTTCACCTACGGATGCGGCTTCGACGACAGAGAAGAAGGGTGACAAGACGAGGCGAAGCGAGAAGCGACGAAGGAATCGGGGACGACTGACGAGGCGAAGAAGCGAGAATGGAGAAGGGAGAAGGAAGCTGCTGAACTGTGAACGAAGGGAAAAGTCACACTTGCCCTTTTCTATTTTTTAGAAGCTTAATAAAACCAGTGGCATTTTTCGTAATTGCTACGGAAATTCAAGTTACATTACAAAGTCAAAAACTTAAAATGAGATCTCAACCCTTTATTTAGTTTTAAGCCTACGTGGCCTATCTTACAACCCTTGATAAAAGTATTTCTTACACAATTGCATTCTCACATTTATTGTAGTTAGGATTTTAGTATGTCAACATGTAACATATATAATAAAGTCAAAGTATTATGAGATATTATAAACAAACTATATCATAAGTCAAACAATTAAACTCCAAAGAACTTCGTAGTACATCTTTACCTTGGTCGGCCAATTATAATAGCTCAATAGTTGTGCTGGCCAGTTCATTCTTTTGCTGCACCACTTATATACAAAAATAATAATTTAAAAAAACAATAATGATGCAACAAACTGGACCCATTTCCCGCCAACGTTTATTCTTTGCCATTTTTCTTTTTGGTATGACTAATCATAATGTAATTGTCCCTTGAATGATACGTTGTTTGGAGTACGTGTCCCCTGATATTTTCTGATTTTGATTTGTGTTTGGTCCTTACTCTTTATTTTATTTTAGGAAGTTTCAAACTGAAAACGACTTTAAATTATTTATCTCTCTCTCAAACACAAAATTCCTCCAGCAACTCTATATTTCTCCATCTGGGTACTATTTGTATGAGCTGTTCATTAAGACACTCATCTGGTCCTTCTTAGCTTGCACTTGTTTTCTTCTTCCTCGTGTTGTAAGGCATATTTTCTGAATTCTTAGTGATTTTCGGGCGAATGGCGGATCGATATGAGCCTATAAAGAATCTCGGATCGGGTAATTTCGGTGTGGCGAAGCTTGTTAGAGATAAGACTACCAAGGAGCTTGTTGCTGTCAAATACATTGAAAGGGGAAAAAAGGTTTCATCTCTTCTTTTCTTTTCTTGGTTCTTAGCTTCTTGATTATTGCACTAATTTGGTTTACTTTGTTTAATTGTTGTGTTTATGGAGATTTTCATGTTTTCAAATTTGTTCCTGCAATCTGTACAGATTGATGAAAATGTTCAGAGGGAGATTATCAATCATAGGTCACTCAGACACCCAAATATAATCAGATTTAAAGAGGTAAGTAAATTAAATCCCATCATTATTTTGCTTCAAGTACTTTCTCTACACAAATGAAATGAGTACTTATTTGTACTGGTGTTTTAGGTCTTTCTAACTCCAAAGCATTTAGCAATTGTGATGGAATACGCTGCTGGAGGCGAGCTCTTCAAGAAGATATGTGAAGCTGGACGTTTTAGCGAAGATGAGGTGACTACTAAACTTACTTGATTAGTTAATTTCTCTGTTTTTTTTGCTAACAAAGTGTATCTTAACATTATGATTAAAACTGTTTTTGATCATACAGGCTAGATTTTTCTTTCAACAACTGATTTCAGGAGTCAGTTACTGTCATTCCATGGTAAAAATTCATTTTCCTCTTCTTATGATGCTCTTTTAACCTTTTCTTTTCAAAAATCTTATCATTTTTGGTATGTTGATTCTGTTGTGTTACTGCAGGAAATTTGTCACAGGGATTTGAAGTTAGAGAACACTCTCCTAGATGGAAGTCCAGCACCGCGTCTCAAGATATGCGACTTTGGTTACTCAAAGGTGGCTACTTTGTTGAATATAATTAGAAATTCTCAACAAGTTCCTTAACGTTCATATTTTTTCGTCTTAGTCCGGCTTACTGCACTCACAACCGAAGTCAACAGTCGGAACACCAGCATACATTGCACCTGAAGTTCTCACAAGGAAAGAATATGATGGAAAGGTAAACAAATTTCCCCTTATTTAAGCCCAATGTATTTTACCATATTTATATTTGCCAAAGTAATCTAAGTTTGAAGGCTTTTATTGTAGATTGCTGATGTTTGGTCATGTGGGGTGACTCTCTATGTCATGCTTGTTGGAGCTTATCCATTTGAAGATCCTGAAGACCCGAAAAACTTACGCAAAACAATCTCGGTATGTCATCATTTGGCTTACACAATTACATTGTTAAATTTCACTTTGTAGTTATGTATAACATCATCATTCGACACAGAGGATAATGAGCGGGAATTACTCAATACCAGATTACGTGCGCATATCAGTAGATTGTCGGCATCTCCTTTCTCGTATCTTTGTCTCGAATCCCTCCAAGGTAATAATCAATTTGAGATTTTATTCAAGGTTCGTTTGGATTCCATTAAATTAATGTATTATCCGGCATTATTATGTCAAAAAAACATTATAATGTTGGGTAATGCAGTATTAAATGTCATCCAAATGAACACTGAAATCAAGAAGTGTCAATTACACAAGAAGCTCAAGATCTAAAGTTTAACTGCAGAGAATCACTCTATCTGAAATCAAGAAGCATCCTTGGTTTATGAAGAACATGCCTAACGATTTGGTGGAAGGCGAAAAGACGAACTATAAAGGAAGTGAAGGCGAGCAATCGTCACTTCAAACTGTGGAGGAGATGATGCACATTATAGAAGAAGCAAGAGTTCCAGGGGAAGCTTCGAATGGACAGCAATTATTGGACCCTGATGACTCAGATGCTGACCTGGAGGAGTCTGATGTCAGCGGCGACTTCGTTACAGCCGTCTGATTATTTACACTTCTTGACGATTTTATTCAAAGAAATATGTCTGTTTGAAAACAAGAGTGGTGATAGAATAAGTTCAATCTTTTATGAAGAAGTCAAGTGTAAAATGTATATAGTGTGGTGAATGGTGATTGTAGTTTTGTTTGTGTGTTTATATAGGATTCTCTGGATGTGCTCAATATTTGTGCAGTAGATGGATTAAATCCTAAGAAATGAATTTGTAGATTGGGCTGCAATTGGAACAAGTCATATTAGGCCCAGCTTATTCTAGGAAAGTTGTAGAGCCTAATTGGGTTTGTCAAACTTATGTGTCCATTTCCCTAAATGTATTGAATATACTAGGCCCAATACTCATTTTTATAGAATTTGTTTTTTACCTTTTAATCCTTATGATAAGAGTTCTCACTTTTTTAGTCATTCACAACTTTCTATCAGATGACAATACTTTGTCACCATTTAATGACAATAACTGTCATCAGTTAAACCGTCGTCAAGTACTTTATAAAGTGTCATCATGTGTCAAAAGATCAATTAACACATTATTAATTTTTTAGGGTTAGAAAATTAAACTTAAACTGTAAAAATAGTTAGTTAGTTAGCCAGGAGAGGAGAATGTATTTAGGTAGTTAATTACGAGGTTTGTTATTTCAATTTGTAATTTTTTACTCTTTTGATGCAAATTATATTTTTTAATTGGTTAAAAATGAGGTGAGTGATAAATTTTAGAAAATAATGATAAAAATATAGTGTAATTAATGAATTCTTTAGCTATTGTGCAAATGTCTAAAATGACATTCTTTAATTAACGGAGATACGTAATAGTTAATTAATTAAACGACCCCAAGAAAATCACTTAGTATATGCGAAGAAATTTATAAAGATATATATTTTTCATTTACGCCACAGTTTTTTCATAGAGCTTATTGTTTTATCAGGTCTCATTTGTCTCACTATAAGTTTGATGGGGGTCGTGTCACATGTGAGATAAATAACTGTTGATGTTTACACAACATAAGGTAAGTATATTACTGTTCGGAAAGAACTATTTAATCACCCAAATGTGTAAACTTTGTATCACTTAATTGATAGTAAGTTTCTCCTTCCATCCATATATTGTACAACATGCAATGTTCATGTAAGTTGACTTTTCCACCTATTTTCTGTTTGCAGATTGAGTCCTGCAGATTTCCCAATTATTGATGACTTGGATGATACTGTTGTAGACTAGCAAATTACCCAATCCATGCGTACTCGAATTGGTGAGTCATAAACAAAAATTACAAATATTATACTACCAGTTAAGTTGACATTTAGTGACAACGAGGTTGATGAGAGTCAGGGCCGTCTGGATGTTTTAAAAGGCCCTGTTTAAAATTTCAATTAGGCCCTAAAATTTCATAACCAACGCAGTAGTGAAATCATAAATTTTATAAATCTGCAAACTTTTAAGTCTACAATTGGAAATCTCACTGAGCAAAGTATAAACTACTGAAACTACAATTACTTAAAGATTGTTTTTCTTCTAACATTCTTAGAAACAAAATCTTCGATCAACTCTTCACAGCCCACGTTCTCCATGAAGTCATTCTCGATTGCGATCAAAGCTAATCCATTGAGTCGCTCATGTGTCATTGTTGAACGCAAATAAGACTTCAATAGCTTTAACCAATTTACCCCTAAATATGCACGGCCCATTCTCTACACTTCTACTCATCAAAATTTGGAAATAACTTCAGTAATTATTAATTCTGTAATTTGAAACAAAACTAACCCACGCTTGAAGAAGAACTTGCAAGAGGTGGATGTGAATCGATCTGAACTTCAACAAACTCTTCCTTGTGAACCGATGGAAAGAAAGAGATATAATTATCAAAGAAAACCCAAGAATCGGGTGAAGAATTTGGGCCTCCATTCAAGCAAATTATATAGGTAAAGAAAGAGAAAAGAGTATGAATTTGAACGTTGGAGAAAAGGGGCGAAATTAATGGAGTCTTGATAGGGATTTGGGAGAGAAATTAAGGGAATTGATGTTGAGCGGCGACGGGGAAGACGAAGCGTCTCAAGAGGCGAATAAATCTGAGAATTTAGGCTGAGAAGTTGAAACTGAATGAGAAAAATTAGAAATAAACCCAAAAAAACATTTCTACACTCACCTAACTATACTGGGCCGAAATATATATGGGCCCCAAAAAATTTGGGGGCCCTGTGCAGTAGCCCAGGTTGCTCCTGCCAACCTACGGGCCTGATGAGAGTGTACGTATTTGATATTCAAATGAAACAAAATTCTTGTATAGTTATCTGATTGTGAGCAAAGTTGTGGCTATATACATTTGAGACGTCTTCGTCGTTATAAATGTGGTGCAGCAAGTGATACTCTTTTGTGAGATTATATACGTTCGACTCAGATTATCACAAACACACAAGAATCACCACATGCAGAAGATAAAATGACACAATGAGTTGTTAACGAGGTTCGGACTCAGCCTATTCCCCGTGGCCTCAAGATTGATGACCAAATCCACTAAGTAGGTCACAATATTACAAGAGAGCAAAGCTCTATGTTCAGATCAAGATACACAGAACAGAGACAACAAGAATCTGTAAAGCAAGAGAAGAGAAAACTCCCTAAACCAAAGCGTGTAACCAGATCTCCTCAAGACTTCAACCCGTCGAGCATCTGCGGGCTTCTCTACTCGTCAAGGCCTCCAACTCCAAGCAAGAACACAATCTGCTAGAAGTTATCTCTAGAAGCAAAAGCTTTGCTTCTGTCAAGATCAAGCTCTCGAACCACAGTCAAGAACACTCAGGAAAACCCAAACCCAAAACCCTAGAAGAAGCTCTCTTTCACAGATGGAGGCGGTGAGGAAGAAGTGATTCTGATAAGAGAGCAACAACAGGGTAGAGAGTTTAAATACCTCAGCCTCAACAAGCACACGCGGAGCCCCAGCAGCAACCTCAGACGGGTCGGGTCGAGCACCTGGGCCACAGCTGGTTACTGGGCTTCAAACAAATGATCAAGCCCAATTACAGATTAAAGCCCAACACTGCTCTACGTACAAAATGATCTGAACATTTACACTTGGGATTAATCATCAACATAACTTGACAATCACCCATTACAATTTGCCCTCTTGATTGTCATGTAACCTACTCAGCCTAGCTCTAACTGTAACACACAGTCGTACTAAACTAGGAGTGAATTCTGGCACATCTACCATCGTCGACCAAGTCTTCACACTTCATCATGGACAGCTGCAGATATGCAGGAAGTTCCTACAAAATGCAAACTTATCAGCTGTAACAATCTTAGTACCAAAATCTGCAGGATTTAAGTCACCCTTAATCTTAGTAACAACTATCTGCTTCTTTTCAATCAGATCTCCAATAAAATGATGCCTCACATCAATGTGTTTAGACCTTTCATGATAAACAGGGTCTTTACATAAGTATAAGGCACTCTGACTATCCATATGTAAAACAGGTAGATAAGTAGTACACTGAATTTCATTTAATATCCCAGTTAGCCATATAGCTTCTTTAGCAGCTTCAGTAGCAGCTATGTACTCAGCCTCTGTAGAGGAGAGTGCCACAACTGACTGTTGCTGTGTTTTCCAGGAAACACAATTCCCAGCCCAAGTATAAAAATAGGAAGTAGTAGACTTTCTAGTATCTTTGTTACTAGCATAGTCTGAATCCACATAACCAAATAACTCATCCCTAGATGTATGCTCACCATACACTAAGCACAAGTCTTTGGTCCCACTAATATACCTCAGAGCATATTTCATAGCCAACCAGTGGTCATTTCCTGGATTGGACATGAACTTGCTCAAAACACTGATAGAGAAAGCAAGATCTGGTAGTGTACACAACATTGCATACATTACAGATCCCACTGCCACATCATAAGGCACACTAGACATTTGCTCAATTTCTTTAGGATCAGTAGGACAACTATTCTTACTTAACTCCAAATGCCCTCCTAAGGGTATAGAAGTAGGCTTTGAGTTATCCATACTGAATTTATCCAGAACTTTCTGAACATACTCAGTCTGAGATAACCTCATGAGCTTACTCTTCCTATCTCTAACAATTCTAACACCTAGAATCATTTGGGCAGGACCTAAATCTTTCATGTCAAAGTGAAGTTTTAAGTCTCTCTTAACACCAGTAATTAACACCTTAGAGTTACTGATAAGAAGAATATCATCCACATAAAGAAGCACATAAACTGGAGAACTAGTCTTAACACCCTTAAAATAAAGGCAAGTGTCATAACTGCTTCTGTGAAAACCTAATTGTTTCATGCAAGCATCAAATTTTAAGTTCCATTGTCTAGGTGATTGTTTCAACCCATAGATAGACCTTTTTAATAAACATGCAAGATCAGGATTTTTAATGTCAGTAAAACCCTTAGGTTGTTTCATGTAAATTGTCTCATCCAATTCACCATGTAAGAAAGCAGTCTTAACATCCATTTGTTCCAGTTCCCAGTCAAACACAGTACACATAGCAAGCAAAAGTCTCATTGTCTTATATTTAACCTCAGGTGCAAATATATCATTATAATCTATGCCTTCCCTTTGGGTAAAACCTTTGGCTACTAACCTAGCTTTGTATCTAGGAGGATCCTTAGAACTATTACCCTCTTTTATTTTATAAATCCATTTACAATCAATGAGCCTAGCATTTTCAGGTTTGGGCACTAAAGTCCAAGTTTTATTAGTCATCATAGAGTCTATCTCATCATTCATAGCACTAAGCCATTTCTTAGACTCAGAACACCTAGAAGCTTGCTCATAAGTATCAGGGGTATAGCTATTATTTATCACATTAGCAGTCATAAAAGCATAGTCAACAAGACCAGTACACATAGCCACAACCTCAGCATTATTCACAGAGAATTTTTTATTTGGAATTCTAAGTCTGGGGGCTCTATCTCTAGTCAATTGATATTCATTTAAGTCATGCACATTATTATTATTCTCAGACACCACAGTGTTATCATTGTGCACATCAGAAGACTGTAAAGGAATATTAATGCTAGATGAGGATACTTCCCTGTTTCCTTCCCCTAAATGTTGAGGGTTGTTGTTGTTTGTGTCACTCTCAGCTTCCAGGCTGGTTTTGTTTGAGCCTGGTTCAGCAGCTCTTGAGTCTTCTTCAGATTCATTCTGACTCATGGAAGGATGTCCTAGGTCGAACTCCTCCTCTCCTGGGACTTCACTTGGTCCTTCTGGTATGTAGAATTGGTTTCTTGTCACCACTTCTACACTCTCATCTTCTTTGGTACCTGTACTCTTGGATGCAGATGTTAGAATATTTTTGTAATGAAAATCTTTTTCATTAAATGTCACACTCCTAGATAAGATCACCTTATAGCCATGAGGTTGAATTATAAGCAACTTATATCCTTTTACTCCCTCAGGATAACCTAACATTATACACTTCTGAGCTCTTGGTTTTAATTTTCCTTGAGAAATTTGTGAGTAGGCAGTACAACCAAATGGTCTCAAATGAGATATACTTGGTTTTCTGCCAGTCCACATTTCTTGAGGAGTTTTAAAATCAATAACAGAAGAGGGTGATCTATTTATGAGGTAGGAAGCTGTGGTAACAGCTTCTCCCCACAAGGAATGTTTTAATCCTGAACTTATTAGCATGCATCTAGCTTTTTCTAATAAAGTTCTATTCATTCTTTCTGCAGTGCCATTTTGTTGGGGTGTTCCAGGCACTGTTAAGTGTCTTTGACCCCTTCTAGAGTACAGAAATCATTAAACAAGTGATTACAAAATTCAAGGCCATTATCTGTCCTAAGGCACTTTAGTTTCAAGTCAGATTGTTTTTCTACAGCATATTTCCAGTTCTTAAAGGCAGAGAATGCTTCATCCTTAGTTTTTAATAAGTAAATCCACACTTTCCTAGAGTAGTGATCAATAAAAGATATAAAATACCTTTTACCACCTACAATACTTACCTGAGCTGGACCCCACAGATCGGAGTGCACATACTCCAGGGGTTTGCTGGCTACATAAGAAGATCTAGAAAAAGAATTATTAGTTTTCTTTCCAAAAATACAATCTTCACAAAAACTTAAGTACACTGGTTTTTTATCAATTAAACCATGTTTATACAGATAATTCAAGCCTTTATTACCTATGTGTCCCATTCTGTTGTGCCAAGCTTTAGTCTGATCTAAGGTTAAACTATTATCCATTTTGGAGAGATTTAACTCAGGTGAAGTTATAACATGATACAGCTCACCCCTTTTAATTCCCTTAATAAGAGTTGTCCCATTTCTGATGACTTCCCTTATACCATTATGAGTAATAATTTGACATTTAAGATCATCAAAAACTGACTCAGATAACAAATTCCTTCTTAATTCTGGAACCCACCTAACATTTTGAAGAATCCTAGTCTTTCCATCAAACATAGTTAGAGGGACTTTACCTAATCCTTTAATAGCTAGAGCACTGTGGTCTCCTAACATAACTTTCCCTCCATCACACTCAGTTAAGGAGCTAAAGAAGTTTCTGTAAGGAGTGGCATGCATAGTGCAGCCAGAATCAAGTATCAAGTCATAATCAACATGGGAATCACAGCACATAAGCACTTCACAATTTTCATAATCCTGAGACTCAAGTAAAGAAGCAGAATTATCATGACCTTCCTTACTAGACTCATCTCTTTTCTTTTTATGACAGTCTTTAATGAAGTGGCCAGTTTTGTTACAGTAGAAACACTTTCTCTTCTTATCACTATCAGAAGAATTTGAAGGCTCATATCTCTTTTCTTTCTTAGTCTTAAACTTCTTCTTGTTTTTACCATTCATCATTAAAGCCTCAGCTTTTACCTCAGTCTTTTTGTCAGAATTTTTAGTTCTAAACACTTTTAAGGTTTCATTTTTCTCAGTAACAGAATCTATGATCTTTTGTGTAGTCAAAGTTTCATTACTATACTGAATCACATCCTTAAAATTATCAAACTGAGAGGGTAAAGAGTTAAGAAGCAAGACAGCTTGGTGGGTTTCTCCTATCTTATCATTACATCTTTCTAAGTCTTGAGTCATCCTAAGATATTTATCTAGGTTATCACTCAAAGTCAGATTAATATCCATTTTAAAAGTGAATAATCTGCAGAGCAAAGAAATCCTAGAGGGTAGAGACTTAGTAAGATATAATGCTTCTAGAGCATCCCAGAGAGATTTAGTAGTAGTATGATTTACCACTTGTCGAGTCACATCATCAGATAGCCTTATGAGGATCTCTGAGTGAGCTTGTTCATCCATCTCCATCCTCCTAGCAGATGAGGTTTCTGCCAGGTAGTCCTGTTTGATGGCTTTGCTACACTTTTCCTTCACCAGTATAGCTTTCATTTTGACTTGCCACATTGCAAAATCTGTAGTTCCATCAAAGGATTTCATCCTAATGTTGTTATCACCCATGGTTTTATTTCCCCTGAAAACAGACACACAAGTAAGTTTCAAGATTGAGGATAAAACTGAACAACAAGGAAGAGAAGCAAATCTTGAACAAATAATAGCAAGATTTGCAGATCCTAGGTCTAAAGCACACAGATCAAGACCAACACAGTCACAGGAATAATCTGAATCAATAGATGCGGAAGCAAAGGGCCAAGATCATTCACAGAGCAATGATAGTACCTAATTGTGCAAATTTCTACACAAATCACACAAGATTTTAGATATAGCAGTAATCAAGTAACCTGGCTCTGATACCAATCTGTGAGATTATATACGTTCGACTCAGATTATCACAAACACACAAGAATCACCACATGCAGAAGATAAAATGACACAATGAGTTGTTAACGAGGTTCGGACTCAGCCTATTCCCCGTGGCCTCAAGATTGATGACCAAATCCACTAAGTAGGTCACAATATTACAAGAGAGCAAAACTCTATGTTCAGATCAAGATACACAGAACAGAGACAACAAGAATCTGTAAAGCAAGAGAAGAGAAAACTCCCTAAACCAAAGCGTGTAACCAGATCTCCTCAAGACTTCAACCCGTCGAGCATCTGCGGGCTTCTCTACTCGTCAAGGCCTCCAACTCCAAGCAAGAACACAATCTGCTAGAAGTTATCTCTAGAAGCAAAAGCTTTGCTTCTGTCAAGATCAAGCTCTCGAACCACAGTCAAGAACACTCAGGAAAACCCAAACCCAAAACCCTAGAAGAAGCTCTCTTTCACAGATGGAGGCGGTGAGGAAGAAGTGATTCTGATAAGAGAGCAACAACAGGGTAGAGAGTTTAAATACCTCAGCCTCAACAAGCACACGCGGAGCCCCAGCAACAACCTCAGACGGGTCGGGTCGAGCACCTGGGCCACAGCTGGTTACTGGGCTTCAAACAAATGATCAAGCCCAATTACAGATTAAAGCCCAACACTGCTCTACGTACAAAATGATCTGAACATTTACACTTGGGATTAATCATCAACATAACTTGACAATCACCCATTACATCTTTGTATTTGGATTTTATGATATGACTGGAAATCTCTAAAGGCTAGACACACATAATATATACTTATATTTCAAGTTACTTCTTCTGTACTGTCAACCTCAAGATTGGAAATGACTTTAGATGCACATACGAATATGAATATCAATGGACAAGGTTTTTCCAAATTTCAGGGAAATCTTTTTATAAATCACGGTTTAAGCCTTAAGGACGTCTAATTCCATTCATAAAAATTAAATATATAGAACAAACATACGCATATAAATGAAATCCAAGCCTGTAAAAGCAATATAGAGTTAGAAAACTTTCCATTAATCAATTTAAATGGATCACTACTACATCAAAACCCTAAATTGATATTGTCCGGTCCGAATCTCATAGAATAATTATCTCATAACCATGCCTAGCAAAAAAAATATGCCTGTGTAAAATCAGCAGTCTATCTAGATCAGATGTGCATGTTTTTTAAAATTAATGGATGAGAAATTTGAGAATAACTTTGACAGTCTTTGGCTTTCGATTCTCTTTGCTCGGGTTAATTTGAGGCACTGGAAAGTATCCAAAGCTGTTTGTTTAAGAGGGAAAAAATTACTTTATGTTCCTTTGATACCATTACAATCAGATTAGTTGTAAATTTAGACATTTGCAATTAATAAAGCTAAAAGTGAGGCGTAGTAAAAGCAAAACGTAGGAATTCAAGCGCCTCATTTCCACAAATGTAAGGGTAAGCATAAAGAAAATATTACTCCCAAGCCAGCCACGTGATAATGACTAGATTGATAAATCAGATAAATTTTTCATCCAATACTTCATTTGGATTTTGTTGTGTTCAGATACAATGGCTTGATTCTTGATAGCTTCATTTGGAACCAAATTTTATTAGATAAGATGTCATTATCCTTGTTCGAATCTTTCCACTTACTTGAATCCTATTCTGTAAGTTTTTTTTTTTGTTTTAAGATAGGGAATTTCTTAAGTACTCCGTAATTCAGAATCTAAAGTCTAGATTTGGGTTAAGAATTTTTTTTTTAGGAAAAGCATCTACTATTTAGAATGAAATAACTTTTGGACATTTTGAAAAATGAGATCATGAAAATCTTGAGTTCGGGCAATAAGTCTACTTGACATGCAAATAAAATAAAAAACAAATAAGAAACTAATAGAGTAAATCGGGTAAAAAAACTCCGTATTTCGCAAATATTGTGACCACGAAAGCAAAAATCAATCTTTTATCTGAGAGGGAGATAACTTGTGAAAATGCTTCATCCCATGTCAAGAATCCAAACGGCGAAATCATAATTATAATCTTGTCTAGAGGAATGGAATAGAGATAATAATCAATTGTTGATTAAATATTTAAAGTAGAGGATTTGACATTTACAACCATAACTTCCCCTTACACATTTTTCACCGTTTTCCCCAAGGACCAAAAAAACTTCTCCTAGTGGGGTTAATCAAGAGAAATAACACGTACCTTGGACTAAAAAAAACAGCAAAAGAGAGAAGAACCTAGCAAGAAGAAACAACCATTCTTACCAGACAAAAATTACCCTCTTTTTCCGAAACTACCCCTTATCAAACACCTCACCAATCCTTAATCACCAAACTAATTAATCATAATATTTAAAACCCGTCGTCTACGATCTAGGTCGCATGGCTTCAAAAGGCCGGATCGGAACAGGAGCTCTCAGTCCCCATGCGGCGGCGGCGGCGGCGGAGGAGGATGAAGGAGGGGCGGCGACGCGCTCGCAAGAGGGGCACATAGTGAGAGTAGTGGCCGGAGTCATTTGCATGTAAAACTGCGGCGAAAGCTTGAGTTGTCGGAGCTCTGCAACTTCTTTCTGTAACCGCCGATTCTCCTCCGTTAGCTGCTCGCAACATCGCTTCAGAAACTCACAGTCCACCTCCGTCTGCTTCAGCTTCGTCCTGTATAAAAAAAGTATTAAAAAACTGCAAAAGGGTAGAATCGTAATTATGTGATACAGTTGGAGGAATTTACTGACCTTGCCCTCCGATTCTGAAACCACACCTCCACCTGACGGGGGCGCAGGCCCAGCCGTTTCGCCAGTCCAAGCTTCTGCTTCTGTAAAAAAAAACAGTTACGTTAGCTGAAATGACATAAATGCCCCTACTCACGAGATTATTGTGTAGAGGAAAAAAAAAAAAGGAAGCGTGTTGCTTACGGGATTCAGTGTGCTGTGCTCCTTGAAGCTTTCCTCAAGAATGGCGGATTGGTCTTTTGACAGTCGGAGCTTCTTCCTCGATGGGTCTCCGTCTTCCTCGTCGCTCAAACCGCGCGATCCGAGATCGGCGTCGTCTCCGGGGATTTCTCGCTCGCTCCGCTTTCCGCTCACGGAAGAGATCGCGCTGTTCGGAGATGAAACTCCGGCTTCGTCCTCCTCTCCGGCCGTCGGCCTGCTGTTAACGTCGATCCCTCTCAGAAACGACCTCGGATCGACTGCTTCTCTCACTGAACTCCGATCTGAACAATTAGATTTCCGGATCCAGAATTTAGAATCGGAAATCTGGAATCTGAAAAACAGAGGAAGCAGATCTGAGAAATGGCTTACCAGAGGAAGGAAGGGAATCGAGCCAAGACGGCTTTTGGAGATTCAACTGCTGTGGATGACGGTGAGTCGGTGCCGGAGGAGTAGTGCCGAGACTCAGGGAGAGAACTAGATCTTCTTTCTCAACCATCATGGTTTTTAGATTCAGAACTGTTGAAGCTTCTCAGAGAAGATTTAATTTAATTGACGAAGAGAGGGATTTGGATGGGAGCGAACAAGGAGGAAGAGGAGTTATATAGAGTGGGAGAGAACACCTCAATCATCACTTTCTGTCAGTCAAATTATTTAATTAAAATGATAAATTAGTTGTAAAATCTAAACTCATGACCTTTGACAACCATAGTATATTATATGGTTCTCCTAATTAAGGTGCAAGAAATGTGATTAAAGGTAACTAACCATGGTTAAGTTAAGTGTGTGGTTAAAGTGAGGAGAGTAAATGGGGATGGCATCATAGGTTGCATGCTGATGAGAGTTGACTGTTTTATAAAGAGGAGGAGGAGGTTTCTTTTGAGGTGTGTCTTCAACTGCAAAAGATTTGGCTTTATTTTCATGGAAACAAAAGAAAGATAAAAAGGTTGTTTTGGGTACGCATGGTGGTTCGATTATGTAATTTGGGTCAAGTTTAAGGGCAAATTAAAAAGGCTGTTAAAGAGTAAAGGAAAAAGGCAGAATTAGCTTTGTCTTCCTCACCAAGCTAACAAGGTGTAAGTTTTGACATTAATGAATTTCACTGTGGGATTCAATTTTTCCCCTGCTCCCAAAACTTCCTACTCGGTCAGATGAACCTAGTTTTAATGACCTTTTTAAAACTGCAAATGTAAATGACTACTAATGCTAATTTAAGACCCCACAAAAATATGTAAATGCTACTTTGACCAAACTTTTAATCTAGAAAAATTACAACACATTTTTTCTTTTAATTAAGTACAACTTATGAAGTCATGCTGCTCTTCTCTGTTTTTCTAAGTTGGCTCAAATAATAAAATGATATTTTATTTTCAAAAAACAGATATATTACTCTAAATCATACCACTAAAAATGCTCTACATATTTCTAAGTTTGTCAAATGGTATGTCAGTCTTTTGTATTCCATCCTATTTTTAGAAGAGATTTTACTGCACTAAATAAACTTTATGGAATGCTCTATTTTTCCTAAAGTAGGCTTTTTTTTAGAAAAATTTTTCGATATGGGCTCGTTTTGAAATTAATTCCCAATATAGGCACTCTTATTAGGCTCGGAAAATTTTCACGTATGAGACAAATGTCTCTCATCCGAAGCAGATTTTTTTTAAAAATTAAAAAACTTATGTATAAGAGACGCTGATAAAATTATACAAAGGGGTTAAAAAATGGAATTGAATTGAGGCTACCTCAAATTGGAATTGAGGCCGACACATATCCGTACCCCCCTCATTGCATAAATTGAACTCCTTTGTATAATGCGCTGGTTTTACAAGCGCCTTATGCAAATATTTTTCTTTTTTTTTAATTTATGTGTTATATATAAGTTTTTTTTTTTTTTTTAAATCAGCTGCGTCTCTGAAACGTGAAAATTTTCCAAGCCTCATAAGAGTGTCTATGTTGGAAATTAATTTCAAAACGAGCCCATATCAAGAATTTTTTCAAAAAAAAAAACTACTTTGAAAAAAAATTCATGAAAGTTAGGTGAATACTGATAATATTTTTATATACAAAGAGAAATGATGTCACAACATTTATATACATGATAATATACTCCATACTTGTCGTAATATAAGACTCGTATCGGTTTTGAGCAACTCAAAAAATACTTTTTATTATTTATTATTTTTGAAAATCTCTATACATTAATCACCACAATTTTCTTAATTATCGTGTAATAACCCAAATAAATCTTATAATATAAGACGGAGAGAATATAGTGGTATCACAAATTCACAATATAATGTGTATAAGTGCACACACAGTACTGAATTAGTGTTCCATCTTGAACAAATTATGGTCTGTTGAAAAGAGTCGTTTTCTAAAGTTTGTTTCAAGAAAAGGAGAAAAGCAAAGCTTATATGGCAGTCTTGATGTATGAGTGGCCACTATACACACCAGTCGATGTAGTGCGCGTCGCTCTCACGTGCATCTATACAAACCCCAAAAACTTGCGTATAGTCGTATTCGAGAATCTAACATCTAATTTTGACCTAAATATATAATCCATCCCTCAAAACATGCAATTTATACGATTTTTGGTGTGAGCGAGTTTGATTTTAAATTCTTTAGGATTAATACAGTCGCAAAAGGTATGCAATGTATACGATTTTTGTTATGATTTTGTGTCAGAAACTGCGCCATATATAAGTGGCAAGGTCGAGTAAGAAGGAAGGGGACCAGATTCTAAGAGTTATATATGGATAGACACAGGCTCACACAGCAGATCTCAGCTCAGCAGATGTACTAATGTTTATGTGATTTAAGTAGGCCAGGTGCGATCGTAATTGTGTCTACTCAATTATGAAAGGGACCATCATATATCCTCCCACTTATTATCAACACCACATAATCATCGTCACCATTTTCTTCAGATTCTACATTTTATACTATTTTTATCATATCCACACTCATAAAACTGTCAAACAATTAATCGATTATCTAATGTTTTTCATTTATTATAAAAAGATGATGATTTATTACCGGACGAAGTTGATATGTGGTACTGTTTTAGGGGGAAAAACTATTTGATACTTAAATGGGAAATGTGAATAATGCACAAAGACGTTACGATTCAACCACATTTCTAATAAGTGACATATGCACACAAAGTATACATGAGGCACAATACTTGTTTGCGTAAATTATAACGTATGTCGTCTTTGTGCATCTTTGTACGTGAGAACATGCTTCTCACATCAGAAAGTTAAGATAATAATAGTTTATTATATAAACTCATGAATTAATACTTCAAACATCTACTATTTAGAATGGGCCTAAAAGTAGTGTAAAATTTCAAAAAGAGTATAAAGCCTACTTGTTTGCATAAGCAAAAATGTAGTTGTAAAACAGAATAACGAAAGTATCATTACCTTCCAGGTTTGGTAATGCCCCGAGCATCATCAAGGAACTACAACAAAAGAGGAATGAAAATTTGATTCTTTCGGAAAACTGATAACAAATCAGAGATTATGTAAATGAATTCAATGAAACTCACTTTTGTTGCATCTTGAATGGGTGAGAATAGTGCATGATACTCTTATTGTTGCATCTTGAATGGCTGAGAGTAGTGCATGATACTCTTATTGTAAGTCATTTATTGCATCTTATGGTCCTAGCTTGGTGGGTGAACACATAACATGTGCTTTACTACATTAATTACCATGTACTCCTATCAATGAACGGTAATAAACCTAATTTTGATGTTGTTGCGGAAACAAAATCATTATTCACTCCGTAGTGACACTGGAAATGAAAGCTATACTATACTCCAAACGAAATTGTCAAGAAAAATGAGGATTAAGATGTTTGTTTAGCCTCCAGTACTAAGATATATAAATCTTGTCATAGTATTCTGATTTCTCTTTTGTTGGAAACAATTTGCTTCACATGTTTGGAATTTCCCACCCAGATTCTCTCTTAAACATAATTTGGGATTAATAATTTCACACTAAAATAAACTTTATATCGCTACATATATGTTAATAAGTGATTTATCTGCATGCTGTAAATCACGGTTTACTCACATCTCAAGCGGCCTCTGCCCTCCAGCAAACAATTGAATCACTCATATCTGATGGTCAGCGTAGTGATAGGCTTCGAAAGAAAAATATAGAGATCAGAAGGCTTTATTTTAACTTTATTTGTTTGCGTAAATTATAACGTATGTCGTCTTTGTGCATCTTTGTACGTGAGAACATGCTTCTCACATCAGAAAGTTAAGATAATAATAGTTTATTATATAAACTCATGAATTAATACTTTTATTGTCAATTGGTTTTAAAATAGAACCTCATGAGCTTGTATAGTGGACCTAATGCGCGTATACGTCATATGCATGACGTTGTGTTTATCCGTCCACCGGACTTTATCAATCATTTTTAGTCTTCATCTAAACAATAATCGGAACTCGTCTTAGTGACTAAAATTCTTTTTTTTTTGGTTCAAGCAAGACACGAGGCTCACTTTAACAGACGGGACCCTATCCCAGCTTATACTAGGGTCAGATGTCGGTGGTGAGTTTCGATAACTCACCAACTCATGGTAAGAGGGTACTCCTCTCTAGCGTTGGGCTACAAGCCCATTAGACAATGGATATATATATATATATAGGGTTAGGATCTGGTGAGAACGGATTCGTAGGTGAGAACGAATCTGAGCCGTCCATCGCGGAGCGCGCGTCATTGTTGAGGAGGAGAGAAAAAGTGTTCACGCGCGTCTCGGCCTTCTAAACGGTCGCGTCCAAACACGCGCGTGTCTGAAAAATTTCCTTCTTCTCAAACCCGATAGAAATTGGGGAAGGCGGTTTCGGCGGCGAAATTTTATTCCTTCTTCGATCAAATCACAATCAAAATTGGGTAACCCTAAAGCAAAAAAGCACGATGAAGAACTCCAATTCCAGCAATGGCGTCGACATCAACTGTAACAAATCTACAACAAGAGCATAATACAAATTCAACTGTAGCTAACCAGGAAGAAACCCTAGGTCCCAATTCGACTACGTCTGAGAGTTTAAACCCTAATTCGACACATCAAGAAGAAGAAACATGTATTAACAATGAATTTTAACTTATTTTCGATATCAAAATTGAAATTCTGAATAGAATTTATGGAATTCCAGATTTCAACCCTATGAAAATCTGAATTGAAAATCCTAAGTTGCTTTGCTGTTGTTGAAAATCTGAATTGAAAATCCTAAGTTGCTTTGCTGTTGTTGAAAATCTGAATGGAAAATCCTAAGTTGCATTCAGATTGTTTTGCTGTTGATAGGATTACGATTAAATTATGCATATTAGGAAATTGGCTTCTGCATACTATGAGAATATGAATGGTATATAGAGAAATATTCATAAGGAGTACTGATACTTGATATTACTGAGTTGGGTGCACTTTGTTTTGCTAATGAATGATCTGAGATTCTGAATTGCATATAGAGGAAGTTTCATTTTGAGAGAAGTGTGTGCTTTAGGATTTGGAGATTTACAATATATATAAATCTTGCTGCAGAAAACAATGAAATTCAGATTTCTCAAGGGGGCACAACATATTACATCCCAGTATGCAGAATTGAAATGAAACCAGTGGTTGAACAAGTATTTGACAACACAGAGCAAGCAGACGAATTCTATGATAATTATGCAAAAGACTGTGGTTTTGAAGTGAGGAAAAGCACAAACAAAAAGATAGATGGGAAAACAGTATGAAAGTACCTCTTATGTAATAGAGAAGGACAAAAAAGAGTTTCACCAGTCATGGCAGTAACACCTATTATAACCAAAGTAAAGAGACGAAGAGTGACAAATCGGGCTGGAAGCAAGGCAAGGATAACTTTGAAAGGGACTGAGGAAGGGAAGTTCAAGATAAAAGGATTCGTATAACGACACACGCACCCGATGATGACTGAAAGAGAACAGCAGTTTGCCAAATCCAACTGAAATATAGGAGCTTTTGAAGCTGATTTCATTCTAAATTGTGGAAATGCAAATATTGGGGCAACAAAGGGATACCAAATCTACAAAGAGCTAGTAGGATCATATGGCGCTATAGGAGCTAGCGTAACAGATTTTAAAAATTTGAAGAGAGATCTAAATTCATATTTGGAAGGCTTTGATGGGCAAATGATAACAGATAAACTGAAGAAGAAGAAAGAAGTATGCGAGGCATTCTACTTCGACTATTTTGTGGACAGGGAAGGACAGCTAGAGAGACTGTTTTGGGCAGATCCTATAAGTAGAAAAGGTTTCTCATTCTTTGGAGATGTTGTTACAGCAGACGCAACTTACAACAAAAACAGGTAATATTTTTCATTTCTAAATTCAGATCTTATTAATGAGAATATGTTTGATGTGACTTTGAAAATAATAATTTGAATTGCATACAGAGAAGTTGGCTTTTGAATATAATGAAATCAGATGTGAATATAGGAAACTAGGTATTTGATAATTTGATTTAGAAGAATACATTTCAAATGAAATTCTGGATTGCATACAGGGACATTTACATTTGAATAAAAAAAACTTTTGAATTGCAGCTGACCATATGAATGAGCATATGAATGAGCATATGAATGAGCATCTGATTTGCATATGAATAGCTTAGGATATGAATAGAATGAGAATTACATTTGCATATAGTGGATTTGAAGAATGAGATAACATTCTGAGTTGCATGCAGGTATAATATGGTATTTATACCATTTACAGGAGTGGATAATCACAGGAAATCAGTGACATTTGCAGCTGCTTTGATGTTGAAAGAGAATACAGAATCCTACGTGTGGTTATTTGACAACTTCAAAAAGGCGATGAGCCACGAGCCATACATCATACTGACTGACCAAGATCCTGCAGTAATTCAAGCTGTTGAACAAGTATTTGAGAATGCAATGCATCGATTCTGTATGTGGCATATCATGTTCAAGCTATCAGACAAGATAGAAAGAAGAATTTACAACACCTTAGAATTCAAACAAGCAATCAATGCTCTGGTTTGGAATAAAGACATCACAAAATTAGAGTTTGATGATGGCTGGAGGGATTTTATAGAAAAATATGAATTATAAGACAACGACTGGCTGAGGAGAATGTTTGACTTAAGGAGATACTGGATACCTGCATTCTTCAATGATATAAGGATGGGAGGCATGCTCAAAACAACATCAAGGTCAGAGAGCCAAAATAGCTTCTTTGGAAGATTCCTTGGGCAATCCTCTTCATTAATCCAGTTCAATAGCCAGTTTGAAAGTGCATTGGATCAACAGAGACATGAACAACACAAGCTTGCTGCATCATCATCAACAAGCAAAGCCAACATGAAAACAGATTGGGTTGTTGAAAAGGCATGTTCCAAAGTCTACACAATCTCGATATTTTATGAAGTACAACAGTCTATCTACAACTCAATCTACAAGTGCATGGTAACAAGCATGATTAAGGAAGGGACAGTAGCAAAATATGAGATTGAACAAGAGAACAACAAAAGGCACACAGTCACAGATTTAGATAATGTTGATTTATGTTGCACATGCAACAAATTTATGCGAGTTGGCTTGCCTTGCCAACACATGTTTGTGGTTATATGGAACAAGGGGCTTAAGGAAGTGCCAGAGAAGTATATTCAGAAGCGCTGGACAAAAGAAGCTTCATTACAGCCAGTATTCAACATTGATGGTTTGCTGTATAAAGAAAGTGTTGAAACAGAGGAGAACAAAGCAACAATGATACAACTCTTGGGAGAAATGCACAGTTGCATAAATTTGATTGAAAGCAAGCCAGAATACATGAAGGAGCTACTGGACACAATAAAACAAAAGAAGGAATATTTTGCAGAACAGATGGGTGCAAGCTCAAGTGGATCAGCCTTCATTGTGGATTTTGAAAAATATGTAGGACCAACTCCAGCTGAGGTTCAAGTGTTACCACCAAAACAAGCAAAAAACAAGGGGACACGAAGAGGACGAATGATAAGCCAATAAGAGTTGGGCATTCAAACAGCTGCAAAGAAAAAGAGAGGTTGTGGAATATGTGGTCAGTATGGACATAACAGGGCAACATGTGGAGATAGAGAAGGTAACAAATTAATTCAATAATTTTTAATACATTAACTCACTTTCCATATGCACATTTTAATGTAAGACTAAATAGTTTTACTTAATCTTTCTATGCAGATTAAATGAAATCATAGAAGAAACAACTGGATGAAGGCATGCAAGATATATAGATTCCTATGGCATATTATAGATACTGGTTCTTATTACATGGAGTGTAATCATACTGTTTGGAAACTTATTGCTTAAAAAAAGAATTCAAACTAGCTAAAATGGTTGTTTTCAAATATTAATATGCCTACCATCTAGGAAAACATCATATGCAAAACGGAAAAAATTAATATGCATTACTAAACCTCGTATACAAACCATATATAGTTGGTATGCAAACTATATATGCTTTATATGTAACTCAAAATAAACATTATATACAAATAGGAATTTTAAAGTTTTCAATCTAGATAGGCCTTATATGCAATCAAGATGAAACCACATATGCAATCTACATAAACTTCATATGCAAATCACAATTTAAAGTAGACTATGTAAGTATAGGCCTCATATGTAAACCACAAATCATAAAGTTTAATCTAGATATGCTTCATATGCAATCAAGATAAACTCCATATGCAAATCAAATAAAACTCATATGCAAACCACAAAATTAATGTTTTCATTAAAGATATGCCTTATATGCAATCAAGATGAAACCACATATGCAATCTACATAAACTTCATATGCAACTCAAAATGAAACTCATATGCAAATGACAATTTAAAGTAGACTATGTAAGTATAGGCCTCATATGTAAACCACAAATCATAAAGTTTAATCTAGATATGCTTCATATGCAATCAAGATAAACTACATATGCAACTCAAATAAAACTCATATGCAAACCACAAAATTAATGTTTTCATTAAAGATATGCCTCATATGCAATCAAGATGAAACCACATATGCAATCTACATAAACTTCATATGCAAATCACAAAATCATTTAAAGTAGACTATGTAAGTATAGGACTCATATGTAAAACCACAAATCATAAAGTTTAATCTAGATATGCTTCATATGCAATCAAGATAAACTACATATGCAACTCACAATGTAACTCATATGCAAACCACAAATCATTTAAAGTAGACTATGTAAGTATAGGCCGGCCACCTATGTAAATCACAAATCATAAAGTTTAATCTACATATGCCTCATATGCAATCAAGATGAAACCACATATGCAATCTACATAATCTTCATAGGCAACTCAAAATGAAACTCATATGCAAATCACAATTTAAAGTAGACTATGTAAGTATAGGCCTCATATGTAAACCACAAATCATAAAGTTTAATCTAGATATGCTTCATATGCAATCAAGATAAACTCCATATGCAAATCAAATAAAACTCATATGCAAACCACAAAATTAATGTTTTCATTAAAGATATGCCTTATATGCAATCAAGATGAAACCACATATGCAATCTACATAAACTTCATATGCAAATCACAAAATCATTTAAAGTAGACTATGTAAGTATAAGCCTCATATGTAAACCACAAATCATAAAATTTAATCTAGATATGCCTCATATGCAATCAAGATGAAACCACATATGCAATCTATATAAACTTCATATGCAAATCACAATTTAAAGTAGACTATGTAAGTATAAGCCTCATATGTAAAACCACAAATCATAAAGTTTAATCTAGATATGCCTTATATGCAATCAAGATGAAACCACATATGCAATCTACATAAACTTTATATGCAAATCACAAAATCATTTAAAGTAGACTATGTAAGTATAGGCCTCATATGTAAAACCACAAATCATAAAGTTTAATCTAGATATGCTTCATATGCAATCAAGATAAACTGCATATGCAACTCACAATGAAACTCATTTGCAAACCACAAATCATTTAAAGTAGACTATGTAAGTATAGGCCACATATGTAAACCACAAATCATAAAGTTTAATCTACATATGCCTCATATGCAATCAAGATGAAACCACATATGCCATCTACATAAACTTCAAATGCAAATCACAAAATTAATGTTTTCATTAAAGATATGCCTCATATGCAATCAAGATGAAACCGCATATGCCATCTACATAAACTTCATATGCAAATCACAAATCATTTAAAGTAGACTATGTAAGTATAAGCCTCATATGTAAACCACAAATCATAAAGTTTAATCTAGATAAACCTTGTATACAACTTAATATATCTCATATGCCAAACACAAAACATAAGTTTTCAATCTAGATAGGCTTTATATGCAATCTAAATAAACCTCAAATGAAGACAAGGAATAAATGATATGCTCAAATACAATCTACAAAAAGTTTACAATACAAATATAAATACAAAACACATATGCAAAACTAAATACACTTCAAATGCAAACTACAAATGCAAATTCTGTGAGGACAACATCCTCTTCCAAGGTCATGTCGATGCAGGATTGTATAAGTTGTCTTCTGATGTGCCCATTGGTTCGTTTCCACTACCTCAAGCCCACCTGTCATCTTCCTCTGTCGCTGCTCTGTGGCACCTCAACATCTGCACGACCCAACTTGTCTTTTCTGCACTCTCCCTAAAAACGCCTGGTGGCTTTTCTGTTTTTAAATGCTTAGCTTGTTCTTAGACCTATATAAGGTATTATTCAGGCATATGACCAGAGATTAAGTAGGAATAGTGGAGCTTTATTTCCGATTTCTCATTAAAGCTTTAAAGACAACAAATCAATATGATGCTATCCAGATTTCCCTTATATGCAATGCAGATAAAGCGCCATATTTAAACCAAGTAATAATCAAATTGAAATTACAAACCAAAATAAACTTCAATCCAGATCTCTAAATTGCAAACCAAAATAAAACAAAATAAACAACACATACAAACCAAGTTTTGTTGCAAACCTACTATTCAAAGGGAAACATAAAGGATCTATAAACATTAATAAAGATGAAAAAGAAGCCAGAAAAAGAAGCTGGATTCATATTCACAAGTGCAAGCATCACAAAAGTCTATATCATCATCACTCTCCATGCAATAGTCATATATCAGCCATGGGTTCTTCCTTTGACATGGAACATGATCCTTCTCAAGGATAAGTTCTTTGAATAGAGGACGTTGATGAAACACCCAACGATAACGAACAGATTCACGAAATTTTATTCGACATTCAACAATCTTACTTCCGAGTGAAGCCTTGACAAATACTGGACAGTAAGATAACACCCAAGAGATATCTTGCTTGCATATGACCTAAATTAGCAGCCCTTTCAAGAATTTCCAATCCTTGGTCATAGTTGGAATCACGGAAGAAATGATCCTGCATACAAAAGACAACACAATTAACAAAAAAAAAAATTGTTCCATTAAATTATCAGGGTTTCCAAAGATATTTACAAAAACTTATGTAATAATAAAAAACTTACAAATCCCTTTCGATATATGGCACCAGCATTATCGTTGTCAATGCATAGATGGAAGAAAACACCAGCAACAACCTTCTGGGCTTGAGAAAGATTATCAGTATCGAAATCTTCAACATTAACTTGGGAAAGAACATGTTTCTCCTGCCCAATTTTTTCAAGCGACTTGCAGCTAAAAATTAATAACCACCACAAAAAAAAAGAATATAATCAGTGTGATAGCAACAAAACTAAGAAATGAAGGCTTAATTTCAAATCCAACCAAGAATTCAAAAAGGTATGAAATCGAAAAATCACTTCGCATGCAATCTAGAAAACACTTCGAATGCAAAACACAAAACACTAAGTGTTTACCTCATTATGCAATTAAAGTAGTTGGGAAGAGAATCAGAACCAACTCTCGAAACAATTTCAGTAATCAGATTGTTTGGAAGAGACAAAAAAAGACTCTGACCAGAAAGATCGTTAGATGAAGAACACTTCTGTCTTTTTGCCATTTTTCAGAGGATGAAGATGAAGAAAACCGAAACCCTATCGGTATAAGATGAAGAAGAAGAAGATGAGAAAACTGAAGAGTCACACGGGGAAGTGAAATGAATTGACAAGAGACATCCGGTCATTTATAAGAGATTAAAATTGTCTGATTGGTAACTGCTATAATGATGGTTGGAAAACGTGCTTGTAACACAAAAACAACAAAGAAAAAAACGAAAAGTAACACGTAAGTTAAGTTGCATACGGAGTACTTGTATCAGATATTATTTGACAAGACTTGACAATTAATTATATTTTAATTAAATATAAGGGACAACTATCAACCACATAAAAACCATAAATCCCAAAAAGGAAGAAAGCAAATTTAACACATAAAAAGTAGAAATAAAACCTGACCTCAACATTGGATATAAATACAAAGAAAGTAGGGCAAACTAGCTTGGAGAACTGCATTCAAATACATCTCATAAAGAGAGTTCGAGAGAAACCAACAAAAATATTCAAGGATTCAGCTCTCAAGCAAGGAAAGGCAGTGCAACAAAAAGGTTAGTGAACACAAAATCGAATAATGGTTTTTACATTTGAAAGTAAGATTACTGGTATAACAGTTGATTTAAGATTATTAATGGACATAGCTTTGATTCTGTAAACACAAGAAGGGGCTAAAAGAGTTGCATGTTAGATCTGATAGCATTTTTGTATGATTCTGTAAAAACAAGAAGGAAAAATAGAAGAATCTTCAGATTCTTCTATTTTACATTCAAATCTGGAGTAATATTGTATAATTTTCAGTAAAAAAATTAGGAAAATATTTGTTGAGGAAATTGAATTTCATGTCTATGGGACAGATGGCTAGAAGGGATTATATGATTTTTGGTCTCAGACGAATCTTCAGATGATAGCATGTATGATGATTCAAGCTCAGACAACAGATCAGGAACAGAGATGAACCCAATACAAATTGGAGATAGTGATGACAAGACTGGCATGCAAGAAAATGAAGAAGAAGAATCAGAATGGGGAAATACAGAAAGTGAATTGGGAGAATCAGAATCAGAAGATGAAGCTATGGCACCGCCACCTGACCAGCCAGAACAACAACAACAACCACTACAACCACAAGAACCAGTTGATTTGATGGATTTAGCCTATCAAATGATTAATAGAGACATGGATGCAGACAAGACATTTGTGGTTAAAATGACTAAAACATATGTGCAAGGCGACTGTCGTTTGGTAATATACTATATACCAACTTTTAACACTACAATGTATTGGATTACTAATGTTCAAATTTCATATGAATAAATGCAGATTGTTCCTCAAAATCACGGTGATGAATATTTAATCTCTCCAACTATCCAATAAATCAGACTACACAAGGATAACAAGGACAGAGAAGTTGCTTTGAAGAGGCCTGGTGGGAGATACATGTTTGGGAAAGGCTGGAGAACTTTTGTGAACGACAATGATTTGAAAGTAGGTGATATAGCCATATTTGAATTGAAGGACGCGGATCAAGCTATCTACAATGTAGCAATTGTCTATGATATGTAGAACTGATGGAGAAGATGGAAGGATTTGAGTTGTTATTTTGTTATGAAAACTTTATATTGGTGTGACTATGTAGTAGTTGTGTTGCAACTAAGAAACACTTTGGTGACTAGGAGTTCCACATTTTGGAATCAAAATTATGGAAACTCATTATGTGTTTAAGAATTGCATAACCAAATATTTGCATTTGTTATATTTTGTATATAAGAAATTAAAACAGGGATGACTCTGGAAGCAACTAGGTTGCTTCAAATAGACGCACACAAGTGTTCCTGTGAAATGCATATCAGGTGCATCCAGATATACATGAAAATTTTACAAGACATTCACATATGCAAGTTTGTTAAAATTGCTTTCTTTTATGATGAACAAGTTGTTTGAATGATCAACAAATAGTAAACAAACAAGAAAATAGAACAAACGAACAGAAAAGAAGCAGTACTAAAAACAGTATGTATGCAAGAAACAACTGATTCATAAGCAATCATGAAAACACATATCCAGTTCAAAATATGACTTCATATGCAATCCTGAAACAGCATAAAATGAAATTCAAAAGTGAAGACAAGTGTCTGTAGATCTACTTAGACGGTTCAGACAACAATAGCTAGAGAGTTACAAAAAGTTGATGCATAGTTTCACAGTTACAGTTTTCATTCCAAATCTAACTTTACAGAGGTGATACACTTTCCTTGTACAATTTTCGCCATCTTCTGGTCATTTAGAGGACATGTGTTGACAATCTTGTTCAGGTACCTAATCTTCAAGGTGGTAATATGGCTTGCATTGTTGTTAATCAGCCTATACTTCCAATCCTTTAAGCCTGATCTCATGTATGTGTCCATGTTGTACATGGAAAAGAAGGACAAATCTCTGTTTTCTATCCCTCCATAAATGGGAAGACGAGGCTTTGAAATTTCCATCTTCGAAATCATTTCAGATTCGGTAGGCAAACTTAAACTTTTGAAGTATAGTGCAAAAACAGTTTTCTGAAAAAGAATAACAAATAGCAGTTAGAAAAAACTCTTGAAAAAATAAAAAATACAATCAAAATATCTTACCAGTTGTTCAGCAAAGCAGGTGTGATTGAAATTTGGATTGGTACAGGGATCCAGCAATTCACACTTCTTGGTCTTCATGTTAAATGTAACAACAAAGATATGCTCCCCTGTGCTAATGGGAAATACAAACTGTGTTGGGAGGAAAAACAGAAAGTTAACATTAAGAAGGTTAACATTGAAATAAGGCAAAATAAAAGGAAACAACAGAAATAACATACATACCAAGCCAAAGTCCAGAGGGTAAACACCAAGTTTCAAATTCACAAACTCAATGCGCATTTGCTTTTCAAAAAGGACAGTCATAGCATCAGGATCAGTGACTGTAACTTGCTGGATACTTGCATCCTAAAAAATTATGCAAATATAAAAATACATTATAAAACAAATGTTCAGACATGCAAACAACATATATAGAGGTACTTACACAAACTTTTGTGCTTGCAAACAATCTATAGATACTGGTTTCACATCTCTTTAACTCTTCAAAGTTTAATACTCGGGCCCACACATCAACAATCTTAGTGTCAACACTGTAGAAGCGAGCTTGACAGAATGTATGAAAATCACGACAAGTAAGCTTTAATTCAGCATGGCTGAATATGACTTCCCTGCAAGAACAAAACATTGCATCACAATTCAACTAGTATGTAGTTCACAATTAAACTAGTATGCAGTCCCAAGTAAACATCAAATCCAATCCAGATAACTCCCAAAAATGATACAAAACCAATATAACAAATATTGTTACTTACTTTTCATTCCTATCCCGAGAAACCCATTGAAACAGACGACGTTCTTTGGCATTAGGTTTCACATCTGGATAAATATGTCTTTCCAACCATGGAGATTTTCTTGTCTCGCTAATTCTAGGAGCTCTCATTGCTGCCATGTTATCACGAAACCTATCATTTAAGCTTTGAGGAGGACGCATTGTGCGCTGAGAAGGAAAATTTCCTCCAGTTGACTGAAAAATAAAATAAAATGTTAGACAACATAAAAAATGAATCAAAAATATGATAAGTGTAACTTGAATCAAATACCCTAGTAGCTCGATGATATGGTTTTGGGGCAACAGGATTTACAGAATTTGATGCAGGTTGAGACACTGTATGAAAAGGAACCTGAGGCATACACTATACAAAAATTAATAAATAGAATATATAAAACCAAACAGAAAACTACACAGAGTCTAATAATTAAAAGCAACTATTACCTGAACAGTAAAAGCTGGTGGAATTGTGCAAAACTGGAAAGCAGAAGGGCTTAATCCCATATTAATTGGTGCAAGATCTGATTTTTTAGAATCATACACTGATTTTGCATAAACAAATGATGATGAAACAGTGGAAGCCGGTGCACAAATTTCTAAAGGAGGGTTGTCCAACAATACTGTAATAGGATCATTAGTGGAATTACCTTCACCATTAAGAGTAAAACGGGGACTACGGCGAGGAACCAAACCACTGAACCTAGGCATTTTCTTCTTCTTCTCCTTATCTTTAGCATCTACAAATACAACAAAGAAAAGTCATTAAGGTAAGCAATTCATAAATAAAGTAGGCTAAAATTAATTAACTAAACTTTTCATACCAACAAGTAAGGAAACATTAGATGCTGCTTCTGTAGAAGGTAGAGATGCCATTGAACATTTATCAATTGTTAAATCAATAACATTTGTTTCAAGTCCACTGTTACTTGGATCAGATTGTTCACAGTCTGCCACTGTACCCACAGCTACTACAGATTGTTCAAGAGACGATGCTACTGCAGATTGTCCAAGAGTGGATGCTACTGCAGATTGTTCCACTGGAACTTCTGAATCTCCACCTTCTGAAGGAATAACTGGTACATCTGAAACTTCAGATTCTCCAAGTTTGACAGAGGTTGTGGATGATGGAGCTTGATCCATTGAAACATCAAAAACATTAGTTGGTTGCTCAAGTGGAACTTCAAAAGAATCATTGACATCATCATGAAAAACTGTGTCATTAAAAGAATTACTGGGATCGGCATCTGTAATGGAAAGAAACAGAATAAAAATCAGGAATAAATACATATGAAACAATATAATAGACGAAAAAGTAATGAAGAAGAAAGATGAAACACCAGTAGGCATGGGTACATGCTCTGTAACTTTCTTCTCAGCAGCAATAGCTTTATCTACTTCTTCAATCATATCAAAGACAATCGGATCAGACCAAAAGCGCTCATCACTGTCATCTAAATTTCCAGAAGCATCATCTCCAGCGACAGTTGTTGGAAGTTTTATTTTCAAAAGTCGAGTGCATTCTTCATTGACTTTCTTGAAGAAAGTATTCTGAGCATGTTCTACTGGAGCAATTTCAATGTTGTTGTAGAATTCACGAATATTGTTAGCAATTTGACGAACAACATTATATTGCTGAAGAACAAAATCCTGAAAACAAGAACAAAGATACTTAGATTATAAAATCAAGGCAAAAAAGGGATAACAACTAAAAAAAATATAAAACAAAAACATACAGGAATGGTTCCATCACCAAGACACTCTTTAGGAATGGGGCAAGAAGTTTCTGGTTGCAATGGAGGCTGAGTAGTTTCTGGTTGCAAAGCAGGCTCAGAAACAGGTAGAATTTTGCCCTTCCTAAACGCACCAACAAGCATCTCATCAGCCTCTCTGGATTTCAACATTGAAGTTGTCCACACTTTGATCAGAGGAAGATCCCTTGGAACAAGTTTGTTGAGAACCATAACTCTATCAACATAACACAGCTACAAAAATGCAAATAAATTATGAAATTAATATAGGAATCATTTATAGGCAATAAGTAAGTATTCAAATAAAAAATCACTAAGTATGCAATTCGGGAAACCATACCAAAAGAAATAGCATTGGACCTCTAAACTCGGACTTAGAGCAAAGTGACCACTGCACCTTATGTTTAATGGCCAAATCGAAGATTAATTGGCACCAGTTATAGTCTTTGATCTTCGAAACATCATCCAACAAATCTAATGGTCTCATGCTCATGACTCCACAACCTTGGCTTTCAATCACTAAAGTGTAAAACAACATAACGAAGTTCCATTTGAACATATCATCACCAGCATCAGAATCCACAATTTTCTTGCATATTTCTGAGGGCTTCAAAGTTGCACTGTTGGAAGGCTCCCGATACTGTGCCCTAAACTCAGCTAATAAGTTAAAATTGTGAACTCTACTTGGAAGAACTATTGGAACACCACAGTCAGGAAGCTCAAAAACCCTTTTGACATCTGCAACTACTAGAGGTATTTCTTTACCTAAAGAACTCAATTTCAGAGAACAGTCCCCAGCTTCAAAACTCTGAACAACAAAGTGAGATAGATTTCTAGGCAAAGTTTGAATGTTCCAGTCAAGGATGCTACCAAATCCAATATCAATAACAACCTTCTTCTGATCTTCAGACAACTTTTTAAGAGCGATAAACAAAGCCTTGGGGGAGTTCCTAGAAGAGAGGGTATCAAAATGAGACTTCATGGCGCCCATAACTTTTTTCCTAACAACAGTGCGACCACCGTGAGATATGAGAGATGGCTGCTGGTTATGAGCCAGATATCTGCTTATATCCAATGCTCTCTTCAACTCAAGATCTTCATCTGAATCAGAACTGTTATCAGGTGAATCTGCATATGTCACTTTAGCTTTTCCTTTACCCATAATTGCATCCTTAGCAGCTGTTTTTCTGGGAACTTTAAGCCTAGGACTATTCCTAATAACAATGCCAGCCTCCTTATCCTTACATGGCTTCTGCAACTTAGGAGAAGAAACAACAGGAACTTGAGGAGGAGAAGGTATTGACTCCTGAGAAACTGATGCTTTGAGAAGGTTAAGCCTAGGACTACTCCTAATAACTATGGCACTCTGCAAGTTGGGAGAAGAGAGACCAGTAACAGGAGGAGGAGGAGGAGGAGGAGAAGGTACAACATTGATATTGTTGTGTTCATCTTGAAATGCAGACTTGGCAAGTTTAGAATTCAATATACTTGCTGGAGTGCGGCTACTCTTTCGTTTCCCTAAAATGTAACTTCTTCCTGCAAAAATAAAGACATAACATTATGAAAAGAATATACATTCCAGATAAGCATCAAAGGAATACAGATAAACAACAAATGATAGAAAGAAACACTGAAATGCAAACCACAAAGACTTCATATGGAAAAAACAACAAAAAACTTCAAACATCAGTTAGGATGTTAATAGCATCTAATAATTAACTACCAATTGAGAAAGCACTTCATATACAAAACAAAAGTCACTTCATATGAAAACATAGGAATACAAATAAACCACAAAATCAAAGAAACAAAGGAAATGCAAACCCAAATGACTTCATATGAAAACACCAAAAAACTCTTCAAACATCACTTAGACTGAAATAAAGCATCCTAGTCATTAACTACCAATAGAGGGAAAACAGAAAATGTTGTAATAACATAAACAGAACAAAACTCACTTCATATGCACACAACAAGTCACATTATATGAGATCAGAAAACACTTACAAGAAAGGGAAGCGCAATTTATAAAAGACGTGTGGACGCGTGTTAATGAAATCCACGTTATAACGTGGACCGTTGTATGAGAAGGATCAGACGGCTGAGAATCGTTCTCACGATAAGGCCGATTCTGTCGTAAGAAACGGTTGTGACGTGATTATGAACCCGTGGAAAATGCAAACTAGTTTGTGGAGCATGCAGAAAGAGGAGTAAAGCCGTGATGATAAAAATAAAATCATGCATGCGTGGTACCTACAACTAGAATGATGGAGGGAGTAGTTAATTGTAATGAGTAAGGGGATTGATTTGGTGGGGACGAAATCCATAGATACAGATCTGATGAAACAAACAGTACTGATCGAGGAAACAGGAGTGGATATTTTGTGGTGTATAGTTAACGAGGGTTAGACTATACTGGTATAGATGCAATGATTGGGCGGTTAAGCTGAATTGGTCGGACAGAGGATGGTGGAGTTCACGTGAATGGACCCACGTGTGATCACGTGGGTTTGGCGGACACGTACGTAAGACTTGCCATGCATCCCAGGAGCCTGTGGTCCCTACTCACTCTCCATCGTGCAACTCTCCCACTTTCTAAATGATAGTCCAAGTTCACAATTTCCGTCAAAATTAGGGTTTCATAATATAATAATTTCACTTGCAGATGGAACTAAAGGGGGTGTTTGACTTCTTTGTTCTAGATTTATTAAAGCAGAATTCTTTAAAATTATTTTTCATAATTATAACATTATTGCTGCTCAATATGAGGAAAAAAGAAATCAAATTTTGTATCATCTTTATTAATGCCCCTAGTAAGGAAAATTTCAAAACCCAATTTTGGGATTTCATGTCTACTTTTATCAACGAAAATAATACCCCACCTATTATTATGGGTGATTTCAACGATATTCTACAGGACACAGATAAAATTGGAGGGGTTACCCCGACACATAATAGATTTACAAGACTTATTAATTTTAGCACATTTCATGGATTAATTGATATTAATCCTGAAGGTCTACCTTATACATGGAAACGGTATAATAGGAATAATGGAACCACGATTCTAGAAAGATTAGATCGTGTACTACTTCATCCTGAGGTGCTTAACTTTTATAATACTATTAGATTAGCACATTTGCCTTTTACCACATCTGACCACTGTTGCATTACATTACAAATTGGGGAAGATGAATGTCGTAAGCATTATCCATTTCGGTTTGAAAATAATTGGTTATAAAAAGGAAGTTATCGAAATTTAGTAAAACGTATTTGGGATTATAAATATAATGGTTCTGCTATGTTTAAACTCTTTATAAAACAAAAATACCTTAAAAATAGAACTAAGGATTGGTCTAAGAAGAATATAAATAACATTAAAGAACAATTAAACAGAACAGAAATTAAATTACACCAATTACAAACTGAATGCTTTCTGAACAATAATAACACTAAACTTCCTTTATATCATCGATTTGTTCAGAAGTATAACAAGTTGATTGAATTCCAACACACATATTGGAAGCAAAGAGCTAAAGTTAAAAACATTAATGAAATGGATAAAAACACAAAGTATTTTCAAATGGCGGTTAAAGTTAGGTTATATAAACAAAAGATTAATTATTATGAAGCTCTCAATAAACAAAAATATTTTACAACTGAAGAAATTAAAACTGCACTCTCGGCAGACTTACAATCAAGGTTTCAACCATCACATTCTATCTCCTTATTGGACAGAGATTTCCAGATAATACCAAATTTAATTAATGATAATGATAATAATTTTTTAAATTCACAACCAAATTCAACGGAAATAAAAAGTGTAGTCAAACAACTACCCCATAATAAAACACTTGGGCCAGATGGATTTAATGCTGAATTTTATCAACATTATTGGAACATTGTAGGAGATTCGGTAATACAAGTTGTACAAGCCTTTTTTCATTCTGGTGTTCTCTTAAATGAATGTGCACAATCATTTGTGGCATTAATACCAAAAGTAGAATCTCCAGTGTCAATTAATCACTATCGTCCAATTAGTTTATGTTCTACTATTTATAAGATTATTACAAAGCTTATGGCAAATCGTTTACAAACGCTTTTACCAAAATTAATACATCCATGTCAAGCATCTTTTGTACAAGATCGATCAATTTTTGATAATATCTTAATATCTCATGAAGTTTTCCACTCCTTTCATCAAAAGAAAAAAGGAAAAAGAGGTTGGATGACATTAAAACTCGATATGGAAAAGGCATATGATAAGGTTCAATGGCCTTTTATAATAAAAATTCTACAATCCTTTGGTTTTCATCAAGAATGGATAAATAGAGTGATGGCATGTATAACATCGGCCAGTTATTCAGTCCTAATTAATAATGAACCCGGACCAGTCTTCAAGCCAAAATGTGGTCTTAGACAGGGTGACCCGGTAGCACCATTCATTTTTATAATAGTTATGGAATACCTTGCAAGAACTCTCCAACAAGAATCCGATAAAGTCAATCACAGGGTAGGAATTCAACTTTCTAGAAATGGTATGCGTATCCCGTTTTTGTGTTTCTCCGATGATACTATAATTTTTGCAAATGCAAATATGAACAATATGAATTACATTAAAAAAAATTACAAAAATTCACTGAACTATCTAGATTAGCTATAAATTATCATAAAAGCTCGTTTCAGACTACCCCTAATATCAGTACAGCTCAAAGACAAGCCCTTGCGTCAGTGTTGAATTTACAAATGACGAATTCCATGGAAAAATACTTGGGAATCCCAATTGTACGAGGTAGAGTTAAAAATGATGTTTTCCATTATGCAGTTCAAAAAATGCAAAAACAATTATCAAAATGGAAAGCAAATACAATTTCACAAGCAGGTCGGGCTATTCTCATACAATCGAATATTATGTCTTCTGCCAACCATTTGATGCAGTGCTTTGCATTACCTAAAGGAATATGCGATCAATTGGATAAAATCAATAAAGATTTTTTCTGGAATAATAGTAATCCAAACTATCGGGCAATTACATCATGGGATTCCATCTGCAAACAGAAAGATGAGGGAGGACTGGGATTACATAAAGCAATGGACTTAAATACTGCCTTACAACAGAAACTTCTTTGGAAATTAATATCTGATCGTGATAACATATGGGTTAAATTAATTAATCAGAAATATTTGCAAAATTCTAGTCTCTTTGAATTTAAGAAAAAGCCAAAACAATCATGGCAATTCTCAAGGCTATTAAATTTACGAAAACAATTTCAAAAAGGCATTGGATGGAAATTAGGTAATGGAAATAATATTAACTTTTGGAAAGATAACTGGAGTAAAGTAGGTTCTTTGGTATCATTTCATAATCCATCTAATTCCAACATTAATACTAAAGTTAATCACTTCATTACGAATTCGAGACAATGGAACTTAGATAAACATTAATACAAAGTGCAGCGTATCACCTTCTAGGAAGGTGATACGCTGCACTTTGTATAGCGTAACTAGGGATTATTACATTGATTTAGGAGTATTATTATATGTGTTTCGAGCCATTGTTATGTTCTGAGATATTTATTAAGAAGTGAAGAATTGAAGATCAGAACCAAAGAATATTGAAGATTTGAAGAAATCACCGACGGCGATCGCCATGGATTAGCGGCGATCGCGGATAATATGCTGAATTCCCCTTCGTGCGCGAGACGGGCTGTGGGGTGAAGTAAGCAGGCCGGCCCACATATTGAATTAAAGGAAGCAAGCAGCACATATGAATATATTAGCCGAGCCTTCGTGCTTGTTTTCTTTAGTTTAATTTATTTGTTTTCCTTTTGTGTTTTGTTTAGTTTCCTTTCTTTTATTTTCCTTATTTTAGTTTTAGGATTTATCTTTTACCATATATTTTTAGGGTTAGATCTCTATTTAAGAACCCTAGTTCTTTCTTTCTTTTATCAACTTTTTATTATCATCTTTTCCATCAGACAATTTAGTTCTGCAACCATGAGCAGGAACTAATCTCCATTGTTTTACCTAGCGGTTGAAACCTTCAGTTATTAAGTTGTGAGATTTCTAAACTCTTGTTCTTTTCCTATGGGTTTGTATTAATTCTCTTGTTCTTCATCTATTGATTTCTATTAGTTTTGCTAGCTTGATCACCTAGTTTGATTGATAGTTTTCTATTGCTAGACTAGGAATATACGGTGGAATTCCTTGTCATTGTAGCATTCATATCTGCATGATCTGGTAGTTGATTGCTTTTATGAAAGAGAATTGATTGCATGTTAATACTTGACGGTTGTAAGTTATTGCATGCATCCTTATAATTCATGTGCCCTTTGCTGCTATTTCATCTAATCTTGAGAGGTTTCCCTGATTGTTGAATAGTAAGTATTATCAGGACCGGTTGGCCTGCTGATATATTAAAGATTGGAATAGGAACATTCCCTAGGATTGAATAGAACTTGAGATAAATCTATGATCAACTTGATTGACTGTTGTGTGGATACTTTGCTAGGTGAAACCCCTTCTCATCATATTCACAACCAAACCTTCTTTGCTTGATACTTGTTACTTTTGTGTTCCATACAATCAAAAAAAACCCCTGGTTACTTGTTACTTGTTCACTAGTTGATATTTCACTTGACTGCATTAATTTGGTGTTTTGATTCCCTTGGGTTCGACCTCTACTTACTTGCTATACTCTAGTTAGTGTTTAGAGTTTATTTCTTTGATTTGGCACTACGACTTTAGCCTCATCAAATTTGGCGCCGTTGCCGGGGAATTGAAATTTTTCTGATTCGGTGTTAATTGTGAAATTATCAACTGTTTGGTGTGAACCTTTATGGTTCAGACCCGTGCTACTGATTCATCTCTTGTTTCCTTTGACCCAAAGATTGAAAGGACGTTCCTTCGGAACCAAAGAGCAGCTCTGAACCAAGATAACGAGATGGGTGATCGACATGGACCGCCATTGCCTACTATGAGGCAACTCACTGCCCCAGACTTAAACCAACAACCTTTAGCAGTGAGGTTTCCTGAGATTGAAGAAGGTGTGAATTTTGAATTAAAAGCTGGTTTAGTTCATGAGCTACCACACTTCCATGGCTTAGCAGGAGAAGATCCCAACAAACACTTGGCTCAATTCCATGCCATATGTTCTAGTATGAAGCCAAGAGGTGTTACTAAGGAGCAGGTCATGCTGAGAGCTTTCGGATTTTCTCTGAAAGACGCTGCGAATGATTGGCTCTATTATCAAGCTCCAGGGAGTATTGATACATGGGCTAAAATGAAAAAGGTCTTTTTAGAGAAATATTTTCCAGCTACAAAACTGAGCAGCTTAAAGAAGGAAATCACGAATCTTCAACAACACTCAACTGAGAGTCTCTATGAATATTATGAGAGATTCAAGAAGTTTTGCTCAAGCTGCCCATTCCATAGTTATACTGACCAAGATCTCCTTATGTACTTATTTAGTGGCCTGATTGATGAGGATCGTCGAATGGTGAATGCATCCTGTGGAGGTAACTTTTTAAGATTGACTATACCTCAGGCTACTAAAATGTTTGAGGAATTAGCTGAGAGCTCAAGGCAGTTTGGTAGCAGGCAAAGAACACAGTCAGTAAGTTCACTTGATCCCGCTAAAATTCAAAGTGATATGAATGAACTGAAAGATATGATGAAGGCTTTTATGTTGCAAAGTGGTGGTCAACAACTCCAAGAGCCGAATGCTGAGGTAAACGCTGTTGGTGGATGGCAACCAAGGCCAAGGTATGATTCTCATAATGTTAATTATCAGCAACCTAGACCTCAGAATTCCATGACTGTTGAAGATATGATCAAGTCCTTAGTTCAAACTGTGATGCAACAAAATGCTAAAACGGAATCGAGTATCCAAAATCTTGAAAATCAGTTAGGACAGATTGCTCAAGCTGTGAGTAAATTAGAGGCCAGGGAAGCGATAAGAAACCCGAGAGAGAACGTCAGTGCAGTGTTCCTGAGGAGCGGAAAAACTTTAAATGACTGTTCTGTGCCAAAACCGCGATCGCCAGATCTGAGTGGCGATCGCCATGAGATTACAGAGAGCAAAACAGGATCTGCATCGCGACCGCGATCGCCATATGGCAATGGCGATCGCCATTCCATTCCAGAAGCTGAGGTCCAAAATCGTCCGCGACCGCGATCGCCAGTTGTTGATGGCGATCGCCAGGAGACTCCTGAGTATATTGATAATTATGTTCGCCCGAATTTTCCACCTCTATTCTCTCAGAAGCCTGTTGCTCCCTTTCCTGAGGCATTGAAGGATACTCGAAGGCTGGAGAACGACAACGAAATCTTCGAAACCTTTATTAGGTGTGAGGTAAACATTCCTTTGCTCAAACTTGTTAAGAGTATTCCTAGATTTGCTAAGTTTTTGAAAGAAGTTTGCACTATCAAAAGAAATCAAAAACTGAAAGGAAAGAAGAAAGTTGAAATAAGTGAACAAGTTTCTGCAGTGTTTCAAAAACGCATGCCTAAGAAATGTGGTGATCCAGGCATATTTAGCATTCCATGTGTGATTAGTGAAACTAAATTTGACAAAGCCATGCTAGATTTAGGTGCATCAATCAATGTTTTTCCTTACTCTTTGTATGAATCACTAGGCTTAGGACCCATGCATAAAACAGGAACTGTTATTCAACTTGCTGATAGGTCTACTGTATACCCGAAAGGGGTTGTTGAAGATGTTCTTGTTATGGTTGGTGATCTGATTTTTCCTGCTGATTTCTTTGTGTTAGATATGGAGCATGCTAATAATGTCACACCTATACTGTTAGGTAGACCTTTCATGAAAACTGCACAAACGAAAATTGATGTTAATAGTGGGACTCTCTCTATGGAGTTTGATGGGGATAAGGTAGAATATAATATATATGACATGGATCCCATTGATAAGAATTCTCTATGTGCTATTGATGTGATTAAGCCTACTTGTAAGGATAAATTACAACCTGTTTTAGAGAATATCTTAGAGCCTCCAAAAATAGATGTTGTTTTATCTACTAACATGCAGGAGTGTCAGGCTAAGCCAGAGCCTAAAGGTAAGCTCTCTCCACATCCTTTGGGCAATCGCCCTCCATTATTGACCTCGCCAGGCGAGATACCATTGATGTCTAGTGTACAGGCACTTGACATTGAACTTAAACAGCCGCCTGATACGGTCAAGGAGGAGAGAGTGAATGAAACCACCTTCATTGCTAGAGACAAGGTGGTCAGGGTAAGAGGGACGAGATTCAAAGCGTTCCATGAGTGGTTCAAGAGAGAATTCAGACAAGAGACTGTTTTTACAAAGCCAAATGGCGTTAGTTAAATCTCTTGAGTTTCATGTCGAGCCACGACATAAAATAAGCCGCTACTCGGGAGGCAACCCGAGGTTTGAGTTTGTTTTTATTTGTTTTCGTTCGGGTTAATTTTCTTTTTAGTTTTTCTATGGACAAGAGGAAATCACCGAAGCTTAGGGTCCGCTACAGTCAGTAGCCAATCTCGCTGTAAGTCTTCTCTCCCGTTCGTAAAAAAAAAAAAAAAAAAATCCGAAAATCATTCCGAGGAAAAAAAAATATATCGGATTAAAAAAAATATGAGAGAAAAGAAAGTAAGGAGTTGTATTACATCAAGTTTGGTTTCATTAGTACTATCATTATAGATCTACATTCGTTGGAGCTTAGCTTGTTGGTGACCATGTTCTTTGCAAGGAGTTGATTTGTTTGGGTCACCTTCTACATTGGAGGTATTCTTTCTTTTGCTTTAGATGAGCTATGCATTATTGGATTACATTTAGTGCTCATCTAGTTTCTCATTCTACCACACTTTGAGTTTTATTGGAGGAAGGTCATCCGACCTTGTATGTGAGTCTTCTGTCTCTTTCCCTGGGTTCGTTTTTATGTCTTCCATTTCATTGAGGACAATGCAATGTTTAAGTATGGGGGAGGAGAATGTATTCACATGTAATTATTTGGGTGTTGGTTGTATCTGCATGAGCTTATTGAATATATATTGTATGAAAAAGCCACAAAAATTGAAAAAAGGCATACAAAATCCTTGGATAGCAAGTTCTATGCAATAAGAAGGTGGCTTGACCGGCATTAGGCTGGGGCAAAAATAAGTCTTGAGTGATGTGCGTTTTGTGAGCCTGAAACAATTATTGAGTGGTTGGGATGAAACCTGAAAAGGCGCTCAAGCAAGATGAGTGTTATAAAAAAAAAAAAAATTGAGTGTTTTAGGATCATTATCATCTTGGCGTATGGAGACATAAGAAGAAGGCGTATAGGAGGATTCGGGTAGGCAACTTGGAGGAATAAGGTGTAGTTCTGGGTATGTGCTTATTTTATCACATTGTTCTTGATTATTGATGTTGGGTTTTGTGTGTTTTGGAGGAACTTATTGGTTATGTAATCTCTAGGAGATATTCTTGTACTTCCTGAGGCTTTGAGTATTTTATTGTATGGGTAGTTTTTCTGTAAGTTACTCGGGACGAGTAAAAGTCTAAGTATGGGGGTATTTGATACGCTACACTTTGTATAGCGTAACTAGGGATTATTACATTGATTTAGGAGTATTATTATATGTGTTTCAAGTCATTGTTATGTTCTGAGATATTTATTAAGAAGTGAAGAATTGAAGATCAGAACAAAAGAATATTGAAGATTTGAAGAAATCACCGACGGCGATCGCCATGGATTAGCGACGATCGCGGATAATATGCTGAATTCCCCTTCGTGCGCGAGACGGGCTGTGGGGTGAAGTAAGCAGGCCGGCCCACATATTGAATTAAAGGAAGCAAGCAGCACATATGAATATATTAGTCGAGCCTTCGTGCTTGTTTTCTTTAGTTTAATTTATTTGTTTTCCTTTTGTGTTTTGTTTAGTTTCCTTATTTTAGTTTTAGGATTTATCTTTTACCATATATTTTTAGGGTTAGATCTCTATTTAAGAACCCTAGTTCTTTCTTTCTTTTATCAACTTTTTATTATCATCTTTTCCATCAGACAATTTAGTTCTGCAACCATGAGCAGGAACTAATCTCCATTGTTTTACCTAGCGGTTGAAACCTTCAGTTATTAAGTTGTGAGATTTCTAAACTCTTGTTCTTTTCCTATGGGTTTGTATTAATTCTCTTGTTCTTCATCTATTGATTTCTATTAGTTTTGCTAGCTTGATCACCTAGTTTGATTGATAGTTTTCTATTGCTAGACTAGGAATATACGGTGGAATTCCTTGTCATTGTAGCATTCATATCTGCATGATCTGGTAGTTGATTGCTTTTATGAAAGAGAATTGATTGCATGTTAATACTTGACGGTTGTAAGTTATTGCATGCATCCTTATAATTCATGTGCCCTTTGCTGCTATTTCATCTAATCTTGAGAGGTTTCCCTGATTGTTGAATAGTAAGTATTATCAGGACCGGTTGGCCTGCTGATATATTAAAGATTGGAATAGGAACATTCCCTAGGATTGAATAGAACTTGAGATAAATCTATGATCAACTTGATTGACTGTTGTGTGGATACTTTGCTAGGTGAAACCCCTTCTCATCATATTCACAACCAAACCTTCTTTGCTTGATACTTGTTACTTTTGTGTTCCATACAATCAAAAAACCCCCCTGGTTACTTGTTACTTGTTCACTAGTTGATATTTCACTTGACTGCATTAATTTGGTGTTTTGATTCCCTTGGGTTCGACCTCTACTTACTTGCTATACTCTAGTTAGTGTTTAGAGTTTATTTCTTTGATTTGGCACTACGACTTTAGCCTCATCAAATTTGGCGCCGTTGCCGGGGAATTGAAATTTTTCTGATTCGGTGTTAATTGTGAAATTATCAACTGTTTGGTGTGAACCTTTATGGTTCAGACCCGTGCTACTGATTCATCTCTTGTTTCCTTTGACCCAAAGATTGAAAGGACGTTCCTTCGGAACCAAAGAGCAGCTCTGAACCAAGATAACGAGATGGGTGATCGACATGGACCGCCATTGCCTACTATGAGGCAACTCACTGCCCCAGACTTAAACCAACAACCTTTAGCAGTGAGGTTTCCTGAGATTGAAGAAGGTGTGAATTTTGAATTAAAAGCTGGTTTAGTTCATGAGCTACCACACTTCCATGGCTTAGCAGGAGAAGATCCCAACAAACACTTGGCTCAATTCCATGCCATATGTTCTAGTATGAAGCCAAGAGGTGTTACTAAGGAGCAGGTCATGCTGAGAGCTTTCGGATTTTCTCTGAAAGACGCTGCGAATGATTGGCTCTATTATCAAGCTCCAGGGAGTATTGATACATGGGCTAAAATGAAAAAGGTCTTTTTAGAGAAATATTTTCCAGCTACAAAACTGAGCAGCTTAAAGAAGGAAATCACGAATCTTCAACAACACTCAACTGAGAGTCTCTATGAATATTATGAGAGATTCAAGAAGTTTTGCTCAAGCTGCCCATTCCATAGTTATACTGACCAAGATCTCCTTATGTACTTATTTAGTGGCCTGATTGATGAGGATCGTCGAATGGTGAATGCATCCTGTGGAGGTAACTTTTTAAGATTGACTATACCTCAGGCTACTAAAATGTTTGAGGAATTAGCTGAGAGCTCAAGGCAGTTTGGTAGCAGGCAAAGAACACAGTCAGTAAGTTCACTTGATCCCGCTAAAATTCAAAGTGATATGAATGAACTGAAAGATATGATGAAGGCTTTTATGTTGCAAAGTGGTGGTCAACAACTCCAAGAGCCGAATGCTGAGGTAAACGCTGTTGGTGGATGGCAACCAAGGCCAAGGTATGATTCTCATAATGTTAATTATCAGCAACCTAGACCTCAGAATTCCATGACTGTTGAAGATATGATCAAGTCCTTAGTTCAAACTGTGATGCAACAAAATGCTAAAACGGAATCGAGTATCCAAAATCTTGAAAATCAGTTAGGACAGATTGCTCAAGCTGTGAGTAAATTAGAGGCCAGGGAAGCGATAAGAAACCCGAGAGAGAACGTCAGTGCAGTGTTCCTGAGGAGCGGAAAAACTTTAAATGACTGTTCTGTGCCAAAACCGCGATCGCCAGATCTGAGTGGCGATCGCCATGAGATTACAGAGAGCAAAACAGGATCTGCATCGCGACCGCGATCGCCATATGGCAATGGCGATCGCCATTCCATTCCAGAAGCTGAGGTCCAAAATCGTCCGCGACCGCGATCGCCAGTTGTTGATGGCGATCGCCAGGAGACTCCTGAGTATATTGATAATTATGTTCGCCCGAATTTTCCACCTCTATTCTCTCAGAAGCCTGTTGCTCCCTTTCCTGAGGCATTGAAGGATACTCGAAGGCTGGAGAACGACAACGAAATCTTCGAAACCTTTATTAGGTGTGAGGTAAACATTCCTTTGCTCAAACTTGTTAAGAGTATTCCTAGATTTGCTAAGTTTTTGAAAGAAGTTTGCACTATCAAAAGAAATCAAAAACTGAAAGGAAAGAAGAAAGTTGAAATAAGTGAACAAGTTTCTGCAGTGTTTCAAAAACGCATGCCTAAGAAATGTGGTGATCCAGGCATATTTAGCATTCCATGTGTGATTAGTGAAACTAAATTTGACAAAGCCATGCTAGATTTAGGTGCATCAATCAATGTTTTTCCTTACTCTTTGTATGAATCACTAGGCTTAGGACCCATGCATAAAACAGGAACTGTTATTCAACTTGCTGATAGGTCTACTGTATACCCGAAAGGGGTTGTTGAAGATGTTCTTGTTATGGTTGGTGATCTGATTTTTCCTGCTGATTTCTTTGTGTTAGATATGGAGCATGCTAATAATGTCACACCTATACTGTTAGGTAGACCTTTCATGAAAACTGCACAAACGAAAATTGATGTTAATAGTGGGACTCTCTCTATGGAGTTTGATGGGGATAAGGTAGAATATAATATATATGACATGGATCCCATTGATAAGAATTCTCTATGTGCTATTGATGTGATTAAGCCTACTTGTAAGGATAAATTACAACCTGTTTTAGAGAATATCTTAGAGCCTCCAAAAATAGATGTTGTTTTATCTACTAACATGCAGGAGTGTCAGGCTAAGCCAGAGCCTAAAGGTAAGCTCTCTCCACATCCTTTGGGCAATCGCCCTCCATTATTGACCTCGCCAGGCGAGATACCATTGATGTCTAGTGTACAGGCACTTGACATTGAACTTAAACAGCCGCCTGATACGGTCAAGGAGGAGAGAGTGAATGAAACCACCTTCATTGCTAGAGACAAGGTGGTCAGGGTAAGAGGGACGAGATTCAAAGCGTTCCATGAGTGGTTCAAGAGAGAATTCAGACAAGAGACTGTTTTTACAAAGCCAAATGGCGTTAGTTAAATCTCTTGAGTTTCATGTCGAGCCACGACATAAAATAAGCCGCTACTCGGGAGGCAACCCGAGGTTTGAGTTTGTTTTTATTTGTTTTCGTTCGGGTTAATTTTCTTTTTAGTTTTTCTATGGACAAGAGGAAATCACCGAAGCTTAGGGTCCGCTACAGTCAGTAGCCAATCTCGCTGTAAGTCTTCTCTCCCGTTCGTAAAAAAAAAAAAAAAAAAATCCGAAAATCATTCCGAGGAAAAAAAAATATATCGGATTAAAAAAAATATGAGAGAAAAGAAAGTAAGGAGTTGTATTACATCAAGTTTGGTTTCATTAGTACTATCATTATAGATCTACATTCGTTGGAGCTTAGCTTGTTGGTGACCATGTTCTTTGCAAGGAGTTGATTTGTTTGGGTCACCTTCTACATTGGAGGTATTCTTTCTTTTGCTTTAGATGAGCTATGCATTATTGGATTACATTTAGTGCTCATCTAGTTTCTCATTCTACCACACTTTGAGTTTTATTGGAGGAAGGTCATCCGACCTTGTATGTGAGTCTTCTGTCTCTTTCCCTGGGTTCGTTTTTATGTCTTCCATTTCATTGAGGACAATGCAATGTTTAAGTATGGGGGAGGAGAATGTATTCACATGTAATTATTTGGGTGTTGGTTGTATCTGCATGAGCTTATTGAATATATATTGTATGAAAAAGCCACAAAAATTGAAAAAAGGCATACAAAATCCTTGGATAGCAAGTTCTATGCAATAAGAAGGTGGCTTGACCGGCATTAGGCTGGGGCAAAAATAAGTCTTGAGTGATGTGCGTTTTGTGAGCCTGAAACAATTATTGAGTGGTTGGGATGAAACCTGAAAAGGCGCTCAAGCAAGATGAGTGTTATAAAAAAAAAAAAAATTGAGTGTTTTAGGATCATTATCATCTTGGCGTATGGAGACATAAGAAGAAGGCGTATAGGAGGATTCGGGTAGGCAACTTGGAGGAATAAGGTGTAGTTCTGGGTATGTGCTTATTTTATCACATTGTTCTTGATTATTGATGTTGGGTTTTGTGTGTTTTGGAGGAACTTATTGGTTATGTAATCTCTAGGAGATATTCTTGTACTTCCTGAGGCTTTGAGTATTTTATTGTATGGGTAGTTTTTCTGTAAGTTACTCGGGACGAGTAAAAGTCTAAGTATGGGGGTATTTGATACGCTACACTTTGTATAGCGTAACTAGGGATTATTACATTGATTTAGGAGTATTATTATATGTGTTTCAAGTCATTGTTATGTTCTGAGATATTTATTAAGAAGTGAAGAATTGAAGATCAGAACAAAAGAATATTGAAGATTTGAAGAAATCACCGACGGCGATCGCCATGGATTAGCGACGATCGCGGATAATATGCTGAATTCCCCTTCGTGCGCGAGACGGGCTGTGGGGTGAAGTAAGCAGGCCGGCCCACATATTGAATTAAAGGAAGCAAGCAGCACATATGAATATATTAGTCGAGCCTTCGTGCTTGTTTTCTTTAGTTTAATTTATTTGTTTTCCTTTTGTGTTTTGTTTAGTTTCCTTATTTTAGTTTTAGGATTTATCTTTTACCATATATTTTTAGGGTTAGATCTCTATTTAAGAACCCTAGTTCTTTCTTTCTTTTATCAACTTTTTATTATCATCTTTTCCATCAGACAATTTAGTTCTGCAACCATGAGCAGGAACTAATCTCCATTGTTTTACCTAGCGGTTGAAACCTTCAGTTATTAAGTTGTGAGATTTCTAAACTCTTGTTCTTTTCCTATGGGTTTGTATTAATTCTCTTGTTCTTCATCTATTGATTTCTATTAGTTTTGCTAGCTTGATCACCTAGTTTGATTGATAGTTTTCTATTGCTAGACTAGGAATATACGGTGGAATTCCTTGTCATTGTAGCATTCATATCTGCATGATCTGGTAGTTGATTGCTTTTATGAAAGAGAATTGATTGCATGTTAATACTTGACGGTTGTAAGTTATTGCATGCATCCTTATAATTCATGTGCCCTTTGCTGCTATTTCATCTAATCTTGAGAGGTTTCCCTGATTGTTGAATAGTAAGTATTATCAGGACCGGTTGGCCTGCTGATATATTAAAGATTGGAATAGGAACATTCCCTAGGATTGAATAGAACTTGAGATAAATCTATGATCAACTTGATTGACTGTTGTGTGGATATTTTGCTAGGTGAAACTCCTTCTCATCATATTCACAACCAAACCTTCTTTGCTTGATACTTGTTACTTTTGTGTTTCATACAATAAAAAAAAACCCTGGTTACTTGTTACTTGTTCACTAATTGATATTTCACTTGACTGCATTAATTTGGTGTTTTGATTCCCTTGGGTTCGACCTCTACTTACTTGCTATACTATAGTTAGTGTTTAGAGTTTATTTCTTTGATTTGGCACTACGACTTTAGCCTCATCAGAAGGGTTTCCTAGATGCGATCCAACTATCATTTGTACGTCGTGAAAGAGATTAAACTCACCTTCTAGGAAGAGTTGTTTAACTTTTCACTATATATGTTTATATATCATTTTGGTGAATTTTATTTCATTTTTGGTTTGTGATTGAACTCGACGAGCGATAGCTTTATATCGAATTTCCTACGTACCCTTTTGAAAGAGATCAAATCACACGTAGTTCTAGAAAAAGAACGATTTTGATACTTGTTCTTAACTTTGAGTATGTGATTGAATTCGTTACTCTTTTATATTTTTTTTATAACGAACGTCTTATGCATCCACTTATATATAATGGAATCAAATATCCGTAGTTCGTAAAATGGTGTAACAAGAGATAGACCGGTGAACGAATTTAAATGGGCTTAATCTTGCAAATATGCAAAACCACATTTTTTTGCACCCCTCTCGTACTTGTGCTTGATTTTTCATGGGCAGATTTTACATGAAATATATATTGGAGCCTAATAGTACATACATGTGCGTTGAACCCACATGTAAATCAGTACATTTTTTATACTATACGGATGGTCATATTCAAGATAATTCAAATGGGTAATCTTAATCTTACGAGTTAATTAACCCATATTTATCCCCAAATATATATATATATCTTTTCTATTTATAGATTTGATTGGTATAACTCAAGATTATGGAAAATTTGCATATTCATTATCCAAATCAATCTTGATATTATGGATCCCAAAAAATCCTCCTTTCTTTAATTTAGAGAAATTTCAAATCTCTTACTCCCTCCGTCCCATAATATAAGCAACATTTGAAATTCTGACACTATTCACACTTCAATACTAATTTCTAAATTTATTCCAATATATAAAAAGAAATATAGTGATATAGGATTTTGTTTGATTCGTCTTGACGAGTACTTTAATAATATCAAAATTTTATAATTTTTATCACCATATAACTAGAGATATTAACGACGCAAAACGTGCATCGGCATATGTGCATAAAGCAAATGTTGCTTATATTGTGGGACGGAGGGAGTACTAGCTTATATATATACAAGTCATACGGAGTATTTGAATCACTCTTCATCAAAGTAATACAGTACCAAATTCGTACACTCTCCATCAAAGTAATACAAAGTTTGTACAAGCACTGCTCTTAAGGTATGTCTTTCAACTTTTTCTATACTTCAATAATCAAATTAGCCTTGCTTTTTGATAGAGCATATGTTGATAACCCTACACCCATGCTCCTATAAGACTATTTCATTGGTCAAATGCAAATGTTGTCATCCGATCCTATCCAATTTCATTTGTTCTTGTTCAAAAATTAACTAATGCCCACTTTTTTAACCGTACATATATGTTAATGTTTCCTTACAACCTTTTTTTTTTTTACTTTGCATGGTATAATCGGTTAGAGCACGTAATCAATATGGAACCCTTTATTTTTTAGACAAAAAAAACATAGTATATTTAAATTTGAAGACATAAGGTTTTATAAAATAACGCCTAGTCTATATGAATTTTAGAGACATAAAGTTTCATAGAAACACATAGTCTATATGAATTTTGGAGACAAAATTTCATAGAAACACATAGGCTCTGTTCGGGAATAATATGATAAGCTAGTTTATTTTTCCAAAAAGCTTGAAAACCTAGCTTATTGTTTTCATAAGCTAGCTTATTTTTCTTTGAAATTAAGGTGACAAAATTTATTGCCGAACAGGCACATAGTCTATATGAATTTGAAGACATAAGATTTCATAAAAACACATAGTCTATATGAATTTGAAGACATAAGATTTCATAAAAACACATAGTCTTGTCCTTCGTGTTGAGTTTGTTCATCTTTTAAAGACATATGATTTCAAAGAAATACATAGTCTCATCCCTCGTTTTGGGACAACTTCAACCTCCTTTCGGATAATGAAAACAAAATCCCCTCACCATGAAAGGAGATTAGCTATTTATCATCAAATGAGATTAAAAGAAAATTAAAAAGAAAGAACCATCCCTCTACTTTTTTTTTGTACGTACTATACTACTATAGCAATAGGAAATACTCCGTAGGCAATAGGCCTGTATTCTTTATTTCTTCCCTTTCTTTTGGGATCCTATTTGCACTCCGTCAAATCGGAAAATCAGGTCGAATGACCCATTTTGATTTTCCGGCGAACCCAAGCTCCGTCCGGAGGAAGGCTTCGCACGGAGTTAGATTTCCGGTGGAAAGTGGGCGGATTGTAGATCTGTCCGCTTGGAATGAAAAGCGGTTAAAAAATGGTTTAACGGGTAATTGTTTTTAATTTTGAACCGGTTAAGAAAATATTGGACCGGTTTAGAACAATTTTAATTTGTTCATGGGTTTAGGTTGAAAACCAAACCGGTTTAAAGAAGAAATTAGTTCGGTTAAGAAAATATATATTTGTGGGTGGGTGCTCCATCCGACCTGTTGGCGGGTTTTAAAACAGTCATTGTTTTTTTTTTCCAAACACCTAATGGATTTTAGATCCGCCGGGTGTGATTGAATGTTGTCTGCCAATTGTTCAGTGGTATGTCAAATCGATGTCGGTATGGCGAATCGTAAATCCGTCCGCAGAAAATGAATTAATTTTATCTTCTTTTTCACCTGCGCCGCCACCCTGTCGGATCTACAATCCGTCGGCCCACTAACCTTACATTCACCAACTTTTCGCCCCCTACCTGAACGCATCTGGTGGAGGTGGCGGAGGATTATTGGCGTTCGTCATTCTTTTGTTTTTTTGGTGAAGAAGCGTTTGGGCGGATGTATGAACCGCCATGCCTATTTATAGTAAACTTTTTTGTTTTTTTTACGCTCTTCGCATTCCGGCGGATCCGTAATTCGTCATCCTTATTTACCGCTTTCAGGCGGTTTTCAAGTTTCAAAAGTACCGCTTTTTTTTTACCACAAACAAAACCTGACGGATGTATGACCCGCCCAATACTTTTAACCCTAATTTTATCTTCTTTTTCACCTGCGCCGACACCCTGTCGGATCTACAATCTGTCGGCCCACTAACCTTACATTCACCAACTTTTCGCCCCCTACCTGTCGGATCATGGATCCGTCACCTAGCCATTGCCCAAACCCTAAACTGGACCTTTCACTTACTCAATAAATTTTATTTAAAAAAATAAGCCGGTTTACATGGAACCCGACCAGTCCATTTTAATTAATTCAAATTACCCTGAATCGGTCTACAAAATACATTTCATAACCGGGTTAAAATTTTACCCGTTCAATGTTGGCGAAAATACGATCTGCTAACTTCCCTTAGTAATTTATTTTATTGCGGGGGGTTATGTGTCCGCCAGTTTTTTGACTCCGCGCGAAGCCAAACTCCGGACGGAGCCTGAGTTCGCGCGATCTGACCTCAAACAAAAAGCAGGGCAGCCTCTTCGTTCTTTTGCTCTCTTTTCTTCTTCTTTTTTTGCAGGTCTAACGTCTTGCCTTGCTTTTTTTCTTTTTTGCAGGCTCTCTTCTTCCTTTTGTAGCAGTAGGCAGGTACATTTATGTCAGCCCGTTACAAATTTTCAAGAGTTAACAAGGCATGTAACGTTTTTTTTGTTTGACTATTGTGTAATGGGTATTTACTTTGCCACATCATCACAATAATAATGACTATTTTATTTATTTATTTTTAAATCCCTTATTTTATACTCATTGTTCGGAGCCATGTATATATAGGTCATACTATGCTAAAAAAATCAGCATATTTACCCTTAAAATAATCTTATCTCTACATGTGTTAAAGCCTATCTTTTTTATAGACATTATTAACACAAGTAACTGAATTTTATAATTTTTTAAATCCAAACAACATCAGAGCAGCATTGGTTGTATAACTAGAAATAGTAAAGGAGAAGTTTTGGATATATATACTAAGGACATTTTCTCATCCTCACCTTTAATGTCGGAAGCTTTAGGGGCATTAAGTGTAGTCAAATTGGCTATCAAAATAAAAGCAAAACACATAATCATTGAAGGAGATAATCTTGTTGTTATTAATTCTATCAAAAATATTTGGAAAGTTCCATGGGAAATTAGGAACATTATTATTGATATTCAAAATATTTTAAAGTTATTTGATAACTACAAAATTTATCATTGATACAGGGAAGTAAATCGAGCAGTTGATTTCTTGTCCAAAACAAAAATCAATTCTCATATTATTAAATTGGTCCTCAATTGTGACCAACATGATATTGTATCTGATGACTATATCAGAGTGATTAGAACGATTGTAACTCAGTCAGGCATGGATAGTTTTTGTCCTGACTTAGTACGGATCATCCGTCAGGATGATCAGGGGTTGTCACCTGTTTTACGGTGAAACTCCGGTTCTTGCCAAAAAAAAAAAAGAAAAAAAAAATGGAAATATTAGGCATCATTTTTGCAATGATTAAGAAGATTGTAGGATTTATTCTCACTAATGGCAAAAGAAAAGACCAATGGATTTTGTTTGATCTCTCTTCCTACAACAAGCAATTTAATTTCTTTCTTCTTTAGTAATTGAAGATAAGCAATTTTCTTCCTTCTTTAGTAATTGAAGATCATCGATTTGAAAATACATCAGCAAACCCTTCATTTTCCTACTAGTATGACTTTCTTCGATCCATCTCTTTTTATCTAAAATGCACCAGTTCTAGAAAAATTGTGCTAACCTTGAAGAGCTTACGATTTTCTTTTAGGAAGTGATTTGGACAACGACGCAACAAACATGCTAATCAATCGTCGACCTTCATTTATTTTTATTCAAATTCTTACCTTACGGTGAATCTCAACTTACAAATATTACAGCGTAGGAACATGTTTACACCGAAATCACATGCATATCTTACTTTGTTAGCTCCAAAAGCTCGACTTGCATGGAGTCAAACAATCCTTCTTAACAGGGAGGAAAAGATGACCATCCACTTTAATAATGATAATATTGAATTAAACTCTCCCTTCTTCATTCGATATATGGAATTGATTCTTTAATTCCATTATTCCATTCCGTAGTTGTATATCTTGGGAATATGGAATTGATTTAAAAATGAGCTAAATTTGTGTTTCTGTTTGGTATAATAGATATTGATATAGAGAATTAATATGACATATATCTAAATTTATATAATCCAGAGTATATATTTGTACCGAACACTAAAAATATAAGAATCACTCAACATCGTTCCTTAATATATCCAATTCGATTCCTATTTTTCGTAACAAGCCTTCCATTCTTTGTACGTCTCGAGGATATTAGACAGCTAGTTGATACAATATTCCCATTAGTTACAAATTAGTTATAAGAATATTAATTGGAATATTAACTTGTAATTTATATTCCAAAACAGCAAGATTCGGCAATGGGAGAACATGGCCACTGGATGCAAGTTGCACCAATTCATCACCATCATCTGAAATCAATCTTAATACCACCTCCATTGGTTCTCTATTTTTCTAATTTATTGTGACACAAATCCTTTCTTTAAAAATAGTCTCACATAAAAAGTTACTGGATTCTGATAGATTAGGAGTCATGTAAACATGAGCTTATTGTGACACGAAGCTAATTGACTACTGATGACAAGATTAGTCGGATCGACCCTAGAATATAAAATTACTATCATCCTTGCCCTCCTAATCTACACTTTAATTTGAATCTTGTCAATCTAATATTTTAGAATCAATTTAATTTAACAGTTTGAACATTTTATCATGAGATATTTTTTATTTTTTCATTTATTATTCAATAAATATTCACCCAACTACAGTAATTTAACAATTTAATTCAGTAAAAAGTTATAATATGTATATTTTCCTATTATTCCCTGCAGAGGAATTTCAAATCCTTTTAGAATATTAATTTAATAATAAATTAGTTTGAAATTATTTGGAGCATACATTGAAAATACCTTTATCATTGAACCTACTCCTTTCGTCCCCTAATATAAGGCCCATTTGCTTTTTTTCGATACTATTCACAAATCGAGAGAATCTTCTCGTTTTCTTCCAATATATAGAAATAAATATAGGCATGTGAGATCTCGTTTGATTCGTCTCAATGAGTACTTTGAGAATATTAAAAAATTATAATTTTTATCATCGTATATTTAGAGATATTAACGTTACAAAATGTGTCTCGATAAATGTGTCAAAAGCAAATGAAAAAATCATTAAGGAACGGAAGGAGTACAAAATTAAGTACAAACTGCAAAATAAACGACCGACCTAATAAAGTAGCATTATTATATCTTACTCCGTATTTGTTTAATGGTTTGCATCAGCCGGCCTAATAATTTTTTTAGACAAGTGGGCTTATATTAGGTAGATTTTTATGTTATAATTAGGTCTCATATATACTGGCATTTCCCTTTTTCTAGACATGGAGATCTTGCTTTACTTAGTGTTAAGATAGAGCTGTTTAATTATAAAATATTCGTGTATATAATCATATGAAAGTTAATTATTACTTATGATTAGTAGTCATGATATAAGTCAAGCTTTTTTTTCTTAAAATATCATGAAGAGTGCATGGAACAGCTCAAGTACAAATATATCACAATGTTACTCCATTGCATGGCAAATTCACATTTTTTGGCAACCCTTTATAATGGACGTATAAAACTTATTGTCCATTAAAGTTACATCAGATCAAACTTAATTACTCTTACATATAACTTTATAATGTACGTATATCGTGTAGTAGTATGACTTAAGCTTGCAGGTAATGAGGAATATAAAATAATACTCCCTCCGTTTCTAATTTGATGTCGTTCTATACAAAAGCACAGGTATTAAGAAACTTTTTTTTTTGTCCAAATTACCCTTCATAATTATTACTCCAGTCAGCACTCCTTTATTAATTACTCTAGGTATTATACAACCCTTATCATTGGAATTACAACAAATTAAATTGAGCCGGTTGAACTCCATCATTATATTGTTTCTCCTGCTTCTCTACATAGCATTTTCCCAAGCAAATTAGTTTCACCCGGCTGAACTCCATCACTTTGTTTAAATTTTTGATGAAATTAATTGGAGCCAAATTTGATTGAAATTTAACCAAAATTGTGTATTTGTTTGAAATTTTTGAAGCCAAATCTGAATTTTTCAAGTCTGTTTGAGTGTTTAAATGAATACAAGCATGATGACATTCATTAAACTTCAAACCTTAATCCTCTTGTGTCCATGGCTTCCATGCAAAACATAGACTTAAACTTCCATCCAAATCAAAATCATCCATTTGATTTAAATGAAGTATCCGATGATGTTGGCAGTTTCATTCTCATATCTATTACTACATTATTGCACATTAGTCTTGTATTTATATAAGGGAATCAATTCGCTAAATATTTATTTTCATTGATCTTTAGAAATCATCTATATGTACCCCTACAAAATGAAACGAATATGAATTGATTTCAGCATACATGTTTGTATTTGGAGTTGTTAAGTTTTTAATGATTATTTACTTATCATTCTTGAACAAAAATCAGCAACAATCTACACATACCAAAGGAGAAGATTTCACTTGCAAAGGAGGAGAATTGTAACTGAACCTTTTCTTTCATTTCAGAAAATAGAGTTGGGGCTGAGAATTATACTCCCTATTCATTCAGAGTTTTGCTGTTGTACATCGAAAATGACAGAAAGTGGTTGCTGGTGGAGTACCTTGAAAACTGATTTGAAAAGTAAATGAGTTTAAGGATATATTTGTTAAAATGGGCTTAAAAAGTGACAAACGTCAATATAAATGAAACAGAGAAATTAGGCTAAAACGACATCAAATTAGAAACGGAAAGAGTATATTACTCCGCATAAAAAAAATAAAAAATAAAAATAAAGGTTGGAGTGAACTGAGAGAAAATCCGACAATATATTGAGTTGATGATTGAGGTGCATGGTGTCCCCACGTGCTCCTTCACCTTTTTGCATTTCCTTTTAAAATTTAAAGAGAAAAATAGAATTCCAGACAAGTCTTCAATCTCCATCATCATCATTATCATGATCATGATCATGATCATGGTCAATTATAAATAATTATTGGAGATTGGAGATGGGGCCGTACGAGGCTCCTCTCCCATGTGACCTGCACGTGAAGTTGGTCCACGAAGGATATTGATTCTTCAATCTCCGCCTTATTTTTGCATTTTTTTTTTATCAGGAAGACACCGAGACTCCTTTTTAAGAAGACAGCTCCAACCTATAATTTATTAAATTAGGGTCATGCACCAGCCTCGAGGTTCAAACCTGAGACCTGTGGTATAAGGGATAAAGTCCCTACCACCAGGTCATTGAGGCTTTGGTTCAAACCTGAGACCTATCACAATTTATTCTTGCATTGTTTGTAGATTTTTCCAATTGTCTTTAAATTACATGGAGTATATTGTAACTAAACTTTTTAATAGGAATAATTATTGTGACGGTTCTTAGTATTTTAATTCCAAAAAAATACAGTATATGCGTAAATCTATAGTATTATTTTCTCGAAAATCCATTTGCTAGTTGCTACCTTCACATTATTTCATTCAAATATGGTTGTTCACGTGTCAAGTCTGATATTAAGCTAGTAATGATAATTTGATATCAGGTTATTTATGGATTGAATTTTTTTCAAAAGAAGTGGTTAGATATATAGAATAATCTATTTTCTTGTAGAGAGATAAATTGATATACTCCGTAGTAGGCATTTATTGAAGGTGGTATGATTGGATGATAAATGACCGAGAAATGTGCAAATAGTCAAAAGTTAATGGCCCGGATGAGTTCTGCAGGTAGGTATAGATTTAATGCATCCATGTACAATTCATGACTTGTACTATTTACATAGGGCCAATCTATATTTGTATATCTCACAAAGATTCAAACTAATGATTTAGTGGTGATTTGGTTGCGTTATGTTGGTATATGTTTTTGGAGGTACTTATTGTTGGAGCCCAGAAATTGCGATCACGCGACATAACACTTCGCGTGACAAAGGGCGTCTGGACAGTCAACTAGTTCGTAACGCGCCACTTAGTCTTCTTCCTCGACTCACCTTATCTTGACACAGCCAGAGATATCGAAATCAACGCAAGTAAACGAGGAAGAAAGGAGAAACAAAGTGAAGGAAAAAGAGTCTTATATGCCAATTAAACGTATCAAGTTCAAAGCTTACAACAAACTTAATGGTTTTAGAAAATACACATAACAAAAACAGAAGCTTGTTAGCAAAACTATGAGTAACAAGGCAATTGCTACACGTCCAAACTCTTCAAGGTGGTGGATGCTTTAGCAGATTAGGGCTTGGGCTCGCTCTTGTGATTTTCTTACTCGAGAGAGGAAGGTGAAGCGTTTTTCTCTTTGTCCAAAGATCTCCTTTTCTTATCCATTGGGTTGCGTTTTTATACTATCAACAGGGACCCACGCGAGTCAATTACCGATTTGCCCCTCGATACTTAATCTCGTTGTATCCTCTTACTGGACTTCACCTGTTTACGAGCCACTTTATTCTTCTGGGCTGACTTCTTGGACCGGCCCGGCTCGCGTTCCATGGGCCTGACCCAATTCCCTATGGGCCTCGCGAGCCCATCGAGAACCGACTCCAACATCCAGCCCCCCAAGCTTTCACGCTGAATAGCTTAAGGCTTGGGCCTGTCTTCTTGAAGTCGCGTTCTCGATATGAGAGTGGCTCTCAGACTTCGCATGATTCCATCGCGTGATAGGGTCGCGTGTATTCCGGCTATGTTTCTCTGGGCGACGTTTTGAATTCAAAAAACCCTTACGAATTCCCGCGCTGAGCGCACGCCGTCCACGTGTTGTCTTCTTATTGCACCTTCTTTCCCCCGATTTTTCCTTATATAAACTCGTCTTCGTCTTCCTCTCTTCCCTTCCGCCACAACTTCCATTCTCTCTGCAAAACTGTAATCTTGCTCTCTTCGCCGGTTCTCTCCTTCCTTCTCCACTGCCATCTTCGCCGTCGTTCTCAGTCGATTCTCCATGGCAGGTTAGTCTTCCGCTCTCCTTTCCCTTTTCTACTTCGTTTTCTTGATTTTAGGGCTTCCATTGTCGCTCAATTTCTTCCCGCTCACCTGTCATCAGAAATTCCGCTCGGACTTTTCGAATTGAAAGGCTTCCGAAAGTCATTTTTTGTTCATTGGGTGTTTTTTGTGTCGAATTCCCCTTTCGAATCTCATTTCTCAATGCGTTTGTTTGGAAAAAAGCGTGTTTTGGTCAATTTCTGCCATTTTCTTCCTTTGTAATGTTCTTCGTGTTCTTGGGCTTGGTCCATTCTGACGTCGTTTTAGCTTCTCTTTTGATTCTTCGAGTTTCAGCTTTTCCAGGGATTTCTTGTTTGTTTACTTCCTACAGACTCGCGTTAGTTTCCTTAGACACGCGTTGTTCCCAATTTTGATGCTCTCTTTTCCCTCTTTCCATCCCTGGAAAACTGAAACTTACTTTGCCTATGCTTTCAGGTAGCGATGATTTTTATGAACGTTCAGCTCGGGCTGAGTATTCGGGGCGCACTACGTCCGGATCCGAGGGAGGTTCTGATGATCGCGAGCCGAACTCTCGTAGACGATCTCGCGTTTCTAAGAAATCCAAGTGGAGCAAAGCGAAGATGCCCAAGAGATCTAAAACCAGACTCCCGTCTCGCGTCATTCAAGAGCGAGCCGAGACCAATTATGGTCAATTCGCCACCTTCTTCTCCCATAAGGGGTTTTTACCCCACATAGTTATAGAGAAACCCTTTCTCGCGGACCCCGGCCGCATAAGTATTCTTGCAAAGAGAATAACACATTCTCGCACCTTAATTCCCAACACGGCCCATAGTAGCAGTCTTAATTTTGACGATCTTCGTCGCCTTGCTACGCGATATCCCTTTCCTGAAGGGACCATCTTTGCCCTCCACGACCTCGAAGGCACTTCTCTCGACCAATATGGGCCCTTCTTCGCTTTGAGCAGGCAATCTTTAGAAGCTGGCTTCCGCCTTCCGTGGACGTCCTTGCAGACTGAAGTAATGGCGGATTTAGGCTTCAGCCCTTCCCAGATGCACCCAAACTTCTGGAGTTCACTGATCGTTTACATCATGCGATGTCAGGACATTGGGATAGTTCCCAACACACCTCACTACGCTCTCATTAATTCGTATAAGAAGAACTCCCGCGAGGATGGCTTTTATACTGCTCAAGCCAAGACCCCTGCCTTCGAAGATCGAGGGGTGGAAAACTTGTTGGTTTTTAGTTCGTCCCCCTCTTGGTTCTGAAATTTCTATCCAAGTACGCGAGCCTAATGCGAGAAAGGCCCCATGCTTTTTCCCAAAGGAGACTCGCGATAAATTCATTCGTGACTATAAGGATTACCCCGACAAAGCAGTTCAAAAACGTTTTGAGTTGACAATCTCGGACGCTTTACTGGTTGCTAGGGGACTTAGTCTCAAGGCTCATGCCCTAGGTTTTTGTTCGTTTTTGTTTTAGCGCTCGCGTTTATTATTATTATTTACACTTTATGCTCACTTGTGGTGGTTTTTGTAGATGCTGATATGTTTGCCGATCTTCCGGACCTGGGGGGGTTGGTTTTTGACGAGTCGGGCTTGCTAACCCTCGAGGCTCCTACTCGCGACGTTTCATCCGTTCCTGGCTCGACCACTACTCCCCCGACTGCTGTTTTGGAATCACCAGTTGAGTTCGCGACGACGGTTTCTGAGGAGGTCCCTCTGGCCAAGAGATCTCGCGTAATATCAGCTCGTGATAAGGGGAAACAGAAAGTATCAGAGAGAAGCCGCAAGAGGACGACGGAAGTGGAGTTTGTCTCCTCTCCAGAGCCCACTGACACTTCGGTCGCAAACCCCACCTTCATCCATGGTTTATCGGCGACGCGTGCATTCTTTGAGACGATACCGACTGTTTTTCCTCCCGAACCTAACCTCTACGAGGAAGTTTCGGATAGGCCTGGTGGCTTGTCTAAACTTCTCTTTGCCGTAAGTCTCCTGCTTTTATCTATTTCTTGTTTCCTTGGGGTATTTTTAACCCTGGAGTTGTTTTTTTTGCAGGGGATGAACATCATCGCGAGCGCAAGTCGGAGGGTGCTTGCTGCTGAGGACAAACTCAAGGAGCTGATGGACGAGGATCAGTCAATCCGCGATGCCAACAGAGCGGCCAAGTCTCGGCTTATGGGGGAAAAGAAAGCTTTGGAGGAGGAGCTTTCGAAGGCTAACGCGTTGGGGGAATCTAAAGACGCGAGGATAAAGGAGATAGAAGCCCAACTCGCGTATGAGAGGTCTAAAGATGCGAGGATAAAGGAGCTGGAAGCCCAACTCGCGTATGAGAGGTCCACCCACGTCAACATCGTCACTGAATATAATACGCAAGTGAACGACCTCAGACAAGAAAGTGAGAAGCTTCATGCGATGATGTCTGAGAGAATTGCCTATGAGAGGAACATGGCAGTGGAGGAGTATTGCGGGGGTTATCGCCAACGTGCTCGCGTCGACTTTTACAAAAATGCTGTCAACACGCTTCTCCTTTGCATGGTAAAGGTTCAGATGCGAAAGTTCAAAGTCAAAGACTTCCCCTTCAACGCTCAGGACTTATGTGGTTTTTCCACTGACCTTCCCGAGTACCAGCCCCCGTTGCCGGGAACTTTCATTGACGATGGGGAGACTCCACTCGAGGCTTGGGGGGTTACGCGTCTCGCGCCTGAGAGAGGCATTGTTAAGGGTAAAGAGAATCAGGTTCCCAGGCCCCCTCTCCCGAAGATGGTCGCTCCTCCTCCGCTCGAGAGGTCAGAACCTGTTCCTCGCACGCTACCGAGCCCTCCTTATCCGACCCTCTCTCCTCGCAAGAGAAAGGTATTTGCGTCCGATGCCCTGCTTGACACCATTCAGCCCTTGAAGCGTTCTTGTTTAGATCAAGCGGGGGAGGTCAGGATCGCGAGTAGCTGGTGTTCAAGACGTCGTGGATCTAGAGGCGGATAGCGTAGAGGACGCGGGGATTGCTCCTGAGTCTGTTGCTAAGTAATTTTCTTGGTGGTCTTTTGAACAATGTTTTTGATGACACTGTACCGAGAATTGAGATTTTTTGTAATCAACTTTTGTATATTTAATGTGGGTATGGTTGTCGCGAGCTATATGCTGTTTCTATATTTTTGGTTTTGTTTCTGTCTGCTTGTTTCGTATACACTTCTCGCCTCGTTCCCCCCGTTTTGCGTTTCGGAAAAATGAGTAAGTTTGCGAAAAGGGAAAATGTAAAGAGAAGTGTTTCATAATTACGGTCCCTCCTGTATAGTAAAAGGCAAAAGTGACATGTTACATAATTTTGCGAGAGTAAGCATTGCAAACTATTCTTCTGCTAACTATTGCATGAACTTTACACGCGAATTCTTAGTGATTGTTGATACTCGCGGGGTTCGTCTTGAGCTCTTGTTAGTCGCGAAACAGCAGGGTAGTTTTTCTTTGATGTGGTTGTTGCGGAGAATTTCTGGTCTTTGTAGAGAATCTGGGCATGATGTTGCTCTTGCGGGGGATACCAAGCACTGCACATGTAGAGAAGCATTCAGTTTTTGGTTTTTATTCTTAGGTAGTAAGAACTTTTGAAAGACGGGTGAGTCATGATGCAAACCTGCCTATACTTTCACAACCAGAGGGAGTTTTTTAGCTCAGCCCTGGAAGCTGGAAGCTAGACACGCGACCTGGGAGGGTTTTTTAGTCCAGCCCAGCGAAGCGGAATCATGGCGGGTGAGCTCATTGGCGTAAACCCGTCCATGCTTTTGCGACCAGGGGGAGTTTTTTTTTTTAGCTCAGCCCTGGAAGCTGGAAGCCGGACACGCGACTTGGGGGGGGGGGCGTTTAGCCCAGCCCAGCCCAGCCGTCTATGCTTTCGCGACCAGGGGGAGTTTTTTTAGCTCAGCCCTGGAAGCTGGAAGCTTGACACGCGACCTGGGGTGGTTTTTTTAGCCCAACCCACCCGTCTATGCTTTCGCGACCAGGGGGAGTTTTTTAGCTCAGCCCTGGAAGCTGGAAGCTTGACACGCGACCTGGGGGGGTTTTTTAGCCCAGCCGTCTATGCTTTCGCGACCAGGAGGAGTTTTTTAGCTCAGCCTTGGAAGCTGGAAGCTTGACACGCGACCTGGGGGGGTTTTAGCCCAACCCAGCCGTCTATGCTTTCGCGACCAGGGGGAGTTTTTTAGCTCAGCCCTGGAAGCTGGAAGCTTGACACGCGACCTGGGGGGGTTTTTTAGCCCAGCCCAGCCGTCTATGCTTTCGCGACCAGGGGGAGTTTTTTAGCTCAGCCCTGGAAGCTGGAAGCTGGACACGCGATCTGGGGGGGTTTTTTAGCCCATCCCAGCCGTCTATGCTTTCACGACCAGAGGGAGATTTTTAGCTCAGCCCTGGAAGCTGGAAGCTGGACACGCGATCTGGGGGTTTTTTTAGCCCAACCCAGCCGTCTATGCTTTCGCGACCAGAGGGAGTTTTTTAGCTCAGCCCTGGAAGCTGGAAGCTGGAAGCTGGAAGCTGGACACGCGACCTGGGGGGGTTTTTTAGCCCAGCCCAGCGAAGCGGCCTGACGGCTTTTGTCTTTCGAGTTGAAGTGCTACCTTTTAGGTGGATGAGCATTGGTCGACTTGGTCGCGATACTTATTCCTTGGTAAGCTGGTTTACAAATTGTTGGTGTCGACCTGTGCTTATCATGCTATAGTAATCGAATGCTTTTAGTGCCTTAACGTAATAAGTATTGTGACCAAGGATGAGGGAAAATTTTGCTATTTTAAACTGTCAAAGCGCACCTGAGTTTTGTGGGAGGATTAGGCATAGAAGCGACGAAGTCGCATCACGTTCCAGGAGTTGGCAATGTGATTTCCAAAGTGGTCCTTGAGGCGATATGCCCCGGGCGCGACTTCGCGATCTATAATGTAAGGTCCTTCCCAGTTGGGGTCGAGCTTTCCTCCTTCTGTTCTACGGAGCACGAGGTCTCCTCTGGCAAATCCCCTCAACTTTACGTGCTTGTTGTAATACTTTGCGACGCCGGCTTTATGATTGGCCGCCCGCTCTGATGGTTGCCAAGTCGCGAGTCTCTTCCCGCATCTGCAACTCTAGCTGCATTTTTTCGTCATTGTCGTCCGGACTATACTGAATCACGCGGTCCGTGGGCACAATGAACTCGACTGGTACTGTGGCCTCTATTCCATAAGAGAGAGCAAAAGGTGTTTCCCCAGTTGCCTTCTTTACCGTGGTCCTGTTTGCCCAGAGCACTAGAGGTAACACTTCGGCCCACATGCCTTTGGAGCCTTCTAGCCGTCTTTTCAGGTCCATGACAATACTCTTGTTCACTGCTTCTACCTGGCCATTGCAATGCGGGTGAGCGACTGAAGCAATTCTCAAAGCGATCCCTATGTCTCTGCACCATGTAAGCAACTGCGGCGAATTGAATTGCGGTCCTCTGTCGGTTACGATCTCGTGAGGGAGGCCATATCTGCAAATGATGTTCTTCCAAAGGAACTTTTTAACTGTCGGGACGGTAGTGCTCGCGAGAGCCTCGGCTTCGATCCATTTGGTAAAATAATCAACTGCTACAATGATGTACTCTAGTTGACCAGACGCTTTTGGTTTGAAAGGTCCTAATAGATCTAGCCCCCACATCGCGAAGGGACAAGGGCTTGACATTATCTGCAACTCCACACCTGGCTGATGAGAAGTTGGGGAAAAGTACTGGCACGGCTTACAGTTCTGAGACTCGCGTTGTGCGTCTTGCTTCATGGTTGGCCAGAAACTCCCGTCTTAATGCTTTATAGACCATTGGTCTCCAACCCGCGTGGGTTCCGCACAATCCTGCGTGAAGCTCTCGCATCAGCACGTCACTGTCTATCTTAGACAAACACCTGAGCTCGCGTGGTCCGTACCCCCTTTTGTAGAGTTCCCCACGACACATGTAGAAACGCGCAGCCATAGAGACAAGTTTTCTCATTTCTTTTGGATCCGAGGGTCCTGTCCCGATAGCAAGATATTGAATTATAGGGGTTCGCCAGTCGTTGACTGGCTCGTCAACCTCCATCAGCTCCACCTGATTGCTTATGGCGCTTTCAGACTTCACTAACCAGAAGTATTGGGCCTTTCCATCCTTGAAAACGACAGTACAATTCTCGTCGGGACGCTCCATATTCGCATACTGAGCTTGGGAACCTCGCTTCGCGAGTTCATCTGCTCGCGTATTGTCTTCCCTTGACACCGCTTCAATCTCAAAATGCCTGAACAGCGAAATCAGGGCAGTGGCCCTCGCATGATATCTGGGGAGATTGCCTGTTCGGGCTTCGTAGGTCCCATTGATCTGATTCACGACAATCTGATAGTCGCTCAGGCATTTTACCACGTGAACAACTGCGTGAATGGCAATTTCCAGTCCTACGATGAGCGCTTCATACTCTGCTTCATTGTTAGTGGCCTTGAACCTTAGCGCAATCGCGTGATCTATTTTATCCCCAGCCGGGGATGTCAGGACGACTCCCGCCCCGCAACCATCTACGTTTGCTGACCCGTCAATGTGCATTACCCACGCGGGGTGTTCTGGAGCTATAACATCTTTTTCTAACTCTCTAAAACTTGTTTCAACTATGAAATCTGCTAAAGCCTGTGCTTTGATAGTGGGTCGTGGTCTATAGACCACGTCAAATTCTGTCATTTCAATGACCCATTTAGCGAGCCTTCCAGAGGTTGTTGGTTTACTCATAAAAGATGGGAGTGGTAAATCTGTCAATACTTCGATGGGATGAGCATGGAAATAAGGTCGGAGTTTACGAGCGGCTGTTATCAACGCGAGCACTGCTTTCTCAATGGGCGAATATCTGGTCTCGGCCGACAGAAGTGCTTTACTGACGAAATAGACGGGGACTCGTTGTTCCTTTACTAACACCGCGCTAACTGCACGCGTACCTGCCGCGAGGTACAGCTGCAAGCCTTCACCAGGTATTGGTGACGCAAGGGTTGGGAGTTTAGCCAGATGCTATTTAAGGCTCATAAATGCCCTTTCACACTCCTCAGTCCATTCGAAGCTTTTTGGTTTCCTTAGTATGTCAAAGAAGGGGAGGTTTCGCTCCGCGAGTTTTGCGCAAAACCTTCCTAGATAGTTAACCTTTCCTACAAACCTTTGGACGTCGTGAATGGATCTTGGCGGTTGTAGATCTATTACGGCCTGGACCTTGTCTGGATTGACCTCGATGCCGCGTGCACTGATCTGAAACCCTAGGAATTTGCCCTCGGTGACCCCGAAGACACATTTCTCTGGATTGAGGCTCATACCGTACTTTCCCAGGGTTTCAAAGACCTCTGCCAGGTCGCGAGTGTGATCCGCTTGCTTCTTGCTCTTGACTACTATATCATCAACATAGGCCTCTACAGTGTCACCTCTTTGGTCGCTGAAGATCATGTCCACCAGTCTCTGGAATGTAGCTCCTGCGTTTTTCAAGTCGAACGACATTACTTTATAGCAGAAGGTTCCTTTCTGTAATAAAAGTCGTGTGCCCCGAGTCGGCTGGGTTCATCCTGACCTGATTATACCCAGAGTACGAGTCCAGGAAGCTCAGAGCTTCATGACCCGCGGTGGAGTCTACCAACTGGTCGATTGAAGGTAAAGGGTAGCTGTCTTTGGGGCATGCCTTATTGAGACCAGTGAAATCTACGCACATGCGCCACTTCCCCGTCCCTTTGGGATTTTTTTCTTCCATTACAACGTTTGACATCCACGTTGGGTATTGCACTGGTCTTACAAACCCTGCTTTAATCAGCTTCGCGAGTTCTACCGCAGCTGCCGCGTTCTTTGGCCCTGCTTGTTTTCGTTTCTTCTGTCTACGCGGCTTGACCTCCGGACTAATGTTCAGGGAGTGGGTCATGACACTTGCTGGGATTCCTCTCAAATCCTTTGGTGTCCACGCGAATACATCCCGGGAGCGGGTGAGTAAGGTCTCAATCTCTTGTACGACTTTTTGATCCAGTTTCCCCCCTACATAGAGCTTCTCCTCTTTGTTGGGGAAAGGAGTGATTATCTGTTTCTCAAACCCATCAAAATGCGGTTTGTGTCCCTCTACCTTTCCCTAAGTATCTCGCGGTCTGGGTGAGGCACGAACTTCTAACTCGGCTTCTTCAAGCACGCGTGGCAACCCTGGAATAAATAACTGGTTGGCAAGCAAGGTCTTGGTACTGCCCTTTTCGGATGAAACGTAGCAGATACGGCTTTCCTCTTGGTTTCCTCTCGCGACCCCTACTCCTGTCAACGTTGGGAATTTTAAACAAAAATGACAGATTGATACGACCGCTTCAAACCTGCACAGAGTCTCGCGTCCCAGTATCGCATTGTAGGAGGATGTTATTGGGATTACTACAAAATCTATCTTTTCTGACCTTCTTGACCCGGTCTCTTCACCCAGGATGAGATCTAGGGTGACGACGCCCAGGGCCCTCACTCTGTCACCCGCGAAACCTACCAGCGTGGTTTTAGTAGGCCTGAGTGTAGACTGATCAATCCCCATTTTCTCGTACGCGTCCCAGTACAGTATATCGGCTGAGCTCCCTGTGTCCACAAGGATCCTTTTTACAAGTTTGGTTCCTATCTGAGCATGAATGACCAGTGGATCAGCGGCCTCGACAGCCCAGGTATCTACTTCCTTGTCACTGAAGGCAAGCGTGTAAGGTTCAGACTTCGATCTTGCGACACTATAGATTGGCTTTCCCTGAGGCTTGGGTGCGTTGTTAATAAGCCTTTGCTCTCGTTTGCCTAGGGGAACGGGTTCATGGCGGCCTGCGATCGTGCCTATATGGTCGTCCATGCGAGGGAAGTTCTGGGGTGAGTGGCGATTAGGCCCCTGATTCTGGTTATTTCTTGCGGGGGTTTGCTGCCTTGTCTCGTTCTGTGTTCTACCTCCTCTTCCTCCTCTACCCCCCGCCCCCTGTTTGCGATGCCGCGACCTCCATCAACGTTTCCCCTCCGAGCAGTTAGGACTTCCTGCTCTCTTGGGTGATGATGTCTCGACCAACATTCCTCTGTAGAGTGAGTATTCACACCAGGTGGTCGGCTCGTGGCGGTCACGACCGCGATCCCCTCTCCTCTCAGCCTCGCGTCGGTTATCCTGCTCGGCTACAAAATTTTGCGAGTGAAATTGATTCTGATCGTGATTTTGGCCCCTGAACTGCCTTTGACCCTGATTCTGATCTTGAATCTGTAAACCGGGCACTCGCGAGTCGATCTGCTCTTTCCCCTGACTACCTTGATGGCGCTTATTCCCCCAACTCTGGTTCTCTCTCTTCTGACCCTGAGCGGGCTTGCTCTGATTATTCCCTTTCAACGCGATACCTGAGTGTGCTTCCACGTTAATCTCTGTGTACGCTCTTTCGAGCATGCCTTGGTAGTCCAAATCTTTCTTGCGGTATAGGTATTGCTTGAAGGAGCTTCCATCATTGAGTCCGTCAAGGAACGCGACCCGAGCGGTCTTATCATGAAAATCTTCGGCTTCCAAGATCTTTTCCGTGAACCTCTTAACATAACCCTCTAGTGATTCATGTGGTCCTTGTTTGACACCTACTACTTCTTGCATTGTCACTTTTCTTTTCCTCGAGGATCCAAAGTGCAATAAGAAACTCTTCTCTAGATCAGCGAAACAATGGATGCTCCCTGACGGCTGGTTAAGCATCCAGGTCATGGCGGGTCCCGCGAGTGTGCCTGGGAAACCTTTGCACATCGTGGCTTCATCAGGGCACCTCGCGAGCATAGCATACTTGTAGCGCGCTAGGTGTTCGCTGGGATCTTCTCTACCATTGTACTCTTTGATAATAGGGAATCTGAAATTAGGCAGAGGGACTGACCTGACTATGTGCTCCGCGAAAGCAGTCGGGTCGAATAAGGTTGACGGGTTGACGGACGGGTAGGCCTCAGAAGCCTGCCGCTGGTGGGTGGCCTGGTTGCAAAAAGGTTCTCCCTCGTACTGGCGGCGGGAAGGCCTTTGCTCGGCGCGAATCCCCTGCCCTCTTGTCTCGGTTCTTCCCCTGCAAGATTGGTTCTCCACATAGCTCACAGGGGGTTGATTCAAATCGAACCTACCAGGGTGACAAGGCCTCTAGCGTCCCTCGACCCTGGTCCTACGTGACACTGAGACTCTGTCGTCAGGTACGTGTTCAACACTCCCTTCAGCGACTGATTGTTCTCGTCCGCTCTGATTCTGTTCATGCTCGCGTGATCTGGTCCTCGGTTGCTCTTGGTTTCGGCCCCTGTCCGCACTTTGTCCCATCGTCTGCAGGAAAGCGCGATACTGAACCAGTGCGGGCCCTACCAGAACAATCTTTTCCTCATGTACGTGTGAAAGATGTGCTCGCGTGCTATTTACGTCTTGTGTTCTCGTCTGGGGAGGGGTGTTGTCGCTTCTTTCGCCACTAGTATTCATCTTCTCAGGCAGTTAAGTATTAGGAATACGCGAGTATATGTAGTAAGCCTTACTTGTGCGAGGAGGTCCCCACGGTCGGCGCCAGTGTTGGAGCCCAGAAATTGCGATCACGCGACATAACACTTCGCGTGACAAAGGGCGTTTGGACAGTCAACTAGTTCGTAACGCGCCACTTAGTCTTCTTCCTCGACTCACCTTATCTTGACACAGCCAGAGATATCGAAATCAACGCAAGTAAATGAGGAAGAAAGGAGAAACAAAGTGAAGGAAAAAGAGTCTTATATGCCAATTAAACGTATCAAGTTCAAAGCTTACAACAAACTTAATGGTTTTAGAAAATACACATAACAACAACAGAAGCTTGTTAGCAAAACTATGAGTAACAAGGCAAGTGCTACACGTACAAACTCTTCAGGGTGGTGGATGCTTTAGCAGATTAGGGCTTGGGCTCGCTCTTGTGATTTTCTTACTCGAGAGAGGAAAGTGAAGCGTTTTTCTCTTTGTCCAAAGATCTCCTTTTCTTATCCATTGGGTTGCGTTTTTATACTATCAACAGGGACCCACGCGAGTCAATTACCGATTTGCCCCTCGATACTTAATCTCGTTGTATCCTCTTACTGGACTTCACCTGTTTACGGGCCACTTTATTCTTCTGGGCTGACTTCTTGGACCGGCCCGACTCGCGTTCCATGGGCCTGACCCAATTCCCTATGGGCCTCGCGAGCCCATCGAGAACCGGCTCCAACAGTTATTGCTTTGCTTACTATAGAAAAATACCGTAGAAAATAACGGGAGGGAAAAATTTGTTTTAAGGGGGTGTAGGGACGTAGATTGAGTTCATGCACAGGCTATATAGATATAAAAGCTATAGCTATTTGCTTTGCTTACTATAGAAAAATACCGTAGAAAATAACGGGAGGGAAAAATTTGTTTTAAGGGGGTGTAGGGACGTAGATTGAGTTCATGCACAGGCTATATAGATATAAAAGCTATAGCTATGATAAATCTTGACTTAACTCAATGAACATTTGAACAAATAGTGTTGATGGACTTTTAAATCAGATCAACTTGTCTGAAGCAACTTATGTATTTGATTGTATGCCTAAACTAGGTTCTACCACAAACAAACTCATAAATCCCAAATCACCATTTTTAACTATTAAATTAATATGATTTTTTTGTAACTTGGCCGGCAAAGAAGCTGTTGCATCTTTGATAAAAAAAAAAAAGCTGTTGCATTTGCAGCTTTATAATCAACCACATCCATTAAAACAACCCATAAATCAAACCGACCAGATAAGATATGATAGAGCAAACAAGCATATATTGATAAATTCAATACATGCATAAGTTGCAACGAATCAATTAGTTATAGGAAAATTGATTCGCAAAGTTCTTATGGTAGGCATTTATACCTATTCACTCGTGATATGGTGCGGACTTATTCAATTAGTCTTATTTATATGGTTCTTATTGGATCGATTAGCGTATAAAAATTCAAGGAACAAAAACTATCGTTCATTGACAAGTAGATAATGCAGAAAGACAAACAATAATGTAAATCAAATCTGGACACGGTGATATATAGTGGAAACACCTCAAGTACCAAAAAGTCCTCGAGGCGAAAAACCACTCATCTCTAGCTTTCACTAGAGAGAGTTTGAACGAGTCTACTTGTTGTATTGATATCTTGATTACAATAGAACTTGGATCACTCACCTAGCTAAACTTCCTAGCTAGATCTCGGATCACTCTTCTTACTTGAATCTCAATCTCACACACGTAGAACAACTCTAAACCGAGTATTAGGTTTTCGCTCTTCAAAGTCTTACTAAGCTATGCAATTTCCATGCAATATATAGCACACTAAATAGCTCAACCTAACTACCAATCTAGCCGTTCTAATATTACCATAAATCTCACAATATCTTTCTAAAAGGAAATCGCTCATTCACAAGGAATTTTCTTCCTAAGAAATCTTTCACAAGGAAATCTCTTCCTAAGAAATTTTTCCTTCCGTGTGACCTTCCGACTTGTTCTCCAAGTAGTCACCTTGGGCCTTACACTTCGGAGCGCCGCCTAGATCAAATAAGGAAACAAAGCGCATAAGGAAATATTCCTTACGTATAATATTTCCTTATTCCTTTGGCGCTTCTTCACACGCGCGTCCATGCCGAGTTGCCACTTTAATTTCCTTATTTGACAAGATCTTCTTTTCCTTCTTTGACAATATCTTCTTTCCTTCTTTGAAATGCAACTCTTCCATAATTCTTCAAGTCCTTTCTCCAAGATATCTTCGACCAATAATCTTCTTCGGATGAACTTTATTCTTCACAGTTGTTTTCCATTCGTCGTAACCTTACGCCTCATGGATTTCAGCAAGACTTCCTTCGTACCTGCTTGTACTTCCTTTGTTCTTGTCTACGCACAAGTAGACTTCCTTCGTTCCTGTCTACACACAGGTACACTTCCTTCGTTCCTGCACAAACTAGTAACAATACCTACGCACTCAAGTAAACCATTAGTGGATGTTTGTCATTTAATCAAAACCTCATCATATCTCAACAGTTCTACTAGTCAGGGTCGTTAGATTACGTTCAAATTTAGATAATACTGTTTTTATACAAAACAATATGTTATTTTCAACATCGAAATCCCTATGTAAGCTAGCTACCAACAAGTCTCGAACTTGAAACTCTCTTCAACTGATTGATAGTAGGATACATTTGTCAATTTTTATATACATTGGAAACTTATCCTAAAGAGCCAAACAAAAATGCAAAGGATTGATGTGAAAAAAGAAAACAAGCAACCGTTGTTTGGAGGTCACATTCAAAAGCAAGTTGTGAAATGTCTTTTATTCAATGAGTGTTGATGATGATAGAGTAATAATTGGGAGTGGATAGAAATTAAATGAGTGGAAGGAAATAAATGGACAGAATTCAAAGTCGCTTCATTTTTGTTTTTTTGCTTTACAGTCTTTGCGTTGCTTCAGAGTTTAAATGATGAGATCGATCCTATAATTGTATACAAGAATTATGTAGTTTTTCTTTTCCTTATGCATGTTTAATAGTAAATCATTCATTATTGCATCGTTACATCCCTCCTTTTATCTAAAGAATGTAACTTAATGTGTAAGTATAAATTGATAAATTGGATGGACATTTAATGTGTTCGTTTTTTATGGATAGTTTCTAGAATTTTGAAGGAAGATATAGAGGTGATCATGAATCTTAAGGATAATACACATATTCTGAAGCCCTTAGCATAGGTAGAGCAAAGGCCATGCAATCCACATTATAAATTCACATGTTCATACATAGTATTATTCATCTTGTATGGAAGGTCGGTGTTCTTCTCAATCTTTGAATAATTAGACAAGATGTTTCGGGTCAAAGTTATAGAGACTGAATATTATGGGTTGATAGTAATTGTGAGAAAATCGTAGACCTTTCTCTTGTACATTTTACAAATAACTACTCATGAGTCTGAATTGAAGGCAAATCATGTGTAACTATTTGGTGTAACCAAATTATGTATCTTAGCATTTATAGATCAATTTATGTGAAAATAAACCCCATCTTTAATTTTCAACTTTTAATAAATCATCGTATATCTTCCATTTTACAAAGTTACATAATTTGGTTACACCAAATGGTTATAGAGGATTTCTCTTCGTCTGAATTAGACCTTTTTACCTCTTAAAATAACCGAAAGACTGAGAAACTGTTTAGAAGGTTAAATTATAAGAATGTGGTTATGATCACATTATAGGAGAGCCTCATAAGATGATTACATGATCGAGCAATAAACGAGCTGTGGTTATGGTACAATCAACCTAGTCAGAGTTACAGAAAGCTCAGAGATTAAAGTCGTGTTGCCTTACAACATGAAGAAGGCCTTATATAAGCTTGTAAAACATGAAAAAGTGCATCAAAGTGAGATGCTTAAGATTGTTGTATAGCTTGTGAGGCTATAGGGCACCAAATAAGGCCTTGCGTTGGTAAGGAATTTAGTTATGATACTATAAAACTCAAGATTAGGCAAGAAATCACAAATGCAGAGTAATATGGATGTTATCAACTAAGTTTTCAATGTGTGGATGCAATTGTCCATCAATTAGATCAATCACACACAAAAAATTTTACTCAGACGAAGGAAGAAAAAAAAGACCTCACAAACTGAAAAACTTAACATTGCAAGATAATTTGAGAAGATGAACATAAATCTGTTCTTATAGTCTGTTAGTGATGATATCATGTTCATGTCATGATGATGTCACTGCCTAACAAACTTAACTACTTGACTAAGAGAATGAGCTATAATAATTTTTCACAAATGATATTTAACAAGTAATTATTTTTCATATTCATGCAGATTGTAGACATGGGTCTATATATCTAAAAATAGTTAAGGTATGTAGCATTACATTTTTTACACAAGACTACAAGAGTAGAAAGTTAAATATACGAAGGGTAAAACGAAAGCATTGATTGGACAAGCCAAGTTGAGAGTGACATCAAGAATCATAAAGCATTGATATGATGAAGTGTTGTATTAGATGTTAGGTTTGGCTGCACAAACTTAATTCCAATTTGGCGAACAAGATAAGGAGAAGCAACCCCACACTTGCCCTCATTTGTTGCCCCCAAAAGCAACATTCAACATCTTCTAATATTGCTTCATCATTGGATTCCTTAGCTATCTCCATTCCTTATCAATCCTCCCATTCGATTTTTTAAAAGCTTCTTTTTATTTTCCAAAGTTTTCTTTACGAATCCTTTGTGATTTTGTTTCCAAAGTCCAAGAAAATAAGCGAGTGCTTACCGGAAATCTTTTTGAATTTGTCAAACTCAATTTATTAACAACTAAATAAAAAAGCCTTTCTATTGTGTGTCCACTGTCCTAAAAAATCTACCCTATCCGATAAAAAAGTTACTGCTCAAGGTGAATATGAACTTGATATTATTTAATTAACCTGACTCAGTTCGCACCAAAAAGTTGACATTCCTACTCCAAATACTTTCACTTTTGAAGTAAAAGAACGAAAATAAACATAAATACACATACATTAATATAACTACAAGACCATGCTTATAAAAAATAACTAATTAACACCAACCATTTTACGGCGGTTTTGTTTATCATGAAAAACCCATAGAAAGAACATGATTTTGAGTAACTTAATTAGCACATCAAATTATATACAGGCGGGTTCCATGAATTTACTCATTTCCACCACCATGCATAAAAATTGAAATCACAAAACCCAATCGTATATGCATAGTATATATTTGAAATCAAATTATACATTTTTAAGTACATGTCATGTGCATGAATCGTGGCACCCACAAACATCCAGCAAATACACTCGTGTATTCCTTTTCTCATTATCCCTGGGTCAATGCTAAACCTTGATTCCTTCAATGGTCAAAATCTCACTTAAGTAATCATACCGCTAAACCAAGTTTAATCATTAGCCCTCGGCTTCCTTTTACATTTTCACTATTTTAATCTCACACTATCATTACTAGTGTAGTGACCCGTGTCATGCACAGAAATTCCATATTATTCGTATGAAAATTATATATTCTTTTAATCGAGTTTTTCAAAAAATTAAGATTAAATTTTTTTTATTGTAAAGACTATTTATAAAAATAAATTTTATTTTTATGAAGGTTATGTACGTAGCTTGAATTAATTTTTATTATCGAAAATAATCCTAATTTTATCGTAAGAATATATATTAATCTTTAACATAATATTTATTTGCAATAAAATAGCTTTTATATTTGTTGTTGAAAGGAATGATAATTTTTTAAAATTTATTTGTTAATATAATTATTCAATCTATTAATAATTAAAATTAAAGATAAAAATAATAACTATATAATAAAATAAGCCTAAAATCACTCTGAGAGCTCTAAAAGGCTCAGCTTTAATATACTCGGGTATAATCCGGTATAAGATAGATTCGTTGCATTTTAAACTCTGATTAGCCGTTGGATCATGGATTTTGCAGCCGTTGATGAAGGGAATGAGATCTTATGCCCGCACGTGCGACATGTCTCCGACATATCTGGCCCCACGTGACCGCCTTAGCTGGTTTGCATGTGATCATCTTCCACCTTGCTTCTTTCTCTTTTCATTTTTAGGATCGTAATTAAGAAAATACACTATGTAGAATAAAAAGGATAATATAATTGGTTGACAAAGTCTTAGGGTTGGGTTGCACGTGTGGGTGTATCGAAAATGCTTAGATTTTTTTTATTTGATTGTGACCCAAGTTTAATCAATATATTCACAATTATTTAGAGATATTTTGAAGTTTAGGTGGTTATTTAGAAGAGATATAACATAGATGCTCAAGAGAGAGGGAGAGACCTAATATATAATGAGAGAAGAACGTATAGGTGCAAATTGGGTAATGATCATGATCATTAGGTAATTTTTATGGACTAATAAAATTAATAATTACTCCATAGTAGAGAAACAGAAAGAGAAAAGTATGTTTGGTTGGTGGGATTTTGCATGATTTGGTAAGGAGGGAATGATAGAGAATTAATGAATTACGGAAAGCACATGCAATTTGTTAATCTAATGATTTTTCTGTCTTAATATCATTTTTTAAAATGTTTGGAGATTATCTGTACTGTCAGATTGAGAATAGTTCTTTTTGCTAACCAATGATTCTTCCTTGTCTTGGTTTAAACTCATTGATCTGGATCTAATCATTACCTTTTGCTTCATATCACGCATTCACGCATTCACGCATTCACGCTATATAAACTATAGAGGAATTACATTTAACTATGCTTTGTTCTCCTACAACAAAACTATACCTTTTTCTTTGATATTTACAAGGGCCCATAATTGTTCTTTTTTTTGTTCTATGTATAATTTTATTTAGAAGTCAAATATGTTTGGACGGGCCCATGAAGATATAAGTTGGGCTAGTTTAACTAAGACACGAACCAAATAATAAGAAAATACCGGACTCAATGCCCCTTTAGGGCACCTTTTATGATTTTTAACCTAATTATATACTTTTGTGCTTTTTGATCTTCTAATACTTGACGATGACACTTTTTTATCATCATCTAATGACAACTTTTTATTCGTACACAATCACAATATTTCGTCCTAAATGACAATAATTGTCATCAATAAAACTGTTGTCAAGTAATTAACAAAGTTGTCATCATGTGCTATATAAAGTTACTTACCTTAAAGAGGAAAATAATCTTGGTGCATCCAAAATTTTAAGAGACTAAGGATGTCATATATGGTTATTAAATTTGTAATTTGATTTTTCTGGTTTGGAACTTGCTCACAGCGTTTTATTCTACAAGGATGTCATCCAGAAAGAAGAGTTATGTTCATCACCCTACTTTACTCACTTGACTTTTCTTGCAAGAAGTATCATAACACTAAATATTAATACAATTACATACGTGAGGTCCAAAAAAATTATACAGAAAACAAGCATAGAGATAACTTGCTAGAGATTTACTTAATGCAAAATGTAAGATTTACAAATATGAGGATGTCGAAAATTCTACTTCATCCATTCAATATTCACAAATAGGAGGATTTCATGGGAAATTAACCAAACAAATCCACCTTTTAAAAAGATTAAACATATTATCAAATCTCAATACCAGATGAGATTAGGAGGAGCTTAGGAGGAGAATGAGAAAGCAACGAGGGAGAATTGGTTGAAAGATTCTTGTTATTAACAGATTGTGTTAGCGTAACTAACTCTGACAAAAGACTAAACTATATATACAACTAACTAAGGGTGCCACGTCAGTGACTGAAGTAACCAACTAAATACATATACTCCATATACCCCCTTCAAGCTGGACATGTCTGAGGAAAGACAAGACCAAGCTTGGAAGCAAGGAAGAGATGTTGCTCGGCTCCTAACGACTTGGTGAGTAGATCAGCAAGCTGAAGACTGGAAGACACATGAACTGTGTGAAGAAATCCTTCCTGAATCATCTCCCGGACGAAATGAGCATCAATCCTGATGTGTTTAGTGCGCTCATGGAATACAGGATTGACAGCTAAGCTCTGAGCAGCCTTGCTGTCACAATGGAGTGGAATAGGCAGAGGAACACTGATGAGCAAATCCTTAAGGAGACCCTCCAACCAGACAAGTTCACTAGAGGCATAAGACATGCTCCTATACTCACTCTCTGTAGATGATTTTGAAACTGTCTTTTGCTTCTTTGATTTCCAGGAAATCAAAGACTTGCCAAGGAAGACACAATAGCCAGAAATTGATCGACTAGAGTGTTTGTCAGTGCTCCAATCAACATCACAAAAGGCTGTGAGGGTGTAATCAGAGGATGATGGATATCTCAAAGAGCAGTTGATGGTACCTTTGAGATATCGTAGAAGAAACAAGGCAGCATGCATATGAGGAACTCTAGGTTATTGAATGAACAGACTGAGCTGCTGAACAGGGAATGAAATGTCTGGTCTGGTAAGAGTAAGATAGAGCAAGCGCCCGACAAGCCTTCTGTATACCTCAGGTTCAACATAAACTTCCCCTTTGTTGGGTCTGAGATCAAGATTCCTCTGCATAGGAAAAGATGCTGGTTTAGCATGTAACAAACCTGCTTCAGTAAGGAGATCAAGAATATATTTTCTCTGATTCAATTGGATCCCCTTAGAAGATCTACTGATCTCAATGCCAAGGAAATATCGGGCAAGACCCAAATCTTTGATGGTGAAGGCAGAATCAAGAGCAAGTTTGGTTGAGGTTATGACAGCTGGATCATCTCCAGTTAAGAGCATATCATCAACATAAACCAATGCAACTGTCATAGAAGTGGAAGTCTTCTTAACAAACAAGAAATAATCTTGCTTGGATTGCACAAAACCAAGCTGAATCAAGAGCTTAGTGAGCTCAATATTCCATTGTCTGTTGGCCTGTTAAAGCCCATAAAGAGATCCTTTCAGTAAGCACACTTGACCAGGAAGAGCCTTGACATACCCAGGAGGTGGATGCATATACACTTCTTCATCAAGAAACCCGTGTAAGAAGGCATTCTTGATGTCAAGCTGATGAATAGGCCAATTCCGAGCAGCAGCTAGTGCTAGCAAGATTCTGACAGTGGTAAATTTGGCTACTGGGGAAAAAGTATGCTTATAGTCCTTATCTTTCACTTGATTGAATCCTTTTGCAAACAACCGAGCTTTGAGTCTTTCAACTTCACCATTAGGCTGGAATTTCACTTTGTAAATCCACTTGCAACCTATAGCTTTCTTGCCAGGAGGTAACAATGTGAGTTCCCAAGTGGAATTTTGTTCAAGTGCCAAAATTTCCTTGTCCATGGCTTGAATCCAGGCCGGATCATGCTTGGCTTTCTCATAACATGTGGGTTCATACACTTGGAGGACATTGAATAATGAATGAACATAGTCAGATGAGTGACAATGAAGGTCATTAAGTGTGACCACATGGAATGTATGAGAAAAGGAATCAACAGAAGAGGAAGGAAGTCCTGGACAAATATAGTCTTGAAGTTTAGTAGGAGCACGAGTAACCCTCTGTGATCTCCTAGGAGACACTGGGGTGGGGTTTGGAATAGGAGTAGATTGGGAAAGTGGTGGAGAAGAATGAGGTGTATGAAGAGGTAAGGAATTATCATTGACACTGTGAGGAGTAGAAGAGGATTCAGGTGATATGATAGGTGAAAAAGTAGTCATGAAATCAGAATCTGGTGATGGAGACACCAGGGGTAGTTTAGATGAAGGAAAAGTAGGAGAATTCTTGAAGGGAAAAGAAGTCTCATGGAAGACAACATGTCTGGCAACAAAAACTTTATGAGTATCCAAGTCATAAAGTTTGTATGCCTTATGGTGTGTTGGATAATGGATATCCAATAAACACACATCTTCTAGCACTGGCCTCAAACTTTGATCTGTCATGCTTGGGAATAAGTGCAAAACATAGACAGCCCATGATCCTCAAGGCATCATAATTTGGAGACTTGTTATGCAATCTCTCATAAGGAGTAGACCACTGAAGAACTGAAGAAGGAAGCAAATTGATTAAAAAGGTAGCAGTCAAGATGCACTCACCCCAAAACTTCATAGGGAGACCAAACTGCAATCTGAGAGCACGAGCCATCTCTACTAGGTGTCTGTGCTTCCTTTCCACTCTCCCATTTTGCTCTGGAACATAAGGAACAGATCTCTGATGGTGAATTCCTTTACTGAGCATCCAATCAGTGAAGCTCCTTTGAAGAAATTCAGTCCCATTATCAGTTCTAAGGGACTTGACAGATGTATCAAAGTTGTTTTCAGCATAGGCCACAAAATTCTTCAACAAGTTAGGTACCTGTTCCTTGGAGCTTAGTAAAAAAGTCCAAGTAGCTCGAGAGAAATCATCAACCATAGTCAAAAAATACTTTGCACCACATAGAGCAGGAGTCTTGTAAGGACCCCACAAATCAGCATGAATCAGGGCAAACAACTTGGGAGCAATAGAATCACTCAAATTAAAAGGCAATTTATGTTGTTTTGCCAAAACACAAATCTCACAATTAACCATATTGTGTTTAGAATCAGTTAGTGCATGAAGATGCTTCATAGTTGACATAGATGCATGACCAAGTCTGGCATGAATTATGTCTAATGATTGAGACTTATTACAAATTGAAGACAATATAGCCTTTGAAGAGAGGCAATCCTTTACAAAAGCTGGTACTGCATAATCTGTCTCCTCTGGTAAGTTCCCAGCTACAAGCTTAGCCTCCTTCCTTTGTTCCTAGGGCCACAGTCTTCCTAGTTGAAAGGTCCTGAAGAATACATCCAGTATTCCAGAATGCAAACAAATGCTTTTCATCAGACATCAAACGAGAAATTGACATCAAATTGTGATTAAAAGCTAGCATATACAAAACATTCCTCAGTGTCAAAAACTCAGAAATGTGTATAGTCCCATAATGATCAACCAACTGAGTAGTGCCATCAGGTAATCCAATCTTAATGGGAGTATGCAGTTCTTTGAGCTCAGAAAATAATGTCTTGTTGAAGGACACATGATCTGTAGCTCCAGAGTCCACTATCCAGGTACAATGAGCAATCTGACAAGTATGTACAGAAGGAATTGAGTGAAGCATACCTGCAAAATTCAGAGAATTCTGCTGTGTAGGACCATGACCATCTTCCATAGGTCCTTTTCCTTTGAAAGCCTTGAGAAATTGCACCAGTTTCATATCCAACGGCTTGAGAACCTCCATGAGGACGATCAACTCCAGTGTTCATCCCAGGAACTTGATCCATTGCTCAATCGGAGACAAGCACTGGAAGAAATCAAGAATTACGATGACGCTACTCACAAAATCAAGAACACAGACGATCAACACCTCAATCAATCGCACAACACAATCAACTACTGCGATCCACAGGAATAGATCAGGATCGAACAATCCATATGCTCTGATACCATATCAAATCTCAATACCAGATGAGATTAGGAGGAGAATGAGAAAGCAACGAGAGAGAATTGGTTGAAAGATTCTTGTTATTAACATATTGTGTTAGCGTAACTAACTTTGACAAGAGACTAAACTATATATACAACTAACTAAGGGTACCACGTCAGTGACTGAAGTAACCAACTAAATACTTATACTCCATACACATCAATTTTATGCATAACTATATCATTCGATTTGGATTTTCGAGCTAAGAAGTTTGAATTGTGTGAACCTTTTTGAGATATTGGTTTGTAAAACTTGGGTATAATATGTTTGGGCTGGCCCATTAAGAATCTAGCTGGACTAAGGCTACATCGGGCCGAAACTAGACTTCAATAATATATACAAGTTTGATTTGTAAGCTTGGGGTTCGGAATTCATTCGTAAAAAAATATGTTGGTTTTCTAATCGTAAATTCATAATCATGAAATTTCATAAAATCACCCCTAAATAGAGCACTTTATCCATAACTATCCCTTAATCTGGTAATTCCATACAATCACCATTTACATTAATTGTTAGCAATCAACCACCCCTCTTCACATTGATCGGGTTTTGACCGGTTTATGCTAATTTAATTGGGTTTTGAGTTTATGTAATTCTAAACTGGTTTGACTGGATACTCCAAACCCGTCAAATTGACTCAAAACACATACGTCATGGGGTGACCACGATCCAATCCTATAGGCAAAGAAGTCTTCCAGAAGAAATCTGAAGCCCTCATAGCTCAACGAAAGCTTTCGATTATTCTCCATTCGGATCTCCGACTTCATCCTGTCCTCCCCACTAAAGAACGACTGGATCGAGACAAGTCTCAACTCTGGATCCTAATGAAATAGAAAGGGATGGTTGATTGCTAATAAAATTCATTTAAAGGGTGACTGTATATAATTATTGGTTTAATGGGTAATTGTGGATAAATTGCTCTATTGGAAGAGTGACTTTTTGAAATTTCCTCCTTTCTACTGCACACGAGTCGATATTGCTTCATGGATAGAGAAATATTCATGCACAAATTTGTTTGTTTGTGTGGACATTCGGTCGTTATATACTTAAGAATCAATATCCGACACGCGGTCTTAATTATAAAAACTGAAAATTAAAATTTTATATATTATATGAACACCTGGGTCTTATACGAACGGAAAATTAGAGTTATATGGAGTATATGTTATAGGAAACATACCAAATTTTTGATGTTATTCATGCACACCTTATACTATTAGTATATTTTATATTTTAAAATATTATTATATTATAAGCAAAAGATTCAACAAATTGTAAATAACATATACTAACTCATAATGATAGAATAAAATTGTATAATGAAATTGCATTTATTTTGTGGCTCATTATTAGAATATAATTATTATCAAATCCACTCCCTTCGCACATACATATACTAAGATACGATTTTATAATTAGATTGGAAACTGGAATTCCATGACCATAGTTATTGATGTGTGTAATATAATAGTGGCAAATATTATCCATGAAATCCATGACAAGAGTATATGTGAGAAATTATATTGACTCCATTGGCGGACCCAATATTTTAAGTTAGTGAAGGCTGTTCAACAATTTTTTTTATTGCATAAGAATCTATCTATATATCATAATATATATAATTTTTTGGGGTGGTTGAAAAATATCCACACAAGATAATCACAAAGATATTCCTCATTATATTCATTTGGGGTTGGGCTTTTGCTTGGACCAACGGAATAAAAATTTAATATTAAAGTTTACATTTTTTAAAAAGAAATTTCCACATATATTTTTCAAACAAATCTATTACTATTAAATTAAAGATTATCTTTTAAGAAACTACATCAATCTATTTCCTAATAAAGATTTTATCTTTTAGTAAGTTAAAAACGAAATTATAATTTATAAGGATTATATAATTGAAAAAATATTTTTGGGGTGGTTGAAAAATATTCACACAAGATATTTTAAAAAGAAATTTCCATATATATTTTTCAAACAAATCTATTACTATTGTCTTCTTTCCTCTTTGTGGTGGTTATGGAGATGCTGAGCAGAAAACTACAGAAAGCCAGTAAAAGTAGAGAGTTTAAATTTTATCCTAAATGTGGGGGGGTGAGGATTGTAGACCTTGCTTTTGCTGATGATCTGTTGATTTTCTGTAGAGCTGACCTTGGTTCTGTCTCTGTGGTGAAAGAGTGTATTGACAGTTTTGGCGATGAGTCTGGGCTTCTTGTGAATGTTCAGAAGAGTGAGGTTTTCTTTGGAGGTGTTTCAGAGGCTGTTCAGTATGAGTTGCAAAGGGTTTTACACTATGCCCCGGGGGAGTTCCCTATTCGGTATCTTGGGTTTCCTTTGCACACTAAGAAAGTGAGGGTTTGTGAGTATGCTGGTTTGCTCAGGAAGATTACTGATAAGGTGCATAGTTGGACTTGTAGAAACCTTTCTTATGCCGGGAGAAGACAGGTTATCAAGGCTGTGATTGAGGGTATCTTGGGGTTTTGGGGTCAAGTTATGTTGTTCCCTGAGCAGGTGGTGGATAGGATTGTTGCTATTTGTAGAAGTTTCTTGTGGGCTGGGAAGTGTGATAGCAGGAGATGTTTAGTGGCTTGGAAAGAGGTGACCAAACCTTTCGATGAGGGGGGAATTGATATTAAGGAGGTCCTCACTTGGAATAAAGTTCTTCTCATGAAATTGGTTTACCATGTGCATGAGAACAAGCCTAATATCTGGACTAGTTGGGTCAGAAATAAGTTACTGAAAGGGGAAGATTTGTGGAGAAGAGAGGAGAAGAGTGGTGACTCTTGGATTTGGAGAGTGCTTATCAGAATCAAGAATGAGTGGAGATCTAAGTTTATGCCTAGTAATTCCTCGGCGGGAGTCTATAGTGAAAGACTGATTAGTCTGGATGACATCAAGAAGAGAAATGGTAAGATGAATTGTAAGGTTTTGTATGACAGTGTTAGGGAGAGGAATGCTAGTGAGGGTAAATGGCATTTGATTTGGGGTAAGAGACAGACTAGGAGATGGTCCTTCCATCTATGGTTGGCTATGAAGGAGAGATTACCTACGAGAGCTAAGCTTCATGGTTGGGGGATTAATGTTCCGGATATGTGTGTATTGTGTAGATGTGAACCCGAGACTGAAGCTCATTTGTGGTGGAAGTGTAGTTACACTAAGGAGGTGTTGATTAGATTGTTGCAGTGGCTCAGAGTTAGTACTTGGAAGGAGACTCTGGAGGATTGGATCACTTGGATTGATAGAAGTAGAGATAAGAAGTGTTGGAGAGTCCAAGGCTTGGTTATGGTGATTAGTGCTGCTACCTATCATACTTGGAGAGTCAGGAACAATACTATTTTCAGGGGTAAGCAAGATAGTGTAATGGATTGTTATAATATGGCTATGAATGATTGCAGGGCCCGAATTGCTTTGAAGTGTAAGGAAGATAATAGGAGGAATGATTCTTATAGAAGAATGTTTAGGTTGTAATTGTTCACATGGTGTTGGGTTTGGTGATGGGTTTGGTGTTGTGGTTGTGGGGAGAGTTTGTTCTTGTTACCCCCCTAGAGTCTCTGACGTGTAGGGTCTTAGAGGGGGTGGGCGTTATTGTTTTCTCCCCTTGAGACCTTGGATTGTAAGGTCCTTGGAGGAGAAGGAGCTTGTTGTGCTTTCCACGAGACATTGGCTTGTGAAGCTCCGTGAGAAAGTAGAGGTGATGTTAGGGTCTTGTATAAAGATTTGTCCCTTTTTTGGTAATATACTTACTTTTATCAAAAAAAAAAAAAGATTATCTTTTAAGAAACTATATCAATCTATTTTCTAATAAAGATTTTATCTTTTACTAAATTAAAAACGAAATTATATTTTATAAGGATTATATAATTGAAAAAATATTTTTGGAGTGGTTGAAAAATATTCACACAAGATATTTTATAAAGAAATTTCCACATTATTTTTCAAACAAATCTATTACTATTAAATTAAAGATTATCTTCTCAGAAACTACATCAATCTATTTCCTAATAAAGATTTCATCTTTTATTAAGTTAAAAACGAATTATAAGGATTATATAATTGAAAAAATATTTTTGGGGGTGGTTGAAAAATATTCACACAAGATAATCATAAAGATATTCATGAATACATTCATCTTAGATTGAGGTTTTGCTTGACCCATAAAAAAAAGGTTCAATTAAAAATAAAATATTGCTTTTTATAATGCAAAATATTAAAACTAAAGGATATAATAAAAAAAAATAACGATAAATCAAATTAAGAAAAATGATATTTTGTGAATATGATAAATCATATTTTAATAGAAATAATTTTTTTTAAGGCTCATATAATTGAAAAACAAAATTCACAAATTATTTTACTAAATAAAAGAATTTTAATTTTTTAAGGGTCATATAATTGGAAATAATATCAAATATATGCATAAATAAAATTTCCTTTAAATAAAATGTATTATAAACAAAATAAGTCAACATAAATCATACCAACTTATTAAAATTACGGGTTAAGATAGAGAAAATGATTTATAAAATGTATAAATAACATGTTTTCTGAATAAATAAAAAAGAAGAAGATATATTTGACAAACACTTTTTTAAACCTTAAACTATTCATTTTTCGGTCATATTTTTTCACCTCTTATTTGATAAAGGGAAATTATATCTGACAAACGGGTCAGACGGGTCGGGTTTGGGTTCGGATGGAAAACGGGTTTGGGTTAGGCGGGTCGGCCATTGGTTGAGTTTGGGTCGGGTCCCAGTGGGTTTCAAATGTTCGATATTTTTATTGTAATAAAGAAAATAAAATTTAAACAATATTTTTATTTATTCAGAAAGAAAATATTGGAAAAGTGGGTCCCTTGACGAGTTTCGAGAAGTACGGATCGGTTCAGGTTTGACACAAACAGCTTTATTGTTTGATAAGCTTTTGACAAGTCTACTTAAGATATGATAACATATAAATTCAATATTTCAGTATAACTATTTGATTTGTTTCCCCGTGCTAGAAATATCTATAATGACAAAGAACTTCATCAGTAAATATTTGACGCTAAAAAATATTAATTTTTATAAATATCAATATTTCTCCTTTGGTAAAATAGAATTATATGATTATTATATCATTAGAAAATAAATAACAAAATATCCTAAAAAGGTATTCTTTAGGAGTAACCTAAATTTACATAATACAATACGAAAATAAAAAAATCTCAATTTTTACTTTAGATAAAATTAATCTCAACTTTTAAATGAATAAAAAAATTAAGAACCCCAACTTAAAATTTATAAACAAAAAACAACCAAATTACAATTTCAATTAAATATTTTTTAAATTCGAAGATGAATGTTTTGCAACGTACATAAAACTATTATTATGTGTAATGTTTTTATTGAATTTTCTTAATTTTTAATGAAAAAAGTCGTTTGATCTACATTTTGGTCTTCTGGTAAAAGTTGAAAATATTTTAATTAGTTTTTCCTAAACAATTAAAGTTTAAGCCTATACTTTTCCCGTGTCTTATATGCATTTAGTATGTTTATATACTTTTTATTTAATTTTTAAAATTATATTTAATTCTTTTAAAGATATAACAAAATAGTTGAACACAATAATAGATTTAAAAATTATTATCCGGATTCAAAGTAAAATATAAGTGAAACATACGGGACAATATTACACACTCTAATTCATATTTATAGAGTACTAAATTTTGATTTATTAAAATTCATTTGGCTCGTGCGTAGCACGGGCAAGAGGGACTAGTATATTTAATTTTTAAAATTATATTTAATTCTTTTAAAGATATAACAAATTTTGATTTATTAACAACTCTAATTACAAAACATAAAAATCATCCGACAACCATATCAAAGCAATATAAACAAATACATGTAACAACCTCAATGACGCTATTTAATTACCTACTAACTTGCCAACTATAATCGTTACAATATTAAATATATGTGGTTGGATTGACATTCGTTCAATGAAAATAAAATCAAACATAAATATCATATATAGGTATCATAATAAGACTAGAAAAAGACGAAATATATTACATATATTATAAAATCGATCTATTGATAAAATAATGTCAATTGAGACTAATTAATGTTTGAACCTAATTTTTCCCTTTTAATTTGCCATCTCCCATTTACCCAATGACAATTGAGACTTATTAAATGTCTAATAAAATCATAACGATGTGCTTAATTGGTTAGTATTCCCACCTTTTTCATCTTTTTTCTCCCTTCGCTCTTCGCCACTAATGTGTATGGCGATGAAGAGAAATCCGAGCACCATCAATGACTATCTGATTCTGGTACATATATGAGAGATATTCTATTCTTTTATTAAAAATGACATGTATGAAAAAATATCTGAAATATAGAAATATCGACAAAATCAAAATGCATTTGGTCCGCGCGAAGCGCGGGAAATGACCTAGTTTAACATAATTCTAATCAAACGCATACACAATCAAAGCTAATAATCATCTCAATACTATTCACATCAAGAATCAAGCATTAACAAACAAAATATTTACATCAGCTCAGCACTCTACACAAGTAACACAATATAGTTTAACACAATTTTTTGAAATAAAATCTTTTACAAAGATCAATTCAATAAAAATATTCTTCTATCTTGTGACTATTCAAAATTAAACAACAGATGAAAAAAAGTAGCTTGTGACGCTTTAAAATGAAACAACATATGAAAAAACGTGTAAGGAACTAAAAACAAGACCTCGTGTTGCGTCCTGACCTCAAATAGTTCGGAACACGCCATCTTGATCGTCTAGTCTTATATTGCGGCAATGTAGTTTGTAACATGCGAGAGTTTCGTATTTTGAGGTTTTAAGAGGTCAAACGATGTCCAATTTTGATGAATTTTATATGCATACCGTATTGAAAAGATCTACGCTTTCGCTCATGTTTCAATGTCAGTGGGGGCCACAGGCCCCCACTGGTCTCTATGTAGGTCCGTTCCGGACTCCGTTATAATAAAATAGTGTAAGTTTAGAATATTTGGTAAATGCAACTATGCGTTTCACCACCAACAACAACTAATTGATCAGCTGCATTAGTAAGTTTATTATTTACGTTAATCCTTTCCCTCATTGACTATTTTGTTTACATTCCTAAGTCAACCAAACATCACATACTTATTCAATCTAATCTCCACTTAGAATTTGACCAATTCAATTCTAAAGCCATCTGGTTTTAGTGGGAGTGCACTAATCTACAACGGCCGTCTCTTCAATGTTTCCTTAATTTATTCTCTATCAAAATAATCGGAAAGTTCTTCTTCTTTGTGATTTGTTTGATTTCCAATACGTCTGAGGTTCTTTAGACTTTCAAGACTTCACGCCACCCATTTGTAAATTCTCCTACAAACCATTTCTTGTTTGATATTGTATGTTGTTTTTCTAACCCAGGTAATCTTCTCCGCTGTGTTCTTCATTTTTGTATTTTGATTGCTGATCTTGCTTTCTCACTCAAAGATGTTTGTTTCTGAGTTTCTGTGGAGGTTCTTATATGATGATTTTATGATGGAATTAATACAAAATCAGGGGTTTGTTTTGATCAGCTTTCGTGCTGAGTCTGCTGACAAATGACAATTATGGGGAAATTATGTTTTCCTTGATCAGTGATTGATCACCAGAATTTGATGATTTCTGAATGGAAAAAAACTGAAAAAACACTTTTAACTGAAATAATTCAGACCAACTTTTGGAGTAGTATTTTGTATGTATTCCTTTCATAAATTTTTACTCTCTCCTCTTAGGTCTGGTAAATTTACAAGTCAATCATGAAAACTATGAAAGTGCAGTAGTGTTCTTCTATATGGATATTAGGAGATGGATTGTGAAGCCTTCTAGGATAGATTTCAACAAAAAAATCAATGAAGTTGTCACCAAAATTTGCACCCCTGATAATAATTATCTGTCTACCAAACTTTCATATCCTTATCCATTACATGATCTTGTAGGTCCATCAAGGCTGGTTTATCTATCTCTGCAAGAATTCATTTCATGTCCCTGCAAAAATCAACATTCATCCCTAACAATTGAATACAGTAACAAATCTCTGCCTCAATTTACAGTGAATTCCATTAATGGGGAGAAAAGGAAGCTGGTTTAAATCAATGAAGAAAGCCATGAGTCCAGAGCCCAAAGAACCAAAAGATCCGGTATTTAAACTCATTTCATTCTTTTATACTACAAGACAATTACATATCATTGTTGATATTGATCCACTGTCTTTTTCAGAGTCAGAGCAAACCTAAGAAGAAATGGTTTGGAAAGAACAAATCGGTTTCGGTTTCGGTTTCTGTAACAGAAACCCCTTCCACATCAACCATAACACAACCAGCTCCACCACTACCACCACCACCAGTTCAAGACAACAGAAAGTCGCTCGAGATAGAAGAGATGCAGAGACAACACTCTTCATCAATCGCCATTGCAACCGCTAAGGCAGCTGAAGCTGCAATGGCCGCAGCTGAGGCGGCTGCTGAGCTGGCTCGTCTCACCAACCCTTCTAATTTCCCTAAAAAGTTAACAGAGGAGGCGGCTGCTATTAGGTTACAAACGGCATTCAGAGGATACATGGTAATATTAAGAGTAATCCACTAAGCTTCATATACTAGACAACTTATGCCTTAACTTCTGATGTGTATATTCTGACAGGCAAGGAGGGCACTGCGTGCCTTAAGAGGCTTAGCTAGGTTGAAAACATTGATGCAAGGACCGAGTGTGAAGCGACAAACAACAAATGCCCTAAAGTGTCTGCAAGCTTTGGTGAAAGTACAGTTTGACATACATGAGAGGAGGATGAAGACGACTGAGGAGAATCAGACCCGACAAATGCAGCTTCTTGACAAACATGGCAAAGAGCTTGATAAGTTACAAGTAATGTTCAGTAACCTCATTCAGATTATAGACTATACCAAACTGCATTGCATTCAAACAAATCATGTTCTTCTCTTACAGAATCTGCAGCAGAATGAAGACAAATGGAATGCCACCTCAAAGTCAAAGGAGCAAATCCAAGCAAGGCTACAGAACAAGCATGAGGCAGCCATTAGAAGGGAGAGAGCTCTAGCTTACTCCTTCAATCATCAGGTGATTACTGGATAAAAAAAACTCTCTTAATCAATTAAAAACACATACTAATGAACTCACTCAATTTTGCATTGACAGAGAACATGGAGGAATTCAACCACCACAGCACCATCACAAACAATGTTCATGGACTCCATCAATCCACATTGGGGATGGAGTTGGCTAGAGCGATGGCTGGCGGCAAAACCATGGGAGATCCCATCTCCAATCAACCCTGACCTAGCTCCACTCCGATCATCTCTCCATGCAACCTCCTCCGGCAGCCAAATCGCGAAGGCGCTTCTCTACCATGTCAAAGAGAAGAACCAGACACAATCGGCGACTTCATCTCCTAGATCATCGATTCATTCACCGAGATCTGCTACCGCGCCGAAGCAGAGAAAATCGACAGGCCGATTGTCGACTTCATCGACTCCTACTCCTAGGGTTAAGGCCAAGGCTAGGGTTCCGGGAAGTCCAATGAAATCGGAGCAGAGCAGACGGAGAAGCGATGTCGGAGATGTGGATAATGAGAGCCTTGCGAGCTCGACGACTGTTGCGGTGGTGCCGAGCTATATGGCGGCGACGGAATCGGCTAGGGCGAGATCGATAATGGGAAGTCCTAATTCAGCGGATAGGATGTCGGCGTGTTCAGGGAGAAGGAGAGTTTCTTATCCTTCTTCTCCGGCGAGGTCGAGAAGGTCTACTTCCTCGATCACTGATGCCAATTCTGTTGGAGATGGAAAGTAGGACAAGGTTGAGATTAATTTGTGATTAACATGCTGTTCATTTGTGAGTATAAAGAAAGGTGTGAAAGGAAATGATACGTAGATTTCTTGTGATTGCAGTTTTTCTGGTTAACACTTAATTGTAATTGTGTGCTTTGAATACCTCATATTCGATGGATCCATTTCTCAAGCCTAAGTTGCTTAAGGGGAGGACCAGTGTAAGGTTTAGTTTTCTGGGGACATCTCCATTTTCCTGCTATCTCATTGCTTATCTCCATTAATGGCTTTCTAGATGTCATCGTCGTCCCATTGTCAATCCCTGGTACAACAAAGCTTTGATCCTGCTCATGCTTCTTCTTCTTCTTAGAAGCTTTATTCTCGTTTTCATTTGCTCTCGTCTTCCCTTGTTTTAATTTATGATTAGGTAAGATCCATCCTGCATCTCTTTCGGAGTTGATTGTAGTTACAATCTCTTCAAATTTGGCAGCTTCATTTGGGCACACTCTTTCAGTTAGCTTTATAGATGATCCTATCTTTGTGGCTTGATTCTTATGACATGATGCAGAGCCTACTCTTTCGCCACAAATCTCAACTGCTTCAGTTAAGTTTTTGGCTTCAGATGATAGATCACTTCTCTGATCTTCATTACCACTCTCCTGTAACATACTAGTATTTTTCAAAATCTTATTCCAATGACATAAGTGTTGATAGATATGGATTCACAGGACTCAAAATTTACCTCTACTGCAGACTCAGGTTTACTCTTCAAACATCCAATAAGTTTCCTACGTTTAACATCTGTGTGTACTGACTCGCCATCTACTAAATCAGCTGAAGTCTTTATTGGTGTCAAATCATCCTCAATCTCAGCAGTATCCAACAATGGAGATTCATACACATAGCTGGAGAACCAGTTTCTTATGTCAGGAGGCTCTGGAATTGCCAAAAAAACAGGGAAAGTTGGACTTTAAAGGTTAAGGTTTATGTTTGTTCAAGACTGAAGAAGAGAAACGAATATACTTACGCGATGGAAGTGAGTCGGAATTCTCTGGGACCTTATGACGTTGATCCAACTCGTCAGAAAATTCATGTAAGCTACATTCATCAACACCAATCTTCTTGACAAATATTGATTGATAGTTACTCCTAACCCTAGCATAATCAGTTCTAGTCTCTTCTTCTTCTTCCCCTTCACTGTCTTCAACATACAATCCTGCATTTTTAATAGAATCTGCTTCTATAGGCAAAGAATCTTCACAAGAATAGGTTGAAGTCAATTCTGGAGACTGGTAAACATAGCTTGAGAACCAATTTCTGAGGTCAGGAGTCTCTGCACAGATTTATAAAAAGCAAATGATAAACATTCCAATGCGAGAAACTTATACTCCCACAAACCATTTCACAAAATCTTTCAAACCCTAACCCCCAAATCCACGAATGCGGAATCTTCCAACTCAAAATTAATGCAAGCAAACCATCAATCAACATCTATACCGCATCTTAAACGATATAATGCACAACAAAATCAGAGGAAACACTGAAAATCGGTGAAATTACCGATTGAAACAGCGAAATCGGCAGCCGCGGATTTTGATTCCATCGAGGATTTTGAGTAGGCGTTCAGATTGCAGCAATTTGCAGATGCGTTATCTTCCATTTGACGAACCGAGGTTTTCTGCACAGAATAGCAACAAGCAGATGTATTCCACCGCCATTAATTTTTGTTCCGCATTCTGTATCCGTGATTTCCGAGCAAGCGCGGGAATGGAGTGGCGAAGGAGGGATGGCTTGAATTTTCAAAATTTCGACAAATTTTACCAATGTACAAAAATAGACTAATCGTGGTCATTCAAAACCTCATTATAAATGAAAACATCATTATAATGAATTCTTGAAATTTTATATCGTACAATTGTTATACTCCCTCCGTCCCATTATATAATTCCTCTTTTCCTAATCGGGTATCCCAAAAAGTTCTTCCTACTTTCCTTTTATATCTTTTGTCTTATTATACACATCACATCCAATTATCATCTCTTTCCTCCTTTTTACCTCAAAACTCACAATAACTTACTTTTTATTTTCTCTTTCCTACATAAAAATCTACACCATCTCACATTCTCTCTCCTTCTCACTTTCTCTTTCCAATAACCTTAATTTTTCTCGATAACTACAAACAGGAGTTATATTATGGGACGGAGGGAGTATTATAAAGCAGATCCGAAACCAGCTCAATGAAATCTAGAAATACGGAGTATGATTAAGTTTTTTTATTTAAATATATATATATATATATATATTTTAACATGTGCATAGCACGTGATCCGCTTGCTAGTATATTTAATAATAGAAAATTTAAAAAAGATAATAAATGTAGTTCAAAGAACATGTGTAATATTTCTGTCAATTCTACGGTTTATGAATTTTAAAAATTACAGTCGAGGCTAAATGTACATGAAATGATTCGATATAAGAAAATATAACAAGTCAAGTTACTTTCCATTTGAAACGACTCGTTTTATTTCATTTTACACGGAAAATATATATTGAAAAGTCGCAAAAAATCATTTTAAAATATAGAAAAATAGACCTTTTTATATACATTTGTTTGTAATTCAAATATATAAGTAACCACCACCATACTCATAACACATTTTTCTTTGTCTCCTACAATCACTTTCTTCAATATGGTTTGTTTCAGTTTTCTCTCTGTCACTATACAGTTTTGTCTCTTTGACTTTTTTCACTTTATACCCTTTCTTTTTCTTTTCTTTGCAGGTCTAGCGATGAACATCATAAGTATCACAAAACTCTGGTAGTGCATAAGACATCGTTTTTGAAAAAAAAAACTTGTTATTATTGAAGATCAAAGAACGTCGATTAAGGATTCACGAAAACAAAAAGTAAGTCTATTTCTGAACCATCTCTCTAAATGAAACTCTTGTTTTTGTCTATGTGCTCGGAAAATTTACAAATCTAGGTATTTAACTCTTGATCTAGACCATAATTAGTTATTTAGTCAATTTGTAACATGAAGTTGCTTATATCTCTCTATCTATATCTTTATATGTAGACCCTAAGCAATTTAATTAGTAAATTTGCTTCATTCTTTATCATATCAACACTATTTTAATCATTGACACTTTGAAATTGAATCGTGCATTTTGGATAAGCTTTTAACATTAATCAAAATTAGAGTTTCTTTTAGTCTCTTTTAATCTAAAACCCACAATTTAAATTTTTTAGTCATATGTAATTAAAGAAATTCTTAATTGGTAATATATATTTTGACATGTGCCATATCCGCTTACTAATATACAGTATATAATAATTTTTTTTAAAAAAAAGACAATAAATGTTTTCAAAGAAGAAGTATAACATTTACGTTATTTTGCAATTTATGTAATTCAAAAATTACATTTTGAACTAAATGTACAAGGACAATTTCAATATAAGAATATTTTGTGACTGTCTTTTGTATAGAAAAATAGACCTTTGAATATACATTTGTGTGTAATTGACCACCACCACATTTCTTTCCTCTTATAATCATTTTCTATAAAATGACACATTTCAGTTTTCTCTTTGTCATTATGTAATTCGGTTTCTCTTCTCTTTGTCAGTTTATATATATATTTTATCTTTCTCTTTTCTGTAGCTGTTTCTGCGCCGAACAACAGAAGTGCAAAATTTTGATAAATAGCATTGTGGAAAACATCTTTCTTGAGAAGCTTCTTGTTATTATCGAAGATCAATGACCGTCGATTGACGATTCAGCAAAAACGAAAAGTAAGTTTGTTTCTAAATCTTCTCTAAATGCAATCTTCTTTCTAACTATGTGCTCATAAAACTTGTAGATCTAGGCATTAGACCCTTAATCTAGAGCATAAACAGTCCCTTACTAGATCTAAGATTCTAAATCTTCATATGTAGATTTTTATCACTTTGATTAGTAGATTTGCTTCATTCTTCACTATACCAAAAGTAATGAATATTTGGAGTTTTGTTATACCATATTTTCATCTAAAACCTCATAATTTTAGTATTTTAGTATTGTAATAGAGAAACCCTTAATTGGTAATGTATTGGCACGGGCTTTGCTCTAGCAGATTCACCCCTCACAGAGTCACATGTCTTTCAATGTCATATTTACCTCTTCCGTCAATCACCAGCCTTGCTTAGCTATTAAAGTTACTAGCCCTACGGAGGCCGTGCGATGCACGACTCCTATGCTATAGTGCTTGGCTTAATTTTTTATTTTTAATGTTGGTGGTTTTGGTCATGTACATGGTTTTTGTGAAGTAAAATTTGTTGTATTATTGGTCGGGCATACTTGTTGTGTTTGTGATTGTTTTCGTTATGCTCTACTTTCGTACTTCGTACTTCAACCGGCGTGGATTCTTCTGTAGCAAAGGTGTGAAGAGAGAAAGATAAATGAATAATTTTTCTTTTAGCTCTATATTTTGATAGACAAGAGAATTCCTTCTGTACTTACAAGAACATGTGTTTCCTTGGTTGTTTTTTGTGTGTTGGATGTGTGAGTGTTATTGATTTTGTTTCTAGGTTACATGTGCGTAGCAATGGTCACTCATTAAACCCAGAGCGTGATGTACGTTTTTCTTCGATGTATTTGCAAATCCAACATTCACAAATGACCTTAAGTCCAAAAACCTGTGTAGTCGTCAAAATAAGACTTAGGCAGAGGGAAAACATATGCATACTCATGACCTTAAAAATTACTTTATAAAATTAACATGGATGATTTATTAGTTTCATAATGCATGTCAATTGCTCAACTTCCCCAACCAAGCACTTCATCTTACAAGAAAGGCAACTCTGGAGGGACTTAGTCCAGCTCAAAACCGAACAATTCCCCCGCTGAAGTATATGATCTACCATCTATTAATTTAAATTTCAACAGTTCAAACACAAAGAAAATTCTGGAGAAATTCTAATCAAATACACATTTCTTGAATTGACTATCGTGCATATATGAATATTACTTTGGTCTGTTGCATGACTTCTCAGACTTGATGTTTACTATAAATTGAGGCATAAATTTCATTGAAGAGATACACCATTTAAAATACTTCATATATGTCGTAAACCTTTTGTTATCAAATCATATATTAAGTATGTTTTGATTTACTTTTTAGAATTTCTATACCCTTTTTGAAATGGAAAAGTATCGGGTGAGAATAACATTTAAAATACGAAGGTGAGAATGATGCACATTAGTAGTAAATTGGTGCACATTTAGTACTAATTTGGTGCACATTCATTGACAAACATAAAAACATCCGAAATTTGAAAACTATTTATTTTTTAAAGAACATTTATTGAGAAACTAAAGAACATTCAAGTAAAAATTGTAAATGTGCATAAAAAAATTTGATGCACATTTAAGTATATTTTGATGCACATTTAATTATATTTTGATGCACATTATCCATTCGCACGTTCTCATTTAAAAAACTGTTCTCACCGAAACCACACCCTTTAAAAATTACTTTATAAAATTAACATGGTTTATTAGTTTCATAATGCATGTCAACTGCTGGGAAAAAGAGTTTGAACTAAATCGGGTCCACAAAGGAGAATGAGCTAAACCGGGTCCACAACTGTCACACACCACAACTCAATTCACAGATCTAAATACACCACTAAACACCATTAATGTTTAAACAAAAGGTCATCTTTATAATATACTAGATACGGGCCTCGCGCTCCGCGCGAGAAAATTACAGATTTTCGTATGTGATTTAATATAGTTATACATTATTTGTTAATATGTTGTTGTTGTTATCAAATTTATTAATATTTGTAAATATAAGTATTTTTTATTTCCTTATATTTATGTTTGAAGTAGTTTTAAAACATAATATTAGAATAAGTTTGCATTGTCATAAGAGAAGCTCACACATTAATTTAATTTGTTACTTAATCAAGTAGACTATAAATAAATATAACATAGGGATATAAGAAAGATATTTAAATACATGCCCAAAAGTCCAATAGGAGGTGATTAAAAAATGAGTAATGCATTAAATTGGTACCAATTTCATTCAATTTTGGCAATGGACAGCCAACTTTTATATAGATAGATAGATAAGATTATTTTATTGTACATAATTTTTAATATATTTTCATTTCACGTCTGTGCAAAGCGAATATTATGTTAGTTTAGAATATTATATGCGTAACAAACTAACAACAAATATTGATGGATAGAATAACGGTATACTTTTGGTTGAGAAATATGTGAAGGGGCTAAACAGAGCCCACCTCAGAAGTTGGAAACTAAATTGCCTATTGTGTAAACTCATACAGGGGTAAAAGAGAGTATGCCAAACATGTTGTATATCATTCACTCTCTTAGATTAAACATAGAGGCATGCGTGATGGACATATGTTAGGCTTTTGTAAATTAGGCTCAAACACACAATTTTAAGTAATTTCAGATTGACGTAGGTATACAATAAAACTATTTTTAACATTAATTTTTAAACCAATTTATCGGTCAACTTATTATTGGTGGAGAGGAACAATTAAGAGAGGTTAAAGTTTAATGGACGAAAGAGGTGAATTAAATATGATGTAGGTTTTTTAAAGAAGTTGTTGACTTGAATTACAATGAGTCAAACATATATAAGTTTTTTAGTTGAAACAAATCTCTATATAGTTACGGAAACAAATTTTTAAAACCAAATGTCTTATGTCATGTGTCATTCCCTTCTCTAAATGTTCATATATACTTCGTACCAGCTTTGTTTACGAGTAATGCACGAAATTTGGACTAAGTTGATTACGTAAATATATAAATATTTTATTTAATCTTTCTGATTTAGATAATTTTTTTTATTAATTTGTGTTTATATAACGAATGATTCTCATGGATTGAAATCTTTTTAGTTGATTTATATATATAAAAACTTTGATTTTTTTTTTTAAAACAAATCCTTTGCAGCGCCTTATACAAATCCATTTTTTTTTTAAAAGCGTATCTTACACGGGGGAATTAAAAAATAAAAATCTGCTTCGGATGAGAGACGACGCTGGTAAACATACGTGAAATTTTTTTGAACCTCATAAGAGTGCCTATGTTGAGAATTATTTTTAAAACGAGCCCATATCGAGAATATTTTTCTAAAAAAAAACCTATTTCAGAAAAAAATTCAATTTTTTATCTATAATCTTGTTAATATGAAAATGTTGTAGCTCTTACAGAAATCATTAATAATATAATTTAAATAATAAAAATCTAGGAAATGACACGTCATATAATTGTTAAAGAATCGTCACATGATCTATCATAAGAATCATTATTTTGATAAATACTTTATATTTATTATAATTAATTTCACTAGTTAGATAAAGTAATTACGCCATTTAAATTTTACTACAATGTTTTTTATTTGTAATAATGACATAAATTTATGGATTTAGATATATTCTTTTTTGTAATTTATAAAATCAGAGACAGATATTAAACCAATTTATTCGAACTTAAACCTCTTTATTTTTCTATGCACCTAATTCTTGTTTTTGTTTAACGTTGTATTATTCTTCTATATCGAGCTTCCATTCAACTTGAATTCCAGTCAGATGATTAACCCGACTATAAAATAATGCATATTAGTAATTCGTTCATTTATCTTTATAGTTCTAATATTAATTTATAATTTATTCATGTTTCATTTCAGTTTTAAGACATAACGAGCTTCAAGATATACATAAGGGTTTGTTTGTCAAATAAATTATAAGGACATTATTTGAAATAAATGGACTTTTTAAAAATAAGGGGTTTTTATGCTTAAATATTTGTGCCACAAAAGTGACATTTGAGTGTTGTTTTTTGAAATAAAATGTCATTATAAGTTATAATAGCCAAACACCATTTTCACCCAAAACCTCATTATAATGAGTATGAAAGAACAAACCCTAAGTTATAGCCAATTCTTGAAATTTTATACCGTACAATTGTTATAGTCTCAGCGGATCCGAAACCAACTCAATGAAATCTAGAAATATGATTAAGTTTTTTGTATTTAAATATACATTTTAACATGTGCATAACACGTGATCCGCTTGCTAGTATATTTTATAATAGAAAATTTGAAAAAGATAATAAATGTAGTTCAAAGAACACGTATAACATTTCTGTCAATTATAAGGTTCATGAATTTCAAAATTACAGTCGAGACTAAATGTACATGAAATGATTCGATATAAGAAAATTTAGCAAGTTAAGTTACTTTCCATTTGGAACGATTCGTTTTATTTCATTTTACAAGGAAAAAAAATATTTTTATATACATTTTTGTGTAATTCAAAATATATAAGTAACCACCACCATACTCATAACACATTTTTCTTTGTCTCCTACAATCACTTTCTCCAATTCTCCAATATGGTCTGTTTCAATTTCCTCTTTATCATTATATAGTTCTGTCTCTGTGACATTTTTCACCTTATACCCTTTCTTTCTCTTTTATCTTGCAGGTCTAGCAATCAAGCATTGAACATTAAAAGTATCACAAAACCCTGGTAGATAGCATTGCAGAAGAAATCGTTGTTACTATCGAAGATCAAAGAACGTCCATTAAGGATTCACCAGAAACGAAAAGTAAGTATGTTTCTAAATCTTCTCTCCAAATGCAACTTTTGTTTCTGACTACGTGCTCGTAAAAGTTATAGATCTAGGAATTTAACTCCTGATCTATACCATAATCAGTCATTTACTCAAATTGTAACATGAAGTTGCTTAGATCTCTCAATCTATATATTTATAAATATATAGATTCTAAGCAATTTAATTAGTAATTTTGCTTCACTCTTAATCATATCAACACTATGTTAATCATAGACACACCTTGTAATTGAATCGTGCATTTTGGATAAGCTTTTAACATTAATCAAAATTAGGAGTTTTTTATATCCCCTTTTCATCTAAAAATTCACAACTTTTAAATTTTCTAGTCATGTAATTAGAGAAATTCGTAATTGGTAATGTATTGCCCTGGCTTTACCCAAATAGATGATGGACAGAATAAGGCTATAATTGAGAGTGAGAATATGTGCAGGCTTAGATATGCACACATTATGTATGTATCTATATAGGCGGATCCTATTTGCACTCAGATGGGACGGGAAATAAGGTCGAATGACCGTTCTGATTTTCCGGCGAATCTGAGCTCCGCGCGGAGCTGAGCTTCGCTCCGACCGACCTGACGGATTTATAATCCGCCAGCTTTATCCACTCGCTTTTCAAAGCTAAAAATCGGGCGGATTTAGGATTTGCCAGCTTTTCAAAGCTTAAAAGCGGGCGGATTTAGGATTCGACAACTTTTTCAAAGTGAAAAAGCGGGCGGATTTAGGATTTTCCAGGTTTTCAGCCTAATTTTTTACAAAATTTTCAAGTATTCTGGCGGATTATAAATCCGCCCATTCCGTAACTCCGCGCGAAGTCAAACTTCGCGCGACCCCTAGCTCCGCGGGAATTTAAGCCTGCAACAAAAAGCAGTGCAAATAGCCTCCTCGATCTATATATATGTTGGAATACAATGTATGTGGGCTTTTTTTTATTAACACAATGTCTAAATAATACAATATATATATATATATAGCTAGCCAAATCTATGCTATATAGCACATATTATATATAACCACAATTACAGCAAACAGTACATACACATATCTTAAATAGATGAACACATATTTTTAATAAAAGTATACTCTATCATTCATCCTCGTCAATTAAACATAGGTTCGATGGACTGAAACATAGGTATGATAGGCATATATTAGGCATGTGTAAATTAGAGTCAACACCTAATTCTAGTAAAATGTCATTATAAAATTAATTGAGAAACATTAATTATTATGGTCAACTAAACATAAGCCGTTCTTATTCTTTTTCTTGGTCATGAAAGGAGAGCTACACTCTCTGCGAAATTACATTAATTTAGAGGACTGTTGTCATGAGCTAAGGCGCTCAAGATACAAATCGGAGGAGACAAGAATTCTTGATAAGGAGAAAGTAAAGAAAAAGCATAATTAGCAAGAGTATCCGCCACAGTGTTCGCTGAGCGGCTGATATGGAAGACAACAGAGCTCCATTGAGGTGAGGAGAGTAGGCGTCGGCACTCCTCAACAAGATGGAAGTCTGGATTCGTGGTGGGCATCGGCGAGGTAAGCAACTTCATGGCATGGGTTGAATCAGTTTGGATGCATATACGAGGAAGGCCCATAGCGAGGGACATCTTAAGGCCAAATAAAATGGCACGGAGCTCGGCCGTGAGGGCGCTACAGGAGCCACAAGTGAAGGCGTAAGCCTTGAGGAATGCTCCATTTGAGTTTCGAATAATGCCACCACCACCAGCCGGCCCCGGGTTACCTTTAGAAGCACCGTCGGAACAAAGTGAACTTCAACCCGGAAGGGGTAGGGTCCAACGAGTAGTGGGTGGGGGAACAGAGGCTCGGTCACTGTCGGACGACGGGCTATCTTTGGAGATCAGGGCTTTGTAGGCAGTCACAGTAGATCATACAGTAGTAGATAAGGATGAAGTTCTATCCACAGAGTTGAAAGCAAGATCGTTGCGAGTCTTCCAGGAATACCAGATCATGCAAGTAAAGATAGAACTCCACTCATCTAGTTTGTTTACATTCATGAATACCCAATCGGCAAGCTCCATAGCAGAGAAAAAGGATGGACTCAAGGCATTGCCTGAAAGCGCAAGCCAAATGTCACGGATTGCAGCGCAGTCTCGGAGAAGATGAAGCCCTGTTTCGGATAAACCACATCGAGGGCAAGCATCATTATCAGTGAGGTGGCGTCTCTTGCGGGTGGCATTGCAAAGGAACACCCCATGAGTGACCAGGAATAGGAAATGCCCGGCGCACTGTTGAGCCGGGATCCGCCAAATTAGAGACCAGACTGAGAGACGAGGAGCAACTGTAGGGCCCCGAAGAATATTAAGTCCTGATTTAGTGGAATAACTGCCCGAAGTCGAAGCACTCCAAAATATCTTATCTGAAGCAGAGGGGGCAGGGAGCAGCTGAACTGATGCAATGAGCTGTAGAATGTTATACGGGAGTAGATACGAGAAGGCAGGCCATTTCCATACACCATTCACCCAAAATTAAGAGACTGTAGCGCATATCATAGATTATGGGACAGTCACAGAGGCGTATTCGCACAGAGGGGAGCTAATAACCCAGGGGTGAAGCCAAAAGAAAGTTGACTCACCATTGCCGACAGACATTTGAAGGCCATGTCGAAGGAGTTCAACACCATGAAGGACTCCCTTCCACATATGGGATTGGTTATTCTGTTTACGAAACATATCCAAGTCGAGACGGCCGCTGCAATATTTACCTCGTAAGACTCGGCTCCAGATCGACGTAGGGTCTTGAATCATGCGCCAACTAAGTTTTGCAAGTAGTGCCTGGTTAGAAGTCCTCATAGCTCTAATTCCAAAGCCGCCTTCACTCAAAGGGACGTGAAGTTGATCACCAGGAAGAAGGTGTATGCGGCGTTTCTCCACAGTAGAGCCCCAAGTGAAGTTTCGGATGATCTTGTCAACGGAATCACATATCGACCGTGGAACATAGGTGGCTTGCATTACATAAAGAGGAAGACTCGAGATAACGGATTTAGCAAGAGTGACTCGTCCTGCAGCTGAGAGTGAGTTGGCCTGCCAGCCACCAAGTCGCTTTGAGGCTATCTCAACCAGAAACGTGTAGTTCTCTTTTTTCATACGCCCACATGACAACGGTACTCCAAGATAATTCACGAAATCAACTGAGATGGGGATTGCCAGAGCACTGTTGATCTGAGTTTGGGAAGGAGAGTCCACTTCTTTGGAAAATAGTATACTGCTCTTCTCATAATTAACTTGTTCACCCGAGGCTAAACAGAATTTGTCAAGACAGTGTTTGATAATACGCGCTTGACTGGTGGAGGCTTTAGCAAATAAAATCAGGTCGTCTGCAAAGAAGAGGTGGGAGAGAGAGACACCACCAACAACCACTGGTTCCCAGTCGTCCACATCGATGGCATCTTGAATGATATGAGAAAGAACCTCCATGCATAGAACAAATAAATATGGAGATAAGGGATCACCTTGACGGACGCCCCGGGTGGGTTTGAAGGAGCCTGCACGATTACCATTCCAGATTAGCTCCATAGACCCACTGCGTTGACAGTGCATAATAATCTCAACTAGTGTCCGAGGGAGGTTAGCCTTAAGTAAGGTTTCTTCAAGAAAATCCCACTTAACACGATCGTACGCCTTAGCGAGGTCAATTTTTAAGATCATCCACTCGCTAGCCTCAGCTGAATGTGCCATAGAATGTAGGACTTCTTGAACAATTACCACATTATCAATGATTTGGCGCCCGGGGATAAAGCTCGCTTGAGTCGGGGCAACGAGGGAGGATAAGACATGCTTAAGGCGGTTTACGATCATCTTTGTTGCTAACTTGAATATAACATTCAGTAAAGCGATCGGTCTGAACTGAGCCAGTGAGGAAGGAGCATCAACTTTGGCAATAAGAGTTATGAGAGCGTTACTAATATCATCCGGAAAGACTCCGTCATTAACCATATTCAGAACTGAGAGCGTCACTGCAGAACCAACGACAGCCCAATTTTTCTGGTAAAACACTACATGAAAACCGTCTGGGCCAGGAGCTTTGTATGGACCCATCTGACTCAGCGCATTCCAGACCTCAGCAGCAGCAAAGGGCGCTGAAAGACGAGCAGCAGCAACAGGTTCAATCTCAGGGAAAGTGTTATGAATGGGGGAGGCTGTAGTAGAGGCCTGAATCGGGTCTGCAGAGTATAAGTTTGCAAAGAAATTCAGGACCATGTCTTTAATAGCAATATCATCAGTAATCCAGACACCCGACTGGTTTTGAAGCGTGTGAACTTTGTTGGCTCGACGACGAATAATGGTAGAAAGATGGTAAAAGCGAGTGTTACGATCACCATCAATAAGAAACGATGCATTCGACTTTTGAAACCAGTGGAGCTGTTCTTGGTGCAAGACAAGTTCGAGATCTTTGCGGAGGTCATAGACAAGAGAAATCAGGAACTGAGAGGGAGAAGTAGGCAGTTTCTTTTGGGCCCCTTCTAGTCTCGCCCAGAGTTTGCGTTTCCGGTGAAAGATATTGGTCAACTGAATGTCGTCACACGTGTGTGACGACATTTTGATAGGGGTATTATAAGACTAGTTACAACATCAATGTCGTCACACACGTGTCTATTGGTCAACTGAATGTCACTGAAGAGGAACAACTATGAGGAGGTCAAAAATTATTTCGATAGTGATCATCTAGTCCATATTAATTTATTTTGGTAATTCAAGTATTTTAATTGGTTGGTTTGACACCTAATAAAAAGTTTTTGTATTTTATATTTATTATTTTAATGTAATGGACCAATAGAAAACAATGAACAAAAGATCCTCATCGAAATTATTGTGGCAAAAATGGTGAATTCAAACTTAGACATAGTAAAATTTAATGGTAAGTACGAACTAGAATTTATGAATTAGAAACTAATTGACTTAAGATTAGGTAGGATTTTGTGTCTTGGAATTCATTGAGGTTATTTCCTTGAGAAGTCGATCAATTCGAGTTGTGAGCTATCTCAAGTTTGATTTGATAGAGTGATTGAATTAGATATACATCCGCTTTGATATCGTAATTACGGAGTAGTAAACTGTGATGCATGCATATATTAGGATACATAGAATGGTTTTCACCAAAAAAAAAGGATACATGTCGATCATGTGACAACTATTTTCATGATGGTAAAATGAGATTGCCTAAAGATTTTTAGATTAAAATAAAATAAAAAGCCGGGATATCACTAGGGCACACATATTAGGACCTTACCCGACCGAAATCATCTCAGTCTTCGGTCTAAGGTTTTTTCTTATTTAATACTGGTCTATGAATTTTCCTTATTTTCAGCCATTTTTTCTTATCGGGAGCTTTCTTTAAGCCGGTGATTTTTGTCTTTGGACCGATTAACGTGTTTAAATTTACTGACCTTTTTCTTTAACGCTACATGTTTAAGTATCTCGGTGTAATACTTAAATTTTACGGAGTATTAGTTTTGCATGCAAAGTTTTGGCTTAGAAAGAAAAAATTTACTCTGGAAATTGGTCTGGAAAAAAATAGTGACCGGTCACCTCTAAGTTAAATGTACACATTTTACTAACAAATGTTCAATAAGCATCTCCACTTTGGATACTATTAGGGTCATTTTTGAATTCCCTCAATAATATTAAATTTAATGTTAAATTTGATATTATAATAACTTTATGATGGAATACAAACGGACTCATAACAGTAATGTTATTATAATACCAAATTCTCACATGGTCATTTTATTCTATAATAAACTATAAAAAATCGTAAGACTTATATTTTAACGGTCCTTATAATCTATGTCCTAAAGAAAATGTTACCATATAATCATAAACCCATCACATACAATTTATAAATTTTACCAAATATTTACATTATAAGTTTTTTAACCTATATCTTTATATTTTATATTAATAAGCTTGTACTGAAAACCATTTTCAAATTAGGACCTTATATTCTTATGACAAAGATAGTATCTAAAAATGGTGATATAAAAACAATGGATGTGGACATAATTTGATCAAATATCAATCATGTTTTCCAAAGATTTTTGTTCTTAATTACAACTTGATCCTCTGGCATTATGTCAAATCTTTATATTAGTTACTAATCTCTTTTACGAGAAACAAATTAAAGCTTTGCACTAGCATGGAAACTAAAGAAGAAATCCTAGTCTCTCTTAACTTAGAAACGTATTCACGTCTTGTTTCCTTTCCTTTGTATCCATGTATAGAAACAATTGATAATTCTTTCTTGTCTTTGTTAAAGGTTTTGAGATTCAATCATACAATGGCTAGGCCTAGAAAGGGAGATAAGTCCATAGGAGAGGCATCCTTTACAAGAACGCCTTATCCTACTCGAACCAGTTTGCCTAGAGCATCCAAGTTGAGCAAACCAAACTACAAAGACGACGTAGACGACGAAGACGACTCTCTGACCATGTTTGAACCAAGTCGACCTTCAAGAACAAAACAAAGGATACATCAAGACTTGGTACCTGATATGAACGAGATTATGGGAATGGAAAGCCTAGCATGTCCTTTTCGACATATGGAAAGAGACGAAATCCATGCTCAAAATGCTGCTAGATGTAGCATGTTATCATGCCTTATTGACATGAAAGTTGTGTATGAGTTTGAAAAGGTTACCCATGTCGACATGTCACGTAAAATGTTGGTTGGAAAAGGGTGGATTGTTCGAGGAGGCATAATATGTTGTTGTTGCAAGGTTGGTTTTACTCTTTCAGAGTTTGGAGCTCATGGAGGAGATGATGGATTCACATCTAAAAACCTATTATTCATTGCTACCAAGAGGACTCGTGCTTCGTTATTCACTCGTCAGCTTGAAGCATGGGCTCTCTTGAGGAAGGATCCTAGCTATAGTGGCTACAACAACATCAGAAATGAACAAGATTTGTCTGATCCGAGCGACGATTCTTGCATCATTTGTGGAGATGGAGGAAATCTGATTTGTTGCTCTATTTGCCCTTCAACCTACCACCAAAGTTGCTTGAATTTACAAGTTAGTATCTTTCACTTACCTTTGGTTATGTATTGTACAACATTTGCTAACCATTTATCCTCCAAATCGATAGGAGACGCCCCCTGACGACTGGAAATGTCATTACTGTCGTTGCAAGTATTGTGAAAACGCTGCGGATGAAGGAAGAATGTTGTTCTCATGTGCACAATGCCATAAGAAATGTGAGAATGTTACACACTTATGAGTTAGTGTTGGTAACATATCTTATGTAATATCACTAATATATATTACTTCATTTTCTATGCAGATCATTTAGAATGCTTTGAAAGTGAAAATTCATTCTCATTCGATACACATTTATATCGTACTCAATTCTGCGGCAACAGTTGTAATAAGGTGAGTTTTATATATCTTATATTGCCCTGTTTTTGCAGTATGGAATTTGAAACTTAACTCAAATTGACTTCTCTATTCTACTTTGAAGATTAATCTCATGCTTAATGAGGTAGTAGGAGTTCAAAAGCAGATCGATGAAAAACTCTCGTGGACTTTTATACAGAGGGTAGACAAGGATTCTGATCAGGACTTGGATGAGTTATACGATACAACAACTTCAAATTTGAAGGTTGCGGTAGCTGCAAAGATCATGGAAGAGTGCTTCGAACCAATCATCGATAGATTCACTAAAATCAACGTGATTCGCAGTGTAGTATTCAACAGTGGGTAAGAACTCTTTCATGTCATATATCTAGTTTGATAGATTTTATGACAGTAACTAATGCTTAATTGATCTTGGCAGTTCCAACTTTCATAGAATTGATTTTACTGGATTCTACACCGCGATTTTAGAGCGAAAGGATGAGATCATATCGGTGGCTTCGGTGAGGTAACAACCAATTCCTTAATCCACATTGAAGTATTATCATGCACTCTTATCAGTCTTATGGATATATTTTTTCTGTACAAATGTCAGAATCCATGGGCCTAAGCTTGCAGAAATACCCTTTATAGCAACTTCTGAGAATTGGAGGGGAAAAGGGATGTGTCACACCTTGCTAAGTTCCATAGAAACGGTAAGAGCAATGATAATATTAATACATGTACATTCGCAGATGAGTGCATTATTTGATCTTTATCCATCTTTATACTAAAGGTTCTTCATGATGCCGGTGTCGAGCACATATATGTACCATCCACCTCAGAAATGGCGAAGAAGTGGAAATGTAGCTATGGATTTGAAGTTTTGAGCAACGACGTCAACAAGGAGGTCACAAATACAAATTCTTTGATGTTTCTTTCATCAGCAAGACTTCAAAAGAAGATTCGAAGACATAATTTCTCAAAGTTCATTCCAGACTTAAATGAAGATCCACCCCAAGAGGAGTGGTTTATTGAGTAGATCGATCTAAGGTAACCTAGTATTATTCTAGAGTGGATGAAAATATGTAATGTTAATCATTTATATTTCCATCCACATGATATTGGACGAGATCTTTCCATTGTCTAAGTACTTCTGAATTTTACATGTCTTGTTTTAAGTTTAACCAAACTATAACTAGGTTATGTTTCAAGTATGTTATGTTGACTTTTTATGAGTTTGCATTGTTGAACAATTTCATGTGTTCTTGTTCAATAGAGGTGGAAAGCATTGTAAGACAATTTGCTACCATTGAAAATTTTCTTTGTTACTAAAATCAAAGCTGAATTTCTTCGATTGTAATCATTGAATCTCTTCTTATATTGAACCAAAAACAACAATGTTCAAGCTTTATAAACTTAGGAAATCATCCTATAAGAAACTTACCTTACATAGCCATTTGAAACAAGTCAGTCCATGGTTTGTTGACTTCATTTAAACTGTCATTAGTACTCCGTATTATAAACGGTTGCTAATACGCAGCGAAGCTTTATGCTTTTCTCACTTCGAAATCCTTGAAACTCAATCCCCAAATCAAGAATTCTGGATATCTACAGATAGGCGAGCACGACGAGAGTTTCAGATGAGCACTTTAAGATTTCCTCCCCATTTTCTCCGTCGTCTGAAGTCTCATCCGTTCACCTCATTCCGCTCGTCCTCATCCTTTGCGCCATCGTTCTCTGGCTCTTCTAGAATCCAGGTCTTGCTTCCGATCTTGATTTGATCGATAATTTTTCTGCGTGTTTTCTCGATTGTTCGAATTGGAGAAAATCATGATTCGATCATCGCACATTTTATATACTTTCTTAACAGATACTGTAGGCCTTATATTGTCTTGGTTGGGATTTGCATCAGTTTTTACTTTCTGCTAATTATCTGCTATGATCAGGTGAGCATGAAGGCATTTCTATTGTAATCGTGTGCAGAGTTCTTATGGATTTGTGGTTTCATCGCTTTCCTGATATTTTATCTTTGTGGAATAAGGCTCCAACCTGAGATTATTATTTTTCCAGCTCAGTCTATCAGAACTAATGACATCTTTAAGTGTTTACTCAATTCCTAGATGACATGTGTTAGGAGGTATTATAGAAAATGTTGATGCTAACTCTTTTAAGTTTTCTTTGCTGTCTTTTTCTGTTCATCTGTTGATGCTTAATGGCATTATGATTGACCAAATTTCATAATTTTGGTTCCGTGTGACTTTGTGGTTCATATCATTATTTGTGTTGATCACTGCAGTTAATTTCATCAGGAGAAGCAACTCTGTAATTTCTTGGACAGAGAAAATTAAGGATGCTGGTGCCATTGATGTTGTAGGAAACCCAGAGCACCTTATTTTCACATTAGGAGCTGCAGAATGATACTGATGTTGGATGTGATTTTTTCTGTTAGAATTTGTTTCCTACAGAATTCAGATAGTTGTGATGAACATCAGTAGAGCTGCAAGAAGATGATCATTCTTTCAATCATCTGATAAGAGCGACTTTTGAGGTTTTTTGTTATCAGGAACAAAATTATATAGGTAGTGTTGTAATCTGGTTCAATAAAGCAAATTCATAAAAAATGAAAATTAGATCATCCCATTTCGCATTCAGGTAAACTATTACGTTATTGCTTGATGATGTGTCAATCAAAATATGTAGGTTCTACCGCCTGCCCAACTGGAGCAAACTTGCGCAGGATAAACTGGTTGCGTATATAGCGAGCCACCGGATTCTCCCACTGCATGAAGGCACCCACCAGGTTCGACTTAATTCCCAGCTTAAAGACAGCAGACCATCTCTCTCGTTCATATGACTCAAGTGCTTCTTCAATGGATTCTTTCTTGTACATGAATGCACCATGGATCTTCCTTGACAGTAAAACTGCATCTTCAAGAGCAGAACAAGCTCCTTGCCCTAGATTTGGAGTCATGGGATGCCAAGCATCACCAGCAACCACAACTCTCCCTCTGAATGCAGGTGGGGTCATGCCTGGCCACAACAACCTATCCTCTAAAGGTGTTCGAACAATCTTGTTCCCTGGTGTATGCTCTATCATCTCTAGGATCTCCGGTGAAATGTCTCTTACTAGATCCCGCGCCTTTTCCTTTACCTCTAAAGGATCAGACATCATCGGACCTGTCAGGTAAAATTTTCATTTTCAGACATGATTAACATGAATTGTCCTTGGATGCGCCGTGTGAAATAAGAAATATTTGTCATTTCAGAGTTTAGGTAATGAGTTGTTGAAAGTTGCACTTACAGTAACATCAAATGTTAAAATGACATTAATACCTGGGTCGGGGCAATTGTGTATGATGAACCAGTAAACTTTGGTAGGAGAGGCGGGCAAACATCCGGCTCGTAATCCCTTGCCATAGATGTAGTTTACTACAGGTTTCTGAGGTTGTGCTTCAGAGTAGACCCTTAATCCTCTAAAAGCGCAATGCCCAACATATCTTGGCTCCCGAAAACCCATCCATTTAGCTACTTGGGATCGGATTCCATCACACCCAATCACAACCTGGGTAAAAAGTGTCAACTGAATAGATAGATGCTTTTAAGATCAAATCTTCAAAAACATAACTGGCATTTAGAAATTAAACCTCCGCTGATAACCGAGTTCCATCAGTTAGTTGAATAAGAGCCTCTCCTGTCTCAGATTTCTCAATGGTGGCTAGCCTTGAAGAATACTGGACTGTGTTTGGTGGTAGCTGATCAGCAAGAACTTCAAGGAGCGTGCTTCTCTCCACTGCTCGCAACTCCTGGCTGAAAATTGGTAAGAACTAAAAACTCTTAGATGGATAATTGCTAATATCTTTTGGTGTGTGAAATCAGTGAAATGGTATGAATTCTGTTAGCTACCTCCCGTCGTCTGGGATCTTCACAGCAGAGAGCTTCCTCCCATCTTCAGTTTTTATCACTGCCCTGCTCATAAATGTTTGCATTAATGCAGCATCTGCAGTGAAAATTGAAAACTGCAACATGGAAGAACATATTTACTTAAGCTGGTGAAGTTACCCTTGAATCTGAAAGTATTGCGTTCGTAGATTGTCTCCAACTCCAATAGCATCCAGTGCATCCCACGCGTTCTTGGATAAACTGATCGTTACGCCACCAGTTCTGAGCGCATCTGCTTGCTCAAGAACTCGTGCCTTGATTCCGAGTCTACAACATTAAAATATCAGCAGAACGAAAAAAGTATTTGACTTGAAAAGAGTTAGTATTTAGGGTTTTATTATTCATACTTGTGAAGCATAGCAGCTGCTGCTAACCCAGCAACACCTGCACCTACAATTATGACCTCTTCGTTCCTGATACTCGTGTTATCTTTTGCAGCGAGTGATGGATGGATGGATCGAGTTGAAATACATTGGATTGCCTTTGTTTGAAGACTGCACTTTGAGAATAGTGCAGATTTGATGGAAGGTATAAGAGAAGCTGAAGCTCTTCTTGCCATCATAGATTGGGTAAATATGTTTTCTTCTTGCGATCTTTTTTGGTGAAGGTGTTTTCTTCTTGCGATGAAGTATTCTGATTGCAGGGGTATTTAACTCTTAAGTTCAACGATTCATAATTGGCCTTTGAATTTTCCACTTTCAAAGATGGTGGAAAGAAAGTTCATAAAAGATTTTTCTAGTGGCAGTACGTAGGCCCCATCTGAAAATACGCTGATAATTTTTTTTTTGAATTTTTTTATGTGTAAGGGTGGGCCAGCGTCTCTTATACCCGTGGCCCCCGTCTACTCTGTCATCCAACACTCTCTCTGTCCTTGACAACATCTTCTTCCACTTCGTCATCTTCTTCCACCTTATACAAATATTTTTTTTTTAAAAAACATTTTACGTGTAGGAGACGCTGGTTCGTCTCTTACACGGGGAATTAAAAAATATAAATCTGTATAAGAGACGCTGGTACCAGCGTTTTATACATGTTCAAATAAGAAAAAAAGACCATTTATATGAGACGCTGGTCTTTTTTATGTTATCAGCGTCTCTTATACATAAAAAATTCAAAAAAAAAATTACCATCACACATAAAAAAAATCCGAAGCTGACATAAATGCCTATATTGGGATTTTTTTTTGAAAAGAGCCTACATCGGGAATTTTTTTTGAAAAAAAAACCATTTCAGAAAAAAAATTAGAAGAAACTTCCTGGAATATTCTTTCGAGGTTCATTCTTTGTACAGTTTCTTTACAATTTTCAAAAATTGTAGACTTTAAGGTAGAGTAACTTTGTGGAATCTACTATTTCTTGTCCTAAATTTTCTTCCTTTAGATCTGTCTAGTTGAAATTGACAAAAAATATAACATATACTCCAATAAGTACATCTCACAAAGTTCATTGTATCAGCAACAAAAGTTGTTTATGTATTAAGTACTTGAGATCAAACCTCAATTATATGACACTTTTAATTTGTCTAAAGTGGCTCACATTTGAAATTAGTGTGCTCCAGCAACGGCCCCATCTGAATCAGCTTAGGAACAATAACGTTATCTCTTATTGAACACACTACAGGATTCTCCCATTGCAGAAGAGCTCCAACAAAGTTAGCCCGGACACTCAATGGGAAAACCCGAGGCCACCTCTCTCGTTCATACGACACGAGAGCTTCTTCAATATCCGCCTCCTTTCGTTCAGACCCCAATGCACGTGCGAGCTTCTTTGCTAAAACTACAGCATCCTCCAAAGCACAGCATCCGCCTTGTCCAAGATTCGGAGTCATGGGATGCCAAGCGTCTCCTGCAAGAACCACCCTACCCTTTGAAGCTGAAGGGCTTATAGATGGCCATAGCCATCGGTCTTCAAGGGGCGTTCGTATAATCGTGTCATCTGGCGTCTGATCTATGATTCTTAGTATCTCGTTAGGCCATGTCTTGACAAGATCTCGCGCTTGCTTCTTCAGCTCAGACGGGTCAGTTATCTTTGGACCTGAAATTTATCATTTTCTTTCTGTTACCGTTTCTGTAAGTTGAAACCAAACGGATCCTACATAGGATTAGAGGAGGTTGGGATTGAATATAAGACCTGGTGAGGAAATGTTGTAGCAGATGAACCAGTAGACCTTATTAGGAGAAATGGGCACAAACCCGACTCTCAATCCCTGTCCATACAAGTAATTGACTCTGAGCCCGTGGGGCTGCCCTTCGGGGTAGAATGCAATGCCTCGAAAGGCGGAATAACCGACATACTTAGGTTCCTCAAATCCCATCCATTTGGCTACCGACGATCGGATTCCATCACAACCCACCACAATCTGCAAAACAATGCAAATTATAGAGATATTTCTTCCACTTTTTTCAACCTTAATGGAAATGTATAGGTGAACCTTGGATGAAACTTGAGAACCATCTACTAAATCTAGGACTATATTTCCGTCCTCGGATGTCTGAATGTTGGAGAGTTTGGACGAGAATCGGATTGATTCCGGTGGCAGCTGATCAGCAAGAGTCTCAAGAAGAATCCTCCTTTCAACAGCACGAACCTCTTGACTACAATCAACAATAATCTTGAAAAGTGTCAAAAGAATGTTACATTATATCATTCTTCCAAACATACTAAAAGGAATCACAACCTCTTGTCTGCATCTTTGAACCTGAAAGAACGTAGCTCCTTTCCCTGTTTTGATTTCACCACTATCCTGTAAAACTGATTACGTTCACAAATCAATATACGTCACATTGAAAGAAAAGTAAAAAATGATTAATCTAAGTTACCCTTCTAAATCAAGGAATTGGGTTCTGAGATACTGCCCAACTCCAAGAGCATCCAGCACACTCCATCCATTCTTGAAAAGTGTAAGTGAAGTTCCACCTGTTCTAAGAGAGTCGCTTTGCTCTAGAACCAATGACCGAATTCCCAGCCTTTGATTATGCACAACAAATATTATGAAGTTAGCTAACAATTCTTCTGAACAAATGTGAATGGAATTTGTAGTGGGAATAGAAGAAACCTGTGAAGTGAAACTGCGGTTGCCAGCCCAGCAATTCCGGCACCGACGATTACCACGTCTTCTGTTTTTCCGACACCCGCCATTGATATGCAGGCAAGTTTTCTTCGAGGTCTGCTATGGTGAGATGGAAAGTTGAGATTTGGGATCGTAGTTGTTGTAAGATTGTTTGATGAATAAGGTGATTTCACCAGAAGAATCTGAGCTGAATTGATCATACTTGCTTCTTCTTCGTTGAGATTTCTTGATTAGATAGAGGTAAGATGTAAAGGTGTCCGGCGATGGAAACTAGTGATGGAGAATGAAACTTGTGTATTCACATGCATAGGATAAGAAGATGATGGAGATGGATAAATTCAATTAAATCGCGAACTCTTAGCGGAGAAGACTATATAGTATAGTATATGTACATGATATACAGCTAACCTAAGTAGGCCGTAATTAATGATACATGCATCATCAACGTACCCTACCGGGTTGTAATGTTGTATAGTATAGTTAAAAACAAATTAAGTCACGTACCCCCATTTCTCTATTTATTGCCATCGGTGGCTGTATTAGCTACTTAACCTCCCCTTTTCTTTTTTTTTATTTTCCTCTTTCTTTGATATTTCTTCCAAACTCAATCAAAGTTGACGGGAGTGTCAATTCCAGCTAACCACCCACATCCTGGTTAATTTGCCTAAATAAGTAACGTAATGGTTACATAAGGAAATATATAAGATCATCCACAACTCTTAATTACTTTCTTAACACGATTACATCATCTAAATATTATACAGGTTAATGAGTAATTTGTAGGGTTTGTGGTGATGGGGGTAATCGTGGTGATGAATCGGTGCGTATCGTAGTAGAATCTCCAATCTGTTGGAGCCGGTTCTCGATGGGCTCGCGAGGCCCATAGGGACTTGGGTCAGGCCCATGGAACGCGAGCCGGGTCGGTCCAAGAAGTCGGCCCAAAAGAATGAAGCGGCCCATAAACAGGTGAAGCCCAATAAGAGGATACAACGAGACTAAGTATCGAGGGGCAAATCAGTAATTGACTCGCGTGGGTCCCAGTTGATAGTATAAAAACGCAATCCAATGGATAAGGAAGGCAGATCTGGACGCAAAGAAAAAAGACTCTTCACCTTCTTCTTGGCAGTAAGAAAAACTCGAGAGAAAACCTAAAGCTTCAATCTTTTGAAACACTCACTTCCTAGAGGAGTTTAGACGTGTAGCACTTGTTTTACCACTTATAGTTTTGCTGTTAAGCTTTTAAGTGTTGTTATGAACGATATCTGAGCTACTCGGTTTATTGTAAGCTTGGAACGTGAAACGTTTTTGATAATATACTCTTCTTCCTTCACTTTGTTTCTCTCTACCCTCATACATACTTGCGTTATTTCGAAGTCACTTCTCGGTGGAGCGTAAAAGAGCCGAAGCCGGTCTCCTTCTCGGTTTGGTCACGTAAGTGTCAGAGGTGACGAGAATAAGGTTGGTCTCGAGGAAGAAGACGACGAGGTGTATAACATAAGTTGATTGTCCAGACGCCCTGTGTCACGCGAAGTGTTGTGTCGCGTGATCTCAATTTCTGGGCTCCAACACTGGCGCCGACCGTGGGGACCTCCTCGCACAAGTAAGGCCTACTATATATACTCGCGTATTTCTAATACAACTACCTGAGAAGATGAATACTAGTGGCGAAAGAAGCGACAACACCCCTCCCCAGACGAGAACTCAAGACATAAATAGCACGCGAGAACGTCTTTCACACGTACATGAGGAGGAAATTGTTCTGGTAGGACCCGCACTGGTTCAGTATCGTGCTTTCCTGCAGACGATGGGACAAAGTGTGGGCGGAAGCCGAAACCAGCGGCAACCAAGGACTCGATCACGCGAGCACGAACAGAATCAGAGCGGACGAGAACAATCGGTCGCGGAAGGGAGTGCTGAACACGTACCTGACGACAGAGTCTCAGTGTCACATAGAACAAGGGTCGAGGGACGCGAAAGGCCCTGTCACCCTGGTAGATTCGATTTGAATCAACCCCCTGTGAGCTATGCGGAAGATCAATCTTGCAGGGGAAGAACCGAAGGAAGAGGACAGGGGATTCGCGCCGAGCAAAGACCTTCCCGCCGCCAGTACGAGGGGGAACCTTTTTGCAACCAGGCCACCCACCCGCGGCAGGCCTCTGAGGCCTACCCGTCCGTCAACCCGTCAATCTTGTTCGGCCCGACTGCTTTCGCGGGGCATATAGTCAGGTCAGTCCCTCTGCCTAATTTCAGATTCCCTATTATAAAAGAGTACAATGGTAAAGAAGATCCCAGCGAACACCTAGCACGCTACAAGTATGCTATGCTCGCGAGGTGCCCTGATGAAGCCACGATGTGCAAAGGTTTCCCAGGCACGCTCGCGGGACCCGCCATGACCTGGATGCTTAACCAGCCGTCAGGAAGCATCCATTGTTTCGCCGATCTAGAGAAGAGTTTCTTGTTGCATTTCGGATCCTCGAGGAAAAGAAAAGTGACAATGCAAGAAGTAGTAGGAGTCAAACAAGGACCACATGAATCACTAGAGGATTACGTTAAGAGGTTCGCGGAAAAGATCTTGGAGGCCGAAGATTTTCATGATAAGACCGCTCGGGTCGCGTTCCTAGACGGACTCACTGATGGAAGCTCCTTCAAGCAATACCTATACCGCAAGAAAGATTTAGACTACCAAGGCATGCTCGAGAGAGCATACACAGAGATTAATGTGGAAGCACACTCAGGTATCGCGTTGAAAGGGAATAATCAGAGCAAGCCCGCTCAGGGTCAGAAGAGAGAGAACCAGAGCTGGGGGAATAAGCGCCATCAAGGTAGTCAGGGGAAAGAGCAGATCGACTCGCGAGTGCCCGGTTTACAGATTCAAGATCAGAATCAGGGTCAAAGACAGTTCAGGGGCCAAAATCACGATCAGAATCAATTTCAATCGCAGAATTTTGTAGCCGAGCAAGATAACCGACGCGATTTTGAGAGGAGAGGGGATCGCGGTCATAACCGCCATGCGCCAACCACCTGGTGCGAATACCACGGAGTGAATACTCACTCTACAGAGGAGTGTTGGTCGCGACAGCATCACCCAAGAGAACAGGAAGTCCTAACTGCTTGAAGGGGAAACGTTGATGGAAGTCACGGCATCACACACAGAGGAGCATGGAGTAGAGGAGGAAGAGGCGGTAGAACACAGAATGAAACAAGGCAACAAACCCCCGCAAAAAATGACCAGAATCAAGGGCCTAATCGCCACCCTCACCAGAACTTCCCTCGCATGGACGGCCATATAGGCACAATCGCAGGCCGCCATGAACCCATCCCCCTGGGCAAGCGAGAGCAAAGGCTTATTAACAACGCACCCAAGCCTCAAGGAAAGCCAATCTATAGTGTCGCGAGGTCGAAGTCTGAACCATACACGCTTGTCTTCAGTGACAAGGAGGTAGATACCTGGGCAGTCGAAGCCGCTGATCCACTGGTCATTCATGCTCAGGTAGGAACCAAACTCGTAAAAAGGGTCCTTGTGGACACAGGGAGCTCAGCCGACATACTATACTGGGACGCGTTTGAGAAAATGGGGATTGATCAGTCAACGCTCAGGCCAACTAAAACCACGCTGGTAGGCTTCGCGGGTGACAGAGTAAGGGCCCTGGGCGTCGTCACCCTAGATCTCATCCTAGGCGAAGAAACCGGGTCAAGAAGGTCAGAAAAGATTGATTTTGTAGTAATCCCAATAACATCCTCCTACAATGCGATACTGGGACGCGAGACACTGTGCAGGTTTGAAGCGGTCGTATCAATCTGTCATTTTTGTTTAAAATTCCCAACATTGACAGGAGTAGGGGTCGCGAGAGGAAACCAAGAGGAGAGCCGTATCTGCTACGTCTCGTCCGAAAAGGGCAGTACCAAGACCTTGCTTGCCAACCAGTTATTTATTCCAGGGTTGCCACGCGTACTGGAAGAAGCTGAGTTAGAAGTTCGTGCCTCACCCAGACCGCGAGATACTGAGGGAAAGGCAGAAGGACACAAACCACATTTTGATGGGTTTGAGAAGCAGGTAATCACTCCTTTCCCCAACAAAGAGGAGAAACTTTACGTAGGGGGGAGACTGAATCAAAAAGTCGTACAAGAGATCGAGACCTTACTCACCCGCTCCCGGGATGTGTTCGCGTGGACACCAAAGGATTTGAGAGGGATCCCAGCGAGTGTCATGACCCACTCCCTGAACATTAGTCCAGAGGTCAAGCCGCGTAGACAGAAAAAACGAAAACAAGCAGGGCCAAAGAACGCGGCAGCTGCGGTAGAGCTCGCGAAGCTGATTAAAGCAGGGTTTGTAAGACCAGTGCAATACCCAACGTGGCTGTCAAACGTTGTAATGGTAGAAAAAAATCCCAAAGGGACGGGGAAGTGGCGCATGTGCGTAGACTTCACTGGTCTCAATAAAGCATGTCCCAAAGACAGCTACCCATTACCTTCGATCGACCAGTTGGTAGACTCCACCGCAGGTCATGAAGCTCTGAGCTTCCTGGACGCGTACTCTGGATATAATCAGGTTATGATGAACCCAGCCGACTCGGGGCACACTACTTTTATTACAGACAAAGGAACCTTCTGCTATAAAGTAATGTCGTTCGGTTTGAAAAACGCAGGAGCTACATTCCAGAGACTGGTGGACATGATCTTTAGCGACCAAAGAGGTGACACTGTAGAGGCTTATGTTGACGATATAGTGGTTAAGAGCAAAAAGCAAGCGGATCATACTCGCGACCTGGCAGAAGTCTTTGAAACCCTGAGAAAGTACGGTATGAGCCTCAATCCAGAGAAATGTGTCTTCGGAGTCACCGAGGGCAAATTCCTAGGTTTTCAGATCAGTGCACGCGGTATCGAAGTCAATCCAGACAAGGTCCAGGCCGTAATAGATCTGCAACCGCCAAAGTCCATTCACGACGTCCAAAGGTTCGTGGGAAGGGTAAACTATTTAGGAAGGTTTTGCGCAAAGCTCGCGGAGCGAAACCTCCCCTTCTTTGACATACTAAGGAAACCAAAAAGCTTCGCATGGACTGAAGAGTGTGAAAGGGCATTTATGAGTCTTAAAGAGCATCTGGCTAAACTCCCAACCCTTGCGTCCCCAATACCTGGTGAAGGCTTGCAGCTGTACCTCGCGGCAGGCACGCGTGCAGTTAGCGCAGTGTTAGTAAAGGAACAACGAGTCCCCATCTATTTCGTCAGTAAAGCACTTCTGTCGGCCGAGACCAGATATTCGCCCATTGAGAAAGCAGTGCTCGCGTTGATAACAGCCGCTCGTAAACTCCGACCTTATTTCCATGCTCATCCCATCGAAGTATTGACAGATTTACCACTACCATCTTTTATGAGTAAACCAACAACCTCTGGAAGGCTCGCTAAATGGGTCATTGAAATGACAGAGTTTGACGTGGTCTATAGACCACGACCCGCTATCAAAGCGCAGGCTTTGGCAGATTTCATAGTTGAAACGAGTTTCAGAGAGCTAGAGAAAGATGTTATAGCTCCTGAACACCCCGCGTGGGTAATGCACATTGATGGATCAGCAAACGTAGATGGTTGCGAGGCGGGAGTCGTCCTGACTTCCCCGGCTGGGGATAAGATAGATCACGTGATTGCGCTAAGGTTCAAAGCCACAAGCAATGAAGCCGAGTACGAAGCACTCATCGCAGGGCTGGAAATTGCCGTTCACGCAGGTGTTCAAGTGGTAAAGTGCATGAGCGATTCTCAGATCGTTGTGAATCAGATCAATGGGACCTACGAAGCCAGGACAGGCAATCTCCCCAGATATCACGCGAGGGCCACAACTCTGATTTCGTTGTTCGGACATTTTGAAATTGAAGCGGTATCAAGAGAGGACAACACGCGAGCTGATGAACTCGCTAAGCGAGGTTCCCAAACTCAGTATGCGAATATGGAACGTCCCGGCGAGGGTCCCACTGTCATTATCAAGGATGGAAAGGCCCCATACTTCTGGTTTGTGAAGTCTGAGAGCGCCATAAGCAATCAGGTGGAACTGATGGAGATAGACGAGCCAGTCAGCGACTGGCGCACCCCTATAATTCAATATCTTGCTAGCGGAACAGGGCCTTCGGATCCGAAAGAAATGAGAAAACTTGTCTCCATGGCTGCACGCTTTTACATGTGTCGTGGAGAACTTTACAAAAGGGGGTACGGACCACGCGAGCTCAAGTGTTTGACTAAGATAGAAAGTGACGTACTGACAAGGGAGCTTCACGCAGGATTATGCGGAACCCACGCGGGTTGGAGACCAATGGTCTATAAAGCATTAAGGCAGGGAAGTTTCTGGCCCACCATGAAGCAAGACGCACAACGCGAGTCGCAGAACTGCAAGCCGTGCCAGTACTTTGCCCCAGCATCTCATCAACCAGGCGTGGAGTTGCAGATAATCTCAAGCCCTTGTCCCTTCGCGATGTGGGGACTAGATCTATTAGGACCTTTCAAACCAAAAGCGCCTGGTCAACTAGAGTACATCATTGTAGCAGTTGATTATTTCACCAAATGGATCGAAGCCGAAGCCCTCGCGAGCACTACCGTCCCGGCAGTTAAAAAGTTCCTTTGGAGAAACATCATTTGCAGGTATGGCCTCCCTCACGAGATCGTAACCGACAGGGGACCACAATTCAATTCGCCGCAATTGATTACATGGTGCAGAGACATAGGGATCACTTTGAGGATTGCTTCAGTCGCTCACCCGCATTGCAATGGCCAGGTAGAGGCAGTGAACAAGAGTATTGTCATGGACTTGAAAAGACGGCTAGAAGGCTCCAAAGGCATGTGGGCCGAAGTGTTACCCCTAGTACTCTGGGCAAATAGGACCACGGTAAAGAAGGCAACTGGGGAAACACCTTTTGCTCTCGCTTATGGAATAGAGGCCACAGTACCAGTCGAGTTCATTGTGCCCACGGACCGCGTGATTCAGTATAGTCCGGACGACAATGATGAAAAAATGCAGCTAGAGTTGCAGATGAGAGAAGAGACTCGCGACTTGGCCACCATCAGAGCAGCCAATCATAAAGTCGGCGTCGCAAAGTATTATAACAAGCATGTAAAGTTGAGGGGATTTGCCAGAGGAGACCTCGTGCTCCGTAGAACAGAAGGGGGAAAGCTCGACCCCAATTGGGAAGGACCTTACATTATAGATCGCGAAGTCGCGCCCGGGGCATATCGCCTCAAGGACCACTCTGGAAATCACATTGCCAACTCCTGGAACGTGATGCGACTTCGTCGTTTCTATGCCTAATCCTCCCGTAAAACTCAGGTGCGTTCAACAAAATTTTCCCTCATCCTTGGTCACAATACTTATTACGTTAAAGCACAAGAAGCATGATTATTATAGCATGATAAGCACAGGTAGCGCTGTCAGATCGCGTGTCCTGCTTCCAGCTTCCAAGGCTGAGCTAGAAAACTCCCCTTGGTCGCGAAAGCGTGGACGGCTCGTGCTTCCAGCTTTCATGGCTGAGCTAGAAAACTCCCCCTGGTCGCGAAAGCGTAGACGGCTGGGCTGGGCTAAAAAAACCCCCGGTCGCGTGTCCTGCTTCCAGCTTCCAGGGCTGAGCTAGAAAACTCCCCTTGGTCGCGAAAGCGTGGACGGCTCGTGCTTCCAGCTTCCAGGGTTGAGCTAGAAAACTCCCCCTGGTCGCGAAAGCGTAGACGGCTGGGCTGGGCTAAAAACCCCCCCCGGTCGCGTGTCCTGCTTCCAGCTTCCAGGGCTGAGCTAGAAAACTCCCCTTGGTCGCGAAAGTATGGACGGATTTACCTAAGGATAAAAACCAAAAACTGAATGCTTCTCTACATGTGCAGTGCTTGGTATCCCACGCGAGAGCAACATCATGACTAAATGCTCTACACAGGCCAGAAATTCTCCGCAACAACCACACCAAAGAAAAACTATCCTACTGCTCCGCGACTAACAAGAGCTCAAGACGAACCCCGCGAGAATCAACCATCACTAAGAACTCGCGTGTAAAGATCATGCAATAATTAGCAGAAAAATAGTTCGCAATGCTTACTCTCGCAAATTTGTGTAACAGGTCAGTTTTGCCTTTTACTACAGGAGGGATCGTAACTACGAATCACTTATCTCTTTACGTTTTCCTTTTTTTCGCAAATTTTTTCATTTTTCCGAAAACACAAAACGGGGGGAACGAGGCGAGATAAGTATGTACGAAACAAGCAAACAAAAGCAAAAACAATAATATAAAAACAGTATAAAGCTCGCGACAACCAAACCCACATTAAATGTACAAAAGTTGATTACAAAAAGTCACAATTCCGGATACAGAAAACATTATTCAAGAACACAAGGACGTTACTTAGAAGCAGACTCAGCAGCAGTCCCCGCGTCCTCTACACTATCCGCCTCCAGATCCACGACGTCTCGAACACCAGACACTCGCGATCCTGAGCCCCCCGCTTGATCTAAACAAGAACGCTTCGAGGGCTGAACGGTGTCGAGAAGGGCATCAGACGCGAATACCTTTCTCTTGCGAGGCGAGAGGGCTGGAGAAGGAGGGCTCGGAAGCATGCGAGGAACAGGCTCTGACCTCTCAAGCGGAGGAGGAGCGACCAACTTCGGGAGAGGGGGCCTGAGAACCTGATTCTCTTTTCCCTTAACAATACCTCTCTCAGGCGCGAGACGCGTAATCCCCCAAGCCTCGAGTGGAGTCTCCCTGTCCTCAATGAAAGTTCCGGGCAACGGGGGCTGGTACTCGGGAAGGTCAGTGGAAAGGCCACATAGGTCCTGAGCGTTGAAGGGGAAGTCTTTAACTTTGAACTTCAGCATCTGCATCTTTACCATGCAAAGGAGAAGCGTGTTGGCAGCATTTTTGTAAAAATCGACGCGAGCACGTTGGCGATAACCCCCGCAATATTCCTCCACCGCCATGTTCCTCTCATAGGCGATTCTCTCAGACATCAGCGCATGAAGTTTCTCGTTTTCCTGTCTGAGGTCATTCACTTGCGTATTATATTCAGTAACGATGTTGACATGGGTGGACCTCTCATACGCAAGCTGGGCTTCCAGCTCCTTTATCCTCGCATCTTTAGACATATCGCACGCGAGCTTGTCCTCCACCTCCTTTACCCTCGCGTTGGCTCTCGAAAGCTCCTCCTCCAAAGCTTTCTTTTCTCCCATAAGCCGAGACTTGGCCGCTCTGTGGGCATCGCGGGTGGACTGATCCTCTGCCCTCAGCTCCTTGAGTTCGTCTTCAGCAGCAAGCACCCTCCGAGTTGCGCTCGCGATAATGTTCATCCCCTGCAAAATAACCAACTCCAGAGTTAAAAATACCCCAAGAAAACAAGGAATAGGTAAAAGCAGGAGACTTACGGCAAAGAGAAGTTTAGACAAGCCACCAGGCCTATCCGAAACTTCCTCGTAGAGGCTAGGTTCGGGAGGAAAAACAGTCGGTATCGTCTCAATGAATGCACGCGTCGCAGATAAACCATGAATGAAGGTGGGGTTTGCGACCGAAGTATCAGTAGGTTCTGGAGAGGAGACAAACTCCACTTCCGTCGTCCTCTTGCGGTTTTTCTCGAAAACTTTCTGTTTCCCCTTGTCACGAGCCGAAATTGCGCGAGATCTCTTGGCCAGAGGGAGATCCTCAGAAACCGTCGTCGCAAACTCCACTGGTGACTCCAAAACAGCAGCTGGGGGAGTAGGAGTCGAGCCAGGAGCAGATGAAACAACGCGAGTAGGAGCCTCGATGGTCAACATGCCCGACTCGTCAAGAACCAACCCTCCCAGGTCCGGAAGATCGGCGAACATGTCAGCATCTACAAAAACCACCTCAAGTGAGCATAGTGTAAATAATAATAATAATAAACGCGAACGCTGAAACAAAAACGAACAAAAACCTAGGGCATGAGCCTTGAGACTTAGTCCCCTGGCGACCAGTAAAGAATCCGAGATAGTCAGCTCAAAACGTTTTTGAACTGCTTTGTCGGGGTAATCCTTGTAATCGCGGATGAATTTATCGCGAGTCTCCTTTGGAAAAAAGCATGGGGCCCTTCTCGCACTAGGCTCGCGTACCTGGACGGAAATTTCAGAACCAGGAGGGGGACAGACTAAAAACCAACAAGTTTTCCACCCCTCGATCTTCGAAGGCAATCGGAAGGCGCTAGGGGTCTTGGCTTGAGCAGTGTAAAACCCATCCTCGCGGGAGTTCTTCTTATACGAATTGATGAGAGCGTAATGAGGAGTATTAGGAACTATCCCAATGTCCTGACATCGCATGATATAAACGATCAGAGAGCTCCAGAAGTTTGGATGCATCTGGGAAGGGCTGAAGCCTAAATCCGCCATTACTTCGGTCTGGAAGGACGTCCAAGGAAGGCGGAAGCCGGCTTCTAAAGACTGCCTACTCAAGGCGAAGAAAGACCCATACTGGTCGAGAGAAGTGCCTTCAAGATCGGGGAGGGCAAAGATGGTCCCTTCAGGAAAGGGATATCGCGTAGCGAGGCGGCGAAGATCGTCAAAATTAAGACTTCTACGTTGGGCAGTGTTGGGAATTAGGGTGCGAGAATGTGTAATTCTCTTTGTAAGGATACTTACGCGGCCGGGGTCCGCGAGAAAGGGTTTCTCTATAACTATGTGGGGCAAAGACCCCTTGTGGGAGAAAAAGCTGGCGAATTGACCATAATTGGTCTCGGCTCGCTCTTGAATGACGCGAGATGGGAGTCTGGTTTTAGATCTTTTGGGCGTCTTCGCTTTGCTCCTCTTAGATTTCCTAGAAACGCGAGATCGTCTACGAGAGTCTGGCTCGCGATCATCAGAACCCCCTTCAGATCCGGACGTGGTGCGCCCCGAATACTCAGCCCGAGCTGAGCGTTCATAAAAATCATCGCTACCTGAAAGCATGGGCAAAGTAAGTTTCAGTTTTCCAAGGATGGAAAGAGGGAAAAAAGAACATCAAAATTAGGAGCAACGCGTGTCTAAGGAAACTAACGCGAGGCTATAGAAAGTAAACAAACAAGAAATCCCTGGAAAAGCTGAAACTCAAGAATCAAAAGGGAAGCCAAAACGACATCAGAATGGACCAAGCCCAAGAACACGAAGAACATTACGAAGGTCGAAAATGGCAGAGATTGACCAAAACACGTTTTTTCCCAAACAAGCGCATTAAGAAATAAGAGTCGAAAGGGGAATACAACGCAGAAAACACCCCATGAACGAAAATTGACCTTCAGAAGACTCTCGATTCAAAAGGTCCGAGCGAAATTTCTGTGAGCGGGAAGAGATTGAGCAACAATGGAAGCCCTAAAAATCAAGAAAACGAAGTAGAAAAGGGAAAGGAGAGCGGAAGACTAACCTGCCATGAAGAATCGACTGAGAACGACGGTGAAGATGGCGATGGAGAAGGAAGGAAAGCACCGGCAAAGAGAACAGGTTTGAAAGTATTGCAGAGAGTAGAAGTTACGGCGGAAGAGAAAAGAGGAAGACGAAGACGAGTATATATAAGGAAAAATCGGGGGAAAGAGGGTGCAATGATAAGATAACACGTGGACGACATGCGCTCGGCGCGGGAATTCGTAAGGTTTTTGAATTCAAAACGTCGCCCAGAGAAACGTAGCGGAAATACACGCGACCCCATCACGCGATAGAGTCATACGAGGTCTGAGGGCCACCCTCATATCGAGAACGCGACTTCAAGAAGACAGGCCCAAGCCTCCAGCTATTCAGCATGAAAGCTTGGGGGGCTGGATGTTGGAGCCGGTTCTCGATGGGCTCGCGAGGCCCATAGGGACTTGGGTCAGGCCCATGGAACGCGAGCCGGGTCGGTCCAAGAAGTCGGCCCAAAAGAATGAAGCGGCCCATAAACAGGTGAAGCCCAATAAGAGGATACAACGAGACTAAGTATCGAGGGGCAAATCAGTAATTGACTCGCGTGGGTCCCAGTTGATAGTATAAAAACGCAATCCAATGGATAAGGAAGGCAGATCTGGACGCAAAGAAAAAAGACTCTTCACCTTCTTCTTGGCAGTAAGAAAAACTCGAGAGAAAACCTAAAGCTTCAATCTTTTGAAACACTCACTTCCTAGAGGAGTTTAGACGTGTAACACTTGTTTTACCACTTATAGTTTTGCTGTTAAGCTTTTAAGTGTTGTTATGAACGATATCTGAGCTACTCGGTTTATTGTAAGCTTGGAACGTGAAACGTTTTTGATAATATACTCTTCTTCCTTCACTTTGTTTCTCTCTACCCTCATACATACTTGCGTTATTTCGAAGTCACTTCTCGGTGGAGCGTAAAAGAGCCGAAGCCGGTCTCCTTCTCGGTTTGGTCACGTAAGTGTCAGAGGTGACGAGAATAAGGTTGGTCTCGAGGAAGAAGACGACGAGGTGTATAACATAAGTTGATTGTCCAGACGCCCTGTGTCACGCGAAGTGTTGTGTCGCGTGATCTCAATTTCTGGGCTCCAACACAATCCACTCGTCTTCCGATGACTCGATAATGTTACGTTGTTGCCTAATTGCGGCTCTCTTCCAATCGCAAACACAACATTGCGCCTCCAATGACTCCGGTGCCAAATTTGATCTCTTCCTCGTTAAAGTGTTGCCTCCTGCACTAAAAGTTTGTTCCACCGCCACAGTTGAAGCGGGGACGGCAAGAACTTGAGCCGCAATCTTCGCAAGCGTTGGAAACATACTCCTATGATCCTCCCACCACTTCAAAACATCTAAAGTATCACAACTAACAAACTCAAAGTTGGTGTTAAGATAGTTATCAATTTCCGCATTCGTGTTTGTAACTCTTGGTCTTTTACTAAAATACTTAGCTCCAAAGGCCCCCAAGCTAGAGCCCGAAGAAGCCGGAGGTAATTGTGAAGTAGTCGGAGAATCAGAAAAATGAGTAAATAAAGTTTCAATGTTTGTTCTAGTTCTAGAAACCATACCTAAAATATCCTCTAGTTCACCGTCGGCTAAAATATATCCATAATAGTCATTTAAAAGAGCGTGTAAAACGGATAATTTAAGTCTAGGATCTAAAACACAAGCAACAAGAAAACAATCGGGAATATATCTATAGTAGAGCAACCACTTACTCCTCATGCTTGCAACGGATTCCTCAATGCCGGGAATTTTAGCTCCCTCACTTAAACCACACATAACATTACAAGCTTCCAAGACAAAAACATTACTACTTGGTGTATAAACATGACTAAATCTCTTTGTTGCATCACTAAAACATTTTAAAAACGTTGCAATACTTTGACATATATCCCAACCTGATTCGCTAAAATAGAAAGTAGAGCCAGAAAGGTTTTGAGAAACAAAAGACGTTAAAACTTGTTTATATTGTATACATTCACATAGTAATATGTAAGTAGAGTTCCATCGGGTACCCACATCTTTTGAAAAACGTTTTGGGTGCACCCCGTTAGTTTTACAAAAGGTCATCCAATCTCTTGTAACTTTAGGATGCCCCCAAATATACTTAATAACGTTCTTAATTGGCTCAAAATGATAACTCATAGCACGTAAACCATCTTGAACACATAAGTTTAAAATATGACAAGCACATCGAATATGGAAAAAATTCCCACCAAATAAAGGTTGACACATTTCTTGTAAATCTCTAATAGATGCGGTGTTAGCAGATGCATTGTCGAATCCAATTGAAAAAACTCTATTAAGTAGTCTATATTCTTCTAAAATTGCACGAATCATCATAGCAATATTTTGTGCGGTATGTGAATCATCAAAGACTCTAAATGCCAATAAACGTTTTTGCATTGTAAAATGATGATCTACAAAATGACATGTAACACCCATGTAAGAATGGGTTTGAGTATTATCACTCCATATATCACTACAAATAGAAACATGCATATCATTTTGCGAAAAATAAGAAACTAATTCGGCCTTGCGTCTTTTATAAGCCTTAATTACGTTTTTCTTAATCACTTTCCTAGATACGGATGTAAAAGCGGGTTGTGTATGATCTTTAATGTACTCATTAAATCCTACATTTTCACTAAATCGAAATGCTAAATGATCAACACAAATAGCTTCGGCTAATGCTACACTATTAGCTTCATGATCAAAACGAAATAAAGGGTTACCGGTAGTAGAAGATGCAAATCCGCCGGAAATTTGTGTTTGTCCCCCTAGCATTCCCATCTCGGCGACGTGTTTGTGCTCCATGTGTCGTTGAAGGGTTCCATATCCTCCACTTTTCTTCCATTGGAATGTCGCCTCGCAAAAGTTACAAGAAACAATAATTAGATCGGGATCATAATCCTCGGAGGACCCGGACCTCCTAGCATTCCCATCTCGGCGACGTGTTTGTGCTCCATGTGTCGTTGAAGGGTTCCATATCCTCCACTTTTCTTCCATTGGAATGTCGCCTCGCAAAAGTTACAAGAAACAATAATTAGATCGGGATCATAATCCTCGAGACCGGGTTCTAATTTAGTAAACCACTTTACAAAAATAGGAGATGTTAGTTTCCGGGATTGGTTCCCGGAGGACCCGGACCTCCCCCCCCCTAGGGGCCCTAGCCGGCCTCGAACCGCTAGCTTGCCCTTGAGGCCTAGCGGTCCTACCCCTACCGGACCTAACTTGGGAGGTGGGAGTGGGAGTGGGAGAAGTGACATTATCACTCTCTTGGGTGTCAAAATGTTCCGCCATATGATTAAGAACTAGGGGTGGCTCCCGGTCCGGTCCGGTTCTGGACCGGTTTTTTATTAAAAAAAAAAACAATTAAAAAAACTGTTGGAACCGCCGGTTTTGAAAAATGTTTTTCGTGAACCGGAACCGGACCGTGACCAAACCGGTTCCTACCGGTTCCGGTCCCGGTTTTGACCCGGTCCGGTTCCGGTTCGAACCGGCGGTCCGGTTCCGGTTCGAACCGGCGGTCCGGTTCCGGTTCGAACCGGCGGTCCCGGTCCGGTTCGAACCGACGGTCCCGGTCCGGTCCGGCCATCACTATTAAGAACAATTAAATAATATGATTAAAAGCAATTAAAACAATTAAAACAATAAAACAATAAAACTTAGAACAATATAATAATGTGATTAAAAATGTAAAAGCAATAAAATATTGAAAGACAAAAGCTAATTAAAAGGAAGAGATTAAGAGAGATTGTTGATGGAATTTGAGAGATTATAAGATTGAGATTTGAGAAAGAGAAGAGAGATTGTTGATGGAATTTGAGAGATTATAAGATTGAGATTTGAGAAAGAGAAGAGAGATTGTTGTTGTTGGATGTGTGATTTGAAGATTGTATGGTATGGTATTTATAGGGGTTTGATATGAGTTATTTTAATATTAAATTTTTTTTTTTTTTAATTTCCTAACGGCTATTAGCCGTTAGGACCGCCGGTTAACCGGCGGTTCCATGTTATTTTTTTTTTAAAAAAAAAACCGGCGGTTCCGGTTAACCGCCGGTTAAAAAAATTTAAAAAAAATAATAAAAAACCGGCGGTTAACCGCCGGTTCGAACCGCCGGTTTTGAAAAGCGTTTTTCGTGAACCGGAACCGGACCGTGACCAAACCGGTTCCGGTCTGGTTCCGGTTTTGACCCGGTCCGGTTCCGGTTCGAACCGGCGGTCCCGGTCCGGTCCGGCCATCACTTCAATAGCGTTTGACAACTGCCTCCGGTTCGGTTGTTTGGGCTTATAGTTTTGGGCCTAAATTACAATTGGGCTTATAAGCCCAAGAATTCCCCACCAAAGAGTCAACGTCGTGGAAGCTCTGGTAGAGCTGTCTCCTGAATCTTACTTTGCTAATTATAAGGCTATTTTTGTAATTTAGTTTTCATTTCAGCTTCTTAAGGCTCTGCAACTCAAAACATGTTTTCAATGGCGAACGCCGGCGAGCGATAAGTGGGAGCTTTGCTTTAGGAACAGAATTGGGAGATGGAGAGTAGTAGCAGCGGAAGCGCTAGCTTAACTATAGCGAAATCAGCTGGAGGGTTTCGAATTGAGAACCCCTTCACGTTCAAAGTATTTCAGGTTTTCACTGGCTTTGGAGCTGGTTGCGGTGTCGGCGTCGGCGTCGGGAGCCCCTTGAATTTAGGTTCAATTCCTCTTTCATTATCCTTCCTTATCAATTTCTGGCTTAACTTCATTATTTTGGGGGTTTTGCTTTTTTAGTGTAATTGCTCTCCTTGGCCTTTGATGGTTTCTGCATTTGGGGTTTGAGTCCATGAATGGAAGGTGCTAAGGTTGTCTGTCTATTGGGTATCTTCAAGATTTTCCAGGGGTTGCTGAAAAGCAATGTGTGGTTTAAAATGGTTCAGGAACTGATCAGTAGAATTATAATTTATAGAATGTTCTTAGTGCTAAAAGATTACTGTAGTCCCTAGAGTTCAGAATGCCAGGAGAAATATAGGCTTCTACTGGTGGATACTTGTTGTGGTGTATATATGCTCATGGTGTGGCGTTCTTATGCCAGGAGAAATATAGGCTTAGATCCATTATTTGTTTTCCAACTTTTGTAACTTATAGTATAACTTTGAACACTTTCCAAAATTCCATATTTGGCCAGAGAATCCCATAATTAACTCAATACTCAAGTTCCATGAAATTGGTACAAGCATATCTTTAGAAATTACTAGTAGAACATTTTCTGATAAGTTGGTTTGGTTCAGATATTTAAGAAGTTCTTGTGGTGCTTGGTTAGTCCTCTTGGTGTATGTATTCTCCTTGCCTTAGTTTATGAAAGGACCTTTTGTTCCAGGTTCAATCCCTGTGCTGAATCAAGTCATGAGTGCTGCCAGTGGTGCCACACATGCCTTTTCGGGGGTTGCCGGACACGTGAATCGCTCCGTATGTTATCAATTCTTTTTCCTTCTCAGCTTTCAAGTATGTGTTCAGGAAAGGATACATTTATAACAACCTTTTGTGCTTAATTACTATTTCGGGTGTCATTACCAGTTGAAGAAGATTGGAGCAAAGAATATTCAAGCAGGCTTAGGATGTGGAGTTGGTTTTGGTCATGGGTTTGGAGTTGGTATGTCATTTATTCCTATATACTGCCTTCTCTGTGATATTGTGCTATGAGAGTGTTACCTCACATCGATTCCACTTCCTGTAAGAACAAAAAAAATGATTGCCTTACATTACATTGTCTTTGGCTGCTATACACACGGAGATAAATGAATGGTAAAAGCAAGTTATGCTGTGTAGGATTATTAAACTCATATGATGTGAATGGCAAACACTTACAGAAGAAAGATAAATAATGCACTTCTAGTTCATACCTCTGACTATTTGTCTTCACGCAGACTCATCTCCTCATACTTCTTTAGTTTACAATCTGAAGTGTCCTTGTTTTATTTTGCTTCATGAAATCACTTCTTCATTTAGTTTAAGTCACATAGATCTTGGCATAGTCAGTACATCTAGTTCATACCTCTGACCATGAAAACTAAGATTTATCTTTAGTTCACTGTACGCATGAATAGATTTTTCTTCAACTGAAGGTACCTGGTCCTGTATCTGCTTGAGCTCACAGAAAAATTGTACGAATAAATAAAAATTACAAACTGACACTGCATCTTTGCTGACTCCACAGTTTACTACACCTTTATCTGCCTGCTATACTTCTCTGATTCTCTCTTGTATAATTGTATGGGTGATAATGTTTTTACCTAGATCTTTGATGCAAGTACAATACAATATTTTCTTTTTCTTTTCTGATTACAGTCATATATGTTTTTTCTGACAGGTATCGCTCTGAAGCCTGGAGTAGTCAATCAATTTCAGTTATTTGTTGTTGTATGTATCTATTTTTACTGTATTCTTGCATAGTTTGTCTTCTTATTTCTTCATTCATAAATCCTCATGAGTGTGGAAAAACATGTGAATTTATGTATCTTGTATATATATGTCAAACAAATAAGATATATTCGAGACTACTTTGAAAAAATATACATGATAGGGATCAAAATAAAACTTGGGAAAAAGGTGAAGGGCCAAAAAAATAATTTACTCTTGGACTACTATATTTATGAGCAATTTGCACAAAAGGTTCTCCCAACATGTTTTTAAATATCATTTGCTGGAAAAAGCAGGAAAATCTAATGGTGTTGTACTATTAGGAAGCTGCGGGAAAAGTGATGACCAAGTATGGATTATCTCAGCATCTACCGAGTGATCAAGGTGTTCTCCCAACAACATCTATGCATATTGGAACGAGCATGACAAATCAAGTCTCTCCTCACAATCCACTGGGAAATATGATGCAGTTTGGAGGTGGAGCAGATAATCCATTGCTAGGCTTGCTGGGAGATAAGAATTTGAGCAAGGGCCCGTCTTTGGAAACCATCCAATCACAAAGTGTGGTTGGAAACCCATCCATCGGTATCCGTACTGATAAAGTCATCAGCAACTTTCTGCAAAACCCAGTTTTGCAAGAAGATAATGAGCTCAAACAAACAGAAGTAAGTATTCTGAAATGTCATTGGCACTATTATTGCTTTGTGCATACAAATAATTCAGTCAATCCTTTTATATCAAGGACATACCGAAAGGAATCGCATACTTAAGATATGCATAAACAAACCCCTTGCTGGTGTTGCTATAAGATTTCAGATCCAAGTGTCCTGCTGAGTTAATGAGATATCATTTTTTAGGTAGATACTTTCTTTTTTCTTTCTAACAATTTTCCAAACTACAACAATTTAAGATGTTCTAACAATAGTCGTGACATGACTTTGCTTTTAAGGTCCATCACGGATATGGCTTAAACAACTTAATTATCTAAAATCTACATTCTTTATAAATATTGTGCAGGAGGGACAGTTGCAGAAGGAAAACAGAATGCTACATATGGTATGTTGCTTGATCTCTACTTTCTCTTTGGAGCATCTGTTTTAACTCGTTCAAAAACATGGGATCTTGTAATTATTGGGAACTGTTCCTTGGTTGAATTGCGGGACAAGCTGATTTGGTTGAACTTATATTACTTATGTCAGGATGCGGCAAATGCATACATTTATATCTAACTTGTTTTCTTACTAGACTTCATATATTCCACACATTTTCACACATTGTATATGATCCATGTTAAAAATTTCAAATTGATTAACAGAGTGAATTCTGTAAATAGGTGCTAAAGCACGAACAAGCAATTGAGGAACTTACAAAGGAGAATGAGAAACTTCGACAACTTCTAATGGAAGAACTTAAGGTTTCTGCTGACAAGCTCCATTCTACTAACTCCAGTAAATCTACATATACATGTAGTGACTGCTTCGAATGCCGTAGACAACAAAGGAGAAGATAAAAGGATTCTAAGACATTTTGTTATCAGGTTTGCTTCAATATGATAGTGTAGCTGTGATCTGGGTTTACCTTATTTTTCGTCCTCTAACTTTCTTCATTATCACATGTCCTCCATTTTTTGCCAGTTTATATACTCACTACACACTGAGGACTGCCAAAATGTGCGCTCGGAAGATCCTCTATAAAGCAAGTTCTGTGAAAGGAAATATTATACTCCGTATGATGGAATTAGGAGGTAAATCAGTGCTGCTGACTGTAGAGCTTTACAATTTTTTATTAGCTAGATACACTCCCTGCCCTTTCTTTCTTACTATCAGTATCTGGATTTACCGTTAGTAGTTACAAAATTTCATTATCATAGTTATAGGACATTCTCATTCCCGATTCCAAGAATAAGAACCAAAAGGCAAAAGTGACCTTAATGTATGGAGTTGTTGATGAATGTCTTTGGAAAGGCTGTGGTTGGGTTATCTCATAAAGCATTTGTTACTATTTGGGGCTTTATGACGTTGTTGATGAAATGACTTGAGAACTTTCATAGATGGAGTTGTTGATTAGATGAATCATGAACGGGGGCTTCAGTTCGTACCACACTTTGAATCATGGGCGCGGTTGCATCCAACATTGGATTTGGAAGAGGGGCCATTGGCGGTGGGGAAGGTGGGCTCATGACCGGCTCCAATGGCATAGGCGATGGGACCGTTGGAGCCATTGTTGGTGCGAGTGTTGGAGCCATGATCGGGCCTTGGGCTAAGACCGATGCAATGAGGGTGAGGGCGAGGATCAGAGCCAGGGTGGACCGAGATGATGTCATTTTGGAGGATGTGGATTGAGTGAGAATACTTGTGATCGAGGTATGGAATATATAAGATGAATAAACAGTAGTGGAGGAGCATTCTAAATTGTTTAGACCAACAAATTAACGTTGGAGGGACCAAGTGTGGAGAAGTCCATTCAATGATCGAGTAAACATATTTATGCTTTGCACGTAATAATTTTTGTGTGCAGTTGCACGAGTATATCATTTTGCTTGCAACCAAAGTTTAGATGTGTAGTATTGGAACTCGGATTTGTCGACACCTCGTTCCAACAAAATTGAAATTGGCAACACTCTCGATCCTCGAGTTTACATACACTTTCTCTCTTCTTAGCCAAATGCAGGCCTCACGACTAGCCTTCGAGTGCCCCCTCTCATGCGTCTCTGGACTTCTTGCTTTCAAGTGGAATGTTTCCTCTGAGTTTCCTGCAACAGTCAAACCCGGAGATGAGGCTCTTCAGAAAAGGCACTCCGACGACGCTTATGTCAGTAACTGACAAATAATGTCGACAAAACGAACTAGAATAAGGAGTTGTAAGAGCTTGAGCATTCGTATTGAAACAACCTACCTTAGAAGAGATAGTAAATTCTCCTGTTAGCAACCATACACACAAGCTAATATCTAATCTACTATATAAAAAGCGGAGAGAGAAAATGAAAGCCATAATAAATACTTTTGCATTCTAATTAGTTAATGACACTCCTTAATTTAGTACTATCATTTAATAATTGGTGGATTTTATATATCTCAAACTCAATAATAAAATCAATGTATGAACATTTTTATAATTAAGACATAAATTTTTATAATCAAAATGTATAGTGTATGCTGAAGTGTTTTCAATGCTTAACATTCAAGGATAAAGTGATATTTTTATAACAAAAATAAAATTGATCATCATCTCTAGCTAAACAAATTTTTGTCTTTGAGATTACTCCAGAAGTTGGTAAAAACTACAAATTTTGTCTATATATATCAACTTATGTAATATGAGCATTAATCAAATATCAAAATTACCTTTCTAAAGAAACCCTACAAAGAACAATTAAGAAGACGATCAATCAAGGGCTTATAACCTTTTATATCACACAACATGTAGAATATTTGCATAAAAAATAAATTTTATACAATAACTAAAATAAAATACGTGTAGCGTTGATGATTTTTTCCTACAAATCAATAACACTTATGTAAAATAATACAGTCCCGCGCGTAGCGCGAGCCCCAAAATGCTAGTAAAACATATAATACGTGCTAGATATCTAATCAAACATGAACAATATCAAAAGAGCTAAAATATTCCTGAAGATGTTTGAGATTCGTCATTGATCCCATTAAACTCTCAATCTCTAGAGATTCATCATTGATCTCATTAAACTCTCAATCTCTATATAACTACTAAAGCAAAAGATATCTCTCTAGTTTTAGCTATGTCACGTGGCATACTCTTTATTTAGACCATTCATTTGTTGTCATTCCATTGGTCACAATTTTTTATTTATTTATTGTAATTTTCTTAAAAAAATGATTAAATTTGAAAAATCATGTGCAAAAATATCACAACAAAATTGCTTAAGATCTTTCAGATTACAAAAAGATTTGTATGTGTAATTTTTTTTGATTTTGACCTCCCAATATCCTATTATATTATTTTACAAATTTATAATTTTATTATTATGATATGACATATCAAAAAAAGATTATTTTCTAAATAAATCTAAGAAAAGATTATATTTTTGTGTTATGGTAGTGTTTTAAATATATAGTTTTATATATGTTGAAATCAATTTATTTAAATTTGTTAAAAATTAACCTATGATAATTTGATCAAATAAGATTTTTGGTATAAAAAATCATTTATATTCGTTGTTTATTATATTTAAAAATTTAAAACTTAATTATATATCAATACCATTTTAAAATATCAACTTATTTACATATAAATTATATATTACATAATACTACTTATTAACTATATCGAGTTATATAAACCGGTGCATGGCGCGAGAGAAATTTTCAATACCTAAGCGCACGAGGACTCAAATGGAATTTTCAATCTCCTAAAAATATGTAATTTAGATATATATTTTACAAAATTATTTATCAGAAAATATCAGTATATAATAGATTATTCACTTTATCATGATTCATGAGCCTGTGGATCGATACATGATATTGAAACTACGCTAGCTAAACATATGACGGTAATTTTTATTCGTTTCATTAGAATGGCTACATTTAAACAGAACTCGATTTTAGAACCTATTCAATATTCAATGGTTCAAAAACAATCATATTGGTTGGAAAACGATCAGACTAAATTCCTATAGGTAGATTTTGACTTTAGAAGCTAAGTAATTTAAAATCTCAAATGTAAATCTAATCTCAAATGTAAATTTAATCTCAAATGTAAACATTAAATAAAAGAAAATTGCTCGAAAACTCCTCTTATGAGAGTCACTTTGCGTCAAACCACTTCTTATATTATATTCGATATTATTTTTAACCACCTCTTATTTTCATTTCGTTAGCAAGGAGTCACCCCTCATCTTACTCCAATAAGAACTTTGTCAAATTGAATAAAAGATGATTATACGTCTAAGCTTTTTGAAAAATTACTTTAATTTGTCATTCGATTTGGGCCGTTTATATAAATTTCAAAAGGACTGTTTTGTAATAGTAATGAGATCTTATAAAGTGAATCAAACAATGTCATTAAAATTGTATATTGATATTTTTCCGTAATCAAAGAAAATTACTTTCACTTTACTCTTATTTTCTTTATTGAGTTGATTTTTCGGGATAGGAAAAGATTTTCGGAGCTTGGCTCCGAAGATTTTGGAAAAACACTTTCACTTTACATTTATTATTTTAAATGTAATGTTGAACGAGCTCTTCGGAGCGTAGCTCAGAAACACTTCTTGCTGCTATTACTGTTGTTTCTAACAAAGCCTCCTCTTCAAATCATCCAGTTCCATATTGTGATTATGTTGTTGCTGCATATCAGATGTTTACTCCGGTCTCTGTATCTGGTAACTTGCTTTTATGTTCAGAGGGTCATTTCAGTAACTATAATGATCAAATGGTCGTTCAAGTGTCTCCTCTAATGCAAAAGGTTGCTGACATAGCCTCTACTTCCACAAGTCCTGTAACTATCAATGACGATGACGACGAAATTGATAGGATGCTAGAAAGGTTTGTTGCTGATGATTACGCATATGTATTTGGAAGCCTGGGGATACTACTACATCTGTCGTACTACTACGTCTGACTCATGAAACACTGAAGAAGGTTTTATGAACGTATCTGATTTCAATGCACCTTGTGATTCTTGGAGGGGTGTTGATCAACTATTAGTTAGTACAGTTTTATATTTGGAGTATCTTGTTTTAAGCTCTTAATACTGTTAGAATGCTCAACATTTATGTAGTGCACGTGTTTTCATTCTTGTCAGGTTTTCTATTTGAAGTTGTGAAAACATCTCTTATATTGCGAAGCTCCATTGGTAGTTCTTCTGTGATAGAAAATGAGAAGAGATTGTGTAGGGAATCCGGAGATGTAGCGGTGGTAATATGACCGTTGTGACTGTAAACCTTGTGCTTCGCAATATACTCCATTCGGATAAATATGTCTTACATCCTTAGGCTTCAATGCATCATAAGATAAATATGCCTTATATCTCTTCAAGATAGGATGCAAACCAAACAATGTCATCAAAATGGTATATTGGTATTTTTTTCCGTCTTCAAATAAGATGTACATTCATTTGATTTTCTTTATTGAGTTGGTTTTTCAGAATAGGAAAAGATTTTCGGGGCTAGGCTTCGAAGAACTCGTTCAATATTACATTTAAAATAATAAATGTTAAGTGAAAGTGTTTTTAAAATCTTCCGAGCCAAGCTCCGAAAATCTTAATCTATCCCGAAAAACCAACTCAATAAAGAAAATCAAATGAGTATTATTTATAGGGGCTTACTATTTGGCACACCCTTTTTGTTTATTTAGCACAAGATTACATTCGTCACAGAACTATATCATACTTCCGTCACGAAGGTTTTTTAAACATCTGTCACGAAGGTATCCAATTATCCAAACCATCCGTGACGAAGGTCCTCAAAACATCCGTGACGAAGGTCCTCAAAACATCCGTGACGAAGGTATTGCAAACATTCGTGACGAAGGTCATTTATTGCAGTTATAAAAGAGATTTTTTACCCAACCCTAATGTAACTTCGTCCCCCATATCTCCTCATAGATTTGGCGCAACAACAGCATACCACAACACCATTCTCTACATTTCTTCATCTCTTTCACCACAATAATCAACAAATCAACAAATTAACTAATAAGGTAATTCTAACTCTCTTTTGCACTAATGTTCTATGTTTAGATGGAGATATGTCAAAACCATTGATATGTTGTGATTACATTAGATTGATATATGTATAAAGCACGTTTTTTTAGTTCAATTGTTCTTTGTTTATGTTTAATTGAGTGTTGTTTCAAATTTTAGATATAATCCCCAAAATTGTTGAACTCATGAATTAGGGTTTGAGATTTTGATTAAGAAACATATGGAATGAAATGATTTAGGGGCTAATGTAATTGGATAGCTTGAAAAACTGTTTTTTTGCTTGAAATTGTGGAAATGTAGTGCAAATTCATTCGTCACCGGATGTATTGCCACTGCTGAATTTGTGCAGTTGTGCAATGTCTTGATATGGTTGCGATACAGATTGATATTGAGAAACATTGAACCAATCATTTTGATGGGAATGATATGGAGGAGGATTAAGCTGAGAGACTATTGGCGGAATATCAAAATCCAAACCAAGATCAAACAAAGACACTCCTTCGGGTCCCAAACGAATATCAGCATTGATCTATAAGTTGTTTAAACCATTGAACATTGGACTATTATACTGTAAAACAATAAAATACACAAAAAATACACTCAGAAACCATTTTTTCTACCTTCGTCACGAATACTATGTAAACCTTCGTCACAGATGATAGGCTAACTTGCGTGACGAACAAATTTGCACATTTTTGTGCAAATACATTGGTCACGAATGTTTACTCTACTTCCATCACGAATGTCTGTCATACTTCCGTGACAAATGTCATTTTTTCCCTATTTCAGATTGCTTTTCACACATTTTTACCCCTAAATTCGAATTAAACCCTAAATTCCAACATGAACTTTAAATTTCACACAAACCCTAACTTAAACATTATTTTAACATCTTCTTATCATGCTCATTGTATGTAACACCTAAAAATCACATCTTTTTTACATTACAACATGATTTTCACACAATCAACACAAAACCTAATTTCAAACTATTCAATTTCATACAAAAACATAAATTTTACTACAAACCCTAACTTGAACATTATTTAAAACAACTATAACATACCTCATTGTAGTTCCCCCATGATGGACCACCTTCATCAACATTTTGGTGTATGTAGTCATCCCAATTTGACAGTTTCAATTCAAGCTTGGGTTTTAATGAGAGTGTTTAGGGTTTGATGTGTGTAAAAATGAATTGAAAAAGGTTGAAGAAGAAGGTTGTTCGATATTTTGATGGTAATTAAATGTAGTTGGTGTGGATTAGACATAATAGCTTCACTTTTGCAGATATAGCTACATTCGTCACGTAAGTACTCCATACATACGTCACGGAAGTACTCCATACATACGTCACGGAAGTACTCCATACATACGTCACGGAAGTACTCCATACATACGTCACGGAACTTCTCTATACATTCGTCACAGAACTCCTGTGAGTATACGTGACGGATCTCTTTCCAAATACCTTCGTGACGGAAGTAGTGTTCCATACATTCGTGACAAAGATCTTGTATAATACATTCATGACGAATGTGTGGATGTGTTAAATAAATTTTGAGGGTGTGTTAAACAAAGTCTTTGTATTTATAAGATCTCATTACTATTTTTGAATTGGTTATTATTTTAATTATTTGCTACAGTTCGTACCGGACCCAAGATTTGAAGAAGTGAAAGACTATGGCAGAAGCGACGTTTTTGGGTCATACAATTATGATGATCCAATGGGATCGTTAGAGGAAAATGAAGGTTATATTATGATCGTGCTGACTATTTCCTCGTTGGTAAGGACTTCACTAGCTAGATTGATTCCCAAGAAGAAGTTGACGAGGCATACCGAGACCAAAAGGTAACAAATAGACCACTAATAAGAAACCTGTATCACTAATAGTATTTACTTAGTAAAACTTATCATTAGTAGGTAGCTAAACATATAATGGCATGTCATTCATTCCTCTACGTACGAAATTCACCATCCATACTTGCATTACATATATTGACAATCTTTGTCATTTACAAGCACTTCCTTTGCTTTTGTGAATAATAAAGCCAGAAGATAATACTCCATCCCTTAATGTTCTTCCCATCTCTTTTCGGCACATTCGTCGAGATACGTTTTGTAACGTTAATATCTTTAAATACACATTAATAAAAATTATAAAATTTTGATATTGTTAAAGCTCTTGATGAGACGAATCAAACAAGACCTCATATTACTATATTTTTTCCTATATATTAGAAGATATGTCGAAGATTCTCTTAAAACGTGAATAGTGTCAAAATTAAGGATGAGAAGAACTTTTGAGGACGGATGGAGTAAGAACTACTCCATCCGTTTCAAAATAGATGTCATTCTAGAGTTTTTCACACATATTAAGAAAATAATTGATTATATTTTAAAAAGTTAACTTTTTCTCAAAATAAACATTCACCTTCTTTTACAACCAATGTATGGGTGGAGAAAATCAACAATATCAAATTCCAATACACAAATTTATAATTTTCATGGTATTAATTGTCTTGAAATTCTATAACGACAAATATTTTGAAACAAAATTGAGAGGCTAGAATGACATCTATTTTGAAACGGAGGGAGTATATCGTAGGGATGAGCAAAATCCGGGTTGACCCGGTTTTTTTATTTTTTAATATAAAAATTAATATATTCTATATTATATATAAATTATAAATATTTTTTAATAAAACTATATATTTCTATACTAATATTCTTCAATATATTTATAATTTTTTTTTTTTTTAATTCTATAATTAATTTTGCAAAAAGTATCATTTCCGGTTGATACTAAGGATGCGTTTGGATGTCATTGATAATGACATTATTTGACATTATAATGATCAATATTCTACGACAATCAAACACACCCTAAAAGTTGCAATACTTGAAAATATAATGCCTTTGATCCTTGTTATTTACTAGCACTTGTTGTCACCATGTGCTATTTCTCTACGGTATTTGATTAGTTTGTTTTCATTTTTGGTCATAACTTCTGCTTATCTGCTACAACAGAAATGAACGAGGATGTCGATTTTGAACACGGCGAATTCATCCAAGTTCGGAAGTGACAGGGCAATTCATGAGTATGCAAAGGATATATGAGACATTAAGCCCTTGGTGTTCCGAGTGAACCTCTCATATTCTCTTCTTGATCTTAGTTAAATAATGGCAATATTAGCCAGTCTATATTACTCCGTAGATGATAGTGCTAATAGTGCACATTCCCCAGAAAAATTATGAATAATACAATTCTGGATCATTTTCGGTGTTGACCTGTCTCCATAGTCTATAGTAGTAGCACTAGTACTGTATGATGGAATGTGCAGTTTAAAAAGTTTAAAATTACGAATAATACGTTTTTGAAAATGATGGTTATTCATCATTATTAGATCCGAACACAAGTAAACAAATTTATTCTTTGCACGTAATAATCTTTTTGTGCAGTTGTACGAGTATATCATTTTGCTTGCAACCAAAGTTTAGGGTGTGTAGTATTGGAACTCAGATTTATCGAAACCTCGTTTCTATAGAATTGAAACCGGAAACACTCTCGATCCTCAAGTTTACATACACTTTCACTACAAGAAAAAATTGTTTGGGCGTCGAAATTTTTTGTCGCCCATAGTCTAGTGTGACGAAAATAGCTTTGTCACGAGTTGGTCTCCATAGAAGGGTCACCAAAAGTCTAGCGTGACGAAAATAATTTTTTGTTGCCCATGTTTTATTTTGGGTCACAAATTAATCATTTTTGTCGCCCATATTTTATTTTGGGCCACATTATCATCAATTTGTAGCCTATGTTTTGGGCCACAAATTCATCGTTTTGTCGCCCATGTTTTATTTTGGATCACGTTATCATCAATTTGTAGCCCCGTGAAACTATACATGCTCGGAGAAAGCACAAACTCTGTAGGCCCGGATAAATCACGATAAGCGCAACTCACGTATTGGATCAACGCTATTTGCGCATTAGGCCCAACAGATAACCCATAAGTTTATATACTCGGCGACCTGACATTATCCTTTACCAAACATCAGATAAAAGTATGAACAGATAGTTGTAGTTTTAATAGAGGACATGGACTTGAATGAGGTTAGAAGAAATTGAGCGACAAGCACGAGGTTGAGGAATCCGGCAAACATACTAGAAGTTACACATTGCTTTCCAAACAAACCTTATCATTCTTGTGTATCTCTGTTTTGAATGATGATGATCTCGATACGTTTAAGAACCGATGATATGTTTCACTTCATATGTAACGGAGGAGACCTCATAACATCCAAACAAGTTAATATTAAACCTTTCCAATCAAATTATAATATGAACCCAAAATAATTGCACGTATACATAAAAGATAAACAAAAAACGAATGAAAAGAAGTACTCATAAAAGGAAACATCAATATTTAGGGTTTGCATGAAATATGAGAATATCATTTGTTAAGCAAAGAGCATGGCAACTCCAGCACTCAAAGCTAGAACGGACCCAACACTAACTCCATTGGCAAAAGCGGCTCCAGACGGCCCCTCCGCAACGGGCGCCTCGGTTGGCTCCATACCTTTAAAGGTAGGCTCGGCTGCAACCGACGATGTTGGTGTAGCCGAAGCAGAGGCCATTGATGGTGCCGAAACTGGGCTCATGGTGGGAGCCATCACGGGCGAGCCTAGCATAGGCGGTGGGACCGGTGGACCCATTGGAGCCATTATGGGTGTCATTGTAGGAGCCATGATTGGGCCTTGGGCTAAGACCGAGGCGACTAGGGCGAAGGTGAGGACTAGGGCGAGGGTGGACCGAGATGATGTCATTTCGGCTAGAGGATGTGTGGGTAAGGAATTATAAGATGATGAAGAAAGAATTGGTTGATTTTGGAGGGGTTGAGATAGGGTATTTATATGTAGCTATACAGGCTGGAAATAGTAAGTGGAGGAGCATTTTGATTTGATTAGATCAACAAACGTAGCAATGATCGAGTAAACATGATTATGCTTCGCACGTAGGAGGAATATATATTATCTTATACTCTTTTTGTGTATTTATCTCCCAATCTTCCATTCATAAACTCACATTATGAGCCTATGTGGTGGCTGATGTTAATTAAGTAGGTCACTGACGTGGCACTTAGTTAGTTAGTGTAATAAACGAGAGTCAAGTTGTATATAAAGCCTGTCATGTGCAGTGTAACTCTCAAGTTGGTTATAACAGAATTCAACAACTTCATAATCTCTCTGGTTCTTCCCCTTCTTCTAGGGTTTACGCTAATGCTCTTCTGCGTTCTTTCATTCGATTGATCTCAATACTGAGATTTGATATGGTATCAGAGCGACAAAGGTGACGATCTTGTTCTCCTTGTTGTGCGCTTGATCCTCGCAGCTCTTTTGCGTCAGTTGTGTGTTCAATCGTCTCTGTTGCGACTTCGTGCTTCGAAGCTGTTGCTTCGTCTTGATTTCGCTCGATCGCTCTTAGATTTGATCTTCTGCTTGTTCGTAATGGCTGATGAAGAAGTCACAGGTCCTCGCGTTTTCACTCCGCGTGGATTGCAGCAAGCTAACTACTCCGATCCTCTTTTCTTATCCAATTCTGATCATCCAGGTACGCAATTAGTCTCCACTCGTTTCAATGGTGATAATTATCACAGCTGGAGTCATAATGTTACAATTGCACTGGGATCTAAGAAGAAACTAGGTTTTGTTACTGGATTATGCATAAAACCTGATAGGAACACTGAGGATTTTGATCGTTGGGAACGATGTGATTTTATGGTAATGAGCTGGCTGATTAACTCAATGGTGAGTGAAATTGCTGATAATTTCCTTCATGTGAGATCAGCTAAGGAACTTTGGGATGAGGTGATTGAGAGATTCGCTGAATCTAATGCTCCACTAGTCTTTCAATTGCAAAAGGAATTAGTTAGTCTTAAACAAGAAAATCTGTCTGTTGCTGCGTATTATAGTAAGTTGAAGAAGGTTTGGGATGAACTTCAGGCTATTGATCCACTTCCTATTTGTCAATGTGGTGCTACTGATGCTTGCAATTGTGTTTTGTTTAAAAGACTTATGGACAGGGAATCCTCACACAAGATGATGCAATTCCTTATGGGATTGTCTGAGCCATATGAGCATCTTAGAAGCAGTATTTTGTCCATGGATCCTCTTCCTACTATAAATAAAGCATTTCACATGGTGCTTCAGGTGGAGAGACAGAAAGGTATAACTATGTCTAGTTCTTCTCATGATGCTCTGGCTGTGAATCGTCCTGGTAACAGGAATTACAACAGTGGGAATCAGTATGGGCAGAGTGTTGACAGGAGGGACAACAAGAAAGTCAAGTATGACAGAAAATGTGATTTCTGTCATGAAGCTGGTCATGTAAGAGAAAACTGCTTCAAGATTGTTGGTTATCCTGAATGGTGGAAAGGACCAAAGACACAGGGCCAAGGTTCTGGCAAATTAATGGCAAATATACAGGATATGAACATGTACAACAGTCCTATAGAAGGTGATGATCAAGATGGCTACAAACCTGATGCAGGATTTGTCAATGCAGTTGTTCAGGAACTTCTTAAGGTCTTTAAAGGCAAATCACCTATAGAGGATGGAACTGTTGCCAATATCCAGAACTTGAGCAATTTTGCAGGTATGCTTAACATTTTATCTTCTGTGCATATTTGTCAATTCGACCAGTGTACTTGGATAGTGGATTCTGGTGCTACTGATCATGTCTCCTTCAATAAAGATTTATTCTCTGAGATGAAGGCACTATCCAAGCCTATCCGTATTGGTCTACCTGATGGATCAATACAGCTGGTCGAACAGTATGGCACTGTCAAAATTTCAGACACTTTAACCTTGGAGAATGTCTTGTTTGTGCCTGTGTTCAAGCACAATCTCATTTCATTCTCCAGGCTTCTTACTGAGACTAAGAGAATGTTTATATTTTGGGCTGATATGTGCATTCTTCAGGACCATTTAACTAACAAAACTTTGGCCAAGGGAAGAAAGGCTGGTGGTCTTTACAAGCTGGTGTTTGATGCTGATCCAGATGGTGGTGACAACTCAGCAGAATTGGTTAATAACAGCTTTGATATTGATATTTCAAAGACCTTTGGAGTTTCAACTTGTAATAATCACAATGAGATACCTTTGTTGCATGCCAGATTGGGACATGCTTCCTTTTCTAAAATGAAACACTTGTCTGTTTGTGGTTCAGTTTTGCATAATGTTGATTGTGATGTGTGTGCTCAGGCTAAGCATCATCAGTTGCCTTTTGCACGCAGTTTGTCTATTGCTTCTCAAAAATTTGAGCTTGTTCATGCAGATCTTTGGGGGCCTTACAAGGTCTCATCACAGTGTGGTGCAAAATATTTCTTGACCATCTTAGATGATTATTCCAGGGCTACTTGGACTTTTCTTCTTCGTTCGAAGGAACAAGTTCCACACAGCTTAGTCTCCTTCTTCAAGTATGTTGAGACTCAGTTTGGCATTGTCATAAAAACTCTTCGCACAGATAATGGAACAGAGTTCGTCCAAAGATATGTTACAGACTTTCTTGATAGCAAAGGTGTTGTTCATCAAAAGTCTGTCCCATATGTTCCACAGCAGAATGGAAGGGTGGAACGTAAACATAGGCATCTGGTGGAAATGGCACGTGCCTTGAGAATTCATGCAGGACTTCCTAGTTGGCTTTGGGGTGAGTGCATTCTCACTGCAACTTATTTGATCAATATCCTTCCTTCAGCTGTGCTTAACTGGGCTACTCCTTTTGAGAAATTATACCATAAACCTCCCACTTTTGATCATCTTAAGGTCATGGGTTGTCTTTGTTATGCCTACATACCTAAGACCTCTAGAACCAAACTTGATCCTACAGCCAGAAAATGTATTTTTCTTGGCTATCCTCCTCAGTATAAAGCATATAAGCTTCTTGATCTATCCACTCGCCAAGTATTTGTTGCTAGACATGTTCTCTTTCGAGAGCATGTATTTCCTTATATTACTAAAACACCTGGCAGCTTTTCTACTAGTCCTGCTTCACATTTACCATTGGTGACTCCTACTCCTGATCAAGAATTTTCTGTTATTCCCAATGATCACCACTGTGATCCTATTCATACTGCCACTCCACCAACATCACAAGAATCACCACCTCCACCATCCATCCCATCTCATTCCACTCCCATTCCTTCCACTTCACAGGTGCTTCCACCTGTTTCATCTCCTCCACCTATTGCTCCTACACGAAGATCTAGTCGTGTTACTCAACCCCCATCCAAACTTCTGGATTATGTTTGCCCCACTATCCTTCATACCACTCCTGTGCCTGCTCTCATACCTGAGACTAAGCTGGACTCTTTTGCTCATGCTTTCCATGTGGTTAATTTGGAAGATCTTAAGGATCATTCAAGTGACTACATTCATTCCTTGTTTAATGTCCTTCAAGTTGCTGAACCCACCTGCTATGAACATGCCAAGCATGACCCTGGTTGGATTCAAGCCATGGACAAAGAAATAAAGGCATTGGAACAAAATCAGACATGGGAGCTTACCACTCTGCCTCAGGGAAAACGGGCCATTGGTTCCAAATGGATCTTCAAGGTGAAATATAGACCTGATGGGGAAGTTGAGAGGCTTAAAGCAAGGTTAGTGGCCAAAGGCTTTAATCAGGTGAAAGATAAGGATTATAAGCATACATTTTCACCTGTTGCCAAGTTCACTACTGTGAGAGTTCTCATTGCTCTGGCTGCTGCTAAGGACTGGCCTCTCCATCAACTCGACATCAATAATGCCTTCCTCCATGGGTTTATTGATGAAGAAGTTTATATGCAACCACCTCAGGGTTATTCTAAGGCAGCTCCTGGCCAGGTATGTCGTCTCAAGCGCTCACTCTATGGCTTAAAACAAGCTAGTAGGCAGTGGAATGTGGAGCTTACAAAGCACTTGATTCAGTTGGGTTTCAAACAGTCCAAGCAAGATTATTCACTCTTTGTCAAATGTGCTGATGGATGTATTACTGTTGCATTGGTATACGTTGACGATATGCTCATCACTGGGAACAATACATCTGTCATAGAAGCCACTAAACTTTCTCTGGATAAAGCATTTACAATCAAGGATCTGGGACTTGCTCGATATTTTCTGGGACTTGAAATCAGTCGTACTCCAGAGTGCATCCGCCTTAATCAACGCAAGTATGTCCTTGATCTTCTCACAGAGGCAGGGATGCTTCATACCAAGGCTGCTTCATTTCCAATGCAACGAGGCATCAAACTTGATCCTGATGTTGGTGCTCCCATATCTGATCCAGAGTCCTATAGGCGTCTTGTTGGCAGGTTGCTATATTTGACTCTTTCAAGGCCTGATATTTCTTATGTGGTTCAGCAACTGAGCCAATTTCTTGCTGTTCCTCGCATTCCACATATGCAGTCAGCCATTTTCCTCCTTCGATATCTCAAAGGGACAATCAATTGTGCTTTGGTATATCCTGCTTCCTCTGATCTGGTTTTGACTGCATATTGTGACGCCGACTGGGGTAATTGTGAAGAGACTGGGCGTTCTTTGACAGGCTACTGTGGTTTCCTTGGACGGTCCCTCGTCTCTTGGAAAACTAAGAAGCAAAAGACTGTGTCTCGTTCCTCTGCAGAGAGTGAATATCGCAGTATGTCTGCAACAGCTGCTGAGCTCATTTGGCTGGAGGGTCTACTTAAGGATTTGGAGGTTTCTGTTGCTTTGCCTATCTCCTTATTTTGTGATAATACAGCAGCTCAGCAATTGGCCGACAATCCGGTCTTCCATGAACGAACTAAGCACATCCGAATTGATGCCCATTTCATCAGAGAACAAGTCCAATCTGGCTTCATCGCCACTTTTCATGTTCGTTCTTCATTGCAGCTTGCTGACATTTTGACAAAGGCTTTGGGCTCTCAACAACACTTCTTCCTTTCGTCCAAGCTTGGTCTTATCTTCCCCGATACTGCCAAGCTTGAGGGGGGTATATGAGCCTATGTGGTGGCTGATGTTAATTAAGTAGGTCACTGACGTGGCACTTAGTTAGTTAGTGTAATAAACGAGAGTCAAGTTGTATATAAAGCCTGTCATGTGCAGTGTAACTCTCAAGTTGGTTATAACAGAATTCAACAACTTCATAATCTCAAGTTGGTGTCAAAAGTTATTGTGCTCTTACTGCATAAATCCAAGCAATTTTTGTGGTTTGAAACTTGCTCATCCTCTTGGTACGTTGCTCACGCCTACATGTGAATAACGATGTAGTTTTAATAGACTCGCTCAACTGAATTTTTCAATTACTTCTGAGTTTAAATCGTTTTCAGAATTACATCTTATCCTCTCCATAGGTCATTTAAATTTGGCTACCGTTCTTATAGAATTGAAAAAATGGCATAGTTGACGAAGGAGTTGATTCTTTTCGTTATCTAATCTACGAAGAGGGTAGTTTGTTATTTTATTTTTTAAGAGAGTAGTTTAAGTAGGAACAAGTTTTATTTTATAATATAAAATATACAAATATCTTATGTGCATTAAAATATGCATAAATACGTATAAAAAATTTGATGCACATATACACGTTATTACCTGAATGTTCTCTAACTTCTCAACATGTCGTGTAAAACGAGTGAGTGAGCTGACAATTGTTGATGACGTCATGGTCCAACTACATGTCGTATAGTTGGCTTCTGGTCCAACTACACAACATATAGTTGACATACACTTAACCATTTTTAGCCGTTATAGTTCAACTATAGTTGGCTCCGATCCAACCAAATGACCCGAACCGGTTTATCACATGACCGTCCGGACCGAATCGGTTTAATTTATTTTTTATTAAAAATTAAAATCTGAACCGGTTTCGGGGTGAACCAAGATTTTTTCCAAAAAATTTCCAACTACACGTCATGTAGTCCCCAAGTGAGTGTACAGTGTAAAGTGAGTGAGTGTGCGGTTAAACGACCTTTTTTTTTGAATGTCTGTAGGTTTGTCAATAAATATTTGTAAAATTACTAATAAATGTTCACTAATTTATGTTTAAATATACATCGTTCGTATTTTAATATATATTTTTACTTACTATTTCTCGTCTATGAATTATATGTTTCTTCTCCCTTCCCGTCTCTACATGGATACGTTCTAACTTGCTTTCTTCTCATACTGTTTCAAATGAAAAACATTGGAGGAGCATCTTTACAACGTCACTTTGGTGGGGAAACGAGATGATTTTTGAAGGCTTACTTGGGGATAGGAAGACCTTCATCGAAGATGTTGTGAGAAACTATGAGGCGGCTTGCTTAACCTTATTGGCTAAGAGTAGACGTGCTGACAAGAAGGAGGTCCATGTTAGCCGGACCCGCCTCCCGGATGGTTGAGTCAAAGTTAAATCTGATGGGCGGTATCTATGGCACACGAGCAGCCGCGAGGGGACTCATCCGCGACCATAGTGATCTTTGGATTTCGGTTTCATTCACAATCTGGGAGTGTGCTCTGTCCCGATGGCGGAGCTTTGGGGCATCCTCAATGATCTTTGTCTCGTCTGAGATAAAGGATTCAGAAACATCATCTTGGAATCACACTCGAAACTAGCTATTGATCTCCTTCACAAACTCATCCATCACAACCACCCCTTGACTAGCTTTGTCTCTAGTTGCCAATGTTTTCTTCGTAGAGCTTGGACTATCCAAGTTCGACATGTGTTCCGGGAAGCTAATTTTGGGGCGGACTCTATGGCTTCTCAAGGCCTCTCCGCCCCTCCAGGATTCTCCCTTCTTACTTCGCCTATTTCTTGTGTTATAAACATTCTTAAGGACGATGTAAGGGATCGAACTGCATTCCGAATTATCTCAAAGTAGTTCGGTGTTACGGACTCACCTCAGGTTATACCAAAGTGGCTTAAGATATTTATTCGTATCCTTATTTAAAAAAAAAAAAAGGGAACTAGGAAGTATGATATGAAAGCCACCTTTTGATGTACCAAAAAATAAATATACAATAACTTAACAGAAGTGTAACAAATGAAACTATTTATCCAAATCCAACATATGAAATCGAAAGTAATACTCCGTACTTCAAAAGACCAAATAGTCCACACAAATACAATAGTTGACTTGAAAATATTTTCTTTTCCAACATAGTGTAGGATTTTAAAGCATACGATAGACACGTCATTTTCTACTTATAAAGTTTTGTTTATTTTGCGTTTGGTTGGAGAGAATGCAACTCCCACATATATACTCCCATCAGATTCGGAGTAAGCTTTTCTTGATTCCAATCAATTCCTCTCCTCTCAAATCGAGCGATCCATCCGCCATTTTCGCCTCTCTTACATTCTTGTTTCTTTGTTTTTCTCCCATCCTTCCATCCCTCTTCCGATTCCCACCTTTATTCGTTTCTTGTCCTCTTTCTTTCTACGATTCTCTGTTATTTTTCCCCTATTAATTGTTGTTGTTCATTAATCTGGTTACGCTACCGCCGGTAACTTAGGGTTTCAGTTTTCGCTGTCGGAGACTATGAGCCAGCTGATCTCTGTTCATCCCGAGGAGCTCAGGTTTCAATGTACGCCCTCTTTTCCCTCTTTCAATTTCCTTGTGTCCAATTCCTGTTTTATTCATCTGCGTTGATCATTAACAGCTTCAGAGCGATCTGAATTATGGAGATAATTTTGGTTAATTTCTTTGGATTGATTTTGTATGATCAATTAGTATAAGCTATAGACGGAAAAGGACAAATGGAGACTGGTGACTGTTTTTTTTTATTATTATTATTATAGAGGTTCTTCTTTCAATCTGAGCAATATGAAATAGAAACAAGACAGACATCCGATCAACCATCAGAAGAAAGCATTGTGACATAATACAACTTCCATAAAAAAGAAGCAGGTTGGATGGGGCCTGGGGTGATGTGATTAAAAGTATCTGCTAAAACATAATTTCTTGAAGATGTTCATAATTGTAGATTACTGCATCTAGAACATGCTATTTACAATTTTCAATCTAGTCTTTTGAAGGTGTATTGCAATGCATCTGATTGATTTTATAGTATTAGTAAATTAGTGAAGGTGTGATCTCATCTCTCGTATATTAAAGTAACTGTGTATGCTGTGTAGATAAGTGTTGGTGAATTTCATTTAGATACATAGATTAATTAACCCAAAAGAAACTAATTCTTTTCTGTAACTCAACCCAACTATGAACCGTCTGCTGGACAGTTGAGCTGGATAAGCAAACTTACTGTGATCTTAAAGTTTCAAACAACACTGAGGATCATGTTGCATTCAAGGTATATACATTGATGCATAACTACATGTTATAGTTTCTGTGAGATGTCTTCACTTTCTGATACTAGTCTCTTTCTGAGTTTCGACTTTTCAGGTCAAAACTACTTCACCTAAGAAGTACTTTGTTCGACCTAATACTGGTGTTATTTATCCTTCGGATTCATGCATCATTAGAGGTGTGGACCTGTCTGTGCTTTGTTTAAAAGTATATTTGTTTTATTATCTCAGGATCTTTGATATGTGGGGATATAATGATTTTGATTTTTCATTTACAGTTACTCTACAGGCGCAACGGGAATTTCCCCATGATTTGATATCCAAAGATAAATTTCTTCTTCAAAGCACAGTTGTTCCTTCTGACAGTAATCATGATGTTGTTCCTAACAGTATTGTAAGTATTTTTCTTTTGAAGTTCAACTATGGGGATGTTTTTTTATGTCATCGTACCTCCATATCTAATTACTTAATGGCGCCTTGTAGTTCAATAAGGATAGTGGAAGAGTGCTAGAAGAATGCAAGCTTAGAGTTGTTTATCTATCTTCTAATTCGGCTCATGGAGATGAAGATTCCAGAAGAAGTGCCAAACAAAGTCCAGACGAGGCAAGTTCGGTTATCAATTATTGTCTTACCAAGGCTTATTTTCTCGACTTAGATCCCTTTTTCTTGGAGTTTCATCTAAAATGCTTATCTAACCCATTCAATATCTTTGCAATTCCAGGCCCATGGCTCAAACATTAATGATGTAAGTGTGACTTTCTGTCTCTTTGGTTCGAAAGTAACCGTGCTATGTTGGTCTGACATTTTTTATTTGAACTCCATAAACCGTCTTTCACGATGGAGTAATCTGTGTATAAAAGCATGCCACTGCCCACTAGCTTTGATCTGTGTATTCTCTTTGGGGGAAGAAAATAAGCTCAAATGGGATGATGAATTTTATAATGTTACGTTTTCAAACAGAATTCGATGATAAGGAATCTAAAGGAGGAGAGAGACGCAGTTGTTCGACAAACAGAAAAACTCCAACAGGAAATAGTGAGTATCTGCCTCCCTTAGCCTCTACCACATTAATCATTGTATTGCATTATAATGCATTAGATGTGGTAATCCAAATCCACACCCTAGTTTATACAGTTGAACATATGTACTTATTTGATTTCTTTGAATTACAGAAAATGTTGAGAAGAAGTAAGCAGCTTAAAGGAGATGCAGGGTTCTCCTTAAAATTTGCTGCTCTTGTTGGCTTTATTGGGATCATGCTTGGCTTCCTTCTAAAACTTACCTTGTCCTCCCCTTAAACAGAATATAGCTAGCACAATTGTAAAAAGTCACTCTTATCTTCGTTTTTCCCCCCTTCTTCTATGTGTTCATATTCTCAAGCGTGAGATATGTCATTGGTTGAGTTACATCTCTTTTTATCATATAGTGTATTTCCATTTTACACCATAAACAGAAGCTTACATCTTCAAGAATGTTATTGTATTATGAATATACTGATGGTTTGCAGATTCAACAGTTGAAATATGTTGCTTTTCTTAAAAAAAGTAGAGGAAACAAAATGATCAGAAAGTAAACAGGATTATCAACACTACACAAAAAAATTGTACTACACCAGAAAATGCATGTTGTGCACTAATTCGGCCTACACTAGCATTTGGAGTTTCATCAAAACTTGAATTATTATGAGAAGACAAAACAACAAACAGTTTTGCACCAAGAACGAGCATTCACTCAGCCACATTCATCTGAGCATATAACGGGTGAACGGCATGACCATCCAAAGGCTCAACATGAACCCATTTCCTTCCACTCAACTTATGAGTTTCAAACTTCACTTTCCCCTCCTTCATAGCGAATAACGTATGGTCCTTTCCAATGCCGACATAATCTCCTGGATGAAAACGGGTGCCTCTTTGGCGAACAATGATGTTACCAGGTATAACTCTCTGCATTGTGTTACTCGAGACAATTAGAACAGGATTTGTTACCACTTGATCTTAGATTGATTCTTTTATTAGCAGCGAATGCCTTACCTCTCCACCAAATTTCTTAACCCCAAGGTATTTGGGATTCGAATCTCTTCCATTTTTCGTGGATCCACCTGTTTTCTTCGTAGCCCATCTTCTCATCATCAATCCAAATCCTCCTCCAGATTCCTCTGCATATGGGAGCAGCATATGTTACATAAAATTACTCAAACTTTGATCATGATTTTAGAGCAAAACTTCAAATCAAGGGAATAAAAGAAAACCTACCAATTGCACCACTGTAAACAGGAACCTCATGTAGCAATTCTCTGAGATTCACTCTTTTGGACATTGATGCTGCAAAGTTCATCATGCTGATCTCTACAATCAAACCTAGCAGTATTCCCCAGAATACAAGATCAGACAACAACATCCCTGAACTAATTGTTCCATTTTCAACTAATAAAAGGAGAAGCAATTAAGCTGCAGATAAAACAAGGATGTATATGCTATCTCATCAAGGCCCTAATCAATATAAACCACCCAAGAACTTGAAGGATTCAGATTAACTGATTAATCTTGCACATGATTCCACCATCGAAGGACCATAAGTCCATAACAGAAAGACAGATGCTTTGCAATGACTCACATGGATCTTTCAATATAAAGTGAACATGGAATGGAAGTAGACTTTTATGTATCACTATTTTCAATTTGTGTACTAACTAGCATTGCACCCAAGCAAATGTCTTAAACAAAATTCACAACTTTCTTCCTCCAAAGCTAACCTTAAGTTTAGCGATAACAATGGCGAAGTCTGGCCGGCGCTGTGGTGCGAGGGCAGAAAAGCGATGGTTTGTGCGAGAGGAGAGGAAAACCAATTTCAGTACCTATTTCACATTTCTATAAACCGGTCCATCCGGTTTAGACCGGGTCGAACCGCAATATATTGTTTATATATATTCGAACCGGACTTGATAAAAAGACAGAAGTTAGAAAGCCTCAGAAGATCTCTTCTCTCTTCCCGACGTTTCCGGTGCCCGCACCGTCGCTTCCTCTCCGGTTAAAGGTAAGGGTTTTAGGGTGGTGTTAAAGATTTTTTGAGGGTCTCAATCGAACACTGAAAATATCATTTTGGGTGTGTGAGATTTTGTTTTTGGCTTGTTTCGCAATTTCCATGGGGAATCCTCAATGGGTTTTTCCTGTCTGTGTTGATTCTGCTGAAGATGAGGACTTTTTTTTCACTGGGTTATTTTGGTTTTGCAGAATCCGTATCCTGATTTTGAGTTTGCTGTGTTGATTCCATTGATCATCTAGCTTGTTGCAATTATTGTTTTGAGTTTCGATAGTGTTGCTCTCCTAAATTTTGCAATCTATGTTGGTTTTGAGTCTGTTGACACCATTTCTGCTTATACTCCTGTCTGTTGTGTCCACTGTTGAGTATTCATTTATGCAACTAAGATTTAGCATTGAGTTTCCTTAGTACAAGTTATAGAGTCTTCAGATCATAATGGTAGGCAATTCTTAGGCATGAACGGGTTTTCTCTCCTGATCTTGACCCTGGTTTGCTAATATTATCGTTTAGGTTTCGGGATAATTGCTTGAAAGTTGGTCCTGTATTTGAAGTCTTGCTTGGAAGTTTTGGGAGGACAAAAAATGGTGGAGATTGAAGAGGAAACTACAATAGATGTGGTTAAAGAAACTGCACATGATCACGATACGAGTGGATCTGCAACAGAATCAGGGGGGTTTGAATCAGAGAAGGTGAGCAAGGATGTCTTGGATGGGTTTGAAACAGCAAGTGAAGGTGAACTTGATGACAGACAAGAAGAAGATGGTGGTGATGATGGTGAAAGAGAAATTGAGCTAAATCAGGGCAGGGAAGAACAGGTTATACATCCCAAGGATGATGCTTTTGAAGATGCTTTCAACGATGAGGAACTGAAACAGGTTTTTCTTTCTGTGTACTGCTACTTGCTTACTTTGTAGGCTATATATATTGTCTGATTGGATTTAGCTTATTGGTGGAGAAAACTTGAAATTAGTCCAATTTACTTTTCCGCTTAGGATCAGTATTTTCCCACAGTTGACATAAATAGGTGTACACATTTTAGTGGTAGTATACAATGACTTTGATTTCTTTTTGTTGATAGTCTATTAATCTGTCAGTTTAGATTCTTGCTTTTTTGACAATGCTGAGTAAATTTTGTGGCAACTGCTCATTCATAGATATTGCAATACTTTATTTTTCATAACATATTTTATCAATATTTGGAGCAGAGAGCCTTAGCACAAGTTAATGATGCAAAATTTGAAGGCAATGCTCTATTTAAAGATGGACATTATGATGATGCACTTTCAAAATATGGAATTGCTTTACAAGTTGCTCCAGAAATTCCATCTGTTGTTGGACTTCGCTCTATTTGTCATGCTAACCGTGCAGCATGCTTCTTAAAATTGGTATGTGGTTCTCAATTCTATTAAATTCGTATCAAGTGTTTGATGTACAAATTACAAAGTGCACTATTCTTCTTCTTTTTTGTACTGATTTATAATTTGTTAGTTGGGGGAAATGCTTGATTATTTTTATGTTTTTATTATCTGTTAGTTGTAGACTAGTAGCTCATGATCAAGTTTCAAGTAGCAAGATGTTTGTTATATGTTTGTGAATGAATTGAAGATATTTGATCTGATCTATTGAAATTAGAGCATCATGGTGTCTAGATTCTAAGAATTGTACAAAGTCATGCCTTTCAGAGTGAACGTAATTAGGTCAAATCCGTTAAGCAGAGGAGAGACATACAGCTTCTTATAAGCGGTTGGTTATATACTTATATTTTCTTAGAGAACTGTTGTGAACTTCTATGAAATTGGGAATTTTCTGTTCCCTGCTCATCCTGTTCTTTTCTGTGACATACAATTCACGTTTTGAATGTGCACGAGTGTGTGCCTACTTAAGATCTGTTCTTTTCGAATATCAGGGAAATTATCAAGAAACAGTCAAGGAATGCACAAAATCATTGGAACTAAATCCTGATTATGAAAAAGCTCTTATGAGAAGGGCAGAGGCTCAAGAGAGGCTTGAACATTATGAAGAAGCTATTGCTGGTCAGTACCTGTTTTGTCCAAGAATTTGTACATGTTTACCACACACAACTTTAATTATATGGAAAACGCAATCATCAATCCAGTATCTTCTCTATTTACTCCTCATTCTTCTTTCCAAGTTTCTTTTATTTTTTCCTTTTTATGAATGTTTAATTGTTGATAGTGTTTCATTGATCCATGAATCTTCTGATGCAGACAATAAAAAGATACTGGAGCTGGATCCCTCAAATGTTCATGCTAAAAGTTCAATTGCTCGTTTGGAGCCATTGGCTAAAGAAAAGATGGAGAAGATGAAGGAAGAGATGATTGGTATGCTCACTCTCTGACTTTGTGGGTTGTGCATCTCACCTGCTTACCATTTTCTTTTATTTACAATTCAGGAAATGCTAAAAACAATACTAGTGAAGAAGTCAACATTCCTAATGGTTGTAGGTTAATATTTAATTTCGTAAAATCAACACTGTTCTAGCTGATTACTATGAATAAGAACATTAGAAATTCTGTGTGGCTTAAAAATGTAATTGAAAAGAATCAGTAAAGGGGGTTTTGGAATTTGCCTAAATCTTTTAGTAAGATTGCTTCTTATTTTCATAATTATAATACTAATTATTTCCCTCTCATTTTGCTACCAACTATTAAGTCAGCAACCTAAAAGCTCTTAATATGCACATGGCAACATGCTCAATAATGGATGACACCTTAGTGCTAGAAGAAAGAATTTAGTATTGTTAAAGCATTTGCATAATTTATCTTTCAAATCTTTGCTATCATTTGTTTCCTTCTCATTATCTCACAGTTTGTCGTCCCGGAATGTGTTTTATGATGAGCAGGAAAGCTTAAAGAGATGGGTAATTCTCTGCTAGGGCGATTTGGAATGAGCGTCGACAACTTCAAGATGGTCCAGGATCCTAAAACCGGCTCTTCCACTATTCAGTACCAGCCTTAGTTTCCTCTACGGGAGTTATAGATCAAGAGCGAAAGTCAAAGCTGTGTTTTGAGTTTCTTTTCTTGTGTTATATCAATGGACTTGGCGTTTACAGATGAACATGGTCATGATAGCTAGAAGGCTGATATTTGGAAGCATTCTTAGGGTCATTTTGGATGTTGAATTTCTGGGATTCGTTTGAATGTATCTGCTGGTTTAAAAATGCTGGTGCTTATAAACGTATGAATTCACTGCTCAAATCTGTTTCTATCAGAATCATCACTGTCAATTTTACAATAAGATTTTGTGCATAGATTAAGATTACTGATCTTTCTAATATTTTAAAAGCTTATGTGAAAAAGCTATTGAAAGTATACTGTTATATTCTTATTGTATTATACTCCCTCTGTCCCAATTTGATTGTCCCATTTGGTTTTCTGATACTATTCACGAATCGAGAGAATCTTGTAGATTTCTTCCAATATATAAGAAAAAACCTAGTCATGTGGGATCTTGTTTGATTCGTCTCAATGAGTACTTTTACAATATAAAAAATTATAATTTTTACTAACACATAATAAGAGATATTAACGATACAAAACGTGTCTCGGCATATGTGCCGAGTTGAAATGTGACAATCAAATTGGGACACAAAGAATACTTTTTTTTACTTTCCGGAAAATCACTAATAGTAATCTTATTAATTGAGAGGAAAATATTATTATTAACATATCCGCATGCAAACATTGCGTCATTCATATTCACATATATGCTTAGATACATGCACACTCTCAAAGATTAATTCGCTAGCACACGCATGGAAAACACGTGTATGCGAATGTGGCGACATTTGTATAATTCGAATTGGGCGAGAGTGTGACGGCATTTGTATAATTTGAATTGGGCGAGAGTATGTGTATGTGCATGTGTATGTGCATGTGAATGAGTGTTAATAATCAATTATCACATGATCTTTGGTCTCATTGAAATGCCAAATTTGTAAAATAAGAAATAAAACACTTACTATCTTTGAACATATTTTTTTTGGGTGCGATCTTTGAACAGACTTTAATTGCTAGATGGATGGAGACATAGTTACAAAAATCCACATACACAAAGATACAAACAACTGGATGAATAATTAGACTTGGTAAAACTGTTGTGGTACACCAAGAAGAAGCAAAAGTAAGCCACCTACCCAAGAAAAGAACCAACCCATCTTATGTTATCAAACAAAGCCTTAACCCAGACTGTCATTACATTTTTATTCTTGTCTCCACACAAAGGAAGAATGTTTCTTTCCCTTCTTCTCAATTGAATTTGATATCCCCTCTGCAATCTACTTCTTCAATTCAACTCCTATCACAATTTCCCTAATCTCCGAAAAAAAACCTAATCCCCAAATCTGAAGATCCCAATCAAGAGTTGAATTTGAGGGATTGTAGGGTTGTTCGAGGCCATCAAGCCATGGCCTTTCCTTCATCAAACCCTAATTCCTCCTTCTTCCTCCTCCTCCTCTTCTTTCTCCTATCTGCAACGGTCAAATCAGAGCAGCCCATCTCTTCCTCTTCTTTCCTCCGCTTGCCCAGCGACGACGCCTTAGAATCTCAAGTTTGCCCGATGACCGATTCGCACCAACCCGGATCTTGCCCCGTGAAATGCTTCCGACCCGACCCGGTTTGCGGCGAAGATGGGGTCACGTACTGGTGCGGCTGCTCCGACGCGCTTTGCGCCGGCATGAGGGTCGTCAAAACTGGTTTCTGTGAGGTCGGTAATGGCGGATCAGGGCCTCTTTCCGGTCAGGCGTTGCTATTGGTTCACATTGTTTGGCTCACTGTTCTAGGGTTTTCTCTCCTCTGTGGCTTCCTCTGATTCATTGAATTCTTGTGTGTATTTTGTGATGACAGCGGAATGTAGATGATTTGAGTGTTTCTATTCAATTTAGAATGTGTTTGTGAAGATGGTTTTAGTTTTTGAGGCTTCATTCATCTTGTATCTATTCATTGTATCATAGAACAACAATTTTATCATTTATTGTCATCATCTGTTTGTGAATTCATGGATTGCTGTTGTTTTAGTCCTGTGATGCCAAGTTGGTTATGATAGAGTTGCAACAATTTTTGGGTATTTACAATCTCGCAGTAGTGTGGACTGTGGAGCTCAACTTTTAGCAAGTAGGAGCTTGAGAAACATGAAAGCAGAATGTGCATATTCCATTTTGATCCCAACTCGTTTCTAGGTGGAAATTTTCAGATAATGTTGATTGTTTTCTTTGAACTACTTCCTTAGCAATCATCTATTGTGTACTTAGTGTTGTTGGATAATGATGGTGGTTGGTGATCAACCAAATGTGATCATCGATTCTACACTGTCAAGTGTCAACTGCAAATGTGGTTGCAGGGCAATTCAAAGTTTAAGCTTGTCAAATGCTGGCTGTGTAGAGAAACTATCAAGATCTGGCTGGAGCAAAAGCCCAAATCACATTTTTGGTGCAATGTTTAATCGTCAGTTGAATGAGTTTATAGTCAAAGTAGGCCATAGTTCAAAAAAATGGTTTTGAAAGATTTTGTTGCATTATGTATTTGGAGATATAGAATCTTTTTTACAAAAATTAGGAACTCCCAAGTCCTACTAGAGAGAAAGGGTTGAATAGTGATATTCCCTCCGTCTCACTTTGTTTGTCCTATGACGAAATTTGACACTATTCACCTATTAACGCAATTTGCTCGATTATTCTCAATCTTTGTGTCTTAATATAGTCATGTAGGGTCTTGTTTGATTCGTCTCATTTAATACTTTAACAATATCAAGATTTTATAATTTTTAATAATATGTAGTCAGAGATATTAACGACGCAAAACATACATTGACAAGTGTGTAAACGCGTAAGAGGACAAACAAAGTGGGACATAGGGAGTACTATATATTTACTGATTTGAAGTTCATTATAGAATTAAGTGACTCGTGCTAGGATTATAGTTTCATAAAAGAGATTGAGTTCTTAACCTATGCCAAATGACAATATGTTTTTAATAACGGTTCCTATGACTCCTAAGGGCTACGACATAGGTTAAGTTTACTTTAATGGATGAGTATGGCATATCAACCGTATCATATATGCATTTGATATAACGATGATATCGATATCACAATATCGTAATAAAAGTCGTGAAAACCCACCGCAATACAAGATTTACAATCGGGAAACCATGTTTTTACACTCATTATTTCTATATTAGGAGTTTTAGAAAATCGTAAAAACGTTTTTTATGAGTTTGGAAGGCTCTATTTATTAGTGAATGATATTATGATTTTTTGATTGCTTAGAGCATACCCAATGGTTGCCCATTCGGTTGCCATTATGGCAGAAAAAAAATAATAATAGTAAAATATAAAAAGAAAATAGTATTTTGGAAGAGAAAGGGTCAATGCCTCATCATTCTCAATACCATGCCTAAAGAATGTACATTCAAAATGTTTGAGATGTGTCCAAAATCACTACACTTTAGAAATTACACTATGTGAAGAAAAAGTAGGACGAGAAATTTAGTAGGTAATCAGTGAAAGAGAAGTGAAAATAAGTAGATAATATACTAGCTTTATTTCTGCGCCATGCGCGGGATTTGCACAATAATTTTTATAGTTATTTATACAATTTATAAGCGCATAGAAATAACATTAATATAAATAAAAGTATGCATTATATATATAATTATATTTATTTTAATTAATTATCAAATCAACATTATATAAATAAAAGAAATGTCAATTGATTTATAATATTTAATATTGATATGCGTTTAAATAAGGAAATGATATAAATAGATTTAAGATAATGATATTTGTATATATATTTCAATTGATTTGTGTTCAAAATAAGGAAATGATATTATATTTATTTAATTTTTAAAAAATATGTCAAATAATGACGTAACATAACTTATTGACGAGTAGACGTGACATAACTTATTGATGAGTTTAGTGTATTGCATTAGTAATTAACGGAGATTATTAAAAAAAATTAATGACCAAAAAAAATTGGAAAACCATTATTTATACCATATCCGTGCATACTTTACTTGCCAAATCAAGAAATTTTAGAAAAAGGAAATTTTAGAAAAAGGTAATTTTAGAAACATATAGTCCGAACTTAGATATGGAAACCAAATGAAGTTTTTTTTTGTGTGAAAAGGATAAAAGAGGCCCATATAACGCTCTCGTCGCCTGACTCGCCTCCCTTGTTTTTTTCGGTGAAAGTAGTTCAGTTTGCAACCCTTGTTCGAATCAAATAAAAGATTTCCTCGAATTCTTCTTCTTCTGCTACAAATTCCATTGAAGCTTCTCATTCTCAGGTAACCACGCCTTTTCTTATCGTTAATTGGCTTTTCCTTAATCTACTATTAGTCCAATTTTCAGTTAATTGGTTGGATCTTTGTTGTGTTAATCCGCCCAAACTATCTAGTTTTCTAGAGTTTATTCATATTAGGATTCAACCCTTTGGAAATTGAATTTTAGTGTAGTCACAGAGAGATGCGCATAATAGAATGTCTGACATCTGTTATTGCTGGAGCAGATCTTATTCAACCCTAATTTGATCACTGCCCATGTCCTACTCCACCCATTATGGGTTCTATCCCCGATACTGGTAATTGATTTAACCTAACTTCAATCATCTTTTGTTGAATGTTTCATATAGTCCCATTCTCACCATATGCAGATGAAATGGCGCCTATGATTGCCCAAACCCCGATCTTGGAAAATGGTACTGACACCCCGAAATATAAGCGGCGTAGAGTTTCTGCAGTTCGCGACTTTCCTCCTGGCTGTGGACCCAATGCTCCACCAGCAACCGTTAATGGCCATGTAGCAATAGGAGGTTGTAGTGAAAATGCTGATACTGGGATCAAGAAAGAGAATGGAGAATTACAGAATGTAGATAAGACGACGTATGTACTACATGGTGGGGAGATTCAACCAATAAAGGATGAACATGCTGATGCTAATCATTATACGGGTGTAGAAATAAAGATGAACCCGTGCAGCTCGTCAAAGACGTTGCAAGTGGACATGGAAATTGTTATTAAAGAGCCTTCACAAGAACCGTTAGTAGATTTGACAGATGTCAAGCAGGAAATACCTACTGGTGCATCAAACGGTACAATGGAGATTGAAGCCAGAGATGCGGACACTCTTGTGAAAGAGGAAAAGATGGTTGCTGAAGAAAACTCACTCCCGTATTATCCGATTCCTTCCAACTTTGTCTGGAAAGAGAGGACGTACCCTCCTAGAAGACGAGTCTCTGCTGTAAGAAACTTCCCTGCTGGATGTGGAACCAATCAAGTGCTTGAAGAGAAAGTGGCATCTGACCGTAGTGAAGCTAATGCTAGGGTTAAGACGAAAGAAATAAATGACGGAAAAAAACATGAGCAGTCGAAACAAGTAGATGTAAGCCCGATAGAGGCAGGAGAGTCTGAAGGCAAAGACGGAAAGGAGGTAATTGTCTACAGAAAAGATAAAGGCAAAAGGAAGAGGGCAACTATTTTTCCTGCAAAGCAGGTAAAAAAGACGGTATTTCCACATCAGGAAGAAGGAAGAGTAATTGTTTATGCTCTGATGGCTGCAAAGAATCATCCACAGACGCAGATATGTGAGGTGGGCAAGCCTTCAGCACCCACCTCATCTACAAAAGGTAAGAGGCGGAAAAAATGCATAGCTGACAAGAAACAAAAATTGAAATCAGTTGCTACTGAAGTAATGGAGGATGCTGAACAATCAGATGAAGAAAGAACAGATGGATGTGAAATTGTTGTATGGGACGAGGATCGTCATACTCCAGATGTGAAGTCAAGGGAGCTAGATGTGAGCCTTCCTCCATTTGGTGCTTCGAATTCAAGGGATAGAGGCATTCGTAATAAGGTTAGGGAGACACTGCGATTATTTCAAGTCGTTCTCAGAAAGCTTTTGCAAGAACAAGAAACCATACCGAAGGAGGATAAAAATCCAAAAGCCAGAATTGATCTACAAGCTGCCAAGTTTCTTAAAAACCAAGGCAAGTATATTAATACAGGAGCACAAATAATTGGACCAGTTCCTGGAGTTGAAGTTGGGGATGAATTTCACTACCGAGTTGAACTCATGATGATTGGACTGCACCGCCAATCTCAAGCCGGTATAGACTGTACAAAGGTAGATGGGAAAGTCATTGCTACAAGTATTGTAGCTTCCGGAGGTTATGACAACGACGTGGATAACTCGGATGTGTTGACTTTTTCGGGTCAAGGAGGAAATGTGACAGGTGGTGATAAAAAGCCGGAAGATCAGAAGCTTGAGCGGGGAAATCTGGGCTTGAAGAATAGCATCGACGAACGGAACTTTGTGAGGGTTATCCGAGGCGTCAAAGAGACGAAAACATCTGAGATCGAAGGGAGACCGAAGGTTATGGTGACTTATACTTATGATGGACTGTATACTGTAGAGAGATATTGGCCAGAGACGGGACAGCATGGTAATAAAGTTTACAAGTTTGAGCTAAAGAGAATTCCCAATCAACCCGAGCTTGCTTGGAAAAAAGAGAAGCAATCGAAAAATAGCCTTTGCGTTGATGATATATCAGAAGGGAAGGAACGGTTTCCGATTCGTGCTATTAATACCTTAGACGATGAGAAGCCTCTTCCGTTTACATATATCACACGAGTGATGTACCCCGATTGGTGCAAGCCGTTACCACTTCAAGGATGTCGTTGCACAAACGGGTGCTCCGATTCAAATCGGTGTCCGTGTGTTGACAAGAACGGAGGCGAGATCCCATTCAATTTTGACGGCGCGATTGTTGAATCAAAGCCCCTTGTTTTTGAATGTGGTCCTTCATGCAAATGCCCCGCTTCGTGTCATAACCGGGTCAGCCAACACGGTATTAGATTTCAGCTTGAGATTTTTAAAACCAAACATAGAGGATGGGGCGTCAGATCTCCATCTTCCATCCCGTCAGGCAGTTTCATTTGTGAGTATATAGGCGAGTTGCTTGAGGATAAGGAAGCTGAAAAAAGGACCGGAAGTGATGAATACCTATTTGATATAGGACAGGAGGGACTTTCGGGTCCCATGCCTGATGTGTCATCAGTGGGCTTTACAATTGACGCGTTACAATATGGAAATGTCGGGAGGTTTATTAATCATAGTTGTTCTCCAAACTTATATGCACAGAATGTGCTTTATGATCATGATGACAGAAGAATACCCCATGTAATGCTTTTTTCTGCTGAGAATATACCGCCTTTGCAAGAACTGACTTACCACTACAATTATACAATAGGCCAAGTTTTTGATAAAGATGGGACAGTAAAGGTGAAGAATTGCTACTGCGGATCTTCTGACTGCCCGGGTCGATTGTATTAACAGGTATGTTCTTCTGTATTTCATATCTTCTGCTTGTACCTGGTTAAGGTTTCATTGATTTGTGTAAGAAACAAATTTTATTCATGGACAAGGTATTATTGTTGATGTTGATGAAGTAGATAAATAATGATAACAGTGCAGTAAAAGAGTTGATCATCTTGATGATCATAAATATAGCTAGTATTGTATGCACATCTAGCTAATAGGTTCTTCTTGTAATCCTCAACTGATGTACGTTGAAGCATGCAGCTAAGAATGATATTGGAGGTTGTGTTATTAGCAGCTCAATAATACTATCTTGGCAAATAGAGTGAACATCTGATTTCAGTCAATTCATTTTATATTTATCCAAAATTAAGTGATTTTCTGATTAATATCTGGACTACTCTGTTAAATCAGTGTTGAAGAAAGTCGACAGAGTTAATTAGGCCTCACTGCCTCGTGCAAATCCCAAAGAACTGATGGGAAAAAGTGTAATATGTTTGGCGTTTTTACAGGATGAGCGGCATTTCCCTCCATCTATGGTCAGTCACTAAAGCCATTACCCTCTCATTCACATTGTGCTTGACATAGAAATTTTGCATTCTCAAGGAATTGTCTTCAATTCTAATTTGTTTTCTTTATTTTGTATTTGTATAATAAACATTTCTTTCTTATCTCTTTGTTTGTATGAGTGTCCTGATAAAGGGAAATTTCTTTACTGTTTTTAGGGCACAAGTAAGAATCTAATTTTAGAAACATTTGTTGATTCTGTATTAAGATTCTAATAGTCTTTTTCAGCGACGGGCTTAAAGATTTCCTAAGTAAGTTGCAGTTTCCAAAGAATGCTTAACCTATGTTCTAGAAAAAACGTTTAAATATTATAATTTGCTGTTTCAAACGGTGAACTGTCTGGCTGCAGTAAATTTGCACAATAAAAACGAGAATATGGTTTTGTTTTACTATATGCAACATTGTGTTTATGGACATCTTGATGGATGCATCAGTTAATGGAATCACTCTCCTGCCAAAGATTTCAAAACACTTGCTCTGGGGAAACTTTAAGCAAATACTTATGCAAGCGCCACACAAAACTGAATATTTGTTCAACTAAGGGTCCGTTCGGTTCACTTACAAAATGGGCTGAATGAATGTGACTGAAAGTAACTTAATTGTATTTTTTCAGCCCAAAGACTGGGTAACCGTGCGGGTGGACAAGAACTCAAGAACTCAAGAGAGCTTAATTATAAAAAGAAATTGAAAAATATAAACTCATGGCAATAAATAACTTAATGAAATTTAGCATAAATCTACCAAGTTTTCTAGGGCATAGATTAGAATATCCGATTAAACTAAAAAGAGCTGAAATTAGCCCAAATCGTTCAACCAAAATTCTTAACTTATCTGAAAAGAATGACTGAATTGAATTAAATAATTCCTCATCTTTGTTATTTACATCCCGATACCCTTCATTCTCACAATTCTTGAAACTTCACGCTTTCGTTCTTCTTCTCCTCGTCTCCAGCAAACACATGATTCACACTGACCTTCTTCGTCAACCTCAAATCTCCGATGTCATATTTGTTCATCCCTGGTTAGTTTATCGAAGATTTTAAAGGCGATTACCGCAGTTGTTAAGCCACTCATCGTCCAAACAAATCCGAGAATCTCTGACTTTGTTCATTCTATCATACTAAATATTCAAATAAAAAAACTAGACTTAACCCAATTTGAAAATTTTATGAAATCCGGTGGCTCATCCCCTTATGGATTAAACCCAGACCGACTCGATACCCGTCGAACGACCAATATTTCATCTCATTTAAAATATATTTTATATAATAAATATTCTTATAAAATTGTTTAATTATAATTTTCATTACAATACAAGAAAAACCGAACAGAGCCTTAAGCTTATTGATAGCTTATTGGTAGCTTATGTAGTAGTAGCTGAAGCTGATTGAAATACCTGAATTTGATAAAATCAAAAGTTGTGTTCGGAAAAAGTAGCTGAAATGTTATAAAATTGAATTGTGAAATTACCGAATAAAAAAAATCTATTTAAACGATTTTAAGATGTAATTTATATGTGAATGGGCCCAAATGAAACTGCAGCCCAACATATTAAAGTTGCCCAATGTAATTTCATGAACTTCCAATTTATTACAGCCCAATTTGCTTCCAAATTAATTAGCCTTTTATACACTCAATTGACAAAGCTATAGTGAGTTTTAACAACTCCAAAGTTAGGTTATTTTGAGATTACCACACATAATTCAATACGGGATTATTACACATTACCACACATTGAAAACGGACCCATAAGATAACCTCTTACATATGTAGCAGCACAAGTGCACAACCCATCAGAACAAATCCTAACTAAGAATACCAATTTTTGTCTTAGCTTAGCTACCTACAAAACTCACTGTATTGACAACTATCATGTATGCAGAAAGACATCATTACTTCAGCAGAAAATGTGGCTATCTGCAAACAAATCCTAACTAACAATACAAAGCGAGCATGATCATCAGATTGTGCAGACCAACATATACCATGGGCGAAAGGAGAATTGTCCATCGACTCCTGAGAATATTTTGGGCAGTTTAGCTCAGAAGTGGTGGGTGGAGCTGGTGAAGGCGCTTGTGGTACACTCCATGCAATGTTAGGCTCCTACCTAAGGCATTTATCATGATTCAACTTTTCTTCAGATGCCTTCGCAAAAAAGGAGGAAACCGAAACTCCAAGCTTTCCACTGTCAGTCTGATTTGCAAACTACAAGTTAAACAACACAACACATCAAGTAAATAATCGGGACATTTAGAAGTAACGAATGATGTTACGTTGTTAGCATAAAGTGTAACAAAAATAGAACAAATGAAAGTCGTGCTTTTCACTTATCAAACCTAAGGTTTTTGGGAGAACCAATCAGTGTGTTGCAAGATGTATTTAATCTCCTCAAAAACATAGCATAAGCTGATTTAAAAAAAATGAGAAAAACTATAGTGATTCTGCAAACTATATGCAACTAAATAAGCAATATCCTCTAACCGAAGTTCCGTCTACCTGCGTCACTTTCCATTCTTAGTAACCAAAGAAAAGACTAGACCTTTTCTTAAGAAATCCGAAAAACTACAACCTTTCTTGTTTAAGAAGGCAAGGAACAATTCAAAACCGTGAATATATCCAAATTCTATCTCTTTACCCTGTTTTTAATTGTACCAAATAATCATTTAGCACAAGACAAGGTTATATATCATACATCCGAAACCGTGAATACATCTAAATTCTATCTTTATACCCTGTTTTTAATTGTACCAAATAATCATTTAGCACAGGACAAGGTTATATATCATACGACATTCTAAAAGCTAGAATGAATGAAGGAATCACAAATCTTTGACATACCTTTGTTAATCCATGATCTGCAGATCCAAAAACGTGATTGAACTTGCCAAGTCTGTCTAAGTCATCTATAAGCCATTGTTGAAAGCAACCTAAAACAGGATCACCAACATGAAACAATCTCGACTGAGTGTCTTCCCCAACAACCCTACCCTGAGCAAGTGCTATACAGGATCACCAACATACCTTTGTTAATCCATGTTCTTTAGGGATTCCAACACTTATTTACTACACTTCTGGACACATGGTCATTAAAATTGAGCTGTTGTGATATACAATAGACACAATTATAGAAGACAATCCATTATGAGCAAGTGCAACACATGTCAGGAAATCTTAAAGTATGCAAGTAAGAAATGAAATATATGTTTCTAGAAATTCAAGTTCAGATTCAGCTATGCAAGTGAAACACACGTTGTCTTTGCTGAATATCTTAAAACATTGTTTTTAATCTTAGAGAAGTTATTTGACACAAGCAAAGCCACCAAGGCATTGTTATGAGCAACTATACAAGTTGATAAAGTAACTGCGTGAGCTAATAAGACAAAAGAATGAACAAGTATAAATAAAAGTCAAGGGGTCCAATGGAGAAGGGGGAAGTAGTCAATAAATCAACAATAGCTTAGCACCACAAGAAAAGAAATTATAATCAGTTTGAAGGATATTTGTTGCTGATGCAGTAACAATAAAGTCAATAATGAATCTTTTGATCCAATGTCTAAGTAATTATAGAGGCACTTCTGTGTACTCTTCAAACGATGGCATTGGTGCACTCCTCTTTGCTGGAGTTAAGTTGCCTATTTCGCTCTTCACATGCATCATCTTGTTGTATACTAAAGACACTAACTTGGGAGCACTTGACTTGGATGTAGAATGAGCGCTCATGCCCATTAAATATGACGGGCTCAGTTCTGAAGGTTCAAATTCTTACTCCGTTGAGCAGGAATCTCATATGAGACAACACATTGGGATTGTATGTCCCGAATTCTCGTGCTCGTTTTATCATGGACAAAGCAAGATAGTACCAGGAATTATTCGTTGCCAAGGTGAGTAAGCACCCGATGGTGATGGCCAACTGGACTCAAACCTCCCCGGGAGGGTGTAAACTGAACTCGGATGGTTAGTTTCGGGCTGGAAGTGACAGTGTTTTGTGATGGTGGCTTGATCAGAAATGCCCAAGGAAAGTTCATGAAGGGATTTGTGCTAAGGCGGCAGGAAAATCGACATTTCAGGTGCTTCTTTGGGTGGTGAAAGGTATGACCATGGAATTACAACTTGGGGCAACTAAATTGGAGATTGAAATAGATGACACTCAAATTCTGCAGGTCATTAATAATACTGAGGAAACTCATATTATGCATAGGGATTTCTTAATGCAAATTCAGGAATTAGCCTCTGGTTGGGAGGTGGTTTTCCAACAAGTTCGCCTTGTCGGCGCCGATCACCATTAGAAGAGACATAAAAACGTATCAATTAATGGAAACACAAATCAATCTAAGTTGCTCAATGTTTTTCCGGAGCAAAAATCAATGGAAAAAAAAAACTCTTAGCAACAACAAACATGTAAAAAATACAAATCAACTTCACAAATAAAATGGTTACCTTGTGATTGTGAACTGAAATTAGGGTTCTTCACCGCTTCTAAGCAAAATCGATGACCTTCTTCCAAAAATAGCCAACCCTAAGCCAGAGCCAATCGCTCCAATATAGCATCCAGAATCATTCTTGTTCCACCTGCAAGTTTTACTGCATTTCCCTTTGCAACTCGAGCGTTTCCTCCTCGGTCACACATTACCATTTTCCCAATTACTTTAGTTGCATTGCCCGTCTCTAAGAACCTGTCCAGTAAATAAGTTCATATACCATTAATCCTAATAACATATATAACAAAAACTGTTTGTAATACACAGTCATACCCAAAGAGAATGTTTAGCAACAATTTTTAAAATGTACATAGGCATGGAAGCAATCTGACTATAGATTACCCTTGTTTTGGGAGCTAAGCGAGCCATAAGTGCTTGACCAGCATTCCCTGCATTAGTTTCCTCGATAAAACTGATGGTGGAGTTGATCACCAATAAGCATATAATTCCCACAAAGTCCTGCCAATCTGGAGGTTGACCCTGAAATTTTAACAAAAATTATTATGATCTTATTTGATGAATCAACAAGTTACAAACAGAAGAAGTTGCAATTTACACCACTTGTGGCGAGGACAACAGCCATTAGAGCAGAAGCTTCCATAACCCATGATAAGGGATTCCACATGAAGCCCAGAAATTTGATGAATTTGTTCTCCTGCAGTCAGTACAGGTACTAATCAGTCTATATGTATATGTAATGAACTTGCACTCTTATTGCATTCTGTTAAAAGGGTTAATTAGTGATTATTGGCTTTTCTTCAAGTCTTCAATTCCTCAAAAACTTCATCAAGAGGAATGTTTTCCTGTCCAATTTCCACATTGCAAAATTTGTTAGTATATAAGCTAGTTTTTGAAGTATATATGGAATAATAGCTTGTTTCATCTGTCAGTCGTACTAGATCGATGTTATCTCGGTTGAAGTTTTCGGGATTAAGTAGCGGTTGCTCCAGCTCCTCTGCCATGGTTCACCTGAGAAAATTGTTTTGCTTTTCATATCATAATCCAACAAGAGTATAATATTGCACACTTCACTTTGGCTCCATCGAGCTTAAATGCTACCACTATTAAATTTTTGTGGTGTTTTTCCCCGCAGTAATCATTTTCACAAGTTTACTAATATCAGACCTTACATTTCGGGAAAATGTGACTGTAAGCACCTAGGGACGAACATAACTTATTTAAGTAGATTTGAATATGATTTTTCAGCTGGCCAAATTCTTGAAACATTCTTGATTCAGGCAGTATAACTGTATAACTGAATTCCTGAAGGAGCATGCCTAGATGGAGTAAGTGCATTGTAAAAGTAAAACTGATTTCCAATAGCAGTAACTAAGTAAGCTTATATATTAAATTTAAGCCTGAAAATCCAATATGGGATATGTTTCTCCATAACTAGAAAGTATCATAAATACTGAAACCAAAATGCAAAAACTTGAGCCATTGATGAGCAAGCTCATTGGGGAATTTAAATGTTGAATTTGATAGCATAATGTTGATTCCAAGCAGCACAATCACATGCATTCAAAAATAAGCAATGCATAGAGCATTATATCCTGTAGCAGGATACATAAAGCAGAACAAAAGAAAGTATTAATTAAAAAGAGAAACCGTACCTGGGAGACAATGTGAAGCAAGCAGAGCTAGCAAGAGCAGTAGAGTGTAGAGGGAGAAAGAAGAGTATTTAATTTGTGCACATGAGGTGCACTTGATCTTCCCTCTGCAGCAACACAAAAGTCATGCAGAGGCCAACAATAATACCAGATGCTTCTTCCCCTGAACTCCTCTTCTACAGAAGAAAGTCATGCACTGGATCTTCCCTCTGAATTTGATAGCAAATTGTTGATGAACCACTACATGAAACCAATGCACCTACAAGTATGTTTTTATGAACCATTACATGAAAATTGATGTACCTACAAGTTAGTTTTGATGAACCGTCAAATGAACCATTAAAACCAATGTACCTACAAGATAGCTTTATGAACCTTTACCTGAAAATTAATGTACCTACAAGTTAGGTTTAGTGAACTATTATAAATATACAATTAAGTTTTAATGAACCTTTACTTTGAGTAGCCAACTCCTATCCAAACAAGCCCAAAGATTCATTGATTCAATTCTACAAGTTGCAAAGCAATAAAAAACATGTAAGCACCAAAAATATCCTGAGGGTTTTCAACTTCTGACACAACAACAAAGGACATGGATGAGTAGAATGAGCGAATTACCTCCTCATTGACGCGCTGAGGGGCTGTGAACAAGGTTTCCCAGCCTTGAGAAGTGAGGAGAGCGCGGAAAGTGGCAACCTCAGCCAATTCGGAGTTCCAGAGCTCAGGATCCACAAATAGGGGACCCAAAATTCTTCTCTCTGCGAAACCAGGTTTGAGAGAGGTGCAGGCTGTGGCGAGGGAGATGGAGGAGGAGATGGTCGGCTTAGTAGAGCGAGTACGGGTGGCGACGGAGTTGGGCTTGGGCTTCTTTGCCTGTCGACCACCGTGAGTGGTGGTCTTGGTGATGAGAGGCTCATCGTCGCCGGCCTCGTCCCTGAGACGCTTTAGGAAAGCGTTGCCTACGCTCTCCGGTTCGGGGAAACTGGGAGGATTGGAGGGGTTGTCCATGGAGTGGGGAGAGGAGCACTGCTGGGATTTGAGGGGAGAGTGAGTAGAGTCGTCACTCTTGGCAGGGGAGGGTTGGTCTTTTGTGGTGCTCTCTGGAGGAGGAGGAAAATTGGTCGGAGATGTGGGGGGAGAGATGTAAAGAATGATAGCCTTAGAGATGGGATCGGGGGAGGGTGATTGTGGTGGTGAGGTTGGTTTGGTGGAGGGAATTGGGGTGGACGAGGAAGAGGGGATGTCGGCAGGCTTGTTTACCTTTGATGGAGTTTCCTTCTCCACCATTAGCATGAAAAGCTTGAAAAGTTCCAACTGTTCGTCGGTAAAAGCCATGGGAGTGTTCTTGGCGGCCATTTGAGAGGTTGGGAAATTTAGGGTTTGAGAGAGCTTGCAGTTTGAGAGTATGCACAAGAGAGAAGAAAGCAGGGGAAGGAAATTAGGGTTGTAGCAGCCCTTAAATAGTTCTCTCATCAAGATAATCGGGAGAACCTTCAAACGGTCACAATATAATCTTCCCCAATCATCGCTTACCCAAACGGTAACAAAATCCCTAGAAACTCGGCCTTAGTTTCCATAATAATTACAGCCCCAACGTTCATATTCCTCCATCAATGTTTACCACAAAATCGACCATCATTACCCTGCAATAATCGACACAAGGAACTAAGCAGAAAAGAGAACTGACAGGCGGCTTCGCGTGTTACCGAGGCAGAGTAGCGTGCGACAGAGAAGAAGCAAAAGGTTCCTTTCACAGTTCCGTTTCAGTAGTTGGCAGGGAAGGGTTTGGATGCATTTAAGTGATAGGTAATAAAATAAAACAATAGTACACATCCAAACAATGTAAATCAGGGAGGGCCAATTTTGACACAAACATAAACACGTTCCAGAGTGATGCTCATATAAAGAAGATTATAGGAACAATTTATGTAAGTCAGGTTAGGGAGGGCCTATAATCAATCTTCATTTCGGCTTATATTGCGGGTTCAAATAGATCCGATTGATTATTTTGTGTTCAAAGAAGTACGATTATGTCAATTAATCATGAATGAAAGTAGAGTCCGTATATTATGCACGTCACAAAGATAACAACACATTTTGAATGACTATGACTATAGAATCAAGGATCATGTAAGCAAGCAGGGAACCATAAAAATCAAACAATCATTTACTAGTCAAGACAAAGAAATATACAAAGGAACTCAGAACCACTAATCAATAGCAATCATGCCCAGAAGTAACCTAAAGTATTCAAAATGTTCTCTATTTAGGGCTTTAGTAAATATGTCAGCTATTTGGTCCTCAGTACGACAATGTTCCATGAGAATGATACCCTTTTCCACATTATCTCTAAGAAAGTGGTGCCTTATGTCAATATGTTTAGACATAGAGTGAAAAAACAAGATTCTTAGATATACTAATGGTGCTAGTGTTATCACAAAGAATTTTTAGTGGACCATAAGACTTACCAAAGTCAGTGAGTTGTTGCTTGAGCCATAGGAGATTTGCACAACAAGCTGCAGCTGCGATGTATTCTGACTCGATGGTGGAGAGGGAAATTGATGATTGCTTTTTGGATGCCCATGACACTAGACAACGCCCAAGGAACTGAGCCATCCCAGAGGTGCTTTTCCTATTCTTGAGATATCCTGCATAGTCAGCATCAGTGTAGGATAGTATTTCAAAATCATCACTCTTAGGATACCATAGGCACAAATTTTCAGTTCCCTTGAGATATCTAAGGACACGTTTGACTGCAGCCAAATGTTTGACTCTTGGATCTGCTTGGAATCGTGCACATAAGCACACTGAGTACATGATGTCTGGACGACTGGTCGTCAGGTATAGAAGGGAACCAATCATTTGCCTGTAGAGAGATTGATCAACCTTGATGTCCATGGGAACCAATGTCAGTTTGGTTGTAGGAGAGATTGGAGTGGCGAATGGCTTGGAGGAACTCATTTGGAATCTGTCAAGGAGTTCCTTGACATACTTTTGCTGGTGGATTTGAGTTCCAGTGGGAAGTTGATTTATTTGCAATCCTAGAAAGAAGGTGAGTTGCCCAATCATACTCATTTCAAATTCGTTGCTCATGAGATCCTTGAACTTCTCTACAAGAGACAAATTAGTGGAGCCAAAAATAATATCATCGACATAAACCTGGACAACCAGGATGTCTTCTTTTTGTTCAAGGAGAAAGAGAGTTTTATCAATCAAACCTCTTCTGTATCCATTGGATATCAGGAACTGAGCTAACATGTCATACCATGCCCGTGGTGCTTGCTTGAGCCCATAAAGAGCTTTGTCGAGGAAGTACACATGGTCTGGTCTGCTTTTGTCCTGAAAACCCGGAGGTTGCTTGACATATACTTCTTCTTGAAGAAATCCATTTAAGAAGGCAGTCTTGACGTCCATTTGAAATAGTTTAAATCCCTTATGAGTAGCAAAGGCGATCATGAGACGAATGGCTTCCATTCGAGCAACGAGAGCAAAGGTCTCATCATAGTCAATGCCTTCTTGTTGACAATACCCTTGGGCGACAAGTCTTGCTTTATTTCTGGTCACCATGCCCGAGTCATCAAGTTTGTTTCTAAAGATCCATTTGGTTCCAATGATAGTTCTGTCTGAAGGACGAGGAACTAGACGCCAAACTTTGTTCCTTTCAAATTGGTGAAGTTCCTCGTGCATAACATGCACCCAGTCCGCATCATTTAGAGCTTCCTTGTAGTTCTTAGGTTCAAGAACAGAGAGGAACGCCGTGAATGCACATAAGTTGTTCAACGATGATCGGGTGAAGGGACCTGTCTTGTCAAATGGGGATATAATCTGATCAACTGGGTGAGATCCCTTGTATCTGTAGTTGACAACAAGAATTGAAGATGAAGAGGGCGCATCCTGAGGGACTGTATTGTCTTCAATCTCATCAGAGTCGGGGTTCTCTGAAGAGGGGGACTGTGGCGGAGTCAGAGGGACCAGAAGCGCTGGGAGAAGATTCATCATTTTGTACAAGGGAATTGGGTACAAAGTTTTGAGGGTGAGCTTCCTCAGGAATCTCATTTGTTGTACCTGTAGGGTCTAGGGAAAACTCCGGAGTGGCATAGGAGTCTGGAGTAGATTGATCTTCTTCTTCATCAGCATTGTTCTCGCCTGTAGGAAATACCTGTGAAGACACATGAAAGGCAGATTCATTGAAAACAACATGAATAGATTCTTCGAACTTGGAAGTCCTCGTGTTGTACACTTTGAAGGCTTTTCTATTTGGAATATATCCCAAGAATATTCCTTCATCACTTCTGGGATCGAACTTCCCAATGGGAGACTTGCCATTGTTGTGGACAAAGCACTTGCATCCAAAGACCTTGAGATGAGATATGTTGGGAACACGCCCATGGAGAAGTTCATATGCAGTCTTTTCAATTTGGGGCCGAAGCATGTCTCTGTTTAGAATATAACATGCAGTGTTGACAGCCTCAGCCCAAAATCTTTGCGAGAGACCGGTTGAGATAAGCATAGTGCGAGCCATATCTTCAAGAGTCCGATTTTTCCGTTCAACCACTCCATTTTGTTGAGGGGTTCTGGGCGCGGAGAAATTGTGAGTGATCCCCTTTTCCATGCAAAAGGTTAGGAACTTTGCATTTTGGAATTTGGTCCCGTGATCGGAACGAATAGCCTTAATTTTGTGTCCCAGTGACATTTCGAGAGTTGGAACTATTTCACAGAATCTATCAAACACCACGTCTTTTGATTTTATGAAAATAGTCCACGTGTATCTCGAGAAGTCATCTACAATCACAAGAATGTATCTATTTCCTCCAATACTTTGAGTACGCATAGGACCACATAGGTCCATATGGATCAGTTCCAGAGGTTTGGAGGTACTTATGATAGTTTTTGGTTTGAAGGAACTACGTACCTGTTTACCTCGAACGCATTCGGAACAGAAATCAGATTCATCTACCTTGATAGAGGGTAGGCCGTGAACAAGTTCCTTTCTTTAGAGTTTGTGAATGAGGTTCAGACTTGCATGACCAAGTCGTTGAGGCCACATGGTAGATTTGTTCATCATTGTGGCGAGGCACAACTTTTCTTGAGGAGAGTAGCTATGGTCAACGATGTAGACATTATTGAATCTCTTACCTTTGAGGAGAGTTTTCTGAGACTCAGGGTGAATGACAAAGCACTCAGAGGGAGTAAATAGGACATTGTTCCCTCCTTGGTCACACAGCTGCGACACACTTATTAGATCAAAACCAAGATTATCGACAAGGTGAACGTCACTTACCTTAATGTTTTCAGAGAGATCTACAGATCCAGTTCCCAGTATTGCACCTTTCTTCTTGTCACCGAAGGAAATCTTTCCTCCGTTGTATCTCTGAAGTGAATGAAGTTGCTCTTTATTACTTGTCATATGACATGACGCGCCACTGTCTATGTACCACTTAGCAACATTCTTCACTTCAGCCTGCAAAGAAAACATTAATTTTTACGAACCCAGTCCAGCCAAGCTTTTCTGGGTAAGTTAGTCTAAAAGTTCCCTTGTTGGGGAGTTCTGTGGTTTTTCTGAGATTTGGAGTTTTTGACATTTTCATAGTATTGAGGATCATTAATGTCATAGATTTGAGTCTTTCAATTTCTGATTTTTCTAGAGGCCTTTTCTTCCTGTTTTCTCTTTTTCTCACAATCATATATAAGATGCCCTTGGTTCCCACAGTGCCAACAGACACGATTAGTGGGAATCCACTGATACTGATCCTGAGTTTTGTAGTGAGATTTCTTTTTACCTAGATCAACTTTTCTCCTGGGGGTGTTTCTAGGTTTACCCTTTCCCATATTTTTATACATGTCGTGAATGTGGGGACTGAAGTATGGGGCACAGGGTGGTTCCTTTGCGGGGGAACTCTCAATAACTTTGATTCTTTGTTCCAAATATTCATTTTTGCAATTAAAGGTTTGAAGAGCTAAGTCAAGTCTTTCATTTTTGGCCTCAAGATTTTTGGTTATTTCATCAAAGTTGGAATGAGAGTCACAAGAAGGAATTGACACGTCCTGAGGTTTATAGCCTAGTCCTCTACTGGGTTTAACAAAGACTGTCTGGGTGACAGTTTTCTCATGAATACATTTAGTGAGAGAGTCAAGTTTCTCAATGATGGTTTGTAACATGGACTCATAAGGTTGTGAAAGGGAACTGTTTCCTAAGTTTAGTTTTTCATGCAAGTCACAAGTTGGACAAGTGGTGATTTTGTTAGCATTTTCATATTTCTTGCACCAAGTTTCACTTTCATCAGAGAGAATAGAGATTTCTTCTTCATTTTCAGCAAGTCTACTTAGCAGGTTGCTATTTTCTTTGCTTAGAGATTTGATAAGTTTGATCAATTGTTTCTTATCATATTTGAGAAGAGTGTCAGAAAGTTCAGAGAAAGAAGATACCTCAATAGTTGGTGACTCATTTTCAGATTGAGCCATGAGACATAATTTGGTCATGTCGTCCTCAGAGTCACTGTCTCCCCATATGGCTTCAGGTTCCGAAACAGTCATGAAGCAAACCTTAGATGGGTTTAGATCTAGTTCCTTGTCAGAGTCGCTATCACCCCAAGTTGTGGTAGCAACCAAAGCCTTTTTCTTGGCAGGAACCTCTTCTTCTTTAGGTTTGTCTTCATTCTTAGGGCAGTCTCTAGCACGATGCCCTGGTTGATCACATTGATAGCATCTTAGTTCCCTCCTTTCCTTGCGATTTTCATTTCTAGGGAACTTGCCTTTATGAAATTTCCTTACCGTGCTTGTGAGCAAAGCAGTCATTTCATCATCATCATCATCAGAGTCAGCTCCAGTGGAGAGTCTTTCCAGGACTTTGGTTAAGGCAAGAGCAATACCAGCCTCAGTAGAACTTTTCTCATTTCCCTTCATTTTATCTTCATGACGTTGAGCTTGCCCAACAAGTTCCTCTAAGGGGAGTTCCCTGATGGAAGGGGTCTGAAGCATGATATCTTTTGTGACAGCAAATTTTGAATTTAATCCATTGATGAATCCCATGGATTTTGACCATTCCTCAAGCTTCACTCTGCAGGCACGAAGTTTGTTACACAATATCTCTAGACGACCATGATACGCAGATACGTTTTCAGTTTCTAGCATCTTGAATTTGTGAAATTCTCCCTGTAGATCGAATTTTCTGCTATTTTGGAGATCTTCACTTCCCAAGTTGAAAGTTTTGAGAGCTTTCCACATATCTTTAGCATTATCAATGCCCATAACCTTATCTTGATCTGATTTCGAGAGTGCATTCAGAATATATTGTCTGGCTTTGGCATTCTTTTCTTGTTGAGAAAATTGCTCAGTGGTCCAGCGTTTGAAATCCAGTTCTGACTTGTTATCAGCCGGATCCCTTCGGACTTCGTAGTTTCCATGCTCAACAATTTTCCAGCATATCATGTCATTAGTTTGGAAGAAACCAGTCATATGTTCCTTCCACCATTGGAATTGACCAGGTTTCAACAAGTACGACTTGTTTGTAGATATACCTAGTTCTGGTTCGTTTGGACGAGACATGTTGATAACCTGCGAGTAGCACACAATCTAGAGCTCTAGCTCTGATACCAAATGTTGGATCTGTATGTTAGTATCAAGGGAACTGTGAAAAAGAGTTGTCCAGTTCCTAGGCACAGCGGAAGTAATATAACAAGTTATCAACGCAATTACTTAAGGTGGAAACCCTAGATAACCAACTAGTTATCTTTGGATGAAAACCAACCCTCTTTCGAGGATTTGAAAGGTCTACTTGTATATTCAATCAATGAGTTTAGAGAAGAACGAGATTACAAACTTATTGCTAAGTACTAACCTAGTTCTATCATAAACTCTAAGATGAAAATACCACTGAACTTACTTGATGTTCTTTTGCAAGAACACGTTACTCTTCTCTTAGTCTGATGCAATTCGAGCGCCATCAAAATACATGAGCCCTAAGAACATAAATATGATCATATAAATAGGAAGCAAGTCTGCCGTATAAAGATATTCCAAGAATATATTATACGTCATACTTATTTCCTAATTAATGACAATCTCTATGGCTTTCAAGTTAACCTAATTAACTCGAGATTTACCAAATATTACATAGACAATATTACAACCAACTCTAGCAATATCCTAACAAGGAAAAGATCTTCTACAAGATCTTCTCGGCTCGCCGCCCACGCTAGGGTTAGAAGCAACACGGATGTAACGCAGTTCCTTCTGACTTCCCTTAATACTTCAGCAGCTTCAAATCTTCAATCTTTTCATCTGAAATATCAAGATAAACTATACCATAGTATATGCTAAGGTTGTCATCGTCAAAACATAGTAATAGAGGAAAGGAACCTATTGAGGAACTAGAGTTCCTCAGGTCCCTATTCCAACAATTTCCCCCTTTTTTATGATGACAAACTCGTATAAGTGTAATCACATAGACAATAGGCAAATATGAAGAATATGAATCTCAGGACAAAGATACTTAAACCAAAAGCTTCAAATGGTTCCCCCTTAACCTTTGAATTTTCTAACAAGTTCCCCCTAAACATGATACCAGTCCTATTGGTTCCAAGATTTCAGAGTATATTCCCCCTTTTGACACCATCGAAAAGATATGAAGATAATATAAGGAACTATGATGCTAAACATGAATGAGCAAGACTCACAAGGCATAGAGCAGTAAAATATTATTATTATCATTCATGAGCCCAAAGACACTAAAAATATTATTCTTGTGATTTTCCAGAAAAAGATAAAGTAACTGCCGAAAGATTAATAATATAAAATGGTTAAAAACAGAGGTTTTTACCGAAAACCACCCGTAAAAGTGCCTATATTGCTCTAAACCACCCCTTTAATTGGATATTACCGGAAACCACCCGTTTAACTACTTCCGTTAGCGATTCACCACCCGTTTTCATATTCCGTTTATAATTCGTTAACTATTTACAGATTTAGCCCGAAAACTTTATATTTATTCATTTTTCTTCACAAATTGAAAAGTTGGAAAATAATTGTAATTAGTTACAAAATTGGGGTAAGTAAATCATCTTCTTCGCCACAAAAATCATCTTCTTCGTTAACTATTATTCATTCACAAAATTGGGGTAAGTAAATACATGGTGGTGGGGGAGGTGGAGGCTCAATACATGGCGGTGGGGGCGATGAATGAATAATTGGGGGTGGGGGTGGAGAGTGCATTGGAGGAGGAGGCGATGGTGATGAATGAATAATTGGGGGTGGGGTGAGTTGTACATGTATGGAGGTGGAGGTGGTGAATGAATAATTGGTGGAGGGGGTGGTGGACGCGTACAATACACTGGTGGAGATGGAGTCGGTGAAGGAGGAGGAGATGGGGATGGTGGAGGGGGTGAGTATACAGGTGGTGGAGGGGGTGAGTATACAGATGGTGGAGGGGGTGAGTATACAGGTGGTGGTGGAGGTGGAGGAGGTGGCGGTGAATATACAGGGGGTGGAGGTGGAGGAGGAGGTGGTGGCGGTGGAGGTGAATATACAGGAGGTGGAGGAGGAGGCGGCGGCGGCGGAGAGTATACAGGAGTGAGTGGTGGAGACTGTGGCAGAACAACTGGAGGAGGAGGAGGAGGTGGCGGTGGCGGTGAGATGACTGGCACAACCACAGGCGGTGAAGGAGAAGGTATAGGAGGCGATGGAGGCGGAGGCGGAGGCAGTGTAGGAACAAAGGGTTCTCAGATCTGGTTTTTTGTGGGGAAGAAGATGATTTACTTACCCCAATTTTATAACTAATTACAATTATTTTCCAACTTTTCAATTTGTGAAGAAAAATGAATAAATATAAAGTTTTCGGGCTAAATCTGTAAATAGTTGACGAATTATAAACGGAATATGAAAACGGGTGGTGAATCGCTAACGGAAGTAGTTAAATGGGTGGTTTCCGGTAATATCCAATTAAAGGGGTGGTTTAGAGCAATATAGGCACTTTTACGGGTGGTTTTCGGTAAAAACCTCTTAAAAAAACCCATAGTGAAAAACTGACCACTGTGAATGGTCTAAGGCTTACAAACTCACCATCTTGCGCACCTAGCATGTTTTCTGTAATGAATATTTAGTCCCATATCGAGCGAATTTGGAATATCGAAGAATGTTTAAAAGCGTTGGGTGTTTGCTAATCTGGAAGTCTCCACAACACTTGCTAATCTGGCAGTACATCTAGATCAATGGAACAAAGAGGTTTTTGGCAACCTATTCCGAAGAAGAGATAAGCTATGGAAAAGATTAGAGGGCATTCAGCGCAGCCTAGGTCACTCAAATTCTGCAGGCCTCATCAAACTTGATCGTAAACTGAGGAGAGAACTGGATATTACATTGGAGCAAATTCACCTCTTTTGGATGCAAAAAGCGAGATCGGATGTCTTGCTTGACGGGGACAGGAACACGAGATTCTTCCATGCCTGCTCAGTAGTCAGAAGGAAACATAATCGTATTGATGGACTGAAAACTAAAAATAACGAATGGATTTGAGACAAAACTGAACTCAATAACATGGTCTCTAACCACTTCCATAAGCTGTTTGCAGATGAGGGTCGTATTGATGGATCGAATGATGTTCCAGTTGGAATATTTCCGCAGCTGACAGGGACTGAACTGGAGAATCTTGGCAGGGGATACTCCGATGCAGAAATAAAAGAGGCAATTGATGGAATTGGGGCACTCAAAGCGCCTGGACCAGACGGGTATCAAGCTGCATTCTTCCACAAAAACTGGGATAAAGTGCAGAATGAGGTCACGGGCTCAGTTCGTATGATTTTGGAGGGTCGTGGAATGCCAGAGCACATGAACGAAACTCTTGTTGTATTGATACCGAAGACGAACAACCCGGAAATAGTTAACCAACTGCGTCCGATAAGCCTCTGTAACGTAGCATTTAAGATAGCAACAAAGGCAATTGCTTCAAGGCTGAAACCGATCATGAGAAAAGTGGTCGCCCCCACACAATCAAGCTTCGTTCCCGGGCGCCAGATAACCGACAACATCGTTATCACCTAGGAAGTCATGCACTCAATGAGAAGCACCTCAATCAAGCCTATCATGACGATCAAAATAGACATAGAAAAAGCCTATGATCGTATACGTTGGCCTTTCATACGGGATACACTAATGGATCTGCAGCTGCCCTCAGATACTACCCGTACGATCATGGACTGCATTACTACTTGTCAGATGAAACTCCTATGGAATGGAGAGATGGGTGAATCCTTCTCACCCTCAAGAGGCTTTAGACAAGGAGACCGCTATCTCCCTATCTCTTCGTCTTATGTATGGAAAGGCTGGGACATATCATTGATGAGGATGTGTTAGCAAGCACTTGGAAACCAGTTTTTCTGTCTGAACATGGACCCGGACTATAGCACTTGTTTTTTGTCGACGACCTCATTTTATTTGCCGAAGCGAGTGTAGAACAAATGGAAGTGATCAGATTTTGCCTCAAAAAATTCTGTGATGCGTCGGGATCAAAAATTAATTATGGCAAGTCGATGTTGTGTGTCTCTGACTCCACGGATCCGGAGATAACTGCACAGATCTGCACAGTTGGGGAAATGGGTGCTACAGAGGACCTTGGCAAGTACCTCGGCATTCCGATGTCCAAGAAGCGAATGTCCAAAACCACGTTTAACTACATCCTCGACTGTATTGACTCTAAGCTGGCGGGGTGGAAAGCCAAGTTGCTTTCAATGGCGGGTAAAGTGACCCTCGCACAGTCTGCAGTAGCTACAGTTCCCTACTATGAAATGCAGACAAACGAGCTGCAGAGGAACATATGTGATGAGATTGAAAAACGCACCAGGAACTTTATGTGGGGCTCTACTGCAGAAAAGAGGAAAAATCACTTAATCAAATGGGAGGAGCTGCGCAAGTAAAAAAGTGAAGGCGGACTCGGGTTGAGAAGTATGAGACAAGCAAACTCCGCTTTCATGGCCAAGATGGGGTGGCGAGTCCTTGACGAACCAAACTCACTGTGGTCAAGAGTAGTGCGTGGAAAATACTGTAATGGTAGATGCGACAGGGACATGTTCAATCGGGTCAAAGGTGCGTCGAATATGTGGGGAGGAACTGTGAAAGGGAAAGAACCTCTTCTGCAGGGACTGACTACTATTGTAGGGGATGGCAATAACACACTCTTTTGGAGCCATCCTTGGGTAGAGGATTTGATCCTAGACAGCTACAAACTGGGAGAAATCGAGGAAGCAGAACAGGATAGCACTGTGGCAGAATATTGGCTTGGAGATACATGGGATTGGAACCGATTTTCACATCTCCTCCCTGCGCACATTCTACTCAAAATAAGGGACATCACACTGAAACCTGAAAATACTGAGGACAAGTTCTCCTGGAATGGGACGAACACGGGTAAATTCTCTCTGAAAACTTGCCTATTATCAGGAATAATGAAGTAGCAGTCCACAACCCGGTATGGTAAAAAATCTGGAAAACTGCTACGACCGAAAGGGTCAGGAACTTCTTATGGCTCGCAACTCATAAGGCAATAATGACCAACGCAAATAGAGTGCGCAGACACATCAGTGACAATGCCTACTGTGGATTATGCAATGATCAAGAAGAAACTGTCCTACACGTCCTCAGAGATTGCCCAGCAGCATCCGGAATGTGGCGAAGTTTCTTCTTCGAGGAGAGATATCAGGAGTTCATTTCACAGGACCTGACCACTTGGATTAATCACAACCTTTCAATGGAAGGATCCTAGCCTACGACCTTCTCATTTGGGGTATGGTGGTTGTGGAAATGGCGCAACGCCCGTGTTTTTGGCACCAACCTGGTTGCACCTGAGTCCCGATCTGATTTCATCATTGCAAGAGCAAGAGAGTACGAGCTACTTGCTGAACAGAAAAAGAAAGGAACAAGTAATTCTGGATTAGAGACATGGACGAGACCCCCTGCTGGCTGGCACAAACTCAATACAGATGGATCCTTCAAGTACCACTCCAACAGAATTGGAGCAGGAGGACTACTAAGGGATCACCTAGGAGGTTATGTGTGTGGTTTTGTCTCTATATCGAATGGGAGCTCGGCATTCAAAGCTGAATTGCTTGGCCTGCAGCAGGGACTTAGACTTGCACAATGGAAAGGCATTACTCGCCTGGAAGTAGAAACAGATGCCCTGGAGGTAATTGATATGATTACCTCTGATGAACAATGTCCAGCTCTCCACCTAGAGCTCATAACAAACATCAAAAACCTGCTCGCGGATCGGAACTGGGAGACGAACCTCAAATTCGTCCCTCGTCTCGCCAATCAAGTTGCGGATTGGCTAGCTAATGTCAGTTTCGAATACGCTGGAGACTTTATTTCTTTTAGTAATCCTCCTGTTGGACTTGTTCATTTTGTTGAAAGTGATATGCTTGTAAGTGAACAACTATAAGTTCTCGGGTTTAATAAATAAGGGTATAACCCTCCTTTTGCACAACAAAAAAAAGCGTTGGGTGTTTAGGGAGTTGGGCTGATGAATGTTCATGTCTACGGTTTGGGACCAAACCACGATTTGGTGGCCCACAACCTCCAAGGAGATCACTCTGACTATGTTGGTTCCGAATCCGGTCCCGGGTTCCTTTGTGCTAATAAAATGAGCTATTTGATAAAATTTTCCTTTCCTATTTCTAAATCGTGGTTACAAAAAGTTGGAGGGAAGCCGAAAAATAAGTTGCACTTCCGCACCTTTCTTAATACAAAAACTCAATCTATGAAAGATAAATGTATCATTCCTAGCATTGTTAGAGTGACTAATAACAAGGGTCTTGATACGTGAAAGTGTGTCCAATGCCTCTTTGTCCAACTCTCCAATGGTGGAGAAAGCAAATAGGATGAACTTGTACCCATTCTCCTCACACTAAGATGCATACTTCTTTTTCTTCTTCTCCACCGCATTGTGCAAAGCCACACCAGGAGCCCAAGAACTCACACTCATTTGTGCTAAGCTATATTAGTCTCTCCACCACCCTACCACAACATTTTTAAATATGTTATTTTCTTTTTATACTCTTTTTTAAAAAATTTATAAATATTAATTTCCTTTCTTATGCTTATTTATAATGTTAAAATCCCTATCAGATTTTACGATCTTACCATCCTAAAAACGACTCACGATCTTGGTTAGGATCTTAAGAATGTATGATCTTAATTGATCAAAATAAAATTGGTAGAACTTTGTATAAAATTCGGATCTTATATACGATCCTCACGATCCTATACCAGGGATGGGCGTCCAGACCATAAAATCTTGTACCTTGGACCGTAGACCGGACCTGGTCCGGTCTACGGTCCGAACCTGGTCCGGTCTACGGTCCGAACCGTAAAGACGGTAAATTTTAAAACTCGTCCAAAAAAAATTTTAAATATTTTTTTAATGTCTAATTACGGTCGGACCAGACCAGACCGTAAATTAAACCACTAAATTGTCAAAAAATTTGAAAATAAAGTCTTCTTTCTTACTTCAAATAAAATAAGAATTTAAAATTTATGTATAAAACATAGATACATAACAACAAGTAAGAATTCTAACCATTTAACTTAATATTTATGTACACACACATATTTTTAAATAAAAAATTACGGTCCAGACTGGACCGTAATTTGGTAAATTTCTGGACCGTAATGTGAGTTTAATTCCCCCGTAAAAAAATAAACAACACTAAAATAATAATACTTGGACTCGTTTGATATTCCTATACCGATATCAGATATTGGTATGGATACGACTCATATCCATATCTAGTGTTTAGTATATATGAGTATCAATTTGATATCTTGATATCTCTTTTCATTGAATTTGATATACAACAAAAATGGGGTATATCACTCCCCCTCTCACCCCTTGTCTTATATAAATATCCGATATCCGATATGACAATATCCATATCCGATACGACAATAGACATTGCTCATATCCATACCCGATATCTAAGCTACTTTATATATATTAAAACAATTCTTCCTTCTTGCCACATGTTACATTTACATTTAATTTGCCACGTGGCAACCTCTAATTCAATTTGTCACATGTCATTTTTCCTTCTTTTATTTTAGATTGTTTTAGTTATATATTAAGATAACTATCCTTAATCTATTACTATTATTTCCTAATTTAAATATGAATCAATTACAGATCTTACTATTTACTTAATTGAATTAAATATAAATATATATTACAAATATTTATATGAATCTATTAATAATATTTTTCATTTACAAAATAGAAGAACAATAAAATTCTTATATATTAATAAAAAAAATGATAATTCAATAATTTCATTTCATTTCATTAAATTATTTATATTATCTCAATCCCCCGTACGAAACCAAAAAAACTTAAATCATTAAAATAATAACGCATTAAGTTCCCTCCGGTAAAAGAAAAAAAGTTAATAAAATTGCATTTTATTTAATCGGCCATTACCCGCAAATCCTGTCAGTTCCTCATTCAACCAAACACAAATGCTCTCGCACATTCCGCCATATCCTAACTCATCAAGTTCGACCCAGTTTCAAGGCGGAGAATTGGGTTCGCAGAAATAACTGTACACAGTTTCAGGTGTGTGATTCCATATGCTTGTATGATATTTCGTTCTGATACTAACTTGACTTGTGTTGATCAACGTATGGTCGGATGTTAAAACCCTAAACGTTTTCGAATAGAATTTGCCTTCTTCTTTTTGATCGACAGCTTTTGATGTTTCTTCTTCTTTCTTGTAATGATATGGCTTCCAGGGTTTGTATCATGGTAGAAATTGAGTCTGTTTCGAAAAATGGAAGAACAGATTATCAGTTGGGTTGTGATAGGCTGAGTAATCTTCCATTAAGTATCATACATATCATCTTAGCACGTGTTCCAATTGAAGATGCAATTAGAACATGCATCTTGTCAAGTCAGTGGAGGTACACATGGACTAGTCTTCATGAACTTGTTTTTAATGATTATTGTGCAAGTCGAAACTATGAATTCTCTGAAAAGTGCACACAAAACTTCATCAGCCAAACCATTTGCCATCACGTTGGACCCATCCACACTTTCGCAATAGATGTTTCACACGATGAGAGTCAATCCGAAATTTATAAATGGGTACATTGTCTGTCCAGGAAAGATATCAGAGAGTTATCTATACTTGCTGAGAATTTCGAAGGTGATCAGTTGCAATTGTACTCTACTATATATTCTTGTAAGAAGTTGACCTATTTGGACCTTTTCTGGTGTAATTTGGATGCACCACCTTCGACCTTTAAGGGATTCTTGTTCTTGAGGCACCTTAGACTTCAATCGATTTTACTTGTCTACCGACCAACTCGAAAGTCTTATTGCCAGTTGTCCTCTTCTCGAGAGACTCGAATTATCCGATGCGAGAGATTCAGAGTTGAGAATTAGTGGTCCAAATCTCAAGTATTTGGATTTGTATGGTGGTTACTTTGCAATGTGTTTGAATGTTCCTCTTTTGACTGAGATGAGTGTAGAATTGGTCAATGATGAAGATTTCACTGATATATATGAAGATGGGGAAAGGTCAGTTTGTGATTATACCAATTTCTTTTCTGGTTGTATGCTTCTGGAGAAGCTGCCGGGAAAGACGTACTTCACGAAGGTTAAAATCAAATAATTATCTTCCTTGTATTAGCAGTATGTCAGAATTTTTCTTATATGCTTCTATTATCTGTAATTGCGTATTCGTGTCAGTTTCTGAGCATGGGCATTGTAAATTGTCATCATTCCTTGGTGTTTCATCACCTCAAGGTTGTTGAGTTATTTGGTGTGAATTATAAAGATAAAGACGAGATATTGGTTGTTGCTCGTCTCATTATTGGCGCTCCTAATCTACAACATCTTACACTCGAAGTAAGTAATGATACATAACATTTTGGTTCTGCAAAATGTTTCAAACCATATATATATATTTCCAAGTTTATGATATATGCTCTTCTGGTCTTTGCTTCTTTGCGCGCAGCTCAAAATATATGATAAATTAGAAGATGATTCAGAAGCTTGGGATGGATGTTTCAGGCATTTGGGATATCCACCCAATTTCAAACATGAGAAGCTTAAGGTTGTCAGGATACATGGTGTTAGAGGTCTTCTGATGAAGAGGAAATTCATTAAATTCATGCTCAAAAGTTCACCAATGCTTGAGAAGATGAGTGTTTATTATAGCAGTGGACTCTGTGCCGAGGAGATAGAAAATCTTACTGATGAATTACTGAGCTGCACTCCATCGGGCTTCTACAGGCGCCGAGATTTTGATTTGCATTGCTCATTCAAGTGCAACAACAACAAAGATCCTGTATGTGAGATGCATTGGTTAATTAAGTAAGGGAGCTTCGACCTTCAAGGGATTCTTGTTCTTGAGACACCTTATTCTTCAATCGATTTACTTGTCTACCGACCAACTCGAAAGTCTTTTTGCCAGTTGTCCTCTTCTCGAGAGACTCGAATTATCCGATGCGAGAGATTCAGAGTTGAGAATTACTGTTCCAAATCTCAAGTATTTGGATTTATGTGGTGGTTACTTTGCAATGTGCTTGAATGTTCCTCTTTTGGCTGAAATGAGGGTAGAATTGGACAATGATGAAGATTTCACTTAAAGACATGAAGACGAGGAAAGGTCAGTTTGTAATTATACCAATTTCTTTGCTGGTTGTATGCTTCTGGAGAAGCTGACAGGAATGGTGTACTTCACCAAGGTTAGAATTTTTCTCTTCCTTGTATTAGCTATGTCAGAATTTTTCTAATATACTTCTTTGTATGTGTGTGTTTCTGTACGCGTGTCAGTATCTGAGCATGGGCATTAAAATCTGTCATCATTCCTTGGTGTTTCATCACCTCAAGGTTGTTGAATTACATGGCGTGAATTCTAAAGATAAAGACGAGATGTTGGTTGTTGCTCGTCTCATTTTTGACGCCCCCAATCTACAAAACCTTACACTCCAAGTAAGTAATGATGCATATGCATAATGTTTAAAACCATATGAATTTATCCAAGTTTTATGCTCTTCTGGTCTTGCTTCTGTACGCGCAGTTTGAAATATTTGATAAATTAGAAGATGCATCAGAAGCTTGGGATTTGGAATATCCATCCAATTCCAGACTTGAGAAGCTTAGGGTTGTGAAGATACATGGTGTTAGAGGTCTTCCAATGGAGAGGAAATTCATTAAATTCTTGCTCAAAAGTTCACCAATGCTTGAGAAGATGAGTGTTTATTATAGCAGTAGACTCTGTGCCGAGGAGATAGAAAATCTTACTGATGAATTACTGAGCTGCACTCCATCGAGCTTCTACAGGCGCCGAGATTTTGATTTGCACTGCTCATTCAAGTGCAACAACAAGAATCCTGTAGCTGAGCTGCATTGGTTAATTAAGTAAGGGAGCTTCTGAATACACTTCTTAGTCATGTATACTTTACAACTCTGTTTAGATTGATTGATGTTTTAGTGGTTTTGATGTACTCTGTTTTTTTATGTTGAACCGTTGGATTTATGCCTTGTAGGACTTTATCATCATTATGACAGAAAAATGAGTCTTTTTTGAAAAAAGAAAGAAAGGAATGTTAATTGGGTCATGATTTCAATTGAAGATCGGCTATCAGAACCTGCATCCTACCTGAGCTGGTTTTTTATGAGAATGATGATAAAGTCAAGATTACGAATCACGATTAGAATTAGAAAAGTATATGGAAAACCTCATCAGCCAAGCTCTTTCAGAAGGACCCATCTATAAAGTTCAAAATGCTGGTGTCATTTGGAAAGTGTCACCTAAAATTGATAAAGACCTTTATTATTTAGCACACCCTAAAATTTTATTTAGCACACCCAAACATTCGTCACGTAACTATTGCATACATCCGTCACGAAGGTTCTATAAACATCCGTCACGAAGGTATGTAAAACATACGTGACGAAGGTTTCCCAAACCTACGTGACGAAGGTTGCTCAGACATCCGTGACGAATGTCTCAATTTTGCAGATATAAAAGAGATTTTTTACGCAACCCTAATGTAACTTCTTCTTCTCCATTATACTCGTATTCGGCGCAGCAACAACAAAGCACAACACCATTCTCTACATTTCTTCATCTCTTTCACTACAATAATCAACAAATCAAGCAATAAGGTAATTTCTAACTCTCTTTTGCATTAATTTTCCATGTTTGATGAAGTTATGTCAAAACCATTGAAATGGTGTGATTAAATTAGATTGATATGTGTATTAAGCATGTTTTTTTAGTTCAATTGGTGTTTGTTTATGTTTAATTGAGAGTTGTTTCAAATTTTAGATATAATCCCCAAAATTGATGAACTCATGTGAATTAGGGTTTGACATTTTGATTAAGAAACTTATGGAATGAAATGATTTAGGGACTAATGTGTTTGGATAGCTTCATAAACTGTTTTTCTGCTTGAAATTGTGCAAATTTTGTGCAAATTCATTCGTCAGCGGATATGTTGGCACTTCTGCGTTTCTGCATTTGTGCAAAAACCTTCGTCACGAAGGTTTTCAGAAGATACGTGACGAAGCTTCTTTGAACATTCGTCACGGATGTTTACTGGTTCTTCGTGACGGAAGTTATGCTGAGATCCAAGGTTTAGTAAAGTTCCGTGACGGAAGTATACTGGACCTTCGTGACGGATGTTTTTGCATTTCTGTGGTGTTTTTTTGTTTTGTTGTTGGTTTGGTATGCATGCGTAAATTTACAAAATATTATGTTAGTGTAGATGCATCCGTCTTCTAGAAGTGCCCGGAAGAATGCCCGTAATCAAACTCGAGAAGAAATCGAGGCTGGAGGAAGGCCCGCTTATCAGCCGAAGCCGAGGAAGAGGTGTGGAAGAGCTGACGAGGGTACAAGTGCAAGTGAAGAGGTCCCACAACCTTCTTGGCATGAACAACAACAGCTAGCCCCTAGTGCCTATTCGAACCTTTACGAGAACATGGTTAGTTAATCTGAAATTCACATTATATTATTGTTTTTTGTTTTTATTAAATTAATAATTTATGAAATTTATTTTATTACAACAGCAAATCCCGATGACTCCAACCTATGAGGCACATTATCCAACTTGGAGTCCGCAGAGTGGTGTAAGTATTAGTTTAAAATTTAATATATAGTCGATTATGAGTGAAAGTTGTACATTTTACTAATAGCAATTTTTTTTTTTGTAATAGATCCCTACATGGGTTCCCCCCTCTTCTCCACAAGTCGCATGGGATGAAGCAGTAGGCCGTCAATAGGCCTTTCAGCCAGAAGCACCAGAATGGCAATCTGGTCCAACTGCTTCCTGGGCTGAAGGACAGTTTGAGGGCCATTACGGGGGGGTCGATCTTAATGAACATGGCGATGAAAAAGACGAAATTTACCCGAAGTTACAGTGGGCTGTGCCTGGAGGTCCTAAGGAGATAGACTTGCTGCATAGCTTCAGCGGGCACACTGCTTATATGGTTTGGCAAGGACATGTAAGTAAATCTATCACCTTTGGTTGAATTGTTAATTGTGTAATTTCCATGCTTCGTTAATTTAGACATGATTTGTTAATTGATTTAAATGTACTTAAAAAAAATTGAAATATGATAAATAGGAGAGACCGCAATTGAGAAATACGGTCAGAAAAGAAGGTTTGAAAAAATGGAAGTTAGAGGGCGACTATCCTTGGGTTTCGTTGGCCAGGGCTTCTGGTTTGTCACATTTGCAGACCCTCATGTATCCCAACCACGACCAAGGGTTGATCAATGCATTTGTTGAGCGCTGGCAGCCAGAAACAAATTCTTTTCACTTGCCATTTGCTGAAATGACAATCACCCTATTAGATGTGCACAAGATTTTGGGTATCCCTATAAACGGAAAGGGCATGGGATTTCGCACATCTGCTGATGGAGTTGGCAAAGCTGACACGAAGGCTGTAATGGTCAACAGAGCAAAGAAGGCTTTTGGTATAGATTTACTTGACGCAAGAGTCAAAGCTGGTAATGAAGTTTCACCGGAGCTTTTGAGGGAACAATGCATGGCAATGGATAATGAGGGGAACTTTGAAATGGATCAAGTCTCAATCGCTAAGGGTTGGTTGACATACTTGTTGGGAATGACATTGTTTCCTGACAAGTCGTCGTACATGATCAAGTTGATTCACCATGAATGGCTTAATGATATGGCAAATATCCATGGTGTGTCTTGGGGTTCGGGTGCGTTGTGTGCTTTGTATGGACAACTGGGTAAATACTCCCGCAGAGATTGTGCAACGATGTCTTTCTGTTACACCTTGTTGATGGTATGTTTGTCTTTAATTAATTGTTTTGATTTGAATACTGTTTCTTTTGTTTTCCTTAGTTTTGTTTGATGATGTAGGGTTGGATCTATTTGTACTTTCCTGCTTTTGCCCCTCCACAAAACTATGAGTGGGATGAGACAATGCCATATGCAGCCAAATTTGATTTGTCTGAAAGACCGGACAATCGTCGCAACTACAGAGAGGAGCTAAACAATATGAGCGTAGAAGGGGTATGATTATTTTTTCATTAGCTGTTAATTTGTTATTGTAGTTTTCAACTTGTTTTAATGATTTATGTACAACAGGTTGAGTGGCAACCATATGGACGCCTAGATTTTCGTAGGGAAGAACTTCGGCCGGCTTTCTTTCATGGGATCCTGCATGTTTTGGACAAGACCGAGCCTCACATGTCACTTCGAGTTTGCAGACAATTTGGTCGAGTTCAAGGTGTGCCAATCCCTCCCATTCAACCAATTAAAGCTAGAAGGTGTGGAAACAATCGTAAGTACGTAGTGGAGTATGATCCCACCAACTGGAGTTGGGAGCAAAGGGAGAACAACTCTGTAAGCTTATGGGAAATGGGTGTAGAAGCAGATCCTCCATCTCTCTGCACTGATGATTACTTGGAGTGGTACTTGGCTCATACTCATCCAATAATCTCTCCTTATACTAAGGAGCAACTCCTGCAGGTTTGTAATTAATCTTCAAATTCTATAAATCTATAACATAATCAATGTTTGACTTAATTTATTTTGCACTTCACTGTAGGCAATTCGGACTTCTGTGTACAATCTGGAGCCGTATCGGGATGCAGATAATGAGGAGAAGTATTCCCGTATGAAAGACGTTGTTTGTCACACTTTGGATGGGTTCTATCCTTTCCTTGAGTAGGTTGGATTGATGTTGGATTTAGTTTGTGCTTGAGTTTTAAGAACATGCTTTGTAGTGTTTGAACGAATTACTTGTTATTTGGTTTGTTTGCAATTGTCTGATCCCAATCAATGTCCGGCCCGAAACGCCATTATCTAATCGAAATCAATATCCGGCCCATCAAATGTAGATCAGAAGATGGTGGGTTACAGCTGTAACACACTCAGGACAAGTAAGTGTGTTACAACTGTTGCTAGCTGTAACTCACTTAAACAGAGTAAGTGAGTTACAGCTGTTGCAAGCTGTAACCCATTTACCTTCAACTCTATATACAGGACGTTTCAGCATGGAATAAGCAACACATTTCAACTTCATAAAGAAAAACAATTATGGATCCAGGAGGGAAGCTTTGTTGGTGCAACAAAGTGCCAACTGAACAGACTTGTACTGAGCAATTCAATCATGATAAGGTGAACTACGGGAGAAGATATTGGGGATGCCCTGATAGGACGTGGAACTCGATTGATGAAGATGGTGGGTGCAAATACAGGCATTGGATCGACCGTCCATACTCAGGTCGAGCAAGGGTGGTTATAGAACAACTGAATGAGGATAATTTGTTTCACTCTACAGAGGCCGGTGGACTGCAAGAGCTAACTGAAATGCTGAGGGCAATGTCAAAAAGCCTAAACGACGAGGTAACTGAACTTCAGGAGAAAAATGCTGAGCTCATGGATGAAAATGCTGCACTTGCCGCGGAGAAGCAGGCCTTAGTTGATGAGAAGTTTGGAGCAAGTTCCAGTGGGACTAAGTAGTTTAATGTTTGTTTAAGTTTCTGTTTGTTTACGTTCTTGTTCGCTTCAGTTGTTGTTTGTTTAAGTTCGATCACTTTCCAGTTTCTTGTATCCAACTACTTCTCTAAGTGAGTCCAAATACATGCAAACATTACAAATCTTAGTCATTACAAATCCTAAACAATCCATTTCGACTGAATCTTAAACGCTAAGATTAATTACGTTGTTGCCTTTCTTGTTTCTTGCTGGGGCTCTAGGCCTTCTGTACGCCGCTAGTTGCTCAGTAAAAGGGTCTATCAAGGAGCGAGCTGCCGGTGAACAGTGACGATGCCACATATGATAAACTTCAGGTAATGGAGAGTCATCGGCAATTGGCATCTACAATAAGGCAAATGATTTACAAGACAAATGTACGAGGTATTGATTTAAAAATATAAACACCAAATTGATAGAGTGAGTTAGAAATTACCGAAATGAAGTGTCTTTCATCTTCAACAAGGGCAATGCAACATATGGGCAATTTCTCTCCCGGAGCGATGTTGTCGTCCAATACTATAGGCAAATATGTTTGCCAAATTGATTTCGCAAGCACAACTAATGCACAATTGAAAGTCGTAGCTACTACACACCCCATCGCCGGGACTTGTAACCATGTCTCTTCGGGTGCCATCTCTCCTGGTCCAGTCCAAGCTAGGTTTGTAACTGCTATCAAAACATCAGGCGTTTCAACTGGCAATACCCAACAAGCTTGCAACCCATTATTCCAATGTGCAAATGTCGTTTGAGCCATTTCAGATCTAACTCTCCTGCAATTATCTTGGTCCCACCCTAATTGTTGTGCTATAGCTCTGTATCCACAATTTCCATCAGCGACAATGGGATACCAACCTTGCACGTAGGGACGCATGCATGGAGGTACGAGAGCATTATACTTTGTAAGCTTCTGCAAAGCCCACTGACCACTCTTACCCTTCCCGTATGAAGTCGGTTTTTGCTTCTTTGGAGGCGTTTCTTCAAGTGTTGCATTAGTGTGCTCCCAATGTGAAGGTTGTCTTTTCATTGGATTGTACTCTTTGTTTGGAGCTCCTGGAGGTCGTCCCTTCCCCCTTTTCACACGAGCTGGCTCCTGTAGGTTGGTCATTTGGGGGTTACCTATTGCCAAACACTTCATTGCACACTCGTGTTGGTCATAAGGTGACATTCCCTCCCATTGCTCAGCCATAAACTCATCCATCAAGTTTCTGGCTACTACCCTCCGCACTTGTAATTCGTCTTCAATCTCTACTTCTTTCAAAGTCAATGTCCTCCAAAAGGCATGAACCGCTTCAACTGGAATTGGTTCTTGACGCCTCACGTATTCATAAATGTCATGCACACATAGCAATCCATCTTTCTTCCTTATTACGCATTCACAATGATCAAGATGCATGCCATATTCCCCTTTCTTGTATTCAGTTAGCAATCGACTCAAACAAGTATAAGACACTCTGTATTTAAGAAGCTTGAAGAGATCAACGTCTGTAATGTTACTTACAGTCTTTTGCTGACTTTCATTGAAAGTACCCAAGATCTCCTTGAACTGATTGCGCATCTTCGCATTGTATCTTTGAAACACAGTGTCTATCTTCTGGCTTGGCAGTGACAAATAATTTTTGAAGCTAGAATGTTCACTTTCAACCCTGCATAATCAAAACAATTTTTTATAACAACAAATATAAAGCTAACATAATTTGCAAAACAATTTGAAACGTAATCACATTACTAACCTGTTTGTGGTGTTGGAGCCTAATGTAAAGATTTTATCCACATAGATCGAAAGAAATCTATTGCCGTAGGGGTTTAGCCAATTCTTCTTCAGGTACCTAATCTCAGATGGATATTCAGCCCAATCTTGTTCAATACGCCCCAGCTGAATGTTGTATGCCAAATCTGTCGACTGTTTGAATAAGTTAAGACAGTCACTTGCAAAATGGGTCCCCCTTGCTTGTGACCGCATTGCTAGCTTAGCATGGTCCTCAATGTTCTTTTGGACGTGCCGCCTACAGAGGAGGAAAGTAGAATCTGGAAAGATCCTATCCAAAGCGTTCATCAAAGCTTTCTCTCGATCAGTGACTAAGCAAGTTGGCGTCATCTTAACAACCCTAAACAACTCAGCCAATTGATACATGCACCACGCATAGTTTTCTTCTTTCTCTTCTGACACGAAAGCCCCAACAACGACATAGTTCTTCCACGTTGATGTTATTCCAACAATCTCTATGAAGGGCATGTTGTACCTTTGCAGGATAATACATTACTATTAGAATTTATAGAGTAAAAACAAACATCAGACTTTTTAACTTAATTATACTTACTGAATTGTGCTGTATGTTGCGTCAATCAACATTACGTATGGAAACGCCTTAAGCAGTTTCATCGACTCTGGGCTTGCGAAGAACACATCTGTGATCTTATTTGTCACTTCGTCGCTCTTGTGTCTTACGAAGTAGTTCAACTCCTTCGAACGATAGAAGAATTCTTGGATCACAGTTCTTCCCTCCATCCTCTCTGTTCTGAACTTGTTACAAAAGTTGTACACTTGTGACTTCTTAGTCATGTTGTCAGGAGATTCATTGAGCCTTGTGTACATCTGTATTGGTCTAGCATTTCCCTTCCTCATGTCTAGTAATACCTTTTCCTCCTCAGGTGTAAGTCTTCCAGCAAATGCGTTACCGTGTAAGGATTCACCAATAATATGGTTGTGAGTTCCATGATCAGCCCTTATGATCCATTCCCCATTTTCAGTCTCTCTACATGCAATATGAAATTTGCAACCACATTTCTTTGTGTGGCTGAATTTCCTAGTTCTCCCAACTGAATCAGGAATGTAATGTCCACTGCGCTCGCATTTAAGCCAAGACCTTCCTAACTTCCCTTTGAAGTCAGTTCTACCAACCTTCAACATGAAGTTATGAGTTTTACCAATATCTCTTGCCCACTGTTCTGCTTCTGCTCTTGAGCTGAAGATCTTATCAGTGACGAAAACTTCTGAATAATCTAATGATATATGTGGGTCCTCATAAGGCACAACACTGTCAAACTGTGGTACTGTCTTCAATTTCGGGAAATACTCAATGTCTTGATATGGTTGCGATAAAGATTGGTATTCAGGAACATTAGACCAATCAGTTTGATGAGAATGATATGGAGGAGGTTCAAGCTGAGAGACTATTGGCGGAATATCAAAATCCAAACCAAGATCAAACGAAGGCACTCCATCAGGTCCCAAAGGAATATCGGCATTGATCGATAAGTTTCTTAAACGATTGAACGCTGGACTATTATTCTGTAAAAACAACAAAATAAATAAAACTGCATTCAGAAACCAGATTTTTCCTCCTTCGTCACGAATAAATCATTGACCTTCGTCACGGATAAAACCAGTAGTTACGTGACGAAGAAATTTGCACATTTCTTGTGCAAATACCTTCGTCACGAATGTCTAGCAAACTTCCGTCAGGAATGTCTTACTTAGTTCTGTGACGAATGTCATATTTACCCCATTTCAAATTGTTTTTTACACTTTGTTACCCCTAAATTCGAATCAAACCCTAAATTCCAACACAAACACAAATTTTCACACAAATTTTCACACAAACCCTAACTTCAACATCATATTCAAATTTCCACACAAACACAAATCATGCTCCTAGTATGTAACAACTAAAATAAACATATTACAACTTGATTTTCACACATTCAACACAAACAACTAACTTCAAACTATTCAATTTCATAAAAAAAACATATATTTTACCTACAAACCCTAACATTAACATTATTAAAAACAACTATAACATACCTCATTGTAGTTCCCCCACGATGGACCATCTTCATCAACATTTTGGTGTATGTAATCATCCCAATTTGACATTTTCAATTGAATAATGTGTTTGAATGAAAGTGTTTAGGGTGAAATGAAGTGAAATATAGGAAATGAAGTGAAATATATGAAGTGAAAAGGTAGAAGAAGAAGGTGGTTCGGATAAAACTTATGGTCATTAAATGCAGTTGGTGTGGATTAGACATAATAGCTTTACTTTTGCAGATATAGCTACCTTCGTCACGTATCTTTTATGGTTCTTCGTCACGAATGTTAGTAAGATCTTCGTCACGAATGTTCACAATACATTCGTGACGAAGGTATGGTGAAATACATTCGTGACGAAGGTATGGGTGTGCTAAATAAAATTTGAAGGTGTGCTAAATAAAGGCTTTGTTGATAAATTGGTACATTGTTTTATTCAACTTCAAAGACTTATTCAATACAAGTCCCATAGGTAACGAACATAGCCCCATCCATTTGCAGCTCCCTTTGGTGGATTTTTACATGAATTTTATAGAGTGGAAACAAGTGGACATACAATACAAGTATACCACCATACAAGTTACACAAAGGCGAACCAAAATTTGAATTCAAATATTATTAGTTGTAATCTAAACCATACAATTACATCTTCTGAACAAATCAAAAATATTTTTGACTTGCAAGATCATGTTGACAAATGCTAGACTAACATAGTAGATATTTCCTAAGAAATGGTTGTCACTTAATTAAATAAGAATGAGATGTTCAAAATCATAGTTAATAGTTTTTCTAACCTATATCCTGATACTCCTAAGACAGGGGTCTTGTTTGAGCCGGACAAATTTATCTTGCACCGATATTAAAACACTATTACGTGGTGTTTAAAATTTGAGTTTTTTTAACGGGATTTATATCACAATTTTGAAAAATCCTAGTTATAGAAGTATTAAAGCACTATGAGGTGACATTTAAAGTGAGCTTATAATCCAGACTTTCCTGAACCATGATATAAAGTGAGCTTTATAACATGTTTATAATTTGGAGAACTAGAAACGGGCCTCCGCGCTACGCGCGAGGAAATTACAGTTTTTAATATGATTTAACGTTGTTTAATAGGCGTCCTAAAATTAAATTGAGCTAATCATATTCACAACTCTTTATGATTTAGAATCTAACATCGACAAAGCAGTCTCTAATCTTTGTTCTATCAAAAAGAAAAAAAATAAAGTTTAATTAGTGATTATGTTTTTCCTGAATTGGTGTTCCTAATTAGCTCGTGTATTGACACACAACTACCTATGAATTCGTCTCTCCCTTTAAAATCATCACATTACCTAATTAGCTCGGGTGCTTTTTTTTTGCCAAACAATTAGCTCGTGTATTGGTGTTCCTATTTTATTAGGGCTTAAATCAACAGACTGAAACCCGCGTACGGATCTTGCGTAATTATAATTTCTTAAATGTTTCATAATAGATATTGAAATGATATTATATCATATAATCAAATGAGTTTGATGATTTGTACCTCTTCTCTCAATTCGCCAAATTGTTATATCATTTTCTAATATTATTGTAATATACGGGACATAAGTTTTTAAAAATATGATTTTTAATATTCTTGTAATGTACAGGACAGAAGTTTTTAAATATATGTTATTTGCGTATGCAATTTCTTCAATGCTCTATATGCTAAATTTTTGTTCAAGTCTTGTTTGCAGTATTATTACCAACTCCACAGATTTTGGTATATAAAATAAGGTAATCTATTTTGATTTATTAATAGCCAAGTTGGTGAATATATGATCTATTTTTATGTCTATAACTCATTACAATTGAATAAACTCGAGGACCAGTTATTAAATGTCATTTCCCCATTGTATACATTTTTGACGTGTTTACTAAATTATCATGCTTGTTGGAAACTGAGTGTAAATGTTTGAAAACAACATGCTAGCATATTGCAATATGTAATATTGTTTACAATTACTAAAATTAGATGCAAACGGCCTCCGATAAGGGCTCAAAGTTTGGTACTAATGACGAAAAATGTAGTTTAGGATAAGTAAAAAGTAAACACTTCAAGCACAAAGAAATTGAAAGAGGAAAAAATGCATACCATATAGTTCACAACATATCTCCCTCTTTGTATAAATTTAGTAATTGCAAAAGTTAAATCCTTTTACAAAGACACATGATACATGAATTGAATATAGGGAATTTAGATTCTTTGGTAAGTCGGTCCTCTAAACTCTGTAAACCTGCATATTATTTGTATATATATATACTCCATCCGTCCCAAAATATGAGTCTCATTGTACAAAAATATCTTGGATTAAGGCAAATGCTTTAACGTACATAAGTGCATTGAAAACGATGAATGTAAAATATTAAAATAATTCCTTAACCAATGGAAGAAGAGTTTACAAATGAAAAGTGCATAAGTGCATTGGAAATGATGAATGTAAAATATTAAAATAATATGAGTAAGGGTATAATTGGAAGAAGTTTATGGACAAAAATAGAAATGAGACTAACATTTTGGGACGCCCAAAAAGGAAAATGGGACTCATATTTTGGGACGGAGGGAGTATAATTTACTAAAGCCTTCATGTGTACCTTTGAAAAAAGTTATTGATCTGACTTTTTACTTTTTACTTTATTAATCTATTGATAAAGTCAATTTCTGCAAAATCATACCATCCACTCCAAACCTCTGTCCACATGAGAGGTTTATAAGGTCTGTTTTAGTAAACACATAACAGTAAAAGTCGTTGCAAGTATATTAATCTGTCACAATAAGATCATTAACTATTAAAAAATTTATTTTGAAAAGAATTAAGATTGTCAATAAGAACACTGAAACTTATAAAGGGATCAAGAGAGTCATCTTCCTTGCACATTAACCATGGAACACCAATATCTAATCCAACAACAATGTTAGCAGCCCATCTCATGTGATCACAACCTTCTTGTCCAAACATCTTTCTTTGCATTTTATATTTATATTCGATCTGAAAACACAAACTGATAACACATAATTCAGTTTTTGAAATCAGAAACTCAAATTAATTTGACTAATCTTAATTACAAGAGGTCATGAAAAAAAGAGTCAATGAAAACATACAACATTGAGTGATGTTAAGGCATTGAATTTCATGTGTATAAGAGTGATTGCCATGGAATTTCTTTTTATTATTGCCTTCAAAATGCTCAAAAATTCGATCTAGTTTTGGGCGCATTCTAGTTGCGCCCAAAACTGAATCGGGTTTTAAAAAAAAGGTTTGGAGTGTCAGTTAAAATTTTCCAAGTGCCGGATTTTTCCCCACAATCATATGGTCAAGTATGTGCGCGAGGGGGAGAAAAGATAAGTAGACATCATTTAGATTCATCTATGTAAGAAAACAATTACCACGTTCAAAATTGAGGTTGATCGGTGAATTTGAAAGGGAGAGTGGGGATCGAGGAATTGGGGGTTATCGGCAGTGGCGGATCTAGAAAATTTCTACTATAGGGGCTCGTATTAGAATTAAGATTATAAATTATGTTCTCTTTTTCTTGAGTATTATCAATTTGATTTAAACATATTCAATATAATATTAACCCACATTTAAAATTTAAATTAATTTCAACAAAAAAATTTAAATTAATTAAATTTTTTGTGGTAAAATCAATAATAAATAGGCAATAACTATATGCACGCGAATCGAGGCGTATATGCACGCGATTCTGTGCGCGCAACTTATGCGCACGCATCTGTGCGCAGTTCTTATGCGCATACGTGTTTTACGGGGTATTACGGGTACTTTTCGTAAATTTTCAGAGTCTGTAACAACTTGTGCGCCTAACTACTGCGCACAGGTTGAGAATCTGTGCGCCGTGTTTCTGCGCACTGTTCAAACATAGTAGCCGTTGAAATTTTTGAAAAAAGTAGCCGTTAAATGTAAAACTGTGCGCTTAGGTTCTGCGCACAGATGCTTTAGGGTTTGGGTTTGTGCGCGGATGGTTAGAGTACGGGTCTTTACAGTTTCATTTGGACCACAACGGTCATAAATATGCCTATATAAAGCCATAATCTCTTCGTTTCCAACAAATTCATTCAAAACCTCTTCGTTTTCCAACAAATTCATTCAAAATGTCTCGTCGTAATCAAAACTCTCGTATGTTAGAGTTGATTAATCAAAGTTGTGAAGATAGTGATGAAGAACACGATTGGGATAGCGGATCACAAGAAGAGGAAGACGACCCAAACGACGACGAATGGTTGGATGGTTTCTTAGAAGACGAAGAGTTCGGCGACTGGGATCCGAGTGGTGAATTTGTGGTTAGTATAATATGTTATAATTTGAAACATATGGTAGCGTAATTAGTTTCAAATTAGTTTCATATGCTAGCATAATTAGTTTCATATGCTAGCCTAATTAGTTTCATATGATAGCCTAATTAGTTTCATATGATATCCTAATTAGTTTAAAGTAATGATTCGTATTTTGCCTTGTTATTTTGGTAGTAGTGTAATTGTCGCTCTACAATTACGTATAGGGGAAAGATTATTCGGATTATTTTAGAAGCGCACAATATTGGGATACTCCGCAAGAATTGTATGAGTGGGCGAGAGATAGAGGAAAGGAGTTAGTGATAGCTTTGGTAACGCGTAATTCAAGTCCGTACCAAATAAGTATTGTGTGCGATAGATTTGGAAAACCAAGATCTGGGAGGCCAAAGGTGAACAAAGAGAATCCACAGTTGGCTGTTCCTAGGCTTAGAAAGTCGAAGTCGAAGAAGTGTGAGTGTAGATTTCAGCTACTGGCAGTGCGAAAGAAAAACATTCCCGGGGTCGCAGGAGAAAAATGGATTTTAGGTGTGATAGAAGGTCGGCATAACCATGTGATACTTGCTAGTTTTCATGGGAATGCATTCATGGGTCGAATGACGGAGGAGCAAGAGCTTTGTGCTAGGCGGTGGGGAGATGGAACTGGACGCAAGACGCCAAAAGAAATTATCTCTAAATTGAGGGAGAAGTACCCTGGTAATGTTACTTCAAGGAGACAAGTTGCAAACTTTTTGCAGAAGGTGAATTACGAAGATCGCGGAGAGCTAAACGTGACACAGTGGTCGCTTAAGTTTTTGCGAGACCACGACTACGTAGTTCACCCACATAGAGACACGACAAACGGAGAGGTTGCAATATTATTCTTTGCTAACCAAGAGTCGTTGCGTTTGTTGAAGAAGTACCCGTACGTGGTAATTATCGATGCGACGTACAAGACAAACAAGTAAGTGTCTACAATACCTTGGTCGATATTTAGTTCGGATAATGATATATGTTCTGTAGTGATATATGTTAATGTTTCAATAGATATGAAATGCCGCTCGTAGAGATCGTTGGATTCACCAGTACACACAAGACGTTCAAATCGCGTATGCATTCACTAAAGCGGAAAGGATTTATCATTACACATGGATAATGATTCAATTGAAGTCATTATTCATAGATTTGGGAGTGATGCCAACGGCTATAATGACAGATTGCGAAGACGCACTGATAAAAGGGATAAAGACTGTTTTCGGGAGCGAAGTTCAACATCTGTTGTGTTGGGTGCATATCAAACACAACATTGAGGCACATGCTTCGACCATCCTAAAGAGACAAATTAAAGTGGAAGCCTTTGCAGGACAATGTTGGGGACTATTTTGCTCAGCTACTGAAGAGACCTATGAACTGCGGCTCGAACAGTTGAAGAGATCTTGGAAGAGGGGCCTTGTGGGATACGTCGAGAGAACATGGCTTAATCCTCACAAGACAAGTATAGTGAGGGTTTGGACAGATCATAAGCTTCATTTCCTTACGAGGACTTCAAACAGGTAAATATTGATATTTTTTAGTTAAAGACGATTATATCATAACGGCGTACTTTCTGAACTTACCAACTTAACTGTTTTTTAGAGTTGAAGGGATGCACAAGGTTTTGAAAGATATTATTAGTTCCAGCAGAGGGGGCTTTAACAGAGTGATCGTAGGGATCCATCATTCAGTACTCCTTCAGATTGATTCAATTAGGGCGAGCATGAACATGTCTCTCTCCAAACGACCAACTGATTTTGATGATCCAAACATGCATCCGCTTGGAAGGGCTATTTTTTCCCGACTATTCTACAAAGTGTCAGACAAGTGTTTTGATCATTTGTTGGCTACTTATGAGATGATGTTGACGGGGAAATTTCCTGAACAATGCACCGACCATTGGGTGAGGAACTGTCTTGGGTTGCCGTGCGTCCATCAAATTGCACACGCTATCATTTCAAACACACCCTTGATTGAGGATGACATTCACCCATTCTGGAGGGATTTGCATTGGGATGACACTCCTGAAACAGAAGACGACCCAAATCTGAAGGTCCGAATGAACATTATAGAGTTGCGACTCCATGAAATGTTCACCAAGTTGGAACTTGGAACCTTGAAAAAAAGCACGGCATACCAGCTAGGTGAGTTGTATCAGGACTTGGAGCATCCTGAACTAACTACCTTGAAAGAACCGACAAATGTGAGAAGAAAAGGCAGGCCAAAGGGTGCAAAGAACAAGGATAAGGAGGAGGTTGACAGTGAAAATGACAAGGAGGATGACATAAAACAAGAAGATATGGAGCAGTATGAGATGGAGGAGGCAAAGCAGAAATCAAAAGGAAAGAAGAGTACATGAGCAAGACGGCCAGGTCGTCCTAAAAAGGAGGAGGATGACAGTGAAAATGACAAGGAGGAATCGAGAGAGAAGAGTTATTTTGAGCACAAACAAGAAGAGCTGGAGAAGTATGAGAAGGAGGAGGCAAAGCAGAAATCAAAAGGAAAGAAGAAGGCAAACAATACAGGAGCAAAACGACCAGGTCGTCCTAGAGAGCAAACAACGACATCACTTCCCGTGGTCATTGAGGCCGAGGAGTTGCATTCTCAACCCATGTCCGACCTATCACAGCCTGAAGGATCAAACTACACTGACTTCGATCAGTGCCCTGAAGAACTTGGTGTTCCTCTCATTCATAGGGGGGTTGACTTCGGCATTGACAATTTGGATGATTTTTGGCTTCCATACATCACAGATGTTAGACAGGTACGTTCTGACGGACATTGTGGTTATAGGTCGATGGCCTTACTTCTGGGAAGAAAATAACAAGAGTACGGAAACATTCGGCGTGAGCTGGTAACGGAGCTGCTTCAGAACCGAGAATTGTACGAGCCTATTCGTCGTCGTCTTCGTCCGAGTACTTGGGAGGATCTTATTCTCCAAGTTAACCATTGCAGAAGCCCTTGTTCAGAACTGTACTGGTTGCACTTTCCACTGATGGGCTTAGTGTTTGCCACCCTATACCAAGTTGGCCTCGTGTTATTGTGTTGGGATGCTCCGACCTTTTGCTTACCGCTAAGGTGTAGAACAGAAAACGCTGATCCTCCACGACAGATTTTCGGCATGGCACATGTAGGCAACCGTGACCACTTCATATCGGTAAAGTAGACAATTGTACTTGATACTTGTGTAATCATAGTTTTTTGTTTAATATCTTAAGTCGATTGTGTTTATATAGGTGGCGTTGATGGTTGGTTCGCCACTACCGCATACTCCCAGTTCGTGGAAGAGACACGTAGATCCAAACATTCAATGGTGGGAAGAAACATTTGGGGACAATTTGAGGATGTATCGAGAGTACCGCATTTCAAATGGCCGGGCACCAGATCCATTCATGTATAAAGGAGGGACCGAACCCGTTCACATATCTGACTGAGTGAGATTGTCATGTAATAATTAGAAGACGCATTGGAATTTCTTAGTTTGTAATGCCTTGGTTTTTAATGTTTCGTATTTGTTATTTTGGTAGTAGTGTAATTGTGCTTTATATAACAATGAATGGATCAGATTGCATTGGAATTTCTTAACACGTTCGAGAGACAAAGAAGCGACAATGAAAATACATAATGAAAGTACATAATGAAAGTACGTAATGAAAGTACACAACGAAAGTACACAATGCTCATAACATTAGATGTCTACGATTTAGGCGTCGTCGGCAGAAGAGGAAGAGGAGTCGGAAGCATAGACGATACTACAAACCATCAACCGCAATTCTTTTTCTTTAATCTTAAACCTTTCCATCAGGACCTTCACTCTATTGTCACTCTTCTTTTTCTTGATGGTTAATTTCGTGATAGCACGTAAAGCAGTAGGGGTATGCTCTGGATCAATAAACCTGATTCCGAAGAAACAATTGCATGCATAATGCCTTCGTCCATACTGGTCAGGCATGTCTTCGTCATTGTTAACGTAAACATTACACATTTGGCGACACCTTTTTGTACCAATACACATTATCTGTGGAGGGTCAGGTTTCACACGTCTTGGTGATGATGATGATGATGCCATATTCGTAGTTATGTTCTTCCAAATAAGTAAATAATAAAACTCTTTAGTTATAAACATGAAAGCATATACAAAAAACAAAGCATGTACAAAAATGAACAAAAGAAAAATTTACCGATTAAGTAGGGAAACTTCGATTTTTGCTCTAGTTGAGATGGATGAACTAGTTGAGATGGATGAAGAAATCACCACCTTCAAACCGTTGGTTTTATAGGAATTTATGTATATGGTGCGTGTTGATTCTGCGCACAAGGAGTTACCGATTCAAAATAACGGTAACTAAAAGTGCGCTATGTAGCTGCGCACAAATTTTTAACGGTAATTTTCTGTGCGCGTTACACCTGCGCACCAAAAGTTACTGATTCAAAAAGTTACAGAATAGGTGCGCTTTACCTTAGCGCATGGCTGAAATTTCTGTGCGTTCTACCACTGCGCACTATACTCTTTCATTCTTCGAAATAGTTGCGATATGAAGGGTCTAGCACATAGATGTGGATTATGTTTGAAAAACTTATACAAAATAGTGTTATTACGCATATAAAGTGTGTATACGGTCTCCCCGTCACAAAAAGTTGATCGAAAATACGCGAAAACGCAAAAAAACCCTTATCGGTCCTGATGGCCTGTTAAGGTCGAGAATAGGCGGTTCGATGCCCAAACGACGTCGGAATGCAATGAAACTTGTTTTCAATGCATATTATAGCTATTTAACCTTGTCGGTAACTTCGAGTCAAAAACTCGAGCTCTTTGAGTAACACCTCCTTTGTAAACCTTCACTAGTCTTTCATTCTTCGAAATAGTTGCGATATGAAGGGTCTAGCACATCGATGTGGATTATGTTTGAAAAACTTATACAAAATAGTGTTATTACGCATATAAAGTGTGTATACGGTCTCCCCGTCACAAAAAGTTGATCGAAAATATGCGAAAATGCCTTGGAGGCATTATATGCGCATTAGATCTGCGCACATGATTCTTTGCGCAAGTGTTAAGCGCACGGTTGAAGACCGTTAAAATATGGCGGTTGAAATATGACCGTTGCGTGCGCATAACATCTGCGCACAAAACGGTCATATTTCAACAGCAAAAAACGAAGCTATAAAAGGGGGGTTGCACTCACCTCAATTCACCAATCTCACCATTTCTCTCTTAACCTCACCAATCTCACCATTTGTCTCTTAACACTCGCTATGTCGCACAGTTCATCATCAAGCAACGCTGCCCTTTTTTATTGTAAATGTGATCGACCAGCGGTAATGAGGAGTTCAGAATCTCGAAGAAACCTCGCTCGAAGGTTCTGGACATGCGCTGGTACTGGTGGTTACATTTGTGAATTCCGCGAGTGGATCGATCCACCACACCCTTGTTACTCCTTAGCTGCAATAAGAGATCTATTCTCGAAGATACGTACGTCGGAGGAGGAAAACGCCGATCTTAAGGCGACCCTGGCTTCCAATCGTTAGTTAAGTGGTTGTTGTAATCGTTAGTTAAGTCATTGTTGTAATCGTTAGTAAACAAGCATAGCACTAGACAAAGAGAAGTTGAGGAGGGACAACCTATAAAGATCCCCAACCGATATTGGTTTCGATGTTCGGATTTAGCAAAATGTACGAACTAATAAGAGTTTGGAAACTGGTTATTAGTTGGTACATATTGCCGACTCCGAACATCGAAACCAATCATCGGTTTGGGGATCTTCATAGGTTGGTCTTCCTCACCATCTCTTTGTGTAGTGTTGTTGTTGAAATTTGTATTTCGTTTTCAAGTCAATATAGTTTTTCACGTCTTGTTGTTCAGATTTGTATTTGCATTATTGTTCGGAGTCATTTTGAATATTCAAACAAGCAAAACATAAAAGTTCAAACCATCACACAAAAAAAGGCATACATAAAACATCAATCGTACATAAAACATCCATCAAACAAAAACAGAAGTCGAGCGTCTAGTCCTGAGTCTCCTAAGTATAAGGCGGAGCATCCTCCCGAGGCACATCACCCTGAGTCATATCATCCTGGTGCGCATCCTCCTGAGTCGTATCATCCTGAGTGCCACATCCACTCCCCTGGCCTCTCTCATTAACAGAATCTCTTAAAACAGGAGGTGGTGGTGCCATCCGCGATGCACGTGGGGGAGATGGTGCCAAAGGTGCCTGAGGTGCCTCTAAGATTGCAAGCCAACCACGAATCACATCTTCAGTGGCCCAAGGTCGATCCGAGATAGGGGTGTCTAGAAAAGAGTGCATCATGGCTTGAAGGATCTGACAACGCTGCAAACAAAACGTAAATTTAATCGTTAGTTAAGGTATAAAGCTATGTTTTGTACAAACTTTATAAAATTTTACATACCGCTAATGCATCGATAGGCACCGGGGTATATCCATAGCGAGGCGGGCGATCATATCTCTCAGAGGATGGATCGACGACGGGATGTGAGAACTCGTCCAGCCAATCCATATAGTCATCAGACATCTTCCATGCTAGCTCTGCAACCGGCCCATCCAGATCGATCAGAGGCCTCGGCTCTGCGTCCCATGCAAAAAGAAGCTGAGGTGCATAAACGACGTCATACCTCGTGCAACCCATGGGCCGATTAAATGACAACGGCTGAATGGGTGGGTCGGGAACGGGCTGAGCCCGCCCAAACTGCCGCAGGACTCTCCTAGGGTTGTAGGCCTCATGAAATTTCCATATGCTCAATACGCCCTCAAATCTCGAAGGAGAAACCTCTGGTGAGTTCAAGTCCAAATCTCTCCATGGCTGCCAGTTAACCTGAAACAAATAACAAGCCAAATTAGACACGTATTGCGGTAATGAAATAAAAAATATAAGAAATTAAATCCAAACCTGCTCATATCTCATGTTGTCGAGCATGCGACGGATGGCAACCAAACGCCCAGTATCCGAGCTAAGTGGTGTATACAATCCTACAGCAGCATCTCCATGGGCGAATGCAGGGTTCGTGACAAAGTGATCACGAAAATGAGGAAAGTATGCCCAGATCCATCACTACATATAAACAATTACAGATTATTAGTAAAACTACGGGAATAGTTAAGATTTATTCACCAAGACGTTAAAGACAAGATCTTACCCTCAGAAGAATCCCACATGAACCAATGGTTGCCGTCTCGACTCTAGATGCAGACCCTAAATTGCGATACACTAACGCAAGTATGCCGGCTCCCCATGCAATGTCCCCTGTACGATCATGGTTGAGAACAAGCGCCGCGTACTGGACCTTGACACCCTTTGTCGACCTGTCCACCAAGACAGTCGAGCCCAGAAGCAAAAGGATATACAGAGTGGCAATGTGACTCTCATTCCTGACTGGCGCATCAAACAAAACTTCCAACCGAGCATTGAGGGCACCGAAATGAATGCCACCTGAGCTATAACATGCCTTCATGTCATCAGCCTCCTGACCCATAGCGTCCGCAAGCGCCGCATAGATCTGGTCATCTGTCATAGGTGAATTGCAGCTACGACCATGTATACGGACTCTGAGGATCTGCATCACGTCATGTAGGCAGATGGTCATCTCAACAAATGGCATGTGGAAAGTGTTGGTCTCTGGATGCCACCTCTCCACAAAAGCAGAAATCAATGCAGCATCGATCTGAGACGCTATGCCCACTCGGCGCAGCTCTGTCAGCCCAGAACGCTCAGCAAGCTTGAACCATGTACCCTCCTCAGCTGAAATATGATGCTCATAATCATGAACCTGTGCAGATCTGTACATCACCCTCAGGAGCTTCCTAGCCTAAATAAGTACAGAAAAATTTTTGCGTCCGGTTAGTAAATATGAAACGTATAACTTATTATAAGCATTCAGATCAATGTTATTGAACATACCGGATCTAACGGAGCCGCCTCAGCCTCGGCCTCATCCCCGTCCCCATCCTCTAGCTCATCCTCTGGCTGAATATCTCCTACTCGTCGTCTCTGCCTAGGACGACGACCACCTCTAACTGGAGCCGCAACCTCCTCAACTGCAGCCCCCTCAGCGACTCCCTCAGCAGCAACACCCTCACCACCCTCCTGACCTCTCCCTCTCCCTCTACCTCTACCTCTCCCTCTCCCTCTCCCACCACCTCGGCCTCTGCCTACAGCACCCTCACCACCACCTCGGCCTCTGCCTCGGCCTACAGCTTCCCCCGCACGGGCACGCTTCCTAACCTGCACCGGGGGCACCAATGGTACATCGGGAGCGGGCCCTGGAAGAGGACCACACGACCATATCCATCTCGCTATATGCGTCTCATAAGAACACAATAGGTGAGGCGCACGTGGACGACAAATGTCCTGCATCGAGTCCCCGAGCCAAGGAAAATAGGTCGCTACGGCATGGTCATCGTCGTCTAAATCTCCCGACACTGGCTCTGAAGATGCGACTGGCTCTGCAGATGCGACCGTAGGAGGAAAAGATGTCGACGTTTCTGCATCTGTCACTGCAGGTAAATCCTGCTCTGTATGCTCTGAACTGCGAGGTAAAGCATCCTGAAACAGAGGTGCGTCCTGGATATCATAGTCATCCGTGGTCACCTGCGCCTGTACTGGTGTGGGCTCGATAGGGTCGAACGCAGTAACATATCGACCAGGATAATCTACATCGTCATGGAAATCTCCTCTCTGTCCATCCATCTCCATATGCGAACCATCTATCTCCTGCTGCTGCAGCTGTGCCTCCTCGTACTCATTCCCTGGCTCACGGCGCTCAGGTGATCCGGTGCCGAAAAATCGTTCGAGGGCCTCGAACGATAATCGCACACCGGCTGCCACATCATGTCGACGTGGAAGCCGTTCCGCTACTGGTGCGGGCATCGTGTTGCCCGTCTGATCCATGACGGCTTGTATAGTCTACATGTTTTTACATTTTTAGTATGACTAATTCATACTAAAATATTCGGAAATAATTTGCAACTTCGTAATCAAATTCGAGTCTTTATATCTACGAAAACTAAATTTTTTAATAGAAATTGTTAGAAATTTAACAATTAAGTCATAACTAGTTATGACTGTTAAGTTTTTAATATTTAATTCATAATTACTAAAAAATAAACATCTCAACTAATACGAAATAATAATCACTACTATTACTAAAAAATTACAATTAATACGAATTCATAATAATTCGATTAGGCATTCGATTAATGCATAATAATCTGAAACTTAATCGTAATTATAAAAAATTACGATTAATAAGAATTCTAATATTTAATTCATAAAAAACTGAAATTTAATCGTAATTATGAAAAATTACGATTAAATTACAATTAATACGAATTCTAATATTTAATTCATAAAAAACTGAAATTTAAACGTAATTATGAAAAATTACGATTAAATTACAATTAAGATACGAATTCTAATATTTAATTCATAAAAAACTTAAATTTAATCGTAATTATTACAAAAAAAATTACGAATAAATTTCCAAAATTAAATACGATAAATATTTGAAAAAAGCGGGTTTAGAAATTTTATACCGAATAAAGATCGTGCGGTGTCTCCGGAACCCGAGTCGCCGGAATAGTCGGAGGAGGAGCATTTACCGCTGCCAACGCGGCTCGAGTCGCATACCGCCGGCCACCTCCATTCACCAACGCTTCATCGTCGGACAAGGTCGCCGGAGGTGGCTCCGTTGGGACGGAAGTCGCCGGAGGTGTTGGGATTGGGACGAAAGTGGTGTGGTCGGGACCGGAAGAATGAGGGGGTTCAGAATCCATTGACGGAATTGTGTTTAGACGAGGGAAACGCTTGGAAATGGAAAAAATTTGGTCGGCGCCGTCGAGCTTAAACACGCAGAAAAGAAGAAAAAGAAGGAAGAAGAAGAAGCTGCGGCGCAGGGTTTAATAGACCCTGTGCGCAGTTCTTCTGCGCACTAATATGTGCGCACAAGTTCAGCGCACACATTCGGGAATCCGAAACGTCGTGCGCTGAACTTTTGCGCATTATATCTTATGTGCGCTTTGTTCCTGCGCACACATTTGACAGACATCGTCAGAATTTTCACATTTATCCCGAAAATACCCTTGTGCGCAAGAAAACTGCGCACCAACCTATGCGCATAACATCTGCGCACCAAATCGCGTGCATATAGAGAAAAAGTCGCGTGCATATAGGCGTTTCGTAATAAATATTCTTCTACTTTTTATTCTTGTGTCAAATAAATATCTTGTACATAGAAATATCATATAAAACTTATTCTTTTTCTCTAATATTACCGATATTTAGTGGGTTTGATAGATATTAAAAATATAAAAACTCTGTATGTAAAAATTACATTTAGTTTGCTTACATTTTTAATAATCATGTTTCTCTTTTTAACACACCTCTTACTTTTCTTACCAAAATTCAAGAATAAAATAGAAAAAATCTCTATATAACTACTAAAGCAAATTACATTTCTTCAATTCTAGCTATGTCACGTGGCATACTCTTCATTCAGGCCATCCACCTGTCGTAATTTCATTGGTCACGATTTTTTTATAATTTATTGTAATTTTCTCAAAAACAATTAATTAAATTTGGAAAATCGTGTGCAAAAATATTACAAAAAGATTGCTTAAGATCTTTCAGATTACAAAAAGATTTTTATGTGTTAATTTTCTAGATTTTGACCTCCCAATATCCTATTATTTTATTTTACAAATATATATTTTATTTTTATGATATGACGTATCACAAAAAGATTGATTTCTTAATAAATAAGAGAAATAATTATATTTTTGTGTTATTGTAGTGTTTTCAATTATATATTTTTATATATGTTGAAATCAATTTATTTAAATTTGTTACAAATTGACCCATGATAATTTGATCAAATAAGATTTTTGGTATTAAAAATTCATGTATATTCGTTGTTTATTATATTTAAAATGTAAAAACTGAATTATATATCAATATCATTTTAAGATATAAACTTATTTTCATATAAAATTTTATATTACATAATACTCCTTACTACTAATTCACTATATCGAGTTATATAAACCCGCGCATGGCGCGAGACCTAGTCTAGTTTGTGTATAAAATTAAAAGGCTAAAATGACTTACGTTATATTACATGAAAAATAAAATAAAATCAACTTCATGTAATTCTATTTATTACTTAGTAATTAATTACCGTTGTGTAAATTGAATTTTAAAAAAAAATATTAAAAAGCTAACTACTTATATGATACTAAACCAGAGGAGTATTATCAGTATATCACATTTTTACTTAAAATTTAAAACAATTGAATCTCTAGTTTGGAAAATTTTAACTCTTGTACAGTTTTACCACAGATCTAATGAAAGAAAAAAAAGGAGGGTGTTTAATTTTTTAGCAAAACGCTTCGTTTTGATCTTTTGAACATCTTTTTAAATTAGAAAAAATGGTTGATGTAAATTATTTAGTGAAATCCTAAATTTATCAATGGAGGGAACAACACTTATGAAGTACCAATTTCATTCAATTTTGACATTGGATAACCAATCTTTATATAGATAAGATAAGATGACTTATTTGCCCGGTAAAATTAGAAGTAAGTGAAGGTAAATAAGAAATTTCACAGAAATTAACGGCAAGTTTAATTGATGTGAAAAAAACGTGATTTCATGTTAACTAAATAGTATAAAGTGGTGGTTCCTTGAAAAAAAAAAAAAAAAAAAAAAAAAAAAAAGTGGTACAACGCAACTTCGGTAAAACAAGAGATGATTTAGGGCAAAAACATCTTAATCTTAATTTTTTATAATAAATACGAGTATAATCCAATTTCCGAGAATGCAACGCACTAGCCATTTCCCACAAAATTATCGCGCACGTTCGAAGCCATAACCTAACTCATCAAGTCCGAAGCCATTTCCAGGCGGAGAATTGGGTTCGCAGAGAAATAACGCTAATTTCAGGTGCGTAATTCCTTGTATTTTTCACAAATTCAGTGTTTTGTATGATATTCTGCAGTGATACTGATTTGTGTTAATCAACCTCTGGTAGGTTGTTAAAACCCTAAATGTTTTGGAACAGAAATTTTCAACCTTTCACGATTGTAATGCATAATTTTTCTTATTTTGAAGCTTTTGATTGAGAATTGAGATGTGATGTAAACTGTTTTCATATGTTCAGCTTTTGATCATCCTTGTATTGATATGACTTCCAGGGCTTGTATCATCATGGCAGAAATTGAGTCTGTTTCGAAAAATGCAAGAACTGATTATCAGTTGGATTGTGATAGGCTGAGTAATCTTCCTCTGAATATCATACATGTCATTTTAGCACGTGTTCCAATTGAATATGCTATTAGAACATGCATCCTGTCAAGTCAGTGGAGGTACACATGGACTACTCTTCATGAACTTGTTTTTGATGATTATTGTGCAAGTCTAAACTACGAATTTTCTGGAAAGTACACAAAAAACTTCATCAGCCAAACCATTTTCCATCACATTGGACCCATCCACAAGTCCAAAATAGATGTATCTCTCAGTGAGAGTCGATCTGAAATTTATAAATGGGTACATTGTCTGTCTAGGAAAGATATCAGAGAGTTATCCATACATGCAGAGAATTATGAAGTAGATCAATTGCAATTGTACTCTACTGTATATTCTTGTAATAAGTTGACCTATTTGAATCTTTTCTGGTGTAATATGGATGCACCACCTCCAACCTTCAAGGGATTCTTGTTCTTGAGACACCTTATTCTTCAATCGATTTACTTGTCTACCGACCAACTCGAAAGTCTTTTTGCCAGTTGTCCTCTTCTCGAGAGACTCGAATTATCCGATGCGAGAGATTCAGAGTTGAGAATTACTGTTCCAAATCTCAAGTATTTGGATTTATGTGGTGGTTACTTTGCAATGTGCTTGAATGTTCCTCTTTTGGCTGAAATGAGGGTAGAATTGGACAATGATGAAGATTTCACTTAAAGACATGAAGACGAGGAAAGGTCAGTTTGTAATTATACCAATTTCTTTGCTGGTTGTATGCTTCTGGAGAAGCTGACAGGAATGGTGTACTTCACCAAGGTTAGAATTTTTCTCTTCCTTGTATTAGCTATGTCAGAATTTTTCTAATATACTTCTTTGTATGTGTGTGTTTCTGTACGCGTGTCAGTATCTGAGCATGGGCATTAAAATCTGTCATCATTCCTTGGTGTTTCATCACCTCAAGGTTGTTGAATTACATGGCGTGAATTCTAAAGATAAAGACGAGATGTTGGTTGTTGCTCGTCTCATTTTTGACGCCCCCAATCTACAAAACCTTACACTCCAAGTAAGTAATGATGCATATGCATAATGTTTAAAACCATATGAATTTATCCAAGTTTTATGCTCTTCTGGTCTTGCTTCTGTACGCGCAGTTTGAAATATTTGATAAATTAGAAGATGCATCAGAAGCTTGGGATTTGGAATATCCATCCAATTCCAGACTTGAGAAGCTTAGGGTTGTGAAGATACATGGTGTTAGAGGTCTTCCAATGGAGAGGAAATTCATTAAATTCTTGCTCAAAAGTTCACCAATGCTTGAGAAGATGAGTGTTTATTATAGCAGTAGACTCTGTGCCGAGGAGATAGAAAATCTTACTGATGAATTACTGAGCTGCACTCCATCGAGCTTCTACAGGCGCCGAGATTTTGATTTGCACTGCTCATTCAAGTGCAACAACAAGAATCCTGTAGCTGAGCTGCATTGGTTAATTAAGTAAGGGAGCTTCTGAATACACTTCTTAGTCATGTATACTTTACAACTCTGTTTAGATTGATTGATGTTTTAGTGGTTTTGATGTACTCTGTTTTTTTATGTTGAACCGTTGGATTTATGCCTTGTAGGACTTTATCATCATTATGACAGAAAAATGAGTCTTTTTTGAAAAAAGAAAGAAAGGAATGTTAATTGGGTCATGATTTCAATTGAAGATCGGCTATCAGAACCTGCATCCTACCTGAGCTGGTTTTTTATGAGAATGATGATAAAGTCAAGATTACGAATCACGATTAGAATTAGAAAAGTATATGGAAAACCTCATCAGCCAAGCTCTTTCAGAAGGACCCATCTATAAAGTTCAAAATGCTGGTGTCATTTGGAAAGTGTCACCTAAAATTGATAAAGACCTTTATTATTTAGCACACCCTAAAATTTTATTTAGCACACCCAAACATTCGTCACGTAACTATTGCATACATCCGTCACGAAGGTTCTATAAACATCCGTCACGAAGGTATGTAAAACATACGTGACGAAGGTTTCCCAAACCTACGTGACGAAGGTTGCTCAGACATCCGTGACGAATGTCTCAATTTTGCAGATATAAAAGAGATTTTTTACCCAACCCTAATGTAACTTCTTCTTCTCCATTATACTCGTATTCGGCGCAGCAACAACAAAGCACAACACCATTCTCTACATTTCTTCATCTCTTTCACTACAATAATCAACAAATCAAGCAATAAGGTAATTTCTAACTCTCTTTTGCATTAATTTTCCATGTTTGATGAAGTTATGTCAAAACCATTGAAATGGTGTGATTAAATTAGATTGATATGTGTATTAAGCATGTTTTTTTAGTTCAATTGGTGTTTGTTTATGTTTAATTGAGAGTTGTTTCAAATTTTAGATATAATCCCCAAAATTGATGAACTCATGTGAATTAGGGTTTGACATTTTGATTAAGAAACTTATGGAATGAAATGATTTAGGGACTAATGTGTTTGGATAGCTTCATAAACTGTTTTTCTGCTTGAAATTGTGCAAATTTTGTGCAAATTCATTCGTCAGCGGATATGTTGGCACTTCTGCGTTTCTGCATTTGTGCAAAAACCTTCGTCACGAAGGTTTTCAGAAGATACGTGACGAAGCTTCTTTGAACATTCGTCACGGATGTTTACTGGTTCTTCGTGACGGAAGTTATGCTGAGATCCAAGGTTTAGTAAAGTTCCGTGACGGAAGTATACTGGACCTTCGTGACGGATGTTTTTGCATTTCTGTGGTGTTTTTTTGTTTTGTTGTTGGTTTGGTATGCATGCGTAAATTTACAAAATATTATGTTAGTGTAGATGCATCCGTCTTCTAGAAGTGCCCGGAAGAATGCCCGTAATCAAACTCGAGAAGAAATCGAGGCTGGAGGAAGGCCCGCTTATCAGCCGAAGCCGAGGAAGAGGTGTGGAAGAGCTGACGAGGGTACAAGTGCAAGTGAAGAGGTCCCACAACCTTCTTGGCATGAACAACAACAGCTAGCCCCTAGTGCCTATTCGAACCTTTACGAGAACATGGTTAGTTAATCTGAAATTCACATTATATTATTGTTTTTTGTTTTTATTAAATTAATAATTTATGAAATTTATTTTATTACAACAGCAAATCCCGATGACTCCAACCTATGAGGCACATTATCCAACTTGGAGTCCGCAGAGTGGTGTAAGTATTAGTTTAAAATTTAATATATAGTCGATTATGAGTGAAAGTTGTACATTTTACTAATAGCAATTTTTTTTTTTGTAATAGATCCCTACATGGGTTCCCCCCTCTTCTCCACAAGTCGCATGGGATGAAGCAGTAGGCCGTCAATAGGCCTTTCAGCCAGAAGCACCAGAATGGCAATCTGGTCCAACTGCTTCCTGGGCTGAAGGACAGTTTGAGGGCCATTACGGGGGGGTCGATCTTAATGAACATGGCGATGAAAAAGACGAAATTTACCCGAAGTTACAGTGGGCTGTGCCTGGAGGTCCTAAGGAGATAGACTTGCTGCATAGCTTCAGCGGGCACACTGCTTATATGGTTTGGCAAGGACATGTAAGTAAATCTATCACCTTTGGTTGAATTGTTAATTGTGTAATTTCCATGCTTCGTTAATTTAGACATGATTTGTTAATTGATTTAAATGTACTTAAAAAAAATTGAAATATGATAAATAGGAGAGACCGCAATTGAGAAATACGGTCAGAAAAGAAGGTTTGAAAAAATGGAAGTTAGAGGGCGACTATCCTTGGGTTTCGTTGGCCAGGGCTTCTGGTTTGTCACATTTGCAGACCCTCATGTATCCCAACCACGACCAAGGGTTGATCAATGCATTTGTTGAGCGCTGGCAGCCAGAAACAAATTCTTTTCACTTGCCATTTGCTGAAATGACAATCACCCTATTAGATGTGCACAAGATTTTGGGTATCCCTATAAACGGAAAGGGCATGGGATTTCGCACATCTGCTGATGGAGTTGGCAAAGCTGACACGAAGGCTGTAATGGTCAACAGAGCAAAGAAGGCTTTTGGTATAGATTTACTTGACGCAAGAGTCAAAGCTGGTAATGAAGTTTCACCGGAGCTTTTGAGGGAACAATGCATGGCAATGGATAATGAGGGGAACTTTGAAATGGATCAAGTCTCAATCGCTAAGGGTTGGTTGACATACTTGTTGGGAATGACATTGTTTCCTGACAAGTCGTCGTACATGATCAAGTTGATTCACCATGAATGGCTTAATGATATGGCAAATATCCATGGTGTGTCTTGGGGTTCGGGTGCGTTGTGTGCTTTGTATGGACAACTGGGTAAATACTCCCGCAGAGATTGTGCAACGATGTCTTTCTGTTACACCTTGTTGATGGTATGTTTGTCTTTAATTAATTGTTTTGATTTGAATACTGTTTCTTTTGTTTTCCTTAGTTTTGTTTGATGATGTAGGGTTGGATCTATTTGTACTTTCCTGCTTTTGCCCCTCCACAAAACTATGAGTGGGATGAGACAATGCCATATGCAGCCAAATTTGATTTGTCTGAAAGACCGGACAATCGTCGCAACTACAGAGAGGAGCTAAACAATATGAGCGTAGAAGGGGTATGATTATTTTTTCATTAGCTGTTAATTTGTTATTGTAGTTTTCAACTTGTTTTAATGATTTATGTACAACAGGTTGAGTGGCAACCATATGGACGCCTAGATTTTCGTAGGGAAGAACTTCGGCCGGCTTTCTTTCATGGGATCCTGCATGTTTTGGACAAGACCGAGCCTCACATGTCACTTCGAGTTTGCAGACAATTTGGTCGAGTTCAAGGTGTGCCAATCCCTCCCATTCAACCAATTAAAGCTAGAAGGTGTGGAAACAATCGTAAGTACGTAGTGGAGTATGATCCCACCAACTGGAGTTGGGAGCAAAGGGAGAACAACTCTGTAAGCTTATGGGAAATGGGTGTAGAAGCAGATCCTCCATCTCTCTGCACTGATGATTACTTGGAGTGGTACTTGGCTCATACTCATCCAATAATCTCTCCTTATACTAAGGAGCAACTCCTGCAGGTTTGTAATTAATCTTCAAATTCTATAAATCTATAACATAATCAATGTTTGACTTAATTTATTTTGCACTTCACTGTAGGCAATTCGGACTTCTGTGTACAATCTGGAGCCGTATCGGGATGCAGATAATGAGGAGAAGTATTCCCGTATGAAAGACGTTGTTTGTCACACTTTGGATGGGTTCTATCCTTTCCTTGAGTAGGTTGGATTGATGTTGGATTTAGTTTGTGCTTGAGTTTTAAGAACATGCTTTGTAGTGTTTGAACGAATTACTTGTTATTTGGTTTGTTTGCAATTGTCTGATCCCAATCAATGTCCGGCCCGAAACGCCATTATCTAATCGAAATCAATATCCGGCCCATCAAATGTAGATCAGAAGATGGTGGGTTACAGCTGTAACACACTCAGGACAAGTAAGTGTGTTACAACTGTTGCTAGCTGTAACTCACTTAAACAGAGTAAGTGAGTTACAGCTGTTGCAAGCTGTAACCCATTTACCTTCAACTCTATATACAGGACGTTTCAGCATGGAATAAGCAACACATTTCAACTTCATAAAGAAAAACAATTATGGATCCAGGAGGGAAGCTTTGTTGGTGCAACAAAGTGCCAACTGAACAGACTTGTACTGAGCAATTCAATCATGATAAGGTGAACTACGGGAGAAGATATTGGGGATGCCCTGATAGGACGTGGAACTCGATTGATGAAGATGGTGGGTGCAAATACAGGCATTGGATCGACCGTCCATACTCAGGTCGAGCAAGGGTGGTTATAGAACAACTGAATGAGGATAATTTGTTTCACTCTACAGAGGCCGGTGGACTGCAAGAGCTAACTGAAATGCTGAGGGCAATGTCAAAAAGCCTAAACGACGAGGTAACTGAACTTCAGGAGAAAAATGCTGAGCTCATGGATGAAAATGCTGCACTTGCCGCGGAGAAGCAGGCCTTAGTTGATGAGAAGTTTGGAGCAAGTTCCAGTGGGACTAAGTAGTTTAATGTTTGTTTAAGTTTCTGTTTGTTTACGTTCTTGTTCGCTTCAGTTGTTGTTTGTTTAAGTTCGATCACTTTCCAGTTTCTTGTATCCAACTACTTCTCTAAGTGAGTCCAAATACATGCAAACATTACAAATCTTAGTCATTACAAATCCTAAACAATCCATTTCGACTGAATCTTAAACGCTAAGATTAATTACGTTGTTGCCTTTCTTGTTTCTTGCTGGGGCTCTAGGCCTTCTGTACGCCGCTAGTTGCTCAGTAAAAGGGTCTATCAAGGAGCGAGCTGCCGGTGAACAGTGACGATGCCACATATGATAAACTTCAGGTAATGGAGAGTCATCGGCAATTGGCATCTACAATAAGGCAAATGATTTACAAGACAAATGTACGAGGTATTGATTTAAAAATATAAACACCAAATTGATAGAGTGAGTTAGAAATTACCGAAATGAAGTGTCTTTCATCTTCAACAAGGGCAATGCAACATATGGGCAATTTCTCTCCCGGAGCGATGTTGTCGTCCAATACTATAGGCAAATATGTTTGCCAAATTGATTTCGCAAGCACAACTAATGCACAATTGAAAGTCGTAGCTACTACACACCCCATCGCCGGGACTTGTAACCATGTCTCTTCGGGTGCCATCTCTCCTGGTCCAGTCCAAGCTAGGTTTGTAACTGCTATCAAAACATCAGGCGTTTCAACTGGCAATACCCAACAAGCTTGCAACCCATTATTCCAATGTGCAAATGTCGTTTGAGCCATTTCAGATCTAACTCTCCTGCAATTATCTTGGTCCCACCCTAATTGTTGTGCTATAGCTCTGTATCCACAATTTCCATCAGCGACAATGGGATACCAACCTTGCACGTAGGGACGCATGCATGGAGGTACGAGAGCATTATACTTTGTAAGCTTCTGCAAAGCCCACTGACCACTCTTACCCTTCCCGTATGAAGTCGGTTTTTGCTTCTTTGGAGGCGTTTCTTCAAGTGTTGCATTAGTGTGCTCCCAATGTGAAGGTTGTCTTTTCATTGGATTGTACTCTTTGTTTGGAGCTCCTGGAGGTCGTCCCTTCCCCCTTTTCACACGAGCTGGCTCCTGTAGGTTGGTCATTTGGGGGTTACCTATTGCCAAACACTTCATTGCACACTCGTGTTGGTCATAAGGTGACATTCCCTCCCATTGCTCAGCCATAAACTCATCCATCAAGTTTCTGGCTACTACCCTCCGCACTTGTAATTCGTCTTCAATCTCTACTTCTTTCAAAGTCAATGTCCTCCAAAAGGCATGAACCGCTTCAACTGGAATTGGTTCTTGACGCCTCACGTATTCATAAATGTCATGCACACATAGCAATCCATCTTTCTTCCTTATTACGCATTCACAATGATCAAGATGCATGCCATATTCCCCTTTCTTGTATTCAGTTAGCAATCGACTCAAACAAGTATAAGACACTCTGTATTTAAGAAACTTGAAGAGATCAACGTCTGTAATGTTACTTACAGTCTTTTGCTGACTTTCATTGAAAGTACCCAAGATCTCCTTGAACTGATTGCGCATCTTCGCATTGTATCTTTGAAACACAGTGTCTATCTTCTGGCTTGGCAGTGACAAATAATTTTTGAAGCTAGAATGTTCACTTTCAACCCTGCATAATCAAAACAATTTTTTATAACAACAAATATAAAGCTAACATAATTTGCAAAACAATTTGAAACGTAATCACATTACTAACCTGTTTGTGGTGTTGGAGCCTAATGTAAAGATTTTATCCACATAGATCGAAAGAAATCTATTGCCGTAGGGGTTTAGCCAATTCTTCTTCAGGTACCTAATCTCAGATGGATATTCAGCCCAATCTTGTTCAATACGCCCCAGCTGAATGTTGTATGCCAAATCTGTCGACTGTTTGAATAAGTTAAGACAGTCACTTGCAAAATGGGTCCCCCTTGCTTGTGACCGCATTGCTAGCTTAGCATGGTCCTCAATGTTCTTTTGGACGTGCCGCCTACAGAGGAGGAAAGTAGAATCTGGAAAGATCCTATCCAAAGCGTTCATCAAAGCTTTCTCTCGATCAGTGACTAAGCAAGTTGGCGTCATCTTAACAACCCTAAACAACTCAGCCAATTGATACATGCACCACGCATAGTTTTCTTCTTTCTCTTCTGACACGAAAGCCCCAACAACGACATAGTTCTTCCACGTTGATGTTATTCCAACAATCTCTATGAAGGGCATGTTGTACCTTTGCAGGATAATACATTACTATTAGAATTTATAGAGTAAAAACAAACATCAGACTTTTTAACTTAATTATACTTACTGAATTGTGCTGTATGTTGCGTCAATCAACATTACGTATGGAAACGCCTTAAGCAGTTTCATCGACTCTGGGCTTGCGAAGAACACATCTGTGATCTTATTTGTCACTTCGTCGCTCTTGTGTCTTACGAAGTAGTTCAACTCCTTCGAACGATAGAAGAATTCTTGGATCACAGTTCTTCCCTCCATCCTCTCTGTTCTGAACTTGTTACAAAAGTTGTACACTTGTGACTTCTTAGTCATGTTGTCAGGAGATTCATTGAGCCTTGTGTACATCTGTATTGGTCTAGCATTTCCCTTCCTCATGTCTAGTAATACCTTTTCCTCCTCAGGTGTAAGTCTTCCAGCAAATGCGTTACCGTGTAAGGATTCACCAATAATATGGTTGTGAGTTCCATGATCAGCCCTTATGATCCATTCCCCATTTTCAGTCTCTCTACATGCAATATGAAATTTGCAACCACATTTCTTTGTGTGGCTGAATTTCCTAGTTCTCCCAACTGAATCAGGAATGTAATGTCCACTGCGCTCGCATTTAAGCCAAGACCTTCCTAACTTCCCTTTGAAGTCAGTTCTACCAACCTTCAACATGAAGTTATGAGTTTTACCAATATCTCTTGCCCACTGTTCTGCTTCTGCTCTTGAGCTGAAGATCTTATCAGTGACGAAAACTTCTGAATAATCTAATGATATATGTGGGTCCTCATAAGGCACAACACTGTCAAACTGTGGTACTGTCTTCAATTTCGGGAAATACTCAATGTCTTGATATGGTTGCGATAAAGATTGGTATTCAGGAACATTAGACCAATCAGTTTGATGAGAATGATATGGAGGAGGTTCAAGCTGAGAGACTATTGGCGGAATATCAAAATCCAAACCAAGATCAAACGAAGGCACTCCATCAGGTCCCAAAGGAATATCGGCATTGATCGATAAGTTTCTTAAACGATTGAACGCTGGACTATTATTCTGTAAAAACAACAAAATAAATAAAACTGCATTCAGAAACCAGATTTTTCCTCCTTCGTCACGAATAAATCATTGACCTTCGTCACGGATAAAACCAGTAGTTACGTGACGAAGAAATTTGCACATTTCTTGTGCAAATACCTTCGTCACGAATGTCTAGCAAACTTCCGTCAGGAATGTCTTACTTAGTTCTGTGACGAATGTCATATTTACCCCATTTCAAATTGTTTTTTACACTTTGTTACCCCTAAATTCGAATCAAACCCTAAATTCCAACACAAACACAAATTTTCACACAAATTTTCACACAAACCCTAACTTCAACATCATATTCAAATTTCCACACAAACACAAATCATGCTCCTAGTATGTAACAACTAAAATAAACATATTACAACTTGATTTTCACACATTCAACACAAACAACTAACTTCAAACTATTCAATTTCATAAAAAAAACATATATTTTACCTACAAACCCTAACATTAACATTATTAAAAACAACTATAACATACCTCATTGTAGTTCCCCCACGATGGACCATCTTCATCAACATTTTGGTGTATGTAATCATCCCAATTTGACATTTTCAATTGAATAATGTGTTTGAATGAAAGTGTTTAGGGTGAAATGAAGTGAAATATAGGAAATGAAGTGAAATATATGAAGTGAAAAGGTAGAAGAAGAAGGTGGTTCGGATAAAACTTATGGTCATTAAATGCAGTTGGTGTGGATTAGACATAATAGCTTTACTTTTGCAGATATAGCTACCTTCGTCACGTATCTTTTATGGTTCTTCGTCACGAATGTTAGTAAGATCTTCGTCACGAATGTTCACAATACATTCGTGACGAAGGTATGGTGAAATACATTCGTGACGAAGGTATGGGTGTGCTAAATAAAATTTGAAGGTGTGCTAAATAAAGGCTTTGTTGATAAATTGGTACATTGTTTTATTCAACTTCAAAGACTTATTCAATACAAGTCCCATAGGTAACGAACATAGCCCCATCCATTTGCAGCTCCCTTTGGTGGATTTTTACATGAATTTTATAGAGTGGAAACAAGTGGACATACAATACAAGTATACCACCATACAAGTTACACAAAGGCGAACCAAAATTTGAATTCAAATATTATTAGTTGTAATCTAAACCATACAATTACATCTTCTGAACAAATCAAAAATATTTTTGACTTGCAAGATCATGTTGACAAATGCTAGACTAACATAGTAGATATTTCCTAAGAAATGGTTGTCACTTAATTAAATAAGAATGAGATGTTCAAAATCATAGTTAATAGTTTTTCTAACCTATATCCTGATACTCCTAAGACAGGGGTCTTGTTTGAGCCGGACAAATTTATCTTGCACCGATATTAAAACACTATTACGTGGTGTTTAAAATTTGAGTTTTTTTAACGGGATTTATATCACAATTTTGAAAAATCCTAGTTATAGAAGTATTAAAGCACTATGAGGTGACATTTAAAGTGAGCTTATAATCCAGACTTTCCTGAACCATGATATAAAGTGAGCTTTATAACATGTTTATAATTTGGAGAACTAGAAACGGGCCTCCGCGCTACGCGCGAGGAAATTACAGTTTTTAATATGATTTAACGTTGTTTAATAGGCGTCCTAAAATTAAATTGAGCTAATCATATTCACAACTCTTTATGATTTAGAATCTAACATCGACAAAGCAGTCTCTAATCTTTGTTCTATCAAAAAGAAAAAAAATAAAGTTTAATTAGTGATTATGTTTTTCCTGAATTGGTGTTCCTAATTAGCTCGTGTATTGACACACAACTACCTATGAATTCGTCTCTCCCTTTAAAATCATCACATTACCTAATTAGCTCGGGTGCTTTTTTTTTGCCAAACAATTAGCTCGTGTATTGGTGTTCCTATTTTATTAGGGCTTAAATCAACAGACTGAAACCCGCGTACGGATCTTGCGTAATTATAATTTCTTAAATGTTTCATAATAGATATTGAAATGATATTATATCATATAATCAAATGAGTTTGATGATTTGTACCTCTTCTCTCAATTCGCCAAATTGTTATATCATTTTCTAATATTATTGTAATATACGGGACATAAGTTTTTAAAAATATGATTTTTAATATTCTTGTAATGTACAGGACAGAAGTTTTTAAATATATGTTATTTGCGTATGCAATTTCTTCAATGCTCTATATGCTAAATTTTTGTTCAAGTCTTGTTTGCAGTATTATTACCAACTCCACAGATTTTGGTATATAAAATAAGGTAATCTATTTTGATTTATTAATAGCCAAGTTGGTGAATATATGATCTATTTTTATGTCTATAACTCATTACAATTGAATAAACTCGAGGACCAGTTATTAAATGTCATTTCCCCATTGTATACATTTTTGACGTGTTTACTAAATTATCATGCCTGTTGGAAACTGAGTGTAAATGTTTGAAAACAACATGCTAGCATATTGCAATATGTAATATTGTTTACAATTACTAAAATTAGATGCAAACGGCCTCCGATAAGGGCTCAAAGTTTGGTACTAATGACGAAAAATGTAGTTTAGGATAAGTAAAAAGTAAACACTTCAAGCACAAAGAAATTGAAAGAGGAAAAAATGCATACCATATAGTTCACAACATATCTCCCTCTTTGTATAAATTTAGTAATTGCAAAAGTTAAATCCTTTTACAAAGACACATGATACATGAATTGAATATAGGGAATTTAGATTCTTTGGTAAGTCGGTCCTCTAAACTCTGTAAACCTGCATATTATTTGTATATATATATACTCCATCCGTCCCAAAATATGAGTCTCATTGTACAAAAATATCTTGGATTAAGGCAAATGCTTTAACGTACATAAGTGCATTGAAAACGATGAATGTAAAATATTAAAATAATTCCTTAACCAATGGAAGAAGAGTTTACAAATGAAAAGTGCATAAGTGCATTGGAAATGATGAATGTAAAATATTAAAATAATATGAGTAAGGGTATAATTGGAAGAAGTTTATGGACAAAAATAGAAATGAGACTAACATTTTGGGACGCCCAAAAAGGAAAATGGGACTCATATTTTGGGACGGAGGGAGTATAATTTACTAAAGCCTTCATGTGTACCTTTGAAAAAAGTTATTGATCTGACTTTTTACTTTTTACTTTATTAATCTATTGATAAAGTCAATTTCTGCAAAATCATACCATCCACTCCAAACCTCTGTCCACATGAGAGGTTTATAAGGTCTGTTTTAGTAAACACATAACAGTAAAAGTCGTTGCAAGTATATTAATCTGTCACAATAAGATCATTAACTATTAAAAAATTTATTTTGAAAAGAATTAAGATTGTCAATAAGAACACTGAAACTTATAAAGGGATCAAGAGAGTCATCTTCCTTGCACATTAACCATGGAACACCAATATCTAATCCAACAACAATGTTAGCAGCCCATCTCATGTGATCACAACCTTCTTGTCCAAACATCTTTCTTTGCATTTTATATTTATATTCGATCTGAAAACACAAACTGATAACACATAATTCAGTTTTTGAAATCAGAAACTCAAATTAATTTGACTAATCTTAATTACAAGAGGTCATGAAAAAAAGAGTCAATGAAAACATACAACATTGAGTGATGTTAAGGCATTGAATTTCATGTGTATAAGAGTGATTGCCATGGAATTTCTTTTTATTATTGCCTTCAAAATGCTCAAAAATTCGATCTAGTTTTGGGCGCATTCTAGTTGCGCCCAAAACTGAATCGGGTTTTAAAAAAAAGGTTTGGAGTGTCAGTTAAAATTTTCCAAGTGCCGGATTTTTCCCCACAATCATATGGTCAAGTATGTGCGCGAGGGGGAGAAAAGATAAGTAGACATCATTTAGATTCATCTATGTAAGAAAACAATTACCACGTTCAAAATTGAGGTTGATCGGTGAATTTGAAAGGGAGAGTGGGGATCGAGGAATTGGGGGTTATCGGCAGTGGCGGATCTAGAAAATTTCTACTATAGGGGCTCGTATTAGAATTAAGATTATAAATTATGTTCTCTTTTTCTTGAGTATTATCAATTTGATTTAAACATATTCAATATAATATTAACCCACATTTAAAATTTAAATTAATTTCAACAAAAAAAATTTAAATTAATTAAATTTTTTGTGGTAAAATCAATAATAAATAGGCAATAACTATATGCACGCGAATCGAGGCGTATATGCACGCGATTCTGTGCGCGCAACTTATGCGCACGCATCTGTGCGCAGTTCTTATGCGCATACGTGTTTTACGGGGTATTACGGGTACTTTTCGTAAATTTTCAGAGTCTGTAACAACTTGTGCGCCTAACTACTGCGCACAGGTTGAGAATCTGTGCGCCGTGTTTCTGCGCACTGTTCAAACATAGTAGCCGTTGAAATTTTTGAAAAAAGTAGCCGTTAAATGTAAAACTGTGCGCTTAGGTTCTGCGCACAGATGCTTTAGGGTTTGGGTTTGTGCGCGGATGGTTAGAGTACGGGTCTTTACAGTTTCATTTGGACCACAACGGTCATAAATATGCCTATATAAAGCCATAATCTCTTCGTTTCCAACAAATTCATTCAAAACCTCTTCGTTTTCCAACAAATTCATTCAAAATGTCTCGTCGTAATCAAAACTCTCGTATGTTAGAGTTGATTAATCAAAGTTGTGAAGATAGTGATGAAGAACACGATTGGGATAGCGGATCACAAGAAGAGGAAGACGACCCAAACGACGACGAATGGTTGGATGGTTTCTTAGAAGACGAAGAGTTCGGCGACTGGGATCCGAGTGGTGAATTTGTGGTTAGTATAATATGTTATAATTTGAAACATATGGTAGCGTAATTAGTTTCAAATTAGTTTCATATGCTAGCATAATTAGTTTCATATGCTAGCCTAATTAGTTTCATATGATAGCCTAATTAGTTTCATATGATATCCTAATTAGTTTAAAGTAATGATTCGTATTTTGCCTTGTTATTTTGGTAGTAGTGTAATTGTCGCTCTACAATTACGTATAGGGGAAAGATTATTCGGATTATTTTAGAAGCGCACAATATTGGGATACTCCGCAAGAATTGTATGAGTGGGCGAGAGATAGAGGAAAGGAGTTAGTGATAGCTTTGGTAACGCGTAATTCAAGTCCGTACCAAATAAGTATTGTGTGCGATAGATTTGGAAAACCAAGATCTGGGAGGCCAAAGGTGAACAAAGAGAATCCACAGTTGGCTGTTCCTAGGCTTAGAAAGTCGAAGTCGAAGAAGTGTGAGTGTAGATTTCAGCTACTGGCAGTGCGAAAGAAAAACATTCCCGGGGTCGCAGGAGAAAAATGGATTTTAGGTGTGATAGAAGGTCGGCATAACCATGTGATACTTGCTAGTTTTCATGGGAATGCATTCATGGGTCGAATGACGGAGGAGCAAGAGCTTTGTGCTAGGCGGTGGGGAGATGGAACTGGACGCAAGACGCCAAAAGAAATTATCTCTAAATTGAGGGAGAAGTACCCTGGTAATGTTACTTCAAGGAGACAAGTTGCAAACTTTTTGCAGAAGGTGAATTACGAAGATCGCGGAGAGCTAAACGTGACACAGTGGTCGCTTAAGTTTTTGCGAGACCACGACTACGTAGTTCACCCACATAGAGACACGACAAACGGAGAGGTTGCAATATTATTCTTTGCTAACCAAGAGTCGTTGCGTTTGTTGAAGAAGTACCCGTACGTGGTAATTATCGATGCGACGTACAAGACAAACAAGTAAGTGTCTACAATACCTTGGTCGATATTTAGTTCGGATAATGATATATGTTCTGTAGTGATATATGTTAATGTTTCAATAGATATGAAATGCCGCTCGTAGAGATCGTTGGATTCACCAGTACACACAAGACGTTCAAATCGCGTATGCATTCACTAAAGCGGAAAGGATTTATCATTACACATGGATAATGATTCAATTGAAGTCATTATTCATAGATTTGGGAGTGATGCCAACGGCTATAATGACAGATTGCGAAGACGCACTGATAAAAGGGATAAAGACTGTTTTCGGGAGCGAAGTTCAACATCTGTTGTGTTGGGTGCATATCAAACACAACATTGAGGCACATGCTTCGACCATCCTAAAGAGACAAATTAAAGTGGAAGCCTTTGCAGGACAATGTTGGGGACTATTTTGCTCAGCTACTGAAGAGACCTATGAACTGCGGCTCGAACAGTTGAAGAGATCTTGGAAGAGGGGCCTTGTGGGATACGTCGAGAGAACATGGCTTAATCCTCACAAGACAAGTATAGTGAGGGTTTGGACAGATCATAAGCTTCATTTCCTTACGAGGACTTCAAACAGGTAAATATTGATATTTTTTAGTTAAAGACGATTATATCATAACGGCGTACTTTCTGAACTTACCAACTTAACTGTTTTTTAGAGTTGAAGGGATGCACAAGGTTTTGAAAGATATTATTAGTTCCAGCAGAGGGGGCTTTAACAGAGTGATCGTAGGGATCCATCATTCAGTACTCCTTCAGATTGATTCAATTAGGGCGAGCATGAACATGTCTCTCTCCAAACGACCAACTGATTTTGATGATCCAAACATGCATCCGCTTGGAAGGGCTATTTTTTCCCGACTATTCTACAAAGTGTCAGACAGGTGTTTTGATCATTTGTTGGCTACTTATGAGATGATGTTGACGGGGAAATTTCCTGAACAATGCACCGACCATTGGGTGAGGAACTGTCTTGGGTTGCCGTGCGTCCATCAAATTGCACACGCTATCATTTCAAACACACCCTTGATTGAGGATGACATTCACCCATTCTGGAGGGATTTGCATTGGGATGACACTCCTGAAACAGAAGACGACCCAAATCTGAAGGTCCGAATGAACATTATAGAGTTGCGACTCCATGAAATGTTCACCAAGTTGGAACTTGGAACCTTGAAAAAAAGCACGGCATACCAGCTAGGTGAGTTGTATCAGGACTTGGAGCATCCTGAACTAACTACCTTGAAAGAACCGACAAATGTGAGAAGAAAAGGCAGGCCAAAGGGTGCAAAGAACAAGGATAAGGAGGAGGTTGACAGTGAAAATGACAAGGAGGATGACATAAAACAAGAAGATATGGAGCAGTATGAGATGGAGGAGGCAAAGCAGAAATCAAAAGGAAAGAAGAGTACATGAGCAAGACGGCCAGGTCGTCCTAAAAAGGAGGAGGATGACAGTGAAAATGACAAGGAGGAATCGAGAGAGAAGAGTTATTTTGAGCACAAACAAGAAGAGCTGGAGAAGTATGAGAAGGAGGAGGCAAAGCAGAAATCAAAAGGAAAGAAGAAGGCAAACAATACAGGAGCAAAACGACCAGGTCGTCCTAGAGAGCAAACAACGACATCACTTCCCGTGGTCATTGAGGCCGAGGAGTTGCATTCTCAACCCATGTCCGACCTATCACAGCCTGAAGGATCAAACTACACTGACTTCGATCAGTGCCCTGAAGAACTTGGTGTTCCTCTCATTCATAGGGGGGTTGACTTCGGCATTGACAATTTGGATGATTTTTGGCTTCCATACATCACAGATGTTAGACAGGTACGTTCTGACGGACATTGTGGTTATAGGTCGATGGCCTTACTTCTGGGAAGAAAATAACAAGAGTACGGAAACATTCGGCGTGAGCTGGTAACGGAGCTGCTTCAGAACCGAGAATTGTACGAGCCTATTCGTCGTCGTCTTCGTCCGAGTACTTGGGAGGATCTTATTCTCCAAGTTAACCATTGCAGAAGCCCTTGTTCAGAACTGTACTGGTTGCACTTTCCACTGATGGGCTTAGTGTTTGCCACCCTATACCAAGTTGGCCTCGTGTTATTGTGTTGGGATGCTCCGACCTTTTGCTTACCGCTAAGGTGTAGAACAGAAAACGCTGATCCTCCACGACAGATTTTCGGCATGGCACATGTAGGCAACCGTGACCACTTCATATCGGTAAAGTAGACAATTGTACTTGATACTTGTGTAATCATAGTTTTTTGTTTAATATCTTAAGTCGATTGTGTTTATATAGGTGGCGTTGATGGTTGGTTCGCCACTACCGCATACTCCCAGTTCGTGGAAGAGACACGTAGATCCAAACATTCAATGGTGGGAAGAAACATTTGGGGACAATTTGAGGATGTATCGAGAGTACCGCATTTCAAATGGCCGGGCACCAGATCCATTCATGTATAAAGGAGGGACCGAACCCGTTCACATATCTGACTGAGTGAGATTGTCATGTAATAATTAGAAGACGCATTGGAATTTCTTAGTTTGTAATGCCTTGGTTTTTAATGTTTCGTATTTGTTATTTTGGTAGTAGTGTAATTGTGCTTTATATAACAATGAATGGATCAGATTGCATTGGAATTTCTTAACACGTTCGAGAGACAAAGAAGCGACAATGAAAATACATAATGAAAGTACATAATGAAAGTACGTAATGAAAGTACACAACGAAAGTACACAATGCTCATAACATTAGATGTCTACGATTTAGGCGTCGTCGGCAGAAGAGGAAGAGGAGTCGGAAGCATAGACGATACTACAAACCATCAACCGCAATTCTTTTTCTTTAATCTTAAACCTTTCCATCAGGACCTTCACTCTATTGTCACTCTTCTTTTTCTTGATGGTTAATTTCGTGATAGCACGTAAAGCAGTAGGGGTATGCTCTGGATCAATAAACCTGATTCCGAAGAAACAATTGCATGCATAATGCCTTCGTCCATACTGGTCAGGCATGTCTTCGTCATTGTTAACGTAAACATTACACATTTGGCGACACCTTTTTGTACCAATACACATTATCTGTGGAGGGTCAGGTTTCACACGTCTTGGTGATGATGATGATGATGCCATATTCGTAGTTATGTTCTTCCAAATAAGTAAATAATAAAACTCTTTAGTTATAAACATGAAAGCATATACAAAAAACAAAGCATGTACAAAAATGAACAAAAGAAAAATTTACCGATTAAGTAGGGAAACTTCGATTTTTGCTCTAGTTGAGATGGATGAACTAGTTGAGATGGATGAAGAAATCACCACCTTCAAACCGTTGGTTTTATAGGAATTTATGTATATGGTGCGTGTTGATTCTGCGCACAAGGAGTTACCGATTCAAAATAACGGTAACTAAAAGTGCGCTATGTAGCTGCGCACAAATTTTTAACGGTAATTTTCTGTGCGCGTTACACCTGCGCACCAAAAGTTACAGATTCAAAAAGTTACAGAATAGGTGCGCTTTACCTTAGCGCATGGCTGAAATTTCTGTGCGTTCTACCACTGCGCACTATACTCTTTCATTCTTCGAAATAGTTGCGATATGAAGGGTCTAGCACATAGATGTGGATTATGTTTGAAAAACTTATACAAAATAGTGTTATTACGCATATAAAGTGTGTATACGGTCTCCCCGTCACAAAAAGTTGATCGAAAATACGCGAAAACGCAAAAAAACCCTTATCGGTCCTGATGGCCTGTTAAGGTCGAGAATAGGCGGTTCGATGCCCAAACGACGTCGGAATGCAATGAAACTTGTTTTCAATGCATATTATAGCTATTTAACCTTGTCGGTAACTTCGAGTCAAAAACTCGAGCTCTTTGAGTAACACCTCCTTTGTAAACCTTCACTAGTCTTTCATTCTTCGAAATAGTTGCGATATGAAGGGTCTAGCACATCGATGTGGATTATGTTTGAAAAACTTATACAAAATAGTGTTATTACGCATATAAAGTGTGTATACGGTCTCCCCGTCACAAAAAGTTGATCGAAAATATGCGAAAATGCCTTGGAGGCATTATATGCGCATTAGATCTGCGCACATGATTCTTTGCGCAAGTGTTAAGCGCACGGTTGAAGACCGTTAAAATATGGCGGTTGAAATATGACCGTTGCGTGCGCATAACATCTGCGCACAAAACGGTCATATTTCAACAGCAAAAAACGAAGCTATAAAAGGGGGGTTGCACTCACCTCAATTCACCAATCTCACCATTTCTCTCTTAACCTCACCAATCTCACCATTTGTCTCTTAACACTCGCTATGTCGCACAGTTCATCATCAAGCAACGCTGCCCTTTTTTATTGTAAATGTGATCGACCAGCGGTAATGAGGAGTTCAGAATCTCGAAGAAACCTCGCTCGAAGGTTCTGGACATGCGCTGGTACTAGTGGTTACATTTGTGAATTCCGCGAGTGGATCGATCCACCACACCCTTGTTACTCCTTAGCTGCAATAAGAGATCTATTCTCGAAGATACGTACGTCGGAGGAGGAAAACGCCGATCTTAAGGCGACCCTGGCTTCCAATCGTTAGTTAAGTGGTTGTTGTAATCGTTAGTTAAGTCATTGTTGTAATCGTTAGTAAACAAGCATAGCACTAGACAAAGAGAAGTTGAGGAGGGACAACCTATAAAGATCCCCAACCGATATTGGTTTCGATGTTCGGATTTAGCAAAATGTACGAACTAATAAGAGTTTGGAAACTGGTTATTAGTTGGTACATATTGCCGACTCCGAACATCGAAACCAATCATCGGTTTGGGGATCTTCATAGGTTGGTCTTCCTCACCATCTCTTTGTGTAGTGTTGTTGTTGAAATTTGTATTTCGTTTTCAAGTCAATATAGTTTTTCACGTCTTGTTGTTCAGATTTGTATTTGCATTATTGTTCGGAGTCATTTTGAATATTCAAACAAGCAAAACATAAAAGTTCAAACCATCACACAAAAAAAGGCATACATAAAACATCAATCGTACATAAAACATCCATCAAACAAAAACAGAAGTCGAGCGTCTAGTCCTGAGTCTCCTAAGTATAAGGCGGAGCATCCTCCCGAGGCACATCACCCTGAGTCATATCATCCTGGTGCGCATCCTCCTGAGTCGTATCATCCTGAGTGCCACATCCACTCCCCTGGCCTCTCTCATTAACAGAATCTCTTAAAACAGGAGGTGGTGGTGCCATCCGCGATGCACGTGGGGGAGATGGTGCCAAAGGTGCCTGAGGTGCCTCTAAGATTGCAAGCCAACCACGAATCACATCTTCAGTGGCCCAAGGTCGATCCGAGATAGGGGTGTCTAGAAAAGAGTGCATCATGGCTTGAAGGATCTGACAACGCTGCAAACAAAACGTAAATTTAATCGTTAGTTAAGGTATAAAGCTATGTTTTGTACAAACTTTATAAAATTTTACATACCGCTAATGCATCGATAGGCACCGGGGTATATCCATAGCGAGGCGGGCGATCATATCTCTCAGAGGATGGATCGACGACGGGATGTGAGAACTCGTCCAGCCAATCCATATAGTCATCAGACATCTTCCATGCTAGCTCTGCAACCGGCCCATCCAGATCGATCAGAGGCCTCGGCTCTGCGTCCCATGCAAAAAGAAGCTGAGGTGCATAAACGACGTCATACCTCGTGCAACCCATGGGCCGATTAAATGACAACGGCTGAATGGGTGGGTCGGGAACGGGCTGAGCCCGCCCAAACTGCCGCAGGACTCTCCTAGGGTTGTAGGCCTCATGAAATTTCCATATGCTCAATACGCCCTCAAATCTCGAAGGAGAAACCTCTGGTGAGTTCAAGTCCAAATCTCTCCATGGCTGCCAGTTAACCTGAAACAAATAACAAGCCAAATTAGACACGTATTGCGGTAATGAAATAAAAAATATAAGAAATTAAATCCAAACCTGCTCATATCTCATGTTGTCGAGCATGCGACGGATGGCAACCAAACGCCCAGTATCCGAGCTAAGTGGTGTATACAATCCTACAGCAGCATCTCCATGGGCGAATGCAGGGTTCGTGACAAAGTGATCACGAAAATGAGGAAAGTATGCCCAGATCCATCACTACATATAAACAATTACAGATTATTAGTAAAACTACGGGAATAGTTAAGATTTATTCACCAAGACGTTAAAGACAAGATCTTACCCTCAGAAGAATCCCACATGAACCAATGGTTGCCGTCTCGACTCTAGATGCAGACCCTAAATTGCGATACACTAACGCAAGTATGCCGGCTCCCCATGCAATGTCCCCTGTACGATCATGGTTGAGAACAAGCGCCGCGTACTGGACCTTGACACCCTTTGTCGACCTGTCCACCAAGACAGTCGAGCCCAGAAGCAAAAGGATATACAGAGTGGCAATGTGACTCTCATTCCTGACTGGCGCATCAAACAAAACTTCCAACCGAGCATTGAGGGCACCGAAATGAATGCCACCTGAGCTATAACATGCCTTCATGTCATCAGCCTCCTGACCCATAGCGTCCGCAAGCGCCGCATAGATCTGGTCATCTGTCATAGGTGAATTGCAGCTACGACCATGTATACGGACTCTGAGGATCTGCATCACGTCATGTAGGCAGATGGTCATCTCAACAAATGGCATGTGGAAAGTGTTGGTCTCTGGATGCCACCTCTCCACAAAAGCAGAAATCAATGCAGCATCGATCTGAGACGCTATGCCCACTCGGCGCAGCTCTGTCAGCCCAGAACGCTCAGCAAGCTTGAACCATGTACCCTCCTCAGCTGAAATATGATGCTCATAATCATGAACCTGTGCAGATCTGTACATCACCCTCAGGAGCTTCCTAGCCTAAATAAGTACAGAAAAATTTTTGCGTCCGGTTAGTAAATATGAAACGTATAACTTATTATAAGCATTCAGATCAATGTTATTGAACATACCGGATCTAACGGAGCCGCCTCAGCCTCGGCCTCATCCCCGTCCCCATCCTCTAGCTCATCCTCTGGCTGAATATCTCCTACTCGTCGTCTCTGCCTAGGACGACGACCACCTCTAACTGGAGCCGCAACCTCCTCAACTGCAGCCCCCTCAGCGACTCCCTCAGCAGCAACACCCTCACCACCCTCCTGACCTCTCCCTCTCCCTCTCCCACCACCTCGGCCTCTGCCTACAGCACCCTCACCACCACCTCGGCCTCGGCCTCTGCCTCGGCCTACAGCTTCCCCCGCACGGGCACGCTTCCTAACCTGCACCGGGGGCACCAATGGTACATCGGGAGCGGGCCCTGGAAGAGGACCACACGACCATATCCATCTCGCTATATGCGTCTCATAAGAACACAATAGGTGAGGCGCACGTGGACGACAAATGTCCTGCATCGAGTCCCCGAGCCAAGGAAAATAGGTCGCTACGGCATGGTCATCGTCGTCTAAATCTCCCGACACTGGCTCTGAAGATGCGACTGGCTCTGCAGATGCGACCGTAGGAGGAAAAGATGTCGACGTTTCTGCATCTGTCACTGCAGGTAAATCCTGCTCTGTATGCTCTGAACTGCGAGGTAAAGCATCCTGAAACAGAGGTGCGTCCTGGATATCATAGTCATCCGTGGTCACCTGCGCCTGTACTGGTGTGGGCTCGATAGGGTCGAACGCAGTAACATATCGACCAGGATAATCTACATCGTCATGGAAATCTCCTCTCTGTCCATCCATCTCCATATGCGAACCATCTATCTCCTGCTGCTGCAGCTGTGCCTCCTCGTACTCATTCCCTGGCTCACGGCGCTCAGGTGATCCGGTGCCGAAAAATCGTTCGAGGGCCTCGAACGATAATCGCACACCGGCTGCCACATCATGTCGACGTGGAAGCCGTTCCGCTACTGGTGCGGGCATCGTGTTGCCCGTCTGATCCATGACGGCTTGTATAGTCTACATGTTTTTACATTTTTAGTATGACTAATTCATACTAAAATATTCGGAAATAATTTGCAACTTCGTAATCAAATTCGAGTCTTTATATCTACGAAAACTAAATTTTTTAATAGAAATTGTTAGAAATTTAACAATTAAGTCATAACTAGTTATGACTGTTAAGTTTTTAATATTTAATTCATAATTACTAAAAAATAAACATCTCAACTAATACGAAATAATAATCACTACTATTACTAAAAAATTACAATTAATACGAATTCATAATAATTCGATTAGGCATTCGATTAATGCATAATAATCTGAAACTTAATCGTAATTATAAAAAATTACGATTAATAAGAATTCTAATATTTAATTCATAAAAAACTGAAATTTAATCGTAATTATGAAAAATTACGATTAAATTACAATTAATACGAATTCTAATATTTAATTCATAAAAAACTGAAATTTAAACGTAATTATGAAAAATTACGATTAAATTACAATTAAGATACGAATTCTAATATTTAATTCATAAAAAACTTAAATTTAATCGTAATTATTACAAAAAAAATTACGAATAAATTTCCAAAATTAAATACGATAAATATTTGAAAAAAGCGGGTTTAGAAATTTTATACCGAATAAAGATCGTGCGGTGTCTCCGGAACCCGAGTCGCCGGAATAGTCGGAGGAGGAGCATTTACCGCTGCCAACGCGGCTCGAGTCGCATACCGCCGGCCACCTCCATTCACCAACGCTTCATCGTCGGACAAGGTCGCCGGAGGTGGCTCCGTTGGGACGGAAGTCGCCGGAGGTGTTGGGATTGGGACGAAAGTGGTGTGGTCGGGACCGGAAGAATGAGGGGGTTCAGAATCCATTGACGGAATTGTGTTTAGACGAGGGAAACGCTTGGAAATGGAAAAAATTTGGTCGGCGCCGTCGAGCTTAAACACGCAGAAAAGAAGAGAAAGAAGGAAGAAGAAGAAGCTGCGGCGCAGGGTTTAATAGACCCTGTGCGCAGTTCTTCTGCGCACTAATATGTGCGCACAAGTTCAGCGCACACATTCGGGAATCCGAAACGTCGTGCGCTGAACTTTTGCGCATTATATCTTATGTGCGCTTTGTTCCTGCGCACACATTTGACAGACATCGTCAGAATTTTCACATTTATCCCGAAAATACCCTTGTGCGCAAGAAAACTGCGCACCAACCTATGCGCATAACATCTGCGCACCAAATCGCGTGCATATAGAGAAAAAGTCGCGTGCATATAGGCGTTTCGTAATAAATATTCTTCTACTTTTTATTCTTGTGTCAAATAAATATCTTGTACATAGAAATATCATATAAAACTTATTCTTTTTCTCTAATATTACCGATATTTAGTGGGTTTGATAGATATTAAAAATATAAAAACTCTGTATGTAAAAATTACATTTAGTTTGCTTACATTTTTAATAATCATGTTTCTCTTTTTAACACACCTCTTACTTTTCTTACCAAAATTCAAGAATAAAATAGAAAAAATCTCTATATAACTACTAAAGCAAATTACATTTCTTCAATTCTAGCTATGTCACGTGGCATACTCTTCATTCAGGCCATCCACCTGTCGTAATTTCATTGGTCACGATTTTTTTATAATTTATTGTAATTTTCTCAAAAACAATTAATTAAATTTGGAAAATCGTGTGCAAAAATATTACAAAAAGATTGCTTAAGATCTTTCAGATTACAAAAAGATTTTTATGTGTTAATTTTCTAGATTTTGACCTCCCAATATCCTATTATTTTATTTTACAAATATATATTTTATTTTTATGATATGACGTATCACAAAAAGATTGATTTCTTAATAAATAAGAGAAATAATTATATTTTTGTGTTATTGTAGTGTTTTCAATTATATATTTTTATATATGTTGAAATCAATTTATTTAAATTTGTTACAAATTGACCCATGATAATTTGATCAAATAAGATTTTTGGTATTAAAAATTCATGTATATTCGTTGTTTATTATATTTAAAATGTAAAAACTGAATTATATATCAATATCATTTTAAGATATAAACTTATTTTCATATAAAATTTTATATTACATAATACTCCTTACTACTAATTCACTATATCGAGTTATATAAACCCGCGCATGGCGCGAGACCTAGTCTAGTTTGTGTATAAAATTAAAAGGCTAAAATGACTTACGTTATATTACATGAAAAATAAAATAAAATCAACTTCATGTAATTCTATTTATTACTTAGTAATTAATTACCGTTGTGTAAATTGAATTTTAAAAAAAAATATTAAAAAGCTAACTACTTATATGATACTAAACCAGAGGAGTATTATCAGTATATCACATTTTTACTTAAAATTTAAAACAATTGAATCTCTAGTTTGGAAAATTTTAACTCTTGTACAGTTTTACCACAGATCTAATGAAAGAAAAAAAAGGAGGGTGTTTAATTTTTTAGCAAAACGCTTCGTTTTGATCTTTTGAACATCTTTTTAAATTAGAAAAAATGGTTGATGTAAATTATTTAGTGAAATCCTAAATTTATCAATGGAGGGAACAACACTTATGAAGTACCAATTTCATTCAATTTTGACATTGGATAACCAATCTTTATATAGATAAGATAAGATGACTTATTTGCCCGGTAAAATTAGAAGTAAGTGAAGGTAAATAAGAAATTTCACAGAAATTAACGGCAAGTTTAATTGATGTGAAAAAAACGTGATTTCATGTTAACTAAATAGTATAAAGTGGTGGTTCCTTGTAAAAAAAAAAAAAAAAAAAAAAAAAAAAAAAGTGGTACAACGCAACTTCGGTAAAACAAGAGATGATTTAGGGCAAAAACATCTTAATCTTAATTTTTTATAATAAATACGAGTATAATCCAATTTCCGAGAATGCAACGCACTAGCCATTTCCCACAAAATTATCGCGCACGTTCGAAGCCATAACCTAACTCATCAAGTCCGAAGCCATTTCCAGGCGGAGAATTGGGTTCGCAGAGAAATAACGCTAATTTCAGGTGCGTAATTCCTTGTATTTTTCACAAATTCAGTGTTTTGTATGATATTCTGCAGTGATACTGATTTGTGTTAATCAACCTCTGGTAGGTTGTTAAAACCCTAAATGTTTTGGAACAGAAATTTTCAACCTTTCACGATTGTAATGCATAATTTTTCTTATTTTGAAGCTTTTGATTGAGAATTGAGATGTGATGTAAACTGTTTTCATATGTTCAGCTTTTGATCATCCTTGTATTGATATGACTTCCAGGGCTTGTATCATCATGGCAGAAATTGAGTCTGTTTCGAAAAATGCAAGAACTGATTATCAGTTGGATTGTGATAGGCTGAGTAATCTTCCTCTGAATATCATACATGTCATTTTAGCACGTGTTCCAATTGAATATGCTATTAGAACATGCATCCTGTCAAGTCAGTGGAGGTACACATGGACTACTCTTCATGAACTTGTTTTTGATGATTATTGTGCAAGTCTAAACTACGAATTTTCTGGAAAGTACACAAAAAACTTCATCAGCCAAACCATTTTCCATCACATTGGACCCATCCACAAGTCCAAAATAGATGTATCTCTCAGTGAGAGTCGATCTGAAATTTATAAATGGGTACATTGTCTGTCTAGGAAAGATATCAGAGAGTTATCCATACATGCAGAGAATTATGAAGTAGATCAATTGCAATTGTACTCTACTGTATATTCTTGTAATAAGTTGACCTATTTGAATCTTTTCTGGTGTAATATGGATGCACCACCTCCAACCTTCAAGGGATTCTTGTTCTTGAGACACCTTATTCTTCAATCGATTTACTTGTCTACCGACCAACTCGAAAGTCTTTTTGCCAGTTGTCCTCTTCTCGAGAGACTCGAATTATCCGATGCGAGAGATTCAGAGTTGAGAATTACTGTTCCAAATCTCAAGTATTTGGATTTATGTGGTGGTTACTTTGCAATGTGCTTGAATGTTCCTCTTTTGGCTGAAATGAGGGTAGAATTGGACAATGATGAAGATTTCACTTAAAGACATGAAGACGAGGAAAGGTCAGTTTGTAATTATACCAATTTCTTTGCTGGTTGTATGCTTCTGGAGAAGCTGACAGGAATGGTGTACTTCACCAAGGTTAGAATTTTTCTCTTCCTTGTATTAGCTATGTCAGAATTTTTCTAATATACTTCTTTGTATGTGTGTGTTTCTGTACGCGTGTCAGTATCTGAGCATGGGCATTAAAATCTGTCATCATTCCTTGGTGTTTCATCACCTCAAGGTTGTTGAATTACATGGCGTGAATTCTAAAGATAAAGACGAGATGTTGGTTGTTGCTCGTCTCATTTTTGACGCCCCCAATCTACAAAACCTTACACTCCAAGTAAGTAATGATGCATATGCATAATGTTTAAAACCATATGAATTTATCCAAGTTTTATGCTCTTCTGGTCTTGCTTCTGTACGCGCAGTTTGAAATATTTGATAAATTAGAAGATGCATCAGAAGCTTGGGATTTGGAATATCCATCCAATTCCAGACTTGAGAAGCTTAGGGTTGTGAAGATACATGGTGTTAGAGGTCTTCCAATGGAGAGGAAATTCATTAAATTCTTGCTCAAAAGTTCACCAATGCTTGAGAAGATGAGTGTTTATTATAGCAGTAGACTCTGTGCCGAGGAGATAACAACAAGAATCCTGTAGCTGAGCTGCATTGGTTAATTAAGTAAGGGAGCTTCTGAATACACTTCTTAGTCATATATGTGTGCTCAGTTTATACTTTACAAACTGTTCAAATTGATTTATGTTTTAGTGGTTGAGGTGTATCGTTTTGATGTACTCTGTTTTCTTATGTTGAAGCTTTTGGATGTATTTCCTATTCTTCTTGTTAGGGTAACTAGTATAGGCCCGTGAATATCACGGGATTATAAGCTTACATTAATATATATATAGAATGCTTAAAATTTACATATCGTTAAAATAAAAAATAATTTATAGTTATATTTGTGAAAAAACAAAAAAAATGTTATAGAATATACACCAACATATCATATACTCAACCAAAACACCATTAGATAGTCTTAGATAAACATACGATATTTTTTACACATTTTACATCTAATTACAGAAACATAAATTGAATCAATAAGAAAAAAAATTACTTGTAACAAATAGTATATTAACATATAGGATGTAAATATATATGGATGAACTTCATTACACGAACTTAAGTCTTTTTTTCTTCCTCGACATTTCGCATAGCTATATAAGTTTTGTATATTCACATGCGAAGTGCACAAAACAATCGAATATAAATTTAGCATATATACGATCACCATATAATAGTAAAATATAAGGATAAGGAAGACAAAAACCTTTAATATAATAAAATATGACTAACACATAAGATTCACCTACAATTAATTAACAATGATGAATTTGATGATAAGGTTATAAAAAATCAACAATAAGTAGAAATAAATTTTACTAATACATATAATAAGAGAAAAAACTTTTAATGGATTTTTAATTTATAGGAATAACTAAACTTAGGATGAAAGAATCCCTTCTTAAATATATTGAAAATTTGTTTTGACCAAATAAATAGAGAAGTTAAGATACTAGTGGACTAGTGAGGTATTTTTTATTTAGGGGAGGGAAATTGCTATTTTTTATAATTATTTTTAATTTTGCTAAAATAGTGAGTTGACGCTGAGGTGTCACAATTTTTATGAAGACTTGGTTTCTCCCTTATATTGTATTATACGGACTAGTTAGGTAGGTGCCTTGTAGGACTATCATCATCATTATGACCGATAATGAGTCTATTTTGAAAAAAGAAGAAAAGATTATTAAATGGGTCGTGATTTGTCGAGTAATCTTGCTTTGAGTATTATCTATGCCATTCTACCACTTGTTTCAATTGAGGATGGGTTATCAGAACATGCCTCCTACGTGAGCTGTTTTTTTATGATAATGATACAAGTCAGACAAGCTCTTTTCCATCACAAATCACGATTAGAATATGAAAAGTATATGGAAAACTTCATTAGCCAAGTCCTTTTCCATCACAAATGACTCATCTAGAAGTTCAAAATGCGATCTGCAACTTATCTTTGTATATGCATAGGAAACGAACATAGGTAGGTAGAATCATGCGCGCATCATACATTACAAACACCACATGCACTAGGATTCTACGAGTACACATATATATATCTAACCGGATTTTATTTTTGTAATGACCTTGTCCTTACTTAATTATGTATAATGCAAAATAAGTAAGAATATGAAAGTACACTTAATCAAGTTGGACGCCGGTGTCATAAGCATCGCCATAACACCAAGTATCAGGGATGGCAGAAGGCAGATCCATCCATTTGCAGGCGCCATTGTCGCTACTCGAAAGCTCGATCCTTAGAGTGAGAGCTCCCTTTGGTGGATTTTCCATGTCCCAAACTGCTCCAAATGGCTTCCTCATTCCATTCCTTGCAATCCTCCTTCACGTCATAACTCATTAACCTTTCATGTGTTAGATTTTCATTCGACTAAATTACAGTCATAACAGATGTGAGAAAGACAACAAAAAACGATAAAGTACAAAACAAACACACGGATTTGTATAGTTCAATAATTAAGGTGTGAGCTCCAAAAAATTGATCAGGCAACGGAATCTTGTGCTAATTAGCGAAGTGTGTGATTCAAGGCATCCCAACAGAATCAAAGATGGCAAAGTGGTTCTTATAATCCAGACTTTCCATAATCGTGATATAAAGGTGAGCCTTATGACTTGTTTATAATTCACATTGGGACTCAACTTGGTCTTGGTCTTGTGGCATGTCACACAACTATTGACTAGTTTGGTGACATGGTCAAGCACTTTGGGCCAAAAGAAATGTTCTTGGGTGCGGCAAAAGTTTTGGCAATACCAAGGTGAACGTGCCCTTTGTGGTGCCTCTTGAATGAGAAGCCTACGCACAAATCGAGAAGTCGAAGAGGACCTCATTAGTGTGCACTACAATGGGCCAGTGACTAGGTCGTGTGCTCGAAGGATCGCCAAGGCGACTCAATCCTAAGTCACTCGTTTCCACATTAGTTTTGGGTCCGAACCGATCCACGCTTGGGTTACAAACTCGACCCTCATATTCTAAGGGTTTCACTCACGAGACCATCTCGGGTCTTGACCGCTTATCCATTTGCCTTTATTAATATTTATAGCTTTTAGGGTTTTCATTCTTCCTTTCTATTTTAGTATATGATGTAATAAATTGGGCCTTGATGATGGCCCAAGCCCATTAAGATTACTTTTGAAACTTGAGTTTAGTCAATTTTTTCCTTTTTCATTTTCTATATAAACTCATATATTCTCATTGTAATCTATCTTATATATTAAAGTTGAGCCTTTTTGAGCTCTTAGAGTAAGTTTAGGAAAATTGTTAGGCTATTTATTTAAAACATTATTAACATATTAAAAAATTACATTAAGAAAAATAAAAAACATTAATTTGGAGCAAATTATTTTCTAGGTTTAAATAAACTTAATCTATCTAATTATTATTCATCTATTTTACTTTTGATATATAATAAAATTTGAAGCAGATATAAAACTATAAATATCAAACCACTAAAAATTTGATAGTTAATCAATGAAAAAACACATAAATATATTTTATTTGTTATAGATATTTATTGAGGTTGTAGCGATATAAAATACTATAAATTATATAAAACATATATTAAAATCGATTATAAAATTATTATTAAGTAATTATATAAACATATCTCCGTGCCATGCACGGGTCTTGTACTAGTCCGCAAGTTATGTTTAAGACAATTCTTTCCCTCTTTCTTTTAGGCTTCCGAGCCTTTCCTCATAGTGTCCTCCTTCGGGTTCTCATAACGTTGAGAGTTATGACCCTCCACCACGTAAACACTAGATTTTGATCAATTTTAGATATAAACACTAGAGTTTGATTTGTCCGAGTCAATGACAAGAAATGTAACATTGCTTTTTGACGGAATCCTTGAAGTTCCACACAAAAAGCGAAGAACAAAGTCAAGATTGGGAAGAACAACGGTCCAAACTAGAAGTGATCCTACTCAAATAGGGATCGATCACATCAACTTTTGCTAGGATGAACTATCCTTATCAGTTCCAACCTTGTTGTTCAAACAACTGTTTGAGTCGCGCAAGAATCTATTCAGATGGAGTACCAGAACACTAAGCAACCTCCACAGATCTTGTCTCTCACTCGCATGTCTAAGCCCCTCTCATTTAGTATATAACCTTAAATAACAACAATGTTTAGATCATCATATCTAAAAAATCAAAAGACAAGAGATAAATCTATAGATCAACTGGAAACATTGTCTTGAGAGGAAATTAAAAAAATGCGTAACATACTTACCACTTGTCATCTATACGCTCATGTGAGAAGGTTTCAAGACATTCATCCAACGAGACAGATTCGAAAGGATCCTTCTCATAAACATCAGGCAAGCAATCAAGATTATACTCGTTTATCTTTTGATTTGGCCAGGAGACACAAATTTTATGGCTTTTTATCAATACCAAATATGTTCGGTGTATCTATTAGACAAAATTGAAAATCACTGTCCAATTCTGACTCAACTTTCTGGTCTTCAGTACTAGAATCATCAGGTGAAAATGGCTCTTTCATTTTTTGTGTTTCGACAGTCTGTATGGGCATATTAATTTCAAGTATTCCTGATGCAAGTATGTATTTGAAATATCGTAGAGACTTGTTAATAGTGGAACACCAAGTATTCCAGGTTTAACCTTCGCCTCCCATGCAAATGTGACCTGAAAAGGAAACTGATCATCATATGTAGGAGTCATAATAAGCGAGCAATATCAATTGGGATGGTCATGTGTATATGATCCACTAAATTACCATATTGATTATTGGTAACATAAGCATAGAAGTGTCTGGTGTCCACAATATGATAAATTGAAGAATATAGCGAACCTGAATTGACTGATCAAATTTGTAAAGATAGGGTTTTGCTTGTAATAGAATTTGTGTTTGCTAATAATACATCTAATGACAATTTTGCTTAATTGTTTTGATACACATTCTTAATAAACAATTCGCTGAATTATGGGGGCTATTCCACTAAAATTACACGATTCTTATATACCGCCCGGTACTTTATTCAAACGCAGCATGGTTTCTCGCGTTACGCAAGATCCGGATAACTTTATCCAGTACCGGATAACCCTTGCGTTATGCGAGAAGCACGAAACACGTCCCTCGCGTTACGCGAGAAGCACGTCCCTCGCGTAACGCGAGAAACCAGGCTGCGTTTGAATAAAGCACCGGGTTGTATTTAGTAATGGCCTAAAATTACGGTACTTTGAAGACCCATATAAGAAAGATAAAAAACGAGTGTATCTGTATTCCCCTTGTGTGGTTAATCGTAAAATGTTTATCACGTTCTTCGTACGGGAATGAGAGATAGAAAGAGGGATAGAAAGGTAAGATGAGAAAGGATTTTTTTATTAAATTAATTGTATCTTTAAATATATAACTATATATATCTCAATATAACAATTTATACCCCGTATTTATATTTTGACCCGTGCGAGCACGGGCTTTGCCAACAACTAATAATTTGGGCGCGTTAATTCCAACATAAGGCAAATACATTAGAAACATCACATACACTACGATTCTACTATGGAGTAGTACATATATATCTAACCGGATTATATTTTTGTAATGACCTTTTATTTATTTATTTATTTATGTATAATGCAAAATATATAAGTATATGATAGTACACTTAATTAAGTTTGACGCCGGTGTCATAAACAGCCCCATCACACCAAAAATCAGGGATGGCAGAAGGCAGATCCATCCATTTGCAGTCGCCATTCTCGCTACTCGAAAGCTCGATCCTCAGAGTGAGAGCTCCCTTCGGTGGATTTTCCATGTCCCAAACTGCTCCAAATGGCTTCCTCATTGCCCTCCATTCCTTGGAATCCTCCTTCATGTCATAAGTCATCAACGTTTCATGTGTTAGATTTTCATTCTACTAAATTATAGTCATAACAGATGTGAGAAAGACAACAAAAAAGGTGAAGTACAAAACAAACACCCAGATTTACATAGTTCACTAATAAAGACACGGATTAAAATGTTTTGTCATACCTGCCAAACCGCGACAGAAACAATGTCATACAAGCTAGTTTGGTAGAGTGGAACAACCGCCAAGTAATGAGGATAGTTGCTACGTTCGTGAACCCTAATGACAAGGTTTGAGTTCGAGGAAAATGTGCAAGGAACTCTTCTAAACTCAATGTCGACAACACCATAGGCTAGGAGCTCAGGCTCTAGCCCTGATTGAGCCATACCCGTGTACGCTTTAGGGCTAAGTATGAAGTCCGTGTTATCGCCTCCACCTTGATCGGTTGCTACAACCGTCACTCCATCATCGGTGCATAGTCCCGGGGCTTTGCATCGAACCTAGATACATAAGGCATTATAATAACGTACTACTCAACATAATGTGCATTATAGTGTGTATTATAAACAAAATGTTATCATTTCTTAGGTGGCTTATAGATATATGAACCTGGTAGCAGGCTCCACAACCAATTCCGTCGCTGTAAAGTCCGGACACCGCCGCCACATTACCGTCGTTGACGGTTCTACCGTAATCACCATAACCACAAGCTCCGGCTAATATGACAATGCAATACAATTATACAAAAATCAATCACGAGCTCTGTTTTTTATCAATATATCTACATGTATGTATAAAAAGAAAAGTGTGGTCCAAATTGAAAAAAGATCAATCCCATCTGAAAGTGAATGATAATTAAGTTAAATATTAAACTGACCAAATGCATTTTTACATGAATTTTTTAGAGTGGAAACAAGTGGACATACAATACGAGTATACCACCATACAGGTAACACAAAGGCTAACCAAATTTTGAATTCAAATATTAATAGTTGTAATCTAAACCATACAATCACAAACTTATTCTTCTGAACAAAATCAAATATATTTTTGACTTGCAAGATCATCTTGACAAGTGAGAGTAGTAGATATTATCATGTGTATTTCCTAAGATGGTTTTGTCACTTAATCAGATAAGATGTTCAAAAGTATTAGTTAACGTACGATCTTTCTAATCTATGTCCTAAGGTGTAGGCTTGTTTTGTTTGAGCAAAAAATTTGTTTTGCACCGATACTAAAACACTATTACGTGTTGTTTAAATTTTGGATTTTTTAGAACGGGATTTTACATTACGATTTTGGAAAATTCGGGTTATAAAGTGTTAAAAGGATATGGGATGGCATATAAAATAAGACTTTATAACCCGGATATCAACCGACCGTTATACAAAGTGGTCCTTATAATTCAGATTTTCCGTGATATAAAGTGAGCTTATAACCCGAATTTTGCATAAAGTGATGTATAATCTATTTTTAAACGCTATTTTATAGCGTTTTAACCGGTGTAAAATTAATATTTTCGACTCAAAAGCTAATATATGCTCCTAAGGCACATGTTAATGTAGCATACTAAATAAAGAAATTGATATCCTAAATTTAAAATTTATAAACTCATCATAATAAAAATATAATTTTATAAATAATAAAGTCAATAAATCTTTGCATTATAAACATCTTTACCTATGTCCAAGGATATAAGGTAGAAAAATAAGCTATAAAGAGTAACATTAATTAACGGCTACTTGTTTAATATTAAGGTTTGAACATAGTTTTTTTTTTTACACCAAATTAAAAGAAAGAACTCGTTACTGAAATTAACCCTATAATAAAAGGATATACTCATTACAAAAGTTTATAAAGAAAAACTAATAAAAGGTTGGGATAGAAAATTCTAATTCTGATTATTTAATTTCTTTTAAGGATTAAAATCTCGTCAACGCCTATAGGCAATAGCACTAAATTTAGAAATATACTCCCTCCGTCCCATAATGTTAGTCCCATTTTTTTTCGTGACACTATTCACAAATCGAGAGAATCTTGTAGATTTCTCCTAATATATAAGAAAAAAATATAGCCATGTAGGGTCTTGTTTGATTCGTCTTAATGAGTACTTTAACAATATTAAAAAATAATAATTTTTATTAACATATAACTAGAGATATTAACGATGCAAAACATGTCTCGGCATATGTGCCTGATTGAAATGAGACTAATAAAATGGGACAGATGGAGTACTAATAAATGATGCTACTCGTAAACATTGAGAAAAAGGTAATCAAACAGAATTTAGGTGCACAAAAACATAAAAGATATAGTGTGTGTGTGTACGTACTTGGATTTCCTTTGCAGTCAGGGCTGCCATAATAAGTAGCTCTCGAACAAACAAAAGCCTGAGAGTAACAAAGTGAAGGAAAGAGCATCATTACAAGCACAAAGTTGCAAACTGAGTAATACTTGCTACCATTTTTAAGAACCATTTTTCTTTGTTTTGGCTAAAACTGAGAGGCAAGAACCAAGTTAGTGGTGGATTTGAATGTACTGAGTGAAGTTCCTATATTTATAGTGGAAAGGCTGCTTACCTATTCACTCTAAAATATTCAAGATATGACAAATTTTAAATTATTTCTTTTTGAACGTTTTGCAATTTCTCCTCTTTGTTGATTAGTTACATTCCACTTATCATTCCACGATATTCGATCTAATCATGCATATATAGCTGGTTTGAATTCTTCGCTATTTCTATATGACTTTAAGTCTTTAAATAATGAAATGGATTTCACTTGTTTTTTGGAATTTTCGTGGATTATTAAGACCACTAATTCCAACGAGTCCGATGAGTTATACCATCTCATTTTTGGTCAGTAATGTTTGAACTGGAGACTGTTGAAAGCTACTACTCCGTAGTCCGTATCACATATACCGTCTTTTTTTTGTTTTTTGAGAATGTCACCCTCGGAAATTTTATTAAAAAAGGGCTAAATTGGAAGCCGACGGGGTGTAGCTAGCATCACCCTTAACATCATTCATAAGGAACTCCACCACACAATCCGGTGGATCGCTCAAAAAAAAAGTATCCAAAAAGGAACTAGAATAAAAAAGTGCAAGTCGGTCAGCTACATGGTTCACCCAGTCATATAGCGATTGTCACTTAAAAGGCGCATCATAGGTGAATTTTATGACCTACCTTCATCAGTCACAAGGATAATATCGGATGTGACTTAAAAATAGTCTTGTATGGAGTTATACGTAATACATATATGAGAATCTATTACATATACGTCCGGCCTATATGCACGTGATTTCCCCCCTAAATGCACGCGAATCTGTGCGCAGAACATACGCGGAACTCCATACAAGACTATTTTAGATTTTTCACAAGTTGAATGATATTATCCTCTTGGATAGTTGGTTTGGTGTACTAGCATTGATATGAGAAAGTTGAGTATTTTATGAAGCTTCCCTGCATGTAGACTGCACCTTTTCTTAGGATCCTATTATATAATATTTCTAGCTAGCCAAGCAGATTCCATTTACTTGGGTTCTAATTATGTACGTTAATCCCTCGTGAATATCATATTAATACCTCTAAACTTAAAAATATATACTATTTCTTCATCAATATATTGGCATTGTCTATGATGCAGTACACAAACAAAGGATGGTCAAGTATATTTAACTAAGAGTGTTAAAGATTATTGTAATGTAACATAACATACACTAAACAAGAAAATTTTGAAATATAAATAAAGGATGGTCAAGTATATTATTTTTGTTGGTAACTAGGAATTCTTGACACCAATATATACATGGGAAATTAATACGATTTAATATAAAATTACGTCCGGCCCGGCCTATATGCACGCGATTTCCCCCCTAAATGCACGCGAATCTGTGCGCAGAACATACGCGCACAAATCTTTACAGTGTAAAACCTTGTGCGCACAAGTTATGCACACATATTCGCGTGCATTTAGGAAAAAAATCGCGTGCATATAATAATTGCCTAAAATTATGTAATTTAATTTCTTCTCTCTCAATCGTGGCCTCTTCTAGAAGAAGAATTTAAAGCTATATGGAAATGAAATGTGTCCATTGAAGGAGATAGGCACTAAAATTGGAACTTGATGGTATATAAATAGCTTCTTGATACGTGGTAGGAATTAGCTACTAGGATATGAATGAAGCATTTGTAGTGGGTTTCATCATCTCGATCATTTTAATATATATATCACAAAGTCAACTTGCATACAACTATTAGATGTTTTTATCCAAAATCATCCGTAAAAGTGTCTATATTGCTCTAAATCACTCCTTTAATTGGATATTACCGGAAATCACCCGTTTAACTACTTTCGTTAGCGATTCACCACCCGTTTTCATATTCTGTTTATAATCCGTTAACTATTTACAGATTTAGCCCGAAAACTTTATATTTATTCATTTTTCTTCACAAATTGAAAAGTTGGGAAATAACTGTAATTAGATACAAAATTGGGTTAAATAAATCCCTGGCCGTCAGGCTGGCGCCAGAACTCCGATTCGTCATCGGAGGCGTTATTAGAAAGAGATCTAGGTGGGAGAGAACCATGGCGGCGGCGGAGTGTTGGTTGAGGGAAGAGAGGGAGAGAGAGAAGAAGGAGAAGAGAGAGGATTAGTGGAATTGGATTTGGGGGTGATCGGAGAAGGAGGGAGGGTTTCTTGGAGGAAGATGAGAATGGAGACAGGAATTGCAGGACGAACAGGGCGGCGGCTGAGTTCTGTGGAGATGCTCGGCTGAGATGGGTGGAGGGGAGAGATGATTTGAATTGCATTGTGGAATCCAGTTTCATACAAAATCATGTTAAGCTTCTCAGATCTGATTTTGTATGTGGAAGAAAATGATTTATTTAACCCAATTTTGTACATAATTACAATTATTTTCCAACTTTTCAATTTATGAAGAAAAATGAATAAATATAAAGTTTTCGGGCTAAATCTGTAAATAGTTAACGGATTATAAACGGAATATGAAAACGAGTGGTGAATCGCTAACGGAAGTAGTTAAACGGGTGATTTCCGGTAATATCCAATTAAAGGAGTGATTTAGAGCAATATAGACACTTTTACAGGTGGTTTCGGTAAAAACCTCCAACTATTATAATATAGTTATACTCTATAGTATTAACTATTACGAGATTCTCCAAAAAAAGCTAATGAGGAAAATTAAAAAGCATTCTAGATTTCTAGTTAGTGGTCTTCTGTACTTTGAATGTCTTTGCAAGTGGTGGAACAAAACGTCTTATACTTTGTTATCTTTCTTGAAGTGGTGAAAAACAAATAAAATAAAATAAACTGTTGAGAGAGGAATGAAGTGCCCAAGATGAAAGGTCAAATTTCTCAACTAATTAATTTTCCATACTTCTGTAATGGAATTGATCTCTTAGAGTTAGCCTTCTCAAAAGCTTAAGGTCTCTAATATGGAGAAATTGTGTGTAATATTATTTTGGATTTTATAAAAAAATTATTATGATGAATTTATCCTTTTCAATATGACGTAAGGTTTAGTTTTCCTTTTTTAATGAAAATGACTTTAGTACACAACTGCGATAAAAAATAAGCTTGTATTTATAACAATTGAGATTATATTGCCTTTTTTTTCATGAAGTACATCTCCCAAAGTTAAAAAGAATTTAAACATCTTATTTTAATTTTTAAAAATAAATGTAATAAAATAATTAATATTATATAAAATTTTAATAAAAGTACATATTTGGATATTATATATTATTATGAAAAATAATTTATATGAAAAATATTTTTTTGTGAATCTTTAAATCTCAATTCCGATGTGAAATTAATTTATAAGTTATTATAGTCTTTGTAGACATTTCTTTTTAATTATAAATTGTTTAAATTCTAGGTATATCTAAATTAAGAACTTTTTAGATATTGTATCATCAAATCTTTCTATATAATTGTGTAATCATATCTTTGTAAATAATTTTGAAAATTCCTAATTAGATGACATGTGGCAAGAAGGTCTATTTAGATGACATGTGGCAATTTAAATGGAGAATTTAAATGGAGAGATGACATGTGGCAAAATTGATGCTTTGCTTTAATAGTTATATAGTAGATTATTACACCTAACTCTAATTGAGGCTATTTTTTCGTCTAATATCATTTAATTAAATGCAAAAGAAAAAGATTTATCATAACGAGGGCTCATATTGACGATAATTAGAGATATAAGATATTATTTTGTATATATGGTAGTTACCTTGTATGATATCTTTTAGAAGATCTTTCTATGGTTTGTTAGCTTGCAGATCAAGGACCTGTCATCTATATGTATACACATTACTTTGAATGAAAAGGCAGAGAAAATTTCCCCAAACTTGTCTACTCTGATTTTACATGGCATCAGAGCCTAACCCTAAACACTAATCCATACCTTTGTGTTTCCTACACTACATCAATACCTCGTCAAATTTTTTTTTCTCCAACTTTACTGTTGCTTCATCTGATTCAATGGGCGACACTGACAAGAACAAAGGTGTGCTTGATGTCACATCTCCCTACTACCTTCATCCTTCGGATCATCCCGGCATGAACCTCAGTCTGGTAATTCTGAAGAGTGATAACTATCAAGAATGGGAACGCTCTTTGCGAAACTCATTCCTTGCAAAAGGAAAACTTGGTTTCCTTGACGGCTCTATTCCCCGTCCTGCTGCAAACTCTGCTGAATTTGCTTCACGGTGTCGTGTTAACGCCATGTTGGTGGCTTGGATTCTTCAGTCCATTGAACCGACGCTTCGATCCACCGTCTCATACTCGGATCAAGTCCAAACTTTGTGGGAAGATCTCAAACAGAGGTTTTCTATTGGTAACGCACCCCGGATCTATCAATTGCGCACCGAGATTGCTCGTTGTCAACAATCCGGGCAATCTGTTTCTTCATACTTTGGTCGTCTCAAGCTGCTTTGGGATGAATTGCAGAACTACGTCATTGCTCCTCGCTGCTCTTGTGGATTTTGCAAGTGCTCATGGACCACCCAACTGCAGACGTACACCGATGATAACCAAGTTCATCAGTTTCTCATGGGCCTAGACGACGAGGCTTATGGTACTCTTCGCTCGACGATTCTTGCTCAAGATCCGATGCCGGGTCTGAATCGAATTTACTCCTTGGTCGTTCAAGAAGAGAGCCACCGTATTATGTCATCTGAACGCTCTTCTCGTAATGAAGGTGCAGCCTTTGCTGCACAAAGACGTTCAACTCCTTCATTTAAGACGCCTTCTACCACTACTTCTCGGGCTGAATCAAATCGTCGATCTGACAAGCCCACCTGCACGCACTGTAGTCGTGTTGGTCATGAAGCTTCTGCGTGTTTTCAGTTGCACGGGTATCCGGATTGGTGGGAAGAATACCGTCAGACTCGTGGAGAATCTTCCTCTGCAGGAAAGGGGCGTGGACGTGGTGCAGGTCGTGGACGAGGCTCCGCTGTTGCTAATGCTGCACACTCCATCAACTGGCTCGTCATCTCAAGCCCATGATTCTCAAGACCGAGACGCTTTTCGCCCCGCTCTTTCGGACGGACAGTGGCAGCAGATGATGGACCTTCTCAATCAGTTTAAGAATTCTCCCGCTGACAAGTTAATGGGTAAGAATTCTTGCTCTTGGATATTGGACACAGGGGCCTCCTTTCACATGACCGGCTGCAAAGATTTGCTCTCTGATTTACATGAAATCAGTCCCTCGCAGATACTTCTTCCTAATGGCCAACATTCTATGGCTACTTAGGCTGGCACCATTTACTTTGGGGTTCTGAAAATTCAGAATGTTTTATATGTTCCATCATTTCATTGCAATCTGATTTCCTTTGTGACTTTGAACCGAGATTTACATTGCTTGGTTACTTTTACTGATACGCTATGTGTGATTCAGGACCGCATTTCGAGGACGGTGATTGGCGCGGGTGAAGCGAGGGATGGGGTCTTCTGGTTGTGCGCATCTCCAAGTTCAACTCCAATTGTCAACGTTGTTGCTTCTTCTTCTTCAGTGTTATGGCACCAGAGATTGGGTCATCCTGCTTTTAAGTCTATTTCTTGTTTACCAGGCGTGAGTGCTATTAGTTGTCAAAATTCAGAACCGTGTGTTGTTTGTTTAAAGGCCAAGCAAACTCGTGATAGTTTTCCTTTGAGTAATAATAAAGCATCAGATTTGTTTGATCTCATACATGTTGATGTTTGGGGCCCTTACAGTTTTGCCTCTACATGTGGCGCTTTCTATTTTTTGACCATTGTTGACGACTTCTCACGATGTGTATGGGTTTACTTGATGCAAAGGAAAACAGAAAATGTCAAGCTCATTCAGAATTTTTGTACATTTGTGACAACTCAGTTTCAGCGAAAGATCAAATGACTTTGTGCCGACAATGGCACAGAATTTCTCCCTCTCAAAGACTATTTCTTCACTGCTGGAATCCTCTTTGAAACATCATGTGTTGCCACACCGCAGCAAAATGGTCACGTTGAGCGCAAGCATCGCCATCTTCTTAATGTGGCTAGGTCACTGCGTTTTCAAGCTTCACTGCCTTTGAAATTCTGGGGTGAATGTGTTCTTACAGCAGCTTATTTGATTAATCGTACACCATCCTCGGTTCTTGATGGAAAGACGCCATATGAGCTACTGTTTGGCGTGCCTCCTTCGTATGTGCATATTAAGGTATTTGGTTGCTGATGTTATGCATCTATTGTTCCTCGAAATCGAGACAAGTTTGCTTCTCGAAGTCGGCGCTGCGTTTTTCTTGGTTATCCTTATGGAAAAAAGGCATGGCGTCTTTACGATCTTGATTTGAACGTCTTCATTACATCTCGTGACGTTGTCTTCACGGAATCTGTTTTCCCGTTTGGCACTTCGTCACCACCTCCTGTCTTGCTCTCTACTGAGCATTCTTCGCCGGCTGTTTATGATGATTTTCCGGCTGAAACCCCGTCCTCTGATGACAGGGGGAGTTCCTTGATGGACGTAGTAGCATTGCCCGATGCTTCTCCTCCACCTATTACACCTTCTCCTCCATCTGTTGTGGTGCCTGACGAGCAACCTCCACCTCCTGCTATCTCGTCTACTGTTGCTGATGAGCAGGTTTCACCGCCCGCTGACTTACCCAATGCAGTTGATGCTACAGCCCGGCGTAGTACTCGATCTCGTCAACAGCCTGTTAAGCTTCAGGATTACATTTGTAACACCACTCACTGCACACATCCCCCCCTCGCTCGCTGCTCTTCACCCGCACCTACACCTTCCTCAGGTATTCCACTTTATCCCATAGCTAATTATGTTGATTGTAATCAGTTTTCTCAGTCACATGTAGCATTTCTGGCTGCGGTTACTGCGGTACACGAGCCATGCAATTTTGTTGATGCTATGCAACACAAGCAGTGTCGTGATGCTATGGCTGCTGAAATTGCAGCATTGGAGAGCAACCGCACTTGGGTTCTTACGAAACTTCCTCCCACAAAGAAGTCCATCGGTTGCAAATGGGTATTTCGAATTAAATATAAGGCAGATGGTACAATTGAGCGTTACAAAGCTCGATTGGTGGTACTCGGTAACAGGCAAGTTGAGGGTGTTGACTACAATGAGACCTTTGCACCAGTAGCAAAGATGACATCAGTTCGGCTTTTTCTGTCTGTTGCTGCTATTTGCGGGTGGGAACTCCATCAGATGGATGTCCACAATGCGTTCTTACATGGAGATCTTGACGAGGAAGTTTATATGCGACCACCCCCTGGCTATTCAGCTCCTGCGGGCCTATTTTGTCGTCTTCAGAAATCTCTCTATGGCTTGCGTCAAGCCCCTCGGAACTGGTTCTCTAAGCTTGCTTCCGCTCTGCTCAAGTTTGGTTTCTCTCAATCATATGCTGATTATTCTTTGTTTTCTTATATCCGAGGGCGCACCACTTTGCACGTCTTGGTCTATGTAGACGACCTTATTATTTCAGGTAATGACTCTGCCACCATTACTTCCTTCAAGTCATATCTGAACTCTTGCTTTCACATGAAAGACCTTGGTGTGTTGAAGTACTTTCTTGGCATTGAGATTGCACTTGGTTCTGCTGGTTTATTCCTTAGTCAGCGTAAGTATGCACTTGAGATTCTTGCTGAGACAGGTTTGCTTGCTGCCAAACCCGTAGACTTTCCTATGATTCAGAACCATAATCTTGCGAAAGCAAAAGGCCCAGATCATGCTCTACAAGATCAGTATCGACGACTTATTGGCCGATTGATTTATCTTACGATCACTCATCCTGAGCTTTGTTATTCTGTCCATATTTTGTCTCAGTTCATGCAGAACCCAAAGGAGGAACACTGGCAGGCAACTCTTCGTGTCTTGCGCTATATTAAGGGGTCGCCTGGTCAAGGCCTTGTTCTTTCTCGTCATAGTTCTTTACAGTTGACTGCCTACTGCGACTCTGATTGGGCAGCTTGTCCTCTTACTCGTCGTTCCTTGACGGGATATTTTGTCTTCTTAGGCGAATCTCCTATTTCTTGCAAAACCAAGAAACAACCTACCGTTTCCCGCTCTTCCGCTGAAGCTGAATATCGTTCTATGGCAGCAGCTTGTTGTGAACTTCTCTGGCTCAAGGCTTTTCTTAAGTCTCTCGGCATCCGTCATTCAGGTTCGATGCCTCTGCTATGTGATAGTCAAGCTGCATTACACATCTCAGCTAATCCTGTATTTCATGAACGGACAAAGCATATTGAGATTGATCTACATTTTGTTCGTGACTTAATTCAGTCCCGCACTGTTACCACATCATATATCTCCACGACCAATCAGCTAGCGGACATATTTACCAAAGCACTCGGGAAACAACAATTTTCGTATCTCCTTGGCAAGTTGGGCATTCGGGATTTGCATGCTCCAACTTGAGGGGGAGTATTGACGATAATTAGAGATATAAGATACTATTTTGTATATATGGTAGTTACCTTGTATGATATCTTTTAGAAGATCTTTCTAGGGTTTGTTAGCTTGCAGATCAAGGACCTGTCATCTATATGTATACACATTACTTTGAATGAAAAGGCAGAGAAAATTTCCCCAAACTTGTCTACTCTGATTTTACAGCTCACGTCACTCACGTGCCACAAAAATCACCTGATGAGATTACGAAAAATGAGCAAGAGTAGAAAGCAACCTTATCATATATGGACTTTTGGGTTGATTAAGTTTGTCCAATTTGACGATGATCATGATGATGATAAGTGAATATCAGAATCTAAGCATTAACAATAATGAAATGAAATGCTTACACATGTACATATAAGTTGTGCCATCTGTTATAGAATCTTTAAGGAGATTGGCTTGGCGGTTAAAAAATGCGCACCAATTTATCCCAAACTATTAACACCTACACTTGTCGATTAACCCCGAATTTGATACAAGTGTGACAAACACCACTGCAGCTCTATCACTCCCTCATCATCATCATCGTCGTCGATCGCAACTACCACTCATACCAGCCTAGCTATATGCTCAATATTTTGTGTTAGAAGAGACTAACTAAAAGCTAGTTAATCTATAAGTACACGAGTTAATCTATAATGCGCAAGAGGAGTACTTCTCCCGATGAATATAATGACGACCAATGAATATGAGAGGCTCCTGTAAAATCTTGTCGTAGAGGGATTGTGGTAGTGATTGTAGAGGGTTGAAATCGAGTATGAATTCGGTAAGATTAAGTGGAAGAATTAGGTTAACGTCGTCTTCTTCTTCTTGGAGTTGGAGCCTTCCTTCCTCTTCGTAGAATTCGGCCAGATCATGGAGCATTCCTTCCTCTTCGTCGAATTCGGTCAGACACTGGAAATCAATGTTGAATTCAACTCGCGATCAGGTGGCTCTTCGTCGACGAGTTCAGTCAGATCAAAAATCAAGGTCGAATTCAAGTTGTGATCAGGTTTAGCCAAATTAGGGCGGCCAAGAACTGTACATATATACATACATGCTCCAAAGTAAATCTCGAAGAAGAAAATGAATGACACAAATTCCGATACAAATTTCGCAACATCCAGATCCAGACTTCTTTGAACGTCGGGTGAAAGATTGAGCCCGACGGTGCTGCTAAAAAAATGGTTAATCTGTACAACCTAATGAATTGACGGGAAATATAAGTTTTAATTGTCATCTTAGCGTGTATTCTTTGTTAAAATTTAATTCTCATTCTTTAACTTTTTTGACTTTTCCTGAATTTCCCCTCATATCTAATGCCAGATCGGTTTGTAATTAATTATATTTTTAATTACTAGAATCGGACCCCCGCGCGGGTAATTACGATTTTTCGTCTGGATTGGGCTAATTATATATTTACAATATTTTCCAGGGCATATATTATCCAATTTAGGCCAAAGCAAATCTAACCTGCAGATCAAGACATTAACACAAATATAAACGAACAATAGAAGTGATAAAAATAGCAAATTGATTGGTTCAATACAAATTGACAATAACCATGAGTAACGGCAAAATACAATATGCAGAAGAGTAACGACGACTTGATGGGAGAATTCAATACGAAATCCCATTCGGAGAAGTCGAAAAATCAAAAGTTGAAATTAGAAACGGAATTCAAGAGGACACATAGTAATGACGATTTAATCCAACTTTCTAGGTCATTACCCGCGCTTTGCGCGAGCCAAACACTTTTTATTTTTGTCTATATTCATATACTTAATATATTTTTTCATATATGTATTTTTTTTGTAAATTATAATAAAATGAATTGAATATCTCTTATATATGTACCAAAATCACATAGTCGTTTACGTTGCTCGGATTGTTCTTCATCGTCACACAGGTTGAAGGTGAAGAGCGGAGAAAAAAGGATAAAAATGGTGGAAATACTAACCAATTATGCACATAATTATGATTTGGGTGTGAATCCCATAATAAAATCTCTTATAGAGATAAATAAGAACGAATCTAAGTCATTCGATGCCTCTTATAGAGATAAATAAGAATGAATCTAAGTCATTGGATGCCTTGGCATCGAATGACTTAGATTAAACTAGTTACCCCCACTACAAGTGGGGGTAGTTGTGGTGGTCCGGCGACCTCCCGGTGGTTGTCCGATAGAGGTCCGGCGGCGGTCCGACGGCGGTCCGACGTGGGTCCGGCGTGGGTCCGGCGTGGGTTCAGCGACGGTCCGGCGTGGGTCCGGCGACGGTCCGGCGGCGGTCCAATAATAAATGACAAAGTTAATGTATAAAAATAAATGAAAATTTAAGTCTAATTCAAATTGGTGAACATTTAAATATGTGATGAACATTCTGTTGATGAACATTTAATTATAATGTGATGAACATTCTGTTGGTGAACATGTAAGTAACATGTGATGAACATTCAGTAGAGTATATCAAAATTAACGTTTATCAACATTTTGATGAACATTTATGAACAACGTGATGACCATTTAAGTTAATTGTAATAAACTTTTGAGTAATGAACATTTTATTAAATGTCCGTGAACATTTAAGTATGAGATGATGAACATTTATGTAACTTTTGATGAAGATCAAGTGTTTTTTTATTCGAAATTATATTAAAGTGGTGTTCCACATAAGTGGTGGTCCGACGGTGGCTTGTGGTGGGTTAGTGGTGGTGCGGTCGTGGTGGTCTGGTGGTGGTCCGGCGGTGGTCCGCCGTTTGTCCAAATAACATAACCATTTAAGTGTTATAAACTTGGTGAACATTTAAAAATAATTTGATGAACATTCAGTTGATGAACATTTAAGTATAATGTGATGAACATTCAGTTGGTGAACATTTAAGTATAATGTGATGAACATTCAGTAGAGTATATCAAATGAACATTTATCAACATTTTGATGAACATTTATGACCAACGTGATGAATATTTAAGCCAATTGTAATGAACTTTGAGTAATGAACATTTTATTAAATTCTTGTGAATATGAAGTATGAGATGATGAACATTTAAGTATGAGATGATGAACATTTAGGTGATTTTTGTTGAAAATTAAGTGTGTTTTTAAAAGAAATTATATTAAAGTGGTGTTCCACATAAGTGGTGGTCCGGTGCTGGCTTGATGGTGGGTCAGTGGTGGTGTGGTGGTGGTCCGGTGGTGGTTCGCCGTTTGTCCAAATAACATAAAAATTTAATTGTAATAAACTTGGTGAACATTTAAATATAATTTGATGAACATTTAAGTATAATATGATGAACATTCAGTTGGTGAACATTTAAGTATAATACTAGATACGGGCCTCGCGCTCCGCGCGAGAAAATTACGGATTTTCGTATGTGATTTAATATAGTTATACATTATTTGTTAATATGTTGTTGTTGTTATCAAATTTATTAATATTTGTAAATATAAGTATTTTTATTTCCTTATATTTATGTTTGAAGTAGTTTTAAAACATAATATTAGAATAAGTTTGCATTGTCATAACTTAATCAAGTAGACTATAAATAAATATAAAATAGGGATATAAGAAAGATATTTAAATACATGTCCAAAAGTCCAATAGGAGGTGATTAAGAAATGAGTAATGCATTAAATTAGTACCAATTTCATTCAATTTTGGCAATGGACAACCAACTTTTATATAGATAAGATAAGATGATGAATATTCAAATGATGAACATTTAAGTAGAATATGATGAACATTCAGTTGGTGAACATGTAAGTAACATGTGATGAACATTCAGTAAAATATATACAAATGAACGTTTATGAACATTGTGATGAACATTTATGAACAACATGATGAACATTTAGTAATAAATAATATTGAAATATTTGTGAACAATTTTATACATCTTTGTCACAATTTTATTCCGGCAAGGCCCAAAGGTGGTCCGGCGGTGGTCGGAGGTGGTCCGGCGGAGGTCCGGCGAAGGTGACAAGGCATGACAAGGGGTGTCACGTGTCATCATATGAGCTCTTAGATCTCTCTTGATCCAAGGGTCCACAATCATTCTCATTTATTATTTTAACAAGTATTATTACATGACATTTTTCCTTATGATTTTATTAGACATTTAATAAGTCTCAATTATCATTGGATAATGAGAAATAGAAAAAAAAGAAAAATTAAGTTTAAACATTAATGAGTCCCAATTACTATTACTTTCTCAAACCCATGAATTTTTATATATATATATATAGATTATCAATTTAGAAAATTAAATTACTAGAACAATTATTTCTTAACATAGTATTTGTCTAGTCAACATTTTTAAATTGTATATTTAATTATATATAGATGTTTTATTTAATTAAGAAAAATGAAAATAAATATTAATGCAATTTTTCTAGATAAGAATTATCCAAAATCCAAATCTTTATATTTCCCGTAAATGAAGTAAATCCGTGGCGAAGTGATCGGATAGCGTGACGAAAAAGGCGGACCCCACAAAAAGATGGCGTTATCTTCCTTCATTTCCCAAAACCAAAATTTCCTCATTTTCAGTTCTTCTCCACTCTTCTCCTAAATCCATCCAATCCTCTCGCGCCATATCTTCCTTCCCTCTTGATTACTCGATCCATCTTCTATCACTCTAACGATCCATCTTCAATTACTGCTTTGATCAATTCGTCTTTTAGTATTCCTTTCCGGTTCATGTATTCTGAGCTCCGAGCTCTTCTGATACATCCAAGATTTCGCAGCCAATCGTACTCCAGTTCGGTGCTTTAATTCTATTGATCTGTATGATTCTAGTCTGATGTATTTCTTGGTAGATTTTGGTTGAATTCAATGGTTGACCACTTGTCCACTTGTGTGTTTCAAATTAGGGTTTTGATTCGTTGTCAGTCGCACTGGGGGTTTGAATTTGGTGGTAGCTGATATGCATATAGAGGAATTGAACGGTGAGGAGCGGGTATTGAACGTCACCGTTTCGAAGGATGGTAGAATAGCTGTATGGGATCCAAAGAGAGTGTTCGTCGGAGCTGGGGCGCGTTTTCTCTTTTATCCTACCTTGTTTTATAATGTTGTCAGGAACAAAATGCAATCGGAGTTTCGATGGTGGGATCGTGTGGATGAGGTACCAGTTTTGCTTGCTGATTAGTTCTTTTGACAGTTGTGAGTTGTCTGTGATGCTTATTGATTGTGGGCTTAATATTCCAATTGAAGTTTGAAATTTATGTTTGTTGCTCAAGTTTAGATGAAACATAGCTGATCAAAATGAAGCATATATGACATTTTGACCTTTGTGTTGTTATCTTGTCACTATTGATTGACTTGGTCTATTGGGAATATCTGCTTCTTGTTAAGTGGCCAATGAATTGTAGTTGCTGTGATGAGATGATGAGAGGTCTACTTAACCCTTCCTCAATTATTGAGCTCGTATGGAGATGTTTATATCGATGGAAGCATAAAGCTTGTCTCCTCTAGGCCGGATTAGTTCTGTGTAGTCATGGGTGCATTGTGCATACATTAATAATGGCGCAATTAGCCTCTTCAAATTTCATTTTCTTGTAAAGTAGCTGCAAAATATTCATCCTTTCTATTTCATCATAGATCATTTATGTGGTTATGCTTGTCTTAACAAGATATCCTAGTTTGTGACTGATATTATGTCTTTCTTTGTCTCACATGTTCAAGTTCAGTTTATTTTGCTAGGTGCTGTTCCTTTCCCTACAGATGTTTTGCGCTTGAAGAAGCTTGGTGTTGGAGGAGTGGTTACCCTGAATGAGCCCTATGAGACATTGGTTCCAACATCTTTATATCATGTGAGTGTGACAACTTTCTGAGATATGTAAAGAGCTTGCTTTTTTTTTATTGTCCATACATAATGTTTTAGTTCTCCTTTCTTGGGGAGTGGCTGAGAGGGGTGAGAGCATCAACTTGGATTACCATTTAATTATGTGGCAACTCTGTTGTTACTTCTGACGCATCATTCAAAAGAGTTCAACTAATGTCGGTATCTGTAGGGCCATGACTTTCTAACGTGCATAACATACAAACATCACATTCTGACATATGTACATGAGAATATTTAAGTATAGATTAGATCTATGATACAATGTTGACAGATATAAACGCAGTCATTATCATTTGCGGTGATTGCTTAACTCTGCATTCGGTTGGTGTCTTTTGATGAAAATGAAAGTGTATATATCTTGTTTTTTTTATGGTTGTAGGCTCATGAAATTGATCATTTGGTGATTCCTACAAGAGATTATCTGTTTGCTCCATCTATGGTTGATATATATGAAGCAGTCCAATTCATTCATAGTAAGTTTCTTGCTTGTGTAATTAATTTTGGAATGTGTAGACCTGAAAGATTTATTGAAGTATTAGACACTTTCTATAACCTGAAACACATGTATCTGACACAGTATAGGTTGGAAACCTAAATAACTTGAATCTTTTATTGACTAACATGACAATGAGTGGACCTTAAAGAAATCTTTTGGTCCAAAATAACTCAAAGATGTTTGTTCTTGCTGTATAACACAAATGCGTAAAGCATGGAATAAGTGAACAAAGTAAAATCAACATAATCCTTTTACCAATTCTAGTTGGGACATTATCAGCAACATTTCTTTTCACCTGTTGTATATTTTTAACCTTTTAAATTTGACATCTTTTGTGTGATTGACTTCTTCAATAGAAAATGCATCTTGTGGGAGTACAACATATGTTCATTGCAAGGCTGGACGGGGTCGTAGCACAACTGTCGTCCTATGTTACCTTGTATGTTCTTCATCAAGTTTTCATTTTCTGTACATCAAGTATCTTGACTCGGTTTCTCATGACCTAGTTTCCTCGTTTCCCTCGCCACTTGCAGGTGCAATACAAACAAATGAACCCTGAAGATGCATACAACTATGTCAAAGCAATCCGGCCTAGAATCCGTCTTGCTTCATCTCAATGGAAGGCTGTTCAAAACTATTACAATCTCACGATGAAGAAGAGGTGCATGGATCTTAGAAACCCAAATTTCCCAAATGAAGCCGAGTTTCTTGCCTTTGACGATTGTTCTACAGTGGTAGTAACAAAATCTGACCTTGATGGGTACGACTCAAGCAACGAGTCTAGAGCTGTTCAACCACAGACCGATCCGAGTAAAATCAACAAAGTGCGAACGGTTGGTGAAGCGGCTCTTGCCAGAATTTCTTGTCTTTGGCTTAGGTGTCACACCCAGCAGAAGATTGCAGGGGAGAAGCTTAGAAGGAACAGTAGCTGTGGCATCGAAGCAGAACAGATAACTGGTGTTACAGTAGATATGCATGTATACTGAGGATTCTTATTTGCGTATATATAAAACTAAGGAAAAACCAATGTTGCACCTGTCATGGAGCCTTCAGTGTAACTTTGACCTTCTAATACAATGTGAAAATTGGTTTGGAAATGAAATTGCTGCTAACCCAATCTCCAAAATCTAAATGCATCGAGGAATTATAATCATAAAGGAATTCATGGGTGTCATTGTGCACATTTGAAGTCTATATGAAACCCATAAACAAAGAAAACGAAGCTTAAATCCTCAAATGAGGCACACACAAACGAAGTCTTAAGTCCATATAGGCAACGCTATTTAGGTTTTCTGAATTTGTGTAGAAATTGAATATAGCAAATGAAATTGGCAGTAGCAGTTGCAAATTCAAGCCCTCGTTTCTGTTTCCCCTCACCTTTCCCTTTGTATCCAATTTCTGGTCGTCGCAGAATCATGGTTGGAGCCGGCGCTTACACTTCAATCAGCGAGAGGGTGTCAATCGAACGAGACATCAAAAAGAGCAAATTCATCGCCATTGCCGGTTCCGTTACCTCTCAACAGTCCGCGCATAACTTCCTCGCTCAGGTTCTCCCATGTTTTTAACTTATCGCTCTCTTTCTTTCCCTCCATTTTGATTATTCAATCGTCTTGTTTCTTTTGGGTAGGTCAGGGATGATCGTGCTACTCACAACTGCTGGGCGTATAAGGTACTATTCAATCATACCTTTATCCATTTATTTAACAAATTCGAATGCTTTCTGCTGAATTCATAGTAAACATCTTTCATGTCTTACATATCTTGCTGCTCAAATGTTGTTTGCTGGCAGAGGATCAAGTTCTGTGGACCCAGTTCATTAATTTTGATCATAGAGCATGCTATAGCATTTACTTGGTGTATGAGTTTGCTGATTTTTTCTGGCATGTTAGATTGGAGATGAGTATCGATCTAACGATGATGGCGAGCCATCAGGAACAGCTGGCAAGCCCATTTATTCAGCAATTGAAGCTTCAGGGATTGATAGGGTTATGGTAGTAGTGATCAGGTATATATATTTTTTCAAGTTTTAACAATCTGACATGTTACATTCTTATAGTTTTTTACTTTTTTTTCTTATCACTTCTAGACTAACTAATCAGTGTTCACTGTTCAGACATTTTGGTGGTATCAAGCTGGGTACAGGAGGTCTAGTTAGGGCATATGGAGGAGTTGCTTCTGAATGCTTGAAGAATGCCCCGACTTGTTTGGTGAAATCTAAAGTAAGTTATGCTTACTCCTACAGACGTGCAACTTGATTGTATCTGAAGCATTTGATATATGTTTTTCAGCTAATAAATGTAAACTTACGTGTAGGTTCCTATGGGTGTGGAGATTTCTTATGATCTACTTGGAGTATTATACCATCAGGTAAGCTTAATAATGAACATCACATGTTAGAATGTCTCTTTCTTTGTATATGCTTTCAGATTGAATTTCTTGAAACAATACACAACATGTTTTGTATGAACCTTTTTATTAAAAAAATCTGGATTTGCAAAAATGATATTAAGCTTGATTGTTTTGATTAAAATTCGGAAGATGTTCTGGGCAGCCATACTATGTTTGTAAAGATCATATTTCATTTTTTGTTGTCATCACTAGAATTATCCTGACATTAAGATTAAGATTTGCAATATGTTTGATCAAATGAGGATCCCATGTAAAAACTAGTAACATCTTCCATATCCTTATATTAACAGCTCCAGTCCCGTAAAGCTGAAGACATTAAGCAAGACTATGAGACTGGTCAAGATGGTACTACCATGGTCACCTTTAAAGTTAATTTTGATCAAGTTGAGAGTTTGGAAGATGCAATTAAAGCCAACTGTGGCAGAGGCATTCATGTCTTCAAGCGGTGACATTACTGGTCAGTCTCTACTTGATTTACATATAAGTATCAAGCTAGGAAGAATTCTTGTGATGGGCTAATAGGTAGGTTATTATTCGTAGAAACACCTCCACAAGTATCTCCAAGTAGGCTTAAAAGCATCCCATCATCTTGTACTTCTGACTGGGTATGCTTTAATAAGATTATTACCTTGCCTCGTGCACTTGTGCCTTGTATATGCTTTACTCAAATGCTTTAATAGTTGAAATTCTAATTAAGTTAGTTGATATCCTTTTCCTCCAGCTGTGTGGCTATGTGGTATTTGTTGGAACTTCATTCCAACGGAAGAGTAACCGGCAACACTCCGGATTCTCGAGTCTTTATCTTTCTTTCTTCTCTCGAGTTCTTTAGACTCTCTTGCTATCAGTCTCGCAAGCCTCCAAGGCACTCTTGTTTCCAAAGGAAATGTTTCCAAGTTCCTGTAAAAAGCCAAACCCGGAGTTGGGACTCCCCGGAAAGGCACTCCGACGCTCAAGTCAGTAATCATATAAACGATATATTAGGTGAATGAGCAAGTATAAAGAGCCGTGAGTCATAAAAATCATACTCTAAATACCTTGTTCCATATTACCCTCGTGAGCAACAATATACTCGTAACATCAATATACTCCATATTATACTTGTATCTCACGAGCAACTATATACTCAATGATATGCTTTACCATCACTAGACCTTACGTGGCATAGTAGAATCAATAACTTAGCTTTTAATATACCAAGAACAACTCAATGAACATGCACCTTACACCCTCGCGAGTAAGACCGTACTTCAAGCGGATAGTCGGGACTTCGAGAGCAAGGCCATGGCTCATGAGCTGAGCTTCGCGAGTTGGACCATGACTGAGATTATTCATGAGTGAGGCTTTAGACGGCCGGAAGTCGTCAATGGCCACGAAGCATGAGCTAAGGTCGGGAGCCCGCTAGGAAGACCGAGATGAGCTCACGATCTGAGATCTAGGCTCGAGTACGTGAAGGACGAGCTTGGAGATGGTGCGACGGGCATGCCTCGTGAGTGACTACTTACGTCGGGTCGAGATTCATAGAAAGTGAGAGATCGGTAGGCTCGTTTCGGCCCGAGGTTGAGGACGATCGGGATCGGGTTCGGAAATGGTGCGCGAGGGACGATGTGCACCCACCGGATGTCCACCGAATGCCGTCGGAGGCGGGAGAGGGATGGTCGAGCTCGGGCGAGTGACTGAAAACTCCGTCGGAAGTCGACAATGGTGAACTCAAGGATCGGACCAAGCTCGTGAGCTAGAGTGTGGCTCGATCGAAGCTCGAATTGTGCTTCAATCAGTGGTGAACTCAAGGATTGTGCTCAACGGCTGACCAGTGGTAAGAGGTGACTCTAGGTTGAAGATGAAGTGGCCAGCTCTCCCCATGCCTCTTCTTCCCGATCTCTGCCCCTTTTGCCTCTTTTTCTATGTGCCCCCTTTCTTCGAACACTGCTCACTCATATATATACTACTTCTCTTGTAGACCTATGGTCCAAGAGAAGGCTATTTGGGCTTTTTCTTAATGGGCTTTAGGCCTCTTTTTACCCGGGTCCAACACAGCTCCCTAAGCTCTTCGTTGAGAAAACGAAGGCTTGGTTTATTGGACCTTTAGTAAATCTTGCACTCGTTTAGTGACCTTGTGAATATGTGTTATTAGTCCCTTACGAGACCTTTTCATACGTACTCCCAGCTTGGGTAAAGTCGTAAAAGAACTTCTGTTCACGCGTCCGAGACATGGAGCCTCGGGAACAAACTTAGAGTTTTTGGATGAACTTAAATAATGTGTGCATATATCTAGAGAATTAATCCTCTAGAAACGGTGATTTTGAGGATGAATCGCGTCCAACCTCCCCTTGATTCTCCTCTTTCACACCTAATAGCCCTTTTAGTCTAAGACAAGATTTGAGGAGTTCTCGAGGCTCGCTAGTTGTCAACCCCGCAAGCTCTCTTTCTAATGAACAAAGCTAAGGGAAGCTTCCGGCCTAATGTGAATGAACAAAGGCTAAGGGAAGCTCCCGAGCTTAAGGGAAGAGACACCCAAGGCTTGCTAGGGTGTTTGCCTTGCTAGCGATCGCGCGAATGAACAAAGCTAAGAGAAGCTCCCGACCTAATGTGAATGAACAAAGGCTAAGGGAAGCTCCCGAGCTTAAGGGAAGAGGCACCCTAGGCTTGCTAGGGTGTTAGCCTCGTGAACGATCTCGCGAACGAACAAAGCTAAGGGAAGCTCCCGGCTTAATGTGAGTGAACAAAGGCTAAGGGAAGCTCCCGAGCTTAAAGGAAAAGGCACCCTGGGCTTGCTGGGGTGTTTATGAACGTCGTTTATGAACGTTGTTTTAACTTATTTAAAAAGTCTTTATTTCATATGGGTGTCAAACTCTTTACTAGCCTCATTGTATCATTCATGCGAGGTGCAAGGCTTGCAAGGTGCAGAGTGCTAGGCACGCAAGGTGTAAGGCATGCAAGGTGAAGTCACTCAAAGTGTAAGGCACGTGAGGTGGAGGCACGCAAGCTGAAGTCACTCAAAGTGCAAGGCACGTGAGGTGGAGGCACGCAAGGTGAAGTCACTCAAAGTGCAAGGCACGCAAGGTGAAGTCACTCAAAGTGCAAGGCACGTGAGGTGGAGGCACGCAAGGTGAAGTCACTCAAAGTGCAAGGCACGTGAGGTGGAGACACGCAAGGTGAAAGTATGATGTGTGAATCTTAAGGACCTCACGACCCGAGCGAGAATACTTGCCTCTCAAGCTCCAGCGTCGCGGCTTCACGGCCCAGGAGGGCTTAGAGCCCAACCTAGCGAGGCGGAATCATGGCGGGTGAGCTCGTTGGCGTAAACCCGTTCATGCTTTCGCGACCAAGGAGGGTTTTTGAGCTCAACCTTGGAAGCTGAAACGCGACCTAGGAGGGTTTTTTAGCCAAGCCTAGTGAGGCGGAATCATGGCGGGTGAGCTCGTTGGCGTAAACCCGTCCATGCTTTCGCGACCAAAGAGATTTTTTGAGCTCAACCTTGGAAGCTGAAACACGACCTAGGAGGGTTTTTTAGCCCGGCCTAGTGAGGCGGAATCATGGCGGGTGAGCTCGTTGGCGTAAACCCGTCCATGCTTTCGCAACAAAGGAGAGTTTTTGACCTCAACCTTGGGAGCTGAAATGCGACCTAGGAGGTTTTTTTAGCCCAACCTAGTGAGGCGGAATCATGGCGGGTGAGCTCGTTGGCGTAAACCCGTCCATGCTTTCGCGACCAAAGAGAGTTTTTGAGCTCAATCTTGGAAGCTGAAACGCGACCTAGGAGGGTTTTTTAGCCCAGCCTAGTGAGGCGGAATCATGGCGGGTGAGCTCGTTGGCGTAAACCCGTCCATGCTTTCGCAACAAAGGAGAGTTTTTGACCTCAACCTTGGGAGCTGAAACGCGACCTAGGAGGTTTTTTTAGCCCAACCTAGTGAGGCGGAATCATGGCTGGTGAGCTCGTTGGCGTAAACCCGTCCATGCTTTCGCGACCAATGAGAGTTTTTGAGCTCAACATTGGAAGCTGAAACACGACCTATGAGGGTTTTTTAGCCCAGCCTAGTGTGGCGGAATCATGGCGGGTGAGCTCGTTGGCGTAAACCCGACCATGCTTTCGCGACTAAGGAGAGTTTTTGAGCTCAACCTTGGAAGCTGAAACGCGACCTAGGAGGGTTTATTTAGCCCAGCCTAGTGAGGCGGAATCATGGCGGGTGAGCTCGTTGGTGTAAACCCGTCCATGCTTTCGCGACCAAAGAGAGTTTTTGAGCTCAACCTTGGAAGCTGAAACGCGACCTAGGAGGGTTTTTCACTAGTAGAAAAAACACCTGTTGCAGCCCCCCTGTTGAGGCGGTCACCTTAAAAACCGACGCAAAAAGTTTTATTCTACTATCTGTTGAGGCGGTCAGTCGTTTAGTTCGCTACAACAGGTACTTTAGAGGCGGGCAAATATCCGTTCGCCTCAAATAATATTTGTGTTTTTGACTTGTTGAGGCGGTCAGTAAGGCGCCCGCCTGAACAGAACCCAGAAATAGAGGCGGGCAAAACTCTGCCCGCCTCAACAAATATCTGTTGAGGCGGGCAAAGTTTCGCCCGCCTCAACAAGTCTTTTTACCTATAAAAAATATTGCAAATTAAATAAGCATGTCCCACGGATCACTAATATCCATCGTTGATTACTAAAAAAACCCATCAGATCCAACAACTCAAACACAAGTGTTTTATTTCACACCACACTCAGATCTCAAACACAATCTCCCGCAATATCTCTTCCAATCCCCCCTTCCAAAATCAACTCCTCAACTGTGTTCCCTGCTCAACTCCTCAAATCAAACCCTAGCCGTCGAACCCAGATCGTCTCCATCGCAAATCTAGGGCGTTCACCTGTGTTCATCGTCTCCGTCTTCTATGGAACCCAGATCGTCTCCATCGCCTGTGTTCATCGTCCCCGTCGCCTGTCTTCAAGTCAGCAAAACCAGATCTAGAGCGTTTGTCTTCAACATCTCCATATCTCTTGTCTTCAGCGCGCTTCACCGCCCTATGTCTCTTGGCTTCGGCTTCGGCGTCTCCATCTTTGTCGGCTCCAGCTTCGCCCTCTCCATCTCCACCAGAGATCTTGATTTGTTCATCAAAGAAGATTCGAGTTTAGTTTGAGATTAGGCTTTTTTTAGATAGTTGAAGATTTTTTTTCATTATATCAGATTATTTGTTGAACTCCATCTCATCTGAATTTTTGGGTTTCGTTTAGATTATTTGTTGAGATTAGGCTTTTTTGGGTTTCGTTCATCACATCTGAATTTATTTTAGGTTTGAGATCATATTTAGGTTCGAACTCCATCTCCACCAGATCTTGATTGGGTGTAGGTTTTTTTGTAGACAGATGGATTATTAAATGGGCATTGTTCAATTTGTTTGTAGATTTTGTTTCTGAGATCAAATTTATGATTGATGTTTTTGTTTAATTTTCTTTACTGAGATTGAATAAATTGGGTAAAAGATTATTTGTGCAATTTTTTATATCAAAAACGCTGCAATTTTTTTTGTTTCATTCAGAGCATTTTGAGGCGGGCATTGCCTGTTCGCCTCAACATTATCAATCTTTTGAGGCGGGCGATAGACCATCTGAGGCATAATTTTTGCCTACTTGTTGAGGCGGGCACTATTCTGACCACCTCAACAAGTATTTACTTGTTGCAGCTCCCCCTGTTGCAGCGACCCTTGCCCGCCTCAACAGGGGGGGTTTTGCCCGCCTCAACAAGTGTTTTTTCCACTAGTGTTTTTAGCCCAGCCTAGTGAGGCAGAATAATGGCGGGTGAGCTCGTTGACGTAAACCCGTCCATGCTTTCGCGACCAAGGAGAGTTTTTGAGCTTAACCTTGGAAGCTGAAACGCGACATAGGAGGGTTTTTTTAGCCCATCCTAGTGAGGTGGAATCATGTCGGGTGAGCGCGTTGGCGTAAACCCGTCCATGCTTTCGCGACCAAGGAGAGTTTTTTAGCTCAACCTTGGAAGCTGAAACACGACCTAGGAGGGTTTTTTAGCCCAGCCTAGTGAGGCGGAATCATGACGGGTGAGCTCGTTGGCGTAAACCCGTCCACGCTTTCGCGACCAAGGAGAGTTTTTGAGCTCAACCTTAGAAGCTGAAACACGACCTAGGAGGGTTTTTTAGCCCGGTCTAGTGAGGCAGAATCATGGCGGGTGAGCTCGTTGGCGTAAACCCGTCCATGCTTTCGCGACCAAGGAGAATTTTTGAGCTCAACCTTGGAAGCTGAAACGCGACCTAGGAGGGTTTTTTAGCCCAGCCTAGTGAGGTGGAATCATGGCGGGTGAGCTCGTTGGCGTAAACCCGTCCATACGTTCGCGACCAAGGAGAGTTTTTGAGCTCAACCTTGGAAGGTGAAACGCGACCTAGGAGGGTTTTTTAGCCCAACCTAGTGAGGCGGAATCATGGCGGGTGAGCTCGTTGGCATAAACCCGACCATGCTTTCGCGACCAAGGAGAGTTTTTGAGCTCAACCTTGGAAGCTGAAACGCGACCTAGGAGGGTTTGTTTAGCCCAGCCTAGTGAGGCGGAAACATGGCGGGTGAACTCGTTGGCGTAAACCCGTCCCTGCTTTCGCGACCAAAGAGAGTTTTTGAGCTCAACCTTGGAAGCTGAAACGCGACCTAGGAGGGTTTTTTTAGCCCAGCCTAGTGAGGCGGAATCATGGCGGGTGAGCTCGTTGGCGTAAACCCGTCCATGCTTTCGCGACCAAGGAGAGTTTTTGAGCTCAACCTTGGAAGCTGAAACGCGACATAGGAGGGTTTTTTTAGCCCATCCTAGTGAGGCAGAATCATGGCGGGTGAGCTCGTTGGCGTAAACCCGTCCATGCTTTCGCGACCAAGGAGAGTTTTTTAGCTCATCCTTGGAAGCTGAAACGCGACCTAGGAGAGTTTTTTTAGCCCATCCTAGTGAGGCGGAATAATGGCGGGTGAGCTCGTTGGCGTAAACCCGTCCATACTTTCGCGACCAAGGAGTGTTTTTGAGCTCATCCTTGGAAGCTGAAACGCGACCTAGGAGGTTTTTTTAGCCCAGCCTAGTGAGGCAGAATCATGGCGGGTGAGCTCGTTGGCGTAAACCCGTCCATGTTTTCGCGACCAAGGAGAGTTTTTGAGCTCAACCTTGGAAGCTGAAACGCGACCTAGGAGGGTTTTTTAGCCCAACCTAGTGAGGCGGAATCATGGCGGGTGAGCTCGTTGGCGTAAACCCGTCCATGCTTTCGCGACCAAGGAGAGTTTTTGAGCTCAACCTTGGAAGCTGAAACACGACCTAGGAGGGTTTTTTAGCCCGGCCTAGTGAGGCAGAATCATGGCGGGTGAGCTCGTTGGCGTAAACCCGTCCATGCTTTCGCGACAAAGGAGAGGTTTTGAGCTCAACCTTGGAAGGTGAAACGCGACCTAGGAGGTTTTTTTTAGCCCAACCTAGTGAAGCAGAATCATGGCGGGTGAGCTCGTTGGCATAAACCCGTCCATACGTTCGCGACCAAGAAGAGTTTTTGAGACCAACCTTGGAAGCTGAAACGCGACCTAGGAGGGTGTTTTAGCCCAGCTTAGTGAGGCGGAATCATGGCGGGTGAGCTCGTTGGCGTAAACCCGTCCATGCTTTCGCGACCAAAGAGAGTTTTTGAGCTCATCCTTGGAAGCTGAAACGCGACCTAGTAGGGGTTTTTTAACCCAGCCTAGTGAGGCGGAATCATGGCGGGTGAGCTCGTTGGCGTAAACCCGTCCATACTTTCGCGACCAAGGAGTGTTTTTGAGCTCAACCTTGGAAGCTGAAACGCGACCTAGGAGGGTTTTTTAGCCCAGCCTAGTGAGGCGGAATCATGGCGGGTGAGCTCGTTGGCGTAAACCCGTCCATGCTTTCGCGACCAAGTAGAATTTTTGAGCTCAACCTTGGAAGCTGAAACACGACCTAGGAGGGTTTTTAGCCCAACCTAGTGAGGTGGAATCATGGCGGGTGAGCTCGTTGGCGTAAACCCGTCCATGCTTTCGTGACCAAGGAGAGTTTTTGACCTCAACCTTGGGAGCTGAAACGCGACCTAGGAGGTTTTTTTAGCCCAACCTAGTGAGGCGGAATCATGGCGGGTGAACTCGTTGGTGTAAACCCGTCCATGCTTTCGCGACCAATGAGAGTTTATGAGCTCAACCTTGGAAGCTGAAACGTGACATAGGAGGGTTTTTTAGCCCAGCCTAGTGAGGCGGAATCATGGCGGGTGAGCTCGTTGGCGTAAACCCATCCATACGTTCGCGACCAAGGAGAGTTTTTGAGCTCAACCTTGGAAGCTGAAACGCGACCTAGGAGGGTTTGTTTAGCCCAGCCTAGTGAGGCGGAAACATGGCGGGTGAGCACGTTGGCGTAAACCCGTCCATGCTTTCGCGACCAAAGAGAGTTTTTGAGCTCAACCTTGGAAGCTGAAACGCGACCTAGGAGGGTTTTTTAGCCCAGTCTAGTGAGGTGGAATCATGGCGGGTGAACTCGTTGGTGTAAACCCGTCCATGCTTTCGCGACCAATGAGAGTTTATGAGCTCAACCTTGGAAGCTGAAACGCGACATAGGAGGGTTTTTTAGCCCAGCCTAGTGAGGCGGAATCATGGCGGGTGAGCTCGTTGGCGTAAACCCGTCCATACGTTCGCGACCAAGGAGAGTTTTTGAGCTCAACCTTGGAAGCTGAAACGCGACCTAGGAGGGTTTGTTTAGCCCAGCCTAGTGAGGCGGAAACATGGCGGGTGAGCTCGTTGGCGTAAATCCGTCCATCCTTTCGCGACCAAAGAGAGTTTTTGAGCTCAACCTTGGAAGCTGAAACGCGACCTAGGAGGGTTTTTTAGCCCACCCTAGTGAGGTGGAATTATGGCGGGTGAGCTCGTTGGCGTAAACCCGTCCATACGTTCGCGACCAAGGAGAGTTTTTGAGCTCAACCTTGGAAGCTGAAACGCGACCTAGGAGGGTTTGTTTAGCCCAGCCTAGTGAGGCGGAAACATGGCGGGTGAGCTCGTTGACGTAAACCCGTCCATGCTTTCGCGACCAAAGAGAGTTTTTGAGCTCAACCTTGGAAGCTGAAACGCGACCTAGGAGGATTTTTTTAGCCCATCCTAGTGAGGCGGAATCATGGCGGGTGAGCTCGTTGGCGTAAACCCGTCCATACGTTCGCGACCAAGGAGAGTTTTTGAGCACAACCTTGGAAGGTGAAACGCGACCTAGGAGGGTTTTTTAGCCCAGCCTAGTGAGGCGGAATCATGGCGGGTGAGCTCGTTGGCATAAACCCGACCATGCTTTCTCGACCAAGGAGAGTTTTTGAGCTCAACCTTGGAAGCTGAAACGCGACCTAGGAGGGTTTGTTTAGCCCAGCCTAGTGAGGCGGAAACATGGCGGGTGAGCTCGTTGGCGTAAACCCGTCCATGCTTTCGCGACAAAGGAGAGTTTTTGAGCTCAACCTTGGAAGCTGAAACGCGACCTAGGAGGTTTTTTTTAGCCCAACCTAGTGAAGCGGAATTATGGCGGGTGAGCTCGTTGGCATAAACGCGTCCATACGTTCGCGACCAAGGAGAGTTTTTGAGCTCAACCTTGGAAGCTGAAACGCGACCTAGGAAGGTTTTTTAGCCCAGCTTAGTGAGGCGGAATCATGGCGGGTGAGCTCGTTGGCGTAAACCCGTCCATGCTTTCGCGACCAAAGAGAGTTTTTGAGCTCATCCTTGGAAGCTGAAACGCGACCTAGGAGGGTTTTTTTAACCCAACCTAGTGAGGCGGAATCATAGCGGGTGAGCTCGTTGGCGTAAACCCGTCCATGCGTTCGCGACCAAGGAGAGTTGGAGAGTTTTTAAGCTCAACCTTGGAAGCTGAAACGCGACCTAGGAGGGTTTTTTAGCCCAGCCTAGTGAGGCGGAATCATGGCGGGTGAGCTCGATGGCGTAAACCCGTCCATGCTTTCGCGACCAAGGAGAATTTTTGAGCTCAACCTTGGAAGCTGAAACGCGACCTAGGAGGGTTTTTTAGCCCAGCCTAGTGAGGTAGAATCATAGCGGGTGAGCTCGTTGGCGTAAACCCGTCCATGCTTTCGTGACCAAGGAGAGTTTTTGACCTCAACCTTGGGAGCTGAAACCCGACCTAGGAGGTTTTTTTAGCCCAACCTAGTGAGGCGGAATCATGGCGGGTGAACTAGTTGGCGTAAACCCGTCCATGCTTTCGCGACCAATGAGAGTTTTTGAGCTCAACCTTGGAAGCTGAAACGCGACCTAGGAGGGTTTTTTAGCCCAGCCTAGTGAGGCGGAATCATGGCGGGTGAGCTCTTTGGCGTAAACCCGACCATGCTTTCGCGACCAAGGAGAGTTTTTGAGCTCAACCTTGGAAGCTGAAACGCGACCTAGGAGGGTTTTTTAGCCCAGCCTAGTGAGGCGGAAACATGGCGGGTGAGCTCGTTGGCGTAAACCCGTCCATGCTTTCGCGACCAAGGAGAGTTTTTGACCTCAACCTTGGAAGCTGAAACGCGACATAGGAGGGTTTTTTTAGCCCATCCTAGTGAGGCGGAAACATGGCGGGTGAGCTCGTTGGCGTAAACCCGTCCATGCTTTCGCGACCAAAGAGAGTTTTTGAGCTCAACCTTGGAAGCTGAAACGCGACCTAGGAGGGTTTTTTTAGCCCAGCCTAGTGAGGCGGAATCATGGCGGGTGAGCTCGTTGGCGTAAACCCGTCCATGCTTTCGCGACCAAGGAGAATTTTTGAGCTCAACCTTGGAAGCTGAAACGCGACCTAGGAGGGTTTTTTAGCCCAGCCTAGTGAGGCGGAATCATAACGGGTGAGCTCGTTGGCGTAAACCCGTCCATGCTTTCGTGACCAAGGAGAGTTTTTGACGTCAACCTTGGGAGCTGAAACGCGACCTAGGAGGTTTTTTTAGCCCAACCTAGTGAGGCGGAATCATGGCGGGTGAACTCGTTGGCGTAAACCCGTCCATGCTTTCGCGACCAATGAGAGTTTTTGAGCTCAACCTTGGAAGCTGAAACGCGACCTAGGAGGGTTTTTTAGCCCAGCCCAGTGCGGCGGAATCATGGCGGGTGAGCTCGTTGGCATAAACCCGACCATGCTTTCGCGACCAAGGAGAGTTTTTGAGCTCAACCTTGGAAGCTGAAACGCGACCTAGGAGGGTTTTTTTAGCCCAGCCTACTGAGGCGGAAACATGGCGGTTGAGCTCGTTGGCGTAAACCTGTCCATGCTTTCGCGACCAAAGAGAGTTTTTGAGCTCAACCTTGGAAGCTGAAACGCGACCTAGGAGGGTTTTTTTAGCCCATCCTAGTGAGGCGGAATCATGGCGGGTGAGCTCGTTGGCGTAAACCCGTCCATACTTTCGCGACCAAGGAGAGTTTTGGAGCTCATCCTTGGAAGCTGAAACGCGACCTAGGAGAGTTTTTTTAGCCCATCCTAGTGAGGCGGAATCATGGCGGGTGAGCTCGTTGGCGTAAACCCGTCCATGCTTTCGCGACCAAGGAGAGTTTTTTAGCTCAACCTTGGAAGCTGAAACGCGACCTAGGAGGTTTTTTAGCACAGCCTAGTGAGGCGGAATCATGGCGGGTGAGCTCGTTGGCGTAAACCCGTCCATGCTTTCGCGACAAAGGAGAGTTTTTGAGCTCAACCTTGGAAGCTGAAACGCGACCTAGGAGGTTTTTTTTAGCCCAACCTAGTGAGGCGGAATCATAACGGGTGAGCTCGTTGGCGTAAACCCGTCCATGCTTTCGCGACCAAGGAGAATTTTTTAGCTCAAACTTGGAAGCTGAAACACGACCTAGAAGGGTTTTTTAGCCCAGCCTAGTGAGGCGGAATCATGGCGGGTGAGCTCGTTGGCGTAAACCCGTCCATGCTTTCGCGACCAAGGAGAGTTTTTGAGCTCAACCTTGGAAGCTGAAACGCGACCTAGGAGTGTTTTTTTAGCCCAACCTAGAGAGGCGGAATCATGGCGGGTGAGCTCGTTGGCGTAAACCCGTCCATTCTTTCGCGACCATGGAGAGTTTTTGAGCTCAACCTTTGAAGCTGAAACGCGACATAGGAGGTTTTTTTTAGCCCAACCTAGTGAAGCGGAATTATGGCGGGTGAGCTCGTTGGCATAAACCCGTCCATACGTTCGCGACCAAGGAGAGTTTTTGAGCTCAACCTTGGAAGCTGAAACGCGACCTAGGAAGGTTTTTTAGCCCAGCTTAGTGAGGCGGAATCATGGCGGGTGAGCTCGTTGGCGTAAACCCGTCCATGCTTTCGCGACCAAAGAGAGTTTTTGAGCTCATCCTTGGAAGCTGAAACGCGACCTAGGAGGGTTTTTTTAACCCAGCCTAGTGAGGCGGAATCACGGCGGGTGAGCTCGTTGGCGTAAACCCGTCCATGCGTTCGCGACCAAGGAGAGTTGGAGAGTTTTTGAGCTCAACCTTGGTAGCTGAAACACGACCTAGGAGGGTTTTTTAGCCCAGCCTAGTGAGGCGGTATCATGGCGGGTGAGCTCGTTGGCGTAAACCCGTCCATGCTTTCGCAACCAAGGAGAATTTTTGAGCTCAACCTTGGAAGCTGAAACGCGACCTAGGAGGGTTTTTTAGCCCAGCCTAGTGAGGTGGAATCATGGCGGGTGAGCTCATTGGCGTAAATCCGTCCATGCTTTCGTGACCAATGAGAGTTTTGACCTCAACCTTGGGAGCTGAAACACGACCTAGGAGGTTTTTTTAGCCCAACCTAGTGAGGCGGAATCATGGCGGGTGAGCCCGTTGGCGTAAACCCGTCCATTCTTTCGCGACCAATGAGAGTTTTTGAGCTCAACATCGGAAGGTGAAACGCGACCTAGGAGGGGTTTTTAGCCCAGCTTAGTGAGGCGGAATCATGGCGGGTGAGCTCGTTGGCGTAAACCCGTCCATGCTTTTCGCGACCAAAGAGAGTTTTTGAGCTCATCCTTGGAAGCTGAAACGCGACCTAGGAGGGTTTTTTAGCCCAGCCTAGTGTGGCGGAATCATAACGGGTGAGCTCGTTGGCGTAAACCCGTCCATGCTTTCGCGACCAAAGAGAGTTTTTGAGCTCATCCTTGGAAGCTGAAACGCGACCTAGGAGGGTTTTTTTAACCCAACCTAGTGAGGCGGAATCATAGCGGGTGAGCTCGTTAGCGTAAACCCGTCCATGCGTTCGCGACCAAGGAGAGTTGGAGAGTTTTTAAGCTCAACCTTGGAAGCTGAAACGCGACATAGGAGGGTTTTTTTAGCCCAGTCTAGTGAGGCGGAATCATGGCGGGTGAGCTCGTTGGCGTAAACCCGTCCATGCTTTCGCAACCAAGGAGAATTTTTGAGCTCAACCTTGGAAGCTGAAACGCAACCTAGGAGGGTTTTTTAGCCCAGCCTAGTGAGGTGGAATCATGGCGGGTGAGCTCATTGGCGTAAATCCGTCCATGCTTTCGTGACCAATGAGAGTTTTTGACCTCAACCTTGGGAGCTGAAACGCGACCTAGGAGGTTTTTTTAGCCCAACCTAGTGAGGCGGAATCATGGCGGGTGAGCTCGTTGGCGTAAACCCGTCCATTCTTTCGCGACCACTGAGAGTTTTTGAGCTCAACCTTGGAAGCTGATACGCGACCTAGGAGGGTTTTTTAGCCCAGCCTAGTGAGGCGGAATCCTGGCGGGTGAGCTCGTTGGCGTAAACCCGACCATGCTTTCGCGACCAAGGAGAGTTTTTGAGCTCAACCTTGGAAGCTGAAACGCGACCTAGGAGGGTTTTTTTAGCCCAGCCTAGTGAGGCGGAAACATGGCAGGTGAGCTCGTTGGCGTAAACCCGTCCATGCTTTCGCGACAAAGGAGAGTTTTTGAGCTCAACCTTGGAAGTTGAAACGCGACCTAAGATTTTTTTTTAGCCCAGCCTAGTGAGGCGGAATCATGGCGGGTGAGCTCGTTGGCGTAAACCCGTCAATGCTTTCGCGACCAAGGAGAGTTTTTTAGCTCAAACTTGGAAGCTGAAACACGACCTAGAAGGGTTTTTTAGCCCAGCCTAGTGAGGCGGAATCATGGCGGGTGAGCTCGTTGGCGTAAACCCGTCCATGCTTTCGCGACCAAGGAGAGTTTTTGAGCTCAACCTTGGAAGCTGAAACGCGACCTAGGAGTGTTTTTTTAGCCCAGCCTAGAGAGGCGGAATCATGGCGGGTGAGCTCGTTGGCGTAAACCCGTCCATGCTTTCGCGACCAAGGAGAGTTTTTGAGCTCAACCTTGGAAGCTGAAACGCGACCTAGGAGTGTTTTTTTAGCCCAGCCTAGAGAGGCGGAATCATGGCGGGTGAGCTCGTTGGCGTAAACCCGTCCATGCTTTCGCGACCAAGGAGAATTTTTGAGCTCAACCTTGGAAGCTGAAACGCGACATAGGAGGTTTTTTTTAGCCCAACCTAGTGAAGCGGAATTATGGCGGGTGAGCTCGTTGGCATAAACCCGTCCATACGTTCGCGACCAAGGAGAGTTTTTGAGCTCAACCTTGGAAGCTGAAACGCGACCTAGGAAGGTTTTTTAGCCCAGCTTAGTGAGGCGGAATCTTGGCGGGTGAGCTCGTTGGCGTAAACCCGTCCATGCTTTCGCGACCAAAGAGAGTTTTTGAGCTCATCCTTGGAAGCTGAAACGCGACCTAGGAGGGTTTTTTTAACCCAGCATAGTGAGGCGGAATCACGGCGGGTGAGCTCGTTGGCGTAAACCCGTCCATGCGTTCGCGACCAAGGAGAGTTGGAGAGTTTTTGAGCTCAACCTTGGTAGCTGAAACACGACCTAGGAGGGTTTTTTAGCCCAGCCTAGTGAGGCGGAATCATGGTGGGTGAGCTCGTTGGCGTAAACCCGTCCATGCTTTCGCAACCAAGGAGAATTTTTGAGCTCAACCTTGGAAGCTGAAACGCGACCTAGGAGGGTTTTTTAGCCCAGCCTAGTGAGGTGGAATCATGGCGGGTGAGCTCATTGGCGTAAATCCGTCCATGCTTTCGTGACCAATGAGAGTTTTTGACCTCAACCTTGGGAGCTGAAACGCGGCCTAGGAGGTTTTTTTAGCCCAACCTAGTGAGGCGGAATCATGGCGGGTGAGCTCGTTGGCGTAAACCCGTCCATGCTTTCGCGACCAAAGAGAGTTTTTGAGCTCAACCTTGGAAGCTGAAACGCGACCTAGGAGGGTTTTTTTAACCCAGCATAGTGAGGCGGAATCACGGCGGGTGAGCTCGTTGGCGTAAACCCGTCCATGCTTTCGTGACCAATGAGAGTTTTTGACCTCAACCTTGGGAGCTGAAACGCGGCCTAGGAGGTTTTTTTAGCCCAGCCTAGTGAGGCGGAATCATGGCGGGTGAGCTCGTTGGCGTAAACCCGTCAATGCTTTCGCGACCAAGGAGAGTTTTTTAGCTCAAACTTGGAAGCTGAAACACGACCTAGAAGGGTTTTTTAGCCCAGCCTAGTGAGGCGGAATCATGGCGGGTGAGCTCGTTGGCGTAAACCCGTCCATGCTTTCGCGACCAAGGAGAGTTTTTGAGCTCAACCTTGGAAGCTGAAACGCGACCTAGGAGTGTTTTTTTAGCCCAGCCTAGAGAGGCGGAATCATGGCGGGTGAGCTCGTTGGCGTAAACCCGTCCATGCTTTCGCGACCAAGGAGAGTTTTTGAGCTCAACCTTGGAAGCTGAAACGCGACCTAGGAGTGTTTTTTTAGCCCAGCCTAGAGAGGCGGAATCATGGCGGGTGAGCTCGTTGGCGTAAACCCGTCCATGCTTTCGCGACCAAGGAGAATTTTTGAGCTCAACCTTGGAAGCTGAAACGCGACATAGGAGGTTTTTTTTAGCCCAACCTAGTGAAGCGGAATTATGGCGGGTGAGCTCGTTGGCATAAACCCGTCCATACGTTCGCGACCAAGGAGAGTTTTTGAGCTCAACCTTGGAAGCTGAAACGCGACCTAGGAAGGTTTTTTAGCCCAGCTTAGTGAGGCGGAATCTTGGCGGGTGAGCTCGTTGGCGTAAACCCGTCCATGCTTTCGCGACCAAAGAGAGTTTTTGAGCTCATCCTTGGAAGCTGAAACGCGACCTAGGAGGGTTTTTTTAACCCAGCATAGTGAGGCGGAATCACGGCGGGTGAGCTCGTTGGCGTAAACCCGTCCATGCGTTCGCGACCAAGGAGAGTTGGAGAGTTTTTGAGCTCAACCTTGGTAGCTGAAACACGACCTAGGAGGGTTTTTTAGCCCAGCCTAGTGAGGCGGAATCATGGTGGGTGAGCTCGTTGGCGTAAACCCGTCCATGCTTTCGCAACCAAGGAGAATTTTTGAGCTCAACCTTGGAAGCTGAAACGCGACCTAGGAGGGTTTTTTAGCCCAGCCTAGTGAGGTGGAATCATGGCGGGTGAGCTCATTGGCGTAAATCCGTCCATGCTTTCGTGACCAATGAGAGTTTTTGACCTCAACCTTGGGAGCTGAAACGCGGCCTAGGAGGTTTTTTTAGCCCAACCTAGTGAGGCGGAATCATGGCGGGTGAGCTCGTTGGCGTAAACCCGTCCATTCTTTCGCGACCAATGAGAGTTTTTGAGCTCAACCTTGGAAGCTGAAACGCGACCTAGGAGGGTTTTTTAGCCCAGCCTAGTGAGGCGGAATCCTGGCGGGTGAGCTCGTTGGCGTAAACCCGACCATGCTTTCGCGACCAAGGAGAGTTTTTGAGCTCAACCTTGGAAGCTGAAACGCGACCTAGGAGGGTTTTTTTAGCCCAGCCTAGTGAGGCGGAAACATGGCAGGTGAGCTCGTTGGCGTAAACCCGTCCATGCTTTCGCGACAAAAGAGAGTTTTTGAGCTCAACCTTGGAAGTTGAAACGCGACCTAAGATTTTTTTTTAGCCCAGCCTAGTGAGGCGGAATCATGGCGGGTGAGCTCGTTGGCGTAAACCCGTCCATGCTTTCGCGACCAAGGAGAGTTTTTGAGCTCAACCTTGGAAGCTGAAACGCGACCTAGGAGGGTTTTTTAGCCCAGCCTAGTGAGGCGGAATCATGGTGGGTGAGCTCGTTGGCGTAAACTCGTCCATGCTTTCGCGACCAAGGAGAGTTTTTGAGCTCAACCTTGGAAGTTGAAACACGACCTAGGAGCGTTTTTTTAGCCCAACCTAGTGAGTCGGAATCATGGCGGGTGAGCTCGTTGGCGTAAACCCGTCCATGCTTTCGCGACCAAGGAGAGTTTTTGAGCTCAACCTTGGCAGCTGAAACGCGACCTAGGAGGGTTTTTTTAGCCCAGCCTAGTGAGGCGGAATCATGGCGGGTGAGCTCGTTGGCGTAAACCCGTCCATGCTTTCGCGACCAAGGAAAGTTTTTGAGCTCAACCTTGGAAGCTGAAACGCGACCTAGGAGTGTTTTTTTAGCCCAGCCTACAGAGGCGGAATCATGGCGGGTGAGCTCGTTGGCGTAAACCGGTCCATTCTTTCGCGACGAAGGAGAGTTTTTGAACTCAACCTTGGAAGCTGAAACGCGACCTAGGAGGGTTTTTTAGCCCAGCCTAGTGAGGCGGAATCATGGCGGGTGAGCTCGTTGGCGTAAACCCGTCCATGCTTTCGCGACCAAGGAGTGTTTTGGAGCTCAACCTTGGAAGCTTAAACGCGACCTAGGAGGGTTTTTTTAGCCCAGCCTAGTGAGGCGGAATCATGGCGGGTGAGCTCGTTGGCGTAAACCCGTCCATGCGTTCGCGACTTAGGAGAGTTTTTGAGCTCAACCTTGGAAGCTGAAACGCGACCTAGAAGGGTTTTTTTAGCCCAGCCTAGTGAGGCGGAATCATGGCGGGTGAGCTCGTTGGCGTAAACTCGTCCATGCTTTCGCGACCAAGGAGAGTTTTTGAGCTCAACCTTGGAAGCTGCATCGCGACCTGAGCGAGAATACTTGTCTCTCGAGTTCCAGCGTCACGGCATCATGGCCTAGGTGAGTGTACATCTCACTTAGGTCATGGCATATTTCGCGTGCTCGGTGACTAGCCCGATCCCGCTTATTGCGTGCTCGGTGCTATCCCGATGCCGCTAATTGTAAGCAAATTAAATAAATAGAAGAAAGTATGAGCAAGGCAAAAAGTCACCCTTGGTGCAATGTAGGACTATCCGCAAGGCAAAGTAAAGCGTGCCCCACAAGTCAAGCAATAACATTCATGTAACACTAAAATAAATGGACTCTCCGTAATACAAAGTACGAGTCAAACGGGACTCACCTGGCCCTTTGCCTTTCATTTTTTGTTACTCTTGTGATTGGTATTCCATAGAGCGAGAATAGTAAATTTCTCATCACGACGGATGTCAAGCTAGTTGTGTGAGTAATTGTTACTTCAAGCGGATAGTCGGGACTTCGAGAGCAAGGCCATGGCTCATGAGCTGAGCTTCGCGAGTTGGACCATGACTGAGATTATTCATGAACGAGGCTTTAGACGGCCGGAAGTCGTCAATGGCCACGAAGCATGAGCTAAGGTCGGGAGCCCGCTAGGAAGACCGAGATGAGCTCACGATCTGAGATCTAGGCTCGAGTACGTGAAGGACGAGCTTGGAGATGGTGCGGGGCGCATGCCTCGTGAGTGACTACTTACGTCGGGTCGAGATTCATTGAAAGTGAGAGATCGGTAGGCTCGTTTCGGCCCGAGGTTGAGGACGACCGGGATCGGGTTCGGAAATGGTGCGCGAGGGACGATGTGCACCCACCGGATGTCCACCGAACGCCGTCGGAGGCGGGAGAGGGATGGTCGAGCTCGGGCGAGTGACTGAAAACTCCGTCGGAAGTCGACAATGGTGAACTCAAGGATCGGACCAAGCTCGTGAGCTGGAGTGTGGCTCGATCGAAGCTCGAATTGTGCTTCAATCAGTGGTGAACTCAAGGATCGTGCTCAACGGCTGACCAGTGGTAAGAGGTGACTCTAGGTTGAAGATGAAGTGGTCAGCTCTCCCCATGCCTCTTCTCCCCTTTTGCATCTTTTTCTATGTGCCCCTTTCTTCGAACATTGCTCACTCATATATATACTACTTCTCTTGTAGACTTCTCTTGTAGACCTATGGTACAAGAGAAGGCTATTTGGGCTTTTTTTAGGCCTATTTTTACCGAGGTCCAATAGTATTTTCATATATGCACCATGTACTATCCTCTTTCCTTTTGTTTTTGTTCCAATAAAGTGAAGTGTTGGATTAGAGTGAAGATAGAACATGGCATGATATTGCTGTTATGTGGGGAATTTGTTTTGGAAACATATATAGATAGTAACTGAAATAATATTCGTAAAATTCACACATACATTATGAAAATCTTGTCATACATAATAGTCACGCAGTGACACTAGTTTACATAAATACTAGTAAAGTGAAGTGAAGGTCTGAAACAAATAGGAAGGATGAAAACGGGAGGGAATGCAGAAAAGAGCTCATAAACATGTATAAAGGCTTCATTCTGTAAAATAGGGTAATGCATCCTCTCAGGCTCTAGTGAGATGGAGGTGGAGCAATGGAAGGGATGGTGGGTATTGTGGTTGGCATAGTTGGAAGGGGAGGCAGCGTCAGCTTTGGAGCTGCTGGGATGGTGGGCAAGGTCGGTTTTGGCAATTTGGGCTGAGTGGCGGCGGGGAGTGGTGGTAGGGGGGTGGGCTTAGGGAGGGCAGTGGGCTGTGGGAGGGACGGGAAGGGCGGCAAATTGACCTTGGGGAGGGTAGTGGGAGGGATGGTTGGACCTGTTTGGAGAAGATGGCGAGCTGCAAAGCTGACGTCCAGGAATGAAATGGAGAGTGCCACAACCAGAGAGAAAATGAAAGTGGACTGCTTGCAAATTGCCATGTTTGTGATTGTTTTGTGTCTACTGTTTGTCATGGGTGAAGAGATGAGTATTTATAGGCAAGATTTGCTGAATTGTTTGATGTTGGTCAGAAAAAAAATTGGGTCTGTTGGGTAGCTCACCTTCCCCAATGTAAGCATCGAATTAGACTAACACTTGGCTACCTGTGTGTTTATATTTAAACAATAAGTTAAAAGAAACAAGAAAGCATTACTTGCAAGATGTGGCCTTTGATGATTGCTCTCTACAGTGGTAGTAACAAAATCTCACCTTGATGGGTATGACTGGAGCAACGAGTCAATGTAGTTGTTCAACCATCGAAGCAGAACAGATAACAGGTGTTACAGTAGATATCAATGTATACTGAGGTTTTCACCCCAAAAAAATCAATGTATACTGAGGAGTGAGGATCCTTATTTGCGTATTTATAAAACCGAGGAAAAAAATAATGTTGCGCCTGTCATGGAACTTTCAGTGTGAAAATTGGTTTGGAAATGGAACTGCTGTTTTCCCAAAATTCCAAAATCTAAATGCATCGAGGAATTATAATTATATAGAAATTCATGGCTGTCATTACAAGAATAAGCAAGCTGGGGTAAATATTGCTTCCAACCATCCATATTATTTACAGAGTTGACAACACCTTGATAACTTGCTAAGGAATTTTTTTTATCAATATGGGATCAATATATCAGGCATTCATTCGTCTAGAACCAGTACTGTATGCGCCCGATGATGATTGAGATGTTGACCAACCTTCCTGGCATAAAATGTTTGGCCATCAGTGCTCTTGAGGCTAATGATTGGCGACGGTTGAGTCTGCAGGTAGGGCACGATATATTCTTTCATGCCGCTATGTGAAATTCCTAGATGGTTCCCCGGTACGCTCACGTACTTCACCCTCCCAGCTTCATCAAGTGCTTTTAAACCAATCCAATCTTCAATATAGAGTTGTGTCTACAAAAAGGACAAGTATGTGACATTTATGCATTTGGATGTAAATTCAAGCTCTGCAATTTGTTACAGCAGTAGAAAAATGGTTTGAACAAAGTAAAGATGAACTGTTCTTGAGAAGAAAAAAACATATAGTAAAACAACCGATCTACCTGTTGTGGTGGCAACACTGAGCCAAAAGCACCATCTGGGTAGTATCCAAACCATGAGGTTTCCTTGGGAATCAGAATCGTGTCATGCTCAAACTGTTGAGAGAAAAAGCAATTGAACACTTTATCAAGTGCTTCATATAAAAAGAGTGCTGGATAACCCAAAAAGAGCTTAGAGTAGAGAGGAACTGACCATTATCAACACCAAGTTCTCCAAGCTACTAAATCTGTCCTTGTAGGTTGAATTTCTTTGATCTGGAAGTTCATTGTTCAGCTGTGGGAGAAATCTACACTTTTCTAGATAAGCATCCATGTTCTGGAAAAAATAAAAGGTAATACACTTTGTCAATGATCGTGAAATCGACAATCAAACAACAGGTACATGTGCCTAAGAAAAAGAATATTATTTCAGTTCACATTTACCAAGAGTAAACTGTGAATAATTTCTATAACATGATTTCCCTTAAAGAACTTATGATTTTGTTGTTTAAGGTGATGTAAAAAATAAGCAGGAGCCTTTTAACTGTTTAAGGCATTGAGGTAATGTTGTATATTGAATGTAATCTTAGATTGGTTTATGAATCTATATTCAGTTTTCAACACATATAAAAATCATACAGAGAACAAAACTTATTCAAATAGGATCAGGTAATTTAGATTGATTGGTAATTTGTTATATTCACTTCACTATATTTCTCTTGATGAATTATAGAGCAAATAGTAAGACTCATCAAGTTTGTTGTAACCTCTAGGTCCACATGTGGGGTTTAAGGAGAACATTACGGAAAGTACTAAGATTAAAATACTTGAGCTTTCAAGGACATGCAAGTTTAAACTTAATTACCAGATTCCACTGTAATCTTGCTCTTTCTCTAAGTTCCAAAAGTAATCGATGTAAAAGAAACTTCTGTCATGTGTTCAGAAAAAAACTTACCGTTGGGATCTTGAGATAGCCACTAGGAGCCAAATGAGCCTGCAAAGATGTAGAAGTAAACATATAAATTTTATATGCTAGGAAACTAATAGGCAGCTTTTTTTCTATTCATTACAAGTTAATCTCAATTGGGTGTACGGTGATAAGAAATAATTGAACCAGTTCTAGTAGTAGGCCGTACCTGTATGTAGTCCGAATAGATCTCTAACTTGATAAGAGTGTCTACAATGATGCAAAAGATACCAGACTGCAGAAAAAATAGTGAATTAATCTGCATGAGCAACAAATCTAAGCATAGAAGAAATATGTAAATTTCAGTATTTTTCAAATGATTTAGCGAAGTGTTGACATACTATTGTTTAAACAAATATAATTTCAATCAGGGATCTCAAGCCATTTCATTATAGATGTGCATTTATACTATATTAAATTCAAGAAAAGTATATCAGTCATACACCACACATTGGGACCGAAGCAGTTCCAGCATGTGGCCCTCCCATTGAGATGAAGTTTTTGACCTGTCCAGACATGAAGGGAGACCAACACCATTAGTCCAAATGGAATCATAAACATTGAAATATAAGAAAACACAAGATTTATGAAGACAAAGCAACTAATTGTATGCTGTTCATCTGTTCTTACAGGAGGCCCTCCATCACAGAACTCTATAACCCCTCTTCCAATAACATTGCCCTGCATCAAACAACAAATTGCTAAGAGAGAAGTATTGCTTTTGTATTTGTTGTGACTGGACATTAACCTGTGTGATGCTTGGAATTGTCTTATGTTATTTCACATTTTCTTGTACAAAATTTGTGGTGGTTCACTTGTAAACTATCGACATATCATCACAGGGCAATACTATCTATTCTTCCATTAACGACACTAATATTTTATATTAATAAAACTGTATTAAACAAAAAATATAGCCCTCCATGGTTTTATTTAGGTTGATAAAATGTCGAAGTATCGATCATTCAGTGAGTACCTGGGATAGACCAACTATGCTATATCCCTGACTGAGTTCTTTCATTTGCTTGACCTGGAGTACACTTCTATAATCCATCAGTAGAGAGAAAAAAGAAATTAGTAGTTTCAAAAAAGTCCCAAATTTAGGAGGTTGATGCCACCTTATCACAAACTTCTGCTACCTGCACAATGATTTCATTGCAATTACTAAGAAGGAAGTTGCAAAAATATAGAGATGTATGTATTATGTTAATGAGTTCCTTCCACTTACTTGATCTTGAAGGGGGGTAAACCAAGAAGACCGTGGGCCATCACCAATTTCTCTAGAGTGAAAAAACAAATATGTTAACCAACAAGAGAAACTCATGTGCAGAAACTTGCAATCATGAAATGTGGATAGGCAGTAATAAGCATATGGTATATTTTAATTTCTATTCTTTTGCTTTCTTAAAAATGTAGAGATGATCATGTTTAGCCTTTTCTCTTTTATCCACACATTTACTTGAAGAGATTATAGATATTCTGGAAAGAACTTCTCTGGCAATCCATCTTGCCATCTTGGTGTTAGAGACCACTCTAAGCCAGGATCTAGCAAAGAGGAAATGAGTATGATACTCTCCCACAAACACTTGTGATTGATAAATGATAATATTCAGATGCTTACAAAGAGTTGCAGAAACCACTTAACTAGGCTAAGAGTCCAGCATAAACTGAAGGAATGCTAAGGGTTGGAATGCTGAAAGTCAAGAACTGACTTTGACTCATTATTGCTAGACTTCATTAAATTAAGAGGAAAATAAATAGTAAACTCGAACAACTGCAACTTCTTCCTGTCATAAGTGAGGCATGGCTTAGACATCCATGGCTTCTGAGGGGTCGTAACACTTGGTCTGTTTAGAAGAAGGGGTGAACTTGTGATAAAACCATTTCAATGTGAAAAATCAATCTCACAGGCTTTGAGTCATATAATGCTATGTCATGTGGGATACTGAAGGAAAAGGGTAATTCTTTATAAAAAAAATGATCAATGCAGAATTAATCAAATATCTCTACATTGTTATTCTTGTCAGGTTGGATCTAGACTAACAGAGCTTGATGAAAGAGGAACCTTTTTGTGTACAATAGTAGCTTTTTAGCACTTCAAACAAAAACATGGGAGTATAGAGGTTGTGCCTGGGCAACAATGCCAGAAATTCTGTCGCTGTCCGAATATCATATCATGTCCCACCCTGTACATACCATACTTCCGCTCCATATATCTCTGCTCAACACTATGTCAGTTTGGATCTAAAATCTAGGAGTGACAACAATATGAAAGCTAAGTAAGCAAGAAAAATGAACACTATCAAATCTACCAGTACTACTCTTCCTTATACCACTCTGCATTAGTCAGCACATTTTGCCCAACTACAGCTCTTAATTCCAGTCTATACCACTACCAGAACAATTATCCTCTTACTAGGCATTATACTATCTGTCATAGTAGACCGTGCACATTTGAAGTCTATATGAAATTGATTAACAAAATGGATGAACAATGATATCATTAAGATGTGTGTGCAATATGAATAATCAACAAATAAAGGGAGAGAAAGCCCCATACATGCAATATCCGTCAGCACCAGACCAATTGCTCAGAAGCTTAGTAAACTTTGACATGCCGTGATTTGAACATTGATCACCAATGCCTATATGTATTACATCAGAGCTTCCATTAGAAAAACTATGTTCATTTCATCCATGAAATTAAAACTACAAATTAGCAATCCAAAATTCCTGGGATCAATACTACTCAGGATTCAAGAAGTTGATGAATCAACAAAAACTAGGCCACTAGCAATCAAGGACACTTTCTTATCAGCTACTCTTCATAGTTACTTGCTAAAACTGATCAACTGAAACCCCACCAAACATGGAGAAATTCGCATTCGGGAGCATCCTAATCATATCAGAAGTCATAATTCACGAATTAGGTCAATTATTCACTAGATTGTTAACCAATCCTTTCGAATTTAACAGTTGATACGTCCTAATTATCCCCACACTTCTCGAACAGTCATTCAAAGCTTACAAAATTGAAATCGAAATAAAACAACCCACAGCAGAAGCAGCAGAGATTTACTCTCAATTTCAGAAATAAAACGATGTTCGATAAAAGCACTGAAATCATAGTTGACGAAGAGGCGGGGGAGAAATACCGTGAAGCACGATGAATGGAACGGCGTTGGAGGAAACGAGAAAGAATGCTGACAGAGAAGCGAGAAGAATTATCGATGAGGTTCCCATGACCTTCTTCGCTTCACGATAGTTCCGAATAGAGAGGGATCTTCCCTGTTCTGTGCAGTCTTTACTGACAAGGTTAGGAAGCCGATAATGCGAAAATATCCGGTAAAGAATTACAAAAACTCACCTATATTTGGTTTGTTTTAAATCGGATATCCGGATTGGATATTTTGATTCTAATATTCAAAGAAAGAAGACTTACTAGAACTTTTAAAAATTATTGTAACTACTAACTACAAGAAAATAAACCTTTGTATATACATTTGCGTGTAATTCAAAATGTACAAGTAACTCTTAAACTCATTATACATTTTGACTTATATTTTATAAATTTTTTTTTTGACTAAGTACGTTTCAGTTTTCTCTCTGTCATTATTTAATTATGTATGTCTTATCTTTTTCAATTTATATCCTTTCTTTCTCTTTCCTTTCATTGTTTTGTAGTTGAACGTTAGAAATAGTACATAACCTTGATAGATAGCATTGCATAAGACATCATTTTCAAAGAAGTCTTGTTATTATCGAAGATCAAAGACTGTTAAATAAAGATTTACCAAAAACGAAAAGTAAGAATGTTCTTTAATCTTATCTGTAAAGGCAACTCTTTTTTCTAATTGTGTGCTCGGACAAGTTGTAGATCTAAGAATTAATCCCTTAATCTTGAGTATATTAGTCCTTTACCTCAAGTGTAACACTAACATGAAGTGCTCTTTATGTGTAGATTTTTATCAATTTAATTAGTAAATTTACTTCTCCTTTACCATATCAACACTATAGTAATCATATGCACATCTTGTGATCATTTAATTTTATATCTCTTGCCTTTTCAAGTTTATATCCTATCATTTTTCTTTCTCTTAGTTGTTCTGACGCCGAACGTCAAGAAGTATCTTAAAATCTTGAATTTTTTTGGTAGAAATATAAAGTCGTGATAGAAAGGATTGCGGAAAAAAACACAACAATCCAAACATCGAAGATGATGACCATCGATGGAACAATCACCGAAAACAAAAAATAAGGGTGTTTTTTAATCTTTTCCTTATCATTTTCCCTCAACACACAAACCTAAAAACATAAACAGAGAACTACCTATCCAAAGTAGAGCATCTATGTAGTTAACATTAATACAAAAACAATACTCCGATGAATCACAAGTACACACATACAGTTTTTGTGGTCATTGAGATGATAACAAGGTAATGACGGATATTATCATGATTGCAGAATTTGTCATCACAATTCAACCATTTCTAGCTTATTTAGCTAATAACATTTTGTTGGATCGATTAGTATAGTTACTTCCTAGGGAACAATAGGTATTGTTCCTCAGGAGGTATAGCAGCGGAATAATAATATATAAGAAGTAAACTTTGACGCAAGATTTAGAGTGGAAACCTCAACCAATTTGTGTTGAGTAAAACCACTACCTTCAAGCTTCTTACTTGAAGGATTTAGAAAGGTGTACTTATCTTATTGATTTCTCGTTCGTTACAAAAGAGAGCTCGGATTACGATCACGAATCACTCCTCTCACTCGAGCCCGAACTCAACCTCTAAGCCTAAGGATCACCCTTCTTCTTCTTCTCTAAATCTCTCAGTCGTACAACTTCAATCAAAGCGTCAAAACGTTTCTATGTCTAAACCCTTGCTTTTATACTTAGATCGTCTAGGATAAAAACATGGAAATAAATCTCTAAGAAAATAATATCTTTTAGCAAAAGATAATATTTCCTTCCATAATATCTTTAACCGCCGAGATCACAATCTTTCTTGAATATCTTTTCTTCGAGTATATCTTCTTCGAATATCTTCTCTCAGATCTTTCCTTTAGAAACGCAATCCCTTGTCTTGCTCCCTTTTCGGTCTAGCTTTCCTAAGATAGAATACCGCTGTGTACCACTGTGTAACGTTCCTTTCTGAGTAGCGATCCTGAAACACTCAGACATTTCATTAGCAGAATGTTTGTCTCCATTCAAAACCGAAGGAGCCTCAACAAATTCCCCCTTTTTGATGGTGACAAACATTCTCTTCTTTAAGGCATATAGACACTTAGGATATAAGACATGAAAAGTGTATTCACAGTATACCCATAAATAGTTTCCCTTAGGATTGTTACTCGTAGAGAAAGGATCTGATATTCCCCCTAAAACCTTGAACTTCCTTTATTTTCCCCCTTTTGGCATCATCAAAAAGCTGTACTTAATCATATAAGGACTTAAAGCAAGCGAAGTCAGGTCACAAAACAGTCATTCCATTGATTAATAGGCGTCTAAGTGGCCGACGCTTGTACATAGTGAAGCAGGGAAAGAAAACGCAAACAAAGCAAACAAAAGAAGAACAAGTACATCAAGCAAAGGGTACAAAAAGCATAGAAGAGAAGAAGTTGATGTGCTAGGGAACAGAAAGTGTGGGTCAGATATAAGGAAGGAAGAGTGCAAGGCAGCGTCTTGATACTGCGAAGGGAACCTTACTGGTTTGATGTCGTCCATCGACGGATCTCATCCTTCAGAGCAGTGATCTCCTTAGCTAGCATGTGTTGTTGTTCAGACAGGAGTCCAACAAGCGTGCACAATTCCTCCAACTTATCACTGTGATAGACCATAGTGGGCGCTTCATTCTGTTCCTCTTGAGGGTCTTCAGACAGGGCATCAATCTCAGTATTGTCCAAAGCCCTCACCCAAGCACCATCAGCATTCTTGTCAAATCTCATCTTCTTCAAATTAGCCTCAGCAAGCTCTCGTGCATGTACAGCATCAGTAGGCCCAGACTCATACACCTTCAAATATTCCAGGACCTTTTTCACAACTCCAGGGAAAGGAAGACCATGCCTGTCATTCTTCCTGGCATGAGCCATGTGCAGCATGATGATTTTAGGCAGATTGATGGCTTTCCTGAGGAGCATTTTATCCATGATTAGAAAGTCCTGGATCAGTATTGTGGTGCGCTTCTGCTCTCTGGGGGTAATGTTACTGATAACGTAACTGTGAAGCACACGATTCACAATTCCCATGGATGCTGTTGACATTTCGCCTACCACCTCAGTATTGAAGTCCTGAGAGACATTCTGAATAGCAGCCAAGCTCACCTCCTTAGGCCACTGACCTTTAACATACTCCTCAAACCCACAATGAGGGACGCCAAGAATTAAACCTAATTCAGTACTTGAGAAGACATGAGTTTCCTTACCCAATTTGAAGGAGGCTTGCACGGCGTGAGGCTTTTCAGTGATTGTGAGGGAAGTGTAGAATTGACGGAGCAGATGAGCATTTACCTGTTCAGCGGAACAGAACAGTTTTCCCCAGCCTTGGAAGCGAACCATATCAACCAATGCTTCCATTCCATTGTTGATCAAGAATTGGTCATTGAATATCAAGTCCCTGATGATTACCCTCTTCCCCAGAGTTTTGCCTTCGGCAATCGATTTTGGAGCTTTCTTGGCTTTGGGCGGTTTTGCAGCAAGACTTCGAGTGCGAGGGCGAGAGAGAGAGATTTCAACTTTTGCTCTTTTGAGGGAGGGCTCATCAGATTCCTCAGATACGACGGTTGACGACCGTCGAGGCGTAGATCGTGCCTTTCTTTTGATGATTGGTTCATCCTCATCTTCCATTGTCAGGTCTGTTACATCCAGACCCTTTTTCTTCTCCTCTCTTCTACTCTCTTCCTCTATTTCCTCAAGAACTCCTGTAACACCCAGATCTGTTGGCGTTGTGGCGGAGGTTGTGCCTTCAGATGTGGCTTTTTGTGGGCTTGGTTCAGGCTCTGCTAATTTCGGAGCAGTGATGGGTTCAGGGATAGAGATAGGGTTCGACTTTTGTGGTGAAGGCTATGTGGAAGGAGATGGACTGAGGAGCTTTACTGTGGGAGGGGTAGAGATTTTTTCTGTGGAGGTGTTGGAGGTGGTGTGAATAGGTGTGACAGGAGGAGTTTTGGATTTGGCTGGAGACGGTGTGGGTGTGGTTGTTTTGGCTGGCTTTGGTGAGAGAGATTTTGATTTGGTTGGAGATGGAGATGGTGATTTTTCTTTGATTTGGGTTGAGGGAGTTGATTGGGTTTCTGCGGGATATTCGATGGCGACTCCAATGGCGGCCAGTATCCGTCTTATTGTTTCTGGGCTTTCTTTGCCTGTGAGAGAGATGGAGTTAGAGTTCACCATTGCTGAGAGCTTTGATGGGGATTGAGGATTTTAGGGTTCTGAAGGTTAGTTCTTTGAGAGGATCTGAGGCGTGAAGAGGACGACTAAAGGAGATTCCTTTTATAATGAGACGTGTCCAGAACAAAAACTCTTCAAATTTCGAATCTTTGATTTTCCTTGTGTGAATTTGTTTCCATAAATTCACCAGTTGAATATTGCCGCAATTTTCTCCAATCAAAATTCTTCCCTTTTCATCATGAACCTTGGGAGTAAAACTGTCATTATTGGTCTGTACCTTCAGTCACTTCACTCGTCGCTAATACCCATGAGTTCCCACTTGCAGATTTCAGAATACTGCCTTTTCACTTTTCCTTCCTTATCTGATGTCGAAGGTGTGTGATGGTTGGGGTAATGTTACCAGAAGGAGTACAAAGAGAACATCACACAAAAATAGAATATATAGCATGAATTTTAATAATTTTATATCATGGCGAGTGAGTCCAGTTGTGAATGAATAAACAGGGCTCATAGGACTATCATCCATGAAGGCTAAGGGTAGCTGTAGATTTCCTCTATCCTTTGGGCTTATATTGTGGGTTCAGTACATCAAGAGGAATCTTTTGGGCTAGAAATAAGACCTTTGCTCAAAATAACATGACATCGATTGAATACAATGATTGGTAACTTTCCTAAGCATCTATAGTACTAGCATGCGGCACAAAAGACACAAATTCATATCATGGGAAATCAAGAGTGACCATGCTTCAAAAGATCAAGTACAGAATGAATAAATTAGCTAATTTCTCCAATCATTGGGGGTTTTATAGAAGAGCAAGATCATTCGAGAGAGATCATACCTAATCCTAGTCGTAGCTTCTCAAAAGGGGCCTTATTTAGTGGCTTTGTGAATATGTCTGCGATTTGATCCTCAGACCGAACGTGCTCCATAGAGACGATTCCCTTTTCCACACAATCACGTAGAAAGTGATGTCTAATATCAATGTGTTTGGTCCTTGAGTGCTGCACAGGATTTTTAGAGATATCAATAGCACTTGTATTGTCACATAGAATAGGAACGTTACCTAGGGTAATACCAAAATCACTTAGCTGTTGTTTGAGCCATATGAGTTGAGAGCAACAAGCAACTGCGGCTACATACTCAGCTTCAGCGGTGGAGAGAGCTACTGTGGTTTGTTTCTTAGAGGCCCATGACACGAGACATGGACCGAGAAATTGAGCCATCCCAGAGGTGGATTTCCTGTCTGGTTTGTAACCATCGAAGTCTGCATCTGTATAGCCTAGTAGTTCAAGACTTCCTCCTCTTGGGTACCACAAGCAAAGATCATCTGTTCCTCTTAAGTACCTCAAGATTCTCTTCACTGCAGCAACATGTGTTTCTCTGGGGCTTGCTTGAAACCTAGCACAAAAACACACACTTTGCATAATATCAGGCCTACTGGCGGTTAGATAAAGCAATGAGCCTATCATTCCACGGTAGACTTTTTTATCAGCTTCTTTCTTGTCTGCATCAATTCCTATTGTGTCATTTGGAGACATAGGAGTGGAACAATCCTTGGCATCTGCCATCCCGAACTTTCTGATGCATTCCCTGAGGTACTTTTGTTGATGAACCTTTGTTCCTTCTTCAGTTTGTACCACTTGTAAACCCAGAAAAAACTTAAGTTCCCCCACCATGCTCATTTCAAATTCACTTTCCATCAGTTTAGTGAACTTTGTAACTAGTTGCTTGTTGGTGGAACCAAAGATAATGTCATCAACATACACTTGCACAACTAGAGTGTGCTTACCTTCCTTCAGTAGGAATAGAGTCCTGTCAACTTCCCCTCTGACATAACCGTGGGATAGGAGAAACTGAGACAACCTTTCATACCATGCTCGAGGAGCCTGTTTGAGACCGTATAAAGCCTTATCAAGGATGAATACGTGATCTGGATTTGAAGGATCTGCAAAACCAGGTGTCTGCTCAACATATACCTCTTCTTTGAGAACACCATTCAAGAAGGCAATCTTTACATCCATTTGTTGCAACTTAAATCCATGATGAGCAGAGTAAGCAATCAAAAGACGTATGGCTTCCAACCTTGCAACTGGAGCAAAAGTCTCATCATAATCAATTCCTTCTTGCTGGTTATACCCCTTTACAACCAGTCTAGCTTTGTTCCTGGTTACTTGTCCCTTTTCATCCATCTTGTTCCTAAAAACCCATTTGGTACCGATGACGGATCTGTCCTTAGGTCTGGGAACCAGTCTCCATACTTCGTTTCTCTCAAATTGATGAAGCTCTTCTTGCATAGCATTTACCCACTCTGGATCTCTTAGAGCTTCTTCGATTGTCTTTGGTTCAACTACAGAAACAAAAGCACAAAAGGCATGAAATATAGGATTTAAGGTAAGGATGGAACAATCCTTCAGATTAGGATCTGGTGATGCATCATACGTTGAAGCAGAAGCACAATTGCACACGTAGTCCATGAGTCTTGATGGAGGACCATGAATACGAGTACTTTGACGAGTTCCTCCTACTTGAGGTTCTTCAACACCTGTTTGTTCCTCGTTAGGGATATGTTCCCCCTGAGATCCAGATACTTCTTCCAGTACGTTTTCTGTCTGAACTTGATCATTGTTTGTTTCTGTAGAGATAGTTTCTTGTACTTGGTTGACTTCTTCATTGGGATTGTGTATATGATCTTCCAAGAGTTGAAAATGTTCCTTGTCATCTTCAGTTAATGGAAGAACATTTGAATCCTGGACAAGTGTACCGGCCATAATACTTTCATCAAAGACTACATGTATGCTTTCTTCAACCTTCTTGGTTCTCCTGTTGTACACTTTATAAGCTCTGCTCTGAGGTGAATATCCAACGAAGGTTCCTTCATCACTTCTTGGATCAAACTTTCCCAGACTTTCCTTCCCATTGTTGTGTACAAAGCATTTGCAACCAAAAACTCTAAGATGAGAAACATTTGGCTTTCTTCCCCTAAACAATTCATATGGAGTTTTCTCTATCATGGGCCTTAGCATTGCCCGGTTGAGTACATAGCAAGCAACATTCAGTGCTTCAGCCCAGAAGTTCCTAGGAAGACCACTCGCAATCAGCATTGTTCTTGTCATGTCTTCCAGTGTTATGTTTTTCTTCTCAACCACTCCATTTTGCTGTGGAGTTCTTGGAGCAGAGAAGTTATGATTAATTCCTTTGGTCCTGCACAGGGACAAGAACTGAGAGTTTTCGAACTCCGTTCCATGGTCAGTACGAATAGCCTTTAGGAGAAGACCTAACTGATTTTCAACAGCATGCAACCAATACTTAAACTCATCAAACACATCTTCCTTAGATGCAAGAAAGATTGTCCATGTGTACCTGGAATAATCGTCCACTATGACAAACACATATTTGTTTCCTCCACGACTCTGAGTACGCATAGGCCCACACAGATCCATGTGGATGAGTTCCAGAGGTTTAGAAGTACTTACCTGCTTCTTCGATTTGAAGGATGATCTTACCTGTTTTCCTCTTGTACATGCTATGCACACCTCTTCAGCTAGACAGTCTATCTTTGGTAGACCCACCACTAGATCCTTGTTGTGAAGTTTTGATAGTAGTCTGAGGCTAGCATGTGCGAATCGTTTGTGCCACAAGTTTGATTCCTCAGTTTGGACAGTTAGGCATAGTTCCTCTTCTGGGATGAAAGAGGGATCCACCTTATATAGATTGTTTTCAGTAATGCCTCTTAAAAGAACCTTGCCTGTCTTAACATTCTCAACCAAACATTCATCAGTGGTAAAGACAACCCTATTTTGACCATTCTGGCACATTTGTCGTACACTCAACAGATCAAAGGTAAGGTTGTCTACAAGAGTAACGTTATTCACAAAGAGTTTGTCAGAAATTCTTACCTTTCCTACTCCTACTACTTCACCCTTACTGTTGTTCCCAAAGGTTATAGAACCCTTGGTTTGTGGATGGAGAGATATGAACCAGTCTTTGTTCCCTGTCATGTGAATCGAGCAAGCACTATCTATATACCAAGAACATTTCTTCCCTCCATCCTGCAAGTAAAAGATTAGTTTTTACGCACCCAGGCAAGCTTAGGCTTACCTGGATTAGAAAATACTCTTCTATTTCTTGGTTCATTAAGTTCAATTTTTATCCTAGGAGTGTTCCTAACATTGGACTGTTGCCTAGAATGGTAAGCTCTTTCATCGTCTTCCCTTTTAAGATTACAGTTCTGTTTGTAATGACCTGCTTTACCACAGTACCAACAAACTTTGTGATTCCATAGATTCACATACTTGCTTTGACCTGGCCAGATGGGTTTATTGTTAATCCTTGATTTGAAGTCAATTTGTACCGGCTTGATGTTCTGAACCTGTTTAAGCCACATGTGGTAAGCCTTTTGTCCATCGAACCATACCTTCTCCTCACGGACTTTGATCCTTTCTTCCCCCTTGGATCCACTGTGGGAGCAGCCAGAGTTGGATCCACCACAATGTTCCTTGGAAGGAGAAGGACTTGGAGATCCGGAGGGAATGTTACTAGTTTGGGAATCTAAGGACTTACAGTAGCCGAGTCCAGTACGGGGTACAAATCGCGTGGAGAAGTCAGCCTTCTCCTTTTCAATCTTGGAGGCAACATACTCATCCAGCCAAACCTTCTTTCTATCTTCTTCACTTTCCTTAAGATCTACTGCTTCTTTAATTAACTTAGAGTTACTCAGTCTTAACATAAGAATTTCTGATTCAAGCTTAGTAACTTTACTGTCAAGGGAAGTGATGGTAGATTGATAGGTAGGGCAGGATTTACATACATCTGTGGACGGGAATGAAACTTTCTCGAGTTTGGTGACTTTTGAAACCCAAAGCTTGTTTTCTTCAACTAAGTTAGAGATAGTTTCATTCTTTTCTTCCAGAAGCAAATTTAGATTTCCATTTTCTTCCCCTAAGGACTTTATAGCTTTTATGATCTGAGATTTTGTTCTGGTAAGTAAAATGGAGTCTAGTTCAGAATCAGTTACCTCATCTTCCGATTCTCCTCCAGCAGCCATAAGACATGTTTCCTTTGAGACATATGTAGAGTCATCATCTGAGTCAGACGCACCCCATGCAGCTATCATGGCTTCCTTTCTTTCCCGAGCAGGGACAGGTGTTTCTCCTGCCTTTTTCTTGAAACAGTTCCTTGCAAAATGTCCTTTCCTTTGACAGTGATAGCAGACAATGTCTTTGGCATCTTTGTTCCCATCAGTGGAACGTTGCATGTTGCGACTTCCTCTCCAGACTTTGCGAAATGCCCGTGTGATAAGGGCAATTTCTTCATCACCATCTTCATCCTCATCATCTTCCTGAGCAAGATCGAAAGCCTTTTCAACCTTTAAAGCAATGCTTTGAGATTTTTCAGATTTTTCACTCTCTCTTCTAGAGACTTTGCTTTGTTGAATGCCTGCATTACTCTGAAGGCGAGCAACCAACTCCTCTAGAGTAATGTTCTTGATGTCATTTTGTGCCTGAAGAGCCAGAGAAAAGGCATCCCACTTTGCTGATAATCCCTGAAGAAATTGATGAGTGATCTTCCATTCAGGAATTGTTTCTCCTAGAAACTCCAGTTGACCTACATATCCCTGAAATCGAGAATGAAACTCATCAAGAGATTCATTCTTTCCTTGAATAGCGCTATCATATTCCTTAGTGAGTGCAAGAATTCTGTTCTTCTTGATATCTTCGTTTCCCTCATACATCCTTTTGAGTGCATTGAAGATATCATGGGCAGTTTTGTAGCGGAGGACTTTTCTTTGATCAGAAGGACCTAGAGCTGCAAGCATGACTTTCTTGGCTCGCATGTTGAGTTCCAGAACCTTGTAATCAGCGTCTTGATAGTCAGCCCTCGACTTTAATTTGACTCCAGAGGGATCAGTAGGATCAAGAATTTTGATATCACCAAACTCTACCACTTTCCACATCTGTCCATGGAGCGAACATATATGCGACTCGATCTGTTCCACCCAATAAGAGAATTCTCCAAACTTGAGCACCGGGGGTTTCCAGAACGAATCATTGATGGCGGTTTGTGAACCCATACTTCCTGCAAAGCTAACAAAAATCTAGAGACCAGGCTCTGATACCAATTGTTGGATCGATTAGTATAGTTACTTCCTAGGGAACAATAGGTATTGTTCCTCAGGAGGTATAGCAGCGGAATAATAATATGCAAGAAGTAAACTTTGACGCAAGATTTAGAGTGGAAACCTCAACCAATTTGTGTTGAGTAAAACCACTACCTTCAAGCTTCTTACTTGAAGGATTTAGAAAGGTGTACTTATCTTATTGATTTCTCGTTCGTTACAAAAGAGAGTTCGGATTACGATCACGAATCACTCCTCTCACTCGAGCCCGAACTCAACCTCTAAGCCTAAGGATCACCCTTCTTCTTCTTCTCTAAATCTCTCAGTCGTACAACTTCAATCAAAGCGTCAAAACGTTTCTATGTCTAAACCCTTGCTTTTATACTTAGATCGTCTAGGATAAAAACATGGAAATAAATCTCTAAGAAAATAATATCTTTTAGCAAAAGATAATATTTCCTTCCATAATATCTTTAACCGCCTAACCGCCGAGATCACAATCTTTCTTGAATATCTTTTCTTCGAGTATATCTTCTTCGAATATCTTCTCTCAGATCTTTCCTTTAGAAACGCAATCCCTTGTCTTGCTCCCTTTTCGGTCTAGCTTTCCTAAGATAGAATACCGCTGTGTACCACTGTGTAACGTTCCTTTCTGAGTAGCGATCCTGAAACACTCAGACATTTCATTAGCAGAATGTTTGTCTCCATTCAAAACCGAAGGAGCCTCAACACATTTGCTTGTGGGTTACTTAGACCCTTCTTGGAGAATCATTTGCTTGTGGGTTACTATCAACTTTCTTAAAAGTCATTTCCCCTCGACACAAAGAAAAGCTAAACACGAACACAACAAAGTTTATTTAGAAACAGATTTGCAGTTAACAGTTTCGTTGCCAAACAAACAAACAAACATGTGGATCATTGTCACTTCCCTCTTGGGCTTAAACACAAACCCAAGGCACTAAACAAAAGTAGCAATAACTTCCACAAACAAAGAACTATCTATTCAAAGCAAATCATCTATCTAGCCACCATCCATATCAGAAAACAGGGCACCCCTCAACCCTAACACCAGGAGCAGTAGGACAAACAGCAAGCGGGCAATGATCATCCATCTCCAACCCCCACCAATTAACCCCTTCAATCTCCCTAACATAAGACAACGCAAAGAACATAACAATCCCCATAAACGCCACCCCAGCATCAAGAGCTGCAGCCAACACATAATTATACCTAGCCCACCACCCCTTATACCTCTTAAAAACATAATAGTTAAACAATACCCCAACCGAACCCCACGCCAAGTAATTCAACACAGTAGCAGGCGGCATATAAGCAGTAGCACTCAGAATCACAGGCACATTCACAAGCCTTATCCACTTCCTCTCGGGGAAAGCCCGCGATAGAGCCCACACTGGAACCGGGGCAAGAAATCCAGCAAGAAAGAACCAGTTGAGCTGAGGGTAAAGGCCTATTCCTGATTGGAACATACGGGCCGGGCCCACGACTCCCCAAATGATCGAGGCGCTGTAGAAGACGCCGTCGTTAGGGCACGTCCAAGGGCTGCCTTTCGGGAGGATGTCGGTGTTGCAGATGCCCGGGATTGTGGTGATTAGCCACCATGATGTGGCGAAGATTGTTGTGGAGGCGACTATTGTGCCGATGAGCTGGACGATGAACATTGATTTCGGGGGGATTTTCATGTAGTGGCCGAGTTTGAGGTCGGAGATGAGGTAGAGGGCTTGGGACATGCTTATGTACCCGTAGGTTTTGAAGGCTACGTTTGCTAACGGTTTTCCTGGGTATAAGTACCCGATTAGGAGCTCTGTGATCACGTTCAGTCCTACTTGCTGCATGCATGCATCCACATATTAATATACATAGGCCTACTCGAGCCACTAGTAGCTAAGTATGGGTGTCGCTTAGCTACTACTCGCTCGAATAGGTTCAATGGGGACGAAAACTGACTAATGTGTGTGATTTATCGCAAGGGGAAAATCCTAATATATGCAGATAAAGTTTATGGTAATGTAATTGTATTTTAAGTTAAAGATAAGATGTTATATATCTATATCAAGTTTTTGAGACATATATAAGAACATATATAAAAATGGTCTTAGGATTAGGTTACTTATTTACAAGATTACTAAGAGCCCATTTGGTATTGATAGATATCATGGAGCCTATAAAGAAATCCTATGAAGGGGCATTTGCCTCAAATTTCTTCTTTATTGTTTTGCTTACTCACGAAATCACTAGGATTTACAATAGCAAACATGCATACTAATATGTATAAGATTGGATATATGTAGTATGTATAAGATAACTTACAATGTTAGTGGTGGCTTGGATGATGCCAATGGGTAAGGTGAAGAACGCGGCGAGGGCGCAAGCCAAGAGGAGACCCCACCAAGGGAGCTGAAGCTGGCCACCAAAGCCTTCACAGGCTAACAAGGAGAGCCCAATTGTGACTACCAAAAGAAGGATGAACCACCATTGAGGAACCGCCTCATAGTTCCTTTGCATTATCCTACTATGCACGTCCGAGAACTCGTTTATTTTAGCCCTCGCCTTGCTCCATAACGCCCATATTGATCTGATCCAAATTAAAGAGTTAAATCATGCATAAATGTCTTAGTATACTAGGATTAGTTTGGCACCTATAAATATCATCGAAACTCACCTTCCATGGAACAAAGCAACATGTGAAATGGTGGCCGTAAGGGTTGCAAAGTTCAACCCGTAGGCCACGGCAAAGAATACACTGAGGTAAAGCTTACTATAGCTATTGTACGCTTCATCGTTAAAGGAGAACGTCTTCTTGTCCAAAATCCGGCTAATGTTATAGCTGCAATGTCCAATTTCATCAGAATTGTGTATCATTCTCAATCTTCATCAAAATCAGAGTCGTGCTTAAAAAGACTTACTGTTGGCCGTCAAAGTCGAAGGTCCTAGAGGAAATGAAAGGGAATCGTTTGGCGTGATACCAATTGGAGTAGTAGGTGAGAGGAAGGATGACATAGACGACAAGGAAGAAACCGACTAAGGAATTGAAAATGGCGTAAGCTGGGGTGGAGAGCGGAGTTCCTAAGATGGAGGTGACCATGTTCCAGTCTAAGGTGAAGGCACCAAAGCCAAGACCACTCAGCCCCGAGCCTAACTGTTGAGCCAAGATCGAGTTCTTCCATATCAAGCACACGATAGAGATGGAACCGATCGACTTGAAAAAGTAGCCCGGGATGGTGTAGTATGAGAAGCTTGCAATGATCGCGACTATGAAGAATTGTAGTCGGGTTAGCCCTCTCTTTTCTCTCTTTTCGTTCTCATGAAGTGCCCTATATCATATCATGGATATATTAGATGATACTGCTGTGTAATTTTTAAGAGCACATAGTAATTAGATTACCTGAATAGAGAAACTTGAACCAAGTTTTGTGGCCACCACATGTAAGGAGAGTCAACCAAGTACTTTCTGAATAGACCAGCCCATCCATATCCGAGCAACTGTTTGAATGATCAAGTTTAAACTACACAAAATGGTGTGATAACATACGAGACAAAGTAGAGACGAGACTCTCACGCTAATAGTAGTATAAGTGTATAATTATTCTGTAATATAGAGGAAAGTTTCTGGTGCAAATAACTCTTAAGTAAGAAAAACGAACAAATCGCATTCACTGATTACACGTCAATGTTCATATTCTGGACGGTAATGTTCATAATCTAGGCCATAAGACTTTTTAAACGTTTTTTCAACGAGTAACACGGTGACATACTTGTAATTACTACGAACTTCTTCTCTTCTTTTTTTCACAAAATGAATTCAAATTTTTTATTACCCAGATTATGAACATTACCGCTTAAATTATGAGCTTGTTATCTGTGAACGCGAAAAACTTCGTTTTCCTACATTAAGCCTTGTTCTCAGAACGTTTCTCTTCCTGTAATATATTCATTCCTAATATATACGGCTTCAATGTGATTTCCCAGCATACGCTCTCTGAAATTCTTTACTACCTCATAAAATACGACTATTGTCTAATCATACACACGACCTAAGTGTCTTCTAAGTATATTGAAATGATGTGGGTCCTTATCGAAATAGGCTATTGAGAAGATCTTGTAAAACCAAGATCTTATGTGAAGAAAAGAGAAGAGAGGAAGGGATGCTTGTGATTGAAACTGAAAACCAGTATCTTGTTACAGAGGGAAATTCTGTTTATATAACAGAACTTACATAAAGACTAAAAAGCCCCTAACCAACTAATCTATTTACAAGACTAGTATAATCACATATCCTCCCCTCAAGTTGGACTTGTTAAGTCATGAACAAGTCCCAACTTGGAAGATAACAACTAATGTGGTCTCTCCCCTAAAGGTTTTGTCATTAAGTCTGCCAAATTATCTGATGAAGATACATGAACTGGCTTGAGAAATCCTCTTTGAACATGGTCTCTGACATAGTGGCAATCCACCTCTAGGTGCTTTGTTCTTTCATGGAAGACCGGATTCTCTGAGATGTGTTGAGCTGACTTGTTGTCACATAACAAAGGTACTGGGAGAGGAGCTCTGACTTGCATATCTGAGAGTAATCCATATAACCAGTAGACTTCTGCAACTGTGTGTGACATTGCTCTATACTCAGATTCTGCTGAAGATTTTGAAACAGTTTTCTGCTTCTTTGTCTTCCATGAGATCAAGGAATCACCTAGAAACACACAGTATCCAGTGAGACTTCTCCTGGAAAATTTGCATCCACTCCAGTCAGCATATGTGAAGGCTTGTATGTCCAAGGTGGACTTTGCAGAATAGAACAATCCCATGTTCAAAGTGGCCTTCAAATATCTTACCACATGTTGTGTTGCTTGCATATGAGGAAGCCTTGGACTGATCAAAAACTGAGAAAGATGTTGTGTAGAATAGGAGATGTCTGGTCTAGTTAGACTAAGATAAAGAAGTCTTCCTACTAGCCTTCTATAAACTTCGGGATTTGGTAAGACTGTCCCTGTGTTGATAGACAAAGTAACACCAGCTGGGAAGGGAAATGAAGCTGGTTTACAATTTGTCATGTTTAGATCAGAGAGTATATCCAGGATGTACTTTCTTTGATGCAACATAGTGCCTGCTTTTGATCTACCCACTTCAATGCCAAGAAAAAAATCTGATTAAGCCTAAATCTTTAATAGTGAAGGTATCATCAAGACTTTTCTTTAGCTGCTGAATAGTAGTTTCATTTGTTCCTGCCAATAAGAGATCATCAACATATACAAGCACCAAAGTAGTGTGGCCATCAGAAAACTTAGAAAATAGAGAATAATCTCTTATGGATTGAGCAAAGCCTTGTTTCAAAAGGAATTTTGTCAGTTCTACATTCCACTGTCATGAAGCCTGCTTCAAGCCATACAAAGACCTCTTCAACTTACATACCAATCCCTTTTGTGGCAATGAATATCCCAGTGGAGGTTGCATATAAACTTCTTCATCTATGAAGCCATGTAAAAAAGCATTATTTATGTCAAGTTGATGTATTGGCCACTCTTTGGCAGTAGCTAGAGCTATGAAAGTTCTCACAGAAGAAAACTTTGCAACTGGTGAGAATGTATCTTTGTAGTCTGTCCCTTCTATTTGATTATAGCCTTTGGCTACTAATCTAGCTTTGTGTCTCTCAATGGATCCATCAGGTCTATACTTGACCTTATATACCCATTTGGATCCTATTGCTCTTTTCCCTGAAGGTAAAGGTACAAGCTCCCAAGAATGATTGGTTTCCAGAGCCTTTACTTCTTTGATCATGGCGTCTTGCCAACATGGATGTGTTTTGGCTTGTGTATAGGAAGTGGGCTCTGGTGTTTTAATGACATTGAAAAGAGATGCTATGTAGGAGGGAGAAAAAGCTGTTAGATCACAATGGTAGGTTAAAAAAGATTTGGATAGGGCAGGATCCTTAGCATAGTTAGGTAGAATGTAATCTGTGTATTTTGCTGGTACTCTAGATTCTCTACTTGACCTTCTTAACTCACAAGAAGGATTTGTATTGGCTGTTTGTGGCTCAATCTGAACAATGGATAGTTCATTAGGAGAAGGTATAGGTTCAGGGATATCAGAATTAGGAATATTTGGAACCTCAGGTGTGTTATTGGATTGATCATCTGTGTTTGGTAAAATGGAAATATTTGGTTCTTTGGAAGGCTCATCTGGTAAGGCTGGATTCACCAAAGGTAGTGTTTGTTTTTGTGGTAAGGGTTGGTCAATTTGAGTGGTGCTAAAAGGAAAAAAATGTTCCTGGAAAATTACATCTCTGCTAACAAAAACTTGCTTAGTCTTAAGCTCATATAACTTGTATCCTTTCTGCCCTGAAGGATATCCAATCAAAATACATTTTCTTCCTTTCTCCTGAAACTTATCTCTATCCTTTCTTTGTTTCAAAGCATAGCATAGAGACCCAAAAACTCTGAGATAGTCATAATCAGGAAGCTTACCCATCAAAATCTCATAAGGTGTCTTCCAGTTTAGCAAAACAGAAGGCATTCTGTTGATCAATACTGTGGCAGTCAAAACTGAATCTCCCCAAAAAGAAATAGGCAACCCTGCTTTCAACTTCAAAGACCTGGCTGTCTCTAATAGGTGTCTATGTTTCCTCTCTGCCCTGCCATTTTGTTGAGGATTATCTGGAACACTTCTTTGTAAAATAATTCCTTTGCTTGCAAAGAAACTGAGACACTGATTATTGACAAACTCAGTACCATTATCACTCCTGAAGGTTTTGATCATAACACCAAATTGATTCTGTATTAGATTAACAAAATCAACAATGAGATTATAGACTTGAGACTTATTTTGAAATAAGAAAGTCCAAGTACATCTACTATGATCATCAAGCATAGTCAAAAAATACTTGGCTCCATTTCTACTATAAATTCTGTAAGGACCCCAGACATCTAGATGCACCAAATCAAAACACTTTTCAGAAATCTTTTTATTTCTCTTGAAAGGAAGTTTAGTCTGTTTAGCTAGTATACATGCCTCACAGAAATGTCTAGAAACATCAACTTTACTAAAGTCAACAAAATGCTGAAGTTTAGCTAAAGGTACATGCCCTAGCCTATCATGTAATAGGACTAGCCTATCCAAGGAATCAGCCTTCAAATGTGCTTTAGTATTACACAAAACAAATCTATCTGAATCAGAAAACATAGCAGTAGTCATCTTCTCCTGAGCAAACACCAGCTTTGTGGGAGAGAGCAAATATAATCATGAGACCTCTTTCCCCATAGCCTCAACTTTCTTAGTCAAACGGTCCTGAAAAAAAACATATGTCACTGTCAAAAATAGCCCTCATACCACTGTCACATAATAACCTTTTAACAGACAACAAACTATGCTTGAAATCTGGAACCAACAACACATCTCTGAGCACTATAGTGTCTGACAAAACAACTGTACCAGTAATGCTTATGACCTTCCTTGATCCATCTGGTAATCCTACAAACACATTATCTAGCAACTTATAGTTTTGAAACAAATTAATATCATATGTCATATGATCTGAAGCACCAAAATCAATAATCCATACTTTACTAAATTGATCCTTACTAGGTTGACTAGCATTAGAAGATAGTGCAATACCTGCAAAGTCCATCTTGCCACTTGTGCTAGCACTTTGCTCCTTCATCACTTTGAGCACTTCATTACAAACTTTGTTGATCAAATTACTGGTATGAGCATCCCTTTGACCACCATCATCTAAAGGTGTATCACCACTGTATTCAACATTGGCTCCCATCTTCCCTGGAGCTCCTTCCTTAGACCCCTTAAACCAATCTGGGAAGCTCACCAGCTTAAAGCATTGATCCCTTAGATGCCCTTTCTTGTTACAATAAGTGCACCTGCGCTCAGCCTTTTCACGTTTCTCCTCATCCTTCCAATTTCCATTAGAAGCCTTATCTGAATTCTTCCAATTCTGGCCACCAGATTTACCAGAAAATCTACCTGCTTGCAAAGCACTTGAGATCTGCTCAGTATCAATCATTCCTGTCACAGATCTTTGTTTCTCAGACTGTTGAACCAAGTAATATGCCTTATTCAGACTAGGCAAAGGTTCAGTAGATAAAATGTGATCCCTGACACTGTCAAAGCCCCCATTTAAACCCATCAAGAACTGCATTACTTGATCTTGCAAGTTTCTTTCATGAAACTTAGCTGCAAGATTACAAGCACAGTGGCGAATCCCACCACAAACACACTTAGGAATACCCTCAAGTGCAAAGATCTCATCCCAGACCTTCTTAAGTTTGTCAAAATACTCACATACAGGCAAATTGCCTTGAGAAATCGAATGCAAACTTCTTTTAAGCTGAAAGAGCAAAGGACCATTACTCTGACCATATCTTTCAAGAATTTCATTCCACAATTGAAATGCTGAATTAACGAACATAAATCCCTCACTGATAGAGGACTCCATAGAATTCAATAACCAGCACCTCACCATGAAATCACATTTGATCCATCGATCAAAAATCTCAGTACCTGGCAATGGACGATCAACAGAACCATCCAAGAACCCTAGCTTGCTCTTTGCCCCAAGCGCCATTGTCACACCTGAGCGCCAAGCCAAGAAATTCGAACCATTGAACTTTAGTCCAATCAATTGCGCCCCTGGATTGTCAGAGTTTGACAATCTTAACGGATCACTCGACGCATAATCACCAACTCTCTCGTTTCTTGCCGATTCATCCCCCATTTTCGATAAACTCAAACTCTCAACTCACTGTAAACTCAAGATAGAACAATCAATCGATTGCTGCAACTCAAAATTCTCACAGACTTGGCTCTGATACCATGAGAAGATCTTGTAAAACCAAGATCTTATGTGCGGAAAAGAGAAGAGAGGAAGGGATGCTTGTGATTGAAACTGAAAACAAGTATCTTGTTACAGAGGGAAATTCTGTTTATATAACAGAACTTACATAAAGACTAAAAAGCCCCTAACCAACTAATCTATTTACAAGTCTAGTATAATCACATAGCTATACTACTAGATTTTCATCCTAAAATAAATATAATTTTCTAAACTTATCCATTCATATTCACCCACTCCACATAATCTCAAGCTTGTAAGTACACTAAACAACAAAATTACAACCGTATGTAAGAAACATAAAACAAACCTGGGTAGTAAGGGCGAGCATCATAGCAGAAACAGGATTAAGATGCCTATGATAATAAGCCTTAACCGAAACAATAATATGAACCGCATACATCCCGTTACTTCCCGCGCTAGCAAAAAGTGTAATAAGTGCATGCTCCTTTAGATTAAACGAACCCGGGTTAAGCGAAAAGGTCCATCCAAATCCCGGTACTCTAAACTTTTTCGTCGGAAGTGTCGTCGCCATGAATCGACCCACCGGTAACGTCACGATCTGTGCAGCCACCGATGTAACCAATATTGTGTTCTTCCTCATTGAAAAAAACTGGTTCACGAATGATAGGATCATGCATGACGTCAGCCCTAGTACCCATGTCCTGAAAGTCAACACCGGTAATGTCGGGTCGTCGGTTATGGGCACGGTTAGTCGGACTTCTTCTATCGGGTTGTCGTTCACTTCTTCTGTCACATCTGTTATTATGAGATTGATATCTAAGATTAGGGATCAGAAATGTTTATCCTATTATCATGCAAAAGGAAAGTCAGTAACTAAGATTCTTTCAAATTGTTTATGTGATTCATTTCTAGATACTCCGTATGTTGATTATTAGGAGCGTTGATGAATCACTCGATCATATCCATAATCCATTCATGAGTCATATCTAAAACCACTCATGAGATTGATTCGATGATAATAGTAAAGAGATAACTAAGATTAGGGATCACAACTATATACCCTATTATCACGCAAGAGAATCACAACAAATTTTAGAGCCTTACGGCTCAATCAAACTTAGGGGAGCCCTCTTGAGTAAGAATTGTAATCGAATTAAGTAAACAAAATTCAAAACATTTCGTAGTTTAGATGTTTTCAAGAGGTGTAGGATCGAACATCCATCACAATCGTAGTAAACAAGTGACGACGCCATTTCAAATTACATAATGTAATAATGCAATTAATTAGATAAAAAGATATACAAAATCATACCTGCAGCCATTGGAGGAATATTGAGATCATGGTGTTGCTCTAACTCGTGCGGCTCCTCCATGTTTTGATTGTGAGAGAAACTCTCCTCTTCGATCAGATCTACTAGACTATTATAGATAGCAAGTAATTAGGCTATTATATATAGGAAGTCTTACTTAAGACTAAGAAAAACAAAAACAATTAACTACATCCAATATTCAAAGAATTGTGGAGTGTTAAAAGATGTGTTATATTTCTCGACTGCAGTTTTGGAATGTCTATCAAAACTTCAATTTTTGAACGATAAGATCGAATATACAAACTACTATTATATAATCTATTTATGATTGACGGATCATGTATACAACTTCTTTTCGGGGCATTCATTTTCTAACCACACTAGAAAGGAGAGAGCTTGTGGGTACACAAAGTTATAGACTTAAAAACATTAACATTGTGTATAAGTTGGAATATTGGGAATTAATTATCTTATCTATATAAAAGTTGGCTGTCCATTGTCAAAATTGAATGAAATTGGTACCAATTTAATGCATTACTCATTTCTTAAGGCTTGGTCTATATGCACACGTTTTTTTTGCTAAATGCACACTATTCTATGCGGTAACAATTGCAGTACACATCTGTGCGTTAACTATTACCGCACCAAAGGACTCAGGGGCATTGTTGGAATTTTTTCTGAAACCTATACGACGCTGGTGCGGTAAGAATTACCGCACAGATCTGTGCGTTAACAATTAACGCACACAGTTAATACGAGATTAACAAAAAAAAACAGATTTTCATTAACTTAATAAATTGGTGCGGTAAGAGTTACCGCACCGTAATAGTTTTTTTTTTTTAAAATAAAACTGGTGCGGTAAACGTTACCGCACCGTATTAGTTTTTTTTTTTTTTAAAATAAAACCGGTGCGGTAAACGTTACCGCACCGTATTAGTTTTTTTTTTTAAATAAAACAGGTGCGGTAAACGTTACCGCACCAGGTTTTTTTTGAAAAAATGCCCGTTGGAATTTTATGCCCGTTGGTGCGGTAATAGTTAACGCACCAACGGGCATAAAATTCCAACGGGCATTTTTTGGTTGTATATATAGGTTGAGCTATCTTGTTGAAGTTTTGCAATGCACACTACAATGTCTTATAATTATGAGAGTAGTGAGGATGATGGTAACGACAATTGGATATCAGGGGTCGTGGAAGAAGAATACGAAGTCGATGAAGAAGAGGAAGTGGACGAAGAAGACGAAGAAGTCGATGAGGAAGTGGACGAAGAAGAGGAAGAAGGCGAAGCAAATGTATCAATTGCATTAGACGATTGGACTCCGTTACCGATTTTGGTTAGTATATTATCAATTTAAATTTTGTATTTAATTGCATGAGATTTAGGTTAATTAGTTAAAATTGCGTATCTAAGTAATGTAGTTTAATCAATATAGGAAGAAGACTTTAGACCACATTTTAGTACTGCGCAAATGTGGGATAGTAAAGAAGAGATGATGGAATGGACAAAACAGAGAGCAAGAGATTTAATGATAGTTTTGGTACATCGTACATCTAGCAAATATTGCGTTGATTTTGTATGCGATAGGTTTGGAAAACCTAGATCGGGTAGGCTGAAAGTGAATTTAAAAAATCCAGAATTGCCGGTTCCGAGGCTTCGTCACCGAAAATCGAAGAAATGTGGTTGTACATTTGAGTTATATTGGGTTCGTATAAAAGAAGGGCCTTATAGTTATAAATGGATCGTGAATGTTGTAGAAGGTCGTCACAACCAGACCCTTCCTACTAGTTTTCATGGGAATTCATTCGTGGGTAGAATGAGCAAAGAGGAGGAGAAAATATCAAGGGAAGCGGGGGATGATCGCAAGACGCCAAAAAACATACTTATTCAGCTTAGGATAAGAGACCCGCAAAATGTGACATCCATGAAGCAGATTGCCAATTTTTTGCAGAAGATCAATTTTGAAGATCGTGGTGAATTGTCAGTTACTCAGTGGTCTCTAAATTTTCAGAAAGAGAACAAGTATTTTTGTCAACCTTTGAGGAACACAAGGTCGAATGAGGTTGAAGTCCTTTTTTTCGCTCACCCGGAGTCGATTCGTTTGTTCAGGAAGTTTCCTCATGTGATTATCATGGACGCCACATACAAGACAAATAGGTATGATATGACTTTAGTGGAGATGATTGGTTTCACTTGCACGCACAAGACGTTCAACATCGCATATGCATTCATGGCTCAGGAGACAGTAATGCATTACAAGTTTGTGATGATGTGCGTTCATGAGTTGTGTAGAAATTTGGGAGTGATGCCGAAGGCTATAATGACCGACTGTGAGAAGGCTTTGTTGAGAGCAATCAAACTTGTGTTCAAAGACACTGATGTGAAGCAACTATTGTGTTGGGTGCACATTAAGCACAACATCCAGTCACACGCAGAAAAAGTGATTAAAAATTCTAAAAGGGCGGAGAACTTTGTTACGCAATGTTGGGGGATATTTTGCTCGAGCACCGAAGAAATCTACGAAGAGAGGTTGAGAAAGCTGAGAGATTCATGGAAGAAGGGCATTGTTGGTTACGTTGAAAAGTACTGGTTTACTCCGTACAAGAAGTTCATAGTTAGAGCGTGGACGGACTACACTCTTCACTTTCACACAAGGACTACAAACAGGTATCTTTGTTTGTTTAGTTGTTAATTTGGACCACCATATTATTAATGCTAATGATTAGAAATTGTGTTTATTTAGGGTGGAGGGGATGCATAAGGTGTTGAAAGAAATTGTGGGTTCTAGTAGAGGAGGCTTCAACAGAGTGATCGTGAGGATCCACCATGCGGTCATAGTTCAGATGGACCTGATTAGGGCGACGATGAACCAAGCACTTACCACTCGGCAAATGGTCTTTGATGACCCAACCTTTCCTCCTGGCATTCAAATGTTGTTTTCAAGGCTATTTTACCGAGTGTCAGATAGGTGTTTTCTGTTGTTGTTGGAAATGTACCAGCAAATATTGAAGGAGGAGTATTCAAATGTTTGTGATGATCATTGGGTTCGAGATTGTCTTGGGATGCCATGCGTACACGATCTTGCTAGGGCAATCATTTCAAAGACACCTCTTGTTCCGGATGATTTTCATGACTTCTGGAAGGAACTGAGATGGGAAGATGATGCAATAAATTTGTCCTTACCCGACGACAATCGTTCAATGTCTATTCCGGAGATCAGAATGCGTGAAATGTGGGCGAAATGGGAAAGTGGAGATTTGAGGGATGGAACTCTATTCAGATTAAGTGAGTTGTACATTGACTTGGAGCATCCGGAACAAAGTTCTTTGGTAGAGCCAACAAACTTGTTTAGGAAAGGAAAAGGAAGGCCGCCGGGATCAAAGAACAAGGAGAAGCAGCGAAATGGGAATTCTCCTCCGAGAGAAAAGAGGGAAAAGAGTTACCACGAGTACGTTAGAGAAGACTTAACAAATACTGAGAATGCGCAAAAAGTCGCAAAGGAGAAGGCAAATAGGCAAAGTGAACGACGAACTTGTCCTAAAAAGAAAGCAAGTCAAGTGTCGTTTGACTTCGGATCACAGTCCCAACCTGAACCATTGTTTTCAGAGACCATCGATTTAGAAGACGAAGACATGAATGTCGTGCCCCTAAGAGCTTGCTATCCAGATCGAAACGAAACAGAGGAAGGAGAAGATGAAGAAGAGATTGAAGAAGCCATAAGTTATATGGGGGTGAACTTGGGGGTGAAAAATATTGACTACTTTTGGCTTTCCTACATGACTTCTGTGAAAGATGTGCATTCAGACGGACATTGTGGGTATCGGTCAATGGCTCTACTTACGGGTATGCAACAGAGTCAATATCGTATGATCCGTGCTGCGTTGGCAGCGGAGCTTCTTGGAAACAAAGAGACATGGGAGCCCATACGACGTGGACTACGGGTAGGAACATGGGATGATCTTATTGCTCAAGTTAACTACATGAGAAGTCCTTGTGAGAGACCATTTTGGATGGACATGCCATTTATGGGTTTGGTGTTTGCCACAGTGTATAATGTTGGTTTAGTGCAACTATCCTGGGATGCGCCGTGTTTATGCTTGCCAATAAGGCAGTCTACAGTGAGCCCTGGTCCTCCACAGAAGATTTTTGGGATAGCTCTTGTCGGATGCAGTAATCACTGGATACCGGTAAGAATCTGTGGTAATCTAAACAAACGTCATGAAACGTCGAAATCATTTATACTTATTGATTAATTTTCTTTGTATATCTAGGTTTGGCTCCGTGATGGGGCACCATTGCCACGTTGTTCCGGTTCGTGGAGAAGATTTGCAGATGACAACATCAAGTGGTGGGAAGGGATATATGCTGGCCAAGTGGACTTGTTTCGACAATACCGCTTCACTGCTGGAAAGCGTATGGACTACATGACTTGATTTGTAATAGTTTAGTAGCCTTGATCTTTAGACTTCAATTGGAATTGATTTATAATATGTAATGACTTGTCTTGTCTGCTTTGAAATATGGACTACAGTGAAGTGAAATCAGTGAATCCATAAACTACAACACACTCAGCATAAATTAAAAAGACAACAGACTCATTAAGGAAAGACAACAGACTCCTTAAGGAAAGACAACAGACTCATTAAGGAAAGACAACATACTCATTCTTGAAATTTAAACTAAACACAGACTTAACGGAGATTCACTGATTTGATACCCAGATCCCTAATCGGAGTCACTGTCATAAAAACTAGGAACAGGGTCATTGGGAAACCTCTGTTGTATCCAGTGTTTGGCTGCTTCAATACTCTTAGCCTGGTGAAAATATACCAGCTTCAACTGCTGGTCAGCTATTTCCTTCAACAGTTTTGCAATGACTCGGAGATGATGACTGTCGTATTCTGGCTCAAGATACACGATCATGTAGTTACACTGACATGTGGTATACCTTCGTCCATACGTATGGGGATTGTTCTTGTCATTACCAGTGAACACCTTGATTGTTCTTGAGCACCTTCTACTCGGGCACTGGATCTCACTGCCTTCTGCTGGAACTGGGGAGGATGAAGATGATGCCATGGTTGTTTGAATCTGTAATACAAAGTAAGAAAACATGTTAGAAACAATGAAGATATCTAACGAAATCAGTAAAAAATGAGACTTTTAATTGAAATACAGAGTAAGAACTTGAAACCTAATTATTTTACGGCGCAGTGAGAATGAGATAATAGGGTTCACTGAGGCAGTGAATTTATAGCCGAGGTTTTACTAGGGTAACTTAGATTTGGGCCGATGTAGACAAAAGGTCCACAACAACAAAGGCCCAATAACGTAATTCGGTCATCCAAAGGTGACTTACAACTGTGTGGTAGCTGTAACACACTCAAGCAAAATATGGTGGTGCGTTAGCAATAAACGCACAACTGATAACAGAACTTCGTCAAGATCCAACAGAAAAATCCCCAACCCTAGGGTTCTTTTCAGTACTAAAAACGATTAGGATAGCATAACTCCCTGCAAATCCGGTCTAAAAACGTATATATACTCCCCCAAATAAAGAAACGTCGGAAGAAACGAAAAGACACATTAACAGCGTTTCCGCACGGTCCGTAACAAATCGGCACGGTCTGAAGCAAACTGTGCCGCTTCACTGGACGTCTTCCACATCTTCTGCTGATCTGCACGGTTTGCAGCAATCCTGCACGGTTTGTAGCCAACCGTGCCGCTTGACTGGACGTCTTCCACATCTTCTGCTACGCACCAGAGTCTGGTGCGTTAATTGTTAACGCACCAACCCTTTTACCCAGAATCAAATGTTTCTGGTGTTTGTAGGGTTTAGGGTATTAGGGTTGGTGCGGTAACTGTTGTAGTACCAACCCTAATTACATAAAAATTCATTTTTTATGTTGTTTTCTTATACTATTTGATATTATAAAAAGTTTTATGACCCAAAGTAATGTTATACTACTGAAATATGTCGTTATTGAGAGTTTTGGGAATAATTTTATCAAGTTTTACTAATGTAATATGAGATTACGAAGAGTTATATGATAAAAATTCATATTATACTAATGAAATACGAGGTCAGTTGAGTCAAACGATAACAATTAAGTGTTAAACTAATGTTATATGATGAAATAAACACATTATATGAAGTTCATTTTAGTAACGAAGTGGTATCACATACATATGAGTATAACTATACAACTTATATACTTGAGAGTAGTAGCATACAGGTGAAAGTCTTCGTTTACATACTTCTAAGTGTTAAAGTTGTTAATTTCTTATAAAAACGATAGCGTTTGATTGGTAATGCTCAAATATTAATGTTACATTTCTTGACTTTTACGTTTTAAGTGCTTATTAAGCCGTTTTATGTCATTTTTTGTCGTTTTTTGTGTTTGGGCCTCATTCAAATTTCATTAGGCCTTATTAGGCCCGTTGACGTTTTCGATAATAATTTTTCGATTCCGAAAAATGAAAATAACTATTCGCCGTATTTGTTGTCATGTTTCAATTTCAAAATTTCGATTTTCATCGTTTCAAGGCGTTAAAACGATATGGGCCCAAACTATACACATATGACATCCATTATCCATTACCCATTACCCACTATCCATTATCCATTATCCACTATCCACTATCCACTATCCATTATCCATTATCCATATTTCGATTTGGCTTGTTTTATATCGTTTTGAGTCGATTTTTTTCGTTTCTTAGTCGTTTCGACACGTTTTGAACCATTTTTATTAATATTTGACGTACTTGGTCGTTTTTCGCCTTTTTCAAAAAAGTCAAGTTTCGCTGAGCTTTGCTCATTTTGGCCATATTATGCCATCATTTTGGCCACATTTTTACACTTTTTTACAACTTGTTCGGAATTCCTCCATATTTCGATTTGGCTTGTTTTATATCGTTTTGAGTCGATTTTTTTCGTTTCTTAGTCGTTTCGACACGTTTTGAACCATTTTTATTAATATTTGACGTACTTGGTCGTTTTTCGCCTTTTTCAAAAAAGTCAAGTTTCGCTAAGCTTTGCTCATTTTGGCCACATTTTTACACTTTTTTTACAACTTGTTCGGAATTCCTCCATATTTCGATTTGGCTTGTTTTATATCATTTTGAGTCGATTTTTTTCGTTTCTTAGTCGTTTCGACACGTTTTGAACCATTTATAGGCAGCGACAGGATCTCAACCACATCGTGAAGTGTAGGACCAATCTCTCCAAATGGCAAATGAAATGTGTTGGTTTCTGGGTGCCATCTCTCGACGAAAGCAGAAACCAACACATGATCGACAGGACCGGACCCGATATAGCGTAGATCAGTCAATCCAGATCGCTCTGCAAGCTGAAACCACGAATCTGGAGCAGGTCTCCTAAACGCCTCTAGTGGAGTGCAGTAGGCGGTGTGGAAGTGAACCTTGACGACCTTCCGTGTCTGGAAAAAAAGTAAAAAATTAACACAGTTACTTCTACAGAATGTCGTTCATATTTCACATATGAACATTATAGTTCAAATACATACCAAATCAAGAGGAGCCTCGCCTTCTGGAAGATCAGCAGGCTGTGGAAAATCAGCATGATCTGCAGCACGTCCACGTCCACGTCCACGTCCTCGTCCTCCGCGTGGAGCGCGTCCACCTCGTGCTGGAGGATCAGCAGCGTCTGCATCAGCAACATCATCATCTGCCTGAGCTCCTCGGCCTCCTCGCTGTCTCTGTATAAATGGAGGAAGAGGACGGGGGCCAGCTGGAATCACAGGTGCGGGAGGATCAACAACTGTAAGCTCATAAATAGCCCTGGCGATGTGCGTCTCATAACTCTTCAGCAACTCATTTGTAAAAGGACCTCCGGGCATCCAAGGTACAGCAGGAGGTGGTACATGAGGTGCAGCAGCCGGATGCGGTACATCATCAGTCGGGGGAGGTGGTACATCTGGCGTAGGAGACGAAGGACCTAAATCTGTAGGAGCTGGCGATGAAGGCCCCATACCAGCATGATCCTCTGAAATAATAGGAGGGTCGTCTCTCCTAAGCTGATCTGTCGGTATCTCGAGATGAGATACAATATAATCTGTACCTAAACCCTCACCGTCTCCCAGCATATCATCATCCAAATCAACAGCTGTATCATCGACGTCCATACCCTCCTCCTCACTCTCACTGTAACCCTCATCATCAGCACACGGATCAACATCCAGACCACAATCCCTAACTGCCCCAGTATCTGTAAGTGCACGAGCCTCGTCAGTGGGTGTCGAACTAGAAGCATTCAGCTGGTCTCGAGCAGTAGCAAAACTCTGACGTATGGACGCTGTAATCTGCGTCCTCCTAACACGCTCTGCAGCAACAGGAGCCCCCGGAACAAAACCACTAGAGGCCATCGTATCTCGCACCCCCTAATGTTGTTGTTATAGCGTAACGTTATTTTCATAGCGTTACAAAAATAACGTCAAATTCAAAAACGTCTTTTCCATGACGTCGTAACGATACAAACAGTTGTTGTAACGTCAATCCTAATCAAAATCATCTCTAATTTCTAAACATTTTGTTCATAACGTTACGAAATTAACGTTATAATTCGCCTAATTTCAATACTTTATATACTAATAGTTCATAACGTTACAAAATAAGAGAAGAACAATGTCATATTTCATAAAATAATTAATTCACAATATAGAATGTCATATTTCATAACATTATGAAATTATTATATTTCATAACGTTATAAAATTTCATTAATTTCATAACGTTACCATATAAATTAATTTCATAATGTTATAAAATAAATTAAATAAATTGATAACGTTACGAAATTTATTTAAATATTTCATAACGTTATCAAATATTATTAAATTCATAACGTTACGAAATTAAATAACTAATTTCATAAAATTATCAATTTAATAAATTAATCAAATTAAATAAATTGATAACGTTATGAAATTAAATAACTAATTTCATAACGTTATAAATTTAATAAATTAATTAAATTAAATAAATTGATAACGTTACGAAATTTATTTAAAAATTTCATAACGTTATCAAATATTATTAAATTCATAACGTTATGAAATTAAATAACTAATTTCACAACGTTATAAATTTAATAAATTAATTAAATTAAATAAATTGATAACGTTACGAAATTTATTTAAAAATGTCATAACGTTATTAAATATTATTAAATTGATAACGTTATGAAATTGAATAACTAATTTCATAACGTTACGAAATAAAATAATTAAACTATTTAAAAACATTACAAAAGTTATAGAATATTTAATAAAAATACATACTTGATGTAGATCTACGGGAGTCGAAAAAACTTCCGGTTGCGCCTCGGTTTGAGCCTCGGTTTGTGGATTCAACCTTCTATTTGCTCGAGTGGCGTACCCGGGACCGACGTTTTGGACGCGTCGCTTTCGGGTTCTTGGCCTCGGAGCGGGTTCGGGTGCGGGTATCGGGGCGGGTTGGGCTGCTGGTATCGGGTCGGGTCGGGCAACGGGCATCGGGTCGGGTATCGGGTCGGGTCGGGCTCGGGATTTTGGCCGGATCCGGGCACCACCACTGTACCTCAGTGGCACCTCCACTTCCTCCTCTTCTTCTTCCTCCACAGCCAGCCATGGCGTCGTCGTCGTCGACGGAAGAGAAGACGGCGGGACCACTGCGGGGGGACTTCAGGCGGATTTTGGGGGCCAGAAGAACCACCATGGTCGGGGCAACTCGAATCCATCCTCGATTGAAGCTTTTGATGGGTAAATCGGTGGGAAAAGGGGCGGCGAAAATTAGGGTTCGGCGGCGGCGCAAAAACACAGAGGAAGGAGGAAGAAAGGTCGGGGGAGAGGGAATTTTTTTTTTTTAAAGATGTTACTTGGTGCGGTAAGGGTTACCGCACCATTTTGTGCGGTAACACTTACCGCACAGGTTTAATAATATTTTAATACTTTTTAAAAAAAAATTATTAATTAAAAAAAATAAAATTCCTGTGCGGTAATTGTTACCGCACAGAGTTTAAGTTAATAAAAATCTGTTTTTTTTTTGCTTAATATGGGATTAATTTGGTGCGGTAATTGTTAACGCACAGATCTGTGCGGTAATTCTTACCGCACCAGCGTCGTATAGATTTCAGAAAAAATTCCAACAATGCCCCTGAGTCCTTTGGTGCGGTAAGAGTTAACGCATAGATGTGTACTGCAATTGTTACCGCACAGAATAGTGTGCATTTAGCAAAAAAAACGTGTGCATTTAGACGCAGCCTTTCTTAATCACCTCCTATTGGACTTTTGGGCATGTATTTAAATATCTTTCTTATATCCCTATGTTATATTTATTTATAGTCTACTTGATTAAGTCACAAATTAAATTAATGTGTGAGCTTCTCTTATGACAATGCAAACTTATTCTAATATTATGTTTTAAAACTACTTCAAACATAAATATAAGGAAATAAAAAATACTTATATTTACAAATATTAATAAATTTGATAACAACAACAACATATTAACAAATAATGTATAACTATATTAAATCACATACGAAAATCCCTAATTTTCTCGCGCGGAGCGCGAGGCCCGTATCTAGTTGGACCAATATTTTTAACCTTTGAGCCGACATTTAAAGAAATGAAAAATAACATTTAAAGAATCATACGGAAGATCAATTTTGAACTCAGGGACAAAATGCTTTTTACACATATAAGTTGGTGTGATTATAACCCGTTTGAATCCTAAATTTGCCAAGAATTGTGAGCTCGGAGTTTGATTGGATTTTTATCCCTAAGCATAAAAGGTTTACTCTATGATTTTTCTCATATAAGAGATTTCAGTCCAAAAATGGGATTAACGGACCGCTCTACAATTCCAATACGCGATTTTAATAAATACTCACTAATATTTTGATAACAAGGATGTTGTTAACAATTTTTAGTTTTTAAGTTTTTTTTTAGTTTATTCAACTGTAGAACCTAATACTAAGTCATTAGACATCAGATCCATAATATAAAAGATTTGTGGCGGAAATCGATAGTTGTGGTCAAGATCTTCCTTATAGGTGGATATATCAAGTGATTATAAGTTAAAATAATATTAGGATAAATGGATATATAAGTCGAAATCAGATATTGATTAAAGTAATAATTAACCCTTTTTCTCGTATAGAACCATTTATTGTTATGATTGATTTCAATAACGGGTTGCAACCGGGCAACACTCTTTTTACGCCGGACACACCCCTTCCGTTCGAAACTACATCCCGAACGTTTTTTTTTTAAATTTTTTTTTACGGCGGTTCGGGACGAGAATTGAACCCGGTTTTTGAAACTGGGTTAAAAAAATACATAAAATGTATTTTTTTAAAACCCGGTTTTCTTGTTCGGAAGGTATTTTTTATTTTCAAATTTCAAAAATGACGTGACGTCACACCCTATTACGTCACTCCAGTTCGGAAGGGGGTTCCGAACTGGTCGTTCGGAATGATGATCCGAACGAAGACAGCTATGAAGAAATGGAAATTTTAGGATGCCATTTTTCAAAGAGGTTGGTTCGGGTGGGAATGGGGGGCTTAAGAGAGAATAACGAATGTTTCGCGTTCGTTAGATCAAAGCTGGAAGCTTTGATCGGACGGCTGGGAGTAATGGTGGGAAAAAGAAGCCACGTCGACGATCGTGTTTTTTGAAACGTCCACGCGCAGCGTGCGTATCACGCATATAAATACCCCATTTAAAGGTGGTTTCCAAAGCAACGCTTCATTTTTCATCCTCTTCCCGATACTCTCTCAGTAACACCTTCCAGTAAAAACCCTAGAAATCGATCCGAGGAGAATTCCAGTCGTCGTTCATCGCAAATTCTAAGAAGATAGAAGGATCGATGCAAGAGAAAACTCAATCTTCAGGTGTGAACTCGTAATCGCTCGTAACCTCTCATTTACTCGCAAAGATAATGCTCAAATTGTGAGGATTGTGCAAGAGTTTACAGTTCTGTTGGTTGTTGTAGTGAAGTCGTAACCTCTCGCTTACTCGAACAGATAATCAATTCAATTATGCAGATTGTGCAAATAATTACAGATTTTGTTGTTTACATGGTGATATACAGTAAACTTGCTCAATAACATAGCATGATGATTTTACCGAGTCAAAGAGAATGCATGTCCAAAAAATTGATGAAATGTGCATCAATATGTGAAGAATAAGCATCAAGATCATTGTAATATGTGCGTATATTTCTCTATGTATGTGCATCAATATTACCTGAATGTGCATCAGTTTGTTTTTGAATGTGCATCAATTTTGTCATGAGTGTGCATCATTTTTATTCTAAATGTGCATCAGTTTGTTTTTGAATGTGCATCAATTTTGTCATGAATGTGCATCAATATTCTAAATGTGCATCAGTTTGTTTCTGAATGTGCATCACTTTGTCATGAATGTGCATCAATTTTTTTCCTAAAGTGCATCAATAATGTAATGAATGTGCATCAATTTGTTCGGAATGTGCATCACTTTAATTCTTTATGTGTGCATCACTTTAATTCTTTATGTGCATCAGTATTATCATTTAATAAGTTTTCATTTTCTATGGATTACATCAACAGTAGGTCTTGTAAACCAAGAAGCTCTTCCTCAACCATCTCACGTACCTGAGCAACCTGACGTACATGAGCCATCTCACGTAGCTGAGTCTACTCCGGTACATGAGGAATCTCTTATACTTGAGGCATCTCATTTACAAGATAAATCTACAGACCAAGAGGAATCTCCTGTACATGAGACATCTCCCGACGAAGAAAACAGAACAAAGAAGAAGAATGACAAAGTCAATGAGAAAGGTGCGTTAATTTCATTATTTATCAGTTTATATTTGTAAATGTGCATCAATTTGTTTATGCATGTGCATCAACTATCTGATTAATGTGCATCATTATCATTCAGATCCAACACCTCCTAAGAGAAGAAAAACAACAGCTCACAAACAAATTATACCTGTTAGATGTTCGCCAAGATTCAGTTCAAGTCAAGAGGATAGCGATGACGTACCAATTCAGCGACGAGCAGAGAAAATGAATTTGCGTCAGAAGCAAGAGAAGAAAGTTGTAAGAAAACCACAGTCTCTCAAGAAAAAAGAACCTGCTAAGTTGCCTAAGCCATCCAAAAAACAAGATCTTGCAACAATCCCTCAGCCTGCCAAGAAACAGGCACAAACAAAGAAACCGGAGCAAATTGTAGGTTCCAAAAGAAAGAATGAGATTGTTGTTGTAGAACCAGTGAAGAAAGCTAAAATTGGGATGAGAGAGATAAAGAAGAACTTTCCAACATTAAAGTGCAGAAGTTCTCCTATGTGTATGGTTGATACATTAAAGCAGATGACTGATGAGCAAAAAATGGATGTAAGAGAGTGTGGATTTGGTCCATTGCTGCAATGGAATATGGATAAGCTTCCAGGGAAGCTTAGCCATTGGCTTCTTACAAACTTTGATCCTGTATCATGTAATTTGATGTTGAGTACAAATGGAGAAAAGCACCACATCACCAAATATGATGTGCATGGATACTTGGGATTGCCAGTTGGGGGGAAAGGTTATTGATCTCACAAGGAGTACAACTGAAGAAGAAGATATTTTTGCTCAAGAACTCCTGGAGGAATTCCGTGGACAGTTTGGAGAAACTCTTGATACAAAGACTGGACAAATGAAGCCTATGGATCTGGATAAAATTCATACATCAACGCTTTCTGAGAAGCTTTTGAGTTGTAGGGTACCCGATGAATGGTTCAAGAGGAACCTTGTGATTTTTATAATAAACACAATCATGGAGAGCCATCAAAGTGGCCGCCTTAATGTGAAAGTCATAGAGCAACTTGAGAACACTAGTAGTATTCATCAGTATGACTGGTCAGCTCTTATGATTGATCTGCTAGTCAACGCAAAAGAGGCATGGGATAAAACTAATAGTGGGAATTTCAGAGGGCCAATATTGCTTCTACTGGTATGTGCATGAATATTACTCTATATGTGCATCAATATTACACTATATGTGCATCAGTTTCGATATGAATGTGCATCAAGATCAATATAAATGTGCATCAATTTCTTTAAATAATGTGCATTAGTTTCAATATGAATGTGCATCAAGTTCAATATAAATGTGCATCAATTTCTTTAAACAATGTGCATCAATTTCTTTAAACAATGTGCATCAATATTACACCATCAGTTTTGTTCTAAATGTGCAACACTTTGATTATGAATGTGCATCAAAATTAATAGTGTTATTTTTTTTCTTTTAAAGATGATATATGTTGATCGGGTTGCACTGCGAACTCCAGAGATTGATAGGCACGTTCCAGTCATTACCAACTGGAATTCTGAAATGCTGAGAAAGAGGGAGATTGAGGAAATTAAAATTGGAAGTTTTGGAAAAGGTTATGTCAGGATAGCCCTGGACTTCAAGGAGCAAACACTGTTGAGAGAATCAAATGAGAAGATAGAAGAATCTGAGAGAAAGGAAGAGAGTAAGAGAGAAGAAGACAATGCGAGTAAAGAAGATAATGATGCTACATTTTTGGTAAGCCTTTTTTATTGTGCATCAGTTTTAATTTGAATGTGCATTAAATTTATTCTAAATGTGCATCAATTTCATGAAACAGAAAGAGTTGGAAGACCAAATTAAGAGCATCCAAAAACTTGCTCTTGAAATCAGGAGATATGTTGAGAGAGTGTCTAAGGCTCCAGAACGTTTGGCCAAGAACAATCTGTTCAAGAAGGTCAACGAAGCAATAGACAAAATGTTGAAAGTCAAGGTCTCTCTATCAGAGGAGGAGTCTCAAGAGGAAGTGGAGGTTAATCCAACCTTGAATGAAGAAATGTTTTGGGATGAAGCTTCAAAGTGCCTAGAAGAAATCGAGAAGACAATAAAGGCAACATAGGTTTATAATCGAGAAGACATTCCTTCATTTAGTTTGGGGATTAATGGTACTCCACCAAGACAGATCCCTCATATTCATGTGCATGATATAGGCTCAAAGTTTTATAAACGCACTTAGTTCAGGGTAATGGACTAAAAACTTTTGTGCATCAATATTACTCTGAATGTGCATCACTTCTGTTATTAATGTGCATCAAATTAATACTAATTAACATTTAAAAATATTCTGCTTTTTTTACAGATTCCTAGAGAAGTAGTAATGAGGTCAAACAATCAAATGGAATCTGAACCTTCTACCACTGTTGATGCTGAGTTGGAAAAGCAGCCATCAACAGATATAGATGTGCAGGTATTCTAAAATGTTCTCTCTCTTTTTTCCTCTAAATGTACATCAGATTTCTAATAAATGATCATCATATTTGCTATGTGTTCAGCAAGGAATTGCTGCATCTATTGTAGAACAAGTGCAACAAATGGCACAAGAATGTGGGGAGGACTTGACAGAGAAAGAAATTTCAAAGGAACATGAGAAGGAAGCACTGCCTCAGATTAATGTGGAACATGAGAAGGAACCACTGCCTCAGATTAATGTGCATAACTTTAATTCTATATGTGCATCAATCTTATCTAAATGTGCATCAGTTTGTTAATAAAATATTTTATTTGTTGAATAGGAACCACTGCCTGAGAAGATGTCAGAAACAATGCCGATGACTATTGATAGTGAGGAACCACCACAACAAACAAAGAGGGGGGAAGAGACGGAGAAGGTAATTTCTAAGGAACCTGAGATTGATATTGGAAAGGTAAGAAATGTGCATCAATTTATTGAAAATGGGCACCGATTTGGTGTTAAATGTGCATCAATATTATAATATATATATGCACCAGTTTTGGTATGAATGTGCATCAGTTTGTTGATATATAATTTTATTGTTGAATAGGAAGCACTTCCTGAAAAGATGTCGGAAACGATATCAATGCCAATTGATCCCAAGGAACCACCGCATGTGGATATGGGAAAGGAAGTTGGGAAAGAAGTTGAAAAGGATGTTGGAAAGGAAGTTGCAAAGGAAGTTCCGAAAGAGGTTGCAAAGGCCGTCGGAAAGGAAGTAATTAAGGATGTTGATGCAGGGAAATCAAAAAGAAGCCAAACAGTCACAGACGCCCTTAAATCACCATACAAGGAGAGGAAGGTAAATATAATGGAGAGACCATCAACAATTGAGAGCAAACTGTTCAATTGGATTGTTGTAGATGGAACAGAACCAGAATGTATTGTGGTAAAAACAGAAGAAGTGCAACTTACCAAGAGACGGTTCAAATGCATGAAATTTAACTCACATATGGAAGAAGATGTGATGGACTGGTGGGTAAGATTGCTAAACCACTACGATATTTCCCCGACTTGAATACTACGGTAAGAATATCTTCTTGTTGTTCTCCACAATAGTACTAAATATTATAGAAAATGCATTTCTGAATAAATCTTTAAACTCTTTTTTGCTAGACTTATCCTCTCATGGACTCTGTGGAAATTAAAAATGGTCAATCATGGTTCAATGAAAGTATGGATAAAGGCATAAAGAAGCTGCACAACAAGAAGGTGGATGATATACAACTGGTAAGATTTTGCTGTTAATTGTGCATCATTTTTATAATATATGTGCACCAGTTTTGGTGTGAATGTGCATCAGTTTGTTGATATATAATTTTTTTTATTCTATTGTGCAGTTTGTCTTCCCCATTTATCAGTCAGAACACTTCTATGTCATCGCTATCAATCTCACAAAAGCCAGATATGACATCCTGGACAACTCGTCCAAGAATATGAGCATGAAGAACAAGTATGGCAATATTCCCGGGAAATTGGTAAGTATTTACAAATGAATGTGCATCAATTTACTTCTGAATGTGCATTAGTTTTATACTGTGCATCAGTTTACTAAATCAATTTTCATCATTTGATCAGAGGGAATATTTTGCAAGCTACTTAGAAAGTCATGGTTTGGTGGGAAAAGCATCAATAGTTCGAAACCAGAGGAAGATGCCAGCTCAAAGAATAGTGATGCCATGGCGAGACACCAAAAACAAAGTAGACTGTGGTATTTATGCTATGCGGCACATGGAGACTTATTTTGGAGCTGGAATGACAAACTGAGAAAGTGATCTAATTCAGGGGGATGAGAAACAAATGCAAACAATCCGCATTAGGTACTTGAAAGAAATGATTGACAACAAGTACAACCTAGTGGGAAAAGATGTTCTTTCAAAATTGAAGTATTAATTAGTAAGATGTGTACTTGTTTTGTGTCACTTAGACAGTTTGAATTGTTTTGTGTGCTTGGGGCACTTTGACACTTAGACAGTGGAACAAATTGTAAACAGGGTGCAACAAATTGTTTCACAATGTGCATCAAATTGCTTAACAGGGACCTTAAACATAATGTGCCACATGCAGAATCGATGAACTACGTTGCTAAACACCTGCTCAATAGCTGCTTTGACTGCGGCGTCTTGATCAGTTAGTAAAATATATGGCTCATGCCCCCATAGCCTTTTTGAAGTTCTCAAACAACCACACATAAGAAGCAATGTCTTCTTTCAACAATAAGCCAAACCCAAAGGTAATAGAGCTCTTGTTATTATCAACTCCAGTAAAAGGAACAAAAACCATATCATACCTATAAGAAATCAAACAAAAAAGTGTCAATGTGCATCAAAGTTGCATTGAAAGTGCACCAATATGATCTATATGCGCATCAGTTTCGTTCTGAATGTGCATCAACATTGCATTCAATGTGCACCAATATTTTCTATATGTGCATCAGTTTCGATACGAATGAGCATCAAATATTTAACCATGTGCATCAATAATAATAGAAGTGAAAAGTATGAAAATAGTACCTGTTTGACTTATAAGTCGCATCCGCTGAAACAACATCACCGAAGAAAGAAAAACTCTTGCGTGAAATAAGATCTGAATAAAAAAGTCTGCAAAGTTGATTCTGATCATTTACTTCATAATCAAAGTAGAATGTCTCACATCTCTCCTTTCTTCGAAACAAATTGTCAATAAGCATTTGGCCATCACATCCAATCATGTAAGTATTCAAGTCTCTCTGAAAATTCTTGAAGTCCACAAGTGTAGCACCCACATTTGAATAAGAACCAACATAATTCTTGAACAGCTTGTACGCTTTGCTAGTGCCAATATTTGTTTTTAAGCAATTGATGATGAAATCTTGATGAAAAGGAGTGAGTTTTCTGTTGTCCGGTGCAAAATGTCTCTGCGAAAGAGGTAACAACGGATGGTTGTGACGTTCTTCAAACATTTTCAAACAAAATCCTTCCCTTCCTGCTTGCCGAAATATAAAATGTGCAGGACAGCCACAACGATTAGACATCCTCCTTCGCTTAGGCTCACTATTTTCACCATTAGAAAGTTTGTATGGACCCAAATATCCTTGCCTATTACAAACAAGATACCGCCACAGTTTAGTACCATCTTTCGCCTTTGTTCCAGTAGCTTTTCTCATAGTAAAACCTACTTCAAGAGAGTAAAACTTGTAAAATGCTTCAGCTGCATCATAGTTTGCAAACATCTGCCCCTCATATGGCTCTATATCATCACTACAGATCGGGACGTAATAGGTTGTATTATTTGGCGAAACAGTAACAACAACACGAGCTTCATCTCCTATAGTTAAGAAAACAAACCAAATAGTTAAAAGGATTGAAACAGTGTGCATCATTATAGAACACAATGTGCATCAATATAGAACACCATGTGCATCATTATAATGCAAATGTGCACCAATATGGCACTAATGTGCATCATATATTAGAGAGAGTAACACATAAGCAACCAATGTGCATCAATATAGAGCACAATGTGCATCAATATAACCAAAATGTGCACCAATATGGTAGTAATGTGAATCAAGTTCATTGAGAATGTTCATAATGATTCATAACATTGCGTTGTGCATCAAGTTCAACAAAAAGTTCACCAGTTCACTTGGATTTGAGTATGTTTGATCATATAAAACTTCAAAATAAACAGAGGAGAGCAATGGATAGCAAAATTGCAAAAGGATAAGAGCCTACAACCTGAATTCATGAGAAACTGAAGGAGATTTGAAGATTGAAACCCCGAAATCTGCAGGATAAACAAAAGAGCGTAAACATTCCTGAGGAAAACAAAACAGAGAAAAAAAAAGACGAAAGGAAGAACGATTAATTACAGGAAGACGAAAGGAAGAACAAGAGCGAGCTAGGCTTAGGAAGACGGCAGGAAGAACGAGAGCAAGCAAGCTAGGGCTGGAAGCGTGGGGGAAAAGAGATCGCGTAACAGAAAGGAGAGAGAGAAAAAGAGAAAAAATAAAATTAATGCGTTTCACACGCGCGATCACACGCGCGGGATCTCAACCATTGAACGCATTTCAGATCAACGGCTGTGAGCCGTTCTCAGTTCTCACCGGGATTAAGTTTCCCAGAGGACACTTCCATAGGATATACTCCGTATGGTCTATAAAATATTATAAAATCAAAGAGAAGAATATTGTGCGGCTTGTACCCATGTAATGATTCTAATTGCATCAAACAATTGGCTCAGTTGCTTGCTTTGTGGTCGTTGTTTCACGCAAAAAATCAAAGCCGAGAACACCACTTAACTTTATTTTTTAAATTTTCTCGTATGCTTCAGTATTTCACCCTCACGTGATGCACTAAATGTGAATGGAAAACAGAAGGATTTTGGTGGGGTGGGCCGTTCCGAACATATTATTTCACCCTCACGTGATGCACTAAATGTGAATGGAAAACAGAAGGATTTTGGTGGGGTGGGCCGTTCGGAACTATGTTCGGAACGGGTGACGCCTTGTGATGTCACCATTTGAATTTTTTTTAAAAATATATAATTATTAACGTTCCGAACGGAAAAAAAATTTAAAAAAAAATTAAGTGTGGGACCTAGTTCCGAACGGTACATGCTGTCGGGCGTAAAAAAGGTGCTGCCCGGTTGAATCGTCTTTCAATAACTAGTGTATAGACCCATGCCATGCACGAGTATACTTATGATAATTATTTTATAAGTACTTTAGTAAATTACTAACATAGGAATTGATATTTTTATTATAATTTATCAAAGTTATCTATCAAACAACTTAACAAAAAGGCTAAAATTGAAAATTGGATTAATCTTTATAAAGAAGGCTAAAATTGGTGAGAGCTTTAAAAAAAAGGATGAAAAACGGTGTATATTATAAGATATGACACCTTAATGTAACAGATGTTCAAGTCTTATTTTATTTTAATAGTATAGTTTATAGTCATATTTATTAGAAGTTATTTGTATATATATATATATTTATCTAAAAAGTGATTAGATAATAATGTTTTATTTTAAGTCAAATAGAAATATAAAAACAATTAAAAGAGAACTAATAAAAAATTGCCACATGAATATGATAGGGCCAGAATCAAGGAGAAACCTTGAAAATTCTCAACTTTAATAGATTATATAGATACTCCGTAGGTCTTATGAAATTTTGATTAGTATGAGGGAAGTAATTTTGAATAAAATTTTTAACAATAAGGACTAGTGATGTAAGCCCTGTAGATGTGACATCAACCTTATGTCTTTGTAAGTAATTGTAGATTTAACCTCAGAATTTTTATCAATCATTTCCTTAACCATATAACAGAGAAATATAAGTTTATGGCAAGATATTATGAAACCAATAAGGGGTATGTTAAGAATTTTTTATTGTAATCCAGATTGACAGTAACAGAATGAAGTGTTTTGTTATGCTTAATTATCTTTTACTGCCAAATTAGGATATTGGTGTACGAAATGTTCATTAAGTATTGCGGAATAGTTGACAGAGTAGTAGATTGCTTAAATCAAGCCTTGAGAAACCAGATTATTTATGTAATTTTCTCTGTGGTATGATGCTGCTGAGATTCTACATCCTTAAAATCAATATTTCTTATATTTATAAGAAGAGTAAATGTAATCCACATAGCCATATTTTGTGGCATATTACAATGTCTAACTATATAGAATTCAACAAAGATAAACAAAAGTTGTGAGCTTGAGTGTGTACTTGGTTTTGGACATGGCTGAAGTGTAACTAAAATATAAATACTGAAGAAATATAACATACTGATAGGATTACCAACACAGACCAGTGTCTTACAAACATCATAAGGATCATTACATATCCAGACAGTACTGCAAAAATCACCAAAGTCTGCACCATTAAACAACCTACACAAACTATAAGCAAGAAACTTAAAACTAATCCCTTCATCCTTGTAAGCCCTAGAGTTAGTATTAGGAATTAGATTAGCAAAACAAGTGCCACTGCACCACATAATATCAAGATCAAACTTGTTAATAGTAGGAACATTACTAATAGAAACCAACTCGAAATCAGACCTAATCATTCAATCATCTTTCCCTTACCCTTGTCCGTGTTTTTGCACTTTCTGGAAGAAAGAGAATCATCAGGAGAAGTGAAAGTATCAGTGTTGCCTTGACCTGGTTGAGCCAGATCTTCAGAGGACTTGATGATGATAGAACCTAACTTCGTGTTGATGGTATTATTGGAGAGAGACTTTGAAGAAAAAATATATTTCAAGAAACAGGTCAGTATAAACATCTAATACTATTATGCATTTTATAGATTTCACTTGATCAACTTATATTTTTTATTTTATTTTACTTATAATTATATTAGTTAATTGTTACTTTTTTCCGCATAGAAAGAAGCTTCAAAACTGAGGATGAATTTTTTGGTCACGATTAAAACGTGTTCATATATATTTTTAAATGCGGAAGGTTCTTGTAGATGTAACACTAGCTATTCTAACTACAGTCTATAAGCCTATAAAAAAATGATACCATCTCCGTGAACTTAATTGGATGGGCCTTGGACTTAGCCATCTCTTTTCAAACATTGCTCCTAGAAATACTTTGACATCTACTATAAAAACGGTACCATCTTCGTGTTCTAGTTGTGCAACCGTCCTCTCAGTTGATGATGTGTGTTATTGGTATGACATAAAAACGCAACCGTTCTCTGTCCTTACACCTGCTTGAGTAAAAAAACATGTTATCTTCAAAAGTTGTTATCTTCGTGTGCTACAAAAACATGTTTTGGGAGGGAGTAGGCTACCGTAGTGATGGCGGGACCGGACCGGGACCGCCGGTTCGAACCGGAACCGGACCGGGTCAAAACCGGTCAAAACCGGAACCGGTAGGAACCGGTTTAGTCACGGTCCGGTTCCGGTTCACGAAAAACGCTTTTCAAAACCGGCGGTTCGAACCGCCGGTTAACCGCCGGTTTTTTATTATTTTTTTTAAATTTTTTTAACCGCCGGTTAACCGGGAAAACCGGTTAACCGACGGTTCCAACGGCTACAAAAGTAGCCGTTGCCGGTTAACCGGGAAAACCGCCGGTTAACCGGCGGTCGTAACGGCTATTAGCCGTTAGGAAATTAAAAAAAAAAAAAAAAAAAAAAATTTAATATTAAAATAATCCATTTCAACCCCTATAAATACCATATCATACAATCTTCAAATCACACGTCCAACAACAACAATCTCTCTTCTCTTTCTCAAATCTCAATCTTATAATCTCTCAAATTCCATCAACAATCTCTCTTCTCTTTCTCAAATCTCAATCTTATAATCTCTCAAATTCCATCAACAATCTCTCTTAATCTCTTCCTTTTAATTAGCTTTTGTCTTTCAATATTTTATTGCTTTTACATTTTTAATCACATTATTATATTGTTCTAAGTTTTATTGTTTTATTGTTTTAATTGTTTTAATTGCTTTTAATCATATTATTTAATTGTTCTTAATCATATGGCGGAACATTTTGACACCCAAGAGAGTGATAATGTCACTTCTCCCACTCCCACTCCCACTCCCACCTCCCAAGTTAGGTCCGGTAGGGGTAGGACCGCTAGGCCTCAAGGGCAAGCTAGCGGTTCGAGGCCGGCTAGGGCCCCTAGGGGGGGGAGGTCCGGGTCCTCCGAGAACCAATCCCGGAAACTAACATCTCCTATTTTTGTAAAGTGGTTTACTAAATTAGAACCCGGTCTCGAGGAACTCGAGGCCGAGGATTATGATCCCGATCTAATTATTGTTTCTTGTAACTTTTGCGAGGCGACATTCCAATGGAAGAAAAGTGGAGGATATGGAACCCTTGAACGACACATGGAGCACAAACACGTCGGCCGAGATGGGAATGCTCGGGGGACAAACACAAATTTCCGGCGGATTTGCATCTTCTACTACCGGTAACCCTTTATTTCGTTTTGATCATGAAGCTAATAGTGTAGCATTAGCCGAAGCTATTTGTGTTGATCATTTAGCATTTCGATTTAGTGAAAATGTAGGATTTAATGAGTACATTAAAGATCATACACAACCCGCTTTTTCATCCGTATCTAGGAAAGTGATTAAGAAAAACGTAATTAAGGCTTATAAAAGACGCAAGGCCGAATTAGTTTCTTATTTTTCGCAAAATGATATGCATGTTTCTATTTGTAGTGATATATGGAGTGATAATACTCAAACCCATTCTTACATGGGTGTTACATGTCATTTTGTAGATCATCATTTTACAATGCAAAAACGTTTATTGGCATTTAGAGTCTTTGATGATTCATATACCGCACAAAATATTGCTATGATGATTCGTGCAATTTTAGAAGAATATAGACTACTTAATAGAGTTTTTTCAATTGGATTTGACAATGCATCTGCTAATACCGCATCTATTAGAGATTTACAAGAAATGTGTCAACCTTTATTTGGTGGGAATTTTTTTTCATATTCGATGTGCTTGTCATATTTTAAACTTATGTGTTCAAGATGGTTTACGTGCTATGAGTTATCATTTTGAGCCAATTAAGAACGTTATTAAGTATATTTGGGGGCATCCTAAAGTTACAAGAGATTGGATGACCTTTTGTAAAACTAACGGGGTGCACCCAAAACGTTTTTCAAAAGATGTGGGTACCCAATGGAACTCTACTTACATATTACTATGTGAATGTATACAATATAAACAAGTTTTAACGTCTTTTGTTTCTCAAAACCTTTCTGGCTCTACTTTCTATTTTAGCGAATCAGGTTGGGATATATGTCAAAGTATTGCAACGTTTTTAAAATGTTTTAGTGATGCAACAAAGAGATTTAGTCATGTTTATACACCAAGTAGTAATGTTTTTGTCTTGGAAGCTTGTAATGTTATGTGTGGTTTAAGTGAGGGAGCTAAAATTCCCGGCATTGAGGAATCCGTTGCAAGCATGAGGAGTAAGTGGTTGCTCTACTATAGATATATTCCCGATTGTTTTCTTGTTGCTTGTGTTTTAGATCCTAGAATTAAATTATCTGTTTTACACGCTCTTTTAAATGACTATTATGGATATATTTTAGTCGACGATGAACTAGAGGATATTTTAGGTATGGTTTCTAGAACTAGAACAAACATTGAAACTTTATTTACTCATTTTTCTGATTCTCCGACTACTTCACAATTACCTCCGGCTTCTTCGGGCTCTAGCTTGGGGGCCTTTGGAGCTAAGTATTTTAGTAAAAGACCAAGAGTTACAAACACGAATGCGGAAATTGATAACTATCTTAACACCAACTTTGAGTTTGTTAGTTGTGATACTTTATATGTTTTGAAGTGGTGGGAGGATCATAGGAGCATGTTTCCAACGCTTGCGAAGATTGCGGCTCAAGTTCTTGCCGTCCCCGCTTCAACCGTGGCGGTGGAACAAACTTTTAGTGCAGGAGGCAACACTTTAACGAGGAAGAGATCAAATTTGGCACCGGAGTCATTGGAGGCGCAATGTTGTGTTTGCGATTGGAAGAGAGCCGCAATTAGGCAACAACGTAACATTATCGAGTCATCGGAAGACGAGTGGATTGGAGATTCTACTACGATACGCACCGATTCATCCGCCGAAGATTCGACTTAGGTAACGGGTTTTGAAAAAAGGTAAAGAACTACGTGGGCTTTGATTCCTCTAACCCGAGAGGATACGTAGGCAACTTAACAAGTAAGTCACCGTTAAGTGCAAGCCCAATTTTTTTAATTTTTTTGTTCCTTCATATTTAATTTAAAAAACTTAAAAAAAATGAAAACATTCTTTTTAATAGCGTTTTTTTATAATCATTTTTTTTAATTTTTTTAAACATAATTTTTAAACTTAAAAAAAATGACAAAACATTCTTTTTTAATAGCGTTTTTTTATAATCATTTTTTAAAGTTTTTTAAACATAATTTTTAAACTTAAAAAAAATGACAAAACATTCTTTTTTAATACCGTTTTTTTATAATCACTTTTTTTAAGTTTAAAAATTATGTTTAGATTTTTTTAGATTTTTTTTCAGTTTTATAAATTAATAATTTGTTTTTTAAAAAACAAAACCGCCGGTTCACCGACGGTTATTTTTTTTTAAAAAAAATAAAAAACCGGCCGGTTCAGCCCGAACCGGACCGAACCGGACTGAACCGGAACCGGAACTGTAACCGGCGGAACCGGTTTTTCCCGATTCCGGTTCCGGTTCCGGATTCCGGAGGACCGGAACCGGACCGGACCGGACCGGGAGCCATCCCTAGGCTACCGCTTCTCCGAAAGCTTCAAAATCAGAAAAGTGAATAAACCACTTTTTGTTATCCGGACAAAGATTCACTTGCAAAATTCAGTATAAACCTCTACCGCTATTTTGTATTTGATAGACCTTACTTGCTCAACTCACATTTTGTATTTTACTTTCCTTTTACTTATAATTATATTAGTTAATTGTTAATTTTTTGTGCATAGAAAGAAGCTTCAAAACTGAAAGTGACCTAAGTTGCAATACCTTGTCCTTGCTATCAATTCTTAAACCTAGTTTAAATTTTTTCACGATTAAAATGTGTCTATATAAATTTTTAAATGCGGTAAATCCTAGTAGATCTCATACGGATTTCAACTCCGGCCATTCTAACTCTGGTCCACAAGCCTATAAAAAATTGTTACCATCTTAATTGGATGGCCCCTTGGACTGAACCACCTCTTTCAGACGTGGCTCCTGGAAATACTTTAACGTTTACTATAAAAACGGTACAATCTTCGTGTGCTACTTGTGTAGCCGTTGACAATATGTGATATTATTATGACCTGAAAACGCATTTGTTTGCCCGATGTTTATGAGAAGGATCCTTTAAAAATCTTTCTTGTTGGATGAATTTCTTGAAGCCTTCTCACAAGGTCATATACAAATATAATCATCCCAATTGCTATTGCTCGCTTATTATGACTCCTGCATATAATGATCAGTTTCCTTTTCAGGTCATATTTGCATGGGAGGCAAAGGACAAAATTGGAATATTTTGGTGTTTCACTATTGACAAGTCTCTCAATTATTTCAGATGCATCCGTACATCAGGAATATTTGAAATTAATAGCCTATATCGACTACCGGAAGAAAAACAAAATGAAAGAGCCATTTTCACCTGATGATTCTAGTACCGAAGACCAGAAAGTTAAGTCGGAGTCGGAGTTGGACCAAAAAGTTGTCTAATAGATACACCGGGCATATCTGGTACTGATAAAAAGCCATAAAATTTGTGCCTTGTGGCCAAATCAAAGGATAAACAAGTATAATCTTGGTTGTTTACCTGATAATTATGAGAAGGATCCTTTCGAATCTGTCTCGCTGGATAAATGTCTTGAAGCCTTCCCACAGGAGCCTATAGATGACAAGTGGTAAGTATGTTATGCATTTTTAATATCTTCTCAAGACATTGTTTTCAGTTGATCTACGGATTTATCTCCTGTATTTTGATTTTTTAGATATGTTGATCTAAACATTGTTGTTATTTAAGGTTATATACTAAATGAGACGGGGTTAGACATGCGAGTGAGAGACGGGATCTGTGGAGGTTTCTTGGTGTTCTGGTACTCCATCTGAATAGATTCTTGCGCAACTCACGCAGTTGTCTGGACAACAAGGTTGGAACTGATGTGAACTTCATTTTTTGTACCGAAGGGGAATATTAGTGTTATCAAATGACAGATTCATTTATGTGATTCTGTCACTTCCTCGTGTTTTTAAGTGGGTCATATACAAATATAACCATCCCCATTGTTATTGCTCGCTTATTATGACTCATGTATATGATGACCATTTTCCTTTTCAGGTCATATTTGCATTGGAGGCAAAGGACAAAATTGGAATATTTTGGTGTTCCACTATTGACAAGTCTCTTAGTTATTTCAGATGCATCCGTACATCAGGAATATTTGAAATTAATAGGCTCATATGATAAATGTAAGCATATAGCGAACCTTACAATGAAGCTTTAAAACTGAAAATGACCTATAATTATATTAGCTAATTATTACTTTTTGTGCATAAAAAGAAGCTTCAAAACTAAAAATGACCTATATTTAGACCAGACGCAATTCATAAGTTGCAATATCGTGCTTTTGATTGTAAGCTAAAATATTTGTATTTTACTTAGTGGAGTATACATTTAATAAATGTTAGTTAATGTTTTTAATTCTTTTCTCTTGTAGATTGTTGTTATTGTTAGAGTTGCATAAGCCGCAAACAACAATGACGCGATTGAAGTCGCTGAGAACTATTGGAGGGAGAAGCTTCCATTCACACCAATGTCAAATGAAAAGAAACCATGGTTGGGACACTTAATATTAGTAAGTTGATGTTTCTTTATTTGAAGAGTAAGTTGATGTTTGTTTTTGGTGAATTTAATTTGATGTTGTATTTAAGGAATTCATGTACCATTTAATATAGAAAAATAATTGTGCAATCTGAAGATAATATATTTTGTAGTCAAGCAGGTGTAAAAACAGAGAACGAATGTGTTTTCATGTCATAACAATATCACATATCGTCAACGATTGCACAAGTAGCACACGAAGATGGTACCGTTTTTTGTAGTACACATCAAAGTATTTCCAGAAGCCACGTCTGAAAAGAGGTGGCTAAGTGCAAGGGCCCATCCAATGAAGTTCACGAAGATGGTAACGTTTTTTTTAGGCTTGTGGACCAGAGTTAGAATTACCGGAGTTGAAATCCGTATGAGATCTACTAGAAATTTTCCGCATATTAAAATATATATGAACACGTTTTAATCGTGACAAAAAATTGAACTAGGTTTAATAACCTATAACAAGGTAAAGATTATGATCGATACATTCTCATTCTCTATCATGAGATTATGATGTAGGTAGGTGTGATCGATATGTGATGTGTTTGAAAATGAGAAGAGAGTTGGTATATATAAAACAATAAACTAGTCAACTGACTATCGATTAGGTCGGCACGTGACGTACTTGACACGTACAACTATAACGTTCTACAAAGTAAGTCCCAACTTCAGTGAACAGGTAAAAGTCTCTTTCATTAAACAGATTTTGTCACCTTCGCAACGAATAGATTTAAGGTAAAAATATCTTTCGGTGCAATGTCATATAAGAACCAAGGGATTGTATTGCTAAATCTTTTAGAGAAAAAACAACATTCTCATAGTAGAAATATAGAGGTCCAATAGCAGCTTATGAAAGTCTCTTGATGGTCAATCTAGGGATCCAGATTGGTTTGTTTATCATCACAACCTATATATTTATTTTTCTTGTTGATCAAATCCTACAAATCATCTGCCTCTTCAGCTCTCTCGTGGGTGGCTTTCTCAGTAGTAGATTCATCTAATAAGGATCCTCTGATCTAGTCACTTGAGCAATATATATAGAATTTGATAGTTTACACCTGATGTATCTGAGGCCTCACATCTTTCACTTGCTATTAGAACTTTATCCTTTGGAATTTGATATCCGTCTGATACAACAACTTATAACTCTTTTTTGATAAAAATATTATTTCTTTCTTAGTTCTAATGTCAATAACCATTGAAATATTTTGATAAATATCTTTCTAATGCTAGTAAAACTTTCCATATTTCATATATTCATATCTATCGTAATTACATATTTTTTTCATTGAAGAGTCAATCTATAGTTGTTTCTTTGTTATTCTTTCAACATCTTGATTCCTCGTTGGAGAGTTTAGCAAGACCATGTGAGTAAAAGGAGATGAAAGGGAGAGAACGGACGGCGGTGAGGGTTATGAAAGGGAGCTGCAAAATTTTGAGAAATGAAAGGGAGATAGAACGTAAGGAAGAAATGGGTTTGGGAAATAACAAAAAAAATTGGGTCGTTGGATTAAGTTTCATCTAACGGTTAATTATAGCAATCCGTGTGACATGTAAAAAGGACAAGTTTTGAGGCGGGCAAAACTCTGTCCGCCTCTAATTTTTGTGTTATTTTGAGGCGGGCGCCTTACTGCCCGCCTCTAATATCTTCGTCGCATCATTTGAGGCGGGCGCCTTACTGACCGCCTCAACAAGTCAAAAACACAAATATTATTTGAGGCGAACGGATATTTGCCCGCCTCTAAAGTACCTGTTGCATCGAACTAAACGACTGATCGCCTCAACAGATAGTAGAATAAGACTTTTTGCGTCGGTTTTTAAGGTGACCGCCTCAACAGGGGGGCTGCAACAGGTGTTTTTTCTACTAGTGTCTCTTGTGGGTAGGGATGAGCAGAATCCGGGTCGACCCGGTTTTTTGGTCCGGACCGGACCGATCCATTCCGGTCCGGGCTCCGGGCCACATATTTATGGAAATCAGGGTTCGGTCCGGTCCGGTCCTGGTCGACCCGGTTTTTTATTTTTTAATACAAAAATTAATATATTCTATATAAATTATAAATGTTTTTTAATAAAATTGAATATTTCTATACTAATATTTTTCAATATATTAATAAATAAATTTGAATTTGAATTTTTTTAACTTTTATAATTAATTTTGCAAAAAATACAAATTTCGGTCCAAACCCGGACCGGACCGGGTCTTGGACCAGACCGGACCGGTCCATTCCGGTCGGGTTTCGGGTCACATATTTCCCGAATTCCGGGTTCGGGTCGGTCCCGTCCGGTCCGGATTTGGACCGATGCTCATTCCTACTTGTGGGTGACTTTCTCATTGGTAGATCCATCTAACAAGGATCCTCTGATCTAGTCACTTGAGCAGTATATACAGAATTTGATAGTTTACACCTGATGTATCTGAGGCGTCACATCTTTCAATTGCTATTAGAACTTTATCCTTTGGAATTTGATATCCGTCCGATACAACAACTTATAACTCTTTTTTGATAAAAATACTATTTCTTTCTTAGCTTCTAATGTCAGTAACCATTGATATATTTTGATAAATATCTTTCTAATGCTAGTAAAACTTTCCTTATTTCATATATTCATATCTATCGTAATTACATTTTTTTTTTATTGAAGAGTCAATCTATAGTAGTTTCTTTGTTATTCTTTCAACATCTTGATTCCTCGTTAGAGAGTTTAGCAAGACCATGTGAGTAAAAGGATTTTATAATAGACTCCACATTTTTCGCAAATGTGATTGTAACTATTTAATCAGAAAATCTCATATTCACTGATTAGTCATTGAGACGGAGTAGTACTCCAGAAAAAGAGTAGAGTTTCGTGAAGTGGGTTAGAGTATGCAGGATTGGTTATGCGATATACGCAAATAAACACCGAAAGAGGATTAATGATAAATAACTTATTACTTGTTATTTGTTTTGGAAGAGTGCAAAAAGTGGAATCTTGTGTGGTTGGGTAAAAACATTATCAAGACTCGAGCCTGATGAAATCGAGATAATCTTGGGTTATCCCAAGTTCCACACTAACGGAAGAGAAATCAATAAGTTCACTTCTTATATATTGCTTGAGAGCTCGTTCTAAGTAACAAATCTCATTTTTTGTGTATCCAACAATATGACATCTTCTTTTGTTTTTACAACGTAAAACTCATATATTTAGCGTCTATATTTTTTTTTGCTTGGAGGTAGCTATATTGGCGTAGGACCTATCAGTTTTGTAAGTCTTATTTCCATATTACACTCTCTCTATTCACGGAGATCAGAGGGGGTGAAGTAGACACATCATCCTGGTATCGATCTCAAAGTAATGGATCAGATGTTGAAATTCAAGTATTGAAATTGTAGCCTTAGTTATTGGTTGCTCACCCAAGGAAAACACGCTCTCTTCTTCATCATGTTCACAACAATTCCCAGATCGAAGATTTTATTCTTCTTTGATTTTCCAGACGAGGCAACACCAACGACTTCTGCATCAGAATTCCTCGTTAACGGCGAAGCAACAACGGGCTTCTCTTTCTCCTTGGTCTGCGCACTTAGTGTGTGGAACGATTTGTTTCCCTATTTTTTGCGCCTTTTCCAGAATTATGGTTAGGTTTGTCGTTGTTGTTCCAACCCTGATGACGTCTACACGGCCCTATTCAGCCTCCATGGTACCCGTCAGAATCAACCTTTAGCGCTTCGTCACCCTCATCTCTAGACTTACTTCCCACCGCACCATTCTTATGGTTAGCTTCGTTAGCACTGTCTTTGAATTCGACGGACATTGAAAAGCGATGTGACCATACCTACCGCCCGTGAAGCAGATCCGGTGTAAATTTCCGTATTCTAGATAATATCAATGGTCATTGAATCCATGGTTCCTTTTATAGGTTTGGACAAATTAACCTCCGCACACCCCAGCATAATACCCTCGATTGATAAAAAGTGTTTTCGTATCAACTTTTCCGATACCTCCAACAAGGTGAAGCAACACTCCTTTATAGAGAATGAAAGGTGGGTTGTTGATTCGGGCCCAAGCAGGGGAGGTGGTAATTGTATCAGTTCGGGATCGAAGCCCAGGACCACGTCTTGACAATCAGATAGTGTTCGAAGAGGTCCATGGACTATCGGTAAGTGCACGAATATAGTCCACCTCCATTTTGAATCTCACCAGTTAGTAACCCTTCGGAAGATCAAGGATCGACATCTTTCTGGTTGGTCTTCATAACTCTCTAAGTTTTTTATCCATAGAAGCATAAGGAACAAAGCCACCTAGAGGTTTATCAATCAAGGATGACCTCCAAGTGCAGAGAGGGCCTCAATGACCTCATTAGCAATAGTGACCATCGGATAGCGTTATCGCCTCTTGGAAAAGTAACTTCAATTTTGCCCTCTAGAAATTACGGCGCAAGAGCAAGTCGTTGTTGGCCCGAGTCACCCACAACCAAGTCTTTCCATGTACGGCGAGGTGGGTTATCTGACGGACGAGGAGGAGTTGCGATGGTATCCATGAAGAGAGCGTTTTTTTTTCTTTTCGCTAAGCTTGTTTGGTTGGTTGTTCTTGTTGTAATTTGTTTAGGAGAAGCTAAAGTATTATTTAGAGCCACATTTGAAAAGGAATGAACACTATCATTTTTTTCTTCAAATATGTCTCAATGGAATACTTTATCCCCTATTAGAAAAATAATACTTACTCTTACGACTTTACTTTCTATAGATGGTCACGTATAAATGTCGTAGACATGCTTTTTTACTTTTATTTGAATATATAACAACATTAACCATCTAATATCAATGATATTCAGAAACTTCTAAATGGTATAGTTTTCTGTATCGAAAACTCAAACACTTGGGAACTTCTCGGAAACTCCTCAAAATGTATTCTGAAGCCTGTTGACCATTTTCGTTGATCATAAAAAGGGAAACTAGTCGTCGTTTCCAAGAGTTTTTCCTGTTATTTTAGTTACATACTACTTTGTTCAACAACATACAAACATGAAGAAGTGGAATTTGATGTTGGGTTTACTACGATTTGCTCGAAAGGTGTAACGACAAAAACATTTTTGGACAACAATGAAAAGGAAAAAATGGTCCTTATGTCATGATGGCGGTTTCAGGTATGGAGTGATGACAACAAACATGTCTGAGTGTTTCAATGGGGGTAATGAAGGGTGCCAACAATTTACCTATCACTGGTCTTGTCCAATCAACGTTCTACAAACTTAATTCCTACTTTATGAAGCGTCTTAGAAAGGCATGAGAGTGTAATGTTGCAGGGAAACAATATGCTAATGCAGTGGAGATACTTTAGATTGTCATGTGATTGAGGGACCTTCACTGAATCCAGGAATGTTGGTAGACCTGGTTGACGAAAACAGACTCGGTTCCATAATGAGATGGACATTATCAGTGTTCCAGAGACTCGGTTCCATAATGAGATGGACATTATCAGTGTTCCAGAGACTCGATTCCATAATGTGGGCAAGAGGGACACAACAGTAGGACATGTGCATCACGAGCTAGCGGTTTTGGGCAGCATAATTAGCTTTAGTTTGTTTGTCTTGTTGAAATTTTTTATGGTTGTTGTTGTTTCTGAAAAAAAAACTTATTTATGGTTGTTGTTGTTGTTGTTTCTGAAGAGATTTTTAATGATTATTGTTGTTGTTGTTGTTGTATGAAGTTTGTATTGAAGTTTGTATTAATGGTTGTTGTTTAAATGGCTAGTACATGAAGAGTAACCTTGGTCCATTATCTTCTAAGGTGCTCTGTCGACAAGAACATCACAGATCTTCTTATGTGTGGAACAATGCTGAATATATAAGTGTAAGTCATCTCCATTATCGATTCCCATTAGTTAGTTTGTACCTTGATTATAATTGCCATGACCTTTTGTATTATATAAGGAGGCGGGCACATTCCTTTGTGATTATATGTATGATGGTAAAAGCCATGACCTTTTGTATTATCGAGATGCAATGAATAGGCTAAGGAGCAATCATGTTTGAATTTTTTTATATTTAATTGCATAATACATTTATTGAAAATACTTAAGGTTGTTTTATTTTATATCTAGTTTGCATAGGATGCCTACACAACAACTGAATTGGAGAGGCTTGCTAGAATTTGTTTATCATGATCTCATGTGTGGAGGACCCATGCCCATCAAATTTGTTTTGACGTGGTTGAGTGGAATTGACACGACCGTGTGATGCGCCAATTCGGATTTTCACAACATGTGTCAGGTGCGTGTGAAAACTATGCAGATTTGCATTAGTGAATATAAGGGGGAAGCATGAAACAGATTGGGGCATATTTCACAAGAAGTTTATAGATTTGTGGAACACGCGTGCAGATTGGATTGTTATGCCTCTCAATGACTCATATCCTTCAACAATTGAAGAACAGTATATGGGCTGGTATAGAACAATTACTCGTAGATTCATTAGTCCACAGATTCGGCCGCCAGTAGGACAATACCAACCATTGTCTCAAGACTTTTTTATGATGGTGAGTGTTTGTAGCGAAATTACCAACGAGATGATAACTAAGCAATTGTAGGGCAAAGATCAAAAAATACGGTATAATCTCAACACTCGAGAACAATATAAGACGAGATGAGAATTTAGCGTTTGAAGCTTGAACTTGGTATTACTCGAATGGTGGCTCTCTCTTTACAAAGCAGGCATTAGCCTCTATTTATAGGCTAACCCTAATAATATCTTTTAGGAAACGAGATCTTATCTCTTCCTTCTATCTAATAACGATATAACAAACAAGGTAAAAGATATCATTTACCGTATCTTTGACCAATTACAAGAATATAATAAGGAATACGATAAAAATACACTCGGCCGACCTAATCTTCAAGGAGAACGAGATTTATGCCACGTCTCGTCACGTCGATGACATCTTCCTTTCCTCTCGTCGCGTCGACGTAGTCCTTCTACGCGTAGCTTACCACGCGTTCTTTACTCGTCGTATTTTTAGGCACAAACAATACCCCTAAGGCATCTTACATGGCTTAACGTCTAGTAGAGCTGGGAGACGCCTTCTTTGTTCAAGGAATACGTCTTTATTTGATTGGGAACGCGTTGATGATTACGTCACTTGAATTTTTAATATCGTCACAAAGCTTCGATCGTCGTTTTTCTTCAATCATTTCCATGTGGCAGGCGAGGAGATTCGCTATCTGTGCAGGTAACGCTCAATCGTAAAGGCTATAATGTCGTTGGAATATCTTCCGTGTTGCTCGCGATCTCTTCGGCTATATAAGAAGAGGATTTTCACTTTCCTCCCACTTCTTCTACAACTCATCTACCCTAAACGCTCCTTATTTTCACGTTTATTCACGCTCAAAAGATCATTTGCCTCTTCTTTCTCTAGATTTCTTCTTCACTCATTCTTTTAGTTTCTCGAAATGGCTTCTTTCTACGTGCCGAAGTTTATCTTGAAGGGATCCGATTGCAAATCATCATAGGCGCGTAGCGTCGAGAGGCTAAGATCGTTAGCGAATCTTGGTCCCGAGGTGGAGATTGAGATACCTCCTCAAGGGGTGTTTGCCGAAGCACACAGCCCGGGATGGATTGCGGTATATGAATACCCTTTCCTTACCGGTCATCGATTTCCCTTCTCGGCGTTGACGAAAGCGTTCATGCTTACGCTAGGAGTAGTTGTAGGACAGCTTCTTCCGAGCGTCTGGAGGATCTTAGGTGCTCTAGACGACGTGAAGGAGAAACATGGCGTCGAGATTGCCGTTGACGATCTCGCCTATTCTTTGAATGTTCAAACTAGAAAGGATCTCGCCTATTCTTTGAATGTTCAAACTAGAACGGTTGGGAGAGTAGGTCTTAAATCAAGACCTAAGGCGGCCAAAATTGCCATTGAGGGAAGTCAGGCTGATCGTCACTGGGCCGACTTCTTTTATTACGTAAATAAATCGACTCTTGGTGGGGAGTGCTCTTGGCTGATCGAGTGCTGGAATCCTACGAGTGAGTTTACTCTTTCTTTCTTTCGAATCTTTGCTTTACATGTCATCGGTCGTTAAGATAGTTGCTTAATAATCTTGATTGCTCCATGTATCCTTTTCAATGTGAAGCTGAAGCATTTTCTTACAGAAGAATTGTCACATGTTTGACGTGATAGCAATGTTGCCTTATTTATATATGCAAGATTCTTGTTTTACAGCAGCACATATATAATATATTCATATGAATCATAAGTAAATTAGCAGTTTGTTCTATAACTGGTTTCCAGAAGAGCTAAACCAATCTTTACTAATGTTGTGCTTTCTCGTATCGAATCAAGGTTATCTTTCTCATAATGACGACGTTGATTACTCTATCAAGAAAAATCACATTTTCATGCCTTAGATATTGGTATATGGTACGTATTATGACTATGGGTTCTATGCAGCTCAATTTCTTCTATGCATAATGATTAGAATACGAGACTGAGATTCATTTGAGGAAAGTGTTTGTATGCTATATGATAAAGAAGAACCTGCTTAGTGTGACTAACGTTTCCTATTAAAGCTATGTTTGTATGTAGAATTTTCTAGCCTTATTTTCTACTTGATTGAGCATTAACCACATTGATTTTGAACCAATATAGATACTTACGGTTGATCTTGTGAAGGCGTGGTAGCTGCTATTGAAGATCAAAAAACCAGTAAACAGAATAAGCATGTAAGATATTTCATGGCCACTTTTCCATCATTTAATCATCTTAATATCGCGTTTGAAATGTTATTATTTCTCTTATGTGTGAGCAGTTGGCAAAGACTTTAAATGACCCACTTTATGAAGCAGACAAAAGCTCCAAAGTCATGACCATATATAATGTCAGAGTTAAATAGAAAATATTCTTAGTTGTTGCTTTGTAATACATTATTTTGGTAAAACTTTTCTTACACTAGATATTGAATCTAAAGATTAATGAAAGTTATGTTGTCTGCCTAACAAACTGTTTGATTTTATCCAAATTTGTGATATTATGCAGGCACATAAATTTAATATTATAACCTGGCCCCGGCTAAAATTGGTCATAGTTATAATATTAAACTTATTTTTTTGTATTTATGGATTCTTTATAACCCGGATGTATAAACTATGGGATATATATAAGTCAAATAACCCGGATATAAAGGTTTGTCAAATGACCCGGATGTCGAATATCCGGATTATTTGATGAGCAAATACCCGGACCATAATACCAAGAGAGCAATTTGTCAAAACCAAATAACCCGGGCATGTCGATTTGAGGTCCCGGTTATTTGCCCTCGACCAAATATAGCGTAAACGTTTAACTTGGACCTGGTCCGGGTTATAAAGGGGGACACGCCCGTTATTTGGCCATTTTTGTAGTAGTGTGGGTATTTAGGTACAATATTTTTTTAGCTAACTTCTTACTACCCATTTTATGAAATTTGGTTTAATACTTGACCTTCTGTCATGCAAAATTGAAAGATCTAGCTACGTTTTAATATCACGTAGATAGTTAGTTTAATGCAAAGATGACCTAGATATATACCACCACAGTCGATCTTATTATGGTATCATGTGTGCATGGATGATCTATCGATCAGGTTCACAGTACGTTTATGGTGCATATGATTGTGATGCTTATAGTTTTTGTGCAAATTAAATTGATCTTTTTTTATATCAAGCTAATGATAGCAAGTAACAGAGTAAAGGTAGATACACATCGTATACATGGTGATACCCTAATAAAAATCATTAATGGATCGGTTGAACATGCATCCGGCATTTTGTAGGATTGTGGTGGTCAAGTACTCCAACGACTCAACAACATGGCTGGAGAAACAGAAGTTCACGATTATGGATGTCAAGAATGTAAGCGTGTTAATGGCATTGTCTTGCAACATGGTTGCGTTCCCAACTGCAATCTATTGGTGTCATCCACATCGACCTATGACATTGACTCACGTTTCATGGGAGCATGTGGATGACACTAGTAAACTGCAGTTGGGAGGGCAATCATGTGGCAAACCAGGGTCATTATCTCGCTTACATTCTTGACATCCTTTACCGTGAAATTCTGTTTCCCGAACCATGTGGTTGAGTCGTTAGAGTACTTGAGAACCACAATCCTAGAGAAGGAACTCTTGTGGAATCTTTGTGTTTTCAGTGTTTCTATGGAAGCGTTAGGATTACGTACTGCCTTGAGGATCCATGCTTAGAAGTGCCTTCATCAGAACTACAAAAATGTATTACGGCTAGGTCGATATTATCAATCAATTGAAGTTAAATTAACTACAACATCAACATAGAGTGCACCCAACACACTAGACACGCCATATACTCCACACCCCGCACATCCTTATGAATTTCGGTCTAGCAGAAGAAACCATAAGGAGATTCAGTTTATTGCTCGTGTGGACCAAGTAGAGAAGTCACATTTGAGGCTTTCATCTCTGTCTTTCGGCATCTACGAACACGCATCAAGAGGTATTTGATTCTTCTTATATACATGATCGGTATCAATATATGCATGAGATCCTTATTAGATGTTAGGAAAGTGTTTCCTGAAATTCCGCTTTAAGCATCTAAAATTCCCAACAGTGGTATCAGAGCCTCTTGCATAAATTGATATTGATCTTAATTTTGATGCATGTTTAACCATCATTTTAATTCAAGATGGATAAATTGTATTTATGGGTTAATTTGCATTATTTTCTAGATTAATGAAATTTTGAATTTGCATGTCAAGATGCGTAAAATTTATTAAGTTTATAAAATTGTTTCATAATCTTATAAATTAAAAACGTTAATTTTATGAAAATTAAAAATCACAATCCTACTTCAAATTTTGTAAAAGTTATAATTTTTGAGTGGGAGAAACACCGCGGCTGGGTGAAATCTGTTCACGGCGGTGAAGATAATGGTTGACGGTTAGACCGTTGACGGGTGGGTCTTGATGGCTTGTTGGATAAGTTTCCTAGTGTAGGAATACTTTATAGATAAAACTTGTCATAAAGTAGATGAGATATTAGATATTTCATTTTGGAAAATGCGATTTTCACATATGTATTTTAACGATTAATATAAGATATTAATTCCATAATACAATTAATAGAATTAGATATAGATTTAATTAGTCTTTTGCTAATTAATATTTTCATGCATTTTAATTTGATTATTTTGCATGAGTTTTATCTATAATATTTGATATTATTGTGCATGTATGTTTTAATATATGATATTATTATTTGCATGCGGTGACTAGTATGAGTTATACTAGGATCACAAACTCTTGTTATGGCATTTATGAATGTTTTACAAATTATTTTAAGCTTGCATGATTCTTTATTTATTTGAATTAGTTCACTTGTAAATAGACAATCATTGCATCCTTAAGTCTCTTAAAAGAAAATTGAGATATTGTCTTTTCATGTCATAACCCATGAGGCCTTTAGAATTAGTTGGATAGTTTTCGCCCTAGCGAGGTGTCCTTCTATGACTTTGGGATAGTGCGGGCATGTCTATATAAGGGGCATGTAAACCTTGATATGGTTATACTCAACAAGAGACCAAAAGACACATTTTTGGATCTTGAGGCATAGAGATGGTCTGACATGAGATGTGACCATCAACCAAGAATTATAAGGAGTTATAATTAGTAATTGTTACTTACCTTGATCACATAAGGCTTGAGGAAGTGCCTTAGTACGCTTGAGTCTTATCTGAAATAGGATCTTGGAATCATTTTATTCACAAGGGACATATCAAAATTGAATAAAATGTGCATTAGCTTAAATTTTAAAGCATGTTTTGATTTGAGCTCTTGCATGACAAACATAATTTATCTGCATGTTATTTTCGTTCCTTGTAGTTATTATGTCTACTGAACCTTTGAAATTCACTCTCTGCTCAATTCTTGAGAAGAATAAACTGAATGGGACAAATTTTCTCGATTGGGAAAGAAACTTGAGAATTATTCTCAGGTCTGAGGGACAAAGGACAAGAGGATGTCCTTTGAAAAGTTCAAAGAATTTCAGAATGAAATTGAAACACAAACTGGTAAAAAGATAAAAGCACTCCGATCAGATCGTGGTGGCGAATATCTGAGCCAAGAATTCGATCATCGTTTGAGAAGTTGTGGAATCGTTTCACAATTGACTCCACCAGGCACGCCATAGTTAAATGGTGTATCTGAGAGGAGAAATCGAACATTGGTAGACATGGTTCGCTCAATGATGAGTTTTGCTGATCTTCCTACATCCTTTTGGGGTTATGCCCTCACAACTGCTGCGTTTACACTAAACAGGACTCTGTCTAGAACAGTTGACAAGACACCACATGAGATATGGCATGGAAAGGTTCCTAGCTTGTCATTTCTGAAAGTCTGGGGTTGCGAGGCTTTTGTAAAACGTTTACTATCTGATAAGCTTGCACCTAAATCAGACAAATGCTTCTTTATAGGGTATCCCAAAGGAACAAGGGGGTATTATTTCTACAACCCAACAGAGAACAAAGTGTTTGTTGCTAGGAATAGTGTCTTTTTGGAAAAAAGATTGTTTTTCCAAGAAGCCAAGTGGGAGAAATGTTCAACTTGACGAAATTCAAGCTGAGCAACAAACACAACAACAAGATGACATTGAAGATGTCACAGAGGATCTAGATTTTGGAGGTAGACCTTTTCAAGGGAACACCGTCCAGATTCAAGAACAAGTTCCTCAAGTGGATGAAGTTCAAGAGGCACCACAAGATGTTGTGGAAAACCCTCCTGCTATTATCCCTCCTGTTGTTGCACCACTTTGGAGATCAAGTAGGCCAAGACATCAGCCTAGACGATATGATGATTTCGTCTTGAATGTTAGTCCTGACATACTACTTTTAGAAAGTAGTGAGCCTGCAACCTATAAGCAAGCAATGACGGATCCCAACTCCGAAAAATGGCTCAAAGCCATGAAATCCGAAATGGACTCCATGTCTGAGAATCAGGTTTGGGACTTGATAGATTTGCCTGACGGGGTAACACCTGTCGGCTGCAAATGGGTCTTTAAGATCAAAACAGACAAGGATGGGGATGTTTCTGTTTATAAGGCAAGGTTAGTTGCCAAAGGATTTAAACAGGTTCATGGTGTTGACTATGAAGAAACGTTCTCACCAGTCGTAATGATTAGGTCCATTAGGATACTCCTAGCAATTGCCGCTTATTATGATTATGAGATTTGGCAAATGGATGTCAAAACTGCTTTTCTAAATGGTTTTTAGAAGAGGATGTGTATATGACACAACTAGAAGGTTTTGTGGATCCAGAGCACCCTAGGAAGGTATACAAGCTTAAGAAGTCTATTTATGGACTAAAGCAAGCATCGAGGAGTTGGAACATTCGATTTGATGAAGCAGTCAAACAGTTTGACTTCATCAGATGTGAAGAAGAACCTTGTGTTTACAAGTAGTTTAGTGGGAGCAAAGTAGTTTTCTTAGTCTTGTATGTGGATGACATACTACTCATTGGGAATGACATTCTGATGCTGGAAACAGTTAAAGAATGGCTGAAGAAATGTTTCTCAATGAAAGACTTGGGAGAGGCAGAGTACATATTAGGTATCAAGATCTAAAGGGATAGATCTAAGAGACTTATTGGTCTGAGTCAAGGAACTTATATAGATAAGGTCCTTGACAGATTCAATATGGCAAATTCCAAGAAAGGATTTCTACCTATGCAACATGGCTTACATCTCAGCAAGACTCAGTGTCTTAAGACATCTGATGAGATTGAGAGAATGGGCAAGATTCCCTATGCCTCGGCCATAGGTTCTATCATGTATGCTATGATATGTACACGCCCAGATGTTGCATATGCTCTGAGTATGTGTAGCAGATACCAATCAAACCCATGAGATGCACATTGGTGTGCAGCCAAGAACATCCTAAAGTACTTGAGAAGGACTAAGGACGAATTCTTGGTATATGGAGGTGATGACGAGTTAGTCGTCAAGGGCTATACTGATGCGAGTTTCCAGACAGACATAGATGACTTTGAGTCACAGTCTGGATACGTCTTCATTTTGAATGGAGGAGCCGTTAGTTGGAAGAGCTCAAAGCAAGGGACAATAGTGGATTCTACAACGGAGGCCGAATACATTGCTGCTAGTGAAGCAGCGAAAGAGGCTGTCTAGATTAGGCAATTTGTAGCTGAGCTTGGTGTTGTTCCTAGCATATCTAGGGCAATTGACGTTTATTGTGACAACAATGGTTCCATTTCTCAAGCAAAGGCACCAAGCTCAAGCTCTAAGTCTAGACATGTACAACGAAAATATCACCTGATTCGACACTATGTTGATAGAGGAGATGTAAGGATGTGCAAAGTGCACACAGATGATAACATTGCAGATCCTTTGACCAAGCCCATGCCCAGGCCTAGGCATGATAGTCACACTAGGGCCAAGGGTCTCAAGCACATTGGAGAATGGATTTGAGATATAACTGTTTTTCATAATAAATCTTGTTTATTGATGTTAGACACTTTTATGCTTGTTTTCTATATGAGAATGACTCGTTATTATTTAATTATTGCTTGGTATTAAATAAAATGTCCAAATAATTCTGTAATTATTAAATGGGCTTATCATAATTGTTATGGTGACTGAAACCCCATTAAGTGAACTGGAATTAAGAATTATTGTTATGTCCATGGTCTGAATCATTAACTCGGACATAAATGATTTATCTAAAGACCATATTGTGAGATTGGCTGATAGCACAGGGTTTCATGTGCTATGGAGACATAGAGATGCCTAGTCAATTACATAGGTGTGCATAGATGATGCATATCGGACTGACCGTCCTCTAGACTCTCCAAAAGAGATTGCAGAGCTTTTAGGATTAAAACCATGATTAATGAGTTCCTCATACATGAGTGTGATATTGTTTCACTTGACTGATGGTATGTCTTTGACGCTGTTAAACGCTCACCGTAACAGGGAGTTATAAAGGCAGTGATTGGGATTGCCAAAGGTTGAGTGGGAGCAATAGTCATACAAGACTGGAGAAGTCCTCCTGTTCCATGTATACCATGATACATTGAAAATGAATGGTGTCTTGGCCACTTGAAGAGTGAGAGCTGTAAAATGCGTGGCCACGCTCAGATGGATTAAATGTAACCATCTGTTTTGACAGTTCGATCTCAAGAGTTCAAGAAACACATTTGATATAGATATGAAAGTCACCATATCATCAAATGAGACACTAAGAGACAAAGGAATTTTAACGTTGCACGCTTGTTTAAGGACAAGTGGGAGATTGAAGGAATTGTGTCTTTTAATCAACGGTGCAATTATTAATATGGAATAGGACTATTAATGGAGATTTATAATCCAGATATTTTAGGAGTCGCACGCTATTGCTAGTGGCCAATACGACTTATGAGATTAATAAGATTAAGCTCATGACTAGAATAACTGGGTCCTATGAGGTCACACACTTAGAGTTTACGGACTGGATCATGCGAATCTGAAGGCCCGGTTAGCCTATAGGATTTGGGGTAGGTGGAACAATAAACGAGGTGAATTGTTCACCGGGTGTCTGATAATAGTTATCAGTTATTTGGAGATTTGGACAAGGTAGACATGTGTTACACATGCCCAAGATGGACATGTGTCACACATGCCCAAGGAGCAAGTGTCCACACCTTAGACACTTGTCCTCTTCCTTGCACACCAAGGACTTGGCTTGGGCCCCAAGTTGCCTTGGCCTCTAAGCTCTTGCCTTGGGCTACAAGGACTAAATGCCTATATATAGGCATCTCTTATTCCACATAGAGTGCACCCAACACACTAGACACACCATATACTCCACACCCCGCACATCCTTGTGAATTTCGGTCTAGTAGAAGAAACCATAATGAGATCCAGTTTATTGCTCGTGTGAACCAAGTAGAGAAGTCACATTTGAGGCTTTCATCTCTGTCTTTCGACATCTACGAACACGCATCAAGAGGTATTTGATTCTTCTTATATACATGATCGGTATCAATATATGCATGAAATCCTTATTAGATGTTAGGAAAGTGTTTCCTGAAATTCCGCTTTAAGCATCTAAAATTCTCAACACTTACCCCTGAAATTAAAGACTTGCCCGACCATGGTTTTAAGTTCATCATACATCGGCCTTAATGGAAGCTTCTTCCTCAGTTCTACTCTGCTTTAACCGCTTCATTGCTGTCCAACACTAACAAACTGAATTTATCCTTTCCAATACTACAACTTGTAAAATAGGATTGGTTTTCTCATTTCATATGCTCGTTCTTGTGAATAGAAGTTCTATTAAATCCGCCACGCTTCCTCTCAGGTTTCTTCACCTAATCCGTCACGTGAATTTTACCGAAAAGTTTGTTGGTGATTTTAGTTTAATCATGATATTTGTCCCTTTAAGAGAAAAATGTCATTTAGTGTGATCTAGATTCATTTGATACTTTGGAAACTAAGTACTCTATAACATAAATATTGTTAAATATGCCTTAAATTTGAATCACACACTGCGACAGGTAGCACGGGGTCTCGTTGACCGGTAAGCGAGTCGGGGGTCCAGGGGGGCGATGCGCCCCCTGGCCTTGGTGGCCCGGGGGTCCTTATTGGGCTATCAGTTTTGTTGGTGGGCTTAGGGTTATTTAGCGCTATATATAGCGGCTTATATGTAAACCCTAATTGTACCGAAAACTGTAATCAGCCTCCGTAATAATCTGATCTCCCTCTCCTGTGGACGTAGCCAAATTTTGTGAACCACGTAAACCTCTGTGTCTTTCTTGGGTTTATTGTTCTCGTTTCGATTCTGTTACAACAAATATAAAGGTGTGGAGTATATATACTTGTGTAAGTGAATTATAGGTTACATAAATAACAAAGTCATGTTCTAAGGGATATATGGTCATTATCTCAATGGGTGGTCTAGTGGAGCATGACACAAATCAGATTTGATAAATTGTCAGTTCGATTCTCTCTAGTCCTTTTGAGGTGAGGTAATGTTTAATAAATACAAGTCAAAATATTCATTTGAGAATGATTACTAATATATGAATATATAAAGGAAAAGTGTCGGTGAGAATAAATTTTAAAATACGAATGTGAGAATGGTGCACATTAGTAGTAAATTGGTGAATATTTAATACTAATTTGGTGCACATTCGTTGACAAACTTAAAAATATCCAAAATTTAAAGAAAATTCATTTTTTAAAGAAATATTTACTGAGAAATTGACCTAGATTTCATAAAATTTAGATTGCATAAAGTAAAAGATATAGTTTTTATTAAACTATTTAAGCAATCCTCAATTCATAAAAGAGCGTTTAACCCCGCATCCGGATTTTTATAACTGGCACCCGGTCTTGGGCGCATCCTGGGTGCGTCCAAAACAATTTTTCAAAAACCCGGTTCAATTTTGGGCGCATCCAACTTCAACCGAATTTTTAGGCATTTTGACGGCATAAAAAAAAACTGGGCGCACCCTGACCCGGATTTTTGGACGCACCCAGGATACGCCCAAGACCGGGTGCCAGTTATAAAAAATCGGGTGCGGGGTTTTTCCTCGTTCATAAAATTGAAGAATTCAGGTAAATTGTATATGCGCATCACTTTTTCAAAATATATTTTGATGCACTTTTAAGCATATTTAATGCACATTAGCAATTCACACATTCTCATGTTAAAAACGATTCTCACCAAAACCGCACCCATATAAATTGATTATTCACGTGCACATATAAACTCAAATACACGTGTATAATATAAAAGAATGTGTATATAAATATAAATAGGAATGAGTGTGCATGTAACACGCTCACCAAACATCCATAATCCAAATCAAATATGATCATGGTTTTCGGGATTGGTCGGATGGGGGCAATAACGCTCACTTATATAGTTATATATACAACCTCAATCATAACGGTGTCCTCGAAACAGAAAAACCTAGCCACATATAAGACCATGACCTCGAAAGTCATAAAGGAGCTCGACGAAGAATACGAAGAAGAATATAGTTGACGGACAAGTATATGCATCAATCACATATTTTCATATGCCCAATTTCATCTTTGTTTTATCATTATCAAATCTTCCTACGTTTAAATTATGGTTATCAAACAAACACGTATACAAATTTTGTAAAATCACGCATGACGTTGGTACAACATCAATTGCTAACCCTTTCTTTCACCAATTCTTCTTTAATTTTGTGTAAATAATTATAAATCATATCAGTAATCAAATACAAAAATTGACCATATGAATCCGTTACTGGTTAAAATCGATTTAATCCGTGTTTGTAAGTTTAAAATGGCAGGTACTCCCTCCGTTCCATATTGTTCTTCTCATTTTATTTTGACACATTTGTTGAGGCGCGTTTTGCGTCGTTAATATGTCTTACTATATATTTTTAAAAATTATAAAACTTTGATATTGTTAAAGTACTTAATGAGACGAACAAAATAAGATCGCATGACTTCCTATAGATTGAAAATAGTATAGCAAATTGTTTTAACTTTTAACAGTGTAAAAATTTGAGATTAGGAGAAGAAGAAGGGACGGAGAAATAGTATTAAAAAACGGTTGACAAAATTTTTTTTGCCCGTTTTGCCGTACGGAACATCTGAATCGAATCGGTAATAAAGTGGGCTCCAATGGCGTCCGCCCATCTAACACAAAATCAAGAAGGAGAAAAGGAATTCATGGCAGCGATTTGAATTCAATCATTTCACAACACCCTTCCTTATCCATCTTCGATCTCCCGCAACCTCTCCAACTATCACCACCGCTCAATTTCTTGCCATACACTAGATCTCATCGCCTTTACCAAATCCTCTACATTTCTAGGGTTTCCTAATTTAGCCCAAATTAACGGAATTTGATGGCGGGAGTCGGAACGTAACATTACGTTTCTGAACTCCTCTTCAGGCTATATTGCTTTCGGTGAAACTTGCGTGTAAATTTGATCGTGCTGCGTTGCTGTTGTTGTGTGTCGGTGGAGTAGACTTTTAGGTCTTAAGCCTCTTGGGAATTGTCTTATACAATGCGGCTGATCCCGGCGAGCTTTCGCTCCGAAAGAGAGCAGCGAGATGGAGGCAAGGAGCGTAGTTTGTTGTATCTCAATGTGTATGATCTCACACCTATAAATGACTACTTGTACTGGTTTGGTCTCGGGATCTTCCATTCTGGCATCGAAGGTATGCATCTTAATCTTGATTTTCTTGATCAATTGTGGAAGTTGTGTGATAAAGGGAAACCTCACTAGGTTGATCTAGCTGGTTTGTTAATTGTCAACTTTAAAGATTACCATTCACTCATTCAGTACAATTATGCTTCACTAATTTCAGTGATCCCTTTATACACTGTTAATTGTCAGAGTTATTATGCTTCATTGCTGCCTTCGAAGGCAATTAAGATTTTTTGGGTTTATAATGGGTCAATTAACTGTCTCTAGGGAATTTGTCTGAATTGCTAAATTTGCAATATTGCCTATTGGTGTAGGTGGGAAGCCTTTAGTAGAAAATTTGAAGTGTTATCCAAGATATGTTACAATTAATTGGATGTTGGAGAGATTAAGGATTTCCTTGTCATGTGATATTTTCTTACTTTTCCCTAAATTTAGCACAACAAGAAGTAAATCTCTGACAGATTATGATGTATTATTACTTATTAGTACTTGATCTATGATGTATTATTACATCAGAGTATGTCTAATCTATATGTACACAGATTGTTATGACAATTGATGTTTCGTGTTATTCAATAATCTGTGTATTGATCCATTGCTTCACCATTAAAATTGCATTTTCAGCTCCTGTACATGACTTTGCTCTAGAATATGCATCCTTGCTTTTTGTCTGGCTTTCCCTTATCTGTACTAGTATATATTTTATCTTTTACTGTTATTTTTGCTGGGTGTTGGGGTGGGTTTGGAGCTGTGGAATTCTTAGCAAGATATTCTGACTGACATTCCTACAAACAGTACATGGCATGGAATACGGATTTGGAGCACATGACTATCCAAGCAGTGGTGTGTTTGAGGTGGAACCCAGAAGTTGTCCTGGATTTATCTTTAGAAGATCAATTTTGTTGGGCAGCACAGATATGACTCGCTCAGAATATAGGCTATTTGTTGAGCAGCTCGCTTCAAAATATCATGGTGACACTTACCATTTGATTGCCAAGAATTGCAACCATTTCACTGACGAAGTCTGTTTGCATCTGACTGGAAGACGTATACCTGGATGGGTCAATAGGCTTGCTCGATTAGGTAAAGTTTACGCTTCTTCTTCTGTACATTATTTGGGAACATCTGTATTGGCTGGAAGGATGAAGTCATAAACCTTTCTTTCTCTTGGCGAGACATTATATATATCTGAAAGAAAGAACTCTTTTCCTTCAGGTTCATTCTTCAATTGCTTATTGCCTGAACAGCTACAAGTGAATGCTGTAAGGCAAGTTCCTAGCCAAACATCATATTCAGGCAAGTTCTTCTACACATCCTTATTAGTTTTGAGTCTACATGCTTTTGCACATTTTTTTATATATATCTGTCTGATTCTGATAAGCTTCAGTTTTATATAATTCAAATGATCAAAAATATGAAGGTGAGGCTTCCTGAAATAACTGTCCCTATTAGAAGATGTCCTGTTCTAATATGAAGGTAACATACTTGTGATTCAATGGAGGACAATAGCACCTTTTTCTGGATGTCATTAAACATCTAATATGCCAATTCTCAAATTCAACAATATAAATAAGTGGAAGAAAATCTACTAGTAGCCTTTTCTCCAACCAAAAATATCCATTTTTCCATTGTGCCTCTTCCCTTTGGGATCCTCAAAGTTCACAACTCGAAGTCAATAGGTACTAGTAGTATATAATAGCAATATACCATCACAGATGCAGAAGTAGAAGAAACAGACAAAAAATTCTCAAAATAAGTGTACCGACACGTGAGTTAATAAAAATAAATTAAAAGAAAAGCAAGACTCAATTCTAACAACAGGTATTAATTATAACTTTTGATTCAACTACTTGATTTTTTTATGTTAGTTGCAACTAAACATTCTTCTCCAAAATTAACATAAGAAACACAACAATTTTGACTAGAATCTTTTTGTTGTACTCGCAGAAGATTATTCATAAAGACTGGACTTTTGGTCAGACTTTTGATTGAACTACTTGTTTTCTGATTTATCATAGAATTCTCTACAGTTCAAGTATGGCTCTATAGTCTATAGTTGCACTCAATTTCTATTCTTCTTTGCCTGCCAACTTTAAGTCATTGATTTGAATGTTCACATCTTCTTGGCTCATATAACACTATCATCAGTGATGATGCATGATTTTTCTCGTCTAGGAGGGCATGATTTTGTTCTTATGTAGCTTGAGAATGATACAAGGCTACCCTATTATAATGCAACCCTGATGAATAGGTCTTTAGCGGGTGCAGAATCCACATTTTGATTTTAAATCTATCTTATGAAGCTTGAGAATAGAGTAACATTTAGCCGATGAGCTCATGCCACACACCTATATTATCCAACTCTTGGGCACTTTGTACTTTTAGTAGTCATATTATTAGATTAGACCCATCGTTTTAATTCTTGTTTCTGATTATCCTTGTGTTCTTAAAATTTGTCTATTTAGATGATGAATCAGATTCCGCTTCAATAACGAGTCTGGGAAGTGAAGATTGTGTGGAGGCTCGTGATCATCATCAGTTGCTGACACCAGTTCACCCAGATGTCTCTTTTGTGAAGGAAAATCCAGATCCTGGTAAAGATCGAGCTTCAGTAGAGCGCAATCCCACTGTTTGTTCTTTGTGATCCACTATTGTGAAGACGCTGCTGATGTGCATTTTCCATTTACACTAATGATGTAGAAGATGCTAGTGTGTTACAGTTCTCTCGTCTTCGATGTAAGTTTTTTTTTTTTTTGAAACCGTCTTCGTTGTAAGTTACCCCATTAAGTTTCTTGTTTATATTGTTTGAAGAAGGTTAAAGTTGCATGGCAACACTAAGTTTTCAGTAAGTGCATAAGATTCCTCATTAGTTTTTTGGACAAATGCTTTCTCTTGTCTTTGCTCTAAATCGAAATGGTGTAACATGTTTGAAATAAGAACTTGGGCGAGGAGGCTATGGAGGTTGAAAATTCTCTACATTAATAGTTAAATTATAATTGTTATATCATTACATTTTTTCTTACAGTACTTATATTCAGGGCATGGATAAACAGGTTAATACGGGAATATTTGCTAGAATGGTTAATTTTTGTGGCGACTCCTATTCTCTCCAAATTAGCATCACAGTTTCCATAACAAGTACGCTTCAAGTATATCCATGATCAATGACAGTTGATGAGCTCAAACAAGACTTATTTATTTACTTATTTACATTACAGCAAATGTTACATAGTTAGCAAGCATATAACTCCACAACACGTGTTTTACAATCATGTATGAGATGTAATGCTTTGTGTTCCGTTAACTGGCATGACAATTTGAGCCCTGATCCTCAAGATCAATGTGGTATAAAGTCGACGATCTTCCATCGAATTTCGACATGTGCTGGTGCGGATAAAGCCCGCACGTATGCAGCTTTCCGACCCTCGCTATTAAAACGTCGATTACTTTCTTAAACATGCTGTCGTCTTGGGCTTGTGGTTGTGCAACAAAGTCCTGAAATGGCATCCACTGCAAAACACAGAAGTTCAGATTGTGATTTTATAATCCAAAAATGTTTAAAGGAAAGTTGTTTGCCAATGCTGTTTTTATTACCTGGGCAGCTTCAATTTCTTGATCATCAACTTTGATTTCTGTCGAAAGCGGCTTTAGAATGCATATGAAGAACAGGTCAGATTTCTCAAAAGCCATGTTCTGAGCATGCCTGAAAGCGAGTACTTCTACGAATTCTGTATCAATCTGAACATTGTAACACGATTCAGTAAAAAATACGTTAAGAAACCGAGTCTTATATTCCCAAACGACTTTAAAGATCAGTAAGGGAAAGAAAACAACTCATTACCCCGGTTTCTTCCTTCACTTCTCTTACTGCTCCATTGTATATTTCCTCCGACTGCAGTTTAAAACCAACTTAGCTCTTCCTCAACAATGAGAAATCAGAGATTATATGATGAATACAGAAGTTTAAACATACCTCAACAATGAAACCAGTTGGAATTTTCCAGAATCCATTAAATGCTGGAGTGCAATATTTCTCTTGCACCACAAGCACCTTTTCATACAGAATGATAACAATTAGGAACCAAACAAGGGAAATTGAAATCCTAATTCAGGAGGAAGGAATTACCTCGTTTTTCTCATTGATGACGAATGCGCCAATTCCAACCTGATGGGAAGCATTATCAGGCAGCATAGAAGGTCCATCAGGAATCCAGTATGTCAACATCACATAACCAGGCTCTGCGTGATGGTAACCGAATCCTTCCTGGTATCATCAAGTTTAATTCATTCAATTACCAAACACTAGAATGATTGATTCAACTGGAACCATTCACTGAAGGCCTTACCTTTACTGCAACAGGAACAAGCTCAGAAAATTCCAAAGGTAGCTTCAGCCAGACTCCCTTTTTCCCCTGCATTATGACATTAAACTGGTTTAGAGTTGGTTCTTGCGACTTCTTATAGCTTCATTAGTGCATATACTCTTCAGAACCATTTAGGGTGGCAAAATTGTTGACTTGTCTGTCTGTTTTTACTTTTTACCCTATCAGTGACCTTATTAGACCTTAAAAACAAAAAGTACAGAATCAGAATGACAAATCCTACTCAAGTAAACAAAAATACATATCCTTGATGCTGAACAAAATGGCATCATAGATTCTATTTATGTAATCCTTTTTTCAATAATATATGTCATTTGTATCACTTAGTACTGTTAAACAAGATGTAACATGTTATAAAAGTGTTCTTGAGGATTAAAATGAAGTGAATCACCTTGATTTTCCAATGCGAAAGCGAAGCTCTGAGTTGAGAAGCGAATGTGTCCGGATCAGATGGAAGCCTTTCCGGATTAACCACAACACCATCATACTCATCATCAGAAGCATCTAAAATCCTTGTTGTTCTTGAAAACAAGCTGGATGAGCTTCCTCCATTGATCCAATTCAAGTAACTCTGATTCGAAATGCTCGCCTTTTCGACTCTTGAACCCGAAGCCACTGATTCATGTTCATAATCAGTCAAATGTCAAAAAAAAAAAAACTACAACAAGCTGCAGAATCCAATGCTGAATCAAACATAAGAAATGTTATTACCTTTACAGGAATAGATTTGAGGGTAAGATCTCCCTTCAGTAAACCGAGATGAATTTGAAGTAGAAATGCCCAATACATTAGACCCAGATAAGGAAACTGAATCAAACATCTTCAACTCCATCTTTAAAGATCAAAAAGCACCAGATCAGTCTCACTTGTCAGTTAATTAAGGAAATCCAGATGGAGATTAGCAGGTGTTAATGGCGAAGAAAGGCCTGAAAACAGAAGTCGGTTGTTAATGCCTAGTTTAGGTGGATCTTGTGCAGCATGTGGTGGACAATGGGTATTATGTGTGATAAATTGAACTTAAATACACAAAAGGAGGAGAAGGAGAAAATAGAGTTGAAATATCAATGGTGTCGTGTGTGTATATAGGATTGATATATGGCTATACGATTTCGTACACAAAAATCTACAAAACCAATACAATCCACGTTTCTTTTTATCACTGCTGACTCGGACACATAAGAGTAGGACGGTGCGTTTATCAAACGGTTCCTTTCATATCATAACAATAATGTAATGATAATGTTTTCTGCCAAGAATTTAGTAATGATAATGTTTTTTTATGGGTACGGAGTAGTGAATAAATAATGAATGAATAAATAATGAAAGTAGCCTATTTTCACTAATATTTTTTAAAACTAGATCTCTTATTTTTCTTCAAATTTTTTAAATTTTTCTTAATTTCTCATTTCAAAATTAGCCTTTTTAATAAACTCATTCATTATATTTTTCTTCAAATTAGCCTTGTCAATTTCTTCTCCACGTCGAGTTCTTCATCTTCCTACTCCGGCCACCCTCGAGTTCGATTCACGTTCGTATCCTTAGTCCACCATTGAGTCCTCCACCAGTACATTTTTTTAAGTTTAACTCTTTTCATTAACGTATTTTTGGGTAGCTTAATCGTTAATCATTATACGAAAACTAGAATGTGGCTCCTAATTGTAAAACCTGTGTCGATTTTCAATTTTGTGTAAGTTTATGTAACTTAATTGTGAAAGTTAGTGTCAATTTGTATAGCACTATTTGTTATGAAGGTTCGTGTGGCTTTGTTTATTTAAGTATATATATGAAGATTCTTTTGTGTATCATTAGATATTAGATATTTCTTGTAATTTAATTTGTGTAGGGTTATTGTTTAATTGTGGAACACTCTTCAATTTTTGAGTAGCTTTGTTAGTTTTTACTTAAGGTCATATTTGTGTTGGTCATCTAAAAAAAGATGGATAAGGAGGCACAAGGCTAAATTGGAAGTAACCATCTCAAATTTCGTTTAATGTTTATTTGTGTTCATTAAATATAGGGGCTTACTATTTAACACACCCTAAAAGTTTATTTAACACACTCATACATTCGTCACGAAGGTATATGGTTAGACATTCTTCACGTATGGCCAGACATTCGTCACGAAGGTTCGAAGGGCATCCGTCACGAAGGTATATAGGACATACGTGACGAATCAATTTTTTTTAAAAAAAAAAAATCAGAATCTTGTAGAGAATGTCAATACGAGTCCGTGCATATAAAATACGTCCAAAACGGACATTGTTTGCCCTTCCAAAAGCCTCCAAACCAAAATAGTCGTTGCGTTAAGTTCGTAAAAGCAAAAACTTATATAAATTTAGTATTTGTATAATATAATTATTAATTATAGTTAAAAATCATGCAATTAAATTTATATACTATAATTGCATATTATCATTTAATATCACTAGTTTATTACTTATAAAATATAATTATGCATTATGTTTAAATATTACGAACTTAACGAAAACGACTGTTTTGTTTTTAGGGCTTTTGGAAGGGCAAACGATGTCCGTTTTGGACGTATTTTATATGCACGGACTCGTATTGAAATTCTCTACAAGATTCTGATTTTGTTTTAAAAAAAAACATTTGATTCGTCACGTATTCTTATATACCTTCGTGACGGATGTCCTTCGAACCTTCGTGAGGAATGTCTGACCATATGCCTTCATGACGAATGTTTAACCATATACCTTCGTGACGAATATATGAGTGTGTTAAATAAACTTCTAGGATGTGCCAAATAAAGACTTTGTAAATATATTTGAAATGTTATTTATATTTCAGTTTCATTTCAAGATCATTGAAACAGACGATGATGACAAGGCATAAGTTATCGGTCATTCTAGAATAAGATTATTTAACATTAAACATAACATGTTTTTTCAACACAATAGCTTTTCATTGCCCATCCAATCGTGTAAGATATCACATAACCTAATAATGAATAACTCTTACGGAGTATGTAAATTAACATAGTTTTTATTTATTGGCCACTCAAATTGCTATTTACCACTCAGTCTCGTGCGTCACGTATGGATTAAAACCATACGTCGTGTATGGAAGGATTTTTTATTTTTTATTTGTTTTTTTTCCATAAACTTGTAGATAATTTCAATACGATCGCGTGCATATAAAATTCGTCCAAAACGGACATCGTTTGCCCCTTCAAAAAGTCAAAAAAACAAAGAACATTTGTGTAATTAGGCTTAAGTGTAACAAATTTACTACTTATAAATTCTAGTTATGGATTATATTTAAGTATTACCACCACTAAATAAAATATTTGTTAAGTTATCTACCATATTATAAAAAAAATAAAAAATGGTGTGTTGAGTTTTAACGGACTTGTTGACACAAGAAATTATGTGTATTAAATTTGTATTTGGGCCTTTTGAAGGGGCAAACGATGTCTGTTTTGGACGAATTTTATATGCACGCGATCGTATTGAAATTATCTACAAGATTATGGAAAAAAACAAATAAAAAATAAAAAAATCCATATGTGACGTATGGAACCTTCCATACGCGACGTATAGATTGGTTTTTTAAAAAATGCAATCCATATGCGACGTATAGATTGGTTTTTGTTGAGATATGATGAGATTTTGATTAAATGACAAACATCCACTAATGGTTTACTTGAGTGCGTAGGTATTGTTACTAGTTTGTGTGCAGGAACGAAGGAAGTCTACTAGTGTGTATGCAGGAACAAACGAAGTATGAGCAGGTACGAAAGAAGTCTTGCTGGAATCCATGAGACGTAAGGTTACGACGAATGAAAGACACTTGTGAAGAATAGTCCATCCGAGGAAGATTATTGGTCGAAGATATCTTCACTAGTGGAAAAAACACCTGTTGAGGCGGTCAAAAACCCCCCTGTTGAGGCGGTCAGGGGTCGCTGCAACAGGGGGGGCTGCAACAGGTCATGAGCTATTGAGGCGGGCAGAGCCCGCCTCAACAGAGGGGTCTGTTGAGGCGGTCGGGAGGGTGACCGCCTCAACAGATCAGACGTTTTCTACCTCTGTTGAGGCGGGCAGAAGGGTGACCGCCTCAACAGAGGGGGTCTGTTGAGGCGGTCAAAATACCGCCCGCCTCAACAAGTAGGCAAAAAGTTTGCCTCAAACTAGTAGTGCCCGCCTCTAATATCTGCTGGGCTGAAATAATTACGATTGAAATAATTAAATGATGCTTGTTGAAAGCTTCAGCTCATTTTCCAAACCAAACTGAAATAAGTGCGAACAAATAAATCAACGAACAACTTCAAGTAAACAAATTTGTCGATTAACCGATTGAAATAATACATGAACATATCGATCTGATAATTTACAAGAATATGACTATATAAATAATCTTTTAATGAAATAAATAAACAAATCAAAATAAAATAATACAAGAGTATCAGCTTCAATGGAGCTTCGATACATACTGCATATTTGAACTTGGATCTGAGGCGATGTGAGTCGATTTCGAGACTCCGACGCTCGGATCTGAGGCGATGTGAGTCGATTTCGAGACTCCCCTCGTCTCCGCCTCTTCTTCTCCCCCACCGACACCGACTCCTTCCTCACCGTGACTTCAAACTCCGGGCACCTCCTCCTCCACAACTTCAGCTCCACCCTAGGCCTCTTCAAGGAGTTCTACCTCCACATCAGCACCCCCTCCCTCCAACTGACCTTCTCCCCGACCCCGCCCTCGAAACGGGCCAGCCCCTCTACGTCGCCCAGCGACACCGCCTACCGCCTACCGCCTCAACGTCGCCCTCGAAACGGGTCGACTTCGACGTAACCAACGACACCGCCTACCGCCTACCGCCTCAACGTCGCCCGAATCGGCACCTCCAGCATCGACAAAGAGAGGGGTGGGTTTGGGAAGAGGTGGGAAGGAGGAGGAGAGAAGGAGGCGGAGGAGGAATATCTGGGTTTGGGAGGAGGAGAGAAGGAGGCGGAGGAGGAGAGAAGGAGGCGGAGGCGGAGAAGGAGTGGGAAGAGATGGGTGGGTTTGGGAAGAAATGGGTTTGGGAGATAGAACAAAAAAATGGGTTTGGAAGAAATGGGTTTGGAAGAAATGACAGAGACGGGGAAGAAATGACAGAGACGGGGAAGAAATGGGTTTGCAGCAGAGGTAATAAATGGGTTTGGGAAATAACAAAAAAATTTGGGTAAAAAGGACAAGTTTTGAGGCGGGCAAAACTCTGCCCGCCTCTAATTTTTGTGTTATTTTGAGGCGGGCGCCTTACTGCCCGCCTCTAATATCTTCGTTGCATCATTTGAGGCGGGCGCCTTACTGCCTGCCTCTAATTTTTAGGCTCTGTTGAGGCGGGCGCCTTACTGACCGCCTCAACAAGTCAAAAACACAAATATTATTTGAGGCGAACGGATATTTGCCCGCCTCTAAAGTACCTGTTGCAGCGAACTAAACGACTGACCGCCTCAACAGATAGTAGAATAAGACTTTTTGCGTCGGTTTTTAAGGTGACCGCCTCAACAGGGGGGCTGCAACAGGTGTTTTTTCTACTAGTGCTTGGAGGATGGCCTTGAAGAATTATGGAAGAGTTGCATTTCAAAGAAAGAAAGAAGATCTTATCAAAGAAGGAAAAAAGATCTTGTCAAAGAAGGAAAGAAGATCTCGTCAAATAAGGAAAGTGACAACTCGGCTAGGATTGGGCATTGAACGCGCGTGTGGGTATTGCCAAAGAAATACGGAAATATTACGCGCATGGAATATTTCCTTATGCGCTTTGTTTCCTTATTTGAACAAGGCGGCGCGCCGAAGTGTAAGCCCCAATGGTAACTACTTGGAGAACAAGTTGGAAGGTCAAACGGAAGGAAAGATTTCTTAGGAAGATAATTCCTTGTGAAAGATATTTTAGGAAGAGATTTCCTTATGAAAAGATATTGTGAGATTTATGGTAATATTAAAAAGGCTAGATTGGTGTTAGGTTTGAGCTATTTAGTGTGTTATATATTGTATGAGAATTACATAGTTTAGCAAGACTTTGAAGAGCGAAAACCTAGTACTCGGTTTAGAGTTGTTCTACGTGTGTGAGATTGAGATTCAAGTAAGAAGAGTGATCCAAGATCTAGCTAGGAAGTCTAGGTGAGTGATCCAAGTTCTATTGTAATCAAGATATCAATACAACAAGTAGACTCGTTCAAACTCTCTCTAGTGAAAACCTAGAGAGAAGTGGTTTTTTGCCTCGAGACTTGGAGTGTTTCCACTATATATCATCGTGTTCAGGTTTGATTTACATTATTGTTTGTCTTTTTGCATAATCTACTTATCAAGGAACAATAGCTTTTGTTCCTTGAGTTTTTATACGTTAATTGATCCAACAGTTTTTTTTTAAAAAATGCAATCCATACGTGACGTATGATTTTAATCCATGCGTGATGCATGAGACTGAGCGGTAAATAGCAATTTGAGTGGGCGGTGAATGCAAGCTCGAAAATATACTGTAATAAAATGACGTATGTGATTACTACGTAGTACATGGTATGTAACAATGACACACACTTTGAAGAAAAACAATTGACACACCAACAGTATGTCAGATGGACGTTGTTGTACGCCATTACTACATGTCTTGTCCCCACCTAACTATAATAACTACCCCCTTATTTTAAGTATTCCGTAACACCTATTAACCCTACCCTAACACCTCTTTTTATCATCTTTCACCTCTTTCACCCTCCATTAAAACCCATTTTCAAAACCTTAAAACTTCAAAACACTCTAAAAACACCTATAATAATGGAAGATGAAGAGGAATTCAACAAAGGAGGGGATGGAGATGATGGTTCATCAAGTTACCATTCAAATGAGGTAATGTTCTTACTTAATTTTTGAATTTTAATTTGTTTTGCACCATTAAGAGCTAAAATGAAGTTATTATGTTGTATTTCATGTTAAATGTAGTAGTAGTAAGTGTTGAAGATATGACTTTTGCATATAATGTCAAAAACTTAGATGTGTTCATGTTTTTAGGGGTTTTAGGGTTTTTAATGTAGAAACTCATGTGATGAGACGAACACGTTGAATGACTAGTTTCAGGAAATAGCAACTTCTCGCGTTCTGCGAGAGGAAGCCCCTCGCGTCACGCGAGAAGTGTCTCCCTCGCAGAACGCGAGAAGTTGCACATTACAAAGTATTAACAGAAGCATTGTGTATAGGTGAATTTTTCTTTGTTCACTGGATTGAATGCAATCCAGTTGAATGACTACAACTACCCCTCCCGGAATACAAGGCCATGTTCGCCACCGTCATTTGATTTAGGGATTGACGAATTTGGTGATTATCATCAACCATCTTTATATGAACAACATGTGCCATCTACATATGAATTGCCTGTGCCATCTACTTATGAGTTGCCCGTGCCATCTACTTATGAGTTGCCCGTGCCATCTACTTATGAATTGCCATGTACATATGAGGTGCCATCAAGCTATGATGCGTTTGATTCACAATTTGCTAACCCACCAACAAACGTAGGAGAGGAGATGTGTTTTCTTCCCTCTTTACGCACTGCACCAAAGTTTGATAGTCCCGTATGTGAGGAAGAGGTTGTTTCTAGGGATTATTCGGAATATTTCACTACGGAGCAAGTGTTTGCCTCTAAGGAGAGTGGTCATTTGTGGGCTTTGAATGTTGCAAAGCAACACAAGTTTATGATCTCTATTGGAAGGAGTGTACCATCTAAACCGGGGCAAAGTGGTAAGATTCAAATCATTTGTGAGAAAGGGGGAAGCCATGAGCCTAAAGGTGTCGGTGTTAGATCAAACACAAAGAGCAAGAAAACGGGGTGTAAATTTCAGTTGAAGCTCATGGAGAACCGGGTTGAAGAGAATTGGAGATTAGTGGTTGTTTGTGGTTTGCACAACCATCCTATTGGAGATAGTTTGGTCGGGAATGCATTTGCCGGGAGGCCAACCCCGGATCAAAAGAAAAAGGTTCGTGAGATGGTACTTTCACATTGTTCTCCAAATCAGATTTACACTGAGATAAACAAGGATCCCGGAAGTTGCACAAAGAAGAACCAAGTGTACAATTTGGTAAGACATATAAGGGAAGAGGAAATGGAAGGTAGAACCGTGGTTCAAGAATTCTTTCACCAATGCAAAGAGAGCAACTACTTCATGGAGTATAGGCCAAGTGCAACGAATCCTTCGATAATAGGCGACTTGTTCTTTGCTAGCCTCGAATCAATGAAACTCTTAAAGGCGTTTCCATATGTCCTTTTGATGGACTCGACTTATAGCACGAACAGGTAAGTATTTATCATTCTGTTTTTATGTTGTATTTATCTTACTGTATTTTGGTTTAAGGTACAATGTTCCCTTCCTGGAGATAGTCGGTTTGACTTCTACATGGAAGAATTTTGTTGTGTGCGGGGTATGGTTAGAGGCTGAGGGCGAGGATAGTTATTTATGGGCGTTGCAGCAGCTGCAGACGATGTATTTGAGAATAGGAGCATCGCCTACTTGCTTTGTCACTGACCGTGAGATGGCTCTTATGAATGCAACAAACAAGTTATGGCCAAATGCAAAGTTTCTCTTATGTAGGCGACATGTAAGGAAGAACATAGAGGCGAGAGCGAAGATAGCTATGGGCACACAAGCATTGGGGGTTCATATTTCAAATGATTATTATAACGTGTTCGAACAAACCACTGAAGAAGATTACAAGAGTACTTTGAAGAAACTTGAGGACGAATGGCGAGCTTATCCAACCGTATTGAAGTACGTGAGAACGAATTGGCTAAACCGTTACAAAGAAAGACTTGTTTCAGCATGGACGGATAATGTCTTCACTCTCGGGAATAACACGACAAACAGGTATGTTCTGTTATTTATGTCTACCTTCTACATATGATAAAAAGAGCTTCTGTAATGCACACCTCGCAGAACGCGAGGGCATACCCCCTCGCAGAACGCGAGTAAACTCCTTGATTCAGTGTTGATGCATTTTCGAATGCAAAGATCCTGGAACAATCAATGAACTCGCAGAACGCGAGGTGTACGGACCTCGCAGAACGCGAGGAGTTGCACATTACAGAAGGATCCACAGGTTCTGATTTGTATTTGCATTTTATTGTTTTTCGAACATTTTAGAGTTGAAAGAGCACATTCATGTCTTAAGTCATACTTGTCAAGTGGAAATGCTAGGCTAGACACAATGTTCAAAGAATACAAAACAATGGCGGAGAACCAACTTAAGGAGATTACTGTGTCTTTCACCGAGAGTTTGAATAAGAGCTTCACAGTTGTTGAAGGGGCGGACTTGTTTAAAGTCTTGAAGTTCAAAGTCTCTTACAAATGCATAGAATTTTTGCTTAAGGAATACACGAAGGGGGAGAGATTAGGTGCGCACTTTAATATGTTTTGTAGCTGCGGGATCAAGATTAGAGATGGGTTGATGTGTGTTCATCAGATTGTAAGACATTGGATGGAGCAAAGACCACTAAGAGTATCAGAGTTGCACCCTTTCTGGAGTACTTTGAGTTTGGAAGAAGTTGATGTTCCCGGCATACTGGAAGTTAAGAGTAAGGTGGCAAGACGTCTTTTTCAGACTTTCTATGAGGAAACGTTTCCGAAATTGTGCCCCCATGATCAAGAAAAGTGTGCACAAACTGTTTTAGACATTGGGAAAGTAAATACTCCTCTAAAAGAGCCGGCTATTTCAAAGCACACCGGAGGTCGTCCAGTCGGAGCTCCTAACAAACAACCTAGGTCAACGCAAAGAAGACCGTCTGCATGGGAGCACACTAATGTTGAGATGGATGCTAGAGATTTGGAAGAAACACCCCCAAAGAAGCAAAAAAATGCTTCTAATTCTGAAACATTCAAGAAACCAAAGATTAAGGTGATTGGCAAGTACAAGTCTCACATACCCGCGTCAATGCGCACCCATGTGAATGGTTGGTTTGAGGTAAATGGAGATGGAAATTGTGGATTTAGAGCAATAGCTCATGAATTGCATGACAACCAACACTTATGGAGGGAAGTAAGAGATTTGATGATAGCTAAGGTCAAAGAGATTTGGCACCTAGTTCAAGGAACTTGGATTGGACCTCCACAACAACCAACTTTGGAGAGCGCTTTACACCAACTTACATGGGAAGGAATAGGAAGGGCTCCAGAAGATCACTGGCTAGCTACCCCGGAAATGGGATGCCTTGTGGCATCCACATTCAACATAGTGTTCGTAACGGTGGGAAAAAAATGCTAACTACACTTACCTTCCTCTACAACGTCCTACTTGGTTAGAAGATGGTGACACACTTCCGACGTTCTGCTTATTCTATATTCAGAGTGAGAGACATTTTGTTCCGGTAAGTTTTTGGATCTACTTATGAATTACTATCTAATATGCAACTTCCTAACGTTGTTGTTTTCTTGTAGTTGCGTCTTGAAGAAAACTGCCCATTACCTCATGTGTTTACTCCTTGGTGGCGAAACGCTGAAAGAGATGCTTTTTCTTTGCACGATCTTGTGTCACATCGATGTGCCGCCTTTGAAATGTAATGTTGAAGTTATGTTTTATTCGCTGAATTTGTAATGTAATGTTGAACTGGAGATGGTTTTTTAAATTCTTAAACAGGAGGAATGACATTTTCCAGAACATGTCATTCCTCGCGTTCTGCGAGGTTGGTATCACTCGCGGAACGCGAGAGACACCAACCGTGCCACAGACCGTGCATCTCAACTGGGAGCACCCTGTATCCTATAGGTTCGTCTCGCGTTCTGCGAGGTTATGCAAAAAACGAACAGAATTGAAGCAACACCAACATATCCCTAAACATAATCCAACAAAATTATCCACGCAACAAAACACCTAAGAAAGCAATCCAAAACACAATCCAAAACACAAAACGAAAGGCTACTCGTCTTCTCGTGGTCGGAAGGGAGCGAGATTTGACATACATAGTAGCATTTGGGCGTGATATGAAGAAAATTCATCTGGAGTGGCAAACCGATACCGGTCCATGTCATTGTACACCCGGCCAATCACCTATACGCAAGTAAACATTCATTCTATGTTAATATTAGAGACAAACAAAGACTAGAAACGCAAGATAAACCAAAACAATTAATATTACCTGTCTCTCAGTAATCATCCCAGGGATTGCAGGACGGATATACCTATGGGTCCTCTTGATGTACCAATCCATGTAATCATGGGAGCATTCATGTGGTGCATAGGCAACTGGCCCCATATCATCGAGAGACAAAGAGTGAACATCTCTTGACTCCCAAAGCTATTGGTTGGCGTCATAAAAAACACTATAACACCTAATGTTTTTCAACCTATGAGCTTTGAGCGGTTCGATGACTGGCCTAGGAATACGCTGCACTCTCCCAAATTGTCTCGGACACCTATCAGGCATGTGTGGTTCGGTGATGTCACAGCAAGATAGCACCCCGTGAAATAGAGCGGGAGCAAGCTCAGGATCGGTGAAGTCCTGTGCTCCATACGGGTTCCAACATACCTAACAAAATGACAGAAAAACGCCTGGTGAAGTCTGTAAAACACCAGAAAATGCAGAAACTTGCATTTTCTCGCGTTCTGCGAGTGTGTGCATCCTCGCGTTCTGCGAGGAGCCACAAACTCAAAAAAAAAAATTGTCCGGAAAAATGACTGCTGCGTACTCAAAAATGCAGAAAGCCCAGAAAATGCAGAAACTTACCATCTCTGGCATAAGAATATCGAGCGCTCCCCTATAGTCCCTTCCGACTTGCCCCTTCTCCAGCTTTACATTCTTAGGCATCCACCGGTATGCCCATGGTTGCTCCGCTCTCCACCGAGGACGTTCAGTAGGTCGAAAGTGTGGGAAGTAGTTGTAGATCCATGCCTAAGAAATACAAAGTACGTTAAATATGAAAATATATATAAGTATGTAAATTAAACGCTTAGAAAGTATAATACCTGCAACAAGGTGTAACAGAAAGGCATCTGGGCACAACCCTGTCGTGTGCATATCCCCAGCTGCCTATACAGATGGGCCAAAGCAGCTGAACCCCACGATATGCCCGTAGCATGGGCATAGGTTTCCAAAAAAAGGCCCATATCTAAGCCGAATCAAGTTCTTTGACTTGTCCGGAAATAAGAGCGAGGAAGCAGTATACAACACCCAACCTAAACCCTTTCGCTCTGGACCTAGGTTTTCACAATGCCTTCTAAACCAATCAGCTTTCACCCTCCCAGAATCTAAAGTGTGAGGATCTATTCCAAAAATTTCCGCCCCCTTCCTACCATAGTATTTCAGAATCTCATCATGACTAAACTTGACACCCAGTTTCTTACAGGTCGTCATTGCTTTCCCTTCTATAGGTAGGCCTAAAATCATATGAACATCAAGAAGGCCAATAGTGATCTCACCACAAGGGAGGTGGAATGAATTTGTCTTCGGGTGCCATCGTTCGATGAACGCTTCAATCAACGGAAAGTCGATTTCTTCGTACATCATGTCAGGTAGATCTGACAGTCCAACGGCACCGGGAATCTCTTACCAGTCATTGTTGTCCAATGGCCAATCACTACTTTGCTTTGTCCGTTGTTGTGCCTTCATCGGACCTTTCAGCTGCAGAAAAATACAAAAATTACACACTGCAGACCAAATTTTCAAAAAATACAGTTTCTGCATAATTATCAGTTTCTGCAGAATTGTGCATTTTCTCGTGTTCTGCGAGGAGTGACACCTTCGCGTTCTGCGAGTGTGCCACTCCTCGCGTTCTGCGAGAAGATGCACATATCATGCATTTTCTGATAATTCTGCAGAATATGTGCAATGTATTGAAAATGCAGAAAATAAATAAATAATTAAATTACCTCCCCTTTCTGGATGTGGAACGCAACATGTGCTTCAAATCCCTTGAGCAACTCGGGATCTTCTGGACCTCCAGGTGTGTCATGAGTGAGCTCAGGATCATACTTTCGCTCTTCCTTCTTGGACTTCCTCTTTCTTTTTGGTTTCTGGACCACTTCTTCTTCTTCTTCTTCTTCTTCTTCATCATCATCATCACCTTCTTCTTCGTGTTCTTCCCCATCACCTTCTTCTTCGCGTTCTGCGTCAATTTGCACTATCATGAGTTTCCGGCAACAGTTTCCGGCGAGAATTTCCGGCGAAAATTCAATATTTTAGCTAAAATACCTATCAATTTAAGTAAATTACCAAATAAACATCAAAACCCTAAATAAAATCAACAACCCTAATCAAAAACCCTAACCCTAATGAATTTCAACATAAAACAACATCCACTCATCAACCATAATTCAAAATCATCATCTTTCATCCATAATACAACCATTTCTAAATCAACATTCAATATCAAAACATCATATAATATGCAATTTCCTATACTAACAACATATATTCATCTAGAAACAACATTAGAAAGCATAAGAGTATAAGAAACATACCTTATATGGAGATTTGTAGTGAAAAGAGGAAGAAAAACTAGTTTGAACCGAGAGAGATAGTGAGAGGCGGCGGTAGAAAATTGTGTGTGATGTAAAAAATGGGCCGAGTAGGGTTTTTCCCCCTTTATAGGGAAAAAACACCCTCGCGTTCTGCGAGGTGACGCACCCTCGCGTTCTGCGAGGATAAACACCCTCGCGTAACGCGAGTGAGCGCATCCTAACACATTTTTAGTGTGCAAAATACAGAGTATTAACAGAAGCATTGTAGTTAAGTGTGCAAAATAACACATTTTTAGTGTCTTTTTTAAGGCGATAAAGCCCAATTCGGCAAAAACGTCATCGAAACTTTATCGAAATGGAATGAAACTTTGTTTCAATCCTTATAATGTCTATTTGATCATGTGTGTAACTTGAAATTAAGATTTCTTCCTTTGGAAGTGAAACCTAGTTTGAAAACCGAACGAGGTCGCAATATGTATGACACACCATATAAATAAAGAAATATAATAAGGTTCAACAATTGTCAACATAATAACAAAATAGACACTATTAAGAAAAACAAGTAGTTCTTGCAAAGTGAGGGGGTTCAACACTTCAAAGGTGCAACATAATAAGGTTCAACATAATAAGTAATTCTAAACAAACAACATTCAAAGAAACAAGCAAATAAAGAAGGTCGATAAATTTTCAAAAGAAAGATCTAACGACGAGGGTTGAACGGCCTGAAGAGGTTCCTGTATTGTTGTGCGGTCATCCTTGGTCTAGTGGATGATTCCCCTCTCTCCCTTTCACGTTCTTGTCTCTCCCGTTCACGTCGCTCACGTTCTTGTCTCTCCCGTTCACGTCGCTCACGTTCTTGTCTCTCCCGTTCAAGCATATCAAAGTTGTCTGCCATGCTAGATACCGTACTAATATCAGAAATATCAGATTCTTGATTGGAATAGGACATTTGTATAATCACAAACCTAACCAAATTATAGTTACATACTCAATCAAATTCATAATCTATACAAACAACAACAATGCTTATAATCCTAGTAGTCTTGATCTGCGAGAGCATGACCTCGCGTTCTGCGAGAGTCATGACCTCGCGTTCTGCTAGTATCATGACCCTCGCGTTCTGCGAGGGGTGTAGCGTTCTGCGTCAATTTGCATTATCATGAGTTTCCGGCAACAGTTTCCGGCGAGAATTTCCGGCGAGAATTCAATATTTTAGCTAAAATACCTATCTAAAACAACATTCCAAATAAACATCAAAACCCTAAATAAAATCAACAACCCTAATCAAAAACCCTATATGGAGATTATACTACCATTCATGAACCATAATTCAAAATCAACATCCACTCATCCACCATAATTCAAAATCAACATCCACTCATCCACCATAATTCAAAATCATCATCTTTCATCCATTATACAACCATTTCTAAAACAACATTCAATATCAAAACATCATATAATATTCAATTTCCTATACTAACAACATATATTTATCTAGAATCAACATTAGAAATCATAAGGGAAGAAAAACATACCTTATATGGAGATTTGTAGTGAAAAGAGGAAGAAAAATTAGTTTGAACCGAGAGAGGAAGAACAGAGCGGCGGTAGAATGAAGATGGTGGCTGTAAAAAATGGTAAAAGTAGGGTTTTCCCATTTTATAGGGGGAAAACCCCTCACGTTCTGCGAGGTGACGACCCTCGCGTTCTGCGAGATAACGTCCCCTCGCGTTACGCGAGCGGCCGGACGTTATTTAGAAAACGTCCGGACTGTATTTAGCAAGGGCCTAGAATATGCACCTAACTTTAGATTTGTTATTAATCGAATTCGGATTGACTAATTAAGAAAACGCTTATTATTTTATCATTAATATATTTAATACGTTGAGTCTACCTAATTCATACCTAAATATTCAGACACGTCGAATGAATTACAAATTAGAGTGTTAAGTGGAATAATATTTTAACAAGTCAGTCAAGTTTTATATATCATGAATATTGAATAGTCGAAATTACTCATATTCCGGTACTTGTGAGTGGGGTGAACACTTGGTGGAAACTTACGTGTTACATAAATAAGTGGAACTTCGTATCATCCACACTAATCGGGTGATTACTGATTAGTGATTACACAAAACGTAAGTATATATAATTAAGTGAAAACAATGCTTCAAAACAAAGAAACCAATTTCCACCTGATTCATAAGAGCTTGCCAGCGTCACCATTGCTCATTTCATGCCGTTTTTTAAACAAAACCCAGTGCTAACACGTCAGTCTCCATTTTAATATCCATTTCGATAATATAGAAAAAGTTAAAATGATAAATGAGAATGATTGTGGATCATTGGATCAAGAGAGATCCAAGAGCTCATATGATGACACGTGACACCCCTTGTCATGCCTTGTCACCTTCGCCGGACCTCCGCCGGACCACCGTCGGACCACCTTTGGGCCTTGCCGGAATAAAATTGCCACAAAGATGTATAAAATTGTTCACAAATATTTCAAAATTATTTATTACTAAATGTTCATCACGTTGTTCATAAATGTTCATCACAATGTCCATAAATGTTCATTTATATATAACTGAATGTTCATCACATTAGACTTTGACCTAATAATTCAATAACCTACTTGTTCTCCTTATCTTTGGCCTAATAATTCGAGTGTCTGATAGTACCAACTAATGAGTCATTGTGGTCCATTCCTTGCTTCCCATTATCGTTTTTCTTGTATTTTATTTTATAGTATATATGCATTATTGCATTTCCCTTTGTTCATCTTCCTTTTCAATTGTTGTACGGGATTTATTTTTCCACAAACTAAATAGTGGTAGTTTTCCACAAACTGAGGAAGAATTTTTCTAACTAGATCAGACTTCAAAGGACTATTCAGGTGATTTAAATTGGGCGATGTGAGAGTATTGTCTATGGGCTGATTTATAAGGTTTAGCCCAATATGGCCCAATTCCGGCGGCGACCTTGAGGTCGTGTTGAGTCTATGCTTAAGAAAGTTTTGTTTGTTACCTATTTAATTAGCTAGTGTTTAATGTCATTTTGCTACTCGTCTTCATATATTTCGGCCGTTTAACCCCGCACCCTGGCATCCGCTTTGGGCGCATCCCGGGTGCGTCCAATTTTTTTTTTTAAACCGGGTCAATCTTTTTTGCCGTCAAAATTTAAAAAAATCCGGTTTAACTTGGGCGCATCCTAGGTGCGCCCAAAACTGAACCGAGTTTTTTAAAAAATGTTTTGGACGCATCCGAAATGCGCCCAAAGCGGGTGCCAGTTATAAAAAAATAAAATGGTTTCTCCGTATATTTTTGCCATGAGATTAAGAACTTGGCTATCAAGGTGTCAACGATATGGATTCCACATTATCTAAGTAGCAATTTTGATGTTACGTTGCTTAATTGATGATATTCACTAAAAGTGATCTAATATTATGTAATACGGATATAATTCAAAGTGATCTAACACATATAAATATAACATATTACAATGGAGTGGAACTGAACCATATAATATATGACATACATTTGTAATACAAATATAATTCAAAGTTATGTAACACATATATACATATTACAATGTACTGGAACTGAACCATATAACATATGACATACATATTAATACAGATGTAATGATCAATAGTATCGATTTTGATTATCATTATTTATAATACACGTAAACTTGGATTATATATTATGCAATGGGAAAGTATGGGGTGTAAATAATAAACTTTAAATTAACTTGGTGAATATTTAGAACTATTTGGTGAATTGACAAACTTAAAACATCCAAAAATTGAAAAACGTTCATTTTTCAAAGAACATTTATTGAGAAACGAAGATTGAGGACCGACTCTTTAAGGCAAAAAGGAGTTGTCTCTCCACCCATTCTTGTTGAGCATGGTTATTAAAATCTAGATCTAAGTCTTAAAATCGTACGATTCTACGATTCAAACTATGGTCGGCGATCCGAATCGAGGTGTAGAATCAGAATCAATCCGAATCGTGATAAAATCAGGTAGAATCGTTCAGAATCATATCAAAATCGTAAGATTCAATTAAAATCGTAAGATTCTATTGAATTTGACAATTCTTTGCATTTTGTTTAATAAAAAGGAGGTTAATGGGCTAATTGTCAAAACTCAATAAAACAAATAGCTAATTTACAACATTAGATTAACATATTTTTCAGATTTGACATGTTTTTATAATTTTTATAATTTTTAATTACATATTTTTTTAGAAAAAAATGATTTTTATTTATTTTATTTTATTTATTTATTTTAGTAGAATCTTACGATTCTACGATTTGAATCTACGATCCGATTCAAAGGGGCCCTTGCGATCCGATTCTAGAATCTCGATTTCAATAACCTTGTTGTTGAGGGATTCTCGCTCGGTTGATACAATTAACTTTATGCTTAAACCATCTTTAGGAGTCTAGTTCTAGCTTGATATATTTTAGAGTCACGGATCATTGTTGGAGAGCATACCAAAGCTCTGCCCTTCGTCCAATTTCTGTCGACAACATTTACATTGTTCTGTTAGCATATTAGGATTAGTTAGTTGAGTGAGTTAGTTCTATATACATATAAGGCTTTCCTTGTAACAGATTCATCAATTCATTCAATACAGAATACAGAGCACTCTTCTTCCTCCTCTCTTCTCTCCCATTCTTTGCTTCAATTCTGTATACAAACATGGTATCAGAGCAGATGTCGATTCTGCAATTCTCCTTCGATCTTCATTGATCAATTTTATTTCCTCCTTCGATCTCTGATCGAGATTTGCTCGATTTCTGGATTTTTCTTCCAATTGCTTCTGTCGATTCTTGATTGGCGTCAATGGTGACCGCAGTTGATAGCAGCGATCCACTGTACGTTCATCCGTCAGACAGTCCTGGAGCTTGTCTTGCTTCAAAGTTCGATGGGAAGAGCTTTCTCTCTTGGAAGCGCGCAGTAATGGTGTCTTTGAGTGCCAAAAACAAAGTCGCTTTTGTTGATGGCTCCTTCCCTCGGTCTTCGATTGGAGAAGATCCAATTCGCCTTCGTTTGTGGGATCGCTGCAACGATTTGGTTATCTCATGGTTGGTCGGTTCTTTGGAAAAGAACATAGCTGACAGTGTCTTGTTTGCTTCCACCGCTCAAGCAATTTGGTCTCAGCTCCATTCTAGGTTTGGAAGAACGAATGGCGCTCAGAAATTCACAATTCAGAAAGACATTGCATCAATGGTTCAAGGTACTGATGCAATTTCAACTTACTTCACAAGAATCAAGAAACTATGGGACGAATTGGATTCTATGAGATCAATTCCCCCTTGTTCTTGTGTTTCTGCACCAGCATTGTTGGCTTATGAGGAAGAACAGCGTTTATATCAGTTTTTAATGGGGTTGAACGAGTCCTATACTGTGGTAAGAGGGAACTTGTTGATGATGCATCCTCTACCTACTGTTGATGATGCATATTCTGCTTTGGTTCAAGAGGAGCAACAAAGGGAGATCAAGTCTTGTATACAACCTAGCCAGATAACAACTTCTTTCAATGTCATCTCTTCACAGAGCAATCTTGCAAAGACAGGTTACAAAGGAAGAAATCCTAAGATCTGTACATTTTGCAAGAAGCCAGGACACCTTGTGGAGTCTTGCTATAAAGTGATTGGATATCCTCCAGGATATGGACAAGGACAGAAGTCTCAAGCACTCAATGCTTCCACAGAGAGCTCAGGTGGTTTCACTTCTTCAGAATTGGCTCAAATAAGGACCTTATTGTCTCAGAAAAGTGTTCAACCAGATCAGTCTACACTAGTGGAAAAAACACCTGTTGAGGCGGTCAAAAACCCCCCTGTTGAGGCGGTCAGGGGTCGCTGCAACAGGGGGGGCTGCAACAGGTCATGAGCTATTGAGGCGGGCAGAGCCCGCCTCAACAGAGGGGTCTGTTGAGGCGGTCGGGAGGGTGACCGCCTCAACAGATCAGACGTTTTCTACCTCTGTTGAGGCGGGCAGAAGGGTGACCGCCTCAACAGAGGGGGTCTGTTGAGGCGGTCAAAATACCGCCCGCCTCAACAAGTAGGCAAAAAGTTTGCCTCAAACTAGTAGTGCCCGCCTCTAATATCTGCTGGGCTGAAATAATTACGATTGAAATAATTAAATGATGCTTGTTGAAAGCTTCAGCTCATTTTCCAAACCAAACTGAAATAAGTGCGAACAAATAAATCAACGAACAACTTCAAGTAAACAAATTTGTCGATTAACCGATTGAAATAATACATGAACATATCGATCTGATAATTTACAAGAATATGACTATATAAATAATCTTTTAATGAAATAAATAAACAAATCAAAATAAAATAATACAAGAGTATCAGCTTCAATGGAGCTTCAATGGAGCTTCGATACATACTGCATATTTGAACTTGGATCTGAGGCGATGTGAGTCGATTTCGAGACTCCGACGCTCGGATCTGAGGCGATGTGAGTCGATTTCGAGACTCCCCTCGTCTCCGCCTCTTCTTCTCCCCCACCGACACCTCCTCCTTCCTCACCGTGACTTCAAACTCCGGGCACCTCCTCCTCCACAACTTCAGCTCCACCCTAGGCCTCTTCAAGGAGTTCTACCTCCACATCAGCACCCCCTCCCTCCAACTGACCTTCTCCCCGACCCCGCCCTCGAAACGGGCCAGCCCCTCTACGTCGCCCAGCGACACCGCCTACCGCCTACCGCCTCAACGTCGCCCTCGAAACGGGTCGACTTCGACGTAACCAACGACACCGCCTACCGCCTACCGCCTCAACGTCGCCCGAATCGGCACCTCCAGCATCGACAAAGAGAGGGGTGGGTTTGGGAAGAGGTGGGAAGGAGGAGGAGAGAAGGAGGCGGAGGAGGAATATCTGGGTTTGGGAGGAAGAGAGAAGGAGGCGGAGGAGGAGAGAAGGAGGCGGAGGCGGAGAAGGAGTGGGAAGAGAGGGGTGGGTTTGGGAAGAAATGGGTTTGGGAGATAGAACAAAAAAATGGGTTTGGAAGAAATGGGTTTGGAAGAAATGACAGAGACGGGGAAGAAATGACAGAGACGGGGAAGAAATGGGTTTGCAGCAGAGGTAATAAATGGGTTTGGGAAATAACAAAAAAATTTGGGTAAAAAGGACAAGTTTTGAGGCGGGCAAAACTCTGCCCGCCTCTAATTTTTGTGTTATTTTGAGGCGGGCGCCTTACTGCCCGCCTCTAATATCTTCGTTGCATCATTTGAGGCGGGCGCCTTACTGCCCGCCTCTAATTTTTAGGCTCTGTTGAGGCGGGCGCCTTACTGACCGCCTCAACAAGTCAAAAACACAAATATTATTTGAGGCGAACGGATATTTGCCCGCCTCTAAAGTACCTGTTGCAGCGAACTAAACGACTGACCGCCTCAACAGATAGTAGAATAAGACTTTTTGCGTCGGTTTTTAAGGTGACCGCCTCAACAGGGGGGCTGCAACAGGTGTTTTTTCTACTAGTGCTATTTGCAACATGGCTGGTATATCCTCTTCTTCCTTTGCTGTTTTTGGTAAATCTGTATCTAACCACATATGGATCATAGATTCTGGAGCTAGTGATCATATGGCTTGTGATTTTAGTTTATTTCTGGATCACAAAGACTTAGATACACCTTTAAAGGTTCATTTACCAAATGGCACAGTGATGTTGGTCAGTAAAGTTGGCAGAGTTCAGATAACTACAGAAATAATCATTGAGGGAGTTCTTTTTGTTCCAAACTTTAAGTTGAATTTATTATCAATACAGAAACTTGTTAAACAGATGCAATGCCATGCTATTTTTTCTGATGAATTTTGTGCACTGCAGGGACTGAACTTGACAAAGCCTTTAGTCCTTGGTAGAGCATCAAATGGATTGTATCTTCTAGAGCAGTTGAATACTCCTTCACAGCATGGACTGAAGAATTCTAATGCTTTATCTGTCTCTTCCAATGAAGAAAATAAGACTGTGCTACTTCATAGAAGATTAGGCCATCTTCCCTTCTACAAGTTAAAAGTACTTTGCAAATTAGACAGTTTAAAAGATTGTATTGTTCCATGTCTTGTTTGTGCTAAGGCTAGGCAGGCTAGACTTTCTTTTCCTAGTAGCTCTATTTCCACTACTGATATTTTTCATACAATTCATGTAGACACTTGGGGTCCTTTCAAGACTCCCACTTATGATGGATATAGATATTTTCTCACAATTGTGGATGATTTCTCAAGAGTTACTTGGATTCATCTATTAAGTGATAAATCTAGTTCTTTTACTGCTTTACAGTCATTTATCACAATGGTTCATACTCAATTTGATAAAACTGTTAGAGTAGTAAGAACAGATAATGCATATGAATTAGGATCAAGCAAAGCTTCTTCAGAATTTTTTACAACAAAGGGTATAGTTCATCAAACTACCTGTGTTTATACACCTCAACAGAATGGGGTTGTGGAAAGAAAGCATAGGCACTTATTGGAAGTTGCAAGAGCACTCTTATTTGATGCTGGTCTACCTTTGAGTTTTTGGGGAGATTCAGTGCTTACAGCTTGTTTTCTGATTAATAGATATCCTTCTTCAAGCTTGAAAGGAAAGTCTCCTTATGAGGTTTTGTTTTCTAAACCTCCTGATATTAGTTCACTGAGAACATTTGGTTGTCTATCTTTTTCCTCCACTGTAAAAGCAGGAAGAGATAAGTTTATGCCAAGAGCTTCACAGTGTGTTTTCCTGGGTTATCCTGCAACCAAGAAGGCATATAAGCTCATGAATCTGGAGACAAGAGAGATTATATACTCCAGAGATGTTATTTTTCATGAAGACAAAATGCCATTCTTAAATAAACAAGCTGAAGACTCTTCAATATTTCCATCACCTTCTTCTACTATATTTGAGGATCATAATGTTGTCACTGATGTGTCTTCTTCCCAGGCTGCTCCACCTACTGAAGCTACAATTAGAAGATCTTCCAGAGCCTCTAATCCACCTTCTTACTTACAAGATTTTGTGTGTACTAATGTTTCATGTAACAGTGTTCTTACTACTTTTACTTCTCAGGTAGTAGACTTTAACACTGTGTTTGATGATAGTCAGAGGTTGGTGGCTAATGTCAGTCTTCTAGAGGAACCTACTAGTTTTGAGCATGCAAGTTCTTCACCAGAATGGCAAGAAGCAATGCACAAGGAGCTAGCAGCTTTGGATGCAAATCATACATGGGATATAGTGGATCTACCTCCAGGAAAGAAGCCCATTAGTTCCAAATGGGTTTACAAAGTCAAATGCAAAGCTGATGGCACTCTGGAAAGGTACAAGGCAAGGTTGGTGATAAAGGGATGCACTCAGAAAGAAGGTATAGATTACACAGAAACTTATTCTCCAGTAGTGAAGATGACAACTATAAGGAGCTTGATAGCAGTGGCATTAAAGAAAGGATGGCATCTTTGTCAACTTGATGTCAACAATGCCTTTCTACATGGAGACTTACTAGAGGAAGTATACATGAAAATGCCACTAGGAATTCCTACACTTCAAGGCAAAGCTTGCAGACTGAACAAATCCTTGTATGGATTGAAACAAGCCTCGAGACAATGGCATGCCAAGTTGTCAGAGGCATTAGTGTCACAAGGTTTTACACAGTCAGAAAATGATCATTCTCTTTTCCATAAGAAAGAGGGAGACTCAATAAGTTTTTTAGCTGTATATGTTGATGATGTATTAGTCACAGGAAATGACAGCAGTGCCATTGAGAGAATAAAGGGCTATCTGGATGCAGTCTTCAAGATCAAAGATCTAGGACAACTCAGTTACTTTCTAGGAATTGAATTCCTGCATTCACCTCAAGGGATCATTCTGTCACAGAGAAAGTTCATCCAAGAAGTGTTGAAGGATTTTGACAGTGAAAATTCAACACCTACATCTAGTCCACTAGATCCTAGCATCAAGCTCACAGATCCTTCCACAGACTTCTTGGCAGATCCTACTCCATATAGAAGATTAGTTGGCAAGCTCAACTTTATCACACATTCAAGGCCAGATATATGTTTCTCAGTACAACATCTAAGCCAGTTTATGCATAGCCCTACTCATCAACATTTCAAAGCAGCTGTACATACACTCAGATTTCTGAAGGGCACACTAAACTCAGGATTGCTTCTCAACAATTCAACAGACTTCAAGCTTCAGGCCTATTGTGATTCAGATTGGGCATCCTGTACTTGCAGCAGAAAATCTGTAAGTGGTTACTTAGTGCTTCTTGGTTCTTCGCCCATCTCATGGAAATCCAAGAAGCAATGTACCATTTCCCTGTCAAGTGCTGAGGCTGAATATAGGTCTCTCAGAAGGTTGACAGCTGAGTTAGCTTGGCTCACAAGGTTGTTGACAGAGATGGAAGTACCAGACATCAATCCTGTTCCCATTAAATGTGATAGCCAAGCTGCAATACATATTGCAAGGAATCCAGTCTATCATGAGAGAACGAAGCACATAGAGATCGACTGTCACTACATCAGATCTAGGCTAACTCAAGGCATGGTTACTTTGATTCATGTTCCCACTACTTCTCAGCTTGCTGACATTTTTACTAAACCTCTTAGTGGTCCTAATCATAGTCATGTAATGCCCAAATTGGGTCTTTTACCAGCACCTCCAATTTGAGGGGGGGTGTTAGCATATTAGGATTAGTTAGTTGAGTGAGTTAGTTCTATATATATATATAAGGCTTTCCTTGTAACAGATTCATCAATTCATTCAATACAGAATACAGAGCACTCTTCTTCCTCCTCTCTTCTCTCCCATTCTTTGCTTCAATTCTGTATACAAACATGTTCAAGGTAGTAACTTTACCTTAGTTTCATTTGAATTATCATTGTTTAATTTGGCTCGTGCAAAGATAGAGTAAATCAAACAGTGGGCTATCACTCCATTACAATCAGAATTCCTCAGCAACTTACAGATCGAGGCCAACTGAGGCTTGATTTTCAGTTCAAATATACATTTTACAATAGCTGCATGCACCATACCAACAAAATTTGTTGCACTGCATGATCCAGAGGGGCTTTTACCACTGGCAAAATAGAACCACAACATCTTCGAACTTCCATTGATTGTGAAGAAACACTAGATTGCCAGTTTGTTTTTCAGTACAATAGTTCTTCAGTATAAATTCATAATATATACATGATAGACATATATACAATGTTCAAGCAACAAGGTATATAAACAGGTGGATTTTATAAATGCATAATGTGTTGTTCCTAACCATAAAAGATAGATACAGAAGAGAGCATGAAATTGTAAACCGTAGCCTAGATTTTGTCAGTTTTGAGGAGAATAATCATTTTCTTATTGAGTGTGTAATGGATGATTGTCATTGTTGATGATCAATCTATAGTGTTTTTAGTTCATATCATTTGTATATAAGTAGAATAAGAGATGTGTAATCTGTAATTGGGCTTGACCCATAGGAAGAAGCCCATATATCATCTGGAATACTCAACCCGACCCGTTTTGAGAAAGCCGGAGCTCCGCGTTTCACTTATTGGGTTGGGGTATATAAGCCTAACCCTTGCTTTCTCTCTCATCGATCTCATTCCTCCATCTGTGAAAGAGAGTTTTAGGGTTAGGGTTCTTGAGTGTTCTTGGCTGTGGTCTGAGAGCTTGATCTCGACAGAAGCAAAAGCTTTGCTTCTAGAGATATCTTCGAGTGGATTGTGTTCTTGCTTGAAGTTGGAGATCCTGATAAGTGGTGAAGCTTGCAGATGCTCGACGGAGTGGAGGTTTAGAAGCGATTTGGATATACATTTGGTTTTAGGGAGTTCTTCTTCTCTTGCTTTACAGATTATTGTTATCTTTGTTCTTGTGTATTTGATCTGAACAGATTATTGTTATCTTTGTTCTTGTGTATTTGATCTGAACTTGGAGCTGGAGCTGTGCTCTCTTGTATGTTTTTTGACCTACTTAGTGGATTTGTCCAACAATCTTGAGCCTACGGGATATAGGCAGAGTTGGAATCCCGTTAACAACCCCGTATGTCATTTAGATTCTGATAGTAAACTTGTGTGTATTTGGTAATATTATTGGAGAAGTTGCATAATGTGTGAAACTTATACTCATAAGGCTTAACTAAAAGATTCAACAAACTAAACAATTACACAGCATACAATATTCACACTCGCCACCAAACCGCAACTCCAAATTCTTCAAAATCACATCACAGACAGTTGTGAATATCCAAACGGCGATAACAGAGGGACGTTAAATATCCCTTCATCCAAATCCGAAAACGACTTCCAAACTGACGGCGTTAATGGACATGAATCGACATCCAACAACTCTTCCTTCTTCGCCATCTTCTTCTCCGAAACCTCCTCCTCCTCCTCCTCCTCTTGCTTCTCCTCACGGGTTCTTTTCTGGCCAGCCTCAAGCTTCGCTTCTATAGCGCTGTCTATTTCCGTCTTTCCGGCCTCATACGGGAAATTGAGAATCGCCTTAGATCCGCGAAGCTTGAAAGCGGCTCGATCGTAGGCCCTAGCTGCTTCAATGGAGGTCTCGAAGGTTCCGAGCCATATTCTAGATCCGCGTTTGTTGGGATCTCGGATCTCGGCTGCGAATTTCCCCCATGGACGTCTCCTCACTCCTCTGTAGTGCTTCTGCTCCTCCTCCTCTGCCTCGATCTGAGGCTGATTCGGAACCGCGATCTTCATAGACGGCTTCCGATTGTTGAATTGAGATTTAGACCTAGAAATTGGGGGAAGTGGCTTGGATTCGGGGATTGGGAACTGGAATTCGGTGGAAGAATCGGAGAAGCCGGCATCGGAGGCAGGTAAAGGAGAGAGTAAGTCGCCGAGGAGGTGTTGCTTGATGTAGGCGAGAGTTTCAAGTTGGTTTGTCGTCGCCATGGAGGGAGAAAAAAGGAAGATGATAAGTCAAAAAGGAATGAATGAATTGATTGAAGAGAAAATGATACGAAAGTGAGTGAGTGAGTGAGTGAGTGAGGAAGGTGGAGAAAAGGTATTTATAAGGGAAAATATATCGGCTGCGGCGGTTTCCGAGGAAGGTGGTAGGCTGCAACGAGGAAACAGCATTTTCATAAACCGGTTCACTGGCTTTAATCCTGAAAATGGGCCGGTTCGAACAAGATCGATACATTTCAAATGGACCAGTTTTGGGTAAATACCTAATATTTTTTAAGTTTTTGCATCACTTTTCTAGTTATATGGAAATACTCATTTGCTGATATGACAATTATAACAGAGTTGTCAACAAAATTTGTCAATAAATTTTTTTAACAGAGTTGTCAACAAAATTTTTAACAGACCTGTCAACAAGAATAATAAGTTGTCAACACCAATAATAACCCTTTGTTGACGTTGAAATTATAACAGAGCTGTCAACAAAAATTTTAACAGAGTCGTCAACACAAATTTTAACAGAGTTGTCAACAAGAATAATAAGTTGTCAACACAACTAAATAAGCTGTCAACCCAGCTAAATAAATTGTTTACACGACTAATAAACGGTCAACAACATACAACACGAGTAATATTACAAAATTGTCAACATTGTCAACACTTTACAAAACTCGTCAACACCACTAAATTACATTGTCAAAAAAATAATTGTCAACACATTAATTTTTTTTTACACACTAAAACAAACTGCATTGTCCCTGCATAATCCTTGTCAACACTGTCAAATTTTACACACATTAAATAAAATTATCAACCCATTTTAAAAAGTGTCAACACACAAACTAAAATATTAGGGAAAGATGGAGATTTTTGTTGGTTATCTAGTGCTTGTTAAGGTTAACCCTGTGTTGGAAATGGGATTGTGGAAGAAAAGCAACAGGTCGTATTATAGTGCTTCTCAACTCATGGCACATCAGATTGTCATAGAAGGCCTTGCAACTTAGTGTGATTGTTGTACAAGAACTGTACTGAGTACTGATTTGATCACGGATTTAATTCCTCAGCTCGATGAAATATTGACTGCATAGACAGTTTTTATTCAAACAAGAAAGAAATATTGCATTTCCTTGACCAACTGACTCACAAGTTTTTCTGTTGCTTTTATTGCAGAAAGTTCATTTCCTGCAGGTTGATATCAATTTGATTTCTTCAATTTTACTGAACGTTTCTTCAATTAAATTTTGTTAATGATGTTGTCCCTGCAAGATGGACAAAATAGACGGCTTCTAGGTTGTTCTTGACGTTGAAGGGGATTGAATCGTAGATTGATTTGAGAACAGAGATGGTTGGGGAATTCTCTGGCCTGACTCCGGTGTTGATGTACAGTACGGCGAACAGACGCTTCTCCATCTTCACGAAGATCTTCTCCTCCAAATTCTTGTTCACGACCTCGACGCTCACAGATCGGACTGTGGAAATCGAAATCAGATTTGCGAAATCGAAGATCTGAAGAAACTCGCAAGAAAGTGAACCTACCGGGGAAGAATTTGGCGAGGATGCGGAGAATGAGGCGGTCTTGCTTGTCACGGCCTTGGATCTGGAAGAGTTGGAGCTTGTCGATCAAGGCTTTCTGCTCGGCCTCAGAGACGGAATTGGAAGCAGTATAAATTGTGAAGAGGAGTGAGATTTGGCGGATCTGGTTTTTGGGATGAGATTTGGTGGTGTGGATGTGGGAGAGTTTTATGGGAGGAATTGGGGAAGATGACAAGGAATTGATGAGAGCAACGGATCAGGAATTCTGCCATTTTCTCTTGAAAGAGGGGCGCGTGTATACACTGAGGGGAGGGAGAAGAGTATTTTCATAGTGTTTAAAAAAGGAGTACAAAAATCGCATATTTAGTGCCCAATAGGGCATTGGGCACAAATCCTTCTTCAAATGGATCTAGGATTTATAAGCCCACAACCCACTTAATTACGCAATGAGGGAGTGTGTGACACTGAATCATGTTTTGGTAGTTAGTAGATACTAACCTCATTCCAACATTCATAAAACGAAAAAAATAGACTTGTTTGATTTGGTGCACCAAAATCTAGGGCGAAACAAGGAGAATTATTGGGATCAATAACCTAATTGGACAATAAGAAAGGTTTATAATTCTTTTTTATTTGGGTTAAATAAACTAACTTAGGCCCCGTTCGGTAAATATTATGCAATACCCCAACTTCAACTTCAACCAACTTAAACTCTCACTTAATACAGCTTTTACATAAGCTACCCCCAGATGAAGCAAAATGAGCAACTTCATACAGCTTAATACAACTTCAACCCACTTTTCAACTTCAACCCCCATTTTCTTCAATCTTGCCGAACGGGGCCTTAATCTGAATCGCAATCCGTCATCAAGTGAAATTGTCCTCAATACAAACTATTAATTGTCATCAACATAAACAATCATCACGTATAAAAAGGTTAGTTAACACACTATAAATATTTTAAATATTTTAAGGTTAGAAAATATAAGTTAATATGTAAAATAGGGATAGATAATGCACATATATTTTCATATTTTAGTTATAAAGTTTGCATATATATTGTACGAAAATATTATCATTATCTTTGTAAAAATTTAAAACCCGGTCTATGCACGCTGCGTTTAGTGGATTTGTATTTTTTGTCACATTTATCTAATTAAAAATCACTTTAATGGAAGAAAAGCCTTGACCCATCATTGACCGGCATTGGACACCGTTTAGCATTGGTTGATCAACCATTGATCGTGGATTCGTGGTTGACTTCCTTGTGCACTAATTTTGGAGTGTACTAAGAGCATCAGCATGTTATTTGGAGTAACACAATTAATTTAAAAAATAAAAAATAAAATAATGTGTCATAATATTTCATAAAACCAATCTCATAAGTGGAGAGAAGTAACATAGAAGTGTTACTCATCCAACAAGTAACACTTACACATTTTGTCAAGTGATTTTCTACCATTGATTGGTAAATAAACCCCACCACTAAATCAACAATTTTCATCACAATAAAATATGGATGTATGAAACTTGAGTGGAATAACACCATTGTAGGACTAAAATAACAAACATTGATATAAAATATTAAAAAATTAGTTGTGTTACTCAAAATGGATAACACCAATGTAGATGCTCTCGTAATTGAGCATTATATTATATTATAATTGTGCATTATATTTTAATAAAAAGGTTATATGAGAATAGTTATTATTAATATATAAATATATGAATGGATTATTTATAGGCAATGGCTATATGCACGCGAATCGAGGCATATATGCACGCGATTCTGTGCGCGCAACTTATGCGCACGCATCTGTGCGCAGTTCTTATGCGCATACGTGTTTTACGGGGTATTACGGGTACTTTTCGTAAATTTTCAGAGTCTGTAACACCTTGTGCGCCTAACTACTGCGCACAGGTTGAGAATCTGTGCGCCGTGTTTCTGCGCACTGTTCAAACATAGTAGCCGTTGAAATTTTTGAAAAAAGTAGCCGTTAAATGTAAAACTGTGCGCTTAGGTTCTGCGCACAGGTGTTTTAGGGTTTGGGTTTGTGCGCGGATGGTTAGAGCACGGGTCTTTACAGTTTCATTTGGACCACAACGGTCATAAATGTGCCTATATAAAGCCATAATCTCTTCATTTCCAACAAATTCATTCAAAACCTCTTCGTTTTCCAACAAATTCATTCAAAATGTCTCGTCGTAATCAAAACTCTCGTATGTTAGAGTTGATTAATCAAAGTTGTGAAGATAGTGATGAAGCACACGATTGGGATAGCGGATCACAAGAAGAGGAAGACGACCCGAACGACGACGAATGGTTGGATGGTTTCTTAGAAGACGAAGAGTTCGGCGACTGGGATCCGAGTGGTGAATTTGTGGTTAGTATAATATGTTATAATTTGAAACATATGGTAGCGTAATTAGTTTCAAATTAGTTTCATATGCTAGCGTAATTAGTTTCATATGCTAGCCTAATTAGTTTCTTATGCTAGCCTAATTAGTTTCTTATGCTAGCCTAATTAGTTTCTTATGCTAGCCTAATTAGTTTCATATGATGGCCTAATTAGTTTCATATGCTAGCCTAATTAGTTTCATATGATAGCCTAATTAGTTTCATATGATAGCCTAATTAGTTTAAAGTAATGATTCGTATTTTGCCTTGTTATTTTGGTAGTAGTGTAATTGTCGCTCTACAATTACGTATAGGGGAAAGATTATTCGGATTATTTTAGAACCGCACAATATTGGGATACTCCGCAAGAATTGTACGAGTGGGCGAGAGATAGAGGAAAGGAGTTAGTGATAGCTTTGGTAACGCGTAATTCAAGTCCGTACCAAATAAGTATTGTGTGCGATAGATTTGGAAAACCAAGATCTGGGAGGCCAAAGGTGAACAAAGAGAATCCAGAGTTGGCTGTTCCTAGGCTTAGAAAGTCGAAGTCGAAGAAGTGTGAGTGTAGATTTCAGCTACTGGCAGTGCGAAAGAAAAACATTCCCGGGGTCGCAGGAGAAAAATGGATTTTAGGTGTGATAGAAGGTCGGCATAACCATGTGCTACTTGCTAGTTTTCATGGGAATGCATTCATGGGTCGAATGACGGAGGAGCAAGAGCTTTGTGCTAGGCGGTGGGGAGATGGAACTGGACGCAAGACGCCAAAAGAAATTATCTCTAAATTGAGGGAGAAGTACCCTGGTAATGTTACTTCAAGGAGACAAGTTGCAAACTTTTTGCAGAAGGTGAATTACGAAGATCGCGGAGAGCTAAACGTGACACAGTGGTCGCTTAAGTTTTTGCGAGACCACGACTACGTAGTTCACCCACATAGAGACACGACAAACGGAGAGGTTGCAATATTATTCTTTGCTAACCAAGAGTCGTTGCGTTTGTTGAAGAAGTACCCGTACGTGGTAATTATCGATGCGACGTACAAGACAAACAAGTAAGTCTCTACAATACCTTGGTCGATATTTAGTTCGGATAATGATATATGTTCTGTAGTGATATATGTTAATGTTTCAATAGATATGAAATGCCGCTCGTAGAGATCGTTGGATTCACCAGTACACACAAGACGTTCAACATCGTGTATGCATTGACTAAAGCGGAAAGGATTTATCATTACACATGGATAATGATTCAATTGAAGTCATTATTCATAGATTTGGGAGTGATGCCAACGGCTATAATGACAGATTGCGAAGACGCGCTGACAAAAGGGATAAAGACTGTTTTCGGGAGCGAAGTTCAACATCTGTTGTGTTGGGTGCATATCAAACACAACATTGAGGCACATGCTTCGACCATCCTAAAGAGACAAATTAAAGTGGAAGCCTTTGCAGGACAATGTTGGGGACTATTTTGCTCAGCTACTGAAGAGACCTATGAACTGCGGCTCGAACAGTTGAAGAGATCTTGGAAGAGCGGCCTTGTGGGATACGTCGAGAGAACATGGCTTAATCCTCACAAGACAAGTATAGTGAGGGCTTGGACAGATCATAAGCTTCATTTCCTTACGAGGACTTCAAACAGGTAAATATTGATATTTTTTAGTTAAAGACGATTATATCATAACGGCGTACTTTCTGAACTTACCAACTTAACTGTTTTTTAGAGTTGAAGGGATGCACAAGGTTTTGAAAGATATTATTGGTTCCAGCAGAGGGGGCTTTAACAGAGTGATCGTACGGATCCATCATTCAGTACTCCTTCAGATTGATTCAATTAGGGCGAGCATGAACATGTCTCTCTCCAAACGACCAACTGATTTTGATGATCCAAACATGCATCCGCTTGGAAGGGCTATTTTTTCCCGACTATTCTACAAAGTGTCAGACAGGTGTTTTGATCATTTGTTGGCTACTTATGAGATCATGTTGACGGGGAAATTTCCTGAACAATGCACCGACCATTGGGTGAGGAACTGTCTTGGGTTGCCGTGCGTCCATCAAATTGCACACGCTATCATTTCAAACACACCCCTGATTGAGGATGACATTCACCCGTTCTGGAGGGATTTGCATTGGGATGACACTCCTGAAACAGAAGACGACCCAAATCTGAAGGTCCGAATGAACATTATAGAGTTGCGACTCCATGAAATGTTCACCAAGTTGGAACTTGGAACCTTGAAGAAAAGCACGGCATACCAGCTAGGTGAGTTGTATCAGGACTTGGAGCATCCTGAACTAACTACCTTGAAAGAACCGACAAATGTGAGAAGAAAAGGCAGGCCAAAGGGTGCAAAGAACAAGGATAAGGAGGAGGTTGACAGTGAAAATGACAAGGAGGATGACATAAAACAAGAAGATATGGAGCAGTATGAGATGGAGGAGGCAAAGCAGAAATCAAAAGGAAAGAAGAGTACAAGAGCAAGACGGCCAGGTCGTCCTAAAAAGGAGGAGGATGACAGTGAAAATGACAAGGAGGAATCGAGAGAGAAGAGTTATTTTGAGCACAAAAAAGAAGAGCTGGAGAAGTATGAGAAGGAGGAGGCAAAGCAGAAATCAAAAGGAAAGAAGAAGGCAAACAATACAGGAGCAAAACGACCAGGTCGTCCTAGAGAGCAAACAACGACATCACTTCCCGTGGTCATTGAGGCCGAGGAGTTGCATTCTCAACCCATGCCCGACCTATCACAGCCTGAAGGATCAAACTACACTGACTTCGATCAGTGCCCTGAAGAACTTGGTGTTCCTCTCATTCATAGGGGGGTTGACTTCGGCATTGACAATTTGGATGATTTTTGGCTTCCATACATCACAGATGTTAGACAGGTACGTTCTGACGGACATTGTGGTTATAGGTCGATGGCCTTACTTCTGGGAAGAAAAGAACAAGAGTACGGAAACATTCGGCGTGAGCTGGTAACGGAGCTGCTTCAGAACCGAGAATTGTACGAGCCTATTCGTCGTCGTCTTCGTCCGGGTACTTGGGAGGATCTTATTCTCCAAGTTAACCATTGCAGAAGCCCTTGTTTAGAACTGTACTGGTTGCACTTTCCACTGATGGGCTTAGTTTTTGCCACCCTATACCAAGTTGGCCTCGTGTTATTGTGTTGGGATGCTCCGACCTTTTGCTTACCGCTAAGGTGTAGAACAGAAAACGCTGATCCTCCACGACGGATTTTCGGCATGGCACACGTAGGCAACCGTGACCACTTCATACCGGTAAAGTAGACAATTGTACTTGATACTTGTGTAATCATAGTTTTTTGTTTAATATCTTAAGTCGATTGTGTTTATATAGGTGGCGTTGATGGTTGGTTCGCCACTACCGCATACTCCCGGTTCGTGGAAGAAACACGTAGATCCAAACATTCAATGGTGGGAAGAAACATTTGGGGACAATTTGAGGATGTATCGAGAGTACCGCATTTCAAATGGTCGGGCACCAGATCCATTCATGTATAAAGGAGGGACCGAACCCGTTCACATATCTGACTGAGTGAGATTGTCATGTAATAATTAGAAGACGCGTTGGAATTTCTTAGTTTGTAATGCCTTGGTTTTTAATGTTTCGTATTTGTTATTTTGGTAGTAGTGTAATTGTGCTTTATATAATAATGAATGGATCAGATTGCATTAGAATTTCTTAACACGTCCGAGAGACAAAGAAGCGACAATGAAAATACATAATGAAAGTACGTAATGAAAGTACACAATGCTCATAACATTAGATGTCTACGATTTAGGCGTCGTCGGCAGAAGAGGAAGAGCAGTCGGAAGCATAGACGATACTACAAACCATCAACCGCAATTCTTTTTCTTTAATCTTAAACCTTTCCATCAGGACCTTCACTCTATTGTCACTCTTCTTTTTCTTGATGATTAATTTCGTGATAGCACGTAAAGCAGTAGGGGTATGCTCTGGATCAATAAACCTGATTCCGAAGAAACAATTGCATGCATAATGCCTTCGTCCATACTGGTCAGGCATGTCTTCGTCATTGTTAACGTAAACATTACACATTTGGCGACACCTTTTTGTACCAGTACACATTATCTGTGGAGGGTCAGGCTTCACACGTCTTGGGGATGATGATGATGCCATATTCGTAGTTATGTTCTTCGAAATAAGTAAATAATAAAACTTTAGTTATAAACATGAAAGCATATACAAAAAACAAAGCATGTACAAAAATGAACAAAAGAAAAATTTACCGATTAAGTAGGGAAACTTCGATTTTTGCTGTAGTTGAGATGCATGAACTAGTTGAGATGGATGAAGAAATCACCACCTTCAAACCGTTGGTTTTATAGGAATTTATGTATATGGTGCGCGTTGATTCTGCGCACAAGGAGTTACCGATTCAAAATAACGGTAACTAAAAGTGCGCTATGTAGCTGCGCACAAATTTTTAACGGTAATTTTCTGTGCGCGTTACACCTGCGCACCAAAAGTTACAGATTCAAAAAGTTACAGAATAGGTGCGCTTTACCTTAGCGCATGGCTGAAATTTCTGTGCGTTCTACCACTGCGCACTATACTCTTCATTCTTCGAAATAGTTGCGATATGAAGGGTCTAGCACATCGATGTGGATTATGTTTGAAAAGCTTATACAAAATAGTGTTATTAGGCATATAAAGTGTGTATACGGTCTCCCCGTCACAAAAAGTTGATCGAAAATACGCAAAAACGCAAAAACGCCTTATCGGTCCTGATGGCCTGTTAAGGTCGAGAATAGGCGGTTCGATGCCCAAACGACGTTGGAATGCAATGAAACTTGTTTTCAATGCATATTATAGCTATTTAACCTTGTCGGTAAGTTCGAGTCGAAAACTCGAACTCTTCGAGTAACACCTCCTTTGTAAACCTTCACTAGTCTTTCATTCTTCGAAATAGTCGAAGTAGTTGAGATATGAAGGGTCTACATGGGTGTTGATTATGTTTTTAAAACTTATACAATTATGTGTTATTAGGCATATAAAGAGTGTATAAGGTCTCCCCTTCACAAAAAGTTGATCGAAAAAACCTCGCTCGAAGGTTCTGGACATGCGCTGGTACTGGTGGTTACATTTGTGAATTCCGCGAGTGGATCGATCCACCACACCCTTGTTACTCCTTAGCTGCAATAAGAGATCTATTCTCGAAGATACGTACGTTGGAGGAGGAAAACGCCGATCTTAAGGCGACCCTGGCTTCCAATCGTTAGTTAAGTGGTTGTTGTAATCGTTAGTAAACAAGCATAGCACTGGACAAAGAGAAGTTGAGGAGGGACAACCTATAAAGATCCCCAACCGATATTGGTTTCGATGTTCGGATTTAGCAAAATGTACGAACTAATAAGAGTTTGGAAACTGGTTATTAGTTGGTACATATTGCCGACTCCGAACATCGAAACCAATCATCGGTTTGGGGATCTTCATAGGTTGGTCTTCCTCACCGTCTCTTTGTGTAGTGTTGTTGTTGAAATTTGTATTTCGTTTTCAAATCAATATAGTTTTTCACGTCTTGTTGTTCAGATTTGTATTTGCATTATTGTTCGGAGTCGTTTTGAATATTCAAACAAGCAAAACATAAAATTTAAAACCATCACACAAGAAAAATGCATACAGCAAAACATCAATCGTACATAAAACATCCATCAAACAAAAACAGACGTCAAGCGTCTAATCCTGAGTCTCCTGAGTATAAGGCGGAGCATCTTCCCGAGGCACATCACCCTGAGTCATATCATCTTGGTGCGCATCCTCCTGAGTGCCGCATCCACTCCCATGGCCACTCTCATGAACATAATCTCGGAAAACAGGAGGTGGTGGTGGTGGTGGCATCCACGATGCACGTGGGGGAGATGGTGCCAAAGGTGCCTGAGGTGCCTCTAAGATTGCAAGCCAACCACGAATCACATCTTCAGTGGCCCAAGGTCGATCCGAGATAGGGGTGTCTAGAAAAGAGTGCATCATGGCTTGAAGGATCTGACAACGCTGCAAACAAAACGTAAATTTAATCGTTAGTTAAGGTCTAAAGCTAAGTTTTGTACAAACTTTATAAAATTTTACATACCGCTAATGCATCGATAGGCACCGGGGTATATCCATAGCGAGGCGGGCGATCATGTCTCTCAGAGGATGGATCGACGACGGGATGTGAGAACTCGTCCAGCCAATCCATATAGTCATCAGACATCTTCCATGCTGGCTCTGCAACCGGCCCATCCAGATCGATCAGAGGCCTCGGCTCTGCGTCCCATGCAAGAAGAAGCTCAGGTGCATAAACGACGTCATACCTCGTGCAACCCATGGGCCGATGAAATGACAACGGCTGAATGGGTGGGTCGGGAACGGGCTGAGCCCGCCCAAACTGCCGCAGGACTCTCCTAGGGTTGTAGGCCTCATGAAATTTCCAGATGCTCAATACGCCCTCAAATCTCGTAGGAGAAACCTCTGGTGAGTTGAAGTCCAAATCTCTCCATGGCTGCCAGTTAACCTGAAACAAATAACAATCCAAATTAGACACGTATTGCGGTAATGAAATAAAAAATATAAGAAATTAAATCCAAACCTGCTCATATCTCATGCTGTCGAGCATGAGATATGAGCAGGTTAACGCCCAGTATCCGAGCTAAGTGGTGTATACAATCCTACAGCAGCATCTCCATGGGCGAATGCAGGGTTCGTGACAAAGTGATCACGAAAATGAGGAAAGTATGCCCAGATCCAGCACTACATATAAACAATTACAGATTATTAGTAAAACTACGTGAATAGTTAAGAGTTATTCACCAAGACGTTAACGACAAGATCTTACCCTCAGAAGAATCCCACATGAACCAATGGTTGCCGTCTCGACTCTAGATGCAGACCCTAAATTGCGATACACTAACGCAAGTATGCCGGCTCCCCATGCAATGTCCCCTGTACGATCATGGTTGAGAACAAGCGCCGCGTACTGGACCTTGACACCCTTTGTCGACCTGTCCACCAAGACAGTCGAGCCCAGAAGCAAAAGGAGATACAGAGTGGCAATGTGACTCTCATTCCTGACTGGCGCATCAAACAAAACTTCCAACCGAGCATTGAGGGCACCGAAATGAATGCCACCTGAGCTATAACATGCCTTCATGTCATCAGCCTCCTGACCCATAGCGTCCGCAAGCGCCGCATAGATCTGGTCATCTGTCATAGGTGAATTGCAGCTATGACCATGTATACGGACTCTGAGGATCTGCATCACGTCATGTAGGCAGATGGTCATCTCAGCAAATGGCATGTGGAAAGTGTTGGTCTCTGGATGCCACCTCTCCACAAAAGCAGAAATCAATGCAGCATCGATCTGAGACGCTATGCCCACTCGGCGCAGCTCTGTCAGCCCAGAACGCTCAGCAAGCCTGAACCATGTACCCTCCTCAGCTGAAATATGATGCTCATAATCATGAACCTGTGCAGATCTGTACATCACCCTCAGGAGCTTCCTAGCCTAAATAAGTACAGAAAAAAATTTGCGTCCGGTTAGTAAATAAGAAACGTATAACTTATTATAAGCATTCAGATCAATGTTATTGAACATACCGGATCTAACGGAGCCGCCTCAGCCTCGGCCTCATCCCCGTCCCCATCCTCTGGCTCATCCTCTGCCTGAATATCTCCTACTCGTCGTCTCTGCCTGGGACGACGACCACCTCTAACTGGAGCCGCAACCTCCTCACCAACAACCTCCTCAACTGCAGCCCCCTCAGCGACTCCCTCAGCAGCAACACCCTCACCACCAACTCCCTCAGCACCCTCCTGACCTCTCCCTCTCCCTCTCCCTCTACCTCTCCCTCTCCCTCTCCCATCACCTCGGCCTCTGCCTCGGCCTACAGCTTCCCCCGCACGGGCACGCTTCCTAACCTGCACCGGGGGCACCAATGGTACATCGGGAGCGGGCCCTGGAAGAGGACCACGCGACCATATCCATCTCGCTATATGCGTCTCATAAGAACACAATAGGTGAGGCGCACGTGGACGACAAATGTCCTGCATCGACTCCCCGAGCCAAGGAAAATATGTCTCTGGGGCATGGTCATCGTCGTCTAAATCTCCCGACACTGGCTCTGAAGATGCGATTGGCTCTGCAGATGCGACCGTAGGAGGAGAAGATGTCGACGTTTCTGCATCTGTCACTGCAGGTAAATCCTGCTCTGTATGCTCTGAACTGCGAGGTAAAGCATCCTGAAACAGAGGTGCGTCCTGGATATCATAGTCATCCGTGGTCACCTGCGCCTGTACTGGTGTGGGCTCGATAGGGTCGAACGCAGTAACATATCGACCAGGATAATCTACGTCGTCATGGAAATCTGCTCTCTGTCCATCCATCTCCATGTGCGAACCATCTATCTCCTGCTGCTGCAGCTGTGCCTCCTCGTACTCATTCCCTGGCTCACGGCGCTCAGGTGATCCGGTGCCGAAAAATCGTTCGAGGGCCTCGAACGATAATCGCACACCGGCTGCCACATCATGTCGACGTGGAAGCCGTTCCGCTACTGGTGCGGGCATCGTGTTGCCCGTCTGATCCATGACGGCTTGTATAGTCTACATGTTTTTACATTTTTAGTATGACTAATTCATACTAAAATATTCGGAAATAATTTGCAACTTCGTAATCAAATTCGAGTCTTTATATCTACGAAAACTAAATTTTTTAATAGAAATTGTTAGAAATTTAACAATTAAGTCATAACTAGTTATGAATGTTAAGTTTCTAATATTTAAATCATAATTACTAAAAAATAAACATCTCAACTAATACGAAATAATAATCACTACTATTACTAAAAAATTACAATTAATACGAATTCATAATAATTCGATTAGGCATTCGATTAATGCATAATAATCTGAAACTTAATCGTAATTATAAAAAATTACGATTAATAAGAATTCTAATATTTAATTCATAAAAAACTGAAATTTAATCGTAATTATGAAAAATTACGATTAAATTACAATTAATACGAATTGTAATATTTAATTCATAAAAAACTGAAATTTAAACGTAATTATGAAAAATTATGATTAAATTACAATTAAGATACGAATTCTAATATTTAATTCATAAAAAACTTAAATTTAATCGTAATTATTACAAAAAAAAATTACGAATAAATTTCCAAAATTAAATACGATAAATATTTGAAAAAAGCGGGTTTAGAAATTTTATACCGAATAAAGATCGTGCGGTGTCTCCGGAACCCGAGTCGCCGGAACAGTCGCCGGAGGAGCATTTTCCGCTGCCAACGCCGCTCGAGTCGCATACCGCTGGCCGCCTCCATCCACCAACGCTTCATCGTCGGACAAGGTCGCCGGAGGTGGCTCTGTTGGGACGGAAGTCGCCGGAGGTGTTGGGATTGGGACGAAAGTGGTGTAGTCGGGACCGGAAGAATGAGGGGGTTCGGAATCCATTGACGGAATTGTGTTTAGACGAGGGAAACGCTCGGAAATGGGAAAAAACTGATCGGCGCCGTCGAGTTACTGTGCGCAGAAAATAAAAGAACGGAGGAAGGAGAAGAAGCTGCGGCGCAGGGTTTAATAGCCCCTGCGCGCAGTTCTTCTGCGCACTAATATGTGCGCACAAGTTCAGCGCACACGTTCGGGAATCCGAAACGTCGTGCGCTGAACTTTTGCGCATTATATCTTATGTGCGCTTTGTTACTGCGCACACATTTGACAGACATCGTCAGAATTTTCACATTTATCCCGAAAATACCCTTGTGCGCAAGAAAACTAAGCACCAACCTATGCGCATAACATTTGCGCACCAAATCGCGTGCATATAGAGAAAAAGTCGCGTGCATATAGGCGTTTCGTATTTATATGTATATTTTTTTATATTGCTAACTCGAAATAAAAGATGTCGGATTCTCTTTCAACAACTGCTTTTTTGGTTTAAACCACCCGTTATTTATCAAAATTTATAAGGATTCACCCGTATTTCGCGTAATGATTTTAAACCACCCAAAAAAGTCATTCCGTTAACAAAGTCACATCCATACCTTCATTATGTTAGCCTTCCGTTAACAAAGTCGCATCCATTTCTAAAGGATCCAAATCTAATATTTCGAGTTTGGTTTTCGAAGAATGGAATCCGTAATCGTGAAATTAAAGCTTTGCGCTACTGATTTGGCTTTTGAATCGTCGAATTTCGTCAAGGATTGAACGAGTTTATGCAGTTCGAGTTTTACGGTTCTTACCGTTTCATTTGGGATTCGATTCGCTAAGAATTGGATTCTGGTACTGCAATTGGTGTTAGATTTGTCTAAGTGAAGGCCCGACGAAGCAATTCAGTGGTCTAATTCTTGAATTTGGTTGAGAATCGACAGAGTTCTTCTGATTTGAAGTTCGTCGTCCTGTTCGTCAAAATAGGGTTCTGGAAGCCAGAAAGTCTGTGATGGACTGATTGCTGTTGAAGTTGATCCTACCATGGTTCTTGAGCTCCTGTGAAGGTTCATGGCACTCATTTCCGTAACCGCCTCAAGTTCGTTCTGCACATATGGTATTCTGCTTTTCGATTAATTCAATTTATGTGCAAAACAATGGAAGCAATTTCGTTTTCTCTTAACACTGGTGCACATTGCATTTATCTGGGCATATTGCATTTAATAGGGGATTTGTAGTTATTTCTTCTTGTTTTTATAAAGAAACTACGAAAAAAGTTCCTCATTCTCAGTTTCTTATGAGATTCAGGCCATTGTCTAGCAGCTAAAACTAAAATTTGGTAAATTCGCACGAATCTTGCTTTTTTTTTGAAGCATTTGAGTGCATATTCATGAAGTATAGGTTCTTTTGGTGTTATTTGTGTCTTCAATTGATTGATTTGAAACAGATTTGGGTGACTTGTTCCATGATATTCTTTTGAAAATTTAATTTGTTATCGAGGTTATAATGGACAATTCCACTATTTAACAAAAAATGTGACGGAAACCGTTTGTGGGTGGTCAGTTGTAAGAATTTTGGCTCTTTTGGGTGGTTTAAAATCAATACGTTGAATGTGGGTGGTTACTTGCAAATTTTGACAAATAACGGATGGTTTAAAGTAAAAACATCTAATTGTAGAACAAAATTATTTTAGTGGTCGTATTTGTTGAATCCCTGCCCCACCTAGAGAGAAATTTACAAGGGAAATGCATGCATAGAAAACTTGGGCAGCGAGAGGATACGTTTGCTCTTTGGCATATAGAACGCGCGGCGCGTGTACTTTCTTTCTCCCCTCTGCTTCCTTGTTCCCAACATTCCTTTGAGACCCATCAATGCCCACTACGGTGGACATTAATGATGTCGCCATGAATGACCCCCCAATCGGAACTCCCCCGCCTGGGGACCCACTAGCCATTATGGCCGAGGAGTGTGATATGACTGCGGAAAATGGAAACCCTAATAGTGCTCTGGGCACTGTCACGCCAAACCCAACTCAACCTGTCGTGCTTCCGGCGCTGCCACCTACGCACCCTGGGGTTGCTGTTACCGGCGGTGCTACGACTCCCATGGAGAGCTCGTCTGTGTCTAAGGAGACAGAGCACAAGGCGTCCTCCCCGTCCTTTTTGCAGAAACTGACTCAGGGCCTCCCTGAGACACAAGCCGACAAGGACAAGCTTGATTTCATAAACAAGCACATCCAGATCGAGATCCCACATGAAGACGAGGGAATCCCGGCGGTTACTATAGGCCCAGAGGTTATTGACTGTCTTGCTCAAGCTTGGAGAAATTCTGTGGTTATCAAAATCTTAGGGCCACAGATTGCTTTTCAGTCGTTGGAACGCAAGCTTAAGGAAATGTGGAATCCGATGGGAAGGTTCGTTATCGTTGATGTTGCTAAGGATTACTCTATTGTTCGTTTTGAGATTGAACAGGATTTCCTCAATGCCCTTTTGAATGGACCTTGGTCTATTTTTGGCCAATGTCTCATGGTGAAGAAATGGGAGGCTTCCTTCAATCCCTCTAAGGATGTTATTCAATCCATTTGTGCTTGGGTTAGATTATCTAATCTCCCTGTTATCCTCTATGACGAAGCTGTTATTTGCAAGATTGTGTCAAGCATTGGGAAACCAATTAGGGTGGATAAAAATACCATGCAAGCCACTAGAGGGAAGTTTGCTAGGGTTTGTGTTGAACTTGACCTTAGTAAACCTCTCAAGGGGGCCATCCTGGTCAATGGAGATCCTATTGTGATTGAGTATGAGGGAGTCGGAGAAATATGTGTTACTTGTGGCAGACAAGGCCACTCCCTGGACAAATGTCCTACCTTAGGTAAAGCTCCTCTGGAAATTGGTCCACTGTCCTCGTCCGGGAAAATTGTGAACCCGACCGCTGGTGCGAAGGAGTCCGAGACCGAGAAAGCCATTGTTGATGGTTACATCGGCGAATGGTCCGTCGTTCATTATGGTAATTCGAGAGGCAGGGGTCGACAAAACACTTCATCCCAAAAAAAAAATCAGAACGGGCATAAAAGCTCAGGCAACAGGTATGCAGGTTTTGCCCAAGAGCCTGACCAGGCGGAATATGAGGAATTCTTGGCTGCGGAAAAGGAAGCAGTGGAAGATGACCTTTTGGAGGTGGTTGCAGATAGTCATGCAGGCAAACAGAACGAACAGTATGCGGCTGGCCCTAGTACGGGGAAAGGGAAAGCTTCTAAGCAATCGCCAACCATTGGATCACATAAGGCCAAAGGGAAGTTGACTAAACCTTACACTTTTCAAGCTATAAAAAAGCCTAATAGTTTTAATGTGCAGAAAAAGGGGCCCACGACTGCCACCTTTGGCAGGTTTTCCAAGGCTAACAAGGGAAAGAAAGTGGTTATAGAAGCAGGACCGAAAGAAAAGGTTTTTGCGGGACCACTGTCGGGGAAACGGAACAGACCGAATGACCCACTGTCTCCTTTTCCCTCTCCCGTTTTTAAAGGTCCACTTATCATCGCCAACAAACAGGTTGTTTTGGCCTGTAATGGTAATGGGCCGGTCCATCTTAAGAAGTCCAATGAAGTTGAGGCCCATCCCACTGCTAAGCAAAACATGGGCCTTGATCCTCTTCTCTCACAATCTATCGGACCAGATCACAATCAAAGCCAAACGCACTGTTGAGGTTGCGATGGGAAATATTGCAACAGAGGAGATTGAGGGCGATAACTCGGAGAGCTCTTCTCCCATGACCGAAGATGCTTAATCAGGTTTCTTCCCTCCTTGTTCCTCCCTCGTTATTGTTTCTCATGAATTGCCTTCTTTGGAATGTCCAGGGTGCCTGGAAGAAAGGCTTGCAACGAGCGTGTAAGTACTATGTTCGACAACATCACATTGATATCCTTGCTAGCTTTGAACCTCGTATTTCGGGAGACAAAGCGAATGAGGTCTCTAATGTCTTCAAGTTCAGTAATTGCCTTCGGGTTGAGGCGGAGGGTTTCTCGGGTGGGTTGTGGCTGCTCTGAAAAGATGATAGACTCACTGTTGAGGTTCTGTTGGCCCATGATAACTTCATTCACTCTCGGGTTTTGTTGGATCAGGACGAAGTCCACCTTATTGTTGTTTATGCACCGCCCTCTCCGCAGCTTAGATTTCAGTTCTGGAAGGATCTGCACCGGGTTATTTCTAAGATTGATCAACCTCTGTTTTTCGGCGGGGACATGAATTGCATTATTTCGCTTGATGAACGATCTGGTGGTCCCAACATCCTTTCTCAGGACACAGACACGTTCATGCAGTGGATCAATGATCTGGATTTGATCGATCTCGGTTTCTCCGGGCCTCAATTCACTTGGTCTCGAGGAAACAATGCTGACTCCAAGATCTCTAAGCGTCTGGATCGAGTCTTAACGAACCTCCCTGACAGATTAAGGTGGGATGAGGCCTCAGTCCGCCATCTCCCGGCTATCTCTTTGGACCACAATCCCCTTCTGTTTACCCTCTTGGCCTCGCTGGACTGCAATCATCTTCGTCGCTCGTTTCGCTTTGAAGCAGCGTGGATTCTCCATCCTAACTTTCTCGACTTTGTTCAGTCTAACTGGGATGGAGGCTTTGAGGCTTTCGCTACTCTAGATTTATTGAAACAACTTATTGTTTGGAACAAAAAGACCTTTGGCAACATTCATTATCGGAAATCTGAATTACTTGCTCGTATTTGTGGGATCCAGGAAGCCATGGCACGTCATTCTCATCAGGGGTTGGTTACTCTCAAGAATTCTCTTACGGCAGAGTTTGAGCTTACTCTTCAGCAGGAGGAGGCTCTTTGGTTTCAAAAAGCCCATACTACCTGGATTAATATGGGAGGTAAAAACACTAAATTCTTCCACCTCAGTACGATTATTCGTAGAAGACGCAATAAAATTGTTGAGTTGCGTTCTGATGCCTCTGCAGATAGTACCTGGATCGATGACCAGTCAGCCCTGGAGACTCATGCTCTTAATTTCTTTGAGAACCTGTACTCTCTTCCTGCTGATGAGCACCAGTTTGTGCCTTTTTCCTCGGGGGGTTTTCCGCTTATTAGTGCTCAGGATTTGGCGTTACTGGATGGACCGACTATTGAGAAGGAAATTTGGACGGCCATTAATCATATGGGCTCCTACAAGGCCCCTGACATTGATGGTTTTCAGCCCATTTTCTTTAAGACTTGCTGGCCCGTTATTAAGCCTTCGATTATGACGTTTGTCAATGACTTTTTCGAGAGGAACATTATGCCTAGTGGAGTTAATGACACTATTATTGCTTTGTTTGGTAAGGTTGCGAAACCCGAGTTGATTAATCAATTCCGCCCTATTAGTCTTTGCAACGTTCTCTACAAGATTATTACGAAGATTTTGGCTAACCGCATTCGTCCCCTCATGAGCTCTCTTATTGGTCCTACTCAAAATAGCTTCATTCCCGGGCGCTCTATTACGGATAATGTGGTTCTCATGCAAGAGATTGTTCATTCCATGCGGTAGAAGTCTAGTGGTAAGAAGTGGATGCTTCTCAAACTCGACTTGGAGAAGGCGTATGATCGTGTTAGATGGGACTTCGTGCTTGATACGATTGCCGATGTTGGTCTTTCCCCCCGGAGGCATGACTGGATTGAGTCTTGCATTAAGTCTCCTTCGATGAGACTTCTTTGGAATGGGGAGCTCACCTCGGACTTCTCTCCTTCCCGGGGTATCCGACAAGGCGACCCGATTTCCCCGTATCTTTTTGTTCTTGCCATGGAAAGATTAAGCCATAGTATTATTAAGTCCATTGGTGATGGGGAGTGGACTCCTACTGTTATTTGCCGGAACGCCCCACCCCTCTCACATTTGTTTTTCGCGGACGACATTATCCTTATGGCCGAAGCGTCGTCTCGTCAAATGAATGTTGTGATGGACTGCCTGAAGCGGTTTTGTTCTTCATCGGGCCAAAAAATCAATGCGGCTAAGTCCAAAATCTTCGTTTCCTCTAATGTGTCTAGATATTTAGCTAATGAGCTTGAGATTATTAGTGGTATCGACGTCACTTGTAATCTAGAAAACTATCTCGGTATGCCCATCCTTCACAAGAAAGTTGTTATTGCTGACTTTGATGAGCTCTTGGGCAAGATGAAAGGTAAACTCGTAGGGTGGAAGGTGCGTACTCTGAATTTTGCGGGCCGTGTTACTCTTGCTAAATCGGTCCTCACTTCTCTCCCGGTGTACTCTATGTCGTCGATCCAAGTCCCTAAGACGGTCTGCGATAGAATTGACCTTATTACTCGTGGCTTTGTCTGGGGGGGATTGCAATGGGAAGAGAAAGATGAGGCTCATTCCTTGGCATGATCTGTGTAAGCCGACGGATCAGGGGGGTATTGGCATTCGACCCGCCCGTATGATCAACGTTGCCTTGTTGGGGAAGTTGAGTTGGAAATTACTCAAGGGTACTGCGGGCACCTAGGGCGATCTCTTTCGGGCCAAGTATGGTATTTCTTTCAAAGGAAGCTCCATGACTCAGACCACCTCTATTGATGGTTCTTCAACTTGGAAAAGTATTCTTTGGGGGTCCTCGGAGGTCATGATCCCTAAGGGGACGCAGTGGAAAATTGGTGACGTCCGCCTCTGTCGTTTTTGGGAAGACCGGTGGATTCAAAATACTAGTCTGCTTGAGGTTATTACCTCCCCCCTGCCTCCCTGCTTGCTGAACAAAACGGTTAGTGACTTCTGGATCCCGGGTGCCGGGTGGAACTGGGCTGCCTTTAGTCGTTTCCTCCCAACGAGTGTTCTTACCAAAGTTGCCTCGACGGGTATCATGGACGGGTTGGATGATCATGACTGTCCCTTTTGGAATCCTTCGTCCAACGGCACCTTCACCACTGCTTCGGCCTTTCGTTTGTTGCGTGACCGAGGCAGCGATCAGATTGACCCGGGTCTTAGCAAGATTTTCAAACTCATTTGGAAAATCGAGGTGCCGGAGCGAATTAAATCTTTTCTGTGGAGAGTGTTGCAGGGAGGGATCCTTACGAATGTCGAATGATTCCGGCGTCACATCTCTACGTCTGCTGTCTGCACAGGTTGTAACGAGGCCCCGGAATCGATCCCGCATCTGTTTCGCGACTGCCCGCTCTCTAAGGAGGTTTGGAGTCTACTCATCCCTGCCCATAAACTTCACGCCTTCTCCTCGGATCAGCATCTGACTTGGCTGCGTAAGGTCTTGGAAAATAAGTATGAGCTCTGCCCGACTTGCCCTGACAATATTCTGTTCGCCACCACCATTTGGTGGATTTGGAGATGGAGGAACAACCGTATTTTTGATCCCGATAATTTTTGTTCGGATAAGAAGTGCTTCATTTTTAACCAAGTCGAACAGTTTCAGAGAGCTAAGGCTCTTGTTAAGAACCCGACTGCCTCTAATTGCACTCGGCCTGGTCACTTCAGTTGGAATCCTCCTCCGCTCAATTTCCTGAAGATTAACATCGACGGGTCATTCCAGGATTTTAGTAACTCTGCTGCTGCGGGGGTATTTGTCGGGACCACTTGGGTCTTTGGGTTTATGGTTTCACCTCGTCGCTGGGTACCTGTCCGGTCTTGGCCTCTGAAATCTGGGGCGTGCTACATGGTCTCACTCTTGCTTGGTCCAAAAATTATAAGTTTGTACTGCTGGAATCCGATTCCCGCCTTACTGTGGAGCTGATTAATGGTTGTGAGCAGCCTCTCCACCCTTTTGCTAGTCTCGTCTCTCGTTGCCGTGTGGTTTTTTGTAGAAGTTGGTCTCTACAACTTCGTTATTTTCCCAGAGAAGCAAATAGTGTTGCGGATCGCATTGCTTCCATGGGTTTTGATTTCCCGCTAGGGGTTCATTTGTTAGGCGATCCGCCGGATTGTATTTCGAACCTTCTTTTGGAAGATGTAAGGGGAGTGGTCACCCCGTTTTGATTTGGTCACATATGCAGTATATCTGACGGAGAGTGCCGTCTCTCTTTTACCGAAAAAAAAAAAAAACTTGGGCAACTAGAAAAATCGAAGAGCAAATAAAATCATATTTGTATGCTTACTACTCTTTATCATTTTTTGATCTTTATGATTTAGCTTTACACAACTATTAATCTAAAACAACATATTTGTGTAATAGTTTACGAACCTTTCATTTAAACTTTCCAATCTAAAATAACACTTATTACATCGGAAGAAAAGAAAAAACATTTGAATTGCTCACTTCAAAACTCCAAAGTTGTTTAATATATCATGACAAAATAACAATTAGAGATCTAGTGAAAAAAGAATATTGTAAAACAAAGAAGATAAAAAAAAAACTTACACACGTAGCCAGGAATGCAATTAAGTTGGTCACATATTTCTTCTATCTATAAATGAAAATGAATGGGGCAATAAATCACCAACTCTTCACTCCACTTGAGCGTTACTCTATAAATAGCTAATAGTAATACATATCTGAATATTCTCATAACAAATATCAGAGGTTTGTTTCGAGGAAGGTGCCAAAAGGAAAATAAAGATGGAGAATGATAGGAGAAAAGTCAGCAAGTTTGCAAGTTGTGGATGGAAGCTGACAATACTCTCCTTATCCATCTTCTAGACACCTAGCAATATAAGGGCCATTACTAAATACAGCCCGGTGCTTTATTCAAACGCAATCTGGTTTCTCGCGTTACGCGAGAATAGCAAAAATATTAACTTTTAATCTCGCGTTATGCGAGAAGCACGTCTCTCGCGTAACGCGAGAAATCAGGCTGCGTTTGAATAAAGTATCGGGCTGTATATAAGAACCGTATATATAAGTGACACTCTTTTTTCTTTTACCATGTCCAAGGGCGATCTATATACCCCTTACCATGTCCAAGGGCGATCTATATACCCCTAAATTAACGGAGAAAAACCCCGTATCCATTTTTTTATAACTGGTACCCGTCTTGGGCGCATCCCGGGTGCGTCCAAAACATTTTCAAAAAAACCGGTTCAGTTTTGGACGCACCCAGCTTAAACCGAATTTTTTAAAATTTTGACGGCAAAAAAAAAAAAAAAAAATTGGGCGCATCCAGGGTGCGCCCAAGAGTGACCCGATTTAAAAATAAAAATTAAACGCATCCGGGATGCGCCTAAAGCGGGTGCCAGTTATAAAAAACCGGATGCGGGGTTAAACGATCTAAATTAATTAACCTAGGTAGATAATAGCTCGTTTAGCTTTAAGTCCATCTCAAATGAGTTGGATATGAATAGCTTTCACCTATATTTTTTGTTCGATGCTTTCATTAGTACGGAGTATTTCGTTAATTAGTTCTTCAAGAGTCGTGGGTAGATCGCTCTACTAAATGTATTAGAGACACATATGAAGAAAAGATAGTACATATCTTATCTTTTAATTTGTATATATGGTTAACAAATATTTTTGTACGTATAGAAAGATAATTTCCTCTCTAAGGCTAGGCTATATATACGAGTATTTGACACCTTTCGTGTTCTCTAAATTTTTTATTTGTATCGTATAAAAAAATAAAAGTGTCGGACGAGAATAACTTTTAAAATACGAATGTGAGAATGATGTATATTTATAGTAAATTGGTGAACATTTACTCATTTAATACTAATTTGATGCACATTCGTTGACAAATTTAAAAACATCCAAAATTTAAAGAACATTCATTTTTTAAAGAAAATTCATTGAAAAATTGAAGAATATTCAGGTAAAAACTGTATATGTATTGTGTGCATCATTTTTTCAAAGAACATTTAAATATATTTTAATGCACATTCTCATTTTAAAAATTATTTTCACACCCATAAAAAAAAATAGGTTTTTTATAATTTTTTCGATTTAATTTGATTAAATATTACTCGTTGTTGATGATCGACGAGGGTACGGTCCAAATTAGATCGAAAAGATAAAAAAAAAAAAGCAGATTTTTGTTTTGTCTTTTTGCTTTTTGGGTAAAAAATATTTTTTGTTTTGGCTTACGTACATATTTCATCACGGTATCAAACTTAATATCTTAACCTTGTTCAAGACAATACTCTACTTGTTGCCGTATATTTGTACAAGTTTTATGTAATTTTTAACTCGAAGCCTATGTTTTGGAAAGTTTTGTGGTCAACAAATACGGAATCCATATACCCGAATACATATACACCTCGGTGGAATTCCATTTTAAGCTAAGTTGGGAGGACTTCTTTAGCTTTTCTATTGCAAGAAGGTTAGTTATTATATGTAGCATATAACTAGCCTTCTTCTCGCGTCATGCGCTGGTTTATATAACTCGATATAGTTAATAAGTAGTATGAAGTATTATGTAATATATAATTTTATATGAAAATATGTTGATATCTTAAATGATATTGATATATAATTAAGTTTTAAAATTTTAAATATAATAAACAACGAATATTAATGAATTGTTATACCAAAAATCTTATTTGATCAAATTATCATAGGTCAATTTTTAACAAATTTAAATAAATTAATTTCAACATATATAAAACTATATAATTTAAAACACTATCATAATACAAAAATATAATTGTTTCTCTTATTTATTAAGAAATCAATTTTTTGTGATAGCTAGAATTGGAGGAAGGTGATTTATTTTAGTAGTTATATAGAGATTTATTATGAAATAATAAAAATTTAAAGAAAATATTTATATGTATAACAAAATCATGAATGTCACTTCACACACAACCAAGATATGTCTGCACTTTTAAATATTAAACTCGTTAACACATATATATAACTCAATTTACTAACATATTATAATTGTATGCGCATATAAATACACATTCATATAAAAATATGTAAACATTTCTACCTCAGATTCAACCTTAAGTTGTAATACATATTGATATTTTATCTTTTTGTTGTCACATTATATAAGCAACGTCTGATAGATAAGAAAGAGCGTTTTCAATATTGTGTCGCCTCGGCGTCCCACTCCAAGGTTCACAAGAGCAAGGGTGACGACGCGGTGACCTGATAAATGGTGTAATAACTGGTAAAAGACAAGGGTATTTTGCTCATTTCCATTTTTGACAGAGAACTTAACATCGATATGATATGGTAGGGTGACTTTGCGCTGATGAAACGAAGATAAAAAGTGATTAAAAATGAATACGCATATAGTTTGACGCAATTTCACTCATATAATGAGTGGTTTCGTGTAATTTTTCCATAACAGAATGGTGAAACTCACACTACACTAATTTGAGAGTACATAAAATCAAGAATGTGCAAGACATCTCTCATTTTTCAACTTGATCACTTATATTTGAATCAACCAAAGAATAATTTGGGCATAAAAATACACATGCTCTTGAATTTTGACCACTTGTCAGCCTCAGGTTGACCCAATTGGACAAGCTTGTGTGAGCTGACATCTGTCTTTTGTCGCCTACTGCCGCCATCCAACTTGTACAACACTCACTGTTCATTTGCTAGCTTGCTTGCTTCTCAATTCTAATTTCTAAATACTGTAGATCCTTTATTAATAGGGTTTCAATAAGGCATGACGTCATAATTTAGAGAACAACGGGATTGGCTCAAGCGGGTCGATAAATTTAGAGAACAACGGGATTGGCTCAAGCGGGTCGATAAATTTTTCGCGTTAAGCGGGTTCTAGTCAGGTCGATTGGTTTCATATTTTCAATTTTTATTGTAAAAAGAAAAAGAAAATTTAAACAATATATTTATAATAATATTATATATTATTATTTAATAAAATAGTATTTTTTAAATAAAATGTAATAAAATATGTGAAAAGTGGGTCAACCAACGAGTTTCGAGACCTTCAGGTCAGTCCAGATTAGACTCATTGGATTTCATTAATTTTTCGAGTCGGATTGAGTGGATTTTTTTTTGGAATCGGGTCTGATCGACTCAGCGGACTGGATAAACTTTTGAGAGTTCTAATTGGATACTACCTCCGTCCCATTATATAGTTTCCGTTTCTATTTTGGGTTTCGGTTCTTCTCATTCCCCAATTCTTTCCATTTTTATCATACTTTTTCCTCATAAACTACACCCATTTCTCTTCTCTTACACACTTTTCTACCTCAAAATTCACATAAAACCACTTTTTATCTTCTCTCTCCTACATAAATATCACACCCACTCACATTCTCTCTCTCTTTCACTTTACTTCTCTCAATTCCTTAATTCTCGTGCAAAAGCAACAATGAGCACTATAAAAGGGGACGGAGGGAGTATGATGTATATGATGGTGATGTAGTTGTAACCTATATATTTGGTTTGATGCTTTCATTAGTATTTTGTTAATTACATTGAGTTGTGGGATGATCGCTTTACTAAATGAACACGAGTATTTGATATCTTATAAAAGAAATGTTTTTTTTTTCAATTTAAATCTTAGTTGAAGACATTTTTAGAGTACGGTCCAAATTGTTAGATAATTATTTTGATTTATTTTGATTATTCCTAGTTGATATTATCCTTTACTTATTTTTAAGAGTTATGGGCGGTTTGTTAGTAATGTATGGGTCTTAAATTACCGGTGAGTCAGTTTATATAAGTCTATATAAAGACAATAGAAGTTATCAATGAATGAAGAAGCAAAGTAACAAGCACTTAAGTACGTATTCATCAAAATATCTCCACCCTTGACATTTAGATCGAAAAGATAAGGGAAAGAAACAGATTTTTTATTTTTTCGATGTACTGTATACTGTTACAGTCTTACGTGTACGTTCCAAATTAAATAGTCCGTATTTTTTGTTTTGGCTTACGTACATATTTCATCATGATATCGAACTTAATATCTTCGTCTTGTTCAAGACAATACTCTGCTTGTTGCCGATCCCTTACAGGCTTACAGAATAATAGTACTCCTTTTTCTTTTATGATGTCGGCAGATCTATAGAACTGTTGGAACTGATTTTTGACTGGACTTCCGGGCACTTTTCTGGTGGGCTGCGGTCACCGGTTGTGCCGGATTATGGGAGCGTTGGCTTCGTCTCCGCGAGCACTACGCCGTAGTGTACTCACACGTCAAAATCGGGTTCCGTTTGAATGAGAAATGAAAGCTCAAAGTTGGTTGCTTGACTAAGTTCAAAGAACAATTTTGGAGCTGAATTTTGATATGGGTTTTTGTCCCACATCGAAAATTGGGGTGGGAATATGAAGGGTTTATATACCCCAAACCCCATACCCTTGGTAAGCCCTTGGGAGAGGTATGGAGAGAGGACACGGGGGGCCCTCGCGCGGTCCGTCCGGTCCTGGTCCGTGGTCTTGTGGTCTTGTGGAATGGGTCGTAGGCCCAAGCAGCAGCAGCTTAGCTTCTTTTTGAAGTGGGCTGGATCTGAAAGTTGGGCTGGCCCAAGCAGCTTAGCTCCTCCTCCAACAAACTCAGAAACTCTATTTAAGAGAGTTCTGATTCTCATTCTCAGATATCCGAAATATTCACAGCAATCCTCCTCCCTTCTCTTCTTCTTCTTCTCTGAGAGTACATCGCAGAACAGTGGTTCGTTGGCTTCTGCTTTTGATTGTGCGAAACAGAAGAGCTCGCAGTTGTATCCTGGGATTCTCAACGCCGGTTACCGTCACATATACGGGGCGTTACAGAATTAAGGACAGAGATTATTTCTCGCCTCTGCAGATCAAATTCGAGATAAATCTTCGGTAAACTTCTACCTTAATTCTGTTCTTTTGTTTATTCTTTACAGATTGTTCAAACAGCGGATTACAGGTCCTACAATCTTAATTCTGTACAATTTTATCTTGTCGCTAACAATCTGTTTGAGTTTTAAAGGAACAGAAAGTTACATCCCGAAGAAAAAGTAAAAACGAGAATTACTCTTTATAATTGTGAGGTTGCTGTTGTATTACAGAACCGAAAAACTGTGTTTACAGTTCACAGATTTCTGATTCTGTATTTACAGATTGCAGAATCTGTGTTTTACAGTTCGCAGAAATTCAGTTCTGTTTTACAGATTCGTGATTTCTGGAACTTTTACAGTTCGCAGGAATTCAGATCTGTTTTACAGATTCGTGATTTCTGGAATTTTTTACAGTTCGGAGAAATTCAGTTCTGTTTTACAGATTCGTGATTTTATGGAATTTTCACTGGTTTACAGATTCTGTGTTTACAGATTCGTAAATTACTGGTTCTGAGTTTAACAGATTCGCAGATTCTGGTTCTGTAATTTTTACAGTTCGCAGATTGCTGGTTTCTGCATTAACAGATTCACAGATTCTGGTTCTGTAATTTTACAGTTCGCAGATTTCTGGTTTCTGCGTTTACAGTTCTGCAGAAAACTGTGTTTTTTCAGATTTTTGAAATCTGTTTTGCAGAGTTACTTCTAAGTCATATTAATATTTGTTTGTCTTATTGAACATATACAATGACTAACGGAGATGAGAAAACTGCTGCTGACGCTGGAAAGGTCACTGGGTCGCCCCGAATTCAGTTTGGGACTATGCCTCTCGATCAGGCTCAGATACTTGATAGGGATCAAGTTCATAACAGTCCGGGTCATGAGAGTCCGATCAAGGAAACCCCCCCGGTTGTCCAAGTGGATCTGCCACCAGTGCCTATTCATTCGGCTGAACCGAGTCATCCGGCTGAAACGAGTCATCTGGCTCAACCTCCTCATCCGGGTCAAATGAGCCATCCGGTTCAAATGAGTCATCCGGGTCAATTGAGCTATCCGGGTCAAACAAGTCACCCAGGTCAAACGAGTCATCCAATGGATCTGCCTGATGTTCAGTTGCCTCATCTGTATGTTCCCCACAGACCTTATGTGACAACTATGCCGAACACAATCCATGCTGGGATCCTACCCGAAAATTTTGACGGGAAAGGGTTCAAAATATGGTCTCAGAAGATGGAGTTCTTCCTGAGTATGCTGGGTTTGGACAGGTTCTTGAAGGAGGGGAAACCTAGGTTCTCCCCACATGGCACTGATGCCCTATCTGATTGGGCGAAAGGGGACTATGCATGCAGAGGGTATCTTACTCATCGCATGATTGACTCGCTGTACAAGGTCTACTGTAACCATAACACCGCTAAGGAATTGTGGGATACTTTGACAAAGAAGTACAAGACACAGGATGCTGGCTCAAAGAAAGCGGCAGTAGCAAAGTTTCTGAACTACAAGATGGTAGATTCAAAGTCAGTCGTGGAACAGGTTGAAGAACTACAACTGATCGTCCATGAAGTGATCTCGGAAGGAATGACCATCTGTGAGGCTTTCCAGGTAGGTGCCATCATTGAGAAGCTTCCTCCATCCTGGGAGCAATTCAAGGTTTACTTGTTGCTGAAACAAAAGGCAATGAGGATTGAAGACTTGATCGTGAGGCTTCGGGTCGAGGAAAACAATAAGAGGGCCAATCAAGTTGGGCTCTCTAACAAGGCAAACCTGGCTGAGCATCGAGACAAGGGGAAGAACAAGAAGTTTCAACCTCAAAACACCACAAACTTCAAGAAGCAAGGAGCAAAGAAGTTCAGTGGAAAATGCCACAAGTGTGATAAGGTTGGTCACAAGGCAGACGAGTGTCGCAGCAAGCCCGACAACAGAAGAGACAAAGGGAAGAAGTCTCAAGCCAATTTAGCTGAAAACTCACTGACAGCAGACGACCTGTGTGCGGTGACTGAAGTGAATTTGGTTGGGAGCAACCCAAAGGAGTGGTGGTACGATACAGGTGCCACTAGACACATCTGCTCGGATAAGGGATTGTTTACCACTTATCAGAAAAGCCGAACATAAGAGAAGCTCTTCATGGGAAACTCTGCGACATCCAAGGTTGAAGGTATTGGGAAGATCGTGCTCAAGATGACTTCTGAGAAGGAGCTGACTCTCAACAATGTGCTTCATGTGCCAGACATTCGAAAGAACCTGATCTCGGGGACTCTTCTCAACAAGAATGGGTTCTGTGTCAAGTTTGTGTCTGATAAGTTAGTTCTTTCTAAGAATGGGATTTATGTGGGGAAGGGTTATGTAAAGGATGGGCTGGTCAAAATGAATGTAATGACAGTCCTTCCCAAAAAGGTTGTAACTGATGTTTCAGTGAATGAGAATAATCCTATTGCTTATGTCGTTGAGTCTTTTAATATTTGGCATGAAAGATTGGGACATGTTAATTATAAATCTATAACTAGACTAATAAGCATGAACATGATTCCAAAATGCAAAACAAGTAAAGACAAATGTGAAGTATGCGTACAAGCGAAACTCACAAAAACGCCATCACCCCATGTAAAGAGAACAACCGAACCTCTAGGACTAATTCACACTGATTTATGTGATTTAAAGTTCGTGCAAACTAGAGGCGGTAAGAAGTACTTTGTAACCTTCATAGACGATTGCACACGATATTGTTATGTATATCTATTACATAGCAAAGATGAAACTTTGGAAAAGTTTAAAGAATACAAGTTGGAAGTTGAGAACCAACTTAGTAAAAAGATTAAAATGATCCGAAGTGATAGAGGAGGCGAGTATAGTGAACCATTTAATGCATTCTGTAGAGAACATGGAATCGTTCATCAAACTACTGCGCCTTACTCACCTGAATCTAACGGGGTTGCGGAACGAAAGAACCGAACTCTCAAAGAAATGATGAATGCAATGTTGCAAGAATCTGGGTTATCCCAGAACATGTGGGGGGAAGCGCTGCTAACCTCCAACTACATTCTCAACAAAATACCGCATAAGGTGACTGGAAAGACGCCTTATGAGTTGTGGAAAGGTAATGTACCTTCATACAAATACCTCAAAGTGTGGGGGTGCCTAGCAAAAGTGGCGGTACCACCCCCTAAGAAGGTCTCAATAGGACCAAAAACCATTGATTGTATCTTCATCGGGTATGCACACAATAGTAGTGCGTATCGTTTCTTGGTATACAAGTCTGATATACCAGATATACATGCAAATACAATAATGGAATCAAGAAATGCATCCTTCTTCGAAAACACGTTCCCGTGTAAGGATAAAGAAAATCCGAAACGGACTCGTGAAGAAGGCGAAGCAAGCACTTCTGTTCAACCAACAGAAGAGGACAATGATGAACCTAGACGTAGCAAAAGAGCTAGAAAGGAAAAATCATTCGGTCCTGATTTTGAAATGGCTTATCTTTTGGAAAATGAACCTAGAACATTCAAAGAAGCCATGTCAACACCAGATGCACCTGCTTGGAAGGAAGCGGTGAAAAGTGAAATCGACTCCATCATGCAAAATCATACATGGGAGTTAGCTGAGTTGCCATCCGGTTCGAAAGCTCTTGGGAGCAAATGGATTTTCAAAAGAAAATTAAAAACCGATGGCTCAATCGATAAGTACAAGGCTAGGCTTGTGGTGCAAGGATTTAGGCAAAAAGAAGGCTTGGATTTCTTTGACACCTACTCTCCAGTTACGAGAATAACTTCAATAAGAATGCTAATAGCCATTGCAGCTATACGTAATCTAGAAATACATCAAATGGATGTAAAAACAGCTTTTCTAAATGGAGAACTAGAAGAGGAAATTTATATGAAACAACCTGAGGGTTATGTTGTCCCTGGACAGGAACACAAAGTGTGTAGACTTGTGAAATCCTTATATGGACTTAAGCAAGCTCCTAAGCAGTGGCACGAAAAATTTGACCAAGTAATGATGTCAAATGGTTTCAAAATAAATGAATGTGACAAGTGTATCTATGTCAAGGAAACTGCAAAAGGATACATTCTGTTGTGCCTATATGTGGATGACATACTCATCATAGGTAGCAACAATGACATGATCAAACAAACCAAGAACATGCTTAATGGAAAGTTTGACATGAAAGACTTGGGACTAGCGGATGTGATCTTAGGGATCAAAATATTTAGACATTCAGAAGGAATAGTCTTGTCTCAACAACATTACGCCGAGGCGGTACTTGAACGATTCAAGAACTATTCAAATGGGATTGCAAAAAGTCCGGTGGACCCGCATCTCAAACTGAAGAAAAACTCGGGTAATGGCATATCACAGTTAGAGTATGCTCGTGTGATAGGAAGTCTTATGTACTTGACAAATTGTACAAGACCAGACTTAGCACATGCCGTCAACGTACTAAGTAGATATACCAGTAATCCAGGACACAATCACTGGAAAGCAATAACTCGAGTATTGAACTACTTGCGACATACTCGGAGTTACGGGCTGCACTATGGAAGATATCCAGCCACTCTGGAAGGCTATAGCGATGCTAACTGGATATCAGATTCAAAGAACTCAAAATCCACCAGTGGGTATGTATTCACGCTGGGTGGTGCAGCTGTATCATGGAAATCCTCAAAACAAACGTTATTGGCCAGATCCACAATGGAATCTGAGTTCATTGCCTTAGACAAAGCAGCTGAAGAAGCAGAATGGCTTCGAAACTTTATGGAGGATATTCCTTTGTCGGAAAAACCAGTGCCAGCTTTAGGTGTACACTGTGATAGTCAATCGGCTATCTCTCGGGCACTGAACACAATATATAATGGTAAGTCTCACCACATAAGACGACGACATAAAACCATAAGACAATTGCTCTCAACTGGTGTAATCTCAATCGATTATATCAAGTCAGCTGACAACTTAGCAGATCCGTTCACTAAGGGATTGTCAAGAGAGCAAGTTGTAAAGTCATCTAGAGGAATGGGTTTAAAGCCTATGATTAAAGAGGATGCTTGATGGCAACCCTACCTAAGTGATTGGAGATCCCAAGAAATAGGTTCAAGGGGAAAACAAATTCAAGTCGAATCTAGAAGCGCACTTGGAGATATTATATCTTCTTCCCCAGTTCCTAGGATGATAAAAGTGCGATGGCAAAGTAGAGGTTAAGCATTTGCTTTTAATGAATCCATAAACTTTGAAAGAACAAAGTAGGGTATTGGTAATACCATTTATGGTCAATCACCTTATGAGTGTGAAATGGGGCCGTTTCTAGGAGAAAGAAGAGAGGCTACTTTCTCCAAGTTCACTCATGAATAACCAGGGATGTTCACGGCCAAAATGAACACAATCAAGAACCTAGTTCTGTGAGAAGATGAAACTGTGTGATAGTTATTGTCTAGGTTTACGTCAAAGTCCGGGTGGTTCAAGACATCATGTTCACTACCTGGTCGAGTAAATCCGATAGCTACTCACAATGGGTGGTTCAAGGCTGAAAAACGCCACCAGCTCAGATGCAGTGATTCTTCGCCCGTACTCTCAAAATTTCTGTCTGTCTTCTCTAAGCACGTGTAATAGAATCATTTCTATTCATGTGGGGGATTGTTGGAACTGATTTTTTACTGGACTTCCGGGCACTTTTCTGGTGGGCTGCGGTCACCGGTTGTGCCGGATTATGGGAGCGTTGGCTTCGTCTCCGCGAGCACTACGCCGTAGTGTACTCACACGTCAAAATCGGGTTCCGTTTGAATGAGAAATGAAGGCTCAAAGTTGGTTGCTTGACTAAGTTCAAAGAACAATTTTGGAGCTGAATTTTGATATGGGTTTTTGTCCCACATCGAAAATTGGGGTGGGAATATGAAGGGTTTATATACCCCAAACCCCATACCCTTGGTAAGCCCTTGGGAGAGGTATGGAGAGAGGACACGGGGGGCCCTCGCGCGGTCCGTCCGTCCGTCCGGTCCGGTCCTGGTCCGTGGTCCGTGGTCCGTGGTCCGTGGTCCGTGGTCCGTGGTCTTGTGGTCTTGTGGTCCGTGGTCTTGTGGTCTTGTGGTCTTGTGGTCTTGTGGTCTTGTGGTCTTGTGGTCTTGTGGTCTTGTGGTCTTGTGGTCTTGTGGTCTTGTGGTCTTGTGGTCTTGTGGTCTTGTGGTCTTGTGGAATGGGCCGTAGGCCCAAGCAGCAGCAGCTTAGCTTCTGTTTGAAGTGGGCTGAATCTGGGAAGTTGGGCTTCCAGATTGGGCTGTGAACTGCCTCGTTGGGGACGCCCAACTGAGTCAGCAACAACCTCCACAACTGACTCCACCTGGTGTCGTCAGTTCCGAGATCTCCTCCTCCAACAAACTCAGAAACTCTATTTAAGAGAGTTCTGGTTCTCATTCTCAGATATCCGAAATATTCACAGCAATCCTCTTCCCTTCTCTTCTTCTTCTTCTCTGAGAGTACAGCGCAGAACAGTGGTTCGTTGGCTTCTGCTTTTGATTGTGCGAAACAGAAGAGCTCGCAGTTGTATCCTGGGATTCTCAACGCCGGTTACCGTCACATATACGGGGCGTTACAGAATTAAGGACATAGATTATTTCTCGCCTCTGCAGATCAAATTCGAGATAAATCTTCGGTAAACTTCTACCTTAATTCTGTTCTTTTGTTTATTCTTTACAGATTGTTCAAACAGCGGATTACAGGTCCTACAAGAACCTCTAGATTGGTGGCTCATTAACGTTTATGAAAATGTGAATGTGAAACTAATTGCGGGTAGATTATGAGAGAACGAGCGACTAAGCAGACTATCAAATTCGAAATGACTCTCTTCTAATTTAAATTGATTGCATTGATAATCAAATTGGGGGTAGAAAATTTATGCATGTACGTAGTAAGAGTAAACTACGGACTCAAATTAAGAGAATTAGATATGCATAAAATTCACGAAAACGAGCCACTTCTGTTAGGGGGTACATAACACACTAATCAGATATGCTAAAATCGACATCAAACAAGTGAGTTATAAAGTAAAACAGAAAAAAACTCAAATCATCAATACATATACTAAAACAGAGCGGTATTTTTAAATGAACCAAGCCATAGTGGCGAATATGCTTGCTCATTGAATCTGTCGCCCGAGTTTTACTCATTCCACTAGATCGTCGGGGTTGCCGACCAAAAAATTGGGATTAAGTTATTCGCATCGAGAGCCAATCAAGTCTTTAGAATGAAATCACAGTCTCTTAATTAAGGAGTGTAGCAACGTCTCATCTATGCCGCACCGAAGGCGACCATGTAGAGAAGTTGGCGTGCCCGTTATTCAAATGGAAGTCACCAAACTTTCTTCCAAACCTCAGAGTCTGCAACTTCCATGTCGTCTCATTGCATTGTTGATGTGCTTTTGGTGAAGGTTCAATGCAGCGAGCGACAAAATTAAAAGAGAGATGGAGAGGAAAAATAAAATTGAACGAGTAGTTAGAGAAGAAAATAAACCAATATAAAACTTTATTTAAAATGAAAAATATTATGGGTCTTTCTATTGTGTGGGCAAGAGCACATAATAAATAACTAAAAGGAGAATGCTTTACATTTGTGATAGATTTATCCATTTTTTTAGGAAGGAGTAAGGTCTAAATCTCGAATCTCTCCTATTTTAGTTGTTTACTAACTTTATTTTAATTTATGTTTATTTTAATTTATGTTCTAAATCAATATTATATAAATAAAAGAAAATTTCAATTGATTTACAATCTTTTATATTGATATTCGTTTAAATAAGAAAATGATATTAATAGAGTTAGGATAATAATATTTATATATATTTTAACCAATTTGTATTTAAATAAGAAAATGATATCATTAAAATTAGATTAATTATTTTTAAACATATATACTCCCTCCGTCCCTTAATATAAGGCCTATTTGCTTTTTCGACACTATTCACAAACCGAGAGAATCTTCTCGTTTTCTTCCAATATATTGAAATAAATATAGGCATGCGAAATATCGTTTGATTCGTCTCAATGAGTACTTTGACAATATAAAAAAAATTATAATTTTTATCATCGTATATTTAGAGATATTAATGTTACAAAACGTGTCTCGACAAATGTGTCAAAAGCAAATGGGAAGATCAATAGGGGACGGAGGGAGTATAATTTTTGAAAAAAATAATATATATTAAAAAATACTCCCTCCATCCCATATTGTTTTTCTCATTTCGAATAGTGCACACTATTCACGGTTGAAGAGAATCTTCTCGTTTTATCTTGATATATAAGAAAATATATAGTCATGTGGGATCTTGTTTGATTCGTATTAATGCGTACTTTAATAATATCAAATTTTAATTATTTATATTAACATACAACGAGATATTAAGGATACAAAACATGTCTCGACAAGTATGTCGTTAAGAAATGAAAAGAACATTATGAGACAGATGGAATAACGTAATGTAGATTATTGATGATTAGATGATGTGATATAGAGATTGTGTACCGATCATACACTAAACAAACTCAAACGAATTTACGATACACATGTTCTTGAATGTTGACCCACTTGTCAGCTTCAGGTTGACCCAATTGGACAAGCATGGACAAGCTTGTTTATGCTGACATCTGCCTTTTGTTGCCTACTGCCGCCATCCAACTTCTACGGAGTACAACACTCACTGTTCACTTGCTTGCTTGCTCGCTCTTAAGTCTTAACGCAGTTAACGGTGATCGTGTTCAAGAAAACAAACTAATAGATGATATGATGTAAATATATGTAATTTCCCTTAATTACTATTCTATCCCTAACCGTTTGTATATAAGCTCATCTCCTGTAACAGATTCTGTAAGTTGGTTTTATTCTTTCTATCAACTCAATACAGAAAGCTCTCTTATGAGCTTTGTCATAGTATCAGAGCGCACGGATTGATGTTGAGGATCTGTGTGATTGTTCGTTTTTTTTTCTTTCCGCAAACGAGTTTCTTTGTTTTTTGATTCGTTTCTGAGAGTCGATCGGCAATGATGGAAACGAATGGAGTTCGCAGTCAAGGTCAAGGTCGCGAGGATGGAGATCTTGAGGCGAATGTACGATCTAGTGCGAGGATGAATCCGTATGGTCTGTCTAACTCAGACAGTCCAGGATCGCAGATTATAACTCTGCGATGTACTGGAAACAACTTCTTGAAGTGGACACAGAATGTGCATATGGCTTTAGGTGCAAAGCAAAAGCTAGGGTTCATCAATGGGAGTTGTGTTAAACCGGCGCTGGATTATGAAGATCTTGAGCTTTGGATTCGTGCCGATTACATTGTGAGATGCTGGCTATTCAATTCGATGACTAGGGCTATTGCTAATAGCTTGATGTATGCGAGTTCAGCCCGACAGCTATGGGAAGAGCTATCTGAGAGGTATGGACATTCTAATGGTCCTTTGATCTTTCAATTGAAGCGCGAATTGAATGTTGTGGTTCAAGATAATTTGTCTGTGGTAGAGTATTTTTCCAAATTGAAAGTGCTTTGGGAAGAATTGCAGAGTATAGAAGGTTATCCTGATTGTTCTTGTGGTGCGTTGAATTCATGTACTTGTAATGTGCTCAAGAAAGTGCAGGAAAATGAATCTAGAAATCATCTTATGATGTTCTTGATGGGACTTAATGAGGTCTTTGAAGGAGTTCGTGGAAGTGTGCTGTCTATGGATCCTTTACCAACTGTGAATAAGGCATTTCACTTGGTGTTACAAGTGGAGCGCTAGAAAGAAATCACTAATCATGCTAGTGTGCAACAACAAGCTGACAACACTGCTTTAGTTGCTTCAAGACAGAATTATGGGGATAGGAAGGAGTCCAAGAAGGACAAGATGAGCAGGGTTTGTAGTCATTGCCATAAGAAGGGGCACGTCAAGGAGACTTGCTTCAAGATTACTGGTTTTCCTGAGTGGTATAAAGGGCCTCAGGGACAGAATGAGGGCAAGGGCTAACAATGCCTCTGGATTTATGGATGATAACAGTCAGGATCATCCATTTGAGTACAGTGATAAAGAGTCTGCTAGTGGGAATTTTGATCAGTCTTTGGTAAATGTTGTTTACCAGGAAGTTCTTAAAGCTATGCAGGGGCAGTCTCAGGCCAATTGTTCCACATCTATTAGCATAGTTGGTAATTCCTTTTTTCTAAATGCAAATGCTAGTCACAGTGATAAAGTGTGGATTATTGATACTGGGGCTACAGATCATATGACTGCTCATGAACATTTGCTTAGTGACATTAGATCTTTATCTAGATCTATTAATGTAGGATTACCAGTGTTGGTAGAAATCAGAATAGAATGTAGGGCTACTTCGAAAACCTTTGCAAAAACAGGAACCAAAAACTTGCTGCGTCGCGGTATGTAAGCCGCTGCCTTAGAAGCGAATTCGCCCTGACCACCGGAGCACATTCAGACAGGCGTCGCCCCCCAAGGTTGTCACAGCGTCCTCCGATCGCGGGCTCTCGCCAACGAAGGACTGGAATCAGACGGGTATACTCAGAACGAAAAAGATTGTTGTCGGAAGGAAAACTTCGTTTTTCTGTATATATTTTTCCAGCAGATTGAATCACAATTTAAGGAGATGAAACTGCAAATCTGGAGCACTAACTCCATATCAGAAAACGTGTGCATTAAATCAGGGCAGTTACAAAACCATTTTGAAACAGTCAAAGAAGATTTTAAACACGAATTCAAAACAAATCGGAAGAATCCGATGCGCAATTAATTTACGATCGGATACTCCGAAAGCCCAAAAATTAATTTGACTCGGAAAAAGTGAGACCCACCCAACCACACCGCGCACGTGCCACGAACACGGACCGGACCGGACGGACGGCGGCGGCGGCGCGCGCGAGGGGGCCTCCTTTCTAACTCAACTAACCCTTTAAAGTAATACCCAATATATATAGTGTATAATATACTCCCTCCTAACCGATGTGGGAATGCCAAAAAGAACCAAACCCACTATTCAACTTTGAAAACAATTCCTGTACTCCTTACAATCCCCCACAATACAGAATACATTTTCCAAAGAAAAGATTTTAAAACAGTTCTGAGCATATGTAAGGTTTGAAGCTTAAGTGCAGGTGTCTTACGACTTGAACCAACACATAGTGAAATCAAGTGATCCCTTCACGAGAAGAGTGAACAAATCTGGAACTCTCTCGTTTAAGGATTGTTCTTAATAACACACTTCTTACCTAAAATCCAGTTGATTCCTCAATAATTTCTCTAAGATAGCCAAATCTTCCTTGGGATGCTGAAGAGTGCTCTAGAAAGATTATTCGAAAACTTTCATAGAAGGTGGCTAACCTTCACACTCCTGTAGGTGACTCCATCAAGTCCTGTCTCCAAAGGACTACCCTATATAGGTTATAAAGTCATTAAGAGTCAGATAACTCAACCTCTCAAATCATCGGTGAGCTCATCAAGTCCGTCTCAAAGGACCACCCATATTTTGGGCTATGAGTTCATTAAGAGCTAAAGCTCATCCTCTACTTCACATGAGTCTTTTCAAGGCTTCGTTTGACCACAACGTGGATCCACCAAGAATTCCTCATCTCACGGGTTTTAGACCCATTCCCTTCGACGTGTCAAGAACTAATCTTCTATTTAGTCCCTTAGTCAAAGGATCTGCAATATTCCTCTCAGATCTCACATACTCCAAGCTGAATACTCCATTTGTGATCAGTTGTCTCACAAACGCATGTCTAATCCGAATGTGTCTCTTCTTGCCATTATAGGCGTTACTGTTTGCTATGCAAATCGCAGCTTGAGAGTCACAATGTAGAGATATGGGGGGAGCTGGGCGCCCCCACAGTGGTAAATCAGCCAGTAAACTTCTTAACCACTCAGCCTCTTGACTTGCTAAATCTAGAGCTATAAACTCAGACTCCATAGTAGATCTAGCTATACAAGTCTGTTTAGAAGACTTCCAAGAAATAGCACCACCACATAATGTAAACACATAACCACTAGTTGAGTTAACTACTTTATCATCGGTTACCCAATTTGCATCACAATATCCCTCTAACACTTTAGGATAACCAGCATAATGTAAACCCAATCCATAGTGCCTTTTAGGTATCTCAATAATCTGTTAAGTGCACCCCAATGATCTTTACTAGGGTTATGAGTATACCGACTAAGTCTACTAACAGCATAAGCAATATCAGGCCGAGTACAGTTCATCAAAAACATCAAACTTCCAATTACTTTAGCATACTCACTTTGTGAAACACTATCACCTTGGTTTTTCTTTAATTGCATGCTAGAGTCAAAGGGAGTTCTTACTGGTACCACATCAAAATGATTAAATTTCTTTAACACTTTCTCTACATAATGAGGTTGAGATAAAATGAAGCCACTTTCGGTTCTAGTTACTTTAACACCTAGAATAACATCAGCTTCACCTAAGTCTTTCATATCAAATCGAGAGGATAAATATAGTTTGGTCGAATTTATAGCATTAATATGTGTTCCAAATAATAACATGTCATCAACATAAAGACATATAATCACACAATCAACACCAAACATCTTTGAATACACACATGCATCAGATCCATTGACCTGAAACCCAAAGCTTAGAATAGTCTTATGAAACTTGTCATACCATTGCTTTGGCGCTTGCTTCAAACCATAGAGTGACTTCTTGAGCCTGCACACCTTGTTCTCCAGTCCAGGAACTACACAACCTGGAGGTTGTTCCATATAAATTTCTTCATTAAGATCACCATTTAAAAATGCAGTTTTAACATCCATCTGATGTACCAATAACTTATAGCTAGAAGCTAAAGCAAACAATGCACTTATAATGGAAATCTTAGTGACAGGAGAGTAGGTATCAAAGAAGTCAATTCCATATTTTTGAGTGAAACCTTTAATAACTAGTCTCGCCTTATACCTTTCTATAGAACCATCTGTTTTAAGTTTTCTCTTAAAGATCCACTTGCAACCGATGGCCTTATTTCCCTTAGGTAGATCAACTAGTTCCCATGTGTGATTTGACATGATAGATTCTATTTCACTGTTAATAGCATCTTTCCAAAAACTAGCATCCAATGATCTCACAGCTTCATCATATGTCTTAGGGTCATCCTCTAGCATATGTACACTAACAAATGTATCATTCAACACATCTAGATCATGGAGTTCAATCAAGAATGCAGTCACAAAATCAGGACCAAAGCTAGTTTTTCTTTTCTGTCTCTTACTCTTCCTAGGTTCAATTTCATGAATAGGCATAGAAGGTTCAACTTCATGAATAGGCAAGGAAGGTAAAGAAGAAGAAGAAGAAGATGCAATGTTACTAGGCATAGAATCAACTTGCACGTCATTTTTCTTTAAAGGAAAAATATGTTCAAAAAATTCAGCATCTCGATATTCACACAATGAGCGATCACTCAAAACCATAAATCGATAAGCTGCACTATTTCTAGCATAACCTATAAACACGGCATCAAAAGTCTTAGATCCGATATTATCAACTTTAAAAGTAGGTAATCCCACCTTAGCTAGACACCCCCACACCTTAAGAAATTTCAGATTGGGCGCATACCCTCTCCATAATTCGTAAGGTGTTTTGTCTAGCTTTTTATGTGGAACTCTGTTGAGAATATGATTGGCAGTTAATACAGCTTCACCCCACATGTTGTCAGGCAAACCAGAACTCGAAAGTAAAGCATTCATCATTTCTTTCAAAGTTCTGTTTTTCCTTTCTGCTATACCATTTTGTTGTGGGCTGTATGGAGCTGTAAATTCATGAATTATGCCATTGTTCTCACAGAATTCCTTCCATGAGTTTGTGATGTATTCACCGCCTCTATCAGATCTAATCCTTTTGATTTTCCGGTTCAGTTGGTTTTCTACTTCTGCCTTATATGTGTAAAAGACATTTTCAGCTTCATCTTTGGATCTCAACAAATACAATTTGGTGTATCTAGAATGGTCATCAACAAAAGTGATATAATACTTTTTACCACCTCTACTTTCAGTGTTGCGAAATTCTGCTAAGTCTGAATGGACTAGTTCTAACAACTCGGTTGTTCTTTCATTTACAGAATTAAAAGGCTTCCTCTTAAACTTAGCCTCAACACATACACCACATTTTCCATGACCATCTTTTGCCAAATTTTTAATTAAACCCATTGCATGCAAACGATTAACAGATTTAACATTCAAATGTCCAAGTCTAGCATGCCATAAATCCAAAGTCTCAATGATATAAGCAGAAGAGGTAGCATTCTCATTACCAACCAAAGTCTCAAGCACATACAAATTTCCAGACCTATAGCTTTTTCCTACGAATTCACCATTCTTAGTTAAAACTATTTTTCCAGATTCAATCACTTGTTTTATGCCAGCAATTTCAAGTAAAGCAGACGAAATTAAATTCCTACGCAGAGAAGGCACGTATAAAACATTCTGCAGTGTAAGAGACTTCCCTGAAGTAAGCTTCAGAGACACCTTCCCTTTTCCCAGCACCTGAGAGATACTTGAATTTCCCATATAGACTTGATCAACTTCAGCAGCTTCTTGAAATTCAGCAAATAACGACCTATCAGCACAAAAATGTTTAGTTGCTCCTGTGTCAATCAGCCACTCGACCTTCTCAGCTACATGGTTGGCTTCAGCAGTTGTGATCATGGCGATTAGATCGTCAGATCCTTCAGCAATGTTGGCTTGAGGTTTGGTCTTGTCTTTCTTAGGCTTCGGTGCATCCTTTTGGTTGTCAGCTCGGTCATAGCATTGATAGGCTCGACGTCCCATCTTGCCACAAACGAAACAGCCTTGATTGTTGTTTTGGGGCTTCCCTTTCTTCTTGAAGTTAGGAGCCCTCTTGTTCTGCACCTTGTCCTTCTTGAAGTTCTCCTTTTTGTCCTTCTTCTTGAACCTGTCAGAATTTTCAAAAGACTCCACAAGATTAGCCTTTACCGAATTATCAGAACCTTTAGAAACAGGCTTATCTTTGAGGCGATTCGCCTCTTCAATCTTCATGTGGTTGACTAGTTCGAGAAGGGTTAAATCCTTCTTCTTGTGCTTCAGTTGATTACGGTAACCAGACCAAGAATCTGGAAGTTTCTCGATTAGAAAATTGGCCTGCAGGACTTCACACATTTTCATCCCTTCAGCCAAGATGTCAGCCACCAGATTCTCGTATTCATGGACTTGAGCCATGATTGGCTTGTCGTCCACCATCTTGAACTGCATAAATTTCCCGCAGACATACTTCTTCTTTCCTGCATCATCAGTTGAATATTTTGCCTCTAAGAGATCCCACATCACCTTTGCAGATTTGTGGGAAGCAAGTAGATCGAAGATCGGGTTAGTAACATGACTGAGCATGTGACCACGAGCCGTCTTGTTGTCAGATTCGTATTTCTTCATGGTTGCTTCGTCCACCGTGACTGGTGTTCCGCCAGGAGACGGAGTTCCTTCCATTCCAGGAGTGTTTGGAACAACGGATCCTTCTACAACCGGAGGTTGATGGAGGAGAACGTAGTCGACCTCCAGTTGTTCGAAGAAAATCAGCATCTTCTGAGACCACCTCTTGTAGTTCGTCCCGTCAAGAGGTTCGAGCTTCGACAGATCCAGCATCGGCTTGAAGTACATCGCCATTCTGATTTCAAAATTCGCTTCTAAATTGTTGGTAGAAATCAGAATAGAATGTAGGGCTACTTCGAAAACCTTTGCAAAAACAGGAATCGAAAACTTGCTGCGTCGCGGTATGTAAGCCGCTGCCTTAGAAGCGAATTCGCCCTGACCACCGGAGCACAGTCAGACAGGCGTCGCCCCCCAAGGTTGTCACAACGTCCTCCGATCGCGGGCTCTCGCCAACGAAGGACTGGAATCAGACGGGTATACTCAGAACGAAAAAGATTGTTGTCGGAAGGAAAACTTCGTTTTTCTGTATATATTTTTCCAGCAGATTGAACCACAATTTAAGGAGATGAAACTGCAAATCTGGAGCACTAACTCCATATCAGAAAACGTGTGCATTAAATCAGGGCAGTTACAAAACCATTTTGAAACAGTCAAAGAAGATTTTAAACACGAATTCAAAACAAATCGGAAGAATCCGATGCGCAATTAATTTACGATCGGATACTCCGAAAGCCCAAAAATTAATTTGACTCGGAAAAAGTGAGACCCACCCAACCACACCGCGCACGTGCCACGAACACGGACCGGACCGGACGGACGGCGGCGGCGGCGCGCGCAAGGGGGCCTCCTTTCTAACTCAACTAACCCTTTAAAGTAATACCCAATATATATAGTGTATAATATACTCCCTCCTAACCGATGTGGGAATGCCAAAAAGAACCAAACCCACTATTCAACTTTGAAAACAATTCCTGTACTCCTCACAACCAGATGGTAGTATATCTGTTGTTAATAAAATAGGAGAGTTAGTCTTGACTCCTACCTTGATTTTACATAAAGTGTTGCTTGTACCTTCTTTTAAGCACAACTTGCTTTCTGTTGGGAGACTTGTTGAGGATTCAGATTTAGAGGCTATATTCAGAAAATTTACTTGGTGTTTTCAGGACCCTGGAAGTAGTAGGGTCATTTGCTCAGGAAAGAGGGAAGCTGGGCTATACACGATGCATTCTTCAGAGGTTCAAGCATGGAATCTATCATCTAAAGTGCTTTCTGATAATGATGTTCCTAAGATTTGTAATAACAATAGTAGTAGAATTTTCAAGCCTTGTAATAAAGAGAATGATCTAAATGTTTTACATGCCAGACTAGGTCATTCTTCTTCTAGCAAGATGCAACACTTAGATTTTGTAAAAGGATGTAACAGTCAAGCTTGTGAGACTTGTATTCTGGCAAAGATGCATAGATTACCCTTTCCAATTAGTACCTCTCAGGCTGTAAATCCTTTTGATTTGGTCCATCTGGATATTTGGGGACCTTATAAAACCAAAAGAATTCTGGTGCATCTTATTTTCTTACTGTGGTTGATGACAGAAGTAGGATTACTTGGACTTTCTTAATGCATCATAAGACACAAGTATATGGTCTGTTGTGTTCATTCATTTTTTATGTTAGCACTCAGTTTAGCACAGTGGTTAAGATTTTCAGAAGTGATAATGGCTCAGAGTTTATTCAGTCAGCTTGTTCTTAGTTATTTGCTTCTAAAGGGATTATTCATCAAAAGAGTGCTCCATATTCTCCTCAGCAAAATGGTAGAGTGGAAAGAAAGCACAAACACTTGATTGAAATGGCTAGAGCATTGAGACTTCACTCAGGTTTGCCTATTAGATTTTGGGCAGATTGTGTATTAGCTGCCACTCACATCATAAATAATCTGCCTTCCTCAGTGTTAGATTGGAAGACACCTTATCAAATGCTTTTTGGTTGTGAACCATCTTATGATGAGTTAAGGGTCATTGGGTGTTTGGCCTATGCAATGATTCCAGGTCACAAGAAGGACAAGTTTGGTCCTAAAGCTGTTAAATACAAGTTGTATGATATGGAGAATAGTAAGTACATTGTGAGCATGGATGTTATTTTCCTGGAAGAACAATTTCCTTTCAAGAGTCAAAAGAGGGATATTCAAGAAAGGGAATTGTGTCTTCCATTGGTGAATCCTGCTGATATGGATGACTGCAATATCAGAGTAAGTGCTCCTTCACAGTCTCAGATACAGAATAGCAGTGTGGTGGAACATCACAGTAATGATCAGCCAAATGTTGTTGTAGAATCCACAGTCATAGAATCTCAGATTATTCCAGAACAGAATGTGCTAGAGAATGTGCCTACTCAGAATGTATTAGAAGCTATGCATGCTCAGAGAAAGTCAGGAAGGAATCATAAGCCACCAGTTAAGTTGAAAGATTTTGTTTGCTCATCTTTATCACACAATGTTGCACAAGCTCATTCCTTTCTCTCCACTGTCTTGGGTAACTCTTCTTCTTATTCTCCTGAATTCTTGAAATCTTTTGTGAACCTAGTTCAAGATTCTGAGCCACCTACATATACTCATGCTAAAAAGGATAGCAATTGGGTTGAAGCTATGGATAAGGAGATAGATGCTTTAGAAAGGAATGAAACATGGATTCTTACCACATTACCACCTAATAAGAAGGCTATTGGTTCTAAATGGGTTTATAAGTTAAAGCATAAACCTGATGGGACTATTGAGAGATATAAGGCTAGGCTAGTTGCTAAAGGCTTTAATCAAATCAAAGGGAAGGATTACCAGCACACCTTCTCCCCAGTAGCAAAGTTTACTACTGTTAGGATTTTCCTAGCCTTAGCCACTGCAAGGGAATGGCCTATACATCATCTAGACATAAACAATGCCTTCTTACATGGATATTTGGATGAAGAAATATACATGAAACCTCCTGATGGTTATAGTAAAGCTGCACCTGGGCAAGTTTGTCTTCTAAAGAGGTCTTTGTATGGGTTGAAGCAGGCAAGTAGAGAGTGGAATGTGGAACTCACTCAGTTTCTTGTTTCTCAGGGATTTACTCAGTCTAAGCAAGATTACTCATTGTTTATCAAAGATATTCATAATGGTATTCTTGCAGTCTTGGTATATGTGGATGATCTCTTAATCAGTGGTGATGATGAGAGTCTTATTATTCAGTTGAAAGAAGCTTTGCACAAGCAGTTTACTATAAAGGATCTTGGTCTTATCAGGTATTTTCTTGGTCTAGAAATTGTTAGATCAACTTCTGGAATGTTAATACATCAAAGAAAGTACATACTTGATTTGCTCAGGGATACAAAGCTTCTAGATTGTGAACCAACCCCATTTCCATTGCCAAGGAATCTGAAACTTTGCAAGAGCAAAGGGAAAATATTTGAAGATCCATAATTATATAGAAGAGTTGTTGGTAGACTTTTATTTCTGAATCTAACCAGACCAGATATATCATATGCTATCCAGCATTTATCTCAGTTTATGCACACTCCTACAGTTCAACAATACTTGGCAGCTATTCATGTATTGAGATATCTAAAAGGTACATTACATGCTGGTTTGTTTTACTCTAACCAATCAGATTACAATCTAAAGGCATATTCAGACTCAGACTGGAGTGACTGCACCTTCTCATCAAGATCCTTAACAGACTTCTCAGTCTTACTTGGTCAGTCTCTGATATCCTGGAAGACTAAGAAGCAAATAACAGTATCAAAGTCTTCCACAGAGGCAGAGTACAGGAGCATGTCTGCAACAACTAGTTAGTTAGTTTGGCTTGAAGGCTTGCTTAAAGACTTGAAGATCACAATGCAACTTCCCATACCACTCTATTGTGACAACAAATCAGCAGAGGATTTAGCAGCAAATCCAGTCTTCCATGAGAAGACAAAGCATATCAGAATAGATGCACATTTTGTAAGAGAAATGCAGCAAGAGGGGTTTCTACAAACACATCATGTTTCATCTTCTCTTCAACTCGCAGACATAATGACCAAGCCTCTTCGTCACCAGCAACACAAGTTTCTCTCTTGCAAGTTAGGAATGGTGTTTGATTCAACACCACTTCCAACTTGAGGAGGGGATAATAGATGATATGATGTAAATATATGTAATTTCCCTTAATTACTATTCTACCCCTAACAAGTTTGTATATAAGCTCACCTCCTGTAACAGATTCTGTAAGTTGGTTTTATTCTTTCTATCAACTCAATACAGAAAGCTCTCTCTTATGAGCTTTGTCACAAACCATACTGAATCAAAATCAGAAAAACAGAGATCAAAAATCTTAAAAAAACCAAAGCCGAAATAGTTTAATTTGATTCGGTTCGATTTATGTATAGTTCGGTTTGGATTTGACAAAAAACAAAATAACCAACTTGTTTAAAGACATGCTACTTTTCTTAATAATATAAATTAACTTATTAAAATCACTTTCACAGTCGATTTGTTCTTACAAATAAGAGATTTCGGAACATATAATCAAGTGCTCATAATAACATAAATAATTAATGAGCTACTACTCTAGAACGATAATTAATGAAGATGAATGTGCGACTAAAAAACCCGAATGACTTAAGAATTGATGTAAAACGTACAAGCGGAGGGATGAGATGAGACTTCGAAAACCAAACCATAAAAGATGTTTTGAATTTGTTTGATTTTTCGGTTTAATCAGGGTTTTAATACTAAAATACTCCCTCCGTCATATTATGCTCGTTTCCGAAATTTCACGGAAATTAAGGGAATGTATGAATCTACCTAACTACAATATAAGGGAGAAGCCAAGTCTTCACAATTAACTGCGCCACCTCAGTGCCACCTCATTTCTTTTTTATAAAAATAATTAATTAAATTTAATTATAAAAAATAAATTCTCCCAATTTAACACCTATTTCACTCCCCACAAAAATAAAATTAGGTTTTACCGGCCATGTTCTCCATTATGCGACCCACTTCTCCTCAATTATTTCTCAACAATCTTTCGCTTCTTCGTCAAATTCCATTTATATAGAGAGAATCAACACCATCCAATAACCACCAGTTAATATTCTTTACTAATCATTTGTACGAGTTTCTCAACTATAACTCAAATTCACCATGTCAGATAAGTTTGAATCCCTCTGTTTCCTTTTTGCTGAATTTAATCTCTTTGTTTTTGTTATATATTTAGACTCAAAATCGTTTTTAAATTTTGTTGGATTTCGATCATTTTCATTGCTTTAGTTTGAAAGATAGGGTTACTTTACATAACCCGTAAAATCCCCAATTATGTCGCCTCAGATATCCTTGCTAAAAGAGATTACAATGGCTCTGTTGGCCAGTGATTAATTTGTTTAGTTCTTTGCTTTAATGTCCGTTTTTTAATGTAAGCATGTCTTCTATGTTGAGTATTGAGGGCGGAATAATTCAGATAGTAAAGTGTTTAAATACGTTTATTGCACCTTGATTGATACAAACAAGTGCAATGCCTAACCTCATTCTTCTTGGACATTAGAGTTTGTAATTTTTTGTTCGATTAGAATGTTTACATGTCACATATTTGTATCTTACCATGCCTTGCATGCATATAGCATATAGTCATAGGAAAAATATCGGGTGAGAATAACTTTTAAAATACGAACGTGAGAATGATGCACATTAGTAATAAATTGGTGCACATTTAGTACTAATTTGGTGGACATTCGTTGAAAAACATAAAAATATCTAAAATTTGAAGAATATTTATTATTTAAAGAACATTTATTGAGAAACTGAATAACATTCAGGTAAAAATTGTAAATGTGCATTACTTTTTCAAAGAATGTGCATCAAAATTGATGCACATTTAAGTATATTTTGATGCACATTAGTCATTCGCACTTTCTCATTTTAATAATTGTTCTTACCGGAACCGCACCCATAGTCATATAGGTCAGTTTATGTTCTTCTAAACTAAGTGGGTATATCAATGATCTAATTAGTTTTTTCGTATGTATTTTGCATTCACTTATTGGAGTGTGAAATATGTCTATCTTGTATATTAGTGTTCACTTTTCAATCTCTTCTTCTGATTCCTAGAGATTTTATTATTTGATTATTGGTCAAAATTTAAAGTATAACTATTTAATATTTTAAAATTTTTATTAAAATAATTTAGCTGACCTGATTTTTAGTCTCTTACGATCTGTTATACTCTATCCATTTGTTAATTTGTTATTAAGCTTACGGAGTATGCATTAGCAAAGAAAGAATCAAATATATTTATGAACTAATAATATAAATGCAAAAAACGATCATGGGTCTCGATCATCTATTTATTTAAGAAATATTTTGTTTTGTCAATTCTAAAAAAATAGATATTAGATGTTTTACATCAATAAAATATGAATATGTAATTTAAATATTTTTACATAAATTAGAAATTTACCATTGGCAAATTTCAAGTATCTACCTAATTATAATATAAGGGAGAAGTCAAGTCTTCACAAAATATTGTGTCATCTCAGCGCCACGTCATCATTTTAAAAAAAATAAAAAAGTAAAAAATTAATTAATTAATTAAATTTTTAAATAAAAAACTCATTTTTCCATAATCTTCCACCTCTTCCATTATCTCCTACAAATATGCAAATCAAGTCACATATTCAAAAGTTTTGGTCATTTATAAACCATGTTTAGGAGGAGCATACAATAACCTTTGGTAATTTCTAAAATTAAACTCTTTAAATAAGAGGTTAATTTTAAAAAATTATGAATAAGTGTTACCATATTTTACTCATTAAATGCTGTCGATCATTGTAGTGTATTTTTTTTTTGTAAAGGGGTTATCCATTTACTTGTAGGGATAGTTTCTTATTTAAGTATGTTTATTTTATGCTCTAGAGAGTATGATATAGAACGATTATGTTTAATGTATTATTTTGTTGATAGCATGGTCATTATTTTATGTTTAGATAAGACTATCTAATTGAGTTTTGATTGACTATACGATGTCGGTGTATAATTTATATTGGAGGTTGATCATTCAGTGTTTTTTACTCTGTTTTTACAAACATATATTTTACAATGTATTAATATTAATATTATTATTTATCTTTTACAAATATAACTATAACTTATATATTATCTTAATAATATTTATATAAAAATTATAAACATTCTATAAATATTAATCCCATGATATTCACAGGACCTACACTAGTTAAATGATTAATGGAGAAAGAAAAGTAAAAAGGGTAATGATTAGAGTAGAGAGATAGAGAGAGAAAAGTAAAAATGATTGATTTTAAATGAAAAAGTGTATTAGATGAAGATAAAATTGGTATAAAAAATTTCTATAAATAAAAAATAGAAAGAACTTTTTGGAACATCCGAAACGAAAATTGAAGACTATATTATGGGTTGTAAGACCCAAATCTCTGTTTTCCTTCCTTTCAATTCAAATCATGGTCTTCATTTCATAAGGCATGACGTCATATTCCAGAGAACAAGTTGCTCACGTCACCACGTGCTCTAAATCCACCTTCCCACTTGTTCCAGGTGAAGCTTCCCTGAAGCCTCCTAATAAAAACTTCTCCCCTTTATTTAGTTTTTTATTCAAAAAAATTGCATCAACTTTGAAAAATCATCCTATTTAAATCCACCTACTCTAAACCACATGGAGAAATTCGACCCTCTTCACTCAAACCCCAAAACCAAAATGAACATCTCCTGTTCAAATTCTGATTACGCCTTCCTAGAATCAATCCGACTCTACTTACTAACAGATCCCCAAAACACACCTGCAAAAAAACCAGCACCAGTCTACCATCGCCAAACGAGCTTCAGCAACTTGCTCTACCCCTGTCTAACTTCAAATTGGGGCGATCTTCCTCTCAAAGAAGACGATTCAGAGGACATGGTTCTCTTCGGCGTCCTCCGCGACGCCGTCACCACAGGCTGGTCACCGGAATCGGAAGCCCCAATTTCGCCGACGATTGTTAAAGAGGAGGCTCTGGAAGAGTCATCTTCTCCGATGGCTGCGCCTGTTAGGGGAAAGCACTTCAGGGGAGTGAGGCGGCGGCCATGGGGGAAATTCGCTGCGGAAATTAGGGATCCAGCGAAGAATGGAGCTAGGGTTTGGCTTGGGACATATGAGACTGCGGAAGATGCTGCTTTGGCGTATGATAAAGCCGCTTTTAGGATGCGCGGTTCGAAGGCGCTTCTTAATTTTCCCTTTCGAGTTAATTCAGGTGAACCGGACCCGGTTCGGATCACAACCAAGAGATCGTCGGTTAATTGTGGGCCTGTGAAGAGAAGGAAGAAGGGTGGAGAGCAAGTTGGGCTGCAAGTGGGAAGTGGGCCGGCCCATGAGGGGGTGCAAGTGGTGTGTGATAATGATGGGCAGGTGGGTGGGGCGCCACTTGTTTAGATGTGATCAAATATAGTGGTTGGAATTATGGATATGGTTTTGGTTTATTATAGTAGATGGTTAATTATGGAGGGTTGTGGCTTGCCATTTTTGTGAATAGTTGGAGGTTTTTTGTTTTGTTTTTGTTGTGGTCATTATGTACAATTATGGTCTGATGGACTTGAGTTTGGTCTCTAGTAATATATGGACTCTGGAGAGGAAAATCTCTTCATTTCGTAGCCGGACAATGTGAAAATTTTGAATAAACAACAATAAAATTGCAAACGAACCTTACATTACAAACATCTTTAAACTTTAAAAAGCTAGGTATTATAAATTTGAATCTATAAACTGCCATTTTGCAGACTTCTACGAGTATATAATAATAAAATTCTAATTCAGCAAGATAGTGGGCTTGGGCCTGCTTGACGATTGCTTGTTGTAACCTTGGTTTCCTTAAAAAAAATAAAGGTTTGGCCCATAAACGCTGTCCGACATCGGTTAACAGAATACTACCAACTACAGCCCGGTGCCTTTACCAAACACCGCCTGACCACTCGCGTTCTGCGAGGTACGTGACACCCGCGTAACGCGAAATTAGAAAAAAAATTAGGTTAATTTTTAAAATGCTAATCTCGCGTAACGCGAGTGTCACGTACCTCGCAGAACGCGAGTGCACGTCACCTCGCAGAACGCGAGCATTACATATCAGATAGACGTTGTTGTGCAACATTAATACATGTCTTGTCCCCACCTAACTATAATAACTACCCCCTTATTTTAAGTAATCCGTAACACCTATTAACCATACCCTAACACCTCTTTTTATCATCTTTCACCTCTTTCACCCTCTATTAAAACTCATTTTCAAAACCTTCAAACTTCAAAACACTCTAAAAACACCTAAAATAATGGAAGATGAAGAGGAATTCAACAAAGGAGAGAATGGAGATGGTGGTTCATCAAGTTACCATGCAAATGAGGTAATGTTCTTACTTAATTTTTGAATTTTATTTTGGTTTGCACCACTAAGAGTTAAAATGAAGTTATTATGTTGTATTTCATGTTAAATGTAGTAGTAGTAAGTGTTGAAGAGATGACTTTTGCATATAATGTCCAAAACTTAGATTTGTTCATGTTTTTAGGGTTTTTAATGTAGAAAATTTAGATTTGTTCATGTTTATGTTAAATGAGCTTGTTTCACTGTGTTTCAACGTTAGCAAGTTTCCGCGTTCTGCGAGAGGAAGCACCTCGCGTGACGCGAGATATGCCTACCTCGCAGAACGCGAGAACTTGCACATTACAGAGTATTAACTCTTTATTGTGTACAGGTGAATTTTTCTTTGTTCACTGGATTGAATGCAATCCAGTTGAATGACTACACCTACCCCTCCCGGAATACAAGGCCATGTTCGCCACCGTCATTTGATTTAGGGATTGACGACTTTGGTGATTATCATCAACCATCTACATATGAACAACATGTGCCATCTACTTACCCCTCCCGGAATACAAGGCCTATGCCATCTACATATGAATTGTCCGTGCCATCTACATATGAATTGCCCGTGCCATCTACTTATGAATTGCCATGTACATATGAAGTGTCATCAAGCTATGATGCGTTTGATTCACAATTTTCTAACCCACCTACAAACGTAGAAGAGGATATGTGGTTTCTTCCCTCTTTACGCACTGCACCAAAGTTTGATAGTCCCGTATGTGAGGAAGATGTTGTTTCTATGGATTATTCGGAATATTTCACTACGGAGCAAGTGTTTGCCTCTAAGGAGATTGGTCATTTGTGGGCGTTGAATGTTGCAAAGCAACATAAGTTTATGATCTCTATTGGAAGGAGTGTACCATCTAAACCAGGGCAAAGTGGTAAGGTTCAAATCATTTGTGAGAAAGCGGGAAGTTATAAGCCTAAAGGTGTCGGAGTTAGATCAAACACAAAGAGTAAGAAAACAGGGTGTCTATTTCAGTTAAAGCTCATGGAGAACCGTGTTGAAGAGAATTGGAGATTAACAGTTGTTTGTGGTTTGCACAACCATCCTATTGGAGATAGTTTGGTCGAGAATGCATTTGCTGGGAGGCCAACCCCTGATCAAAAGAAAATGGTTCGTGAGATGGTACTTTCTCATTGTTCTCCAAATCAGATTTACACTGAGATAAACAAGGATCCCAGAAGTTGCACAAAGAAGAGACAAGTGTACAATTTGGTAAGAGATATAAGGGAAGAGGAAATGGAAGGTAGAACCGTGGTTCAAGAATTCTTTCACCAATGCAAAGAGAACAACTACTTCATGGAGTATAGGCCAAGTGCAAAGAATCCTTCGATAATAGGCGACTTGTTCTTTGCTAGCCCCGAATCAATGAAACTCTTAAAGGCGTTTCCATATGTCGTTTTGAATGACTCGACTTATAGCACAAACAAGTAATTATTTATCATTTTGTTTTTATGTTTTATTTTAAAATTCATGACAAATTGAAGATTTGTGGTAAAAAATGATTCTCGCAGAACGCGAGGACACACCACCTAGCGTTACGCGAGGAATGACCTTGATTCAGTGTTTATGCATCTTTGAATGCAAAGATTCTGGACAAAGTACAAACTCGCGTGACGCGAGGTGGTGTGTCCTCGCGTGACGCGAGAAAGAGCATTACAGATGCTATTCCTAGTAGAAACATTTAAGACTCTGAATTAAAGGTGCAATCTTTCTGTATTTTGGTCTAAGGTACAATGTTCCCTTCCTGGAGATAGTCGGTTTGACTTCTACATGGAAGCATTTTGTTGTGTGCGGGGTATGGTTAGAGGCCGAGAGCGAGGACATTTATTTGTGGGCGTTGCAGCAGTTGCAGACGATGTATTTGAGAATAGGAGCATCGCCTACTTGATTCGTCACAGACCGTGAGATGGCTCTTATGAATGCAACGGACATGTTATGGCCAAATGCAAAGTTTCTCTTATGTAGACGACATGTAAGGAAGAACATAGAGGCGAAAGGCAAGATAGCTATGGGCACACAAGCATTGGGGGTTCATATTTCTAATGATTATTATAACGTGTTCGAACAAACCACTGAAGAAGGTTACAACAAAACGTTGAAGACACTTGAGATTGAATGGGGAGCTTATCCAACCGTATTGAACTACTTGAGAAAGAATTGGCTAAACCGTTACAAAGAAAGACTTGTTTCAGCATGGAGGGATAATGTCTTCACTCTCGGGAATAACACGACAAACAGGTATGTTCTCTAATTTATGTCTACCTTCTATATATGAGAATAGGAGCTTCTGTAATGCACATTCTCGCAGAACGCGAGATGTGTACCACGTGCAGAACGCGAGGCGTGTACAACTCGCAGAACGCGAGAATTTGCACATTTCAGATACCTGCGTCAATGCGCACCCATGTGAATGGTTGGTTTGAAGTAAATGGAGATGGAAATTGTGGATATAGATCAATAGCGTATGAGACGGAGGACAACCAACACTTATGGAGGGAAGTAAGAGATTTGATGATAGCTAAACTCAAAGATATTTGGCATCTAGTTGAAGGAACTTGGATTGGACCTCCAGAACAACCAACTTTGGAGACCGTTGTACACCAACTTACATGGGAAGGAATAAGAAGGGCTCCGGAAGATCATTGGCTAGCTACCCCGGAAATGGGATGCCTTGTTGCATCCACATTCAACGTAGTGTTCGTAACGGTGGGAAAACACTAACCACACTTTCCTTCCTCTACAACGTCCTACTTGGTTAGAAGCAGGTGACACACTTCCGACGATCTGCTTATTCTATATTGACAGGGAGAAACATTTTGTTCCGGTATGTTTTGGATCTTCTTATGAATTACTTTCTAATATGCAACTTCCTAACGTTGTTGTTTTCTTGTAGTTGCGTCTTGAAGAAAACTGCTCATTACCTCCTGTGTTTACTCCTTGGTGGCGAAACGCGGAATATGATGCTCATTGTTTGCACGATCTTGTGGCACATCGATGTGCCGCCTATAGTTTAACGTAGTTGTAGTTATGTTTTATTTGCTGAATTTGAAATGTAATGTTGAACTGGAGATGGTTTTTTAAATTCTGAAACAGGAACTTCAATGCAATATCTCGCGTTCTGTGAGGTGTGTGTCCCTCGCGTTCTGCGAGAACATGCATAATTCAAACAGAATTGTAAACCAACAGAATTATCCCTTAACTGTAAACCAACAGAATTATCCAACAACTAATCCAATCAACAAAGCAACAGGAACTTCAATGCAATATCTCGCGTTCTGCGAGGTGTGTGTCCCTCGCGTTCTGCAAGAACATGCATAATTCAAACAGAATTGTAAACCAACAGAATTATCCCTTAACTGTAAACCAACAGAATTATCCAACAACTAATCCAAGCAACAAAGCAATCCAAAAACATAAACAATCCAAAACACAATTAAAAATTATCCATCAACTTAAGGAAATTCAAACAATGGCTACTCTTCTTGTTCTGGTCGGAAGGGAGCGAGATCTGTCATACATAGTAGCATTTGAGCGTGATACGAAGGAAAATCCTCTAGAGTGGCAAACCGATATCGGTTCATGTCATTGTACACCCGGCCAATCACCTATACACATGTAAACATTCATTCTATATTAATATTAGAGACAAACAAAGACTAGAAACGCAAGATAAACCAAAACAAATAATATTACCTGTTTCTCAGTAATCATCCCAGGGATTGCAGGACGGATATACCTATGGGTCCTCCTGATGTACCAATCCATGTAATCATGGGAGCATTCATGTGGTACATACGCAACTGGCCCCATTTCATCAAGAGAGATGGAGTGCACAGATCTTGCCTTCCAAAGCCATTGGTTGGTGTCATAAAAAACATTGTAACACCTAATGTTGGCCAACCTATGAGCTTTGAGCGGTTCGATGACCGGCCTTGGAATACGCTGCAATCGCCCAAATTGCCTCGGACACCGATCCAGCATGTGTGGTTCGGTGACGTCACAGCATGATAGCACCCCCATGAAATAGAGTACGAGTGAGCTGAGGATTAGAGAAGTCTTGGAATCCATACGGGTTCCAACATATCTAAAAACAGACAGAAATAGCAGAAATCCCTTAAGAAATCCCTTAAATAAATGACTTACCACCCCTTTTTGGATGTGGTACGCAACATGTGCTTCAAATCCCTTAAGCAACTCGGGATCTTCTGGACTTCCAGGTACGCCATGACTGAGCTCAGGATCATATTTTGGCTCATTCTTCTTGGACTTCCTCTTTCTTTTTGGTTTCTCGACCAATTCTTCTTCTTCTTCTTCTTCTTCTTCTTCTTCTTCTTCTTCATCATCATCACCTTCTTCTTCATGTGCTTCCTCTTCTTCATCCCTAAAAACTTCATCCTCGTTTTCTGCTTCCATCGGTTCTGGTTGTTGATTGTAAGAAGAGGAACAAGGTTGTCGACTTCCCTCAGCATGTCCACTTCCCTCAGCATGTCCACCGCCCCAACTTTGTCCAACAAACCCCTGTTCACCACCCCAACTTTGTCCAGCCCACCCTTGTCCGACTTCCACTAGTGCACCCCGTGGAAAAATATGGTCCCAGCAACCCGGTTGTCCAATTGAATAACTATCTTGGGAAACAAGGTCCCAACCAACTGGATATGAGTTCCAACTAGTACACGGTTGTCCAATTGAATAACTGCCTTGGGACCAATTAGGGGGGCGTTCATCAACGTCGGGGAGTCCCTCGGGGAAGAGCTCCACAGGTGCAGTCTTCTTTGCTTTCCCCTTCCGTTTTGGTTTTTCAACCGGGGGTTCTTCCCTCACAACGTCTCGGTTTCTCCGACGAGTTGAACGATCAGGATGATACATTACCTAAAACAATACAAAATAAAATCAGTAAATAAACGCATAAAGACAAAAACACAGAAAACAAATTGTGCAGAATACACATGTTCTGCAGAAGGAGAAATTGCCAGTTATGGCAATTTCTCGCGTTCTGCGCGGTCATGACCCTCGCGTTCTGCGAGTGGGATGACTTTCGCGTTCTGGGAGGACTGACGTCACGCGTGACGCGTGATTTAACACTTTCTTCTCCGATGATCTTATACACCCCGACGACATTTTTCGGCGAAAAATTGAATATTTTAACTAAAAAACCTATCAATTTAAGTAAATTACCAAATAAACATCAAAACCCTAAATAAAATGTAAACCCTAATAAAAATCTCTAACCCTAATGAATTTCAACTTATTTAACATAAAAAAAACATCCACTAATCAACCATAATTCAAAATCATCATCTTTCATCCATTCCAAACAACCTAATACTATATAAAACCATTTCTAAATCAACATTCAATATCAAAACATCATATAATATGAAATTTCCTATACTAACAACATATATTCATCTAGAATCAACATTATAAAGCATAAGGGAAGAAGAAACATACCTTAATTGAAGATTTGTGTTGAAATGAGGAAGATGAAGTTCGTTTTTGAGAGGGGGAGTAAAAAAAGCGGCGGTGAATGTATAAAATGAGCAGAAGTAGGGTTTTTCCCCTTTTATAGGGAATAAACCCTCGCGTTCTGCGAGAGACACGCCCCTCGTGTTCCGCGAGGTGACGCTCCCTCGCGTTACGCGAGGGGCCGGGCGTTATTTAGTAAAACGCTCGGGCTGTATTTAGTAAGGGCCTTTATATACTTGAAAAAAGCTTTGATGATTCTCTCTTCAGAGAATCTGCTAAAATTGTAACAATACAGAGAAGATTGCGCAACGGGTAAATCGTTTGAACCGGGGATTTTTGTTTTTGAGCCGGAACATGTGATTAGCAACATGGTGGCGTTACAACTTTCCCCACACAATATCTAAAACGCCGTCTTATAGCGTTTTAATTTACCGGCTCAAAACTTAAAGTCGGTGTAAAAATCACCTCTCTTGGGCAAAGATAACACGCACAAATCGAAAAAGGGCACAATTTTTTTTAAGCTCCCCCCAAATATATTTGGAGAAATGATTTGCATCTTTCATTGCATGTTTTTATATGAATTTAATGTATGTTTCTCTCCTGGATTATAATCTTTTATGACAACATGTCAACATATTTGTGTATAACTTCTGTAAGCTGTGATGTTACTTATGACGCAAGAAGGGTAAATGGTCTACCTTAATCAGTCTTGCTAACTCCAACTTCATGATAAGGTTTCTAAGTTTGACTGATGTGTTAAAATGAGTTTTTGTGATTGATTCATTTTCATTGATACACCCAGCTTGAAAGAGTATGATGGAATTTTTTATTTGTGAATCTATGACATTTTTGTTATACATATATTGCACAAGATGAATGATTAACCTTCATTATTATTACCATCTAAATTTTACTATTAGTGAGACATTACCCTTGACTTGTAAGCATAACCTCACTATTAAGTGGGACATTATCCTTGACTTATAAGCACACCCTCTCCTATAAATAGAGGGCATTTCATGGCTAATTTACACAAGCAAGAAACACTTAAGCACTTGTTAAATTTCATACAAGAAGTTCTAAGTTCTAGCTGTCTACTTCTCTTTTGGTTTAATTATAACACGTTATCAGCACGAGCCCTAAATCCAGCTGGGTTCTTAAACATACTTAAGGTATGATCTTCTCATTATCTAGTAATTATAATATCATATCATTAACAAGTTAATCAATTTTTATTTTTGATAAGTATGCTCTGTAGTTGTCCAAAATCTATGGGATCTTCTACATCAGAAACTCTAAAATTATTTCGTTCTTGTTTCGACTTAAGATCATATATATCTCTATCAACATAAATTTTAGAGATTTGATAATTTTGCATACAAACAAGATATATGAACTAAAACATGAAACTTTCATTATGATAATGTTCATACACACCACACACTATGTAGATTAAGAAATCTACTTATTTTACAAACTGATTTAAGAAAGAAAACGACATAACGTCTTACTACTTCGGACTTGTACTCGGACCATCTTGCTTCATCCCTTAATCACAATGACAATGCTTTGAGACCCACATGATATAAGTTATGATAACAGTCATGATCATGGACATGCTAAAGGCCATCTTTAGCAAAACCAAATCAGTTTCTGACATGACTCTGATAATCTGAAAAACGGATGGTGAACCGGTGTCGGAGGAGGAGCCGGAGGAGTGACCGGAAAATTGGGTGTTGGGGCGAGAGGATGATGGAGATGTGGATGAGGATGAGGAAAATATGGATGAATGGTAAAGATAAGTGGATAAGGGGTATAAAAAGGGAAAAATATAACCGAGTATACGAGAAACCCCGGAGGCGTATCCAACTTCTTATTGCTTTCTTACATACGTTCATACTTTTGCATGCCTTATATAGATATCATCTTAGTGATATTACTATAGCATACTAGTTACAATTTAATGACTTGTTGAAATTTTGCATGCTAATTTTGACTTACTAGACTACCTATTTGTAGACTAGATGTAATATGTATTTACTATGTTAATAGTTACTAAAATAGTAACTAGATCAAATCATATCAAATGATGGCATGCAATTTTTTTGCAATTTCATACTACGTAACATGCATTCAAATTTATGACATGTAGTATACAACTTGACATTAAATATTTTGTTTATTAACATGATTATCACCCATTTATTTTCCTATACTTAACACATTTGTTGATTAAATACTTAATTCAACCTTGTTAAATTTGATAATATGACATTTAATGATTGTCATACATCGGTTAATATTTTTACACTTTATTTTGTCATGTTTATAAAAGAAAACATAATCGTGATACATTATCTTAATAATACTAATCATCAATCTTACTTGTAGAGATTTCATGGCCAATATCACCAAAAGAGAATTTGACATCTTGGACCTGTCAGGAGATAGGTTCCTGGAGTGGAGGGTGGATGCCTTGACCCATGTAAGGGCTAATCGTCTTGCAGAAACCATTGATGAACAAAATACCACCACTCCGATGGAAAAGGCTAAGACCATTGCCTTTTTCCGCCACCATATTCATGAGAGCCTCAAATCTGAATATTCATGAGAAACCATAACATGAGACCTGTTGGTGCAGCGCCATACCCATAAGCAAATGGTGCAGTCGTTCCTCCAGCGGGGAACGAATATAAAAACCCGCGTTGGAACCAGAAGGGTAAATGGCGTGGCAAAGGACGAAAACAAGGACATGGGAGAGATCAAAACTCCGGTCAGAAAAATGACAATAATGGAGGATCATACTCCAAGGGAGAGAACCCACATGTTCCAAGGGGTCCGACGAGACCTAATTATAAGAGAAAGATGCAGTGTTTTAGGTGTGGAAGGTTTGGCCATTGGGCTAAAATATGTCGTTCACCTAAATACGTAGTTGAAGCCTATCAAGCGTCTCTTAAAGATAAAGGCAAAGCCGTTGAGGCGAACTTTGTTGTTGAAAATAATCAACAAGATCAAAGTCTGGATGTCTCGGCCTTCTACATGGATAATGTAGAAAATGGTGATGAATTTGGCTTGAGTGGAAATCTCATTTTCTAAATTTCTAATCATGAAGTTAATATTTTTATGTTTGTTTCACTGATGTTTAATTATGTATGATATGTGTGTGATGCATGACTCTATTGTAATATAAAGCTCCTATGTAATATAAAGTTATGTTTGTATTAACATTGATTCTCTTAATCTTGAAGCTATGCATCGATATGAAGTTCACTCAAACTGCGAAAGGCAATGTTTAGTGGACAGTGCCACTACCCATACCATTTTGAAAGGAAAAGAGTATTTTACTCAATTGACTATTTTCAAAGGAAATGTCAATACAATATCGGGTGTGGCAAGACTCATAGAAGGGTCTGGAGAAGCATATATTGTGCTTCCAAGAGGAACAAAGTTGAGAATAAAAGACGCATTATACTCAAGCAAATCCAAAAGAAATCTATTGAGTTTTAAATATGTGCGCCAAAATGGATTTCATATGGAAACCATGAATGAAAATGAAAAGGAATACATGTGCCTGATTGCACACGTGTCTGGCAAAAGACAAATGCTTGAGAAAATGCCAAGTTTTTCCTCTAGACTATTGATACGCTACACTTTGTAGGGCGTAACTAGGGGTTATTACATTAGTTTAGGAGTGTTATCACAAGTATTTGGAGCTATTGTTATATTCTGAGTTGTTTATGAAGAAGTGAAGAAATGAAGACCAGAACCGAAGAAGAAGAGGATCAAAGATTGAAGACATGAAGACGAAGACATCCTGCGGAGCAGCGGCGATCGCCACCATCACTATGGCGATCGCCATTCTACAACAGGAGCATTTCAGGAGTTCGAGAGAGCATGGCGATCGCCAACTATATTATACTTACATTAGTCCATTTGAAGCCAACATGGTGTCTAGATACAATTTAGACAACCGAAGGTTATTAACCTTATGGCATGACCGATTGGGTCACCCGGGAAAAACAATGATGCAAAGAATTGTTGAAAATTCATTGGGCCATTCATTAAAGAACAAGAATGTGCTTTCAACAAGTGATCTTAGTTGTGCCGCTTGCTCATTAGGCAAACTTATCATCAGGCCTTCTAAAAATAAGATAGCAAGTGAAGCTCCTGCATTCCTTGAAAGAATTCAATGAGACATATGTGGACCAATTGCTCCACCATGTGGACCATTTCGATATTTTATGGTGCTCATTGATGCATCTACACGTTGGTCACATGTAAGCCTATTGTCAACAAGAAATGTTGCATTTGCTAAGCTTCTTGCTCAAATCATTCGATTGAGAGCTCAATTCCCGGATTATACAATAAAGAAAATACGGCTTGATAATGCAGGAGAATTTACATCCCAAATATTTAATGACTATTGTATGTCAATTGGGATAGAGGTTGAGCACCCAGTCTCCCATGTGCATACACAAAATGGTCTTGCAGAATCGTTAATTAAACGATTACAACTAATACCTAGACCGCTATTAATGAAATCAAAGTTACCGACTTCAGTATGGGGACATGCAATATTGCATGCAGCGAATTTGATTCGTTTAAGACCAACTGCATATCACAAATATTCTCCATTGCAGTTAGTGTCTGGAAAGGAACCAAATATCTCACACCTAAAGGTGTTTGGGTGTGCACTATATGTTCTAATTGCTCCACCGCCACGCACAAAAATGGGTCCTCAAAGGAGATTGGGAATATATGTTGGTTTTGATTCCCCTTCTATTATTAGATATCTTGAACCAACTACGGGTGACTTATTTACAACAAGGTTTGCTGATTGTCACTTTGATGAAAGTACATTCCCAACTTTGGGGAAAGAAAAGAGCAAAGTGGACCAAGGCACAAGAGAGATCACATGGGATGCAATCTCACTTTCTTGTTTTGATCCACGAACCAAAGTTTGTGAACAAGAAGTGCAAAAGATAATTCACTTACAAAGTGTTGCTAACCAATTGCCTGATGCCTTTACGGATACAAATAAAGTGACAAAGTCACACATACCAGCTGTGAATGCCCCAACAAGAATTGAAATCCCTAAGGATTTGACAGATAAATCTTTGGCCAATGAATCTACTGCACGTAGAAAAAGGGGCAGGTCACTTGGTTCAAAGAATTTGAAACCGAGGCAATCATAAAGGCAAAAGGAGATGACTAGTGATGTCATAGTTCATCCAAGTGACGCAACCTTTGAAAATAAAGGCAATGAAGTGAATAATGAAAATATCTTAGAGGAAGAGAAGCTTCCCGAAGAAGATAAAAATGAGAATCTTCCTGAGGAAGACAAAGAAGTTGACAATCATGAAATTTCCATAAATTATGTATCCACAGGGATGCAATGGAATAGAAAAAGCGCTGTTATCAATGACACATTTGTCTACTCAGTAGCATCAGAAATGATGACCGATGACGATGATATTGAACCTAAAACGGTTAATGGATGTCGTCAAAGAAAGGATTGGCCAAAATGGAGAAAAGCAATTCAAGATGAGTTGAAATCGCTTGAAAAACGAGAAGTATTTGGTCCTATAGCTCATACACCAAGTGGTGTGAAACCAGTGGGCTATAAATGGGTGTTTGTGAGAAAACGAAATGAAAAGGGTGAGGTAGAAAGATATAAGGCAAGGCTTGTAGCTCAAGGTTTTTCCCAAATGCCAGGGATAGACTATGAAGAGACATATTCACCGGTAGTTGATGCAACTACCTTAAGATTCTTAATTAGTCTCTCTGTTGCGAAAAAGATACAAATGCACCTAATGGATGTCGTGACTGCATATCTCTATGGGTCACTAGACACTGACATCTACATGAAAGTCCCTGAAGGACTAAAAATTCTTGAATCTTGCACATCAAAACCCCGAGAAATGTTCTCTATAAAATTGAGAATATCCTTGTATGGACTAAAACAATCTGGGCGAATGTGGTACAATCGTCTTAGTGAGTATCTTTCAAAATAAGGATATAAAAATGATGCAAGATGTCCATGCATTTTTATCAAGAGAACTGAATCAGGTTTTGCTATCATTGCAGTCTATGTTGACGATTTGAATATCGTAGGAATACCAAATGAGATTGCAAATACCGCAAAATACTTGATGAAAGAGTTCGAGATGAAGGATCTAGGCAAGACAAAGTTTTGTCTTGGCTTGCAAATTGAACATTTCAAAGATGGAGTTTTTGTCCATCATTCCATCTATACAGAGAAAATCTTGAAAAGATTTCATATGGACAAAGCCCATCCTCTAAATTCACCAATGGTAGGTCGTTCTCTCAATATACATGATGACCCATTTTGTCCTCGAGAGGATGACGAGGAAATCCTTGGGCCTGAGGTACCATACTTGAGTGCTATTGGTGCTCTGATGTACCTGGCCAATAATACAAGGCCATATATTGTTTTCTCTGTAAACCTATTATCAAGATACAGTTCAACACCAACAAGGAGACATTGGAACAGAATCAAACATTTATTCCGTTATCTACGAGGTACTAATGACCTTGGATTATTTGATCGTAATTCCCCAAATACTACTCTTGTTGGTTATGCAGATGCAGGATATCTATCTGATCCACACAAAGCCAAATCTCAAAATGGCTATGTCTTCACTTATGGAGAGACAACCATATCATGGAGATCCACGAAGCAAACTTTGACTGCAACATCATCCAATCATGCATAATTAATTGCTCTTTATGAAGCAGGAAGAGAATGTGTATGGTTAAGAAAGGTGATAAAATACATACAAAAAGAATGTGGACTCACATCAATCAAAGGCAATCCAACAGTGATATATGAAGACAACTCTGCATGTGTTACTCAAGTGAAAGAGGGTTATATCAAAGGAGATCGGACGAAGCACATATCACCAAAGTTCTTCTCCACTCATGAACTCGAGAAGAAAGGGAAAATTGAAGTTTGACAAATTCGATCAGAAGAAAATCTTGCAGATCTCTTCACAAAATAACTGAGCCCCAAGAAGTTTGAACAACTTGTGCGGAAGATTGGAATGTGCTGACTTCGAGAAATCCACTAAATGAATAAAGCTCAGGGGGAGCATTATATGCGCTGCACTCTTTTTCCCTTCGTTCAGGTTTTTATCCCAAAGGGTTTTTCCTGACAAGGTTTTTAATGAGGCGGCATCATCAAAGCATAGAACAATGAGTTCGTTGTACTCTTTTTCCTACGTTCGGGTTTTATCCCAAAGGGTTTTCCCTGACGAGGTTTTATCCCAAAGGGTTTTCCCTGACGAGGTTTTAATGAGGCAGCATATACCCCAAATGGAAGTTGTGTATAATGAAAGGTGATCATTCAAGGGGGAGTGTTATACATATATTGCACAAGATGAATGATTAATCTTCATTATTGTTACCATCTAAATTTTACTATTAGTGGGACATTACCCTTGACTTGTAAGCATAACCTCACTATTAAGTGGGACATTATCCTTGACTTGTAAGGACACCCTCTCCTATAAATAGAGGACATTTCATGGCTAATTTACACAAGCAAGAAACACTTAAGCACTTGCTAAATTTCATACAAGAAGTTCTAAGTTCTAGCTTTCTACTTCTCTTTTGATTTAATTATAACAATTTTCAGATTAAGAAAAACAATTCATACAACGAAGTTCAATGAGACAAAAATTGAGACTAGAATTGGGTGGGGTGGGCCAGGCCTAAGCAGTAGTGCAACACTTGGGCGACGCTCGAATGCCCAAGATAGCAAGGTACCTTTGTTGGGCTTTCCCCCTCAAAAAATAAATTTAATATCGAAGTGGACCATTGGCCCACATATCAGATATTAAACTGATAAGAACAACATATACTACACTTGATCTTAGCCAAAAGGCCGAGAAATATATGCTTTTCCAATTCTTTCTTTAGCATTTTTATACTCTCTTCTAGCCTTGCTCCTGGATGTGGGACTCCAAGTCCTCTTTTTCATAAACCAGCTCTATTTTGCTAACCCTAACAAATTCTTTAGTATCAATGGCAGTTCCGTAGTGTGATCATAATGGATATGGTTTCGAGGATTATGGATATGATTATTAGATAGTTATTGAGGATTGTGGCTTGCCTTTTTGTGAATAGTTGGAGGTGGTGATTTTGTTTAGCACTTAAACAAACTTGCAAAACAAGCTTACATTACAAAGAAATTATCGATCAATATTGCCATAGGTTCCACGCTTTTTTATATTGGACAGGCTAATTTGCAAAAATACCCTACTTGGGGTATCTTACAAACCTACCTAAATTCAAATGGATATTACTGTAATATCCATATTCAATTTTTTTTGTCTTTTCTTTTTGCTTTGATAAATGAATAAAGGTTTTTGGAAAAAGGTAAAATAAAATCCAAAAACATTATAATAATGAGCTGAGAAAAGAAGAAAAGAAGGAAAGAAGGAAAAGAAGCAAAATCCGTACATATGTCAGGAATTTTTTTTAAAAAAAACGGATAAAAAGGGAAAGGTGTCAGGAAAACTCAGATTAGCCACAAAAAAATTTGACAGGCCGTACAATTCACTATTCACTCATACCAGATTAATTCTCAGCCACACAATTCAACTTTGGCGGTACACTTTCCCGCCAAATTTGATGTAAGCTCACTTAGAGCAAATTTTTGCTCCAAAATTATTGTAATTTCTCTTATCTTAACTTCATCTTCCTCATTAATTCCGTTTTTTCTCTTCTCCTCATTAAATCTGCTTACTATCCTGCCACCCAACTGTTTCCATCTCTTTACATCCTTGGTGGTTTTGATATCTCTCCACCATACACAAGAAGGAATGGGTAAGTTGGCATATTAAATGCAAATGTTTTTTTGTGTATTGGTAGCAGTAAATGACTATGTTTTCTTGTTTTAGCTTGTTTAGGTCAAACATATATGCTCTCCTTAATATGTGGAGGCAAGTGGAAGGTGGAGAATGAACTTTGGGTGTATGAAGACCTTAAAAAGACAAAGGGTTTGATGGTCAGTGATGAGATCAAATATGAAGGGCTTCTGAAAATGGTTGAAGAAAAACTTGCCATTGATCTTAAGAGGTTTGACTTAAAGCTCAGCTACATGCCTCCACAAAATGTTCATCTTCCTCCTTTCGATATTTCTGATAATGATGATGTAGACGCATTCTTCTTCTTGAACATGTTAAACTGCAAAGATAGAATATGGTCAATTCCTTTGCATTCTGTCGTGGTGCCTAAATGTTTTGGTTCAAATGAAAACCCTAATTTAATTCCAAAAGAAGAAGAAGAGATTATGGATGTTCAAGGTAGTGCACCTCAACCTTGTTCTCAGGCTGAAAATGTTGGTGGACCTTCTTACCATGTAAGAGTCCTAAAGAGAATGTCAGATCACATGTTTAGTAACATAGTAGATGATGAGCTGAGAGAAGAAGAAGCCATGTCAGTATCATATGATAAGTGTGTCCGGATATCTGTGGAAGGTGGAGAGAAAGCTAAGAAAGCTAAGAAAGGCAGTGAACCTGATGTTGTGTCACTAATCAGTGACGATGAAGAGGAGGATGTTTTTATTTCTGCAACCAAGCGACAAGGTTTGGACCTTGTCAACATTTCTGTCGAAGAATTTGATGATGATCATGTCAAGTTAGAGGACTACAAATATCTGGGAGGAGATGCTGAGGAACATGAACAGGGGTCTTACCATTATGATGTTCCCGCTGATATTGAAAATCTGGAGGAGGAAGAAGAATTGTGCTTAAACTCTCAACCATTGGCAATCAAGGTTGGAGATGTCTTTCAAACCAAGGAGGAGGTTCAACGGTCTTTAGTCTCATATGCTGTGGAAAAATGTATAGAAATGCGTGTGAAGAAATCTGATAAGAGCACTTATGTGGTGGAGTGCCAAAATGGTGGAGCATGTTCATTTGGGTTTCGTGCTTCAACGAGGGGTGGTAAAGCTACTGGTCCGTGGTGGGTCCGAAGGCTTGAACCATCTCATACATGTGCGATGCTGTTCAAGAACAATCACAGCAGGCATGCCAATTCATCGTTCATTTCCAAGAGTATTCTTGATAGGTATGTATTGTTTCTGTCTTGTTGAAATATTTAACGTGGCGGGATATAGTACGAAGGGTGAACGGATGTTTTTGAACACATGTAACAGGTTCAAAGGTCGCAAGGACGCACCAAGGGCAAAAGAGATACATGTTATCATGAAAGATCTAGGAGTCCATACCAGTTATTCCAAAGCAAACAGAGCAAGACAAAAGGCAGAGGACATTATTCGAGGGTCTCCCGAGGAAGGTTATAGTCAACTTCACTCATGGCTTCATATGTTGAAAGAAGTCAATCCTGGATCACATACAACCTTAATATTAGATTCTCAAAACCGATTTAAGTATTGTTTCTGGGCATTGGTGCTTGTATCAGGGTTGTTCCTCATTTGAAAAAGGTAACTTTTTAAACTATATCTTTTTTCCTGTCCAGATAATAGGTAGTGGGTCGAGAGATAATAACTGATGGGCGGAGGGATATGATTTCAGAAGAATAGATATAATTACCTGGCGGGATATAGTATAGAGGGTGACAGGTTATATGATGTATCAGGTGATTTGTGTTGATGGATCACACTTAGGAGGGAGATTCAATGGCCATCTTCTTCTTGCTACTGCCCAAGATGGAAACAAACAGATCTATCCCTTGGCTTTTGCTGTAGTAGACAGTGAGAATAAGGATTCTTGGTCCTTCTTCTTTGAAGAGTTGAAGACGGCTGTTGTACCAGATAGTGTGGATGTGGTTTTTGTGTCTGGTCGTCATTTGGCTATTAAAGCCGCTTTGAGACAAGTTTACATTCTTGCACAACATGGATATTGTATTTATCATATGCTGCAAAACTTCAAGCAAAAGTGCACTTGGGGAGGTTTGCAAGACCAGTGGTTTAAGGTTGCAAAGGCGTACACTATAGAAGAGTATAGGACTGAGCTTCAGATCCTACAAAACAGAACTAAAGTTGTGGCAAATATGGCTCTCAAAGTGTCTCTTGAAAAGTGGTCTTGGGCATATTTCACAGCTGAGAGGTACAACATCATGACGACAAACAATGCAGAATGTCTGAACAAGGTGTTTAAACAGGAGCGTATGTGGCCTATTGTAGCATTGTTTGATGTTATATTACTTACTTTTTCCACATGGTTCTGTGAAAGGAGGGAGTCGGCTACTACATGGTGTGAGCTGACTACTAGGGCAGTGACCAAGACCATTGATAATAGGTATGCGGCATCTGTGAGCATGAGCATCAATAGGCTTAGTGATATTGAAGCAGAGGCGACTGATGGAAGGAACAAGTATGAGGTGAATCTTCGCCAACAAACTTGTCAATGCAACGTGTTTTAGAGAGATCAGATTCCTTGTAAGCATGCTTTGGCATTAGCAAAGGACAGGGGAGTTGACATTTCTACTCTTGTTAGTCACTCTTACACGAACAACATCTTGAAAGAAGTTTACAAGGAAACCATCCATTTGATCCCTCCACCCAACCAATGGGATGTTCCACAATCAGTCTCCTCTCTTCCGTGTTTGCCACCACCATGGAAAAGGGGACCTGGAAGACCAAGGTTGAATAGATATAAGGCTAGGTGGGAGAGGCCCTACAAATGAGTGTCCACGAGATGTGAAAGATGTGGTCTGTCTGGCCATACTCACAACACGTGCTCCCGGGCTGCAAGGGGAGGACAGTCAAGGCGAAGACCATAGGGTAAAAGGGTAAGACAACAAGGTTCTAACTTTTTGGTATATGAACAATGCTAACTTTTTGGTATATGAACAATGCTAACTTGTTATCCCGCCACGTTTGATGTTTTATCCCGCCAACATACAGGTTTTATCCTGTCACAAGTAATTTTATAAGTCATATTATTTTGGGTTGGATGTTGAAATTCTGTTAGTATGAATGTTGAAATGCTTTTAGTTTGCTTTGTTAATTTGTATTGTATTATCCTGCCTCCCATTCTGTTTTATCCTGTCATACATATTTTTTAGCATCCCGCCACCTAACTGCACTACATAAATGCAGTCAAAGCACACATTTACTCTCTGCACTAACGTCAGTACATGTTTTCAAGCAAAAAGTAGTCAAATACATTTACCTACCCAACACGTTAACCAACCCAACCTAACACATTTACTCATTTTTTGTCAAATTTTGCTTCAATATATAGACCATTCTTTCTCAACAACATATTATGCTCATTCCTTTCATTCTCAACAACCATACCTTTCTTTCTCTCTTTCTCTCAACTCCTTCATGGCTGGTTATCACGTGGTAGACCCATTTCTTGACGAAGATTACCAAATCAAAAGTTTCTTCGTTGAAATGAAACAGTCATATGTAGAGGGGGACTATCGTCTATGTATCCCCATCGGTCATGGAGACAAGTTTTTGAAAGACTACAAGAACTTTGAAATAACACTTAAAGTTGGACTTCAGACTTGGGAAGTTCATCTCACACACTCAAAAAAAGGCTACCGCTTGGGAAAGGGTTGGAGAGCTTTTGTTCAAGACAATAAGCTCAAGTATAAGGATGAGTGCCTCTTCGACCTACAAAGTGCAGATTCAAATGGTGTCAATGCTACCGCAAATTAAATCTTTGATATGATAAGTCACACTGAAGAGAGATAATTTTTCATTATAAGAGAAGATTAAAGCGTATAAACTGAAAAGCAGACATAGGTGGTAAGGGTAAGACAAAAAACTTGCATTCATACTAGAAATCTGTATGACAATAAAACCATTGTTCTACTTTCAATCATGTCTAGACCAACATAGGTCAACAAAACCAAACCAATATTCACACAAACACACCTTAAAACTGTTCAGAAACATAACACATAACAATCAGAGATACAAATTATTCCTACTGTGTAACACCGTCAACATTATTCAACCTAGTGACCCATTTCTCGTCAAAGAGGCTGTTAACGAGGTCAAATCTGTGCATGTCGATTGTCTTGTCTGAAATTAGGGAGAGATCATTATTGCCAAAACACAACCACTCAATGTATTTCACAGTGTATGCACCACAATCACCACTGCAAACAAACAAACCATTACTCACAGATTTATAAAGCGTGGCGGGTAAATAACAGAGTAGTGGAGGGATATATTACCTTCTTTTATTCTGTGGTAAGCCATGAGCCCTTCCATGATAAGCCAGGTCCTCCTGAAGCCTATGTGCGTACTTTGGGGACAAAGCCTCGTGGTTGCTCAAAAATTTTGGCACATACTTCAGGATTGGGGCCACATCTTTTTCTATTACCCGCTCTGGCTTCAAATCGGTGTTGCAGTCATACACATTGAGCTTCCAGTTCTGGAGGTCTATTTCAATGGTCACCCAATGGTTGCCTCCAACAAAGAGTGGTGCATAAATGAAGTCCACATCTTCCGAATTTTTTCCAAATAGAAATGGAAGACTTCCATTGAAGTACCTCACAACACGATCTGGAATAAGTGGTACTTCAACTCCACCTGCTTCACTCCTATGTTGGTCCTTGTAATCCTCAGACCATAGACAATCCATTATGCCAACCTTGTGATTATCAGCTGGTTTTTTCCTGAGCTCAGACCTCACGTGGAAAAGAACCTCATCGATGTGTTGCCAATACAAGTACACATTAATTACACTTAAGACTGAAAAAATAAAAAATGAAAATTGTGTCCTGTCACTCTTACCAGATTATCCCACCAGAACTTTGGTTCAATAATGCACTCAAAGAAAGCATTGTCAATAGTAACTCCATGATACACACGATATCATAGTGTGTAAGTATGGTGTTTTAGGGTGAGATCACTAAGTTATAGGAGCGTCTTGGAGCTTATTCATGCATTTGGAGTGAAGACGACGTATGGAGCTTTATGTTGATATTAGAGACTTGTTACAGAAGAAGAAGAGAAGCCAACAGAAGACCGACGAGAAGACAGAAGAAGACGAAGACATCTATTGGCGGCGACCGCCGCCAAACCTACGGCGATCGCCGCCCATCCACGTGAAGAATCTAAAGTCTTGTTCTAGCGGCGACCGCTGCCTCTGTCAGATCCGAAATTGTAATCTCTATTTTCTATTGTTTTTGTTATTTTTCCTTATTTGTTTAAACTCGTTTTATGCTTTATTTTTAGGATATTATTTCTATATAATTAGGTTAGAGGAGAGCCTGTTCTTATCTAACCCCGTTTACACTTTTCTTTTCATTAGCAGACAGTTTGTTATGAAGAACTAAGCCCCTTTGCTTAGTCAAACAATTGAAGCATTTTTTTTGATTAAGTTGTGAGATTTCTCGTTCCTTATCAATTGCTTGGAATTAATCTATTCTCTTGCTTGAATCTTTCATGATTAATATTGATTGTTTCTAGTCTGATCATCTAGGTATCGTCTTTATTGATCTATTGCAGAATTAGATTGTTACTGGTTGAGCATATCTAATTCTTAGTAGCAACTGCATCGTGCTAGTATCTGGTTGTGCTAGTCTTATGTGGAGAGAATTGATTTACATCTAGGATAAAAGCTGGTTGTTTTATGCTGATGTATCATGATTATATTCCTGATCTTAATGTTGCTATTAAACTAAATCTTGATAGTTTCATGGTTGTTTAATTAGTTAGAGCTATTAGTATCTGGTTGTGCTAATAGCTCATTCAGAAAAGGAATAGGAATTTCCATTGCATGAGATATTGAATGAGTTATCTAAGATCAACTTGTCATACGAAGTGTGGATATTTGTTTGGCTGAGCTATTTCTCAATTACTGATTCCGTCATCTTTTACTGGTTACTATTTGCATGCTTGGTTACTTAAGACAAACAAAACCCCCCTTTGATTACTTGAATGACACATATATTTGATACAGAACTAGAATCTGTCTCCCTGAGGACTCGACCCTTACTTGCCTAGGACTGCATATTAGGTTTGTTTGGATTACTTGCATAGAAGCAATTAGCACGACAAATTGTTGTTATGAAATTGGCGCCGTTGCCGGGGAGGCAACAATTCTAATTGTGTTTGTGTGTGATTTGTGTGTCAATCTTGGTGTGAGCCTATCTTATGGTTCACACCCATGCTACTAATAATTTACCTCTTGATTTAGATCCAGAAATTGAGAGAACTCTTCTCCGTACTCGCAAGGTTATTCGTGCACGACATCAGGCAGCTAGAAGCATGGTTGAACGTGTTACTCTTGAATCCTTGATGGCACCGGATCTTGTGCAAGCACCACGAGCAGTGCAATTCCTTGCACTCACTGAGGGCGTTAAGTTTGAGCTTAATACGGGAGTGATACATTTGCTTCCGAAATTCAATGGACTACCGTTAGAGGATCCTAACAAGCACTTAACTGAGTTTCATGAGGTCTACACCAGCATGTGTCCATCTGACATCACTGAAGATTAGATGAAGATGAGAGCCTTCTCCTTCTCTCTTAAGGAATAGGCTAAGGACTGGTATCATTCTTTGACTCCAGGGAGCATCAATACTTGGGTTGAATTGAAGAAGGTGTTTCTCGATAAGTATTTTCCAGCGATTAAGTCTAATCATCTGAAGAAGAAACTCAACAATATTGAGCAACAATCTAATGAAATTCTCTATGACTACTATGAGCGTTTCAAGAGCCTGATTGCAAGTTGTCCCTACCATGGCTATGAAAAGCATGATTTGATTCTATATCTTCATGGAGGCCTTCACAAGGATGACCGTAGGATGGTCAATGCTGCATGTGGTGGGAACATCTTGAAGAAGACATAAGAGGAAGCATTGGAGATCTTTGCAACGCCAGCTGATGATTCTAGGCAATTCAGTGGGAGAGGTTCTCAAACACTTCTAGCAGCAGGTTCTCAATCTACTGTTGATCAGGCTGATTTTGATATTTTGAAAGAAGAAGTGAGACGCCTGAAACTGAAAGGAACACCTCAACAAGCTAAATCCTGCGAAATTTGCTTAGATGAACTCCATCCAACTGATGCTTGCCCAACACTCCAGGAAGAAGTGAATGTTGTAGGAGGATATCAACAAAGGCCTAAACATGACCCTTATTCTAACACTTATAATCCAGGTTGGAGGGATCATCCAAATTTAAGATGGAGGGAACCGGATCAAAATCAGGGACCAGTTCAGCAAGGTAATCCTCATCAGTCAAGACAACTAAATGTGCCAAAACCTCAGGGACAGAGCTCAAACCCATCACCTTCCATGGAAGACATGATGAAGATGCTTATGCAAAACACAATGCAATTCCAAGAAGCTACAAAGTCTAGTATTCAGAACTTAGAGCGACAAATGGGTCAAATATCTCAAGTCGTAAGCAAACTTGATGCAAAGGAGTCAGGGAAACTTCCATCTCAAACAGAAGAGAACCCAAATATTCGAAATGTTAGTGTAGTAAACTTGAGAAGTGGAAAAAGACTCGAAGAAGATAATTCTGAGACAGATGTAGGCAAAGGTATCGAACAGAAAAAGTCCGAAGACGGCGATCGCTGCCCAAAAAGCAGCGACCGCTGCCAGACCTCCGGCGACCGCTGCCTTGATGACAGCGACCGCCGCCGGTCTCCGGATGGAGAATTGTCTGAAACCGAAGGCAGCGACCGCCACCCTACCTACAGTGATCGCCGCCAAGACGGTTCAGCAGAGAAAGAGAAGGAGCCGAGCCCTCCTGAGTGGAAACCTGTTCCACCTTTCCCATCTGCATTAAGGCGGATTAAGCCACTTAAGCAAGACAAGGACATATTTGAGATGTTTAGAAACGTTGAGGTAAACCGTCCTCTCCTTAATATGATCAAATTTGTCCCTCGTTATGCAAAGTTTCTGAAGCAGATGTGCACCACAAAGAAAGCTCAAGACAAGAATAGTCAAAAGAAGGAGAAAGTCGTTGAGCATGTCTCAGCTGTATTTCAGAAGAGTCTGCCTAAGAAATGTGGAGATCCAGGTATGTTTACAATCCCATGTACAATTGGAGGTACCAAGTTCGATAAAGCTTTACTAGATTTGGGTGCTTCCATTAATGTTTTACCTTCATCTCTATGTGAAACCTTGGGGTTAGGACCTATTCATGATACTAGAGTAGTTATTCAACTAGCTGATCGATCTAATGTGCGACCTATTGGAGTAATAGAGGATGTTCTTGTTCAAGTTGATGATTTTCCTGCTGACTTTTTCGTGCTTGACATGAACCATGATAAACATGCAACCCCTATTCTGTTAGGGAGACCTTTTCTAAAGACTGCAAATACAAATATTAATGTGAGTACAGGTGCTTTGACTATGAAGTTTGATGGGGATAAGGTTCAATACAATATATATGATATGAACCCCATTGAGAAAAATTCTCTAAATGCTATTGATGTGATTATTCCTACTTGTTTGGATAAATTGCAACCTATTGTAGAGAATGTCATAGGAGATCCACCTGTAGATGTTGCTTTATCTACCAATTTGCAGGAAGTTCGGGCTATTTTAGACCCCGACGGTAAGTTTCCTTCTCATCCATTGGGCATTCGCCCCACTGTGCTAACCTTGTCAGGCGAGAAACCATTGTCTTCTAGTGTACATGCACTTAAGATTGAGCTTCAACAGCCGCTCGATAAGATCAACAAAGGGAAAGAGAAGGACATTACTTTCATCGCTAAGGATAAGGTGGTCAAAGTGAATGGAAAAAGGTTTAGATCTTTCCATGTGTGGTTCAACAAAGAGTTCAAGAAAGGATCGGTTATCTCGAAACCGAATGGTCAGCTGAATCATCTGAGTACGATGTTGAGCCACGACATTAACTAAGGTGCTTATCAGGAGGCAACCCGATGATAGGTAGTTATTTTCTTCAATAAATCTCTCTCACATTAATTCTCTTTCGTACGCTTTTGTTTGGAACTAAGCTGTGCAGGAAAACCATTGGATGATGCCACGAAGTGAAGGCAGCGACCAGGAAGCAAGCGGACAGCGACCGCCGCCAGACCTACGGCGACCGCCGCCAATTCCTTTTGGCTACGACATTTTGACATTTAATTGCAGCGATCGCTGCCAAATGGCGGCGACCACCGCTTTGCCTACGGCGACCGCTGCCTCAAAAAGCAGCGATCGCCGCCAATTCATTTTGGCTACGGCATTCTGTCCATTAATTGCAGCGATCGCCGCCCAACTTACGGTGATCGCCGCCTATCAGGTATGGTTTCTAAACCCGAGCGGAAAAAAAGAATTTGTGAGATTAAAAAAATCGAAAAAGAAAAGAAAAAAAAGAGAGCAAAGTCAATATCAGCACCTTCTCTTCTCCTCACCCTCACTTTACCAAACTCAAACACAAACCCTTCCCTCACCTTTTCTCTCCCACACAAACCCTCAAAAACAAACCTCTCATCTCTCACACCAGGCGTCGCCGCCCCGTTCTGATATAAGCAGGTATCGGTTGGGTGCTTCTGAAAGTTCTTCTGTTGGACCCTCACGTGCACCTGCTGAGCAAGATGAGGAAGACATTGAGATGGGTGATTCCGTCCCTCCTTCTATGAGTTCTGATGATATGCAGAGGCATATGTTTCAGATGATGCATAGGATGGATACGAGGCAGTAGGCAATGGAGGTTGATTTTCGGGAGTTCAGGTAGCAACAACAGTTTTTCAGTGATGAGCAGAGCTTCATGAGAGGTCAGCTTACTCAGCTTGTTGACAATCAACTTGATTTCCGTACCATTCAGTAGCGGCAGACCGAGAACATACAGAGCCTAGAAGATCAGATGCGGTCTTGGGACATTTTCATGACCCATCATTATCCACCACCTTAGTAGCGGTACTCTCTTTACTTCCCCTTATCATTCAGTCTTTAATTCATTGAGGACAATGTTAGCTTTAAGTGTGGGGGAATAGATATTGTATTTGTTATTGTTATTTTGATATTTTGATTCTGAAAAATACAAAAAAAAAAGAAAAAAAAGAAAGAGCCACAAAAATATGAAAAAGGCAGAAAAATCCTGAGATAGCAAGATCTATGCAATAAGCAGGTGGCTTGGACCGGCTCTAGGCTGGGGTAATATGAAGTCTTGAGAGATGTGAGTTTTTTTTGTGAGCCCTGGAACAATTAATGAGTGGTTAGGATGAAAACCCGAGAGGGCGCCTAAGCAAAATGAGTGGTAAGAAAAGAGAGATTTTTAGGATTCATTATTGTTTTGGCGAGGTGACATAAGTTGGAGGTGATATAAGGAGGAATTTGGGTAGGACATTTTGGAGCTATAAGGCGTTGGTTTTGGTCATAATTTCTTTGATCACATTTGTTAGTGTTGTTGGAGGATGAGACTATTTGGTGTTGATTGAGTTGGGGTTTTGTTGGTTGTTAGCTAGGATGTTGGTGATTTCACTTGTTTAGAGTTATGAGCTTACATGTTTAGGTGCTACATTCTTAGTATTGAGTTCTCTTATGTACTTGGGTGTCTATGAGCTATATTGATGATGGGTAGTAGTTTTCTATCTACTCGGGACGAGTAGAGATTCAAGTGTGGGGGAGTTTGATACACACGATATCATAGTGTGTAAGTATGGTGTTTTAGGGTGAGATTACTGAGTTATAGGAGCATCTTGGAGCTTATTCATGCATTTGGAGTGAAGACGACGTATGGAGCTTTATGTTGATATTTGAGACTTGTTACAGAAGAAGAAGATAAGCCAGCAAAAGACCGACGAGAAGACAGAAGAAGACGAAGACATCTACTGGCGGCGACCGCCGCCAAACCTACGGCGATCGCCGCCCATCCACGTGAAGAATCTGAAGTCTTGTTCTGGCGGCGACCGCTGCCCAAAAGGCAGCGACCGCTTCCTCTGTCACATCCGAAATTGTAATCTCTATTTTCTATTGTTTTTGTTATTTTTGCTTATTTGTTTAAACTCGTTTTATGCTTTATTTTTAGGATATTATTTCTATATAATTAGGTTAGAGGAGAGCCTGTTCTTCTCTAACCCCGTTTACAGCAGACAGTTTGTTATGAAGAACTAAGCCCCTTTGCTTAGTCAGACAATAGCCCCTTTGCTTAGTCAGACAATTGAAGCATTCGTTTTGATTATGTTGTGAGATTTCTCGTTCCTTATCAATTGCTTGGAATTAATCTATTCTCTTGCTTGAATCTTTCATGATTAATATTGATTGTTTCTAGTCTGATCATCTAGGTATCGTCTTTATTGATCTATTGCGGAATTAGATTGTTACTGGTTGAGCATATCTAATTCGTAGTAGCAACTACATCGTGCTAGTATCTGGTTGTGCTAGTCTTATGTGGAGAGAATTGATTTACATCTAGGATAAAAGCTGGTTATTTTATGCTGATGTATCCTGATTATATTCCTGATCTTAATGCTGCTATTAAACTGAATCTTGATAGTTTCATGGTTGTTTAATTAGTTAGAGCTATTAGTATCTGGTTGTGCTAATAGCTAATTCAGAAAAGGAATAGGAATTTCCATTGCATGAGATATTGAATGAGTTATCTAAGATCAACTTGTCATACGAAGTGTGGATATTTGTTTGGCTGAGCTATTTCCCAATTACTGATTCCATCATCTTTTACTGGTTACTATTTGCATGCTTGGTTACTTAAGACAAACAAAAAACCCCTTTGATTACTTGATTGACACATATATTTCATACAGAACTAGAATCTGTCTCCCTGAGGACTCAACCCTTACTTGCCTAGGACTGCATATTAGGTTTGTTTGGATTACTTGCATAGGAGCAATTAGCACGACAAATTGTTGTTATCACTCCACTCAGACCTTCAAACTCCTCAGGGCTAAAACATAAAACACAATATAGGAGTATAAAATTTCATTGTAATCAACATAAAAGATATTTAGTATATTAATACACCAATTTAACTCAAGTACCTTTCCTCTTTGTACCATTGTATTGCCTCTGTCATTTCTTTTACAGTTGTATTGTTGGTTATCTTCTTCCAAAAAGCTTTCGAATAGACTTTCTTATTGTCCTTGTTGTCATTGGTGTTGTCCTTCTTGGTGTTTTTCTTTTTGGTAGTCTTGGATGTGTAAGGACATGTGAGAGAAGTAGAAGGCTTTGTATTACGCTTGGGAAGGATCCTGCAAAACCACAGTGAACTCAAAAACTATCATATCCTGCCATTCAACACAAACTATCCCGTCATGCTCCAAAAACTATCCTGTAATTTCAGAAGTTACCTTTGTTTCTGTGGAGACACCTTGTTTGGAGAACGACCACTGGCCATCTTCACCCTTGTGCCAAACACAAGTTTGGGTTTGGCAAAATCATTTGCCTTGTCCTCCTCACCTTTCTCCACTTCAGTCATTTCCACATCAGCCTTTCCCTCCTCAGTCTTTTGCTCCTCTGCCTTTCCCACCTCAGCCTTAGTCTCCTTATTCTTTTCCTCCTCAGCCTTGGCCACCTCTGCCCTTTTCTCCTCCTCAGCCTTTGCTTCCTCCTCAGCCTTTTTCTCCTCCTCAGCCCTTGCTTCCTCCTCAGTTGTAGCCTGCTGAGTGAGATCTTCCGTTGGTGCACCTTCAAGTTCATTATCTTTTAACTCATCTTGCACCTTAGGGTCGCTCTCATCCTTATCAGATGCCTTCGCAGCTAGCTCAGCAACAACATTCATTACCACATCTCCTTCTCTTCTACCAACACCAATTAATTGAAAATCTTCGACCCCCTGCAAACAATCATGTCATTAAACAAACACTCCCTAGACACCAATAAACTAATCATACCTCATTGTCACTCGAGTCTTTGGAGCTTACAAACTCCTCATTCAAGTTTACACAAGGAGCAACAACATTATCCACTGGCTCCTCAACCCTTTTCTCAGCATTCTCAACAACAACTTCATCAACATTGTCCACCCCACAAGGAGCAGCAACATTGTCAACCCCACCCTGAACAACAACTTCATCCACAACATCTACTTCATCCACAACATCTACTTCATCCCCAACAACATTATCCTGTGGAAAAAGATGGTCCTCCAACTCCTCATTATTACCAAAATCAAATACTGATTCATGGTAAATAACAAGTCGTCTTTCCTGCAATAAAAGTTTCTTAAATCCTATATTTCAAGCTTCACAAACTATCCTGACATACTAAAGAACCTATCCTGTCATGCTTCACATTCTATCAAACTTTTTTATTTAATACTATCCTGTCATAAAGCCCAAATTATCCCGTCATACTCAAATAATATTATGTCATACTTTAATAAAAAAATAAATTAACAAAACAAAGTATACATACCTCATTCTCAGTTGTCACTGCCTTGTCCTCTGCTTTCTCACATCCATCATCTCCATCTCCACCATCATCATTTCCTCCATTGTCATCTTCACCATTGTCACTGCTTTCCACCTCAGATTCTTCACTTTCCCCAGCATTCTGTTGTGTTGTCTCCACCCTATCTTCCCCACTGTCACTTTGTTCACTGACACTCTCTTCACTCTCATACTCCTCTTCATACTCTTCACTCTCTTCACTAGAACTTTCTACTGGTTTCTTACCCTTCCCGGCTGGTGTCTTGATAGTCTTCCTTGCCATCCTCTTCCTAGGGACCTCCTCCTCCTCAGAAACTACATCGTTCTTCACTCTCTTCTTTCCCATCCTTTTCTTGGGGACCTCCTCCTCCTCACAAACAAAGCTCCTTCTCTCCAGCCTTTCAATCCCTTGACAAAGACCAGCCTCCAACTTGTCAATCTTCATGAACAAAGCCTTCATGACCCCCATTAGCTGACCTTGTTCCCCAGTGGATTGTGCTTGGGATTGGTCTTCTTCTTGTCTAGGCTCACTGTCCTTTGTCTTTGACACAAACTCAGATGTAATCTGGTCAAAGAAGAGGTCCTCTACTTCATCTGAGAATTTGCAACCATTAAGCAAGTCCTTCTCAGATTCATCTGCAACCAGTAGAGGCAAGACTTATAGACCTTCTCCTTCAAAAGACAGCTTTAGTGATCCATGCTCAGGGCATTGGGTTGCAGACCAACGCACTCCTCTGGGGATTTGGGTCTCACTAATCCTTGAGGCATACTGGACTCCAACAGACTGTACACACTCCCAAATCCACACCTACACATAAACAAACAAAATCATTAGTAATCCTGTCACACTTTAATATATATCCTGTCAGATATGTACTACTATACCTGAAACACCACTGGCATCCCTTGAAGGCTGTATGGTATCCTACCATCATCTGAGATTTTTATGGACTTCTCCATGGATATCATTCTTCTTTCCATTGATCTGGTCAGTGCCCTGTGCAACTCCATGTAGGCAACTCTTCCCCATGGATAACTCCAAAACTTGTCAATGGTTTCCACTAACCTCACATCTTCAACTTTTACAAGCTTCTTCTTATCACCTCCAAGAAGAATCCCTTCCACAATCAGCAATAATGCTAACTTGAACTTGTGGTTGTCCAAGACTTTGTGCTTCATGAACCTTTTATAAAGGTCTTGCACTGAAGTTTTAGAACCATCAGGAACACCAAAAAAACTGTCCATCACTTGGTTGTCTTGCTTCCTAGATGATTTAATCTCCTTGAGAAGAGGGTCACAGTTCAAGCCAGTTATCAAAGCAAATTCTTCTAGTGAAAATCTCAATGGCTGACCAGCAATCTCATACCATGTCTCCCACTTCTTTTCACTCTTCAACTGCTTGAAGAGAACTGAGTGCACGGTTTTTAGAAGAGAAGGTCACTTGATTGACCATTTTCACAACATCCCCAAAAGGGCTACCACATATTCTTATCCAATCTTGACATGTTAGCTTAGACTCTATGTCTTTGAGATATTGACTCCTACAGTTAATATTCACACGACCATGCAATGCATCTCCCTTGAAGTAAGAATACATCACCTACATAACATGGCAGGAAAATATTATTAAGATGTCAGGATGCACACATCACATGACAAGAAACATTATTCAGAGGTGGAGAGATATGCAAACTACACATAATCTCATTAACCCATGCACAAATGAAATTCCTTACAAACTAAAATTTTTCACAAAACTTCAATCCAAATACTTCCACTACATAAACTCCTAAATGCACATAAGCTACACAAAACCAAAGTTCAAGTGTCGGGACACAGAGAAGAGGATGTCAGGACACGGTGAGGAGGTTGTCAGGATAACCCTAAACAATCTAGACACAGTGAGGAGAAGAGGATGTATATGCATTCCCTTAAAAACTAACAATATTCAGAAACTCAAATCCAAATACTTCCACTACATAAACTGGTTCACAATGCACATGACAGGAAGTATTTTTAGAGGTGTCAAGATTCATAATACACATGAAGAAATGAAATTCCTTAAAAACTAACAATATTCAGAAACTCAAATCCAAATACTTCCACTACATAAACTCCTAAATGCACATAAGCTACACAAAAACAAAATTCAAGTGTAAGGACACAGACAAAAGGATGTTAGGACACAGAGAAGAGGAAGTCCGGACACAGAAAGTAGGATGTCAGGATAACCCTAAACAATAATCAAATTATACACAACTTTGTTCTCAACTCCAATTACAGGTGCAAATGTACATATTATCTCAAATTTACATGCATTGGCTTCAGTCATGAACCCTAAATTCACCAATTTAACTCATATACTCGAATTGAATAACAAAATTTCAGAAATTTCACTTACATTGTCGTTAAAAGCCATAGGCTCCATGCTTCTCCATTTTTCCAAGAGATTCAAGACCTCCTTCTTCCTCTGGGAGACTGTGGCTTCCCCTTTCGGCTCCGACTTCGCCGACGAACCCTTATTAGATTTGGGGGTTTTCTCGGTTTGCTTCTTCTTTCTTCCTTTAGAGTCTCCATGTGAGTCTCTCTTTCTTTTCTGGGATGCGGGGGGTGCGGAAGCTCTGGTCACGGCCATAACTGGAGCGGTAGATGATTGGGAGATTGGGAGAAAGAGGGAGAAAGAGTTGTCGAAGGTTGCGAGCGGTTGCCGGCGGTTGAAAGCAGTTGAGAGAGGTTGCGAAAGGTGTCGGCGATTGAAACCAATTGGAGAGGTCAGGAATGGTGAAAATGGTGAAAGGAGGGATGAAGACGAACAGTTGAACGAGAGAGAGAAATGGGTGAAATGGGAGAAGGTTGAGGATAATTAATGAGAAGTTAATTAAGTATGTTTAGGAAAGCAGTTACTTTTCTTAAAACCGTCTACAAAATGCTTAAATTTTTCCTTTTTCATTTTTTTATTATTTAAATTTCCTTTTATTTTTTATAAAGTGTTTTTTATTTTTTTTAATTTCCTTTTATTTTTTATTTTTTATTTTGATTATCCTTTTTCTTAATTTCAGAAAATATTAAAATAATCATTTGAGTTAAAAAAATAAAGATAAATTAAATTATAATAAATATTTTCTTTTTAATAACAAAAATATTTTTTTGGACTATTATAACCCTCAAATGGATATAACAGTCATATCCGCTTGAAATTGGACATATGTGTAATTTAGGTATGAAAAGGGGGTATTTGAGACAATATTCATGTGGAGTTTGTTTAGCACTTTAGGAAACCGTAACGTGAAAAATAAAATAAAATTTGAACTATTTGTTGTCATCATTTATCAAAATGGTAAGTCCATTGGAACCACATCGGTGTAATGAAATAGCACCGTGTATTTGTTGTACCCTTGATATATTCTCTATGTGTTCCCTTGCCTACGTGTATAAAACTTGGAGCCAATTTTTTTGTTAAAAGATTGCTTTTTCAATTAAGAAAATCTTGTAAATTAATTAACAAAATTAAAAAACTTTCAAAATCGTTCTCAGCCGCCATGAACGATGCTTCAGTTACTTCTAAACCTAAACTATTCAATTGTCACTGAACCCTAGGTCAAACACTAGGTCAGATTCTTGGTCAGATTCTGGATCAGGCTCTGGTCAGAGTTTGGTTCAAGCTCTGGGTCAGGTTCTGGTTCAGGCTCCGGGTTAGACTATGGGTTATACTCAGGGTTGTAGTTTGCCGTGGATAATATGAGATTGAGCTTTGGGAGGAATTAAAACTTTCATAATTGAGTTGTATATGTATGTATATTGGAACATCCATTTAAAGAGATTTTATAAGCAAAAGGGGCGTGAAAATAAACTTCCTGGACATGAAAATATCATTTTGTGCAATGGTCATACAATTTGCATAAGATAGGAATAACTTGCCCGTTTAAATGTTTGACACATGGCTGCCTATATAAACACATTTCCATTTTAAACCATTTTGCACCGGTGTAATTTCGGAAAAAGATTTCACGAGAAAGCTTCTCCATGTTGAGAATGAGAACAAATCTCAACCGCCAGATCGAAACAATGAAAAAAACATACAAAACGGGCATAACCGAAAAATTCGGCAAAAATTCGACCTCGCGTGCCAGAGGAAGCAGGAGCAACAATCATCCCTCTTTCCACCTCTGAATTAGCAAGAATGAGTATTTTGAACATACATTATGACAGTAAACTTCTTTAGTTAAATTGGTCAATATCTAGCAAAAGTACTACAGTTGAGAGTAGAGAGGGCTCCTGGTCCGGTCCGGTCCGGTTCCGGTTCGGAACCGGCGGTTCCGGTCCTCCGGAATTCGGAACCGGCGGTTCCGGTCCTCCGGAATTCGGAACCGGCGGTTCCGGTCCTCCGGAATCCGGAACCGGAACCGGTTTAAACCGGTTCCACCGGTTCCGGTTCATACCGGTTCATCCGGTTCGGACCGGTTTTTAAAAAAAAAAAAAAAAATTTAAAAAAAATATAAAAATAATTTTTAAACTTAAAAAAAATAATTATAAAAAAACGCTATTAAAAAAGAATGTTTTGTCATTGTTTTTAAGTTTAAAAATTATGTTTAAAAAACTTAAAAAAAATGATTATAAAAAAACGCTATTAAAAAAGAATGTTTTGTCATTGTTTTTAAGTTTAAAAATTATGTTTAAAAAACTTAAAAAAAATGATTATAAAAAAACGCTATTAAAAAGAATGTTTTGTAAAACATTCTTTTTAATAGAGTTTTTTTATAATCATTTTTTTTAAGTTTTTTAAATTAAATATGAAGGAACAAAAAAATTAAAAAAAATTGGGCTTGCACTTAACAGTGACTTACTTGTTAAGTTGCCTACGTATCCTCTCGGGTTAGAGGAATCAAAGCCCACGTAGTTCTTTACCTTTTTTCAAAACCCGTTACCTAAGTCGAATCTTCGGCGGATGAATCGGTGCGTATCGTAGTAGAATCTCCAATCCACTCGTCTTCCGATGACTCGTTAATGTTACGTTGTTGCCTCATTGCGGCTCTCTTCCAATCGCAAACACAACATTGCGCCTCCAATGACTCCGGTGCCAAATTTGATCTCTTCCTCGTTAAAGTGTTGCCTCCTGCACTAAAAGTTTGTTCCACCGCCACGGTTGAAGCGGGGACGGCAAGAACTTGAGCCGCAATCTTCGCAAGCGTTGGAAACATGCTCCTATGATCCTCCCACCACTTCAAAACATCTAAAGCTTCACAACTAACAAACTCAAAGTTGGTGTTAAGATAGTTATCAATTTCCGCATTCGTGTTTGTAACTCTTGGTCTTTTACTAAAATACTTAGCTCCAAAGGCCCCCAAGCTACTAGAGCTCGAAGAAGCCGGAGGTAATTGTGAAGGAGTCGGAGAATCCGAAAAATGAGTAAATAAAGTTTCAATGTATGTTCTAGTTCTAGAAACCATACCTAAAATATCCTCTAGTTCACCGTCGGCTAAAATATATCCATAATAGTCATCTAAAAGAGCGTGTAAAACTCCTAATTTAAGTCTAGGATCTAAAACACAAGCAACAAGAAAACAATCGGGAATATATCTATAGTATTGCAACCACTTACTCCTCATGCTTGCAACGGATTCCTCAATGCCGGGAATTTTAGCTCCCTCACTTAAACCAGCCATAACATTACAAGCTTCCAAGACAAAAACATTACTACTTGGTATATAAACATGACTAAATCTCTTTGTTGCATCACTAAAACATTTTAAAAACGTTGCAATACTTTGACATATTTCCCAACCTGATTCGCTAAAATAGAAAGTAGAGCCAGAAAGGTTTTGAGAAACAAAAGACGTTAAAACTTGTCTATATTCTATACATTCACATAGTAATATGTAAGTAGAGTTCCATCGGGTACCCACATCTTTTGAAAAACGTTTTGGGTGCACCCCGTTAGTTTTACAAAAGGTCATCCAATCTCTTGTAACTTTAGGATGCCCCCAAATATACTTAATAACGTTCTTAATTGGATCAAAATGATAACTCATAGCACGTAAACCATCTTGAACACATAAGTTTAAAATATGACAAGCACATCGAATATGAAAAAATCTCCCACCAAATAAAGGTTGACACATTTCTTGTAAATCTCTAATAGATGCGGTGTTAGCAGATGCATTGTCGAATCCAATTGAAAAAACTCTATTAAGTAGTCTATATTCTTCTAAAATTGTACGAATCATCATAGCAATATTTTGTGCGGTATGTGAATCATCAAAGACTCTAAATGCCAATAAACGTTTTTGCATTGTAAAATGATGATCTACAAAATGACATGTAACACCCATGTAAGAATGGGTTTGAGTATTATCACTCCATATATCACTACAAATAGAAACATTCATATCATTTTGCGAAAAATAAGAAACTAATTCGTGCTGGTGTCTTTTATAAGCCTTAATTACGTTTTTCTTAATCACTTTCCTAGATACGGATTTAAAAGCGGGTTGTGTATGCTCTTTAATATACTCATTAAATCCTACATTTTCACTAAATCGAAATGCTAAATGATCAACACAAATAGCTTCGGCTAATGCTACACTATTAGCTTCATGATCAAAACGAAATAAAGAGTTACCGCTAGTAGAAGATGCAAATCCGCCAGAAATTTGCGTTTGTCCCCCTAGCATTCCCATCTCGGCGACGTGTCTGTGCTCCATGTGTCGTTGAAGGGTTCCATATCCTCCACTTTTCTTCCATTGGAATGTCGCCTCGCAAAAGTTACAAGAAACAATAATTAGTCCGGGATCATAATCCTCGGCCTCGAGTTCCTCGATACCGGGTTCTAATTTAGTAAACCACTTTGTAAAAACAGGAGATGTTAGTTTCCGGGATTGGTTCCCGGAGGACCCGGGAACGGTCCTCCCCCCCCTACCCCTAGCCGGCCTCGAACCGCTAGCTTGCCCTTGAGGCCTAGCGGTCCTACCCCTAGCGGAGGACCTAACTTGGGAGGTGGGAGTGGGAGTGGGAGAAGTGACATTATCACTCTCTTGGGTGTCAAAATGATCCGCCATATTACAATTAAATAATATGATTAAAAGCAATTAAAAACAATTAAAACAATTAAACTTAGAACAATATAATAATGTGATTAAAAATGTAAAAGCAATAAAATATTGAAAGACAAAAGCTAATTAAAAGGAAGATTAAGAAAGGAAGAGATTAAGAGAGATTGTTGATGGAATTTGAGAGATTATGAGATTGAGATTTGAGAAAGAAAAGAGAGATTGTTGTTGTTGGATGTGTGATTTGAAGATTGTATGGTATGGTATTTATAGGGGTTGGATATGGATTTTTTAATATTTAAAAATGTATTTTTTTATTTTTTTTTAATTTCCTAACGGCTAGGAGCCGTTAGGACCGCCGGTTAACCGGCAACGGCTAGTTTACTAGCCGTTATAACCGGCGGTTAACCGGTTTTCCCGGTTAACCGCCGGTTTTGTATTTTTTTTTTAAATTTTTTTAACCGGCGGTTAACCGGTTATTTATTTTAACATTATTTTTTTAAAAACCGCCGGTTAACCTGTTAAACCGGTTAACCGGCGGTTAAAAAAAATAAAAAACCGGCGATTAACCGCCGGTTCGAAAAACACAATTTCCCGAACCGGAACCGGACCGGGTCAAAACCGGTTCCGGTCCGGTTCCGGTTCGAACCGCCGGTCCGGTCCCGGTCGAGCCATCTCTAGTTGAGAGTTCAAACCCTCTCTGCTACTTTTTTCCTTTTTAATTATTATTTTAAACTAGTTCAACTTCCTGTGCCTCCTACGAGTTTTACAAAAAAATAAATTTAGTTTAAAAATAGAAATAACTTTGACTAAAATATTTTGCCAAATAGATTTAGTTCATTTACCTCATACAAATTTAGTACTCCCTCTGTCCCATTTTGATAGTCCCATTAGATTCCGACACATATGCCGAGACACGTTTTGTATCGTTAATAACTCTAATTGTATGTTACTAAAAATTATAATTTTTTAAGATTGTTAAAGTACTCATTAAGACGAATCAAATAAGACCCCACACGACTATGTTCTTTTTTATATATTGGAAGAAATCTACAAGATTTTCTCGGTTCATGAATAGTGTCAGAAAATCAAATGGGACTATCAAATTGGGACTATCAAATTGGGACAGAGGGAGTATAACTTTTAAAAATAATTGCTTAATTTAATTTATTACCTAAATAGCTAAAGCAAAAAAATATCAATTCTTTAATATAAAGTTTTTGAATTAGTATGATAAGTATTTGTAATAAAGAGATGGTTAATCAAATATATTTCAGTTTAAAGTATTTAAACTAACAAGAAAGAACTTTCTCGGTAGATCAATGGTCTGCATCTTGCCCTTCGGTTTCCACGTTTCAAATAGTTTTTTCTCCAGGGTAGACAAACCCACAGTTTTCCGTAACACCTTCACGACGACACATTGCTTCCAAAGTCCCGTCATAGCATTCAATACTTCTTCCTCGATAATCACTTCTGATTCCCCGTCGACCCCATTAGGATGAGAGAACTGAATTTGCGAAGCCACAAACTTGTCATCTAACACCAATTCCGGGATCGCCATTCCTCCTCTGGCTCCTTTCACCACTCTACTCGCCCATGAGTCGTGTTTATCTAGGGGGGTCTCCCAAGGAGGGAGGATGATTGTCCTCCGTCGTATCGTCGACTCCCCAGTTTCCGGTGACACTTGAAAAACTCTTGTACTCATAAAGAGCATTTTTTTATATATTTCTTTACTTTAACAATAGAAAAGACTTTTCATTGTGAAATTAACCAAACACACTGGCTAATCTTCTTTTTACCATTTCATACATTTGAATTAGGATTTTTCAACCAATTTTGAATTAAAATCCTCTTAAAATATTTAGGTCATCTTAATTCAAATAAAGAGTTTACTCTTCCTATAATTATGTTGTTAATTTTATTTCCATTCGATATTTACAAGTCATAATATTATTTGCCATAAAAGATTTACTCTTCCGTAATTTCTTAGAATTTGATAATGGCTTATTTTCCATAAATCAAAAGTAATAGGGTGCTAGTAAAGTGAGTTAATAGAAAAAGAAAATACAAATTGAAAAATCCAATTTATCTCTTAGTTCAAAATTCGGTTCTACCTTGTTTATAAAGTAATCTCGAAAATTATTACTAACAGATTTAAGAAAGTTATGCACAAGATTGCACACCCATTACAGGGGGCCTTTATCAAAGATAGAAGTATCTATGACAACGTACTAGTAGCACATGAGATCTTTCACTCTTTCAAAAAGAAAACGGGGCAAAACGGATGGCTTGCTTTAAAACTCGATATGAAAAAAAGCATATGATAGAGTCGACTGGATTTTCCTGATTCGTACCTTGGAAAAATTTGGGTTTTGTGCAAAATTCACACACTAGATCAAAGAATGCATCCAATCAGTCTCATTCTCTGTACTTAGTAAACCAAGGACCAACGGACCAATTCTATCCTACACGAGGGCTACGCCAAGGAGACCCACTTTCACCTTTCTTATTTATAATCAGTGTTGAAGTTCTATCCAGAAATCTTCAAAAAGCGTCAACAACAAGCAAAAACCCCATTGGAATCAAAATCACAAGAGGAGGCACCAAGATCCCCTTTCTGGCCTTTGCAGATGATATCATCATCTTCGCGGAAACGAAACAAACTACTTGTCAGAATATAAAAAATATAATAGATAACTATTGTGAAGTATCTGGACAAAGAGTTAACTTTAACAAATCTACCTTCAAAGTCATAAAAAATACTAGTAATACCGCAATACAACACATCACACAAATATTTCAGATCAACCAGTCCATAGCAATGGAGAAATACTTGGGATGCCCAATCATTACTGGGAAAGTCGACTATAGCACTGATGCGGGGATAAGCCGCAGTTGCCGACCTAGACACCAAACTCGAATAGGAACTCGAACAGAGAAGAAAAGCGGAATTAGATATGAGATGAAAGAAAGGGAAGTTGAAGGATAGGCCAATTGGAACCAAATCAATGAACGATAAAACCCTTGAACTTTAGAACAAGAACCTTACCGAATGTTGAAGAAACCCCAACGGATGATTACAACCAAACACAATGACTTTGGTGGGTCAAGGCACCTGGAGGTTGCTATATGGAGTCCCGATAGCACCAACCTTATGGAAGAGATTGACACACACAAGCACAACTAGGGCCAGCTCAACGACAATGCACACGGGGCACTCTTCTCACAAAAGCTCTCTTTTGGGAGGAAAAAACGATAATCGCTGTATTCAATATCAAAGTCTGGGGGGGCTAAAACAACACTCAGGCAACCTTAATATAGGGTTCATAAGGGTGCCAACTAAAGAAATAAACAATAAAAAGTATCTCCTAAAATAATAATCCCGAAAAACAATTAAACATCCGAAAATAATGTTTCAAAAGGAAGCCTCGGCGAAGTTAATGAACTCGCCGAGTTTCCCGGCCGCGGGCGCGGTTTCCAGCCGCAGTCGCGGTTCTTCTCTGCAGTCTTCTGCTCGTTCTCGAACCTCGATCATTAGAACAGTCTTCAATGGTGGTTCTTCGTCTGTATTCAACTCCTTGGACCTGAAGAACGCTACTAACTTGTCTAGCTCTTGTTGGACTTCCTTAGCTCTCGAACGAGTCAACGCACCTTCAAACTCGGGGACCGGAGGTGTCGGTTGCTGTCCAGATGATCCTTCATCAAGCACTTTCTATGATTTAATTGAAAAAACAACACATTAACTAACCAAGTGGAAAGCAGACACTCTATCTATGAAAGGAAGAAAAGTCTTAATAAAATCTAACCTAGAATCCCAACCTAACTATCTGATGCAGAATTTCATGTTACCCAGTAAAACATTAAAAAAAAACTAGATAAAATAAACAGAATGTTCCTCTGGAATAAAGGAGATAATCATAAACCAATGATCAAATGGAACGATATCTGCAAACCCATTGCAAATGGAGGACTAGGTATCCGAAAAAGTGAAGACATGAATTCAGTACTACAAATGAAACTCATATGGAAGATCCTTGCGGAACCAAACAACTTTTGGGTCAACATTATATCATTAAGGAAAAGTACCTTAAACAAACTCACATACTAGACTATAGTAAAAATCCAAAGAAAAATGACTCATGGCAATGGACTCAACTATCCAAACTACTCGACAAATTCAAACAAGGACTTATCTGGAGAATTGGCGATGGAAATAGAATTAAATTTTGTAAAGATAAATGGTTCTCAGAATCATTAATAGATCAAATTAACACAAACGAACCTATAAACGACCAAATAACAATAGCTTATTTTCTTAACCAAGATAAAACCTGGAATACCAACAGGCTCGGACTATATTTTGACAATGCATTTAGAAACAAAATAATGACATATCCAATCCCAAAGAATTATATTCAAGACCGACTATATTGGAAACCCATCAAGAATGGACGGTTCTCCTTAAAAAGTGTCATGGATATGATTTATACTAAACAAAATCTTGCCCCATCCTACAACGAGTGGATCTGGAAATTAGAGCTATCACCAAAAATAAAAAGCTTTCTATGGAAAATCTCTAGAGATTGCCTACCAACCAAAGCAAAACTTCATCATAGACATGTATCACTTACTACAGAATGTAAGGGATGCAATAACCAGTATGAAGACTTAAAACATTTCATCATTGAGTGCCCTATAACTCTACGTATCATAAAAATTACAATTCAAAACTCTATGAGGAACTGATAAAAGTAAACAGTCACAATCAATCAACAATTGAATTATTGAACAATGTAAGAAGTATACTCACCGGAAAGGACTTTGAGGAACTAGCAACAATTTGGTGGACCTTATGGTTCTATAGAAATAAAGAAATCTTTTTATTTGTATAAGGTAAATGAACTAAATTTATTTATTTTATTTTAGCTATCTAGGTAAAATTTAAATTAAGCAATTATTTTTAAATATTATACTAAATTTGTTTAAGGTACATGAACTAAATCTACAGTATTTGATAAGATATTTTAATATAAATTATTTCTTTATTTAAATTAAATTTATTATTTTATAAAACATGTGCAAGACACGAATAACGGTGAGTTGAGTAAATAACTCTTTTGTACGTTTTTATTAGAAAAATGACCACTTTAAAAACTAACCCCTATCCTAAGGAAAAAGGAGAAATTCCAGAATTAATTTTCTTAAACAAAAACTATCTAGCCTCATTAAAAACTATCCGGGGATAACTGAAGTTGTTTTATTTAAACGAGATATTGTATTATTTTTGTTTTTAGGTAGAAAGACATTAGATATGCCATTAAGAACACGGAAACAAAAGATATTTACCTGACCGTTTGAATTTGAACATGAAAAGTTTACCATATACAAACGAATAAGTATGGATTTGTTACCAAAAACAAAAAGCAGAAAAAGTCGGTTTACCAACCCTATAAATTGTTGTCCTGAGAAAGCAACTTTGTCCATCAATTCAAACTCGAGTTTACAGAAAGAATCACAGACCTAAAAATCTCTTTCGTTGCAGCAGGCATGGCGGGTAGTTTTCTTCTACAACGATCATTTGTGGAGTGCACTTTCAGCGAGTTACCCTATTATATCTGAGTCGATAATCCACATCGATGCATCGCTGCGACGGTGCATATCTCTCCCGCGTTTTCACCCCTTGAATTCGAGTGTTTATGCACAACCGCCCACCAAGCAGATGTCTACTTTGGGTTCTACCAAGACTGGTTGGCTCACTACCTTTACTCACTGTATAGTAGTATCATCGACAACTCCATCGCTGATGAAATATCACGCTACTTCATCGACAACTTCCTCTATCCCGACGCCCTCTCCCACCGCTGCAACTCCAACACCACATCCGTCTCTGCTTTCAGTATTCATATACACCCAGGATCATCATGCTTTCATCTTCTTCTTATTCTGCTGATGCGAATATGGAAGGAGCAATCTTGGAGTCGTTCGAGGCTCAAACAAAGACCAAACCAGCTTCCATCGAGGCAGTCAAAGCCCTTCTGATTGCACAGGGCAGTACTTCTTTTGATGATCTTGGTCATGTTGATGATTGTGCTGTCTGCATTGACAGGATCGATCATACCGACTGGCTGAAGTTGCCCTATTGTCACATCTTCCACAAGACTTGCATCCTTCCCTGGTTCACCACCAACCATGTCTGCCCTCTATGCCGATTCAAAATGCCCACCCGGTAGTAGCTGATTTCAGATCGAATTACTTGATTTCTCCCTGTATGAGTGTCTTTTGGAATCGCATTGCCATCTACCCAAGGATGGAAAATGTTTTTCGTATTCCTCAATCTTCCGATTGAGCGGAGTATCAAAACTAGCTAAGCAGTAATTAATTTCAAACAGTATATTACCTGAACCTGAGTACCAAAATGCCTGTGTCCAGGAGATAAAGTACTTGAAGCACGACCAATTGCTTTCTCAAGCATAGCTCGCATAGACTTCTCTTGTTGCAGCTTTAATTGTAGTAATTGGATCTGCACAAAGAAGATTATCAGGATAAAAATACATGCTGACTTACCAATTACTACAAGAAACTTCTTTTTCTTATGCATTTAAATGTAGACCAAAGACATGGTTTACTTGAGAATTTCTCTCCCTAAATCCAATTTGGTTGAAATGTACTACTAAAAAAGAGATGTCATTGACTTACATCCTTCTCCAATGAGGCACGGGGATTTGATGAACTTGTATTAGGATAAACTGGTAGTCCGCGTGGAGGAGTTTGTGACCCATAAGTCCTTCTAGAAGCAGGTGAATCCTGTGATAACATGCAATATCTATCAACAATAAGTTCATGGCGTATAATCAATCGTCTACATAGTCAATACTCAAACTGAATTTGACACACAAGATTCATCAACGCACATTTGATAGGTTTGAGCGCTTTTGTACAGAATTTGTAACTCCAAGCCTTGAGGCATCTCCAACATTCCTATCAGAAGCACCGAAAAGAGAAAAAGGCTAAAAACATCAGTATATCAACTCATTGGATGAACTAGTCATACCAAGTATTTTCTATTGAATACACGATTTGGAAAGACTTGCAAATCTCTATTTTCTAGTCTGAAATAGTTCCATTAGCAACTTGATACACAACTCAAAAAATGCATCAGAAAAAGCTGATCAGATTCAGTGTGAAAAAACTAAATGTTCTGCATCTGGCTTCACTCTGCTTTGAAGTTCATCTTACCAACATATTACCATTCCCTGAGGTTACATTGGACAACCACTACCGATATCATTCTCGTTAGATATGCCCATAAATGCTTTCCCCATTAAAAAAAAAGTTTGTTTGTTTTACAATCAGAGAAATCCTACCTTTGATAAGGGCGTATTTTCGTAATATGAGGTTTTATCTTCGGTCACATTCCAACCCAAACATAAGCATTCTGCTCTATTTTCCTCTCGCACAAACCAAACTCCGCACAAACAATTCCTCGTTTCATTCTCGTTCTTCCCCCTCGACTTTCTGTGCAAACAAGAAGAACTCTCTTGCTTCGTTCCCGAATACTCCCCTGTTTCCCGCACCGTTACTGTAAAAAATTCAGCGTGAATTCGTGTGCTAAATCTAACGAATTTTGTTAGGTTCTTGCCCAGATTGTTCACGCGCCTTCCCAAGATGTAGTCGGTGAGTTATTTATCGATTTTTCGATATTAATTCGAAAGGCGTTAAACCATTTTCTTTGAATTCTTTTTATACCAGGTTCATATTTGGATCGGTACCTTTTGCCGCGTCTAAATCCCGAGACTAACCGTAAGCTCTCGGTAAGATTTTGTTCCGTTTTTTCGATATCGCTTCGATATTAATTTGAGACCGTTTATATCGATTTAACCTCGGATTTGTCTCAGAGAGTGTTCTACGGAGCTTCCCAGTGGTCACCGAGGACTCGCTTCGCCCTTGTCGCTGTCAGAATCGCCGGAGAGGGATTTGGGTCGCCATTGTTGAACCTCGTCGAGCTGCTGCAGACTTGAGGTAGGAGAAGGGTCCGATTTTCTTTTATTTTGATTTAAAAAAGGGATGAACCGGTTTTGGGTTAAATATCTCTAACTGAACCGGGTATGGCCTGCCGAGTCGGTCTGTGGACCGAATTCATTGGGCCCAAGAACCCCAAATTTAGTATTGTTGCGGATTAGGGTGTGTTTGGATTCTCTTGAAAAATGCATTAAAATGTATTATGTTAAAAATAATGCATTAAATATTTAAACGGTGTTTGGTTGAACAAAAGTTTAATGTATTACATATACAAGAAACATCGAGAAAGAAGAAATATGAGAGGCATGTGAGGATGAGATTCAATGAGAGAACTTACAAAAAGTATTTTATCGGTTATTAATCAAACACAGGTTATATATAAGGGGCTTGGTCTATATGCACACGTTTTTTTTGCTAAATGCACACTAATCTGTGCGGTAAGAGTTGCAGTACACTTCTGTGCGTTAAGGATTACCGCACAAAAGGGCTTCGGGGCATTGTTGGAATGTTTTCTGAAACGTATATGAATCTGGTGCGGTAATTCTTACCGCACAGATATGTGCGTTAACAATTAACGCACCACGTTAATACGAGATTAACAAAAAAAAACAGATTTTTATTAACTTAAACACCTGTGCGGTAACTCTTACCGCACAGGATTTTTTTTTTTAATTTTTTAATTTTTTTTTAATTAATCGCGCAGATTTAAAAAAAAATATATATATCTGTGCGGTAAATATAACCGCACAGATCTAATAATTATCGCTTCAGTCTCATTGCTCTAGTGGTAAGGCATTGTGCATCCTTTGTAAGGTCTCAGGTTCGAGTCTCAACTCCAACACTAAATCTTTTATTTTATTTGTGAAAAATAAATAAAAGAAGAGGGTGAGAAGGATTGAACTTGAAACCTTATGCACAAATATTTGGTGTGAAACCACCACACTAATGAGTTCTCATGATATGTTTGTAATTTTATTATTACATGTTACAATAGAACTTGGTTCCATCTTATTTTATTATTAATTTTTTTTTATCTTGGTCTCATATAATTATTGAATTAATTATAATAATAAATTCAAAAAAAAATATTATTCAAATAATCAGATATTTTGTATTATTATTATTTAGCCTTTTTAATATATATTATTATTTGAATAATTTTACTATTTTTCATGTTTTGATAAATCTTTTTATATAAAAATACTACAATTATAAAACAATAAAACTTATATTATTTTTTAAGATAAAAAAAGTATGATAATCAATATTAATCTCAATTTAATCTTTCAATAAATTCTAGACATGGCAAACGACCCAAACGCTAAAAGGCCTTAAATGGGCTTAAGGCCCAATTTGACAAAACGATGTCGGAATGGAATGAAATTTGATTTCAATGCCTACTACAGATATTTGACCATGTGGATAACTTCCAATCACAACTTCTAACTTTTCAAATAGCATCTCCTTTATAAATATCAAACTAGTGATAACTCTCTAACTTGTCGCAATATGTATGGTCTACAACATCGATGATGATTATTGTTGACAAAATTATAAAACTTAGTCTTATTATGCATATAAAGTACCAATAAGGTCTCGCTCAAACAAAACGAGGCTCGAAACTTTACGTAAACGCTAAAAGGCCTTAAAAGGCCTTAAATGGGCTTAAGGCCCAATTTGACAAAATGACGCCCAAACGATGTCGGAATGGAATGAAACTTGATTTCAATGCCTATTAGAGATATTTGACCATGTGGATAACTTCCAATCACAACTTCTAACTTTTCAAATAGCACCTCCTTTATAAATATCAAACTAGTGATAACTCTCTAACTTGTCACAATATGTATGGTCTACAACATTGATGATGATTATTGTTGACAAAATTATAAAACTTAGTCTTATTATGCATATAAAGTGCCAATAAGGTCTCGCTCAAACAAAACGAGGCTCGAAACTATACGTAAACGCTAAAAGGCCTTAAAAGGCCTTAAATGGGCTTAAGGCCCAATTTGATAAAACGACGCCCAAACGATGTCGGAATGGAATGAAACTTGATTTCAGTGCCTATTAGAGATATTTGACCATGTGGGTAACTTCCAATCACAACTTCTAACTTTTCAAATAGCATCTCCTTTATAAATATCAAACTAGTGATAACTCTCTAACTTGTCGCAATATATATGGTCTACAACATCGATGATGATTATTGTTGACAAAATTATAAAACTTAGTATTATTAGGCATATAAAGTACCAATAAGGTCTCTCTCAAACAAAACGAGGCTCGAAACTATACGTAAACGCTAAAAGGCCTTAAAAGGCCTTAAATGGGCTTAAGGCCCAATTTGACAAAACGACGCCCAAACGATGTCGGAATGGAATGAAACTTGATTTCAATGCCTATTAGAGATATTTGACCATGTGGATAACTTCCAATCACAACTTCTAACTTTTCAAATAGCACCTCCTTTATAAATATCAAACTAGTGATAACTCTCTAACTTGTCACAATATGTATGGTCTACAACATTGATGATGATTATTGTTGACAAAATTATAAAACTTAGTCTTATTATGCATATAAAGTGCCAATAAGGTCTCGCTCAAACAAAACGAGGCTCGAAACTATACGTAAACGCTAAAAGGCCTTAAAAGGCCTTAAATGGGCTTAAGGCCCAATTTGATAAAACGACGCCCAAACGATGTCGGAATGGAATGAAACTTGATTTCAGTGCCTATTAGAGATATTTGACCATGTGGGTAACTTCCAATCACAACTTCTAACTTTTCAAATAGCATCTCCTTTATAAATATCAAACTAGTGATAACTCTCTAACTTGTCGCAATATGTATGGTCTACAACATCGATGATGATTATTGTTGACAAAATTATAAAACTTAGTCTTATTAGGCATATAAAGTACCAATAAGGTCTCTCTCAAACAAAACGAGGCTCGAAACTATACGTAAACGCTAAAAGGCCTTAAAAGGCCTTAAATGGGCTTAAGGCCCAATTTGACAAAACGACGCCCAAACGATGTCGGAATGGAATGAAACTTGATTTCAATGCCTATTAGAGATATTTGACCATGTGGATAACTTCCAATCACAACTTCTAACTTTTCAAATAGCACCTCCTTTATAAATATCAAACTAGTGATAACTCTCTAACTTGTCACAATATGTATGGTCTACAACATTGATGATGATTATTGTTGACAAAATTATAAAACTTAGTCTTATTATGCATATAAAGTGCCAATAAGGTCTCGCTCAAACAAAACGAGGCTCGAAACTATACGTAAACGCTAAAAGGCCTTAAAAGGCCTTAAATGGGCTTAAGGCCCAATTTGATAAAACGACGCCCAAACGATGTCGGAATGGAATGAAACTTGATTTCAATGCCTATTAGAGATATTTGATCATGTGGGTAACTTCCAATCACAACTTCTAACTTTTCAAATAGCACCTCCTTTGTAAATACCAAACTAGTGATAACTCTCTAACTTGTCGCAATATGTATGGTCTACAACATTGATGATTATTATTGTTGACAAAATTATACAACTTAGTCTTATTAGGCATATAAAGTACCAATAAGGTCTCGCCCAAACAAAACGAGGCTCGAAACTATACGTAAACGCTAAAAGGCCTTAAAGACCTTAAATGGGATTAAGGCCCAACTTTGCAAAATCTGCGCGATTAATTAATTTTTTTTAATCAAAATTTTAATTTTTTTTAGTTAATCTTTCCTTAATCCCATGCGTTAAATCTTAACGCACAGATCTGTGCGGTAAGAGTTAACGCACAAGATATTATTATTTAAATACTTTTTAAAAAAAAATTATTAATTAAAAAAATAACAAATCGTGTGCGGTAAGAGTTACCGCACAGGTGTTTAAGTTAATAAAAATCTGTTTTTTTTTTGTTAATCTCGTATTAACGTGGTGCGTTAATTGTTAACGCACATATTTGTGCGGTAAGAATTACCGCACCAGATTCATATACGTTTAAGAAAACATTCCAACAATGCCCCGGATCCCTTTTGTGCGGTAATCCTTAACGCACAGAAGTGTACTGCAACTCTTACCGCACAGATTAATGTGCATTTAGCAAAAAAAAACGTGTGCATATAGACCAAGTCTATATAAGACATGAACCTTCAATTTCATATAATGCAAATTAAAATTTAAAGCAAAATAATGCATTATGCATTTCATACAAGGGAATCCAAACGGACCCTTACAATATTAAACCCATTCTGAATTTGTGTAATGCATTTTGTGAATTAATTGCATTACAATAAATTCGTTTATACAATAAAAACTATATTGAAGTAAATACAATTTGATTATAAATTATCTTACTTAATTTTGTATAATTAATAGAATTGTTATATCAATTAATTATTGACTTTAGTTTATTTTTGTGATTTGGGTATCGCGTTTGGATCAAGATTCTTGAAGATTGAGTTCGTTGACGAGGCTCTCAACTCTGTCTTTCTATTTGTTCGTCGCCTTCTTATTTCAGGCAAATGGTGATGCCATATTTTTCTTATTTAATAATTAATTTGGATTGTTAATAATTGGTATAAATATTCTTTTGATTGCATGTGAACTTATATGTTAATGATGTGGATAAAGTGAATCATTATAGTATGTTGTATATTCTGCTAGCTCGTGTACTCGTTATCCTTTCGAGTAATAAAATGTTTGTTCTTTTAGTAAGCTTATATAATGTATTACAAAGCTTATAAAATGTTTGTTTCATTTCTCTTTAAATTGTAGTGCTCAAAACTTATAAGTACTTAAGACAAAAAAATGAAGTTTTTCAAATGCATGGCCACGAAAAATGTGGTAAAAAGTAGGTGAAGTTCTCTACCTTGAAAGCTTCTAAATTGTACATGCATGACAATACCTAATTTCAGCAAATCAATGTTGAAAGAGTTTTAAAATGTAAGTTTTTGTTTTGCATTTATTAGATAGCTTCAAATTTGGCATATACACCTTCTATATAAGAGGTCTGCATTTGCCTAAACACTCACAACATCTAACATTTGTTTTTATTTTTGCAAAAGAGAAGAAGAGAAGAGTTTGATCAAATGGACCTAAGGTGTGAATACATCATCGGTTCTCAAGTCGAGGTGGCTGGAGGCGGACCCTATTTTCAGGGTTGTTTTCACGAGGCAATCATAGTAGAAGTTGTGCCCGCCGGTGCGATTGAGTATTACAAGGTTGAGTACAAGCACCTAGAGCCAGACTATTACGAAGACACCGTAAATGACATCGTGAGGGAAGTCGCCATCGATACCGTGGTGTGTCCTTGCCCTCCATCCCACATGCCCAACTATTTTAAAGTCGGGGATTTAATGGACTGGTTTGATGGACAATGTTGGAGGTACGAAAGTGGACGAGTGCAACTACGATACGAGAAATTATGGGCTGACTTTTTTTTACCTTTAAGGATGAACCACGCCTTTTCAAACATGATACTTTAGTCATTATGTTTGGAACAGACAAGGTCATGTTCCCGCCAATATCCCCGTGATACATGTGAACTAGGTCATGTTCCCGCCAAGGTGTGGTTCATCCTTAAAGGTAAAAAAAAGTCAGCCAATAATTTCCCATATCGTAGTTGCACTCGTCCACTTTTGCGTACCTCCAACATTGTCCATCAAACCAGTCCACTAAATCCCCGACTTTAAAATAGTTGGGCATGTGGAATGGAGGGCTAGGATACACCACGGTATCGATAACGACTTCCCTCACGATATAATTTACGGTGTCTTCGTAATAGTCTGGCTCTAGGTGCTCGTACTCAACCTTGTAATACTCAATCGCGTCGGCGGGCGCAACTTCTACTATGATTGCCTCATGAAAACAACCCTGAAAATAGGGTCCGCCTCCTGCCACCTCGACTTGAGAACCGATGATGTATTCACGCCTTAGGTCTATTTGATCAAACTCTTCTCTTCTTCTCTTCTGAAAAAGAAAAACAAATGTTAGATGTTGTGAGTGTTTAGGAAAAGGAAGACCCTTATATAGGAGGTGTGTACGCCAAATTTAGAGGTATCTAATAAATGCAAAACAAAAACTTACCTTTTAAAACTCTTTCAACATTGATTTGCCGAAATTAAGCAGTGTCATGCATTTGCAATTTAGAAGCTTTCAAGGTAGAGAACTTCACCTACGTTTTACCACATTTTTCGTGGCCATGCATTTGGAAAACTTCAAATTTTTTGTCTTAGTACTTAAGTTTTGAGCACTACGATTTAAAGAGAAATGAAACAAACATTTTATAAGCTTTGTAATACATTATATAAGCTTATTTAAAGAATAAACATTTTATTACTTCAAAGGATAACGATTACACGAGCTAGTCGAGATGGACTACGGGGATATTTGTCGATACATGAGTTTGACCATTCCAAACAAAGTGACTCCTAAGACTATTATGGGGGACACAACATGGTTCTCGATGAAACTAAAAAAAACGTTAAGATATACATTCCACTCACATAGTCGGTATTCTCGACTTGTGCATAGCGCCATCACTCGTCGTCAAACCAATCTACGAGATCACCAACTCGAAAATAATTGCGCCTATCGAACGAGTACGAGGACGTATTGACGTCTCGGGAACAATTTCTTGGAGGAATCTCATAAATTTGATGTTACTGGAAAGTCCTCATATTCGACCTTATAATACCCGATGCAGCCTCCGGGAGCTACACAAATGATTTCGGCATCAAGGATGTCACCTGCAAACCGCTCTTTGTGACTTAACACCTCGACTTTCTCCTCGCATGTGTAGAAACGTCATCGGTCCATAATCTAGGAATCGAAGTTGAAAAAAGAATTGAGTTAGCTTACTAATACAGTTCATGAAAGAAGTACGTTTTACCACAAGGTCGATGATTGCAACTTTTTTTCTGTGAAAAACGCTAATGAAGTATGCTAGACGTAGAATATTAAAGCTTGCTTTTACTTCCTTATATACGAAAAATTTATGCAACAAATACGAGTTGTTAAGTTGTTTTTAATGGTGTAACATATACTAGTTATTATGTTGTTTTCACTTTCTTATTTGGTTATAAATTCTTGTTTGACTAGAAACCAAATGTTACACCTTTTGGACTGGTATTGTAATGTGTCCGAATTGAGTTATCAAATGGTGAAATTGATGTTACATGGACTGAATGCTACTTCATTGACCTATCCCGTATGTACAAAGTCTCCCATATGTTGCCTTTTTTTGCCTTTATCTTTGTCCAATAACTTGCTCACCTACTTTTATATATGATATTTTAACAAAGCTTAATTTGAATGTTGAAAGTGACATCTCACGCTAGTATAAAACGATGGTCGATTATAATGGTGTCTTTCTTCTTTTGCACTAAAGTTTTGGTTACACTTAATAAAGTACAGAAGTTACACATCATAAGTTTCAGAAGCATACCTCATCACATAGCCATACGAATAACAACAAGGATAAAAACAAATGTAAAACAAGTTGTAACAAACCGTCGCCAGTTTTTCTTGCGGGAAACACATTCCAAAAGCACTTTCTTCTCAGACAACAGTGTCGCGCTCCAAGTGTAGCTGCATATTAGATGTCACAAAGTCCGCAACATGCTCATATAGTTGTTAGTTCTCCTCAACCATGATCTTGGATTGCTCACGTTGGTCTTCGAGTGAACGAGTCATGTAATTTGTTTCAGTTCAAACACTTGCTAGTTCATGAACAAGCCTAGCACATTGGCTGCAGAGATCTCTAGCAACCTCATTGATAATACGATCGTAACGATCGACGTGTTCATCCTAAAAATGTAACACTTCCACACATATAAGTAATGACACCAGTCAATTTGAAACAAACGGCTATTTTGTACAGGATGAACAAAACCTAAAACAAAATATGAAGACAACTTTTGACACACATAAATACAACATGAATTTTAACGAACACATTAATGTACAAGCATATCACATATTTGCATATTATGGCTATCAAAATAGAAAAACAATATTTAAGTAGGAAAAAAATACTCTGGAATATGAGATATAGGCATAAACTTATGAAGTATAAGATTAAATTAAAATCAGTAGTTCCACACAAATAAGTTTGTCATATATGATATGTGAAGTGAAGCAGTACCTCTTGGAACCTAGAAATCGAGACTTTTGGACAACACAAATGAAGCCTTGAATAGTAGACATATTAGAGGTATTTGGAAATTTTGGGCAGCTTCATCTGGACGAAGATGATGAAAAATTCATACCGTTGCCCACCCCACGGTACAAAAAATGGGTTGAAGCTAGATGATTTCATCAGTCAGCTTCAACCAGCATCAACTACCACCAATTGACATACCGAACATGTCCGATCCACCTTCAACTCCTTATGCACAGTACGCCAATTTTTTTGGTAAAAAATAGCATGATTTCACTCGCATAGGGCCCATTGCATCGACAACCCCTTTGATCTCACTCGCAGAGAAGGGACGAAGAAGCTCTTCAGTTTCTATTTGCGATAGAGTTGGAAATCGCCCCCAAGGAACATAGAAAGGCCCATCGTTCTTGGCTTCTTCAGTATAGAGAGATTGTGGATGAGCAGTAACCAAGTTTCTGATTGCAACCTGATCCCAAATCCAAACATTTGCAACGTCTTGCAGCCCCTCGATTCTATTTTGTTTCCGTCGAATCACTGAACAACCACGAAAGAACGTTGATAGACGTGAACGTTGATAGGCTAAAGTCGTAGTGCCAAATCAAAGAAAAACCCTAAACACTAACTAGAGTATAGCAAGTAAGTAGAGGTCGAACCCAAGGGAATCAAAATACCAAATCAATGCAGTCAAGTGAAATATCAACTAGTAACAAGTAACCAAGGGGGGGTTTGATTGCAAGAACACACAAGTAACCAGTAACAAGCAGAGAAAGTTTGGGTGAGAATATGATGAGAAGGGGTTTCACCTGGCAAGTATCCACACAACAGTCAATCAAGTTGATCATAGATTTATCTCAAGTTCTATTCAATCCTAGGGAATGTTCCTATTCCAATCTTTAATATATCAGCAGGCCAACCGGTCCTGATAATACTTACTATTCAGCAATCAGGGAAACCTCTCAAGATTAGATGAAATAGCAGCAAATGGCACAGGAATTATAAGGATGCATGCAATAACTTACAACCGTCAAGTATTAACATGCAATCAATTCTCTTTCATAAAAGCAATCAACTATCAGATCATGCAGATATGAGTGCTACAATGACAAGGAATTCCACTGTATATTCCTAGTCTAGCAATAGAAAACTATCAATCAAACTAGGTGATCAAGCTAGCAAAACTAATAGAAATCAATACAAACCCATAGGAAAAGAACAAGAGTTTAGAAATCTCACAACTTAATAACTGAAGGTTTCAACCGCTAAGTAAAACAATGGAGATTAGTTCCTGCTCATGGTTGCAGAACTAAATTGTCTGATGAAAAAGATGATGATAGCCAAACAAGGATGCCAGGGTATATAAAGAGTCTAACCCTAAAGATATATGATAAAAGAAATATCCTAAACGAAATAATAAAATAAGGAAAAGAAATAAAACAAACAAAGGAAAATAAGGAAAGTCCGGAATGTCTTCGGCCTTGTTGTGGCGATCGCCATAGATGCCTGGCGATCGCGGTCTTCATGTAAAGCTCAGCCTTGTCTCTGTCGCCCCATGGCGATCGCCGTAGAGTCATGGCGATCGCCATGATCTCTCGAACTCATGTAATGCTTCTGTTGTAGAATGGCGATCGCCATAGTGATGGTGGCGATCGCCGCTGCTCCGCAGAATGTCTTCAAGTCTTCATGTCTTCAATCTTTGATCCTCTTCTTCTTCGGTTCTGGTCTTCATTTCTCCACTTCTTCATAAACAACTCAGAACATAACAATAGCTCGAAACACATATGATAATACTCCTAAACTGATGTAATAATCCATAGTTACGCTATACAAAGTGCAGCGTATCAAATACCCCCATACTTAGACTTTTACTCGTCCCGAGTAACTTACAGAAAAGCTACCCTTACAATGAAATGTTCAAAGTCTCAGGAAGTACAAGAATATCTCCTAGTGATTACATACTCAATAAGCCCAAAGCATACAAAACGCAACAACAACAATCAAGAACAAATGTGATACAATAAGCACAAATTCAGAACTACACTTTATTCCTCTAAGTGGCCTACCTGAATCCTCCTATACGCCTCCTTCTTATGTCACCATAACGCCAAGATGATAATGATTCTAAAACACTCAATTTTTTTATTTTTTTAGACACTCATCTTGCTTGGGCGCCCTTTCGGGTTTTCATCCCAACCACTCAATAATTGTTCCGAGCTCACCAACTCACATATCTCGAGACTTATTTTTGCCCCAGCCTAATGCCGGTCAAGCCACCTTCTTATTGCATAGAACTTGCTATCCAAGGATTTTGTATGCCTTTTTTCAATTTTTGTGGCTTTTTCATACAATATATATTCAATAAGCTCATGTAGATACAACCAACACCCAAATAATTACATGTGAATACATTATCCTCCCCCATACTTAAACATTGCATTGTCCTCAATGAAATGGAAGACATAAAAAAGAACCCAGGGAAGGAGACAGAAGACTCACATACAAGGTCGGATGACCTTCCTACAATAAAACTCAAAGTGTGGTAGAATGAGAAACTAGATGAGCACTAAATGTAATCCAATAATGCATAGCTCATCTAAAGCAAAAGAAAGAATACCTCCAATGTAGAAGGTGACCCAAACAAATCAACTCCTTGCAAAGAACATGGTCACCAACAAGCTAAGCTTCAGCGAATGTAGATCTAGAATGATAGTACTAACCAAACTTGATGTAATACAACTCTTTACTTTCTTTTCTCTCATATTTTTTTTTTCTGCACTCTATTTTTTCCAAATCCGATATATTATTTTTTTCTCGGAATGATTTTCGTTTTTTTTTTTTTTTTTTTTAGACGGAAGAGAAGACTTACAGCGAGATTGACTACTGACTGTAGTTGACCCTAAGCTTCGGTGATTTCCTCTTGTCCATAGAAAAACTAAAAAGAAAATTAAACTGAACTAAAACAAATAAAAACAAACTCAAACCTCGGGTTGCCTCCCGAGTAGCGCCTTATTTTATGTCGTGGCTCGACATGAAACTCAAGAGATTTAACTAACGCCATTTGGCTTTGTGAAAACAGTCTCTTGTCTGAATTCTCTCTTGAACCACTCATGGAACGCCTTAAATCTCGTCCCTCTTACCTTGACCACCTTGTCTTTAGCAATGAAGGTGGTTTCATTCACTTTCTCCTCCTTGACCGTATCAGGCGGCTGTTTAAGCTCAATATCAAGTGTCTGCACACTAGACATCAATGGTATCTCGCCTGGCGAGGTCAGTAATGGAGGGCGATTGCCCAAAGGATGTGGAGAGAGCTTACCTTTAGGCTCTGGCTTAGCCTGACACTCTTGCATATTAGTAGACAAAACAATATCTACTTTTGTGGTCTCTAAGAGATTCTCTAAAACAGGTTGCAATTCATCCTTACAAGTGGGCTTAATCACATCAATAGCACATAGGGAATTCTTATCAATTGGATCCATGTCATAAATATTATACTCTACCTTATCCCCATCAAACTCCATAGAGAGAGTCCTACTATTAACATCAATTTTCGTTTGTGCAGTTTTCATGAAAGGTCTACCTAACAGTATAGGTGTGACATTATTAGCATGTTCCATATCCAACACAAAGAAATCAGCAGGAAAAATCAGATCACCAACCATAACAAGGACATCCTCAACAACCCCTTTTGGGTATACAGTAGACCTATCAGCAAGTTGAATAACAGTTCCTGTTTTATACAAAGGTCCTAAGCCTAGTGATTCATACAAAGAGTAAGGCAAAACATTGATTGATGCACCTAAATCTAGCATGGCTTTGTCAAATTTAGTTTCACCAATCACACATGGAATGCTAAATATGCCTGGATCACCACATTTCTTAGGCGTGCGTTTTTGAAACACAGCAGAAACTTGTTCACTTATTTCAACTTTCCTTTCAGTTTTTGATTTCTTTTAATAGTGCAAACTTCTTTCAAAAACTTAGCAAATCTAGGAATACTCTTAACAAATTTGAGCAAAGGAATGTTTACCTCACACCTACTAAAGGTTTCGAAGATTTCTTTGTCGTCATCCAGCCTCCGAGTATCCTTCAACGCTTCAGGAAAGGGAGCAACAGGCTTCTGAGAAAACAGAGGTGGAAAATTCGGGCGAACATAATCGTCAATGTACTCAGGGGGCTCCCGGCGATCGCCATCATCTCTTGGCGATCGCGGTCGCGGATAATTTTGCACCTCAGCGTCTGGAATGGCATGGCGATCGCGGTCGGGATGCAGACCCTGTTTTGCTCTCTGTAATCTCATGGCGATCGCGGTTTTGGCACAGAACAGTCATTTAACGTTTTTTCGCTCCTCAAGAACACTGCACTGACGTTCTCTCTCGGGTTTCTTACCGGTTCCCTGGCCTCTAATTTACTCACAGCTTGAGCAATCTGTCCTAACTGATTTTCAAGATTTTGGATGCTTGATTCTGTCTTAGCGTTTTGTTGCATCACAGTCTGAGCTAAGGATTTGATCATATCTTCAACAGTCATAGAATTCTGAGGTCTAGGTTGCTGATAATTAATATTATGAGAATCATACTTTGGCCTTGGTTTCCATCCACCAACAGCGTTTACCTCAACATTTGGCTCTTGGAGTTGTTGACCACCACTTTGCAGCATAAAGGATTTCATCATATCTTTCAGTTCATTCATATCACTTTGAATTTTAGCGGGATCAAGTGAACTTACTGACTGTGTTTTTTGCCTGCTACCAAACTGCCTTGAGCTCTCAGCTAATTCCTCAAACATTTCAGTAGTCTGAGGTATAGTCAATCTTAAAAAGTTACCTCCACAGGATGCATTCACCATTCGACGATCCTCATCAATCAGGCCACTAAATAAGTACATAAGGAGATCTTGGTCAGTATAACTATGGAATGGGCAGCTTGAGCAAAGCTTCTTGAATCTCTCATAATATTCATAGAGACTCTCAGTTGAGTGTTGTTGAAGATTCGTGATCTCCTTCTTCAAGCTGCTCAGTTTTGTAGCTGGAAAATATTTCTCTAAAAAGACTTTTTTCATCTTAGCCCATGTATCAATACTCCCTGGAGCTTGATAATAGAGTCAATCATTCGCAGCGTCTTTCAGAGTAAATCTGAAAGCTCTCAGCATGACCTGCTCCTCAGTAACACCTCTTGGCTTCATACTAGAACATATGGCATGGAATTGAGCCAAGTGTTTGTTGGGATCTTCTCCTGCTAAGCCATGGAAATGTGGTAGCTCGTGAATTAAACCAGCTTTTAATTCAAAGTTCACACCTTCTTCAATCTCAGGAAACCTCACTGCCAAAGGTTGTTGGTTTAAGTCTGGGGCAGTGAGTTCCTCATGGTAGGCAATGGCGGTCCATGTCGATCACCCATCTCGTTATCTTGGTTCAGAGCTGCTCTTTGGTTCCGAAGGAACGTCCTTTCAATCTCTGGGTCAAAGGCAACAAGAGATGAATCAGTAGCACGGGTCTGAACCATAAAGGTTCACACCAAACAGTTGATAATTTCACAATTAACACAGAACCAGAAAAATTTCAATTCCCCGACAACGGCGTCAAATTTGATGAGGCTAAAGTCGTAGTGTCAAATCAAAGAAAAACCCTAAACACTAACTAGAGCATAGCAAGTAAGTAGAGGTCGAACCCAAGGGAATCAAAACACCAAATCAATGCAGTCAAGTGAAATATCAACTAGTAACAAGTAACCAAAGGGGGGGGGGGTTGATTGCAAGAACACACAAGTAACCAGTAACAAGCCGAGGAAGTTTGGGTGAGAATATGATGAGAAGGGGTTTCACCTAGCAAGTATCCACACAACATTCAATTAAGTTGATCATAGATTTATCTCAAGTTCTATTCAATCCTAGGGAATGTTCCTATTCCAATCTTTAATATATCAGCAGGCCAACCGGTCCTGATAATACTTACTATTCAGCAATCAGGAAAACCTCTCAAGATTAGATGAAATAGCAGCAAAGGGCACAGGAATTATAAGGATGCATGCAATAACTTACAACCGTCAAGTATTAACATGCAATCAATTCTCTTTCATAAAAGCAATCAACTACCAGATCATGCAGATTTGAGTGCTACAATGACAAGGAATTCCACCGTATATTCCTAGTCTAGCAATAGAAAACTATCAATCAAACTAGGTGATCAAGCTAGCAAAACTAATAGAAATCAATAGATGAAGAACAAGAGAATTAATACAAACTCATAGGAAAAGAACAAGAGTTTATAAATCTCACAACTTAATAACTGAAGGTTTCAACCGCTAAGTAAAACAATGGAGATTAGTTCCTGCTCATGGTTGCAGAACTAAATTGTCTGATGGAAAAGATGATAAAAAAGATGATGATAGCCAAACAAGGCTGCCAGGGTATATAAAGAGTCTAACCCTAAAGATATATGGTAAAATAAATATCCTAAACGAAATAATAAAATAAGAAAAAGAAATAAAACAAACAAAGGAAAATAAGGAAAGTCCAGAATGTCTTCGGCCTTGTTGTGGCGATCGCCATAGATGCCTGGCGATCGCGGTCTTCATGTAAAGCTCAGCCTTGTCTCTGTCGGATCGCCATGATCTCTCGAACTCATGTAATGCTTCTGTTGTAGAATGGCGATCGCCATAGTGATGGTGGCGATCGCCGCTGCTCCGCAGAATGTCTTCAAGTCTTCAATCTTTGATCATCTTCTTCTTCGGTTCTGGTCTTCATTTCTCCACTTCTTCATAAACAACTCAGAACACAACAATAGCTCGAAACACATATGATAATACTCCTAAACTGATGTAATAATCCCTAGTTACGCTATACAAAGTGCAGCGTATCAAACGTGTATTGCGATCCCCGTCGAGAAGTGCATCTAAACGAGCTTTTTGTATCCAAAATAAGTGGATTTGTTCAACAGTCGCATTAAGCTGATTCTGAGCTTCCTCTCTAGTTGCAACAACCCAGAATTAATCCATTCGAGAATCTATCTTATCTATTAAAGCTGAGTCTTTTCAAGCATTCTCCTTGCTTCTGGCCCTACCACCTCTCCTATGAAGCAAATTGTAATTGGTTGCTATTATTTATATTTACAATTTTTGTTCCGTAACAATTTTAATAAGAAAATATATCTATATAGTAAAACTAACATTTTGAGACTTTAGAATGATTTTAGGGTAAGTTGTTAAACAAATACTATTTTTATCTTTCATATTAATTACTAATATATTGCATTGTTACATTAACAAAAACTTTTCAACAATAAATATACAAGCTATTACATTAAGAATAAAAAGTACTGAGTTAATATATCATTTTAGGATAAAATTAGAATGAGTTTCAATAATAAGAAATAAGTCAAACTATGTACATAAATATAAAATAAAATATATTTTATTTAAAACTCTTTATAAGAAAAAAAATTAAAAAAAATTCTCTTATTATATGAAAATTAAACTCAAATTTTAGAATGAATTCTGATTAAAATATAAAAAAATTCACACAAATAATATAAAATTTTCCGTAAATGACAGAAGTCATTACTCACTACTTGAAGTTATTTTTTAGTCACGTCGCCAATTTTGTAGCAAAAATAAGAATTTGGGTTCGGTTTTCGTGAACCGGCCGTGACCCCTACTGCCTGACGCCCTGACGGGCCTGACCTATACCGAACCGGTCCAATATATAAAAAACGCACCTTCTTCTTCCTCCTCATTCCTTCTTCCTGCCTTCTACAGTTCTACTCCACACCAACAAGAAACGCAGAAGAGGGCCAACACAATTCCTCCTTCCTCTTTCAGTTTCCTAGGGCTTCCTTCCATGGCGACGGCTCCTATCAAATCACCTCTCCACAATTTCCCCCTCTCCTTCCTCAAATGGGGCTCCACTAGCTCCGTCAACCCTCACCACCGCTTCCGTCGCCCCATCGACTCTCCTTCGCCCGATTCCGACCCCAATCGTCCTCCCGACTCTGACCTAGCCGACGATCACGCCCACAGGCAGTGGAATCTCCGCCCTAGAAGGTCCGCTCCGTCCGAGATCGGCACCGAGCTCTTCCCCGAGCCGAAATCGTCCAGGATCCGAGGCTTGCTCGACGGAAGCGGCGCTGATAAGAGGGAGAAGCAGAAGCTTTGGGTTGCGCTTTCCAAAGAGGAGATTGAAGAAGATATTTACTCTCTTACTGGCTCCAAGCCTTCTCGTCGCCCTCGTAAACGCGCTAAAAATGTCCAGAAGCAAATCGAAGTAGGCATATCAATAACCGCTCTCCTTCGATTTCCTTTCCTTTATTTTTGCTTGCTGATTGTTTTGTTTGTAGAATCTTTTCCCTGGTCAGTGGCTTGTTGGAGTTTCGGCGGAGGCTTATCGTAGTCATGATGCTCCTTATAAGGTTGTCTTCAATGGCTTCTTCCGCTCAACGTTTCTTGTTGTTCTTTCTCTTACTTAAACGTATTGTTTGGTTGTTTCTTGCAGAGATAGATGTCAGAAGTTATGGTTGATCAGAGTTTCTAGCGGTGGACTTACATAGCACTATTCAAGGTAGAACATAAGCAAATATTGCAGTTATAGATAGTAAAGAAAAACTAGGGATAGATTTTGGGAGTGAATCTTGTTTGGTCACTGAAATTAGTTGGAATGGTGTAATTATGGAGGAACTTTGGTCTCCCCTTGTGAATGGCTACGGTGTTGAATGATTGTCGTCTTTGAAGGCAATGTGAATATGGTTTTATAGTCATCTGATTACGTTACCCCGAGATTTGTTCTCGCTTCCAATTGCTGAATTCTGGGTTGAGAATGACAATTGCTGCACTGCATACAGATATCTTGATGTAGATTAGAGTTCACCTGTTCTTTACCCATTCTTTCCATGTTACTTCCATGGCATTCTTTTGGTAGATTGTTTCTGTGGTTCAACTAAACTGAACCTGGTGAAGTTATGGGTGAAATGTGTTGAGTAATTGGATTCATGAGTTACAAATTGCAATGAAATTGCTAGTTTGCATGTAATATTTTCTTTACGTTTACTGAAGAATGATTTGGTGATAATGCTCTATTTGTATACCTGAACTTTTCGCCTTTCTGGTCTGTTCAAGCTCGGCCTGTCTTTTTTGCAATGTCTCTCTGGTTTTTGTTCTAGATGATCTACTTGTGTTGTTGATCTTAGAGTAACTGAATTGGAAGAGTCATAGAAGGTTTGAGGAATGAAGTTTAGTGCCTGTAATGTGTGATTCCTTTCTAATGCATTCTTTTTTCGTGTTATGATTTTTGGTATGAGTTTGGATAGGAGTTTGGCGCCTTGAGGAAAGAAAGGGCTTATGGTAGAGGGGGTGGACATTGAGTCATATTTTCTTGGCTATAATGTTTCATCATGGAAATTCAATTCAAACATATATAAATGTGACATTTATATATGTTTGAATCACAAGAAGATATTAAAATGTCTTATTGCTTATAATGATTGTGAATTAGAAGGTTTCCTTAACAAGATTTCGCTAAGCTCTGTTGTACAAATGTTTTCTTCAAAACATTACTCCCTCCGTCCCTTTTTGTTTGTCCACAAGTACGATTTTCACGGGAATTAAGGAATTGTAGGAATATAATGATTATAGGAGAGAGAAAAGTATAAAGTGAATGGTTAGAGGAAAGAGATAGAGAGAAAGAGTAGATAAGATTGGAATTTGGGAGAGAGAAAAAGTGAAAATGTGGTAATTATAGGTTGATAGTAGGGATAAAATGGGTAGAATAAAGTGACATAAATAGAATAGCGGACAAACAAAAGGGGACACCCGAAAAGGAAAGTAGACAAACAAATAGGGACAGAGGGAGTACTTCATTCGGTCTACTGAGGGGTCAAGATGTACACATCGCGAATCCAACAAGTCGGATGATGTATCTACGAGCGATCCACAACAGTAATCGATTACACATCACGATCCCGACTTCCAAAACAGTAATCGATCAATTACACATCACCATCACGAACAAGTTGGACAATGTATCTTCGAGTAATCTTGAACATTAATTTGAGACTAAGTCTGCACTTGTAAATGTAATCCATGGAGCACAACCCTTCTTTTCTTTTATCTTGCTTATGTACAACATAAGCAATATAAAACCCTGAGAAGGGTTGGGTCAGGGTGAATTCGGATGGCTCGCTTCATTCTTTCGGCATGGCTTTTTCTGGGGTCTTGTTCGCGAAGAGCATGGTTGTTGGATGAAGGGTTTCGTGCATCTCATTGGTAGTTGTTATGTTCCTCGTGCTGAATTATGGGGAGTCCTCAATGGACTTCGTATGGCTTGGGATCTCAAGTGTCGCAAAGTCGTTGTTGAAACTAATTCGAAGGTTGTGGTGAACCTTATTAAGAACCCCATCTCTCCTTACCATCCGCTTGCTAGTCGTGTCAAGACTTTCTTCGTAGGGATTGACTCGTCGAACTCCGCCACATTTACCGGGAAGTCAATAGTGTCGCTGACGCTCTTGCCTCGCTCGCGTATGCATTTTCGTTAGGGTTTCATGCTTTTCTTGTTTGTCCTTCTTCTATTTGTAAGTTCGTGGAAGACTATGTTAGGGGATTAGCTAAATCCCGTTTAATTCGAGCTTGATTTAATTTATGCTCGAGAGTGTCGCCTCTCGTTCTTATAAACCCTTGAATCAGCACTTAATGTGTGCTTATGTGTGGACACTTGCTTAAGAATGGATCAACACTGTTTGGAATTTCATCAAAACCCGTAGTCTATCATACTCACATTTCATACATACCGTGGGGGCGTCGGTCCCAATACCAAACGGAGATCATTCTGTGGGTCCCACTCGTCCAGCTGTGATGCCTACGTCACATTTTTACAACTTTCCGCGTTATTTAGTTTTTGCTATTTTGACACTTCTTCTTCTTCTCCAATTTCAGATCCGAAGGCAGCAGAAAGAAAGAACAGGGGTACTGAGAAAGAAAGCAAGCAAACATGAAAGGTGTCATCAATGGCGGCCGCGAGCTAATGGCCAATTCCCCTATAGGTTTCAAGATCTCCTCTTTCCTCTTTCTCTCCGCCTTCTTCTTCTACATCGGCCTCCACTGGTCCGACTCCTACCCTCAGCTCATCTTCTTCAACCCTACCCCCTCTTCCTCCTCCTCCGTCTCCCTCTCCCCCAATCTCCATCGCCAATTCAATCTCTCCCTCCTCCTCCCCAAATCCGATCCAATCGAATCTCCCTCCGCCGAACCTCCTCCCCCTCCCATCCTCCCTCCTCCCCCTCCGCCGTCGTTGAAGCGCTTCGGAATCGTCGACGAAAACGGCGTCATGACCGACAATTTCGAGGTCGGGACGCTCGATCCGGATTCGAATTGGGGCAACGACACTGATAGTGAAGTCACGGAGAGTGTAGAAGACGTCGCGGTCAAGGTTAGGGTTAAGAAATTCAAGATGTGTCCGGCCAGCATGAGCGAGTATATTCCTTGTATGGATAACACTGACGCGATTAGGAAGCTGAAGTCGACCGAGAAAGGAGAGCGATTCGAAAGGCATTGCCCGGAGAATGGCAAGGGCTTGGATTGTATGGTTCCTGCTCCCAAGAAGTACAAGACTCCTATTCCATGGCCAAAGAGCCGAGATGAGGTTTGTGATCTTCTTTCAACTTCATCTTCAACCATTGGAGTTATAGAGTAGCTTATGTCTAGTAGTTTACAGGTCTGGTTTGATAATGTTCCACATACTCGTCTAGCTGAAGATAAAGGGGGACAAAACTGGATTACGAAAGACAAGGATAAGTTCACGTTTCCAGGAGGAGGGACACAGTTCATTCATGGTGCAAATCAGTATTTGGATCAGATTTCACAGGTGCTTAGTTGTCTGTTGTTACCTATGAATTCAGGGGAAACTTCTGTAGTAACCTTTTCTTTTAATGTATGTGTTGTTAGATGATACCTGATATTGCATTTGGACGACATACCCGAGTTGTGTTGGATGTTGGATGTGGTGTGGCAAGTTTTGGTGCTTATTTAATGTCACGAGACGTCCTCACACTGTCTGTTGCACCCAAGGATGTACATGAAAACCAGATTCAATTTGCTCTTGAGCGTGGCGTGCCTGCTATGGTGGCAGCCTTTGCCACTCGACGTTTGCCATATGTAAGCCAGTCATTTGATCTGATGCATTGCTCAAGATGCAGAATCAACTGGACGCGTGATGGTAAGATTTTGGTATAGGACTTAATCTGCAATCTAAAATTCTCGTAGTTTCCAGATTCTTTTGAGACTTTAATTTGGATAAGAGTTGCTGATAAATTTTCCTTTCTGTTACTTTCCTTGTTTTCTGGCAAAGATGGCATTCTCCTACTTGAGGTCAATAGGGTGCTGAGGGCAGGGGGCTATTTCGCTTGGGCAGCACAACCAGTTTATAAGCACGAGCCTCTCTTGGCAAAACAATGGACAGGTTTGAAATCTCAAGCTGCTTAAACTCCTAACTTATTTTCAGCATTTGTTCTAAATGCACCGGAAATGAGCTTTTTCTGTGGTATGGTGAAAACCTCACTGTTGGTATTATGATTTGAATTTTTTTTATTATCAAGATCTCATATCTGCTTGGTTCCAGTATCTGGACATCAGTATCAGGGCTTGAAAGATTTGAGTATTTGAACAGTTATTACCCATAAGTATGCCGAACTCACTCCAGATTTAAAGACAGACTAGACTTCTATTATGACCTTTTTAATGATCCTTACTTTTGTGATTAACATAGTCTCAGTTCAGGTGCTTTTGCTCTATAGCTTATGTAATTTAAAAGCCTAATTCCCTTCTTGTTTTTGGTCAGAAATGGTTAACCTTACCACTCGGCTGTGTTGGGAGCTAGTGAAAAAGGAAGGATATATTGCAATATGGAGGAAGCCAAAGGATAATAGTTGCTATTTGAGCCGTGAACCTGAAACTCAACCTCCGCTCTGTGATCAAGATGATGATCCCGACAATGTTTGGTATGTCCCTTCCAGACCATTTTTGTTTCTGCAATTGGACATTCTCATCAAACTCTTGATAATAATCATTATATTCGACTTTTGGGCATCCAATTTTTTATCATGGTAGACTTGTTAGCCATGATAAAATCTTGATGACACAATCTTGGTCATATTCTGTGAAGTAGTAGTCAGACTATGCAACTTTTGACACAATCTTGGTCATATCGGTTACTTCCTCCCAACCTGTTGGGGTAAGGAAATACCAATCCCGATCACCCCATACCCCGTTTTTCGGGATAAATGGGGATTGATGTTGTTGTTGTTGTTGTGTGCTTGTTAGCCATGAGCATGACCCTGTTATATTCAATTTCTCATGATTTCTACTTCCTGTTGATTCTTGCACTCCATTTTATATTACTCTGGTTATAATTTGTGAAAAAAGTGTATAACGCAAAATAGTATAAGTTCAGTGCATAAAGCTAAGATGAAATTTCTATGATTGAAACTGCTTTCTGAACCATCAACTGACACCCAATAATTTTCTTGCATGCGCTCTTCCTGACAAAATGTTGACTAAAACAGGTATGTGGATCTTAAGGCATGTATCACTCGTCTGCCTGAGAATGGAAATGAAGCAAATGTTTCAACATGGCCTGCACGATTGGTAAACCCTCCTAATAGGTTGCAGACTATAAAGTTTGACGCCTACATATCCAGAAAGGAACTTTTCAAAGCCGAGTCCAAATACTGGGACGACATTATAGAAGGCTATGTCCGTGCTTTGAAATGGAAGAAAATGAGATTAAGAAACATATTAGACATGAGAGCTGCCTTTGGAGGGTTTGAATCTCACTCTCACCCTCATATCTGTCACTCCTAATCCAATTTTTAATCGTTTTTCCTGTTTCTGCAGATTTGCAGCTGCATTAATCAACAGGAAGATTGATGGATGGGTTCTCAATGTTGTCCCTGTTAGTGGGCCCAACACTTTACCTGTTATAACTGACCGTGGGCTTTTAGGAGTTATGCATGACTGGTGTGAGCCATTTGATACATATCCAAGGACGTACGATATGCTACATGCAGCTGGCCTCTTTTCCATTGAAAAAAAGAGGTTAGTTTTTCTCTCTCTATGCAATTTCTAGAGAATCTGTTTAAGGTTACATAATATTGAGTTTGTTTTTTACAGATGCAATATGTCTAGCATAATGCTGGAGATGGACAGGATTCTTAGACCGGGTGGACATGTGTACATCCGTGATACACTCTCGATTATAGAAGAGCTTTACGCCATTGCAAAAGCAATGGGTTGGCGAGCAACGATTCGTGATACAGCCGAAGGGCCACATGCAAGCTACAGAGTACTGGCTGCTGATAAGGCCCTCTTGCGTGGATGAAATTGATACTGGTTTGATGCAAGGTTAGTGTTATTATAGGAAGGTAAGTAAAGAGAAGGACACAATTGTAACTTAATATGTGGTGCTACTTCTAACTTATATTCATGGTAGCTTCCACTTGTAGAATGATTTTATTCGTTTGATTCTTTCCACATTGTGTATGATTCTGAATAATGATCGGTTTTGGTTATAGTCTCTAAGATTTGATGAGTATGGTTTCATTCGTTTGATTCCTTCCACTTGTAGTATGGTTCTGAATAATGATGTGTTTTGGTTATCGTCTCACGAATTGATGAGTATGGTTTCATTCGTTTGATTCCTTCCACTTGTGGTATGATTCTGAGTAATAGTGTAATTTGTTTTGGTTACATGTGGAGACAAAAAATTCAGGTGATGTCATACTAGTCGCCATACTGCAACATTGATTTCATGGTTTACTCTTTCGAACACAAACCAGAAATTAGTAAATGACCCTCTCAAAGTATACATGTAAAATCAGTTACTAGTCAAATCAGAAAAAAGAAGGTGATGATTTTTATATTCAAATGTATATAACCAACTAGTAGTAGCTCAAATTGATTTGGCTCGATATTTAAGATACAAGATATCGAGTATGAGTATGACTCGTTGTTAGACGTTTTTTTTTATCCAGGGTTTCGGGCCCTCTGTAGACTTGCGCCCCCACATGTAAAATGCACAATGACCAAAGTTGCACTTTACATTTAAATTGCACAATAATCATCTCCCGGACTCGAATTCATGAACTTTGGCATACCCCAAGAGGCCCTTCACCGCTCTGCCATCAGAGAATGGTTGTCAAATCACGAAAGATCGTCTGCATCAACACCTCAAGTGTATATTTTTAATGGTCTTATCATTAGTGCAAGAGCTAAGGAGCTTTCAACAAGAATTGGACAAACCTCTTTCATGACTCCTTCGTGTCCAAGGAGTACTATGTTAGAAGCCTTCTTTGAGCCATCCCTCAAGTCTATGGTGACCATTGCCGTTCATGAATATCCTAAGATTGAGAGAAGATCTCATGAAGAAGTTTGGACATTTTGTTAGGAGTCTTGTGTGCTCTTTTAAAACAATATTTTTTATTTTGATTGCAACTTTTTTTTTATTAGAAAAGGACGGCTATAGAGAATTATAAAAGTCTTCCTTATTATGTTTTTTAGTAGTTAGACATTTTCTTGCTACTGTAGAATATTTTCATTTTGTATGAAAAGTGAGATTTTAGAGAGAAACTACAATGTTGTGAAATCTAACTTAGTTGCTCTTGTGTGTGTCAATCTCTCTTGGGACTGGTGTGCATAACTCATTTATAAGCATCCTCTTCGTGCTTCTTGGCCACCATTGGAGCCAAGCTTGTGTGGAGCTGTACAAGGTATGGTCGTCTACTCATTTGGATTGGTTCTTGATCAAGGGTTTTTTCATTGTTGTTTCCGCTCTATCTTTTTACTCCCTCCGTTAAAAATTACTTGTCCCTGGAGTTCAAATCATTTGTTAAAAATTACTTGTCTTTTAACATAATTTTACACTTTTTTTCCAAATTTACCCTACTGTTATTTATTGTTTCCTTTATTCTCTCACTATTCTTTCATTTATTCTCTATGTCATTACTTAAACTATAAAGGGTATATACTTGTCTAAAATTTTGATCAATAAATTCTCCCTAAAATTGTTCCAGGGACAAGTAACTTTTAACGGAGGAAATATCTATCATTTTCAATGTTTTCTTGCATTTCCTTTGCGGTTTTTTAGTTATAATCTCCATCGTTGTCTTCTTTTGACTTTGTCAAGGTCTCTTCGTCTAGTTCAAATCATTTGTCGCTAATCCCACATCAAAGTGGTATTGGAGCTAGTCGAGATGCCGCCATCAATGTAGCCAGAACGCCACCTTCAATTTGTCTTGTCTTACTTTGAGTCTCTTTGTGTCATCAGTCGAGTCTCTTGTTGTTTGTGTCATTTTCGAGTCTTTTGATGTGTCAACCTTGAATTGTGCTCGTGTTTTGTGAAAATTGGACGCCAACCACCCCTACAACCTCCATCGTCGACCACTTGCAACCACCATTCACAACTCCACAACTTCTACGTCCACAAAGTCATTACTCTATTTTGAAAGGAAGGTCAAAGAGCAACTCAACCACTCTTTTGGAGATCAAACACATAACTCCTTTCATTATCTATTCAAACTACTTATCAATAAAAAATGTCAACATTCCAAAGATGACCTTAAACTAAAATTTTATATTTAAGATATAGAAATTATAAATAGAAAAGTCTCCGTCCAAATTTATTTGGTCTCGTGGAATTCATGTATGAAAACTGAAAAGGCAACTCTTATCTTCTTTTCTTTTTGTTCAAACGCAAGACTTATCTTTGTTCAAGGACTATTAATTCTAAACGACCTTGGTTAGAACAGGACTACTAAAATTAAGCAGCAACGCATAATTAATCATCCACCTACCCGTGTCCAAATAAATATCTTTCACACCCTCCTCTTCAATCATATACCATAATCTCCAATCTTTTCTTCACAAGAATTCCCTCCGTTTTGGATCTAAAGTGAAAATCCATGGCCGAGAAAATCATCCACCTCGACGGCGGCGTTGATTTCCTCGCCGACGAGAGGAAGAAAGCGCAGTTCGATGTTGATTCCATGAAAATCGTCTGGGCTGGTGGACAGCGTGAATTTGAGATCTCTGATCGTATGGGTCGTCTCGTCGCCAGCGATCCGGTCACCTCTCTTTCTCTTCATTTCTATATTCTGATTTTGTGTGTTATATGATTTTAGCGAACCTGTTTTGTTTTTGTGTGTGTGCATCTGCTAGTGGAATAACGAATTTATGTTTTGAGATGATTATATGGCTGCTTAAGTTCCTTGTGCTGGATTTATAATATGTGAATTTTGGTATTTCAGGCTTTTAAGAAGGATGACAGAGTTATGATGGGAAGGAAGGAATTGTTCAAGAACACTCTTAGGAAAGCAGCTCACGGGTGGAAAAGAATAGTTGAGCTCCGTTTATCTGGTATACTATTGCTTGTACTTAACTTATGAGGTTCTACATTTCTGTTTAAATTTCTTATTATCAATTGTTGATATAGTATTAATCCTGGTGAATGTGAACTCTTGTTTTTTATTGCAGAACAAGAAGCACATAAAATGCGATTTTTTGTTGATGAACCTGCCTACACAGATCTACATTGGGTAACTTACTGTAGCATATTATCAAATGGCTTGCTTATGCACATTTTAAGCTGTGTCCAATTTTTAGATACTTCAAATTGTTGCTCTTTACCTCGGTGTTCCTCTTATCTTCTTCTCTATCTGAGTGGATGTCATATGATTTTAATTGTAGGGGATGTTTGTTCCTGCAATAAGAGGACAGGGTACGGAGGAACAACAGCAGAAGTGGTTGCCAATGGCATATAAGATGCAGATTATTGGATGCTATGCACAAACTGAACTTGGTCACGGCTCCAATGTTCAAGGTCTTGAAACCACTGCTACTTTTGATCCTGAGGCGGATGAATTTGTTATTCATAGTCCAACATTGACCTCTAGCAAAGTGAGTAACACTGTACATTTTTTTTAAATTCAAAGCACTGAGGGTACTAGGCTTGCGCTTTTATACTATGCTACTATGGAGAATCATGACAATGTTGTAATGATATTCTGCTATGGAAGAACATTCATCATTTTAGTTTATTTTTCCTCTGAAACATTGGTTGTCACTTTCTAGAACTATCGTGGGGCTCAAGAGCTTAATCTTGCTCTATCAAAACTAGAATGCTTTATTGTTATCTATATTGTACTATTTGTAACCTATGGTAGGTTTTGATTATGTGATAAATCCTATGCTTGTGAGTTGTGATATTCTTTAGAAGCGGCTTTTACTCTAGGAGTCCGGATGTAGTGTGGATAAATTATCTTTTTACGAAGTCAAAATTGCTCCATAAACTGTTTTTTTACATCAAAGCTTAATTAGAAGTGTAAAATAAATTTATAAATGAGTCTGGAGCATTTATATGTTGAAATAGTTAATTACCTAAAAAAAAGTTGGGGATTATTACATTTAGAGCTTCAAAATAGAATAGCCAAGCCCAATAGAGTGACCAAACAGTTCATTTTTGTAAGGGCTTGGGAAAAGATTAGTCATCTCAAAAGTTTGGCTTAGTCTCATTTCATGTTTTGAAAATCTGAACAGTGGTGGCCTGGTGGCTTAGGAAAAGCATCAACTCACGCACTTGTATATGCACGCCTTATAACGGACGGGAAGGATCATGGAATAAATGGTAAATATCACTGCACCTTATGGTTGAGAAATGTTACTTGACAATCTTTATTTGTGAAAGTATTCTTTCTAAGAAGGTTCTGGGTAATACCTTTGTAAATGATGTTACTATTCATGTCTTAAATGAAGAAACGTGCCTTTCTTATTTCCGTACTTGCGAACATTTCAACTATACTTTGGAGTTTGGTCCATAAAAGCAGTCCTAACCTCGATTTTTTTTTCAAGGTTTCATTGTGCAACTGCGAAGTTTGGATGATCATCTACCATTGCCTGGAATAACTATTGGTGATATTGGACTAAAATTCGGAAATGGAGGCTATAACACCATGGACAACGGAGTTCTGAGATTTGATCATGTGCGCATCCCTAGGGACCAGATGCTGATGCGGTATGTACCTTCACCTTTTCTCTCTATCTTTACTTGTATAAAAATCATGCCTGCATAAGAGAACTTCTTATTTGAACATTTAACTGTTTTTTGGTTGTTCTGCTGGACCGCTTGAGATCATTAATTTTAAGAAAGAGAGAAAAAAAGATCTTTAGCTATTGACCTCCCTTCTTGAAATTCTGCGGGCTGTGAATTTATCTAGTCTGGATGAGATATCTTCTAGATGAAAATGTACATATTGCTTTTTTCATGAATCTCAAAAGAACTATTTCTTTTTGAGGAAATCACAAGTGAGTAAAATGTGATACTTGTTTGTCTTATTTTTATTTTATTTTTCGATTTTTTGGGATGTTTGATCTTCATATGATTCCCTTGTTTGTTCACATGGTTAAGCTGTCATAAGCTCAGGCTATGTCTTTGTGATCCTTTAGAATAACCTACTTTCTCATAGAAGTTTTAGTTATTTCATGGATTTCTTTCTTTCCAGTTATGGACAGTTTACTCTAATTGTAGCATGAGCTTCATTGAGAGTAAAAGTAAATATAAATACACAAGTATAATTATAAGAACACAAGTACATAAAATTGATAGCTGGCACATTATCAAGCTAGAGTACATAAAATTTCTGTGATATACAGAGTCTACAGCTATATGCAAGATAGGCTGGTTGAAGTAGATAGCCTTTAATGTTTGTATCATGTATTGCCTTATTTTCAGTCTTCTACTTTTCCTTCTATTTTTTCACAACTTTGCTACTTCTACTTTCAACTTTTTGTGGTCCAGCCATGGCTCAATTAACACTAGTAGTGAAGCATTGAAGAAATTGACATGACATGTACTTACATATTATTTCCATGTGCCTTGGTATTTTGTTGTGCTTTCCATGTTCTTGCCTTACTATTTTATAGTACTTACATATTATTGGCATTTGCCTTAGTATTATTTATTGTGTTTTCCATATCACACGCTTCTGTCAAATTTTTTCAGAGTTCAACAAGTTACAAGGGAGGGGAAGATTGTACTGTCCGATGTTCCCCGGCAGTTACTTTATGGAACAATGGTGTTTGTGAGACAGGCGATTGTAGCTGATGCATCATCTGCTTTGGCACGTGCTGTATGTATTGCTACGAGGTACAGTGCTGTCCGTCGGCAATTTGGTCCCAAAAACGGGAATGAAATTCAGGTAAACCAATGAATTAGAGTTAGTCTAAACTCTGTAGCTATAGAGAGAAATTGCCATAGTAGGTGCTAGTACATTTTGCAGCAAAAATAAACTGGAAGGGAAAATTCATGTGGTTCTTATCTCTTCGATGTATATAATCTGTTCATTTGTTAGTAAAAATGACAAAATAACAACAGTTACTTTTTCTTTCTACTACTCCCTTTAATTTTACTGGTTCAGTATTGTACACTTCTCACTTACTTTAATGTAGAGGAACTCGTTCCTTGTCCCACCACACAAACATGCCTTCACATTCGAAGTTGAATACTTTTTCGCTCAGGATGTGTTAGGCTTGACATTTTCATCTTGGACGACCATACTTGCAGAGATTTAAGGAAAAAATAGAGAGGGTGTAATGAAATAAGTGGAGGATGAGAAGGGATTTGGGAAGCAACCAGGGGAGAGTGAAGTTTAATCAGAGCAATCAATAAATAAGCTAATCACAATCAACTATCACATGCTGCTTCTCTTCTGTTAAAAGTTTGATCCCTCGTAGACAAGAATTGGAATGTAACTTACTTAACTTTCTTAAATTGCTCTAATTAATCGAAAAATGGAATGGATCAGGATCTCTAAAATGATAGATGGCTTGGACAGAAGAATTAAATAAATCGATTTCCTTACTATTAATTTATGCAGATAAAAATCTAAGGCACTTCAATTTCCATGTTGATTGCTTATAGAGATTTAATTCCTCTTCTCCTTTTCCGGGTTCTCAAAGATTTAATTTTTTTTTTATATATATATATATCTTGGTAGGTGATTGATTATAGGACTCAGCAAGATAGGCTTTTTCCTCTGCTGGCTTCTGCCTACGCATTCAGATTTGTTGGTGAGTGGTTAAAATGGCTATACACGGATGTTACCCAGAGATTACAAGCAAATGATTTCTCTACATTGCCGGAGGCTCATGCTTGTACTGCGGGCCTGAAGTCGGTGACAACATCTTTCACTTCTGTAAGTTTTACTTAAGTATCTTTTTTATTCTCATGATACGTCGAATTTTCTCTATCAGTGTGATATTATTTGTACCACTGTGATCGGGATATTTTATTACATTTCATTCTCTTTTGTTGTTAATTCCCTGTAAAAGAATGGCATTAGCTGATGTGTACTTTTGCGGCAAACTGCTAATGATTGGTATTATAGCAAAGTTTTCTCTTTTTACTAGATTTCATAAATTATTTAGTAATTAATTTACCACGGAATCATATTTTGAACTTCAGAAATTGTAACTTTTTCTTGTTATCACGCCCTTTATTTTATTTATGATAATGTGTAATTTACTCATATTATATTATGCTCCAGTTCAGGAGATGATTAGGATATAAACCATTCTCTTCTTGTGTAATTATTCCGGACTTGAGACACTACTGAGTTTTATTTGTTTTTTAGAGTTCAATCCTTCCGTTGTAGTTTTTGTGCTGATTTTTAGTGCTCTGCTCCTTTCATTCCGCTAGATTGATACAATTAGAAAAATCAGTTTTTTTGGGTACCTTAGCCTTCCTGGTTACATTTCACACTTGGCCTTATGTTGGCTTGCATTGTGTCTCAGGATGCAATTGATGAATGCAGAAAACTTTGTGGTGGACATGGTTACCTGTGCAGCAGTGGCCTTCCAGAGTTATTTGCTGTTTATGCCCCGTCTTGCACATATGAAGGCGATAATATTGTGCTACTTTTGCAGGTTTGATTCTACACTTTATCTTACATGGGTTATAGTTGCTGAAGGCTTTGCCTCAGGTCTGAAGAACTAATATAAAAATGTAGTGGATTAGATTAGAATGAAAAACATATGTACACGTAAAGAAACCATCCTTGTGCTATTAATGGGAACCAAAACCATACAAGAGGAACCTGTTATATTATGCAAGCAATTTTCGATATTTATTCAGTGAGTACTTGCCCACTTGGTTCCAGTTTGAATATTCGGGATTTTACTCACTTTGCAGCTTCTTGACCTTCATTTGGAATATTTGTTAACTATATCTGAAATTTGGTTGCAGGTTGGTAGATTCCTGATGAAGACTGTTTCTCAACTAGGATCAGGGAAAAAATTTATTGGTACAATTTCTTATATGGGGAAGATAGAACATCTCTTAAACTACCATTGTGATGTCCAAAAAGGTTAGCATAGTTTTTGTCTAAATCCGCCTCCTTACTATTATTGTACTCTATAGATACTAATAACCAGGCGCCTGACCATATTTGTCCCTCTTTTTTCCTTGTAGCTGAGGATTGGTTGAACCCGAATACTGTTCTTGAGGCATTCGAAGCAAGGTCCGCTAGGATGGCAGTTTCATGTGCCAAAAATTTAAGCGAATTTCCTAACCCAGAGGAAGGTAATTAAATCTGACAAACAATTTATGTTCTTGTCAATACATGGAGAGTTTTGTTCTTTTTGACGTCACCTTATATTGATAGTGTCTGGTCACTGAATTTACTAGTCTACTTATCATGTGTTGTATACTACAGGCTTTTCAGAGCTTACAGCAGATATCACTGCAGCAGCTATTGCTCACTGCCAGTTGATTATCGTCTCAAAGTAAAGCTTCCTTCTCCTGTGCTTAAATTGTACTGTATCGTCTTTTTTTCCATACGGGGCTTGCTTTCTACATTTAAGAATTAAAAGAATTACCTTAGCTCCAGGACACTGCCAATCTAACTGCAGATAGTAATAAGAATATTGCATACCACAAAAATAATATATCCCAGTACAGACTATAGAAGTTTTGTTCTTGATCTTTAGTGTTTGCTCCTGTGATCTCTATAGGATCAAATATGATTGCTGATGTGTATCTTCTTGCAATCACACCAGGTTTATTGAGAAACTGCAACAAGACATTCCAGGTGAAGGGGTAAAACAACAGTTGGAAGTCCTATGCAGCGTTTACGCTTTATCTATCGTCAAAAAACATCTGGGTGATTTCCTCTCCACTGGCTCCATCACCCCAAAACAAGCATCTCTTGCAAATGATCTCCTCAGATCTTTATACTCCCAGGTTCCTTTTTCATTCTAATCAATTTCTCGTCTTTCTGATTTCCAACATCTAACTAAAGACGTTGAAAAGATCTTGTCCATTAACGCTATGTATTTTTCTGTTTACAGGTGCGTCCCAACGCCATTGTGTTAGTGGATGCATTCAACTACACCGATCACTATCTTGGCTCAGCCTTGGGGCGTTACGATGGGAACGTGTACCCGAAATTGTACGAGGAGGCATGGAAAGACCCGTTGAACGAAACGGTTGTGCCAGATGGCTACACCGAGTTCATTCGACCAGTGCTGAAGCAGCAGATCAGGACAGCTAGACTTTGAGAGAAGCAGCCAGATAATATACTTTCATAATTCTCATTAGTGTTGAAATAAGAATGTTGCTTCTGCATTTAAAATTTTAAACTATTGATGTCATTTATTACCGCTCAAAATGTGGGTAAACTTTAGATTGTTAGTTGTAACCCCTATGAGTAGTGTGTTACATTAAGAGATCGTTTGGATGTAGAAAGCATCCACAAACCAGTATAGAACAAAAGTAAGAAATGTTGGATTTTAGACCTGTCAAAAAAAAAAAATTATGCAAATTGTTGGATTTTAGACCTGAAGCTTATTGTTTACCTTGTATAAAAATAAAGTCTAAAAAATAAAAGCAAAATTTCGTATAAAGACCAAAATAAGATTTGTTTGGCAAATTTATTGGGTGGGTGCTCCTACCGTCCCCATCACTATCTGTGTTTAGAATTTCATTCTCCGTCTCTGTTTATGGTCTAAATTTTTTCTCATCTCCGACTCCGTTGGGAAATCCCCGTCCCTGTTAATATTTTTCATTTAAAATATTTAGTGAGGATTCTTCATCTCCGCTAAATTTTCGAATGCGTAATTTATGTTGAAATGAGGTTGAGGATGAAGGAAATAGAACCAAACTAGATCAGTACCCGTGCCCTGCACGGGATTTGTTTATATTTTTTATTTTAAAAAAAGTTATAAACTAAATGAAATTAATATCTATATAATAATGTAGTATCTTTAGATTGACATAACAAAATGACATATTATAATGGTAGAAAGAAAGACAACTCTCTCTGATAATTTTTTGAAAGTAGAAGATCTTGACGACCGTAAATCAAAACGGGGTAGTTAATCCCATTAAAACAATAAAAACATATCTAATTAATCTGGTAGAAACTTACCATTGGAAATATCGGACATCGGGGTACGCAAACCATTTAAAGAATCTCTACTAACTGGGTCAATAGATCCTGCACATATTTAATTAATATATGATTTTAATATGTTTTATATATATATCAATTTGACTAAAACTGAACATATACTGATCTAGCATTTAACAATAAAAACATAAAAAAACTAAAATTTGTTCAAACATAGATGAAACATATATTTCAATTGAATAAAAACAGATAGAATTAATTAAATAAATTACTTACCATTGGAAATATCAGACATCGGTAAACACAAGCCATTTAAAGAAGATCTACTAACTCAGTTAGTAGATCCTGCACATATTTAATTAATAAATGATTTTAATAATAAAAATAAATTCATATATCAATTTCACTAAAAAACAACGATACAATTCCTTAGTTGATTGAATACTTGATCGATTTGATTCTGTTCCTTGTCCGTTTTCTGGAAATTTACCCTTTCGCACCATTTTCTCATATCGAGATAAGTCGTTCATTCTCTAATCACTGAATAACATAAAAAAAATTTAAACATAAATATAAAATAACAAAAATACATGTGAAGATAAAAATAAGCTAAAAACAACGATATACTTAGATTATTTATTATTTATTTAATATAAGGGATAAATATATAAAAGTTTAATAATGTTAGTGGTGAAGTTTAAAAAAATAAAAATAAAAATTGAGTTATTCAATGATGCTACGTGGCTAAATAGAGACCAAGTAATAAAATATACTCCATCAAAACTTCAATACAAACTCTAGATATGCACTTCATTACTTCGTTTCTATCACTCTCTCTTCACTCTCTCTTCGTTTCTATCGCTTCTCAGATCTAGGTTTTTTCCTAGCACCGACCTCGCTAGATGCTTTGGCTCCCGCTTCTGAAAACCTAACCACGGATGTTCCGCCTCAAGAGAAGTCGCAGAATGGGCCGACGAATGATACCCACAAGAAGATTTGCCGCACGGAGAGATTCGGTGTGCCTCTTCAGTTCTCTGATGACGAAAAGCAAAGTTCTAGAGCTCAGAGGTAATCACCCAAGTTCATTTTTTGTTTAGTTTACTACTCTTCCAGATCTAGGGTTTCTTATTGATGGTTCTTTCTTAAATTTTTTGAAGATGATTTCACATGGAGAGGTAGGATCTGCACCGTAATGAAGATAGGGGAAGGTGAGGAGAGGTGATGAGGTAATGGAAGAGGAGGAAGAGTCGAATAAGTCTTCTCTTCTCAGATCTAGGGTTTCTTTTGAAATAAATGAGTAAAAGGTACATGAATAACTCCTGGATCTGTACATCTCGCATGTCTGCTATTATTTTTTTATCTTAAGATGATTTGTTCTCGTTCCTTTTTAGGTTTCTCAAATCTAGGGTTTCTGTTTGACATTTTAGCAACATTGGTCATGTTATTAATTCTGATATTGCTTCATGTGCATGTTTGCATAAAAGATCACAAAGTAATCTGTGAAAATTTTCTATCTAGGTGAAGGCACAGGAAAATTTTCTATCTAGGGCTATGTCTTGTTTTCATTTTGTATCCATGATCAACACGGCTCTTCAAAAGAATTGATTGATTGGTTTTGAATAACCTTATTAATTGGTCATATATATATACATTATGTAGGTGAAAGCTAGCATTTCGTGCTGATGAGCTAATGGAGTTTTATAAGGTTAGTTTTTATTTTATTTTCATGTTACTGTCAATTATTGATTGTATCCTTGCTGCCAGCTTCTTTACGACCTCTACTGCGGTTCTAACGAAGATAATAATTTGAATAATCCTTTTTTTATCTTATTATAGTTCTTTGAAGGCCTAATAAAAGTTTGGTCTTTGTAATAAATGGCTCTTATCATCTTACTGCAGTCAGATATGAAGCTGAAGAAATTCATGCACAATCCCCTTAGTTGTTTCACCTTTTTTAGTTTGATTTTATTATGCTAAATGTCTTTATGTATCCAGCTGCTTATGATTCTATGTTGATTTGTGCTTTGGACATTTGACTATGTCCTTAATCCTAATGGAAGTTTAATATTCCCCGAACTTTCATGTCTAAAGTTTAATATTCCCCGAACTTTCATGTCTAAAGTTTAATATTCCCCGAACTTTGATGGCATAATGTCAGAAAGCATTATGATAGAATCTCCCTCGACTACGTCATGCTTAGTTGAATGGACCATTATTAAGATCTGAAATAAAGAAGAAATAACAGAAATAAGCAGCCTTTCAGATTATATAAAGTTTAAGACACTTTTATAAGAACTCCATTAAAGACACTTTACCTTGAAGTAGATGACTATTTTTGATTTCTCTGAAGTGCACACAGATTTTCTTTACCGTCTGTTTTGTAAAGGATGCACTTCATTTCGTATGTGTTGTTTGTCCTAATTGTTTTTTACTATGTATTTTATAGCCAATAAATGTTGAAATGCTGGGGAAGTTTGCAAGAGGTGAAAAAAGAAAGCCTAAAGGGGGATCACGTATCCTTCAACATAACCAAGTAAGTTTACCGATGACTATAATTATATTGGCATATTATTTTAAGAAAAACCGAAAAAAGAGTTCCTATTTATTATATAATCTATTAGTATATATATCACAGATTGTATAAAATTCTCTATGACTTACCGAACAACACTTTTCTATACAAATTGTGAAGCTTCTTTATAAAAAAATTGTTACTGATACCTGAATTGCAAACATAGGTATTGGGAAAGTGACCAATCTTTTCAACTTTTAGGAAAATTTCAGCCGGTAATTTCGAAGCCTCTAATAAAAGCTGAACAATCTTCTCAACTTTTAGCCCTTCTATTTCTTTTAAACTGTAAGAAAGAATCAAAGAACATAGTTTAGTTCTAATATTTTTTTTGCATATCAATATCAAATAGTAGCAGTTTTTAATATATAAAAGGATTAAACTGTATGCAGAAACATATCTGTACAACCATTTTACAGATTTTGTTAAAATTCATAAACTGCAGAATATTTCTGCAGTTTATGTTAAAACTGTAGATCTGCACTATATTAATCCAAAACCATACCTGGTATCCATTAACTTCAACGGTACCCTTTTTCCATCAGGTTTTTTAGCAGACCAATTAACTATATCTCCAATTCCAGCCAACAGTCCAATAAGATCTGAAGCGATTAAGAAAAACAACAACATATCAGTTAGGTATGAGAATAAGTGAAGCAAAAATGTGTTGATTTAGTTTATAATACTAACCATAATGAGTATTCTCCTGTAGTGAATTATCATACACTCTCAAAATCTGTGAATTGAAAGCCATGAGTAGGAATATCTTCAGTCATGCAGGGCTTTAGAACTTGCCTTCACAACTTTTTTTGCATATTAGATCAATTACGTTTCTGCATTAAATTTCTGCATAATCACTTCTATTCTAACATGTATGCTCCCAACTGTTATGTAGAAAATGAAACCTAATCTTTCTGCAAAAAATAAAAAATAAGTTATTATCAATACCTTGTATCTATAAACTTCATGACTAGCTTTTCTCCATCGGTTTTTTAGAGATCCATCCACTTTTGTAGCAACTTTGAACATCCTAATGCATCAAACCTTCAAGATCTTAGATCTGAGAAAAAGAGTGTTGTAGGGGAAGACTGAATAATCGATTTGTGATTTGTGAATGAAAGAATATGTTCTTTTTATAATGAAAACAACAATTATAATTTTGGTTAAGAATAAATAATAGAATCGTGATCTTTTGTATTGGTGGAACTAAATATTTACCAAGCACCTTTGGCTTGTATAGCCGTGATATTTCATTTAATAATTTTTAGTAATCAAGATATGCTGGCAAGAAAAATATTCGGTTGTCTGGCAAAGAAGATTGTGCAAAGAAAAATTTCTTAGCCGATATTTCCTTTCTTTATTTACAGATATTGTTACAGATTTGCTTCCAGTACAGCTTGTGCACATTTTTTTGAAGGTATTTCCAGATTTGCTTCGAGATTTAGGGTTCTTTTTTTAATTATGCAGAAATTATTGTAATAATGTCTTCATCTTTTAGGGATTCATGTTTGTGTAATTTCATATCAGGTCTTTAGCTAGTTAATATGTAATAATGTCTTCATTTTTCATGTGTTTCATTTTTTTTTTTTGCATTACAGGTTTAAAGCACTTTCTGTTTTAGTTCATATCATCAATTGGTTATGGGCGTTTTTTGTATTACAGGTTTAAAATTATGGGCGTTTTTTAAAACTAATTAGGGCAACTGTTTTCAGCCTTTTATGTTAATTGGATTGTAGAATGAATTACCAAAATAAGTTTCACACGTTAGCAGCATAAAACTTACCACAAAAAACATAAATCGGTGTTATACACTTGCCAAATAGATGAAAACACAGCTTTTCAGCCTTCTTGCCACGTGACATAGCTAAGGTGAGAGTAAGGCATTCTGCTTTAGTAGTTATATAGTAGATTCTCGTCCCGTAGCGGGAATTCTCCGTTGGGGATGGAGATTTCCTGCCCCATTGTCATCCTTATATAAAAGGCTTTTTAATTTATAGATAAAAACTTCTTAGGTAAACAAATTTATAACTATATTTTTTATGGTAAAAGTGTGAGGGGTTAAAGTCACAAAGTTTAAAGCTTTAATTAAAATAAAACCTAAAAATGTCCTTATAATGGATTTATCAAACAAACCTTAGGTGTTCCACCAACTATAAAAACCAGAATAAGTGAAACTATATATTCAAATAACACTTTAGTTTCAAAAAGTTAACAATGTGACAACTAACACCCATCCATGAATTTCCCCTAAAATTTTGTTAAATTGTGTGAAATTATTATAATATCATTAAATATGATAAAATTCATTTGGTAAATTGTCTTTATTCATCCAAACATAAAAAGTGCTTTTAATAAATAGTTGTGTAAATGTTGGTCCAAAGAAGAAGATTTAGGCTCTAGTAAAACCCTGAAGGTTAAACAATAATATTAAACTTTTTCTTGAATCCGAGAGAAATTAGTGGTTAAAATTTAATCTAGATTCTGCAAAATAAAAAATAAAATTGTACACAAAACTAAATCTACATTACACCTTACATAGAAGATTTGACCTAGACCGAATATGAATATCTACAAAAAAAAATAATGAATACCAACACTATGAATATCCATCTATTATGCACGAGTATCGTAATGTGTAGTTAGAATAAATTGACCATCACAAACAAAGATTATTCGATATTTCATGTCTGTTATTCATTTTATTTTGAAAATACATTAATATATTGATGAATATCTACTCTATAATAAAGAATATCTCTACAATATTAAAAGAGTTCGTTTGAATTGCAGATAAATGTTCATGAATATCAATGCAATTTCGGTGAAACACATACAAACTTTTTTCCATACTAGTTTCCGGGCCCCGTGCTTCGCACGGGATACACAATTTTTTTTATATACATGAAAATAGAACGCATAAATGAGACAAAAAAGTAAAGACATAAACATAGCTGTCTAGATCTCTCTTTTTTAACCATGTTAGCAGCAAAAATGATCCTAAACATAGAGAGAGAGTTTTTTCAGACAAACCATTCATAATGAGGAAGAAGTTAGATATCTGTCAGATACTCCGTAATAGACTATTTGGCTTGATAAATATAGGATGCTATGCCTAGATAATTCATCTCCCAAATTAAAATGACAGATAATTACCCTTTTTGATGGAAGAGAGACTTTTTTGGAAGAAGAGTTTGGACTAAGATAAAGAAAATATGCAAAATCTTAACACTTTCTTCCCCAAAGGATACTATCTCACAGAAATAGCTCACACAATAATAGTCATACAAGTGTTTTCAACTTCACATACTTATAAACTATTGGTCTATGTCATTTATCAGAGTTTTCAACCATTGAAATCTTCCTATTTAATCCATAGAACTCATTAACCTACCATTCACATATACATAATAGTAAAAAAATAGAGTATGCAACATAAAGCATTAAGAATCAACGATTATAGTCTAAAATTCTCACTATTTCTAGATCATGAGTAATTTCCTGTACTTCCGTTAGAGGGATGGTTGCATTTTCCAAAGCAGAAGCAGTACCTCCAGTTGAAGTAAACACATGAAAATCAACAATGCTATGAAAATAAAACTTAAATATTTGGAGGGGTATTCTTCAATGCCAATATCCATTCTTGAGTTAATCGTCTCAAGTTTCATAGAGAGAAGTTGCATGAAGCCTAACTTAATTTGTAAGTATATTCAAGGTAAATTTCAATGAAGGATAAGTAATATACACCTCAACTTGCCGTTGTAAAGACTGGAAGTAGTTGATGATCTCATTAAGACCAGTGCTTTGCCAATGACCTGGAAATTACAACAAACTATGCATAATTGATCAGAAAACACCAAACCTTGTTTCAACCAAGGACCTTTCTCCTAGGTCTTGAAGCAATTTCATCCTCTCACTAATCTTATTTCTTCTTGCCTATAACACATAACTAATAGTCAAGATATGTAAATCATCTGTATTGACGCTAAAAAGAAAATCAAAATCAAAATTTAAATTAATTGAACTATTTGGTAGCGTGTTACCCTTTCTCCTAGGTTGTGGCTATTAGTGGCTTGGTTTCTTCTTGCACGCACATGAATATAATCTTTTGGTGGCTCGGTTTGGGATTTGTAGCCTTGGTCCACTCCCTTCTCTGAATTCCCTTCACCGCCAATTTTGTTACTTTGATTCTCATCCCCAGATCCTGAAGATTGGAGTCTCTTAGACTCTTAGTGTTACTAATATCACGCTTAATGGAACATATGGGATGGAAGGAAGAAAAAAAGCCAACTAATTTAGTAGAGGGTAGAAATCTTACTCCAACAGATCGAAGTACATGTCACAACTAAACGGAAAATCAGAAGACGTTGTTGATATGTACTTGGATAATGATACAAATGATTCAGAAGCTTTAGAAACTGAATGAAATTTTTCCAAGGCGAGCAAAGAGCTTTAAAATTCAGTACCATGGTGTTCTTGTATCAGCCTAGATCAGATTAATAGTTTACATGGGATACATAGGATCACAAGCAACAATGCCTATAGAAAAACATTTCATTATGATACATATGATACCCTATGACCATAATTAGGATTTTAGTTTGACTGCCAGGATTTGGATGTCACTATACAATGTAGAAAAGTTACATGTCAACCAAGAAAGTTATAATCCTTGAATGGGAAATCTCACCGGTCCTCAAATTTCGCATGAAAGTAGTTAAAGTGTATTATATTATATATTTGTAGTATAAAAAACACAAAAAAGAGCCAAGGAATTTTATTAAAATAGACTGAAGCCTCTATTTTATTCAATGAAAAAGATATAAAATTTTATACTAAAACAGACTCAGATACGAGACATTCAACTTACATGTTTGCTAACTCATTATTCATTCGTGTCCCTTCCAAGGATAGAATCTGATCAACATATGAATCAACATATCTGTTAAGAACCCATACTCCTGATATAAATCCAAGACCTGAAAATATATTCCAACAATATCAATGACCAAACTCAACACAAGGTATCCTTACCAGTTACCAACAGTCAGTAAAGAATTAAACAAGGTTTGTATCATTATAACTGGTTAACTATGTGCAGGCAAAACTTTGCCAGTCTCAACATCACAAAACTTACTTTGCAAGACCTCTACGCCAAATGAGAAAGGATTGTTTTTCACTGATATTAAGCTCATCAGCCGACATTTTCGCATTCCATTGCGGCCTATTAAAAAGAATCAAATTTAGTTGTTGATAAAGGGTGGTAAACAAGTCATAAAGAGGTGACCGGAAGCTTGAGAAGAAAAGGATCAGACACCTGCGAGGAACACGAATGTTGTTAGCATGCAATGCCTCTTCTGATGACATATTATGACGACTTGAGAAAATCTTCCTTTCTGTTTTCAGGTTTGCACTGCTTGTATCAATTTCGGACACCCATGTGAGTTTCCAGGTTGAGCCTTAGACCGAGTATCGACACCTTGTGATGTGACTTCTTTTTCAGAATTTGTGCTCTGATTGTTATGGGCATTTTCATCAGATGGAGCAAAGAAGAGCTTATGATCACTAAGATGCGGGGAGGAGAATGATTGAATAAATTCAGGTCTTCCATCAGATTTAAGTAGACCAATATTATTTACCAATTCTTTGATTGAATCATTTGTGAAAAACTTGGAGATGATCTCTTCGAATCTGTACGGGCATGTTAAGCCCTCATTCTAAAATTTTATCAAGCCAGATATATAAGACTCAGATTTCGCCCGTCTATCAGAAGGTTCACTACTCTCCTTTTTTTCCTCAAGAGCAGATACACCTGAGCTACAATGACCATTATTGTGCTTATCAAATTCTGCAGCAGTCACAAACGTTTTATGGCAACGGAGGAAATGCTGTCTAGAAACCCAGATCGGTTCCAAGCATTTGCATCAGTACATTTTTCCCTCACCAGTTAACCTCGCTTTTCTCCACTCTCTTTTGAAGTTGTCATCCATATTCACTTCAAAGCAAGGACCATGCATTTTCTCAAGGAAAGTGGAAGCTTTGGTGACAATATAGCTTGAGGTATGATTTTTTCCGTTGGAACTCAACAGCGCCGTTGACGCAATTTGTTCTAACTTTCCAGCTTGAAGAGACACAAAAATTCGCAGCTTTTGCCAATGGAGGACAGAATATTTCAATTCTTTTTCTTTTGGATCATCTTTTCTAAACTCAGATTGATACGAAGTCCACTGAGAACCTGTCACAGAAGAAATTCCAGCCTCATACGAAAATGGACAAGTTGCATTTGAGCCCTCTATGTTTGGAAGCTGTACAACCATAGCTTTACCATCTACTGTTTGTTTTCCTCTCTGCAAGGACATAGTACCATCAACAACCACCAAAGGATATTCACCTGGCTTGGCGGAGAGCCAGTAGAACCGACCAGCAGAATCATTGCCTAAAAATTCCATCCTAATAGAAAGTTTCAAAAGATGTGTCTCTACATCAGCAATAGATTGTTGGGCCGCTGTAATATTATTTCTTATGGAATTCAGCTCAATGCTGAAGGCCTGTGAATCATTCACCAATTCAGAGTCCTCAGATAAAGGGAGACTTGAGAGATCACTCCTTGTGCGTTCAAGCACTCTAGCACTCTGATGAGAAGCTTCATTGATGATTCCATTGATTTCTTTCGATCTAGAATTTGATGTGGAATCCTGCTCACCTAAGGCTTTGCGGCGCTTTTTGGGCCTCTCAATATCAATGACCAAATCAATTTCTTCTAGTTGATTTTGACCATCGATTGGTTTTGGAAGTTGACTGAGTTTCCAACTCTGTTGTCTTCTTATCATGCTCATTTCCAGATTCCTTGCTCTTTACCTCGCTGAATTCCAGGATTATAGCATGCCCTATCAATTCCTGCAGCAAAGACACAATGGAAGACTACACAACCCAAAATAACACACACAGAGAAGCAAAAACCTAGGAATCCAAATCAGACAACAAATTCAACAAATTCATTTTCATGGTTCATTTGCAAAATTATAGACCACTATACAATTCCAGTATTATGGTAGGATAAATTTGGCTTGTGATCTGAACAGTTCGACCCTAAATCTAAAATTTTCAAGTCACATTAGCTATATATAGAACTGAGAATATTGTATGAGTTGGAGCTCACGAAAAAATGTGGTAGGCCATGACTCCATCCCCGCCATCAATTGCAAGTTTGGTCCGCAGTTGTTTCAGAGCAGTATACAATCTGGCAGTAAGTTCCTGCACAAGATTTTTTTAATAAAGCAGCTATGTAATTAATAAATTTTGTTGAAACTGCATAAAAATAGCTCTCAAAAAAGAAAGAGAGAAATGAGAACATAGCTAGAGAAATTTAAGTATATGCAAATGTATGAATACCATGTCAACTTTGGATTGAGGTTGAGCTGGATTTTGAACCTATTCTAAAACCGTCTTGCCAGAAGGTTGAGAGCCCCGTGCTGTCTTTTCTTCAGCATTACTCAACTTCAATGGTGCTTTGGTGTATAATGTTCATCCAAATTGAACTTACTTTTTCTTTAAGGCGACGTATGGCAATATAGAGTAAGAGAAGCACCATTGACTGTTTTTTTCTCATTTAACATTTTCAGCGTGTTAGGATCATTCCTACTCTCCACATCCTTCACTTCTCTATCAAATTCTTTGATAAGTTTGGACAAAATAAATTTCAATCAGTTTCACAACTTATATATTACATGCTTATCAAACAGATCTAAGCACCTAATGTCGTCGGCATTCTATTCATAAGCATCACATAATTTACAAGTCTATATAAAAGAAGCAACCAAAATTAATCCTGATAGCCTGAGGTGCTTAAATTGGAAAGTAAATTATGCATAGAAACACTATCATGCCCCGCACTTAAATGCTGGCATTTGAAATTTATTTCATAATTCAGTTGGTCTAATTTACCCTAAAGCTACTCCACGTTCCTGCAAGATATGTTTCACATTGCAAAAGGAACTTTCATAAGGATTTGACAAGAATCTTGAAGTTATTAAGAATTTTAGGTCTGCACACTTTAGATCTGATTGGCCTCCTTGAGAATGTTGTTAGTTCAGTTTATAAACTCAGTTGTAGATCTTTAACGGGTTGATTAAGTCCCTGATAAAGGGTGTAGATATGGAATTTTTTAATAAAAAAACTCAAGGTTTCTGCATAGAAAGAGAAAAACAAGAACAATAGGGTGGATACCTCTTACAATCCCGCATCTTTTCAGTGAGCTCTTCTAATTGTCTGCTTTGCCTATTGGCATCTTTGATCTTCTCCAACTTCTGGAACCCATTTATACAACATTTGGTAGCATCCATATAAACATCATTGCAATTTGCATCAAACAATATCATTAAAGATCCAGACAGAGTGTGAATTTGTAAATCAAGTGGACATAGCAATTTAAGCTGGGATTAGACCAGGGAGTTCTATTACATATAACAAGACACTAACAGCTTACACAACCTACTTCATCTATGACCTATAAGTGTATGCAATGTAGATATATAATTCAAGGCACTGAATTAATCTCATATCACTCATTGATTATATTATTATGACCATAATAATCACAAGAACATCAGTTTACATTTGAATTCATAGACAGAAGAATGATGTACAACCTTTTCAATCCATCATCTCTAGAGTAGTGAGGCACCTTGGATAGATCAGGCAAGAAACTACTAAAAGCATCATATGTGCAAGCTCTATACTTACTATTGGAGCAGACTCCAAAACAACATATTTTAAGCAGAAACATATATCTGAAAAAACCACATACTTTAAGCAATGAACCAGCAAGCTCTATAGTTACTATTGGAGCAGACTCCAAAACCATATCATTGTTACACGGAAAGATAGCCGCATCGTTTATTCATCTAAGCAAGAACAATACAGGAAATTATTTTATATTTTGTTATTCATCACGACATTAAGAAGCTACCTTATTGAGTATTATACAATCTGCATAAGCAACTTGCTCTATGGCCTCGTTCACAATTCCTTCTGGCTTAACCTCATCCAGGTGAATACGAGCATGCTTAGCATCAACTAAAGTAACCACACCATCCAGTTTGGCCTTGTCAAAGATCTGATCTTCTTAATAAAATGTCTGGATAATAGGATAAGGGTTCCGCTTAACCTGCATAATAAAATTTTAATAAGTTTATCAAACAAAAGACTACCAAAATTTTAATAAGTTTATCAAACACAATTCCATCATAAAAGCAAGCATAATATAATCCACCATTAGCCTACTTTTCTGTATGTTCATTTTCAAAAAATACATGCATTTGAAAGTTGGAACTCAGACCTGCAACAGTTCGCGCACCATGTGTTTGTCCAAATGTCTGAATGACTATTGGAGAATGTTGTTAATAAAATGTAAGGTACCGCCAACATCCTGCAAACCCTTATCCTATTAAAATTTTATTAGGTAAGTTGGGATAGATCCAGAGATATAGCAGTTCCTCAACATCCTGCAAAATAAAAAAGAATCAACTTTACACTGCTTCAGCCTATCATTATAGGATTTCTTTTAATCTAGATGAAACTTTGGTTTGTATAGAAAGCTCACAAATATGTCAGATTTACTACTTACCATTCATCCATCAAAGCAGTCAATAACAATTCCCAAACCAGGAAAGTAAAGCAGTCAATAACAATTCCATTTATAAATAGTATCTCTTGCAGTGACATGTACAAAGATTGTTCTCAATCTGTTCACACAAACTTTTTTTTTATCCCAAAATTAGAACTTTCTTTGCTTACTTCTCAGTAAAACAGTAACTAAACACACATAGACACATAATCCATGGTTATTGGTGATTTTTTTAGTTGCATTGTCACATTGCCTTGCTTTGTGATGGTGATAAAGAGCATCATTCAGCTTCTTCACACAATCTGTGCTAACAAAATCTTGTGCTCGTGTATCTTCATCTGTTGTGTCGTCAAGAGAAGGTGGGTCCGGAAACTTGGCCCAACAATTGTTCACCAAGTCGACTTTTCTCCAACTCTTCTTGTCAAAAGTGTAGTTTTTGCCAATTTTGTAATGTTCAACATAGTGTAAGACCCTGTAGTTTACTCCTCGGTTAGGGACGCCCCCAGGATAGAACATTATGTTTGGGATTTACCACATGGCGTAAATTCAGCTGCCAAAACACAAATACAGTTTAAAATTTTGATGATCTGGACTAAATCTTTAATAATCAGAAAACAAATGTAGCAAAATGAACACATACCTCTGCAGCACCAAATGAGTAGCCATACATTTCACTGATCCATCCATATTCATAAACATCTCCACTATATTTAGTGGCGTAGTGTTCTTTGTCAGCTCGAACCTCCTCGGTTTTATGCAGCCAAAGCATTGCAAACTTTCGGAGGTCATCAATGTGCATCATTATCACACCACCAACTTTGTCACAAGCTTGAGGATTGCTCGTGTGGAGTTTTGCTAGCTCAGTGTCACAACCAATAAGGTAACTGATACACGAACATTAAAAACGATAAGAAGACAAAAGATGGAATAAAACCGAGGAACTAATAAACAATAACAACAAATTAATCTTACTTGTATGGAGCTGAAACAGGGTGTCCACGAGATGCATTGAATTCCCATGGTGTTATTGGCCCTAACAAGATCATATCCGCGTCCAAAATAACCACATATTCAGCATCTATTTGAGCATGACTGATCCAGTGGAGAGCAACAACTGGTTTATTAATGGATGGATACATGATGATATGATCCACATGAACAATGAATAAGGATGCAAAATTGAAGCTTAGGGTCCATTTGGATGACACCGGATAATAATGCATTATCCGGCATTATAATGCCAAAAATAACATTAAAAACTAATTTGCATTATCCATCGTCATCCAAACAAGCCCTTGGTTGCTGCAACATTACAAGTAAAAGGATAAGAGAATTACACGTCGCCAGTCAAAGGATGTTTGCTCATGGAAGGAACATAATGTGTAGGAGCTAAATCATGGTCAGTGTATTTCACTAAATCCTCATCAGTACAACTTAGAATCCGTGTAATATTTCCCGGTTGACCACTTATGTGAAAACTATGAACAAGCCCAACAGTTTGCCAATCGAAATACGAGTTACATTCTGTGGAAAAGATCGTGTGGATCTTAGGATGCGGTTTCTTTTCACTATTGTTATTAACCTCCTCATTCTTTGTTGTTTTTCTGTAGCTATCACGGATCGGCTTTGTATCGCTTTCTTCATCCAAAAAACCCTCCTCGTTTACAAAACTGATATGCTTTACTTGTTTTGGCTTGGAAAGTTGAGCAAATGCCCTGCTAGTAAGAAAACTCAGATACCTTGACCACTTCGGTTTTGGACACCCTACTGCAGCATGATGAAGAAGAAGACCCTCATTCAACGTGTTGATACACTCAATACTTAGCATCACACCTCGTAACTTATCAGGATCACTTTCCATCAACCTGACCTGCAACATAGTAAGAAACTCTAACATAAGAAAACCGACAAATGTTGTAGTTACCTAAAAATATCTAAAATAACAACTATTCATTAATATAATTTCAAGGATATAATGACATTGATCACTAAACGGAGAGAGTACCTCTTTTGGAAAAGGAGGTTCAGGAAAAAGCTGTCCACAATCATACGCCACAGTTTCTTCATGGTATTCTAGCTTCTTGAAAGACCAATTACCGACCTTAAAAGGCAAGCCATAATGGAAAAGAACTGGCTCGACGCCTTGCCTTGGAACGTCACCTCGATAAATCATGAGGTCATTGATAATTTTGTGTCAAAGCCCAATCTCAAAAAAATACAATCGACAACAACATCATCAGACTCAAAACCAATTCAAAAACATGGTAAGAAAATGAGAACAAGGCGACAACTCACCTCAGCTGCACCGAATGAGTATCCATACATTTCACTAATCCAGCCTTTCCCATAAACATCACCAGTTATATTCGTTGCCCAATGACCTCGATCTTCTCGCACTTCTTCAGTCTTCGACAACCAAAGGGGAGCCAGTGCTCTAAGATCATCTATGTGAAAAGCGAGAAGCCCACCTACTTTATCACACAATTCTGGATGAGATGTGTGCAATTTCGAAAGGATATTGTCATATCCAATCAAGTACCTAAATCATTACTCAATACAATCAGCACTCACTAATACTTCTACTAAGATAAGCCATTTCTACTTGCATTCGGCTACAAGCATTAAGAAATATACCCATAGTGAGCAGCTACAGGCCTGCCCCTCTCAACACCTAGCTCCCAGGGTATAATAGGACCTCTAATGATCTTGTCAGCATCCAAATTACAACCCAATCAACATTCTGAGCTTCTTCACTGTATCTAAGCCAGTGCAATACACCAGCTGGCTTGTTAATTGCAGGATACCTGTATAGTAATGTATTATAACACACTTCAGCTTCTTGCGCTTGGCACCTCACTTCAGCTTTGGGTACACTAACAAAATCATCAAAACATTATATGAATCAAACACCCATCCCAAAATCCATTCAATAATAAATATACAAACGGTGATATTGAACAAGCTGTAGAAATTAAATAAACAGTGAATACAAACACATAAATAATGGCTTAACATTTAGTGTGAACTTCGAAGAACCCTAGCTTGTTTTTTATGGTAAAAGAAGACAAATATCAAAAACCCAGATGAAGATTGAGCAAGAAGATGGCACCAAGTCAGAATTGCGAAATCGGAAAGAGAAGAAGATGACTGTGAATAGCGGCTGAGTTGCGATAGCGGCTGTGGTGGACAATTCAGTAGGGCACCTCGCTCATTCTTCTGCTTCTGCTGCTTCCTGGCGAAGGACAAGGAGGAGGAAGGCGAAGGTGTTTAGACGGGATGCGGCGGGTGATGTGGTGAGTGTACTGTGAGCCGTATTCGAGGATGAGGACTAAATCGGGCCTCACTGCATCTGCTTCCATTGATGGATTCTCTGGTGTGGTCGGTGGAAATGGAGGCGATAGAAGGAAGATAGGTGAGTGTACTGTGAGACGTATTCGAGGATGAGGACTAAGTCGGACTTCATTGCCTCTGCTTCCATTGACAGATTCTCTTGTGTGGTCGGTGGAAATGGAGGCGATAGAAGGAAGATGGAAACTGATTTAGGGTTTTGGGGTTGTTATGGTTTCGTGTTTGTGAGGTTGAAGACGAAGGAAGGGCCAATCCGCGAGTAATGAAAATATCCGGTTCAGGACAAAACGGGGCAAACGGGGAATAGACATTATTACCCTTCATTTAATTTTGGAAAGGAAAAGAATAGCAGTGACATGGATCGTAATTCCTACGAAAATCCAAGGTATGTTACAAAGGCAAAAACTTGAAGCGAGATCTCAGCCATCCATTGTTATTTTTAGCTTATGTGACATGTTTTAGAGTCGTTGATAAAAGTATCTATGCTACAATTACATTCATACATTTATTGTAGTTAGGCTCTCTGCAACATAAAAAGAGTTTGTTTCCATATTTGTTAAATTGATGAAGAATACGAAGACGGATTAACAAAGCTTTTTCCATATTCGATAAATTGATCTTCAATGGTATCAAAATCCGAATACGAAGAATGGAGATTCAGTTGATAGATTGAAAATCGAGTAAGACGAAAAAGAGGAGACGAATAAACTATTAAATGCCTATGGATGATTCTTGCATTTCTTCTTCTCAAAGAATATATATCTTATATATTAAAGCTCTTCCTTATAAGTTATTTTAGGGAAAAGTTGTTCAATTTATTTTTGTATTTTTCTAATCATATTAAAACTCATTTTTTAAACCATTACAAATTTACAATGTTTTCAAAAGAAAATTGTTAAAATAATGAATATATATGTTGACATCTAATTTATCAAACTTATTTTGTTTATTAAAGCTTATATATAAAAACGAAGTATGAAATAATATTCATGTAATAAATTTTTGATTTTTATTTTAGTAAGTTCGGATCGCACAATATAATGTTTTTTGGTGAGTTCGGATTGGACAATCTTTGGTCATCAGAGAGTGCAGGCTAATCATTTGGGTGATTTCGGGGTTTAGGTTAATCTGTTGAAAATAAAAATGAAAAAAACAAAAATATATTAAAATTATATCACAACCTTATAAAGTTATAAAAAAATAATATATCTCCGTGCTGCAGTGCATGACACAGTCACTATGCTAGTCTTTAATTATTATCTTATTTTTGCTTATTATATTGTAACTGCCTTTTTATAGGGATATACTAGTGTGTGTTACCGTACCATGTACGAGTCGCATGTAATAAATATTTTAATAATATATTTATATTTTATACTATTAATTAGTTTTTAGATTGTAGTTCATACTTTATGGTTTATAATTTATAGATTATAGTTTATTGTTTATGATTTATGTTTTATAGTTTAAGTTCATTAATAACTCAATTTAACATAATAACATAATAATAGATAAAGATATAAGATATAATATGATACTCCCTCCGTCCCCTTTTGATCTTCCCATTTCAAATGAGCACATTTGTCGATGCATGTTTTGTTTCGTCAATATCTCTCGTTACAAGTTAGTGAAAATTGTAAAATTTTGATATTGTTAAAGTACCCATTGATATGAATCAAACAAGACCACTCATGACTATATTTTACCTTATAGAGTAGCCCGAAATCGAAAGATTCTCTTCGACCTTGAATAGTGTTAAAAAATCAAATGGGCCTTATATTTAGGGACGGAGGGAGTAAAAGATAAAAATCGATATTTATTTTTGTAATATAACCTATTAGATATCTTTCTTTCTTTTTTATTTTTTTAATTCAAAGATATATATCAAAATATAAAGTCAGATGACGTGGTAGATGATGTATCATAGCTTAGAGGTCGACACATAGGCGAATTGAATATAAGGGCGACATGTGGCAAAACACCGCTCTGTTTTAGTATATGTAAGATAAAAGATTGTACACTCATTCAACCGTTATTCATATCTATCTATCTATGTATATATATCGATAGACTAAAACAGAGCGTTGTTTTAACACATGTCACTTTTATGTTTAATTGACCTATTTGTCGGTCTTTGAGTTATGCCATCTCTTTAGCTATATCATTTTTTTTTATATTTTACTATACTTATATCTTCTCTCATATACGGATTATATCTTTATTTATTAATTAATTTAATTAACCTAAATTATAAAATCTATCTTATATATTAAAGCTGAAACTTTCAGAGCTCTTAGAGTGATTTTAGGCTTAATTTGTTACACAATTATTATTTTTTATCTTTAATTTCAATTATTAATAGATTGAATAATTAAATTAACAAATAAATTTTAAAAAATTATCATTTCTTTCGACAACAAATATACAAGCTATTTTATTGAGAATAAATATTATGTTGAAGGTTAATATATATTCTTAAAATAAAATTAGGATTATTTTCGATAATAAAAATTAAGTCAAGTTACGTACATAACCTTCAATTTATAAAATATTTTTATTAAATAGTCTTTACAAGAAAAAAGTTAATCTTAATTTTTTGACGAACTCGATTAAATGGATATACAATTTTCATAAGAATAATATGAAATTTTCCGTGCATGGCGCGGGTCACTACTACACTAGTATAAACGATAAACTAAAGATCTCTGATTCTCTATCAATTAGAGATTCTCTATCAATACTAGCGTTTCCTTGACCCAAAAAATCAATACTAGCGTTTCAACCTTTTGAACCGCCTTAATTGACCCTGTAGGTGGTGTTACGTTAAAAAAAATCTTTAAATCTATTAAAGTCGGCTAATCTGAGTGGGCCACACACGGATAAATTCCATATAAATTTTAACGGAGGAAGAATCACGCCAATAGAAGCGTTATTCATCAACTTCATCCTCTCTTATTTCCCACCAAACCCTAACCCTACAATTCTCCGCCAAACGCCCATGATTTTGCTCGAATCGCAGCTCTCTGGCGTCTGTTGAAATTCGTCGAAATCACACCCCTACTATCTCTTCCGTCGGCTTTTCTGGATTCGAGCTTCCTGTATTCGTCGCCGCCTCGAGTCGTTTATCGGAATCGATAACTCAATCACAAGGGCTATACCTCCGCTAGATTCGGAGATCGTTTCACAGCCTTCTGCTGCCATCAATTTTGTGAAAGTTCGCGGGATTTCGATCGTTGTTCGAGTTTTCTCAAGTGGAAGGGATCGGAGATCGCGTCTTCAAATCTGGTGGAATATCGAGTTTTTTGCGCTCTCAAGTGAAGAATCAACCGAAGAATTCAAGCATCCGAGGCTTCTAGGAGAAGGATTGAAGACTAAAAAGGAGATATATATTATTTGTATTCTGATATAGTTGTGTTTTTGAGTTCAATTACAGGAAGTCAATTTTACTGCGACGCCTATTTGAAATCGTCAACTAGTTGGTTAACGATTTCCTCTGTGCGTTGCAATTTGTTTGATTTGTTGATTTTCAAGGAAGGAAAAATAATGGCAGTGTACTATAAGTTTAAAAGTGCAAAAGATTATGACTCAATTTCTATTGACAGTCACTTCATATCAGTTCTTAATCTAAAAGAAAGAATATTTGAATCAAAGCATTTGGGCAGGGGTAATGATCATGACCTCGAGGTCATCAACGCCCAAACTAACGAAGGTTGGTTGTTTTTATCGGATTAAAATCAACTTCCTTTAGGTTGTTCTACATTAATCTTAATTTTGACATGCATCTCTTCGATTACTTAATACATGAATTACAATTTACAAGTTTTTTATGCTGTAAGCAATGGGGCATTTGGTGTGCCTTCAGTTAGATGCAAATCTCTGGCTCCCTAAACCAGCATTGCACATGGAATTTATGTTTGGTTTGGTTTGGTTTCGGGATGGCCATCATTTTTGGAGGGGGAGGGGGCAGGGCTGATTGTTGGGTGGTATTTTTCTTGTAGTTCAGAATTTTGTCGTTCATTAGGTTGCTTCTGTGCAATTAGTTCGCTGTTTTACTCGAGATGGGATAGAACACAGGGAAACTGTAGCAGGACTAGTGTAAGGGTTGCATTAAGGTTCCCTTAAAATTTAAAATAGTCCAGCTGACTTATATTGGTTTTCTGGACCATGTATTTACACAAGCCTTCCTATATCAATTGCATTTTGTCTCATGGCTAACCATATGCAGAATTTTACACTGTTTCTTTGTTCTGCGATTTCAGAGTATCTTGATGAAGCCATGTTGATCCCAAAAAATACATCTGTTTTAGTTCGCCGGGTTCCAGGACGTTTTCGCATGCCGAATGTTACACAGCCTGAAGAGTATTACCTCCAACCTTAACTTTAGAATGTTCAGATGTAATGTAGTAGTAGCATTTGTCATTTCATCATTAGATTCCATAGGCATTTGCTTATTATGTATAGTCCTGTTATGTGATACGTGGATTTGTTCTGTAAGCTGTAGCAACTTAGGGAGTGTTGTAAATGTTATCTGATGATTACCATTTTAAGAACTGTGTGAATTCACAAGCTTCATTAGAAAATAAATTTCGAGTTAGTTTAAGGAGGAATTTTGTTTTATCTTGCAGGTCAAAGGTTGAAAACAAGCCTGAGGTTGATCTGAATGTTAATTCGGTTTCTACTTTTTCTAATATTAACAATGTAAGCTGTGGCCTTGCTCTTATATATGTATTATCCCCTTATTTTGAAATATAAGGGTTCATCTCATGCGGATACTCTTTGGATTTGGAATTTCTAGATGGAACCTCCGGAATGGGATGATGATTTTGGGCATGATTTATATGCAACAATCCCAGATGTAAGTGCAGCACAAACAAGCAATACAATTGGGGAGGATCATCCTCCAAGCAAGGCTGATGAGGACGATAAACTTAGAGCTTTAATTGAAACTCCGGCTTTAGATTGGCAGAGGTGCGCCATATTTCTATCTAATTGCAATTGTGGTATTAGATCAATTTATTTTGTATTGTTTGGCCCTTTAAAGAGTTTGACTTGCTTGATTAAAAATGCTATGTGCTATACAGTCAAGGTGCTGACAGATTTGGATCTGGTAGAGGCTTTGGAAGGGGAGGAGGAAGTATGATGGGCGGAGGACGCGGTTTTGGTACCTCCTACTCCCTGACGCGTTCATATGTTTTTATCAATTAAGTTGTATTTCTGCTTGTTTTTTCAAGTGCTTTCTATTCTGTTGTATTTTGAAATTGAGGGCTAGAATTCAATTTTTTTTTTGCTCAGTCTTCGAAAACAATAGAAACTATTCTTTACATTCTATTAGGCATTTAAAAAACTATCTATGTATAGTGTGTTTGTTCGAATTTGATGTAAAAGGACCCTTTTTAATTGGCGTTGCTTAGCATGTCCAATTTTCAGCTGTTATCTTATATACGAAAGATAGGGATAAGATCTGTACTTGTGTCAGTTGCAAAAATCAATAACTTGTTTTTTTTCATGGCTCACATGGCTTCTGTTACTAGTGCCTTAGTGATGCATATCCCTAGTGATCTGTGTTATTTTCTGCATTTGTCCTCCATATATTTTAAATGGATTTTCTATTCTTTCTTGATTCTGGATTTTATATGTTAAATCGTGAACTATTCTTTGTATGTTAGTCATTTTGATATTAGCTGATAAGTAAAATGCCAAACTATTAATGAATGTGGAAATTGAAATCATTATTGTTTAATGAGGAGGACCTTACTCTTCTAATTTGAATATATATATATAGGGCGATTTGGTGAGCGAAAAACACCTCCACAAGGCTATGTTTGTCATCGGTGCAAAGTGCCGGGTGAGTTGGTCTCTATATAAGGCTATGATAATTTATCTTATACTCCGTAAGTTCTTTTTTGGCATTTCTACGTATGCTGAACATGAACTTTGCATGTTTCAGGGCATTTTATTCAGCACTGCCCAACAAATGGTGATCATAGTTTCGATATTAGGAAAGTTACAGCTCCAACTGGTATTCCCAAGACAATGCTAATAGCAAACCCTGATGGAACCATTGTAATGCCAAGTGGCGCAGTTGGTGTTTTACAGCCTAATGAGTATGCTCTGTGCCTTTTGTTTTGATTGTACCATCTCTGAGTGAGAATACCTGTAATTATATATGGATTTTGGTTATCAATTTAGGGCTGCTTTTGAGAAGGCAATGGAAGGAATCCCCTCTGCTCGTTCTTTTGGAGATCTTCCTCCCGAGTTTCTCTGTCCTTTGTGTAAGGATGTTATGAAAGATGCTGTATTGACCAGTAGATGCTGCTTCACAAGCTTTTGTGATAAATGTAAGTGTTTCTTTAATTTGGACAGTGGTTTTGTCTAGATCTTTTATGATACGTTCCTACTGCTGATTTTCTAATCAATATATTTTTAGGATTTGTTTCCAATTACTTAATTTCTGTAATTTCCCTCTAGTTAGTTTCCAGGAGTCAGTTACCTATTTCCCCACTCTCTCCACCTCTCCACTATCTAGTTAGTTGTTTATTTATTTAATTAGTTTTATTAGGAATTAGTTATCTGCTCTCTTGTCTATTTAAGCTCAATTCATTGCTTGTAATCTGCATGCTGAATGAATGAAAAAGAGTCTGTAGGCTGTTTCCTACTAAATTCCTGGTTTGCACCAGTGGTCCTCCTCTTGGTTATCCTAGCCTAGAGTGGTATCTATCATTTTATTTTCAAATTTTCAACAATTGGAAATTAAGAAACTTATCTTTGATGTGGTTCCTGGGTAGGAAATATGGTTCTTTCTGTTACTTTCTGAGTCCTCACAATTATTTGTTTAAAAGTTTTGAATGATTCATCGCAGCTAAATAATGACCTAAATGTACACTAGAAAATGTTGTCACTCAGCTTATACTGAGCTGTGAGATCATGGCTGTTGCTAAAAACTCATGTATTCACTATTTGGTGTTCTGTGACTCCTTGATGGGTGAATCTTTTTTTATCTATTGAATTGTATGTGAGGTATATTTTCTGATTAAACATTAAAATTATAATTGTGAGCTTTATTCATATAATTATTTGGCCTTAACTATATAACAACTAATCAAGAGATTTATATCAATGTATGAAGTATTTACAGTTTGTGGTTTAACCTTATTAAATGCCTACATTTTAATTCAGGTATCAGGGACTACCTTATCTCTAAGTCCATCTGTGTTTGTGGGGTCAGAGATGTACTTGCTGATGATCTCCTGCCAAATAAGACATTAAGGGATACAATAAACCGTATCTTGTCATCTACTAATAGCAGTGGCGATAATGCTGGAAGTGCTATCCAAGCACAAGGTAATTGAAGCTGTTTCTCCCCCTACCTTGCAGGTTACAATTAGGGGATGCGTGTGTAACCTATCAATTGGATAACTACACACTGTTTTAGCTATTCATTTGGTCCTCACCTCCTCCTTGTACAATTTTCTTTTCTCCACTGCTCACCATTATGCTTGTCTTCTATCTCTCATCTTTATTTTGCTGATCACTCTTACAAGTTACAAGCTTAGTGAACTAACCTAGTAGAAAATATCTAAGGCACATCACTTACCACTATTGTCTGTAATCAGTGTTAACACTGACCACTGGTTTATTGTCATGATAATTCCAAATTCCAAATATATGTTCCTGTGTGATTTCTTATACATTGCAAACATATTTTCTGTCAGATATGGAATCATCCAGGTGTCCGCAACCTAAAGTTGCTTCACCAACACAGTCTGCCGCTGTTAAGCAGGAACATATGTCACCTACATCTTTCAAAGAGATTCCTGAACCTAAGGTTACTGAAACTGTAGAAAAGTTGACTAATCCTCCTCCACAGCCTTCAACTGAGCAGACCTCTGACAAATTTAAGGCCGATAAAGTTCCAGATATCTCTGAAGCTACTAATGAATCAGCTAGTACTAGAGAACCGGCATCCCACGGGAACGCTATGCCAGCAGAGGAAGAAGTGCAGCAGAAATTGGCTGCTATTGAAGGTGTGTAGTAATAGCACTTTATAAGGAACCATAAAGTATTCCTATTATAAACTTTTTGTGCACTACTACAATGTGAACCTTACCCTTTTTTAAGAACTCGTCTGTAGTAATTTATTTGTAAATATGAAGTGCCTATAATCGTTCTTTTTTGAAATACTCAGTAGTAGTTAAAAAAAAAACATGGACAGTATATTTCACACATTCTTGCTCTCATCTTTCAGCCAAGAAGAAGAAGAAAAAGAAGACCCGTTTGCCTGTTAATGGTAATACTCACTTCTAGCGTTTTATGTATAACATGACACCAACTAGTTTTCTAAATATGCTGTTTGCAAATGATGAAATTGCAGCTACAGACATGCAGAATATGCAGAATACACAGAATATGCAAAATATGCAGAATACACAGAATATGCAAAATATGCAGAATATGCAGTGGAGAGGTGCTCAAGATTTTGCACCAGATAGCATCATGATGCCACCAATGGGTCATTCAGCCTATAATCCATATTGGAACGGGATGCAGCCTGGATTTCAACCGGGGTTTCAACCAGGGTTTCAACCTGGAATGGACGGTTACATGGGTTCGTTTGGTGGTGGAATGCCTTACAACATGGGATATGGTGTTGGGCCCATGGATATGGGCTTTCCAGGTGTTGTACCACATGATCCGTATATGGGACAGAATCTTATGTATCCTAATCCTATGATGCCACCTCATAGGTGAGTTTGCTTCTCATACATGGTTCTGTAGACAGCTTAATTTGGTTGTTACTCGCCATGTTCTTTAATTTTTATGTCCAAATCTTACATAGTCACATCTTTTTTAATTTCTCAGGAATTTTGGACCTGGTAGGGGAGGTAATGTCAGGCCTCCCCCAATGACAAGGGAAGAATTTGAGGCTAGAAAGGCTGATGGAAAACGGAAGCATGAGAATGGACGAATGGCTGAAAGGTACCCTCTAGTCATGACCACAATTTTTGGATTTTTTTATTTCTGAATCATACCTGTTTTTTCAAATGATTTGTAGAGTATTTAATATTCTTATACATGCAAGGACATTTGTTTGAATCCGTTGAACTATTTTTGTTTGAGGTCAATTCCACAAATCCTTGGAAGATTAAAGTGGTTTGTTATTTATTCTTGCAACAGAGAGATGCCAAAAGACCGTGATCATTGTCGGGAAGCCAGCAGTAGTGTGAATGCCTCGTCCATGAAACTAAAACCTGTATGTTATTTTGCATTTTTTCTTCATGCATTCAGGATGTATTTCAGCTTTCATCCACAGAATGTCATGTAACAACGAGACAATTTAAATGTGTTAAATTTTCCGGAATTTCAGGCTAATTCTAATGAGTTAACTATTTAATGTCTTTCAGAATTCAGCAACCAACAGGAGAGAACCGAGTGAGGAGCGGTATGATCGGGATCGGGAACGTGACCGCCGCCAAGGAAGGGAAAGCTCGAAGAGGAAAACCGAGCACAGTCACCATGGTAGGCCAGACTCGTCTTCTAAGCCCACAACAGACGGCCCATCTCCACAAAAGCAGTCTTCTTCATCAGCGATTTCTGCAGGGTACAAGTCGAGCGTCTTTAACCGCATCAGCTTTCCCGAGAAAGGAGCAGAGTCTGACAAGAAGCGAAAACGCTCATCTGAGCCAAAACCGTCCAGCAAAGAGTGTGCTCGTCCCGCTAACGGTGAGGTGGCGGTGGCGTCATCTTCAATGGGGAGGAAGAGTAGCCAGGTGGAGTGTGAGTCGAGTGATGAAGACAGGCATTTTAAGAGGAAGCCTTCGAGGTATAGGGAAAAGGAAAGGGAGAGAGAATCGGTTTCCCATAGTAGCAGGCACAGATGATGAGGATGAAGAAGAAAGTTGCATGGATGGTTTTTTGTGTTGTTTTGCTTTTGTTGTTGCTTGATTCCAACATAAGCTCGTGTAGCTCGTGCATGACTTCGGGTTATAAGAAACTGTAATACTGTGATGATATTTATGAAAGTGTTACCATTTTCTAACTTGAATGAAAACTGTAATTCTTGTGTTTCTTAATGCAATGCAGACTTCTTTTTATTATTTGTTCACTTCTTTGCAGACATTATGTTCTTAGATTACTGATTTCCTCAATTACGCGCATTCCAAAGAGGGAAAAAAAACTTATACATGTGATGTCATCACTTAATTAAAAAAATCACATGATTTTTAACTATACCATTCGAATGTCTTCTATTACTATTAACTTATACCATTCGAATGTCTTCTATTATTAACTTATACCATTCGAATGTCTTCTTTCATTAGTGAACTTATATCTTATCATTAGTAGTACTATGAATATAAAATAATGCCTGTTTGGCAAATGAAAACTAATGTTAGCTTATTCAACAAATAATGTTGAGTTTATAGCTTATTTGCACATGAATATTTAAGTTAACTTATTTGACAAATAATGTTGAGTTGGTAGCTTATTTGCACATAACAACAAATAATGTTGAGTTGATAGCTTATTTGCACAATAAGCTGACTTATAATAAGTTAGATATACATAGACAAAATTTAATGTAGCCGAACATGCCCAATATATAAGCAAAACTATTAGTATATAATAATTTATACGATATACCGCACATCGCACATGTTTACAAGTTTTAAAATTATGTGTATCATTATTTTGGAGAAAAATGTTGTTTTGAAGTATATGTATATAAAAAACATACAATACAACTTTCTAATATGTACATGTTTGAAATACGCAATTTTTAAAAGTTCATATGACTTTCTGTAAGTAGTAACTAAAAACTATATACTCCCTCTTGTTTTAAAATATTGTCATTCTAGCCTTTAAAACTTTACAGGATTTCAAGACAATTAATACCATAAAAGTTATGAATTTGTGTATTGGAATTTAATATTGTTGATTTTCTCTATTAATTTATTGGTTGTAAAAAGAGGTGAATGATTAGTTTGAGAAAAAAATTAATTTTCAAAACACAACTAATTATTTTCTTAATATATGTGAAAACCTCTACAATGACAATTATTTTGAAACGGAGGAGTACTATTTAAAAATGTGCACAAATTTATGTTGTACTCCTTCGTCCCATATTATAGATCTCATTTGTTGTTATCGAGGTAAATTAAGGAAGAGAGAAAGAAAAGTGGAGAGGAGAGAGATTGTGAGTGAGTGTGAATTTTTATGTAGGAAAGAAAAGATAGAAAAGTGAATTGATGTGAGTTTTAATGTAAAAAGGAGGAAAAAAAGTGTAGATTGATGTGATATTGATAATAAGACAAAAGATAAAAGAAAGAAAGTAAGATCTATATTTTGGGACGTTCAAAATGGAAAACGTGATCTATAATATGAGACGGAGGGAATATATGCACATCAATTCTCAAGGTATATGTAATTTTATGTAAGTAGAAATTTATGTACATATTAGCAAAAATTTACATGGGTTTCCATTTTGTGCTCATTTACTCATTTAGTGTTAAGAATGATTTACAAAATTCAAGAAAGTATAATTAAATATGCAAGTCCATTATTGTTTGTGCGGGAATCAAAATTGAGAAAGGTGGATGGAGAAGAAGGTGCAAATCAGTTTACGACTCCTCACTCAGCCAGCGAGAGATGAAGAAGAGTGACGAGGAGGTCCCCATACCAAAATCTTCCTGCGATTCGAAATGCCCATATGGCGGAATTGAAAATGCGGTAGAGATAGAGATTGAAGCTGCTACTGCTGATGATGAAAGCCCGCAGTGATCGATGGAATTAAATTCCACCATTAAATGCTACCAGCTACCCTGAATTCAATTCTCTGCTCCTCCCTCTGTCCCACGGTAATCTCTAGATGCTGCCCTCAAATTCAAATTCTCTTCTTCATCAAATTCAATTACCACTATGAACTTCGATTTTTTATCCCCCTTCCTCTCTCTCTTATTTATGATTCCTGTCTACATTTTGTAATGTTAGTTGAATGAGTTTTAGGAGAAAGCATTTGAGACCGTAATAAATGCTATCCAAGTATTGCTACCTGTCTATATTTTACAATAGTGTTGGTGGAGAAGAAGAAGAACTACTGGACTCGCATTAGAATATAATTGTTCTCTCTTTCGCTATTAATTAGAAATATATTTAATCAAGGAGTTGCGAAAATGGTTGGTTTAGGTGAAGATGAAGATCCTGTTGGAAAGAGAGCCGATGTTCATTCCCTCCATAGGCGCTCTAAGAGGTAGAATTCTTTATTGAGCTTGTTTTCTCAGAACTTCTTTGTAAGTATCTACTATATCTTATCATGGGTTTCCATTTTGTATGGGTCCGATACCTTGCTTGTAGTGGTTGTCCAATGTAACCTCAGGAATGGTAATATGTTAAGCCAGATGCAGAACATTTAGTTTTTTTCACACTGAATCTGATCAGCTTTTTCTGATGCATTTTTTGAGTTGTGTATCAAGTTGCTAATGGAACTATTTCAGACTAGAAAATAGAGATTTGCAAGTTCTCCCAAATCGTGTATTCAATAGAAAATACTTGGTATGACTAGTTCATCCAATGAGTTGATATACTGATGTTTTTAGCCTTTTTCTCTTTTCAGTGCTTCTGATAGGAATGTTGGAGATGCCTCAAGGCTTGGAGTTACAAATTCTGTACAAAAGCGCTCAAACCTATCAAATGTGCGTTGATGAATCTTGTGTGTCAAATTCAGTTTGACTATTGACTTTGCAGATGATTGATTATACGCTATGACTTATAGTGATAGATATTGCATGTTATCACAGGATTCACCTGCTTCTAGAAGGACTTATGGGTCACAAACTCCTCCACGCGGACTACCAGTTTATCCTAATACAAGTTCATCAAATCCCCGTGCCTCATTGGAGAAGGATGTAAGTCAATGACATCTCTTTTTTAGTAGTACATTTCAACCAAATTGGATTTAGGGAGAGAAATTCTCAAGTAAACCATGTCTTTGGTCTACATTTAAATGCATAAGAAAAAGAAGTTTCTTGTAGTAATTGGTAAGTCAGCATGTATTTTTATCCTGATAATCTTCTTTGTGCAGATCCAATTACTACAATTAAAGCTGCAACAAGAGAAGTCTATGCGAGCTATGCTTGAGAAAGCAATTGGTCGTGCTTCAAGTACTTTATCTCCTGGACACAGGCATTTTGGTACTCAGGTTCAGGTAACTGTTTGAAATTAATAACTGGTTAGCTAGTTTTGATATTCCGCTCAATCGGAAGATTGAGGAATACGAAAAAACATTATTTCCATCCTTGGGTAGATGGCAATGCGATTCCAAAAGACACTCATACATATCTTTTTTCTGATCATAACCTTTTTGCTTTTAGTTACTCTTCCTTGTATTAGTTACTCTTCCTTGTATTTCTTACATACATTCGTTATTGATGGGATGATGCGGGTGAATGCATGGTATGGTCCTTTTATAGGATTTTATTCCATGTTTTCCTAACTTATGTGGCAAATAATCCGCATATTGTGCTGTATGCAGACAAAGGAATTGATTGCTGAGATTGAGTTACTTGAAGAAGAAGTTGCTAACAGAGAGCAGCATGTTCTTTCTCTATATCGGGACATTTTTGAACAATGTTCTAGTAGACCACCATCTCAACAATCCTCAGGGCTGACTTCTCCAGCTCATGTGAAAATGAAACCAAGAAAGCATCCCAGCATTATTAAAAGTGCTTTTTGTTCCTCAAAGAAGTTTCCTTTGCAGCCGTTTCGTGTTCTTTCTTCAAAAAGCAGTTTGGAGAAGGAGGTTAAGACTAGACATGCTTCAGTATGTGCAGGAAAAACTGATTTGCATGTTGAAAAGAATTATTCAAACGTAACTAAAGTAAGTTATCTATTTCATCTCTACGTTCTCAAAGATGGAATGTAAGAGTAGGAGTGACCATTAATTATAAGTTTGGAATATAATTCGCTCAACACAAAGTAGGTGCTATTTGCTTTATGCTAAGTGATTTTAGGTGCATCCTTAATATTAGGTAAATCCTTTTTTTCTTCTTCAGAATTTGACAGTTTAAGCTATATTTCTTCTTGGAATGAATAAAGAATGGATTGTAATGCCAAAATATCTAGAAAGTAATGGAATTGCAAGTATTGTGTTGCCTAAAAAATATTGAAACTCAGAAAATGATATCTGCATCAGAACTTCTTGTTTCTTTGTTCATGCTGAATGATTCTTCCATTGTCTGGTCTAACGATTATTTTGTGACACAATGCCTGCATTTCAGGTAGGCAGGTCAACAACGGCAGAAAAAGCTTCCATGATAAGAACTTTAAAAGATCATCTTTACCAATGCCCTAGCAATTTATCCGAGGAAATGGTCCGCTGTATGGCAGCAGTGTACTGCTGGCTCCTTAGCCCAACATCATTAAATTCTGAAAACTTACCATCTGATCGGACTTGCAGTCAAGAGGAGCACGCATGCAACTCATTGATTGAGATATCCTCAATACCGTCTAACAAAAGTCAGTTGCCGAAAGCATCTTATGCTATCAACAACTACAGGTAATTACTAGTGTTATGTGTAAATGGTGCTTTCATGCTTCACATTATTTAGATATAGAACATTTTTGAAGGCTGAATCTACCACACATTTTCTGCAATATATCTGTAATGCACGATGGTACCAATGTTAAATTCAGTACTGATTAGTTACAACTGTTCTACTTGCAGAGCTCTAGTTGAACAGTTGGAAAAGGTAAACATCAGTCAGATGGATAACAAAGCCCAGATCGCATTTTGGATTAATGTCTACAATTCTCTCATCATGCATGTAAGTATTGTTTAAAATTCACTGCTTTGTATTTGGAAGTAAGTTACACTTTTATATTCATGTCTTACAATTTCTGCAGGCATATCTGGCTTATGGAATTCCCACTTCTTCTCTAAGACGACTAGCTATGTTCCACAAGGTATTGCATTTCTTTGTTGTATGCTAGGTGAAAGTTTGATTATGTTTTGGAGAATCTAAGCACAGAACCTGTTACATTTTAACACTATAGACAGAAAATTGTCTTGGTTGATTGGGTAGAAACTAGAGGTGCATTTAAACATCTAGAAAAAGACGTCAAAGATAACTCTTCAGATGGCAAGGAAGAAAGTCTGATCTCAGGTTTGCAAGGAAGTTACAAGGGAAACTAGATAAATTGAAAGAACAAAGATTTTAGAACTGAGACAGTTGATGTAAATTAAGAACTTAAAGCTATTATAAGGTTAACAAACAACTTATAATTTGTAAGAAGAAAGAAACAAATTTACACCTAAAAACAGGGAAGGAAAGTAAATGTAATTTAAAATACCTGATATAGTGATAGTGTGATACTGAAAGAATTTCATTTACCCTTTGAGGAGAAGCGGCGATTCTTTATATATACCTCATCTCAAATTTTCAAACAAAGTACTATTGCAACTCTTGATTTGACTGAGGAGAAGCATGTACACTTTTGACTAGGTAGATTCTCTTTGATAAAAAATTTCATAGACATACACACAGAAGAAGATCTACTCTTATATTTCCAGGTCCCCTACTCCCCTGTCTTCCATTGTAAATTTAATCGTCAGGTTTCTTTGTTTAGTGCAGGCTGCCTACAACATCGGTGGGCATGTGATAAGTGCAAGTGCTATAGAGCATTCAATATTTTGCTTTCATACTCATCGAATTGGTGGGGTAAGTTCTGAATCTTACTTTTGCATCGGCATAAAAATCGACTGTTTCTTTACCCTAAATGTAACCATTGATGAACACTTGGTTGTTTTACTAAATTTTCCACAAGCAAAGAAAAGAAGCTCAGAGTTTATAATGACTGTGACATATGGGGAGTTGGCAGTAGAAACTAAGCAGTATTATTTTAACTTGTCATTGTTGTCAATAAAAGAGCGAAAGAAAATATATAAAAAAAATACGAGGGCCCATTTGATACGAAGCCAGGGTTGGGTTCATGAAACTTGGTGTTTGGTATATATGAAAAAAAGGTATTAGGGTACTTTCTTATGATTTTGCTTCTTAGTTTTGTAATCATATCTTGAAAAATTGTGCCAACTCTATAAAAAGTTTCTGGATCAGCCTGGAATCAGTGACAAGCTGGAAGCAAAAGTGCAGATGCAGATTTTATAAATGTACTTCTTGTAATAAACTTCACTCCATTTCCTCTGTTTACTCTGCAGTGGATTGAAACAATTATGTCAACTGCCATGAGAAAGAAATCAGGAAATGACAAACAAGTCATCAGTGCGAAGTTTGGTCTTCCCAATTCACAGTCGCTTGTTTGCTTTGCCCTCTGCACTGGATCCTTTTCCGACCCTGTGGTAATCCCTCCACAATCTCCCTTTGCATTATACTTACCATTGTCTTAGCCTTGTTTTTTGTACAAAAAAATTGTATTACAATTAAAAACTTCAGGCTTTAAAAAATCTGGAATTTGTTTCGCTGTCCTGCCAAATTGTGTATTTGATGATTCTCTAGCTTGAATTCTTTTAAACCCTTCTAACGTTTTGTGCAGCTGAAAGTGTACACAGCATCAAACGTGAAAGATCAACTAGAAAGCGCAAAAAGGGAGTATCTTAACGCCAACGTAGTAGTTAAGAACCACAGAAAATTGTTTTTACCAAAGTTGCTTGAACGATATGCAAGGGAAACGTCAATTAGTGCAGATGATCTTATTAAGTTGGTACGGCTTAATGCTGACAAGATGCTTAGGGAATCTGTTGAAAAATGTATGGAATCCCAAAAACTCAACAAGAAAGCGGCTCAGATCATAGAGTGGTTGCCATACAGCACCAAATTCAGGTACTTGTTCTCCAAGGAACTCGCAACTAAGCCATGGTGGATTTGAATATTTTTTTTGGTTTTCTTGCATTCTTAGGAAACTGTTGAGGTTTGTGTTCATCTTCTTTGAGTCGGTACATGATATTATGATTCCTGTTTGTTTGTATATGGAGATACTTGAATCTTTCAACAGCCATGAGGATTGTGTTCATTTTCTGAATTGTCAAAAGCTTCCATCAACAAAACCATTAGTTTAACAAAACGTAATAATTCAGTGACCAAGATATGGGTTACTTATTACTATCCAAGAATCTATCGTTAATTTCGTTGCCGTGGATTGTGCAGCCGTTCAGGGCTCACAAAATCCATTCAGTTTTGTGTAGATGGAGTTTGAGTGTGATGAACAATGAAGGATTCTTAATCAGATACGGTATTATGATGAGATTAAGGAATCAACAGAACAATATATTTATAAACTTGATGGTACAAACAATGTTTTTTACATTGTTTACTAAGAGATCGATAGATCTAAATGAGATACTAACTAATTCGATCTGAAATCAGCTACGACTGGACAGGCATTTTGAATCGGCACAGAGGACAGACATGGTTGGTGGTGAACCATGGAAGGATGCAAGTCCTGTGGAAGATGTGAGAACAGGGCAACTTCAGCCAGTTGGTATGGTCGGTCTTGTCAATGCAGACAGCACAATCATCAACAACACCAAGATGATCAAAAGAAGTACTAGCCTGTGCAATCAGAAGGGCTTTGACTGCCTCGATGGAAGCTGGCTTGGTCTTTGTTTGAGACTCGAACGACTCCAAGACTGCTCGTTCCATATTCGCATCAGCATCAGCAGCAGAAGAAGATGGAAGCATGATGATCCTGGAGTGTATATCAATACTGAAGGCGGGGACGAATGTGGTGTTGCAGCGGTGGGAGAGAACGGCGGGATAGAGGACGTCGTTGATGAACTTGCGGGAGATTTGATCAGCGTGGGAGTCGTCGATGATACTACTATACAGTGAGTAAATGCAGTGAGACAACATCTGTTCGGAGAGCTCAAAGAAGTCACCTGCTTGGTAGACGGTGGTGCATAAACACTCGAATTCAATGGGTGGAAACGCGAGAGAGATATGCACCATCGCAGCAATGCATCGATGTGGATAAATCGCTGAACATGCACTCCACAATTGACCGTTGGAGTAAAATACTAGTCGTCATGCCTGCTGCAACGAAAGAGATTTGTAGGTTTGTGATTCTTTCTGTAAACTCGAGTTTGAATTGATGTACAAGCTTGCTTTGATCAGGACAAGAATTTATAGGGTTGAGTTTAGTTTGGTTAACCGACTTTTTTTTGTTTTTGGTAACAAATCCATACATGTATTTATAAAAGGAATTTTCTTTTGTTTCCGAGTGTTTATACGGTTGCGATTTCAGGAGAATAATTTGTGCCGTTAAACTTTCCTTGTTCAAATTCAAACGGTGAGCTAATTTCTCTTGTTTCGTGTTCTTAAATTCTTAATGGCATATGTAATGTCTTTCTACCCAAGGAAAATTCAAACGGTCAGAGTATAATATAATATCTCTTTTAAATAAACCACTTCAGTTATCTTCAAATGCAGATAGTTTTTATTAGTTTTTGTTAAAAAAAAATAATTCTTTAGGTTTTTTCTTTCCTCTCGTGGGTAGGGAGTTATTTTTTAAAGTGACTATTTTTCCCACGAGAGTTATTTTTTAAAGTGACTATTTTTCTAATAAAAACGTACAAAAGAGTTATTTACCCAACTCACCGTTATCCATGTCTTGCACGAGTTTCATAAAGTAATAAATTTAATTTAAACAAAGAAATAATTTATATTAAAATATCTTATCAAATAGATTTAGTTCATTTACCTTATACAGATTTAGTATTGTTTTTAAAAATAATTGCTTAATTTAAATTTTACCTAGATAGCTAAAATAAAAAGATAATCAATTCTTTAATATAAAGTTTTTGAATTAGTATGATAAACATTTTTAATAAAGAAAGGGTTAATCAAAGATTGTTTAAATATTTAAATAATTTTAATTTAAAGTATCTATATATATATAAAAATTGATAAGTTTGAAAAAGTAATGTCAATTGGGACTAATTAATGTTTAAACCTAATTTTTTTTTTCTATCTCTCATTATTCAATGATAATTGAGACTTATTAAATTTTTAATAAAACCATAATTATGTGCTTAATTAGTTAGTATTTCCATCATTTTCATCTTTTTTTTTCTTCGCTCTTCACCTCCAATCCGTATGGATGAAGAACAATCCGAACAGCGTAAACGACTATGTGATTTTGGTACATATATAAGAGATACTCAATTCATCTTATTATAATTTACTAAAAAATACATATATGAAAAAATATATTAAGTATATGAATATAGACAAAAAATTTAATCTTAATATACTATAAAAATCGCGCTTCGCACAAAGTACATACTCGAACTTTAATGTGCCGCTCTTTCATTGGCTGTTGAAATCTACTCATTACCCAATTAAAACCTACGTGAAACTCTTGGTAAATCATAAGCCTTGATTTGAAAATGGGCTGGGCTTATTAATCTGATTTTGTAAATGGGCCAACCTAATATCCTTCCTCTCACCTTCAACCACAACTACGTCTAATTCAACGCATCCTCCTTTCTTCTGGCAATGAATTAGGTATTCAATTGCAAGGCGTTACATTGCCTGACTGTTACGTCCTACATTCAATGGGGATTCACAATAACATCCGTTGCTGCTTGAATTCCTCTTTTGACCATTGTTATCAACCCCTTACACACACATTCACAGCAGAACATTACCTCTCCAGCGACAAAAAACTCCCTTCTTTCGAAAAAATGTCAGACACCCCCCTCTTCTGCCAGCGACCTAGCACCGGTTTCTCGGAGAAAAAGGCTTCAAAAGGTTTCTACCATCCCAGCACCACCGCCTGAAAAGGATGTCATATGCCCACTTTCTGATCTTCGCCCTGGCATGAAGTGCACAATCAAGATTATGGTGTGTAGGAAGTGGAATGTCATCTACAAAGATGAGTACAAGAGCACAAATTACCTCTTAAGTGATAGCAAGGTAAATGGAATTTCTTCTGACTTTGTTTGCAGCCCATGTTTATCCCGTTTCCTGCATTCCTTAAACCCTCCATGGCTCCATGCTTAGATGCCCTAAACCCTGCATGCATACAACCAATACACCAGTTTGAGCACCCTATGGAACAACACATTGAATAATTACGATTCTGGATTTCACCATGTAAACAATAATAATCAATTTCTCTTGACTTTGTTCGCATCCCATATTTGTCCTGTTTTCCTGCATTTCTATAGCATCCATGCCTAGATGCCCTAAATCCTGCATGTATACAACCCATTCACCAGTTTAAGCACCCCATGGAACTCAACATTGATTACTAATCATCCAAACATACCATGTTACACCTAATTTTAATCCAAAAGTATTATGGAACTAAATAATTGTCTCCTAAATCAATACGACAGTAATTTGCATGTTCAGTTTTTGCCTTTTGCCATTCATACAACAAAAAATTAGCAGTAAAAATTGAAGTGAAGTTCACAACATATGTCACCATGTAACTATCTTCCTTAATGTAAAATCTTATAATTCATCTGATGGTGCTTCTTACTTGCAGGGTGGAGTCATCCATTGTTCTTCGCGTTCTTCTATTGCACATTGCTTTGCAACTAAGATGGAGATTGGCAACGTTTGTGTCCTCAAGTCATTCACAATCCGGGGGGTGAAGGCCACTTACCGACTTCGAGAGGATGCAGTTCCATTCTTTGTACTTAGAGGGCAACACTTATATTAGGGTCGATGACACCAGCTCTGATGAGTTCGACCGCTACGGATTTTGCTTGACCCCGCTTGAACAAGTGGAACTTAACGGGTCAAGATTTCTCATAGGTATACCTCAGTCCGCAGTAGATGTTTTGTTTTGTACATTTATTGAAGAGCCAATGACATCGATTGTGTCCCCAATTTACATGACAGATGTTGTCGGCTGCGTTGTGAACGTCACCGATATCAAGCCTACAAATAGAGGTTCACAACTGATAGAGTGCTACCTCATCAATGAAAGGTTTGTACTGGAATTTTTCATGTTGTGCTAAATAATCACCTAAATTCTGCCTCACTCCTGTTATTTACTTCCATGTGCAGGGGAGTCGGGATTAAAATCACTTTGTGGGGTGCTCTTTGTGACTCTTTCTCCAAACAATATGGGAAAGTCAAGTCTCCATTCATTGTTGTTTTCGCCGCCATGAACGTGCGCAACTTCCAAGGTACACATTATGCTTTTCCAGCCTGTTTAGTTAGTGCAGGTCACACCCCACTGCGGGGCTTCAAACTGTTTCCCCTTATGTACAGGTGTCTACTTATCCAGCACTTCAGCCACTATGATTTACGATCGCTCTGAAATTCCTAAAGTCCATCACTTTAGACAACTCATGAAATAAGTCATGACATGTATTTTCATAATGTGGAGGCTACGTCTGAATTTCTAACTGTTTTTACCCCACGCAGAGGCAACGTTGTGCCTACAATGGCTTCTACCGTTGAAGCAAGCGATGCTAGACCAGGAACTTTTCCTAGGTAGGGAGCAAAGAGATTTCAAGGGCAAGGTAATACCACGAACAATTTCACACCATACCTGAAACAAAACCACCATCTCACCTCTGTTTTTTCCTTGCGCAGGAGTCTATTGCCCTTAATTGTACTGTGACCATTGAAAATTTTGCCTTGAAGGGCGTTGGTACTACGTGTCATGTGGTAAGGGGACTTGCAAGAAAGGGCTCACAATGGTTGATAATCGCTTATTTTACATGGCATGCACAAGTCCATGTGAATTCCCTCAAACGAGGTTAGTTTGATATCAGTTGACATAATATTTGACATCATTCTACAACCTGAAACATTTTCCCAACAGGTATAGGCTGCACATAGATGTTTCCGATGAAAGTGCCAAGCTAACTGTTACTCTTTTCGATGAAATGGCTGAAGAGTTAGTCAACAAAAAAATCACTCATCTCATGGCGGAAATCAGCGTATCTATCTAACTTACACCACCTCTTTCACGCTCAGCTTTCCCATTTGCTACCATTTATTTCAGTCCTTTAATGATTTGTTAAATTTATAGGAAAACCCGGAGGAGATGGTCTACCCCTACGTCCTGAAACAACTTCTTGATTCCGAGCACACATTTGAGCTGAGAACACATACTTACTATCCACATGCCGACTACGAGAGTTTCACTGTCAGCAGGATTTTGAGCAGCCCACCGCCCCTCTTGGTATTTTCACACTTTTCCTGTCCTGTCAATAACCTCATTTGCTATTTCTATTCATTACTACATTCTTCACTATAAATTTTGCACCATGTTCCACTCTTCCAGACTGGTTCTGATGCTAAACATGCAGTAAACCTTTCATCCGAGGATGAAGCTGGCGATGACGTTGATTTGGAGGACGAGGAGATTGTTGAGGAAGGTGTTCGCAAGGAGACCAAGGAGGCTACTGAGGAGGACAATGGGAGAGTTGATTCAGAAGACGCTGAAATTACCGCTGACAATGCTGGCCTGGAGAACGAAGACAAAATCCACACAACCTATGCGCTGGGCTCTGAGCAGATCAATGCCAAAAAAACGGTTGCAGAGCTTAATAAGCAAGTGTAAGTTTTCAAAGTAATGTTGCAGTTCAATTAGGCCATTTTCTATTCTTTTTGGATCGATAATAAATCGAGGTGCACGTGCAGCAACTCCCCAAAGAAGGACCATGCAGTAGCTACAGAAACACCAAAAAAGAGAGAGAGGAAGAGAAGGCTATGCATTGCTGATGAGGAGTGATCCCGTTTCCGCAGAGTATCAGCTATCCATAAGCATGGAGTCGCCTAGCTCTCCCCACATTTACTGCATTTTCCCCTTTAAAAAGACTTTTTTCCAGCTTTGGTTTTGATGAGTTTTTTCCTTCAAATGTTGTTTGTTAATTTTCTATGTATGAAAACCGTTTCCAGCTTCAGTAGTTTACCCCTTTCACTGTTCTGCCTACTTATTATTGAATCCAGTAGTGCATAAAGTATTTACCTTCCCTTTAGAAATGTGATTACACTTGCAGCTGAAGGCTCCCTCCTTAAGTAGCGTTTTAGTTCGGGCATTACTGTCACAAATTCAGATTAAGTTTGTGACCATCTTTTCCACAAATAATTTTATATATGCATCAAATATATAAAATTATGGGAATGAACAACTAATTCAGAATGGCAAGATATTACAATATAAGCTAATATCATTAACATACTTTAGTATGTGCTGAAGCTTAACTTAAACAAACATCATCAAAGGCCATCCTTAAACATCTACATTGAAGTACATACTCATGAAGGATTAACCAAAACTAAACTGACCAGCAGAACTGAACCTATATTGAAAAAATTAACTCAAATATGAGCATGAAGAAATAATATCCCTACAACTGTGATATGAATGAAAACACAAATCCTGTATACCCGCATGAAAATGTTAGCTCAATAACAAAGCCAAAAGTATAAGGTTATACAATCAACATTCAGGTACTTCAGTTATAGGCACATTCCTTTAATTTAAGCTCAATAGTAAATGGTCTTCCGCTGAGTGTTTTTGTTTTCATTGATAAGAAGAGTCAATCCTAGACAACACTGATAAAATTTAAAAAGTTTTCTGTTTACAAACTTTTGAGTAAGACTTGAGTTTAATAAACACCTCATCCAAACATAATCATATATTTCCTCATTTGGAAACGAATTCCAGACAAAGAAAATAAACAGAGGAAATGACTTTACTCACTAAAGTTGAAGTCATGCCAGCGCAAGCACCAACTCCTAATCTTCCACTAACAGAAAGTTCACCGTCCTTTCCCCGGAAAAGTTTCTGTAGTTTCATGATTAGCAGAGAATCAGATGCCACTAAAAACTATGGACTGTATAAGAAAAGTGAGAAAATTCAAGTGTATTACTTTGTATATCTTATAGGAGTATAGTTGTACTGCACTACAAGGTATGATTCGTATCACCTGCATAATTTGTCCAAAATCACTCACTTACATAAAAAAAGATGAAGTATAAAAACTATATAAGAGGACAGAAGAGTATGAATACAAAGTTCTTAAACCTGAGATTGCCTGCATATTCATCTCAGACTAAGGTATTTGGAACATTGTCCCCACACCATTTTTTATTATTATATATATTGTGCCGTTTAGAATTGTGTTCATTGTTTACCATGTCGCAATGTCAGTGTCCAGCTACATTTAGTGTGTGAATAAGACCTTAACTTTTACTAGAATATACAATCTAAATGAAAAGAAAGAAACCTCAATGAAACCAATTGCCTTCTTGGCACTTTCTTGACCAACTCGCACGCCATGTGTCTGCAGAAGTAAACCTATAACTGTTATAAGTAATCAGACAATTTACCGATTTTACAATATTTAAACAGTTCTTGATAATTAATAAGAAGCAAAACAAGGTATATTAAACAGTTCTTGATAATATATAGAACAAAATGAATAGCAGTAATAGATAAAATCAGCATTAAAAATATAAATTTTAACCAGCCCCTACTAAATCCGTTAACTTACTACATTAGTCCATACATTAGTCTATGAAGTCGTAAGGCAAAAATATTTGCAGGTTAAAAAGTACACCATTTATATATATATCATAATCATAATAAATTAGTCATTTTCCTTGAATTTGAACCAAGAAATTTACAACAAAATGCTACAACAATATTTTTAATGTAAATAGAATCCTTCGGCTGTTACAATTCCTACCATCTTAGCAAAATCCATAGTCAAAAACATTCAATGTTCCCCATTACTACCCACATAAATCCTATTTACATCCCCACATTGATGATGATGTTGCAAGTTACAACCTTAGACTTACCTACATTGTAACCAACCTTCTTTTGACCGTTGCTTCTCCTTTTAATTCTGCTATTTCCGATTCGTCCTCTATACAGTGGCAGCCTGAAGACTCAATATCAGGAAAACCTACACATCAGGCACCAGAAATATTAGCTTCGACCAAACTGCAGCAGATGGCCAAACAGAAAACTCCGACAACAGCAGGTATTTTTTCCCTACATGCCACCATGTTGTGGACCCTGTCTGCCTCTTTGAATCAGTACCCTATTAGCTTCAATGGTGTAAATATCATATGTAATTTAGGTACCAGTGCAGCAAAATTTGATATTAGAGTTTCAACCACATCCACAAGACAAGCAAATGGATCAATACAACATTTTTGTGGCCTCCATCTGTTACCAACAAGTAAGCATATATGACACTCCAATAGAAGTAAGCTACATACATGATGTATTTACAATACTTGAATTCCCTTCATTATTTCCTCACTTCAGTCCTGGAAAAGCCAGCAGCCAGAAGAAAGCGTACAAAAGCAGCAGGCCCATCAAACAACCATGGTAAGTGCAACACGATGTGAACAGTTTTTCATGTAATGTCCAAATAATGCATAAGGAAATGACCTATTTGATGTGAATTCAATAAAAAACAATATTGACATCGTATATGTTATCTCTCCATTAACAAATGAAGCAGGCACTTCAAGTGCAACCCATCCACGCACATGCTATGATGCTCTCTTCTCACGAAGTAAGCCATTTCACAACGTGAAAGTGCATATAATTGAATTTAAGATTCCGCTCATGCTTATTCCTCATACCAATGTGCAGACACTCATGTAACTTATGCAAAGCTAGAGTTCCCATCCTTTACGTGCTGTTTCTGTAATGCAACAATGTGGAAGGGGGAAAAATCAAGAAACTCTACGAATTCTCGCCTATCCTCAACTACATGTTGCCAAGAAGGAAAAGTCGGGTTGCCTAAATTCAAACAAGCCCCTGAACCACTACACAGCCTATTGTGCAGCAACACCCCTGAGGCCTCAGACTTCCGCCAAAAGATACGCATTTACAACAACATGTTTGCCTTCACATCATTCGGTGCAAGAGTTGATGATTCTGTGAATAAGAGTTACGGGCCCTACACTTTCAGGATTTCCGGACAAAATTACCATAGAATTGGGTCACTTATGCCTGAACCCGGTAAGCCACCGACATACGCACAACTATATTTCTGGGATACCGAAAATGAGGTCCGAAACAGAATGGGTTGCATGCAGCTACAAAACAATGATGTTGACGCAGATTTGGTGCAGAAATCAGTCCACATGTTGGACACCCACAGTGTAGTGACAAGAATTTCAGAAGGCTATTGATTGGGCACACAACAACGGTACAATGGACTTCACACTTAAACTTTTGGAGGAAAGAAAATCAGACAACAGGCAATACAACCTCCCGGTTGTGTATGAAATTACAGGTTTAGTTGGTGGAGATTTTGGAAATAGTAAAATAACAAGGGATGTATACATCCAAAGCAAAACAGGCATTCCCAAGAAGATTTCAGAGTTACACCCTCTTTACATGCCACTTCAGTATCCTCTTCTCTTTCCCTACGGAGAAGATGGTTACCATTTGGCTACTGAGTATGCATCTAATTCAGGAAAAAGGGAAACACAGAGGGATTCTGCAACAATGAAAGAATACTACTCTTATCGAATCCAACAAAGAACAAATGAAGCACCAACCTTAATTCGAGGCGGCCGGTTGTTCCATCAGTACATTGTGGATGCATACACAGGAGTAGAAGAGGAGAGACTACGGTGGGTGAGTTTAAACCAGGGAAAATTGAGGGCGGAGTTGTATAACAACATTTGTGACGCCGTTACAAAGGGTGATACAGAAGCAAGATCAATTGGAAGAAGAATAGTTCTACCGGCTTCATTCACTGGCAGCCCTAGGTATATGATTCAGAATTACCAGGATGCTATGGCTTTATGCAGGACATTTGGAAATCCTTCGCTCTTCATTACCTTCACTGCTAACCCCAAATGGCCAGAAGTGCAAGAAATGTTGCTAGAGTTGGGTAACCAAGTTGGTAATGATAGACCGGATATCATGACAAAGCTATTCAAGATTAAGCTAGGTCAACTCTTAGATGATCTACGCCAAAATGAAATATTTGGCCCCACACATGCAGGTATCTTCCCTTGCCTCTGTGCTCACCTAATCCATCATATGACTATTTTATTTCGGAACAAATATATTTAGGGATAAGTGATCAAGGTTACATGTTTACTAAGATGTTTATTTCTCATTTCATTCTCCTCTCTATGCTCGCCTGCATAAACTTGGCATTGCAACCAAGTCATCAAATGAATTGGTGCCTCATTTTGACACAACGAATACCTAATTCATGTATACCCTACATTTGCAGTTGTGTACACCATCGAATTCGAAAAGCGGGGCTTGCACACATTCTACTTTGGTTGCAAGAAGGCAATAAAGCAAAGACAGGTACAGATATAGATGAATTCATATGTGCTGAAATTCCTAATCCGGAAACAGACCCAAATCTGCACAAATTGGTGAAAGAGCACATGGTACATGGCCCGTGTGGCACAGACAACCCCAGTTCACCTTGCATGCACAATGGTGAATGCAACAAACATTTCCCAAAAGCATTCTATGCTGAAACGACAGTTGATCAAGATGGTTTCCCCATCTACAAACGACGAAACAATGGTATTACAGTAAGGAAGAGAGGTTTTACAATGAACAACAACCATGTTGTGCCCTACAATCGTTACTTACTTTTAAAGTACAGCTCCCACATCAATGTTGAATGGTGCAATAGATCAAGAGCCATCAAATACCTCTTCAAATACATCACAAAGGGCCCGGACAGAGCAACTGTGGTAATCATGCATGCAGACGGACAATCTGAAACTGCTCCAAGAGGCGAGCCACGAGAGATCGATGAAGTCAAGCAGTACTTAGAATGTCGATATCTATCAGCGTGCGAAGCTGCATGACACATATTTGGCTTCAACATATACTACAGACGCCCAGCCGTGATACGTCTAGCATTCCACTTGCCCGGGGAAAACTCTGTGACAATGAACGATTCTCAAAAACTGAAACAAGTAGCGAAGATTCCCACAATAAAGCAAAGCATGTTTACAGCATGGTTCAAACTGAACGAAGTGGATGCCAATGCACGGGGCCTCACATATGCTGAATTGCCAAAATCCTACGTCTGGAAGGCAGATTTGAAAGAATGGGATGCCGACAAGATTCTCAGCAACCAATTGGTAGAATAGTGTACACACACCCTGCTGCAGGCGAATGGTATTACTTACGCATGCTCCTAAATGTGGTGAATTGTCCAACAAATTTTGAGCAGATTAGGTCAGTAAATGGAAGAGATTGTGGGAGCTTTAGGGAAGCATGCTACATGCGAGGCCTGTTGAATGAAGATTCTGAGTGGACAGATGGAATACAAGAAGCAGATTCATGGGCCACTGGAACCCAGCTAAGAGAATTGTTTGTCACCATCCTCATTTTCTGTGATGTGGCCAGCCCTAAACCACTATGGGACACAAATTGGGAGGTCTTGGCTGCAGACATCCCTGAACAAAAACGAAGGCTATTCAAAAGTCCAACACTCAAACTGAACGAGAATCAAATTAAAAATTACTGTTTGCTGCACATTGAGGAAATTTTGACTAAGAATGGCAAATCACTGGCTGACTACCCTGATCTCCCTATGCCAGACAACCAGCTCCTCACAATCTCTGAGAACCGTTTGATAAGGGAAGAGTTGGCATACAACACAACAGCGATGCAAGAATTGCATGATGAACTGTTGGTATCACTAAATTCAGAACAAAAAACTATTTATGTGAAAGTTATGAATGCCGTCTCACACCAGACTGGTGAGTTCTTTTTCATCTATGGAGCAGGTGGTACTGGTAAAACTTACCTGTACACCACAACCATGGCACGCATACGGTCTGAAGGGCACATCGTTCTTGCAGTTGCTTCATCAGGTACATCAACATTTAAAATTTTACTTCCACCTTTCACAATAAATGTCTAATGGATCATTACCAGAGAAAATGAAACTTGGTTTTTCCATATCTTACATGTTAACTCTGCACATAGGCATAGCATCTCTTCTACTCCCGGGAGGCCGGACTGCACACAGCAGATTCTTGATTCCTCTTGAATTGGTTGAGAATAGTACATGTTCAATCACACAAAATACACACTTGGCCAAACTGTTACACCAAGTAAAGCTCATAATCTGGGATGAAGCACCGATGACCCATAGGCATGCATTTGAAGCACTTAACAGAACATTGCAAGATATCATGGGGGTGCAAGCAAATTGTAATAGAACAAAGCTGTTTGGTGGCATACCATTGCTTCTAGGCGGGGATTTCAGACAAATCTTGCCTGTCATCACAAAAGGAAGACGCCAAGAAATCGTGCAGGCGTGTATCAATAATTCACCTCTATGGCAATATTGTCAAGTTCTGCGTCTAAGTCAGAGCATGCGAGTAAATGAGCAGCAAGCAGACGGAAGTGTTGACTTGAAAAAAAAACAATTCAACAAGTGGATTCAAGATATTGGAGATGGGAAAGCTGCAGCGATTTCTCTACAAGACGAAGATGAGGAATCCTGGATCGAGATACCCCAACAATTTATAGTGGATTCTTCAACTGCCCCAGTGGAGCGCCTTATAGAGGAAGTGTTCCCTAACTTTGCCCAAAACCGAAATAATCTTTCCTATCTACAAGAAAGAGATATTCTCACACCACTCAATGCAGATGCTGACCAGATAAATGACTACATGTTTGAGCGACTTACTGGAAAAACCCAGGTGTACAAGAGTTCAGACGAGGTGTGCTTGGCATCAACGGATATCGCAGACCAAGAACAACTCTACCCTACCGAATTCCTAAACACTCTTGATTTCCCAGGTAATTAAACCACACAACAATATTCCTGCTATAAATGTTACTCTTAATAAATTGCATTCTAATTTGTCTCACCTAGAGCAGGAATACCCCCCACTTGCTGAGGCTAAAAATCGGCCTGCCAGTAATGCTGCTCAGGAATGTAAACCCAACTGAAGGCTTATGCAATGGAACACGGCTTATAGTTACACATTTGGGCAATTGGATTGTGGAAGCACAGATTATAACTGGAACATGTAAAGGGAAAAAAGTCCTCATACCAAGAATAACATTGAGCTCAAGCCAAACCAAATGGCCATTTGTCATGAAAAGGCGCCAGTATCCACTAAAGCCGTGTTTTGCCATGACCGTGAACAAAAGTCAAGGGCAATCACTCAAGCATGTTGGGCTATATCTACCAAAGCCAGTTTTTTGCCACAGTCAATTGTATGTTGCGGTCTCTAGGGTCACAGACCCTGCAGGATTAAAAATCCTGTTGATCCATAATACGAATGAGCCTAAAAACTACACCTGAAATATTGTATTTCGAGAAGCTTTCAAAAACCTACAAGGAGAAGCACATGTACTCCTCTAACCAAACATTTGTTCAGTTCCTACAATTGTATTTCGGCAACACTGCTGCACACAAATAGAATATCGCCTAATACGCCAGAACTAACTATACTCCATTAACGCCACCAGGAATACGGCGACTTCGAATGAAGAAGACATCTGAAGGTACACATCACCACAAATCCTACAACAACACAAACATGTGCGGTTGCCTTTCCAGATATTCAACTACGTAAACTCTAACTATCCTATTACACAGGTGGACCTATTATGAAAGGCACACAACTGATAAAAACAGGTCATGAATTATTCCATGTCATATTGTCATGTAACTTCATCAATGCTAGAAAACTGTTGCAATTTTCAATCACACGTTATCTCCCTTATCCTTTTCAAGCATCATTCAAAAACATCTTATGAATGCAAAAATAACAAGCTGAACAACAGACTGACTCAATTACGCATTTACACAATGTAAACTGAAATTTCACTTCAACTTAAACACCCATTCAAACTAACCTGATGTACACTTCTTCTGCCCACGATATATTCACACTGAACATAGTCCGTTTGCACCAAATTCCCACCAGTGATTCGACCCACGCCTTCCATTGAAAGGCTATTCACCGAACACTCTACAAAGAATAATTCATAATAGATGTATTAAGTATTAACTAAGCAAACAACTAAAACAAAAAAGTGATCATATGAAATGAAAAATCCTAAGAAAACATAACGTGTGGTACCAGATACGGAGTCGAGCAAGGTTGTATATTTGGATCGGGAAGGAACCCATAACGCCAGGAGCCGACCCAAGCTGTGAGCAATTAAATTCAAGAACATAAAAAATACTTAGATACATACAAGGTGAAATGAAAGATAAAAGACATCTCTAATTTAAGTTATTACCTCTTGAAATGCACTTAGTCCAAGTTTATAAATGTCCAGAACTCCTTTCGTGGTACAGGAGCAGAATCAGAAAGATAAAAAAAAAAAAGGAGAGCAGAAACTCTAGCTTGCTCTCCTAACATCTTTTCTGCCTCTTGCAGCCTCAGTTGTGACTAGCTATTAATGAACAAAGATATGAAAAAGTTTTCAGAAAATTAAACATGTCTCACAATATTCTCTTATGAAACACCAACCTCTAAATTGGATCTCAAATTGGCTAACTACTCTTCAAAATCCTGGACATGGCTCATTGGGTTCCCCAAAGCAGCTATCCCTTCAAGTGGACTACTATACATTGCCAATTGCTGCATTGAGTTTAACTCGGCTCCTAAAGCAGCTGCAACTTCTTGAGCCTACATAAGGAACCATCTAATAAGCACATAGAGATGGGTATCATGAAGTAAAGTCACACAATCAGGAGAATCAAAAGAAAATACACATCATTTCTTTGAAGAAAAAAACAAGAGAACAACACTCCAAAACATGAAACTCCCCCTGCTTCCACCATTGAATTGTCCAACTACAAACAAAATCACTCTAACATCGCACACACACCAGCTACACCTGACTGATAAGACAAATCCCGACAGCTCAAAATCACATTTGAACTAACCCCTCCCCAAACCCAGAAATTTTTCCTGAGCACCCACCACTCTCCAAACCCATAAATTTGCTCCCAGCACTCACCACTACCCAAACCCATAAATTTGTGCCAAACCCCCACCTAATTTCAAACGAAGAAGGCAAAAACGATAGAGGAGGAAATAAACCTAACCTTCAGGCGAAGCAGACTGCTACACGGACTGAATAAATTGTCAGCTGAAGAAAATGTACAGTGATACAAGGTTTCAATAGATTAGGCTCTGTTAGGGAATAATAGAGAATAATAGAGAATAATAGGATAAGCTAGCTTATTTTTCCAAAAAGCTTGAAAACCTAGCTTATTGTTTTCATAAACTAGCTTATTTTTCTTTGAAATTAAGTGGAAAAAATTTATTGCCGAACAGGCGTCTTTAAGCACCGCACCACATTATTATATTCATTAAAAAAACAATCTCCCATTAAAACCCGGCGGTTCAGTGATTGATTTTTTAAATGAACTCATTAAATGTTAACAACTCATCAAATATCTGCACACAACACAAATTATGACCAAACCACTAAACCACCCATTAAAAAACTTACCCATATGGCTATACGGCAATATATCTACAAAGCCTTTATTTAGCACACCTTCAAATTTTATTTAGCACACCCATACCTTCGTCACGAATGTATTTCACCATACCTTCGTCACGAATGTATTTCACCATACCTTCGTCACGAATGTATTTCACCATACCTTCGTCACGAATGTATTGTGAACCTTCGTGACGAAGATCTTAAAAACATTCGTGACGAAGAACCATAAAAGATACGTGACGAAGGTAGCTATATCTGCAAAAGTAAAGCTATTATGTCTAATCCACACCAACTGCATTTAATTACCATAAGTTAACCGAACCACCTTCTTCTTCTACCTCTTCACTTCATATATTTCACTTCTCTAAATTTTTCACTTCATTTCACCCTAAACACTTTCATTCAAACACATTGTTCAATTGAAAATGTCAAATTGGGATGATTACATACACCAAAATGTTGATGAAGATGGTCCATCGTGGGGGAACTACAATGAGGTATGTTATAGTTGTTTTTAATAATGTTAATGTTAGGGTTTGTAGGTAAAATATATGTTTTTTTATGAAATTGAATAGTTTGAAGTTAGTTGTTTGTGTTGAATGTGTGAAAATCAAGTTGTAATATGTTTATTTTAGTTGTTACATACTAGGAGCATGATTTGTGTTTGTGTGGAAATTTGAATATGATGTTGAAGTTAGGGTTTGTGTGAAAATTTGTGTTTGTGTTGGAATTTAGGGGTAAAAAAGTGTAAAAAACAATTTGAAATGGGGTAAATATGACATTCGTTACGAAACTAAGTAAGACATTCGTGACGGAAGTTTGCTAGACATTCGTGACGAATGTATTTGCACAAGAAATGTGCAAATTTCTTCGTCACGTAACTAGTGCTTTTATCCGTGACGAAGGTCCATGATTTATTCGTGACGAAGGTGGAAAAATCTGGTTTCTGAATGCAGTTTTATTTATTTTGTTGTTTTTACAGAATAATAGTCCAGCGTTCAATCGTTTAAGAAACTTATCGATCAATGCCGATATTCCTTTGGGACCTCATGGAGTGCCTTCGTTTGATCTTGGTTTGGATTTTGATATTCCGCCAATAGTCTCTCAGCTTGAACCTCCTCCATATCATTCTCATCAAACTGATTGGTCTAATGTTCCTGAATACCAATCTTTATCGCAACCATATCAAGACATTGAGTATTTCCCGAAATTGAAGACAGTACCACAGTTTGACAGTGTTGTGCCTTATGAGGACCCACATATATCATTAGATTATTCAGAAGTTTTCGTCACTGATAAGATCTTCAGCTCAAGAGCAGAAGCAGAACAGTGGGCAAGAGATATTGGTAAAACTCATAACTTCATGTTGAAGGTTGGTAGAACTGACTTCAAAGGGAAGTTAGGAAGGTCTTGGCTTAAATGCGAGCGCAGTGGACATTACATTCCTGATTCAGTTGGGAGAACTAGGAAATTCACCCACACAAAGAAATGTGGTTGCAAATTTCAGATTGCATGTAGAGAGACTGAAAATGGGGAATGGATCATAAGGGCTGATCATGGAACTCACAACCATATTATTGGTGAATCCTTACACGGTAACGCATTTGCTGGAAGACTTACACCTGAGGAGGAAAAGGTGTTACTAGACATGAGGAAGGGAAATGCTAGACCAATACAGATGTACACAAGGCTCAATGAATCTCCTGACAACATGACTAAGAAGTCACAAGTGTACAACTTTTGTAACAAGTTCAGAACAGAGAGGATGGAGGGAAGAACTGTGATCCAAGAATTCTTCTATCGTTCGAAGGAGTTGAACTACTTCGTAAGACACAAGAGCGATGAAGTGACAAATAAGATCACAGATGTGTTCTTCGCAAGCCCAGAGTCGATGAAACTGCTTAAGGCGTTTCCATACGTAATGTTGATTGACGCAACATACAACACAATTCAGTAAGTATAATTAAGTTAAAAAGTCTGATGTTTGTTTTTACTCTATAAATTCTTATAGTAATGTATTATCTTGCAAAGGTACAACATGCCCTTCATAGAGATTGTTGGAATAACATCAACGTGGAAGAACTATGTCGTTGCTGGGGCTTTCGTGTCAGAAGAGAAAGAAGAAAACTACGCGTGGTGCATGTATCAATTGGCTGAGTTGTTTAGGGTTGTTAAGATGACGCCAACTTGCTTAGTCACTGATCGAGAGAAAGCTTTGATGAACGCTTTGGATAGGATCTTTCCAGATTCTACTTTCCTCCTCTGTAGGCGGCACATCCAAAAGAACATTGAGGACCATGCTAAGCTAGCAATGCGGTCACAAGCAAGGGGGACCCATTTTGCAAGTGACTGTCTTAACTTTTTCAAACAGTCGACATATTTGGCATACAACATTCAGCTGGGGCGTATTGAACAAGATTGGGCTGCATATCCATCTGAGATTAGGTACCTGAAGAAGAATTGGCTAAACCCCTACGGCAATAGATTTCTTTCGATCTATGTGGATAAAATCTTTACATTAGGCTCCAACACCACAAACAGGTTAGTAATGTGATTACGTTTGAGATTGTTTTGCAAATTATGTTAGCTTTATATTTGTTGTTATAAAAAATTGTTTTTATTATGCAGGGTTGAAAGTGAACATTCTAGCTTCAAAATCAATTTGGCAAACATATTTGCCTATAGTATTGTTACAAGTCCCGGCGATGGGGTGTGTAGTAGCTACGACTTTCAATTGTGCATTGGTTGTGCTTGCGAAATCAATTTGGCAAACATATTTGCCTATAGTATTGGACGACAACATCGCTCCAGGAGAGAAATTGCCCATATGTTGCATTGCCCTTGTTGAAGATGAAAGACACTTCATTTCGGTCATTTCTAACTCACTCTATCAATTTGGTGTTTATATTTTGAAATCAATACCTCGTACATTTGTCTTGTAAATCATTCATTTGCCTTATTGTAGATGCCAATTGCCGATGACTCTCCATTACCTGAAGTTTATCATATGTGGCATCGTCACTGTTCACCGGCAGCTCGCTCCTTGATAGACCCTTTTACTGAGCAACTAGCGGCGTACAGAAGGCCTAGAGCCCCAACAAGAAACAAGAAAGGCAACAACGTAATTAATCTTAGCGGTTAAGATTCAGTCGAAATGGATTGTTTAGGAGTTGTAATGACTAAGATTTTTAATGTTTGCATGTATTTGGACTCACTTAGAGAAGTAGTTGGATACAAGAAACTGGAAAGTGATCGAACTTACACAAACAACAACTTAAACAGACAACAACTGAAGCGAACAAGAACGTAAACAAACAGAAACTTAAACAAACATTAAACTACTTAGTCCCACTGCAACTTGCTCCAAACTTCTCATCAACTAAGGCCTGCTTCTCCGCGGCCTCTGTAGAGTGAAACAAATTATCCTCATTCAGCTGTTCTATAACCACCCTTGCTCGACCTGAGTATGGACGGTCGATCCAATGCTTGTATTTGCACCCACCATCTTCATCAATCGAGTTCCACGTCCTATCAGGGCATCCCCAATATCTTCTCCCGTAGTTCACCTTATCATGATTGAATTGCTCAGTACAAGTCTGTTTAGTTGGCACTTTGTTGCACCAACAGAGCTTCCCTCCTGGATCCATAATTTTTTTTCTGTATTAAGTTGAAATGTGTTGCTTATTCCATGCTGAAATGTCCTTTATATAGAGTTGAAGGTAAATGGGTTACAGCTTGCAACAGCTGTAACTCACTTACTCAATTTAAGTGAGTTACAGCTAGCAACAGCTGTAACTCACTTACAACAAGTAAGTGAGTTACAGCTAGCAACAGCTGTAACGCACCATCTTCTGATCTACATTTGATGGGCTGGATATTGATTTGGATAAGTGTGAAATGGCGTTTTAGGCCGGACATCGATTTGGATCAGACAATTGCAAACAAACCAAATAACAAGTAATTCGTTCAAACACTACAAAGCATGTTCTTAAAACTCAAGCACAAACTAAATCCAACACCAACATCAATCCAACCTAGTCAAGGAAAGGATAGAACCCATCCAAAGTGTGACAAACAACGTCTTTCATACGGGAATACTCCTCCTCATTATCTGCATCTCGATACGGCTCCAGATTGTACACAGAAGTCCGAATTGCCTACAGTGAAGTGCAAAATAAATTAAGTCATACATTGATTATGTTATAGATTTATAGAATTTGAAGATTAATTACAAACCTGCATGAGTTGCTCCTTAGTATAAGGAGAGATTATTGGATGAGTATGAGCCAAGTACCACTCCAAGTAATCATCAGTGCAGAGAGATGGAGGATCTGCTTCTACACCCATTTCCCATAAGCTTACAGAGTTGTTCTCCCTTTGCTCCCAACTCCAGTTGGTGGGATCATACTCCACTACGTACTTACGATTGTTTCCACACCTTCTAGCTTTAATTGGTTGAATGGGAGGGATTGGCACACCTTGAACTCGACCAAATTGTCTGCAAACTCGAAGTGGCGTGTGAGGCTCGGTCTTCTCCAAAACATGCAGGATCCCATGAAAGAAAGCCGGCCGAAGTTCTTCTCTACGAAAATCTAGGCGTCCATATGGTTGCCACTCAACCTGTTGTACATAAATCATTAAAACAAGTTCAAAAGTACAATAACAAATTAACAGCTAATGAAAAAATAATCATACCCCTTCTATGCTCATATTGTCTAGCTCCTCTCTGTAGTTGCGACGATTGTCCGGTCTTTCAGACAAATCAAATTTGGCTGCATATGGCATTGTCTCATCTCACTCATAGTTTTGTGGAGGGGCAAAAGCAGGAAAGTACAAATAGATCCAACCCTACATCATCAAACAAAACTAAGGAAAACAAAAGAAACAGTATTCAAATCAGTGCATATAATTAAAGACAAACATACCATCAACAAGGTGTAACAGAAAGACATCGTTGCACAATCTCTGCGGGAGTATTTACCCAGTTGTCCATACAAAGCACACAACGCACCCGAACCCCAAGACACACCATGGATATTTGCCATATCATTAAGCCATTCATGGTGAATCAACTTGATCATGTACGACGTCTTGTCAGGAAACAATGTCATTCCCAACAAGTATGTCAACCAACCCTTAGCGATTGAGACTTGATCCATTTCAAAGTTCCCCTCATTATCCACTGCCATGCATTGTTCCCTCAAAAGCTCCGGTGAAACTTCATTACCAGCTTTGACTCTTCTGTCAAGTAAATCTATACCAAAAGCCTTCTTTGCTTTGTTGACCATTACAGCCTTCGTGTCAGCTTTGCCAACTCCATCAGCAGATGTGCGAAATCCCATGCCCTTTCCGTTTATAGGGATACCCAAAATCTTGTGCACATCTAATAGGGTGATTGTCATTTCACCAAATGGCAAGTGAAAAGAATTTGTTTCTGGCTGCCACCGCTCAACAAATGCATTGATCAACCCTTGGTCGTGGTTGGGATACATGAGGGTCTGCAAATGTGACAGACCAGAAGCCCTAGCCAACGAAACCCAAGGATAGTCGCCCTGTAACTTCCATTTTTTCAAACCTTCTTTTCTGACCGTATTTCTCAATTGCGGTCTCTCCTATTTATCATATTTCAAATTTTTTTTAAGTACATTTAAATCAATTAACAAATCATGTCTAAATTAACGAAGCATGGAAATTACGCAATTAACAATTCAACCAAAGGTGATAGATTTACTTACATGTCCTTGCCAAACCATATAAGCAGTGTGCCCGCTGAAGCTATGCAGCAAGTCTATCTCCTTAGGACCTCCAGGCACAGCCCACTGTAACTTCGGGTAAATTTCGTCTTTCTCATCGCCATGTTCATTAAGATCGACCCCCCCGTAATGGCCCTCAAACTGTCCTTCAGCCCAGGAAGCAGTTGGACCAGATTGCCATTCTGGTGTTTCTGGCTGAAAGGCCTGTTGACGTCCTACTGCTTCATCCCATGCGACTTGTGGAGAAGAGGGGGGAACCCATGTAGGGATCTATTACAAAAAAAATTGGTTATTAGTAAAATGTACAACTTTCACTCATAATCGACTATATATTAAATTTTAAACTAATACTTACAGCACTCTGCGGACTCCAAGTTGGATAATGTGCCTCATAGGTTGGAGTCATCGGGATTTGCTGTTGTAATAAAATAAATTTCATAAATTATTAATTTAATAAAAACAAAAAACAGTAATATAATGTGAATTTCAGATTAACTAACCATGTTCTCGTAAAGGTTCGAATATGCACTAGGGTCAGCTAGCTGTTGTTGTTCATGCCAAGAAGGTTCTGGGACCTCTTCACTTGCACTTGTACCCTCGTCAGCTCTTCCACGCCTCTTCCTCGGCTTGGGCTGATAAGCGGGCCTTCCTCCAGCCACGATTTCTTCACGAGTTTGATTACGGGCATTCTTCCGGACACTTCTAGAAGACGGATGCATCTACAGTAACATAATATTTCAAAATTTACGCATACCAAACCAACAAAACAAAACAAAAAAACATCACAAATATGCAAAAACATCCGTCACGAAGGTCCAGTATACATTCGTCACGGATGTTTACTAAACCTTCGTGACGGATCTGAGTATAACATCCGTCACGAATAACCAGTAAACATTCGTCACGAATGTTTATGGGACCTTCGTGACGTATCTTCACCAAACCTTCGTGACGAAGGTTTTTGCAAAATTGCAAAAACGCAGAAGTGCCAACATATCCGCTGACGAATGAATTTGCACAAAATTTGCACAATTTGAAGCAGAAAAACAGTTTATGAAGGTATCCAAACACATTAGCCCCTAAATCATTTCATTCCATAAGTTTCTTAATCAAATCAAATTTACCCTAATTCATGAACAAATATCAATTTTGGGGATTATATCTAAAATTTGAAACAACTCTCAATTAGACATAAACAAACACCAATTGAACTAAAAAAACATGCTTAATACACATATCAATCTAGTTTAATCACCCCATTTCAATGGTTTTGACATATATTCATCAAACATGGAAAATTAATGCAAAAGAGAGTTAGAAATTACCTTATTGCTTGATTTGTTGATTATTGTAGTGAAAGAGATGAAGAATTGTAGAGAATGGTGTTGTGACTTGTTTGAGCTGCGCCGAAAAAGAGTATAATGGAGAAGAAGAAGTTACATTAGGGTTGGGTAAAAAATCTCTTTTATATCTGCAAAATTGATACATTCGTCACGAATGTCTGAGCAACCTTCGTCACGAAGGTTTTGAAAACCTTCGTCACGAATGTTTTACATACCTTCGTGACGAATGTTTATAGAACCTTCGTGACGAATGTATACAATAGTTACGTGACGAATGTTTGGGTGTGCTAAATAGAATTTTAGGGTGTGCCAAATAGTAAGCGCCTATATCTACCAACTACTAATGATTACATATTCTTCCCTGAGGGCTACATGTATATATAAAAAAACAAAATTATAAAATCTATATTTCATTACACATTGACCACCCCGATAAAATGATGAAATAACTCTAAGGGTGCGTTTGGATTCCAATATATTGAATCAATAATGCATTATTTTGCATTAAATTTTAATATGCGTTAAATGAAAATTTATTACGTTATTAAAATGTATTAAATTTTTCAGTGTGTTTGACAACATAAGTGTACTAAGTTTTTCCTCGGTCTATTTCTGGAACCTCCCTCATCCCTCAACTCTTTTCGGTGTTAATATTCAACAATAATACATTTTAAACTTTTATACAACCAAACATAGTTTTTAGTTTTAATGCATTATTTCTTTCATAATGCATTAAAATGCATTATGAATATCTATCCAAACACACCCTAATACAACTATCTAAAACAAACATTATAAACTTAAATCTACTCCAAAACGTTAAAGGTCAAGCTATAATAACCCGCGCGGAGCGCGGGTTCCCTCTCCCTATCTTAATATACTATAAAGTTAGGGGTTCTCCAAACATTTAATGCTTTGTTTTTAATGTATTATTTTCTTTTTCTTAATATACTATAAAGTTAGGGGTTCTCCAAGCATTTAATGCTTTGTTTTTAATGTATTATTTTCTTTTCCATTTGTTTCCTACGTTTACAAATATGTCGCTCAAATGATGATTTTAACCCACCAACACATGTCCATAATAGATCCGTACGGAACATATCATCATCTTCTACTCTTCGATTCCGTAATGCCTTATTGTGAAGTTTTAAAGGCCGTAAAACCCGCGCGTAGCGCGGGCCCAAAAAGTCTAGTTATACTATAAAGTTAGGGATTCTCCACTGCATTTAATGCTTTGTTTTTAATTTATCATTTTCCTGATTTTTTTATTCCCGTTTCTTTCTTACTTTTACGAATATATCGCTCAAATGATGATTTAGACCCACCAACACATGTCTATAATGAATCTTTATGGAACATATCATCATCTTCTACTATTTGATTCTGCAACTCCTTATTATGAAGTTTTATTGGTCGTAAAACCCGCGCGTAGCGCGGGCTCAAAAAGTCTAGTATTTTAAAAAAAATTATGAGATTAAATATTTTTACTATATAATTATTGCATAACTCTTTGTTTATTAACAACACATAGAATATGGTTTATAGAAGGTTAAAATTATAAATAAATAAGCATAGTATCTTACATATCTTAATTATCCTAAAATAAACATATACACATATTTATAATTTTTCTATTATATGATTTTGTTTATTAAAAAGAAAAATGATTAAAATGACATGTAGAAAAATGAAAAATGAAATGACATGTGGCGGAATAGTGAGGAAGTGACATGTGACAAAAATGGAGGTTTGCTTTTATATATGGAAAAGTATCCAGTAATAAATGAGAATGAATTTGGGCCGTTTGATCTCGCTTGATCGGGCGGACGGAGATATTTGCTTTTTGGGCGCGTTGATTATTCCAATTCTAAAGGTGTTGTTTCTATTTCTCCTTGAAATACGAAATACTTTTTACCGTATGTCAAGATTCTTATAAGCCATATATAGGTCAAGTTTTTGCATCAATTGATGATGGAATCAAATTTTATAGAAAATATGCACTTGAGGCTGGCTTTATTATACGTATCATGTCAGAGACTAACACTAAAGATGGAAGCAACGTTCCCCTTTGGAATTATCTTTGTTGCTCTAGGCATGGATATATGAAATTATATGGAAATACTGCAGATGACTCAACTTCATCTAAAAGGAAGAGGAATTCAAATAGATGTGGTTATGTTGCTAAATTAGCCCTTCATTATCTTGAACATGAGGTCTATTCTGTTAAGATTTTTTAGGAGCGTCATACACACTATATGGTTGATGAATCACAAAGACACTTTGCCAGGAGTAATCGAAAATTGACTCCTTTCCATGAGGACTTTATTATGAATTGTATCAAGTCCAATATTGGTACAAGCAAGACATTTAAGATGTTCAAGAATTATGTTGGATCATACTCCAATGTCGGTGCCTCTTTGATTGATTTCAAGAATTTTAACAGAGAGCTCAATGCGTATATGGTTGGTTGTGATGCTCAAATGGTAATTGATAGTCTTTTTCACAAGAAAGAGAGATTTGAGGCCTTCTATTTTGAGTACTTTGTCAATAAGCATGATCAACTAACTCGTTTATACTGGGCTGATCTGATTGCACGCAAGAGTTTTTCATTCTTTGGTGATGTAGTGTCTGTTGATGCAACATACAAATCAAATAGGTAATTTTTTATTCTAAATTTATTATCATCCAATCTGTTGTCATATATTTATTTTTTTATATAAATTAAATGAACTTAATGAACATTATTAATAAGTTTGATGAACTTTCTTAATAGTTTTGGTGAACATTCTTAGTAGTTTTAATGAACTTGCTTAACCGTTTTGATGAACATTGTTAATTGTTTTGATGAACTTTGTTAACAATATTGATGAACATTGTTATATGTTGTGATGAACGAACAACGCAATTTTGATGAATATTGTTAATTGTTTTGGTGAACTTTGTTAACAGTATTGATGAACATTGTTATATGTTGTGATGAACCAACACCATAGTTTTGATGAACATTGTTAATTGTTTTGGTGAACTTTGCTAACAGTAATGATGAACATTGTTAACATTGTGATTTATTTCTTTTGTTTTTTAGGTATGATATGGTGTTTGTTCCTTTTAGTGGAGTTGACAACTATAAGTGTTCAATCATCTTTGCATTTGGTCTATTGTTGAATGAAGATATTCTATCTTATGTATGGGTTTTTTATCATTTCAAAAAGGCAATGAGACATGAACCTTTTGTTATATTGACTGATCAAGATGTTGTTGTCAAGTCTGTTGTTGAATCTGTTTTTAGCTCACGTGTTCATCGTTTTTGCATGTGGCATATAATGTTCAAAGTGTCGGGTAAGATTAAAGTTGAACCATCTCAAAATCAAGAATTCAGGGATAGATTCAATGTTATTGTTTGGAGTGATGAGCTTACTCCTGTTGATTTTGAGGAGCTTTGGAATGGTATTATAGATGATTTCAATCTGCAAGATAATGTGTGGCTCAAGACAATGTTTGATCTTCAACAGTTATGGATTCCTACTTTCTTTCAAAATGTCCATATGGGTGGCTTACTTAGAATAACTTCCGGGTCTAAATCTCCGAACTTCTTCTTCTCACATTTCATTGGCTCAACATCATCTTTTGTTGTGTTTATATTACAATTTGAAAATGCTATTGATAGTCAAAGACACAATCATCGTAAGCATGATTTTGAATCTTCCACTCGCCGTCCTACTCTTCAGACACCGACACAATTGGAAGTACAAATTTTTGATCTCTATACGCAGCCTCTTTTTGATGATATGCAAACACAGCTTTTTGTCATCTTCCTATGATTGTGTTCTTGTTAATTCTGTCACAGAGGGTGATGTTCATTACTATCGTGTTCGTGATCATTTTGAAAAATCATTTGTGGTTCAACATTTACCATCCACGAATGAGTATAAGTGTTCTTGTAATTGATTCTTGCATCTAGGTCTTTCATGCTGTCACATGATATTGGTTGTCAGATGTGTATGCATACCTTTGGAAGTCAAAATATCTGATCAGTATATCTTACCACGATGGACTAAGAGCTCAACATTGAAGCCAACATTTGAGATTGATGGTTTAGTGTTTATAGAATCTGTTAAGATGGATGAGAAGAAGATTTGCTTTATGATGTTATGTTTGAGATACATAGTATTATCAATAATATTGAGCATGATTATGGTCAATTGAAAGACTTGTTAGTTGTTCTAAAGGAGAAGCACAAGTTGTACAATTCATCAATTTAGACTAAGTCATCTTCTGTGAGTAACAAGAAGACTCCTACAAAAAGAAGAGAGGCAAGATTTGAGAAGTTTCTTGGTCCTTTACCAAATACAATTTCTGTCCTTTCACCTCCACAATCAAAGAACAAAGGCAGACCAAAAATTGTACGTTTGAAGAGTACAATATAGAACGTTAGAGTTGATTCCAAAAGGTGAAGAGGTGTTGTTCTATACGTTTAAAATCCGGACACAACCGCTATACATGCCCCGAGAAGACGTCAACAACAGTTTGAAAGTTAGATCATTTAAAATAACATCATTTAGTCTCTTTTGCTGTTTTTGTGAATATTTATAAACTACTTGATGAACATTTGTAGCTTATATGAGGAACAATATGAGAGACAATGATATATTGTTGAATATACTGTTTTCAGATATTTAATAATGTTGGTATTTCTCTCTATCATTACAAGTCATTTTTTCAAGTACATGTGATGAACATTTATAGTTTATTTGATGAATTTTCTCTGTTTATTTGATGAACTTTCTGTTTTAATTCGATGAACATTTGAGAAAACGATGATGAACTTTTTGTGTTAATTTGATGAACATTTGAGACAAAAATAACGAACATTACTTTGTAAATTGTTGAACATTTGAGATAAAGATGATGATCATTTTATGACATATTTGATGAACTTTCTCTTCAATTTAGATGAACATTATAGAGAAAGTTGATGAACATTTGGTTGTAAATTTTTACTTGGATGATGAACATTCTATAATTTATTTGACGAACTTTCTGTATTAATTAAACGAACATTATAGACAAAGACGATGAACATTAGGCGGTGAATTGATAAACATTTTGAGATTAAGATGATGAACATTAGCTGGTCTGGCTGCCGGAACAGGTGTTTGCCGTCACAGAGTTGAGTCCCTCATGAAACTGGATTTTTTTAGGGCGTTGGTTCAGAGGGAGTTTGACTCTCGTAGGAGGAAAGTGTTTTGACTGTTGGCTAAGCTCTTAGAGGGACGAGTGTTTAAAGACCAAGACATGGTGGCGCCATAGATAGAGAAACAGAGAGTCAATCAAAAGGGACATAGATCTAGACGACGACATTGTTTACTTGGCGAAACAGAGAGTTCTAGGGAGAGAGGCGGTAAGAATAAGAGACTGACATACATAAAGGGATTGGGGTTTCATATAATTGGGTTGGGTTTGGGCTTAAATTAGGTTTGCTTAATCGGACTTAGTTTAGTTTAATTTGGATTTGGGTTAGATTAGTTTAGTGTGTTACTTTGGGTTTAAAAATTAATTTCTGTTTTAGAATAAAATTGTTATTGATTAAGAAATGAATGGAAAATATTACAATGGAAAACATGGTTTAGATGGTTGATCTCATAGATAAACGGTTATTAGGAACATAAATGGATAAAAATAAAATAAAGTTTAATAAATTGAGTAACTGTATAATGATAACAAAATTAATGGATAAAAAAAGAAATAAGACAATCAAAAGAGACTCACAAAATAAAAGGAAAAATGACCAAAAATAATCTCAACTTTCACTTATGAACAAAAAATAGTCTCAACTTTCATATTAACCAAAAATAATCTCAACTTACAATCTATGAACCAAAAATGGTCCAAATGATTTTTTTCGATTGAAATTCCGCTTAACTTGATGATGTTTACTAGAGATTTTTTCATAATTGGTCTTAGTAAATGTTGTTTATGTGTGTAATCTTTATTATAAGATGTCATCTTATTATTAAATTATCTTAAATTTTAATGGAAAAAATCGTTTGAACCATTTTTGGTTGATGAATTGAAAGTTGAGATTATTTTTGGCCATTTTTTCGAAAATAAAAACGGGATAAACAAACCGGGACCAAGAGAGTACACACTTTAAACACAATTTCTTTTACAAAGTCTTTATTTGACACACCCTAAAAGTTTATTTAACACACTCATACATTCGTCACGAAGGTATTTGGTCAGACATTCGTCACGAAGGTATATGGCCAGACATTCGTCACGAAGGTATTGGGGAGATCCGTCACGAAGGTATATAGGACTTACGTGACGAATCTTTTTTAAAAAAAAAAAATAATAATTCAGAATCTTGTAGAGAATTTCAATACGAGTCCGTGCATATAAAATACGTCCAAAACGGACATCGTTTGCCCTTCCAAAAGCCCTAAAAACAAAACAGTCGTTTTTGTTAAGTTCGTAATATTTAAACATAAATGCATAATTATACTTTATAAGTAATAAACTAGTGATATTAAATGATAATATACAATTATAGTATATAAATTTAATTGCATGATTATTAACTATAATTAATAATTATATTATACAAATACTAAATTTATATAACTTTTTGCTTTTACGAACTTAACGCATACGACTATTTTGTTTTGGAGGCTTTTGGAAGGACAAACGATGTCCGTTTTGGACGTATTTTATATGCACGGACTCGTATTGAAATTCTCTACAAGATTCTGATTTTTCTAGATTCGTCACGTAAGTCCTATATACCTTCGTGACAGATCTCTCCAATACCTTCGTGACGGATGTCCTTCGAACCTTCGTGACGAATGTCTGGCCATATACCTTCGTGACGAATGTCTGACCAAATACCTTCGTGACGAATGTCTGGCCAAATACCTTCGTGACGAATGTATGAGTGTGTTAAATAAACTTTTAGGGTGTGCCAAATAGTAAGCCCCTTTTTTAAGGGCTTCTAGTCTCCTCTCTTGTATTGAGTTTTTAAGCCTAAAAAATTAAGGCCATGGGACTTCAATATTTCAACTTCATCAACATAAATTCTTTAAAAACCAAGAATTACGTCAAAGTACAATGTTAAATTGAAACCGGCTATAAATCATTCTTCTGTGTAGGGAGGACTGAAGAGTTAATGCTGCCAAGATCATTTGGTAGTATTACTCTAAAAACTGCATAATGATGATTCAAACTTTTCTCTCCCTGCAACCTATGCACACTTCCGAGTGCACCCGCGTGTGGATTCGGAAAAGCAAAGAATATGCGCCTTATTCGCTGATGTACAAGAGCCATAGCACACCTGCAATGATATATAGCAGGAAATTATAAGATACCATGGTTCAAATATTGAAAAGCCACATGGAATGTGCAGGAAGTTCCATGATAAAGCTACACTAAAACCGAGAATGTGCAGGAGGCACAAGTTGAGTATTTTTAGACAGAATGTAGTACGAAGAAATTTAGGTATGTGATGCCATAAGAACCTACTATTTCAGCCTTCTATAGAATCAAAAGAAATTAAAATACTTAGTGAATTGTTGAGGCATAGTTATGCTGTCCAAAATTTCTGGGGTTGAAGATTAGGGGAGTACAGAGTACTACATCAGAATTATATACTGCATAATAATGAACTTACATCGCACATGGCTCCCAAACAAGGTAGATGTCGAAACCAGTACAAAGGTATGGGCGCATCAAATCAGACTGAACAGTGTCTTTTGAAATCTTCCCATTATCTGCACCCTAAATTTATACCACAAGTCTATCATTTATAAATTATACATAATGAAGGGAAAAACACAGCATAAAGGAAATATTAGACCATTAATTGACCTACCAATGTTTATACAATTAAATATAAAGAAAAAGAAAGTAGATAGAGCTTACATTATTAGCAACTCTCATTCTTTTGGCAGGTGCGCATGTTGCGAGAGGATCTACTTGAATCAAATTCTCATTAATATAATCCGTACTAGGGAAAAGAGTTCTATCTCTAGCAGCAGATTTTTCAATAGCCACCAGAGCGGCGTGTCTTAAAGGGTGCCAATAACATGAACTTGATGTAGATAGGCTCTGCTGGGACCAATGCCAAGGGTTTAAACACTGGACTGCGGTGCTTAGATTTATTCGATCATTATTTGGATAGTTTGATAACAATTTGTTGGACGAACATTTATTGACAAAAGAATGTGAAGCAAAAGCTTCCGAGTGCTCAAAGCTAGAAGTATTTCTTTCTGCGTCATTTCCATCAGGAGAAGTATGCCATGAACAGATATCATCACGTGTAGTGGCGATTACTTGATTACTAGATGGATCTACAATAATGGCAGCATTGACAACCTGCCAGTTATAATAAACACCAAACTAATCTTCATCAAACTTCTTAAAACAGCCAAGTTCGTGTTTTAGATTTTTATTGACTGGGGCTGCCAAAAAATCACCAACTTGAAATTAAGAATCTTTTACCTCTTTTCTAGTCGTGGACAAATTAATAGCATGCTGCATAAAGGTGAAAACTGTCTGTGATCCTTCTTCACTAAAGCCTGTAATGCCCTCAATATTGCTAAAATTTGGAAAAAATACAGCAGACTGTCACGCTAAAGCTTACACAGCCCACATAAGGAAAGAATTACATGTTAGAGCTGCAAATGCATAAAATTGAAAGGAAATTGTGTGAAAATTGACTGAATATATAATCCGAATTAATTAATGTTACTTCAAGCTCAAAGGTAATGATGACAGTAACTGGATTTTATGTTATTGTCATTTTGCATTGTTTCATTAGCTACTAAATGTAATATTTCCTAGAACTATTTTTTGAAGTCCAAGTTTTAGTCTTTTAATCTTCTTGGTTTTGAAAATTTAACAAAGAAAAACAAGCAATATGACTTAAAGTATTATAGTTTTGATCACTTCACGAAAACCATTATTAGTTCTGTAGCATTGTAGCTGTGGCGGCTTCAAACACTTAACCAAAACTTGGCATTCTTTGGTCGAATGATAAGAACAAAAGGCAGTCACCAGGAATAAGAGAAAACGCAAATAATGTGCATATGAACTTCAAAATTTCAAGCCGTAAAGGAAATAACACAAAAAAACAAGTATGACTTACTAGGTTGGTGGATGAAATGATGTAGGCCAAAGTTTGCATTGTTCCTCCCACTCTTCTTTCGATGTTGCCGCATATTTGCACACCTAACGTTTCAGAATGATTAAACAACAATGCCAGATGTAGCAAATTGAGATAAACACATGGAAAGATCATATATGCATCTCACTAACAATCCAGAAATCAATTTAATTTACAAAAAATGACTACAATATGATACTGAAGTCAAGCTTGCAATTAGGTTTTCAAGAAATCAGGGTAAACAATATTACTCCGAAGCTTGCACCTCACAACTTTAGTTGTACAATTTGACTTTGGGATCATTAGTAGATATTCTTAAAAAAACATCTTGATAGCAAAATTTGAATAGCAACTCCAACACAGCAAGAGTTGAAAGTAAAAGTACACGCCATATGTGACAATAAAAGAAACTCGCAGCCCAAAGTGGATTGGGGAAAAGAAACTTCAGCTGCAGACAAGCAATTCATTTGTGTTAATTCAAAGACAGTTTCATTTGAGTGATTTCTTTTGTGATTACTCGATTCTATAGTATCATTCTATATTGATTAATCATAGACAAAGACAATCAATACAATGAGGAACGTAGAAACAACGGATTGTTAAAGATTGAAAAAACTAATGAACAAGCAATGACCTACTTGTGTAGCAAATGTACTCAATTTGTAAGCACTGATTAGCTCAGTAACTTCCTTGGGTAAATCAGTTACATCACCTTCGATATCACTAGCAAGACATAATATTACTGACAACTGTGTCTTCCCTGTGAAACAGCAAATTATCAAGTCATTTGCAGTTGCCTCTTCAGGAGTAAATATGATGATATTGATACATCAACATATAATTGTTTTAACTTTTAAGTACAGAGGTAGAAGGATAGATCAATTGAAAGAAAGTGAAAAACATACTTATATGCTGAGATTTTCCAGAAACATACCATCATCGAGATGTTTCTTTCGGATTCTCTTAATATGCCGTAGATTTTCCAGTGGGGCCGCTTGGTTCAACTTCCTAAATGATGGTAATTTTGTATAAGCAGTTATGCATGTGTCTATATATACAAAGCCGAAACCAGAAACAATATTTTGCTCTTTTTTGGAGCTCTAATATCAACTTCATGATCAGAAAGCTGATATTTATTCTCTGTAGTGCATATTCTAGCTATCCTGAAATACATATATGCTTATCCAAATTACAGTAAAGACTACAAATGACTGACATCATAGAATTCATTAAGGAAAAAGTGTTATTTATATCATGCCCATTAAATGAGAAGATTGGGACAAACCTGACCATAGCATGTGCAAATTTTGGGTCAATCAATGAAGCAAGAACGTTAACTGCATTTAAAAGAAAACCAAAGTGAATGAAAATGAGATCTTGCTATGAAACTGAATGAAATAATGTGACTAAAGGAGCACCCTGGTAAAGATGGGAAATAGGAAAGGAAGAGAGAAAATCATATCAGAAGATGATCAAATTAGGATGCCCATTCTAACTTTTAAGCCCAGCAGAGTTATATAATTGTTTAACCATACAATGAAGTCTGGATGTTCTTCAGCAGGCACAAAGTGTTTCCACAGATATATTATAGAGATAATTTCTAAAACATCTGGTAAGACTGTAAGAGGCATAGGTTGAGAAGGATGTCACAGATATATAAGTAGAGAGAAAGAAAGAACTTAACCAGTTGGTTGCTGGCCAGGTGAAGTAGGTTCCTTGCCAGGAATGTGAATGATCTCACCCTTATCGCAGACCATGCTCATATCCAAATTGCCAATGATCTCACCCTTTTTGCTGATTAGAAAACGAGGGATAAGAAACAGAATTTATAACAAAGCTATACGATGACATAAAGCAAAATAGGAAAAGACAGGTAATTGAGCATAAGAAGATATCGCCACAATTTGGGTGTCTACAGGATCAGCTACTGGTTCTAACCACATCCATGACACAATATTTATGCATCAAAAAGCTTAAGGTTAACTACCATACTTCTCAAAAAACACAGCAATAAGATTCAAGAGGGTAAAAAAGAGATTATTTTTTTCTTCAAAGAATTGTATCAAGTAGCTTACACCACCAATTTTAAATTTATTTCTTGGGCTACAAAACATAGCCCATAAAAACATACACTTGGACAAGCAATCTTTCAACCCACAACAATGAACATCAGCATAGAGGCAGTCTCTGACATTCAAATGAAGTAATAGACAATGCAGTTTACCATAAACAAGCAAACACCAGAATGCCAAATAACAATTTGGTTGCCACATACATATCAGGCAAAGTACAAAAAAAAACTGAAAGTCTGAGTTCAGCTTGAAACTTACCTTAAGAGACGTTGTGGCGTCGTTGGCAAATTCAATAGGGAAGGAGATACAAATCCAGTGGTGTGTGCTGTGGTGGGTGGATCACTGGATTGTTTGAATGTTTTTCATAAGACGGAGATAACCTAATTCGAAGTGGGTTGTATAGGAGGATAATTTTGTCAAAAAAAAAAGAAGCTTGTTTGTAGGAAAGGAAAAAAGAACGAATTTTGGAGGGCATCTAGAAGCTTCACGTGGCTACCTCTCACGCACAAACCCTCCCTATAAAACGTACAGCGCAGGACAACGGCGGTGACTCTTTCTTTCTTTTGGTTTGGTTAAACCCTAAACCCTCATTTTCTTCCGCAGCTCCAATCCTTCAACACATTTTTCACCTCTAATGGCGGCCCTTCTCCTTCGCCGATCTCTTCAACGACGCGAGTTCGCCTCTTTGTCCTCGTTTGCATCTGTATGTATCTCATCTCCATGTATTTCTTCTGTTTTCCTTGTTCCGTTTTCCATTTGTCGACTATTGATTCATTGGATTTGTCAGTGTAGAGATTAATTTGGGGAATAACACTAGATGGATCAATTCCTTTCATTTTCATCATACTCTTTGCGATTTTGATTGTCTCCACTGGCAAACAGATGTCTTTACTTGTATTAATGGTGTATGTGTTGATTTGAATGTTTTTTCGTTGCCTGATGTGAAAGTTTATTTGTTGAATTTCAGCTTGCTGGGAAAACACAGCAGAGTCCACTTCTTGGATCTAAGTTTTCGTCCTTGATTAGGCCGTTCAGGTAAGCTAGTATCTTTATTTCTTCATGATGTCTTTTCTCTTATAAATGCTAAATTGGTGACTCCTGTCTACAGCACAAGGCCAGCTGGGAATGATGTTATTGGTATTGATTTGGGTACTACAAACTCCTGTGTTGCTGTCATGGAGGGCAAGGTTTGTTGATGATCTTAAATTATATTAGGTTTTTGTGCTTCTGAATTGGTACAATCCAGGAACTTGATTAGATTTTATTTAATCTTTGTTAGAGCGCCAAAGTGATAGAGAATGCTGAAGGAGCTAGAACTACACCATCTGTTGTTGCCTTCTCCCAGAAGGGGGAGCTTCTTGTTGGTACCCCAGCTAAGCGTCAGGCAGTGACTAATCCTACCAACACTGTATTCGGAACTAAGCGTTTGATTGGAAGAAGGTTTGATGACTCACAAACGCAAAAGGAGATGAAGATGGTGCCGTATAAGATTGTCAAGGCGCCTAATGGAGATGCGTGGGTAGAAGCAAACGGCCAAAAATACTCCCCTAGCCAAGTCGGAGCGTTTGTGCTAACTAAAATGAAGGAAACTGCTGAGGCTTACTTGGGAAAGTCTGTTTCCAAAGCTGTTGTTACTGTCCCCGCATACTTCAATGATGCTCAAAGGCAAGCAACAAAGGATGCTGGGAAAATTGCTGGGCTTGATGTTCAGAGAATCATAAATGAGCCCACTGCAGCTGCACTTTCCTATGGATTGAGCAACAAAGAGGGTCTAATTGCAGTTTTTGACCTTGGTGGAGGAACTTTTGATGTTTCCATCTTGGAAATCTCCAACGGTGTCTTTGAGGTATAAATTTCTCCTTTTTTGTATTCTGTAGTATTTAGTTGGTAAAAAAGATTGCTAAGACATTATTGCTCTACAGGTTAAAGCTACAAACGGTGACACGTTTTTGGGTGGAGAGGACTTTGACAATGCCTTGCTAGAGTTTCTAGTCGACGAGTTTAAAAAAACTGAGTCGATTGATCTTGCAAAGGACCGACTGGCTCTGCAGAGGCTTAGAGAGGCAGCTGAGAAGGCCAAAATTGAATTGTCATCTACATCCCAGACTGAAATCAATCTGCCATTTATTACAGCAGATGCATCTGGTGCCAAGCATTTGAACATCACCCTCACACGGTCAAAATTCGAGGCCCTAGTAAATGACCTGATAGAGAGGACAAGAAACCCATGTAAAAACTGTTTGAAGGATGCTGGAGTTTCCTTGAAGGAGGTCGACGAGGTCCTACTTGTTGGAGGCATGACCCGTGTCCCAAAGGTGCAAGAGATAGTTTCAGAGATTTTTGGAAAGAGCCCTAGTAAAGGAGTCAACCCAGATGAAGCCGTTGCTATGGGTGCTGCTATTCAGGGTGGTATCCTTCGTGGTGATGTTAAGGAGTTGCTTCTTTTGGATGTTACTCCCTTATCTCTCGGTATTGAAACGTTGGGCGGAGTCTTCACCAGACTCATTAACAGAAACACTACTATTCCTACTAAGAAAAGTCAGGTAATAACATGAATCCCTATTTCTTCTTCTTTTCTCTAACTAGGGTGCATGATAAGACCATACAGTGTGATAAACCCATGACCAAAAAGTTCGTAGAATCTAGAATAATTATGCAACCATGCGTGTATTCTCTAATTATAATTAGTGGCTGTTAATTTATAGCAGTAGTGTTTGCTAATGAGTGACGCATCATGCTGTGCTATTATTTTAGGTATTCTCAACAGCAGCTGACAACCAGACACAAGTGGGAATTAAGGTTTTACAAGGAGAACGTGAGATGGCATCAGACAACAAGCTTATGGGCGAGTTTGATTTGATGGGAATCCCACCTGCTCCACGTGGCATGCCCCAAATTGAGGTGACGTTCGACATTGACGCCAACGGTATTGTGACAGTTTCAGCCAAAGACAAAGCCACATCAAAAGAACAGCAAATCACCATTCGTTCATCCGGCGGTCTATCAGATGACGAAATCGACAGGATGGTCAGAGAAGCCGAGCAACACGCTCAGAAGGATCAAGAGAGGAAGAGCCTCATTGACACTAAGAACACAGCCGACACCACAATTTACAGCATTGAGAAGAGTTTGAGCGAGTACAGAGAGAAGATTCCAAGTGAGATTGCAAAGGAGATTGAAGATGCAATTGCAGATTTGAGGAGTTCAATGGAGAAGGACAATGTGGATGAGATTAAGGCCAAGATTGATGTTGCAAACAAGGCTGTATCTAAGATTGGACAACACATGTCAGGTGGAGCCTCAGGGAGTGATTCAGCCGGTGGTGCTTCGCCTGGTGGTGATCAGACACCCGAGGCTGAGTATGAGGAGGCTAAGAAGTAGGAGGCGAGCTCTGGTTTTGTAGCCCGGTGAATGGTTTTATTTCTAAACTAATATCGTTATTAATCCGTTATATTTTTGTCTCTCTCTGGTTAGGGGTTTTATTTCGTGTATTTGAGATCACGGGAAAATGTGATGTACAACTTCTTCAGAATCTGGGATTGATCCGGATAAAACTGCACGTCTTTGTGGGCGAATGGATAATTCTTTACAAACATGAAGTTGTGAGCTGGTTTGCTTTAACTAATAGGTAAACATAAGAGAAGAAACTTCCTACATTTCATTTGACATTTTAGATTGCATCGTTACTGGCTGCGGTTCACTGAGCAACTTGTTTTTTAGGAGAACGGACGAGTCCGTCGTTTCTAGTGCCAAATATGTACTGGTTAGACTACCCACGACGGGGGTTTAATAGAATAGGTTACACAGTAAAATTTTTGTTATGCAGCTTATGTTTGAGTTGTATTCTATTTGGATAACATACAAATTAAAAATGATCAAATGATTCTTCTAAATTCTAAATTTGTATTTAACTAATATAATATAGTTTTTTAACCAAATATTAAATTTATATAGATTATAAAAATAAAAAATAATTTTTTTAAATATTTATAACGTATTTTATCCTACATAGACATACATATTCCACATAGGTATATTACTTTTTATTAAAAGTAGATCCGTAACCCCGCGCGTAGCGCGGGGAAATTACGATTTTTTGTTTGCGGTTAATATCATTAAATAAGCTATTAATGTTCAATTTGATTTAGTTATTCAACATAAAAGTGAGTGTATTAATGAAGGAATAAATGAATCGAGTAGCGCGGGAAAATTACGATTTTTTGTTTGCGGTTAATATCATTAAATAAGCTATTAATGTTCAATTTGATTTAGTTATTCAACATAAAAGTGAGTGTATTAATGAAGGAATAAATGAATCGGACCCGATACCGATTTCATTTACTTTCGGCCAAGACCAACCAACTTTTATATATATATATATAGATATATAGATAAATCTACATAGTTAATGCAATCTACATAGCATAATTATACTTATATTAATCTTAATTTATAAAATTATAATACAATATTTATTAAAAATTTAAAATTTAAATATATATTATTGTATTGTGTAAATATATGATTGCTAAGAATGAAAAATAGATACTTTAACCTATGTTCAACTATTAATAAAAAGTATCTGATTACCTTCTTCATCTTCATTGAGTTTTATCCTTCGTTCCTTTCGCACGTTTTTTGAATAAACTGATTCTTCTTAGGATGTGAATCCCATAATAAACCCTCTTAGATTAAACTAGTTACCTCCACTTGTAGTGGGGGTAGTTGTAGCGGTCTGGCGGTCTTCCGGCGACCACCCAATGACTTTCCGAGGACCACCCGGTGGTTGTCCGGTAGAGGTCCGGCGGAAGTCCGGCGACGGTCCGACGGTAGTCTAATAATAAATTAAAAAGTTAAAGTATATAAATAAATGAAAATTTAAATCTAATTCAAATCGGTGAACATTTAAATATAATGTGATGAACATTCTTTTGATGAACATTTAATTATAATGTGATGAACACTCTGTTGGTGAACATGTAAGTAAAATGTGATGAACATTCAGTAGAGTATATCAAAATGAACATTTATCAACATTTATGAATAGCGTGATGAAAATTTAAGCCGATTGTAATGAACATTTTATTAAATGTTTGTATAAGAATGTTTGATGAATATTTAATGATGAGATGATAAAAGTATAATAAGTTTAGTTACAAGTTTATCGAAGTGTATACAATTATTTTTTTCGTGGTTTATTAACCATGTAAGGTAAGCCCACTAAAATCTAAAATGGTCAAACAAAAATTGTTGCTTTAATATGTTATTTTGTTTTTACAAATTTGGACTCAGGGAGCTCACTCGACCACTCAATAGTCAATACTCTCGTCCTTCGCTTTCCCAGAATCACTTTCAACAAGGTTTCACCGAAAGGTAAGTTCTTTTTCTCTTTACTCTCAGATCTTAGTAACCCTAAACTTGTATAAACTTGTGCAGTATGAAATTAGGTCAAAGTGAGTATCCCAAATCTGTAGTTTGTAAACAACAAATTCGTCACCCTAATTTATTTGCTTCGAAGGTAACCTCCAGGGTTTCGAAACACTTTTAGAGGGTTAAGTGAATTATATACGGAGTATTTGAGATGGGTACAGCAGCTGTGGTGTAGGTTGGTCCACTTAGAATTAACAAAATGATTTGGTGATGACACTTTGAAACTTTTTTCTTGGTGGGTGAATCTTGGTGTTGTTGTAGTCGTGAAGTATTGTTCTGTGGCTTTTACCCGTGTTTGGCAACTTTTGGACTAGTTGAGGATAGATAGACTTTTCCAAGTTAATTTAAAGATGGCAGTTTCTATGACTAAAGCAATTTCCATTTGGTATCTGCTTAGCTTTTGAAAATTAGAAGACAATGATCTATCATCTATGCAAGGAGTGTCAATGCGACTTTATGTCATCTAGAGAATGTTGGATACATCCCCTGCCTTGCTTAATGAAACTTCAACCTGTAAAGTATTTTAACAATGGGAAAAAAAACATCTCATTGTCTTGTAATTTTTGCTAGGTGGGTGGTATTTACCTTCTTTAAGAAATTTGTCCTCAGTTCAAAAATAAGGTTACTGTATAGTATGACTATGCTGCCAAATGTCTATACTAGCCAAGATAATATTTAAGGAAAAATCATGTCATGATTACTAATACATGCATGCTTAAATGTTGGGATCTGTGATGCAAGTGTGAAAAGATCATGCGTAAATAGTGTGAATTTGGCCTGCATTAAATTAGAACTTGGTTAGGAGTAGGATCACTATAGCCTAGATTTGACCAATATATGCTAATTACCAAATCCTTCTCTATGGTGATTGGTAGCAAGGCTGGAAGAGATTGAAGATTATTGATTAGTGTACGAGCATGTTAGGCCCAACGGAAACTCCGGGGAATTTCGAGTTTGCCTTTAATGATGTTGATTTGTCGGATCGGGTCCTCCATATTGAGATCACAGACGACTCTTTAGATCACGGAGGACGTAATCATGTTTCTAATAGGAAGCGTATGCGAGAGGACTTGGAGAAGGAAAATGGTGTGTTACCTTCGCTATGTGCATTAAGTTTTATTCTTCCTAAACTTCCTTCCTTTCTCACGTTTTTTCTATGAAAATGATTCTTCCTGTTGGTTCAGATTTGGGATTCTTTTGCAGTTGTTTGATGTTTTTTTCGCTATTTCCACTTAGTTTTGTATGCTTTTGTTCCTAGCAAAAAGGGAACACTAAACAAGGCACGACTGTAAATGTTAAGTGATCAACCAAAGAGAAAAATTATCATATAATTTCTGGTTGTTAGTGAAGCCCAAAGAAAAATGACAATTCTTAATAAAAAAATATTGTATAGTTTTCTTTACGATGAACCAATAATTGTTGTAGTATTCATGCTTATATGCTGGGATCTATAATTCACTGCACCACTGAGTTTATGATACATCTCTATTTATATACATGAACTATGAAAGCATGTCTGTTTTTTTTTTGCTTTTTCTATGGATTAGATGTTTAAGTTATATCGGTTTTGTGGATATAGGAGATGATGATACTCGTAGTCACGGTTCAGATTGTTCTAGAGTTGTCGAAGTTAAAACTTTTCACATCAGCTCTCCTATTGTAGCTGCAAAAAGCCCCTTCTTTTACACGGTAACAGCCTCTCTTTTTATTTATTTTATTTACTTGTTTCTTTACTTCGGTACCTATTAAAGCTGCTAACTCTATGATGGTGCAGTTATTCAAAAATGGCATGAAAGAATCACAGCAGAGGGAAGTAATCTTGAGAGTCAATGAATCTGGTTTGCGTCATCCTTGTACTCATTCGATCAAAGAATCACAGCAGAGGGAAGTAATTTAAGCCGATTGTTATGAAGCGAAGACCTAACCTCCTCCAGCGTCACAGTCTCTTTCCCAACGATAAAAGACTACACAAAATTCTCAAACGACAAAGGCAGAGATACCAACAAGATCAAAGCAGCATCCTCATCATCAACCTTCTCATCAATATTACGCAAATCTAAAAGAATTGTATTCAATTGATCAAGGTGATCTCTAAGAGGTGTACCTTCTTCCATACGCAGGCTGAAAAGACGTTGCTTCAGCATCAACTTGCTGGTCAATGACTTCGTCATGTAGAGGCTCTCCAACTTCGACCACAACTTTGCAGCGGTTTCCTGATCTGCAATCTCTGTAATGACATCGTCAGCGAGGCACAACATAATCATCGAATGAGCCTTTTCCTCCATAGTTTTGAACTCCACGGAGGTTGCATCCATTCCATTCTTGTCTTTCGCTAACGGCGCCCACAGACCGTTTTGCTTCAGCAAAGCCTGCATCTTGATTCGCCACAGACTGAAACTGTTTCTCCCTGTAAACTTGTCGATCTTCGTCATGGATACCGACATCGTTCTCGGCGGAAATTCGAACCTGCTCTGATACCAGTTTGTTGTAACAGAATCGAAACGAGAACAAAGTAAACGCAAGAAAGACACACAGATATACGTGGTTCACCAAGTTTGGCTACGTCCACAGGAGAGGGAGATCAGATTATGCGGAGGCGGTAATATAGTTTCGGTACAATTAGGGTTTACACATAAGCCGCTATATATAGCGCTAAACAACCTTAAGCCCAACAACAAAACTGATGGGCCCAATAAAGCCCATACAACAGATATCGTGTACAGTGAGACCCCCGTGCTATCTGTCGCAGTGTGTGATTCAGATTCAAGGCATACTAACAGCAGGTTTGGTGGTCAAGAACCTTATCCACTGGAACGATATCATGGCTGATGAAAGTGAGTATTTTATAGACGGGATCCTACGCCTTCGTGTCACTGTGAGCATCAGCGACTTCTAGACTTGACCAGAAGATTAGAATTGTAATTTTGAAGGCCTTAGATCAGATTGGAAGTAGCTGGCTTCTTTTTGTGCTAACTCCTGGATATAATCAATGTTTGGATATATGTAAATGGTGGTCTAACTTGTTTGCTGGTCTCAAACCAAAAACTGATGTTCCTGGCCTGGTCAAAAACCTTGCATGGACAAGGTTAAAGCATGTTGCAGTTAATTTATGTATGAATTTGTGTTGGTAAAGCCCATTCATGCAGGAAACTGGCCTTTTAAGTTCATGTCTTGTAGCCTGATGTTCAAAACGCATGAGTTCAGTAGTATTGGTCAAATCCCATCAGTTGGCCAAGTCAGGAAAAGAGTTGAGTATGGATTGCAGGCAATGGACAATCGCTCATTGTTGCATAATTCAGATAAGCTCTCATTATCAACCCCACCTCACAATATACCTACCCGTAGTGTATAAGAGCAGGCTTCTACTCTGTATTCATAGAGGAGATCAAATGTCAAAGAATTTTATATATGGATTCTACCCTATAAAGTAGTGATTTTATAGAGGAGATCAAACGCTAAATGACTGCGAAAACATACGTTGTTCAGTCAACTTACAAAACCGTGTAGAATGATGACAATATAAGGCTACATATTTGAAAAACTCCTGTATTCGTATTTGCTTTTAATTTTCTAAGTAGAAAGTTTAAGTTGTTATTCTCTTTCACTTTTTACAAGATGGATAGATATATCTCATACGTATGATTTGGATTCATTAAGTTTATATCATAAACCAGCACAAATAATAGATAAAGCACAAGTGTGGTCTGCATTGAACAATTTAGTAAATTTATACGTCTGAACTCGTATTGAAATTCTTTATAAAAATAATATATATCGTGACGGATAATCATATTTTAATGTTAGTATATCACAGATATAAACATACAACATGTACGAATGTGCCTCATCCGAAGCCTTCTATATGTCACGTATGATGCCGATGTAACCCTCCTCATGTAACCCTCATTGTAGAGAAAAAGTGAGATGAGTTACATGAGTGATGTGGAAGGGAGAGAAAAGTGAAAATGTGCTATGCGACCCATTTATGCGGCCCCCATTGCTGATAGCTTTAGACCTGGCCAAACATGGGCCCGAGCTGGGTCTGAGCCGGGCTACATTCATTTTTTCAGCCCATTTAGGCGGGCCACGTAGCGCCTATCACATTGTCCATACCCGACTCTCAACGCGGGCTTGGTAGCCCTCAAGGCAACGTGTTTTTATTAAAGCTATTTATTTAATGAAATTTAAAGAAAAGCTGAATAAAAATACTTTAAAACAAGAACTCATTAGCATTATCATCTCCAAGCACATTAAGACAAGATTTCTTAAGTCTAGGATTCGACGATGCAGAAAACATAGTTTAGGTTAGACTTAGAAGTATATATATTTTTAATTAATTAATTTATAATACGGGCCGGATCCGTCGGCCCTCTAGTGCTTGAGGTTCATACCGTACCCTTCATACCCAACCCTCGTTTGGCCAGATCTAATAATAACAAACGAGAGATATAGGAAAGGCTAAAACAAAGACACCACAACGACAACGGATAAATGGGCATAAATTGGAAGCAAAGTGAGCGGTCAATTACAACACACCAACTACAAGTCCACTAATGTTATTACAACAATATTTTGATTCCTCTACTATGGTCTGCTGACGTGGAAATTCACTAGTAGATGCATGCCCAACTTGGACATGGTTTAGATGGTGAAGACATGAGGTAACTGTTCAACAGTAGGAATGTATGGCAGTTGTAATAGTCCCTCCATCACGTTATCACTTGTGAAATGCACATCAGTTTCAGTATGTTATTTCCTTTCATGATATACTACATTTTGAGCAATTTGAAGAGTTAAACTGTTATCACAATGAAGGAGCACAAGCTTCAATGAGCAAATTCCCAAATTATCGAGTAGTCTCACTAACCAAGTTATCTTTGTAGTTGCTTGTGCCATAGCCATGTATTAAGCTTCATCAAAGCTCCTAAAAACCACACTTTGCTTCTTACTTTTTTAAAGTAATAGGAGACTTGCCAAGAAAAAACATAACCAATGATAGAGCGCCCTTGAGAGATGAGAGTGTGGCAGACAAAGTCTTGCAGCAGGACTGAAGTTTTCTTTGCCCGAGAAGTTCGACGAGCCTCTGGTGTTGCTTCAGAATCACGTGCTGGAGGTTCTGCAGAAGTAGGCGTCGTAGAAGCCGGTGGCGGAGGGAGCGCAGGTGACACGGGTGGTGGAAGTGTGTCGACTGTGGACGAGGCGGCGTCATAGATCGCCGGATGTGGTCGGTCTGGTGTCGACACTCCCCCTGTCGTGGAGACTATGGTTGAATCAAAGGGAAAATTTTCTTCATAAAAAACCACGTCTCTGGATATAAAGATGCATTCTTTTTCCAAACCGAATATACGCCAACCCCGTTTGCCTTGCGGGTAGCCAAGGAAGACGCCTCTGATGCTTCTAGATGCAAATTTATCGCTAGAGCGAGGTTGGCGAGCAGCGTAACATAGACACCCAAATACCCGAAAGTGTGAGTAAGAAGGTTTATGACCATGGAGCAATTCATACGGAGTGCGATTGTTGAGAAGCGGGGTAGGTGTCCGGTTGATTAGATAGCACGCCGTAAGGATGCATTCTCCCCAGAATCGAATCGGAAGAGACGCCTGGAAACGAAGAGCCCTAGCCACGTTCAAGATGTGACGGTGTTTGCGTTCGGCCCGTCCGTTTAGTTGCGGAGTGTACACGCATGAGCTTTCAAAGACGATTCCTTGAGTGAGAAAGAACGGCTCGAGCGAGACGAATTCTGCCCCGTTATCCGAACGGATGCGCTGACTTTTTCTATTAAATTGCGTGTGAGCTAGCGCGCATAAATTTTTGACGATGGTTGCAACGTCGGATTTTGCCCGCATTAAGAACACCCAAGTCGATCGAGAGTAGTCATCTACGAAATTTAGAAAATAAGTTGCTCCCGTGCTAGAAGGAACACTATATGGACCCCAAATATCACAATGAACTAACTGAAAAGACATATCTGCTTTATTAGAGCTTGAAGGAAATGAATTTCTAGTTTGTTTTGCTTTGAAACAAATATCACATGGAGTTTTATTGTGTAAATCTATAACTGACTTGTCTAAGTTAGGTAGACTAGATAAAACTGATAAAGAGGGGTGACCCATTCGTTGATGCCAGATGGTTGTCGAGACTGTCGATGCAGAGAAACAGACTTGAGAAAGTTGCGGACCGAAACTACGTAGCCAATATACCCCTCCTCGTTGTTCACCCACACCAATCATTGTCCTCGAACTGCGTTCCTGTATGATACAAAGCTTATCGGTTAGGGTCACCACACATTGAGTATCAATAGCAAGCTGAGCAAGAGAAATTAAATTGCAATCCAATTCAGGAATATATAAGACGTGATTAAGTCTTGTGCTTGAGGAGAACACAAGAGAGCCTTCTTGTATAGCAGTGGCGAAGCGATTATCTGGCAATTTAACTGGCACCGGTGGAATGGAAACGAGATCCTGGATGAGTGCCATGTTCCCTGTCATGTGTAGGGAGGCTCCAGTATCTAAAATCCACATTGTTGACTTACCAGACGATGTTTCCTGGTTGCTCTGCTTTGCATTGATAGAGTTGAAAACTTGAAGAACCGTATTCCATTGATCTTGTGTGATGGAGGAGCCGAGGGCTGTACGATCTGCAGGGGTGGGAGTTGTGGTGTTGCTGGAGGAAGCCGGTTGTTGTGCAGCGTTGGCGACGACGGAACCACGTCCCCTTCCACGTCCAGCACTAGAAGAAGATGTGCCAGATTGAGAGTCGCCGCCACGCCCGGAATTTCGAGGTGGAGGTGGTGTGTAGCCTTCGGGATAGCCATGGAGTTTGAAGCATTTGCTGATGTCATGACCCATACGACCACAGTGAGTGCATTGAGGGCGAGGCGGCCGTTGGTCGGTCGGCCGTTGAGCGGCGAGAGCCATAGGATCACCTTTAAAGTCACGATCTTTTGCCACCGTTTTGCGCCTTTCTTCTTGAACGGCCAACGAGTAGACTCGATTGAGGGGAGGCAGAGGTTCTTGAGCTATGATGTTTGAACAAAGAGTATGGTAATCTGTATCTTCTAAGCCATTGAGAAACTGATGGATTTTTTCTTCCTCCCTTTCTTGAGAAATTTGGGTTGTGATGTTGCATTTGCAGAGACCGCAGGTGGCAGGTGCAAGCTTTTGGTGGTACATAGGTGGCGAATTCATCCCATAATTTCTTGATGATGCCATAGTATGCAGAGACGGATTGTCCGGCCTGACGACACCGAGAGATATCGGCTCGAAGTTGAAGAATTCTTGGTCCGTTACCGACCGAGAATCGTTGCTTGAGATCAGCCCATAGATCATGAACTGTAGGAAAGTAGGAAACTGATGATCGAATGGAAGAATCAATCGAGTGAATAATCCATCCTTGAAGCATTGCGTTGACGCTGTTCCAATCCTCTTCTTCTTCTGGTGTGATTGGTTTAGCGATCCGACCTTCAAGGAATCCGAGTTTGCGTTTGGCGCTGAAGGCGTTGAGCATGGAGGTAGCCCATTCTTGATAGTTATCCCCCTTCAAGGAAATCGAGCAAATTGACAGGCCCGGATGATCAGAAGGGTGAAGATAGTAATTTGATTCAACGTCGTTAATAGGACGTTTGTGTTTGGTTTCAACCATCGTCGGCTATGGACGGAGGATGAAGATGGTGTGTGTGTGTGTTTGGTTGATGGGAGGGGATTTGAGAGAGAAAAAATTAGCAGTTTAGAGGACCTGCTCCGATACCATGACAAAGTTTGAAAGATTGAGAGATTTGAAGAATTTCCTTGTATTGATCTGTGCCTAGAAAGGCTGAATATATACTATACATGGAGATCTTATAGATAGATAATATAAACAGAAGATAAGATTGTATCTATAAGATATTCTATCTACAACTAAGATAATATTCATTATCTTCTAACACCATTGAGAACAATGCCATAATTGATGTTGTCTCAAAGTAGTAGCATAAGAATCATTGAGCCCTACTAGGAATTGTATCACCTGCTGATCTTGGAGAGTTTTATGTACAATAGAGTTAGAACCACAATCACACACTTTATCCTCAATCATCAACACATATTCATCCCATAAACGTTTGCAACGAGTGAAATATGTTGTCACATAGAGATTCCCATGTAACAAGGAGTTCAAGTCTCTCTGAACTTTATAGATCACAGTACGATCAACACTGTGGAATTGAGACCCAAGCTCTTTCCAAACTTGGGCAAAATTACGACAATATAATATAGATTATGCAATTTCTTTGCTAACAGAATGCAAAAGCCAAGAAAATACCTTTTGTCACATCTCTCCCAATAAACATGCAAATGAGAGTCGGATGAAGGACAAACTGAAGTTCCAGTGACAAATCCCAATTTGTTCTCCGCAAACAGAGAAACTTCCGCAGAACGTTTCTAAGAAACATAACTGCGATCATCAAGAAGAGTCGTAGAAATAACATACGAAGGATGATCGGATTGGTGGAGATATAATTCATCCATAGGATGAATAGTATCTTGATCGCCATTAAAATGACTCTGAAACTGTTGCCTCCTCCCGAATGGTTACTAATAGGCGGTCGATTACCTGGATTTCCATCTTCACGAAGTCATGGATTAGGCGGAATTGGTACAGGAATGAATGGTCGACTCATTGGGAAAATAGGTTTCCCCCCTCGGAAGTTGAGATAATAATAGTCCACTATATAATACAATGGATTACTCCTCCTATTGCCAATTGGTTTTAGGATGGAACCCCATGGGCTTGTATTGTGGGCCCAATGCGCATATGCGCTAATATAGACGACCCCCGTGTTTATCGGCCCACCGGACTTTATCATGGTATCAGAGCGGGTTCCGGATCTGGGTTCGTTTCCTGGCTTATCTGAGCTTAGCCCGCCATGATGGCTTGTTATGGGTGGCTACTGGGTCAGACCAGTTACCACTTGAGGGGGCGTATGAGAATAGGTTTCCCACATCGGAAGTTGAGATAATAATAGTCCATTATATAATACCATAGATTACTCCTCCTATTGCCAATTGGTTTTAGGATGGAACCTCATGGGCTTGTATTGTGGGCCCAATACGCATATGCGCTAATATACACGACTCCCGTGTTTATCGGCTCACCGGACTTTATCAATCATGACCTAACTAAGTTGACGTGTAATAGAGGGAAAATCGAGAATGATCTTTGTGAAAGAGGGAGTGATTAATTACAACACACGAACTATTTATAGAAGTCCACTGTTACCAATAGAATGTTATTACAACAATATATTTATTTCTCTATTGTGGAAACTAGCTTCTTCAACAACAAAGCCTACATGTAATAGCTAAAGGTCGAAAAAATCGACTCTCAATGGTCTTTTGAGAGTCGATTTTTCGCTGTAATACTCTCAGCAAAAATTCATTGGGCCCTATCCCGCGTGAGTGTGAGAGGGTAAGCTCCCTTGTAAGCACTTTTTACGACTATTTTTGAAATTTTCTACTCTCATCAAAGTTTGACCTTTCACATTGGCTCCCTGAGGCATCTGGGTGCCTCCAACAATTATGCACTCCATTCTTGATCTTGTCTAATTTTGTATGCACATACACCGTTGAGCCATCATCTTCTCTCCCACCACCATTCTTTTCTCATTTGCTTTGGTGTTTTGCCAACATTCCGCTTCGTGAACACAATGTTGGGATAATTATCGTTCTGTAGGACGTACTTACATTGAGTTTTAAGAACACTTTTCTGCCGCATAAAACTATCGGACTCCCGTTTATTTCTGCCAACCAAACCGAATTTGGTGTCCAATATTTGTATCTAGCCCTCCATTACTAAGCATAAGAAAGCTTAAATACTTGTAATTTGCCTTGTTTTCTATGAAGTCTCCACATAGTCACACTTCCACCACAACCTACATAATTTCTCCAAATCTATAAACTTTACATACTATGTCTTAGTCCTGCTCAACTTAAGCTCCTTAGATTCTAGTTTCTCCATCCATCATAGTCTTTAGTTTCATCTAACACAATATTATCGTAAAAGATGATACATCACGGTACCCCATTCTGTATAGATTATAACAGTACATCTGTTACCAGTGTGAAAAGAGAAAGAGCTTCAGATTGATTCTTGATGCAAACCAACTGGAAAATACTAGGTGTTGCCTCTTGGAGTGCAAACATTGGTTTGATTGCCCTCATACATATCCTTTAAAATTGTAATATAATATATGATTAACTATACCTTAACCTCAAAACATCTCCATAGGAGCTTAATTGACACTTTATCGTAAACATTTTCAAAGTCTACACTGCTTGATCAACCTCTTCAACAAATGAATGGCTTCGAAGGGACGACCTCTTCATCAGTTGCACTTCAACACACGGTTGTGGGGATATGATACCATGTGACAATATGTGTGCTCACAGGCAGTAGTGAAGCAGATAAACCCAATGAGGCTCCACCCTAAAACCAATTGACAATAGGGAGAATAATTCATGGACTTATATACCAACCTTGTTTAGTCTCAACTTTCGATGTGGGATACTATCATCAACATGATTAAGTAGTTTAATACCCTCATAGTTGCTATATTATTGCATATCACCTTTGTACTTATACAACAAAAACATTTCGCTAAGGCTCCACCCTTCTGGAAATTTCTTGTGCGAAGGATGACAGTAGAATAGTGAAGTTATTAGAGTGTGAAGAGAAGAAATTTGAGGGAGAAAGAGTGATTTCCAATGATTAATTATGTAAAAGGAATACACGACTTATATAGCCAGATACAATGGAGTGATGAGTAAAGAATCACTAACTGATTTTCCCTCTCCTCATAAATATAAAAAACTTCTAACTAACTAACTAACATATATTTTATCAGCCCGACTCAAGATGAAGTGGAGGAGACAACACTCCAAGCTTGGACAGAAGATCATGATGTAGTAAACCGGTGAGTGCCTTGGTTAAAACGTCAACTAGTTGAAGTTTTCTTGGAACATGAGAGAGTGAGATGAGTCCTTCGAGCAATTTTTCACGCACAAAATCGCAATCGATCTCCACATGTTTTGTGCGCTCGTGATAGACAAGATTTCGTGCAATGTGAATGGCGTCCATGTTATCACACTTCAAAGCTATAGGTGTAATCTCAGTGACCCCAAATTCTGCAAGTAAGCGAGTAAGTCAGGCAAGCTTAGCAAAACATTCTCCGCATGGAGCGATACTCTGCCTCTTCAGAGGATAAAGAAATGGTTTTCTGCTTCTTTGACTTCCAAGAGATGGGAGTTCCACCAAACAAAACAATAAATCCACTAACAGAGCGCCTTGTCAGAGGACATGAAGCCTTGTCTGCATCGCAGAAAGCTTGAAGACTCAGATTTGGACTATTGTTTAACAATATTCCCACATTAATTGTGCCCTTCAAGTAGTGAAGAGTGTGAATAGCTGCAGAAAAATGTGGTTGGCGAGGAGAATGGAAAATTGACTGAGATATGACATTGTGAAAGACACATCTGGTCTAGAATGAACAATGAAGTTCATTTTACCAATTAGTTTCTTGTAGACTGAGGGATCTGGTAACAGATTTCCTTCATGGAGGTTGAGCTTGCAGTTTAGCTCAAGAGGTGTGAGAAGTGGTTTGATATCACCACAATTGAATTCTTCAAGCAACTCAGTGATGAATTTTCTTTATGTAAGCACCAAACCATCTGGATGGGGAATGAATTCTAGACCAAGGAAAAAATGCAGGAAGTCAAGGTCCTTGATTTTGAACTCATGATCAAGAAATCTTTTGAGAGAAATAATTTATTCCTCATTGTTTCCAGTGAGTAGTATATCGTCTACAACCAGGAAGGCCACAGATTCAGTAGACCTCTTGGGGAATAGTGAGTAGTCATTTAAGGATTGAACAAAACCTGTGGTTTTTAATGTAGTGGAAAGACGAGCATACCATTGACGTGAGGCTTGCTTGAGGCCATAAAGTGACTTATGTAATCTGCAAACAAGAGCATCATTCTCATTCTGTAATCCAGGAGGCAACTTCATGTAAACCTCGGAGAAATACATTGTTAATGTCTAGTTGAAAGATAATCCAATGCTTCTTAACAACCAAGGGGATTAAACTCCTCAATGTGGTGATCTTCACTACAGGTGAGAAAGTTTCAGTATAATCAACACCTTCCTTTTATGTGAACCCCTTTACAACCAATCTTGCTTTGAACTTCTCAACACTGCCATCAACCTTTCTCTTGATTCTATAAACTCACTTGCACCTATTGCTTTCTTTCCCTTAGGTAGAGTAACAACTGACCATGTGTTGTTTAAATCCAAAGCCTCAAATTCCTTGTTCATTGCTTCAATCCATCTAGGATCTTGGCAAGCAATTGTGTAGGAAGTTGGCTCTTTTTCCTGAGAAGTCTCTTCAGTGAGCAGACTTAAAAAGCAAAACACTTCAGGGAGGATACTGGTGAGAGTGTGGTGACAAGTATGAGGTTCATTCTGCTCTGTAGAAATAGCACTGCACACATAGTTACTGAGGTAGGCAGGAGGTGTGTGGGTTCTAGTAGAATGTTTGATTGGTTGAGGTGGTTCAGGTTATGAAGTGGAAGAAGATGAAGGTGAGTTATTGTGAGAAACAAGGGTAGGAGGTTGAGGTATATCAGGTAAAGGCTGAGGAGGAATAGTAGTTGAAGTGTTAGGGTGAATAGGAGGGTCATATGTGGTGTCAGTAAGAATGGGAGGTGAAATATGAGTAGATGGTTTGGATTGGAGATAAGGAAAAATAAACTCATGGAAGATAACATCCCTTGATGTGAATTTAGAATGAGTTTCCATATTGTAGAGTTTATATGCCTTCTTCCTAAAAGGATATCCTATGAACACACAAGGAATAACTCTACGCTGGAATTTATCTCTTCCTTGTTTGAGGGTTGATGCATAGCATAAGCATCACTGATGTTTTTAGGAGTGAATAATTTGGTTTAGTGCCATAGAGTTTTTCATATGGGGAAATATTTTTGAGAATGGAAGAAGGAAAACGGTTAATGAGATGAGTTGCAGTAAGAACACACTCACCCCAGAAGGAAGAGGAAGGCCAGATTGGAAGAGAAGAGGTCGTGAGACTTCTAGAAGATGGTTGTATTTTCTTTCTACTACACCATTCTACTGAGGTGTGGCTACACATAAACGGATTTTGGATTTGATCTGTTCACCGATCGAGTACAAGAAGTTTGGTGAATGATTCCCTTTTTTGTAAGAAATTTCTTTGTGGCATGACTGGTTCCAAGCTCTAGAGCATTATCAGACCTCAAAATCTTCACTTAGCAGTTAAACCAAGTAGCTGCCATAGTGATGAAGTTTTGGATGAACTCAAAATCATTGCTTTTAGCACTCAACAAGTGTCTCCAAGTAGCTCTACTGTAATCATCCACGATGGCGAGGAAGTAGTTGTATCCTTCTTTTGTAGAAGTTTTATAGGGACCCCATGTATCAATGTGTAGGAGCTCAAAAATCCCCTTTGAAGATATAACAATGTGAGGAAAGGGCAACCTTTGTTGCCAAGACTTAGCACAAATCATGCAACTAACAATGTCAATATCTTTATTCAAAGTAGGTAAGTTTGACAGAATTTTCAGCTTATAGTAACGTAAATGGCCACATCTATTGTGCCAAAGTTTACATTCATATTGCTTGTCTTTAGCCACACAAAAAAAGCAGATCAAGAATTTGGTTTCTTCAACCCTTCACTAGACATGAGGTAGATGCCATTCTTGCATTTGCCAAGCTCATGAGGCATCTTCTTGGAAAGGTCATGCAGAATGCAATTACTCTTTGTGAATGTCACAACAAAGTCAAACTGATCACATAGTCTTGCTACAGGCTAGAGATCAAGTTAAACTTGAAGCAAGGTACATAAAGAACTCCTGATAACACTATTTATGAAGATAATCTGACATCACCCTCCAAACTCACAACAAACTTCTGTCCATTAGGCAAGACTATAGAGAAACATTGACTTAGTTTTCTAACTGAACTGAGAAGTTTAAGATCATGGCAGATGTGAGTGCTAGCTCCACTATCAATAAGACAATAACCCAGCTTCCAACAGTAAAGAGTGGTTTAGAGGTTATACCAACCATGCTCATAGAATGTTGTGCCTCTGTCTTGTTGATGCTAACAGCTCCACATAATTCTTGAGTAGAACGTCCCCTGAGAAGATTGACAAGTTGCATACACTGACCAACTGAGAGTCCTTGTATCTGAGGCACCTCAGTGTTGGAAGATCCGCCATTGTCATCACCTTCATAGGTTGTTGCAACAACTTTCTTTCCTCCCTTTTGTGATTTGGTGAATTTGAAGTCTGCAGGAAAGCCTATGAGTCTGTAACATTTGTCCATAGAATGTCCATTCTACTTGCAATGTCCACAGACTATAGAACTTTTCTTGGAATCAACTCTTTTAGAATCTCCACTAGCATACAAAGAAGAAGCTTCATTGACTATCTTGCTTTGTGTTCCTATTTCTCTTTGCTTTTCTTCCCTCAAAAGGATGTTAAAAGCTTCACAGATAATGGGAGTAGGCTTCATCATGAGTAAATTTCCTCTAGTGGTGTTGTAAGCCTCATTCAATCCTGACAGCAGCTGCATAAAATGATCCTCATCCTCCTCATGATTCTTGCATTGTATAGTGCCACATCTTTGACAACTAAGAGGAGTCTCCAGACTACGCAGTTCATCCCAAAGAACTTTGATCCTAGTGTAATAAACACTAACGGAATCATTTCCCTGAGTGATAGTGCTCAAATCTTTTCGAATTGAGTACTTCTGAGAAACACTAGATTGACTGAATCTTGAGAGTAATTCATCCCAGACTTCTTTAGCAGATTCACAATAGATGACACTGCTCCTAATTTGTTCACTAACAACATTGGTAAGCCAAGACATTACAAGACTGAAACATCTTTCCCACATTCGGATCAATCTTGCATCAAATTGTGGCTTCTCAAGAGTTCCATCAACAAAACACCATTTATTCTTTGCTGACAGTGCAACTTTGACAAAACACCTCCATTCACTGAAAGAATTTCCTTCAAAGATATCTGAAACCAAAGGCGTACCTGGATGATCTGAGGGATTAACATACAATGGATTGTTGTGATCGAGAGTTCCATTTCCAACGCCAAGGAAGCGGAGAACTTCAGTTTCTGAATCATTCATCTCCCAGCTGGGGGACAAGAGAAAATTTTGTGAATCAGACGATCAAGAGACGATCCTATGGTTTGCGATTCTTGAAACAAAACCGAGAATTGAGAAGCGAGGTGAATGATTTTGATGAAGGGGGATGATTGAAGACGAAATTGATCAAACATTCGATTGAAGATGGAAATCAGATTATTTGCTCTGATACCATATTAGAGTGTGAAAAGAAGAAATTTGAGAGAGAAGGAGTGATTTTCATTGATTAATTATGTAAAAGGATTGGAGTGATGAGTAAAGCATCACTGAAGTGATCCCGTCCAAACCTTTCAAATCTCAAGCACTTTCACATTTCGACAGAAACATTATATATATGATCATACTATTCTCTTGTTCCTCGTTTTGCAAACGATCTCCTTCACTTACTCCTTAAAAAATGCACCTATAGTGGTAATCTCAAGAATAACAATAAAATGGTTAATAATTCATCGTTGTAATACTAGAACTATACATGTTGGAACTCGGATTTGTTGGAACCTCGTTCCAACGGAAAGGAATCCGGCAACACTCCGGATTCCCGAGTCTTTGCCGTTTCTTCTTCTTGTGGTCCCTCTATTCTCTCTCTCTCGTTGTAAAGTAATAACGTCCATGTTCCTGCAAAAGCCAAACCCGGAGCTGGTGCTCCCCGGGAAGGCACTCCGACGCTCAAGTCAGTAATTATTTAAATGATATAATTGTCAAATGATATCTTAGGGAATTGGAATGATTATTCTATACCCGAAAGGAGATTTAAGAATGTAATTGCACATTACCGAAAGAGGGTGAAACTCATGCTCTATGCTTCATTCGATTAAATGACTTTACGAGTCATATATATACTCATAACGTCAACTTACTCAATCTCTCGTACATGCTTGGAGTCCCACAAAAACAGCGTTCATGCATGGCGAGGACGCGAGCATGGCCGAGGCGAGGAGTCACGCGAGTCCAAGCCGAGGCGAGCTACGTGAGCAAAGGCTACATGAGCAGGTGGCTGAGGCGAGCCGATGCACGCGAGTCATGCCGAGGCGAGGCGTGGCGAGGCGATGCAAGCGAGCTACGGGGGCCGCGAGTCATGCCGAGGCGAGGCGTGGCGAGGCGATGCAAGCGAGCTACGGGGGCCGCGAGTCATGCCGAGGCGAGGCGTGGCGATGCAAGTCACGCGAGTCATGCCGAGGCGAGGCGACGCAAGGCACGCGAGTCATGCCGAGGCGAGGCGTGGCGAGGCGATGCACGCGAGTCGAGCTGCGGGGGTCGCGTGTCATGCCGAGGCGAGGCCGAAGCGAGGCGATGCACGCGAGGCGAGCTGCGGGGGTCGCGTGTCAGCAATGGTGCGGGTGGTGGTCTTGAGTCAGATCTCCAAGGAGAGAAACGGAGCTCGTCCAAGCGGGTTGCCGAGCATGGCTCGCGATCGAGTTTGAGGATCCGTCCATGGTGGTTACCCTGTGATCCATTCGAAGCGGGAGGTCAGTCGCGCGGCTCAGACGAGCGACCACTATCGGGCGGGCTCCATTTCCGCCATTGCTGTAGAGGTCTAGATCGAAGATCCTCTCCGCCTCTTGCTTCCCGCCTCCTTCTCCTCTGAGCCTTCCGTCCTTTCTCCTTCTCTGCTTCTTTCTTCCTCTGTTTCTCCTCTTTCTCTGTTTCATCGCTTCCCTTTTTTTCCTCCGTCCCCTTTCTGCCTGCTTTCCCTCCTGTCCCCTGCTTCTTATCTTCTTCTCCTTCTTATCCTCCTTCCTCTTTTCTTCTTTTTTAGTTATCTACCCCTTTTCATCTTTCTTTAGTAAATTACCCTTTCCTTCGTGTATAACACGCACACATATATATATACAAAAGTAGGCTATTGGGCTTGCTTTATCCCGGGTCCAACACAGCTCCCCAAGCTCTTCGTTGAATAAACAAAGGCTTGGTTTATTGGACCTTTACTAAATCTTATGCCCATTGAGGAATTTCGCGAGTGTGTTATTCGTCATTCACGTGACATTTTTGCGTATTAGGTTGGGTAAAGACGAGACAAATTTTAATAGGATGGTATGTTACGGTGATTTTGAGAGTGAATCGCACCCAACCTCCCCTTGATTCTTCTCTTATGCACCTTATAGCCTCTTTCTTAGATCAAGACGAGACTCGAGGAGAAAACTCTCAAGGCTCGTTAGTCGCCAGCCTTGCGAGATCTCTCGTTAATGAACAAAGCTAAGGGAAGCTCCCGGCCTATTGTGAATGAACGAAGGCTAAGGGAAGCTCCCAAGCTTAGTGGAAGTGATATTACTCGCCAGGGTTTTAACCTTGCGAACAAACGTGCGTACGAACCTGTCTTTGCTCATGTGATTTATGCATAAAGTTGAGCATATCCGTACGTAAGTATAGGGATATTATGGAGCATGTTATTGCTTGCATGGAATTGTGGACATGCTGACACTGTATATAGTTGTTAACACGCGAGCATATCACCTCTACGGACGTCTCGTATACTCGCGAGGCATGTAATGGAACAAAGGGTTAAGTATAGTTTTAATGCATCGCAAGCATATGATTTTGCATATAATAAATGACTCCACACCCTAGGCTCGCTAGGGTGTTAGTCTCGTGAGTACTCTCGCGAACAAATGAAGCTAAGGGAAGCTCCTGGCCTATTGTGAGCGAACAAAAGACAAGGGAAGCTCCCGAGCTTTAAGGGAAAAGGCATCTTAGGCTTGCTAAGGTGTTAGCCTCGTGATCGATCCTGTGATTGAACATGTTGTCACACGCGTAGTTAATGTAATTTTTCGAGCATGTATAATGCATCTTTAGTCTGGAGTGCGCATTTGTTACGGGCACGCGAGTACACATAAAACAGTGCTTGTGTGCCATCGTGCACGCAACGAGGTATATTGGTCCTCGCGTGGGTTACATATATTGTTGAATGGAATTTTCTCGTGGGATTTGTCTTGTAATACTCTTGAGTGAATGTCAATACCTGTTATCTCACTTCATGCTTTCGCGATCAAGGAGAGTTTTTGAGCTCACCTTAGAAGTTGGATCACGGCGGGTGAGCTCGTAGGCATAAACCCGTCCATGCTTTCGCGACCAAGGAGAGTTTTTGAGCTCAACCTAGAAGCTGGATCACGGCGGGTGAGCTCGTAGGCATAAACCCGTCCATGCTTTCGCGACCAAGGAGAGTTTTTGAGCTCAACCTAGAAGCTGGATCACGGCGGGTGAGCTCGTAGGCATAAACCCGTCCATGCTTTCGCGACCAAGAAGAGTTTTTGAGCTCAACCTAGAAGCTGGATCACGGCGGGTGAGCTCGTAGGCATAAACCCGTCCATGCTTTCGCGACCAAGGAGAGTTTTTGAGCTCAACCTAGAAGCTGGATCACGGCGGGTGAGCTCGTAGGCATAAACCCGTCCATGCTTTCGCGACCAAGAAGAGTTTTTGAGCTCAACCTAGAAGCTGGATCACGGCGGGTGAGCTCGTAGGCATAAACCCGTCCATGCTTTCGCGACCAAGAAGAGTTTTTGAGCTCAACCTAGAAGCTGCATCGCGACCTAGGAGGGTTTTTGAGCCCAAACTAGCGAAGCGGGATCACGGCGAGTTCGCGACCAAGGGGAGTTTTTTAGCTCAGCCCTGGAAGCTGGAAGCACGAGCCGTCCTCACTTTCGCGACCAAGGGGAGTTTTCTAGCTCAACCTTGGAAGCTGGAAGCAGGACACGCGACTGGGGGGGTTTTTTAGCCCAGCCCAGCCGTCTACGCTTTCGCGACCAGGGGGAGTTTTCAAGCTCAGCCCTGGAAGCTGGAAGCACGAGCAATCCCCACTTTCGCGACCAGGGGGAGTTTTCTAGCTCAGCCCTGGAAGCTGGAAGGAGGACACACGACCGGGGGGGTTTTTTAGCCAAACCCGGCCCAGCCGTCTACGCTTTCGCGACCAGGGGGAGTTTTCAAGCTCAGCCCTGGAAGCTGGAAGCACGAGCAGTCCTCTCTTTCGCGACCAGGGGGAGTTTTCTAGCTCAGCCCTGGAAGCTGGAAGGAGGACACGCGACCGGGGGTTTTTTTTAGCCAAACCCGGCCCAACCGTCTACGCTTTCGCGACCAGGGGGAGTTTTCAAGCTCAGCCCTGGAAGCTGGAAGCACGAGCAGTCCTCTCTTTCGCGACCAGGGGGAGTTTTCTAGCTCAGCCCTGGAAGCTGGAAGCACGTCACCACCCAAGAGGTCTTACAGCCCTGCCTGGCGAGGCGGGATCATGGCGGGTGGGTGTACATCTCATCTAGGTCACGGTACATTTCGCGTGCTCGGTGACTCGCCCGATACCGCTAATTGTAATCAAGCTAAATAAATAGAAGAAAGTATGAGCAAGGTAAAAGTCATGCTAAGTGCAAGCGGGACTTACCTGACTCTTTGCCTCTTTATCTTTTGTTAACCTTGTGATTTGTTTTTCATAGAGCAAGAATAGCAATCTCTCGTCATGACGGATGTCAAACCAGTTGTGTGAGGAAAATCCCCACGGTCGGCGCCAGTGTTGGAACTCGGATTTGTTGGAACCTCGTTCCAACGGAAAGGAATCCGGCAACACTCCGGATTTCCGAGTCTTTGCCGTTTCTTCTTCTTGTGGTCCCTCTATTCTCTCTCTCTCGTTGTAAAGTAATAACGTCCATGTTCCTGCAAAAGCCAAACCCGGAGCTGGTGCTCCCCGGGAAGGCACTCCGACGCTCAAGTCAGTAATTATTTAAATGATATAATTGTCAAATGATATCTTAGGGAATTGGAATGATTATTCTATACCCGAAAGGAGATTTAAGAATGTAATTGCACATTACCGAAAGAGGGTGAAACTCATGCTCTATGCTTCATTCGATTAAATGACTTTACGAGTCATATATATACTCATAACGTCAACTTACTCAATCTCTCGTACATGCTTGGAGTCCCACAAAAACAGCGTTCATGCATGGCGAGGACGCGAGCATGGCCGAGGCGAGGAGTCACGCGAGTCCAAGCCGAGGCGAGCTACGTGAGCAAAGGCTACATGAGCAGGTGGCTGAGGCGAGCCGATGCACGCGAGTCATGCCGAGGCGAGGCGTGGCGAGGCGAGGCGATGCAAGCGAGCTACGGGGGCCGCGAGTCATGCCGAGGCGAGGCGTGGCGAGGCGATGCAAGCGAGCTACGGGGGCCGCGAGTCATGCCGAGGCGAGGCGTGGCGATGCAAGTCACGCGAGTCATGCCGAGGCGAGGCGACGCAAGGCACGCGAGTCATGCAGAGGCGAGGCGTGGCGAGGCGATGCACGCGAGTCGAGCTGCGGGGGTCGCGTGTCATGCCGAGGCGAGGCCGAAGCGAGGCGATGCACGCGAGGCGAGCTGCGGGGGTCGCGTGTCAGCAATGGTGCGGGTGGTGGTCTTGAGTCAGATCTCCAAGGAGAGAAACGGAGCTCGTCCAAGCGGGTTGCCGAGCATGGCTCGCGATCGAGTTTGAGGATCCGTCCATGGTGGTTACCCTGTGATCCATTCGAAGCGGGAGGTCAGTCGCGCGGCTCAGACGAGCGACCACTATCGGGCGGGCTCCATTTCCACCATTGCTGTAGAGGTCTAGATCGAAGATCCTCTCCGCCTCTTGCTTCCCGCCTCCTTCTCCTCTGAGCCTTCCGTCCTTTCTCCTTCTCTGCTTCTTTCTTCCTCTGTTTCTCCTCTTTCTCTGTTTCATCGCTTCCCTTTTTTTCCTCCGTCCCCTTTCTGCCTGCTTTCCCTCCTGTCCCCTGCTTCTTATCTTCTTCTCCTTCTTATCCTCCTTCCTCTTTTCTTCTTTTTTAGTTATCTACCCCTTTTCATCTTTCTTTAGTAAATTACCCTTTCCTTCGTGTATAACACGCACATATATATATACAAAAGTAGGCTATTGGGCTTGCTTTATCCCGGGTCCAACAATACACACCCTAAAAGAAACCTCTATCTCTAAGACACTATAGAAACTATTATTGAGATCTCTAAGTAAAAAAAGACTAGTCTTGATTGACTCCACCCACCTAAGACTAAGGGTTCGAAACAGAGTTTATAATACAATGGTTAATTACTGTCTACCTATTTTATTAATGAAAAGTGATGAAGGAACTTACGTCATGCATGCAATTTTATATTCGTGTCCTCTTAATATAAAACTCCTCTCGCAGTTGGATATCTCGTGGATTGTCGAACAGTATACTTTATTCTTTTGTTTTATACCGTTAACCCAATCAAATATTCAAATATCTATTTTTTAATTTGCTCTACAATTATATATTACTATTGCAAAATTAATACTAACGTACCGTATCTTTCCTCTACCTTTTCTTATTATTCGATCTGTTGTTCATGTGGAGTGCTTGAAAGTTTAAATCCTAAAACTCTAATTTCTTGTACGTCACATGAATAGATGAGATCCAAATTTATATTCTCTTAACTGTGAGTTCCTAGTTTTAAGTAACCTGTTATCTTTATTATAAAAGTATACACACTATGATATGTCTATATCAAATATGTTAGTACAAAGTACTTTTGTTGCTTTATCTATAGAAGAGCTCGAATAGTTTAATAAGAATGGGGATTCTAATATTGGTTATTGAGTAGTTTGAAAAGGTATGTTAAGTTTTTCTCTGCCCTTTCTTTGTTTCAAGCTACCCACCTCTGGAGTCGCCGCACTATCTTCACATTTCTCTACATAAGAAGATTGATGTACGAGGAGTCGAGGACATCGTAAGTCTTTAAGGTTGTTGACAAATTGTTCGAGGTGATTTTTGTTGCTTTCTTACTCTCTATCTATGTGTTTATCTATCTATCTTTGGATTCGTGTAGTCTATCAGCTTCGACTAGTCAATTAATCGAGTCGCGATGGGAAGAGGGAAGATCGAAATACAAAGGATCGACAACATGACAAGTCGACAAGTGACGTTTAGCAAAAGGAGGAAAGGATTGTTGAAGAAGGCGAAGGAGTTAGCTATCTTGTGTGATGTTGATGTGGGACTCATTATCTACTCTTGTTCAGGCAAGATCCATGACTTCGCCAGTAATGGGTAGGTAACAATTAATTTATACTGCCACATAATCTGTACTATATATATCTAGCTTTATTTACAGTAATTACCTTCCAACTGGTTTTATTTGAATAATAACCCATGAATTAATAAGTACTCCTGATGATCAAGTGAGAATGAAATTTAAGGTGGGAAGTGAGAATTAATATTAGATTTTAGATCAAAATCAAACTAAGGGTGTAAATTAACTTTCACAAATAGTCAACAGTCAACTCCGGTCAACGGTCAACACTGGTCAACGGTCAAACTTTGACCGGTCCCAAAAAATTCCCGCCAAAAAAAATTTCCCGCAAAAAAAAATTCCCCAAAATTTTTTTTTCCCGCCAAATTTGTTTTCTCCTGCAAACATTTTTTTCTGGCCCAAAAAAAATATGTGCACATAAATAGTATAAGATGTGCATTGTTTTTTCAAGCACAATTTTGAACTTGTTATATTATGAGCTCTTTTTTTCCAGCAAATTTTCATTTCTGTCCCAGAATTATGTGCACATTTTTCTGCACAATAGTTGTATAAGTTGTGCACATTTTTTCAAACACAAAATATTAACTTGTGTTTATCAAACCTTTTTCAATAAGAAACTTTCGTTTCTGGGCCAAAATTACATGTGCACATTTAGCTGTATAAGGTGTGCACATTTTCTCCAAACACAACTTTTGAACTTGTTTTGACGAGCTCTTTTTTAATGAAAAACTTTCGTTTTCATGACAAAATTACATGTGCATATTTTCTACACAAAATAGGCACATTAGTTTTATAAGATGTGCACATCTTTCCCAACACAATTTTTGAACTTGTTTTTCAGAGCTTTTTTTCCATGAAAAGCTTTCGTTTTTGGGGCAAAATTACATGTGCACATTTTCTACACAAAATAGGCACAATATAATAAGATTTGCAAATTTTTCTCAAACAGACATTCGTTCTGCCAATTTTTTTCATGACAGACATTCGTTTTTAAGACAAAGTTATATGTGCACATTTTCTGCACAAAATAGACACATTAGTTATAATGTGCATATTTTACAAATAAAATGTGTGCATCATGATAAAAAAATGTGCACATTTCTTCTTTATGCACACAAATCAGGTGAAGAAAAAAAAAATTGACCGACAGTCAACGGTCAAATTTTTTTCTTTGGCTAAAAAAATATGTGCACATTATCGACGGTCAACGGTCAACGGTCCCACCAAATTTTTTCCGTCAAATATTGTTTTTGGGCCAAAAAAATATGTGCACATTTTCTACACAAAATGTGCACATTGTCGACGGTCAACAGTCCCGCCAAATTTTATGTGCACATTGTCGACAATCAACGGTCAACAGTCCCGCCAAATTTTTTTTTTGGGCCAAAAAAATATGTGCACATTGTCGACGGTCAACGGTCATGGTCAACGATCAACGGTCATGGTCAACGGTCAATGGTCAACGATCAAATGTGCACATTTGATATCCATCCCTTGGATGGTTCTCATTCAAGGGATGAATATTATTCTCATTTCTCACTCTAAGGACCCTTCCCACCGGACGAGGACCCCTGATCAAATACTATTGTTTTGGTTGTGATGTTTGAAATTAGGATTAGGGTTTCGTAGATGATGACCAAATCTACCATCCTAATCCTCAACCGGCTGTCTTAGTTATTGGCCTGATGAGGTAATAGAAATATCTTATGAGAAAATGAGAAATTTAATTCTTCCATATATATATATCTTTTAGCACAGTTAATTGCTTGAAGCAGTTCATTGTATGACATTATCTTACCAATTACCTTTTGCCTATTAATATTTTTGTGTACATGTACAATTAGAAAGTTAGTGATCTTGTGTTAATTAATTGGAAAATTGTTAATTAATGTTGCTAATTTTGGTGCATATATGTATATAACATCGATCAGTAGCATGGACGAATTGTTGGAACGATACCATAGTGCAGAAGGGAACGAACCTGTGCTGAATCCCACATCCGAAGCCAAGGTACTACATACGGACCATGATCAGTGTGAATTGTTTTTGGATTTAATTTACCATATATATATAGATAAAATGAACAATCAATAAAGGGAAAGAAGATGATTCTGTAATTATGGAATAGTATAATCCTTCATATCGTCTTAAATCTTGGCACTAACCTCACTAAACATAAGAAAGATTCATCAATCACATTGTCGAACTATAGTCCATAGCTATTGAAATTGGGGAAAGATTCGTACGAATTAGGTTATTCTGCTCACTAGCGTATACAAACATAAATACATGAACATAAAATTAAAATCAGATTACATGTATAATGCATATGTGTACTAGCGAATTTATTGTAGGACCTGTATTCCGCAGAATAACAATTTGTAAAGAATTAAAACGAAGAACAGAATTAAGAAAGAATTTTACCGAATCGTTCTTGACGAAACTGTTACGTAGAGTCGAGATTAGATCTCTTTCCTTAATTCTGTAACGCCCCGTATATGTGACGGTTACCGGCGTTGAGAATCCCAGGATACAACTACGATCACTTCTGGTTTGCACAATCAAAAGACAGAAGCCAACGAACCAGTATCTGTGCAGTACTCTCGAAGAAGGAGAAGAAGAGAAGAGGGAGATTGATTGATTTCCGATACAGAGAATGAGGATCAGACTTCTCTTAAAAAGAGTCTGAGTTTGTTGCAGAGGAGGAGATTTCGGATCTGACGACACCAACGAGGTGGGAGTCAGTTGTGGAGCACGTGGAGGAAAACAGGGAGGTTGTTACTGACTTAGTTGGGCGTCCCCAACGAGGCAGTCCAAAACCTAATCTGGAAACCCAAAACTTTCAGATCCAGCCCACTTCAAAAAGAGAAGCTAAGCTGCTGCTGCTTGGGCCTACGGCCCATTCCACAAGGCCACGAGCCACGGACCAGGACCGGACGGACGGACCACGCGAGGGCCCCCCGTGTCCTCTCTCCATACCTTTCCCGAGGGCTTACCAAGGGTATGGGGTTTGGGGTATATAAATCCTTCATATTCCACCCCAATTTTCGATGTGGGACAAAACTCATATCAAAATTCAGCTCCAAAATTGTTCTTTGTACTTAGACAAAGAACCAACTTTGAGCCTTCATTTCTCATTCAAACGGAACCCGATTTTGACGTGTGAGTACACTACGGCGTAGTGCTCGCGGAGACGAAGCCAACGCTCCCATAATCCGGCACAACCGGTGACCACAGCCCACCGGAAAAGTGCCCGGAAGTCAGTCACAAATCAGTTCCAACAATCCCCCACATGAATAGAAATGATTCTATTACACGTGTTTAGACAAGACAGACAGAAATTTTGAGAGTACGAGCGAAGAATCACTGCATCTGAGCTGGTGGCGTTTTTTCAGCCTTGAACCACCCATTGTGAGTAGCTATCGGATTTACTCGACCAGGTAGTGAACATGATGTCTTAACCACCCGGACTTTGACGTAAACCTAGACAATAACTATCACACAGTTTCATCTTCTCACAGAACTAGGTTCTTGATTGTGTTCATTTTGGCCATGAACATCCCTGGTTATTCATGAGTGAACTTGGAGAAAGCAGTCTCTCTTCTTTCTCCTAGAAACGGCCCAATTTCACACTCATAAGGTGATTGACCATAAGTGGTATTACTTATACCCTACTTTGTTCTTTCAAAGTTTATGGAATCATTAAAAGCAAATGCTTAACCTCTACTTTGCCATCGCACTTTTATCATCCTAGGAACTGGGGAAGAAGATATAATATCTCCAAGTGCGCGTCTAGATTCGACTTGAGTTTGTTTTCCCCTTGAACCTATTTCTTGGGATTAGGTAGGGTTGCCATCAAGCATCCTCTTTAGTCATAGGCTTTAACCCCATTCCTCTAGATGACTTTACAACTTGCTCTCTTGACAATCCCTTGGTGAACGGATCTGTTAGGTTGTCAGCTGACTTGATATAATCTATTGAGATTACACCAGTTGAGAGCAACTGTCTTATGGTTTTATGTTGTCGTCTTATGTGGCGAGACTTACCATTATATATCGTGTTCAGTTCCCAATAGATAGCCGATTGGCTATCACAGTGTACACCTAAAGCTGGCACTGGTTTTTCCCACAAAGGAATATCCTCCATAAAGTTTCGAAGCCATTCTGCTTCTTCAACTGCTTTGTCTAAAGCAATGAACTCGGATTCCATTGTGGATCTGGCCAATAATGTTTGTTTTGAGGATTTCCATGATACAGCTGCACCACCCAGCGTGAATACATACCCACTGGTGGATTTTGAGTTCTTTGAATCTGGTATCCAGTTAGCATCGCTATAGCCTTCCAGAGTGGTTGGATGTCTTCCATAGTGCAGCCCGTAACTCCGAGTATGTCGCAAGTAGTTCAATACTCGAGTTATTGCTTTCCAGTGATTGTGTCCTGGATTGCTTGTATATCTACTCAGTACGTTGACAGCATGTGCTAAGTCTGGTCTTGTACAGTTTGTCAAGTACATAAGACTTCCTATCACACGAGCATACTCTAACTGTGATATGCCATTACCCGAGTTTTTCTTCAGTTTGAGATGCGGGTCCACTGGACTTTTTGCAATCCCATTTGAATGGTTCTTGAATCGCTCAAGTACCGCCTCGGCGTAATGTTGTTGAGACAAGACTATTCCTTCTGAATGTCTAAAGATTTTGATCCCTAAGATCACATCCGCTAGTCCCAAGTCTTTCATGTCAAACTTTCCATTAAGCATGTTCTTGGTTTGTTTGATCATATCATTGTTGCTACCTATGATGAGTATGTCATCCACATATAGGCACAACAGAATGTATCCTTTTGGTGTTTCCTTGACATAGATACACTTGTCACATTCATTTATTTTGAAACCATTTGACATCATTACATGGTCAAATTTTTCGTGCCACTGTTTAGGAGCTTGCTTTAGTCCATATAAGGATTTCACAAGTCTACACACTTTGTGTTCCTGTCCAGGGACAGCATAACCCTCGGGTTGTTTCATATAAATTTCCTCTTCGAGCTCTCCATTTAGAAAAGTTGTTTTTACATCCATTTGATGTATTTCTAGATTGCGTATAGCTGCAATGGCTATTAGCATTCTTATTGAAGTTATTCTCGTTACTGGAGAATAGGTGTCAAAGAAATCCAAGCCTTCTTTTTGCCTAAATCCTTGCACCACAAGCCTAGCCTTGTACTTATCTATCGAGCCATCGGTTTTGAATTTTCTTTTGAAAATCCATTTGCTTCCAAGAGCTTTCGAGCCTGATGGCAACTCAACTAACTCCCATGTATGATTTTTCATAATGGAGTCGAATTCACTTTTCACCGCTTCCTTCCAAGCAGGTGCATCTGGTGTGGACATGGCTTCTTTGAATGTTCTAGGTTCATTTTCCAAGAGATAAGCCATTTCAAAGTCCGGACCGAATGATTTTTCCTTTCTAGCTCTTTTGCTACGTCTAGGTTCATCATTGTCCTCTTCTGTTGGTTGAACAGAAGTGCTTGCTTCGCCTTCTTCACGAGTCCGTTTCGGATTTCCTTTATCCTTAGATGGGAACGTGTTTTCGAAGAAGGATGCGTTTCTTGATTCCATTATTGTATTTGCATGTATATCTGGTATATCAGACTTGTATACTAAGAAAGATACGCACTACTATTGTGTGCATACCCGATGAAGATACAATCAACGGTTTTTGGTCCTATTGAGACCTTCTTAGGGGGTGGCAGCGCCACTTTTGCCAGGCATCCCCACACTTTGAGGTATTTGTATGATGGTACATTACCTTTCCACAACTCATAAGGCGTCTTTCCAGTCACCTTATGCGGTATTTTGTTGAGAATGTAGTTGGAGGTTAGCAGCGCTTCCCCCCACATGTTCTGGGGTAACCCAGATTCTTGCAGCATTGCATTCATCATTTCTTTGAGAGTTCGGTTCTTTCGTTCCGCAATTCCGTTAGATTCAGGTGAGTAAGGCGCAGTAGTTTGATGAACGATTCCATGTTCTCTACAGAATGCATTAAATGGTTCACTATACTCGTCTCCTCTATCACTTCGGATCATTTTAATCTTTTTACTAAGTTAATTTTCAACTTCCAACTTGTATTCTTTAAACTTTTTCAAAGTTTCATCTTTGCTATGTAACAAATATACATAACAATATCGTGTGGAATCGTCTATGAAGGTTACAAAGTACTTCTTACCGCCTCTAGTTTGCACGAACTTTAAATCACATAAATCAGTGTGAATTAGTCCTAGAGGTTCGGTTGTTCTTTCTACATGGGGTGATGGCGTTTTTGTGAGTTTCGCTTGTACGCATACTTCACATTTGTCTTTACTTGTTTTGCATTTTAGAATCATGTTCATGCTTATTAGTCTACTTATAGATTTATAATTAACATGTCCCAATATTTCATGCCAAATATTAAAAGACTCAACGACATAAGCAATATGATTATTCTCATTCACTGAAACACCAGTTATAACCTTTTTCGAAAGGACTGTCATTACATTCATTTTGATCAGCCCATCCTTCACATAAACCCTTCCCCACATAAATCTCATTCTTAGAAAGAACTAACTTATCAGACACAAACTTGACACAGAACCCATTCTTGTTGAGAAGAGTCCCCGAGATCAGATTCTTTCGAATGTTTGGCACATGAAGCACATTGTTGAGAGTCAGCTCCTTCTCAGAAGTCATCTTGAGCACGATCTTCCCAATATCTTCAACCTTTGATGTCGCAGAGTTTCCCATGAAGAGCTTCTCCTCTGTTCGGCTTTTCTGATAAGTGGTAAACAATCCCTTATCCGAGCAGATGTGTCTAGTGGCACCTGTATCGTACCACCACTCCTTTGGGTTGCTCCCAACCAAATTCACTTCAGTCACCGCACACAAGTCGTCTGCTGTCAGCGAGTTTTCAACTAAATTGGCTTGAGACTTCTTCCCTTTGTCTCTTCTGTTGTCGGGCTTGCTGCGACACTCTTCTGCCTTGTGACCAACCTTATCACACTTGTGGCATTTTCCACTGAACTTATTTGCTACTTGCTTCTTGAAGTTTGTGGTGTTTTGAGGTTGAAACTTCTTGTTTTTCCCCTTGTCTCGATGCTCAGCCAGGTTTGCCTTGTTAGAGAGTCCAACTTGATTGGCCCTCTTATTGTTTTCCTCGACCCGAAGCCTCACGATCAAGTCTTCAATCCTCATTGCCTTTTGTTTCAGCAACAAGTAGACCTTGAATTGCTCTCAGGATGGAGGAAGCTTCTCAATGATGGCACCTACCTGGAAAGCCTCACAGATGGTCATTCCTTCCGAGATCTCTTCATGGACGATCAGTTGTAGTTCTTCAACCTGTTCCACGACTGACTTTGAATCTACCATCTTGTAGTTCAGAAACTTTGCTACTACCGCTTTCTTTGAGCCAACATCCTACGTCTTGTACTTCTTTGTCAAAGTATCCCACAATTCCTTAGCGGTATTATGGTTACAGTAGACCTTGTACAGCGAGTCAATCATGCGATGAGTAAGATACCCTCTGCATGCATAGTCCCCTTTCGCCCAATCAGATAGGGCGTCAGAGTCATGTGGGGAGAACCTAGGTTTCCCCTCCTTTAAGAACCTGTCCAGACCCAGCATGCTCAGGAAGAACTCCATCTTCTGAGACCATATTTTAAACCCTTTCCCGTCAAATTTTTCGGGTAAGATCCCAGCATGGATTGTGTTCGGCATAGTTGTCACATAAGGCATGTGGGGAACATACAGATGAGGCAACTGAACATCAGACAGATCCATGGGATGACTCGTTTGGCCCGGATGACTCGTTTGACCCGGATGGCTCAGTTGAGCCGGATGAAGAGGCACTGGTGGCAGATCCACTTGGACGACCGGGGGGGTTTCCTTGATCGGACTCTTCTCAGCCGGACTCTCATGACCCGGACTGTTCGGAACTTGAACCTTTTCAAGTATCTGAGCATGATCGAGAGACATAGTCTCAAACTGAATTCGGGGCGACCCAGTGACCTTTCCAGCGTCAGCAGCAGTTTTCTCATTTCCGTTAGTCATTGTATCTGTTCAATAAGACAAACAAATATTAGAATGACTTAGAGGTAACTCTGCAATACAGATTTTTGAAATCTAAAAATTAAACACAGTTTTTCTGCAAACTGTAAATGCAGAAACCAGCAAAATACGAACTGTAAAAAATACAGAACCAAAATCTGCGAATCTGTAAATGCAGAAACCAGCAATCTGCGAACTGTAAAATACAGATTCTGCAAACTGTAAATACAGAATCAGAAATTTGTGAACTGTAAACACAGTTTTTCGGTTCTGTAATACAACAGCAACCCGGCTCTGTAATACAACAGCAACCCGGCTCTGTAATACAACAGCAACCTCAGAATTATGGAAAAAAAAATCGTTTTTACTCGAATCTGAACACAGATCCGAAACTATACGCAGTACAGACAATTTTCTTAGGGGTGTAACGTTCTGTTCCTTTAAAACTCAAAACAGATTGTTAGCGACAAGATAAAATTTTACAGAATTAAGATTGTAGGACCTGTATTCCGCAGAATAACAATCTGTAAAGAATTAAAACGAAGAACAAAATTAAGAAAGAATTTTACCGAATCGTTCTTGACGAAACTGTTGCGTAGAGTCGAGATTAGATCTCTTTCCTTAATTCTGTAACGCCCCGTATATGTGACGGTTACCGGCGTTGAGAATCCCAGGATACAACTATGATCACTTCTGGTTTGCACAATCAAAAGACAGAAGCCAACGAACCAGTATCTGTGCAGTACTCTCGAAGAAGGAGAAGAAGAGAAGAGGGAGATTGATTGATTTCCGATACAGAGAATGAGAACCAGACTTCTCTTAAAAAGAGTCTGAGTTTGTTGCAGAGGAGGAGATTTCAGATCTGACGACACCAACGAGGTGGGAGTCAGTTGTGGAGCACGTGGAGGAAAACAGGGAGGTTGTTACTGACTTAGTTGGGCGTCCCCAACGAGACAGTCCAAAACCTAATCTGGAAGCCCAAAACTTTCAGATCTAACCCACTTCAAAAAGAGAAGTTAAGCTGCTACTTGAGCCTTAGACCACGGACGAACAGACCGCGCGAGGGCCTCTCGTGTCCTCTCTCCATACCTCTCCCAAGGGCTTACCAAGGGTATGGGGTTTGGGGTATATAAACCTTTCATATTTCACCCCAATTTTCGATGTGGGACAAAACCCATATCAAAATTCAGCTCCAAAATTGTTCTTTGTACTTAGACAAACAACCAACTTTGAGCCTTCATTTCTCATTCAAACGGAACCCGATTTTGAGGTGTGAGTATACTACGGCGTATTGCTCGCGGAGACGAAGCCAACGCTTCCATAATCCGGCACAACCTGTGACCGCAGCCCACCGGAAAAGTGCCCGGAAGTCAGTCACAAATCAGTTCCAACATTTATGTGCATGTGTTTATGTTTGTCTAAGTAAATGAGCATTTGTACCAGATCTGCTTCCATTGAAATTGACGTATTGCAATTGATTTCTTGATTATTTACCTAGCTCTGGAAATTAGAGGCAGAAAATCTGCGGCAACAGCTAGAACAGTTGAGAGGAAGCCACAGGTAAGTGAAGAAAGTTATATGACATAATAGCTAGCTTGATTAAAAGAAGTTATTTCAAAAAATGTACTTTATGAACGCTCTCTTATGTAAGAAGCATTGAAAGATTAGCATTTCTAAGAGGTGAGGTTGCAGACAACTGATGGGAGATAACTTATCGGAATTGAACATGGAGGAAGTGAAGAATCTAGAGAGCGTTTTGGAGGCGAGTATAACGAGTGCGCGCGAGAGAAAGGTTTGTGTTGATCTTAATAAACCAAGGTATATGTACACTATGCTCCCAACATTCATCTCCCAAATTCCATAGTCTTACTAACTTCCGATTGCATCTTTTTCAGGAACAAATTCTCAAGGACAAAATACAACAACTTAATCAACAGGTCTCTATCATATTTGTCAACAACTTAACATACATTAAATCGATTTATTAGAATTAACATAGAATTTGATTGTATACTCTACATTTTTGTTGATTGTCATGCAGGATATATTAGTGCACCAGGAAAACCTTGAACTTCACAGACAGCTTGGTCTTCTGAGCCAACAAGTTGCTGACCTTCAAAACAAGGTTCTATATATATACAAATATATAATTACACAGATTTAAGGAATTTTTTGCAATATAATGATCACCTTATGCACAGATAAATATTAGCTTGTATGAATGTATTTATGCTTGTGTGTACTGTATAATTGACGTTCATATATTTGTACGTTTGTACGTGAATCTTTCTCTTAACTAATTAATTGAGTATGTCAGGTTGAGAAGGGCAACGAGGGAGCATGTAGAAAATTCCAAGCTTCGTCGAGCAGCAGAGATAATTTGTATCCATTAACTGATCTCCAGCTGAAGCCTAGCATGCCTGAAGATCTTTGATCGATCGATCGAACGAACTCGACTGTAACGTTATGTGATTAAGTATATCTTGAAGAAGTGTGTTTGATCATATATGTTACACATTTACTTGAATGCGTGCTCTAGTTTTTTTATGTAGCCTAAAAATAGTAAGATTTGATCGCAAGATGAATCTTGATAGTGTAGATGGCACGACAAACATTTTGTTATGTAGGAGGTGGCATGAGATTAGTCGTAAGATGAATCTCGGAGTTAGTTTATGCATGTTTATGACGTGTGTAAGTGTTGTTACTTGGTATTTGGCATATGTTATTAAGGACCTTGGTTTCATTGCCTACATTTATATCGCTAAACAAGCGTTACTTCATCTGGCTATCTTGCTTGCTTGATTTAAGCTGTTTAACATCATGTGATGTCTGCAGGTTACCGATTTTTTTTTTTTTTTTTTCCTAAAATGAGCTGAAAAAAAATTCTAATATAGGTTTGATTTGAAACATATTTTCAACATTGATATTTATTTTCTGTTCGGAAAATATACACGTTGAAGAGACGTTGGTTTTGACAGCGTCTCCCAACCGAATCAGAATTAATTTTTTTTAAACACGTATATATATATATGTGCAAGAGACGTTGGTACCAACGTCTCTTATACATGCAATTTTAAAAGAAAAACAGCGTATTATACATAAAACTTTTTAAAAAAATGCATATGACGCTATGTTTTTTTTTCAAATACTTTATATATATATAAATACTAGCATTTTGAGGGCGCGAGTCTAATACACAGGTTTTAAAATTTAGATACAATCATTATTGATGTGTGTAAATACTTTACATTTTGATTTTTGTAGTAATATATTTTGTGGTTGAGACTATTTTAACATGTGAATGTTGCAATGTAGAATATTGGAAATGTGTATGTATAAATATAATAAATAAACATTTGTTTAGTTCACCCTTTGCATTACATATGTTTATGAAATCAAAAGAGAGTCTCCATTAGCTTCTGGATAATCTATTGTATACTAATAATCTCATAACGATTTTACGGTTACAATCTATCTAATTAATTTGTCTAAATTTATTTTTAACATAAATACATGTTAGAACATTTTACTATGATAAGTTTGACGAACAACAACTAAGAATTGGGTCTGCAACAATGAGTCACAACACATACATATGGCTTCGTAAATTCGTAAGCTTTATTGAAATGTGGAATTGAAGTTATTTACGGAGGAACCAATCAAAACACTTCAAGATTGAATGTGAATCTTTCATTTTCTCTCTGCGCAATTTATATAGTAGATTAGAATATATTATTGCATTAGACTTATGCGAGTTCGGATGGCTCGTATGGGCTCGTTCGGAATCAGAATCGATCAAGACCAATTTCATTGGGTCCGTATTGATCCCAATTTTCACCAGAAACTATATTTCGGAACACTCAAAATAGAAAACGAGATCTATAATAGGGGACGGGGGAGTACAGTATATCGTACTAATGTTTAAACTAATTTAACTTTTAAGGATGTATATTATTCAACTTATACGCTAATAATGTTTCGCAATTTTTCTCATAAGGAGAGATCATTTTCAATTTATTGTTGAAGATCGTATCATACCATATATTCGGTTTTAATTAGCAAAGATATGACAAAGGCTGTGAGTTTGATACTTTGATTCAATGATTCTCTCCTGGACTTCACCAAAAAAAAAATGATTCTCTCCTGGAGAAAAGATACGTTGGATTGTTCCAACCTTAATAATACTTCGTACGTATTCAATTTACAATATTTCTGTCGAGAGACGAATATTGATGAGATCGAATGATCGATCATAAACCCACTACGATTTTAAGTCAATTCCTCAAAAACTCGTGATTAACATAAGAAAAAGTTACATCAAATTTAACGAGTATGTTACAGAATGACAAAATTCATCAAAAATTCAGAAAGGTATCATTTATATATTGGTCGTGATTAGTCAATATTAAGCTTTCAAAATAGCGGTAGAAAAAGAATTATGTAACTATTTCGGAATACGTAAATGTAAATTTAAAAAATATTTACATCATTTGTGTGTTTTTGTTTTACATAAATTTCCTAATGTATAGCTTTCAAGGTACATGAAGTTACATATACAGTATGGAATTTATTAGTGATTCTCATATACATGCATAGTATAATTAGGAAAGAATGACGTGGGCGCTTATCCAAACCCAAACCAGTTTAAAACGCTAAACATCGATTCAGATGTTTATGCCAAATTCCATTCTCTCCTTCTTCTTCTTCTTCTACTTCCTCCAAATCAAACTCTAACTTCACTCAATTTCACCAAAACCGCGAAGATGGAGAAGAACAAATTCGCGGTTCTGCTCTGCGCAGAGGACTCCGAATACGTGAAGAGCAACTATGGCGGTTACTTCGGCGTCTTCGTCGCAATGCTTGCGGAAGAACACGAGATCTGGGAAGTATACAAGGTCTCCACCGGCGAACTTCCAACCGACGACGAAATCGGAGGCTACAGCGGATTCGTCATCACCGGAAGCTGTAACGATGCGCACGGAAATGATGTCTGGATCTGCGAGTTGCTGAAATTCATCCGGAAATTGGATTTGATGAAGAAGAAGATCCTCGGCATTTGCTTCGGCCACCAGGTTTGAACTTCTTTTTCTGCTGATTTGCTTTCTGTTTCTGTTTTCGCCTTCTGATTCGAACGGATTTGAGATTCTTGGAAAACGTGCAGTATAACAAACTTTGGCATTAAAAAATTATTGATGACACGTGGCGAATTTGGATTGGTTCGAGTGACCTGTTCTGATATTAGGCCATATAACCCCTTACGTAAAACTTTATAATTATTTTATTGTATGGTTTTTGTAAAGGCGGGCATGGAAATGGAAGTTGAATTTACGTGTGCGTTTTAACGTTGTTTGTGGCGTAGTGCGCCATTAAAAAATCTCAAATTATAGTATTATATTCAAGAAAGTACTCATCATCTTAATTAAAAATTAGCTTAGATAATCACGTACTTTAACTGAGCTTTAAGAGAGGTTTCAGAGAGCATTATGTCAAGCACTAAACAAAACTCATTAACAATAGTGCATAAAAAGAGAACGAGGTTAAGTTTCTCTTGTTTGTTTCTTATTGTCATGATATAAACAACACCTTATCAACAGAGACACGTTTGTCCAGGTCTTTCTAAAAATTCGTGTTAATCCATGCCCCTCCATTATTTATATAACGCCAATAATCATGGCTTTGAACAATTGGATAACCAAATAAAATGACGTTTGTGTTGCCAATGTATGGGATGTGTGTTGTTGTGATGTGTACTTGTTCCCTGTTAATAATAGGATATTAGATATGAGTATTATAATTAATACCGAACTATGAATATTGTCGATACTTATATGTATATATGATATAATCTAGATATCGATATCAAACTGTATATCTTGTGTGATACTGTATTAGATAAGAACATTTTATGATATCTTATATCCTTTAAATCGATACCAAACGAACTTAAATCCTCTTTACATGCCAAAAAATGGAACAGCAGAGTGTAGGATGGCAACTAGTTCACGCTCATTAATCACCAAAACCTGCAATCAAACCAGCTATTTCAAAATTTTATTATAATCTGTTAAGGCATTTAATTTTTATTTGATTTTGGTTCATCAATCAGCATTTACATATATTTTCTAATTGAATTTTCTGATGTGATTAGATACTTGCACGAGCACTTGGTGGTAAAATAGGACGATCCCTCACAGGATGGGACATTGGATTTAGAACAGTGCATCTATCTCCTACATTTTCAAATCTCTTCTCCTCTTTCAACATTCCAAATGTTCTATCCATCATTGAATGTCACCAAGATGAGGTTTGAATTAATTTTGTAAATACCATTCATTCCATATATAATACTTAGCATGTTTTTGTATAAATAATTATGAATCATTGCTTAAAAACAAGGTGAGAGAGGTTCCTCCAAAGGCAGAAGTCATGGCATGGTCTGACAAGACCGGGATCGAGATGTTTCGGTATGGAGATCACATCATGGGGATTCAAGGACACCCCGAGTACAACAACGACATTCTCCTTCACCTCATTACTCGTCTTCTTCAGCGTAACCTTATCGAGGTATTAAGTAATGCCATATGTACAATTTTCAATAAAAGAACTGAAGGCTAAAACGACATTTTCGGTGTGTTCCAGGATACTTTGGCTGAACAAACAAGGGCTAAGTTGTTAGAGTTGGAGGCGCCGGACAAGGAAGCGTGGAAGCGGGTTTGTGTTGGATTTCTTAAGGGAAGAATGTGAAGAATAAGATCACATCAATATGGCATGAAGATGACGAGGAAAAAGATAAAGGAGTAAGATCCCATGAACTGTAAATAGAGATGGAGTACAAGCTGGCTTTTTATCCCATAATTAAAATAAAACCAGGCGGAAAAGTGGAGTGGGAACTAATAAGTATGGTCAGCTTAACTGATGCCTTGAGCTATTGCTGTGATCGGCATGAACAGATTTGTCAAGTTACATGTTTCTAGTGTCACCCAAATTTGTTATCCATCCTCTGAATTATATCAACAATATACAGTTGCTATTTTCATTCATTAGAATGTCATATTAATATATTATACATTATCGATTTTTATTAGTAGGGTTTCCATAAAATCCGCATCAGAAACCAGGATTGTTTCATTATACTCCCTCTCCATCTGTTTACCAATCTTTCCTCTCTTTTTATGCATTTTGACACCATTTTTTACCAAGTTTATTCATAGTGTCGAGTTGTTTATTTTTTATATTTTATCCTTTTTAAATCTCTCCTTCTTAATTTTATAAGGGTATAATTTTCTGAAATTTCAATCCGTAAAAGGCTAACGAACCTCTAGTGAACGAAGGGAGTATGAGTTATAGTACGTGTAGTAGGGGAAAGCTTGACGAATGACATTCAGCACAACTTTATGCTCTTCTCCATCACTGAACTTATATTATTTGCTATATTATGCTTATATAACTCACACTTTAACTTGTTGACTAGCTAATTAAGAACTAAGAAGAAGAATAACAACTTTTTTTACGTTTCTGATTCTACTTCTCTAACAGTTTAAATCGTTTGGAGTGAGAACTTTTCATAGCTAAAATGTCATAGCAGGGCAGTATTAAGGGGGTGGAAAAATATGATCGAGAAGAAGCTTGAATGATACGTTTCCAACCACCAAACAAATGTCAAGGCAGGCAACTTAGGATTCAGAAATTGGAATCATCCAGTCATTCAGAGGACAAAAACACCATACATTTACCAAACACAGTTTTCTATATATTACCGGAGTTCGGCATTACTCTACTTTATATAGATGCTCAATTTTATGTTTGATATCATTCAGACAAAGTGGATACTGAATCATTACCCTGAAAATCCTGATCTTAAAGACACCCAAACACAATTAAGCATCTGTCCAATCATATGTAGGAGGCTCTGTAACATTAGAGAAGATCCCTTATTATAACTTGGCCAACAAATACTGCAACAAAATTGGCAACACTATATCTCAACTGTAGGATAAAAACCCGGCATAGAACCTCGCCCGCCTCCATTTGAATCTGCATTATTATTAGCGTATAGAGATGACTGTAGTTCGCCAGAGTGGGATGACGACTTACGTGATTTGTGATGTTTAGGAGACGCTGAATACGAGTCACTTGAAACAGTGGGTGAGTAATGTGATGATGAAGGAAGCCCATTAATCTTAGGCAAACCTGTAGCATCTGTGCCTAAACCGTAACCCCTCTCTGCTCTATCTGCATCCATTGGAAGTTCATCCAACACCTTTCAAACAGAGTAAAACTAAATTAGTTAAGAAAACCGTTTGCAGCACATTAACTGCTATACACCATAAGGCATAAAAACTAAGGCTTATGTTTGATAAGATTAATTTCTGATCTGTCATTTAGTGCGAAAAACAGATATGTAGATATATTGTTAGTTTGGTTGATTCCGGCGCCACTTCCTCAATGTTGTTTTCTGTCCATTATGTTCAATTTCAGGTTCTAACAGGTCCTCGAACTTAACAGAATCTTAAAAGGTAAACATGCTGATGGATTTTGTAAATAAGTGGTCACGAAGACCAGAAACCTACCCGTAGAGCCTGACTCAAAATACGCAGTTTTTCTCGCGTATGTTTCCTCTTCAATGCAACATCATTAGGTTCCTGTAGCATTTCTTCAAATAGATGCTCTCTGACAAAGGTTTTAGTTCCAGAACACCAGACAAAAATTAGAAGAAGAAAAAATCTAAAGCTCTTGAATGTTGAGAGTCTTTGCATCAGTGTTGTTACCTGTAAAGCTTCCTGATGAAGACGCTGTGCAACTCCCTTTTTGTATGGTTTACCTGATGAGTATACAAAGACAAGTTAACAGATAATGCAAAATCTTAAATACATTCCCACCTAAGTCATATGTATGAAGTTCACAGATAAGTGAAGCAAGGTAAAGAAGGAATGAAAGATAATCTACTTTCATGAGAACCAATGATCCAAAACATATCTTTAGAAATTGATCGCACAGTATTGTGCATATTGATTTGAGCAATTGTAACACTGTAATTGAATTTTGGCAAAGATAAAGTAGCACTGGATTTCATTGTAATTTGTATCAGTGAAGAGTATGTAGGAGAAAATTCCAAAAAAACTTTTAAGAGAATCAAGATGATGGCTCAGTACGTTAAAGAAGCGACTTTAGTATAACGTTAGCAAAAAAATCTTAAGTTTACACCCTCGATATGCATCACTAAATTCACAAAATATATTTCAACAAGTAACAACTCATGATCAATATTATGTTGTGGTACCTCTGAAACATACAGCTAAAAAACTTCAGATGAAAATGTTAAATGATTACCATGAAATGCATAATTGCTTTAGGCACCATGTCTTCCACATTCTTCCTGACTATATCATAATATGACTCCAACAGCAATTTTGTAACAGCGATTTCAACAGTCTCATTCTCTGAACGGTTCTCTGAGGGTCTCAACATTGTTGGAGGCTTCATAAAGAGATAACTAATAATGTTAGAGGAACAATTTATAGAAGTTAATCAAAACATAAAGTATGAAACAAAATGCAAAATCATATGTACCTCCTTCAAACGGATCATAGAAAAGGAATGATCCACACTGGGAACAGGCTCAACAAATGAGATGTTTTCGACAGCTTCTTTAGAAGAACTGCGATTTTCAGTTGAGCCGAAGATAGATGAGATTCCCCAACTAGAACTTGTTGCTGCACCCATTTAAACGTAAATCTCAATTTAGGCAAAAACACATCTGTGTTCTACAGGTCATCTACATGACCATTAATCAGGCATGGGAAAAAGCAAAAAAATATAGAGCAATGCAATGTCTATTTCTTGAAAAGAAAGTTTAAGAAAAACTTCTTGAGAGAAAACTCACCAGAATGAGCAGGTTTTTCAACATCCGCTGCCTTTGGAACAACATGTTGCTATATAAACAAAATGGCAAGTTGAATGGGTTACGCATAATTCTGAAACTAAAAGCATGCAAAAAATTGACAGATTAGATACAATGAATCCAGGTGTAAGACAGCCAACCTGATCAGGATTTACTCCGTTGACAGGTCTAGCCAGAATGGCTCGAGATTTGTTACCTCTTTCAGATGAAGGTTCTTTTCCATCCTAAAAGGCCAATGCAAAATAAAGTACATATCAATAAACAGAAGTTAACACATACAGAAAATCAGTAAAAACTCCAGAGAGAAGAACCTTGAGTTTCAGAACAGATGCAGATGCCCCATAAGACTTGATACTCTTGGAGGCTAGCTCAACAGCTTTACTCCCGCCAATGAAGTTCGGGTGTGATGTATTTATGTAATCTATCTGTGAAATATACAAACCAAAATCAAGATATTGCCAGGAAAAAAAATGAAAGTTCCTAGATAAGAGAATCTCCATTGCATACAATTTAACAAGGCAGGTTTAACATTAAAAGCACCCAAAAAGCTAGCTAATACTCTGCCTGGTCAAGTTGGAAATGCCAATTACATGACATCAAAGATAAAGACAGATTACCTAGAACCAGAGGTTAACACTTATTTAAACACAACCCCATATTTGAGTCCCCATTGTGGACTTTAGTCAATATATCCCCTTTACCCTTAAACTCTTACAGGTTGAATTTCTCACGTAGTCACTGTCGAGTGAAAAAGTACCAAGAAACTGAACATACCTCCATTTCAATTATATGCCCAATCATTGCCTCTGCAGGCTGAAGTCCTTCTCTCAGAAAGTTGCTTATAACTTCATCCATGCGCTTTCTGAGGACAGGAAATCGCTGCAGTTCACAAACTAGACAATGATGACTCATCTGCAGCAAAAAATGGTTTTGTAATTATGGTTAATATTTATATATATTAATATTTACATGAATATGACATTCTCTTACCTTAATCAACTCATCATATATGAACCGTGCGCATTGAAGACTAGGATCTAGCAACCGTGCTATCTGCCTTCTGATAAGAACTTCAAAAGGAATCTGAAAAGTTCAAGGTCATAACATTAAAAATAAATCTCCAGTGTATTTAAAAGGAAAAATAGAAAGTTCAAGGTTAATATGGTATTGAACTTCAAAGAACATGGGCTATATATAAGCAGAAAATATTAAAGCTTCGGTAAATTTAAATAGCATTTAAATGAAATGAAAATGGCAGAAAAATATTTTGACAGAAAGAAGATTAAACAATGAGCAGAGAGTGATTAGATGAAGTTCCAAAAACCTACTTCTGGTACAAACAGAGCAGATTTTGTTCCCGTTGCATTCTGAATAGCCATGCTGATATCATCATCAGTCAAATCTTCACATGGGTCTACTTCCTACAAAAACCAAAGAAGAGAGTTTAAATGCTTAGCAAATTGAACACCATATATGTAAAACTTTGAAGCCAACAAACTTGCACCACTGACTATTTTAAAAGGTCACTTGTACATAAAGGCAGCAAACATAAAATTTAGTTTGGAACACCCAATAGAAAAATTATTATACGACGGAACCAATTGCAGAGTTAAATCACACCTCTAAACACTTCACAAAAATTGATTGGAAAATATAGTGAATACGAGCTCCACCAGATAGCTCGGATGTAGATATCTCTTCATTCTTGCCTTCGATGGTTGAAGAGAAAGCTGTTCGATTTATATTTTCAACACTTTTAGTCGGAAAAAAAGAAGAATGTATTTAGAAAAGTGTAGTAGTCAGTGAATCTTGTGATCCTTACCTTCTGAATATTTCGAGAGAATGTTCAGGATGACAGTTCCCTGTGTAGCCTGTTGACAAGAAAAATTACTCTGGACATTTAATATTTAGATAAAAGGAACCTCCCATAGACTAAGTCAAAACTGATACGACCAGCCTCAACAACTTACACAGTATTCACTCATTCAAAGCATAGAAAAACAAGAGCAGCGATACAGGACAATAATAAGAAAAACAGATCAGCTAAAAAAATTACTTAGATTCAGCCTTATAACTATTCCAGCCTTCACTACTCATTACATACAGCTTATTCTCAAAAGTGAAAAGAAAGAATTCTTAATCCAAAACTTAAATTCATTATTTACAAAAAGCATATAATTTGAAAATATAAAATAGAGTAACATTTTTAAAAGGTTTTTTACACTTTGTTTAGCTTTGTCTACTCCCCTTTTTCTCTCTCCCTTATATTACACCCCTCCCTCCTTCTCTGTGAACTCCTCTTGGTCCCAGATAGGAAAAAGAAAATTGCTCCACATTACAACATTCCCTCTTTACCTCAGTATGGTAGGTGAAGATGGTTTGAGGTGTTCACTAGTGGTCAACTGGTTGTGGGTGGAATTCAGGACACAAGAACACTTTTGAGGTGTATTTGGCATAACAAGCTATATAGCTAGCTACAGAGGTTATTAAAATTAATGAAATATAGCTTAGGTATCGTCTCTGAAAAGACTGAAAAATAGTTAATTTGCAATTTATAGCTACAGGATATACGCTAACTAACAAAAGGAAGTAGGAATTGCGGGAGATGTTTACCTTTGACTCAATACTTTCACCATAACTTGCATGCTCCTTACTAACAGCAAAAAGTTGTGTGCTTATTTGGGCTTTCAGGTTAGGAAGCACTGATTTTATGTGTTGCACCAATATCTGGCATAGGTTACAAGGTATGTCAACGTGTTAATGGAAAGAACAGACCGACGACTTAATTATAAAGAGAAATGGCTATGTTATTGAAGCATAGACCTGGTTCAACTTTTTTGCAAGCTGAGGGATACCACACCTATCGGCAAGATCATTATAGACCTAAAAGATACTAACAGTATGTGAGCAACTGAGCATATATCAACATAAAAGTACCAGAAAATGTAAACAATTAGAAATTCATTAGGTTGTTTACTGGACGACTACGGAAGAACTTCTCCTCTTCCACCAAGGCCTCTTTGATACTCATGTTCGACAGAATATCCTGCATCAGGTACAGGACAGAAAGGTCATATTCTCGAGATCTATTATTTAATGTAAATCACTGATGTTTATCTAGACTACAAATATTTGCTCGTTGCAACCGCAATCATGTAAATTTTTATAGTCGGAGAGTGAAATTTTAGATGCATCATGCATGTAAACAAATGAAGAACATAGCCTAATTTCTGACAATGGAAGCTAGCATTCATTAACGAAACCAACAGTTGCATCTTGCCAACAAATCTAGGGGAGCATTAAATTATTCAAGTAACAAAATGGCAATCAGAGATCTTTTTTCCTTTTGGAAGAAAGAGGAGCGAAACAATCAACAAAGATCTAGAATATAATATTTCAAATAGACTATAAACTATTTAACAACCAAAACAAGACACTTGACCTTGTTAACCAACCAAAACTATAGTCATGAAAACATAATGTTCCAGAAGATTACCGCTTGACAACGATTTACAACCCCAACATATCCAAGTTTCAAGGGTACAACTTTCCCAAGCAAGAAGTTACGAGCATCAGTTCCTCTATCCATGATGTCCAGCTGTAATCAAAATTTTATACAAAATCCTCAATAAATCTGAAGTTACGAAACACAAATAAAATGAGAGTAGAAATCAAAGCATTCATACTTTTGTAATAACACCAATTGTCCGATGTCCTGAAAAATAGATTCATGTGTTATAAAATAGTCAAGAGTAGAAAAACCAAATGGAGTATAGAAGAAAAGGTTGGAGCAACCTAGAGCACATCATACCATCAGGATCAGCAATTCCAGCCATTTGCAAAGCATCTGAATTAGCTAAATCGGAATTAGCTGGGGTAACAGCCAGTATCAAACAGCTTTTCACTTTAATGTAGGACATAATCATTGTTCTGATCCGTGATTCAATATCTGATGGCTGGTCACCAACTGGAACTTTTGTTAAGCCTGGCAGATCTACAAGGGTTATATCAAGGACATTAGGAGAGAATATCTTCAGGCGTATCTGCAGGTCTGAAACACCTTTATTTGTTCCAGTTTCTCTGTTCGTCTCATCCTGAAAAGTATTGTGAAAAATTATGGAGGCAAGAGCCTATATTAATATCTTGACTAAAAATCAACTCCTTAAATGTTCAAGCATGTAATTTGTCATACTAAGGTTGTAGTGAATGCATTTAGAGAGAAAAAAAAAACATATACTGTAAATCATGCCCAAGGATTGAGCAGAAGATATAACAACGTTCTGTCCAATTGTACATGTTCAATCAACTTCATAAAAGAAATTTCAAACGTTTCATCTGATTTCTAATCTACTTATTGATGGAGCAAAAGAAACTAGAATCTTAAAATGTTCCCACTTCTTAACGAACATATATAAGCAAGAATATAACCATACTATGACACATCGATACCTAATACGAACAGCCAAAACACAAGGAGCCAGCCGACTTACAGCATATATCATAGGCAGAATATAATAACAATCTCAACAATATAGTAATAACTAATAACAGGAAGAAGAAAAATCACATCCCTGCAAACACATGTTTTACATTGATCGTCAACAAAAAAGAATAAAAAACTGTACAAATTTGCCTCTGTCCAAGTAAAGCTAGTGGTCCAAGTTTCATCACACAGCAAGGAACTCAAAGTTGCGAGCTTTAAAAGTCGGCCATATGGTTATGCAGTTTAAGGGCATGCTTAGTAAGACATCATTGTATAACAAGCCAATAGATATGGCCTTATAAGGTAACAAGCTAATGTAGAGTGTTAAAAAAAGAGAAAGGGCCTAATACCACCCGTCAGAAAAATGCCACAGTTTTCCAGCTACACCAGTAAACAGATCATACCAATTGGCAACACCAAAAACAAAGCAGACGTACTAGAAAGTATAAATCGAATCAATCCATCCATAAGATACCATGACGCATTAGTATTTCAGCTAGTACCTATAAATAGACACAAACTTCTGAATGCAATACTGATCAATTTAAGAAAATTCTAGGAAGGCTCACGTCTTTCTCCCAAAACCAGTTGATTTTGAATTGAATAACGGCGTTCAATTTTATCAAAATCCAATTCAATAACAGAATCACACCTCAATCTCTTTGCGAATTTGACTGAAATCGTGAAACTTCTTCCCATCTAAGTGCAGAAACTCGCCCCACTCCTCCTCAATCCCATCGGAATTCCTCTGATTCTGCACAAGCTGTAAAACAATCGGGCGACGCGTGCATATATCCGATCCCCGAGGAAGAAAGTCTCTGCCAACAAGCGCCTCAAGCACACTCGATTTTCCACTACTCTGGCTTCCAACGACGCAGACCTGCGGAAGGTCGAATGCGGGATTTCTTCCGAGCTGCGCAGCAATGTCCTGGAGCTTGTTGACGATAGGAATGACAGAATGACCGAGCGATGCCGACGCCGATCCCTGCGCTGACGAGTTGCGATGCTCGTCTGCCATAGTTGATGGTGTGGAAGATCGACGGATTGCCTGAGAGCGATTGCTTGGGGAAGGGGATTGATGATGAAACCCTAGAGAGATGTGATGCAGAGGTTTTTGAAACTGGGTTTTATTATTTCTTTTTGGTGAAAAGATTTTTTTCTATTTCTTTTGTACGAAGAAAGTGTGAGAGAGGTTCAAATTTCAAGAAATGATTATTTTAAACTGGAGATAGAAAAGCGCGTGGGGTAGACGCTTATAAATATTCGCTGGGCCGGCCCAACGTTCAAGTACTATTTAACCTATTTTATGAGAAGTGTCCTTTGTTTTACATTTTTAGAAAAACTCACCCCCTAACTTTCCGTGTTCACTTTATCTCACATGCAATGCAACTTTGTGTTCTTCTCTATTGTGTTTGAAAGAACGAGAGATCTGCTCAAAAAAAAAAAAAAAGAACGAGAGATAATAACTATTATCATACTTTGTATTTGTTGTCATCATTTTGGTTTAATCTTGTCAAATGCATGTCCTTCCATTGAACAAAATATATTTCTGTATAATACATACAAGATGGGACTTTCTCAATAAGTTTTTCAACTTCCTTCTCATCCAAAGAGCATGAACCTACAAGCACAATAAAACTACAAAAGATCAAAAGACATCGAAAACAAGACTTAACAAACACAAAAAATTCACCAACTTAATTTGTTCCTTAAAAAGTTCTCATGGCTATTAAGCAGACTCGCTAGCTTTTGACCATATGCTATCATTCCTTGACCTCTCCAAACGACTAGTGACCAAAGGCGTCCACATTACTTTCATCTCCACCTTGAGAAACATACAAAGGCTTCACACCATCCCTCAAACCTTAGCCGGCCGAGTCAAGTTCATTGAGGTCACGCTACCACCAACCGATGGCTTACCCAAGAAATTCGAGTCCACCATAGACGTGCAACCAAAGCAAGTCTGGTTCTTGAAGAATGTGTTCGATCAACTAAAGGACCATTTGAGAAAGTTTTACTAGATAGTCTAGACTCTAGATGTATCACCAAATTTCATACTCTTCGACTTTGTAGCTTGTTGGGTGGCTGAGATTGCCTCTTGCTGTAACGTCCATTGTGCATATTTTAGTGTTTTCTCGTCTTCTAGTCTAGTTAGTGTACAAACCACGAACTTCAAGGTAACTACATTGACAACTTTCTGCAGGAAATGTACAAATAATTGAGAAGAAATCAGTAATTCCTTTCCATATATCTTTGAGAAGAAATCAGTAATTCCTTTCCATATATCTTCAGCTGTGTAATCGAAAACAGACTAAAAGTTCCTCAATGCAATAAACCACTGAGTTAAGATCATAATACACACTCTGCAAAATGGCAAACGAATTGAAAAGGAAACAACATTACAGAATATAGTTACATAAAACCGTAAGGGAATCAAGGGAGTGTGGGACTTCTCTTAAGATGACGAGCAGCAAGCCTTCTTTGCATTTGTCTCGGTATTGCTGATTTCAATTGTCTGACCTTCTTTGATGCTAGTAGGCGCTTGCTGATTTGAAGAAAGGGTTTTCTTGCTCATGTACCTATAAATCTCTGAAAGAATAGTTTGAAATGACTTCTCAACATTTGTTGCCTCAAGAGCAGACGTCTCTATGAAAGACAAACCCTCTTTCTCAGCAAAGCTTTCTGCATCTTCAGTAGCTACAGCTTTAAGATGCTTCAGATCGGTTTTATTGCCAATGAGCATGATCACAATGTTGGCATCTGCATGGTCTCTCAGCTCCTTCAGCCACCGAGCAACATTGTCAAATGTTGTTGGTTTTGTTGTGTCATAGACAAGGAGAGCTCCAAGGGCTCCTCGGTAGTAGGCACTTGTGATAGCTCTGTACCGTTCCTGTCCTGCAGTATCCCAGATTTGAGCCTTAATGGTCCTTCCTTCAACCTGAAGGCACAAATGCAATAAAAACTGTTGGTTTGTTGACCAAATTGATATTCACACCTTTGCAATGAAAGAGGCAAAGAGCATGAATTAAGTTTGATATAATTTAGATGAGTGGGGTTCAGTGAAGATGTGTGCATCACAATTTCAAGGGATCAAATCTGATGCTAGTTTTTTGTGCAAGTAACTAATAAAAAATTCTCCACAAAACTCTTGTGATATAAATTAGAACAACTTAACCTGTATAGCACTAAAAGCACTAAACAAATGACCATAGATTGGATAAACAGCCCATAACAGAAAGGAAGAAAGCTACAGATTGTGTGAACCAATAGAATTGAAATGTATATAATTCCAAGAATATTGACTCAACGCATTCATCTAATGGAGGTGACAGGAGTCTCTGTCCTTGAGAAAATCCTTATGAACACATTCAGACTTGCCAACTAAAAGCACTATGCCATCTACTCAGATACAAAGAACTAATCAAGTTCTGGTCCTTCCCCCTACAAGGTCATGTTACACAAAAAAAGTTCTGGTCTCTCAAGATGCCATAATAAACAAAAACCTAAACTATATCACCCTTTAAATGATGGATGAAACAAAAGACTATAAGGCGATAGTAGTAGTGGACTTTGAGAAGATTTGTTGAAAAAGGTAGCGCTGTTTCCCAATTAAGTTTTCTTGTCTTTAGTGCAAGAGGATTAGCACTTAGCAAGACACTATGAATCTATTATTGATTTCAATATTATACAGATGAAGCATTTCTACATGGTCTAAACACAACCTTCCCTTGTATTTACACATCAAATGATACATATTACCCCCAATAATATATATTGAAAACTGCATACCAATTATAAAAAACTGTGCATTTTCCTGGTGTCTTTGAGGTATAATGCTCCATAATAAAATAAGACATAAGGAAGCAAGTCAAGCAACTTCCAAAGCTATATATCGAGCTGGACCAGTTTGGCCATTATCCTCAATGATTATGGATTAGAAGTGGATGAAAAGTTTTAGGTTCAGGGCAAGTAGAACAAGTATTGCCAATGGTTTACATTCTAGTTTTCAGAACTTCTATATTCTTTACCAACAAATGAAAGAGAATGGAATGATAAATGTAACTAAATTAAACAAAGTCGATTTTGAAACCATCTACTAACTTCAATGAATTTATACTGCAAAACAAAAGTCGGGAGGCATATTTGGTTAACCAGATAGGATACCACAAATTTCCTAATTATCTGTCCCCTTGTGATAGAGAATCAATCTTTCATCTGCTTGAAGAAATGCCAAGCTCCTTTTGACATTAGAATGTCTCTGGAAGGAAATGACGCAGATCTGACCTACCTAATAGATCCTAAATGCTAAAACCTCACAAAAATATCAAAATTCAGTTGACTAAAAGACTTGACTAACCCCAAAATTCAGCTTATTCGTAGCCAATTCCACAAACCAAACGAACAACAGATGCGTCAGAATAACAAACATATAGTACTGCAAGTCTATCTAGTTAAGTGCTCAATTAAGTTGTTCCAAATTTCAATCAAGTACATCAACTTAGTCCAATCCGCAATTCGCAAGCAAATGAGCAGATCAAGAGGCAAAACACTCAAGATCTCGAATCATCCAAAATCAGATCTAACGAAAAACCTAACAAATTCAGGATTCAAGCAACTCAAAACACAAAATCACGCTAAGGAGATTTAGCAGTTGTTTGAAGCGAGAAATGGAGACCTGGAGAGTACGAGTAGCGAACTCAACGCCAATGGTGGACTTGGACTCCAAGCAGAACTCGTTGCGAGTAAATCGAGAGAGTAGGTTAGATTTACCAACTCCGGAATCGCCGATGAGCACCACCTTGAAGAGGTAGTCGTAATCTTCCTCAGCTTTCCTCGCCATTTTTTCCTCTTCTTCTCCTCTTCAGTAGAAATGGAAACGGAGAGAAAGCAATGTAGCGATTGCGAAAGGGGTTCGGGAAATTATATAACCTTGCGCCTGCGACATGTTTTTAAATACTGTCATTTTTATTTAATTTTTCTTTCCTCCGTCCTCATATTAGGCCAATGAATTCTAATAAATACTCCCTCCGTCCCTAAATGATAGTCTCATTGTTGTTTTTGTCACTATTCACAATTCAAGAGAATCTTGTAAATATCTTTCAATATATAAGAAAAAATATAGTCAGTGAGATCTTGTTTGATTCGTTTCAATGAGCACAACAATAATATCAAAATTTTATAATTTTTACCAACTTGTAGTTAGAGATATTAACGATACAAAACGTGTATTGGCAAATGTGCCGGAGTGAAATGAGACTATCATTTAGGGACAGAGGGAGTAAAATTTTAAAACACTATAAATATTAATTAAAATGTATAATATTGTCCTGTATGTTTCACTTATATTTTACTTGAAATCTTGGTAATAATTTTTAAATCTATTATTGTGTTCATCTATTTTGTTATATTTTAAAAAAAAAATTAATTTTAAAAATAATATAATAAAGTACATAAACATACTAAATACATATTATACATAAACGATACGGGGAAAATATAAACATAAATTTTATTGTTTAGGAAAAAATAATTAAAATATTTTCAACTTTTACCAGAAGACCAAAATGTAGATCAAATGATTTTTTTCATTAAAAAATCAATAACAACATGATACATAATAATAGTTTTTGTACGTTGCAAAACATTCATCTCCTAATTTAGAAAATATTTAATTAAAATAGTAATTTGGTTGTTTTTTGTTTATAAATTTTAAGTTGGGGTTCTTAATTTTTTATTAATTTAAAAATTGAGAATAATTTTATCTAAAGTAAAAATTGAGATTTTTTTTATTTTGGTAATGTATTATGTAAATTTAGGTTACTACTAAAGAATACCTTTGTAGGATTTATTTTTATTTATTGTCTAATGATATAATAATCATATAATTTTATTTTCCCAAAGGAGATATATTGAAATTTATAAAAAATAATCTTTTTTAGCGTCAAATATTTACTGATGAAGTTCTTTGTCATTATAGATATTTCTAGCACGGGGAAATAGATCAAATAGTTATATTAAAATATTGAATTTATATGTTATTATATCCTAAGTAGATTTGTCAAAAGTTTATCAATTAATGAAGTTGTTTGGGTCAAAGCTGAATCGATCCGTACTTTTCGAAACTCGTCGAGTGACCAACTTTTCACATATTTTCTTTCATTTAAACTAAAAATAATAATGAATTTTCTAAAATAATAATAATATAAAAATATTTTATATAAAAATATTGTTTAAATTTTATTTTCTTTATTACAATAAAAATATCGAACATTTGAAACCCACTAGGTTGACCCGACCCGAACTCAACCAATGGTCGACCCGCTTAACCCAAATGTGTTTTCCATCGGAACCCAAACCCGACCCGTTTGACCCGTTTGCCAGATCTAATTTCCCTTTATCAAATAAGAGGTGAAAAAATGTGACCGAAAAATGAAGAGGTTAAGATTTAAAAAGTGTTTGTTAAATATATCTTCTTCTTTTTTATTTATTCAGATAACATGTTACTTATACATTTTATAAATCATTTTTTCTATCTTAACCCGTAATTTTAACAAGTTGATATGATTTATGTTGGCTTATTTTATTTATAATACTTAACTAAAGAAAATTTTATTTATGCATATATTTGATATTATTCCCAATTATATGACCCTTAAAAAATTAAAATTCTTTTATTTAGTAAAATAATTTGTGAAAAATTGTTTATTTCAATTATATGAGCCTTAAAAAAAATTATTTCTATTAAAATTTGATTTATCATGTTCACAAAATATCATTTTTCTTAATTTGATTTATCGTTATTTTTTTTATTATATCCTTTAGTTTTAATATTTTACATTATAAACGGTAATGTTTTATTTTTGATTGAACCTTTTTTTATGGGTCAAGCAAAAGCTCAATCTTAAATATATTCATGAATATCTTTGTGATTATCTTGTGTGAATATATTTCAACCACCCCAAAAATAGTTTTTCAATTATATAATCCTTATAAAATATAATTTCGTTTTTAACTTAGTAAAAGATAATATCTTTATTAGGAAATAGCTTGATGTAGTTTCTTAAAAGAAAATCTTTAATTTAATAGTAATATATTTGTTTGAAAAATATATGTGAAAATTTCTTTTTAAAATATCTTTATTAGGAAATATTTTTTTAAATATAATTTCGTTTTTAACTTAGTAAAAGATAAAATATGTATTAGAAAATAGATTGATGTAGTTTCTTAAAAGATAATTTTTTTTTTTGAAAGGATCTCAAAAAATAATATTTAATTTAATAGTAATATATTTGTTTGAAAAATATATGTGAAAATTTCTTTTTAAAATATGTTGTGTGAATATTTTTCAACCACCCCCAAAAATATTTTTTCAATTATATAATCCTTATAAAATATACTTTCGTTTTTAACTTAGTAAAGAATAAAATCTTTATTAAAAAATAGATTGATGTGGTTTCTTAAAAGATAATCTTTAATTTAATAGTAATAGATTTGTTTGAAAAGTATATGTGGAAATTTCTTTTTAAAAAATGTAAACTTTAATATTAGACTTTTATTCCGGTGAGTCGGTGACCCAAGCAAAAGCCCAATCCAAAATGAATATATTCATGAATATCGTTATGATTATCTTGTGTGAATATTTTTCAACCACCCCTTGTGTGAATATTCTTCAACCACCCTCAAAAATATTTGTTCAATTATATAATCCTTTTAAAATATAATTTCATTTTTAACTTAGTAAAAGATAATATCTTTATTAGGAAATAGATTGATGTAGTTTTTTAAAAGATAATCTTTAATTTAATAGTAATATATTTGTTTGAAAAATATATGTGGAAATTTCTTTTTAAAATATCTTGTGTGAATATTTTTCAACCACCCCCAAAAATATTTTTTCAATTATATAATCCTTATAAAATATAATTTCGTTTTTAACTTAGTAAAAGATAAAATCTTTATTAGGAAACAAATTGATGTAGTTTCTTAAAAGATAATCTTTAATTTAATAGTAATAGATTTGTTTGAAAAATATATGTGGAAATATCTTGTTAAAAAATGTAAACTTTAATATTAGACTTTTATTTCGGTGGCGCATGCAAAAGCCCAACCCAAGATAAATATATTCATGAATATCTTTGTGATTATCTCGTATGAATATTTTTCAACCACCCCAAAAATTATATATATTATGATTGATTTGTAACAGAATTTTTTAAAAAAAATAAAGAGATAAGCTGGACTTCATTGTTTTATGAATTTGGAATTTGATTGGTGTGGATATTTATACAATGACTTGTTTTGTTGAAATAAACATCTTTAGATGTATGTTTGGACCAAGTTTGGTTCAAAATGTCCAAGTGGATTGAGTTATGGATCAAAGATGGCTTAAGCTATGCATCCTATGCATATGGGATTGAGAGTTGCAAGGTTGACTTAAGAATCAAGCATACACTTCAAAAATCCCCTACTTATACCAATATTAGGGTTATATATTATGGAGGGGATCTCAGGTGTGAAGAGGCTTTAGAATATGAAATGTAGAGCTTTTTATATCGTTAGATCCTTCGGATTTACGATTCAGGTTAAATAAGGCAGCGGCTATTTCCACTACAAAATTCAACTTTTGACACTACATTTTCTTACGTTGAAAATGTTACGTGAAACAAAATACGAAATACGTGAAGCGGATTGAAAAATACGTAAATTGTACACGTTGGAAACTCACTTACGTTGGGTTTCAACGTACAGGTATAATTTGAAAAAAGTAGCCGTTGAAAAATAATTGGAAAAAAATAAAAATAAATTAATTTTTTTTTCAACCTACAAAACGTTTTTTTTAAAAATAATAATAATTACTTTTAGTATATTATACCAATAATAGGTTATATATGAAAAAAGATCCGGTGAGGATAAGTTAATAGGTTAAGACTCAGAACACTTTTGTGTTCTTTGGTTATGATGTGTGTGTTCATCAGTCATAACGTTTGTGTTCATACGGAATAGTATGTGCATACGGAATAGTATGTGCAACCCATTATTCCAATGTGCAAATGTCGTTTGAGCCATTTCAGATCTAACTCTCCTCCAATTATCTTGGTCCCACCCTAATTGTTGTGCTATAGCTCTGTATCCACAATTTCCATCAGCGACAATGGGATACCAACCTTGCACGTAGGGACGCATGCATGGAGGTACGAGAGCATTATACTTTGTAAGCTTCTGCAAAGCCCACTGACCACTCTTACCCTTCCCGTATGAAGTCGGTTTTTGCTTCTTTGGAGGCGTTTCTTCAAGTGTTGCATCAGTGTGCTCCCAATGTGAAGGTTGTCTTTTCATTGGATTGTACTCTTTGTTTGGAGCTCCTGGAGGTCATCCCTTCCCCCTTTTCACACGAGCTGGCTCCTGTAGGTTGGTCATTTGGGGGTTACCTATTGCCAAACACTTCATTGCACACTCGTGTTGGTCATAAGGTGACAATCCCTCCCATTGCTCAGCCATAAACTCATCCATCAAGTTTCTGGCTACTACCCTCCGCACTTGTAATTCGTCTTCAGTCTCTACTTCTTTCAAAGTCAATGTCCTCCAAAAGGCATGAACCGCTTCAACTGGAATTGGTTCTTGACGCCTCACATATTCATAAATGTCATGCACACATAGCAATCCATCTCTCTTCCTTATTACGCATTCACAATGATCAAGATGCATGCCGTATTCCCCTTTCTTGTATTCAGTTAGCAAGCGACTCAAACAAGTATAAGACACTCTGTATTTAAGAAGCTTGAAGAGATCAACGTCTGTAATGTTACTTACAGTCTTTTGCTGACTTTCATTGAAAGTACCCAAGATCTCCTTGAACTGATTGCGCATCTTCGCATTGTATCTTTGAAACACAGTGTCTATCTTCTGGCTTGGCAGTGACAAATAATTTTTGAAGCTAGAATGTTCACTTTCAACCCTGCATAATAAAAACAATTTTTTATAACAACAAATATAAAGCTAACATAATTTGCAAAACAATCTCAAACGTAATCACATTACTAACCTGTTTGTGGTGTTGGAGCCTAATGTAAAGATTTTATCCACATAGATCGAAAGAAATCTATTGCCGTAGGGGTTTAGCCAATTCTTCTTCAGGTACCTAATCTCAGATGGATATGCAGCCCAATCTTGTTCAATACGCCCCAGCTGAATGTTGTATGCCAAATCTGTCGACTGTTTGAATAAGTTAAGACAGTCACTTGCAAAATGGGTCCCCCTTGCTTGTGACCGCATTGCTAGCTTAGCATGGTCCTCAATGTTCTTTTGGATGTGCCGCCTACAGAGGAGGAAAGTAGAATCTGGAAAGATCCTATCCAAAGCGTTCATCAAAGCTTTCTCTCGATCAGTGACTAAGCAAGTTGGCGTCATCTTAACAACCCTAAACAACTCAGCCAATTGATACATGCACCACGCGTAGTTTTCTTCTTTCTCTTCTGACACGAAAGCCCCAGCAACGACATAGTTCTTCCACGTTGATGTTATTCCAACAATCTCTATGAAGGGCATGTTGTACCTTTGCAAGATAATACATTACTATAAGAATTTATAGAGTAAAAACAAACATCAGACTTTTTAACTTAATTATACTTACTGAATTGTGATGTATGTTGCGTCAATCAACATTACGTATGGAAACGCCTTAAGCAGTTTCATCGACTCTGGGCTTGCGAAGAACACATCTGTGATCTTATTTGTCACTTCATCGCTCTTGTGTCTTACAAAGTAGTTCAACTCCTTCGAACGATAGAAGAATTCTTGGATCACAGTTCTTCCCTCCATCCTCTCTGTTCTGAACTTGTTACAAAAGTTGTACACTTGTGACTTCTTAGTCATGTTGTCAGGAGATTCATTGAGCCTTGTGTACATCTGTATTGGTCTAGCATTTCCCTTCCTCATATCTAGTAACACCTTTTCCTCCTCAGGTGTAAGTCTTCCAGCAAATGCGTTACCGTGTAAGGATTCACCAATAATATGGTTGTGAGTTCCATGATCAGCCCTTATGATCCATTCCCCATTTTCAGTCTCTCTACATGCAATCTGAAATTTGCAACCACATTTCTTTGTGTGGGTGAATTTCCTAGTTCTCCCAACTGAATCAGGAATGTAATGTCCACTGCGCTCGCATTTAAGCCAAGACCTTTCTAACTTCCCTTTGAAGTCAGTTCTACCAACCTTCAACATGAAGTTATGAGTTTTACCAATATCTCTTGCCCATTGTTCTGCTTCTGCTCTTGAGCTGAAGATCTTATCAGTGACGAAAACTTCTGAATAATCTAATGATATATGTGGGTCCTCATAAGGCACAACACTGTCAAACTGTGGTACTGTCTTCAATTTCGGGAAATACTCAATGTCTTGATATGGTTGCGATAAAGATTGGTATTCAGGAACATTAGACCAATCAGTTTGATGAGAATGATATGGAGGAGGTTCAAGCTGAGAGACTATTGGCGGAATATCAAAATCCAAACCAAGATCAAACGAAGGCACTCCATCAGGTCCCAAAGGAATATCGGCATTGATCGATAAGTTTCTTAAACGATTGAACGCTGGACTATTATTCTGTAAAAACAACAAAATAAATAAAACTGCATTCAGAAACCAGATTTTTCCACCTTCGTCACGAATAAATCATTGACCTTCGTCACGGATAAAAGCACTAGTTACGTGACGAAGAAATTTGCACATTTCTTGTGCAAATACCTTCGTCACGAATGTCTAGCAAACTTCCGTCACGAATGTCTTACTTAGTTCCGTGACGAATGACCACTTAATGAATCTGAATTCTTATTGAAGTTTAGGCTTACTTGTTAGTCCTGATAACAAGGTGATCTTGAGCTACTGCTAAATTGAAAGATTGTGAACCTTCAAATGGAGTGGCAACCCACAAAGATACCAACACATTACCCATTTGACAAATTCAGATGACTTTGATGGTACTTTGATGTATTTTTTGATAATGCACATAGATTTATCATCTATTTAAGCCCAATAAGCATGAAAGAAGGTTTCGCCTCATTTTTCTTTGTTTTAGATTTTCAAGTATCTACAGTTGTTGCATTTACTGAATATATGTGTTGCTCCTAAATAATTTATAGTACAAGTTTATTCTTTACTTTTTGCGTAGCATTATCACTATCTCATTGATATCTTTTGTATAAGTTGTGCCTCCTTTGTTATTGTTTCAAAGTATCTTTTTCAGTTTTAACGCAAACAGTTCCCTATAAAGTTATGTTTTGCAATGACAATTAATAAAGCACAAGGACAAATTTTTGAACAAGTGGCAATATACCAGCGACAAACATGCTTTTCACACGGACAATTCTATGTTGGATGCTCAAGAGCAAAACAAAGCACCGACCTTAAATATTTACAAATACCAATGCAGAAACATCTTATAGCACACAAGCTGTTGAAAATGTGACATACTTTGAAATATTAAAAAAAGCGCAAATAACATGAGCCGTATAAATGAATGCAAATGGGCTTGAAGCGGAGAAGCTCCACACTATATGACATTATCGTCATTCTTAGCAATGTATAACAAGTTTATGTAATACACAAGCAATTGTCAGAACATTTATGTAATTGATAATTATGTATTTATGTAATTAGTTTATCAATAACATTTTTTCTATTTATTTTTGCTACAAATTTAAATTACACAATTTGATTAATATTACATAAACAATTATTCTTTGTCAACAAATGTTAAACAATCAAACCCGCGTGCGCTTGCGCGCGCGCAGCCCGTCTAGTTTTGTAAAAACAAGTAAACTTGTTTTCACCTCCTCATTCTATTATAGAAACGGTTTTACTAATATTTAATATTTCATAATTATTTTACAAATTTTTAATTTACAAAACGAGTACTGGTGCGAAAACCGAGTAAATCTGACTTAAAACGAATAATGACGCGAAAATCGAGAAAAAACGGACTTAGAATGAGAAATGGCGCGAAAATCAAGAAAAAAGGATTAAAACGAGAAACGGCGCAAAAATCGAGTAAAACGAGAAATGGCGCAAAAATCGAGTAAAAGGGACTTAAAACAAAAAATGACAAGAAAAGGTATTTAGCAAAAAGAGAGAGAGATGATGGAAGGGGTATTAGCCAAAAAAAACTTGATAAGGGAAGGGGTGTTTAGCAAAAAACTTGAAAAATGAGGTGATAAATGGATTGTTTGGCCCAAATCGTTTAAACGCCTTAAAACGATAAAAATCAAAATTTCAAAATTGTAACATGATAGAAAATAAATCCCATAGTCGTTTTCATTTGTCAGAATCGAAAAAAAATCATCGATAACGTCAACGGGTCTAATAAGGCCGAATGGAAATTTAATGAGGCCCATTATCAAAAAACAACATAAAACGGCTTAATAAGACCTTAAACCGCAAAAAACTTGAAATGTAAAAGTTGTATTTGAGCATTACCAATATGACGGTTTCGTTTTTATAAGAAATTAACAAAATGAACTCTTCGAAATATCTAAACGAGCATTTTCACCTAGTAACGAGTTAATCTCAAGTATATAAGTCGTATAGTTTTACTCATATTTGTGTGATATCACTTCGTTACTCAAATAAAGTTTATATAAAAATTTCATTAAATGTTATGAAACACTCAAATAATCCAAAATAACGACATTTCTCATCTTCGTATTGTCCTTATTGCTTGTTTAATCATATATGTATAAGTATTTCATTAAAACTCTCATTAAATATCGAGTAATCAAGCAATAAGGACAATACGAAGATGTGAAATGTCTTTATTTTGGATTATTTGAGTGTTTCATAACATTTAATGAAAGTTTTATATAAACTTTATTTGAGTAACGAAGTGATATCGCACACATATGAGTAAAACTATACGACTTATATACTTGAGATTAACTCGTTACTAGGTGAAAATGCTTGTTTAGATATTTCGAAGTGTTCATTTTGTTATTTTCTTATAAAAACGAAAGCGTCATATTGGTAATGCTCAAATACTACTTTTACATTTCAATTTTTTTGCGGTTTAAGGTCTTATTAAGCCGTTTTATGTCGTTTTTATAATGGGCCTCATTAATTTTCCATTCGGCCTTATTAGGCCCGTTGACGTTTTCGATAATTTTTTTTCGATTCCGACAAATGAAAACGACTATGGGATTTATTTGCTATCATGTCACAATTTTGAAATTTTGATTTTTATCGTTTTAAGGCGTTTAAACGATTTGGGCCCAAATTATCCACTTATCACATCCACTATCCACATTCACTATCCACATTCACTATCCACATCCACTATCCACTATCCAAACCCTATACCCTATCCACATTTTACTCGATTTGCGTGCCAGTTCTCGTTTTTAGTCGTTTTTACTCGGTTTTCGCGCCATTGGTCTTTCTAAGTCGGTTTTACTCGGTTTCCTCGCCATTGGTCGTCCTAAGTCGACTTTACTCGATTTTCGCGCCATTGGTCGTTCTAAGTCAGTTTTCCTCGGTTTTCGCGCCATTGATCGTTCTAAGTCGTTTTTTCTCAGTTTTCGCACCATTAGTCGTTCTAAGTCGGTTTTACTAGGTTTTTGTGCCATTAGTCGTTCTAAGTCGTTTTTACTCGGTTTTCGTGCCATTAGTCGTTCTAAGTCGGTTTTACTCGGTTTTCGCGTCATTAGTCGTTCTAAGTCGATTTTACTCGATTTTCACGCCATTGGTCGTTCTAAGTCGATTTTCCTCGGTTTTCGCACCATTGGTCGTTCTAAGTCGGTTTTACTCGGCTTTCGTGCCATTAATCGTTCTAAGTCGCTTTTACTCGTTTTCGTGTCATTAGTCGTTCTAAGTCGGTTTACTCGGTTTTCGTGCCATTAGTCGTTCTAAGTCGTTTTACTCGATTTTCGCGTCATTGGTCGTTCTAAATCGTTTTTACTCGGTTTCGCGCCATTACAAGCCTTTTATAACATCGTTTAGTCGTTGTTTTGCCAAAATCAAAATAAAACTACAAAATTTATACAATGTATGAAAATTGATAAGTAAACAAAGATTAAAAATAAATTTTTTGGTTTGATTATACTCTATATTCTCTTTATATTTTTTGATTTTATTATCAATATATATTATTTCAAAAAAAAAAAATATAGAGAGAGATTATATTGGGAATAATATTGATTATCATTATTTTTTATCTTAAAAAATATATAAGTTTTACTAAAAACAAGTAAAATAATATATTAAAATTAAAATTTTATTATATTTTTAGAATTTTAGTATATTTTTAAAATGTTAAAATTACAGTTTTAAAATATTATAATTATTTTAAAATATTATAATTATTTTAAAATATTTTATTTATTTATTAAATATTTTATGAATATTATTATTATTTTTAAAGGAAAAAATAATACAAATAATTATGAAATGTTAAATATTTTAAAAAATTGTTTTTCTAATAAAAGGGTGAGGTGAAAGTAAGTTTCCTTGTTATCTTGTAGTATTAATATTACATATAGACCAATAAGACACAGTAGTGTAGTGGTTTCACTTCCATTTTACCTCCATGAGGTCTAAAGTTCGACTCTCCCAGTCTCCTTTTTTCCATCATTTTTCCCCTAAAATAAAATAAAATAGTGTGGGTGTTAGTGTTGAAATTTGAACTCAAGACCTCACACACACCCAAGCTGTGTACTTTACCACTAGAGCAAACAAACAGATGTTATATATAACCTATTATTTGTATTATATACTAAAATTAATTATTATTATTTTTTAAAAAAACGTTTTGTACGTTGAAAAAAAAAAAATTAATCCCGTACGTTGGAAACCATTCCTCTTGATGATTTCACAACTTGCTCTCGAGACAAACCTTTAGTAAACGGATTCGCTAGGTTGTCAGCTGATCGGATGTAATCAACATTGATCACTCCGTTTGAGAGCAATTGTCTTATGGTTTTATGTCGTCTTCTTATATGATGAGACTTACCATTATACATTGAACTTAGTGCTCGAGCTATTGCTGATTGACTATCGCAATGGAGACTCATAGCCAGCACCGGTTTTTCCCACATTGGTATATCCTCTAGAAAGTTTCGAAGCCATTCTGTTTCTTCTGATGCTTTGTCCAAGGCAATGAATTCATATTCCATTGTGGATCTATCCAGTAGTGTTTGTTTGGAGGATTTCCATGATATCGCCGCACCACCTAGAGTAAAAACATATCTGCTTGTGGATTTTGAGTTTTTGGAGTCTGATATCCAATTAGCATCACTATAGCCTTCCATCACTGCTGGATATCGTCCATAGTGTAACCCATAATTTCGAGTATATCGCAAGTAGTTCAATACCCTTGTTATGCCTTTCCAGTGACCATGTCCTGGATTACTGGTGTAACGACTTAAAACGTTCACCGCATGTGCTAAATCAGGTCTTGTACAATTTGTTAAGTACATTCGACTTCCAATCACTCGTGCATACTCTACTTGAGATATGCCATCAGCGTAATGATCTTGCGTTAAAATGATTCCTTCAGAATGTCTTATGACTTTTATTCCTAGAATCACATCCGCTAGTCCCAAATCTTTCATGTCAAACTTCCCACTAAGCATGTTCTTAGTTTGTTGGATCATATCTTTGTTACTACCAATAATGAGCATGTCATCAACGTATAGGCACAACAAGATATATCCTTTTGGAGTTGTTTTGACATAAATACATTTGTCACATTCATTTATATTGAAACCATTTGACATCATAACACTGTCAAATTTCTCATGCCATTGTTTAGGTGCTTGTTTTAATCCATATAAAGATTTCACAAGTCTACACACTTTGTGTTCCTGTCGAGACACAACATACCCCTCAGGTTGTTTCATATAAATTTCCTCTTCTAACTCTCCGTTTAGAAAGGCTGTTTTTACATCCATTTGATGTATTTCTAGATTGCGTAGAGTCGCAATTGCTATTAGTACTCGAATAGAAGTAATTCTCGTTACCAGAGAATAAGTATCAAAGAAATCTAGACCTTCTTTTTGTCTAAATCTGTGTACTACAAGCCTTGCCTTGTACTTCTCTATTGAGCCATCGGTTTTCAACTTTCGTTTGAAAATCCATTTACATCCCAGCGCTTTTGTTCCTGGGGGTAAATCAGCTAACTCCCATGTATGATTTTGCATAATGGAGTCTATTTCACTTTTGACCGCTTCCTTCCATAAAGGTGCATCTGGCATTGACATGGCTTCTTTAAACGTTCGAGGTTCGTTTTCTAGAAGAAATGCCATTGTGAAATCTGAGCCAAATGATTTTTCCTTTCGAGCTGGTTTATCATTTTCTTCTTCTGTTTCTTGGACAAAGGTACTCGCTTCTTGCATAGATGTGCTTGCTTCTTGAGCAACTTCATTTGCATCTCGTTGTTCACGAGTCCTTTTAGGATATTCTTTATCCTTGCAAGGAAACACATTTTCAAACACAGATGCGTTTCTTGACTACATTATTGTATTAGCATGTATATCCGGTATATCTGACTTGTATACCAAGAAACGATATGCACTACTATTATGTGCATACCCGATAAAAATACAATCAACGGTTTTTGGTCCAATTGAGACCTTTTTAGGAGGTGGTACTCCTACTTTTGCTAGGCACCCCCACACTTTGAGGTATTTGTACGAAGGTACATTACCTTTCCACAACTCATAAGGCGTCTTTCCAGTCACCTTATGTGGTATTTTGTTGAGAATATAATTTGAGGTAAGCAACGCTTCCCCTCACATGTTCTGGGCTAACCCAGATTCTTGCAACATTGCATTCATCATTTCCTTAAAAGTTCGGTTCTTTCGTTCCGCTACTCCGTTGGATTCTGGCGAATAAGGAGCGGTAGTTTGGTGAACAATGCCATGTTCTCTACAGAACGCATTAAAAGGTTCACTATACTCACCTCCTCTATCACTTCTTACGATTTTAATCGTTTTACTAAGTTGGTTCTCAACTTCCAACTTGTACTCTTTGAACTTTTCTAAAGCTTCATCTTTGCTACGTAACAAGTATACATATCAATATATTGTGCAATCATCTATGAAAGTCACAAAATACTTTTTACCTCCTCTAGTTTGTACAAATTTTAAATCACATAAATCAGTGTGAATTAATCCTAGAGGTTCGGTTGTCCTTTCTACATGGGGTGATGGTGTTTTTGTGAGTTTCGCTTGAACACATACTTCACATTTGTCTTTACTTGTTTTGCATTTTGGAATCATATTCAAACTTATCAATCTACTTATAGACTTGTAGTTAACATGTCTCAATCTTTCATGCCAAATATTAAAAGACTCAACAACATAAGCAATATGGTTATTCTTATTCATTGAAACATCAGTTACAATAGCTTTTGGGAGGACTGTCATTACATTCATTTTGATCAGTCCATACTGTACATAACCCCTACCAACATATACCCCCTTCTTAGAGAGAACCAGCCTGTCAGACACAAACTTGATCATGAACCCATTCTTGGAGAGTAGAGTTCCCGAAATCAGGTTCTTGCGGATGTCTGGCACATGAAGGACGTTGTTCAGCGTCAGCTCCTTCCCGGAAGTCATCTTCAACACGATCTTCCCATATCCTTCCACCTTAGAAGTGGCGGAGTTTCCCATGAAGAGTTGCTCTTCGGTGTGATTTTTCTTGTAGGTCGTGAAGAGACCCATATCCGAGCATATGTGCCTAGTTGCACCGGTGTCATAGAACCACTCCTTTGGGTTGCTGCCTACCATGTTGACTTCAGTCACCGCACACAAGTCGTCCTCTGTGCGCGACCCATCAGCTAGGTTGGCTTGGGACTTGCCTTTGTCCCTCTTTGTGTCGACCTTGCTTCGACACTTGACGAGGCTAAAATCGTTGTGCCTATCAAAGAAAACCTAACTAACCAACTAGTATAGCAAGAAAGCAAGGGTCGAATCCCAAGAGAATCAAGTAGTCTATTCTTAAGCAAATAACTATTACCAACGAACACACCAAAAGGGGGGGGGGAGAGTTGTTGTTCTAGAACCTAAGACAAGTAAAAGTAACAAGTAGCAAGAGTTGTGAAAATATGATTGGGAAAGCGTTCCACCTAACAAATATCTACACAATGACATGCACAGTTGATCATAGATATCTCTAACTCATGCAATCCTATTGTTGTTCCTATTCCCGTTCAGACATAAATATCAGCGCAACCCACCCTGATATAACTTCCTATTAAACAAATTTGAAGACCTTCAAGACTCAATTCAATAGAAGCATTAAGCAAAGGAATATAGCAGGATACATGCAATTCAGACAACCCGTCAGATAAGCATGCAATCAATTCTCATTCACAAGTAAACACTGCGACCCGCTCATGTATACATGTGTTTGCTACTAGATAAAGAACTCCGACCCGGAATTTCCAAATCCTAGCACTATGAACAATACCAATAAACCTAGCTGGCCAAACTAGACAAATCAATAAGATTCAATAAGATAAAAGCATGGGAATCAATACAATCAATAGAAAGAGAAATAGAGTTTAGAATCTCACAACCATACAGTCAAAGGCTTCAACCGTCGGGCGAAACAAAGGGAAATTAGTTCAACATCGACATGGAGGCAAAACTAGGGTTCTTCAGAGAAAACAAAAGGTTCCTAAAACTAAAGTGTTTTTAGGCTTAAATACTCCTAGAAAATAATAAATCCGAACTATGAAATAAAAGGAAATAAAAGAAATAAATAAAATAACAAAACAAGATAAAATTCGAAAACAAATCCGATGTTCAGCGCAGAATCCGCGGGCGCGGAAATCGGGTCCACCCGCGGCTCACCCGCGGATTTCGTACTTAGGAAAATCTGTATGCTGAGAATCCGCGACCGTGGTTCACCCGCGGAAATCTGCATCAGCTTCGTCTTCGTCTTCTCGTCGAGTCTTCTAGCATCTTCTTACTTGATATCTTCAGTACTTCGAAAGACGTTTTCAATCTTCACTAATCTTCATAACCTAAGCTAAATGATCCTAACCTAAGCTAATAATCACTAGATAATATGTATGAAATACTCTCTATCAACACTCATCCGCCTTGTGTCCAACTTTGTTGCACTTGTGGCACTTTCCATTGAACTTCTTAGGCCCTTGCTTCTTGAAGTTGTTGGAGTTGTTGGAGCTGTTGGGTTGAAACTTCCTTTTCTTCCCCTTGTCCTGATGCTCTGCCAGGTTCGCCTTGTTCGAAGGTCCATAGCCATTGGCCCTCTTTTTGTTCTCCTCAACCCGGAGCCTCACAATCAAGTCTTCCACCCTCATTGCCTTTTGCTTCAGCTACAAGTAGACTTTGAACTGCTCCCATGATGGAGGAAGCTTTTCGATGAAGGCACCTACCTGGACTGTCTTGCAGATGTTCATGCCTTCGGAGAAGACTTCATGGACGATAAGTTGCAGCTCTTCAACTTGTTCCACTACCGATCTTGAATCTACCATTTTGTAGTTCAGGAACTTAGCCACTGCAGCCTTCTTCGACCCAACATCTTGAGTCTTGTACTTCTTTTCCAGAGCGTCCCACAATTCCTTGGCGGTATCATGGTTGCAATAGACCTTGTACAACGAGTCTATCATGCGGCACTTAACATAGCCTCGGCATGAGTAGTCCCCCCTGACCCAATCAGAAAGGGCATCAGTGTTGTTTGGGGAGAACTTTGGTTTCTCCTCCGTCAGAAATCTGTCCAAACCCATTGTGCTCAGGAAGAATTGCATCTTTTGAGACCAAATCCTGAACCCTTCCCGTCGAACTTATCGGGCAAGACTCCAGCATGAAATGATCTTGGCATACTAGCCGTGTACGACCTGTCCGGTACCCTTACATGGGGCATTTGAACATCCGACAAATCCATCTGATGGCTTGTTTGATACTGTCCACCCGGTTTCGGTATGATCGGAGCCTTGTTCTCGACCGCAGCTGGGTCATTGACCTTAGTCAATTCAGGGTTCTGAACAGTATTCTGTTCCAGAGTCACTGATGGCAGACCATCTCCAAACTGAATTTGGAGTGTCGACTCACCACTCTTAGTTGTAGCGGTAGCATCCACAACGTTGTCGTTTCCGTTAGTCATTTTTCAAATCTGAGGCCAAATAAAATTGAAACACATTAGAACAAATGCAAAAACGAAACAATAGGAAATAAAATAAAAATTATTTCCGTTTTTATTTAATTAATTAATTAATTAACCGAGTTTAATTTAATTAATTAATTATTTACGAATTTAATTTAATTTAATAAATTAAAAACCGATTTACCATATATTTAACTCGAATAAATATATAATTAATTTAACCAATTCAGATTAAATTCGAAATAATAATTTAATATTTTTTCCGGACTATCTCGTACAAAAACGAGAACAAATTTTCCAAGTCGCCTTAACCTGTTTACTCAAAAAACAAATTTGTTAGTCGTAGAAACGTAGGAAAAAAATTCAGAATTAAGATTGTAGGAATCATATTTTCTACAACTTATAAATATGTATAAAATACAAGAATAAATTGAGATTAAGGAGAAGAGAAAATAATCGAACCAATACCAAACCGTACTGTCGAGATTAAGCAGAGTCGAGAATGAAATCTCTTTCCTTAATTCTGAAAACGCCCCGTAGTGTGACGGTTACCGGCGTTCCGAATCCCAAGATACAACTGCTACGCTTCCTCACTTGCACAACTCAAAGGACAGAAGCCAACAAACTCTAGTTTATAGTGTGTACTCTCAGACTCGAACAAAAGAAGAGAAGAGGTGAAGAGAGACTGATAAAAACGTGGGAGAAGGAGAACAAGAATGTTGTTTCAGTTGTTCGTATTGTGTGTTAAATTGAGAGCTCTGCATGCCTTTTTATAGGCTGCTGGAGGAGCCTCTCGGGAGAGATGAAGCCCAATCCGCGTGGATTGAATGGGCTGATCCGCGTGACTTCAATGCCCAGATTCACCACGTGACATAAATGCCTCGGATTCTCCGCGTGCCATTAATCCAGTCCGCGTGTAATAAATATTGTCAGATTTGACTTTGAACAAACTCATTTGAACAAAGCCCAAAAATTCTGATAGACTTTGGAGCGAGGCCCAAAAACATCACCTCCTCCTCGGGCATGCGGCCCATCCAATGAGACCAAGGAGCCCACGAGCTCACGAGTTCACGAGCCACGAGTCGAGTCGAACCAAACCAAACCGAACTGAACCGCGCGCGTGTGGTCTTCGAAGGCCCAAGCCCACCAAGATAGCCTCTTCTGGCCCAATCACATTCATTACAATACACTCCTAGTTTATATACTAGTGAGTTTTATCTCCTCCTAATCAATGTGGGATACACATTTTCATAAAAGTTTAACTTAGTTACATTAAATGTAACTCCCTTATTTCTCATTCAAACGGAACCCGAATTATACAAATGAGCATACTACGAAATAGTGCTCGCAGAGACGAAGCCAACGCTCCCATTATCCGACACCATCGGTGCCCGGAAAATTCGGTTCCAACAGCTGCCTCCATCTCTCCCTCCCCCTCATAGGCGATGAAGAAAATAGAAGAACGAACAAAGGATGGCGGTAAAATCATAGATCTATCCTCGATTAGGTTCTTTCAGATGATTTAAATTGGTTATTTTGACTTATTGAAAATGCAAACTCGAAGATATGTCATTAATAAAGGCTTTTACGTTGTTGTTAAAGATTCGAGATCTAGGGTTTAAACAATGTTAAACTGGTTTTTTTTTTTTTTTGGGGGGGGTAGTGGATTTGGTTATTTTGGTTGAACTTTGTTAGTTTTTGGTCTTTTGGTCGATTTGTGTTACATCCGCTGGATTTCAGTGGATTTGCAGTTCGGCCTGGTTAGTTCGGTTTGAAATTCGAGTTTGAAGCTCAGAAAGAGAAATGTATATATAAAGTTCACTATTAATGTCATAATGTTCATGTTTAAGACTTATATGTTATTTTCTACTTTTTTTTTATCACGGCAACCAAACTAAAGTCCATGCTTGGTTGTCTTGATGCCTAGATTAAGAATCTTGGTTGATGGTTGTTTGGAGATTGTTCACTAGTATTGTCTAATTTATGTAGGTTCTGATGGTGAGTTACAAAGTGTGCATGAAGGGGACAAGGAAGATGAAGTTGCAGATGGTCAAACTTCTAAATCACATCCTAATCTCCGATTTAAATGAAGGGGAAGAATAGTTGAAAGTGAAAATGAAGGCCTGCAAGAAAAGAAGTGGAAAATTGAAGGACACCTTGTTGTTGGCACTTGATGTTGTTGTAGTTTTTGTTTTGAAAGTATATAAAATGGTACTTGGAGAAAACTTTTGTGGAATGATTTTTCTAGGAGTAATTTGTTAGTATGAAAGACAAATGTTGCTTTATTTTGATATTATGGATGAATTTTGGTGCTTGTTGGGCAAGTTCTGGATTGTAAGAATATCACTTAAAGTTGATTTTGGTGGATATAAAGGACTACGCAAAGAGTACATGTTCAAATTTTATCCGGTCAACTTCATTATCCAAGCTTTATGCAATTTATTATGTACGTCATTAATAAAAGTGTACGTCATTTGTCGTACATCAAACGTAATTACTAATTTTCAATAAAAAAAAAGCGATTTTTTTTTTTTTGGTTTAACACTCTAGTTCAGCGGTTAGGGGATTCCCCTACTACACTTACATCTAGAGTTCGAGCTGCGTGGGTGGCTCTCCCAACAAACAATTTTTAACTTCCACCAAGTCTCGAACTCGAGACCTCATGTTGGGTGGTTGAAGTCCCTTACCACCCGACCACATGCTTCGGTGGTTGGCTCTCCCAAAAAAAAAATCGATATTTTGATCTTTTATGATGTAACAGATGTTACACAACAAATTGGAAATTTGGTAGTTTTATATGACTTCCTTTAGTAGAGAACTTTCTACGATTTAATGTGTGTCAATACATCACATATGGATTTTAGCATATGATTATTTCTACAGTTTCATTGAGCTTTCTACCTTTTCACATGGATTCAACGTTATATTAAGTATGTCGTCGACCTATGGAAAAATCTAACTACATTATCGGGCTTTGTACAATTGATTATGTACATCACCAACAAAAATATACACCATTTATCGTATATCATACTTAATTAACAATGGACATTTTCGTAAAGAAAGTACTTGTTTACCTAAGAGTAGTTCACTTCAACCTCACCCTCTACAAACACATATACACAAGCACAGTTTAATGTTAATGAACTGTTTGATTGATATAAGTTTGAATTAAAAAACAATTGCAACTAACTCACCTCCAAGATAAAGAGCTTTGCTTGCTTCATAATCAGCTTCATGGTTCTCTTCCTTCAGTAATTTTGAAAAAATTCATTACAACACAGTCGCATTTTAACAAAATTGTGTGTGTCAAGAAAAGCATGATGCAAGAGTTAACCCTTCTAGTGTGGAGTTTATGGGCCTTCTCCCTTGGCCGAAATACATTGTATGGACTTGTGGCATTAACTGGTGGAGGAAGCTGCATCAATAAACAATAAGAGTTAGTTGATTAAACAAGGTTTAAGTGTTTAACAATGGTCCATAAGAAATAGGCTGTCAGAATCACCTTTAGACGCTGCAAAATGGGTTTTTTCCATCGTTCCCGCTGCATAAGAAAATGAAACAAGAACATGAAGGTCACAATCAAAAAATCAAATAGCCATCTTTACACCAGAATCACAATGGAGTATTATGTATCATACTGCAGCAGATAAGACTCTTATGAGAAAAGTCAAGGGTGCACAATCACTGGATAATTCCATTATTTAACATATTTAAGATAAATTGTATGAAAAAAACAGATTTTTAAGGTTGATTGCAAGGATATATTATAGAAGTGTCAGATTATAATAGAGTAGCAGAAGAAATATAATCATACAAGAAAATATGCAGCCAATTTGTGAGGTCAACATAATAATAAAGGGTCTTGTGGTCCAAGAAAATTAGAACTGAATCAGTACCTCAATTTCATTTATAGTGAAGCTCCAACAATGGTGAAACAATGATAATAAAACAAGACCACATCTACTGTATTAAGGTTTCTATTTTCCCCGAACTATCTACCTAAACATTAGAGTGTGAATCATGAACACTCAGACACTACATACATGGATCATATACAGATTTACTGGATGCGTGTATCTCTAAAAGTGTCCACATCAGCCAACATGTTTGTTCCATTATCATTCTTGCCAAATCACACAACATAAATAATCAAAAAGCTAGAATTTGAATTCAAACAGATAGAGTATATGTACTCACCAAGAACTTTCTGAGCAGTTAGACGCTTCTTGGTATCTATCTCTAACACGTGCTTCACAAGATTCTAGGCATTATTCGAGATTTAAGACCATTGATCTCGCTTGAAATCCACCACTCCCCTACAAATTACCAAAGCAACGCCCTGCTCAGTTTCTGCACATAAGCCATATTTACTTGGTAAAACTTAATCCAAATCACCATAATGGGTAAACCATGAACATGACGGAAGTTACCTGCCCAAAATGGAGGAACTCCACAAAGAAGAATCACTAACCTCACAAAATTATATAGATGTTCATGACTAATACATGCCTCCTGCCTACTTCCAAATCTTCTGGTGTTGACATTTTACAAGAGCAATGACCCAAGCTCACTCAATTTAGACTATCAACAACTTCTAGCTCAATAAATCAATACAAACCAAAATCAAAATCCAATTTGAAGGTTGAAAATGTGCATCAAACCTCAGACTTGAATCATTTCCAGCACTTGAAATTTGATTAAGCAAACTATCGAATTCATCGATTACGCAGCCGAAATGAACAGAGGAAATACGAACAACAATGCAGCAAAACCGAGTAGAGCGAGCCAGACTTCGGAAGGCTCGTCTCAACTCGAAATTGAGTACCGTCAGCGGCTACGGACTCGTATTGACAAGGGGTATCAACTTAAGTGGTAAGCTAGTTGATAAAGGTGACTGGGAATGACGAAAACTGGGCACAACAGAACAGCTGCGAAACACAAACGAGTTGACGACGTCTGATTCGGAAGGCTTGTACATGCTCGATCGGATTCGGAATTGATCGGGGTCAGAGCCCATAGACTCGTATCTTCAAAAGCTATCACTTCATATGTCTTGTGTCGGCAGTTCTCCAGAAACGAAGCCAGAAATCGCCAATTACAGAGGTAGGTCTGATCAGCTCTTTTCGAGAACAAAGTGTTGCCGAGGCCGGTTCGGAAGGCTCGTCTGGGTTCATTCGGAATCAGAATCAATCACCGTCAGCGACTACCCCTTCGTATAAAAGATCTCTACATCGTAGAATCAAGAATCGCAGAATGTGACTCACCTGGCATACCAAATTTTCAAATTTTACCAATTCATCAAGCTTTTATGGTAGCAGTTCTGCACATGCTATAATTACTCGAAAACAACACATTACAAGTCACTGAACGATTTCCAATATAATAGATTTTGACAACTACAACATTATGTGCATCAATAAACTACACACTCACACTGATAATATCTCCAATAATTTGTTTTGATACTTCGATCCAAGAACCTAAGAAATTCAAAAACAGCCTGTGATCAGTATACTAATTATTTTTTCTTTTTTGTTGTTAATAAAAAGAACACCAAGGCCACTTGCATGATGATGACGAATCGAAGATACATAAGTTCAAAATAAAGATTAATCAAAGCAATCAAAGAAAATGAAGCAGCCACAAACCCAGAACCATATGACTCACCAATGCAGAGGAAGCAAATAGCAACAAACCGAAGAACCTCCAATCTAAAGGGCAATGTTGCCCTATAGAGCAGAAAACTGCATAGAAAGAATCTATAAGCGAAAATCGAACAAATCCATAAACAGAACATGCAATAAGACAAAAAAGAAAACTGAAAAATATTTTATATGCATCTGGAAATGGTGATTCATATTAGTATAATGAGTTCATAATTGAAAGTGGTCTTGTGGGTTAGTTGCAGGAACAAGTCACATCAACCTTACGTAGTAATCAGCATGAGCCATACGTGAATGATCCATCTTCATTCTTCCTTTTGTAGTGTACATACTCAAGTTGCTTCTTATTCTTCCTTGGAGTTGGTGGAATATAATAAAATTTGTTTTCTTCCATCAGTAGATCTTTCTCTTGATTCTTCTGATGCCTGCATTGTGTCATTATGTTGAACCAGCTTAGCTTGGATGTAAATAATTGTATATTCTAAGAGATACAAGAGCAGTCCAGGCCACTACATCTCTCACAGACATTTCATCGAACACCTTCCCTGCACTCTCCAAATCACCACATTTCGAGTAGAAGTAAACAAAAGAAGAAAAAACTGTGAAGAACATAACCAATAAACATCACAAACGCAAATGGAAAAATAGTATTCAGAAACGAAATATCAAATCTCGAAATTCAACAAGGCAAATTGTTAAGAGGAGAATAAACTTACAACGATAACTGAAAGGATATGAACGATCGAAAGGTCAAGCGGCGGCGATTGAAAACCACAGAAGAAAACCTATAAATTGGAAGATCGATGAAACCCGTCTGAAAATCCGGAAGCATTAGATCCGGAATTCCATGTCGATTTGGTGAAACACCTCTCGGAGATGTCAGAAATCGTTAAACTCATGGGAGAACACGCTTATGTCATCCCTTTCCTGATCAAATCCCTAAATGAAGGTCCAAAAGAAGCGAAGAGCACCGATTTGCATCTCTCAGCACTCAATTTCAACAAGGAGCGTATAGTGGAAGCTAGAGGAGTCAAAGGTCTGACGAGGCAAGAAGAAACAACTGTAGATGCAGCTTTTACACTGGAGAGAGTGAGAGTAGGGAGAGGGAGAGAGAATGAAGAGAGAAGAGGCTTCCATGATGGATTGCGATAGTCGGAAGAGATAGCTTCCGATCGAAGAGCTTCAATAAGCACGCACAGGAGAGAACGCAGAGGAGACTGCGTGAGAACACGTTTGGGAAAGAGACAGGCTATTTGTGAAAATACCAAATACCCTTCTTTATATTTTAGAAATAAAGGATTTTTTATAGGTTGTTACAAACCCAAAAACTTAAAACGAATCCAACTAGTCCAAGCTTTTATACGACTGATAATGTACGTCATCAATAAATTACATGTGTCATTTGTCGTATATGACATGTGATTAATAATTTTCAGTTAATGAATAGTTTGATACTTTATTATTGTACGACTATTGGTAACCGGGTAGGTTATTTTGTGTTTCCAGCCAATAAAGAAATTTCTGCGATCTAATGTACTTCAGTGCGTCACATATAGATCTTTCTGATAGTTATTTCATAAGTTTGAGAATCAAGACTATGATAGTACGTCATTCATCCTACTCTCTCCGTCCCTTTATTTCCTTCTTGTTTCTCCCGGACACGTATGATGATGTGTGTTTTGTTTTTTATTAATATCTCTAATTATAGATTAGTAAAAATTATAAAGTTTGAATTTTATTAAAGTACTCGATAAAATGAATCAAACAAGACCACACATGACTATGTTTTGATTTATATATTGCTCGGAATTACGAAGATTTCATTGATTTGTAAATAGTGTGAAAAAAGAATCAAGAAGCAAATAATGAGACGGAGGGAGTATATCATATGCAACTAATATTTTCAACAAAAAATGGATATTTGGTACAGTTTTCTATGTGCAAAATTTACATGACAAATTGGAGATTAAGTAGGTTATTTAGTGTTTTCGACCGATAGAGAAGTTTCTACAACTTAATATACGTCTACACGTCATCTTATATATGGTTATTTCTAAAATTAGAGGATTATAAGCATTTAATTGCGTACATCACATAAAACTGTTATCGTGGCATTATTTTTGATGAGGTATTTTACATAAATCAGTTCACAAGTGAATCTGAACTCATATTTTCCACTACCTCCCGTAGAGACATACTCCGTATATAAGAATAAAGGTAGTTAAGCTATGGATAATAAATCCAACTACAATGTCCAAGCTTTATGTAATCAGTTATGTACGTCAACAATAAAAATATACATCATTTATCGTATCTTAAACGTAACTAATTATTTTCAATAAAAATAGATATTTTGATAGTTTTCTGATGTATCCGATGTTAAACAACATATTGAGATTTGGTAGGTTATTCGTTTTCAGTCAATACAGAATTTTCTGCGATTTAATATGCTTCGATATGTCAAAAAAAGAATTTTCATTGGTTAATTAAATTCTACAATTAGAGAATTCCGTAACTGATTACGCGCATCATAGAAAATTATGATGGTGCTTTATATGTGATGTTTGATGAGGTTTCTTAATTAAATCAGTTCACAAGTGAGTTTTCAACTTTTCCTTATGGACTACGTCATCAATAAAAATGTACATCATTTGTCGTATATCATCGTAATTAATAATTTTTAATTAAGATGAATATCCTCATATTCTTATGATGATTTGATGGATTATTTGTATTTTTGCGATTTAATCTATGCCAGTACATCATATATAAATCTTTCACATTGTTATTTCTACTGTTAGAGAACTATGTAACTGATTACATACATCGCACAAAATTTCATTTACCATATATCACACATAGTATATATTTAGTTCGAAAGACAATAAATACAAAAACTGAATTGGAGTTGTGTTGAATCTTGAATATTAGTACTTCTATGGTCTCACAAAATACAATCAACCTTCATGTGTGGAAAATTTGAGACTTCTTTTCATAATCCTTACCTTGTTGGAGAAGGTAACTAACCTAAGCTCATTATACAAGTAAAATATATATATATATTTTGATAAAGGTAAAAACCGGAGTCTCACCTGTGAACAGACAACAACTCTTGACCATCCTCACGGATGATTCTGAAAAAGTCCGAGTAAGTACCAAACAAACTCGACTGTCTAAAGATGGGAGCCATAGTTCTGATATAAGAATCAGATAATAAATCATCCTGATTGCAATACAGGACAGTCTTAAGAAAATGCATATTAATCTCCGACCTGGTCAAAAAGTCGGCTGCTTTATTTGCTTCTCTAAAGCAATGAAATATTTTAACATTATTAAATGATCGCAAGATGTGTCTGATATCTAAGACAATATTTCGAATTTCCCAAGGTATTTTCCACGTATCTTTAATAGAATTTATCACCGTAAGATTATCACCTTCTAAAATAATATTTCCACATTTCAATTTTAATATATTACTAGTCCTTCCTGCCCGTGCTATGCACGGGCCAAATAAATTTAAATACAAATATATGTAATTTAAAAAAAAAAATGGTATTATATATTACTAAGTTAGTATTTTTAACATATTTTTAAGTATGGAAAATATATCCTCATACAACGTGTAGGATAGGGGTGGGCATAGAAAATCAAAACCGAAAAAACTAAACTGAAAAAACGGAAAACCGACCGCTTTGTAGGTTAATCGTACAAAAAATAATAATTTGCAGTTATAATTAACCGAACAATACAATTTATAGTTAATCGGTTAGGAACAGTTAATTAAATTGTATTCGTAGTTAACTGAAATAACCGAATGTACAACATACTCCCTCCGTTCTTTTTTAATTGTCATTCTAGAATTTTTAAGACAAATTAAGAATCCAAAATTTTGTCCAAATTATCCTTTCTTAATTTCCTTGATTAGTAATGTCTGAAATGATAATTATTTAAGATTCTAAATCTAGTAATAAACATAGGGGCAAAACTAACAAAATCTTACCAAAATAGCTAAAACGACAATTAAATAGAAACAAGGAAAGCAGTCTCGAATGACAACTAAAAAAGAACGGATGGAGTATATATATTTTTTAAATTAATAGCGATTTCATTATTAACATTTAGACATGATCTATGCATAACAATGATCTATGATTTTTTTTTCCGGGTATACATTTTCGCATTGATAAATTTTTCGGCTTGAACGGGTTTGGGTCTGGTCGATCCAGCCGGTTTTGTAAACTTTACCCCAATGATCTATTATTATTTTTTATAATTATAATAGTGTATTTGAATATCTTTAATAACAATTTTTTCTATAATTAATATTAAAAAATATAATTTTGATTATTTACTATATTAATAAGAGATTTTATAGTCATGTTTATATAGTAATTAATATGATTTTTTCAGTGATTACTATATTTCAATATAATTTTGTTCAAACAAAGTAAAAGATTTTGAACTTAATTGTTTATGTAATGAAATCAATATTTACCTTATTTTGTACCCTTGAGAAAGTCGTATACAACTCAATTGTCCATATATCTTTGCTCCTCATATGCATCTTTCAATATTCAATTGACATTTTATAATCATGTTTACGTTGACATGAAGTTATATTAGGGTTGTCACGAATATCTTTTTACCATAACTTTTTACTATATCTTCTTTTTTTTTTAGTTTTTATTCTATCTTTTATCTTTTACCATATCTTCTTTTTTGTTTGGTTTTTTTTAATTATAATAGTGTTTATAATTATCTTTAATAATATTTTTTTTCCAATTATAAATCTTAAAGATATATTTTTTTTATTTAATATGATAAAAATATCTATGTAGACTATTCGGAATTGGGATTTTTTCCGATGGACCGAGTAAAAGCCCAAAATTATAATGAATATCTTGATGAATATAATGGGTGAATATTTTTCAACCACCCCCAAAATTTATATGTACTAGTCCCTCCTGCACGTGCTACGCACGAACCAAGTGAATTTTAATAAATAAAAATTTAGTACTCTATAAATATGAATTAGAATGTGTAATATTGTCCCGAATGTTTCACTTATATTTTACTTTGAATCCCGATAATAATTTTTAAATCTATTATTGTGTTCAACTATTTTGTTATATCTTTAAAATAATTAAATATAATTTGAAAAATTAAATAATAAAGTACATAAACATACTAAATGCATACACGACACGGGAAAAATATAAGCTTAAACTTTAATTGTTTAGGAAAAACTAATTAAAATATTTTCAGCTTTTTACCACAAGACCAAAATGTAGATCAAACGAACTTTTTCATTAAAAAATAAGAAAATTCAATAAAAACATTGCACATAATAATAGTCTTATGTACGTTGCAAAACATTCATCTTCGAATTTAGAAAATATTTAATTGAAATGGTAATTTGGTTGTTTTAGGTTTATAAATTTTAAGTTGGGGTTCTTCATTTTTTATTGATTTAAAAGTTGAGATTAATTTTATCTAAAGTAAAAATTGAGATTTTTTTATTTTTAGTATTGTATTATGTAAATTTAGGTTACTACTAAGAAAAACAATTTGTAGGATATTTTCTTATTTATTTTCTAATGATATAATAATCATATAATTTTATTTTACCGAAGGAGAAATATTGAAATTTATAAAAATTAATCTTTTTTAGCGTCAAATATTTACTGAAGAAGTTCTTTGTCATTATAGATATTTCTAGGACGGGGAAATAGATCAAATAGTTATATTAAAATATTGAATTTATTTGTTATTATATCCTAAGTTGATTTGTCAAAAGCTTACCAAACAATGAAGTCGTTTGAGTCAAAGCTGAACTGATTCGTACTTCTCGAAACTCGTCGAGTGACTAACTTTTCACATATTTTCTTTCATTTAAATTAAAAATAATAATGAAGATTATTAAATAATAATAATATTTTATTATAAAATATTGTTTAAATTTTATTTTCTTTATTACAATAAAAATATCGAACATTTGAAACCCACTGGGTTGACCCGACCCGAACTCGACCAATGGTCGACCCTCTTAACCCAAACCCGACCCGTTTGACCCGTTTGCCAGATCTAATTTTTCTTTATCAAATAAGAGGTGAAAAAATGTGACCCAAAAATGAAGAGGTTAAGATTTAAGGATTCGAATCTGGTAATAAAGGGCCCTTTAGAGATAAATGAGAATGAACGGGAACCGTTCATTGGAATTGATCGGACAGCCCAGATTGCTCCACTTTCCATGCTGGCAACTTCCTACTCGCTAGCTTTTTGTGTGAAACACACGCGCTACATCGTTCCAACGTGATTCAAAATTGGAGCGAAAACCGTCTCTTCCCATTCTTCTCAAAACTTCCACAGAAAACCTCTCTCGCAAAGGCGATCAAACCCTAACCTCCTACTCGCTTGCTTTTTCTTCGATTTCTCAACGAAATCACTTCGTTTTCTCTCGCCGATCATCAAAAACAACATACTCCTACAAATTTCACGATGTCTGGCTCACAGAAGAACAACGAAGGAAGAGGTATGGTGTTTAATCCCTAATTTTAGCGTATACGATGCTTTTTCCTGTGATTTCTCACTGATTTCTCTTCATTTCACTCCGTCGTTCACCAAAATCCATCAACTCGCTACTAAAAATGGCAGGATCTCAGAGAAGCCAAGTACCAAAAGGTATGGAGTATAATCTGGTATTTGGAGTTAGGTTTTTGCTTCGACATGTTTGATTTCGCTACATGCATGTTCATCAAAATACATGTGCATCACAGTACATCTAAATGTTCATCAAATATCTTGTATTTGTTCATCGTATCTTGTACATACGTTCACCAGATTTCTTTTCAATGTTCACCAAAATTTTTGTGATTGTTCATCTCATTGCCTATCAAAGTTCATCATATGTCTTAAGATTGTTCATCAGATTTCTCTTATTTGTTCATCATAAATCTTGTTATTGAATGTCCAAGAGGTATGAATATTATCCTCTTTATAAACTTTGTATTTTTGCACAATATATAACTTGTATGTTCAATATTACAGAGATAAGAAGCAAAAAAACAAATGACAGATCACAAAGAAATTTGTCATCCCAAGAACAACAACAACAGGAGGAAGAAACAGTTCATGGTAACTAATGTTCATCAACTCTTTTTTCTTTGTTCATCACAATTCTTCATAATGTTCATCAGAATGTTTAATATTGTTCATCATTCCTCTCATATATAGTTCATATGTATGTTTAATAATGTTCATCACTGTATTTCAATATGTTCACCATCTTGTTTGATATTGTTCACCATGATCCTTAATTTTGTTCATCAACTTTTTATTTGGTAATGTTCATCATTATATTTCAGTATGTTCATCATCATATAACTGTATGTTCATCATCATATAACTGTATGTTCATCATCATATAATTGTATGTTCATCATCATATAATTGTACGTTTTAAATATGTTCATCATTGTTTTTCAATATGTTTGATATTATTGTGTTTTTATTTTACAGAGAGCAATGTTTGTGGAATTTCTAAGGAAGCATGGCATGGAAGCCAAAGCAGCTCTATTCGAAGACGAGAAAAAGGTCAAAGCTGAACGTCTTTCAATGTACTGGAGAGATGACAAGAACAAGCAGGATTGTGGTATATATACCATGCGACACATGGAAACGTACTTTGGGGAGGGGCTGACAAATTTTACAACTTCTTTGAAGAAAGGTGACAATAAGCAAATGGACATGATAAGGGTCAAGTACATTTCAGAGTTGTTAACCAACAGATTCAACAATGCTTACCCACAACTTATAGAGTGGGTAAATGGAAAATGCACAATGTAGAAGTTTGACAATGAGTACAAGAATTCTTTTGTTCATATATATATTACAGAATGTTCATCAAATCACTGAACAATGTTCATCAGCTTAACTGTGAATGTTCATTGAATATTTAGCCAAAGTTCATCATATTAACACTGAATGTTCATTGACGTTAATCTCAAAAGTTCATCAATATGATAAGTAATTTTACTTGTCTTTTTCACAAATATTCATCATATTAATAATGAATGTTCATCGAGCTTAGATACAAAGTTCATCAAATTAACACAACAAGTTCACCACATTAACAGTGAGAGTTCATCTAATTTGATATCGATGTTCATCAATTTTTCCCATGTTGTTCACCAGATTATATATAATTGTTCACCAAGTAGATTACAAATGTTCACCAGAACTAGATTTACACATAAAGACTTAAATGATAGTTTTAGAATTATCTAACTTCAAACACTTGTTGAAGTATTCTCAGGACATGTAGAGCGATTGTGTCCGGATTTCAAACATATTGAACAACACTTCTTCACCTTGTTAGAATTCAATCTAACTTTCTCAATTGTACTTTTCAAACGTGATGTTTTTGGCCTTCCTTTGTTCTTTGATTGTGGAGGTGGAAGGACAGATATTGTATTTGGTAAAGGACCAACAAACTTCTCAAATCTTGCCTCTCTGCTTTTTGTAGGAGTCTTGTTGTTACTCATAGAAGACGACTCAGCCTGAATGGATGAACTGTACATCAGATATTAAACATATGTTCATCAAACTACTTATCAATGTTCATCAAACTACTTATCAATGTTCATCACAAATCCTGTAAATGTTCATTACACATTAAAATGTTGTGAATGATCATCACATCTAGAACAAAGTTCATCAAATCAGTATTAAAAGTTCATTAAGACTGCATTCAACGTTCATCACATGTTTTATAAAAGTTCATCACAAATACTGTCTATGTTCATTATATGTCCAATAGAATGTTCATCACTTCTATTACTGTTGTTCATCAAATCCGTTATAAATGTTCATCACAATTCTTCTAAATGTTCATCACATCGATGTGTTGGATTAGCGAACAGAGCAATCAAGAGAACAAGAACATCTGTTGTTCATCAAAACTGCTTCATTATACACGAATCATCGTAATACTTCAACAAATAAGCTCAAATTGAAGAGAAACAGGGGGATGAACTGGTGAAACAAAGAAAATAGAAGCAAAACCTAGATCCATAGGTAGAATGAAGGAGAAACAAGCTAACGAATGCGAGAAGAAGAAGAAGGAATTACGCAGCAGAGAAGAGAAGGCAAGATCCGAAGAAGTTTTGTTGAAAAAACTTGGGGGAAAAGAAAACGAAGGCGGAGAAGAAGAAGAAGGAAATTTACGAGATCTGTTGAACGCGCTTGTACACGCGCCCAAAAGTGAATTATCCACATCCGTCCGATCTGGCGAAATCAAACGGCCCATAATCATTCTCATTTATTACTGTAGCAACTATTATCACCGGACACTTTTCCAAGATTTAAAAAGTGTTTGCTAAATATATCTTCTTCTTTTTTATTTATTCAGAAAACATGTTAGTTATACATTTTATAAATTATTTTTTCTATCTTAACCCGTAATTTTAATAATTTGATATGATTTATGTTGGCTTATTTTATTTATAATACATTCTATCTAAAGAAAATTTTATTTCTGCATATATTTGATATTATTCTCAATTATATGACCCTTAAAAACTTAAAATTCTTTTATTTAGTAAAATAATTTGTGAAAAACTGTTTATTTCAATTATATGAGCCTTAAAAAAAAAAATCTATTAAAATATGATTTATCATTTTCACAAAATATCATTTTTCTTAATTTGATTTATTGTTTCTTTTTTATTACATCCTTTAGTTTTAATATTTTCCATTATAAAAAGTAATATTTTATTTTTGATTGAACCTTTTTTAGGAATCAAGCAAAAGCTCAATTCAAGATGAATCATGAATATCTTTGTGATTATGTTGTGTGAATATTTTTCAACCACCCCCAAAAATATTTTTTCAATTATATAATCCTTATAAAATATAATTTCGTTTTTAACTTAGTAAAAGATAATATGTTTATGAGGAAATAGATTGATGTAGTTTCTTAAAAGATAATCTTTAATTTAATAGTAATAGATTTGTTTGAGAAATATATGTGGAAATTTCTTTTTAAAATATCTTGTGTGAATATTTTTCAACCACCCACAAAAATATTTTTTTAATTATATAATCCTTATAAAATATAATTTCGTTTTTAAGTTATTAAAAGATAAAATCTTTATTAGGAAATGGATTGATGTAGTTTCTTAAAAGATAATCTTTAATTTAATAGTAATAGATTTGTTTGAAAAATATATCTGGAAATTTCTTTGTAAAATATCTTGTATGAATATTTTTCAACCACCTCCAAAAATATTATTTCAATTATATAATCCTTATAAAATATAATTTTGTTTTTAACTTAAAAAAGATAAAATCTTTATTTGGAAATAGATTGATGTAGTTTCTTAAAAGTAATTTTAAATTTGATAGTAATAGATTAGTTCGAAATTATATGTAGAAATTTCTTTTTTAAAAATGTAAACTTTAATATTACTTTTGTTCCGGTGTCCCAAGCAAAAGCTCAACCCATGATGAATATATTCATGAATATCTTTGTGATTATCTTGTGTGAATATTTTTCAACCACCCCCAAAAATTATATATACTAGTCCTGTCTGCCCGTGCTACGCACGGGCCAAAAGAATTTATTAAATAAAAATTTAGTACTCTATAAATATGAATTATTAAATAAAAATGGAATTTGTTTAAGTTATATTTTACTTTGAATCTGATTATAATTTATTAATTTATTATAACATTTAACTATTTTATATATCTTTAAAAGAATTAAATATAATTTGACAAATTAAATAATAATGTACATAACTATACTAAATACATACATGACACACGGAAAGTATAAGCTTCAACTTTAATTGTGTAGGAGGATCAAACGACTTTTTTCATGGAAGATTAGATTAATTCAATAACAACATGACATATATAATAAGATTTTTATGTACGTTGCAAAACATTCCTCTTCAAATTTATAAAACTTAAATTGAGGAAGTAATTTTGACTGTTTTTTGTTTATAAATTTTAAGTTGGGATTTTGATTTTTTTATTGACTTGAAAGTTGAGATTAATTTTACCGAAATGAAAATTGAGATTTTTTTTTATTTTCGTATTATATTTAGGTTAGTACTAAATCTTATTTCTTTGATACCATATCTTTTTATGAATTAAAAAATTATATTATTATTACTTTCCTTAAAAATTATCTTTGTAATTATTTGAAAAAAATAATAATTGATGGTTATGATAGAGATATTCATATTTTAAAAGCTATTATATTCCAAAAAAAAAAAATCTAAACAATCGTTCATATGAAACACAAATCCGACATTTTCTTGAATGTACAATATACTATTACGATTTGAAATTTTTGTTGAGCAGTTGGATCTACATCAAATTCATGTTGTAGATGATTCGTATACAAATAAATTTGCAAAAAATCTATCCTCCATATATGAAAAATCCTTTTACCACATTTTTCTACCTAAAAAATATATATTATGATATGAATATGATTACGGTTCGAGAGACAATAATAGTTTTACATATTTTTGTTACGACTAATAATGTTTATCAAATTATTTTTTAGTATTATATAATATTAAATTAATTGAAAAATATTTTCTTATCATTAAGAAGGAAGATAAACGATATTTCAAATATTCATATTAAAATATATTTCTTCTATTTTCACATCTTTTTATAATTGTGTAACATTAATAAATCGTCAAATGTAATAAAAAAAAATTATATTTTTGATATGTATTCTACATCTAACCATATATATTAATGAATCAAATTTATCTTTTTCATCTTACTTTTTAGATTGACTAAATAATCTAAATATACTAAATTTCATATATCTTTCATAGATCATCAAATTAATCAAATATGTGTTTTGTTAATTGAAATACATGGTATGTATAATAAACAAATACATAATCTAAATTACAATAAAACCTATATAAATAATCAAATATATGAGTTCATAAAATACCCCAAATACAACATACAATCATCGCTAACAAATTCCAATAAATAAATTTAAAAGATAGAAATAGAGTAAAAATGTATATTATATGAATTACATTTATATTATTATAATGATTTTTTAAAATAGTCGAACATATGAATATGGTTTGCCTAAACTTTTAGAAAAGTATTCGTTTTTGTTTTGGGTATTCAAACACAATGTATAATTTCTTTTATTTTTTGAGAGGTATAATTTCTTTTATTTTTTGAGCGGTATAATTTCTTTTATTATTTGTGCGGTATAATTTCTTTTATTGATTGAAGATTATTTTTTATTTGGCTAAATTATATTATATAGAATTAGAGTCCATAAAACAAGTCAATATAAAAGGCAACATTATTTTATTCATTAGAGATCGGTTATCTCTTTTATTTAGTTAAGGATATTTTTTCGTATAACATAGTCGTGGTGTTCATTCATTAATAAATGAAGCCATTAGGATTTCATCATATTTTTTTCAATTATAATATTTTATATTAAATTTTTAGTTTTGATTTTGTTTTCGAATTATAAAAGGCAATATTTCGTTTTTTCAATATTAGACTTTTTTTTTGGTGGACCAAACAAAAGCTGAACCCAAGATGAATATGTTAGATGAATACCTTTTTAAATATAATGAATAAATATGTTTTTCAATATAATGAGTGAATATTTTTAACTCTTCAAAAAATTATATAAATTATGATACGATGATTATCTTTGTGGCAACGAATTTATTATCCTTTTACCATCTAAAATTCTACCAAGTTATCTTTCGTATGACCACACGTGAGTGTTTAATAATGTTGAAATATTATCTTTTTTTATTTAATTTAACCTCGTAATCATGTTAATTATTTAATATAGAAATTGATTTCTAATTATATTAATTCAATTAAATTGTGTATGGAATTAATATCATATATTAATCATTAATTTGCTAAAATTGGTGAATCTAATATTCAAAGATAACATCTAATATGGTAACTCAAAATTTATCAAATAAGATATCAAAATATCTTGTAACATTTAACTAAATCTTTATTTACCAAATAAAATATGAAATATCTTATTGATTAAAATAAATCTAATTTATTAAGATAGAATATCATATATCTTATCTTATCTTGGTAAATAGTATCTTTTTTGTGTAATTTTTATCCAATCAGAAAATTATCTAGAAGCACAAAATCTTTGGGATTGGTAGTGGGCCATCGACGACCACCACAACACAACCACCGGGGTAGTGTTGTTGTCGTGCATGTCCAGCCTGCACCGCCATCAGAATGACTATCGGGCTGACTCATTGATCCCGAATCATGTTTTCCGTTGTTAACGATGTTTCTCCCACTTAAAGTTTGTAATTTTACAACTCTTGATAGGAAAATTTATGGTAATGGATTCTCATAAAATTCAGACTTCTTGATTCATAGTTTAAACATGAAAAGTCGGATTTTAACACGAATGTTCAAACATATCCAAGAGATTGCATAAACTAACCAAAAGAATCAACTTTAGGGCAAAATCATGCATAAATTTCAAAAAAATCAGCAACTTACCCTACATGTAATTCATGAATTATATGGCTAGAAAAATCAATTTTTTCGTTTCAGTCATGCAAATTAATCCATACAAACAATATCTACATAATCCAATCAACATAAAACATGAACATGCATCAAAATTTAAACCTTTAAATTTGATCTAATCAATTTATGCAAAAGTATATAGGAAAAAATAAATACCTCTTGATGCGTGTTTGAATCTTGTCAGAATGGAGAGATAGTCCCAAGTGTGACTCCTCTAATTAGTCCACACGAGTAATAAACTGGATCACCTTTAAGTCTATTATGCTAGATTGAGTAACTCAACGGCACAATCTTATAACAAGGAAGATGAACGGAGGAACGTTTTTTAGGTTTCAAATAAACCGTAAGAGAACTTCATCTAGCCCTTTTTTCAATCTTACGTATATATATCTCACTATATGGTGAATCTCTCATTTACCATATACAAGAGATCTCTATCTCTAAAAGTTACGTGAGTAAAATCATATTGTTATATCTTCACGTACAAACTAATCGATATTAATACCTTTTATAAAGTAGTTTCATTAAAGATGATCTTTTATTTAATAATAAAAATTAATATATTTATAAAATACTAAGCATAAAAATATTTTATTCAATTATATAATGCTTAAAAAAATAATTTTGTTTTTAAATTAATAAAAGATAAAATCTTTATTAGGAAATAGATTGATGTAGTTTCTTAAAAGATAATCTTTTATTTAATAATAATAGATTTGTTTGAAAAATATAGGTGAAATGTTTTTTTTAAAATTATGAACTTTAATAATGAACTTTTTTTTTCCGGTGGGCCAAACAAAAGCCCAACCAAGATGAATATATTCATGAATATCTTGTGTGAATATTTTTCAACCACCCCAAAAATTATATACTCCCTCCGTCCCAATTTGATAGTTCCATTTGATTTTCTGACACTATTCACGAACCGAGAGAATCTTGTAGATTTCTTCCAATATATAAAAAAGAACATAGTCGTGTGAGGTCTTATTTGATTCGTCTTAATGAGTACTTTAACAATATTAAAAAATTATAATTTTTAGTAACATACAATTAGAGTTATTAACGATACAAAACGTGTCTCGGCATATGTGTCAGAATCTAATGGGACTATCAAAATGGGACAGAGGGAGTATATTATGATGATTATGATTATGAAAATATAGTATTATTTTTATTGTTGGGTGTTGGAACTTGGAAAGAAGGTGTACGGATGAGCCTCCCATGGATCATGGTCCCACAAACGGCTCCTATTTGCTACGTCCATGGCATCATTCAAAGGCGCCGGAGCCTGCAATTCTGTCATCACAAAACCGATACATTAATTTTGTACTTAATTTGCAGCATTCAATTCCCTTCTCTACCTCCCATCTCCAATCTACCATCTTTGTTGTATTTGTCTTCCCTTTTTTAATCTACAAAAATACAAACACTTTCTCCCTCCACCGATTAATTTTGAAAACTTATAATTTATGGATTTGGAAATTTAAAAAATCAACTCCATAAACATAAATGTGTTGAGATTCTTTTTAACTACGTCAATACAACTTTCTCCGTGTACCGGTTTGCATATAAAAATGAGTTGTATCTGACATACAGTTCTAAACGGAGATTCTTGTAACCGATCGAGTAAAAACCATAACAAATGTATTTTTCCACCATTGTTTCGCGGATTTTATGTTTAGCTTTACGGTATCGAGTAAACTATACCAAACAATTCACTAGTACGTCCAATTAAGTAGTGTATAGGTACATAGTTAATGATATTTGCGCAACTTAGCAAGTTTAGGCTATTCTCCGGCCACAATATACTATTTAGAAAGAAATGGTTGCATTATGCAAATTTTGCATGTATTAATTGAAGGAGATGAATTAAATATTCAACTAGAACCCGTACATGCCATGCATCATCTCTTCTCGATGTCCAAGTAGCTCCTCTCCGTTTTGTTCATCAAAAACCTCTAGTACAACTTACGTAGTAGTACATCACATCCACCTCTATTTAAATTCATTTTACCCTTCATTTCTTCACATTGCATCTAACCAAAAAAAGCAAACCTCAATCCAATTAGCAATGGCAGCCATCGAGCCTGACAACAACGGTGATCAACAACAGAGCTTCCCATGCCAGACGTGCGGGAAGGCTTACATGTCGGTTCAGGCTCTAGGTGGACACCAGAACGCTCACAGGAGGGAGCGGTTTGTCCTCAAGCGTCGTCATGTCGAGATGAAACGACAGATAGCTCGCCAGCTGGCACTCCTCCCTCGTCCCACACCGGTTGTGGGACCCTCCTATGCTCCTGTCATGGCTTACCCTCCTCCTTATCTCATGAACTCGATGGTGCCTCCACCGCCTCAGGGTCATGATGATGCGGAGGAGGAGCTTGATCTGACCTTGAAGCTCTGAAAAAAGGGTGTTGATCGTCGACCATGTTTCGATCGAGAAGGAAGGAATAAGGTTTAATAAGGTACAAGTATATGGATGTGTACTTCTTTTTATCTTAGAAGAAATTAACCCGTTTCTTAGACCCTACTATATGTATATATGCTAATGTGTAATTATCAAAGAGCAATCGTACGATCCAATGCATGCAAGCTAGTTTTAATATTTAACTAGCTAAGTCGCATGTTAACTAGAACATTCACGATCAATAATTTGGTATTAAATTATCGATTGAACCTACAATGTTCTAGCTAATTTAACAAGAAACAAAACTATAAGTTTCTCTATTATGGAAATTTCTTACTAATTTGTCTTTATTGGGTCGGTTGCTAGGTCAGTTGCCATCTTCGATCCATCTCTAACTAATCAATTCATTTTCTATATTATAAAATCAAATAATATTAATTAGTATCAAGAATATTTAATTTTCAGAGAACTTTCTATCAATTGATTCTTCTTTTTCTCTTTTACCGATCGATGTATACCATATTTTATTTTATTATTACATCCTATAATTTTTTTTTTATCAAACTTTAATATGTTTTTAATAGAAAAATCACGACACATATATTTCTTGTATATTTAATTCGCATATTGTTGGATAATCTTCATGGAAGTCACGTACCATTTCTAGAGTAGCTTTGTAGTGGACTAATAATGAATATGATTTTTAAGTTGTAACAAATGTAAGAGTTTATTGTACGTGTCAGCAACTCAGCACCCCACAAAATAGAGGTAGTAGATTTATGACATATTTGCAAGTATTAATTATTTCCGGTTTAAGAACCCCTTAATTAATTAGCCTTTTTAATTAAACCGTATATTGAATTAGTTGAATTTCTGCAATGAAGAAGATAATAAATGATGGATGCAGTACTAGTAGTGCAGTTTTAGTCCACGTGCTTTTAATATGACCTCATCATCGTAAGCTTGTTGCGGTGTGATTTCGTCATGCAGGGACAAAAATAGAAGTCCCGAAATAAAATAATATGGCTTGTTAGTTGTTACGGTGGAGATTCGGAAGAATGTGTCTTTTATACGTCAATAGTAACTCTATTTTATAATAGAAAAATGGAAAAAAATCATGTAATAATACTTGTTAAAATGATAAATGAGAATAAATGTGGAGCCTTGGATCAAGAGATCCAAGAGCTCATATGATGACACGTGACACATCTTGTCCCCCTTGTCCCCACCGTCAGAGCGCCGCCGGAGCGTCGCCGGACCACCTCCGACCACCGCCGGACCATCTTTGATGAACATCAAGTGTTCATAAATGTTCATTTGTATATACTCTACTGAATGTTCATCACATTATACTTAAAAGTTCACCAAATTTTGATGAACATCAAGTGTTCATAAATGTTCATCACATTATACTTAAAAGTTTTCCAACTGAATGTTCATCACATTCTACTTAAATGTTCACCAATTTTTGATGAACATCAAATGCTCATAAATGTTCATCACATTATACTTAAAAGTTTTTCAACTGAATGTTCATCACATTCTACTTAAATGTTCACCAATTGAATGTTCATCTAAATGTTCATCATCTCATACTTAAATGTTCATCATCCCATATGATGACACGTGGCACCCCTTGTCCCCCCTTGTCCCCACCGTCGGACCGTCGTCGGACCACCGCCGGACCGCCGCCTAAATGTTCATCACAATGTTCATAAATGTTCATTTGTATATACTCTACTGAATGTTCATCACATTATACTTAAAAGTTCACCAAATTTTGATGAACATCAAGTGTTCATAAATGTTCATCACATTATACTTAAAAGTTTTCCAACAGAATGTTCATCACATTCTACTTAAATGTTCACCAATTTTTGATGAACATCAAGTGTTCATAAATGTTCATCACATTATACTTAAAAGTTTTCCAATTGAATGTTCATCACATTCTACTTAAATGTTCACCAATTTTTGATGAACATCAAGTGTTCATAAATGTTCATCACATTATACTTAAAAATTTTCCAACTGAATGTTCATCACATTCTACTTAAATGTTCACCAATTTTTGATGAACATCAAGTGTTCATAAATGTTCATCACAATGTTCATTTGTACATACTCTACTAAATGTTCATCACATTATACATAAAAGTTCACCAATTGATTGTTCATCTAAATGTTCATCATCTCATACTTAAATGTTCATCATCTCATACTTCAATGTTCACAAGAATTTAATAAAATGTTCATTAGCCAAAGTTCATTACAATCGACTTAAATGTTCATCAAAATGTTGATAAATGTTCATCTTCTCTTACTTAAATGTTCATCAAACATCACTTTAATATAATTTCGAGTAGAAAAACACTTGATCTTTATCAAAAATTACCTAAATGTTCATCATCTCATACTTAAATGTTCATCAAACATCCTTAAATGTTCACAAGAATTTAATAAAATGTTCATTACTCAAAAGTTCATTACAATTAGCTTAAATGTTCATCACGTTGTTCATAAATGTTCATCAAAATGTTTATAAACGTTCATTTTGATATACTCTACTGAATGTTCATCACATTTTAATGTTCACTAACAGAATGTTCATCACATTATAATTAAATGTTCATCACGTTGTTCATAAATGTTCATCAAAATGTTTATAAACGTTCATTTTGATATACTCTAGTAAATGTTCATCACATTTTAATTTCATGTTCACCAACAGAATGTTCATCACATTATAATTAAATGTTCATCACATTATATCTAAATGTTCATCACATTATATTTAAATGTTCACCAATTTGAATTAGACTTAAAATTTTCATTTTATACTTTAACATTTTCATTTATTATTGGACCACCGTCGGACCCCCGCCGGACCTCCACCGGACCCTCGTCGGACCGCCGCTGGACCGCCGCCGGACCCCCTTCGGACCTCCGCCGGACCTACATCAGACTTCCGATCACCGGACAACCACCAGGTGGTCGCCGGGAGGTCGCCGGACCACCACAACTACCCCCACTTGTAGTGGGGGTAACTAGTTTAATCTAAGCCATTGGATGCTAAGGCATCCAATGACTTAGATTCATTCTTATTTATCTCTAAGAGAGGGTTTATTATGAGATTCTCACCCTAGAAAAATTAGGGTATATTGATATTTTTAGTGTTACTTTAGATATACATTAAAGATAAAACTATAATGACAAATGTCCCAAATAAATGAAATAAGAGAAGAAAATATAATGACTTGTTGAGTGTTATTTATACTTTGGCGATTGAATTATAATAACAGGTTTTAAAGTAAAAGAACATCTATACATATATTAAAATAGAACGTTGTGTTTGCCACATGTAGTCCTTATATTCAATTCGTCTATGTGTTGACCTCTAAGTTATGCTACATCATCCACCATGTCATCCTCCACAACATCTGACTTTATATTTTGATATATATCTTTGAATTAAATAAGTAAAAAAAATCAAAAAGATATCTAATAGGTTATATTACAAAAAAAAATGATTTTTTATTTTTTATCGTATTATATCTTTATCTTATATATATATATATATATATATATATATATCTTTATCTATTATTATGTTATCAATCTAATTAAATTGACTTATTAATGAACTTAAACTATAAAACATAAATCGTAAACTATAAACTATAATCTATAAATTATAAACAAAAATTTATAAACAAATTAATAGTAAAAAATATAAATATATTATTAAAATATTTCTATACATGCGACCTCGTACATGGTACGGGAATACACGGTAGTTTTGACTGTATTTATATCTTAGAGATAGAATTATAACGACAAGTGTCAAAGTTAATAAAAAATAATATTTTAATTTTTCCAATATAGTTTATAGATAGAACTACCGTGAAAATGTCCCAAGTAAGAGAAAAGAAAATATAATAATTTGTTAAGTGTTATTTATACTTTGGAGATGGACTTATAGTGACAAGTTTTGAAGTAAATAAAATATTTTGCCTCTATTTATCTTAGAGATAGAATATATTATAGTGACAAGTGCAAATTTAATGAAAAGTAAATAGTATATATACTTTATAGATAGAGCTACAGTGACAAATGTCTCAAGTAAGAGAAAAGAAAATATAATGACTTGAGTGTTATTTATATTTTTGAGATTGAATCATAGTGACAAGATTTGAAGTAAAAGAAAATATGTTGACTAGAACTACAGTGACAAGTGTCAAAGTTAATGAAAATATAGTATTTTAATTTTTTGCAGTGTTATTTGTATATTTTTTTTGGGTACTAAAGGCGTTTTATTGAAACATAAGCAAATTAGATATTATGATTCATCCAAGCATCAACCTTCATGGCAGTAACAAGGCCATGAGGTGCAGAATCAAATAAAATAAAATCTCCAGGGCAACTTCTGCTATAAAGTGCAAGCCAATCAGCGCAGGAATTGGCGCTTCTAGAGATGAGACGCAGATCAACCTCCCAGATTGAGAATCCTGCACCTTCTTCACATTCAGTTGTCGCCCTTGCAGCAGACCAAGAAACTGAGCCTTTAGACACAAATCTCCAACGGACTTAGACTATATTAGAGTGTTTAAACATTTCTATGCTATAATAAAAATGAAAGTATCCGGTGAAAATAATGCAAAAAAACTAGTAGAAATTGGTGAACATTTATTACTAATTTGATTAACATTTGTTAACAAACTTAAAAACATCCAAAAATTGAAAATCATTCATTTTTCTAAAAATATTTGTTAAGAAACTAAAAAACATTCAGGCAAAAATCATATATGTACATCACTTGTTTTAAAGGATGTGCTTCAAAAAATTTGATGAACATTTATGTATATTTTGACTATTAAGATTTCTATCTCACATTGGCCAACCAAAATTAATTCTTATAGCTAACACAAAACAATGTTAGCTTTCAAAGATGCTTATCTCGGTCAACCTAATTATTCATACATGTAATGTTTATGTTGGGTTGTGATTTATGAACCGTCTGTTTTAAGTTTGGAGCCAAAAAATTATAAACTCTATATTAGAGCCTTTTTGAAAAAGTTACTAAAATAAAACAAGATTCAATATGGCGTTTAAACACTTCGGTCCAAAACTTAAAAATACCGGCCCAATCAAGTCTCTCGTATGTTTTTGGCTAACACAAATAGTTGTTAGCTATTTGTTTTAATCTCCAATCGCTAATTACAATGTGATCACATGAAGATTGTTGTGTGAGGCGTCACATTCAATTTTGTTGGAAGTGTGTATGGAAATTTAGAGCAATCTTATCACTTTGTATAACCTTGGTTTAACTGTAAAATTGATCAAGTCGATCAAACCACACGATATGATCAAAAAGAAGGGAAAAAAAGAGAGTATATTGACTTCTTGAGTGTTATTTATACCTCAGAGATAGAATCACAGTGACAAGTGTCGGAGTAAAAAAATATTAACTTCTTTAATATTATTTATACCTTAGAGATAGAATCATAGTGATAAGTGTCAAAGTAAAAAAAATTGACTTCTTCAGTGTTATTTAACCCTTAGAAATAGAATCACAATGATCAGTGTCAAAGTAAAAAAAAGTCTTCAAAGCTACTTATACCTTAGAGATAGAATCATGGTGAAAAGTGTAAGGAAAACAAAATATTGACTTCTTGAGTGTTATTTATACCTTATAGATAAAATTATCGTGATATAATTGTCAAAGGGACGAAAAGCGTGCATTTGCGGTCTAGTGGGGTAGGACATGTTCTCCTTATCCATAGATCTTGAGTTCGATTCTTGTGACCGATATTATCCTTGGAACGTGAGATTTGCCTTACCGTGAAAAAAACCTCATGACATTTTGAGTGTTACATCACTAACTTTATACACTAGTCTTTGTATAGTGCAGATATGGTTTTTACATATTCTAGGCCTTCTAACAGATTGTTTGGTGAGGCAAAGAAATTAGTTGTTCGGTTGTGGTATTAAAATCAAACAACACTCTCTCACCCTATCAGCAACCTGGTTGTCAAATGCCAATGATTTCATAGACGAGATCAACTCACCCGTTTTACTCACTTAGACTACCCACAATGGAGGCTCGCATTGCTGATAGCAATCGAGTTGTCGACTTGCTTGCCAATTTTGCATTTTCTTAGCCTCCTGGTTTTCATATTGTCTCCACCACACACTAGGACTCGTCTCAAGTTAGATTTTAAATAATTTGAGACTTTTTTAGTAGTTATTAAACTATAAGTTGAAAAGTCAGCAAATATACACTTAGATGTCGATAAGTCACAAACCAATAGAATTTTAGAAGCTTCCATGTACAACTGTGATGTGTTAACGATATATGAAGCTGAAATGAGATGCGTACTTTACATATACAGTGAAGATGGAGATTATTTTCCTACAAGTTACAACCCTTGAAATATATGCATCATTACTGAAATCTGAAGCTACAGATGTGATGAAGCAACAAAGAAAACAAAAACTGGTGACAAGCTCGACTTGATCTAATGTTGTGCTGAGATTGCCCAAAGCAAATCCTGCTTCGTCTTTGTCACTGAAGCCTGTAAAAAAAGATGAATGTCAACCAGATCTGAATTGCTACGAAAACCAGCTTTATGATTCAGGAAACCGATACAATAAGATTAAAAAAATATGTTGAAGTTAGAACTCTTAAAGATATCAAAAACTAGTTTTAACTAGTTACAATTTCTATTTAGTACTGGGTTTGTGAAGAGGGTTATGGTCTTGGGTATGTTATAGAGGAATCAATACTAGTCTACAATAGTCAAACTATACACTTCAGTATGGTCATTTAAACTAGTTACTAGTTAAAATGTATAAATAACTGTGTTTGGAAAACAAAAACTAACTAGTTTAAGTGAGAAACTAATAAAACAAGGGTTGTTTGGTTGCCTAAAATATTCTAGCAGCAATTCAAGTGAAGATGAGAGCTAGTATTTAAAAAGTTAGCAAATGGAAATGGGCATGCAACTGGTGAGCAGCAAAAAGGCGGAAAATGTGAGATATCTTACCTTCCAAAAAAACAAGAGAACAAGTATGTCTCGACTTCAATGAACACTAGAAGTATTACTCTTTCAGCCTGAGCCTTTGGAAGAACACCAAGAATTGATACTCCGGTGCCCAGTAAACAAATCCAACTACTGGTCCTGACTTGATGTACTGACCACAAAAATTATCCATTTTAGCGAAGGAAGCTAATGTTGGGAAAATTAGAAGCAGTAATAAACACAATATAGCACGCACCTTTCCATCTAGAATGACGAGTTCACCATCAACCCATCTAGGATTCTCAAAACCTGGTTCGGCAAGTCTTCCCTGTCCCCTGTATCTTGCGATCTGGGAAACCGAAAGACCAAACAATATGAATTAGAATGAATTCACAATATGAACGTTTAAGCTATGTAATATGATACATACCACTCCAAACTCCTCAGGGATGATTCCTTTGTGAGGAAGCTGATATCTTTTTCCAACCTTTGCACGGAATGAAACCTGCAAAAGACTGATTTTAACTTCCTACAACTTTTGAAGAACGAGGAGAAGTGGAGATGCGATTGATAATCCCTGAGCAGAAGTAGAACTACTAAGAAGAGGTTCTATGCAAAACTATCTACAGCCTATAAGCATATGTATTTATTGAACTCACAGATGTAGGTACAATATAACTGTTAGACATTAAGATTAAGATTTTTGAAAATAGCTTTATTTTTTAGTGGAATTACTATGATAATATTCACAAGGGCTTGTCCTAGGATTTCTATATCCATGGTTAATGCTTGATATATTTACCCCAATATAATTATCTCTTCAGGTTTAATATATAATCACAGCCAAAAAGCTTGCCTAGTTTAAGCCTATCTTGGGGTGTTTGGTTCGGAGGATTGAGGCATGAGGAATGAAGTTGGGATGAGCTAAGCTAATAGCTTGTGTTTGGTCAGTTTTTTTTTCTATTCCCACATCCTTTCCTGCCAAGAAATTCCCTAAATGTATCCCAATCTAAACCAATTCCGAAAATGTATTCAAACATACATGGTTTAACCTAATACATCCAAACCCATATTTAGTTTAAATCAAACTCCACCTTCAAGTGAAAATTATTAAAAACTCCGACAGCTTTGAGCAACTCTTGATTCATATACATTTGTGACCTGCCACTGGTGATCTATTGTGATAATACATGTCCAGATTATGAAATACAGATGCTGGATTTTTTGTACAAACAGGCCACAAAATATGTGTGGGCGTGTGATGAGACATATCCAACAAGTGAGAAACAACATTAGAATGTTTTGAAGAAAACAACAAAATAGGGCCTACTACAAACATGCAACATCTAGCAGGATCAACGCATCCTCATAAACAGGATAAGGGTACCACCAGAATGGTAGAGAGTACCAACTTCACACTCATAAAAAAAACTAGTATCCAAACAATTCCCAAGCCAACTCAGGATACCAGATTCCAATTCATGATAAGAATCATCTATGTGATATGTGTTCAAAGATAAAAAAAAAAAATGAAGTACCTGGCCAGCTGGCACATAGGGATCCCCTGTTATCTTTACAGCTTCCACGTATTCATAGAATTCAAGACCAGCCTCATTACTTGAGCCTTCATCATTCCATTGACCAAACTTATGCCTCAACTGGATTACTTCAGATGAAAAAGGTCCATGTGAACCGATATAAAGACCTACAAACAAGAAGAAAGACACCATACTCAGAATTTTTACAACTTCCACGTATGTAATGAAAAATTCCGAGAAGGAATTTTTTTTAAACTCCAAACAAGATGTTCTCAAGTTAATTCACCATTCAGAGGATCTGGATATTCTGGCAATTCAATGCGATTAAAAGTCGTAGTCCCCGACAAAGGTTGCTTAGTTTGAGCTTCTCTTAAAGTGAAACTAATAAGATCTCCCACATCCTTGAGGACCTGCACATTTTAGAATACACTAACAGATTTAAATACTAAACAATATCTAGCTTTATTCTTGAACAAAAAAAATAAAAGTAAGACGCGAATATTTTAAAGTACAACCTTCATCGGGATCCTCTCTCCCTTGTTGACAAACTTCTCGAGATCAAATAATATGCGATGAGGACTTCGCCGACCTTTAAACTTAGCTTTTCTTTTTGATGGAGACTGATCCTTGCCATCAGAAGTCCCCTGGTCATCATCATTCTTCACCGTCAATGAGAATGTTTTCCTTCCCTTTTTCTCAAGCTTTGCAGGGACTCTAAGCATGTCTTTTGTAGATACCCTACTAGAAAGTTTCTGCATAAGACCACTAACAATAACTTTGGCAGCAATGTCATTGTGGTTCTCCCTGTCAGAAAGTCCAAAGCCGCTTCCAAAGTCCATGCCACCATTTTCATCACCCCCTTCATCACCGGTTCCATCTTCTGCATTCCCTCTATCTAACTCAGCCTCATTTTCTTCATCTTTATCTTCATCTTGGATCAACTGTCCAGACATGAAAGATGTAGAGTCCTGGTCAATCTTGTCTGGAATGGTTACCTTCAATACTTTCACCTGCACATCAGGAACTGGATTTTGCAAAATATGTGGAAACCCAGACAGTCCATCAGCTACATCAGAATCATCCTCGTCTTCACTAACATCAGATTCTCCAATAGGAGGCCCAATAGGGGGGTCAAAAAGGTCAGTTTTCCCCCCACTCGGTTTTATAGTATTTATGCTGCTTGAAGATATAGACATTTTAGGGAATGCTGACGGAGAAATTTGAGCTACCTTTCGCTTTAAATACACAGCCTGCAGTACCAGGAAAACAGAAAGTCCATGAGTGTGGTAGTTATTAAATACAACTATTAGGAGATAGTTAACTGAACATTAAAACCACCACCCGTTTGCAAATATCTTATAACAGTTATAGTTACCTTACAAATTACGATGAAACTTTACAGAAATACCCTAAAATATTTACTATAAACGTAACATGGACTGGTTTTTTACATTTTCTACTAACTTATTGCAACTACATTTTTTCAATAAGAAATGTAAATAAAGATGGAATGAACAAACAATTTTTCAATAGTATTTTTGCAGTTTCATAACATGTTGGCCTATTTAGTGCAATATAATATCCTCAATTTTCTATAATAATCAAGAGAGAATCATACCTTCTGCTTGTAGTCACCACTCTCATTCAGTATCAGAAAAATCTCAAACAAAGGAGCACCCCCTTTAGATGTAGCAAGCTGCCTGAAACAAATTTAATTAATCAAATAAATAAAGTTACAAAGAAAGGAAGGAATATATTTCTTCAACCTAAAGAGTGAAACAGCTTCATAATATTTAGGAATTATGTCTACAAAAAAAAGGATTAGAGATGGTAGACATATCAGCCTATTGGGCTAAGATTCAAAAATCTTCAAAGTGGGTCAATTTCAGAGGAACTTCAATAAGCCAGGAACAGTACACGATCAAATGAAGTTAGATCAACTCAATATCACATAAAGGACTTCAAATTCAGTTCTATAGAAGTAGTAGATATGAGAAAGTGAAACGGTTTTAAGTCCTGTATCAAGTTGCAGTTATGGAAACCATGGGTGTAAGATAACGGCATAAATGGATAACAAAATAATAACCTCTCGTAATCCAGTTACTCATCTCAATGTGATTTGTTGTGATCGTGAACATATTTCAGATTACATGATTTGAGAAGGACGAGAAACACAAAAAGCTAATTATACCGCGGACTGTAACTCCTTGCAACGTATCTACCATGTTCAGCACTGATACAGATTATACAGCCATAGGGATCTTTTCTATCATCTGAGACACCAACCCACCATCCAACCTGAAAACCATACTAACTATTCAAAGTTTCATCTAAAGCAAGCACATATTGAATGCCTGCTTGGCAGAAGTAGAATATTTGTTCACTGAATATCCATGCACGTTGCAGTTCATATAAAAAAGATGACTGAAAGGAAGCAAAAAAAAACTCTATTAAACCAATATAAGAGGTGTGGTGAATAGACCTTAGGGAGAAAAATCATAAAGGCATTCAACACATAACCACTTCCAAACACCTTAGAGCAGCGAAGTACACGAGTCAAAATAATACTGATCCTACATGAGCTGATGATCAGAAAGGAACCTTCTAAAACTAACAGGAGATAATGTATGATTACACAAAACTTCCAATGTGCTTCTATCAGCATTTTTAAATTACATACTGTGAGATAGTGAAGCGACAGGAGTGCACACTATAAACTAGCACCTTAAATTGCAAATAACTACTCCCTCCGTCCCATAATATTCTTCCCATTCTCTTTTGACACATTTGCAGAGACATGTTTTGTAACTTTAATATCTCTAAATGCACATACTAATAATTATAAATTTTTGATATTGTTAAAATTCTCGTTGAGACGAATCAAACAACACTTCATATTACTATGTTTTTTTCTTATATATTGGACGATATTCCGAAGATTCTCTTGAAATGTGAATAGTGTCAAAATTTAGAATGGCAAGAACATTTAGGGACGGAGGGAGTATTTGCAAATTTGGTATTATACATTTTACAAAACAAAAGCAAATATACATAGCCACCCATGCCTTACGTTCTACTTTGAACATCCAGAAACTAAGAAATTCCCCCACTAAAATATAATACCTCAGCCTCAGAAGCCCTATTTACTTCTCGTAACGTAGTTTCGAACACAATAGATTTCAATTGGTTGAACAAAGCAGACCCTCATTCGATGGATAAAAGAAGAAGTAAAACAACCGTAAAATATGACAGGTAAGAAATAGACATAACTCCCACAAAAAAATGTTAACTTACTAATCCAGCACCAGCATTATCGCTCACAACGGCTGCATCCTGGTAGCGCTCTTCGTCTATGGCTTTCTTCAGTGGATTATTGCAAAAAGGAAGAAAAACAAATAAAAAAATTAGCACACAGTTATCTTGCATGTGGATAAAGGCTAGCAGCCTAGCACATAAAGACTTATACCTTGAAGTAAGATACCACACTGCCAACAGTATCCTTACTAGCTATAGCAGCAATGGCCACCTTGATCCTTGCTGCTTCTTCGTAATCCTCTTTATCAACCGCATGTCCCAGCTGTGACTGAGAAGATAGATGAATAGAAATCATCACACATTAAACAGTCAAAGAAGCAGTTGAAAAACAATTAGCTCTATTAAACAAAATATCCCTTTTGAGAAAGATTAAATGGACAAAAAAAAAAACAGCCAGGATGAACAGAAACAACTGGTCTTTACCAGTCCCTCTTCCTAACTATGTTGGTGGAAGTTGTGCCTGAAGTAGGCAGTCACGCCTCAGAAAGCTGCAATCAGTTGTATTTCATAGAACTTAAGTGCCTGATGTATATCAAACTGATACAATAACAAAAGATAATGTATGCAAGCCTCAGCACTTAAGTTACTATCATTCAGGTGTTCCTTGGAATCACTGGTACTAAGTCAATTCAGTATGAGAGCTAGACAACTGCCAGTTTTGTTGTTGCTTTACCCTCATGGAAACTAAAACCATTGCCTAAAATATATGATATAAGTGAAGTGAATGGGGTTACATACTGAAACGAATCTAATCTTACACATAGCTAGAGAAATTGAGTACATTGTCACAATGGATTCATTTACAACTCTCGTGAATTATTCCTATATCATATGGCCTTTTATCAGGGTTTCTCTTTTAGAGTAAAGACCCCATGCTAAGTGCCAGTAGTGAACGTAAGAACTAATCTGAGAGATGCATGATTAATATTAAGACCAAAAGTAATAAGTATCAGCGGAGAGGAAGATTTCTCTGGAAAAGGCAAATGCCTTTCACTACAAATATCCATCATGATCAAGACTTGGGGTCTAATCCCTATATTTCTACACGCTTCCAACATTTATTTACCACCTGCGAATAGCAGGCAGTTTTCTGTACACAGAAACTGCAACATAGATACAGCTTTGGAATTGAGATCCAGGTTTATGATTCAAATTCAGCTCAATCAATCACGATACGGAACCGGCTGATAACTAGGGTTCACACCACCTTTTTAAATCCACTAATTTACAACAAACTAAAAGTTATTAGATAAGATTACTTCATGAAATTAAATTGTGTTGTTGCATGTCAGTTCGTGCTATTAATTCTCGTGAACAACAGCAGAGTTTTTTACAAAAATGTGAATTCACTCTATTTTTATAACAGCATTCACAAAACTGATCATATTAACAAAATAGCTACTATGAAATAAAATTGGTCATGCTGATAAGTGCTACATACAATTAAGCAAGAAAAGAGTACCTTGAGCACTGATATCAATCGTTCCTGATCCTCAATCTCGACAAAATGCTTCTCCCACTTGTCCCAATTCCAGTCCATAAGCCCAAACTCCTCCTCCAAAGCCCCAACCATTTCAAAATCTCTCCCAAAATCCACACTCGTCGCAACTTCACTCGAACGCGATTTAACAAAATCGTCGAACTTCCTTGCCACGCCTCTGAAAAACTCCCCCAGCGAGAAGTCGCGCGCGCGATCATCATCTTCATCGTAGGAGCGGCAACGGCAGCAGGCAAAGCCGGAATCGGGAGGTTTAGAGAGGGAGAGAGATTGGGGCTTACGGAGAGGAGAGGCGACGCCAACGGGGCTTCTGAATGCGAGAGAGGAGCTGCTGTGGAGAATTGAATCGGAGCTGGACGGGGGGACTTGGAATGCCGGGAGAGATACCGGCGACGACGCCATTAGAGAGTGGTGGTGGTTGAAACGGGGAAGAAGAAGAGATGCGATGGGCCGATAGCGTTGTTGGGGTTAGAGGATGCTAGAACTAGAAGGATAAGGGCAACTATCTCTTTGTTTGTTTTCATTTTTTTGAAAAAACAAAAATATATATATTTCTCTTAAATATCTTCGTTTTTATTTATCTCAATATTGCCCTTCATTGCAGTTCTTCATGCTGCTATCCTCGAAAGACTCACTCGATTTACGCTTCGAAAACGTCATACTACAAATCTCGTGACACAAACTATTAGAACTACTATTCGGCCCAGACATTTGAAAAACAACGAAAGAGAACCATATGAAGAGAGAGGCATGTTAAATAGCACAACCCCCTGAGTTGCTCAAGTTAGTCGTTACAAAAAAAAATCCACCACATCAATACCGATTCAAAGCAGAGCAAAATGCGATGAATAAAACTTACATGGCGTTACAAAAGGATGTGGCGTCTTCTTCACTTCTAAAGATGCTAAAACACCTTCTTACTAAAAAAGAACACTAAATACACCTCTAAAATACTAAATACTTAACTAAATGTATCTCTAAAATTACTAAATACTTATTTTAAAGGTCAATTGTATATGTTTATAGAAATGTTTTAGGTAGCAATGTAATAACTTTTTATTTTTCATGGCGTTTTCTTCGATTTTTCATTGTTGTCTTGATAACATGTTCACTTATTTGTGCGAGAATGTTAATGGATTTTTTAAACATGCATGCATTTTTTAAAAAAATCATTGAATTTTCAATATGAACATGTCATGAACATTAACGTTCAGGGCCATAGACATTTCATCTTCAGTGTCATGAACATTGATGTAGATTGTATTCATCATATTTTTTTTCATGTTCGTTGTAAACATGTCATGAACATTGAACACCCAGTGGCCAGAGTCATATTGATGGTCGCTATCAATAATGTTAATAAGTTGCTACTAAATCTAAGACATAGTTAACTAACCATGAAATCCTAATCTCATAAATTAGTGAAAGTAATATTTTTTTTGTTTGTTTGTTTGTAATGGGGTATTAGGCAAGAACCGATATCGATCCTTAAAACGCTAAGTAACTTATTGGCGAATGAATCTGTAGAGATCATATTAAATTCGAACATCATGATATAAACATGAGGTATTCATGAAACATATTCAATTAAAATTACTATCTTTGGAGGCTAACCGTACTCGTTAGTAGCAACAATAGCTTCATGAAATTATTTTCTTACTCTTAAGTCCTAAGAACATAGATTAAAAAAATTATACTTAATAATCGATCAACCTGTGGATACAAAAATAAAATAGTCAACCTACAATATCAAACAAAGCACCAAAGTTTACAAGTAACTCTCTTGATTCCATCTTTGGTGATCGAAACTCTCTTGATTCCATCCCCCGGTGGTTGGTGAGAAAGATGATAAAGTCCGATGAATCGATAAACACGGGGGTCGTGTATATTAACGCATATGTGCATTGGGCCCACAATACAAGCCTATAGGGTTTCATTCTAAAACCAATTGACAATAGGAGAAGTAATCCATTGTATTATATAGTGGAAAACATATTCTCACAAAAGAATTTGAAGTTTTTATCAAAATTAGGAGGTGAAAATAATTTTGAAGTTGCACGTATTTTATGTTCAAGTATGCATACACAAGTTTATTTTTAATATATAATAAATCTTGATTAGTATTCAATTAACATTAATAAATTATTTTCTCAAATCGTATTGAATACAAATAATAGTTTATTAGAATTTCAATCGATCAATATCATATAGTAAGTATTGTCTGGATGTTTTTACCCAAAAAAAAGTATTGTCTGGATCTGATGATTATGTAAACTCAACTTGTGATCTTCCACACAACCAATCGATGATATTTAAAGAGTTTGAGGATAGGAGATAATCTGTAAGCTTTCTATTACTTGTTTTCTGTAGAAGAGTGATTACAATATATATTACAGCTGAGGGAAATGTGTACAGTAAGGACAAAATAGAACGGCTAGGTTTCCTGTATATTTGCAACAGCCTTTGATTGGACTCTGTCATGATGGGCTTCAGCAGTCTTGGTGGATTGGGCTGTGCTGGTCTCTTTACACCCCCTCGATCCAAAGTCGTCGATGAAGAGTTTGGAGCGCAATGATTCGAAGCGAGCAGATGCAAGTGGCTTAGTCAGTACATCAGCTAATTGATCTTTGGTGCTCAGGTAGGCAAGACGAAGAGTGCCAGCCTTGACGCGTTCTCGCACAAAGTGGTAGTCGATGGCAATATGCTTCATGCGATGATGCAGGATTGGGTTTGCTGCAAGATAGGTTGCTCCAATATTATCACACCAGAGAAGGGGAGCAGCAGGCAGAGGAATTCCTAGTTCGCTCATCAACTGCTGAATCCAAATCAATTCACATGCCGCTTGAGCGACAGCGCGGTATTCGGCTTCCGTTGTCGACCTCGAAACAGTTGGTTGTTTCTTCGAAGACCATGAAATCAGGGAGTTGCCAAGGAAGACGCAATATGCGCCAGTTGATCGACTGTTGATTTTGGCACCAGCCCAATCTGCATCGCTGAAGGCACCTAACTCAAGATTGTTGGTGGAACTCAGATGGAGTGCGAAGTTCCTTGTGCAGTTCAGGTATCGGAGTATACGCTTCACAACTTGCCAATGAAGAGTGCTGGGCTGATGCATAAAGCGGCAGACACAGTTGACTGCATACGAGATGTCCGGGCAAGTCAGAGATAAGTACTGTAAGCTTCCGACGACACTTCTGTACAGAGATACATCAGGGAAGAGGAGATGCATATTGGAACTCAGATCAATGTTGGCAGCCATGGGTGTCTTCGCAGGTTTGCAATCTGTCATACCAGTGTTACGCAAGAGATCAGTAATATACTTGTATTGACTGAGATACATACCTGACTCGTCGCGGTGAACATGGACTCCGAGAAAGAAACTCAGGGGACCGAGGTCTTTGACTGGGAAGGTTTGAGAGAGAGCTTGAATAAATTTTGTGGAGTGGACAGGATTTGAGGAGATGACGAGGATGTCGTCGACGTAAACAATGACATAGGTGGTGTCTTCGGCTTGTTGGAAGATGAATAGGGAGGAGTCGGCCTTCGAGGGTGTGAAGCCGAGATGAATGAGGACATCACTGAGCTTGGAGAACCAAGCTCTTGGTGCTTGCTTGAGACCGTACAGAGATTTCTTGAGGGAACAAATATGAGAAGGTAGGGAAGGATTTACAAAACCTGGAGGCTGGACAGTGAAGACTTCTTCATCCAAGTCACCGTGGAGGAAGGCGTTCTGCACATCTAACTGCCGTACATCCCACTGTCGCATCACGGCAATGGCTAAGATGAGGCGAATTGTGTTTGGTTTGATAACAGGGCTGAAGGTCTCTGAGTAATCGAGGCCCTGAATTTGGTGATATCCCTTTGCGACAAGACGGGCCTTTCGGCGCTCGATTGTGCCATCCGAATTTCGCTTGGTTTTAAACACCCACTTTACTCCCAAGACATTGGTGGATGTGGAAGGCGGTACAAGAGTCCAAGTATGTGTCTGGACAAGTGCATCAAACTCGCGAGCCATAGCAGCACGCCACTCAGGAAAGCGATTGGCCTCAGAGAAGCACCGAGGTTCATCAGGGACAGTGACAGTGTTGTGCGAAGATGAAGGCCAGGGTATGGTGCCGTCTTGACGGATGAGAGGTTTGGATATATTGTGGTGTGATCTGGTAGTCATGGGATGGGCAGAGGATGTTGGCGGTGGAATGAGTGGAGAATTAGGTTCAGGAATGAGAGAGGAGGACGAAGAGAGTGGTTCGTCTGATTGTGAGGTAGACACTGGATTAGGGGAGGATGGACTGGATATTGATTGTGGAGTTGGGCTGGATGTTGATTGTGGAGATGGGTTGGATGAAGATTGTGGAGTTGGGCTGGGTGGAAATGGTATTTGTGGAAGAGGAGATGGACCGTGTGAGAGGAGGTCGGGAAAAAGGGGAAGAGAGGAGTGTGGGCTGGAGAATTGTGTTTGGGCTTGGGCCTTTGGCTGATGAGGGAAGACAAGCTCGTGGAATATAACATCACGTGAGATGTAAATTCGCATAGTAGGCTCATGCAGGCAGATATAACCTGTGTACTGAGGATGAAACCCAAGGAAGAGACAAGGCAAGGATCGGTACGAGAATTTATGGGAGTTATAGGGTCGAAGGTTTGGATAGGCGAGGCACCCAAAAGTGCGAAGGTTTTTGTAGGCAGGAGGAGTTTTGTAGAGGGTTTGGTAAGGAGAGGAGTGGTTAAGGAGAGGTGTGGGAAGGCGGTTAATGAGATAGACGGCATGGGCAAAGGCATGGTGCCAAAAGTGAAGGGGTAGATGAGCTTGAGCGAGAAGTGCAAGTCCGGTGTCGACAATGTGTCGATGACGGATCTCAATGCTTCCATTTTGAGCGTGGGAGTAGGGACAGGTGAGTCGATGAAAAATCCCGAATTGAGCGAAGATGGGAATGAGGGGTTTGAATTCCGTCCCCCCGTCCATTTGGATGGATTTGATTGTGGTGTCGAAGGTGTTATGGATGAGACGTATGAAGTTGTGCACAATAGTAGCGACTTGAGATTTTGTTGATAATGGAAAAAGCCAAAGGAATTTGGAGTAATCATCAACAATTGATAAATAAAAACGATGGCCTTGTTTTGAAGTAGTGTGAGCTGGGCCCCATACATCCATAAAAAGTAATTGAAAAGGCAAAGTTGATTTGGAGGGAGATGTGGGATGTGGTAGTGCATGTGCCTTAGCTACAGAACAAGCTTGACATTTAAAATTACTAATGTTGTCCCTAGAAACTGGAAGGGAGAGAGCAGACAAAATTCTGCAGGTGGTGCGTGCAGACGGATGGCCAAAACGGGAGTGCCAAAGTTGAAAATCAGAAGTGGACAAGTTGAGCTGGGGACGTGGTGACAGTGGAGATGTGGCAGCAAATGTGTAGAGACCTCCTTCAGCAGTGCCTCGGTGAAGAGCTTCCCCTGTCAGACAATCCTTAACAAGAAAATAGGAAGGAAAGAATTCAAAAGAAACGTTATTATCTGTGCAAAACTGTTTTACTGAAAGAAGATTTCTGGAGAGAGAAGGCACATGTAAAATATTTTGAAGGGAAAAGGAACGACAGGAAGAAGAGGAGGGTAGAGAAGAAAAACCGTAGTTTTGGATTGGAAGGGAGGAGCCGTCCCCTAAAGCGACAGTCTCGGAGCCATGATACGGAAACGAGCCAAGCGTCAGGGAGGAGATGTCTGGTGTGTAGTGGTTGGTTGCTCCCGTGTCAGGAACCCAGGGACCACCAGAGGAGTGCTGAGCAGTTGCCAGATGAGCTTGGAGGGAGGCCGGCGCCGGTGCTTGGTACGAGTGATTGAACCGGTTGTGACACACAAGAGCACTGTGTCCTTTCTTGCCGCAGACTTGACACGCGATGCGCTGGTCGGGCTGACCCGTGAAGTTGGTTGATTGTCTCCCACCATATGAGCCACGACCACCATAGTTACGACCTCGCGGGTAGCGGTGACGACCTCCTCCAGAGTTGCGACCACGATAACCAAAAGACTGCTGCTGCTGAGAGTGGTTTGAGGTGAAGTGAATCTCAGGTTGAGGAGTGGGAAGCAGAGGAGGCAAAACAGAGTGTTGGTGAGTTTGGTGTGAAATCCTGGACTCATGGTTGAGAAGGTAAGAGAGTATTTGATGAGGAGAAGGTAATATGGCTTGAGTGGTGAGAGAGGTAACGATCGACTCGTACTCGGGACCCAATCCGGCGAGAAGATACACAGCGAACTCGGAGTCCGGTATTGGCTGACCTGCTGCGATGAGAGTAGAGGTCAGTTGCCTTGCTTTGTTGAAGTAGTCAGTCATTGACTCACCCCCTTTCTTTAAGGAAGCCAGCTGCAGTCGGGTTTGCACAATGTGGGCGCTGGAGCGCGCCGTGAAGAGCTCGAGGAGGAGAGACCACACCTGGGAAGCAGTGGTGCAGTCGGTGACTTGAGCAAGGACAGATTCCGACAGGCTGGAGGTGATTACAGCCATGACTAGCTGATCCTTTGAGAACCAGTCATCACTCTCTGGGTTTGGCGTCCCATCAGCAAGAAGCAGAGGTGGGGGAGGAAGGGAGCCATCAATGAATCCATGAAGTTTGTGAGCTCTTAAGTAGGGGAGAATCTGAGTTTTCCAGAGAGGAAAATTCTCAATAGTAAGCTTTACAGTGATGAATGAAGAGAAAGAGGTGAGGGGAGGAGATTGCAGGGAAGCTGTAGTGTTTTGAGGAGCCATGGACGTTGGTCCTTGTTGCAGCTCTGATACCATAAAGAGTTTGAGGATAGGAGATAATCTGTAAGCTTTCTATTACTTGTTTTCTGTAGAAGAGTGATTACAATATATATTACAGCTGAGGGAAATGTGTACAGTAAGGACAAAATAGAACGGCTAGGTTTCCTGTATATTTGCAACAGCCTTTGATTGGACTCTGTCATGATGGGCTTCAGCAGTCTTGGTGGATTGGGCTGTGCTGGTCTCTTTAATATTATATCTATACTACAAAAATAGTATTTATCTCCTTATGGCTCCGTTCCTCCAGTGTATGTATCAATATATTTATGTGCAAGCATATAAGATCAGCAAAAGAAGAGCACAAAAGATGTAAGTATAAGATATCGAAACGCTGGAGAGAAGGTAGCCATAAACGAAATAAATTCTAAATTATAACATAGGTTTAACACCAATAATAACTCTCTTAATTTGGCCTCTCCCGATTTAATTCTTTCGTTGCTCCCAATTTATAGACAAAGTAGTCACAACAAACTTGATCATCACGGAATAAGTCAGTTAGGATTTCAAGAATATACCGTATATTCTGGAATGATGTCAACAAATAAGGAAATTAAATATATATGAGATCCTATCAGAAATGTGGAGAGGCGGAATGTTTTTATTGGTGTTATGAACATAAAATATCGATAATAAATATTGATACATGAACATAAAATACGATATTATATCGATAATAAATATGGATACGTGAACATAAAATACGATATTATATCGATCGATATAATAGATTCAATCAATCAGATCTATTAGATGGGTTGGCTCTTCTGATCGATATAATATCGTAAGTATAGTCATACGTATATATAATGCACGATCTCGTATTAAAATTTTCTATAAGATTATGAAAAAATTAAGAAAATAATGGTCTATCACGAAGCAACCTATAACGTTCGTGACGAACATTTACTCTGTAGCGGTTCTAACCCCTTGATTCATAACAAATTCGTTACGGACCTAGTCTTATTTTAAGGAACAGACCTAGTCTTATTTTAAGGATGATGATAATTGCACTCAAATTTTAGACTTTTTCCACTCAAGTAGTCTAGCACACGCATTGCGGGACCGTAATACGACGCAAGACTATTTTTATTTTTAGATATTTTTTTTTGTTTTCAAGTTAAATTAAATATTTTATTTTAAAAAATAGTCACACTCCCGCAATGCGGGTGCGAGACAAAAGCTCAACTTTAATTTATTTTCCGGATATCCGTTTACTTTTTCACGATCCTGTAACGCATCATGATTAAGTATGAAATACCTTAATATAGTATAGTTACACATTATATCTAAGCAATACGAGTTGGTCGAAAAACAGGCCGAAGCCTGCTAGAAGCAATACGAGCTTCGTATTTCTATAGTATATATACATATTTTAGCTAAGCAATAGGAACTAACCGAAAGATAATGCATTATAATTAACTATTCTTTCCAAATATTTAATTTGTCAAACTTAATCAAGATACAAAACTTTAGTGATAAGTTTGATACTCAAATATAACCATAACTATAGTCTATAATGTATAACATTATAAGTAATGATTCGTTATACGTACGCATATTTGCATATATATTCTTTGTTATTTGGAATTTTGAAGGGGCAAACGACGTACGTTTTGGACGAATTTTATATGTACACGCTTGTATTGAAATTCTCTACTATATTATGGATTTGTTTTTAAAAATATTCATATGTAACACATGGAGAATGTTCATGTGTTACACATGAAATCTTTATTTTTTAATCCATGCACTATACATTCATACATGGACTAAGTTGGTGTGTAACGTACCAGAATTCGAATGGACTATAGTAAAAAGTAGTGGATAGATGATGGAGAGTGATTCAATATATCTAGATAATTACCCTATCATTTCTATAGGTTAAATTCTTTTTTTTTAAATATAAACTTAACCTTTTAAAAAAAAGATAAATACTCCGCTGTAAAAATATACTATCTTCGTCTCATAATATAATTCCTGTTTCTATTTTCACATTTATCCAGACACGTTTTGTATCGTCAATATCTCTAATTATATGTTAATAAAAAAAAAAAAATTGATAGGTTAAAGTACTCATGGAGACGAATCAAACAAGACTCCACATGACTATATTTGTTCTTATGTCTTAAAAGTTATAAAACAAAATGTGTTAAAGATTGAATAGTATAAAAAATGAAACAAGAATTATATCTACGGACAGAGGGATATAATCGGGACAATACACCTTAGAGGTATTTACCTAGTTACCGAGAAATGAATCATTTATCTATCATTGATCAAAGTTTTTTGTAAAAAAAAATAGTATGATTGATGAAAGTTGTACATGTGCATTGTATGGTCATCATGATATGATATTCCCTCCGTCCCTCTTTTTGCTTCCTTTTCCGAAAACGCACAAAAATTAAGAAGATGGAGAAAATAAGGAGAGAGGAGAAGAAAAGTAGGAGAATATGTATTAGGATAAGAAAATAAGGAGAGAGGAAAATTAGAGAGATAAAAATAAAAAAGTAATTTGAATTGGGATGAGTTTTGTAGTAATTGAAAAGTTTTTAATCTACACCGATAAAGATGTCAATTACTCATCCAACAACAACCAAAACAAAGAGAGTTCTGACTTGACACTCTATCAAGGCGGCGACGGAGAAAATGGAGAAAACGGGGCAGAAATCCGAAATCGGGAGTTCAAATCATGTAGAGGAAGAAGCTCAATCAATCACTCCATCTAATGGTTCGATCTGCGGATTCGATTCGCTTCACCATCTCCTCCGCGCTTCCCTTAAACCAGAGCTCTTCCAGGTTTTGATTTTCGCCAAATTTTGTATCCAACGAATCGAATTTTCCAGTGTCTGGTTTCAGTTTTAGGTTTCTTATCCCCTTGTTGATTTTTCTTCTACTCTCATAGATTGACATAGACTCTTATGAAATTCTATGTCCATGTTGAAAAGATTTGACAGTTATGATTCATCAACAGTATCACAACAGGCGATTATACAAAATGATGAGAGGTTGGACTTTTTGAAATTAAAATCAACTGTGCTTAGTTTCTATTCTGGGAGTTCTATTTGCTGAACCATGGGGTTGTGTTATTGTTTTCATAAATGAACCAGATCATATGAACTAGGTGAACATTTAACTGTATGCTTTGCAGGAAGTCAGCCGACTGCTCCTGGGGATGAACTGTGGAAAAGCAATTGATCCTCTAACCTTGCCAGAGACAGCTACTACGTTCTCATCTGATCACGATTTTGATCTGCAGGTGAGAATTTGATTTCTCAATTACATTTGAAATGAAAGCTTTATGAATATGGTCTGGACACCAGTTTCTGATAAACAAGCGTGATAAGTTAATAAGTGAGTAAGAGTGACATCTGAATTTTGAAGCTTTCCGTTCATGACACAATTTGTTTTATAATCTTATTATGATTCGCAGGTGGCTTAAACGCCGCTTTCAGTTAAGAAAATAAGCTCTTTGATGGTCTTTCAAAATAAAACTATTTTGGGAACTTGCCTTCAGCAATAAGCAGAAACTTAGAGCACCTTACTTAGTGTGTTAGTTTCTGAAAAGTATGTAACATTTCAGAGACGCAGTAGAATAAAATTGTAACATCAAGTACTACTCGGCAGAGTAGACTGAGATGAAATCTTGGTCAGCTAATAGTGAGATTACTTGTAACTACTCGAGATCCTTGTGGAGATATAGAAACCTTGAGCAGATTGAAATCTGATCGCGATGTTTAACCTTCACTAACATTCTTCTTTTGGTTTCTCTAAGTCTGCCTGTAGTGTTACTGTATTAACATCTATTCCTTTGTTTAAAACATCTCCTATGTTCATATGAAACCTTGATGCCTTGAAAACAATGCAGCTTCTAATAGTTGTTTCATTTAAAATTACATATAACTCCTCAGGGATACAGCTTCCGTGCTGAAAAGGAATCATTAAGACAGCCTCGAATTGTTCGGGTTGGTCTAATTCAGAACTCTGTTCCTGCCCCTACCACGTCTCCTTTTGCAGAACAGCAAAGCGCCATCTTTGAGAAACTGAAGCCCATAATAGATGCTGCGGGTGCTTCTGGAGTCAACATATTATGCCTGCAGGTATGCATAAGACTTGAAATTTTATCTAATTTTTTTTTACACTTTACAATAAAAAAATGTATCCAGGAAGCATGGACAATGCCTTTCGCATTCTGCACTCGCGAGAAACGGTGGTGCGAATTCGCTGAGCCGGTTGATGGGGAATCAACCAAATTTTTGCAAGAATTTGCACGGAAATATAACATGGTCATAGTAAGCCCTATTCTGGAAAGAGATATCCACCATGGTGAGACTCTCTGGAACACGGCTGTCATAATTGGGAACAATGGCAACATAATTGGGAAACATCGAAAGGTAGTCTCCATTTGCTCCACTTTGTTCCTAGATGCTTCTTTCCTCTTTCTTATTGTTTGTAAATAAATAAATGTTGATTCATCTAACAGAACCATATCCCGCGAGTAGGAGACTTCAATGAGAGTACATATTATATGGAGGGAAATACTGGGCATCCTGTGTTCGAGACAGCTTTTGGGAAGATTGCTGTCAACATATGTTACGGGAGGCACCATCCTTTGAACTGGATGGCGTTTGGCTTGAACGGTGCAGAGATTGTCTTCAATCCTTCTGCCACTGTTGGTGAACTCAGTGAACCAATGTGGCCAATCGAGGTTCTTTTCTCCCCCTTTTCTGGTCCATTTGATCTCTGTTTGGTAGCTGGAGTAAGAACACATTTAAAAGGACATAATAGAACAAAGAATAGGAGTAAACGAGAAATGGAGGGGAATTATTGGAGTAAACTAGAGCTAAGCATAGATAATAGTTAATTGTTTCCAGAAAAGATAACCAATCATATATATAGGTCATATTCAGTACGAATCACCTCTCAAAAATAAGAATTGCGAACTGGAAAACTATTTCCATTCAATCACAAAATAAGAATTTAAATATCAGTCATTTGATTTTGTGTCTGCATCACCTTATGGCCATGGTTTTGATTTCTTATTGGAAATGTTAGCAAACAACAACTAACTAATTTCTTCGGTTCATGAATTTTTTCTTTTTCCAACAGGCACGAAACGCTGCAATAGCAAACAGCTACTTTGTAGGCTCAATAAACCGAGTGGGGACAGAGGTATTCCCGAACGCCTTCACATCAGGAGACGGGAAGCCCGAGCACAAAGATTTCGGTCATTTTTACGGGTCCAGTCACTTCTCTGCACCCGACGCTTCGTCCTCTCCTTCCCTGTCAAGGTACAAAGATGGATTAATGGTGGCTGACATGGACCTGAACCTATGTAGACAGCTAAAGGACAAATGGGGATTCCGAATGACGGCTCGATACGACCTCTATGCTGATTTGCTTGCTCAATACATGAAGCCAGACTTTGTGCCTCAAGTTATTGCTGATCCTTTGTTGCATAAGAAAGCAGCTTGATTCATTTGCATAAGATTTGGTGGGATGCTGCTGCTGTTGATTTTTTTTTTCATGTACATGAACACATTGAATAATAAGACCAGGTCTATGCATCTTGAATCATGCATGCCTCAGGTGGGTAATGTAGCTGGCATAACAAAAAAATCCATAATATTTAATTGGTTTTGTCTTTAATATTGAGTACAATCTCGTTTAGGGGATTGATTATTGGACCGGCTTTTTTCACCTTTGAGCTGAGATTTTAAACGCTACATCCTAGCGTTTAAAAATTTCATGTCAGAAATTTGAAACGCAATCAGATGGCGTTCATTTGTCCTACTCAATCATTAAAATTATCGGTGTGAACAAGTGCTCCGTTAATATAATGCGATCTTTGTAAAAAAAAAACATAAAATTTGATCATATAAGTGTTCGTAAGAATTTTTCATTTGAACAAATCCACATGACATACCAAGAACTATGCACACATCTGTTATAGTTACGCACATAGACGTTGCAAATGATATTACAATTTCGGTGATGCATCGTCGACGATAACATCAGCTTGCATCATCGTCCGTTCTCGTCTATACCTTCGTCCTCACACGATCTTTTCAGTTTGCATCATCATCCATCCTCTTCTAAACTTCCATTTTCAGATGTTTTTTTCTTGGAAACCAAAACGCAAAAATAACATTAAAAACTAAAATAACTTGTAAACAAAGGTAAGTGTGTCATATGAAACGATTCTATTGTTGTTGAAATTTTAATAAAATTTTGATAACGAGGAAAAAAGAAGCAAACGAAACACATTTCTTTATTTAGCACTAGTTAGTTAGAGATACAAAAGTCAGGTAGTTAGAAAGATCAAAGAAACAGAGAGCAAAACTATGCTTCGTTGATTTCCCGAAAACAACAGAAGAAACAATGTCGAGGAAGAACGGAAACGGAGAGACTTCCCTTTCCCTATCCCAGCCGGCGCCGGCCCCTTCACCGCCCGCATTGCAGAGGCGTTTCACTTCCGGCGGGAGACTGAGAACAAGAGGCGATCCTTTCCTTGTGGTTTGCAGATGCTTCAGTTTCTTCACCGCTTTCACTGCATTCCTCTGCATCGCTGTCAATGTCCTCTCCGCTGTCAGATCCTTCAAAAACAAATCTGATGTACATCTTCCTCGATCATCGATCTGCGCTCAAAACTTTCTCTGTTCATTTTCTGATTCGTTGTAATTTTTAGGTATTCGACGGGATTTTTCGGTGTTATGCTGTCGTCATTGCTGTTTTTGTGGTTATGGCTGAGACGGATTGGAGCCCCATTTTCAAATTCTGGAAGGTGTTTTTTAATGCTGATCCTTCATGATATGATTGTTGCTAATACTTACTGAATTTTTGATTGATTAAGTGGATTTATGCTATTTATTTGTCAGGTTTTGGAGTACTGGGCAGGTAGAGGCATGCTGCAAATCTTGTATGTAATCCTCTATTTAACTCCCGCATCGAAAGTTCAGACTAAATAAGCCTAGTACGGATTACTCCTCCATTGCAATTCGTTTTAGGGTGGAACCCCATTCGATTTTTCTGTTGGGCCCAAATGCGCACGTTGCGCTTATCCATGTTCCGGGTCCCACTTAACTGGGCCCACACAGTGTGGATTGATCATGGGTCAACGAAGTTTAACATGGTATCATAGCCACCCACGATCTTGGTTGTCCAAGTGTCACGGGTTATCACATTGTTACACTTGCGGGAGGGTGTTAAAAGTGTACCCTACATCAAAAGTTGGGACTAAAGAAGCCTAATATATAAGCCTATGGATTACTCCCTGCTGGGCCCAAATGCGCACGTTGCGCTTATCCATGTTCCGGGTCCCACTTAACTGGGCCCACATAGTGTGGATTGAGCATGGTCCACGAAGTTTAACATCTATACTTTTAAAAAAATGCTTTATCCTGTAATCAGCTGATCACCAATCTGTTTTGTGCAGCGTTGCTGTGATGACAAGGGCGTTTCCTGATTATTCTGGAGAAAGAGAGATCCTTGTTCATCTGCAGAATTTAGCTTGCTATCTGCTGCTTGGATGCGGTGTTGTCTATGTTACATCGGTAAGATCAAATGGAGCCTATGGGCATTCTCATTTTATGTACAATGTTTACTCAGATCCAATTTTATCTTGTGTTTGGATACAATTTGTGACTTATGATGAGCTGCTATGGGTTCAGGGAGTTTTGTGCATTGGTGTTGTCAAGCGTGCTCGTCAAAGGAGGGAAAATACACGCGGTCAAACAATCAATGATCTAGAGGTATCATGTCATTAACCTAATATATATCTGCATATCTACTTTTCTTTCTTCTCATTCTACTCCTTCCTTAAGCAAATATGTTCAATTTCAAATTGTTGTTTGTAAACCTTGAGAAAACAGCTCATGTTTTGTGAGTTTATGCAGGAGCTAGAGAGGAAGAAGGCAGAACTAGAATCGTTACTATTAAAGCAAAGCTGTGAAGACTAGCATTAAGCTGATCTTGACTTGCGTCTTCAGGATTGAAAGTGCAGAATCACAGCATGCTTATCTATTTTTTTTGTTGAACACTTGCATTTCTTTCGTTACCATCAAATTGCATAGGTAATACGCACAGAGTGTATCTGTTTTATATTGAAGATGAAATTGAAAACACTGATGGTTATGCTTAATTATTTGGCCACACTTAATGTGCGAACGTGAGAATGACTTGTTATTTTTGGGTAAGTTTCTTAATCAGGTGCGTGTTTGTTTATCATGTGTTCATATATGGATTTAGTTCTAGTGGAGTTGGGTTTTTCAACTCTAGGTTACTTATGAATATTCTTTTTTGTAAATGTGCATATGTGAAGTGTGCGCTTTCTTACTGTGTAAGTGTGCACATAAAGTTCTCATCTTATCATCGTTCAAGGAGGAAACAAAGGGAAAAAAATGTGTGTTTGGAAAAAGGAACATACTATGAACAATGCAAGACATGAGTGGTATTTATAGTAGAGTGGTACACACGAAACTTTCAATTAATATGCAACTTCACCCATTTATTATCTTGAAACCAAGAAACTTCCAATTTGCACCCAATTCTTGACATTTACAAGAAAACCTCAAATCAGGATCATGCACAAAACAAGTATCTTCCAATCAGTCATCTTGTGTATATATATAGTGCTTGGTGTAAGCATGAATAACTGTAAAACAATGAGTAAGAAGCGTGAGTCTTGCTTCAGGATGATTCGTTGTTCTGCTTGAATTTGGTAAGACCTTGTCTAAACGCTTCCAGATTAACCCCGTCATCCACTAGTATGCTTGTCACTCCCATTTTAGAAACCTAAAAGAAAAGAGAGAAATTGTGAGCTACTTGAATTCGAATGTGTTAAGTTAGAAGGTGAAAATGCAGCTAGTTTATCTTGCTAAAAAAGATCTGTTATGACAGGACGCATATGTGAAATTGAAAGAAATTTTACCGATTGAATATTTCTGTTCTCATCGTCAAAGAAAAGAATCGAGTTATATGGAATCCTTGTCCTCCTATGAATCTTCTGAAAGTGATCAGTCTTGTGTGTCCAACTCGAAAAAATTTCCTGCATTTAATGAGTAAGAGAAATGAAAACACTTGTCAAATCAGCACTCATTGATCCTATTTTGAAAGCATAGAGCATAGCCATTCTTTTGTATTCTTCTATGGTAGTTGCTGAAAACAACGAATTTACACGTCTCCACAGAAGAAATGTGGTTTAGAAAAAATTTACGAAGGGGATATAAGGAGGCTACGAGCCAACAGCATAATTGCACGGGGAGAACATTCAGTTCTGTCACAAATCTATGACCTTTTTCATCAGAAATTACGGTTCTTGCCAACTAATAAAATAAGCTACTCTATTTAGGCTATACTTCGTACTTTTCTCCATAAACTGATATTGTCAATTTTCAAAAAGAAATACTAGAGTTGCATACATAATGGAAAGAGATGTCCATATTTAGTCACCTGTGCCACAAACATAGGCTGCAACTCTAATTTATCAAGGAATGCCTTTGCGATATCAGCAGTTGGTGATCGTGAAGCAATAGCAATATCAATTCCCTTGTCCTTAAGAGCATACATGATGCTTTTGGCATGAGGATACAGCGATGGCATATCCCTTTTAGAGCGACATTCACTGCCATGGAGAAAAAACATACTAAAAGTTGAGAACATTAATATACATCACAAATTTACAAGCACTAGAGAACAAGAAACCGTGCAAGATTACACTTTCAGTGCACTCAGTCAGCTTTGCAAGATTATTCTGAAGTGTCTTATTACTTTTCACACTAACACGGGGTAATTACTTTAGTAACTCTACTTCTGCTCTATTATTTAAAAGGGTTCTTACAGGACAGTTGAAGAAGCTTAATGATAATGATTTGCGGAACAATTTGCAGCACAGACCGATTCTATTCCTTAAAGGTTATAGGAGATGGTTTATCCTCTTCTTACTTAAGCCTTCTTTATATGTTTTGCTAGTACACTTATTCATGTACAATGACAAAAATAATTCAGGTTGAATCTGGACGGCTGCTAGCTCCCAACCTCTTCAATTGTGAAAATAAATAACGAAATAAATTATGCAAATCATCATCAATTTTCTATTTACTGTATTGGAAAAATATTCAAATCACTCCAATTCTTAGTTTTGCTATTCAAATCCCAGATTGATGAATCGCGCTCCAGAGGACCTTTTCCAAAAATTCATATACAAGCAACAGAGGAAATACTATCAAACGAAAGGATACTGTAAAGTCTGTAATCATTTTCATATTGAGATACTACATTTGAGATGGCTGTCTGTCTAGAATGAGAAGACTTCTCCCTAAATTCCATTCAAACGAAAAGAAAATTCAACAATTTTTACCCAGTCTTCCTATCCAAACAAAAAAAGGAGCAGAACCCACAAAATTGGGAATTACATGTAATAAGATGAAGGCAAATAACAGCAAAACCCTAAATTTCAGCTGAAATGAAGCACGATTGAATGAATGAAAGAATTTGGAGAAGACGAGGGAAGAAGAAGAAGAAAGGTACCAGTAGAAAGGCCAGAGAGTATAATCGAGATCGAAGACGACGAGACGAGGGAGGACATGGAATAATCCCAGCATCTGAAGAGCTTGCTCCTTTATCGCTTCCTCTCCCATCTTCCCTATCTTTATATGTGACTAATACTCAGGATTCCTGCAGAAACTTCGTTTTATAGATAGGAAAAATTGCGCACGAAGATGTTTTACAGATTGCAGTTAGTGACATTGTTTATTTGAAATTAATTTGAATGCCCCAACCTTTAGGAGTGAATACTTCATATCCCTAAACTACAGGATCTGATCCTCCACCAAATCTTCCTTCTCGATTTTGAATTAAAAATCGGAAATCAGTAATTAATCTTTTTTTTTTTTTTTTTTTTTTTTTTTTTCTTGAAAGGAATCAGTTTTGATTCCGATTCACTGTTTTTCTTATAAGGATAAAATGAGTATTTGACAGAAAATATATGGAAATATTTAAAATTGCGCCTAGTATCTCCCTGTGTTGTGGGAATTCGGTTCGTATCATCGCTTCCGTAACCCGGCGCCCAGAATCCTACCGTCGGTTCGGTTTGCTAGTGCTGATACTTCTTAATGATTATTATGTGAATGTTGTTGCTTATACTTTTATTTAATACTGTTGCTGGTATTTTTATATGTACTTATTATATCTAGATATGTTCGGTAAAAGCTACTTATAAATGCTTAAAAATTAAAAGTTTTTTATTTAAATGACCAAAATATCCTTATTTACATTTATTGATAATAGAACACATGTTATACACTTGATTTGAGGGGGTAATAAATACACGTTATTTTCACTTTCCTTAATATAATTTATCTTCAAATTAGAGTTCTTAAATATAATGAGCACTATGCATCTTTTGATATAAATTTGACAAGCCATCAATAAAAATTAACAGTGCACATTTAACAATGTATATATATGTAATTGAGTATATTTAACAATGTGTATATATGTAATTGAGTATATTTAACCAGTAGAAGCAACAACTCCAAAGCATCAGTTACATAGTTAGATTTGGAAAAGTGGAAAAAAAAGAAATGCAATAGAAGACAACAACAACAACCGGATGAAGAGATGGAAGTCAAGAGACAAGGCATGGTGGTGGTGCAGCTGGGAACGCAGCAGCTGGCTGCGATGTAACTAGTTGCTTAACAACTTGTGCAGTAGATTGTTGAGCAGCAGCTTGTGGTACCTGAATGTGCAGGAGGCCCTCGTGATGACCAAAAAGACACGACAATGGACACAACTTTGACCAACAAAGTCGGAAGCTCCAAAGCACCAGAAAAATCAGCATGTTTTTGTCGTTCCACAAGTAGCAACAACCAGTAAAGAAGAAGAAGAAGTAGAATTGCACATACATTTAGGTTTGTAGAATCCAAGCTTATAGAATCAACTAGTGTATCGGAGTTTGTATGCTAAACTGGAATATCATGATACAACAAGATTAAGAATAACAACGTACAAAAGAAGTTGTATTTTCCTCAACACTCAGAGGTGACACAACTGAATTGGTTAAAATATCAAGAGATATATTAGAGCTTAGTTAAGAAAGCAATTGATTTGCTTTATAATGAGGCCCTGTATACACCATTATACAAACTCAAATTCACAAACTCACTTGCACGAATTTAAAAACGTAAAAAACAAAATTAGTTGTTGAATGTCATGATAAGAATAACCCTAGATTTGAGCATCGTTCACGGTAGATTTCTATTGCTACACTATGAAGACAAGACTAGAAGCAAAACCTCCAATTGACAAGTCTAAAACCCCTAAATCATACAGAGTCAATGAAACGAAGGAAAGAGGAAGAGAAATCGAAGAACCTTTGAAAACTACATCTGAATAAGCAAGACGAAGAACATTACATGCGCGAATTCGATCCCCAATTGCGTGTTTCCAGATCTTAGGCAAGTCGAACACAAGTTATTAATACACAAATTGACCAGATTAATCAATAAAGGAAGATGGAAGGAAGAATTTATATCCAGATCTGAACGAAGAACCGAAGACGAAGAAACTTGAATCTTCGACGGTCTTGCCTGGTGTGAACGAAGAAGAAGACCTGAAGACGATGAAGGCCTCGTCTCCCTCCTTTTGTCGTCTTGTCGGGGGCAGCTAATGGAAACAAACCCCCAAAATCTCAAAATAAGTACTCCCTCCGTCCCTTAATGTTCTTCTCATTTCATTTCGACACATTTGCCGAGACATGTTTTGCGTCGTTAATATCTCTTATTATATATTTCTAAAAATTATAAAATTTTGATATTGTTAAAGTACTAAATGAGACGAACAAAACAAGATCACGCATGACCATGTTTGTTCTTATAGATTGAGAATAATCTAACAAATTGTATTAAATCGTGAATAGTGTTAAAATTGGAGATGGAAAGAACATTAAGGGACGAAGTGAGTACTCAGCAATTCTAAAAGCATGATCTGGGACCTTTTTATTTTTGTCATTATTAAGCATTTTAGAGCATCTCGAAGGAGACATAAGTATTCAGGAGCAAAATGACCGAACGTGTCAAAAAATACTTATTTACCAAATAAAAGTACACGGTAGTATATTAAGTATTTGAAAGCAATTTTTCTAGACCAACCGAACAGAACCTTAGTCGTTTAGTTTCGAACTTCCAATCCTCCACTTTCGATCAAGATGCTTCGCTGGTTTGATTTCTTGTCAAGCCCTCTGTTTATGCGATGAGTTTCCGTTTGCCTCCATTTACAAGTATTTTTGGGTGTATTAGGTTCATGGGTTCGGCAGAAGATGAGAAATGGCGGCCTTGAACATCCTTCAAACTAAGTCAAAGTCAGGGTTTTAAACTACTACAAAACAGTGCGCCTCTCTTTTCTTCTTCTCGCTTTCTATAATTTATGCCTTTGCTGTTTGGACTACTATTCTTACTGGAATGCTGCATGGTCTGATGAAAAGTTTGTCATACTGCTGGATTTGTTGATTAGGTCAGCCGTATCTGCGACCTTATTCGTTTACTTGCAGTCTCAGTGCCCTAATTCAATTCTTCTTAGGATTTAGTGGGCTTCTTACTTTGCCCTTTGTTGTTACTTCCTTGTCTTTGCCGTGCTTGTTGATTACAGTAACAATCAGTCATTGGTGTCTGATTTTGTTTACGTTATCTCCGGTTTTGTCCTTTGTTATGCGGGTCTATTTGGGAAAGTAGTTGTGGAAGAAGAGCAAGAGCCCCTACTTCTGAATGATAACTCTAAAGATGGGTGTGAATCTGCCTCTCCTTATGATAAAGCTGGATTTTTTAGTATGTTGACGTTTTCATGGATGGGTTCACTGATAACTACAGGTTTCAGGAAAGTGTTGGACCTTGAGGATGTTCCTCAACTTGTGGGTAGAGATTGTGTTGATGAGTCCTTGCTGATTACTGAAAGGTATTTTGATTCAGTTTCTGGTGGGAGTGGCTATAAGCTGACGAATTTAGAGCTTGTGAAATCACTGATCTATACAACTTGGGAAGACATAGTAGTGACGGCTATTTTCGCTCTCTTATACACATTTGCTTCGTATGTGGGTCCCGCGCTCATTGATTCCCTTGTCCAATACCTCAATGGAAGATATCAGTATAAGAATGAAGGGTATGTATTGGTTTATGCTTTTTTTGTTGCAAAGCTGGTTGAGTGTCTTGCTCTCAGACATTGGCATTTTAGGCTGCAGCGAGCTACTTTGAGGGTACGATCTGTGCTTGTTGCCATGATATACAAAAAGGCTTTGTCCCTTTCTAGCCACTCAAAAGAGGGTCATACCAGCGGGAAGATAATAAACATAATGGCCGTTGATGCTGAGAGTATAGTTGCATTTACTTGGTTCATGCATGATATTTGGCTAGTCCTTATCCAAGTTAGTTTGGCATTGCTGCTTTTGTATAAAAATGTAGGCTTGGCTTCAATTGCTGCATTGGTTGCAACTGTATTAGTGATGCTGATGAACTACCCACTATTGAGGTTTATTGAGAAGTTTCATGTCAAGTTGATGGAATCCAAAGATAAGAGGATGAAGACGACATCTGAAATCTTAAAGAACATGAGAATTCTCAAGCTTCAAGCTTGGGAAATGAAATTCATGTCCAAGATCTCTCAGCTAAGGCAACTGGAGATGGGATGGCTGAAAAAAAATCTCTACATAGGAACTATTGCTGCATTCATCTCCTTTGGCTCCCCAACGTTTGTGTCTACAGTCACCTTTGTTGCTTGCATGTTTATGGGCATTCCTCTAGAAGCGGGCAAGATTCTATCGGCACTTGCAACTTTTAGGATATTACAAGAACCAATTTTTAAATTGCCCGGGATGATCTCTATGATCATTCAGACTAAATTTTCCTTTGATAGAATTGCCTCATTCCTTCAGTTGGAGGACTTGAAGCCAAATGTTGTAGAAAGACTTCCTAGAGCTAGCTCTGAAGTTGGTGTTGAGATAATTGGAGGTAATTTCAATTGGCACAGTTGTTCTGATCTTACATTGAAAGATATCAATGTCAGAGTTTGTCATGGTATGAAGGTTGCTGTTTGTGGAGGTGTTGGATCAGGGAAGACCAACTTGCTTTCTTGCATACTCGGAGAAATGCTGATAGCTTCCGGAATCGTTAGAGTGAGTGGGACAAAGGCATATGTTTCACAATCAACATGGATACAGAGTGGAAAGATAGTTGATAATATCCTATTTGGCAAGGAAATGGACCGAGAAAGATATGAATGTGTCCTTGAGGCATGCTCTTTGAACAAGGATCTCGAAATACTGTCTTTTGGTGATCAAACAGTCGTAGGTGAGCGGGGAATTAATTTGAGCGGAGGCCAGATGCAAAGAATACAGATCGCTCGTGCTTTGTACCAAGATGCTCTGCTTGATGATCCTTTCAGCTCAGTTGATGCTCACATAGGGACCCATCTCTTTAAGGTAACTTTGTTCTATTATTTGGGCTTAAAATTGCAGTGTTGTACATTAAGCCAGATGTTTGGTTTGACGAACTAATCTTTCATTTAATTTTATACTTCTAGTTATTATCAATATTTTCTTGGTTTGCTAGCTACATATGAATTATCTCATTAAATAACCCGCCATTTCGCTATCTGCTCTGATATTTGGTTTGCTTTTCTACATTGGACAGACAGTTTATGAATTTTGCTTGTATCTGTATAAACGTTGAAGGAGAATGATGAAAAGTGTTACTGTACTTCTTCTCATTAGCAGAATATATAGTGTAGGAGGATTACAGCAGATCCCTAAATTGACGTTTCTAGAATAAATCAGAAGAGCATAAATTAAGGGATTATGATATCCTATTGATTGATATATACAAGTAAAGAAGGAAAGTGAATTATATGCTCTGACATCCCCCCGCAAGCTCATGATCGGGAACGAACATGCAGCTTGTGACGAAGAGACAGGAAATGATGTTGCCAACAACTTTGGTGAAGATGTCGGCTATTTGCTCACGTGATTGAACATGTCGAACAACAAGATCCCCTAAAGCAACTTGCTCGCATACAAAATGATAATCAATTTTGATGTGCTTGGACCGTTGATGGAAGACGGGGTTTGCTGAAAGGAATGTAGCACTCAGATTGTCACAGAGCAAGATTGGAGGCTCCTGAACGGGAACCACCATTTCTTGTAGTAGTTGTTTTAGCCATATCAACTCAGCTGCAACAAATGCAATCGCCCTGTACTCAGCCTCCGTGCTGGAGCGAGCAACAACTCTTTGCTTGCGTGAGGACCAACTGATTAGGTTACCGCCAAAGTAAATGGCAAATCCATGTTGTGACCTGCAGTCATCCGGATCAGAAGCCCATCCAACATCAGAAAACGCAACCAAGCGAGAGTCACGAGCCTTCTGCAGAACCAGTCCAGATGAGAGTGTGCCTTTGAGATAGTGCAGAATGCGCTTTACTGCACACCAGTGAGATTCTGTGGGTTTGTGCATGAACTGACAAACTCTATTGACGACATAAGAAATTTCTGGGCGAGTGATTGTGACGTACTGTAAGGCGCCGACCACACTTCTATAAAGCGTTGGGTCTGGAAGAGAATTCCCAGATGCAATCAAACGAGAGCTAGGTTCCGCAGGAGATGAGACTGGTCGAGCCCCAGACATCTTGTTGCGCTCAAGAATATCACAAATATACTTCTGTTGAGACAACTGAATGAATGACTCAGATTTGGAGACTTCAATTCCCAAGAAATAGTGCAGATTGCCAAGATCCTTCAAGGAGAAGTCTCGATTGAGAAGCTGAACAAACTCATCAATGAAGGTGGCATGGGATCCGGTAATAATTAGATCATCAACATAAATAAGAACATATACCACATGAGAATTATCTTTCTTGATGAAAAAAGAAGGATCTGAAACACAAGCCTTGAACCCATGTAGAACAAGAGAGCCTTTAAGTTTGTGAAACCATGCCCGGGGTGCCTGCTTTAGACCGTACAACGCCTTACGCAATCTGCAAACATGCATTGGTCTATCAGGAGCAACAAAACCTTGTGGTTGGTCCATGAAAACTGTCTCTGCAAGGTCTCCATTCAAGAAAGCATTGTTGACATCAACCTGACGAAGACACCAACCATTAGTGATAGTTAAACTCAAAACGATGCGGATAGTGGTGGGCTTCACAACAGGACTAAAAGTATCAAAATAATCAACGCCGACTTCTTGATTAAAGCCTTTTGCCACCAAACGAGCTTTATATCGCTCTACCGAACCATCTGGTTTCTGTTTGACCCTGTAAATCCACTTACAACCAACTACATTAGCTTCAGATGGACGAGGTACTAAATCCCAAGTTCCATTTTTCATTAAAGCACCAAATTCTACCTGCATAGCGTGCTGCCAGTTAGGATCCTTAGCAGCTTGATGGAAGAATTTAGGTTCAATGTGGGCTGTAAGGGCGACTGGTAGTGGGTATTTTGTGGCGTTTAAAGCTTTTGGCTTCAGAGAATGGGTGGAGGAGCGGGTGGTCATTACATGTGAGGAGTTCTCAGGTGCACGGAACCAGGACGGTGCGTTTGGGTAGGGTGGAGGTGGAGAGGGTGATGGTGCCAAAGCTGGTGAGGGTGGAGTTGATGGAGCGAGTGTTGTAGCAGGAGCAGATCCAGAGGAAGTCGTTGATACATGGCCCGTTCCCGTCTCAGTTGCTGAAGTCGATAATGTCGGACTAGATGTTGCAGCTTGGTTAGACAAGGAATGACTCGAACTGGAACCCAACCCCAAAGAATTGTCACCCGAGGAACCCAACACAACTGGCTGAGGGGGACAAGGTATGCCAACGTGTTGTAGTAACGTAAGTGGGACCGAGTCTGAAGAATGTGAATCAGACGACACGAAGGGTTTGGAGTGGACAGGGTAGGGAAACACCGTCTCATCAAAGACGACATAACGAGATACATAGATCCGGGATGTAGGAACATGGAGACAGACATACCCTTTGTGTTTCAAACTGTAACCCAGAAAGACACAAGGCAAAGACCTATACTCGAGTTTATTGTTGTTGTAAGGTCGTAAGTAAGGGTAGCACAAACACCCAAAGGACTTTAAGAAACCATAATCAGGAGTTCTATCATATAAACACTCAAATGGTGATTTGAACCCCAAGATAGGTGTGATTGTACGGTTAATAAGGTAAACTGACGTATGAAAGGCTTGTTCCCAAAATTTTATAGGAAACTGAGAGTGGGCTAGGAGAGCAAGACCTTTTTCAACAATGACTCGATTTCGACGCTCGGAGGAGCCATTTTTTTCTGGAGTGTATGGACATGAGACCCGGTGACGTATACCCTTGCTTTCAAGAAAGGTTGAGACATTACGGTACTCCCCACCCCAATCCGTTTGAAAAGATTTGACCTGAGTAGAGAACTGTGTTTGGATTAGTTGCAGAAATGATTGAAATATGGAGAAGACCTGTGATTTATTGGCAATGAAATAGACCCAAGTAAACTTGGTACAATCATCAATAAAGCTAATATAGTAACGACAACCAGTTGTGGATAATTCAGGTGAAGGACCCCAAACATCCGAGTGAACTAAATCAAAGGGTTGATGAGATGACTCTAGTCTTCTTGGCAAAGGTAATCTATGGCTTTTACCAAGTTGACAAGAACTACAAATAGACTCCAACTTATTACAGGACACGGACAATTGTCGACTCGACACTAGTCGACGTAAGACATACTCATGAGGATGGGCAAGACGATGATGCCAACATTGAAGAGATGTGCGTTCACCAAGACAAGCAACAGGATGACTAGCGGAAGACGAAGATGATACACGCAGACGAGGGAGACGGTAAAGGCCATTTTCAACTGTTCCTCTTAGTAGGATCTGTCCCTGTAGGTTCTTAACAAGGCATAAGTTAGGATGAAACTCTAGATAAACATTATTGTCTCTAGATAACTGAGAAACACTTAAAAGACTTTTTGCAATCTTAGGAACAAAAAGGATGTTGTTAAGCTGTAAGGACTGATCAGCAGATTCTGCAGGAAGAATAGAATGCCCAACATGAGTAATGGAAAGAGATTTACCATCCCCGACCATAAGTCGATCATTACCAGTGTAGTCGGACTGAAGTGAGAGATTGCCAAGTTCAGCTGTCACATGATGGCTTGCTCCAGAGTCCACAAACTAGGGATCAGTAATGTCAGATGGAGATTCAGAGGAAGCTTTGAATGCTCACTTCCCAAATGAATTTAGCCTAGCAGCAGCGTTACGATTTGTGACAGGAAATGCACGCAGATTCAGCCGCTGATAGCAATTGGATGCTTCATGCCCAGAGCGCTTGCAAATCTGACATTGGGGCCTTGGTCGATCAGTAGCAGGATCATCAGGGCGATCTGCAGAGGGACGATCAATACGACTTGCAGGAGGGCGAGAATTACGACCTACGTGCTTGCGAAAGGCCGCATTGGCAGAAGGAGTGGGCAGAATAGACAAAGAATGTGTGTCTTCCTCTAAGCGTTGTTCTTCTTGCAAAAGTAATCCTAACAATTCATCTGAAGACAGAGGTTCAACACGTATGGACAGGGCTGAGCGAAATGGACCATACTGGGAACCAAGGCCATATAGGAGATAGGCCACAAAATCAGCATCCAGAATAACACACATACAGTCAGAAAGAGAATCAACAAGAGCCCGCTTCTTCTCAAAGTAATCGAGAACAGACAGGGAACCCTTCGTAAGAGTCTGAAGTTGCTGACGGAGATGCATTTGGCGAGCACCAGTTTGGTCGTGAAAAGTGCGCGCGAGAATGCCCCAAGCTTCAGCGGTTGAAATAGCACGAGCAACGATACCAAGAAGAGGGGTGGTCAAAGTGGACCGAACCCAGAGAAGAATAAGACGGTCCTTCTTAATCCATGAATGGTAATCTGGATTAGGAGCGTCATGTGCAGGGACACCAGTGGAGGGATTGGTTGGATCTGTTGGAGGAATCGCCGGAACCGTGATGGTCGTTGTTGGTGGACTGGTGTCGGTGAGGAAAGAGACCAGACCATAAGCCTCCAACGCCGAGCGGACGGTGCTGCGCCAAAGAGAATAATTTGATCGATCAAGACGGATCGCTAGATTAGGGAAATTGAAGTTTTGATTTGAGAAGCCAAAATCAGAGGAGGCAACGGCCAAAAGATTGTTGCTGCCGGAGCCAATTGTGGTGGAGGAGGAGGAAGAATTGGTAGGCATGATGGATCGATAGTGCTAGGCTGATACCATATAAACGTTGAAAGAGAATGATGAAAAGTGTTACTGTACTTCTTCTCATTAGCAGAATATATAGTGTAGGAGTATTACAACAGATCCCTAAATTGACGTTGTAGCCTGGAACTCTAGGGGGTGTAACTCTGCCCCTAGAGCGAGGCTAATTACAGAGTTCTTGAGGCGTCATAAAGTGACGCTTATCGGATTGCTAGAAACGAAACTTGGTCAGGATAATGAAATTCTGTTTAGTCGTCGGCTTAAGTTGGGGTGGCCTTATATTTCTAATAGCACGAGTACTTCCAAGGGTCGGATATGGGTTATGTGGGATGCCGGTCTTTTGGATGTTGTGCCTATTGTTGTCGGGAATCAGCTTATTCATATGGCTGTGCGTAGTAGGGATGGAAGTGTGGACATCCTGGTTACGATGGTGTATGCAAGTAACAGTGGTGGAGAGCGGCAACTGTTGTGGCACGAGTTATTGCAGCTTAGTGCGAGTTTAAATACTCCGTGGATGGTATTAGGAGATTTCAACTGCATTGTGCAGGCTGATGAGAAGCTTACGGCATCGCGTCAGGTGCATGAGATTGATGTTGATCTACGCAATTTTTTGATTGGGGCAGATTTGGATGACCATGTATTTTCGGGTGCGCATTTTACTTGGAGTAATCAGCAGGATGGTAGTCGCCGTATTGCTTGTAAGCTTGATCGCATTTTGATTAATGGTGCATGGAATTCTGGTTTTCCGCAGTCACAAGCTCATTTTGATGTGCCCGCTTTCTCAGACCATTCTCCTGGAGTGGTTAATATTAATCCGGCTGTTGTTAACAAACGCATCCCGTTTAAATTCCGTAATTTCTGGACGGAAGAACCTGATTTTCTGGAGGTTGTTCGAAGATGTTGGACGAGGCCTATTGACGGGAATCGACAGTTTATATTGGCTTCGAAACTTAAGCGTCTTAAGGGCACGTTGAAACAATGGCAGTGTGGTAGATTCCGATGCTTGGAGTCTATGGTCGCTGATAGTCTGGAGAATTTGAAAAATGCGCAGCTTGCCCTCCAAGTTGATTTCCTGAATGGCCGGTTGCAGGAAGAAGTTAGGGTGGCGAAAGAGTTGCTTTCACGCCGGACCTCTCAACTTGATAGCTATATTGCTCAGAAGACGAAGAAGGATTGGGTTGTTCTGGGTGAGGAAAGATCAGCCGCGTTCTTCAACGGGGTTAAGCAGGTTAAGAGTCGTACGTCTATTGTGCGTTTTCAGTCATCGACTGGCCTCGATTTGATTTCGAAAGGGGACATAGCTACTGAAATTATTCAGTTCTTCAAAGGGTTATTCGGTTCTGAAATTTGCACGCCAGATATTGATTTTTCTGCTTGTTCTGGTCCGATCGTGCAAGCTGCCAGTCACATGGGTCTTTGCCAGCCATGTTCTGATGGAGAGATTTGGGAGTCGCTGCGGGCTATTGGTAATATTAAGTCGCCCGGGCCGGATGGATTTGGTAGCTTATTTTTTAAGCACGCGTGGAGCATTGTTAAAGAGGACTTTTGTGCTGCTATCCGGGAATTCTTTGTGCGTGGACGTCTCCTCCGGCAGAATAACGCTACATTCATCGCGCTTATTCCTAAGGTGGACAAGCCGTTTCTTGTCAAGGAGTTCAGGCCGATAGCTTGCTGCAATACAGTGATGAAGGTGATTTCTAAGATGCTTGTTGCTCGGTTGCGTCCTTTGCTTGGCTCTCTTGTTTCCTTGAATCAGGGTGCATTTGTGCCTAACCGTCGTATTTCTGATAATATTGCGGTGGCCCAAGACCTTGTGAAAGGATATGATAGTAGACGTACGTCCCCGAGATGTCTTATGCAAATTGATATCCAAAAAGCATATGACTGTGTTAGCTGGAAGTTTCTGCGTCATACTCTTGAGTACTTGAACTTTCCCTGCAAGCTCATTGACTTGATTATAGAGTGTGTTACTACCCCTTCCTATTCTATTATTGTGAATGGGGAGGTTGAGGGGTTCTTCCAAGGTGCCAGAGGCCTTAGACAAGGTGATCCATTGTCACCCTTCCTGTTTGTTTTGGTGATGGAGATGTTTACTAGACGTATGCAAAGTGCTTGTGCGTGTAGGGGGTTTTTCTTCCATCCTCGCTGTAAGTGACTTGGATTGACTACTCTGGTTTTTGCTGATGATCTTCTCATTTTCTGTAAGCCGGTTCCTTCCACTCTGCGGATTGTTAAGGGGGTGTTAGAGCGGTTTGCTGAGGATTCGGGTCTCGTTGCGAATGCCAGTAAGACGTGCATGTTCTTTGGCGGGTTGGATGCTGGCAAGAGGGCGGATTGTGCTAATCTTATGGGGTTTCGTGTAGGTCACTTTCCTGTACGATATCTTGGTGTTCCCCTTCACTCTAGGAAGCTCAGGTATGGGGATTATCATCAGCTTTTTGGTCGTATTCAGAGTGCTATTACTTGTCGCCAGGCTAGACATCTTTCTTATGCGGGCAGGGTTCAGATCATTAAGTCTGTCCTAGAGAGTGTTGTGAGCTTTTGGATGCAGGTTATGCTTTTCCCCAAAGGGGTGATTCGTAAGATTGAGGCGCTTTTTAGGTCTTATTTGTGGTCTGGAGAGACCGGGAATAAGCGTACTTTGATTGCCTGGAAGAAAGTTTGTAAGCCCAGAGATTGCGGGGGCCTGGGGTTCAAAGAGTTGCTTTCTTGGAATAGGACGTTGATGTTTAAATTCATCTTTGACATTCAGCAGAATAGACCGAGTTTGTGGTGTTCTTGGGCCTCGATGAACCTGCTGAAAGGGCGTGATGTATGGCACGTTACTGCTACTGCGTTGAGTTCTGGTTTGTGGAAATCAGTATTGAAAGTCAGGGGAGAATTTGTTGAAAAAAATACAGGTGGTGGTACTGATCTTGCTGAGTTTACTAAGGCTGGCCAGAAGATCGACTCTGCTGCCCTTTACGATTGGTGGGCTGGTCCGTACACTGTTATTCCATGGTGTGAGATCATTTGGAGAGGAATCCAACCGAGCAAGTGGTCTTTCGTGTGTTGGTTGGCTACACAGAACCGGCTGCCGATGAGAGCGTCTCTTTACCGTTGGGGTTTAGTACAGGATGAGAGCTGCGTTTTGTGCTCTTCGGCGGCTGAGACTCCTCTTCATTTCTGGACAGATTGCAGAGTTGTGCGAGACATTATTGCGGGGGTGATGCTGTGGCAGGGCGTCCCAACCGTTAGAGGTAGTCTGCAGGCTTGGTGGCGTTGGTTTGAAGACTGCGGCCAACGCCGCAACAATATCTACTTGGGTCGTTTGAATGCTATTATGGGTTGTGTTTATCATATTTGGAGACTTAGGAATGATGTCATCTTTAACAATAAGGTAGTGCGAGTAGATGATGTGATTAGAGACATTATAGATGTTTGTAAATTTCGCATGGTGTGTAAGTTGCGGACTACAGAGAGACGTGGTAGAGCTATGGTTAGGAGGGTGCACATGAACTAGAGTGTAATACTTTTTGCCTTAATGAAATTATTTACCTTTGGCAAAAAAAAAAAAAGAAGAGCATAAATTAAGGGATTATAATATCCTAATATATACAAGTAAAGAAGGAAAGTGAATTATATGCTCTTACAATCTGATATGTTAGGAATGCTTACTTGGGCATCTGAAGTTGAAGACTGTAATATATGTCACTCATCAAGTTGAGTTCTTACCTGCTGCTGATCTTATCTTGGTATGTGAGCTCTGATCATGTTAATTTTACTCCTTGCGTCTTCTTTATTAATGAATAACTTGTCTACATGGCTGATATACAACTAAAAATGCCAATAATAGTAATTTCACAAGGTCATGAAAGATGGTCGGATTTCGCAAGCAGGGGAATATGACGATATTCTCATTACTGGTTCGGATTTGATGGAGCTGGTGGGGGCACAAGAGAAAGCCTTGTCTGCACTTGATTCTTCTGTCGGGACAGAGATGCCTTCAACAATTGTTATGGAAAATGTGGATACACAAGATCCTCCTGATGCTATTGTAGCTGAGCCAAAGGCACAAATAGTCAAGGAAGAGGAAAGGGAGAAAGGTAAAGTTGGTTTTCCGTTGTACTGGAAGTACATCACAACTGCACATGGAGGAGCTCTTGTACCGTTTGTAATTCTTGCTCATATTGCCTTCCAAATTCTCCAAGTTGGAAGCAATTACTGGATGGCGTGGGCTACTCCCGTCACTATTGATGTTGATGCCAAACCTGCTATTCCTGTAACTACCCTCATACTTGTATATGTTCTTTTCTCTGTCGGAAGTGCGCTCTGTATCCTCTTCAGGGAGACTTTTCTTGCAACTGCTGCATATAAGACGGCAAAAATACTTTTTGATAAAATGCTTTTTTGCATTTTCCGTGCTCCCATGTCATTCTTTGATGCCACCCCAAGCGGCCGAATTATGAGTAGGGTACGTATGTTCTGCTGTCTTTGTCATTATCCCTTCCATTCCTATTATTTGGCCTTTTCAGATTAGTATTGCTAACAATATATAATCTTTGTTACATTACAGGTGTCCACTGATCAAAGTGCAGTTGATATGCAAATTCCTCACCAAGTTGGGAGTGTTGCTTTGACAATTATCGAGCTTTTGGCAATTGTTGCTATAATGTCACAGGTTTCTTGGGAGGTTTTCGTTATTTTTATCCCTAGCGTATGCATTTGTCTCTATTATCAGGTAAACATATGACGAGTTTCTCATTCTCTGCATCTGTCTCTTGCTGCTACACGATCAATTCAAGTTGTGGACTTTTGATGCAGCAGCAGCTTTTAGCAATTAATCCTGCTGTCAATGTATGATCATGATATTTTCATATTATGCTATTTTGTGTGTACAGAAGTATTACTTACCAACTGCACGAGAGCTATCACGACTGGCTGGAGTACGTAAGGCCTGTGTGATACAACATTTTTCTGAGAGCATCTCCAGTGCAACAACAATTAGGAGTTTTGATAAGCAATCCAGATTCGAGGATAAGATTAGGGAACTCATAGATGGATTCTCTGGGCCTAAGTTTTATATTTCCTGTGCAAGGCAGTGGCTCTGTTTTCGCCTGGACTTGCTGTCTACTTTCATATTTGCTTGCTCATTGATCTTCTTGATCTCCATTCCAGTCGGGATAATTGACCCTGGTACGCTAGTAATTTTTAATTCCTATTTTTATAACATATATACAGAACTAATTACCCGTTTCCTTCTTACAACTCGATCGGTAGGCATCGCTGGGCTTGTAGTGACATACGGACTCAGTCTGAATACTGTACTAGTTTGGTTGATTTGGTGCATTTGTGACCTAGAGAATCAGATCATATCTGTAGAGCGTATTCTGCAGTACACCAGCATACCGAGTGAACCTCCTCTTTTGGTGGAAGAGAACAAGTCAACTTCATCATGGCCATCACGCGGGGAAGTTGATATTCGTCATCTCCAGGTGATCCATCTTCTATATATGCTGAATTTTCTTGTATATAATATAAGATGTAAAGATGAATATTATTAATTGATTGGACTGCAGGTTCGTTATGCAGCACACATGCCGCTGGTGTTGCATGGGATAACTTGCAGGTTTGAGGGAGGGAAGAAAAGTGGAATTGTAGGAAGGACAGGAAGCGGTAAATCCACCTTGATTCAGGCACTTTTCCGCATTGTAGAGCCTGCACGGGGGTGTATCATCATTGATGGAGTCGACATTTCCATGATTGGGTTGCATGATCTTCGCTCCAACTTAAGTATCATACCTCAGGATCCTACCATGTTTGAGGGCACCATAAGAAGCAACTTGGATCCACTACAAGAATATGCAGATGATCAGATTTGGGAAGTAAGTTTAGAGATGGGATTTAATAAATTAGAATTGACTTCATTCTCTTATCTTTCATTCATCTCATTGGTTTTGTTAGGCCCTTGATAAATGCCAGCTTGGTGACAAAGTTCGTGAAAAAGAAGCGAAGCTGGATTCGATAGGTTGGTTGTTGTGATGAAACAAACACTTTCGATTTCTGTTGTATAATTTCTTATTATTACATAAGTTAGCATTAAATGATTGCAGTTGGAGAGAATGGGGAGAACTGGAGCATGGGAGAGAGGCAGTTGGTGTGCCTAGGGCGAGTTCTGCTCAAGAAGAGCAAGATCTTGGTTCTTGATGAAGCAACAGCATCGGTGGATACAGCAACTGATAATTTAATGCAGCAGATTCTAAGTCAACACTTTTCAGATTCGACTGTCGTGATCATTGCTCACAGGATCACATCTGTACTCGATAGTCACATGGTACTTGTGATAGAGTGTGAAAACCAGGAAGCCAGTAACAAGTAACTGAACAGAGTATATCACACCAGTATCACAGGAAAACAGCAAAACAGTGGTATAGAACTTGATTCAATGGACAGAACGAGCCTAATCCCAAAGGAAGATAAACTTCCTAAGAGCCCAAGGCATATAGCCCGAAACACTTCCCAAATTCTGCATAACTCCTAAGGGAGACAAATCCCTTTATTTATACTAGACCCTAGGTAAGATAACTGTAACCGTTACTTCCAATAGGACAGTAACTTTCTCTCTAGACTCTTTTACCCCATCTCCTAACAACTTGTCATGAGCCAAGGTATACACCTCTTTATTTCTTCCTCTTCCCTTAATTATGAAATTTTTTCAGAAGAATGCATCTGAGAGGGCTGCTTTGATTTGCTTGTGTGTAGGTCTGATCAAAGAATGCGAGTCACCATCAAGGCTGATGGAGGACAAATCATCGGCGTTTTCCAAGCTTGTTGTGGAGTACACATCCAGATTGGAACAACCCAGCAAGGACTCACAAACAAACAAACCACATTAGTCTTTCTACAAGGTCATCATCATCATCTTCTAATAATTAAGCTGCTGTGTTTGAGCCAAATTAATGACAGTACATGCAATTTGTGAGTTGTAATTATTGGCCATGTCACTTACTTACATAGAAAGGCAAGCAATTAGCTCAGCTGCTGCTAGTAGATTCAACTGTCTGGGTTACAGATGTAGTAAACAACAAACAGATATTTGTTTTTGGTGGAACAACAACAACAAACAGATATTAGCAGATCAATTAAGTATTTCAGTCAGAACTAAAGAAAAGAAATGCATTTTTCAGTAAATAAAAACCGGTAATCAATCTATATGACCATCCCAATTCTTTTCTTCTTTCTGTTTCCATTATTTTTTACTTTGAAGTCATAATTATGTTACGCTGGGCTTATTTAGAATTGCCTGCTTTACTTATGCAGCACGAGTCTTGGCACCTGAATTTTTCACTTCTTTGTTCTTTCTGTGCCAGCAGCTTTAATTCAGAAATAGGCTACTCGATGACCAGCAGATAGCAGTTTAAGTGCTATAGGCAAATTATGCATTTTTTATATGTTCAATAAAATATGCCTGTCAAAATAGTAGTAATGCAGTTTTAACCCAAAAAATAGAGTAGCAATGCAGTGATAATTTGTTCATCAAGATCTCACCAAAAAAAAGAAAAATTGTTCATCAAGAATATTTAAGTACAGCATATACTCCTGTATGTAGTATCCTGTATCCTAGAGCTGACCAAGTTTTTGTTGTTGCTGTTGTAGTACTGTTTTTTGTTGTTGCTGTTGTAATACTATAATATGCCATATTAGACATTATAATCAACAAAAAAGACACACTTTGTTGACAGAAGATAAGAACCATACAACTAAAATTATAAAATTAGGAACTATTCAAACTCAGACTACAAGATTTAAAAACCAAGGGCATAACATACAAAATCTTTCAACTCATGCCACTGAATCCAAGATCATCCAAAACCAAATCTACAAAGAAGCTACTAAAGAAAGATGACAACAAGAGGGTAGATATAATCGAACGACAAAACCTAGTTTTGAATCCTTGCAATAGATCCATCCATGAACATTAATTACACAACCTTCCAAGTCAGATGTCGATACCCAGCCCATTGAGCTGCAAGGCGCATTCCAATGGCTAAAGCAACTGCCACTAATGGCAGAGGAAGCCGCCTCTCAGAAGATCCTACCGGTTTATTACCTTTCTGCCCTTGTCCTAAGTTTCTCCAATGGTGAAAAACAGCCAAGCCCGTAAATGAAATAATCGTCAGAGCTCTAACCCATGGCTCTCCCACAGATGCTAGAACAGTCGCCACAGGCAATGCTGATGACACGTAATTTCTCTTCTTGATAAAGCGAGAAATACAAAACAAACCCAACAGCATCGTCCAGAAAAAAGGTTCAGAAATGTAGCCACCTACTGCAGCATACCCAATTATGCCAGAGGCTGTTAGGATATACGGTTGGGAGGTGATGGAATCAGGAGAGACGGATTCTGATATGGCCAGAACTGCTGATGCAAGCATGACTATGGTAGTCAGCTCCGGGATAGGAGCAGCTGTCACGATGCTGGAGTAAAAGGCTCGAATGGTGTAGAGCACGTATGTGATTGGGTCACCCAGGAAAGCGTTTATAAACTGCAAAGAAAATCCCAGAAAACGAACGATGGTGACTAGACTGTTTCTCCAATTGCCAAGCTCCCATAAGACCATCCTCCAAGTGTAGATGAAACATGCCAGTGCTGCAGTAATAAAAACCGAGTAAAATTTCAGTCTTGTGAGAATATCAGCAAAAAAATTCTGCCTATTTAGATGTTCATAGTAAGGTCAACTTTGTGAAACAAGCGTTGGAACTTTGTTAGTACGATTTATCATATCAACAATTCAACATTATGCTTCCGAATTAATCACAACTGTCAAGATATCCATGACTATGGTTGTATACTGACAAGGGCCCACTTTGTGATCCATATCATTTACAGCAAGCCAATGATAGTAGGTGTTACAGTCATACACTCATACCAGTGATACCAATATGGAGCTTCACTTCAAAACACTACAGATGAGAAAGAAACAAGACACTCAAGAACTACATCCATAATGGAACTCAAGAGACAGGAAATAAACAATGTTCTTGATAGAAAGTTCTTCCATCATATGTAGGCTAGATGAATGAAGTTCTTACAGTACAATCTAATACTGTCACTGGCTCATGTCAATGCTTACACTACCACACCAAAGAGCTTATTCCAAGGACAACCGTCATATTGATTTTTTCTGAAGATATTTACACAACACTGTGTTTATAGTCTTACCTGCCAAATTTCAAACTAGGAATTGGAATAGATGTCTTTGCATTTAAGCAAGTAAAGTAATATAGGATATCACTGCAAAGTACTACCAATTCCAAATCATTAAGTTTATAGCTGCTAAACTCCAGTGACCTCCTCGCAGAACATCATGAATTAGCTACTGACTTTGAGATCCTCGTTGCTCACCTTTAGACCTTCTTTTCTCTCTTTTAAATACCAAAGACATGTTTATCGAATCTACCTAAACTTTGGGTTACTAGACAAGCTTTAGGTCCTAAAGCTTGTCTAGTAACCCAAATAGTTATACATTTAGGACAGGATAGGAAATGACAATAATTCAGACAGATGCACTCTATACAGATAAGCCAAGAACAGAGGCAAAAAGTTACAAAGAATGTAGCCACTAAATAAACAAATTGAACCACAAACACTATAACTATCCTACCTCAAGGAAATCAAATCCAATCCTAAAGTCTCACTCTTTAGTGTCCTCTAACAAAATTGCCCTTTTCACTTACAGATTACCCTAATTATCATCATACATTATAACAATCTCCATATGGACCAGTTTGAGAAGGATAAGAGTGGAGATAGAAAAAGACCTATGAGCAAAGCCCAGAGCGGAGGACGAGGGAGAGTAACTGGCACCTCCTGAACTTCGAATTTGAACCTCTCCGGTGTCGTACCAACTCCTCTAAACTCTGCGTCCTCCTTATCTTCATCGTTTCCACCCTTCCCCTTTTCACTCTCACCTGTTCCGCCAACACTCGTCGCTCTCAGTGGAAATCCAGCGCTCTTACCGGACAATTGCAAGCGCGGAGAGAAACTAAGCCCTCTAACCGGAGAAGAGGTGAGTTGAAGGCTTCGAATTGGAAGCCGAATATGGAGGAGGAGCGATGCTTGAGAGCTAGGTTTGGAAATGAGGCATGAGGAAGAGAAGCAAAAGACGGTGCGCGCCATTGCTGCCATGGAAGAAAACCCCAAACCTCTCAAGTTTTCGTCAGGTTGGTGTTAGAGATGGGGATTACGTGGTTTAAACGAGGGTAAAATAGTAAATTGGTAAATATTTTAATTTTTAACCGAATTGGGACTCGTATATACTTACGCATACATTATTCCATTTTGCACCTACACATATTCCTCACCAACCCACTTAACATCAGTAGCCCTAAAAACTTAAAAACTAACGCCACACCATTTCTCTCTGTCTGATTACCTTCTTCTTCTCCATCCCGATCTCGCAGCGCCGCTCTTACCAGATCTTCCACCCTTGCTGGATCATAGGTAACTTTACTCTCCTTTCTGTTTGTGTTAGATCGAATGTTTCACACAACTACTGTAATCTACGATCCGTAGTTTCCACCTTGTTCTCGATTCTAATATCTATTACCTGTCGCAATACGCTTGCGTTGCTTGGTTTTCTGTTAAATGCTCTTCATTGTTTGCTCTGTTTTTGATTGCATGTAGAAAATTGAAATCGAACAGAAGGAGCGAATGCGATATATTTTTTGGATTTTTGAATTGAAGATATTTTGTTTGGACGAAATGAAAATTGAGTCATGATGTTGCAGGTGATCAGTTGTGATTGCTTTGATTCTTGTAGTGAATTTCTACAATCAAGAATGGTATTGGATTGGATATGATGAATAGATTAGATACTACTCTAAGTAGCCGTTATTGTCACTGTTCTTACAACTTACAAGTTACATTTGTTTCAGACCGCAATGGCGTCCATGGCTCAGATGCAATACTCCCCACTCTCCAACAACTACTACCACCACCGACTCCGTCCTTCGGATCCAATTACCTTCAATCAGCTGCCTCAAAACCCTAACTTGACTCGTTCCCCTTGCGGTATCAATTCCAATTCCCTCAATCTCTTTTCTAAGAAATTCCAACCTGCTGGAATTGTTAGGGTTAGCAGCGGAGGAGGAATTGGTGGTGGAGCTGGTGTCGGCAATGGAGGATCTGGTGGCCATGGAGGAGATGGAAATTCCGATGATTCATCTTCCTCCTCGGGATCTTCATCATGGGATAACCTAGGAGTTATCGGTTTATTCCTTAAGGGATGGCAATCTAGGGTTGCAGCTGACCCCCAATTTCCTTTCAAGGTCCTCATGGAGGAACTCGTTGGAGTCAGCTCCTGTGTTCTCGGTGACATGGCTTCACGTCCTAACTTTGGCCTTAACGAGCTGGACTTTGTCTTCTCCACTCTCGTTGTGGGTTCCATCCTTAACTTTGTTTTAATGTATCTTCTTGCACCAAGCTTGTCTTCTTCAGCCTCCACTCTTCCTTCCATATTTGCTTGCTGCCCTCAAAGCCACATGTTTGAGCCGGGAGCTTTCAGTCTTCTTGACCGTTTTGGGACTTTCGTGTACAAGGGCGCTCTCTTTTCAGCCGTCGGTTTTGCTGCAGGGTTGGTTGGGACCGCTATTTCCAACGGCTTGATCACTGTGAGGAAGAAGATGGACCCGGAATTCGAGACTCCCAACAAGCCTCCCCCGACTCTGCTGAATGCAGGAACGTGGGCACTTCATATGGGTTTGAGCAGTAATTTGAGGTATCAGACTCTTAATGGAGTGGAGTTTGTGTTGTCTCAGAGTGTATCTCCTGTCATCTTCAAGACGTCTGTTGTTGTGTTGAGGTGCCTCAATAATGTATTAGGCGGAGTGTCGTTTGTGGTTCTGGCAAGGCTTACCGGTTCACAATCGACTGCATCCAAATCAGACGACACATCTGCTGCTACTTTTGAGGAGGTGACGGCTTTAGTCAACCATGAACAGCCAGAATCTGACAAGTAAGTAACAAGTTCCCAGTTTTATCTCTGCATTTAACTTATGGAATGCATCACCATCATCCATGGCGTTCCAAGCTAGATTATCTAGCTCTCTAGTTTGGTTTATTTTTGTAGCTTTTCTTGTGTCGTTGCGTGCTCATCGACCAGGTAGAGGATGTTTATTTGCTGCTGTTATGTGTGTTTGCGGAATCTGGATTATGTCTCTTTTGTACATACATCTTGATATATATAATAATGGCTGGCTGGACTCTTGCTGGAAGAATTTGCTTCGGGGCTGTTTGATTCAAAGTACTGTTGTTTTTATTGTTGATTGACCTGATTTTTTGTCTTACATTTCACTCCCAAGTTGTGTGTTATATAGGATCTTCGAAAGCAATTGAAATTAGGATTTTAAAATTTGTATTGCTAAAGGTGTATTTAAAGAAATTTGACGATCCTATGTGCAGCTAATATTTTTTAAGAATGACCTAGCAAGAACAAATGGAGGTGAAGAAACAAAATAAAAGCAATTGCAATTGCAATTGCTACGTCCAACCAGTGAACCAGACGAGCATTTATTCTTTCAAAAACATATCATTGGACACAATTCAAGCTCTCTACTTGATAAATTAATAATAAAACTCTTGAGGCCCAAAGGCCCCAAACCCATCCTGACCCATCACACCCATTGGATTCAAACCCGGGTTGTCCGTGAGGTTCAGACCCGAGTGAGCCATCTCCATAGGAACATGGTTCCCATAGGTCGAGCTTGGATTCAAACCCGGGTTGTCCATGATGTTCAAACCCGAGTCAGCCATCTCCATAGGAACATGGTTCACATAGGTCGAGCTCGGATTCAAACCCGGGTTGTCCATGACGTTCAAACCCGAGTTAGCCATCTCCATAGGAACATGGTTCAGAGAGGTCAAGCTCGGATTCAAATCCGGGTTACCCATGAGGTTCAAACCCGAGTTAGCCATCTCCAAAGGAACATGGTTCAGAGAGGTCAAGCTCGGATTCAAACCCTGGTTACCCATGAGGTTCAAACCCGAGTTAGCCATCTCCATAGGAACATGGTTTAGAGAGGTCAAGCTCGGATTCAAACCCGGGTTATCCATGAGGTTCAAACCCGAGTTAGCCATCTCCATAGCAACATGGTTCATACTCGACCTCATCATCCATATGTTCTGCTTGAGATTGTTCAGGATAATGCCCAACTCCACGAGCTCTGGCTCCATCAAGTCCTTGATCGGAGTGTGGCCCACCATCTCTTCCTGCTCCCGCTTCTGAATCACCATCCTCTTTTCCATCTCCATCTCCAATTGTTTTTCCACCATCATCAGTTGCATATTCTGCTCTATCACACTAGTTCTTTTGTGGGCCTCTATCAACCTTGTGCTATTTCCCGCCTCCATTGGGAAGTAGTCATCAATGACCTTGTGGATTGATGGGTGTCCGAATGAAAACGCATTTCTCCCGGGGGAGAAGACGATGATCCCTAGACGACACCCAGTCATAGTGCAAAGCTTGCTCTCTATCTTCTCCATCCTCACCTGTCTCCTCTCTTTTCCATTCCTCAATTGAGCCGGGGCATGAGAAATGCTAGGCATGGATGCAAATAAGAGGTTAGGAAAACACAAGAAAGGTAGATATATAGATGAAATGGTAATGTGAGGAATGTGGGTGGTATGTGAGTTGTATTATATTGAGAGTGTGGTAATAAAAATGATAATATATTTAGGCCCTTACTATTTAACGCCCACCCCTTTTGCTATTTACCGCCCAGGCGCCGTGCGTCACGCATGGATTATATCCGTGCGTGACGCATGGTTTTAATCCATACGCCACGCACAGAACCAAACCATGCGTGACGCATGGAAACAAACCATGCGTCACGCATGGATTTTTTTCCTATAAAAGCCCAAAAACATCAAACCCTACCATTTTGTCATATTCTTCAACAACAACAACGGCGGCTGCAATCCATAACGCACCATTTTACCCCAAAATCCATCTTTCTCATCATCTTTTTTGCATATAAGGTATGTAAACATTAAGATTTCATTGTTATGGTATGGTATTGATGTATATATGAGGTTTTCATGTTGTTTTGATGATATTTACTTCAAAATCCAATGTGTATGTTAATTAGTTGATTAGAAATGATTAAACTTGTAATATATGAATGAATTGTGTACTTTGTTGATAATTTATTGACAAATTTGATATTTTCATGTGTATATAGTTTATTAGGGTTTTGATATTGAATTAGGGTTTTGTGAATTAGGGTTATGAATTAGGTTGTTGAATTGGGTATGGTTTTAATGAAATTATTGAAAAACTGTTATAATTTTGAAAAAAGTGTTGAGATTAGGGTTTGAAAGCCATGGAAAAACTGCAGAACACAACCCTGGAATGTGCAATTTCATGCGTCACGCATGGATTGCAACCATGCGTGACGCATGGATTGAAGCCATGCGTGACGCATGGATACAATCCATGCGTTTTCTGGAATGTGCAATCCGTGCGTGACGCACGGATTAATTCCATGCGTGACGCACGGATGACCTGGGCGGTAAATAGCAAAAGGGGGTGGGCGTCAAATAGAAACTATGTATATTTACTAGTTTAAAAGAAAAGTTTGGTCATAACTAGTAAGAAATAATATAGAATTGACAACAATTAATGAAAAGTTTATATTTCTCGCGACTTTTGCGATTTATTTCTGAGGTGTCTAGATTAAATTGATTTACTTCTGTGATTCTCGAGATTTTTCTTTTGTATGTGTCTAGGTTAAATGTATCTAGGAGTATAAAGTTTTTCATTTCCCGTGATTTTGATTTCTTAGGTGTCTAGATTAAATATATTCACGAGTATTAATATGAACTGTACCGAGTCATTCTAAATAAAAATGTATCTATTATTTCCTATTAATATGATTTTTTAATATAATTTAAAAATTACCGAGAATTTTAAATCTTATGCCTTTCGATGAAAAATATCATATACATTTATTAAAATTTATTTGACACGTGCATAAACGAAAAAGACCTAAAAGAGTTATTATGTTAGGATATAAGGGGTACCAACTGTAAATGATCTTGGGCTTAATCTCGTATTGGGCCTCCCTATAAAGGCTAGTAACGGTTTTTGTTTCGAACACAAAATTTGCACTATTTCTCTCATCTTCCTATGTTTTTCGTCGCAAAACGGGGCCCTTTGCCCCTATTTAGAAAACAGGAGGAGTTTTTAACATTACTCCTTTTAATTTGAGGAAACTAACCTTTTTCTAACCCTAACCCTAATCTAATTCTTCTTCTCCTTCCCTTTTCTTCCGCCTCTACTCTCATTCCATACCATATCCCTCTCTTCTCCTTCATCGGCCCGAATCCGATACGCTCTCCCTATCGCTCACTCCTCTCCCAACTCGCCTCCTCTCTCTCTATTTCTCGGTGCCACCGCCACGACATCGAAGTCACGGATTCGTGCAGATCTCGCCATGGCCACTCTATCTCCGCAGCCACGATTGTCGTCGATCTTCGCTTTGCCTCTTCCTCCTGGAACAACTTCGAGGCTCATCGGTGGCCATTGGTCTCTCATTTCGCCTCCATCATCCGGATCCTTGCAGATCTCGGCTTCCACGATCTCGCCATGGCCGCTCACTCCTTTGCAGTCATGACTTTTGTCGTTATCATCACAATTGCCTACGAAAGTTGATCTACGGAACAAATGTCGAGCCGATCCTCCCATGTCGTTGACTCACTGTCATAAGCGCCGTCAATGATGGAGGAGAAGGGAAGATGCTCTTGAACTGAACTCTGTCATCCAGTCCTACTAGTAACTGCTAATATTGCCTCACTGAACTCTGTGCCATCAAGATGCTCTTGGAGTATACAAAAAACTTGCAGGCATATTTGATGCATTGGAAAGGTATGATTATGAGAACTATCATCTTGACGACAATTTAATTTGACCTCTTTTACTTATGTGTGCAGTTGACTCTCCTTTTAATGTCATCATAATAGACATTTCTTCATTCTCATCAGGATTGAGAGATAATTGATTGAGTTGAAGGAGGGAGAAGAAGTGAGGAAAGGAAAAAAAAATTTGATTGGGATGGAACTGTCATCAACCGATCATGATATGTAATAGATTGATTATAAGAACTATCATCTTGATGACAATTTAATTTGAAATGTATGTTGGCATCTTGGTAGTCATGGTGATACGTTTTGTAGGTGGGATGACAATTTTAAATGTGTATCTTTATTTTGTTAGTCATGATGATAGTTTTTTTAGTATTTAGTTTGATATTTTGTACGTTTGATGATAATTTTAAATATTTTGTAGTTGTGATGACAATTTAACAATTCTGATGAATGTTTTAATTAGTTGTGATGATTAAAGTTATAGTAAGTCAAACTGTCATCCAAATTGTCAAACTGCAATATAATTGTGATGACACTTTGACAATTTGTGTCGCACTCGGATGACACTTCATGTCATCGGAGTTTTTTCATTAATTTGACGATGACAATATTAATTATAGGGATGTCAAAAATTGTAATCAAATATGATAAAAATGTTATAAACGCAAACTGTCATCAACTAAACTATCATCATCAGAACTGTCATCAACTAAACTTTCATCATCAGAATTGTCATCAATGAAAATTATTGTCATCAACAAAAATTACTGTCATCAACAAAAAAAACTGTCATCAACACAAATTGTCATCAACATAAACTGTCATCAACACAAACTGTCATCAACAGAAAAGGTTAGTTTCCACACTAGAAATTATTAGGGTTAGAAAATACAACTCAAAGCGCAAAAAGGGTTACTTACCCCAATTTTGGGTTTTTCGTTGGTCAAACTTCCATGAGAGCCCACCAATTCGATTAGGTCATGTATGTGAGAAACTGGTAACGAAATCTTTGGGTTTAAGGACATGGATGATGAAAAAAGGATGAAACAATTGAAGAAAGATTTCAAGATATCTCCTTCAACTAGACAACAAGAAGTAGATGCAAAATCCAATTTCGATAAACAGAAAAGCCACTTCGAAAGAACTTATTGCATGCAATGAGAGCTCTCAAAAAATTACCCAACCTGTCTGAATGATCGACCTACATTTAAACCAGATCGGACCGGATAAAAAATCTGAATTAATCAAACCCAAAATTAATTAGGAAATTAAAATATGATTTCCTATATTAATTAGGAAATTAATAAAAACGGAAAATATTATTCTGAATTTACAACCAAAATGAACACATTAATACGTATGATTAGGATTGATACCTGACACAGTAAAGCTAAACCATCACGGCCGGCCCCTACTTACATTTTGTTTTGAGTTATTCATACTTCACGTGGATTAATATATTTTTTGTTCATTCAATAAAATATAAGGAATATCTCTTTATGAAAAAACTAACATTTTTTATCCATAGATATATAAGAAAAAATCGAATACTAACGAATTAACGTATTTTAATGAATTTTAATTTTCACCGATCAAATAGGATATAAGACAATAATAAAGTCATAATAAATTGTACAATAAAAGGTTTAATCTGAGTTTGTAGGAGGTCTTGAAAGTCGGGCTTCAAGATCGATCCACCTAGAGCATGAAAAGTTCAATGATATCATCTTACCTATAATCATGTAATTAAAGTTCAATATATTTGGTAATTCCATCTACATATAACTCGTACACCCGAAAAGGGTTATAAATAATGAACCCTCTAGGCCAACTCCTCACATCATCACACAAACTTGACAACATTGAGAGATCAATCAATCCAGGCAACAAATGGCTTCCTACACTCTCATTTGCATATCATTCCTCGTCGTTTGCTCGTTTTCGATCCTCGAAATGGGCGCCGCTACACGCTCTGGGCCCACATCCACGTCAAAACCATTGGAGCCAACTATTAGCAAAGGCTTAAAGCAATCAAAGGATCAGGTTATCACTCCAACATACCCTAACTCTAACTATTATCCGTATTCTGGACAAGGCTATCCTTATTCTGGACAGGGTTATCCTGGAGAAGGATACCCTTATTCAGGACAGGGTTATCCGTATTTCGGACAAGGCTACCCTTATTCCGGGCAACCCTTACTTCCTAGAATTCCTTCTATTTTCCCCACTATAAGTATCGGTCCATTCTCGAATCCGTACTCATCCTACAACCCGACTGGAACTGGACCGACTATCTATATTGGACCTGGCGATGCTAAGTCTCGCCCTTGATCAATTACGTTACAATATATGGAAGGCCAAAATCGATCGACTTACGTATAATTTGATCGATTTATAATATGTAATTTACTTGTGTCTTTTATGTTTTCTTCGTTGATTGATCGGGGTGAATATCGGTTTGTGTACAATGTGTGGGAGGACTTGTACGTGGTCTCTTCTAGGAAATATGTTTCATGAAGCTAGTGCGATGAATAATGGATTAACATATATATGTATGTAATTCCATTCATGTATGAAGTGTTATATATGTTTGTATGTATGTAACTACGTATAGTAGCACATGTTTATATATATATATGTATGTATATTTAAAAGCATTAGCTTGCCCAAGTAATATTACATGAGAAAGAAACTGATGAGATCAGAACATACACATATGTAACAAGTCGTAAAACCAGAAATAGTCATCATTATAGCTATATAAAACTTAGAAAAACGTATATATAATATTTGAGGCCGGATATGGTGAGAATGATTTATATAATACGAATATACAAATGGAAAATTTGTATGCACAATCTTCTATATTCACATGCAATATTTTTCATATATTGTCAAAGACACGCACACATATGCGGATGTGCACGTGAATACAAAAGGTTGTGCATGCGAATTTTCCATTCGTATATTCGTACCATATAAATCATTCTCAGGTGAATCTTTTCCCTAATATTTAATGAATTACTTTTATTATTGTTAATTGAATGTAAGATTAATCCGATTGAAATTTCTGGATTTTTTTTTCCTGAAATGGACACTCTTTCGGAATAAATTTCCGTTGTAGGCGTAGTTTATAACAAATTCCCAATACAGACACTTTTATCAGGTTTGGAAATTTGTAACGAAAGAGAGCGTTGTTTTGAACCGCTCTTCCCGAGCCAAGTTTATATTTTTTTTAAAAAGCTTCGTGTAAAAAAAATTCAGCTATAAAGTCGTTGTTATGGACAACGACTTTGTTTTTTGTTTTTGTTTTTTTAAACATTTGACATACTTACACGGGTTTAGGTGACTCACCAGGGCTCGTCCGGAATCGAAATCGATTGAGAGACATATCTAGTGAAAGTTGAGAACGATGCGGACCCAACGAAACTGGTCTCACTCGATTTTGATTCCGAACGATCCCAAACGCTCTACCCAAATCGGAAACGAAGCAGGGAAACTTACGTGAGTTTGGGTGGCTCGTTTTGGGATCAGAATCGAGCTAAACCAGTTTCGTTGGATCCGTATCGATCACATCTTTCACCTGATAAGTGATATGTATCTCGTTGTTTGATATTGAGGCATGAATATGTAAAACTCCATTTACAGAAACAAGACTTACACGGGTTTGGGTGACTCGTCAGGGCTCGCTCGGAATCGAGTGAGAGACATATCTGGTGAAAGTTGAGATCAATACGGACATAAGGAAACTTGTCTCGCTCGATTCCTATTTTGAACGATCCCAAACGAGCCACCAGAATCCGAAACGAAGCAGGGACCGGTACACGAGAGACTTACGCGGGTTCGGGTGACTCGTTTGGGATCGTTCGAAATCAGAATCGAGTGAAACTAGTTTTTTTGGGTCCGTATCGATCCCAACTTTCACCAAATATGTGTCTCGTCATATGATATTGAGGAACAAATTTGTAAAACTCCATTTACAGTACCAAGTACGCACGAGACTTATGCGGGTTTGGGTGACTCGTTTGGGATCGTTCAAAATCGGAATCGAGCAAGACCAGTTTCGTTGGGTCCGTATCGATATCTTCTTTCACCATATATGTGTCTCACTCGATTCCGATTCCGAACGAGCCCTGGAGAGCCCTCGTAATCCGACATCTTCAACTTAATAAGGCTTAGTGGAAGGGTTCAGGTGACTTGTTTGAGATTGTTTGGAATCGGAATTGAGCGAGACCAGTTTTGTTGGGTCTGTACCGATCCTAAATTTTACCAGATATGTCTCTCACTCGATTCCGATTCTGATTCCGAATGAGCCCTGACGGGCCACTGAACCCGTGTAAGTCTCGCTACTGTAAATGGAGTTTTACAGATTCGTACCTCAATATCAGACGACGATTTTGAACAGATTTAAAATGGTTGGTTTAGGATTACCGATTTATAAAACTATAAAATGTAACCGAAATCGACCTCGGCCAACTTTGAAACAACCCTTAACCTTTGATTCAACTGTTCAAACTAACTGTGGAATAATTATAACTCCCTTGACCATAATTTAGTGAGTAATCATTTCATTAAGGTGGTCTCCCTAAATTACGGCTTTAATTTCTTATAGTGAAATGAAACTGTGGGAGATTAGGAGCTCTTAATTAGTGTCCCCCAAAGAGCAAACGTAATAATGCTTCTAATGAATGTTAAGTCGTACTTAGGGAATAATACTACATCTGCATGACTGCATCACTGATATTATTATACTGAGTACCAGTGTACTAGCATGTTTTAATCTTAACATACAAAATTCAATACTCTATGCGTCTTAGAGTGCAAGAATCATATATACTCGACAAACAAAAATAATTCGAGTAGATGTAGTACATAGTACAAGCCATGCTTGCACACAATATAATCAACGATAACATAAGAAAGTTCGGATGAAAACAAAGTTTAATGTAGAAAAACGTTAATAAATAATAAGTTAATGTTCATAATATGGGCGTAGAAATTTTTTTCAAAATTCGCAGTAATTACAAGTATGTCACCACACACACCACACACCTCATTGAAAATATTTAAAAAATTTGATGGCCTCATTATGAACATTACCATTCAGATTATAAACATTGACGTATTATCTGTGAATGTGAACTTTCATTTTTCTACGTTAATTGCTGTTCTAAGAATTCGCACCAAAACTTTACTCACACAATATTATTTCATACCCAATATTTTTGTTAACAATATCAAACAAGGTTTGTATAACGTTAAAGTTAACCTTTTTGAGTATTCAAAAAAATTGTACAAAGCTCAATTAAGAGGTAAAATATGTCAAGCTTTGATATACCATTAAGTTAAGTTTTCGTTAATTTTATGTCTGGTTTGATATTCATATACTGATATTAGATATGAGTATTGATATGACTCATATCTATATCAATATATGTATTAAATTGATATATTGATATCTCTATTCCTATAATTTGATTTACCCACAAATGGGGATATCACTCATCCCAATTCTATTTCTCTACTTTTTAATATCTTTACCATATCAAACGCAAATATTATATATCAATCTCATACGCATTTAATTGTATCTCATACCCATAAACGGCCCCTTAGTATTTTATTATGAGGTTGAATTGGATCAAGTACGAATATGATTATACTACAAAGATACAAATAAGTGCGTATTTTTTTATATTCACGTGCATATTTCTTCACATTCACGTGCACAAATATATATAATTATGTATGTATTTTTTCATATATTATTAAAGCATGTATTTTTTCATATCTTATGTATGTATTTAAAAATGTGAGCATATACATTGTCAACGTGTATATATATATATATATATATATATAAATTTTTCAAATAGTTATCACGTTAATCTTTCACTTTTTATTATTTAAAATCAAGCACGAAGAGCACTATAGTCTATACTGTATAGGCACATTTTTTGGGTGGAAATAAATCATCATAGGCTTATAGCTTACACTTCCACACAAACGCACCTGCAATTCCACTTTTTACCCTCTCACTCTCTTCTCTCATCTTCCCTAATCCAATCCCATTTCCGAACTTCATCCCTTTCGCTGCACCACTCCGAATTCTGCAATCAAGTTCCAGGTAAAGTTGATCCTCCCTCTCTGTTCTCTAGATTCGAAAGCATGCTTCATTACTAAAATCACCATGACCCTCTTTGTAAACTCGTTGGTTGCTACGTTATTCTCTCAGAAACCAATTTGGGTTGTCTAAAATTTCCTCGGCTGATAGTCGCTTCGTCAGATTCTGAGCTTCAATTTCCCCTTTCCTTCCATCATTTTCATGGGATTAATAACCGTTGTAAAAATCAACATCCGTAACAATCTCCCAACAGTTGCTCTGTTGATAGGGATGAATGATCTGTTGAAATCTGACATTTTATTACATGTTTGATTCCAGGTTTTAGGAAATATGAATTTTTTAACACATGTTTTGAGTCGACTTATTAGTTGAGCTTTTGATAAGAAAATGCTTGAATTTAATGTAAGTTAAAATCTGTGAATTTGTGGTGGCCTGGTGGGTTAAATTTTTTTTTTTGAGTTGTAGTGGTGTTGAGAAAATAATCTCTTAGTTATGGTGGTTTGCTTGTTCTTGAGTGGCTATGTCATTTCTTCTCTTGCAGACTGGTTTCCTTGGTTAAAATTAGCCAGCTATATTAATTGAATCTAGCTATTTTGTAACATAAGATTGTGAATTCTTGGAAATCTGATATCAGTGAAGGATTTAAAACATTTTGATTCACTTTGCTTTGTCATGGAATGAAATAACTAATTTGATTGCATTTTCTTGTTGCAGGAATGTCTGTTTATGCGTGATCGTGTCTCCTGCAACTTAGATATAAGGCCACAGAAGCATGCGCTGGTTATATTTTTCAATTGAAGTGTGTCGTAAAGTTATCTCTTTGAACTTGTATTGCAAAGTTATCTTGTAAAATCACCACCCTGTTCATTTAGAGCTATATTGATTTTGTCTCAATGGGATCCAATCACTTTGCTGTTCTTCCATGGTTCATCCCCATCATCATCTAAGCGTGTGCAAAATTAGCGTTTTTTGAAGCTGATATTGATCCTCTCATATTTTCCTCTCATCCTTTTTGCTGTTGGTTACTATTATAAGGGTTGATCTTTAGGCTCACTTAATTTTCAACTGAAAAGAGTCAAAAGTAGTTATGGTGTGCCAAGCTGCTGGCCAGACGAGATTCCGAGCATTGAAACACGAGATTGGGGTCGCAGGCAAAGCAACAATCGTAGTTAGAGTTATAGCTTGTTTTCAACCTTTGCAGGATTGCCAGGTTTGTAACATCACTTCAATTTCTTGCACAGATGTTTTCTTGTTTGTGCAAGTGGTTAACACAGGGACTAACTACAGTATTCTTTCTCCTAATTTTTTGCAGGCTGAGTACTTCCGACTTTTGCTAAAACCCGTCACGTAGATTGATTCCACTTTTGTGTTTTTTGTTGCAAGCTGGAAATTCCTTTCTTGTTATTGTAGTCTTAAGTGAAGAAGAAGCAGTTTGAAGTAGCAATTAGTTCTGGTATGTCTCTCTTACCGATTTTCTCAATTGTGGTTAAACAATCATGTGTTTTGCTCTCCAGTATTGTGATTTAGCTTTGACTTTTCTTTCTTCCAAACTAGGTTATTGTTTCAGTTTCATGATTGAGCCAAACAGTTCTTGGATTTGTCAGCGGAATTCCGCTTGGCAACCCCAAAGCTTCAACTACTTGACTGCGAATGCCACCACATGGCATGCCGAGCCTATGCCTGCACATGTAGACCCTCACTATGTGAGTCCAAATGGTTACAATAATTGTGGTTTGCCTGCTGAAAAAGGTGTAAAAATCGAAGATGAAGCGCGGTTTGAGCAACATCAGTTGCATTTTCCCTCTGTACATGATTCTCAACCGAAGAAATTTCTCATATTTGACCGTTCTGGTGAAAAAACTAGGATGATTCTTAGTACATTATGTTCTCCTGTATATAATGGAAAAGCTATAACTACTGAGCCCGTTTCGACATACAAGTCTCTGGAGAATCTACATGCTTTCAAGTCAGAGCAATCTTGCCCTAAACTACCGGATTTGTCTGAAAATTCAGGTGAGAATCATGTAACGGACGAAGGCAGTGATTACCATGAAGATACCGAAGAGCTAAATGCCTTGCTCTACTCATGTGATGATGACATTGATGATGATATCCATGATCACGAGGATGGAGATGAAATAAGCACTGGCCGCTCCCCAAATTTCATTAACGGCCATTATAAAAATACAGAGGGAGATGAAGTTAGTAGCTTTTGGCGCTCGTCCAAGAGGCAGAAACTATTTGAAGGTGATTCATATAGCAAATTATCATGTGTGGAGACTAATAAAGATGGGAAAAAGACGAGAATGCATAAGATTCATGATACGTTGAGAACCCTCCAGAAGTTCATTCCTGATTCAAAAACCAAGGAGCCATTGGTGATCATAGACGAAGCTATTAGTTATTTGAATTTCATTAAAGGCCAAGTCTCTGCACATGGACAAATCTGATGGGTCTCTTTGAAGAAGCATTTGTTGTTTATGTTGGCTTTTATCTATATAAAGAAGAAGACTATGACAAGTGAAAGCAAGGACTCATTGAGCTTCCAACAAGACTGAAAAAAGGCTGTTGATTTTACAGTTTCTTCAAAAGCTTTCCATTTGGTGAATGTGGAGAGAGCTATCTCCATCCTGAAATCTGTTTGCATCACGCGCGTTAGGTAAGTCGGGCCCGCACTGTCTGTTCCACTCTTATCACTCCCATTGGTGCTTGGCTTTTCTAGCATGAGGTACACACATCTGAACCCCATCTTGATTAAAGCATGTTTTGAGTGTGATGGTGTTGCTTTTTTTTGTGTGATGGGTTTTTGATGATGACCCTTTTATGGAGTTATTCTGCTGAATCTGTGGTAGTGGATGAAATGGAATTTGATTGAACATCTTTCTTCTGTTTGGTATTCCGTTTTATAATGCTTGTACTGTTAGTTATTCCCTTACTGTTTTTTGGTGTGAGATCTTTGTCAATTTGCTAGCCTCCTCTTTTGACATTGAATGCCACTAAGAAGGAGCCTTTTGAAAAGATAGACACCTTTTGATGCACAACTCACTTTCTGTTATGTTTTTTTTGTTATTTTTCAAGTAACTTAGGTTTAAGTAACTTCGGGTATTAGGAATCGTGTTGTGAAACTATTAGGTAGAAATATATAGCAGAGATGTACCCCGCACCACATTTTTATATTCCGCACCTGTTTTTTTGGGTGCATCCTTAACGCGTCCAAACGAACCGGGATGCGCCCACATTTTTTTTTGCCTTCAGAATGCCCAAAAACTGGGTCTGTTTTGGGCGCATCCGTATTGCCACCAAAGTTGAAACCCGGTTTTTAAAAAATGACCTGAACGCATCCGAAATGCACCCAATGTGAGTTATAAATTTTCGGGTGTGGGGTTTTTCCCCGAGGACTTAAAATAAAAGAGTAAGGCAGGGCGGCAGGGGGCACTAGCAAGATTGTGATCTTTTGAGTTTTGATACCCAACTGTAGAGATTTTCAGTCCTAATTCAACTTCGATTTGAAAAATCCATACATTCATCAAAGGCTTCAGATATAAGTTTAAGGCTTTGAACAATCTGATTTCTAAACTTTACACCCAATCGCTTATCTTCTTCCACACCATGTTTCGACAAATTCAACCCAATACAGTACACCATGTTTCTACAAATTAAAGAAATACAGTTCAAAGTTCAAAGTTCAAACTCATTCATCATACTCGATCCGATTCTTAATTTCAACCGATTTATGCCATCGTACCAAACGATCTCTTAGAAGTATTAGTTTCAAATTGCCTATTTCACCACTTGAAGGTGTAAGCAAATGAATATGACTCCCTGAGTAGCCACGTTCATCTCCTCAACACTACAAAGCTAAAGCTTGTGTCCCACCACGTTCCACACGCTCATGCAAATTTCCCTTCTTGTCTTCCTTATACTACAAGGCATTTTTACGTGTCATTTTCGATCAATATTACACGAGCCTTGTTTATATAGAGATCCAATCAAGGAGACATTTATCATCATTCTTTTCAACTTGTCTTAATATTCACATCATGTTCAATGAACCTCTCTTATCTAGCCATTACAGAAATTATGTATCAAGTAATGGTGTTATCTAACTTCCCTGTCTTAATCTTTTGAATCTGGGTGTCAAGCATGACACTTTCTGACTAGTAGAACTCCTTTCATAGTACATAATACTATTTATTATGGGATTTAAAGCTCAGTACAGCAAAATCAAAACCAGTAAGCATAACAAATGGATTAAAAAAACAGTCAACAAAATCACAACTCTCTCTGTTTTTTGTTTTGCTTTTTTTTTTTTAATCTCCTGAACCAATAACACAGATCTCATAAATAATCTAATTCCTTTTCTTTTCATACAACAGCTCTCAAATTTCTATTTAATGTAACACAAAAAAGAAAAAAGAAATCCATAAAATACCTCCAAAATGATCTCTAGGAAATGGAATTCCTCCATCTCCTAGGAGTCTTCCTAGTCATCTCAGCCTGTGGAAGTTGAGCTCCTCCAACCATATCACTTCCCTCCATATTCCCCATTTTTGTAAGCTTGCTAAGCTTTTTCCATCCACTAGTCCAAGCTGAATGCTTTCCACTATTCCCACCACTAGTCTTATTCCCCATCTTCTCAAACTGCCTCTGCATTGCCTCCATCTCATTCTGCAGCTCAATGTACTTAGTCTTGACGCTCTCGAGCTCGAACTTAAGCGTGTTTATATCCTTCTTGGCGCTCGCCCACCCTTCTTGGAATGACTGTGGCGTTCCCTCAAGGAGCGTTTTTCGGTTTGGGATCATGGGTTGGTAATTGCTGTTGGGATCACCTCCTGAGGATTCAGCAGCTTTGATTGTGTTGTTGGCTAATGCATTGCTGATCTTGACTTGCTCAGAGAACAGGACTTGGACGACTACTCGCAGTGGTAGTCTCTCGTTTTGTGCTGCGTGCATGCACGCGTCTATCGAGAGCTTTTGGCAATCCATTACTCTGCATAAACGCTTTCTTTCGTGCTCTGATAGTGTCGGGTGTGCCTGTTTTTTGGTGATAAGGAGTTAGTGATACAAAAATTAACAAGGGAAACTTTGAGGTTATGTACATTTGTTATCATGATTCATGAACCATATCTTGAATAGGGCCTTAGGTTATTCATTTTCAGGGCATAGGATAACTCGTGCACTTGATTCATAGGTTAGAAAAATAGTTGATAAATGGTTTCCGTTGTTGGTTATGTTTTTAATGAATCACGTCAAACTCAATTGTCGAAAATGTCAGTGATGATGACAATGTCTATGATACCAAATGGACATATAACCTTAATGATGTAAGTTATTATTTGCATTTTACTAAGTTCACTACCCTAAGACTTTGTGTTGTTTTCTGCATTTTCTCCAAGCTAGTGAGACCCCTAAAGTTTTAACATGAATATATCCTGTGATGCTTTTAGTACTTAGCTTTGTCAACTGTCATTTTAAAGATCCTACAAAAGTACAAAGTCTGTCACAAAATTCAAGTTCAATCAAATTCTTGGAACCAAACTCAACTGATTTGATACTAGAAAGCCAAGACATAGAAATTACCTTAAGGTAGGAGTCAATAGCGCGATAAAGGCCATCATCACAGCTCCTAGCGGATTCAGGTAGCGCCTCAGCAAGAACCTGAAACTTAGTAAGCGACAAATGTCGGTCCCTTGCCACCTCAGTCAAGTAACTATCCACAAGCCTAGCCACCCTAGCCTTAGCTGTGCCACTACTTTGCATGCTCTTCTCACTCTGCATTCTGCTACTTGGACTCGAACACTGATCCACAGTCTGTTCCTGCACCAAAAAATGTTCCAACAACCTCTGCACCAAATCCACATCATACATTGTATTCTCCCCTTTCCCTGAATTGTTATGATAGTAAGGAATCAGAAGATCAGCCAATGAAGCCTGCTCAAATTGCATACCCACTCGTTTTTCGAGCTCAGTCACGAGTGCTGGAGCCACTTTCAGCATGTTAGCCATTCTTAGAAGCCTCAGTAAAAAGCTGCAGGATAAACTGTCTTTTTGAGGAGGCAAAATGCTGATTAGGCTCTCTATGATCATCCTACGGTCCTTAGCGACTGCAGATTGTGATGCGTTCGATTCTTGGCCATCGACTATAACCATGTGAAGCCCGCCTCCTTTCCAACCGGTTTCCTCTAACATAGCTTGCTCCTTGATCAAGCCAGGAAGCCATTTCGATGCATAGTGCATGATCGAGGCGCCGATGAGCTCGAATCTCATTCCCTTGACTTTAATAGCGGTTATGACACGAACGAAATGATCGATACGAAGAAACGACACATCCTCGAACCACCAATCCGGTGGGACTAGCCTACCGGGACTAGGACTACTCGGGTTCGAGTTCGAGTTGGAGTTGTTGGGAATCATGAGCTGATCATTCCACCTACTCGGACTCGAGATTCTTGAAGTGGGCCTACCCGTGTAGGCCCAACGAATCCCTTTCGGATTGGCACATGCCTTCCAAGCAATGGACTCACTGCATCTCCTCACAATTTGGAGATTCTCAGCCCATGGTGAGAGCCTCTCACAACTCTTGAGCACAACAATGGAGTCTCTCCATGATGAGAGCACAACATAGCTCAAAAAGGCTTCTGTTTTGAAGATGAGGTTTCCTTCTTCTAAATCCTCTGTCATTTCGAGAAACTCGGCTGCACAACGCAGGCCGGAGATGTTGGAGGCTGTGAGATCCACTGCAATGCCATAGCAGAATTTGGAGGCTAGCTCAAAGGCCTCGGATCCGCCCGGTAGATCGTCTAGGATGACCTTGTTCAGTTCTCCGTGGGATGAGTCATAGATCACTCTGTTTAGCTTCCCACTTCTTGAGATCAATGGATACTGAGAACACACCATGACAAAATATGCTAAAAACGGTCAGTCCTTGATTGTCTAGATATATATTGCAAAAACTAAGGGGAAAAAAAGTACTTGAAATATGCATAAAACACAAAAAGTTATGCTGCAGATTAACCAAATCTTTCGAGAGAACAAAAATCGCGACAAGCTCAGAACTTGAGGTTCTCATCCTCAAAAATGTTTTAGGATGATTTTCAAGAAGATCTTGATATAGATAATACCAAAGTTTCTGTACCTTGTGTAAGTGGAAACTGGCATCATCAATCTGAACAAGGAGATCACTTGGAATGTCACTAGCAACAAACCTGAAGATACAGCAAATGATGAAAGATTATCATATCATATGATATAAAACATAAATTGGAAGAAGCAAGTAACATATATATGATCATGGGAGATTACCAATTCTGCCCTCTCTGTTCAAACCCATCAGTCTTGAGGCCCTGTTTGGAAGTGGAAAGTGAATCAGCTCCATAGTCTCTGCCAGAAACAGACTCACTTTCAGAATCCCACATGATTGGATCAAGAAACCCTAATTAGTGTGATGAGTTTTGCAGTAGAAGATGGAGGTTTAGTAGTAAGATGAGGGAAATGGAGGAGTTTGTTGAGGGTTTTTTAGTTGGTGATTTGAAAGAGAGAAGAAGAAGAAGAAATAAACTCCACATGGGTATAGCTTGGATTTATCTCCAAACAATTATAAAGAAAACAGCAATTTATATATCTCCAAAGTTGATCCAAATTTGACACTAGATTTTTTTAAGATGTCTCGAATTAGATTTCTACCGGAGGCGTGTATGTCATACTCGTATGGAAAAGGATTTATCACTTCCTATGCTAAGAGTATCCAATCTAGACGTAAAGCGTCTTCGGTCAATCAAGGTCAACTGAACTAGGGGAAGTACCTAAAAAAAAAATATATCTTCACTGATTTCACAGATCTTCCTCTTTACAAACACAGGCTGTTCAGAAATGGGCATTTTGGTACTCATCTGCTACTGTTTCTTGGTTGGAACTTGTATGGTCTAAATTGCTTTTATTTTTCTTTTCTTTTTTGTTTTCCTTCTTTATGTTTTTTTTTCTCTAATCAGAATCAGCTTTGGGCCTGCCAGTTCTTTTTTATGCTGTACTTTGTTACCAAATGGGAGCTGTTACTTATGATATGATGACAGTAAGCATTTCTTCTTATGGTATTGAGCACCAAAATTTCAGTGTCAGAAATTTCTCACATGCATTTGGACAATATATACATGTATTCGTGCAACTAAAAACAATTTTTTTTAATCAAATCTTTCATTAAGGTTAGAAAAATTGTTACTGTACTCCGTAATATGTTTAGAAAATCAATCCTCATTGCCAAAAAAAGAGTACTAAATTCTCAGAACTAGTAATCTTCCTTTATAAATATGTTTTATAAGTGCTTACAAAACTAATTAAATTTGAATGACTATTTAAAGAGTAGTTGAATTAGTGATAAGAGTACAAACTAAAATCATAAACATTCTTTGAAATAACAAAGTAGTTTTAGCTGGATATATAACTTTGATCGATGAGAAAGAAAATTTAATTAAAAAAGTGTATATTACCAGTTAACAACACATACATGTTAATGGAAATTGCAAAACTTAGTTGGAGTTTTGCAAATAGTTGTTGGTACCTAAAAAACATGGCCTAAGTTGGTTGAGTGACAGATTCCAATGCTTGAGATCTGAGCTTTGATCTCACTTTACACAAAGGATCCATGAGATATTCCCTTTTGTGATATATCATTACTAAAAACGACATCACTGCGATTGATATTGATGCTCTTGCTCGATCACTAATCAATAATAGTTTAACTTCTTTCCTCGTTTGTTTTTTGTGGGTCGACTGTTTAACTTCTTCCTCTATAACAATGAAACAATTTTAACATTACCAAGAATACAGAAATGTTTTTGCAGGCTACTGCATGGATATACTGTGATCCCATGTGCAGCAAAGAGAACTTAATTTACTGCAAAATCAGTAAACTACCCACAAAAAATTATCTTAATAAAAGATTCACAGGAATTGACAATCTTATCTTGGCTCACATGTGGAGCTGTGATTGCAAGAAGAGGGGCCCTGTTTGTGAATGTGTACAACTGGAAGGTGATGAAAACACCCATATTCAATTCAATTTAATTTAATTCAGAGCAAAATCATTACTTAATTTTGAGAGTTTTGTCCCCCTTCTTTGAGTCTGCCAAAGCATATGGTATGGAACCCACCTGCTTATGGTGATAGTGATGGTGTTAATGTGTTGTGTTTTGTGGGGTAAATCAAGCTCCCCTCTTCTCTTCTAGGCTTCTAGCTAGTTATTATAAACTTATAATAACACATCCTCTTATTAACATTTGTGAGACACCTTGGCCCACTTCACTTTCTTTCCCAAATCATTGCTCTTCTTAAACAATAACCACTTCTTTTATTATTTTAATCTGATTGGATCAATTATAGTTATATGACATGCATATACTATATATTTTATTTAAGAATAAGGGTGCATTTGAATATCATTAATAATGTCATTATTTGATATCAAGAATAATCAAATATCAACAAATCACTAGGAGACAATTAACAATCATTTTCTACCATTGAAATTAGAAAAACAAACGCTCAGATTAGACTTTTATTAAACAACGAATAATTCAGATATAATTCAGAAATGCCAAACATTTCCTGAATAGTTCATGTATTATACATCCTCATCCCCTCGCTTTACCGCTTCTAAGATGTTTTTTTTACGTTCATACAGTTTTCCGAACGTTCACCGTTGTACTGATAAAATGTTCACCCACTTTTGCCAAAATGTTCATGATTTTTTTAAATATATATTTTCATTGATTTTATTTTTTTCGTTCATTGAATTTCGTTGTGAATATACCATGAACACTAATGTTCAATGTCATGAACACTAATGTTCAAGCTGGTAATGAACCTTGAATATTGGTGTTGATCATGTTCCTTGGGTCTATTTTTCCGATCACGTTCATTGTTGTGAACATGCCATGAACATGGGTTTTCTGTGTCATGAACATTGATATCAATGACTATAAACATGAAGAATAATATTCATACTCATGAAGAATAATATTCATGGATTGCTAGGTGTTATCTAAGACATGATTGTCATCGGAACTTTGACATTATAACACTCAATAGTGTTGTTATATATGACATCCAAAGGCGTTCTTGATCACAAGCGATTTGAAGTTGTTAGAAAAAAATGAATTTGATCGAATCATTGACCTTAGTGTGGAAAGGAAGCAAGAATGTCTTGATATCCTTGGGTTCAGGCAAGGATTTTTTCCTTTTAAGTATCTTAGAACTCCTCTTCATTCCAAGAGGCTTAAGGGCAGTGATTATGAGCCTCTACTAAACAGATTGAGATCTGTCCTCAATGGTAGAAATGCTAGACATACTTCTTATGCTGGGAGAGCTCAAGTTTTGAGAGTTGTGCTAGAAGGAGTACTTACTTTCTGGATGCAATCTTTGCTCATTCCCAACAAGGTGATTAAGAAAATTGAAGCCATTTGTAGAGCATACTTGTGGTCTGGTAACATTGACAGTAGGAAAGCCTTGGTTGCTTGGAAGTCTACTTGTAGAGATATGGAAGAGGGTGGATTGGACTTTAAGGAGCTTCTTTCTTGGAATAAGTCTTTGATGTGCAGACTTATTTTTGATATTCATATTGACAAAGTCAATCTGTGGACTACATGGGCTAAGCAGGATCTGATGAGAAGGCAGGGGATTTGGCATATTGATTTTATCAGTACTAGCTCTTGGATGTGGAAAAGTTTACTCAAGTTTAGAGATGAGATTCTTCTTCAGTGTCAGACTAATCAACTCTCTGATCATAGCTTGAGTAGAACTAATGGCAAGCTCAATTGCACTGCATTATATCACTTGATTAGGCCTCAGTTCCCTAAGATCTCCTGGTGTACTGTCATTTGGAAGGGTGTGCATTCTAAGAAATGGAGTTTTGCCTGTTGGCTTGCAACTCTTAATAAGCTTCCTACTGCAGCCAAGCTTTTCTCCTGAGGTATTATTCCTAGCCCCTTATGCTCTCTTTGTGGCCTTGCACAGGAAACTGAAGAACACCTATGGTTTCATTGTAACATCATTAAGAATGTTAGTGACATTGTTCTGAATTGACAAGGAATTGGTGATAGAAAGATCTCCTTGTCTGATTGGTGGAATTGGTTTTCTGAGTGTCCTAAGAAGACTAATAATATTTACCTCAGCAAGCTAATGGCTTTGGAATGCATAGTCTTCTACACTTGGAAAATGATGAATGAAGTCATCTTTCAAGCTAGTACTATCAATGTTGATCATTGTGCTTCTGAGATTATTGGTGCTTGTAAGCTTAGAATTTTACATAAGCTTAGCATTTCAAGTAGGAGAGGTAATGCTATGAGAAAGAGATTACATGTATAGTTGCTCCTTAAGTCTTGTTTGTTTGCATTACTTTTTTAATCCTATCTTAATACAAATTTTACCATTTGGCGGAAAACTTAATTTGCCATGTATCAGTATGTAATTCATTTTGTCAAGTGTTATAATTTCTGTACATTCTCCATGTGTCTTATGTCCTTAATTTTTCATTAGTTTACAATTATACCAAATCTTTTTTCCCATTTGCTTTATTAATTTTCTTTATTAATTTGCTTTGGATGATATACTTTCTAATTTTCTTATTATTTTTATTTTTATTTATTCTTATCAACCCACAATTTTGAAAAACAATTAACCCAAAACTATTTTTTTAATGAAAGTTAAATAGTTTTACTATATTTAAATAAATTTATCGGTTTTTTCGCCGGGTAACCCTCGGGTTTCGACAAATTCGTATGGTACCCACAATTTTTGACAAATTCGTCGGGTAACCCTGAGATTTTGGAACCGTTCACCACATGCCCTTCCGTCTATTTCCTTTTAACAGATCGTTTCTCGGCTTCCATCCAACTTTATGTAACCACGTTTACTTGAATTACAAATTAAGCCCATTTTAACAGATCGTTAACTTTTAATTTTAAAAAAAGAAATTAAGGTACATGTTGTAACTTTCAAGCCCGATACCTTTTCTCCTTTCCATCACTTTGTCCCACCACGAAGCCAAGTTCCGGCGGCTTGACTCGAGCAAACCGGCGACGAGGAAGTCTCCCTTCGTGTGCGTCTTCTTCGGCGAGGAGGAGCGGTTGTATTTCGTTTTTAAATCAAAATTTAGGGTTTTTTTATTCAGTTTGGGGCTCACCTTCGCCGGACCAACGACGACTATTTCAGAAGTTGGTGCGAGGAAGAGGCCGCTTCACCTTATGCTCCATCTTCGTGTGGTGGTGCGAAGAAGAGGACATTTTGTAATCAAAATATTGTTGTTGTGGTGAAGTTTGTTTTCTTATTGCAACCTATGCTGAAGTGGAAAAAAATTGACATTGCAATAAGCAACGAATAGGTAGTCATTTTTGTGATGATGATGATGATTAGTGTTTAAGAAATCGATCTCAAATAGGTAGTCATTTTTTTTTGATAAACACAAGCAACGAATGAAAGCTTTGTGATAAACACAATAAAATCTCACCATAAGTTTGTTCACATTTAGAACTCTGAAGAGTTGATTAAAATGTTACCATACTTTTACAATTGAGTAGATATACACCAACAAATCTGGCCTCTGATTTTTCTTTTGTTCATCCACAAAAAGAATAAATTGGGTATACATTCAGAAACAAATAAAAATCATAAAAGTTAACTATGAATATCATATGCTTCTGCCTCGACAACTGCTCGTGCTGCAACAACAAGAGCATCATGGCAGCTTCTTAATTCTTTGGAAAATCAGCCATGTCAAAAATCGCTCCCTTGCAAATAACCAATACTCACTTTCAAACTCTCAAACACGTTAATCTGATTGAGCTTTCTTCCGATTTAATTTAAAAACCCTAAATATAGGCATCACCGTCTATATATCTGTCCCTGCCACCACCTCTAGATCACCTCCAGCCCGGTGCGCTAGAAGCGTCAGCCTTGCTTAACTTTCCTTTGTTGTTGGTCCGTTCACCACATCCAGCCTCCGGTTCCTCGTCGCCGGAGCTTGGCTTCCTGGTGGGACAAAGTGAAAAGGTATCGGGCTTGAAAGTTACAACATGTACCTTAATTTCTTTTTAAAAAAATTATAAGTTAACGATCTGTTAAAACCAAATAGACGGAAGGCCATGTGGTGAACGGTTCCAAAATCTCAGGGTTACGTGACGAATTTGTCAAAAGTTGTGGGTACCATATAAAATTGTCAAAACCTCAGGGTTACCCGGCGAAAAAACCATAAATTTATCATCTTTTTAATAAGTTTAATCTGATTTGTGATCGAAGAGCTTACATCATTTTGTTGAGTAACGGCTCTATACACTAAAAAATGGTGTTATATACACTCACATACCCACGGAAAAAGGATGAGTGTGCGTGGGGGATCACACGTACAGGAGCCGTGAGCGTGATTTTTTTTACGGATATCCGAATCACGAGGATAACGGCTACGGGAACAAAAAAAATTGTCCTACCCACGCTTGATACTAGCTTAAGGCATAAATGAAATAATTGAAATAATTAAAATAATTAATAAAACAAAACCCACGCATATCACTAGCGCATGACTTCAATGAAAAATTTGTTTTCAAGACCCTCGGGAACGCGAAGCATGGGCGAGGTATTAGCGTTTTTGTTTTCCGTAAATTTTTTGTACAACCGACGCAAACCTTATAAGGTAATAAAATACATACGGAAGATTTTTGAAAAGATTATTTCCAACGAAATTTAGAGAGTTATAAAACATAACCTATACTCTTCTTTTCTTCTAACTTACTTTGAACACATCAATAAAAATTCTAACTTAGAACACATCAATAAAAAGAACTATGTCAAATGGAAGAGATAAAAAAAAAGCAAATACATTAAACTAAAATATGCTTAAAGCATCAACTACGCCTTAATTGAATTTAATCCACCCAGCTACAATCTCATTTCATCTATCTAAATTTTTATAGATTCATTTGGGTTGAATTGGACTATTGAGTTAGGTAAATTAATTCGACAATCTCATCTAATTGTATTATTTGTGTTGCTTTTGTATACTAGTATATTTCCGGCGCTAGAGGCTTTAACAATTATATTATTTTATAAAGACAATATAGAATTGACTAGAGTTGAATTTTATTAGCATAAGATGGTCCATCCTCCAGGCCTCAATATCATCGATATCCAAATGATCTAGAGTTGAATTTTATTCTTATGTTTTCTCTTTAAAATCTCCTATTTTTATATCCAAACTATTAACATTAAGTTTCACAATGAGATAGAAGGAAGGAAGAGAATCTCGAACGTGTTTGACCTCGTGACTCGAGAAAAGAAGATCAATATTGATCAAAGAGAATTTTGTACAAAATTTCAATGACGCTATGAATTTATCTTCATTCTCAACGTGAAACCAACATTCACTATAAGTATTTTATCACTCCCTAAAAGGTGAATACCTTTTCAATTTCTCTTGAAACCAAGAGATCTACCTTTGAACATATTACGAAACATGAGAGAAATAAGAGAGGAGAATGAAAAAGGTTAATTTTGCAGGCAACATTGTATGCTTAATTCTCAGTGGAGCTCCTTAGCTGCCTCAAATGATTATTAAATTAGGTACTATTTTCCATATTTAACTCTAACTTCAGGAATTTTCACTTGTCTAATTCATTAATTATGCACTCTAAAGTCTAAACATGAACTGAAGATCTTCCTAATTTGTTTATCATGTCTATGAGTTCTTACTTAAACAATCTCAGGAATGGCCCTCAAAGTCTATTGAATGAGACTTAAAGATGTATCAAATGATAAATTAACATCATTACTGAGTTAGTCAAATGAAAGCCCCTTGTAGTATGCACCCTGTCTCTTTTTGAATTCTAAACACATGTCTATTCAATTGATAAACTTTCAAGTAAGTGGGGTTTTTATTTTTAATTCATGGGACACACGTTAATAGTTCATATGATGGATAAAAAAACATTTAGAATTCATAAAGAAACAGAGTGCAGATTATCATCATCCAATAACATGCTTTGATTTGCTCCATCTCAAAGTTCAGCACTTTGCTAAATTGTGATTGACTTAATCCATCCCTGTAAAGAAAATAAAAATTGTTATGGTAGGCTGGAAATTGTGACATACATAGATCTACAATGAGAAAGGAAATTATTAAATTTCAAGTTGTAATCAACTCATTTATGCAAAGGAAGACTAAAATTTCTCAGTTCAGCTGGACAATCATGGTTAATTATTTACATGATCCTAAACTTGTGGAAATTGCACACTTACATGTCAAAAGTTATAGATTTATTAAATTAAGCAAAACAACTCTTGTTTCACTGAACATTATTTTCTTTTGATACTCATTTGACCCTTTATTAGCAGCCAGAAAATGATTAAAAAATTTGGATAGAAAATCCCTAGCCAAACTACAAACATTATACAGAAAATTAAGCAAAACCCACAACCTAACAGTCATGACCTGCCTGATGTTTTCAGACTTTGAATCATGAGTATATCACCAAAGCCATTATTTTTACTTTAATCTAGCAAATCAAAATTAAATATCCAAATGATGCATCACTGGTAAGTTCAGTTCTATTTCTTACATTTCAAAGGGCTTTGCAATGAAGTCTATACAAATAACCAAAATCACATGTCATGTCAATCAATTCCATCCTCTTTCCTATTTTCAGAATCTCGTAGAAAAATCAAGATCCTCACACTGCAACTCAAAAGCATCACTAAATTTTAAAGCAGAGGCAGATCAGATCACATTTTGCAAAATTTTAGCAACAGATCACATTCTTCACAAGTAACTCAACACCATCATTGCTTTTTATTAAATTTGGTTACTTCCTTTCCCAGTCTCCTTTGTTCTTAAATCCTCTGTAATTCTGTTTCAGAACTTGAACCATCTTCGTGTTCTCCACTTCTCTTATCATTTGGACATCCTTGCTTTCTCCAAAAATTTGTGTAATTAGCCTTACAACATACACTAATTCTATATAAGTGATTAAATTATGACAGTTGAAAATGACCATTTATGTAGATTTTACAAAGTGCTATGTTTTTCATCAAATATGAAATATTTCAAGCCCTTGCTATACAGAAACAACTTGCTCCCGCCCCATTTCTATAATCAATGAAATACAGTGCTAAGAGAACACATGAGGCATTACCCAAGGCGATTCACCAATATGGTCTTCATGTCCATAATTAGTAACATGAGCTTCAATTTTATAGTTCCACTTCATTATAAAAGCGCTTTCAAATATGATCTTTTGAGGTTCTCATCACAGATTATGTGCAGAAAATAAGTAAATTCACTTCCAATGAGCATGTCATTTTACCAACCAACCTACATTAGCTTACTTACAATATTTTATTATCCATGCTATGAAATTTTGCACCTCGACAAAGGGACCATCTTGGAAGTTATGTATGTGGATTTGTCTCTGTCTCCAATGGAAACTCAACGTTCAAGGCTGAATTGCTTGGTCTGCAGCAGGGCCTCCGACTTGCCCAATGGAAAGGAATCGACCACTTGGAGGTTGAAACCGATGCCCTGGAAGTAATCGACATGCTAACTTCCGATGAACCATGCCCAGCTATCTACCGAGAGCTCATCACGAATATCAAAAACCTTCTCGCGGACCGGAGCTGGGAGACGAGCGTCAAATTCGTCCCTCGCCTTGCCAACCAAGCAGCTGATTGGTTAGCTAACGCCAGTTTCGAATACGCTGGAGATTTTATTTCTTTTAGTACTCCTCCTGCTGGACTTGTTCATTTTGTTGAAAGTGATATGCTTGTAACTTGTAAGTGAACAATTGCAAGGTTATCACGATCATTAAGGGTATCACTTTCCGTTTGCACCAATTTTTTTTTTTTGGGAATTTTCAATGTTTGTTACCATATATTTATAAATAAATTGGTTCTAAAACACAAGATTGTGAAGGATCCTCTTTGTGAAATTTTATACGACCGTATATCTTGCTGGATTTTCCATGCCATACTCTCCTCTTTGTGAAATTTTATACGACCGTATATCTTGCTGGATTTTCCATGTCATACTCTCCTCTTTGTGAAATTTTATACGACCGTATATCTTGCTGGATTTTCCATGCATTCTCTTAATCTTTGTACTTGAAATTACAACATATAATTTCATTACAAAAGCAATATTACGTATCAGTTATATTATACAATCACAAAGGCACTAATTTTATTTATTTACATAAGCACTAATCTTCATTCAACTACATAAGAAAGACGTATATACAAACCCATACTTAACATAATCCCTATACAGAAGAAGAAGGATCCTGTCTGCAATTTGGACAACTTTGTTTCCGTAACAACCATGATTCAATGCATAAACAATGAAACATGTGCTTACATGGCATTTTTTTTACTACAGTGCCCTGTCTGAATGGTTCAAGGCAGATTGAGCAATCAAGATCATTACCAGAATATATGACACTCTCCAAAGCTACAATGTCCGATTCTGAAGGAATTGGAGATCCATGATATTGTTCAGTGTCCGTCTCTAAATCTGAAGAAGAGGGAGCATCTATCAATTCAGGCAAATCACCTGGATCAACTTCAATCTCTACGCTTATAAATCGTACCATGCCCCTTTGAATGAAGAAAGGGTCATCAATAACCCAACTATCTATATAATCACAAACCATTTCAGTTGCACATAAATGTTGCAAAACACTTGGCACATAAGCGTGATCTAAAATCAATTCAATTTCTTGAATTGAAAGATGTTCTCCCCTCCAGTGATATGTAGTCAGATACTCCTCCACCGTTGTATATACACTGCAGAAATACTTGACTACGATTGTTGTCTCATCGGAAGGTGAGGTATATCCACCTGTAACTCGGACGGAAAATTTTCCACAACCATAATGATATCCTTGGCATAACTGAGAAGACGGGGGCATTCTACAGAAAAAATAACTAAATAATTTAGAGACAACATATTGCTTGTAAATAACTTCACAATAGAGCTGCATACTATGTCAAGAATTTAGAAACTCAAAACTTCAATGTGTCTTATTGTAAAGTAATAAAGATGCCAAAATTCAATGTTATTTCTGTTTTTTCAAGCAATAAGCTAGAGTCATATTCTCATTCCAAGTAAGTTTCATCTGAGTATACTGCAAATTTTGGTCAGGCAATTGAAACAATGACTTGTTTTAAGGTTCTATTTGTTAAGTAAATACCAGATGCACAAAAAGATCAACTTGTAAACTGCAAATTGAAACAGTGACCTGTTTTAAGGTTTTATTTGTTAAGTAAACACCAGATGCACAAAAAAAAATCAACTTGTAAACTGCACATTGAAACAGTAACCTGTTTTAAGGTTCTAGTTGTTAAGTAAACACCAGATGCACAAAAAAAATCAACTTGTAAACTGCAAATTGAAACAGTGACCTGTTTTAAGGTTCTATTTGTTAAGTAAACACCAGATGCACACAAAAAATCAACATGTAAACATTTCATTACCTGCTGTTTTAACTGACAAGACACGAGAATTTTACATGAAAAAAGTAAAGAAGAGATTTTAGAAACGAACAAAAAACAATTGCAAGTGCCCAAAAAATAGGTTAAGGCTTATCATTATATGATGTCTTGACTGTATGAGTGTATGACTAATCAGTGGCTTATAGGCATAACTGAGAAGAGATTAAAAAAGAGATTATTAAGAAGAAAAATGTAAACAATCAGAGAAGAAATTAATTAAGACCGTATAGAAGAGATTACCAGGTTCACAGAGAAGCAATTCTTTTCTGAAAGGGAACTCTGAGAAGAAGATCAATGAATTAAAAGACTTTTGATTTGAGTTTAAGAAATCATATGCTGTCAAACAAAACAGAAATATAATCACAAAGAGACATAGTTCCACCAAGCAATATATCAGGACTTTTTAGAGAGACAAACCTGTGACGAATTCATTGATCTTCTTCTCAGAGTTCCGTTTCCGAAAGCCAGTGAATATATCCTCGTTAATCTCAGATGCAAAAGGTGCAGAATCAACAACTAAGCCTTTTTTACTGTAATTTGGGTAGAAAATTAGGATTTTGAGATGAAGATGAATGAGAGGAGAAGATGAATGAGAGAAAAAACGATTCAAAGCAAGATGCATATTGAGGTTAAATAGTGAGTGTACTTGGCAGTTGAAGGCGGTTATGGAGGAGTGGAAGTAGTGGGGAGAGTGGGGGGAGAGGGAGAGAAGATGCAACTGCTGAGAGAAGGAGGTTGAGAGCGAAGAAGACGACAATTTCTGAGAGAAAAGGCAGCACATGTTTAAATCGTAATCAAGGGCTGCAAATTTGGGCTGAAAAAAATAGGTTTTAATTTTTTGTTTTGGGCCTGTAATAAGCTGCCACGTGGCTGAAAGTTAGAGCCCCTTGAAGGGGCTTGCTTTAATCTTTTAGTAGATGAATCTAGAACTATATTTTTTTTCTTTTTGAATAAATATTGGTGTTTTTTTTGGACATATCAAAGATAGCAAAATACTAAATTTAGCTTGAAAGTTAGAAAACTAAAAAATCTCTAACCCGTGTTTGAATGAGGTATAATTAAAGGGAGAGGAGAGATAGTAAAATATGATAGAGAAAGAAAATGAAATGAATAAAGAATAAATTTAAGTTAATATTGTTTGGATAAGATAGAAAAGGAAAGATTTAAAAAAAAATTAAAGTGATTTTAAAAAGTTGTGTCTCGCTAGGATGGAAAAGAAAGCAAAGAAGATAAAGAAATCCCTTCAAATTCCACCTAAATTACGAGGGTGACTACACCATCCAATCCTCTCTGAATTCCCTCTAAATTGGCCGCCTCGAGTTTTCTTTTTCAAATGTCGCCCAAGCGACAAGATGACCGTTGCCATGGTCTATATAAGTTAAGGATGTACATCTGGTCCATATCGGATAAAATTCTCCATATAATTACTAAAACAAAAAGCTCAAATTCATCAATTAGCTATGCCACACCATCTTCTAATACATGTCTTTTTCTAAAAATCAAAATTAATACTACCTCCGTTCTTTTATAATTGTCATTCTAGGATTTTTAAGACAAATTAAGAATTTAATTTTTTCTCAAAATTACCCTTAGTTAATTTCCTTGATTAGTAATGTTCAAATAATAATTATTTAAGATTCCAAATCTAGTAATAAACATAAGGGAAAATCTGACAAAATCTTGCCAAATTAGCTAAAGCAACAATTAAATAGGAACAAGGAAAGCAAGCTAGAATGACAATTAAAAAAGAACGGAGATAGTATATATTTAAAGATCAATATCCTAATTCTGTTAATATTATTTCCTTATTTGAATACAAATCAATTAAAATATATATACAGAGATCATTATCCTAAATCTATTGATAAATTTGTACACATACCATTGTAAACAGTGAGATAACTTCCAATTATTTATATAATATTAATTTAAAAATAAATATTATAACTATATACTACATATTGTTTCTATGTATTTGTAAATAAAACAAAAAATTATAAAATCATTATGCAAGATCCGCTCATGACGCAGAATAAAGCTAGTATTCCTTAAACTCGGCTCGAAGACTAGACGGTAGTATTCGGTCCAGATAGGTCCATTTTTTATTTGGTATGGTCGGAGACTAGTTATAGTTATGTTATTTTCTGATCGTTTATTTTTAATAATTAATAATTTATTATTATTTGTAGTTTTATAATATTTCATAATATTGTATAATATATCTTGATATATGTTTATTTTTCATAAGAAATTAGTTTTGATAGTAGTATTACACTTAAAGATTAGAAAGCAGAATACCGATGAATTGAGTAAATGACCTATATGTAACGTTTTTATTAGGAAACTAGCCCCCTAGAAAAATGACCCCCTCCCCCAAGTTTTTCTTATTACTAGACGATTTGGGCCCGCGCTACGCGTGGGGTTTACGGCATATAAAAGTTCAGACTAAGGCGTTCCGGAATCGAAGAGTAGAAGATGATGATATGTTCCATACATATTCATTATAGACAGGTGTTGGTGGGTCAAAGTCATCATTTAGGCGACATATTCATAAACGTAGGAAATAAATGGGAAAAGAAAAAATCAATAAAATAATAAATTAAAAACAAAGCATTAAATGTAGTGGGATTAATTTGAGGAACCCCTAACTTTATAGTATATTAAGATAATATTAAGTTATACTTTAACAAACTCGTTCACCCATTGCTCGCTCATTCCCGATCGGCCGAATCATTCTCCTTCTTCTCCATCCCACACTGACCTTTCTCGATCACCGATTTCATCCTCAAAACGATGTTCTTGAAACCGATTACAAATGTGGATCTCCTTCCAGATCGGATTCGCAAAGCTAGACACCATAGCTTGCGTTGTTCCTTATGCTCTGGCACGACAAAAAATGTCACTGCGAAATTGTAAAGTGTCGTTACGAAAGTGTAAGTGTCATTCATAAAGTGTCAGTACAAAACTAATACGGAGTACTAATAACACTTTAGATTATCATTACAAAAGTCATGCTAATGACACTTTAGATTATTATAGGGTGATGCTATATACACTCATTTTTTTGTCTATTTAGACTCAGATACCCACGCACCCGCAACGTGTGGGCGTGGCTATGTTGTCACGCATACAGAACGCGTAGGCGTACGTTTAAAACAGATATCCGACCATTATACCCACGCACCCGCAACGCGTGGGCGTGACTATTTTGATAAAATATTATGCCTGCGTAAATTGTACCCGTAGGGTAATTTCGGAAATATTAAAATATACCCACGCACACCCAACGCGTGGGCATGGGTTTTTTCAAAAATATACCCACACCCACGTGTTGCGTGTGCGTGGGTACCTGACGTTGGTTACTGGGCTGATACGAGAATTGATCAGCCAAATTGAAAAACGAAACTACAGCCCCAAGAGAACGTTTTTACGTCAAAACTAAAAAACGTATCCTCTCCGCTTGCAACTTTGTAGATAGGGAGTGATAAAAGTGGACGAGGGCTTCGCCAGTTTAGTATGAAAGGTAACCACCAAATCTTTGTACATAATTGTAACACCCTTGTCAAGTTACAGAATTACTCTTGGTGACTAAGACATTTATCAGTGGTTATATCCTTTTTTAACATCTGTGCTAGTTGTTAGTTGCTAGTTGCTTATTGCTTCTGTGTCTTTCTACATGGTTCTAGTATGTGAGAAGGTTCAAAGAAAAGGAACAACGACATATAATGAGGTTGGTTGATTTCATCGACTCACTTTGGTTTTAGGACAAATATTTACCCCCAAATTCTCAATTTGGTTTTAGGATTAGGAGGTCATATAACTACAAAATCTATCATCATAAAGTATTATATCCAAAATAACATACTGACATAAAGTATAAAACTACATAATCTAATGTGGATCAGATCTATCCTCTTCCTCGCGCCCAGAACCGCTACCCTCACCACGCACATGTTCCGAGTTTTGAAAAAGAGATGCACGATGAGGTGGATCCGGAACGGGGTAAGGTTCCCCAGTCATAAACCCGATGAGAGAGATAAGGTACTCCGTCTCGTCATTACTGATACTTGGACATTGGAGACGCTCACGTACCGATCCAAGAGATAACTGAAGGCGCCGTGTAATTAAAATATATGTAAAAATCACGTAATATTACTTAAAATATAATAACCTTGTATAAACGAGAAATTACTTACCACAGTAGCATCAACAGCCGGAGGCCGAGGGACTTGTTGTGGTTGTGAGGTAGGATCCACATAAGGGTGAGTGATGTCGAGAAAATAGTCCATATAATGTTCGTCACACTCCCACGACCACCTACATCGCTGATACGCATCAATGTCGAACAAATGGCTCTTGCGCTCTTCCCAGGTAGGATACTCGTCTCCTTTAAACTCCACTTTGTAGTCACTAATATTTTCTATTCGATTTTCTGAGCTTGGAGCATAGGGTTGAAGTGGAGGAACCTTTCTAAGCCCAAACTGTCGTAGGACTCGGGTGGCGTAATACGACTCTTGGACATCCATGCAACGAAGAATACCATCCAGTCTAGAGAGTCGATGAGTAGTCCTAAAATTGACCTCTAAAAGTCCATCACCTTCCCTCCAAGGCATCCACTGCACCTGCAAATAATACAACAAGAGGGGGAGCAACATCCACCATCATACAACCATAGAACATTATCCAACACATTATTCAGCAAAATTTCGCAACCTAAACTCAGCAAATTCAGCAACAATAAATTTTGTTTACGCAAAAGAACATTATCCAACACATTATTCAGCAAAATTTCGCAACTTAAACTCAGCAAATTCAGCAACCATAAATTCAGCAAGCAAAATGGCTACATTATCCAGCAAGCATAAACTCAACAAAATTCAGCAACCATTATTCAGCAAAATGTGTATCTTATGCATGTTCAGCCTATCATAGGGAAAGAAGGCAAGCAGAAGATAGAAATAAAACCATACCTCCTCAATCGAAATTCCGTCTAGCAAGCGTCTAATTTCAATAAGCCTATCATGAGTTTGATTCCCAATGGGTCCAGGCTCGTCCCTAGCAGCTGCTCGTGGATCTCTCAACCTCTCTGGGTTAAGTGACGGAGGTCCTCCAAAACGAGGGAAATAACGCCAAATCCAACACTACAGAAATTAGAAAAACAATGACAAATCATACATCTACCTCTAATGCTTAAACTATCAGAAAGCATACCTGCAACAGTCTCAGACACCCTGCTATTCCAGCTGCATGGGCTCGGGACACCTCTCCCAAATTGCGATACAAGAGTGCAAGGACTCCGGCTCCCCATGCAAACTTGTCAGTTTTGTCATGGTTCAACACAAGTTGCATATACTTGTGTTTCACCTTATTGGTGGACCTTTTTATGCATAAAACATGAAAAATTGTTAGCAAACATAAGCATGAACTTGAAATAAACTAAATTGCTCGATTTATTCAAATTTATACCTATCGCAAAATATCGTACATCCAAGCAACAGGAAAAGATATGCTGATGCTATATCCTCCTGAGTCTTATCCGGATTCTTAATCATTGCCTCAATAAACTCTTTGATATGTGTAGCGTTGATGCCGGCATGTCCAGAGTATGCGTACATCTTATCCATTGTGATGTTGAACATCTCGCATATCTTGATACTAAGAGCTGAATCCGGCCAGTCGTCCTGTGGTGCAACCTCCAATCCATCAATTGGCAATCCCAAAATCATAGCCACATCGTGGAGAGTTATGGTAATCTCTCCCCAAGGGAAATGGAAACTGTTTGTTTCGGGATGCCAGCGCTCCACAAAAGCAGCAATTAAGACATGGTCTATGTCACCGTATCTCAACGTCCCAAGACTTGTAAGACCACTACGTTCTACAATACTCCACCATGAATCGGGATCGGTTCTTGCATACTGATGCAGTTGTGAAAAGTGAAGTTTCTGAGAGTAGCAACGCAATGTGTCTCGAACCTATCAAAATTATGACAAAGACAGTAAGAAAAAACAATACAGATAACTTATCACAAAAACGACATTATTCCTACAACTTAACTTGCTGGAAAACAGACAACTTGCTAAAGTTCAACAACTTAACTTTGAGTAAAAAAATTCAGCAACTTAACTTTGAACAAAATTCAACATAAAGAAGTAACATATAAATATTTGACTTACCCACTCATAACCCAACGGATCCCAAAGATATCGTGCTATATGGGTCGGGTAACTTGTGAGAACCGTCCCAAATCTAGGTCCCCCTGGCATCCACATATAATCATCTATCTGCTCATCTAAAAGATTCTCAAGATCCATGGGAGCCGGTTCAGAAGGAAGAACCGGTCGATCTCGTGGAGAACCACGATGTCTTGGTTGTCGCTCCTGACATGGGGCAATATTTGGTGCATTTGGTGGAGCAACTGCAGCTGTTGGAGGTGCTGGAGAAGGAGCTGTAGTCGGTGGAGGATGAGATGTAAATGGACGAGGTGGATCAGTAGCTGCAGCTGTTGGAGGTGCTAGAGAAGAAACTGCAGTCGGTGGAGTAGGAGATGTAAATGGACGAGGTGGATCAGTAACAGGTGGAGGGGGATCTGCAAATAGAGGTGGTGAAACACGAGTCAACTCCTCATCACATAAAGGAACTGTTGTGGGAAGTGTGTCGGGAGAGTCAGAATGATCTTCCGAATCATGCTCAGAATACGTGGTATCAGCATGATCTTGTGGTAAGGACACCTCAGGCTGAGTGTCTTGTTGTGTCGCCATCGGGGCATCAACTTGTACATCCTCTACGATCTGATTTGGGTTGGCATTGATAGGCCCTTCACCCTCATGAGCTGCAGCCTGAAAATCCATAGCCAATGCCAGACCAGGACGTTCTGTATCGCCTCGACGTATCGAGGCTGGAAGTCCTCGAGCTGCTACCCTACGAGACATAATGCGCTGCCTAGAGCGCACCTCCTCCGCCCTAGTTGCTAATTCCTGGTACATTTGAGTTGAAATGTCTTATTAGCAATATGCAATTCAAATCAAAGTTAACTGTATACTCATGCACATGATATTTATGTAGTTATATCGATAAAATTTTATAAATACCGTTCTCATGCTTTCGCTCCAAATAGGGATTTGGCCTGGAGGCCGAGTTATAGGTGTAGGAGTAGGTGAAAGTGCAAGAGTAGGTGTAGGTGTAGGATCTTGGATAGGCATAGTAGAAACAGGGTCAGGAGCGGGTCTTGTACCTCGACCTCTGCCTTGTCTGCCCCGCCCTCTGCCTTGTCTAACCCGCCCTCTGCCTCGTCTATCCCGCCCTCTGCCTTGTCCCTGTTGTGCAGCTGGCTGAAGTGGATGACTCTCATCATCTGCCATCTGAACGGAAACACAAGCTCATTTACATGGACTAATCCAAATCATAGTACTTGACACCATGTTTAAATTCAGCAACCTATGTCTTCTTTTAAAGAAATATCCTCCCCCCTCGTGAATGCAAAAGCAATGTTGAATGTCTTTCCCGTGGAAGTAAAACCAACCATCTCAATCAAAGGCATGCCATACCTGTATATATATATATATATATATTATTACAAGTATAGCATAACTACTACAAGAATCGTATAAAAGATTAGTAAAACAATAACAATACCTATTAGTCTTGTATGTGCCATCAATAATAACAACATAAGGGAATAGCTTCAGCAGATGCAGTGTCTTTGGGTTCGCAAAGAATAAGATATCCACTTGATTAGTAGGGCGCTCATTCCTGTGATACACTTTGTATCCCTCTTGTTTTAGGTATCTAAGTGCCCATTGCGTTATGGTTAATTCTCCCTGATCCTCAAATTGCATCTTCTGGCGAAAGTTGTTGATTTGTTTGGAGGATGTAACATTTCCTGGAAACCGGTCTCTAAGCTCAGCAATAATCCAACTTGCCTTGTTTCCCATCTCGGTCCACCTCCTAACCAGTCTCTCTTGTTCTGAGGTCATTCTGCCAACATATGCATGCCCAAGGAAACTTGTAGGAAGGGCATGGTTGTGGTATTCGAAATCAACTTCAAGCTCCCCCCATGTTTTTGCTTTTGTTACCTTGTCTACGGTCAACCTATATCCAATCACCATGAATCGACTATTGCACTTTTTTGTTTGAGTTCTCCTCCCTTCCACATTATTTTTGAGCTTATACACACCATAATTCTCACATACCATTATCACTCTATTAGGATTTGAGTTTTTAGTAACGATAACCATCATCAACTTTTTTCCAAATTCTCTAACCCAATTGAACATTTTCTTCGGGCAATCCCACAAATAGTCCACAGTAAAATCATCTGAGTAGTCTCTTGTGTATATCTATTTACAATATCGTTATTTAGATAAAGTAACATTATTATTCGAAAATAGACACATCGTTATTAGATTACAAAACTAAGTACAACCATACAATAAATACAAATACTACAGTTTCATGCAATTTTACCTCCTTAGGATCAATATAGTTTGACCTCAATTCTCCTTGCACCGATGACTCTCCATCTTGATTTGACATTGTTTTTCTTATGATGTGTTCAAATTGGGATAGAAGAAAAGAATAATATAGGTTTAGGTTTTATGCTTGCAAGACTAAAATTTTACTCTCCAAATTTCGCCGGAAAGAATCTTTTGAAAATCTTTCGTTCAAATTTATTACCTTAAAAGATATTGCGTCGGTTACACAAAATTTTTTCGGAAAAAACGGTAACACCCACGCCCACACGTCGCGTACGCGTGGGTCTTAAAACCAAACAAAACAGGCACGCCTGCGCAACGCAGGTGCGTGGGTCTTGATTTTAAGTTTTTTTTTTCCGATTATGACCTACGCGTATACGAAGCGTGAGATTCACAAAAAAAAAATTATACCCACGCACACGCGTTGCGTACCCGTGGATTAAATGTTTCGGATATCCATAAAATGGTCTCGCACACGCGTTGTGTTTGCGTGGGTAATTGTGAATAGTGTCATTACAAAAGTTTTTGTAATGCTAATGACACTTTAGATTATCACATTGAACTTGTCATTCATAACGTTTCATTACAACAACAAAAAATCATATCGAAAGTGTAAAGTGTCATTACGAAAGTGTCAAGTGTCATTCATAAAATGTCATTACAAAAGTAATCCTAATGACACTTTAGAAGTGAAAACTATTACTGATGACACTTTAGGATGTGAATTTAGAGGTGAAAAAGAAAATCATAATGACACTTTGTGTTTGAATAGAGGTGAAAAGTGACATTTTAGAGTGTCACCAAAACACTTAAATTGTGTAATCATAAAGATACTAAGTCCTAATTGTTATTTAAAATGTATTCCCTCCGTCCCTAAATGATAGTTCCATTGTTGTTTTTGACACTATTCACAATTCAAGAGAATCTTGTAAATATCTTTCAATATATAAGAAAAAATATAGTCATGTGAAATCTTGTTTGATTCGTTTCAATGAGCACTATAATAATATCAAAATTTTATAATTTTTACCAACTTGTAGTTAGAGATATTAACGATACAAAATGTGCATCGGCAAATGTGCCGGAGTGAAATAGGACCATCATTTACGGACAGAGGGAGTTATCATTATCAGAGTGTCATTACAATAGTGTTATCAACTGAAAATTTAGAAAGTCTCATTATGAAATAGTGAAATACACAACACTCTCTTCTGTTGAAGAAGTTTTACACAAAGAAGTAATGAAGTACATAAATTGTATATTTACACAGACCAAGTCTGTACAAAATTAAGGCAGAAAAATTGCCAATTTCGATGGCCAAACCAAAGAGAAAGCACACATCACGACATCACATCATCACCAACCGAGATAGAAAATCAGTGACATGAAGCAGCCGAGAAAACACTTCATCATCCTTGTTTTGAAACTCTATAAGCATTCGTTTGACTTTGTTGTAGCAGATCCTGCAACTTCCTCTCTACTTCTTCCAACTCTATGACCCTGTACTTTTGAAACCTAGCTTGAATTTGTTGCTACTAGGAGGCAAATATAAAGAAACTCAAAAAATAAGTATACTGAATCCACCAAGTCGAGTTGATATAAGCATATGGATGTATTTTTCTTTTTCAATGAAATGCATCTCCAATCCAAAACAATCACTCTTATCATTAAGCAATAAAAAGGTGAAATTCTCACAAAATCTGAACACAAATCCCCCCATTTGGTTGCAATAGCCTCAATTATCCAACCAGGGGGACGAATATCTCTCTTTAGCCTCAAAACCAGCTAGCTCAACCTAGGAAAATAACAACTTTCTTTGGGGAATTTTGTCGAACACCTTACCTGCACTTTCTTCGGCGTTGCAGAATCAAGCTCCTTTTTTCTCGGGCGGAGACGTGAAGGCTTTCCAGATCATTTAAGGATTGAGGATCGAACATAAGATGATCGGAAATTGCTTGCTTTTTGTAGGATCGTTAGTTCAATTACTTCTGAGGGAACAAAGTGTATTGTTCCTTCAGAGGTGTAGCAGCGGAATATTAACGCAGGAAGTATAGAAGAACACAAGTATTTAGAGTGGAAACCTCAACCACTAAGAGTTGAGTAAAACCACTACCTTCAAGCTTCTCACTTGAAGGATTTGAATGAGTATACTTATCTTATTGATTTCTTGTTTGTTACAAAAGAAAGCAAGGATTACGATCACGAATCACTTCTTTCACTCGAGCCCAAACTCAACGCCTAAGACAAAGTATTGCTCACTCTTTCTCTCTTTTCTTCTTGTTCTTCTTTTGGACGATCACACTTGATTCGCACAAGTAAATCTCTCTCAATCGTCGTGCAATTCCTAAGCCTAAGACTAGTTTATATAGCAAAGATAAAACTAGGTTTAAACTAGGGAATAAACAAGATTATGGAAAATATATCTTTCGCATAAGAAGATATTATTTCCATCTTTTAAATATATCTCTTTCCTTAAGATCTTCATGAAATCTTTGCAGCTCAACCGTATTTTCCATAAATAAAACTTGATATCTTCGTTGTTCTCTTTCAGCCAATTCTTTCCTTATTTAGTTCGCCTCTGTTGAGTAACGTTCCTGCTCAGAGTAGACATCCTGAAACACTCAAGTATACATTAGTAGGAATGTTTGTTACCATCAAAACCAGAAGGAACTTTACTTCAGCTGTAGCTTCAACAAATTCCCCCTTTTTGATGGTGACAAACATACTCATTGAATACTTCTAAAACACATCTAAACAGTTCTCCTAAGGGAACATTACTTATAAGGTTTAAGTACAGATGTTCCCCCTCAAACCTTGACCGTTCCTTTCTTCCCCCTTTTGGCATCATCAAAAAGTAAGTTTAAACATGTACTTGAAATAAAAGAGCTCCAGAACTCACCAAAACAAACTAATCATAGATTTAAACAAGCGTCATAAGAACGGACGCTGATACAAATACTGGACAAGGAAAAGAAAACACAAGCATAGAGAAATTTAAAAGAAGACACATAAAACCCTAAGCAAAGGGTACAATAAGCGCAAAAGAAGAAGGATAGATGTGCTAGGAACAGAGAGTGGGGGTCAGATAGAGGAGGAAAGGTGTGGAGAGGAGACTGTTAAACTGCCAAGGGAACCTCTAGTTGGATGACGTCCAACGACGTATCTCAGCCTTCAAGGCAGCAACTTCATTCACCAGATTTCCAACCAGTGAGCACAACTCTTCCATCCTCTGATGTTGATAGACCATAGTTGGTTCTTCACTCTGTTCCTGTGGAGGGTCCTCAGTTACATGCTCTGTTTCACAAAATTCAGCAGAGCGGACCCAATCACCATCTTCATTCTTCTCAAACTTCATCTTCCTTAAATTCGCTTCAGCCAACTCCCTAGCGAACACAACCTCAGAGGGGCCAGCTTCATACACCCTCAGGTACTCTAGGATCTTCTTTACTACTCCTGGGAAGGGAAGACCATGTCTATCATTCCTCCTGGCATGGGCCATGTGTAGCATAATAATCTTTGGTAGATTAATGGCTTGCCTGAGGAGGAGCTTGTCCATGAGAAGGCAGTCCTGAATGAGAATGGTTGTGCGCTTCTGCTCTCTGGGGGTAATGTTACTGATAAGGTAGCTGTGCAGAATCCTGTTCGCTACCCCCATGGACGAGGTGGTCATCTCCCCAACAACCTCAGTTGAGTAATCCTGAGAAACCCTTTGGATAGCAGCCAGCCCTATATCTTTTGGCCACTGCCCTTTGACGTACTCTTCAAATCCTTCGTGAGGAACCCCGAGTATGACTCCCAGTTCGGTGCTTGAGACCACGTGGGTGTCCTTCCCAAGGACGAAGGAGGCTTGTATGGCATGAGGCCTCTCAGTAATGGTGAAGGAGCTGTAGAACTGCTTTATCATCCCCTCATTTACCTTTGAAGCAGTGCAGAATAGGTTTTCCCAACCTTGGTGGCGGATGATGTCCACCAGGGTATCCATCCTGTTGGCGACTAGAAACTCCTCATCAAACAGAAGGTCTCTGATGATGGTTCGTTTCCCCAATGCCTTTCCTGCAGCCACTTGTTTGGGAACTTTCCTTCCTTTGGGTGGCTTGGCTGCAGCGCTCCTTGTACGTGGACGAGAAGGGGAAGGCTCCACTTTTGCTCTTTTGAGCGCTGGTTCCTGAGGCTCGTCATCTTCCTCACTGAGCTCTAGAATTTCAGGGAACTTTTCCTTAAATAAGGGCGAATTCTCCTCCTGGATTTCGGCAAGGATTAGGTCAGTTTGTGGGAGAGAGGAGTTTGGAGGGCTAGGCGTGGTTTCTTGTGGGGTTTTTTCTTGTGAGATGGGGCTTGGGATTTTTTCGGTGGTAGGGGAGGCTAATTTTTCCGTGGAGGTACTGGACTGGGATAAGGTAGGTGTGGCCGGCGGTGTTGTTTCTTTTGCCGGCGAGGGTTCTTGAAGGGTTTCTTTGGGAGACGATGAAGGTTCTTTGGGGGTTTCTTTTGGTGGGGATGTGGGTTCTTTGGCTGGGGATTGTGGCTTTGGGGATTCTGTGGGGATGCCCAGGGAAGCCAGGATGCGACGTAGAGTCTCTGGGCTTTCATTCCCTGTGAGAGAAACAGATGTGGTGTTTACCATTGTTGCAGGGAGGGTTTCTGAGAGAGTTTGTGTTTGGGAGAGGGTAGAGAAAAGTTGTGGACGATGGAGATCTGGGAGAATACATTTAAATACTTGCCGAATTTTCCATATCTGAACACCAGATCACACTTTTCAAATTCAAAAATCCTTTTTCCAAATCTGAACGGTTTTTCCATAATTGTGCCGCTTTTTCCTCCAATCAAATAAACTCAAAAGCCATCATTACTTTCTCGGTTCCAGAACCTATTCTAGCCCTTTAGGCTTCTGCCGTGTGCATGTATCTGTCACCTCAGAGCTATTAATCCCCTCAGCAATTTCAAATCTCAACCCTTATCCTTTCCTTTCTCAATCTGATATCGAAGGTATTGTGATGCTTGGGGTATGTTTACCAGAGATGGTACAAAAGAACATCACATAGAAAAATATCACATAATATGAATTAAAACATTTTATATCATGATGAGGGAGTCCAGTTGTGGATGGAAAAACATAGCTCATAGGACTATCGATCATGAAGGTTTATAGGGTGGCCGTAGATTCCCTCTATCCTTTGGGCTTGTATTGAGGGATCAGTACATCAAGAGGGATCTTTTGGGTTGAAAATAAGACCTTTGCCTAAGGAATCATGCATTTATCAATTTCAATCTCTAGCAAGGTATCTTTCCTAATCACGTATAGATCATGCAAGCAGTTCAAAGGACTCAAGTTTATTTCATAGAAAAGCAGGTATTAATATGCTCAAAGGACTAATACTCAAGATGAATAAACTCACTAATTTAACCAATCATTTGGGGGTTTCAAGGAAGATCAAGATTAGTTGAGAGAAATCATACCTAGACCCATACGTAATTTCTCAAAGGGAGCCTTGTTTAGTGGCTTTGTGAAGATATCCGCGATTTGATCCTCAGAGCGGACATGTTCCATAGAGACAATTCCTTTCTCCACACAATCACGAAGGAAGTGATGTCTTATATCAATATGCTTAGTCCTAGAGTGCTGCACAGGATTCTTAGAAATATCAATAGCACTAGTGTTATCACAAAGTATAGGAACGTTACCTGAATTGATGCCAAAGTCACTTAGCTGTTGTTTAAGCCATATGAGTTGAGAACAACAAGCTGCGGCGGCGACATACTCAGCTTCGGCAGTGGAAAGGGCGACAGTGGTTTGTTTCTTTGATCCCCAAGACACAAGACAAGGGCCAAGGAATTGAGCCATCCCAGATGTTGATTTCCTATCTGGCTTGTGTCCGTCAAAGTCAGCATCTGTGTACCCTAGTAATTCAAGACTTCCCCCTCTTGGGTACCACAGACATAGATCATCAGTCCCCTTAAGGTAACGCAGGATCCTTTTCACAGCAATGACATGAGTTTCTCTAGGACTTGCTTGAAATCTAGCACAAAAACATACACTTTGCATGATATCAGGCCTACTTGCGGTTAGATAAAGCAATGAGCCTATCATTCCACGATAGACCTTTTGATCAGCTTCTTTCTTGTCAACATCCATTCCTATTGAGTCATTTGGGGACATAGGAGTTGAATAATTCTTTGCATCCATCATACCAAACTTCTTGATGCACTCTCGTAGGTACTTTTGTTGATGCACCTTTGTTCCTTCCTCTGTTTGAACAACATGTAGGCCTAGAAAGAACTTAAGTTCGCCCACCATACTCATCTCAAATTCACTCTCCATCAGCTTTGTGAACTTGGTAACTAAGTGCTCGTTGGTGGAGCCAAAGATTATGTCATCCACATAAACTTGTACTACCAAGGTATGCTTTCCCTCTCTTAATAGAAATAAAGTTCTGTCTACTTCCCCTCTTACGTAACCATGAGATAAGAGGAATTGAGAAAGTCTTTCATACCAGGCGCGAGGAGCTTGCTTCAGACCATAGAGTGCCTTATCAAGTATGTAAACGTGGTCAGGATAGGAAGAATCTTCGAATCCAGGCGTTTGTTCCACATAAACTTCTTCCTTTAGTACCCCGTTCAGGAACGCTGTCTTGACATCCATTTGTTGCAACTTGAATCCATAGTGGGCAGAGTAGGCGATCAAGAGGCGTATTGCTTCTAATCTTGCAACTGGCGCAAAGGTTTCATCATAGTCAATTCCCTCTTGTTGATTGTAGCCTTTTACAACCAGTCTTGCTTTGTTCCTTATCACTTGTCCTCTCTCATCCATCTTGTTCCTGAACACCCATTTGGTACCTATGACGGAGCGATCCTTAGGTCTGGGAACTAGTCTCCATACTTTATTCCTCTCAAACTGGTGAAGTTCCTCTTGCATAGCATTGACCCATTCTGGGTCTTCTAGGGCATCTTTCACTGTTCTTGGTTCAGCTGTGGAGACAAAAGCACAGAAAGCATGATATGTAGGATCTAATGTAAGTACGGAACAAACCTTCTCGCTGGGTTCTGGAGATACATCAGAGGAGGGGAGCGAGGCACAGTTGCATACGTAGTCCATGAGTCTTGATGGGGGCCCATGGATACGAGTGCTGCGTCGCGTTTCTTCCTCTTCATGGTGTGTAACTTCTTCAGATTGTTCCTGGGATGGGGGTTGGTCCTGAGATGGGGATAATTGTTCCCCCTGAGTTTCAGAACCTCCATTTGGTACACTTGCATCTTGATCTGGGGATGCTTCTTCTTCTGTGTTCATGTCCGTAGTGGGGATGAATTCCTCAACATCAGCGAGAATGAACTGTTCCCTGTCTGCTTCAGTCAATGGAGGAGCATTTGGATCATGGATAACGTTACCTGCCATGATCTTTTCGTCAAAGACCACATGGATGCTTTCCTCCACCTTCCTTGTCCTCTTGTTGTAAACTTTGTAGGCCCTACTATGTGTGGAATAACCCACAAACGTTCCTTCATCACTTCTTGGATCGAACTTGCCCAGATTGTCCTTTCCATTGTTGTGGACGTAGCACTTGCACCCAAAGACCCTTAGATGGGAAATGTTCGGCTTCCTTCCTCTGAACAGCTCATATGGTGTCTTCTCAATCATAGGTCTCAACATGGCACGGTTCAGTACATAGCAAGCAGAGTTGAGTGCTTCAGCCCAGAAGTTTCTTGGCAAACCACTCGCAATTAGCATTGTCCTTGTCATATCCTCCAGAGTCCTATTCTTCCTTTCAACAACTCCATTCTGTTGAGGCGTTCTTGGTGCAGAAAAATTATGATTTATGCCTTTGTTCCTGCACAAGGAAAGAAACCGGGAGTTCTCGAACTCTGTACCATGGTCAGTGCGTATAGCCCTTAGATGAAATCCAGATTGATTTTCAATAGCATATAACCAAAATTCAAACTCATCAAACACATCCTCCTTTGAAGCAATGAAAATAGTCCAAGTAAACCTGGAGAAATCATCTACAATGACGAACACGTACTTGTTTCCCCCACGGCTAAGTGTGCGCATAGGCCCACACAAGTCCATGTGAATTAGCTCTAAGGGTTCAGAGGTACTTACCTGGTTTTTGGACTTAAAGGATGATCTTACTTGTTTTCCTCTTGTGCAAGCAATGCACACCTCTTCAGATTGACTCTCTATATTTGGTAAGCCAATAACTAGGTCTTTGTTGTGAAGTTTGTGTAGAAGTCTAAGGCTTGCATGAGAGAACCTTTGATGCCATAAATTGGATTCCTCAGATTGTGCAGAAAGGCACAGTTCCTCTTCAGGGATAAAAGATGGGTCTACTTTGTATAGGTTGTTCTCTATGATTCCCCTGAGGAGAACTTTCCCTGTCTCAACATTCTCAACCAAACACTCATTAGTAGTAAAGATAACCCTATTTTGACCATCCTGGCACATTTGACGTACGCTCAATAGATCAAAGGTTAGGTTATCCACTAAGGTAACGTTATTCACAACAAGATTGTCAGAGATCCTTACCTTTCCCATGCCAATTACTTCCCCTTTACTGTTGTTCCCAAAGGTTATAGAACCTTTGTTTTCAGGATGGAGAGATATAAACCATGCTTTGTTCCCAGTCATGTGTATTGAGCAAGCGCTATCTATATACCAGGAACTCTTCTTCTTTCCATCCTGCAAGTAAGGGATTAGTTTTTGCGCACCCAGGCAAGCCTAGGCTTACCTGGGATGAAGAACAATTTTCTATCCTCATTATCTTTTAAAACAACCTTGATCCTGGGAGTGTTCCTAACAGAAGAATTATTGCAATAATTGTAGGCTATCTCCTCATCTCTTGATTTTTTCCAACACTCTTGTTGAAGATGTCCTGACTTACCACAGTACCAGCAAACCCTGTGGTGTTTCAGATTGACATACCTACTTTGTCCAGGCCAGATGGTTTTGTTTTCAATTCTAGACCTAAAATCCACCTCTACTGGCTTGGTGCTATTGGCATGTTTTTGCCATATCTTATAGGCCTTCTGTCCATCAAACCACACCTTCTCTTCCTGATCAATTTTCTTCCCTTTATCTTCAGAACCATTGTGGGAACAATGTGTGATTGATCCTCCACAGGGTCCTTTATGACAGAGGGAATTTTGTATATCAGGAGACGAGATGACAGTTTGTGAACAGGAGGTGCTATCATAGCCTAATCCAGCACGTGGTACAAAGCGTTTAGAGAAATCAGCCTTCTCCTTATCAATTTTAGAGGTGATATAGTCATCTAACCAAATTTTCCTTTTGTTTTCTTCCTCTATTAGAAATTCATCAACTTTCTTAGCAAATTTTGAATTTTCCTCAGTCAAAGTTTTAATTTCAGATTCAAGAATGACAATTTTCCTTTCCAGGGAAGCTATATCAGACACATACTTAGGACAGGATTTGCACGAGTCCGACGAAGGGAACGAAGCCTTTTCAAGTCTAGCAACCTTAGAAGCCCAAAGCTGGTTTTCCTCAATCAGACATGAAATGGTTTCGTCCTTCTCATCGATCAAAGAATTCAGATTACTTTGTTCCTTTCCTAGAGAATGAATGAACCTAATAATCTGAGCTTTTGATTTATTTTCTAAGAAAGAGTCAAATTCAGAAGTGTTTACCTCATCTTCGGATTTTTCTCCTGTAGCCATTAGACATGTGTAGGGAGATTCTTCTTTGGAGTCTGAAGTCCCTCCTGTAGCCATTAGACACGTTTCCTTGGGAGTGTAGAGAAATTCGTCTTCAGAGTCAGATGTCCCCCATGTTGCAATCATTGCTTCCTTCTTTTCCCTTTGAGGGACATTTGCATCTCCTCCCTTCTTTTTGAAGCAATTTCTCGCGAAGTGTCCCTTCTTCTGGCAGTGATAGCAGATGATAGTACTCATGTCTTTGTTCCCATCAGGGAGACGTTGTTTTTCTCTACTATCCTTCCAAACTCTTCGAAAGGCTCTTGTGAAGAGAGCAACTTCTTCATCCTTATCAATAATTTCATCCTCTTCCTGAGCAAGATCGAAGGCTTTTTCGATTTTTAGAGCAATGTTCTGGGACTTCTCTGCCTTCTCTCCTTCCCTTCGTAGCATCTTGCTCTGTTGAATCCCTGCGTTGCTCTGGAGACGAGCAACTAGTTCCTCCAAGGTGATGTTTTTGATATCATTCTGAGCTTGGAGTGCAAGAGAGAACGCGTCCCATTTAGAGGACAATCCCTGAAGAAATTGATGTGTCAGTTTCCACTCAGGGATCGTTTCCCCTAAGAACTCGAGTTGGCCTACGTATCCCTGGAAACGTGAATGGTAGTCATCCAAAGACTCATTCTTTCCTTGAACAGCACTATCATACTCCTTGATGAGAGTCAAGATCCTATTTTTCTTGATGTCTTCATTCCCCTCATACATCCTTTTGAGGGATTTGAATATGTCGTGAGCAGTCTTGTACTTTAGAACCTTCCTTTGATCGGATGGACCAAGGGCAGCGAGTATGACCTTCTTTGCTCTCATGTTGAGCTCCAAGACTTTGTAGTCAGCATCTTGATAATCTTCTCTTTTCTTGAGTGTTCCTCCAGTCTCATCTGAGGGATCGAGAATTTTCACATCTCCAAATTCTACAATCTTCCACATCTGTCCATGCAGGGAACAGATATGTGATTCGATCTGTTCCACCCAGTATGAGAACTCTCCTGATTTGAGCATTGGTGGCTTCCAAAAGGAGTCGTTGATGGCTGTTCCTGACATTCTTCCTGCAAGGGTAACAATCTAGAGACCAGGCTCTGATACCAATTGTAGGATCGTTAGTTCAATTACTTCTGAGGGAACAAAGTGTATTGTTCCTTCAGAGGTGTAGCAGCGGAATATTAACGCAGGAAGTATAGAAGAACACAAGTATTTAGAGTGGAAACCTCAACCACTAAGAGTTGAGTAAAACCACTACCTTCAAGCTTCTCACTTGAAGGATTTGAATGAGTATACTTATCTTATTGATTTCTTGTTTGTTACAAAAGAAAGCAAGGATTACGATCACGAATCACTTCTTTCACTCGAGCCCAAACTCAACGCCTAAGACAAAGTATTGCTCACTCTTTCTCTCTTTTCTTCTTGTTCTTCTTTTGGACGATCACACTTGATTCGCACAAGTAAATCTCTCTCAATCGTCGTGCAATTCCTAAGCCTAAGACTAGTTTATATAGCAAAGATAAAACTAGGTTTAAACTAGGGAATAAACAAGATTATGGAAAATATATCTTTCGCATAAGAAGATATTATTTCCATCTTTTAAATATATCTCTTTCCTTAAGATCTTCATGAAATCTTTGCAGCTCAACCGTATTTTCCATAAATAAAACTTGATATCTTCGTTGTTCTCTTTCAGCCAATTCTTTCCTTATTTAGTTCGCCTCTGTTGAGTAACGTTCCTGCTCAGAGTAGACATCCTGAAACACTCAAGTATACATTAGTAGGAATGTTTGTTACCATCAAAACCAGAAGGAACTTTACTTCAGCTGTAGCTTCAACACTTTTGACCGGATTCCATTGAAGACTGATGAGCGCGAGGAGAGGAGGGAGGGAGGCAAAGAAGAACGACATATTTGGAGGCCGGAAAAAAAGCCAATATTAAATCTATAGAAAACTAATAAAAATTATAAAGGGCTAGTTTTTTTAATTAAAAAAACTAAAGGGGCTAATAGGCCACACTTACTCGCAGAATACTAGTCTATCCAACATTCCAACCCAATCCGGTCTTTTTTGGGTTCTAGGGATCAGACCAGAACTAGATTAAGTGAAATCTTTGGACCGCGATCCGGGTTAGAATAATCTCAATCCGGCCCAATCTGGTCCATAGTCCGATCCGATTTTTGGATCCGAGTTGATTTTGTACCTACTACCGATCCATAAGAAATTGCGGGTAAGATTGTGGAAATGTATAAATGATAGGGGTTTTTGCAGAAAACCACCCGCTATTTGTTGGAATTTGCAGGTAACCACCCGCTATTAACGTATTTATTCCAAACCACCCAAATTGTATCATTTTCTTACAATTCACCACCCTTCGACTGTTTCTGTTAAATATTCCGTTAAAACTTGAGAAATTACACTTTTACCCCTCCATTTTTAAAGAAAAATACAACTTTGAAAATTATGGGTCAGTTTTTGTAATTTCCTAAAAATGGATTTAATATCTCCCTAAAAATACATCAATCTTCTTCATCTTCGGTTCATTGAATTCAACCTCATTCACTCAATTTCTGATTCTGATCTCTACAGAGCTTCAATGGGGGCTGTTTGATCTCCAAATCCCGTCGACCAACCAAACCCTTCCACTGCACTCCTCTCCTTCAACACCGATTCTCATCCTCCTCCGCCTAAATCCTCCGCCTCCACAACCACCGTCCTCTTCATCACCCTCCTCCTCATCATCGGATCCGCCATCGCTGCCGCCTCCGCCATCGCTGCCGCCTCCGCCTTCGCATTCCTCTTCTTCTCCTCATCCAAAACCCAAATACAAACCACCGCTCGAACCCTAACCAAACTCTCCCACCCCCTCCTCCTCCTCATCTCCTCCGACGACTTTCGATTCAGATACCAATTCAAAACCCCAACCCCTAACATCCACCGTCTCATCAACAACGGCACCAAAATCCCCAATTTCTCCCTCAAACCCTAGGTTTTCTCTTTCCCTAAATCCTTCGCCGCCTCTTCCACCGCCTCTTGGATCTCCAGATCCCTTCCATTTCTCTGGCTTCCACTCTTCCATATCTACCAGATGCTTCTAGGGTTTATTCAATTGGGTTTTTTTAGGGAGATATTCAATCCATTTTTAGGAAATTACAAAAACTGACCCATAACTTTCAAAGTTGTATTTTTCTGTAAAAATGTAGGGGTAAAAGTGTAATTTCTCAAGTTTTAACGGAAACAGTCGAAGGGTGGTGAATTGTAAGAAAATGATACAATTTGGATAGTTTGGAATAAATACGTTAATAGCGGGTGGTTACCTGCAAATTCCGATAAATAGCGGGTGATTACCTGCAAATTCCGATAAATAGCGGGTGATTTCCTGCAAAAACCCCTAAATGATATTATGATAGGCATGTTATTCACCTTGTGGAAATGTATATATCACATGGGAATGGGAGGCAATAAAGCGTAAATGATAGGTACATTATACACCTTATATATAAGGTTTTATCTTATTTGGTACACCCTAAAAGTTTATTTAACACACTCATACATTCGTCATGAAGGTATATGGCCAGACATTCATCACGAAGGTATATGGCCAAACATTTGTCACGAAGGTTCGAATGACTTCCGTCACGAAGGTGTCAAGGACTTCCTTCACGAAGGTTTCAAGGACATACGTGACAAATCTATTTTTTTTTTTAAAAAAAATTCAGAATCTTGTAGAGAATTTCAATACGAGTCCGTGCATATAAAATACGTCCAAAACGGACATCGTTTTCCTTCCAAAAGCCCTAAAAACCAAACAGCCGTTTTCGTTAAGTTCGTAATATTTAAACATAATGCATAATTATACTTTATAAGTAATAAAGTAGTGATATTAAATGATAATATACTATTATAGTACATAAATTTAATTGTATGATTTTTAACTATAATTAATAATTATATTATACAAATACTAAATTTATATAAGTTTTTACTTTTACGAACTTAACGCATGCGACTATTTTGTTTTGGAGGCTTTTGGAAGGGCAAACGATTTCCGTTTTGGACGTATTTTATATGCATGGACTCGTATTGAAATTATATACAAGATACTGATTTTTTTAATTTTAAAATAGATTCGTCACGTATGTCCTTGAAACCTTCGTGACAGAAGTCCTTGAAACCTTCGTGACGGAAGTCCTTCGAACCTTCGTGACGAATGTTTGGCCATATACCTTCGTGACGAATGTATGGGTGTGTTAAATAAACTTTTAGGGTGTGCCAAATAATAAGCCCCTATATATATGATGAAATTTCTGAGGAAAGTTCTTAATGTAGGAAAAACGACCAGTTTACGTTTACACATATTATCCGTTAATGTTCATATACTGAATATAAATGTTCATAATTTGGGCCATGAAATTTTTGAATGTTTTTTCAGTGAGGACTCGATGACGTACTTGAAATAACTGTGAAATTTTCTTTTTTTTTTGGTTAAAATGACCTCAAAAAAATTTCATCGCCCAGATTATGAACATTACCGTCAAAATTATGAACATTAGCTTGTTATCTGTGAACTCAAAAAACTTCGTTTTTCCTACGTTAAGCCTTGTTCTCACCCGAATTTTTCTGTTTCTATATGGAAAGGTATCGCATAATAATCTACTATATAATTACTAAAGCAGAATGCCTTACTCTCACCTTAGCTATGCCACATGGGAAGAAGGCTTTTCAGCCTATCCACGTGTCTGCCACGTGTCATAACCCAATTCGTTGTTTTTTTCTTTTTTTCCAGGAATTGTTTTTGTAACACAGCTGTCTGTTTTCATATATTTGGCAATTGTACAACACCGAATTCCGTTTTTTGTGGTAAGTTTTATGCGTACTAACGTCTTAAACTTTTATTGGTAATTTATTTTTTAACCAATTGACCTAAAAGGCTGAAAACAGTTGCCCTAAAAGCTACTATAAAGCGCCTATAATTTTAATCAAGTTTGATGATATGAACTAAAACAGAAAATGCTTTAAACCTGTAATGCAAAAAAAAAAAAAATGAAACACATGAAAAATGAAGACATTATTACATATTAACCTAGCTAAAGACCTGATATGAAATTACATAAACTACACAAACATGAAACCCCAAAAGATGAACACATTATTACAATAATTTCTGCATAATTAAAAAAAGAACCCTAAATCTGGAAGCAAATATGGAAGTGCACGAGGCAGTACACAATTTACTGGAAGCAAATCTGCTAAGAAAATCTGTAAAGCAAGAAAGGAAATACCTTTAGAAAAATGTACACAATTTACTAAAGCAAGAAAGGAAGTGCACGAGGCAGTACACAATTTACTAGAAGCAAATCTGCTAAGAAAATCTGTAAAGCAAGAAAGGAAATACCTTTAAAAAAATGTACACAATTTACTAAAGCAAGAAAGGAAGTGCACGAGGCAGTACACAATTTACTGGAAGCAAATCTGAAAGAAAGAAAGGAAAGACATCTACATAAAAAATATACACAATTTACTAAAAACTGTTTAAACGAGGCAGTACACAATTTACACAATCTTCTTGCCAGACAACTCAAATTTCTTCTTGCCAGCATATCTTCATTACTAAAAACTATTCAATGAAATATCGTGTACCTAAATATGGCAATTTTGTTCCAGAAAAAAGAGGCAGTAGTATTATGCACCAAATGAAACCCTAATGTTTCATTATAAAATGAAACCCTAATGTTTTCACGTTCTTCCCTATTCTCACTTTAAACCTACTGCCATTCTTCCAATCATACACCATGGAAGCAGTTCAACGTATTATCGATATTACATCTTCAAAACACAATCTTACTATGAAGGTTAGATGCATAAGAATGTTCAAAGTTCCTATGAAGGCAAATCCCTCTAAATTCTCCACCACCAACATAATTTTCATGGATGAAACGGTATGTATATTGTTTCAATCCTGTTTTATTGTTTCTATATTTCTCTATCTAACTATACCTAATCTACTATTCAGGAAGAACAAATTCATGCAGTGATAAAGGAGTCTTTAATGACCAACTTTCCACAATTAAAAGAAGGAGAAGCTTTTCTAATCTCAAAATATGGAGTTGCAATGTACGATACAGAGTACAAATATACAAATCACAAATTCAAGCTATTGTTTTCACGCTTTACAGTAGTAAAGCCCTGCATGACTGAAGATATTCCTACTCATGGCTTTAAATTCATAGATTTTGAGGAAGTGTATGATAATTCACTACATGAGAATACCCATTATGGTTAGTATTATAAACTAAATCAACACATTTTTGCAACAGTTATTCTCATACCTAACTGATCTGCTGTTATTTTAATTTATTGTTTCAGATCTTATTGGGTTGTTGGCTAGAATTGGAGATATTGTCAAATGGTCTGCAAAAAAACCTGATGGAAAAAGGCTATTCTTGAAGTTAATGGATTCCAGGTATGGTTTTGGATTTTAATACAGCAGATCTGAAACATTTATATTTTTAACCACAGAAACATGAAGCAGTTAATGAATAAGACACTTTACAGTAAAATATACCTGGTATGAGCAATAAGTAGTATTCTTTGCACCTGTCTTCCACCTTTCTGCAGAAACATGAAGCAGTTAATCAATAAGCCACTTTTCAGTAAAATATACCTGGTATGAGCAATAAGTAGCATAGAATAAATTCTTTTTCAGAAAGTATAAAGTATTATGTAATATATAACTACTAAATCTATTGAATAAGCCACTTTTCACAAAGTGTAGATTTATATTCCAATTTTAAGCCATTTTTACCTTCAGGTGTTGAGCCATTTAATATATTATTCAGATCTACAGTTTATGCAGTTGAATGATTATTCTTACAACCCATATATTTTAAAACTCATTGACTTTACATTTATTTTATAGGAACAATACAGTAGACATTACACTTTGGGATGCTTATGCTAAGATGTGTCGACCCCTACTCGGATTATCACTTGAGAATAAGAAGATTGTAGTAGTCATTCAATTTGCACGACTATCAAAATGGAATAATGAGCCTAATTTCTCAAATGGTTATGATGGAACTAGACTCTTTCTAGATGATGACTCAATTGCAAAAATTTCAGATTTCAAGAAGAGGTAAACAAACATTAGAAATTTTATCTATGTAAAACTATTTATTTTTATACTATTTATGTGCAAAAAAATAGTCAAATCTAATCCTTTTAATATTAGAAATTTTATCTATGTAAAACTATTTATTTGAACTAAACTATGTTCTTTAATAATTTCATACAGTTTCAAAGAAATAGAAGGGCTATACAAGTTGAGAATATTGTTCAGCTTTCAAATGAGGCTTCAAAATTACCGGCTGATATTTTCCTAAAGGCCAATGACAGGAGAACATTGGAAGAGCTTAATGAGCATCTATTTGAAAATAAAAATGTAAGTTGTAAAAAGTTTATTTCCAATGAATTTTTACAATTATTAATTCTGAATTATTTTATAGGTACTGAGAGCTGTTACAGTTGCCACCATAGAACATATTGATAATCCTACAGGTTGGTACTATAACTCATGCAAAAAGTGCAAGAGTAAAGTTAAACCGGGCTCAGAGGAGGGTCACTGGTGCAAGAAATGTGAAAAAATAGTCACTTTTCCAATACCTAGGTTTGCAATACAAGTTTCAGTAATTGATGGAACAGGAAACGGTCAATTAACAATTTTTGATAAAGAAGCTTCACAAATATTACAGAAAAGTGTTACTTACGTTTTGGAATCAAGAAAAGAGGTGATTTTTATAGCTTTTTGCTAATATATACAATCTTGAACTTCTCTAATATTTTTATATCCTATTTACAGGAAGACGATGATAATGAGATTCCTGAAGAATTGAAGATATTCTTAAACAGGAAATTTCTATTCAAGGTTCTCATTTCTGAATACAATATACTTAACCTACCAATGACATCAGCATATACTGTGACACACATCTCAAGTGATGTACATTTGATTGAAAAGTTTGAGACCTTATCATTACATTCTGAGGTAATATTACTTAACCTATTGAATAAGTTTAATATATATGTCAAATCAATTCATTATTTATGAAATATAGTCTACTTATTACAAATTTTTTTTTTAGGAAAATGAGGAAACTACAATTAGTGACATTGATGTGATATCAAAATCATCAAAAACTTCTTCTAATGACATGAGTACCCCGTAAAAAAGATCATTTATGTCTATTGATGATGAACCAAGTTCTAGCAAACATGAGGAGGGGGAGTATTCATCAATTAAGAAGCAGCTCATAGAAGTTAAAAAGGAAAAGATGGACGAGAAGGAGAAGAAGGAGAAGAAGGATTAGATGGCCGGATTATTTTCAGTTTTTAGAGGATTTTTAGCACTTTTGGTTTTTCAATAATTACTTTTTAAGATTATTGTACCCTATCATGCAAGGATTAAGTTTTTTTTCAGTAATATGCTATACTTTTCAGTTTTTCTTTATCTATATCCAATCTTCTTATCATGCAAAGTATCTATATCTAATCTTCTTATCATGCAACATCATTCCCTTTTTTATTTAATATTTAAAAAAGTAATTGATTCATAATTAATTTCAGCAGCAAACTTACTTGGTTGACTGTCTAAATTTCTTTCTCAACATGTAAATTGCATTACTTGCTCCCCTATAGATGATCTTCCTCTGAAGTCTAAGCAATCTGCAACCCAGATTCACATCTCCCCTCTGCATATTGAATTTTATAAGTTAACAAATTCATTGGCCATGTGATACTCTTCAAAGTAATTGATTTTATAGTAGATTTCAGCAGCAAACTTACTTGGTACAAAAAGCAATAGAGCACCAGAATGTGATAGATGAAGAGTTGTATGAGCTTCCACTGGAACCGTCTACAGGATAGAAAGCACATAAGAAAATGGAAAAGTGTTCTTTTAGTACAAAAAGCAATAGAGCATCAGACATAACTCAGGGGTTTACTGAGAATAGTTTGAAAATAGGGTTCCTTACTTCTGACATGCAGGATTTCCTCAACTGTACAAATTACAAAATATAAGTCACATGGAATTCAAGTAGATAGTTAGCATGATTTGTGAATCTGGAAACAAGAGTAGTCTTCTACTTCAACGTAAATTATTTTTATTATAGTTGTAGAATAGTTTTCTCTAAGTTCATTTCAGATCTGTAAAACACCACAATTGTGTTCATTATTTTTATTATAGATGTAGAATAGTTTTCTCTAAGTTCATTTCAGATCTGTAAAACACTCACAACTATGTTCATTTTCTGCATAAAAAGTACAACTTAATTTATTATTTAGACCATAAAGTGATTCTGCAGATACATTTATTTTAAATAACGTAATTGATCTAATATGCAAAAGACTTTTGTATGCCCAAGGAAGTGAAGGAATAGATGGTGGATGACTTAAAAACTTATTTTAGTTGATTTTTAGCCTTAGCTGTATTGAAATATTCATTTTGTTAAAATATTTATCTTATCATGCAAGTTTTTGTATTGCATATCAAAACATAAAATAAATAGAATAAGTAAACTTACTTGGGTATTTTTTAACAACTTCATCTCATCAATAACTTCTCATTTCCTTCTTCTCCTCCACCTCCTTAGGCTTGATTGGATCTTCTTTGCTTTGTTGTTTCACATCTTCCTTTTCTCTGGATTCAGAGAAAAGGAAGGTGTCTGCAATTTTAATTTTTTATCAGTTTTCTATTATTAATTTTGCTTCCTAAATAGTAATAAACTACAGATGAGAAGTAGGAACCAATACATATTACCTAAACTCACATTCTTCTTGGCTCCATAGATCATAGAAGAACGTCAACCTGCATGCACGAGTTCAACCATTAGCTCAAGAAATGTAAAAAATTAATCTCTGAATCCAAATAAGAAAAGGAATTTGCTTAACTTGAAAGCATAAATACAACAGAGAAAAGAGAAGAAGAAACACTTTGACGAGGCAAATTGTCGTATGCCAAGTCAAAGTAATCCTAACAAGCTCACTAACAAGTATAGTAGGCAAGCAAGGGTCGAAATCCCAAGGGAGTCAGGTTATCAATTCTATAAGTAATGAAGATGATTAACTAGTGAAAGTAACCAAAGGTTTTTTTTTTATAATGTTTCAAGAACAAAGTACCGAAGGTTGATTTGGGTTGTAATTTATCAAAGGAAGACGTTTCACTTGACAAATATCCACTAACAGGTTGACAAGTTGATCATTAACTCCTTTTAGTCCTATGTCGAATTATTCATATGATCGGCCTAATCCCTGTTCTAATGTAGTTATTAGTCCAACTACTCCTAATAACCCTTACTAAACTATAACCCTGAAACTATCAAGATTCAATATTACTGCAGATTTAAGTTCAGGAATGGATAGATACATGCAATACCGTAGACAACTAGTCATATACTCGACATGCACTCAATTCTCTTCACAATTGACATTCACAACTAGTTCATGCAAATTGTGTGTGCTACAATCAAGTAAGATATTTCAACTAGAAATAAACAAACTCTAGCAATATGAATAAGATGATTCTACTTAGATGGCCAATCTAAATGAGCAAATCTGATTTAATGATAATACGCACAAGAAAAAGCTTCAAATGAATAATTCCAAAACCCCTAACAACTAAACCTATAAGTCTCTGCCCAATAAAACTGATGCAATTACTATCAAAAACGTTATAAAAACGTTACAAAACATAAAGAAGTTTCTAAATCGGCAAATGGAAGAAAGTCTTTGCTGGCGGAATCCGCGATCACGGTTTGGGACCCGCGGTAACGGATTTTGTGCTGTAAAACTAGCTGGTCCAGTGGGATTTCTGCGATCGCGGTCTGGGACCCGCGGTCGCGGAAATGGCTTATGTGGCTTCGTCTTCAGCTGCCTCCAATGCTACCTGTGGTCTTCTTCCTGTGGTCTTCATGCAGCTTCGACTCCTCTTCTTATGCTTCAATGCTCCGTATCATCCTCTGTAATCTCATATGTAGCTCAACTCTCCAAAACTCCGTAATTACAGAATACATCATAATATCTAGCATAATCCTATACAAAATGAGATAATAACCTATAGTAGCGCTATGTAAAATACCTCTTATCAAACTCCCCCATATTTAGACCTTGCTCGTCCCCGAGTAAGCTAAATGAAACGTACCCTTACAATCAACACACACAGATCTCAGGAAGTATAGAAAAGAATGAACTACAAGTTACAAACACACTTCGCCTCCAAGCACCATAGTGAGTACAATAGATATATCTAATCCTAGCTCCTATCTAGCATCTTATCCCTCCAGAGTGGCCTACCCTTTCCTCCTTATATCACCACTTCTTATGACACCTCGCCAGCAGCAACAGATGATCCTAAGACACTCATTTCACTCATTCTGCCTAGGCGCCCCGAAGGGTTTTCACCTAGCCACTCATTTCATTTTGCTAGATAAACTCACAATTGGCTCACATCTCTCAAGTCCACTTTTGCCTCAGCCTATTTCCGACCAGACTACCTGCTTATTGCATGGAACCGCCCTTTCAGGTTTTCAGCCCATCCCAGGATTTTTCATTTGCCTTTTTAACATATTTTTGGTTTTTTTTTTTAAATACAAAACTGAATTCCAAAAACTGAATTGAAACTATTTCTAAAGATAAGCAGTAAACTAAATCCCTCTCCCCCATACTTAAAGTACACAATGTCCTCAGTGTGAAACAAAAGACATAGAGAATAAATGAGGAAGAGAAGGGAAAAACTCACAGATCAGGGTTGCCTGGTGGTGGAAGATCGGGGTTCTGATGCAACCAAGAACTCCTAGCCTCCTCTCGCCAGCCCTGCAACTCCAGCTGCATCCCAGTCATGGACTGCTGCAAACCTTGCATATCAGCAGCGTAGGAGGACCGAAAAGAATCAAACTCAGAATATAACTGGTTGTAGCTCTGCTGCATCGTCTGATATCCTTGATGCATAGCATGCATCTCGGACTGCATCCCCTGCATCTGATCAAACAACCTCTGCTCCCAGGGAATACTGGAGCTATCAGCAGCTCCACTAGACGAACCGACGCCAAACTGTGCCTGAGCATCAGGCATCATCTCATCATCATCATCATCGTCGTCATCAGCAACAACAACCGGCTCTCGGATAGCAATACCACCCCGTGCACGACGACCAGCAGGTGCACGAGGCGCAACAGGAACAGGTGCCAGCCTGAAAGTCAGCAGGACCATAAATAAACTGCTGAGGCACGACAATCTCATGCTCACTCATCCTACCACAAACCCATACCCACTGTGCAGGACCTCCACGCAACAAATGAACGGTGGATTTCAGAAACCGCAGATCATACTCATAATGCCCAACAGAGGGATCAGCACTACCCTCTACATCAAGATCTGCAAAGTTATAAACCATCGCTCGCACAATCAAGGTGATCATGCCTCCTAATGCAATCTTCCCCTTCTCTCTATTCCGGGCGGTCCGGCAAGAAGCAACAAAGAGCCAAACCCAATCAGGGGTAAGCTCACACTCCGACATGAGACTGAAAAGATACTTGAGCACATAGGCAGGGACCTTGTTAACCTCGTTCATGCCAAAGAAAGCCATGGCTAACACCTTATGCGTCAGCCTGAGACAAGGGTGAGAAAGCTGATAGTTGTAGTCATTCCCATCAACACTCCTCGGGACACCTGTCCATGTTTGCCACATGTGAAAGTGGCGGTCACCAACACCATCCTCATAGTTATCCGAGGGACCACGTGTGATCCCTAAGATATCTCTCAGCTGCGGGGCAGAAACAGTATACTGCCGCTTCTTATAGATAAAAGTGATGGCAGCAATTGTACCATCCCGACTCTTCGTCTTCAGGGTCGATAGGAATTGGCGCGACAAGTCCACATGGGAGGGCGCAGAGAGGGCCATAAACCGCCCAAACCAGCATGGTCGAGCATAGCCTAAGTACAATTCTCCATACCCAACTCTTCAAGGGTAGGTCCATGAAAGAACCGAGTGGCAATTGCCCGCTTCTGCTTAAGAGTCGCAACATACACCTTCTCCTGCTTTTGCCCCTCATCATCATTCTTATGTGGCATTGAGCACGACATTTTCACACTTATCAAATTCCACAAACTCAGCAAAACTCCACACAATCAAATTCCAAACAATCACCAAACACAAACCAACCACAACAGTAGTTTCAACACCAGCAAAGCACAAATATGGCCCTCACAGAGGCGAAACAACCAACAAACACCAAGCTGGAACCAAAAGAGAGCAAACGAATCACTTATAGAACCGAGGAAAAATCGAGACAGACGGAAATCGTGGTCGCGGGCAGAATTCCGCGGTCGCAAAAATCACTCTGTTGTTCTGGTTTTCTGAGGCGAGAAACCGCGGTCGCGGCTGTTTTCCGCGGTCGCGGATTTCGACTGCGAAGAGAGATCTGAGACGTCGAACATGAATCTGGTGGCTGGTCGGAAGTCGATCTCGGTGGGGCTCGGGGGTCTCCGACGAGTTGTGTGTGGGTCGTGGGGGTGGTGAAAAGGTTGAGATTTGGTGGTGAAAAGGTGGGGATTTGGTGGTGAAGGTTTGTGAAATTGGGGAGAAGTGGGAGGAGGGTTGTTGGTGGTTATTGGCGGCTACGAGGGTTTTTGAAAAGGGGGTTTCGGTAGGGAATGAGTGGTGGAGACGTGGTGACTTAGTGGGGAAGAGGGGTTGTAGGTGGAGATGGATGGATACTGTAGGTGGAGGAGAAATTGGAGAGATGGAGGAAATTTTGAGGAGAAATTGGGGAGATGTGGGAGGAATTGAAGAGATGATGGGAAATTGGGGAGAAAATGGAAACGATTTTTCAGCTGATTTTTTTTTCTCGTTTTTTTTATAGCTTTTTTTTGTTGTTTTCTATACACGAAAAGAAAAAATCGTCAATTCTTTTAGTCAGCGCGAGACGCTGGGCGTCCAGGGAATACCGTCAATTCCTTCAGTAAAAGCTAAAAGACAGTCATCTTCCCGTGCTTTATTCCTACAGGTTAGTAAACCAAAGAAAACAAAACAAGCAAAAAGAAATAAAATAAAATAAGATTGAAAAGAAATACCTTGGGTTGCCTCCCAAGCAGCGCCTTGGTTAGAGTCGTGGCTCGACTTGGTACTCAGGTCTCAATCATCAGCACTTGGCTCTTCGAGAGCCATCTCATCAATAGATTCATTGGTGAACCCTTCATGGTAAGGTTTTAACCTTTGACTATTTACCTTAAAAACATTGTGGTTGTCTTTGTCAAACAACTCCACGGCGCCATGAGGAAAGACGCGAGCTACAACATAGGGTCCACTCCAACGGGATCTCAACTTCCCAGGGAAAAGTTGAAGGCGAGACTGATATAGCAAGACTTTATCTCCCACTTTAAAGTCTTTTCGCAATATGTTCTTGTCATGCCAAGCCTTCGTCTTCTCCTTGTAAATCACAACATTCTCATACGCATCCCGGCGTATCTCCTCTAACTCTTGGATTTGCAACTTTCTAAACTCACCTACAACATCCATCTCCATGTTGCACTTCTGCACCGCCCACCACGCCTTGTGTTCCAATTCCACTAGAAGGTGGCAGGCTTTGCCGAATACAAGTCTGAAAGGAGACATCCCAATAGGAGTCTTGTAGGCGGTTCTGTACGCCCAGAGTGCATCATCCAATCTCAAGCTCCAGTCCTTCCTATTTGGAGCTACCGTCTTTTCAAGGATCCCCTTGATCTGCCTATTGGACACTTCAGCTTGTCCATTGGATTGGGGGTGGTAAGCGGTAGAGACCCTTTGAGTGACATGATATTTCTTCAAAAGCGCACTCACCATCTTGTTACAGAATTGAGTTCCTTGGTCACTAATTAGAGCCTTGGGTATCCCAAAACGAGAAAAGATAGTCTCCTTCAAGAAACCTTCTACCACTTTGGAATCATCAGTTCTGATGGCCTTCGCTTCCACCCATTTGGAAACGTAGTCCACCGCAAGCAATATATATAGATTCCCGAACGAGCTAGGAAAGGGTCCCATGAAATCGATACCCCAAACATCAAAAATCTCGCAAAAGACTAATGGTGTTTGTGGCATCTCATTCCTTTTAGAGATTTTTCCAACCCTTTGGCATCGATCGCATGCTTTGCAAAAGGCGTAAGCATCCCTAAAGATGTGTGGCCAATAAAAACCTGCGTCTAAAACCTTCCTAGCGGTTTTGTTCGCCCCAAAATGTCCCCCACATGCATGAGAATGACAAAAAGTTAACACAGATTGTACCTCATTATCCGGGAGGCATCGTCGGATTACCTTGTCAACGCAATGTCTCCATAGGTAGGGGTCATCCCAAACATAGTATTGGGATTCCCGCTTGATCTTATCTTTCTGAGCTTTTGTGAAGTTCGGCGGGAACTCTTCGCGAACCAGGTAGTTCACTATGTTGGCATACCAAGGCTTGAAGGATTGGAAAGCGAGAAGCTCGTACTCGGGATCCCGATGAACATATTCACCGTCAGGAATTCTGCGGTCACGGCTGGATGCCCGCGATCGCGGAAAACTCTCTATAGTCCACCCGCGATCGCGGATTGGGTCCCGCGGTCGCGTTTTTTCTGCTGTAGATGCCCGAAACAGAGTTTCGTTCGGGAATTCACCTTGGATCTGAGCCCTTAATTCACCATCTTCTTGCACAATCCAACTCAGATGATCAGCAACTGAGTTCTCGGCTCCTCTCTTGTCCCTGATTTCCACATTGAACTCGCTCAAAAGTAAGACCCATCGAATGAGTCTCGGCTTGGATTCCTTCTTCGTCATGAGATAACGAAGTGCAGCATGATCAGTGTGGATAATCACCTTTGTGCCCAACAAATATTGTCTAAATTTCTCCAGGGCAAACACCACAGCTAACAACTCCTTCTCTGTGGTGGAGTAGTTTCTCTAAGCTCCATTCAAGGTTGTGGAAGCATAATAGATCACATGCATTGCTCTTCCAACCTTCTGACCAAGAACAGCTCCCACCGCATAGTCACTAGCATCACACACGATCTCAAAAGGTATAGACCAATCGGGTGCCTGAGGGTGCCTCAGTGAGGTGGGAATTCAGAGTATCGAATGCCTTCTTACACTCGGTAGACATCTCGAAAATAACTTCCTTCTTCAAAAGCTCACATAGAGGTGTTGAGATCTTTGAAAAGTCCTTAATAAACATGCGATAGAAACCTGCATGGCCTAAAAAAGAACGTACTTCACGCACATTAGTAGGATAAGGCAACGATTGAATGATGTCAATCTTTGCCTTATCGACCTCAATACCCCTAGCTGAAATAATATGACCCAAAACAATACCTTGTTCAACCATAAAGTGACACTTTTCAGAATTCAACACTAAATTAGTGTCTACACATCATTTAAGCACAAGTGACAAATGGTGTAAACATGCATCAAAGCTATCCCCATGTACCGTAAAATCATCCATGAATACCTCAATCAAATGTTCAATATATTCCGAGAAGATACTTACCATACATCGTTGAAAAGTCCCAGGTGCGTTACATAGTCCAAAAGGCATTATGCGATATGCAAAAGTGCCAAAAGGGCATGTAAAGGTTGTCTTCTCTTGATCTTCGGGCGCAATGGCCACCTGAAAATAACCTGAGTATCCATCCAGAAAGCAGTAATAGTAGGGACGACCAACAAGTAGTTCAAGCATTTGATCAATGAAAGGTAAAGGAAAGTGATCCTTTCGAGTCACCGCATTCAGCTTACGGTAGTCAATGCATACCCTCCAACCTGTTTGAGCTCTAGTGGGAACCAACTCACCATGTTGATTCTCGACAACTGTAATGCCCCCTTTCTTAGGGACACATTGTGTTGGACTTACCCATTGACTATCCGAAATGGGAAAGATCATGTAAGCTTGAAGAAGCTTAAGCACCTCGTTCTTTACCACCTCCATCATAGGTGGGTTTAATCTCCTCTGGGGTTGCCGAGATGGCTTAGCTCCTTCCTCCAGTAGGATTCTGTGCATACAGGTGGAAGGGATAATTCCCTTGATATCAGCGATAGTCCACCCAAGAGCTGTAATGTGCTCTTTCAACACCTTCACCAACCTCTTCTCTTGTTCTCCTGACAACTTTCTAGAGATGATTATGGGAGGGTATCATTCTCTCCAAGAAAAGCATAATTCAGGTGCTCTGGAAATTGCTTGAGCTCAATTACTGGTGCCTGCAAAACAGAAGGAAGGAGCTTTTCGCTCTCCAGAGCCAGTAACATGGGCATGCCAACCAAAGATCTACCTGAGCTAGAACCCTATGAATGTCAGGAGAAAAAGAGAGATGAACCTGTGGTGGGTGAATGATGCTGTTTTCCATAACACATTGCAATTCATCTAAGCAAGAGATATTAAAAGTATCTTGCACTATAGGATCAATCACATCAATAGAACAAATAGAAGCAGCATCTTCAATGGGGTGCTTTATAGCATCGAAGATATTAAATTGCACAACTTCCCCATCGAACTCTAAAGTAAGAGACCCACTTGATAAATCAATCTTAGTGTTAGCAGTTCTCATAAAAGGCCTCCCTAACAAAATAGGTGCAGCCTGACCATCATGTTCCATGTCTAACACAAAGAAGTCAGCAGGAAAGAACAAATTATCAACCATTACCAAAACATTTTCAACTACTCCTTTAGGATAAACAGTGGATCTATAAGCTAGTTGAATAATTATTCCGGTTTCATGAAGAGGTCCTAAACCAAGCATTTTATACAACGAGTAAGGCAGAACATTTATAGATGCACCAAGATCAAGCATAGCTCTTTCAAAGTGAGTGTCACCTATACGACAAGGAATGCTTACCATGCCCGGATCGCTGCCCTTCTTAGGCATACGCCTTTGGAATACAGCGGAGACATGCTCGCTTACCGTCACCTTCTGTTGTCCCTTCAATTTCTGTTTCCTCTTGATGGTGCAGAGTTCCTTCAAGAACTTAGCATATCTAGGAATACTTTTAATGAGCTTGAGTAAAGGGATATTTACCTCACATTTGCTGAAGGTTTCAAACAGCTCCTTATTGTTTTCCGGCCTCCTCGTATCCTTTAAAGCATCTGGAAAAGGTGCGGGAGGTTTGATTGAGCTAAGTGGTGGGAAGTCGGGGCAGACATAGTTGTCTTGTCTCAATTGGAAGTCGCCCCGGTCCTCGACCTCGGCCTCACCATCATTTGAAGCATCCTCCACATTGTCTTTGCCAGCAGTAATTCCGCGATCGCGGCTGTCAGTCCGCGGTCGCGGAATTTCCTCTGTTTTCCCAGAACAATTTCCGCGATCGCGGTTCTCCGTCCGCGGTCGCGGATTTTCCACTATTTCTGATTCCTCCTTTTCAGCAGCAGAACTCTCCAACAGTTTTCCACTCCTTGTTGTCACAACACTAACATTTCTGGTCGGATTCACTATTGTCTGAGATGGTAGAGAATTGGATTTTTGTTGTGCAAGAGTGGTCACAGCTTCAGCCAACTGCCCTATCTGTTTCTCCATGTTTTTGATACTAGATTCAGTAGTTTGGACATGGGTTGTGAAATGTTGAGTCAACGATCTCAACATATCTGCAGTTGAAGGTCCATAATTGGGTCGTGGGGCTTGAGCTTGAGGTTGGGGTTCAGTCTGATCACGCCATCTGAAGTTTGGATGATCTCTATACCTCGGATTATAATTGTTCTACTGATCATTTCGAGGTCGTGGAGGTCCATATCCACCAGCGGCATTGACTTCAGCAACAGTATCATCTTGAAGCTCAGGGCATGTTTCAGTAAAATGAGAAGGGTCAGAACAGATCCCACATGCCTCTACCTGCTGTTGTCCTTTCTACAGCTGAGAAATCATCTTTTTCAACTCACCGAGCTCAGTCATAAGTGCGGGGTTTCCTGAGCTTTTGGCATTCACTCCTTTTCTAGTGTATGTCCTGCCAAAACTCCTGGTGCTCTCTGCCATGTCTTGCAACTTTTCCATAGCATCTTCCGGTGTCATGTTGAGAATGCTCCCACCACAAGCAGCATCTACCATTCTCCTCTCATGGTTAAGGAGACCATTGCAAACATGTAAGACCAGGTCCTCAGTATCATACCCATGAAAAGGGCAACTAGCACACAATCCCTTGAAGCGCTCAAGGTAATCATAGAGAGTCTCATCATCACCTTGCTCCACATGGGAAATTTCTTTCTTCAGTGCATTTGCCTTTTTGACTGGAAAATACTTACCCAAGAACACCTTGTGCAACTTCTCCCAGCTATCTACGGATCCGGTAGGCAAATGATAGTACCAGGACCTAGCACTATCTTTCAAAGTGAACCCGAATGCTCTCATCTTAATCTGCTCCTCAGTGACATTTGGTGGTTTGGTTATCATGCAGGTGTCATAGAACTGATTCAAATGCATGATTGGATCCTCACCAGGCAGACCATGGAATGTGGGGAGCAGATTGATTACCCCTTACTTGAGCTCAAAAGTCACCCCATGAGCAAGGGGTGGAAGAATCACAGCTTGAGGTTGTTGTGTCAGATTGGGAGTAGTACGCTCCCTCAAAGTGCGGACAACACCGCCGTCTCCTAGCGCATTTGCCTCTTGCTGCGCCTCAATCAATGCTCGTTGAGCATCAACAACTAACTGAATTTCAGCCAATTGACGTTGGGTGCAAGAGCTCTTTGCTCAGGAGTCAACTGATCGCCTTCCATTGCACCTGTATCAGTCTCAGCTATGTTCTCTCTCTGATTTCGATGGAAAGTCCTCTCGATTTCTGGATCAAGAATGAAAAGAGACTGATTAGTAGAACGAGTGTTGACTATTCACTAGTCAACACTAAAGTCAATCAAAATAAGAACTTAAAGAACAAAAAAATTGATTCCCCGGCAACGACGCCAAATTTGACGAGGCAAATTGTCGTATGCCAAGTCAAAGTAATCCTAACAAGCTCACTAACAAGTATAGTAGGCAAGCAAGGATCGAAATCCCAAGGGAGTCAGGTTATCAATTCTATAAGTAATGAAGATGATTAACTAGTGAAAGTAACCAAAGGTTTTTTTTATAATGTTTCAAGAACAAAGTACCGAAGGTTGATTTGGGTTGTAATTTATCAAAGGAAGACGTTTCACTTGGAAAATATCCACTAACAGGTTGACAAGTTGATTATTAACTCCTTTTAGTCCTATGTCGAATTATTCATATGATCGGCCTAATCCCTATTCTAATGTAGTTATTAGGACTAGTTGGACTAATAACTACATTAGAACAGGGATTAGGCCGATCATATGAATAATTCGACATAGGACTAAAAGGAGTTAATGATCAACTTGTCAACCTGTTAGTGGATATTTGCCAAGTGAAACGTCTTCCTTTGATAAATTACAACCCAAATCAACGTTCGGTACGTTGTTCTTGAAACATTATAAAAAAAACCCTTTGGTTACTTTCACTAGTTAATCATCTTCATTACTTATAGAATTGATAACCTGACTCCCTTGGGATTTCGACCCTTGCTTGCCTACTATACTTGTTAGTGAGCTTGTTAGGATTACTTTGACTTGGCATACGACAATTTGCCTCGTCACACTTGCAGAAAAATATCCAATTCTGTGATGGTTCACAGTTCACACACTAGACCTAAAACTGAAGAGGAAGAAGAAAAATGCAAAATAATTGTGTTTAATTAAGCATGAGATGGTTCACAGTTTTAAATTAATGATAGACAAAGGCAAAAAAACATTGATTAGGAGGTCTGCAATGAAAGTAGATTGCAACTAACAACTCCATGCTATTGAAGAGAGTTAGCAATCAAGTATCAAGTTGGTGGAATTTAGGTGTGGTGCATAATCAAAACTTTCACCAATAGTGAAACAACATTTGCAAAACCTTTAGTTTAAAACTTCCCTTATAATTAAACAATAGTTTAAAACTTCCCTTATATCAAGAACTAATATGGAAAAGTAAAATAATAAAAGAAAAAATTTCTAATACATGATGATTTATATCAAGAACTCCTAAATCTCAACTAAATCTCAACTGAAATGTCCCAGAACATCAGATCTGTGCCAAGACATCTTATGTAAATGAAAATCACAGAAAACATGAACTTAAATCTCAACAATAATATTCTTTGATTGCTTCAACAGATGCTTTAGAGGCGGGCAAATTTTCTTTCGCCTCAAAATGTTATGTGATTTTGACCTGTGGCGGATGGTATGGTACAACCCTTAGATGGTGCATTGCCCCAACATTTTAGATCAATGAAGCCTGGTCACTATAAAGTCCAAATTGATTTTGTTTACGAAGGGCATGTTGATGATATTCTTCCGGTACCTACTGGAGATGGTTTCACTAACTTAGGCGGTGCTCAGGGTAGTTTTGTGCAATGGCCGATCCACTTAGTGATTTTCGAAGACGACGAGGTATGAATGTTTTGAACGAATATGATAATGCAAGCATTTGCTACATCTTGTCTACTCAATCTTGCTCATGTAATATTTTTGTAGGAGTTCACTCCACGCCTGATAAAGAAGTCTAAGTCTGAAGTTTCTCAAGAGGTGGATCATAGCTCCAAAAAGAAGACAACGGTATTGTTGGCTAAAGAGAAGACCACGGAATTAGCCCAGGTATATGATTAGCTAGAACTTGTATTTTTATTCATGATATATGTTCAATTTGCAATTGTTCTTGTTTATTTGTTATGGTAATGCACTGCTGAATGTTGTTCTGATTTTTCTGCATTGTTGTTACAGTTTTCACTGGTTTTCTAGTTTTTATTCTGTTTTGCACTGTTGTATGTATTGATTAACACTAGAAGCACACCTTATGTTCACTTTTTGTGTTGTATTATTTTTGTTCTTATATTTTGTTATTATTTTCATATCCAATGAAGTCTAAGTCAAACAAAGAGGTGGTGGGTAGTTGTGATCGTAAAACTCAAGAGTCAGCCGCCAAAAGCAAGAAACTGAATAATGCAAATGAAGCAATTCAAGGTCTTGGCCCGTCATGCATATACTTGCATTTTATCATCTCTTCAGTCCCGGGTATATATACGATAATACTCCCATCAAGTTGGTTGCTTCGGTTTGACATTATTCACAAGATCAAGATACATACGTAACTGAGTCCGATGTTGGAGAGTTCCTTAGAGGGGCCTGCTTAAACATTTCATTGATCCAAGTCTACATATTGTAAATATTTTCATCAATCTTTATGTTTTAGTTGTTAATTATTCTTTCTTTGAGATTTTTACTTTACAGATACTAATAGTGTAATCTTGCATATTTTGTAGGTATTTATTACATGATCACAGCTGGGCATTTGAAAGGTCTCAGATTGGATTCTTATATCCTGAGATGATGTCAAGCACTAGAATCAAGGTTGATCCTAGTGTCCCAACAGAGTACTTAAAAAAGATTTTCATTGCTGAAATTCAAAAGGAGAAGATGAGTGATTCTAACGTAACCAAATGGTTTTTGCTTCCATATAATCAAGAGTAAGTGTCATATGGCAATCCTTGTTTCTTGTTTTGACTCACATCTTTTGACTTGTTTTCTGATGTTATACAATATCTTTTGTAAATGACGCAGAAATCATTAGATTCTATATGTACTAGACTTACGTAAAGGCCTTTTGTATATTTTCGATTCTCTCAAAGAACCATGCAAAGAGTATGATGTATGGGGCATCTTGAGTTTGTAAGTTTTTTACTTAGTCTTTTTAAATATTTACAAAATCAGAATTTTTGACTTGTATGTTGTTCATTTTTACAGGACATACCAAGTGTATAAGTTTAATGGTGGGGTGCGTCCGGGTAAAGCGACTAATTTTAAGTCTTGGAGACTCATTCATATAGAGGTATACCATCATATATTACCTTTTCTTTATTTTATATATCTATTGATCTTAAAACTAAGACGATGTATTATATTGTTAATTTAGTGCGCTCAACAAATTGGCGGAACCGAGTGTGGATATTACGTTATGAAGTTCATGTTAGAGATTGTCACGATATATCAAGAGTCTAATGAGTGACTAGATAAGGTAGTTACTTTACCTAGTCCTTTCATTTCATATATGTAAAATCTAATTTTTTTCATGTTATCTATATTTTTTTGAAGGTCTATGTTCAGAGGAGTGCGCCTTATACTAGTGAGGAACTCGATGTTGTTCCTGAGCAATGGGCTAAGTTCTTTACAACCAAGTATCTATTAATTTGAGCTTACATTTTAGATATTATTGAATAATAGCTTTTGTACTTGCATTCTGCTGAAATTGAAACACATATTGTATGTGAAATGTATGTGCAAGTGGAACGAGAAGTTTGGAATGATGTAAACTCTTTTGTAATTGGAACAGATTGTTAGCTTGTGAAATGGAACGACAGGTTGCTTGTTCTGTTTGGTACAAGCTGGGTTGCTGTAAATACAAATCGAATATTTTTGTTAAAAAAAACTTGTTGAGGCGGGCGCCCTGTTCGCCTCAACAAATACAACATTTTTACCTCTGTTGAGGCGGGCAACTGCTTGTGCGCCTCAACAGACGTGGAAGCCCCCCCTGTTGAGGCGAACACCATCTGTTCGCCTCAACAGAGGGGTCTGTTGAGGCGGGCAATGTTCGCCTCAACAACTTATGACCTGTTACAGCCCCCCCCTGTTGCAGCGACCCCTGCCCGCCTCAACAGGGGGGGTTTTGCCCGCCTCAACAGGTGTTTTTTCCACTAGTGAATATTCCCTTGCTACAGAATAAGTGAAACGTTGCGTTTGAAGACTTGCTCTGACATTGATCATTTGACAAGCTATATAAGCTAATCTAGACCTGGTCAAAACTGGGGCTATGGTCAGGCTAGGGCCGAGCCAAATTCAAAATTGTACCATTTACCAAGGCCGGGCTAGGCCCTCCCATTTTAAATGGGTCAATTTCGTTGTCCAAATCCTCCCATAAGGGCGGGCAGAGCGGCACTCAGAGCGACCTGTACTACTTATACAAAACATTCAATGTCAGAAAGGGGTTAAACCGCATACTAAAAACATAAAAAGCTTGGTTAGTGCTTACATAACAACCAAACGATTTTGAAGAAATGGACTGGAGAGAGCCGAAGGGGACGGAATGGAGTAAGGAGGTGTGAAACTAAGAAGAAGATGGAGACGTGAATGTGATATTAGGTTTAGAGTGTTCAATCCTCAAATTAGGTTTTTTTCTTTAGTCTTTAGAGATATTTTTATTATTTAGTAAATTTATTTAAAATTATATTAATTTATTTATATATAATACGCATCGGGTAGGGTCGGCTCTAAGGGCCGATACCAGATCCTCCCGTATTAGAGTCGGACAGGGCCGACCCTGATGGGTAAAATTGCTTGCCCGTATCCTCCCAAATTTTAGGACGGGCTGACCCTAGTTTGGCCAGGTGTAAGTCAATCCTTCTTAGGGTTAGCTCATTTTGTTGTTTCGTCGTTTTCACATACCCATAGAAAGAGAGAGAAAGCTAGGGTTCGAGATTGGTGTTTTGTTCGCGGCGATTCTCACGGTGATAATTGAGACCTCCTGTTGTGTGCTTTGGAGATTCCATTGGTGACTGTGGATAGCTTCTAGCGTGTCCTGCCTTGAAAGGGGGCCGAATCTCTTTTTTTACAATCTGCCTAGTTTCTTTGTCTTTGAGCTTCTTTGGCTAGCTTTCTCTGTTCTGAATTGGTGTGTTGTAACCTTGTTGAAATCCTTCAGATCTAGTGTATTATTCGGGATGAGTCTCTCCACTGAAACTTTGCAGATGTAGAAAAACCGACCTGCGTAAACAATTCCTTGTGTTCATATGTTCTTGCTTTCTTTGCTATCTCGAATCGATTGTGTTTACGATCTTAAGAATCTTGTTACTCGAATCGAACAACTTGAATCTTCAGATTGCCTTCCAATTGCATGGTACTCTTGTTCGACTTTCATAGTTAACAATTTGCTTGAAATTTTAATTATAAATTGCGAGAAGATCTAGTACGAATGTGCTTCACATATGAATGTACGAATGAAGATATACACATGTATTTTTTTCCTACAGTGTTAAATATATGCACACATAGCATTTGCATGTATTTGCGAATTTATCTGCATGTGAATAATCTATTTGTACATTTATATCTTAATAATCATTCTTACATAAATTTTTCCTTATAAATTACCATATTACATTTTACTTTTTTTTAGCAAAAGGGTTTTCAAAACATTTTCAATTTTTCAAAACATTTTTTTAAAAATAATTTCCGATCTAAGCTCTTTTCTAACTTAATTCTCGTTAGACACTTGTTTAGCTTCGGAAAAAGATTAAGGAGGAAAATCGTTATTTAAACTGTTGTTTATAACAACGGGTTTATGGGGTGGGGGTTTAGGTGTGAGTAGGGTTGAGCAAAAACCGGGTCGACCCGGTTTTTTGGACCGGACCAGACCAGTCCATTCCGGTCCGGGTTTCGGTCCACATGTTTATGAAAATCCGGGTCCGGTCCGGTCCGGGTCGACCCGGTTTTTTTATTTTTTAATATAAAAATTAATATATTATATATTATATATAAATTATAAATATTTTTTAATAAAATTATATATTTCTATACTAATATTCTTCAATATATTTATAAATAATATTTTTTTTAAAATTTTTATTAATTTTTTTAAAAATTTTAAAAATTTTTGCAAAAAATATAAATTCCGGTCCAAACCCGGACCCGACCCGACCCGGACCGGATCTTGGACCGGACCGGACCGGTCCATTCCGGTCCGGGTTTCGGGTCACACATTTTCGGAATTCCGGTCTGGGTCGGTCCGGTCCGGTCCGGGTTTGGACCGATGCTCAACCCTAGGTGTGAGGGGATGGGTAAGGAAAGCCGCAATTTAAGGGTACAAGACGTTGTTTGTAACAATGGCTTATACCCTTAATTTTTTTTAAATATACACAATAGTGAATAACGCTTCTATTATGTTAAATTTCATATTAAAATAAGCTTTGTACAATTAAGCAACGTCTTTTCATCTTATAATTTTTTCGAGGCTACAGAAAATGTCTATAACGGAAATTAAGTTTGAAACAAGCATATTTCAAAAATTATTTCCGAACAAGTGCAATTCCGTGAAAAGCCTTATTCTAACCTTTAATTTTTTTGTCAAATTATTCTCACCTTTATTATCAATTTATCATCCAAGTGTCAAAGAGACCAAAACATTCGATAACTTTCAAAAATTCAATAAAAAAATGCATTTCTTTGATCCTTTTTTTTATTGGCTTGGCCAAACTGATCTCTCGGTCAATGCACAAATATATGCTTCTCTTCCGGTAAAAACTCTAATTGTGGCCGAAGTGATATATATATAAGTCTATAGCTTCCACCACATTATCAATACAACAATAAACTCATACATCTTGAACAAAATAAAAACAAAAACAAAAAAAGAAAGGTCTGTAATAATGGCTCGTCAAATCCGTATGCTTTCATCTCTTCTTCTTGTCCTGCTTCTTGTTGCTGCCTCAGGTATTTACTTATCCTTTTCATCTTAAAACTTGTTGTAAAATAATATTGATGAATGGAATGATTGAATTTTGAGTAGAGATGGGAGAAGTGATGGGAAGAGATTGTGAGACTCCAAGTGCAGAATTCAAGGGAATGTGCTTCATCAACGATAATTGCTCCACAAAATGCAAAGGAGAAGGCTTCGCCAAGGGAGAATGTGAGGGATTCCGTCGTCGTTGCATCTGCCATAAGCCTTGCTAAGTTGATCATCGATCGAACGAATTGAACACGTGTTACAGATTGTGTGCATGTGTTTATTTCATTTCCCTTAATAAAACATGTACGTTACATGCGTACCCTAGTTCTATCTGTATTTAGGGTTATCTTTTAAATTGCTAGCAATAAATTAATGGAATCTGTTGGTTATTTGTCCTTGCCCTAGCTAAATCCAATTGTTTCTCTCTTTACAGAGACGAGACTCGTTTTTAGTTTGTTTGTTTTCATATTTTGAATCAATAAACATAGTTAGTTCCTTAGTAACGAATCGTCTAGTTCTCCTAAATGATTTTCGATTGGGTACGGTTTAGGTGAGAACAATTTTCAAAATGAGATGTGATAATGGGTAATATTCATCAAAATATACATAAATGTTCATCAAAATGTAAGTTTTTTGTCTTAACTAGATACGGGCCTCGCAGGAGCGCGAGAAAATTACGGATTTTCGTATGTGATTTAATATAGTTATACATTATTTGTTAATATGTTGTTGTTGTTATCAAATTTATTAATATTTGTAAATATAAGTATTTTTTATTTCCTTATATTTATGTTTGAAGTAGTTTTAAAACATAATATTAGAATAAGTTTGCATTGACATAAGAGAAGCTCACACATTAATTTAATTTGTGACTTAATCAAGTAGACTATAAATAAATATAACATAGGGATATAAGAAAGATATTTAAATACATGCCCAAAAGTCCAATATGAGGTGATTAAGAAATGAGTAATGCATTAAATTGGTACCAATTTCATTCAATTTTGACAATGGACAATCAACTTTTATATAGATATAGATAAGATGTTCTTCAGTTTCTCAATAAATGTTTTTCAAAAATGAATGTTCTTCAATTTTTTGATGTTTTGAAGTTTGTCACGAATGTTCATCAAATTCTTATTAAGTGTTCACCAATTTGCTACTAAATGTTCATCATTATCTCGTTTACATTTTTTTTTTTGATCGAAAAGGTGTGTGATACCCATTTTATTTCAAATTATAACAGGTTACATCTTCTCACTAATAATTTTATCCCTATCTAACATATGGAGTAATCCTTCGGGCGGGAGTTAAAAGGTGGTGTATTATCACGTTCGGCATTTTAAAGTTTTTCTTTTCGATTTACTAGAATTCGATATTTATGAGTTGGGTTTATTTCTCTTAGTGTATATACTTCATTTCGCATCTGTATATTGCGGAGAATGCTACTTCGAAGGGAAAAAATATTTCCACACGTAGTGTATTAACTAAATCCGGAACTAGATAAATATGCAACAAAAAGAAACTTTAAGTTCAAACTATCCAACATCTCCTCCCTAGACAAATCAAATAACCTAATTAAAATGTTGAGAAAACATAACCTAACTCCAATACAAACCAAATTCCTTAGAAGGTTCCATGGCCGATGAGCCAAAGCCAATCAAGAGCAGCACCCGAAAATATCCCACCGAGAAGAAACACAACAAGAGCGTTTCCTAGCGCGTTCTGCTCCGGTCCCTGATCCACAACAAACAACCAAGCAAATCACATTCAATGAAGGAATGATACTTGTATGATCATATAGAGCAAAAGAAGTTAAGTTGAACAAACGAACCTTGTATCCATTAGGGTAATCCATCATAACACAAACCGTAAGATGTCCATTAGTGAGTCCAAGTAAAGAGATTAGCATGAGCATCCATCCTTGATCAGCGTACTTTGCAGTGAAGTAGAAAGCCGGGATGAACACCACACGTGCCACGCACGCAGCCAACAAACCCCATCTCGACTTAATCCTCAAACAATCTATTAGAGGCATGTATCGAGCGATCAAATCCCACACATTGTACAACGCTATCAACACAAGAGGGTACCAGGATCCAAGTTGGTGAGTTCCCGTGTTTTCGTAGAGGAAACCCGGAAAGATTGAGAGTGTCAACACATAAATGAGGTATAAATCAAGAGCATAGTCCCAGTTTTGCAACAACAATTGCTTTGTACTCAGTCGGTCAATGCTCTTGCTCTCATCCTGCACAAATCCCAATTATATACGTAACTATTAAAGTATAGTCTCACATCAGAAGTTGAGACTAATCTAAGCATAATAACTCATGGATTACTGCTCCTATTGCCGATTGGTTTTAAGAAGGAAACTCGTAGGCTTATATGGGCCCAATGCAAGTAGCGCTGACCCAATGCGCAGTTACAATTTTTTAAAAGAAGTGTTGTAATTGAGGTTACCTGTTGTACACCAGCAGCAACAAGATCAGATGCGACAGTTTTTGAGCCTTGAGAGGATGCTTTTTCTCTGTAATACTTAATAATTGGTATCTTAGGAAAGGCAAATGCATAGAGAAAAATACACCCAGCTTCTAGGAATGCCGAGATACCCAAGAACAACACTGCACTCAGATCAAACAAGGCTACATTACACAACAAAATAAATCAGCAAAAAATGTTTGTTTGTTTGCTTGTTTGTTTTACTTTACCTGCGCCTTTCCTTAGTCCTTGATTGGATCCATCAAAGACGGCTTTTGTAACGAGCCTTAAGCCAGAAGTGAGAGCGCCTGAAGCGGCCAATCCACCAAAGAATGACTGCAGAAATATAGGCTCCATGAAAGATAAATCCCCAACCAATCCTCCTTGAACAAGCGCATCGGCGACACCATACGAGCCACAGAGGATGCAGAGGAAGACATATGCGACGATGTGACCTTTCCCGTGTGAAGCGAAATCCAACTGTATCATCATTAAAATCATTCAGAATCACAATATTCATACTTACACATACACACATATTGAATTTGAACTCACCACTACGAGTAGAATACTGCTGAGAGTAAAGAGACAATATCCAGCTATGTTTCGCTTTCTTGTGTTCACTTTTGCCTCGTTCCATGCTAGAAATATCATGGAGACAACAGCACAGGGTTGGTACATAAGTGTAAGGACTCTTGCAGGATGATACTTCTACAAAATCAAAAAAACATACCACATCAAATCAAATTAGCTTAATTTCATACAAAAAGTAGTTAATTGATGATAAAATGAAGATGACATACTGGGAAAACTTGATAGTAATAGTCAGCAATGGTGAGCATACTGTTCCATGGAAGAAGAGAGCCAAGTCCAAGTAACCAACAACATATGATAGCGGTACGTCTCCCACGACCATCCTAATAAGTATTCAATTCAATATGATCTGAGTTGCTTTTACAGAAGAATCTTTATGAAAAACAGAGGAAAATTTGACTGAAAAACCAAACCTTGAGTCCTGCTAAACTTTCATTTGGGGACGACATGGCGCAGATTCCCCACCTGTATCAAAGATTATTTCTTTATTTTCAAAAGAATACACAAAGGAATACACTTTCTAGAAGAGAAACTACAACAAAACAAAAACTTTATTTCAAACCACGACATACGAAGTTTAATCGTTAAATAACGTAAGAACTGAGAAATCTTGTTTTACTAGAATGAATCACATCATCAAGTAAGAAACTACGATAGATTCCTGATTTCAGTTAACAATCAGAGAGTCAGAGGGAAAGGAGAAAGAATCAAACCAAGTAACAGAGATTGCCTTCAAGAAACGAGGGATTGGAAAGCGGAAAATCTTCTCTTTGCTTTCAACTTACTCGTCAACTTCTGTCTTCTGCCGCCTTACAGATTTTGTTTTATAGAAAATCATAGCGAATTTAGCAGATTTTGTGGATGTATTTGTTTCATTTTCTTTGATAAATCTTGTAACTTTATATGCGTATGGTTAACTTTGATAAATCTTGTAAAGTTAATCAGATTGATAATATAATAAATAAAGATATATATCAGATAAAAGATATGATAGGATAAAAGTTGATATTTTTGTGTGAATATGATCTATTTGATATCTTTTTTTATCCTTATTTAATTCAAAAGTATATAACAAAATAAAATCGGATATGTTGTATAGATGACGTGGCATAGCTTCGAGGTCGACAAATAAGCGAACTGAACGTAACGGCGACATGTGAACACTTTGTTTTAATACAAGTATAAATATATTGTTGAGCATGTAATATATATTATTAAATTTTTTTTATTTAATTAATGTAAGGGTTATAAAATGAAAATAAGGGGGTTTAAATGCAAAACTCTAAAATAAAGGATGTTATATATAAAAAGTGTAGATCTAGTCACAAAGCCCCTTAAAATAATAAATAAGAATTTAATTACTAAGATTAAACTAGTTACCCCCACTATAAGTGGGAGGTGGGTGTGATGGTCCGGCGGACTCCCGACGACTTCCTTACGACGGTCCAGCGCGGTCCGGTGACGGCCCGACGACGGTCCAAACATAAATGAAATTAAAGTCTAAAAATAAATTAAAATTTAAGACTAATTCAAATTAGTGAGTATTTAACTATAATTTGATCAACATTCAGTTGAGTATGTCCAAATGAAATTTATGAACAGCTTGTGATGATTATTTAAGCTAATTGTAATGAATTTTTTTCGTAATATACATTTTAGTACATTCTTATGAAAATTTAAGGATGATTTGATGACCATTTAAATATGACATGATGAATATTTATATACATTTTGATAAAAATTAAATATTTTTACTCGAAACCATATTAAAGTGGTGTTGTGGTATTTATAATTGTTGGTGGTATGATGGCCGGTGGGCCATGATAGGCTTAGTGTATGCTAGACTATTAATTGAAGAAACACATTTACATATATGCTAACCACTAAAACACCACCAATGCTAACCACTAAACCATCACCAATTAATCGATTTCTTATTGAATTAAAGTCTTTGTTTTGTATTTTGGTTTTAGTATATATTTGAATTTGAGGTTCTTGTTCCAATAGCCAATGTTGAACATACTTATCAACGGCTAGATTATCATGTAGATCATCTAAGTGCATGTTTTAAGGCCAGACTCACTTAGAGTTGTTAAAATCGGGACTCTAAAACCGAATCTAAACTATTATATGAGGCATACAATAAAATTGGAGCGTCAAATTGTAAGATTTAGTATAAATTAATTTCATAAATTGTAAAATCTTATATAGGAAGTAAAAAACGTGAAATATAGAATATAATTAGTAAACTCGTGATATGATGATATCATGTTTTCTACAATAATTTAGTGGTGATTTATCAATGTAATTCCATTATAATATTAAAAAATCAATAAACGTAATTTTTTTTATTAGTTTTGAATGTGTTTTCATTCAACAATGCATTCCTCTGATCCTATTTTATTGCCTTAGCCAAGCACAAATGTATGCGTCTTTTCCGGTAGTAAAAACTCTAATTTTGGCCGAAGTGACACATATATAAGGCTATAGCTTCCACCACATTATCAACACAAGAATAAATTCATATCAATTAAATTTCTTTGAACAAAATAAAAACAAAAACAAAAAAAGAGAGATCTGTGATAATGGCACGCCAAATCCGTATGCTTTCACCTCTTCTTCTAATCCTGCTTCTTGTTGCTGCCTCAGGTATCTTTTAATCTTAAAGTTTGTTCAAAAATTGTTGTTCTTATAGAATTTAAAGATAGTTTATCACATACAAATCATAATTTTTGTATGAAAATTTGATGATGTTTTTTCTTGATTCTAAATGGTGGTGGGATTTGCCTCAAGAAGTACTTTGTTAATTTTTCTAGATAGAGTACATTTTGTTGTTAGATTTGTTTATGACTAATTGATCTAACATATATTGATGAATTTTGATTAGAGATGGGAGGAGTGATGGGCAAAGAATGCAAGTCAGTAAGTGAAAAATTCTATGGAATCTGCGTCTATGACGAATATTGCGCCACTAGATGCAAGAGCGAGGGCTTCGTCAAGGGAGAATGCGAGGGTTTCCGTCGTCGTTGCATGTGTATTAAGCCTTGCTAAGTCCAAGATTGATCGAGCATGCATTATAAATTGTGAGATTGTGTGCATGTATTTATTTTTATGCCCTTATTTAATAAATCAGGTAACGTTATGTACGTACGTACCGTAGTTACTAGTAGTTACTAAGTTCACTTTGTATTACTCCCTTGCAAGGGATTTATAAGAGATGTTAGCCTCAATTGTTTGATCAACCATATAAGGTATTCTAGAGTCTATTTTCTTATATTATTATATAAAAATTACATTAAAATGATAAAAAGAGTACAATTAATGGATAAAATTAATCAATTCACCAATACAAACACCTAAAATATTGTTTTTAAATTTAGAAATTGTAATAATTGTCTTTGAAAAACAAATATACCTATTTCTTAATTCTTGTGAAAACTTCTAACACCTCTCATAAAACTGATCGGTTGGAATAATCCTATCTTAATCTATCTATATATAAAAATTAATGGGTTTTGACAAAGTAATGGTAATCGGTACCAATTTAATGCACCGAGTTAATGATGTATGATGTATTCATATTCCCTATTTACATAGTGTCTTTTTCTTTTGTTGAAAAAATCATTTATCATTTTCTTGATTGATTCTATTTACAAGTTTAACTTTGTTGAGGTTGAATTGCTGCATTGAAAGTAAGCCTCAATTCAATTTTCGACGTCTATTTAACAACGTTAAGCCGCATATAAAACTATTAGCCCTTGAGAAAGTTATGACAACCGATACCTATTCAATGCATGAACTAATTCCTTTTCATCAATTCCTTCTCATCTCATTCATGAATTTTAATCAAAAACCTTTATCTTCTCTTAGTTGCACCCAATACAATTAATATCTACATTTCTTCACACTCTTACCCTTCATAATATCAAATTTAGTTAATGAATGCATTAAATTAATAAATTTTCTATCTATATATAAAAATTGATGGGTCTTGACAAAGTAATGGTAATCGGTACCGATTTAATACACCGAGTTAATGATGTATGATGTATTCATATTCCCTATTTACATAGTGTCTTTTTCTTTTGTTGAAAAAATCATTTATCATTTTCTTGATTGATTCTATTTACAAGTTTAACTTTGTTGAGGTTAAATTGCTGCATTGAAAGTAAGCCTCAATTCAATTTTCGACGTCTATTTAACAACGTTAAGCCGCATATAAAACTATTAGCCCTTGAGAAAGTTATGACAACCGATACCTATTCAATGCATGAACTAATTCCTTTTCATCAATTCCTTCTCATCTTATTCATGAATTTTAATCAAAAACCTTTATCTTCTCTTAGTTGCAACCAATACAATTAATATCTACATTTCTTCATATTCTTAACCTTCATAATATCAAATTTAGTTAATGAATGCATTAAATTAATAAATTTTTAACACTAAAAAATTGTTAGTATTTATTAATAAAAATTAGTGTAACAAAATATATCTATATCGAATAGGTGAGAATGTCAGGTGAGAAGTTTTAATTTAGCCATATACATAATTGTTGTTTCGTATACGTGCCATATTTTTATTAATATAAATGAAACGAAGAAAAATAAAGAAAAAAGATAGCTCATCGTCACCCTCCTTCGTGTGAAGATCTCCATCTTCTCTTCATATCCACTGTCGTCCGCCGCCTATCTATACCTTAAATCGTCTATTTGCAACATTATACCATATACGGAAATTCCTAATTGACCCGTGCGTAGCGCGGGGGTCCGAATCTAGTATATATATAAAAATTGTTGGGTTTGATGAAGTAATGTCAATTGTACCTAATAAATGCTAATATTTTAAATTTTTATCCTAATTATCTATTCTCTTAAATGTCAATTTCATCACTAACTATTTAACTAAGAACACATCGTCTTCGTCTTCTTCCTCCCGTTTCGTCTTCGTCTCCTTCTTTGGTCAAAAACTAATATGAGTTAATTGCAACTGCTGAGGTGACATCAAGATAACTACGAGAAGGGGTAACGACCACTTAATTTTTTATGGGGATATACTTTTCTAATAGGACAATTTTGAAATGCTAAAAAAATTGGTACACTGAACTATTTTGTATTTTAACGCATTAGGTGAAAGAGGAACGAGCTTAACATCAAAAAGTTTTGTTTGCCTCACTTCAACATTTTTAATATCCTCTATTTACGGAGGCTAAAATTACTTCTTTTTATCCGCTGAAAGAAGTCATCATGTCCTTTGTGATTATGTTGATTGAATTGATTCACGTTGTTTATAAATTTTACTTTGTTGGGGTTACATTTCTTTAATTGAAGAGATTGTGAATATGATTAGTCCGATCAAACTGTGAGACGTCTATTAAACAACGTTAAAGTGTTAAACCATATAGAAAAAACCGTAATACGAATATGATTAGTTTGATCACTAATTAGTAATTATACTTTTCAGATTCCATTACTAATCAATATGTTAAAATTTATATATTTAATTAATTAAAAAACACTATTTTTTTATTAAAAGTTATAGCATAAATACATATATGAAAATAATACGAAATATATAAATACGATAAAAGTAAACGTGTTAGGCCCGCGCGAAGCGCGGAGAATGAACTAGTATATTAAAAGATTGAATGTTTGTGATAATAAATTCCACTAAACATCATTAATAACGAGCCTAATTTGCAGAAATTTTGTAATCAGTATTTGTTAGTGGGGTTTGGTCCCATTGTAAAATCATTCACATTTGTTTGGCCCAAAATCAAAATCCAGTTTTTAGGTAAATATCCCAAAAGTGTACTGTTTTGTAATCGGTATTTGCTAGTAGGGTTTGGTCCCATTGTAAAATCATTCACATTTGTTTGGCCCAAAATCAAAATCCAGTTTTTAGGTAAATACCCCAAAAATGTACTGTTTTATTGGCTTTTGCAATAGTTATTTAAGTTATTTGGAAATACCTCTATGCTGATGTGGCAATAATAATTTGTCAACAAAATTGCCAACAAAATTAAACTAAACTGTCAACACGAATAATAATTTGTCAACGCCAATAATAACTTGTCAACAACATAACAAAATTGTCAACACGATTAAACTGTCAACGATAGTAATGAAACAAACAAGAGTTATTAAAATTGTCAACAAAATTAAACTAAATTATCAACACGAATAATAATTTGTCAGCATGAATAATAATTTGTCAACACCACTAATAAGTAATAACTTGTCAACAACATAACAAAACTGTCAGCACGAGAAATTAAACTGTCAACACGATAGAACTATCTGGCGATAACTGAAGTAGTTTTATTTAAACGAGATCTATATAATCTATTAAAGCCGAGCTTTTTCAAGGCTTATCCTTGATTCTGGCTCTACCACATCCATGTGGCAATTTCTTATTGGTTCTCTTTTAATTATTTTTATATTTCTATTTAATTTAAAACAAAACATTATTATCTAATCACTTTTATAGGTAAATATATATATATATATATATACATATATATATATATATACACACAAATAACTCTTAACAAATATGACTACAAACTATTGATAGGAGCATGTTATATGGTGATAACTAGCGACTATTAGCATAGGATTAGAGGAGTTTAGGTGCTTGTCGAGGGTATTTCCGGAATCCGGTTGGAGTTGTTATTATGGATTTGCGGGAAGCTCGAAAGCGATTTTGGTGGTGGAGTTAGGAGATTCCGCTTGTATCCTTCATTGGTACTTGCGGGATGGAGCTTAGGAGGAGTACACACCACACTTGCACCAGAGGAGTGGTCGAGAGGCGAAGCCGAGCTGCCTCGAGACCAGAAGAAGACGGAGAGAAGAAGCTGCAGACAAGAAATCTCGGTCGAGATTTGTCAAATCGCGGTCGAGATTTTGCCATTTTCCAGCATCGAGATTCTGTTGATTCCACGTCATTCCACGTCAGCAGGTGCAAATCGCGGTCGAGATTTCCAACATCTCGGTCGAGATTTTCTATCCGGAGAACATTGAATTGATGGCATTGGATGCTAGACCTTCCTCTTCTCACTTGATTTGTAACTCCGAAACAAGTTATGTTTATCTTTAATTTGCTGCATTAAGACTTGGTTTTTATTTATTTTTCTTGGTTTTTCTAGGGAGAAATTATATAAACTCTTCTCCTTCTCCCTAGAGTTTTTATCTTGGTTTTTAGTAAGAAAACTCCATTGTTGAGACCTTCCATGACTTTGTGCAACTAAATCTCCATTGTTCACTTTGAGGTTTGAAGCCTTCTTTCATTGGAGGATTGTGAGTTTCCTACATCTTATATTTTATTTCAATTGTTGTTTTATTTTATAATCTCTTGTGCCTCAATTTGCTATTGAGAGATATTGGTTTAATCTAGGTTGCAAACTAGGTTTGATTTCTATCTTTTATATTGCTAGACTTGATAATTCTTGTTGAAGAGTCTTGTCCTTTGGTAGCAATCCTTATCTACATGAACTTGTTGTGATTGTTTATAGGGTAGTGATTATAAACTTGTGTCAAGTATCGGCTTGTCGCCAATGGTATTGCACAAGCCTACTTATCTTTGAGCTCAATGCTATTTGATTATTGAATCTTAGTTGTTCTAGGGTTATAATCAAATAAGGGTTTCTAGGACTTGTTGGACTAGTCACTTTATATGAACAAAGAGTAGGATAAACCAATTGAATGTGTATGAATATATGGTGTTAGGTTTCCATGATCAATTCTCCTTGCATGATTGATGTGCTAATAACCGAGAAGTGAACTTCTTTCCATCAAACTACTTAATCTCAACAATTGCGTGTTTGTTTACTTCCTTGATCTCAATTACTACAACCCCCCCCCCCCCCCAATTTGGTTACTTGTTAGGAACAAAATTGTGATTTAAACTGTATTTCGACTCTCTTGGGATTCGACCCTTGCTTCCCACTATACTAGTGGATTTGAGTTAGGTATTCTTTGATAGGCATCACGACAATCGCCTCATCAACTATACCATTAAAATAAAAACTATATGAGAATAGCTTATAAAATTTGTTGTAACCAACTTCTAGACTAATATTTCTTTGGAAACAAGTTTTTGGAGTTGCATTAAAATTTATTATTTATTAGTATTTAATTTATATAACTATGAGCTTTGTTTATTTCGATTTGGTTCATGAGTTTCTTTTAAAGGAGAGATATTATATCATTTGATATATAATTGTTTTTCTTTAGGTTTAAAAAAATATATAAGTCAATATAAAATCATTAGTAATTTAATAAGTTATAATAAAAGTATCAACTTCTATGTTAATAATTTATTAAGATAATTATAAAATAACTATTATAAGTATACCTGTGCATGGCACGGGTCAATACACTAGGTAGAAAGACATTACATATGCCATTAAGAATTTAAAACACGGAAACAAGAGTGACCGTTTGAATTTGAAGAACGAGAGTTTAACGGCACAAATTATTCTCCTGAAATCGCAACCGTTTACGTACATGGAAAATTTCCTTTTATAAATACATGTATGGATTTGTTACCAAAAACAAAACTCAGAAAAGTCGGTTTACCAAAAACTAAACTCTAACCCTATAAATTGTTGTCCTAAGAAAGCAAGCTCTGTCCATCAATTCCAACTCGAGTTTGCAGAGTAAATCAAATCACAAACCTACAAATCTCTTTCGTTGCAGCAGGCATGGCGACTAGTATTCTACTCCAACGGTCAATTGTGGAGTGCACGTTCAGCGATTTACCGGAGATTTTCAGAGTCCATAATCCACATCGATGCATTGCTGCGATGGTGCATTTCTCCCCCTGTCTCCCCACATTGAATTCGAGTGTTTATGCACCACCGTCTACCAAGCAGGTGACTTCTTTGAGCTCTCCGAACAGATGTTGTCTCACTGCATTTACTCACTGTATAGTAGTATCATCGACCTTTCCCACGCTGATTAAATCTCCCGCAAGTTCATCAACGACGTCCTCTATCCCTCCGTCCTCTCCCACCGCTGCAACACCACATTCGTCCCCGCCTTCAGTATTGATATACACCCCAGGATCATCATGCTTCCATCTTCTTCTGCTGCTTGATGCTGATGCGAATATGGAACGAGCAGTCTTGGAGTCGTTCGAGTCTCAAACAAAGACCAAGTCAGCTTCCATCGAGGCAGTCAAATCCCTTCTGATTGCACATGCTAGTACTTCTTTTGATGATGTTGGTGTTGTTGATGATTGTGCTGTCTGCATTGACAAGATCGACCATACCAACTGGCTGAAGTTGCCCTGTTCTCACATCTTTCACAGGACTTGCATCCTTCCCTGGTTCACCACCAACCATGTCTGCCCTCTGTGCCGATTCAAAATGCCTGTCCAGTCGTAGCTGATTTCAGATCGAATTAGTTAGTTTCTCATTTAGATCTATCAATCTCTTAGTAAACAATGTAAAAAACGTTGTTTTTACCATCAAGTTTATAAATATATTGTTCTGTTGATTCCTTAATCTCATCATAATACCGTATCTGATTAAAAATCCTTCATTGTTCATCAAACTCAATCTACAAAAAACTGAATGGATTTTGTGAGCCCTGAACGGCTGCACAATCCATGGCAACGAAATTAACGATAGATTCTTGGATAGTAATAAGTAACCCATATCTTGGTCACTGAATTTTTACATTTTGTTAAACTAATGGTTTTGTTGATGGAAGCTTTTGACAATTGAGAAAATGAACACAATCCTCATGGCTGTTGAAAGATTCAAGTATATACATATACAAACAAACAGGAATCGTAATATCTTGTACAGACTCAAAGAAGATGAACACAATCCTCAACAGTTTCCTAAGAATGCAAGAAAACCAAAAAAATCTTCAAATCCACCATGGCTTAGTTGCGAGTTCCTTGGAGAACAAGTACCTGAATTTGGTGCTTGAGAAGTATAGAAGAAGGAATAGAAGAAAGGCCTTTAACGGCTACTGTTCATTGATTTTAGCTTGTCTCACACTTTACAGATAGGATGTATATATAGTAGAGTTACCATTGGGGAACCCTAGAGATGTTTAATCCTAGAGTGCCACTTGGCAGTACCTGGAGAGCCTTACATCTGATATATAATAGTACCAAACTACCCTTACAATTGCATATATTATCACCCCCCGCGATCTGAACTATCCTAAGGAGAGTTGAGATCGAAGTTGCAAAAATTGAGGTGCAACCAAGGGCTTGGTAAGAGCATAAGCAATTTGCTCTTTAGTGGAGACATAAGCAATCTGCAGGGTCTTGTTGGCTACCCGTTCGCGAACAAAATGGAAGTCCAACTCTATGTGTTTGGTTCTTTGATGAAAAACCGGATTCGCCGCCAAGTAAGTTGCTCCAATATTATCACACCATAGGATAGGAGGACTGCTCATGAAGATGCCAAGATTAGATAACAAGGACTGAAGCCAAAGGACTTCGCATGTAGCAGTGGCAACACATCTGTATTCAGCTTCAGTAGAAGATCTTGAACAAGTGGCTTGTTTCTTTGAGGACCACGAGACAAGTGACCTGCCCAGGAAGATGCGGTAAGCTGATGTAGAGCGGCGATTTGGTTTGTCATTAGCCCAGTCCGAATCCGAGAAAGAAGAGAGTTGTAAATTAGGAGTGGACGACAAGTGAAGCTGCAGAGTGTGAGAGCCACGGAGATACCTGAGAAGGCGTTTTGCAGCTTGCCAATGAATTTCTGTAGGACAATGCATATATTGACATAGCTGGTTGACAGCGAAAGCAATATCAGGCCGTGTAAACGAAAGATACTGAAGACTCCCAAGCACACTACGGAACAAGGACAGATCATGGAAATTTGGAGAAGGAGAAATAAGGTCAATTTTGTGGCACATGGGGGCGTTAACAGGTTTGGATTTGTGGAGATTGTTTTTGAGGAGAAGGTCTTCAATATACCTAGACTGACTCAGATGAAAACCAGCAGCAGTGCGCTGAACTTGGATACCTAGGAAGTAATGGAGTTCACCAAGGTCCTTGACCGGGAAATGGGAAGACAGAGAAGAGACAAAGCGGGAGGCTAAGTCATCGGAAGAGGCAATAACTACAATGTCATCAACATAGACCAAGATATAGGTAAGAAGCTTACCAGATTGGAAGACAAAAAGGGAGGAATCCGCGCGTGAGGCACGAAAACCTAACTGGATAAGCACATTAGACAGCTTGCTTGAGCCCGTAGAGGGATTTGCGAAGAAGACACAGGTGATTGGGAAAGTCTGGGTGAACAAAGCCAGGAGGCTGGCGAGTGAAGACTGCTTCTTCGAGATCCCCATGGAGGAAAGCATTCTGTATGTCTAGTTGCCTGACCGCCCAATTCGACATCGCCGCCAATGAGAGAAGTACCCGGACTGTTGAAGGTTTGACCACAGGACTGAATGTTTCATTGAAATCCAGCCCATACATCTGATTGTAGCCCTTTGCTACGAGACGCTCCTTCCTGCGTTCCAAGGAGCCATCAGCCAATCTCTTCGTCTTAAAAACCTACTTGACGTCGAGAGGATTGGAGGAGGGCTGAGGAGGTACCAACGTCCAGGTTTGTGTATCAATCAAGGCTTGGTACTCGACAGCCATAGCCTGCTGCCACTCAGGATATTTGGAGGCCTCTGAGAAGGACAAGGGTTCATCCGGAATGGATGGAATGAGAGAGGTGGAGTCACAAGTTGGTTGGGGTTCAGGCCAAGGAATTGTGCCATCAGTGCGGAGGAGAGGTTTTTTGATGTTGGCTTTGGCTCGGGTGGTCATGGGATGAGAGACGGATGGATGGAAAACAGTGGAGGGAGCAGGCGAAGAGGTTTCGTCAGTCGTCGAGGAGGACGGCGAAGGCTCTATAGGTAGAGGAGAAGATGGAGTATCTGAGTTGGGTAAGTGATCATGGACCGGTTCAGTGTGAGGGAGAGATGGCCCAGATGATGAAGTGGGCGAAGCTGGACAAGGCCCAAGAAGAGAGGTCAAGAGAGAATGGGCCTGTGTTTGTGGATCACTGTGGGTTGAAGTAGATGGGGGCCTAACTGAGGGAAAAGAGTCTTCATGGAACAAGACATCCCTGGAATAATAAATTTTGTGGGTGGAAATATCCTGGCAGATATAGCCACGATGTTTAGGGCTGTAGCCCATAAATATGCACGGCACCGATCGAAAGTCAAGTTTATGGGAGTTGTAAGGACGGGTGTGGGGGAAACAAAGACAACCGAAGGTGCGAAGAAAGTGGTAATCTGGCTCTTTGTTGTGGAGTTTTTCGAATGGTGTGTTGAATTAAAGAACCGAGGAAGGGCGACGGTTGATTAAGTAAACCGTCGTCTCGAAGGCGAAGTCCCAATAGGTGAGTGGAAGGGAAGAATGATCAAGGAGAGCAAGCCCAGTGTTTACGATATGACGATGGCGATTTTCAATGGTACCGTTTTGTGGATGAGAATAGGGACACGTAAGACGATGGGAAATTCCAAGTTTGGAGAAGAGTGGGATGAGTGGTTTAAATTCAGTACCATTGTCTGTTTGTATGGCTTTGATTGTGGTGCTATAGAAGTTTTGAGCAAATTGAATGAAGGCAGTAAAGTATTGTGCAACAAGAGATTTAGAGGCTAAAGGGAAAATCCAAAAATACTTAGAATAATCGTCAATAATAGATAAGTAGAATCTGTTTCCCCTGGTAGAGTTAAAACGGGCTGGGCCCCATACATCAGCAAACAAAAGACAAAATGGGCTGCTGGACCGAGTTGTAGTGGGCGGATGCGGAAGGACATGAGCTTTGGCCCGATCACAAGAGGTGCAAGTGAAGCGGGTTGGAAAGTGAGTGGGTATGGGTAGGTTTAACTTTTGCAGCAGCTTCTTTGTTGTTATTGCAGCAGGGTGGCCAAACCTTTTGTGCCAGACAGAAACATCAGTAGCAATGACAGTAGACAGAGCGTGAGGCGAGGGCGATGCAGAAGGTGGAGGCAAGTCAAGGAGGACATACATGCCGTTCTCAACAGGGCCACGAAGAAGAGTCTCCTTGGTAACCTGGTCCTTCACAAAAAAATGGGTTGAGTGAAACTCGAAAAAGCATTTGTTATCCAGGCAAAATTGATAGACATACAACAAATTTTTGGACAAGGAAGGTGTATGAAGAAGATTGCGAAGCAGAAAGCGATGATTGGGAGTAAAGAGAAAAGAAGAACCGTAGTGATTTATGGGAGTTCCAGATCCGTTTTGAGCAGATCTGACACTGAGGACGAAGATCCGGTTCACCAGCAAAGTTGAACGAGCTACTGCGACCCCCTCCTATGTTGGATTGGTGAGCACCTCTGTAAGCTCCTCGAGGATATCCTCTGCCCTGATTTCCCCGATGCGAAGGCCTTCCTCTGTTGTTGTTTCTGAAGCCTCCCCTGTTGTGAGTGAAGTTGGCTTGGATTTGTGGGCTGGTGTGAGTGGCATTAGCAGAGAAAGTGGGGTTTTGGAGAATGGTGTTGTTTGCAACTTGAATTCGAGTCTCATGGTTAAGCAAGTGAGAGAGGATTTGAGGAGGGGAAGGAAGGGTGATTTGAGTGGAGATAGCAGTCACAATAGACTCATATTCGGAGCCTAAACCAGCAAGTAAGTAAATAGCAAACTCACTGTCTGAAATTACTTGGCCAACAGCAAGGAGAGAAGAGATGAGAGCTCTTGCCTTGTTGTAGTAGTCTGAAATGGATTCACTTCCTTTCTTGAGGGAGGCTAGATGGAGCCTTGTTTGGACTACATGGGCACTTGACTTTGCTGAGAAGGTGTCACTGAGCTGAGTCCAGATCTCCATGGAAGAGGTGCAGGAGGTGACTTGTGCCAGCATGGGTTCAGTGAGTGAAGAGGTGAGGATGGCCATGACCAACTGGTCCTTGGATAGCCATTGTTGGTGGTCGTTTGAGGTGAGAGGCGGCATGGGAAGGGAGCCATCGAGGTGCCCAAACAGATTATGAGCACGCAGGTAGGGAACCACCTGTGCTCTCCACAAAGGAAAATTTTCAGAAGTCAGCTTCACATTAATGAAGCTTGAGAAGGAAGGAAGAGGGGTAGGTGAAGGAACAGTAATGGCTAGGCCATTGTTTGTTGTTTCTGGCATGTCGGACGATTAGTCACTTGACAGCTCTGATACCATGAGAAGTATAGAAGAAGGAATAGAAGAAAGGCCTTTAACGGCTACTGTTCATTGATTTTAGCTTGTCTCACACTTTACAGATAGGATGTATATATAGTAGAGTTACCATTGGGAAACCCTAGAGATGTCTAATCCTAGAGTGCCACTTGGCAGTACCTGGAGAGCCTTACATCTGATATATAATACTCCCTCTGTCCCTATATTTCCTTCCTCTTTCACTCGGGCACGTATGCCGATGTGCGTTTTGTTTTATCGATATCTCTAATTATACATTAGTAAAAATTATAAAATTTGAATATTATTAAAGTACTCGATAAGACGAATAAAACAAGACCACACATGACTATGTTTTTATCTATATATTGGTCGAAATTACGAAGATTCTCTTGATGTGTGAATAGTGTCAAAAACAGAATCAAGAACGAAAAAAGGGGACGGAGGGAGTAGTACCAAACTACCCTTACAATTGCATATATTATCACCCCCGCGATCTGAACTATCCTAAGGAGAATCTACCTAGTCAAAAGTGTACATGCTTCTCCTCAGTCAAATCAAGAGTTGCAATAGTACTTTGTTTGAAAATTTGAGATGAGGTATATATTAAGAATAGCCGCTTCTCCTCAAAGGGTAAATGAAATTCTTTCAGTATCACACTATCACTATATCAGGTATTTTCAATTACATTTACTTTCCTTCCCTGCTTTTAGGTGTAAATTTGTTTCTTTCTTTTTACAAATTATAAGTTGTTTCTTAACCTTATAATAACTTTAAGTTCTTAATTTACATCAACTGTCTCAGTTCAAAAATCTTTTTTCTTTCAATTTATCTAGTTTCCGTTGTAATTTCCTTGCAAACCTGAGATCAGACTTTCTTCCTTGCCATCTGAAGAGTTATCTTTGACATCTTTTTCTAGATGTTTAAATACTCTAGTTTCTACCCAATCAACCAAGACAATTTTCTGTCTATAGTGTTAAAATGTAACAGGTTCTGTGCTTAGATTCTCCAAAACATAATCAAATTTTCACCTAGCAATAGCATACAACAAAGAAATGCAATACCTTGTGGAACATAGCTAGTCGTCTTAGAGAAGAAGTGGGAATTCCATAGGCCAGATATGCCTGCAGAAATTGAAAGAGATGAATATAAAAGTATAACTTACTTCCAAATACCAAACAGTGAATGTTAAACAATACTTACATGCATGATGAGAGAATTGTAGACATTAATCCAAAATTCAATCTGGTCTTTGTTATCCATCTGGCTGATGTTTACCTTTTCCAACTGCTCAACTAGAGCTCTGCAAGTAGAACAGTTGTAACTAATCAGTACTGAATTTAACATTGGTACCATGTGTAGTAGATTCAGCCTTCAAAAATGTTCTATATCTAAATAATGTGAAGCATGAAAGCACCATTTACACATAACACTAGTAATTACCTGTAGCATGTTGATAGCATAAGAATTAAGATGCTTTCGGCAACTGAGGATATCTCAATCAATGAGTTGCATGCGTGCTCCTCTTGACTGCAAGTTCGATCAGAATTTAATGATGTTGGGCTAAGGAGCCAGCAGTACACAGCTGCCATACAGCAGACCATTTCCTCAGATAAATTGCTAGGGCACTGGTAAAGATGATCTTTTTAAAGTTCTTATCATGTAAGCTTTTTCTGCCGCTGTTGACCTGCCTACCTGAAATGCAGGCATTGTGTAACAAAATAAATCGTTAGACCAGACAATGTAAGAATCATTCTGCATGAACAAAGAAACAAGAAGTTCTGATGCAGATATCATTTTCTGAGTTTCAATATTTTTTAGGCAACATCATACTTGCAATTCCATTACTTTCTAGCTATTTTGGCATTACAATCCATTCTTTATTCATTCCAAGAAGAAATATAGCTTAAACTGTCAAATTTTGAAGAAGAAAAAAAGGATTTACCTAATATTAAGGATGCACCTAAATTCACTTAGCATAAAGCAAACAACACCTACTTTGTGTTGAGCGAATTATATTCCAAACTTATAATTAATGGTCACTCCTACTCTTACATTCCGTCTTTGAGAACGTATAGATGAATAGATAACTTACTTTAGTTACGTTTGAATAATTCTTTTCAACATGCAATCAATTCCTTTGTCTGCATACAGCACAATATGTGGATTATTTGCCACATAAGTTAGGAAAACATGGAATAAAATCCTATACAAGGAAGAGTAACTAAAAGCAAAAAGATTATGATCAGAAAAAAGATATGTATGAGTGTCTTTTGGAATCGCATTGCCATCTACCCAAGGATGGAAATAATGTTTTTCGTATTCCTCAATCTTCCGATTGAGCGGAATATCAAAACTGGCTAACCAGTAATTAATTTCAAACAGTATATTACCTGAACCTGAGTACCAAAATGCCTGTGTCCAGGAGATAAAGTACTTGAAGCACGACCAATTGCTTTCTCAAGCATAGCTCGCATAGACTTCTCTTGTTGCAACTTTAATTGTAGTAATTGGATCTGCACAAAGAAGATTATCAGGATAAAGATACATGCTGACTTACTAATTACTACAAGAAACTTCATTTTCTTAATGCATTTAAATATAGACCAAAGACATGGTTTACTTGAGAATTTCTCTCCCTAAATCCAATTTGGTTGAAATGTACTACTAAAAAAGAGATGTCATTGACTTACATCCTTCTCCAATGAGGCACGGGGATTTGATGAACTTGTATTAGGATAAACTGGTAGTCCGCGTGGAGGAGTTTGTGACCCATAAGTCCTTCTAGAAGCAGGTGAATCCTGTGATAACATGCAATATCTATCAACAATAAGTTCATGGCGTATAATCAATCGTCTACATAGTCAATGTTGGACCCGGTTCTCGCGATCAATAACATAGACCCGGTTCTCGCGATTATAATAACGCAAACCCGGTCCGCGACCGAGGAGCAGGCCGCGAGCCCATAAGGCCAGAAATTGGATCGAGAATGAGAGGCCCATTAAGAAGCCCAATAGGTGAAGAGAGCGATATTGGATTGTGAGGGACCCACTGTCTGGTTATAAATCCTAACGGCAAAGAGAGAGAAAGGGGGCAGGCAATTGAGAGCATCTTCTTCCCCCTTGAGAGAGAGAAAACACATAAGGCGATTACTCATTTCCGAGCTCGTCTCTTCGTTCCCGATTCACCTCTTTTAGTAGGAAATCGGATGATCGGTACCTGGATTCTGACTCTCGGTATCGTCATCGTGCTTTTGAGGTTTGATTCGTCACGATTGGTTGAGTTTCATCATTTACTGTTTCATTGAGTTGGCTCACGAGGTTTCATTGTTTTAGTCATTACTTTGATCGCTATCTTCTCTTTGTGTTGCTTCATTCTGTTGTTGTCATTGAGGCATTGTGTTCATTTACTTATAGCTATTACTGACTTGAGCGTCGGAGAGCCAAATCAGGGGGTTCAACCTTCCGGTTTGGTTGTGCAGGTACCATAGGGACTGAAGAACATAAAGAACAGAAGAGAATAGCCCGTTTTGATCCAGATGACAATGTGTCACATGTTGTTGCTCCAGTTTGCGTAAGGAAGGTCTCCAGTATTTGAAGATTCTTAGAAGGCCAGATCTCGCGAGGTGTTGATTGCGAGATCGCGAATATCTGGGCTCCAACACTGGCGCCGACCGTGGGGACCTCCTCGCGCAGCTAGCTCCCTTTGAAATCTCGAGAGTCAGTTCGCGATGGACAACATTATGGTCGAAACTGGCAGAAGCGGAACAGTAAACGCCACCACGTCACACATCAATCAAAACACTCTCAACCCCCCACCACTCCCTCGTGTCGAGGAGGAACTCCCTGAGCTTATCACTATCCCTCGGGAGCAGAATGAGCTTTTTGCCGCCTGGATAGCGCAAGGCGCCCCGATCGCCCCAAATACAGCTAACCAAAGGGTCGAACCTCTCAATGACCAGACCAATCGCGACGCGAGAGAAATTAATCGGGAAGAAGTAGCTGAAATTGTCCCGGATGACAAGAGCCTCGGTTTCTAGAAGGCCGAGGGAGAGAAATGATACTCACGACGTGGGTCGGGGAAGGTTCGACTTGAACCAAGCCCCAATGAGTCATCAGGAGCACTACAACTCTCAACACGATGTTCGTTATGACGAGAGGGGCCGAGCATACTATCCTATGCAAGACCAGCGCGAACGTCAGGGAACACCCCACTATTATCGCGAGACATCCCAGAACCCTCCTCTCAATTTCTCAACAATGTTTGGCCCCACAGCTTTTGCAGAGCACATCATCAGGGCCCCTCCGCTACCAGATTTTAGATTCCCAACTATCAAGGAATACACTGGTAAGGGAGACCCTAAGGAACATCTTACTCGATATAAGTACGCCATGATCGCGAGGGGTCCGGATGAGGCCACCTTGTGTAAGGGATTCCCAGGAACGCTCGCGGACACTGCCATGACATGGATGTTAAATCAACCACCCGGGAGCATCTCTTGTTTTGCAGACATTGAAAGGGGATTTTTGTTGCATTTTGGCTCTTCGAAGAAGAGGAAGATAACCATGCAAGAAGTGGTCGGGATCAAACAAAAAACAGGTGAAAGTTTGGAAGAGTACGTAAAAAGATTCTCACTGATGGTCTTAGAAGCTGAGGACTTCGATGATAAAACCGCCAGGGTCGCATTCTTAAATGGGCTGGCTGACGGGAGTGAGTTCAAAAAGCACCTATACAGAAAACAGGAAGGGTCCTATCAGGCCATGTTGGAAAGAGCTTATGTCGAAATACAAGTTGAGACTCACTCGAGCGCACCCGCGGGGGGTGGAGGTCAGAACAAGCAGAACCAAAACCAGAGCTCTAGAAAGGGTAATAAGAATTGGGGGAACAAAAGACAACAGTTTGACCAGGGACATGGTGATTCACGGACCCCAGGTTTAGTAACTCAGCGTCAGAATCAAGATCGATATCAGGATTACAGACAGAATACGGACCAGAACCAATTTCAGGAACAGAATTTGATGAACCAGAGGGATGACAACTCTGGCTACAGAGGTCGCGGCCGAGGCAATGGAGGCCGAGGTCACGGTCGCGATGGAATGTGGTGCGCCAACCACAACTCCACTACTCACAACACGGATGAGTGCCGAAGTGGCCCAAGAATGAACAATGAACCCGAACAGAGAGCTGTCCTCATGAATCAGAGAGGCGGGGGAAACAATCAAGGCAGGGGTGGTAGAAACCCTGGCCGGGGACCGTTCAGAGGGGGAAACAACAACGGTGGGTGAGGAAGGGGGCGCAATCAGCAGCACGCGAACGAACCCCATCCACCTCAACGCAACCAAGATTTCCCGCGACCAGACGGTCATGTAGGAACCATAGCCGGGAAGCATGTCCCTATACCCCCGAACAGGCGTGAGCAACGCAAGATGATCAACGCACCGCTCCCTCGCGGGCTCCCGGTCATGAGTATCGCGAAGCCCCTTCCCAGAGAGCCATATCAACTGGTTTTCTCTAACGAAGAGATCAATGAGTGGGCAGTCTCTTCTGGTGACCCATTGGTTATACATCTACAAATTGGCACGAAACTAGTCAGCCGTATTCTGGTAGACACGGGCAGCTCTGCCGACATAATATATCTGGATGCCTTCGAAAAGCTAGGGGTTGATCCCCGAATGAAGAGACCAACGCGAACAACCTTAGTAGGCTTCGCGGGAGAAAGAGTCACTGCTCTAGGAGTGGTGAGTTTAGATGTAGTGATGGGAGATGAGACAGGGCCGCGAAGATCAGAAAAGATTGATTTCGTAATCATCCCGACAAGCTCTTCGTATAACGCAATCATCGGGAGAGGCACGTTGTGCAAGTTTGATGCAGTAGTATCCATGAGCCATTTCTGCATAAAGTTTCCCACACCATCCGGAGCTGGAATCGCGATGGGTGTGGAGAAGGAAATCATCTCTTGTTATATCAAGTCTGAAAAGGGAGAAGAAACGCCTCTGCTCGCGAATCAACTTTTTGTCCCGGGCATGCCTAATGTTGAAGAGGAAGCTGAGTTAGATGTTCGCGAGCCCCCTAGATATCAGAATTCTGAGGGAGATGTGGACAGAGCAAAGTTTTCCGGATTTAAAACGCAGGAAGTCACTCCCTTTGTGAACAAAGAAGAGAAGTTATCAGTGGGGGAAACCTTGACCCTATGGTGATGATGGAGATTGAAAACTTACTATCGGAATCGCGAGATGTCTTCGCTTGGTCCCCCAGAGACTTGAAAGGAATTCCCCCATCGGTGATCACTCACTCTCTAAATATTAGCAACGATGTCCTTCCCAAAAGACAGCGAAAGAGAAAGCAAGCGGGTCCGAAGAATGAGGCCGCGGCCGCAGAACTCGCGAAACTCCTAAAAGCTGGGTTTGTTAGACCAGTACAGTACCCGGCTTGGTTGGCTAATGTCGTCATGGTCGCGAAGAAAGGAACGGGAAAATGGAGGATGTGTGTAGACTTCACAGATTTAAACAAAGCTTGCCCGAAAGACAGCTACCCACTACCTTCTATTGATCAGCTTGTAGACTCCACTGCAGGACATGAGGCACTCAGCTTTTTAGATGCATACTTGGGATACAACCAAGTCATGATGAACCCCCTTGACTCAGAGCATACCTCTTTCATAACAGACAAGGGAACCTTCTGCTACAAAGTGATGCCTTTCGGCCTTAAAAACGCGGGGGCCACTTTCCAGAGATTGGTGGACCGCATTTTCAGTGATCAGATAGGGGATACAGTTGAGGCCTACGTTGACGACATTGTGGTGAAAAGCAAGGAGCAGAGTAATCATGCTCGTGACCTAGCAGAAGTATTCGCGACTCTCAGAAAGTACGGAATGAGTCTAAACCCAGACAAGTGCGTGTTCGGGGTCACAGAAGGAAAATTTTTGGGCTTCATGATTAGTGCTCGCGGTGTCGAGGTAAATCCCGATAAAGTCAAAGCCGTTCTCGATCTTGAACCACCGCGGTCTACCCATGAGGTCCAACGATTTGTAGGCCGAGTAAATTATTTGGGGAGATTCTGTGCCAAGTTGGCCGAACGGAACCTCCCCTTCTTCGAAATTTTGAGAAAACCAAAGAACTTTGAGTGGACTGAAGAATGTGGTCAAGCTTTCGTGAGCCTCAAAGAGCATCTGACAAAGCTCCCGATCTTATCTTCCCCGGTTCCGGGAGAAACTCTCCAGTTGTATCTCGCGGCCAGCTCAAGGGCGGTAAGTGCAGTCCTTGTTCGCGAGTTAGAAAAGCCGGTCTATTTTGTCATCCGAGCTTTATTGCCCGCGGAGACACGGTATTCCCCGGTTGAGAAGTCTGTACTTGCGCTGATAACGGCTGCTCGCAAACTAAGACCCTATTTCCATGCACACCCGATTGAAACCTTAACGGACCTGCCACTGAATAGCTTCATGACAAAACCAACCGTAGCAGGGAGGCTCACAAAATGGGTCATTGAAATGTCAAAGTTCGATGTGGTATATCGGCCCAGGCCAGCCATCAAGGCACAAGCACTTGCCGATTTCATTGTCGAAACAAGTTTCAGAGAAGGGGAAGTGGTGAATCCGTATGGCGAACAGATGATGTGGATAATGCACACAGACGGAGCCGTGAATGACGAGGGATGTGGAGCGGGTGTGATCCTCACATCGCCTACGGGAGATGAAATAAGTCACGCCATCGCACTGAAATTCAAACCCACGAACAATGAAGCTGAATATGAGGCCTTGATCGCAGGGCTAGAGTTAGCCATTGGCCTTTCAATCTCTGTGCTATCATGTTGTTGCGAATCAGAGGTTGTGGTAAAACAGGTACAGGGGCTTTATGAAGCGCGAACAGGGAACCTCCCGCAGTACCATGCACGGGTTGCGACATTGACCTCGCTTTTCATGCATTTCGAAATAAAAGCAATCCCGAGAGAACTGAATAAGAAAGCAGATGAACTCGCAAAGATGGGAGCCGGATGGGAAGGTCCCAAAGAAGAACGCGAGCGAAGATCAGGGTTCATGGTATCAAAGGGGGGGCCCCCGAAATATCTGTTTTTTGTGAAAGAAGAAAGCGCCATCAGTCGAGAAATTGAGATGATGGCGATCAATACTTCATCTGAAGATTGGCGTCGCCCATTCATTGACTATCTCAGATATGGTCGCGGTCCAACTGACCCAAAGGAGCTCATGCAGTTAAAAAGAAAGGCCGGACGTTTCTATATCAGCAGAGGTGAACTTTACAAGAGAGGAGGTGACCCTTGCGAGCTCAAATGTATGGGTCACTACGAAACAAAGGCCTACCTCGAAGAGCTGCATGCTGGGCTGTGCGGGACACACGCAGGGTGGAGACCCCTGGTGTACAAGGCTTTACGCCAAGGGCATTTTTGGCCCACAATGAAACAAGACGCTCAAGCGATGACGCGAGCTTGTCAGGCATGCCAGTATTTCGCCCCAGCCTCCCACCAACCGGGGGTCCAGCTTCAGATCATGGGAAGCCCCATCCCCTTCGCGATGTGGGGGTTGGATCTTCTTGGCCCTTTTAAACCAAAGGCCCCGGGTCAGCTCGAGTATATTATTGTCGCAGTCGACTATTTCACAAAATGGATTGAGGCGGAAGCACTCGCATCAACAACAGTACCTGTAGTGAAAAAATTCCTTTGGAAGAACATTATCTGCCGCTATGGGTTGCCACGCGAGATTGTAACCGATCGTGGCCCTCAATTTAATTCGCCCCAGCTGATGGCATGGTGCAGCGATCTGGGAGTTAATTTGAAAATTGCTTCAGTTGCACATCCACACTGCAATGGGCAGGTAGAAGCCGTCAATAAAAGAATTGTCACGGATCTAAAGAAAAGACTAGATGGCGCCAAGGGCAGGTGGGCGGAGGTCCTGCCACTTACTCTCTGGGCCAATCGAACCACAGTGAAAAAAGCAACAGGAGAGCTTCGCCCTCGCGTATGGAGTAGAGGCCGTGGTTCCAGTAGAAATTTTGTTCCCAAACGAAAGACTCCTTCACTATGACTCGGAAACCAATGACGAAAAGATGAGGATGGAACTCCAACTTCGCGAAGAAACTCAAGAGATGGCGGTTATCCGGGTGGCCGGTTACAAAGCGGGCGTCGCGAAGTATTACAACAAGCATGTCAAGGAAAGAGGTTTCGTGAAAGGAGATCTGGTCCTAAGAAAGACAGAGGGGGAAAAACTCGATCCCAACTGGGAGGGGCCGTACATAGTGGATCGCGAGGTCGCCCCAGGGGCCTATCGACTGAAGGATAGCTCTGGCAATCACGTTGCAAATTCCTGGAACGTGATGCGACTACGCCGCTATTACGCCTAGCCTACTCCCCCACACAGGTATGAATTCCCACGTTTTCGTAACATGTCTGCATACCTTAGATGAATATTTCATGGAAAGCGATAAAATCGCGATATAAGACGTTCTAACAAGCTGTATGCAGGCGAAAGAACCGATTGAAACTAAACATTAGCAAGAATCTATCATCGGGTTACCAGAGGAATAAATACTTTCGCCACAAAGGGGGACGTAATCTCAGAATAAAAGGTACGTGCACATTTCGAGAATTCAGAATGTTGCATAAATCCCGTGACGCTGGGCTGGGGCCAAGAGCACCCACCCAGGTCGCGAAGCCGTGACACTGGGCTGGGACCAAGAGCACCCACCCAGGTCGCGAAGCCGTGACACTGGGCTGGGGCCAAGAGCACCCACCCAGGTCGCGAAGCCGTGACACTGGGCTGGGGCCAAGAGCACCCACCCAGGTCGCGAAGCCGTGACACTGGGCTGGGGCCAAGAGCACCCACCCAGGCCACGAAGCCGTGACACTGGGCTGGGGCCAAGAGCACCCACCCAGGTCGCGAAGCCGTGACACTGGGCTGGTGCCAAGAGCACCCACCCAGGTCGCGAAGCCGTGACACTGGGCTGGGGCCAAGAGCACCCACCCAGGCCACGAAGCCGTGACACTGGGCTGGGGCCAAGAGCACCCACCCACGTCGCAAAGCCGTGACACTGGGCTGGGGCCAAGAGCACCCACCCAGGCCGCGAAGCCGTGACACTGGGCTGGGGCCAAGAGCACCCACCCAGGCCGCGAAGCCGTGACACTGGGCTGGGGCCAAGAGCACCCACCCAGGCCGCGAAGCCGTGACACTGGGCTGGGGCCAAGAGCACCCACCCAGGCCGCGAAGCCGTGACACTGGGCTGGGGCCAAGAGCACCCACCCAGGTCGCGAAGCCGTGACGCTGGGCTGAGGCCAAGAGCACCCACCCAGGTCGCGAAGCCGTGACGCTGGGCTGAGGCCAAGAGCACCCACCCAAGTCGCGAAGCCGTGACCGTCCGAGAGTGGGTAACGACATTCGTCCTCCTCACCTCGACCACGAAGTCCTGACCTTGGATGGTTGCTATCCCAGCAAGGCATGGAGCTCAGCGAGTGACACTCCTGAAAAAAGTCAATCATGAAACCATATACTTAGCATGGAAATATGCAATACAAAACGCTAATGAATCCCCATCTGTTTTGACAGACACTCCTACACTAAAGAAGCGAACGATCATAAGCATGATCGCGAACGAAACAGAAAATGGCAGTTTGCGAGGAAACAGGCACTAAAACTTCAATTATCCGCGAGTATGGATTTCCCAAGGCATCAAGAATACCTTAGCTAAGGTATGATGAGATAAACACGCGAGCTACTTTGTTTTGTCACAAGAACAAAGAATCTGATTCCAATTCATTATAGGAAATCACATTCTCAAACACAAAGACACTCATAGGTGCACAAAAAACCCTACTACTGGCTCATACGCATGCAGTAGTCAGGTAAGAACACACTCTTTATCGCATCACAGGTCATGACATATGAATAATCTATACTTACGCGATCGATTTTCTCGCAGGGTTTTTCGTAAGACCAACAGAAGAATCTTTTCGGACGAAAGATGTTGAAGAGTGACCTATTTATAATATTAAGTATTCTCATTTTGGAAACATTTTTAAGTTCTAAAGTCTATTAATGAGACACATACTTGTAATCGCGACGGCACAAAGATGCACATTACATTTTGAGTTCCAAAGTTTTTCCGATAATCCCAGTCTAATTTATTCATAAAACCTCGTTCATTCTCCCTCTTTTCTTAACACATAGGGCTCGCGAGACTGTAAACATCCTCACGAACACTATGGGGGGAGGGGAAGAGGAGGAGAAATCACCATACAAATACAAAATAAAGAGACATTAAAAAGCACTAAGCCTAGAGAGGAACGACGACCTTCACTTGATACACCACAGTCTGAACGGGAACTTCGGGTGGATTAGCACGCCACATGGTGAAAGTCACCTCATCTCCCTCACGAAGATCATTCTCATACGCAAACTCACTCCAACCTTCGCCCAGAAAGTAAGAACTCCCAGCCTTATCCAGAGTCACGTCCCAAGGTTCGAAATTGACACAAAGGACAAGACTCTTACCACCGAAATGGCTAAGGTGTCGATCACAATGTTCCTTCGGGAAACGCTATACGTAGAGAAGAGGAGTTTAAGAAATGAACAAGCAAAGAAAGGCAAAGTAAAAAAGGATGTTTACCAAGCATCTGCCAGTAATGGAAGAGGAATCCATAGTAATAGTGAAAGACTCATCCAGAGACCCCTCTCGAGTTCGTCGTGTCCTGGCCATGGTGGTATTCTTTGAAAAAGGTAGACAAAGAAGGAGAAGGCAGGAAACGCTATTTATAAAAGAAATACACCTGACCCACAGTTAATGCATTGAATGATTAAAGCAGAAAAGTAGTTGGGAGAACAAAAGCAATAAACACAAAAGACATGCAAGGAAATAATTGTACGGTCTCCTCATGAGACCCAAAGAAAATCGTCTAACACACATTTAGACTCGCGATCACATTCCGATCCACGGGCCACAGAACCAAATAACAAATTGTGTATAACACCAACCCAAGAGTTTGCAAACAACGCATGAAAAGAAGTTAAACTTCGTCAGGAAGATCCAGATACCCATCAGCTTCAACCAGCGCTGAATCGCGAACCCCTCCCGCACTACCAACGTCTTTGGCCGACGCGATGTTTTCTTCAGCAACAGTCTGTTCGCTGTCAATAGTCACAACATCGACCCCAGCATCCACATCAGACGATCTGGCACAAGAGCGAGTCGAAGAGTCCGCTGTTTTCTTCATCCTTTCCTCCGAGTAAATTACCCTTTTAGGCACTTTAGGAGTTGGGACTAGAGGAATGTGAGACTCCATCCCTCTAACGACTCCTTCGCCTTTAGGTAAGAAGGGTTCGACGACCCAACCTTCAAGAAGGCTCGCGTCGTCATCAATAAAAGTCCCAAGAGGAGGAGAGGTATACGCAGGGAGCTCGGCAGGAAGACCACAAAGATCCGTAGGATCGTAAGGGAAGTTAGCCACTTTGTGCTTTCTGAGCTGACGCTTGAGTGCAGTAATCACCAGGGTGTCGCGAGCCAAACTGATAAAATCAATACGACATTTCTCGCGATAGCTAGAAGCATACTGCTTGGCACCTTCGCGACGACCCTTGTCAAAAGCTTGGTCTTTCTCTTGCCGAAGCAAAGATAGCTCTGCATGGTGATTGCGCTCCGTAGTCCTGGCCGAAAGCTCCAAGTCACTTATCTTCGCCATCAGCTCATTTACCCTGTCAACATTCCTCTCTTGCTCCTCTTTTAGCTTTTTCTTCGCGGCCTCCTTAACATCTCGGGCTTTGTTAGCAAAATCGACCATCTGGTTATATTCTCCCTCCATCTGGTTGTAGCCATCTTCAAGGGCGATGGAATATTGCCCCGATGCCTCTTTGAGAAGAAGCGACTACAATAAGCAAAATATGCTAGTTAAGATCACCTACCGGCAAGAAGGAAGAAAACCATTCAGGAAGAAAAGAAAGGAAACCCACCGCCAGATTGAGTCTCGCGAGCCCTGCTTTACCCCGAACAATGCCCTTTAAAAATCCAGGCATCTCTGGGAAACCTGGTCGATCGCGATGAAAGAACGTTCTCACTGCCTCTTCCTCGGGAAAAAGCTCAGCCAGGTCCTGAGAAGGGGTATCTTGACCACCTTCAAGGGTCATGGGCTGCTTACCCTTGGCAGTCCCCGAGGCCCTCCCTGCAGGGGTTGCTCGATGCGAGGAAGGAGACCCGCCGGCCCCTAAGGGGATTGTCGAACCAATCGGGGATTGGTCGTCTAGAGGCTCTGGCACGCGTGTTTCAGTCTCCACAGATTGAGGCACGGACTCGCAGATATTAATACCGCCAGCAGAGGTTTTCTTCTTTTTGGAGGGAGTTTTGTTCTTGTTCGCCAGCTGCTTTCGGCGCTTGCTCTTCTGTGGGGCGGGAACCTGCTCATCAATAGTTTCCTCGTCAAAAGAGTCGTCAGAACCCTCAATAGTCGGGAGACGCGAAAAGTATCCTGTCTCTGCAAATAAAAAAAAATATAATAAAAAATCCATAAGCATATGACATCGCGAGTCCGTAACAATAAAAGAAGAAAGGATAAGTAACAATAAACAAGAAAACCATTGGACGAGAGACATAAGAAATACCATAATGGTGCTTAAGACTAAGTCCACGCTGGGCTAGCACCTCGTGGGTAATACACCTCAGGAATATGCGCGTCGAAACAAGATCAGGGAAACTATGGAACTTGCGGTAAAGACAATCTTTCTTAGGCTGAGACGAGTTACCAGATTTAGGTTGAGTCGCGAGCATCAATATCTTAGTCGAGACCCCAGAACCCGGAGGTGGTCGTACCAAAAACCAGTCAACCTTCCACTTCGGTAGGCGGGGAGGACCATCCCACTCCGACTTGCCATTTTTTACGGCTGTAAACATCCCCATTTCCTCAGGAGCCCTTCGCGTAGAGAACATAAGGAGAAAATGACAAGGATTGGGTTTTACCCCGATATCTTGACACCTCATCACATAAATAACCAAGGCCCTCCAGAAGTTGGGATGCATCTGAGCTGGGCTGTAGGTCAGCTCTCTCAAGAGCATTTTAGTAAAGTTGGAAAAGGGGAGCCTAAAGCCTAATTTAAGGGACGACATACTCAAAGGAAAGAAAGTGCCATATTCGTCAAGGGAAGTCCCACCCAGAGATGGAAGGGCAAAAATTGTACCCTCTGGAAAAGGATAGGTATCCGCGACGGTAAAAAGGTCGCGAAGGGTAAGATCAGAAGGGAGGGCCGTAAATGGGTTCCCGAGGTTCTTGACCTTTTTATGATGGACGCGGCGAGTCAAAATCTGTACACGGCCCGCCGGGTTATGGAAAATATCTTCGATTTCCACGCGAGGAAGATCACCTCGCCAGGAGTAAAACTTCTCGTAGTCCTCGCGACCGATTATTACGTCCTCAGACTCCTGAGGAGGATTTTTATTGCCACAACCTGCATCTAGTCGCGAGGTGGACGGAACTTCGTCGTCGTTATGTCTAATAGAGTTTCCTGTGGTCGATCAAGAAGAAAAAGATCGAGAGTTAGTTTTCCAGGGAAAGAACACGAAACGCGAAGGCTAGAAGGAAGCTTCACGAGCCATGGGAATAGAAAACAAAGAAAACCCTGGAAAACAAGAAATATAAGATCTAAGGGGAAGTTAAACAGATTTCTGGTAGAAACCCTAAGAAATGGTGATATGAATAGTTCAGAGGCCATGAGCGTGAAAAAAGAATTGACTTTGAAGAACAGTGAAGGTTTCAACAGTCTAAGATGACCTTTAAGGGAAAAAAGAGTGCCCATCGAACAGAAGAAGGAAGAAGAGGCACCACCCAGTAAATGACCAGTAGAGGTACGATGAAAAATCGCCTGACCGCCATGAAAACCAGTAAAAGCTTCGAAAGAACACAAGAAATAGCGGAGGTACAGAAATATCGAAATCACATGTAGAAGCAATAGAAATCAACAAATGAAAAACGAATTCAAGATAGAACTTACCAGCCATTTGTAATTCGAAGATCGTCTGAACGAATGAAGATTTCTCGAAATTTTATTAAGGATGGGTTTTACAGAGGAATATGAGCGGTTGAAGTAAAGAAGAAGAGAAAAATGTGGTCTGGCAGCCTTTTATAAGAAGATAAAAATCCCAAAAGGGAGCCACGTGTTGAAAGGTGTCAGAACGCGGGAATACAAAACGTCTCGAATTTAAAATTCGAAATTCAAAACAAGCGCGATGGAATGAGGAGGCGTCGCGAGCGAATAATCTCCATGGGACTCCTCGAGAACCCGGCTTCAATTCTTACCCAAGCTTTGCCTTCGCAAAGGCAAAGACTTGGGGGGCTGGCTGTTGGACCCGGTTCTCGCGATCAATAACATAGACCCGGTTCTCGCGATTATAATAACGCAAACCCGGTCCGCGACCGAGGAGCAGGCCGCGAGCCCATAAGGCCAGAAATTGGATCGAGAATGAGAGGCCCATTAAGAAGCCCAATAGGTGAAGAGAGCGATATCGGATTGTGAGGGACCCACTGTCTGGTTATAAATCCTAACGGCAAAGAGAGAGAAAGGGGGCAGGCAATTGAGAGCATCTTCTTCCCCCTTGAGAGAGAGAAAACACATAAGGCGATTACTCATTTCCGAGCTCGTCTCTTCGTTCCCGATTCACCTCTTTTAGTAGGAAATCGGATGATCGGTACCTGGATTCTGACTCTCGGTATCGTCATCGTGCTTTTGAGGTTTGATTCATCACGATTGGTTGAGTTTCATCATTTACTGTTTCATTGAGTTGGCTCACGAGGTTTCATTGTTTTAGTCATTACTTTGATCGCTATCTTCTCTTTGTGTTGCTTCATTCTGTTGTTGTCATTGAGGCATTGTGTTCATTTACTTATAGCTATTACTGACTTGAGCGTCGGAGAGCCAAATCAGGGGGTTCAACCTTCCGGTTTGGTTGTGCAGGTACCATAGGGACTGAAGAACATAAAGAACAGAAGAGAATAGCCCGTTTTGATCCAGATGACAATGTGTCACATGTTGTTGCTCCAGTTTGCGTAAGGAAGGTCTCCAGTATTTGAAGATTCTTAGAAGGCCAGATCTCGCGAGGTGTTGATTGCGAGATCGCGAATATCTGGGCTCCAACAGTCAATACTCAAACTGAATTTGACACACAAGATTCATGAACGCACATTTGATAGGTTTGAGCGCTTTTGTACAGAATTTGTAACTCCAAGCCTTGAGGCATCTCCAACATTCCTATCAGAAGCACTGAAAAGAGAAAAAGGCTAAAAACATCAGTATACCAACTCATTGGATGAACTAGTCATACCAAGTATTTTCTATTGAATACACGATTTGGAAAGACTTGCAAATCTCTATTTTCTAGTCTGAAATAGTTCCATTAGCAACTTGATACACAACTCAAAAAATGCATCAGAAAAAGCTGATCAGATTCAGTGTGAAAAAAACTAAATGTTCTGCATCTGGCTTAACATATTACCATTCCCGAGGTTACATTGGACAACCATTTCTCGCGATAAGTATGAACCCGGTTCGCGACTGACCGGTGAACCGCGAGCCCAAATAAGCATTGAAGGGATCAAGACGGAGAGGCCCAATAAGAGGCCCAATAGGTATAAAGAATAACACCGGATTATGTGGGGCCCGCGACCTGGCTATAAATCCTAACCGAAAGGAGAGAGAAAGGGTAGTGGCAATTGAGAGCATTCCCCTTGACCAAGAGAGAAACACAAGAGACGAGCCCTCATTCTCGAGATCGTCTCATTGGTCCCGATTCATCTCTACTCATAGAGAATCGGATGATCGGTACCTGGATTCTGGCTCTCAGTATAGTAGTCGTGCTTTTGAGGTGTGAATCGTGATGTTTGGCTGAGTTTTACTACTTTACTGTTCCATTGTGCTGGTTCATGAGGTTTCATTGTTTCGATTGTATACTTTGATCATTATCTTCTTCTGCTTTGTTGCATTCTAGTGTTATTTGAGGTGTTAATCTCGTTTACCTGTGATCGTTACTGACTTGGGCGTCGGAGAGCCGAATCAGGGGGTCCAACCTTCCGGTTTGGTTGTGCAGGTATTTTTGGAGCTGAAGTGATGAAGGATCATCTGGCAGCAACCGACACCTCCGGTCCCCGAGTTTGAAGGTGCATTGACTCGTTCGAGAGCTAAGGAAGTCCAAAAAGAGCTAGACAAGTTAGTAGCGTTCTTCAGGTCCAAGGAGTTGAATACAGACGAAGAACCACCATTGAAGACTGTTCTAATGATCGAGGTTCGATAACGAGCAGAAGACTGCAAAGAAGAACCGCGACCGCGGCTGGAAACCGCGCCCGCGACTCCATAACCATGCCCGCGGCTCCATAACCGCGCCCGCGGCCGGGAAACTCGGCGAGTTCATTAACTTCGCCGAGGCTTCCTTTTGAAACATTATTTTCGGATGTTTAATTGTTTTTCGGGTTTATTATTTTAGGAGATACTTTTTATTGTTTATTTCTTTAGTTGACACCCTTATGAACCCTATATAAGGCTGCCTTAGTTGTTGTTTTGCCCCCCCAGACTTTGATTTTGAATACAGCGTTTATCGTTTTTCCTCCCAAAAGAGAGCTTTTGTGAGAAGAGTGCCCCACGTGCATTGTTGTTGAACTCGCCCTAGTTGTACTTGTGTGTGTCAATCTCTTCCATAAGGTTGGTGCTATCGGGACTCCATAGAGCATCCTCCAGGTGCCTTGACCCACCATAGTCATTGTGTTTGGTTGTAATCATCCGTTGGGGTTTCTTCATCATTCGGTAAGGTTCTTGTTCTTAAGTTCAGGGGTTTTATCGTTGTTTGATTTGGTTCCAATTGGCCTATCATTCGACTTATCCTTCTTTCATCTCATTCTAATTCCGCCTTTCTTCTCTGTTCGAGTTGTTGTTTGAGGTTTGGTGTCTAGATCGGACAACAGCGGCTTATCCCCGCATCAAATTGGTATCAGAGCTGTGTTGACACCATATGTCTTCACAAGAACATCAAGAGACCCCCTATCCAGAAAATCACAAAAAAAAGGAGTAAGTTTTATTTTCTTGTTTGCCAGTTTCTTTCAGAAATTGATTTTGAGTCTTCCATTGCTTTGATATTTCTTGTTGAGTCATTACAGGTTGTGTGCAAGAAGCTTGGATCGGTTAGTATTGGTGGAGATCGAAAGATTGGAGTTTGGAGCACCCTTGTTCCCAAAATCCATTCAGCCCTTCATCCATCACAAAATCTATCCATCCCTACCAAAACGCAGCCGTCAAAACCCTAGAAGAGTGGCTGAAAATTTCAGTCCTTGCACCCCAAGCCAAGATCTTCAAGGAAGGAAATCTTATCTTCTCTACAAGGAAATCAAGGTGGTTAGTAGTTTCTTTTATTTTAAAATTCGAATTTTCTGAGATAGTATCTCAGATCAAGTCTGTAATTTCGTTTTGTTAGTTGAGACAAAAAAAAAATTCAAAAAAAAAAAGAATCGAAAAGTCTCAAAGTCAGTAGTTTATTTTACGTTTTGTTGAGTCAAAGTCTAGTTTGATATTGTTTAAGTCGGATCTCAAGAACTCAAAGGAAATCGGGTTGAACGAGCCCAAACGGAAGCGAGAAACCACCATGCCGCGACAGAAACCGCGCCCGCGGAATTCAGGCCGCGCCCGCGGCTCTGCCTCAGAAGCCACTGTTCGAAATCCGCGCCCGCGGACTTCAGACCGCGCCCGCAGACTTCAGACCGCGCCCGCGGACTTCAGACCGCGCCCGCGGACTTCAGACCGCGCCCGCGGACTTCAGACCGCGCCCGCGGACTTCAGACCGCGCCCGCGGACTTCAGACCGCGCCCGCGGACTTCAGACCGCGCCCGCGGACTTCAGACCGCGCCCGCGGACTTCAGACCGCGCCCGCGGACTTCAGACCGCGCCCGCGGACTTCAGACCGCGCCCGCGGACTTCAGACCGCGCCCACGGAACCGTCACTGTTTGCCTTTCCATTCCTTTCAGATACGAGCCTCAATTATTACCTAACCCTCCCGACTCCGTCTTTGATCCTTCAATCGACATCAGTCGGAACAAGTTAAGGTACGCTTTCTTTTGGCTCTTCTTGAAATTCGAAGCTTAACTCATATCTCTGTTTTGCATTCTCATTCTTGTAAAACGCCTTCGAGTCTTTGTTTCTTTCTTTCGTTGAGTCATTTTTCTTTGAGTCAGAACCTTGAAGTTGAAACCCCGTCCCTACACTAGCCATCTCCATCTCTACCATCACTCATATTAGTGCTAGGAGCTTGATAGTTTCAATCTATTGGGTTATTGGTACATACAAGGCAATTCATCAAGAAAAGCTTGTTACAACAACAATTGAGAGAGAGTGCAGAGGAAAACATACGAGAGTAAACACTTGCGAGTTGTTTTCATTTACACTCACTTAACATTGTTCTGTGTTAGTCTTTTCTTTGATAATGGACAGGTTAGTTTCTCCCAAAAGGAGACCTCCAAGAGGATATCAGCAGGAGTACATGGAGAGTGAAGATTGACAACTATACCGAGATGTCCAAAGAAGAAAAGGACGTGAGCTAGAGCAAATTGGTCTTGCCAAGATCAAGTTGAACATTCCAAGATTTGAAGGTTGGGACGTGGATGAGTATATGGAATGGGAAGCCAAGGTTGAGCAGATTTGGAGTTGTCATAACTTCATGGAATTCCAAAAGGTAAGATTTGTTGTTCGTGAATTTACCGGCAATGCACTGAAATGGTGGAATAATCTTGAGGAAGAAAGAAGAAGAGCACTTGATCCAACTGTGAACACTTGGAGGCAAATGAAGACCTTAATGAGAGCTCGCTTTGGGCCTCCATATTTCGCGCGTAAGCTCAGGAAAAGGTTGGAAAATTTGAGGCAAGGAACCATGTCAGCAGAGGAGACATACAATGCAATGAAGGCTGCTATGGTTCAAGCTAATGTGCATGAAAATGAGGAGACTACTATGAATAGGTATCTTCATATACTAAACTCTTATTTAGCTAACAAAGTATATTTGTATAGCTACTCCTCCATGGAAGAATTGTTGCACTTGGCCATCAAGATTGAGAGGAGAACAAAGGCCAAGAAGCAAAAAGAAATAGAAAAGGCTACAGAAGAATGGCAAGCGCGAGTGGAAGCGCGAGTGCAAGCGGTAGTGAAAAACAGCTTTGCTAAGTTAGAAGCCAAGCTTGAGTGTTGGAGTTGTCAAGTCAAAGAGGCTGCCAAGAAGAAGGAAAAGGATAAGAAGCCAGAAAGGAATCTAAGGCTTGCCTCTCCATCACAAGAAGTTAACCCAGGGAGCACTTCTAATCTTTCTACTAAAATTGAAGATGTTTTGTGCTTAAACTGTCAAAGTAGAAATCATATGATTAGTGATTGTCCTGATATGCTTAATCACCTAGAACAAATTGAGATTGAATATGAAATAGGTGATAGTATTGATGATGTTGTTTGTATTGATGATCCTAAAACTGATTTAGATAATGAGGTTGAAATTGATTATGAGCGTGTTGCTTCATTGATTGATAGGAAGGATTTGCATGTACAAACTGCTCATTGTGTTGAAATTCTAGGAGAAACTCATTGTCTAGATAAAGTTGAGGATTTCAACATGATTATTGATGAAGGTAGTTGTGGTAATATTGCTAGCATGGAATTGAATACTAAATTGCAAATTACTTCATTATGCTACCCTAGTCCTTTAAAACTGCATTGGATGATTGATTGTGTTGATGTGATTTTGAACAAGCATGTTAAGGAAGCCATGACATTAGGACATTGTGATGATACTATTTCATGTGATGTTGTGCCTATGCAAGCTTGTCAGCTTTTATTGGAATATCCATGGCAATATGATAAGAGAGTTGCTCATGATGGTTTTGCTAGTTGTTATTCGTTTACATTTCCTAGAAAAGATGTTGTTCTTGCACCTATGGTTCTTTTGCAGGTCACTGATAAGTATGACAAAAGGAAGGACAAGGACAAAGGAGCTAAAGGGATGAAGGGAAGCAATGCACTCCAGCAGCAATCCATCGTTTCCTCAAGGTGGAGCTATGCACTCAAGACATTCAAGAGGAAGTTGTGCATCAAAGAGGATGACGCCTATGAAGATCGTTCAATCATTCATATCAAATATGATTCGAGGTCGAATCCTTTTCAAGAAAGGGCGTTTGAAGAGCTAAAACGCAGATTGACCGAAGCGCCATTGCTTGTGCTTCCCGACTTCACTAGGCCCTTTGAAGTGGAATGTGATGCCTTAGGAGTTGGCATAGGAGGAGTACTCATGCAAGAAGGTAAGCCTATTGCTTTCTTTTCTGAAAAGTTGAAAGGTGCAAGTCTAAATTACTCTACTTATGATAAGGAATTGTATGCATTATATAGAGTACTTAAGACTTGGCAACACTACCTATGGCCTAGAGAGTTTGTGTTACATACCGATCATGAATCTTTGAAACATTTTAGGAGCCAAGACAAACTTGATAGGAGGCATGGTAGATGAATGGAATTTATTGAGACTTTCCCTTATATTATCAAATACAAGAAGGGAAAGGACAATGTTGTTGCTGATGCACTATCTAGGAGGCATACTTTAATTGTTCAACTTGACTCTAAGGTGTTAGGCTTTGTTTACAACAAGGAGTTATATCGTAATGATGCTGATTTTGGTGCTATTTATAAGCAATGTTTAGATAAAGGAACTTTGGATAAGTTTTACTTGTTTGATGGTTTCTTGTTTAGGGCTAGTAAAGTATGCATACCTAAGTGTTCTTTGAGATTATTGCTTGTTGAAGAAGCCCATAAGGGTGGATTAATGGGACACTTTGGTAGAGATAAGACATATCATATGTTGCATATTCACTTTTATTGGCCCCATATGCTTAGGGATGTTGAGCATTGTTTGAAAAGATGCTTGGAGTGTCTTAAGGCTAAGTCTAGAGTTAAACCACATGGATTGTATACTCCTTTGCCTATTCCTACGACACCATGGGTAGACATTAGTATGGATTTTATTGTAGGGTTGCCTAGGACTAAGAAGGGGAGAGATTCTATTTTTGTGGTTGTTGATAGATTTTCTAAAATGGCTCATTTTATTGCTTGCAACAAGACGGATGATGCTCATCATGTGGCTGACTTGTTCTTTACCGGAGTTGTTAGGTTACATGGAGTACCAAAGACTATTGTGAGTGATAGGGATGTGAAATTTCTAAGTTACTTTTGGAAAACTCTTTGGGAAAAACTAGGGACTAAACTACTATTCTCTACATCTAGTCATCCTCAAACTGATGGTCAAACTGAAGTAACCAATAGGACCTTAGGAACCCTTTTGAGAGCCATTCTTAAGAAGAATTTGAAAGCTTGGGAAGAAGCCTTACCCCATGTTGAGTTTGCCTACAATAGAGCCATCCATTCCTCAACCTCGCTGAGTCCCTTTCAATGTGTGTATGGTTTGAATCCACTAACCCCTTTTGATCTTATGCCGTTACCTATGAAGGAGCGAGTGGATTTCAATGCAGGAAAATAGGTTGATCACATCAAGGAAATTCATGAGAGGACGAGAGCTAAATTGCTAGAAGTAGCTGCTACAAATGCTAGCAAGGCAAATAGGAAGAAGAAGAAGGTCATCTTCAAGGAGGGAGACCTCGTGTGGGTCCACTTTAGAAGAGAGCGTTTCCCCAGCAAACGCCACTCAAAGTTGTCCCCAAGAGGTGATGGACCATTCAAGGTGCTTAAGAAGATTGGAGTTAATGCTTATGTCTTGGAGCTTCCCGGTGACTATCAAGTGAGTGCTACCTTCAATGTGCAAGATTTGACTTTATTTGAGGGTGAAGAAGAAGAGGAGCTGGATGATTCGAGGTCGAATCCTTTTCAAGAAGGGGAGGATGATGAAGGATCATCTGGACAGCAACCGACACCTCCGGTCCCCGAGTTTGAAGGTGCATTGACTCGTTCGAGAGCTAAGGAAGTCCAACAAGAGCTAGACAAGTTAGTAGCGTTCTTCAGGTCCAAGGAGTTGAATACAGACGAAGAACCACCATTGAAGACTGTTCTAATGATCGAGGTTCGAGAACGAGCAGAAGACTGCAGAGAAGAACCGCGACCGCGGCTGGAAACCGCGCCCGCGGCCGGGAAACTCGGCGAGTTCATTAACTTCGCCGAGGCTTCCTTTTGAAACATTATTTTTGGATGTTTAATTGTTTTCGGGATTATTATTTTAGGAGATATTTTTTATTGTTTATTTCTTTAGTTGGCACCCTTATGAACCCTATATAAGGCTGCCTTAGTTGTTGTTTTGCCCCCCCCAGACTTTGATATTGAATACAACGTTTATCGTTTTTCCTCCCAAAAGAGAGCTTTTGTGAGAAGAGTGCCCCGTGTGCATTGTTGTTGAACTCGCCCTAGTTGTACTTGTGTGTGTCAATCTCTTCCATAAGGTTGGTGCTATCGGGACTCCATAGAGCATCCTCCAGGTGCCTTGACCCACCATAGTCATTGTGTTTGGTTGTAATCATCCGTTGGGGTTTCTTCATCATTCGGTAAGGTTCTTGTTCTTAAGTTCAGGGGTTTTATCGTTGCTTGATTTGGTTCCAATTGGCCTATCATTCGACTTATCCTTCTTTCATCTCATTCTAATTCTGCTTTTCTTCTCTGTTCGAGTTTCTGTTCGAGGTTTGGTGTCTAGATCGGACAACAGCGGCTTATCCCCGCATCATGAAGAACACGAAGAACAGCGTGGAAAAGCATATTTTGATCCAGATGAAGATGAATTACAAGTTGTTGCTCCAGTTGGCGTAAAGGAGGTCTCCAGTACTTGAAGATTTATTACTGGCCAGATCTCGCGAGGTGTTGATTGCGAGATCGCGAACATCTGGGCTCCAACACTGGCGCCGACCGTGGGGAGCTCCTCGCGCAGCTAGTTCCCTTTGAAATCTCAAGAATCAGTTCGCGAAGGACAGTATCATGGGCGACACTGGTAGAAGCGGAACAACGAACAACACCCTATTACAAGCGGGTCCCGGCACTCAAAATGCTCCTAACCCGATTCTCCCTCGCGTAGACGAGGAAGAACCTGACCTCATCACTATTCCGCGAGAGCAGAACGCACTTTTCAACGCTTGGGTGGCACAGGGCGCCCCAGTTGCCCAGAACGCAGCTAATCAGAGTAGAGCCTCGCGTTGAGCAGGCTAATCGCGAGGAACGAGAAGTTACCCTCGATGAACAGGTGGCCGAGGTTAACCCTGACGACAGGGTTTCAGTCTCCAGGATGCCAAGAGGAAGGAATGCCGTCCGCGAGGCCAGACATGGAAGGTTTGATCTAAATCAGGCCCCAATGAGTCACCAAGAGCATTACAACTCTCAGCATGGTGGTCGCTGTGATGATCGAGGTCAAGCATTTTACCCCGTGTATGAGCAACGCGACCACTATGGTGCCCCAAGCTATAATCGCAACGTATACCAGAACCCTGTTTACCATGCAAACCCTCCACTCAATTTCTCGACCATGTTTGGTCCCACAGCTTTTGCAGAGCACATCATTAGAGCCCCTCCGTTGCCGGACTTCAGATTCCCGACTATCAAAGAGTACACTGGTAAAGGGGATCCTAAAGAACATCTTACACGATACAAGTATGCCATGATCGCGAGGGGACCTGACGAGGCCACTATGTGCAAAGGTTTCCCGGGAACACTCGCTGATACGTCCATGACATGGATGTTAAATCAGCCTCCCGGGAGCATTTCTTGCTTCGCGGACATTGAAAAAAGATTTTTGCTGCATTTTGGCTGTTCGAAAAAGAGAAAAATCACTATGCAGGAAGTGGTCGGGATCAAGCAAAAGGCAGGTGAAAATCTTGAGGAGTATGTGAAGAGATTTTCGTTGATGGTTTTAGAGGCTGATGATTTTGATGACAAGACCGCTAGAGTCGCGTTCCTAAACGGATTGGCAGACGGAAGCGAATTCAAGAAGCACCTTTACAGGAAACAAGAGCAGTCTTACCAGGCCATGTTAGAAAGGGCTTATGTTGAAATTCAGGTTGAGACCCACTCAAGCACTCCCTCGGTGGGAGGGGGACAGAGTAAGCAGAATCAGAACCAGGGTCAGGGTTCCAAGAAAGGCAACCAGGGTTGGGGAAATAAAAGACAGCAGTATGATCAGGGACAGAACAATTCGCGAGCTCCGGGATTAGTCACCCAACATCAGAATCAGAATCAGTATCAGGATTACGGACAGAACACAGACCAGAATCAGTTTCAGGCTCAGAATTTGATGAACCAGAGAGATGATAATGTCAATCACAGGGGTCGCGGCCGAGGCAATGGTGGCCGAGGCCGTGGTCGCGATGGAATGTGGTGTGCTAACCACAACTCCACTACTCACAACACAGACGAATGCAAGAATGGTCCTAGAATGAACAATGAGCCCGTCAAAGAGCCGTCCTCATGAATCAGAGGGGCGGAGGAAATCATCAGGGCAGGGGTGGAAGAAACTCTGGCTGAGGACCATTCAGAGGGGGACATAACAATGGGGGCAGAGGAAGAGGACGCAATCAGCAGAACGCGATTGATCCTAATCCACCTCAAGGCAATCAACAACAAAACTTCCCGAGGCCGGACGACCATGTGGGAACCATAGCCGGGAAGCATGTCCCAATTCCCCCAAACATACGCGAGCTGCGAAAGATGATCAACGCTCCATTGCCTCGCGGTCTTCCGGTTATGAGTATCGCAAAGCCTCCCCCCAGAGAACCATATCAGCTTGTTTTCTCTAACAAAGAAGTTAATGAATGGGCAGTCTCTTCTGGTGATCCACTAGTCATACACCTACAGATTGGCACAAAGTTAGTTAGTCGCATTCTAGTCGACACGAGCAGTTCTGCCGACAATTTTTATCTGGATGCCTTCGAGAAGTTAGGGGTTGACCCTCGAATGAAAAGACCAACGCGAACCACTCTGGTAGGATTCGCGGGTGAAAGGGTGACCGCTCTGGGAGTGGTGACTTTGGACATAGTGATGGGTGATGAAACAGGACCGCGAAGGTCTGAGAAGATCGACTTTGTCATCATCCCGACAAGTTCTTCATATAACGCAATCATCGGGAGAGGGACACTATGCAAGTTCGATGCAGTCGTATCCATGAGCCATTTCTGTATAAAGTTTCCCACACCTTCAGGAACAGGGGTCACGACGGGAGTTGAGAACGAGAGTATCTCGTGTTATATCAAATCCAAGAAGGGGGAAGATACACCTTTGCTCGCGAATCAGCTCTTCGTCCCGGGCATGCCCAACATCGAGGAAGAAGCGGATTTAGATGTTTATGAACCCCCGAGATCTCAGAATTCTGATGGAGAAGTAGACAAGGCAAAGTTTACCGGATTCGAAACTTAGGAAATCACCCCTTTTGGGAACAAAGAAGAGAAGTTGTTTGTGGGAGGAAACCTCGACCCCATGGTGATGGGAGAAGTCGAAAAGTTGCTATCTGAGTCGCGAGACGCCTTCGCCTGGTCCCCCAAGGATTTAAAAGGAATACCACCCTCTGTCATTACTCACTCTCTGAACATTAGCAACGAGATAATCCCCAAAAGACAGAGGAAGAGAAAACAGGCAGGGCCAAAGAATGAAGCCGCAGCCGTAGAGCTCGGGAAGCTTTTGAAGGCCGGATTCGTGAGACCAGTTCAGTACCCAGCATGGTTGGCCAACGTTGTTATGGTCGCGAAGAAGGGAACAGGAAAGTGGAGAATGTGTGTGGACTTCACCGACCTGAACAAGGCTTGTCCAAAGGACAGTTACCCGCTACCCTCTATTGACCAGCTTGTAGACTCTACCGCAGGACACGAGGCGCTCAACTTCTTGGACGCGTACTCAGGTTATAACCAAGTTATGATGAATCCATTAGACTCAGAGCACGCTTCCTTCATAACAGATAAAGGAACTTTCTGCTACAAGGTGATGCCTTTTGGTCTAAAGAACGCAGGGGCTACATTCCAGAGATTGGTCGATCGTATTTTTAGTGATCAGATAGGGGACACCGTCGAGGCATATGTTGATGACATCGTTGTGAAGAGTAAGAAGCAGAGCGATCATGCTCGTGATTTGGCAGAAGTATTCGCGACCCTTAGAAAGTATGGAATGATTCTGAACCCAGACAAGTGCGTGTTCGGGGTCACAGAAGGAAAGTTCCCTGGCTTCATGATCAGCGCTCGGGGTGTGGAAGTTAACCCGGATAAAGTCAAAGCGGTGCTCGATCTTCAGCCACCACGATCAACGCATGAAGTCCAAAGGTTTGTGGGAAGAGTGAACTATTTGGGGAGATTTTGTGCCAAGTTAGCAGAACGCAACCTCCCATTCTTCGAGATCTTGAAAAAACCAAAGAACTTCGAGTGGACTGAAGAATGTGATCAGGCCTTCGCGAGCCTTAAAGAGCACTTGTCGAGGCTCCCAATTTTGTCCTCTCCCGTCCCGGGGGAAACCCTCCAATTATATCTCGCAGTGAGCTCAAAAGCAGTAAGTGCAGTCCTTGTTCGCGAGTCAGAAAAACCAGTGTACTTTGTTAACCGAGCCTTGTTACCAGCGGAAACGCGATACTCCCCAGTGGAAAAGTCTGTACTCGCGTTGGTGACAGTTGCTCGAAAGTTACGGCCCTACTTTCATGCACACCCGATCGAAACTTTGACAGATTTGTCACTCCATGGTTTCATGACCAAACCAACAGTAGCAGGGAGACTCACGAAGTGGGTGATTGAAATGTCAGAATTTGATGTGGTGTATTGCCCCAAACCTGCTATTAAGGCTCAAGCACTTGCTGACTTTATAGTAGAAACAAGTTTCAGAGAAGGAGAAACCCTGAACCCTTATGGAGAACAAGTGATGTGGGTGATGCATACTGATGGAGCTGTGAATGATGAAGGATGTGGGGCAGGCGTGATCCTAACATCGCCTACGGGAGACGAGATAAGCCACGCCATAGCTCTTAAATTCAAGCCCACAAACAATGAAGCTGAGTATGAGGCTCTGATCGCGGGACTAGAACTGGCCGTTGGCCTCTCAATCCCTGTGTTATCCTGTCGATGTGGTTCCGAAGTTGTTGTGAAACAAGTACAGGGACTTTACGAGGCTAGAATCGGGAATCACCCACAGTATCATGCTAGGGTCGCGACATTGACCTCATTATTCATGCACTTTGAAATCAAAGCAATCCCGAAGGAACAAAATCAAAAGGTAGATGAGCTCGCGAAGAAGGGTGCTAGTTGGGAAGTGATGAGGCTAAAGTCGTAGTGCCAAATCAAAGAAAACCCTAAACACTAACTAGAGTATAGCAAGTAAGTAGAGGTCGAACCCAAGGGAATCAAAACACCAAATCAATGCAGTCAAGTGAAATATCAACTAGTAATAAGTAACCAAAGGGGGGGGGGGTGATGCGGGGATAAGCCGCAGTTGCCGACCTAGACACCAAACTGGAATAGGAACTCGAATAGAGAAGAAAAGCGGAATTAGATATGAGATGAAAGAAAGGGAAGTTGAAGGCCAATTGGAACCAAATCAATCAACGATAAAACCCTTGAACTTTAGAACAAGAACCTTACCGAATGTTGAAGAAACCCCAATGGATTACAACCAAACACAATGACTATGGTATGTCAAAGCACCTGGAGGATGCGCTATGAAGCCTCGATATCACCAACCTTATGGAAGAGATTGACACACACAAGCACAACTAGGGCCAGCTCAACGACAATGCACACAGGGCACTCGACTCACAAAAGCACTCTCTTTTGGGAGTAAAACTTAATAACTCTGTATTCAATATCAATATCAGGGGGGGGACAACAACTAAGGCAGCCTTATATAGGGTTCATAAGGGTGTCAACTAAAGAAATAAACAATAAAAAGTATCTCCTAAAATAATAATCCCGAAAAACAATTAAACATCCGAAAATAATGTTTCAAAAGGAAGCCTCGGCGAAGTTAATGAACTCGCCGAGTTTCCCGGCCACGGGTGTGGTTATGGAGCCGCGGGCACGGATTTGTAGACATGTCGCCGACAACTCTTTTTGAAACGTCTCGTTCTCTGTCGTCCGAGATCGTAATTGAGCGATTCCAAAGCCTAGAGTTTCGTCTTGAAGTCTAGTTTGTTTCATCTTCATTACTTGACTTCTCATCTTGACTCGAACCGGATCTCTACGAGCTTGAATGGCTACAATACGAGCTCGGGCTACTATCAATGACTTGAATGATGGCTCATAGCGATCTTTAGCCCTAGCTCCAGTGGTTAGCACATCTTTAGATTTAGGACGAGGCGTCCTTGATGATAACTCAGATGCTCCCGCATCAGGGGGGGTTTGATTGCAAGAACACACAAGTAACCAGTAACAAGCAGAGGAAGTTTGGGTGAGAATATTCTGCGAAGGGGTTTCACCTAGCAAGTATCCACACAACAGTCAATCAAGTTGATCATAGATTTATCTCAAGTTTTATTCAATCCTAGGGAATGTTCCTATTCCAATCTTTAATATATCAGCAGGCCAACCGGTCCTGATAATACTTACTATTCAGCAATCAGGGAAACCTCTCAAGATTAGATGAAATAGCAGCAAAGGGCACAGGAATCATAAGAATGCATGCAATAACTTACAACCGTCAAGTATTAACATGCAATCAATTCTCTTTCATAAAAGCAATCAACTACCAGATCATGCAGATATGAGTGCTACAATGACAAAGAATTCCACCGTATATTCCTAGTCTAGCAATAGAAAACTATCAATCAAACTAGGTGATCAAGCTAGCAAAACTAATAGAAATCAATAGATGAAGAACAAGAGAATTAATACAAACCCATAGGAAAAGAACAAGAGTTTAGAAATGTCACAACTTAATAACTGAAGGTTTCTACGGCTAAGCAAAACAATGGAGATTAGTTCCTGCTCATGGTTGCAAAACTAAATTGTCTGATGGAAAAGATGATGATAAACTAATGAAAGCTTCTAGGGTATAAAAAGAGTCTAACCCTAAAATAATATGGTAAAAGATAAATCCTAAAAGGAAATAATAAAATAAGGAAAAGGGAAAATAAACAAAATAAAAGGTACGAGACTTTAATCTCGTAAGCAGCTCAAGAATTGTTCAGCTGCTTGCTTGACATCTTCACGGCCCATTACGCATGGCCCAATCTTCACACGGCCCAGCTCCACTACAGGCCCAACTCCAGAGCGGGGCTCCAGACGCTTGCATCAGCGTGATGTCACGATGACATCAGCGCACCACTTCCTTCACGTGGGCTTCTCTTCCTTCGTGAGCTTCTCCTTTCATGGCCCGCCAACATAAGCCCATCTTCCAAATATTAGTTTCTTCTCCTTGTTTCTATGTGGGTCGGCTCCCATGTTTTCTGATATGAATATGGCGATCGCGACATCTTTATGGCGATCGCGGTCGTCAGCTCAGCAGCTTCCAAAGTCGCGTCTTCAACTCTGCTCAACTTCACTTCTTCACTTCATATCTTCTAAGTCTTCACAATAACTCCAAGAATCCATAACATAGAATTGTCTCTAAACTTATATGGAATCACTCTTAATACAATGTAATAATCTCTAGTTACGCTATACAAAGTGCAGCGTATCAGGAAGGTCCCATGGAAGAACGCGAGCAAAGGTCAGGATTCATGGTGTTGAAGGGGGGTCCCTCGAAATATCTATTCCTGGTAAAAGAAGAAAGCGCCATCAGTCGCGAAATTGAGATGATGGCGATCAACACCTCGACCGAGGATTGGCGTTGCCCAATCATTGACTATCTCAAAAATGGTCGCGGTCCTTCTGACCCAAAAGAGCTCGCGCAGTTAAAGAGGAAAGCTGCACGCTTTTACATCAGTAGAGGTGAACTTTACAAGAGAGGGGGTGACCCTTGTGAACTCAAGTGCATGGGTTATTATTCGACGAAATCCTATCTTGAGGAATTGCATGCTGGGTTGTGCGGAACACACGCGGGATGGAGGTCACTGGTATACAAAGCCTTACGCCAAGGCCATTTCTGGCCTACGATGAGACAGGATGCTCAAGAAATGACGCGAGCTTGTCAAGTATGTCAGTACTTCGCTCCTGCCTCTCATCAACCGGGGGTAGAGCTTCAGATTATGGGAAGTCCCATCCCCTTCGCGATGTGGGGGTTGGACCTTCTTGGCCCATTCAAACCTAAAGCTCCCGGCCAACTCGAGTATATTATTGTAGTAGTGGACTATTTCACAAAGTGGGTTGAGGCAGAGGCACTCGCGTCAACCACAGTCCCTATTGTGAAGAAGTTTTTGTGGAAAAATATTATCTGTCGCTATGGATTACCTCGGGAAATTATTACAGATCGGGGTCCTCAATTCAATTCACCGCAGTTGTTGACTTGGTGCAATGACTTGGGTGTTCACTTGAAAATTGCTTCCGTAGCGCATCCTCACTGCAATGGGCAAGTAGAAGCCGTCAAAAAAAGTATAGTTATGGATCTAAAGAAGAGACTAGAAGGTGCCAAGGGCAGGTGGGATGAGGTTCTACCACTTACCCTTTGGGCCAACCGCACCACAGTAAAAAAAGTAACAGGGGAGAGTCCTTTCACTCTCGCGTACGGGGTCGAAGTTGTGGTTCCGTTGGAAATCCTGTTCCCGAATGAAAGAATCCTTCACTATGACCCAGACACCAATGATGAAAGGATGAGGATGGAACTCGCGAGGAAACGCAAGAAATGGCAGTCATCTGAGCAGCTACTCACAAAGCAGGCGTCGCGAAGTATTACAACAAGCATGTTTAAAGTAAGAGGCTTTGTGAAAGGGGATCTAGTTCTGAGAAAGACGGAAGGAGGAAAACTTGATCCTGGCTGGGAGGGGCCTTACATAGTGGATGGCGAAGTCGCACCAGGGGCCTATCGACTGAAGGATAGCTCTGGCAATCACGTTGCAAACTCTTGGAACGTGATGCGACTACACCGCTATTACACCTAACCTACTCCACCACACATGTATGAGTTTCTTTTCCTAAACGCCTCCTTGTTTCACATACAAAGGCCTTGCTAAATACGTTATATTCACGAATATGCTATTCTAACAAGCTCAATGCAAGCGAAAGGACCGAATGAGACTAAGAATAGCCAAATCTATCATCGGGTTACCAAGAGAATAAATACTTTCGCTAAGAAAGGGGGACGTGAATCCGAAATAAAAGGTACAAATACATCCCGAAAATCCAAAATCTGAAATACATCCCGTGACATTAGGCTGGGGGCCAAAGAGCACCCACCTAAGTCGCGAAGCCGTGATGATGATTGAGCGCGCACTCACTACATCGCGAAGCCGTGATGCTGGGCTGGGGCCAAGAGCGCCCACCCAGATCGCGAAGCCATGATGCTGGGCTGGAGCCAAGAGCGCCCACCCAGATCGCGAAGCCGTGATGCTGGGTTGGGGCCAAGGGCACCCACCAGATAGCGAAGCCGTGATGTTGGGATGGAGCCAAGGGCACCCACCCAGATAGCGAAGCCGTGATGCTGGGCTGGGGCCAAGGGCACCCACCCAGATCGCGAAGCCGTGATGCTGGGTTGGGGCCAAGGGCACCCACCTAGATCGCGAAGCCGTGATGCTGGGCTTGGGCCAAGGGCACCCACCCAGATCGCGAAGCCATAACGCTGGGCTGGTGCCAAGGGCACCCGTCCAGGTTGTGAAGCCGCGACTCTATGAAGGGACCCAAGTAGGCTCCCATAGTGCGCGAAGCCGTGACAGTCAAGAGTGAGTAACGACATCCGTCCTCCTCACCTTGACCATGAAGTCCTGACCTTGGTGGGATCGACAACCCATCAAGGCATGAAACACAACGAATGATCAACACATTCCTGTAAAAATCAAACCGCAAAACTATCGTTCGACACCGAGATTTACGAAATCTCACAAAAAGCTAATAGTGTTCCCACTCCTTTGCTCATGACAGATACTCTTATGCAAGAGAGGTGAATGATCCTAAAATGATCACGATACAAGGCTGGGGCATCAAACCCACCATCGCCCAGGTACTTAAGAGTCTTTCTCATAGATGACCCCCTTTTTCATATGAAGGATGGCATCCTTGCAAAAACTAAGTACGACACCATGTGAAAACATGCAGCTCTTCATCGCGAGAAATATAGAGTCCAGTGGCTCATTTTGATACCAGAACTAATGCACAAGCTCCAATGTTTCGTGAGCATAGAATTCCTAAGGCACTAAACACGCCCCCGCTAAGGTATCACGAAAGGAATATGCAAATTACTTTGCTTTGTCACGCGAACGAAAGAATAACCCCGATTCTTTGTATATAGGAAATCCTATGCTCGCCCACACAAAATTGACGACCGCGAACGATTGAAAACCCTATTACTGGCTCGTATACATGCAGTAATCAGGTAAAGATATGTGTTGTCTTGAACTCCTTATTTCACACAAGTTGAGACGCATAGCTAGCAAATACTTACACAATTGACTATCTCACAGGGTTTTTAAGAGGTGCCAGCGACACAGAAGATTCCTTTTCTACTGGATTTCTTGATGATTGTTCTGTTTAAATTAAGTGATTTTTATTCAAAAATAATTATGTAGTAGATCAATCCATGTGATAAACACGTATGCTCATTTTGGATCGCGAAGCATAGAAACACTTGGTATATTCTTAAGTCCTTGAAAAATTTTCATTACTTCAGTACCTGCACTCGTTTTCATACCATAATCGCGATTCAAAGCAAACAAGAATAAAAGCCAGACATCATTGCATTTATCCTCTCTCTCCTTATTTCTCGCATAGCGTTCGCAAGCATGCAAAGCACCCTCGCGAACACTATGGGGGGAGGGAGAAGGAGGAGAGTTACAAGATAACATAAAGACTTCAAAACACCAACTTTAAAGAGGAACAACAATTTTCACTTGGTACACCGCGGTTCGGATTGGAACTTCAGGAGGATTAGCGCGCCACATAGTAAAAGTCACCTCATCCCCCTCCTGAAGATTGTGATCTTCTACAAACTCGAGCCAGCCTTCACCCAGAAAATAAGAGCTTCCGACCTTATCCAATGTCACGTCCCAAGGTTCAAAGTTAACGCAAAGGATAAGGTCTCGACCACCAAAATGGCTAAGATGCCGATCACAATGCTCTTTGGGAAAACGTTGTACATAAAAAGAAGGCTAAAGCACAAACAAGAAAAGAAGGGTGCAAAGAAACACCCACCAGGCATCCACCAGTGATGGCTGAGGAGTCCATGGAAATTGTGAAAGCCTCTTCCAAAGTCCCCTCTCGAGTTCGCCGAGTCCTAGCCATAATAAAAACTCTCGAAAAGAACGAACAAGGAAAAGAAAGTAAAAGCTCCTATTTATCAAGTTGAACCACCTAACCCGTAATCAACGCATTAAATGGTTGAGCAGAAAAGTAGTTGAGAAAACGAGAGAAGCAATAAATGCAGAAACACACATAGAAATAACAATACGACCTCCCCAAGAGATCCAAAATAATCCAAGGCTCGCGACCACATATGGTTCGCGAACCGCCAAAAATTCCAAGTAGCCATTGTACGTAACATCAACCCAGAGCTTACAAAGATAATATCATAAGGAAAAAAGATCAAGCATCGTCATTCACATGATCGGTAGGGATGTCCAGGTATTTGTTAACTTCATCCATCGCCACATCGTGAGCTTCCTTTTCACCACCAACATCCTCAGCCGACGCGATGTTCTCATCAATAGCGGTCTCCTCACTATCAGCATTCACAATATCGTCGCCGTCACCTGCCTCAGTTGTCTCGACACGAGGGCGCTTCATTGGGTCCCCAGTCCCTTTCATCCTTATCTCCGAATAAACCACGTCCCGAACTCTTTTGGGCGCCTTGGGAGCGGGAACCACGGGAACATGAGACTCCATCCCTTCAGCAACCCCTTCACCTTCTCTCAAATAAGGCTCGACTACCCATCCTTCAAGAAGGCTCGCGTCGTCGTCAATGAAGGTCCCGACGGGAGGAGAGGGATACGGAGGAAGCTCCGCAGGAAGACCACAGAAGTCGGATGGATCGTAAGGAAACTTGGGCACCTGGTGTTTCTTGAGCCGACGCCTAAGCGAGGCGATCAACAGCACATCACGAGCAGTGCTAATAAAGTTAATACGATCTTTCTCGCGAAAGCTTGATGCATACTGTTTCGCTCCTTCGTGACGACCCTGGGCGAAAGCCTTATCTTTTTCCTGCCTGATCAGGCCTAACTCTGTGTCATGAGTACGCTTCTCTACTCTGGCAGCAACCTCCATTCCACTTATCCTGTTCTCCAAGTCAGCATTCCTTTTCTTCTCTTTATCCAGAGCTTGCCTCGCCTCATCCCTTGAGTCTTTGAGCTTATGGCCGAATGCTAGAACCTTCTCATAATCCTCCTCCAACTGCTTATGGCTTTCCTCGAGGGCCAAAGCATATTGCCCCGCAGCCTCATTGATAAGGATGGACTGCGATAAAGAAGGAATGTGAGCTAAAGATGATAACCAACCAGGAAGAGTCTACAAGAAAATAACAGGGAGTAAAAACTTACCGCCAAGTTAAGCGTGGAAAGACCTCTACCACCGCGAACGATACCCTCTAGACAAGAGGGCATCTCTGGATAACGAGGACGATCATTGTGAAAGAACTTTCTTACCACCTTTTCCTTGGGAAAGAGCTCATCTAAATCTTGAGAAGGGATATCCTCGCGACCCTCGAGAGTCATAGGCCGCTTACCCCTCGCGATGGCTGAGGCCCTCTCAGTAGGAGTGCCTCGGTTTGAGGAAGGAGTCCTATCGGCTCCAGAAGGAAGCAAAGCTCCCCTTGAAACAGGAGAACTCACGACCGGAATAGTCTGGTCGGCCAAAGGCTCTGACATCTCGGAGGGCGACTCTCGAATATTGATACCAGTAGAAGGGGCTTTCTTCTTGGAAGGAGCTTTGTTCTTCTGCGCAAGCTGCTTTCTACGTTTGGGCTTCGCGACAGGAGGAGCGGCTTCAATAATTGGTTCTTCGTCGAAAGAGTCGTCACAACCTTCTAGAGTTGGGAGCCTGGAGAAATATCCTTTTTCTGAAAAACATAGGAAAGCATCGATCTATAAGCACATGGCGTTATAAGAAGGAAATAAAGACAAAAGATGAAAACAACAAACAAATAAAATGTTACGCGAAGACATGAAGGGTACCGTAATGATGTTTAAGGCTTAGCCCTCGCTGGGCTAGCACCTCGTGGGTAATACATGCCAGAAATATGCGCTTCGAGATGAGGTTAGGAAAGCTATGGAATTTATCAGAAAGGCAATCTTTCTTAGGCTGAGACCAGTCACCAGATTTGGGTTGGGTCACGGTCATTGATATTTTAGTATAGAACCCCAAATCTAGTGGAGGCCGTACTAGGAACCAATCCGTTTTCCACTTCGGGAGTCGGGGTGGTCCGTCCCACTCAGTCCTGCCATTCTTCACAGCCGTGAACATTCCCTCTTCCTCGGGAGCCCTTCGCGTCCGGAACATAAGAAGAAAATGGCAAGGATTGGGTTTTACTCCAATGTCTTGACATCTCATCACATAAATAACGAGTGCACGCCAAAAGTTAGGGTGCATTTGGGCTGGGCTATATGTCAGCCCTTTCAAAAGCCTTTTGGTGAAGTCGGAGAAAGGGAGCCTAAAGCCTAATTTAAGAGAGGAAATACTCAACGCAAAGAAGGAGCCATAATCGTAAAGAGAAGTGCCACCTGAAGATGGCAAAGCAAAAATTGCCACCTTAAGAGAGGAATCGGCTACTGCGTAAAGATCGCGAAGTTGAAGATCAGAAGGAAGAGTCGTAAACGGATTCCCGAGGACCTTGACTTTCGTATAACGAACGCGACGGGTCAAGACCTGTACACGACCCGCCGGTTTATTAAAACAGTCCTCGATTTCAATGCGAGGAAGATCGCCTTGCCAGGAATAATACTTTTCGTATTCCACGCGACCGATAATTACATCCTCAGGTTCCTGAGGGAGAGGATCATTATTGCTGCTACCCGCATCTGGTCGCGAAGTAGAAGGGCCTTCGCCGTCCTTATTTCTAGTAGATTTCCCTGAAAAGAATTAAAAGAGGGAAAGAAGGAAAAAGTCAGTTTTCCAGGGCAAGAATACGAGACGCCAGTGCAATAAGAAAGCCTCGCGAACCATAAAAAAGGGAAAGAAGGAAAACCCTGGAAAACGAGAAAGACAAGATCCAGAAAGGAGTCGAAGAGACACTCAGATGAATGTCCAAATGAACATTCTGACGAACACTCAAGAAATAAAAAGCCCGAAAAGCACCAAGAACCCTAAATAGTTTAAAACAGGTTCTAAGGAGAGAAAACGCCCAGAAAATCGAGGTTAGAAGGGTGAAAAAGGAAGCGGCGCCACCCATTAAAAGCTAGCAGGAGGGCGGAAGAAACCACTAAACCTCCATGAAAACCAGCATAAAAGCTTCGGAAAAAACACGACAATAGAGGAATACCAGGGAAACATTAAAATTACGAGTAAATATAACAGGAAAAGCGAAATAAAGAGCGAATTCGAAATAGAACTTACCAGCCATTTGTAATCTGAAGATTGTCTGAACGAGTGAAGATTTCTTGAAATTTATTAAGAACGTTTTTTTACAGAGGAGTATGAATAGTCAAAGTGGAGAGGAAGGGAAGAATATGATTTGATGGCCTTATATAGGAAAGTGGGAAAAACCCAAAAAGTTGACACGTGTTGGAAAGTGTCAGTGCGCGGGAGACGAAACGTCTCAAATTTAAAATTCGAAATTCAAAACAAGCGCGATGAAATGAAAATGCGTCGTGAATGAACAAACTCCTAACACCCTCGAGATCCCGGCTTCAACAGTTACCCAAGCCTTGCCTTCGCGATGCCAAGGACTTGGGGGGCTGGATGTTGGACCCAGTTCTCGCGATAAGTATGAACCCGGTTCGCGACTGACAGGTGAACCGCGAGCCCAAATAAGCATTGAAGGGATCAAGACGAAGAGACCCAATAAGAGTCCCAATAGGTATAAAGAATAACACCGGATTATGTGGGGCCCACGACCTGGCTATAAATCCTAACCGAAAGGAGAGAGAAAGGGTAGTGGCAATTGAGAGCATTCCCCTTGAGCAAGAGAGAAACACAAGAGACGAGCCCTCATTCTCGAGATCGTCTCATTGGTCCCGATTCATCTCTACTCATAGAGAATCGGATGATCGGTACCTGGATTCTGGCTCTCGGTATTGTAGTCGTGCTTTTGAGGTGTGAATCGTGATGTTTGGCTGAGTTTTACTACTTTACTGTTCCATTGTGCTGGTTCGTGAGGTTTCATTGTTTTGATTGTATACTTTGATCGTTATCTTCTTCTGCTTTGCTGCATTCTAGTGTTATTTGAGGTGTTAATCTCGTTTACCTGTGATCGTTACTGACTTGGGCGTCGGAGAGCCGAATCAGGGGGTCCAACCTTCCGGTTTGGTTGTGCAGGTATTTTTGGAGCTGAAGAACACGAAGAACAGCGTGGAAAAGCATATTTTGATCCAGATGAAGATGAATTACAAGTTGTTGTTCCAGTTGGCGTAAAGGAGGTCTCCAGTACTTGAAGATTTATTACTGGCCAGATCTCGCGAGGTGTTGATTGCGAGATCGCGAACATCTGGGCTCCAACAGTATCGGACCCATACAAAATGGAAACCCATGATAAGATATAGTAGATACTTACAAAGAAGTTCTGAGAAAACAAGCTCAATAAAGAATTCTACCTCTTAGAGCGCCTATGGAGGGAATGAACATCGGCTCTCTTTCCAACAGGATCTTCATCTTCACCTACACCAACCATTTTCGCAACTCCTTGATTAAATATATTTCTAATTAATAGCAAAAGAGAGAACAATTATATTCTAATGCGAGTCCAGTAGTTCTTCTTCTTCTCCACCAACACTATAGTAAAATATAGACAGGTAGCAATACATCAGTATCTCAACTCATTGGATGAACTAGTCATACCAAGTATTTTCTATTGAATACACGATTTGGGAGAACTTGCAAATCTCTATTTTCTAGTCTGAAATAGTTCCATTAGCAACTTGATACACAACTCAAAAAATGCATCAGAAAAAGCTGATCAGATTCAGTGTGAAAAAAACTAAATGTTCTGCATCTGGCTTCACTCTGCTTTGAAGTTCATCTTACCAAACATATTACCATTCCTTGAGGTTACATTTGACAACCATAAATGCTTTCCTCATTAAAAAAAAAAGTTTGTTTGTTTTACAATCCGAGAAATCCTGCCTTTGATAAGGGCGTATTTTCAGCTTTATCTTCGTTCACATTCCAACCCAAACACAAGCATTCTGCTCTATTTTCCTCTCGCACAAACCAAACTCCGCACAAACAATTCCTCGTTTCATTCTCATTCTTCCGCCTCGACTTTCTGTGCAAACAAGAACTCTCTTGCTTCGGGAGGCTTCGTTCCCGAAGCCAACGCGTCCAAAATCATCGGTAAACCCCTCGCATACTCCCCTGTTTCCCGCACCGTTACTGTAAAAAATTCAGCGTGAATTCGTGTACTAAATCTAACGAATTTTGTTAGGTTCTTGCCCAGATTGTTCACGCGCCTTCCCAAGATGTAGTCGGTGAGTTATTTATCGAGGATTCGGGGGAAGGAAGGAGGTTTAAAGATCTGATGAGAGATGGGAAATGAGGGGATTAATGGAGAAGATGAACGCAGAGAGCTCGTGAACATTGACCTGATGAGAGATGAGGGCGGGCGTCTAATACATAACAAGAGAGCGGTATTTTGTTAAAATTTAATTGGCCAATGTAGAAACTTATACTCTTAATTAAAGAGTGGTATGAGACACAAATCCTTCAATTTCAATCAAAATAAGTAGCTTTTGTTTTATTTGGGCGGCCCATCATTACTCATGTTTCATTTTTTGGCCCATACTCACCCAACGCATCTTATGGACTTCGCAATCCCACCGCCTTCTCCTCTCCCTCGCATTCACATCCGACGTTCCCACTAACAAACCCGTTACAGACCGTCCCACACATGAAATTCTCTGACCTTTCGCATACTCCATGGTCGTTTCACCGACGTCGACTTATAAATAGTTGGTTACGGTGGAGAAATCAGACTTGTCCTTACCTTCTTTTCCTACCTCAACAAAGTGTTTTAATGGAGAAATCAGCCGCTTCCCGTCCCACCATCGACGAAGATGTCTCCGCCCATGTTGTCGCCAACCCCGAAAAGTGCTTGAAATATGGCTCATCCGACACCGTTCAATATTTTTCGGTGACTGTCAAGCCGAGAAGGAAGCTCAAGAAGCATATTTCAAGGCCATAGCAGAAAGAAGGAGACGACACCTTTGCTCCATTCGCTGATCTCCGATTGGGATCCACCTGCCAAATCAAGGTATTTATCTATCACAAGTGGGAAGTTGTAAAAACATACTCCAAGTGCATGAATACCAATTACCTCATGTCGGATCACACGGTAGTGTTTGTACTTACCTTATCTTTGTTGAATACGTTAAGTAGAGATAAGGTATTCACTGCACGAACAGTGAGAGGAATTCACTGCGAGCAAGTAGTCTATATTTGTGAACGAAAATTGTTTCTATACAACATTCAATACTCCATCCGTTAAGAATTACTTGTCCCTGAAGTCCAAATCATTTATTAAGAATTACTTGTCTAAAATTTTGATCAATAAATTTTCCTTAAAATTGCTACAGGAACAAGTATTTATTAACGGAGGGAGTAATACTTAATAGAGATATGTTCTTTTTTAGTTGGGTAAAGATGCAGCTTAACTGCTTTGTGTTTCTTATCAATGTTGTTTTTGTTTTTGTTAGCAATGCATTCTTCCCTTATCTGAACCTTTCTCACAAATTTCTTTAAGAAGTTTTTATCAGTGGGAGTAAGCCCGATAGTTTTTGGTATGCTCAACGTAATGAGATGTATGCTCTTCTTTGCATGATTTTGCAACATAGTTTGTGTACTGTCAGAGGAAGCTAGGCATTGAGATAAGGTTATCAATGTGTAGTGTATGAGTTGATTGAGTTCGATCAAATACTAATTTTTGCTTGATTTATGTGTGATGTTTGGTAAATGAGTTCTTACTTGGTGGATACGTAATTGTGTAAAAATTTAAAAAAATATTAGTACGGTTCTATTTTGTTATTTTATTGACTTCAACAATTTGAGTTTGTAAAAGATCATATTATTCTTTAACATTTGACTATTAAATATTAAGAGATCATCGTTAGGTATTTCAACGATGATATCTTCAAACAGGTCGTCTTTAACGTACCACTAAGACATTTCAAATATTCAGATATCACCGTTGAAATATATGTCCTGAAAAATAAAGGGTGGATTAGAAGGTAGATTAAAAGCTAAGACATTACACTCTTGAGAATGGATACTATCTAATGCTAGAACTAATTGGATATTTAATTTTATCTAAAGATCTTGAGAAGTTTTTCATTCCACTCGCAATGCTCATAAAAATTTAAAAAATTATTGTAGTTTAGTATTTCTCTTTGATGTTTGAAGAAATATATATGTTCTTCTTTCTCATTTTATTAGACTAGATACGGGTTTCGCGCTCCGCGCGAGAAAATTACGAAATTTCGTATGTGATTTAACATAGTTACACATTATTTGTTACTATTTTTTTTTTGTTCTGAAATTTATTATTGTTTTTAATTATAAATGTTTTTTATTTCCTTATATTTATATTTGAAGTAGTTTTAAAACATAATATTAGAATAGGGTTGCATTATCATAAGAGAAGCTCACACATTAATTTAATTTGTGACTTAATTAAGTTTCTAACATAACAGAGAAGCCTTATAAAATAGCTAATATGTCATGTTTCTATTATTAGAATATGTATGTATTTAAATTTGTGACTTAATTAAGTTTCTAAATAACACGAAGACTTTATAAAGGAGCTAATACTATAATTTATATATTTTTACTATATTTCTAAGATATATTAGATTAGGTTAGAATTAGAATAAGTTAACTAATTAAGAAAACAGAAAGACTTAATTGGATTTAGAATTAATTAGGTATAAGGGATAATTAACTAATAGAAACAAAGAGGACTTGAATTTAGAATTAATGATAATTAAAAAATTAAAAAATTAAATGGATTTAGAATTAAATAGGTACCGATTTCATTTAATTCGTTCAACCATCAGCCAACCTTTATATAGATAAAATGGGGGGTTAGTTAGAGCCGTCATAAAACATGCGCGTAGCGCTGGCCCGAAAGTCCTAGTATTTACAATATTAGAGAAAGGTTCAGGTAGGACACATTAATACCGTAAAATTTCTTCCAATTCGAATCTTTCTCTACATCACATTTATACATATATTTTAATTTATACATATACTAAAACAGAACGTTGTTTTGCCACATGTCGCCCTTATATTCAATTCGTCTATGTGTCGACCTCTAAGCTATGCTACATCATCCACCATGTCATCATCCACATCATCCGACTTTATATTTTAATATATATCTTTGAATTAAATAAGCAAAAAAAATCAAAAAGATATCTAATAGGTTATATTACAAAATAAATATCGATTTTTATCTTTTATCATATTATATCTTTATCTTATATATCTTTATCTATTATTGTGTTATCAATCTAATTAACTTTAATTATTAATGAACTTAAACTATAAAACATAAATTGTAAACTATAAACTATAATCTATAAATCATAAACCATAAAATATATATAAACTGCAATCTATAAACTAATTAATAATATAAAATATAAATATATTATTAAAATATTTATTACATACGACCCCGTACATGGTACGGGAACACACGCTAGTTGATCACTAAAATAAGGGGAAAAGATCCCATGAGGATGTGTCTTCCCATGAGGAATAAAGACACATCTCTAGTCTCCACCCTCCATTTCCTAACAACCCACCCAATCCCACCTTCAACCTGTCAATTTTCCCCCAAATCCATTTTTCCCTCCCACTTCCTCTCTTCCTCGTTTGCTTTCTTCGCGCTTCCTCTCTGCCAATCTCCTTCCCTTTTCTTCGATTTCCGACAGTCATGGAGTCTTCCTTCAATTCCGCCGCTGCTGACTTCACTCCCTTTGTCCAGAGTGGCTTGTCGCTGACTTTCATTTTCTTTCTGTTTCCTCTTAGATTTGTGAGTGTAGTCCCTCTTCATTCTCAAATTTCTCTCTTCTTTAACGAAGTTCTTGTTTGAGTTCTTCTTCGTCTAGAATTGCATCGTCGACACGTAGTCTTCTATTGCCTTCGTGGATATGATTTATTCTTCTATTGTTGCCTTCGACAATGTTGCTCCATTGAATGATTCAAATCTAGATTCATAATGATTCTGACTTCGTGTTTGTCTTGTTAAGCATGAAACTGTAATTGATGATCTGATCTCTTTGGTCATTGTTTAGGAATTTCAATTTGAAATTACTTGTGAACCTTGTTGGGATTGTATTTTTTTTTCCAATCGACATCTATTTGAGATTGCATTTTTCAGTCGGGATTGCATTTTAGTGCACACATACAATTTGTGGATTCATTGATGGTAAGATAATCGAAGAATGGAAGAAAACCATGAGAAGCACACCGCCTGTTTGACTAAATTCCCCAACCACATGTTTTCTTTTATAATACAATATTGAAATGCTTGTAAGCACCACAAATTTGAAGGTTGCTAGGGAGTTTTTTAATCAGATCTCCTTAGAGATATTGCATGTTATGCGATTTGTTATGTTGACTTGTTATTCCCCAATCTGTTTTGTGTTTGATACTTGCAAACACACAATTGTACAATTTTTTAATTTATTTTGGTGCTTTATGATTTATTGTAAACAAAGTTACCATCTTGATTTTGTGGAATTCGTGATAAGCTTGGCCACAACTACAAGAGATGCCCAAAAATTGTTGATTAAGTTTGAGATACAAAAATACTAGCCCATGGACACAGAAACAATGCCTTACGCACACAGAAGCAATGTCTCATGCACACGGATGAACTAACTCATGCAAACAAATTTGTTGATTAAGAGAACTCTCATGGATTGATTTATGGCACACATAAGCACTGAGTCATGCACACAAGAGCATAAACTCATGCACACAGAAGTTCAAACTCATACACATCTAACCCCTGAATCGTACACATATCTTTACGGGATATCACATCACATACAACTTATTGAGGCCAAGGTTGTCTATGTGTCCCAGCCTAACATGCCATTTCTTAGTCAAATCCAGATTGTCACTTTTATTAACTCCAACAGAGACATTAAGTTCTAGATAAGCTATAACATAGGATAATCCTCCCTTCTTAATGCTTCTTACAAGAACAATATTATTTCGAATTACTTCTCTTATACCATTGTGAGTAGTAACATGACAATTCAAATCATCAAAGACAGATTCATATAACAAATTTTTTCTAAGTTCAGGGACCCATCTAACATTGGTTAATGTTCTAACTCTGTCATCATGCACCTATTCCTTTTATAGCCAAAGAGGTGTGATCACAAGCATCACTTCACACCCAACACATTCATTTAAAATTTAAAGAAATTTTTATAAGGAGTAGCATGCATAATGCACTCTGAATCAAAGATCCAGGAATAACACTCAATAGAGGGACTAACAAATAGGAGCTCATTGTCATACTAAGGGCAATGTTCACAAATATTAGAGTAATTTTTATCTTTTTCACTCTTATCTTTGTTTTTCTCATCCCTTTTCTTCTTATGACAATCAGAGGCATAATGCCCTAACTTTTCACGTTAAAAACACTTCATATAGGAGATATCTTTATCTTGTTGATTTCCGTTGTTATAATTTTTCTTAGGCTTTTTACCCTTTTTGTTCTCAGTGTTTCCCTTAACCATCATGACCTTATTCTTAGAGTCATTTTTAGTTTCAATTTTAAAGCCATCTCTAATTTTAAAGTTTTTTAGGGACTCATTTTTTGTGTGATAGACTGAGTGATTTTATTCAAAGTCAATTTATTTCTACCATATTGAATGACATCCTTAAGGGTATCAAACTGAGAAGGAAGAGAATTAAGTAACAAAACAACTTGATGGATTTCCTTAGTCTCATCATCACATATTTTAAGGTCTCGTGTCATTTAGGAAGTTATCTAGGTTTTTATGGACAAACAAGGTGGTTTCCATTTTATAAGTTAATAGTTTGCATAACAAGGAAATTTTGCTAGGCAAGGACTTAGTCAAGAAAATAGAATCAAGAGCAATCTAGAGGCCTTAGAGTTGAGTAAAGCTTACCACCTCACGAGCCACGTCGTCGGTTAACCTTAGGGTGATCTCAGAATGTGCTAGGTCTTCAGACACAACCTTGTAGCACTTTTCCCTTATCAGAATGGCCTTTATCTTGACCTTCCACAAGGCAAAATCAGTTTGTCCATCATACAGATTCAATCTTATTGAGTTTTTCATTTTATCCCCGTGAACAAGAAAACACACAAGTAAATCAAAAACAGTAACCAATTAAGGAACAACAAATTAGGGTTTCTGGTAAACTCAAGTGTAGCAATAAAAATTTCACAGAAACAACGCTAAAATATCTAAACTTGCTTAACCTAAAAAGATTAAGAAATCAGAAGCCACAAAAGTCACACAACGGAGGCAAATCAAGCAATTTCAGAGAACCTGACTTTGATATCACTTTGAATATTCAAGTTGTTCGATTCGAGTAACAAGATTCTTAAGATTGTAAACACAATCGGCTCGAGATAGCAAAGAAAGTAAGAACATAATGAACACAAGGAATTGGTTACACAGTTCGGTTTCCCTACATTTGTGAAGTCTCTGGGGAGAGACTCATTCTGAATAATGGACTAGATCTGAAGGAGTTAAACAAGGTTACAAGACACACTAGTAGAAAAAGGGGCTTTCACCACGTAAACTTTACCACGGTTCCAAGGCAACCGTAGTAATAAGTAACCGTTGGAACTTTTACCACGGTTTCCTCAATAACCGTTGGTGCTATACTAATGCTTTACCACGGTTATTTGTAGATTGTACGTTTACAACGGTTTATTACCGAACCGTGGTTTTTTACCACGGTTTGTTGTGCCCCGTGGTGGAAACTATGCAAATTTACCCCGATTTTCCTACACGACATATTAACCCCAGTTTTTGAAAAACCGTGGTAAGTGGTAAGTTAACATACTTTTAAATAGATTTCTTGGGAACCCGCCTCCACTCAAATTTTATTTATTCTCGCGATCCCTTCATCAAATATCCGTTCGCCAACACACCCTTCGTCGACGTTCCCCGCCTCACCTCGCCTCCGCCAACACTTCCCTCTTCTGCAACTCCTTCGTCGCTCGTCCTCTCTCTTATACAACCCCCTCGCCTTCCCTACCACCTCGTTCTCCCTTAGCGTTACTCCGTACTCCCGGATTGGCGAAATTAGGGTTCCGAAGGCAATGGCGAATTCCTGGTATGCTATTGTGTTGTAGTCGCAAGGACGGAAACAAAATTAGGTTTTGTTGTTGTTTTGCAGTCACAAGGCTGGATCTGACGAAATTAAGGTTTAAACCCTAATCTACGATCTTTATTTGTTGTTGAGAGTTATCTTTTCTTGATTAATTTGATGTTTGAATAGAGTGTGTTTGGGATGAAATGTGATTATGTCCTATATGTTGGCCGAATTCGATTGTTTGTGAGTGGAGTCTGGGTACTGATTTGTTCCTTATCATTCATGTGGGAATGCTCAACCTATGTTTCAGTTCATTGTAATGAATCGATGAAATACAGGTTTGCATCTATTCTACCATTTATTAGTTTTATGTAATATACAGATGCTTAAAATCTTGGATTGCTTTTGAATGAGGATTGGATCCTAATAAGATTTTTCCATGCAAATGATTTCACAATCTGCTTCCCTAAAAAAATGAAACGCCTATATGCACGCGAATCGAGGCCTATATGCACGCGATTCCGTGCGCAGAAGTTATGCGCATAGGTTGGTGCGCTGTTGTATTGCGCACAAGGGTATTTTCGGGATAAATTTGAAAATTCTGGCAATGGCTGACAAACTCGTGCGCAGGACACCAGCGCACATAAAAGGTAATGCGCAAACGTTCAGCGCACAACTTCGGGAATCCGAAACGTCGTGCGCTGAAAGATGTGCGCATTTGGCCTGCGCACAGAAAGATGTGCGCAGATCCAATGCGCATATAAGGCCTTTTATCGTTTTTGCGTATTTTCGAGCCACTTTTTGTGACGGGGAGACCTTATACGCACTTTATATGCCTAATAACACTAAATTGTATGAGTTTTTCAAACATAATCAACATCGATGTGCTAGACCCTTCATATCGCAACTATTTCAACTATTTCGAAGATTGAAAGACTAGTAAAGGTTTACAAAGGAGGTGTTACTTGAAGAGTACGAGATTTCGACTTGAAGTTACCGACAAGGTTAAATAGCTATAATATTCATTGAAAACAAGTTTCATTGCATTCCGACGTCGTTTGGGCATCGTTCCGCCTTACTGGACCTTAAAAGGCCTTAAGGCCCATTAAGACCTTTTAGCGTTTTTGCGTATTTTCGAGCCACTTTTTGTGACGGGGAGACCTTATATGCACTTTATATGCCTAATAACACTAAATTGTATAAATTTTTCATACATAATCAACATCGATGTGCTAGACCCTTCATATCGCAACTATTTCGAAGATTGAAAGACTAGTAAAGGTTTACAAAGGAGGTGTTGCTTGAAGAGTACGAGATTTTGACTTGAAATTACTGACAAGGTTAAATAGCTATAATATGCATTGAAAACAAGTTTCATTGCATTCCGACGTCGTTTGGGCATCGTTCCACATTATTGGACCTTAAAAGGCCTTAAGGCCCATCAAGGCCTTTTAGCGTTTTTGCGTATTTTCGAGCCACTTTTTGTGACGGGGAGACCTTATACGCACTTTATATGCCTAATAACACTAAATTGTATGAGTTTTTCAAACATAATCAACATCGATGTGCTAGACCCTTCATATCGCAACTATTTCAACTATTTCGAAGATTGAAAGACTAGTAAAGGTTTACAAAGGAGGTGTTACTTGAAGAGTACGAGATTTTGACTTGAAGTTACCGACAAGGTTAAATAGCTATAATATTCATTGAAAACAAGTTTCATTGCATTCCGACGTCGTTTGGGCATCGTTCCGCCTTATTGGACCTTAAAAGGCCTTAAGGCCCATTAAGGCCTTTTAGCGTTTTTGCGTATTTTCGAGCCACTTTTTGTGACGGAGAGACCTTGTACGCACTTTATATGCCTAATAACACTAATTTGTATAAGTTTTTCAAACATAATCAAATATTGAAAATAACACAACCTTGTGCGCTGACCTAATGCGCACAAAGTAAGCAAATTTCAAAAATTTCAACAGCTACTTCTTTAACCTGTGCGCAGAATCTAGGCGCACATATGTTCAACCTGTGCGCAGTCGTTCCGCGCACCAGTTGTTACATATTCTGAAAATTTACGAAAAGTACCTGTAATACCCAAGTGCGCAGAACACCAGCGCACAGAGTGGTGCGCATAAGATGCGCGTACGGAATCGCGTGCATATAGGCCTCGATTCGCGTGCATATAGCCATTGCCTAAAAAAAAGTGAAGTGTCTGTCATCTTCGCTGTGTGATTTTGGGAGCTAGAAACTTCTTACATTACAATGTTGCTAAAGTTCCTTTTTGAAATTTTGTATTTACTGTTGTTTGTGATGTCTCATTGATTTGTATTAAAGTGAAGGAAATTTGATCACAATAGCATAGTGGTCCGTGGAGTTTCTGATATTTGAGTTTGTTACTTTTACATCAATCTAACACTTCTTTTATTACAGAAAATCTTATAGAGAACCTTTGGTGGGACTTTGAGTTTGGATTGCAAGTTCCCTATTTGCTGTATCGCAATGCAACTCAAGAAGTTAATGGTATTTGGTTTTATAACTCACGTGAATGTGAGGATGCTGCCAACCTCATTAACAAGTACTATTTAAGTTTTCCTATTGATATGAAACTAAAATTTCTCTATAACTTCATCCTATCATTACACCAGTAATCAATGAAGGTTATCTGAAATGTGCTTCAAATCAATACAGACAATTGCGATGTAAACATATAATTTTGTACTTCTTGAAATAAACAATGCTTGATACTGAGCTTAATACCTATGCATATATATTTCAGGCTACTGAATGACTAATCAAAAAACCTTTCACGAGCAAATGTATCCTCGAGCAAAAGGTATCCAGCTGCCTTTACATAAAATCATGATTTACCTTAATCATTTCAATGTAAGACAGTGAGAATAGTTGCAAGTCTTATAGGCAAATATATGCACTTAGAGCATAACAGTTTGTCTATAAAATATAACAGTTTCAAGATCTGTACCCAAGTTCTCTTTGCCCAAATGAGGTTAGTAACTCATTTAGGTGTTTGAACCCAAAATTTTGTGGTTTGGTGCATGACTCTGAAAACTTTATTTTATTTGAGGTTTGAATTGTGGCATAATTGCCTCCATGACTACGAGAATGCATGAAAACACGCAAAACCATGTATGCATTAGTTTTTCCAAAGTTGTGAAAGAATTTCCGTCCTTTAATCAACGATGCAATTATTAATATGGAATAAGACTGTTAATAGAGATTTATAATCCAGATATTTTAGGAGTCGCACGCTATTGTTAGTGGTCAATACGACTTATGAGATTAATAAGATTAAGCTACTGACTAGAATAACTGGGTCCTATCAGGTCACACACTTAGAGTTTACGGACTGGATCATGCGAATCCGAAGGCCCGGTTAGCCTATAGGATTTGGGGTAGTTGGAACAATAAACGAGGTGAATTGTTCACCGGGTGTCAGATAACCGTTATCAGTTATTTGGAGTTTTGACCAAGGTAGACATGTGACACACATGCCCAAGGAGCAAGGTGGACATGTGTCACACATGCCCAAGGAGCAAGTGTCCACACCTTAGACACTTGTCCTCTTCCTTGCACACCAAGGAGTTGGCTTGGGGCCCAAGTTGTCTTGGCCTCCAAGTTCTTACCTTGGGCTCCAAGGACTAAATGCCTATATATAGGCCTCTCTTATTCCAATAGAGAGCACCCAACAAACTAGACACACCATATACTCCACACCCCGCACATCCTTGTGAATTTCGGTCTAGCAGAAGAAACCATAAGGAGATCCAGTTTATTGCTCGTGTGGACCAAGTAGAGAAGTCACATTTGAGGCTTTCATCTCTGTCTTTCGGCATCGACGAACACGCATCAAAAGGTATTTGATTTTTCTATATACATGATCGATATCAATATATGCATGAGATCCTTATTAGATGTTAGAAAAGTGTTTCCTGAAATTCCTCTTTAAGCATCTAAATTTCCCAACAGTGGTATCAGAGCGTCTTGCATAAATTGATATTGATCTTAATTTTGATGCATGTTTAACCATTATTTTGATTCAAGATGGATAAATTGTATTTATGGGTTAATTTGCATTATTTTCTAGATTAATGAAATTTTGAATTTGCATGTCTAGATGCGTGAAATTTATTAAGTTTATGAAACTGTTTCATAATCTTATAAATTAAAAACGTTAATTTTATGAAAATTAAAATCACAATCCTACTTCAAATTTTGTAAAAGTTACAATTTTTTGAGAGGGAGAAACACCGCGGCTGGGTGAAATTTGTTCACGGAGGTGAAGATAATGGTTGACGGTTAGACCGTTGACGGGTGGGTCTTGATGGCTTGTTGGATAAGTTTTCTGGTGTAGGAATACTTTATAGATAAAACATGCCATAAAGTAGATGAAATATTAGATATTTCATTTTGGAAAATACGATTTTCACATATGCATTTTAACAATTAATATTAGATATTAATTCCATAATACAATTAATAGAATTAGAGATAGATTTAATTAGTCTTTTGCTAATTAATATTTTCATGCATTTTAATTTGATTATTTTGCATGCGTTTTATCTATAATATTTGATATTATTTTACATGTATGTTTTAATATATGATATTATTATTTGCATGCGGTGACTAGTATGAGTTATACTAGGATCACAAATTCTTGTTATAGCATTTATGAATGTTTTACAAATTATTTTAAGCTTGCATGATTCTTTATTTATTTGAATTAGTTCACTTGTAAATAGACAATCATTGCATGCTTAAGTTTCTTAAAAGAAAATTGAGATATTGCTTTTCCATGTCATAACCCATGAGGCCCTTAGAATTAGTTGGATAGTTTTCGCCCTAGCGAGGTGTCCTTCTTTGACTTTGGGATAGTGCGGGCATGTCTATATAAGGGGCATGTAAACCTTGATATGGTTATACTCAACAAGAGACCAAAATGCACAGTTTTGGATCTTGAGGCATAGAGATGGTCTGACATGAGATGTGACCATCAACCAAGAATTATAAGGAGTTATAATTAGTAATTGTTACTTACCTTGATCACATAAGGCTTGAGGAAGTGCCTCAGTACGCTTAAGTCTTATCTGAAATAGGATCTTAGAATCATTTTATTCACAAGGACTGAAGGACATATCAAAATTGAATAAAATGTGCATTAGCTTAAATTTTAAAATGTTCTGATTTGAGCTCTTGCATGACAAGCATAGTTTATCTGCATCTTATTTTCGTTCCTTGTAGTTATTATGTCTACTGAACCTTTGAAATTCACTCTCCGCTCGATTCATGAATGCTTCTACTGCAAGGCTAAAGGGCACTGGAAAAGAAACTGCCCTAAGTACCTGGAAGATAAAAAGAACGGGGTTGTGAACTCCAACTCAGGTATATATGTTATTGAAGTCTTAACTTCCAAAGTTTCTACTTGGGTATTAGATACCGGATGTGGTTCTCACATTATTTCTAATGTGAAGGGACTAAGAAATAGTAGACGCTTGGAGAAAGGAGAGGTAGACCTGCGCGTTGGAAATGGAGCAAGAGTTGCTGCACTTGCCATCGGCGATTATAGTCTAGTTTTACCTTCTGGTTTAGTATTGGAACTTCATAATTGTTATTTTGTTCCTTCAATTACTAAGAACCTTATTTCGACTTCTGCTTTGGATAATGAGGGTTTTGAATTCAACATTAAGAATGGTTGTATTTCTGTCATTAAGAATGACGTTTTCTATGCAAAAGCTATTATGAATAATGCGGGGCTATACATATTGAACCTCAAATCTGAAGTATATAATATTAATATCAAAAGGAAAAAATCGAATGATTTAAGTGAAGCAAACCTATGGCATTGTCGCCTGGGGCACATCAGCATAAAACGCATGAAGGAACTCCAAGCATTTGGAATCCTAAAGTCAATTGATTTTGAATCATTTGAGACATATGAATCTTGTTTGATGGGCAAGATGACAAGGTCACCTTTCACTGGAACGAGTGAGAGGGCTACTGAACTATTGGCTCTTATACATACTGATGTGTGTGGACCAATGAGCACGGAAGCTAGGGGAGGCTATAAATACTTCATTACATTTACTGATGATTTTAGTAGGTACGGATATATCTACGTAATGAAACATAAATCTGAATCCTTTGAAAAGTTCAAAGACTTTCAAAATGAAGTTGAAACACAAACTGGTAAAAAGATAAAAGCCCTCCGATCAGATCGTGGTGGCAAATATCTGAGCCAAGAATTCAATCATCATTTGAGAAGTTGTGGAATCGTTTCACAATTGACTCCACCAGGCACGCCACAGTTGAATGGTGTATCTGAGAGGAGAAATCGAACATTGTTAGACATGGTTCGCTCAATGATGAGTTTTGTTGATCTTCCTACATCCTTTCGGGGTTATGCCCTCATAACTGTTGCGTTCACACTAAACAGGACTCCATCCAGAACAGTTGACAAGACACCACATGAGATATGGCATGGAAAGGTTCCTATCTTGTCATTTCTGAAAGTCTGGGGTTGCGAGGCTTTTGTAAAACGTTTACTATCTGATAAGCTTGCACCTAAATCAGACAAATGCTTCTTTATAGGGTACCCCAAACGAACAAGGGGGTATTATTTCTACAATCCAACAGAGAACAAAGTGTTTGTTGCTAGGGATGATGTCTTTTTGGAAAAAGATTGTTTTTCCAAGAAGCCAAGTGGGAGAAATGTTCAACTTGACGAAATTCAAGTTGAGCAACAAACACAACAACAAGATGACATTGAAGATGTCACAGAGGATCTAGATTTTGGAGGCATACCCCTTCAAGGGAAAACCATCCAGATTCAAGAACAAGTTCCTCAAGTGGTTGAAGTACAAGAGGCACCACAAGATGTTGTGGAAAACCCTCCTGCTATTATCCCTCCTGTTGTTGCACCACTTTGGAGATCAAGTAGGCCAAGACATCAGCCTAGACCATATGATGATTTCGTCTTGAATGTTAGTCCTGACACACTACTTTTAGAAAGTAGTGAGCCTGCAACCTATAAGCAAGCAATGACGGATCCCAACTCCGAAAAATGGCTCAAAGCCATGAAATCCGAAATGGACTCGATGTCTGAGAATCAGGTCTGGGACTTGATAGATTTGCCTGACACGGTAACACCTGTCGGTTGCAAATGGGTCTTTAAGATCAAAACAGACAAGGATGGGCACGTTTCTGTTTATAAGGCAAGGTTAGTTGCCAAAGGATTTAAACAGGTTCATGGTATTGACTATGAAGAAACGTTCTCACCGATCGTAATGATTAGGTCCATTAGGATACTCCTAGCAATTGCCGCTTATTATGATTATGAGATTTGGCAAATGGATGTCAAAACTGGTTTTCTAAATGGTTTTTTAGAAGATGATGTGTATATGACACAACCAGAAGGTTTTGTGGATCCAGAGCACCCTAGGAAGGTATGCAAGCTTAAGAAGTCTATTTATGGACTAAAGCAAGCATCGAGGAGTTGGAACATTCGATTTGATGAAGTAGTCAAACAGTTTGACTTCATCAGATGCGAAGAAGAACCTTGCGTTTACAAGAAGTTTAGTGGGAGCAAAGTAGTTTTCCTAGTCTTGTATGTGGATGACATACTACTCATTGGGAATGACATTTCGATGCTGGAAATAGTTAAAGAATGGCTGAAGAAATGTTTCTCGATGAAAGACTTGGGAGAGGCATAGTACATATTAGGTATCAAGATCTATAGAGATAGATCTAAGAGACTTATTCGTCTTAGTCAAGGAACTTATATAGATAAGGTCCTTGACAGATTCAATATGGCAAATTCCAAGAAAGGATTCCTACCTATGCAACATGGCTTACATCTTAGCAAGACTCAGTGCTTAAAGACATCTGATGAGATTGAGAGAATGAGCAAGATTCCCTATGCCTCGGCCATAGGTTATATCATGTATGCTATGATATGTACACACCCAGACGTTGCATATGCTCTGAGTATGTGTAGCAGATACCAATCAAACCCATGAGATGCACATTGGTGTGCAGCCAAGAACATCCTAAAGTACTTGAGAAGGACTAAGGACGAATTCTTGGTATATGGAGGTGATGACGAGTTAGTCGTCAAGGGCTATATTGATGAGAGTTTCCAGACAGACAGAGATGACTTTGAGTCACAGTCTGGATACGTCTTCATTCTGAATGGAGGAGCCGTTAGTTGGAAGAGCTCAAAGCAAGGGACAATAGTGGATTCTACAACGGAGGCCGAATACATTGCTGCTAGTGAAGCAGCGAAAGAGGCCGTCTGGATTAGGCAATTTGTAGCTGAACTTGGTGTTGTTCCTAGTATATATAGGGCAATTGACGTTCATTGTGACAACAATGGTGCCATTGCTCAAGCAAAGGCACCAAGTTCAAGCTCTAAGTCTAGACATGTACAACGGAAATATCACCTGATTCGACACTATAATGATAGAGGAGATGTAAGGATGTGCAAAGTGCACACAGATGATAACATTGCAGATCCTTTGACCAAGCGCATGCCCAGGCCTAAGCATGATAGTCACACTAGGGCCAAGGGTCTCAAGCACATTGGAGAATGGATTTGAGATATAACTGTTTTTTATAATAAATCTTGGTTATTGATGTTAGACACTTTTATGCTTGTTTTCTATATGAGAATGACTCATTATTATTTAATTATTGCTTGGTATTAAATAAAATGTCCAAATAATTATGTAATTATCAAATGGGCTTATCATAATTGTTATGGTGAATGAAACCCCATTAAGTGAACTAAAATTAAGAATTATTATTTTGTCCATGGAATCATTAACTCGTACATTAATGATTTATCTAAAGACCATATTGTGAGATTGTCTGATAGCACAGGGTTTCATGTTCTATGGAGACATAGAGATGTCTAGTCAATTACATAGATGTGCATAGATGATGCATATCAGACTGACCGTCCTCTAGACTCTCCAAAAGAGATTGCAGAGCCTTTAGGATTAAAACCATGATTAATGAGTTCCTCAGGCATGAGTGTGATATTGTTTCACTTGACTGATGGTATGTCTTTGTTCCTCCATTTTTTCTTCGATTTTCAACCTCTAAACACTCTCATTATGGTCTATTTCTTCTCCTCTTTCATTCCCCTCAAGAATCTAGAGTTTTGGTGGCCGGAATCGTGATGTGCCATTGAAGGTCGAGCTTGGCCTCTTCCTTGTTCCTCCATTTTTTCTTCGATTTCCAGACTTTAAACACTCCCATTATGGTCTATTTCTCCTCCTCTTTCATTCCTCTCAAGAATCTAGAGTTGTGGTGGCCGGAATCATGAATTGCCATTCTAAGTTTGCAAAGTCACCATTGAAGGTGAGGTTGAAGACGATGAACAGTAGTAACAAGGTCAATTTTAGTGTAATTTTAACAAAAACCAAGGGGCAGTCTGGTCTTTTCGCGTGTTTAGACGGTAATGCTAACAAAATTATGGTTTGGGTGTGACTTTGTTAACGGAAGGCAAGTTTTGGGTGGTTTAGAATCATTAACGAAGATACAGGTGGTTCCTTGCAAATTTGGGCAAATAACGGGTGGTTTAAACCAAAAACTTCTTATTAATATGGAATAAGACTATTAATGGAGATTTATAATCCAGATATTTTAGGAGTCACACGCTATTGCTAGTGGCCAATACGACTTATGAGATTAATAAGATTAAGCTCATGGCTAGAATAACTGGGTCCTATGAGGTCACACACTTAGAGTTTACGGACTGGTTCATGCGAATCTGAAGGCCCGGTTAGCCTATAGGATTTGGGGTAGGTGGAACAACAAACGAGGTGAATTGTTCACCGGATGTCAGATAACCGTTATCGGTTATTTGGAGTTTTGACCAAGGTAGACATGTGTCACACATGCCCAAGGTGGACATGTGTCACACATGCCCAAGGTGGACATGTGACACACATGCCCAAGGTGGACATGTGTCACACATGCCCAAGGAGCAAGTGTCCACACCTTAGACACTTGTCATCTTCCTTGCACACCAAGGAGTTGGCTTGGGCCCCAAGTTGTCTTGGCCTCCAAGTTCTTACCTTGGGCTCCAAGGACTAAATGCCTATATATAGGCCTCTCTTATTCCAATAGAGAGCACCCAACACACTAGACACACCATATACTCCACACCCCGCACATCCTTGTGAATTTCGGTCTAGCAGAAGAAACCATAAGGAGATCCAGTTTATTGCTCGTGTGGACCAAGTAGAGAAGTCACATTTGAGGCTTTCATCTCTGTCTTTCGGCATCTATGAACACGCATCAAAAGATACTTGATTTTTCTTATATACATGTTCGATATCAATATATGCATGAGATCCTTATTAGATGTTAGGAAAATGTTTTCTGAAATTCCGCTTTAAGCATCTAAATTTTCCAACAAGTTGTTGTTTTAACTTTGTTAGTACACAATCTTTCGGTTTTTGGTTTTTTTATGTGAAGTACTTGTTGATTTTAATTAGCTGCTGATTCTCTTTTAAGATCTGAATTATAAAAATCAGGTGATAATGTTTCGTCATTTGCTGCCTGTCCTCCACGGATTTATTAAATGTTGTACCAACTGCTTTACTGAAAACTGAACAAGTTGCATATTGCCAGTACAGATACTTTGTAACTTGCTTATTTGTACGGGTTGCAACCGGGCAGCACCTTTTTTGCGCCCGGCAGCACCCTCTCGTTCGGAACCCTATTCCGAACGAGATTGACGGATTATTTTTTTTTTTAATTTTGTTTCTCGTTCGGAACCCCGTTCCGAACGACAACGGTCCATTTAAATAATTTCCATTAAATAAATGCCAAATCGGTTCGCATATTGCGAACCGGTTCGACACTCGTTCGGAACCCCATTCCGAACGAGGAATAATTTTTTTTTTTTTAATATGACGTCTTATCTCGTTCGGAATGGGGTTCCGAACGAGATTACCCGGATATTTATGACGTGTCGTTACCCGTTCGGAACCCCATTCCGAACGAGATTCGGCTATATTTTTTGAAAATGCGAACGGCTATATATTTTGACAGAGTATAAAATCGGAGTTGTATGACCAAATTATCAAACCCAATCGGAAGAAGCACAAAAAATGACGTCTGAAAGCGATTCAACTAGTTCTTCAAGGGCTAGCTGACGTCAGCATTTTTTTTAAAAACAGTTTCTCGTTCGGAATACCATTCCGAACGAGAATGATGACGTCATCATACATATTTCAAAAAAAAAAAAATGACGTCATTACAAAATTATTCTCGTTCGGAATGGGGTTCCGAACGAGAATAATTTTTTAAACCAGGTTATTTTTTTGTATTAAATGAAACCTGGTTCATGGACCGGGTTCACAAATAACCTCGTTCGGAACACCGTTCCGAACGAGAATATTTAAATAAAAAAAAATACATAACTCGTTCGGAACGGGGTTCCGAACGAGGGGGGTGCCCGGTGTAAAAATGGTGCTACCCGGTTTAATCGCCTATTTTTATGCTTTAAAATTTTCTAACTGACAGGATTTGTTATCCCAGGATAATCAACTCATTGACATGATGTACCACTACCAGGAATTACAGAGGGTGCAGGAAACATGAGTTCTTTCTGCAGTAGATAAAATTTTGGTATGAAAATGATGGGCTTCTTGGATTGACACGAGTCGGAAATAAAAGAGTGGTTTAGACATCCAAAGCTTTGATGCTCTTCTTCTCCATATTGGGCAAGTCCACACATACCAAAATGCAACTTAATGCAGTTTTTCTTGTGATTCTAATAGTCCCTTTCCTTTTATCATACTCCCTCCGTCCCTTAATATAAGGCTCATTTGTTTTTCCGACACTATTCACAAACCGAGAGAATCTTCTCGTTTTCTTCCGATATATAGAAATAAATATAGGCATGCGAGATCTCGTTTGATTCGTCTCATTGAGCACTTTGACAATATAAAAAAATTATATTTTTTATCATCGTATATTTAGAGATATTAACGTTATAAAACGTGTCTTGACAAATGTGTCAAAAGCAAATGGGAAGATCAATAGGGTACGGAGGGAGTATGTTATATGGGTTCAAATACACTTATGTAACATATTTTGTTATTACTTTATTTATTTTTTGATAATTGACTATTATTTTTATCTTTATGTGTGATTTCTATTACAAATTAGTTTTTTTTACAATGATTACTAAATTTACCACAGTTCAATAAATATACATATGTAGATTTTACCACGGTTATACAATATTAACACTATTAATTTACCACAGTTGTACAATTTTACAACGCGTATCTAAAAATAGAATTATGCTATTAACCGTCGTAAATACGCAACCGTGGTAAATTTTGAACCGTAGTAAACATGTTTACCACATGCAAGTTAACCACGGTTCAGAACCGTGGTGATCTTTGCAAAAAAACCGTGGTAAAAGCCTCTTTTTCTACTAGTGACACCAAACCAGAACAGAGAAAGCTAGCTTAAGAAGCTACAAAGATGAAGAAACTAGGAAGATTGTAAAGAAAGAGATTCGACCCCCTTTCAAGGCTAGAAACGCTTCAAGGAAGAAGCTATCATGAGTCGCCAATGGAATCTCCAAAGCACACCGGAGGTCTCAACTACTACCGTGAGAATCATCGCGAACACAACACCAACTCGAACCCTAGATTTCTCTCTCTTTCTCTGTGAATGTGGAAACGACGCAACAACATAATGAGCTAACCTTAAGAGGGTTCGCTTATAGCTTGATCAATGTCAGAGCAAGTCTTCAAATGCAGCGGTTCACTTATTTTGTAGGAAAAGATTATTGGACCACATAATAGACTCAATAACACATTAGGCCCACAACCACATATCTGCAACAGTGCAACACATTAGCTCAAACATTAAGCCATCTCAACCAAACATAAGCTCGGGTTGGCTTCCCTGTGAGCCATGATCACTGAACCATGGTCGAACCGACTCTCAAGCTAGACCCTCCAGTCCTACGCTTAGGGTTTGCTAGACCAGTTGTTGATCAGTAGAATACATACATGGATTTCAACACATTTACATAATCTACAACAACAACAATTAATTGATTTCTTTTTGAATTAAAGTCTTTGTTTTGTATTTTGGTTTTAGTGTATATATATATATTTGAATTTGAGGGTCCAGTTCCAATAGCCAATGTTGAACATACTTATCAACGGCTTGATTATCATGCAGATCATCTAAGTGCATGTCTAAGGCCAGACTCACTTAGAGTTGTTAAAATCGAGACTCTAAAACCGAATCCGAGCTGCTATGTGAGATATCTCACATATTTTAAAATCTTATGTAGGAAGCGAAGACAAAAAAAATAGTATACTGGTAAACTCATTATATGAGAATATCATGTTTTCTACAATAATTTAGTGGTGATTTATCAATGTAATTTCATTAGTATTAAAATTCAAAAAATGTAATTTTTTTATTAGCTTGTAAATGTGTTTTCATCCAACAGTGCATTCCCCTGATCCTATTTTATTGTCTTGGCCAAGCAGATCTCTCGGTCAATGCAAAAATATATGCGTCTCTTCTGGTAGTAAAAATTCTAATTTTGGCCAAAGTGACATATATATAAGGCTATAGCTTCCACCACATTATAAACACAAGAATAAATTCATATCAATCAAATTTCTTTGAACAAAATAAAAACAAAAAAAAGAGGTCTGTAATAATGCTTCGTCAAATCCGTATGCTTTCACCTCTTCTTCTTCTCCTGCTTCTTGTTGCTGCCTCAGGTATTTACTTATCGTTTTCATCTTAAAATTTGTTGTAAGATAATATTGATGAATGAGTGATTGAATTTTGAGTAGAGATGGGAGAAGTGATGGGAAGAGATTGTGAGACTCCAAGTGCAGAATTCAAGGGAATGTGCTTCATCAACGATAATTGCTCCATAAAATGCAAAGGAGAAGGCTTCGCCAAGGGCGAATGTGAGGGCTTCCGTCGTCGTTGCGTCTGCCATAAACCTTGCTAACTAAGTCCACGATTTAGTTAGCATTAAAATAAGGTCGTTTAGCGTACCCTAGCTAGTTAATGATCAGGTCTCTATGGAGCCTTTGCATGTATTCTTTTTATTCCCTTAATTAATAAATCAGGTAACGTTATGTTCAGATTTACCCTAAAACTGTGATGTTTTTTAAGTTTTTGCATCACTTTTTTAAGTTATATGGAAATACCCCATCACTTTTTTAAGTTATATGAAAATACCTCTTTGCTGACGTGTCAATTATAACAGACCTGTCAACACAATTTGTCAACAAAATTTTTAACAGAGTTGTCAACAAATTTTTAACTTGTCAACAAATTTTTTAACTTGTCAACAAATTTTTTAACAAAGTTGTCAACAAGAATAATAAGTTGTCAACACCAATAATAACACTTTGCTGACGTGGAAATTATAACAGAGTTGTCAACAAAATTTGTCAACAAAATTTTTAACAGAGCTGTAAACAAAGAATTTAACAGAGTTGTCAACAAAAATTTTAACAGAGTTGTCAACAAAAATTTTAACAGAGTTGTCAACAAAATTTTTAACAGAGCTGTCAACAAGAATAATAAGTTGTCAACAGGACTAAATAAGTTGTCAACCCAACTAAATAAATTGTTTACACGACTAATAAACGGTCAACAACATACAACACGAGTAATATTACAAAATTGTCAACATTGTCAACACTTTACAAAACTTGTCCTGTCAACACCACTATATTACAGTGTCATCTATCTGACATAAGTAATTCTGCATCACTTTCTTCGTCTAACTTCTTTGCAGCTTGATTTATCTCATCTGAATCCATATCTGAAACGGTTTCAAATAAGAATCAGCCATGCTCATGTTAATGATTAGCCATTACTGATCGAATTCTAAGATATCATCTGACTGATTATTATAATGCATTATTGTTACATTCTTCTAACCTTTTTTTTTAGTGCAAAATTCTACTCTTGTTCATCATCTTAAGGACCAGGACAGGGAAAATAAAGACAACAATCAATTAAATCATGTAAAACAAGACTTAAATGCTAAAATTGGGTAAGTTACAAGAATACTTCAGTTCAGTTTATATATTTCAGATAACCTACTTCAGGCAAATAAAAAAGTTGCATTCAATCTGATAATCATCAAACCCTATATTTCTCCAGTAAAACTAACAAAAAAATCAGCCACAAGCATCAATCCCGAGAGCCCAGAAACCCAAATTTCCACCGGAGACGACGGTAATAAAAATCTAACCAAAAAAAGAAACTGGATAACAACTTATTATAGTGGTTTTTGACAACACCACTATAATAAGTTGTCAACACTTTACAAAACTGATTTGGTTAAGCATAAGCTTAACAAAACTTGTCCTGTCAACACCAAATCAGTAAATCAGTTCCATTGCACATCAACATCAACAACATCAGCAAAAACACTCCATTGCACATCAGTAAATCAAGTAAAGCTACAACTACACATAGGCAACATCAGAACCAATTACTGTTAGTTTCTAAAAACGAGAACCCTAGCTTAGCTAGCAAATCACTGGAATCTATATCCTTTTGAACAGAAGTGATGCGGATTGCAGAGAAGAAGTGACGCAGAGGAGGAATTTTGTTACCAGATTCCTCCGCGATTTCGGATTGTACAGAAGTGGATGGAGAATTGAATTGTCTGCGTTGTCCCAGCCTGCGGTGCCGTTTCCGGCTCCGTTGATGATGAGGATGTCGCCGGTAGGCAAGATTATCATGTCTCCAATGACGCGCGGCATCGGCATTTTCTCCATCTCCCAGCTCGGGTTTGAGGATCGAAGGAGGGGTAGCATCGCTTGATTTCGCCTGGAATTGGGGGAAACTCGCGGACGACGCGATTGCTGCGGTAATCGAAGAAGATTGAGTGGTTGTTGGCGAACACGAAGAGGTTTCCGTCTGGTAAGAGGTGCAGGAATGGATAGAGATTGTTCTCGTTGTTTCTTCCGTCCCATGTCTGCACCAGAAATGGAAGGTGATGGTTCTTGATTGGATCTGGATTCGGAGGGAGGAATTCGTAGCTTGGACTGTTTCTTCCGCCTACGATGATGATTCTTCCGTCTGGGAGAATCAAGCGGTTGGGAGCAAGGCGGAGATGCCAACGTTTTGGAAGGAGACGAGTGGAAGAGTGAGAACTGGAAAGAGGGGCGCGTCTATACACCCTAGGGGAGGGAGAAGGGTATTTCCATAGTGTTTAAAAAAGGAGTGCAAAAATCGCAAATTTAGTGCCCAATAGGGCATTGGGCACAAATCCTTCAACGTTATGTACGTACCCTAGCTAGTTAGTTCATTCTTCATTATTCTCCTCCATTCCTATCATTAATAGATTAATTAATGTTAAATTATTACTTTAAAATAAATTAAATAATAGATTAATTAATATTAAAAAAAAGAAAAATATGTAATTGAATAATACAGTTATACTATGTATTCAAGTTAGAATAACAATTATTTTAGATCAATTAACATAAAATGAGTAATACAGTGAAATCTAAGAGAGTAAGAGCACATGTTAAGTTTACTTATATTAGAAACTGTTTTTCCTACACGAAGGATATAAACCCATCACAAAAAAAATTAGACTTGTGCAAACTCGGGCCGGCCCGTGCCTTGACCAAAGTACGGGTATAGACTAGGAGTGAAGCCCATCTGGGGTCTCAGCCCGACCCGTATTTATAAATATTTTTGTTGGAATAGGGACCTGAGGAACTCTGGTTCCTCAATAGGTTCATTTCCACTATTACTCTGTGTTTTGACGATGACAACCTTAGCATATACTATGGTATAGTTTATCTTGATATTTCAGATGAAACGATTGAAGATTTGAAGCTGATGAAGTATTAAGGGAAGTCAGAAGGAACTGCGTTACATCCGTGTTACTTCCAACCCTAGCATGGGCGGCGAGCCGAGAAGATTTTGTAGAAGATTTTTTCCTTGTTAGGATATTGCTAAAGTTGGTTGTAATATTGTCTATGTAATATTTGGAAGATCTCGAGTTAATTAGGTTAACTTGAAAGCCATAGAGATTGTCATAAATTAGGAAAGCAGTTTGACGTATAATATAATCTTGGAATATCTTTATACGACAGACTTCCCTCCTATATATATGATAATCTTTATGTTCTTAGACTTATGTATTTTGACAGAGCTCGAAGTGCATCAGACTAAGAAAAGAGAGAAGTGTTCTTGAATAAGAACATCAAGTAAGTTCACTGGTATTATCATCTAAGAGTTTCTTATAGGAACTAGGTTAGTACTTAGCAATAAGTTTGTAATCTCGTTCTTCTCTAAACTCACTGATTGAATATACAAGTAGACCTTTTAAATCCTCGAAAGAGGGGTGGTTTTTATCCAAAGATAACTATTTGGTTATCTAGGGTTTCCACCTTAAGTAATTGTGTTGATAACTTGTTCAATTACTTCCGTTGTGCCTAGGAAATGGACAAATCTTTGTCACAGTTTCGTTGATACTAACATACAAATCCTACAATTGGTATCAGAGCTAGAGCTCTAGATTGTGTGTTACTCGCAGGTTATCAACATGTCTCGTCCAAACGAACCAGAACTAGGTATCTTAACAAACAAGCCATACTTGTTGAAACCTGGTCAATTTCAATGGTGGAAGGAATAGATGACTGGTTTCTTCCAAACCAATGACATGATATGCTGGAAAATTGTTGAGCATGGAAACTACGAAGTCCCAAAGGATTCGGCTGATAACAAGTCAGATCTTGACTTCAAGCGATGGACCACTGAACAATTCTCCCAACAAGGGAAGAATGCCAAAGCCAGACAACACATCCTGAATGCCCTCTCCAAATCTGATCAGGATAAGGTTATGGGCATCGACAATGCTAAAGATATGTGGAAAGCTCTTGAAACTTTCAATCTTAGAAGTGAGGATCTCCAAAATAGAAGAAAGTTCGATCTGCAAGGAGAATATCATAAATTTAAGATGCTTGAAACTAAAAACGTCTCTGCTTATCATGGTCGTCTAGAGATACTTTGCAACAAACTTCGTTCCTGTGGAGTAAAGCTTGAGGAATGGTCAAAATCCTTGGTGTTTATCAATGGATTAAACTCAAAATTTGCTGTTACTCAAGATATCATGCTTCAGACCCCCTCCATTAGGGAACTCCCCTTAGAGGAACTCGTTGGGCAAGCTCTACATCGTCGACCATAGCTACTCTCCTCAAGAAAATCTCTACCTTGCCACAATGATGAATAAATCCACTCTGTGGCATCAACGACTTGGTCATGCAAGTCTAAATCTCATTCACAAACTTCAAAGAAAGGAACTAGTCCACGGCCTACCCTCCATCAAGGTAGATGAATCTGATTTCTGTTCTGAATGTGTTCGAGGAAAACATGTACGTAGTTCCTTTAAACCTAAAACTGTCATAAGTACCTCCAAACCTCTGGAACTGATCCATATGGACCTCTGTGGTCCTATGCGTACTCAAAGTATTGGAGGTAACAGATTCATTCTTGTGAGTGTAGATGACTTCTCGAGATACACATGGACTATTTTCATAAAATCGAAAGACGTGGTGTTTGATAGATTTTGTGAAATAGCTCCCACTCTCGAAATGTCACTGGGACACAAAATTAAGGCCATTCGTTCCGATCACGGAACCGAATTCCAAAATGCAAAGTTTCTAACCTTTTGCAGGGAAAAAGGGATTACTCACAATTTTTCTGCGCCCAGAACCCCTCAACAAAATGGAGGGGTTGAAAGAAAGAATTGGACCCTTGAAGATATGGCTCGCACTATGCTCATCTCAGCTGGCCTCTCTCAAAGATTTTGGGCTGAGGCTGTCAACACTGCATGTTACATTCTAAACAGAGCCATGCTTTGCCCCCAAATTGAGAAGACTTCATACGAACTCCTTCATGGACGAGTTCCCAACATATCTGATCTCAAGGTTTTTTGGTGCAAGTGCTTCGTCCTGAACAATGGCAAATTTCCCATTGGGAAATTTGATCCCAGGAGTGATGAAGGAATTTTCTTGGGATACATTTCAAACAGCAAAGCCTTCAAAATGTTCAACACGAGGACTTCCAAATTTGAAGAATTCATTCATGTTGTTTTCAATGAATATGCTTTTCATGTGTCTTCACAGGTATTTCCAACATGTGACAATAATGCTGATGAAGAAGAGGATCTTTCTGCTCCAAGTCCCTCCTCAATACCTTAATTCACCTTAGATCCTACCGGAATAGTAAATGAGCACCCTGAGGAAAATCCCACTCAAAATTTTGGACCCAGTTCCCTTGTGCCAAATGAAGAACCTCCTCCCATTTCTCCCGGTTCCTATGACTCCGCTCCAGATCCTCCGTCAGTGAACATAGACTCAAATGAGAACGATGTCAACACGGTTCCTCAGGATGATCCTTCTTCCTCATCCATTCCTGTAGTCAACTACAAATACAAGGTCTCTCATCTAGTTGATCAAATTATTTCTCCGTTTGACAAGACAGGTCCCTCCACCCGATCCTCATTGAACAAATTATGTGCCTTCACGGCGTTCCTCTCCGTTCTTGAGCCTAAGAACTACAAGGAAGCCCTCAATGACGCGGACTGGGTGCATGCCATGCATGAGGAACTTCATCAATTTGAAAGGAACAAAGTTTGGAGGTTTGTTCCTCGTCCTTCAGACAAAACTATCATTGGAACCAAATGGATCTTCAGGAACAAACTTGACGACTCAGGTATGGTCACCAAAAATAAAGCAAGACTTGTCGCGCAAGGGTATTTTCAACAAGGAACTCAACACCAGGTTCCTCTCCATGTCCATGAAGCTGCTTCACGCCTTCCTCGTCAACAACGTGGTTCCTCGCCAGGAAAAGAGGAGCACTGTCCTCATTCCTGATGCTGTCTTCATGGATAAGATAATCTTTGGGGAGCTGCTAGACCTGCCGAAGATTATTATGCATCACATGCAAGCCTGCCACAGCCATCCAACCCACTCCCTGTCGTTCCCTACAATCATCAAGGCTCTCTTGGAGAGACTTGACATTTACCCGACAGTAGAGGGAGAGACGTCGTTCTCCCACAAGATGGATGGCTCCTACATCAACAATCTCAAGGTGGAGGAGACAGTCACCAAGAAGTCAAGGCCCTCCAGAAACTTACCTGCTCGACCCGCTCCTACAGATGATCAAGAGGAGGCCTCCTCTGAGATTGTTGAGGAACTGAGAGAGATTATGGTTGTTGTTCGTGACCTCAACACTTCTTTCTTCAAGCTCGCTGAAGCTCTCACTGCACAGAGAGGATAGGGTCTCCCTAGCAGTTCCTCCGATGTAGTTGGCATAGTTCTCCCCTAGGGTTCCCCAGCACATCAATCCTTCTGTTTTTTTGTTCTCTCTGCTTCATGGTTTTTGTTATTTTTTTGTGTTTGCTTGTATAAGTCGCAATTGTCTTTGGGCTCATGAATGACAATAATAATATTTTGGTGTTCTATGCCTTGTGAGTCTTGAATGTTCATGTTTTGCATCATTGTTCCTTATATTATCTTCATATCTTTTCGATAATGTCAAAAGGGGGAATATACTCTGAAATCTTGGAACCAATAGGACTGGTATCATGTTTAGGGGGAACTTGTCAAAAAATTCAAAGGTTAAGGGGGAACTATTTGAAGCTTTTGGTCTAAGTATCTTTGTCCTGAGACTTATATTCTCATTTGCCTATTGTCTCTGTGATTACACTTATACGAGTTTGTCATCATCAAAAAGGGGGAAATTGTTGGAATAGGGACCTGAGGAACTCTGGTTCCTCAATAGGTTCTTTTCCACTATTACTCTATGTTTCGACGATGACAACCTTAGCATATACTATGATATAGTTTATCTTGATTTTTCAGATGAAAAGATTGAAGATTTGAAGCTGATGAAGTATTAAGGGAAGTCAGAAAGAACTGCGTTACATCCGTGTTACTTCCAACCCTAGCATGGGCGGCGAGCCGAGAAGATCTTGTAGAAGATCTTTTCTTTGTTAGGATATTGCTAAAGTTGGTTGTAATATTGTCTATGTAATATTTGGAAGATCTCAAGTTAATTAGGTTAACTTGAAAGCCATAGAGATTGTCATAAATTAGGAAAGCAGTTTGACGTATAATATATTCTTGGAATATCTTTATACGGCAGACTTCCCTCCTATATATATGATAATCTTTATGTTCTTAGACTTATGTATTTTGACAGAGCTCGAAGTGCATCAGACTAAGAAAAGAGAGAAGTGTTCTTGAATAAGAACATCAAGTAAGTTCACTGGTATTATCATCTAAGAGTTTCTTATAGGAACTAGGTTAGTACTTAGCAATAAGTTTGTAATCTCGTTCTTCTCTAAACTCACTGATTGAATATACAAGTAGACCTTTTAAATCCTCGAAAGATGGGTGGTTTTCATCCAAAGATAACTATTTGGTTATCTAGGGTTTCCACCTTAAGTAATTGTGTTGATAACTTGTTCAATTACTTCCGCTGTGCCTAGGAACTGGACAACTCTTTGTCACAGTTTCCTTGATACTAATATACAGATCCTACAATTTTTTAATTATTCTTCTTATTATTAATAAATATTAAAATTATAACTTAAAACTCTTACCAGATTCGAATAAATAAGAATCACATCCATCAAAACCCGCATTTTCCCATGTCTAAAAAAAATACAACTCACAATTAAAATATTTTGCATTTATTTTCATTATAAGTTGTTTATCCTATGCTCTAAGAGCATAGATCAAAAAACCCGATAAACCAATAATGAAGTTGTAGATAAGAACCTAATTTAGACAACAACAACAACAACAAACTCACTTGGACATTTCATCAAGCACAATAAGAACAAAAAATTCGATTTGACTAAGAAAACCTAAAATAGGGCAGCAAGAGCTCACGAGAACAACAATGTATAGGTAAGGAGATAGGGATGGAGTAGGATTGTTGATGGCGTAGGGTGTCAAATCGAAGGGTCGGGTCGAGTTTCGTCGGACAATTTCAGGTTTCGAACCGGTCGTCTAAGAAGGTAGGGGAATCGTGGTGTGGTGGTCAAATGGGAACCAAAACCTAAAAAAGAGACCTTAGATTTGATAGGAATGGAGATTGTGCTAGAAAAGTCGATTGAAAAAAAAAATGATCGAAACTGAGAAGGCGAGAGGAGAAGATTTTGGTGACGAAGAGATGGAGAAACGAAGGAATGAAGATGTTTGCAAATGTGCATGGAAGGAGGAAGAAGATAATCAGGAGAAAATGACCATAATACCTTTTAATGAGTTTATAAGGCATAAATGCGCGTTTAATCACACCTCTTCGAAGAAGATGATCCAACGGTGATCGTTTTGTCCACATGTCCGCGCCGAAAGGAATGTCCTCATATGATCATAACTCCTTAAATGTATTGATAGGAATGTCCTCATATGATCACAATTTCCTTTTTATTTATATAATATTGATTTAATAATCAATTAAAATAAATAAGACTACATATTATATATTGATTTAATAATCAATTAATATTGATTTAATATCACAATTTCATGTTTGGTCAGATATTATTGGACCTGATCGGACCTGATCGGACAAGAAAATTAATGAATCGGACCGAAAATTTAATGAATCGGACCGGAACATTAATGGACCGGTTTTGTGACTGTATATAGAGGGTGACAAGTTTTGTGACTGTATCAGGTGATTTGTGTTGATGGAGAAGACTTAGAAGAGAGATTCAATAACCAACTTCTTCTAGCTACTCTCCACGATGTTGACTTTTGTTGTAGTATACAGTGAGAATAAGGAATTTTGCTCCTTCTTCTTTGAAGAGTTGAAGAGGGTTGTTGTAGCAGATAGTGTGGGTGTGGTTTTTGTGTCTGACCGTCATTTGTCTATTAAAGCAGCTCTGAGAGAAGTTTACATTCTTGCACAAAATGGGTATTGCATTTATCATATGCTGCAAAACTTCAAGCTAAAGTGGGGAGGTTTGCAAGAACAATGGTTTAAGGTTGCGAAGGCGTACACGGTAGAAGAGTATAGGACTCAACTTGATAACCTCAAAAAAAAAACTTCAGTTGTGGAAAATCTAGCTCTCAAAGTGCTTCTTGAAAAGTGGTACATGACATATTTCTCACCTGAAAGGTACAACATCATGACAACAAACAATGTCGAATGTCTGAACAAGGTGTTTAAAGAGGAGCGTATGTGGCCTATTGTAGCATTGTTTGATGTTATATTACATACCTTTGCCACCTAGTTCTATGAAAGGAGGGAGTCGGCTGCTACATGATGTGAGGAGACTACTAGGGTAGTGACCAAGACCATTCATAAGAGGTATGCGGCATCTGTGTGGATGAGCATCCATAGGCTTAGTGATATTGAAGCAAAGGTGACAGATGGAAGGAACAAGTATGAGGTGAATCTTCACCAACTAACTTGCCAGTGCAACGTCTTTCAGAGAGATCGAATTCCATGCACACATGATTTGACATTAGCAAAGGACACGGGAGTTGATATTTCTACTCTGGTTAGTCACTTTTATACCAACATGATCTTGAAAGAAGTTTACGAGGAAACCATCCATTTGATCCCTCCACCCAACCAATAGGATGTTCCACAGTCAGTATCCTTTATGGTGTGTTTTCCACCACCATTGAAAAGGGGTCCTGGAAGACCAAGGCTAAATAGATACAATACTAGGTGGGAGAGGCCCTACAAACGAGTGTCCACGAGATGTGCAAGATGTGGTCTGACTGGCCATACTCATAACAGGTGCTTCCGGGCTGCAAGGGGAGGAAAACCAAGGCTAAGACAAGAGGCTACAAGAGGAGGTCGATCAAGGGTAAGACAACAAGGTGATATCTTTTATTTTCCAGATATGAACAATGCTATCTTTTTGGTATGACTTTGGTAAGCCTTTGGTAAGATTAATATGACCCATAAGAGATCTCAAACTCTACCACAGGTCTCTTATAAGTCATATTACTTTTGTGTCTGCTATGTATCCAGTGAGAAACTTTGTGATGTTGTAATGCTTTTGGTATGGTTTGTTAAGAATCTTTGTTAAGTTGGATTATCTTGTCACCCTTGATTGTTCATCTTGTCACCCTTATTGTTATGAACCAGGCTTCTTTTTAGTATGGTTTGGTAGACTTGCTTGTTAGTAAACTTCAATATTTATGAGGTAACCTTCAATTAAGGAATATATGAAACATCTTATGCATATTTTGATGAGTACAATTACGAATCTTTGTTAACTTGGAATATCTCGCCACCCTTTACTGTACATCTTGTCTAATAACTATCTAGTTATTAACAATGCCTCTTTGGTACGATCTGTCACACTAAATAAAGCTAATTTTTCATTATCAGAGAAGCTTACAATGTAACACCCCAAAATATACAATTAAGGAAATGTTACAGTGTCAGGGATCTCCTACAGAAATCCCCTTCAGACAATGTAAAAATACTAGATTAAACCTGTTAGTTCTAGAACCCAAATCCAAGACAAGTAAAAAATAACTTAAAGCATGTCCACAAGAGTGTTCATATAATACTTCACTCACCTAGGATGACACACACCCACATATATACAACTCATCAAAAGAGTCTAGCACAAGGCATCATTGCTAGTCTAACCAAAAAGATAATACATAGGTTAGTTTTATAAGTTTGATCAACACTAGTATACTAAAGCCAACAATTGAAACCACATATATACGTAATTGCATTCACGACATTTAAGCATAAACCGATAACCTAAATCTATACTATGTACATAAACTTCGCAAATAGCTTGCCTTAGAGTCGTTCCACAGCAAGAGCCCTCGATCACAATCCCCTAATCGTCTTAGTATTGGAACTTAGCGAAGTCGACGTGCAGTCTAGCTCATACCGACACTACATCGCAAATTCGGGCATAACTTATTATTTATAACTCCAAATCAAAATCCGTAAAGTTCCCCATAAACCTAAGGAGATTCCTCACCTTATAAGCTCAGCCAAAAATTCCCAGCAACTGCAGAACGTTCCCAGAATTTACAGAACAGCAGCAAAACGCCCAGATTTTCAATATCAACTTCAACCTTCAAACCCAATGCACCTAATCCTTCCACAACATCAATTGGCATCGAATTAACAATCAATTTCACCCAAAGTCCCACCCTTCAACATGAGCCTCTCAATTGAGAAGTTAGGGTTAAGGAACTTAAGGAAATTTACCTCAAAATTTCTGGGCAAGGAAGGGTGCAAGATGCTTAATCAAGTGGGTTGAAGCTTCTATGATGAGAGTGAAACATAGCCCAAGCTATACAGCGACAATAGAAGCCTTCGAACAGCAGCTGAACTGCAGCGGAACCAGTCCAGAAACGCAGCTGAACCAGTCCAGAAACGCAGCTGAACTGAGGAGAGACAGAGGAGAAGGAGAAGTGATGGTGGCTGGTCCTTTGCAGCGGCTACAACGCCTTGAACAAGCTACGGGAAAGAGAGAGAGACAGGGGTGAAGGAGAGAATGGAGGAGATGAGGTTGCAGGAATTTCATATTTGATAAATAAGAGTTAAAGAAAGAAAGAAAAAAAATAAGGATAAAACGAGATACTTAATGTCTAGGTATTTATTTTATCTTTATTTTACTAGTAGGTTATTATCGGATTATTTAAGTGGTATATATGTAGGTATGGGAGTAGGATATATCATTAAGTACTCAGGAATAATTCTAATACAGAGATTATACGCATAAAAATAAATTTTATTTTAATACGCACCTTTCGGGGTATTTCATACAACATACAAACTAAAAACAACGACACCCTTGCACTTATATCAGAAACTAAACGATATCCCTCTAACCTTGCCCATACATCCTGTCACACTACATAGATTACACATTAGAGTCTCCATAGCATGGTACGTCCAAACGAAAGTCCATGTCCCTGCTCTGGGGTTTGAAGTCACACCTCCACCTCTTTTTCAGCTCCAAAAGGTGTTGATTAATGACAATGAAGATGTTGATTAGGGAAATAGACCTTCCTAGATCGGCAAGGGCATGGGCATTACGTGAGTGCTGCAAGGCTCTTATAGTGTTCCTCCCTCCATGAGCATGAACCATCTCACAGAAATAGTGTGTGTTCTTCTAGCGGTTGTTGAGGGTCCATAGCTCTGCTCTTAGCCCCCTCACACTATCTGTCGCTGGAGCCCAATCTTTTGTGCGAGACCATAAGCACATGAGAAACTATGTTGTTACATTTATCAGAATCTCTTCATTATTATTAACAATTTTATGTGTATTAAAAATTCACTATCAAAAGATTAGATAAACAAAAATATTTAATACCATATTAATTTGCAAAATTCATAAATTAAATTAACCCGTACATTGTACGGGCATTACACTAATTATGATGACAATAAAACAATAATGAAGTTGTACTCCGTAATAAAAATCTCTATATAATTACTAAAACAAATCACCTTCCTCCAATTCTAGCTGTGTCACGTGACATACTCTTCATTCAGGCCATCCACTTGGCGCCATTTCATTGGTCACGATTTTTACTATTTATTGTAGTTTTCTTTAAAACATGATTATATTTGGAAAATCATATGCAAAAATATCACAAAAAGATTGCTTAAGAACTTTCAGATTACAAAAAGATTTTTATGTGTTAATTTTTTTAGACTTTGACCTCCCAATATCCTATTATGTTATTTTACAAATTTATAATTTTATTTTTATGATATGACATATCTCAAAAAGATTGATTCCTTAATAAATAAGAGAAAATATTATATTTTTGTGTTATGGTAGTGTTTAAATTATATAGTCTTATAAATGTTGAAATTAATTTATTTAAATTTGTTAAAAATTGACCTATGATTATGTAATATACTGGGCCTCAGATATATGATTGGCCCATTACATATGTGGGCCGGATAGATAGTTGCTCTACTACAAATACATACCATCCAACTTGTATCGGTTATCCAGAAATTAATAAGAAACCCGGTTACTAGTTCTTGTGTGTTACAAATTGGTATCAGAGCCAAGTTCCGTTTCCATGGCGGATGGGACGCGCTTTCGTATCTTGGAGACTCAGATTCAAGAGCTCCAGGTGTTCATGGCAAAGGCAGATACTATCTTTGAAGAAAATCGCCGGAGCCAGGAGGAATCTCATCGGGAACAAGACGAATTCCATCGCCAGAATACAGAAGAAATCACAGCGATGAGGGGAGACATCCACGATCTGATGAGCTTGGTTCGTTCAATCGCAGAGCGCGACAGACCACAGAATCCGGGAAATCAGCGTCACAATCCAGTTCAGTCCGGCTATGGAGAAGAGAATGACACAAATCTTGGGGGTGGAATGAGAAATTCTCGCGAATTTCCAACGGGTCCAGGTGCCTCACGACAATTTCAGGCAAATTCAGTTCCTCAGAGGCCGATTGGGAATTCCAGTAGTGATCAGAGCTATACTGGAGGAGGATTCCACAGATTTCCCAAGGTAGATTTTCCATCCTTCGATGGAACTCAGCCAAGAAGTTGGATACGAAAGTGTGAGCGATACTTCTCCCTCTTTTCAATCCAAGATTTCCAAAGAATCGAATTAGCATCGATGTACGTGGTGGGGAAGACGGACATATGGTTGCAAAGTTACTTGGTGCAGCACCCTGATGCTAATTGGGAAGAGGTATCGGAAGATTTGTGTGCCAGATTCGGCGAAGGCCATAGAGAGGATGTAGTTGAAGAATTTAACAAACTAGAACACAAAGGGGATCTTGAGGCTTATAACGAAAAATTCGAAGAATTAAGAGCCCGGATGATGCTGCTCAATCCACACCTACTTGAGCAGTACTTCGTCTCCAGTTATGTTGGTGGACTGAGATGTGAAATCAAACCCTTGGTGAAGTTAGGCAGGCCGATGACCGTAGCAATGGCCTTAGAGCAGGCAACATTGCACGAAGACGCCGTTCAAGCAATCGTGAAACTGGGGAAACCTCAGTGGAGATCGTCTTCGTCATCTGCGCATAACAGAGCGACTCCGGGTGATTCCACAACAAATAGCAAGAGCTCTACACCATCATCATCGAGTACAGCTTCATCAGCAAATTCCAAGGCTCCACAAACCTTGGCCTCAGAACTCAGGGAGCAGAGAAGGTTGGCCGGACTCTGTTACCGTTGTGGCGAGCGTTATTTTGTTGGCCATAAATGCCGAAGTCAAACACTGCACTCATTGATTGCCAATGATACAGAACCAGAGGAGGAACTCATGGTGGATGAGCAACCATTAAGTGACACAGATCAGCCCGAAGTCTTTGTCCACGCCATCACTGGCAGCAGCCCTCTGTCAACAATCAAGATTCAAGGAGTAGTCAAAGACAAACCCATCTTGATTTTGATCGACAGTGGGGCTAATCACACATTCTTAGACCCCTGCATCGCCCAAGATTGTGGTTACGAGCTACAACAAGCAAGCACCATGGAAGTGGCAGTGGCCAATGGCAACAAGATGTATAGCTACCAACTCTGTAAAGGATTTGAGTGGGTGATGCAAGGCTCAAATTTCAGGTTTGACCCAAGAGTATTGAGGCTAGGTGGTTGTGATTTAGTCCTCGGGGGTGATTGGCTAAGGAATTTCAGTCCTGTGTTGTTTGATTTCAAACAACTCAAGATATCGTTCACAAAGGAAGGGAAACAGGTGGAGTTCAGCGGTGTCAAAGAAGAAGGGAGTCTTAAATCCATGACTGAACGACGCTTCCAGAAATTCCTTCGCAAGAGTGTTCCTCAGTTTGTCACACAAGTTGCTCAACTGTTTGCAATTCAGTCTAGCGAAGACCCAATCCCGGATTCGATACAGCAAATCTTGGCAGAATATTCTGATGTCTTCGAGGAACCCAAAGGGCTTCCACCGATGAGAGGCCATGAACATAGTATACAACTCAAGGAAGGTACGGGTCCTGTTTGTAATCGACCTTACAAATACCACCATTTGCAGAAAAATGAAATCGAGAAACAGGTTAAGGAGATGCTGAGTTCAGAAATTATTCGCCCCAGCCATAGCCCATTTGCATCACCTACACTGCTAGTCAAGAAGAAGGATGGATCGTGGCGCTTCTGTATTGACTATCGACAGCTCAACGATGCAACAATCATAGATAAGTTTCCCATACCAAACATCGAGGAGTTACTGGACGAACTCCACGGTGCAGCCTATTTCTCGAAACTGGATCTGCGTGCTGGGTACCATCAGGTTCGTATGGCAGAGAATGATATTCAGAAGACAGCCTTCCGTACCCATCATGGCCATTTTGAATTCCGAGTTATGCCTTTCGGCTTAACAAATGCCCCTGCCACCTTCCAATCTATGATGAACACAGTCTTTGGTGAGCACCTACGCAAGTTTATTCTAGTATTTTTTGACGATATACTTGTGTACAACCCTACGTTGCAGGAACACCAATGTCACCTAAGGGAAACTTTACAGCTACTGCGAGACCACACCCTCTTTGCTAAGAAGTCCAAATGCAATTTTGCTCAAGGGCAGGTGGAGTATCTAGGCCATATAATTTCAGCCAATGGAGTAGAAACTGATCCGTCAAAGATCCAAGCCATGATTGATTGGCCGGTTCCTACGAGCAACAAGAGTCTCAGAGGCTTCCTGGGTTTAACAGGCTATTATAAAAGATTCATAGCGGGATATGGAGCTATTGCACGCCCCTTATCCGGTCTTCTGAAAACAGAAAAGTTCCAGTGGCCAAAAGAAGCAGAAGCAGCTTTTCAAAGGCTGAAAAAGTTGATGACATCGGCACCTGTACTACGCTTACCGGACTTCAATGTTCCCTTTGTTTTGGAAACAGATGCGTGTGACGTAGGAGTGGGAGCAGTCCTTATGCAGCAAGGGCACCCAATTGCATACTTAAGCCAAGCTCTTCATGGCAAAAGTGTGCACTTGTCCACTTACGAGAAGGAGTTGATGGCTATCTTATTAGCTGTAGACCGTTGGCGACATTATTTGGAGCATGCCACCTTCTTCATCCGCACTGATCAGCAAGCCCTTCGACACCTATTAGACCAGAAGTTGTCCACTCACCTACAAAAGAAGGCTACAAGGAAGCTGTTAGGCTTAAGTTACACCATCTTCTACAAGCAAGGCTGTCAAAATAAAGTGGCTGATGCTCTCTCAAGAAGAGATGTACCTGAGGAAAGCACCTTACAGTCCATCTCTATGGTGGAGCCTCAATGGTTGAAACAAGTATTGACCAGCTATGAAGGAGATGCGGCATCCCAGAAATTGCTAGCTGAAGCAGCATTAGACAGCACAGGAGAGTACAAACTGTGCAGTGGGCTACTGAGGTACAAGGACATAATTTTTGTGGGCAATTCAGTCGAGCTACGCACCCAATTGATAGGTGAACTTCATGCGACACCAGCTGGTGGTCATTCGGGGGGCCAGGCCACTTATCAGAGACTCAAGGGTCTTTTCTTTTGGCCAGGAATGAAGACAGAGGTGCTAAAGTTTATGGCAGAATGTGAGATTTGCCAACGAAGTAAGGCCGAGCACATAAGAACTCTTGGACTGCTGCAACCGTTACCCATTCCTCCAACTCCATGGCACAACATCGGAATGGATTTCGTTGAATGACTTCCCAAATCTCAGAGGTTCGACACTATTCTGGTGGTAGTGGATCGACTGACTAAGTTCGCCCACTTTCTTCCTCTTACACATCCCTTCACAGCAGCTAAGGTGGCTCAAGTGTTTATGGATAATATCTATAAACTACACGGAATGCCAAGCTCGATTGTTTCAGACAGGGACAAGATCTTTATTAGCCATTTCTGGAGGGAATTGTTCTCTGCGATGGGCACTAAGCTCTTAATGTCGATAGCTTATCACCCGCAAACTGACGGGCAGACTGAGAGAGTGAATCAGTGTATGGAGACTTATCTCAGAGCTATGACATCAGACAAACCCACAAATTGGGCTCACTGGCTTCCAATGGCAGAATTGTGGTATAATACAAATTTCCACTCGAGCCTAAAAACCACTCCATTTGAAGCTTTATACGGGTATGCACCACCTCAGCTCGGAATTGATGCGGCCGCAGTGTCTACAGCTAGAGTGGGAGACTGGCTCAGGGAAAGAGAGTTAGCATTGTCTTTACTTAAGGACAATTTGTCCAAAGCACAGGGGCGAATGAAACAAATGGCTGACACTAAGCGCAAAGAGAGAGAGTTTCAAGTGGGAGACTTGGTTTACTTAAAGCTGCAGCCATACAGACAAGCTACTGTAACACTGCGCAGAAATCTGAAACTCGCCTCAAAATTCTATGGGCCTTATAGAGTTCTGAAACGTATAGGCACTGTCGCATACCATTTAGAGCTACCAGTTGGATCCCGCATCCATCCCATATTCCACGTCTCTCAGTTAAAGCCACATCTGGAACCGGCTCGACAGCTTCAGTAACGCCTCCTTTAACCACGGCACAGGGCGAGATTGTGATTACACCAGAGGTAATTTTGGACTCCCGCGTCACTCACCTAACAGGAGGAGAACCAGTGACTGAATGGCTTATCAAGTGGACCAACTTGGATTCGTCTGAAGCTACGTGGGAAGCAGCTGGACAAATCATTCAACAGTTTCCAGCTTTTGTAGATAACGCTTGAGGACAAGCTCTTTTAATTCGGGGGGTATTTGTAATATATTGGGCCTCAGATATATGATTGGCCCATTACATATGTGGGCCGGATAGTCTACTATAAATACATACCGTCCAGCTTGTATCGGTTATCCAGAAATTAATAAGAAACCCGGTTACTAGTTCTTGTGTGTTACAGATTATTTGATCAAATAAGATTTTTGGTATAACAATTCATTAATATTCGTTGTTTATTATATTTAAAATTTTAAAACTTAATTATATATCAATATCATTTAAGATATCAACTTATTTTCATATAAAATTATATATTACATAATACTTCGTAATACTTATTAACTATATCGAGTTATATAAACTGACACATGGCGCGAGAACTAGGTTAGTATTAAAGCTCGTATAGGACCCGGTCCTGAACTACTCCGTAGTTTTTTTGGTAAAATGAAAATCACGTACGGAACAAATTGTTATTCCCCACCAACCAACTTCGGCTCTCTCCATCGACGATCGTCGACAAAAGCCCCAACAGCGAGCGTTGCGTCTTCAAAGGTATGCTGATGCTGCGATTTAATCTTCTATGATCGGGTGTTGTTTTATCGTAACAAATTAGACTGTTTACTTTATATCTGGTTGTTTAATTGTCAAATGCCCTAAAAGTTTTAGAGCAAAAACCCTAGGTTACGGCTTGCGATGAATATAATAATGTCAATATGCTTGATGCTTTCTAGGGCTGAAGGGTATATCACATGGTTCCTTTAAAGCAGAGGTTACGGCACTGACTTTGTTAATCTTTTTTATTTTACCTACAGCAAACTTTAAAGGAAGCCAGCTACCGTGTGCTGTCTCACCGGTTTCATGGAAAAGTTCCTGGCAAGATGAAGCAGGAGAAGCGAGAAAAACAATATCAGAATGAGCTGCAGATGAAGCAAATGACAAACTCAGACGAGGTGTCTGTTGCAAGAATGAGGGAGGCCCAAGCACTGATGAAAACACCTTATCTTGTGATTAGTGGGAATGTCAAATTTGGGTAAACATCGTTACATGACTTTGTTTGTTTTTCTCTAGCTTTGTGCTTGGAACACAGTATTCTTCTGGCTAAATAATTCCTCCGTCCTTATAAATCTTGTTTTACCTGAACCTTCTTCATCATCATCATTTCCACGCTCTCTCTACCCCAGCGCTGAAAGGCATGAATAGTCTTTTCATCGTCGATCAAATGTCCTAAAATAGTATGAATATCAATAATTACAAAAATTCATGTTTGAATTTCTTATTGTCGTCGAACGTAAACCGAGCTCCTCAAGCTTTAAGCGAATGTCAATCACATTAAAACGGACGATGACAGTAAAATCAGCAACATGAGTGAACATTAATCCGATCAACCGTTTGATGATGTGTGATAGCCAATAGATGACTATAATATAGTGGGTAGATCCTCCGAGAACGGTTTAACTTACATAGCATAGAGGATGCAAGTTGACTCTATTGAATTAATATAAATAATTATATAAAATGATATGAACAATGTAAATGATAAATTTAATAGTCAAAATATGATTATTTGATCATTTTAATTCAAAACAAAAATTAAAAATATAATTTTATAATATTAACAAATTTAGAATTAATAAAACATATCATTTAAAAGCAACGTTTCTTTTAAAGAGGAAAGTTCTGTTGCGAACAAATCTTAACGTAAGAAAAATGAATAGTTTGCGTTATCAGATTATACGTCAAAGTTCATATTCTGGATGGTAATGTTCATATTTTGGGCCATGAGATTTTTTAACGTTTGCAGTGAGAGACATGGTAACATACTTGGAATTACTGCGAATTTTGATTTTTTTTTTCTTCTCAAAATGACCTCAAAAAATATATCGCCTAGACTATGAATTTTACAGACCAATATTAAGAACATTAACTTGTTATTTGTGAACACGAAAAACTTTGTTTTGTTTACGTTAACCTTGTTGACAAGGCTTTATCAATTATCTTTGGTTTTCAATTCTAGTTTGACATTTATCAATTATCTTTGGTTTTCAATTCTAGTTTGATCAGTTTTCATTTATATGAAATATTTTTCCGGTTTACAGACCTTTCTCACTACTCAATATTTTTCCTCCACGCTATCTAATTGTAAATTTTGTTGAATGTGTCAAAATTACAATGTTCTCATTATACTTCGGTAAGAAATTGATGGGAGAACCAATTAACTTGGTCATACACGAATACTACCCCTAAAGAATTGGTAACAAAGAGCTCCATCAATTAAAAAACGATAGAATGATATATACATGCTTTTCATTTACTAGTTTCAATACACTTGTACCATGACGAAGCACCTTTAAAAATCATCTTGCAGTCGGCCAATTCAACAATTTGACATAGTCTTGTATTCCATGCATGTCCTAGTCTCAAATCAGTTTTAAGTTTCAGTTTAATCTTCCAATGTAATATGGATCGGTCGACCGACCATTTGAAATTAATGGAAGTTTGAAGCTATAAGTAGTGTGAATCTCATAACCAAGAAGGTACCTAGAATGTAATATCTACTCTTGAGAAACGTACAGAACATTAAACATTTCGGATACAATCTGGTCATGGCTGCGCTTTCAGAGTTAATCGCATTTGTGGTGGCTTTGAGTTTCTTCGTCGGTCTTGCCATAGCTGGTGAATATGACTCGTACTACTCGCCACCAAATTACTACTCGCCGCCTTCATATTACTCTCCACCTTCATACTACTCGCCCCCGAAATATTACTCTCCACCTTCTTACTATTCTCCGAAATACGATTCTCCACCAAAATACTACTCTCCTCCATCATACTACTCGCCTCCATCATACTACAAATCTCCTCCTAAATACTATTACTCCCCACCTTCATATTACTATTCCCCTCCAAAATACTATTCTCCACCTTCGTACTCACCTCCAAAGTATTACTCACCACCTCAATACTATTCTCCACCGTCGTAATACAAGTCTCCTTATTACAAGAAGTGAAGCCTCTATATAAACAAAAGAGAGAGCATTCTCTTTTAAACTATATATGTTTGTTGGTGTAACTTAAGTTAAACTTCTATTTCAGTATTTTTCATCATGTGATATGTACGTATGAGAATAAATAACCATGTATGTGTGATTTTATGTTCTTTATCAACATTAAATTGTCTGAATGCACGCTAAGGACAATGGTTATTAAAATCGCGATCCGAATCCGTGTGTTTAATTCTCCGAATTTTAACTTTGAATAACTAAGACATCTATAGTGTTGTATTTAGATTTGGGATTCGAATCCGTGTAGTCATTTCCACGCTCTCTCTACCCCGGCGTTGAAAAGCATGAATAGTCTTTTCATCGTCGATCAAATGTCCCCAGAAAGTATGATGTTCAATAATTATAAAAATTCATGTTTGAATTTCTTACTCTCGTTTGTTTGTGAAGAATTGGGATATGGTTTGGGGTTTATGGATTTTAGGTTACAGTTCAACAAGAACGATATATTGTTTTTAGGTGATCGAGGTTATGGGTGTAAGGGTGTGTGTACACAAGATGATGGAACTTCTCAAATGTGCAAAACTGAAATAATAAAAAATATCATTCTTATATATATTAAGATTAGCTAGATAAGGTGCTTAATTAAATGGGTTAATAGTGGAATTAATCATTCAACCAACCGGCCAGCTTTTATCAATATGTTGACCAATCTAATGTTGGAGGTAAAATAGAAATTTGTAGAACCATACATAAACCACAATAGGTAGATTCGACGCTTTAATACATAATAGCAATACATATCCTATAATATATCATTCAACTTTGGCTTTAACATGGATAATCTTACAATATACATCCGACATAGGACAAACTATAGGTTTGAAAACGTTACATAGTTGCACTTAATGTAGAGAGAGTTACAATATACATCCGACATAGAACAAACTATACTCCTCATCTATAAATCATACAACCACATACTTATTTGTAATCTTCCATCTTTAGTAACCGGTAGCAACAAAGCATCCATGGATTCAAAGTAGAGAGAGTTACTTCCTTTTGTAGTAAGGAGGTGAGGGAGAGGGGTAGTCGTACGTTGGAGGAGAGTAGTCGTTCGAAGGTGGAGAGTAGTCATACGAAGGTGGTGAATAATATGTTGGAGGAGGATCGTACGAAGGTGGCGAGTAGTATGTGGGAGGAGAATAATCGTATTCGTCGGCCATGGTAAGGCTAGAAGTGAAACTTAGAGCCACCACCACAAGGGCTAGTAATTGTGGAAGCATACCCATGACAGTTTCAAATGAGAAAGACTTGGTTTTCTAATGAGGGAAATTTTCCTTACTAGATTGGAATTAGTGTGTGTGTATCTTCTTTGGAAGATTTAAGCATCTTATATAGATTTTCTGCTCCTTGATTATGTAGAAATGGTCTAATAATGTCAATTCATGTTACGTTGGCTTATTAAGATTGTAAGTTATATATGTATTGGCAAGTTGTATTTTTGTGGATCGATACAACCTACTCCGTACTAAACAATTTCTAACAATGTATTGATTGGTTTGCCATTTTTTATCGACCAATTTGCTTGGTGAATTAGTAATATCATATTGCAACATGGTATGAACATATCGACGAACTAGAATATAGTGGTACTCATTTTTTGACTTTTTGAAGGGGCAAACGATGTCCGTTTTGGACGAATTTTATATGCACGCGATCGAATTGAAATTATCTACAAGATTATGGAAAAAAACAAACAAAAAATAAAAAAGTTCATACATGACGTATGGTTTTAATCCATGCGTGACGTATGGATTTTTTTGAAAAAAGCAATTCATACGCGACATATGATTTTAATCCATGCGTGACGCACGAAGACTGGGCGGTAAATAGCAACAACGGTAATCCGGGGTATATTCTTCAGCTATTTAGTTTATACAACAGTTGTAGGAATATCTGGGTTATATCTTCAGCAGACATTTATTCACTTCGGCTACAAGATATCCGGGTTATAAACATCAGTAGAATTAATCCACTTGCAAATTCATATCTTTAAGTAGACATAAATATATTTGACTAATCTTAACCAGTTAGTCTATAAATAACATGTACTCCAAACCACCGAACCCACATTATAACAATTTGAATTCATTACGATTTTGGACAAATCCCAATTACACCGATGAATTAATTTAAATCACCAACAGCGACATTGACTTAAAATTTTGTTTTATAAAAAGAAACCTTACTGGCCATAATTCACAGGCCTTACAACAAATTTGAGGATCACAAATCTTGAGATTGTAACGATTTACTAGAAGCCATCTACTTGATCACTAATAGGAGTTTCAATACCCACAAAGACTTCTACATGATTCAACAGTGTTGGAATCTCATCAATGCACATGTGGGTGTAGTCCGTCTTCTACATACAAGATACCACAACAACACGGTTGCAAACACTCTTGCTCAGCTTTTTTTTTACTGTCCAGTCTGTTTTCGTTATTGTTCCAGAAATTTATGTTGATTTTTCTGATTTGTTATTTGCAGATCGAGGTGCATGTGGAAAAGATGCGTTTTATGGCTAATATAACACCTTAACGGGGTTGACCTGTTTTTCTGGAAAAAAAAACAAGACCCAATCGAAATTTAAGATCCATGAGAGAATTCTATATAAAATATGCATTGAAATATCAGTAATCATGATAAATTCAATTCAAATATTATTATACTCGGCAATTTGCATTTTATATTTACTAATTCTTGTTTGACTAAATCAAAATAATTTGGTGGATTTTGGTTGACAAAAAGTATACCTTGCAATTTAACTACATGAAACGGTCGATTTACGTAGGAGTTAACTAAATTTCTTTATCATAAAATGCTTGTAGTATACTAGTATAAATATATATTATAATACAATTGGTGTTGATAATAAAAATCAGCAGACTTCGCATGAAGAATTATATATATAAGAATCTAAAGGATACTTGTACATTCTAAGTATGGAGTCTAATGTTCTGAAATGAAACACTTCTAAACGTGTAATTGATCGAGCAGAGTTTTGTGGACCTTATCTCGTCTAAAGTGGTCTTAACGATTTATCTATTGTATGTTCTAAGGGCACATAAGATAACGTTTTTAGCTTAATCCAAACTACTTTAGTTCCCGAACTATGTACGGGATTTGTATAAAAATTATCTTTTATATAATATAATTAAATTATTATAATATAAAGTGTATATATGATTTGAATACCTTGTATGTAATTATGATTCAATCTTTTAGTATAGTAATGAATTTAATTTTTCATAAATTCCTAATTAAGCTACATACGAAATTACAGAAGTTATATCATAGTCGATATGCTTCATATAATCATATCATAAGTTATTAATTAGGAAATTAGTACAAACAAACAAATAAACCATTTTATTTATATATATTATATCAAAATTTTCGAAGGAAAACATATTTTAAATTGCTTTTAAAATATTAGAGAAAGTAGAGTAGTATTTTAATTATCTTTTATTTGTAATTAAGAAAATTTGTATTTGATTTAAGAATATTTTAGTATATGTTTTTATAATTTTGAGTAGTAATCGTTTTTATTAAAATTGTGTCTTTAATTTTGGGATCTTCTTTTGATATTGTTTCCCTTTTTATGAATTTAACACATTATTAGAAAATTATAAAAATTATAATAAAAATGGAAACTAATAATATGCTGACACATAAATGACTTAAAATAAAGAAAATCAATAGTTAAAATGAGAGACAGCGGATCTAATAGTAGTTATATAGAGATTAAACTGAAAGAGGAGTAAAGAGATGCTCTTGACATGTGTGTCCATAGGAATGAGTATGAAAATCTCATATATATGTATATGTATGAGGTACAGTGAAATAAAATTTGGCAACTAAATCCCTGAATTATAGGAAAAGAAATCTGAAATTTCCGTAAGATGGGATTGGAAAGAGAGATCATATAAAAATGCTTAGACTACCCACAATGGCTCGGCACCATTGTCGGCATCCTGTACGGCAAGAGCTTGCCACAATTTTCCCTCCCCAATGGGTTGAAGATGCCGTATGGCATGCCTTGCCGCGGCATGGGACGCCCCTCTTCAGCATTTTATTTTATTTTATTTTTTTTAAAGGGGCTGCCACATGGCAGCCCCTGATTGGTAGAATGTATTATTTATTTAATTTCACATTATACCTCCTAATCACTAAAACGCTTATAACTTAAAATATAAAAATGATAAAAATAAATAAAAATTACCAGCGACTTTATTTTTCCGAGATCTACAAATAGAGACCAATATTGATTATATTTGGAGCCTCCTACCTCGATCTCTCAATTCCGATTATTTATTATATTGTTAATATATTGTTAAATTGTGAATATAATTATTATAAATTTATTAGTTAATTTTATTCGAATTAAATTAATCGTAATATGGATGTAATTGTGTTTTCTTTGGATAGATCCGACGGTGGAGAGAGATTCGATCATTTTCTGCAGTTCACGTTTTGTAACATGTTGTCTTTTACTTTATTAATTATTGTTTTGTTAGTTTGAGTGTTTAATATAAGTAATTTGTTATTAATAACTTTGCCTTAGTATATTAATTAAATTTCCTTATTTAAAAATTATTTAAATGCAAAATAGAAATAATTAATGAATTTTATTATAATAATAATACATTAACCTATATATTAACAATAACAAAGAATTTTATTTACCAATAATATTTTTAACCCCAAAACCTTATAAAATAAACATATTTAAAGTACGATGCCGCGGCACCACTGGGAGAAACGCAAACGATGCCGCGGCATCGTCCTAAAAGTGCACTCCATGCCGCGGCATGGAGCGGCACCATTGTGGGTAGTCTTAGAATAAGATATGATTGGAATATTATCTTGCAAATGACATCGTGTATTTCTGGTAACCATTATTAAGTTTCCTAATTAAATTTTGGATTTAAAGAGTGTCTCTCTTTGTACTAATAACCTAAGCTGCTTCTTGTACTGAGCATTAATCATTTGACTAAATTTCATAGATCGATGCTTACATGATATGAATTTTTTAGGTTGATTCTGTTTCGAGTGACCGGTTCCCATCCATTGAAGACATGAATAAACTTGAGTATACAACGTCTCCTCTCCATGGTAAAATAGGGCTGAGCAAAGAAAAATGAGATTTCTGCAAAGGAAAGTGCATTCAGTTATCGTATATTTTTATTGCAGATTATACTGTATTTTTTAATATTTTGGCAGATCAAAAAAAAATCTTCCAGATTGTAATATTTTTTTTGTTATCTTTTGACATATCTTAAAAATATCTTTAACACAACATTCACATAAATGGTAAAGTGATCTTTTGTGATCACAAATTTTGAAAATTTTACAAAATAGATAAAAATCCTCACCAATAGTATGGTGACATGTTGATGACAAGTGGATGACCTCAAAAGAAGGAATCCTATGTGGCATAGCTAGGGTGAGAGGAAGGAGAATTGCTTTAGTAATTATATAGAGATTGCGTCGCTCAAATCAAGTTTATTTTTCAGTTACTTGGGTAGCTAATGTGAACTTAGATAAATTTTTGTTCAAAATAAGTGTCTAAAAAACAAAATATCCCGATTCATTCAATAATCCGATATTCAATAATCGGTCGTATTCAGCTACTAACCCCTTTTGACAAAGAAATTTTCATATAAAATAATTCGGAACAAAGAGTTATCCAACTGACGAACGATATAGATATACTCATTTGATCAATTTAATTACACTTTTTTTCCAAGATTGAACACCACAATAATCTTATAATTCATTAACCTAATCAAATGCAGAATGTGAAGCCATTTCAACAATTTGAAATAGTCTAACAACATGCAACTTTCAATCACAATCTGCTTATGTAATATGAATCGATATTATTATGACTATTTCCAAGGAAGTACATAAGTAACTCTATAAATAGTTCAAATCTCATAACTATGAGACATACCGATAAACTACAATTCAACCTAAGAGACCACAAGCATTTGAATACCATCTCGGCCTTTTCTTTCAGCGTCTAGCCTACAAGCGCCATGGTTGCGCTTTCAGAGTTAGTCGCCTATGTGGTGGCTCTGAGTTTCTTCGCCGGCCTTGCAATAGCTGATAAATACGACTCGTATTACTCACCAAAAAATTACTATTCTCCTCCGACATATTATTCACCACCATCATATTACTCACCACCAAAATATTACTCTCCACCTTCATACTACTCGCCTCCAAAATATTACTCGCCTCCTTCATATTCTCCACCTTCATATTACTCGCCTCCGAAATACTACTCACCACCTTCATATTACTTGTTAATGTTCATAGATTCAACAGTATGAACATGTAAAAAAAGGAAGAAAGGATGGAGAAGAAAGAGCTTTGCTCTGTATTGTATTGAATCTGTATACGTGAATAGTGATAACAGAATCAGTTATGGATATTTATAGTCCATCCTTGAGACTCTATTTACAACAATGCCATTGTGACAAATCATCTAAGATATATTCCTATATCCCCCCTCAAATTGGAGGTACAGAATGGAATCCCAATTTGGGAAGAAAGGAATTATGGATAGGGCCAGTTAAAGGCTTAGTCAGAATGTCTGCCAGCTGAGAAGTAGTAGGCACATGAGACAATGAGATAAGGCCCTGTGAAAGCTTCTCCCTGACAAAGTGGCAGTCAATTTCTATGTGTTTTGTTCTTTCGTGGAACACATGATTCTTTGCTATATGTATGGCAGCTTGACTGTCACACTTGATAGGAACTGGTTTGATGGAGGCAACATCAGGCTCAACAAGTAATCTGGTAAGCCAGGCTAGCTTAGCAGTCAATCTCCTCACTGATCTATACTCAGCTTCAGCAGAAGATAATGAGATTGTAGTTTGCTTCTTGGATTTCCAAGATATTGGAGAAGAACCAAGAAGAACAATGTAACCACTTACTGACATTCTGGAGCAAGGGCAGGAAGCCCAGTCTGAATCACAGAAAGCCTCCAAGCTGAAATCTGGATTGTTGTTGAGAAGTAATCCAGAATGAAGTGTGCCTTTCAAAAATAATAAGGTGTGCATTGCAGCCTGAAAATGTAAGTGAGTAGGAGACTGCATAAATTGGCTTAAGTGTTGTACAACAAAGCAAATGTCTGGCCTTGAAGTTGTTGCAAAATTCAATTTGCCCACAAGTCTTCTGTAAGTAGTTGCTTCTGGCATATAGTCTTTGGATGCCTTTGTGAGCTTTATGGAAGGATCCAAAGGACTCTTGGTAGGTGGTAGATTGGTTGTGTCAAAGTCTTTCAGAATGTCCATGATGAACTTCCTCTGAGAAAGCATAATGCCCTGCTGTGTATGTAGGAACTCAATACCTAAGAAGTAGCTCAGTGTTCCAAGATCTTTGATCTTAAAGGTTTGGTCAAGGAATGCTTTAACATCATTAATCTCTTTATTGTCATTGCCAGTAAGGAGGACGTACATCATCCACATAGACTGCCAGAAAAGTAATGGAAGTGCCTACCCTCTTAAAAAATAGAGAATAGTCATTAGGAGACTGAGTATAACCCTGGGATTGGAGAGATTCAGTAAGCTTTGAATGCCATTGACGAGATGCCTGCTTAAGTCCATATAGGGATTTATTGAGCAAACAAGCTTGTCCTGGTGAAGAAGGCAGGCCTTGAGGGATTGATGAAGCTAAAGTCGTAGTGCCAAATCAAAGAAATAAACTCTAAACACTAACTAGAGTATAGCAAGTAAGTAGAGGTCGAACCCAAGGGAATCAAAACACCAAGTCAATGCAGTCAAGTGAAATATCAACTAGTAACAAGTAACCAAAGGGGGGGGGGGGGGGGGTTGATTGCAAGACCACACAAGTAACCAGTAACAAGCAGAGGAAGTTTGGGTGAGAATATTATGCGAAGGGGTATCACCTAGCAAGTATCCACACAACAGTCAATCAAGTTGATCATAGATTTATCTCAAGTTCTATTCAATCCTAGGGAATGTTCCTATTCCAATCTTTAATATATTAGCAGGCCAACCGGTCCTGATAATACTTACTATTCAACAATCAGGGAAACCTCTCAAGATTAGATGAAATAGCAGCAAAGGGCACAAGAATTATAAGGATGCATGCAATAACTTACAACCGTCAAGTATTAACATGCAATCAATTATCTTTCATAAAAGCAATCAACTACCAGATCATGCAGATATGAATGCTATAATGACAAGGAATTCCACCGTATATTCCTAGTCTAGCAATAGAAAACTATCAATCAAACTAGGTGATCAAGCTAGCAAAACTAATAGAAATCAATAGATGAAGTGCAAGAGAATTAATACAAACCCATAGGAAAAGAACAAGAGTTTAGAAATCTCACAACTTAATAACTGAAGGCTTCAACCGCTAAGTAAAACAATGGAGATTGGTTCCTGCTCATGGTTGCAGAACTAAATTGTCTGATGGAAAAGATTATGATAGAAAAGATTATACGAACTAGGGTTCTTAAATAGAGACTAACCCTAAAAATATATGGTAAAAAATAAATCCTAAAACTAAAATAAGGAAAATAAAAGAAAGGAAACTAATCAAAACACAAAAGGAAAACAAATAAATTAAACTAAAGAAAGCAAGCACGAAGTCTCGGCTAATATATTCAATATGTGCTGCTTGCTTCCTCTAATTCAATATGTGGGCCGGCCTGCTTACTTCACCCCACAGCCCGTCTCGCGCACGAAGGGGAATTCAGCATATTATCCGCGATCGCGGATTTATTAAATATTCTCGGCTCCTCTCTGTTGCTCCACCGCGATCGCCGCTGATCCATGGCGATCGCCGTCGGTGATTTCTTCAAATCTTCAATATTCTTTGGTTCTGATCTTCAATTCTTCACTTCTTAATAAATATCTCAGAACATAACAATGGCTCGAAACACATATAATAATACTCCTAAATCAATGTAATAATCCCTAGTTACGCTATACAAAGTGCAGCGTATCAAATACCCCCATACTTAGACTTTTACTCGTCCCGAGTAACTTATAGAAAAGCTACCCATATAATAAAATACTCAAAGCCTCAGGAAGTACAAGAATATCTCCTAGTGATTACATAACCAATAAACTCCTCCAAAACACACAAAACACAACAACAATAATCAAGAACAATGTCATAAAATAAGCACATACCTAGAACTACACCTTATTCCTCCAAGTGGCCTACCCGAATCCTCCTATACGCCTCCTTCTTATGTCTCCATACGCCAAGATGATAAAGATCCTAAAACACTCAATTTTTTTATTTTTTTTTATAACACTCATATATCTTGCTTGGGCGCCCTTTCGGGTTTTCATCCCAACCACTCAATAATTGTTCCAGGCTCACAAAACTCACATCACTCAAGACTTATTTTTGCCCCAGCCTAATGCCGGTCAAGCCACCTTCTTATTGCATAGATCTTGCTATCCAAGGATTTTGTATGCCTTTTTTCAATTTTTGTGGCTTTTTCATACAATATATATTCAATAAGCTCATGCAGATACAACCAACACCTAAATAAATACATGTGAATACATTCTCCTCCCCCATACTTAAACATTGCATTGTCCTCAATGAAATGGAAGACATAAAAACGAACCCAGGGAAAGAGACAGAAGACTCACATACAAGGTCGGATGACCTCCTCCAATAAAACTCAAAGTGTGGTAGAATGAGAAACTAGATGAGCATTAAATGTAATCCAATAATGCATAGCTCATCTAAAGCAAAAGAAAGAATACCTCCAATGTAGAAGGTGACCCAAACAAATCAACTCCTTGCAAAGAACATGGTCACCAACAAGCTAAACTCCAACGAATGTAGATCTAGAATGATAGTACTAATGAAACCGAACTTGATGTATTACAACTCCTTACTTTCTTTTCTCTCATATATTTTTTTCTGCACTCTATTTTTTTTTTAATCCGATATATTATTTTTTTCTCGGAATGATTTTCGGATTTTTTTTTTTTTTTTTTTCGGACGGGAGAGAAGACTTACAACGAGATTGGCTACTGACTGTAGCGGACCCTAAGCTTCGGTGATTTCCTCCTGTCCATAGAAAAACTAAAAAGAAAATTAAACCGAACAAAAACAAATTCAAACCTCGGGTTGCCTCCCGAGTAGCGCCTTATTTTATGTCGTGGCTCGACATGAAACTCAAGATATTTAACTAATGCCATTTGGCTTTGTGAAAACCTTCTCTTGTCTGAATTCTCTCTTGAACCACTCATGGAACGCCTTAAATCTCGTCCCACTTACCTTGACCACCTTGTCCTTAGAAATGAAGGTGGTTTCATTCACTTTCTCCTCCTTGACCGTATCAGGCGGCTGTTTAAGGTCAATGTCAAGTGCCTGCACACTAGACCTCAATGGTATCTCGCCTGGTGAGGTGAGTAATGGAGGGCGATTGCCCAAAGGATGTGAAAAGAGCTTACCTTTAGGCTCTGGCTTAGCCTGACACTCCTGCATGTTAGTAGACAAAACAATATCTACTTTGGGGGGGTTCTAAGAGATTCTCTAAAACAGGTTGCAATTCATCCTTACAAGTAGGCTTAATCACATCAATAGCACATAGAGAATTCTTATCAATGGGATCCATATCATATATATTATATTCTACCTTATCCCCATCAAACTCCATAGAGAGAGTACCACTATTAACATCAATTTTCGTTTGTGCAGTTTTCATGAAAGGTCTACCTAACAGTATAGGTGTGACATTATTAGCATGCTCCATATCTAACACAAAGAAATAAGCAGGAAAAATCAGATCACCAACCATAACAAGAACATCCTCAACAACCCCTTTCGGGTATACAGTAGACCTATCAGCAAGTTGAATAACAGTTCCTGTTTTATGCAAAGGTCCTAAGCCTAGTGATTCATACAAAGAGTAAGGCAAAACATTGATTGATGCACCTAAATCTAGCATGACTTTGTCAAATTTAGTTTCACCAATCACACATGAAATGCTAAATATGTCTGGATCACCACATTTCTTAGGCATGCGTTTTTGAAACACTGCAGAAACTTGTTCACTTACTTCAACTTTTTTCTTTCCTTTCAGTTTTTGATTTCTTTTGATAGTGCAAACTTCTTTCAAAAACTTAGCAAATCTAGGAATACTCTTAACAAGTTTGAGCAAAGGAATGTTTACCTCACACCTACTAAAGGTTTCGAAGATTTCTTTGTCGTCATCCAGCCTTCGAGTATCCTTCAATGCCTCAGGAAAGGGGGCAACAGGCTTCTGAGAGAACAGAGGGGGAAAATTCGGGCGAATATAATCGTCAATATACTCAGGGGGCTCCCGGCGATCGCCATCAACAACTGGCGATCGCGGTCGCGGATAATTTTGCACCTCAGCTTCTGGAATGGCATGGCGATCGCCATCACCATATGGAGATCGCGGTCGGGATGCAGACCCTGTTTTGCTCTCTGTAATCTCATGGCGATCGTCACTCAGATCTGGAGATCGCGGTTTTGGCACAGAACAGTCGTTATAAGTTTTTCCGCTCCTCAAGAACACTGCACTGACGTTTTCTCTCGGGTTTCTTATCGGTTCCCTGGCCTCTAATTTACTCACAGCTTGAGCAATCTGTCCTAACTGATTTTCAAGATTTTGGATGCTCGATTCCGTTCTAGGATTTTGTTGCATCACAGTTTGAGCTAAGGACTTGATCATATCTTCAACAGTCATAGAATTCTGAGGTCTAGGTTGCTGATAATTAATATTATGAGAATCATACCTTGGCCTTGGTTGCCATCCACCAACAGCGTTTACCTCAGCATTCGGCTCTTGGAATTGTTGACCACCACTTTGCAGCATAAAAGCCTTCATCATATCTTTCAGTTCATTCATGTCAGTCTGTAATTGATCTGAATTAATTGCTTTGACTGAGTGGGATCCCTGTCTACTGCCAAACTGCCTTGAACTTTCAGCCAACTCTTCAAACATTTTCAGTGGCCTGAGGTATAGTTAGTTTCAGAAAATTACCTCCACAAGAGGCGTTTACCATTCGACGATCCTCATCAATCAGCCCACTGAATAAGTACATAAGAAGATCATGGTCAGTATAACTATGGAATGGGCAGCTTGAGCAAAGCTTCTTGAATCTCTCATAATACTCATAGAGACTCTCAGTTGAATGTTGTTGAAGATTCGTGATCTCCTTCTTCAAGCTGCTCAGTTTTGTGGCTGGAAAATATTTCTCCAAGAAGACTTTTTTCATCTTAGCCCATGTATCAATACTCCCTGGAGCTTGATAATAGAGCCAATCATTCGCAGCGTCTTTCAGAGTAAATCCGAAAGCTCTCAGCATGATCTGCTCCTCAGTAACACCTCTTGGCTTCATACTAGAACATATGGCATGGAATTGAGCCAAGTGTTTGTTGGGATCTTCTCCTGCTAAGCCATGGAAGTGTGGTAGCTCATGAATTAAACCAGCTTTTAATTCAAAGTTCACACCTTCTTCAATCTCAGGAAACCTCATTGCTAAAGGTTGTTGGTTTAAGTCTGGGGCAGTGAGTTGCCTCATAGTAGGCAATGACGGTCCATGTCGATCACCCATCTCGTTATCTTGGTTCAGAGCTACTCTTTGGTTCCAAAGGAACGTCCTTTCAATCTCTGGGTCAAAGGCAACAAGAGATGAATCAGTAGCATGGGTCTGAACCATAAAGGTTCACACCGAACAGTTGATAATTTCACAATTAACACAGAATCAGAAAAATTTCAATTCCCCGGCAACGGCGCCAAATTTGATGAAGCTAAAGTCGTAGTGTCAAATCAAATAAATAAACTCTAAACACTAACTAGAGTATAGCAAGTAAGTAGAGGTCGAACCCAAGGGAATCAAAACACCAAGTCAATGCAGTCAAGTGAAATATCAACTAGTAACAAGTAACCAAAGGGAGGGGTTTGATTGCAAGACCACACAAGTAACCAGTAACAAGCAGAGGAAGTTTGGGTGAGAATATTATGCGAAGGGGTTTCACCTAGCAAGTATCCACACAACAGTCAATCAAGTTGATCATAGATTTATCTCAAGTTCTATTCAATCCTAGGGAATGTTCCTATTCCAATCTTTAATATATTAGCAGGCCAACCGGTCCTGATAATACTTACTATTCAACAATCAGGGAAACCTCTCAAGATTAGATGAAATAGCAGCAAAGGGCACAAGAATTATAAGGATGCATGCAATAACTTACAACCGTCAAGTATTAACATGCAATCAATTCTCTTTCATAAAAGCAATCAACTACCAGATCATGCAGATATGAATGCTACAATGACAAGGAATTCCACCGTATATTCCTAGTCTAGCAATAGAAAACTATCAATCAAACTAGGTGATCAAGCTAGCAAAACTAATAGAAATCAATAGATGAAGTGCAAGAGAATTAATACAAACCCATAGGAAAAGAACAAGAGTTTAGAAATCTCACAACTTAATAACTGAAGGCTTCAACCGCTAAGTAAAACAATGGAGATTAGTTCCTGCTCATGGTTGCAGAACTAAATTGTCTGATGGAAAAGATTATGATAGAAAAGATGATACGAACTAGGGTTCTTAAATAGAGACTAACCCTAAAAATATATGGTAAAAGATAAATCCTAAAACTAAAATAAGGAAAATAAAAGAAAGGAAACTAAACAAAACACAAAAGGAAAACAAATAAATTAAACTAAAGAAAGCAAGCACGAAGTCTCGGCTAATATATTCAATATGTGTTGCTTGCTTCCTCTAATTCAATATGTGGGCCGGCCTGCTTACTTCACCCCACAGCCCGTCTCGCGCACGAAGGGGAATTCAGCATATTATCCGCGATCGCCGATATTAATCTGCGGTCGCGGATTTATTAAATATTCTCGGCTCCTCTCTGTTGCTCCACCGCGATCGCCGCTGATCCATGGCGATCGCCGTCGGTGATTTCTTCAAATCTTCAATATTCTTTGGTTCTGATCTTCAATTCTTCACTTCTTAATAAATATCTCAGAACATAAAAATGGCTCGAAACACATATAATAATACTCCTAAATCAATGTAATAATCCCTAGTTACGCTATACAAAGTGCAGCGTATCAGGGATCTTCATGTACACTTCTTCATGTAAATCTCCATGGAGAAAAGCATTGTTAACATCTAGTTGTGACAATGCCCAGCCTTTCTTAACAGCCACTGCAATTAAGCTTCTCAAAGTTGTCATCTTAACTACAGGAGAAAAAGTCTCAGTGTAGTCAATACCCTCTCTCTGAGTAGTCAATACCCTCTCTCTGAGTGCAACCCTTGATCACCAGTCTTTCTTTGTACCTTTCTAGGGAACCATCAACATGATACTTTACTTTGTACACCCACTTGGAGCTAATAGGCTTCTTCCCTTTTGGTAGATCCACCAGATCCCAAGTGTGATTTGCGTCTAAAGCTGCTAGCTCCTTGCTCATTGCCTCTTGCCACTCAGGAATTGTATTTGCTACCTCAAAACTGGAAGGTTCAACTATGGCAGAAACCTGAACCACCATGTGTGGACTTGTTGTTGCAAGAGCTGATAAACTAATCACCTGAGGAGCACAAGTAGTCAGTACACTATTGCAACTAATATTATTGCAAACAAAATCTTGGAGATAAGCTGGACGATTGGAACTCCTGGATGATCTCCTTGGCTCAGGAATAGAAGGGTTAGAAGATTGTTGAACATCTTCCATAATAGGCTTAGAAGAAATAGTGGATTCAAATAAAGAATCTGAGACTGGAGCCTCCATTGGCTAAACAGTAAATTGAATATCAAAGTCTTGAATGGAGACAGGTAAAGTACTTGAAGATAGTTGTTTAGCTGAGGCAAAAGGCATTATGTCTTCATAAAAGATTGCATCTCTAGAATAGAAACCCTCTTTAGTTGCCAAATCAAGCAATTTGTAAGCTTTCTTTGTGGCTGGATATCCTAGAAAAACACACTTGGTGGCTCTTGGCATGAACTTATGTCTTCCAGATGGAAAAGTGGAAGCATAAGCAAGACAACCAAATGTCTTTAGAATATCCAAAGAAGGGGCTTTAGAGAATATAACTTCATAAGGTGATTTCCCTTGAAGGACCTTACTAGGATATCTATTAATGAGAAAAGCAGCTGTCAAAACAGAATCACCCCAATATTGTAAAGGAAGATGTGCTTCAAATAAAAGAGCTCGAGCCACCTCCAACAAATTTTTATGCTTCCTCTCCACAACACCATTCTGCTGTGGTGTGTAAGCATAAGTAGTCTGATGCACTATCCCTTTGTCCTTGAAAAACTGTGAAGCAATATTGCTAGAACCCAACTCATAAGCATTATCTGATCTGACAACCTGAACATCTTTGTTAAACTGCCTTTGTACCATTGTAATAAACTCTTTAAGAGCAATGAAACTACTAGCCTTGTATTTCAATAAATGGACCCAAGTAGCCCTTGAAAAATCATCAACAATGGTAAGAAAATATCTAAAACCATCATGTGTATTCACTTTAAAGGGTCCCCAAGTGTCTACATGAATCATCTGAAATACAAAAGTTGAAGATATAGAGCTAGTAGGAAAAGCTAATCTGTGGTGTCTAGACTTAGCACACACATCACAAGGTGAAATATTAGTATTACTAACATCCATTTTACAGAGAAGCTTTAGCTTATAAGAAGGTAAATGACCTAGTCTCTTATGCATTAACATAAATCTGTCCATCAAATGCATTGAAGAAGATGAAGGCCTCTGATTATTTGAAACTGAACAAGACATCTTTGTTGCTGAATTAAGCTGCTCAAGGAGATAAAGTCCATTTGAAGCCTTACCAAGGACTACTGGCTTGGTCAAGCCCTGCAACATACATAACTGATCAGAAAAAATGGCATGACAACCTAGCTGAGAAACCAATTTGTTCACTGACAACAAATTGAATTTGAAAGAAGGAATGTAAAGAACCCTCTTCAGAATAATATCCTGAGTCAATTGAACTCTTCCACTCTTAGTAACACTTATGACTGAACCATTGGGGAGATTAACAAAAATATGAAAACTCAGAGAACTATAATCAAGGAAGAAACTCAACTCATGGCACATATGATCACTTGCCCCTGTATCAATGATCCAATATTGATCTGAAATGGTTTTACCAATACCAGCAAAAGAGAAGGATTTATTACCAGCTAAATTGCTATAGACTTGAGCATATATTAGCAGAAGAGGAATTCTGAAGAAGATTCCTGAGCTGAGCAAATTCTGATTCTGTGAATCCAGTGGTAGAATTTCCTGAGTCTCCTTGAGTGTCAGCACAATTTCCTGAGCTTTGCCTATTGTTAGCTGGATATCCAATGATCTTGAAGCATTTGTCCACAGTGTGCCCTGGCTTCTTACAATTGGAACAAAAACGTGGATTCTTGCCTTTGTAATTTGACCTCTCAACATAATTTCCAGCATTTCCTGAGTTGCTAGAATTAGAAGAACTAGACTGACTGTTAACATTGAAAGAACTAGCAGAACCTTCAATCTGATTCTGTACTATGGAAGATCCAATTTCTCTTTGTTGTTCTTCTTGAACCAAGATGGAATAAGCCTTATCCACATCAGGCAAAGGATCCATCATCAAGATATTCCCTCTGATAGCAAAGTAAGTCTGATTTAATCCCATCAAGAACTGATATAAACGTTGTTCTTCATCAAGAACTCTAGTAATCATACCAGAATTGCAAGAGCAAGGTGGAACAATACGCAGAGAATCAAACTCATCCCATAACTTCTTAATTTTTGTAAAATAAGAAGTGATATCCTCAGTACTTTGCGAAATCGAAGCGATTTCTTTCTAGATGGAGAATTTCTGAGCTCCATTCGCCCTTCCAAATCTGGAATTCAGCTGACCAGATAGCACTCGCAGTGGTTGCAAATAACACTGAATCTGCAATATTCTTGTCAAGAGAAGTCAACAGCCAAGAAATCACAAGGCTATTGCATCGATCCCAGATACGAAGTCGAGTCTCATCGGACTTTGAAGAACGTGGAAAGCTGCCATCAATAAATGCACTTTTGTTCTTGACACCAAGACCGACCCAAACAGATCGCCTCCAAGATAAGAAACCTTTGCCATCAAAAGGTTTTGACATAAGAATCATTCCCGGACTGTCTGAAGAATACAGATGAAGAGGATCACCTAAATCGGTGATTGGAACATGAGATTGCACCATGATCGATTGCAGAAAAAAAAAAACGAACCCTAGGATTTTGGGGAAAAATCCAGAAACCAGAAAAATCTTCAAATCTGAAGAAGAATGCGGAAGAAGAGAACCACTCCTGGCTCTGATACCATGTTAATGTTCATAGATTCAACAGTATGATCATGTAAAAAAGGAAGAAAGGATGGAGAAGAAAGAGCTTTGCTCTGTATTGTATTGAATCTGTATACGTGAATAGTGATAATAGAATCAGTTATGGATATTTATAGTCCATCCTTGAGACTCTATTTACAACAATGCCATTGTGACAAATCATCTAACATATATTCCTATATTACTCTCCCCCAAAATACTACTCGCCACCTTCATACTCTCCCCATTCGTATTACTCACCCCCAAAATACTACTCTCCTCCATCATATTACTCTCCCCCGAAATACAATTCTCCACCCAGTTACTATTCACCTCCTAAATACTACTCTCCTCCATCATACTCGCCTCCTTCGTACTACTCTCCTCCATCATACTCGCCTCCAAAATACTACTCCCCTCCATCATACTCGCCTCCAAAATACTACTCCCCTCCATCATACTCGCCTCCAAAATACTACTCCCCTCCATCATACTCGCCTCCAAAATACTATTCTCCACCTTCGTACTCACCTCCAAAGTACTACTCACCACCTCAATATTATTCTCCACCGTCCTACTACAAGTCTCCTTATTACAAGAAGTGAAGGGTTTGTATAAAAGAGGGTGATCTCCTTTCAACTACCTTTGTTGATGTAACCAATTTCTACTATTGATTGTGATACTATAGTTAAAGACTATATGAGAATAAGTATGTTTGTGCGATACATTTTTCTCTTCTCAGCATTAAGTTGTTCGAATGTACTCTAAAGGAGTTGTGTATTAATTAGTGATATAAAAAGTTTTTGTAAGCCGGGCAAAAAAATCTCCCTGAAAATAGTACGCGCGCGTGTGAATCTTTTTGAGGAGTTGTTCGAGGGTTTGTTTTTCTTCCTGCTTTGTGAGCTATGGTCTCGCTCAGCCAGGATAGTTTGGTTGATATGGTCCCTGAAACTCAAGTGGTTCGTAGCAGGGAGGTTGTTATGGGCGGGGAGGGTAATGAATCTGGGCAACCGCCTGGTTTGCCGCCGGAGGTGGGAGATATGGAGGTTGCGGGTTCTGAAAGCCTTGAGTCAAATATGGGGGGAGGCGAGAAGGTCTCGGTTCCAGAGAGTACGGAAGGAACACCGGGGATTGTTCGGTCACCTTGGAAGGATTTGATCAAGGAGAAAGGTGATGATCGGGTAATGTTATCTGAAAAGTTTTTGGAAGGTAAAATCAGGGAGGGCTTTCCTAATGGTGAGGAGGGAGATCCGGAGATCACCATTGAAGCCGATGTCATTGAGGTCCTGGCTTCAATCTGGCAATCTTCATTGGTGGTCAAAACGTTGGGTACGATAATACCGTATGAGGTTATGGCGAGAAAGATTCGGGAGCTGTGGAAGCCAAAGGGATGCTTTCGTCTTTTGGACCAACCGAACGGATTTTACATCATCAAGTTTTCTCTCCAGGAAGATTATGCGTTAACTGGAGGGCCGTGGTCGTTATTCGGGCATTACTTGGTGATTAAGCCTTGGACCCCGAATTTCGATCCCCTTACGGATATTATCGCGTCGGCGCCGGCATGGGTTCGTATCAATAATCTGCCAGCTATGCTTTATGAGGAGAGTATTCTCATGCAGATTGCGGCGGGGATAGGAAAGCCAATTAAGGTCGATAAAAAAATGCTCCACGTGGATAGGGGTAGATTCGCCCGTATATGCGTTGAATTAGATTTGACTAAGCCTTTGAAGGGTTCTGTTTTTATCAATGGAAGAAGGTTCTTTCTTGAATATGAGAAATTACACAAAATCTGCTTTCTATGTGGTAAGTATGGGCATGTTCAACCCCTTTGCCCTAATTTGCCTCAAAACTTGGAGAAGAAAGTTGAGGAAGAGAAGAAGGCTGAAGATGCTAAATTGCAGGCGGCGATCCCTGGTTCTTTGGCCACGATCATGCCGGACCGCCTTGGAGGGTGGATGTTACCCAAACCATGGCGGAGGTCCACGGTTAGGAAAGAAAATCCCAACCCTAATGGGAGTTCTAAGAAGGGTAGCAAATCGTTGAATATTAATGGTGCATCGGGAAGCTTTGGAGCTTTGGAAACTGAAGTGGATGATATTGAGGTTTTTGAGAAGCAGCCAAATCATAATATCAAAGGAAAAAGCGTGGAGGAGTGTAAAATGATTTGTCAGAATGTTGATGGGCAAAAGGTGAAGGAGAAGGGTCTAATATTGGAAAATTCGTCTAAAGTTAAGGCTATGGTGGGACCCATTTCTGCTGTGTCAGGTTCAGGAAAAGAGGGGATGGGTTATGTGAATACGTTGAAAAAGGTTATGAGAAACAGAAACAGGAGAAAGGCCAGAAAGAAGCAATTAAAGATGAATGGACCGGCCCGATTTGATGATCCTCATTTCGACTTGGATTTGGGCCCTGCAAAACGGAAAAGATCTGGCATTGAGGCGGGCCCGTCTTCAATTCTTAGGAATGGGCAATCTCTTGAAGACATTGTAGCCTCTAACATTAAATCTGGGATGGAATTGGGCCTTCACTTGGGCTTTGAAGGGAAGTCCATTTCTGATGCCGGGCCCAAAAATACAGAGCATTCTGATGCTGGTGTCCAGCTCTCCGCTGATGCGACGCTCAGCAATAGGCAGGGTTCCGACGGAACGACAATCAGCCCCAAGTCCTTCAATGCTGACGTGAATGATTCTATTGAAATTGATTGTATGGCAGAAGACGAAGGCGTTTGTTTCCAAGTGCAGGGCGTGCCCAATGGTGCGCAACAATCGGCTCTTTGAGTGTCCAGGTAGGCTTCGTTCCTGCGTTTTGTTTTTCTATTTATTTTTCTGATGAATTTTCTTGTCTGGAATTGTCGTGGTGCAGGCTCGGTTGGCTTCGCCCATACTCTCAATTATATGATCAAAAGTCATCGGGCTGATGTGGTTGTCCTGCTTGAGACTCATATTTCGGGTTCTTGGGCTGATGAGGTTTACAAGAAATTCAGGCTTCATGGTTCGTTTAGAGTGGAAGTTCAAGGTTTCAAAGGTGGTATCTGGGTGTTGTGGAATGATGTTGAGATTCAGTTTGATAAGATTAGCGCCAATGAAAATTTTGTTAGTGTTGTTTTGTCGAAAGGTGCCATTAAGGCACACTATGTGTTCGTGTATGGTCCTCCTTCTGTCCATAGGAGATGCAGATTCTGGGAGGCTCTTAGTGACGAGATTGCGTCTGTTCAGGGGCCGGTTTTTGTTGCTGGAGACTTTAACTGCATTTTACATCCTGATGAGAGACAGGGACGTTCTGGAGGCTTGCACCCCGATTCCCCGGAGTTCAGCAAAGTTATTGATGATAATGCCCTGATTGATATGGGTTTCACGGGTATGAAATTCACTTGGTCTAGAGGTTTAAATCCGGACACGCTTATTTGGAAGAGGTTAGATCGTTTTCTCATGAACTTGGAAAGTTGTCTCTTATGGCCTAATGCTACTGTTCGTCATCTTCCTCGTTTTTGTTCGGATCATTCGCCTCTGCTCCTTCAGCTGCTGCCTAGGCTTGCTTTTGATAAAGGAAGGAGACCTTTTCGGTTTGAAGCGGCTTGGCTTGCTCATCCTGAGTTCTTGAACTTTGTTAAGAGTGCTTGGGTCAAGGATTGCCCTGCTAATCAAGCGCTTGCCATATTGAAGCTTCGGCTCCTGGATTGGAATAAGCTTAAGTTTGGCAACATCCATCTGAAGAAAGCCAAGTTGTTGGCTTCTCTGGATAAGGTGCAAAAAGATTTGTACAGGGCCCCGAGTGAGGCATTGTTGATTGAGGAGAAGTCGGTTAAAGAAGATTTGAGCAGGGTCCTGGAGGAAGAGGAGTTATTGTGGTTCCAAAAGTCTAAGGAGGCGTGGCTGGTCTCGGGTAATCGTAATACCAAGTTTTTTCATGCTTCCACTATGATCAGAAGGAAGAGGAATAGAGTGAAAGCTCTGCTCAATGATGACGGTTCGTTTATTGAGGATAAAAAGCAGTTGGAATTACTTGTTGTTGATTTCTTTCGGAATCTTTATTGTGTGCCTTTACACGAAATGTTTCCTATTGCTACGCCTCATGGTTGCTTTCCGATTCTTCAGATGGACTGTTGGGAGAAGTTGGGTAAGACTTTCACAAAAGATGAGGTTTTCAGAGCTTTGAAGTGTATGGGGGCGTTTCAAGGCCCCCGGTCCTGATGGTTTCCAACCCATTTTCTTTCAGAAGAGTTGGAGTATTGTCGGTGATTCTGTGGTCAGAGGTGTGCTGGATTTTCTAGAGAATGGTAGACTTCCGGAGGGCTTGAATGAGACTCTTGTAGCCCTACTTCCTAAAGTGGCTAATCCTGATAAGGTTAGCCTCTTTAGGCCCATTAGTCTTTGTAATGTCTCCTACAAACTCATTACTAAGGTTCTGGTGAATCGGATGCAATTTCTGATGTCGGATTTTATTGGTCCTACTCAAGGTAGATTCCTCCCCGGGAGGCTTATTACTGATAACATCGTTCTTGTTCAGGAAGTGGTTCATTCTATGAGGTTTAAGGAGGGAGCTTCGGGTTGGATGATTCTTAAGATTGACTTGGAGAAGGCTTATGACCGTCTCAGATGGGATTTTATTGCTGACACGCTGGTTGATGTCGGTTTCCCAGACCAATGGGTGAACTGGATTATGGAATGTGTGTCCTCTGCTTCGTTGAATGTTCTTTGGAATGGTGAGAAGACGACGCCCATTGTGCCGACCAGGGGGATCAGGCAGGGAGATTCTATTTCCCCTTACCTGTTTGTTTTGTGTATTGAGCGGCTCAGTCACTTGATTTTGCAGGCTGTGGAGTCTAGGGAGTGGAAGGCCATCCAGATTTCGAGGGGAGGCCCTCGGCTTTCTAATATTATGTTTGCGGATGATCTTATGCTTTTTGCGGAAGCGTCGGTTGTTCAGGTTCAAGTCATCCAGCAGTGCCTTGATCTCTTTTGTCGGTCCTCGGGTCAAAAAGTGAATCTGGCTAAGTCTAAACTGTTCATTTCTCCAAATGTTGATGAGGATACGACTCTTCAGATTGGCCGGGCCAGTGGTTGGACGGTCTCTTATGATCTCGGTGAGTATTTGGGTATGCCCCTGCTTCACAAGAATGTGGATAATTAAGCAGACGTTTGAACCTTTACTTGTTAAGATCAATTCGAGGCTCTCTGGTTGGAAATGCTGTCAGCTGAGTTTTGCTGGTAGAGTTACGCTCGCGAAAGCGTTCCTCCACTCGATCCCGATCTATACCATGGCCACGCTGATTCTCCCGGCGTCTGTTTGTGAGAAGATTGATCAGCTCACTCGTTCCTTCATTTGGGGCAGCTGGGGCAAAAGGAAGCGTATGCATATGATGAGATGGGAGGAGGTCTGTAAACCGAAGGATAATGGTGGCTTAGGGCTAAAATGTATGTCTGATCTTAACCAGGCTATTACTGGTAAGTTAGCTTGGAGATTTAGGAAAGACAGGGACAACGTTTGGAGCCGGGTTATGAGGGCCAAGTACGTTCGGCCGTCGGGGGCGGTTCATGGCCATCCGTCGCCTATCTGGCGTAGAATCAGTAAAGCTGAGCTGAAAGTTGTCACCCCTGGTTCTCGGTGGCACGTTGGTAATAGGAGAACGATTTTGTTCTGGAAGGATATTTGGTTGGGAGATTGCTCTTTACAGGAATGTGCCTTAGGGAAAATTAGTGATGAGTTGCTTCATTCTCGGGTGATCGACTTCTGGATTCCTGAACGTGGGTGGAATTGGGAGCTCCTGAACTCGCTTCTCCCTAGTTTGATTCTCTTGCAGTTGGCGGCTATTGCGGTGTCCTCGGTGACTGATTGATGGTGATGCTAAGGACATTTACATTGATATTGATGGTGATGCTTTCAAGGCGATCTGGAGTCTTTGGGTTCAGGAAAGGGTGCGCTTTTTTGCGTGGCAGGTTCTTAGAGCAGGGGTTCTCACCAACGCGGAGCGTAAGCGTCGTCATCTTAGCTTGGGGGATATCTGCTCGATTTGTCTTGTTGCCCCTGAGAGCATGCTCCATCTTTTCCGTGATTGTGGTCAGTCTCGTAGTATTTGGAATACTATTCTGCCTACTAGTCTGCGATCGGAGTTCTTTAACCTCAACTTGGCTCAATGGTTAAGGTCTAATTTCCTGCAGAAGATGACTGTTTATTACACGGTTAGGTGGTCGTGTGTTTTCGCTGTTAGTCTTTGGAGTATGTGGAAATGGAGGAACAATTGGGTCTTCGAGAAGAAGCAGTTTGTTAGGGATAAGGCGTCTCACATCTTGGCGCTGACTAAGGAGTACGGTCTGGCTCGGGAGTCGGTGATGGGTCCTGGTAAGAGGTCGAAGGAGCTGCGGTGGATCAAATGGACTCCTCCTTTGGAGTCGGTTATCAAGATTAATACAGATGGCTCGGTGGTTAATGGTCTTGCTGCGGCAGCTGGAGTTCTTAGGGACTCGAATGGTTCTTGGTTGGTTGGCTTCGTTCATAATCTTGGCTCTTGTTTTGTTCCTATGGCTGAGTTATGGGGAATCGTGTCGGGTCTCAAGCTGGCCTGGGACAGGGGATACAGGAGGGTTTGTCTGGAAACTGATTCGCAAATTGCGATGTGGCTTCTAAATAAACCTATGGATCGTTGTCACCCCCTTTTTAGCCTCGTCTCTATGGCGATGGCCTTCATTCGTAGGGACTGGGTTGTCCAGGTTCGGCATGTCTTTCGGGAGGCAAACTCGGTTGCTGATGGTCTCGCTTCTTTTGCTTTTTCTTTTCCTTTAGGTTTTCATGTTCTTGTTGTTCCGCCCGATTGGGTGTCTGTGTTTCTTCAGAATGATGTGAGGGGTTTGACTACGCCTCGCCTAGTGGCAAAGTAGCGTTTTATTTATATATTTCTCGAGAGTGCCGCCTCTCTTTTCTCCAAAAAAATAATAATTAGTGATATATGTATTAATGTTATGAATATATGTTACGTTTTTTAGTGTTAAGAGTATAAATAAACTAGCTTGTTGAGTTGTGTTAAATCTTTCCAGTTTTAACAGAAGTAAGTAATAAACCTAAATGAAAGTATTACAAGTGTCGTGAATTTCGAAAAATCCACAAGATATTAGGGTGTGTAAAACTTATGATATGATGGGAAAAAGATGATTTACTCATTCTCATTGATGTGTACTTATAGAAATTACAATAGAAAAGCAGAATAAAAAAACCCTAAGAAGATATGATTTACAAGATCAATTCTAACCATAAAGATATTAGAAGATATTCACAAGATAATACATCCTAAGTTACTAAGGTAACTTAACAACCCCCCACAAGCTCAACGGTGAGGTGGAACAAGAAGAAGTTGCCGTAGAGATTGAAAACGAGTAGTCCTGACAACCTTTGTAAAAATTTCAGCCACTTGATCGAGTGATCGGACATGTCGTACGACGAGTTCACCCGCTTGAACATGTTCCTTGACAAAGTGATAATCAAGTTTGATGTGTTTGGATCGATGATGGAACACAGGATTTGTTGTCATGTAAGTGGCATTGAGATTGTCACATAACAATATTGGTGGACCAGTGAGCGGAGCGCCCATTTCACCTATGAGTTGTGATAAGCGGTGTTTTACATACCGCAACTATGGATTATTAGCTAGTTTTGTATAAGATTATGTTATTTGTTTCTATGTAATCTGTATCATGGAGCTGTTCGAGAGAAGATTTACATACGAGATTCCAAGAGATGATACAAGCATTGGAAGCATTGAAGCATAAGGAAGAAGCTGCTGAAGACGAAGACGAAGACTTGAAGAAATCAGCAGGTTCTGCCTCAGACAACAAAGCCGCACCCGCGGGTCTCAAGCCGCACCCACGGGTTTCACCTTCAGTCAAGGCTTTCGAGAAAGCTCAAGCCGCGCCCGCGGGTCCCAAACCGTGCCCGCGGCCCTCTGCCATCCTGAGAATCTGAAGAAACCCAAAACCGCGCCCGCGGCTCTCAACCCGCGGGTGTGGTTCCTCGACAGAAGAATCAAATTGATGTCTTTGCCATTTGAAGTAATTTGTGTTTAATTCTGTAACTTTCTATACGTTTTTAGTACCTTAATTCGGCTGTTACATTAGTTGATACTATATAGGTAGTGGATGATCATCCTTGATCATCTAATCTTTGTTTTGCTTAAGTTTTTGGAGAGTATTTCACAAACTTATGAGTTGTTAAGGTTCTTTGTTTCACTTGGCGTTCGAAGCTTTTGGATTCAACAAGTTGTGAGTTTATCCTTTCCCTTTGTCTAACTCATTGATTGTCTCAACTCTCTTGTTTTTATTGTCCATGAACTAGATTTACTACTTTAGATTGATCACCTAAGTTAGTTGCGTCTTGTTCATATTGCTAGAGTTTGATACTTCTAGTTGAATTATCATACTTGTTGTGTAGCACAATCTATTTGCATGAACTAGTTGTGATTGTTATTAGAGAAGAGAGTTGAGTACATGTCAAGTATCCGACTAGTTGTCCATGATATTGCATGTATCTATCTATTCCTGAATGCATTGCTACTTTGTTATTGAACTTTGATAGTTTCGAGGTTATAATCGAGTAAGGGTTATTAGGACTAGTTGGACTAATAACTATTCAAGAACAGGAATTAGAACGATCACTTGAGAACTTGACATAGGGATAAAAAGGATTCTAAGATCAACTTGTTAATCTAATTGTGGATAATCGCTAAGTGGAACACTTCGCTTAATCTTGTTATAACCAAGTTGACATTCGATACTTCGTATCAAAACCACAAAAAAAACCCTTTGGTTACGTTTATTGGTTAGTCATTGTGATAACTTAAAAATTTGATAAATTGATTCTCTTGGGATTCGACCCTTACTTGCGCACTATATTACTTAGTTTGCATGTTAGGATTACTTGACTTGGCACACGACAAATTTGCCTCGTCAAATTTGGCGCCGTTGCCGGGGAATCAAATTTTCTTATTTTTAAGTTCTTATTTTGACTAACTTTAGTGTTGACTAGTGAATGGTCAACACCCGTTCTACTAATCAGCCTCTTTCTATTCTTTGTTCAGAGATCGAGAGAACTTTTCATCGGAATCGAAGAGAGAGCAGAGTCGGGACTGAGACAGTAGAAATGGCCGATCGAGAAGCTCTTGCTGAAGTGCAACGTCAATTGGCTGACATGCAGTTGGTCGTTAATGCTCAACGAGAGCTAATTGAGACAAGGCTACCAGGAGGTGGTGTTACTCGCACTTTGAGAGAGCGGCAAACACCGAACCTGACACAGCAACCTCAAGCTGTGGTTATTCCACCCCTTGCTCATGGGGTGACTTTCGAGCTCAAGTCAGGGGTGATTAATTTGCTCCCAAGCTTCCATGGTTTGGCTGGTGAGGATCCAATCATGCATTTGAACCAATTTCATGACATTTGCATGACAACCAAACCGCCAAACGTCACAGAAGAGCAGATCAAGATGAGAGCCTTCGGGTTCACTTTGAAGGATGGTGCTCGTTCTTGGTATTACCATTTGCCAACCGGTTCGGTTGAAAAAAGTTATTGATCTGGCTTTGCCAACAGAAGAGCAGATCAAGATGAGAGCCTTGGTATTACTCATATTTTGGGACAGAGGGAGTATAATTTACTAAAGCCTTCATGTGTACCTTTGAAAAAAGTTATTGATCTGGCTTTTTACTTTTTACTTTATTAATCTAATGATAAAGTCAATTACTGCAAAATCATACCATCCACTCCAAACCTCTGTCCACATGAGAGGTTTGTAAGGTCTGTTTTAGTAAACACATAACAGTAAAAGTCGTTGCAAGTATATTAATCTGTCACAATAAGATCATTAACTATTAAAAAATTTATTTTGAAAAGAATTAAGATTGTCAACAAGAACACTAGAACTTATAACGGGATCAAGAGAGTCATCTTCCTTGCACATTAACCATGGAACACCAATATCTAATCCAACAACAATGTTAGCAGCCCATCTCATGTGATCACAACCTTCTTGTCCAAACATCTTTCTTTGCATTTTATATTTATATTCGATCTGAAAACACAAACTGATAGCACATAATTCAGTTTTTGAAATCAGAAACTCAAATTAATTTGAATAATCTTAATTACAAGAGGTCATGAAAAAAAGAGTCAATGAAAACATACAACATTGAGTGGTGTTAAGGCATTGAATTTCATGTGTACAAGAGTGATTGTCATGGAATTTCTTTTTATTATTACCTTCAAAATGCTCAAAAATTCGATCTAGTTTTGGGCGCATTCTAGTTGCGCCCAAAACTGAATCGTGTTTTAAAAAAAAGGTTTGGGGTGCCAGTTAAAATTTTCCGAGTGCGGGATTTTTCCCCACAATCATACGGTCAAGTATGTGCGCGAGGGGGAGAAAAGACAAGTAGATATCATTCACTGTCATCTATGTAAGAAGAAAGTTACCACCGTCAAAATTGAGGTTGATCGGTGAATTTGAAAGGGAGAGTGAGGATCGAGGAATTGGGGGTTATCGGCAATGGCGGATTTAGAAAATTTCTACCGTTGGGGCTCGTATTAGAATTAAGATTATAAATTATGTTCTCTTTTTCTTGAGTATTATCAATTTGATTTAAACATATTCAATATAATATTAACCCACATTTAAATTTTAAATTAATTTAATTTATTTGTGGTAAAATCAATAATAAATATTCTTCTACTTTTTATTCTTGTATCAAATAAATATCTTGTACATAGAAATATCATATAAAAGTTATTCTTTTTCTCTAATATTACCGATATTTAGTGGGTTTGATAGATATTAAAAATATAAAAACTCTGTATATAAAAATTACATTCAGTTTCCTTACATTTTTAATAATCATGTTTCTCTGTTTAACACACCTCTTATTTTTCTTACCAAAATTCAAGAATAAAATAGAAAAAATCTCTATATAACTACTAAAGCAAATTACATTTCTTCAATTCTAGCTATGTCACGTGGCATACTCTACATTCAGGCCATCCACCTGTCGTCATTTCATTGGTCATAATTTTTTATAATTTATTGTAATTTTCTCAAAAAAAATTAATTAAATTTGGAAAATCGTGTGCAAAAATATTACAAAAAGATTGCTTAAGATCTTTCAGATTACAAAAAGATTTTTATGTGTTAATTTTCTAGATTTTGACCTCCCAATATCCTATTATTTTATTTTACAAATATATATTTTATTTTTATGATATGACGTATCATAAACAGATTGATTTCTTAATAAATAAGAGAAATAATTATATTTTTGTGTTATTTTAGTGTTTTCAATTATATATTTTTATATATGTTGAAATCAATTTATTTAAATTTGTTAAAAATTGACCTATGATAGTTTGATCAAATAAGATTTTTGGTATTAAAAATTCATGTATATTCGTTGTTTATTATATTTAAAATGTAAAAACTTAATTATATATCAATATAATTTTAAGATATAAACTTATTTTCATATAAAATTTTATATTACATAATACTCCTTACTACTAATTCACTATATCGAGTTATATAAACACGCGCATGGCGCGAGACCTAGTCTAGTTTGTGTATAAAATTAAAAGGCTAAAATGACTTACATTATATTACATGAAAAATAAAATCAAACCAACTTCATGTAATTATATTAATTACTTAGTAATTAATTACCGTTGTGTAAATTGAATTTTTAAAATATATATTAAAAAGCTAACTATTTATATGATACTAAACCAGAGGAGTATAATCAGTATATCACATTTTTACTTAAAATTTAAAACAATTGAATCTCGAGTTTGGAAAATTTTAACTGTTGTACAGTTTTACCACAGATCTAATGAAAGAAAAAAAAGGAGGGTGTTTAATTTTTTAGCAAAACGCTTCGTTTTGATCTTTTGGACATCTTTTTAAATTAGAAAAAATGATATTGAGGGAGCACCATTTATGAGGTACCAATTTCATTCAATTTTGGCATTGGATAGCCAATCTTTATATAGACTAGATACGGGCCTCGCGCTCCGCGCGAGAAAATTACGGATTTTCGTATGTGATTTAATATAGTTATACATTATTTGTTAATATGTTGTTGTTGTTATCAAATTTATTAATATTTGTAAATATAAGTATTTTTTATTTTCTTATATTTATGTTTGAAGTAGTTTTAAAACATAATATTAGAATAAGTTTGCATTGTTATAAGAGGTGATTAAGAAATGAGTAATGCATTAAATTGATACCAATTTCATTCAATTTTGACATTGGACAGCCAACTTTTATATAGATAAGATAGGATAAGATTGCAGCTAGGGTTTTATTCTTTCTTTCCCACGTCTTCCACTTCCAACATCAGGTTTCCTTTTTTTGCCTCTCACGATCTCCACCGATGGTTGCGGCGTCCTTCCAAATTCCGTCCTTCAGCCTTCACCTGTTACAAATCGTGTAGTAATGGAAGACTCCGTCGGCCGCCTCAAATCCACCGCTACGGATACCCCAACATTGTATTTCCTTCGTTCATCATTTCAATCGGAATTGCATGAGTCTATTTGACGTTCAAGCTTCCTCCTCCTTCATTGCTCGGTTGTTTCAACCATTATCTTTGGTATTGTCTTCTCTCATCCATTTTTGCCTCTTCTCCTTCTGGCTCTCTCGCTTCCCTTACTTTTTGTTGCAATCCGATTTAGTCGGGGGCATAATCTGTCAAATTCACTGTCTTCGTGTGTTGTGACTCAGTTGGTCCAGCGAGTACTATCGTCGAGCGTTGATTAAGTGGATTGGAACCTCCTCGCCTTCATCCCCCTTTCTTCTTCTTTCTCAATTGTCACGACTTTTAAGACCCCACCCTATCAATTCTCAATTCTATCAGTTTCGGTCTCTATCATGTTTATGAATTGCATCTCCGTCGTTTAATCGATTTTAGTTTGCTCGAAGCTGAACGTGGTAACAACGTCCCTCCCTTAACCTACTCCATTTCGATTTCGTTCTAGCAAAGTGGTTTTTTATCTCAGAATTACTGGGGTTTCATGTGGAAGGTCAAGATATATGGGAGCGACTATTCCGAAAAATGGCGTTTGGGAAGCTAATACGGGGTGATATCCTTCGAACAAGTGAGCTTTGACTCTCTCAACTTTCATTAAATGATAGAAATAGTATATATGTTACTCATATCATATGATATAATAGATAGATCAAATGACTTGGATCCATGTTTCATAAATATTATGCTGCATTTTTATTGTTTTTTGCTTGAAATTATGTATTGGGTGACTTCTATATGTATATAGTAGCATCTGTTTAACTATTGATGGCATTTTTTATAAGTGTAATTAAGTGATGACACTTTCAAGACCAAGCCGTTAACAATATATGATGGTGTTGGCTAGCCGTGGATAGATTGTGTTGGCTAGCCGTGAATCCAGTGTAAAAACTCAGGAATGACGATGACACTTGAGGTTGAATTGAGATTTGTATTATCATTATGACTTTGTTATAGAATTAAGTGGGATTCCTATACATATGCAAGTACTGCATATTTATCATGAATGAAAGGAAGCTTCATCTCTCATCAACAACACATCTTCCTCAATTTCACCAGTAAAAGAAAAGCAAAACTCTATGTGCAACAGTAAGGGGAAAAACATGTCAAACAACGATTTCAACACCCCAGAAGCAGACAAAATGTTATCTTCGAGTATCCTACCCTATATATTAATTAAGGTAAGATGTTTGAGCCTCTGTGATAGTAGTTTCGAAAATTTGGTCTCTTCGTATATTTAAGATCGTGGAACATAGTTGGTATCGTTCCGAATGGCTAAGCCTTAATACAAGTTGATTGAATTTAAATATGCAGATCATTTGATCATTTCCCTCCTTGAGAAGCAAAGATGGAAGATAAAATAAAGTTGTGAATGTCTACAATATATCTGTACATACCCAACATTAATGGTGAGTTTGCCTATTGTCTTATTCAGGTGTATTAAAAGGAGTAATTCAATTTCTTTTTGTTGACAATTTGTTTTGAATTGCCTGTTTCGGATGCAGGTTACATTAAAGTATAGATGAACTATTATACTTTTAATATATGCTTCTCCCGCAAAGAGCTCTTTTATGCACTAATTTATACGGTAATTGATTTGTAATATGGAGCTTCTTTTGTGATTTTCACTATCTAAGAAGTGTCATTCATATAACCGTAATGTAAAGTTGCTACCTCTTCCGTTATAGCTTTGTGTGTGATGTATTGGAAGGAGGTTTTCTCGCAAGTTTAATCAAGGTATATATGTGATTTTCTAATTCCATTTTCTCTTATAAATTAATCTCCATAAGAAAAAAAAATGAAGTATGATATTCTTTTATTGCAAATATATTTTAAAAATATTTATTTTAATCTAAATAAATTTTAAGCAAGACCCAAAGACTTGCGCGTAGCGCGGGCGTCAACATCCTAGTATTAAAAAAAATTAGAATTAGTAAAACATATCATTTAAAAACAACGTTTCTTTTAAAGAGGAAAGTTCTGGTGCGAACAAGTATTAACGTAAGAAAAACGAACAGTTGACGTGATCAGATTATACGTCAAAGTTCATATTCTGGATGGTAATGTTCATAATCTAGGCCATGAGAATTTTTGAACGTTTGCAGTGAGAGACATGGTGACATACTTGAAATTATTGCGAACTTTTTTTTTTCTTCTCAAAATGACCTCAAAAAATATATCGCCTAGACTGAATTTTACCGACTAATATTAGGAACATTAGCTTGTTATTTGTGAACGCGAAAAACTTTGTTTTCTTTACGTTAAACCTTGTTAACAAAGCTTTATCAAAGATAAGTGTTCAATTCTAGTTTGACATTTATCAATTATCTTTGGTTTTCAATTCTAGTTTGATCAGTTTTCATTTATATGAAATATTTTTCCAGTTTAAAGATATGTTACCTATCAAACATACCTTTCTCACTACTCACTACTCAATATTTTTTCCTCCACGCTATCTAATTGTAAATTTTGTTGAATGTGTCAAAATTACAATGTTCTCATTATACTTCGGTAAGAAATTGATGGGAGAACCAATTAACTTGGTCATACCCGAATACTACCCCTAAAGAATTGGGAACAAAGAGCTCCATCAATTAAAAAACGATAGAATGATATATACATGCTTTTCTTTTACTAGTTTCAATACACTTGTACCATGTGGAAGCACCTTTAAAAATCTTCTTGCAGTCGGCCAATTCAACAATTTGACATAGTCTTGTATTCCATGCATGTCCTAGTCTCAAATCAGTTTTAAGTTTCAGTTTAATCTTCCAATGTAATATGGATCGGTCGACCGACCATTTCAAATTAATGGAAGTTTGAAGCTATAAGTAGTGTGAATCTCATAACCAAGAAGGTACCTACAATGTAATATCTACTCTTGAGAAACGTACAGAACATTAAACATTTCGGATACAATCTCGTCATGGCTGCGCTTTCAGAGTTAATCGCATTTGTGGTGGCTTTGAGTTTCTTCGTCGGTCTTGCCATAGCTGGTGAATATGACTCGTACTACTCGCCACCAAATTACTACTCGCCGCCTTCATATTACTCTCCCCCAAAGTACTACTCTCCACCTTCATACTACTCGCCCCCGAAATATTACTCTCCACCTTCTTACTATTCTCCGAAATACGATTCTCCACCAAGCTACTATTCTCCACCAAAATACTACTCTCCTCCATCATACTACTCGCCTCCGTCATACTACAAATCTCCTCCTAAATACTATTACTCCCCACCTTCACATTACTATTCCCCTCCAAAATACTATTCTCCACCTTCGTACTCACCTCCAAAGTATTACTCACCACCTCAATACTATTCTCCACCGTCGTACTACAACTCTCCTTATTACAAGAAGTGAAGCCTCTATATAAACAGAAGAGAGAGCATTCTCTTTTAAACTATATATGTTTGTTCGTGTAACTTAAGTTAAACTTCTATTTCAGTATTTTTCATCAGTGTGATATGTACGTATGAGAATAAATAACCATGTATGTGTGATTTTATGTTCTTTATCGACATTAAATTGTCTGAATGCACGCTAAGGACAATGGTTATTAAAATCGCGATCCCAATCCGTGTGTTTAATTCTCCGAATTTTAACTTTGAATAACTAAGACATCTATAGTGTTGTATTTAGATTTGGGATTCGAATAGAAAAAACTAATCCCATTCCTATGAATTGAAAGGATATTAACTTTAGAGCCGAAGAAGTTAATTTTCACACTGATTAAAATAGTAAGAAATTGAGTTTAAAAGTAGACATTCTATCACAGCTCTGCAAGTTTAAAAGTAGCCTTAAGGCTACTTTATACTCCGGTTCAGTATAATTGTGGTTAAAATTCCAATAAATAAACCCAGGCTATGCTAAATCCGGGTTATAAAAGTATATTTTAAACAACTTTGCATTTTAACACTTTATACCCCTTAATTTTCAGAACCGAGATAAAATCCCGGTTTAAACGCCACGCGATAGTGTTTTAAAATCAGTGGGAAAACAATTGGTCCATAAAAGACACTGTAATGGTGGAATGGTTCTAATTCTAGTAAATTTTGAATGATTTTTATAACCTATGCCCTAAAGGCATACTATAAGAAGCTTATTGTGGAAACAATTGTAAAACAGTTTGATTTTAAGTTGTATTTTTTGATGTGATGAGTTTATACATTTTTCATGCAGGAAAATAATTTCCATTAGAAGTAAACATATCTCAATATGTTTCTATTCGATTCCAAATATTGAACTCGATATATAGACCCTATCAACTATTTAAGGCTGGTTTTTTAGTAACTATTTTCTAAAACATATTTAGTCAAGTTTTGAACATTACTGTCCATATTATGAACATTATTGTCCCTATTATGAACATTAACTTGTTATCAGTGAACGCGAAAAATTTCATTTTACCTATGTTAAGCCTTGTTCTCACCCGAATTCTTTTCTATATATGTCATGGTGTTGACTGTGGACTGTTGAGTGGTGTCGATTATGATACTTTCTAGCTAACTAGTTGAATCTGTGTGTTTAATTCTCCCGATTTTAACTTTAAACTAGACTCTTTGGGCGCTGGTTTTACGGCCTATACAACTTTACAATAAGGTGTTGCGGAATCGAAAAGTAGAAGATGACGATATGTTCCATACGGATCCAATATAGACATGTGTTAATGGTTCAAAATCTTCATTTGTGCGACATATTCGTAAACGTAGGAAAGAAATTGGAAAAGAAAACAATTAAGAAAATGATAAATTAAAAACAAAGCATTAAATGTGTTGTGATTAATTTGAGAAACCCATAATTTTATAGTATACTAGACTTTTTGTGCCCGCGCGTAGCGCGGGTTTTACAGCAAAAACAAATTCATGTTAAGGCGTTGCGGAATCGAAGAGTAGAAGATGATGATATGTTCCATACAGATCCATTATAGTCATGTGTTGATGAGTCTAAATCATCATTTGGATGACATATTCGTAAACGTAGGAAAGAAACAGGAAGAGAAAAAAATTAAGAAAATGATAAATTAGAAACAAAGCATTAAATGTATTGTGTTTAATTTACCTCACCCCTAATTTTATAGTATATTAGGATTAGGATAGGATTAGGATTAGGATAAGATTAGGATTATGATAAGATTAGGATTGCTAACACACCTATAGTATTGCATTAAGTTTTTTGTTTCAAATAGAAAAATACTAATTACATTCCTATGAGCTGAAATGATATTAATTTTAGAGTAAAAAAAGTTAATTTTAATTTCACTGATTAAAATAGAAAGAAATTGAGTTTAAAAGTAGACATTCTATCACGGTTCTGCAAATTTTGGGATATAAAGGCTACTTTTCTGTTCCGTATAATTGTGATTATAAAGTCCACTTTATATCTGGGTACTCTAAATCCAGGTTTAAAAAAGTATTTTAAACAACGTCATGTTTAAAAACTATATCCTGTAATTTTTAAATCGAAGCTTAAAATTCCGGTTTAAATAATTGAACTTCAAACACCACGTAATATGTATATATATATATATATTAAAGGAAAGCTATTTGCAGATCTCCCCTTAATTCTAGCTTAATATGGCTTATGTGTAATTTTGTTGTTAATCCTCTAAAAATAATTTTTTAAATTTTTTATTTTTATAAAAATTCTCAATAAATAGTAGTTTGTTAACTATTTTGTAGGCTCCAAATTAAAAAAAAAAACATTTTAATTATAATTCTAAAATATTTTTAGCTTTTATTTCATGGTTTTTATACTAAGACAAGTTTGTTGTTAATCCTAGCTTAATATGACTTATGTGTAATTTTGTTGTTAATCCTCTAAAAATAATTTTTTAAATTTTTTATTTTTATAAAAATTCTCAATAAATAGTAGTTTGTTAACTATTTTGTAGGCTCCAAATTAAAAAAAAAAACATTTTAATTATAATTCTAAAATATTTTTAGCTTTTATTTCATGGTTTTTATACTAAGACAAGTTTAGTTCGCATGTTTCTATTCGATTCCAAATTGTCCTAGTTTATTGAACTCGATATATAGACCCTATCAACTATTTAAGGCTGGTTTTTTAGTAACGATATTCTAAAACATATCTAGTCAAGTAGTGTACCCTCTAAAACGAAAGAATAAACCCTTGAACAATTAAAAACTCAATATTTATGAAAGATGCTAGGAAAGAGGTGTCTCTGGGCTTTTATCTGATGATGGCTCTGCTTTGAGGGATGCGGATATCCTAGTTTATAATTGGGATGATGGTTGGATCGAACAACTCTTAACTTATGCAAAAGGAACAGTTCGCATTCACATATTACACGTCAATGTTCATATTCTAGATGGTAGTGTTCATTATCTGGGCCATGAATTTTTTTAAACGTTTTTAGTGAGAGATGTGGTGACATAAAATTATTACGAACTTTGATTTTTGTTTTTGTATTGTTTTTTCTCAAAATGACCTCAAAAAGTTTCGTCAAAATTTTGAACATTACTGTCGTTTTACCTATGTTAAGCCTTGTTCTCAACCGAATTTTTCTCTATATAGTCATGGTGTTGATTGTTGACTGATGAGTGTTGTCGATTATGATACTTGCTAGCTAACTGGTTGAATTCGTGTGTTTTAATTCTCCCGATTTGAACTTTAAATTGCTAACACACCTATAGTATTGCATTAAGTTTTTTGTTTCAAATAGACAAATACTAATTACATTCCTATGAGCTGAAAGGATATTAACTTTAGAGTCAAAAAAGTTAATTTTCACCGATTAAAATAGAAAGAAATCTACCTAACTACAATATAAGGGAGAAGCAATGTCTATGTAAAAATTTGCGCCACCTCAGCGCCATATATTTTATTCGAAAAAAAGGAAAACTAATTTGTTGGGCTGCTTCCTTCTTCCATCGTCAAAACCTGATAAAAAAAAACTAAAAACCCTATCTTTTCTCCCTTTAACAACCTCTTCCCTGTAAATTCTGCGAACCACTCCTCCAATTCACCTCCACTTGAGAAGCCATAAAAAAAACATCCGACTTCCCAACCGACTCATTCAATCCTGCCCTTTCTCCTTTCTCCTACACTATCCATCTATGATCTCTCCCTCTACTCTTCCACGTTCTCCTCTTCCACGTTCTCCTCTAACAATACAAGTAAAAATATATATAAGGTTACGATTCTTTACTCTTCCACGTACTCTTCTACCTATCGATCGATCTCTGTCCCGTTCTCCAAACCCTAACAATTTTATCCGTAACCCCTCTTAGTATGTTTTAATTTTGAATTCTGTTGTGGTTTTGATAATTAACATTTCATTCCTTTCTATGTAGTTCCTAAATTCTCCAATTGAATTCAGTTTTGCAAATACTTGATGTTGAACTATAACTATCTCTTTATTTGTACAGATTATGGCAATCTAAATCCTTATGTTCTGTAAGTTTTGATTTTGAATTTTGTGTGTGATTATGATAGTTAGCATTATATTCCTTTCCATGTAGTTCCTAAATCTCCAATTGAATTCAGTTGTGCAGATATTTGAGGTTGAATAAGTCTATAACCATCTCTCTATTTGTACAGATTCCAGCGAGGTACACAAGGAATCCTTGATTTCGATCAATTTTGTCATCTGGATATATCAGTACAGGTATCCTATTTCGTGGTGGATTATAGGGTCTTGATTTGCTTATATTTCATCTGGATTTTTTCTTTATATGGTCTTAAATATACGTTGTTCATTGTCATCTTATCCACTTCCTCTCCAACTTCATATGCTACATTTCCATGTGAAAGTTGTACATTTATGAGTATACAGGTTGCAGGGTTGATTATAGGCTCACCTAATACCAAGAAAAGGACAATTAGAAGAGAGCTAATGTTATAAATATAATTTCTCTTATTCCATCAATCAGTTTTAAGTTTAATTGTGACACTGCAGTCAGGAATGAGAAAATAAAATGTTGTTTAGCTTTTTAATTTATGTGGAAACATTCTGATAGAAGACATAAATTTGTGTGGAACTCTAACTGAGAGTGAATAGTTTGAGCTTTATCAGAATAAAAGTATGGACACAATGGAAAAAAATGCTAACACTTGGTGAGATAAGTAGGTGGAACTAGACGGGAATAATTTATCATGGTGATTATGATGCTTGCAGGTAAGTGTCAGGCTTAGGTTTTGTTATACTTGCTAGCTCCATTTGGTATTTTCATTCATGGACTTTAGTTGATACTAACCTTAAGTTTCCAGGGATGAGGGTAGCCTGCTAGAGTTGACAAGGGCCCTCTTGGATATATGCCACTTAGAGATTCAGAGAAATGCAAAAAATGGATGCACAGACAATGATTTCAAGTTAGGTAGATGAGCTAGGTATCTTGGGATTGATCCAGAGATACTACAGTTCCTCAAGATCTTGTAATCTTTCGGTTGCAATTCGCACTACCTCGCGTTGGTTCTTTCAACAGATTTTCATCTTCGAACAAGTAACCGAAGAAACACTCGACTCTGAATTCCTTCGGCGACGAAGAACAACAAACGCCCTCCGGGGACCTCCCTCCTCCCTCTATGATTTCAGCATTCCATCGGCGACAGAGAACAACAAACGCCCTCCGGTGACCTCCCTCCTCCCTCTATGATTTCAGCAATATAATCAAATTTACTCAAAATATGGGATTTCATTTGCTGTTTTTTTTTCATAAAACCTTTCATATTCTAACTTACAGTGGCTAAATATTAGGATTTTAGGAATATGCCTTAAACTGGTTGATTAAAGTGAAAAGAGATAACCGATGCAGTCAAAATAGGCTCACCAACTACTGCACTACTAAGATTATAGTGTTATTGGGATGAGTTTTCATTTGAGAATTTCACCATATTGTTCTGATGATAATGATCTTGATGCAGATACTGAAGGACACGAGGAGAATACTATTACTCCTGACCCACCAATTTGGTTCAAGGTATATGGAGTTTATGTTGTTTGTTGAAATGGAGTAGGAATTTGCACTAGCAAGGCTCAAATTATAAGGCAATTGCTTTCCAGACTTGTTGATCGAAGGAAAACAATAGCAAGGCTCAAATTGGTGAAGTTTGGCATTCGAAATTGGACAACGATAACAAGTGAGTTGAACTTTATTAGAACGTGAGTTTCATGTAAGATCCGTCAAGTTCTTTTGTTGCTGATTTTTCAACAACCCTAGAAGTTCATGATTTCGTTTTCCTGATATTATTACATAGTAGTCAGCTGTAGTTTTTGTTTTTGTAGTGATGTTCATTATGTAGAGGTGGGTTTCGTTCATAGCTGTATTTTATTTTGAAACATCACTAAAACTGTTGACATCTTGGTAGGAAATCAGGATTCTGGAAAGTTAATTTTATATACTGAAATAATATATAATTTGGACTACGAGGAGGTTTGTTCACTACAATCTAATGTTGGAAAGCAATTGATATGTGTTGAAACATGTAGTCCAGTACTTTTTTCGTTGAAAAATAATCGATGTTTCGGTTGGATGTCATTTGTATCTTCGTCAGCAGGGCTAAAGCCAAGTTAGTTTTCGTGCACAATCAAAAGAAAAATCTAGGGTTTGCTAGATAAGTCTCAGGTAATCCTCTCGCCCATTCTCTCTGCTCTTCTTCCTCCGACCTCCATTATCTATGCTTAATTCTCCTCATCTGTTGCAGTTATTAGCAGGAAGGACCATGATTGAAACCCTTCTCAAGAAGTGTGACGAGTGGAAATGTGGTGCATGCTCCCTGCTAGAGAATGTAGATGATGTCTTTAATGTCACAATTATCAGAAATGAAATAAGTCACGATTTAGTCTTAAAAATTGATCAACTAATAAGTCTATGGAAGGTCTCAAAGCGGCAGCATTTTCCTTAGGGTTTTAAGTTTCCTGAGATGCTTAAACTAGAAAACGCCTCCTTAACCTTGCAATGGTGCTCAAAAGCTACCTCCTTTTTCCCTCTTGCTCCCCAGAACAAGGTATTTTGCTTCTTGTACTCACATAACCTACATACCTTCAACTTTAATTTAGATGTGGAATATATATTTACATGAACATCCCAATTTCTCTCAGACAAGTTGTTTTATGTTTACATCAACATCGTAACCCCTTGAATCAGCTATTGCCTTAATATGTATGATTTTTGTAAAGTTCCACTGAACAATAAGGAAATTACATAAACTTTTTTTTCTGTTCAACTATTAATGTATGTCCCTGTTGTGTTTGTAGGAGGTTAATAACCTGTCTGAAGTTGCAAAAGATCTTCCCACTATGTATATAGCAAGAAATTTTTGTTGGTCTTACTGATTGACGTAATCTAATGGCTTAAGAATGCTCTGGAGGTCTTAAATATATCTATTGAGTTTAGAAAATTTCAGCTAACTGACGCCAAAGAGCTTATTGCGGCTTCTCCGATGGTAGATATTTTCTCTGAATCTCTTTCTGTCAATTGCAAATGTTTGAAGGGAATTAGACTCAAATGGATGGTACTTTGTTAACACTGCTACAACTTATTCATGTCTTACAGAAAAGTGTATTATCCTTCCCAACAGTGGTCAAAGATCTTGAGAATGTTGTTGAGAAGCACAAGTGAGCTCTTTGATTCTTTGATATACTCCATGCCTCGTGCTGTCGGAAATTGAAAAGTGATTATCTTGAAAAGCCTTATATGTGAAGTTTATTCAATTTGAAAACAGTTCACCTGTGCATCTCAACTTATATGTTGTGAAGTTTATATGTGATTATCTTGAAAATCCTTATATGTGAAGTTTACTTCATCTTGCATTTTTAATAGTTGTGTTAAAAAGTAAAAATGATAAACATTACGAAATAGTGACAGATGAAGTAATTACCTATGATGAACATCTCTGGCTAGGTTATTTTTGCTTTTCTAGGATGGTGAACGATAAATCCTGTAATCACACTACCTTAAAAAAAAATTAGTAGTATATGTAGGGTATAAGCTTAAGTTCTGAATTGCACCAGTTTCTTCTCCTTAAACTTGGTACTCATTCACACGCATCGTTTTCATCGAGGTGCAGATGTCTTGTATTTTTATGTATAAGTGACAATAATTTTTTCAAATTGTTTTGATTTAAGGATACATAGAAAATAGATTATGTTGGTATATTGTATGCTTATATGTTGTTAGGTCTGTGATTTTTTAGAAGCGTTTCTCCTGATTTTGGGGAGGATTGGATTGAAGAGCTTTGTGGTGCTTCAAAAATTGAGTAGCTTGTAAGTTACATTACTTTATTCGATCACATGAATCTGCTCTTGGTCATTTTTCAAGAATTCAGATTAAATCCAACTGTTAGAGGATTGGATTGGATGTGTCTAATAAAAGTCCTTTCCTGAGCACTCACTTCTTTTATTGTGTTTTCTTTTATGCTTCCAACATACCAGGATAGGGTTAAGCCATATTGATTCCTTATTCATGCTTGGTCTTGCCCTTTTCTTTCTTAATGTGTATGGGAAGAGTCATGGCAGTGGGATTCATACGTGTGAGGATGGTAGTTGGTATGTTAGAGAATGAATCTCCCTTCAAACATTAAAGGAGAAGCCAATTCTTTGACATGAACAGAAAATTGTGAATCAATTCATTCACCAGTAGCTCAAATTTAGATGTGTACTGACGTGTGTTCCCGTACCATGTACGGGGTCGCATGTAATAAATATTTTAATAATATATTTATATTTTATACTATTAATTAGTTTATAGATTGTAGTTTATACTTTATGATTTATAATTTATAGATTATAGTTTATGGTTTACGATTTATGTTCTATAGTTTAAGTTCATTAATAACTCAACTTAATTAGATTGATAACATAGTAATAGATAAAGATATATATATATATATATATATATATATATATAATATAAGATAAAGATATGATATGATAAAAGATAAAAATCTATATTTCTTTTTGTTATATAACCTATTAGATATCTTTTTGATTTTTTTACTTATTTAATTCAAAGATATATATCAAAATATAAAGTCGGATGACGTGGAGGATGACACGGTGGATGATGTGACATAGCTTAGAGGTCGACACATAGGCGAATTGAATATAAGAGCGACATGTGGCAAAACAATTAGTATATGTATAGATTTGCTTGGTTGTTACTTTCGAGATTTGATATTTCAATGAATCATCTGTCATATTTTATTTGAATTGTATTATAAATATTGTACAAACGTAATTGTGTATCGATTCATGTATATAATATATTATATAGTAGAATATGCAAACTTAAAAATTTAAATCACCCCGGATTATCCCGTGCATGGCACGGGGGTTACACTAGTTGAGTTTAAAAGTAGACATTCTATCACGGTTCTGCAAATTTAGGGATATAAAGGCTACTTTCCGGTTCCGTATAATTGTGATTATAAAGTCCACTTTATATCTGGGGTACTCTAAATCCAGGTTTAAAAAAGAATTTTAAACAACGTCATGTTTAAAAACTATATCCTGTAATTTTTAAAATCGAAGCTTAAAATTCCGGTTTAAATAATTGAACTTTAAACGCCACGTAATATATATATAGAGGGAGGCTCCGGTAAGACCAATTTTGTAGTAAAACGGAGTTAACGAATAGGAGCCATAGGATGAGATTAGATGAAGGGCTAGATTAGAAGTCTTGTAATTAAAAGAAAATAAGGAAAAAAATAGCATAACCCCTTCCTTAATTCACGCTGTCTCTCTCTCTCTTCCATCAATTCACGTTGCCTTTCTTCCATCGTCATTCACGTCCAGTTTTTTCTTCCCGACAGTAACAATAGTTGATTGATACAACACCACTCAAATCTCCATGGAAGAAGGTTAGTATTGAGATATGCATCAAATTTGTTTACTTAAATCGACTTTGGTATAATAGATTCATAGGACTTGATTAGGGTTTTATTAGGGTTTGAGTATATTTGACTTTGATTTATGCATCAAACTAGGGTTAAACAGGGTTTCGTTCTGATATGCGACAACACCAAAACGATATGCATGTGACATTCGGCGGTATGCAGTAGCAGTTTAGGGTTTCACATTAATTTTGTTATGCAGTAAAACTGTAGTCGTATGCGTTTCGGAATACATGTTATGCAATTGGATATAATTGATATGCAGTAGATACGTTTTGATTCTAACAATAACATTCGCCTATCAAATCGAATTATTAGCCAAGTGGATGTGACATTCAACTTTCACATTATATTTTTGAGGTTATGCACTCTGATTTATTTGGTATTCCATTGTTCTAAATGAATGTGCATTTACGGTTCACTGATATGCACAAAACTGTATCAGGTATGCAGGAGAACCGACCTGATGATGTGATATATTCTTCCTCAGACGATGGTGGTTATTTTATGTCAGATGATGATGAAGAAGCATTATATGGCACCGAATGTGTTATTGACGCGAAAGACACAAACGAAAAGTATTGGGTTCCTCATTGCCCCGATGACATTAAACCAATAATTGGAAAATCCTTTAATTCCTTGTTGGAAGGAGAAACATTCTATAGTAAGTATGCAAACACTGTTGGTTTTCAGATTAAGAGAGGCAACCATCACAAATTCAATCACACAAAGGTTAGAAAGATTCAGTACTTACAATGCAATAGGGAAGGATCCAAGAATACAACTAACAGTTTAGGGAAGCGTAAGACAACATCGAATAGAGTACAATGTTGCGGAAGTTTGTCTCTCAAATCTAGTGATGGTATTACATACGTTGTTGATAGATTTGAAGAGAAACACACCCACGACATGATTCCTAACGTAGCAAAACATTTGATGAAGGGCAACAGGAAAATGGATATTGGCCACCAAAAATTTATGTTGGCTTGTGCTAAGGCGAACTTGGGGCCAGTAAAGTCTTATAATCTCTTGAAGGAGATGGTTGGTGGATATCATAACATGAGGGTCATGGCAAGAGAATTTAAGAATTTCAAGCGGGATCTTATGGCGAACATCAAAGCTGCTGATGCGCAAATGGTTATCAATCGATTTACGAAGAAGAAAGAACAGTGTGACTCTTTTTACTTCGAGTATGAAGTAAACGACGAACAACAACTAACAAGGTTGTTTTGGGCGGATCCAATCTCACGTCGGAACTATGCTGCATTTGGGGATGTTGTCTCTTTTGACTCGACTTACAGAACTAACAGGTAATCCCATTCACATTATTTTAAATTATGTTGATTTCAATTTAATATGCAGATAGGAATACGAGATATGCGCATAACATTACTTAATATGCATATAGGTACTGCATGGTATTTGCACCATTCACTGGGATTGATAACCACAAGAAAAGTCTTACTTTTGGTACTGGCTTAGTCATGAAGGAGGACGTGCAATCATATGAATGGCTCTTCAAGAACTTTCAGAAAGCAATGGGGCCACCACCGAAGATCATTGTGACGGATCAGGATCCGGCGATGAAGATCGCCATAGAGAATGTAATGCCTCATACTAGACATCGGTTATGTATGTGGCACATCATGGAAAAGGTTTCAAAGAAGGTCGGTGCAAAGAAAATTAATTCCAAGGATTTCAGAAAGAGGTTGGGGAAGTTGGTTTGGGATGACACCCAATCTATTGAAGAGTTTGAGAAAGGATGGATCGAATTTGTTGTTGAATATGAGTTGGACTGTAAACCATGGTTCGGGGATATGTATGCACTACGTCGCTATTGGATTCCAGTGTATTTTAAGGATATCGTGCTTGGTGGGCTTGTTCGCACAACATCGATTTCAGAATCTCAAAACAGGTTTTTTGGGAACTATTCGAACAGGAACTTCAGCTTTGTTGAGTTATTGATGCACTTTGATAGTGCAATGGAAACCTAACGTTATAACCAATTGAGGAACGATGTTGCCTAAGCTTCACGAGCACATGATTTCTTAACACCATTGTTAATTGAGAAGGATGCATCTAAGGTCTACACCTTGAATATATTCACTATGGTGCAAGCCGAGATTTCTGCAGCGTGTTTTGAATGTTCAACCACTAATGAGGATGAAGGTATGTAGTGGTTTTTTGCATATCGTTATATCTGCATATTGTGACATGCACAAATGCATATCTATGTTATTATGCTGCATATCAGTACATTGACATATACTACTTATGTACATTTAATTTTATTCTTATTGTTCATACGAATATATATGCAGATGAGGATAGGGTGACGTTGATACGCTACACTTTGTATGGCGTAACTAGGGGTTATTACATTAGTTTAGGAGTGTTATCACAAGTATTTGGAGTTATTGTTATATTCTGAGTTGTTTATGAAGAAGTGAAGAAATGAAGACCAGAACCGAAGAAGAAGAAGATCAAAGATTGAAGACATGAAGACGAAGACATTCCGCGGAGCAGCGGCGATCGCCACCATCACTATGGCGATCGCCATTCTACAACAGGAGCATTTCAGGAGTTCGAGAGAGCATGGCGATCGCCATGACTATATGGCGATCGCCATGGGGGTGACAGAGGCTACGACAAAGCTTTATATGAAGATGGTGATCGCCAAGCATCTATGGAGATCGCCACAACAAGGCCGAAGATATTCCGGACTTTCCTTATTTTCCTTTGTTTTTATTTCTTTTATTATTTTCTTATTTTCCTTATTTTAGTTCTAGGATTTATCTTTTACCATATATCTTTAGGGTTAGACTCTTTATATACCCTAGTTCTTTCTATCATCTTTTCTATCATCTTTTCCATCAGACAATTTAGTTCTGCAACCATGAGCAAGAACTAATCTCCATTGTTTTACTTAGCGGTTGAAACCTTCAGTTATTAAGTTGTGAGATTTCTAAACTCTTGTTCTTTTCCTATGGGTTTGTATTAATTCTCTTGTTCTTCATCCATTGACTTCTATTAGTTTTGCTAGCTTGATAACCTAGTTTGATTGATAGTTTTCTATTGCTAGACTAGGAATATACGGTGGAATTCCTTGTCATTGTAGCATTCATAACTGCATGATCTGGTAGTTGATTGCTTTTATGAAAGAGAATTGATTGCATGTTAATACTTGACGGTTGTAAGTTATTGCATGCATCCTTATAATTCCTGTGCCCTTTGCTGCTATTTCATCTAATCTTGAGAGGTTTCCCTGATTGCTGAATAGTAAGTATTATCAGGATCGGTTGGCCTGCTGATATATTAAAGATTGGAATAGGAACATTCCCTAGGATTGAATAGAACTTGAGATAAATCTATGATCAACTTGATTGACTGTTGTGTGGATACTTGCTAGGTGAAACCCCTTCGCATAATATTCTCAAACAAACTTCCTCTGCTTGTTACTGGTTACTTGTGTGTTCTTGCAATCAAACCCCCCCCCCCTTTGGTTACTTGTTACTAGTTGATATTTCACTTGACTGCATTGATTTGGTGTTTTGATTCCCTTGGGTTCGACCTCTACTTACTTGCTATACTCTAGTTAGTGTTTAGAGTTTTCTTTGATTTGGCACTACGAGTTTAGCCTCATCAAATTTGGCGCCGTTGCCGGGGAATTGAATTATTCCAATTCTGTGCTAATTGTGACTTATCAACTGTTTGGTGTGAACCTTTATGGTTCAGACCCGTGCTACTAACTCATCTCTTGTTGCTTTTGATTCAGAGATTGAGAGGACGTTCCACAGGAACCGAAGAGCAGTTTGAACCAAAGTAGCGAAATGGGTGATCGAAATGGACCGCCACTGCCTACTATGAGGCAGCTCACTACCCCGAACTTAGATCAACAACCTCTGGCAGTGAGGTTTCCTGAGATAGATGAGGGTGTGAATTTTGAGCTAAAAGCTGGATTGATTCATGAGCTTTCACACTTTCATGGCTTAACAGGTGAGGATCCAAACAAACATTTGGCTCAGTTTCATGCCATATGTTCTAGCATGAAGCCGAGGGGTGTCACTGAGGAACATGTAATGTTAAGAGCTTTTAGATTCACTCTGAAAGACGCTGCTAATGATTGGCTTTACTATCAAGCCCCTGGGAGTATTGATACCTGGGCCAAGATGAAAAAGGTTTTCTTGGAGAAATACTTTCCAGCAACTAAACTGAGCAGCCTGAAAAAGGACATTACAAATCTCCAACAACACGCAACTGAAAGTCTCTATGAATATTTTGAGATATTCAAGAAGTTGTGCTCAAGTTGTCCTTTCCACAGCTACACTGATCAGGATCTTCTCATGTATTTGTTTAGTGGCCTGATTGATGAGGACCGTCGTATGGTGAAGGCATCCTGTGGAGGTAACTTTTTAAGATTAACTATACCTCAAGCTACTGAAATGTTTGAGGAATTAGCTGAGAGCTCAAGGCAGTTTGGTAGCAGGCAAAGAACACAGTCAGTAAGTTCACTTGATCCCGCTAAAATTCAAAGTGATATGAATGAACTGAAAGATATGATGAAGTCTTTTATGCTGGAAAGTGGTGGTCGACAACACGTGAGAGCTTGTGGGGTATGCACACTCACAGGGCATCTTACTGACGAGTGCCCACAACTCCAAGAACCGAGTGCTGAGGTAAATGCTGCAGGAGGATGGCAACCTAGGCCTAGATTTGATCCTTATGCTAATCATTATAATCCAGGTACAAGGAATCATCCTAACTTGAGGTGGGATAATCAGAATAATGTTCAAAACCCTCAAGTATTGCAAAATCACCAAAATCAGCCTAGACCTCAAAACTCTCTGACTGCTGAAGAGATGATCAAGTCCTTAGCTCAGACTGTGATGCAACAAAACGCTAAGACGGAATCAAGCATCCAAAATCTTGAAAATCAGTTAGGACAGATTGCTCAAGGTGTGAGTAAATTAGAGACCAGGGAACCGGTAAGAAACCCGAGAGAGAACGTCAGTGCAATGTTCTTGAGGGGTGGAAAAACTTTAAATGACTGTTCTGTGCCGAAACCGCGATCGCCAGATCTGAGTGGCGATCGCCATGAGATTACAGAGAGCAAAACAGAGTCTGCATCGCAACCGCGATCGCCATATGGCGATGGCGATCGCCATTCCATTCCAGAAGCTGAGGTGCAAAATTATCCGCGACCGCGATCGCCAGTTGTGGATGGCGATCGTCGGGAGCCCCCTGAGTACATTGATGATTATGTTCGCCCGAATTTTCCACCTCTATTTTCTCAGAAGCCTGTTGCTCCCTTTCCTGAGGCACTGAAGGATACTCGAAGGCTGGAGAACGACAACGAAATCTTCGAAACCTTTAGTAGGTGTGAGGTAAACATTCCTTTGCTCAAACTTGTTAAGAGTATTCCTAGATTTGCTAAGTTTTTGAAAGAAGTTTGCACTATCAAAAGAAATCAAAAACTAAAAGGAAAGAAAAAAGTTGAAGTAAGTGAACAAGTTTCTGCAGTGTTTCAAAAACGCATGCCTAAGAAATGTGGTGATCCAGGCATATTTAGCATTCCATGTGTGATTGGTAAAACTAAATTTGACAAAGCCATGCTAGATTTAGGTGCATCAATCAATGTTTTGCCTTACTCTTTGTATGAATCACTAGGCTTAGGACCTTTGCATAAAACATGAACTGTTATTCAACTTGCTGATAGGTCTACTGTGTACCCAAAAGGGGTTGTTGAGGATGTTCTTGTTATGGTTGGTGATCTAATTTTTCCTGCTGATTTCTTTGTGTTGGATATGGAGCATGCTAATAATGTCACACCTATACTGTTAGGTAGACCTTTCATGAAAACTGCACAAACGAAAATTGATGTTAATAGTGAGACTCTCTCTATGGAGTTTGATGGGGATAAGGTAGAATATAATATATATGATATGGATCCCATTGATAAGAATTCTCTATGTGCTATTGATGTGATTAAGCCTACTTGTAAGGATGAATTACAATCTGTTTTAGAGAATCTCTTAGAGCCCCCAAAAGTAGATATTGTTTTGTCTACTAATATGCAGAAGTGCCAGGCTAAGCCAGAGCCTAAAGGTAAGCTCTCTCCACAACCTTTGGGCAATCGCCCTCCATTACTGACCTCGCCATGCGAGATACTATTGATGTCTAGTGTGCAGGCACTTGATATTGAGCTTAAACAGCCGCCTGATATGGTCAAGGAGGATAAAGTGAATGAAACCACCTTCACTGCTAAAGACAAGGTGGTCAAGGTAAGAGGAACGAGATTCAAGGCGTTCCATGAGTGGATCAAGAGGGAATTCAGACAAGAGACGGTTTTCACAAAGCCAAATGGCGTTAGTTAAATCTCTTGAGTTTCATGTCGAGCCACGACATAAAATAAGGCGCTACTCGAGAGGCAACCCGAGGTTTGAGTTTGTTTTTATTTGTTTTTGTTCGGTTTAATTTTCTTTTTAGTTTTTCTATGGACATGAGGAAATCACCGAAGCGTAGGGTCAGCTACAGTCAGTAGCCAATCTCGCTGTAAGTCTTCTCTCCCGTCTAAAAAAAAAAAAAAAAAAAAAAACCGAAAATCTGAAAATCATTCCGAGAAAAAAATAATATATCGGATTAAAAAAAAAATAGAGTGAAGAAAAAAAAAATATGAGAGAAAAGAAAGTAAGGAGCTGTATTACATCAAGTTTGGTTTCATTAGTACTATCATTTTAGATCTACATTCGCTGAAGCTTAGCTTGTTGGTGACCATGTTCTTTGCAAGGAGTTGATTTGTTTGGGTCACTTATGACATTGGAGGTATTCTTTCTTTTGCTTTAGATGAGCATGCATTATTGGATTACATTTAGTACTCATCTAGTTTCTCATTCTATCACACTTTGAGTTTTATTGGAGGAAGGTCATCCGACCTTGTATGTGAGTCTTCTGTCTCTTTCCCTGAGTTCGATTTTTCTGTCTTCCATTTCATTGAGGACAATGCAATGTTTAAGTATGGGGGAGGAGAATGTATTCACATGTAATTATTTGGGTGTTGGTTGTATCTGCATGAGCTTATTGAATATATATATTGTATGAAAAAGCCACAAAAATTGAAAAAAGGCATACAAAATCCTTGGATAGCAAGATCTATGCAATAAGAAGGTGGCTTGACCGACATTAGGCTGGGGAAAAAATAATTCTTGAGTGATGTGAGTTTTGTGAGCCTGGAACAATTATTGAGTGGTTGGGATGAAAACCCGAAAGGGCACCCAAGCAAGATGAGTGTTATAAAAAAATAAAAAAATTGAGTGTTTTAGGATCATTATCATCTTGGCGTATGGAGACATAAGAAGGAGGCGTATAGGAGGATTCGGGTAGGCCACTTGGAGGAATAAAGTGTAGTTCTGGGTATGTGCTTATTTTATCACATTGTTCTTGATTATTGTTGTTGTGTTTTGTGTGTTTTGGAGGAGCTTATTGGTTATGTAATCACTAGGAGATATTCTTGTACTTCCTGAGGCTTTGAGTATTTTATTGTATGGGTAAATTTTCTGTAAGTTATTCGGGACGAGTAAAAGTCTAAGTATGGGGTATTTGATACGCTACACTTTGTATGGCGTAACTAGGGGTTATTACATTAGTTTAGGAGTGTTATCACAAGTATTTGGAGCTATTGTTATATTCTGAGTTGTTTATGAAGAAGTGAAGAAATGAAGACCAGAACCGAAGAAGAAGAGGATCAAAGATTGAAGAGATGAAGACGAAGACATTCTGCGGAGCAGCGGCGATCGCTACCATCACTATGGCGATCGCCATTCTACAACAGGAGCATTTCAGGAGTTCAAGAGAGCATGGCGATCGCCATGACTCTATGGCGATCGCCATGGGGTGACAGAGGCTACAACAGAGCTTTATATGAAGATGGCGATCGCCAGGCATCTATGGCGATCGCCACAACAAGGCCGAAGATATTCCGGACTTTCCTTATTTTCCTTTGTTTTTATTTCTTTTATTATTTTCTTATTTTCCTTATTTTAGTTCTAGGATTTATCTTTTACCATATATCTTTAGGGTTAGACTCTTTATATACCCTAGTTCTTTCTATCATCTTTTCTATCATCTTTTCCATCAGACAATTTAGTTCTGCAACCATGAGAAGGAACTAATCTCCATTGTTTTACATAGCGGTTGAAACCTTCAGTTATTAAGTTGTGAGATTTCTAAACTCTTGTTCTTTTCCTATGGGTTTGTATTAATTCTCTTGTTCTTCATCCATTGACTTCTATTAGTTTTGCTAGCTTGATCACCTAGTTTGATTGATAGTTTTCTATTGCTAGATTAGGACTATACTGTGGAATTCCTTGTCATTGTAGCATTCATATCTGCATGATCTGGTAGTTGATTGCTTTTATGAAAGAGAATTGATTGCATGTTAATACTTGACGGTTGTAAGTTATTGCATGCATCCTTATAATTCTTGTGCCCTTTGCTGCTATTTCATCTAATCTTGAGAGGTTTCCCTGATTGCTGAATAGTAAGTATTATCAGGACCGGTTGGCCTGCTGATATATTAAAGATTGGAATAGGAACATTCCCTAGGATTGAATAGAACTTGAGATAAATCTATGATCAACTTGATTGACTGTTGTGTGGATACTTGCTAGGTGAAACCCCTTCGCATAATATTCTCACCCAAACTTCCTCTGCTTGTTACTGGTTACTTGTGTGTTCTTGCAATCAAAACCCCCCCTTTTGGTTACTTGTTACTAGTTGATATTTCACTTGACTGCATTGATTTGGTGTTTTGATTCCCTTGGGTTCGACCTCTACTTACTTGCTATACTCTTGTTAGTGTTTAGAGTTTTCTTTGATTTGGCACTACGACTTTAGCCTCATCAGACGTACACTGTAAAAGATCCTTGTGGAAACTTATATGTTGTAGAACGTGCAACGAATAACAACTTCACTACATGTAGTTGCATGATGTTCAACAAAAATGGTCTACCTTGTCGTCACATTTTCACCGCTCTGAAATCTGGGGGTGTTGATATGATCCCTGAATGTCTAATACTAGATAGATGGAGAAAGGGTGTTGCAAAGAAGGCGAATATTAATATTCCTAATAGTGTTTGGGATCAAAGTATGCAATTAGAAGAGAAACAAGCTATGATGAATGAACTGTGGTCTTTAATATACTCATGTGTAGGTGTTGTTGAGGAAGACCAAGAAAAGATCAGTGATTTATTGTCGACATTGAAGAATAAGAAGGTAGAATACACTACAGGTGCTAGTGATGTGCACAGCCAAGCAAATATAATGGGATCAATGGTTGAGACCTTTGCGGGAACTAGTGCACCAATTGAGATTCTTGTCCATCCTCCGGAACAGGCAAAAAACAAGTATGCAAATCATGTGCACCAACTGGGCTTAGGTTTAAAGATGGAAAGGAGAGGTTTGTGGCAAAACATGCGAAGAAGAAGGCTCTAGAGGAAGCCGCAATTCAGAATAAGGGCAAGAGGAAATGCAAGAGGTGCAACAAGTATGCAAATCATGACAACAGAAATTCCAAAGAAATCCTTTAGTTCTGTAATATGCATTTTAATTTTAGAGATGTTGGAATTCGTATTATGCAGTTCATTTGAATAACTTGTCTCGTTTTTTCCAAGATTTAACTTATTTGATGTTATGCAGTTCATTTGTATAGATATGCAGAAACTACCGAGAGATATGCAATTCATCTGTATTGTTGAGGAATAAGCTCTCATGATTTTTCCCATGGTTACAACATTTCGGTTGTTATGGAAATCTTTTCTACGAATATGCAATAACTCCAAGAAAACTAAGGAAAAATTCGTAGATTTCAGTGGAGATATTGGTGTTGTTTCTCTTTTCCCAACTTGTAAAGTATTCTGTAGATATGCAGTTCATTTGTATAGATATGCAGAAACTACCTAGAGATATGCAGTTCATCCGTATTGTTAAGGAATAAGTTATCATGATTTTTCCCATGTTTACAACATTTCGGTTGTTATGGAAATCTTTTCATAGGATATGCAAGAATTCCAAGAAAAATTAAGGCAAAATTATCAAATTTTAGTGGAGATATTGGTGTTGTTTCTCTTTTCCCAAGTTGTAAAGTATTCGGTAGATATGCCATTTTTTAGTTGAGATATGCACAAAATCAGTTGAGATATGCAAACAATCCGAAGAGATATACAGATAATCTGCAACATATAGAATGATCCTTAATAGTAGAATAAAACTATCTATTCTCAATTAAATTAATTGTTTGTAATTAAAATAAAGAATATGACATTAAAAATGACCACTACTGCATATTGAATGCTACCCTGCCACTTTAGCGTTACCGTTATCCTTAGCCTTAGCCTTAGCCTTGTTAATGATTTCATCTCTCAACATGTTCCTCTTAAATGTAATAAGTGCATGCAGATACTTATGACGCAAAGGAAGTATACACTTCGATGAGTTACGCTTGAATCCAGGGTCCCAGTGCGAGCCACCCTAAAAAAATGTCTCCATATGGCGCATTACGTAGATCCCGCTATCGGTCTTGTTTTTGGTATTCACCCATGACAGTGATAGGACATCTTGGGGTGGGTGCGATCCAAGGATTTTACATCTTGATGAAAGATTCATCAATTCCATATATTTGAAGAACATCTTTCTCTGTGGACAATAAAATTAAACAAACGATGCTTCCTTATGCATATCAATTATGGAATTATTAAACATAGCATACCAAACTGATTTAAAAGAAAGTTCATTACCAGCTTGTGAACTAGATGATACTTGTCATTCACGTCCATAACCTCGTCATCGAATTGTTCGTCAATTATGTCTATAGTTTTACGCCAAAAGTTGAAGCATACCAAGTAATACTGACCTTGTCTAAAAACGGGAAAAAACACCTGTCATCCATGTAACATGAATTGAAAAAACACCTGTCATCCATGTAACATGAATTGAGCATGAGATCATAAATAAGATGTTTTAAATAGTAGGTCGGGTGAATGCTTACCAATTCTGCGTCTACAAGGGATGTATGTTTCGTCTTGGGTACCACAGCATTCATACCATCTCGGAATATGCCAAACATTGTGGCCAAATCGCTTTTCGGTTTGGTAACAAATTCAATCTGTAAGTGCATATCGAAGGTAATTAATTGCATATCCTTGTTATACATCTGCATATTACTGTATACCATATGCATACGTACCATACTTGACGGGTAGACGAAAAAACGTGATAAAGTGGTATTGTTTCGAAGCTCTTCTAAATCATTTAGATACATACACCACAAGTTGACAATTTTAATTGAGACAAGATTATTTTCACATAGCGACTTGAAATCTCTTGCTAGAACCGCTTCTCGATTGTTATCGAATAGAACCTCCCTGATTAATGGGTTATAAAGCAATGATTTTAATTATACCATGTAAAAAAGAATTCAATGAATAGAAGAAGTTCACGCATACTAAATACTAACCCATCAACCGAGCATGTAGTCACATAATGATGTAAACCCTGTCAATCCAAGGGCTCTTGTCTGTAAAATGGACCTTTGCATCTCGTTTCGGATGTAATATCACATTCTTCATAGGTGTTGTGAAATCATCATCATCATCATCGATTTGTATGGGATTTATTTGTGCCTGGTTGATCTGAGGAAAAACCCAAGGGGTATATAACAACATGCATATTTGAAATAATGGTTCACGTGAACTTCGTGAATATCATTGAGAAATGGATAATTACAACCACCATTCTTGTTCCTAGTCAGCAGAATATAAAACAGAATAACACATGACTTCTAAGTCACAAAATGGATAATTACACCGTAATAGATAAAATCATAACTTCTCAGCCACCCTACTCCTTCTCCTCAAGCTTATCTGAGCATATTTTTGATTTCCACTACGTTGACCACTACCTTTCTTTACAGTTTTGGACGATTTAGTCCCAACTACTGTAGTTTGGTCCAAATCTACTACTTCAACAGGAGGATGGGTGACAGCAGGAGGATGGTTAACAACAATGTCATTCAAAACGTCATTGACAACATTGTTAGCATTAACCTGATCCTGCATTTGGAAAAGATGATAACTTTTATATGCAAATCATTTAGTTAGGCAATATGCATAAACCACTACATACCTTGTCATGTGCATGTTTTGCTCCAACGACTTCTGCATCCTCTAGTTCAGCAAGACTAGTGGCGTTTTCCCCTTCATTGACTTGGACAGCTGGTTGTTGGTTGAATATTGTCTGATCAGCACCCAGATCAGCCTGATTGGAAAGAAACCATATCAGTTTATGACAGCATTTATCCAAGTTCAATACAGAAAAATGATATGCATATAAACATACATCAAATGCATATAACCATAACTGAAATGCATATAACTATATATGATTTGCATATTAATTAAAACTTACCGGATTAATGTTTTCATTTAATCCAAAGTTGAAGTTTTCATTGTAGTGAGGAACTTCAGCCTCGGTCTTCAGGATATCAGTCCGCCTCGACATTGCAGCCTCGATTTTCCTCAACCAACTTGGTTAGCTCCGGACTAGTCCAAAAGGGATCTTGAGTTTGAGTGAACACATCACCTACTTGTGTAGATGCATCAAATGGTACTTCATTGTCAGAACCAATCCTAGATCCGAGTAATGCCCTTGCAGACTCAATCAATGCATTCGACACCTCGTCGTCCTTGCACTCGTCGGGAATTTCCTTGGTCCTATTAGCTATTATGACTATGGATTTTGCCACAATACTTAAATCCTTCGCCATGCCTTCATTGAACTTCTACAAGTTTCAGAATGCAGAAATATCAACATAATTTAACATCAATATCAACATAATTTATGTATAACATTTATTGGCTAACAAAGCTAGAGAAAATCCTTTGGTTGGAGTATATAACGTTTGCTACATATCAACACAGTTCATCTGCATATCGACATTGCTAACATACAAACAAGAAAACTGACCAGAACAGGCCCGTTTTTAGGGTTTTGTTCTTCAGGAGTTTGACGCGGATCCTGAATCTTTCTATCGTTAATAGGCAATTGAGGCTCCAATTTTCCATCCCCGAGTTGTCCATATTCCATTTCAAGAGCAACCCTCTGGTTAACAAGGTCTTCAGTCCAACCAACAAACGCAGGAAACATTTTTGGTATCGCTCGGTTGGAGTACAGCACCACACGGTCTAGATACAGAATCTGAATTTCCAGCAATGGAATTTTGGTCAACAATATACATTATAAAATAGTAAGAATAAAATCAAAAAGTGCCAAAGAGAGTTACCGTCAAGAAGTAGAGTGGACCTATGAAGAAAGCTTTTCGATTTTGATCTCATTTCTTCTTGGCAATGATAAGACTGCTTATAACAAAGCGACACCAGTTCAGTTCACTCATTACAGACATATTCTCAAAGTAGCCATAGATGAGGGTTTGGTTTGCGGTACCACTTTGCGTCGGTTCAATGACGCAAGACTGAAAACTGATCATGAACTCCCGTAAGAATTCATCACCTCCTTCTTGGAGCGATAGCATGCGATTCACTACATCCTCGTAAGAGATTTGGTGTTTTTTCTTGACATAAAGATCCCTCCAAGCATCAACCACATCCAGCCTACAATTCTTATCAAGCTTGATTATTTCTCGGGAGCCACGAGGAATGCCAAGAGAAATCTCGACATCAGACTCTGTGACATCCAACTCAGACTTGTGTGGAAGTGTAATCTTACCCCTTCTGGGGTTGTAATTCTCAACTAACCGCCTACACAGAAAGCTGGAAAAGAGAGGATATTTATATCAACATGAATATACATTAACACCTCTTCTGCATATCAGACTAACTATACTGCATATACATTAACAAATATTACATGGTTAAACAACAAATACAAAACCTATATCCTCCCTCAATTCGATGTATGGAAGCAAACTAGGCACAACTGCTATTCATTGTACGGAAGCAAACAACAAATCAAACAACAAATCATTACAGCAGAACCTCTTAAAGGATAAAAAGTCAAAACATAAATTCCATTGTTTTGTTATGTAGTAAAACAACAAATCACTATGTTGACAGCAAAACTTCACTTGATAGTCAAACTAACTATACTGCATATACATTAACACCTCTTCTGCATATCAGACAAACTATACTGCATATACATTAACAAATATTGCATACGAACTAATAGATATGTACCTGGGTATCTCAAAGGATGTCATCTGGAGAAGTCTCCCAAAGCCTGCCTCCTCTACGCATTTTCTTTGGGCATCATTTAGTTGGTTGATGGCCCATACGAAAAGTGATAGGTGTCCACGGTGTCTGATCACCTCAAAACCATCTTTTTCAACGCATCTCCTTCGGATAGGTGGTAAGTTTGTCTCTTCGTCAACCATATTATCCTTGCCTTTATCCATCTTATCTTGTGCAGCTCTGTTTGAACATTGCCCTTTGTTCTTTGACCGCTTTCCCAATCTATTAATTATAATTTCATCCTCATTGATGCTATCCTCAGACGCTTCTACAAAAATAAATGCATCAGCTTTAGTAAAACCTAGTATCAATCATGATAGAAATATGTGCAACAACGATTAAAAATTGAGTTTTACCAAATTCTTTCCTCTTGGCATTGCTCTTCCTAGACAGCCCATTCTCTGCTGGTTCATCATCTTGAATGGATGCATTCACGGCTTTGTATCTCATTCTCACGTCACTGTCATTATAATGCATGAGATTGGATGATCTCTTCGACCGTAGAATGTCGGTGAGGGGAGAAGGAGGAGTGAAGAGAACAATTTCAGTACTTTCTTGTGTTCCAGATTGTTTAATTTCTTTGTCGCATGCTGCATATAGAGTAACAATAGTCAATGGATAATTCTTATCATTAAATCACTACTGAAAATCTAAATAGATTGTGAGCAGAGACTTGTGATTACCTTTGACAAGCCTTCGTTTTTTACCTCCATTTCCTTTAGGAGGAGACATGTGTTTCTTCGGAACAGAACCTCGCGCCATGATAAAGACCTTGATTCAGACATGACAAGGCCGAAAATGGTTAAACAACAAATACTTAAATCACTATATATGAAATACAAAACCTATATCCTCCCTTAATTCGATGTACGAAAGCAAAATTAAACAACAAATCACTGTTTCATTTACGCATTCACAAATTTTTTGAATAAAGGTAATCAATGTTTCATAAAAACTACGTAAGTCAAATGCATTGTGAATCAATTTCAATACATCTGACTATATCATCCATTCGGCCATTCACTCATTCATCCATTCACTAATCTACAAAACAAATCAGCAACAATTCAACAAAACAAATTGGAGAATTGATTCAACAATTCAGTAATCTACCACAATTGAGTAATTCAGTAATCTACAAGTCAGCAATACAGTTAGCAATTCGGTAATCTACAATAGTTCAACAATTCAGCAAAAAAAACAATATGACATTAAAAAAATTCGAATCATCAATCCAAATTCACAAATTGGATACAAAATCAACAACAAAATAGATCAAATAGAATCTGACCCTGACTGAATTAGAACTAACAAAAAGAGAGGAAGTATATATGAAAAAAAACTAAGAATCGAACAGGATCATGTGTGGTTTCAGAGAAACAAAATAAAAAATGGAAGCAAAATTCAGTATGGAAGAAAAATTCTACTACCAGATTCTCAGACCGAATCTACTATCAAAAATCGAAATCGATAACTCAGAGAAACAAAAGATCTCTTTATTCGAATTTTATCAAAACCTAACTTCGAAATCTAAAATGGAGATGCAAACAACGAATGAAGAAACGAGAGAGGAAGAGGTACCTTGGAAGAGTACAGTCGGACGAATGAAGAGTGCAGTCTCTGGAGAATTTAGGGCAACAGTGAGTGGGAGAAGATTTAGGGAAAGAGAGGCAGAGGAGAGGAGGAGGAGGACGAATGAAGTCTCTGCGGAGGAAGGCGAGAGGCGGAGGCGAATGAAGGAGGACGAATGAAGTCTCTGGTGCGTTTGAAGAGAGGCGGAGGAGAGGAGAGGGCTGGAGAGAATGAGAGAGAAGGGTTTAGGGAGGAGAGAGAGAGGGTTGAGATTTGATAGCGGGATTTAGGGGAATATGATAAAAATTAAAACGTTTTTTTATTATTGAAAATTCTGAGTTAATCCTTGCCATTCATCCGAAGTTGATCCAACGCTTCTAAATTGTTAACTCCGTTTTTCCCTAAGAGCTGGTTTCTCATGAGCCTCTCTCTCTCTATATATATATATAGAGGGAGGCTCCAGTAAGACCACTTTTGTAGTAAAACGGAGTTAAGGAATAGGAGCCATAGGATGAGATTAGATGAAGGGCTTAGATTAGAAGTCTTGTAATTAAAAGAAAATAAGGAAAAAAAAAATATCATAACCCCTTCCTTAATTTAAGGCATTTAACTATTCTCTCTCTCTTCCATCATTTCACGCTGCCTCTCTTCCATCGTTCTTCTCTTCCTGTTTTTTCTTCCCGACGGTAACAATAGTTGATTGATACAACACCACACAAATCTCCATGGAAGAAGGTTAGTATCGAGATATGCATCAAATTTATTTGCTAAAATCGACTTTGGTATATTAGATTCATAGGATTTGAGTAGGGTTTTATTAGGGTTTGATGAGGGTTTGAGTATATTCGACTTTGATTTATGCATTAAACTAGGGTTCAATAGGGTTTCGTTCTGATATGTGGCGACAATAAAACGATATGCATCAGATGATTCGGTGGTATACAGTATCAATTTAGGGTTTCACATGAATTCTGTTATGCAGTAAAAAGGTTGTCGTATGCGTTTCGTAATATCTGTTATGCAACCGAATATACTTGATATGCAGTAGATACGTTTTGATTCTAACAATGGCATTCACCTCTCAAATTGAATTCTTAGCCAAGTGGATGTGACATTCGACTTTCATATTAGATTCACAAGATTCTTTAATGTAAATCACCCCTAAGTTATATTTTTTAGGTTCTGCAATCTGATTTATTGGGTATGCAATTGTTCTAAATGAATGTGCATTTACGGTTCATTGATATGCATAAAACTATATCAGGTATGCAGGAGAACCGAACTGTTGATGTGATCTATTCTTCCTCAGAAGATGGTGTTGCTTGTATGTCAGATGATGAAGAAGAAGCATTATATAGTACCGAATGTGTTATTGACGCGAAAAGCACAAATGAAAAGTATTGATATTCACTAGGGTTTGTTAGGGTTTCATTCTAATATGCAAAATTAATTAATCGATATGCAGTTCGTAATTGTCGTTGTGCAGTAGCTATTTAGGGTTTTGAATGATTTATGTTATGTCGTAATTAAGTTGTCATATGCGTTTTTTCCCACCATTATGCAATCGGATTTACATGATATGCACTAGATGTGTTGATTTGCTATCAATGTTTATCGCCTCTCAAATCGCATGCCCTATTGAATTTTACTATGAGTCGCTAGAGTTTCATTATGATATGCGATAACAATAAATAAATATGCAGTTCATAATCGTCGTTATGCAATATTTATGTTCGATTTCGCCCCTAAGTTCTTTTTGTTGTTATGCAATCAGATTTATTTGATATGCAATTGTTGTTAACGGATGTGCACTAACTGTTCATTGATATGCACAAAACTGATTCAGGTATGCAGAAGAACCCAATTGATGAGGTGATCTATTCTTCCTCAATGTATACCTATTTAGTTGATATGCACAATGTATTTTATATGGAGTTTAATTAAGAGATAAGTGCTAATGTATTTTCCAAGGTTTACAACTTTCTAGTTGAAATGCAACACATATCTATAGATATGCACTAAATTGGATGATTTCTGTTATGTCGTAATTAAGTTGTCATATGCGTTTTTTCCCACTGTTATGCAATCGCATTTACATGATATGCGCTAGATGTGTTGATTTGCTATCAATTTAATATAGGGTTACAATTTTTAGGGTTATGCTAATTCTAAACTGTTTACGTTATGCTAATTAGGGTTACGATTTCAAATTTTGAGGCGTTATGCATTAAATAAGTTGTCGTATGCATAAAGCTATTAGTGATATGCATTTCGTTGGTATTGATATTCAACACAGGTTCAACACATATTTATAGATATGCACCAAATGTGCAGTGATATACACCATATCTTTAGTAATATCCACCAAATTCGTAGCGATATGAACCAAATTCGTAGCAATATGCACTAAATATGTAAAGATATGCACCAAATCCGTAGGGATATGCACCAAATGTGCTAGGCTAAACAATTGTTGAAATATCTTCAGTACCTCTGCCACTTGCAGAGATGATGTTCCCTTATGTGCTAGGCTCAAAATTGGTCACATCATCTCTTCCATTACACTTGATAGCTGCCTTATCATATGCCCTATTTCAGAAAATCAAACACATGCATATTGTTGGAAGGAGCACGACTTGACTTGAGAATTTTCAAAGTAATAAACCAGCAAGTGATCAAGTGAGAGCAATTTATGTTTAAGCAAGGACCTTGCTGCATCTATTTCGTTGTAGAATAGCCCGAGATATATATACCTTGTTGGATCGGTTAGCACAGTTACTTCCTAGGGAACAATAGGTATTGTTCCTCAGGAGGTATAGCAGCGGAATAATAATATGCAAGAAGTAAACTTTGACACAAGATTTAGAGTGGAAACCTCAACCTTTTTGTGTTGAGTAAAACCACCACCTTCAAGCTTCGCACTTGAAGGATTTAGAAGGGTGTACTTATCTTATTGATTTCTTGTTCGTTACAAAAGAGAGCTCGGATTACGATCACGAATCACTCCTCTCACTCGAGCCCGAACTCAACCGCTAAGCCTAAGGATCACTCTTCTTCTTCTTCTCTGGATTTCTCAGCCGTGTAACTTCAATCAATGCGTCAATTTATTCCTATGTCTAAACCTAGCTTTTATACTAAGATAGTCTAGGTTAAAAACAAGAAAGTAAATCTATAAGGAAATAATATATTTTAGGAAAAAATAATATTTCCTTCCATAAAAACTTATCCGCCCAACTGCCAAGATTGCAATCTTCTTCGAATATATCTTCTTCGAATCTTTCCTTAAAAACTTATTCCTTTATCTCGCTCTCTTTCCGATCGAGCTTTCCTAAAATAGAACACCGCTGTGTAACGTTCCTTTCTCAGCAACGATCCTGAAACACTCAGACAATTCATTAGCAGAATGTTTGTCTCCATTCAAAACATGAAGGAGCCTCAACAAATTCCCCCTTTTTGATGGTGACAAACATTCTCTTCTTTAAGGCATATAGACACTTAAGATATAAGACACGAAAAGTGTATTCACAATATACACATAAATAGTTTCCCTTAGGATTGTTACTGGTAGAGAAAGGATCTGATATTCCCCCTAAAACCTTGAACTTCCTTTATTTTCCCCCTTTTGGCATCATCAAAAAGCTAACGTAATCATATAAGAACTTAAAGCAAGTGAAGTCAGGTCACAAAACAAGCGTTCCATTGATTAATAAGCGTCTGAGGAGCTGACGTTGGTACATAGTCAAACAGGGAAAAGAAAACACAAACAAACCAAACAAAAGAAGGTCATGCAGATTAGGAAAAGGGTACAATAAAGCATAGAAGAGAAGAGGTTGATGTGCTAGGGAACAGAATGTGGGGGTCAAATGTAAGGAAGGAAGGGTGCACGGCAACGTCTTGATACTGCGAAGGGAACCTTACTGGTTTGATTTCGTCCAACGACGGATCTCATCCTTCACGGCAGTGATCTCCTTAGCTAGCCTGTGTTGTTGTTCAGAGAGAAGTCCAACAAGCGTGCACAATTCCTCCAACTTATCATTATGATAGACCATAGTAGGCGCTTCATTCTGTTCCTCTTGAGGGTCTTCTGACAGGGCATCAATCTCAATATTGTCCAAGGCCCTTACCCAAGCACCATCAGCATTCTCGTCAAATCTCATCTTCTTCAAGTTAGCCTCAGCAAGCTCTCGTACATGCACAACATCAGCAGGCCCAGACTCATACACCTTCAGATATTCTAAGACTTTTTCACGATTCCAGGGAAAGGAAGACCATGCATGTCATTCTTCCTGGCATGATCCATGTGCAGCATGATGATCTTAGGCAGATTGATGTCTTTCCTGAGGAGCATCTTATCCATGATTAGAAAGTCTTGGATCAATATTGTGGTGCGCTTCTGTTCTCTGGGGGTAATGTTGCTGATGATGTAACTGTGAAGCCCACGATTCACAATTCCCATGGAGGCTATAGACATCTAGCCTACAACTTCAGTGTTGAAGTCCTGAGAGACGCTCTGAATGGCAGCCAAACTCACATCCTTAGGCCACTGACCTTTAACATACTCCTCAAACCCACAGTGAGGAACTCCAAGAATTAAACCTAACTCAGTGCTTGAGAAAACATGGGTTTCCTTACCTAGTTTGAAGGAGGCTTGCACAGCATGAGGTTTCTCAGTGATGGTGAGGGATGTGTAGAACTGACGGAGCAGATGATCATTTACCTGTTCAGCGGAGCAGAACAGCTTTTCCCAGCCTTGGAAGCGAATCATATCAACCAGTGCTTCCATTCCATTGTTGATCAAGAATTGGGCGTTCAATATCAGGTCTCTGATGATCACCCTCTTTCCCAGAGTTTTGCCTTCGGCAATTGATTTTGGAGCTTTCTTGGCTCTGGGTGGTTTTGCTGCAAGACTCCGAGTGCGAGGGCGAGAGAGAGAGGCTTCAATTTTTGTCTTTTTGAGGGAGGGTTCATCGGATTCCTCAGAGACGACGGTTGACGACCGTCGAGGGGTAGATCGAGCCTTTCGTTTGATGATTGGTTCATCCTCGTCTTCCATTGTCAAGTCTGTTACATCCAGACCTTTTTCCTTCTCCTTCCTTCGACTTTCTTCCTCTAGAACATTTGCAACACCCAGATTTGTTGGCGTCGTGGCCGAGGCGGTGCCTTCAGACTTAGTTTCTTGTGGGCTTGCCTCAGGCACTGCTAATTTTGGAGCAGTGATGGGGTCAGGGACAGAGCTAGGGTTAGGGTTAGGTTTTTGTGGAGAGGGCTCTGTGGAGGGAGGCGGACTGAGGAGCTTTACTGTGGAAGGAGTAGAGATTTTTTCTGTGGAGGTGTTGGAGGAGGTGTGAATGGGTGTGACCGGAGGGGTTTTAGATTTGGCCGGAGATGGTGTGGGTGTCTTTGTTTTGGCTGGCTTTGGTGAGGGAGTTTTTTATTTGGCTGGTGATGGAGAGGGTGTATTGAGGCTCCTTCATGTTTTGAATGGAGACAAACATTCTACTAATGAATTGTCTGAGTGTTTCAGGATCGTTGCTGAGAAAGGAACGTTACACAGCGGTGTTCTATTTTAGGAAAGCTCGATCGGAAAGAGAGCGAGATAAAGGAATAAGTTTTTAAGGAAAGATTCGAAGAAGATTGCAATCTTGGCAGTTGGGCGGATAAGTTTTTATGGAAGGAAATATTATCTTTTCCTAAAAGATATTATTTCCTTATAGATTTACTTCCTTGTTTTTAACCTAGACTATCTTAGTATAAAAGCTAGGTTTAGACATAGGAATAAATTGACGCATTGATTGAAGTTACACGGCTGAGAAATTCAGAGAAGAAGAAGAAGAGTGATCCTTAGGCTTAGCGGTTGAGTTCGGGCTCGAGTGAGAGGAGTGATTCGTGATCGTAATCCGAGCTCTCTTTTGTAACGAACAAGAAATCAATAAGATAAGTACACCCTTCTAAATCCTTCAAGTGAGAAGCTTGAAGGTGGTGGTTTTACTCAACACAAAAAGGTTGAGGTTTCCACTCTAAATCTTGTGTCAAAGTTTACTTCTTGCATATTATTATTCCGCTGCTATACCTCCTGAGGAACAATACCTATTGTTCCCTAGGAAGTAACTGTGCTAACCGATCCAACAGGGTGAATTTTCTTTGGCCTGCGATGGGGAAGGTGATTGGATTTCTGCAGGATATTCGATGGCAACTCCTATGGCGACCAGTATTCTTCTTATGGTTTCAGGGCTCTCTTTGCCTGTGAGAGAGATGGAGTTTGTGTTCACCATTGCAGAGAGCTTTTGAGGTTTGAGGGTTTTAGGGTTCTGAGGGTTTGTTCTTGAGAGGATTTGAGGGTGTGAAGAAGAAGACTCAAGAGTATTCTCTTTTTATATTTAGACGTCTACAGAAGTATCTCTTCAAATTTCAAATCTGCAATTTTCCTTGTGTGAATTTATTTCCATAAATTCGACAGTTGGTTGCCGCAATTTTCTCCAATCAAAAACCTTCCATTTTCATCATGAACCTTGGGAGAAAAACTACCATTATTGATCTGTACCTCCTGTCATTTCATACGGCGCTAATAACCATAAAGTTCCCACTTGCAGATTTCAAAACACAGCCTTTTCACCTTTCTTTCCTTATCTGATGTCGATGGTGTGTGATGGTTGGGGTAATGTTACCAGAAGGGGTACAAAGAGAACATCACACGAAAATAACATAGATAGCATGAATTTTAATTATTTTATATCATGGCGAGTGAGTTCAGTTGTGAATGAATAAACAGGGCTCATAGGACTATCATCCATGAAGGCTAAGGGTGGCTGTAGATTTCCTCTATCCTTTGGGCTTATATTGTGGGTTCAGTACATCAAGAGGAATCTTTTGGGCTAGAAATAAGACCTTTTCTCAAAATAACATGACATCAATTGAATACAGTGATTGGTAACTTTCCTAAGCATGAATAGTACTAGCATGCGGCACAAAAGACACGAATTCATATCATAGGAAATCAAGAGTGACCATGCTTCAAAAGATCAAGTGCAGAATGAATAAATTAGCTAATTTCTCCAATCATTGGGGGTTTTATAGAAGAGCAAGATCATTCGAGAGAAATCATACCTAACCCTAGTCGTAGCTTCTCGAAAGGGGCCTTATTTAATGGCTTTGTGAATATGTCTGCGATTTGATCCTTAGACCGAACGTGCTCTATAGAGACGATTCCCTTTTCCAAACAATCACGTAGAAAGTGATGTCTAATATCAATGTGCTTGGTCCTTGAATGCTGCACAGGATTTTTAGAAATATCAATAGCACTTGTGTTATCACACAAAATAGGAACGTTACCTAGGGTAATACCAAAATCACTTAGCTGTTGTTTGAGCCAAATGAGTTGAGAGCAACAAGCAGCTGCGGCTACATACTCAGCTTCAGCAGTGGAGAGAGCAACTGTGGTTTGTTTCTTGGAAGCCCATGACACAAGACATGGACCGAGAAATTGAGCCATCCCAGAGGTGGATTTCATATCTGGCTTGTAACCATCGAAGTCTGCATCTGTATAGCCTAGTAGCTCAAGACTTCCTCCTCTTGGGTACCACAAGAAAAGATCATTTGTTCCTCTTAAGTACCTCAAGATCCTCTTCACTGCAGCGACATGTGTTTCTCTGGGGCTTGCTTGAAACATAGCACAAAAACACACACTTTGCATAATATCAGGCCTACTAGCGGTTAGATAAAGCAATGAGCCTATCATTCCATGGTAGACTTTTTGATCAGCTTCCTTCTTGTCTGCATCAATTCCTATTGTGTCATTTGGGGACATAGGAGTGGAACAATCCTTGGCATCTGCCATCCCAAACTTTCTGATGCATTCCCGGAGATACTTTTGTTGATGAACCTTTGTTCCTTCTTCAGTTTGGACCACTTGTAATCCCAGAAAGAACTGAAGTTCTCCCACCATCCTCATTTCAAATTCACTTTCCATCAGTTTGGTGAACTTTGTAACTAGTTGCTCGTTGGTGGAACCAAATATAATGTCATCAACATACACTTGCACAACCAGAGTGTGCTTACCTTCCTTCAGTAGGAACAGAGTCCTGTCGACTTCCCCTCTGACGTAACCATGGGTTAAGAGGAACTGAGATAACCTTTCATACCATGCTCGAGGAGCCTATTTGAGACCGTAGAGTGCCTTATCAAGGATGAATACATGATCGGGATTGGAAGGGTCTGCAAAACCGGGTGTCTGCTCGACATATACCTCCTCTTTGAGAACACCGTTCAAAAAGGCAGTCTTTACATCCATTTGTTGCAACTTAAATCCATGATGAGCAGAGTAAGCAATCAAAAGACGTATAGCTTCCAACCTTGCAACTGGAGCGAAAGTCTCATCATAATCAATTCCTTCTTGCTGGTTATAACCCTTAACAACCAGTCTGGCTTTGTTCCTCGTAATTTGTCCCTTGTCATCCATCTTGTTCCTAAAAACCCATTTGGTATCGATGACGGATCTATCCTTAGGTCTGAGAACCAGTCTCCACACTTTGTTTCTCTCAAATTGATGAAGCTCTTCTTGCATAGCATTTACCCACTCTGGATCTTTTAGAGCTTCTTCAATTGTCTTTGGTTCAACTACAGAAACAAAAGCACAAAAAGCATGAAATATAGGATTTAAGGTTAGGACTGAACAATCCTTCGAATTTGGATCAGGTGATGTATCAGAAGTTGAAGCAGAAGCACAGTTGCACACGTAGTCCATGAGTCTTGATGGAGGACCATGGATACGAGTGCTATGACGAGTTCCTCCTACTTGAAGTTCTTCAACACCTGTTCGTTCCTCGTTAGGGATATGTTCCCCCTGAGATCCAGATACTTCATCCAGTGCGCTTTCTGTCTGAATTTGATAATTGTTTTCTTCTGTAGAGAGAGTTCCTTGTACTTGGTTGTTTTCTTCACTGGGATCCTATACATGATCTTCCAAGAGTTGAAAATGTTCCTTGTCTTCTTCAGTTAGGGGAAGGACATTTGAATCCTGCACAAGGGTACCAGCCATAATATTTTCATCAAAGACTACATGTATACTTTCCTCAACCTTTTTGGTTCTCCTATTGTATACTTTATAAGCTCTGCTTTGTGGTGAGTATCCAACGAAGGTTCCTTCGTCACTTCTTGGATCAAACTTTCCCAGACTTGCCTTCCCGTTGTTATGTACAAAACATTTGCAACCAAAAACTCTAAGATGTGAAACATTAGGCTTTCTTCCCCTAAACAATTCATATGGGGTTTTCTCTATCATGGGCCTTAGCATTGCACAGTTGAGCACATAGCAAGAAGCATTCAGTGCCTCAGCCCAGAAGTTCCTAGGAAGACCACTTGCAATCAGCATTGTTCTTGTCATGTCTTCCAGTGTCCTGTTTTTCCTCTCAACCACTCCATTTTGTTGTGGAGTTCTTGGAGCAGAGAAGTTATGATTAATTCCTTTGGTCCTGCACAGGGAAAGGAACTGAGAGTTTTCGAACTCCGTTCCATGGTCAGTACGAATAGACTTTAAGTGTAGACCTAACTGATTTTCAGCAGCATGCAACCAATACTTAAACTCATCAAACACATCTTCCTTAGATGCAAGAAAAATTGTCCATGTGTACCTGGAATAATCGTCCACTATAACAAACACATATTTATCTCCTCCATGACTCTGAGTACGCATAGGCCCACACAGATCCATGTGGATGAGTTCCAGAGGTTTGGAAGTACTTACCTGCTTCTTCGATTTGAAGGATGATCTTACCTGTTTTCCTCTTGTACATGCTATGCATACCTCTTCAGCTAGACAGTCTATCTTTGGTAGACCTACCACTAGGTCCTTGTTGTGAAGTTTGGATAGAAGTCTGAGGCTAGCATGTGCAAACCGTTTGTGCCATAAGTTTGATTCCTCAGTTTGGACAGTTAGGCATAGTTCTTCTTCTGGGATGGAAGAAGGGTCTACTTTGTATAGATTGTTTTCAGTAATGCCTCTTAGAAGAACCTTCCCTGTCTTAACATTCTCAACCAAACATTCATCAGTAGTAAAGACAACCCTATTTTGACCATCCTGGCACATTTGACGTACACTCAACAGATCAAAAGTAAGGTTGTCTACAAGAGTAACGTTATTCACAAAGAGTTTGTCAGAAATTCTTACCTTGCCCACTCCTACTACTTCACCCTTACTGTTGTTCCCAAAGGTTATAGAACCCTTGGTTTGTGGATGGAGAGATATGAACCAGTCTTTGTTCCCTGTCATGTGAATCGAGCAAGCGCTATCTATATACCAAGAACATTTCTTCCCTCCATCCCAGGGTTGCATGATTCCCTCATATGTATGGCGAATCACGAATCGGAACGCGCGTCCCTGAACGCGGTTCGTTCTCGCTCCAGTTCATTCGGGTTCGCGTTCCGATTCTCCAGAACAAGCGAACCCCAAAACAATTGTGGATTCGCCGTAATTGGCGTTGGAATCTCTATTTATAGAGACTCAGCCAAACAGGTCATCGTGGGCTTTAAAATTTGTAAGCCCAGCAAACGAACCCAGCCAAATTTTAGAACTGAAGGCTGAGTTTGAAGCAAACAATTCCTGTATATACAGGTGTATGCCTCAATTATTTTTAGACTTAGTCGATGTGGGAAGTGAATAGTGTGTATTCCTGAAAATTTTCATTCTCCATGGAAATGGCCACCTTTTTGTTCTCGCGCCTCTCCGACTGCGCCAAGGTCTACTGTTTTGGACATGGTTGATTTGTTTATTGTGGCTTTATTATACTTTTGCTTGATTATGCTGTTCAATAACTTTGGTTGATGAATTCGAGTGATCAGGTTCAAAACTTATACTTCTAGGGTTTGTTCTTCAAAACATATACTTCTAGGGTTTGTCCTCATAAATTATAAATTTCGTATTTTCATGATCATAAGATGACATTGGGCCATTGGGGTATTATGAAAGTCTGATTTGATTTAGAAAACGGTTGAAACTTGGAATATTATAAGTGTTGGTGAATCACATTCCAGAAACTAACGAATCACGTTCCAGAAATTAACGAATCACGTTCCTAAAATCAACGATCCAATTCTTCGTGATTCGCCGGCGAATCGATTCTCCACGAATGACGAATCGCGAACCGCGAATCACGTTCGCGCTCCGGTTCTTTGACGAACCATGCAACCCTGCTCCATCCTATAAGTAAAAGATTAGTTTTTACGAACCCATGCAAGCTTAGTCTTACCTGGATTAGAAAAGACCCTTCTATTTCTTGGTTCATTAAGGACAATTTTTATCCTAGGAGTGTTCCTAACATTGGATTGTTGCCTAGAATGGTAAGCTCTTTCATCATCTTTCCTTTTAAGATTACAGTTCTGTTTATAGTGGCCTGCTTTACCACAGTACCAACAAACTTTGTGATTCCATAGATTCACATACTTGCTTTGACCTGGCCAGATGGGTTTATTGTTAATCCTTGATCGAAAGTCAATCTGTACCGGTTTGATGTTCTGAACCTGTTTAAGCCACATGTGGTAAGCCTTTTGTCCATCGAACCAGACCTTCTCCTCACGGACCTTGAACCTTTCTCCCCCCTTGGATCCACTGTGGGAGCAGCCAGAGCTGGATCCACCACAATGTTCCTTGAAAGGAGAAGGACTTTGTGATCCGGAGGGAATGTTACCAGTTTGGGAACTTAAGGTCTTACCGTAGCCGAGTCCAGTACGGGGTACAAACCGCGTGGAGAAGTCAACCTTCTCCTTTTCAATCTTGGAAGCAACATACTCATCCAGCCAGACCTTCTTTCTCTCTTCTTCACTTCCTTCCAAATCTTCTGCATCTTTTGCTAGCTTAGAGTTACTCAGTTTTAACAAAAGAATGTTCGATTCAAGTTCAGTAACTTTACATTCTAAGGAAGTGATGGTAGATTGATAGGTAGGGCAGGACTTGCATACATTTGGGGAAGGGAATGAAACTTTCTCAAGTTTGGTGACTTTTGAAACCCAAAGCTTGTTTTCTTCAACCAAGTTAGAGATAGTTTCATTCTTTTCTTCCAGAAGTAAATTTAGATTTCCATTTTCCTCCCCTAAGGACTTTATAGCTTTTATGATCTGAGATTTGGTTCTGGTAAGTAAAATGGAGTCGAGTTCAGAATCAGTTACCTCATCTTCCGATTCTCCTCCAGCAGCCATAAGACACGTTTCCTTTGAGATAAATGTAGAGTCATCATCTGAGTCAGACGCACCCCATGCAGCTATCATGGCCTCCTTTCTTTCCCTAGCAGGAACAGGTGCTTCTCCTGTCTTCTTCTTGAAACAGTTCCTTGCAAAATGTCCTTTCCTTTGGCAGTGATAGCAGACAATGTCTTTGGCATCTTTGTTCCCATCAGTGGAACGTTGCATGTTGTGACTTCCTCTCCAGACTTTGCGAAATGCCCGAGTGATAAGGGCAATTTCTTCATCACCATCTTCATCCTCATCATCTTCCTGAGCATGATCGAAAGCCTTTTCAACCTATAAAGCAATGCTTTGTGATTTTTCAGATTTTTCACTTTCTCTTCTAGAGGCCTTGCTTTGTTGAATGCCTGCATTGCTCTGAAGTCGAGCAACCAACTCCTCCAGAGTAATGTTCTTAATGTCGTTTTGTGCCTGAAGAGCCAGAGAAAAGGCATCCCACTTTGCTGATAATCCCTGAAGAAATTGATGAGTAATCTTCCACTCAGGAATTGTTTCTCCTAGAAACTCCAATTGACCTACAAGTCCCTGAAATCGAGAATGAAACTCATCAAGAGATTCATTCTTTCCTTGAACAGCGCTATCATACTCCTTAATGAGTGCGAGAATCCTGTTCTTCTTGATATCTTCGTTTCCCTCATACATCCTTTTGAGTGCATTGAAGATATCATTGGCAGTTTTGTAGCGGAGGATCTTTCTTTGATCAGAAGGACCTAGAGCTGCAAGCATGACTTTCTTGGCTCGCATGTTGAGTTCCAGCACCTTGTAATCAGCATCTTGATAATCAGCCCTCGAATTTAATTCGACTCCAGTGGGATCAGTAGGATCAAGAATTTTGATATCACCAAACTCTACCACTTTCCACATCTGTCCATGAAGCGAACAGATATGCGACTCGATCTGTTCCACCCAATAAGAGAATTCTCCGAATTTGAGCACCGGGGGTTTCCAGAACGAATCATTGATGGCAGTTTGTGAACCCATACTTCCTGCAAAGCTAACACAAATCTAGAGACCAGCCTCTGATACCAATTGTTGGATCGGTTAGCACAGTTACTTCCTAGGGAACAATAGGTATTGTTCCTCAGGAGGTATAGCAGCGGAATAATAATATGCAAGAAGTAAACTTTGACACAAGATTTAGAGTGGAAACCTCAACCTTTTTGTGTTGAGTAAAACCACCACCTTCAAGCTTCTCACTTGAAGGATTTAGAAGGGTGTACTTATCTTATTGATTTCTTGTTCGTTACAAAAGAGAGCTCGGATTACGATCACGAATCACTCCTCTCACTCGAGCCCGAACTCAACCGCTAAGCCTAAGGATCACTCTTCTTCTTCTTCTCTGAATTTCTCAGCCGTGTAACTTCAATCAATGCGTCAATTTATTCCTATGTCTAAACCTAGATTTTATACTAAGATAGTCTAGGTTAAAAACAAGGAAGTAAATCTATAAGGAAATAATATCTTTTAGGAAAAGATAATATTTCCTTCCATAAAAACTTATCCGCCCAACTGCCAAGATTGCAATCTTCTTCGAATATATCTTCTTCGAATCTTTCCTTAAAAACTTATTCCTTTATCTCTCTCTCTTTCCGATCGAGCTTTCCTAAAATAGAACACCGCTGTGTAACATTCCTTTCTCAGCAACGATCCTGAAACACTCAGACAATTCATTAGCAGAATGTTTGTCTCCATTCAAAACATGAAGGAGCCTCAACATACCTGCACCCAACCAATGTACCCCACAATAAAAAACAGTGTCTCCAACCTTATTCATGATTGGAAATTACAAATGCCAATTTTCAAACTGAAAGTAAGATGTACATCTGGAAAAGACTTGCAGTAGAACTTAATTTGTCAAGTCTATATTTATGTATAGCAGGATAAGTGTTCATACTTTTTACCAAGAAACTCCCCCATACGAGCTTCCCATCTACCACATTTGTGCAGTGTTACTCCTCTATACTTGGAGCTTCCCCTTGAGAAACATGTGCTATGGCGACGAAGTATGTGCACAAACTCATCCTTGGCTAAGTTCTTTATCTGCAAATAAATCAATTAATAAATATACTTCACTAGAAAAAGAAACCAAGAGGAGTTCAGTATAATCCACATGCTTGAATTACCTGCTTCATTTCCTTCTCATAATCACTGAGGTTAAAATTGATATCAGCATCAACACCACCGAACTTAATTGCAGCTTGATCATATGCCCTAATCATACGAGAAACCACTAGGTTAGTGACTCAAGCAGTGTAGAATTCCACAGATAGGTAATATGAAAGCACGAAACTGATATAAACAATTACTCCAAACAACAAATTATACCTAGCAGCAGCATGTGAAGTGTCAAATCCACCTGGAGAAAAAATTCAAAAAACAGAAGAACACAAATTCATTCAAATCTTAGCCGCAGAACACCAAAATAATTCCGAGGAAGAAAACAAATAATTCTGATTACCAAGATACACCTATTTCCCGCAATCCCTGCATTCAAATCATTACACAAAAGAAGGAAGGAAGAAAAAAAAAACAGAAACAATGAAACCCCAAAAGACAACAATCCATAAAATCAAAAGCTAATAACACGAAGCCAACTGACCATATATGTGATTCCTATCTACCAGTCGTCGATAAAACGTGACTCCACAGTACTGAGAGCTTCGAGACTTCGGACCGCGATGACTCTTCTTCACCGCCATTTACATTCATGATGTAATTCCTCATACTTCACAACTGCAACCCATCTGAACAGCAATCAAAATTGACATTTAAAAGAAGAGCGACCCATCTGAACAACTATAACCCTTCGTCCAAATTTCTAAACCATAAGTTATAAATCTATCTACTAAGCAAACGAAAAAACAAAATTGAGGCTTACCCGGTGATGATGCGAGCAACGAGAGGAGGAACGGCGGCGCAGCGACGCCTAGATTACCGGAAGAGAATTAGAGGAGGTAGAGAATTTAAACGAGATACCGAGAGAGGAAGGAGGAGGAAGGGCTAGATTATCGGTTAGGAAGATTCCGGACGGAAGAGTGTCACCGCCGGCTCCGGCGAAGATCTTACGGCGGCGGCAATGGAGCTTCCTGCTAGGGTAAGCAGGCGGCGAGCGAGGGATTTGCAGAGAACGAGAGAGAGAGATACGGGAGGAGAGAGAAGGCTGAGATTGATACGGGATTTAGGGAGATTAGGGGAATATTTTAACTTTTTTTGCATTGTTGAAAATTACAGTGAATCCTCGCCATTCCTTTATATCTGATCCTCGCCATTCCTCAAAATTGACATTTAAAAGAAGAGCGACCCATCTGAACAACTATAACCCTTCGTCCAGATTTCTAAACCCTAAGTTATAAATCTATCTACTAAGCAAACGAAAAAACAAAATTGAGGCTTACCCGGTGATGATGCGAGCAACGAGAGGAGGAACGGCGGCGCAGCGACGCCTAGATTACCGGAAGAGAATTAGAGGAGGTAGAGAATTTAAACGAGATACCGAGAGAGGAAGGAGGAGGAAGGGCTAGATTATCGGTTAGGAAGATTCCGGACGGAAGAGTGTCACCGCCGGCTCCGGCGAAGATCTTACGGCGGCGGCAATGGAGCTTCCTGCTAGGGTAAGCAGGCGGCGAGCGAGGGATTTGCAGAGAACGAGAGAGAGATACGGGAGGAGAGAGAAGGCTGAGATTGATACGGGATTTAGGGAGATTAGGGGAATATTTTAACTTTTTTTCATTGTTGAAAATTACAGTGAATCCTCGCCATTCCTCTATATCTGATCCAACACCTACAAGTCATTAACTCCGTTGTACTATAAGAGTTGGTTTCTCAGGAGCCTAAATCTATATATATATATATATTGAACGAAAGTTATTTGCAGATCTCCCCTTAATTCTAGCTTAATTGGCTTATGTGTCATTTTGTTGTTAATCCTCTAAAAATAATTTTTAATTTTTTTTTATTTTTATAAAAATTCTCAAAAAATAGTAGTTTGTTAAATATTTTGTAGGCTCCAAATTAAAAAAAACATTTTAATTATAAGTCTAAAATATTTTTAGCTTTTATTTGATGATTTTTATACTAAGACAAGTTTACTTAGCATGTTTCTATTTTTTTTGAAATTTATGTCAAAATATTTCAATATAAAAAAAATAACTTTTAAACTTTAGTTATGAAAATTAATACAGGTGAGACTAAAAACAGCTCTAATATCATATATTGTTACATATAAATCATATTATATAAAAATTAAATAATTAACCGCAGACACTATACTAGTAATGTATTAAAAGAAGTTCAAAAACAAAAACAAATGGGCCCATACAAGACCCCGCAATGGTGGAATGTATCTAGTTCTAGTAAATTTTGAAAGTGGAATCTTAGTTATCTTAATTATCTCAATATGTTTCTATTTGAAAGTGGAATCTAAGTAACGATTTTGTAAAACATATTTAGTCAAGTACACCCTCCAAAACGAAAGAATAAATTCTTAAATAATTAAAAATTTCATATTTATAAAAGATTAACCTAAATTAGAAATTTGTTTTATTAAGGCTTCGTTCGGTATATTGAGCTGAAATAGTAGCTGGAGCTGGATAAGTAGTTGAAACTGGAGCTGAAGCTGAATTAATAGTGGTAGCTGAAGATCAAAATTTTGTTTGAAAAGTTACTTGAATGTTCGGTATTTCTAGTTGAATTTGTAATAATATTAGTAAAATTACGAAAAAGGATATAATGAATTATTTAAATATTTATTGATAAAGGGTAATAGTGGATTAAAAATTAAATCAAGCCTGTTAAGCTCCATTAATCTAGGGGGTGTAACATTAACAAATTAAGCTATTTTAATCTACATTAAGTTTGTTAAGTTAGATGAATATTTTTTTACCGAACACTTAATAACTAGATTGTAATGTGCAAAAAAAGCTCTGCCGAACGGAGCATAAACTGTCACCCGATCCCTTCCTCTTATACTACTATCATCACTTCGGAGTAGTCATTTTCACGCTCTCTCTACCCAAACGCCAAAAAGCATGAATATTGTTTTCACCGTCGATCAAATGTCCCCAAATAGTATGAATTTAAATAATTATAAAAGTTTATATTTGAATTTCTTACTATCGCGTCGGACCTAAACCGAGCTTTCCGAGCTTTAAGCGAATGTCAATCCCAATAAAACGCAACATGAGTAAACATTAATCCGATCAACCGTTTAATGATGTGTGATACTCCAATAGATAACTACTCCGTATAATCTACTGGGAAGATAGGATCAAACCGGTTGACTTACATAGCTTAGAGGATGCAATCTTTTATTTTATTGTTGAATTTAATATAAAAAATTATATAAAATGATATGAACAATGTAAATGATGAATTTAATAGTTAAATTATGATATTTGATCATTTCAATTTAAAACAAAAATTTAAAATATAATTTTTTAATATTAAAAAATTTAGAATTAATAAAACATACCATTTAAAAGCAACGTTTCTTTTAAAGAGGAAAGTTCTGGTGCGAACAAGTCTTAACATAAGAAAAATGAACAATTGTCGTTCAAAGATTATACGTCAAAGTTCATATTCTGGATGGTGATGTTCATAATTTGGGCCATGAATTTTTTTAATGTTTTCGGTGAGGACACGGTGGCATACTTGTAATTACTCCAAACTTTGAAAAAAAGATTTTTCTCAAAATGACCTCAAAATTTTTTATCGCCTAGATTATGAATTTTACCGATTATATTAGGAACATTAGCTTGTTATTTGTGAACGCGAAAAACTTTGTTTTTTCTACATTAAGCTTTGTTTTCACCTGAACTTTTTCTCTCTTTCGCTATGGCGTGATTTTTTTTTTTTTTTTTTAATTCTAGTTAGGGTTAAAATGCCACCTCGTGACCTTTATCAATTATCTTAGGTTTTCAATTCTAGTTTGACATTTATCAATTATCTTTGGTTTTCAATTCTACTTTGGAGTTTTCAACTTTTCATTCATACGAAATATTTTTCCAGTGTTAAGATATTTTACCAATCAAACATATTATTATTTAATACTCAGTACTCAATATTTTTCCTCCACGCCATCAAATTGTAAATTTCGTTGAATCTGTCAAAATTACAATGTTCTCATTGTACTTTTTTTTGTTCGTTTTTTTTATTTCTCACTCTAGTTCAGTGGTTAGGAGACTTTCCTAACACCCTTATATCAAGAGTTCGATCTGCGTGAGTGACTCTCCCAACAAATATTTTTTAACCTCCACCAAGTCTCGAACTCGAGACCCCATGTTGGGTGGTTGAGATCCCTGACCACCCGACCACAAGCTTGTTGTTGATAGAGAATTGATGGGATAACCAATTAACTTGGTCATACCCGAATATACTAACCCTAAAAAAATGGGAACAAAGAGCTCCACCAATTAAAAAACGATAGAATGATATATACATGCTTTTCTTTTACTAGTTTCGATCCACTTATACCATGACGAAGCACCTTAAATAATCATCTTGCAGTCGGCCATTTCAACAATTTGACATAGTCTTGTATTCCATGCACGTCCTAGTCTCAAATGAGTTTTAAGTTTCAGTTTAATCTTCCAATGTAATATGGATCGGTCGATCGACCATTTCAAATTAATGGAAGTTTGAAGCTATAAGTAGTGTGAATCTCATAACCAAGAAGGTACCTACAATGTAATATCTACTCTTGAGAAACGTACAGAACATTAAACATTTCGGATACAATCTCGTCATGGCTGCGCTTTCAGAGTTAATCGCATTTGTGGTGGCTTTGAGTTTCTTCGTCGGTCTTGCCATAGCTGGTGAATATGACTCGTACTACTCGCCACCAAATTACTACTCGCCGCCTTCATATTACTCTCCCCCAAAGTACTACTCTCCACCTTCATACTACTCGCCCCCGAAATATTACTCTCCACCTTCTTACTATTCTCCGAAATACGATTCTCCACCAAGCTACTATTCTCCACCAAAATACTACTCTCCTCCATCATACTACTCGCCTCCGTCATACTACAAATCTCCTCCTAAATACTATTACTCCCCACCTTCACATTACTATTCCCCTCCAAAATACTATTCTCCACCTTCGTACTCACCTCCAAAGTATTACTCACCACCTCAATACTATTCTCCACCGTCGTACTACAACTCTCCTTATTACAAGAAGTGAAGCCTCTATATAAACAGAAGAGAGAGCATTCTCTTTTAAACTATATATGTTTGTTCGTGTAACTTAAGTTAAACTTCTATTTCAGTATTTTTCATCAGTGTGATATGTACGTATGAGAATAAATAACCATGTATGTGTGATTTTATGTTCTTTATCGACATTAAATTGTCTGAATGCACGCTAAGGACAATGGTTATTAAAATCGCGATCCCAATCCGTGTGTTTAATTCTCCGAATTTTAACTTTGAATAACTAAGACATCTATAGTGTTGTATTTAGATTTGGGATTCGAATAGAAAAAACTAATCCCATTCCTATGAGTTGAAAGGATATTAACTTTAGAGCCGAAGAAGTTAATTTTCACACTGATTAAAATAGTAAGAAATTGAGTTTAAAAGTAGACATTCTATCACAGCTCTGCAAATTTCGGGTATTAAAGGCTACTTTATACTCCGGTTCAGTATAATTGTGGTTAAAAATCCAATAAATATCCGGTTATGGCTTGGGTGGTTTAGCGTTCTCCACCCTTGGTGAGCTTGGTGAGGATATGGTGGTGTTTTTTAAGAGACTAAGGTCATCACTTCAATATAAAAGTTAGCAATTTGATTTTCATAGAATTGGGCGCCTAACTTGTTGCGAGGATACCGACTTATATAACTCAATGTGTAATGATTTGATATAAACGAGTACAGATTCATTTGAACAAAAAATAAAATAAAATAAAAGATTAACCTAAATTAGAAATTTGTTTTATTAAATTGTCACGCGACCCCTTCCGTGTAGTCATTTCCACGCTCTCTCTACCCCGGCGTTGAAAAGCATGAATAGTCTTTTCATCGTCGAACAAATGTCCCCAGAAAGTATGATGTTCAATAATTATAAAAATTCATGTTTGAATTTCTTACTCTCGTTTGTTTGTAAAGAATTGGGATATGGTTTGGGGTTTATGGATTTTAGGTTACAGTTCAACAAGAACGATATATTGTTTTTAGGTGATCGAGGTTATGGGTGTAAGGGTGTGTGTACACAAGATGATGGAACTTCTCAAATGTGCAAAACTGAAATAATAAAAAATATCATTCTTATACTCCCTCCCTCCGTAACTTAATGTTCCTACCATTTCTTTCCGACACATTCGTCGAGGCATGTTTTAACATGGATAATCTTACATAATAGCAATACATATCGTATAATATATCATTCAACTTTGGCTTTAACATGGATAATCTTACAATATACATCCGACATAGGACAAACTATAGGTTTGAAAACGTCACATAGTTGCACTTAATGTAGAGAGAGTTACAATATACATCCGACATAGGACAAACTATACTCCTCATCTATAAATCATACAACCACATACTTATTTGTAATCTTCCATCTTTAGTAACCGGTAGCAACAAAGCATCCATGGATTCAAAGTAGAGAGAGTTACTTCCTTTTGTAGTAAGGAGGTGAGGGAGAGGGGTAGTCGTACGTTGGAGGAGAGTAGTCGTTCGAAGGTGGAGAGTAGTCATACGAAGGTGGTGAATAATATGTTGGAGGAGGATCGTACGAAGGTGGCGAGTAGTATGTGGGAGGAGAATAATCGTATTCGTCGGCCATGGTAAGGCTAGAAGTGAAACTTAGAGCCACCACCACAAGGGCTAGTAATTGTGGAAGCATACCCATGACAGTTTCAAATGAGAAAGACTTGGTTTTCTAATGAGGGAAATTTTCCTTACTAGATTGGAATTTGTGTGTGTGTGTATCTTCTTTGGAAGATTTAAGCATCTTATATAGATTTTCTGCTCCTTGATTATGTAGAAATGGTCTAATAATGTCAATTCATGTTACGTTTGCTTATTAAGATTGTAAGTTATATATGTATTGGCAAGTTGTATTTTTGTGGATCGATACAACCTACTCCGTACTAGACAATTTCTAACAATGTATTGATTGGTTTGCCATTTTTTATCGACCAATTTGCTTGGTGAATTAGTAATATCATATTGCCACATGGTATGAACATATCGACGAACTAGAATATAGTGGTACTCATTTTTAGGGTGACATTTTATATTATCCTAATCTTTCCTTGATAATGAGTAAATTGCTCTTTGGGTTCAGTTAATTCCCTTTGGACCAAGTAAAATCTTTGACCTAATTAAAGTCGAGTCCAGTTTCATTTCATATTTGTAAGGGCTCAAGTCTTGGAACCGTCAACTCCAGTTTCAATTCATATTTGTAAGGCAAAGTCTTGGAACCGTCAACTCGTGATAAGCCGATAATGCAATCTCTATATAATTACTAAAACACTATTATGATCGATATGCTAATTTAAGTTATCTACTCATCAATAAGTTATGCCACGTCATCGTCATTTTTAAAAAAAATGAAAAATAAAATATATATGTTCAAAAATAATTAACCTAATTCTAATGATATCATTTCGTTAGCTCAATACAAATCAATTAAAATATATATACAAAGATCAGTATCTTAATTCTATTGATATCATTTCCAAATTTAAATGCATATCAATATAAAGACTATAAATCAAGGCCCTTACTATTCACCGTCCACTCAAATAGAAACTATGTAAATCAATTGAAATTCATTTTATTTATATAATATTGATTTAAAATTCAATTAAAATAGAAAAAATTATATAGTACATACTTTTATTTACATTAACGTTAGTTAAATTATTAATCAAATTCCGCGCATGACGCGGAAATAAAGCTACTTACTTCCTAAAAGATCAACCATGATTTGTTTTATACACACTGGCCTTAACTATTATAAGTGTTTATTCTACCCAAAAAAACGATTGAAAGTGTTTTGTCCTCATTTAAATTTCGATCAAAAATAGAGAATATTGTTTTTAGATAGGAAAATATTCATGTGGAAAAATATTATTAATGTACGAATATACGAATTGATTATTCACATGCAAATCTCTACACATTGACATGAACATAAAGACGTAAATACACATATTTGTTGATGTGTGCATATAAAATTCCTGGTGGCTTGGGAGACAGTTTGCCAGGCAAGGAACCGGGGTGGTCTCGGCATTAAGGAAATCCTCTCCTGGAACAGTGCGTGTATCAGCAGGGCCATCTTTGAAATTCAGGAAGGTAAAAACAACATATGGAGTACATGGATTAGGGAGTACAAGCTGAAAGGGCGAAGTATATGGGATCTTGATTGGAAAGCAGATGACAGTATTTCGTGGAAAACTATTATTCGCATAAAAGATCAGCTTCTTGTTAATCACCAGAAGCGGGACATTATCGAGTTGATGAAGCTTAAGAATGGTAAATATGGTACTAACAATGTGTATGGAGCTCTTACTAGTAAGAAGGAGGAAACTCCATGGACTGACTGCATCTGGGGAAAGTACCATATGCCAAGGCATAGCTTCATTACTTGGCTTGCTATGCACAATGGTCTTACCACGCTTAGTAAACTTCGGAGTTGGGGGCTTACCAACGACGACACCTGTAAACTCTGCAATCTTGAACAAGAGACGACGGACCATCTGTTTAGTAGCTGCGCCTACTCGACCAAGATCATGACTGAGCTCAAAGGATGGACGGGTATCCGCACTCAATGGAGTAACCTGACGGACTGCATCCATTGGATGATGAACACTATTAGCCGCAACAGAGACATCCAAAACTTTAGAAGAACTGCAATCACCTGTTTCGTTTACTACATATGGAGAGCTCATAATTCACTTCTTTACAAAGGTAAGCTGATTCCGGCTGAGGATTGCACTGCCTTGATCAAAAACTCTATGCAGGAAAATTGGAGAAGCAAGACCTCTGCTCAGTAGAGAAGTCATCTTCGTCCGCAGTTTCAGTAGCTGCTGCTGCGCTGCGCAGCGATGCTCCTCTGTCTTGGCGATTCTTTTTGGTGACCCTGAAGATTTGTGAGTAGTTTGGCCTCTGGGTCGGGGCATTTTGAGTACCTTTTTGGGATTTCTTAGGCATTCTTTTGATTGTTGTCTAGGGAATTTGGTAGGATTACTTCGGAACTGAACTTGCATTGCATTGGTGTGCATTGTTATGTATATCCTATTCTCACTTCAATATACAGAAAACCTTTTCAAAAAAAGAAAAATACAATGTCCATGTGAATGTGTAGAAATGTGCATGTGAGTATAAAAGGGTGTACATATATTTGTATTTTCTTACCATAAGCATATCCTTATATTACCATATACATTATAACATTTTAATACTTACAATTAACTAATATCAAATATGAGAGTTAAACATTGTAATAATCTAATAATTACTTTCATCAAAAACAGAGTTTGAAGCCAATTTAACAATTTGAAATAGTCTTGTATCCATACATCTACGTACTAGTCAACCTATATGTAACTTTCAATCAGTATTTGCAAATATAATATGAGTCGACCATTTCCATTCCAATGTAGTACAGAATGAACTCTATGAGTAGCTCAAATATCATAGTCATGAAACATAGCTACAAACTAGATTTCTACTTGAAAGTAAACAAGGATTTCAGATACCATTTCGCCATGGCTACTCTTCGAGAATTAATTGTATGTGTGGTGATTCTGTGTTTTCTCGTCGGCCTTTCTATAGCTGGCGAATATGACTCTTATTACTCCCCTCCAACATATTATTCCCCACCCAGTTACTATTCTCCACCTTCGTACACAACACCAAAATACTATTCTCCTCCATCGTACTACTAGCCTCCTAAATATTACTCACCTCCATCTTATTATTCACCTCCAAAGTACTATTCTCCTCCATCATATATGTTCTCTTTAAATACTATTCTCTTCCAAAATACTATTCACCTCCAAATATGACTCTTATTAATTGTATGTTTTGGTAATATATGTTCTCTTTAAAGATTTCTGTGTTGTTATTCGCCAGCAACAGCGGTTTTAATAACCGTTATAACAGCAACAGCGGTAATCCGGGGTATATTCTTCAGCAATTTAGTTTATACAACAGTTGTAGGAATATCTGGGTTATATCTTCAGCAGACATTTATTCACTTCGGCTACAATATGTCCGGGTTATAAACATCAGTAGAATTAATCCACTTGCAAATTCATATCTTTAAGTAGACATAAATATATTTGACTAATCTTAACCAATTAGTCTATAAATAACAATGAAATCAAGAGTCATTTATATGAACATGTACTCCAGACCACCGAACCCACATTATAACAATCTGAATTCATTACGATTTTGAACAAATCCCAATTGTACGGAGTAAACCAGTACTTTTCAACGTAACCAACAATGCCCTTCTTCCATGAATCTCTCAACTTTCTCAACCTCTCTTCGTAGATTTCTTCGGTGTTCGAGCAAAATATCCCCCAACATTGCGTAACAAAGTTCTCCGCCCTTTTAGTATTTTTAATCACTTTTTCTGCATGTGACTAGATGTTGTGCTTAATATGCACCCAACACAATAGTTGCTTCACATCAGTGTCTTTGAACACAAGTTTGATTGCTCTCAACAAAGCCTTCTCACAGTCGGTCATTATAGCCTTCGGCATCACTCCCAAATTTCTACACAACTCATGAACGCACATCATCACAAACTTGTAATGCATTACTGTCTCCCGAGCCATGAATGCATATGCGATGTTGAACGTCTTGTGCGTGCAAGTGAAACCAACCATCTCCACTAAAGTCATATCATACCTATTTGTCTTGTATGTGGCGTCCATGATAATCACGTGAGGAAACTTCCTGAACAAACGAATCGACTCCGGGTGAGCGAAAAAAAGGACTTCAACCTCATTCGTCCTCGTGTTCCTCAAAGGTTGACAAAAATACTTGTTCTCTTTCTGAAAATTTAGAGACCACTGAGTAACTAACAATTCACCACGATCTTCAAAATTGATCTTCTGCAAAAAATTGGCAATCTGCTTCATGGATGTCACATTTTGCGGGTCTCTTTTCCTAAGCTGAATAAGTATGTTTTTTGGCGTCTTGCGATCATCCCCCGCTTCCCTTGCTATTTTCTCCTCCTCTTTGCTCATTCTACCCACGAATGAATTCCCATGAAAACTAGTAAGAAGGGTGTGGTTGTGACGACCTTCTACAACATTCACGATCCATTTATAACTATAAGACCCTTCTTTTATACGAACCCCATATAACTCAAATGTACAACCACATTTCTTCGATTTTCGGTGACGAATCCTCGGAACTGGCAATTATGGATTTTTTAAATTCACTTTCAGCCTACCCGATCTAGGTTTTCCAAACCTATCGCATACAAAATCAACGCAATATTTGCTAGATGTACGATGTACCAAAACTATCATTAAATCCCTTGCTCTCTGTTTTGTCCATTCCATCATCTCTTCTTTACTATCCCACATTTGCGCAGTACTAAAATGTGGTCTAAAGTCTTCTTCCTATATTGATTAAACTACATTACTTAGATACGCAATTTTAACTAATTAACCTAAATCTCATGCAATTAAATACAAAATTTAAATTCATAATATACTAACCAAAATCGGTAACGGAGTCCAATCGTCTAATGCAATTGATACATTTGCTTCGCCTTCTTCCTCTTCTTCGTCCACTTCCTCATCGACTTCTTCGTCTTCTTCGTCCACTTCCTCTTCTTCATCGACTTCGTATTCCTCTTCCACGACCCCTGATATCCAATTGTCGTTACCATCATCTTCACTACTCTCATAATTATAAGACATTGTGGTGTGCATTGCAAAACTTCAACAAGAGAGCTCAACCTATATATACAACCAAAAAATGCCCGTTGGAATTTTATGCCCGTTGGTGCGGTAATAGTTAACGCACCAACGGGCATAAAATTCCAACAGGCATTTTTTCAAAAAAAACCTGTGCGGTAACAGTTACCGCACAAATTATATTTATTATTTTATTTAATTATTTTCAAATAATTATTAAAAAAAACCGGTGCGGTAACAAATACCGCACCAGGTTTATTCATTATTTAAAGTGGTGGAGTAAGGGTTACCGCACCACTTTATTGTTTTTTTAATATATAAAACTTGTGCGGTAACAATTACCGCACAGGTTTATTCATATTTTAATTATTATTTTTTAAATTTATTTGTTTTTAAAAAAAAAATCATGTGCGGTAACAATTACCGCACAGGTTTTAAGTACATCAGAAGTTAAATTTTTGTTTACTTAATCTCGTATTAATCTGGTGCGGTAATTGTTAACGCACAGATCTGTGCGGTAATTGTTACCGCACCACCGTCGTATAGGTTTCAGAAAAATTTCCAACAATGCCCCGGAGTCCTTTGGTGCGGTAATCCTTAACGCACAGAAGTGTACTGCAACTCTTACCGCACAGAATAGTGTGCATTTAGCAAAAAAAACGTGTGCATATAGACCAAGCCTATTTTTATTGCAGATTATACTGTATTTTTTAATATTTTGGCAGATCAAAAAACAATCTTGCAGATTGTAATATTTTTTTTGTTATCTTTTGACATATCTTAAAATAATTTGGAACAAAGAGTTATCCAACTGACGAACGATATAGATATACTCATTTGATCAATTTAATTACACTTTTTTCCAAGATTGAACACCACAATAATCTTATAATTCATTAACCTAATCAAATGCAGAATGTGAAGCCATTTCAACAATTTGAAATAGTCTAACAACATGCAACTTTCAATCACAATCTGCTTATGTAATATGAATCGATATTATTATGACTATTTCCAAGGAAGTACATAAGTAACTCTATAAATAGTTCAAATCTCATAACTATGAGACATACCCATAAACTACAATTCAACCTAAGAGACCACAAGCATTTGAATACCATCTCGGCCTTTTCTTTCAGCGTCTAGCCTACAAGCGCCATGGTTGCGCTTTCAGAGTTAGTCGCCTATGTGGTGGCTCTGAGTTTCTTCGTCGGCCTTGCAATAGCTGATAAATACGACTCGTATTACTCACCAAAAAATTACTATTCTCCTCCGACATATTATTCACCACCATCATATTACTCACCAGCAAAATATTACTCTCCACCTTCATACTACTCGCCTCCAAAATATTACTCGCCTCAAAAATATTCTCCACCTTCATATTACTCGCCTCCAAAATACTACTCACCACCTTCATATTACTTGTTAATGTTCATAGATTCAATAGTATGAACATGTAAAAAAAGGAAGAAAGGATGGAGAAGAAAGAGCTTTTCTCTGTATTGTATTGAATCTGTATACGTGAATAGTGATAACAGAATCAGTTATGGATATTTATAGTCCATCCTTGAGACTCTATTTACAACAATGCCATTGTGACAAATCATCTAAGATATATTCCTATATCCCCCCTCAAATTGGAGGTACAGAATGGAATCCCAATTTGGGAAGAAAGGAATTATGGATAGGGCCAGTTAAAGGCTTAGTCAGAATGTCTGCCAGCTGAGAAGTAGTAGGCACATGAGACAATGAGATAAGGCCCTGTGAAAGCTTCTCCCTGACAAAGTGGCAGCCAATTTTTATGTGTTTTGTTCTTTCGTGGAACACAAGATTCTTTGCTATATGTATGGCAGCTTGACTGTCACACTTGATAGGAACTGGTTTGATGGAGGCAACATGAAGCTCAACAAGTAATCTGGCAAGCCAGGCTAGCTTAGCAGTCAATCTCCTCACTGATCTATACTCAGCTTCAGCAGAAGATAATGAGATTGTAGTTTGCTTCTTGGATTTCCAAGATATTGGAGAAGAACCAAGAAGAACAATGTAACCACTTACTGACCTTCTGGAGCAAGGGCAGGAAGCCCAGTCTGAATCACAGAAAGCCTCCAAGCTGAAATCTGGATTGTTGTTGAGAAGTAATCCAGAATGAAGTGTGCCTTTCAAAAATAATAAGGTGTGCATTGCAGCCTGAAAATGTAAGTGAGTAGGAGACTGCATAAATTGGCTTAAGTGTTGTACAGCAAAGCAAATGTCTGGCCTTGAAGTTGTTGCAAAATTCAGTTTGCCCACAAGTCTTCTGTAAGTAGTTGCTTCTGGCATATAGTCTTTGGATGCCTTTGTGAGCTTTATGGAAAGATCCAAAGGACTCTTGGTAGGTGGTAGATTGGTTGTGTCAAAGTCTTTCAGAATGTCCATGATGAACTTCCTCTGAGAAAGCATAATGCCCTGCTGTGTATGTAGGAACTCAATACCTAAGAAGTAGCTCAGTGTTCCAAGATCTTTGATCTTAAAGGTTTGGTCAAGGAATTCTTTAACAGCATTAATCTCTTTATTGTCATTGCCAGTAAGGAGGACGTACATCATCCACATAGACTGCCAGAAAAGTAATGGAAGTGCCTACCCTCTTAAAAAATAGAGAATAGTCATTAGGAGACTGAGTATAACCCTGGGATTGGAGAGATTCAGTAAGCTGTGAATGCCATTGACGAGATGCCTACTTAAGTCCATATAGGGATTTATTGAGCAAACAAGCTTGTCCTGGTGAAGAAGGCAGGCCTTGAGGGATCTTCATGTACACTTCTTCATGTAAATCTCCATGGAGAAAAGCATTGTTAACATCTAGTTGTGACAATGCCCAGCCTTTCTTAACAGCCACTGCAATTAAGCTTCTCAAAGTTGTCATCTTAACTACAGGAGAAAAAGTCTCAGTGTAGTCAATACCCTCTCTCTGAGTGCAACCCTTGATCAACAGTCTTTCTTTGTACCTTTCTAGGGAACCATCAACATGATACTTTACTTTGTACACCCACTTGGAGCTAATAGGCTTCTTCCCTTTTGGTAGATCCACCAGATCCCAAGTGTGATTTGCGTCTAAAGCTGCTAGCTCCTTGCTCATTGCCTCTTGCCACTCAGGAATTGTATTTGCTACCTCAAAACTGGAAGGTTCAACTATGGCAGAAACCTGAACCACCATGTGTGGACTTGTTGTTGCAAGAGCTGAGAAACTAATCACCTGAGGAGCACAATTAGTCAGTACACTATTGCAACTAACATTATTGCAAACAAAATCTTGGAGATAAGCTGGAGGATTGGAACTCCTGGATGATCTCCTTGGCTCAGGAATAGAAGGGTTAGAAGATTATTGAACATCTTCCATAATAGGCTCAGAAGAAATAGTGGATTCAAATAAAGAATCTGAGACTGGAGCCTCCATTGGCTGAACAGTAAATTGAATATCAAAGTCTTGAATGGAGACAGGTAAAGTACTTGAAGATAGCTGTTTAGCTGAGGCAAAAGGCATTATGTCTTCATAAAAGACTGCATCTCTAGAATAGAAACCCTCTTTAGTTGCCAAATCAAGCAATTTGTAAGCTTTCTTTGTGGCTGGATATCCTAGAAAAACACACTTAGTGTCTCTTGGCATGAACTTATGTCTTCCAGATGGCAAAGTGGAAGGATAAGCAAGACAACCAAATGTCTTTAGAATATCCAGAGAAGGGGCTTTAGAGAATATAACTTCATAAGGTGATTTCCCTTGAAGGACCTTACTAGGCTATCTATTAATGAGAAAAACAGCTGTCAAAACAGAATCACCCCAATATTGTAAAGGAAGATGTGCTTCAAATAAAAGAGCTCGAGCCACCTCCAACAAATGTTTATGCTTCCTCTCCACAACACTATTCTGCTGTGGTGTGTAAGCATAAGTAGTCTGATGCACTATCCCTTTGTCCTTGAAAAACTGTGAAGCAATATTGCTAGAACCCAACTCATAAGCATTATCTGATCTGACAACCTGAACATCTTTGTTAAACTGCCTTTTTACCATTGTAATAAACTCTTTAAGAGCAATGAAACTACTAGCCTTGTCTTTCAATAAATGGACCCAAGTAGCCCTTGAAAAATCATCAACAATGGTAAGAAAATATCTAAAACCATCATGTGTATTCACTTTAAAGGGTCCCCAAGTGTCTACATGAATCATCTGAAATACAAAAGTTGAAGATATAGAGCTAGTAGGAAAAGCTAATATGTGGTGTCTAGACTTAGCACACACATCACAAGGTGGAATATTAGTATTACTAACATCCATTTTACAGAGAAGCTTTAGCTTATAAGAAGGTAAATGACCTAGTCTCTTATTCATTAACATAAATATGTCCATCAAATGCATTGAAGAAGATTAAGGCCTCTGATTATTTGAAACTGAACAAGACATCTTTGTTGCTGAATTGAGCTGCTCAAGGAGATAAAGTCCATTTGAAGCCTTACCAAGGACTAATAGCTTGGTCAAGCCCTGCAACATACATAACTGATCAGAAAAAATGGCATGACAACCTAGATGAGAAACCAATTTGTTCACTGACAACAAATTGAATTTGAAAGAAGGAATGTAAAGAACCCTCTCCAGAATAATATCCTGAGTCAATTGAACTCTTCCACTCTTAGTAACACTTATGACTGAACCATTGGGGAGATTAACAAAAATAGGAAAACTCAGAGAACTATAATCAAGGAAGAAACTCAACTCATGGCACATATGATCACTTGCCCCTGTATCAATGATCCAATATTGATCTGAAATGGTTTTACCAATACCAGCAAAAGAGAAGGATTTATTACCAGCTAAATTGCTATAGACTTGAGCATATATTAGCAGAAGAGGAATTCTGAAGAAGATTCCTGAGCTGAGCAAATTCTGATTCTGTGAATCCAGTGGTAGAATTTCCTGAGTCTCCTTGAGTGTTAGCACAATTTCCTGAGCTTTGCCTATTGTTAGCTGGATATCCAATGATCTTGAAGCATCTGTCCACAGTGTGCCCTGGCTTCTTACAATTGGAACAAAAACGTGGATTCTTGCCTTTGTAATTTGACCTCTGAACATAATTTCCAGCATTTCCTGAGTGGCTAGAATTAGAAGAACTAGACTGACTGTTAACATTGAAAGAACTAGCAGAACCTTCAATCTGATTCTGTATTGTGAAAGATCCAATTTCTCTTTGTTGTTCTTCTTGAACCAAGATGGAATAAGCCTTATCCACATCAGGCAAAGGATCCATCATCAAGATATTCCCTCTGATAGCAAAGTAAGTCTGATTTAATCCCATCAAGAACTGACATAAACGTTGTTCTTCATCAAGAACTCTAGTAATCATACCAGAGTTGCAAGAGCAAGGTGGAACAACACGCAGAGAATCAAACTCATCCCATAACTTCTTAATTTTATTAAAATAAGAAGTGATATCCTCAGTACCTTGCGAAATCGAAGCGATTTCTTTCTGGATGGAGAATTTCTGAGCTCCATTCGCCCTTCCAAATCTGGAATTCAGCTGAGACCAGATAGCACTCGCAGTGGTTGCAAATAACACTGAATCTGCAATATTCTTGTCAAGAGAAGTCCACAGCCAAGAAATCACAAGGCTATTGCATCGATCCCAGATATGAAGTCGAGTCTCATCGGACTCTGAAGAACGTGGAAAGCTGCCATCAATAAACGCAGTTTTGTTCTTGGCACCAAGACCGACCCAAACAGATCGCCTCCAAGATAAGTAACCTTTGCCATCAAAAGGTTTTGACACAAGAAGCATTCCCGGACTGTTTGAAGAATACAGATGAAGAGGATCACCTAAATCGGTGATTGGAACATGAGATTGCGCCATGATCGATTGCAGAAAAAACAAACAAACGAACCCTAGGATTTTGGGGAAAAATCCAGAAACCGGAAAAATCTTCAAATCTGAAGAAGAATGCGGAAGAAGAGAACCACTCCTGGCTCTGATACCATGTTAATGTTCATAGATTCAACAGTATGAACATGTAAAAAAGGAAGAAAGAATGGAGAAGAAAGAGCTTTGCTCTGTATTGTATTGAATCTGTATACGTGAATAGTGATAACAAAATCAGTTATGGATATTTATAGTCCATCCTTGAGACTCTATTTACAACAATGCCATTGTGACAAATCATCTAACATATATTCCTATATTACTCTCCCCCAAAATACTACTCGCCACCTTCATACTCTCCCCATTCGTATTACTCACCCCCAAAATACTACTCTCCTCCATCATATTACTCTCCCCCGAAATACAATTCTCCACCCAGTTACTATTCACCTCCTAAATACTACTCACCTCCTTCATACTACTCTCCTCCATCATACTTGCCTCCAAAATACTACTCCCCTCCATCATACTATTCTCCACCGTTCTACTCGCCTCCAAAGTACTACTCACCACCTCAATATTATTCTCCACCGTCCTACTACAAGTCTCCTTATTACAAGAAGTGAAGGGTTTGTATAAAAGAGGGTGATCTCCTTTCAACTACCTTTGTTGATGTAACCAATTTCTACTATTGATGGCAAAGGTATAGTTAAAGACTATATGAGAATAAGTATGTTTGTGTGATACATTTTTCTCTTCTCAGCATTAAGTTGTTCGAATGTACTCTAAAGGAGTTGTGTATTAATTAGTGATATAAAAAGTTTTTGTAAGCCGGGCAAAAAAATCTCCCTAAAAATAGTACGCGCGCGTGTGAATCTTATTGAGGAGCTGTTCGAGGGTTTGTTTTTCTTCCTGCTTTGTGAGCTATGGTCTCGCTCAGCCAGGATAGTTTGGTTGATATGGTCCCTGAAACTCAAGTGGTTCGTAGCAGGGAGGTTGTTATGGGCGGGGAGGGTAATGAATCTGGGCAACCGCCTGGTTTGCCGCCGGAGGTGGGAGATATGGAGGTTGCGGGTTCTGAAAGCCTTGAGTCAAATATGGGGGGAGGCAAGAAGGTCTCGGTTCCAGAGAGTACGGAAGGAACACCGGGGATTGTTCGGTCACCTTGGAAGGATTTGGTCAAGGAGAAAGGTGATGATCGGGTAATGTTATCTGAAAAGTTTTTGGAAGGTAAAATCAGGGTGGGCTTTCCTAATGGTGAGGAGGGAGATCCGGAGATCACCATTGAAGCCGATGTCATTGAGGTCCTGGCTTCAATCTGGCAATCTTCATTGGTGGTCAAAACGGTGGGTACGATAATACCGTATGAGGTTATGGCGAGAAAGATTCGGGAGCTGTGGAAGCCAAAGGGATGCTTCCGTCTTTTGGACCAACCGAACGGACCAACCGAACGGGCATTACTTGGTGATTAAGCCTTGGACCCCGAATTTCGACCCCCTTACGGATATTATCGCGTCGGCGCCGGCATGGGTTCGTATCAATAATCTACCAGCTATGCTTTATGAGGAGAGTATTCTCATGCAGATTGCGGCGGGGATAGGAAAGCCAATTAAGGTCGATAAAAAAATGCTCCATGTGGATAGGGGTAGATTCGCCCGTATATGCGTTGAATTAGATTTGACTAAGCCTTTGAAGGGTTCTGTTTTTATCAATGGAAGAAGGTTCTTTCTTGAATATGAGAAATTACACAAAATCTGCTTTCTATGTGGTAAGTATGGGCATCTTCAACCCCTTTGCCCTAATTTGCCTCAAAACTTGGAGAAGAAAGTTGAGGAAGAGAAGAAGGCTGAAGATGCTAAATTGCAGGCGGCGATCCCTGGTTCTTTGGCCACGATCATGCCGGACCGCCTTGGAGGGTGGATGTTACCCAAACCATGGCGGAGGTCCACGGTTAGGAAAGAAAATCCCAACCCTAATGGGAGTTCTAAGAAGGGTAGCAAACCGTTGAATATTAATGGTGCATCGGGAAGCTTTGGAGCTTTGGAAACTGAAGTGGATGATATTGAGGTTTTTGAGAAGCAGCCAAATCATAATATCAAAGGAAAAAGCGTGGAGGAGTGTAAAACGATTTGTCAGAATGTTGATGGGAAAAAGGTGAAGGAGAAGGGTCTAATATTGGAAAATTCGTCTAAAGTTAAGGCTACGGTGGGACCCATTTCTGCTGTGTCAGGTTCAGGAAAAGAGGGGATGAGTTATGTGAATACGTTGAAAAAGGTTATGAGAAACAAAAACAGGAGAAAGGCCAGAAATAAGCAATTAAAGATGAATGGACCGGCCCGATTTGATGATCCTCATTTCGACTTGGATTTGGGCCCTGCAAAACGGAAAAGATCTGGCATTGAGGCGGGCCCGTCTTCAATTCTTAGGAATGGGCAATCTCTTGAAGACATTCCAGCCTCTAACATTAAATCTGGGATGGAATTGGGCCTTCACTTGGGCTTTGAAGGGAAGTCCATTTCTGATGCTGGGCCTAAAAACACAGAGCATTCTGATGCTGGTGTCCAGCTCTCCGCTGATGCGACGCTCAGCAATAGGCATGGTTCCGACGGAACGAAAATCAGCCCCAAGTCCTTCAATTCTGATGTGAATGATTCTATTGAAATTGATTGTATGGCAGAAGATGAAGGCGTTTGTTTCCAAGTGCAGGGCGTGCCCAATGGTGCGCAACAATCGGCTCTTTGAGCGTCCAGGTAGGCTTCGTTCCTGCATTTTGTTTTTCTATTTATTTTTCTGATGAATTTTCTTGTCTGGAATTGTCGTGGTGTAGGCTTGGTTGGCTTCGCCCATACTCTCAATTCTATGATCAAAAGTCATCGGGCTGATGTGGTTGTCCTGCTTGAGACTCATATTTCGATTTCTCGGGCTGATGAGGTTTGCAAGAAATTCAGGCTTCATGGTTCGTTTAGAGTGGAAGCTCAAGGTTTCAAAGGTGGTATCTGGGTGTTGTGGAATGATGTTGAGATTCAGTTTGATAAGATTAGCGCCAATGAAAATTTTGTTAGTGTTGTTTTGTCGAAAGGTGCCATTAAGGCACACTATGTGTTCGTGTATGGTCCTCCTTCTATCCATAGGAGATGCAGATTCTGGGAGGCTCTTAGTGATGAGATTGCGTCTGTTCAGGGGCCGGTTTTTGTTGCTGGAGACTTTAACTACATTTTATATCCTGATGAGAGACAGGGACGTTCTGGAGGCTTGCACCCCGATTCCCCGGAGTTCAGCAAAGTTATTGATGATAATGCCCTGATTGATATGGGTTTCACGGGTATGAAATTCACTTGGTCTAGAGGTTTAAATCCGGACAAGCTTATTTCGAAGAGGTTAGATCGTTTTCTCATGAACTTGGAAAGTTGTCTCTTATGGCCTAATGCTACTGTTCGTCATCTTCCTCGTTTTTGTTCGGATCATTCGCCTCTGCTCCTTTAGTTGTTGCCTAGGCTTGCTTTTGATAAAGGAAGGAGACCTTTTCGGTTTGAAGCGGCTTGGCTTGCTCATCCTGAGTTCTTGAACTTTGTTAAGAGTGCTTGGGTCAAGGATTGCCCTGCTAATCAAGCGCTTGCCATATTGAAGCTTCGGCTCCTGGATTGGAATAAGCTTAAGTTTGGCAACATCCATCTGAAGAAAGCCAAGTTGTTGGCTTCTCTGGATAAGGTGCAAAAAGATTTGGACAGGGCCCCGAGTGAGGCGTTGTTGATTGAGGAGAAGTCGGTTAAGGAAGATTTGAGCAGGGTCCTGGAGGAAGAGGAGTTATTGTGGTTCCAAAAGTCTAGGGAGGCGTGGCTGGTCTCGGGTGATCGTAATACCAAGTTTTTTCATGCTTCCACTATGATCAGAAGGAAGAGGAATACAGTGAAAGCTCTGCTCAATGATGACGGTTCGTTGATTGAGGATAAAAAGCAGTTGGAATTACTTGTTGTTGATTTCTTTCAGAATCTTTATTGTGTGCCTTTACACGAAATGTTTCCTATTGCTACGCCTCATGGTTGCTTTCCGATTCTTCAGATGGACTGTTGGGAGAAGTTGGGTAAGACTTTCACAAAAGATGAGGTTTTCAGAGCTTTGAAGTGTATGGGGCGTTTCAAGGCCCCCGGTCCTGATGGTTTCCAACCCATTTTCTTTCAGAAGAGTTGGAGTATTGTCGGTGATTCTGTGGTCAGAGGTGTGCTGGATTTTCTAGAGAATGGTAGACTTCCGGAGGGCTTGAATGAGACTCTTGTAGCCCTACTTCCTAAAGTGGCTAATCCTGATAAGGTTAGCCTCTTTAGGCCCATTAGTCTTTGTAATGTCTCCTACAAACTCATTACTAAGGTTCTGGTGAATCAGATGCAATTTCTGACGTCGGATTTGATTGGTCCTACTCAAGGTAGCTTCCTCCCCGGGAGGCTTATTACTGATAACATTGTTCTTGCTCAGGAAGTGGTTCATTCTATGAGGTTTAAGGAGGGAGCTTCGGGTTGGATGATTCTTAAGATTGACTTGGAGAAGGCCTATGACCGTCTCAGATGAGATTTTATTGCTGACACGCTAGTGGATGTCGGTTTCCCAGACCAATGGGTGAACTGGATTATGGAATGTGTGTCCTCTGCTTCGTTGAATGTTCTTTGGAATGGTGAGAAGACGACGCCCATTGTGCCGACCAGGGGGATCAGGCAGGGAGATTCTATTTCCCCTTACCTGTTTGTTTTGTGTATTGAGCGGCTCAGTCACTTGATTTTGCAGGCTGTGGAGTCTAGGGAGTGGAAGGCCATCCAGATTTCGAGGGGAGGCCCTCGGCTTTCTAATATTATGTTTGCGGATGATCTTCAGCTTTTTGCGGAAGCGTCGGTTGTTCAGGTTCATGTCATCCAGCAGTGCCTTGATCTCTTTTGTCGGTCCTCGGGTCAAAAAGTGAATCTGGCTAAGTCTAAACTGTTCATTTCTCCGAATGTTGATGAGGATACGACTCTTCAGATTGGCCGGGCCAGTGGTTGGACGGTCTCTTATGATCTCGGTGAGTATTTGGGTATGCCCATGCTTCACAAGAATGTGGATAATTAAGCAGACGTTTGAACCTTTACTTGTTAAGATCAATTCGAGGCTCTCTGGTTGGAAATGCTGTCAGCTGAGTTTTGCTGGTAGAGTTACGCTCGCGAAAGCGTTCCTCCACTCGATCCCGATCTATACCATGGCCACGCTGATTCTCCCGGCGTCTGTTTGTGAGAAGATTGATCAGCTCACTCGTTCCTTCATTTGAGGCAGCTGGGGCAAAAGGAAGCGTATGCATATGATGAGATGGGAGGAGGTCTATAAACCGAAGGAGAATGGTGGCTTAGGGCTAAAATGTATGTCTGATCTTAACCAGGCTATTACTAGTAAGTTAGCTTGGAGATTTAGGAAAGACAGGGACAACGTTTGGAGCCGGGTTATGAGGGCCAAGTACGTTCGGCCATCGGGGGCAGTTCATGGCCATCCGTTGCCTATCTGGCGTAGCATCAGTAAAGCTGAGATGAAAGTTGTCACCCCTGGTTCTCGGTGGCACGTTGGTAATAGGAGAACTATTTTGTTCTGGAAGGATATTTTTGTTGGGAGATTGCTCTTTACAGGAATGTGCCTTAGGGAAAATTAGTGATGAGTTGCTTCATTCTCAGGTGATCGACTTCTGGATTCCTGATCGTGGGTGGAATTGGGAGCTCCTGAACTCGCTTCTCCCTAGTTCGATTCTCTTGCAGTTGGCGGCTATTGCGGTGTCCTCGGTGACTGATTGATGGTGATGCTAAGGACATTTACATTGATATTGATGGTGATGCTTTCAAGGCGATCTGGAGTCTTCAGGTTCAGGAAAGGGTGCGCTTTTTTGCGTGGCAGGTTCTTAGAGCAGGGGTTCTCACCAACGTAGAGCGTAAGCGTCGTCATCTTAGCTTGGGGGATATCTGCCCGATTTGTCTTGCTGCCCCTGAGAGCATGCTCCATCTTTTCCGTGATTGTGGTCAGTCTCGTAGTATTTGGAATACTATTCTGCCTACTAGTTTGCGATCGGAGTTCTTTAACCTCAACTTGGCTCAATGGTTAAGGTCTAATTTCCTGCAGAAGATGACTGTTTATGACACGGTTAGGCGGTCGTGTGTTTTCGCTGTTAGTCTTTGGAGTATGTGCAAATGGAGGAACAATTGGGTCTTCGAGAAGAAGCAGTTAGTTAGGGATAAGGCGTGTCACATCTTGGCGCTGACTAAGGAGTACGGTCTGGCTCGGGAGTCGGTGATGGGTCCTGGTAAGAAGTCGAAGGAGCTGCGGTGGATCAAATGGACTCCTCCTTTGGAGTCGGTTATCAAGATTAATACAGATGGCTCGGTGGTTAATGGTCTTGCTGTGGCAACTGGAGTTCTTAGGGACTCGAATGGTTCTTGGTTGGTTGGCTTCGTTCATAATCTTGGCTCTTGTTTTGTTCCTATGGCTGAGTTATGGGGAATCGTGTCGGGTCTCAAGCTGGCTTGGGACAGGGGATACAGGAGGGTTTGTCTGGAAACTGATTCGCAAATTGCGATGTGGCTTCTGAATAAACCTATGGATCGTTGTCACCCCCTTTTTAGCCTCGTCTCTATGGCGCTGGGCTTCATTTGTAGGAACTGGGTTGTCCAGGTTCGGCATGTCTTTCGGGAGGCGAACTCGGTTGCTGATGGTCTCGCTTCTTTTGCTTTTTCTTTTCCTTTAGGTTTTCATGTTCTTGTTGTTCCGCCCGATTGGGTGTCTGTGTTTCTTCAGAATGATGTGAGGGGTTTGACTACGCCTCGCCTGGTGGAAAAGTAGCGTTTTATTTATATATTTCTCGAGAGTGTCGCCTCTCTTTTCTCAAAAAAAAAAAAATTAGTGATATATGTATTAATGTTATGAATATATGTTACGTTTTTTAGTGTTAAGAGTATAAATAAACTAGCTTGTTGAGTTGTGTTAAATCTTTCCAGTTTTAACAGAAGTAAGTAATAAACCTAAATGAAAGTATTACAAGTGTCGTGAATTTCGAAAAATCCACAAGATATTAGGGTGTGTAAAACTTATGATATGATGGGAAAAAGATGATTTACTCATTCTCATTGATGTGTACTTATAGAAATTACAATAGAAAAGCAGAATAAAAAAACCCTAAGAAGATATGATTTACAAGATCAATTCTAACCATAAAGATATTAGAAGATATTCACAAGATAATAAATCCTAAGTTACTAAGGTAACTTAACAGCCCCCCACAAGCTCAACGGTGAGGTGGAACAAGAAGAAGTTGCCGTAGAGATTGAAAACGAGTAGTCCTGACAACCTTTGTAAAAATTTCAGCCACTTGATCGAGTGATCGGACATGTCGTACGACGAGTTCACCCGCATGAACATGTTCCTTGACAAAGTGATAATCAAGTTTGATGTGTTTGGATCGATGATGGAACACATGATTTGCTGTCATGTAAGTGGCATTGAGATTGTCACATAACAATATTGGTGGACCAGTGAGCGGAGCGCCCATTTCACCTATGAGCTGTCGAATCTAGATGAGTTCTGCAGCAGCAAATGCAATGGCGCGATATTTCGCTTCAGAACTGGACCGAGATACAACATTCTATTTGTGGGACGACCAACTGACTAAATTTCTGCCATAATAAACAGAGAAACCATGCTGCGATCTGCTGTCATCGGGATCAGATAACCAGCCTGCATCAGTGAACGTGAGTAGGCGAGAATCTGTGGATTTGCCGAAGACAAGACCTGATGTGGTGGTGCCTTTGAGGTATCGTAGGATACGTTTGACAGCAGCCCAGTGAAGATGTGTTGGGCGGTGCATGAATTGACAAACTCTGTTGACAGCGTATGATATTTCCGGCCTAGTAATTGTGACATACTGCAGTGCGCCAACAGTACTCCTATAGAGACGTGTGTCGGCCATTGGATCTCGTTTTTTCTCAAGGCGTGATCTAGGTTCAGCTGGAGAGGCAATAGGTTTTGCTTCAGCCATTTAGCAGCCTTCCAAAATCTCACAAATATATTTTCGTTGGGAAAGCAAGATGCCTTTGCTGTTGCGGTGAACTTCAACACCAAGAAAAAAATTCAGTGCTCCAAGGTCTTTAAGGGAGAAGGCATTGTTGAGATGCCGAATGAATTCTTCAATGAACTTGCCATCTGAGCCACTGATGATTAAATGATCGACGTAAACAAGAACGTAAGTGACTGCTGAGCTTTGTCGCTTGATGAAGAGGGATGTATCTGACTGACAGGAACGAAAACCACTTGCGAGCAGGGATTGCTGAAGTTTATGGAACCAGGCTCGTGGCGCCTGTTTGAGTCCTTACAGTGCTTTGCGAAGTCGGCAGACATGAGACGGATTGTCAGGAGCAACGAACCCTGGTGGTTGATCCATATAAACAGTTTCGTCAAGATCCCCATTGAGAAAAGCATTGTTAATGTCAACCTGACGAAGAGGCCATCCAAGAGTTACTGCGATACTGAGAACAATGCGAATGATTGTCGGTTTGACGACTGAACTGAACGTGTCAAAGTAGTCGACACCCTCCTCTTGATGAAATCCTTTGGCTACGAGACGAGCTTTGTAGCGCTCTATGGAACTGTCTGCTTTCCTCTTAATCTTGTATATCCACTTACACCCAACAATGTTAGTTCCATGAGACCGGGGAACTATGTCCCAAGTCCTATTACGCATAAGGGCACATCATATTCTAACTGCATTGCATTTTTCCAATTTGGATATTTTGTAGCTTGTATGAACAATTTTGGTTCTGTTGGCAGTGAGGAATCAGTTGGAGATGGATATTTGATGGTATTGAAAGTTTTGGGTTTGAGATTACCAGTATGGGAGCGGGTCACCATAGTATGATCGGAATCTGAGGCAGGATGAAAATAAGAAGGAGCTCCTGGGTATGGTTCCATCGGCAGTGGAGAGGGGGACGATTCAGAGTTCTGGGGGAGGGAGACGACTCAGAGGTTTCTGGAGGAGAGATTGTTGGATTGGGGGGGGTGGCAGAGGTGCCGGAGATGGTGGTGCGGAAGGTGGTTGATGTGCAGGTGGCGGTGATTGTGCTGTAGGCATAATGATTGCCGCTTCCTGTAACACATGAAGAGGAACAACAGTGTTGTCATCTAAAATAGCATTAGTTGGAGAACTATGAGCAGAGTAAGGAAAACTTGTTTCATCAAATATGACATGACGAGCAATGTAAACCTTAGACGTAGGTACATGAAAACAGACATACCCTTTGTGTTTAGGACTGTAACCTAGGAAGATGCATGGGGTGGACCGAAATTCCAACTTATTTTGAGTGTATGGACGAATGAAGGGAAAACATAGACAACCAAATGATTTTAAGAATCCATAGTCAGGTTTACGTTTGTAAAGTCGTTCAAAAGGTGATTCAAAATCGAGATTTGGTGTTATGGTTCTGTTATTGAGGTAAACAACAGTGGGAAAGGCGTTTTCCCATAATTTTATAGGTAAATTGAAATGAGCTAAGAGGGCTAAACCTTTTTCGATGATGGTTCGATTAAGTTGCTCAGCTGAACCGTTTTGTTCGGTCGTGTAGGGACATTAGACTCGATGAATGATTCCATGAGTGTCAAGGAATCGAGAGACAGGTCTACATTCCCCGCCCCAGTCTGTTTGGACGGCTTTGATTTTGGTGTTGAACTGCGTTTCAATAATTTGTTTGAACAACAAGAAGACCGAAAAAATTGAGATTTATTAAACAAGAAATAAATCCAAATGAATTTAGTACAATCATCAATGAAGGAAAGAAAATAGTGATGACCATTTATTGAATTTGAAGACGCAGGACCCCATACAGATTGAGACACTAAACGACGCAAAATAGACTCAGGAGGATGCAAGGAAGTGCGTTCACCAAGAAAGACGCAGGGAGACGAGGACGAAGACAGCTGAGAAACAGAGGACGAAAGCCGATAGAGACCATTTTCAAGAGTTCCTCTTAGTAGCATCTGGCCCTGTAGATTCTTCACAAAGAAACAATTTGAGTGAAATTCAACATAAAGATTATTATCTCTTGTTACTTTAGAGATAGAAAGCAGGTTCTTTTGTATCTAAGGTACAAACAATACGTTTTGCAGTTAATGGGCTTTGACGAAGAATGTGCAGCAGATAAAACAGAATGACCTAAATGCGAAATAGGAATTGAGTTACCGTTTCCAACGACGACTCCGTCATTGCTGTCATAAGGATGATTGATGGAGAGGCTACCAAAGTCGTTGGTCATGTGATGGGTTGCGCCTGTGTCATCTACCCATGGATCATAGAGAGACGACGACGATGGAGTAGTAGCCGTATACACTGTTGTTGGTGGTGCAGATGGTTGTTGAGATGGTACCTGCTGAGAGTTGGAATTCGGAGGGTGGCGAGTTGCTGGAAATTCAGAGGTGTTGTGACGTTGATAGCAATTTTTCGCCTCATGACCCATTCGATTGCAGATCTGGCTTTTTCGCCGAGAGTTTTCCTGTTAAGCAAGACCATTGTTTTTTCTCGAGCGTCGACCACGACCACGTCCTGCCATATTCACTTCAGGTGGAGGAGATGGCGCATCGAGTTCTTGAGTTTCTTCCTGGAGACGTTGTTCCTCTTGGAGAAGGAGGTTCAACAGTTCGTCAAAAGATATTTCATGTTGCTGCATAGATAGGGCAGCACGAAAGGAGCCGTAAGAAGACCCGAGGCCATAGATGATGTAGGCGACAAGGTCAGCGTCTGGGACGACGATGAGACACTTCAGGAGACTGTCAGCGAGGGCTCGCTTTTTCTCAAAATATTCGAGGATTGACAGAGAACCTTTCGACAATGTTTGGAGTTATTGACGAATATGCATCTGACGAGACTTGGTTTGAGCGTGAAACATACGCTCGAGAATAGACCAATCATCGTGTGCAGTGACGGAGCGAACCACTAACCCTAGGAGAGGGGCAGTGAGAGTCGAGCGGATCCAAAGGAGAACCAACCGATCCTTACGAATCCAGAATAAGTAGTCTGGATTAGGAGCGGTTATTATGGGAGAGGCTTCAGTTGTAGGGACTGTAATGGTCTAAGATGGAGCCGATGTGAGATCTAGGCATGTCACCAGATCGTAGGCTTCAAGGGCAGAACGGACAGTGCCACGCCAGAGTGAGTAGTTGGTGCGGTCAAGTTTGATAATAATGTTCGGAAAGTGGAACATGTTGTTGCTTGGACCGGCTGCCCTGGCTAAAATTTGAGGAGAATATCCGAGGGTGTCCATGGATTGGGATCGTGTTTAGGCTGATACCATGTTAAACTTATGATATGATGGGAAAAGATGATTTACTCATTCTCATTGATCTGTACTTATAGAAATTACAAGAGAAGCAGAATCAAAAAACCCTAAGAAGAAAGTAACCAGCTACCAGAAAGTAACCAACTTATGAAAAGAAATAGATATTCTAATCAGGATTAGGTTCTCATAAGAATTAATCTTAAGGTGAGAAATTAGATATAGCGTCATGAATAAGCTATTGGATGGGATGAATGATTGAGATTAGAAAGGGGGATTTATAAGTAATAAAACATAATGATATTTTTCGTGATTCCGGTAAATTTTTGTGTGTGAACATTATCGCTTAACAATGAAGTTGATCCTCAATTAAAAATGAACATGTTATATGTGAACTTGATCACCAAAATAATGAGGATTTTGTGATATTGTACGGTTCCGAACCCTCCTCATCATAATCTCATAAATCATAATCATACATATAACTGACTTTAGAAATTTGCAATAAACCAGTTATCATCATGTATGTATTGTCTCTTTTGTGAGATTCCTCAAGGTTGTCTTGACATCAAAATTTGTTGTACTCGATAAATCATAAGATAAATAAGAAGAATATTATGTTATCCGGCGTCTAAATTTTATCCCACGTATTCTTATCGAATCAATTAATTTAGCACGGAAACAATCAATAAGATGTTTGCTCAAGACCAGGGTTTCTCTTCTTCAAAGCGTTGCACCCATTTGTCTAACCTATTTTCTCCGATCTTCTTGTCTGGATGAAGATCACAGTTCAGCGTCTTTGCATTCTTGACTGGATGAGTTGGTTTTTCATTTTCCTAATAAAAACGTGCAAAAAGATTATTTGTCCAACTCACCGATTATATGTGGCGTTCAACTCTTCACCTCTTGCACGTACTTGCGGGATCATAATCCATATTAAGTGTCCGGTGTTTGCAAAATCAGCTTGATAACCTTCGTCTTTTTCTTAATATGGGATTGATCCTATACGAGTCATGTCATGTTTTTCTCTTGCTGCTTGATTCATTTCATCTCTTTCTCTCCTATCTCTTCTTGTTTTCTTGGTCCACCATTTTGTATGAATAACCCTCCTGTAATCTTTCTGCAAAAAAATTTACGGAAAATTCTAAAAAATGAGCACCTCTTTTACAACCAAAATAAGTAAGAGAATAAATAAACAAGATGAAGCTTAAACAAAATGACCCTCATTAAATTAATATGACGAATATTCAACTGATAAACTTATCTGACTACAAATTATAGAAAACCAACCAGGCTATCAAACAAATAAAAATATTAATTTAGAAATGATACGTTCTCCGTATTGAATATTGGAATTTTCCTTCTCTGTTTTTTTAGGGTAAGAATTAGATAAGTCTCAACGATCAACCTAAAGCATCCTTGCAGATGAGAACACCAAGTTCTATGTTAGAATTCGTCATAAGCAAAATGTTCATGTACGAATGAATTACGTATTCTCAATGTCAGTTAACGTTGTCAAAAAACCCTTTCCCTCACATAGAACGCACCTCACGCGCTGAAGCCCTTCTCTGTTCCCCGGCCCCGAGCCGGCCCTAGTTCTGTCCCCCATGGGCTAAAATTCCTCTCCCCGCCGGCCCAAAACCTCCACCAAATCCAAATCCGTGAAGATCCCGACCATCAAACCTACCCCTCCGTCCTCCTCCTCTTCCCCGAAACACCCTCTGCCCCCCACCCCGCTTCCACCTCCGTCCTCTCCCTCTTCCTCCAGTCCTTTTGCCCCCGACAATGAGTCTCTCATTCATAGCAATAATGACAGACTGCTTCAAACCTTATCCTCCCATCCCTCTCTTAATGGCCCCAAATCTAATATTCCTTTATTCCCCCTGTTCCCCCTTCTCCGAGCACCTTAAATGCTTCGATTGTTTCGGCTATGGTCCCCCCTTCTGTTGCCAATCCCACTACAGAAGCTTCTATTGATGTTGCCGAGACTTCTCCAGCTCATGTTGAAATCGTTGTTCCCCCTTCTCCCTCTGCCCCTGATACGCTACACTTTGTATGGCGTAACTAGGGGTTATTACATTAGTTTAGGAGTGTTATCACAAGTATTTGGAGCTATTGTTATATTCTGAGTTGTTTATGAAGAAGTGAAGAAATGAAGACCAGAACCGAAGAAGAAGAGGATCAAAGATTGAAGACATGAAGACGAAGACATTCTGCGGAGCAGCGGCGATCGCCACCACCACTATGGTGATCGCCATTCTACAACAGAAGCATTACATGAGTTCGAGAGATCATGGAGATCGCCATGACTCTACGGCGATCGCCATGGGGCGACAGAGACAAGGCAAAGCTTTACATGAAGACCGCGATCGCCAGACATCTATGGCGATCGCCACAACAAGGCCGAAGACATTCCGGACTTTCCTTATTTTCCTTTGTTTGTTTTATTTCTTTTTCCTTATTTTATTATTTCGTTTAGGATATATCTTTTACCATATATTTTTAGGGTTAGTCTCTATTTAAGAACCCTAGCCTCTATCATCTTTTATCATCTTTTTTCATCATCTTTTCCATCAGACAATTTAGTTTTGCAACCATGAGCAGGAACTAAACTCCATTGTTTTACTTAGCGGTTGAAACCTTCAGTTATTAAGTTGTGAGATTTCTAAACTCTTGTTCTTTTCCTATGGGTTTGTATTAATTCTCTTGTTCTTCATCTATTGATTTCTATTAGTTTTGCTAGCTTGATCACCTAGTTTGATTGATAGTTTTCTATTGCTAGACTAGGAATATACGGTGGAATTCCTTGTCATTGTAGCACTCATATCTGCATGATCTGGTAGTTGATTGCTTTTATGAAAGAGAATTGATTGCATGTTAATACTTGACGGTTGTAAGTTATTGCATGCATCCTTATGATTCTTGTGCCCTTTGCTGCTATTTCATCTAATCTTGAGAGGTTTCCCTGATTGCTGAATAGTAAGTATTATCAGGACCGGTTGGCCTGCCGATATATTAAAGATTGGAATAGGAACATTCCCTAGGATTGATAAGAACCTGAGATAATCTATGATCAACTTGATTGACTGTTGCGTGGATACTTGCTAGGTGAAACCATTTCTCAATATATTCACAACCAAACCTTCTTTGCTTGTTACTTGTTACTTTTGTGTTCCATACAATCAAAACCCCCCCTTGGTTACTTGTTACTTGTTCGTTAGTTGGTATTTCGCTTGTCTGCATAGCGATTGGTGTTTTGATTCCCTTGGGTTCGACCTCTACTTTCTTGCTATACTCTAGTTAGTGTTTAGGGTTTACTTTGATTTGGCACTACGACTTTAGCCTCATCAAATTTGGCGCCGTTGCCGGGGAATTGAAATTTTTCTGATTCTGTGTTAATTGTGAAATTATCAACTGTTTGGTATGAACCTTTATGGTTCAGACCCGTGCTACTGATTCATCTATTGTTGCCTTTGACCCAGAGATTGAAAGGACGTTCTTTCGGAACCAAAGAGCAGCTCTGAACCAAGAAAACGAGATGGGTGATCGACATGGACCGCCATTGCCTACTATGAGTCAACTCACTGCCCCAGACTTAAACCAACAACCTTTGGCAGTGAGGTTTCCTGAGATTGAAGAAGGTGTGAACTTTGAACTAAAAGCTGGTTTAATTCATGAGCTAGCACATTTCCATGGCTTAGTAGGATAAGATCCCAACAAACACTTGGCTCAATTCCATGCCATATGTTCTAGTATGAAGCCAAGAGGTGTTACTGAGGAGCGGGTCATGCTGAGAGCTTCCGGATTTACTCTGAAAGACGCTGCGAATGATTGGCTCTATTATCAAGCTCCAGGGAGTATTGATACATGGGCTAAGATGAAAAAGGTCTTTTTAGAGAAATATTTTCCAGCTACAAAACTGAGCAGCTTGAAGAAGGAGATCACGAATCTTCAACAACACTCAACTGAGAGTCTCTATGAATATTATGAGAGATTCAAGAAGCTTTGCTCAAGCTGCCCATTCCATAGTTATACTGACCAAGATCTCCTTATGTACTTATTTAGTGGCCTGATTGATGAGGATCGTCGAATGGTGAATGCATCCTGTGGAGGTAACTTTTTAAGATTGACTATACCTCAGGCCAATGAAATGTTTGAAGAGCTAGCTGAGAGTTCAAGGCAGTTTGGCAGTAGACAGGGATCCCACTCAGTCAAAGCAATTAATTCAGATCAATTACAGACTGACATGAATGAGTTGAAAGAGATGGTAAAGGCTTTTATGCTGAAAAGTGATTCCCTTCATGATCCCAATGCTGAGGTAAACGCTGTTGGTGGATGGCAACCAAGGCCAAGGTATGACTCTCATAATATTAATTATCAGCAACCTAGACCTCAGAATTCTATGACTGTTGAAGATATGATCAAGTCCTTAGCTCAGACTGTGATGCAACAAAATGCTAAAACGGAATCGAGTATCCAAAATCTTGAAAATCAGTTAGGACAGATTGCTCAAGCTGTGAGTAAATTAGAGGCCAGGGAACCGGTAAGAAACCCGAGAGAGAACGTCAGTGCAGTGTTCTTGAGGAGCGGAAAAACTTTAAATGAGTGTTCTGTGCCAAAACCGCGATCGCCAGATCTGAGTGGCGATCGCCATGAGATTACAGAGAGCAAAACAGGGTCTGCATCCCGACCGCGATCGCCATGCCATTCCAGAAGCTGCATCAGATTTCGACAACAATCCGCGACCGCGGATGATGATCCGCGATCGCGGGTCTCCTGCAGAACCCCAATTTGCGCGACCGCGATCCCCAGTTGTTGATGGCGATCTCCGGGAGCCCCATGAGTACATTGATGATTATGTTCGCCCGAATTTTCCACCTCTATTCTCTCAGAAGCATGTTGCTCCCTTTCCTGAGGCATTGAAGGATACTCGAAGGCTGGAGGACGACAAAGAAATCTTCGAAACCTTTAGTAGGTGTGAGGTAAACATTCCTTTGCTCAAACATGTTAAGAGTATTCCTAGATTTGCTAAGTTTTTGAAAGAAGTTTTTCACTATCAAGAGAAATCAAAAACTGAAAGGAAAGAAGAAAGTTGAAATAAGTGAACAAGTTTCTGCTGTGTTTCAAAAACGCATGCCTAAGAAATGTGGTGATCCAGGCATATTTAGCACTCCATGTGTGATTGGTGAAACTAAATTTGACAAAGCCATGCTAGATTTAGGTGCATCAATCAATGTTTTGCCTTACTCTTTGTATGAATCACTAGGCTTAGGACCCTTGCATAAAACAGGAACTGTTATTCAACTTGCTGATAGGTCTACTGTGTACCCGAAAGGGGTTGTTGAGGATGTTCTTGTTATGGTTGGTGATCTGATTTTTCCTGCTGATTTCTTTGTGTTAGATATGGAGCATGCTAATAATGTCACACCTATACTGTTAGGTAGACCTTTCATGAAAACTGCACAAACGAAAATTGATGTTAATAGTGGGACTCTCTCTATGGAGTTTGGTGGGGATAAGGTAGAATATAATATATATGATATGGATCCCATTGATAAGAATTCTCTATGTGCTATTGATGTGATTAAGCCTACTTGTATGGATGAATTGCAACCTGTTTTAGAGAATCTCTTAGAGCCCCCCAAAGTAGATATTGTTTTGTCTACTAATATGCAGGAGTGTCAGGCTAAGCCAGAGCCTAAAGGTAAGCTCTCTTCACATCCTTTGGGCAATCGCCCTTCATTACTAACCTCGCCAGGCGAGATACCATTGATGTCTAGTGTGCAAGCACTTGACATTGAGCTTAAAAAGCCGCCTGATACGGTCAAGGAGGAGAAAGTGAATGAAACCACCTTCATTGCTAAAGACAAGGTGGTCAAGGTAAGAGGGACGAGATTCAAGGTGTTCCATGAGTGGTTCAAGAGAGAATTCAGACAAGAGACGGTTTTCACAAAGCCAAATGGCGTTAGTTAAATCTCTTGAGTTTCATGTCGAGCCACGACATAAAATAAGGCGCTGCTCGGGAGGCAACCCAAGGTTTGAGTTTGTTTTTATTTGTTTTTGTTCAGTTTAATTTTCTTTTTAGTTTTTCTATGGACAGGAGGAAATCACCGAAGCTTAGGGTCAGCTACAGTCAGTAGCCAATTTCGCTGTAAGTCTTCTCTTCCGTCTAAAAAAAAAAATCCGAAAATCATTCCGAGAAAAAAAATAATATATCGGATTAAAAAAAAATAGAGTGCAGAAAAAAAAATATGAGAGAAAAGAAAGTAAGGAGTTGTATTACATCAAGTTTGGTTTCATTAGTACTATCATTCTAAATCTACATTGGTTGAATCTTAGCTTGTTGGTGACCATGTTCTTTGCAAGGAGTTGATTTGTTTGGGTCACCTTCTACATTGGAGGTATTCTTTCTTTTGCTTTAGATGAACTATGCATTATTGGATTACATTTAGTGCTCATCTAGTTTCTCATTCTACCACACTTTGAGTTTTATTGGAGGAAGGTCATTCGACCTTGTATGTGAGTCTTCTGTCTCCTTCCCTGGGTTCGTTTTTCTGTCTTCCATTTCATTGAGGACAATGCAATGTTTAAGTATGGGGGAGGAGAATGTATTCACATGTAATTAATTGGGTGTTGGTTGTATCTGCATGAGCTTATTGAATATATATTGTATGAAAAAGCCACAAAAATTGAAAAAAAGGCATACAAAATCCTTGGATAGCAAGATCTATGCAATAAGAAGGTGGCTTGACCGGCATTACGCTGGGGCAAAAATAAGTCTTGAGTGATGTGAGTATAGTGAGCCTGGAACAATTATTGAGTGGTTGGGATGAAAACCCGCGAAAGGGCGCCCAAGCAAGATGAGTGTCTAAAAAAATAAAAAATTGAGTGTTTTAGGATCATTATCATCTTGGCGTTATGGTGACATAAGAAGGAGGCGTATAGGAGGATTTGGGTAGGCCACTTGGAGGAATAAGGTGTAGTTCTGAGTTTGTGCTTATTGTATCACATTTGTTCTTGATTGTTGTTGTTGCGTTTTGTATGCTTTGGGCTTATTGAGTATGTAATCACTAGGAGATATTCTTGTACTTCCTGAGACTTTGAACATTTCATTGTAAGGGTAGCTTTTCTGTAAGTTACTCGGGACGAGTAAAAGTCTAAGTATGGGGGTATTTGATACGCTACACTTTGTATTGCGTAACTAGGGGTTATTACATTAGTTTAGGAGTGTTATCACAAGTATTTGGAGCTATTGTTATATTCTGAGTTGTTTATGAAGAAGTGAAGAAATGAAGACCAGAACCGAAGAAGAAGAGGATCAAAGATTGAATACATGAAGACGAAGACATTCTGCGGAGCAGCGGCGATCGCCACCACCACTATGGCGATCGTCATTCTACAACAGAAGCATTACATGAGTTCGAGAGATCATGGCGATCGCCATGACTCTACGGCGATCGCCATGACTCTACGGCGATCGCCATGACTCTACGGCGATCGCCATGGGGCGACAGAGACAAGGCAAAGCTTTACATGAAGACCACGATCGCCAGACATCTATGGCGATCGCCACAACAAGGCCGAAGACATTCCGGACTTTCCTTATTTTCCTTTGTTTGTTTTATTTCTTTTTCCTTATTTTATTATTTCGTTTAGGATATATCTTTTACCATATATTTTTAGGGTTAGTCTCTATTTAAGAACCCTAGCCTCTATCATCTTTTATCATCTTTTTTCATCATCTTTTCCATCAGACAATTTAGTTTTGCAACCATGAGCAGGAACTAAACTCCATTGTTTTACTTAGCGGTTGAAACCTTCAGTTATTAAGTTGTGAGATTTCTAAACTCTTGTTCTTTTCCTATGGGTTTGTATTAATTCTCTTGTTCTTCATCTATTGATTTCTATTAGTTTTGCTAGCTTGATCACCTAGTTTGATTGATAGTTTTCTATTGCTAGACTAGGAATATACGGTGGAATTCCTTGTCATTGTAGCACTCATATCTGCATGATCTGGTAGTTGATTGCTTTTATGAAAGAGAATTGATTGCATGTTAATACTTGACGGTTGTAAGTTATTGCATGCATCCTTATGATTCTTGTGCCCTTTGCTGCTATTTCATCTAATCTTGAGAGGTTTCCCTGATTGCTGAATAGTAAGTATTATCAGGACCGGTTGGCCTGCCGATATATTAAAGATTGGAATAGGAACATTCCCTAGGATTGATAAGAACCTGAGATAATCTATGATCAACTTGATTGACTGTTGCGTGGATACTTGCTAGGTGAAACCATTTCTCAATATATTCACAACCAAACCTTATTTGCTTGTTACTTGTTACTTTTGTGTTCCATACAATCAAAAAAAACCCCTTGGTTACTTGTTACTTGTTCGTTAGTTGGTATTTCGCTTGACTGCATAGCGATTGGTGTTTTGATTCCCTTGGGTTCGACCTCTACTTGCTTGTTATACTCTAGTTAGTGTTTAGGGTTTACTTTGATTTGGCACTACGACTTTAGCCTCATCAGCCCCCCTTTCTTTCCTGCAGGCTGTTGGGGGCTCTGTTTTGCCTAAGAAGAACTTTGCCCTACAGTTCTTTGAAGGTATAAAGGACGGAGAGATTCACTTCTCTGATAGTGATGTTGTTGACCAGATAGACAAATGGAGTCGCACTCTCGTCGGTGCTCCGTTGGGAGAAAAAATGGCGTTCCGGGCCATGGAACGTTTTGTTGCAAACAATTGGACTGGAGTGGTTCTCCCTAGGATTATCCTGAATGATAAGGGTTTGTTCATTTTCAGGTTTGCTAAAGAGGGTGACCTTCAGTCTGTCCTTGAATGGGGCCCTTGGTTACTTCCGGGTTCGAAACCTCTCATCTTGAGGAGATGGGTCTTTGGTTTGTCTCTCGACTTGTCTTGCCTTGATAGCATTCCCATTTGGGTCACCCTACCGAACCTTGACGTCCGCTTTTGGTCGGACCACGTGCTCGGTAAGATTGGCTCTGCTATTGGTAGGCCTATCCAAATGGACCAGCAAACTGCTTATGAGGAAAGAGCCTCTTATGCCAGGATCTTGGTGGAAGTTTCTGCTTGCTCGGATTTGATCAATGAAGTCCGATTTGTCTGACTTCTGAGTGTACTCGTCCTAAACAAAGCACTACTAGGAAACCAGTGAAACTATCTTCTTTCACTACCGCAAGGATGATTCCGCCTAATACCTCCTTCTTGCCTCCTCTTCTTCCCTCTCCTGGTCATCCCCCTCCCTCCAGCTCTCAGGAGAAACCCCTTCCTCCTCAGCATAAATCTCTCCCCCTCCCCGTTGTCATTGCCTCATCGACTACGGTCTTAGCTTCGTCGCCTGTTGTCACTGTTTCGTCGGCTGCTGTCACAGTTTTGTCAGTTGCTGCCCCTGCTTCTTCTGTTGCTCTTCCCTCAGTTTTAACAGTGAAACAGAGACTTTGCTCCTCGTCTAATCCCGCTTCTGGCTCTAGAAGTGCCCCCCCCCCCCCAAGGTTTCCTCATGAATCACGCCCGCATTGGTTGCTGGAACGTGTGGGGCGCAAACCACTCCACTAAGCACTCCGCCATCTCTGACCTTGCCCGTAGACACTCCCTCAATCTTCTCGCCATCCTCAAAACCCATATTTCTCCTATTAACCTCGACTCTGTTACTGGTCGCTTGATGAAGGATCATCTGAGCATCAACCGACACCGGTGGTTCCCAAGTTTGAAGGCGCGTTGACTCGTTCGAGAGCTAAGGAAGTCCAACAAGAGTTAGACAAGTTAGTGGCTTTCTTCATGTCTAAAGAGCTTAGCATTACAGAGGACCCCTTGGAAACACCATTGAAGATGATTCTAGTAGTTGGGGTTCGAGAGGAACCAAATCCGAGCGAAGAAGGGGATTACAGCAGCGAATCCGTGCCCGCGGCTCCATTATCCGCGCCCGCAGATCACGGATTAATTCATTTAATTCACACAGCACAGGCCGCGCCCGCGGATCGTGATGCAGGCCTACCGAGACTTCTTTGTTTTAATTCGTTTCCGGGATTTATTTCTTTCCATTGGTTTTGTTATTTTAGGAAATACTTTGAATTACTTTATTTCTTTTAATTGGCCACCTTATTGACTCTATATAAGGTTTGCCCTAGTTATTGTTTTAGGACCCAGACTTTGATATTAAATACAGCGTTTATCGTTTTTCCTCCCAAAAGCGTGCTTTTGTGAGTAGAGTGCCATGTGTGCATTGTTGTTGAACTCGCCCTAGTTGTACTTGTGTGTGTCAATCTCTTCCATAAGGTTGGTGCTATCGGGACTCCATAGAGCATCCTCCAGGTGCCTTGGCCTACCATAGCCATTGTGTTTGGTTGTAATCCATTGGGGTTTCTTCATCATTTGGTAAAGTTCTTGTTCTTAAGTTCAAGGGTTTTATCGTTGTTTGATTTGGTTCCAATTGGCCTATCATTCGACTTATCCTTCTTTCATCTCATTCTAATTTCGCTTATCTTCTTTGTTTGAGTTTTTGTTCGAGTTTCTGTTTGAGGTTTGGTGTCTAGATCGGACAACAGCGGCTTATCCCCCCATCAAATTGGTATCAGACCTGTGTTGACACCATCCCGTCTTCACAAGAACGTTACGAGACCCCTATTCAGAAAATCACAAAAAGAGTCAGTTTTATTTTCTTATTAGTCAGTTTCTTTGAGAAATTGATTTTTGAGTCTTCGATACTTAATTTGATCTTTCTTGTTGAGTCTGTTTTAGGTTGTGTACAAGAAGCTTGGATCGATTCGTGTTTGTGGAGATCGATAGATTGGAGTTTGGAGCACCCTTGTCCCAAAAATCCATTCATCCCATCACCCCATCACAATTCCTCCTTGCCCACCAAAAACGCAGCCGTCAAGAAACCCTAGAGTTGCTGAAGAAATTCATTCCTTGGAGCCCAAGACAAATCTTCTACAAGGAAATCTTATCTCTTCAACAAGGAAATCAAGTTGGTTAGTCTTTTGTTTATTTTCTTTTGATGAGATTAATATCTCATATATCGAGTTTGTAATTTCGTTTTACTGAGAAAAAAAAATATTCAAAAAAAAAGAGAAAAGAGAAAAAAATACAAAAAAAAAGAATTAGAAAAGTCTCAAAGTCAACATTTATTTTTATGTTTTGTTGAGTCAAAGTCTAGTTTGATATTGTTTGAGTCGGAATTCAAGAAATTGGAGAAAACGGGATTGCCACGAGCCCGAACGAAGACGAAAGATTTTTAGCTCGCAGAACGAAATCCGCGCCCGCGGAAATCAAAAACCGCGCCCGCGGATCTTGCTACTGAGTTTCTGCGACCCTTCTACAGCAACCTATCCGCGCCCGCGGCTCCCAAAACCGGGCCTGCGGTTCTTCTGCTGTCTAAGTATTGTGTCTTCAAGCAGCTACGGGCCATCCCCATTCTTACCCTAGCCCTCTCGACTCCGTCTTCGATCCTTCATTGACACCAGTCGGGACAAGTTAAGGTACGCTTCCTTTTGGCCCTCTTGAGTTTGAAATTTGAGTCTGATAGTTGTTTGCATTTACATCCTTGCAAACGTCTTTTGAGTCTTTGTTTCTTTCTTTTGTTGAGTCATTTTGCTTTGAGTCAGAACCTTAAGTTGAAACCCCGCCCCTACACTAGCCATCTCCATATTTACAATCACTCATCATAGTGCTAGGAGCCTGCTAGTTTCGATCTATTGGGTTTTTGATTCATATAAGACAATTCATCAAGAAAAGCTTGTTACAACAACAATTGAGAGAGAGTGCAGAGGAAAACATACGAGAGTAAACACTTGCGAGTTGTTTTCATTTACACTCACTTAACATTGTTCTGTGTTAGTCTTTTCTGTGATAAAGGACAAGTCAGTCTCTCCCGGCAGGAGAACTCTAGAGGACCGCACAACCAGCCCTGTCACCCCGGAGATGATGAGTTTCTTGGAAACCTTTAGTGACAGGATTGTCAGTGGGCTCACTACAGTCTTCAGGCAGGAGCTTCGCCCGACCCCACCTCCAACAACTATGGAGCATATTAGAGCTTCCCGAGACGCTCCCACAAACGCTACCCGGAGGCCCTTACCAACCCAACGGGAAGTATATGAGGCTGCTTAAATGAGCCCGGAAGCTAGAGAGGCTGCAAATGGGTTTTGCAACGAACCCAGAGGCAGGACCACACCCAGAGCTGACAACCGTCAAGCTCGAAGAGAGCGTTTCTATAACTCTCCTACACCTCATCATAATAGATACAATGTTGCTAACCGTTTTAATGATAGATTTCAGGCTCTAGGTGATAATAATTACGATGAGGAGCATGAAGATGAGGATGACGAAGAAGCAGCAGAAGCAATATGGCGACCACCTCGCCAACAAGGAGGGTACCAGGGAAGAAGAAGAGAACCTGAGCAAGATGGAGTTGGGAAGATCAAGGTGAAGATCCCAAGTTTTGAGGGAAAGTGTGATCCATATGTTTACATGGAGTGGGAGACGAAGATTGAGCAGATCTGGAATTGTCACAACTTTCCCGAGCCTAAGAAGGTGCAACTTGCATCTTTGGAATTTAGTGGTTATGCTCTAGTTTGGTGGGACGGTTTGATAAGAGGAAGAGCTGCTAATGGCGATTATCCCGTTGCTACTTGGGATCTAATGAAGAAAATGATGAGAGCTCGATTTGTTCCCCCACACTATACTAGAGAGCTTATACAGCGGCTAGAGAATTTGAGACATGGATCTATGAGAGTATAAGAGACCTTCAATGCTATGCAAATAGCCATGGTCAGAGCCAATTTGGTTGAGGATGAAGAGACGACGATGGCCAGATATCTTTGTATCCTCCATCCATATGTGGCTAATGAGATTGAGATGTTTCCCTACAATTCTATGACTGAGCTGCTGCACTTGGCCATCAAGGTGGAAATGAAGACAAAGGCTAGGAGTCAGGGAAGCAGAAATGCAGGCGGGTCTTCCAACAGTTGGAAAAATCAGCAGGGAAGATCTTCTTATCCATCAGCCCGAGACGCCCCTTCCAGTGAAGATAGTGGTTCACGAAAGAACTCACCACCAGCTGCCCAAGTGCCCACAAAAACTACAGTTGGCCCTTCCAATGGACCCCGAGGGAGTACTTCTAATCCTACTTCTAGAGCTAGGGATATTGAATGTTTTAAATGTAGAGGAAAGGGTCATATGATGAAAGATTGTCCTAATTCTAGAGTCTTAATTATTAATCAGCTAGGTGAATATGAAAGTGAAAGTGATAAGGAAGAAAACCTAGATGAAAATCATGATGAGGATGATCTTAGTGATGAAATTGGTTATGAGCATGGTGATTCTTTGATTTGTAAGAGAACTTTGCATGTACAACCCGCCCCTTGTGAGGATAACCAAAGAGAAAATTTGTTTCATAGTAGATGCTTAGTTCAAGGGAAGGTTTGTAATATGATCATTGATGGGGGAAGTTGTTGCAATATTGCTAGTACCGAATTAATTTCTAAATTGCATATTGCTACTATTTTTCACCCTAGACCCTATAAATTGCATTGGATGAATGAATCTGGTGAATTGAAAGGTCAAAAGCAGGCTAGAATAACATTCACATTAGGGAAATATGAAGATACGATTTTGTGTGATGTTGTTCCTATGCAGGCTTGTCATATATTGTTAAGTAGACCATGGCAATACGATCAAAAAGTTGTTCATGATCGTCATACTAATCGCCATTCATTTACTTTTAATAATAAGACTGTTACTCTTAAGCCTATGACTCCAGCACAGATAGCAGATGGATATGAGAAGGGCAAAGGCAAGGAGAAGACCCAAGCGGAGGAGACAGATGAAACTGAAGAACTGTCGCTGCAGAGCCAAATCCGCGCCCGCGAAATCTACGGCAGAACTTCGGCGAAAGGCGAGTCGCGCCCGCGGGTTCTGACGCAGACCCCCATGCAGCGTCGAATCAAACGTCGCACACCCTTTTGTCATCCAAATCTGAGTTATAAGGTGAGTATTTACCTTTGGACACTACTTTAATGATGGTATGCAAGAGGTTTGTGTTGACAGGTACCGATTCTCGAGCTGATCTACCCCCGAGCATTCAAGCTATTCTTGAGGAGTTTGCTGATGTGTTCCCAGATGAGATCCCAGTAGGCTTACTGCCCTTTAGGGGTATTGATCATCAGATTGATCTTACTCCAAGAGCTTCATTTCCTAACAGACCAGCTTACAGAATGAATCCTCAGGAGTGCCAAGAGATTCAGAAGCAAGTACATGAGCTCCTAGATAAGGGTTATGTTCGAGAGAGTCTTAGTCCATGTGTTGTCCCGGTCTTGTTGGTGCCTAAGAAAGATGATTCTTGGATAATGTGTGTTGATTGCCGAGCTATCAATAACATAATTGTCAAGTATCGTCATCCTATACCAAGGCTAGATGACATGTTGGATGAACTTCATGGAGCCACCAGTTTTACCAAGATTGATCTTAGGAGTGGCTACCATCAAATAAGGATGAGAGAAGGCGATGAGTGGAAAACTGCCTTCAAGACCAAATTTGGTCTATATGAGTGGCTTGTGATGCCATTTGGATTGACTAATGCCCCCTCTACGTTTATGAGACTGATGAATCATGTCTTGAGGAAGTTTATAGGGAAGTTTGTTGTTGTTTATTTTGATGATATCTTGATTTACAGCAGGTCCCTAGAGGAGCATGAACAACATCTCAGGGAAGTACTCGTTACCCTTAGTCTACAACGACTATATGCTAATTTGAAGAAATGTGATTTTTGCACTGATAAAGTTATATTTCTTGGTTTTGTAGTGAGCTCCCAGGGATTACAGGTGGATGAAGAGAAGATTAAGGCCATTCAGGAATGGCCAACCCCCACAACTAGCAGCCAAGTCAGAAGTTTCCATGGATTAGCTAGCTTCTATCGGCGTTTTGTGAAGGATTTCAACACCATTGTTGCACCCCTAACTGAAATAACGAAGAAGCATACCTCATTTGTGTGGAGGGAGACTCAAGAAAGGGCGTTTGAGGAGCTAAAACGCAGATTGACAGAAGCGCCATTACTTGTGCTTCCCGACTTCACTAGGCCCTTTGAAGTGGAATGTGATGCCTCAGGAGTTGGCATAGGAGGAGTGCTCATGCAGGAAGGTAAGCCTATTGCATTCTTTTCTGAAAAGTTGAAAGGTGCAAGTCTGAATTACTCTACTTATGATAAGGAATTATATGCATTGTATAGAGTACTTAAGACTTGGCAGCACTACCTATGGCCTAGAGAATTTGTTTTGCATACCGATCATGAGTCTTTGAAACATTTTAGGAGCCAAGACAAACTTGATAGGAGGCATGGTAGATGGATGGAATTTATTGAGACTTTTCCTTATATCATCAAATATAAGAAGGGAAAGGATAATGTTGTTGCTGGTGCACTTTCTAGGAGATATGCATTGATTGTTCAACTTGACTCTAAGGTGTTAGGCTTTGTTTACATCAAAGAGTTATATCGTAATGATGCAGATTTTGGTGCTATTTATAAGCAATGTTTGGCTAAAGGAACTTTGGATAAGTTTTACTTGTTTGATGGTTTCTTGTTTAGAGCTGATAAAGTATGCATACCTAAGTGTTCTTTGAGATTATTGCTTGTTGAAGAATCCCATAAGGGTGGATTGATGGGACACTTTGGTAGAGATAAGACATATCATATGTTGCATACTCATTTTTATTGGCCACGTATGCTTAGGGATGTTGAGCATTGTTTGAAAAGATGTTTGGAGTGTCTTAAGGCTAAGTCTAGAGTTAAGCCACATGGATTGTATACTCCCTTACCTATTCCTACGACCCCTTGGGTGGACATTAGTATGGATCTTATTGTGGGGTTGCCTAGGACTAAGAAGGGGAGAGATTCTATTTTTGTGGTTGTTGATCGATTCTCTAAGATGGCTCATTTTATTGCTTGCAACAAGACTGATGATGCTCGTAATGTGGCTGACTTGTTCTTTACAGGAGTTGTTAGGTTACATGGAGTACCAAAGACTATTGTGAGTGATAGGGATGTGAAATTCCTAAGTTACTTTTGCAAAACTCTTTGGGGAAAACTAGGGACTAAACTATTATTCTCTACATCTAGTCACCCTCAAACTGATGGCCAAACTGAAGTAACCAATAGGACCTTAGGAACCCTTTTGAGAGTCATTCTTAGGAAGAATTTGAAAGCTTGGGAAGAAGCCTTACCCCATGTTGAGTTTGCCTATAATAGAGTCATCCATTCCTCGACCTCGCTGAGTCCCTTTGAATGTGTGTATTGTTTGAATCCACTAACCCCTTTTGATCTTATGTCGTTACCTACGAAGGAGCGAGTGGATTTCAATGCAGGAAAACAGGTTGAGCACATCAAGGAGATTCATGAGAGGACAAGAGCTAAATTGCTAGAGGTGGCTGCAACAAATGCTAGCAAGGCAAATAGGAAGAGGAAGAAGGTCATATTCAAGGAGGGAGACATTGTGTGGGTCCACTTTAGGAGAGAGTGTTTTCCAAACAAACGCCACTCAAAGCTGTCCCCAAGAGGTGCTGGGCCATTCAAGGTGCTTAAAAAGATTGGAGATAATGCTTATGTCTTGGAGCTTCCCGGTGAATATCAAGTGAGTGTCACCTTCAATGTACAAGATCTACATTGTTTGAAGGAGAAGAGGAGGAGGAGCTGGATGATTCGAGGTCGAATCCTTTTCAAGAAGGGGAGGATGATGAAAGATCATCTGAGCATCAACCGACACCGGTGGTTCCTGAGTTTGAAGGCGCGTTGACTCGTTTTAGAGCTAAGGAAGTCCAAAAAGAGTTAGACAAGTTAGGGGCTTTCTTCATGTCTAAAGAGCTTAGCATTACAGAGGACCCCTTGGAAACACCATTGAAGATGATTCTAGTAGTTGGGGTTCGAGAGGAACCAGATCTGAGCGAAGGAGGGAATTACAGCAGCAAATCCACGCCCGCGGCTCCATTATCTGCGCCCGTGGATCGCGGATTAATTCATTTAATTCGCACAACACAGGCCGCGCCCGCAGATCCAAATCAGCGCCCGCGGATCGTGATGCAGGCCTACCGAGACTTCTTTGTTTTAATTCGTTTTCGGGATTTATTTCTTTCCATTGGTTTTGTTATTTTAGGAAATACTTTTAATTACTTTATTTCTTTTAATTGGTCGCCTTATTGACTCTATATAAGGTTTGCCCTAGTTATTGTTTTAGGACCCAGACTTTGATATTGAATACAACGTTTATCGTTTTTCCTCCCAAAAGAGTGCTTTTGTGAGTAGAGTGTCATGTGTGCATTGTTGTTGAACTCGCTCTAGTTGTACTTGTGTGTGTCAATCTCTTCTATAAGGTTGGTGCTATCGGGACTCCATAGAGCATCCTCCAGGTGCCTTGGCCTACCATAGCCATTGTGTTTGGTTATAATCCATTGGGGTTTCTTCATCATTCGGTAAGGTTCTTGTGCTTAAGTTCAAGGGTTTTATCGTTGTTTGATTTGGTTCCAATTGGCCTATCATTTGACTTATCCTTCTTTCATCTCATTCTAATTCCGCCTATCTTCTCTGTTCGAGTTTCTGTTCGAGGTTTGGTGTCTAGATCGGACAACAACGGCTTATCCCCGCATCATCGCTTCCTCCCTTCTTGAAGGAACTTTGCAAATTCTGCTTTTGGTTCGTACATCAGAATTCTAATCCTCTGGGATCCGGCCGCTATTGACATCACTGTCATCTCCTCTTCTGCTCAAGTCATCCACTGTAAGGCTCGGGACATTCAATCGTCAGAGGAATTTCTCATCTCTTTTGTCTATGCTTATAACGATGCTCCCAGTCGCCGTCCTCTCTGGGACTCTATCATTCAGTCTTCTCAATCTTGCTCCCTCCCTTGGCTGCTCATGGGAGATAACAATGTTGTTTTGAATCATTTTGAGAAAATTTCGGAATCGGGGCAGCAACTCTTTGCCTCTAATGAGCTTTCTTCTTGCTTGGATCAGACTAACCTCTTTGATATGAGGTTTCATGGGGCCACTTTCACCTGGAGTAACAAGAAAATGAATGGCAATGGCATTAAATGTAAATTAGATCGTGCGCTCATTAATGACATTTGGCTTGACAAATTTCCGCAGTGCTCGACTTTCTTCGACAACCCTAATATCTCTGATCACTCCCCCATTATTGTCACTTTTCCCTCTGACCTCGTCCGTAAAAAGTTGTCATTCAGATTCAGTAACTAGTGGGCTCAACATGATGATTTCCTCCCTACTGTGGACAGTGTTTGGAAGTCTCCTATCATTGGCTTCCCTATGTTTCAAGTTGTTAATAAGCTCAAGCTGCTCAAGTCCAAGCTTAAAAGGTTTAGTAATGGCTCTGTTGAGAGCATCTCCTTACGCATTGTGAATTGGAAGGCCCAACTTCACTCCATTCAATCTGGTTTACTTTCGGACTGTTTCAATCCGACTCTTCGTGCTCAGGAGACCGAGACCACCAACTTGTTACTTGCCGATTCCGCTGCCCTTAAATCTATGCTCTGTCAGCAGGCTAAGCTTTATTGTCTTAAATATGGTGATTCCTGCTCTTCGGTTTTTCACAAATCTATTAAGAAAAGGCGCTCTAAGAACTCCATATCCTCCCTTACTGATGCTCATGGTATTATCATCTCTCGCCCCGCTGATTTGGTGCAGCATATTGTTGATCACTTCTTTGTCTTCCTGGGATCGTCCACCCCTTCCGTCTTTCTCGATCATCTCATCTCGTTTGGTCCTACTATCTCACCGCTGCACTCCAGCCGGCTGCTCGTCACTGTCTCTGATCTTGACATCAAAACAGCCCTCTTCAATATTGACAAAAACAAGTCTCCGGGGCCGGATGGTTATAACTCCTTATTTTTTCAGAAAGCTTGGTGCATTGTTGGTCGGGACTTCACTGCAGCCATCCACTCTTTCTTCCTCTCCAGTCGCCTCCTCAAACAGATCAACCATACTACCCTCCATCTCATCCCCAAAACTCCAAACCCTATCACCATTTCTGACCTGCGTCCCATTTCTTGTTGTACCACCATTTATAAGACTATTGCAAAGCTTATCTCTGATCGCATTAAAGAGGTGCTCCCCCATTTGGTTTCTGATTGCCAGGGCGCTTTCGTGCCGAACCGTTCCATTCGTCACAACATTCTTCTCTGGCAGGAGCTCTTCAAGCATTACGGTCGCCGTAACATCAGTCCGAGCTGTGCCATTAAGATTGACTTTCGCAAAACGTTTGATATGGTGGAATGGAGTTTCATTGAACATGTTTTGTTCTTCTTCGGGTTTCCCACTAGGATTGTGCAGTGGATCATGACTTGCATCACTTCCACCTCCTTCTCTGTGTGTTAATGGGGAGCTTCATGGGTTTTTTGCAGGCAAACGAGGCATTCGTCAGGGAGACCCTCTCTCCCCATATATTTTTGTTCTCGTCATGGAGTATCTCAGTCGGATGCTTGCTACTCTTGCTCTCAATCCTCAGTTCAGTTGGCATCCGCGCTGCTCTTCGTCTCAGCTGAATCATCTGGCCTTTGCTGACGATCTGATCATTTTCTGTCAGGGAGACGCCAACTCGGTTGCTGCTGTCCTTCAGGTTGTGCATAATTTTGGCACGCTCTCGGGTCTCCAGGCTAATCCCTCCAAATCTTCTATATTTTTGGTGGGCATGGATGACTCTGTTAAGCATGATATTCTCTCCTCTTCGGGTTTTACTGAAGGAAGTCTGCCTATGCGTTATCTTGGGGTTCCTATTGGCTCTCGCAAACTTAAAAACGTTGACTATCTCGACCTTGTTCACAAAATGACTTCTAAAATCCATTCTTGGACTGCTCGTAATTTGTCCTATGAGGGGAGACTCGAGTTAGTTCGAGTTGTGCTCTTCGGGATTTGTAACTTCTGGTGTTGCACTCTCATCTTACCCCTGATGTCGTCTCCAAGATTCAGTCGATAATGCGTTCGTATCTCTGGTCGGGTGAGCTCGGCTCTCACAAATGCCCGATCGCTTGGAAGTCTGTCTCTCGTCCAAAAGATGAAGGCGGGCTCGGACTTAAGGAGATTCTCTCCTGGAACCATGCTTGTTTTGCTCGTTCTATCAAGGAGATTCTGGATTTTTCGCCTAATGTTTGGAGGCGATGGGTTTCTCTTAATTTGCTTGCCCATCATGATGATATATGGACTGTTTCTAGCAGCGCTAATGACAGTTGGTCCTAGCGCTGCCTTTTGGTCGTTCGGGACAATCTCTTAGCAGGTTCGGCCTCTTCCATCATCTCCCCTCTCCTCTCGAATGCTTCGGGGCGTTTTTCTTTGTCCAACGCTTATAACTTGCTGCGCTCTAAAGGTCCCGATTGGGTTTGGGGCAACTGTATTTGGAACAAGTTGCACTCCCCTAAATGCTCCACCAGAATTTGTCGTTGGATGCCGCTGCCTAGTCTCACCTGCTGCCTCTGTAATCAGGATGACGAATCCTCGCACCACCTTTATAGCTCCTGTCCTTTCTCCCAGTCGGTTCTTGGTGACATCACGGACTGGCTGCAGCTTACCCATCATGAGCGAAACCTTCATAGCTGGTTTGAATGGATTCTCCATTCGCGCAGGAAAAATCGTGTGTACTTCGATTGGTTGGTGCTGCTTTCTCTGCCTTCGTCTACTTCATTTGGCACCTTAGGAATGACACTATTTTCAACAATGGAATCCCTGTTCCAGATCTTGTGCCCGCAATATCATTGTCCATGTTAAGAGTTGTTTTAGTGCTCATAAATTAAAACTGGTCCTTGATAGGACAAAAACCTACCCACAAGCGTATGGGATCAGTTGTAACTTTTCAAGTGTCGTTCCCACGAGGACAATGTAGTATCGTTTGTAACTAAACCGGTAAGCTAAGTCGTAGAATGATTTGGTTGATTAAACTAAGATTAAAGTATTGCAAATATGAAGAAATTCAATGGGAGGGTATTATCTAGAATGAAGGATCCCCACAACAATGCCTTGGTAACTCATATGTGTTTATCAGAATCTACCATAAGCTCATATGACGGTAAGTTATCTGAAATATAAACTAACTCCTTTCAGACGATAGTAGAAGTATCTAGGCTTCAACTAAGCAATCACTTTTGCGCATCACTAGTCAAAGTCTAGATCCTTTAGGCGCTTAGAAACTAAGATTAGACCGAGATAACATCCACTTTCGTGCTCCGCTAAATTCGGTCTAACCTTGGGTTTCTATGATAACTTACTATTCCGCGAGAACAAACGAATTCATTCAAGTTCAATTCTAGTAATTCCAACAAATAATCTCCTTTCGGACTCATACCATGTCTAATTGTTCATTAGATATCTCCTTTCAGACTCAACCTAAATGAACACTAATTGATAAATTACCAATTGCAATAAGAACCCTAGAATTGAATCAATCATGAACTCATGCTATCAAATTTGATAAACACAATCATCAAGTTCACCAATTCATTGTTGGGATTTCCTCAACCCTAGATAATGGGGGTTTAGCCTAGCATGCTTAAGAAATCAATCATAAACATTGTAAGAATCAGGAAAATCATTCAATTAGATAAGAAGAAGAGAAATACTTGATCGAATCCAAGGAACAACCTTCAATCTTCAACAATCTTCAATAGGAATCTCCCAAAAACACAACTAGGGTTCTTTTGTGTACTAAAAACGATTAGGATAGCATAAGTCTCTGCAAATCCGGTCTAAAAACGTATATATACTCCCCCAAATAAAGAAACGTCAGAAGAAACGAAAAGACACATTAACAGCGTTTCCGCACGATCCGTAACAAATCGGCACAGTCTGCATCAAACTGTGCCGCTTCACTGGACGTCTTCTACATCTTCTGCTGATCTGAACGGTTTGCAGCAATCCTGCACGGTTTGTTGCAAACTGTGCAGAACCACTTTTCTTCTTTTCCTCACTCGTTGCGTCCCTCGTCGAGTCCTTTAGCTCCCCCGTTGCAAGATAGCACCCAATACACTCCAATCCGCATCCGAAAGTCCGCAAATCCACCTGTAACACGCATAAACTTGTGTAGACATCTAGACTCAACAAAACAATGAAACTAACAAGAAAACAATGCAAGAACACCATAAAACGACACATTCTAACACCTAAATACATGTCCTAAACTATATGAAATGGATGTTATCAGTCCTGCCTAGGGGTGAAGTTTTAGTTTGAGCATTCTTTTGGTTCTGTTGTTCCTTTGCTCTGCAGCTTGTTGCTTTCCTCTATGTAATTTCTCTTCTTCAATATACTTACAGAAAATTCAAAAAATTACGTATTCTCTATTTACAAACTCGTACAAACATAAATACATATACATACAAGAAAATACAAATGTATATGGTTTTTAAAATTTATAGACATATATTTATAATTGTGTATGCTAGCAAATAAGTATTAGTATATTAATATATGTAACCCTCACTTGGTTTTCATGGTAGAGGATATTAGTATTCATTTTATACATTTTTTTCAAGATTGAACACCTCAATAAACTAATTAATAATGAACTAACCTAATCAAATGAAGAATGTGAAGCCAGTTCAACAATTTGAAATAGTCTAACAACATGCAACTTTCATTCACAATCTGCTTATGTAATATGAATCGATATTATTATGACTATTTCCAAGGAAGTACATAAGTATCTCTATAAACAGTTCAAATCTCATAACTATGAGACATTCCCATAAACTACATTTCAACCTAAGAGACCACAAGCATTTGAATACCATCTCGGCCTTTTCTTTCAGCGTCTATCCTACAAGCGCCATGGTTGCGCTTTCAGAGTTAGTCGCCTATGTGGTGTGGCCCTGAGTTTCTTCCTCGGCCTTGCAATAGCTGATAAATACGACTCGTATTACTCACCACAAAATTACTAGTTCTACTACCTTTAAAAGTGCAATCTTAGTTATCTTATCTCAATATGTTTCTATTTGATTAAAAAAAATTCTAGTTTGTGGAACTCGATATATAGACACTGTTAACTATTTAAGGCTGATTTTTTAATAACGATTTTATAAGAGTAAAGTTCCGGTGAGAACAATGCTTAACGTAGGAAATACAAAGTTTTCGCGTTCACAGATAACAAGCTAATGTTCATAATTTGAGCGGTAACGTTCATAATCTAGGCGATAAATTTTTTGAGGTCATTTTGATAAAATAATTAAAAAAAATCAATGTTCGCAGTAATTACAAGTATGCCACCGCGTCCCTCACTTAAAACGTTCAAAAAAAATTGTAGCTTATATTATGAACACTATCATCCAGAATATGAACATTGATGGGTAATCTGTGAACACGATCTGTTCGTTTTTCCTACGTTAAGAGTTATTTGCACCCAAACTTTCCTCATTTTGTAAAACATATTTAGTCAACCAGTGCACCCTCCAAAACGAAACAATAAATCCTTAAACAATAGAAAAAATTCATACTTATAACAGATAAACCTAAATTAGATTTTTTTTCATGATCCCTTCCTCTTATACTATCATCACTTCCGTGTAGTCATTTCCATGCTCTCTCTACCCCAGCGCCGAAAAGCATGAATAGTCTTTTCATCGTCGATCAAATGTTCCCAAATAGTATGAATATCAATAATTATAAAAATTCATATTTGAATTTCTTATTGTCGTCGAACGTAAACTGAGCTCCTCAAACTTTAAGCGAATGTCAATTGCATTAAAACGGACGATGACAGTAAAATCACGAGTGAACATTAATTCGATCAACCGTTTAATGATGTGTGATAGCCAATAGATAACTATAATCTAGTGGGTAGATCCTCCGAGAAAGGTTAACTTGCATAGCACAGAGGATGCAAATTGACTCTTCTATTTCATCTGTTGAATTTAATATAAATAATTATATAAAATGATATGAACAATGTAAATGATAAATTCAATAGTTAACATATGATTATTTGATCATTTCAATTCAAAATTTTTTTTTTTTTTTATAATCCTAGTCGTAGTATATAATATAAATTTAGATGTTCATGGTAATAAATTCCACTCCCCAAAATTCAACCAAATTTGGGGTAAGTAACCCTTTTTGCCTTTTAAATTGTATTTTCTAACCCGAAATATTTCTAGTGTGGTAATTAACCTTTTTGTGTTGATGACAGTAATTTTCGCTGATGACAGTAATTTTCATTGATGACAGTAATTTTTGTTGATGACAGTAATTTTCGTTGATAACAGTAATTTTCGTTGATGACAGTTTGCGTTTTTATATTTTTATATCATATTTGATTATAATTTTTATCATCATTTATATTAATTTTGTCATCATAAGATGAATAAAAAACACCGACGACATAAACTGTCATCCATACGACATAAACTGTCATCTGATATGATCATGAACTGTCATCTGATATGATCATGAACTGTCTTCCGACAATATGAACTGTCATCTGGGCATCAAGAACTTTCATCCCATGACATAAAATGTCAACAACCATTCCAAACCTAACTCTACAAAAGCACGACTATAATAAATTGTCGTCCAAATTAAAATGTCATCCAAACTTTACAAAAGTGTCATCGTAGACTATTTAACTGTTATTGTCATCCCACCTAAAAAAAGTCAATCAAAATAATTTTTTTACAATCGATGACAATTTGTTATTCAATACCAATCAAAACCTTTCTACTTTCCTCTCTTCTTCTTCATGTTCTTGAACATAGCACATTTGATGACAATTATACATGTCTCTTCTGCGTCGGTACAAATCAATGACAATTAATGACAGTTTCACGAAGATCTGCATTTGTACAAATTAATGGAAAGATTGTATCAGTGCCAAGAAATCAATGAGGGAGAAGACATAAGAAGCATCAATGGAAGTTGGAACTCATCGCAGACACATAAATCGATCATATATATTATATTATACTAGCTAGTACCTGGAGTATACATAAACTGATGTCAGTACTTAGCTTATGGATTTACATAAATGCTTAGCAATTAGCCTTAGTACATTTGCAAATCTAAACCACATTTTCAGCATTGTGATGTCGAAGGCTATTCAGCAGTGATGTAATTTATTCAAGAATCAATAAAAAAGACAATGTGCAGCAATTTTCACACATGATAGCCACCCTAAAATAGCACCTAATTGACTTATTGACATAGATATATAACCAAATACATATAAAGAACAAACACTGGATGAATATTTGCAATTAATGCACAAAGTAACCTACACATGCCAAAATTGTGGGAATCAAATTTGCTAAATGACACACCAAAGCTTACGAAAAGCTAGATCTACTATCATCCGTCCCTTAAAAGACATAAACTGTCATCCACCCTTCAGAAAACCCTAACTGCACAACTTTGTTTACCACGATATTACAGATTTGCTTGATTGCTTGGAATATAGAAAACAAAGAATTTGGTCACACAAACAATATGACAGTTGTGTATGCTTTGTCATCAAAATCACTTGTTCTTAAAAGACTTCCTAATGAATTTCTTATTTACATCAGTCCATAACAAAACTAATGTAATTTAGATCCTCAAGAGCATACCTAGTTTGCGAGGAACCTCGCTGCAGGTAGACACGAGTTCATCGACGTCATCAGGAGGTAGTAGAAGGTGGAGATCTGGCGGTTACAGAGAAGAATAATGATTATTGAATCCGGATCTGGCGAAGAGTTGAAATCGACTGTGGATTTGGAGTTCGAATCGCAATCTACGAGGCATTAGGAGAACGAATTCTCCTTGAACTGCGATGTAAACGAGAGATCGATCTCCTCGCTCCCATTCTTGGACAACTCAACAATGGCGGAATCAAGGCCAACATGATACTCTCTCTCTTTCCTTGCTCCCACTCTTGGACGAGACAGAGATGGAACGGACGGAGATGGAAGAAGAACCGAGAGAACGAAGATGGAAGAATAAGCGGGAGACAGAGACAGAGGTGGAGGAGATGGAGATGGAAGAAGAAGCAGGAGACGAGAATTGTGGAGGCGGTAGGGAAAAAAGGAGGAAAAGAAGGTTTAAGAAATATTAGGGATTATGTTTTTCCTGAATGTTTTATTAATCATTTTAGCAATTGACACACAACTACCTATGAATTCGTCTCTCCCTTTAAAATCATCACATTACCTAATTAGCTCGGTGCTTTTTTTTTGCCAAACAATTAACTCGTGTATTGGTGTTCCTATTTTATTAGGGCTTAAATCAACAGACTGAAACCCGCGTACGAGTCTTGCGTAATTATAATTTCTTAAATGTTTCATAATAGATATTGAAATGATATTATATCATATAATCAAATGAGTTTGATAATCTGTACCTCTTCTCTCAATTCGCCAAATTGTTATATCATTTGTAATATTATTGTAATATACGGGACATAAGTTTTTAAAAATATGATTTTTAATATTCTTGTAATGTACAGGACAAAAGTTTTTAAATATATGTTATTTGCGTATGCAATTTCTTCAATGCTCTATAGGCTAAATTTTTGTTCAAGTCTTGTTTGCAGTATTATTACCAACTCTACAGATTTTGGTATATAAAATAAGGTAATCTATTTTGATTTATTAAGAGCCAAGTTGGTGAATATATGATCTATTTTTCTGTCTATAACTCATTACAATTGAATAAACTCGAGGACCAGTTATTAAATGTCATTTCCCCATTGTATACATTTTTGACGTGTTTACTAAATTATCATGCTTGTTGGAAACTGAGTGTAAATGTTTGAAAACAACATGCTAGCATATTGCAATATGTAATATTGTTTACAATTACTAAAATTAGATGCAAACGGCCTCGGATAAGGGCTCAAAGTTTGGTACTAATGACGAAAAATGTAGTTTAGGATAAGTAAAAAGTAAACACTTCAAGCACAAAGAAATTGAAAGAGGAAAAAATGCATACCATATAGTTCACAACATATCTCCCTCTTTGTATAAATTTAGTAATTGCAAAAGTTAAATCCTTTTACAAAGACACATGATACATGAATTGAATATAGGGAATTTAGATTCTTTGGTAAGTCGGTCCTCTAAACTCTGTAAACCTGCATATTATTTGTATATATATATACTCCATCTGTCCCAAAATATGAGTCTCATTGTACAAAAATATGTTGGATTAAGGCATATGTTTTAACGTACATAAGTGCATTGGAAATGATGAATGTAAAATATTAAAATAATTCATTAACCAATGGGAGAAGAGTTTACAAATGAAAAGTACATAAGTGCATTGGAAATGATGAATGTAAAATATTAAAATAATATGAGTAAGGGTATAATTGGAAGAAGTTTATGGACAAAAATAGAAATGGGACTAACATTTCGGGACGCCCAAAAAGGAAAATGAGACTCATATTTTGGGACAGAGGGAGTATAATTTACTAAAGCCTTCATGTGTACCTTTGAAAAAAGTTATTGATCTGGCTTTTTACTTTTTACTTTATTAATCTAATGATAAAGTCAATTACTGCAAAATCATACCATCCACTCCAAACCTCTGTCCACATGAGAGGTTTATAAGGTCTGTTTTAGTAAACACATAACAGTAAAAGTCATTTCATGTATATTAATCTGTCACAATAAGATCATTAACTATTAAAAAATTTATTTTGAAAAGAATTAAGATTGTCAACAAGAACACTGGAACTTATAACGGGATCAAGAGAGTCATCTTCCTTGCACATTAACCATGGAACACCAATATCTAATCCAATAACAATGTTAGCAGCCCATCTCATGTGATCACAACCTTATTGTCCAAACATCTTTCTTTGCATTTTATATTTATATTCGATCTGAAAACACAAACTGATAGCACATAATTCAGTTTTTGAAATCAGAAACTCAAATTAATTTGACTAATCTTAATTACAAGAGGTCATGAAAAAAAGAGTCAATGAAAACATACAACATTGAGTGGTGTTAAGGCATTGAATTTCATGTGTACAAGAGTGATTGTCATGGAATTTCTTTTTATTATTACCTTCAAAATGCTCAAAAATTCGATCTAGTTTTGGGCGCATTCTAGTTGCGCCCAAAACTGAATCGGGTTTTAAAAAAAAGGTTTGGGGTGCCAGTTAAAATTTTCCGAGTGCGGGATTTTTCCCCACAATCATACGGTCAAGTATGTGCGCGAGGGGGAGAAAAGACAAGTAGATATCATTCACTGTCATCTATGTAAGAAGAAAGTTACCACCGTCAAAATTGAGGTTGATCGGTGAATTTGAAAGGGAGAGTGGGGATCGAGGAATTGGGGGTTATCGGCAGTGGCAGATCTAGAAAATTTCTACCGTTGGGGCTCGTATTAGAATTAAGATTATAAATTATGTTCTCTTTTTCTTGAGTATTATCAATTTGATTTAAACATATTCAATATAATATTAACCCACATTTAAATTTTAAATTAATTTAATTTATTTGTGGTAAAATCAATAATAAATATTCTTCTACTTTTTATTCTTGTATCAAATAAATATCTTGTACATAGAAATATCATATAAAAGTTATTCTTTTTCTCTAATATTACCGATATTTAGTGGGTTTGATAGATATTAAAAATATAAAAATTTTGTATGTAAAAATTACATTTAGTTTCCTTACATTTTTAATAATCATGTTTCTCTGTTTAACACACCTCTTATTTTTCTTACCAAAATTCAAGAATAAAATAGAAAAAATCTCTATATAACTACTAAAGCAAATTACATTTCTTCAATTCTAGCTATGTCACGTGGCATACTCTACATTCAGGCCATCCACCTGTCGTCATTTCATTGGTCATAATTTTTTATAATTTATTGTAATTTTCTCAAAAAAAATTAATTAAATTTGGAAAATCGTGTGCAAAAATATTACAAAAAGATTGCTTAAGATCTTTCAGATTACAAAAAGATTTTTATGTGTTAATTTTCTAGATTTTGACCTCCCAATATCCTATTATTTTATTTTACAAATATATATTTTATTTTTATGATATGACGTATCATAAACAGATTGATTTCTTAATAAATAAGAGAAATAATTATATTTTTGTGTTATTTTAGTGTTTTCAATTATATATTTTTATATATGTTGAAATCAATTTATTTAAATTTGTTAAAAATTGACCTATGATAGTTTGATCAAATAAGATTTTTGGTATTAAAAATTCATGTATATTCGTTGTTTATTATATTTAAAATGTAAAAACTTAATTATATATCAATATAATTTTAAGATATAAACTTATTTTCATATAAAATTTTATATTACATAATACTCCTTACTACTAATTCACTATATCGAGTTATATAAACACGCGCATGGCGCGAGACCTAGTCTAGTTTGTGTATAAAATTAAAAGGCTAAAATGACTTACATTATATTACATGAAAAATAAAATCAAACCAACTTCATGTAATTATATTAATTACTTAGTAATTAATTACCGTTGTGTAAATTGAATTTTAAAAATATATATTAAAAAGATAACTACTTATATGATACTAAACCAGAGGAGTATAATCAGTATATCACATTTTTACTTAAAATTTAAAACAATTGAATCTCGAGTTTGGAAAATTTTAACTGTTGTACAGTTTTACCACAGATCTAATGAAAGAAAAAAAAGGAGGGTGTTTAATTTTTTAGCAAAACGCTTCGTTTTGATCTTTTGGACATCTTTTTAAATTAGAAAAAATGATATTGAGGGAGCAACATTTATGAGGTACCAATTTCATTCAATTTTGGCATTGGATAGCCAATCTTTATATAGGCTAGATACGGGCCTCGCGCTCCGCGCGAGAAAATTACGGATTTTCGTATGTGATTTAATATAGTTATACATTATTTGTTAATATGTTGTTGTTGTTATCAAATTTATTAATATTTGTAAATATAAGTATTTTTTATTTTCTTATATTTATGTTTGAAGTAGTTTTAAAACATAATATTAGAATAAGTTTGCATTGTCATAAGAGGTGATTAAGAAATGAGTAATGCATTAAATTGATACCAATTTCATTCAATTTTGACATTGGACAGCCAACTTTTATATAGATAAGATAGGATAAGATTGCAGCTAGGGTTTTATTCTTTCTCTCCCACGTCTTCCACTTCCAACATCAGGTTTCCTTTTTTTGCCTCTCACGATCTCCACCGATGGTTGCGGCGTCCTTCCAAATTCCGTCCTTCAGCCTTCACCTGTTACAAATCGTGTAGTAATGGAAGACTCCGTCGGCCGCCTCAAATCCACCGCTACGGATACCCCAACATTGTATTTCCTTCGTTCATCATTTCAATCGGAATTGCATGAGTCTATTTGACGTTCAAGCTTCCTCCTCCTTCATTGCTCGGTTGTTTCAACCATTATCTTTGGTATTGTCTTCTCTCATCCATTTTTGCCTCTTCTCCTTCTGGCTCTCTCGCTTCCCTTACTTTTTGTTGCAATCCGATTTAGTCGGGGGCATAATCTGTCAAATTCACTGTCTTCGTGTGTTGTGACTCAGTTGGTCCAGCGAGTACTATCGTCGAGCGTTGATTAAGTGGATTGGAACCTCCTCGCCTTCATCCCCCTTTCTTCTTCTTTCTCAATTGTCACGACTTTTAAGACCCCACCCTATCAATTCTCAATTCTATCAGTTTCGGTCTCTATCATGTTTATGAATTGCATCTCCGTCGTTTAATCGATTTTAGTTTGCTCGAAGCTGAACGTGGTAACAACGTCCCTCCCTTAACCTACTCCATTTCGATTTCGTTCTAGCAAAGTGGTTTTTTATCTCAGAATTACTGGGGTTTCATGTGGAAGGTCAAGATATATGGGAGCGACTATTCCGAAAAATGGCGTTTGGGAAGCTAATACGGGGTGATATCCTTCGAACAAGTGAGCTTTGACTCTCTCAACTTTCATTAAATGATAGAAATAGTATATATGTTACTCATATCATATGATATAATAGATAGATCAAATGACTTGGATCCATGTTTCATAAATATTATGCTGCATTTTTATTGTTTTTTGCTTGAAATTATGTATTGGGTGACTTCTATATGTATATAGTAGCATCTGTTTAACTATTGATGGCATTTTTTATAAGTGTAATTAAGTGATGACACTTTCAAGACCAAGCCGTTAACAATATATGATGGTGTTGGCTAGCCGTGGATAGATTGTGTTGGCTAGCCGTGAATCCAGTGTAAAAACTCAGGAATGACGATGACACTTGAGGTTGAATTGAGATTTGTATTATCATTATGACTTTGTTATAGAATTAAGTGGGATTCCTATACATATGCAAGTACTGCATATTTATCATGAATGAAAGGAAGCTTCATCTCTCATCAACAACACATCTTCCTCAATTTCACCAGTAAAAGAAAAGCAAAACTCTATGTGCAACAGTAAGGGGAAAAACATGTCAAACAACGATTTCAACACCCCAGAAGCAGACAAAATGTTATCTTCGAGTATCCTACCCTATATATTAATTAAGGTAAGATGTTTGAGCCTCTGTGATAGTAGTTTCGAAAATTTGGTCTCTTCGTATATTTAAGATCGTGGAACATAGTTGGTATCGTTCCGAATGGCTAAGCCTTAATACAAGTTGATTGAATTTAAATATGCAGATCATTTGATCATTTCCCTCCTTGAGAAGCAAAGATGGAAGATAAAATAAAGTTGTGAATGTCTACAATATATCTGTACATACCCAACATTAATGGTGAGTTTGCCTATTGTCTTATTCAGGTGTATTAAAAGGAGTAATTCAATTTCTTTTTGTTGACAATTTGTTTTGAATTGCCTGTTTCGGATGCAGGTTACATTAAAGTATAGATGAACTATTATACTTTTAATATATGCTTCTCCCGCAAAGAGCTCTTTTATGCACTAATTTATACGGTAATTGATTTGTAATATGGAGCTTCTTTTGTGATTTTCACTATCTAAGAAGTGTCATACATATAACCGTAATGTAAAGTTGCTACCTCTTCCGTTATAGCTTTGTGTGTGATGTATTGGAAGGAGGTTTTCTCGCAAGTTTAATCAAGGTCTATATGTGATTTTCTAATTCCATTTTCTCTTATAAATTAATCTCCATAAGAAAAAAAAATGAAGTATGATATTCTTTTATTGCAAATATATTTTAAAAATATTTATTTTAATCTAAATAAATTTTAAGCAAGACCCAAAGACTCGCGCGTAGCGCGGGCGTCAACATCCTAATATTAAAAAAATTAGAATTAGTAAAACATATCATTTAAAAACAACGTTTCTTTTAAAGAGGAAAGTTCTGGTGCGAACAAGTATTAACGTAAGAAAAACGAACAGTTGACGTGATCAGATTATACGTCAAAGTTCATATTCTGGATGGTAATGTTCATAATCTAGGCCATGAGAATTTTTGAACGTTTGCAGTGAGAGACATGGTGACATACTTGAAATTATTGCGAACTTTTTTTCTTCTTCTCAAAATGACCTCAAAAAAAATATCGCCTAGACTGAATTTTACCGACTAATATTAGGAACATTAGCTTGTTATTTGTGAACGCGAAAAACTTTGTTTTCTTTGCGTTAAACCTTGTTAACAAAGCTTTATCAAAGATAAGTGTTCAATTCTAGTTTGACATTTATCAATTATCTTTGGTTTTCAATTCTAGTTTGATCAGTTTTCATTTATATGAAATATTTTTCCAGTTTAAAGATATGTTACCTATCAAACATACCTTTCTCACTACTCACTACTCAATATTTTTTCCTCCACGCTATCTAATTGTAAATTTTGTTGAATGTGTCAAAATTACAATGTTCTCATTATACTTCGGTAAGAAATTGATGGGAGAACCAATTAACTTGGTCATACCCGAATACTACCCCTAAAGAATTGGGAACAAAGAGCTCCATCAATTAAAAAACGATAGAATGATATATACATGCTTTTCTTTTACTAGTTTCAATACACTTGTACCATGACGAAGCACCTTTAAAAATCTTCTTGCAGTCGGCCAATTCAACAATTTGACATAGTCTTGTATTCCATGCATGTCCTAGTCTCAAATCAGTTTTAAGTTTCAGTTTAATCTTCCAATGTAATATGGATCGGTCGACCGACCATTTCAAATTAATGGAAGTTTGAAGCTATAAGTAGTGTGAATCTCATAACCAAGAAGGTACCTACAATGTAATATCTACTCTTGAGAAACGTACAGAACATTAAACATTTCGGATACAATCTCGTCATGGCTGCGCTTTCAGAGTTAATCGCATTTGTGGTGGCTTTGAGTTTCTTCGTCGGTCTTGCCATAGCTGGTGAATATGACTCGTACTGTTGGATTTATATGAAATGTAAAACTCGTCGTTTTACTTTTGTCTCTCTGACATTCTGTTAGGAATAAATACGTTGTAACAGAACATTTACATTTTTGAGAGATACATTTCCAATCACACGTTTTCTCTCGTTTCTCAATTCTTTCCGCAATTGTTCACATGGTATCAGAGCATGGTACTGAATGTCCTTCTGGACAGAGCAATGATCCGCTCTGGTTGCAAAACGGAGATCATCCAGGTCTTTCACTTGTCTCCGACATCTTCGACGGCTCCAATTTCGGAGAATGGAGAATGAGTGTGAGAATAAATTGGATTTCGTTAACGGCAAGCTCCCGATACCTAAATCCGACGATCCTACGCTTCCTCGTTGGCAGAGATGCAACGATATGGTCAGGTCGTGGCTGTTGAACGGCCTGAACAAGGAAATCCGACGGAGCGTCCTCTATTCCGAGACAGCTAAGGAGATCTGGGAGGAGCTCGAGGCTCGTTTTGGCTTGATCAGCGGCGCACAACTTTACTCCGTCAAAAAGGAGCTTAACGCGCTACAACAAGGTACAGGATCAATTTCTACCTATTATACGAGTATGAAAGTACTATGGGACGAATTACAGAGTCTTCGTAAGTTCCCTGCCTGTACCTGTGGATCTGTTAAAGAGTTTTGCAAGCTTGAAGACGATGAGCGTCTTGTTCATTTCCTGATGGGACTGAACGATGTGTATACCTCTGCGAGAGGCAATATTTTGTTGATGAAGCCTCTGCCTAGTGTTTCACAGGCTTACTCCATGCTTCTTCAAGAAGAAAAACAGCGTGAAATACATGCTGTTGTGACTCCACAGAGTGACAGTGCAGCCATGAATGTTGTGGCACATAAGCAAGGGTTTTCTAAGTCCAGATCTGATAGAAAACCATTGCTGTGCACAAATTGTAAGAAGACGAACCACACTGTCGACAAGTGTTTCTTCCTCAACGGATTTCCAGAAAATTATCGAGACAAGAACAAGAAGCAGGAAGGGAAATTCTCTGGAGCAGCTTTGACAAATCTCACCTCAGATCAGATTTCTCGCCTTCTTAGCTTGGTGTCTGCTTCATCCAGCAAATCTAACACACAGGAAACAGATGATTTCACGGGATTTGCAGGTACTTCTTCTCTTATGTCTCATGTTTTTGATAATCATACCTGGATTCTTGACAGTGGAGCTAGCTGTCACATGGCTTGTGACTCTAGCATGTTCAGTTCAGTGAGCACTCTTACCAGACCTTTTGTTATCAACTTACCTAATGGTTCTAATGTGAAAGTGACTCAGTCTGGTTCAGTTCATGTTCTTCCTGAGTTGATGTTGTCTGATGTATTGCTTGTGCCAGTATTTCATTGTAATCTGCTGTCTGTTGGAAAGCTGGTTAGAGATATGCACTGCAGGATCTTTTTCACACCTATACATTGTATGCTTCAGGCTCCCTTCATGAGGAATCTTTTGGAGATTGGTAAAGCTCATGGAAATCTCTACCTATTGGACATCAAACCACCTATCACAGGACAGCAGGATGTGAAGTTTGCAGGTGCTGTTCAACAAAAAATAGATGCAAAGCTGTGGCATTCAAGACTTGGCCATTTGCCCTTGTATAAGCTGAAAACATTGCCTTTTGTTTCCATAACAGAAACTACCTCAAACGGTTTAAAATCTTGTATTGTTTGTGCCAAGTCTAGGCAGACACGACCTCCTTTTCCCTTGAGTTCTATTACTACCGTTTTGCCTTTTGAACTAATACATATAGACGTTTGGGGACCATATAACACGTCTACTTTCAATGGCTATAAATATTTCTTGACTATAGTCGATGACTTTACACGTTGTACTTGGGTACACTTATTGTCCAGTAAAAGCAATGCTTTTGGATTGCTTAAAAGCTTCATAGCTATGGTTTTAAGGCAATTTGGCAGAACTGTAAAGATAATTCGCAGTGACAACGCTCTTGAGTTGGGAACAAGTAGAGAGCATGCTGCTTATTTGGTTGAACAGGGCATTGAACACCAGACTTCGTGTGTGGCAACACCTCAACAGAATGGCATCGTCGAGAGGAAACATAGACACTTGTTAGAGGTTGCAAGGTCTTTCATGTTTCACTCCAAGCTTCCTAAGAAGTTCTGGGGAGAAAGCGTTTTAGCTGCAGCTCATGTCATCAATAGATTGCCTACAAAGTTGTTGAAGGATAGATCACCTTATGAGGTGCTATATCATAAACCTCCAAGCTATGATCATTTGAGAAACTTTGGCTGTTTGTGTTATATCTCTACACTTCAGTCCGGGAGAGATAAGTTTGATGAAAGAGCCATACCTTGTGTCTTTTTGGGCTACCCTCTGGGAAAGAAAGCCTATAAAGTGTATGATTTGGAAGCCAAACAGATCAGAATATCAAGGGATATTAAATTCCACGAGCATGTCTTTCCATTTCATGAGACTCAATTGGAAAGTTTTCCTTCTCGTGTTCAGTCTGAGCCAGTTGACTTGGAAGATACTGTCTCTGAGGTTGTGATTTCTGGACAGCCTGAGACAACAGTGCCCCAACCTTCCTTTCCCGCTGTTGGCAGACCAGTTAGAGCTACTAGACCTCCATCTTACCTCCAAGATTATCAGTGTAACTTGGCAGTTCATGATTCTTCTATTTGCTGTCATACATTGACTTCCACTATTGCTTTCTCACAAGATTCTGCAGCTCTTTCTTCTCGCCCTGAAATGGAGCCATACACTTATGATCAAGCCTGTAAATTTGAAGTTTGGCGTGATGCTATGACAACTGAGTTTGAAGCTTTGGACATGAACAGAACTTGGGACATTGTTACTCTTCCAAAGGGGAAGAAAGCTATTGGTTGCCGCTGGGTGTACAAAATCAAACGCCAAGCAGATGGCACCATAGAACGCTATAAAGCAAGGCTTGTAGTTCGTGGTTTCACACAGCAAGAAGGTATAGATTACACTGAGACTTTCTCGCCTGTTGTCAAGATGACAACTATTCGTACCTTGGTTTCTGTGGCTTTGAAAAAGAGGTGGAGCATCTATCAATTGGATGTTAATAATGCGTTCTTGCATGGCGATTTAAATGAAGAAGTGTTCATGAAATTGCCTCCAGGTTTGTCTGTGCAAGATTCTTCCCAAGTCTGCCTCCTAAGGAAATCTCTATATGGTTTAAAACAGGCTTCTCGCCAGTGGTATGCAAAGTTATCTCGGTTTCTTCGCTCACATGGTTTTGCACAGAGTTTGAATGATTATTCTCTCTTTTCTAAACAAGGGGATTCATCTAAAAATTTTGTGGCAGTTTATGTGGACGACATTTTGATCACAGGGGATGATGTTGATGCCATCCTTGCTTTGAAGAAAGATCTCCATGAAACTTTCAGGATTAAGGACTTGGGCCTCCTTCATTTGTTTCTTGGGATCGAGTTTATTCAAGTAGATACTGGTGTTCTTCTTAGCCAGCGCAGGTTCATCACAGACATGCTTGATGAATTTGACATTTCTGGTTTGAATGATGTTGCCAGTCCACTTGATCTTCGTCTTAAATTACTTCCTGATGATGGGGATTTAATGGCAGATCCTTTACAGTTCAGGCGTCTTGTAGGGAAATTGAATTTCCTTGTTAACACTCGTCCTGACCTTGCGTTTGCAGTTCAGTTTCTCAGCCAGTTTAGCAAGAATCCTCGTCTTCCACATTGGGAAGCAGCTCTTCATGTCTTAGCTTATGTAAGAGGTACTAGGACTAAGGCATTACTTCTGAATTCTCTTCCCGATACTCGTCTTTTGGCCTACTGTGATGCAGACTGGGCATCTTGCCCTGTTTCTCGCAAGTCAGTCAGTGGGTATGTTGTCTTTTTTGGAGGTTCTTTCATTTCATGGAAATCTAAGAAACAGCAAAGCGTTTCTTTGTCGTCTGCAGAGGCCGAATACCGCTCCTTGCGTCGGGTTTGCACAGAGTTGGCTTGGCTAAGTCGTTTGCTTACAGAGCTTGGCATTGTGGGTATAGTCCCGATTCCTGTCAAATGTGATAATCAGTCCGCGATTTACATTGCTCGCAATCCCGTTTTTCACGAACGCACGAAAAATATCGAATTGGATTGTCATTATGCGCGGGAGAAATTGCTTGAGGGACTGATTTCTTTGTCTCATGTTCCTACTCAGGCTCAATTAGCTGATTTCCTCACCAAGATTCTGCCTGGTGTTCATCTTCGAGGCCTATTTGGCAAACTGGGTATGCAAGAACATCCTCCAGTTTGAGGGGGGTGTTGGATTTATATGAAATGTAAAACTCGTCGTTTTACTTTTGTCTCTCTGACATTCTGTTAGGAATAAATACGTTGTAACAGAACATTTACATTTTTGAGAGATACATTTCCAATCACACGTTTTCTCTCGTTTCTCAATTCTTTCCGCAATTGTTCACACGTACTACTCGCCACCAAATTACTACTCGCCGCCTTCATATTACTCTCCCCCAAAGTACTACTCTCCACCTTCATACTACTCGCCCCCGAAATATTACTCTCCACCTTCTTACTATTCTCCGAAATACGATTCTCCACCAAGCTACTATTCTCCACCAAAATACTACTCTCCTCCATCATACTACTCGCCTCCGTCATACTACAAATCTCCTCCTAAATACTATTACTCCCCACCTTCACATTACTATTCCCCTCCAAAATACTATTCTCCACCTTCGTACTCACCTCCAAAGTATTACTCACCACCTCAATACTATTCTCCACCGTTGTACTACAACTCTCCTTATTACAAGAAGTGAAGCCTCTATATAAATAAAAGAGAGAGCATTCTCTTTTAAACTATATATGTTTGTTCGTGTAACTTAAGTTAAACTTCTATTTCAGTATTTTTCATCAGTGTGATATGTACGTATGAGAATAAATAACCATGTATGTGTGATTTTATGTTCTTTATCGACATTAAATTGTCTGAATGCACGCTAAGGACAATGGTTATTAAAATCGCGATCCCAATCCGTGTGTTTAATTCTCCGAATTTTAACTTTGAATAACTAAGACATCTATAGTGTTGTATTTAGATTTGGGATTCGAATAGAAAAAACTAATCCCATTCCTATGAGTTGAAAGGATATTAACTTTAGAGCCGAAGAAGTTAATTTTCACACTGATTAAAATAGTAAGAAATTGAGTTTAAAAGTAGACATTCTATCACAGCTCTGCAAATTTCGGGTATTAAAGGCTACTTTATACTCCGGCTCAGTATAATTGTGGTTAAAAGTCCAATAAATATCCCAGGCTATGCTAAATCCGGGTTATAAAAGTATATTTTAAACAACTTTGCGTTTTAACGCTTTATATCCCGTAATTTTCAGAATTGAGATAAAATCCAGGTTTAAACGCCACGCGATAGTGTTTTAAAATCAGTGGAAAAAATTGGTCCATAAAAGACCCCGTAATGGTGGAATGGTTCTAATTTTAGTAAATTTTGAACGATTTTTCTAACCTATGTCCTAAGGGCATATTATAAGAAGCTTATGATGGAAACAATTGTAAAATATCAGTATGATTTTAAGTTGTATTTTTTGGTGTGATGAGTTTATACTTTTTTCATGCATGAAAAAAGTTTCCATTAGAAGTAAACATATCTCAATATATTTCTATTTGATTCCAAATTGTCCTAGTGTATTGATCTCGATATATAGACCTTATTAACTATTTAAGGCTGGTTTTTTAGTAGCGATTTTCTAAAACATATTTAGTCAAGTAGTGTACCCTCTAAAACGAAAGAATAAGCCCTTAAACAATTAAAAACTCCATATTTATTAAAGATGATAGGAAAGAGGTGTCTATGGGGCTTTGATCTGATGATGGCTCTGCTTTGAGGCATGCATATATCCTAGTTAGTCATCACTTCAATATAAATCAATTTTGTTTTTCACGGAACTGGGATTGTCATTCAGAAAGGTGTCGGTGCCCAACTTGTTGCGAGGCTATAGACATAACTCACTGTGTAATGATTTGATATAATACGAGTACAGATTCATTGAACAAAAAATTAAAAATAAATAAAAGATTAACCTAAATTAGAAATTTGTTTTATTAAATTGTCACGCGACCCCTTCCTCTTATACTATCATCACTTCCGTGTAGTCATTTTCACGCTCTCTCTACCCCGGCGTTGAAAAGCATGAATAGTCTTTTCATCGTCGATCAAATGTCCCCAGAAAGTATGATGTTCAATAATTATAAAAATTTATGTTTGAATTTCTTACTCTCGTTTGCTTGTGAAGAATTGGGATATATATGGTTTGGGGTTTCTGGATTTTAGGTTACAGTTCAACAAGAACGATATATTGTTATTAGGTGATCGAGGTTATGGCTGTAAGGGTGTGTGTACACAAGATGATGGAACTTCTCAAATGTGCAAAACTAATTTAATAAAAAATGTCATTCTTATATATATTAAGAGTTAGCTAGATAAGGTGCTTAATTAAATGGGTTAATAGTGGAATTAATCATTCAACCAACCGGCCAGCTTATATCAATATGTTGACCAATCTAATGTTGGAGGTAAAATAGAAATTTGTAGAACCATACATAAACCACAATAGGTAGATTCGACGCTTTAATACATAATAGCAATACATATCGTATAATATATCATTCAACTTTGGCTTTAACATGGATAATCTTACAATATACATCCGACATAGGACAAACTATAGGTTTGAAAACGTTACATAGTTGCACTTAATGTAGAGAGAGTTACAATATACATCCGACATAGAACAAACTATACTCCTCATCTATAAATCATACAACCACATACTTATTTGTAATCTTCCATCTTTAGTAACCGGTAGCAACAAAGCATCCATGGATTCAAAGTAGAGAGAGTTACTTCCTTTTGTAGTAAGGAGGTGAGGGAGAGGGGTAGTCGTACGTTGGAGGAGAGTAGTCGTTCGAAGGTGGAGAGTAGTCATACGAAGGTGGTGAATAATATGTTGGAGGAGGATCGTACGAAGGTGGCGAGTAGTATGTGGGAGGAGAATAATCGTATTCGTCGGCCATGGTAAGGCTAGAAGTGAAACTTAGAGCCACCACCACAAGGGCTAGTAATTGTGGAAGCATACCCATGACAGTTTCAAATGAGAAAGACTTGGTTTTCTAATGAGGGAAATTTTCCTTACTAGATTGGAATTAGTGTGTGTGTATCTTCTTTGGAAGATTTAAGCATCTTATATAGATTTTCTGCTCCTTGATTATGTAGAAATGGTCTAATAATGTCAATTCATGTTACGTTCGCTTATTAAGATTGTAAGTTATATATGTATTGGCAAGTTGTATTTTTGTGGATCGATACAACCTACTCCGTACTAAACAATTTCTAACAATGTATTGATTGGTTTGCCATTTTTTATCGACCAATTTGCTTGGTGAATTAGTAATATCATATTGCAACATGGTATGAACATATCGACGAACTAGAATATAGTGGTACTCATTTTTTGACTTTTTGAAGGGGCAAACGATGTCCGTTTTGGACGGATTTTATATGCACGCGATCGAATTGAAATTATCTACAAGATTGTGGAAAAAAACAAACAAAAAATAAAAAATTCATACATGACGTATGGTTTTAATCCATGCGTGACGTATGGATTTTTTTGAAAAAAGCAATTCATACGCGACGTATGATTTTAATCCATGCGTGACGCACGAAGACTGGGCGGTAAATAGCAACAACGGTAATCCGGGGTATATTCTTCAGCTATTTAGTTTATACAACAGTTGTAGGAATATCTGGGTTATATCTTCAGCAGATATTTATTCACTTCGGCTACAAGATATCCGGGTTATAAACATCAGTAGAATTAATCCACTTGCAAATTCATATCTTTAAGTAGACATAAATATATTTGACTAATCTTAACCAGTTAGTCTATAAATAACATGTACTCCAAACCACCGAACCCACATTATAACAATTTGAATTCATTACGATTTTGGACAAATCCCAATTACACCGATGAATTAATTTAAATCACCAACAGCGACATTGACTTAAAATTTTGTTTTATAAAAAGAAACCTTACTGGCCATAATTCACAGGCCTTACAACAAATTTGAGGATCACAAATCTTGAGATTGTAACGATTTACTAGAAGCCATCTACTTGATCACTAATAGGAGTTTCAATACCCACAAAGACTTCTACATGATTCAACAGTGTTGGAATCTCATCAATGCACATGTGGGTGTAGTCCGTCTTCTACATACAAGATACCACAACAACACGGTTGCAAACACTCTTGCTCAGCTTTTTTTTTACTGTCCAGTCTGTTTTCGTTATTGTTCCAGAAATTTATGTTGATTTTTCTGATTTGTTATTTGCAGATCGAGGTGCATGTGGAAAAGATGCGTTTTATGGCTAATATAACACCTTAACGGGGTTGACCTGTTTTTCTGGAAAAAAAAACAAGACCCAATCGAAATTTAAGATCCATGAGAGAATTCTATATAAAATATGCATTGAAATATCAGTAATCATGATAAATTCAATTCAAATATTATTATACTCGGCAATTTGCATTTTATATTTACTAATTCTTGTTTGACTAAATCAAAATAATTTGGTGGATTTTGGTTTACAAAAAGTATACCTTGCAATTTAACTACATGAAACGGTCGATTACGTAGGAGTTAACTAAATTTCTTTATCATAAAATACTTGTAGTATACTAGTGTAAATATATATTATAATACAATTGGTGTTGATAATAAAAATCAGCAGACTTCGCATGAAGAATTATATATATAAGAATCTAAAGGATACTTGTACATTCTAAGTATGGAGTCTAATGTTCTGAAATGAAACACTTCTAAACGTGTAATTGATCGAGCAGAGTTTTGTGGACATTATCTCGTCTAAAGTGGTCTATCTAGATATTAACGGTTTTTCTATCCTATACCCTAAGGGGCACATAAGATAACGTTTTTAGCTGAAAATCCAAAAGGCGTCGCTTGAATCAAACGGTGCCTGAGAATTTACAGCTACTTGGGTTTTGATATAAGATTCATATATACAAGCTGGTCTACAACCATTGATCGAAGCATGTGCGGGGAATTTCAGTGGCTTAATGATCGATGTCATATACTGCATTATGGAATACGTTAATAAGATAAATAGTCTTGTTAGTTTTTTTTAGAGAGGAACTAGTCTTAGCTAATGTCAACTATATCCTGATTCATTCGATAGAAAGTTGATGTGATATTCAATAATCGGTCATATTCAGCTACTAACCCCTTTTGACAAAGAAATTTTCATATATAATCCGGAACAAAGAGTTATCCAACTGACGAAGGATATAGATATACTCATTTGATCAATTTAATTACACTTTTTTTCAAGATATATTGAACACCTCAATAATCTTATAATTAATTAACTTAATCAAATGCAAAATGTAAATCAGTTCAACAATTTGAAATAGTCTAACAACATGCAACTTTCAATCACAATCTGCTTATGTAATATGAATCGATATTATTATGACTATTTCCAAGGAAGTACACAAGTAACTCTATAAATAGTTCAAATCTCATAACTATAAGACATACCCATAAACTACATTTCAACCTAAGAGACCACAAGCATTTGAATACCATCTCGACCTTTTCTTTAAGCGTCTAGCCTACAAGCGCCATGGTTGCGCTTTCAGAGTTAGTCGCCTATGTGGTGGCTCTGAGTTTCTTCGTCGGCCTTGCAGTAGCTGATAAATACGACTCCTATTACTCACCACAAAATTACTATTCTCCTCCGACGTATTATTCACCACCATCATATTACTCACCACCGAAATATTACTCTCCTCCAAATTACTACTCTCCACCTTCATACTACTCGCCTCCAAAATATTACTCGCCTCCTTCGTATTCTCCACCTTCATATTACTCTCCCCCGAAATACTACTCGCCACCTTCATACTCTCCCCCTTCATACTACTCGCCTCCAAAATACTACTCTCCTCCATCATATTACTCTCCCCCGAAATACAATTCTCCACCCAGTTACTATTCACCTCCTAAATACTACTCTCCTCCATCATACTCGCCTCCAAAATACTACTCTCCTCCATCATACTCGCCTCCAAAATACTCACTCTCCCTCTCCGCCTCAATGACTTCATCTCTACCACATTTTTAATTTCTGATTCAGCCTAATCAGATCACATCAGGTATGTTTGTTTTTCCTTCCCAACCCCCGATTTTGCTAATTGTTGTTTGATGAATGTGACCTAAATTGTGTGTTTGCATCTGCAGTTTGACCTCGAAATGGAGAAGATTTGGAGTGTAGGGCTTATGATTTTGGCTACTGTTGTAGTAGCCAAACTAATATCGTCGATTTTAATGGGAAGATCTACAAAAAAGTTGCCCCCTGTAGTGAAGAGCAGTTTGCCTGTGATCGGGGGTTTAGTCCGGTTCCTCAAAGGCCCCATCCTGATGCTTCGAGAGGAGTATCCTAAGCTTGGCGGCGTCTTCACTTTGAATCTCGCTCATAAGAACATCACCTTCTTGATCGGCCCTGATGTTGACTACTCTATCCGCCAGGAGCAGTATCAGGGCCGATCAAGAAGGTGATGTTCTTATGAGCGAGATTCAAAGTGAAGACGCCGCCAAGCTTAGGATACTCCTCTCGAAGCATCAGGATGGGGCCTTTGAGGAACCGGACTAAACCCCCGATCACAGGCAAACTGCTCTTCACTACAGGGGGCAACTTTTTTGTAGATCTTCCCATTAAAATCGACGATATCAGTTTGGCTACTACAACAGTAGCCAAAATCATAAGCCCTACACTCCAAATCTTCTCCATTTCGAGGTCAAACTGCAGATGCAAACACACAATTTAGGTCACATTCATCAAACAGCAATTAGCAAAATCGGGGGTTGGGAAGGAAAAACAAACATACCTGATGTGATCTGATTAGGATGAATCAGAAATTAAAAATGTGGTAGAGATGAAGTCATTGAGGCGGAGAGGGAGAGTGAGGGCTTTGTTGTACGTACTAGTCTTTCATTGGTAACTTTCAATCACCATCTGCTTATGTGATACGAATCGGCATTATCATGACTATTTCCAAGGAAATACACACGAGTAACTCTTATAAGTAGTTCAAATCTCATAAGTCATAACTATGAGCCATATACATAAATTAGATTTCTAAGAATTTCGATATCATCTCATTCTTCTCTTTCCGCGTCAAGCCTACAGTCGACATGGTTGCGCTTTCAGAGTTAGTCGCCTATGTGGTGGCTCTAAGTTTCTTCGTCGGCCTTGCAATAGCTGATAAATACGACTCATATTACTCACCGCAAATTACTATTCTCCTCCGACGTATTATTCACCACCATCATATTACTCACCACCGAAATATTACTCTCCTCCAAATTACTACTCTCCACCTTCATACTACTCGCCTCCAAAATATTACTCGCCTCCTTCGTATTCTCCACCTTCATATTACTCGCCCCCGAAATACTACTCGCCACCTTCATACTCTCCCCCTTCATACTACTCGCCTCCAAAATACTACTCTCCTCCATCATATTACTCTCCCCCGAAATACAATTCTCCACCCAGTTACTACTCACCTCCCAAATACTACTCACCTCCTTCGTACTACTCCCCTCCTTCGTACTCGCCTCCAAAATACTACTCCCCTCCATCATACTCGCCTCCAAAATACTACTCGCCTCCTTCGTACTACTCTCCTCCATCATACTCGCCTCCAAAATACTACTCCCCTCCATCATACTCGCCTCCAAAATAATACTCGCCTCCTTCGTACTACTCTCCTCCATCATACTCGCCTCCAAAATACTACTCCCCTCCACCATACTATTCTCCACCGTCCTACTCGCCTCCAAAGTACTACTCACCACCTCAATATTATTCTCCACCATCCTACTACAAGTCTCCTTATTACAAGAAGTGAAGGGTTTGTATAAAAGAGAGTGATCTCCTTTAGGTCAACTACCTTACTTTGCTGATGTAACCAACTTATATTGAATTTCTACTATTGATTATGGTACTATAATTAAAGACTACATGAGAGTAAGTATGTTTGTGTGACACATCTTTCTCTTCTCAGCATTAAGTTGTTCGTATGTACTCTAAAGGAGCTGTGTATTAATTAGTGATATATGTATTAATGTTATGAATATATGTTACGTTTTTGTGTGTTGCAAAGCATCAATTATCTTAATAAGAGTATAAATAAACTAGCTTGTGGAATTGTGTTAAATGTTTCAAGTTTTAACAGAAGTAAGTAATAAACCTAAATGAAGAGAAAAGTTCTGGTGAGAACAACGCTTAACGTAGGAAAAACGATATTTTCGCGTTCACAGATAATAAGCTAATGTTCATAATATGAGCGGTAATGTTCATAATCGAGGCTATAAGAAATTTTGAAGTCATTTTGAGAAAAAACAAAAAACAAAAAAAATCAAAGTTTGCAGTAATTATAAGTATGCCACCGCGTCCCTTACTGAAAACGTTCGAAGTTTTTTATGACCCAGATTATGAACATTATCATCAAGAATATGAACATTGACGTGTAATATGTGAACGCAATCTATTCTTTTTTTCTCCCCAAATGAAAGTATTAAAAGTGTCGTGAATTTCGAAGAATCCACAAGATATTAGGGTGATATATCAATCCTAACTATTAGAAAGTAACCAGCTCATAAAAAGAAATAGATATTCTAATCAGGATTAGGTTTTCATAAGAACTAATATTAAGGTGTGAGAAATAAGATATAACGCCATGAATGAGTTATTGGATGGGATGAATGACTTAGATTAGAAAGGGGGTTTTAAGTAATAAAACACAATGATATTTTTCGTAATTCCGGTGAACTTTTTTTTGTGTGAACATTATCGCTTAGAAAATGAAGTTGACCCTCAGTTGAAAATCAACATGTTATATGTGAACTTGACCACCCAAATAATGAGCATTATGTGTTATTTTATGAATGTGATCATCTCATACTTCTCACGGTTCCGAACTCTCCTCGTCATAATTTCATAATAATACATAAGCCGCTATATATAGCGCTAAACAACCCTAAGCCCAACAACAAAACTGATGGGCCCAATAAAGCCCATACAACAGATATCGTGTACCGTTTGGCAGTGCCGCAGCGAGACCCCCGTGCTACCTGTCGCAGTGTGTGATTCACATTCAAGGCATACTAACATAGGTTTTGAATAGGATACAGAAATTGAGGAACAAAGCTGGCCTGGAGCCCACTGATGTGGTGGAGGTATACATCAAGCCATCTGAACAAGACACATCAGCTTTACTCAATGTTTTGAACTCACATGTTAGATTTGTTGGCTCTAGCCTATACTGTTTATGTGACTGTCTGGATTAGATGACTGGAATGTGTCATGGGAAAATTGCACTTCCTGTAACTCAGTGATGTTGATTATTGTAAAGTACTACTTTAAGGTGTAGAATATCAGGAATTGGATTTTATTACACGCAAATGCATCTAGGATTAAACGGACATTGTTGATTTTTAACGACTTCTTCATAGGGTGCAATGTTTTTTTTCTGCTAGTAATCTGCAATCATACAAGAGTATAAACATTTTTAACGACTTCTTTCACGGAACTAAAGCGAGGTATACACTTAGAGAAACAATTTCTGTGGTTTTTTGTAGAGATGTCTCAAAAGACTAAAATAGAAGTATTAAGTTGAGTAATTAAAGGAAAACTGTACTGTGTTACTTAATTTTTTGGAGATTAGTACTTGAGGCCACCATACCATTTGTATGTATGCCTCTGGCATCTTGCTATGCCATATCTTCAATTTGTTGATTGGTTATGCAGGAATCTTACATAAGGGAAGTAATTGGTTCTCCATGCCGTGTGAAGTGATTCCAACTCATGCTGTAAATTTAGTTAAGACAGTATTGCCTCAGATTGTCTTGTTTTTGTTAATATGTAAGAAGATTAAAAGTTGAGCTGTGATGATCATATACATCATTCTGAACTAAATTTCGTGTTCTAGGGTTTCTGATTAGGGTTTGTAATTGAAGTTAAGTTTCGTGTTCTCTATGTTTTTTTGCATCTCGCAAGTAATGGAAGTTTGATTTTGTTAACATACCTGTGTTGATTTCTATTTTCAATTTCCGCTCTACTGGATGACACATACATCAAGAGCGAACAATGGAAACAATTTATTGAATTACGTCAATCTGAGGAGTTCAAGGTATTCCAGATTTTGTAATTGTTTATTCAACATATATCTTAATGTTGAATATGAATTTTCATAATGTGGTTGTAGGTGAAAAGTGAAAAATTTCGAGAGCTCGCTTCTAAAAATGAATGTCCTTATCAGGTCTCTAAGAAAGGATATTCTGGTATTGAAGAGGAACATGTAAGTAGTAAATTGTACAAATAGATATGTTAATCATTAACTTGCTATCTTGTGCCATGATGATATATTAATTTTATTTCACATGATTGGATATCTTAGAAAGCCTTGAATAATATGGATCCCTCCTCTACGGTATCACGAGCACTCCTATTAAAGATGGCGAGAACAAAGAAAGATGATCAATATAACCCGGATCAAAAACTACTAATAACCCGGAGCAAATATATCTAATAACCCGGCAAAAATTACCTACTAACCCGGAGATAAAATCTGTAATATTAGGCTGCTAAACATATAACCCCGATGTTAAATCTCCGGGTTATTTTGTCTTACCAAATAACCCGGATTTGATGCTACATATAATACCCCGGATGATGAAATATCCGGGTTATTAGGGTATCTAATAACCCGGGCGTGTGGACTTGTGGAAAAAATCTGCATTGGAATATAACCCGGATTTGGTCCGGGTTATTTGCCCGAAGCAAATGCGGCGCTGACCTTTAACCCGGACCACATCCGGGTTATTAGGGCTGAAACGCCCGGGTTATTAGACCATTTTTATAGTAGTGTATATAATACATACTTTTATTTACATTAACGTTAGTTAAATCATTAAGCAAATTCCGCGCCATCCGCGCATGGCGCGAGAATAAAGCTAGTTACTTCCTAAAAGATCAACCATGATTTGTTTTCTGCACACTGGCCTTAACTATTATAAGTGTTTATTCTACCAAAAAAAAAACTATTGAAAGTGTTTTGTCCTCATTTAAATTTCGATCAAATATAGAGAATATTGTTTATAGATAGGAAAATATTCATGTGAAAAATTATTATTAATGTACGAATTGATTATTCACATGCACATCGTCTCTACACATTGACATGAACATAAAGACGTAAATACACATATTTGTTGATGTGTGCATGTATTTCACTATGAGAAAATACATGTCCATGTGAATATGTAGAAATGTGCATGTGAGTATAAAAGGGTGTGCATATATTTGTATGTTCTTACCATAAGCATATCCTTATATTACCATATACATTATAACATTTTAATACTTACAATTAACTAATATCAAATATGAGAGTTAAACATTGTAATAATCTAATAATTACTTTCATCAAAAACAGAGTTTGAAGCCAATTTAACAATTTGAAATAGTCTTGTATCCATACATCTACGTACTAGTCAACCTATATGTAACTTTCAATCAGTATTTGCAAATATAATATGAGTCGACCATTTCCATTCCAATGAAGTACAGAATGAACTCTATAAGTAGCTCAAATATCATAGTCATGAAACATAGCTACAAACTAGATTTCTACTTGAAAGTAAACAAGGATTTCAGATACCATTTCGCCATGGCTACTCTTCGAGAATTAATTGTATGTGTGGTGATTCTTGTGAAACTTCGTAGGCCCATAGGGACAACCACGGACTGGACTGGGGGCACGCACAACACAAGCGCATATGCGCATTAGGCCCAATAGATAAGCCCAACGGGGTTCCACCCTAAAACCAATTGGCAATAGAGGGAGTAATCCATTAGCTTATATAGTGGGCAATCTTTATAACTCAAACCCGATGTGAGAATCTTTTCTAACAATTGTGTGTTTTCTCGTCGGCCTTTCTATAGCTGGCGAATATGACTTTTATTACTCTGCTCCAACATATTATTCCCCACCCAGTTACTATTCTCCACCTTCGTACACAACACCAAAATACTATTCTCCTCCATCGTACTACTCTCCTCCTAAATATTACTCACCTCCATCTTATTATTCACCTCCAAAGTACTATTCTCCTCCATCATATTACTCGCCTCCTAAATATTATTCGCCTCCATCGTACTATTCTCCACCATCATACTATTCACCTCCAAAATATTATTCTCCACCATTATATTACAAGTCTCCCTCTTACAAGAAGTGAAACTAATAAGAAAACTTTCTTCTTAACTGCATTTGTTGATGTAAATATGTTGAACTTCTGTTATGTGCATTGTAATTGCGAGTTGAATGCTATATATATGCAAGAATAAATTAAGTATATACTTGTGTGGTACCTCCTCTTATCAGCATTAGATTGTTCGTACGTACGCTAGCTAAGAAGCACTGTGTTCTTATTTGATTTCACAACTCTAACGATGCTACAATTTAAAATGATGTAACAATTATAGCTTAAGGTTAAGTTATATTAATTATGTGATAAGAGTGACCTTGTACAATCCTACATATACAATTTAAGTTTATATATGAACCCTTCTCGGTGATATTTTAACTATAGTTAATTCCGTAAATAGAATATGGAAAGTACCGTGGAGAATAGATATTATTATTTCATACGCTAAACATAATTTGAAATTATTAAATAATGTAAGAATTATGCATTGTTTCCGGAAGCTAACAGAGCGGCTGATTTACTTACATGCCCTGATTTAAACCCTCATTTTATTAAAGCAGTTTTAAACTACAATCCAAACTCGAGTTTATATGTTGATTGAATACCTCAACAGTATTAGACCACATCTTCTGTCTTCCCCTCTATATCCAGTGTACAAGCCGTTTTTCTGGACCATCGCTGATGATGGTCAGGGATGGTCATCCCGTCGTGGATGACATCCCGCTTCTTGTCCAGATACCCAAAAAAAAAATATATGAACCCTTCTCGAAAAGTAAATTGTGTATGATTCGTTTTTTTTTTTTGAAAGCAGTCTATGATTCGTTCTTGTCGATCGTTGGGCAACGAGTTTCAGTTAAAGGCCCAAATCCTTCTTTTATATATGGTCAAGTAAGGCCACTTCTTTCCTTACTTAAAATAAAAAATAAAGTAAAATCTATATATCAAACTTAGACATATAACAATAATTTACAATTTAACTATTTAATTTAAATAAATTTCTACATATATTTATCATTTTTTTAAACAAAAGATTACGGTCCATACCGGTCCAAACCATAGAAATTACGATTCTCAGACCGGACCGTAATAAAAAAAATCACATCGTAAAATTACGATATGGCCTGGTCCCATTTTTTCCATCCCTACACACCATAATATATAAGGAAAGGGATGTTGTGATTTGGATCGTAACGGTTAACATGGATGATAACTGAATCGCGCACGCGAGCACTTTTCGCAACGATTAATTCGACCCTTATCAAAGCCTTGGATTGCACAAAATCCCTTGTTTGTAGGATAATATAATCTAAGATCTCTCTTGTTCTAGGCTAAGATATAGGAGGTACAAATAGAGTTTTTAATGTTTTGATAATATATGTTCTCTTTAAATATTTCTGTGTTGCTATTCTGTGTCAGACAGCGGTTTTAATAACCGTTATAACTGCAACAACGGTAATCCGGGGTAGATTCTGTTAGTAAATTGAATTAATCCTCCTTGTATTTCTCTAGCATTAGTCCACGTTCCCAATCCTAGTATGTTACTAATTAAGTTAGTGGTTAGAATGGAGATATCTTAGGATGTTGTTAGATGATATCTCTCTTTCCCTATAAATAGCTTTTGTTTAATTAATAAACACTCATCCATTCATTGGATCAAATCTATTAGATTCTTCAGCTATTTAGTTTATACAACAGTTGTAGGAATATCTGGGTTATATCTTCAGCAGACATTTATTCACTTCGGCTACAAGATATCCGGGTTATAAACATCAGTAGAATTAATCCACTTGCAAATTCATATCTTTAAGTAGACATAAATATATTTGACTAATCTTAACCAGTTAGTCTATAAATAACAATGAAATCAAGAGTCATTTATATGAACATGTACTCCAAACCACCGAACCTACATTATAACAATTTGAATTCATTACGATTTTGGACAAATCCCAATTACACCGATGAATTAATTTAAATCACCAACAGCGACATTGACTTAAAATATTGTTTTATAAAAAGAAACCTTACTGGCCATAATTCACAGGCCTTACAACAAATTTGAGGATCACAAATCTTGAGATTGTAACGATTTACTAGAAGCCATCTACTTGATCACTAATCGGAGTTTCAATACCCACAAAGACTTCTACATGATTCAACAGTGTTGGAATCTCAGCAATGCACATGTGGGTGTAGTCCGTCTTCTACATACGAGATACCAGAACAACACGGTTGCAAACACTCTTGCTCAGCTTTTTTTTTACTGTCCAGTCTGTTTTCGTTATTTTTCCAGAAATTTATGTTGATTTTTCTGATTTGTTATTTGTAGATCGAGGTGCATGTGGCAAAGATGCGTTTTATGGCTAATATAACACCTTAATGATAGACTAAGAGTTAGTTAGTGAGCTGAGAAATTTGTTAGTAGCTGTAACAGAATTCTGTTTTGTACAGGATATAAATATCCTTCTTCTGTAACCAAATCCATACATATCAATACAATGAAACAAAGTTTCACACCTCTAAATTCTGACATGGTAGCAGCCAAAAAGATCCACCAATAACAAACACCTTCCGCCATAACCAACACCTCTGTTCCTCCATCGATTCCACGAGCAATCCATTGTTCCTCCAGAATTCCGATCATCCAGGGTTGCTCCTCGTTACGCAACAGTTCACCGGCCAGAATTATGGAGAGTGGCGTCGCAATATGACGATTTCCCTTTCTTCCAAGAACAAGCTAGGGTTCGTCACCGGTCGTCTTCCACAACCTCCTTCCACAGCCGCTGAGTTCGATGCTTGGGAGAGATGCAACAACATGGTGCTCGCGTGGCTTCTCAACACCTTGAGTCCAGAAATACGCAGCAGCGTCATCTATAATCCACTCGCCAAAGGAGTCTGGGATGAACTAGAAGCTCGATATGGAACCTTCAATGGCGCTCAGCTTTACTCGATCCAGAAAGATCTTTTATCCCTCACACAAGGTTCGATTTCTATTTCTGCCTATTTCACAAAGATGAAATCCCTATGGGACGAGCTCAATCATATGCGCAGATTTCCAGCCTGTTCTTGTGGTTGTCTTCTTGAAATTCTGAAGTATGAGGAAGATCAGAAGCTTCTTGTATTCCTAATGGGATTAAGTGATGGATTCACTGCTATCCGAGGACAAATATTGATGATGAAGCCTCTTCCTAGCATCAATGATGCGTACAACATGTTAATCCAGGAAGAGAAACAGAGGTCTATTCACTCTCCTTCGATTGATTCCGCTTCGTTTCATGTTCATAACATTGAACAATGTGAGAACTCTCGTTCTCGCAATGAGGCTGGCAAATCCAATGGAAACAAGAACGATCGCAAGAACCTGTACTGTCAAAATTGTAAGAAGACAGGTCACACCATCGATCGATGCTTCTTTATCATTGGTTTTCCACCAAAGAAACCAAAGGGAGAACGCTCAGATGATCGCCAGAAATCCACTCAAAGTCAAGCAAATGCAGCTTCTAGTTCTCCTGTTGCTATTTCACAGGAACAAATCTCACAGCTTCTTCGTCTTCTTGGTGATCAATCAAAGCAAGGGGCTACTTTTGATCCAGATGACTTTGCTGCCTTCGCTGGTAAGGTTCTCCCTACTTCATCTGTTCTTTCTTCCAAGGCTTGGATCCTTGATACAGGTGCCAGTAACCACATGACTTGTGACAAGTCTTGTCTGACCGATGTGGTTAAACTTTCTCATCCATTCAATATCACTCTACCTAATGGCCATGTAGAGCGAATTCAAACTGCTGGTTCTATACAAATTCTTCCAGATTTGAAGCTACAAGGAGTTCTTTATGTTCCTGCATTTAAGTGCAATCTGATATCTATTGGCAAGCTAGTTTCAGATCTTAATTCTCTGATCATATTCTCACGTCAAGGTTGCTTTCTACAGGATGTGATCTCCAAGAAGATTACGATCCTTGGTGATGCAAACAAAAGCTTATATTTTCTCAAGCAGGATCATGAAGGATCCAATGCTCAACTGAATTCTGATGACTTACCTATTGCTGATGTTTTACATTCAAGTGTTAATAATGTTTGTGCAGAAACATGGCATGCTCGCCTTGGTCACTTACCTGCATCTAAACTAAAAGATTTTTCTTTTGTCAATGGTGATGTTAACTCACCATCTATTGTTGCTTGTGACTCATGTGCTAAAGCTAGGCATAGAAGGTTGCCTTTCCATTCTAGTGTCATTAAATCTACTTCTATATTTGAGTTAATACACCTGGATGTTTGGGGGCCTTACAGATGTTCTACACATGATGGATTCAACTACTTTCTGACTATTGTGGACGATTTCAGTAGGTCTACCTGGATTCATTTGATGTCTACAAAAGGGAATGCTTTTAGTATTATAAAGAACTTCTTGTCTATGGTTACAAGGCAATTCAGTTGTCAAGTGAAAGCTATTAGAACAGATAATGCGCTGGAACTAGGCTCAGGGAAGACTGCTTCAGATTTCTTGGCATCACAAGGCATTCTCTTACAAACTTCTTGCACTGCAACTCCTCAGCAAAATGGTGTTGCAGAGCGCAAGCACCAGCATCTCTTACAAGTTGCCAGAGCTCTTATGTTTCATTCAAAACTTCCTATATCATTCTGGGGTGAAGCCACTTTGACAGCAGCTCATATTATCAACAGAATTCCTACTCCCCTCCTCCACAATAAATCACCTTTTGAACTCCTATACTCTAAACCTCCTGATTACTCTAGATTCAAAGTGTTTGGCTCTTTGTGTTTTGCCTCCACTTTGCAACAGAACAGAGACAAATTCAGTGCCCGAGCGAGAACTTGCGTCTTCCTTGGCTACTCCCCAGGTAAGAAAGCTTATAAACTCTTAGACTACAACACTAGACAAGTATTCCACTCCAGGGATACTGTCTTCCATGAAACTATATTCCCTTTCCACAAACAAAATCCTACACCACAGAATTGGCCATCTGAATCTTTTTCTTGTGATCAAGATCCTCTCCCTATTCCACATTTATTCACACCACCAGATGAACCCCAACCACCCCTTATACCTGACACACTCAGAAGATCCTCACGATCACATACAAAACCTCAATATCTCAATGATTATGTCTGTCATGCTTCCTCTTCTACTGAGGGTTTCTGCTGTCACACATTAACCACAACTCTTTCTTTCCCTTCCACTACCACCACACCAAATTACATCCCAATCACTGAACCTGTTACTTACCAACACGCCAGCCAATTTAAAGAATGGCAAGATGCTATGACAGCTGAATTTTCTGCCCTTGAAGCCAATAAAACTTGGGAGATAGTGTCTCTACCCAAAGGCAAAAAGCCTATCAGCTGCAAATGGGTTTACAAGATCAAACACAAACAAGATGGCTCAGTGGAGAGATACAAAGCACGCCTTGTAGTCAGAGGTTTCACCCAACGTGAAGGCATTGACTACCAAGAAACCTTCTCCCCTGTTGTCAAAATGACAACTATAAGATGTTTGATCAGTGTGGCTGTCATGAAAGGTTGGCCTTTATTACAACTGGACGTGAACAATGCTTTCTTGCACGGTGAACTTCATGAAGAAGTGTATATGAAGTTGCCTCAAGGTTTGTCTGTTGATGGAAATACAAACCTTGTCTGTCGACTACTCAAGTCCCTATATGGCCTCAAGCAGGCCTCTCGGCAGTGGTACTCAAAACTTGCCTCAGTCCTTCTCCTTAGAGGATATAAACACTCCCAGAATGACTACTCCTTATTTTGTCGCAAAGAAGGAGAATCACAAGTTTTCCTTGGCATCTATGTCGATGACATCCTCATCACAGGAAATGACACTTCAGAAATCACTTCCCTCAAAGCTTTTCTCCATGAAGAATTCAAAATCAAAGACCTAGGTGAGCTGAGTTATTTCCTTGGCCTTGAATTCTCTAGGACTGATGAAGGAGTCACCATATCACAGCAAAAATACATCCAGGACTTGCTCACTGAGTATAATTGCACAGAGTCAATTTCTGTTCTTAGTCCATTGGAACTCAATGCCAAACTCTTGCTTGAATCCGGCACTCCTCTTCCTACTACTTTTGAGTACAGGAAGTTGGTGGGAAAACTTAACTTTCTTGTTCATAGTAGGCCTGATTTGGCATTCACTGTACAATACTTGAGCCAATTCCTACAGAGCCCCTGTTCGACTCACATGGATGCAGCTCTTCACACTCTTCGATACCTCAAAGGAACAATAAGCAAAGCTTTATTCTTCAGCTCTTCCTCTTCATCAACTCTGAGGGGATATTGTGATGCAGACTGGGCTTCGTGTCCAAACACAAGGCGTTCTGTAAGTGGCTTTGTGATTTTTCTAGGCAACAACTTGATCTCCTGGAAATCCAAAAAGCAACAGACTATCTCCTTGTCATCAGCTGAGGCCGAGTACAGGTCCCTTAGAAGAATTTCTGCTGAGTTAGCTTGGCTCAGTCGACTGTTGTCTGAGCTTGGCATCGACCACTTGACTCCTATTCCAGTGAAGTGTGACAACAATGCAGCCATATACATTGCTCGCAACCCAGTATTTCACGAGCGAACAAAGCACATCGAGATCGATTGCCACTTTGTCCGAGAAAAGCTGCTTGAGGGACTTTTATCTCTCAGTCATGTTCCTACTGCCTTGCAGCTTGCAGATGCTCTCACCAAACCCATCCCTGGCTGCAAACTCAAGACTCTGCTTCCTAAGCTAGGCATGATTGACACCACTCCTACCTTGAGGGGGGATGATAGACTAAGAGTTAGTTAGTGAGCTGAGAAGTTTGTTAGTAGCTGTAACAGAATTCTGTTTTGTACAGGATATAAATATCCTTCTTCTGTAACCAAATCCATACATATCAATACAATGAAACAAAGTTTCACACCTCTAAATTCTGACACTTAACGGGGTTGGCCTGTTTTTCTGGAAAAAAAAGACCCAATCGAAATTTAAGATCCATGAGAGAATTCTATATAAAATATGCATTGAAATATCAGTAATCATGATAAATACAATTCAAATAATATTATACTCGGCAATTTGCATTTTATATTTACTAATTCTTGTTTGACTAAATCAAAATAATTTGGTGGATTTTGGTTGACAAAAAGTATACCTTGCAATTTAACTACATGAAACGGTCGATTACGTAGGAGTTAACTAAATTTCTTTATCATAAAATACTTGTAGTATACTAGTGTAAATATATATTATAATACAATTGGTGTTGATAATAAAAATCAACAGACTTCGCATGAAGAATTATATATATAAGAATCTAAAGGATACTTGTACATTCTAAGTATGGAGTCTAATGTTCTGAAATGAAACACTTCTAAACGTGTAATTGATCGAGCAGAGTTTTGTGGACATTATCTCGTCTAAAGTGGTCTATCTAGATATTAACGGTTTTTCTATCCTATACCCTAAGGGGCACATAAGATAACGTTTTTAGCTGAAAATCCAAAAGGCGTCGCTTGAATCAAACGGTGCCTGAGAATTTACAGCTACTTGGGTTTTGATATAAGATTCATATATACAAGCTGGTCTACAACCATTGATCGAAGCATGTGCGGGGAATTTCTGTGGCTTAATGATCGATGTCATATACTGCATTATGGAATACGTTAATAAGATAAATAGTCTTGTTAGTTTTTTTTAGAGAGGAACTAGTCTTAGCTAATGTCAACTATATCCTGATTCATTCGATAGAAAGTTGATGTGATATTCAATAATCGGTCATATTCAGCTACTAACCCCTTTTGACAAAGAAATTTTCATATATAATCCGGAACAAAGAGTTATCCAACTGACGAAGGATATAGATATACTCATTTGATCAATTTAAATACACTTTTTTTCAAGATATATTGAACACCTCAATAATCTTATAATAAATTAACTTAATCAAATGCAGATTGTAAAGCCAGTTCAACAATTTGAAATAGTCTAACAAAATGCAACTTTCAACCACAATCTGCTTATGTAATATGAATCGATATTATTATGACTATTTCCAAGGAAGTACATAAGTAACTCTATAAATAGTTCAAATTTCATAACTATAAGACATACCCATAAACTACATTTCAACCTAAGAGACCACAAGCATTTGAATACCATCTCGACCTTTTCTTTCAGCGTCTAGCCTACAAGCGCCATGGTTGCTCTTTCAGAGTTAGTCGCCTATGTGGTGGCTCTGAGTTTCTTCGTCGGCCTTGCAGTAGCTGATAAATACGACTCCTATTACTCACCACAAAATTACTATTCTCCTCCGACGTATTATTCACCACCATCATATTACTCACCACCGAAATATTACTCTCCTCCAAATTACTACTCTCCACCTTCATACTACTCGCCTCCAAAATATTACTCGCCTCCTTCATATTCTCCACCTTCATACTACTCGCCCCCAAAATACTACTCGCCACCTTCATACTCTTCCCCGAAATACTACTCGCCACCTTCATACTCTCCCCCTTCATATTACTCGCCCCCAAAATACTACTCTCCTCCATCATATTACTCTCCCCCGAAATACAATTCTCCACCCAGTTACTATTCACCTCCTAAATACTACTCACCCCCTTCATACTCTCCTCCATCATACTCGCCTCCAAAATACTACTCCCCTCCATCATACTATTCTCCACCGTCCTACTACAAGTCTCCATATTACAAGAAGTGAAGTGTTTGTATAAAAGAGAGTGATCTCCTTTCGGGCAACTACCTTACTTTGCTGATGTAACCAACTTATATTGAATTTCTACTATTGATTATGGTACTATAATTAAAGACTATATGAGAGTAAGTATGTTTGTGTGACACATCTTTCTCTTCTCAGCATTAAGTTGTTCGTATGTACTCTAAAGGAGCTGTGTATTAATTAGTGATATATGTATTAATGTTATTAATATATGTTACGTTTTTGGGTGTTGCAAAGCATCAATTATCTTAATAAGAGTATAAATAAACTAGCTTGTGGAATTGTGTTAAATGTTTCATGTTTTAACAGAAGTAAGTAATAAACCTAAATGAAGAGAAAAGTTCCGGTGAGAACAACGTTTAACGTAGGAAAAACGATATTTTCGCGTTCACATATAATAAGCTAATGTTCATAATCTAGGCTATAAGAAATTTTGAAGTCATTTTGAGAAAAAAAAACAAAAAAATCAAAGTTTGCAGTAATTATAAGTATGCCACCGCGTCCCTTACTGAAAACGTTCGAAGTTTTTTATGACCCAGATTATGAACATTATCATCCAGAATATGAACATTGACGTGTAATCTGTGAACGCAATCTATTCTTTTTTCCTCCCCAAATGAAAGTATTAAAAGTGTCGTGAATTTCGAAGAATCCACAAGATATTAGGGTGATATATCAATCCTAACTATTAGAAAGTAACCAACTCATAAAAAGAAATAGATATTCTAATCAGGATTAGGTTTTCATAAGAACTAATATTAAGGTGTGAGAAATAAGATATAAGGCCATGAATGAGTTATTGGATGGGATGAATGACTTAGATTAGAAAGGGGGTTTTAAGTAATAAAACACAATGATATTTTTCGTAATTCCGGTGAACTTTTTTTTGTGTGAACATTATCGCTTAGAAAATGAAGTTGACCCTCAGTTGAAAATCAACATGTTATATGTGAATTTGACCACCCAAATAATGAGCATTATGTGTTATTTTATGAATGTGATCATCTCATACTTCACACGGTTCCGAACTCTCCTCGTCATAATCTCATAATAATACATATAACTGAGTTTAGAAATTTGCCATACACCAGTTATCATCATGTATGTATTGTCTCTTTTGTAAGATTCCTAAAGGTTGTCTTGATGCAGTAAAGACTCACCGAGACTACTTCCTCGTCTACAGATGCAAGAGACTGCTGGCTGCTCGCCCATGGGAAGTCAGGCTCAGTCATGTCCCTCGTTCAGCAAACAAGGCCGCAGATTATATGGCCAATTTTGGCATGGAGCTCCCGGCATCAGCACGCCAATTTCCTACTCCACCTGCTAATCTTTTGCAATTTATTTCTGATGACATTATTTCTGATGTAACCCATACCATTCATTAGTTCAACAACTAAATAAAACGCAAGGGCTATACGCCCTCTTTCTCGACCAAAAAAAAGGTCGTCTTGACATCAAAATTTGTTCCACTCTGTTAAATCATAAGATAAATAAGAAGAATGTTATGTTATCCGGCGTTTAAATTTTATCCCGCATAATCTTATCGAATCAATTTAGCGCGGAAACAATCAATAAGATATTTGCTCAAACCCAGGGATTCTCTTCTCCAAAGCGTTGCGCCCATTTGTCCAATTTGTTCTCTCTGATCTTCTTGTCTGGATGAAGATCACGGTTCAGCGTCTTTGCATTCTTGACTGGATGAGTTGGCTTTTCAAATATCGCAATAAGAAGATGGCATATTCAAGGATAAAGTTGCTATGTTTACCACCTTTCTCTACTTCATATATATCGATAACTAGGGGTGCGTTCGGATATGCAAAAGTTGAAGTAGGTGTTGAAGTGGAAGTAAGCTGGAGTTGAAGGTAGTTGAAGTGAGTTAAAGTTGAAGTTAGCTGAAGTTGGTGCTGAAGTTGAGATTTTAGGAGTTGAAGTTCGATATGACGTGTTCGGTAAACCGAGTTGAAGCGAGTTGATGTAACTAAAATTGGGATGTAAAATGACGAAAAAGGACATGAATATAATTAGTATTTGGATGGTAGGTTAGGATAATATTATGGGTTATCATTTAGTTTTATCGACATAAAATTGATATATTTAACATTATATATATCAAATTTAAAATTGATATGACCTTAAGAAAGATTTCAGGTCTATGTAAGCGACTAAAATCAAAATTGAAGCAACTTTTCATATGTTCAAGCTAGCTTACATTCAGATAGGAGAAAACAAGAAAAGCGAGCTATTAATTATTACAAAAGATATCTCCTTTGTGACTATTGCTTGGAACAAAGCGTGCATCACTCGCTCCATCTCTGAAATTCATGATCTTTCACCAAGTCTATGGCTGACCTGGATTCTGCAATATCCTCTTCCTAATGCTGATTTTTTTACTACTACGGCCTTCTCACTCACTACTCTCAATCTGGCCTCATTGACAATATGACTTCTGCTTCCGGGAAATACTCAACCTCCTCTGTTTATGACATCATCCATCCTCCTCTGCACAATTCATCGTCCGACATCTTCCTCGGCATTTGGGGCAGCCTTCACGTTCCTCGTTGCAGTTTTATCACTTGGATCGCGCTTCATGGGAAACTCCCTACCCTCAATCGTCTTCATCGCTGGGGAGTTTCATATTCTAACATCTTCCATTTTTGTTCCTCTGTTGAGGAAACCGATAACCACCTTTGGTTTGCTTGTTCCTTCTCCAATTTTTGTAATGGACCTTCTCCTCCATTGGCTCGACATCTCCAACCGCTTCACCGACCTTCACTCTTGGATTACTTAGTGCAATCTTGGTCGCTGCAATAAATCTCTGCTGGAATCTTCGTGCTGCTAGCATCACTGCCTTCGTCTACCACGTCTGAACTACAAGGAATCATCGCATCTACCAAAACATCGTCACCACCCTCATGGAATGTGCTCAAAGAATCATCACTACTCTGAAGGAGATCACCGCTACGAATTGGACTTCAAACAACGCTATTGCTCCTTGGAGAAGTTTACTTTTCTAACTTTTGTGTCACGCTTCTTAGTATTTTGTAAATTCTAACTCTCACAATTTCTAACGATAAATTATAGAAAACCAACCGGGCTATCAAACAAATGAAAATATTAATTTAGAAATGATACATATTGAATATTGGAATTTTCCTTCTCTGTTTAATTAAGGAAAGAATTAGACAAGTCTCAACGATTATGCGTGGATCAACCTAAAGCATCCTTGCGGATGAGAGCACCAAGTTGTATGTCAGAATTCGTCATAAGCAAAATGTTCACGTACGAATGAATTACGTATTCTCTATTTACAAACTCGTACAAACATAAATATATATACATACAAGAAAATACAAATGTATATGGTTTTTAAAATTTATAGACATATTTATAATTATGTATGCTAGCAAATACGTATTAGTATATTAATATATGTAACCCTCACTTGGTTTTCATGGTAGAGGATATTAATATTCATTTTATACATTTTTTTTCAAGATTGAACACCTCAATAAACTAATTTGAACTAACCTAATCAAATGAAGAATGTGAAGCCAGTTCAACAATTTGAAATAGTCTAACAACATGCAACTTTCAATCACAATCTGCTTATGTAATATGAATCGATATTATTATGACTATTTCCAAGAAAGTACATAAGTAACTCTATAAATAGTTCAAATCTCATAACTATGAGACATACCCATAAACTACATTTCAATCTGAGATACAACAAGCATTTGAATACCATCTCGACCTTTTCTTTCAGCGTCTAGCCTACAAGCGCCATGGTTGCGCTTTCAGAGTTAGTCGCCTATGTGGTGGCTCTGAGTTTCTTCGTCGGCCTTGCAATAGCTGATAAATACGACTCGTATTACTCACCACAAAATTACTATTCTCCTCCGACATATTATTCACCACCATCATATTACTCACCACCAAAATATTACTCTCCACCTTCATACTACTCGCCTCCAAAATATTACTCGCCTCCTTCATATTCTCCACCTTCATATTACTCTCCCCCAAAATACTACTCGCCACCTTCATACTCTCCCCCTTCATATTACTCGCCCCCAAAATACTACTCTCCTCCATCATATTACTCTCCCCCGAAATACAATTCTCCACCCAGTTACTATTCACCTCCTAAATACTACTCACCTCCTTCATACTCTCCTCCATCATACTCGCCTCCAAAATACTACTCCCCTCCATCATACTCGCCTCCAAAATACTACTCTCCTCCATCATACTCGCCTCCAAAATACTACTCTCCTCCATCATACTCGCCTCCAAAATACTACTCCCCTCCATCATACTATTCTCCACCGTCCTACTCGCCTCCAAAGTACTACTCACCACCTCAATATTATTCTCCACCGTCCTACTACAAGTCTCCTTATTACAAGAAGTGAAGGGTTTGTATAAAAGAGAGTGATCTCCTTTCAACTACCTTTATTTGCTCATATGTAACCAACTTATATTGAATTTCTACTATGATTATGGTACTATAGTTAAAAATTATATGAGAATAAGTATGTTTGTGTGATACATTTTTCTCTTCTGAACATTAAGTTGTTCGTTTGTACTCAAAAAATTAAGAGTTGTGTATTACTTAGTGATATATACAAGTATTAATGTTATGAATATATGTTATGGTTTTGACTTTTGAGTGTTACAAATATTAATTATCTTAAGATTATAAAAAAAACTAGCTTGTTGAATTGTGTAAAATCCTTCAAATTATAACGAAAGTAAGTAATCACCCCAAATCAAAAGTCGTGAAATTCGAAGAATCCACATGATATCAGGGCTGATAAATCAAACCTAACTACTAGAAACTAAATGCGCAAAATACTACTCGCCACCCTCATACTCTCCCTCTTCATATTACTCGCTCTCATTAGGCCTATCTGCGCTTCTATGTGCACGCCCTCAGTCTATCGAACCGGTCCACGCTGCACTCTAGCCCGTGGACCCTTAGATTGTCACATGGTATTAGAGTCAGGTTTTGTCGAAACTCAGTTGCACTTGCGGGGGTGTTGAGAATAGTATCTCACATCGATAGTTGGAAGTAAAGAAGCCTAGTATATAAGTCTATGGATTACTCCCTCTATTGTCAATTGATTTTAAGGTGAAACCTCATTGGGCCTAATGCGCATATGCGTTTGTATGTGCACGTCCCCAGTCTATCGAACCGGTCCACGCTGCACTCTAGCCCGTGGACCCCCAGATTGTCACACCCTATTATAATATAGTCATCTCCAATCCGACTGGTAAATTATACGAAATGTTTGAGCCGATTTGTTTTCACACCGATTTTGAAACGCTTATTATACAGAAAAATTTGGGTGAGAACAAGACTTAACGTAGGAAAAATGAAGTTTTTAGCGTTCACAGATAAATAGCTAATGTTCGTAATTTGGACGGTAATGTCCATAATCTGGGCGATTAAATTTTTTGAGGGAAAAAAATATCAAGTTCGCATTAATTACAAGTATACCACCACGTCCCTCACTGAAAACGTTTAAAAAATTTAATGGTTCGGATTATGCACATTACTATCCAAAATATGAACATTGACATGTAATTTGTGAACGCGAACTGTTCATTTTTCCTACGTTAAGATTTGTTCGCACCGGAACTTTCCTCTTATGTATATCATATGCCGTTTATGTTTTGATTTTTTAAACCGGTACTTACCGGGCTATTTCAAACCAGAATCCTAATATATTAAAAACTTGAATGTTTGTGGTAATAAAGTCCACAAGCCTCCATTAATTCCCAGCTTAATGGGCCGAATTTGGACCTCAGATTAACTTGTTTTTCCATATTAGAATTGTGCTCAGCCTCAGCGGACTGGCTCCTCAATTTTGGGGTCGATGAGATTTTTAGGTTTCAAGAGAAAATCCTTCCACAGCCTCACTTCATTCCTTCGCTTCACCGCCATCATTCTTCTTCCTCAAGATCTCTCTCCATCTCCACAGATGTCTGCATTCCGCCATGGGTCTTCAACCAGAGGAGCTTAATTCCATTATTGGCTTCTCTTCACTAGGTCATCGAGCCTTCCACCCACGACCTTAACGCCATGGCGATTTCCAGGTGCGGCTTTCCTGGTTCTTCCTTCGCCTCATACCTTCTATTTAGATCTTTCTTCTTACTGTTTTTAATGGGCTTTGATTTGCTCAGTTGGAAATATGTTGTTCGCGATTTTTGCTTAGTAGTTAGTCTTGAGTTTTACAATGTAGTTTGATCTTATGTGCTGTTGGATATCCTGATATTGTGTTATTTGCACGAGATTTTTGATTTCCAGAAATGGGTTTTGCTCGATTAGGAGTTTGTAGTTGTGGGTGTTGGAGCCCAGAAATTGCAGTCTCGCGACACAACACCTCGCGAGACACAGGGCGTCAGTTCTTCGAAGGAATCCTGAAGACCTCTTCCGCGATTCTGGACAAACAACTTATATGTAGTACTTCGCCCGATCAAACTTAACCCTACGTCATCTTCTTCCTAAGGACCAACCTCGTTCTTGACACCTGTGGTGCCTACGCAACCAAACCAGGAGGGGGTGGCTCCGGATTTGGCTCTCCGACGCTCAAATCGGCAAACGTGCAAACAAGCAACCAATGACAGTACAATTTGACACAAGAGCAAGAGAGGATAGGAAGAAGTAAAGTAATGAAAAAGAGAACTCAAAACACCATTTAAAACGTTTCAAGTTCTAGGCTACCAATTTCCAAATGGCTTTAGAAATCACTCATTTCAACATCAAAAGCTCGATAGCAACACCGGGAGTCTTAATCCAAATGTTGATCGTCCAAACGCCTCAAGGAGAAGGTCGTTTAGGAAGATTGAAGCTCAAGCTCGCTTCTGTGTTTTTCTTGCTCTCGAGAGGAAGAAGAAAAGAGAGTTTATCCAGTAATGAGGTCCTGCTTCTCTCTCCATTTGGTTATGCTCTTATACTCTCGCTAGGGCCCACGCGAGTCAATTACCACTTTGCCCCTCCGATACCTAATCTCGTCGGATCCTCTTTTTGGGCTCTGTATGCTTGTGGGCCGCTTTCGTTCTCCTGGGCTGACTTCATGGGTTGTCCTTGGTCGCGTCTTCTGGGCTGACTTCATGGGCCGTCTCCTTGGTCGCGTCTTCTGGGCTGACTTCATGGGCCGTCTCCTTGGTCGCATCTTCTGGGCTGACTTCATGGGCCGTCTCCTTGGTCGCGTCTTCTGGGCTGACTTCATGGGCCGTCTTCGGGTCGCGTCTTCTGGGCCTAACTCGACTCTCTTTGGGTTCCGCGAGCCCATCGAGAACCGGCTCCAACATCCAGCCCCCCAAGCTTTTATGCTGAATAGCCTAAGGCGTGGGTTTGTCTCCTTGAAGTCGCGTTCTCGATATGATAACGGCCACCTGACTTGGTATGATCACATCGCGTATAAAGATCGCGTGTGTTTCGACTGAATTTCTTGGGGAGACGTTTCGAATTCAAAAATCTTTACGAATTCCCGCGCTGGGCGCATGTTGTCCACGTGTTGTCTTCTCATTGCATTTTCTTTTCCCGATTTTCCTTTATAAATACCCATCTTCGTCTTCCTCCTCCCAATCCGTCATAACCCCTCTTTGCTCTCCGTAAAACTGCGAATAAACACTCCGCCGGTGTTCTCTTTTCTTCTCTACGGTCGTCTTCGCCGCCGCTCTCACCCGGTTTCCGATGGCAGGTTAGTCTATCGTTCTTCCTTTTCTTTTACACTTCGTAAATGTTCATTTTGGTTTGATTTTAGGGTTTTCCACAGATTCGTCGTTCGTTTTCTTCGCACTTGATAACTGTTGTCAGAATTTTTGCTCGGGCTCTTCATTTCGACAGATCTCCCTTAGAGATTGTTTGTCCATTGGGTGTTTCCCGTTCTGGATTCTCTTTCTAACTCTTGTTTCTCGAGACGTTGTCTAGTAAAATACACCTTTTCGGTCAATTTCTCCATTTCAAACCTTCACAAGATTCTTCGTGTTCTTGGGCCTGGTTCATCTTGATGTCATTTTAACTTCTCGTTTGATCTTCCGAGTTTCAGTTTTTCCAGGGATTTCTTGTTTACTCACTTCCCATCGCATTGCGTTAATTCCCCTCAACTCGCGTTGTTTCCACTTGCGATGTTCTCTTCTTGTTTTCTCTTTCCATCCCTGGAAAACTGAAATTTACTTTGCCCATGCTTTCAGGTAGCGATGATTTCTACGAACGTTCAGCTCGGGCTGAGTATTCGGGGCGCACAACGTCTGGCTTCGAGGGGGGCTCTGGTGGTTGCGAGCCTAGTTCTCGTAGACGATCTCGCGTTACCAGAAAATCCAAATGGAGTAAGGCGAAGAAGTACAAGAAATCTAAAACCAGGCTCTCGTCTCGCGTTATTCAAGAGCGAGCCGAGACCAATTATGGTCAATTTGCTAGTTTCTTCTCCCATAAGGGGTCCTTACCCCATATAATAATAGAGAAACCCTTCCTCGCGGATCCGGGTCGAATAAGTATTCTCACAAAGAGAATAAAACACACTCGTACCTTAATTCCTAACACAGCCCATCGCAGCAGTCTTGGCTTTGACGATCTTCGCCGTTTCGCTATGCGATACCCTTTTCCTAAAGGAACTATTTTCGCCCTTCCCGACCACGAGGGCACTTCTCTCGACCAATACGGTCTCTTCTTCGCTTTAAGCAGGCAATCCTTAGAAGCTGGCTTCCGTCTCCCGTGGACGTCCTTTCAGACCGAAGTGATGGCGGATTTAGGCTTCAGTCCTTCACAGATGCATCCAAACTTCTGGAGTTCGCTGATCGTATACACCATGCGATGTCAGGATATTGGGATAGTTCCCAATACGCCTCACTATGCTTTTATTAATTCATATAAGAAAAACTCACGCGAGGACGGGTTTTATACTGCTCAAGCCAAGACTCCTAGTGCCTTTCGATTGCCTTCGAAGATTGATGGGTGGAAAACGTGTTGGTTTTTAGTTCGTCCCCCGCTTGGTTCCGACATTTCTGTTCAAGTACGCGAGCATGCTTTCGCGACCAAGGAGAGTTTTTTTAGCTTAACAATGGAAGCTGGACACGCGACCTGGGGTTTTTTTTAGCCCAGCCCAGTGAAGCGGGCTCATGGCGGGTGAGCTCATTGGCATTAACCCGTCCATGCTTTCGCGACCAAGGACAGTTTTTTAGCTCAACCATGGAAGCTGGACACGCGACCTGGGGGTTTTTTTTAGCCCAGCCCAGTGAAGCGGGCTCATGGCGGGTGAGCTCATTGACATTAACCCGTCCATGCTTTCGCGTCCAAGGAGAGTTTTTTAGCTCAACGATGGAAGCTGGACACGCGACCTAGGGGTTTTTTTTAGCCCAGCCCAGTGAAGCGGGCTCATGGCGGGTGAGCTCATTGGCATTAACCCGTCCATGCTTTCGCGACCAAGGAGAGTTTTTTAGTTCAACCATGGAAGTTGGACACGCGACCTGGGGTTTTTTTTAGCGCAGCCCAGTGAAGCGGGCTCATGGCGGGTGAGCTCATTGGCATTAACCCGTCCATGCTTTCACGACCAAGGAGAGTTTTTTAGCTCAACCATGGAAGCTGGGCACGCGACCTGGGGGGGTTTTTTAGCCCAGCCCCGTGAAGCGGGTTCATGGCGGGTGCGCTCATTGGCATTAACCCGTCCATGCTTTCGCGAGCAAGGAGAGTTTTTTAGCTCAACCATGGAAGCTGGATACGCGACCTAGGGGTTTCTTTAGCCCAGCCCAGTGAAGCGGGCTCATGGCGGGTGAGCTCATTGGCATTAACCTGTCCATGCTTTTGCGACCAAGGAGAGTTTTTTAGCTCAACCATGGAAGCTGGACACGCGACCTGGGGGTTTTTTTTAGCCCAACCCAGTGAAGCGGGCTCATGGCGGGTGAGCTCACTTGCGTAAACCCGTCCATGTTTTCGCGACCAAGGAGAGTTTTTTTTTTTTTTTTTTTTAGCTCAACCACGGAAGCTGGACACGCGACCTAGGGGGGTTTTTTAGCCCAGCCCATTGTAGCGGGCTCATGGCGGGTGAGCTCATTGGCCTTAACACGTCCATGCCTTCGCGACCAAAGAGAGTTTTTTAGCTCAACAATGGAAGCTGGACACGCGACCTGGGGGGGGGTTTTTAGCCCAGCCTAGTGAAGCGGGCTCATGGCGGGTGAGCTCATTGGCATTAACCCGTCCATGCTTTCGCGACCAAGGAGAGGTTTTTTAGCTTAACAATAGAAGCTGGACACGCGACCTTGGGGGGTTTTTTAGCCCAGCCCAGTGAAGTGGGCTCATGGCGGGTGAGCTTATTGGAATTAACCCGTCCATGCTTTCGCGACCAAGGAGAGTTTTTTAGCTCAACAATGAAAGTTGGACACGCGACCTGGGGCGGTTTTTTAGCCCAGCCCAGTGAAGCGGGCTCATGGCGGGTGAGCTCATTGGCATTAACCCGTCCATGCTTTCGCGACCAAGGAGAGTTTTTTTAGCTTAACAATAGAAGCTGGACACGCGACTTAGGGGGTGTTTTATCCCAGCCCAGGGAAGCGGGCTCATGGCGGGTGAGCTCATTGGCATTAACCCGTCCATGCTTTCACGACCAAGGAGAGTTTTTTAGCTCAACCATGGAAGCTGGACACGCGACCTGGGGGTTTTTTTTAGCCCAAACCAGTGAAGCGGGCTCATGGCGGGTGAGCTCATTGGCATTAACCCGTCCATGCTTTCGCGACCAAGGAGTGTTTTTTAGCTCAACAATGCAAGCTGGACACGCGACCCGAGGGGGGTTTTTTAGCCCAGCCCAGTGAAGCGGGCTCATGGGGGGTGAGCTCATTGGCATTAACCCGTCCATGCTTTCGCGACCAAGGACAGTTTTTTAGCTCAACCATGGAAGCTGGACACGCGACCTGGGGGGGTTTTTAGCCCAGCCCAGTGAAGCGGGCTCATGGCGGGTGAGCTCATTGGCATTAACTCGTCCATGCTTTCGCGACCAAGGAGAGTTTTTTAGCTCAACCATGAAAGCTGGACACGCGACCTGGGGTTTTTTTAGCCCAGCCCAGTGAAGCGGGCTCATGGCGGGTGAGCTCATTGGCATTAACCCGTCCATGCTTTCGCGACCAAGGAGAGTTTTTTAGTTCAACCATGGAAGTTGGACACGCGACCTGGGGGTTTTTTTAGCGCAGCCCAGTGAAGCGGGCTCATGGCGGGTGAGCTCATTGGCATTAACCCGTCCATGCTTTCGCGACCAAGGAGAGTTTTTTAGCTCAACCATGGAAGCTGGACACGCGACCTGGGGGGGTTTTTCAGACCAGCCCAGTGAAGCGGGCTCATGGCGGGTGAGCTCATTGGCATTAACCCGTCCATGCTTTCGCGAGCAAGGAGAGTTTTTTAGCTCAACCATGGAAGCTGGACAAGCGACCTGGGGGTTTTTTTAGCCCAGTCCAGTGAAGCGGGCTCATGGCGGGTGAGCTCATTGGCATTAACCTGTCCATGCTTTCGCGACCAAGGAGAGTTTTTTAGCTCAACCATGGAAGCTGGACACGCGACCTGGGGGTTTTTTTAGCCCAGCCCAGTGAAGCGGGCTCATGGCGGGTGAGCTCACTGGCGTAAACCCGTCCATGTTTTCGCGTCCAAGGAGAGTTTTTTTTTTTTTTTTTTTAGCTCAACCATGGAAGCTGGACACGCGACCTAGGGGTTTTTTTTAGCCCAGCCCAGTGAAGCGGGCTCATGGCGGGTGAGCTCATTGGCCTTAACCCGTCCATGCTTTCGCGACCAAAGAGAGTTTTTTAGCTCAACAATGGAAGCTGGACACGCGACCTGGGGGGTTTTTTTAGCCCAGCCCAGTGAAGCGGGCTCATGGCGGGTGAGCTCATTCGCATTAACCCGTCCATGCTTTCGCGACCAAGGAGAGGTTTTTTAGCTTAACAATGGAAGCTGGACACGCGACCTGGGGGGGGGGGGTTTAGCCCAGCCCAGTGACGTGGGCTCATGGCGGGTGAGCTCATTGGCATTAACCCGTCCATGCTTTCGCGACCAAGGAGAGTTTTTTAGCTCAATAATGAAAGCTGGACACGCGACCTGGGGCGGTTTTTAGCCCAGCCCAGTGAAGCGGGCTCTTGGCGGGTGAGCTCATTGGCATTAACCCGTGCATGCTTTCGCGACCAAGGAGAGTTTTTTTAGCTTAACAATGGAAGTTGGACACGCGACCTAGGGGGTATTTTAGCCCAGCCCAGGGAAGCAGGCTCATGGAGGGTGAGCTCATTGACATTAACCCGTCCATGCTTTGGCGACCAAGGAGAGTTTTTTAGCTCAACAATGAAAGCTGGACACGCGACCTGGGGCGGTTTTTTAGCCCAGCCCAGTGAAGCGGGCTCATGGCGGGTGAGCTCATTGGCATTAACCCGTCCATGCTTTCGCGACCAAGGAGAGTTTTTTTAGCTTAACAATGGAAGCTGGACACGCGACCTAGGGGGTGTTTTAGCCCAGCCCAGGGAAGCGGGCTCATGGCCGGTGAGCTCATTGGCATTAACCCGTCCATGCTTTCGCGACCAAGGAGAGTTTTTTAGCTCAACCATGGAAGCTGGACACGCGACCTGGGGGGTTTTTTTAGCCCAGACCAGTGAAGCGGGCTCATGGCGGGTGAGCTCATTGGCATTAACCCGTCCATGCTTTCGCGACCAAGGAGAGGTTTTTTAGCTTAACAATGGAAGCTGGACACGCGACCTGGGGGGGGGGGTTTAGCTCAGCCCAGTGAAGTGGGCTCATGGCGGGTGAGCTCATTGGGATTAACCCGTCCATGCTTTCGCGACCAAAGAGAGTTTTTTAGCTCAACAATGAAACCTGGACACGCGACCTGGGGCGGTTTTTTAGCCCAGTCCAGTGAAGCGGGCTCATGGCGGGTGAGCTCATTGGCATTAACCCGTGCATGCTTTCGCGACCAAGGAGAGTTTTTTTAGCTTAACAATGAAAGCTGGACACGCGACTTAGGGGGTGTTTTAGCCCAGACCAGTGAAGCGGGCTCATGGCGGGTGAGCTCATTGGCCTTAACCCGTCCATGCTTTCGCGACCAAAGAGAATTTTTTAGCTCAACAATGGAAGCTGGACATGCGACCTGGGGGGGTTTTTAGCCCAGCCCAGTGAAGCGGGCTCATGGCGGGTGAGCTCATTGGCATTAACCCGTCCATGCTTTCGCGACCAAGGAGAGGTTTTTTAGCTTAACAATGGAAGCTGGACACGCGACATGGGGGGGTTTTTTAGCCCAGCCCAGTGAAGTGGGTTCATGGCGGGTGAGCTCATTGGCATTAACCCGTCCATGCTTTCGCGACCAAGGAGAGTTTTTTAGCTCAACAATGAAAGCTGGACACGCGACCTGGGGCGGTTTTTTAGCCCAGCCCAGTGAAGCGGGCTCATGACGGGTGAGCTCATTGGCATTAACCCGTGCATGCTTTCGCGACCAAGGAGAGTTTTTTTAGCTTAACAATGGAAGCTGGACACGCGACCTAGGGGGTGTTTTAGCCCAGCCCAGGGCAGCAGGCTCATGGCGGGTGAGCTCATTGGCATTAACCCGTCCATGCCTTCGCGACCAAGGAGAGTTTTTTAGCTCAACAATGAAAGCTGGACACGCGACCTGGGGCGGTTTTTTAGCCCAGCCCAGTGAAGCGGGCTCATGGCGGGTGAGCTCATTGGCATTAACCCGTCCATGCTTTCGCGACCAAGGAGAGTTTTTTTAGCTTAACAATGGAAGCTGGACACGCGACCTAGGGGGTGTTTTAGCCCAGCCCAGGGAAGCGGGCTCATGGCGGGTGAGCTCATTGGCATTAACCCGTCCATGCTTTCGCGACCAAGGAGAGTTTTTTAGCTCAACCATGGAAGCTGGACACGCGGCCTGGGGGTTTTTTTTAGCCCAGACCAGTGAAGCGGGCTCATGGCGGGTGAGCTCATTGGCATTAACCCGTCCATGCTTTCGCGACCAAGGAGAGTTTTTTAGCTCAACAATGAAACCTGGACACGCGACCTGGGGCGGTTTTTTAGCCCAGTCCAGTGAAGCGGGCTCATGGCGGGTGAGCTCATTGGCATTAACCCGTGCATGCTTTCGCGACCAAGGAGAGTTTTTTTAGCTTAACAATGAAAGCTGGACACGCGACCTAGGGGGTGTTTTAGCCCAGACCAGTGAAGCGGGCTCATGGCGGGTGAGCTCATTGGCCTTAACCCGTCCATGCTTTCGCGACCAAAGAGAGTTTTTTAGCTCAACAATGGAAGCTGGACACGCGACCTGGGGGGGTTTTTTAGCCCAGCCCAGTGAAGCGGGCTCATGGCGGGTGAGCTCATTGGCATTAACCCGTCCATGCTTTTGCGACCAAGGAGAGGTTTTTTAGCTTAACAATGGAAGCTGGACACGCGACCTGGGGGGGTTTTTAGCCCAGCCCAGTGAAGTGGGCTCATGGCGGGTGAGCTCATTGGCATTAACCCGTCCATGCTTTCGCGACCAAGGAGAGTTTTTTAGCTCAACAATGAAAGCTGGACACGCGACCTGGGGGTTTTTTTTAGCCCAGCCCAGTGAAGCGGGCTCATGGCGGGTGAGCTCATTGGCATTAACCCGTCCATGCTTTCGCGACCAAGGAGAATTTTTTAGCTCAACAATGAAAGCTGGACACGCGACCTGGGGCGGTTTTTTAGCCCAGCCCAGTGAAGCGGGCCCATGGCGGGTGAGCTCATTGGCATTAACCCGTCCATGCTTTCGCGACCAAGGAGAGTTTTTTTAGCTTAACAATGGAAGCTGGACACGCGACCTAGGGGGTGTTTTAGCCCAGCCCAGGGAAGCGGGCTCATGGCGGGTGAGCTCATTGGCATTAACCCGTCCATGCTTTCGCGACCAAGGAGAGTTTTTTAGCTCAACCATGGAAGCTGGACACGCGACCTGGGGGTTTTTTTTAGCCCAGACCAGTGAAGCGGGCTCATGGCGGGTGAGCTCATTGGCATTAACCCGTCCATGCTTTCGCGACCAAGGAGAGTTTTTTAGCTCAACAATGCAAGCTGGACACGCGACCTGGGGGGGTTTTTTAGTCCAGCCCAGCGAAGCGGGCTCATGTGGGGTGAGCTCATTGGCATCAACCCGTCCATGCTTTCGCGACCAAGGAGAGTTTTTTTAGCTCAACAATGAAAGTTGGACACGCGACCTGGGGCGGTTTTTTAGCCCAGCCAAGTGAACCGGGCTCATGGCGGGTGAGCTCATTGGCATTAACCCGTCCATGCTTTCGCGACCAAGGACAGTTTTTTTAGCTTAACAATGGAAGCTGGACAAGCGACCTAGGGGGTGTTTTAGCCCAGCCCAGGGAAGCGGGCTCATGGCGGGTGAGCTCATTGGCATTAACCCGTCCATGCTTTCGCGACCAAGGATAGTTTTTTAGCTCAACCATGGAAGCTGGACACGCGACCTGGGGTTTTTTTTAGCCCAGACCAGTGAAGCGGGCTCATGGCGGGTGAGCTCATTGGCATTAACCCGTCCATGCTTTCGCGACCAAGGAGAGTTTTTTAGCTCAACAATGCAAGCTGGACACGCGACCTGGGGGGTTTTTTTAGCCCAGCCCAGTGAAGCGGGCTCATGGGGGGTGAGCTCATTGGCATCAACCCGTCCATGCTTTCGCGACCAAGGAGAGTTTTTTTAGCTTAACAATGAAAGCTGGACACGCGACCTAGGGGGTGTTTTAGCCCAGACCAGTGAAGCGGGCTCATGGCGGGTGAGCTCATTGGCCTTAACCCGTCCATGCTTTCGCGACCAAAGAGAGTTTTTTAGCTCAACAATGGAAGCTGGACACGCGACCTGGGGGGGTTTTTTAGCCCAGCCCAGTGAAGCGGGCTCATGGCGGGTGAGCTCATTGGCATTAACCCGTCCATGCTTTTGCGACCAAGGAGAGGTTTTTTAGCTTAACAATGGAAGCTGGACACGCGACCTGGGGGGGTTTTTAGCCCAGCCCAGTGAAGTGGGTTCATGGCGGGTGAGCTCATTGGCATTAACCCGTCCATGCTTTCGCGACCAAGGAGAGTTTTTTAGCTCAACAATGAAAGCTGGACACGCGACCTGGGGTTTTTTTTTAGCCCAGCCCAGTGAAGCGGGCTCATGGCGGGTGAGCTCATTGGCATTAACCCGTCCATGCTTTCGCGACCAAGGAGAGTTTTTTAGCTCAACAATGAAAGCTGGACACGCGACCTGGGGCGGTTTTTTAGCCCAGCCCAGTGAAGCGGGCCCATGGCGGGTGAGCTCATTGGCATTAACCCGTCCATGCTTTCGCGACCAAGGAGAGTTTTTTTAGCTTAACAATGGAAGCTGGACACGCGACCTAGGGGGTGTTTTAGCCCAGCCCAGGGAAGCGGGCTCATGGCGGGTGAGCTCATTGGCATTAACCCGTCCATGCTTTCGCGACCAAGGAGAGTTTTTTAGCTCAACCATGGAAGCTGGACACGCGACCTGGGGGTTTTTTTTAGCCCAGACCAGTGAAGCGGGCTCATGGCGGGTGAGCTCATTGGCATTAACCCGTCCATGCTTTCGCGACCAAGGAGAGTTTTTTAGCTCAACAATGAAAGCTGGACACGCGACCTGGGGCGGTTTTTTAGCCCAGCCCAGTGAAGCGGGCCCATGGCGGGTGAGCTCATTGGCATTAACCCGTCCATGCTTTCGCGACCAAGGAGAGTTTTTTTAGCTTAACAATGGAAGCTGGACACGCGACCTAGGGGGTGTTTTAGCCCAGCCCAGGGAAGCGGGCTCATGGCGGGTGAGCTCATTGGCATTAACCCGTCCATGCTTTCGCGACCAAGGAGAGTTTTTTAGCTCAACCATGGAAGCTGGACACGCGACCTGGGGGGTTTTTTTAGCCCAGCCCAGTGAAGCGGGCTCATGGCGGGTGAGCTCATTGGCATTAACCCGTCCATGCTTTCGCGACCAAGGAGAGTTTTTTTAGCTTAACAATGGAAGCTGGACACGCGACCTGGGGATTTTTTTAGCCCAGCCCAGTGAAGCGGGCTCAAGGCGGGTGAGCTCATTGGCATTAACCCGTCCATGCTTTCGCGACCAAGGAGAGGTTTTTAGTTCAACCATGGAAGTTGGACACGCGACCAGGGGGGTTATTTAGCGCAGCCCAGTGAAGCGGGCTCATGGCGGGTGAGCTCATTGGCATTAACCCGTCCATGCTTTCGCGACCAAAGAGAGTTTTTTAGCTCAACAATGCAAGCTGGACAGGCGACCTGGGGGGGTTTTTTAGCCCAGCCCAGTGAAGCGGGCTCATGGGGGGTGAGCTCATTGGCATTAACCCGTCCATGCTTTCGCGACCAAGGACAGTTTTTTAGCTCAACCATGGAAGCTGGACACGCGACCTGGGGGGGGGGTTTAGCCCAGCCCAGTGAAGCGGGCTCATGGCGGGTGAGCTCATTGGCATTAACTCGTCCATGCTTTCGCGACCAAGGAGAGTTTTTTAGCTCAACCATGAAAGCTGGACACGCGACCTGGGGGTTTTTTTAGCCCAGCCCAGTGAAGCGGGCTCATGGCGGGTGAGCTCATTGGCATTAACCCGTCCATGCTTTCGCGACCAAGGAGAGTTTTTTAGTTCAACCATGGAAGTTGGACACGCGACCTGGGGGGTTTTTTAGCGCAGCCCAGTGAAGCGGGCTCATGGCGGGTGAGCTCATTGGCATTAACCCGTCCATGCTTTCGCGACCAAGGAGAGTTTTTTAGCTCAACCATGGAAGCTGGACACGCGACCTGGGGGGTTTTTTAGACCAGCCCAGTGAAGCGGGCTCATGGCGGGTGAGCTCATTGGCATTAACCCGTCCGTGCTTTCGCGAGCAAGGAGAGTTTTTTAGCTCAACCATGGAAGCTGGACAAGCGACCTGGGGGTTTTTTTAGCCCAGCCTAGTGAAGCGGGCTCATGGCGGGTGAGCTCATTGGCATTAACCTGTCCATGCTTTCGCGACCAAGGAGACTTTTTTAGCTCAACCATGGAAGCTGGACACGCGACCTGGGGGTTTTTTTAGCCCAGCCCAGTGAAGCGGGCTCATGGCGGGTGAGCTCACTGGCGTAAACCCGTCCATGTTTTCGCGACCAAGGAGAGTTTTTTTTTTTTTTTTTTAGCTCAACCATGGAAGCTGGACACGCGACCTAGGGGGGTTTTTTAGCCAAGCCCAGTGAAGCGGGCTCATGGCGGGTGAGCTCATTGGCCTTAACCCGTCCATGCTTTCCCGACCAAGGAGAGTTTTTTAGCTCAACAATGGAAGTTGGACACGCGGCCTGGGGGGGTTTTTTAGCCCAGCCCAGTGAAGCGGGCTCATGGCGGGTGAGCTCATTGGCATTAACCCGTCCATGCTTTCGCGACCAAGGAGAGTTTTTTAGCTCAACAATGAAAGCTGGACACGCGACCTGGGGCGGTTTTTTAGCCCAGCCCAGTGAAGCGGGCTCATGGCGGGTGACCTCATTGGCATTAACCCGTCCATGCTTTCGCGACCAAGGAGAGTTTTTTTAGCTTAACAATGGAAGCTGGACACGCGACCTAGGGGGTGTTTTAGCCCACCCCTGGGAAGCGGGCTCATGGCGGGTGAGCTCATTGGCATTAACCCGTCCATGCTTTCGCGACCAAGGAGAGTTTTTTAGCTCAACCATGGAAGCTGGACACGCGACCTGGGGAGTTTTTTAGCTCAGCCCAGTGAAGCGGGCTCATGGCGGGTGAGCTCATTGGCATTAACCCGTCCATGCTTTCGCGACCAAGGAGAGTTTTTTAGCTCAACCATGGAAGCTGGACACGCGACCTGGGGTTTTTTTTAGCCCAGCCCAGTGAAGCGGGCTCATGGCGGGTGAGCTCATTGGCATTAACCCGTCCATGCTTTCGCGACCAAGGAGAGTTTTTTTAGCTCAACCATGGAAGCTGGACACGCGACCTGGGGGGGTTTTAGCCCAGCCCAGTGAAGCGGGCTCATGGCGACTTTTTGTCTTTTGAGTTGAAGCGCTACCTTTTTAGGTGGACGAGCATTGGTCGACCAGGCTGTGATACTTATTCTTTGGTAACCCAGACTCGCGTGCTAACGAATTGCTGGTTCCACAACCTGCACTTATCATGCCATAGTAATCGACTGTTTTAGTGTTTTAAGGAGATAAAAATTGTGACCACGGATGATAAAAAATTCTGCTCTGCTAAAATTTGCTAAGCGTACCTGGGCTTTGTGTGAGGATTGGGCATAGAAGCGACGAAGTCGCATCACGTTCCAAGAGTTGGCAACGTGATTCCCAGAGTGAACCTTGGGACGATATGCCCCGGGTGCGACTTCGCGATCTATAATGTAAGGTCCTTCCCAGTTGGGGTCGAGCTTTCCTCCTTCTGTCTTGCAGAGCACGAGGTCTCCTCTGGCGAACCCCCTTATCTTAACGTGCTTGTTATAATATTTCGCGACACTGGCTTTATGATTGGCTGCTCTGATAGTTGCCAGGTCGCGAGTTTCTTCCCGCATCTGCAACTCTAGCTGCATTTTTTCGTCATTGTCGATCGGGTTATACTGAATGACGCGATCCGTGGGCACAATGAACTCGACTGGTACTGTGGCTTCTACTCCATAAGCGAGAGCCAAAGGTGTTTCCCCGGTTGCTTTCTTTACCGTGGTTCTGTTTGCCCAGAGTACTAGAGGTAATACTTCGGCCCACTTGCCTTTGGAGCCTTCTAACCGCCTTTTCAGGTCCATGACAATACTTTGGTTCACAACTTCTACTTGGCCATTGCAATGCGGGTGAGCGACTGATGCGATTCTTAAGGCGATCCCCATGTCACTACACCACGTGAGTAACTGTGGCGAATTGAATTGTGGTCCTCTGTCGGTTACGATCTCGTGAGGGAGGCCGTATCTGCAGATGATATTCCTCCATAGGAACTTTTTAACTGCCGGGACGGTAGTGCTCGCGAGATCCTCGGCTTCGATCCATTTGCTGAAATAATCAACTGCTACAATGATGTACTCCAGTTGACCAGACGCTTTTGGTTTGAAAGGTCCTAACAGATCTAGCCCCCACATCGCGAAGGGACAGGGGCTCGACATTATTTGTAACTCTACACCTGGTTGACGAGAAGTTGGGGCAAAGTACTGACATGGCTTACAGTTCTGCGACTCGCGTTGGGCGTCTTGTTTCATGGTGGGCCAGAAGCTCCCCTGTCTTAATGCTTTATAGACCATAGGTCTCCAACCCGCGTGGGTTCCGCACAACCCCGCGTGCAGCTCTCTCATAAGCACGTCACTGTCTATCTTAGACAAACACCTGAGCTCGCGCGGCCCGTATCCCCTTTTGTAGAGTTTCCCACGACACATGTAGAAACGCGCAGCCATAGAGACAAGTTTTCTCATTTCTTTTGGATCCGAGGGTCCGGTTCCGCTTGCAAGATATTGAATTATAGGGGTGCGCCAGTCACTAACTGGCTCATCTATCTCCATCAGCTCCACCTGATTACTTATGGCGCTTTCGGACTTTACCAACCAGAAGTATTGGCTCTTTCCGTCCTTGAAAATGACTGTAGAATTCCCATCGAGATGTTCCATATTCGCGTACTGAGCTTGGGAACCTCGCTTCGCGAGTTCATCCGCTCGCGTGTTTTCTTCCCTCGAAACTGCTTCAATCTCAAAATGCCTGAATAACGAAATCAAGGTAGTAGCCCTTGCATGATATCTGGGGAGATTGCCTGTTCGAGCCTCGTAGGTCCCCTTGATCTGATTCACAACAATCTGAGAGTCGCTCAGGCACTTCACCACGTGAATACTCGCGTGAATTGCAATTTCCAATCCTGCGATGAGCGCTTCATATTCTACTTCGTTATTAGTGTCTTTGAATTTTAATGCAATCGCGTGGTCGACCTTATCCCCGGCTGGGGATGTCAAGACGACTCCCGCCCCGCAACCGTTTACGTTTACTGCCCCGTCAATGTGCATAATCCACGCGGGGTCTTCTGGAGCTATATTACCTTTTTCTAACTCTCTAAAACTTGTTTCAACAATGAAATCAGCTAAAGCTTGCGCTTTGATGGTGGGTCGCGGTCTATAGACTACGTCAAATTCAGTCATCTCAATCACCCATTTTGCGAGCCTACCGGAGGTTGTTGGTTTACTCATGAAAGATGGGAGTGGTAAATCTGTCAATACTTCGATGGGGTGAGCGTGGAAATAAGGTCGGAGCTTACGAGCGGCTGTTATCAACGCGAGTACTGCCTTCTCAATGGGTGAATATCTGGTCTCGGCCGACAGAAGTGCTTTACTGACGAAATAGACGGGGACCTGTTGTTCCCTTACTAATACTGCGCTAAATGTACGCGTACCAGCCGCGAGGTACAGCTGTAAGCCTTCACCAGGCACTGGTGACACAAGTATTGGGAGTTTAGCCAGGTGCTCTTTGAGGCTCATAAACGCCTTTTCACACTCCTCAGTCCATTCGAAGCTTTTCGGTTTCCTCAATATGTCAAAGAAAGGGAGGTTTCGCTCTGCGAGCTTGGCACAAAACCTCCCGAGGTAGTTAACCTTTCCTACAAATCTCGGAGGTTGTAGATCTATTACAGCTTGGACTTTGTCTGGATTGACCTCGACGCCGCGTGTACTGATCTGAAATCCCAGGAACTTCCCTCGGTGACCCCGAAAACACATTTCTCGGGGTTAAGGCTCATACCGTACTTCCCTAGAGTCTCAAAAACTTGTGTCAGGTCGCGAGCGTGATCTGCCTGCTTCTTGCTCTTAACTACTATGTCATCAACATAGGCCTCCACGGTGTCACCCCTTTGCTCGCTAAAGATCATGTCCACCAGCCTCTGGAATGTGGCTCCCGCGTTTTTCAAGCCGAATGGCATTACTTTATAGCAGAAGGTTCCCTTGTCTGTAATAAAAGCCGTGTGCCCCGAGTCGGCTGGATTCATCATGACCTGATTATACCCTGAGTACGCGTCCAAAAAACTCAGAGCTTCATGACCTGCGGTGGAGTCCACTAACTGGTCGATAGAAGGTAATGGGTAGCTGTCTTTGGGACATGCCTTATTGAGACCAGTGAAATCTACGCACATGTGCCATTTCCCTGTCCCATTGGGATTTTTTTCTACCATTACGACGTTTGACAGCCACGTCGGGTATTGCACTGGCTTAACAAACCCTGCTTTTAACAATTTCGCGAGTTCCACAGCAGCAGACGCGTTCTTTGGTCCTGCCTGCTTTCGCTTCTTCTGTCTACGCGGCTTGACCTCTGAACTGATGTTCAGGGAGTGGGTCATGACGCTCGTTGGAATCCCCTTCAAATCCTTTGGTGTCCATGCGAACACATCCTGGGAGCGGGCGAGTAAGGCCTCAATCTCTTGCACAACTTTCTGATCCAGTCTTCCCCCTACATAGAGCTTCTCCTCTTTGTTGGTGAATGGAGTGATTGTCTGTTTTTCAAACCCATCAAAATGTGGTTTGTGTCCCTCTTCTTCTTCACCAGTATCTCGCGGCCTCGGAGAGGCACGCACCTCCAACTCGGCCTCCTCAATCACATGAGGCAACCCTGGAATAAATAACTGGTTGGCGAACAAGGCCTTGGTGCTGCCCTTTTCGGATGATACGTAGCAGATGCGGCTCTCCTCTATGTTCCCTCTCACGACTCCTACTCCGGACGACGTTGGGAACTTAAGGCAAAAATGACAGATTGACACGACTGCTTCGAACTTGCACAGAGTCTCGCGTCCCAGTATCGCATTGTAGGAGGATGTTATCGGGATTACCACAAAATCAATTTTTTCTGATCTTCTTGACCCGGTCTCTTCACCCAGGATGAGATCCAGGGTGACGACGCCCAGGTCCCTCACTCTGTCACCCGCGAAACCCACCAATTTTGTTTTAGTAGGTCTGAGTATAGACTGATCAATTCCCATTTTCTCGAACGCGTCCCAGTACAATATAGCGGTCGAGCTCCCCGTGTCTACAAGAATCCTCTTCACAAGTTTGGTTCCAATCTGAGCATGAATGACTAGTGGGTCAGCGGCCTCGACGGCCCAGGTATCTACCTCCTTGTCGCTGAAGAGGAGCGTGTAAGGCTCAGATTGCGGTCTCGCGATACTATAGACTGGCTTTACCTGAGGCTTGGGCGCGTTGTTTATGAGCCTTTGCTCTCGTTTGCCTAGGGGAATGGGTTCATGGCGGCTTGCGATTGTACCTATATGGCCATCCAGGTGAGGGAAGTTTTGGTTTGGGTGGCGATCGAGACCCTGATTCTAGTTAATCCTCGCGGGGGCTTGCTGCCTTATTTCATTCTGCGTTCTACCTCCGCCCCTACCTCTTACCCCCCTTCTCGGGTTGCCGCGACCTCTGTCACCATTTCCTCTCTGAGCAGTTAAGACTTCTTGTTCTCTCGGGTGATAAGGTCGCGACCTACATTCCTCTGTAGAGTGAGTATCCACTCTGTGGTACTCACACCACGTTGCTGGCCCGTGGCGACCACGACCGCTATCCCCCCTCCTATGAGCCTCGCGACGGTTATCCTGCTCGGCCATGAAATTCTGCGAGTGAAACTGATTCTGATCATGATTCTGGCCCCTGAACTGTTTCTGACCCTGACCCTTATCTTGAATCTGCAAACCGGGAACTCGCGGGTCACTCTGTTCCTTTCCCTGACTACCTTGATGGCGCTTGTTACCCCAGTTCTGGTTGTCTCTCTTTTGTCCCTGAGCAGACTTATTCTGATTGTTTCCTTTCGACGCGTAACCTGAGTGTGCTTCCACGTTAATCTCTGTATACGCTCTTTCGAGCATGCCCTAGTAGTCCAAATCTTTCTTGCGGTATAGGTATTGCTTGAAGGAGCTTCCATCTTTGAGACCGTCCAGGAACGCGACCCGGGCAGTTTTATCATGAAAATCTTCGGCTTCTAAGATCTTTTCTGAGAATCTCCTGACATAACCCTCTAGTGATTTGTTTGGTCCTTGCTTGACACCCACTACTTCTTGCATAGTCACTTTTCTTTTCCTTGAGGATCCAAAGTGCAACAAGAAACTCTGCTCTAGATCAGGGAAAGAATGGATGCTCCCTGACGGTTGGTTAAGCATCCAGGTCACGGCGGGACCCGCGAGGGTGCCTGGGAAACCTTTGCACATCGTGGCTTCATCAGGGCACCTTGCGAGCATAGCATACTTGTAGCGTGCCAGGTGTTCGTTGGGATCTTCTTTGCCGTTGTATTCTTTGATACTAGGGAATCTGAAATCAGGTAGAGGGATTGACCTGACTATGTGGTCTGCGAAAGCAGTCGGGCCGAACAAGGCTGACGGGTTAACAGACGGATAGGCCTCGTAAGCTTGTCGCGGACAGGTTGCCTGGTTGTAATAAGGTTCCCCCTCATACTGGTAGCGAGAAGGTCCTTGCTCGGCATGAATCCCATATCCCCTCGTCTCGGTTCTTCCCCTGTAAGATTGGTCCTCTATGTAGCTCGCGGGGGCTTGATTTAAATCAAACCTACCAGGGTGACTAGCCCTCTCGCGTCCCTCGATCCTGGTTCTACGCGATATTGAGATTCTGTCGTCGGGTACGTGCTCAGCACTCTCCTCAGCGACAGGTTGCTCTCGTTCAGCCTGATTCTGTTCTTGCTCGCGGGCATCAGCCCTTGGTTGCTCTTGGTTTTGACCCCTGTCCGTACCTTGTCTCAACGTCTGAAGGAATGTGCGATACTGAACCAGTGCGGGTCCTACCAGGACAATCTCTTCCTCATTTACGCGTGGAAGGGGTGCCCGTAAGTTATTTATTTCTTGTTGTGTTCTCGTCTGGAGAGGGGTGTTGTTAACGGCCCCACTTCCCTCACTACCAGTATTCATCCTCCGTCTGTCGGCTAATATCAAAAATACGCGGAACTTTGTAATAAGCCTTACTTGTGCGAGGAGGTCCCCACGGACGGCGCCAGTGTTGGATCCCAGAAATTGCAGTCTCGCGACACAACACCTCGCGAGACACAGGGCGTCAGTTCTTCGAAGGAATCCTGAAGACCTCTTCCGCGATTCTGGACAAACAACTTATATGTAGTACTTCGCCCGATCAAACTTAACCCTACGTCATCTTCTTCCTAAGGACCAACCTCGTTCTTGACACCTGTGGTGCCTGCGCAACCAAACCAGGAGGGGGTGGCTCCGGATTTGGCTCTCCGACGCTCAAATCGGCAAACGTGCAAACAAGCAACCAATGACAGTACAATTTGACACAAGAGCAAGAGAGGATAGGAAGAAGTAAAGTAATGAAAAAGAGAACTCAAAACACCATTTAAAACGTTTGAAGTTCTAGGCTACCAGTTTCCAAATGGCCTTAGAAATCACTCATTTCAACATCAAAAGCTCGATTGCAACACCGGGAGTCTTAATCCAAATGTTGATCGTCCAAACGCCTCAAGGAGAAGGTCTTTAGGAAGATTGAAGCTCAAGCTCGCTTCTGTGTTTTTCTTGCTCTCGAGAGGAAGAAGAAAAGAGAGTTTATCCAGTAATGAGGTCCTGCTTCTCTCTCCATTTGGTTATGCTCTTATACTCTCGCTAGGGCCCATGCGAGTCAATTACCACTTTGCCCCTCCGATACCTAATCTCGTCGGATCCTCTTTTTGGGCTCCGTATGCTTATGGGCCGCTTTCGTTCTCCTGGGCTGACTTCATGGGCTGTCATTGGTCGCGTCTTCTGGGCTGACTTCATGGGCCGTCTCCTTGGTCGCGTCTTCTGGGCTGACTTCATGGGTCGTCTCCTTGGTCGCGTCTTCTGGGCTGACTTCATGGGCTGACTTCATGGGCCGTCTTCGTGTCGCGTCTTCTGGGCCTAACTCGACTCTCTTTGGGTTCCGCGAGCCCATCGAGAACCGGCTCCAACAGTGGGTTTGCTTGATTTTTCTGAATTTACCCTAATTCAATTTTTTATTCTGATTTAGGGTTATATGTGAAGTGAAATCAAATCTAAATATACAATGCCTCTAAAGGAGAAAGAGGCAGACAGTTAATACCAAGTTTTACTAACCTTCAAAGATAGACAGTTTGGATATGGATATTAGTGAATTCCTTTTAACCCTTTTTTGGTGCCCGAATGAGTAAAAACACGATGAATTGGTTCTCAAAATGACTGTATGAGCGTAGATTTTAAGCTTTGATTGGGAAGTTAGGGTTGTTAGGCTATCCATCACTGGATTTAGTGTTTTTGGGCTGGTTTAGCACTTGCTCGAACTGCTCGAATTTAAGTGGGTGTTGATGGCTGAGCACTGAGCTTTTCATGTCATTTTGTCAGGTTTGGCGTTTCGGAATCATTAGAGATATTTCCATCGCCACAATGTCTACTGTATATCCAATTACATTTTCCAGAAAGAAGTATAGCCCAAGGGAGTTAAAGAGAGTTATGGGTTATAAATGGCAATGCATCAGAGACCCATTCAACTGGAGCTCCCCCTTCTGTTGCAACTGCATAGCTACAAAAATGGTGTAATAGATGGGTTTGAAAAGGCCAGGTGCTTCTCTTCGGTCTTCATATACATGTTTTAACATTTTGAAGGACTAAATATGTTAACTTTACCACGTGGTTTCTATTTCGATTATTCTTGAATCTGGTTTTTTCATTCACTTATTAACAGGTTTTTTATGTCACTTCTCACTTCAGTTCGTTGGACAACATGTGTACTAATTTTGCATAGTTGGGAGAGCAAATCTTCAGATTCAAGTGTTGATAGTGGCAATCAGGTTGGATATTCATTGAAGTTTGCCAAATAATATTTGAAAGAAAAAAAATTGGTGAGCTTGATGGACTATGGGATACCCAACACTGAAGATCCTTCATTTAATCATCAAAGACATCAACTAGTATGTGTTCAGACTATACTCATAATGAAATGCATATTCACTATATCAAGCAACATTCAAATGCTCAATTAATTGTTGATTTTCTGTTGATGTTTTGTTTCCTTAATTGACTACGTGATCCCCAACCTCCTAACACTACAAGTAATCTCCTCTCATATTATGATCTGTAGTTTCAAAAAAACTGTAGTTTCAAAAAATAGAATTATGTACGAATAGAATTATCAATCTCACCAATTTGAGGTTCGTTATCTTCATGTATTGATAGAGTGTGTAACCATGTACGAATAGAATTATCAATCCACTCAAGTCTGGTTCAGGTTCGTTCATTTGAGGTTCGGGTTGAGAACCAGTCTCATTGATTCGGAAAACAGGTTAAGTCGGATCGGATTGGGTCATTACAAGTTAGCGGGCGGTTCAGGTTAACTAACGAATTAACAAATTAGATAATACATTAAAAAACTACAATGACTTATTAAAACGATATTATATTTAATTATTTTAATGCAATTGATAGTACTACACTAAGATAATATTTTTAAATTATTTAAAATTCATATTACTTATAAATTTCTAGATTAAAAAAATATATAACGATAAGCATATTCATTTATTAAGATATTTGAGAATGTTAGCATTAGCAATTGATAAACGATTGAGATTTCACTAACACATACTCCCTCCGTTCCATAATATAATTCCTCTTTCACTTTTTACATTTGTCGAGACACGTTTTGTATCGTTAATATCTCTAACTATATGTTAATAAAAAATTCTAAAATTTTGATATGTTAAAGTACTCATCAAGACGAATCAAACAAGATCCCATATAACTATGTTTGTTCTTATATATTAAAAGTTATACGACAAAATGTATTAAAAGGTGAATAGTGAGGGAGTACAATGTAATATTAAATGCATCTATGGACATTTGTAGTGGTACCACTCAATGCTTCTACTGACAGATGCAGTGACTTGGATTTCATTTGTGTAGGCTCTAAGATGTGTGGACAACTGTGATGTTTCTTTTGTGAGAATACATCTTGATTGTTCGACACGTGCGTCATTATTGAATTCGATGGTCAGGATCATGAAGCTTCATATTGCTCTCGTTAAACATCCTTCGCCAAACATTTAAATAGGACCTTACTATTCACCGCCCACTCAAATTGTTATTTACCGTATCGTCCAGTTTTTGTGCGTCACGCATGGATTAAAACCATACGTATGCGTCATGCATGGATTAAAACCGTACGTCACGTATGGATTTTTTTTATTTTTTGCTTGTTTTTTTCCATAATCTTGTAGATAATTTCAATGCGATCGCGTTCATATAAAATTCATCCAAAACGGACATCGTTTGCCCTTTCAAAAGGTCGAAATACAAATTTATCACACATAATTTCTTGTATCAACAAATCCGTTAAAACTCAACACACCATTTTTCAATTTTTTTATAATAAGGTAGATAACTTAGCAAAGATTTTATTTAGTGATGGTAATACTTAATTTCTTTGTCGAGATGTGGTGTTCAGTGTTTAAAGATCGAAAAAAAGTGTTTTCTTCTTTAAGTAAGTTAGTTGATCGAGGAACCTCCGCCCAATAGAGCAACGCCGGAGAGACGAGTTCTCCAGTGTGGACCGAAAGGGTCTCGCGAAAATAGGGCTTTCGGAGACCTTTTTCCATCTACCATTCGCCTAGCGGCTAAGCTCGGAGACCAAAATTCGACTAAGCGCTTTGAGACGACCTAAGAGAATGAGTGGTTTAACGCTCTAACGGCCGGGACAAAGCCATATCTTTCAATCTCGTATCTGAAGGAAGTGTCTGAACTCCCTCTTTGGTTTGGAGAAAATCTACAACTACAATTTATAAGTACGAAGTAGTAGATTTGTTACACTTAATCATAATTACTCCACTGTTCTTTGTTTTTTGACTCTTTGAATGGACAAGCGATGTCCGTTTTGGACGAATTTTATATGCACGCGATCGTATTGAAATTATCTACAAGATTATGGAAAAAAAAGCAAAAAAATAAAAAAAATCCATACGTGACGTATGGTTATAATTCATGCGTGACGTATGGTTTTAATCCATGCGTGACGCACAAAAACTGGGCGGTAAATAGCAATTTGAGTGGGCGGTGAATAGAAACTATGTTTAAATACGAATACAAATAATGAATTTGATAAAAAAAAATCAACACTCCATGTTTCATGTTTCGCCAGACAATAATATTACGTATCGCACATTTCTGTTTATTTAATGACAACTCTATACTTTGTTATTATTATACAAATTTAATAGAGGTTTTTGCGCCAAATTACCCTTTATTTGGTCGAATTTGCACCAAACCACCCCTTATTTCACTTTTTGCAAGAAACCACCCATTTTTGCTATTTTGTTAACATGGAACCACCCCTTTCTTCATTCCGTTAAATAATCCGTTAGTATCTTTGAAATTACAAATATACCCTCACTTATTTTTAATTTTAGAGGGCAAAAATGTAAAATAGCAAACATATGAGATTTAAGTTGATTTTGACGAGAAAACCCTACTTATCTCTGAAATAAACTATGTCGTCTCCTCCGAAACAGCCATGGACAGAATCACCGGAAACCGCCCCCTTAACCTTCTGAACAACTCTCTTCATCCTCTCACCTTCAACCTCACTCGCCCAACCAGCGTCAATGCATCTGCAATCCCCTTTCATTACGGTCCCTCTCTCAAACCCTAACCCTAAACCCTTCAGTATAAGTCAACACTCAGCCACAATTCGAGCCACAACTCCTCTAGAAACGCCGCCTCCACACCTCGCAATAACCACGCAGCCGGAAATGTTGTCGTCGAATGCCCTAAGAATTACGTAATCCTTCTTCGTACCGTAGTTAACAAAGACTGCCATGGCTACCGGTGAACCAGATGGAGAGTAGGCGTGGTATGGCGTCACGACACGATCCGAATCGGAAAATTAGAAGATGTGGTTGCTAATCGGGCATGAGAGAAGAACTCGGTACATTGCCGATATTGTGGAGAGGTTTAGGGTTTCGATGTGAGTTCAGACGAAGTGTTAGATTTGGCGGGAAGCCTCGGAGCCGGCGAGGTGGGGTGGAGCGTGGGGGAGCGGAGGTAGTGGGAGATTGTGGCGTTGGAGGAGAGGGAGTGGAAGGAATTGGGGAAATTAGAGTTGAATTTTGCAGAGGAAGCTTGAGGAGAGTGGATATGGTGGAATCCGGCGAAGGTGATGATGATGAAGAGGAGGGTGATGGAGATTTTTTGTTCTTTGTATGCTGAGGAGGATGGTGATAGAGTTTCTTTTGTTCAGGATTGTTGTATGTTTTGAAATTTGAGAATGAAACTGAACCATTATCCGCTCTCTCTTCTCCGGTGGAAGATAATGATGATAAGGGATTTATGAAGGTTTATGGTAAATCCATTCGAATCTCTCGATGTTAATGGTGATGATGGATTTGTTGATACTGTGGAACAAGTAGGAGGAGGAAGACGAGCTCTATCTCGTCAAAATCAACTTAAATCTCATCTATTTGCTATTTTACATTTTTGCCCTCTAAAATTAAAAATAAGTGAGGGTATATTTGTAATTTCAAAGATACTAACGGATTATTTAACGGAATGAAGAAAGGTGTGGTTCCATGTTAACAAAATAGCAAAAATGGTTGGTTTCTTGCAAAAAGTGAAATAAGGGGTGGTTTGGTGTAAATTCGGCCAAATAAAGGGTGGTTTGACGCAAAAACCTCAATTTAATAATACCAAAACAATTAACCTACACATTGCAAAATTCCGTTTATACAATGACAACTCTAGACTTTGTTAATTATTATACAAATTTAATCAATACCAAAAACTTACACATTGCTACTTCCGAATTTCTCGCGGTCTAACCTATACCACTTCAATAATAATTATATTGTAACCATATGGTTAACATCGGTTAACCTTATGTCGGTTAACCGTCAGTTTCGGTACGGTTAATCGGTTAACCAAATAACCATAATATTAAAATACTTAAAAGCTATAATTCTTTTTAGTACAAAAAATTGTAAGCACAATATTTAAATAACAATATCACTTGCATTGTCCTCTAATTAAAAACCAACTAGCCTAATTTCATAATCAGTTTGATATATTTTATATTTAATTTATAATATTTGTATTATTATGACCTCCGTAAGTTTTTTATGTTCAATAAAGTTTTTTTGTAAACTTTATGTGTTTGTTCGATGACTAATTATTAGCTTTTATGTGGATAGTTAAAAATTTAGACAATTCAAGATAGTCAACTTAGAATAATAGTCTATACTGTAAAACTTTAGAAATGATTGTAACATGTTTATTTCCAATTTGAGTTTTAATAATAATAATAATGTTTTAAAAACTAAAAATAATTGGTTTAACAAACTATGCTAAAATCACTCTAAGAGCTTAAAAAACTTTAACTTTAAAATATTAGATAGATAAAACATAATAGTATATAAACTTAACATTATCCTCCAAACAAAAGCTAATAAAAAAAATTAATAACAATGCAAATTATCTATTTGTACTTTAGAAATACTTACCGTCGTTAACGATATCGTATGGGTGTTAATTTGGTGAAGGATCGACGGAGTCGGTGTATGCAGGATGAATTGAACGAGGCTAGGGTTGGGGAAGGCGACCTAGAATTTGATAGATTGTGAGTTTGGGCTTTCGATGGAGCAAGAGAGTTATTATACTATATATTAGACAACCATTTTTAATATTTTATAAATCAATATCATTTCGATCTATAGTGAGATCACAAGATTGACTCTGTGCATTCTAATTTGATCTTTGACTTTTTCATTTTTTGTTTCTTCTTTTAAATTAAAACTAGAAGCAAATAATTAAATCTATCGATAACTTAATTATATAGTTCTAATTTTAAAAATATATATTTTATATATCCTCGGTTAATCGGTTAACCGAGGTTAGAAAAACTCAAACCCGTTATCGTACCAAACAATCGTAAAATGTTTTGGTTGGTTAACCGTAACCATAAGTCAGTTTTTCTTCGGTACGGTTAACCGATAATTTGATCGTTTTTTTTGTTCTTCGGTACGGCTATTCGGTTACGGTTTTCTGTGCCCACCCCTACCATTTAGGCATCGACCTCCAAAACATATATATGCCTTTAAACCTCTACTAATATCCATCAAACACAATAATATATAATTTAAGTTTGTAGTGGCTCTTCAGTTCACACATCCATTACAATTTCCAGATCATCAATACGTAAAAGTTGAAAGGACATTCTTAACATTTGAACTCATTTGTTACCCTAAATACCTACACCTACTTATAAATACCACCATTCTACACTCTATATGTCACTACGCTAAGGAAGGAGCTTGGTTACGTTTTCGGTGATTGGTGCAAGATGGAATCCCCCAATGACCTTATACACAAATAAAAAAACAAACTTGAAACATACCATGCGAAAAGAGAACACAACATACGAATGTTTCAATACCCTCGCAAATCCATTACAATCGGCAAATTCATCAAACTCCAAAGTAGAGGAAACAACACGTGAATAACCTGTGATGTGTAGACAATCAGTACAAGTAACAATACACAACAATAATCAGTAATTCAAGACGAAAAAGGAAAATCAAATGAGGAAAACAACATACCTGCATCAACCCTAACAACGCCCTTACATTTTTTGCAAGCCATCGCATCACAATGGGAATTTGCTAAATACAAGCAACCAAGAAGCATATCAGCCAGCAAAAAAAATTGCAGGAAAAAATACACTAAGACACACACACAAGAAGGTACCTTCATCCGTGGTGGCAACATCACCCACCGTCTCACGCGATCGACATAATCAATCTCTGTAGGTTATGGGGAGAAAGCCCTGACTTGAAACCTACTTCCCCCTTTTGGCACAAAGAAAAGTATATCACCAACCTCTACATCTTGATTTGTCACAAACCTTTCCCACCCATCGTTGAGCCAACAATCCCCATCTCCACTCTCAGTAATCTCAACTTCATAAAACGTACCACCGCGAATGTCCAAACGCATAACCCAGTCAATGCTACTAGCCATGGAGGTCGTAATGGTCCTTATGATTAGCTACAACAACAACAACAACCAAATAATAAATGAAACGCCTCCTAATACACACCAAAAACAAACACACCGCACACGAAACATACCGTCTCATTCAACGTACGGTCAAACGCTATCGAACGAATGAATGCTACTAACCAACATCGACTCCCCGCACAGCAAGAAAACATGAAATCAACACATTTACAAAAAAAGAAACACACGAAACACAGACTGTCGCACATCAACCATGCACAATGTTCGAAATTAAACCACCGGGGTCACACAAAAGACCATCCGGAGCCAATACACACTTAACCATTTAAAATACCAACAAACAACTAAACAACTCCACCTAGATCTACGCATGGAATCCAATTAAACACCACTCAAGAGACATATACCTGGAAACGAAGGTTATGTTGTACAACAATGAGGTGAAAGAAAGAAAACCCAAGAATCGTCGAAGGCAACCACCGCCGGTAGAACACTCTGCAAAAAAAACTTCACAATGGAAAACATTAAAAACAAGGGAATTTAATGCCCCACCTAGAAACGAGGGAGCGTGCTCCTTTGACCCATTAAGAGTTTTTTCATAAGTTTGAAGTAATGTCAAATTCAGCGGTCTCATGAGACGTAGAATTTTCACTTGAAGAAATCGAAATCAACTCTATCCTGCATATAAAAAACAACCATATAAAAATGGAAAACACCAAGCATATTGAGGTCTGACAAACATTAACCCATACCCAGACCCCAACACGTACAAACAAACCCAAATAAAAAACACGATAAAACAACGTGAGGAGAATCGTAAATCTAATACATCAACAGTCCGACAACAATCTACTTCATCAATCAACAATTACAAAACAAACTGCATCAAGTCACGCACCGCACAAAAACAACACATACATAGAGCTAGGAAAAAACACCCCGCTTTCTTACAAAGCATGCCAACCGGTAAAATCTATTGAATCTTTCGTCACATGGCAAGATGCAAAGCGCATGACACAAAAATAAAAAAACACGTGGAATATAATATCCAAGAGGTAAAGTAAAAAATGACCTTGCCCAAAACAAAAATAAAACAAATAAACACCGTAGCAGAAACAGAATAGACACAGTTAATACAATTAGTGAAGGTGACAACAACACACACTTAATCGCCCAAACAATGACGGCATAAATTAAAACAACAAAAGAACAACATCATCCTTACTATGCTACAAAAAACTCAATGCAACGCAAATCCAAACAGCCTGGACATGAGTTGGAGCCTAGCAACAGGAAATGCCCTTTCTGATCAGGCATGCAACCAACCTCGGCTCCCCACACAACCAAAAAACATGAGAACAACACAATGAGAACAACACAGACCGCTGCACATCAACCATGCACAATGTCTGAAATTAAACCACCGGTATCACACAAAAGAGCATCCGGGGCCAATACACACTTAGCCATTTAAAAAAATCAACAAACAACTAACAACCCAACCTAGATCTACGAATGTAATCCAATTAAACACCACTCGATAGACATATACCTGGAAATGAAGGTTATGTTGTACAACAATGAGGTGAAAGAAAGACAACCCAAGAATCGCCGAAGGAAACCACCTCCGGTAGATCACTTTGCAAAAAAAACTTCACAATGGGAAACATTAAAAACAAGGGAATTTAATGCCCCACCTAAAAACTAGGGAGCATGCTCCTTTGACCCATTAAGAGTTTTTTTATTAAGTTTGAAGTAATGTCAACCGATACCTATTCAATGCATGAACAAAATCTTTCTCATCTCATTCATGAATTTTAATTCAAAACCTTCATCTTTTTTTAGTTACAAACAATACAATTAATATCTATATTTCGTCATTTTCTTCGACTCCATAATATCAAATTTAGTTAATGAATGCACTAAATTAATAAATTTTTAATACTAATTTTTTTTAAACACAAAATCTATCTATATCGAATTGGTGAAGAGGTGAAGTGAGAAGTTGTAATTTAGGCATATACATAATTTTTGTTGCGAGATTGAAAATATACCATTCCTGAAGCTTGATGAATTCATAAAAAAATCCAAGTGGTAAGTTCAACTGTAACGTTATATACAATTCAGCTTAACTATGTTACAATCAAATTTTCACGATCCATGATTAAGTTCAATGGCAACGATTACATCCATACCAAAATAATGCGCAATGTGTTACGATCCACGATTAAAACATCTCAACGCCCAAATCGATCGATCCGCGCTATTCATAACCGTACTTACATAGATATGCATAAAACAAACACAACTCACACCGTCACATCCAAACCATGAGCCCCGCGCGTATTGCGGACGCCAATGTCCTAGTAAGTATCTTATCTATATAAAGATTGGCTATCCAATGCCAAAATTGAATGAAATTGGTACCTCATAAATGTTGCTCCCTCCATTGATAAATTTAGGATTTCACTAAATAAATTTACATCAACCATTTTTTCTAATTTAAAAAGATGTCCAAAAGATCAAAACGAAGCGTTTTGCTAAAAAATTAAACACCCTCCTTTTTTTTCTTTCATTAGATCCGTGGTAAAACTGTACAACGATTAAAATTTTCCAAACTAGAGATTCAATTGTTTTAAATTTTAAGTAAAAATGTGATATACTGATTATACTCCTCTGGTTTAGTATCATATAAGTAGTTAGCTTTTTAATATATTTTTTTAAAATTCAATTTACACAACGGTAATTAATTATTAAGTAATTAATAGAATTACATGAAGTTGGTTTAATTTTATTTTTCATGTAATATAACGTAAGTCATTTTAGCCTTTTAATTTTATACACAAACTAGACTAGGTCTCGCGCCATGCGCGAGTTTATATAACTCGATATAGTGAATTAGTAGTAAGGAGTATTATGTAATATAAAATTTTATATGAAAATAAGTTTATATCTTAAAATGATATTGATATATAATTAAGTTTTTACATTTTAAATATAATAAACAACGAATATACATGAATTTTTAATACCAAAAATCTTATTTGATCAAATTATCATGGGTCAATTTTTAACAAATTTAAATAAATTGATTTCAACATATATAAAAATATATAATTGAAAACACTACAATAACACAAAATATAATTATTTCTCTTATTTATTAAGAAATCAATCTTTTTGTGATACGTCATATCATAAAAATAAAATATATATTTGTAAAATAAAATAATAGGATATTGGGAGGTCAAAATCTAGAAAATTAACATATAAAAATCTTTTTGTAATCTGAAAGATCTTAAGCAATCTTTTTGTAATATTTTTGCACACGATTTTCCAAATTTAATTAATTTTTTTTGAGAAAATTATAATAAATTATAAAAAATCGTGACCAATGAAATGACGACAGGTGGATGGCCTGAATGAAGAGTATGCCACGTGACATAGCTAGAATTGAAGAAATGTAATTGCTTTAGTAGTTATATAGAGATTTTTTCTATTTTATTCTTGAATTTTGGTAAGAAAAGTAAAAGGTGTGTTAAACAGAGAAACATGATTATTAAAAATGTAAGGAAACTAAATGTAATTTTTACATACAGAGTTGTTATATTTTTAATATCTATCAAACCCACTAAATATCGGTAATATTAGAGAAAAAGAATAACTTTTATATGATATTTCTATGCACAAGATATTTATTTGATACAAGAATAAAAAGTAGAAGAATATTTATTATTGATTTTACCACAAATAAATTAAATTAATTTAAAATTTAAATGTGGGTTAATATTATATTGAATATGTTTAAATCAAATTGATAATACTCAAGAAAAAGAGAACATAATTTATAATCTTAATTCTAATACGAGCCCCCACGGTAGAAATTTTCTAGATCCGCCACTGTCGATAACCCCCAATTCCTCGATCCCCACTCTCCCTTTCAAATTCACCGATCAACCTCAATTTTGATTGTGGTAATTTTCTTCTTACATAGATGACAGTGAATGATGTCTACTTGTCTTTTCTCCCCCTCGCGCACATACTTGACCGTATGATTGTGGGGGAAAATCTCGCACTCGGAAAATTTTAACTGGGACCCCAAACCTTTTTTTTAAAACCCGGTTCAGTTTTGGGCGCAACTAGAATGCGCCCAAAACTAGATCGAATTTTTGAGCATTTTGAAGGCAATAATAAAAAGAAATTCCATGGCAATCACTCTTGTACACATGAAATTCAATGCCTTAACATCACTCAATGTTGTATGTTTTCATTGACTCTTTTTTTCATGACCTCTTGTAATTAAGATTAGTTAAATTAATTTGAGTTTCTGATTTCAAAAACTGAATTATGTGCTATCAGTTTGTGTTTTCAGATCGAATATAAATATAAAATGCAAAGAAATATGTTTGGACAAGAAGGTTGTGATCACATGAGATGGGCTGCTAACATTGTTGTTGGATTAGATATTGGTGTTCCATGGTTAATGTGCAAGGAAGATGACTATCTTGATCCCGTTATAAGTTCCAGTGTTCTTGTTGACAATCTTAATTCTTTTCAAAATAAATTTTTTAATAGTTAATGATCTTATTGTGACAGATTAATATACTTGCAACGACTTTTACTGTTATGTGTTTACTAAAACAGACCTTACAAACCTCTCATATGGACAGAGGTTTGGAGTGGATGGTATGATTTTGCAGTAATTGACTTTATCATTAGATTAATAAAGTAAAAAACCAGATCAATAACTTTTTTCAAAGGTACACATGAAGGCTTTAGTAAATTATACTCCCTCCGTCCCAAAATATGAGTCTCATTTTCCTTTTTGGGCGTCCCGAAATGTTAGTCCTATTTCTATTTTTATCCATAAACTTCTTCCAATTATACCCTTACTCATATTATTTTAATATTTTACATTCATCATTTCCAATGCACTTATGTATTTTTCATTTGTAAACTCTTCTCCCATTGGTTAATGAATTATTTTAATATTTTAGATTCATCATTTCCAATGCACTTATGTACGTTAAAGCATTTGCCTTAATCCAAGATACTTTTGTACAATGAGACTCATATTTTGGGACGGATGGAGTATATATATATACAAATAATATGCAGGTTTACAGAGTTTAGAGGACCGACTTACCAAAGAATCTAAATTCCCTATATTCAATTCATGTATCATGTGTCTTTGTAAAAAGATTTAACTTTTGCAATTACTAAATTTATACAAAGAGAGAGATCTGTTGTGAACTATATGGTATGCATTTTTTCCTCTTTCAATTTCTTTGTGCTTGAAGTGTTTACTTTTTACTTATCCTAAACTACATTTTTCGTCATTAGTATCAAACTTTGAGCCCTTATCGGAGGCCGTTTGCATCTAATTTTAGTAATTGTAAACAATATTACATATTGCAATATGCTAGCATGTTGTTTTCAAACATTTACACTCAGTATCCAACAAGCATGATAATTTAGTAAACACGTCAAAAATGTATATAATGGGGAAATGACATTTAATAACTGGTCCTCGAGTTTATTCAATTGTAATGAGTTATAGACAGAAAAATAGATCATATATTCACCAACTTGGCTATTAATAAATCAAAATAGATTACCTTATTTTATATACCAAAATCTGTGGAGTTGGTAATAATACTGCAAACAAGACTTAAACAAAAATTTAGCATATAGAGCATTGAAGAAATTGCATACGCAAATAACATATATTTAAAAACTTCTGTCCTGTACATTACAAGAATATTAAAAATCATATTTTTAAAAACTTATGTCCCGTATATTACAATAATATTACAAAATGATATAACAATTTGGCAAATTGAGAGAAGAGGTACAAATCATCAAACTCATTTGATTATATGATATAATATCATTTCAATATCTATTATGAAACATTTAAGAAATTATAACTACGCAAGACCCGTACGCGAGTTTCAGTCTGTTGATTTAAGCCCTAATAAAATAGAAACACCAATACTCGAGCTAATTGTTTGGCAAATAAAAAGCACCCGAGCTAATTAGGTAATGTGATGATTTTAAAGAGAGACGAATTCATAGGTAGTTGTGTGTCAATTGCTAAAATGATTAATAAAACATTCAGGAAAAACATAATCGCTAATTAAACTTTTTTTTCTTTTCTTTTTAATAGAACAAAGATTAGAGACTTCTTTGTCCAGATTAGATTCTATATCATAAAGGGTTGTGAATATGATTAGCCCAATCTAATTTTAGGACGCCTATTAAACAACTTTAAATCATATTAAAAACTGTAATTAGGCCCGTTTCTAGTAATAAGAGAATAGAAAAACAACATGAAGCTTAAAACAAAATGGCCCTCATTAAATGAATATAGCGAATATTCAACTGATAAACTTATCTGACTACGAATTATATATAGACAAGTAGACAACCAACCAGGCTACCAAACAATCGAAAATATTAATTTAGAAATGATACGTATTGAATCAGTTTTCATAACCTGAAGAATGTTGGAACTTTCTTTCTCTATTTTGACATAACAACCCCTTGTTATAATGTAGTGAGGAATTAATTAGAGGATCGTCTGAAGCACAATATTAAGCAGCAGAAATAATAGTCTTAATTACAATACGTATATGTCAGTTAGAATTCTGGGAGACATGGGCCACAACACAAGCTCAATTACACCGCCACTAAGTTTCATCTATAAACCAATTGACAATCGAAAGGTTAATCCATGTGAGCTCAACAGTTAAAATACGAAAAATGTTCACGAACGAAAATATAGAAACCTAGGAATTACGTATTCTCTGTTCACAAACTAATACAAACATAAATACATAATCCTCACTTGGTTTTCATGGTAGAGAATATTAATACTCATTTTATACTTTTTTCAAGATTGAACACCTCAATAATCTAATAATGAATTAACCTAATCAAATGCAGAATGTGAAGCCAGTTCAACAATTAATTTGAAATAGTCATATATACATACATGTACGTACTAGTCTTTCATTGGTAACTTTCAATCACCATCTGCTTATGTGATACGAATCGGCATTATCATGACTATTTCCAAGGAAATACACACGAGTAACTCTTATAAGTAGTTCAAATCTCATAAGTCATAACTATGAGCCATATACATAAATTAGATTTCTAAGAATTACGATATCATCTCATTCTTCTCTTTCCGCGTCAAGCCTACAGTCGACATGGTTGCGCTTTCAGAGTTAGTCACCTATGTGGTGGCTCTAAGTTTCTTCGTCGGCCTTGCAATAGCTGATAAATACGACTCATATTACTCACCGCAAAATTACTATTCTCCTCCGACGTATTATTCACCACCATCATATTACTCACCACCGAAATATTACTCTCCTCCAAATTACTACTCTCCACCTTCATACTACTCGCCTCCAAAATATTACTCGCCTCCTTCGTATTCTCCACCTTCATATTACTCGCCCCCGAAATACTACTCGCCACCTTCATACTACTCGCCTCCAAAATACTACTCTCCTCCATCATATTACTCTCCCCCGAAATACAATTCTCCACCCAGTTACTACTCACCTCCCAAATACTACTCACCTCCTTCGTACTACTCCCCTCCTTCGTACTCGCCTCCAAAATACTACTCCCCTCCATCATACTCGCCTCCAAAATACTACTCGCCTCCATCATACTCGCCTCCAAAATACTACTCACCTCCTTCGTACTACTCTCCTCCATCATACTATTCTCCACCGTCCTACTCGCCTCCAAAGTACTACTCACCACCTCAATATTATTCTCCACCATCCTACTACAAGTCTCCTTATTACAAGAAGTGAAGGGTTTGTATAAAAGAGAGTGATCTCCTTTAGGTCAACTACCTTACTTTGCTGATGTAACCAACTTATATTGAATTTCTACTATTGATTATGGTACTATAATTAAAGACTACATGAGAGTAAGTATGTTTGTGTGACACATCTTTCTCTTCTCAGCATTAAGTTGTTCGTATGTACTCTAAAGGAGCTGTGTATTAATTAGTGATATATGTATTAATGTTATGAATATATGTTACGTTTTTGTGTGTTGCAAAGCATCAATTATCTTAATAAGAGTATAAATAAACTAGCTTGTGGAATTGTGTTAAATGTTTCAAGTTTTAACAGAAGTAAGTAATAAACCTAAATGAAGAGAAAAGTTCCGGTGAGAACAACGCTTAACGTAGGAAAAACGATATTTTCGCGTTCACAGATAATAAGCTAATGTTCATAATATGAGCGGTAATGTTCATAATCTAGGCTTTAAGAAATTTTGAAGTCATTTTGAGAAAAAAATCAGAAAGTTTGCAGTAATTATAAGTATGTCACCGCGTCCCTTACTGAAAACGTTCAAAGTTTTTTATGACCCAGATTATGAACATTATCATCCAGAATATGAACATTGACGTGTAATCTGTGAACGCAATCTATTCTTTTTTCCTCCCCAAATGAAAGTATTAACAGTGTCGTGAATTTCGAAGAATCCACAAGATATTAGGGTGATATATCAATCCTAACTATTAGAAAGTAACCAGCTCATAAAAAGAAATAGATATTCTAATCAGGATTAGGTTTTCATAAGAACTAATATTAAGGGGTGAGAAATAAGATATAACGCCATGAATGAGTTATTGGATGGGATGAATGACTTAGATTAGAAAGGGGGTTTTAAGTAATAAAACACAATGATATTTTTCGTAATTCCGGTGAACTTTTTTTTGTGTGAACATTATCGCTTAGAAAATGAAGTTGACCCTCAGTTGAAAATCAACATGTTATATGTGAACTTGACCACCCAAATAATGAGCATTATGTGTTATTTTATGAATGTGATCATCTCATACTTCACACGGTTCCGAACTCTCCTCGTCATAATCTCATAATAATACATATAACTGAGTTTAGAAATTTGCCATACACCAGTTATCATCATGTATGTATTGTCTCTTTTGTAAGATTCCTAAAGGTTGTCTTGATGCAGTAAAGACTCACCGAGACTACTTCCTCGTCTACAGATGCAAGAGACTGCTGGCTGCTCGCCCATGGGAAGTCAGGCTCAGTCATGTCCCTCGTTCAGCAAACAAGGCCGCAGATTATATGGCCAATTTTGGCATGGAGCTCCCGGCATCAGCACGCCAATTTCCTACTCCACCTGCTAATCTTTTGCAATTTATTTCTGATGACATTATTTCTGATGTAACCCATACCATTCATTAGTTCAACAACTAAATAAAACGCAAGGGCTATACGCCCTCTTTCTCGACCAAAAAAAAGGTCGTCTTGACATCAAAATTTGTTCCACTCTGTTAAATCATAAGATAAATAAGAAGAATGTTATGTTATCCGGCGTTTAAATTTTATCCCGCATAATCTTATCGAATCAATTTAGCGCGGAAACAATCAATAAGATATTTGCTCAAACCCAGGGATTCTCTTCTCCAAAGCGTTGCGCCCATTTGTCCAATTTGTTCTCTCTGATCTTCTTGTCTGGATGAAGATCACGGTTCAGCGTCTTTGCATTCTTGACTGGATGAGTTGGCTTTTCAAATATCGCAATAAGAAGATGGCATATTCAAGGATAAAGTTGCTATGTTTACCACCTTTCTCTACTTCATATATATGGATAACTAGGGGTGCGTTCGGATATGCAAAAGTTGAAGTAGGTGTTGAAGTGGAAGTAAGCTGGAGTTGAAGGTAGTTGAAGTGAGTTAAAGTTGAAGTTAGCTGAAGTTGGTGCTGAAGTTGAGATTTTAGGAGTTGAAGTTCAATATGACGTGTTCGGTAAACCGAGTTGAAGCGAGTTGATGTAACTAAAATTGGGATGTAAAATGACGAAAAAGGACATGAATATAAATAGTATTTGGATGGTAGGTTAGGATAATATTATGGGTTATCATTTAGTTTTATCGACATAAAATTGATATATTTAACATTATATATATCAAATTTAAAATTGATATGACCTTAAGAAAGATTTCAGGTCTATGTAAGCGACTAAAATCAAAATTGAAGCAACTTTTCATATGTTCAAGCTAGCTTACATTCAGATAGGAGAAAACAAGAAAAGCGAGCTATTAATTATTACAAAAGATATCTCCTTTGTGACTATTGCTTGGAACAAAGCGTGCATCACTCGCTCCATCTCTGAAATTCATGATCTTTCACCAAGTCTATGGCTGACCTGGATTCTGCAATATCCTCTTCCTAATGCTGATTTTTTTACTACTACGGCCTTCTCACTCACTACTCTCAATCTGGCCTCATTGACAACATGACTTCTGCTTCCGGGATATACTCAACCTCCTCTGTTTATGACATCATCCATCCTCCTCTGCACAATTCGTCGTCCGACATCTTCCTCGGCATTTGGGGCAGCCTTCACGTTCCTCGCTGCAGTTTTATCACTTGGATCGCGCTTCATGGGAAACTCCCTACCCTCAATCGTCTTCATCGCTGGGGAGTTTCATATTCTAACATCTTCCATTTTTGTTCCTCTATTGAGGAAACCGATAACCACCTTTGGTTTGCTTGTTCCTTCTCCAATTTTTGTAATGGACCTTCTCCTCCATTGGCTCGACATCTCCAACCGCTTCACCGACCTTCACTCTTGGATTACTTAGTGCAATCTTGGTCGCTGCAATAAATCTCTGCTGGAATCTTCGTGCTGCTAGCATCACTGCCTTCGTCTACCACGTCTGAACTACAAGGAATCATCGCATCTACCAAAACATCGTCACCACCCTCATGGAATGTGCTCAAAGAATCATCACTACTCTGAAGGAGATCACCGCTACGAATTGGACTTCAAACAACGCTATTGCTCCTTGGAGAAGTTTACTTTTCTAACTTTTGTGTCACGCTTCTTAGTATTTTGTAAATTCTAACTCTCACAATTTCTAACGATAAATTATAGAAAACCAACCGGGCTATCAAACAAATGAAAATATTAATTTAGAAATGATACATATTGAATATTGGAATTTTCCTTCTCTGTTTAATTAAGGAAAGAATTAGACAAGTCTCAACGATTATGCGTGGATCAACCTAAAGCATCCTTGCGGATGAGAGCACCAAGTTGTATGTCAGAATTCGTCATAAGCAAAATGTTCACGTACGAATGAATTACGTATTCTCTATTTACAAACTCGTACAAACATAAATATATATACATACAAGAAAATACAAATGTATATGGTTTTTAAAATTTATAGACATATTTATAATTATGTATGCTAGCAAATACGTATTAGTATATTAATATATGTAACCCTCACTTGGTTTTCATGGTAGAGGATATTAATATTCATTTTATACATTTTTTTTCAAGATTGAACACCTCAATAAACTAATTAATAATGAACTAACCTAATCAAATGAAGAATGTGAAGCCAGTTCAACAATTTGAAATAGTCTAACAACATGCAACTTTCAATCACAATCTGCTTATGTAATATGAATCGTATAAGTAACTCTATAAATAGTTCAAATCTCATAACTATGAGACATACCCATAAACTACATTTCAATCTGAGATACAACAAGCATTTGAATACCATCTCGACCTTTTCTTTCAGCGTCTAGCCTACAAGCGCCATGGTTGCGCTTTCAGAGTTAGTCGCCTATGTGGTGGCTCTGAGTTTCTTCGTCGGCCTTGCAATAGCTGATAAATACGACTCGTATTACTCACCACAAAATTACTATTCTCCTCCGACATATTATTCACCACCATCATATTACTCACCACCAAAATATTACTCTCCACCTTCATACTACTCGCCTCCAAAATATTACTCGCCTCCTTCATATTCTCCACCTTCATATTACTCTCCCCCAAAATACTACTCGCCACCTTCATACTCTCCCCCTTCATATTACTCGCCCCCAAAATACTACTCTCCTCCATCATATTACTCTCCCCCGAAATACAATTCTCCACCCAGTTACTATTCACCTCCTAAATACTACTCACCTCCTTCATACTCTCCTCCATCATACTCGCCTCCAAAATACTACTCCCCTCCATCATACTCGCCTCCAAAATACTACTCTCCTCCATCATACTCGCCTCCAAAATACTACTCGCCTCCTTCGTACTACTCTCCTCCATCATACTCGCCTCCAAAATACTACTCCCCTCCATCATACTATTCTCCACCGTCCTACTCGCCTCCAAAGTACTACTCACCACCTCAATATTATTCTCCACCGTCCTACTACAAGTCTCCTTATTACAAGAAGTGAAGGGTTTGTATAAAAGAGAGTGATCTCCTTTCAACTACCTTTATTTGCTCATATGTAACCAACTTATATTGAATTTCTACTATGATTATGGTATTATAGTTAAAAATTATATGACAATAAGTATGTTTGTGTGATACATTTTTCTCTTCTGAACATTAAGTTGTTCGTTTGTACTCAAAAAATTAAGAGTTGTGTATTACTTAGTGATATATACAAGTATTAATGTTATGAATATATGTTATGGTTTTGACTTTTGAGTGTTACAAATATTAATTATCTTAAGATTATAAAAAAAACTAGCTTGTTGAATTGTGTAAAATCCTTCAAATTATAACGAAAGTAAGTAATCACCCCAAATCAAAAGTCGTGAAATTCGAAGAATCCACATGATATCAGGGCTGATAAATCAAACCTAACTACTAGAAACTAAATGCGCAAAATACTACTCGCCACCCTCATACTCTCCCTCTTCATATTACTCGCTCTCATTAGGCCTATCTGTTGTGCCTAATGCGCTTCTATGTGCACGCCCTCAGTCTATCGAACCAGTTCACGCTGCACTCTAGCCCGTGGACCCTTAGATTGTCACATGGTATTAGAGTCAGGTTTTGTCGAAACTCAGTTGCACTTGCGGGGTGTTGAGAATAGTATCTCACATCGATAGTTGGAAGTAAAGAAGCCTAGTATATAAGTCTATGGATTACTCCCTCTATTGTCAATTGATTTTAGGGTGAAACCTCATTGGGCCTAATGCGCATATGCGTTTGTATGTGCACGTCCCCAGTCTATCGAACCGGTCCACGCTGCACTCTAGCCCGTGGACCCCCAGATTGTCACACCCTATTATAATATAGTCATCTCCAATCCGACTGGTAAATTATACGAAATGTTTGAGCCGATTTTTTTTCACACCGATTTTGAAACGCTTATTATACAGAAAAATTTGGGTGAGAACAAGACTTAACGTAGGAAAAATGAACAGTTCGCGTTCACAGATAAATAGCTAATGTTCGTAATTTGGACGGTAATGTCCATAATCTGGGCGATTAAATTTTTTGAGGGGAAAAAATATCAAGTTCTATGTTCATATTCAGAATGGTAATGTTCATAATTTGAGCGGTGACAATTTTGAACTTTTTAAGTGAGTCACGCACTGACAATTTTGTAATTTATATGAACAGTTTTTTTTTTTTTTTGAAAAATGACTGAAACAGACATTATCGTTAAATTATGGACATTATAATCCAGAATGTAAGCATTAACTTGTTATCTGTGAACGTAAGCGGTTCACTACGTTAAACTTAATTCATCCCAACTTTTCTCAAATCTATATTAAGGGACGATGAGAATAACACTAAAGAGAAGAAGATATTTTGAAGAGGGTAAGTGCTTAATAGTGTAATATAAAATGAAGAATATCAATATTTTAAATATACCTCTCCCAAGATTGACCACATACCTCAATAATCTACTACTTCGTACTCCGTAATACTTAACTAATCAAAAGCGGATTATGAAACCGGTTCAACAATTTGAAATAGTCTTGATTCATCCATATACTAGTCCAACAATATGCAACTTTCAATCACAATCTGCTTATGTAATATGAATCGACATTATTATAACAATTTCCAAGGAAGTAGAAAAGTAACTCTATAAGTACTTGAAATATCATAACTACGAGACATGCCCGTAAACTACATTTCTATCTAAAGACAACAAACATTTAGATACCGTCTCGGCCTTCTCTTTCCACAACAACAAGCTCGATGTTTGCGCTTCCAGAGTTAATCGCCTATGTGGTGGCTCTGAGTTTCTTCGTCGGCATTGCTATAGCTGACAATTACGACTCGTATTATTCACCTCCGACATATTATTCACCACCATCATATTACTCGCCGCCAAAATATTACTCTCCTCCAAACTATTACTCTCCACCTTCATACTATTCACCCCCAAAATACTACTCACCGCCTTCCTACTACTCTCCACCCAGTTATTATTCACCTCCCAAATACTACTCACCTCCTTCATACTACTCTCCTCCATCATATTCGCCTCCAAAATACTATTCTCCACCTTCATATTACTCACCTCCAAAATACTACTCGCCACCTTCATATTATTCCCCACCGTCCTACTACAAGTCTCCTTATTACAAGAAGTGAAGCGTAAGTAGAAAAGAGAGTGATCTCCATTATGATTACTAGTTGAAGACTACATATGAGAATTATGATGATGTACGTTTGTGTGATATAGTTTTCATTAAATCGTCCGTATGATTCCAAGGGATTGTGTATTAGTGATATATATGTATTAATGTTGTGAATATGAATATATGTTATGGTTTCGAGTATTACAAAATTATCTTATTGAAATGTGTTAAATCCTTCATTTTTTAACGGAAGCTAAGTAAGGCATACCCCCAAATCAAAATATTAAAATGTCGTGATAAATCAAACCTAACTAGTACAAAATAACCAACTTCTATAGAATTTAGATATCATTAGTGCAGGTACATATAACCGAGTTCACAAATCCGCATAAAACTATCATCATGTAGCTATACACAGCTTTATTCTAGTACACCTAATAGTAATAAGAAAATAAAACTAATATCTTAAATCGCATACTCCCTCCGTCCCTTAATGATCTTCCCATTTCTTTTGACACATTTGTCGAGATACATTTTGTAACGTTAATATCTCTAAATATACAATGATAAAAATTATAATCTTTTTAATATTCTCAAAGTACTCATTGAGACGAATCAAACGAGATCTCACATGCCTATATTTATTTCTATATATTGGAAGAAAACGAGAAGATTCTCTCGGTTTATGAATAGTGCCGAAAAAGCAAATGAGCCTTATATTAGGAGACGGAGGGAGTATATAACACTTAAATATCGATTAGGCTTTTGGGGTGTGAAGCAGTGTCAAACCAAAATACCCAACAATTTGTCTAGTCGCTATCGGTCATCCCCTGAGAATTCTAATATAATATAAATTTGGATGTTTTAGCTAATAAATTCCAATCTCCAACTCTATAAATGCTCTTTTTTAAAAACTTCAATCAACCATTCCATTGAAAAATTATGCCAAATTCATAATGCGTAATGTATACATGGGTAGTCTTTGTAGTGGGTCGGTCGATCCACATGCTTCATTTTACCTTTACCTTTGAGTTTTTTACCGTGAATAGATAATAAAATGTTCTGTAATTTTTCCTGTCTAAAAATAAGAATAGTTTATTGTTAAGGGTTCACAGAATTCCATAAGGGAAATCCATGGAAGAAAGAACAATTTGATTTTGTTAAAGAAAAAAAAAACAATAGTATGTATACTTGCTCCAACAAAGTTGTGAATAGAAAGTAAGATCAATTTGAGTGTGCAATTTACACTTGCCTCCAAAGTCTCAATTAACAACTTAGTGTAAATAAAAAATATACTTCCAAAAATAACCGATGTACAAACATGTTTTTTTAGCACCACGTACAAACATGTTTTTTTAGCACCACGTACAAACATGTTTGTAATCAAAAGAAGGATAGTTCTCATTTTTTGATGGCGCACTTGGTAAAGACCGCTTGCATTTTTAAAAAACTTGTCGACTAGAATACATAAATATTGACAATTGCACATTCACCTTTAAATGAAGATCAACACCTTTATACAATACAATATTCAAATAAAATTATGGAGTATCAAATGTTAAGATTGAAAAAACAAATATGTATGTTTGCTCTTTTCATTTAAAAATATGAAATTAGCGAAATATTAGAGTTGTTTTAACGCGCGGGCCGAGAAATCCTAGTCATTTATATTTTTCATTTAAAAGGCATTTTCACTACATAAACTTCTTCCACCAAAAAAACTTCTTTATAAATGATTACGCTTGTTGGATTGTAAAATATTGTTACCTTCCATGAAACTCGGTCTTCTTTATAATCGAATTAAACATAGATACGTATTGAACCAGTCTTCATAGCACGAAGAATATTGAAACTTGCTAATGACTTTTTAGCAATTTAGCTCGTAATACGTACCTATGTTTAATTCGAGTAGTTTTAGATGCTATTCATTTAGCCTTCGTTTGGTTTTAAATGGGAATTTAAGTTTTCGGAAATCGTAGATTACCACAATATGAGTAATCATGTTTGACTTAAATTGATACAATTATACTAATATAGAAATTAAGAATTTTATAATTTAAAAACATAGTAGGTTGAATTTACCTTCTTTTTTTTTGAGCACCTAGAAAATCTCCACTTAATTAATATCAAAAGATAACAAATTGTTCAACTCCGACGAAAACGCAAAATGAAAAACGCAAGATAAAGCAAAACTAGGTTTAAGGCTAGCTAAAAAATGAGCGGGCTGGTTGCCAATTCTACCCACATGACTCCAGCTACAAGCATCGAACCCCTTCTGCAGATTGCTGAGCCTTTCTAAAATCCAGCCATACGCACCTTTCCACTTACAATTCCTTCGCAACTTAGAAATCACCCCTAAAGAGCCTGATTCCACCATAATCCTTTGAATCCCGCGCGATTGGCATTTCTCAACCGCCCATAGCACAACCTCAGCTTCGATCCACTTCAGTCGATAAAGCAGTCATTCTAGTGCCCATAAAGAGCGTTGAGCCCCTGTCGTTACGAGCGATGAAGCCGATGCCACACCCAAATTCAGTCGAGAATGAGCATCACAATTCACCTTGACCACACGATCCGGTGGTTGAACTTACCTACTAGAACAAGGTAAAAACAATTTCCGAAGAAATTATAACTTCTTAGGAAGTAAGCTCCTTATATTTTTTTTATTGAACCAAACACATGAAAAAAATCTTTTTTTTTTTTTGGGGGGGGGGGTGGTCTTAAACAATGGGAAGCCCATTGACGAGTTTTATTAACTTAAGGGCATCCTAAACTGATGAAACAATGTCATTAACAATCAGATCTACAATAATATCCGGTGGTTCATAAAAAGAAACAAAATCAGTGGCAATGGAAAAAGAAAGTTGTGCAAGTGCGTTAGCAGGCGCCTGGTGTGGATCAGGCTATTGGTATTGGCTGTCATTTCTAGTAATTGACGACATTGGATGATCAAATGGTAGTGCCTATGGGTGGAGGTAAGTTCAAGTAAAACAAGTGTTAGGGTGAAACGAGTGTATCAATGAGGGACGTTAGATTGGATGTGATGAACGGTTGGATAGTGCATAAGATCGCTTTTAAAAAGGTAGTTATTAGATTTTACAGAAAAATCGGATTATTAAAGATATTATCTAAAGAGAGATATCACTTATCAGGCTTCCATAAAAATCGTGAGTACATTTTCATCTTTTCTCTCTTTACTCTTCATTCCAACATCGACGTTGTTCATCTTCAAATTTTTATTCAAGCTTAATACCTTAATTCATTGAATATAGAGAAATGTTTGATCGTTCTTCTTACTCTTCTTACTCGAAGTTGAGAACATGATAGGAAATTTTGATTCAAGCTTAATCCTATGTTGGTTTGTACATCTTTCTCGATTTGTTATTATGAATTAGCATGTTCTCACCATATTTTAGAGTTTCTTTGTTAAAATCAAATTCAGTTTGTAATCCGACAAAACTTCCATGATATTCGTATACAACCATCTGATGTTCGTAAGAGCACTGAGAATGTTGCGTAGATATTAAGAAACATATTAATGTATTTATCATATTTGATATTCATGTAAACCAATTTGATATTTAAATGAATTTTTCTGATGTTGCTTAGATATTCGTTAATATTCTACTTCGTTTTGGAAATTGTATACTGAACGAAATTGGTACATTTGATATTCATGAACAACAATTCGATATTCAAACAAACTGTTTGGAGGTTGCGTAAATATTCGTTAATATGAGTAGATATTTGTTGGGTATAAATGTATTTTACAAACTCAAATGAATAACATACATGGTATATTGAATAACTTCGGTTCGTGATGATCAATTTATTATAGCTATTCAATACGATATTAGTGCATTTTTCCTAGATATTCATGGTGTTATTGTTCTTTAATATGAGTATTAATGTTTTGAGGTTGTTTACTTGTTTCCTTTCTTCGAGATTTGCATACACCCCTTCCGTTACTACTTTGGCTACTTCTTAGGACATTTTACTGATTTCTTGATTCCATGTGGATTCGATCATGACTTGTTTACCATACTTGTTTTAGTTGATGACTAATGTTTATTTTGATAGGCACGATGACGTTAGACCCGTAAGCAAGCTCATGTTGCACACTTAATCTTGTGATGGAAGGCTTTGGAGTTTACAAGAAGAGTGGTGAAGGCAAACAAACTGTTTTGGGGCTACGTAGATATTAGTTAGGGTATTAATGTCTTTTACAAACTCGAATGAATAACGAACATGATATATTGAATAACTTCTCTTCGTGATGATCAATTTATTATAGCTATGTAATACGATATTCGTCCGTTTTGCCTAGATATTCATGGTGTTGCTCTTTAATTTTTTTAGATATTCATAGCTTTGAATGACTTTAAGTATGAATTTACCACATTTAGGGTTTGATTTTGAATTTGTGTGTACTTGAACGAAATTGCATTGATATTCATATGCATGTTCTCGTATTCAAACACACTATACTAATGTTATAGTTATATTCGTTTATTTTTGGTAGATATTCGTCAGTGTATAATTGTATTTTACAAAATAAAATGAACAACAATCATGAATTATTGAATAACATATGTTCATTATGTATATGATATTAAAAAAACATTAATTTGATCAATGTTTCAAATGAATTTTTAAATACAAACCCCAAATTGCATATAAAAAAATGTACTACGTACTGTTTTTCTAAGCCAAATAAAATCAAAATTGTTTTAAATACAAACCCCAATTTGAATATAAAAAAATGTACTACGTACTGTTTTTCTAAGCCAAATAAAATCAAAATTAAAATTGAATTGGCTTTGATTTTTTTTTAATGTTCAAACGGTAATAGTTTGCTTTCATCAATGTTCCATAGACGAACATGCGTTGATTTCTGGAGAGCGATTGTGAAATATTCTGAGGGAAATAATGAAGATTTTTGGAGAGAAGATAAGATTGAAAAGAAAATAGATAAGATAACTACTATCTTAAAAAGTGGGATTTTATTGACATTTAAATAAATGTAATTTTTACATGAAAACTTATTAAATCAAACACATTAATTATAAATCATCCAACAGATGAAAATGATACATTCAATTCGTTTCACAATAAATTCAAGTTTTACCGGAACTTAAATCCCTGTGGGTGAGCATATTACGGTCCAGGATAAGGCGGCAACCCTCCAAACACATGAAAAAAATATATTTCTTGTGCTAGTTCTGCTTTCTGGAAAGTAGAGTATGAACCAAACAAGGGATTATTCGTCATTGTATTAATGCTAAAGATAAGATTTAATTTATATCACGTTTTGATGATACTATAACAGGAATATTGTCTTAAGATTACATTTATGCTGATTCCCCAAACTCTTCTTCTTTTCTTTAGTTTTTTTCTGTTCATTAAATTCACCACCCATTTCCAGTTTCTATCCATCCATCCAATTCAATGTACTGAGGAATTTGACAGAACTTAAATGATTTATGAAGCACAATATTAAGCAGCAATATGAAATAATGATCTTACAATACATGTTATTGAATAATTCAAATTCTAGCGAAAACAACATCTTGATCAAACACAATCCACTGTTACAAACATTAGCATTCCAATTAATGTCAATCTTCAAACAAGCATATTTATGCTGATACTGAAATTTGAATGTAACGGTCACTTGTAGAGGATATTATTATTTTCTTTTGTAATAGGGAGGTGAGTATGTCGGAGGTGAATAGTAGGATGGTGGAGAGTAATATTTAGGAGCCGAGTAACTCGGTGGTGAATAATAGTAAGAAGGAGGTGATTGGTAGTATGAAGGAGGAGAGTAGGATGGTGGGGAGTAGTAGTAAGCTGGTGGAGAATAGTATTTAGGAGGCGAGTAATAATTTGGTGGAGAGTATGTCGGAGGCGAATAGTAGTATGAAGGTGGAGAATCGTATTTAGGAGGCGAATAATACGATGGCGGAGAGTTGTATTTAGGAGGCGAATAGTACGAAGGAGGAGAATAATATGCTGGTGGAGAATAGTATGAAGGAGGAGAGTATGTTGGTGGAGAATAATATGAAGGAGGAGAGTAATATTTCGGGGGAGAGTATGCTGGTGGAGAGTAATACGAAGGAGGAGAATTATATTTCGGGGGAGAGTAGTATGTTGGAGGCGAGTACGCTGGTGGAGAGTAGTATGTTGGAGGCGAGTACGTTGGTGGAGAGTAGTATTTTGGAGGCGAGTACGCTGGTGGAGAGTAGTATTTTGGAGGCGAGTACGCTGGTGGAGAGTAGTATGTTGGAGGCGAATACGATGGTGGAGAATAGTACGAAGGAGGAGAATACGTCGGGGGAGAGTTGTAGTATGGAGGAGATTTGTAAGATGGTGGAGAGTAAGGGTCGTAACTTCCGGCGGCTGCAAGGCTTGCAACAAAGCTTAGAGCAACCACATAGGCGATTAAGTGTGAAAGTGAAGCCATTCTTGATTTATGGTGTCTCTAAGATATTTCTCTTAGCTTTGTGTGTTGTGTTAATAAGATCGGAATAGTGGTTTTATAGCCCCTTTAAGTTTCGATAGAAATAGTCATAAGTATAATTTCAATTCATGTTAGGTTTGCATATTGATATTGAAAGTTACATAAAATTTGCAAGTAGATCGATAGTGTGTGTAGGGAGATAAAGACCAATTCCACTCGTTGAATTAGCTCTACAATTTGCATTTGATTAAGTAAATTATTAAATTATTTGATTATGTAACGCCTAGAAAATTTCATTATAGCCGTCTCAACATTTTATGGGGTCCTGTTTTAAAAATATTGTCCGTAAATAGAAATTTATAAAAAGACCATATGTGAAAGAAATTAGTAAAATTTAATTTTGTAGAAATTTGAACTTGAGATCTATTTGATAAATTCACAAATTAATACTCCAAAGTAGAAGGTTTCATGCTATTAATGTTCATCAATTAAGCTCTTATAGCTTGATTCAATTTTTCAAAGTTGACAAGCAAGACATCAGACAATGGTCGTATAGTTTGAACAATTAACTTGATAAAGAAATATAAATTTTCAACTTTGGTTAAAATTGTGATTGGTTTGGAGTTTTTGTACACTCATGCACTTTGTCAAACAATTGTTTTTTGCTTGCGTTGTATACTTTTCCATCACTGGAACTTTCCTTTGAAGATTAAACTGTGATGCTTACTTTGGTATATATCGCGGATAATGTGTGCATATTAAATAGTTTTATTTGTTCAATCGTCATGGTGTTGCCCAAGAACGAGTCGTCATTAATTGTTCTTACCGTCCAAGTATATAAATGAACAAAAAGTTTAATAGAAAATTTCAGTCTAATGAAATCATGTGTTATGACTTACGACATTGATCGAATGAGACTCAGTCTTACATTAATTTTCCATTTTTATAAACCAAAGTTTATGCATACAAAATCTTATAATTACTCCCTTACTTAGACAAAGATAAAATGTGATCTCTAAACAATTCTAACCCAACTACATTTTTTCTAAAAAACTAGAAATATGTTAACAAGCCAAGTGAAATTGCGCAAAGTCACCCATTTTTTCTAAGGATTTTTCTAATTATGTACATGAGTACATACTATATAATTGCTAAAGCAAAATACTATATTCATCAATAAGTTATGTCACATCATCTACTCATCAATAAACTATGTCACGTCATCGTCATTTTTTTTAAAATAGAAAAATTAAATATATATGTTTAAAGATAAATAACCAATTCTAAGGATATCATTTTCTTATTTGAACATAAATCAATTAAAATATATATACAAAGATCACTATCTTAAATCTATTAATATCAATTCCTTTTTTGAAATGCATATCAATATAAAAGATTCTAAATCAATTGAAATTCATTTTATTTATATATTATTGATTTAAAAAATCAATTAAAATAAATATAATTATACAATACATATTTTTATTTATATTAACGTTATTTCTATGTGTTTATAAATTATATACTTAGTTATAAAAATCGTTGTGTAAATTTCGCACATGGCGCGAGAATAAAACTATTTTCATTCTATTAACAATCAACTATGCAAGCCTCGAATCGTTCATTTTGCCGTGTGAGAATACCAAAAAAAATTTGATTATGATTTTTCCGAGTTTTCAACATTTTGGATTTATTTTTTGTTTATAGATAGGTTATTGTTCATAATTATATTTGGTAAAAATTAGGGGTTACATACTAAAATATGTGTATTTTATTTAAAAATGTTTGACTGATGAAAAAAAATTAAAGGATTTTTAACATGTTAATCAATTTATTAAACTGGATTTTATAATAAAAAATAGTTTTAAACTAATGGCTAAATACACCCTAAAAACTGACAATGTTAACCTTTTCACATGGGGAAATCCACTGGGATCCTAATTAGGTTCATGCCCAATTTGAGGGAGACTGATGTCGAGTGAATTAGGATCGAGTGCATGCTCATAAATTACACGTCAATATTAATATTCTTGATAGTAATGTTTATAATATATGCGATGATAATTTTGAACTTTTTAAGTAAGTCACGCGTTGATTTTTTTAAATTTTCGTGAACTTTAATGAATTAAACGATCATAATCGCCAGATTATGAACATGACTACCCAAATTATGAATATTAATTTGTTATTCGTGAACGCTCACACTTCACACCATAAGATTTGTCCTCACCGAAATCTTTATCTATGTTTCTAATTCATAAATGATTGATTGTCCGGTTATTTGATTGATTTTCGTTGTGTGAAACATGCCAGTTTTTAGGTAACTACCCTAAATGAGGATAGTTTTTTAGGTTAGTACACCATCTTATTAAGTCTTAGGTAACTACCTCAACATCTTAACAAAACGCGTGCGTGCCTCAGTCCATACAACTATCTCATCTTCTTCGTTGATTGACTTCGGCTGCATCGGCGTCGGAGCCGACTTCCTCATCCTCCTTCCTTGGATTCCTTCTCCTCCGACCTCCATCTCGCTACCGGAACCCGACCTCCATCTCGCTGCCGGAACCAGACCTCCGTCTCGCCGCTGGAATCCGACAAGAGCTTCGCTGCCGGAACCCGACCTCCGTCTCGACGCCGTAATCCGACAAGCGCTGCCGGAACCCGACCTCCCTCTCGCCGCCCTAACCCGACAAGAGCTTCGCCGCCGAAATCCGACAAGAGCTCCACCCCTGATAACATAGTAGGAAACCAAATCCGTCAAATAATTTTCAAGCTACCTAGTTACTCTGTATATATATGCTGATAAAAAACACAATCTTAGAATTTCAACCCCGATCAAAAATTTGAAACTCATGTATGTCCAAGTCGATCAAAAGTAGGCATATATATTGTATTTCATCAACATTTGTTGATGCATATAAGGTTCCTTTATTACTAAATTAGATACTGAATTTATATTAATTTTTATAAATTTTATATCGTCAAGAATCTTTATATTACTTTCAACACGAGTGATTAAGTTGTCAATATGGATAATTAAATTTTTAACACAATTAATAATTTGTCAACTCAATTAAAATAATAAGCCAGCACCAATAATAACTTGTCAACACTACAAAAATGATGTGTCAACACAACTAAAATAGTCTATCAACACCAATAATAACATGTCAACAATACAAATATGAAGTGTCAACACAACTAAAATAATATGTCAACAACACAAAAATAAAGTGTCAACCCAACTAAAATGATATGTCAACAACACAAAAATAAAGTGTCAACACAACTAAAATAATATGTCAACAACACAAAAATAAAGTGTCACCAACACAAAAATAAAGTGTGAACACAACTACAATAATATGTCAACAACACAAAAATAAAGTGTCAACACAACTAAAATAGTATGTCAACAACACAAAAATAAAGTGTCAACACACCACGACTAACTAAACTGTCAAAAAGGCTAATAAACAGTCAACACACTAAAATAATCTGTCAACACCACTAAAATCTATCAACAAAATTATTGAAACCGTCAATAGAACACAACTAATTAAGGTGTCAACATAATTAAATAACAGAAATAACTAATTTGTCAACAATATTAATAAATTCGTCAACAAGAATAATACTAAATAAAACTGTAATAAAAATATGAACACAACAAATAAAATTATTACAAAACTATAAACATAATACAAAATAATTGTCAATACACTAAATACAATTCTTATATATATCAATGTAGGTGTAATGTATGCGGTCAATAAAGAATTATTATTTATCACAAAGTTTCAAGTGGGACTAAATTAAAATTAAACAATAGTTTTTATTTTTACTTTATTGATGTCTTTAGTAGTACCATTTTTCATTTTTCATTGTGAGGAAGTATGTTGTCAACAATTTTTCATTGATAAGGCCTATGAAATAGTAGCATGAGCTGTGACCTGACAACTGCACAACTGGATTTGTCAATCCATTTCCAATAGAACACCAATTAAATTAATACGTAAGACTTTTTGATTTCGGAAACCGAGAGTTTTTCTTCAAAATGTGGCACCCTGCAGAGCATAGCTTTCGCCCGTGATGTAAACTGGCTGGTTTGATTCAATTAAGATGTAAGCTCATGTTCGGAATCCAGGTGGGGGCGGAGGAGGGTGGGAACGACCGACAGAGGACGGGCGGAGGACGGATGGAGACGGTCGGAGAAGGACGGCGGGGATGCGGACGGGAAACCAGAGGGGGGATGACCAGTTTTCTCGCCGGACTCCGGTGCGGCTGTCCGTGGTGGAGCTCAACGACAACCGTGGTCGGAGAAGGGGTTTTCTCGCCGGTCATAAAAGGTGAATTTAGGTCGGAGCTGAAGGTGGCGGTGCCTGATCGGTGTCGGAAACGATTTTTGCAAAGACGGGTAAGGGATGTGGGGGTGGGTGGGGTATTTACTTAGTGTTTAATAAACAGGTTTACTAATTTAACTTTTAGTCTCAAAAAGCCAGTTTTTGGGTAAATACCCTAAAACTGTTACGTTTTTTAAGTTTCTGCATCACTTTTTTAAGTTATAAGAAAATACCCCATTTGCTGTCAACAAATTTTTTATCTGAGTTGTCAACAAATTTTTCACAGAGCTGTCCACAAATTTTTTAACAAAGCTGTCAACAAATTTTGTAACAAAGTTGTCAACAAATTTTTTAACAGAGTTGTCAACAATTTTTTTAACAGAGTTGTCAATAAAATTTATAACAGAGCTGTCAACAAATTTTTAATAGAGCTGTCAACAAGAATAATAGAGCCGTCAACAAGAATAATAAGTTGTCAACACGACCAAATAAGTTGTCAACACGAATAAATAAGTTGTCAACACGACTAAATAAGTTGTCAACTCAACACGACTAAATAAGTTGTCAACAACATACAACACGAGTAATATTACAAAATTGTCAACACTTTGCAAAACTTGTCAACAAACTAAATTAAAATGTCAACATATTTTAAAAACTATAAACACACTAGAAAAACAGTATATCTCCCTACTTTGTCTGTTGAGCCTAGATCATGAAGCATCTCCATCCCAGTTTCCTAATTTGAAATAGTACAGAATAAGATATATACATCCATAAACTAGGATTTATGAAACCAATCAATGTACATACAAGAAAGGAAATTTATACACAAACTTGCCTCTGCAACTTGTGATAGTTTAATGTACACACTGAGCAAGGGTGCCTTTAATTATATTGCCTTAATGTACACATCAGCAAACAATCAACACATCAGCAAACATCAACAAACTATCTAAATCTGCACAAATGTTAACCATCACATTATCAATTCTACAAGTCTAATCGATATATATATGGTTACTTAGACTACGTTGTTGACAGATCCAAAAGAATGTTAAAGTACTTACCTAGGCTCGGTTTGATGATAAAAGTATCCTTTTGTATTTTGACACGCCATCGAACAGCTGCTAAGAATCGGATCTGCACATTCATCTGCATCAAAGCAACCAAGAGAAAGAGTTGGTGTTTGAAATGTGTTGTTGGAAATGAAAATCAGCACAAATGTCAACATTATCTTAACACAAATCAGCACAAATGTATAATTTGTTGAATCCGAAATTGCATCCAGAGTTGACAAAGCAGGCGACACAACAAACAATTCATAGAAACTCCATCACAATCTCACCCGTGGACTCCGAATTGATAATCAGCGGAGCCTTGGACTCCAAAATCCTAGCATCAGCAAACGGCATATTACCAAAAGAATCAACTATCAACAACTCTTGTAGAATGGCTGGATCGATGACGGCGAACGGGGGCGGATTCGGCGACGGAGGAGGAAGAGAGAGAGGACGGAATCATCGGCGGAGGAGGAAGAGAGAGAGGACGGAATCGTCGGCGGAGGAGGAAGAGAGAGAGGACGGAATCGTCGGCGGGATGGAGTATGCCGCAGGGCGAGGGGAAATGACGCGATTGAGTGTGTGGGGTGGGGAGGACTAGGGTATAAACTAAGAATTTAATAGGACGATTGTATAAACTTAGATTTTAACGGAGAAAGGTGTATTGGACACAAATATTTCCTCAAAAAGTGTATTGTACACAAATAGTGATTGAACCATGATTATGTATTGGGCTAATTATTAATACATTCAAATTGTGGGATTTTGGGTTGAGTTTTGGGTCAAGTAAATGGGCTACAATATGGACGAAAGTAGGCCAGCTTGAAGGTGTTAGAATTTGCTGGTAAGTGTGCACTTGTTCGAGTTTAGAGATTCAAGAAGCATAAAAACTCATCAAGGTGCTTTGATACAACTTTTTGATTATCGGACATTATTATCAAACTTAAAATTTCATCTCATATACTCACTCCGTCTCATATTATAGATCTCGTTTGTTGTCATCGAGGTAAATGTAAAAAGAGAATATAAAAAAGTGAATTTTTACGTAGGAAAGAGAATATAAAAAAGTAAATTAGTGTGAGTTTTAATGTAAAAAGGAGAAAAGAGAGTGTAGATTGATGTGATGTTGATAATAAGACAAAAGATAAAAAATAAAAGTAGGATCTATATTTTGGGACGCCCAAAATGGAAAACGTAATCTATAATATGGGACGGAGGGATTAGGACCGAACTATAGTATCTTTTTTCAGAAATTAAGGTTATATTTCGGTTTAACTTGAAGTTATTCATTTCGCTAAATCTAATTATGCAATTCCAACTCCATATATCGAAAGGTATCTATAATTTTCAAGATACTAATCAAATTTACAACAATGTAATAAATATAATTTCATAAATTAATCATGCATATATTATATTTAACTTTGATAAACAAGAATGAATATAAAATAATACAACAAACCATATAAAATAATACAACAAACAATTATTAACCAATACTGAGGATCATTGAGGATCCTCTTAAACAACCCACAATACATTCAAGTTAACCCGCCATAGCCAAGAAAAAAAGCCTAGAAGGCGATCAATGCAGTGGCGAAAACGCCGAAAACAACAGCAAAGCTATTGTAGACGGCGGTAGCGACGGCACTACTTACGGTGGGAGATGGCGCGGGCGAAGTGTCGTCAGCAAATACAGATTTAGCGATCATGGCCACCACCACGAACAAAACGACGAGCTTGTTGCTGGTTGCCATTTTAAGCGATGAGTTTTGATGAAACTTGGAGTTTTTGTGTTGATGGTTAGTATTTGAATCTGGTGAGAGATCGAAGATTTGATGTGCTTATATAGTTGATAAAGTGGGTGGGATTTGAAATTTAAACACCATAAGAAAATTATTTTGTTGATATGAAATCTTGGGGAGGGTTTGCTAATGCGTGGGCTGCAACGATGTTTCATCAATATTAATTGGTCAAATAACTATTGAGTAGCCGAAACTCCTCGGTCATTCCGGTGATTATGAATCTTAAGGTGAAGAATAAAGACTATGAACACAAATATTGTTATGTATGAACACACACATTATAATGTATGAACACATTTTCGCCAATGAATACACAATGTGACATATGAACACACACTATGACATCCACATACTATGGCGTATGAACACAGACATTATGACTGATGAACACACACATTATAACTCATGAACACAAAAAGTGTTTTGAGTCTTAACCTAATAGTTTATCCTCATCGAATCTTTTTCCGAAACTCCTATATCGTCCAAAACAATATTTTTAGCACAATCAAAATAATTAATAAAAACCAACGTCTAAAGAAAATGCATTGTTAGCTAATCTGTCGCCTAGACGACAAACCTCTCAAATAAATGAGTAGCTCGGACTTTCCAATCCCTTGAAAAATAGAGATTTTTTAAAACAAAACAATACTTTTAACTTGATTAGATCTTTTCTATTTAACTTCAATTTTTTTGAAAATATGAATCGGCTTTGAAAGTAAATACACCGTACGTAGTAACATTTATGTTTTATGTTTGTATAAGATTGTTCTACGAGCCGAAAAATGCTGAAAATAACTATTATAACTATATATTTAAAATGTTATAGCAAACATTAAAAAAATAACTTAACAATGAATTACAAAATGATGATTTAACTATTGTAGTTTTTCTCGAAGTCCTGGTTTGCTTTTGGATATTAACAATATTTTTTCAAATATTCTAATTCTATTACAGCCTTTTGTTACACTCCCAATTTTATTAGAGTAAGGCTCAAGTAGAAGAAAGTTGCGTATTAGCCGATCTAATTCTTCCTTGTTTAGGTAGGTGCTTCGACAATGATCGATGCTATAATCTATTCAAGTCTTTTTTTTTTCCGATCTAATTCTTCCTTGTTTAGGTAGGTGCTTCGACAATGGCTAAATTCATAGATTTTGCCATTTTTCTTCCTCAAGTTGCGTATTAACACATCTTGAGTTCGTGACTCCCATCAAATGTATACGTAGTACAGTAAATATTAATTAATCAGATTGACTTATTATATAATCATCATCATTTTTTACAATTACTGCACGTCTTAGCTTTTTTATGAATTAAAAATCCTCATTCGAACTATTTCAAAAGGGTCCTACTATTTCCACGCATGTCAGACGCTATTTACACGCCAAATAGCTCGCCTAACTTAGGCGAACAACTTTAACTCGCTTAAGTTAGGCGAACAACCAAATCCAGGGGTAAAATAAGAAAAATTGTGAAATTCTGAAAATATACAATTTTAGTTCGCCTAATGTAGGCGAGCAATATTAGGCGTGCAATATTTAGTTTTTTTTGCAAACAAAAATTTAGAAAAAATAAAAAAATAATAATAAAAAACATATAGGCGAGCAAAAAAAAAAAAATTAAAAATTATTGTTTCATATTTGTTTTGATAATCATGTAGAGCATTTCGATACGGTTCTGTATATATAAAATTTATCTAAAACGGACATCGTTTGCCCCTTCAAAAGACCAAAAAACTCAACTAGACATTTTAGCGTTTACGTATAGTTTCGAGCCTCGTGTTGTGTGAGCCAGACCTTATTGGAACTTTATATGCCTAATAACACTAAGTTATATAATTTTGTCAAACATAATCAACAACGATGTTGTAGACTATACATATTATGACAAATTAGAGAGTTATGACTAGTAAAGTTTTTACAAAGGATGTGTTACTTCAAAAGTAAGGGGTTTTGATTCGGATTTACCCAAATGGTTAAATTTCCCTAATAGGCATTGAAAACAAGTTTCATTCCATTCCGACATCGTTAGGGCGTCGTTTCTCCAAATTGGGCCTTAAAGCCCTTTAAGGCCTTTTAAGGCCTTTTAGCGTTTACGTATAGTTTCGAGCCTCGTTTTGTGTGAGCGAGACCTTATTGGAACTTTATATGCCTAATCACACTAAGTTATATAATATTTTCAAACATAATCAACAATGATGTTGTAGATTATACATATTACGACTAAGTTAGAGAGTTATGACTAGTAAGGTTTTTACAAAGGATGTGTTACTTCAAAAGTAAGGGGTTTTGATTCGGAGTTACCCACATGGTTAAATATCCCTAATAGGCATTGAAAACAAGTTTCATTCCATTCCGACATCGTTATGGCGTCGTTTCGCCAAATTGGGCCTTAAAGCCCCTTAAGGCCTTTTAGCGTTTACGTTTAGTTTCAAGCCTCGTTTTGTGTGAGAGAGACATTATTAGACCTTTATATGCCTAATAACACTAAGTTATATAATTTTTTTCAAACATAATCAACAACGATGTTGTAGACTATACATATTGCGCCTAAGTTAGAGAGTTATGACTAGTAAGGTTTTTACAAAGGATGTGTTACTTCAAAAGTAAGGGGTTTTGATTCGGAGTTACCTACATGGTTAAATATCCCTAATAGGCATTGAAAACAAGTTTCATTCTATTCCGACATCGTTAGAGTGTAGTTTCGCCAAATTGGGCCTTAAAGCCCCTTAAGGCCTTTTAGCGTTTACATATAGTTTCGAGCCTCGTTTTGTGTGAGAGAGACCTTATTAGACCTTTATATGCCTAATAATACTAAGTTGTATAATTTTCTCAAACATAATCAACAACAATGTTGTAGACTATACATATTACGACAAGTTAGAGAGTTCTGATTTGTAAAGTTTTTACAAAGGGTGTGTTACTTCAAAAGTAAGGGTTTTCAGTGGAAGTTACCCACATGGTTAAATATCCCTAATAATCATCGAAACCAAGTTTCATTCGATTCCGACATCGTTAGGGCATCGTTTCGCCAAATTGGGCCTTAAAGCCCATTAAGGCCTTTTAAGGCCTTTTAGCGTTTACGTATAGTTTCGAGCCTCGTTTTGTGTGAGCGAGACCTTATTGGAACTTTATATGCCTAATAACACTTAGTTATATAATTTTTTCAAACATAATCAACAACGATGTTGTAGACTATGCATATTGCGACTAAGTTAGAGAGTTATGACTAGTAAGGTTTTTACAAAGGATGTGTTACTTCAAAAGCAAGGGGTTTTGATTGGGAGTTAACCACATGGTTAAATATCCATTGAAACCAAGTTTTATTCCATTTCGACATCGTTAGGGCATCGTTTCGCCAAATTGGGCCTTAAAGCCGTGTGTATTACGTTAGAGGACTTTGTTTTTTGGGCTTTTGGAGGGGCAAACGATATCCGTATTGGGTAAATTTTATATGTACAGAATCGTATCGAAAGGCTCTACATGATTATCAAAACAAACTTTTTTTAAAAAAATTTAAATGTTTTTTTGCTCGCCTAACATAGGTGAGCAATGTTTTTAATTATTTTTTTAATCTTTTTTCCAAATTTTTTTTTGCAAAAAAACTAAATTATTGCACGCCTAATATTGCTCGCCTACATTAGGCGAGCAAGGTTTATAAAAAATTACAAATTACAAATTTTGTAATTTTTCGTTGAAAATTTTGTGTTTTTTGTTAGTATGTGTTGCTCGCTTACATTAGGCGAACTAAAGTTGTATACTTCCAGAATTTCACAATTTTTTCTATTTTACCCCCGGATTTGGTTGCTCGCCTAACTTAAGCGAGATAAAGTTGTTCGCCTAAGTTAGGCGAGCTATTTAGCGTGTAAACAGCATGTCAGACGCGTGAGAATAGTAGGATCCTTTCAAAATTGATCCACCGTATGCTTAATTCTTTTTTTTTTTTGATTCACCGTATATTTTTCTTTTGGTTCTCAGATGCACCGTTAGGCTATCAGCAATGAGAGTCGCATAACATATTTTATTATTTTCTCTCCTTTCCACATCACCCATATAAGTATATAACTCATCTTACTTTTTCTCCACAATGAGGGTTACATGTATACATATTTATTTAACAATTATATATTTACACAATATAATAATGCATATATCTAATTTTCCTAAGTGAAGAATAGTTTATATAACAATTATGTTTTTATTTTGTATTGAGCTTGGATGTTAAATCAAATAGTATTTTTGAACGTAATCTATATATGATTGACTCAATTTTAATAGAAAAAAGTAACATGTATTTAAGGAATATGAGTGTCTATATGTAGATAAAAATAAATTATCAATATTAAAATATTTTTATTATTTTTATATTCTATATAAGCCTAATATTTGGTTAAAAGACTATATTATATTACTTAAATATAAATTTATGAGAACCATTTGATCATTTTTCATCAATGATTGAAAATAGTTGAAAAGTGGTCCCCCATTCCTATGTAACCCAAATAATTCTATGTAACCCAAGCATAGGTTACATAACAAAAAATACATTTTGTTATGTAACTAATCTACTATTAAACTATTAAAGTAATCCATCCTTTTTGCCACATGTCATTCTCCCTTTCAATGAGGCATATGAGAGCTATTTCTTTCATCTACCAATTTTTCTCTCCTAATCTCTTAGGAGAGATTAGGAGAGAAAAATTATCACATGACAACTATTTCCAAAAACTGTATAAACAAATCACACGTATTGCCTTAAAACTGTATAAACAAATCACATAATAATCTTCTCCTTTGCATATTAAACCTATTTTAGTTAATACCATGTGGTTGTAGAGGTAAATTATGGAACAATTCACGTATGAAATTTTTTAACTTAAGAATTTACAATTTTCTTTTCTTTTTTTGGTGAAAAGAATGTACAATTTGCTAGCACATACAACATCGTCACATGTCATTTTTCTTTTTGATAAATAAAATCATATAATAGGAAAATCATAAATATGTGTATATTTTTATTTTAGGATAATGAAGATTTGTAAGATTATATGTCTATTTATTTATACTTTTAACCTTCTATAAATCATATTTTATGTGCTTTAATAAACAAAGAGTTATATAATAATTATCTAGAAAAATATTGAATCTCACAATTCAAACATTTAAATACTTTAAATTATTATTTTTTTAAATATTTAAACAATGCTTGAATAACCCTCTCTTTATTAAAAATGTTTATCATACTAATTCAAAAACTACATATTAAAGAATTGATTATCTTTTTACTTTAGCTATTTAGGCAATAATTTTAATTAAAAAATTATTTGTTAAAATTATACTAAATTTGTATGAGTTAAATAAACTAAATATATTTGATAATATATTTTAACCTAAGTTATTTCCTTATTAAAATTAAATTATTATTTTATAAAACGGTACAAGGCACTAGAAACAGAACTAGTTATTATTTTATTCTATGTAACTCAAACATGTGATTCGTCATCTTTCACGAAACATATATATTCACGTACTTAGTTTGATCATCCATCTCTATGTCTTAATTTGATTTATTGTAATAACTTAGGATCTATAGAAAGAAAAATTTCTTTCTTTGTCAAGTTTATACGGAAAAATCATTGAAACATATCGAACAAGAAAACAAATTCACTAACACATATAAACATACATGAATACTTAATTTTAGATTTGTGTACGTGTTAGATTATCGATTATTCGTAATTCATATCAGATCAACTCCTTATTTAAATTGATATAAAAGCCAACGATAACACATATTTAACACCCAAAGCACAAGTTTCTCATTAAACAACCAAAAGAAATGAAGACATGCAAAAGATGAAACCTACTAAGCAACTAAACCAGCGACGAAGACTCCGGCAACGAGTGATCCGACAACCGCAAAACCGCTCGAAGCGACATTAGTAGCGGCGTTTTTCGACGGAGCAGGAGCAGGCGCCTCCGGTCCATGGTGGCGACCGCCGTGATGTCCGGCTTCCTCTGGGGCCGGCGCCGGAGCTGGAGATTTCTTGTCAGCAACAACTGCGGTGGCTAGTATAGCCAACATGAACAAAACGACGACGTTGCGGCTCACCATTTTCGGAATATATGGTGTTAACTATAGGGAAATTGGAATTAGGACATGTGTTGGTTTATATAGAGGTGGAATTTGGAGGAGATTTTGTTGCATTTATGGCGATGATTCAATTAATGTTTGCATAACAATCAATGAAATCTTGTGTAATTAATGAATGCAGATTGTAAAATTAATGTGATGAGTTTGTTTCCTATTTTTAGTATATTTTGGAGATTTGATGGGATATTATTTGGCTTCGTTTTGGTATAAGATCAATGTACCTTACAAGTTACCATCTTCATGAATTACATGGTACATTACATATGCGTGAATCTATTCATCTATTGAAGAAAAAAAATCATCTTATGAGGAAGATTTTTTTCATTCTTTTTTAGAGTAATTTACGGATGATTTAGTGATTTAACTAGTGTTATACCCGTGTAAAGCACGTGGTTCAATATAAAAATTAATTTTTTAAAATTAATTTTCTATTATAACATAAATAAGGTAATTTTTATTATAGATTAAATTATTTTTATGTTTGAAATGAAGATATCAAGTAATTTATACTTTATACGTATATGTTTTTATAGAAGAAATATATTGCGATACTTTTAAAATTTTAATTATTTATTGAAATCAATTGTTGAAATTGAATAAACTATGTATAATTTTCAAATACTAAAGTTCTAAATTGATATTAATAATCTGAACAAATTTTCAAGAATATTTATTCTTTAATTCCAATCATTACAAGGATGATTTTAAAATTATATTAGATAGAAATTATTCCCTATATCTAACTTCTATTAACAATATTTTTTAAATTTACAATTGATTTTATTTAATAAATTATAAATCTAAAAACTTACTCCTAAAACAATCTTAGCGCTTAAAAAGACTTAGCTTTAATATATAAGATAGATGCACAATCTATTGTATATGTATTAAAATAAAATTCAACTTTATCGTATGTCACGTTAGTTCAATTTCCGTGACTTTGATTTTTATACAATTTTTTTTTGGACTAATACAATTTATTTTTATTTAATATATATTTAATTAAAAAAAAATTAGTGAGAAGTCGATATTATCCAACTCTTTTAGCAATGGAAAAAGCACCCACTCCTTTAGCAATGGCAAAAAACAATTTTAGTAAAAATATGTGCAGCAGACCGTATCCCAATGCCTCGAGTTTGAGAAATTTTTTATATCCTCTTAAGTAACGCAAAACATCTTTCTCAATCTCTCCCAGGTAATTAAGAAATCATAACCAATAACCTTGCACTTAGCCTTATAATTGGTCCGCTTACGATGCGACGCCCCAATCACACCACACCCTGGCTCAAAGTTAGTCATCCCAGATTGTGTCAAAGGTGATGATCCAGTCAAGTCATTAAGGCTAAAAATTACATGAATAGAATTATTATTAAGGCTAAAAATTACATGAATAGAAATATTATTTCCATTTTTAGTATAAGAGTTGATTGAAATTCATAAAGAATCATGATAAAAAATATATGTCCTAGAAAATCATGTGATGTGGCTCGGAGAAACACATAGCGTGTCTAGGAAGAACCACGTAATGTGCCTCAAACAAGCATGTAGCGTGCCTAGAAAAACATTTGGCGTGACCCGGAGAAGCACATAGTGTGTCTATGAAGAATCAGATACCTTGAAAAAGCATGTGTCATGTCTCAAGAGATGTGCATGACGTGACTCCAAAAAGGATGTGACGTGGCTCGAAGAAGCTCGTAGTGTGGCAAAAAAACACATTAAGGGGCTGAAAGAAGCACATGTCATGTCTCGGGAGATGCACACATGAAGTGGCTCCAAAAAGCATGTGGCGTGCCCTAGAAAAGCAGATGATGTGGCCTGGAGAAGCACATAACGTGCCTTGAAAAAGCATGTGGCGTACCTCGGAAAATGCACATGACGTGGCTCCAAAAAGCATGTAAAATGCTCTAGAAAAGCATAGGGTGTGGCCCGCCGAAACACATAGCGTGTCTCGTAAAAAGCATATAGCGTGTCTCGGAAGAAGCATATAGCGTGTCTCGGAAGAAGCACGTGGTGTGCCTCAGGATGCACGTGAGATGCCCTAGAAAAGCATGTGGCGTGGCAACCTCAGGAGATGGACATAATGTGGCTCCGAAAAGCACATGATATGTCATAGAAAAGCATGTGGCGTAGCCCGGAGAAGGACATAGTGTGTCTCAGAAGAATCGTATAGTGTGCCTCGAAAAAAGCATGTGACGTGCCTTGAGATATGCACGTGATATACCCTAGAAAAGCTTGTGGTGTAGCTACCTCGGGAGATGGACATGTGTAGGGTCGAAGTTTTTATTTTGGAAAGTGCATTTAACACGATTTGATTGCATATACAAGCTTTGAAGATTGATCCATAATACCCTTCTTTTACGCAAAACTAATATGTTTTTATCAATGACATCTACATCGATTTGTTTGTGAGATGACTCTGAAGTTTGATTCTACGGAGTAAGTAAATTTGAAAATGAAACATGAATGAAGAATTTTAAGTTGATTACAGAATAATTTTGTAGGATAGAAATTGCTTTATTGCCATGGTTTTGGTAAATAAGCATCACTCTTGATTACGTTCATCTATGAATCATAACTTGAACAAACGCTATAAAGACAAGAGTGTGTAAATATAACCTCATTTAAGTTTAGACTATGAAGGGAGCAATGAGGCTTATGCCGCCTTAACCACAGTTGGACTCCTTACATGGTGCTTACCATCCGACCATGTCAGCTGCCCAAATACATAATCATTCGAAGACGTCTTTTGTTTCTTCAACGTCAGGTAGAAGATGTGCTCTTGGCCGATTCGTTCAAACGTCAAAACACTAGGTTTGACAACAACCTCTATCCCGGTTGGAGTCTTGATGCTTGCTTTGTATGTGGCTGGGTGTCCAACATTTTTTAGAGTTCGGGAGACGGTAATTGAGTGATTGAGGTTAAGAATTGTGATTGAAGGGTAATTGAAATTGGTAATGCTGAAGTTCTTGTGGCAACTAAAATGCTTACGGGTGAAAACGGATACAGTGCTGCTATTGTATCCAAGCGAGCAGAAGAAATTCAGGTAGTCTTCATTGGTTATGTCATATACCAAACCCGGATCCATTGCTAGGTTCGGTTGGACATGACCGGCTCCATAGCTGAAAGGATCCGCCTTCACATTCCAAGCAACATCAATGATTGGTTCCATAGCATTGTCCATTGTTGCAGCTGCAAGTTTTTAATGAAGATCAAAGGAAAGTTATAACAGTTTGTAGTAAAAAGAAGGTGAGTTGGGTAAATAACACTATTGTACGTTTTTATTAAGAAAATGACTCCTTTAGAAACTAACCCCCTACCTCAAGGGGAAAGATGAAACCCAAAAGGTTAGTTTTCTTTAACAAAAACTACTTGGGGCTAGTTTTCCTAATTAAAAACTTTGAAGAGGTCATTGAGACACACTCTCTCTAAAAGGAGCAGTTGAAAGATAAACCTGTAGTCATGATTGCAGATTTTATTGCAGCAGGACTCCAGTGAGTGAGGACACAGAGTTTTAAGAAGACCAACGACACCAACAACATGTGGGGATGACATTGAAGTGCCTGATACTGATACTGCATTGAATTTAACCCTACGCTTGTCAAATAATTCATTTGTTGGTTCTTCGTCTTCTGTATATGCTGCTATGATATTAACCCCTAGAGCTGTAATATCGGGCTGAAAAAGTTTACATTTTTTAGATTATCACCATAGCCGTCACAAATAGATTTTAGCAGGGGATAGATCAAATGATAACAAATTGTTTATAGAACCTTGAGAATTTCAGGGATAATAGAATTAGGTCCTCTTGAAGAAAATGATGCCATAACAGGAGCTGGCTTTGTATTCAGTTTTGTCACTGCACGAGTAAAATAGGCCACTGGGTACCTGCCAAATTCAAAATACTCTATGAATCTCCTTCATGAAACTATCATGTACTACATAATGATGTTCTTTTGGCAAGGACTATCAAAATATAGGATATAAGAAATTTTGAATTACTCAACTTACTTGGTGGAATTGATGTAAGTGAAGACAGATATCCCATCAGAGTAAGTTATGTGTGTTGTGGGGAGGACATGAAACAAGGGATCAATTAAATCCCCCAAACTTTGATCATTGATGAGAACCATACCAACCGCGCCGACAAAAGCTAGTTGCTCTCCTTTATTTAAGTTCGCCGAATCGTCTTCTTCGGCCAAACAAACCAAGATCTTCCCTTTAGCCTTCTTGGGATCAATTGTACTGGGGTAACAGAGTAGCCTGTGAATTGGAAGATGGCATAGATCATTAGTGCAACATGTAGATTTTTACCATTTTAACATTTCTTGGCTTATGTCTCATGCTCGATGCTTACAACTCTGAAACAGTCTAAAACTGCAAAATAGCCAATCTTTTAAAGGAAGCCCTTCTAATGAATAGTAACTAATTGATTAAAATGACAAAATTGCCCTTTCACATGCTGAATTTGTGTTGTGGTTTGGATGAGTTTGGTGTTATTTATAAAACTACACTTCTATATTTAATGCTCTATTTATTTATGTGTCATGCACGAATTGAAATAATAATTTTTATAATTGTATATATAATTCATAAATAAATAGAAATAACATTAATATAAACAAAAATATGTACTATATAGTTATATTTAATTTGGTTTGATTTTAAAACACCATTATAAAAATAAAATGAAATTATGAAATTTATAATCTTTTTAATTGATAAGTGTTCAAATAAGAAAATGATATCAATAGAATTAGCATATTATATATATTCAATTGATTTTTGTTTAAATAAAAAAATCAATAAAATATGATAAGTATATATGCTCTTACGCGTCTTCAGCCGATGCATTTGCGACTTTAGCATCTTCTGCACTCATAATGGGATACATTTTCCCATGAGCCAATGACTTTGGTGCCAGGCTCTTTCCCTAGTCATAAATATAATGAAATTTGTTAGTATTAATGCACAAAAGAAAGTTTCTGATGAAAATATATCTTACGGTACAGATGTCGAAAAAATCTTAACTGTGAACATTACTATCTTATATGTGGTCAAACCTTAATTGTGAATCTTACAGTTAAATTTCACATATAAGGTAAGGGGTAAGTTTCGGTAGCAACTTAGCAACCCATGAACAATAATGTTTGTGACCATGAACATGATTCTTAATGTTCAGTGTCACGAACACCAATGTTGATGGTTCTGAAAAACAATGTTCATGATATGTTTCCAATAACGAACATGATCAAAGAAAATAAATGTAATTAACACAATCTACACTCATGTTCATGGCTCTGAACACAAAATGTTCATGGCATGCTCACACAAAAAATTGATTTAACGAAAAAAATTTTAAAAAAAAAATGCATGCTTAGAAAATCAATGAACATTTTGACACAAATGAGTGAACATTTTATGAAGACAACTGGGAACATCCTAAAGTAAGTGCCATAAACATTAAAGATTGTGAGGTTGCTTCCTAAGAGGATGTTGCTATACGATTAATTATTCCGAATTAGTATTATATTATAGGTTACAAGACAGTAATGTTCACCGTTCGCATTTCATACCTTGAGACGGTGGCGATTCCCAAGGCGGAGCCAACTAACAAACTCTCGATCGGTGGTGCTAGCGGCGACGGTAAACTGCCAGGGTGAGAGATTGCAAACAGTATAAGCCCCAAATCCATCGTTTCCAGCAGAGGAAACCACAGAGATCCCTTCCATGGCGGCATGGAAGGCGCCGATACCGACGACATCTTCATACAACGGAGTGGGATCACCAACAAGAGACACCGAAACGACGTCGACGCCATCAGCAATTGCGGCATCAAAGGCGGCAAGAATGTCGGATCAGAAGCAACTGTTGTCTGTGTAATGGATGATTGTCATTTTGTTGATGATCAATCCTTAAGTGTTTGTTCAGATCATTTATGCTTAGTTCAGTTTAGAGGCTTTAATCTGTAATTGGGCTTGGCCCACTATTAGAGGCCCAGAAGCCAGCTGTGGCCCAGATGCTCGACCCGACCCGTTTAGAGGTGACTGGAGCTCCGCATTTCACTTGTTGGGCTGAGGTATATAAAACATTAACCCTGGTCTTCACTCTCATCACTTTCATTCTTCTTCTCCGCCTCCATCTGTGAAAGAGAGCTTGTGTGCTAGGGTTAGGTTTTTCCTGAGTGTTCTTGACTGTGGATCAAGAGCTTGATCTCGACAGAAGCAAAGCTTTTGCTTCTAGGGATAACTTCGAGTGGATTGTGTTCTTGCTTGGAGTTGGAGGCCTTTGACGAGTTGCGAAGCTTGCAGATGCTCGACGGAGTTGAGGTTTGGAGGAGATCTGGTCACACGCGTGGTTTAGGGAGTTTCTGTTCTCTTGTTTTACAGATTCTTGTTGTCTCTGTTCTGTGTATTTGATCTGAACTTAGAGCGTTGCTCTTTTGTAAGTTTGTGACCTACTTAGTGGATTTGGCCATCAATCTTGAGGCCACGGGGAATAGGCTGAGTCCGAACCTCGTTAACAATTCTTTGAGTCATTTACATTCTGCATTAAGTTCTTTGTGTATGTTTATGATAATCTGATTCAATCTAGTTAATCTCACAGTCTGAAACGGAAACAAGCCAGCAGGCCTTGTATGCGGCGACGCGGGCGCGGGGAGAGCCGCCCTTGGCGGTGCCCGTCCCGAAACCGAAGACGCTCGCTTTCGAGACGAAGTTGCCGGCGGCGGTTGAGAGAGTGTGGCTTCCGTGCCCGTCGGTGTCGCGAGGGGTGAATAAAGGGACGCCTGCAATGCCGCCAACGTTTATTAAGCTAAGCTTGTTGGCTTGAAGGTATGCCAGATATCCTTTGTTGAAGTACCTTGCCCCAATTAGCTTCCTGTTATTTATCGATTTTTTGTTACAGTTGTGAGTGGTTAAAATTTGTGCAAAATTTAAAACGGTATGTCGTGGCGTTTTTAAAATTTGTTTATTACATTACGTTGCGATGTTTTAAAATTTCCGGCTCAAAATTTGAAAAATTCGGCTATGTGCTTCTATGGTGCTAAAAAAAAGATTGTTATCTATTATACAACATTTTACAATTTTTTTAATTGTATAACAAGTATTTAATTACCCGTAGGTCGATCGCTAATTACTTATAATTTTTTTTAAGAACAGACATATAATAGTCTTTTGCACAAAAAAGTGGTAAGAGTGACAAAATGATTTAGGTGGCTTTTTTATTTAACAAATAGAATAAATATTAATACGGCGTATTAAATATGGAAAAAAAGAATACTTCATTCGTCTCTAAATGTTCTTCCTATCTTCTTTTGACACATTTGTCGATGCACGTTTTATATCGTCAATAATTCTAAATTTACGTTGAAAAAAATTATAAAATTTTAACATTGTTAAAGTTCCCAAAGACAAATCAAACGAGATTCCATATTGCTATATTCTTTTATATATTGGGAGACATTTATAAGATTATCTCAAAACGTGAATAATGTCGTATGTTGGAAATGATAGAATATTTAGGGATGGAGGAGGATGATTGAAAAAATTCTAAACTACGACTTTTGTTGAATATAAATATGCAGAGGTTTATATATATGATAGAAACTTAGACCTGTTACAGCGAACACCATGAGAAATGGTGTCATTCACACATTTACCCTTCCACCTTGTTGGAACCGGGCTCATTCCTTCTTCATTGAAACTCTCTGACTCTGGCCATACTCCTACCATAGAATGCAAGAAAATACGACATCATACTAAACATACATATTCTAAGAAATTAATACTATTCAGAGTGAGAATTAATATGGTGTTGAATATAATATACCTGTATCGATATTAGCAATGATAGTCTCTTCGCCATATCTAGCCTTGTTCCAAATAGAGTGATTTGAGACGAGTCCGTTATTGTCTTCAAGTCCAAGGAAGCTCCAAGACCTTGTTGTTTGCAGCCTACTTTCCTTGTCCAAGAATACAGACACCACTCTAGGATGTTCTGCACAATTTACATATAATTTCATTCATGTTCATGATTATTCAAGGCCTGAGTTGATGTTAAACTTACGAGTTTGAATAAGGATTTGTTTGTTAAAGTAGTTTATAAAGAGTTTGTTGCTTATAAATGAGTTATTGTTGGAAAATATGTTTGGTAAAAAGTGAGACGATGAGCACATATGCAAGGCCAATTTGAGACGATTATTTAAGAGGGGTTGTTGATTACTAAAAAATTCATTTAAATGATAATTGTATGTGATTAGTGATTTAAAGGATAATTGTGAATAAAATGTTCTACTTGAGCACCCAATTTGTGCAGATCATATATAGAGGGCCATTTTTGTTAAGCGAAGATTTAATTAAACTACTAGTACAGTCTCCCGTGCCATACACGGGAATTTCATATCATGCATTTCAAAATGATACAATGTTGTTTTTCTCTATTGAAAGGTATAATAGTTCTTAATATTTATTTGTTAATGCAGTTATTCAATATAATGGTAATGAAAAAAAGAAAATATAATAACTTACAACTTAATCCTAAAAACATTCTAGAGGCTAGCTTTAATATATTAGAAGATAAATTCAACAGTATCCAATTCTCCAGCATAGATATATTTAAATTATCTAACAGTATCCAATTCACTAGCACAATCAGAATATAAGCGTGTCTAATGCTACTATGACTAATAAAACGTAGGTTAGTCGTTACTTTTTGTCATAATTAATTATTTTTAGGATGGATCCTCATCCTATTATAGGTGCACTTGTACCCAAATTTTCGAACAAAAAAATTTGTTTGTGGATATATAGTTAGTTAGTGATACATATCTACCTAACTACAATATAAGATAGAAACCATCCCTTTGTAAAAATTTGCGCCACCTTACCGCCACTTTATCGCCTACTCATTTTATTTGACAAAAATAAAGAAATAAATCTCCCTAATTAAATTAAATTATAAAAAATTCTTTAAATTCTCCAATTCACATCATGGTTTGTTTTTACTTCCTCCACTTATGTGATTTTAAAATAAATCTTTCTAATTAAACTAAATCCATTTATGAGTCTTTTTTTATTAACCTATAAAATATCCAACAAGTCTGTAATTTTTTTTTTTCAAATATGATTTTTTTTGTAATTTCAATACTTTTTAATTAAAAAACCTAGAAAATTAGTTATAAACTAGAAAATAAAATCTATACGTAATTAAATTGTACATATTAGAAACATAAACTATCTATACGTTATTAAAATACTAATTTCTACCACAAAACTAAAAAGGTTACAACATCGATCTACTATATTTCTTTTTGTTTGCTATGTTTCTAATATTGTATATAGAGTATGTATCGTTACAATATCATCTACTATATACTCTTTATATTATTTAGCAACTTTACACAAGAAAATACCAATTTACTATGCTTCTATAATATTGTATATAGAAAAAATTACGGTTCAGTTTATTTATAATAGTTAGGTTAGATATTTATTTTTGAACTTACGATATGACATTTATAATGTTAATTTATCATTGACTTTTCTTACTTTTCTATATTTTATTTCAGTGAAATCATAAAATTTATCCAATCTATGTATATATATATAAAAAAAGCTATTTAGATCTCTCTTCTTCATTCTAGGTTCATTAATCATATGTATCATTTTGTAGATTTTTTGAATTTTTCTTAAGCATTTTAATATTATTAGTAGTTCGTTGTTATTATTTAGCTTCCTACTTATTAATAATTTTATACAATTTATAAATATTCATATATTTATACACTATTCACTACTTTGCTAAACCTAAAATTTTGAATAATCACATACAAAAATTAAAATGTGCATACATTTGAAACATATTCACTACTTACACTTATGCACTATTTAATTTTATTGAAACTCAATTTTTACACTTATACATTATTTTGAATTATTCCGTAAATAGTTTTATTTAAATAAGAAAAGAGTTCAAATCAATATATAAAATTTGTTAAAAATTAACTTATGATAATTTGATAAAACAAAACTATAAAAGACATAAAAAATTTATTTATATTTGTTTTTATTGATTATATATAAAATTTTAAATTTAAAGAAAATAGTATTTATAAACTATAAACTTATTTTTCGTAAAATTATATACGAGAATACTTATTAACTGATTCATAAAGTAAATAAATCCGCGCATGACGCGGGGTATAAACTAGTTTAACCAATAAAAAGTAAAGTGGGACGTTAACACTAATATTTTTGACCGGGACTACGTACGTGGAAAGACTCCACTATAAAAAGCGATGTATTTTTTGAGTGAAAAATAAGATCATGCAGCAATAAAAGTTGTTTATTAAAATGGTGAATAAGATTTTTGTTTCTTCTCTTACTTGCTAGCTCTGATGCTTCTTCATCCTCCAGCATAGCAGCAAAGCCGTTGATGTGCCTTGTGTAAGTGTAGAAGATTGATTCCGTAGCAACATCTCTCTTGAAAGCGAAAACGGAAACGGAAACGGATTCATTAGAATCAAATCAGCTGTTTGGTTTCAGAGTACAGGTATCATACCTTCCAACAAATGAACCCAACAGATCAAAGTTCGATTCCTTCACTTTGAGCGGATCGATCTCCGATACTCCTTGGCCATACGAGTGGGCTCCCATGTAAACTACATACGGCTTTTAACAATGAAAACAAATTAAACAACTTTTCTAAGAGAATTAGAAAGCAAAGAGAATTATTAATGCATGCGGATACCCGTTTGAGAGTGAAAGTAGACGTTGGACATGTTATGAACACGAGGAGGAAGAAACGGAGAGACGGATTCATGATTGATTCCTTGTGTTTGGTTACGATCTATGAACACAAAGGTTTCTAACTTTAGCTTCTTCGGTTTGCCACAAAATCTAGTGCTTCGTTTTTGTTTATTTGTGTTTGTTTATTGATTGTTGGGTGCTGGTGGATTGCTTTCAAATTGCACTGCTGTTGGATGTTGAGTATAAATAGTACGTGCGAGGCTATTTTATTCATGGAATAAAAAAAAACAAGCTGTGACGAGTTTCCTCAGTGCTAATGCCGAACCGATTCGACACTCGTTCGGAACCCCATTCCGAACGAGGTTTTTTTTTTTTTTATATATTTATGACTCCGAACGAGGTTTTTTTTTATTTATATATTTATGATGTCATAAGTAATCTCGTTCGGAATCCCATTCCGAACGAGATTACCCGGTTTTTTTTACGTGTCGTGGCCCGTTCGGAACCCCATTCCGAACGGGAAAATGGCTATATTTTTTGAAAATGCGAACGGCTATATTTTCATGGAGTCTATAAAATCGGAGTTGTATGGCCAAATTATCAAACCCAATCGGAAGAAGCACAAAAAATGACGTCTGAAAGCGATTCAACTAATTCTTCAAGGGCAGGTAGTTGGAAAGAAAGACGGGAGTGTTCTTCTAGTGAGACGTCGGTGGAGGAGGAGGTTGATTTGTCTGCGCCGGTAGATGATACATATTTCCAAGTAAGTACGTATAAACCTTTTTTTATAGCATTTCATTAGAATTTATTTTATTGATATAGTAGTATTGAAATTCGAGTAATTTTAAATAGGGATACTGTAGTGATAAGGAATGTTTAAAAATCGACTATAGTGCCCATTTTACGACTAGTGAGAGATTTCCTACTATGGATCTTCTGAGAGAGTGGGTTAGGAAGGTCGGTTATGACTTGTGTATGGTTATCACCACGAAATCATCAATGGCCAACAAGAGGATATTTCTGCACTGTGAGCAATCCGGTAGTTATAGAAAGCATCGAAAGAAGATTAATCTTGAAGGCGATGTAGCAGAACCATCATCGCAGCGTAGCAACCTTAGTAGGTTAAGGAAGTACAATTGTCCTTTTATGTTGAGAGGATATTATCGACAAGCAACTCTTGTTGAGCCGATTGGGGTGGATACTAAAAGTTGAGAAGGCATGTCACAACTACTGTCTTTCCAGCAGCTTGATTGGCCATGCATTTGCTTCGAGGATGACGGGAGAGCAGAGACGAAAAATAATGATTGCATCAGCGGCCGGGGCAATGCCGAAGGTTATTTATACACAGTTGCTTCAGGAAAATCCGACTTCCACAATATCAAGGAGGCAAGTGTACACTGTGAGGGAAAAGGAGAGGAATAAAGCATTGGCAAATCTAACCGTGACCCAGTGGTCATTAGATTTCCTCCATCAAAGAGCTTATCGTAAAGACATTCACTACGAGACGAATCCGGAGACCGGGGAGAAAAAGTTGTCAGCGTTTTTCATCTCATTCGGATTGTGAACATTTGTTGAGAATGTTCCCTCGGGTGGTGATCATGGACGCGACGTACAAGACTAATAGGTACACTAAATTTCATTATTATGACTTCAAATACCGTTTTTGAATTATAATTATTAAATTTGAAATTGATAGGTATGGTTGGCCGTTACTTCAGTTTGTTGGATTCAATTGCACCAACTATACATATTGTATTGCGCTAGCGTTCATCTGTTGTGAGACAGCCCCATACTATGCATGGGCATTGAAACGGCTCAAGTATTTGTTTGGTGCACTCGGAGGACCGGATTGCATCATGTCTGATCGAGAGCTGGCAACAGTTAAGGCGGTTGACCATGTATTTCCTAGTGTGCGTCATATGCTTTGCCATGTCCACGTTGATCAGAATGTTAAGGCATTTGCTAAATTGAACAACCTGGACGAAAAAAGTGCATCTGCTAGCGTTCGACGGGTGATGCGGTCTCACACAGAGAAGCAGTATGAGGAGAGACTTGATCACTTCCGGAAAACATGGAGGAATGGTCATCTTGTAAGATATGCTGAGAGCACATGGTTTACTCCCCATAAGGAAAAAATTATAGCTTCGTATTGCGATGATATACGCCATTTTAGCACAAGAACGTCTAACAGGTAAGATATTTGAATTTGTTTTTAACGAGAATGATCATGACATTCGGTTGGCTAAATGTTTAACATGTACAATGTTGTTGTCAGGGTTGAAGGTCAGCACTCGATGTTGAAGCATATGTTTGATTCAGCTGTTGGAGGGTTCGACACTTTAGTGCAACACATTGACAATATGTTTGTCGATCAGCACCGTCAAATACGGGCCGAGATGGAAATGTCCAACCATACTAGCCCGAAGGAGATACAAGACGGGCCTCGGTGGATGAAGACTATTTTCATGCGCATATTGAGGAAGTGCTCCGACAAGTGTTTGAGAATGCTACTGAAAGAAGTCCTTAAGGCAAAGGAGGGAAAGATATGTGGCCCATGTGAGGATCCTTGGTGGGAATCAACACTCGGATTGCCTTGCCCACACAGGATTAAGGTGTTTGTAGAAGAAGGAACGCCATTGTTGCCGAGCGACATTGATATCTTCTGGAAGCAGATCAAGTGGGAAGAAGTGGAATTGAAAGACTTCGACTCTGACGACGACGTGCAATTGACTGCAGATAAGGTTCTTATGGATGATTTCTTTGAAGGGGTGTTTACCGGTAACGTTGATGATTTCGATTTGAAGAGGATGGCTGATAAGTGGCGTGAGTGCAACGATCCTTTTTCAGTTGATGTCCAGGACCCCCCTCGGGGAGAGACGAAGAGAGGAAGGCCTAAGATTCATGCGAAGAAGACGGGTACAAAGCGAGATCCGGGTTGGGATGAGAGGGCTCAAGCTAAGAAGGATAAGGAGAAGGCAGAAGCAAGGAAAAAGGGAATGAAAGAGGAAGAGGTTGCAACTGTGCCACCGAAATCCGATTCACAAAAGAAATCGTCGGTTGCATCCAACAGAGCTTCAAGCGGGGCCACGGCCGTAAAAGGGAGTGCAAGTAAACCACCGAGGGCAAGAGGAAATGCTAGTTCGAAATTTAGCGGTGGCAATTCAATCATTTATCTCGACTTCGACTGAGGGATAGATAATATAGACCTTTTCATGCTCGCATACATAGCTGATGTGGAGAAAGTAGGTGATGACGGTCATTGTGGTTATCGATCCCTTGCTCGCTTACTAGGTAAACCAGAGCAACAGTACGTTGAAATCCGATTAGATCTTTCGAAGCACCTCCAACAAAACGGGCATATGTATCATGAGATGCTAGAGGGTTTCAAGACTATCCCGCAACTCATTCGAGAAGTGAATCACATTCGATCGCCATGCTCTCTTGAATTCTGGATGTGCACACCTACAATGGGATTGGTATTTGCCACGAGGTATCAAGTTGCACTAGTGGTGTTATCATGGTTTGGTCCTTGTACATGTCTTTCGATGTTTGCTCCTCCCGGTTCAGAGCCTCCTACCACGGTGTTCGCCATTGCACATGTAGGCAGACGCAACCATTACGTACCGATACGGATCAATATTTTCCGCTCTTGTACCTTATTTCACATATGTGTTTTTAGTATACAATAACAATTTTGTGTTGACAGATTTGGTTGGTTGATGACAATTGTCCAATTCCACCCCCTCCAAGGTAGTGGAGTATCTACAAACAGCCATCGGTGGACGGATGAGAACAGCGCTTTCAGAGTAGATTCGACAACTACGTATCTGAGAGAGAGTTTCATGGTGGCAGTCCCATAATGACCTAAATCTTGTATTAGTTTGATTAATATTCGTATTAAGTATGTTGTGGTTGACTTGATTAATGTTTGTTGAATTATATATGTTTGATTAATGTTTTGGTGGAAATTTATAAATGTTTGAGTAATGTTTTTTCAGAATGATGTCAACATAATCATAGAAGCATTAATATTGAAACAACAACATAATTGAAAAACAACAGGACGAGTACAACGCAGACGGTGAACAACTAACGATACAAGAAATTAAAAATACTGAATTCTCTATTTGTTAAGTGTTGCTGCCAATTATGCAGCAAGTGCAGCGTTTTCCTCCATGAGCTCGGCGTTTTTCTCCATGAGCTCGGCGTTTTTGGCTTTCAGTTCATCTATTTCGTTGGCCCATTCTTTTGTTCCAATCCTCAACAGCTCCATCCCTTCCTCAATTCCTCCAGCCTTTGACCAGTTGCATAAGTTGTCTGCATTTAGTTCTTCAATAACGACCCTTGCACGACCTGTGTAGGGTGGATCGATCCAATGTTTGTATTTGCACCCTTTCTCTTCCTCTTCTTCAGTAAGGGCATCCCAGCATGTATTCGGGCATCCCCAAAATCTTCTCCCATAGTTGACCTTGTCCCACTCTATTTGTTCGGTACACATATGCACCGTGGGTGTTTTCCGACACCAACACAATTTCGGACCAGGATCCATTGTCGAGGAAGAGGCGGGAAATAGAGTTGGACGATTCGGATACATATCGAAATTTGAGGAAGGAAATTTGAGAGAAAATAAATATAATGGAATGATAGTGAATGTGTGTTTGAAATGGTTTGTGTTGGAGGTATTTATAGACGAAAAGAGGAGGTGTTTGGGAAATATCCGACCCGGTCCCACAAAGTCTCGTTCGGAACTCCAGCAAACCAATCGAGGTAAGCATCCTCATCATCCCAAGGGATAAGAGCTGGTGGGCTGGACATGCTGTACGGACACAGGTTGTCATAACGCTGGTCCCATCTATCCCATTCCGGGCCATACCGTACAGTGTATTCCCGGCCACCTCACATTGATTTTGGCGGACAATAATACTCGACTGGCTCGGGGACATCCAAAGGCCGGAACTGACGGCGTCCGAACTGTCTGCAAAACCGATCAGGGTTGTACATCTCCATAATGTCAAAGCACCGGATCCCACCACGATAAGTGGCCACTCTATGACGCCCTTGCAGTCCCACGTCCTAATCCGGATACGACATCCAACACACCTACACAAGTAGCTTATAACAATTAATAACAATATTGAAAACAAAAAACTTGGAATGACATTTAGACGATTCACTTACATCTTCCGGTGCATACTCATCCAAGATGCGCCTGTACTGTTGTAGAGTCCTTTTTTGCCTCAGCGGGGCCCGTCCAGTGGAATAGCGGGACACACGAGCAGTAACTTCTTGGGAGCTCACATCCAGGTTTTGGTTCCCAGGAAAATACGGGAAATGTAACCAAATCCAAATCTCAAGAAGCCTTACGCAACCAGAAAATTGCACGCATTTCGCCCTGGATGCTATACCCAGCTGCCTGTACATCAATGCCAAACAACCTGTACCCCATGCGTACTCATGTATCCTGCTCGGATCCTCTAGTAGCGGCAGGAAGCATGTGTCTAACAGGTTCGAGGTCTTGTTCACGAACAGAGACTGCTGAATGAGGTGCCACAAAAAGCCTGTTGCAATAGAGCCCGGATCCGAGTTTCCAGAGTTGATCATCGAAACAACGTGGAAAAAGAATTCCCGCTCGCCGACTTTCCCCCTACTTATGAACTTCACCATCTCTTGCTCCTCAGCGTCAAACGGGTTGTCCAGGTCAACGCCAAACAAATAAGAGAACAATCGGCCACACTGCGCTGAATCTGCATCTAGACCCAAATGCGTCCATGGGGTGGTGACAGCACGCCCGTCAATAGGCAGCTCCAGAATCTCCAAAACGTCATGGAGACCGATTCCAAGCTCCCCACAATTCAGATGAAATGTGTTCGTCTCAGGGTGCCAACTTTCCACGAATGCAGAAAGGAGGTTGTGGTCCACATTCCAAAATTTCCCCTTCAAGATGTGAAGCATCCCCAACTCCTGGGCAATAGCAAACCATGAATCTGGCTCCGGGTCGGTAGGAATTATAGGAAACCATAGCTCGAAGCACTTCTGCCTTGTCGCGCCTTTAGTTGACGGGGGGCACTTTCATCGGGATTCAGATGTATCCAAATCTCATGAGCAATGTGTTGCCCATAACGAGTCAATATAGTACCCTCGTTGAGTCCTGGAAGAGGAGGAGCTGCAACAGCTTCTGACTGCATCGGAACAGGACCTGACTGCCGAGTCTGTCGGGATCTACCCCGCGAAGAACCTGACAGACTCGAAACAGGAGATGCCATCGGAACAGGAGATGGGTTCCTAACCCCCGCAGAACTTGACCCCCGAGAACCTGACTGTTGCGGTCTATCACCCCGAGATCTTCTATCCCCCCTCCTCTCAGAAGCAGTAATTCGCCTATCACCCAAGTTTATGTCTTCTCCTACTCTAGATCGGATGTTTCTAACTACCTCCTAGTTTTAACGAAATACATACAAATTTAGCATCAATTATTATAACTAAAGTCCATATATGCGATTTTAAGTAATTTTCAACCTTTTTTGTATTTTCTAAAAAGTGTTGATGCGCTTTCAACATGAATTAAACTAATTCTTTTTACCATGCATTGCAGTTAATATTGAAATTAAGCGTTTTCCACTATTAACTAATTTTAGCATGCATTTGAAATACTATTGAGCATTTTCCACTATTTCTACAAAATTAAGCGTATTTCAGGTTTTTCGAAAAACTAACCGACTCAGTGTTCCGTCTCCGACGTGGTGCTCGGACATCCTCCTGCTCTTGCTCCGACTCTTCTTGAGGTGTTGCTCCGTCTATAACAGTTGGATCCCAGAACGTGTGTTGTTGATGCCTTTGGAGATCACTCAAAGTGGGGGTGGGGAGGTTGTAACTCCTACTAGTTGCCCCGTCCATGTTGAAAAAACCACTACCAGAAGAACCAGCGTAACTTGCATTCAGAACACCATAACCCGACCACCAATCGTTTCCTACGTAAACTTCTTCATCTGCAGCCGTCGGATCAGAAAACAAAGGATTAGGAGGAGTTCCAGCCATAATCGAGATGAAAGAGAGCGTTTTTTGAAAGATTTAGAAGGGAGCGTTTTTTTGTAAGATCGAGAAGAGAGCGAATTCGAGTGTGGTTCGGAATGGCATTCCGAACCCATATATATAGGCAATTTTGCACCAGCTAGCCGTAGCTGGCGCAGATATTTTTAAAAATATCCGTTTCCGAACGAGAAACGGATATCCGATATAAATTTTTAAAAAATTAAAAAAAATAATGACGTCATTAAAAATATTTTAAAAAAATTTTGTATTATTTTAACCCGGTTTCATAAACCGAGTTCACAAATTCGGCTCGTTCGGAACACCATTCCGAACGAGAATATTAAAAAAAAAATTTACAAAACTCATTTGAAACCCCATTCCGAACGAGGGGGTGCCCGGTGTAAAAAAGGTGTTGCCCGGTTGAATCGCCCTAAAAAAAATGTAGCTGTAGTTACGACGCTTCATACCTTCTTTATCTCTACTTTTTTTGGGCCCGGTTATCGAGTGTAAGAAATAAGGTGAATTGAGTGATAAGGCCCATTAAGGCCCGGTAATAGGATTAGTAAATGACCTCTTACTATTAAATAGTAAAGTAAGGATTAATATATTTATCTTGTTTGTAATTTGAGATTTTTGACGGGACTAGGAGCGTTCCTTCTGGCGCCACATCATTCCACCTCGGATTTCGCAGATATCGAACGTCTTTTGTGTTTTGTGTGTTTGAGCACTTTCCACGTTCAGATTTCCTCATGCTTTTCCGCTTATTCTTATATCCTTCTTTCTCACTTGCACAAGAATTACAATGTCATCTAGGGTTAGTTTTCGATATATAAAGGAAATAAGAATTACAATGTAACAAACAGAAAATACAGAACAATCAAGAATTCTAGCATCCATTAAGCAATCCTCTTGTAATCGATAAATTGTCCTTACACTACAAGAATTCATAGCAAGTCGTTGCAAAAACGATTTTTTGCAATGACTTTTGTCGTTGCAAGGTCGTTGCCGGTAACACTGTAGTGAAAGGTTTTTGCAACGAATTTTTTTGTTGCCAAACATTTTGTTTTTCACAACGACTTTGTTCGTTGCTAATTACGTGTCGTTGCTAAATACAGTACGAACTAGTCACATATTTTGCAACAATAAATATCGTTGCAATACATGGATATGTTTTACAACGACAAATGTCGTTGCAATACATGGATATTTATCGCAATGACATTTGTCGTTGCAATACATGAATATTTATTGCAACGACTCATATCGTTGTCATACATTAAACACTTTTACAACAACTAATGTCGTTGCGATAGGTCATTGTTTTGCAACGACATAGTGTTGTATTCATACCTGTTTCCACCCTATAATTCACATTCAAACAACCTGTATCCAAGATCACAAACACTATAACTTTGAATTTATAACCTTCAAAAACTAGTTCAAATTACAACTTGTAGCAAAAACATGTCTAACATTCAAATTTTTAATTTGCCAACTTAGCTACATCACAAATCATAAAACCAAAATCATTTCATAATATTTGTGTCATCCACAATATCCCAAAATCATCCTTCAACGCTTCGACATCTACTTGTTTCCCTGCACAATTGAATAATAAATTCCATATAAACAAGGCTAAAAAATTATAATTTCTCTATTATCATACTAGAGCAGAATTCAATTTGCAGATCACTTCTATAAACAAAGGAGACTGTCATATAGAGTTCTGCAGATCACTTCTGTAAATAGAGGAAATAGTCAAACAGAGTAAACAGTTTGCATATCCTCTGTCTATTATCAAACTAGAACAAAATTAATTCAGTTTTAATGATTCCAGAGAATTCAGTTTGCAGTTTGCAGACAGTTAATGATTCCACAAAATTCAGTTTGTAGAACAAAAATAATTTAGTTTTCATATCCTTTATTCCCAGCAGTTGATGATTCCAGTTTTCAATTTGCAGAACAAAATTAATTCAGTTTTCAGTTGATGAGTAGATGTTTAAAAAAGTACCTTTTGATATAATTACCGAACACCCGTGTTCGCAAGCTGTTGCAACATTTCACGCTTGAAATCTTCCATTGCTTGTGTTGTTTTTGTTGGTTCTCTTCTAATTCCTTTATCCTTTGGTCTTGTTCCTTTATCCTTTCGTCTTGTTCTTGTATTTTCCCTTGTTGTTGTTCCATAAGTCTTTGTTGTTCCAACTGGTTTTTTCCTTTGGTATAACCGCGTAAAGTTGTTCCTTTCCCACGAACATATCCAGACCTTGGCTTCAGAACTTGTGTCAATATTTCCTCTTGTGTCATTGATTCACCAGCTGTAGCAACTGCATCTTTCAGTTTTTCCTTCAACAAAATTCAAAAGAAGATTAGAATCAGAGAAAATAATGTCAAAGTTGCTCTATTAGAATCTATGATACATACATGAATTATTTTAGAACGAGTTCCATCAGTCCATTCAAGTTTGTCTTCTTTATTTGTATGAGTGTGCTCCATAAGCCATATCACATCAGCAAAAGGCTTCACCCCCGCCATTCTCTTTTGTCTAGCACATCATTAAATATTTATTAGTAAATTTACTATAATTACAATGAATAACATGTCCAAAGAGTACTTAGTTAACTACTAGATTAAGTCTTACCATCATTTCCTCAACTTCAGCAAAGGCTAAATTTCCAGTAGTATGAGCACATCTATTCTCAGACAATCTGTTTTTGGAGTTCCTTTCGCTTACAATCTGTAAGATAAATTAAAACATGTATAAAGGAACAACTATGAATCTAGAAAAATGAATGTTAAATGAGTGAATACTGATGAGGCTTAAGTCGTAGTGCCAAATCAAAGAAATAAACTCTAAACACTAACTAGAGTATAACAAGTAAGTAGAGGTCGAACCCAAGGGAATCAAAACACCAAATCAATGCAGTCAAGTGAAATATCAACTAGTAACAAGTAACCAAGGGGGGGGGGGGGGTTTGATTGTATGAAACACAAAAGTAACCAGTAACAAGCAGAGGAAGTTTGGGTGAGAATATGATGAGAAGGGGTTTCACCTAGCAAGTATCCACACAACAGTCAATCAAGTTGATCATAGATTTATCTCAAGTTCTATTCAATCCTAGGGAATGTTCCTATTCCAATCTTTAATATATCAGCAGGCCAACCGGTCCTGATAATACTTACTATTCAACAATCAGGGAAACCTCTCAAGATTAGATGAAATAGCAGCAAAGGGCACATGAATCATAAGGATGCATGCAATAACTTACAACCGTCAAGTATTAACATGCAATCAATTCTCTTTCATAAAAGCAATCAACTACCAGATCATGCAGATATGAGCGCTACAATGACAAGGAATTCCACCGTATATTCCTAGTCTAGCAATAGAAAACTATCAATCAAACTAGGTGATCAAGCTAGCAAAACTAATAGAAATCAATAGATGAAGAACAAGAGAATTAATACAAACCCATAGGAAAAGAACAAGAGTTTAGAAATCTCACAACTTAATAACTGAAAGTTTCAACCGCTAAGTAAAACAATGGAGATTAGTTTCTGCTCATGGTTGCAGAACTAAATTATCTGATAGAAAAGATGATGATAAAAGAAGATAAAACTAGGGTTCTTAAATAGAGACTAACCCTAAAAATATATGGTAAAAGATAAATATCCTAAACGAAGATAAGGAAAATAAGAAAAGGAAAGAGATAAAACAAAACAAGGAAAATAAATAAAAAGGACAAGGTAAAAGAACGGAGCAAAGTGTGCAGCTGCTTGCTTCCAATTTGTGCATTACGGCTTGCTTCCAATTTGTGCATTACGGCTGCAAGCTTCATATGGGCCCCATCTGCTTCTTCATTAAATGGGCCAGCAGAAATCACGGCCCAGCTCGCGCACGAAGGGGAATTCGGCATAATACCCGCGATCGCAGATATTAATCCGCGGTCGCGGATTTATTAAATATTCTCGGCTCCTCTCTGTTGCTCCACCGCGATCGCCTCTTATCCATGGCAATCGCCGTCGGTGATTTCTTCAAATCTTCAATATTCTTTGGTTCTGATCTTCAATTCTTCACTTCTTAATAAATATCTCAGAACATAACAATGACTCGAAACACATATAATAATACTCCTAAATCAATGTAATAATCCCTAGTTACGCTATACAAAGTGCAGCGTATCAAATACCTTGAATTCATTTGAACCATAATAATTTACACACCATTCCCATTGCTCTTGAGGCAAATCAGGTGGAGGATTTTTTAAGAGTTCAATATCAGTTTTTCCACATTCAGGACTCTTGTAGTAATAATGCAATCGACTTTTCCATAGCCTATATAAACGTTGCATTGTATCTAAAACGAAATTATACATCTTCAAGTTGCAACTGGAATCACTAACTTGAAACTTTTCCTGCAAGGCCAAATTAATGTATTTCAAAATATTTCACAACACAGTTCAAGGCAGAATATTTCACAACACTGTTCAGGACAAAAATTTTGTGTGAATCTGCAGTTTCAGTTCACAACACAGTAAATATATATGAAACTAGTCTATACTCCTTTCATACAAGAAGTTCACAACACAAGATCATATATATGAAACTAGTCGTGGAGGTTTCATCTGAACTGTGTGATTAACCGACTATTATTGTCTAGCCGAAAACAACAAATATTGTCAATGACCAGAGTCTTTGTTTAACACAATGATATGCATTACATAAAAGCAAGAATATAATAATATCATGATGTTAGATGTTCAATGCAGCTGACCATTAAAAAAGAATGAACATTCAAAAGATCACTGAGATGATGTTTAAGATGAAACATAACAACAAGTTTGATCATGCTATATTAATAGCTTAAGCCTTTCAAACTATCATAATCTGCACACACACAAAATACATGATCCTGCAGCCATAATTTTTCCTAAACACAATACTCTATAGTTCTTGAACATCATCTGCAATCCATTATAGTAGTTGCGTCAAGAATTAAAAACAGTTGCAGTTGCTTCAGAAGATGTGAGCATCGTATATACAGAATTTACATTGTCTATATGAGTCACTATAATTGATTTTGAGTAAACCAAGTTAGTCATTACATCCCTATTTCACTCGAACAAAACTAACATAACAACAAGATTAGAGCAAAGCATGCTACATTTCCTTCTTAAGTATGATTCACTGCACAAAAAATACATGATCATGTATCAGTCTGTTGGGTTCTTGAACATCATTGGCTTTCAATTATAACTGTTGAGTCAAGAGCTAAAGAATTAGAGCCTAAACAATGATCTATAGGGATCAAAACATCATCAAATTGGTGGAAACACCAACCATAAAAGGCTCCAATAACAATCTGGTCAAGAAGTAAAATAACATCCCCAAAGCAATGGAAATGAGCAGTGCAGGCAGAGCTCGACGGCACACAAAGAACAAAATCAGTGTGCAACCAAGACCAGAAATGATTGCAAGATAAAAAGCATAAACAGTCATAAGGTCATACAATGCAGCTCTACCAATAAGAACACTAACTTGAAACTTTTTTATCTCACTTCATACTCCTCATTTTCATACAAAATTAATTTTCATCCAGTCTATACTTCTTTCCCCATATATGAAACTAGAAAATCAGCAAAGAAAACCTGTAAATATATACCAAAATTCAGCAAATCAAAAGAAAAGTTAATAAAAAGTACCTGAATCTCCTTCCACATGCTGTCACCTGCAATAGATAAAACTTCTTTCCAATTCTTAACATTTAATGACGCTTTGGTTCTTACCACATGACCACACTCATTCACCAAATGTCTTTCATTTTCTCCAATTGCTCGATCGATTTCATCAGGAATCTCGACTGTTAGTTTTGAGCCTTTTCCTTTGATTTTCGAATCGATCACAAAACTTTTATACTTCCCTCTATTACCTCTTGCTGTTGTCTTACTTGTAGCTAATAACATGCAATGAGTGAAATGTAATGTTAGTTGTTTCTATAACCCCAATCTAAATTTTTAAACTTAGTACAAAAAACATTGATTTTACCTTCATTTACACTTGAGTCCCCATTTGTGGTTTCTGTTTGCTTCTCCACAACACGATTAATGTTTACTTTCCTAGGACGAGGAACTACAGCTTCATTCCCTTGCAATGACATACCAACTCTACTAGCTAGGTTAGTCATCCTTTTTCTTTTGCCAACTATATCTACAACCATATATATATGCACACATTAGTAGCCAAAAACACTAGAAAAAAAAATGAATATAGAAACAACGACATTCTTTTTTTATTAAAGCATAGGAACCAATGTGATAGAATGAGCAACATATATTCAGTGGCAATACTATACCTTCAGTCCTCCCATTCACAAAACCTTCAGATTGACAATCCATATTTGGCTCTTCTTGAACTTGGTCTTCTTGAACTTGTTGATTTAAAGAATGCTCGAGATTGGTATGACTCAAAATTTGTCGCTCTCTTTGTGTTTCTCTCAATGTTGCTCGTTGTCTTTCTAAATCTACATGAGCATTGAGTAATAATCCAACCATATCAACGACAAGAATCAAAATAAAGCTTAATAAAAAAACGAAAGTGAAACATGTAATATCATTACTTTTTGTAACAATTTCAACATCCATGTCAGATGGAACATTCTGCACCCTTTTAGTAAGGGCAGACTTTGTCATTGTTGTTCCTGAAAAAGTTGAAAGAGCAAACAAACAGGACAATTATTATAGTATTCAGCTTCTACATGAAAACTGCAGTATATATCACAGTAAACTAATGACAAACTACAAATTCTACAGAAGCTTCTACATGAAAATGCTCTAACCTGACTATTATTATAGTATTCAGCTTATGTGTTTGGCTGCTTAGAAGATGAACTCAAATATCTTTTGCCCTCATTTACAAAGGGTAATACAAATGCAATCATCCATATCATCCTTTCAAAGTTAAAAAAACATATAATGTAGACTTTTTCTTAAATGAAAATGTAAGAGATTCACGCACTCGCATAGTTGCATATATATCATCTTGATTTTAGTAAGACAAAAACCCTTAATTGATATGAAGCATGAAATAGAAACAATAGACATGTTTTGATGGAAATATAGCTAGATTAAATTTAAAATTTACCTTTTCCATACAATGTACCACCATCTTCTGCATTACACCCATTGATTCGAGTAGATCAGATCATATTATGAAGTCGTCCAGGAGCAATAACACTACGACTGTTGGGTTTCTGTCCTCCTCCTCTTCCGGGCATCTTAGCTACTTTCTTTTCCTCTTCCTTATTGACAAACTGAGTAAAAGGACTATAAAACATAGCATTTGGTTAATATTTTCTCCAAGACTTGCATAAATAAGAGAACATTATGAATAAAAAATAGAAAGCTAGGAAAATACAGATAAGTCATACTAGCAACACCAAAAAAAGAATGTTCATAAAAACAGAGTTATCTCATTTTAAAACCTCTTTTCAAGAGATTTAAAGATCAGTCTAGTGACATTTTCCAAAAAATGTAGTAGATACCATGTTAGCTAATCGCAAGTTCAGTCCATGCTTTTTAGGTAATTAAATTTGTTGTATGAAAGCAAAATGTTTTTTTTTTGAAATGATAATTCGTTGGGAGACTGAATTTCTTGAATGAAGCAGCACATCAGCACAGTAGAAGCAGCAGCACAACAGCACAGTAGAAGAAGCAGCAGCACAGTAGAAGCGGCAAAGTAGAAGCAGCAGCACAACGGCACAGTAAAAGCAGCAACACAACAACACAGTAGAAGCAGCAGCACAACAACAAAGTAGAAGCAGCAGCACAATAGCAGCATCACTCACATCAGCACACCAGCATCACAACAACAGCACAACAACATCACAACAACAGCACAACAGCAGCACAACAACAACACAACAATGGCAGCAACATCAAAACTCAACCAACAAAAAAATGAAGGCCCTACATTTCCTTTACTCTTTAGACTGGAGGCCCTACCTTTCCTTACAAAATAATGGTACTGCGCAAGATAATTATTAGTTACTCACAAATGTCAAATGAACTTTGTCCATAACAAATTTTTAGAGCCGGTTGTAAGCCAACACAATTTGATAAATTTTTTTTTATCAAAGCAGCATACTTTATAGCCAAATAAACATCACATTTACTAACACATATACAGAGAATCACAAAAAATAGCATATCACTTATTATAGATTAGAACTAAAGTAAAGAAAGCAAGTTAAATCAGAAATCAATTGCTATAAGTAAATAGCTCGACATTCTAGTACTAACCTAACACTTGCCTTTTAACTCAAATGGAAGACCGTGACAATCCCAACCAGGCACATAGTGAACCTTAAAATTTTGAAGAAGCTGCAATATAGAGAGTAAAACATATTATTCCTCCATAAAACATAAAACGACAACTTTCCTAATGAGAAAATACGTTGAAGGAACCCTAGATGGCATAAACACCACAAAGCAAGCATTGACAAAAACATATTACCTAATGCGCACTGGACTACGGTTCTGCCGGCAACGGCCGTGACGAGGCGAAGAGGAGCGGCGAATCTGGATTAGGGCAAACCGCACAGACGAAGATGGGATCCGGATTAGGGCTGCTTTGTACTCCACCTTGCGCGACACGCCGCGCGGACGAAGAAGGGCTCTGGGGCGGCTCGCGACACTGACTGGAGAAGGACGTGGACAAAGATTGAGACTGAAATTTGGAAAGAAAGGAGAGAATAGAAGCTGGGAATGAGAAGAGGAACGAGAAGACGCGAGTAATCTGGAAAAAAGGAGAGAATTGATATTCTTTTTATTTATTTTTTATATTTTGTTATCTGTTTTTTGCAACGACAAATGCGTTGTTAAATCTGTAACATATTTATTGCAACGACATATGTCGTTGCTATACATCTATAAGATCTACTGCAATGACTTTGTCGTTGCCATATATAACTTCTAATTTTTATCCCCGCTTCCCGCCAAAATTGTGCGGAGGGAAATGAAAATTTTATGTATAGCAACATCATTGGCAACGCTTGTTTAGTCGTTGCAAAAGCTCGTTGTTATAAATGGTTTTTCTTGTAGTGTTAGAAAAAATATAAACAGAAGTCGAGCTCGAACAATATTGATCTCAGTTTGTTGATCATCGTCCGACGTAGTAGCTAATTAAGCTTTAATTTATCCTTTGTTTCATCTTGTTATTCAATTGATTGTTTCCGACGTTATTATTACACATACGATCGACTAATTGTTCTATATTTTAAGGCAATTTGGATTGTTAGGTCTCTTAGCCCAAAACACCTACAAAAATAGTTGATAAAAGAGAAATACATTTTAAAAAATGTGATTTTCTAGAAGTAGTGCCTCGTTTTAATTAGTTTGCTATACGTACCATTTTGTTCTATAAAATTTCCACAAATTTGGTATCTAATATTTAGCAAGTATTAGGGTATGGATCAGATGAATAGATTGTAGAAGATGATCTTGTTTCAATCACTTATCAGATGGTTGGTTGATCTAATTATCTAATTAACCATGCATAATAAGCAACCCAAAAAATAAAAATAGAGAAGAACTATCACAATCTGCCCCACACACTGACACACAGAACTTCGATCAAATTAATATTCATTGATTACAAAAAATAACAGTACATATCGAAATTCAAAATATGAAATAATGTAATAAATGTCAAGTGGCTCGATGGCATCCATCATCACTCAAGCAAGCAAGCAATCCCTTCTTTTTTTTGATGTCATTGACGGAACTCTTCAACTCTTTTAAATATATAGAGGATTAATATGGTAAATTTGGGGAAATTAGTTTTGGAGCTTAGTAGGTTGGGGAAGGGGTGTATGTTGGACTTTTGTATACAGGTGAAGAAGTGTATACTGGAGTTTTGTAAACTGGTTTTGGAGTGTAAATAGGAGTTGGTGTGTAAACTGGCTTGTAAGCTGGTGTAGGGTGATAGATAGGGACCTTGTAAACGGGTTTTGGGATGTAAGTCGGGCTCTTGTACACGGGTTTTGGAATGTAGATTGGGCTCTTGTACACGGGAGATGGGGTGTATACGGGGCTCTTGTACACTGGAACTGGAGAGTAGACGGGGCTCTTGTACACGGGAGATGGGGTGTATATTGGTTTCTTGTACACGGGAGATGGGGTGTACACGGGGCTCTTGTACACGGGAGATGGGGTGTACACGGGGCTCTTGTACACGGGGCTCTTGTACACGGGAGATGGGGTGTACACGGGGCTCTTGTACACGGGAGACGGGGTGTAGACAGGGCTCTTGTACACGGGAGATGGGGTGTATACTGGTTTCTTGTACACGGGAGATGGGGTGTACACGGGGCTCTTGTACACGGGAGATGGGGTGTAGACGGGGGTCTTGTACACTGGTGTAGGGTGGTAGACTGGTTTTGGAATGTAGACCGGTGATGGAGTGTAGATTGGGCTCTTGTAAGCGGGAGATGGAGTGTATATTGGTGTAGGTTTGTATACTGGCTTTGGTACATAAACAGGTGATGGACTGTACACAGGTTTGTTGTAAGATGGAGATGGGTAGTAGGCTGGTTTCTCGTATTTAGGCTTCGAAACATAAACCGAGGCTTTGTAGTATGGTGATGGAGAATGGACATAATCAGGTGACTTGTATTCTGGTGATGGCGTGTATGAGCTGTAGTAGCCATCGGCACACGCAATGGCTGCCATGGACAGAACAAGTAGGGAGGAAATCAAGAGATTCATGGAAGCCATTTTCTACTCCTTTTTTTCTTCAATGCTGATTATAGATGAAGAATAAGAAACACAAGAAGATGAGAAGGTGATTGTTGATGGTAATGGCTGGTGTTTATATAGACTTTTTTTTAGTCACCATGAGTTTACATCAATGGAACTTAATTGGTTGCACGATGGCATAAACATCTATAGCCAAGGTTGCATTTTGAGAATGTCTTATTTTGGTGGTGCATTGCATCTTAGACGTGCAGTGAGGTCTCAATATTTATTCCAACAATATTATTTAATACAAGGAATAATGGAGACTTAGTTATATTGGGTTATTTTTGTTGGTAGAAATGATAGTAACGATATTTAACTAATGTTTACTCTGTTTCTTGCTGTTTTTTCAATAAATTACTAAATAGTGCCGTCTCTCTTTACCAAAAAAAACAAAAACTAATGTTTACTCCGTAAACGTAAATGTAACGATGTAAGTTGTCTAATAGTCATCAAAACATCTATCTATCTATCTATATATATATATATAATAATTTATGCGTTTGAGAAAGTAATGGTAATTGTGACTCATTAATGATTAAACTTATTTTTTTTCTCTTTTTTTTATTTCTCATTATCCAATTATCATTGAGACTTATTAAATGTGTAATAAAACCATAAATATGTGCTTAATTGTTTAGTATTTCCACCATTTTAATCTTTTTTTTCTTCGCTCTTCACCTTCAGTTCGTATGACGATGAAGATCAATCTGAGCAACGTAAACGACTATGTGATTTTGGTACATATATAAGAGATATTCAACTCATTTTATTATAATTTACTAAAACTACATATATGAAAAGTATATAAATATAGAAAAAAATAAAAAGTGTTGCTCGCGCGTATTTACCCGTTGAGGAGACCATTGCAGCCATCAGGTCAGATGGAGGAGGAACCTGGGCCGACTGAGCTGATTGAGCAGAGGGAAGAGGAGTAGGAGGGCGGTAAAGACTGTACACAGACGAGGGCGAGTATTTACCCGTTGAGGAGACCATTGCAGCCATCAGGTCAGCTTGAGAGCAGCGAGTGAGAAGGTCGTCGTGGATGGCGAGAAGAGAGCGCCAGCACCAACTGTCACAACCAAGAGGTGTAATTGTCCAGAAATCATCCGAGCGGAGAGTGTAGTTTTGCAGCCATCAGAGCCAGAGACTGGGAATATTTTCTGCAATTTCGAAGATACTTCTCACAATACATGCCTTGTTCCAAGCGAGCAATTCTTTGAAGCCTAAGCCACCTTCCTGTTTCGGGCGACACACATTACTCCATGCGACAAGATTACGATGACCTGAGTCCTTTCCAGTCCAGAGAAAACTTCTGATGAGGCTTTCAATCTTCTGCATGACGTTTTTGGGAATAACGATAACATTGCACCAGTACACCTACAAACTAAGAAGAACAGAGTTAATTAGTTGAATACGGCCGGCGTAGGAGAGGTTTTTTGAGGTCCATAATTGAAAACGAGAGGTGATTTTGTGGATGAGAGGGTTGAAGGCTTGTTTGTGGAGCTTTTTAGAACCGATAGGCAGACCTAGGTAGGTGAAGGGGAGGCTCAGTGATGAGGGATTTGGTGACATTATCAACACCGCCAAAGAAAACAACAGATTTACTGCTGTTAATGATCTCATTGGTCTCCATTATTTCTCATTATTTCTCATTCAAGCTCATTGCAAGACTTTGGGCTACTTTTATCCAGTCCATTATTTCTCATTATTTCTCACTTTGTTACATTAAATGTAGCTCTATTATTTATCCTTCAAACGGAATCCGAATTATACAAATGAACATATTAAAATAATAATTTGAGTTAAAAGTATAAAGATAAATTAAATTATAATAAAACTTTTTTTTTAATTGCAAAAATATTTTTTTGGACTATTATACCCCTCAAATGGATATGACAGTCATATCCATTTGAAATTGGACAGTTATGTCATTAAATTACGGAAAGGAAAAATGTCATGTAATAATACTTGTTAAAATGATAAATGAGAATGAATGTGGAGCCTTGGATCAAGAGAGATCCAAGAGCCCATATGATGACACATGGCACCCCTTCTCACCACCGCCGGACCTCCGCCGGACCACCTCCGACCACCGCCGGACCACCTCCGACCACCGCCGGACCATCTTTGGGACTCGCCGGAATAAAATTGTCACAAGGATGTATAAAATTGTTCACAAATATTACAAAATTATTTATTACTAAATGTTCATCACGTTGTTCATAAATGTTCATCACAATGTTCATAAATGTTCATTTTGATATACTCTACTGAATGTTCATCACATTTTAATTACATGTTCACCAACAGAATGTTCATCACATTATAATTAAATGTTCATCACATTATATTTAAATGTTCACCAATTTGAATTAGACTTAAATTTTCATTTATTTTTATACTTTAACTTTTTCATTTATTATTGGACCACCGCCGGACCGTCGCCAGACCACCTCCGACCACCGCCGGACCATCTTTGGGCCTCACCGGAATAAAATTGTCACAAAGATGTATAAAATTGTTCACAAATATTACAAAATTATTTATTACTAAATTTTCATCACGTTGTTCACAAATGTTCATCACAATGTTCATAAATGTTCATTTGTACATACTCTACTGAATGTTCATCACATTATACTTAAAAGTTCACCAACTGAATGTTCATCACATTATACTTAAAAGTTTACCAACTGAATGTTCATCACATTCTACTTAAATGTTCACCAATTTTTAATGAAGATAAAGTGTTCATAAATGTTCATCACAATGTTCATAATAGTTCATTTGTACATACTCTACTGAATGTTCATCACATTATACTTAAAAAGTTCACCAACTGAATGTTCATCACAATCTACTTAAATGTTCACCAATTTTTGATGAAGATCAAGTGTTCATAAATGTTCATCGCAATGTTCATAAATGTTCATTTGTACATACTCTACTGAATGTTCATCACATTATTTTTCTACTTTAACTTTTTCATTTATTATTGGACCACCGCCGGACCACGTCGGACCGTCGTCGGGCCTCCTCCGGACCGTCGTCGGGCCTCCTCCGGACCGTCGTCGGGCCTCCTCCGGACCGTCGTCGGGCCTCCTCCGGACCGTCGTCGGGCCTCCTCCGGACCGTCGTCGGGCCTCCGCCGGACAACCACCGGGTGGTCGCCGGGAAGTCGTCGGGTGGTTGCCGGACCACTACAAGTGGAGGTAGCTAGTTTAATCTAAGCCATTGGATGTCAAGACATCCAATGGCTTAGATTCATTCTTATTTATCTCTATAAGAGGGTTTATTATGGGATTCAAAAATGGGGTAGTTAAGACAATATTTTTCTAGATTTGTTTGTTTCCATCTTGGGCAGTAGCTAGAAGAAGTTGCTCATTGAATTTCCCTCCTAAGTGTGCTCAATCAACACAGATCACCTGATACAATCACAAAACCTGTCACCCTATATGACTGTATGTGGATGCTATTCTTCTGATTAGTAATTCTATGACTGCTATTTCTGGTGTTGACATTGACCTTAAAAAACATTTTGACATGAAGGACTTGGGTCCTGCTCAGAAAATTCTAGGAGTAAATATTATCAGAAACAGAAAAGATAAAACTATGATGTTATCTCAAGCGGGTTACTTACATAAAGGGCTAGGTAGATTCTCCATGTTAGATTCTAAGTCTTCACCTATCCCACTAGGTGCTCACTTGGATCTGACAACTGACATGTTCCCTTCTACTCCTGAAGAAATAAATAGGATGAAAGATACTCCTTATGATGTGGATGTAGGATCGGTGATGTATTCTATGCTATTTACTAGACCTGATCTTGAATTTGCTATAAGTGTATTGAGCAGGTACATGTCTAAACCTGGTGAACAACACTGGGGTGGCATGAAGTATGCTGTGAGGTACATTAGCTGGCACTAAAGATCATGGTCTTGTTTATTCTGAACACACCTCCAGAAATGAGTTAGCTGGATTTGTGGATTCAGATTATGACAGTAATAGAGATACTCGTAAGTCCATTACCTCTTACTTCTTTACTTGGGCTGGTAATTACATCTCATGGAAGTCTTCTACTGAGGCAGAGTTTATTGCTGCTACTGAGGCTTGTAAAGAAGCTTTGTGGTTGAAAGGTATTATGTATGAAATACATAATGTTGTTTACACCCATGTGATTCATATGGATAGTCAGAGTGCTTTGTATCTTTGTAAGGATCATGTTTATCATGAAAGGTCTAACCATATCGATGTTAGACTTCACTTTATCAGGGATGAAGTAGAAAAAGAGCATGTTAAGTTGGTAAAGATTGTTGTTAATCCAACAGATTTTGGCACTAAGATTGTTCCCACTGACAAGTTTTGTTTTTGTAGTGACAGTCTCCATGTCAATGATGTTCACTGAGGCGTGGATGAGCTCAGGACAACTTGGAGGTGACCCATATGACTCAGGTTAGGGATTACTGTGTTTATACTAAATCAGGCTTAGAAGGGCAATTGTTGTAATTATAAGCCAGCTTAGTATACATGTTGTGTGTCTATATTATATGGTTGAGGTTACTTAGGAACTTAGGGATTTAGGCATATTAGCTAAGTCTTAATTTGTGACTAAATTAAGTCACCCCATTATAAATGGTCTGGAGCTTTAATTGTGGTTACAGAAATGGGCTTGGGCTTTTTCCATAATAAGACTTGAAGCCCATCAAAGAAGGTTGACTTGATCTGTGAAGAAGTGGTTCGAGATTGCTCACTAATTGGCATGTATATAAGCTCTTGGTTGGCACTGTTCATCATCAGACAATTTCACTCGCTCAAAGCAAAAACCCTAGCAGAGAAAAAAAGAAAGAGAGAAAGAGAGAGAGAAGTGGTTCGCGACGTCTCCGGTTGTTTTCTTCGACGTTGCTTGGTGGTTGTCTTGGTCACTTGTGTTGAAGTTCTTGTGAAGAACTTCGGTTGCCCAGAAAGGGGGTTGGATCCCTTCTACGTACTTAGTCTTCTCGAGTCTCTCTTGCTTCTGTATTGCTTCGTTTGTATGTGTCTTTGAGTTTTCTGAGTGCTCCCTTGTAATTGATACTCTGTAATCCTCGATCTAGTGCATTGGGTTTGAGCCTCCTGTCACCGGGCTCCGCGGATGTAGGGATTTTCCGAACCGCGTAATCAGAACTAGCTTGTGTTCTTAATTTTTGCTTTACTTTATGTGTTCTTACGATCGATCGATTACCTTTGCGAGTATTGGTTCTCATACCTGATATCAGTATATGGATACCAAACAAGCCCTTAGTTATATTGGGTTTTTTTTGTTGGTAGAGATGATAGTAACGATATTTAACTAATGTTTACTCCGTAAATGTAACGATGTAAGCTGTCTAAGAGTCATCAAATCATCTATCCATCTATCTATATATAAAAGTTGATGGGTTTGAAGAAGTAAAAGCAACATGTACCTAGTAAATGCTACTCTAATATTTTAAATCTTTTAAATCTTTATCCTAATTACCTATTTTCTTAAATGTTAATTCCATCATCAACTAAGAACACACCATCTTCGTCTCATTCCTCTATCACAATCTCCAAATTCATTCTCATCTCTATCAGGTTCATCAATTCCTTCGTTTCATTCCGACGCCTCATCCTTCCCCGATTAAAAATTAATCTGGATTAATTAGATATTTTTCATCTATATATTGACAACACCTAAGATTGATTCATATGCATGGCCTCAGTAAAACATGTAACACGCCACAGGTAACACGCCAAACAACATTGGCCTCAGTAAAACATGAACATCATATAAATACTTTATGTTGTAGATTTCGGTTGTAACCACTGTTGCAATAGTTGTATTTGCATTTTACGAGTTTGTAGAATTGAATTATATCACCGTTCACTCATTTTAAATTTATGACATGTTTAATGACTAACCGCAAACGAAAAACTGTGATTTCCCCGCGCGAAGCGCGGGTTTCCGGATCTAGTATATATATATAAAAATCAATGAGTTTGAGAAAGTAATTTTAATTGGGACTATTTAATGTTAAACTTAATTTCTTTCTCTCTATCTATCTTCTATTAATCAATCATAATTGAGACTTATTAAATTTCTAAAAAATCATAACTATGTGCTTTATTATTAATATTTCCACCTTTTTCATCTTTTTTCCTTCACTCTTGAACTCCAATTCGAGCACCGCCAACGACTATGTGATTTTGTAATCCTTATACCCGACTCCATGCCCTCCCTGGAATCTCCCAAGAGCCCCAAACCCAAAAGCTTCACCTTTTCCCCAAATCGAAAACCTAATATCCCAAATCTGATATCTCTCACTTCAATTAGCTCAAATTTCTGCTACAAACTTCTTATTACAGTACTTCTTTGGGCTCTATGGGGGCGCAATCGAGGAAGAGGGCTTCGGGAGGAACGTCTGCGTGGAGTGGTCGTTTTCCTAGGGTTCCAGTATCGAAACTCTACTGCGAGATCTGTATTCACCAAGTCACTGCCACTAGAAGCAAGGGCTAATTCGAGGAAGAAGCCAACCATCGAACCGCATGAAGCCTGGTGCGAAGCCACTCTGGGATGGCTCAATCCGTGGCCATGGAGGAAGGAAAAAAGATGCTCAGATCGGCTCTGGGAAGGCTCTGTGCGAGGCAGGGAGGAAGTCGGGCGAGATTCCGAGGTTATCACCCAGATGGATCAACAATGGAGGTCGAAGATAATCTTGTATGGCTGTCTTTACCCAAAGCATCAACAATCCGAAGGATCCCTGTGCCTTTACAGGTTTGAAACCCTCTATCACCTTATGTTTACCCCTTTGTTCATCTCCTTTAAAATTATCTGGTATCCGGCACACTACTATATATATGCATACTCAATAACCTGTAATCCACACTATTCTCTCCATCCTCGATATATCTCCTATCAATACCATTCTCGAAATCAAAAAGTCTTTAATTCCATGGCTAACACAAAAAAAACCTTTGCTGAGGTCCTATGTTCAACAACTAGAACAAGTGAACAAGAGGAACAAAATGGCAACCTCCCTAACACCGGAAGAGTAACAACCTCCAACCAACAAGATAGCCTCACCCAAAATAACCCTAAAATAGTGGTAGCTAAAGCTAGGCATGATGCCACCCAAGCAAACTATGTAAGAGTATCTCTGAAAAATCCTAGCAAGAGTTCTGATGCTCCTAAGACCAGCAGGAAGGAAACTGATAGCTCAGCTAAGAGAGCTAACCAAGATGGAGGGAGCTCTCTGTCTCCAGACAGTAGCAACAAAGGAACCTGCTCTAGGGCTAAGGTGTCCACCACCAAAAAACTGAACTGTCCAGAGGATACCAACAAGGAAGAAGGCCATATCAGTAGCCACACTCACAACAAAAGATGCTCAAACAAAAACAACAAGGAAGAAAATGCTGAGGGGTTTAAGAAGGAGGAACCAAACCCTACCACTACCAGGAAAGCCTCAACAAAGGAAAAAGGTATGTGCTACTCCCTCCAATATAAAATGGAGACCAATAACAAATTCTGGAATTCAAGGAACAAGCACACAAATCGAACAACAGAGATCAATAAACTCGTCACTAACAAGTTAAATTGGTAGTGGCCAATGAATTCTCTACAACACCTTATGGCTTATTCTATACTTGATAACTGGAGATTAGTCTATCTTCTTCCTGAGTTAGTAATCTTTCCTTGTAATGTAGCTTTCTTGCTGACTGATGAAACCAGTGGTAATGCCTTTATGGTTGTTGCCTTCAATGAAATTAAATTACTTGCTTACTTCTACCTCTTACATTTACAACTTGTGTATGAACTGCCTACTCTTTATTCCTTGCACTTCCTTAAGCCTTATTATATATGCCAACAACTGCTAAATCAACTACTAATTGGATACTCTACAATTACAGGAACCAAATGTAACATACAACCAGGAACCAGAGACAAAAACAAAAAGGGGAACAAGCTGTACAAATTCAGGACTCATGGAAACAAAGAAAATGTTAAGAAAGAAATTCTGGACTGGTACTCATTACAGATCTACTTGTGCCTTAACAGCAATGTATGTAACTGGACTGTTGTGGTGACCAAGCCATTGATTAGGCTTGGGTTTTCTGTACATAACAACACAAGGACCATCTCACAGGAAAAAATGAACGAAGTGCAAATAGGTCATGGAAATTTTTTCCAAAAACAAAGGCCCAACAAATTCCACCATACCAAACTACACATACTCTTCGTTAAAAGAAATAAGCTGAACCCATTAACATATGCCCTCAACACTGACAATCCGAGCAGTGAACAAATCAAGAACAAAACAAACAGCATGGGTAATGGAGAAAATAATATAGATAAGAAAGTACCAAATAACAAGAGCTCTAGAACTAGTAGGAAAAAAAAAACTAAAAATTGTACACCAGCAAATACTCATGTATCCAACAACACAATTAGAATGTATAAACACCAATCTCGCCACGAAAATAGTCATCTATGAAGATTGCACTATGGAATGTCCGAGGCATAGGACGGAAAAATGCGTGGCTAGACATTGATATTTTCTGCAAGATTCACCACATTCAGATGATGGCTCTTGTGGAAACCAAATCACAAAATATACCAGAGGAGAAAATATGGAAAAAAGCAGGTTTCGACCATATGGCTTGCTCTCTGGCAATAGGTTACTCGGGGGGTATTATAGTGGTTTGGAAAGAGTTCCAACTACGAAACGAGGTCATCCAATTACACACAATAGATAACCGATTTATCTCCTTCAACTACATTGACCACGAGAACAGTTCCGAAATATGCATTATATTTGCATATGCACCTCCACAAGAAAGGGATAAAGATTCATTCTGGAATGACATAAACAGATTCATCTCTACCATTAGTATCCCTTTCCTAATAATGGGTGATCTTAATGACATACTCACCAGTGAAGATAAGGAAGGAGAAGCTATACCAAACCAAGGAAAACTTAGAAGACTGAATGAGTTTGCGAATGCAAATGATCTCGTTGATCTACCAACATCAGGAAACAAATTCACATGGAGAAAATCCAGAACCCAAACAAATACTATTAGGGAAAAATTAGATAGAAAAATGGTACAACACCAGATCATGAGTTGGTATCCTCTAATAAATACGAAAAATCACGCCTTCTCCTCATCTGATCACTGCCCTATATCCACAGATATATCAAACAATATAAGCATCCAAGCTCAACCTTTCAAATTTGAAATGATGTGGACTAAAAGAAAAGACTTTACTAACTTGGTGCAACAAGTCTGGAGGAGTGAATTCCAAGGAACTCCAATGTTCAAACTCACAAAAAAAACACAACTACTTAAATCAAAGACTAAGGAATGGAACAAAACTAGATTTGGGAATATTTTTGAGCAACTAAAGAAAGTTGAAGAAGAACTCATCAAAATCCAAACAACACCTGTTGACTCTCTGTTGGATAATCACACTAAGCAAAATAATCTTATATGTAAAAAACAAAATCTTTTATCATTCCAGAAATCGTACTGGAATCAGAGAGAAAAAACAACCAAACTGAAATATGGTGATGCTAACACTAAATACTTTCACCGAGTTGCCTCGGGGAAAAGAGCAAGGAAGAACATTAAAGAAATTACTACTACAGAAGGTACATTAATTCTAGGACTGGAGAATATCAGACAAGAAATCAGGAACGACTTTACCAAGAGATTCACGAAACAACACATCGATCAACACAAGATCAATACTATTTTAAAAATATCAAACCTGAAATTTCAAGCAGTGATAACTCCGAACTTACAAAAAATGTAACCAATGAGGAAATCTTCAAGGCCATTAAGGACATCCAAGAGGATAAAACACCAGGTCCAGACGGAATGCCTTCTGGCTTCTATAAAAAATACTGGGACATAGTTGGACCAGACCTAATTAAAGCCGTTAAAAGCTTTTTTCATTCTGGAAAAATGCTTAAACAAATTAACCACACCTTCATTACCTTAATACCAAAGAATGAGAACCCTCGAAGCACCAACCACTACAAACCAATCAGCCTTTGTAATACGGTCTATAAAGTTATATCTAAAATAATTACAGAAAGAATTAAGAGGGTCATTCAAAAAATTGTTCACCCTCTCCAAGGGGATTTTGTTAAAAGTAGATCCATACAGGACAATGTACTAATTGCACATGAAGTGTTCCACTCTTTCAAAACAAAAACTGGGAAAGACGGATGGCTAGGGTTGAAGCTAGACATGGAGAAAGCGTACGATAGGGTTGACTGGTCATTCCTTCTCCAAACCCTTAAAAAATTCGGCTTCTGTGACCAATTCATTGATTGGATAAAAGAATGCATCCAATCAGTATCTGTTTCGGTACTAGTTATCCAAGGACCCACTGACCAATTCTTCCCAAGCAGGGGCCTCAGACAAGGAGACCCATTGTCACCATTTCTTTTCATAATCAGTGCTGAAGTTCTCACTCGAAACCTACAAATGGCGGCTGACCAACAAAGAAACCCGATAGGAATCAAGATTACTAGAGGAGGGACTAGATCGAATTCCCTTTCTCGCCTTTGCAGATGACATAATCATCTTCTCGGATACAAAACTATCAACTTGCCAAACAATTAAAAACATTATTGATGACTATTGCTCTGTCTCAGGACAGTTAGTCAACTTCCACAAATCAGCCTTCCAAGTAACAACGAACACAAGTAACTCAGCTAAATCGCATATACAACAAATTTTCCAGGTCAACCAATCAACAAATCTAGAGAAATACTTAGGATGCCCCATAATTAACGAACAAGTCACCCAACACACCTTCTTCCCAATAGTAGAAAAATCAAGTCAACAACTAACAAAATGGAAAGCTAACTCACTTTCTATGGAAGGTAGAAAAGTATTAATTAAATCAAACTTAGCAGCTCAACCCAACTATATTATGCAAAGTTTCATGCTACAAGACAAAACTCATAAAAAACTTGACAAAATCAATCGTAAATTTTACTGGAATAAAGGCGAAAACCAGAGACCAATGATTCGGTGGAATGATGTCTGCAAGCCTAAGGACAAAGGTGGTCTAGGGTTGCGTAACAGTAGAGACACGAATGTAGCCTTACAGATGAAACTACTATGGAAGATACTAACAGAACCCAATAACATCTGGGTAACAATTATAAGTGAAAAATACCTGAAAGGAGCAAATATTATCAAGTATAAAAAAACAAAAGATAAGAAAGCATCATGGCAATGGTCACAAATGGCTAAATTAATCCCAGAATTCACAAAAGGCCTTATCTGGAAAGTAGGAGATGGGCAAACAATAAAATTTTGGGAGGATAACTGGTACCCAGAAAAGCTAATTGATCAAATATATACAGAGGAACCTATCAATGATCAAGAGAACATAGCCGCGTTCCTCTGTGAAGATAGAAGCTGGAACATTTCCAAGCTTAGGAAATACTTTAATGAGCAATCTATCAAGAAAATAATATCTTACCCAATTCCTATAAACCATATCCGAGACAGATTGTACTGGAAAGCAAGCAAAAATGGATGGTTCTCTACGCGTAGCGCAATTGATATGCTATACGAGATTAGAGATCTTCAACCATCTTACAACGAATGGATCTGGAAACTAGATATCCTACTAACTCGGGTGAAACTAGTTGAAAGACATACCCCAATTACTACCAATTGTCCTAACTGCAATAACTGTTATGAAGATATCCACCATTTTCTCTTTAAATGCAATATAACACGCCAAGCCCTGAACAAATATAATGATTCCTATACCAATATACTAGACGAAATCTATGACGAGGAATGCTCAACCATAGCATTACTAAATAAATTAAGAGAAAAAGCAACCAAAAGTGATATTAACAAATCACTATTATTTGGTGGTCCTTATGGTTTTATCGAAATAAGAAGATTTTCAACGAAACTGAATTTAACAAACTACCAAACATAATTCAATTTATCAACCAACATAGAATAGAATGGGCTAAATCAAAAAAAGAAATGGAAGAAGATGGAAACGAACCCGCACTAACCAAAAAACCCACACGAAGGAAAAGGGCAAAAATCAAATGGACTAAACCATTAAACAACTATGTCAAACTAAATGTTGACGCTTCTGTCCCATCAAATGGACCTGCATCATTTGGCACCATCATTCGAGACCACTTGGGGAAACCTATCCATATGGAAAATGGTAACCTTGGATTCGTCTCACCTCTTACTACGGAAGCCCTCGCAATGCACATGGGCATCCGAGCGGCTATCCAACTTGGAATCTCTCACATCGAGATTGAAGGTGATAATCTTCACCTTATTAAGGCCTTAAACGGCGTGTGGGCTTGCCCATGGGAAATTGACTTAATTGTTCCAGACATTAATCTTGACTTGCGACATTTCCTATCTTATCGGATTTCCCATGTCTTTAGGGAGATTAATGGAGTGGCGGACCATATTGCAAAAATGAACCACTTCACCCAATCACCCGATTTGGCATCCTATCCAGATCTCCATGATCTCGTCCTTCGGGACGCTCTAGGGCAGTGTGTTTCTCGGTAAATATACTCCCCTAAATGCTTTCCTAATCAAAAAAAAAAAAAAAAAAAAAAACGACTATGTGATTTTGGTTTATATATGAGGGATATTCAATTTTGTTATTAAAAATTACTAAAAAATACATATGTGAAAAAATATCTTAAGCATATGAATATCGCCAAAAATAAAATGTGTTTGGCCGAGTCTAGTTCTCAAGATATATGTGCTCGTATGATCGCATTCAAAAAAGGTATATAAATCGAAACATTCATACAAACTGGCAATAGTACGTATACCATCTACAAATTAGAGGTAATTAGGTTACATCAACCAATATCATAGAATAATCAAGAAAATCAAAGAAGATGGTAAACGGAAATTTAATTCTATAAGCCTATTATTATTCTAAACAGGCTTATAGTACGGTTTAGAATAATAACAGGAAATTCACCAAAAAAAGAATAATAACAGGGAATTCACCAAAAAAAAGAATAATAACAACTTATTTCTCATTCAAACGGCCGAATTATGATCTCCATTATTTCTCATTATTTCTCATTCAAGCTCATTTCTCATTATTTCTCATTCAAGCTCATTGCAAGACTGTGGGCTACTTTTATCCAGTCCATTATTTGTCATTACTAGTCCTTTTCTGTCTTTACTACGCACGGCTAAGATGAATTTTAATAAAAAACTTTGTACTCTATAAATATGAATTAGTAGTTGTAATACCGTATGTTTAACATATATTTTTATTTTGAATCTATATTATTATTTTATAATCTATTATTGTGTTCAATTATTGTTGTATCTATAATAGAATTAAATACAATATGAAATATATTATATAAATATTAATCTTATATTCATACATGATGATTATAATATGATGATTATCTTTGTGAAAATAATTTATTACCTTTTTTACCATCTAAATATTCTATCAGGTTATCTTTCATGAAACCACACCTGAGAGTCGAGTAATGTTGAAATATTATCTTTTTTGTATTTAATTTAACCCCATAATAATGATATCTACGTAATCCTAATAATATATCTTATTATTATGATATTAAAATCCTTACAATATCCTTTAATAAGTGAGTATATTTTATCCTTAAGAGCAAAGAGAATGTAAATTATATTCAAAGGATACTAAAATAATAAGATTTATATTGTAAATAATATCTTTATATATAAATATATATATATATCTTTAATAGGTGAGCATATTTTCTTTAGATATATCGTGGTGTCAATATCCTTTAATATAAGATTTATATTTTATCATATATCTTGAAGTGTAACTTTTATCATTTTTATCATTTTTTCAGTAATGTTTTTTTTTTCCGGTGGCGCAAGCAAAATATATTGGGTTTTTTTTCCGGTGGCCCAAGCAAAAGTCCAACCAAAAATGAATATATTCATGAATATCTTGTTGAATATTTTTTAACCACCCTCAAAAATTATATATATTATGATTAGGATTTCTCACTTAATTACATTAAATGTAACTCTATTATTTGTCATTTAAACGGAATTCGAATTATACAAATGAACATATTAAAATAATAATTTGAGTTAAAAATATAAAGATAAATTAAATTATAAAAAACTTTTCTTTTTAATTGCAAAAATATCTTTTTGGACTATTATACCCTTCAAATGGATATGACAGTCATATCCATTTGAAATTAGACAGTTATGTCATTAACTTACGGAAAGGGAGGTAGTTAAGACAATATTTTTCTAGATTTGTTTGTTTCCATCTTGGGCAGTAGCTAGAAGAAGTTGCTCATTGAATTTCCCTCCTAAGTGTGCTCAATCAACACAGATCACCTGATACAATCACAAAACCTGTCACCCTATATGACTGTATGTGGATGCTATTCTCCTGATTAGTAATTCTATGACTGCTATTTCTGGTGTTGACATTGACCTTCAAAAACATTTTGACATGGATTTCAGCCAACATTCTGAAAGGTGCCACGATTTGGAATTATACCGTGAAACGTAGTGACAACCATCTTATCAAATCCATTGTCCTTATCAGAAATGAGTTACTTGTGAATCGTACTATTGCTGATCTACAAGCACTCATGCGCAACACCGTCGGTAACTACTCTTCTAGCAATGTCTACTTCTCTCTCCGACCGGACAAGACTGATGTTTTGTGGTGTAAAGGAATTTGGGGGTAAGCTTAACATACCTAGATGCAGTTTTACTACTTGGCTAGCTGGTCACAAGCGTCTCCCTACTAGGCACCGTCTCCAACAGTGGGGCATCTCTGCTTCCTCCACATGCGTTTTATGCAACTCTCACCCAGAAACAGAGAATCACCTCTTTCACCAATGCAACTTCAGCAATCAAGTGCTCACAAGTGTCCTAAGATGGACCAAGCTCAATCGACAATTCACAACTACGAGACAATGGCTCACATGGCTCGGCAAGCCGTCTCATCTCAAGAGCTTCATAGGTCAAATCCGGTGTGCAATCTTCTCAGCCTACATCTATCATATTTGGGCATCTAGGAACCATCTCATCTTCCGAGAGATCAAGCCGGATCCAACTTCTTGTGTTAATGACATCATACAATCTGTGAAGGTTTTTGCCTCTAGTAAGTGGAAGAAAATGCACTCACAGGAGGCTAGAACATGGGCATCAATTCTTAATATCAATATTGGAACATCAGGACGAGGTTGACACATCAACTTGCACTGCATAGATCATTCTTAGATTAGCATTTTGCTAACACCATTTGATGTAATTTTGTGATTAGTATCCCTTTTTGCTACACCTGGGTCCTTAGGAATTGTAAATCCATTTTTGATCAATATATATAAAAGCGTAACTCTTCAAAAAAAAAAAAGAACTGAAAAAGTAGGAGAGAGCGGAAACAAAAAGTAGAAGACGACAAAAATATCATTTAATATATTTTTAAATTGATTTATTATTTAGTTATGAAATTTGACACATGTGTTTTATTCATTAAAGGTGCAGTCAATTTCTTACATATGTCAATTTGTGTATAAATTGTCTTATACACAACATGTAAACATAGCAAGGTCCGAAATATGAATTACATTGTAACACACACGAAATGCAGAGCATCCATTAAGCAGTAATCGAGCAATTGTCCTTAGAAAATATATAAAAAAAGTCGAGCTCAATCAATATTTATCTCAGTTTGTTTGATTCATCGTCCTACATCGTAGCTAAGCTTTAGTTTATCCTTCATTCATCTGGTTATTTAAATTGATTGTTTTCGACGTTGTTATTATCTATTCGATCCCAGCTATTCTATACTTGAGAGAATTTGAATTGTTAGGTCTTTTGGTCCGAATAGGGTTGTGAAAAGAGAAATGCATTTTAAAGAATGTGATTTTGTAGTAGTGCCTCGTTTTGGTTAGTTTACTATACGCACCATTTTGTTCTATAAAATCTCCATAAATTTGCTATCTAATCTCTAGTAAGTATTAGGGTATGGATCGTATGGCCCTTCAGATAACTAGATTGCAGAAGATGGTCTTGTTTTAATTGCTTATCATGGGTCGTTGATCGAATTATCTAATCATGCATAATAAGCAGTGCAAAAAATAGAAAAGAACTTTCAGAATCTGTCCCACAGACAGAACTTTGATCAAATAATATTCATTGATTACAACAATAATAGTACATATCACAATTCAAAATATGAAATAATGTAATAAATGTCAAGTGGCTCGATGGCATCCATCATCATTCAAGCAAGCAAGCAATCCCTTCTTTTTTTGATGTCATTGACGGAACTCTTCGACTCTTTTAAATATATAGAGGATTAATATGTAAGTCGGGCTCTTATACACGGGTTTTGGAATGTAGATTAGGCTCTTGTACACGGGAGATGGGGTGTATACGGGGCTCTTGTACACTGGAGATGGAGAGTAGACGGGGCTCTTGTACACGGGAGATGGGGTGTATACTGGTTTCTTGTACACGGGAGATGGGGTGTACACGGGGATCTTGTACACGGGAGATGGGGTGTACACGGGGCTCTTGTACACGGGAGATGGGGTGTACACGGGGATCTTGTACACAGGAGATGGGGTGTAGACGGGGCTCTTGTACACGGGAGATGGGGTGTACACGGGGCTCTTGTACACGGGGCTCTTGTACACGGGGCTCTTGTACACAGGAGATGAGGTGTAGAAGGGGGTCTTGTACACGGAGATAGATTTTCCTTCTTTACATCCATATCAAACAAAAGCTTTAACTTAGAAGATGGTAAATGACCTAATCTCCTATGTAAAAGAAGATCTTAGTTCTCAGTTTTATTAGAAATACTACTAAGTGCAGACAAAGAAGAACTTTCTTTGAGTAAGCAGTCCAACTGTTCAAGCAAGTAGAGCCCCTTTGATTCTTTACCAAGGGTTAGAAGCTTGGTCTGTGAGAGACCCTGCAGAAAGCAAGCTGAATCAGTGAATAAAGCAATACACTTCAGCTTAGCACAAAGTTTGGAGATAGACAATAGATTGAACTTGAAGTTAGGAACAAAGATAACTCCCTCAAGAATGATTGAATCAGTAATCCTAACTCGACCAACCACTTTGACCAACATCATATTACCATTTGGTAATTTGATATTAATAGGATACTGAAGAAATTGATAGTCTATAAACTGACTCAACACATGACACATGTGATCACTTGCACCAGAATCCAAAATCCAAGTAAGTGAAGATGTAATACTACTATAACCAGCAAAAGATAGTAGTTTACCCGCAAAATTGCTCGAAGAACATCCAGGAATATTTTGCAAAAGAGATCTTAGTTGTGCTAGTTCCATGGCAGATAAACCAGCATTAGAAACACCATTATCAGAATCTGAACCTTGATCACAATGAGCACCAGAAATGACTGGCTTCTTGCTATCCTTAGGATAGCCAATAATCTTGTAGCATGACTCCACTAGATGTCATGGCCTCTTGCAGTGGCTACAGATCTTGGGATTCTTTCCTTTGTATGTACCTTTACTTTGATTACTTGCTAGAAAGGCATTAGCATCAGTAATCTGAGAAGGAGCCTTGATATCCCTTTGTTGTTCTTCCTCTACCAGAATAGAATAAGCTTGATTGACAGCAGGTGCAGGAGTGATCATCAATATGTTGCCTCTAGCAACATTGTAGGATTCATTTAATCTCATTAAGAATTGATACAACTTCAATTCTTGATCATAAGCAGATAAAGAACTTGCAGATCCACATGAACAAGCAGGAATCATTCTAATGTTGTCTAATTCATCCCATAAGCGTTTGATTCGAGTAAAATAAGAGCTTATCGAATCAGTACCTTGAGAAATTGATGCCTATTCTTTCTGAATAGAAAATTTTTGAGCACCATTGACTCTTCCATATCTGGAATTCAGCTCTTCCCAAACATCTTGAGTTGTGGTTGCAAACATAACACTGTCTGCAATTGGCTTAGCAAGGGCATTCGTGATCCAAGAGATCACCAGATCATTGCAGCGATCCCAAATTAGGAGCCGAATAGCATCACCAATCAAAGAAGCACGAGGAAACGTTTCATTGATGAAAGAAAGCTTGTTCTTCGTGTTAATCCCCACCATTATATATCGGCGCCAAGACAGGAATCCCTTTTCATCGAAGGGAGTTCAAACAAGCACCATACCAGGGCCATCTAAAGGATGAATATAGAGTGGATCATTGAAATTCGAGATGATATTCGTAGGACTCACCCTTTTCAATCAATCGAGTGAATCAACCACAAATTCTTGCAAAATCTAGGGCTTGCAAGAAAAGAAGAAAGCGATAAGAAGATCTAGAAAGAACAGACAATCGAAATAATGGATTGGAGAATCTCGATCAAACGAACGTGATCGAGGAAACAATTGTGGAAAATAAAAATCGGATACACCAATCTGATACCATGTTTGAATACAAAGTGAGAGAAAGAAAGAAGGGGAATAACAGAATTTTGTATTTAGTTGAATGTTTGTTACATGAAGAACACCAGTATTTATAGCCACAATAAACTCACTAATTACACAACTAATTAAGCTATGTAATAATCCTAACACAAGGTCTGAAATAGAAATTACATTGTAACACACACGAAATACAGAGCAATCAAGCATTCTAGCATCCATTAAGCAATCCTCTTGTAATCGAGAAATACTCCTCGGAAAATAAATATAAAAAAAGTCGAGCTCAATCAATATCGATCTCAGTTTGTGTGATTCATCATCCTACGTCGTAGCAAAGCTTTAATTTATCCTTTATTTCATCTTGTTATTTCAATCGATTGTTTTCGACGATGTTATTATCTATTCGATCGACTAGTTGTTGTATACTTTAGAAAATTTGGATTCTTAGGTCTTTTGTCCAAATATGGTTACCAAAGGAGAAATGCATTTTGAAAAAAATGTGATTTTGTAGAAGTAGTGCCTCGTTTTGGTTACTTTGCTATACGTACCATTTTGTTGTATCAAATGTCCATAAATTTGGTATCTAATCTATAGCAAGTATTATGGATCATATGGCGCTTCAGATGAATAGATTGCAGAAGATGATTTTGTGTCAATCGCTTATCAGATGGCTCGTTGATCGAATTATCCAACCATGCATAATAAGCAGTCCAAAAAATAGCGAAGAACTATCGCAATTTGTCCCACAGACCGAACTTCGATCAAATAATATTCATTGATTACAAAAAATAACATTACATATCGCAATTCAAAATATGAAATAATGTAATAAATGACAAATATCTCGATTGCTTTCATCAGCACTCAAGCAAGCAAGCAATCCCTTCTTTTTTTGATGTCATTGACGGAACTCTTCGACTCTTTTAAATATATAGAGGATTAATATGGTAAATTTGGGGAAATTAGTTTTGGAGCTTAGTAGGTTGGGGAAGGGGTGTATGTTGGACTTTTGTATACAGGTGAAGAAGTGTATACTGGAATTTTGTACACTGGTTTTGGAGTGTAAATAGGAGTTGGTGTGTAAACTGGCTTGTAAGCTGGTGTAGGGTGATAGATAGGGACCTTGTAAACGGGTTTTGGGATGTAAGTCGGGCTCTTGTACACGGGTTTTGGAATGTAGATTGGGCTCTTGTACACGGGAGATGGGGTGTATACGGGGCTCTTGTACACTGGAGATGGAGAGTAGACGGGGCTCTTGTACACGGGAGATGGGGTGTATACTGGTTTCTTGTACACGGGAGATGGGGTGTAAACGGGGCTCTTGTACACGGGAGATGGGGTGTACACGGGGCTCTTGTACACGGGAGATGGGGTGTACACGGGGCTCTTGTACACGGGAGATGGGGTGTACACGGGGCTCTTGTACACAGGAGATGGGGTGTAGACAGGGCTCTTGTACACGGGAGATGGGGTGTATACTGGTTTCTTGTACACGGGAGATGGGGTGTACACGGGGCTCTTGTACACGGGAGATGGGGTGTAGACGGGGGTCTTGTACACTGGTGTAGGGTGGTAGACTGGTTTTGGAATGTAGACCGGTGATGGAGTGTAGATTGGGCTCTTGTACACGGGAGATGGGGTGTATACGGGGCTCTTGTACACTGGAGATGGAGAGTAGACGGGGCTCTTGTACACGGGAGATGGGGTGTATATTGGTTTCTTGTACACGGGAGATGGGGTGTACACGGGGCTCTTGTACACGGGAGATGGGGTGTACACGGGAGATGGGGTGTACACGGGGCTCTTGTACACGGGAGATGGGGTGTAGACGGGGGTCTTGTACACTGGTGTAGGGTGGTAGACTGGTTTTGGAATGTAGACCGGTGATGGAGTGTAGATTGGGCTCTTGTAAGCGGGAGATGGAGTGTATATTGGTGTAGGTTTGTATACTGGCTTTGGTACATAAACAGGTGATGGACTGTACACAGGTTTGTTGTAAGATGGAGATGGGTAGTAGGCTGGTTTCTCGTATTTAGGCTTCGAAACATAAACCGAGGCTTTGTAGTATGGTGATGGAGAAGGGACATAATCAGGTGACTTGTATTCTGGTGATGGCGTGTATGAGCTGTAGTAGCCATCGGCACACGCAATGGCTGCCATGGACAGAACAAGTAGGGAGGAAATCAAGAGATTCATGGAAGCCATTTTCTACTCCTTTTTTTCTTCAATGCTGATTATAGATGAAGAATAAGAAACACAAGAAGATGAGAAGGTGATTGTTGATGGTAATGGCTGGTGTTTATATAGACTTTTTTTTAGTCACCATGAGTTTACATCAATGGAACTTAATTGGTTGCACGATGGCATAAACATCTATAGCCAAGGTTGCATTTTGAGAATGTCTTATTTTGGTGGTGCATTGCATCTTAGACGTGCAGTGAGGTCTCAAGATTTATTCCAACAATCTTATTTAATACAAGGAATAATGGAGACTTAGTTATATTGGTTTTTTTTGTTGGTAGAAATGATAGTAACGATATTTAACTAATGTTTACTCTGTTTCTTGCTGTTTTTTCAATAAATTACTAGAGAGTGCCGTCTCTCTTTACCAAAAAAAAAAAACAACAACTAATGTTTACTCCGTAAATGTAACGATGTAAGTTGTCTAACAGTCATCAAAACATCTATCTATCTATCTATATATATATAATAATTTATGAGTTTGAGAAAATAATGGTAATTGTGACTCATTAATGATTAAACTTATTTTTTTCTCTTTTTTTTTATTTCTGATTATTCAATTATCATTGAGACTTATTAAATGTGTAATAAAACCATAAATATGTGCTTAATTGTTTAGTATTTCCACCATTTTAATCTTTTTTTTCTTCGCTCTTCACCTTCAGTTCGTATGACGATGAAGATCAATCTGAGCAACGTAAACGACTATGTGATTTTGGTACATATATAAGAGATATTCAACTCATTTTATTATAATTTACTAAAACTACATATATGAAAAAATATATTAAGTATATGAATATAGAAAAAAATAAAAAGTGTTTGGCTCGCGCGTATTTACCCGTTGAGGAGACCATTGCAGCCATCAGGTCAGACGGAGGAGGAACCTGGGCCGACTGAGCTGATTGAGCAGAGGGAAGAGGAGTAGGAGGGCGGTAAAGACTGTACACAGACGAGGGCGAGTATTTACCCGTTGAGGAGACCATTGCAGCCATCAGGTCAGCTTTAGAGCAGCGAGTGAGAAGGTCGTCGTGGATGGCGAGAAGAGAGCGCCAGCACCAACTGTCACAACCAAGAGGTGTAATTGTCCAGAAATCATCCGAGCGGAGAGTGTAGTTTTGCAGCCATCAGAGCCAGAGACTGGGAATATTTTCTGCAATTTCGAAGATACTTCTCACAATACATGCCTTGTTCCAAGCGAGCAATTCTTTGAAGCCTAAGCCACCTTCCTGTTTCGGGCGACACACATTACTCCATGCGACAAGATTACGATAACCTGAGTCCTTTCCAGTCCAGAGAAAACTTCTGATGAGGCTTTCAATCTTCTGCATGACGTTTTTGGGAATTTGGCTTGCTCTAACAACCAAGAGGCTTTCAAAACTCATATATATTAGTATATCAAAGATATGAGATTGATATCCATATACTGATATACCAAACATCAGGTATGGGTATGAGCCATTTTGATATCCATAACTGATATCAGTATATGGATATCAAATAAGCCCTTAGTTATATTGGGTTTTTTTCGTTGGTAGAGATGATAGTAACGATATTTAACTAATGTTTACTCCGTAAATGTAACGATGTAAGTTGTCTAAGAGTCATCAAATCATCTATCCATCTATCTATATATAAAAGTTGATTGGTTTGAAGAAGTAAAAGCAACATGTACCTAATAAATGCTACTCTAATATTTTAAATCTATTTTTTTACCAAAAAAAATATATTTTAAATCTTTATCCTAATTACCTATTTTCTTAAATGTTAATTCCATCATCAACTAAGAACACACCATCTTCGTCTCCTTCCTCTATCACAATCTCCAAATTAATTCTCATCTCTATCAGGTTCATCAATTCCTTCGTTTCATTCCGACGCCTCAACCTTCCCCGATTAAAAATTAATCTGGATTAATTAGATATTTTTAATCTATATATTGACAACACCTAAGATTGATTCATATGCATGACCTCAGTAAAACATGTAACACGCCACATGTAACACGCCAAACAACATTGGCCTCAGTAAAACATGAACATCATATAAATACTTTATGTTGCAGATTTCGGTTGCAACCACTGTTGCAATAGTTGTATTTGCATTTTACGAGTTTGTAGAATTGAATTATATCACTGTTCACTCATTTTAAATTTATGACATGTTTAATGACTAACCGCAAACGAAAAACTGTGATTTCCCCGCGCGAAGTGCGAGTTTCCGGATCTAGTATATATATATATATTAATGAGTTTGAGAAAATAATGTTAATTGGGACTATTTATTGTTAAACTTAATTTCTTTCTCTCTATCTATCTTCTATTAATCAATCATAATTGAGACTTATTAAATTTCTAAAAAATCATAACTATGTGCTTTATTATTAATATTTCCACCTTTTTCATCTTTTTTCCTTCGCTCTTGAACTCCAATTCGAGCACCGCCAACGACTATGTGATTTTGGTTTATATATGAGGGATATTCAATTTTGTTATTAAAAATTACTAAAAAATACATATGTGAAAAAATATCTTAAGCATATGAATATCGCCAAAAATAAAATGTGTTTGGCCGAGTCTAGTTCTCAAGATATATGTGCTCGTATGATCGCATTCAAAAAAGGTATATAAATCGAAACATTCATACAAACTGGCAATAGTACGTATACCATCTACAAATTAGAGGTAATTAGGTTACATCAACTAATATCATAGAATAATCAAGAAAATCAAAGAGGGATTGCTTCTATGGAATCATGCTTCCCTTGTCCTCGACATTCTCCACACCACCGATCAAATGATTCATTGTAGGCTCACCTCTACCTGGAATTCCTTCTCTTTCCTAGCTACTTTTGTCTATGCCTACAACTCACCAGCAAACCGAGCCCCTCTTTGGAATGATCTCTGCCTCCTCCGCTCCTCCATCACCGAGCCTTGGGCCATACTTGGTGATTTTAATGTGGTTCTGTCCCCTCATGAAAAATTGAACCACTTGGGGCCCTCCATTGGCAGCACCTCCCAAGAGCTCCCCAACCTACTCTCCTCAACGGGACTCACTGATCATCCCTTCTCTGGAAACATGTACACCTGGTGCAATCAACAAAGGGAAACAAATAGGCTCTTCTGCAAGCTGGACAGAGTCCTTGTAAATGGAATGTGGAACTCTGTGTTCACTCAATCCACCGTGCACTTTGGGCATTTTGATGTCTCAGATCATTGTCCTGCCTTGCTTGCAATTCAGTCCCACTCTAGAAGTCCATCACCACCCTTCAAGTTCAATAATGTCTGGACATCTCACTCTATGTTCTTTCCCACTGTTGCTAATACATGGAGCTGGAATTTCCCAAGAAATCCCATGTTCACTCTTGTCTCAAAGCTCAAAGCTCTGAAGCCTCACTTGAAAAAAACTGAAGAACGAGAACTTTGAATCCCTCATATGCAAGCAGAAAGATCTCAGAGGCAAGCTCTCCATGATCCAAGCTGAGGTCATCTCTAGACCTTTTGATGTGAACTTAATTGCTGCTGAGAATTGCACCATCCAGGAGCTGAACACCTCCACTCATCACCTCTCCACCACCACCTCACAACTCGCCAAAATCAAGTTCAAACAATTGGGTGATCAGTGCAACTCTTACTTCTTCCAACTCATTAAACAGAGGAGATCCTTTGCCAAAATCCTCTCACTCACTGATTCCTTTGGCCACATCCTCCATGATCCTGATGAAATCACCAATCATATCCTTACTTACTACAAAAATCTCCTTGGAACCTCCACAAATGTCGCACCTTTCCACCTCTACCCACCTCCCAACGGAACCAACATTCCAACACATCTCATCTCTTCCCTTACCTCACCCATTCTTCCTGTCGATGTCAAGAACGTTGTGTTCTCTATTGGGAATAACAAGGCACCGGGACCAGACGGTTACAACTCATTCTTCTTCAAGAAAACATGGAGTATCATTGGAGACGATGTGTGCACTGTTGTGCTCGACTTCTTCCTCTCAGGTAATCTTCTTAAACAAGTGAATCATTGCTCTATCTCCCTCATCCAAAAAAACCCAAATCCCACACTCATCTCTGATTACAGACCAATATCCTGCTGCTCGGTTATCTACAAAACAATCTCAAAGATTCTTTCCCACCGCCTAAAAAATGCCCTCCCTTTCATCATTAACCCGCAGCATGGTGCTTTTGTCCCTAATCGTTCCATTAAACACAACATATTCCTATGCCAAGAGCTCCTCATAAAATACCCTGGGACCCAAACTTCACCCCGGTGCACCATTAAAATTGACCTTCAAAAAGCTTTCGATACCATCGACCATTCATTCATCCTGTACACCCTTAAGCTTTTTGGTTTCCCAGACTCTTTCATTCATTGGATTAAAATCTGCATATCAACTGTGAAGTTCTCTGTTAATATCAATGGCAAGCTTGAAGGTTTCTTCCAAGGGAAGAGAGGTTTAAGACAAGGTTGCCCGCTCTCTCCCTCCCTCTTCGTAATTGCAATGGAGATGCTTTCCAGAATCATCGCTGCAAAGACCAACAATGCAAACTTCAATTATCACCCGAAGTGCAGCAGGACCCAACTCACCCATCTGACTTTTGCTGATGATCTTATGCTTTTCTGTCGGGGTGATCAAATGTCTGTCAGCATTCTGAAAGAGGCCATTGATGATTTTGGCAACCTCTCAGGTCTTACAGCAAATCTGGATAAGTCGAAGATTTATTTTGGGGGCCTCAACAGTGCAGAGCAGCAGAGCATTGCAAATGGACTTGGGTTGGAAATCGGTACCCTCCCTATGAGGTACCTGGGTATCCCTCTTGGCCACAAGAAGTTAAGCGTCTCTGAATACGCGCCCCTGATCAGCAGAATCACTCAGAAAGTGCAGTCATGGGCAGCTAGAACATGGTCTTATGCGGGGAGACTTCAATTGGTGCAATCAGTCCTCTTCGGGATACAATCTTTTTGGAGCAATATTCTTCCCTTCCCGATTACAGTTGTTGACAAAATCACCTCAATCTTGCGGAGTTTTCTATGGACAGGACACTCACATGGCAACAAGGCTCTTGTCTCTTGGGACGATGTGTGTCAAGCGAAGTCAGATGGAGGTCTCGGGTTCAAGGAACTACTTTCCTGGAACAAAGCTTGTCTTGGAGGAGCTATTTTTGAACTGGATGATAATCAGACTAACATGTGGACTCAATGGATTTCATCCAACATTCTGAAAGGTGCCACGATTTGGAATTATACCGTGAAACGCAGTGACAGCCATCATATCAAATCCATTGTCCTTATAAGAAATGAGTTACTTGTGAATCGTACTATTGCTGATCTACAAGCACTCATGCGCAACACCATTGATAACTACTCTTCTAGCAATGTCTACTTCTCTCTCCGACCGGACAAGACTGATGTTTTGTGGTGTAGAGGAATTTGGGGTAATCTTAACATACCTAGATGCAGTTTTACTACTTGGCTAGCTGGTCACAAGCGTCTCCCTACTAGGCACCGTCTCCAACAGTGGGGCATCTCTGCTTCCTCCACTTGCGTTTTATGCAACTCTCACCCAGAAACAGAGAATCACCTCTTTCACCAATGCAACTTCAGCAATCAAGTGCTCACAAGAGTCCTAAGATGGACCAAGCTCAATCGACAATTCACAACTACGAGACAATGGCTCACATGGCTCGGCAAGCCGTCTCATCTCAAGAGCTTCATACGTCAAATCCGGTGTGCAATCTTCTCAGCCTACATCTATCATATTTGGGCATCTAGGAACCATCTCATCTTCCGAGAGATCAAGTCGGATCCAACTTCTTGTGTTAATGACATCATACAATCTGTGAAGGTTTTTGCCTCTAGTAAGTTGAAGAAAATGCACTCACAGGAGGCTACAACATGGGCATCAATTCTTAATATCAATATTGGAACATCAATACGAGGTTGACACATCAACTTGCACTGCATAGATCATTCTTAGATTAGCATTTTGGCTAACACCATTTGATGTAATTTTGTGATTAGTATCCCTTTTTGCTACACCTGGGTCCTTAGGATTTGTAAATCCGTTTTTGATCAATATATATAAAAGCGTAACTCTTCAAAAAAAAAAAAAAGAACTGAAAAAGTAAGATAGAGCGGAAACAAAAAGTAGAAGACGACGAAAATATCATTTAATATATTTTTTAATTGATTTATTATTTAGTTATGAAATTTGACACATGTGTTTTATTCATTAAAGGTGCAGTCAATTTCTTACATATGTCAATTTGTGTATAAATTGTCTTATACACAACATGTAAACATAGCAAGGTCCGAAATATGAATTACATTGTAACACACACGAAATGCAGAGCATCCATTAAGCAGTAATCGAGCAATTGTCCTTAGAAAATATATAAAAAAAGTCGAGCTCAATCAATATTTATCTCAGTTTGTTTGATTCATCGTAGCTAAGCTTTAATTTATCCTTCATTCATCTGGTTATTTAAATTGATTTTTTTCGACGTTGTTATTATCTATTCGATCCTAGCTATTCTATACTTGAGAGAATTTGAATTGTTAGGTCTTTTTGTCCGAATAGGGTTGTGAAAAGAGAAATGCATTTTAAAGAATGTGATTTTGTAGTAGTGCCTCGTTTTGGTTAGTTTACTATACGCACCATTTTGTTCTATAAAATCTCCATAAATTTGCTATCTAATCTCTAGTAAGTATTAGGGTATGGATCGTATGGCCCTTCAGATAACTAGATTGCAGAAGATGGTCTTGTTTTAATTGCTTATCATGGGTCATTGATCGAATTATCTAATCATGCATAATAAGCAGTGCAAAAAATAGAAAAGAACTTTCAGAATCTGTCCCACAGACAGAACTTTGATCAAATAATATTCATTGATTACAACAATAATAATACATATCACAATTCAAAATATGAAATAATGTAATAAATGTCAAGTGGCTCGATGGCATCCATCATCACTCAAGCAAGCAAGCAATCCCTTCTTTTTTTGATGTCATTGACGAAACTCTTCGACTCTTTTAAATATATAGAGGATTAATATGGTAAATTTGGGGAAATTAGTTTTGGAGCTTAGTAGGTTGGGGAAGGGTTGTATGTTGGACTTTTGTATACAGGTGAAGAAGTGTATACTAGAGTTTTGTACACTGGTTTTGGAGTATAAATAGGAGTTGGTGTGTAAACTGGGTTGTAAGCTGGTCTAGGGTGATAGATAGGGACCTTGTAAACGGGTTTTGGGATGTAAGTCGGGCTCTTATACACGGGTTTTGGAATGTAGATTGGGCTCTTGTACACGAGAGATGGGGTGTATACGGGGCTCTTGTACACTGGAGATGGAGAGTAGACGGGGCTCTTGTACACGGGAGATGGGGTGTATACTGGTTTCTTGTACACGGGAGATGGGGTGTACACGGGGATCTTGTACACGGGAGATGGGGTGTACACGGGGCTCTTGTACACGGGAGATGGGGTGTACACGGGGATCTTGTACACAGGAGATGGGGTGTACACGGGGCTCTTGTACACGGGAGATGGGGTGTACACGGGGCTCTTGTACACGGGAGATGGGGTGTACACGGGGCTCTTGTACACGGGGCTCTTGTACACGGGAGATGGGGTGTACACGGGGCTCTTGTACACGGGAGATGGGGTGTACACGGGGCTCTTGTACACGGGGCTCTTGTACATGGGAGATGGGGTGTACACGGGGCTCTTGTACACGGGGCTCTTGTACACGGGAGATGGAGTGTACACGGGGATCTTGTACACAGGAGATGAGGTGTAGACGGGGGTCTTGTACATGGAGATAGATTTTCCTTCTTTACATCAATATCAAAAAAAGCTTCAACTTAGAAGATGGTAAATGACCTAATCTCCTATGTAAAAGAAGATCTTAGTTCTCAGTTTTATTAGAAATACTACTAAGTGCAGACAAAGAAGAACTTTCTTTGAGTAAGCAGTCCAATTGTTCAAGCAAGTAGAGCCCCTTTGATTCTTTACCAAGGATTAGAAGCTTGGTCTGTGAGAGACCTTGCAGAAAGCAAGCGGAATCAGTGAATAAAGCAATACACTTCAGCTGAGCACAAAGTTTGGAGATAGACAATAGATTGAACTTGAAGTTAGGAACAAAGATAACTCCCTCAAGAATGATTGAATCAGTAATCCTAAGTCGACCAACCACTTTGACCAGCATCACATTACCATTTGGTAATTTGATATTAATAGGATACTGAAGAAATTGATAGTCTATAAACTGACTCAACACATGACACATGTGATCACTTGCACCAGAATCAGAAATCCAAGTAAGTGAATATGTAATACTACTATAACCAGCAAAATATAGTAGTTTACCCACAAAATTGCTCGAAGAACATCCAGGAATATTTTGCAAAAGAGATCTTAGTTGTGCTAGTTCCATGGCAGATAAACCAGCATTAGAAACACCATTATCAGAATCTGAACCTTGATCACAATGAGCACCAGAAATGACTGGCTTCTTGCTATCCTTAGGATAGCCAATAATCTTGTAGCATGACTCCACTAGATGCCATGGCCTCTTGCAGTGGCTACAGATCTTGGGATTCTTTCCTTTGTATGTACCTTTACTTTGATTACTTGCTAGAAAGGCATTAGCATCAGTAATCTGAGAAGGAGCCTTGATATCCCTTTGTTGTTCTTCCTCTACCAGAATAGAATAAGCTTGATTGACAACAGGTGCAGGAGTGATCATCAATATGTTGCCTCTAGCAACATTGTAGGATTCATTTAATCTCATTAAGAATTGATACAACTTCAATTCTTGATCATAAGCAGATAAAGAACTTGCAGATCCACATGAACAAGCAGGAATCATTCTAATGTTGTCTAATTCATCCCATAAGCGTTTGATTCGAGTAAAATAAGAGCTTATCGAATCAGTACCTAGAGAAATTGATGCCTATTCTTTCTGAATAGAAAATTTCTAAGCACCATTTACTCTTCCATATCTGGAATTCAGCTCTTCCCAAACATCTTGAGTTGTGGTTGCAAACATAACACTGTCTGCAATTGGCTTAGCAAGGGCATTCGTGATCCAAGAGATCACCAGATCATTGCAGCGATCCCAAATTAGGAGCCGAATAGCATCACCAATCAAAGAAGCACGAGGAAACGTTTCATTGATGAAAGAAAGCTTGTTCTTCGTGTTAATCCCCACCATTATAGATCGGCGCCAAGACAGGAATCCCTTTTCATCGAAGGGAGTTCAAACAAGCACCATACCAGGGCCATCTAAAGGATGAATATAGAGTGGATCATTGAAATTCGAGATGATATTCGTAGGACTCACCCTTTTCAATCAATCGAGTGAATCAACCACAAATTCTTGCAAAATCTAGGGCTTGCAAGAAAAGAAGAAAGCGATAAGAAGATCTAGAAAGAACAGACAATCGAAATAATCGATTGGAGAATCTCGATCAAACGAACGTGATCGAGGAAACAATTGCGGAAAATCAAAATCGGATACACCAATCTGATACCATGTTTGAATACAAAGTGAGAGAAAGAAAGAAGGGGAATAACAGAATTTTGTATTTAGTTGAATGTTTGTTACATGAAGAACACCAGTATTTATAGCCACAATAAACTCACTAATTACACAACTAATTAAGCTATGTAATAATCCTAACACAAGGTCTGAAATAGAAATTACATTGTACCACACACGAAATACAGAGCAATCAAGCATTCTAGCATCCATTAAGCAATCCTCTTGTAATCGAGAAATACTCCTCGGAAAATAAATATAAAAAAAGTCGAGCTCAATCAATATCGATCTCAGTTTGTGTGATTCATCATCCTACGTCGTAGCAAAGCTTTAATTTATCCTTTATTTCATCTTGTTATTTCAATCGATTGTTTTCGACGATGTTATTATCTATTCGATCGACTAGTTGTTGTATACTTTAGAAAATTTGGATTCTTAGGTCTTTTGTCCAAATATGGTTACCAAAGGAGAAATGCATTTTGAAAAAAATGTGATTTTGTAGAAGTAGTGCCTCGCTTTGGTTACTTTGCTATACGTACCATTTTGTTGTATCAAATCTCCATAAATTTGGTATCTAATCTATAGCCAGTATTATGGATCATATGGCGCTTCAGATGAATAGATTGCAGAAGATGATTTTGTGTCAATCGCTTATCAGATGGCTCGTTGATCGAATTCTCCAACCATGCATAATAAGCAGTCCAAAAAATAGCGAAGAACTATCGCAATTTGTCCCACAGACCGAACTTCGATCAAATAATATTCATTGATTACAAAAAATAACATTACATATCGCAATTCAAAATATGAAATAATGTAATAAATGACAAATATCTCAATTGCTTTCATCAGCACTCAAGCAAGCAAGCAATCCCTTCTTTTTTTGATGTCATTGACGGAACTCTTCGACTCTTTTAAATATATAGAGGATTAATATGGTAAATTTGGGGAAATTAGTTTTGGAGCTTAGTAGGTTGGGGAAGGGGTGTATGTTGGACTTTTGTATACAGGTGAAGAAGTGTATACTGGAGTTTTGTACACTGGTTTTGGAGTGTAAATAGGAGTTGGTGTGTAAACTGGCTTGTAAGCTGGTGTAGGGTGATAGATAGGGACCTTGTAAACGGGTTTTGGGATGTAAGTCGGGCTCTTGTACACGGGTTTTGGAATGTAGATTGGGCTCTTGTACACGGGAGACGGGGTGTATACGGGGCTCTTGTACACTGGAGATGGAGAGTAGACGGGGCTCTTGTACACGGGAGATGGGGTGTATACTGGTTTCTTGTACACGGGAGATGGGGTGTACACGGGGCTCTTGTACACGGGAGATGGGGTGTACACGGGGCTCTTGTACACGGGAGATGGGGTGTACACGGGGCTCTTGTACACGGGGCTCTTGTACACGGGAGATGGGGTGTACACGGGGCTCTTGTACACGGGGCTCTTGTACACGGGAGATGGGGTGTACACGGGGCTCTTGTACACGGGAGATGGGGTGTACACGGGGCTCTTGTACACTGGAGATGGAGAGTAGACGGGGCTCTTGTACACGGGAGATGGGGTGTACACGGGGCTCTTGTACACGGGAGATGGGGTGTATACTGGTTTCTTGTACACGGGAGATGGGGTGTACACGGGGCTCTTGTACACGGGAGATGGGGTGTAGACGGGGGTCTTGTACACTGGTGTAGGGTGGTAGACTGGTTTTGGAATGTAGACCGGTGATGGAGTGTAGATTGGGCTCTTGTAAGCGGGAGATGGAGTGTATATTGGTGTAGGTTTGTATACTAGCTTTGGTACATAAACAGGTGATGGACTGTACACAGGTTTGTTGTAAGATGGAGATGGGTAGTAGGCTGGTTTCTCGTATTTAGGCTTCGAAACATAAACCGAGGCTTTGTAGTATGGTGATGGAGAAGGGACATATTCAGGTGACTTGTATTCTGGTGATGGCGTGTATGAGCTGTAGTAGCCATCGGCACACGCAATGGCTGCCATGGACAGAACAAGTAGGGAGGAAATCAAGAGATTCATGGAAGCCATTTTCTACTCCTTTTTTTCTTCAATGCTGATTATAGATGAAGAATAAGAAACACAAGAAGATGAGAAGGTGATTGTTGATGGTAATGGCTGGTGTTTATATAGACTTTTTTTTAGTCACCATGAGTTTACATCAATGGAACTTAATTGGTTGCACGATGGCATAAACATCTATAGCCAAGGTTGCATTTTGAGAATGTCTTATTTTGGTGGTGCATTGCATCTTAGACGTGCAGTGAGGTCTCAAGATTTATTCCAACAATCTTATTTAATACAAGGAATAATGGAGACTTAGTTATATTGGTTTTTTTTGTTGGTAGAAATGATAGTAACGATATTTAACTAATGTTTACTCCGTTTTTTGTTGTTTTTTCAATAAATTACTAGAGAGTGTCGCCTCTCTTTACCAAAAAAACAACAACAACTAATGTTTACTCCGTAAATGTAACGATGTAAGTTGTCTAACAGTCAGCAAAACATATATCTATCTATCTATATATATAATAATTTGTGGATTTGAGAAAGTAATGGTAATTGTGACTCATTAATGATTAAACTTATTTTTTTCTCTTTTTTTTTATTTCTGATTATCCAATTATCATTGAGACTTATTAAATGTGTAATAAAACCATAAATATGTGCTTAATTGTTTAGTATTTCCACCATTTTAATCTTTTTTTTCTTCGCTCTTCACCTTCAGTTCGTATGACGATGAAGATCAATCTGAGCAACGTAATCTGAGCAACGTAAACTCATTTTATTATAATTTACTAAAACTACATATATGAAAAAATATATTAAGTATATGAATATAGACAAAAATAAAAAGTGTTTGGCTCGCGCAAAGCGCGGGTAATGACCTAGAAAGTTGTTATTAAGTCGCCATTACTATGTGGTCTCTTGAATTCTTCTTCTAATTTCAAGTTTTGATTTTTCGACTTCTCCGAATGGGGTTTCGTATTGAATTCTCCCATCAAGTCGTCGTTACTCTTCTGCATATTGTATTTCGTCGTTACTCATGGTTATTGTCAATTTGTAATTGAACTAATCAATTTTCTATTTTTATCAGTTCGTTTATTTTTGTGTTAATGTCTTGATCTGCAGGTTAGATTTGTTTTGGCCTGAATTGGATAAAATATGCCCTGAAAAAGATTGTTAATATATAATTAGCCCAATCAAGTTTTGAGACGAAAAGACGTAATTAGGTCCGATTCTAGTATATATATATATATAAATTCACGAGTTTGAGAAAGTAATGTTAATTGAGACTATTTAATGTTAAACTTAATTTTCTTCTCTCTATCTATCTTCTATTAATCAATCATAACTGAGACTTATTAAATGTCTAAAAAATCATAACTATGTGCTTTATTATTAATATTTCCGTCTTTTTCATCTTTTTTCCTTCGCTCTTGAACTCCAATTCGAGCACCGCCAACGACTATGTGATTTTGGTTTATATATGAGAGATATTCAATTTTGTTATTAAAAATTACTAAAAAATACATATATGAAAAAATATCTTAAACATATGAATATCGATAAAAATAAAACGTGTTTGGTCCGCGCTTCGCGCGGTTATCTCAGTCTAGTTCTCAAGATATAAATGCTCGTATGATCGCATTCAAAAAAGGTATATAAATCGAAGCATTCATACAAACTGGCAATAGTACGTATACCATCTACAAATTAGAGGTAATTAGGTTACATCAACCAATATCATAGAATAATCAAGAAAATCAAAGAAGATGGTAAACGGAAATGTAATTCTATAAGCCTGTTAGCCTGTTTAGAATAATAACAGGGAATTCACCAAAAAGAGATTCGATTTCGTCCGTTGAGGCACCAGTTGATCCATGAAGTGAGGCTAGAGAAGCGAGTAGTAATTCCAAGCCAGCTGAGAAGGATATCCATAACTGATTTGGAGAAAGAACAGGCGAACCACAGGTGATCATTTGATTCGACTGCCGAGGAGCAAAAGCGGCAGGTAGTTGAGCTAATGATACCCCAACAAAAAAGTCGATCCAGGGTAAGAAGTCTGCCATGAAGAGCTAGCCAAGTGATACAACTGCATCGGGGAATATGGAGGCCGCCCCAGATTCCGTCAAACGGAGGAGGAACCTGGGCCGACTGAGCTGATTGAGCAGAGGGAAGAGGAGTAGGAGGACGGTAAAGACTGTACACAGACGAGGGCGAGTATTTACCCGTTGAGGAGACCATTGCAGCCATCAGGTCAGCTTGAGAGCAGCGAGTGAGAAGGTCGTCGTGGATGGCGAGAAGAGAGCGCCAGCACCAACTGTCACAACCAAGAGGTGTAATTGTCCAGAAATCATCCGAGCGGAGAGTGTAGTTTTGCAGCCATCAGAGCCAGAGACTGGGAATATTTTCTGCAATTTCGAAGATACTTCTCACAATACATGCCTTGTTCCAAGCGAGCAATTCTTTGAAGCCTAAGCCACCTTCCTGTTTCGGGCGACACACATTACTCCATGCGACAAGATTACGATGACCTGAGTCCTTTCCAGTCCAGAGAAAACTTCTGATGAGGCTTTCAATCTTATGCATGACGTTTTTGGGAATAACGATAACATTGCACCAGTACACCTGCAAACTAAGAAGAACAGAGTTAATTAGTTGAATACGGACGGCGTAGGAGAGGTTTTTTGAGGTCCATGATTGAATACGAGAGGTGATTTTGTGGATGAGAGGGTTGAAGGCTTCACTACTAGAAAATAGGTGTTTTTCCTACGCTTTTGGGTCGACGCTTTATTAAAGCGTCGGTGTGAATTGTAAGGCGGAGTGAAAATTGTGACGCTTTAAAGTGTCTTCATTCAATTACATATTTCGACGCTTTTGTATGTCGAAATATCTGGAAAGAGTGTCGCTATTAACCCTTCTTTCTTTATTTTTTTTCTTTATTTTTTAATTAAACCATTTTTAGAAATTTCAGAAATCTTTTCCAATAGGCCCGAGATCTCGATACAAACCCTACCTGCCTCTCTTCAACTCAATTCTCAATCCACAACCTCTCATGAACTCGTATGGATCTCAACGGCGTCCTCTTGATTTCTTGAACTCAACAACAATAACAACAACTGAGAAAATTATTGAAGATGCTGGAAGTTGTCAAATACATTCTCGGATCCCCCAGCGCTAGCGGTTTCAGATCCAAATCCACCGCCTCCGACGTCACCTCCTCCTCCGACCTCAACCACTTCACCGCCATCATCACTGGTAAAACCTCTTCTCCATTATCCCAACTGCGTAATCATGCTTCTAATTATTCAAACCCTGACTTCCAATCCGTTGTTGAAAAAGGCGCAACGTCAGAGATCGGAGCAGAGACAACGCTTGTGTTAGCGAAGCGCGGCGCCAGCCTTGTCATTCCGGCGAGAAGCTACAAGGCGGCGCAGGAGGCGCCTTCTCGGATCTTGGCCGAGTATCTGGCGGCGCAGATCATCGTAATGGCGCTCCATCTCAACTCCCTCTCTTCAGTTCGCTAGTTCGTTCGGGAGTTTGAATCGCTCCATCTTCCGCTCAATCTTCTCATGTACGAACACCTTCTCCTCTAATTCCTTCTCAATTTCAGCGTATTAGATCCTCAATTTCAGATTGTAAACAGAAAAAACGCTGGGAAATTCTCCCACAATCACGCGATTTCCGAAGACGGAATCGAGATGACCTTCGCCCCAAACCCTACCTGCCTGTCTTGAACTCAATTTTCAATTAGTTTTGGTTAACCATTCATATATATTTTTTCATTCTTTCATCTCACCTTTCGCTGCTACAAAAAAAAATGCCGATGTGTTCAAGGTTTAGAATCACTTTTGTTTCTTCTTAAATGTTTATCCCATTTCATATAATTCAACTCTTCTACATTAATTTGCAAATGGTATTGCTTTCTTGGTTTTAAGAGTGCTGAGTCAATATTAGTATGATTCAAAGCTCTCTAGACACTCTCACTGATTTAAATATTTGTTCTAGGGATTTTGAAGCTTCCTTGCATTTATTTGCTGAGTCAATATGGACCCTCTGTGACTAGTATTTTTGTTATGCAGATCTTGCAACAAATTCTTCACTTTCCTCTTACAGACGTACAAACTAACATCATATCAGGAAATAAAAATTGTGTTAACTTTTGGTGCAAATAATGTTTGTTGTCATTGCTGCTGAAGTTATGATCTATGTAGCAACTGAAGCTAATTGCACCTACAGAATGCAGAAGCACTTGATGAAGTCAGCCAACTATATATCTATATCATTCTACTACACCATGAAGTCAGCCAACACTTGATTAAGTCTGTGGTTTTTTTTTTGTTTTATCACTAGAAGAAAAAAGAATAATTTGTGTGCGCCAATCTTGTGATAATTGACTGTGTTGCTTGTTGAATGAGGCTTAATCTGACAGAAGGTTATGCTATTTCCGTTCTATCTGTCTGTTGCACAGTTTTCTTACATTAATAGAGAATTGATTGATCCAGTTTACTACGAGATGGTAGGGTGTTTTTCTATGAGATGGTAGACTATTTTTCTGCACATTTCCTAATTCCAGTATACTATTGGTATACTTAGTTTACTCGAAGAGAGCAACTTTGATCATTCTAGTTTGCTTTTGTTGATTGAGGTGCTGTTTTTTATCTAATTTTGTCTGCAATTCTTGAATGAGGTGCTGTTTTTGAACGAGGGTAGAAAATGATGTCAAGCTTTTGAATCAAATTTTTTTCGCAGTTTGCAGTTCTGCAGATCTTCATGTGCATTGTTAATTTTGTACAATATTGTGTATTTCAGATTAAGTCTACAGGAGAACAGCCTAGCAATTTGCAGTTCTTTCAAATTACTCACACCAAAATCTCACGAGACTGCGTTGACAATAGTTCAACTTCACAATTTTTGGTATTAATTTGGAAAACAAATTCATCTAGTTAAATTATTATATATTTCATGATTTATATGTACATCATCATCATATACTCATGTCTCATGTGAATAGGTTGAAGCAAACTCCAAATTTGATGTAGTGTTGAACTCTTCACCTTCAAAGTCTTGTGCAGAAATTTAAATTGAGGTGTTTAACACACTAATGTAGCAGGATGCATGAGGGAAAAAATGTCAAATATGGAAAGGGAAAATCAAGATCTTCGTCAAATTACGCAAGCCTAATTCTCAGGTATGTTCAGATTTGTTTTCTGCCAGATTTATACTATCTTACTGTTTTGTATGTGAGATTATGTTATACATGATCTTTGAGAAGAAAATGGCGTGGCTTAGCCTGGTATGTCATTATGTCAATGGAGATTGATATTTGAATGTCAATGAGATTACTGATTAGACAAAATTCTGTTTTGCTGCTAATTCTGCTCTGCTGGACAGTTCTGTTTTGAACCTACACTAATTGTGTTCTGCTGCACAGTTTTGTTTTAAACCTGCACTAATTGTGTTCTGCTGCACAGTTCTGTTTTGAACCTGCACTAATTCTGCCCTGCTGCACAGTTCTGTTTTGTTTGATTGCACTAATTCTATTCTCTAAGATTCAGTTCAATTTCGTTGCATCCCTGGAGATTTATTTGATTGTGTCTATGGTTTGCTGAATTGAATTAATTTGAAACAAAGTAATAAATGACTTTAGTGGTGTTACAAGTGAGACTTATATATGAGAGAGTACTGCAGTGAGACTTATATTTGAGAGAGTGGTATTGCAGTGAGACTTATATTTGATTCAGTTCAGTTCTGTTTTGTTTAAGTTAACTTTAGTGGTATTGCAGTGAGACTCATATTTGAGAGAGTACTTTAAATGTGATATAAGTATTATGGTGTTACGAGTTCTAGTTAATTAATAACCTTTTTGTTCATTCAAATTATTACAGGGTGCCTCAACTACAAGCGGTGACACTTGTCACAATAGAGTTGAAGATCTTCACACTTCAAGGTTGCCGAGTTAGTTATTAATATTTTAATTCTTTGGTTGGAACAGATAGCAGATAGAAATACTCGTTGAAATTGGTTTCTCTTTGATTAGGTTCATGTTCTAGATCTTTTAAATTTTTGTTGCACATTTTGGCAAAAGATAGACTGGATGATTGTACGGGAAAATTGTATGGGAAAATTGATCATTTTCAACAAATTAAAGAGTAGAGAAAGTTGAATAACATTTTCTTTGACACTATAAACTGTCAAAATTGACATACGTAATGTATATTTAGGTGTTTGTAAGCGTCGAGATTGACAAAGCGATAAATAATTTATGACGCTTTTTAACGTCCAATTAATTCTTTACAACCAAAAGCATCATAATTGGCTAAAAATACATTAATCTTTGACGCTTTATAGCGTCAAACATCATTAAACACCGCAATAATATTGACGTTTTATAGTGTCAAAGTATTTCGACGGGTAAAAGCGTCGATCAAATTTATATCTCGACGCTTTTTAGCGTGAAAAATAGTTAACCGGGAATATTTTTTGCAATAATTGTGACGCTATAAAGTGTCAAAAAATATCTCGACGGGTAAAAGCGTCGTGTTTTAACAAATCCCTACGCTTTTTAGCGTAAAAAAAGAGTAAAATCCTTTTATCCCGCTCCAGAAAAAGCGTCGAGAAACGTATGTTGACGTTAAAACACGGGATGAGTGACGCAAAAAAGCGTGGACAATTCGTTACACTGGAATTCCCTACGCTTTCAGAAAGCGTCGGTAACTTAAATGACTACATCTAAAAGCGTCGAAAATGGCATTAAAAAGTGTGGACAATGGCCCTGTTTTCTAGTAGTGCTTGTTTGTGGAGCTTTTTAGAACCGATAGGCAGACCTAGGTAGGTGAAGGGGAGGCTGCCTTCAGGAAAGGAGAGGAGCTCAGTGATGAGGGATTTGGTGACATTATCAACACCGCCAAAGAAAACAACAGATTTACTGTTGTTAATGATCTCATTGGTCTCCATTATTTCTCATTATTTCTCATTCAAGCTCATTGCAAGACTTTGGGCTACTTTTATCCAGTCCATTATTTCTCATTATTTCTCACTTTGTTACATTAAATGTAGCTCTATTATTTATCGTTTAAACGGAATCCGAATTATACAAATGAACATATTAAAATAATAATTTGAGTTAAAAGTATAAAGATAAATTAAATTATAATAAAACTTTTCTTTTTAATTGCAAAAATATTTTTTTTGACTATTATACCCCTCAAATGGATATGACTATCATATCCATTTGAAATTGGACAGTTATGTCATTAAATTACGGAAAGGAAAAGTGTCATGTAATAATACTTGTTAAAATGATAAATGAGAATGAATATGGAGCCTTGGATCAAGAGAGATCCAAGAGCCCATATGATGACACGTGACACCCCTTCTCACCACCGTCGGACCTCCGCCGGACCACCTTCGGACCACCGCCGGGCCACCTCCGACCACCGCCGGACCATCTTTGGGCCTCGCCGGAATAAAATTGTCACAAGGATGTATAAAATTGTTCACAAATATTACAAAATTATTTATTACTAAATGTTCATCACGTTGTTCATAAATGTTCATCACAATGTTCATAAATATTCATTTTGATATACTCTACTGAATGTTCATCACATTTTAATTAAATGTTCATCACATTATATTTAAATGTTCACCAATTTGAATTAGACTTAAATTTTCATTTATTTTTATACTTTAACTTTTTCATTTATTATTGGACCACCGCCGGACCGTCGCCGGACCACCTCCGACCACCGTCGGACCATCTTTGGGCCTCGCCGGAATAAAATTGTCACAAAGATGTATAAAATTGTTCACAAATATTACAAAATTATTTATTACTAAATGTTCATCACGTTGTTCACAAATGTTCATCACAATGTTCATAAATGTTCATTTGTACATACTCTACTGAATGTTCATCACATTATACTTAAAAGTTCACCAACTGAATGTTCATCACATTATACTTAAAAGTTTACCAACTGAATGTTCATCACATTCTACTTAAATGTTCACCAATTGTTTATGAAGAACAAGTGTTCATAAATGTTCATCACAATGTTCATAATAGTTCATTTGTACATACTCTACTGAATGTTCATCACATTATACTTAAAAAGTTCACCAACTGAATGTTCATCACAATCTACTTAAATGTTCATCAATTTTTGATGAAGATCAAGTGTTCATAAATGTTCATTTGTACATACTCTACTGAATGTTCATCACATTATTTTTATACTTTAACTTTTTCATTTATTATTGGACCTCCACCGGACCACGTCGGACCACCGCCGGACCTCCGTCGGACCACCGCCGGACCTCCGTCGGACCGTCGCCGGACCTCCGTCGGACCACCGCCGGGCCTCCTCCGGACCGTCGCCGGACCTCCGCCGGACAACCACCGGGTGGTCGCCGGAAGGCCGCCGGACCACTACAAGTAGAGGTAGCTAGTTTAATCTAAGTCAGGCATCCAATGGCTTAGATTCATTCTTATTTATCTCTATAAGAGGGTTTATTATGGGATTCACAAATGGGGTAGTTATGACAATATTTTCTAGATTTGTTTGTTTCCATCTTGGGCAGTAGCTAGAAGAAGTTGCTCATTGAATCTCCTTCCTAAGTGTGCTCCATCAACACAAATCACTTGAAACAATCACAAAACCTGTCGCCCTCTATGACTGTATGTGGATGATATTCTCTTGATTAGTAATTCTATGACTGCTATTTCCGGTGTTAAGATTGACCTTAAAAAACATTTTGACATGAAGGACTTGGGTCCTGCTCAGAAAATTCTAGGAGTAAATATTATCAGAAACAGAAAAGATAAAACTATGATGCTATCTCAAGTTGATTACTTGCATAAAGGGCTAGGTAGATTCTCCATGTTAGATTCTAAGTCTGCACCTATCCCTCTAGGTGTTCACTTGGATCTGACAAGTGACATGTGCCCTTCTACTCCTAAAGAAATAAATAGGATGAAAGATACTCCTTATGATGTGGCTGTAGGATCAGTGATGTATTCTATGCTATTTACTAGACCTGATCTTGAATTTGCTATAAGTGTATTGAGCAGGTACATGTCTAACCCTGGTGAATAACACTGGGTGGCATGAAGTATGCTCTGAGGTACATTAGCTGGCACTAAAGATCATGGTCTTGTTTATTCTGAACACACCTCCAGAAATGAGTTAGCTGGATTTGTGGATTCAGATTATGACAGTAATAGAGATACTCGTAAGTCCATTACCTCTTACTTCTTTACTTGGGCTGGTAATTACATCTCATGGAAGTCTCAGCAATAGTCTATAGTAGCTTTGTCTTCTACTGAGGCAGAGTTTATTGCTGCTACTGAGGCTTGTAAAGAAGCTTTGTGGTTGAAAGGTATTATGTATGAAATACAGAATGTTGTTTACACCCATGTGATTCATATGGATAGTCAGAGTGCTTTGTATCTTTGTAAGGATCATGTTTATCATGAAAGGTCTAACCATATCGATGTTAGACTTCACTTTATCAGGGATGAAGTAGAAAAAGAGCATGTTAAGTTGGTAAAGATTGTTGTTAATCCAACAGATTTTGGCACTAAGATTGTTCCCACTGAGAAGTTTTGTTTTTGTAGCGACAGTCTCCATGTCAATGATGTTCACTGAGGCGTGGATGAGCTCAGGACAACTTGGAGGTGACCCATATGCACTCAGGTTAGGGATTACTATGTTTATACTAAGTCAGGCTTAGAAAGGCAATTGTTGAAATTATAAGTCAGCTTAGTATACATGTTGTGTGTCTATATTATATGGTTGAGGTTACTTAGGAACTTAGGGATTTAGGCATATTAGCTAAGTCTTAATTTGTGACTAAATTAAGCCACCCCATTATAAATGGTTTGGAGGTTTAATTGTGGTTACAGAAATGGGCTTGGGCTTTTTCCATAATAAGACTTGAAGCCCATCACAGAAGGTTGACTTGATCTGTGAAGAAGTGGTTCAAGATTGCTCACTAATTGGCATGTATATAAGCTCTTGGTTGGCATTGTTCATCATCAGACAATTTCACTCGCTCAAAGCAAAAACCCTAGCAGAGAAAAAAAGAAAGAGAGAGGTGGTTCGCGACGTCTCCGGTTGTTTTCTTCGACGTTGCGTGGTGGTTGTCTTGGTCACTTGTGTTGAAGTTCTTGTGAAGAACTTTGGTTGCCCAGAAAGGGGGTTGGATCCCTTCTACGTAGGTAGTCTTCTCGAGTCTCTCTTGCTTCTGTATTGCTTCGTTTGTATGTGTCTTTGAGTTTTCTGAGTGCTCCCTTGTAATTGATACTCTGTAATCCTCGATCTAGTACATTGGGTTTGAGCCTCGTGTCACCGGGCTCCGCGGATGTAGGGATTTTCCGAACCGTGTAATCAGAACTAGCTTGTGTTCTTAATTTTTGCTTTACTTTATGTGTTCTTACGATCGATCGATTACCTTTGCGAGTATTGGTTCTCAGTATACGTACCATTTTGTTCGATAAAATCTCTATATATTTGGTATCTAATATCTAACAAGTATTAGGGAATGGATCTTATGGCACTTCAGATGAATAGATTGTAGAAGATGATCTTGTTTCAATCGCTTATCAGATGGCTCGTTGATCGAATTATCTAATTAACCATGCATAAGAGAACTTCGATCAAATAATATTCATTGATTACAAAAAATAACATTACATATCGCAATTCAAAATATGAAATAATGTAATAAATGACAAATAGCTCGATTGCTTTCATCGTCACTCAAGCAAGAAAGCAATCCCTTCTTCTTTTGATGCCATTAACGAAACTCTTCGATTATTTTAAATATATAGAGGATTAATATGTTGAATTTGGGGAATTGGTTTTGGAGCTTAGTAGGTTGGCGAAGGGGTGTATGTTGGACTTTTGTATACAGGTGAAGAAGTGTATACTGGAGCTTTGTACACTGGTTTTGGAATGTAAATAGGAGTTGGTGTGTAAACTGGCTTGTAAGCTGGTGTAGGGTGATAGATAGGGACCTTGTAAACGGGTTTTGGGATGTAAGTCGGGCTCTTGTACACGGGTTTTGGAATGTAGATTGGGCTCTTGTACACGGGAGATGGGGTGTATACGGGGCTCTTGTACACTGGAGATGGAGAGTAGACGGGGCTCTTGTACACGGGAGATGGGGTGTACACGGGGCTCTTGTACACGGGAGATGGGGTGTATACTGGTTTCTTGTACACGGGAGATGGGGTGTACACGGGGCTCTTGTACACGGGAGATGGGGTGTACACGGGGCTCTTGTACACGGGAGATGGGGTGTACACGGGGCTCTTGTACACAGGAGATGGGGTGTAGACAGGGCTCTTGTACACGGGAGATGGGGTGTATACTGGTTTCTTGTACACGGGAGATGGGGTGTACACGGGGCTCTTGTACACGGGAGATGGGGTGTAGACGGGGGTCTTGTACACTGGTGTAGGGTGGTAGACTGGTTTTGGAATGTAGACCGGTGATGGAGTGTAGATTGGGCTCTTGTAAGCGGGAGATGGAGTGTATATTGGTGTAGGTTTGTATACTGGCTTTGGTACATAAACAGGTGATGGACTGTACACAGGTTTGTTGTAAGATGGAGATGGGTAGTAGGCTGGTTTCTCATATTTAGGCTTCGAAACATAAACCGAGGCTTTGTAGTATGGTGATGGAGAAGGGACATAATCAGGTGACTTGTATTCTGGTGATGGCGTGTATGAGCTGTAGTAGCCATCGGCACACGCAATGGCTGCCATGGACAGAACAAGTAGGGAGGAAATCAAGAGATTCATGGAAGCCATTTTCTACTCCTTTTTTTCTTCAATGCTGATTATAGATGAAGAATAAGAAACAGAAGAAGATGAGAAGGTGATTGTTGATGGTAATGGTTGGTGTGTATATAGACTTTTTTTACTCACCGTGAGTTTACATCAATGGCACTTAATTGGTTGCACGATGGCATAAACATCTATAGCCAAGGTTGCATTTTGAGAATGTCTTATTTTCGTGGTGCATTGCATCTTAGACGTGCAGTGAGGTCTTAAGATTTATTCCAACAATATTATTTAATACAACGAATAATGGAGACTTACAGTCCGTTTGGTATCCATATATTATTACATCAGATATCAGGTATGGGTATGGGTATCGGATATCAGGTATAGGTATGAGATTGATATCTGATATCTGTGTTTGGTATAGTTTTTTCAAATATGAGATATCGAAATCCGATGGAGATATCAAGTTGATAAGTCATTGTGGGGGAGGAGAAGGGATAGAAGAAGATGAGGTGTTTTTTAGAATGAAGGAGATATCAAATTGATAACCTTTTAAAATGGAGGATATCAAATCTATTCAAAACTCATATATATTAGTATATCAAAGATATGAGATTGATATCCATATATCCATCACTGATATCAGTATATGGATATCAAATAAGCCCTTAGTTATATTGGGTTTTTTTGTTGGTAGAGATGATAGTAACGGTATTTAACTAATGTTTACTCCGTAAATGTAACGATGTAAGTTGTCTAAGAGTCATCAAATCATCTATACATCTATCTATATATAAAAGTTGATTGGTTTGAAGAAGTAAAAGCAACATGTACCTAATAAATGCTACTCTAATATTTTAAATCCTTTTTTTTACCAAAAAAAATATATTTTAAATATTTATCCTAATTACCTATTTTCTTAAATGTTAATTTCATCATCAACTAAGAACACACCATCTTCGTCTCCTTCCTCTATCACAATCTCCAAATTCATTCTCATCTCTATCAGGTTCATCAATTCCTTCGTTTCATTCTGACGCCTCACCCTTCCCCGATTAAAAATTAATCTGGATTAATTAGATATTTTTAATCTATATATTGACAACACCTAAGATTGATTCATATGCATGGCCTCAGTGAAACATGTAACACGCCAAACAACATTGGCCTCAGTAAAACATGAACATCATATAAATACTTTATGTTGCAGATTTCGGTTGCAACCACTGTTGCAATAGTTGTATTTTCATTTTACGAGTTTCTAGAATTGAATTATATCACCGTTCACTCATTTTAAATTTATGACATGTTTAATGACTAACCGCAAACGAAAAACTGTGATTTCCCCGCGCGAAGCGCGGGTTTCCGGATCTAGTATATATATATAAATTAATGAGTTTGAGAAAGTAATGTTAATTGAGACTATTTAATGTTAAACTTAATTTCTTTCTCTCTATCTATCTTCTATTAATCAATCATAATTGAGACTTATTAAATTTCTAAAAAATCATAACTATGTGCTTTATTATTAATATTTCCACATTTTTCATCTTTTTTCCTTCGCTCTTGAACTCCAATTCGAGCACCGCCAACGACTATGTGATTTTGGTTTATATATGAGGGATATTCAATTTTGTTATTAAAAATTACTAAAAAATACATATGTGAAAAAATATCTTAAGCATATGAATATCGACAAAAATAAAGTGTTTGGCCCTTGTCTGAGTCTAGTTCTCAAGATATAAGCGCTCGTATGATCGCATTAAAAAAAGGTATATAAATCGAAACATTCATACAAACTGGCAATAGTACGTATACCATCTACAAATTAGAGGTAATTAGGTTACATCAACCAATATCATAGAATAATCAAGAAAATCAAAGAAGATGTTAAACGGAAATTTAATTCTATAAGCCTGTTATTATTCTAAACAGTCTTATAGTACGAATTTTTTTTTTGAATTCTTTATGTATAAGAGACGCTGGCCCGACCAGCGTCTCTTATACGTTAAAACATAAAAAAAAAGACCATTTATAAGAGACGCTATTTGAACATGTAGATTTGTATTTTTTAATTCCCCCGTGTAAGAGACGCTGGTTCTACCAGCGTCTCTCACACATAAAAAAAATCCGAAGCTGGCATAAGTGCCTATATTGGGAATTTCTTTTGAAAAAAGCCTACGTCGGGAATTTTTTTTGAAAAAAAGCCCATTTCAAAAAAAAATTCCTTATAGTACGGTTTAGAATAATAACACAGAATTCACCAAAAAAAGAATAATAACAGGGAATTCACCAAAAAAAAGAATAATAACAGCTTATTTCTCATTCAAACGGCCGAATTATGATCTCCATTATTTCTCATTATTTCTCATTCAAGCTCATTTCTCATTATTTCTCATTCAAGTTCATTGCAAGACTGTGGGCTACTTTTATCCAGTCCATTATTTGTCATTACTAGTCCTTTTCTGTCTGTACTACGTACGGGTCAGATGAATTTTAATAAAAAACTTTATACTCTATAAATATGAATTAGTAGTTGTAATACCGTATGTTTAACATATATTTTTATTTTGAATCTATATTATTATTTTATAATCTATTATTTTGTTCAATTATTGTTGTATCTATAATAAAATTAAATACAATATGAAATATATTATATAAATATTAATCTTATATTCATACATGATGATTATCTTTGTGAAAATAATTTATTACCTTTTTTACCATCTAAATATTCTATCAGGTTATCTTTCATGAAACCACACCTGAGAGTCGAGTAATGTTGAAATATTATCTTTTTTGTATTTAATTTAACCCCATAATAATGATATCTACATAATCCTAATAATATATCTTATTATTATGATATTAAAATCCTTACAATATCCTTTAATAAGTGAGTATATTTTATCCTTAAGAGCAAAGAGAATGTAAATTATATTCAAAGGATACTAAAATAATAAGATTTATATTGTAAATAATATCTTTATATATAAATATATATATATATCTTTAATAGGTGAGCATATTTTCTTTAGATATATCGTGGTGTCAATATCCTTTAATATAAGATTTATATTTTATCATATATCTTGAAGTGTAACTTTTATCATTTTTATCATTTTTTCAGTAATGTTTTTTTTTCGGTGGCGCAAGCAAAATATATTGGGTTTTTTTTCCGGTGGCCCAAGCAAAAGTCCAACCAAAAATGAATATATTCATGAATATCTTGTTGAATATTTTTTAACCACCCTCAACAATTATATATATTATGATTAGGATTTCTCACTTAATTACATTAAATGTAACTCTATTATTTGTCATTTAAACGGAATTCGAATTATACAAATGAACATATTAAAATAATAATTTGAGTTAAAAATATAAAGATAAATTAAATTATAAAAAACTTTTCTTTTTAATTGCAAAAATATCTTTTTGGACTATTATACCCTTCAAATGGATATGACAGTCATATCCATTTGAAATTAGACAGTTATGTCATTAAGTTACGGAAAGGGAGGTAGTTAAGACAATATTTTTCTATATTTGTTTGTTTCCATCTTGGGCAATAGCTAGAAGAAGTTGCTCATTGAATTTCCCTCCTAAGTGTGCTCAATCAACACAGATCACCTGATACAATCACAAAACCTGTCACCCTATATGACTGTATGTGGATGCTATTCTCCTGATTAGTAATTCTATGACTGCTATTTCTGGTGTTGACATTGACCTTAAAAAACATTTTGACATGGATTTCAGCCAACATTCTGAAAGGTGCCACGATTTGGAATTATACCGTGAAACGCAGTGACAGCCATCTTATCAAATCCATTGTCCTTATCAGAAATGAGTTACTTGTGAATCGTACTATTGCTGATCTACAAGCACTCATGCGCAACACCGTCTCCAACAGTGGGGCATCTCTGCTTCCTCCACATGCGTTTTATGCAACTCTCACCCAGAAACAGAGAATCACCTCTTTCACCAATGCAACTTCAGCAATCAAGTGCTCACAAGAGTCCTAAGATGGACCAAGCTCAATCGACAATTCACAACTACGAGACAATGGCTCACATGGCTCGGCAAGCCGTCTCATCTCAAGAGCTTCATAGGTCAAATCCGGTGTGCAAACTTCTCAGCCTAGATCTATCATATTTGGGCATCTAGGAACCATCTCATCTTCCGAGAGATCAAGCCGGATCCAACTTCTTGTGTTAATGACATCATACAATCTGTGAAGGTTTTTGCCTCTAGTAAGTTGAAGAAAATGCACTCACAGGAGGCTACAACATGGGCATCAATTCTTAATATCAATATTGGAACATCAATACGAGGTTGACACATCAACTTGCACTGCATAGATCATTCTTAGATTAGCATTTTGGGTAACACCATTTGATGTAATTTTGTGATTAGTATCCCTTTTTGCTACACCTGGGTCCTTAGGATTTGTAAATCCGTTTTTGATCAATATATATAAAAGCGTAACTCTTCAAAAAAAAACAAAAGAACTGAAAAAGTAGGAGAGAGCGGAAACAAAAAGTAGAAGACGACGAAAATATCATTTAATATATTTTTTAATTGATTTATTATTTAGTTATGAAATTTGACACATGTGTTTTATTCATTAAAGGTGCAGTCAATTTCTTACATATGTCAATTTGTGTATAAATTGTCTTATACACAACATGTAAACATAGCAAGGTCCGAAATATGAATTACATTGTAACACACACGAAATGCAGAGCATCCATTAAGCAGTAATCGAGCAATTGTCCTTAGAAAATATATAAAAAAAGTCGAGCTCAATCAATATTTATCTCAGTTTGTTTGATTCATCGTCCTACATCGTAGCTAAGCTTTAATTTATCCTTCATTCATCTGGTTATTTAAATTGATAGTTTTTTACGTTGTTATTATCTATTCGATCCCAGCTATTCTATACTTGAGAGAATTTGAATTGTTAGGTCTTTTTGTCCGAATAGGGTTGTGATTTTGTAGTAGCGCCTCGTTTTGGTTAGTTTACTATACGCACCATTTTGTTCTATAAAATCTCCATAAATTTGCTATCTAATCTCTAGTAAGTATAAGGGTATGGATCGTATGGCCCTTCAGATAACTAGATTGCAGAAGATGGTCTTGTTTTAATTGCTTATCATGGGTCGTTGATCGAATTATCTAATCATGCATAATAAGCAGTGCAAAAAATAGAAAAGAACTTTCAGAATCTGTCCCACAGACAGAACTTTGATCAAATAATATTCATTGATTACAACAATAATAGTACATATCAAAATTCAAAATATGAAATAATGTAATAAATGACAAATATCTCGATTGCTTTCATCAGCACTCAAGCAAGCAAGCAATCCCTTCTTTTTTTGATGTCATTGACGGAACTCTTCGACTCTTTTAAATATATAGAGGATTAATTTGCTATCTAATCTCTAGTAAGTATTAGGGTATGGATCGTATGGCCCTTCAGATGAATAGATTGCAGAAGATGATTTTGTGTCAATCGCTTATCAGATGGCTCGTTGATCGAATTATCCAACCATGCATAATAAGCAGTCCAAAAAATAGCGAAGAACTATCACAATTTGTCCCACAGACCGAACTTCGATCAAATAATATTCATTGATTACAAAAAATAACATTACATATCGCAATTCAAAATATGAAATAATGTAATAAATGACAAATATCTCGATTGCTTTCATCAGCACTCAAGCAAGCAAGCAATCCCTTCTTTTTTTGATGTCATTGACGGAACTCTTCGACTCTTTTAAATATATAGAGGATTAATATGGTAAATTTGGGGAAATTAGTTTTGGAGCTTAGTAGGTTGGGGAAGGGGTGTATGTTGGACTTTTGTATACAGGTGAAGAAGTGTATACTGGAGTTTTGTACACTAGTTTTGGAGTATAAATAGGAGTTGGTGTGTAAACTGGCTTTTAAGCTGGTGTAGGGTGATAGATAGGGACCTTGTAAACGGGTTTTGGGATGTAAGTCGGGCTCTTATACACGGGTTTTGGAATGTAGATTGGGCTCTTGTACACAGGAGATGGGGTGTATACGGGGCTCTTGTACACTGGAGATGGAGAGTAGACGGGGCTCTTGTACACGGGAGATGGGGTGTATACTGGTTTCTTGTACATGGGAGATGGGGTGTACATGGGGCTCTTGTACACGGGAGATGGGGTGTATACGGGGCTCTTGTACACTGGAGATGGAGAGTAGACGGGGCTCTTGTACACGGGAGATCGGGTGTATACTGGTTTCTTGTACACGGGAGATGGGGTGTACACGGGGATCTTGTACACAAGAGATGGGGTGTAGACGGGGCTCTTGTACACGGGAGATGGGGTGTACACGAGGCTCTTGTACACGGGAGATGGGGTGTACACGGGGCTCTTGTACACGGGAGATGGAGTGTACACGGGGCTCTTGTACACAGGAGATGAGGTGTAGAAGGGGGTCTTGTACACGGAGATAGATTTTCCTTCTTTACATCAATATCAAAAAAAAGCTTCAACTTAGAAGATGGTAAATGACCTAATCTCCTATGTAAAAGAAGATCTTAGTTCTCAGTTTTATTAGAAATACTACTAAGTGCAGACAAAGAAGAACTTTCTTTGAGTAAGCAATCCAACTGTTCAAGCAAGTAGAGCCCCTTTGATTCTTTACCAAGGGTTAGAAGCTTGGTCTGTGAGAGACCCTGCAGAAAGCAAGCTGAATCAGTGAATAAAGCAATACACTTCAGCTGAGCACAAAGTTTGGAGATAGACAATAGATTGAACTTGAAGTTAGGAACAAAGATAACTCCCTCAAGAATGATTGAATCAGTAATCCTAACTCGACCAACCACTTTGACCAGCATCACATTACCATTTGGTAATTTGATATTAATAGGATACTGAAGAAATTGATAGTCTATAAACTGACTCAACACATGACACATGTGATCACTTGCACCAGAATCCAAAATCCAAGTAAGGGAAGATGTAATACTACTATAACCAGCAAAAGATAGTAGTTTACCCGCAAAATTGCTCGAAGAACATCCAGGAATATTTTGCAAAAGAGATCTTAGTTGTGCTAGTTCCATGGCAGATAAACCAGCATTAGAAACACCATTATCAGAATCTGAACCTTGATCACAATGAGCACCAGAAATGACTGGCTTCTTGCTATCCTTAGGATAGCCAATAATCTTGTAGCATGACTCCACTAGATGCCATGGCCTCTTGCAGTGGCTACAGAACTTGGCATTCTTTCCTTTGTATGTACCTTTACTTTGATTACTTGCTAGAAAGGCATTAGCATCAGTAATCTGAGAAGGAGCCTTGATATCCCTCTGTTGTTCTTCCTCTACCAGAATAGAATAAGGTTGATTGACAGCAGGTGCAGGAGTGATCATCAATATGTTGCCTCTAGCAACATTGTAGGATTCATTTAATCTCATTAAGAATTGATACAACTTCAATTCTTGATCATAAGCAGATAAAGAACTTGCAGATCCACATGAACAAGCAGGAATCATTCTAATGTTGTCTAATTCATCCCATAAGCGTTTGATTCGAGTAAAATAAGAGCTTATCGAATCAGTACCGTGAAAAATTGATGCCTATTCTTTCTGAATAGAAAATTTCTGAGCACCATTGACTCTTCCATATCTGGAATTCAGCTCTTCCCAAACATCTTGAGTTGTGGTTGCAAACATAACACTGTCTGCAATTGGCTTAGCAAGGGCATTCGTGATCCAAGAGATCACCAGATCATTGCAGCGATCCCAAATTAGGAGCCGAATAGCATCACCAATCAAAGAAGCACGAGGAAACGTTTCATTGATGAAAGAAATCTTGTTCTTCGTGTTAATCCCCACCATTATAGATCGGCGCCAAGACAGGAATCCCTTTTCATCGAAGGGAGTTGAAACAAGCACCATACCAGGGCCATCTAAAGGATGAATATAGAGTGGATCATTGAAATTCGAGATGATATTCGTAGGACTCACCCTTTTCAATCAATCGAGTGAATCAACCACAAATTCTTGCAAAATCTAGGGCTTGCAAGAAAAGAAGAAAGCGATAAGAAGATCTAGAAAGAACAGACAATCGAAAGAATCGATTGGAGAATCTCGATCAAACGAACGTGATCGAGGAAACAATTGCGGAAAATCAAAATCGGATACACCAATCTGATAGCATGTTTGAATACAAAGTGAGAAAGAAAGAAGGGGAATAACAGAATTTTGTATGTAGTTGAATGTCTGTTACATGAAGAACACCAGTATTTATAGCCACAATAAACTCACTAATTACACAACTAATTAAGCTATGTAATAATCCTAACACAAGGTCTGAAATAGAAATTACATTGTAACACACACGAAATACAGAGCAATCAAGCATTCTAGCATCCATTAAGCAATCCTCTTGTAATCGAGAAATACTCCTCGGAAAATAAATATAAAAAAAGTCGAGCTCAATCAATATCGATCTCAGTTTGTGTGATTCATCATCCTACGTCGTAGCAAAGCTTTAATTTATCCTTCATTTCATCTTGTTATTTCAATCGATTGTTTTCGACGATGTTATTATCTATTCGATCGACTAGTTGTTGTATACTTTAGAAAATTTGGATTGTTAGGTCTTTTGTCCAAATATGGTTACCAAAGGAGAAATTCATTTTGAAAAAAATGTGATTTTGTAGAAGTAGTGCCTCGTTTTGGTTACTTTGCTATACGTAACATTTTGTTGTATCAAATCTCCATAAATTTGGTATCTAATCTATAGCAAGTATTATGAATCATATGGCGCTTCAGATGAATAGATTGCAGAAGATGATTTTGTGTCAATCGCTTATCAGATGGCTCGTTGATCGAATTATCCAACCATGCATAATAAGCAGTCCAAAAAATAGCGAAGAACTATCACAATTTGTCCCACAGACCGAACTTCGATCAAATAATATTCATTGATTACAAAAAATAACATTACATATCGCAATTCAAAATATGAAATAATGTAATAAATGACAAATATCTCGATTGCTTTCATCAGCACTCAAGCAAGCAAGCAATCCCTTCTTTTTTTGATGTCATTGACGGAACAGTTCGACTCTTTTAAATATATAGAGGATTAATATGGTAAATTTGGGGAAATTAGTTTTGGAGCTTAGTAGGTTGGGGAAGGGGTGTATGTCGGACTTTTGTATACAGGTGAAGAAGTGTATACTGGAGTTTTGTACACTGGTTTTGGAGTGTAAATAGGAGTTGGTGTGTAAACTGGCTTGTAAGCTGGTGTAGGGTGATAGATAGGGACCTTGTAAACGGGTTTTGGGATGTAAGTCGGGCTCTTGTACACGGGTTTTGGAATATAGATTGGGCTCTTGTACACGGGAGATGGGGTGTATACGGGGCTCTTGTACACTGGAGATGGAGAGTAGACGGGGCTCTTGTACACGGGAGATGGGGTGTATACTTGTTTCTTGTACACGGGAGATGGGGTGTACACGGGGCTCTTGTACACGGGAGATGGGGTGTACACGGGGCTCTTGTACACGGGGCTCTTGTAAACGGGAGATGGGGTGTACACGGGGCTCTTGTACACGGGGCTCTTGTACACGGGAGATGGGGTGTACACGGGGCTCTTGTACACGGGGCTCTTGTACACGGGAGATGGGGTGTACACGGGGCTCTTGTACACGGGGCTCTTGTACACTGGAGATGGAGAGTAGACGGGGCTCTTGTACACGGGAGATGGGGTGTACACGGGGCTCTTGTACACGGGAGATGGGGTGTATACTGGTTTCTTGTACACGGGAGATGGGGTGTACACGGGGCTCTTGTACACGGGAGATGGGGTGTAGACGGGGGTCTTGTACACTGGTGTAGGGTGGTAGACTGGTTTTGGAATGTAGACCGGTGATGGAGTGTAGATTGGGCTCTTGTAAGCGGGAGATGGAGTGTATATTGGTGTAGGTTTGTATACTAGCTTTGGTACATAAACAGGTGATGGACTGTACACAGGTTTGTTGTAAGATGGAGATGGGTAGTAGGCTGGTTTCTCGTATTTAGGCTTCGAAACATAAACCGAGGCTTTGTAGTATGGTGATGGAGAAGGGACATATTCAGGTGACTTGTATTCTGGTGATGGCGTGTATGAGCTGTAGTAGCCATCGGCACACGCAATGGCTGCCATGGACAGAACAAGTAGGGAGGAAATCAAGAGATTCATGGAAGCCATTTTCTACTCCTTTTTTTCTTCAATGCTGATTATAGATGAAGAATAAGAAACAGAAGAAGATGAGAAGGTGATTGTTGAGGGTAATGGCTGGTGTTTATATAGACTTTTTTTTAGTCACCATGAGTTTACACTTTACATCAATGGCACTTAATTGGGTGCACGATATATGGCATAAACATGTCGCCAAGGTTGCAATTTGAGAATGTCTTATTTTGGTGGTGCATTGCATCTTAGTTGTGCAATGAGATCTCAAGAGTTATCCAACAATATTATTTAATACATGGAATAATGGAGACTTAGAGATTTGTAATTCTTTCTTAATCACTAGTCGAGTTTTCGCGTCATGTGCGGGTTTATATATCTCGATAATTAGTTAATATATAGTATTACGTATTATGTATAGTTTTATATATAAAAAAAATTAATGGTTGAAATGATATTGATACATGAATAAGTTTTAAATTTTTGAATATAACAAAAAACGAATGTAAATGAGTTTTTTATACAAAAATCTATTTTGATCAAATTTTCGTAGGTCAATTTTTAACTAATTTGTATAAATTAATTTGAACATATATAAAATTATATAATTTACAATTATTTTTTATTTGTCAAATCATAAAAATGAAAATATTTTTTTTTTAAATAACATAATAGGATATTGAAAGGTAAAAATCTACAAAAATTAACACATAAAAATCTTTTTGTAAATCTAAATTATAAAAATTGTGACCAATAAAATGACGACAAATGGATGACTTAAATGAGGAGGGTTCCAAATGACATAGCTATGGTTGAAGAAAATTGTATTGTTTTAGTAATTATATAGAGATAACGTTTGTTTATCGATGCCTACTGTTGGGTCTAGAATTTGAGCCCAATGCTTGATGTAAGGACCACCGGGAATCCAAATCCACAAAGGCGAAATGAAGCGCAAAAAAGAAGACCATTGGACTATGCAATGGTTATGGGCGACGTGACCGAGGTGCTCAACATAATATCTTCAAGATCTCTGAATGGACAACGGCCTGAAGTTGAAGTCTTGTGACAACAGCCATCTAGTGTTAGTTTTTGATATATTAAGGAAATAGGAGGAAAAGACCGTGTAGACACAAAGCGTATAAGACATTATTTTGTGTAAACGCATGAATGATCAAAATCAATAATAGTTATGTATTGTTTTTGACGATTCCACGTTTTAAAGATTGAATAAAAGTGAAGATTGAGAAAAAGGATTGCTTAAACGCGTTGGTATAGATTCGAATAGAAGATAAGTTTAGTTTTCTTGTTTTATCTCTCTTTGTGTTTCTGTTAAGTATGCTTGTAATAAAGTTGTTAGAGCTAATTGTTGTTAGTTAGTTAGTCTGTTAAGTGTATGACGTCAGCTTATGTCAACCTCTAACAGACTATATATTCTGTTTTTTCCCTCTTCTGTAAACTCATCTTTCAATGTTGATTTTTCCAGTTTGTGAGCCTTTGCTTTCTCTTCTCTTCCCTGAGTGAAATTTCTTGTGTGTTGATCATTTTTAATCAATCATCATGGTATCAGAGCACCGGATTTATTGGATTGGTCTTGTTCTTCTGCGATTATAATCGCTTCTCTTAGGTTGGAATTCTCTCAGAAGATTCTCTACTATCTGTGTGTTGGAATTCTTGATCGGGATTGTTCTTGGAATTGTGCTTCAATTCCATCGCCAAGCATCTTTGTTGATCTGTCTTCTGGTTTGCACTGAGAGGGTAGCTTTCTGTTTGAAGGTTCATCCATGGTAACACCAGAAGATCGCGCAGAGAGAAGAAGGGATTTTATCACCTCTGTTGATCTCCAAAATCCTCTTTTCATTCATCCTTCAGACAACTCTGGTATGATTCTTACCTCTATCCAACTTGATGGTGAGAATTATAGGAGATGGCGAAAATATTTCATCAAAGCCTTATCTATCAAAAATAAGGTTGGATTAGTGGATGGCTCTATACCTAAAACTGATGAGAATGCTTCCCAATGGCTTAGATCTGATAATATGGTCAGTGGTTGGATTCTTAATACTGTGTCCAAGAACATTTATGCAACACTGGATGAATTTGATACAGCCAGGGAAATGTGGTGTGATTTGGAAGAAAGTTATGGTCAAAGAAATGGGCCATTAATCTTCCAGATCAAGAAAGAAATTCAAGACTGTCGTCAAGGAGACATGACAGTCACTGAATATTTCACAAAGCTAAAAGGTTTTTGGCAACAGTTATCAGGATTAACTAATCCACCTAGGTGCAATTGTGGCAAGTGTGTGTGCAATCTAAATGAACAACTTGAAGCTACAGATAATGAGGATAAGTTGATGAAGTTCTTGATGGGACTTGGTGATCAGTTTAGTGCTCCCAGAAGACAATTTCTACTCTCAACTCCTATGCCCTCAGCAAGTCATGTACATTCTTTACTCTTGCAAGATGAGCTGAGCTAGAAACTTACTAATGTTAGTCTAAAACCAGATGCCACTGCTCTAGCTGCTAAGAGGCCCTATGACAAAAATGATAGGCCTAAGAAAGAATGTGAGCATTGTAAAGGAAATCACTCTGCTGAGAGGTGTTGGGAGATAATAGGCTATCCTAGTTGGCATTCCAAGAGTAAGTATAAGCCACAGAGTTCAGGCAGGTCTAGGAGCAAAGATCACCAAGGTTACAAGGCAAATGCTAGACAACAACTCTCTGAGGACAATCAACAATTAATGGGTGCTTTCTTGAAGTTCATGGAGCAACAAAAAGGTACCCTATCTGAGGCACTTCTGGCAGGTAAGTTGTTATGTTGTAATGCTTCTCATTCTTCCTTATGGATTTTAGACAGTGGTTCTACAGATCACATGTCCTGTGACATAAATTTCTTTGATAAACATAAGCCAATCACTAAGCCTACATCCATTCATCTACCAAATGGTAATATCTGTCCTATCTCTCATACTGGATCTATCAAAATATCCCATAATCTTACCTTACAAGATGTACTGTATGTCCCAAATTTCAAGTTCAACCTTATCTCTTTAAGTCATCTCATAAAAGACATAAATTGCTTCATTTTTCTTACCTCAAACTATCTTGTGATTCAGGATCAAACCAGGAAGAAGGTGATTGCAGCTGGTAAGGAACTTGGGGGACTATACTACCTCATACCTGAATCTGAGCTGGACTCCTTAATAACTACAGGAATGTATGACACTTTCTGTGCTACATCTCCATCTCTACCTATGTTTCTTCCTAGTCAGGACTTGTGTAAAGACAAGAATGTTCTCTGGCATCTTAGGTTAGGTCATGCACATATTGAAAAACTTTCTCATGTTAGTTCCATCTCTTGTGACATAAATAAAACTATGGATTTTCATTGTTCTGTCTGTCCTCTTGCTAAACAATCGAGAAAATCTTTTCCTTCTAGTACATCACATGTTAACAAAAATTTTGAGCTTTTACATTGTGATCTTTGGGGACCTTATGATACTCCCACCTATACTGGTCACAAATTCTTTCTCACTATTGTTGATGATCATAGTAGAAGTGTAAGAGCTTATCTAATGAAGTCCAAAACTGAAACTAGTGCCTTCCTGCAACACTTTATCTCTCAAGTTGAAACTCAATTCTCTACAAAAGTAAAGACTGTGAGAACTGATCAAGGAACAGAATTTTTCAACTCTGAAACCATCTCTTATTTTCATACAAAAGGCATTGTGCATGAAAGATCTTGTACTGCCACTCCCTAACAAAATGGGAGGGTAGAAAGAAAACACAGATACATATTAGATATGGCCAGAGCCCTTAGATTTCACTCATCCCTACCTATCAAATTTTGGGGGGACTGTGTGTTAACAGCCACTTATCTCATTAACAGATTACCTTCACCTCTTCTTCATCAAAAATCACCCTATGAACTTATGTTCAATAAGAAACCTGATTACTCCTCTCTCAGAGTATTTGACTGTCTATGCTACATTTCTACTTCTACTGTAGCTAGGAAGAAATTTGATCCCAAAGCTGATCCTTGTTTTGTTTCTTTCCTTTTATTAATTAGTTTTAGGATATATCTTTTACCATATATTTTTAGGGTTAGTCTCTATTTAAGAACCCTAGTTTCTTTCTTTCTATTATCATCTTTTCTATCATCATCTTTTCCATCAGACAATTTAGTTCTGCAACCATGAGCAGGAACTAATCTCCATTGTTTTACTTAACGGTTGAAACCTTCAGTTATTAAGTTGTGAGATTTCTAAACTCTTGTTCTTTTCCTATGGGTTTGTATTAATTCTCTTGTTCTTCATCTATTGATTTCTATTAGTTTTGCTAGCTTGATCACCTAGTTTGATTGATAGTTTTCTATTGCTAGACTAGGAATATACGGTGGAATTCCTTGTCATTGTAGCATTCATATCTGCATGATCTGGTAGTTGATTGCTTTTATGAAAGAGAATTGATTGCATGTTAATACTTGACGGTTGTAAGTTATTGCATGCATCCTTATAATTCATGTGCCATTTGCTGCTATTTCATCTAATCTTGAGAGGTTTCCCTGATTGTTGAATAGTAAGTATTATCAGGACCGGTTGGCCTGCTGATATATTAAAGATTGAAATAGGAACATTCCCTAGGATTGAATAGAACTTGAGATAAATCTATGATCAACTTGATTGACTGTTGTGTGGATACTTGCTAGGTGAAACCCCTTCTCATCATATTCACAACCAAACCTTCTTTGCTTGATACTTGTTACTTTTGTGTTCCATACAATCAAACCCCCCCCCTGGTTACTTGTTACTTGTTCACTAGTTGATATTTCACTTGACTGCATTGATTTGGTGTTTTGATTCTCTTGGGTTCGACCTCTACTTACTTGTTATACTCTAGTTAGTGTTTAGAGTTTATTTCTTTGATTTGGCATTACGACTTTAGCCTCATCAACAATCAACAATTAATGGGTGCTTTCTTGAAGTTCATGGAGCAACAAAAAGGTACCCTATCTGAGGCACTTCTGGCAGGTAAGTTGTTATGTTGTAATGCTTCTCATTCTTCCTTATGGATTTTAGACAGTGGTTCTACAGATCACATGTCCTGTGACATAAATTTCTTTGATAAACATAAGCCAATCACTAAGCCTACATCCATTCATCTACCAAATGGTAATATCTGTCCTATCTCTCATACTGGATCTATCAAAATATCCCATAATCTTACCTTACAAGATGTACTGTATGTCCCAAATTTCAAGTTCAACCTTATCTCTTTAAGTCATCTCATAAAAGACATAAATTGCTTCATTTTTCTTACCTCAAACTATCTTGTGATTCAGGATCAAACCAGGAAGAAGGTGATTGCAGCTGGTAAGGAACTTGGGGGACTATACTACCTCATACCTGAATCTGAGTTGGACTCCTTAATAACTTCAGGAATGTATGACACTTTCTGTGCTACATCTCCATCTCTACATATGTTTCTTCCTAGTCAGGACTTGTGTAAAGACAAGAATGTTCTCTGGCATCTTAGGTTAGGTCATGCACATATTGAAAAACTTTCTCATGTTAGTTCCATCTCTTGTGACATAAATAAAACTATGGATTTTCATTGTTCTGTCTGTCCTCTTGCTAAACAATCGAGAAAATCTTTTCCTTCTAGTACATCACATGCTAACAAAAATTTTGAGCTTTTACATTGTGATCTTTGGGGACCTTATGATACTCCCACCTATACTGGTCACAAATTCTTTCTCACTATTGTTGATGATCATAGTAGAAGTGTAAGAGCTTATCTAATGAAGTCCAAAACTGAAACTAGTGCCTTCCTGCAACACTTTATCTCTCAAGTTGAAACTCAATTCTCTACAAAAGTAAAGACTGTGAGAACTGATCAAGGAACAGAATTTTTCAACTCTGAAACCATCTCTTATTTTCATATACAAAAGGCATTGTGCATGAAAGCTCTTGTACTGCCACTCCCTAACAAAATGGGAGGGTAGAAAGAAAACACAGATACATATTAGATATGGCCAGAGCCCTTAGATTTCACTCATCCCTACCTATCAAATTTTGGGGGGACTGTGTGTTAACAGCCACTTATCTCATTAACAGATTACCTTCACCTCTTCTTCATCAAAAATCACCCTATGAACTTATGTTCAATAAGAAACCTGATTACTCCTCTCTCAGAGTATTTGACTACCTATGCTACATTTCTACTTCTACTGTAGCTAGGAAGAAATTTGATCCCAAAGCTGATCCTTGCATATTTCTTGGTTACCCCTCTGGATTCAAAGGCTACAAAGTTTACAATATTAAAACTCAAAAGACTCAAGTTACTCGTGATGTACATTTTATTGAATCATGTTTTCCTTATGCTAATCCTATGTCTGAGAAAGTTGATGCCACAAAACCTCAGTCTGTCACTGAATTCATAGAGGATGATATCTTGTCTACTACTCTTCCTCTTTTTCAACCTATTGAACCATTATACAATCCTGATGACACTTCACTTAATCCTCGTACTCATACTGAATCCTTGGAAGACTACTCTCCTAGCCATGTACCTGCCATATTTGACCATGTTCCTCAAGAACTACCAACACCAAACCCTCCTCCTCTTAGACAATCCTCAAGAGTGTCCAGACCACCTCTTAGACTACAGGATTATGTGTGTATGACAACCAAGTTACCTACTGATGCAACATCTTCTTCTAAAGGTAAGAACTGTCTCTACCCTATGCATTGTTTCATGGCTTATGACAATATTTCCGCTGCCTACAAAGCCTTTATTAACAATGTAGTAGCACTGTCTGAACCTAAAACTATTAAAGAATCTTTGCAACTAGCACATTGGTGTCAAGCTATGTTAACTGAGTTGCAGACCCTTGAAAACAATCACACATGGAGGTTGGTGCCACGACTTCTTTATCAAGCTGTTGTTTCATGCAAATGGCTATTCAAGACTAAGCTCAAGGCTGATGGAAGCTTGGATAGGCACAAGGCACGACTTGTTGCTCGAGGATTTTCTCAAATAGAGGGAATAGATTATGCTGAAACATTTGCTCCAATGGCTAAAATGATTTATGTGAGAACTTTGCTAGCTGTTGCTGCTATTAGAGGATGGAAGATCATTCAGATGGATGTTACAAATGCTTTTCTTCATGGAGACTTAGAGGAAGAAGTGTTTATGGAACTACCTCCAGCCTAGGACTTTCTCAAAGCCTATGATGCTAGGACTCAGAGGGAAACATTAACAGAAGACTCCAAGCATCATCAAGCAGAAGTCAAGTCAGAGAAATCCAAGCTGGTATGCAAACTTGACAAGTCTCTATATGGCGTAAAGCAAGCTCCAAGACAGTGGTTTGCAAAGTTTGCTCAAGTAATCAAAGAAGCTGGATTCACTCAATCCAAAGCAGATTATTCTCTATTCTACAAAAGCTCAGGGAAGTCTTATACTGCTCTTCTGGTCTATGTAGATGATATGTTGATAACAGGAGATAGTGAAGAAGAGATACAGTATCTCAAAGCACATCTATGCAAGAATTTCTCAATGAAGGATCTGGGGAACCTCGGATATTTCCTTGGCATAGAAGTAGAGAGAACTGAAGAAGGCTTCCATCTGAATCGAAGGAAGTATGCCTTAGAGCTCCTAGATGAAGCAGGGATGACAGAAGCTAAGCCTGTAGCTACTCCATTTGATACTAGAGAGAAGTTAACTCTAAGTGGAACTAGAAATGAAGTTGATCCAGTGGCATACAGGAAACTGGTTGGGAAATTGATCTACTTAACAATCACTAGGCCAGACATATGCTATTCTGTGCAAGTGCTAAGTCAATTTATGCACAATCCTAGTGATGATCATTGGAGAGCTGCAAAGAGAGTGTTGAGGTATATCAAGAATGCTCTGGGGCAAGGCTTGCTACTTTCAAGCAAAGCTGAGCTAAAACTCAAAACTTTCTGTGATACAGACTATCAGAGTTGTGCCATGACCAGGGAGTCTCTCACAGGCTTCTGCATTTTATTGGTGATATGCTACACTTTGTATGGCGTAACTAGGGGTTATTACATTAGTTTAGGAGTGTTATCACAAGTATTTGGAGCTATTGTTATATTCTGAGTTGTTTATGAAGAAGTGAAGAAATGAAGACCAAAACCGAAGAAGAAGAGGATCAAAGATTGAAGACATGAAGACGAAGACATTCTGCGGAGCAGCGGCGATCGCCACCATCACTATGGCGATCGCCATTCTACAACAGAAGCATTTCATAAGTTCGAGAGATCATGGCGATCGCCATGGGGCGACAGAGACCACGGTAGACGCTACATGAAGACCACGATCGCCAGACATCTATGGCGATCGCCACAACAAGGCCGAAGACATTCCGGACTTTCCTTATTTTCCTTTGTTTATTTTATTTCCTTTTCCTTATTTTATTATTTCGTTTAGGATATTTATTTTACCATATTTTTAGGGTTAGTCTCTATTTAAGAACCCTATCCATCATCATCTTATCATCTTTTCCATCAGACAATTTAGTTCTGCAACCATGAGCAGGAACTAATCTCCATTGTTTTACTTAGCGGTTGAAACCTTTAGTTATTAAGTTGTGAGATTTCTAAACTCTTGTTCTTTTCCTATGGGTTTGTATTAATTCTCTTGTTCTTCATCTATTGATTTCTATTAGTTTTGCTAGCTTGATCACCTAGTTTGATTGACAGTTTTCTATTGCTAGACTAGGAATATACGGTGGAATTCCTTGTCATTGTAGCACTCATATCTGCATGATCTGGTAGTTGATTGCTTTTATGAAAGATAATTGATTGCATGTTAATACTTGACGGTTGTAAGTTATTGCATGCATCCTTATGATTCCTGTGCCCTTTGCTGCTATTTCATCTAATCTTGAGAGGTTTCCCTTTTTACTGAATAGTAAGTATTATCAGGACCGGTTGGCCTGCTGATATATTAAAGATTGGAATAGGAACATTCCCTAGGATTGAATAGAACTTGAGATAAATCTATGATCAACTTGATTGACTGTTGTGTGGATACTTGCTAGGTGAAACCCCTTCGCATCATATTCTCACCCAAACTTCCTCTGCTTGTTACTGGTTACTTTTGTGTTCTTGCAATTAAAACCCCCCCTTGGTTACTTGTTACTTGTTACTAGTTGATATTTCACTTGACTGCATTGATTTGGTGTTTTGATTCCCTTGGGTTCGACCTCTACTTACTTGCTATACTCTAATTAGTGTTTAGGGTTTTCTTTGATTTGGCACTACGACTTTAGCCTCATCAATTGGGTACTTCTCTGATTTCATGGAGAACTAAGAAACAAGGGTATGTTGCATTTTCTACTGCAGAATCAGAATACAGAGCTATGGCTATGACCTCTTGTGAAGTAACTTGGCTTGTTAAGTTGCTTACTGATCTGGGAGTCTCATTAGGACCAGTAGAGATGTATAGTGACAATCAAGCCTCCATACATATTGCAAGGAAAATTGTCTTCCACGAGAGAACCAAGAACATTGAAGCTGATTGTCACCTAGTGAGGGACAAGGTGCTCAACAAAGAAATTGCCCTTAGCTACATCTCCACCTATGCTCAACCAGCTGACATTTTCACCAAGGTTGTCACCAAGGACCAATATACAAGGAACTTGATCAAGCTTGGAGTTGTAAACATGTTTACAACTACAACTTGAGAGGGAATGTTAAGTATGCTTGTAATAAAGCTGTTAGAGCTAATTGTTGTTAGTTAGTTAGTCTGTTAAGTGTATGACATCAGCTTATGTCATCCTCTAACAGACTATATATTCTGTTTTTTCCCTCTTCTGTAAACTCATCTTTCAATGTTGATTTTTCCAGTTTGTGAGCCTCTGCTTTCTCTTCTCTTCTCTGAGTGAAATTTCTTGTGTGTTGATCATTTCTAATCAATCATCAGTTTCTCTCTACACTGAATCGTGTACAGATCAACTTTCTCTCTCAAGATTTTTAATCCCGCATTTGGGAGGGTGAGGGTTCTATTTATAGAGCTCGAGTTGCTTGTAAGACGTGACGCTTGTCTCGTTACTTGGAAGATTTTGATTGGTGCTTGTAAGTAGGAGGTGGATGTGCTCATGATGACATACATGTGATTTTTAATAGATGAGAGTGTTAAAGAGTCGGCCTTGTGAAGGTCTATCTCATGGAATTCGATATTCTGGAGCGTCTTGGGTCTATAATTGAGCGCATTGGATGTACGGAACTGCGAGATATGCGAGGTGTGCAAATGATGGTTCCATCAGTTATAATTTAAAAAATACTAAAAGTCAATATAGTAATTAATTACAATATGTTCATTTCCCCTTCTTCCTCTTTTCCCGTCTTCTTGCTTGACATTTTTCCAGATCAGAAACTTTTCCCAAATTGATTCTTCCTTTCATCCTCTTTCTTCCTTTCTTCCTCCCTTCCTCCATTAGAGATATAAGCAACGTCAATGGGGAGGAAGAAGGCGCAAAAGCTATATGCAGTGGAGATGATTTCAGTGGGCGGCGGTGGGAGGATCGAATATGGTGGTCTATTGAGCGGCGGCGGAATGTGATTTCTTCCCTCAAATTTACAGATATGAATTTTTTTCTTTGGACTCCATGGTTGAATGAACACGAAGAGATGGGCAAAAGAACTGAAAAAGAAAAGAGAGGAAGAGCGATTTTGCTGCCCTAGCGCCGCACCACCGTCACCATGGGTAAGAGCAGCAAAGGTAAGAAGAAGAAGAAGTCCGTCAACGTTTCTGGTTCGCCCGTGCACCTCGACCTCTCGTCCGACATCGACAGCGACTCAAGCCTTTTCCTCTCCGTCCCCGGCCATGTTATCCGCTCTGTCAACCACCGCATCCTCCAATCCGAAGTAATCCCTCCCCCTCTGTCACCCAGCTCGGCCCGGTCTGCGGCTATTGAACCTGCAGCTCAACCTCACCCGCCTAAACCACCCTCGGGTACGCCCAACCCGCTCTCTAACTCTGACTTTCCAGCCCTCCCCCCGACTGCGGGTCCCTCCGCCTCCATTGCCGCCATTGAACGCCAAGAAACTGTGGCACCGCCTTCAACCAATGTTGACCCTAAGCCCAACTCTGCCCCCCCCCCCCCCCCCCCCCCCCTTAGGATTACCCCTAATACCACCCAATCGTTCAAGAATGTCATCTCTGGATCAGCTCCTGCTAAGAAGCATGTGCCTCTTCGTTTTGTCCCAGGCCTAGAGAGTGGAGATATCTTCTTTACTCATGAAGATGTAGCTGGTATGGTTGAGAAATGGAAGTTGACCCTCATTGGAGCTCCAATGGGAGCCACAGTTTCTTTTAGAGCTATGGAGCGTTTCGTTGCCACTCACTGGACTAATATCTCTTTGCCTAAGATTGTTCTTAATGAAAAAGGCATTTTTGTGTTTCACTTCAACTTTGAGCAAGATTTGATTTCAGTAATAGAAAGAGGGCCTTGGATGATGAGTGGTCAGAGGCCACTGATTTTGAGGAGATGGCAGCAAGGCATTGAACTAGACATTTCTTGCTTGCAAGAAATTCCGGTTTGGGTGACTCTGAACAATTTGGATGCGAGACTATGGTCTGAAGAAATGCTTGGTAGAGCTGCATCAGCGATTGGGAAGCCCATTCTAACTGATTTTCAGTCTGCCAACCAAGATAGAATTTCTTTTGCAAGGATTCTTGTCGAAGTTTCGGCAACTAGACAGCTTTTAAGAGAACTGTGATTCCATGGACCGGATGGGGAAGTCGTCCACCAAGCCTTGCACTATGAATGGATCCCCACCCATTGCGCAAAATGCAAAGTGTTCGGGCATAGATGTCCGGCTGATTCGCAAACTGGTGCCCATCCTCCAAACACCACCCCTAACCCACCACCTTTAACTACCTCTCAAAACTTGCCTACAAAACAAGCCCTTCTTCCTAAACCACCAACCTCCCGCCTCATCACTCACAACTCTAGCAAACCCTCTGTTGTTGTTCAATCCTCTCGCCCTCCTTCCAACATCAAAGGCAAAGCTGCTGCCACTCCCACCCCTTCTTCCTCTAATATCAACACTCATGCCTCTACACAACACAAGCCAAACCCTTCCTCTTCCCGTACTCCCAAGGATTGCAACAAGAGTTGTAGTTCTTCTTTAAACCCCACTAAATCCCAATGATAGTTCCCTCCATTGGTAGCTGGAATATCCGGGGCCTCCTTAAACCCGGGAAACAAGAAGCTATTAGAAATCTGGTTCATTCTTACAATTTGAATGCCATTGCCATCTTAGAAACTCGTCTTAATCAGTCCACAAAAAATCGAATCTCCCCTTCCCTCCTAAAACACTGGAGCGCCTGCTCTAACATCCATCTCTCTCCAAACTGTAGAATTTGGCTTCTATGGAATCATGCTTCCCTTGTCCTCGACATTCTCCACACCACCGATCAAATGATTCATTGTAGGCTCACCTCTACCTGGAATTCCTTCTCTTTCCTAGCTACTTTTGTCTATGCCTACAACTCACCAGCAAACCAAGCCCCTCTTTGGAATGATCTCTGCCTCCTCCGCTCCTCCATCACCGAGCCTTGGGCCATACTTGGTGATTTTAATGTGGTTCTGTCCCCTCATGAAAAATTGAACCACTTGGGGCCCTCCATTGGCAGCACCTCCCAAGAGCTCCCCAACCTACTCTCCTCAACGGGACTCACTGATCATCCCTTCTCTGGAAGCATGTACACCTGGTGCAATCAACAAAGGGAAACAAATAGGCTCTTCTGCAAGCTGGACAGAGTCCTTGTAAATGGAATGTGGAACTCTGTGTTCACTCAATCCACCGTGCACTTTGGGCATTTTGATGTCTCAGATCATTGTCCTGCCTTGCTTGCAATTCAGTCCCACTCTAGAAGTCCATCGCCACCCTTCAAGTTCAATAATGTCTGGACATCTCACTCCATGTTCTTTCCCATTGTTGCTAATACATGGAGCTGGAATTTCCCAAGAAATCCCATGTTCACTCTTGTCTCAAAGCTCAAAGCTCTGAAGCCTCACTTGAAAAAAACTGAAGAACGAGAACTTTGAATCCCTCATATGCAAGCAGAAAGATCTCAGAGGCAAGCTCTCCATGATCCAAGCTGAGGTCATCTCTAGACCTTTTGATGTGAACTTAATTGCTGCTGAGAATTGCACCATCCAGGAGCTGAACACCTCCACTCATCACCTCTCCACCACCACCTCACAACTCGCCAAAATCAAGTTCAAACAATTGGGTGATCAGTGCAACTCTTACTTCTTCCAACTCATTAAACAGAGGAGATCATTTGCCAAAATCCTCTCACTCACTGATTCCTTTGGCCACATCCTCCATGATCCTGATGAAATCACCAATCATATCCTTACTTACTACAAAAATCTCCTTGGAACCTCCACAAATGTCGCACCTTTCCACCTCTACCCACCTCCCAACGGAACCACCATTCCAACACATCTCATCTCTTCCCTTACCTCACCCATTCTTCATGTCGATGTCAAGAACGTTGTGTTCTCTATTGGGAATAACAAGGCACCGGGACCAGACGGTTACAACTCATTCTTCTTCAAGAAAACATGGAGTATCATTGGAGACGATGTGTGCACTGTTGTGCTCGACTTCTTCCTCTCAGGTAATCTTCTTAAACAAGTGAATCATTGCTCTATCTCCCTCATCCAAAAAAACCCAAATCCCACACTCATCTCTGATTACAGACCAATATCCTGCTGCTCGGTTATCTACAAAACAATCTCAAAGATTCTTTCCCACCGTCTAAAAAATGCCCTCCCTTTCATCATTAACCCGCAGCAGGGTGCTTTTGTCCCTAATCGTTCCATTAAACACAACATATTCCTATGCCAAGAGCTCCTCATAAAATACCCTGGGACCCAAACTTCACCCCGGTGCACCATTAAAATTGACCTTCAAAAAGCTTTCGATACCATCGACCATTCATTCATCCTGTACACCCTTAAGCTTTTTGGTTTCCCAGACTCTTTCATTCATTGGATTAAAATCTGCATATCAACTGTGAAGTTCTCTGTTAATATCAATGGCAAGCTTGAAGGTTTCTTCCAAGGGAAGAGAGGTTTAAGACAAGGTTGCCCGCTCTCTCCCTCCCTCTTCGTAATTGCAATGGAGGTGCTTTCCAGAATCATCACTGCAAAGACCAATAATGCAAACTTCAATTATCACCTGAAGTGCAACAGGACCCAACTCACCCATCTGACTTTTGTTGATGATCTTATGTTTTTCTGTCGGGGTGATCAAATGTTTGTCAGCATTCTGAAAGAGGCCATTGATGATTTTGGCAACCTCTCAGGTCTTACAGCAAATCTGGATAAGTCGAAGATTTATTTTGGGGGCCTCAACAGTGCAGAGCAGCAGAGCATTGCAAATGGACTTGGGTTGGAAATCAGTACCCTCCCTATGAGGTACCTGGGTATCCCTCTTGGCCACAAGAAGTTAAGCGTCTCTGAATACGCGCCCCTGATCAGCAGAATCACTCGGAAAGTGCAGTCATGGGCAGCTAGAACATTGTCTTATGCGGGGAGACTTCAATTGGTGCAATCAGTCCTCTTCGGGATACAATCTTTTTGGAGCAATATTCTTCCCTTCCCGATTACAGTTGTTGACAAAATCACCTCAATCTTGCGGAGTTTTCTATGGACAGGACACTCACATGGCAACAAGGCTCTTGTCTCTTGGGACGATGTGTGTCAAGCGAAGTCAGACGGAGGTCTCGGGTTCAAGGAACTACTTTCCTAGAACAAAGCTTGTCTTGGAGGAGCTATTTTTGAACTAGATGATAATCGGAATAACATGTGGACTCAATGGATTTCAGCCAACATTCTGAACGGTGCCACGATTTGGAATTATACCGTGAAACGCAGTGACAACCATCTTATCAAATCCATTGTCCTTATCAGAAATGAGTTACTTGTGAATCGTACTATTGCTGGTCTACAAGCACTCATGCGCAACACCGTCGGTAACTACTCTTCTAGCAATGTCTACTTCTCTCTCCGACCGGACAAGACTGATGTTTTGTGGTGTAGAGGAATTTGGGGTAAGCTTAACATACCTAGATGCATTTTTACTACTTGGCTAGCTGGTCACAAGCGTCTCCCTACTAGGCACCGTCTCCAACAGTGGGGCATCTCTGCTTCCTCCACATGCGTTTTATGCAACTCTCACCCATAAACAGAGAATCACCTCTTTCACCAATGCAACTTCAGCAATCAAGTGCTCACAAGAGTCCTAAGATGGACCAAGCTCAATCGACAATTCACAACTACGAGACAATGGCTCACATGGCTCGGCAAGCCGTCTCATCTCAAGAGCTTCATAGGTCAAATCCGGTGTGCAATCTTCTCAGCCTACATCTATCATATTTGGGCATCTAGGAACCATCTCATCTTCCGAGAGATCAAGCCGGATCCAACTTCTTGTGTTAATGATATCATACAATCTGTGAAGGTTTTTGCCTCTAGTAAGTGGAAGAAAATGCACCCACAGGAGGCTACAACATGGGCATCAATTCTTAATATCAATATTGGAACATCAGGACGAGGTTGACACATCAACTTGCACTGCATAGATCATTCTTAGATTAGCATTTTGGCTAACACCATTTGATGTAATTTTGTGATTAGTATCCCTTTTTGCTACACCTGGGTCCTTAGGATTTGTAAATCCGTTTTTGATCAATATATATAAAAGCGTAACTCTTCAAAAAAAAAAAAAACTGAAAAAGTAGATGAGAGCGGAAACAAAAAGTAGAAGACGACGAAAATATCATTTAATATATTTTTTAAATGATTTATTATTTAGTTATGAAATTTGACACATGTGTTTTATTCATTAAAGGTGCAATCAATTTCTTACATATGTCAATTTGAGTATAAATTGTCTTATACACAACATGTAAACATAGGAATGTCCGAAATATGAATTACATTGTAATACACACGAAATGCAGAGCATCCATTAAGCAGTAATCGAGCAATTGTCCTTAGAAAATATATAAAAAAAAGTCGAGCTCAATCAATATTTATCTCAGTTTGTTTGATTCATCGTCCTACATCGTAGCTAAGCTTTAATTTATCCTTCATTCATCTGGTTATTTAAATTGATTGTTTTCGACGTTGTTATTATCTATTCGATCCCAGCTATTCTATACTTGAGAGAATTTGAATTGTTAGGTCTTTTTGTCCGAATAGGGTTGTGAAAATAGAAATGCATTTTAAAGAATGTGATTTTGTAGTAGTGCCTCGTTTTGGTTAGTTTACTATACGCACCATTTTGTTCTATAAAATCTCCATAAATTTGCTATCTAATCTCTAGTAAGTATTAGGGTATGGATCGTATGGCCCTTCAGATAACTAGATTGCAGAAGATGGTCTTGTTTTAATTGCTTATCATGGGTCGTTGATCGAATTATCTAATCATGCATAATAAGCAGTGCAAAAAATAGAAAAGAACTTTCAGAATCTGTCCCACAGACAGAACTTTGATCAAATAATATTCATTGATTACAACAATAATAGTACATATCACAATTCAAAATATGAAATAATGTAATAAATGTCAAGTGGCTCGATGGCATCCATCATCACTCAAGCAAGCAAGCAATCCCTTCTTTTTTTGATGTCATTGACGGAACTCTTCGACTCTTTTAAATATATAGAGGATTAATATGGTAAATTTGGGGAAATTAGTTTTGGAGCTTAGTAGGTTGGGGAAGGGGTGTATGTTGGACTTTTGTATACAAGTGAAGAAGTGTATACTGGAGTTTTGTACACTGGTTTTGGAGTATAAATAGGAGTTGGTGTGTAAACTGGCTTGTAAGCTGGTGTAGGGTGATAGATAGGGACCTTGTAAACGGGTTTTGGGATGTAAGTCGGGCTCTTATACACGGGTTTTGGAATGTAGATTGGGCTCCTGTACACGGGAGATGGGGTGTATACGGGGCTCTTGTACACGGGAGATGGGGTGTATACTGGTTTCTTGTACACGGGAGATGGGGTGTACACGGGGCTCTTGTACACGGGAGATGGGGTGTATACGGGGCTCTTGTACACTGGAGATGGAGAGTAGACGGGGCTCTTGTACACGGGAGATGGGGTGTATACTGGTTTCTTGTACACGGGAGATGAGGTGTAGACGGGGGTCTTGTACACAGGAGATAGATTTTCCTTCTTTACATCAATACCAAACAAAAGCTTCAACTTAGAAGATGGTAAATGACCTAATCTCCTATGTAAAAGAAGATCTTAGTTCTCAGTTTTATTAGAAATACTACTAAGTGCAGACAAAGAAGAACTTTCTTTGACTAAGCAGTCCAACTGTTCAAAAAAGTAGAGCCCCTTTGATTCTTTACCAAGGGTTAGAAGCTTGGTCTGTGAGAGACCCTGCAGAAAGCAAGCTGAATCAGTGAATAAAGCAATACACTTCAGCTGAGCACAAAGTTTGGAGATAGACAATAGATTGAACTTGAAGTTAGGAACAAAGATAACTCCCTCAAGAATGATTGAATCAGTAATCCTAACTCGACCAACCACTTTGACCAGCATCACATTACCATTTCGTAATTTGATATTAATAGGATACTGAAGAAATTGATAGTCTATAAACTGACTCAACACATGACACATGTGATCACTTGCACTAGAATCCAAAATCCAAGTAAGTGAAGATGTAATACTACTATAACCAGCAAAAGATAGTAGTTTACCCGCAAAAGTGCTCGAAGAACATCCAGGAATATTTTGCAAAAGAGATCTTAGTTGTGCTAGTTCCATGGCAGATAAACCAGCATTAGAAACACCATTATCAGAATCTGAACCTTGATCACAATGAGCACCAGAAATGACTGGCTTCTTGCTATCCTTAGGATAGCCAATAATCTTGTAGCATGACTCCACTAGATGCCATGGCCTCTTGCAGTGGCTACAGATCTTGGGATTCTTTCCTTTGTATGTACCTTTACTTTGATTACTTGCTAGAAAGGCATTAGCATCAGTAATCTGAGAAGGAGCCTTGATATCCCTCTGTTGTTCTTCCTCTACCAGAATAGAATAAGCTTGATTGACAGCAGGTGCAGGAGTGATCATCAATATGTTGCCTCTAGCAACATTGTAGGATTCATTTAATCTCATTAAGAATTGATACAACTTCAATTCTTGATCATAAGCAGATAAAGAACTTGCAGATCCACATGAACAAGCAGGAATCATTCTAATGTTGTCTAATTCATCCCACAAGCGTTTGATTCGAGTAAAATAAGAGCTTATCGAATCAGTACCTTGAGAAATTGATGCCTATTCTTTCTGAATAGAAAATTTCTGAGCACCATTGACTCTTCCATATCTGGAATTCAGCTCTTCCCAAACATCTTGAGTTGTGGTTGCAAACATAACACTGTCTGCAATTGGCTTAGCAAGGGCATTCGTGATCCAAGAGATCACCAGATCATTGCAGCGATCCCAAATTAGGAGCCGAATAGCATCACCAATCAAAGAAGCACGAGGAAACGTTTCATTGATGAAAGAAAGCTTGTTCTTCGTGTTAATCCCCACCATTATAGATTGGCGCCAAGACAGGAATCCCTTTTCATCGAAGGGAGTTGAAACAAGCACCATACCAGGGCCATCTAAAGGATGAATATAGAGTGGATCATTGAAATTCGAGATGATATTCGTAGGACTCATCCTTTTCAATCAATCAAGTGAATTAACCACAAATTCTTGCAAAATCTAGGGCTTGCAAGAAAAGAAGAAAGCGATAAGAAGATCTAGAAAGAACAGACAATCGAAAGAATCGATTGGAGAATCTCGATCAAACGAACGTGATCGAGGAAACAATTGCGGAAAATCAAAATCGGATACACCAATCTGATACCATGTTTGAATACAAAGTGAGAGAAAGAAAGAAGGGGAATAACAGAATTTTGTATTTAGTTGAATGTCTGTTACATGAAGAACACCAGTATTTATAGCCACAATAACTCACTAATTACACAACTAATTAAGCTATGTAATAATCCTAACACAAGGTCCGAAATAGAAATTACATTGTAACACACACGAAATACAGAGCAATCAAGCATTCTAGCATCCATTAAGCAATCCTCTTGTAATCGAGAAATACTCCTCGGAAAATAAATATAAAAAAAGTTGAGCTCAATCAATATCGATCTCAGTTTTTGTGATTCATCATCCTACATCGTAGCAAAGCTTTAATTTATCCTTCATTTCATCTTGTTATTTCAATCGATTGTTTTCGACGATGTTATTATCTATTCAATCGACTAGTTGTTGTATACTTTAGAAAATTTGGATTGTTAGGTCTTTTGTCCAAATATGTTTACCAAAGGAGAAATGCATTTTGAAAAAAATGTGATTTTGTAGAAGTAGTGCCTCGTTTTGGTTACTTTGCTATACGTACCATTTTGTTGTATCAAATCTCCATAAATTTGGTATCTAATCTATAGCAAGTATTATGGATCATATGGCGCTTCAGATGAATAGATTGCAGAAGATGATTTTGTGTCAATCGCTTATCAGATGGCTCGTTGATCGAATTATCCAACCATGCATAATAAGCAGTCCAAAAAATAGCGAAGAACTATCACAATTTGTCCCACAGACCGAACTTCGATCAAATAATATTCATTGATTACAAAAAATAACATTACATATCGCAATTCAAAATATGAAATAATGTAATAAATGACAAATATCTCGATTGCTTTCATCAGCACTCAAGCAAGCAAGCAAGCAATCCCTTCTTTTTTTGATGTCATTGACGGAACTCTTCGACTCTTTTAAATATATAGAGGATTAATATGGTAAATTTGGGGAAATTGGTTTTGGAGCTTAGTAGGTTGGGGAAGGGGTATATGTTGGACTTTTGTATACAGGTGAAGAAGTGTATACTGGAGTTTTGTACACTGGTTTTGGAGTGTAAAGAGGAGTTGGTGTGTAAACTGGCTTGTAAGCTAGTGTAGGGTGATAGATAGGGACCTTGTACACGGGTTTTGGAATGTAGATTGGGCTCTTGTACACGGGAGATGGGGTGTATACGGGGCTCTTGTACACTGGAGATGGAGAGTAGACGGGGCTCTTGTACACGGGAGATGGGGTGTATACTGGTTTCTTGTACACGGGAGATGGGGTGTACACGGGGCTCTTGTACACGGGAGATGGGGTGTACACGGGGCTCTTGTACACGGGAGATGGGGTGTACACGGGGCTCTTGTACACGGGGCTCTTGTACACGGGAGATGGGGTGTACACGCGGCTCTTGTACACGGGAGATGGGGTGTACACGGGAGATGGGGTGTACACGGGGCTCTTGTACACGGGAGATGGGGTGTACACGGGGCTCTTGAACACGGGAGATGGGGTGTAGACAGGGCTCTTGTACACGGGAGATGGGGTATATACTTGTTTCTTGTACACGGGAGATGGGGTGTACACGGGGCTCTTGTACACGGGAGATGGGGTGTACACGGGGCTCTTGTACACGGGAGATGGGGTGTACACGGGGCTCTTGTACACGGGAGATGGGGTGTACACGGGGCTCTTGTACACGGGAGATGGGGTGTACACGGGGCTCTTGTACACCGGAGATGGGGTGTAGACAGGGCTCTTGTACACGGGAGATGGGGTGTATACTGGTTTCTTGTACACGGGAGATGGGGTGTACACGGGGCTCTTGTACACGGGAGATGGGGTGTACACGGGGCTCTTGTACACGGGAGATGGGGTGTACACGGGGCTCTTGTACACGGGAGATGGGGTGTAGACAGGGCTCTTGTACACGGGAGATGGGGTGTATACGGGGCTCTTGTACACTGGAGATGGGGTGTAGACGGGGCTCTTGTACACGGGAGATGGGGTGTATATTGGTTTCTTGTACACGGGAGATGGGGTGTACACGGGGCTCTTGTACACGGGAGATGGGGTGTACACGGGGCTCTTGTACACGGGAGATGGGGTGTAGACGGGGGTCTTGTACACTGGTGTAGGGTGGTAGACTAGTTTTGGAATGTAGACCGGTGATGGAGTGTAGATTGGGCTCTTGTAAGCGGGAGATGGAGTGTATATTGGTGTAGGTTTGTATACTGGCTTTGGTACATAAACAGGTGATGGACTGTACACAGGTTTGTTGTAAGATGGAGATGGGTAGTAGGCTGGTTTCTCGTATTTAGGCTTCGAAACATAAACCGAGGCTTTGTAGTATGGTGATGGAGAAGGGACATAATCAGGTGACTTGTATTCTGGTGATGGCGTGTATGAGCTGTAGTAGCCATCGGCACACGCAATGGCTGCCATGGACAGAACAAGTAGGGAGGAAATCAAGAGATTCATGGAAGCCATTTTCTACTCCTTTTTTTCTTCAATGCTGATTATAGATGAAGAATAAGAAACACAAGAAGATGAGAAGGTGATTGTTGATGGTAATGGCTGGTGTTTATATAGACTTTTTTTTAGTCACCATGAGTTTACACTTTACATCAATGGCACTTAATTGGGTGCACGATATTAGGCATAAACATGTCGCCAAGGTTGCAATTTGAGAATGTCTTATTTTGGTGGTGCATTGCATCTTAGTTGTGCAATGAGATCTCAAGAGTTATCCAACAATATTATTTAATACATGGAATAATGGAGACTTAGAGATTTGTAATTCTTTCTTAATCACTAGTCGAGTTTTCGCGTCATGTGCGGGTTTATATATCTCGATAATTAGTTAATATATAGTATTACGTATTATGTATAGTTTTATATATATAAAAAATTAATGGTTGAAATGATATTGATACATGAATAAGTTTTAAATTTTTGAATATAACAAAAAACGAATGTAAATGAGTTTTTTATACAAAAATCTATTTTGATCAAATTTTCGTAGGTCAATTTTTAACAAATTTGTATAAATTAATTTGAAAATATATAAAATTATATAATTTACAATTATTTTTTATTCGTCAAATCATAAAAATTAAAATATTTTTTTTTAAAATAACATAATAGGATATTGAAAGGTAAAAATCTACAAAAATTAACACATAAAAATCTTTTTGTAATGTGACAGATCTAAATTATAAAAATTGTGACCAATGAAATGACGACAAATGGATGACTTAAATGAGGAGGGTTCCAAATGGCATAGCTATGGTTGAAGAAAATTGTATTGTTTTAGTAATTATATAGAGATAACGTTTGTTTATCGATGCCTACTGTTGGGTCTAGAATTTGAGCCCAATGCTTGATGTAAGGACCACCGGGAATCCAAATCCACAAAGGCGAAATGAAGCGCAAAAAAGAAGACCATTGGACTATGCAATGGTTATGGGCGACGTGACCGAGGTGCTCAACATAATATCTTCAAGATCTCTGAATGGACAACGGCCTGAAGTTGAAGTCTTGTGACAACAGCCATCTAGTGTTAGTTTTTGATATATTAAGGAAATAGGAGGAAAAGACCGTGTAGACACAAAGCGTATAAGACATTATTTTGTGTAAACGCATGAATGATCAAAATCAATAATAGTTATGTATTGTTTTTGATGATTCCACGTTTTAAAGATTGAATAAAAGTGAAGATTGAGAAAAAGGATTGCTTAAACGCGTTGGTATAGATTGGAATAGAAGATACAGTTTAGTTTTCTTGTTTTATCTCTCTTTGTGTTTCTGTTAAGTATGCTTGTAATAAAGTTGTTAGAGCTAATTGTTGTTAGTTAGTTAGTCTGTTAAGTGTATGATGTCAGCTTATGTCAACCTCTAACAGACTATATATTCTGTTTTTTCCCTCTTCTGTAAACTCATCTTTCAATGTTGATTTTTCCAGTTTGTGAGCCTTTGCTTTCTCTTCTCTTCTCTGAGTGAAATTTCTTGTGTGTTGATCATTTCTAATCAATCATCATGGTATCAGAGCACCGGATTTATTGGATTGATCTTGTTCTTCTGCGATTATAATCGCTTCTCTTAGGTTGGAATTCTCTCAGAAGATTCTCTACTATCTGTGTGTTGGAATTCTTGATCGGGATTGTTCTTGGAATTGTGCTTCAATTCCATCGCCAAGCATCTTTGTTGATCTGTCTTCTGGTTTGCGCTGAGAGGGTAGCTTTCTGTTTGAAGCTTCATCCATGGTGACACCAGAAGATCGCGCAGAGAGAAGAAGGGATTTTATCACCTCTGTTGATCTCCAAAATCCTCTTTTCATTCATCCTTCAGACAACTCTGATATGATTCTTACCTCTATCCAACTTGATGGTGAGAATTATAGGAGATGGCGAAAATCTTTCATCAAAGCCTTATCTATCAAAAATAAGGTTGGATTAGTGGATGGCTCTATACCTAAAACTGATGAGAATCCTTCCCAATGGCTTAGATGTGATAATATGGTCAGTGGTTGAATTCTTAATACTGTGTCCAAGAACATTTATGCAACACTGGATGAATTTGATACAGCCAGGGAAATGTGGTGTGATTTGGAAGAAAGTTATGGTCAAAGAAATGGGCCATTAATCTTCCAGATCAAGAAAGAAATTCAAGACTGTCGTCAAGGAGACATGACAGTCACTGAATATTTCACAAAGCTAAAAGGTTTTTGGCAACAGTTATCAGGATTAACTAATCCACTTAGGTGCAATTGTGGCAAGTGTGTGTGCAATCTAAATGAACAACTTGAAGCTACAGATAATGAGGATAAGTTGATGAAGTTCTTGATGGGACTTGGTGATCAGTTTAGTGCTCCCAGAAGACAATTTCTACTCTCAACTCCTATGCCCTCAGCAAGTCATGTGCATTCTTTACTCTTGCAAGATGAGCTGAGCTAGAAACTTACTGATGTTAGTCTAAAACCAGATGCCACTGCTCTAGCTGCTAAGAGGCCCTATGACAAAAATGATAGGCCTAAGAAAGAATGTGAGCATTGTAAAGGAAATCACTCTGCTGAGAGGTGTTGGGAGATAATAGGCTATCCTAGTTGGCATTCCAAGAGTAAGTATAAGCCACAGAGTTCAGGCAGGTCTAGGAGCAAAGATCACCAAGGTTACAAGGCAAATGCTAGACAACAACTCTCTGAGGACAATTGATACGCTGCACTGTGTATGGCGTAACTAGGGATTATTACATTAGTTTAGGAGTGTTATCACAAGTATTTGGAGCTATTGTTATGTTCTGAGATATTTATTAAGAAGTGAAGAAATGAAGATCAGAACCGAAGAAGATTGAAGACTTGAAGAATGAAGATGCTTCTGCGACGCCAACCGCGATCGCCACTACCATCCAGGCGATCGCCATCATTCAACAGAAGCCATTCGAGAAGAAATCAGCGACCGCGATCGCGGGTGATATGGTGGCGATCGCGGGTATTGCACTTGTTGGGCTGAAGTGATGGGCCGATGGATTGGGCTTAATTAAATCAAGCAAGCAGCTGCACAATTGGAAGCAAGCAGCTCAAGAAGGAATTGAAGCCGAGCTCACCTTTTTCCATTCGTGCTTTAGTTTGATTTATTTATTTTCCTTGTTTTGTTTCTTTCCTTTTATTAATTAGTTTTAGGATATATCGTTTACCATATATTTTTAGGGTTAGTCTCTATTTAAGAACCCGAGTTTCTTTCTTTCTATTATCATCTTTTCTATCATCATCTTTTCCATCAGACAATTTAGTTCTGCAACCATGAGCAGGAACTAATCTCCATTGTTTTACTTAGCGGTTGAAACCTTCAGTTATTAAGTTGTGAGATTTCTAAACTCTTGTTCTTTTCCTATGGGTTTGTATTAATTATCTTGTTCTTCATCTATTGATTTCTATTAGTTTTGCTAGCTTGATCACCTAGTTTGATTGATAGTTTTCTATTGCTAGACTAGGAATATACAGTGGAATTCCTTGTCATTGTAGCATTCATATCTGCATGATCTGATAGTTGATTGCTTTTATGAAAGAGAATTGATTGCATGTTAATACTTGACGGTTGTAAGTTATTGCATGCATCTTTATAATTCTTGTGCCATTTGCTGTTATTTCATCTAATCTTGAGAGGTTTCCCTGATTGTTGAATAGTAAGTATTATCAGGACCGGTTGGCCTGCTGATATATTAAAGATTGGAATAGGAACATTCCCTAGGATTGAATAGAACTTGAGATAAATCTATGATCAACTTGATTGACTGTTGTGTGGATACTTGCTAGGTGAAACCCCTTCTCATCATATTCACAACCAAACCTTCTTTGCTTGATACTTGTTACTTTTGTGTTCCATACAATCAACCCCCCCCCTGGTTACTTGTTACTTGTTCACTAGTTGATATTTCACTTGACTGCATTGATTTGGTGTTTTGATTCCCTTGGGTTCGACCTCTACTTACTTGCTATATTCTAGTTAGTGTTTAGAGTTTATTTCTTTGATTTGGCATTACGACTTTAGCCTCATCAAATTTGGCGCCGTTGCCGGGGAATTGAAATTTTTCTGATTCTGTGTTAATTGTGAAATTATCAACTGTTTGGTGTGAACCTTTATGGTTCAGACCCGTTCTACTGATTCATCTCTTGTTTCCTTTGACCCAGAGATTGAAAGGACGTTCCTTTGGAACCAAAGAGCAGCTCTGAACCAAGAGAACGAGATGGGTGATCGACATGGACCGCCATTGCCTACTATGAGGCAACTCACTGCCCCAGACTTAAACCAACAACCTTTGGCAGTGAGGTTTCCTGAGATTGAAGAAGGTGTGAATTTTGAGCTAAAAGCTGGATTGATTCATGAACTTCCACACTTTCATGGCTTAACAGGTGAGGATCCAAACAAACATTTGGCTCAGTTTCATGCCATATGTTCTAGCATGAAGCCGAGGGGTGTCATTGAGGAACAGGTAATGTTAAGAGCTTTCGGATTCACTCTGAAAGACGCTGCTAATGATTGGCTTTACTATCAAGCCCCTGGGAGTATTGATACTTGGGCCAAGATGAAAAAGGTTTTCTTGGAGAAGTACTTTTCAGCAACTAAACTGAGCAGCCTGAAAAAGGACATTACAAATCTCCAACAACACGCAACTGAAAGTCTCTATGAATATTATGAGAGATTCAAGAAGTTGTGCTCAAGTTGTCCCTTCCACAGCTACACTGATCATGATCTTCTCATGTATTTATTTAGTGGACTGATTGATGAGGATCGTCGAATGGTGAATGCATCCTGTGGAGGTAACTTTTTAAGATTGACTATACCTCAGGCTACTGAAATGTTTGAGGAATTAGCTGAGAGCTCAAGGCAGTTTGGTAGCAGGCAAAGAACACAGTCAGTAAGTTCACTTGATCCCGCTAAAATTCAAAGTGATATGAATGAACTGAAATATATGATGAAGGCTTTTATGCTGCAAAGTGGTGGTCAACAACTCCAAGAGCCGAATGCTGAGGTAAACGCTGTTGGTGGATGGCAACCAAGGCCAAGGTATGATTCTCATAATATTAATTATCAGCAACCTAGACCTCAGAATTCTATGACTGTTGAAGATATGATCAAGTCCTTAGCTCAGACTGTGATGCAACAAAACGCTAAGACGGAATCAAGCATCCAAAATCTTGAAAATCAGTTAGGACAGATTGCTCAAGCTGTGAGTAAATTAGAGGCCAGGGAACCGGTAAGAAACCCGAGAGAGAACGTCAGTGCAGTGTTCTTGAGGAGCGGAAAAACTTTAAATGACTGTTCTGTGCCAAAACTGCGATCGCCAGATCTGAGTGGCGATCGCCATGAGATTACAGAGAGCAAAACAGGTTCTGCATCCCGACCGCGATCGCCATATGGCAATGGCGATCGCCATTCCATTCCAGAAGCTGAGGTGAAAGATTATTCGCGATCGCCGAGAGTTGATGGCGATCGCCAAGAGTCCCCAGAGTACATTGACGATTATGTTCGCCCGAATTTTCCCCCTCTGTTCTCTCATAAGCCTGTAGCCCCCTTTCCTGAGGCATTGAAGGATACTCGAAGGCTGGAGAACGACAACGAAATCTTCGAAACCTTTAGTAGGTGTGAGGTAAACATTCCTTTGCTCAAACTTGTTAAGAGTATTCCTAGATTTGCTAAGTTTTTGAAAGAAGTTTGCACTATTAAAAAAAATCAAAAACTGAAAGGAAAGAAGAAAGTTGAAATAAGTGAACAAGTTTCTGCAGTGTTTCAAAAACGCATGCCTAAGAAATGTGGTGATCCAGGAATATTTAGCATTCCATGTGTGATTGGTGAAACTAAATTTGACAAAGCCATGCTAGATTTAGGTGCATCAATCAATGTTTTGCCTTACTCTTTGTATGAATCACTAGGCTTAGGACCTTTGCATAAAACAGGAACTGTTATTCAACTTGCTGATAGGTCTACTGTATATCCGAAAGGGGTTGTTGAGGATGTTCTTGTTATGGTTGGTGATCTGATTTTTCCTGTTGATTTCTTTGTGTTAGATATGGAGCATGGTAATAATGTCACACCTATACTGTTAGGTAGACCTTTCATGAAAACAGCACAAACGAAAATTGATGTTAATAGTGGGACTCTCTCTATGGAGTTTGATGGGGATAAGGTAGAATATAATATATATGATATGGATCCCATTGATAAGAATTCTCTATGTGCTATTGATGTGATTAATCCTACTTGGAAGGATGAATTGCAACCTGTTTTAGAGAATCTCTTAGAGCCCCCAAAAGTAGATATTGTTTTGTCTACTAACATGCAGGAGTGTCATGCTAAGTCAGAGCCTAAAGGTAAGCTCTCTCCACATCCTTTGGGCAATCGCCCTCCATTACTGACCTCGCCAGGCGAGATACCATTGTTGTCTAGTGTGCAGGCACTTGACATTGAGCTTAAACAGCCGCCTGATACGGTCAAGGAGGAGAAAGTGAATGAAACCACCTTCATTGCTAAAGACAAGGTGGTTAAGGTAAGAGGGACGAGATTTAAGGCGTTCGATGAGTGGTTCAAGAGAGAATTCAGACAAGAGACGGTTTTCACAAAGCCAAATGGCGTTAGTTAAAACTCTTGAGTTTCATGTCGAGCCACGACATAAAATAAGGCGCTACTCGGGAGGCAACCCGAGGTTTGAGTTTGTTTTTATTTGTTTTTGTTCGGTTTAATTTTCTTTTTAGTTTTTCTATGGACAGGAGGAAATCACCGAAGCTTAGGGTCCGCTACAATCAGTAGCCAATCTCGCTGTAAGTTTTCTCTCCCGTCTAAAAAAAAAAAAAAAAAACCAAAAATTCGAAAATCATTCCGAGAAAAAAATAATATATCGGATTAAAAAAAAATAGAGTGCAGAAAAAAAAATGAGAGAAAAGAAAGTAAGGAGTTGTATTACATCAAGTTTGGTTTCATTGGTACTATCATTCTAGATCTACATTCGCTGGAGCTTAGCTTGTTGGTAACCATGTTCTTTGCAAGGAGTTGATTTGCTTGGGTCACCTTCTACATTGGAGGTATTCTTTCTTTTGCTTTAGATGAGCTATGCATTATTGGATTACATTTAGTTCTCATCTAGTTTCTCATTCTACCACACTTTGAGTTTTATTGGAGGAAGGTCATCCGACCTTGTATGTGAGTCTTCTGTCTCCTTCCCTGGGTTCGTTTTTATGTCTTCCATTTCATTGAGGACAATGTAATGTTTAAGTATGGGGGAGGAGAATGTATTCACATGTATTTATTTGGGTGTTGGTTGTATCTGCATGAGCTTATTGAATATATATATATATATATATTGTATGAAAAAGCCACAAAAATTGAAAAAAGGCATACAAAATCCTTGGATAGCAAGATCTATGCAATAAGAAGGTGGCTTGATCGGCATTAGGTTGGGGCAAAAATAAGTCTTGAGTGATGCGAGTTTTGTGAGCCTGGAACAATTATTGAGTGGTTGGGATGAAAACCCGAAAGGGCGCCCAAGCAAGATGAGTGTTATTAAAAAATTGAGTGTTTTAGGATCATTATCATCTTGGCGTATGGAGACATAAGAAAGAGGCGTATAGGAGGATTCGGGTAGGCCACTTGGAGGAATAAGGTGTAGTTCTAGGTATGTGCTTATTTTATCACATTGTTCTTGATTATTGTTGTTGTGCTTTGTGTGTTTTGGAGGAGCTTATTGGTTATGTAATCACTAGGAGATATTCTTGTACTTCCTGAGGCTTTGAGTATTTTATTGTATGGGTAGCTTTTCTGTAAGTTACTCGGGACGAGTAAAAGTCGAAGTATGGGGGTATTTGATACGCTGCACTTTGTATGGCGTAACTAGGGATTATTACATTAGTTTAGGAGTATTATTATATGTGTTTCGAGTCATTGTTATGTTCTGAGATATTTATTAAGAAGTGAAGAAATGAAGATCAGAACCGAAGAAGATTGAAGACTTGAAGAATGAAGATGCTTCTGCGACGCCAACCGCGATCGCCACTACCATCCAGGCGATCGCCATCATTCAACAGAAGCCATTCGAGAAGAAATCAGCGACCGCGATCGCGGGTGATATGGTGGCGATCGCGGGTATTGCACTTGTTGGGCTGAAGTGATGGGCCGATGGATTGGGCTTAATTAAATCAAGCAAGCAGCTGCACAATTGGTAGCAAGCAGCTCAAGAAGGAATTGAAGCCGAGCTCACCTTTTTCCATCCGTGCTTTAGTTTGATTTATTTATTTTCCTTGTTTTGTTTCTTTCCTTTTATTAATTAGTTTTAGGATATATCTTTTACCATATATTTTTAGGGTTAGTCTCTATTTAAGAACCCTAGTTTCTTTCTTTCTATTATCATCTTTTCTATCATCATCTTTTCCATCAGACAATTTAGTTCTGCAACCATGAGCAGGAACTAATCTCCATTGTTTTACTTAACGGTTGAAACCTTCAGTTATTAAGTTGTGAGATTTCTAAACTCTTGTTCTTTTCCTATGGGTTTGTATTAATTCTCTTGTTCTTCATCTATTGATTTCTATTAGTTTTGCTAGCTTGATCACCTAGTTTGATTGATAGTTTTCTATTGCTAGACTAGGAATATACGGTGGAATTCCTTGTCATTGTAGCATTCATATCTGCATGATCTGGTAGTTGATTGCTTTTATGAAAGAGAATTGATTGCATGTTAATACTTGACGGTTGTAAGTTATTGCATGCATCCTTATAATTCATGTGCCATTTGCTGCTATTTCATCTAATCTTGAGAGGTTTCCCTGATTGTTGAATAGTAAGTATTATCAGGACCGGTTGGCCTGCTGATATATTAAAGATTGAAATAGGAACATTCCCTAGGATTGAATAGAACTTGAGATAAATCTATGATCAACTTGATTGACTGTTGTGTGGATACTTGCTAGGTGAAACCCCTTCTCATCATATTCACAACCAAACCTTCTTTGCTTGATACTTGTTACTTTTGTGTTCCATACAATCAAACCCCCCCCCCCCCCCTGGTTACTTGTTACTTGTTCACTAGTTGATATTTCACTTGACTGCATTGATTTGGTGTTTTGATTCTCTTGGGTTCGACCTCTACTTACTTGTTATACTCTAGTTAGTGTTTAGAGTTTATTTCTTTGATTTGGCATTACGACTTTAGCCTCATCAACAATCAACAATTAATGGGTGCTTTCTTGAAGTTCATGGAGCAACAAAAAGGTACCCTATCTGAGGCACTTCTGGCAGGTAAGTTGTTATGTTGTAATGCTTCTCATTCTTCCTTATGGATTTTAGACAGTGGTTCTACAGATCACATGTCCTGTGACATAAATTTCTTTGATAAACATAAGCCAATCACTAAGCCTACATCCATTCATCTACCAAATGGTAATATCTGTCCTATCTCTCATACTGGATCTATCAAAATATCCCATAATCTTACCTTACAAGATGTACTGTATGTCCCAAATTTCAAGTTCAACCTTATCTCTTTAAGTCATCTCATAAAAGACATAAATTGCTTCATTTTTCTTACCTCAAACTATCTTGTGATTCAGGATCAAACCAGGAAGAAGGTGATTGCAGCTGGTAAGGAACTTGGGGGACTATACTACCTCATACCTGAATCTGAGCTGGACTCCTTAATAACTACAGGAATGTATGACACTTTCTGTGCTACATCTCCATCTCTACCTATGTTTCTTCCTAGTCAGGACTTGTGTAAAGACAAGAATGTTCTCTGGCATCTTAGGTTAGGTCATGCACATATTGAAAAACTTTCTCATGTTAGTTCCATCTCTTGTGACATAAATAAAACTATGGATTTTCATTGTTCTGTCTGTCCTCTTGCTAAACAATCGAGAAAATCTTTTCCTTCTAGTACATCACATGTTAACAAAAATTTTGAGCTTTTACATTGTGATCTTTGGGGACCTTATGATACTCCCACCTATACTGGTCACAAATTCTTTCTCACTATTGTTGATGATCATAGTAGAAGTGTAAGAGCTTATCTAATGAAGTCCAAAACTGAAACTAGTGCCTTCCTGCAACACTTTATCTCTCAAGTTGAAACTCAATTCTCTACAAAAGTAAAGACTGTGAGAACTGATCAAGGAACAGAATTTTTCAACTCTGAAACCATCTCTTATTTTCATACAAAAGGCATTGTGCATGAAAGATCTTGTACTGCCACTCCCTAACAAAATGGGAGGGTAGAAAGAAAACACAGATACATATTAGATATGGCCAGAGCCCTTAGATTTCACTCATCCCTACCTATCAAATTTTGGGGGGACTGTGTGTTAACAGCCACTTATCTCATTAACAGATTACCTTCACCTCTTCTTCATCAAAAATCACCCTATGAACTTATGTTCAATAAGAAACCTGATTACTCCTCTCTCAGAGTATTTGACTGTCTATGCTACATTTCTACTTCTACTGTAGCTAGGAAGAAATTTGATCCCAAAGCTGATCCTTGCATATTTTTTGGTTACCCCTCTGGATTCAAAGGCTACAAAGTTTACAATATTAAAACTCAAAAGACTCAAGTTACTCGTGATGTACATTTTATTGAATCATGTTTTCCTTATGCTAATCCTATGTCTGAGAAAGTTGATGCCACAAAACCTCAGTCTGTCACTGAATTCATAGAGGATGATATCTTGTCTACTACTCTTCCTCTTTTTCAACCTATTGAACCATTATACAATCCTGATGACACTTCACTTAATCCTCGTACTCATACTGAATCCTTGGAAGACTACTCTCCTAGCCCTGTACCTGCCATATTTGACCATGTTCCTCAAGAACTACCAACACCAAACCCTCCTCCTCTTAGACAATCCTCAAGAGTGTCCAGACCACCTCTTAGACTACAGGATTATGTGTGTATGACAACCAAGTTACCTACTAATGCAACATCTTCTTCTAAAGGTAAGAACTGTCTCTACCCTATGCATTGTTTCATGGCTTATGACAATATTTCCGCTGCCTACAAAGCCTTTATTAACAATGTAGTAGCACTGTCTGAACCTAAAACTATTAAAGAATCTTTGCAACTAGCACATTGGTGTCAAGCTATGTTAACTGAGTTGCAGACCCTTGAAAACAATCACACATGGAGGTTGGTGCCACGACCTCTTGATCAAGCTGTTGTTTCATGCAAATGGCTATTCAAGACTAAGCTCAAGGCTGATGGAAGCTTGGATAGGCACAAGGCACGACTTGTTGCTCGAGGATTTTCTCAAATAGAGGGAATAGATTATGCTGAAACATTTGCTCCAGTGGCTAAAATGATTTATGTGAGAACTTTGCTAGCTGTTGCTGCTATTAGAGGATGGAAGATCAGTCAGATGGATGTTACAAATGCTTTTCTTCATGGAGACTTAGAGGAAGAAGTGTTTATGGAACTACCTCCAGCCTAGGACTTTCTCAAAGCCTATGATGCTAGGACTCAGAGGGAAACATTAACAGAAGACTCCAAGCATCATCAAGCAGAAGTCAAGTCAGAGAAATCCAAGCTGGTATGCAAACTTGACAAGTCTCTATATGGCATAAAGCAAGCTCCAAGACAGTGGTTTGCAAAGTTTGCTCAAGTAATCAAAGAAGCTGGATTCACTCAATCCAAAGCAGATTATTCTCTATTCTACAAAATCTCAGGGAAGTCTTATACTGCTCTTCTGGTCTATGTAGATGATATGTTGATAACAGGAGATAGTGAAGAAGAGATACAGAATCTCAAAGCACATCTATGCAAGAATTTCTCAATGAAGGATCTGGGGAACCTCAGATATTTCCTTGGCATAGAAGTAGAGAGAACTGAAGAAGGCTTCCATTTGAATCGAAGGAAGTATGCCTTAGAGCTCCTGGATGAAGCAGGGATGACAGAAGCTAAGCCTGTAGCTACTCCATTTGATACTAGAGAGAAGTTAACTCTAAGTGGAACTAGAAATGAAGTTGATCCAGTGGCATACAGGAAACTGGTTGGGAAATTGATCTACTTAACAATCACTAGGCCAGACATATGCTATTCTATGCAAGTGCTAAGTCAATTTATGCACAATCCTAGTGATGATCATTGGAGAGCTGCAAAGAGAGTGCTGAGGTATATCAAGAATGCTCCGGGGCAAGGCTTGCTACTTTCAAGCAAAGCTGAGCTAAAACTCAAAGCTTTCTGTGATACAGACTATCAGAGTTGTGCCATGACCAGGGAGTCTCTCACAGGCTTCTGCATTTTATTGGTGATATGCTACACTTTGTATGGCGTAACTAGGGGTTATTACATTAGTTTAGGAGTGTTATCACAAGTATTTGGAGCTATTGTTATATTCTGAGTTGTTTATGAAGAAGTGAAGAAATGAAGACCAAAACCGAAGAAGAAGAGGATCAAAGATTGAAGACATGAAGACGAAGACATTCTGCGGAGCAGCGGCGATCGCCACCATCACTATGGCGATCGCCATTCTACAACAGAAGCATTTCATAAGTTCGAGAGATCATGGCGATCGCCATGAATCTATGGTGATCGCCATGGGGCGACAGAGACCACGGCAGACGCTACATGAAGACCACGATCGCCAGACCTCTATGGCGATCGCCACAACAAGGCCGAAGACATTCCGGACTTTCCTTATTTTCCTTTGTTTATTTTATTTCCTTTTCCTTATTTTATTATTTCGTTTAGGATATTTATTTTACCATATTTTTAGGGTTAGTCTCTATTTAAGAACCCTATCCATCATCATCTTATCATCTTTTCCATCAGACAATTTAGTTCTGCAACCATGAGCAGGAACTAATCTCCATTGTTTTACTTAGCGGTTGAAACCTTCAGTTATTAAGTTGTGAGATTTCTAAACTCTTGTTCTTTTCCTATGGGTTTGTATTAATTCTCTTGTTCTTCATCTATTGATTTCTATTAGTTTTGCTAGCTTGATCACCTAGTTTGATTGATAGTTTTCTATTGCTAGACTAGGAATATACGGTGGAATTCCTTGTCATTGTAGCACTCATATCTGCATGATCTGGTAGTTGATTGCTTTTATGAAAGAGAATTGATTGCATGTTAATACTTGACGGTTGTAAGTTATTGCATGCATCCTTATGATTCCTGTGCCCTTTGCTGCTATTTCATCTAATCTTGAGAGGTTTCCCTTTTTACTGAATAGTAAGTATTATCAGGACCGGTTGGCCTGCTGATATATTAAAGATTGGAATAGGAACATTCCCTAGGATTGAATAGAACTTGAGATAAATCTATGATCAACTTGATTGACTGTTGTGTGGATACTTGCTAGGTGAAACCCCTTCGCATCATATTCTCACCCAAACTTCCTCTGCTTGTTACTGGTTACTTTTGTGTTCTTGCAATCAAAACCCCCCCTTGGTTACTTGTTACTTGTTACTTGTTACTAGTTGATATTTCACTTGACTGCATTGATTTGGTGTTTTGATTCCCTTGGGTTCGACCTCTACTTACTTGCTATACTCTAATTAGTGTTTAGGGTTTTCTTTGATTTGGCACTACGACTTTAGCCTCATCAATTGGGTACTTCTCTGATTTCATGGAGAACTAAGAAACAAGGGTATGTTGCATTTTCTACTGCAGAATCAGAATACAGAGCTATGGCTATGACCTCTTGTGAAGTAACTTGGCTTGTTAAGTTGCTTACTGATCTGGGAGTCTCATTAGGACCAGTAGAGATGTATAGTGACAATCAACTTTCTCTCTCAAGATTTTTAATCCCGCATTTGGGAGGGTGAGGGTTCTATTTATAGAGCTCGAGTTGCTTGTAAGACGTGACGCTTGTCTCGTTACTTGGAAGATTTTGATTGGTGCTTGTAAGTAGGAGGTGGATGTGCTCATGATGACATACATGTGATTTTTAATAGATGAGAGTGTTAAAGAGTCGGCCTTGTGAAGGTCTATCTCATGGAATTCGATATTCTGGAGCGTCTTGGGTCTATAATTGAGCGCATTGGATGTACGGAACTGCGAGATATGCGAGGTGTGCAAATGATGGTTCCATCAGTTATAATTTAAAAAATACTAAAAGTCAATATAGTAATTAATTAAAATATGTTCATTTCCCCTTCTTCCTCTTTTCCCGTCTTCTTGCTTGACATTTTTCCAGATCAGAAACTTTTCCCAAATTGATTCTTCCTTTCATCCTCTTTCTTCCTTTCTTCCTCCCTTCCTCCATTAGAGATATAAGCAACGTCAATGGGGAGGAAGAAAGCGCAAAAGCTATATGCAGTGGAGATGATTTCAGTGGGCGGCGGTGGGAGGATCGAATATGGTGGTCTATTGAGCGGCGGTGGAATGTGATTTTTTCCCTCAAATTTACAGATATGAAATTTTTTCTTTGGACTCCATGGTTGAATGAACACGAAGAGATGGGCAAAAGAACTGAAAAAGAAAAGAGAGAAAGAGCGATTTTGCTGCCCTAGCCACGCGCCACCGTCACCATGGGTAAGAGCAGCAAAGGTAAGAAGAAGAAGAAGTCCGTCAACGTTTCCGGTTCGCCCGTGCACCTCGACCTCCCGTCCGACATCGACAGCGACTCAAGCCTTTTCCTCTCCGTCCCCGGCCATGTTATCCGCTCTGTCAACCACCGCATCCTCCAATCCGAAGTAATCCCTCCCCCTCTGTCACCCAGCTCGGCCCGGTCTGCGGCTATTGAACCTGCAGCTCAACCTCACCCGCCTGAACCACCCTCGGGTACGCCCAACCCGCTCTCTAACTCTGACTTTCCAGCCCTCCCCCCGACTGCGGGTCCCTCCGCCTCCATTGCCGCCATTGAACGCCAAGAAACTGTGGCACCGCCTTCAACCAATGTTGACCCTAAGCCCAACTCTCCCCCCCCCCCCCCCCCCCCCCCCTAGGATTACCCCTAATACCACCCAATCATTCAAGAATGTCATCTCTGGATCAGCTCCTGCTAAGAAGCATGTGCCTCTTCGTTTTGTCCCAGGCCTAGAGAGTGGAGATATCTTCTTTACTCATGAAGATGTAGCTGGTATGGTTGAGAAATGGAAGTTGACCCTCATTGGAGCTCCAATGGGAGCCACAGTTTCTTTCAGAGCTATGGAGCGTTTCGTTGCCACTCACTGGACTAATATCTCTTTGCCTAAGATTGTTCTTAATGAAAAAGGCATTTTTGTGTTTCACTTCAACTTTGAGCAAGATTTGATTTCAGTAATAGAAAGAGGGCCTTGGATGATGAGTGGTCAGAGGCCACTGATTTTGAGGAGATGGCAGCAAGGCATTGAACTAGACATTTCTTGCTTGCAAGAAATTCCGGTTTGGGTGACTCTGAACAATTTGGATGCGAGACTATGGTCTGAAGAAATGCTTGGTAGAGCTGCATCAGCGATTGGGAAGCCCATTCTAACTGATTTTCAGTCTGCCAACCAAGATAGAATTTCTTTTGCAAGGATTCTTGTCGAAGTTTCGGCAACTAGACAGCTTTTAAGAGAACTGTGATTCCATGGACCGGATGGGGAAGTCGTCCACCAAGCCTTGCACTATGAATGGATCCCCACCCATTGCGCAAAATGCAAAGTGTTCGGGCATAGATGTCCGGCTGATTCGCAAACTGGTGCCCATCCTCCAAACACCACCCCTAACCCACCACCTTTAACTACCTCTCAAAACTTGCCTACAAAACAAGCCCTTCTTCCTAAACCACCAACCTCCCGCCTCATCACTCACAACTCTAGCAAACCCTCTGTTGTTGTTCAATCCTCTCGCCCTCCTTCCAACATCAAAGGCAAAGCTGCTGCCACTCCCACCCCTTCTTCCTCTAATATCAACACTCATGCCTCTACACAACACAAGCCAAACCCTTCCTCTTCCCGTACTCCCAAGGATTGCAACAAGAGTTGTAGTTCTTCTTTAAACCCCACTAAATCCCAATGATAGTTCCCTCCATTGGTAGCTGGAATATCTGGGGCCTCCTTAAACCCGGGAAACAAGAAGCTATTAGAAATCTGGTTCATTCTTACAATTTGAATGCCATTGCCATCTTAGAAACTCGTCTTAATCAGTCCACAAAAAATCGAATCTCCCCTTCCCTCCTAAAACACTGGAGCGCCTGCTCTAACATCCATCTCTCTCCAAACTGTAGAATTTGGCTTCTATGGAATCATGCTTCCCTTGTCCTCGACATTCTCCACACCACCGATCAAATGATTCATTGTAGGCTCACCTCTACCTGGAATTCCTTCTCTTTCCTAGCTACTTTTGTCTATGCCTACAACTCACCAGCAAACCGAGCCCCTCTTTGGAATGATCTCTGCCTCCTCCGCTCCTCCATCACCGAGCCTTGGGCCATACTTGGTGATTTATATGTGGTTCTGTCCCCTCATGAAAAATTGAACCACTTGGGGCCCTCCATTGGCAGCACCTCCCAAGAGCTCCCCAACCTACTCTCCTCAACGGGACTCACTGATCATCCCTTCTCTGGAAGCATGTACACCTGGTGCAATCAACAAAGGGAAACAAATAGGCTCTTCTGCAAGCTGGACAGAGTCCTTGTAAATGGAATGTGGAACTCTGTGTTCACTCAATCCACCGTGCACTTTGGGCATTTTGATGTCTCAGATCATTGTCCTGCCTTGCTTGCAATTCAGTCCCACTCTAGAAGTCCATCGCCACCCTTCAAGTTCAATAATGTCTGGACATCTCACTCCATGTTCTTTCCCACTGTTGCTAATACATGGAGCTGGAATTTCCCAAGAAATCCCATGTTCACTCTTGTCTCAAAGCTCAAAGCTCTGAAGCCTCACTTGAAAAAAACTGAAGAACGAGAACTTTGAATCCCTCATATGCAAGCAGAAAGATCTCAGAGGCAAGCTCTCCATGATCCAAGCTGAGGTCATCTCTAGACCTTTTGATGTGAACTTAATTGCTACTGAGAATTGCACCATCCAGAAGTTGAACACCTCCACTCATCACCTCTCCACCACCACCTCACAACTCGCCAAAATCAAGTTCAAACAATTGGGTGATCAGTGCAACTCATACTTCTTCCAACTCATTAAACAGAGGAGATCCTTTGCCAAAATCCTCTCACTCACTGATTCCTTTGGCCACATCCTCCATGATCCTGATGAAATCACCAATCATATCCTTACTTACTACAAAAATCTCCTTGGAACCTCCACAAATGTCGCACCTTTCCACCTCTACCCACCTCCCAACGGAACCACCATTCCAACACATCTCATCTCTTCCCTTACCTCACCCATTCTTCCTGTCGATGTCAAGAACGTTGTGTTCTCTATTGGGAATAACAAGGCACCGGGACCAGACAGTTACAACTCATTCTTCTTCAAGAAAACATGGAGTATCATTGGAGACGATGTGTGCACTGTTGTGCTCGACTTCTTCCTCTCAGGTAATCTTCTTAAACAAGTGAATCATTGCTCTATCCCCCTCATCCAAAAAAACCCAAATCCCACACTCATCTCTGATTACAGACCAATATCCTGCTGCTCGGTTATCTACAAAACAATCTCAAAGATTCTTTCCCACCGCCTAAAAAATGCCCTCCCTTTCATCATTAACCCGCAGCAGGGTGCTTTTGTCCCTAATCGTTCTATTAAACACAACATATTCCTATGCCAAGAGCTCCTCATAAAATACCCTGGGACCCAAACTTCACCCCGGTGCACCATTAAAATTGACCTTCAAAAAGCTTTCGATACCATCGACCATTCATTCATCCTGTACACCCTTAAGCTTTTTGGTTTCCCAGACTCTTTCATTCATTGGATTAAAATCTGCATATCAACTGTGAAGTTCTCTGTTAATATAAATGGCAAGCTTGAAGGTTTCTTCCAAGGGAAGAGAGGTTTAAGACAAGGTTGCCCGCTCTCTCCCTCCCTCTTCGTAATTGCAATGGAGATGCTTTCCAGAATCATCGCTGCAAAGACCAACAATGCAAACTTCAATTATCACCCGAAGTGCAGCAGGACCCAACTCACCCATCTGACTTTTGCTGATGATCTTATGCTTTTCTGTCGGGGTGATCAAATGTTTGTCAGCATTCTGAAAGAGGCCATTGATGATTTTGGCAACCTCTCAGGTCTTACAGCAAATCTGGATAAGTCGAAGATTTATTTTGGGGGCCTCAACAGTGCAGAGCAGCAGCGCATTGCAAATGGACTTGGGTTGGAAATCGGTACCCTCCCTATGAGGTACCTGGGCATCCCTCTTGGCCACAAGAAGTTAAGCGTCTCTGAATACGCGCCCCTGATCAGCAGAATCACTCAGAAAGTGCAGTCATGGGCAGCTAGAACATTGTCTTATGCGGGGAGACTTCAATTGGTGCAATCAGTCCTCTTCGGGATACAATCTTTTTGGAGCAATATTCTTCCCTTCCCGATTACAGTTGTTGACAAAATCACCTCAATCTTGCGGAGTTTTCTATGGACAGGACACTCACATGGCAACAAGGCTCTTGTCTCTTGGGACGATGTGTGTCAAGCGAAGTCAGACGGAGGTCTCGGGTTCAAGGAACTACTTTCCTAGAACAAAGCTTGTCTTGGAGGAGCTATTTTTGAACTAGATGATAATCGGAATAACATGTGGACTCAATGGATTTCAGCCAACATTCTGAAAGGTGCCACGATTTGGAATTATACCGTGAAACGCAGTGACAACCATCTTATCAAATCCATTGTCCTTATCAGAAATGAGTTACTTGTGAATCGTACTATTGCTGGTCTACAAGCACTCATGCGCAACACCGTCGGTAACTACTCTTCTAGCAATGTCTACTTCTCTCTCCGACCGGACAAGACTGATGTTTTGTGGTGTAGAGGAATTTGGGGTAAGCTTAACATACCTAGATGCATTTTTACTACTTGGCTAGCTGGTCACAAGCGTCTCCCTACTAGGCACCGTCTCCAACAATGGGGCATCTCTGCTTCCTCCACATGCGTTTTATGCAACTCTCACCCAGAAACAGAGAATCACCTCTTTCACCAATGCAACTTCAGCAATCAAGTACTCACAAGAGTCCTAAGATGGACCAAGCTCAATCGACAATTCACAACTACGAGACAATGGCTCACATGGCTCGGCAAGCCGTCTCATCTCAAAAGCTTCATAGGTCAAATCCGGTGTGCAATCTTCTCAGCCTACATCTATCATATTTGGGCATCTAGGAACCATCTCATCTTCCGAGAGATCAAGCCGGATCCAACTTCTTGTGTTAATGACATCATACAATCTGTGAAGGTTTTTGCCTCTAGTAAGTGGAAGAAAATGCACTCACAGGAGGCTACAACATGGGCATCAATTCTTAATATCAATATTGGAACATCAATACGAGGTTGACACATCAACTTGCACTGCATAGATCATTCTTAGATTAGCATTTTGGCTAACACCATTTGATGTAATTTTGTGATTAGTATCCCTTTTTGCTACACCTGGGTCCTTAGGATTTGTAAATCCGTTTTTGATCAATATATATAAAAGCGTAACTCTTCAAAAAAAAAAAAAAGAACTGAAAAAGTAGGAGAGAGCGGAAACAAAAAGTAGAAGACGACGAAAATATCATTTAATATATTTTTTAATTGATTTATTATTTAGTTATGAAATTTGACACATGTGTTTTATTCATTAAAGGTGCAGTCAATTTCTTACATATGTCAATTTGTGTATAAATTGTCTTATACACAACATGTAAACATAGCAAGGTCCGAAATATGAATTACATTGTAACACACACGAAATGCAGAGCATCCATTAAGCAGTAATCGAGCAATTGTCCTTAGAAAATATAAAAAAAAAGTCGAGCTCAATCAATATTTATCTCAGTTTGTTTGATTCATCGTCCTACATCGTAGCTAAGCTTTAATTTATCCTTCATTCATCTGGTTATTTAAATTGATTGTTTTCGACGTTGTTATTATCTATTCGATCCCAGCTATTCTATACTTGAGAGAATTTGAATTGTTAGGTCTTTTTGTCCGAATAGGGTTGTGAAAATAGAAATGCATTTTAAAGAATGTGATTTTGTAGTAGTGCCTCGTTTTGGTTAGTTTACTATACGCACCATTTTGTTCTATAAAATCTCCATAAATTTGCTATCTAATCTCTAGTAAGTATTAGGGTATGGATCGTATGGCCCTTCAGATAACTAGATTGCAGAAGATGGTCTTGTTTTAATTGCTTATCATGGGTCGTTGATCGAATTATCTAATCATGCATAATAAGCAGTGCAAAAAATAGAAAAGAACTTTCAGAATCTGTCCCACAGACAGAACTTTGATCAAATAATATTCATTGATTACAACAATAATAGTACATATCACAATTCAAAATATGAAATAATGTAATAAATGTCAAGTGGCTCAATGGCATCCATCATCACTCAAGCAAGCAAGCAATCCCTTCTTTTTTTGATGTCATTGACGGAACTCTTCGACTCTTTTAAATATAGAGGATTAATATGGTAAATTTAGGGAAATTAGTTTTGGAGCTTAGTAGGTTGGGGAAGGGGTGTATGTTGGACTTTTGTATACAGGTGAAGAAGTGTATACTGGAGTTTTGTACACTGGTTTTGGAGTATAAATAGGAGTTGGTGTGTAAACTGGCTTGTAAGCTGGTGTAGGGTGATAGATAGGGACCTTGTAAACGGGTTTTGGGATGTAAGTCGGGCTCTTATACACGGGTTTTGGAATGTAGATTGGGCTCTTGTACACGGGAGATGGGGTGTATATGGGGCTCTTGTACACGGGAGATGGGGTGTATACTGGTTTCTTGTACACGGGAGATGGGGTGTACACGGGGCTCTTGTACACGGGAGATGGGGTGTATACGGGGCTCTTGTACACTGGAGATGGAGAGTAGACGGGGCTCTTGTACACGGGAGATGGGGTGTATACTGGTTTCTTGTACACGGGAGATGGGGTGTACACGGGGATCTTGTACACAGGAGATGGGGTGTAGACGGGGCTCTTGTACACGGGAGATGGGGTGTATACGGGGCTCTTGTACACGGGAGATGGGGTGTACACGGGGCTCTTGTACACGGGAGATGGAGTGTACACGGGGCTCTTGTACACAGGAGATGAGGTGTAGACGGGGGTCTTGTACACGGAGATAGATTTTCCTTCTTTACATCAATATCAAACAAAAGCTTCAACTTAGAAGATGGTAAATGACCTAATCTCCTATGTAAAAGAAGATCTTAGTTCTCAGTTTTATTAGAAATACTACTAAGTGCAGGCAAAGAAGAACTTTCTTTGAGTTAGCAGTCCAACTGTTCAAGCAAGTAGAGCCCCTTTGATTCTTTACCAAGGGTTAGAAGCTTGGTCTGTGAGAGACCCTGCAGAAAGCAAGCTGAATCAGTGAATAAAGCAATACACTTCAGCTGAGCACAAAGTTTGGAGATAGACAATAGATTGAACTTGAAGTTAGGAACAAAGATAACTCCCTCAAGAATGATTGAATCAGTAATCCTAACTCGACCAACCACTTTGACCAGCATCACATTACCATTTGGTAATTTGATATTAATAGGATACTGAAGAAATTGATAGTCTATAAACTGACTCAACACATGACACATGTGATCACTTGCACCAGAATCCAAAATCCAAGTAAGTGAAGATGTAATACTACTATAACCAGCAAAAGATAGTAGTTTACCCGCAAAAGTGCTCGAAGAACATCCAGGAATATTTTGCAAAAGAGATCTTAGTTGTGCTAGTTCCATGGCAGATAAACCAGCATTAGAAACACCATTATCAGAATCTGAACCTTGATCACAATGTGCACCAGAAATGATTGGCTTCTTGCTATCCTTAGGATAGCCAATAATCTTGTAGCATGACTCCACTAGATGCCATGGCCTCTTGCAGTGGCTACAGATCTTGGGATTCTTTCCTTTGTATGTACCTTTACTTTGATTACTTGCTAGAAAGGCATTAGCATCAGTAATCTGAGAAGGAGCCTTGATATCCCTTTGTTGTTCTTCCTCTACCAGAATAGAATAAGCTTGATTGACAGCAGGTGCAGGAGTGATCATCAATATGTTGCCTCTAGCAACATTGTAGGATTCATTTAATCTCATTAAGAATTGATACAACTTCAATTCTTGATCATAAGCAGATACAAAACTTGCAGATCCACATGAACAAGCAGGAATCATTCTAATGTTGTCTAATTCATCCCACAAGCGTTTGATTCGAGTAAAATAAGAGCTTATCGAATCAGTACCTTGAGAAATTGATGCCTATTCTTTCTGAATAGAAAATTTCTGAGCACCATTGACTCTTCCATATCTGGAATTCAGCTCTTCCCAAACATCTTGAGTTGTGGTTGCAAACATAACACTGTCTGCAATTGGCTTAGCAAGGGCATTCGTGATCCAAGAGATCACCAGATCATTGCAGCGATCCCAAATTAGGAGCCGAATAGCATCACCAATCAAAGAAGCACGAGGAAACGTTTCATTGATGAAAGAAAGCTTGTTCTTCGTGTTAATCCCCACCATTATAGATCGGCGCCAAGACAGGAATCCCTTTTCATCGAAGGGAGTTGAAACAAGCACCATACCAGGGCCATCTAAAGGATGAATATAGAGTGGATCATTGAAATTCGAGATGATATTCGTAGGACTCACCCTTTTCAATCAATCAAGTGAATCAACCACAAATTCTTGCAAAATCTAGGGCTTGCAAGAAAAGAAGAAAGCGATAAGAAGATCTAGAAAGAACAGACAATCGAAAGAATCGATTGGAGAATCTCGATCAAACGAACGTGATCTAGGAAACAATTGCGGAAAATCAAAATCGGATACACCAATCTGATACCATGTTTGAATACAAAGTGAGAGAAAGAAAGAAGGGGAATAACAGAATTTTGTATTTAGTTGAATGTCTGTTACATGAAGAACACCAGTATTTATAGCCACAATAAACTCACTAATTATACAACTAATTAATCTATGTAATAATCCTAACACAAGGTCCGAAATAGAAATTACATTGTAACACACACGAAATACAGAGCAATCAAGCATTCTAGCATCCATTAAGCAATCCTCTTGTAATCGAGAAATACTCCTCGGAAAATAAATATAAAAAAAGTCGAGCTCAATCAATATCGATCTCAGTTTGTGTGATTCATCATCCTACATCATAGCAAAGCTTTAATTTATCCTTCATTTCATCTTGTTATTTCAATCGATTGTTTTCGACGATGTTATTATCTATTCAATCGACTAGTTGTTGTATACTTTAGAAAATTTGGATTGTTAGGTCTTTTGTCCAAATATGGTTACCAAAGGAGAAATGCATTTTGAAAAAAATGTGATTTTGTAGAAGTAGTGCCTCGTTTTTGTTACTTTGCTATACGTACCATTTTGTTGTATCAAATCTCCATAAATTTGGTATCTAATCTATAGCAAGTATTATGGATCATATGGCGCTTCAGATGAATAGATTGCAGAAGATGATTTTGTGTCAATCGCTTATCAGATGGCTCGTTGATCGAATTATCCAACCATGCATAATAAGCAATCCAAAAAATAGCGAAGAACTATCACAATTTGTCCCACAGACCGAACTTCGATCAAATAATATTCATTGATTACAAAAAATAACATTACATATCGCAATTCAAAATATGAAATAATGTAATAAATGACAAATATCTCGATTGCTTTCATCAGCACTCAAGCAAGCAAGCAATCCCTTCTTTTTTTGATGTCATTGACGGAACTCTTTGACTCTTTTAAATATATAGAGGATTAATATGGTAAATTTGGGGAAATTAGTTTTGGAGCTTAGTAGGTTGGGGAAGGGGTGTATGTTGGACTTTTGTATACAGGTGAAGAAGTGTATACTGGAGTTTTGTACACTGGTTTTGGAGTGTAAATAGGAGTTGGTGTGTAAACTGGCTTGTAAGCTGGTGTAGGGTGATAGATAGGGACCTTGTAAACGGGTTTTGGGATGTAAGTCGGGCTCTTGTATACGGGTTTTGGAATGTAGATTGGGCTCTTGTACACGGGAGATGGGGTGTATACGGGGCTCTTGTACACTGGAGATGGAGAGTAGACGGGGCTCTTGTACACGGGAGATGGGGTGTACACGGGAGATGGGGTGTACACGGGAGATGGGGTGTATACTGGTTTCTTGTACACGGGAGATGGGGTGTACACGGGGCTCTTGTACACGGGAGATGGGGTGTAGACGGGGGTCTTGTACACTGGTGTAGGGTGGTAGACTGGTTTTGGAATGTAGACCGGTGATGGAGTGTAGATTGGGCTCTTGTAAGCGGGAGATGGAGTGTATATTGGTGTAGGTTTGTATACTGGCTTTGGTACATAAACAGGTGATGGACTGTACACAGGTTTGTTGTAAGATGGAGATGGGTAGTAGGCTGGTTTCTCGTATTTAGGCTTCGAAACATAAACCGAGGCTTTGTAGTATGGTGATGGAGAAGGGACATAATCAGGTGACTTGTATTCTGGTGATGGCGTGTATGAGCTGTAGTAGCCATCGGCACACGCAATGGCTGCCATGGACAGAACAAGTAGGGAGGAAATCAAGAGATTCATGGAAGCCATTTTTTTCCTTCAATGCTTATTATAGATGAAGAATAAGAAACAAAAGAAGATGAGAAGGCGATTGTTGATGGTAATGGTTGGTGTTTATATAGACTTCTTTTAGTCACCATGAATTTACATCAATGGCACTTAATTGATTGCACGATGGCATAAACATGTCGCCAAAGTTGCATTTTGAGAATGTCTTATTATGGTGCTGCATTGCATCTTAGAGGTCTGAAGAATTATTCCAACAATATTATTTAATACAAGGAATAATGGAGACTTAGTTATATTGAGTTTTTTTCTTGGTATAAATGATAGTCATGAGTTCTAACTGGTGTTTACTCCGTAAATGTAACGATGTAAGTATGTCTAACAATGATCAAAACATTGATACAAACTGGCAATAGTATATCATCTACAAATTACATCAACCAATATCATAGAACAATCAAGAAAACCAAAGAGGGTAAACGGAAATTTAATTCTATAAGCCTGTTATTATTCAAAAGAGTACTACAGATAAGTATGGATTTCAGAAACCTCAAGACTGTTACAGTTGCAAATAATCAAAACACCTTAGGCTCTATACTGATGTTCTTCAAGTACAGGTTTACATTTCATCTAGAAAATGAATTGAATGACAACAAAAAAACAACTTTTGATTAAACCAAATTTCCATGTCTGTATATTCCGAGAAAGAATTAAACTAAAAATCCTCATCAAATGATTCAGTATCAATCTCAGGTTCAGTATCAAACCTGTTCTTTCTCCAGATTTTGGTTTCCACTGATGTTAGTGCTAGTATCTCGACTTATCGGTAGACCATAGACATGGCCCATTTTCGCTCTCTTTGTTTCGAGATATCTCTTGTTCTCTTTTGTTATTGGGGTTATTAGAGGCACCCGACCAGATATGGCAAGACCGTAGCCTTTAAGGCCAATGTATTTGGCGGGATTGTTTGTCATCAGCTTCATTGTTCGAACACCTAGATCTCTAAGCATCTGCAATCCATAACAAAGAATCATTAGTTTATTGTGTTACTGAGAAATGTTCAACTTTTCAAAATAATGTGTAGCAGAAGCAATATTGATAATACCGTGCATTCAAATTAAGCCAAAAAGTGCCTAATGTATTCGCTTGCCCTAAACCCGAATGCCAAACTTTTCAATAGACCCAAGATGAGGCCAATAGAACGTAGATCCAAACACACACAAAACCATAAAAAAACTGAAACAGAACATTGTGATTCAGGATGCATTTGAGAGAAATGTTACCTGGGCACCAATTCCATACTCTCTAGAGTCAACAGGTAAGCCAAGTTCTTCATTGGCTTCAACAGTGTCTCGTCCAGCATCCTGTAAGTTATAAGCACGGAGCTTGTGGCCTAAACCAATTCCCCTGCCTTCATGACCACGGAGATACACTAATACTCCCTTACCAGCAGCTTCTATTTGCTTCATTGCAAGAGCCAGCTGATTGCCACAGTCGCATCGAGCTGAACCAAATATGTCCCCTGTAAGACACTCTGAATGAACCCGTACCAGAATATCTTTCCCGTCTCCAATGTCTCCCTGGTTTATTACAAATTTACAATAGTCCATTATTTGAATGAAAGAAAAAGATCTTAATCAAGTGAAAAAGTATGACAAAAAAAAATCTGATAAAAAGTAAAACTGAATGCAGAAAGTGTTTCTTTGTTTACGTCATCACTCATCAGCTTCATTGTCCCACACTGGAAGACCTCCTATTTACTCAAAATACTGTCGATACATTAATAGACTGTAAACCTCGAGAAATTTAAAATTTTTACAAGTCTTATATGAATGACAAAGCTTGTCAGGAAAGAACTCTTCAAACATATAGACATTGACCCTAGTTTAGGTACTTTTAGGCATTGATGATTTACATATTAGACTGCAGAATATCAACCTAAAGGGATTGCAACCAATACAAACCAGACTAATACCCAACCTTCATACGATAACTAATACAATACTCTATTGGATGAAGCACACATATAACTACCTTTGTTTAGCTACTGAATTCAAGAGTGAAAAGTAATGAAAGTGCAGGGCCTTTAAATGTAGACAACAGAGAATTGCCAAGTAAGAAACAATTTAATTTGGATCTGAATCCACCATACAATCTTAAAAGGTATGACTAATAGAAGACTAGAAAACAGTTCATAGAGCTCACCTTAACCATTGCAATGTGCTCCATTCCATCCAAGAGAGATCTGTAACAGTGTGCAGTAAACGGACCCCACATTGTAGGTATCCTTGCAGCAGAAGCACACTCAACTAGTTTCTCTCTCTTTCTCCGGTATCTATAAATGATATCATATTAAGATTTTTTTCTAGCTTTTGAGCATATAAATAAAGAATGCTGGATACTGATTCTCCATTATATAAATTGTTATTGAATTCCATATATATAAAATACCAAATCACAGTTCCCTTCATAAATCCATGACGACACGTAAGAAACATATACTCTGATTATATGTGTGTGTGTTTTTTAAATGTGCCAGACTTTGCAATTTTTTACGCAATCTTCATTTTGGGTCATCAGAAACAACCTTTCTGTTCTTTTAACACAATGTTTGGTTGCGCACATCCTCCCCCCTCCCCCCTCACCCTGCTATAAGCGGGAGCCTTTCAAGGCAGTGGGCTAATGTTGTTGTTGTTGTTGTTGTTGTCAGCTATGAGTTCATAATAGCAGAGAAATTTATAGTTGTCCAGATCCAGAACGGGAACCAGGAGAAAACAGAGACATCGAATGACACAGACTCAGATTTGTCAGCAAATTTGGTGTGTAAGAAGCCAATAACTCATCTCCTATCTGCCAATGCTGGCTATCAAGATCTCTTTTAATCATGCCATTTATATTGAATGCCTCAAATAATCTTCTTTTCTTCACACACACAAAAAACAAATCAGCAAAGACTTCACTTCAACCATGAAACCACATGCTCTCCTAATCTTGGTCTTAACATAAAAATCTGAAAACAACAGCGGTGACTACTATATGGAAAAGCTTGATGACTCACCGTATTAGATCAGCAATTGATATAATTTTCAGATTTTCCTTCTGGGCAAATTCACGGAGCCTTGGTAATCTAGCCATTGATCCATCCTCATCAACAATCTCACAAAGGACTGCAACTGGGTCAAACCCTGCCAACATAGCAAGATCCACCGATGCTTCTGTATGTCCAGCTCTTTTTAAAACTCCTCCATCTCTATATCTTAATGGGAATATGTGTCCCGGGCGATTGAAGTCATCAGCCTTAGAGTCTTTAGATGCAAGAGCACGTATAGTAATTGCTCTATCAGAAGCTGATACCCCAGTTGTTGTACCGTGCTTGGCATCCTAATGAATATGATACCAAAAAATATCAATTTTATTACAAGAGATCATGCAACTCTGTAATTACTGTCAGTTGAATAGCTATTTTTCAACATAAGCCACATAAAAAGAAACCATCTGATTAGAAGTAAGAACCTGACAAAGTAATTATCAATGCATCACAATTTTGATTGCTAAACCTCATGGCATTTAAAATGAGAAAAAACACTTTCTCAGCATTATTGAAGAAATTTCTTGAAAACCAACCCATAATTTATGAGTACTCACCACTGACACGGTAAATGCAGTACGAAGTTTCTCCTCATTATCTCTACTGTTTACCATCTGGGGAAGCTGCAGTCTCTCCAGGTGTTCTTCTTTCATGCTGACACAAACAATACCAGTTCCATACTTCACTATGAAGGCCATAGCTTCGGGTGTTGCAAGCTCTGCAGCCATTATGAGATCTCCTTCATTTTCCCTATCTTCATCGTCTACAACTACTACCATCTGAGTAACCAAATCTAAAAATTAGTCTTAGCTCGTCTATAACTTTTACAATAGAAATTAAATAAAAGAGATTATATTGTCTCTGATATAAGAAAACTGACCTTTCCCTGCCGAATATCTTCAATTGCATCCGGAATGGAGGCAAACCCTTGTGTAGGATTGTCCGAGTCAAAATCATCGATATCTTCAGGAAACTCCAAAGACATGGGGGCTGTATCTGCAGCTAGTGTTCCAAATGCTATAGCATCACCCTGCATTTCAACCTCAAGAGGTTTGCCATTGCTGATGGTGGTACTCGCGTATGATAAGAGGTCACCTTCCCCAGACACAACAGCAGCTTTTACTTTGAAATCACCTTTTGTATTGTAGAAGGATGTTCTCGATAAATATACCATGGTTAGGTTGGATGTCAAAGTTGTGGGCTTCATTGTGCGTGATGTGGTGGAAATATCAAGATTCTTGCTTCCCCTATTGAGAAAAAAACAATAAGTTAAACCCACGATAAACAAGCCATATGTTTCGCGAAAAAGTTCACAATTCTATATCGAGAAAAAAACTAGAGCTTGCAAAGCAGGATTAGGCAGCATGGATATTCCTAAGCTGATGCCGTAGCAATGTGTGCAGAAACAAAAGCAATTGCATAAAACAAGAGGAAATCAAACAAAACGAAAAATCCTCTTGAGTTGTAAGAAGTTAATTGTGCAAGCCATTACGAATTTTTAGGAGCTTTTCTAACATTTCTTAGACAATTTTCATCTTTAATACAACAAAATCTCCGTCTATTATATCATGCAGATTCATAAAACAAATAAACATCCAAAAAGCATAAAGCAGCTGGAACCATATCTTGTCCCAAGCTAAAAATGCAACAATACTCTAGAAAATAAGTGTCTTCTGGTCTCTTCATGGAACTGTTTGTTGGTACTTATGTTCTTTTTTATTCCCAAATTGAAAAACTTATGACTTAGAAATATTACACATAACAGATATTTATAGTTTATAATTTCATTCAATGTTGCAGGTTAGGCGGGACGATGTCGAGACTAACCGTCACAACAGGGTTTCTCCTTGGGAAATCGAACAACCAGATCAATCCCGTGTTCTAGAAACTTAGTGTCATGTGGTCCCAAGAGAAACCGGTTCTCCGTTATCGAAAGCAGATTATCCTATTTCAAGTAAGCTCTTCAATATGGAATAGTTAAAATCTACTGATGATGTGCCAAATTATCTAACATATTTCATACTGTAGGTGGGACGGCCATCAGACAGAGAGGAACTTTCGGGTCTCGAAAGGTCTTGCAATTCAAGAATCTTGGGTTATCCTACAGCCTATGATGCCAATATAAAGAACCTGAATCACCATGCATCCGGGTCAAGAAGTCGCTATGGTGAATTGGTGATCCATTTAGACTCCATAGGTCTTGTAAGGTCAAGAAATACATAATGTAAAACAACACGACAATGGAATCCTTAATGGGCTAGTGCAGGTTCGTGGTCATGGAAACAGATGGCCTTCTCATCAAACAAAGCTGCAAGCGTCTTCACCTTCTTCAGTGCTGATGTTTCAACAGCTAGTGTTTCAGGCACTGAAATGCTGAGTTTGAATGCAATGTCGTCTTTTCCTTTTTCTCGTATACCGGGATTGAATATCCTGAATGGAAGAGGTGCCTATAAAGGGTCAATTGTTGCAGGAAGCCAGACGAGCTGCAGACTTTTCGGTGTTTCGCTTACAGAAGAAACAACACGATTTGGGGACAAAGAGAGGAACAAAGATGTTAAAGACATGCTTCTTGACATCGCCCTCTGATGATTGAGTTTTAACAATAGGCATGTATCTTAGGTTGAAGTGGGGGATCAGTTAGCGGTTTATGCTTGATTGTTTGGTGTTCGACGATGGAGATCGAAGCCAAAGCTAAAGAAGCTTTTTAATCAAGTCTGTAAACTGTATTATTTGATGATGAAGATTCTGGGACTAGGAGGCATGACAATCCAAAGCTGATGATGTCATAGCATTATGTGCATACACAAATGCACTTGCATTAAACAAGAGGAAATAAAATAAAAAGAAAAACCTTTGAGTTGTAAGAAGTTAATTGTGCAAGCTATTGCGAATTTTCATGAGCTTTTCAAGCATATCTTAAACAATTTTCATCTTCAGTACAACAAAATCTCCGTCTACTATATCATGCAGATTCATAAAAGCAATAAACATGCAAAATAGCATAAACCAGCTGGAACCAATATCTTGTTCCTCAAAGCCAAAAATGCAACAATATTCTAGAAACATCAGTGCTCGAAATTTAATACCGAGACAACAATGAAAGACACATGAATGTGCTGAAAGATTCACCTGAAAGGGATGCAACCAGATAATACCCTCTTTAGTCTTTACCAGTATAAATTCAGTGTTATATATATCTCATTCCATTCTCCATAATTTAACCATTCCCTCTACAAATCAAAAAGTTAGGAGCAGAAGTTGCTCCATTTCTGTTGCCCTACCCTCAAATTTGGAGAATGCGAAGCCATAATCCTTAGACGGAATACAATTCCATCATTGAAATCTAATCACTACCCAACTTCAATTAGAAAACAAACAAACACCCATGTAACTTTTTTGCGCCAATATAACAGAAAACAAGATCAAATCAGCAATTATGCAAAAATACCTAGAAAGAGGCATAGCTGAACGGCAAGAGAAATTGATTGAAGCCATCTTAGTATAGGTTGGTATCCCCCAACTGCAAGCACAAACACACAGGAAAAGCCGATTGATTGATGAAATGGGTGTGGTTGGTCTCCTCTCTGGAGCTCGCTCCACTTTTATACGAAGAAGAAGAGGAAGGAAATTGAAGAAGAAGAGAAGCAACGGGGAAATGAAACGAAAGCAGATCGGCAGCCGTTGGTGACTTCAGAGCATACGTAACTCACCAATCACCATTACCTTGCACCAAACTAAATTTATGTTTGCTACGATTCTGGATTTGTCAATTTCTTTTTCAGAAAAGAAAAGAAACAAGTATTGCCTTGCTGGTAAAATATCGTTAGGTCATGGATTTTTAGCTTAAACTTAGACTAATTTTTAATCAGTAATATTACTTGTTTAAATTGTACTCCTAAAAACCTAATTAAAATAACATTATAAACACTATAGAATAAGAAATCATTCTAGAGACATGTAAATCTGCAGAGAGAAAAAAACATTTTATATAGTTTATTCTTTTTAATTTTAGTTTTCTTTAATTAAAAAATAGTTCGATATACCGAACAAACCTGATAGATCGAGAAGCCGAGAAATACTAAACAGACGGACAAGTCGTCGAACGACTACATGTAAGGAAATTATCCTTTTTATTTTAATAACATCGGAGGCGGTATTATAAACTCAATCCGTCTAGCAATATAAGTCTTTAAAGCCATATTTTCTTATAACGTAATATTTTCATTTCATCTATCTTATCTTATATATTAAAGCCGAAGCTTTTCTAGCTCTCAGAGTAATTTTAGCATAGTTTGTTATGTTATTTATTTTTATTTTTCAAAATATTATTATTAAAAAGTAAATTGTTAATAAAGGTGTAACAATTTATTGTAAAGTTTCATAGACTATTCATTTAAGCTTGGCATCTTTAATTTTTTAAAGTTTTATTATCCACGGAAAAGAAAATAATTAACCATTGAACAAACACATAAATTTTGCAAAAAAACTTTACTTAACATAAAAAAAATTATTGAAGTCGTAGTAATACAAAATATTATAAATTAGATATAAAACATGTCAAATTATTAGAGACCTACTCTCGTGCATGACACAGGATACTACGCTAGTTTCGATGAAATTATCATCCTTAAGGGCTCTTTCGGTATTGAGATACGAATCGAGTTGGATATGAGGAATAAGTTTAAGTGATTCTCAACATTTAAGTGTTTAGTAGAGATAGAAATGGATTATAAACTTAGATATTAGGCATACCTTAATTTTTATTTGGGTATGAGATATAGGATAATTTGTTGATATAGAAATGACTCATACTCATTCTCTATATCCATACTTATTATACCAAACACACAAAAAATTAAACCTATGGAAAATATACAAACAAATTGTCTCTACAAATATATGGATCCTTATCCTATTTAAAAAATGTAAAAGTATATAGATCCTTATCCTATTTGAGACATAGGATCAGAAGACCATATCATAAATATGAATGAGTGATTAACACAAGTATGGGTGGGTACAAACTACAAAGTATAATGATAATGTTTTTTTCCCTGGGGGATGTACAATGATAAGGTTAATAAACATATTTTCATACAATCACAACTATATCAAAATTTATGTGGAGTTTCTGTTTTTAAGGAAAAATTCATGATAATTCATGAACATTGAACATATCTTTCGTAAGCGTAAGAAAAATAAAATGTATAAATGTATTAAATAAGTCAATAAAAATGCTCAAATGTTTTTGGATAAAGGACTTTGGGTTATAGAAAATGACATTTGAGGATAGATTTGATCAATCGGCTTGAGCATTTGTTGAACAACAGGACGTTGACGCCCTTGTTGGTCATATTTCCTTGGTGAGTTGTTGCTTTCTTGAAGAACAAACACAACAGAATAAGATCGAATATCTTTGTCTTTTTTAAAAGATTGGTCTTGCTTTTCCTGAATTACTAAAGAATAAATCTGATTGAGTTGGCAATGGATCACGGCTTATGATATTGGATCGAAGTGTCCCTTATAGAAACTGATGCACACGCTCCATCTGACCATCTGGGGGATGAATATCTGTCCGGTTGTGGTCAAAGGGGAGAAGGGTCTTTGAAACGCCTTTGGAGCCAAAAAGAAGTTGAAATTTCTTGATTTCACTATTGAACGGCTTGTTGAAGCAGAAGATGTGTACGAAGAGTGGTGCAACGTCAATTCAACATTGAACCATCACTAAGATCAGATGTACAAAAGGTTAAAGACTTGTGGAAGGAGCTATGTCAAGTATTTTCCATTGGAAATGTGCCCCGAGTTCATCAATTGTGCACCTGTGAACAAGGTGGTCAAAGTGTTGTTGCATATTTTGGATAGTTGAAGGTCCTATGGGAAGAGTTGAACAATTATGTCTGTAAGTGTTGTAATCCTAAGTTCGTATATGACCTAAGTAGTTTGCACATTTGTATAACAAAGTTTAAGTGTAGGAATTGGTAGATAGTTTAGGACTTAGTACTAGCTATAAGGTTAAGTCTGAAACCGGATAATTTTGCAACCCCGGGTAACCGGTTGGAAGGCAAAATCTGGAATCGGGTTTTATCTGTTAGTTGGGCTGATGTTCTTGGGTTGTGTCTGTTTGGGCCTTATCTGTTCCCAGACGTGATAAGTGTTGTTGGGCCTTGTCTGTTGAACAAGCTGAAGAAGCCCACTAGCTTGCTGATAACGCGTGATATATAAGGCTTCCTTTCCCAGAAGCTTACCCTAAGTTCATTTTCTACTGCGCGGCGCCTCCATTACAGAAGAGAGAAAAGAAAGAGAGAAAAGAGAGAGATTTGAAGATCTTCTGCAGAGATTCTAGGGTGGAGTCCTTCTGAAGAACGAAGACTTGATTTCTCATTGTAGCTTCTGCCTTGAAGCTACAACAGCCTATTGGGGGCCGAATCCCAAACTTCTTCTCTTACCTATCTCTCTGTTTAGATCTGTTTAGATCTTGCATGCATTCTGCGATTTGCCGTTCTTGCCTTGCTTTGTAACTTTTGTGCGAACTCCCTGAGATTCTTAGTGCATTGATTGGGCGAGTCTCCCCACTGAGACTCCGCGGATTAGGGAAACCGAACCGCGTAAACATATCCTGTGTCATCTTGCTTTCAGATTCTTTCATAGTTTGTTCTTTAGATCGATTGTGGTTGAGAACAGTCGGTTCTGTTGTTGAGAGAATATTTCAGATCGATATCACAAATTGGTATCAGAGCCAGGTTGCGCTTCTGATATTGATCTTGTTCTTGGTTGCTTCCGCTGCTCCAATCTGATTTGATTCCCAGTTCTTGTTTCTCGTTTCTTGTTGTATTCGGGCTAGATCTAGGGTTTCTTGTATTGAATCCTGTTTCTTGAGTTTTTTGCTTCTTTTTTCTCAAGCTTGATTCTGAGTCTAACAGTTGTGCTTTGTCTGACAGGAAGAGATGTCCGACAACGCAAGACTCAAGCCCTTTGATGGCAACAGTGACTTTGCCATGTGGAAAGTAAAGATGAAGGCAATTCTAATTAGGGAGAAGTGCTTCAAAGCTGTATCTGAGGAGTGGCCAGTTGGCATCACCAGTGCAGAAATGAAGGACATGCAAGAGCTTGCACACTCAGAGATTATGATAAGGTTAGCTGACGACGTGGCTCGTCAGGTGGTATGTTTCACTCAACCTAAATCTCTCTGGGATGGACTGGAGTCCATATTTCTCTCTAAATCTTTGTCTAGCAGAATTTCTTTACTGTGTAAACTGTTTACTTTTAAGATGGATGTGTCTGCCACTGTGCAAGAAAACTTTGATGCTTTTCTTAAAATGACACAAGATCTTAAAAGATGTGATGATGAGATAAAAGAAACTCATCAAGCTGTTTTATTACTTAACTCTCTGCCTAGTCAATTTGATACCTTAAAAGATGTTATTCAGTATGGTAGGGATGAACTTACCTTGTCTAAGATAACTGAGTCCATAATTCAGAAAAATGAGACCCTTAAGGTCTTCAAACTTAAAATTGGTACCAAATCTGAGACTAGAACTGAATCCAAGAATGAGGTTATGATGACTAAAGGCAAGTTTAAGTATAAAGGTAAAGGTGGTAGACCTAAACCTGAAAAACAACATGACAGAGACACTACTAATGTTAAGTGTTTCTACTGTAATAAAATGGGTCATTATGCTTCTGACTGTCATAAAAAGAAAAGGGATGAAAAGAATAAAGATAAGCCTAATCACACTAATGTGTTGGAGGATAACCCTCAGTATGATTCTGAACTTCTTGTTGTGAGCTCTTTGTCTGAAAGTGACTCCTGGATCCTTGATTCAGGATGCACTATGCATGCTACCCCTCATAGGAAATATTTTTGCTCTCTTAACTTGTTTGATGGAGGTGAGGTCATGTTAGGTGATCACACCTCTTTACCTATAAAAGGAGTAGGAAAGGTTCCACTTAGGATGCATGATGGTGTCATTAGAGTCTTACAAAATGTTCGGTGGGTGCCTAACTTAAGAAGAAATTTACTATCTGAGTCTGCCTTTGATGACTTAAACTGTCACATTAATACTTATAATGGAGTTAGAGAAGTGAGTAGAAACAACACTGTTCTTATTAAAAGCATTAAGAAAGGTGGGCTTTACTATGTTATTGCCTCACCTGAACTTAATGTTTCCATTAATACTATTAAGGGTGATAATTCTGAAGTCACTAAACTTTGGCACTCTAGGCTTGGTCACATAGGAAATAGAGGTCTTATTCATTTGTTCAAACATGGAATGATTGATAAAAAACCCTCTGAACTAGAAATTCTCTGAGAATTGTGTTTTTGGAAAGAAAATTGCTCATAGTTTCAGTAAATCCTCTTATGTAGCAGCTAGGCCCCTAGAATATGTTCATTCTGATCTATGGGGTCCAGCTCAAGTAGCAACTGTGGGAGGTAGGAATTACTTCCTATCTCTCATAGATCACTACTCAAGGAAAGTCTGGATTTATTTGCTCAAAGCTAAAAGTGATGCCTTTGAAAACTTTAAAGAATGGAAAGTCATGGTTGAGAGTCAATCTGGTCATAAACTCAAATGTTTAAAAACTGATAATGGTCTTGAGTTTTGTAATTCCTTTTTCAATGAGTACTGTAAACTAAATGGTGTCAAAAGACATCTGACTGTACCTGGTACCCCTCAGCAGAATGGAACTGCTGAGAGGATGAACAGGACACTCCTTGAGAAAGCCAGATGCATGCTTATTAGCTCTGGCATGAAAAATGTTATGTGGGGAGAAGCAGTAGTTACAGCTGCTTACCTCATTAACAGGTCTCCATCTTCTGTGATAGGGTTCAAAACCCCTCAGGAGATGTGGACCAATAGGAAACCTGACCTAACACATCTCAGGCCCTTTGGTTGTACTGCCTATGCTCTTGTTTCACAAGGCAAGTTACAACCTAGAGCTCAAAAATGTGTTATGTTGGGATATCCTGAAGGAGTTAAGGGATATAAATTGCTTTTAATCCAACCTGGAGGTTACAAAGTAATTACCTCCAGGTCTGTTACCTTCAATGAGAAGGATTTTCATTTTAAAGCATTACTAACACCCTCTGCTGAGTCTACAGGTACCCAAACTCAAGCTCAGTTCTATGCTAACAATGATCCACCACAAGCTGAAGAGGAGGAGTTTGACATTGGTCACTCTCACAGCATCCAGTCTTCTGAGACTGGAACTTCTCAAGAAGGAATGGAACATTCCTTAAATGAAGGACTTCAAGGAGACACTCAGAACAACCATGCAGCTCTGCACCCTCACCAATTAGGTGGGGCAGTAAGTAACTCTCAAAATTCTTCTAATAACATGGATACTATAGCTGAATCCTCTAACACTAGCACTCCTGCTGTGAATGATTTAGCTGACTATCAACTTGTTAGGGATAGAGAACCTAGAACTAGGATTCCTAACAGAAAGTACAATGTTAATTTAGTTGAAAGTTACAATAAAATTGTTGAGTTTGCTTTCATGGTTGCTGATGTTGTGAAGTCTTATACACCTGACACTTTTGAACAAGCTACACATTGTAAACAGTCTAATGAGTGGCTTAAAGCCATGAATGATGAAATACAGTCTATGCATGCTAATGATACCTGGACCTTAGTTAAAAAACCAGATAAAGCTAGGGTTATAGACTGTAAATGGATTTTCAAACTTAAAGAGGGCAGTTCTTTACTTGATCCACCTAGATTTAAGGCTAGGCTAGTAGCCAAAGGCTTTACTCAAAAAGAAGGAGTGGATTATAATGATATTTTTGCCCCAGTTGTGAAATATAAAACCATGAGACTGTTGCTTGCTATGACTACTGTATTTGACTGGGAACTTGAACAGATGGATGTAAAAACTGCATTCTTACATGGTGATTTAATTGAGACTATACATATGAGTCAACCTAAGGGTTTCATAGATACAAATAAACCTGACCATGTATGTTTATTAAATAAATCGATATATGGCCTTAAGCAGTCACCTAGACAGTGGAATAAAAAGTTTGATGCTTGTATGATTTCTTTGGGTTTTCATAGAAGTCAGTATGATACTTGCTTGTACTTTAAACACACTAAGTCTGGACACCCTCTGTATGTTCTACTCTATGTAGATGATATTTTACTTATCAGTAGCTCCAAAGTGGTCATTGCTGGTGTGAAGTATGACTTAAAGAGACATTTTGATATGAAGGATCTTGGTCCTGCACAGAAAATTCTAGGTGTCAAGATTGTTAGAGATAGGGAAAATAAAACCATGTTTCTTTCACAATCTGATTATCTGAAAAAGGTGCTTGATAAATTCTCTATGTCTCAGTCTAAGTCAGCTCCAATTCCCTTAGGAGGGCATATGGAGTTATCTAGGAAAGAGTATGTGGTCACTGAAGATGATCATAAATCTATGGAAAATGTTCCTTATGATGTAGCTGTAGGTTCTTTGATGTATGCTATGCTGTGTACTAGACCTGACTTGGCTTTCTCTGTGAGTGTGCTTAGTAGATACATGTCTGGACCTGGTTCTAGACATTGGGCTGCCATGAAATATATGCTTAGATATATTAATGGGACTAACAATCTTGGTCTTGTTTATTCTGAGTTTGATTCCAGAAATGAGTTGAAAGGATATGTAGACTCTGATCATGGAAGTAATAAGGACACCAGGAAATCCACTACTGCATTCTATTACACCTGGGCAGGTAACTGTATCTCCTGGAAAAGCCAACAACAATCCATAGTGGCCTTGTCTTCCACAGAAGCTGAGTATATAGCAGCCACAGAAGCTTCTAAAGAAGCTATATGGTTGAAAGGTATTCTGAAAGAGATTGAAGGTAAAGAGTATCTACCTATACTTTATACTGACAGCCAGAGTGCTTTATTTCTCTGTAAGGATCCTGTATACCATGAGAGAACCAAACATATTGATGTGAGGTTACACTTTATTCGAGATTTGGTTGAAAATAAGGTTATAGATGTGAAGAAAATCAAAGGTGATGTGAATCCTGCTGACTTTGGAACCAAAATTGTACCTACTAACAAATTTGTTTTCTGCAGGGATGCACTTCACATCAATGATGTAACCTGAGGTGTGATCTTGGGTCTATGATGACATGGGGAGAAGAGTTCAACAATGCATTAAGATTTCTTGGGTGAGGTTAATGGACTTTGGATTAGGAGGGCATTTGTAAGTGTTGTAATCCTAAGTTCGTATATGACCTAAGTAGTTTGCACATTTGTATAACAAAGTTTAAGTGTAGGAATTGGTAGATAGTTTAGGACTTAGTACTAGCTATAAGGTTAAGTCTGAAACCGGATAATTTTGCAACCCCGGGTAACCGGTTGGAAGGCAAAATCTGGAATCGGGTTTTATCTGTTAGCTGGGCTGATGTTCTTGGGCTGTGTCTGTTTGGGCCTTATCTGTTCCCAGACGTGATAAGTGTTGTTGGGCCTTGTCTGTTGAACAAGCTGAAGAAGCCCACTAGCTTGCTGATGACGCGTGATATATAAGGCTTCCTTTCCCAGAAGCTTACCCTAAGTTCATTTTCTACTGCGCGGCGCCTCCATTACAGAAGAGAGAAAAGAGAGAGAGAAAAGAGAGAGATCTGAAGATCTTCTGCAGAGATTCTAGGGTGGAGTCCTTCTGAAGAACGAAGACTTGATTTCTCATTGTAGCTTCTGCCTTGAAGCTACAACAGCCTATTGGGGGCCGAATCCCAAACTTCTTCTCTTACCTATCTCTCTGTTTAGATCTGTTTAGATCTTGCATGCATTCTGCGATTTGCCGTTCTTGCCTTGCTTTGTAACTTTTGTGCGAACTCCCTGAGATTCTTAGTGCATTGATTGGGCGAGTCTCCCCACTGAGACTCCGCGGATTAGGGAAACCGAACCGCGTAAACATATCCTGTGTCATCTTGCTTTCAGATTCTTTCATAGTTTGTTCTTTAGATCGATTGTGGTTGAGAACAGTCGGTTCTGTTGTTGAGAGAATATTTCAGATCGATATCACAATGTCAAAGTCATTGGTTGCTCATGTGGCAATCTCAATTAACAACAACAAGACGAGCACAGCAAGGATGGAGATAGTAAGGAGATCTAGAGGATGGGTCAAGAACCGGATTTTTTTCTGGGAAAAAGAAATTTTGAGAAGGATTGGATAGGATGGTGGGGCGACAAGGGTCGGTGAGATTAGGTTAGTGGACTCTGATACCAAATTAAAAAGAGAACAACAATTACAAATATAAAAAGAAAGATTAAAAAACAGAGTATGAGGAATCAAAAGATAAGACAACACAAGTATAAATGATAACAATAATAAGAAGTAACTTTCATATTTTAGCCAAACACAAACACATTTATTACTCATGAAATGAATTCATGTAATTTAAATTTAACCTATATAACCAAACGAGCCCTTAGAAAAAGTTGAAATCCTTCAATTCATTATTAAGGAAAAAATCCCCGAAGTATACACTAATTGGCAAGTAAAACTTAAATCCAAAATAAAAAGGAAAGAAAAGATAAAAAATCATGGGGATTTGAACTCCCACCCACATGAACTCGACGAATATTTGTCACTGCGTGCAAACCACACAACGTAAGAATGATCCTTACTTCAATATCAAGCATGCTCTTCTTTTGTTGGGTTGCCATTGTAAATATTGCATTATATCATCACTTGGCAATTGGTTGATCATAGACATGACCCATTTTGACTCTCTTTGTTTCAAGGTATCTCTTGTTCTCTTTCGTTATCGGGGTTATCATAGGCACGCGACCGGATATAGAAAGACCGTAGTCTTTAAGGCCTATGTACTTGGCAGGATTGTTTGTCATTAGTTTCATTGTTCGAACTCCCAGATGTTGAAGAATCTGCAATCATCGAAAACACTATAAGTTCTTGCATAAAGAACATAACACAAATAAAACAATCTATTATAGCATATAATTGTTAAAGAACTATCAAATAGTTTAGATGAACTTTTTTTACAAAAAAGTCAATATAGTTAAGTAAAAAACAAGTTTTAACTTATCACAAAAATATGAGTGTGTCCGTCCCTCTGCAAGGTAAATTACCGTTTTTATATATGGATTTGTGTTTTCTAACCTTTAAAAAATTATGACGTGTTAACTAATCTTTTAAGACATGATGACATTTCATAAAGTATTTGACGACAGTTTCACTTATGACAGTTACTGTCATTTGATGATGACAGAATACTATCTTCGAATAATGATAAAAAGTTGTCATCGAGTGATGACCTGTTATCATCAAGTTAGAGAGTCATACATGATTCAAACAATTTGAAGAATGCAGTTAGAGAGTCATACATGTGCACCAATACCATACTCTCTTGAGTCAATTGGTAACCCAAGATCTTCATTGGCTTCGACAGTGTCGCGCCCTGCATCCTGCAAGTTATAAGCCTTAAGCTTGTAGCCTAAACCAATTCCCCTTCCCTCTTGGCCTCTAAGATACACCAACACTCCCTTTCCTGCATCATCTATTTGCTTCATAGAAAGGGCTAGTTGGTTCCCGCAATCACATCTGCATGAACCGAATATGTCCCCAGTATAACATTCTGAATGAACCCTTACTAGAATGTCTTCTCCATCTCCAATATCGCCCTATTTGTATGAAAAGGAAAAGGGATATTATAGCTAGCTTATATCATATTATGAAGTGTGACATATTCTTTCAAAATAGATTATATCTCACCTTGACCATTGCAATGTGCTCTAACCCATCCGAGATTGACTTGTAACAATGTGCTCTAAATGTACCCCATGTTGTTGGTATCCTTGCATCAGAAATATGCTCCACTAAAGTCTCTCTCTTCCTCCGGTACCTACAATTACAAAAATCATAATAATGTTTAAGAATTAAGACTCATTTTAGATATACAAAAAAATTTCGGTGAAAACAAGGCTTAACGTAGGGAAAACGAAGTTTTTTGCATTCACATATAACAAGCTAATGTTCATAATCTGGGCGATAAAAAAACTTGAGGTTATTTTGAGAAAAAACAAAGTTCGCAGATGTCACCACATCCCTAACTGAAAACGTTCAAAAAAAATAATGGCTCAGATTATGAACATTGTCATCCAGAATATGAACATTGACGTGTAATTTGTGAACTTGATCTGTTCATTTTTCCTACGTTAAGAGTTATTTGCACCAGAAGTTTCCTTTACTAAGTATTACTAAAAGTAGTAACAATAATAAGAGCAATTGCTGATTAGTTGATATTAGTTACCGGATAAGATCAGCAATGGAGATGAGTTTAAGATTCTCATTTTTGGCGAATTCTCGAAGCCTTGGCAACCTAGCCATGGATCCATCGTCATCAACAATCTCACATAGAACCGCAGCGGGTCTTAAACCAGCCAAGACAGAAAGATCTAATGAAGCTTCTGTATGGCCTGGTCTTTGTAGAACACCTCCTTCTCTGTACCTTAATGGGAAAACATGGCCTGGACGATTAAAGTCATTTGGCGTTGACTCTCCTGATGCAAGTGTCCTTATTGTCATTGCTCTATCTGATGCTGATACACCCGTTGTTGTTCCATGTTTTCCATCCTATCACAACAAAAAGAATTCATCAATTAGGTCTCGTTTCATAAACATGTTATGTGTGGGTCATGATATAGACTATCCTAGGCTAAGGCTCAGTTAAGTGAGACCCGGAACATGGATAAGCGCAATGGGCCCATCATACAAGCCCATGAAGTTACATCTTAAAATCAATTGACAATAGTTCAACCAAAAATAAATCAATTGACAATAGAAAGAGTAATTCATGGGTTTATATAGCAGACAACTTATCTCTAAACTTCCGATATAAGACTCTGTTTAACAGAAAGAGAGAGTACAACATAACGAAAAGTTTGTATTTATTAATGATCATATAGCTAGGAAGTGTTACTTACTACTGTGATTGCGTATGCGGTACGGTACATATCCTCATTTTCTTTGATGTTCACCATTTGAGGAAGTTGGAGTCTTTGCAAGTCTTCCTCTTTCATGCTCACACAAATAATTCCAGTTCCATGCTTCACAATGAAGGCCATGGATTCCGGTGTTGCCAATTCCGCGGCCATTATCAAATCTCCTTCGTTTTCTCTGCCTTCGTCGTCTACTACGACTACCATCTGATCACACACCACAAAAACACATTTCTAAGATTAATCAATCTTCTAACACAGAAGTGTAAGCCGTTAAATGAATGAAAGGTTGATGTTGTGTCATTTACGTACTCTTACAAAATCTAGTACATGAAAAGGTTAATGAAAATGTCAAAGTACCAATTCAATCAAAAGTTTAAGTTGATGGTTGAAGCCAAGATTAGTTTCATACTCTATCAGAAACAACACTGACTAACCTTTCCCTGGCGAATATCTTCAAGGGCTTCTTCGATGGAGGAAAACCCTTGTGTAGGACTATCCGAATCGACTTCGTTATGGCCTAAATCTTGAGGAAACCCTACAAAAGTAGAGACTTGATCCAAAACTGCAGCTTTGGCTACTACTTCAACTTTAGTTCTATGAAGATTAGACATTCTTATTGGTAGATTTGCCATGAATGAAAGCGGCTTTTGAGTACGCGATGATCCACTCGATGATATATCCTTGTACTTGCATGATCTATAGAACATAAGTTAACAAAACGAGTCATATTATAATGTCTAGAAATTGGAGATCAAGATTAATGAACAAAGTGGGTTCATTTGGAAAATACCTAACGGTAGGAGGAGCAAGAGGGGCGGAATCCAAATGAGTGAGAGCCATTGGTGAACGGCAAGAGAAGCTGATTGAAGCCATCTTAGTAACTGTAATGATTTGGTAGCTTAAAGAAAGATGTACTTAATTTAGTAATTAGCACAATGAAATAACTAAAGCAGATTAGTGTGTACTTTGTTTCTTGATCCTTCTTCTTTTTATAGATGTTGATGCCAAGAAGACGACGAAAAACTAAAAAATGGAGAGGAAATTGATGTACCTAAACAAGCTCATTTCCGAACCGTTGGTGATGTCATGTGTCAAATAACATGCAACATTCTACTTCCCACCAATAATTCAAGGTTTTCTGTTTTTTCTTATTGAATTTCCATCACTAAGAAATTAAAGGATGTGCACATTAGAGTATATGACGTTAGTCAAACTCTTGATAGAAATCGTTACGGTTGTGCAAATTTCGGTTTTGATTCGGTTTTGAACCGAACCGAAACGAAGTTAGTTCGGTTCGGTTTTAGGTTTCGCTTCGGTCCAAAACCTAATAAATAAATAATTTAATTTTAATATTTTAATAATAAAATTTATTAAATTTTAAAAATAAAAATCGGATATATATGGTATTTTTATATATATTTTTAAATTTAAAAAAAATCATAATTCGGATTTTTCGGTTAAAACTGAACCGAAACCGAAAGAACTGAAACAGAAAGAACCGAAACCGAACCGAATTATTTTGGTTCGGTTCTCGGTTCCTAAAATTTGCTAGTTTGGTTTTCGGTTTGGTTCTACCCGAATGAAGAGCCCTAAAAATCGTCCTAAACCTTTCTTTACAAAAAATATTAAATTGTACTAACATACATTAGTTTATAAATTTCAGTATAACTAAATATATCCGGGCTGTTTGATATAAATATCTAGATATCGGGTATCGATATAGATATAATATATCGGATATCGATATGGATTTGAGTCATATGTTTGATATATTCAACTTTTGACGGGTATTAAAACTCACTCTAAACTCATTTCGATATTTGTTATACTTGATCGTACCATATCATTTTAATATAATAAGCTAGAAATACTCCATGCCATGAAAACGTAGAAAACGTAGAAAACAAAAGAAAGAGAAGCCCTTTGAATCATGCCGCACTTAAAAGAGTATAGCAGCTCTGTGAGTCATATATACTCATGCCACATTAAGCTAGAAATACTCCATGCCATGAATCATGCCACTCTTGCTTGATATCTACTAGACTACTACGGCCTGCTGTATTTATATATATATATATGTTACTAACTCCGATTCTTGAGGACTTGATCGAAGGTGATATTTTCGAATTTAGTCAAGGAAAGTCCGATCAAGCTAAGCTTACTACTTCTATAATCGTGGTGGTGATCGACGAGGAGAAGCTGCTGCAAGAAGCCGAATCAATCGAGGAGGTTCTTCCTCAACCTCGTCGACGGCGGAGGAGCTATAACCCTAGATCTGTTCGGTGGATGATGGATTTTTGGAGTTTAAAGTTGGGATATGATTTGTAGGTTATCAAAATGAAGTTGCAGATGATGGTTGTAGCTTTAGAGATGAACTATTGTGAATTGCAAAACTCGGGGAAGTTTTAAGAACCCTAATTTCAAATTGGTTGATTATATAAAATAAAGTAATTGTAAAAAACTTATTTATGAAAATTTAAAGAACCATAATTTCAAATTGAGGATCTTTTTGATTTTTTCAATCTGTTTCATGTGAATTGAGGATTTCTCCCTCCCTTTCTTTTCCTTTTGTTTTAGTTTATCCATCCAAACGGGTCTTTATAATGATTCATCCAAACAGGCCCTTAAAATTTGTGAAGCACATGACATGGTGAGGACAAAACAATACTCCTATATCAAATTAATTACAACTTTTGTAAGTAACAATACATCGACATTAATGAAAGGAAGAAGAAGAGGCGACAGTTGACAACATTGGCAACCACATATGGAGGAAGAGAGGCAACGATGGGTGTCTGAAGCGTCTTGACCGTATCCTAAACGTGTCCAAAAGATCGACCATGTCAAGTCGTGTCTGAGACCGGAACCTCCTCTATCTAGAGGTGTCCGTAAGAACACATTGACATCATAAGAAATGACATAAGGATGTGGAGTTGTGCAAGATGAAAGGAAGAGGGAGAGACGATGGAAATCACGGATGAAAGAAGGAGAGGCAATGATCCACATCCTGAAATGTCTTGACCTGTGTCCAAAAATTTGACGTTGTCCGGAGTTTATAAAAAGATACTGGTATTGGTTCGATGCTTAGCATTAGATTTGAGTGTTGTTTTTATCACAAAAAAAAAGGTATTTTAGAATACCTCAATATCTTTTTTTCCTTCTACTTCTCTCTTCTCTCTCCCCCAAATAAATTGGGGATGCCCAGCCTCGAACTCACGACCGGTGGTATTGCTTAGCAATCAACAACCACCGGAGCATGGAAGCTTGGCAGTCCATGCATGCTAGATAATTACAGTTTCTCTCGGAAACAACATATAGCAAATCTCTTATTTATATCTCCAAACACAAAACAAATCAATTACTCCATAAAAACTTCTTTTCTCAATTAGAACTAATTAAAGTCCCGTTTGGTATGTTCTCTAGAATCGGAATCGAAATCGAAATGGAAATGGGATCAGGAATCAGAATATATCATTCTTAAAACTTCGGTGCTTGGGGTGTTTGTCAGAATGAACGATTTCTGCAATTAATAAAAAATAATTATTTTATTTTATTAGTTAATCTAATAATTATTATTGTATTATTAATTTTAAATTTAATAATTAAAAATAGTTATTATTATAACATAATAATTATTATTATTAACATAATATACTTATCGATTATAAAATAATAATCGGTAAATATTATTGATAATTGGTTATTAAAATAATTTATTATTAAATACAAAACAACAACATCAATCCCCATTTATCCCGAAAAACGGGGTATGGAGTGGTCGGGATTGGTATTTCCTTATCCCAATAGGTTGGGAGGAAGTAACCGATATGACCTAATAAAATATTTTATTATTATTAAATAATAAAATATTAATAATTATCATTACTATATATGTATTATTATATTTAGTACTAATTATTATTATTATTTTAAAAATTAAAAATACAATAACCATTATTAATTATATTTATTATAATCTACTATTACTATTATTATTTATAGTTATAAATATTTTTTATTGTAATTATAATATAAAATGTTGGAATTTATGATTCTTTAAGTTTTTTAGAGCAATCAAATGCTTCATAAAATATGAAATTATCCATTCTTTGAAATGAGTTTTTTATCTAATCCGAGCCTTATCAATTACAGTTATGATAACTGTCATTTTCATTCTTGATTCTTTCTGAATCGTACCAAACGACCCTAAGTTGATTAGACTTGATCAATGGAGTTATAAGAACGGAAAATTTAACTCAAACTCATATTTGTTTCTACAAACACAATTCACAACAAATTCATGTGCGTTAGGTCACATAAGCCGAATGAAATTGAATAAGTTAATTATGAACATCTTATCTTATCATAATATATATAATTTTTGGGGGTGGTTGAAAAATATTCACACAAGATAATCACAAAGATATTCATGAATATATTCATCTTGGGTTGGGCTTGATCTGGGATTCTTGTAGTAGTGTATCATTTTACTCGGGCTTGGAGTCGTATAATCTTTTTCTCTGTTTTGACCTTTCTGTTTTCGGTTTTTAGCTCTTGTGGTATTCTCATGTATTGCTAGGTCATATCGGTTACTTTCTCCCAACCTGTTGTGGTAAGGAAATACCAATCCCGACCACCCCATACCCCGTTTTTCGGGATAAATGGGGATTGATGTTGTTGTTGTTGTTTGTACATTTTGTAAAAAGAAATTTCCACATATATTTTTCAATCAAATCTATTACTATTAAATTAAAGATTATCTTTTAAGAAACTACATCAATCTATTTCCTAATAAAGATTTTATCTTTTACTAAATTAAAAACGAGATTATATTTTATAAGGATTATGTAATTGAAAAAAATATTTTTTGGGGAAGATATTTTAAAAAGAAATTTCCACATATATTTTTCAAACAAATCTATTACTATTAAATTAAATGTTATCTTTTAAGAAACTACATCAATCTATTTCCTAATAAAGATTTTATTTTTTACTAAGTTAAAAACGAAATTATATTTTATAAGTATTATATAATTGAAAAACAAATTTGGGGGTGGTTGAAAAATATTCACACAAGATAATTTAAAAAGAAATTTCCACAAATATTTTTCAAACAAATCTATTACTATTAAATTAAAGATTATATTTAAAGAAGCTACATCAATCTATTTCCTAATAAAGATTTTATCTTTTACTAAATAAAAACGAAATTATATTTTATAAGGATTATATAATTGAAAAAATATTTTTGGAGGTGGTTGAAAAATATTCACACAAAATAATAACAAAGATATTTATTAATATATTCATCTTGGATTGGGTTTTGCTTGACTCATACAAAAAAAGGTTCAATCAAAAATAAAATATTGACTTTTATAATGGAAAATATTAAAACTAAAGGATATAATAAAAAAATAACGATTAAATCAAATTAAGAAAAATGATATTTTGTGAACATGATAAATCATATTTTAATAGAAATAATTTTTTTAAGGCTCATATAATTACAATAAACAATTTTTTACCAATTATTCTACTAAATAAAAGAGTTTTAATTTTGTAAGGGTCATATAATTGGAAATAATATCAAATATATGCATAAATAAAATTTTCTTTAGATAAAATGTATTATAAACAAAATAAGTCAACATAAATCATATTAACTTATTAAAATTACGGGTTAAGATAGAAAAAATGATTTATAAAATGTATAAGTAACATGTTTTCTGAATAAATAAATAAAAAAAGATATATTTTATTACAAACACTCTTTTAAATCTTAACCTCTTCATTTTTTGGTCACATTTTCTACCTCTTATTTAATAAAGGCAAATTAGATGGCAAACGGGTCAAACAGGTCGGATTTGGGTTAAGCGGGTCGACCATTGGTCGAGTTTGGGTCGGGTCAACCGAGTGGTTTTCAAATGTTCGATATTTTTATTGTAATAAAGAAAATAAAATTTAAACAATATTTTTATAATAAAATATTATTATATTATTATTATTTAATAAAATATTTTTATATTATTATTATTTAATAAATTCATTATTATTTTTAATTTAAATGAAAGAAAATATGTGAAAAGTGGATCCCTTGACGAGTTTCGAGAAGTACGGATCGGTTGAGGTTTGACCCTCATTGTTTGGTAAGCTTTTGACAAATCTACTTAGGATATAATAACATATAAATTCAATATTTTAATATAACTATTTTATCTGTTTCCCAGTGCTAGCAATATCTATAATGACACAGAACTTCATCAGTAAATATTTGACACTAAAAAAGATTAATGTTTATAAATTTCAATATTTCTCCTTTGGTAAAATAAAATTATATGATTATTATATCATTAGACAATAAATAACAAAATATTCTACAAACGTATTCTTTAGTAGTAACCTAAATTTACATAATACAATACGAAAATAAAAAAATCTCAATTTGTAATTTAGATAAAATTAATCTCAACTTTTAAATCAATGAAAAATTAAGAATCCCAACTTAAAATTTATAAACCAAAAACAACCAAATTACCATTTCAATTAAATATTTTCTAAATTCGAAGATGAATGTTTTGCAACGTACATAAAACTATTATTATGTGTCATGTTGTTATTGAATTTTCTTAATTTTTAATGAAAAAGTCGTTTGATCTACATTTTGGTCTTCTGGTAAAAGTTGAAAATATTTTAATTAGTTTTTACTAAACAATTAAAGTTTAAGCTTATATTTTTCCCGTGTCGTGTATGCATTTAGTATGTTTATGTATTTTATTATTTAATTTTTCAAATTGTATTTAATTCTTTTAAAGATATAATAAAATAGTTGAACACAATAATATATTTAAAAATTATTATTCGGATTCAAAGTAAAATATAAGTGAAACATATGGGACAATATTACACATTCTAATTCGTATTTATGGAGTACTAAATTTTTATTTATTAAAATTCATTTGGCCCGTGCGTAGCACGGGCAGGAGGGACTAGTCTATATAAAAGTTGGTTGTCCATTGCCAAAATTGAATGAAATTGATATCAATTTAATGCATTACGCATTTCTTAATCACCTCCTATTGGACTTTTGGGCATGTATTTAAATATCTTTCTTATATCCCTATATTATATTTATTTATAGTCTAGTTGATTAAGTCACAAATTAAATTAATGTGTGAGCTTCTCTTATGACAATGCAAACTTATTCTAATATTATGTTTTAAAACTACTTCAAACATAAATATAAGGAAATAAAAAATACTTATATTTACAAATATTAATAAATTTGATAACAACAACAACATATTAACAAATAATGTATAACTATATTAAATCACATACGAAAATCCGTAATTTTCTCGCGCGGAGCACGAGGCCCGTATCTAGTGGTGCATAATAACTCACTAGAATATATGATTAAATATTTGAGTTTTTTTATTTTAGATGTGGGCCAATATCTCATGTGCATTTCTGGTTTATGTATAGTTAGTTATGAATACACATCTCCCACATGCAAACGAATGATCTACATCAAATCAACGTATATATACACACACATAACAGATTGTATGTTTACAAGCATTTAACCCCACACTCGAAAATTTGTATTCCGCGCCTGTCTGGTGCAGGCGATACACGTTCAGCGAATCGGGTGAGATTCTAGACGCATCCAAGATAAACCTAAAATACAATTATTTTTTCTTTAAAATATCAAAAAAATCAGTCTAATTTGAACGCATTATACGCTAAAAAATTAATCAGATTTTTTTTCTTAAATAATTCTGGAGGCGTTATTGTTGCGTCCAACGGGTTATAATTTTTCGGGTCCCTGTTTATACATGCAAGGATGGAAGCAAGCCATCGTTTTTTTTTTGGTGAATGGAAGCAAGCCATCATGCATGTGTGCGAAAATATCTTAGAAGATGACAATGGTAACATCATTGTATATTATGGCAAGTGGTAACCATTTCATGTATAGGAATGGGAAAGTAGACCCACTTGCCCTTTTCCTCGTCTCCATCTTCCCTCTCCCCTATATATCATCCACAACTTTCCAACCTTTTCCATTTTCTCATTATCCTTTCACCTTTTCCCTTGAAATTTAATGACAAAATTATTGTGAAATCAATCAATATTCAACAACAAAAACATATCTCGACTAGAACTTCACATCTTCAAACTATTAAGATTCATGAAAACGAACGTACATGAAAATTAATGTTGTGTTTATACAATATGGGAGAAAGATGTGATGGAAATTAAACAAACACTCAAACGTAGATATAGAAGACTTGTATTTATATAAAAACATACGTAGAAAGCGTATGCACACACTCAAATGTACATTTCTTCTTTAAAATGTGTCTATATAGTTTACAGATCGAATGCCCATGTGCATTTATTTTTACTTAATTAAGTGTACTTACATATTTCTTCAATTTGACGATGCGTTGAGCATGAGTATTGCTCGTCAAGTTCCTTTGTAGTCGATATTTTATAATGCATTTCAAGAGTCCGATTCAAATAAAACAATAGGGCATATAAGTCTGACTAATTTATTAGCATAAAAACAATCTTTAAAGGGTAAAAAAACTATTTATAGAGCACTCGTGGTTGATTTCCCTATCCACACGCACGGCAACTAAATAGCATCTTTGTAAGAAAAACCTACGAAAAAAAACACAAATAACTCACAACTTGAATAAGTGTACACCCCCTCTCAAATTCTCCCCAAAAAAACCAAAAAAAAAAAAACACAACCACATGGTGATGGAAATCTCAATAGAAGACCCGCCACAAACACCAATCAATCCCCATCGATCAAGACGACGTCGTTTCATATCAGCAATCCTGGACGGGCCAGGCCGAGGTGCGAAACCGCTACCGCTAGCGATGGCACTAACGGTGGGCCTAGTGGTCCGGTTCGCCATCCCGAGGCCCGAAGGAGTGACGGTTCGGGCTTGGCAGTTGTTGTCGTTGTTTCTGTTTACGGTTTCGGGCCTTATTGTGGCCCCACTTCCGACGGGAGCTTGGTCGATTGTGTGCCTTGCTTTGACGCTCGCTACTAGGACGTTGTCCTTCGCTGAGGCACTAATAGCGGCCACTAATGAGGTATGATTGCCCAAGTTGCTAAATGTTTGGATATATTCAACTTCACATCTATAGTGTTTCTCTCTTTTTATATCCACCCTTCATTTCATTTCATTTCTGGGATTGTATTACAAAAGAAAGTGGTATTAGGAAGACTCAACCTATAGTTATATACACTTTTATTCCTATATGATTTTGTTGATGTATATATTCACTGATATATAAATGTATGTGAATTGTCCGTAGTCCTCATCTAAGTCATCGTCATCATAAGAATTAGAATCAATTAATACGGAAATTATGAATGAATTTTCATTACATCTATATATATATAATAATTCAAGGGTTTGAGAAATTAATGACAATTGAGATGTTTAAACTTAATCTTTTTTTTTTATTTCTCATTATCCAATGATAATTGAGACTTATTAAATGTCTAATAAAACCATAATTATGTGCTTCATTTGTTAGTATTTCCACCATTTTAATCTTTTTTTCTTCGCTCTTCACCTTCAATCCGCATGATGATGAAGAGCAATCCGAGCAACGTAAACGACTATGTGATTTTGGTACATATATAAGAGACATTCAATTCATTTTATTATAATTTACTAAAAAATACATATATGAAAACATATATTAAGTATATGAATATAGACAAATATAAAAAGTGTTTGGCTCGCGCAAAGCGCGGATAATGACCTAGAAAGTTGTCATTAAGTCGTCATTACTATGTGGCCTCTTGAATTCCTCTTCTAATTTCAACTTTTGATTTTTTGACTTCTCCGAATAGGATTTCGTATTGAATTCTCCCATCAAGTCGTCGTTACTCTTCTGCATATTGTATTTCGCCGTTACTCATGGTTATTGTCAATTTGTAATTGAAGGAATCAATTTGCTATTTTTATCACTTCTATTGTTTGTTTATTTTTGTGATAATGTCTTGATCTGCAGTTTAGATTTGAATTGGATAAAACATGCCCTGAAAAAAATTGTAAATATATAATTAGCCCGATCCAGTTTTGAGACGAAAAACCATAATTATCCCCGATTCTAGTTAGCTTAAATAAACAACTCAAATTGAAAACTACAAAGTGTAAAACTGTGACCGGAAAATGCAAGCGGAACAAATGCCTATTTTTCTATTTGCACTTGCACTCTTTAAATCTGTCGCTCTATTTGCACTCTTTTATTGCTCTGGATAACACTTATTTTAAAATACAGTGTGGGAATATATATCTCACATTCACATCGGAAGTGGAGAGCTTGGTGGTCTAGTATAGATGAACTATTCTTCATATTACCAATTTGTTTTAGGATGAAACCTAATTAGCTTGTGTGCTAGGTCCACCTGCGCACACACGTGCTTGTCAACACGATCTCAGTCCGTCACTGTTATGGACCTACCGTGGGTCCAATGAACTTATACAAATTTGAGGAACTGCTAATTACGGAGTACATTTTTCTGCATACATTTTTATCACTCGGACTTGTACTTTTTAATCATTTTTAATCATTATGTTTTGTATTTGCATTTGACTTGTACTAGATTCCCCATTTTACATTTTGCTTATTCGTATGTTTGAGTGTAATATTCATTCGAACCTCATATTTTTGTTATTCGTATGAGATTCATGGTTGTATTTGCATAACCAAGAAAAATGCATAGGTGTTGTGGTTGATAGTGGTGTCGTTCTTCTTCGCGCGGGGGTTCGCAAAGACGGGGTTGGGGGAGAGGGTGGCGGCTTACGCAGTCAAGTGGATGGGTCGGAGCTCCCTCGGGTTGTCGTACGGTCTTGTGGTGGCCGAGGCATTGGTTGCTCCAGCCATCCCCAGCTCGACTGCGAGGGCGGGTGGCGTCTTTTGTCCCGTCATTAAGTCCTTGGCGGTGTCCGTTGGAAGCTTCCCTAATCACAAGTCTGCTCGTAAGCTTGGGGCTTATCTATCCCAGTCTCAGTTTCAGGTAATTGTCCACATTAAAATCACCCTCCTTTCCTTTTCAATGTGCAATTTATACATGTTTTTTTTCTTTCTCACTACTCTAGTTTAGTGGGAAAGGGACTCCCCTATTACCCTTATATCTAGAGTTCGAACTTCGGAGGTGACTTTTCCAACAAACATTTTTTAACATCCATCAAGTCTCGAACTCGAGACCTCGTGCTCGGTGGTTGGGTCCTTACCATCCGACCACATGCTTGTTGGTATTATACTCCTTTCGTCCCTAAATATAAGGCCCGTTTGCTTTTTTAACATTATTCACGGTCGAAGAGAATCTTTTGATTCCTGACTATTGTATAAGCTAAAATATAGTCATGAGTGGTCTTGTTTGATTCATATCAATGAGTACTTTAACAATATCAAAATTTTACAATTTTAACTAACTTGTAACGAGATATTGATGAAACAAAACGTATATCGACAAATATGTCTATTTGAAATGGAAAGATCAAAAGGGGAGAGAGGAAGTACATGGTTTTAGGGAGGGGAAGAATGGAGTTGATCATATAGTTAAAATCCATTAGTAAGCTTAATGTAATATTCCCACCCAATTTTTCCCTTACAAACATAAATAACATTTTTTTACTTCTTGTATTTATTTAATTTTATTCTAAAACTAGAATTAGTGACATTATTTTTTCTCCCTCCATCGAAACAAACCGTAAAAATTGGGCCAACGGTTTGGTGCAGTAACTTCTCTGCAGACAGCCGCATCCCGCATTCCGCAATATGCCCCTTTCGTCACCAAAGTCCAAAATAAGGCATGCTCCCCTGCGTCAGGATTACGACACCAGGATTTCAACACGTGTCCTACCTCCTTCCGTTTCAGCTGCTCTCGCCCACATATTATAAATCCTCTCACCCACAGTCTCTATCTGTATTTTCTCCAATAAATATTAACCTTTTTATTTCCCTCCTCACACTTCCTGATTCTCTCTCCTCCTTCCGCCGCCGACGATGGAGAGCCTCGCCCTCCACTCCCTATCACCTTCCTCCACCTTCTTCCGTCGATCCATCACCGCCAAATCAAGCTCAGCTACCTTCCTCCACCAACGCAGATCACGACTCTCTCTATCTCTCCCTCAACGCTCTGGTTTATCCGCCGACTTCTCTTCTCCATCCCGATGCAAGCCCTTCCGATTGATCGCCAAACCTCCAGCCGCCTCGAATGCCCGAATCGAACCTTCACCGACGCCACCTCCTCCTCCGCAGGGCGCGAAATTGGTCCCCCTTGTGATCTCCGTCGCGATCGGATTCATCTTCCGATTCGCAATCCCTAAGCCAGTCGAGGTAACAATGCAGGCATGGCAGCTTCTCTCCATCTTCCTCTCAACCATCGCTGGTCTCGTCCTCAGTCCTCTACCAGTCGGTGCCTGGGCCTTCATCAGCCTCACAGCCGCCGTTCTCACTAAGACGCTATCATTCACCGCCGCTTTCTCGGCGTTCACTAGCGAGGTCATCTGGCTTATCGTCATCTCGTTTTTCTTCGCGCGAGGGTTTGTTAAGACTGGGCTTGGTGATCGGATCGCTACTTACTTTGTGAAGTGGTTGGGGAAGAGTACTCTAGGGTTGTCGTATGGATTGACGTTTAGTGAAGTGTTGATTGCTCCAGCTATGCCTAGTACTACCGCTAGGGCTGGTGGCGTTTTCCTTCCCATTATTAAGTCGCTTTCTTTATCTGCTGGGAGTAAGCCCGGGGATGCTTCTTCTAGGAGGCTTGGCTCTTTCTTGATTCAGTCTCAATTTCAGGTTTACTGATCTTAGCATTGTGAAATGAAATTTGATTATGTTGGGATATGTTGTAACTTGTGTGTTGTTGTGTGATTGACAGTCAGCTGGTAACTCTAGTGCCCTTTTCCTGACTGCTGCAGCTCAAAACCTGTTGTGTCTTAAGCTAGCTGAGGAGCTTGGTGTGGTCATTGCTTCACCTTGGGTTTCTTGGTTCAAGGCTGCAAGCTTACCGGCGCTTGTTGCTCTGCTAGTCACTCCTCTGATTCTATACAAGATTTATCCACCTGAAACCAAGGATACACCTGAAGCCCCTGCTATGGCTGCTGAGAAGCTTAAGAGCATGGGCCCTGTCACGAAAAATGAGTGGGTCATGGTTGGTACCATGCTTCTTGCTGTGTCACTATGGGTTTTTGGGTATGTAGTGCTGCTACTTCTTCCTTGTTCTTCTCCAATTTCAGTCTATTAGCTGTGAATGACTTGTTTAATTGTGTGCTGCTACAAAGGGCGGAATTGACATCCTTCACATACTTGGCCTCTTGGTTTATGTTTCTGATAGGTGTTAAACTTAGCTACTCAAAGACCACTACTAGTTTCTGTTTCTGATTGATGTTCTAGTTTGTCTTGTAACAATTTGCAATGCCTGTACAAGTCCTTTTGAGTCCAAACACCCCTTTTGAATTGCAAGAGTCTCCTCTTTGACATTAATCTGCAGGCCAATTTGGGGGGTGGGAGTCTTTTGGAATTGAACTATTGTTGGTATTTTCTAAACTGTTCTACTTATTGAAATACTAAAAAGACTTGTAAAATGGAGTTATCTATGTCATGCTAATTTAGAAACTCATGTTGATTGCCTTTAAACTCATGAACTGAATTTTGATGAGAAACAGTGTAACTTAAAATTTCCTAGTCATTTTCCATCAGATATAACTTATATAAGGCTAAGAATTTCTGCAAACTAATAATATTAATTGGTTGTGGATGTATAGGTCACACTTGTTAGTACGTTGATTAGTACATTGCATTAGAGTTGGTAACAGCTCAGACTTTCTGATAAAATGTGGATCTTCATATAAGATTAACGAGCTAGCTCTATCTGTGCTATCTATGATGTTTGTTATTATTTGTGAATGCACTTTATTGCTTATCAGTTATGTTCCTTGCCACCACCAAATGGGAAAATTAATGACTTAGTAACTGTGGTTTCATGCAGAGACAAAATAGGCATTTCCAGTGTTGTTGCTGCTATGCTTGGATTATCTGTACTACTGTTGTTGGGTGTGCTAAATTGGGATGATTGCCTAAGTGAAAAGTCGGCATGGGATACGTTGGCTTGGTTTGCAGTATTAGTTGGTATGGCTGGTCAGTTGACAAATCTTGGTATTGTATCCTGGATGTCTGGTTGTGTGGCCAATGGCTTAAAAGCCATGCATTTGAGCTGGCCAATTGCATTTGGTCTTCTTCAAGCAACCTACTTCTTTGTCCATTATCTGTTTGCTAGCCAAACGGGTCATGTTGGAGCTTTATACTCTGCCTTTTTGGCAATGCACCTTGCATCTGGAGTGCCTGGTGTCTTGTCAGCATTGGCCTTAGCTTATAACACAAACCTATTTGGGGCTCTCACACATTACAGTAGTGGTCAAGCGGCTGTTTACTATGGAGGTACGTCTTTCTGTTAGACTTTCTACTTGTATGTTCAATGTTATGTAGACCTGTGTTTGATAAACGAGTTACTTAACGAGCTGTATTTGATGTTAGATAGCTAGTTAAAAAATGAGCTAAAAAATGAGTTGAAGCTGGACCCGATGTTTTTTAGTTTATCACTTAAACTAGTTTTTTAACTAGTAACTAATTGAAGTTAAACTAGCAAACACAGCCCTAATCTAAATTGCTTGAGTTCCTAATCTTTTTGGTTACCTATACATCATTCAGATTTTTGCTGTGATCTGTGCAAAGTTGTTGAGTTTCTTTGAGCCATTTCTCTGATTGCTGACATATTTTATTCATCTGTTTCATCTCTCGTGGCATTTTACAGCGGGGTATGTAGACCTTCCAGATGTATTTAAGCTGGGATTTATTATGGCTCTTGTAAATGCCGCCATTTGGATTGTTGTTGGAGGGTGCTGGTGGAAGATTTTGGGTCTCTACTGAAGATCGACAACCATGTAAAGCCGAAAGCCCTGGGCTTCCCGAGCAGCATACTGTTGCAACACAGTGCATAGTCGCCTGAATCTGTCAAAGCAGCCACCAACGTTCGAATTTTGTTGCAGCCCAGTCATGGAAATTTATCCCTTTTATTCTTCCGTTAATCATTATCTAGAGGAACTTCCATTCAAAATTATTCCCCTGATCTAGTTTAGGATGGAGGAGCATTTATCTAGTGATTATTCAGATACTCATAGTAATCCTCGTGAGGGTTAAAATTGAGTTCTGCCATAAGTGATGTTTATTCTGTAGAGCTTAGTGGATTGAGCAGTTTATCTTGGACTCGTGACAAAGAACACCATTGCAGCAAAGGATATCAAATTTATTTGGTGTTCAGCTCACTTTAATAGCTCTTTGAATTGTGTTTGTGATCGAATCTGTAGTTTTAGAACTATTTTACAAACATCATCTGTAAATGTCAATCACAGAAGATTATAGGTTTGGCAGACTAAGGAAACTTTTACTTGACAATATTAATATGTGACAGATCTATCAAAAAGTGACAAACATGTCATTCATATGTTGGGTTCTTCACTAACAGAGGACATGCTAATCTGTCTTTTTTCACTACATGTACTCTGAAATATAATCCACTGTACCAAAATGAAGACAGATGATGCCATCATTCAGCGAAAGCTCTCAGCTTGTCCAAAATAAACCTCTCCTGCTTAGCATATTCAGTATCAGGATTCTCAGAAAAATTCGAGTGCAAAGCATTACCAATGTCATCAACTATAGCAGATGTAGTCATGGATGATTCAATGCACAAGATAGCAGTTACAGCATCCAACTCTGTCACCTCATTCCTGAACATCAACCTGGCATGAGCTTGAGCCAACCGAATCAAGCTCTCAAGCATCCTAACTGTCGTCCTTGCAGCATTCTGTGTAGCCGATCTTCTCTGCAGCTGATAGTAACATGATATAATTCTTTCAGCTTCTCTTGTCAAAACCGGCTTAAAACGCTCCTTTACGTAATGGATATACTTTCGTAGGATCGGGAGTGTCCACGTGCTCGTTAAGTCGTCCTCATCTTTCCTCTTTTTGCCTTTGTTCAAATCCTCCTCGTCCAAGAGGATATGAGAAGACACGACTTCATCCCATTCTGGGTTCTTTGTATCTAACAAAACAAGGACTATATCAAATCTACTCAGTAACGGTCCAGAGAGTGTTGTGTTGACCGAAAGTGGTTGACTTGGATCATATTGACCCTTAGGATTTGTAGCACCGAAAACAATTGTTCTCGTGTTCAAAGTCGTCACAAGACCTGCTTTTGCAATGCTAATTGTTTGCTGTTCCATTGCCTCGTGTATTGTAGCTCGATCATGTTCCCTCATGCTATCGAATTCATCTATGCAACATAGCCCTCCATCAGCGAGTACGAGAGCACCCGCTTCAAGCATCCATTCCCCGCCATCTTTGACAGCAGTAACAGTTAATCCTGCACTCGTACTTCCTAGCCCAGTAGTAATCACAGATCTATTACTCAACTTAGCAGCAAATTTCAAGAACTGAGATTTTCCAGTACCTGGATCCCCAACAAGAAGGATATGCGATTCTCCTCTGACTTTTGTTCCCGAGGCATCAGCGTGTTGCACGCCTCCTATGAGGGTCAAAGCAACTGCCAGCTTCACAGTAAAGAGCCCGAAAACCTGAGGGCAGATGCCACTAAGTATTGCATTTCTACCCTTTAATGGAGTTTCCTTGAAATATTCCCAGAACTGTTTAAATTTCACGATGACGTGATCAGGGATGTAGATTTCGGACTTGAGCTCGTTTGTTCGCCTGACATGGTTGGCTACTAGTACTGGCTCGAGATCACAACGAACGCCTCTCATGTCAGAGGACCATATAGCAGTCAAAATGCCTGTGACAATCACATCATCGCCTGCATTGACAGTGTCGACAAGATCAGTCCTCAAGATAACACGAATTGAACGAGGAATGGCTCCCACTCCGAGCAGCTGGGTATTCTCTTGGATCTTGATTTCCTGGTAATCGTGGTACTTGGTACTGTTCTCTACAAGCTTGAACTTTGTTCCTTCACAGTCTGTGGACTTGTCTGAGAGGCAGCTCAATGGAGGTTTAATGACATTCCCTGCTTCCAGCTCTGGATAAACTGGGAATACATCTTTGCACAAAATGCATTCATAAGTCCTCTCGCCTTCTATGGTCTTCACTGCTCCAGATCGAATGATTGTGCCTTTGATGGTGAGGAGGATATTCCGATGCTTCGCCCTCACAAGCCCAATGCGGGGAAAAGTCTCTTCATATAAACAAAAGTAATATTCCATAAGCTCACTGACTGTGCTATGTTATTCTCATACAATTTATAGGCACCTAATCTGATCCAACCCAGCTATGAATACATTTTCAGACACTTCATTGAGGTGTTTACCAGCAATGCTAATTTGAATATTTGAGGCTGTCCTTCCCATCAGTGTTTCCATGGAATTGAACATAAGTGGTAAGTAGCAAAGTAAGTGTCTGAAAAATACAATCCTAGAAATGACAAGGATGCTGAACTTTGTGGCGACTCTTTGCTGATGTGCAATAACTAAAATCGACTTCCAGTGATGTTTGCTTGTGCGGAAGAATTAATGAATTTACAAATTGAGCAGAAATAAGCATACAACTAGCCTAACTGAAATCTTCATGAACCAAAGAGATAACAAACCTGGAAATTCGAGGGGAGATCCCGCAATATCAACCCTAACATGGACATTATCCTTAATCGTGGGGCTTGATTCCCCAGTCGAATCCTCGAGCATGAAACCCTAGATTTCTCACCAAAACCACAAACGAAATTTCCACTCCGAATCTCATAAACTCGTCAATTTTTAAACAAAAGAGATAACAAACTACAGCAAAAATTGAAATCGAAGGTTGCTTACCTGTGCGGATTGAGCGGCGGCATCGAATTTGGAGAGGTAGGAAGTAGGTTCAGTGAAGACGAGATGAGCCAGAGGAGGACTGAAATCTAAGAGCTCGGAAAACCTGGGGATTCGAACAAAAATGGATCAGATGACAAGAAAAAGGATGGATTTGGAGAGGGAGGAAGAAAAGAAGCGGAAATCGGACTTACGCAATGACGAGAGAGTAATGAAGACGAGAATCGGGGAAGCGAACAATGGAAAGGAGCTGGTCGGAGTGGTGGCGAAGTAGGAAATCCTCCATTGTTTCGAAGATTGCTTTGTTGCCATCGATCGTAGCTAGTTCGCGGCTCATCTGCATCTGCTGAGGGAAGAATCGGATGAGATTTTGGCGGGAACCTCTACAATCCGACGTTTTTATACATTGTTTCTCCACTATTTTTTTTTCCAATATCCTACTTAGGTCAACACACTGATGTCATAATAAAAAACGATTTCATATGTTGTATATGATTTTTTTTTCCCCTAATCTTGTATAGAATTTAATATGATCGTGTTCATATAAAATTTGACCATCACGGATACCGTTTTTCCCTTCAAAAGGCCAAAGCGGTGTCCGTTTTGGACAAATTTTAAGAAAAAAAAATCATATGCGACGCCCGTTTTGGACGAATTTTATATGCATACGATCTTATTGAAATTCTCTACAATACAATGGAAAAAAAGATCAAAAAATCCATACGCAATGTATGAAACCGTTTTTAATTATGACATCGGTGTGTCGCGTACGAAGGACATTCATACGCGACGCACCGAAGGTGGACGATGAATAGAAAAACTTGTGGGCAATGAATAACAAGTGCCTTTTAAAATCTTTGTTGAATTGTTGATGTAAGCTTTTATTTAAAAAAAAAGGTGGGAATTAGTAGACTAAACGAGTCTGAATCGTTGATTCTTTTTTTTATATGTTAGGTAGAAATTGAAAAAAATTCTTCGACCATGGATAGTGCCAAAATAACAAATAAAAAGAAAAGCACGAAACAAAGAGAGTATGTTTTAGGTAGTTTTAACCTTCCAGATTAAATAGAAAATTTTATATGTTTTCAAGGTTTAAAAAATTTAATGTTATAGTAGAATTTATCGCCTTTATAGTTTTTAGCCTCATATGTCCGTCATGTGTAGGATGGATTTACCTTTTGTACTTTAAATAGTCAGAAATGACAATTCTTTATAATATAATGCATTTTTATCGCTATTTTCAAAAACCTGTTTATTTTTTATTTTTATAAAAGCCTCCACAAAGCTTTTGTTCTAGATCTGCCACCATGCATGGGTCAGTGTTTCTGTGTGCATGGGACAATGTTTCTACATCTCAAACTTAATTAATAAATTTGTGGGCATGTCTTGCAGTTGTGTCACAAAATCTCTCTCTAGAATCTCAAAAAAGTGTGTGCGTGAGTCACGTCTCCGGTGTGAATGAGTTTGTGTTATATTGTGCATGAATCATCTTCCATTTTTAACGACTAAAGAATCTCAAAAAGTGTATTAGCATAAGTAAGAGTCAGGGCAGTGGTCTAGTGTGCATGACTAGTGTTAGTGCATGGGTTTGTGCTATATTATGCATGAGTCAGTTTGTGCTATATTATGTATTAGCTATGATAGCTCTCTTATTAAACAAATTTGTGTGTATGATCCGTGTGCATGAGACATTGTTTCTGTGTGCATGAGACATTTATTCTGTGTGCATGGGCTAGTGTTTTTGTATCTCAAAATTAATCAACAAATTTTGGACATGTCTTGCAGTTGTGGCCAAGCTTATTGCGGATTCCACAAAATTATGATGATATTTCTGTTTACAGTCTACAATATTACAAAACAAATCTATAAAAAGACAAAAATGTTCTTTCTAGAGTTTCAAAAGTCTGTGTGGATGAGTTAGTTCATTTGTGTGCATGAGACATTGTTTATGTATGCATGTGTTAGTGTTTCTGTAACTCAAACTTAATCAAAAAAAAATTGGCATTTCTTGCAGTTGTGGCCAAGCTTATTACGAATTTCACAAAATCAGAATGATACTTTTATTTACAATTAAGAGAAACTACAAAAAATTGAATACTCAAACAATTATGTGATTTTTATTACAATTGTGTATTTACAAGCATCAAACACAAAACAGATTGGGGTATAACAAGCAAACATAACAAACAATATTCTTCAATAAAATCTTATTTTAAAACTCCATAACAACCATACATACATCAGCAACGCACACATAACAAGTCAACATCGTATTGTAAGAAAAATTATTTGGTTGAGGAATTTTATCAAACAGGTGTCGTGCTTCACTTAGTTTCTCTCATTTCTTCGAATACCTTTCCATCAACAAATTCCATGTTATCATAGCCTTCACACCATCACAATGTCAATCTCAAAGTTGATTCCATGTTATTTGACCTAATGAAAAAATAATTTTGAATATTAAATCAAAACAGCTCCAAATCAATTGCAAATATGAAATCTTTGTGTGCATTAGAAGGAGAAGACGAAGAAGATGTTGAAATTGATTCAATTCGACTCAATCAATTCAATCAAATAATCGATGTCAACAACAAAATGATTTCATGAATAAAAAGAATCAAATACCTAAATCGATCAAAGGAGAGTCATTCTGTATGGAGGAATTAATGTCCGCGACGATATTACTTGATGCATCAATGTCGACGATGGAGAAACAAAGAGGAAAGAAGAAGATCGAGAGCGAATAACGAAGTTGAGATCTCTACACTCCAAAATGAGAATAGGAAAAGGGGAAAAAAGAGACACGTGGACGGTGAGATAAGGATGTTAGAGATTGATTGGTAGATATCTATTCTTAATCCTAATAGGCAGACCTATAGAGTCTATACTCATAGGATCTTTTCCCAAAATGGATTAATGTAATTGCAAAATCAACCACATCTTTTCCCATTACAAATTACTTGAAAAATCTCCATAGCTGGAAATAAAAGCTCCAATTTATTTACTACGACTCAATACAGCTCACTTATACTAAAATAACAAAAATAAATTATATTCTCATAAATAAGTTTAATCTAGACAACTTTTAATAAAATAAAATACAACAAATCACAGCGAATAATTAAAAAAGATTTCATAAATCATTTTTAATCTTCAATTATAATTTATGGGCACAATACAATTCATTTTAAAATATTCAATAAATAAATTAAATCAGAATCCTGGACCTATAATCACATAAATTAAATGTTACTATAATTTATTATTTCTTTCTCGATTATAACAACTTTTTCTTTTCTATTATGAGATTCTGAAAAGGTAATATTTTATTGACCAAAATCACTCTATATAATACGACCACCATGCCACAAATATTTCACACATCATTTGCTTAACCATAATCCTTTCCTTGATTTCTTTCTTCCTTGTGTTTTCTGAATCTCTTGTTTTCATCCATGGCTAGATCTTGTGAGGCTTCCAATCAACAAAGGAACAAAAAGGGGAGGAAAAAGATAAGGATGGAGAAGATGAAGAACAAGAGCAGCTTACAAGTGACTTTCTCGAAGAGACGCTCTGGTCTGTTCAAAAAAGCGAGCGAGCTTTGCACTCTGACAGGGTGCAAGATAGGGATCATCGTGTTCTCCCCAGGGAGGAAGGTATTCTCATTTGGGCACCCCTCGGTGCAGGAGATCACCGAGGGTGTCTTCCCAAATGAGGGTGAAAGAAACGACACCGTTTTGACCCCTCAAGAAATAGAGGAAGATGTCGCAGAGCAAACCATGCATTTGTCGATGGTGGAGATGGAAATGGAAATGGAGAAGAAGAAGAGTGTGTTGCTTGAGAAGAGGGAGAAGGAAGAGATGATGGGCCAACCGCCCATCATGGAGATGATGGAGCCTGAACTTCTAGAGCTGTATGCGAGGCTAAACAAGCTCAAGGAAAGCATAATAAGGATTTGGAGGAACCATGTTCATATGGGGAGGGGTAACCAAGGTTTGAACTTTATGAACCATCCAGATTTGAATGTATGGGGTGGAATGGGTGGGGTTGGGTTGGGGTATGATCCTCGTGGATCATACTAAAAATTTACATTTTAGAGAGATATGATTGGTTTAAATTCAATTGTAACCAATCATATATATTTTGTTAAACTTATCTTGCTTAGGCTATCTTTGACCATAGTCTTTTTTTAAAATAAAATAAACATGTCATATGTTTTTATTTTTCTAGCGATTGAAACTTATTTTATCGAGACGTAAAAGAATTCGGATATGTTGACATATCTTGGTAGAAGTCAAATGTAATTAGGCTTAGGCAAAGAGTCTTAATTTCGGATATGTTTATAAATGTGGGCCTAAAATAGCAATCATGAGCTTTGCCTCAGCTGGATGGCTTGGCTAACACTTATGTGCTTCTAGGTTTGTTGTTTATTGGACCCGACTCAGTGTTGTTTGTTAGCAGATTGGCTTGTGGATGTTGAGAGCTATTTAAGCATCTCATTCTGAGAAGTTGTTGACAGAAGAAGCTTTACACAATATTTGGTTAGGGTTTTAGAGAGATAGAAAGGAGACAAAGAGAGAGAGAGAGAGAGAGAATAAGTGGCCTCCGACAGTGGCGGAGCCAGAAATGTTTTGAAGGGGGTGCTTGATTTCGTACATTATTAAGGCGACTAAATAAATAATATATAATTGATGTTAAATTTAGTTATATATATTTAATAATATAATAATTAATTATGTATATTTTAAAATTATTGTAGGATAAGTTTTATTTTATTTATGTAAAATAGTTATGTGATAATATAAAATTATAATTTTCTATATTTATTCATGGCTCTTATATTATTTTATAACTTATATAAATGTTAAAAAACATTAACATTGAATTGCCTTTTTAATCATTATTTTAATAAAAACAAAACTTATAAACTAAAATTCTTTATATATGAAAATATAGCCAGTTTTTGGGTAAGTACCCCAAAACACACATGATTTTTTAGTTTCTGCATCACATTATTAAGTCTTTACTAAATACCCTACTATATAAGCAATTAAGAAAAAAATAAATAAATACAATCTCATACCTCACCTCTCCCGAAACTTTTCTCCTCTGCCGACATTCTTCCTCCGCCTTCCTTCTTCCTCCGCCGACCGACTTCTTTCTTCCTCCGCCGGCGCCGCCTAGAGTACTCGCCGACTGCCTCCAATCTGCTCACCGGCGTTGATCGCTGCTGGATCGCAAGAATTTTGGGGATAACGCTCTCGCATGCAACATTCAGAATCTTCTTCTACATCGAATTGTCAAACAAACCGGAGAACAATGAAATTGTACAACAAAAACGAGCGAGGAGAAGATTGAAGATAGATTAAAAACAAGAGATTGAACATAGATCAAAAAAAGAGGAAGCGCAAAACAAAAACCAGCGAATCAACTGCAAATACAATGATAAGCACAGAATCTGAAACAGACACCAGCAAATCCATCGAACAAGAGGTAAATCATGATAAATTATGAATATTGAACTTATTTGATTGATAGATTATGAAAAACATCTTTGGTTGACAAGTTTAGACAATGTAGAATGTTGACAGGATATTACTGTGAATCTGTGAACGACACCACCTGGTTTTTATTGGTTGTTGACAGGATATTATTTATGTTGTTGAAAATATTCAGTTTGTTGACATATATAAGTTGTTGACAGGAATATGTTTATTGATTAGACTGTGACAAGTTTTGACAATGTAGAATGTTGACAAGATATTACTGTGAATCTGTAAACGATACAAGCATTTTATTGGTTGTTGACAAGATATTTTTTATATTGTTGAAATATTCAGGATGTTGACATTATATAAGTTGTTGACAGGAATATGTTTATAGATTAGATTTTATTAACACGTAAGTGAACGAAGCGCGCTACGCGCGCCTCGTAAGAATAATAAACTTACGAAGCACGTTGAGAGCGCTTCGTTAAAAAGCATAAATGTTTATGTTCATTAGGGAAAATGTTGACAGATAGATTAGAAATACTTATCTAACAAAATTTATTGAATATATATGCAGATAAAAAAGCACATTCTGACAGTCTCTTATGGCAAAGAAATAAAAATAAGGGATGGTGTTATGGTGTCTGATGGGGAAATCATATCAAAAGCATTTTTAGTTGATATGAACATAACTCTGCAAGCAATGAAATCGTTGATTACACAACGGTTCAAACTCGAAACGGAGGGAATGCATCTCCACCTATGCCATCTTAATCCATTCCAGAAGATCAAAGTCAAGTATTCTGTGGAGACAAATGATGATCTTGCATCATTCATGGAAATCAATGGCACAGCAGAGGTGGAATGGACTTGTCCACTATATGTATCAAGGGAATACATGAATTATGAACCGAAGATAGCAAGAGAGAATAGATGTAGTAGTATAGTTGCTGTCAACATGAATGAAGACATGTTTCTACCTATGGAATATGAAGTGCCAACACAAGGGAATAGTGAAATTATGGATTGTGAATCTGCAAGCAAGATAATGACAGAAAAAAAACAGGGGAGGATGAAATGAGTCACAGTGGAACAGATGCAGATTTTGTCCATGTGGGGAAACTATTTGACACAAAAAAGAAGCTGATCGAAGCTTTGAAAAAATTGGCAATGACTGAGAACTTTGCTTACAAAGTTAAGAAATCAGATCCAAAGCTTCTAACAGTAATGTGCACAGACACAAGCTGCAAATGGAGATTGAGGGCTATTGCATTACAAAACACTACATTCTTTGAGGTGAGAAAGTTTCAAAGAGAACATACATGTTCCTTTGACTTTAGATGTCAACATGAGTGCAAACCAACATACAGAATGATTGGGGAGCAAATAAAAACCAGGTATTGTGTTTACAGGTTTCTGAAATCATAAATATCATAAAAAATATTAATTGCTTGAAGATAACCAGAGAACTAATAGTAATGTGATATACATGCAGGTTTGAAGATGTTAAAAATGGACCAATACCAAAGAGCATTTGCAATGATATGAGAAAGGAACACTACATGGATGTTAGCTATTGGAAGGCATGGAAAGCAAGGGAACATGCACAAGATTTAATACGAGGCACACCAGAAGAAAACTATGCACTCTTGCCCATGTACTGCCATATGCTAAAAGAAGTAAATGAAGGATCTTACACATGCCTAGAAGTTGGTGAGCATGACAACTTCAGATTCGTGTTTATATCTATTGGAGCATGCACAAGAGGATTCCAAGTAATGAGAAAGGTATGGCAGTGAGTAAAATAGGAATTAAATGATATATTGTTTAATAGAATGATTTATTGTTGCAAAATAAATTTAAACATATGATAACAGTATAGAAAATGTAAAAACATAATGTCTGATTTTGACATTTTGATTGTTGTTAACAACTTACATTATACAGTGTTGACATGAGTAATAATACATTCGTTTTGTGTTGACAGGTGATAATGGTAGATGGGACTCACTTGCATATAAAGCACAAAGGGCATATGCTCATTGCTACAGCTCAGGATGCAAACCAGCAGATCTATCCACTTGCATATGCAGTAGTGGATAGTGAAAACGACATATCGTGGACATTCTTTTTTACACAGCTTCTGAAAGTCATACCATGTACAGACGATTTGGTAATAGTGTCAGATAGACATCTCAGCATTGCCAACGCCATTCAAAGAGTGTACACAACAGCAAACCATGTTGTGTGTAGGAGACATTTGAAGCAAAATCTGAAGACAAGATACAAAGATAAAGGGGTGCACAAACTATTCTCTCTGGCTGCTGATGCATACACGCTAAAGGAATTCCAAGAGAATTATGGGAAAATTTGTGAGATAAATAAGGAGATGGGAGAATACTTGGAAGCAGTAGGATTTAAAAAATGGGCAAGAGCACATTCCAAAGGCAATAGATACAACATAATGACAACAAACAACTCAGAGACAATAAATTCAGTAATACTGGAAGCAAGGTATGATAAATATTATAGATTTGCCATTGTTGAAAAATGATGTTGACACTGTTGAAAAATCAGTTATGCTGGAACCAATTCTACTGTCTGTGAATTGTCAAAGATATATTAAAGTTGTTGACACAGTTGAAAAATTTGATGTTGACAGGTCTTTCCAAGTTGTCGCTCTACTAGAGTTTCTGAGAGATGTGCTGTCAAGGTGGTTTAATGATAGGCGCTTAGAGGCTGAAAAAAATAATAGTAAGGTGACACCAAATATAGGGAAAATATTGGAGTCTAGGTACCAAATGTCAAAGGCGTATGAGGTGAGAAAGCTAAATCAAGCACAATATCATATTCTTGGTGGAGATTTCTATGGGGTGGTCAATTTGTTAGAAAGGAAGTGCACTTGCAAAGTATTTGATGTGGACCACATCCCGTGTGTGCATGCTATAGCTGCAATACAGAAAGAAAAAGCAACTGTGACAGATTTTGTGAGCGACTACTACAAAACTGAAGCTTGGACAGCAGCATATAGAGAAACGATCTACCCGGTGCCAAGAGAAACAGAGAAGAGTGTACCGAAAGATGTAACAGATACAATCTGCATGCCACCAATTGTGCAGACAGATAAAGGGAGGAGAAAGAAGAAAAGATACCCATCTGAAGGTGAGTTCCCAAACAGAAGCAAGAAGAGAAAAGGAACAAGAAAGCCAGGAAGATGCAGCCTCTGTGGTAATATGGGACACAACAAGACTTCTTGCCAAATAAACTTTGCTGACAAGATTGGGACAGAGTTATCAGTGTGGACAACATTTTAGGATTTTAATTTTCAATTTTTATCTTTAATTGAAAAAGGGATAATAGTTTTATATCCTGTCAACATTGATGACAGCTTGCCATATTGTGTTTGCAGATTTGATGACAGCTTGCCATATTGTGTTTATAGATATTCTTCTACTGTGATAAATAAATGTTGACAACATTGAGATATTCTGATAAATAGTGTTGACAACATTGTGTTTCGAGATTTGATGACAGCTTGCCATATTGTAAAGATATGAAATGTGTTGACATGCACACAAAAAATAGGAACAGGTGAAAAATATTAACAGATTCAATTGTGAACATGAAAAGTTTATTACAAAAAGGTGAAAAATGTTGACATAATGTGACGACAAAAAAAGTTGACAGGTTATATATCAAAGATTTAGAACCCTCATGTGTTAACGAAGCGCGCTACGCGCGCCTCGTAAGAATAATAAACTTACACGCGCTACGCGCTGAGTGCTTTATTGCACTTGAGTAAAACTGTTGACATATAAAAAAAATAAAATAACCATAAGCAATAACTGACTTAAGCAAAAACTGTTGGGGTAAACAAAACCTGCCTTACTAAAAAATGGAATATAAACTGTTTTACAAAGCTGAAAATCGAAAAGCTACAAAGGTTGACAACAAAAGCCATTAAAGTCTGAACTAAAAACACTGTCAAGCAGACATAGCAACAATCCAAACCACACACATTACATCCGAACATTAACATTGAAATTCAAGCTTTAGGTCTGTCCTTCTCAAGTGGCAATGCCTTAAACTCCCATTTCTCGTTAAACAGGTCAATAATCATCTTCTCTCGATGAGCCCTCATGTGTTCGTCATCCAGATCATCCCAGCTGGTGCCAATGGCCAAATGCTCAATGAACTTAATGCAGTATAAACCACAATTGCCACTGTAAATCACCCCAGAACAAAAAGAGAGAAATCAGGAAAACAGAGGAATATAAAGAAAATAAAAAATCTAATGTTGACAAGATACTTACATCATCCCATCCTGAGGAACATCTTTGCGCCTTGACCATGAGAAATCCTTGTCAAAAGAATTAATATGGCCAAACAAGTGGGACTTCTTCATAACAACAGGAAGCATACAGCATAAAGTACTAATTTTACTCCAACAATAAGCATCGCTGCTGATTTGAATGCTGGAATCATACACAGTGACATGCCAGTTTGCTAAGTCAATTTCCAGGGCAACCCAATGCTCATTTTGAAAGTTGAAAGGAGTATACACCCTAGTCACAGATTCGGACCAGCACCTGCCCTCATGTTTTGGGTACATTCCTATAAAGTACTTCTGGAAAAACAGAAGCTCTGCTTCATCATCTTTCGCAATAAGAGCTCTCTTATCCGCATTGAAATGACAGTACCAGATCCAATCCATGATTGCAACTTCCTTGAATTTCTCACTGTTTTCATTGATATGCTTCCGGAAGAAAAATAAAGCCTCAGAAATATGCTACAAAACAAGAGAAAAAAGAGTAAGGTTAAAAGAGAAATAAAAAATAAAATAAAACTGAACAATAACAACACAATATAAATAAAAAAATTCAAACTGACAGTAGAAGAAAATAATAAAAGCCTCACTGACAACACAAATATGAAGCATGCGTTGACAAAGACAGCAAAATATCAAAAACTTTTAAAAATGTTGTCAGGACATGTAAAAAGTAATTAACTTACACAATCATTTAACCACTTGGCTTGCCCAATAGATTTTGTGCTTTTCAACAATAATTTGTTAAAAAAGTCCTTGGTGAAATTAAAATCATGTTCCTTGCGCTTAATAACCTCTTTCTTACCACTGCAACAAATACACAAAATTAATAACACATATATTCAGAAATAAAAGAAAATAATTTAAATTATAAATATAAAACATACGTCAAATAAAACCATTCAAAGAACTTTCTGCGATCATCATCTCCATAGAATGAGTATGGTGGACAACTAGGCATTGAAATCTTCTTCTTCTTCTCCTCAGTGAAAGGGCTTTGAACAAGAGCACTTGGAGTTGGGAGCCTGGAAGACTTCCTCACTTGTGTTCCAACATCAAGAGCTTTCTTAGGATACTTATTCACTTGCTCCTCTGAGTCAATGAGGTTCTGTGAAGCAGTAAGAGTATCCAAGCTATCTTGAGTGAGACTGATTCCAGAAGATATGAGAACACAGTCCTTCTCTAAAAAATCTGGATTGCTGCAGAGATATTGATCAATACATTCGCTGTCATCGAGAAATTGACTGGAACCACCAACATCAGCATTGTCAATACCTTGTGGATCTTGGAAGCTGTCAACTTCTGGCACAAGTGTAATTTTGTCAGCATCTTGAACAACTTTCCGGCTGTCATAATCTTTACCCACTGTCAAGCTGTCAACATCTGGACCCAAGACATCGCCGTCAACACCTGGAGCAAATGCTTTGCTGTCAACATGTTGACCAAATGCTCTGCTGTCAACATCCTTGCCTTTTGGAGGAATGTCAACAATGTCTTCTTGGATGTTGTCAACTTTGATGTTGTCAACATGAATGTTGTCAACATCCTTGGCATTTGGAGGAGTGTCAGCAATGTCTTCTCTGCCCTCTACACCACTTCCACCAGCATCAGCTATTGATGGGATTTCATCAACTTCAGCTTCACCCAGGTCCCCTTCCCTTTCTGGAGTTTTTTCTACCTTCTCAGAACATTTAGTTCCATCAATTTCTGAAGAAGTCACAAAGCTGTCAACATTTTCATGTGTGCTGACATCTACAAAATCTTCAGATTCATATTGTGTGCTCTTATCTTGGAACGAGGCCTTGACGTTTCTCTGAATCAAACTAGATAGATCGTGCAGCTTCTTTGCGACATCAACTAACGACAGGCCATGTTCTTTGGTGGAAGATTGAACTTCAGACATGGCATTGCACAAAAATTCAATTTTTCGGCTCAACACATCAAACTGTCCACCCCCAGCTGCAGCAACATTTCCTACTATGTCAACTGAGGGACGAACGGACGCTGTCCTCTCACTGTCAGCAGAATCAAATGCAGGACCAGCTGCATTTGTTTCCATGGGGGCATGACTGGAAGAAGATTGTTGCTTAACTGAAGATTGTTTACCACTCTCAGATGAGGAAGGGAACTGAACAATAGGTGCAGCATCTTGGGCGGCTAGCTCTGGGATGTCAGACCATAGCTTTCTGAGAATGTTGTCAACATGAACTTGGACAGATTCGTACACAACAAGATCCCGCACAGAGTCCTGCTTTGCCTTCTTAAGTTCTGGCTCAGAACCACTAAGTTTAAATATCACTTTGGGGCAGGGGGAAGGAGGAGACTTCCTCTTCCTATTTACAACGTCGAGATTAGCAGCATGTTGATCATCTTCAACCTTATAAGCTGATCTTGTTGCTCTACTGGGATATTTTTTTGAAGCGACAACAGAAACACCAGCGGAATCTTTTATATCTCCAACCTTCTCTGGAGACTTTGATGGTCTTTTACGAGAATTATATGCAGGAGCAGAACAAGCACCAACAGAAACCTCGGGCTTGCCGTGCTGATTGCTCTCTGATTTGTTTAGTCTTGGTGATTTCCTTGGAGATTGTTGAAAAATGACTTTCCGATCTTGTAAGGACAGCCTACGTTTATAAGTTCTGACTTCTAGAGGGGAATCTGAAAACAAAGTATAGAGAACTGTCAAAAACACAAAAAACAAATGTCAACAAAAAAAACCATGGCGAAATAGGAAAAAAGAAGAAGTTGTCAACAGTGTATAAAAATGCAAAACATATCATACCTGGAGTGCTGACAGGTTGATTTCTCTTAGAAACAGCTTTTGCAACCTTTGACAGATTAGAAATTAGATTGCTGACAGCTTGCTTGTCTTTGCAATCACCTTTGCCCATCTCTGCAGCATTTTGAACTGAAGTGCTTACAACTTCCTTCTCTTCGTTAACAGGTTCCTTATCCTTGTTGACATCTTCCTTTTCTTTGGTGACAACCTTCGCCACTTTCTGAACAGGTTCCTTTACTTTCTTGACAACAATTGAAACTTTCTGAACTGGCTTTCTGGCATTCCTTTTGGGAGCAGGTTTCACTGGCTTCGTGGCAACCTTCTTGGCAGTCTTAGCCGGTCGCTCAGATATAACAGTGTTAGAAACAGCTTGCTCTGAATTCTGACGAGCAGTGACAAGAACTTGTTCAGCGAATGCATCAAACAAAGGATCTTCAACCTCGTCAAGAAAATTAAGGTGACAAAATGTAGAGTGTTCCTCATATGGAGATGGTCTGCACAACTAAAAATAATGAAAAACAGCAAAAGAGTTATAACAATGTGCTGTCAACAAAAAGAGTTAAATACAAAAATAAAACAGACAAGAAAAATATAAATGTATAATAAGATAAAGAATAATACCAAAGGATGAGCATCGAAATGATCTGACACAGAATGATACCAAGCGAGTTTGTTATTATCCAATGAGAACCAGCGTTCGCCATATGGAATGGTCTTAAGACAGGCAGTAGCAGCTCCAACAAACTCGCGAAACTGATGAAAATGTTCAAGCACCCAAACCTATAAAAAAAAATTAACGATTAAAAAGGAGAATATGAAAATGTATTTGAGCAACTAACTGAAAAAGAGAAATGAAAAACTAAATACCTGAAAAGCAAGAGGATAGCCATGGAGAGTATACCAAACTCTATCATTAGAAGAACCACCTCCTGTGCGTTTTGCATGGGCTGGAGCATCTTGAAAAGCCCGGAGAGTCTCTAAGTATACTTCCCTACCCCAGGGATAGTTCAAAAAAGCTTGATAATTGCTAGCAAGCTTTAGAAATTTTAATCTAACAGCAGAGCCTTTCCTCTGAGGCATCAGCACACCTTCAACAATAATAAGGTGTGCTAGAACCATCTTCCGCTCCCCTGACGAGATAGCAAACTCTTCAATTATGTCGTCAAGAGTGATCTTGTTTTTGGTTCCCAGAGTACACTCAAAGACTTGATCTGGGATGACATGACCTTCAAAATCAGTGCACTTCAAACCCGTGATCGCAGCAAAGTCTTGAAGTGAAAAGGACAGCACATTGCCTTGCATGTTAAACCACATTTCATACTTCTTCTGTGTCTTAACTGCACGCATTAAAGCGTAGTGAACTATGACGTGCGAGTAGTTGAGCTGCGATGTCATGCTTAAAATAGTTTTGAATATACCAGTAGCAAACAAAAAATTACTGACTTCATCTAACTGACCCTCTATCTGATCCATCACAGCAAATCTGTGGTATGTTGTAACCTTAGGAGCTACAAATAAATCTTGGGAAGCCAAAAACTGAAGCTTAGAAACATCCATGACACCTGTCAACAAAAAATAAGATGTCAACATGAATAAGATGTCAACATGAATAAGATGTCACACAAAAGAATAAGATGTCAACATGAATAAGATGTCACACAAAGAATAAGATGTCAACATGAATAAGATGTTCAACAAAGAATAAGATGTCAAACACAAAAAGCTGTCAGCATCCATATTCAAAAATGTAATATATGAAAAAGTTGTAAACATGAACAAGTTGACAACAAGAATAAGATGTCAAAGACCAAAAGCTGTCAGCATCCATATTCAAAAGATGTAAATATGAACAAGTTGTCAACAATAAGCTCTAGAGACACATAAAGTTGTCAGCACGCCATATTGAAGATGTCAACATTAACAAGCTGACAACAAATATGATCTCAAGCCAAAATCAGCTGTCAGCGTGACATATTAACAACATAAACATGGAAAATTCCAAAAAAATAGAATCTCCAGCCACAAAAACCTGTCAGCATCCCATATTCAAAAACATAGACATAAACAAAGCACTCAACCAATTACATATACAGACACAACAAGTTGTCAACCATGAAAAAATCAACAACAAAAGCTAAAATACAGTGAAGAAATGCTCTGAATCTGTCAGAAAACTTAAAAACCTAAAAATCAAACAGATAAAGACGCATGCAAATAACAAGTTGTCAACCATGAAAAAATCAACAACAGAAGCTAAAATACAGTGAAGTATCAACAAATAAAGTGAAAAAATCATAATAAAACACAACATGACATGTTCAACACACATTTGAACAGTCCAGATGCTCTGAATCTGTCAGAAAACTAAAAAACCTAAAAATCAAACAGATAAAGACGCATGCAAATAAAAACAACCTTCAAAATCTAGGTTTCGAACAAACACGAACTCGATTTTGACTTGAAACAAAGGAACAAAGACGCAATCACAGAAATCTTCCAAAATAAACAACCGAAACAACAAATAGGAAACACAAGAGCGCTAAATACCTGATTTTATATGACGAAGAGACGCAAAATCTGGAAAATGAAGAAGGAATCGAGTGAGGAACTTGAGCAGCGCGAATCTTGAGCGATGACGAAAACGAAGAAGGAATCGAGTGAGGAATCGAAGGCAGCAGAAGAGGAGGGAGGAGAAAGCTGAACGGTTTCAGTTTTTGATTTTGGGAGTGAAAAATGAGGGGGAGAGGAAGGAGAGAATGAAAGTGCGCGTGATTTGAAAAATGATCTGGGAAAGGTGAAGCGCGTGAAATTGGGGTGGGGAGGGTAGGGGTAGAAATTAAAGACTTAGTTTAGGGGTGTATTTGTTGAGAATATAGTGCCCAATAGGGCATTGGGCACAAATCTTTCAAAATATAGATCAATTTCTACCAAAAGAAACGTAGAGGGCTAGGCCCATCAACACAAAATAGATTATTGAGCTAGGTCCATCAATACAAAAATAATGTAGAGGGCTAGGCCCATCAACACAAAACTGATGAAGCCCATTCTTTTCTTCCATCGGTTACGTCTTCTTTCTCCTATCTTCAGCCGGCCCTAGCTATTAGCACCAGCAGGTGCTCCAATGGTGATTCATCAAACTTTAAGCTATCCTCAATGGCTCCCGGCGGTGAAGGAGGTGCTTGAGCACCCTCAAGCACCCCCTGGCTCAATGTTCTCCAACTTTTGTTGAAGCTTCTGGCGATCTTTGAGAGCCTAATCTTTCTGCTTTCGTCTTCATTGCTATGTCTTGTTTCCATGGCTTTGTCTTTGTGTTGATTGTCTTCTTGCTTTGTGCTTTTGCCGATTAAACTCTTGTGTAACCTACTTTGTCGACTTTGATCATAATAGTGCAACTGGGGTGAGTCTCACGACCTGAGATTATGTGGATTAGGATTTACCGAACCGCGTCAACAAATTTTTGGTGTTCTTGTATTCTTGCGCTTCCTTTAGTTGTCTAAATACGAATTCGAAGTTGTAAAGATCATTCAGATTTGTTGACATGTTGGTTTATCAGCAAAACTAGTACTGAGTTTCATCTTGCAAGTAAAATCTATACGTGAGACTGAGAACCAATTGATATAACAAAAAAATTGTTAATGCAAATTGTAACCCAAAGTGTCTTCGTTTAATCAGATACTCCCTCCGTCGCATAATATTCTTTCTAATTAATTTTGACACATTTGCAGACTTTGCAATGTTAATACCTCTAATTGGAGGTTGTGGAAAAGTATAAAATTTTGATATTATTAAAGTATTCATTAAGACGAATCAAACATGATCATGTATGATATTATAATTTTTTTAAACAGATTGGAGATAAACTAGCAAATTGTGAATAGTGTACAAATTCAAAATGGAACATCATTTGGGATAGAGTGAGGAGTAATTTGCCATGATGCCATTTTTTTATCATGGAATTGGATTAGTCTGGATGACTCATGTGTATAGAGAGATCAATCATCTTGCGGATGGATTGACAAACTACGCTTACCTCTCTTAGCTTAGGTTTTCATAACTTACAACATATGCCTAATTTATTGCTTCCATTTTTTAGACGATGTGAAGGTTCTTGCTATCCCCGTTTAGTTATGAATTAGCGATCTCTTATTCAATAAGACTAGAATCGGTAGCGCGGAGTAATTACGGTTTTTCGTCTCAAAACTGGATTGGGCTAATTATATATTTACAATATTTTTTCAGGGCATATTTTATCTAATTCAGGCCAAAACAAATCTAATATGTAGATCAAGACATTAACACAAAAATAAACGAATAGTAGAAGTGATAAAAATAGCAAATTGATTGGTTCAATTACAAATTGACAATAACCATGAGTAACGGCGAAATACAATATGCAGAAGACTAACGACAACTTGATGAGAGAATTCAATACGAAATCCCATTCGGAGAATTCGAAAAATCAAAAGTTGAAATTAGAAGAGGAATTCAAGAGGTCACATAGTAATGTCGACTTAATGACAACTTTCTAGGTCATTACTCGCGCAAACACTTTTTATTTTTGTCTATATTCATATACTTAATATATTTTTTCATATATGTATTTTTTAGTAAATTATAATAAAATGAATTAAATATCTCTTATATATGTACCAAAATCACATTGTCGTTTACGTTGCTCGGATTGATCTTCATCGTCATACGGATTGAAGGTGAAGAGCGAAGAAAAAAAAGATTAAAATGGTGGAAAAACTAACCAATTAAGCACATAATTATTGTTTTATTAGACATTTAATAAACCTCAATTATCATTGGATAATGAGAAATAGAAAAAAAAAAAAAAATTTAAACATTAATAAGTCTCAATTACCATTACTTTCTCAAACCCATAAATTTTTATATATATATATATATATATATAGATAGATGACTCTCTTTTTAAAAAAAATAGTAATATGCTATGACAATTTTTCTATTTCTTAATTATGGCAAAACTACCATCTTTATTTATTATATCGGTGGGCATAGGCCCTAAAAATACACCAACTATTTGATCTATTGGAAATCTTATTTTTCATCAATACTACTTCTCAAAGAATCATCCCAGCTATTTGAATTACATCTGTAACCTGACACTAGTAAATGACCCGTTTTATGCATCAGAGCTAGGGAACCAAAATCAGTGGTAAACAAGTTTGCTTTCTTTATACTATTTGCGAATTCATAGAAACCTGCAATTACATTTTTTTTAGCAAACTGCAACTTCTTATAAATTCCACACTGAGAGCCATTCGATCCTGAAAATGCAAGAGGTCGAAACGTCACGCAGCTAAAGACACTTGACTGAATTTTCTGGCTGCTACTAGACCTAATGAGAGAGCCAAACCGAACAGAGCATGTAACCGGACGCACAGGTACTTTGCTATGAAGATCTTCGTGTTGTCCTGCAACATAAAATGCTCAACATCAGCATATATGGATTTTAAGAGCGTGACGAGAGATTTTTAGTGAGAACATGCTTAGGATTATTCTCTGAATTTATATTTTTAACTCATTGTATGGCAATTTCTATGCATCAATTTGTTTGTGGAGTGCAACCAACCAAAATGTGTGTGATTTTTGGTGGAATTTCAGAAGCAAGAGTACTCACACTATGATTTTGCTTGACATAGTTTATTATCATTATCCCAATTGGCATGGTTAGAGCACAGAAGACCTGAAAAATATCTCGAGTTAGAAAAAATTCATCTTGACTCAAGAAGCACTATTACTAAACTATTTAGAATTTGATTTTTTTCAAACAAGGAAACTTTGGTGTTGTAACAATAAATTTAAAACAAAAACAGTGAATAACATATCAGTATATCACAAGTGACATGTGAAGGCTTACAGTGCTAGGTAACGGGAGAACCCTCCCTAGACCGAGTAAGATTACAAGAGAATACAGTGCAATGATCGCTACTTTCACAACTTCTGAGCCTGTTTCCGTGCCGAGTCTGACCTGATTTTGCTCAAAACTAGGAAAATTCAGGTGCATTCATTTTTAAGGAAACAAAGGACAAGGAAAAATTAAGAGCAAGCTATGAATTACCAGAGGTGAAAATTTATTAACTGCTCTATCTCCTTCTATCTGTCATCCATAGCACCAGAGTTCATTTAAAGACATTTGTAGGGGGTGTAACGAGTGTAAGCTGATAAAAGAGGCTTTCACCTGATGAAAATGGCTGCAAAAGAGGATTAGAGTGGTTGTGCAGCCAACAAGAATTGATACAGCAACAATTGTGCTAGGAAAGTGTTGAAGATGGTTTGCTTGTCTGCCAATAGCATTTAAAATGCATTAAAGCATGGCATGAAAATGTATGGGAGAAACAGAGATAAAAGTTCTGGTATCAACAGAGTAGGATATCAACTACCAACTGCCGTACATCAAATAAAACGCGGTAGTTGCAAATGGACCGAATGCTGCAAAGCATAAGGGTTCTCCTAGCCCTTGGTAACTTAACCGAAACGGCGGGCACTGTAAGAGATATTTTGTACATCATTATGTCAGCTACAAATTTCCTTTAAAAAGCAGATTCATGATTTCAATCTTATGCATTAATAGGCTAAAAGGAACTTCAATAATGTTGCATACCTGGTATACATACCCACACATGATTGCAGACATAAGTAGTAGAATAGAACGAACATTTCCAGCTTCTGAAGCTACAGAAATTAAACCGAGCAAACCTAACAACAGCAAGGCATAAGCAACAACAAGTGTCCCTGTCCGGCTAACGAATGAGCCATGGAGAAGTAAAAGTCAGAATAATATATCTGTACAAACAAATGATAAATTAAAAGATAAATTTAACACACACCTTTGAAGCATGTTAACAACTGATTCCTTCTTGGTTTTATCTGCTCCTGTGTCAAAATCGTAAACATCATTGCTGCCAATTCAAATACACATGAGATTTCGTCAAATTAACAAAGTATCATGGCTTCAGCTTGGCCATACCTAGGCTATACAAACAATCACAAATATTGGATTATCCTTCAATGACAAGAGAACCAGAAATTTCTTCACATAATATTTTAACACTTAGTTCAGTAAAGCATCAGTCCTCTACTAAGATTACCTTAAGTTTAGCCAGGTTATAATACAAATCGAGGATGCAAGAAGACGGATGTACAGACTTGCAGAGAATAGGCCAGTCTGGAAATAGGAAGCTGCACTTGCAACCTGTTATACTAAAACAAACAAAAAATAAGTAGTAAGAAAAGGTATAAGATTTAGATTTGTTATGCTACAAAAAATAAGTAGTAAGAAAAGGTATAAGATTTAGGAAGCTGCACTTGCAACCTGTTATAGCTCCAGGGACCCTTTGCGCTTTGGTGCGCCTTGCGCTTTTTTAAACCAAGCTCATATCTCGGAAACTTATATGATACATCATTTTATAAGAACAAATGAAAGAAAAGAAAAACTTACTGTGAGAGGCACTAATGCAACAGCGTAAATTGGAAGTTTTATTGCCCTCCATAGTAAGGTTGCTTCAGATAATTCTTCTGTGTCTTCTTTTCCGTCATAATCATCTTTTTCCTTTGCCACTGAAGCCACCACATATTTGACATTTTTCCCTCTTTTATGACGATTTTCATCATCCCTAACAAAGATTCCTACTGCAGTATCCCTCTGTACATTCTTTACTGATGAAGGTTGAACAAAATACCTAGAAAGCGTGGGGTTTAAAAGTGTCAATACCAAGTCTAAGTTATGGTTTATCAAATAAAGGATCCAAAGATCTCAAGATCTTGTCAACGTATCTATATATGAACAGACTCCGACAAGCTTAACACCAAGCAACACAACACGCTTAGTTCCAATTTTTTAGTAAGATTTAGACAATACAGATATCAGTATATCACAAATTCAAATGATCTAAGCTCCATCGACTGCAATTTGAACAGCAAGCAAGAAATTGAAAGCACCGGAGTGCGAAATTTTCAGTCAAGAGAGCACTTCGCTTCTTCTTCAGTTGATCAATAATTAATTCAAATTACATGTGCTCTTGATTGAAGTGCGAGAGAGAGAAAAGATAGAATCAGAGACTTACGTGGAAGAAAGAGATGTAGCTGGAAAACAGGAGTTGAGTTTGTTATGGAGTATTGAAAATGGAGCTAAGCTGCAAAGGGAAGCCATGGCAGAGAAGGTGCATTACCTTATCGCTTCACTGTGTAGTACTCCAGTAGAGTTGGTTTATTCTCATGAGGAAGCAAGACAACTGGTATTTGGAAATGATCACTTTTACTGGGCCGGATACGAGTCGAGAACAAAGATTAAGCCCAAACTTTGGGGATCATATATTGGGCCCAAGAAAACTCCGATGGTTATCTCCACATATTGTAAAGGCTGTGTTGTAGAGTTTAACGAATTTTCCCGCTCAAAACTTTGATCCTATCAAATTGTTCGTCAAATCAATTTCAAAATTTTGTGATGAACGAAATAGGTTTGATATTCATGAACAACAATTTGATATTCAAATGAACTGTTTTAATTTTTAAATTGAAGTAGAATATTAACGAAGAGTAGGAAGAATAATCAAACTTTTCCATATTAATGAACTTAACTTGAATCAAAATTAGAGAAAATTAAAGGGTGAAGAACGTTTGATGATGTTGGAATGAAAGAGAGACAAAGAGAGAAAAACGATCGATACTGTCATATTTTCTATATTGGCGAAGTATTTTCATATTTTCTATATAATATTAATAACCCATGCATGTTATTTAGTAGATATTATAGTATGAATCCTTGATTTCTACCATAACATATTAATTACATCAATAAAATCTTGAAGTTGAAACCACTTATAAAAAATAATTTATTTTAAAGGAGGGGTTTAGACTGTTTAGTAGTCTTCAAACGTCTTAAACACACAACATTTCATTGTAATTTTAAAATTCACCACTATTTTTTTAATAAATAAAAAATCCCCCAAAATGAAAATATTTGCCATATCTTGATATTTAAGAAATAAATATGTAAAAATCACAGAAAAATAAGACTTTTCATAAATGTTTTAAAGCCAAAGGGTGAGACCAGATTCATATAATCATAATAACTTTCAATTGAAAATCTGACCCTAAATCCTAGTTTTTTATTCGTTTTAAATATTACTATATTCAATTATTTCTTTCTAATTATAATAGAGTTTCCATTTTTTCTTAATAACCCATATTTACTGGCCTATATAAGACAACTCACATACAACTTACATTCCTCACATCCTTCATTCATTCCTTCTTGCTTGTGTTCACCTAACCTTTTATTTTCATCAATCAATGACTAGTACTTGTAAGGCCTGAAATCACCCAAGGAATGGAAAGGGGAGGCTAAAGGTGAAGATCGAGAAGATGAAGAACAAGGTGATTGATGAATGTTTCCCAAAGGAGGAAGAGAAGACCATATGGGTGACAAATGACAACATTCTGAGCTATATAGCGACTAGTGTGGTAGAGCAGAATATGCATTTATATGCATTAGAGAAGGAAATTGAAAAGAAGAAGGCGCTTGTGATTGAGGAGCGTGAGAAGGTGGAGATCGATGGTCGGCCTCACTCCAATAAAGGAGATGATGGAGCCAGAGCTCCTCGCTTTCGGGGCCCTTTTAAATGATCTCAACATGCGCGTAATTAACATCATGAACCCTATTTTACTCGAGACAGATAGCTCGTGTTTGAACGCAATGGCTGGCATGAGTCAGTATGTGTTTAGGCCTTACGAGGATTAAGAGTGATTAATAAAGTTCATAATTTGAATTGTGGCCAATGATATATTTATTATGAAATATAATAATAATAATAATTGATCAATGCTCTAATTTATTATGCAACCAAAATACATACAAGTTTATATTTTTGAAATAACCTCCGATTATATATCTCAGTAATATTACATGTACATGAAGTAATTTAGCTTTCTCAAATTCAATCATCTCCGCCAACATTACGAAAACGGTGAAAAATGGCAACTTTGGATAAATGTTTTCTATATATCCACATAACTCAGCCGAGTTTTGATAAACTATAATCTATATATTTAACCATGATCAGACTTTACTATATAAAGTAGTGTATAATTTTGCATATACGAAAACTCATATTACAACGAATAAATCGACTGGATCAAAAGAAATCAAATGCTTGGGTTTTCTAAGAGAAAGTACAATTCAATCGTACATATGGCACTCAATATGATAAAAAAGAAGAAGAAAAAGTCTCTTTCTTGCTCTAAAGCAAATGATATTCCCTCGGTCCCTTAATTATGTTCCCATTTCTTTTTTTGCACGGAAATTAAGGAGACGAGAGAGAGGGATGAAAATAGGAGAGAGAGTATTGAGATGAGAGAATAGTGAGAAATGAGAAATTAAAGGGTTAAGATTGAGTGAGAAAATAATGGAGAGAGAAAAATTAAAGTGTATTTTATATTGTTGTGTTTTTAGGAGAAATTAATGGATTTTGATGAGGGTATATTGATAAAGATTTGTATTTAAAAATGGAAATGAGAATATCAAATTGGAATACAAATAGGAAAAAAAAAAAAAAAAAGAGAGAGTACATGAAGGGCTCAATGTTAATTTGCTTTAATTTCAAAGAAAAATAAGCTAGCTTATGAAAACAATAAGCTAGGATTTCAAGATTTTTGGAAAAATAAGCTAGCTTATTATAATATTCCCTAACAGAGCCTAAATCTGTTAAACTCGTGAAAGAGAGCGATTTGAGACTAGAATTTTGTCTTTCCTGCTCGAAAGTAAATGATAGGAAATCCATTGAGCTCGTCATTAGTAAAATGATATTACCGTACTTATTGTTGCTAGTTTCATCTTGTATTTTAAGACATACTGTACTCTGTATGATTTGTTTGGTCGTTGGCGACCCATTTAAGCCACTGTTGTCAACGAGCAACTTTTCTAGAAGATTGAATTATACAAAAGCAAGTACAGAAGCAACCATATATAAATCATGTCCCAAAAGAATTAAGTGTCTAACAATCTGCAAAACTCAGGGAACACATGGATAAGTAATTGAAATTTCAAGTGGGTCGTAGTTAAGCCAAAATCATTTTCTTTATAAACTTTTGTTGGAATTATATCACATGTTATCCACTTGGCCATATTTGTATTTATAAAAGCCATTTTAAAGTAATCCCAGCGGTCAATGAAAAAGCAACTTTTCACTTATTCATCCTTTTTTTTTTTTGCTTTTTCTGAACTCTCTAGGGATTCTCAAATCCACAAATCACCTTACTTAATTTCTTCATGGTATCAGAGCGGGAGGTCCAACACTCGCGTTTTTTCTTCTCGTTTGAAGAAATTTCTGATTTGTGAGCCATGGGAAACAACGTTGCTGAACAGATTGACCACAACCATCCCCTTTATCTCCATTAAAGTGACCATCTCGGGTTTTCCTTGGTGTCAAACACATTTGATGGACATAACTCCAGAGAGTGGATAATCTCAGCCACGATTGCTCTATCGTCCAAAAACAAAATGTTCTTTGTCAATGGAGAACTTCCCAGACCACACAATGCAGATAAACTTTATAATCAGTGGGTGAGATGTAACAACATGGTCCGTTCCTGCTTGTTGAATAGCTTGGACAAGCAAATGAAGTGAAGTGTGATTTATTCTAAAACTGCACAACAGATTTGAGAGAACTTAAATGTTGGGTTTGGACAGTGGTGCACAATTTCACGCAATCAGGAAGGAGTTGCACTCGCTAACGCAAAGTTTAATTGAATTCCATATCTGTTTACTATACAAAAATTAAGACCCACTTGGATGAATTAGTTTGTGTGAAGAGATACCCCAAATGTACTTGTGGATGTGTATGTGAGTTCATGAAATTCGAGGAAGATGAACGTTTAGTTGATTTTTTTGATGGGGTTGAATGAAGTTTACACGGGGATTAGAGACTCTATTCTCATGGTGAAAGATCTACCTATTGTGGAAGAAGCTTGTGCCACGTTGCAACAAGAAAAGAAACAAAGAGAATTACAAGGCAACTCTCAAATTCTTCCTGAATTTGCGTCCCTGAATGCTACTGCAACGAAGCCTTTCAAATCTTAGCATTCCGGACTGAACGCCTCAGGAGGAAATTTAGGGAAGAAAAACTTTGGTAACTCTGGGGATTCAGGAGGAAAGAAACCCTTGTTCTGCACAACCTATAAGAAAAATAATCATATAGTAGATCGATGTTATTTTCTTGCTGGATTTCCAGAGAATTACAGAGAAAAGGGTAGAAAGCAAGGGGTCAACAACAAGTTTGCAGGTTCAACTGAAGCAAGTGGCTCAGGCAATGGAACTCAATTCTCTCAAGAGAAGATTAACCAGTTAATTTCTTTGTTAAAGAAAGAAGAAGCACATGATGATTTTGCACGTACTAGCTTTATCCATGTTTTTAATAAAGTTAAATAAAATTATAGATACGGGGGGTAGAAGTCACATGTGTTGTGACGAGAACATGTTGGAAAACAAGAAGAAGCTGATAAAACCATCTTTATATGAAGACGTTTGTCAATATGAAACGTGGCAACATGCCATGACAACAGAGTTTAAGGCCTTGAATATGAAAACCACTTGGGAAGTTGTGGAGCTACCTGAAGGGAAGAAAGCCATAAGTTCCACGTGATAGTATATTGTATAACTTACTTCGAAATTGCTATCGTATTGCGTAGGTTATTTAAATATAGTAAAACCCTAATCAATTGGTTATTTTGTCGTAATCAATTAATTTTATTCTCGGATTAAAGATAATAAAACCTAACTCGAGAATTTATCCTTGGGAAGAAAAGAATCTGATCTAACTCAATATTTATCAAAGTTTACGTAGGTTGATTAAATAAAGTAACAACCTAAATCAATTGGTTATTTTTGTCGTAACCAATTAATTTTATTCCCATATAGAAGATAATAAAACCTAACTCGGGAATTTTATCCCCGTGAAGAAGATAATGGGATCTAACTCAAAACTTATCATGAGGTCATACGATCTACTTGAGAAGGTTCCCTATAGATAATTTTAATTCACAATCCTCACCTTTTATTTCTATTTTTCGTTTATCGATGTTTCAATGTCTTTGAAAAATAACCATGTATAAATATAAGATGATTATAACCACATGAAAAATCCCATGAAAAGTTAACCATTTTATTTCTTTTGATAGTTATAATAACAAAAGTAAGGTAAGAGAGAAAAGAGGCGGTATATTGTTAATTAACTTCAAAGTTGTTATCGTATTATGTAGATTAGTTAAATAAAGTAAATCCCTAAGCAATTGGTATAGGGAGATATCACGTGCTTTACATGTGATCGTTTTGTAACAGAATCGGATGAGAAAACACGTGCAAAGCACGTGCTCATAACGACTTCTTCTTCCTCTCAGTTGAGCTGATATTGCTCTATATATACTTGATTGTAATCTTTGATTGAATTCAATGAAGTATCTGAGATTATTCTCTCAATTCTTTGCTTCAATTCATCACACAAACATGGTATCACAGCCAATGCGTTTCGATCGCATATTTCCGCACTTTTTCTGAGATTTCTTTCTCAAAATTTGGGTTCATCTCACATTACAGATCCTTGATCTGTCTTTATCTTAGTTCCTGAGTGTTTCTTGGAGCTAAACGTAGCATTTGATCACAACTTGTGATTGAAATTTGATCGATTACAGAAAATCCCCAATTTCTAGGGTTTTTCTTTTTTCTGTAATTGAATTTCTTGCAACAACGGTGGCGAATTTTGTCCCGATCACCAATCTTAGTGATCCGTTGCACCTTTATCCATCTGATGGTCCAGGAATGTTGCTGGTGTCAAAAGCTTTTGATGGGAAGAGCTTCTTATCGTGGAAAAGAGCAGTCTGGGTTGCTCTTAGCGCCAAAAACAAGTTAGCTTTCATTGATGGCTCGTATCCCAGATCTACAGAGGTTCAAGATCCTTCTTGTCTTCGTTTGTGGGATCGCTGTAACAACCTTGTCATTTCTTGGTTGATTGGATCGCTTGAACGCATTATTGCAGATAGTGTTCTATTTGCAACCACAGCTCAGACAATTTGGTCACAGCTTAATTCAAAATATGGTAGAATCAATGGCGCACATAAGTTTTCTATTCAGAAAGAATTCTCTTCTCTTGCTCAAGGTACCGATAGTATTTCGAGTTATTTTTCCAAGATTAAATGTCTCTGGGATGAACTTGAATCCCTGAGATCCATCCCTAGTTGTTCTTGTGGTTCTGCACAAGCAATGCAGGCTCTTGATGATGAGCAAAAGCTCTATCAATTTCTCATGGGATTGAATGATTCGTATCATGTTGTTAGAGGCAACATACTTCTCATGTCTCCTATTCCATATATTGACCAAACTTATTCCCTTCTCATTCAAGAGGAACAACAAAGAGAAATTAGCTCAGTAACTAATTTCAATACAAAAGCAAGTTCTTTCAGTGTTAATGCACAGAAACCAAACAATTACAAAGGCAAGAATCCTAAGGTGTGCACTCATTGCAAAAGGCCTGGTCACTTGGTTGAGTCATGCTACAAAATCATAGGCTATCTAAAGGACTTCAAGAAGGCAAGTGCAACTTCAAATGTTGTTGCTGGTTCAGAAAATCTTAGTAAAGTCTGGATCATAGATACTGGAGCATCTGATCATATGTGTCATGACTTAGCTTCTTTCATTACTCATAAGAATTTGAGTTCTCCTATTTCAGTTACCCTTCCTAATGGTTCTTCTTTGATAGTCACCTTGGTTGGTTCAGTACAGATAACAGCCGAGATTTTGCTTGAAGAAGTTCTATTTGTACCAGAGTTTACGTTCAATTTGCTATCTGTCTCTAAACTGGTTGTTCAGATGAAATGTTTGGCTATATTTTCTGATTCACACTGTTGGTTGCAGGGGCTTGCTCACAGGCCTCTAACTCTTGGTAAGAGATCAAGGAGTCTTTACTTACTTGAACAAACTGATGATCACACTCCAACAAAAGCTAATGCATCATCAGTCAATGTTCTTCATAAAGCTACTTCAATAAAGGAATACTTAGCATCACACAAAAGGCTAGGCCATCTTCCATATTACAAGCTCAAAGAGATCACTGGAGTTTCTTTGTCTAAAGATGACTTACCACCTTGTTTTGTGTGTGCACAGAGTAGACAGCATAGGTTACCTTTCCCTAGTAGCTCTATTAGTTCTACTTCCATCTTTGCTTTAATTCATGTAGACACATGGGGACCATTCAAAGAACCTACTCATGATGGTTTTAGTTACTTCTTGACAATAGTTGATGATTTTTCTAGAGCCACTTGGGTTCATTTACTTAGAGACAAAGCTAGCAGTTTTACTGTGCTTAAATCTTTTGTATCAATGGTACACACTCAGTTTGATGTAAATGTAAAGATCATTAGATCTGATAATGCAATGGAATTGGGTGGAAGCAAGTTGGTTTCTGAATTTTATCTTGATAAAGGCATTATTCATCAAACATCATGTGCTTATACTCCTCAACAGAATGGGGTAGTAGAAAGAAAACATAAACATTTGCTTGAAGTTGCTAGGGCACTAATGTTTGAAGCACACTTACCTCTTATTTTTTGGGGAGAATCCATCTTAACTGCAGCTCACTTGATCAACAGATTTCCTTCTAGAGTGCTAGCTGGGAAATCACCTTATGAGATATTATTTTCTAAAGCACCTTCTATTGCACATTTGAGAGTCTTTGGTTGTCTGGCTATTGCTTCTAGACTAACAGTGGACAGACACAAATTTCAAGCTAGAGAAAGGAGATGCTTGTTTCTGGGATATCCATCTACAAAGAAGACATACAAGCTCTTGAATCTGGATACTATGGAAATTGTTTACTCCAGAGATGTTACATTTCATGAAAGTATTATGCCTTTCTTTTCTATAAAGGATTTTTCTACTGCTATATTTCCACTTGTTGATTATTCCAAATGGGATGATAATTCCATGCCAAGTGCTATTATTCCTGAAGTTCAAAATATTCCCAATACTGAGCAAGCTATTATTGAGCATGTCATTTCTCCTGAAGTTCATCCAGACATTTCTCTCAGAAGATCAACAAGACCAAGACAAGAGCCTACTTATCTAAATGACTTTATTTGTCATAATGCAACTTGCAACAATGTATTCTCTACTGAACTTGATCCATCTTCACAGATTATTTTTGAAGACTTATCTCATACTAGTCAAGCTTTTGTTTCTCAAGTATCTTTGTTGACAGAGCCTCCTTCTTTTGAGAGTGTTAATACATCAGAGGAATGGAGACAAGCTATGAACACTGAGCTAGCTGCTTTGGATCTACACACACATGGGATATTGTACCTCTCCCACCAGGAAAGAAACCTATAAGTTCAAAATGGGTTTACAAATTGAAGTATAGGGCAAATGGTTCCTTGGAGCGCCACAAAGCTAGGCTTGTGATTAAAGGATGCACACAAAAGGCTGACATTGACTTCACAGAGACATTCTCACCAGTGGTTAAAATGACCACAATAAGAAGTTTAATTGCAGTAGCAGTCAAGAATTCATGGCCCTTAGCTCAACTAGATGTCAACAATGCCTTCTTACATGGTGACCTTGAAGAGGAAGTGTACATGAAAATTCCACAAGGTATTGATGCTCATCCAGGCATGGCTTGCATATTGAATAAGTCCCTCTATGGTCTCAGACAAGCATCCAGACAGTGGCATTCTAAACTTTCAGAAGCTCTACTATCACAGGGGTTTGTTCAATCTTTCAATGATCACTCACTCTTTCACAGAAAGAGGGGATCTTCCCAAGTCTTCTTAGCAGTATATGTGGATGACATATTGTTGACAGGCACTGATGAGATAGAAATGAAGAATATCAAAAGCTACTTGGATGGCAGATTCAAGATCAAAGATCTAGGATCTCTCAGCTATTTTCTAGGAATTGAATTCTTAAATTCCTCTAAGGGAGTTGTTATGTCACAGAAGAAGTTCATTCTCGAGGTGTTAAAGGACTTTGATTCAGAAGATGCTCCTATTACCAACAGTCCTCTTGATCCTTCAATAAAATTGTCTAACTCCAAAGGGGTCTTTCTTCCAGATGCCACACCATACAGAAGGTTAGTTGGTAAAATGAATTTCATCACAAACACAAGACCAAACATATGTTTTGCAGTCCAACACTTGAGCCAGTTCATGCACAGCCCAACAAATATTCATTTCAAAGCAGCATTGCACACATTAAGGTTTCTAAAGGGTACACTGAATTCAGCCCTTCTCTTGTCTTCTACACCTGGTCTTAATCTACAAGCATACTGTGATTCAGACTGGGCAAGTAGTGTCTGCACAAGAAGATCTGTAAGTGGTTACTTTATTCTCCTAGGAACATCTCCCATTTCCTGGAAATCAAAGAAACAAACCACTATTTCTTTGAGTTCAGCAGAGGCAGAGTACAGGTCTTTAAGGAGGTTGACAGCTGAACTTGCCTGGCTCACACGATTGCTCAATGAACTTGGAATTGCAGACATTCATCCTGTACCAATCAATTGTGACTCTCAGGCTGCAATCCACATAGCACGCAATCCGGTCTTCCATGAAAGGACAAAACACATAGAAGTTGATTGCCACTATGTGCGTTCTCAACTCACCAAGGGCCTTGTCACTCTCAGCCATGTTCCCACGCAACACCAGTTGGCTGACATCTTCACCAAACCATTGTACGGACCACATCATAGTTCAATTCTTCCCAAATTGGGACTCTTACCAGAGCCTCCAATTTGAGGGGGGATATAGGGAGATATCACGTGCTTTACACGTGATCGTTTTGTAACAGAATCGGATGAGAAAACACGTGCAAAGCACGTGCTCATAACCGACTTCTTCTTCCTCTCAGTTGAGCTGATATTGCTCTATATATACTTGATTGTAATCTTTGATTGAATTCAATGAAGTATCTGAGATTATTCTCTCAATTCTTTGCTTCAATTCATCACACAAACAATTGGTTGTTTTTTTTTGTCGTAATCAATTAATTTTATTTCCATATAAAATATATTTAAACCTAACTTCGGCTAAAGGTTGTTTTCTATCGTAATCAATTAATTTTATTCCCAGACAGAATATAATTAACCTAACTCGAAAACTTTACTCCTTATAAGAAGATAATGAAATCTAACTCAAAACTATCAAACTGCTAATCATGCTCTCTCTCACTTTTATGAAGACGCTTATAGGTGATTTAGTTCACGACCCTCACTTGTTTCGGCTTTTCGTTTCTCTATATGCTATAATGTCTTTGAAAAGTTCAACATTTATAAGAAAAAATAAGATGATTATAATCACATGAACAAGACTATGGAAAATTATAATCACATGAAAAATTAACCTTTTATTTCTTTTGATAATTATAACAAGAGAAGTAAAGTAAGAGGGATGTAGTATATTATATACCTAACTTTAAAATTGTTATCGTATTACGTAGATTAATTGAATAAAATGAAACCCTAATCAATTCGTTTTTTTGGTGTAGTTTATATAATTTTATTCTCATATAGAAAATAATAAAACCTAACTCGAAAATGTTACTCTGTGAAAAAGATAACAAATCTAATTTAAATACTTATCAATGTGCAAAACAAGCTCGCTCCTCCACTTTCATAAAGAGACCATATGCTTAAAAGTAATTTTATTTCACCATCGATCACTTTTATTTCTTCTTTTCGTTCCTCGACATTTCAGTTCCTGTTGAAAATATAATTATGCATAATAAAAAATAAGTTGATTATAATTATGTATAATAAATAAGTTGATTATAACCACATGAACAAAGAAACAAAGATAAAATAGAGAAAAATAAATAGATGGAGATTAAAATTTCGCGTGAATTGTTATCGATCATCATTAGATAAAATAGTTTGGGGTATATATTTTGTGGAATAATCAACGTGGGGTAGCATATAAGAAAGCAATTTTTCTTATATATTTAACAAAGAAATAAGAGATTATAGAATTTACTATATATAATATGACTAAAGAATTATATAATGTGACTAAAAGAATTATATCATCTTTCATGAAGGATTTGATCATGGGTTCAATTTTTTATATTTATTCTCTATCATATGAATTGGGTCTCCCCTATTGATCTGATACACAAATTGCAATCATGTATAGTGTAAGGTTTTTGTTTGTAGATCTTCAGGCGAAATCATACATGAAATGTCTTGACCTTTCAATTGTTAGAGTGAGTGTTCGAAAACATTTGTATATACATACCCGCAATGAAATGATTTATCCTATGAAATACGAATACATACATATCCTTCATTATTCACATATATATTCGCAGATATGCGCATGATTAGACAAGTCAGTAATTTTAATAATTGAGTTCTTCCCTATAACGTTTGAAATTTTTTCAAAGCAAAAACTTGAACGCTATTTTTATTTCATAATATGATTTTATTAATTATTGTGGATTATATATCCACTTAGGATGGATTACATTACAGTTGAAGTACTCAATTGTAAGAATCATAAGTAAAACCCTCCATTGGGTTCACATTGGGGTGACCAATCTCCATAGGAACATGGCTCATCAAATAGTCAGGGTAATTGGTCGCCTCATGAATCATACTCTTCATCCTCACAATCACCATCTCCTTGAGTTCATTCAACCTCCCCCTCAGCTCCATAAGTTCCGGCTCCATCATATCATTGACAACCGGGATCGATTGAGCTTCCATCGCCTCCTTCCACATCTCTTCAAACACCACCTTCTTCTCCATCTCTCTCTCTGTTTCCTTCTCCAGCTCCAGAAGTTGAATGTTCCTCTCCAGCGCCCTAGCTCTTTTCCCTGCTTCAATCTCCATCCTCTCATCAGATGATGGAGCCATTAAAAGGGCATTGCTCGTCTCCTCCTCGTCCTGTTTGGGAAAATAATCATCCATAATCGTCTCCACTGACGGGTGCCCGAAGGATATCACCTTTTTCCCGGGGGAAAACATGATGATCCCTATCTTGCACCCGGTCAATGTGACGAGCTCGCTCGCTTTCTTCATCACGCCATTGTGTCTCTTCGAGAAAGACACTTGCAGGTCGGTTTTCTTCGCTATCCTCTTCATTATGATCTTCGCCCTCCCTTTCCCGTTCTTCTTTCGAAGCCTCGGTGCGCGAGAGGAACTATCCATGAATGAGAATCTAACAAAGAGTGCAACAAGCAAGAGATATGTGGATGGATGGATGGGTGAATGTTGTGTGGAATGGAGGTTGTATGTTCATTGCATTATATAGTAAATATTTTTATGACTTATTTGAGAAAGAAATCAAGGATTTTAGTAAATATTTTATGGGATTTTAGTATTGGGAAAAAAATTGCTCATTTTCCGTGATTTTTCACTAATATCTAAAAAAAAGATTTTATTACATTAATGGTTGTGGGTTGTATTAAGTCATTCTGAACAAAGTTGAGGATTTTATTTCTTGCACTTGACAGTGAGATCTCTTTCCTGAATGAAAAACTAATTATGGAATTTTAAATTACATAACCAATCTGATCGATATGTGTTCATGTTTTGTGGTTTTATTTCTTCACTCGATCGGTAGGGAGATCAGTATGTCTTTAACAATTTTTAATCCATTATAAACATATCATATTTTACAAGTGGTCTTAAGTTTTATATAGTGTTAATGCAATAAATTGGTTGATATAAAGAACACGATTTACTCTCATATCGATTAAATATCATACATGGGCTATTAACGTATGATGGAAAATCCTGGTTGATTTGTCGGAATTGATTGTTTTGATATAACAAGATTTATTTATTTCATAAGTAGGTTAAACGACTTTATGTTAATTAATGAAAAAAAAAATCATTTGATAAAAATAACTTATGACATTTCAACTTAATCAAAGTGCCAAATAATTAATCATGCCAGTAAGAAAAATGAAAGTTAAATAAAATAAATATATTATAATTTTTAAATCGATAATAGCGAAAATCACCCTTTTAACACTTTTCGTTAACTAAACATCACCCATTATCATATTCACTTAAAAATCCGTTAAATATTTTCAGATCTAGCCCGAAAAATTTATATTTAATCATTTTTCTTCACAACTTGAACAAGTGGAAAAATATTGTATTCAAGCAAAACATCACAACCAAAAAGTGAGCAAACATGGTCGCTCGTACGGAGTATCTACTAAATAGTAAATACTGGAACTATAATATTAAAAAAAGGTTTTTTAGTGAGTATACATGGACACACGTCAAAAAGCAATTAAATCTACACAAAATATTACTCCCTCCGTCCCCTATTGATCTTCACATTTGTCGAGATATGTTTTGTAACGTTAATATCTCTAAATATACGATGATAAAAATTATAATTTTTTTATATTGTCAAAGTACTCATTGAGACGAATCAAACGATATTTCACATTCCTATATTTATTTCTATATATTGGAAGAAAACGAGAAGATTTTCTCGGTTTGTAAATAGTGTCGAAAAAACAAATGAGCCTTATATTAAGAGACGGAGGGAGTAATTGTAATGATCAAATCATTAATTATTGTTTAGCCTTCTATTACAGCATGTCAAGAAAAGTAGAACCCTAATTAATGGGCGTTTTAACCCCGCACCCATTTTTTTATAACTGGCACCCGTCTTGGGCGCATTTCGGGTGCGTCCAATTTTTTTTTTTTGAACCGGGTCATTCTTGGGCGCATCCTGGCTGCGCCCAAGAAAAAAAAAATTTTTTTTTTTTTTTTGCCGTCAAAAGTTTAAAAAATGCGGTTTAAGTTGGACGCATCCTGGATGCGCCCAAAACTGAACCGGGTTTTGATAAAAACATTTTGGACGCATCCGGGTTGCGCCCAAGGCGGGTGCCAGTTATAAAAAAGTGGGTGCGGGGTTTTTCGCCGTAATTAATTGGTTGTTTTTGTCGTAACCGACTGATTTACTCTTAGAGAGAATATATTAAAACCTAACTCAGGAATTTCAATCCTAGTACAAATGTTGAAACCCAACTCGAAACTTGTCAAAGAGTAAAGCAAGCTCCGAGACTAAGTAAAATATAGATTTGTCAAAACAGCATATGTTTACATAGAGGAGTCACCAGAGACCCACTTGGAGCAGAGTTACACAAATTTGAGTTTAAGTTGATGAAGTTTAAGAAATTCAGTAAGGTGATGTGTGGATCTAAGAATCCATAGAGAGTTCAGACAGAAAGCAAAGAAAGGATGAGAAGTGAAAAGTTGATTTTTCATTGACTGTTGGGGTTACTTTAAAAGGGCTTTTGTATATATTCCCTCTGTCCCACAATATAAAAAAATGTGAGTTTAATGATTAAAAGAGAATGAAAAGTAAAAAAGTGTAGTAGTTAGATGAGAGAGACAGAGAGAAGAAGGAGAAAATTGAATGATTAGAGGAGGGAGAAAAGTGAAAAGTGTATTGAGAGAAGATAAAGAAGTGTAAAAAGTATACTAAAAATGGAAAATATTGCTTATATTTTAACGCTAAAAATAGAAATGTTGTTTATATTATGGGACGGAGGGAGTACAACAGATGGTCACGTGGATAACATGTGATATAATTTCAACACCCCCTTCAAGATGAAAGTGGTCAAACCATGCCCATCTTGGTAAGAAGACTCTGTAAACGAACACCTGGAAGAGCCTTGGTAAGAAAGTCAACCAACTGTTAACGAGTTGGTACATGGGACAAGGAAATTAATCCCTCTAATAGCTTCTCTCATGTATAGTTGAAGTACAATTCTATGTGTTTCGTATGCTCATGAAGTACAGGGATTCGAGCAACGTAGACGCCCGCCTGATTGTCACACTTGACTGGAATGGGTGTAACATCTGTAACATTAAATTCACAAAAGTCACCTGCTTCTTTATGAAAGTGAGGTGTTTTGCACTTTGACAAGTTTTGAGTTAGATTTCATTATCTTCTTTCTGGGGTAAAGTTCTCGAGTTAGGTTTTATTATATTCTATATGAGAATAAGATTAATTGATTACGACAAAAAACAAGCTTTAGTCCGAGTTAGGTTTAATTATATTTTATCTGGAAATAAAATTAATTGATTACGACAAAAAACAACCTTTAATCCGAGTTAGGTTTAATTATATTCTATCTGGAAATAAAATTAATTGATTACGAAAAAAAAGCAATTGCTTAGGGGTTTACTTTATTTATCTATTCTACATAATATGATAACAACTTCGAAGTTAATTAACAATATCTTATTTTTATACATGGTTATTTTTCAAAGACATTGAAACATCAATAAACGAAAAACAGAAATAAAAGGTGAGGATTGTGAATTTAAATTACCTATAAGGGACCTTCTCAAGTAGATCGTATGACCTCACTCTGATAACTTTTGAGTTAGATCTCATTATCTTTTTCATGTGGATAAAATTCTCGAGTTAGGTTTTATTATCTTCTATCTGAGAATTAAATTAATTGATTACGACAAAATAAGCAATTGATTTAGACTGTTACTTTATTTAATCAACCTACTTAAACTTTGATAAGTTTTGAGTTAGAACAGATTATTTTCTTCTTGTGGATAAAATTCTCGGGTTAGATTTTATTATCTTTAATTTGAGAATAAAATTAATTGATTGCGACAAAACAAACCAATTGATTAGGGTTTCACTTTATTTAAATAACCTAACCTACGCAATACAATAGCAATTTGAAAGTAAGTTATACAATATACTACCTCTTTTCTCTCATTATTTCTAATGTATGTAATAACTATAAAAAGACACAAAAGAATAATTTTTCATGACCTTGTTAATGTGGTTATAATCATATTATTTTTTATACATGGTTAATTTTTCCGAGACATTGGAATATCAAGGATCGAAAAGCATAAAGAAAAGGTGAGGATGATAAAATAAAACTACTTGTAACTAAGTAACCAAGAGAATTCGGGTTGGTTGGAAGAAAGTTTAACGTAGGAAAAACAAAGCTTTTATGTTCACAAATAACAAGGTAATGTTCATATTCTAAATGGTAATGTTCATATTCTAAATGGTAATGTTCATAATTTGACGATCATGTCCGTTCCGGTTATTTTTTTATAAAAAAACACTATTTACAAAGATTACAAAATTGTCACGGCGTGACTCACTTAAAAGTTCAAAATTATCACCGCCCGAGTTATGAACATTAACATCCACAATATGAACATTGATGTATAAATTGTTAACGTGAACACTTCTTTTTTTCTAGATTAAGTTTTCTTCCTACCCAAACTTTTTCTCCTAAACCTTCTCAAATAGGTCGTATGGTCTCTTCGTGGAAGTGAGGTGTTTTGCCTTTGATATGTTTTGAATTAGATTTCATCATCTTTTTCGTGAGAGTAAAATTCCCAAGTTAGGTTTTATTAACTTCAATCTGGGAATAAAATTAAATGATTATGACAACAGAAATCAATTGTTTAAGGTTTTACTTTATTTAAGTAACATTCATGACTCTATTCCCTTCATTAAGGTCCTCGTAAGACGATAACAGATACTTACACAATATACTGCCCCTAGCTTACTTCGGTTATAACTATTAAAAGAAATAAAAGGTTATTTTTTCATGTGGTCATAATCATCTTACTTTTCATAAATGGTTAATTTTTCAAAGAGGTTGGAACGTCAAGGAACGAAAATCAGTAACAAAAGGTGAGGATGGTAAATTAAAATTACCTATAAGTAACCTTCTCAAGTTAATCCAATGACCTCTTCATGAAAGTGAGGGAGTGAAAATTGTTTTTCACTTTAATAAGTTTCGAGTTAGATCTCATTATTTTCTTCTTAGGGGCAAAATTCCTCAATTAGGTTTTATTATCTTACTAGTTCTTTCTCGCCCGTGCTACGTACGGGCTTTAGTCAAAATATATCACATTTTTAAAATTAAATTAATAAATCTAATATTATTGGTATAATTTTCAATTTATAACTTACTCCTTATTGTCTTCGTTAGTAATACACTAATACGAAAATTAGTTTTTCTTACAAATAATATGTTTTTATTACCAAACCATTATTAATGATGTCTTATGCAATTCTCACGCATGCGAAAAATATAATATAGTCTTATTAGAATACCATATACTTTGGAATAATTTGTAGTTATATTTATTTCTCAATACTGAATGTGTTGTACATTATATAATACGAAATACGGAGTAGTAATTTGTATAGTCATGTACTGGTTTTATTTTAATAAAATTACATTATATTTTTTAAATTGATTAAATAAGTATAATTTTGGTGATATATTTAATTCGTATTTTGATGTGGATCTACAATCGTATATATAAAATTTTAGTTAGATTCAATTATTTTTTTAACTATGATTTATCTTGTTTCTATATATTATTAAACAACCTCTTTTAATTGAAAACAACTGTATTTGATAATATTTATACAGAAATAGAATAACTAAAAATAGTATTATTATAAATTAAATAAAATAGGTTGATAAAATATCTCTCCTATTAAAGTGTTAAATTATAAGTTTCTTTAATTTTTATACAAAAATAGCAACTATTTATTCTTCTTTCTTGTAGCAACTATCTTCAATCCTCATACATAAAACAACAAGTATATCTTTGTATAACAATTATTTAAATCACTTTTCTTCCTTTTTAGCATATTTTTTATGAATATTTTTTTAACATATATTTTTATAATTGGTTTTTATTGTTATAATAATAGTGCTTATAAATATCTTTCTTAATAATTTTTTCACTTATGAATCTTAAATAATATAATTTTGTTTATTTAATATAATAAAAAATCTATATGATATTTAATACCTGATTTTTTTCCAATGAGATAAGCAAAAGTAAAACATTATTGGCGAATTCTCCTTCCCAAATATTTTATATATATAATAATATTCATGTGTGATGTGTATTATTTAGTTCGGCTATGTATATATATGCGATACGTAGACAAATTAAATATGATAACAATATGTAAACATACTAAACGTATAAATGATACATACGATACATACTTCAACTATTTTAATGATGATTTTATTAAAACGATTTTTTCCAAAAAACCCACCCGCTACTCCAGGCTTCTTCCTTTATCTTTCTTGAAATCACAGATTTCTTAAAATATTGACGATGACCGTAAAAGAGATCTAATATATAGAAGAATGAAAGATATATTATATTTTTCGCATGCGTGAGAATTGACGATGACCCAAGCATCAATCTGTAATAAAATTTCATCATTTATGTTATAAGGGGCATAGCTTTGCTCGATGACAGACACCCAAACATCGTGGTGAAATTATTTGCAAAGGTAGTTCATGCTTACCAAGATCATGGAATCCGACACCATAATTTGGCTGGGAAATTAAGCCCAACAGTCTTTTACACTTCTGCCTCCATACACCATATTGGTCTTCCTCTCTATCTACAAAACTCACATCCAAAGAAGGGTAATAAAATGATTTGTGGTACAATCATAATTCTTTCACAATAATAAATCTCACAGAGACATTTCATCGAACATCCCGAGAACAATTCAGAAAACAAATTTCAAACAAAAAAGCGAGCATCAAATAGTCAAAACCCAAAAATTCCAAGTCCATTGGTTGGATTTCAGGCAACAAAAATTATGCATCGTTAGGAGAAATCAATGTACTGGACCAACTGAAATTTGAAATAAATTACACCTGCAGTAGACGTTGTCATTAGTTTGCACATGGATATATCTGCATCAAACGATGTCATTAGTTTGTACACGGAGATATGGATCACATTGTTGAGACTGAATTCCGAGAGTACAATCTAAGATAGAAAATGTAACATGATATATCAAAAGTAGGAGAAAGTATAACTTACCATTCCAATTCAGCATGTGGATACCAGATTACCAGTCATCATTATAATTCAATAGTTGATTGTCTTCTTCAAGACATTCATGAAAAACTGTAGGCTCCCATGTCATTGAGGAATTAAATCAAACACCTAGCGAGAATATATTAGACAACAACTTAATAGTTGAACTAAGATTAATTCCCCTACACAAATTCAATATAGATTATCTGCTTCTCTCAAACAACAACATTCTATAAAAGAGAGGCAAAGAGTGCATGCAACATTAAACAAAAAACAATGAAGAAGCTTACAACGACATTGATGAGAGTTGTTTTGCTGACATTAGGAAGGCCGACAATGAAGAAGCTTAAACAGAAATGGCGATTTCAGCATGCATCTTCAGGGTCAACCGACATCATGAACGTATCCTTTTTAGGTTCATTTGCTGGATCTTTTAAGAAATCACCCTTTAATGTCCAAAACCCAGGAAAAAAAGCAATTAGAATCTTCAAAAATGAGATTATTGAGGATTCGGATTAGGAAAAAGGAAATAGAATCTGATTACCTCATGGCTAAGGTGCCAAAGGTTCCTATCCCTGCTGAATGGACTTCTTTGTCATTGGGGCAGGGACGCAACACTTTTTGGCATACTCAGTAGCACCCTCTCTTCAAGTGATATCCCACTGTCTCCAAGGAGCCACGACGTCGAGTTAGCTTCGTGAACTCAGAGCGTTGATGCTGCTCTCTGTTGGATCGTTCATGAATGAATTGCTAAGTTGTAGATCTGGATCTGAGGCATCAAGTGAATCTTATATTTTAGTGCAAATACTAAAATATATAACAGAAGGCAAGAAATCACATACTTGCATGCTCATTTGCATTTTTTTCTTTTGGAGATAGAAGTCAAGACATGCAATTCTAGCAGGAGAGACTCTAGTAGGCATTTCCTAAGCAACATGATATGTGTTTAGTGCATAGCCTTTCAAAAGGTAATTATTCCTTGCACTCTTTCCATAAGCTTTAAGAATACTGATGATTTGTAGCATGAAATACCAACGACAAATAAAAACATGTCAGAAAGTACAAAAATACATAAAATGCATAATACAGAGATTTGTTCTAACTTCTAATCAAACAACAGAAATAAAAAATCATAAAAATGAGATATTAATGATTTTGAAAACCCTTTAAATGGGTACTTGACTTCCCTCATCCATTTGGCATTTTTACAGCCTGCATTGCATCCACAACTTGACCAAAATATTCATACAGTACACTACATCAAACATTGAGTTGTTTCGTTATCTCCTATATCAAATCAGAGCTGGAATAGTCACACTAACTTTCCCCGGGAAACAACCCGATATATTGTTTCCAATCATAAAACCATTATAACATGGACTACTTTCGGATTAAGCTCAAAATAGAACTCAAGCAGAAATAATTTTAAATGTTAAATGGTAGATGTGTAGAGAAAGACAGAGTTCATAGAGAAGATAGAAATTAAACCTTAATCTTCTTGAGAAGATCGTAGCCTGTCATTTTATGCATACAATATGATCAAATCAATCTTCAATCTCTCCTTTCATATCCACGTCACCTTCGTGACTGTATATGCAACAAAAACAGAGTGTAAGATTCAGAAATTCAGTTACCAAAAATAAACTACATAAAAACAGAAAGGAGAGCGAAATTGAGATCGAACATGTACACTACTTTATATTTGATATCAAATTTCGATATTGGGCCCTGTGTGTATCAAATTTGCATATAGACTGGTAATTGAGGAACTAAAGACCTTTCTTGTTTTCCTAAGATCATCATAGAAGGATACATTTGGGTGAAATATTTGATGACAGTTAACTACAAATTAGACATTTCCTACTAACCTGAATATTGGGAGCAAACCCACCTTCATAACCATTTGTAGAATCTTGAATGCCGCACTCTGATTCAGTCAAAGATACACTAACTTGCAACCATGATCTCCCAAAGCTACTCAGACATCAACGCCTTGTTAACCATAACTCATGGAACTAAAAATATAATAAACATGGAGCTTAGGGTGAGCAGAAGTTAGGCCAAGCTCAATTAGCAGAGTTATTGCACCCAGTTTTACAGGATATAGCAGATGCTTTGGCTGAGAATTATGTCATTCATGTACAAAACATTAAGATAATTAATGACTCGAAATTGGAAAAGGTATATCTCTTGCAAAAATTAATCCTTAATAGAATCCCATTAATCCATAGAAGAGATCTGTAATGTTCGTTGATGGCAACAAATTGAATGAGATTGTACTGAAAATTTACGATTCTAACCAGATGAAGAAAAAAAGAAACGAAGTCCATAGAAGCAATCAGATTCTACCTAGAGAAGAACGGAAAAGGGTTGATGATCAGTACCTCCAGTCCAGGTCAATCCAGAGCAGACCATCCAGATTCCAGACCAACCTTGGATGCAGTAGCATGCGTAACGACGCCGGTGGATGCAACAACAAGTGGATTCTAGATCATCCTGACGGCTTTGCTCTATGAAGGAAACAAATAAGGGAGAGGCCAAAAGGGATAGAGAGAAGTCGGATAAGATATTGAGGAGACAAATTGGGTTGAAACACCCACTGGTAATGGCTTTCAATGAAGGGAGAGGCCGAGAGGCACACCGGAAAACACCAAGAGTCGGGATGCTGAAACGACACGGTGGAATCGACTATTGAGCCCTGATCGTAAGCGTTGAAGGGTGCCCTGACATAAGATTCGATGTAATCCATGTAGCGCGGAAAAGTCCAATCAGCCCAAATCAGAGTCGGCCCATCCGAATGAAGGAGAGAATTTTAGAATGAAGTTGATTAAAAGGGTGGGAATAAAGATTGTTGAGAAAGATGAGCATTTAATGGAGGCTTGTGGACTTTATGACCCCAAACATCCAACTTTTTAATATATTAGGATATATGAGAATAAATTAATTGATTATGATAAAAGTAACCAATTGATTAGGGTTTTTACTTAATTTAATAAACTTATGTAAACTTTCATAAGCTTGAGTTAGATCTTATTATCTTCTTCATTGGAATAAAAATCCCGAGTTAGGTTTTATTACCTTCTAACTTGGAATAAAATTAGTTTTAAATAATAAAAAATAACCAACTAATTAAAATTAATGGAATTAATATCGAGGAACGAAAAAACAGAAAAAAAAATGAGGATGGTGAAAAAAAAGGTAAGTAGATCATGTGATGTGATTAAGCCATGGGTTTGCATCCCATCAAGCCTACCAACTCTCTACATGGTATAGTGAGGCTAGTCCAAGCAAAAGAGTCCTTGGAGCAAAGAACCTCAGGATGGCATGTCGACGTCCGGTAAGTTGTCAAGGCTTAGCCATCTCAAGATCAAGGCTACTTTTCCCATGCGAAACGTTGCCCATTGTGTTCATTGGGTCCCTAAACTATGTTCAAGCCACAAAACGCCCCACACAAGTCCTCCAAGGCAAGCCAAGACAAGAGCCTTCCTAGGCGCCCGGTCACTAACGCGCGCCAGAGACTCATCCCGGGCGTCCAAGGTCTTAGAGACATTTCCTATTGACGTTCTTGGTTCCAGCCATCCTAAATGGGTCCAAGGAGTCAAACCAAGGTGCAAGTGCTCCGCAAAACTCCAAAGGCGCCTGATCAATCTGATCCCCCTTTTCTCGCCCTAAATCCCTTGATTTGCTTTCTTTGGTGGCGCCTCATTAACTCCATGGATGTGGTCGGCCTTATCTTCCAACTAGGTTCCACACAAGCAACATTGAAGGCTTCTAATCAGCCTTAACAAGGAATATATCAATCCCTCAAATTTCTCATTTTTATTCCTTTCACATTTAGAACTTATGTCTTAATTTTCCTTTGATTTGGGTGTGTGTCTTTTCTTGCATGTTAAGGCCGGCCTGTAACACTATAAAAGCCAAGTTTTGGCTGTCATTGTAAACACGTTGAGATTGAATGAAGCAAAGTTTCTAGTTGAGTAAAACTCCTTCCTTTGCTTCTTGGCGTCAAATCTTTCCTAGGTGATCAAGTCTCCTTCGAATCCTTATCCTTTTTTGCTTCTCGAGTGGTTCAAGTCCCTTTTTAAACACAAACCCCCCATTCCTTCCCTAGCTTTGAATCCTTATTCGAAGCTAATTTATCCAAAGTCTTTCGTCTACGCCATCTGCACCAAATTGCGCCAACACTTAAACTTGTTCAAGGTTTTGTCCATCTTAAAACAAAAGTACTTCACACCTTGAATCTAGATCTGTGTCCATCTTGACATCTACAAAGAGGTTGAAATGATATAAAGAGCATTAAGAATTCAAGTAAGTCCTTCTTTTTTTCTTTTATATTTATAATTACAAAAAATACAAATATATTTCAGTGGTTATCCAAAATACATACATTGCCACCTCGTCAAATTTTCTAGTCTTGCGTAGAAGTGGGGCCCGTAGTGCTTTGTCACTACATCCAATCATCACGCCACCTGTCATGTTCCCTAGTTCTCCACCACCTTCCAGAATCTCCAAATCCACGTCTACAAATTACTGACACTCTTCTTCAGTTCTTCCCAATTCAAAATCTCGTTTTAATTCCATTTCAATGGCGTCCACGACCACGGCAACAACAATTTCCCTCTCCATTCCCTCCCGCGCTTCAATTCTTCCTCCAAAACACCATTCATCACCTTCTCTCCCGCTCGCCCCTTCAAAACGGAGAATAATCGTGAAACCGATCAGATTCTCCGTCCAGGACCAGAAAGAGAGAGCCGATGTCGAAGTAGTCTCGGACAAGCCAGAATCGGAAGACGAAAGGCATGGAAACGAGGAGAAGGAGAACCAGCAGGAGATGGATTGGAAGACGGATGAAGAGTTTAAGAAATTTATGGGGAATCCGTCTATTGAGGCCGCCATTAAGTTGGAGAAGCAAAGGACTGATCGGAAGCTTAAGGAGCTTGACGCTGAGAGTGGAGGTAAGAATCCTGTTGCGAGGCTTTTCACCGATCTGGCTCGAGATAATCTACTCAAGGAGAAGAGGATTTTAGACGAGGCTGAGCAGACCTTCAAGGCTCTTGATCTCAACAAGGTTTTTCTCTTTTTCTTTCATTTAGGGTTTCGATTTCATGTTTTGGGAAATTTTGCAAGTGAGGCAATTAAAAGGATTAATTACAATTGATTCTCAAAATGTTATACAGTTGAAGAGCTGTTTCGGGTTCGACACATTTTTCGCCACTGATGTCCGGAGATTCGGGGATGGCGGCATTTTCATTGGGAATTTGAGAAAGCCAATTGATGAAGTAACACCAAAGTTGGAGAAGAAGTTGTCCGAAGCAGCTGGAAGGGATGTCATCGTCTGGTTCATGGAAGAGAAGACAGATGATATTACAAAGCAGGTACTCAACTAATCTCAGTAATAAACAGTGCCTCTTGCTCCTGATAATCAATTCAAGCAGCAATCTATCTAAAAGTAATTCGAATGGTTTGATTTTCAAGGTTTGTCTTGTTCAACCCAAGGCTGAAATTGATCTTCAATTTGAATCCACCAAGCTCAGCACTCCTTGGGGATACATCAGTGCCATTGCATTAGGTGTTACGACTTTCGGGACAATTGCTATAACAAGTGGCTTCTTTGTTAAGCCTGGTGCCACATGGGATGATTATCTAGCTGATGTCGTGCCTCTTTTTGGCGGTTTGCTCCTCATTCTTGGTGTTTCTGAGGTATGCAGTCTAAATGGAGCCTCACCATGATGACAGTTCTTAACTAAAGATGTTGCTGATGTGATCTTTATCTGTATTTACTTGCAGATAGCGACTAGGATTGTGGCAAACCGTTATGGTGTTAAACTCAGTCCATCATTTCTTGTCCCGTCCAATTGGACAGGGTGTTTGGGAGTGATGAATAACTACGAGTCGTTGCTGCCTAATAAGAAGGCGCTTTTCGATATACCGGTTGCTCGAACAGCCAGTGCGTATTTGACATCACTGGCACTTGCAGTTGCTGCTTTTGTGGCTGATGGTAGCTTCAATGGAGGTGACAATGCATTGTAAGTTTCTAAATCTGTTCATCAGTCTTTAAAAATAGTCATTTACACATTAACTTGTCATACTCTTATTATTTTGGAAAGATCTTATAATATAGTTCAATATGCCATTCAACTATTTGCAGGTTTATAAGGCCTCAGTTTTTCTACAACAACCCATTGCTTTCATTCATCCAATTTGTCGTCGGCCCCTATACTGATGACCTCGGGAACGTACTTCCTTATGCTGTTGAAGGAGTGGGTGTACCCGTTGATCCCCTCGCATTTGCCGGACTATTAGGTTTGTCACATTCTCACAAACACCATTTCAAGTCTGTTTGGATTTTGGATTTAATCTGTTAAATTTCATTATCTTGTAATTGTATGAATGTGCTATACATTGTTTTCTTCATCTTGTTCAGGAATGGTGGTGACTTCCTTGAATCTGTTACCTTGTGGAAGATTAGAAGGCGGTCGGATAGCACAAGCCATGTTCGGTAGAACAACAGCAACCTTACTTTCATTTGCAACCTCTCTTCTTTTAGGCATTGGTGGATTAAGCGGTGGCGTCCTCTGTTTGGCTTGGGGGTTGTTTTCGACTTTCTTTCGTGGAGGAGAAGAGATTCCTGCAAAAGACGAGATAACACCATTAGGAGACGATAGGTACGCGTGGGGTGTCGTTCTTTTTCTCATCTGTTTCCTTACCCTCTTCCCTAATGGAGGCGGCACATACTCCACCTCCTTCTTCAGCTCACCTTTCTTCAGAGGAGATTTGTAAAGAATGTGCATGTTTGTAATTTGTTTGAAGCTGTATATGAGTTTGTTGTAGGTTTGGGTCTATTTTTCTTCAAGAAAGTAAGCTGAAATTTCTTCAAGAAAGCACATGTAATCTAGGTGTAAATGTGTATAGCCACATTAACTTGAGCATTCTTAGGTGACGATCTAAGATTCGGGCATGTTCCATCTTTCTATCGACATGCACCACATATCGTCTATTAATCAAGTTCTACCATATTAAATACAGTATATAATAAGCATATAAACACTTGGACAATCATTAACATCAAATCATGTGAACACTAGATAATAATTAAATATTCGATAAAATATTTGTTCATGGAGCTCCACTAAACAAAGACTCCCTTCAACCGATAAATTTCCTCTCCCCAAGCACTAAATTCCATGTTGATCTCTAATTGATTATTTGAACTTTTGGGGCTCTCAATATTGTTTCGGACTATTAACAAATTTTAATTACGTTTTTGTGCTAAACCAGTTAAATTAAAACCAATAATCAGTTACTTTTTACTTTCATTTGAACCATATGGCATGAAATAGAGGAAAGCCCAAGTATATAAATAGAAAGGGATTAACACTTGAAACAATTTTTCTTTCTATAATTAACAAATACATGAAAGAATTGTTCTCTCTGGTTTCACAGATCTCCATCCCACTTCGTGTCTCATTCTTTCTCGATCTTGTCTACCCCTCAGCTCTTGATCATGTTCAAAGATAGATCTTGAATTCATTCTCTACAACCGAAGCTTCCATCAGGTATCACTCTTGATTTTTTGTAACGAATTGTTTTCACATTTATAGATTTATAGGTATAGGTTTCGATTGACAAAAAACAGATGAATGTCTGATCATTTTAATCTGATCAATTCTGTAGATAAACATGTTTCTAAATGCATGATCACTGAACAAATGACTTTAACTATTCATGATGTGAATTACCTGCACAAAACAAAATAGGGAAGCCTGTACTCTCTCTTGTAGACATTTTATCGAGCACCTCATCTTCAACCTCCATGTTTGTGCCTGATTATGCAATTTAGACTGTTATTTTGTGTATCACAAACATCCATTTAACCATTCACGATGTAAATTACCAGATCAATTAGACTTACTGCACAAACAGAAGATCGAAGCCGATACTTGTTCTTGTAGACATTTCATCGAACACCTGATCTCCACCCCCGAAATCAGCCACCAAAACCTACTCCTTGAATCTCAATCACACAGCAATGAATCGACGCTGCACATACTCATCAAGCCTATGAAGTGGACGATGACAGCAGCTGCAGTAGCAGGCTCGCGACAGCGGCCAATGAAGAAGCCAAAAGTATGGATAATCGCGTTCGCATCAGTCGTCTGCTGCTTCTGCCTCCTCCTCCTAGGTTACGAAGCCGTGATCAACTCTCCGGGAGGATCCGCTCGAGCTCTCGCCGCCTGTAACTTATTCTCCCCAGGCGGATGCGGAGGGGCTTCGCTGGAGCAGGACGTGAGGATGGGGATAGGGCAGATTGAGCAGCCGGATGGCAGGAATTTGACGGATGAAGAGACGTATAGTAAGGTTGTGGTGAGAGAGATCATGAAGACGCCGGCGGTTCTGAGTAGTAACCCTAAAATCGCCTTCATGTTCCTCACGCCTGGTACTCTTCCGTTTGAGCTTCTCTGGGATAAGTTCTTTCAGGTATATATATACTTTTTCTTTCCGATATTACTCCAAAGAAAAGTTAAATCCTTCAAAAAAATTGGACAAGCTAGAGAAATGTATGTGTTTTTGCATGCTATAATGCATTTTAGTTGCATCAATTAGAGGATGGGGAAGTACTTAGAGAGAAATGTAAGAGCCTAATCTTACAAGAGATGAGAATAATCCATGAAAAAGCAATTAAAGTTAGAATTTCATTAAAAATAAATTATTCAATTGTGTCGAAATTTTTCAATTGTCTATGAATGTTCATCAATATTGATGATCATCTACGCCGAAACAATGAACATCCTTTTGTTCATAAATTTGCTCATGAATGTTCAGGATTTAGTTTTTATGTTGCAGTACTTGTTTGTTTTTTGTCAATTTGTGTTACCGTTATATTCAAAAAAATGGTAGTATAATTTTTCTTGTTTGAAATCAGGGGCATGAAGGCAGATTCTCTGTGTATGTACATGCATCTAGACAGAAGCCAATACATATAAGTCGCTATTTTACTGGACGAGACATTCATAGTGATATGGTATGTCAAATTGTCAGTCTTCCCCATATTAACAAGTATTGTTAGTCTTTTTGTTCTTTAGTGACTAAATTTCTTTCTTAGTGTTAAGAGAATTTGATCTCTTAATAAAATCTGTGCAGGTGGCATGGGGAAAAATTTCAATGGTAGACGCAGAAAAGAGACTACTTGCTAGTGCACTCATGGACCCTGATAACCAACACTTTGTTTTGCTTTCAGACAGGTAGCTTTAATTCTTTAATCTTTTCATATGATTTGTGGACCGAGTTTAGGCGTGGATGTGAGAACGGCCTGTTCATATGAACACATAGATATAACCATACAATTCATACGTATGTGTCCATACAAGATCTTTTTCCATAATTTATTAGGTTATTAACAACATAATTGTATTTTTTGGATGAATGATGCTATACTCAAAATTTCTCTTCCTTTGTGTCTTTTTTGGTGTAATGCAGCTGCATACCACTTCAGAATTTTGACTATATTTACAACTATCTCATGTTTACAAATGTCAGCTTCATTGAAAGGTATGAAAAGCTTGACCATTGTTTCTACAAATAAATTATGCACTGCTAAATCATACTCCATTATGTTAAAGTTAATGGCATTAAGTTCTATTCCCTCGTCCCATTATATAAGCCCCATTTCATTTTCTGTCACTATTCACAATCCGAGATAATCTTCTCGATTTCTTCCAATTTACAAACAAAAACATAGTCATGTGGGGTCTTGTTTGATTCGTCTTTACAAGTACTACAACAATTTCAAAATTTTATATTTTTTACTAATACATAACTAGAGATATTGACAAAACAAAACGTACATCGGCATCCGTGCGAGTATATTAATGAAGATAGCAATAATAAGCATAATATATTAATGAAGATAGCAATAATAAGCATAATATATTTTACAGGAATCTTTTGGCTAATTTGTGTTTAAATCTTTGTAGCTTTGTGGATCCTGGTCCACATGGAAATGGTAGATATATAGAGTATATGTTACCTGAAGTTGAAGAACAGGACTTCCGAAAGGGCTCACAGGTATATTTAGATGCAGGTGATCTTAAACCTGATCTTTTAATCAAGTATGAAAAAATGAGGACATCTGAATTCAGTTACCACTTTATTTTTCAGTGGTTTACAATGAAGCGAAAACACGCCATACTTGTCATGGCAGACACTCTATACTACACAAAGTTCAGACTACATTGCAGGGTAAATCCTTGTTCAAGATTATTGCCAACGAAAACATATCATTATCGTTTCCAATTTCTTGTGTTTCTTGTTGTTAATGCTGGTGTCGTTGATGCTCTTCAGCCAGGTATGGAACGCGGGAAGAATTGCTACGCAGATGAGCACTATTTTCCAACATTTTTTCATGTCAGTAGTAGTATTCATTTGATAAAAAAAAATCTTGTACACAGACATATTCTCCTTTGTTTGTGATATCTTGGTCTACTTTTCAGATGGTTGATCCCCTCGGGATTTCAAATTGGTCAGTAACGTACGTCGATTGGTCTGAACGAAAGTGGCATCCGAAATCCTTCACAGCTCAAGATATCACTTTTGAGTTTCTGAAGAACCTTGCAGTATTTCTTCTTACACTTTCCTGTTAAATTTCTTAACTCATACAGAAATGCAGTTATCTAGTATTGTCTGACATTGTTACCTGCGTTGTAGGCAACTGATATGAACTTGCACGTAACTAGTGACGACAAGGTACAACCGTTGTTCTAAATTCAGTTAAATTTCAGATTGAACTTGAAATTGCACATTCATCAGACTGTCATATGTTGCCTTATGTAGAGATTCTTGATGGTCCCATGTCTATGGAACGGGCAGAAACGACCATGTTACTTGTTCGGCAGGAAATTTTATCCGGAAGCTTTGGGTCGGTTGATGCATCACTTCTCCAACTATGTAGCAGTTTAGGCGCGTCATCATCATCATCAACAACAACACAACTTTACTTAACGAAACACGAGTTGTCGACTATCTGAGATGTTTTGAGTTTGCTATAAGATGATCATCAGAATTAGAGTCTCGGTCCTGGGATAAGAGCTAACCACGCTGCTGCAACTTATAGAGGTTTACAAATTATAAACCTTTAAATATTCTTTATTGTTAAACACTTTTTTTTATGTTGAAGATCTTCTTGGCTGGTTAATTTGTCATAGCATATAGCAGTGAATGATGCAGAGTAAAAATGGTAAATTTTGGGGTATGGATTGATTTAGTTCTTTGGAATTGGAACTGTTTGTACCCAGCTTTCAGATTATATGAAATCTGTTTACTCATAATAGACAGTAGAATTATCTTCCTAGACTGTATATTAATCAATGTTGTGGATGCAAGTCCCTGAAGTTGTTCTTTTTTCTTACAGCAGTATTTGTCAAATTATCAGAAACTGCTAACCTCAAACCAAGATCCCGGATCTGCCAAACCTGAAATACAAGTACTCCGTATATCACTTGGTTGGTTGCATAAATATTTTTGGAATGACTGAAAGTATTTGCTACTTTTGGAAACTATCCAATGCTCGGACACTATAAATAGCTCTCAAAGATTTGTCTATTCTTCCTAAAATTCCTTTCTTCGGTTCCTCTTTAAAGGACCTACTGGCTTGTTATATAAACAAGTCTGTCGGTGCTGCAACCAATTTTTATATTATTTAAACAAGTTTGACATTAGTGGCAAGCTAAAGCAAGATGATGGAATTCTTTTGGTCAATAAGCTCTTCCAGTTGGCTGCTGACAAATTTATGACAACCCATTTGACTAAATTACAAGGATTCAAGGAAAACATTAGGTTGATACTTGATTCAAGTTCTTTTTTGGAATTTTGTGTGTGTATCACATTGTTTAGGCGAGTCCAACAAGCCAAGACTAATTACGATATTTCTTGTTGTCACTTCTAAAATTCAAACTAGCAACCTAAGAAAAACTATTAACATTCTACATGAATTCTTAACCAAGGAATAACATCAAATAGTTTTGATGCATGCTTTTGAGAATAGCTAGCTTTTGATTGTTAATGGTATAAATTAAAGTTAGCGTCATCATGATAATTGGAGAGAAAGTATTGACACTTGAGATCTTATCATAATACGGGGAAAAAGTTTTTCTAAAAACACAAGCATGATTTACATAATGAGAGAGTAGTTATCGGATTACTTTGGTAAGGTTCTATAGGAAAAAAGGAGGGAAAAAGGTTGTTGAAGAACAATTCCGGTAGTTTTTTTTCCGGGTCTGAACAGCCTGTCATCTTCATGTGGGTCTATTATGTCACAGTACAATCGGCGTCACTGTATTATTGTATGTATTAGTCGCTCTGTCCCATATTGATAGTCTCGTTTTCATTTTGAGCGTCCCCCTTTGATAGTCTCATTTTTATTTATATCCATAAATTTCTTACCAAAATACTTTTACTTTTAATATTTTACTCTAATTTAATCGTATCAATTTATAACCCCAATAACACTTTATCAATCAAATCAACCATCTACTTCGTTTTCTCCAAACTAATCTTCTCCATTTATCACCCAACTACCTTCAACTCCATTAAATTTCTTCCATTTTTTAACTCATTTCTTAACTAAACATCATATTTCATTAATTAAACACTTAACTTAATCTAATTAAAATTTTATTCTATAATTACCGGCCAAATAAATCACTTAAACCTATTAACCTAAGGTAACCCAGTCCACTTCCTAATCTACCCAGCCCAAAAAAAACCCTAAAGCTCCTTTGTTAAATCCCTTATCTTCTCTCTCTCTCGTTTCATTCTTCACCGCCTCCTTCAGAAACCCTAAAACACTCTCTTTTCTTCTCTTCCTCACAACCTCTCTGTTGGATCTTCCTCCCTCAAAATCACCATGTCCATCGACTCCACTCACACTCGTCCCTCCCAAAGCTTCACCAAAAGTGAAACCCGTCCCTCTTTCGAGAGGAATCACCACTACTCGGACATGGAACCATCAAGCTCCCCTAGCTAGATGAGGGAGGAAGATCCGACGTCGGAGAGCAACACCTCGAGTGGTGGGTGTTCTCTATCGTTCCCTTGCGAAAAGGGGGCTTCATGCGACGGGAACCACCTCTACACTCCCGAACGGAGACAGAGCACCCCCACCACTCCCGAGTGGACAGAACCGGAGCCCAAACACTCAGTCGAGATTCACTGGTCGCCGGAGCTTTCAGACAACGAGGCGATTTCTCGTCCTCGCGAGGTGATAGTCATCCCAGATACGCCGACGCCGGAGCTGCAGATCCCAGATGCCCCTACGCCGGAGAAGGTGATTCCCGATGGAGATGCTGTTGAGATGCTTCCTAGTGATGCTGTTGAGGGCTTTGATGAGGTGTCCCCTGAGCCGGTGTCCCCTGAGATTATTGTCATCCCTGATAGCCCTTCCCGATCAGATACAATCTAGCTAAGTCGCTCCTGTTATCTTATGCAGTCTTGGACATATTTTGTTTTTGCCTTTGTGGTTTTGGACCTCTGATGGACAGTACCGGACAATGTTTTGTTGTTTTGTGGATGTTTTGTGGAAAACTTATGTTTACTGTATTTTGTGGATTATTTTGTTGCATTGTCTTGTAGATTTTGGTTGGCTTGTTGACAGGTGCTCTGAATTGAATAGTTAATCTATTCAGTTTGTGTATTATCTGTGATCCATTGAGCATTAGCATGGTTGGTAATCCACAAAATACAGAGTAACATTTGATGATCTACTGAGCATGGTTGTGCATAATTGGGTTTGATTCTCTGCTGTCTGACTGTGGATGATGGTTTTTTATCTCATTCTCTGCTGTCTGAATGTGGATGATGGATTTTTGGGTGCTCTGTTTGAACATATCACAAAAAACTGTCTATATGTGCCATAGGAACTTTTTTGCATTTGATTGTAACGTGTGTGATATTTTAAGTTAGTGTGTAGCCGTGTGTATTATCTGAGATATTGCAGTAATATCAGTGATGAATTTTTGTGATGCTTTTATATGCTCGGCTAAGATCACTAGCTTAACTTGCCATAAGAACTCTCATTTGCAATGAAGTAGATGCCTATCTGGTATGTGTAGATTAGTTTTTTGTGGTAACTGGTCTATGATGAATCCTTATTTCTGAGATGATGATCCTAGTATTTTTGCAACTTAAATGTGCTATAAGCCACCATTTACTTGTAACTGAATTGCTAGGCTTATCTGGTATTATGAGTTGTTAAAATTGGGTTTGATTCTATGATGTTTGGGGACAACTGAGACCTTGAAATCATAACTTCATTCATAGCATTCATATTTTCTTCCATTTTCCAAAAACGATTAGCATACAAAAGAGTTTCTTAATGTCACATTACTCTCTAGAAATGTGACATGTAGAAACTGATAGAAAGCCTTAATATTACTGAGTGTTTGATGTCCCCTTTGTTGTTGGTTGTGTTGCTTCTTCATCTGTTGTTCTTGTTTGAGTGTTTGATGTCCCCTCTGTTGCTTGTTGAGGTCTTGTACCATGAACTATCTCCCATGCTTGTTTGACAGCCCAGTCTGGGGCAGTTATTTCTCTTGGTAGCAAGCCTAGTGCTCTCATCTTTTGCTTACTGAAATGTGGCATGTCATACCCATTACCACCCTCTGGTTTTAGAATTTCATTCATTACAAATTGTAATGTATGCCACACATCTGACAGTGTTAGTGGTGCCAACTCATAATAAGCCTGATGTACTGCAGCTAGCATTTCTGTAATTGTCTTTGGCATTTTTTTGTGCATTAATGATTGGATGCTCCTGAAAAATCCAAGGTCTAGAATATTAAGATCTGGACTATTTGCTGGTTGTTGTATCAATATGAATGTGAATCCTTCTTGTTGATACACTTCTTGCCACTGTGGATCTTGCTGAGTTATGTGTGGCCTTGCATTGTCTTGTTGAATGAATATTGTTGCATGTCTTCCCTCAGTTGGCCACTTCTCTTTGATTGCTGGAACAATTTGATTAATCAACATGTTTCTTGTTGCATCTTTGTTGACCCTTTCCACCAACTTGGTGACCATTGTCCCCTTATCTCTGTTTTTAGAATTCCTTTTTGCTGGTTCTTCAAATGAGAATGGAAATATACCTTTTTTCCCATCAAAAGTGCATATCCCCTCTGAGTTGTATCTTGGTCTGGCAACAGCAGCTGTAAACATAACCTTTGGAATAAATTTGGTTGAACTGCATGATCTGTATTGGCCTTTTTCATTCCTACCTAGATACAATTTCTGTGATTTCCTTGTTTGAAAGAACCATTTCTCATCTATGTGTACAAAATCATACATAGGATAGTACTCTGTTTTTGATTCTGCTGTGTCCCCTTTTAGCAGCCTCAAACACCATTTCAGCCTATTCAATTTATGTACATTTGACAAACCTGGATGAATGGCATTGCTATGTGGCTTGATTTCTCCTTTTTTGATTAGCCTATGACATGCTGATTTTGATATGTTCAGTGAAGCTGCCAAGTCCCTAACACATGTTATGTCCCCCATGTTGATTGTTGCTATTGCTGCTTGGTCTATCTGAACTCTCTTCCTTCCACTGAGGTGAAAATTTGTAGTGAATCTGTAATATTTCCATTTGCTCTGCTTGCTGCTTTGCTATATGTCATATTCTGCTTATAGTCTTACGTGCTCTGTTAAAATGTGTTGCAGCTTCATTTATGGCACCATGTGGTAGTTTGTCCCATGTAGTTCGTTGGAGAAGAAAGGTTAGGATCTGCATCTTATCCAAACTGCTGAGTCGGGTAATGGGTGTCTGATGATGCTCTGCTGCCTCTTCATGCTCTGCTTCTGCTTCTGCTTCTGGATGATTGGCTTCAGGTAAGAAGTTAAGATCAAAGTCATAGTTATCCATGTCCCCAACTGGCCCTCCTTCTTGGGACCATTCTTCATCCATGTCCTCTTCATAGCTGTCGTCATCATCCAAAAGTGGGGCAGGATTTAAATCAAATGCTGAAGACATCCACTCCGGCAATGATGCTCCACAAATAAGAGAATGAAGTGAAGTGAAGTGGAAGTGAAGAAGAAACTGAATGAGTAAATGCTCTGTCTGTAACTGTATTTTTTACTGTAAAGGAATAAGAAGAAGGAATAAGAAGAAGAATGTACAGGAATTTAATAGGGAAGGATAGGAAAAATGAACAATAGCTGTTAGGGGTATTTTAGGTATGTAATTGTGGTGATCCGTGTGACTTGAATACTTGATTCTGATTGGTTGAATAAAAATGCATACTAGCATCTGATTGGTTGAATATAAAAAAATAATTTTTTCTCTCTCCTTTTCTCTTTCATCTGTTGTACTTTTGATTAGCCTTAATTCTTGTGCAAAGTCTCAAATAAGACTATCAATTCGGGACAGAGGAGTAAATAAAATGGCAAGGCAATAAAAAAAGTCAAAAAAAGGACTGAAAAACACCAAAAAAGTGAAAGCAAAGTGTTTGAAGTTACTTTATGGTCTCACAGTTTGCTTTTCTGATTGGATCCAACATTCCAACACACAGCTCAACACACATTCCAACCTGCAAACTTTCCTCTCTTGCTCAATTCGGATCACTCCCTTTTTTCTGGGTGTTTCTCTTTCACTTGTTCTTCATCAATCGGATCAATAATTAAAATTCTTATTCAATTTTGCCTACTTTCTATGCTGTTTGAGGTAATTTTATCATTCATACTTCAAACTTATTTGCTATAAATGTATTACTTGATTTTAATTCTTGCTTATGATATCTGAATTGCAGAACTGGGTTTGTGTTTAGTTAGACAGAAAACATAAACACTAAAAAATGGCTGTTGATGGGATGAGATTCTTAGTTCAGTTAAGAAAATTGTCGATCAGAACAGTCAGAGCAAGCACTAGATCAGTTCGTAAACATCCCTTGCTTGTGGGTGGTTTGTTGTTTGTGATATTCTTGTACAGATCTTCCCCCTTTTTGTTTTCACTGTTGGTTTCTGCTTCTCCTGTTCTTGTATGTACTGCTGTGTTGTTGGGTACCCTTTTGAGCTTCGGTAATCCCCAAATTCCTGAATTTGATAAGGATGAGAAAATAAGCTGTGAGATCTCATCTTTAAAAACTGCTGCTGTGTCAAATTCTAGTACTGTTGTCCACAAAGAAGAAGATAATGATTTGGGTGATTCAGCATTTTCTGTCAGTAGATTTGAGGGGAGTGTTTTGACACCTCAGAATTCGGGGGAGATCGTTTTCGAGCAGCAATCTGTGAGCCGTGAGGTTGAATTCACAAGAGAAGATGATGATGAGGTGCTAGGGTCTGAAGGTGATCATGGTGTTATTGATGAGAGTTTTGAGTCTGAGAATTTTGAGGAGACTACTCTGACATTTGAAGGGGAGGGTACGGATTATGAGGTGCAAGAAAAAAGATTTGAGAATGACGGGTCTAGAGAGGGATCGGATTATGGTAATGTGGGTGATTTTGCTGAGTCTTCCTCGGTTCCATGGACTCGAGTCAATGGTGATCATGGTGATGATCAGGAAGATGAGGATGATGACGATGATGATGATGATTCTGGATCTGACGGCGATGAGAGTTCGTCGCCTGATCCTTCTATGGCTGACATCATCCCCTTGCTTGATGAGCTGCACCCTTTAATAGAGTGTGAAAGTCTAATCCCTAATAATCTGTCACGTGAGGATTCTTCTGGTTTTCCCAGGAATGATTCACATCATTCTGATGAGGAAACTGATCATAAGTCAGAAGAAGAAGAAGAAGAAGAAGTTGGTGATGATGATGATGAAGAAGAAGAAAACCGAGGAGACAAAGAAGATGCAGAGAAATCAGCAATAACATGGACAGAAGACGACCAAAAGAATCTGATGGATTTAGGGAGCTCAGAAATGGAAAGGAACCAACGTTTAGAAAGCCTTATTGCAAGGAGAAGAGCGAGACGAAGTATGAGAATGACACCCGAGAGGAATCTGATAGACTTGGATGATCTCGTTCTTCCCTTTCAAGTTGCTCCTATTTCAACAACAAGGCAAAACCCATTTGATTTCCCTAATGATTCATTTGACAACATGGATCTTCCTCCAATTCCCGGTTCTGCCCCGTCTATAATGCTGAAAAGAAGAAACCCTTTTGATATTCCCTATGATTCAAGTGAGGAAAAACCTGATCTAATGGATGACAGTTTTCAGCAGGAGTTCATGCCACCTATTCAAAAAGAGCCAGTTTTTCGTAGGCATGAAAGTTTCCATATAGGATCTTCAATCTTTGAATTTCCCCGCCTTGAGGCTAGAGATTCTAACCGAACTAGCAGGTTCAGACCGTATTTTATTCCCGAGCGTTTGGCGTCAGAAGGAGGATCAAGCGTTTCTTCGTTTAGTGAAGCCTCGTCATTCCAGAGGCAAATAAGTGAGCTCAGTGGCTCCTTGTTGTTTCACAGACAAATCAGTGAAGTTAGCGAGACGTCTTCATTTCAGAGACAATTGAGTGATCTGAGTGAGTCAAAGGCGAGCTCAGCTGCTGAAACTGAACCAGTGTCTCCAGAGTTGAATCAGGAGGAAATGAAGGCAGGTGATCATGATCATGATACCGAAATAGATCATGCCTCTGAACATGTTGAGCATGGAAGCCAATTATCTGAAAACTTTGATGATCAGATTGAGAAAAGGGATTTTGATCTTCAAATGCCAGAAATCATATTGGGGGAGGAGTTCAACCAACATGAACAAGGACTTGGTGCTGAGATAAATTTGGGGAGCAGTGGAAATGATCGTGATGTAGATTCTTGGGTGTCTGAGGCCAGTGATTTAGTTGCTTCTGCAGTGATTATTGAAAGCTCAATATCATCAGAGCATAACGATGTCAAAGAAGCAGATGAAGGATTGGTTAAAGGAGAAGAAATCGGATTTCATTCAATAGAGAATTCTGATGTTGAAAGTGAGAATTTATTTAACACTGAGAATTTATTCAACATGTCAGATTTCCATCATCACCACAGACACACTCATTCAGCTGAAAGAAGTGTTCTCGAGACTAGTCTGACATTGGAGACGATTGAAGAAGAACATATTATCAGCCCAAGCTCATCACTAACGTCAGAGGGCCTCAAACTGGATGATGCTTTGATCTATAAGGAGCGTATTAAGCCTGATGATAACAATTCTGATTTTCCAACCGAGCAGACTGTGGATTCGTCAAATTTGGGTCTCAGTATGGAATTGGAGGAAAGTCGTGTTGAGGATCCTGTTAATGATTTAAGTCCACAGGGTTCCAGAATCAATCTGTGCATTTCTTCCGAGGAGCTTGCAGATCTTGAGAGCAAGGACCTTAAACTGGAACAAGAAAATGTTGGAGAACATAGTACTAAAGTTGACCCAGGTTTTTTCAGTATAGCTGATGTCTCAACTGAAGAACCTTATTTGGTTAATGAAAATGCTCTTCTGCCTGCAAATGTTGTCAATGTCTCAGGGAGTTTCGAGGAGCAGGTAATTTCTGTTGCTGATGAAGGTCAATCTGTTGAAGATCATTGGTCAATCCATTCTCCTCCATTTCACTGTGAAGAGGTAATTAAATGAAACCCTTCTTAGTTATAGTATTTTCTAGCACCAATATAAGCACTTTGAATAATGGCTATTTCATGAGTTCTATAATGGAACAAATCTAGTATGAAAATGATTTTATTAGGTATAATAAGGGCTATTTTCTCGTTTGCAGGATCCATTTGTTCTTCCTGAGACGCTTGAGGGAGTGAGCAGTGAAAACATACAACATAGTGAGGTTTATCCCGAGATGAATGATTTGCTCAGTCCTCCTCCGCAAACTGTTGGAACCTCCAGTATTTTTCAAGAATTAGCACAGGGGCCTGTAAGTGATTTCATAGATTTCAGTGAGCCTGTTGAAGGAGGAGGCGAATTTGAATTTGAGAGCTCCATTTTTGGAGATAAAAATACCGCATTCACTGATTCTTCTGTCCCACAGAGCGATATAATCACAGAAATGGACGAAGCATTGCTTTCAGAATTGGATGTTGTTGGTGACTTTCATGTCACGGAACTAGGAGTGCCGTCTACCCAAGAAACTCTTGAGGCAGAAAACATAGACTCTGGTATCAATGAGCTCCAAGAAACTCAAATGTCAGAGGGCAAGAACCTGTTTCAGTCTCTGGATCTTGAATCTGTTGAGAATATTGAGAAATCTGGTGATGACTATAACCAAAAATCTTTCCCTGATCTCTTCTTCATCAATGAAAGTCAACCTGAAGTTCAGAATACAGATGTTTTTAACGATGAGCTTTCATACGTTGAACCAACTGAGAATGTTAAGCAGTTCAGTGATGAGGATCCTGAAAAATCTGAATCTGAGGTCTTATTCATTAATACATATGAACCAGAAGTAGAAGATGCAGAAACTGGTATAGCTCATATTCCAGAACCTGAATCTAGTCAGAGTGATGAGAATGCCGAAATATTCGGAAGTGTTGAAGGAACTGAAGTTGATCTTTTAGGAGGTTTCGAGTCAGATATCAAAACTGATGACCCAGTAACCATCCTTGGCGATACCAGCGAGCTTGAGAAGGAACTAATGACAGAAACAAGTGAATCCTTCACTACCGTGGAAGAAGAGATTGAAAGACCTACAGTTGCTTCCATTGATGTGTCCTTGGATTCTCGTGTCTTAGAGAGTAGCACTTTGATTGAGGAGGGATCAACTGAGGAAATAACTGAATCTGTTCATTCTTTGGAAGAAGAGATCGAAAGGGTTGATGCCATTAATGTGTCCTTGGACTCTCATGTCTTAGAAAGTGAAACTATGATTGAGAAGAATGAACTAGCTGAAGAAGTAAATGAATCTGTTTATTCTGTGGAAGAAGAGATTGAAAGATCTGCCAATGATGATCTGATTGAGAAGGATGAACAACCAGCTGCAGAAATAAGTGATACAGATCCTCCCATGGAAGAAGAGATTGAAAAGTCTGCCATTGATGCCTCTTTCGATTATTTGATTGAGAAGGACGAACGACCAGCTGCAGAAATAAATGATACAGATCCTACCATGGAAGAAGAGACTGAAAGCTCTGCCATTGATTCCTCTTTTGATGATTTGATTGAGAAGGATGAACATCCAGCTGTAGAAAAAAATGATATTGATCCTGCCGTGGAAGAAGAGATTGAAAGGTCTGCAACTGATGCCTCTGTTGATGCTCTGATTGGGAAGGATGAACAACCTGCTACGGAAACAAATGATACTGATGCTCCCATGGAAGAAGAGATCGAAAGGTCTGCCATTAATGCCTCTTTTGATGCTCTGATTGAGAAGGATGAACAACTAGCAGCAGAAACAAATGATACAGATCCTGCCATGGAAGAAGCGATTGACAAGTCTGCCATCGACGCCTCTAGTAATGATTTGATTGAAAAGGATGAACGGCCAGCTGCAGAAATGAATAATACAGATGCTCCCACCGAAGAAGAGATCGAAAGGTTTGACGATCTCATTGAGAAGGATGAACAACCAGCCGCAGAAACAAATGATTTAGATCCTCCCATGAAAGAAGAGATTGAAAGGTCTGCCATTGACGCCTCTTTTGATGATTTGATTGAGAAGGACGACCGACCAGCTGCAGAAATAGAAGATACAGATCCTCCAATGGAAGAAGAGATCAAAAGGTCTACCGTTGATGCTTGTTTTGGTGATCTCATTGAGAAGGATGAACAACCAGCTACAGAAACAAATGATGCAAATGCTGACATGGAAGAAGAGATCGAAAGGTCTACCTTTGATGCCTCTTTTGATGATCTCATTAAAAAAGATGAACAACTAGCTACTGAAAAATATGAGACAGATCTTCCCGTGGAAGAAGAAACTGAATGGTGTGTCATTGATGCCTCTTCAGACTCTCAAGTCTCTACGAACGAAGCTCTGATTGAGAAGGATGAACAATCAGATGCAGGAACAGATGAAATGATTTCCCCCATGATACAAGAGATTGAAAGGTCTGTCATTGACGCGTCTTCAGACTCTCATGTTTCAGAGAAAGATGCTGAGATTGAGAAGGATGGACAACCAGTTGCAGAAATAAATGAACCAGCTCCCACCATGGAAGAAGAGATCGATGCTCTATTTGAGAATACAGAAATAAATGAATTTGTCCCTGACATGGAAGAAGAGATAGAAGGTTCCGCTAATGCTGGCATTGACGCATCCTCAGACTCGCATCTCTCAGAGAATGATGCTCAGATTGAGAAAGATGAACAATTGGCTGAAGAAATAAATGAATTAGTTACCACCATAGAAGAAGAGAACTATGTTCTGATTAAGAATGCAGAAGCAAATGAATCTGCTCCTATCATGGAAGAAGAGATAAAAGGATCTGTTAGTGTTAATGCTGGCATTGATGCGTCTTCAGAGTTCCACGTGTCAGAGGACGACACTCAGTTTGAGAATGATGAACAACCAGCTGCAGAGACAAATGTATCAGTTCCTTTCACGGAAGATATTGAAACGTCTGCAATTGATGCCTTAACAGACCTTGAAGTCTCAGAGAGCAATGCTCTGACTGAGAATACAGAAACTAATGAATCTTCTCTTGTCATGGAAGAAGAGAAAGAAATTGTAAATGTTGGCATTGTCACGTCTTCAGACTCTCATGTCTTAAACAACGACACTGTGATTGAAAAAGATGTACCGGCTCAAGAAGTGGGAAATCATGAAGCTGATTCTCTTCCTGCATCTCAGCAACTGACATCAGCACAGACTCCTTGTATGCAGATAGAATCTGCTGAATCACAAGCCTTGCAAGAGGAAGATCATCTGATGGGTCAAGCACAACTTCTTGTTGGGGATCTGGCGACATCAACAGAAAATGTGTCAGTTACCGAGGAATCCTTGGACAAAGGATCTAGTGATGCCGCTCCTGAAATGCACAAAAGAGAGGAAGAATGAGATGGACACCTCACTTCAGATTTTCAATATAGTTGCTGTTATTAGTCCTCTTTTAAGGACCAGTTTGAGCTGCTTCTTTTCACCTTGGTGGTGAGTTTTGTGATTGCTTTGGTGAGGTTTTCCTGAACCGCTAGGAACTCTGATTTCACTGAGCTTCTAGCAGGCATATTTATTTCTTGATTTTTTCTTTATGGGCTGTGGTTGGGTTTCCTACTCATTTGTTGATATCTTGGGTGTTAATTGTGAGGCCTTTTTTGAAATTATAGGTTCCATTTGCTATGTATTGCAGAACTATGGTTTGTAAGAGTTTGTGTATCCCCTGCTTGAAGCTCTAATTTTACTGACTGCTTCTAGCAGATCTTTCCTTGTACACCGAGTTTTGGATTACAGGTGTTTTTTGTAGTAAGTTTGTATGTCAAAAGGCATTTTCTGCTACACAGCACAATACAAAACTACATATGAGTTAATTTAAATAAGAAGTAAAAAATCTTCTACAATGCACTAACTTTTCAACACGAGCATTTTGGTAACAAGCTTTTTTGTCTAATAAATCTCAATACAAACTTACTACAAAACAGATGGGCGATCTCACCAAAGCGCTGTGGCCTTAAAAGAGTACCACTGGCCAAGCATAAGTTACAGTTTCCGGAAAATTTAGTATAAAAAAAGCCAGAGAATTCCAAGAAAATTTGAAACTAAAACAATAGCACAAGAAACTTAACTCTTTTCTTTAGCAGCATCATTTCTCCATTTCCTCTTCAGATTCCTTCACAGTGCTTCCTTCATCTACAACAATCGGTTGATTGGTAACAGATTGCTCCTGCATTTCAACACCAGTTTCAGTTGACTTTGGATCATCAGCCTCTGTTGAGTCATTTTGCTGTTCAGATTCCTTCACAGTGCTTCCTTCATCTACAACAATCGGTTGATCGGTAATAGATTGCTCCTGCATTTCAACACCAGTTTCAATTGATTTTGGATCATCAGCCTCTGTTGAGTCATTTTGCTGTGGCTCAGAAGCAGGAGTTTCTATTACAGGAGACTGGTCGATTTCCATAGAAACAGCTGATGGTATTTCCTCAGATGGGGTATCAGGATTTGCAGGACCCACAACAAGATCTTGAGTATTACTGTTTTCTTCAATCTGTTTCTGGGCCTCGGCTTGTTCACGGTACTTGCCCATGACTTCCTCAGTCCTCTGCAAATCTGTCATGAGACCTCCGTAGCGTTTTTGTAAGGATTTCTCGAGCTCCTTCTGCTTTTGGACTTCGGTCCAGAGGTCATTGATCCTAAAAGAGGCTGCAGATTTTTCCTGCTTCTGTAAAGCCACAAAGCAATCAAGTTCTGTCCCTGCTGTGTCCATTTGCTTGAACGTTGAATCGATTTGTGACCAAAGCTTGCCAGCCCTGACCTGAGACCAAAAGATATAGGTTGAGCTACTATACAACTTCATGGACGTATTTATTAGATGAAAACGAAAACTGAAATTCCTTACAATCCATGATAATTAACTAAGCAAATGGACCACGTCAAGAATATCCAAAAACGAATAGTGAAGGCGTGAAGCGATTAAGTGTGGAATCCTAATTAATTGCTGGGACACAGCGAAAGGTGCGGAATATATATTGGCATGGAGAAAGAACGAACTTTAACTGGGTTCTTGCAGAAGGAATGTCACATACACTTTCTATGTACGGGCATGTAGAACGTTCAGATTTCTTTTTAAAAAAGAGTAGAACATTTAGATGAAAATAGGCTGTTACGAAAAAAGCTAAGATTTTTCAAAAATGGACATCTGAATACCAAAAATGAGGCAACAAAGTTGAAAATTAAGAGGAGGTAATGGGAGGAAGTGTGGCCCATTGGCCCCTTCATAGTTTTCAATTAGTAAAACTAGCCCCAACTAGTTTTTATTAGAGAAAACTAGCCCCTTGGGTTTATATTTTCCCCTTCGGGTAGGGGGTTAGTTTCTTAAGGGGTTACTTTCCTAATAAAAACAACACACATGATCATTTACCCATAAATAATGGCTGCTTTTTGGAATGTTAACTCAAGTTTAAATACATCGGACCTTAGAATATTGAAACAAAGTAGAAACCTAAGAAGAATCACAAGTCGTGAAATAAGTATAAAGCTTGATGACATGAAGTAATCTTTCTATAACACTGACTATAATCCTATCCTTTTTAATGTAGTGACAATGGAAGTCAAAGCATTTCAGTTTCAATTCGGACTCAGTAGGATTAGAATAAGCAGATAGCATTGATAGCACTAACGCTGCTTATGTAACGTAAAGGATAGACAGAGAAGCAATCCTTTGAATTCAGAGAAAAATTGGAAGAAGCAATTATCATGTTTACATGGACCAGATGACGAAAAAATCTTCAATGATTCTCCTTGAAAAAGGAAGGGTGGGGAGGAAATAAGAAAACAAAGTGAAAATAGAGTAGTCTAATTTTGTACAGGATTTCTTTTTCCCAAAGCAATCTCTAGATTCTCTACTGTAGAACCCACCCATATTCATAACGCAAAGGTAAAAAGAAGGTCAACTTTCCCATCACTGCCACTAACAGATGCCGACTCAGCAGCCAGCCTTACAGACTACGTACTTTTTCCCCTCTTCTCTTGTCTTCTTTTTGGGAGTGTGAATGTGTACGGTTAAAGCCACTAGGAAGGATATTCCAAATAACATAACAGCAAAAAATATTTAAGGAAATTGTTTGTATAAGCACATACCTCATACCCATGAGTGTGGACCTGAATCTTCTGTTCAAGGCGTTTTGCCTTTTTTGTATCATCATCCATTCTCTTCTTAACATTTGCAAACTCATCTTGAAGAGCAGCAAGTTTCTCCGTATTTCCAGCAACACTTGCAAGACCAAAAGCACTGCGTCCAGGAAAGTACATCATATCATTTAAGCTAGTGTTATGTGCCTCAATGAACTCATCAAGAGGCTCATCATAGTGCCCCATGGCTGCACGAACATATTCAGACTCCTCTTTTACTAAAGCATCAGCCTGAAACAACACGATTACATTTGCATTAAAACTTGTACAAAGGCTAGGTACTATTAATAAGACAGCACTCATATCCAAACAAGTCAACATTTCACTTGTAGAAATTTAATTAGAAGACTGAAGAAGAGGATACTAGTCTCGATATGTTTTCAATCTACAGATACTTATAAATGCAAATGCAGCTAGACTGGAAGCAAAGCACACAATAGAGTAATTAGCTGCTAATATTGATGAAGTTCAGGGAAAGTATGTCAAATAAGCTCGTAGACCTTGGTTAATTTAGATAACAGTGAATCAGTTTAAAAATGCAGAACATTATGATGAGATCGATTTAAATCGGTGGTTGATTTATACTCTTGTTTAAAATTGATACTACAGTACCAAAAAAGTCTTCAAATTTCACATACATAATTGAAGCTAATGTACATGTCTAGAAGTTAGATCTTGAACAAGTAAGAGGGTTGGACTTTTTAGCAAAAATATTCATTCCCCCGAAGAAACACACATTGTAAACCAAAGCATTAGAATGGCAAACAGCAAATCAGTTCACATATTCATCACCCAAAATCAGGAGGGGGATGATAAAAGTAGGTAACCATGTGGCTGCAAATTTATTTTTTCAAGCTAGCTGGAAACAAGGACAATAAATGATTAAATCTTCTTTTACATAAAAAAAACTAGGGAAATAAATATTTCTCAATAACAGGGGTATACACTAAACAGCTCCTCATAACTTGGGTCATTGTAGATCTCTAAAAAAATATTGCCTTCAGAAAATTATATCATATAACCTTCCAAATAATCTAACACATATTTCAACAGTGTGTTTAAAACATAAGAACATAAATGATGTGTCCCAAATCAAGAGAAGATTAGTACCTCTTTCAGTTCATCTTCTTCAAAGTCTTCTATGGCAGGAACAGAAGATTCTAGTTTACCATTAGCAGCACGCTTAGTTCCTTTCTTTTTCTCCTTTTCTGATTTCTCATCAAGTGGATACTTCGCATTATCGTGTTCCAACAAACTCACTAGCTCTCTCCTTACCATTTCATCAGCTTGCTCGATCACAGTCGGAGGCACAAAAGAACTTTTGTCTCCATCCCCTTTTAAAAGAGACTTCTTAATTAGTTCCAAAGAAGCAACCGGAGGTCGTGGAAGTTCCCGCTGAAGTACTTTCGATCTTTTCTTAAGCAAAACCTGCATCCTTGCTTCTTCCGCTGCCTTCTCCCTAGCTATTCTATCGGACATATCTTCCTCAATTTTTTCTTCTACCTCTTCTTCATCTTCTGGAGCGGGCTGCATTACTATCTGATACTCGTTCTTAGGCTGGGGCAGCTGACTCAGACCAGAGCGCAACGTCCTCTTTAACTCAGCCTGTCTCCTATGCTCAAGTTTTGAACTATCGTGCATATCCACATCCTCATTAATACGGAGTTCATCTCTGAGTGGGGTACCTCTAGGTGTAGTTCCAAAAGAAGAGCCATCCCTTGACGGTGTCATTCCAGTACGAGGAGTAAGACTTGCGCCTCGGGGAGTAAGACCTGCGCCTCCAGGTGTTGCAGAAGGCGTAAGCATCGGGTTGGGGGTCTGAATTTCTCTTTTCCTAGGTGTCACACCTGAAAAGTCAGAAGGGTGTAACTCTGGATTATCCCCTCCTAGCAAAGGTGTTTGAGATTCTCTTAGCCTGGCTAGATTTTCAGCCTCCATCATAACAGCATCACCCTTTCCAGCAGGCGTTCTCTGAGGTGTGCGCAAAGGTGTCATTCCCGGACGTGGTGTCTGAGAATACTGTGCAAGAAGAGCACGTGTTGCAGCACTACCTTCAGCAAGCTCTCCATTCTCAGCAAGCAGGTCACTAGCATAACCCATCTTTGCAATTTCCTCTAATTCATTATCTGAGATCTGTGGAGGAGGAAGCATGAGTTTTGACCGTTTCCTTACAGATTCTGGATCATTGAGTTTATTAGCCTGCATGATTGCTGCAGGCGCATCTTGTCTTTGGGCGATTTTGTTCTTTGCAATATCCTGTTTCCTCAGACGAGCTTCCCTATCAGCTCGTCTCTCTCCCTCAAGTTCCTCAATGGTAGTGGGAAACTTAGGCTGTTCAACAGGTCTATCTTCCTCAGTAATATCATAAAATCCAGAAGGAGGTTTCTTCTCGAACGGGATCTCAGCATTATAATCTATACCTTTTCTCTTCCTCTTTCTATTCCTACCATCAATTCCAGCAGCCTTAAGTTCTCTCCTTTTCTGCAAGGAAGCTAGCCTTCTTGCCTCTTCCAGCTGCTTCTCTCTAGCCTTTCTTTTAGCTTTCTTACCCCTCGTATTCGCCAATCTAGCCCGTGCTTCCGAAAGCATTTCTTTCTCATCCTCATCCATGTCAACTGGATCCGGACGTGCAGGCTTCGATTCCGGATTGGGATCGATCTCTCCTGGACGAAGCTTCCTTGGGTCATCACCTGCTTCATAATTCTCATCCTTTGCACAAGCAGCGTCAAGAAGCTTCTCATATCGTTCTAAACATTGTGATGGAGTACGCCCCACAATAGGAGCTATAGTTCTCCACTGCGTAGGCATAAGCTTGGCAAGATGTAACAACTTCTCATCTTCATCTCTTGTCCATTCAGTCTGTAAATTCAAAATAAAAACCAGGCTAAGTCACTGCAAACTACAACAAGTGAGGAAACAATAAAACCCTAAAAACACAACTCATGGGATGCAAAAGACTAGATAAAGCACACAAAGTTGTGACCCTAAACATACCTTCTTGATAGAAGGATCAAGCCACTCGTACCAGCGAGCTTTGCACTGTTTAGCAGATTTGCGAACGAGCAGCGAAGATATACGAGCCCATTGATTCTTGCCATATTTCATAACAGCTGCTTTAAGGATCTCATCTTCGGTGTTTTTCCAAACACCTCCTTTGATCATAATCCTCATGTTGATTCGTGTTTGTAGCTAACCCTCTTTTTTCAACAATTCTAGGGTTTAGGGCAGGAACGAATAGAAAACACACGGAATTGAAAACTCGAAGCCAGTGTCGGTCTTCCAAGCCTCTCCGACGAGTCTTTATCAGCCGGCAGGAGGCGGCGATGGGGCTGGTTAAAGGCGGCGGCGGAGAGAGAAAACGGAGCGGATGTGTGAATGGTGGAGATTGGGGATTTTCACTTCAGAGCTATCGAACTTCTTACCCCGCGTAGAGGTTTGCCCTGTATATTTTACTCTCTTTTTTTTCTATAAAATCTACAGTCTTTCTTCTTCTTTTTTCCTTCCGTATCGTCGAGGTCTTGTTTGGTATAGATATTTAGATATTTAGATATTGGGTATGAGTATCAATATATGGGCATGAGATATCGGGTATGGATATGAGATGGGCATGAGTATGGGTGATATCTTTGATATACCAAGTATTTGAGGGATATAAAAAACACACTCTAAAATCATTTCGATATCCACACCTGATATACTTGGCTCATACCAAACAACAGATATCGATATACTGATTATACCAAACGCAGATATGTATATGAGTGATATCTCATACCCATACATGATATCTAGATATCAATACCAAACGGGCCCTAATTATATTAAACTAGTGTAATAACCGTGTTAACCGCGTTAAGTACGAGTTTAATATAAAAATTAATTTTTAAAAATTAATTTTCTATTATAACATAAATAAGGTAATATTTTATTATAAATTAAATTATATTTAAATTCAAAAATGAAGATATCGAGTACTTTATACTTTATACATATAAGTTTTTATAGTAGAAACATATTGATATGATTTTAAATTTTTATTTATTTATTAAAATCAATTGTTGGAATTCTATAAACTATGTACAATTTTCAAATAGAAGTTCCAAATTGATATTAATGAACAAATTTTCAAGAATAATTATTGTTTAATTTCAATCATTAAAAGGATTTTTTAAAAATATATCTAACTTTTATTAACAATATTTTTTGAAATTTACAATTGATTTTGTTTAATAAATTATAAATCTAACAACTTACTCCTAAAAACACTCTTAGAGTTTGAAAAGGCTTAGCTTTAATATATAAGATAGATCACCGAAATTTTATACTCTATCTGTCCCAGTTTATAGTTCGGTAAGTTGGGTAATAACTCTTTTATAGGTTTTATTAGGAAAATGACTCATTTAGAAACTAACTCCCTATCCCAAGGGAAGTGGTTAGTTTTCTTTAACAAAAACTAATAAAAACCTACTTGGGCTAATTTTTCTAATTAAAAACTTTAAAGGGGTCATTAGAACACACTATTTCTTTATAATTACTGTTTGGAATCTTGACACTATTCATGGTTGAAGAGAATCTTTCGATTTTTTATCAATATATATCGAGAAAATAAAGTCATGGGTGATCTTGTTTGATTCATCTTGACGAGTACTTTAACAATATCAAAGTTTTATAATTTTATTTTATATGTAGTTAAAGATATTGACGATACAAAAGGTGTCTCGGCAAGTGTGAAAAAAGAAACATGAATTATAACCGGTACAGAGGGAGTACAACATTTACAAATCACTGTTGGTTTTAGCAATTTTGTCTTCAACTCCGTTAATGAAGCAATATTACCATTTTACCCCTGTCATTTTAAAAGACAAAAAGTAAAACGTTCATTCTGTCTTCTTCTTTCTCTTCCTCCTCTGCATAATCCACTTCATTTAGCTCAATCTCATTGATTTCTTAGATCCAGTGATTTTCACCGTCACCTCCGCCAAGAGGAGATCCAAGTGTCGATTCTCGCCTTGATTCCATTTTCTTCCTCTTCCTTTTCAGTTGATGCAAGTCCTCCTCATAATATTTTCTACAAAGCCACTAATATAAAAAATAGAGGTCTTTTTTATACTAAAATCAATTTAGGATTTTCGGTGATTAGGTTTCTGACATAGACGAAGGTGTGTTGGCGCACGAGAGAAAAGCTTGAAGGATTTTACCCCTATATTTAGCGGCGATCTGCCTTGAAATGGTCGTCGAAAACCTCTTCTTGGAGCGAATCTTGGACAAAAAGGGAGAAGGTAGTAGCCTCTCAAAGAAGTTTCTAAGAGGAAATTCATCACGAGCCTTCGATCTGATCTAGAAGATGGAGATCTCGTCGTCGGAGCAAGTGGAAGAAGAAGCATCTCCGGTTTTGGAATGGTAGGTGAAACAAGAGGCAGATCGATGACTTGAGTTTGAGGCTTTGAGACCATGATTATTAAATTCGCGAGTTGACTCGTAAAACCGTACGAGTTTACGAGTCATGGTATAGGTAACGAGTTAATTTGGGTGTGAGATTCGGTGAGCGTCAGACTCGTATCAGACTCGGTCACATTCGTAAATTTGTACGAATTTAGTAGACTCGTACGAGTCTGTTTGAGCTCCATTCTTAGCCAAATTTTGGCCTTTGGACCAAATGAAATAAAGGCCCAAATTTGCCTTGGTCATGCAAATCGTTTCAGCTCAAAAAGTTTATAAACTTTATCTTTAGATGTGTAGGGGTCCGTTTGGATTCCATTTTATAATGCATTAAAATGCATTATGTTTGATAAAATGCATTAAAATTTTAAACAGTGTTTGGATGACAAAAGTTTAACGTATTACATATACAATAAACATCGAGACGAAAAACATATGAATAGTAAGGGATGATAAACTTTAATAGGAGAATCTAAAAGTAAACTTGTATCGGTTATCAATCAATCGAAGTCATATATAGTATATGTTCATTAAATTTCATATAATGCAAATTAAATTTTAAAGCAAAATAATGCATTATGCATATAATGCATGACTATCCAAACGCACCATAGGACACTAGGACTAGAAACTAGCATTAACTTATAGATTTTATTATTACTTTTTAAAATTTAAAGGTTATTTATTATATTTATACATTATTTTATTTTTATTTATTATTTTATTAGTTTAGTAGATTCTTACGAATCTACGAGTCGAGTCTAGAGGACCCCGTCGAGTCACATGTAGATTCTCGAGTTTAATAATTGAGACTGAATGAAAGATATTGTTGCTCATGATCGTATTGTATTGATGAAATTTAGTTCGTTGTGAAAATAAAATCTTTTTTAAAAAAAAAAAAAAATTGGGGTAAATTGATCATTTTACGTCACTAACTAAAGGTGATTTGTAAAGGCAGCGTCTATATGCACACGTTTTTTTTGCTAAATGCACACTATTCTGTACGGTAACAGTTGCAGTACACATCTGTGCGTTAAGGCTTACCGCACCAAAGGAGTCCGGGGCATTGTTGGAATTTTTTCTGAAACCTATACGACGCTGGTGCGGTAAGAATTATCGCACAGATCTGTGCGTTAACATTTAACGCACACAGTTAATACGAGATTAATCCCAAAAAAAATTTAACTTCTGAAAAACCTGTGCGGTAAGTGTTACCGCACAGGAATTTTATTTTTTTTACTTAATAAATTTTTTTAAAAAAGTATTAAAATACTAATATCCTGTGCGGTAACACTTACCGCACAGGTTTAATATATTAAAAAAATATATAATATGGTGCGGTAACCCTTACCGCACCAGTTTTAAGTAATTAAAAAATCATAAATTGGTGCGGTAAGTGTTACCGCACCAATTTAGGTTATATTCCCGACCTTTCTTCCTCCTTCCCTCTTTCTGCGATTTTTTCTCCGCCGCCGCACTTCTTCTTCCTCCGTCCAATTTCCCGTCGATTAAGCCGCCAAATCTACAAATTGATGATGGATTCGAGCTCCCCCGAGCAAGCCGCATCTTCTAGGCCCAAAAATCCGGCCGGAGACGAGGGTCCAAGCTTCCCGCCGACGGCAGCTCTTCCTGCGGCGACGACGACGGCGACGACGTGGCTGGCTGTGGAGGATGAAGACGAGGAGGAAGCCGAGGTGCCACTGATTTACAGTGGTGGTGCCCGGAACCGGCCAAAATCCCGAGCCCGACGAGACCCCGTACCCACAGCCTGACCCGACCCGATACCTGAAGCCCGACCTGACCCGATTCCCGAAGCCCGACCCGGCCCGATACCAGCAGCCCAACCCGCTCCGAGGCCAAGAAACCGAAAGCGACCCGTTCAAAACGTCGGTCCCGGGTACGCTACTCGAGCAAATAGAAGGTTGAATTCCCAAACCGAGGCGCAACCGGAAACTTTTTCGACTCCCGTAGATCTACATCAAGTATGTATTTTTATTAAATATTCTATAACTTTTGTAATGTTTTTAAATAGTTTAATTATTTTATTTCGTAACGTTATGAAATTATTTAATAAGTAATTTCATAACGTTATGAATTTAATAATATTTGATAACGTTATGAAATTTTTAAATAAATTTCGTAACGTTATCAATTTATTTTATTTAATTAATTTATTAAATTTATAACGTTGTGAAATTAGTTATTTAATTTCATAACGTTATGAATTTAATAATATTTGATAACGTTATGAAATTTTTAAATAAATTTCGTAACGTTATCAATTTATTTAATTTAATTAATTTATTAAATTTATAACGTTATGAAATTAGTTATTTAATTTCATAACGTTATCAATTTATTTAATTTGATTAATTTATTAAATTGATAATGTTATGAAATTAGTTATTTAATTTCGTAACGTTATGAATTTAATAATATTTGATAACGTTATGAAATATTTAAATAAATTTCGTAACGTTATCAATTTATTTAATTTATTCTATAACATTATGAAATTAATTTATATGGTAACGTTATGAAATTAAGTAATTTATTGCGTAACGTTATAAAATTAAGTAATTTATTGCATCACGTTATAAAATTATATTATTTGGTAACATTATGAAATTAATTAATTTATTCGTAACGTTATGAAATTAATGAAATTTTATAACGTTATGAAATATAATAATTTCATAATGTTAAATATAATAATTTCATAATGTTATGAAATATGACATTCTATATTGTAAAAGTAATGAATTAATTATTTTATGAAATATGACATTGTTCTTCTCTTATTTTGTAACGTTATGAATTATTAGTATATAAAGTATTGAAATTAGGCGAATTATAACGTTAATTTCGTAACGTTATGAACAAAATGTTTAGAAATTAGAGATGATTTTGATTAGGATTGACGTTACAACAACTGTTTGTAACGTTACGACGTCATGAAAAAGACGTTTTTGAATTTGACGTTATTTTTGTAACGCTATGAAAATAACGTTACGATATAACAACAACATTAGGGGGTGCGAGATACGATGGCTTCTAGTGGTTTTGTTCCGGGGGCTCCTGTTGCTGCAGAGCGTGTTAGGAGGACGCAGATTACAGCGTCCATACGTCAGAGTTTTGCTACTGCTCGAGACCAGATGAATGCTTCTAGTTCGACACCCACTGATGTTACTGGTTCACTTACAGATACTGAGGCAGTTAGGGATTGTGGTCTAGATGTTGATCCGTCTGCTGATGATGAGGGTTACAGTGAGAGTGAGGAGGAGGATATGGACGTCGATGATACAGCTGTTGATTTGTATGATGATATGCTGGGAGACGGTGAGGGTTTAGGTACAGATTATATTGTATCTCATCCCGAGATACCGACAAATCAGCTTAGGAGAGACGACCCTCCTATTATTTCAGAGGATCATGCTGGTATGGGGCCTTCATCGCCAGCTCCTACAGATTTAGGTCCTTCGTCTCCTACGCCAGATGTACCACCTCCCCCGACTGTACCACCTCCCGATGCAGATCCTGTACCACCTCCTGCTGTACCTTGGATGCCCGAAGGTCCTTTTACAAATGAGTTGCTGAAGAGTTATGAGACGCACATCGCCAGGGCTATTTATGAGCTTACAGTTGTTGATCCTCCCGCACCTGTGATTCCAGCTGGCCCCCATCCTCTTCCTCCATTTATACAGAGACAGCGAGGAGGCCGAGGAGCTCAGGCAGATGATGATGTTGCTGATGCAGACGCTGTTGATCCTCCAGCACGAGGTGGACGCGCTCCACGCGGAGGACGAGGACGAGGACGTGGACGTGGACGTGGACGTGCTGCAGATCATGCTGATTTTCCACAGCCTGCTGATCTTCCATAAGGCGAGGCTCCTCTTGATTTGGTATGTATTTGAACTATAATGTTCATATGTGAAATATGAACGGCATTCTGTAGAAGTAACTGTGTTAATTTTTTACTTTTTTTCCAGACACGGAAGGTCGTCAAGGTTCACTTCCACACCGCCTACTGCACTCCACTAGAGGCATTTAGGAGACGTGGTCCAGATTCGTGGTTTCAGCTTGCAGAGCGATCTGGATTGACTGATCTACGCTATATCGGGTCCGGTCCTGTCGATCATGTGTTGGTTTCTGCTTTCGTCGAGAGATGGCACCCAGAAACCAACACATTTCATTTGCCATTTGGAGAGATTGGTCCTACACTTCACGATGTGGTTGAGATCCTGTCGCTGCTTATACATGGCAGGAGTTGTAGCTCAGTTTTGAGCAGGGAGGAGATCTTCACTTTTGTTGCTGAGATGCTTCACGTAGAGGAGGCACTGGTGAAGACTTGGTATAGGGATGGAGGCATTCCTTTGGGTTATCTTCAGCAGAGATTGAAGGATATGATGCGGATGGAGGATGGACAGAGAGATGAGAGCCTCATTGCGTCTATGTACTTACTGTTGCTTCTCGGCACTACAGTTCTAGTGGACAAGTCGACTACAGCAGTCAAGCACTGGTGGTTAGTTCTTTTGGCCGACCACGACAGCACTGGCCGATATGCTTGGGGAGCTGGAGTGTTAGCTCATCTGTATCGCAACCTTGGACATGCGTCGAGGCGATTGGCTATGGGGATGGGGAGTTCTGGCATTCTTTTGCGGGTTAGTACGCAAACAACTATACGATTGGCTATGTTTAGGAAGTCGAGTTCTAATTATCCTTTTTTTGCAGTCGTGGATCTGGGCATATTTTCCACATTTTCGTGGACATTTTGTGACAGATCCACTTTCTATGGACCACGCCGCAACTGCTATGAGGGAGGGCAGAGAGGTGCCACAGGGGAAGAGCACGGATCGTTTGGTTGCCATTCGTGGCATGCTTGACCGTGTTCGTTATGAGGAGGTCAGATTTTAAGAATGTATGCTTTCGTTATATTGTGTGAATGTAAACTATACTAACTGTTTTGTAATGTTTTGTTGCAGGTTAACTGGTTTCCCTTTTCAAATGTGGATTTCAGACTTCCGCAGTACGCCCCGTCTTTGTTTGAGGGCATTCTCCGTTGTCTGGACATCGAGGAGCTCTATCAGCCAGGTCGCCTGCTGCGACAGTTTGGACATGTGCAGGGTATCCCAGATCCTCCCCCAGAGCCCATCCAGGTGACACGTAACAACAGGCTGACGCATTATTCAGTTGGCTTTGAGAAGGATCTGCTTGGTGTGTGGGATCAGGACCCCAGGCCTTTGATACAGATTCGGGAGCCACGAGCGACGTACTATTGGGCAGTCACAGATGATTATCTCGATTGGTATGATCGAGTTTCTCGTCCTCTGGTGGATCCCAGATCACGTAGACTCGATCGTCCAGTTGGTCCGCTGCGTATTCCACCTTCGGTTGACAGTTTTGCGATACGATTATAAATTTTATTAGTCATATTCATTCAATTAGTATATTTGATTGTAATGTTTTGATATGTTGTTAATATAGCGGACCCAGCTAGTAACTTGTGAGATTTGAGCTTTCTTGGAGACACCACCAGAGAGGAGGCCTGCAGATATCGATGAGTTCATGAGGCGTCTCCTTGGAGTTTTGACTGACGGGGCTCCACCGATGGCTCCAGCTCCGGTTCGTCAATCTCAGCTTTTTCGGCATTCAATCCACGAGGAAGGCCAAGGTAGTGGGCAAGGTAGTGGGAATGAGGGTCGTGACTTGGAGTGATGTCAAATATTGATAGCAAAACTTTAGTTTTTTGAAAAAGGCGAAAAACGACAAAGTACGTCAAAATTGATAAAAATGGTTAAAAACGTCTCGAAACGAAAAAATCGACTCAAAACGATATAAAACAAGCCCAAACGAAATTTGTAGGAATTCCGAACAAGTTATAAAAAAGTGTAAAAATGTGGCCAAAATGATGGCATAATATGGCCAAATTGAGCAAATCTTAGCAAAACTTGAGTTTTTTGAAAAAGGCGAAAAACGACCAAGTATGTCAAATATTGATAAAAATGGTTAAAAACGTCTCGAAACGAAAAAATTCGACTCAAAACGATATAAAACAAGCCAAAACGAAATTTGTAGGAATTCCGAACAAGTTGTAAAAAAGTGTAAAAATGTGGCCAAAATGATGGCATAATATGGCCAAATTGAGCAAATCTTAGCAAAACTTGAGTTTTTTTGAAAAAGGCGAAAAACGACCAAGTACGTCAAATATTGATAAAAATGGTTAAAAACGTCTTGAAACGAAAAAATTCGACTCAAAACGATATAAAACAAGCCAAAACGAAATATGGATAATGGATAATGGATAGTGGATAGTGGATAATGGATAGTGGATAGTGGATAGTGGATAATGGATAATGGATAGTGGATAATGGATAATGGATAGTGGGTAATGGATAATGGATGTCATATGTGTATAGTTTGGGCCCATATCGTTTTAACGCCTTGAAACGATGAAAATCGAAATTTTGAAATTGTAACATGACACCAAATACGGCGAATAGTTATTTTCATTTTTCGGAATCGAAAAATTATTATTGAAAACGTCAACGGGCCTAATAAGGCCTAATGAATTTTGAAGGAGGCCCAAACACAAAAAACGACAAAAAATGACATAAAACGGCTTAATAAGCACTTAAAACGTAAAAGTCAAGAAATGTAACATTAATATTTGAGCATTACCAATCAAACGCTATCGTTTTTATAAGAAATTAACAACTTTAACACTTAGAAGTATGTAAACGAAGACTTTCACCTGTATGCTACTACTCTCAAGTATATAAGTTGTATAGTTATACTCATATGTATGTGATACCACTTCGTTACTAAAATGAACTTCATATAATGTGTTTATTTCATCATATAACATTAGTTTAACACTTAATTGTTATCGTTTGACTCAACTGACCTCGTATTTCATTAGTATAATATGATTTTTTATCATATAACTCTTCGTAATCTCATATTACATTAGTAAAACTTGATAAAATTATTCACAAAACTCTCCATAACGACATATTTCAGTAGGGGTCATAAAACTTTTTATAATATCAAATAGTATAAGAAAACAACATAAAAAATGATTTTTTATGTAATTAGGGTTGGTACTACAACAGTTACCGCACCAACCCTAATACCCTAAACCCTACAAACACCAGAAACATTTGATTCTGGGTAAAAGGGTTGGTGCGTTAACAATTAACGCACAGAATATGTGCGGTAAGTGTTAACGCACAGAATCTGTGCGGTAAGTGTTAACGCACAGTTAACAGAATTTGGGCTGGTCGTCTTTGTTGGGCTGGGCTTTTTCTGTTGGATGTTGCCGAAGTTGTCTTATCAGTTGTGCGTTTATTGCTAACGCACCACCATATTTTGCTCGAGTGTGTTACAGCTACTACACAGCTGTAAGTCACTTTTGGATGACCGAATTACGTTGTTGGGCCTTTGTTGTTGTGGACCTTTTGTCTACATCGGCCCAAATCTAAGTTACCCTAGTAAAACCTTGGCTATAAATTCACTGCCTCAGTGAACCCTATTATCTCATTCTCACTGCGCCGTAAAATAATTAAGTTTCAAGTTCTTACTCTGTATTTCAATTAAAAGTCTCATTTTTTTCTGATTTCGTTAGATATCTTCATTGTTTCTAACATGTTTTCTTACTTTGTATTACAGATTCAAACAACCATGGCATCATCTTCATCCTCCCCAGTTCCAGCAGAAGGCAGTGAGATCCAGTGCCCGAGTAGAAGGTGCTCAAGAACAATCAAGGTGTTCACTGGTAATGACAAGAACAATCCCCATACGTATGGACGAAGGTATACCACATGTCAGTGTAACTACATGATCGTGTATCTTGAGCCAGAATACGACAGTCATCATCTCCGAGTCATTGCAAAACTGTTGAAGGAAATAGCTGACCAGCAGTTGAAGCTGGTATATTTTCACCAGGCTAAGAGTATTGAAGTAGCCAAACACTGGATACAACAGAGGTTTCCCAATGACCCTGTTCCTAGTTTTTATGACAGTGACTCCGATTAGGGATCTTGGTATCAAATCAGTGAATCTCTGTTAAGTCTGTGTTTAGTTTAAATTTCAAGAATGAGTCTGTTGTCTTTCCTTAATGAGTCTGTTGTCTTTTTAATTTTTGCTGAGTGTGTTGTAGTTTATGGATTCACTGATTTCACTTCACTGTTTCACCTACCTCATCTAACTCTACTGAAAACACTATTTAAAGCAAACAAGACAAGTCATTACATATTTCAAAGCAGACAAGACAAGTCATTACATATTATAAATCAATTCCAATCGAAGTCTAAAGATCAAGGCTACTAAACTATTACAAATCAAGTCATCTAGTCCATACGCTTTCCAACAGTAAAGCGGTATTGTCGAAACAAGTCCACTTGGCCAGCATATATCCCTTCCCACCACTTGATGTTGTCATCTGCAAATCTTCTCCACGAACCGGAACAACGTGGCAATGGTGCCCCATCACGGAGCCAAACCTAGATATACAAAGAAAATTAATCAATAAATATAAATGATTTCGACGTTTCATGACGTTTGTTTAGATTACCACAGATTCTTACCGGTATCCAGTGATTACTGCATCCGACAAGAGCTATCCCAAAAATCTTCTGTGGAGGACCAGGGCTCACTGTAGACTGCCTTATTGGCAAGCATAAACACGGCGCATCCCAGGATAGTTGCACTAAACCAACATTATACACTGTGGCAAACACCAAACCCATAAATGGCATGTCCATCCAAAATGGTCTCTCACAAGGACTTCTCATGTAGTTAACTTGAGCAATAAGATCATCCCATGTTCCTACCCGTAGTCCACGTCGTATGGGCTCCCATGTCTCTTTGTTTCCAAGAAGCTCCGCTGCCGACGCAACACGGATCATACGATATTGAATCTGTTGCATACCCGTAAGTAGAGCCATTGACCGATACCCACAATGTTCGTCTGAACGCACATCTTTCACAGAAGTCATGTAGGAAAGCCAAAAGTAGTCAATATTTTTCACCCCCAAGTTCACCCCCATATAACTTATGGCTTCTTCAATCTCTTCTTCATCTTCTCCTTCCTCTGTTTCGTTTCGATCTGGATACCAAGCTCTTAGGGGCACGGCATTCATGTCTTCATCTTCTAAATCGATGGTCTCTGAAAACAATGGTTCAGGTTGGGACTGTGATCCGAAGTCGAACGACACTTGACTTGCTTGCTTTTTAGGACAAGTTGGTCGTTCACTTTGCCTATTTGCCTTCTCCTTTGCGACTTTTTGCGCATTCTCAGTATTTGTTAAGTCTTCTCTAACGTACTCGTGGTAACTCTTTTCCCTCTTTTCTCTCGGAGGAGAATTCCCATTTCGCTGCTTCTCCTTGTTCTTTGATCCCGGCGGCCTTCCTTTTCCTTTCCTAAACAAGTTTGTTGGCTCTACCAAAGAACTTTGTTCCGGATGCTCCAAGTCAATGTACAACTCACTTAATCTGAATAGAGTTCCATCCCTCAAATCTCCACTTTCCCATTTCGCCCACATTTCACGCATTCTGATCTCCGGAATAGACATTGAACGATTGTCTTCGGGTAAGGACAAATTTATTGCATCATCTTCCCATCTCAGTTCCTTCCAGAAGTCATGAAAATCATCCGGAACAAGAGGTGTCTTTGAAATGATTGCCCTAGCAAGATCGTGTACGCATGGCATCCCAAGACAATCTCGAACCCAATGATCATCACAAACATTTGAATACTCCTCCTTCAATATTTGCTGGTACATTTCCAACAACAACAGAAAACACCTATCTGACACTCGGTAAAATAGCCTTGAAAACAACATTCGAATGCCAGGAGGAAAGGTTGGGTCATCAAAGACCATTTGCCGAGTGGTAAGTGCTTGGTTCATCGTCGCCCTAATCAGGTCCATCTGAACTATGACCGCATGGTGGATCCTCACGATCACTCTGTTGAAGCCTCCTCTACTAGAACCCACAATTTCTTTCAACACCTTATGCATCCCCTCCACCCTAAATAAACACAATTTCTAATCATTAGCATTAATAATATGGTGGTCCAAATTAACAACTAAACAAACAAAGATACCTGTTTGTAGTCCTTGTGTGAAAGTGAAGAGTGTAGTCCGTCCACGCTCTAACTATGAACTTCTTGTACGGAGTAAACCAGTACTTTTCAACGTAACCAACAATGCCCTTCTTCCATGAATCTCTCAGCTTTCTCAACCTCTCTTCGTAGATTTCTTCGGTGCTCGAGCAAAATATCCCCCAACATTGCGTAACAAAGTTCTCCGCCCTTTTAGTATTTTTAATCACTTTTTCTGCGTGTGACTGGATGTTGTGCTTAATGTGCACCCAACACAATAGTTGCTTCACATCAGTGTCTTTGAACACAAGTTTGATTGCTCTCAACAAAGCCTTTTCACAGTCGGTCATTATAGCCTTCAGCATCACTCCCAAATTTCTACACAACTCATGAACGCACATCATCACAAACTTGTAATGCATTACTGTCTCCTGAGCCATGAATGCATATGCGATGTTGAACGTCTTGTGCGTGCAAGTGAAACCAACTATCTCCACTAAAGTCATATCATACCTATTTGTCTTGTATGTGGCGTCCATGATAATCACGTGAGGAAACTTCCTGAACAAACGAATCGACTCCGGGTGAGCGAAAAAAAGGACTTCAACCTCATTGGTCCTCGTGTTCCTCAAAGGTTGACAAAAATACTTGTTCTCTTTCTGAAAATTTAGAGACCACTGAGTAACTGACAATTCACCACGATCTTCAAAATTGATCTTCTGCAAAAAATTGGCAATCTGCTTCATGGATGCCACATTTTGCGGGTCTCTTTCCCTAAGCTGAATAAGTATGTTTTTTGGCATCTTGCGATCATCCCCCGCTTCCCTTGCTATTTTCTCCTCCTCTTTGCTCATTCTACCCACGAATGAATTCCCATGAAAACTAGTAGGAAGGGTGTGGTTGTGACGACCTTCTACAACATTCACGATCCATTTATAACTATAAGACCCTTCTTTTATACGAACCCCATATAACTCAAATGTACAACCACATTTCTTCAATTTTCGGTCACGAAGCCTCGGAACCGGCAATTCTGGATTTTTTAAATTCACTTTCGGCCTACCCGATCTAGGTTTTCCAAACCTATCGCATACAAAATCAACGCAATATTTGCTAGATGTACGATGTACCAAAACTATCATTAAATCCCTTGCTCTCTGTTTTGTCCATTCCATCATCTCTTCTTTACTATCCCACATTTGCGCAGTACTAAAATGTGGTCTAAAGTCTTCTTCCTATATTGATTAAACTACATTACTTAGATACGCAATTTTAACTAATTAACCTAAATCTCATGCAATTAAATACAAAATTTAAATTCATAATATACTAACCAAAATCGGTAACGGAGTCCAATCGTCTAATGCAATTGATACATTTGCTTCGCCTTCTTCCTCTTCTTCGTCCACTTCCTCATCGACTTCTTCGTCTTCTTCGTCCACTTCCTCTTCTTCATCGACTTCGTATTCTTCTTCCACGACCCCTGATATCCAATTGTCGTTACCATCATCCTCACTACTCTCATAATTATAAGACATTGTGGTGTGCATTGCAAAACTTCAACAAGAGAGCTCAACCTATATATACAACCAAAAAATGTCCGTTGGTGCGGTAATAGTTAACGCACCAACGGGCATAAAATTCCAACGGGCATTTTTTCCAAAAAACCTGTGCGGTAACAGTTACCGCACAGATTATATTTATTATTTTCTTACAAATTTAATTTAATTATTTTCAAATAATTATTAAAAAAACCGATGCGGTAACACTTACCGCACCAATTTATTATTTTTTAAATACTTAAAACTGGTGCGGTAAGGGTTACCGCACCATATTATATATTTTTTTAATATATTAAACCGGTGCGGTAAGTGTTACCGCACATGATATTAGTATTTTAATACTTTTTAAAAAAAAATTATTAATTAAAAAAAATAAAATTCCTGTGCGGTAAGAGTTACCGCACAGGTTTTTCAGAAGTTAAATTTTTTTGGGGGTTAATCTCGTATTAACTGTGCGGTAATTCTTACCGCACCAGCGTCGTATAGGTTTCAGAAAAAATTCCAATAATGCCCCAGACTCCTTTGGTGCGGTAAGCCTTAACGCACAGATGTGTACTGCAACTGTTACCGCACAGAATAGTGTGCATTTAGCAAAACAAACGTGTGCATATAGACCAAGCCTTTGTAAATATCATATATAAAATTTGGGTGATTTTACGATATAAAAAGTAATTTGATGTAAAAGTCACAAATAAAAATAGGCGCTTACTATTTGGCACACCCTAAAATTCTATTTAGCACACCCAAACATTCGTCACGTAACTATTGTATACATTCGTCACGAAGCTTCTATAAACATTCGTCACGAAGGTATGTAAAACATTCGTGACGAAGGTTTTCAAAACCTTCGTGACGAAGGTTGCTCAGACATTCGTGACGAATGTATCAATTTTGCAGATATAAAAGAGATTTTTTACCCAACCCTAATAATGTAACTTCTTCTTCTCCATTATACAATTCGGCGCAGCTCAAACAAGTCACAACACCATTCTCTACAATTCTTCATCTCTTTCACTACAATAATCAACAAATCAAGCAATAAGGTAATTTCTAACTCTCTTTTGCATTAATTTTCCATGTTTGATGAATATATGTCAAAACCATTGAAATGGGGTGATTAAAGTAGATTGATATGTGTATTAAGCATGTTTTTTTAGTTCAATTGGTGTTTGTTTATGTCTAATTGAGAGTTGTTTCAAATTTTAGATATAATCCCCAAAATTGATATTTGTTCATGAATTAGGGTAAATTTGATTTGATTAAGAAACTTATAGAATGAAATGATTTAGGGGCTAATGTGTTTGGATACCTTCATAAACTGTTTTTCTGCTTCAAATTGTGCAAATTTTGTGCAAATTCATTCGTCAGCGGATATGTTGGCACTTCTGCGTTTTTGCAATTATGCAAAAACCTTCGTCACGAAGGTTTGGTGAAGATACGTCACGAAGGTCCCATAAACATTCGTGACGAATGTTTACTGGTTATTCGTGACGGATGTATCACTGAGATCCGTCACGAAGGTTTAGTAAACATCCGTGACGAATGTATACTGGACCTTCGTGACGGATGTTTTTGCATATTTGTGTTGTTTTTTTGTTTTGTTTTGTTGGTTTGGTATGCGTAAATTTTGAAATATTATGTTACTAGATGCATCCGTCTTCTAGAAGTGCCCAGAAGAATGCCCGTAATCAAACTCGTGAAGAAATCGTGGCTGGAGGAAGGCCCGCTTATCAGCCCAAGCCGAGGAAGAGGTGTGGAAGAGCTGACGAGGGTACAAGTGCAAGTGAAGAGGTCCCAGAACCTTCTTGGCATGAACAACAATTGCTAGCTGACCCTAGTGCATATTCGAACCTTTACGAGAACATGGTTAGTTAATCTGAAATTCACATTATATTACTGTTTTTTGTTTTTATTAAATTAATAATTTATGAAATTTATTTTATTACAACAGCAAATCCCGATGACTCCAACCTATGAGGCACATTATCCAACTTGGAGTCCGCAGAGTGCTGTAAGTATTAGTTTAAAATTTAATATATAGTCGATTATGAGTGAAAGTTGTACATTTTACTAATAACCAATTTTTTTTGTAATAGATCCCTACATGGGTTCCCCCCTCTTCTCCACAAGTCGCATGGGATGAAGCAGTAGGACGTCAACAGGCCTTTCAGCCAGAAACACCAGAATGGCAATGTGGTCCAACTGCTTCCTGGGCTGAAGGACAGTTTGAGGGCCATTACGGGGGGGTCGATCTTAATGAACATGGCGATGAGAAAGACGAAATTTACCCAAAGTTACAGTGGGCTGTGCCTGGAGGTCCTAAGGAGATAGACTTGCTGCATAACTTCAGCGGGCACACTGCTTATATGGTTTGGCAAGGACATGTAAGTAAATCTATCACCTTTGGTTGAATTGTTAATTGCGTAATTTCCATGCTTCGTTAATTTAGACATGATTTGTTAATTGATTTAAATGTACTTAAAAAAAAATTGAAATATGATAAATAGGAGAGACCACAATTGAGAAATACGGTCAGAAAAGAAGGTTTGAAAAAATGGAAGTTACAGGGCGACTTTCCTTGGGTTTCGTTGGCTAGGGCTTCTGGTTTGTCACATTTCCAGACCCTCATGTATCCCAACCACGACCAAGGGTTGATCAATGCATTTCTTGAGCGGTGGCAGCCAGAAACAAATTCTTTTCACTTGCCATTTGGTGAAATGACAATCACCCTATTAGATGTGCACAAGATTTTGGGTATCCCTATAAACGGAAAGGGCATGGGATTTCGCACATCTGCTGATGGAGTTGGCAAAGCTGACACGAATGCTGTAATGGTCAATAGAGCAAAGAAGGCTTTTGGTATAGATTTACTTGACAGAAGAGTCAAAGCTGGTAATGAAGTTTCACCGGAGCTTTTGAGGGAACAATGCATGGCAGTGGATAATGAGGGGAACTTTGAAATGGATCAAGTCTCAATCGCTAAGGGTTGGTTGACATACTTGTTGGGAATGACATTGTTTCCTGACAAGACGTCGTACATGATCAAGTTGATTCACCATGAATGGCTTAATGATATGGCAAATATCCATGGTGTGTCTTGGGGTTCGGGTGCGTTGTGTGCTTTGTATGGACAACTGGGTAAATACTCCCGCAGAGATTGTGCAACGATGTCTTTCTGTTACACCTTGTTGATGGTATGTTTGTCTTTAATTATATGCACTGATTTGAATACTGTTTCTTTTGTTTTCCTTAGTTTTGTTTGATGATGTAGGGTTGGATCTATTTGTACTTTCCTGCTTTTGCCCCTCCACAAAACTATGAGTGGGATGAGACAATGCCATATGCAGCCAAATTTGATTTGTCTGAAAGACCGGACAATCGTCGCAACTACAGAGAGGAGCTAGACAATATGAGCATAGAAGGGGTATGATTATTGCAAACTGGCTGTTAATTTGTTATTGTACTTTTGAACTTTTTTTAATGATTTATGTACAACAGGTTGAGTGGCAACCATATGGACGCCTAGATTTTCGTAGAGAAGAACTTCGGCCGGCTTTCTTTCATGGGATCCTGCATGTTTTGGAGAAGACCGAGCCTCACATGCCACTTCGAGTTTGCAGACAATTTGGTCGAGTTCAAGGTGTGCCAATCCCTCCCATTCAACCAATTAAAGCTAGAAGGTGTGGAAACAATCGTAAGTACGTAGTGGAGTATGATCCCACCAACTGGAGTTGGGAGCAAAGGGAGAACAACTCTGTAAGCTTATGGGAAATGGGTGTAGAAGCAGATCCTCCATCTCTCTGCACTGATGATTACTTGGAGTGGTACTTGGCTCATACTCATCCAATAATCTCTCCTTATACTAAGGAGCAACTCATGCAGGTTTGTAATTAATCTTCAAATTCTATAAATCTATAACATAATCAATGTCTGACTTAATTTATTTTGCACTTCACTGTAGGCAATTCGGACTTCTGTGTACAATCTGGAGCCGTATCGAGATGTAGATAATGAGGAGGAGTATTCCCGTATGAAAGACGCTGTTTGTCACACTTTGGATGGGTTCTATCCTTTCCTTGACTAGGTTGGATTGATGTTGGTGTTGGATTTAGTTTGTGCTTGAGTTTTAAGAACATGCTTTGTAGTGTTTGAACGAATTACTTGTTATTTGGTTTGTTTGCAATTGTCTGATCCAAATCAATGTCCGGCCCAAAACGCCATTTCACACTTATCCAAATCAATATCCAGCCCATCAAATGTAGATCAGAAGATGGTGCGTTACAGCTGTTGCTAGCTGTAACTCACTTAAATTGAGTAAGTGAGTTACAGCTGTTGCTAGCTGTAACTCACTTAAATTGAGTAAGTGAGTTACAGCTGTTGCAAGCTGTAACCCATTTACCTTCAACTCTATATAAAGGACATTTCAGCATGGAATAAGCAACACATTTCAACTTAATACAGAAAAAAAATTATGGATCCAGGAGGGAAGCTCTGTTGGTGCAACAAAGTGCCAACTGAACAGACTTGTACTGAGCAATTCAATCATGATAAGGTGAACTACGGGAGAAGATATTGGGGATGCCCTGATAGGACGTGGAACTCGATTGATGAAGATGGAGGGTGCAAATACAAGCATTGGATCGACCGTCCATACTCAGGTCGAGCAAGGGTGGTTATAGAACAGCTGAATGAGGATAATTTGTTTCACTCTACAGAGGCCGCTGGACTGCAAGAGCTAACAGAATTGTTGAGGGCAATGTCAAAAAGCCTAAACGACGACGTAACTGAACTTCAGGAGAAAAATGCTGAGCTCATGGATGAAAATGATGCACTTGCCGCGGAGAAGCAGGCCTTAGTTGATGAGAAGTTTGGAGCAAGTTGCAGTGGGACTAAGTAGTTTAATGTTTGTTTAAGTTTCTGTTTGTTTACGTTCTTGTTCGCTTCAGTTGTTGTCTGTTTAAGTTGTTGTTTGTGTAAGTTCGATCACTTTCCAGTTTCTTGTATCCAACTACTTCTCTAAGTGAGTCCAAATACATGCAAACATTAAAAATCTTAGTCATTACAACTCCTAAACAATCCATTTCGACTGAATCTTAACCGCTAAGATTAATTACGTTGTTGCCTTTCTTGTTTCTTGTTGGGGCTCTAGGCCTTCTGTACGCCGCTAGTTGCTCAGTAAAAGGGTCTATCAAGGAGCGAGCTGCCGGTGAACAGTGACGATGCCACATATGATAAACTTCAGGTAATGGAGAGTCATCGGCAATTGACATCTACAATAAGGCAAATGAATGATTTACAAGACAAATGTACGAGGTATTGATTTCAAAATACGGCCCAGCTGTAGGGGCCTAATGTAAAGATTTTATCCACATAGATCGAAAGAAATCTATTGCCGTAGGGGTTTAGCCAATTCTTCTTCAGGTACCTAATCTCAGATGGATATGCAGCCCAATCTTGTTCAATACGGCCCAGCTGAATGTTGTATGCCAAATCTGTCGACTGTTTGAATAAGTTAAGACAGTCACTTGCAAAATGGGTCCCCCTTGCTTGTGACCGCATTGCTAGCTTAGCATGGTCCTCAATGTTCTTTTGGATGTGCCGCCTACAGAGGAGGAAAGTAGAATCTGGAAAGATCCTATCCAAAGCGTTCATCAAAGCTTTCTCTCGATCAGTGACTAAGCAAGTTGGCGTCATCTTAACAACCCTAAACAACTCAGCCAATTGATACATGCACCACGCGTAGTTTTCTTCTTTCTCTTCTGACACGAAAGCCCCAGCAACGACATAGTTCTTCCACGTTGATGTTATTCCAACAATCTCTATGAAGGGCATGTTGTACCTTTGCAAAATAGTACATTACTATAAGAATTTATAGAGTAAAAACAAACATAAGACTTTTTAACTTAATTATACTTACTGAATTGTGCTGTATGTTGCGTCAATCAACATTACGTATGAAAACGCCTTAAGCAGTTTCATCGACTCTGGGCTTGCGAAGAACACATCTGTGATCTTATTTGTCACTTCATCGCTCTTGTGTCTTACGAAGTAGTTCAACTCCTTCGAACGATAGAAGAATTCTTGGATCACAGTTCTTCCCTCCATCCTCTCTGTTCTGAACTTGTTACAAAAGTTGTACACTTGTGACTTCTTAGTCATGTTGTCAGGAGATTCATTGAGCCTTGTGTACATCTGTATTGGTCTAGCATTTCCCTTCCTCATGTCTAGTAACACCTTTTCCTCCTCAGGTGTAAGTCTTCCAGCAAATGCGTTACCGTGTAAGGATTCACCAATAATATGGTTGTGAGTTCCATGATCAGCCCTTATGATCCATTCCCCATTTTCAGTCTCTCTACATGCAATCTGAAATTTGCAACCACATTTCTTTGTGTGGGTGAATTTCCTAGTTCTCCCAACTGAATCAGGAATGTAATGTCCACTGCGCTCGCATTTAAGCCAAGACCTTCCTAACTTCCCTTTGAAGTCAGTTCTACCAACCTTCAACATGAAGTTATGAGTTTTACCAATATCTCTTGCCCACTGTTCTGCTTCTGCCCTTGAGCTGAAGATCTTATCAGTGACGAAAACTTCTGAATAATCTAATGATATATGTGGGTCCTCATAAGGCACAACACTGTCAAACTGTGGTACTGTCTTCAATTTCGGGAAATACTCAATGTCTTGATATGGTTGCGATAAAGATTGGTATTCAGGAACATTAGACCAATCAGTTTGATGAGAATGATATGGAGGAGGTTCAAGCTGAGAGACTATTGGCGGAATATCAAAATCCAAACCAAGATCAAACGAAGGCACTCCATGAGGTCCCAAAGGAATATCGGCATTGATCGATAAGTTTCTTAAACGATTGAACGCTGGACTATTATTCTGTCAAAACAACAAAATTCGAATCAAACCCTAAATTCCAACACAAACACAACAAAATTCAGAAACCAGATTTTTCCACCTTCGTCACGAATAACTCATTAACCTTCGTCACGGATAAAAGTACTAGTTACGTGACGAAGAAATTTGCACATTTCTTGTGCAAATACATTCGTCACGAAGGTTTGCCATACATACGTGACGAAGGTTTGCCATACATACGTGACGAATGTCCATTTTACCCCATTTCAAAATGTTTTTTACACTTTTTTACCCCTAAATTCGAATCAAACCCTAAATTCCAACACAAACACAAATTTTCACACAAACCCTAACTTCAACATCATATTCAAATTTCCACACAAACACAAATCATGCTCCTAGTATGTAACAACTAAAATAAACATATTACAACATGATTTTCACACATTCAACACAAACAACTAACTTCAAACTATTCAATATCATAAAAAAACATATATTTTACCTACAAACCCTAACATTAACATTATTAAAAACAACTATAACATACCTCATTGTAGTTCCCCCACGATGGACCATCTTCATCAACATTTTGGTGTATGTAATCATCCCAATTTGACATTTTCAATTGAACAATGTGTTTGAATGAAAGTGTTTAGGGTGAAATGAAGTGAAATAGTTGAAATGAAGAGGTAGAAGAAGAAGGTGGTTCGGATATATGAAGTGTTTATGGTAATTAAATGCAGTTGGTGTGGATTAGACATAATAGCTTTACTTTTGCAGATATAGCTACCTTCGTCACGTATGTTTTAGGGTTCTTCGTCACGAATGTTTATAAGACCTTCGTCACGAAGGTTCATAATACATTCGTGACGAAGGTATGGTCAAATACATGCGTGACGAAGGTATGGTGAAATACATTCGTGACGAAGGTCTTATAAACATTCGTGACAAAGGTATGGTGAAATACATTCGTGACGAAGGTATGGGTGTGCTAAATAAAATTTGAAGTTGTACTAAATAAAGGCTTTCTAAAAATAATAGTGATTTTGAGAAAAACAGTTTTTTTTTACGGAAAAATATAACTATCAGACGAAATCTGCAAAACGGCCAAAATGAAATAGGCCCGTAATTCGTAAAGCCACCTCTCTGAAAAGACCACCTCCGTTCGTCTTTTCCGCAACCAACAGCGGCTAACGGACGGCGACAGGAAGCTCAACTCACAAGTAAGATAACCCAATCGAAGCGGGGAAGGTCGCCCATCGAAGCCCTCATCTAGATTCGCCACTTATTCTCCACCTGCAACCCCTTAGGGTTTTGTATTGCCGGCCTCTACAATGCCTTCCAACAAAAATCACTACAAAGAAAAGATACAGCGTCGCAAGTAAGCTTTCTTTGGATTGCATTATTTTACAATTTGTTTCTATACCTTATGAAAATTGAATGATTTGCAGGGAGGAGAAGGCTGAAGAGCCAGAGCTTCCAAGGTATCGGGACCGTGCAAAGGAGCGTAGAGAGGACCAAAATCCTGATTATGAGCCCACTGAATTGGCTTTTCATGCAGTTGCTCCTCCTGGAGCAGTTGATTTTAGGTGAACAATTGCATATTCTTTGGCAGTTTTAATCTTCTCAGTCATTTGGTGTATTTTACTTTGTCATTTTGATTTTTTTAGGTCAGAGGAGGCACAGAAGCTATCTATCGAGAAGAGCAAATATCTTGGAGGTTTTTGTCTTTACTATTACACAATAGAGATCTCTTGCAGCTCTCATTTTTATTCTCGTTTGTATTTGCATTTTCATTCCGTGCTACTTCTTCACTTTTGAAATTACTTTTTTCATTATGATACATGTATATTACTTTTCCTTTCAAAGAGTTCTCTTTTTAGAATTTTCACCAGTTTTAGAAAGTTGAAGCAGTAAAATGTGATGGAATATCAAAAGTATTTAAATTTCGGAAGCAATATGGATGATATTGCTTAAAAATTAATGTGAGGCTTGGAATTTTCTTCGTAGTTTTTTTTACATATATGTGCCATTCTTATTTTATTATTTGGATATAGTTATAGACTCAGAGCGCATGTAATTGATACTTCAGGTCATATTTCCCCCTTATTGATTTCAAGCCATCTTTAGCTGCAGTTCTTGTTTTGACGTGAATATTAAGCTTTACATCAGTGTTAATTGGCAGTATGTCTTTGACCTTGAATGCATGCATTTTCTTTACATCAGTGATAGACATTTTTCAATGCTGCATTTCCTTTCTATTGTATTTCTATTTAGTTAAGAGTTCAAATTCCTAAGCCTCAGTTGATATTTTGATATAGAGTTCAAATTCCTAAGCCTCAGAAGATATTTTAATATAGGTGATGTTGAACACACTCACTTGGTCAAGGGCTTGGACTATGCTTTGCTTAACAAAGTCAGAAGTGAGATGGACAAAAAGCCAGACGGAGAAGATGATGAAGATGATGGGAAATTAAGGTAAATGGATTTTATGATTATGTAAATTTATGCAACAGTATTTCTGCCCATTTATTGATGAAACTCCTGGATTGAGTTTGGAGTCCCAGAATGGATGTATGATGTGTCATCTTAATCCCATTCTCATGTGAATACTATGATAACTGTGGGAAACTGGAGATGGTTTTAATCCTTTTAATTCCTTGCTGCAATAATTCCTAGTTAAACATCCACAATATGTTAGTTCTCTAAAAATCCTTACTGCCAATATTTTTTTAATTAAGTACACAAGTATAGCTCTCAACTTTCACTTCAGCATACTGCTGGACACTATGGATTTCGCCAATTCATATATGTACGTAAACATGATTTTTTACATACATGTACATGATTTTTTACTTCAGGAACAATATGGTTCTTAACAATGTCATATGATATGTTAGGGACATTTAGTTCAAGTTGAAGTTTTAGTTCTCAACTTCCAGCTCAGCATACTGAACACTGACTGTATTTCACCAATTCATGGTATACATTCATGTTAACTCTCAAATAACTAAAAAGAAAAGAATTCATTTATATTTATGAGTGGTCTCTCACCCCCCCATCTCTGCCCTTTTGTTTAGCTCATTTCCAGCATATAACTAGCTGATGCGCTTGGCCCTCTCTTCTCTTTCCTGCCTTTCCATTCATTTTCGATTCTAGGCCCTTTCTCCTGCATTCCACTAACATTCCTTCAACTACAAATTTATATCATAGTGGGTTTTTAAATTCAGTTTTTCTAACCTATGCCCTAAAAGCATTCTTAATTAAGAAACTACTCCGTAAAAGTAAATATATAAACCTATTGCAAAAAAAATTAAAACCTCTAAAATGGTAACACCTAACCACAACTTTCTAAAACAAGTCTCTTAACCTATTCCCTTAGAAAATTCGTTAAGCTTTTATCTCTTGTTCTGATACATCTAGATTCTAAAGGCTGAGCTGCCACCAAGAAAGAATAACATGTTTCACAGGGTGGTCCAGGTCTGGTAATTTTGAGCCTAGATGTTAGTGTCCGGTTTTTAAGCTATAACACTTGCAAACATGTTGGATACTTCTGTATGTTTCCAAATATATTTCTCTTTCAAAGTGATGTTTGTTTACATTTCCTAAAATATGCTTATGTAATGAATTTTAGAACTCTAAACTACAGCTTTTCACATGATGTTAACTTTGTAAACTGTTTCACATAGTAAATGAAACTTATTGATAAAATGTCTATGAAGAATATGTGAAGTGGATATCTAATTAGCATATCCTGATTTTCTACTAATTATCATGATATGAATTGATGATTACACTGTAATGTAGTTTATGCAGATTTGGTTTTTGAGATGCAATTACGAAATTAAAGTTAATAGGTAATGTTCTAGTCGGAAACAAGTGTGAAAATTTATTCGGTGTAAGTCAGTGAACGAAGGGGCTAGTAGCGCAGAGAGGATTGTAGGATATGGATATCAAATATTTGCATTTGGAAAATGGCTTAAATCATACTGCAACTTCTGGATTGGAAAATGTGTTCTCCTGCCCTCAGAAGGAAAAGATCGTTACCTTTGTCCTTTTGGTGCTGTAATAATACATAGTGAACTTGAACTAGCTTGTGCACCCATTTGTGGTTTGTTCAATTATATGCTCTCTCACGTTTGATAATGTAGATATGATTATGAATTTTGTCAAAGTTCAGGAATTCTTCTAACAATTTATTCTGCATATGCAGGGCTGTGAAAGATGACAAGCCATTATCCTTTCGTACTGCTTTGGCAAAGGTGGAATAACATTCAGTTATACATTTTGTTAATGTAACTATCTCTGTGTGGTGTGATGTTGAAACGTGATGCAATTTGTAGTTGATGAAGTATAACGATTATTTGGTTTTGTTAAATTATTGTGCAGTCTTTGTATCAATCGATGGTGAAGCCTCCAACAGTGATAAAAACAAATGAGATGTTTCTTTCTGGGCGCATGGCTTTTGTTTTTAACATGGTATGTCATCTACTCCCTGCACTCTACCTTCCTTTAGTTTTCTTTTTGTCTTTGTTTGTTTAGTGATTTGACTTAATTAATGGAACTTAAAAATGGCAGGAAGGTGGATATTCAAATGACATTCCTACCACCTTGCACAGAAGTAAAGCTGATTGCCCAGTACCTGAGGTCAGCCTCTGTATTATTTTGTGAGGTTATTAAGGAGCCGTTATTAACAATTGAACAGCTGACTTTATGATACACTTATATTTGATTTATCGAGCTAGTACAATATCTATGTCTTGGTGGAAGTTGGTGCACTCTATTGAAATTATGTGTTCCTAGCTTGGACGAATAAATCCAAAATGAAGTGAATCTGATGAGGAATAACAATGTTATCTTGGTAATTTTATCTAAATCAGCTAATAAACAGTCAAAGTTGCAGTGCCAGTGATACTATTTTTACGTCAAGTAACACACTTGTAAGCATGTAAACATACAATGTCAAATAAAGCATCCGCTCCAGCATATCCTAACTAGCAGGGTTTGTTGTTGTGGACTTCACTCTATGTCTGTATAAGCTCGCACCAGATCTGCTTATAAGGAGTGATAATTTTGGGTTCCTCACAGTATACGCGAGAGTAAAAGTGGTTTCATGAGCTAGTAGAGGAGGGAGAGAGAAGTGATGTGAGGGGTCTTTCATATAGAACAAAGATATTCATCAGTGGAATCAACCATGAGGAAAAGTTCGAACGAGCTAAGGAGCTCGTTAGGTACTGATGTGGCTCTTTTGTGATTACTTATGAAGTACTCTCATTTTTTTTATATGATCATAAAATTAATTACTTCGAGATTAGCAAGAATTTTATTATAATCTCCTTGATTTTAAAAATCTTTTCTTAAATTGCTTGATTGCTGAGGCCTGAGGGTATATGCTGGCAGCTGGACAACAGTGAAATATTCTCAAGCCAAATGAAAAAGATTTTTCCTTAATGATGCCGCTTTTCTGCTGCAAAGTTTTTCAAGATGAACATCAATTCTGATTGACCAACACCATATGCTGATCATTTTGGTTAAAAGTATATAGTAGAAAGCTCAATTTTCTTCTGTCAAGTGTATTCAATATATTTCCCATATTACTGTTCTGACAGTTGACCAACATTGAGAGAGAGTTTCTTAATTTGTGAATTATCTTAGTTGGGGTATAGACTAACATCATAATTTTTTGTTCATTTATGCAGGAAGTAGTTACTGTTAGTGTTGATGGGTCTGTGCTTGACCGTATTGCAAAAATCATGTCCTATCTCCGCCTAGGATCTTCTGGAAAAGTTCTTAAGAAGAAGAAAAAAGGTAGAGATGTAAAAGGTACCATTTGATAAATCAAATAAGCTTTAAGATTTTTTCTGCGTGAATTAATGAAGTTTAAACTTTAATCTTATAGTCTCCTTAATGCCTTTAAGATCTCTGCATCAATTCCACTCGAGCAATCATATAGAAGATATCATGTTCAGCAAACGTTGTTATGCTTCTGTTTTTCTGTTGTAGTTGTTATATTTCTGCAAGTACTATATGCGGTTTATTAGAAATTTACAATGGCTCTTGTGTTGTGCTTATTAGCTATGTCTCTGGATGGATCCATGTTACAATTAGATGTCGAACACTGATACACTTCGCTCTGCTCTAGAGATATCCTAATAATTTGCTTTATGGGACTGATAGGCGATAGCACATCTTACTTCTTGTGATTAAATTTTTCCATCTAGACAAATGGAAAAATTACTGCTGTTTTGTCATGCAGGAAAAGTATCAGGGATGAGCAATTATGATGAAGACGAGAAGGTGTTGAAACGTGACGTCATCTTGCCAAATAATTTTGAAAGAGAGAATCCTCTTCCTCCACCTCCACCTTTACCTCCTAAAACAAGGCAAACTGATTTTAGTGAGAAGCCAAAGCCAGTTGTTGCACACACTGAAGATGATGACATATTTGTTGGTGTGGGTGTAGACTATGAAGTTGCAGGCAAGGATACTAGTCAAAGTCCCCTATACGAGGACATGGAAGAGTCTCCAACAAACAAAGAAAAGGCTTACTTCAACGAGCCCGCTTATGGTCCCGTGCCACCTTCGGATCCTTCACAGGGGTGGGCCGAGGTAATCCATTGTCCAAATCTTGCTTACTAACATTATCCTTGAACACCCATAATTAGTATCGTTTATTAAAAAAATTATCCTTTCATTTTTTTTTAGTTATTATTAGCCTTATCATAGACACTAATTATTTCATGTATTTTGGTTGACTTATGCAGAATGGTTATGATACTATGCAAGCACAAGCTTTGGCCACTGGCTACCAGGGAGAGTGGCAGGATTACCAATATGCTGATCCATCGCTTTACGCTGATCAATACCTCCAGCAGAATATGCAGGAATATGGAGTGCAGGAAAATCCGGATATTCTCCAAGATCCTCAATTTATGACACAAGAAGAGAAGGACCGTGGGTTGGGATCTGTGTTTAAACGGGATGATCAAAGGCTACAACAACTAAGAGAGAAAGATGCTAGAGAAAAGGATCCAAACTTCATATCAGAAAGCTACTCCGAGTGTTACCCTGGGTATCAGGATTACAACCGAGAGATAGTTGATAGTGATGAAGAAGCCGATCTGTCAAAAATGGATATGGGAGGACGGGTAAGTTATCTTCTCCTTGAAATATTGTCCCTGTCAAACAATGCAAAGGACTAAGGGTTTGTTTGTCCTCAAATAAACTATTAGCCAAACAAGGCCTAAAGGGTTCTGATAAACTTACAGGCTAAAGGGCGTCTTCATCGGTGGGACTTTGAGACAGAGGAGGAGTGGGCAACATACAACGAGCAGAAAGAGGCAATGCCCAAGGCTGCATTCCAGTTCGGGGTGAAGATGCAAGATGGAAGAAAAACAAGAAAGCAAAACAAGGATCAGAAGATCACAAATGAACTGCATAAGATCAATAAAATCATTGCCAAGAAAAAGATGGATAGAGGTGAAGGTGGTTCTGATGGTGGAGCCCAATTTGAGGATGCACAGCCAGGCAAGAAGCTTCGATTGTAATTTTGTGCTTCTGCTCTACGTTTCCAGTCTTTTGGATAGCCTAGCTATATGAGTATGGTTGGTAGTGAAAACCTCATACATGTGATATGAAGTATGAGCAATATTAATGTTCAACACCTTGTGCTATTTACACTTTCATTTCCCTCTTTTTTCTCGATTCGTTTTCATCCTATAATGAACATTCTTATTAGCACCACAGTCGTCGTCTAAGAACATTCTTGGGTTGGGTCGTCCTTTTTAGGTTCAAACTGAAATGCGGTTCATCATTATTAACAGAAGGCAAATTCTTGTTCCGTTTTCTACCCAGAGTTGCGAGCCAACATGTGGCGGCAAAAAGTAGGGTTGTCCTTCTTTAGCAAGCTCACAGTTTGCATACATGTCAAAAAGAGCTGACTGCAGAATTGGATTTAAGGGGAATTTTTTCTGGATCATTAAGTTATGTAGCTATTCAGCATGATGAACAAATCCAAGCCGAGTGCAGGCAGAAGCAAGAGAAACGAAGGTGAACTCATCAAGTTCAATGTTGAACGAGAGCATTTCCTTAGAGAATAAATTGACCATTCTTCACACATCCACCGATTAGCAAGTTCCATGAGACAACATCTCTCTGAAACTTTTGAACGAACACCTTCCGTGCAAATTCCACATTACCACTCTTCATAAAACTCGTAATACCAGGCATTACAAGCCTCTAAACCAGAGAAACAGCAACCCAGTGATTCATCTAGAAGATTGGAAGCAATATCCACATACCCAAAAGATGCATAGCTAGAAATCAGAAAAGAAATCAGAGATGGGTCCTTCTCATACCCACATTACCAAGCACGGGTTTTGGAGGCTGATTCGAAATCCAGGACGTGGTGGAGCACTGATGATCTAACGAGAGATGAGAAGAATTGGAATAAGAGCATCTTATTAGTGGATACAGTAAAAATCACCAATAGTCACCACAAGAGCAAGAACCACTTTCAAATCTATGAAAACGGATTCGGTCCCTAACAATAATCACCCTATTTAACAGCTCAGAGACCACTTTAAACCAATTATGACAATCATGGCAAGTCCTCAGATTCTTAAACACTCTAACTTCTGTTCCTGGACCAGATTTAAGAATAACAAAACACAAAGCAAGCTTTTCACTATGATAACTCAAATTACCCTCCTTTTCCTCCTCAGAAATATCCATCAGAACCAACTCTGTTGCACATACATAGCCTTCTCTCTTAGCTCTTTTAGTTATACCTTCCAAAATCTTATATATCGCATCTGTCTCGGGATTCAATCTGTCTCCCGACTTAAACTGATAAACAATGCCATCCATCTCAACCCAACTCTTGCCTTTATTTTTTCGAATGCCCACTCTTCTCATTGTATCTCTCACTGTAGCAGCAGCAGTCCATTTATGCAACTGACAGTACGTATTCGACAATAAAACGTAATCGCCGCCTTCTAAGGATGATATATTTGCAAGAGAAACTTCGCCTAATTCGGTATTTTTATGTGTTCTACAAGAACTAAGAAGTGCCCTCCATATAACAATGTCCGGTTTCATAGGCATTGATTCAATCGTGGCATAAGCTTCTTCTAGACGCCCAGCACGAGCTAGAAGATCTGCCATTGCCCCATAATGCTCGAGCTGAGGTAGAATTTGGTAATTTTGAGTCATGATGTCAAAATACTTTTGACCTTGTTCAACTAGACCAGAATGACTACAAGCTGTCAAGACTCCAACAAAGGTCAGGGCGTCCGGAATGATACTCTCTTGCTCCATTTCTGAGAACACTGAAATTGCCTCGAGTCCAAGACCATGAAGAGCTAGGCCATTGATCATAGCATTCCAAGCAGAAAGGCACGGTTTTTCGAGACCCCGGAAGATTTCTATAGAAAACTCTATCCTCCCACATTTTGCATACATGTCAACAAGGGCTGCCTGCAAAATTGGATTCAAGGGAAATTTTCTCTGAATCATCAAATCATGTATCCATTCAGCATGATGAAGAGATCCAAGCCGAGCGCAGGCAGAAGCAAGAGAGGCGAAGGTGAACTCATCGGGTTCAATATTGCACGAGAGCATTTCCTTCCAGAATCTCAAAGCCTCACTGAATTGACCATTCCTCACAAATCCACCAATAAGTGAGTTCCATGAGACAACATCTCTCTTAGGCATTTTAACAAACACCTTCCGTGCAAAATCCACATTACCACTCTTCATAAAACTCGCAATACCAGCATTGCAAGCCTCTAAACCAGAGAAACAGCAACCCAGTGATTCATCTAGAAGCTTGGAAGCGATATCCACATACCCACAAGACGCATAGCTAGAAATCAGGGAAGAAACCAGAGACGGATCCTTCTCATACCCATATTTAGCAATGGAAGCATGGATTTTGGAGGCTGATTCGAAGTCAAAGGCGTGGTCGAGCAAATGATGATCTAACAGGACAAGAGAAGAATTGGAATAAGAGCAGAATTCGATAAAAATAAATGAAATGCCAAGATTTCATACCTGTGGCGGTTGGATTTTTCAAGGTATTGCGTGCGCTTCTCAAATATAGAACCCTCTTTCCCGCTACTCTCGACATCCTCTTTCAGTTCACTCGATTAATTTTTGTCAAACTTTCTTTTACCGAGCCTATTGGAAAATCAACCGGTTCAGAGAACCGTTTTAAACTGGAAAACGAACCGGGTTCGCCACTGTTCAGAGTTGAGAAGTCCAATTCCTAAACGTTGCTTTTCGTAGCGGAGAGGTCAAACCTCTCGATTGATTCGATTCTGTACTTAGCTTTCTTCTTCTCTAAGCTTTGCTTTCCTATCAATCAACGCTTAATTTCAAACATCAAAGCTTCAAATTCGTCAAGAGACCAGTTCAATTCGAACCAGACCTGTGAAACATCAAATCCGTGGCAGAAGTTTCACTGGAATTTCGCTTCAAACCTTTGACAGGTAGGTGCATCTGGAGAGTTATGATTTTGCTGTTGTTTATCTAGGGTTTTGGAGATCTTGACTGTCAATGCTAAGAACTCCGAATTTGTGAATTAGGGGTAGCGCTTCGATCATGTCGTCTTCCTCCACCTCTCTGAGGAGAAGGCTTCACCATGGGGATGTTGACGGGAAAAGGCGCGAGCATTACGATGCTTCTGGTTTAGATGATTTAAACGAACCATTACTTGGCGATGATGATAAAAGTCCAGAGGGAAAGGTAACTTTTCCCCCTTTCTTTGTGAAGAATTGTTGATGATATGGTTAGTGATTACTGTAGTTGTTCGATTACTGTAGTTGTTCCCACTTGGAGATCTTCTTTGGGATGATGAGAGGAGGAGGGTACAGCTCCACTGGACTATCTTATTCTCTCATATCATTGCAGAATGGGCTCAATGGCTGGGTATGTGATTTCAGTTCTAGTTCTAAGTTTCTAATTAGACAGTTTTAATACTAATGAATCTGTAGTTGCTTTATTTCTCTGATCAGTTGAATTTGATATTTCTTCTTGGTGCCAGAAGAATACATGAATGATCTTAGTGTAACAAATAACTCTTTATACACTTCTAGCTTCTACAACGAATCTTGAGCCTTATTGAATCCAAATATAATTACTGTTGGCATAGAGAAGTAGATAAAGGGTCCTCTAATTGATATGAATTTCCACCGTGTTCTTGCTCATTTTGTTAACTAATTAATTCACGTGGAGTTTGGCATCTTAGCTTGAAGTTTCTTGTTCATTCTGTAGTCTGTTGTTTTTCCACTTAGTTAACAAGTTAATATATATCATTTGACATACATGTGCTATGTAGCATAAATGTGTGTTTGTATAGCATAAAATAAGGATTATTTTTCTTAGACAAGCTAAGTAAGTGTTTAGTGCTATCTTCAGGTTAATCATCTCAGATTAGTGATCCCTATTTCTTCCTGTATACTAATGTCTCATATACACGGCCTCTGTAACAATTAGATCTTCTAAACTGATTTACTTGTATTGTGTAGAAGTTTCTGCAGACATACTTTATAGCATCACCAAGCTTATCTATGCAAAGCGCAATATTTGTCTTTGTATTAAAATTGCTTTTGATGAATACAATTTGTATTGTTAGTCCTTATTGTTGATTGATTATCAGCTACTTCATATTCTACAATTTATATTCCAATACATCTCTTTCAAATTTTGATCTGATTCCAACATTGTAAAGTTTCTCATCTATCTTTACAGTGTAAATACAATGATTGAAGTTTCTCTTTATTCATTTGGTACTTTAGTTGTATGTTTGTTTTAAATTGTGCCCTATTCTTAAGTGAATGTACATTTTACTAGTTTAGCATTTATCAGAATCTGATAGATGTCTGTCTTAAAATGTCCATTTGCACTCTCCCTGAATGCTTATTGTAAATCTATAAACATTCATTATTGAACTTGTTCTTGTGATATTTCTCAATTCATCTGGCTTACTGAAGGTGTAGGTTTTACTAATGGTTATGCAATATATATATCACATCTAGCTTTTTGTTTTTGGTATTTTCTTGATTCTCTATGCTTATAAAGATTTTTTAATGGTTATGCAGCTAAAATTGTAGCTGGCTCTGGATCAATTATCGGACGGATTTTCTCATCTTCACCCACTAACCAGAATGGACAGAAAATGCTCTCTTTACCTTCACTTAGTCCCTTACAGGTCTGACTTGAGTTTTACTTCAAAAGTTGCAAAGAAAAAATTCACTCACACCAAGGATGATCCTTCTTTCACTGTTTTTATCTCTAACATGCTTTAGATCTCTGAAATTGATTGTCTAACATGAAAATAGCTATAGAATTTGTAGACGTATTCACTGTTTGCAGTAACGTAGTCAGTAGAGGGTTGGCTGTTAGAGTGGAATGTTGAAGTTATTCTTCTCCTAAATGGAATGTGTAAGTCATGTCTGGAAGAACTGTACTTACAAAAAAATTCAAGTCAAGTCACCTATTTGAAGGAATCTTGAATATCTAATAAGTTTGTTATTTTAATATAAACCTCACAAACCCTGGAAACTGGTTCGTTGTATTTACCAAAATGATCAGTTACCTCAGTTTGTTTACTTCATGAATCCTTATTTATTGCACAGTGTTCCATTTTCCTCTGTTACTTGATTTCTTTTGTCAATCTCTCCAAAGGTATTGCTATTTCTGATTGTACATGTCTTTGGTAACTTATGTGTCTGACATTTGCCTGGATAATTTAACAAATTTAAGTTCTGAAGTTAAGATGTTAGCAATTATTTTGATGAGATAATAGAGACATTGATGTCATCACCTTTTCTTTCGGTAACCATTACATTGGTGTCACCTACATATCCTGTAAATATTTCAAGTGAGAGCTTCTCTCTCTTTTTTTTACACTGAAGTACTGGACATATCTTAAGCTTCTGCTGTATTTTCAGTGAAGCATTAAACATATCGAGTAATAAATGAATATCAAACTACAGTTGCTTCTGTCTTTGTTATTTCATAGATTTTGTGAGTTGGTTGATTTAGAAGGTCTTTGATATACAGGAAGAAAGGCTCAAAAAACTTCAAAAGAGGCTACAAGTTTCCTTCGATGGTACTCTCCCAGAGCACCAGGTACATAATTGTCAGAACATCAATGATGTTTTCCTCATATTGCTATCAGCTGTATGCCGGTATGTTAGCTAATTCTTCATAGAGGGTGACCAGCTACAGTTGTTGGTAATTGGGGGCAGAGTGATAGGGGAAAAGGAGAAAATAGTGAATTAGGGTTTTGAAGTAAAGGAAGTTGATTACAGATTTTTGGGTAAGGTGGCCCAGTAAACCTAATACATAAGAGATAGGTTACTTCTTTTCACAAACTCAAAACAAAAGAGAAGAGATGGGTTGAGTGTAATAATTTTATAACTTATTTCTCTCATTAGTGAATTATAAGGATGAAATGTACTATATTAACCAAAATATCTGGTGTTAGGATGCACTGAAACAACTGTGGAGATTGGCTTACCCTAATAGACAAATTCCACCTCTCAAATCAGAGCTTTGGAAGGAGATGGGTTGGCAAGGCACAGACCCTTCAACGGATTTCAGGTATGGTGACTATAGAACCATGATCTATGATTATTTTCTCGAAGAGTCCGTTTAATATCCTAATATTTATATATTGTAGGGGTGGCGGATACGTATCTCTTGAGAATCTCATATATTTTGCTGAGAAGTATCCGGTTCGTCTCTTCCTTCTTACTCATATAAAAAACGTTAATTTTTTTTATGTATATCAGGAGATTTGAAATGCCTAATATTTAATATTTCTGTGTCCTGTATTTCCAGCCAATGATAACTCATTTTTTAGCTTATCGATGACCGAGTATTACTTATGCTTTGCATGCCATATTGCCATGTCTTTCTTGGCATGGAACATTGTGGATGAAAACATGGTATAAATTGTTAAGAAAGTGGCTTAAGTATTGTTTTCCTTGATAAAATATCTTTTACGTGTGTAGCTTTGGTCTCGTTGTCATGCCTGTAAGTTGTAAGTGACTTCTTAAACCACTTATAATCTCGTTGGTATGATAAAAAAACATGTTGGTAATTCTCGAAAATTTGTTAAAAAGGCCACTCAAGCAGAACTTGGAGATCCTTCAATTATTGCTCCTGCTCGGCTGTCAAGTTTGAATCATCAAAGCTTCTTAAATGATCTGTGTGAACTTCAGTTTCATGATTTTTCTTTTTTCCAATAGAAATCTTTCCAGAGTTTGCTGCATAAACTGGATGGAGAAAGAGCTGAGTGGGAGTACCCATTTGCTGTAGCTGGTGTCAACATTTCCTTCATGTTAGCTCAAATGCTGGACGTTCAATCTGGTAAAATTGAACCTCTGATGGGCTACTTGAGAACTTCATTATTAGCACAAATAAAAAAGATCAATTTTCTCAAGTCTCAACTAACCTGGATTAGAATATTCACTAATTTATAAGTGTCCTGGTAACTTTTTTTATCCATATCATTGGTAATATGAGGACTGAGAGTACTTCACATCATTTTGCAGGAAAACCAACAACTTCAGCTGGAGTGCGTTTTCTCGAGCTACTTGCTGATGATGAAATGGCATTCGATAACCTCTTTTGTGTGGCCTTCCCTATGATGGATGCCCAATGGCTTGCCAAGCGTGCATCATATATGGAGTTCAATGTAAGAGGGTTGTATTTGTTACTTCATCTAATATTATTTCTTATTTATTTTGCAATTAGACTGATTATGAGCTCTATCGTATATTCGTTCAGGATGTCTTGAAATCAACTAGAGCGCAGTTGGAACGGGAGCTAGAGTTGGACGACATCTCTAGTGTTGAGGATTTGCCTGCATATAACCTGCTAACACGCTGATTAAAGCTTATGCTTAATAAAAATGTGTTGTCGTGTTAAATACTAAAGACGTCAAGACAGCTTCCCTGTGTCTAAAAACACCTGAGGCTAGACTCAGGTTGTGATAACAACAGCGACTAACTCCTAAGCATAGATTGATTTAGATCATTGGTTCAAATTATAAATAGGACAATGGAAAGAATATTCAGCAATGATTTGAGAATCAAAATCCTGTATTTTGTGTGCTTGATACTTTATAGTAGCAATTTGCTGTCATAGTTTGGTTTACCTGACAAATAAGACAAATCTCTTCATCTCTATGATCTGCCATTCACTTCTACCTTGAATATCAGGAATCGGGTTGGGGAATCACTACTACCTATTTCACATTGGTCAAAACAAAGTCTTGGAAGTACTTGGAATCTCTCATTTCGACTGATGACACATTTTTATGCCTATTCCATCCCGATTCCATAAGATACGTTCAAGGATGACAAGAGATATTCAAGAAGTTAATAAGCCAGTATTATTACTAGTAATTACCTTAAAAGTTGCAAAATAGACAATCAAATCGCAAGCACTAAGTTCACAAATTTGATCCACCAAACCAATATTCCATCGTCAATTTAGATTGTCCCTTCCATTCTCTGACTACTCCCAAAAACTCTTCAGCTATGAAGATGTGCAAGAAACAACCTATCAGACCACCAAATACTGGCTTACTCTGATACCCAGAACAAATGACATCTCTTTCCCTTTTAATTTGGATAAAAAACAATTTCATTCATCTTACTTCCCTCGCATGGCTTTGCTCCTCTGCTTAACTGCTGCCATCTACATTCTCTAGCTCCTGAGATCTTTCACTCTTAGCCGGGCCTGGACCAGCAGAAACTTTCACCATAGCTGGTCGAAGAAGTCTGTCACCTAGTTTAAACCCTTTTCGGTACTCCTCGAGTATAATACCTTCTTCGTATTCCATTGACTCCTCTTGCATGATTGCTTCGTGAAGCTGTAACAATTGTTGCAGATTTATCAATTATTATTCAAACAAAGAACTCAAATTCTCCTTAAGCCATTATAGTACCACTCAAATCTAAGCAAGTTCAACTTACCAATGGATCAAAAGAACTCCCAGTTGTCTCTACTGGAACAACTCCAACAGAAGACAAAATCTCCAAAAACTGCTTATTTATACTCTGGTAGCTGTTGTTGATCTTCTCCTCACCTTCTGTCTCCACCTTGATCTGGGCTTTTGCCCTCTCAAAATTATCTAAAACAGGCAACAGACTTTCAACAACCTCGCCTTGTGCATTAGTCACCAATGAAAGCCGCTCTCTTTCTGTCCTTTTCCGGAAATTGTCAAAATCAGCACTAATTCTGAGAATGCGAGCATTTTCTACTGTCTTTTCCTCAGATAAGGAGATCAATTTCTTTTCAAGATCAATTGTCTCAGACTCAATGGACTTCAAGAATGCTTCTATCTCAACAATTTTAAGCTCGTCATTATTTAGCAGTGCTTCTTTGTATGACTGTAATGTGGTTATGAGGGTGGAAGTAACAGTTTCATCAATATCAGTTATGTCGTCACTGCTTGTTCCTACCTCACTTGCTTCTGCATTGTCCTGCTAAGAAATAGAAGAGACAGATTTTGAAGTCACCTAAAATATGCTTTAAAAACAAAATGCGCAAGTTAAATTTGGTCTTGTAAACACAGAAAGCACGGCCAACTAATTTTATGAGACAAGTACAAGCCAATTTCCAGGCCTCTACAATAACAATTTATAATAGTCCGGATTCTCACTTAATAATTAATAATAGGTGATTTCACACGTTAAGAGTCACACTGCTGCAGGAAAAAATTCTCAGCAAGAGAAATATTATATAAGAGAACAGATCCTGTTTGAGTTGTAAACTTGTACCTTAGTGCTGAACATGTCAAATTACAGTCCAAAAATTATAGGGTGTGTTTGGCATGACTGTCTGATATTCATACAAGTTACTGCTAGCAGTTTATGAAAATTGGTGAACTTCCAGCTTATACCCGAGTGTTCTGAGCTTATACCAGAATGCAATTTACTAAAAGCCTTCCTTATTTTTAGTATAAATTATCATTTTTAAAAAATCTTAGTTTGCTTAAATAGTTTCCAGACCTTGAAAAAGGTCCTTTCGGATTAGAGAGTTTTCAAAAATCATCAAGCTCTTCCCTTATATCAATTACACGGAATATCGTGACTGCTAACAATTATAGGAAAACTGCACCAATTCTATAATCTAAACAAAATAAGTACACAAATAGAATGGAGCTACTAAAGAAAGCAAATCATTTAGTATCGGTCAAGTAAAGTAGCGTCATATCATCTGCAAATAAGAGTGGAAGAGTTCACCAAAAAAATGAAGAATACAAAGAGTATGAATACCTGAACCTCGGGTTTGGTCTCTGTTTCAGTAGCTTCTCCAGGCGAAGCGAAGGACACAGAATTACTAACCCTATAATTCTTATGCGATACATTCGGCGATAGAAATTGAGCATAAAGGCAAAAGCTTTTGGCTTTCGAGGTGTTTCTGAAATTGACAAAGAAAGAAGAAGACACGGCCGAAGTTGAAGGTGCTGTGGTTAGAAGCGGAGAGCTTGCTCGAAAGGATGGAGTTCGAAGAAGCATTGCCATTGATTGTTAATGAGGTTGTAGATTCGGATTGGCTGTCAATGGCGGAATGGGAACAGAGAGGAGAAGAAGCGAAGCGAAGGTGGTAGAAAGATTTTGATGACGCACTTTGTGAAAGGGTTGGTGTAATGATAGAATGTGATGGGTTGCATTATATGAGGGTGGAACTCTGATTTTATGCCGTAGGATCATGGCGGAAAATGAAAGATTCTAGACTCATCGATCGAGATGGCCGCGCCCAGAGGTATTAAAAGATTAACCGGACCGGTCAAAACCGAAACGGGACCGGCCAAACCGCATTCCTAACAGTTTATGTTCAGGTTCCTAAGCTTACGAAACTTTGAACCAGCGGTTTTAATGAAGGTTAACCGGACAAATCGGTCCGGAACCTAAACCGTCCGATTAACTGTGAACTCACACCGTAAAATATAAAAATATATACATAAAAAATTAGGTAGAGAATGAAGAATTTCATTTTTAATATATAGATTTCAACCTCGCAGGTAGTTTTCAATGTTAGAAGTTTTTAAATGTTTTATGTGGGTAATAAAACAGTTTTCGACATTGGAATTTAGAAGAAAAAAAACACCCTCGTGATTGTGTATATAAAAACAACAAATTACTTACAAGTTGCAGACCTCTAATGACTCAATTTCTTTATTAGACTTAAATATTTGAGCTTTAAAAAAATATAGTAAAATTTTACAATATAAATTTCATATATATATTTTTATCTTTTTAAAAATTATTTCGGTTCAAGGTCGAACCGGAACCGAAACCGGCTAAAAACCGTCGGTTTTCTGGTCAAAATCGGAACCGAAACCGACCCAGCTGAACCGTCCCCTTTCCGGTTTAGGTATGTTTGAACCTTGAACTGGCGGTTCATGAACCGGAACCAGCGGTTTTCGAACCGGCAACACCTCTAGCCGCGCCCGACCGAATTAGACTCAAATTTTCAGTCCATTTAGAAGGGACGGGCTAGCTCGTGGCTCGCATATAGGGTCTATCACTATGTCCATACCCAACACTCAATTCGGATAGGGTAACCCTCGGGGTAGCCCGTTTATATTAAATTTGTTTATTTAATAAAATTTAAAGAAAACAATGCATTAAAACCTTTCCAAAATACTACATTAAATCATGTACAAAACAATGTATAAATCATGCAATAAAGCCTTAGAATTTGAGAGTGAAGGATAGAGAAAACCTAATTTAGATTAGACTTAGAAGTATATATTTTTTTTTATTATGTTTTGTTTATTGATATATAATATGGGACGGGCTTGTCGGCCCTCCAGGACTTGAGCTCCATGTCGTACCTGTCGGCCTTCCAGGACTTGAGCTCCATGTCGTACCCGACTTTCGTACCCTCACGGATCGGGCCTATTTGCTCGACAGAGCTTTAGCTTGTGTCCAAGCCCGCAAAGTTAGAGAGTCGGCCGGGCCAGGCCGGACAAGCCAATCCTCGTTTGGCCAGGTCTAATTTGGGTCTTAAAAAATTTATCGAAGAGGCTATTTTCACGGGGCGTAGTCGGTTAACCGTCGTTCGGTTAACTAATGTTTGATTAACTAAATATTTTATTAGTGATTTTTAATGAATATTTGTCTAATCATAATTCTCGGTTAATCAATATCTCAGTTATTCAATCCTAATATATATAAAACTTGGATGTTTGGGGTCATAAAGTCTAATTCCCACCATTAATGTTCAGTCTAATTAAGTTGAAATCATGCTAATCGTTTTTGTATTATTATGGGCCCCGTTAATGGACTGGTGTTCTTTGTTACATTTGGCCCATAGAATAGTCATTGCTTCAGTTTGGCCATAATCACAATCCGCATCCATAGACGAAAAACCCTAGATAATTAGCGTGATCGGCCATGGCGAGCTCAGTCCTGGTGGTTACGAACCGCGTGAAGCTCCGGTCGTGGAATTTGGAGTCGTGCACGGCGCGGACTGGAACTCAGAGGCGCCAGCGTGACGTAAGCAATCAAGCTTTCGCTTGGACGGGAGGAGAGGGAAGCAAGGTGATGAGGCGTCGGAAGGTGACATTGTGAGGAGATGATCAGGCGGAATTGGCCATGGAGAGGAGGGAATTGAAGGGGGGATTGGGGATTTAGGGTTTGGGGGAAGTCGACTCCGATGGAGGAATACAACAACTTCATCATCAACTTCTTTCTCTCCCTTCCATCTCTACATCCCCAATTCCCAAGCTTCCCCCACCGTCTTCGAAATTCTCCCCTTATTCGGCCTTCCTAGTGGCCTATTGCCCTCCTCCGTCCACTCCTACACCCTAGACGACGATGGCTCCTTCGTCGTCGAGCTCGATAAGCCCTGTTATGTCCAATTTGACTACTTGGTCTACTACGATAAGTCCGTCACCAGATTGAAAGGGATTCAAGTCCACGGGTTCTTCCTCTGGCTCGATGTTGATGAGATTAAGGTCGATTTGCCTTCTTCTGATTCCATTTACTTCCAGGTCGGTTTGGTCAACAAGAAGCTCGATCTTGACCAGTTCAACACTGTTCGTGATTGCGGGGATCATGCTACTCAGGTTTCATGCACCCATTCCTTCAAAGATTTCTTCAAGGTAATTTCACCACTCCGATTGCTGTTTGTTGGTGTATTTAGGGTTTCCTTTCCCCAGTTTCATCTATCCATGTTGCTTCTATAGACTGTGGAAATTAGCATTAGAATATGGATTCGCTATGTTTGAGGACGATTCGGAAGAATGAATTGGTTTATCCGGATAATTTTAGTGGTAGATTTAATTCTGTGACATTGTTATGTCAAATTTAGGCACAACAAGAAAATACTTGGATGAGGTTCATTGTATTTAGGCACACCAACCAAATTTAGTCGCGTATGACTCATTCAGAGGCTGTTGCAAGAAGCACTAGAGGAAGGACTTCACCCAACTATAGGTCTCATATGAACATGGATAAGTACAGGTGTGCAAGTTAATTACAATTATGAGCTTTATAAATGTCCTGAATGACAAACAAGGCATCTTTTATCATAAATATTTGTTTATTAATTTTATTCTTCTTTATATTCTTTTATTTATGTTTTACTGTCTGATGTTGGAATGTAATTGAAGCTTTCCAGATGTTGTTGTTAATTCATATGTGATATTTGGATGAATTCCTGATATGGGATGTCAAATCAAATGAGTTAGGTTCCATTTCATTTAAATGTTGTACTGCTACTTTTTTTGTTTATTTTGTTTAAAGCTCTGTTGGATTCTAATTGAGATTGTGGAGTTGATAATGCATTTCTGGATGATATAGGTCAGGGAGAGTAAAGTTAAATGAAATCAGTTTTAATTCATTTGTTATTCCTCTATTATTACTTTAAGTATTATATATTATGCTCTTGCTGAAGTTATATTCATGACTGCAGAGATAATATACATGATAATTGTAGACATGGTGATTCAAGACAGTTACCAGCAACACCTGATAAATCTTCCAAGTATCAATCGTCTGATAAAAATCCAAAATTGGATGTTAACTATCGCGCCAGAGAGCAATATGAGGAAAGGTCTCCTAGGAAGAAAACATCACATGTAAGACTCTTGGAAACGTCTCCTTCATCCACAAGTGTTCATCGTAATTTTGCATACAGATTGAGTAATAGAAAATTTTGGTGTGTAACTATAGATTCAGTAATAGAAAATTTTTGTTTCCTGGAATCTGTCAAGCTAACAATAAATTTATAATCTGTATTTGTAGGTTATCCTTAATTCCTTATGCATATCAGACATATTATTGAGGAAAATGAAGGTGATTTCATTGTTTCTCTGATTACGTATGGACGACGAAAAACTTCGAGACTGTGTGGAGGCCGGATTGAGGTCGTGGCCTATTCTTCAGATTCTGACTTTTACGGAATTGATAGTGCTCGCAACAACAATCACGATAAAGGAACAACTCGAATTGTGGTAAGCATCTACCCCTAATCTTTTCTCGGGTTGAATTTTGAATTGATTGTTTGAGATTAGCTCTTTTTTGATTTGATTCTTTTGGTTTGATTCTTTTGGTTTGATTCTTTTGGTTATGCTTACTGATGAAGAAAGCTCAAACAAAAATAAAGTTAATTGCATGTATCTTATTTTACCTACTCTTTTGTGAGACACATATATGCTTATAGCCCTCTCGACTCTCACATGACAAACTAAACCCAAGAGCAGGACCAAGCCTTGATGGATTCAGTGCCGCAAAACAAAGTGTGTCAATAATGGTAAGTGTGTCTTCAAACGTATATATTATTTACGTCCCATAATTTATTTTTATGGTTGAGTCTTTCACTGATCTTTTTATGTTTACTTGAGTTTTAATGGCTCTTATGCATGATTATTGAGGTGAGTTTTCTAAGCTTTAATTTCTTACAGTTAGGCAACTTTATTTATTGTACATCACATCAAATATGTAATGTGGTGTGTAACTATAGATTCAGTAATAGAAAATGAAAATATAGTCAAGGGTATTAAGAATTAAAAATGGTTGCATGTGTTCTTCGTAGTTAGCTTGACATCTTTTTTTATGAAATGTCTAGAGTATCAATAAACAATTGACTTTTAAAATCATGATCTTATGTCTTTTGTTAGTCATTTTATTCCCACCTAAGTTTAAAGTTGCAATATTTACAGTTGAGAAACCAAGAACTGTGTGAAAAACTTGAAACCTGTAAAGTTGAAACCAGAAAAGTTTAGGTATAATTTGTTTCTGTAACTGAGGTTGTGTGGCTTGCTGACAATGTTATTATTGTGCTCCTTTGGTATTATTTTCCATTATGAAAAAATGTAGGCCAATTCTTAATGAAAGAAATTACTTTGCTTTCTGCATATCATGAAACTTTAATCATATGATCCTAATTATTGTTAATTTGTTCATTTAAAACAGGACGGACATCAGATGCTGAACTCGCAGATGATTCTGTTATATTTTCTTTTTTCTTTTTGCCATTTCTGATGTCCATCCTGTTTTTTCGACATATTTTCCGAATAGATACACTTAGGTAATTCAACTATCTGATTGTTTGTCACATATTTTTGTAGAGAAGAAGTTGGAGGGAAGTTTGACTATGATTTAACTGCTCGAGACAGTTTTCCCAACAAGCGGAAGAGTTCTGCAAAGAGAATTAATCTTAGTTCTATAGTTGAATTTGTGTAGGGGAATTAATCTTAGTTCAATTATAAGGTTGTTGTCTAATATATGCTCGCTAGGTGTTTGATTTAATTCCTTAATGAGGTGGGAGCCCCAGATTACAACTTTTCATGAATGTCATGAAGAAGACAATCAACTATTGAATTATAACGATGACTGGTACTCTGGTATCCTCATGCTGAATTGGAATGTTAATAATTTTTCCTGGTTTTGATATATCATGTTACAGTTTCTATCTTAGATTGCACTCTCGGTATTCAATCTCAACAATGTGATCCATATCTCTGTGTACAAACTAATGACAACGTTTGTTGCAGATATATCCATGTACAAACTAATGACTACGTCTACTGCAGGTGAAATTAATTTCAAATTTCAGTTGGTCCAGTTCATTTATTTCTCCTAACGATGCATAATTTTTGTTTCTTGATATCCAACCAACTGACTTGGAATTTTTGGGTTTTGACTGTTAAGCGAATTTGTTATTTTTGGCTTGTTTAGAGAAGAAGCCAAATTGGACCATTAAACAGTCATTTTCAGTTTTGAATTAGCAAGGAATCTGATTGACTTAATTTTCTTGCGTATTATTTTTCATGTATGAGTTCCTGATATTTAATTGGTGGTGTTTCTAATTTTTACCCTGACATAGCGTTTATTGTTTTTCTAAAGATGTCTTTTTTTTTGTTTGATTCAGGTATATGAAAGAAATAAGGTTGCGGTGCATTTCCTATGGTATATGTCAAATAACTTTTCAAAATTGTGTTGTTTCAGAATGGCTGCATCAGTATACAACCAGGTTGTTAGTCACCTTCAATCGGTATCACGAAGAGTTGCAGTAAAGTGACTCATTGTCAGTATGCAGCTATGGCATTTGAGGATGTCAGAGATGAAGAGGAGGAAGATGGTGTGAATTCGCTTCGTTGTGTTTTGGTTGAGATAGATTTGTTTCCATTGATTCATGATGATTATCACACTTTGTTAAGGTCAGTATACCTTATATATTAAGTAGTATAAATTTTCAGTGTTTTGCCACAATTCTTTCTGAGTGAGATGATATTTAGTCATGAATATGACCCTGATTATATTCAATCTCTAAAATCTTGCGTCATTGATCATAAGTCACTCTCTTGAGGTTAAATTGGTTGAGAATTGAATGTCATTTTGTGCAAAGGACCGAACATTTTATTATTCGAGTGTTGTATCTTGCACTTCATGTCTAGATTATGATATATGAGGGTTGACCAGGACATTTGATTTTTTTATCCAGATTCTTGAAGGCAAGAAGGTTTGACCTTGATGAAACTCTTCACATGTTGGAAGAAATGATTAAGTGGAGAATAGAAAGTGGAGTGGATTGTATATAATTGTGCATAATTTTATATATGAAGAATATGAAAATGTGCAACGTTACTATCCCCATGGTTACCATGGTGTAGATAGGGATGGACGGCCGGTTTATATTGAACGTCTTGGGAAAGTCGATCCCAATAAGCTTATGCAAGTCACTATCGTTGATCGGTTTTTGAAATACCATATTCAGGGATTTGAAAAGGCTTTTTCTGAGAATTTTCCCGCTTGCTCGGTCTGCTGGCTCTAACAGTAGTTCTGGCTCTCATCGCGTATATGGAAATTCAATTCTTAAAGTCTACCCTAAAGGATGGTTATAGAGATTTTTATGTGAGTCATCTTATTGATAAACATTATGTACAAATTCTTAGAAATCATTAGTCATCCATCCTTGATTAAAGTGTTAGGGTTTGTGAGAGTTGTCAACCTCTAAATTCTTGACATGTTTTTTAAGAAATGTGACGAGTGATGTGGTTTTCTTTGTTTACAATTTCGATGATCATGATTGCAGTAGCATGCATTTAGGTATTCTACTTTCCTTAATATGCTTTTTTCCAATTGATTTTGTTTTTCATAGAATATTGCGAGCTTGCTGAGTTTTTTTTTCATCTTAGAGAAGAGTGGACTATTTTTTTAGTGCTCATAGTAATTCGGAGTGTTAAGATTAAGGCATTGAAGCTTATTTTTTGTATTCAGAGTGAGAAGAGTGGGCTATTTTTTGTACTAATTCAGAGTGTTAAGAATGTTTACCCCGGTTATAGACACTGAGATGTAGTTAAACCATTATCTAATGTTAACAATCAATGGTTCGTTCTTGATGTCAAGAAACTAATCAATGGTTCATTTTAGTAATTTTGTTAACATTTGATTTTGCATTGGTTCGATAGAATGTTCATGAAATTGTTATGTTATTTTTCCCTCGAGTCATTCGAGTGTACATGAAACTGTTGCTGTTTTTCCATCATATTTTAAACCTCCTACTTATTTTTTTGCAGTTGGTTAAGAAGATGGAAGAGCAGTCATGTAATTATACACCTGCAACAGAAGAATGAAGCAAGGGAGAACATCTGTATGCTTTAACAGATGTTATTAAAGCATGTAACTGATTTTCTAAAGTCTGCTCTTTCTCTTATGTTTCATGGCTTCTAAGAGGTGCCCTTTAAACTTCTGTTAAATAACCATTTCTAAAAGTGTTTTAACCCTTTTTTATGTGGTAGACATAATTTGCTTTTTAGAATGTTTTGTTTCTTTACGTTACAATGCAAGGATTAAGCAACTAAAAAAGGAAATATAAATTTCAGGGAAAATATTTTTCCAGCGTCAGATATATCAAATTAGAAGTATCTCCAGGCAGATTGATTGCAATTGGACTGGCTTATGACTACAATGATCATTCACTTTGTGTCTTGAATTCTTTCTGAAATGTGGACTTTCAATTGGGAAGCTTTTCATGTGTTTATGATATGTAGTACTCCGTAGTATATAGTGGCTTTTAATTTTGCAAAACTTTCTATATCTTCTTATCTTATTATGTAATATTTAATCTTTGTGAAAGCTTTCATGTGCAGCTCCTCCTTAAGCATCCAACGTGGGATCATTGGAGACCTTATTGAAGGTAACATACTTAAAGGAACCAAAGCTTACTTTTAAGGGAGAGAAGGCCCTAACAAGTTTGATGGTTACGTGAAAATTAGGACACAAGGTAAGTTTGTACATTATCATCTATATATAAAATGGAATGTGAGCTTACATAAATATTCATCTCTTCTTCAATAATTTTACCTTTTTTATATATTGAAAGTGAGCCTAAATAAATATTCATCTCTTCTTCAATACTTCACGAGGGAGAATATATTATGTGCTCTGATTTGTTTTCTCTTGCACTATACACCTACATTGACATTTGGAGCATTGGAAGTACATTTTCCCTAGTGAACCTCCGAAAGAGCCCATTCACTATTTTTTTTTTTTGCAATACCCTTTAGATGACATGTACTTGATCCATGATTTGATATTCAAAGTAAGAACAACCTTAGATTTCATATCATGCAAACTGAAAAATTCCATTGTCTATACATTATTAGTGACTAATTAGAATTCACACTAACATATATACATTATTAGTGACTAATTAGAATTAACACTAACATATATACATCATTAAGAGACTAAGAAAAGAAAGAAACACATGGTGTTACTCATGCTGAACTGTTTAACATGCATACTAAAAATGTTGCTGAAAAAATTCTGAAACCCTTTATGGATGGGCTTATTGACAATTGACACCAAGTTGTAACTTTTCGCTATGGCGGAATCAGTAGTTGAAGGTAGTTTATAGAGTTGTAGTAATAATTTTGCAAAAGTAGTCTTCCCTTATAGAAACTTATTGTTTCGTCCTCTCCCTCGATTTCTTCTTCAATTTCATATTTTATTCTCTAACACCGTTTTTCCATTTGTTCTCCCCCTATTTGAATTTCTCCATTATAAGGGACTTTCTTGGTTAGGATAATACACTTCCCTGATATTTTTTCCACGAAGGTTCCTTAATCCTTTTCATTTTCTGCTATAGTAAAGTTCTTAGGGTTTCTCTTTTTGTTACTTCAAGTTTATTATGCTGTGAAATGTGCTTCAAGTTTAGGTATGAATTGCTGATATTTTTTTTACTTCAAGTTTAATTTGGTATGAAATTTGTTGCTGTTTTACTCTACTTCAGGTTTTCTTTTTGTTTCTATCAAGGGGAATAAACGAATATCAATTTGCTTTCGTTCTTCCTTTTTTGTTTTGTTTCTGTTATAGTAAGAAAACCTGTAAATGTTGCTACCCCTGTGAATCTGTATCTATTGAAAAGCTGTAAACTAATATCAATAATGAAGATGTCTAAGAAGTAAGAAGCAATATTTATTTGTAAACATAGGGATGAGAGACACATCTCAATTTATGCAACACTGCCCATCTGATGATAAAAATGTTGTTGAAATTTTGTTGAGACTATCTGTCATCGGTGTCCATATCTGTTATGCATTTGTGAATGTGTTATTCAGCTTTCCGTTTTCCTGATTGGATGTTGTCTTTGTTGCGTAGAATGCTGAATTGGAGGGATTAGAAAGTTTATAATGCTATTATTTGGAGGTTCATTCTTAGTCAAGGCTCCATTTTCAATCTATCAGACCCTAATCAATCTGGATCTCTCTCATAACGAGCCCCTGGAACAATCAATATGAAGCAGAATCCTACGCCACATGCACAATCATCTGGTAGGGAAGAAAAATTACAAGGGAGCACTTTAGTTGAAAATAGTAATTAAGCTAGAATTGCAGGCCAGAAATGTCTGAAACAAGTAGGGAATGTTCCTTTAATGGGATTGCCCCCACTCTAAACAAGTTTTAATTTAATGTGTGCTGGCAATTCCTTGCATGCCCTTCATAATAATTGTTTTGGTGCCTACTTATATTTAGGATTAGCATTCTTATATTGAACTAGAGGATTGGATTTTGTATCAAAAGAAGCAGATCCAGGGAATCAAGGCACTATATAGTATACCCCTATTAGTTTCAAGGGATATCAACATGATAATTAGGACACCCCAAAGACAACATCCAAAGATGCAGTTTAGAATTATCTTTCTACTCACTATGAATGACCGGTTACAGTTGTTGCCGATAAATTTGAGTCACGCATCCCCATCAAGACTCTATTAATAATATACAATTATATTGGTGAAATAAAGTGTGATATATATCTTTTACTGCAGATATGAAAGTATATTTTATTTATAATCTAAATAAATTTTATGTAAGACTAAAACCCGCGCGTAGCGAGGGCATAAAGTCCTAGTATAATAAAAGATAAAAACACGCTCTTAAAATTGTTAAAGAAAAAAACGATAATAATATATAATAAAAATAAAAAGAACATTTAAAGAAATTACTTCAAATAAGTTAAAAAATTACGATCTCAAACATTACTTAAGAGCTAAAAAAGTCACAATAATCTATATTATGTAAATAGACCAATTTCAAAGATATAAATGAAAGATAAATAGTGTTTGAAGATAAAATTTTATTATACACATGGTTATATTGTTTAATATTCCAAAATATATATGTTGTTTAATATTCCAAAATATATATGTTGTTTAATAGTGTTTGAAGATCAATTCAAAGATATAAATGAAAGATAAATAGTGTTTGAAGATAAAAATTACGATCTCAAATAAGTTTATTTGTGGTACCGCAAATAAAATTTAATTAACCGTTTTCTAACTATATAATAATAAAAGAAATATATATTAAAAATTGAATTGATCAGGGCAAAGAAGTTGTCCATTTGCAGAGTGATGACAGATGAGTACCTGTGTAATTAAATACAAATAAAAATCAATTTTACAAATTTGCTATAAATTTGTTTGTCTTTTTAATATATGTTCTAAAATTATTTGATACTCCGTATAACATCTAACAAGTGTAAACAACTTTAAGTAAATTATGAGATACTTGTTACAACTTTGAGTAGTTTAGGTAATTGCTTGCCATTGTCTTCAAAGTTTCATTTATTACATACTTAGGCAATCAGAATACAAAAGTTTACAATAAGTAGAGACAGAATACAAAAGTTTACAATAAGTAGAGACAAAATGATAATTGGATGTCCTTTAACCTCTCTCCATGTGTGATGTGTGGGACAAAAGGATAGACTAATAATTTAATGATGTATATTCTATTACTATCCCTTCATTTCTTTATTCTTGATTGAAATTTGAAAGGTATTCCTTGGTTTAAATATTCACAAAACTTCACAAATTCAAAATTACAGCTTTTCATAGTTGGGAATTTGGAGGAAAAAAAGCAGAGTTGAAATCCAGAGGTTTCTTTTGGTTTCTTGTCTTGTGGTGGTGGACTCATCAGGAGTTTACCACTTCGGAAACCCTTGGACTTCTTTCTTTTCCCCCAAATTTTCAATTGGTTTTCTTCCTTTGCTCAACTCCTTAAATCGCAAGTTTTGCGGATTTGGGGCTTCGTTTTGTCTAGGGTATCAACGTTCAATTTGATTGGTTATTGATAATGTCGAGCAAAAGGGAAGAAGAGCGGAATGAGAAGATCATAAGAGGTCTAATGAAGCTTCCTCCCAATCGCCGATGCATAAACTGCAATAGCTTGGTATAATATTTGTTTATTATAACTGGTCTATGAGTCTTCTAAACTTTCAGCTTGAGATGGGTTGTTGAAGCTGTTTTATTTGGATTTTTATGCTCCGACTTGATCTTTCCATTTGAAGATATAAATCAGCTTGCTTAAATAGTTTTGGGCGAATTAGATAGTTCAACTACTTTTGATTTTGATATTTGAACATTCTCGTCAAATCTAGAGATGAAAATGATCAGTCTGCAGCTATGAATTCTGGCCAAAGTATATCATATACTCACCGCTTTACAGTAGTTGCATTCCTTTCACATTTTGAGCACACCATTTAAGATGTTAAACGGGAGGGTGAGAATGGTGAGATGTCACAGTCTAGAGTCAGCATTTTCATACCTGAGCTAAGAAAGGGCAAGTTATATGGGTGTCAGCTAATTGGTCATGAAGTAATTTAGGAAAAATTATTTTTCCATAACCTATATTTTGTAGGGTCCTGTCGGCCTCTTGTAGAAAGTTGTTCAGGTAGTTTTTGTTGGATGTCTGGAGAACATTGAGATTCGACATGGAAACCAATCAGCTCTTTCTAATTCAAAAGAGAAAAGTTAATTGGGACTGTAATTTTCACCTGTTGACAATTCCAAATACTCCTCTTCACCACAATTAGTGTGTAATGAGTTGAAATACCAAATTCACTGAAGATTTTCAAGTGAAAAGGCCATTGCTTTTCCGTCCTCACCCCATGGCCCCTGCGATATATTCCTCCCACTGTTTTTTGTTCTTCTGCAAACTAGCGGTCTGTCGGCCTTTTTGAAGCTTTTCCAGAAGCACTATGTAAAGAGACTTACTATTGCATCTTCAGTTGTTTTCCATCTCTTATTTTCTTCCCTTGCTTTATGTCTTGCCCCCAGCTTTTGGGTTAGATACGATGCAGCTAGGATCATGCACAGTAGAGCTTTCATTTAACAAAAGATTCTGAGATTGAGGTTTTTCTTTTTTCATTGACTTCATCCGAGCAATACCTTTATGTGGGTGAACCTCCCTCTGTACTTTGCCAAAATATCTCCTCCATTCTGAAATGATTCTTTTTCAACATCACTTTGCAGATACCTGTTGTTGCCTTCAACTTGGATCCTAATTTTTTTTAAAACTGTATATTACCTACCAGCTGTGAATGCTGTGATACTTGAGGTTTCTGTAGACTGGTTTGCACTTTGAACCCACTGGATCTGAGCTGAATTCTGTTGTTGAATTAGGCTTTGTATTTTGGTGAGTAAAGGGCTCTTTATTGTGCCATTAGAAGCTGTCTGAATCCTCAGATTCATAAGAAATGTCTTGGGTTTACTTTAGACTTTTCAGTTCTTTGGCCATTTTTTGTATAGGACAGGAAGTTGTTACAACGGAACAATTCATTTTGTTGGGTAATACTTTTTTTTTCTTGTAAAGTTTATTGATTGTTAAAATTCCTTTTTGCAGGGTCCTCAATATGTGTGCAACAGCTTCTGGACTTTTGTTTGCATAACTTGTAGTGGAATTCAGTGAGTTTTTTTTCCGTAATATTTTTAAACTTCGTCTAGTGTTTGAATTGAAGTATTATTATGAACCCTCATATGTAGTAGTTTCTTAAGTAGAAATAGGTGATAATATTTAGGAGCCTGTGAGCATGTCATTGTTCCCAGTTGGCATCTCCTCCTGCTAGGCCTAGAGTTGAAGTTTGGATTTCGCTGAGTGACAAACATGATTTGGAATTGAAAGGTTTTGTAGAATGTTTATGTACATACAAAGTAAAAACAATCCTGCCAATCTGCCATCAATGACTATTGACTACTACGATAAGATAAATTTGGTTCTATACATCTTAGTGTGTGTGTGTGCTATTTTCTATACAATCCAAGATCAAGATTTTAGAGAATGTTACTTGAAATGGTGGATTAGTGTTGGTTCTATGTTGAGAGTCGTTGATCCCTATGCTAGCTTAAGCTGTGTAAGCTAACAGCATAGCTTCAATAATCATATTTTGTGAATGAATGCAATAATTAATGTCTGCAGGATTTTAGAATCTATCACATCAATATAGTTCCACGTAATCAAGTACTAGATGTTAGAATGAAAATAGGATTCTCACAAAAGGAGTACTGATTTGATTAGAACTAGCAAAAAGCTAAGAACAGACAACACTCAATGAGAGACAAACCCTCTCAATGAGCTCCCAAGGCAGCAGCCCGATTTCTTCACTCAATTTCTGGATAAAAACCCTAGTAAGGGATTACTACTACTTATATACTAGTCCATGATCCTGCAGAGATCATGCTCCCACCCACACTGTCTCCCTAACAGCCTCTGTCATATTCTTTGGTCCCCACACATAAAGACTGTTTTACCCCTTACAGAATAACTGCCATAAGGCCTAGTTTGGCTTAGAGCCTTTCTTCCTTCTCCCATACACAATATATCCACCTACCCTAACACTAGACCTTAGGGCTGGGGTTGCACAGGGGGATGAAGTCTGTTAAACTTGTTTCTAGGTAGCCCTGGATATCATCAGAAGATTCAGTCCGACAAGGAGAAATTTAGTAGCATGAGTTTTTTTTTTTTTAATTTATATAATGTACGAAAGGAGTGAAGTCAGAAAATGAGCACTGCACCTCATATAGCTATCTCATCACATCTACCTGGGACTGGTTGCTAATGGAGATCGCATGAATCAACAACTTACATAACACTTAGTACTTAAAATTTTCTGTCGATTATATTGTAAATTATGAAGATGGTTCAGCATTGTAAATAATGGAAAGAGAAACATCTTCCCCATAAGATATTATTCTACCCCCAACCCTGCTGTGTATATTCCTAATCTTATTATTGTATATGATACTTAATGTTTTTCTTTTTAGTAATCTTTCAAGCTAATCTTTGTATGTGAATAATGACTTGTTTTTTATTCCAGTCGAGAGTTTACACATCGTGTGAAGTCAGTATCCATGTCCAAATTTACTTCCCAAGAAGTTGAATCTCTTCAAAATGGTGGTAATCAGGTAGGTACTGGAATAGTGTCTCTTATTATTTATATGCAGTGAAGTCGTTGTATTTTTGTTTGTCTAGTTCATTTAATATTGCATCTGGATAACGTGTTGTTTCTGGTCGTTATAATAATAAATGCTTAATCAGCGTGCAAAGGAAATGTTTTTGACGGATTGGGACTTCGACAGACAAAGACTGCCTAGTGCAAAGTAAGTTGTGTTTCACTCAGATGATGTGTGTTAAACCACAGTAATTCTAAACTTAACCCCCTCTCACCCTTTAACTCTCTCTTCTTAGCAATATAGAGAGGATTCGGGAATTCATCAAGAACGTTTATGTGGATAGAAAGTATGCTGGTGGAAAAAGTACTGAAAAACCTCCAAGGGACATGCAGGCATGAATTGATATGTAGAATTTATAATGACTCATCCTCTTTACAGTTGAATGTTACTTCTTTATTGTCTTAATTCACTAAATGATGGACATGTATGACAGAATCAAAGAATTGAAGCTGATATCCGACGTGCCAGTTCATATCACTCTTATTCGCAAAGCCCTCCATATGACTTCCAATATGAAGAACGGAAGACAAGAAAGCAAGGGTTTATGCTTACTAGAAAGCCTGGTTCAGATCGTGGCGTATATGAAGGGAAGGTTTCAGGGCTATACAGTCCAGGTCGTTATAGTGATCATATGAGCGCGGAGAGATTCACAATTGAAGGTTCAGCTTCCCGTGTTTCTGATTACTCTATGTCTAGTGGGGTTGATCCATTCAGGTCTCATCCACAGTCTCCGAATTCCCTGAAGAATAGTGGGTTTAACAGCCCTACTTTTGAACATTCAGAGGAAAGCCGTGCTGATGACGCTCAGCACCAGATAGGAACTACACACACGGAGGTACTTGTGCGATTAAATTTATATCAGATTGATGTGTTCTTGTATGCTTGGGCTAAGGAATAATCCATCACATTTACTATACCTGTTTAAGGCTGATTTTATTCAATTATTTTGCCTGGATGAGCACTACCATTCTATTAGACAATTGGGATACCTACTGTTAGGGTTACGGTTTAGAGTTTTTTTTTGGTGCATGAAAAATTTCGTCTCAGTAATTGTTTGAAAGAAAATAGTGTATACACTTTACTAATCTAATCTAACCTCTTGTGCTCCAGAGTCCAGATCTTTATCCTCTTTTTGGCAGCAGTGAACGCTGTCCTCCGGAAAATTAGGTGTATCCTTCCTGTTTTTGTTTACATTTTTGAAATCCAATAAAATTGTCAAGCGGATTTCATGTGAAACTCTAAAAAAACGTATCTGAGTTATGTGGCTATAAATTAAGCTGAAATATAAGTACTATAGAACTTAGATTTAGATTATAATTGATGCTACTTTGTGCTTACTTCTAGTTACAGTCATATGTTGAAGCATCTGGTCTGATTTTGACTCATCATATTTGGATAGCTAGTTGGCGTTCCATTGCTTTTTGCTTCATCTCTCCCCTATGATTAATTGCTTATATATCTTTTCTAATGCAGAGAATGGTGTCTTCAACCACTTATGATAGCTCGACATCGTCTCTCAGTCCAGTGAATTTTGCCAGTTTTGCTGATGCTTTTTCACAAACTGATCAGCTGTCTTCAGCTCATCAAAACAGAGCAGCCACTGTTCCTTCCGTTTCACAATCATCTCCTCCTGTAAATACTACCGCTGTGGATCTTTTCAAGGAGTCACATGAAAAAAATCCTGTCACTTCAGTTTCATCCATTGATCTGTTTCAGTCACCTGCTATGCCATCTGTTGTGGATCTGTTTCAGGGGATATCTTCTGCTTCCACAGACAATTTGGTTTCGACCAATACATCTTTGTCCTCGTTAAGCTTTTTCGAGCAAAATCCTCAGAGTTCTAAAGATGTGAACTTAAGCGCTACCCACTCTGAACCACTTCCGAACAATTTGGTTTCATCCCACACATCATCTTTGTCCTCGCTGAGCTTTTTCGAGGAAAATTCTCAAAATTCTTCACCTATGAACATAGGTGTTGCCCATGTTGAGTCAGCACCTATGCCCTCGTTCAGCTTTTTTGAGCAAATCACTCAGAATTCTTCAGCTATGAACTCAGGCGCCGTCCATTCTGATTCAGTATCAGAGAGTGTTGGGTGGGCTACATTTGATTTACCACAGCATGCTTCTACATCCAAGAGTCAAGATTTTGTTGCCACAGCAGAACATTCTGAGACTCAAACTTCTGTTGCCAAGTTCAATTCTGTTTCAGCCTCCCACGGTAATACACAATTGCCAGATTTTTCAAGTCCTTCCCAAGGAGCTCTTCCCCTGATGTCTAATTCACAGCATCAGAATTTGCCTTACAATCCAGATTTAGCAATTGCTCCAAACAAGCAGGTATTTTTTTCCTTCTTAGACACGGAATGATGTACTGAAAGTAAGAGCTTCCCTTTTATAACAAGAAACTCTGATTATCATTTATTCTGGCTCCATCTTTGAGCAGGAGTGGAGACCCTTTGATGATATATATAATCAACAAGGAAGTGGGCACCTTTTGCCAGATAAACCTTCAACTGCAGACCTTTTTATAGAGTCTGAGGTAATTTTTCCCTTCCTTTTTTCCTCCAGTAACAAAAAGTTTTATGCTTCCATGTGATAATGTTTCTGAAATTTTGTTTTGCAGGATTTCAGTAAGGGTGGGTGTCATAGTACTACCTTCTTTGGACCTCTTCCAGGTTTACATGTTAATGACGAATTATCATCAGTTGATCAGTCTGCCACTACTTTTATGGTTTGTTTTAAGAGACTACTTCTTTTCAAGTAAGGTCTTGCATATTTTATTCGTGGATGTTGATCATGTGAGTCTTTTCCAGGGTGAGCTACATTCTCATTTTCATCGTAACACTTCCAACCCATTTGACATTCCATATGAAGCAGAGTTTGATGCTAGCAATATGGTATGTGTTATAAATTTTGTTTCCAAAAACCCACTTGAGTGCTAATATTGACTTGCACAGTTGCACCTCACTTTTTGATGTTGTAATCTACTTAACACCTTTCTGTACACAATTTCATGCTCTTGATTTACACAAGAGAAACTTGCTTTTCGGAATTATATTACCTGAGGAAGTTTGAAATACAATATTGATGATGTTCGTAGTTTGTTCCTAATTCCAGGAAGACTAAATATAAGGCATTTCTGTCATGACGTTACTTTAATACTTGAACAACACATCTCTATCATTTTACTGTCTTCGTTTGAACTTGAGGTTTTTTGGATCACCCTGGGCCAATTTAATGCAACTATGCATTATCTAGGGTGGGATATAAGCACACCTTATTTGTGGTCACATAGTTTTCTTTTTATTGTGTAGAATTGGGTGGTCGCAGTATCTTCATTGTTTTGTGAACAATTGTAATATGTATGTAGATAGTCAACAGCATGCAACTGCCTGAAGTTTCTTCTTTAATATGTCACTTCAGTAGTGGTGCCTGATTTCTCCCCGCCCAAAAAGATTTTGCCTGAAGATTATTAATTTTAACTTAAAGTAGTCAAAGTGGCTGAACAGTGAGTTCATTTGTTTTTTCTTCTATTCTTTTAGTAGGAAATTTATCCTTTTTTATTGTGGTTTTTTTCATTACAACTTCCATCGGTCATTATTCAAATATGCTTAATGGAATCGAATCTAGTGCAAGCTATGTGCAATAATATAAATGCACTGTTGTTTTGACGTTTATTATAGTTAAATATATTTTCTTATCTCATTTTCTGTCAGACATCAATGTGCCTAGAACTTTATATTATTTAGATATTGTTGCTACTTTCAGTTTCTGCAGCATCTTATTGCTGAATAACATTGGTATCACATCATCATGGTAAAATGACAGTATACACATGGCTCTTAATAAGATCTGGTTTTTGTGTTAATCCACTGAACTTACGAATCTGCTTGCAATCGTTGCTCAGAACCAATAACCGATATATGTTGATAATGATACTGTTTAAGTTTCTTCCATACAGTTTTATGACATGAGCACTCTGCAAGCAGCACTGCCAAGTACAGAGTTGCAGCCTTCATTTCCTGGGGCTATAAGTGATTCATGGTTTCTGCAAGATGCTGCTAATCCATGTCTCACAGCTCCTTCCCCAGGTTGAATCATCCTGAATTTTTAGCAATATATATTTTGCTTTGTTAATAAAATTAAAATGTCAGATTTTTTGTTTGAATCAAGGCAAGAGTAACAACTCTTTGTTACTCATTATGACACATATCACATTAGTCATCCAATAATTTAGTAACATGTGGATTATGTGGCCCAATAGAAAAATTGCATTACTAAGCTATTGATTAAATATCTTATATCATTTATATTACATAAATTTTATTGTAATTCTTTTTTAACTAATTTTAATTTATTTTTATCTATATATAGACATCCATATTGACTATATAATATATTATTTATATATATAATAAAAATAAAGATAAAATACTTGTTGTTTGATGTGAGTAACATGATTGTGGATACAAAACTTATTTATATTAAAATAATAAGCTATGTTACTCATATTGAGTAACATGAATGTAGATGTTCTTAATCTTCTGTCTGCAACTCTGATTTTGGTGTAATTTCTCAGGTGGCATATCATACATGGCAGCACAGACTCCAAACTCTCAGATACCGTAATTTCTTCTTTCTTGCTTTTGCTGGTCCATTTTTTCCTCTGATGTTCTCTTCTAAAAAAAATCAGGAAAAAATCATTTTATGCCCTTCTTACCGTGGGACATTGTCTCCCCCACATTTTATTGCCTAAATCATCTGTGCTATCCATTAATTCAACTGCTTTATGGTTTATTTTGTTGGTTTTGTAGGAACGTCCAAGCGCACGGGCCTGTTGCTTCAGTCGGTGGAAATCCCTTTGCATAGATCAACATTTTGTGTTCTCTCTCTGCAAAGCTTGTTTGAAAAAATATTTCCGGTTTTTGGGTTAGTCACTTGATATGGTCATCCTCACCCCTGTTCATCCGAGTTGCATGGCTGAAATTATTTGCACTGGTAATGTGCTCTAGCATTGTATAATACTCGTATTAGGCATTGCATTGCAAATAATATACTTGTGAGATGTTTTTTGAACAAATGTTGATTATTTCAAACCCGAATTACAACATCTTCTAGTTCTACTTGCCCATTTGGCTGTGTATATTCGTGCTTTTTTTTAATATTGTGATCTCTTCAAACAAATGAATGGTAAGACATCAATACTTGAGATAAGCGGTAGCTGTCATGGATGAAATGCAGGAATTCAGGATATGAAAGTCTCAAAAAAACAAGAAGGAAACTGATCTAGGAGCATGTACAGTTTGAGTTCTGATCTTATCATACTGACCTCTTATACATTCTGGGGGTAAGCTTTTTTTTTTTTTCGTGAGTAAGCACTTGATACTCAGGAATAAGAACGCTCTCCTTGAGGTTAACCAGCAACTCTGCTTCCTGATTCACCAAAAATTCAATGTTAATTTTATGACCAAACATAGTTAAGCATTGCTATTCTAAAAGCGACCAAATTATTTGGGTCGAAAAAAAAATTGCCTTCAAAATGCTCAAAAATCCGGTAAAATTGAACCGGATTTTAAAAAAAAGATTTGGATGCATCCTTATTGCGCCCAAAAGTGGATGTGAGTTATAATTTTTCGGGTGCGGAGTTTTTCCTTACCTGTATGTGAAGAAAACTCCCATACATTAGTACCTGATCACTGCTATTATTTATGCTAGATTTAATAATTGTGAGGTCCTTTCTTGTGAACTTCTAACCGAACTTATCAGTAAACTGGTTTTTTGTCAAGTTAATCTCATCGTCAGTCACCAAATATCGCCGATCCTTAAGCATCTGCATCAAAGATTTCCTGATCCGAAATAATCTGTTAATTTCCTCTGTCAAGATACCCTCTTCTTCCTCTGACGTATGTTCTTCATCTGTCGACAAATCTTCTTCGTCTGACGACATATCTGTTTAGTTCATTATCTGTTTGTAGCTACAAACAGAATAAAAAACCGATAAGCAAGATAGCAACAGTTGACAAATTTTCGAGAGTAGTACGTTAGAGAAGTTTATAGTTGGGTCGGGCGAGTCTGATCGGGTCTAGTATACTTAGGTAATACAAAAATCTCTCAAAACTAGATTATCTATTAAAAACTACCCAAAAATCTCTCAAAAAACCATCCAATAAACATGCTTTTAGAGTTTTCAATCTGGTCCGAATGTTGGTTAGTGGGTAAATCCAATACAGAATTTAGGGTCGGGAAAAGAAGAGAAACGGTTTAGCGGAATAGGGAGAGGGAGGTGATATATTACCAGGAGGCCAAAACCAGTTTTTGGGTAACTACCCTAAACGAGGATAGTTTTTTAGGTTAGTACACCAGCTTATTAAGTCTTAGGTAACTACCTCAGCAGCCTAGCACCCCTCAGTCCGTACAACTATCTCATCTTCTTCGTTGATTGACTTCGGCTGCATCGGCGTCGGAGCCGGCTTCCTCATCCTCCTTCCTTGGACTCCTTCTCCTCCGACCTCCATCTCGCTGTCGGAACCCGACCTCCATCTCGCTGTCGGAACCCGGCCTCTGTCTCGCCGCCGGAACCCGACCTTCCTCTCGCCGCCGGAACCCGACCTCCGTCTCGCCGCCGGAATCCGACAAGAGCTTCTCTGCCGAAACCCGACCTCCGTCTCGCCGCCGTAATCCGACAAGAGCTTCCCTGCCGGAACCCGACCTCCCTCTCGCCGCCCTAATCCGACAAGAGCTTCCCTGCCGGAACCCGACCTCCCTCTCGCCGCCCTAATCCGACAAGAGCTTCGCCGCCGGAATCCGACAAGAGCTTCGCCGCCGGAATCCGACAAGAGCTCCACCCCGACAAGAGCTCCACCCCGACAAGGCATATATATGTTATTCCATCAACATTTGTTGATGCATATAAGCTTCCTTATCACTAAATTAGATACTGAATTTATATTAATTTTTACAAACTTTATATCGTCAAGAAATTTTATATTACTTTCAACATGAGTGATTCAGTTGTCAACATGGATAATTAAATTTTTTTACACAATTAATAACTTGTCAACACAATTAAAATAATATGTCAGCACCAATAATTACTTGTCCACACTACAAAAATGAAGTGTCAACACAACTAAAATAGTTTGTCAACACCAATAATAACATGTCAACAACACAAATATGAAGTGTCAACACAACTAAAATTATATGTCAACAACACAAATATGAAGTGTCAACACAACTAAAATAATATGTCAACAACACAAATATGAAGTGTCAACACAACTAAAATAATATGTCAACAAAACAAAAATAAAGTGTCAACACAACTAAAATGATATGTCAACAACTAAAATGGTCAACTTGTAAACATAAACTTGTCAATATGTACTTGTCAACATGTATTTGTCAACATGTACTTGTCAACTAAAACAAAACATGTTCGCAGAGGCACTTCATGTTTCATGGAGGAGGAGGAGAGCAAGGAAAACAAATCCACAAGGAAGAAGCTCCGACGACGGCGGACGACGAGGATACGAGACGTGTCCGGAGTTGGATGATGGCGTGACGGAGAGGCGATGAGATAGGACGACGACCGACGGGCGGAGGCGGTGGGGGCAGAGGCGGGAGGGGACGGCCGACAGAGGACGGGCGGAGGCGGAGGGGACGGCCGACGGAGGACGGGCGGAGGCGGCCTGATGCGGGAGGTTACGGTTTTGCTTTTGCAGGCAGAGAAGGGATGGGGAAGAGTATTTACTTAGGGTTTAATATATAGGTTTAGTAACTTAAAATTTAATTTCAAAAGATGTATTGGACATAAATAGTTCCAAAACTATATATGAGTCGTACAAAATTTGATCTTTCCAGAACTATTTTCAATTTTTTTCAAAGTTATAAACGATATCGTAAGAGATATAAAGACGTAATAGATATAAAGAATCTATCTTTTTTTATTGTTCGTTTGGAAAACACTATCTTATCTCTAGGAGTCTAGGGGCATGTTTCATTCATGGTATATATAAAGGTTTTTGTTCCTCGATTATGGACAAATCCTAAGAAGACATACTGCAAAACTCAATAAAATTGATTGATTTTAGTATTCCACAATATGGGAAACACATCCAGCCTTGCCATGAGAAACACATTCAGCTGCAAGGTTTGCCTTAAAAAAAGGCCAAGTCGGAAGCGATTCGACAACAATTGTTGCGAGCATCTCTTCTGCAAGGACTGCATAGCCAAGTACGTGATCAGCAAGGTGGATGACAAAAAAGCCAACATCGAGTGCCCCGAGCCAGGCTGTTTGGTTCGACTCGACCCTTCTTCATGCGCCCGCTTGATCTCTCAACCCGTCTACGCCAGGTGGCACAGTCTCATTCGTCAGTTCAACCAGGACCTAGCCGATACGAACCTCAAGTTGAAAAAGGATGTTGATCCTGATTTTGCTCTTCTTGCCTTGACTGAAGGGATGCAATGCTGCCCTAAATGCAATCTCTTCGTTGAACGTATTAGCGGTTGTCGTGTCGTTGATTGTAGGTACGTCGACTATAACTTTATTTTTTCTATTGTCAATTAGTAGAACCCAATGATGGGTGATTAATGTAAAACCTTCATTTAATTGTTTCAAGGTTACATTTACTCTTTATATAGAGATATGAGGACTATTCTAGAATGTATGTGAGGGTCTAATTACAATAATGACCCTAGTGTTTCTATCCCCCCTCGATCCGAAGAGGTCGAAGACCTAAGTGGGATCGGAATGATAAAAATGAAGACGTGGGCAATGGTTTGGTGAGAATGTCGGCCTTTTGATCCTTGGTGGAAATGAACGCCACTTGAAGTGTTTTGTTTTGGACCCGTTCACGAACAAAGTGGTAGTCCATGTTGAGGTTCTTGATCCGGTGATGAAGAATCGGGTTTACGGCAAGATAGGTAGCACCAAGGTTGTCACACCACAAAGTAGGAGGATGATGAAGGGGAATGCCGAGTTCATGAAGAAGGCTTTGGAGCCAAATAGTTTCACATGTGGCTAGAGCAATGGCACGATACTCGGATTCCGTGGTGGATCGGGAGACGGAGGATTGCTTCTTGGATTGCCATGATATGAGGCTATCTCCAAAGTAGATGCAATAGGCACTAGTAGACCGGCTATCATCTTTGTTGCTACTCCAATTTGCATCCGAGAAGGCCGAGAGAGTGTGACTAAGTTTGGAGGAGAGGCAAAATTGAAGGTCCACCGTGGCATTGAGATAGCGAATGACCCGCTTCACGCCTTGCCAATGAAGTTCCGTCGGGGAGTGCATTGCTTGACAAAGGCGGTTGACGGCATACGTGACATCCGGTCTAGAAAAGGCCAAGTATTGTAGGCCTCCCACTATGCTCCTATAAAAGGTGGCGTCGGGATACGGGGGAGAGACAACATCTTGATCAACCATGAAGTTTGTGGCCATTGGAGTCCGAACGGGTTTGGAAGCGGTCATGTTGGCTCGAGAGATCAAGTCTTTGATGTACTTGGATTGACAAAGGAAGATGCCGTCGTTGGTGCGTCGGACTTCGATGCCAAGAAAGTAGTGAAGTTCCCCGAGATCTTTGACCGGAAACTGTAAAGACAAATGCTTGACAAAGGCATTAGCAAAATCACTATTGTTAGATAAGACAAGTAAGTCATCAACATATACCAAGACAAAGACAAGATTCGGCTCTTGACGATGAATGAAAAGGGAGGAATCAACCTTAGAGGCGGAGAAACCCATGGTAATGAGAGAGTCACTTAAGCGGGAGAACCAAGCACGAGGTGCTTGTTTAAGGCCATAAAGTGAGCGATTTAGCTTGCAAATATGAGAAGGAAGAGTTTTGTGGGTAAAACCTGGGGGTTGAATGATGTACATGTCCTCCGTCAAGGACCCGTGAAGGAAGGCATTTTGAATATCCAATTGTCGGGTCGTCCACCGATGCATCGCCGCAAGAGAGAGGAGGAGACGAATGGTGGAGGGTTTTGCAACGGGGCTAAAGGTTTCTCCATAGTCAAGGCCATGTACTTGATTGTAGCCTTTTGCCACTAGACGTGCTTTTCGTCTTTCTATTGTGCCATTTGCATGCCTCTTAGTCTTGAAAATCCAACGAACACCAAGGACATTTGATGAAGTGGTAGGCGGAACGAGAGTCCAAGTGTTGGGGGAGAGGAGGGCTTGAAATTCCGAGGCCATTGCTTGACGCCATTCGGGATATTTATTTGCCTCGGTAAATGACGTGGGCTCGTCCGGAACTATGGTGGTCGTGTTGCACTCGGGCCAGGGGATCGTCTCGTCAGTCCGTTGAATGGGTCGGGATATATTGGACCGAGATCTGGTCTGCATATGGTGAGGCGGATCTGGTGCTGTGTGATGGGCAGAGGCCCGAGAGGTATCTTCAACAGTTGCCGGCCCATTTTGTTGGGAATCTGATGAGGAAGTCCCAATAGGCCCAATAGTGATTGGGCTGGAATCTGAGGCTTGGGAGGAAGAAATGGGAGATTGGGTTTCGGTGAGGGGATTGGGCTCAAGGGGAAGCGGGAAGGGATTTGGGTTGTGTGAATTGGGTTGGGCTTGTGTAGGGGAGGGGGAATGGGCCGTGTCTGAGGTTATGGATTGGGGAGGGATAAACGAAAGAGGGGTAGCCGAAATGGGAATTAGGTGAGGAAGGCTAGGTAGAGGTGCAAGTGGTGGGGTAGTTGGATAATTTTGTGGATTGGGGGATGTGTAGGGAAATGTGGTTTCGTGGAAATTGACATCCCGAGAAATATAGGTGCGGTTATGAATCCAATCAAAACAAATATAACCCCGATAGTTGCTTGCATACCCAAGGAAGAGAGTGGGAGTGGAGCGGAAAGATAATTTGTGGGAGCGATAGGGGCGAAGATTTGGAAAGCAAAGGCACCCGGAAACTTTGAGGAAGGTGTAGTCCGGTGCTTGATGAAAGAGGAGAGAGTAGGGACTTTTGTTGTGGAGGACGGGAGTGGGGAGTCGGTTGATAATGTAGGTGGAGGCTTCAAAGGCATAATCCCAAAATTTGAGAGGCAAGGAGGCTTGTTTGAGTAGGGTGATGAGGCTAAAGTCGTAGTGCCAAATCAAAGAAATAAACTCTAAACACTAACTAGAGTATAGCAAGTAAGTAGAGGTCGAACCCAAGGAAATCAAAACACCAAATCAATGCAGTCAAGTGAAATATCAACTAGTAACAAGTAACCAAAGGGGGGGGGGGGTTTGATTGTATGAAACACAAAAGTAACCAGTAACAAGCAGAGGAAGTTTGGGTGAGAATATGATGAGAAGGGGTTTCACCTAGCAAGTATCCACACAACAGTCAATCAAGTTGATCATAGATTTATCTCAAGTTCTATTCAATCCTAGGGAATGTTCCTATTCCAATCTTTAATATATCAGCAGGCCAACCGGTCCTGATAATACTTACTATTCAGCAATCAGGGAAACCTCTCAAGATTAGATGAAATAGTAGCAAAGAGCATAAGAATTATAAGGATGCATGCAATAACTTACAACCGTCAAGTATTAACATGCAATTAATTCTCTTTCATAAAAGCAATCAACTACCAGATCATGCAGATATGAGTGCTACAATGACAAGGAATTCCACCGTATATTCCTAGTCTAGCAATAAAAAACTATCAATCAAACTAGGTGATCAAGCTAGCAAAACTAATAGAAATCAATAGATGAAGTGCAAGAGAATTAATACAAACCCAAAGGAAAAGAACAAGAGTTTAGAAATCTCACAACTTAATAACTGAAGGTTTCAACCGCTAAGTAAAACAATGGAGATTAGTTCCTGCTCATGGTTGCAGAACTAAATTGTCTGATGGAAAAGATGATGATAAAAGATGATAGAACTAGGGTTCTTAAATAGAGTCTAACCCTAAAAATATATGGTAAAAGATATATCCTAAAACTAATTAAGGAAAAAGGGAAAGAAAATAAATAAAACAAAAAGGAATAAAAGGGAAGCATAGCTCGGATGTACGAAGTATTTGCTTCCAATTTGTGCAGCCCACGTGGGCTCCACCGTCCTTTTCTGATTCAAGTGCAGCTTCCTCCAAAGGTTTGGGCCCACCTTGCTTCCTTCACGTGGACTCCTTCCAACAATTGGACCGGGCTGCTTGCTTCAAATCCACGGCCCGTCTTGCGCACGAAGGGGAATTCAGCACAATACCCGCGATCGCGGATATTAATCCGCGGTCGCGGATTTATTAAATATTCTCGGCTCCTCTCTGTTGCTCCACCGCGATCGCCGCTGATCCATGACGATCGCCGTCGGTGATTTCTTCAAATCTTCAATATTCTTTGGTTCTGATCTTCAATTCTTCACTTCTTAATAAATATCCCAGAACATAACAATGGCTCGAAACACATATAATAATACTCCTAAATCAATGTAATAATCCCTAGTTACGCTATACAAAGTGCAGCGTATCATAGGGTGAGACCGGTATCCACAATGCGACGGTGTCGGGTCTCTATGCTTCCATTTTGTTGGTGGGAGTGTGGACAAGTGATGCGGTGAGCAATTCCCTTGGATTGAAATAATGGATTTAGAGGCTTGAACTCCGTTCCTCCATCCGTTTGAATGTATGAGACTTGTGTTTTGAAGAATTTGGTGGCAAATTGGAGGAACGTGGTGACGATTTTGGGGACAAGATTTTTAGTGGTGAATGGAAAAAGCCATAAATACTTGGAGAAGTCATCCACAATAGCTAAATAATATGAATTGCCTTTAATTGAAGTGTCATGAGCCGGACCCCATACATCCATGAAAAGTAGATAAAACGGACTAGGTGGATGGGGTAATGCATGAGTCTTGCCCCAAGAACAAGCCTGACAATGGGCTGGGCCAACAAGGCCTTTTTTTGGAATGCTATTAGATTGCAAGCAAATGGAAGCTACTCTATCCGATGGATGCCCCAAACGAAGGTGCCAAAGATCCGTTGAAGGTGAGGTGGTGATGTGGACTTGCGGCGATGAGTTGGTGGGAGACCGAGCCGCTGCAAATTCGTAGATGCCATCCTTAGCGGGGCCTTGAAGAAGGACCTGATTGGTCTGAGAATCCTTGACAACAAAGAAGGAAGAGTGAAATTCAAAATATACCATATTATCAAGGCAAAAACGATGAACGGATAAAAGATTTTTGGTAATAAGAGGAGTATGTAAAAGGTGAGAGAGTTTAAAAATACGGTTTTGTGTTGGGATTGAGCCCGTTCCTTGGTTTTGAATGAGAATTTGAGAGCCATCGCCAAGAGAAACCGAATCCGAACCTTCATAATGATAGCTGTCTAGACTTAGATTTGCCAAATCCGGGGTATAGTGATGAGTTGCTGCGGTGTCAGGGAACCAAGTGTTTGAGGCGGAAGTGTAGTGTGCCTGAGCTTGTAGGCTGGATGGAGGGGGAGCCTGCAGGGATTGGTCGAACCGGTGCCAGCACCGCAGAGCGGAGTGGCCCGGTTTTGAGCATAGCTGGCACACTGTGCACTGGTCTGGTGCGCCAGAATACGTGGTCGGAGGTCCACGCCCCCGACTGAAAGATGACCGACCCCTGGTGTGTCTCCCGAAGCCTCTGTTTGCTCAGCCGTTGGAGCGGACCCGATGAGAAGTGAAGTGAGCCTCAGTGTTGTTGACGGAGATGCTGGAGGTGAGGTTCTGGGTCTGATGGGCGAGGCGGGCCTCGTGAACCAAGAGGTGGCTCAAGATCTGAGTCGGAGTGGGCAGAGCCGGTTGAGTGGAGAGACTCGTGACCACAGCATCATAGCCGGAGTCGAGGCCGACAAGAAGATAAGTAGTGAATTCAAGGTCGGAGATTACCTGGCCGACGGCGGCGAGAAGCTGACAGAGGTGCTTGGCCCGGTTGAAAAATTCTGTCACCGTTTCCGCTCCTTTCTTCAGGGAAGCGAGTTGAAGTCGGGTGTGGACAATTTGTGCACTGGACCGAGCAGAGAAGAGGTCCATGAGAGTATTCCACATGGCGCCGGAGGTGGTGCAGTCGAGGACCTGGGCGAGGACGGCCTCCGTCAGTGAGCTCGTCAAGATGGCCATGACGAGCTGGTCACGGGTCTGCCAGTCGATGAAAGCAGGATTAGGAGCTCCGGTGACGAGAAACTCCGGTGGAGGAGCGTTGGTGCCGTCGACGAGTTTGTACAGTCCATGGGCTCGTAGATATGGGGTTACCTGGGCTCGCCAAAGAGAAAGTTGGTGTTGGAGAGCTTAACGGTGAGGAAGGAGGAGAAGGCGGTGAGATTCGGGTTCGTCGGGTTCGAAGCTCGGGTGACGACGTCCATGGTCACGTCAGGACAAAAATGGCAGGGAGGGGAAGATAACGGCTAGGGATTGGGTAACAATGAATGGTGATGGCAGGAATTTGTGTGTAGGTAACGACTAGGGGTTGGGTAGTTTTTGAAGGATAAAAGGCTAAGGGATAGGAGGCGGCGGCGCCGAGATTTTTTTGTGAGGGCAAAGGTTTTTTTTTATCCTACGGACGTTTGTCCTCTAATGCTCTGATACCATAGTAGAACCCAATGATGGGTGAATAATGTAAAACCTTCATTTAATTGTTTCAAGGTTACATTTACTCTTTATATAGAGATATGAGGACTATTCTAGAATGTATGTGAGGGTCTAATTACAATAATGACCCAAGTGTTTCTATCAATTGATTTTTGTTTAGTATAATTATATAATTGGTTTGGTATGTACTATTTGCACAGGTGTGGAACTAGTTTTTGTTACCGTTGTGGAGGCTTGTGGAATCTGTCTAGACACACACTGATACTGATAGGTGTTTGCCGAAAGAAAGAAAGAATCTTATTCAACAGATGATATACACAATTCATCACCACAAATTTACAAAGAATCGCATCTTTGTTAGTGAACAAAAACCTTACGTCTATCCTCTACCTCATACAACGTACTGATCAAGCCCAGCTTTTAGGAGATTGCACCGACTCCTACTTTACTTACCTTAATTTATACTCCCTCCGTCCCATAATGTTTATCTTGTTTCAAATTGTGACACTATTCACAAATCGAGAGAATCTTCTAAATATCTTTCAATATATAAGATAAAACATGGTCATAGTGGTCTTATTTGATTCACTTCGATTAGTACTTTAAGAATATTAAAAAATTATAATTTTTAATAACATGGAATTTGATATGTTGACGATACAAAACGTGCATCGACAAGTGTGCCGAAGTCAAACAGGACAAACATTATGGGACGGAGGGAGTAGCATATTCTTTAGTCGCTATTCTAGATTTTATCATTGAATTTACTTTGAAATTTGATTTACTTAAGCTTTTTGTTATGTTTTTATACATTTCATCTGAAACAAAGTTTATATCAGTTATTAATAATCATTAATTTTGTGATACGCTATCTATTTGGAACTTTTAATCCAAACTAGGATGTTCGGGCCCACGCTATGTGCGAGTTTAATGGTATATAAAACTTCACGAAGATCGGTCATATAAAAACATTGAGATATTGTGAATGGCTTTATTAATCATCAGTTACTTGTCAATAAGACCTAAAGAAAATACATTCAAGTTTAAATATACATGGATGAGGTTCTAGCTTTCTAGCTTTCACTCAAAGTTACTAAAATTGAATTACATTTACAACTCTTTTTTGAGATCATCACACCATCAAAATTGGCGTCTCCATTGACAAATCTTCGGCTCCAAATACTTCAATCAAATCCTAGGCAAGAGAAAAATGTCAACTAAATGTGTAGAAAAATGAAGGTAAAATGGAGGGAAGAAAAAAGTCCAAAGAAACCTTAATTCATGTCTCTAGCATCACCCTTGACAACATGGGCAATCACATGCTTTGTGAAGAATGTGAGATGGAAATCAAGGCATCTAATGCTTGATTCATCCCTGGACACAACATAACTTATAACAGTTTTTTTGTTAAAAACTACTTTCTCTCAGTATTTTAGGTTAAGGAAAGCTAAAGCAGAATTGACAACTCACAAACGAAAAAACAAAGAGTCATTATATATCATAACGTAGAATGAAACCTTGTTCTTTTTATAGGTCCAAGAATACCAGGAAACAGTTGTTCCCTGTTTAACCAGGTGAAACCTCCATCAAGTGAACGCTTTATACATCCACTCCACCTAAAATTAATGAGAAAAAATTATCAGTTTACAAAATAAGTCATAAAAGAAATCCAAATTTGTCAATGGACATGGCCATTAGCAATTAAAAGGAATATTCATTGGATGCCTGGATGTTGCTGCATTTTGTTCAATATTTTATTTCATTTAACAATCAACTCATTTTACACAGTCAACCATCATATGATAATTGAACAAATGAGGGAAGCTTAATCTCCAGCCAGATCTTTAAAAGTTGCTTTACCTGCATTTAGTTTGTTTTAATAAAACCTTTCAATAGAATTTTCCCTACAATTTTCACATTTGGTAAAACTTACCTTGAAAGCCTCTTCCAGTTCAAACCCAATTGGCCTATCATATGGATCAATAGGAAGGGATCATGTTAGCATGTAATTTCATATGATAATAATATGCATAATTTAATTTGTAGACTAATCACAACTTACATGTGGACCATAATTTGGATCTTTAGCATTCAATGACACGAACATGGCCTATTCCACCAAATCTCTGAGAAGTTGTCCAAATATGAGAATTATCATCGGTACCCTAAATCAGAATTTGGTTTTTTGGAAAAAAAAAACTAATTTAACCAGTTCTAACTCACTTGTGAACTAATTAACTGGAAAAAACCAGAAGAACTGTATCCAACAATTGATTATTACAATTGCATCTACTTAATGAAGCCGAAACGAAGTGTCTCACTAAATTGTTATTGAAAACCAATGGTTGCTCAACCTCAAATACCTCATTGGATCTTAGAGCCATATTTACAGACACAAAGGATCTGAATTCTTCTTCCTCTTGTGCAGAAACTTCAACCTAGAAATGAAGGCCTTTGTGACCCGTTGGGAGCTCAGAGCTCGAGTCTGTAAACACCATATAGACTTTCTTAGCATAAAATTCAAACTTTGACAATGAAACAAATAGAGACTCAAATAGAAGAGAAAATGAGAGAGGCAAACCCTAGGGAAAGTCTCGCTGCCACCATTGTGAGCGGGCATCGCCAAACAGAGAAGGTTACATGCATCTAGTAACAATTAGAGATTAGCTCCTAAAAAATCTTAAAAAGAAATGATAGAACTAATCCATAATCACCACTAAGATAAATGTGTAAAAGACGGTGACTTGTGTCAGTCCAATTTAAGCAAAGAAAATTGGTGTTTATCACCAAAAATTGAGAGAGTTTTGATTTCCCTTTTATTTACCATAAAATTAGGCCATAAAATAAGAATCAATATGGCGGATAGGATTTACTTGAGCTTTTTGCCAAATTCAGAAAGCTCGAGGATATGAATCATGGGAATGCTAGCTGCTTCTGCTCTCTCCTTCACCGTGTTATATCCCCAGTCACCTGTACAACCAACAACATAAACATAACCCTTTGTGGAGATTTTAAAAGCAAAAATAAATTACATTTCACTTCTTAGATTAGGAAAATTAGGCACCTAGATATAGATTCCAGGCATCAAGCTCTGGCTCCTTGATTACACTCTTTAAGGTTGCAAGGCGGTCTTCAAAAAACAAAGCTAGTTCATACATAAAAAAATTGATATCCTTTGAGCAAGGATTTCACAGAGGAGCAAGGAATACAACATAATCTATTAATATGATATTAATTAGTTTGAATGAATAATATGTTGCAATTGTAGCTAAAGATATTACTGCAGTGTCAGCCCCTGGTGCTTTGGCCTCTCCTGAAGTTGCTTAAGAACTTACACCTTCGTCATGAAACAGATCTCCAACTTAAGATGTAATAACAACATGATGCAAGGGGTCTTCTGAAATTTTAGTATGTGATTACCTAGTTCCATATTCAAGAAACTACCATTACTAATTAAAACACATTGAACAACTTACAATCAGGATTAAAACCTCCTCGTTTGTCTAATATTTGTGGCTGCAAGAAAGAACTCAAATCAAAATAAAATTAATAAACCCTAAATTTGGAATGAAAAAAGAGAAGAGATTAATAAGAAACCGAGATAGTCACTGCCCAGATTTCAACCAACATATTCCGAATTGGAGCTTCCATCTGAATTCAATATTAAACTCAAATCTGACACTTGAAAAAAAAATATTGAACACCAAACACATACACCAAATGAAAGATTCAAAAAAAGATGAGAATGAAGTGCAAACGAACCTCGTAAGAGGAGGAGATGTTGTGCTCATCTGATCGATTTCTACAGCCAAATTAAAACCAAGATTCCAATTCAAACTAATTTTGGGACTGCATATTATTTTATTTTTTTACCTAAAACAAAAACAAAGGGCGTTAGTCAATTTCGATCAATAAATTTACTTGTATCAAAATTAAAAGGAATGCTTACTTGGGGTCAGATTGGTGAAGATCACCTTTAGAAATTGACAACAACCTATTATCAAAAGGAAGCCGTCGTAGTTGTGCTGAATGTTGCGTTGTTCCCTGTGCTAGCAGATGTTTCTTACCGACTTTTAAGGAATGATCACCTCCTTCCACCACATACAGTTCATTAAAGGGCTTAATCTTTTCCTGAACAGATTTGAGTTTATCCAGAGGGCAGAGCCCGTCTTTGCTACCCTAACAATCATAACAATTGATGAGAAAAGTATTAGCAAGGAACTATACATTATTAAAGCACAACTACCCCATATTAATAGAATTTTTTAAAAACAAATCCATATAAATGAATATGAAAGAACAATTATATTCTTCCTTATCTCTCAGAAACATGGTATTTGTATGTTACCTGCACAAATAAGATTGGAACAGTGAGCTGCACCAATATCTCATCTCTAATAGCTCTCTTCATACCCTGCAAATTTTGAAAAAGATCTAGGCATTAAACAAATAAAAACCTGGACAATAATCAAACTACAAAAATGCTATACATCTCATTCCCGAGCATCTTAACATATAAAACCAAACAAAGTGCACAAAAGAACATACCCACTACATCCTTATGAATATGTAAATGTCAAATCCATTAATTGCATGCACGTAGGTTTTATACATTTGGGCTAATGGCTTTTATAATCTAATCATTTGAAAATAACCATACCTCATTTCATAACAAAATTCAAAAGGAAGATTGTTGATAGCTTTCATTCTCTTGTCTTTCACCTGAGAGTTCAACTGCCAAAGAAACACAATACCATTACACTCTGAAGACAATACCAGAAATCAAAGATAGAAGAAAATACTCATTGCTTCAGTAATGATAGAATAATAGGGGTCACTGAAGATCGTGAACGAAGTTCCTGAATAAAAAATCGCATTCATCTCAACATTGGTAGTGTTATCTCCAACAGTTACTTCGGTGATGCTCATATTATATCTTTGACTGCCAAGAAATGCAGTAGAAAAGAACTTTTAGCAACAAAATAAAATATGTTGTTAGAAAGTAACTGAAGATGCAAAACTTACTGTGATTGCTGAATATTAAATGGTGTTCGTCCCACACAAATGATCAAGTCAAAAGAAGAAACCACGTTTTCTAAAATTGCTAACTTGAAAAACAAAAAACCGATGAGATACTTGACCTCTCCTTCCTCTGTTGCAAGTTTCAGATCTGTACATGAAAGATGAACAAATATACATCGAATCGAAAGCTACAAAGGAGAGGAAGCAGAGAAGAAAGAAGAAGCGAGTGAGTTACCTGCTGCGAGAGCGAGGAAAAGGGAGGAAGAAAAAATCTGGCGCAACGAAGAGAGTATGAAAAGCTGATTCGATTCAAGGTCGAAGAGCGCAATTGAGCGTCCGTCGAGACTCCTTTCGCTTGAGTCGATTTCTAGCTCTAGGGCACATAACTTCTTTTTGGCGAGCGGTGGGAGACGGCGACGTTGCGGAGAGACAACAGCGTTGTGGGAGACGGCGGCGTTGCGGGATTGGAACTCGGAAGAGGAGGATAGGGATAAAGGGGTGCGGCAGAGGAGGAATACCTAATGAAACAGTGTAAGAAATTTGCTCAAGATGATGTGCACATTGTTCGGCCCAATATCGGCCCAGTTACACAAACTAAAGAAGGGTTTAAAGTTTATTGATTAAAATGGACATTAATGAATGAGGTTTAGAATTTATTGTTTGGAATTTATTACCAAACATTTAGCTTTATATTATATTAAGATTATATGAAATTATCAAGTACTAATCCGATTGATCGACTTTAAAACCCTATATGACCTAATCGAAGATGCTCAAAATCCGAAATTACTATATTCGAGAATATCCAACCCAACCCGATTATTAACAAAAATAGAGTATTTTAATATAATTAATATTAGAATTATACTTTAGCTTAACATGTATTGATCTGACTTAGCTGGTTTGAATTTGAAATGATGAAATTTGATTTAAGTGACTCCATTCATTGCTTTAAATCTATTGTTAAATATTATATTTGTTATTAAAATAAAATCTAATATAAAATATATAAATAATAATTTTTAAATAGTTAAAAATTCGTACAAATTTACTGATTAAGATAGAAATTAATTAATTTTTCTTATTTTTTGGGGTAGAATATGTATGTGAGAGGAATTGAACTTGCACCGCATATCAGCCATGGCTTCCTCTCTTCCCGACGAGCTATGGCGAAGAATCATCGAGCTCGGCGTCGGCCGCCATAGCCTCACCTTCAAAGACCTCTGCTGCCTTTCAATCGCCTCCCGCCGCCTCCATCGCTTTTCTAATGAACCTTCCTTCTGGTCCTCTCTGCTCTCCTTTGACTTCCCCAATCCTTCTCTATCTCCTTCTCCTTCCTCCTCCTCCCCTAAAACGATGTACAAGATAAGGTATTGCTCTTCTTCTTTCGTGTCTCAATTGCTTCTTTTCTGAATGACAATTAACTGATTAGGGTTTTAAGGTACGAGAAGGATAAGGCTAGGAAGCTAGCAGCTCATAGGCGGGCTGTTCTCAGAGTTGAGAGCCGAATTGATCAACATTCGAGGAGGATTCAGGATTTGGTGGCCAAGAAGGTGGACGAGAAAATGAAAATCAATCAGGCTTTTCTCGAGTTGTCCAATCTGCATAGAGTCAGGTACTTAATAAAAATAATTCATCACATTGCTTCAGTACTAGCTCAAACGTTCTTGGGTAATAGGTAATACAAGTAATACACTAATACCCCAACTTCTAACTTTGTGGAAATTTTCTGTGACTACCATACCAAACAATCTGCACAGTTTTTTTTATACTGAAAGCTTCTTACCAACTGAGATTTTTTTGGAAAATTTTCGGTGTTCAGTTAAAGAGATAGAATTTACATGTCACATTACATCAAAAAGATGGAGAAATCATCTATACGACTATACCTCAAAAGATCAAAAGGCCATGTAGACACAAGATGGGCAAAACCAAAATGATAATCTAATCAAATAGCTATCCACTGTAATTGCTACTCCCATAAACACCTAGGTTCTCCTATTACCAGCTGAGATTTAGTCAACAAGTATACTTGCAAACAGACGTGGTATTTTTCTGTTATTTTTAATTCTTAGTGAAGTGAGAGTAGATTAAGTAAACAAGGTATTAGACAATTTTTACGGGTGATTTTTGAAACTGATAGGCAAGCTTCAGTAGCTATGAATGTGTGGCAACCTGAAATAGTTCGGTCCCAACAAAAAGACATGGTGGAACAGTGTTCAGTATCAGTTGATTCCCGAATCAACGCACTTGAGATGGAAGTGAAACTTTGTAAGCAACAGATGACAGTATTGGGCAAGGCTTATGTATGGTTTTCATGCCTTCTTTGCTCATTTTTAGAATAAATGGAAGAAGTTTTTTGTTTCTCATATTTGCTGAACTGTTGGCCTTGGGTAAATTTGTGTTGTAGAGAGATGAAAAGAACAGACTTGCAGATGCAAAAGAGCAATTAGCTTCATTGCAGTATCACCCTTTACGGGATATCTCAGAGAAGAGCACTCTGGCTGGGGTTCATGATATGAAGAACAAGAGACAGAAACTAAAAAGATACTGCATTGGTTAGGATTTATATCTTACAAACTACCCTAGTTAATACTTATTTTTTACTTGTTTATTACAAACTAATAACGGAGAGCTGTTATTTAAATCTTACTTGCTGGTGAATACATGCGGGGTTTTTAGTAGTGCTTCACACAGCTGCTCAATGAAATCATAATTGGACTCACTTAATCCTTTTAGCTAAATCATTACATTTTCGTTTTGCTTCCTGAAGTCTTAAAGTTGGAGTTTTTTATCCATTTGTTTGGTTATTTAAGGAAAACTATTCCATATGATTCTTTTCTGATCATTGGTGAACAGACATGCGGTTGACTTTTATTCGTCTGCATTATATGTATGAATGATCCATTATTCACTGGAGTTCATTTTGTGTTGTTGTTGTTGACTTAGTTAAAAATTGTTATACAATAAGAAATTTGTCTCTGAAATTTAGGTCACTTGCCAGTCTAATGTTTTGTGCACTTGACAGCTTGAGTTGAGATGTAATACTGATATATGCTCTGGTGTTTTACTTTTGCCAGCTGATGACAATCTATGATGAAATTCAGCCTCCTTGGTTGTTGCTGGAATCTTGACAATTCTTCCTAAATCCTGCTGATGGGATTTTGATTTCTAAGAGCTGATTTATGAAGGATCATGTAGCTGATGCTCACATATCGAAGCTGAGAGGAATGGATATTGTAGCCTTGAACAGAGTCCTGTCAAATGAAGCTCCAAGCTTGCTGAACAAGGGTGATGATCTCAAAGCATCAAGACTCAAGAGTGGATATCTAACTCAAGCAAGCTGATGAAAATTGCTAGAACAAATGTGGACATATTACAAAAGAGACGGGCGCACACTATATCGGACCATGCTGTAATTTTGGCATCAATGGTCCCATAGAACTTCAGCTGTGTTGTATTATATAGGATCAGAACATAACATGGCTTCATTCTCAAGAGCATTGTTCAAGCAGTACCATTTTTGTTGGGTCAAACTTCTAACATCTAATTTATCCTTTGCAACAATAACTTTTCTATGTAAAAATAAACTTATCCAAAAAAGTACATAATGTAATCATAAATGTACAAAATTTCTGTAACCATTTCTAGTTTCTACTATGCGTCATTTCACACCATTTCTCGCTACTTTCGTGTTCAACATTTTTCTCCACTCATTAAACTTTCAATTGAATAAAGGTTGAATGAAATCACAAATTGTTAATTAAAAATATTGTTTTTAATATTAAATGAGAGAGTGAGTGTAAATGGGCACCCCTTTAGGGCCGAAAAAATACGCGGGGTCTATACGCACTACATTTTGAAACTTTTTGAACTACATTTTCGTACAATGCAATTTCTCGAGTATACGTATGCATACGTATACGCTAAAAAATTGAAAATTGGTCCGTACGCCCATCTCGCTTTCTTCTTCTTCCTCTCATCGTATCAGTCGACTACTACTGTTCATCCGTAACCCTATTTGTCGCCGCCGTCCAATCTTCTCCCATTTCACTTGTTTTCTTCCCCAAATCTATCCTATTCGACTCGTTTTTCTCATACAATCCAAATCCCTCAATCAATTTCACTCGGAATCATGCAATCCGAAGAAATGGGGAAAAGCTCGAAATCCACTCCGGCGACGGTGGAGGCTGCGATTTCGTCTGTTCTCCCTCCCGTCCGTATATGTGCTGGTGGCGCAGGAGTCCGAGGTGGAGGAGTTGCGCCTGGGCGGAAGACGAATCCGGCGAAAAAGAAAAGGGCCCGTGGTGCTGGAGCTGCGGTGGCTCCTGAGGTGGTCGGTGGCGCTAGCGAGGGGTCTGGAGGTGGAGGGGAGGAGGTTGGTGGCGCCGACAAGGTGGCTGGAGGTGAAGCAGGTGGTGGTCGGGGTGGAGCTCGTGGTGGTCGGGCTCGTGGTGGTCGGGGTCGGGGCGGTGCGGAAAAACGGGCCCGTTCGAAATCGCCGGAAAAGACGCTCTCGATCCACGAGGTACGTTAATATTTTTTTTTAATTAGTCGTTATTTATCGTTTAGCGTGAAACGTTATTCGATAAATAACGATTAAAAAAATATTTATTAATGAAATATGAATTATTTGTTATTTATTAATTAGTCGTTATTTATCGTTTAGCGTGAAACGTTATTTGATAAATAACGACTAAAAATAAAATAATAAAATATTAATATTTATTAATATAATATTAGTTAGTCGTTATTTATCGTTTAACGTTTAACGTTATTTGATAAATAACGATTAAAACGAATTTTTTTATTATTAAATAACATTTATTAATATAATATTAGTTAGTCGTTATTTATCGTTTAGGTAAAAGAAAATAATATTATATTAATAAATAATATTTATTAATATAATATTAATTGGTCGTTATTTATCGTTTAACGTTTCACGTTAATCGATAAATAACGATTTAAAGAAAAAAATTAATTATTAAATAATATTTATTAATATAATATTAGTTAGTCGTTATTTATCGTTTAGCTAAAAGAAAATAATATTATATTAATAAATAATATTATATTAATATAATATTAATTAGTCGTTATTTATCGTTTAACGTTTCACGTTATTCGATAAATAACGAATAAAAGAAAAAGATTTATTAATAAATAATATTTATTAATATAATATTAGTTATTCGTTATTTAACGTATAGCTATTAATAAATAATATTATATTAAGAAATAATATAATATTAATATAATATTAATTAGTCGTTATTTATCGTTTAACGTTTCACGTTATTCGATAAATAACGATTTAAAGAAAATGATTTATTATTAAATAATATTTATTAATATAATAATAATTAGTCGTTATTTATCGTTTCACGTTATTCGATAAATAACTTGTAAAAGAAAAAGATTTAATATTAAATAATATTTATTAATATAATATTAATTAGTCGTTATTTACTAAGAAATGAATTAATTAGTAATTAATACATTATTAAATAGCGTCTTAATAAATTATTAATATGTCGTACCTAAGAAAAAATTAGTAATTAATACATTATTAAATATTTAAAAGAAAAACGTCAAATAATATAAAATAATAATTCGTAAATATGAAAATAGGCTTTAGAGAGGGCTATTACTCCGGCGGGTTGTTGTGTTAGAAAGAAGAAGAAGGGCCCTCGTCACCCTAGCGCACGCGGGATCACAGCTTCCTGACGTCGTGGATCTCCTCCAGACATTCCAGGAGTGCATATAGGAGATACAGGGAAAGCTTTGATGGATGATTTGGATGTTAGTGAGACAGAGGAGTTTTCAGAGGAGTTGACGGAGGCAACCGAGGTTGCAGATCAGCCAGATGTAGATCTAGGAGATTTGGAGGCGCAGATGCATGCTGATTACTATGAGGGATCACCTGTGCGTGAGCCATCTCCAGTTGGATCATTATCTCCTTCTGCAGAGGATCATCAGCAGGAGATTGAGGAGCTTGTTCATGATTTCGATCAGGATCAGCCAGACCTCCAGGAGCCCATTCAGGACCCTGTTCAACACATTGATCCGGGCTTAGCTGTACCGGTTCCAGGGGATGCATATTATGTGGGGCACCCTGGAGGTCCTCTTAGTTCACGGCTTTTGGTGGATTACAGCACCCACATTCCTCCGGTGATATGGACTGAGACGTCATCTCTTGCAGAGCGTATTGAGCATGACCCGACTTATGTGATACCGCCCTCATCGAAGGTATGCGTTGTTTCCTAAATGAATTTGTGAGGTAAAACGATCCACACGCTATTCTAATTCATTAATTTCTCTTTCGTACATCAACTGAAGAGGGTGTTGGATATATACACCCGCAAGGACTTCTTCAGGGAGTATGATAGGCATAAATCTAATGTGCCTGGGTCATGGTGGTAGCTCGTTGAGCGGAGCCACTTACATGTCCTTGCAGATCCCCGACTCGAGTACAACAACATCGATCCGATTCTGATTTCTGCATTTGTGGAGCGTTGGTATCCAGAAACCAACACGTTTCACTTTGCATTTGGTGAGATTGCTCCTACCTTGTTAGACGTGCTGAAGATTCTGGAGCTTCCGATCCATGGACGAGCTGTCAGATCTGCTGAGGCAGACATAGATGGGTTTGTGCATCCTCATGTGCAACGGATGTTCGGGTTTGCTACGATCGAGGAGGCTGCTGCGCTATGCTTACGTACGTAGAGTTTATTTTATTATTTATATTTGATTCCATTTTTTAGTTGATTCAATTAAATATTTATAATCCGTGATAAATTATCAGATGGGGGTTTGAACATCCACGGCAAGAGAGGCATCACCACGATCCACACCCGACTATTACAGATGTTTGATATACGGGACAGATAAATTATCGTATATTATAAGAATTTCTCATAATTTCTCGATTAACGTTACTAATTCATTTTTTGTTATTAATTGCAGGACTCCTCAGCAAGAGAGTGATATTGCTTCGCTCTACTTGTTGTCCCTGTTAGGCAGTACGACATTTGTAGACAAGTCTCGGATGAAGGTGAAGCACAAATACCTTAGCATCCTCGTAGATCACAATGAGACAGGGTCCTATGCTTGGGGGACAGCCGTCTTGGTTGAACTGTACAGACAGTTGGGTCAGGCCTCCCGTGCTCAATCCAAGGGGTTTGTTGGCTGTCCGCTCCTGCTGAAGGTAGTATTCGTTTAATGTTTTTTTTCGTGTATATTTTGCTTATGGTGACACTATAAGAAATTCTGGTATTTGTAGGCTTGGATACGGGCGTATTTCCACGGTCTTCGGGGTCATGCTACGCAGGACTTGGCATCCATGAATGCCTCGGCGGCGGCTATCCGGGAAAACAACAAAGTCAAGTACCATAAGGATCCTGCTCGACTAGTTTCCCTCAGACTGGTCCTTGACCAGATCACATATGCAGAGGTAAGTACTATTTAATGAGTAATTTCATCATATGTTATGCAATTATTATTTTTAAAAATACGTTTGTCATTTTTAAAAAACATAGGTTCAGTGGAACCCCTGGGGCAAGTTGGATCTCAACGACCCCCAGTATAGGTTAGGTCTATTTCGGGGGCCTGTAGAGTCCTTTGAGGTCAGGGAGTCGCACCATCCTGACCGATGTATGCGACAGTTCGGGTATGTGCAAGGCATACCCGAACCCCCGATTACACCACCTACTGCGATTAGAAATGATTCTGCATCGGGGTACACTGTCACATTCGGGGATGAGGACTGCACTTGGGCCCCAGAGACCCTGCCGGATCGATTGATCACCTTAGACGAGCAGGATCGAAGAGGACTTCGAGAGTATGCATGGGATTGCAAGGATGGATATCTGACATGGTTTAATGCCATGTCACATCCTTATGTTGATTCCAGATCACCCAGGCAGGACCCACGTGCACCGTTTGACCACCGTGCGGAGCACATACAGATACCTGCGACAACCTCTGTAGTTGTGGTACGTATTTTAGTCAATATCGCTCAAGTTATAATTATAATCTATTTTATTCTACTTATATTTACATTTTAAAAATGTAGCGGGGCAACATACTCGCCTATGAGATATCTAGTTTCCTACGTGCATATGGTGACACTCTGCCTGCAGGACAAGCGAGGATGATGAGGGGGTGAATCAGCATATGGACTGGTGATGTAGTACCAGAGGAGGATGGGCCTGTGCAATGATATGTTTGTGTTCAGTATTATATTTTGGATGTTTGTGTGATGTATATTTTGTTGTCGGTATTATATTTTGGATGTCGTAGTTTTCATGGATTTATATATTATTAGGATTTTCCAACTTAAAACGGGCTAAGACGAGAATTCGTGCGAAAACCGATGAAAATCGACTTAAAATGGGCCAAGACGAGAAATGACACGGAAACCGAGGAAAAATGACTTAAAACGGGCTAAGACGAGAAATGACACGGAAACCGAGGAAAACCTAGCTAGGGTATAGGGTTTAGGGTATAGGGTTTGGAGAGTGGTTAGTGGATAATGAATGTGGATAGTGAATAGTGAATGTGGATAGTGGATAGTGGATAGTGGATAGTGAATGTGGATAGTTGTGTTTGAAATGGATAGTTTGGGCCCAATTCGTTTAAACGCCTTATAACGCTGAAACTCAAAATTTCGAAATTGTAACATGATAGAAAATGAAGTCTTTATTCTTTATCAATTCTCGGAATCGAAAAAAAATCAACGAAAACGTAAACGGGCCTAATAAGGCCAAATTGAGATTTGGTGAGGCCCATTACCTAAAAACGACATAAAACGGGTTAATAAAACCTTAAACATTGAAAAACTTGAAATGTAAAAGTTTTATTTGAGCATTACCAATATGACGGTTTCGTTTTTATAATAAAATAACAAAATGAACACTTCGAAATATCTAAACAGTCACTTTCACCTAGTTACGAGTTAATCTCAAGTATATAAGTCATATAGTTTTACTAATATGTGTGTGATATCAATTCGTTACTCAAATAAACTTTACATAAAACTTTCATTAAATGTTATGAAACACTCAAATACTCCAAAATAATGACATTTCACATCTTCGTGTTGTCCATATTGCTTGATTAGTAAAACTATACGACTTATATACTTGAGATTAACTCGTAACTAGGTGAAAGTGACTGTTTAGATATTTCGAAGTGTTCATTTTGTTATTTTATTATAAAAACGAAACCGTCATATTGGTAATGCTCAAATACAACTTTTACATTTCAAGTTTTTCAATGTTTAAGGTCTTATTAACCCGTTTTATGTCGTTTTTAGGTAATGGGCCTCACCAAATCTCAATTTGGCCTTATTAGGCCCGTTGACGTTTTCGTTGATTTTTTTTCGATTCCGAGAATTGATAACGAATAAAGACTTCATTTTCTATCATGTTACAATTTCGAAATTTTGAGTTTCAGCGTTATAAGGCGTTTAAACGAACTGGGTCCAAACTATCCATTTCAAACATCATATCTCAAGTTTTTACTATATACCCCTTCCTTTTCAAATTTTTCAAGTATTTTTTGGCTAAATACCCCTTGCATCATGAAAACTATTTCTTTTTGCTAAATACTCTTTTCTTGTCATTTTTCGTTGTACGTCCCTCCATAAACTCGATTTCCGCGCCGTTTTTCGTTTCAATCCCGTTTTACTCGATTTTCGCGCCGTTTTTCGTTTCAATCCCGTTTTACTCGATTTTCGCGCCGTTTTTCGTTTCAATCCCGTTTTACTCGATTTTCGCGCCGTTTTTCGTTTCAATCCCGTTTTACTCGATTTTCGCTCCGTTTTTCGTTTTAAACCCTTGTAGTGAATTCAGAACTTGTTTCATTTAACCCATCTAAAACATTAAACACATCCGAATTCACTACAGATCAACATCTATACTACCATAATTAATGCGATAGTCCTTCCATTGCTGCATCCTCAGCGCAAACCCACGATCCAATCCATTCGCACTAGGATCCTTGAACATGCGCCAAACTCCAGGTACAGATGCTACGGGACAGTCTTCTCTAAGGCACACCTAAATTACAAAACATAAATACCATGTTAAGCATTAAGAAAATTGAGTGAAAATCATACCGGTATGTAGTGGTTTGCTAAGCCCACACGAGCCATTGCATAAATTTTCAAACCATGACTGGAGCTTTGTTCATACACCTTCATCGGTAAGCAAAAATATGATCGGACTTTGGATAAGTATATCAAACCAACCTGAAACTTAGTGGCAAATGCTAATCCAATCATGGGCATACTCATCCAGTATCTTTCAGGACATGGTGATCTGCTATAGTTGACCTCTTGAACAAGAGCGTCGAAGTTGTTTGCCAAATCCGGGCGTAGTCTGGTCATGACTCGTCTGTAGATATCACTGTTCTCTAACAGCTCCGTAGTCAGTTCCATGCGAATGCGAGGATATTCTTGTTGGTGATGCCCCAACAACATGGCTAGTGACCGATATCCACAGTGTCCATCCGCCCTTACGTCTTGTGCATCTACAATGTATGGAAACATGAAGAGATCAACATTGTCAACCCCGAAGTCTACCCCACATTTCGTCATTGCTGGCTGAGGGAACTCATCTGTAAGAGTGCAACCTGATAATCCGAACCCCTCTCCACCAGTGCCACTTGAATGACCAAACGCCTCTGCCGCAGTGCACCCAACAACTTCAAACTCCCTCATTATAGTAGGCTCGTTGAAAGTAGGTTGTGCCGCCGTTGCTTTTCCCTTTCCCTTTCCTCTAACCGTCTTATTCTTCACCTTCGCAACATCATTTTTCTCTAATTCTTCCCTTGCGTACTCAAACGCGCTCATCTCTCTCTCGGTTCCCCACTTCTTTCCTACCGCTCCTCTTGGTCTGCCAGGATCCTTGATTCCCGTCGGCTCCAACGCAAGACTTTGATGTGGATACTCCAACATTGTGTACAAGTCCGCTATCTGAGACCACTGACTTTCAGGAAGTTCCCCCTTTTGCCATCTATCGTTGAGCTCAATGAATCTCAACTCCCGCATGGTCTGAGGTACACCAATCTCTACCTCCCCGTTATCAAGTTCAATCCTATCCCATTGTAGCTGCCTCCAGAATCTGTGAATCTGATTGAGCTTGAATGGCTTCTTCTGAATAATATGTTGCACCATCTCGTGGATGCACGGTAGGCCCTGACATTCTCGCATCCAGTAATCTTCGCAATGTTCCTCATAATTCTTCGCCTTTATATCCTCCCATATATCCCACAACTTATGCAACGCTCTATCAGACACATTATGGAATAGATGCCGAAATATCAATTTCACTTGTGGATTCATTCGTCTGAAAACCCCGGGTGTCTTGATCCGATCCTCTTCCATGGTGGCCCTCACCTTCACAATCTGGCCCTCGATGGCTGCATGGATCCTCACAACCATTCGATTAAAACCGCCTATACTTGAACCGACTATTTTCTTCAACACCTTATGCATTCCCTCAACCCTATGTTTTATTCATTCAATGTCGCGTTTAAGTAAAACAACTATTACATAATAAACTAGTAAATAAATCGGAAACGTTTAAGTAAGTTAAAAAAAAATTACCTGTTTGAGGTCCTCGTGAAGAAGTGAAGATTGTGTTCCGTCCATGCGCAAACAATGTTTGTCTTGTAAGGGATAAGCCACACCTTTTCAATGTATCCGACGACGCCGCTTCTCCAAGATGTTCTCAATCCTAGCAGTCTTTCCTCGTATTGTTCCTCCGTTCTTGATAGAAAAAGTCTCCATACTTGCGAGCACAACCTTTTCACCGATTCCTTATTTTTCAAAATTCTAGTAGCGTTTACCTCGATGTTGTGCTTGATATGAACCCAACACAAGAGGTGTTGAACCGGAAGATCTTTGAACACATATTTGATTGCAGTGATGAGAGCTAGTTCTCGATCGGTCATTATTGCAGTCGACATTACTCCGACATCCTCAAACAACTTTCTAAGCCTCTGAATTATCCACAAGTAGTGCATTGTTTCCTCCTTACCCGTGAATGCATATGCAATGTTGAATGTCTTATGCGTGCAAGTGAAACCGACAATCTCCACAAGAGGCATTTTATACCTGCATAATATATTTAAATAATGAAGGAAGAGGCATATGCAATATATTTAAACAAATGTTTTTTGATATACAACTATTATGTACCTATTCGTCTTGTATGTGGCGTCAATAACCACGACGTACGGAAACATCTTCAACAAGTGCAACAAGTCTTGATGGGCAAAAAACAAGATTTCCACCTCGTTTGATTTCTTCTTGCAGAGGGGATGCACTACATAGCTGCGCTCCTTCAAAAACTTCAAGGTCCATTGTGTAACAGTCAAATCTCCACGATCCTCAAAATGCATCTTCTGAATAAAGTTGGCGATTTGTTTTGTGGATGTTGTATTCCCTGGAAAGGCCGCACTCAACTGAGTAGCAATAACAGACGGCGTAGTCAAGCTGTTCGCACATACCGTCACAAATTTCACCTCATTCGGCGTCATTCGACCCATGTACGGATGGCCAATGAAGCTAGTGGAAAGCTTATGATTGTGTTGTCCGTATTTTACCTTCACATACCATCCATCTCTCGCATCCCTCGCCCTGAACCTATATCCTCGGATCTCAAACTTGCAATCCGACTTCTTATCCCTACTATCCCGCTCTGTATTAACAACCTCCTCTGTTTCGCCATCCTCTCTTTTCTTTTTCCCTGATCTATACACTCCAGCATGCGAGCACATTATATTCATTTGACGCTCATTGCTATGGCGAGTCACTAATACCATCATAAGTTGTCTACCAATACTCTGAACCCAACGCCTCAAGTGTTCCTTAGTAGGAAACGTTTCTTCGGTATCAAACGAATCATAGTAATCCATACCCTATAATTAATAAAAACTACCATATTTATCACAACTAAAACTTAAAACTACGAGTCCACATCAATCTAAACTATCACTTCTACAAATTATTTGCAACTAAATACCGTAAATAAATACGAAACGATTCTAATTAATTACTAACCGAAAAATCTCCGGCGTCGAAGTCTCCTCCTTCTTCGTCGGTATCGTCGTCCCACATCCCGTCGTCGGGTTCACTAAAATACTCTTTCTCATCCACGATCGCATCGTCTTCGTCACTCCCATGCTCGTTCTCTTCAACATACTCGTTCTCTTCACCGCTCGCATACTCAATCTCCGTCACATATTCAAACTCCTCACCATCACTCAAATTTGTAACTCTCCTATTTGACATTTTTGACTTCAACATCCATCCGAAGTTCCTACATTTATACACATACTACATCCCAAACGGTCATATTCTGAAAAAATAGCCGTTGGGATAAAAACAACTGTACAGGAAAAAATACCCCAACGGTAACTTCTGAATTTGGACAAATAGCCGTTACACCAAATTTTTAACTCGTACGCCCATTATGGACGTACGAGTTAAAAATTGTATTTCACAATGACTACTTTCAAACGGCTATATTATTAAAATTTATACTGTACGCCGGTTTTGGGCGTACGCCCATTTTGGGCGTATACATACGACCGTATTCTGTATTTTGCCTCACAATCGATGTTAAAATTTTGCACTGTCCGCTTAAAACGAGCGTACGAGAATGTAGTGTGGAAAGTTGCAAAATGTAGTGCGTATAGATTTTGCCAAAAAATAGAAGGGGGAACAAATTAAAAAAAAGGTAAAAAAGTGGCCCGTGAGGATATTTACACCTTTGATAGGCAAATCTGGTAAAGTTTTGCTCGTGAAGCTTTGACAAACTTTTTCGATCTACACCTTCACATGATCAAAGAAGCAGAAAATTAAAGTACAAGCTCATCACACGTTAGGATTTGTTAGAGACAGTAAGTCGACATGGAAGGCCTACTACACAAGTACTATAGTTTGATGTGTATAAAAGTTTAATTCATTTAAGACAAGTCTATATCATGTACGTGCTCTCTATGCTATTTACTAGAATAGTTTGCTCAATTATTTTTGTTATCTAATTTTGTTTTGACAAGACAAAACTAGTAATCCCGTAAATCACGCACATATACATTGAGTATACTTTATCCCTAACTAAATAAATTATATTTGTTTGGTTTTGAAAATGGAAGGTAAATTCGAGAAAAGTTTGGGTGAGAACACCCTTAAAATACGAAGTCCGACATTTTTTCGTGTTCACATAATGATATGACAAACTAATGTTCATAATTTGAGAGGTAATGTTTGTAATATGAGGGGCGGAATTTTTTGAGGTCATTTCGAGAAAAATAATAATCAAAGTTCACGATGATTATAAGTATGTCACCGCATCTCTCACTGAAAACGTTCAAAATATTTCATGACCCAGATTATGAACATTACCATCTGGAACATAAACATTGACGTGTAATCTGTAAAAACAAACTGTTTGTATTTCGTATTTTAATACTTGTTCGCACCTAAATTTTTCTCCGTAAAGTGCTTTAGTTAGATGAATTTTGTAAATAGGAAGATTTTATTCGTCTTGAATCTTGTAAATTGTAAGTTAAGATCACACCTCTCACGTTTAATTAGTCTATCCGTCGGCTGGAACAATACGCTAGTAAGTAGTAATCACCTAAACTAAAACAATACTTAATCTCAAAATTAATCATAATGGCCCACACTATATATAATATGTTGCCTCTGCCAATAAAGTTATTAACCCAAAAAGAGTGATTCAGTATGGGAAGATAATATTAAGTGGGTGATACTCGAAAAAGTGTAAGTTAGGATTAAATACTTGCTTGACACCACCTCCCCGGGACAGCTAGCTACATAAATCAAATGTCACTTAACTTCGATCATTGTCACCTTATTTATTTCATAACCTAAAATTGCCTACACCTTGCTTAATTCCTATCTATAGCTTTCTAGCTACCTGTCTAAGTGAAAGAGAAAACATGCAATCAAACTACTAGCAAGATCATCGAGATCGAGATCGAGGGAAAAACAAAGCTCGATATCGACATGGGAAGGCCTCCTTGTTGTGACAAAGATGGCATCAAGAAAGGTCCATGGACGCCCGAAGAAGATATAATCTTGGTCTCTTACATCCAAGAACATGGCCCTGGAAACTGGAGATCCGTTCCCACTAACACAGGTACGTGATAAATCTGTAATCTTTTCGTTGTTAGTTGATTAAGATTTCATGTTATATTAATTTGTAGTTTGAAATTGATGTGTGTTTTATGTTTGAGGAAAAAAATGAAGGGTTGCAGAGATGCAGTAAGAGCTGCAGATTGAGGTGGACGAACTATCTTAGGCCGGGAATAAAGCGTGGAAACTTCACTCCTCATGAAGAAGGGATGATCGTTCATTTGCAAGCTTTATTGGGTAACAAGTAATAAATCCTCCTTCACCTTCTAAACTCCATTCATTTCTGTAAGATCTAAGCTTATATTTTGGTGTCATAGTAGCTTTACAAGATCTAAGCTTATAATGTTCTAAGGTTATAATGTGCATTAGAGACAAAATTAGTTTGAAATGTTATGCAGTCGTTAGCTTTAGGATTAAACTGATACAAATCATATGTTGGAGAAAAAATATATAAAAGTCAAGTACTTTATATGACCTGAATTTCGAAAAACCCTGAAGTTTAAAACTCATAGGTCAAACACGAATCCAATCAAAACTATGGAGTGATTTTTAAGCGAAACCAGATTAAGAGTCTAAAATAAATGCATTTTTATTTAGAGGAAAAGGTCAACTTCATGTAACGATTTAACTAAGTGAAATCATCACGGAGACCAGTATGTAATACAGATTGTTTTAGCATTTTTTATATTTGTTATTACGAAGAGTTTATTACATAACCTACACAAATATATCAACCTAATACGAAATGAGCTTACAAGCTACAACTGAAGAGTCAATTAACTAGTGGTTCATATGTATACTTCACTAAACATTGATGTATTGATGTTGTGTTTCCATAGATGGGCAGCAATAGCTTCATATCTTCCACAAAGAACAGACAACGACATCAAGAACTACTGGAACACGCACTTGAAGAAGAAGCTTCTCCTCAAGAAGCAGCCCTCATGCAGCCACGTGGCACCACCTTCTTCCTCATCTGGGCCCCACGAGTCCCTTACAGGTGGGCCCACCACCACCAGCAACAACGGCTACTACGCGTCGAGCACCGAGAATATCTCGAGGCTGCTTGAGGGTTGGATGAGATCTTCTCCCAATAACCCTATTATGATGAATAATAAAACTCATAATGGATTCGAGTTGGAGAAAACCGAGGCGGTGATCGAAGAAGAAATTGGAGGCTATGATCATGATCATCAACAGCCGCCATTGACGTTGTTGGAGAAGTGGCTGTTGTTGGATGAAACTGCTGTTGGGTCTGCTTCGAGTTGTGCTGCTTCACAGCTTGATCATGATCTTGATGATGATGATATTATGGCTATCTTTTAACCTAATTTCCATGTTTGTTTATTAGTTGGTAATCGATTATATTCCACTCTTTGATTTTTCCAGAGAATAATAAGTAGCTAGATTCTAGCTTCTATAATGCAAATGTAAACTGAGGTATGATCATGTTTCATGCATATTGGTAAGGAATATTTATTCACTCATCCCTTTAAAATTAGTCACATATACGTAAAATTAAACAAGGAACAAAAAAATTAAAGTGATGTATGTTTAAAACATCTTACCAAATGAATACAAATATAATGTCTAAACTGAACTAGAATCGAATGGTGGAAGTATACAAAGTCCGAATATGATGTGGATGTGGAATACATCACAAGTCATTAGCAAATCAGATGATTGATGGAATACATCATAAGTCATTAGCAAATCAGATGATTGATGCATCATGCATCATGCATGTGCATGGGGGCTGATAAAATTGCTTGCTTTATAACTGAGACAAGATCAATCAAAGAACGTGGAAAAAGTCAAGATTTGTCATCTACAATATCGTTACGTATGTCTGCTTCAAGCTTCATACCGGACAAGCAATTAATCTTCTTGTCATGATTCTGAATTACCTAATCTTGTATTAATCGGTTGGTACCGATATCAGAAATATGAAAAATCGAATATGAAAATGAAAATATGGGATACTTAGATCTGTCAGGGCATCTTATAAGGTTATAACTTATAAGCTAATGTTATGACTTATTGCATTCAGACCAGCACACTAAATCAGATATTAATATCAGAAGTAATACCATATGCAATATGAGTGATGACAATCCCATGAGTCAATATCAAACGGCCATAAATTGTTTTCGAGTTTAGTTTCAGTGTCCATCTAAACTGTGTTTTGAATGTGTAATGTGTCTAGCGAAGATTGTTTTGTCTTCATTCACAAAGGCCGTTAAACCTTTTTTTTTATACCTCCCATCCGTTTTAGGCACATCTTTAATGCGTCCAAATGAACCTGGTTGATCCTTTTTTTGCCTTCAAATTTCAGATTTTATTCTGGGTTTACTTTGGGCATATCCGTACTACGCCCAAAGTCGAAATTGAGTTAAAAAAAAACCCTTAGACGCACCCAAAATGCGCCCAAAACCGGGTGCAAGTTATAAATTTTTGGATGGGAGTTTCTCTCCGTTTGGATATGGATGCATGTTACAATTAAATTCGAATACATGGGGATTAGGGCGCAAACCAATTTTGTCAATTTGAGTTGAAGATGAAAGCAGCTTAGCTTGCCCCCACCCGCCACTCATATAATCAAGCAATAAATATACTGAAAGCATCCATTAGCTATACAATCACCCCCTTTAATACATGATTGAAATTCAAGAATTTAATGTGATTATGATCACTCGGCAAACAAAAATTAATCAAACCTCTCAACCTCAAACTCATATTTCCTTCTTCACTTATAAAGATATTTATTAGAGCACAGTAAATTGCTGTCATGGATGTATATGATTGCTTCATTTTGTGTGCTGGTCTATCATAACATAAGAAGGGATCACAAAAATCTTGCTCTCTAAAAGGGTTCCTTGGCTTTACAAGAACCCTCTTGTCCAAGGCATATTACATGTGACATCAATTTTCAACTTACACTTTGGCTTATATTTGGTAGATATACAAATACAACAACACACATGAAAATGAGAATAACCATATGGTATCAATAATTAGACCCCACGACTTTTACGTTTCGATAGCTAGTTTTTGGCCTTTGAGATCCAATTTTTTTTGTTCTGTTTTACAAACATCCAATTGAATTTGCAATGAACCAACTAAGATATTATAAATTTATAATTCAAAAAGTAAGCCACTACAGATTGCTCCACATAAAGCGTTTAAAAACATAGTCAGTTTCTATAACTTCCAATATTTGACATTGTATACCACTAACCTTACAAGTTTCCATCAAGACGCCGCAGATAGAAGGATGTCTCTTGCAGTGTCACAGTTAGGAACCATTTCAAAAAATGTGTGCTCGAACTTGTTATGACTGAAAGAAAGGAAAAATGGAATTAGCAGATATTTCAGGCTTAATATAAGGGATAAGAAATAGGTGAAATAAACAGAATGGAAAATGAAACCAGGAGCAGGATTTCATGCCTTAAATCAGGGCCTGGATGCTGAATTTTTGGCCTTCACAAACACTTCAGCTGGATAACGAAAAAAAAGAGATGCTTTAACTGTCTAGAAGCGTTTAGACTGAATGTTCACATACAGATAAGGTTTATAATACTCACAGCACTAATGGAAACTCCACTGTGAGTCACTAAACCACTCGGCGTATTTGCAGCATGTTGTGTTATCATCTCACCTATACATTGCACGTACCTTGACATACTATTCTTTCCACTGACTTTTGACCTCTTCATAGATAGAGCGAAAAAGAACTGTAGGGATGTATCTTTCACCAAAACTGGGGAATATCACCTAAAACATACAAAATATTAGAATTCTGTAGACTTGTGTGATAAGATGCTACATTACTACATCATAAAATCATTTTTCCACATTTCCGGTAAGTAGTGACTAAATTCTGTGGGTTCATGAGGTGCTAACACTTCAGTCACAAAGCTAGTAAGGAGTGAGAAAGCGACACTTTACTTACAGCAATTAGCTTTCCAGCATTCTCAGGTCTCTTTGCTACTCTGATAGCGGCAGCAGCAGCAGCTCCAGAAGAAATACCAACCTAGATAGGATCACAATGACATGCAACTTCTTTTAAGAGGAACTTATATAATGTAAAGCTTGATGATACAGGGAGTCATAACATGATATTATAATGGACAGTTTTCATATAAGGAGAGCCAGAGCAAGTTTCAAGGTTTATCCTGTAGCTAGACATTGTTCACTTGTTTTTACTTAATCTTCTGTCAAACCGGAGGGCTGTAAGTAATATTCTAATTTTATAAGTTGAAAGAGGATTTGTGCTCACTCTTTTATAAGAATGATAGGATCCATCTTCCCTGAGAAATGTCACCTCCCAGTGGATGAAAGAATCTATATCTATATGATTCCATTTGACCCAAGGATAACATTAGAAGAGAACTATATGAAATTAAGGATAGAAAGTTCCATGAAGTATATTCACTTTGATACACACACTCTATATGATACCTTGTGTTCTAAGTTTTAATACAAAACAAGATTAATCTAGTAGGTACTAGGTAGAGTAAGACGGACAGATGTCTCTGGGGACAAACTGAAAATTACAAATTGTTTAAAGTGGTTCCCAGTGAATGAAAAGGCGCGACTAGGCGCGCCTCAGCCAGGCCAACGCCCAGGTAGCCCTAGGCGAGCTCCTTAAGGTTGGGCGAGCCCTAGGCGGCCTGGGCGGGACTAGGCGAGCCTAGGCAGTATGGTTGGGCGAGCCGCCTAGGGTTTCTGTCCTAATTTTAATGTGTTTTAAATTAAAATATCTATAATAAATGATTATGGAGTTACCAATACAGCTACACTGATATCTAATTAGGGTGATTATGGTTGCTACAACTTCCTAAATTGGATAATTAAAGATTTTATTTATGTTTTGTATCTTTTCAATGATCTTCTATTATATTTTGTATTTTTTCAATTATTTCTTTGATTCCTTCCTTATGTAAACGTATGATGTCTTCCTCCTTCCCCTCTACAGACTGCACCACACCCTCATCTCATCACTTCCTCCTCTGCAATCTAGATACTAGCTTACTAAGTATTGACACTTTTATAGGCGCGACTAGGGGGGGTCACCGCCTAGGGTCGCCCAACGCCTTTTTATTCACTGGTGGTTCCCCACGGAAATTGTCGTAGGTAAGACTTATTGAGCTTCTTTTAAATCCCTACAAGCTTAGTTATCCAAGAAGGTGTGCATCTGTTATATTTGTGGGGAAGATATGATGGGTGAAAAGTTACTTGGTCAACCATATATGCAAACAAACAATACATGTATTATTAAAGATGGAAAAAGTGCATCCATCACTAGAGTATTTGGATTTACCAGCAAACCTTCTTTCAAGGCTAATCTCCTGGCCATTTCAACAGCTTCATCACTAGATACCTGTGCATTTTTGTAAGAAAGAGAGATCAAGCATGCAGCAATAATATAGTGTAGCCTCTCCCGCACACATAAGACCTTGTTTAACCGAAAAGAAGAAAATAATAAACATGAACTACCAACAAGAACTTAGCAAGAGTAGAATAAAATAATTTTGATTCATGAGACAACATCAAAATCATCTGAAAAAGAAAAAGAAAAGCAGTTTGCTCAGACTGACTAGCTACACTAGAAAGTAGCTTAACAATTAACTTTGCAATCATGTAAGCTATCTACAGATATATGTTGACTCTCAGTAGAGACAGATATGTGATAACAAGCAAGCAACTAGTTGGCCAACATCTCTGACCAAAAGATAAGAGGGCTAAAGAAAATAAACTCTGCCGACTTTAGAATTCAAATAGAACTACAACTAAAGTACAATTCTCCTAGCAGAGAAGCACAAGTAAGGTAGGTGAAGGCCAGGTTATAACTTCCCTCATAAGTGAGGTTAGAACTTCCCCCATAAGTGAGGTTAGAACTTCCCTCATAAGTGAGGTTAGAACTTCCCTCATAAGTGAGGTTAGAACTTCCCTCATAAGTGAGGTTAGAACTTCCCTCATAAGTGAGGTTAGAACTTCCCTCATAAGTGATCATAAGTGACGTGTCAAAGTTAAGTCCCCTGAGTCAGTTCAAATGAATGAGGGTAAAAGTAGTTGGTTACATCACGAGTCAGATCATAAGTTCATAACATTAGGGAATGAGGACTGAGGAGGGTACAAGAAAGATTGTTTAATACCTTCAAAATTTCATCAAGCAATTCAACATCCAAAATACTTGGCACAAATCCTGAAAAATATAATAAATATTGTAGTCAAGGAAAAACATATCAACAAAAGATGACATAAAACTATAAAAAAATAGATTCTACTCACCTGGGTTTTCACCAGAGATCACACTCCTTTCAGCAGGTTCTACGCCAATCACCTAAGATGTTTGAAAGGAAATTTTAAACAACTGATAGGAATACATAAACTGCAATTGCTATATCAATATGTGGGTGAGGGCATGTGTTCTAAACTCAGAGGATTGTCTTCCTATAGAAATTCAAACATGTTCATTCATTCATATATCTTGAATTCATGAGAGAGGGTAGATTTAATTTTCAGTCAATTCTAACCTCAAATTTCTACACTTTCTATCAAATCAAACAAGGTGAAAATTTTCGAGTGAAAAAACTCCCCAGTATAAGAACATAGCTCTTAATCTAACTGACACTAATTTTTGCGCACACTATTTTTTGCCCAAATCTTAGTCTGTAAGATCTCCTCTTTTTTATGTAACTAGTTTATGACTCATTAATAGAGTTTTATCTAGGGGAAAAGAACGATGTAGCTTCAGAAATGAATCTAACATGTTTTAAAATACTACAAGTTTTTTAGTTCTTCGGTTCAACCATAAATAATTTTGTTATTTTGGAGCTAACTGTTACACAAATATAGTTATTGTTACACAAGGAGCGGAAGAAAAACATCTGTGTAAAACAAGCATGTATCACTATATCTAATTGGGTAAAAAAGTTATTACCTTAATGTCTTCATTCATCATTTTAAGATAGCGTCCAACACCAGTAATAGTTCCACCAGTTCCAATTGCAGCAACAATGATGTCAACACTACCTAGAGTATCTTCCCATATTTCAGGACCTGTAGTTTCATAGTGGATCTGTACACATAACATAAAACCTTTACTTCCAAATACACAAGTTCCCCTATACAAAACTGTATTACTGGAAAGAAGAGCAAATATTGACCTTTGAATTAGCAACATTATCAAACTGATGTAACATGTAGGCATTTGATGTGCTCAAAACAATTTCCTCAGCCTTTTCAACAGCACCTTTCAAGCCTTTCACAGGATCAGTTAAAACAACTTCAGCTCCAAAGGATCGTACAATAATCTGCCTTTCTATATTTACAGAAGCAGGCATAGTCACTATTAGTTTATAGCCCTTGGTTGCTGCAACAAAAGCAACACCCACTCCTGTATTCCCCGTTGTAGGCTCTACTAATATGCTCTGTGAAATTAAAAAAAGAAGGAAAAAAAGCTTATGAGCAATTACTTCGATTCAGATATAATGAATGCAACATGATTAAATCAAACAATGCTTACTCTCTCTGGTGATATCACTCCACTTTCTTCAGCATCCAATATCATACTGTAACCTATTCTGCAAAGTAAAGATTGCACATAGGATATATAATTATCCACCGTTTTTATCACGTGCAGGAATAAAAGGTGATTATTTTTTGGCCTTCATTCAAAGAATAATTACATTTGACACAAATCCCTATTTTCATAGAGCAGATTCTGTTATTTAATAGGTCGCACAAAGATCCCCTCACTACATCATAAAGAGGAAATAATGAACTTAATGCAATGCAAAATACAAATCATTCTCTCCACATTTCATCAAGTGGTCATGCATGCTATAGACATACACAGTCGATAAAAGCTAATTCCTTCCTAAAAAATCTATATGAGAATCGAAAGGACCTAGTAGCTAGAAACTATTGTAGTTTATACAGGGAAAAGAGAAGTACCTATCCTTGACGCTTCGACAAGGTTCCATGGATTCGAGTTTTGCAGCAATATTGGCCACACATCCTTTAGTAACTCTATTGAGATACACCATTGGCGTTCTACCAATCAGCTACAGTTATACCATTACAACCGTATCAGTCAAATATCAAAATTGTTTACAAGTTGAGCTATTGGACAACATTCTTCAATCATTTTACTCGATTCAAACACCAGCATTAGCCTCAACGCGGAAAACAAAACGAAATTGACAAGCAATTTTGAAAAGAACCTGATTCACACGAATTCGAAAAAGAAGGAAACAGTAAGAAGAGAACCTGAGTGACATCGTCCGCAATGTTTACGGAATCAAAGTCCGGCGTGGTATCAATTTCGGCGACAGGAGGTGAGGCGACGGAGGCGGATTTCAGCGGAGCGGAACGATCGGTGCGTTTGCAGAGAAGTTTGGAGGAGGTGCGGAGGCGATTGGGACGGGGAGAAAATGCGGAGCTCCATGTGAGGAGATGAGATGAAGAATGGCGAGAAGAGAGTAAGAAGAGAGGAGGAGAAGGATGGAGATGAGCGAGAACCGCCATGGAAGAGGAGGATAACGGAGGGAAATGGGGGTTTAGCCGTTTAGGGGTTTATCTACTGCAACTATTGCAGACTGAGGCCGCTATTGGGATTAAATTACACATTTCCACCCATATTAATGTTTATAGCAAATTTTACCCTTAACATTGTGAAAATTAAACAATTACAATCGTAATGTCACTATGTAAGTCACAATTTTTAGATAAGGTACACAAAAGACTAGTTGATGGATTGAACTAACCTCTGTGTTAAATCGAACATATTCATGACAGTTTCGTATATAAATTTAAAGTAATAATATATTATTATTATTTTATAATAAAACATTGTTTTCTTTATTACATTAAAAAAATGGAATACTTGAATCCCGTTGGTCGACCCAATCCAAACCCGTCTTACTAGGAAATTGTATCGACCTGTTTGACCGAACTCGTTTTTGACTTGAATCCGATTGATCCATACCTAAACTCGATCCATTCGACCCATTTGCTGGTCTATGTGGAGGTCATGCTATGCTCTTGCATAACTTCTTTGATTATTTTTGTTTTTGGGCAGGCTTCTCGAACAATGCAAGCCGTTTGATTTGTGATATGAACTCAAAAAGGAGGCTATGCATGTTTGGTAAAAAGGTTGAAAGCATGACATGAATGAACTCAAAAGCGAATACGAGTATATGTGCATATTTACGAGCTATTGAGTACTCCCTTTATATGGAGGTCCATGATTTATAATCTAAGGGATAAAATATATTTTTTGGAAATTTTTAGGTGTATAGAATTAAAATGCAGAAATTAAAGAAAGGTTTAACCAAAAATCCATGAGAACAAGCCTCCTATGGAGTCATTCACATTTTCACGGCACTAAAATGCTAGTAAAAATCCCAAAGGAGTATAGACAGAAAGTCCCAAAATTCATATAGTGAGCCCCGGAGAAAACCGAAGAGAGGAAGTCATATACTGGGATCCAAAAAAGTTCGAGCAGGCTGCCTATTGATTTCGACTTATTGGATGCTCCAGTATTCCTGCATAGCTGTCTTCATCCAGTCAATGCATTCCTTCACTGTCACAATCTTGTTTTGATAGATCTTGAGGTTCCTAACTCTCCAGATAGTAGACAATGGAGGTGAATGCAGAACAACATAACATGAATCTTCCAGATCTCCTAGACGAAGTACCATTGATGTCGCTATCTTTGAATGGCAGTCTCATGGTTTCACAACTTGATTTTAATGTCGGTAGGGCACTAACAACCCCCTTCCTGCAGTTTCTATATCAGATTGAACTTGTAAAATAGTCCTTTTAAGATTGTGCCTTTCTAATATAGCACAAGACAACCCACCAAAAAAAAAAAAAAATATAGCACAAGACAAGAAATCAAAACTAAAACTAGGAGAGAGCACTATTATAAAATATGCAGATTACCATACACAGCCTATAATTCTGTTCAATCCCTTCCAGTTATGCAAACTTAAGCTCTCCATGTAAGCCACTGTAGTACCCACTTGGAATTCCTCGTCGTTCTTCTCTACCACGATCTTCTCTTGCTTTGTTTCAAGATCATAACATATCAGCTTATCCTCCCACTTCATCAGCATCTCCCTATTTTTCTTCAACCATAAGAATTCATATTTAGCTGCTGTAGTAAAGGTCCATCGTTGAGTCCAACTCCATGCCTTAGAATCATCTCTGTTGGAGCTGGTTCTCGATGGGCTCGCGAAACCCAAAGAGAATCGAGTTAGGCCCAGAAGACGCGACCAAGGACGACCCATAAAGTCAGCCCAGAAGAACGAAAGAGCCCCATAAGCATACGAAGCCCCAAAAGGGGATCCGACGAGATCAGATATCGGAGGGGCAAAATGGTAATTGACTCGCGTGGGCCCCTGACGAGAGTATAAGAGCGTAACCGAATGGAGAGAGAGGGAGGGAGCATCATTTACCGGAAATATTCTCCTTTCTTCTTCCTCTCGAGAGCTAAAAACACAGAGGTTATCCGGAGCTTTAATATTCCTAAACGACCTTCTCCTTGAGGCGTTTGGACGATCAACACTTGGATTATGACTCTCGGTGTTGCAATCGAGCTTTTGATGTTGAAATGAGTGATTTCTGAAGTTATTTGGGTGTTTGTAGCAAATAGCTTACTAAGCTTCAAATGGTGTTTTGAGTCCTTCTTTTCATTGACTTACTTCTTCCTATTCTCTCTTGCTTTTGTGTCAAATTGCATTGTCTTTGATTGCTTATTTGCACATTTGCTGACTTGAGCGTCGAAGAGCCAAATCCGGAGCCACCCCCTCCTGGTTTGGTTGCGCAGGTACCTCAGGGCTCAAGAACAAGATTGGTTCTTAGGGAGAAGATGACGAAGGGCTAAGTTTGATCGAGTGAAGTACAAAATACAAGTTGTTTGTCCAGAATTGCGGAAGAGGTCCTCGGTATTCCTTCGAAGATTTGACTCCCTGTGTCTCGCGAGGTGTTGTGTCGCGAGATTACAATTTCTGGGCTCCAACACTGGCGCCGACCGTGGGGACCTCCTCGCGCAAGTAAGGCTTACTACAAAGTTCCGCGTATTTTTGATATTTAGTTGACAGACTGGGGATGAATACTGGTGGTGAGGGAAGTGGTGCCGTTAACAACACCCCTCTCCAGACGAGAACGCAGCAAGAGGTAAACAACTTGCGGGCACCCCTTCCACGCGTAGACGAGGAAGAGATTGTTCTGGTAGGACCCGCGCTGGTTCAGTATCGCGCATTCCTTCAGGCGTTGGGACAAAACACGGGCGGGGATCAAAACCAGGAACAACTAAGGGCTGAGGCCCGCGAGCAAGAGCAGAATCAGGGTAATCGGGAGCAGCCTGTCGCAGAGGAGAGTGCTGAGCACATACCCGACGACAGGATCTCAGTATCGCGTAGACGCGGGGTCGAAGGACGCGAGAGGGCTAGTCACCCTAGTAGGTTTGATTTGAATCAAGCTCCCGCGAGCTACATAGAGAACCAATCTTACTGGGGAAGAACCGAGACGAGGGGATATGGGATTTGAGCCGAGCGGGGACCTTCTCGCTACCAGTATGAGGGGGAACCTTATTACAACCAGGCAGCCTATCCGCGATAGGCTTACGAGGCCTATCCATCCGTTAATCCGCCAGCCTTGTTTGGCCCGACTGCTTTCGCGGACCACATAGTCAGGTCAGTTCCTCTACTTGATTTCAGATTCCCTGTTATCAAAGAATATAACGGCAAAGAAGATCCCAGGGAGCACCTGGCACGCTACAAATATGCTATGCTCGCGAGGTGCCCTGATGAAGCCACGATGTGTAATGGCTTCCCAGGCACCCTAGCGGGTCCCGCCATGACCTGGATGCTTAACCAACCGTCAGGGAGTATCCATTCTTTCGCTGATCTAGAAAGGAGTTTCTTGTTGCGGTTTGGGTCCTCAAAGAAAAGAAAAGTGACTATGCAAGAAGTAGTGGGTGTCAAACAAGGACCAAACGAATCACTAGAGGGTTATATCAAGATTTTCATGACAAAACTGCTCGGGTCGCATTCCTGGACGGTCTCACAGATGGAAGTTCCTTCAAGCAATACTTATACCGCAAGAAAGATTTAGATTACCAGGGCATGATCGAGAGAGCGTATACAAAAATTAATGTGGAAGCACACTCAGGTTCCGCGTCGAAAGGAAACAATAAGAATAAGTCTGCTCAGGGTCAAAAGAAAGACAACCAGAACTGGGGTAACAAGCGCCATCAGGGTAATCAGGGAAAGGAACAGAGCGACTCGCGAGCGCCCGGTTTGCAGATTCAAGATCAGGGTCAGGGTCAGAAGCAGTTCAGGGGCCAGAATCATGATCAGAATCAGTTTCACTCGCAGAATTTCGTAGCCGAGCAGGATAACCGTCGCGAGAGTCAAAGGGGGGGGGGGGATCGCGGCCGTGGTCGCAACGCGTCAACAATGTGGTGTGAGTACCACAGAGTGGATACTCACCCTACAGAAGAATGCAGGTCGCGACCTCACCATCCGAGAGAACAGGAAGTCTTGACTGCTCAGAGAGGAAATGGTGACAGGGGTCGCGACAATCCAAGAGGGGGGGTAAGAGGTAGAGGTGGAGGTAGAAATCATAATGAAATAAGGAAACAAATCCCCGCGAGGAATGACCAGAATCAGGGTCCCAATCGTCACCCAAATCAGAACTTCCCTCGCCTGGATGGCCATGTAGGAACAATCGCAGGCCGCCATGAACCCGTTCCCCTCGGCAAACGAGAGCAAAGGCTCATAAACAACGCACCCAAGCCTCAGGGAAAGCCAGTTTATAGCATCGCGAGACCGCAATCTGAGCCTTACACACTCGTCTTCAACGACAAGGAGGTAGATACCTAGGTCGTTGAGGTCGCTGACCCACTAGTCATTCATGCTCAAATTGGAACCAAACTTGTGAAAAGAATTCTTGTTGACACGGGGAGCTCGGCCGATATACTATACTGGGACGCGTTCAAGAAAATGGGCATTGATCAGTCTACACTTAGGCCTACTAAAACCACGCTGGTAGGCTTCGCGGGTGACAGAGTGAGGGCCCTGGGTGTTGTCACCCTAGATCTCATCCTGGGTGAAGAAACTGGGTCAAGAAGATCAGAAAAAATAGACTTTGTGGTAATCCCGATAACATCCTCCTACAATGCGATACTGGGACGCGAGACTCTGTGCAAGTTCGAAGCAGTCGTGTCAATCTGTCACTTTTGCCTTAAGTTCCCAACGTCGTCCGGAGTAGGAGTCGCGAGGGGAAACAAAGAGGAGAGCCGCATCTGCTATGCATCATCCGAAAAGGGCAGCACCAAGGCTTTGTTCGCCAACCAGTTATTTATTCCAGGGTTGCCTCACGTGATTGGGGAACCCGAGTTGGAGGTACGTGCCTCTCCGAGGTCGCGAGATACTGGTGAGGAAGAAGAGGGACACAACCCACATTTTGATGGGTTTGAAAAGCAAACGATCACTCCATTCCTCAACAAAGAGGAGAAGCTCTATGTAGGAGGAAGACTGGACCAGAAAGTTGTGCAAGATATTGAGACCTTGCTCGCCCGCTCCCGGGATGTATTCGCGTGGACGCCAAAAGATTTGAAGGGGATTCCTGCGAGCGTAATGACTCACTCCTTGAACATCAGTCCAGAGGTTAAGCCGCGTAGACAGAAAAAGCGAAAGCAGGCAGGACCAAAGAACGCGGCCGCTGCTGTCGAACTCGCGAAGTTGTTAAAAGCAGGGTTTGTTAAGCCAGTACAATACTCGACGTGGTTGTCAAACGTAGTAATGGTGGAGAAAAATCCTAAAGGGACAGGAAAATGGCGCATGTGCGTAGATTTCACTAGTCTCAATAAGGCATGCCCCAAAGACAGCTACCCGTTACCTTCTCTCGACCAGTTAGTGGACTCCACCGCAGGTCATGAAGCTCTGAGTTTTCTGGACGCGTACTCGGGGTACAACTAGGTCATGATGAATCCATCGCGAGGAGGAGGGGAGGGTTGAAGGGCTCTTTTGTACTATTGCTCCTCTAATCAACCAGAGAATTCAAAAAAAAAAACCTCACCATCAACCAGAGTACGTTCTACCCCTTCAATTGCTGATCGTGCTTCTCATATCATCACTGGCATGAAGGATTCTTCTAGAGTGACTTGGAATAGGAACAAGAACAATAGCACTAAACTTTAGTACTCACTTGACTGAGTCATTTTGTTTCCTTTTGGCTTTTGCTTGCCATTTTGACTGGTTCAAGCTTTGATGTATGAATTCTTCCCATCCTTCTTAACATGTAACCGGAAACTTTTCCAAAAAATAGAAGTAACTTGTGATACAATACTCAACTCTATTTTCATCAACTTAACTTAAGCTAAATAAAATCCAAACAGAAATACAACGAATAAAATCCAAACAGAAGTACAAGAGAAGAATGTGTTCTACTAATTAAGTAAAAACTGTTGATGTCTCAAACTGAATCATGTAAAGTAAGATTCAATAAAACAAACTGGAAAGTATGAAAAGAAAAATGAAGCTCACTCGACCGATCATGTGCTAAGTATTAAGCTCTCTTTGTATTCCCCTGTGTAAAAACCAATCCAGAAATTGTGCTTAATCTTCTTCAATATCTTGACTTGATGAGTTTGAAGGTTGTAACATATCATCTTATCATCCTCAAACCTCATCAACTTCTCCCCGTTCTTCTTGAGCCATACAAATTTCAAGTAACGAGGTATATATCTAAAACCAGTTTGAAGTGTGGCGAAGAGTCCAACTCCATGACTTAATATCATCTCCTAACCTATTCAACACCCAAATAGATCCCTTTGATTCAGACACATTAACCACAGCAACCGAACGCCCATCATCAACGAGTGCGAGCGAATCCGTGCACTCTATAGATTCCTTAGCTAAAGGCAAGCCAAAGTAAGTAAATAACTCAGTCCTCAAATCAAATAAACCTAATTTATCACCACCCATGGCATACACTACACCATTGCATGAGACTGATTTATAGCAAGAAACAGCAATATGATCTGTTGGAACTGATTTTGACTGGACTTCCGGGCACTTTTCTGGTGGGCTGCGGTCACTGGTTGTGCCGGATTATGGGAGCGTTGGCTTCGTCTCCACGAGCACTACGCCGTAGTGTACTCACACGTCAAAATCGGGTTCCGTTTGAATGAGAAATGAAGGCTCAAAGTTGGTTGCTTGACTAAGTTCAAAGAACAATTTTGGAGCTGAATTTTGATGTGGGTTTTGTCCCACATCGAAAATTGGGGTGGGAATATGAAGGGTTTATATACCCCAAACCCCATACCCTTGGTAAGCCCTTGGGAGAGAGGACACGGGGGGCCCTCGCGCGGTCCGTTTGTCCGTCCGGTCGTGGCCCGTGGCCCGTGGCTCGTGGCTCGTGGTCTTGTGGAATGGGCCGTAGGCCCAAGCAGCAGCAGCTTAGCTTCTTTTTTGAAGTGGGCTGGATCTGGAAGTTGGGCTTCCAGATTAGGTTGTGAACTGCCTCGTTGGGGACGCCCAACTGAGTCAGCAACCTCCTCCACGTTTTGCTCCACTTACTCCACAACTGACTCCCACCTCGGTGGTGTCGTCAGTTCCGAGATTTCCTCCTCTAACAAACCAGAATCTCTACTTAAGAGAAGTTCTGGTTCTCATTCTAATCATCCGAAATATTCACAGCAATCCTCCTCCCTTCTCTTCTTCTTCTTCTCTGAGAGTACAGCGCAGAACAGTGGTTCGTTGGCTTCTGCTTTTGATTGTGCGAAACAGAAGAGCTCGCAGTTGTATCTTGGGATTCTCAACGCCGGTTACAGTCACATATACGGGGCGTTACAGAATTAAGGACAGAGATTATTTCTCGCCTCTGCAGATCAAATTCGAGATAAACCTTCGGTAAACTTCTACCTTAATTCTGTTCTTTTGTTTATTCTTTACAGATTGTTCAAACAGCGGATTACAGGTCCTACATGATCTTGATCCCTTTCTCCCTGATACTCAATCGTCTTCCACGAGTTAGTACCCAAGGTATAGATCGCGATGGACTGCAAGCCCCTCGTCTTGAAAATGGTGTATCTAACAAACTTGTAATCATTAAGTAATGGATCAAACCCAAAACCGAAGTTACAAAAATGGAGATCTAAATCCAATGGAGGAAGGATTAGGGCTTTTCTGATGGAGGGATTCCACACCATTAGTTCCCTGCTGGAGTTAAATAGCATAAATAATGCATCAATAGAGGAGATCATATGCCAGTTTAGAATAGAGTCGTGATTACGAAGAGAAAAAGTATTGTTGAGGAGATTTGGTGATACAAATTCGCTTTGGAGAAAGGTGAGGCGAAAAATGGTTCGGAGAGTATTGTGGTTCTTGACCACGCATTCAGGTGCGAATCTTCCTCCTTGTAAAAAGAAGAGGTTGGGTTGTTCATGGGTTTTGTTGAATTTCTTGAAATGTAAGAGACGGAATTTGGGATCGTCGATGAAGAGCTTCCATGGCTTCGAAACGCAGCGAAATCGGAGTAGGGATTTGGCAGGGAGTCTTGATAGAATTTCCAGCCATAGCTCCCCAGGAAGATTGTGTTTCGACCACCACCTCGAAACGCTAGGCTTCTTCTTCTTCTTCATCTAGCTACTAGATCGATCACCTTGTGTTTTGTGTTTTGTGTTTGTTTTTGTGAGATCCGCAGCCGAAATGCAAAATGTCTGCTGACTACCACAGTCTACTAGGTTAAAAGGTGGTAGGCGCACCTACCTACAAACATGTAATCAAAATTTTAGGGAAAATACAGAAACTTACTATTTACAGCCATTTAATTTATCCATGTAATTACAAGGACGGAAAGTGGTAGGCGGGAGCTATTTCAAAAAACAAAATCAGTATATACAAATTAACATGTAATGAAAAATTGGGGGAAATAAAGAAAATTACGATTTAACACCATTTTGTCGATGAAATTAGGACGGAAATGAGACCATTTCTTATGCCAAGATAGTTGTAGTGTCGAAAATGAAGTGTTTTTCACTTAATTAAATTTTCGACATTTTTATGTATCGGCATCATTTACGACATCAAAAAGCATCGCACAATAAATATCAGCGACAATAAATAAAGTATCTTTTAATAGTACCATTTATTCTCGACACTTGTCTTTATCATTAAATTTTAACCTAATTCTAATAAGTTATCTGATTCCGATCTCTCTCGAAATGACTCCATCTTTCCAAAACCTTTGTGTTCGCAAACCTCCGCTTCTTCCAAAAACCATCGCTACTAATCGACATCCATCCCAAAACCAAATCGGTCAGTTGTTTGATAAATTGTATTAGAGATTCAAGCTATTCGTCAGTTGTTCGTTTCAAGATGGTTCTTTTTCTAGGGTTTTGATTCTTCTTGATTTACCTTAAAGTCAAGTTTCGATTCTTCTCTCTTGTGATTGATATTGTTTGCTGAGTTGGGGTAAGTTAATGTTTGCTTGAATTACCCTTTCCCACACATCTCCAGTCGATCAAATGACCTTTTTCTAATACTTTTTTGGAAACTAAAATGGCCGTATATTACATATAAAATAGCTTAATTTCTAGTAGTGATATAACATGGCGTCGAGTGACATGAGTAACAATAGGCAGTGCTGGATCCAGGGATTTCGGCACAACGGTCACATCGATGTGCTGAAGAGAGTGATTCCTATAACATTTTTTTATGCAACATTTTTGAGATGGACAGTGGCTGTAACAACATATGGACCCTTTGGTTTCAAAATTATGTATCGCGTGGTGAAAGCATTTGGTCCTTACCCATCAAGCGATCGTTCAGCTTCCTATGCAAAACAATATTACGCCTCAGAGATGAGCTACTTCAAGGTCATCAAATGCAAGATATAAAGCTCACCATGAGTAATCATCAAGGTAACTACAATACAAAGGGTCTCTACTCCCTCCTCTGTCTCGATAAACCGCTGGTCACTTGGTGTAGGGGCATCTGGGGAAAACTAAATGTCCCTAGATGTAGTTACACCTCATGGCTTGTCGGTCACCAAAAACTGCTCACCCGCTCTCGGCTTCATAGTTGGGGTATCGCTCCTTCTCCTCTATGTGTTTTCTGCAGTGCAGCGATCGAAAATGAACAACACCTTTTTGCGGATTGTGACTTTAGCAAGGCTGTCCTTGAAATCATCCTTAAATGGCTCCGTCTTCATCGTCGCTTCACCACAGTTCACCAGTGGTTCCTTTGGTTGAGCAGAAAAAATTACCTTAAGAATTTTATTGGCCAAGTTAGATGCTCATCCTATACGACTTTCATCTACAACATTTGGATTACTAGGAACCACTACATCTTCAGAGATGAAAAGCCGAGTGTTGCCGTTTGTGCTGATCGTATTATCCACCAAGTCAAAATCTTTGTGTCTGAGAATTGGAGAAAGAGCTCTGCCGACTCCCACACTTGGGCCTCAATCCTTGGTATCACTTTTGATCGATGATGCCATTCCCGATTGCTGCTCACTTTTTGTTTGGGTTAGTCATTTTGTCTAGGTTCTTTTGTAGGTACCTCTTTCTTGCTGACACTTAGGTTGTAACTAGGTGCTGATAGGTACATTTTGGATGTAAATTCTCGCCTTTACCCCTCAGGGTTCTTCAATATACGTAAACGTTCCAAAAAAAAAAAAAAAAAAAAACAGAGGTAAAGAGTCTTGATTAAGAAACTATTTTTCTATTTTTTTAATATTTCTTTTTTCTATAATATAAAATGCACTGTTTTATAGTTATTCATTAATTGTATGCGACACTAGCTCCTGTAAAGTCTCATTATCGAACGCAACATGACATAAACATGTGTCTCTTTCCAATTTTGATATTACTATAAGATTACATCCACGAATAACTAATTTCCATTGTTAGAGATATTATTCTATTTTTGTATTTTAGGTAGTAAATATTATCTTTCCCTTAGAAAAGATTTCGTACAAAGATCTTATACACTTGTATATATAAACTCTCTCATATCAATGATATCAGCAATAAAGTATTTTCTCATATCCTAATTTTTTTTCCAAACCCCCTCCGCCCATAAACTCCCATATACCACCGTATCCCCGCCTCACGCACATCATGCCGGAAACCACCCCCAAAGCCGCTATCTCTGATTTCGGATCTCCGTACTACCTCCACCCTTCGGATCATCCGGGCCTCAATATATGTCCGGTTACCCTCAAGGGCGAAAACTACCGGGAATGGGTTACCGCCATGGTCAATGCTTTCAAAGCCAAACAAAAGCTCGGGTTCATCGACGGCACTATAACCGCGCCGGCGTCCGGGTCTCCTGAGTCCATGGCATGGACAATGGTAAATTGTATGCTCGTTGGTTGGACAATCCAAACCATCGACCCTTCTATCCGATCTTCCATCTCATACTTCGACACAATCTTCGAATTATGGGAGGATCTCCGTCAACGTTTTTCGGTGGGCAATGGTGCTCGCAAAGCTCAACTCCGGGATGAAATCGCGACCTTTCGTCAAAAAGACCAATCTGTCACCGCCTATTATAATGCTCTAAAAAAGCTTTGGGATGAGCTTACTACCTATTCACCCCACAAGCTTTGTTCATGTGGTTCTTGTAAGTGTGGTCTCAACACTTTTCTCACTGAGGAACGAGAGGAGGAGCGAGTCCATAAATTTCTCATCGGCCTTGAAGACACTTCGTTTGGTGCACTACGCTCCAATCTTCTCGCTCAAGAAAAACTACTGACATTAAATCGGGTATATGCTACTGTTATTCAGGAGGAGCGTCTTCATTCCATGGCTCGGGATCAAACTCCCGAAAATCATGCTTTTGCTGCTCGTCGCTTCAACCCTGCATCGAAGGATTCCCCAGTTGATAAGAAAACTCTAACTTGCTCTCATTGTGGCAAGAAAGGGCATGATATTTCGACTTGTTTCAAAGTCCACGGCCTTCCAGATTGGTTGAAGGAAAATATTGTTGCGGGTCGTGGCACATCCTCTTCTTCGGGTAGCAAGACACGAACTAATGGAACGGCGAATGCTATGCAACCAACGTTGTCGGCTACAGTTTCTGATCCGTCTCTCTCTGCTGAGCGTCAAGCCTTCGGTCCATCTCTGAATGATGAGCAATGGGCTGCTGTTTTGAAGATGTTCAATACCATGCACATCAATCCAGACAAGTCGGGTAAGTCGAATCCTTGGATCCTTGACACCGGCGCCTCTTTCCACATGACGGGCGAGTTTGGTCTTCTCTATGATCTTGTTTCTATCCCTCCAGTTTCTATTAAGTTGCCCGATGGCAATACTGCAGTTAGTACGCAGGAGGGCACTCTCCTACTTGGCTCATTTCGGATTCCCCGTGTCTTGTTTATACAGAATTTAACCTGCAACCTACTTTCATTGGCTCAGTTATCTTGTGATCTTCATTTGCTCGTTCTTCTAACTGAACGGTTGTGTGTTTTGCAGGAAATTCGTACCAGGATAGTGATTGGCGTGGGTAGGCAAGAGAACGGGGTCTATTGGCTGCTTCAAGACGTCTCTGCTCAGGTTGCATCAGCTCGTTCTTCTTCGGACTCTGCTGCTCTTTGGCATCGTCGTCTCGGCCATCCTTCTACTAGTGTTTTGTCTTCCATTTTAGAACTAGAGTTAGGCACTTCTTCTATTGAAAAAATAAGTCCTTGTGATGTTTGTCATCAAGCAAAACAAACACGTTTGTCTTTCACTTCAAGTTTCAATAAAGCAGGATCTTTGTTTGAATTAATACACTGTGATGTAAGGGGGCCGTACAGTACACCTTCTTCTAGTGGTGCTCGATATTTTCTAACCATAGTTGACGATTATTCTCGCGCCGTGTGGGTTCACTTGTTCAAATAAAAAACAGAGGTCGTCACTCTCTTGTGTCGACACCCCGCAACAAAACGGACGAGCCGAACGCAAGCATCGTCATCTCCTAAACGTTGCTCGGGCGTTGCGGTTTCAGGCCACTCTTCCTCTCTTTTTTGGGGGGGGGGGGAGTGTGTGACCACTGCAGCATATTTGATTAACCGGACGCCGACGTCGACACTAAAAGGTCGGACTCCATATCTTCTATTGTATGGGCAAGATCCGTCCTATGCAAACCTTCGAGTTTTTGGCTCCCTCTGCTTTGCTTCTGTCATCCCGAGATCTTCGAACAAATTTGATCCAAGAAGTCGAAAGTGTGTTATCGTTGGGTATCCACAAGGCAAGAGAGGATGGACACTTTATGATCTTGAGCACAAGAAAATGTTTGTTAGTCGAGACGTGGTTTTTTATGAATCACACTTTGAATTTGCTTCTCTGGATTCCGAAGCGGGGCCGGGCCCGATTACGCCACCAAGTCCTTCTCCATCCACGATTGATCCATTACCATTGCTGCCTTCGGATGACAGGGGGAGCTCAGTGTCTCCGACGCCAACACATGCTCTCGGTGATTCTTCTACGACTCCATCTATTGCCATAGACGATGTCTCCACAACAACACTAGAGCCCGTTGTTGACTCACCCTCATCTAGGGAGAGTGATATGCTCTCGACCTCTTCTGATGTGTTGCCAGATGATAGACCTCAACCTCCTCCTACTTCCATGGGTCGTCGAGACCGTCATCCTCCTGCGTGGTTAAGTGACTATGTGTGTCGCATTGTTCGTCGAATAGACCCCCGTTCTGCCAATGACCCTTCTAAGTCGTCATCACTTTCCTCAGGTACGAAATTTCCAATCCAGAATTTGTATCTTGTGAAAAAATTTCTGCACCCTATACTGGCTTTCTTGCAGCCTTAACTGCAAATACGGAACCTAACACTTTCCAAGAAGTTGTTCGTCTACAATGTTGGCGCACGGCAATGGATGTTGAACTCTCTGCACTTGAACGTAACAACACTTGGGTGTTGTCTGATCTGCCGGTTGGTAAAAAGCCTATTGGGTGCAAGTGGGTATTTCGTATTAAATACAATGCAGATGGCACTATTGAGCCACATAAAGCTCGGCTTGTTGTTCTCGGTAACCGTCAAGTTGAGGGAATTGATTTCAATGAGACATTTGCGCCTGTTGCAAAGATGTCAACAGTTCGAGTGTTTCTCTCTGTGGTTGTTATTCGTGGTTGAGAACTTCATCAAATGGATGTTCACAACGCTTTTCTTCATGGTGATCTAGATGAGGAGGTGTATATGAGGCCACCTCCAGGTTATCAGTATGTGCCTCTTGGTAAAGTTTTTCGTTTGCAGAAATCATTATACGGACTTCGTCAGGCGCCTCGTAATTGGTTCGCTAAACTCGCTTCTGCCTTGCGGGCTTATGGTTTCATCCAGAGCTATGCAGACTACTCGTTGTTTTCTTTCAACAAGGCGCATGCTACTATTCAGGTACTCATCTATGTTGATGATCTTATTATTGCCGGGAATGACTCATCTGTCCTTGCTAGATTTAAGAAGTATCTGAGTACTTGCTTTCACATGAAGGACCTTGGTCCCCTGCGGTATTTTTTGGGCATTGAAATTGCTCGTAATCCAACGGGTTTATTTCTGACTCAGCACAAGTACACTCTGGATATTCTGTCTGAATCAGGTTTATTAGGGGCCAAGCCCTGCGAGTTCCCTATGGAACAACAACATCAGTTGGCTGTTGTGGAAAGTCTTGTTTTTGCTCACCCCGATAGGTATCGTCGGTTGATCGGACGTCTAGTCTATTTGACAATTACACGTCCCGAGATCTCATACTTTGTGCACACACTTGCACAATTTATGCAGAACCCAAAACTTGCTCATTGGCACGCAGCTCTTCGGGTATTACACTGTTTCTACTAGTTACATCGCTTCCGCAAAGCAACCTGCCGATCTCTTCACCAAGGCTCTTGGAAAATCTCAATTTCTAACTCTTTTGGGCAAGTTGGGCATTGACGATCCGCATGCTCCAACTTGAGGGGGAGTGTTAGAGATATTATTCTATCTTTGTATTTTAGGTAGTAAATATTATCTTTTCCTTAGAAAAGATTTAGTACAAAGATCTTATACACTTGTATATATAAACTCTCTCATATCAATGATATCAGCAAGAAAGTATTTTCTCATATCCTAATCTCTCAAGTTTTACATCCACATTAACAAAATTCGATAAGCACACGGGTCATATATCGTTAGGCACAAAATTAGTTGAGGGCAATTTTATAATTATCGGCTATGAATATAACTACGAAATATTATTTTGGCTATACTACCATAAAAAACATTTCATTTCTAACTTTCATGGCTATATAGTCAGAAAATGAGATTTTGTGGCTAACATCGCAACTATATGACGACAAAATAATTTCAAAACTAGAGTTGTGGCTAATTAAGTTTGAAGCTATTTAGCCATAAACTCACTTTGTGGCTTACTTTAAAGGTATATACCCATAATTAAATTCGTGACTATACTTAGAAGCTTTTTTCTTAATTGTTTATCATTACAAATGTGTATATGTATTTGTTTTGTAATCAGTTACATGTCTAAGATTCTGTTTTATTCTTGAACGTACTTCTAGATCTAGTAAATGCAAAATAAGCAAAAAATTGCTAAGAGTTCATGATGTTTAGATCTTGAGTTCAGATTTTACATGAACAGGTACTCATAAGTCTATATCATGGTTAGATTAACGGTTAACTATTTAAAATTACTTATCATGGGTAGGACATGGGTAGATTTATAGGCGCACTAGTAAAATTGATAGCCCACCTGTCTACAATTATTTATTTTTGTCCTCAACGTAGTAGAGTACAAATGATTCAACCAGATATTGAATTTAGAATTTTCGAATAATTTATTGTCACTACTATGTAGAGGACAAAAGTGAGATATTTTTCGGATACTTTTGTCCTCGCCTTCATTCAGTATAAACGTCCACATAGCAACTTCTAATACTTTTTCGGATACTTTTGTGCAAGTTCATTGATTCTGAACACTCGAATCGCCTGGTCTTCTTCAACCTCGAAACTGACTAGTTTTTATCTTCTTCAGCCTCGCCTGGTCTCGCTTGACCTCACCTGGCAATATTTGGGTTTCAACCGCGACTGGTCTCGACCCCCGCAACCCTAATCCTCCATTGAAGATTTTTCGAGAAAGAGGCATCTACGCTGACTTCATCCTCTACGACAATGGCCTCCCCCTGGACCCACGACCCGCGACTTCAAAGCTTAAGCTCTAGAAGAAGCTATACACCACTGCCTGGGCGTCATCTTCAATCTTCGGAATGACATTAGATGATACTTGGAAGATTATTGATGATTTTTATCAACGGCCAAACAGGACAACGATGAAGCTTTCAAGACTGATGTTTCAGATTTACTCTGTTTACGTTAACATAAAGATGGAAACAAAAATATGAAATAGCTCTATAGATACAATATGTCAAACTGCTGAATGCTTGCAGTATTGAACTAATGAGCATACTAAACTCTATTTGCAATGAGATTATGATCGAGAATTGATTTGTTCTTCCTCAGACATACAATAATACTCAACTCTATTACAACAACTTAAGTTAAGTCACAATACAATGCAAAGAGAAACATACTACATAGAATCAAACCATGGATGAAAGCATCTTTATCAGACATGCATAAACAAGACTACTTATACTAGAATCTAGAAAAATACAACAATCACATAAACAAGCAAATTTCCCCAATATATATGCTTAGCTTAACAAAACTAAGCTCTCCATGTATTCCACTGTTTTACTCACCTGGATTTTCTTTCTATTCTTCTCCAACATCACCTTCTCTTCCTTAGTTTCAAGATTGTAACATATCACCTTATTGTCCGACTTGATCAGCATCTCCCCGTTCTTCTTAAGCCACATAAATTCATACTTAGGCGTTGTGGCAAAGGTGTATCGCTGACTCCAACTCCACGACTTAGCCTCAATATCATCTTCTAACCTTTCCAAAACCCAAATAGATCCATCAACTTCAGACATATTGACCACTGCAAGTGAACTTCCATCATCAACAAGTGTGAGTGAATGTACACACTCTTCAGATCCAGGAAACTTAAAGAAAGCAAATGACTCGCTCCTCAAATCAAATGACACTAATTTAAAAGCATCGTCGTTGTCGTCGTTTGCTCCAACGGCATACACTACACCATTACAAGACACACATTTACTACGGTTGTGGACAACAATAAGGTCTTTAGCGTCCTCTCCTTGATATACAACTACCTTCCACGAGTTCGTCGCGAGGGTGTATATGGCAATGAATTGCATGCCGATCTCCTCGATAGAGGCAAATCTGACAAACTTGTAATCTTTAAGCAACGGATCAAACCCTAATCCAAAATCGACATACTTGGTATACTGTGGGAGATCAGGAAGCTGAGGAAGGACTAGGGTTTTCCTAATGGACGGGTTCCATATCATAAAATCGGATGACCGACTGGATTGTAGCAAGAACAATCCATCAATGGAGGAGACGACTGCCCAATACATGCTGACCGGAGGGTCGACACCACGCCGAGCTGGAGTGGTTCGAAGGACATTTTCTGAACCGAAGTCGCTTTGGAGAAACCCTAGACTCAAATTGGTTCTTAGACTAGTGTGGTTTTTTACAACACACTCAGGTGTGCGTATTCCTAAGATGAAGAAAAGGTTGAATGGTTCATTGGAGATTTTGAAGCGATTGAAATGTAAGCGGGTGAATTCGGGATCGTCGATGAAGAGCTTGAATGACTTACAAACGGATCTGAATTGGAGTAGAGATTTGACGGGGAGTCGAGAAAGGATTTCCGGCCATAGATCTTCAGGAAGATTGTGCTTCGACCACAACTTCGAAACCCTACCCATCTTCTTCTTCAACGAAATCTAGACTAGGAAACCCTGAAAAATGTAAGGAAACCCTGAAAATGTAGACTAGAAAGATTGGAAACCCTGAAATGTAGAAGAATGGAAACCCTGAAATGTAGAATAGGATGATTGGAAACCTGAAATGTTTTTTTTTTGGAAAGCGGCGCCCACTGTGTTGTTCCTAATGGTAGAAGGAGCAGCTCCCACTTTATTAGGGCAACCCTGAAATCTAGAGACTCCTCTTTTCTTCTTTTTTTTAAAATAATCTGTCCTAAAAAAATTTAATGGAAATTTAGAAGAAAAAATTATATTATGATGGATTTACAACAACAAAAATTAACATAAATTAAATATGTAAGCTTCTTTCTCCGACAACCTTTTTGGACTGAGATGTAACGAATGCAAGCAGAGGATCCTAAGAAATGCGCAAAAGCATATTGTGTCATGTACTTAGCATGGTGTCGACTGAAGACAGTATCGGTAGGCAGTGCCAAATCCAGGGCCTCAGGCACGCCGTTGGAATTGTCATATCTAAAGGCTTTGGGAACGACGATGGCTTCGCTGTCCTCAAGCTTGCGACAATGTGATCCAAGTCACCCTTATCTTACAATGTCTACCTATTAAGTGTCCTAATTTCCAAATCAAGCTCGAGTGATTATCAAATTGTGAAAGTGGAATTTTTATATTCGTGACGAAATCTCGAGTTATACCAAATTTGGGAAACGGAGCATGTTTATGTCATTGTGCAGTCGATTTGCTCGAATGCTACTTCACTGGAGCAAATGTCCCATACAATTAATGAATGGCTGAAAGACGACGCATATTTGTATCATGGAAATGGCGGTGATTCGTAAGGTTTTGGGAGAAATGAATGGAGGTGCGCAAAAGCGAAGGTTTTGGGAAAGATGAGGTGATCGGGAGAGGGGGATCAGATGACGTATTAGAATTAGGTCAAAATTTAATGACAAAGTCAAGTGTCGACATCAAAGGGTATTAAAAAATACTTTATATCGTCGGTAACAGACATTAATTAGATACAGCGTGATGATTAAAGATGCGCTAAATGGTTCTGACATGTAAAAATGTCGAAAATTTTAATTGACACTAAAACACAAATCATTTTCAACATTACAAAAATTTCAAAATCTACTTCCTCCGAACTTCGTTCGTTAATCCATGGTCCAGGCTTTCTGCAGAGTTAAACCGGATTGCATTTGTACTGTTGAATCCGACTCCTTGTTGGCGATTTCATTTTTTTCCGAATTTTATGGTAAGTGTATCCAAAGAAAAACAGGAGAAGCAACAAGTTGCAGCTCACGAGATCGAGAGAGAAAAACAACCCAAAAAGCCAAAACTAAGTGCTCATACCCAAAACTCCACTCCAAGGAAGAAGAAGTTTTAACCTATGAGCACTAACACAATTTCTAACATGGGCAATAATCAACCTAGAACAAGATCTAGCACAAGGATCAGTACCATTGAAGATTGGTTTCATTACGGACTTGTCAGATGAAGTAAATAAACGACGAGAAAGCAGCACCCACAATGTCGAAAAAGACATGATTCTTGCGCCGAGAATGAAGGATCCACTCGAACCAGCTGTGAATATTGTTCTCACGATGAGCGATATGAAGTCAATCGAGAAGGAAACGATTCATCTTCCAAGATACAAAGACTACACAACACCGTGTGATTATAAATTGTTAAAGTGGAAATTAGTTATTAGTGGATGGAATCTTATAGTAATAGAAAAATTGGAAAGAGACACAAGTTTATGTCATGTTGTGTTCGATAATGGGGCTTTACTGGAGCTAGCTAGCGTCGCATACAATTAATGAATAACTGAAAAATAATGCATGTTTATATTATAGAAAAAAAGAAGAATTCTTTTTTCTTTTTTTCAAAACAAATTCCCGATCTACGTACGCTCATTTTCAAATTAATTCCCGTTATAGGCACTTCTGAGAGGGTCGGAATTTTTTCATATAAATCTGATTTTTTTATTTTTTTTATTTTTATGTATAAGAGACGCTGGTTTTTCCATATCTCTTATACGAAGGGTTAAAAAATTAAAAATTCAGCCCAGCGTCTCTTACCCTTACCTGAAAAAAAACAGGCGAGCTTCTTGGTTAAAACAGGTCAGATCTGTAATGGAGGCCGAGTCCACCCAACTCCGACTCTCTATGCCATCAATCCGGCGAACACAAAGCTTGCACGACCACAAGGGCTGCTAAATCTTTGAAGATGAGCAGCAGTGGGGCTTCCAGGTACCAATTTTATTACTCCACTTCTCAAGTTTAGTGTTCAATTGTTTTAGTTTTGGGGTTTAAGAAATTTAGGTATTATGAGATTTGGATTGGGTGCTTAATGAATTAACTACGAATTAGGGCTTATGGTTACTTCTGAATTTCATGTTGCTGTCATACTCATTCTGCATCTATTCTTTCAATTTGGCATATTGAAAATCAATCTAATCTGGTGCTTTGAATTGTATTTTTTCAATTGTATTGGCGAATCTAGGGTGGGGCTGATCTTCGGATGTTAGCTTTGGAGTTGGAGATCTCCATTTACAGCCTTCACAGAAAACCTTAAATTGTTCATCCATGGTTGTGCATTGGGGATGACGACGATGGATATGAGAAGACTGTTTTTTTTTTAGGGCTGAATTTTTATTTTTTTAACCCTTCGTATAAGAGACGCTGAAAAATCAACGTTTCTTATACGTGGGTTAAAAAAAAAATTACAAATAAAAATTTAAAAATAAATAAATTCAGCTTCGGATGTCACACATGAAAAAATTCCGACCCTCCTAGAAATGCCTATAACGGGAATTAGTTTGAAAATGAGCGTATATCGGGAATTTGTTTTGAAAAAAGGCCTATTTCAGAAAAAAATTCAAAAAAGAAATATTAAAAAATAGAAATAAAAGTTTCTTAATCAAGATTCTTTACTTTTCTATATATATGTAAATCTAATGTTGCATATAAAAAATGCTGTAGGAGTCCCTCTCTTCAGTACATCGATGTGACTGTTGTGCTGAAGTCCCTCGATCCAGCACTGCCTATTGTTACTCATGTCACTTGACGCCATGCTTTATCACTATTAGAAAATAGGGCCATTTTAAACAAATTGGATGCCCCTCTATCATATTTAAAAATAGATATTTTAACATTTTTTAATACTTAAAAATGCAATTTGGGATTTATCTTTTTTGTTTTGGTGATAGGGATTAGTAAAGGCATATCATTAGCTACATCTATGGCTATAGACAAGTCAATATGCATTTTAAATGTAATTTACGACCATTTCAACTTTCAAAAAAAGCAAAATAATAAAATAAAATAGAAGGACATTTGATCGACTGGAGATGTGTGGGAAAGGGTGATTCAAGCAAACATTAACTTACCCCAACTCAGCAAACAATATCAATCACAAGAGAGAAGAATCGAAACTTGACTTTAAGGTAAATCAAGAAGAATCAAAACCCTAGAAAAAGAACCATCTTGAAACGAACAACTGACGAATAGCTTGAATCTCTAATACAATTTATCAAACAACTTGACCGATTTGGTTTTGGGATGGATGTCGATTAGTAGCGATGGTTTTTGGAAGAAGCGGAGATGAGCGAACACAAAGGTTTTGGAAAGATGGAGTCATTTCGAGAGAGATCGGAATCAGATAACTTATTAGAATTAGGTTAAAATTTAATGATAAAGACAAGTGTCGAGAATAAATGGTACTATTAAAAGATACTTTATTTATTATGCGATGCTTTTTGATGTCGTAAATGATGCCGATACATAAAAATGTCAAAAATTTAATTAAGTGAAAAACATATCGATCATTTTCGACACTACAACTATCTTGGTATAAGAAATGGTCTCATTTCCGTCCTTCTAATTTCATCGACAAAATGGTGTTAAATCGTAATTTTCTTTATTTCCCCCAAATTTTCATTACATGTTAATTTGTAGATACTGATTTTGTTTTTTTAAATAGCTCCCGCCTACCACTTTCCGTGCTTGTAATTACATGGATAAATTAAATGGCTGTAAATAGTAAGTTTCTGTATTTTCCCTAAAATTTTGATTACATGTTTGTAGGTAGGTGCGCCTACCACCTTTTAATCTAGTAGATTGTGGTAGTCAACAGACATTTTGCATTTCGGCTGCGGATCTCACAAAAACAAACACAAAACACAAGGTGATCGATCTAGTAGCTAGATGAAGAAGAAGAAGAAGAAGGCTAGCGTTTCGAGGTGGTGGTCGAAACACAATCTTCCTGGGGAGCTATGGCTGGAAATTCTATCAAGACTCCCTGCCAAATCCCTACTCCGATTTCGCTGCGTTTCGAAGCCATGGAAGCTCTTCATCGACGATCCCGAAGCCATGGAAGCTCTTCATCGACGATCCCAAATTCCGTCTGTTACATTTCAAGAACTTCAACAAAAACCATGAACAACCCAACCTCTTCTTTTTACAAGGAGGAAGATTTGCACCTGAATGCGTGGTCAGGAACCACAACACTCTCCGAACCATTTTTCGCCTCGCCTTTCTCCAAAGCGACTATGTTTCACCAAATCTCCTCAACCCAACTTTCTCTGTTCTTCATGACGGCTCTATTATAGACTGGCGTATTATCTCCTCTATTGATGCATTATTCATGCTATTTAACTCCAGGGATTTAATGGTGTGGAATCCCTCCATCAGAAAAGCCCTAATCCTCCCTCCATTGGATTTGGATCTCCATTATTTTAACTTCGGTTTTGGGTTTGATCCATTACTTAATGATTACAAGTTTGTTAGATATGCTTTTTTAAAGACGAGGGGCTTGCAGTCCATCGCCATTTATACCTTGGGTACTAACTCGTGGAAGACGATTTAGTATAAGGGAGAAAGGGATCAAGATCTTATTGTTGTTTCTTGCTATAAATCAGTCTCATGCAATGGTGTAGTGTATGCCATGGCCATGGGTGATAAATTAGGTTTATTTGATTTGAGGACTGAGTTATTTACTTACTTTGGCTTGCCTTTAGCTAAGGAATCTATAGAGTGCACGGATTCGCTCGCACTCGTTGATGATGGGCGTTCGGTTGCTGTGGTTAATGTGTCTGAATCAAAGGGATCTATTTGGGTGTTGAATAGGTTAGGAGATGATATTAAGTCATGGAGTTGGACTCTTCGCCACACTTTTCAAACTGGTTTTAGATATAGACCTCGTTACTTGAAATTTGTATGGCTCAAGAAGAACGGGGAGAAGTTGATGAGGTTTGAGGATGATAAGATGATATGTTACAACCTTCGAACTCACCAAGTCAAGATCATATTGAAGAAGATTAAGCACAATTTCTGGATTGGTTTTAACACAGGGGAATACAAGGAGAGCTTAATACTTAATTAGCACATGATCGATCGAGTGAGCTTCATTTTTCTGTTTGGATTTTATTTAGCTTAAGTTAAGTTGATGAAAATAGAGTTGAGTATTGCATCACAAGTTACTTCTTTTTGTTAAGAAGGATGGGAAGAATTTATACATCAAAGCATGAACCAGTCATAATGGCAATCAAAAGCCAAAAGGGAACAAAATGACTCAGTCAAGTGGGTACTAAAGGTTAGTGCTATTGTTCATGTTCCTATTCCAAGTCACTCTAGAAAATTCCTTCATGGCAGTGATGATTTAAGAAGAACAATCAGCAATAGAAAAGGTACAACTCTGGTAGATGCATGGTGAGGTTTCTCAGATCGATTTGTCTACATCTATTGGTGTAGCTAGATCGGTTTATCTACGTCTATTGGTGTAGCTGATGGTATGTCTTTAATAATCCCTACCACCAAACCAAAAAAGATAAACCCCAAATTCCAATTTAAATATTAAAAAATATTAAATTTGTTACTTTTTAAGCTTGGAATAGGGGCTGATGTATATATGGATGTAGTAGATCCAATTTGGAGGTTTCTTGCCATAGAAGTAAACAAAGGTTGTCTCTCATATCTGAAGTTGGGACTAATATAAACATACACTAGTACAAAATGTCAATTTAAGGACGTACACTTTTACTACGGTTCCGTGTTTTTGTGTAGTAATCGTGTCAATTTGATTAAATTATAACGATTTTATAATGAACCGTAGTAAAGTGAACCTAATTTACTACGGCTCTTATGTAACCGTAATAAAAATATTGTCAAATATACTAGGGTTCTGAAAAATTTCAACTAATTTGTTTTTTTCACTACGGATTTTAAAAAACCGTACTAAAAAGGTTTACCAATTTACTACAGTTCAGAAAAATATCTAATTTAATTTATTTTTACTACGATTAAAGAAACCATAGTAATTATTTTGTCCAAATTAAGACGGTTAGCCAAATTAATTGATTCGAATTTTGAAACCCTGGAAATGTATATTCCTTTACATGCCCCAAGCCCCCAACGCCTTCCTCTTTCAATTCAGAACCGGCCACCATAACTCTCCGCCTTTTTTAGTCCATCTCTCGATTTCCCTCCTTCTCCGATTAGCTCCGTTGAAACCAAATTTGCCGGCGGCCTTCTCTTCCCTATTTTGAACACCACCAAATCTGTCGTCAACTCCTCGGCATTCTCGTTCATTACTCACAGCGCCGACGTGCCTTTATCCCACAAAACCTTGATTTTGAGCCTTGCTGGAATCCTGTTCAGTAACTGAAGGTGCGTACTCTTCTCCATACTTAATCCTTGTGTAAAAAAATGCCCCTCTTCCAATTCGGTGATCGAACTAGATCGATTTTGTAATTATTTATTGTTTTTCATGTTGAGTGGTTACAAGTAATGGCGAAGTCACTGGATGAGTTTGCACCTGAACATATAATAAAACTATCATTGTGCTAAAATTTGAGAATACTTATGCTTCTACTGAACCCTAGCCAGGATAAATTTTTGTAATCACTTTGTACGATTGTTAGGTTTCTTCTCTCTGTTTCTCGGCACGTAATTAATTGTGTTTTGAACTTTTGAACTTTGCACTTTTTTCAACTAATATTGGGCTGATAAAGAATTCCTCTTTGATTTTCTGTTTGGATTCTAGAGTTTATCTGCCACGAAAGGCTCTGTTTGTTTGCATAGGTATGTACAAAAGTCGTCGAACTTGGGAACATAAACAGAAAGCTCAATACCAACATAATTATATGTCACCATGGACAATCTGGAAACACAAAACATTCTTAAAGATGCTGGCAAATATGTAAAAACAATTCACTAAGAATTATGTTTGTTTTCCATAAGATTCAGATATATGGGTCAAATATCCAGATTGTATGAAAAGAAATATTGTCGCCACTTGTAATTTTATTGTCATGGATGTATTAATCTCTTCTTTATCGTGGTTGATTTTGTAGGTTTTTCTATCATAGTGCCTTGCAGTGGTTTCCTTCTTATGGGCGCGGTGTAATTTTATTTTTATATCACATCAAACCTTAAAATGCAAATGAATAAGCTCTGTCAGCATGCTATATGTGGTAGTACCCAATTTAACATGAGAATGTGACACAAAAATCCCAACTTCAGTTTTTTGAATGTCTTGATTGCATTTATGTCGATTACACATGCTTTTATAAGTTTGGCACATGATGTGTGTCTATGCAGTTCATCTATATAAACCATGGCTATTGTATAACCAGATGCATTTTTGTACCTGCTAGGGGAAGGACACTTGACGCGGTTATAATCACTCATTCTCAAGCTGATGCTATTGGAGGTTCATAGCACACACTTTTAGCAGCTACTAGATGAATTTTTCAGGTATTCTGCTTCAACTATAAACTTTTTTCATCCTGGGTTGCGTTTCATGTTTGTAGGGCTTGATGATCTTATAGATTGGACAAATAATGTTCAACCTACCATTCCAACATATGTTGCTAAGTGCGATTTTGAGGTCTGTTTCCCTATTCAGCTTGTTTTGTTCTTCTTCTTAAGGTTCTTGATAAATGGCAACACCAAGTTTCTTTTCACTATTAAAAGAATCTTGTTTGGATGATATCTAGATACAGTATGGACAAAGTTCGATGGCTTGTCATGCCTATTATGGATTTTGCACTTGGCCAATTTGAATTTTTCATTGATACCATTTTCCATGCAATTTTTTCTGTGAGTACTTCCATTTCTAGCCTAAACATGGTCTGTTTCTTGACAATATGATATATGCAGGTAATGAAGAAGACACATTACTATATAGTTGATACAAGTGTCGTCATGCATGGTGCTGCAGTATCTGAGTTGGAATTAAAATCATTGATGAAGAGCCATTTAACGTACAAGACTTGAAGGTTCTAGTTCATAATCAACTGAGTCAAAACATTCTTCCCCAGCTTTTTTTCTTTCTAAAAGATTGATAGTCAATCTAAAGTAGTCGTTGATTTTAAGGGTTGAGTTTAGAATCAACTAAGTTTAAACATTTTGCCTCATATTTTTGGTTTTCCAAAGGCTGATAATTTTGTCAGTTTGAAAATGATCTATGGTGCACAAAGTTTGCTATGTAAGAATATTTTAAGATTCAATTTGAAGTAAAGTAGTCTTGCAAATTGTAGTTGATTTTTGAACATCTTGTGTATAATAGCTACCAATAGTAGCACATACAATATTACTACGGTTATAACAAACTAAGGATAATGAAAGTTTCTAACAATTTCATTACACACAAATTTACTACGATTGTAACAACATTACTATATACACATTTATTACGGTTATAACAACAATACTACATACATATTTACTACGGTTCTAACAACATTACTACATACTCATTCACTACGGGTATAACAATATTACTACATACATATTTACTACGGGTTTTAATAGGGGTAAAAATTATGCATTATTACTACGGTTACAAAATTACTACGGTTCTGCAAACCGTAGTGAATATGCGAACCGTAGTAAAAATGTAACCGTAGTAAACAGAAACATGACAGCCACTTTTACGACGGTTCAGAACCGTAGTAAAACATGCATTTGAATCGTAGTAAAACTGACATATAGTATATAACTCCATGGATTACCCTTTCTATTGCCAATTGATTTTAGGGTGGAACAACACGAATTTATGGAATGGGTCCAGTGCAAGTAGCGCTGACCCAATGTGCGGTTGCGCTTTATCGTGATTTCTCAGACCAGCAGATTTGTGCTATATAGTTTCACATGGTATCAGATCGTCAATAATCAAAAACCTCACCTTCTTTTCCACTGAGATGAGAGGCTCCCGCTTTATTAGGGCAATCCTGAAATGTCTTAAACGCGAAAAAATAAAACATACTCATTAAAGAGTTTTAACTTCTTTTATCAAGTAGGTTTTAACCCCGGACAAAAATTTTCACTCGGATGAATTCAAAATATTCTTGTACAATTTAAAGTAAGTACTACTCCTCGTTAGCATTTTCAACGTTACACTTAAGTTTCTTTTCTCCGATGAAATAGTCTTTTTTTCACTCAGAGGATTTTTGAGGTTTTAATTATGGAGGATGACAATGAAAAGCATGAGACAATCCACATAGCGTACCATATGGCTTCACACATATTTAAACCGACTCCTCGTCGTCGTTTTCTTTGCTGCAAACTCGGAGCACCCTCCACATGAGTGATTGAGTTTTGATTTAGAAAAGGTTAATATTGAACCACAAATTTTTGTTCCAATCAGTGGTGCCTAGAATTGGCGAGTATCTGGTTACGTTAACATAATGATGGAAACAAAAATGCAAATCCAGCGGTAAGTACTCCACCTCTAATTTCTACTTTACAATCTGCCCTGCTGGTCCTCCTTCTATTTGGTCCCGCAACATCTGGCATGGGGTAAGCTCAACATTCCAAAATGTAATGGCTCATGGGTAAATATCGTCTTCGAACTAGATCTCGTCTTCACAAATGGGGCATCACATCTTCGGAATCAATGTCCGTCTTGGTATTCTGAAGTGGCTTCGCCTCAATAGGAGTTTCAACAACACCCATCTATGGCTCACCTGGCTCGGCAAGCCGTCTCACATCAAAACATTCATCGGCCAGCCTTGAGTCGAAGAATGGCATGTTCAAGTACACTTATATGCACGGAGGAGGTTTGTTCTTGGAGCCACGCTACGATTTGGCTTGGAATTTAGGGGCTACATATCATACATGTAGCAAAGTATTCCAAGACACATGGCTAATTAGTGATATTTTTATCATATTGATTCGTAACGGAATCTGAAAAATATAATTACTAATTAGTGATATTTTTTAAAATCATTATCTACATAATAACAACTTGTCCAAAGAGAATCTCAAAAGACATACACATGGAACATATAAAAATCGATGAGGGAAATACGATACAGAAACGAACATATGAACATACACTCAAAACATCATTAAAAGACCTAAATTAGGAGATTAAATGAAAGAAAGAGCAACTGACATAAACGAACAAACGTGAGACGAATTAACTATTAACTCAATGCATTAACCTTTCAAAAAATATCAATACATTAATTCTCAATGCATTAAGTAACTACCAATTGTCATTACTTCATCAAACTCAACAATTTTTTATATATATAGATAGATTTTTTATGTTAATTATTTACTTCCTTTTCAATTAAGGGCCCACGTGTCATGTTCATGACTGAGATTTGTTGCTTGTTCGGATTATTTCACCATTTACCATGTAAACTGACTTGTATTGTGCTAAATATTGCTTTAGCTTCTACCGGTGCAAATTTGATTCAGTCAAGGGAAGAGAGATGAGTCAACTGGAATATCACAACTTTCTAAAGCCAGAAGAACCGTTTTAGGAGATTACTTAGCTAGTTATGGTTGATACTACTCTGTCAATCAGTAATGCCAGTGATCTAGAGATAGAGTGCGTCGAGGAAGACGAGTGATAAGCGTTATTTTGCATAGCGCTACTATAGGTTATTAGCTCATTTTGTATAGGATTATGCTAGATGTTATGATGTATTTTGTAATAATGGAGTTTTGGAGAGTTGAGTTACACATGAGATTACAGAAGATGATGCGGAGCATTGAAGCATAAGAAGAGGAGTCGAAGCTGAAGAAGACCACAGGTAGCATTGGAAGCAGCTGAAGACGAAGCCAAGGAAGCCACAGAAGCCAAATCCGCGACCGCGGGTCACAAACCGCGATCGCGGAAAACCTACTGAAGAAGCCAAGATTACAGAACAAAATCCGCGATCGCGGGTCCAAAACCGCGATCGTGGAAATCCGCCAGAGAAGACTTTCTTCATTTGCCCGATTTAGTATGTTGTGTTAAGTTTTGTAACGTTTTTATAACGTTTTTACCTTCAATTTGTCAGTTAAATTCTGCAGAGATTTATAGGTTTTAGGTGTTGATGATCTTCCATCATCTTCTACATTCTATTTCCAAGTTTTGAGAGTTTTTGCTCAAGAACTTCATGAGTTGCTAAGTCCATTGGTTTTGCTTGAGATTTGAAGCTTTCGGATTGATTAAGTTGTAAGATTTCTTTCCTTTGTTCTACTCTTATGATTGTCTCTATTCTCTTGTGTGTATTGTTATTGAATTAGATTTGCTCATTTAGATTGGTCATCTAAGTAGTTTCATCTCATTCATATTGCTATTGTTTGGTTATTTCTAGTTGAAATACCATACTTGTTTGTAGCACACACAATTTGCATGAACTAGTTGTGAGTGTCAATTGTGAAGAGAATTGAGTACATGTCGAGTATCTGATTAGTTGTCTATGGTATTGCATGTATCTATCCATTCCTGAACTTAAAGCTGCTTTATTATTGAATCTTGATAGTTTCAAGGTTATAGTTGAGTAAGGGTTATTAGGACTAGTTGGACTAATAACTACATTAGAACAGGGATTAGAACGATCATATGAGTAATTCGACATAGGATTAAAAGGAGTTTATGATCAACTTGTTAATCTGTTAGTGGATAATTGTCAAGTGAAACACCTTCCATTGATATATTTACAATCCAAATCAACCTTCGTTACTTTGTTCTTAAAACATACAACCCCCCCCCCCCCCTTTGGTTACTTACACTCGTTAATCATTATTATAACTTTAAGAATCGATAACCTGATTCCCTTGAGATTCGACCCTTGCTTCCCTACTATACTTGTTAGTGAGCTTGTTGGGATTACTTGACTTGGCATACGACAATTCGCCTCGTCAAATTTGGCGCCGTTGTCGGGGAATCAAAATTTTCTTTTCTTTAAAGTTCTTATTTTGATTGACCTTAGTGTTGACTAGTGAATGGTCAACACCCGTTCTACTAATCAGTCTCTTTTTATTCTTGATCCAGAAATCGAGAGGACTTTCCATCGAAATCAGAGAGAGAACAGAGTTGAGACTGATACAGGTGCAATGGAAGGCGCTCAGTTGACTCCCGAGCAAAGAGCTCTGGCTGACACCCAACGTCAATTGGCTGAAATTCAGTTAGTTGTTAATGCCCAACGGGCATTGCTTGAGGCGTAGCAAGATGCAAATGCTCTAAGAGACGGCGGTGTCGTCCGCACATTGAGGGAGCGTACTACTCCCAATCTGACACAACAACCTCAAGCTGTGGTTCTTCCACCCCTTGCTCAGGGGGTGACTTTTGAGCTCAAGTCAGGGGTGATCAATCTGCTCCCCACATTTCACGGTTTGCTTGGTGAGGATCCGATCATGCATTTGAACCAATTCCATGACACTTGCATGACAACCAAACCACCAAATGTCACTGAGGAGCAGATCAAGATGAGAGTCTTCGGGTTCACTTTAAAAGATGGTGCTAGGTCCTGGTATTATCACTTGCCTACCGGTTCGGTAGATAGCTGGGAGAAGTTGCACAAGGTGTTCTTGGGTAAGTATTTTCCGGTTAAAAAGGCAAATGCTCTTAAGAAGGAAATTTCCCATGCTGAGCAAGGTGAAGATGAGACTCTCTATGATTACCTTGAGCGCTTCAAGGGATTGTGTGCTAGTTGCCCTTTTCATGGGTATGATACCGAGGACCTGGTCCTACATGTTTGCAATGGTCTCCTTAATCATGAAAGGAGAATGGTAGACGCTGCTTGTGGTGGGAGTATTCTCAACATGACACCAGAAGATGTCATGGAAAAGTTGCAAGACATGGCTGAGAGTACTAGGAGTTTTGGTAGGACATACACTAGGAAAGGAGATCTCTCAGCTGCACAAAGGCCAACAGCAGGTAAAGGCATGTGGTATTTGCTCTGACCCTTCTCATTTTACAGACAAATGCCCTAAGCCTCAAGATGATGATGTTCCTGAAGTCAATGCTGGTGGTGGATATGGACCTCCACGACCTCGAAATGATCAGCAGAACAACTACAATCCGAGGTATAGAGATCATCCAAATTTCAGATGGCGTGATCAGAATGAACCCCAACCTCAAGCTCAAGCCCCACGACCCAATTCTGGACCTTCAACTGCAGATATGTTGAGATCATTGACTCAGGATTTCACAACCCATGTCCAAACTACTGAGTCTAGTATCAAGAACATGGAGAAACAGATAGGGCAGTTGGCTGAACATGTGACCACTCTTGCACAGCAAAAATCCAATTCTCTACCATCTCAAACGGTAGTGAATCCGACCAGAAATGTTAGTGCTGTGACAACAAGGAGTGGAAAAGTGTTGGAAAATGCTGCTGCTGAAAAGGCAGAATCTGAAACAGGTGAGAAACCGCGACCGCGGGACGAGATCCGCGATCGCGGAAGTTGTTCTGGAGAAACAGTGGGAATTCCGCGACCGCGGAATATCTTATGAGGAAACAGGTGAAAATCCGCGATCGCGGAAATGCTCCTGGCGAATCAATTTTTGAAAAATGTTCAAACGATGTTGGAGCTGAGGTCGAGGACCGAGGCGACTTCCGGTTGAGACAAGACAACTATGTTCGCCCCGACTTCCCACCACTTAGCTCAACCAAACCTCCCGCTCCTTTTCCCGATGCTCTAAAGGATACGAGAAGGCCGGAGAATGACAAAGAGCTGTTCGAAACCTTCAGCAAATGCGAGGTAAATATCCCTTTACTCAAACTCATTAAAAGTATTCCTAGATATGCTAAGTTCTTGAAGGAACTCTGCACCATCAAGAGGAATCAAAAATTGAAGGGACAGCAGAAGGTGACGGTAAGCGAGCGTGTCTCCGCTGTATTCCAAAGGCGTATGCCTAAGAAGTGCAGCGATCCGGGCATGGTAAGCATTCCTTGTCGTATAGGTGATACTCACTTTGAGAGAGCTATGCTTGATCTTGGTTCATCTATAAATGTTTTGCCTTACTCGCTGTATAAGATGCTTGGTTTATGTCCTCTTCATGAAACCGGAATAATTATTCAACTAGCTGATAGGTCAACTATTTATCCTAAAGGTGTAGTTGAAAATGTTTTGGTTATGGTTGATAATTTGTTCTTTCCTGCTGACTTCTTTGTGTTAGACATGGAACATGATGGTCAGGCTGCACCTATTTTGTTAGGAAGGCCTTTTATGAGAACCGCTAACACAAAGATTGATCTAGCTAGTGGGTCTCTTACTTTAGAGTTTGATGGGGGAAGTTGTGCAATTCAATATTTTTGATGCTATGAAGCACCCCCATTGAAGATGCTGCTTCTATTTGTTCTATTGATGTGATTGATCCTATAGTTCAAGATACTTTTAATATCTTTGGCTTAGATGAATTGCAATGTGTTATGGAAAATAGCATCATTCACCCACCACAAGTTAATCTCTCTCTTTCTCCTGATATTCATAGGGTTCTAGCTCAGCTAGACACTTCAGGTAGATCTTTGGCCGGCAGGCCCATGTTACTGACTTTGGAGAGCGAGAAGCTCCTCCCTTCTGTTTTGCAGGCACCAGTGATTGAGCTTAAGCAATTGCCAGAGCACCTGAAGTATGCTTTTCTTGGAGAGAATGATACCCTCCCGGTAATCATCTCTAGTAAGTTGTCAGAGGAGCAAGAGATGGGATTGGTGATGGTGTTGAAAGAGCACATCACAACTCTTGGGTGGACTATTGCTGACATCAAGGGAATTAGCCCTTCCACCTGCATGCACATGATCCTACTTGAGGAAGGAGCTAAGCCCTCTAGGCAACCCCAAAGGAGATTAAACCCACCTATGATGGAGGTGGTCAAGAAGGAGGTGCTGAAACTTCTTCAAGCTGACATGATCTATCCCATCTCGGATAGTCAATGGGTAAGTCCAACACAATGTGTCCCTAAGAAGGGGGGCATTACAGTTGTAGAGAATCAACATGGTGAGTTGGTTCCCACTAGAGCTCAAACAGGTTGGAGGGTATGCATTGACTACCGTAAGCTGAATGCGGTGACTCGAAAGGATCACTTTCCTTTACCTTTCATTGATCAAATGCTTGAACGACTTGCCGGTCGTCCCTATTATTGCTTCTTGGATGGATACTCAGGTTATTTTCAGGTGGCCATTGCGCCCGAAGATCAAGAGAAGACAACCTTTACATGTCCTTTTGGCACTTTTGCTTATCGTAGAATGCCTTTTGGATTATGTAACGCACCTGGGACTTTTCAACGATGTATGGTAAGTATCTTCTTGGAATATATTGAACATTTCATTGAGGTATTCATGGATGATTTTACAGTACATGGGGATAGCTTTGATGCATGTTTACACCATTTGTCACTTGTGCTTAAAAGATGTGTAGATACTAATTTAGTGTTGAATTCTGAAAAGTGTCATTTCATGGTTGAACAAGGTATTGTTTTGGGTCATATAATTTCAGCTAGGGGTATTGAGGTCGATAAGGAAAAGATTGACATCATTCAATCATTGCCTTATCCTACTAATGTGCGTGAAGTACGTTCTTTTCTAGGCCATGCAGGTTTCTATCGCAGGTTTATTAAGGACTTTTCAAAAATCTCCACACCCCTATGTGAGCTTTTGAAGAAGGAAGTGACCTTTGAGATGTCTACCGAGTGCAAGAAAGCATTCGACACTCTGAAATCCCACCTCACTGAGGCACCCATTATTCAGGTACCCGATTGGTCTCTACCTTTTGAGATCATGTGTGATGCTAGTGATTATGCGGTGGGAGCTGTTCTTGGTTAAAAGGTTGGAAGAGCAATGCATGTGATCTATTATGCTTCCACAACCTTGAATGGCGCTCAGAGGAACTACTCCACCACAGAGAAGGAGTTGTTAGCTGTGGTGTTTGCCCTTGAGAAATTTCGACAGTACTTGTTGGGCACAAAGGTGATTATCTACACTGATCACGCTGCTCTTCGTTATCTCATGACGAAGAAGGAATCCAAGCCGAGACTCATTCGATGGGTCTTACTTTTGAGCGAGTTCAATGTGGAAATCCGGGATAAGAAAGGAGTCGAGAACTCAGTAGCTGATCATCTGAGTCGGATTGTGCAAGAAGACGGTGAGTTACGGGTTCAGATCCAAGGTACGTTCCCGGATGAAAAACTGTTTCGGATTTCTACAGCAGAAAATCCGCGACCGCGGGACCCAATCCGCGATAGCGGAATTCCAACAGAGAGTTTTCCGCGATCGCGGGCATCAATCCGCGACCGCGGAATTCTGGACGGTGAATTTGTTCACCGGGATCCCGAGTACGAACTTCTCGCCTTCCGGTCTTTCAAGCCTTGGTATGCCAACATAGTGAACTATCTGGTTCGCGAAGAATTCCCGCCGAACTACACCAAAGCTCAAAAAGACAAGATCAAGCGGGAATCGCACTACTATGTTTGGGATGACCCCTACCTATGGAGACATTGCGTTGACAAAGTAATCCGACGATGCCTCCCGGATAATGAGGTACAGTCTGTTTTAACTTTTTGTCATTCTCATGCATGTGGGGGACATTTTGGAGCAAACAAAACAGCTAGGAAGGTATTGGACGCAGGTTTCTATTGGCCACACATCTTTCGGGATGCTTACGCCTTTTGCAAAGCCTACGATCAATGCCAAAGGGTCGGAAAAATCTCTAAAAGAAATGAGATGCCACAAACACCATTAATCTTTTGCGAGATTTTTGATGTTTGGGGTATCGATTTCATGGGACCCTTTCCTAGCTCGTTTGGGAATCTATATATATTGCTTGCGGTGGACTACGTTTCCAAATGGGTGGAAGCGAAGGCCACCAGAATTGATGATTCCAAAGTGGTAGCAGGTTTCTTGAAAGAGAATATCTTTTCTCGTTTTGGGATACCCAAGGCTCTCATTAGTGACCAAGGAATTCACTTTTGTAACAAAACGATGAGTGCGCTTTTGAAGAAGTATCATGTCACTCAACGGGCCTCTACCGCTTACCACCCTCAATCCAATGGACAAGCTGAAGTGTCCAATAGGCAGATCAAGGGGATCCTTGAGAAGACGGTTGCTCCGAATAGGAAGGATTGGAGCCTAAGATTGGATGATGCACTTTGGGCGTATAGAACCGCCTACAAGACTCCTATTGGTATGTCTCCTTTTCGACTTGTTTTCGGCAAAGCTTGCCACCTTCCAGTGGAGCTGGAACACAAAGCATGGTGGGCGGTGCAGAAGTGCAACATGGAGATGGATGTTGTAGGTGAGTTCAGAAAATTGCAAATCCAAGAGTTGGAAGAGATATGCCGGGATGCGTATGAAAATGCTGTGATCTACAAGGAGAAGACGAAGGCTTGGCATGACAAGAATATATTGAGAAAAGACTTCAAAGTGGGAGATAAAGTCTTGCTATATCAGTCTCGCCTTCAACTTTTCCCTGGGAAGCTGAGATCCCGGTGGAATGGACCCTATGTTATAGCTCGCGTCTTTCCTCATGGCGCCGTGGAGTTGTTTGACAAAGACAACCACAATGTTTTCAAGGTGAATGGTCAAAGGTTAAAACCTTACCATGAAGGGTTCACCAAACAATCTTTGGATGAGATGGCTCTAGAAGAGCCAAGTGTTGAAAATTGAGAACGTAGTTTCAAGTCGAGCCACGACTCTAACCAAGGCGCTGCTTGGGAGGCAACCCAAGGTATTTCTTTTCGATTTTATTTTATTTTATTTCTTTTTGCTTGTTTTCTTTTCTTTTGTTTACTAACCTGTAGGAATAAAGCATGGGAATTGTCGGTATTATTTGGACGCCCAGCGTCCCGCTGTTACTAAAGGAATTGACGGTTGTTCCCTTTCGTGTTTTGAAAAAAAAAAGAAATTCAAAAAAAAAACCAACATCTCCCCAATTTCTCCCATTTTCCTCTCAATTTCTCCCCCACCAAACCCCACATCTCAATTTCTCTCCATCTCACCAATTTTTCCTCAAAATCTCTCCATCTCTCCAATTTCTCATCTCACCCCAAATTCTCTTCTATCTTCCATCTCCCACCTACCCTAACCCATTCTCTTCTATCTCTATCTCCCTCTCTCTCGCAGCCATCTCCTCAAATCTCCCATCTCTCCCACCAAAAACCCTCACCGGAGCCTCGCTACTCTCGTCGGCCACCCATAACCACCAAAACCCTCCTCCACCACTCAAACCCTCACCGGAGAAATCTCCTCATCGTCGACCACCCTCCTTCAATCTCACCCACTCCCTCCTTCAATCTCCTCTCGCCGTCCACCCTACGCCTCGCCGGAGTCACTTCGCACCAATTCTGTTCGTCGTGCCTAGATCCGCCACCGTCACGATTTCCGCGACCGCAAAATTCTATCCGCGACCGCGGATTTGGCGTCAGAAGACCAGCAGATCTCCATCGATTTCCGCGACCGCGGATTTCCACCTCCTACTCCAGTAGTTTTTCCGCGACCACGAAAATCTACCCGCGATCGCGGATTATCTTCTGTCCGGCTCCTTGCTCAAGTTCTGTAAGTCTCTCTTCTCAGCTCTGGATTATTGTTTGTTGCTTGTTTTTCCTCGGGGAGGGCTATTGTGCTTTGCTATTGTTGAAAACTCTTGTTGTGGTTGGTGATTGTTTGGCCTTTGCTTGTGTGGTTTGTGGAGTTTGTTGTTGTTGGCTTGTGAAATTTGTTATTTGCTCGGTTGAAAATGTCGCGCTCTTATAAGAATGATGCTGAGGGGCAAAAGTAGGTGAAGTCGTATGCTGCCACTCTTAAGGGCAAGAAGTCACTTGCGACTCGGTTCTTCCATGTCCCTACCCTTGAGGATTTGGGTATGGCGGAATGTACTCAAGCTATGCTCGACCATGCTGGGTTGGGCGGGTTCATGGCACTTTCCGCGCCCTCCCACGTGGACTTGTCCCGTCAGTTTCATTCCAACTTGAAGACGAGAACCCAAGATGATACAATTGCTGCTATTACTTTCATCTACAAGAGGCAGCAATATACTGTTTCTTCCGAGCAGCTGAGAGATATCTTGGGGATCACACGTGGTCCCTCGGATAACTATGAAGAAGGTGTGGGTGATCGCCACATTTATATGTGGCAAACTTGGACAGGTGTTCCGAGGGATGCTAATGGGAACGATTACAATTATCAGCTCTCTCATCCTTGTCTCAGGCTGACACACAAGGTGTTAGCCATGGCCTTCTTTGGCATGACTGAGCTCAACAAGGTTCCTGCTTATGTGCTAAAGTATCTCTATAGTCTCATGTCGGAGTGTGAGCTTGGAAGCAGCTGAAGATGAAGCCAAGGAAGCCACAGAAGCCAAATCCGCGACCGCAGGTCACAAACCGCGATCGCGGAAAACCTACTGAAGAAGCCAAGATTACAGAACAAAATCCGCGATCGCGGGTCCAAAACCGCGATCGCGGAAATCCGCCAGAGAAGACTTTCTTCATTTGCCCGATTTAGTATGTTGTGTTAAGTTTTGTAACGTTTTTATAATGTTTTTACCTTCAATTTGTCAGTTAAATTCTGCAGAGATTTATAGGTTTTAGGTGTTGATGATCTTCCATCATCTTCTACATTCTATTTCCAAGTTTTGAGAGTTTTTGCTCAAGAACTTCATGAGTTGCTAAGTCCATTGGTTTTGCTTGACATTTGAAGCTTTCGGATTGATTAAGTTGTAAGATTTCTTTCCTTTGTTCTACTCTTATGATTGTCTCTATTCTCTTGTGTGTATTGTTATTGAATTAGATTTGCTCATTTAGATTGACCATCTAAGTAGTTTCATCTCATTCATATTGCTATTGTTTGGTTATTTCTAGTTGAAATACCATACTTGTTTGTAGCACACACAATTTGCATGAACTAGATGTGAGTGTCAATTGTGAAGAGAATTGAGTACATGTCGAGTATCTGACTAGTTGTCTATGGTATTGCATGTATCTATCCATTCCTGAACTTAAAGCTACTTTATTATTGAATCTTGATAGTTTCAAGGTTATAGTTGAGTAAGGGTTATTAGGACTAGTTGGACTAATAACTACATTAGAACAGGGATTAGAACGATCATATGAGTAATTCGACATAGGATTAAAAGGAGTTTATGATCAACTTGTTAATCTGTTAGTGGATAATTGTCAAGTGAAACACCTTCCATTGATATATTTACAATCCAAATCAACCTTCGTTACTTGGTTCCATCAGAACCCCGATCTTCCACCACCGGGTAACCCGGATCAGTGAGCTACTCCTTTCTCTTCCTCATTTATTTTCTATGTCTTTCACACTGAGGACATTGTGTATTTCAAGTATGGGGGAGAGGGATTTCGTTTACTTCTTATCTTTAGAGTAGTTTTCATTCGGTTATTTGAATTCAGTTTGTATTTCTTTTGGAAAAAAAACAAAAAAAACAAAAAAAAAAAACAGAAAAAGCCACAAAAATGTTAAAAAAGGCAAATGAAAATCCTGGGATGGGCTGAAAACCCGAAAGGGCGGTTCCATGCAATAAGCAGGTAGTCTGGTCGGCAATAGGCTAAGGCAAAAGTGGACTTGAGAGTTGTGAGTCATTGGTGAGTTATCTAGCAAAATGAAATGAGTGGCTAGGTGAAAACCCTTCGGGGCGCCTAGGCAGAATGAGTGAAATGAGTGTCTTAGGACCATTTGTTGCTGCTGGCGAGGGGTCATAAGGAGTGGTGATATAAGGAGGAAAGGGTAGGCCACTATGGAGGAATAAGGTGCTAGATAGGAGCTAAGATTAGATTTATCTTTTGTACTCACTATGGTGTTTGGAGGCGAAGTGTGTTGGTAATTTGTAGTTCATTCTTTTTCTATACTTCTTGAGATCTTTGTGTGTTGATGGTAAGGGTAAGTTTCATTTAGATTACTCGGGGACGAGCAAGGTCTAAGTATGGGGGAGTTTGATAAGCGGTATTTTGCATAGCTCTACTATAGGTTATTAGCTCATTTTGTATAGGATTATGCTAGATGTTATGATGTATTTTGTAATCATGGAGTTTTGGAGAGTTGAGTTACACATGAGATTACAGAAGATGATGCGGAGCATTGAAGCATAAGAAGAGGAGTCGAAGCTGAAGAAGACCACAGGTAGCATTGGAAGCAACTGAAGACGAAGCCAACGAAGCCACAGAAGCCAAATCCGCGACCGCGGGTCACAAACCGCGATCGCGGAAAACCTACTGAAGAAGCCAAGATTACAGAACAAAATCCGCGATCGCGGGTCCAAAACCGCGATCGCGGAAATCCGCCAGAGAAGACTTTCTTCATTTGCCCGATTTAGTATGTTGTGTTAAGTTTTGTAACGTTTTTATAATGTTTTTACCTTCAATTTGTCAGTTAAATTCTGCAGAGATTTATAGGTTTTAGGTGTTGATCATCTTCCATCATCTTCTACATTCTATTTCCAAGTTTTGAGAGTTTTTGCTCAAGAACTTCATGAGTTGCTAAGTCCATTGGTTTTGCTTGACATTTGAAGCTTTCGGATTGATTAAGTTGTAAGATTTCTTTCCTTTGTTCTACTCTTATGATTGTCTCTATTCTCTTGTGTGTATTGTTATTGAATAAGATTTGCTCATTTAGATTGGCCATCTAAGTAGTTTCATCTCATTCATATTGCTATTGTTTGGTTAATTCTAGTTGAAATACCATACTTGTTTGTAGCACACACAATTTGCATGAACTAGTTGTGAGTGTCAATTGTGAAGAGAATTGAGTACATGTCGAGTATCTGACTAGTTGTCTATGGTATTGCATGTATCTATCCATTCCTGAACTTAAAGCTGCTTTATTATTGAATCTTGATAGTTTCAAGGTTATAGTTGAGTAAGGGTTATTAGGACTAGTTGGACTAATAACTACATTAGAACAGGGATTAGAACGATCATATGAGTAATTCGACATAGGATTAAAAGGAGTTTATGATCAACTTGTTAATCTGTTAGTGGATAATTGTCAAGTGAAACACCTTCCATTGATATATTTACAATCCAAATCAACCTTCGTTACTTGGTTCCATCAGAACCCCAATCTTCCACCACCGGGTAACCCGGATCAGTGAGCTACTCCTTTCTCTTCCTCATTTATTTTCTATGTCTTTCACACTGAGGACATTGTGTATTTCAAGTATGGGGGAGAGGGATTTCGTTTACTGCTTATCTTTAGAGTAGTTTTCATTCGGTTATTTGAATTCAGTTCGTATTTCTTTTGAAAAAAAAAATAAACAAAAAAATAAACAAAAAAAGCCACAAAAATGTTAAAAAAGGCAAATGAAAATCCTGGGATGGGCTGAAAACCCGAAAGGGCGGTTCCATGCAATAAGCAGGTAGTCTGGTCGGCAATAAGCTGAGGCAAAAGTGGACTTGAGAGATGTGAGTCATTGGTGAGTTATCTAGCAAAATGAAATGAGTGGCTAGGTGAAAACCCTTCGGGGCGCCTAGGCAGAATGAGTGAAATGAGTGTCTTAGGACCATTTGTTGCTGCTGGCGAGGGGTCATAAGGAGTGGTGATATAAGGAGGAAAGGGTAGGCCACTATGGAGGAATAAGGTGCTAGATAGGAGCTAAGACTAGATTTATCTTTTGTACTCACTATGGTGTTTGGAGGCGAAGTGTGTTGGTAATTTGTAGTTCATTCTTTTTCTATACTTCTTGAGATCTTTGTGTGTTGATGGTAAGGGTAAGTTTCATTTAGCTTACTCGGGGACGAGCAAGGTCTAAGTATGGGGGAGTTTGATAAGCGGTATTTGGCATAGCTCTACTATAGGTTATTAGCTCATTTTGTATAGGATTATGCTAGATGTTATGATGTATTTTGTAATCATGGAGTTTTGGAGAGTTGAGTTACACATGAGATTACAGAAGATGATGCGGAGCATTGAAGCATAAGAAGAGGAGTCGAAGCTGAAGAAGACCACAGGTAGCATTGGAAGCAGCTGAAGACGAAGCCAAGGAAGCCACGGAAGCCAAATCCGCGACCGCGGGTCACAAACCGCGATCGCGGAAAACCTACTGAAGAAGCCAAGATTACAGAACAAAATCCGCGATCGCGGGTCCAAAACCGCGATCGCGGAAATCCGCCAGAGAGGACTTTCTTCATTTGCCCGATTTAGTATGCTGTGTTAAGTTTTGTAACGTTTTTATACCGTTTTTACCTTCAGTTTGTCAGTTAAATTTTGCAGAGATTTATAGGTTTTAGGTGTTGATGATCTTCCATCATCTTCTACATTCTATTTCCAAGTTTTGAGAGTTTTTGCTCAAGAACTTCATGAGTTGCTAAGTCCATTGGTTTTGCTTGACATTTGAAGCTTTCGGATTGATTAAGTTGTAAGATTTCTTTCCTTTGTTCTACTCTTATGATTGTCTCTATTCTCTTGTGTGTATTGTTATTGAATTAGATTTGCTCATTTAGATTGACCATCTAAGTAGTTTCATCTCATTCATATTGCTATTGTTTGGTTATTTCTAGTTGAAATACCATACTTGTTTGTAGCACACACAATTTGCATGAACTAGTTGTGAGTGTCAATTGTGAAGAGAATTAAGTACATGTCGAGTATCTGACTAGTTGTCTATGGTATTGCATGTATCTATCCATTCCTGAACTTAAAGCTGCTTTATTATTGAATCTTGATAGTTTCAAGGTTATAGTTGAGTAAGGGTTATTAGGACTAGTTGGACTAATAACTACATTGGAACAGGGATTAGAACGATCATATGAGTAATTCGACATAGGATTAAAAGGATTTTATGATCAACTTGTTAATCTGTTAGTGGATAATTGTCAAGTGAAACACCTTCCATTGATATATTTACAATCCAAATCAACCTTCGTTACTTGGTTCCATCAAAACCCCGATCTTCCACCACCGGGTAACCCAGATCAGTGAGCTACTCCTTTCTCTTCCTCATTTATTTTCTATGTCTTTCACACTGAGGACATTGTGTATTTCAAGTATGGGGGAGAGGGATTTCGTTTACTGCTTATCTTTAGAGTAGTTTTCATTCGGTTATTTGAATTCAGTTCGTATTTCTTTTGAAAAAAAATAAAATAAAAAAAATAAACAAAAAAAGCCACAAAAATGTTAAAAAAGGCAAATGAAAATCCTGGGATGGGCTGAAAACCCGAAAGGGCGGTTCCATGCAATAAGCAGGTAGTCTGGTCGGCAATAGGCTGAGGCAAAAGTGGACTTGAGAGATGTGAGTCATTGGTGAGTTATCTAGCAAAATGAAATGAGTGGCTAGGTGAAAACCCTTCGGGGCGCCTAGGCAGAATGAGTGTCTTAGGACCATTTGTTGCTGCTGGCGAGGGGTCATAAGGAGTGGTGATATAAGGAGGAAAGGGTAGGCCACTATAGAGGAATAAGGTGCTAGATAAGAGCTAAGATTAGATTTATCTTTTGTACTCACTTTGGTGTTTGGAGGCGAAGTGTGTTGGTAATTTGTAGTTCATTATTTTTCTATACTTCTTGAGATCTTTGTGTGCTGATGGTAAGGGTAAGTTTCATTTAGCTTACTCGGGGACGAGCAAGGTCTAAGTATGGGGGAGTTTGATAAGCGGTATTTTGCATAGCGCTACTATAGGTTATTAGCTCATTTTGTATAGGATTATGCTAGATGTTATGATGTATTTTGTAATCATGGAGTTTTGGAGAGTTGAGTTACACATGAGATTACAGAAGATGATGCGGAGCATTGAAGCATAAGAAGAGGAGTCGATGCTGAAGAAGACCACAGGTAGCATTGGAAGCAGCTGAAGACGAAGCCAAGGAAGCCACAGAAGCCAAATCCGCGACCGCGGGTCACAAACCGCGATCGCGGAAAACCTACTGAAGAAGCCAAGATTACAGAACAAAATCCGCGATCGCGGAAATCCGCCAGAGAAGACTTTCTTCATTTGCCCGATTTAGTATGTTGTGTTAAGTTTTGTAACGTTTTTATAACGTTTTTACCTTCAATTTGTCAGTTAAATTCTGCAGAGATTTATAGGTTTTAGGTGTTGATGATCTTCCATCATCTTCTACATTCTATTTCCAAGTTTTGAGAGTTTTTGCTCAAGAACTTCATGAGTTGCTAAGTCCATTGGTTTTGCTTGACATTTGAAGCTTTTGGATTGATTAAGTTGTAAGATTTCTTTCCTTTGTTCTACTCTTATGATTGTCTCTATTCTCTTGTGTGTATTGTTATTGAATTAGATTTGCTCATTTAGATTGTCCATCTAAGTAGTTTCATCTCATTCATATTGCTATTGTTTGGTTATTTCTAGTTGAAATACCATACTTGTTTGTAGCACACACAATTTGCATGAACTAGTTGTGAGTGTCAATTGTGAAGAGAATTAAGTACATGTCGAGTATCTGACTAGTTGTCTATGGTATTGCATGTATCTATCCATTCCTGAACTTAAAGCTGCTTTATTATTGAATCTTGATAGTTTCAAGGTTATAGTTGAGTAAGGGTTATTAGGACTAGTTGGACTAATAACTACATTGGAACAGGGATTAGAACGATCATATGAGTAATTCGACATAGGATTAAAAGGATTTTATGATCAACTTGTTAATCTGTTAGTGGATAATTGTCAAGTGAAACACCTTCCATTGATATATTTACAATCCAAATCAACCTTCGTTACTTGGTTCCATCAGAACCCCGATCTTCCACCACCGGGTAACCCAGATCAGTGAGCTACTCCTTTCTCTTCCTCATTTATTTTCTATGTCTTTCACACTGAGGACATTGTGTATTTCAAGTATGGGGGAGAGGGATTTCGTTTACTGCTTATCTTTAGAGTAGTTTTCATTCGGTTATTTGAATTCAGTTCGTATTTCTTTTGAAAAAAAATAAAATAAAAAAAATAAACAAAAAAAGCCACAAAAATGTTAAAAAAGGCAAATGAAAATCCTGGGATGGGCTGAAAACCCGAAAGGGCGGTTCCATGCAATAAGCAGGTAGTCTGGTCGGCAATAGGCTGAGGCAAAAGTGGACTTGAGAGATGTGAGTCATTGGTGAGTTATCTAGCAAAATGAAATGAGTGGCTAGGTGAAAACCCTTCGGGGCGCCTAGGCAGAATGAGTGAAATGAGTGTCTTAGGACCATTTGTTGCTGCTGGCGAGGGGTCATAAGGAGTGGTGATATAAGGAGGAAAGGGTAGGCCACTATAGAGGAATAAGGTGCTAGATAGGAGCTAAGATTAGATTTATCTTTTGTACTCACTATGGTGTTTGGAGGCGAAGTGTGTTGGTAATTTGTAGTTCATTATTTTTCTATACTTCTTGAGATCTTTGTGTGCTGATGGTAAGGGTAAGTTTCATTTAGCTTACTCGGGGACGAGCAAGGTCTAAGTATGGGGGAGTTTGATAAGCGGTATTTTGCATAGCGCTACTATAGGTTATTAGCTCATTTTGTATAGGATTATGCTAGATGTTATGATGTATTTTGTAATCATGGAGTTTTGGAGAGTTGAGTTACACATGAGATTACAGAAGATGATGCGGAGCATTGAAGCATAAGAAGAGGAGTCGATGCTGAAGAAGACCACAGGTAGCATTGGAAGCAGCTGAAGACGAAGCCAAGGAAGCCACAGAAGCCAAATCCGCGACCGCGGGTCACAAACCGCGATCGCGGAAAACCTACTGAAGAAGCCAAGATTACAGAACAAAATCCGCGATCGCGGAAATCCGCCAGAGAAGACTTTCTTCATTTGCCCGATTTAGTATGTTGTGTTAAGTTTTGTAACGTTTTTATAACGTTTTTACCTTCAATTTGTCAGTTAAATTCTGCAGAGATTTATAGGTTTTAGGTGTTGATGATCTTCCATCATCTTCTACATTCTATTTCCAAGTTTTGAGAGTTTTTGCTCAAGAACTTCATGAGTTGCTAAGTCCATTGGTTTTGCTTGACATTTGAAGCTTTTGGATTGATTAAGTTGTAAGATTTCTTTCCTTTGTTCTACTCTTATGATTGTCTCTATTCTCTTGTGTGTATTGTTATTGAATTAGATTTGCTCATTTAGATTGGCCATCTAAGTAGTTTCATCTCATTCATATTGCTATTGTTTGGTTATTTCTAGTTGAAATACCATACTTGTTTGTAGCACACACAATTTGCATGAACTAGTTGTGAGTGTCAATTGTGAAGAGAATTGAGTACATGTCGAGTATCTGACTAGTTGTCTATGGTATTGCATGTATCTATCCATTCCTGAACTTAAAGCTTCTTTATTATTGAATCTTGATAGTTTCAAGGTTATAGTTGAGTAAGGGTTATTAGGACTAGTTGGACTAATAACTACATTAGAACAGGGATTAGAACGATCATATGAGTAATTCGACATAGGATTAAAAGGAGTTTATGATCAACTTGTTAATCTGTTAGTGGATAATTGTCAAGTGAAACACCTTCCATTGATATATTTACAATCCAAATCAACCTTCGTTACTTTGTTCTTAAAACATACAAAAAAAACCCCTTTGGTTACTTACACTCGTTAATCATTATTATAACTTTAAGAATCGATAACCTGATTCCCTTGGGATTCGACCCTTACTTGCCTACTATACTTGTTAGTGAGCTTGTTAGGATTACTTGACTTGGCATACGACAATTTGCCTCGTCAACGAGCCTGACGTGTATATCAGCATTAATTGGGCAGTTGGATGATTGCACTAAAGAGATAAGGCGCGTGAGGTTCAGGTACATATATAAATTTTCGGTGATTCTCTTGGTTTGGTTTCTCTTAGATGTTGCATGTATTCTTTCTTGTGTTCTGTGTACGGTTTTGTGTGATTCCCTTGGAGCAGGTTGCTTATACAAGAGGTGAATGGTAGTGACTACATTGATTTTTTCTTGTAAATTGACTAATTGCAGTTCTTTGTTCATGGCTAGAGATGCATTTGGAAGAAATAAGATGAAGAAGGTGAACAAGAATTCATTTTGCTGTAAGAATGTATACTTCCTGAGGGTTCTTCTATTCATGTATCTCATATATTATACATGTGTAAAGTAGAGAAAATGCATTCTTAGATAAGGATAATGGAATTGAAATGTGATGGCTTGATATATGCACTTGAAACATATGTGATATGTGATTTTAACTGTATATAAATTCTATTGTGTATTTGTGCATTCAAGGAAATGAAAATTGTAGAGAAAAAAAAATTATATTTATCATTTTATTTTTTTCTGAAAAAACAGAATCACTACTAGAAAACTGGTACTTTCTCGACGCTTATATAAAGTGTCGACAAATATTAAGCGCGGGGTGCCAAATTACACTTGTTTCTACAGTTTTTAGCGTCGACAGTAATCGACGCTTTTTGTCGTCCAAATCGTTAAAAAAGCGTCGAGCTATACTCATCATTAAAAAATCTTAAAAACCTAAATAATACAGTATGTACACATTGTACAGACTATCGATTTGATTTCCACAACCCTACTGCGCGCACTCGACGACATCTTCGTCTCTAGTTTTCTCCTTCGTCGATTTCGGGTTGTGGTGACCTCTTCATCTACTGCTCGGCGACCTCTCCGGCAACTGATCAACGAACTCTCAAGCGACTCTTCTGGTGAGTAGTATTGCTTGATTATTTGTTTATCCCTAACAAATCTCTTATCAAATCTTTCAAGCGATTCTTCTGGTGAGACAAAATGGAGAACTCTCATACTCTCGTCCAAGTTCTCTCTCTCGCTCTTTCACTTACAGTTCTCTTATCCACTTTTTTGTTTCTGAATAGATATATTTAGTTTATTCATTCCGGGAATTTATGTTTTCGATTGAAATTTAGGTCTGAAGCGGGATCCAGTGGAATCAGAGTGATTTGTTGTTATATGTGATTCATAACATTAGGTAATTGCTTCTACTTTGTTTGCTTGAGTTTTTAGCAATTCGTTCATTGTATACTGTATCTGGATTATGCATTTTTTCTATCGGTCAATGATAATAACATTAAGAAATGTTACTGGTTGTCAAGCACAACTTTGATTTGGTAGCACAATCTTTAGCATTATGGATTGGAATTGTTGATGCTAATTCGCCTACTCTTGCTTTGGAGTTGCTACTGAATTTCTAGCCTAAAAGAGTGACTTTGAGTGTGTTAGATTTCTGATTTTTGAATCCTTATAACTTAATACTAGTTACTGCCTAGTCCTATGTGTTTTGTTGGCTGAATTTTTGGATACAATTACAAGATGCATTTCAGTCTTCTAATCTAGATATAATGAATATGAAACTTGCTGTGGCTGAATGCGTTTATTTTTGTCTGAGGGCTGAATGCATTTAACTATGTGGTTGCCTGAAATATGAAACTTGCTGGCTGCTGCACTAGAATGTGAAACTTGCTGCACTAGAATATGAAACTTGTTGCCTGAAATATGAAACTTGGCCTCAATGCATAATTTGTGCATACAAGCAGCCCTTTTCTTTGTTTGCCCTTAGTATGAAACTTGCTGCACTAGTAGTTGGTTGTGGGAGCTACTGTTATTTTGGCATTTAATTACTATTAGCAAGTTGAAATTTTCTCAATAGTTTCTTTCTTTTAAAAAGAATTCATTATCTTATTTTGGCTGAAGTTTGTAGATTTTGTTGAACCTGTAAGGTTGAATATTGAAATGAATTAAGTCGATTTAACTCATTCATATATGTATACATTCTGTTTTTTTAATATCTGACATTTACATGTTCTTTCGAGTTAGTAAATTTGAATCATTATTAATGTACCTGAACTGTTTTATCAGATGGGATTTTAGAATCAGATGCACTCTTACATTCGACAAACTTTAGCCAAATAGTCCAATACTTAATTAGTCATCTTGTTTAATAGTAACCCGTAACTTAAAAATTGTTTTTTTTTCTCTACTGCAGACAAAATTCTCTGGAACTGGAGCTGCCATTAAATTTGCTGTATTAAATCTTGAGGTGATATTCTTCTGAACAACTAGGCTCTTTTGTTTTGTTTTGTCATTCAGCTAGATTTGTTTTCTATTTTTCTTCTTCACTTACTCTAGCTTAGACAACTTGAATGGTGGGAATTATCTGCCATCTGAACCTTACATTTATGCAGGAGCCACATTGGTGCTACGAATAATATAGCTCGAAAAAAGAAAGACATTTACGGGATATAACTGTGTCGTTCTAATATTTTAATTTTAATGAAGGCTTAAGAAGATGAGCTATCTAAGAAGAACAAAAACAAATGGTGAGCAAGCGAGACAATCAGGTTTATTTTCACATGGTATTGAATCTCAACCAAGCACTCAACAAGAAGAGAGACAAACTACCAAAACAAATAAAGTTGGATTGACCAAACACTTTATACCCTTACAACATCCAAGCCCATGGCCAAGAAACCTAGAGCCTTGCCTCCCGGTTTTGACTCAAACATTAGACCTACTCAAGGAGTATCTATCACTACTTCAAAAGACATGGTCTCATCCACTAGACCACGTATTGAAGACAGATCCCAACCTATCAAATTTCAACAAAAATTCGCATTTTCATTATATCTTGATCCATTACAAGTTAGATCCCAACTCGTAGAAGTGCCAAGAACAACCACTCAGCCATCACAACCTAATACATCACAAGGAGCTGAAGCGCAAAATATGGATAATGGTATGGAAGAAGACATGGTTGAATCTGATACCGAGTCATTGCAAAGTACTAATACTTCTTGAACTCACAAGTCTATCTTGTTGCAATTCTTTCACTTTGACATCATTGATAACGAGTTTAATCGACATGTACTAATATATCTCGAGTATATTACTATACATGAGTATTTGGTCCATAATGCATGTCATTATTGTATTCCAAGACTTATGAGAAATTCTCAAGCCCCCGAATACTAGAAAAAAAAAGAATTACTTAAATATATTAGTCTATGTTTTCAACTACGTGCGGAGTTGAACTCCGTAAAAATTTGAGAACACCACACTAGAGAAATTAACTATTTGACTTAAGTAAAATGTTTAAGTCACTTTTTTCCTACATTATTATGAGATTAATTTTATTTATAATTGTATTATTTATTGGGTTTGTCTAATGTGTGTCAATAGTACACAATAAAATGCAATATATATGCAGAAACCCAGAAATTTGAGGACGGAGACTCGGACCAGTCTCGGAGTCGGGCTCCAGGGAGCACTGTGTTTTCTGATGGTGGTTTTGTGCTCGGTGTATTTTACCGGACATAAGAGTTTGTAGTCGTCTTCCATCATAAGAGATTTTGAGAGAGTTTGGAGAAGATGGAGTTTGGAGTTGGAATTGTGAGTGTTTTTAAGTTGTTTGGGAGTGGTTTTTTTCCAGAGTGAATAACAAATTGTGTCTTATATAATTTTGGTGTAAATATTTTTGAAGGAAAAAAAGTAGGGATGATTGTATGGGTTCATATGGAATATATGGAATGTATGTATTTGCTTGAAATACACTCGGCAATTAAAGAGGGAATTTTTTTTTTAAAGTGCGAAGTGTGAACATTATTACCTTATATATGAATTAGTACTACTCCCTCCGTCCCTTAATGATCTTCCCATTTTCTTTTGACACATTTGCCGAGACACAGTTTGTAACGTTAATATCTCAAAATATACGATGATAAAAATTATAATCTTTTAATATTCTCATAGTACTCGTTGAGACGAATCAAACGAGATCTCACATGCCTATATTTATTTTTATATATTGGAAGAAAACGAGAAGATTCTCTCGGTTTGTGAATAGTGTCGAAAAAACAAATGGGCCTTATATTAGGGGACGAAGGGAGTATAAATTTACATATAGATTCACAGTTAATCTTATATGTAAACTTTAACTGTTTATATTTAAGATTCATATATAAAAAAATAATGTACACCAGTTCAGTTCAGTTTATGTATAAGAAAATAATATTCACATTGAGTTTGCATTTTAAACCAATAGTACACAATAAAATACAATATATATGCAGAAACCCAGAAATTTGAGTTCTTCCATCCTCTTATTCATCATTTTGAAAATGATCATGATGTAGTTCTTGTAAGTTGAGCAGTTATTTGCTCAATTGACATTCGAGGTACTTAATATCATTCAGTGTATTTCAATACATTATTCCTTTTAGCTTCTGGTTTAACTAATATAATTAAGTCTTCTTTTATTTTTATTTTCTGGGTGGACAACTTGAAAGTAGATACCGAACATAATTTGCACCTTAGTTCAAGGAATGTAGCTCACTAGAGAATTGGTTTTCAATAACCATATTATGAGTCCTTTTTGGAAAATTTATCGTTTCATAAGTAAGGAGCACCAAAGGAAATACGCTGCATATTTACTATCCAACAAGCTGCAAGATATATCTGCAGAGGCAAGAGTACCTTCGGCTTGAACTCACAAGTTTATCCTCTTGCCATTCTTTCACTTTGACATCATTGATGACGAGTTTAATCAACATGTACAGGTATATCTCGAGTATATTACTCTACGTGAGTATTTGGTTCATAATGCCCTTCATTACTGTATTCCCATACTTATATGAGAAATTATTAAGCCCCCGAATACTAGAAAAAAACAAAGAATTACTTAAATATATTAGTCCATGTTTTCAACTACGTGCGAAGTTGAACTCCGTAAAAATCTGAGAACACCAATCACTAAAGAAATTAACTATTTGGCTTAAGTAAATATTTGGGTCACTCTTTTCCTACATTATTATGAGATTAGTTTGCTCTCGACGAAGCATTTGAAACGTGGTCTGCAGTTTGCTCTCTGGTTTTCCGACGCGTTCTGTTCTTGTGGTCTTCCCAGAGCTACGAGCCGTACTTTTCTAAACTTCTTGATCTTAAAATTAAGCTATCGACGATACGAAGCCGTAGTCGCTGACGGTGCTCGATTCCGAATCCGAACGAGTCTAGACGAGCTCTCTGAAGTCGACGTCGTCAATGTCACTTGCTTTCTGCGCGTTGCTGTCATCAAGTTCATATGGTAAACTCGTTTTTTGCCTTTCTGATTGTCACTTGTTTTATTTCTCCTTCTTTCCTGGCCAACGCGATCTCTTGCCAACACGGATTCTGCCTTGAAGCTGGTGCTCTTGCCAACGCGGTCTTGCTCGCTCGAGGCGTTGTTGCACCTTCTGCCCTTGCAATTCTTGGAATTTTCTGCAGACTGACTGGCATGATCAATTCTCATGGTTGGCCCACGATCAGCAAGAGCTCGAAAAATGAAGGCAAGAAGTTTGATACTCAATGAGGCCAATCCCCCAAAGATTGATGCAAAAGAAGAGATTTTGACCATTGGTAATGTTTTTTAGATTTCTTTCTTTATGTTTAAGTTTACTTATTTCATGAGTTTATAAAATAATCATGTAAATGCAGATGCTGAACAGAACCAAACAATACTTAGTGGGTCAATACAACCTCGTGACATTGATAATCTTGATAAAGGAGTCAGATGTATAGTTCATTTCAATGAGATCAACCAACCGCTTGGAAAAGCTGGGCAAGTTCTAGTAAAGTATCTTGGTTCGTTGGCAAGAAATGAAAGATTTTGTCCCATTGGAGTAAAAACTTGGCACAACGTCAACAAACTTTATAAAAGACACGTACTTGAAAGAGTTCGAGTAAGTATATATCGATTAACATATATTCCTCTAGGTTCATGTGTTTGTATTCTTCTGTTTATAATGAGTCAAGATTTGATTGTAGATAATTTGAATGTTGTGTCTGATTATAAAAAAATTAAATTTGGTGCAACAGAAAAAATTTGTCTTTCCAGATGGACAAGTTTATGATAATGCAATTCTCATGCGTACCTCCAAGAGTTGGAAGCAGTACAGATTTGATTTGAGAAAGGCATATTTTGATCCAGACGAGAGGACAAAAGAACAAATCGTTAATGATATACCCCCTGGACACCTTAGAGATGGTTGGATGCAGTTGGTTGAACATTGGTACTCAAAAGACAGTCAGGTAAAAAGGTTTCAAGAACTTATTTTAAAATACATATAAAAATTATTAGTTTAGATAATAATACATTTCTAATGTTGCAGAAGTTGTCAAGTGTCGGTAAAAAAGCACGAGCATCAAAAAATCATTTGCATACTACTGGTTGTATAAGCTTTGCTAATAAGCGAGCTGAATTCGTAAGATTTCTTCAATTCATGTTATATATGAAATCTTCCATTCATGTTTGTTATATACATATATATTTGAATATCAAGTAATGTGTGAAGATCTTGTATATAATCTTCTCTTTACATTACTGCTCGTACAAAATTTTGAGTTTGTTGTATTGGTTACTGATTTATACTTGGGATTTGGTGGGATTAAATTTAATATAGTTTTGTAGATTAAATTTGACCTTGAGTGCTTTAAAGTTAAATCTTGAGTTAAGGAGATTTGTTTATGTTTGAATGGAATATCGAGAATCAATTGTTGAGAAATTTGATCTAGTTTAAAGTGAGAAGATAAGATCTGAGGGGACTTTGTGTTTATGTTACAAGTTATATGTATTTATGCATTCTTATGAGTATTTGGAAATTATGTGCATTGATCTTGTGAATTCTAAAAGTTCGGACCAATATTATAAGTAGCATTCATCATAGGAATACATGAGTCACGAACTACATATAAAAGTAGATAGTAACTAGCTTTGCAAGTGAATGATTTATTTCCTTCAATTTTCAATGTTCCTAGTTTGCAGCATGTAGTTCTTTTCAGGAGAAAAACCCCGCACCAGTTTTTTATAACTGGCACCCGCTTTGGGCGCATTTCGAATGCGTCCAAAACATTTTAGTTTTGGGTGCGCCCAACTTAAACCGGATTTTTTAAAATTTTGACGGCAAAAAAAAAAAAAAAAACCCGGTTTAAAAAAAAATATTTGGACGCACTCGGGATGCATCCAAAGCGGGTGCCAGTTATAAAAAACGGGGTGCGGGGTTAAACGGCCTTCTTTCACTTGATGACTGTAGCAACAAGTATTTACTGAGAGTTCAATTTTATCATCCAACTACAGTTTCGATCCAGGATGAAGGAACTGTAGCAAGAAAAAACTTTAGAATTCTAGTGTGTGTTGCAATTACTGATATAGTATAGTGAGCAGAATAATCAACTTTATGTAAACAGTATAGGCTTTGTAAATCTTCCATTCATGTTTGTAAATCTTCCATTAATGTTCATACCCGTTATTAGAAAACTGGTATAGATCATTATATTTTTTTTAACTAAGAATAAGGATACCGGTTTTCCAGATATTGAGCATACAGTTTTTTCAGAAACCGTTATACGGAGGAGGATATAGGCTCAACCAATACCGGTTACATAACCGGTATCCGTAGCATTAAATAACCGGTATAAGAAGGGTCTTTATGTACTGGTGTTAACACCCCCAAATGTTCTTTTATTACTTGGGTTGTTGCACATGGTCGTCTTCCCACTAAAGGCAGAATTATGACTTGGTCTATTGTTGATAACCCCTTTGTGTTCTTTGCAATGGTAAACTTGAGTCTAACGATCACCTTTGGAGCCACTGCATTTTCGTTCGTGATGTCTATAATAATCTCCGTAGTTGGTCTCGTTCAGCACCACTTGACTAGGGTCGCCCATTTCGGTAACTATTGTATCATGCATTGATTGTCAAAACGTACGGAAGTTGATATGTTGTTGATATATAATCACTACTAGAAAAGGCGTCGGTTGCTGACGCTTTTTAATGGGTTTTCGACGCCAAAAAGCGTCGCTACCCCGACACTTCGAAAAAGCGTCGAGATTTTCAGCGTCAGTAATTGCAATCTCGACGTTTATTAGTCGACTCTTTTTTCTGACGACAGTGTCGACGCTTTACATTGTCGAGATATCTTCTCGACGCATTTAGTGAAATAGTTAGCCTACGTCAGTGATCGTCGTTTTAAAGCGTCGAGACCTCTCAACGCTTTTTTCTGTTCCCTTGACTAGAAAACTGAGCTCCGACGCAAAAAAGTGTCGGGGCCATTAACAATGTCGACGCTTTTATAATAAAGTGTCGACTATTGATCCTGTAATTAAAAACGCTAGTATAGTGGCTAGGTATACGACATAATCACCTGTATTTCACCAAAAATCTAGATATATATACAATACATCAAGCTCTTGAACCAAAAACAGTCATATATCAACCAATATCATCACGCAACACAAAGATACCAAAACAACAGCCTATTCAAAGGCTAAATAATTCTAAACCTATTGATCAAACCATAGCCTATTCAAAGGCGAAATAGTCTAAGAAGTACTAATATTCGAACTTGCATTCAGTTATTGTTCTAAACCCATAGAACCGAAACATTCAAATTCATGATTTACTTGAAGAGATCATCCAATCCATGCGAGTACTATTACCACTTGCTGCTGAAGCGACCTGCACACCCATGTAAATGAAAATAAATACAAAGCGTAATAAGCATGCTGAATACTTTAGTTGCAAATAAAATAAGGCAAGTTGACGAATTTGAAGAAGGTCCTGTCTTTTTAACCCAAGACAATTTGAACAAGGTCCTGCCTAGTACAAAACTATTATCAACATAGCCAATTCCTATTATGAAGAGTATACATGACAACATTGCATCAGAACTTATCTTACTTTCAAAACAATTACCTTCTCTGCTTAAGTAGAGAAGATATTCCCATAAACAGATGAAGTCATAGTAGAATCCACTGAAGTTTAATAATTTTCTTGTAGCTTGTTATGACAAAAAAAACAAAATAGTATGAGCAAAATCAATTAATAGTTCCAAAAGTGAGAAATGTTAATTTCTTCTCTGGACCACTAGATTAACAATAATGATAGTCCTCCATTCTCAACCACACATCAATTACAAATTTAGAACTAAACAGGAGGACCAAAAGTTTAACACAATCCAAACAACAACGAAAACACACCTGAAGCAACAATTTCAATCTTTCAAGTGGAGCAACTGCAGTTCGAGACCTGACATCGGAAAAGCAAGCTCTATAAAAAAAATTAAAGCTAATTGTTGAGTGGAATATACACAAGGATTAAGAATCATTAACCTCTGTTCATTGATTTACTTCAACCAGTAAAGATACAACAATGTTTAGCAATTTTCCATTTCAAACTAAAAATTTCATCGTTCCAACAATAGTAAATCTCAAAAACCTTCCGAATCTACGAATAATAACACAAATCAACAAGACAGAATTAATCGGCAAAAGAATCGAACTCACGCTCCACCGGAAGTCTAGATACTGCAGAGAAAAGATGGTTTATTATAAGAAAAACTCAGATGACCAGTAGGAAAATAACAGAAAACTACATATGCACTACCTAGTTCAGTATATGATTAGATTGCTTTATTGATCTTAATGTATTCATCAATACTATTTCGTAATTAAGTTCAATAAGCTTGTGCAATTTAGATCTCTTTACATCAACTACGGACAAAAAATTCTACTATGTTGGAGATTAAAGAGGGAAACACAACTCTAATTCTTGAGGAGCTCACACTAAGGACACTTGTGTTTTGAAGGAAGGGGATTTTTGTTTCTCAACTTTGATACTTACAACTCAATGGATGGTCCCTTTTACAGTGGGAGCAATCCACTCCATACAACTTTCAACCAACTCATTTAATGCTTCTACAACATTCTATACTCTTCTTCTAACTTCTACCACATTCTAGTATATTCTTTTATCTTCTACTTTCTTCTAGCATTTTCTTGGACTTGGGCTAGATTTGGATTTGAGCTAGATTTGGACATGCACTTGGACATATACACTTAGGCCTTATTAAAACAAGTTTATATTTCAACACCCCCCTTTAAACTTGTTTTATAAGGCCAAGTGAACTTCTTAATCTTGCAAAGTCATCGAACGTGAGTGGCTTGGTGAAGATATCCGCGATCTTGTCTTGAGACTTCACTTTCTCCATCTTCACGTCCTTCCTAGCAATGCACTCCCGTATATAATGATAACGAGTGTCAATGTGTTTGGTTCGATCATGAAAGATCGGGTTCTTTGCCAAGGCAATGGCTGACTTGTTGTCAACGCAAATCTCAGTCGGCTCTTCTTGCTCCAAGTTAAGCTTCTTCAACAGATTCCTCAGCCAAACTGCATGACAGACACATGAGGTAGCGGCCACATATTCCGCTTCACAAGTGGATAATGTCACAATTGGCTGCTTCTTCGACGCCCAAGTGAAAGTCGTGTTTCCCATGAAGAAAACAAGTCCAGTTGTACTCTTGCGATCATCAATGTCTCCACCCCAATCGCTGTCGCTATATCCAACAAGCTTGTAATCGTTAGAAACTGAATAGAACAGACCAAGATCAATCGTACCTTTAAGATAGCGAAGAATCCTTTTTGGCTTCCTGAAAATGGGTTGTTGTTGGAGACTCCATGTAGCGGCTAACAAGTCCAACTGCGTAGAGGATGTCGGGTCTTGTACAAGTCAGGTAACGGAGGCTTCCGACCAGACTTTTGAACAGAGTTGGATCTACTCTTTCGCCGTCTTCATACTTGGACAATTTAAAACTGTACTCAGTCGGGGTGCTTATTGGCTTGCAATTCTCCATTTTGAACTTCTTTAGTATCTCCTTGGCATAACTTTTCTGGGAGATAAAAATGCCCTCTTTCTCTTGCTTCACCTCAATTCCAAGGTAGTAAGCCATTAAGCCGATGTCTGTCATCTCGAACTCTTTCATCATTGCATCCTTGAACTCTTGAAATAGACTTGGATTGCTTCCAGTGAAGATCAGATCATCCACGTATAGGCACACAATCAAAATATCTCCATCCTTGACCTTCATATAGAGTGCATGCTCATATGGACACTTAACGAACCCATTCTTCTGGAAGTAACTGTCAATCCGACTGTTCCATGCTCTCGGTGCTTGCTTTAGGCCGTAAAGGGCCTTCTTTAGCTTCAAGACTTTGTCTTGTTGCCCACGAACTTCATACCCAACTGGTTGCTTAATGTAGACTTCTTCTTCAAGGATTCCATTTAGGAAAGCGGACTTGACATCCATTTGATGGATCTTCCATTGGTTTTGAGCTGCCATTGAGATGATGAGTCTAATGGTTTCCAGCCGAGCAACGGGCGCAAACACTTCATCATAGTCAATTCCAGCCTTTTGACTATATCCCTTTGCGACTAATCTTGCCTTGTATTTTTCAATTTCTCCCTTAGCATTCTTCTTTGCTTTGTATACCCACTTGACACCAATTGCCTTGTGTCCTGTTGGAAGGGTTGGTAACTCCCATGTATCATTCTTCTCAATGGATTTGATTTCTTCATCCATTGCAACTCTCCATTTTTCTTCTCCTGCAGCTTCCTCAAAATTTACTGGTTCATAGTCAGTAAAGAGACAAAATAGAGTAAGATTTTCCACCTGTTCAGTAGTATCATAAATGTCCTCTAGACTCCTCATGCGCGGCGTCCTCTCGTTTGAACTTCCACTTGAAGATGATATATCACCATTGATGTTTGCCACACGTGACATAGGTGGAGTTACAGGCTCGTGTGAGAGACCTTCAGGCTGCTCTATGGGTGGTTGCTCTTCAACTTCATAGAAGTTGTAATCTTCCTTATGAGGATTGAAATCCCATTCTCCCTCTTCATCGAAAACCACGTCTCGACTGATTACAGTCTTCTTGTTGTTTGGGTTATAAAGCTTGTACCCCTTCGAACTAGCATCATATCCAATAAAGATGAAGCTTTGACTCTTATCATCCAGCTTCGTTCTCCTTTCGTCTGGAACATGTACATGTGATATGCTTCCGAAAACGCGAAGATGAGATATTCCAGGTTTTCTCCCGCTCCATGCTTCTTGTGGTGTCATTCCCCACACACTCCTAGTTGGGGATCGGTTCAACAAATACACTGCACAAGCCACTGCTTCAGCCCAAAACTCCTTTGGTAACTTCTTGCTCTTGATCATACTTCGTGTCATATCAAGGATCGTTCTGTTCTTCCTTTCAGCAACTCCGTTCTGCTGGGGAGATCTTGGGACCGTCAAAGGTCGACGAATCCCATTGGCTTCGCAGAACTCTAAGAACTCCTTGGAAGTGAACTCTCCTCCTCTATCTGATCTCATTGCTTTGATTTGGGCGCCACTTTCTTTCTCTACACCAGCCTTGAATTTCTTGAATACTTCAAATACTTCTGATTTCTGCTTCAAGAAATATACCCAGGTTTTCCTTGAATAATCATCAATGAACAGAAGGAAGTAGTTACTCTTACCGAGAGAGCTTGGCTTGATCGGACCACACACATCGGTATGGATGAGCTCAAGCGGCTTCTTAGCTCTTGACTCTGTCTCCTTTGGAAAGCTCTTTCTGAATTGTTTTCCAACCAGACATCCTTCACATAGCTGCTCGGGATGTTTTATGCTCGGAAGTCCCCTCACCATGTCCTTCTTGGATAGTAATTCCAAACTTCCAAAGTTGAGATGCCCAAATCGGAGATGCCATAGCCATGATTCATCTTTGTAGCAGGTCTTGAGACACTTTGCAGTATCGTTTCGAATGTTCAGCGGAAACATTCGATTCTTTGTCATCTTCACCTTGGCAATTAGATCGCCTTTTCGATCTCTTATGAAAAGGTTGTTATAATCTTTCATGTGGATATCATAGCCCTTTTTTAAGAGTTGCCCCAAACTCAGGATATTACTTTTCATGTTAGGAACATAGTAGACGTTTGAGATTACCTGGTGACTTCCATCCTTGGCACGGAACAAAATATCTCCTTTTCCTTTCACTGATATTTGTGAGTCATCACCAAAGGAAACACTGCCACTTACAACTCAATGGATGATCCCTTTTATAGTGGGAGCAATCCACTTCATACAACTTTCAACCAACTCATTTAATGCTTCTACAACATTCTATACTCTTCTTCTAACTTCTACCACATTCTAGGATATTCTTTTATCTTCTACTTTCTTCTAGCATTTTCTTGGACTTGGGCTAGATTTGGACATGCACTTGGACATATACACTTGGGCCTTATTAAAACAAGTTTATATTTCAACATACTAGTCCACAAAAGGCTACAAATCTGCTTCTGGGTTGTCTTCATTTTCAAATTGTTTTATTTCTCATCTAAGTTCTTCTCAACTGTCTATAAATATCCTGAACATCTGCTACATTGATACTATTCTGTCTTCACCTTTAGATTAATAAAAATGTGCATAATGAGATAGATGTAAAATTTTGTTGAATGAGATAAAGAACAATCTCAAACATAATCACTATGATTAAACACTAATCTAGATTAGTCAACACACAGGATCAAGGCTCAGCATTTCATATTACAACATAGAAGGATAATTCAGCTTAAACTACTCAAAGCTAAGATTTGACAAAGTGTCATACTATGAAATGATCACTTTCAAAATCTCATTTCAACAACAAACTTTCAGCATTAAACTCTATCTACCTAGTCATACTCAAACAACCTCAAGACTAAGCAAAACCCTACAAGCTTACATCACAATCAGAACGCAAATCAATTTTCCCTCACCACACTAAAACCAAATCACAAAATGCTACTTGAAGATTTCACAACACCATAAAAAGTGACTTATTTATGCAAAAAAGTGATTATCATTATTCCTAAGCGAGCATAAGTCCTCTATAATCCAAAGAGTTTTTCGGCTTTCAGAGTATGTATGATTGTATCTCCTTTCACATATTTTCAATAAGTACAAATTCCATCAGCGCACCTTCAGGCACAAAAAGACCACAAAAGGTCTATTGAGCTAGTTTTTAAACTCAATACTCCAGAAAGATAATCTAACATATATCATTCTAAGCATCCAACTTTACTGCCAAAACGTTTTTCAAATAGATAGATATATTGTTCGTATACACATACAAGTTAGATTGTAATAAAAAAAACTAAATGAAGAGCAAAGCTAGAACATTAACTCCTAGGTGCTTCATTTATCACAGCAGCCGGAAGGAGGAGTCAAATTGAAAAAGCTTTACTTCAGAAACTCAACATACCAAATGGAAGAGGTAATCAATCCATGGTACATATCAATAAATGTAATCCAAATTCAAAGCTTTGAACAATAGAGAATAGCAGCACACTTACTAGATAATACGCAACAGATAATCAATCAAGAGCGCTACTCAGAAGTTCTATACAAACCAAAAGGAGCTAGAAGAGAAAAAAAAGTGTTTATCCATAAAAGTGAATTAAATTGTAAAGAGTAAAATGTTGCAGCATATGCATAATCAGACAAGTAAACCCAAAAGTCAATTCCTAAAAGAAGTATCAGTTTATATAGTTAAAATTATAGAGGACTGAAAATCTTAGAGGACTGAAAATATTAACTACAAGAATAAACAAGGGAAAACAATCACACGTCATAAAGGACTGAAAATCTTAGAGGATTAGAGTTGTTCATACCATGCATCTGAAGCGATGTGGTGCCTCACGAACCTTCCTGGCAGCAACGGAATGCACCCTAACGACGTGAGAGTGGATAGCGCAAGAAACACAGTGCTGGATCTTGGTGTAAAGCTTGGGGAGAGTGTATCCTGAATAACAGAAAGTCACAGAAAATCAATATGTATCATAAACTATATCCAACTAAACAGAGATTATGCATAATTAAAAATCATAGGATTTATTTAATTACCATCATACACACAAGCCACTTGCACATAAACTTTATCGAGTGAACAAACTTATAATGAAATTTTATCAAGTGAACAGACTTATACTTTTTCTCCTTTGTCAAGTGAAAATGTTCTAGCTTAACTTGCGGCCATTGACAAAGGAAGATTTGAAGGTGGATCTATTGGCCGACATCGGGCGCAGTAAAGCTCAACCAGTAGACGCATTAGAATTTAAATCAACAAAAGATTTGAGTGAAATCAACTACGATAGCCCTAAAGTTGGTTTCTTCTCAGAGCCCTAAAATTCGTTTCGTCTAAGAGGGAGTGAAATCAACCATGGAACCAGAAAACATGCAGATTTTGAAGACTAGTAACACTACCTTGTCGCTTGGCAGGGCTGGTTCCTTCGCAAGGCTCGTCGCTTCTCAGGGTTCGCCGCTTCGGATGGGTTTTCTAGTAGTGAATGTTCCTTCAATGTAGTAAACATACATATTTTTGTTCAATTTTTTTTTTATAAAATTAATAAAGTTAGTAGCTCTCGACGCTTATTTATCCTTATTGACATATTTAAGCGTCAATTGCGTCGACAATAAAAAGCGTCGAGAAAATATGTCGGAAACATAGGTGAGGTGCTTGAATCTAGCGATGCTTTGTAAAAGTGTCGAGCCAAAAGCGTCAGCAACCGACACGTTTTCTAGTAGTGAATGTTCCTTCAAGTCACCTAATCTAACTCCGATCATGTGAAGATAGTCAACAAAAACATACACACTCGCATCAGCAGTGATCAACAAGGCTCAAGTTAATGAAGGAAAGAGCATAAAATCAAGCTCTAGTTATTCATAAGGCATAAATGAATTAACATACCAATAATCCAAAAGCTATATATCTAATTATGCAATATCAAGCTCTCAATGTACGGCAACGTGTTACCCTCGTGGAACATCTTCTTGTTCTTCTCCAACATCATCTTCTCTTGTTGAGTTTCAAGGTTATAGCTTATCACCATATTACGCCACTGCAACAACATCTCGCCGTTCTTCTTCATACATAAGAATTTCATCTTTGCAGAAAATAGAGAATAATCAGGAACCGTCCTAGCAAAGTTGTAATGCATAATCCAACTACACGACGATTCCAAAGTCCATATTGATCCTCTAGGTTTACACAAATTAACCAATGCGAGTGAACATCCATCATCAATAAGCGTGAGCGCGCGATGATAAGTACACGAGTATTTAATACTATCATCTACTCGAGGCAATTCGGTTGAAGCAAACACCTCACTCCTAAGATCATATGAAACCAGCTTCATACGACTTGAAAACTCGTTTTTCGCAATCCCATATAGAACACCATTAAAAGAGATGGATTTGTGTCCATGACAAAACCTTATATTGTGTCGCCTTTCGCCTTGAAACTCAACTCCCTTCCAAGAGTTAGTCTTTAGGCTGTAAATCGCCACAAAATAGACTCCTTTCGTTGGTATCAAGACGAATCTGACAACCTTGTAGTCGTTGATCGAAGGATCAAACCCTAATCCGAAATCGACATTTTGAGTGTTGAATGTAGGAATTGTTGGAACTGATTTTGACTGAACTTCCGGGCACTTTTCTGGTGGGCTGCGGTCACCGGTTGTGCCGGATTATGGGAGCGTTGGCTTCATCTCTGCGAGCACTACGCCGTAGTGACGTCAAAATCGGGTTCCGTTTGAATGAGAAATGTTACAGTTCGCAGGAATTCAGATCTGTTTTACAGATTCGTGATTTCTGGAATTTTTACAGTTCGCAGGAATTCAGTTCTGTTTTACAGATTCGTGATTTCTGGAATTTTTACAGTTCGCAGGAATTCAGTTCTGTTTTACAGATTCATGATTTCTGGAATTTTTACAGTTCGCAGGAATTCAGTTCTGTTTTACAGATTCGTGATTTCTTGAATTTTTACAGTTCGCAGGAATTCAGTTCTGTTTTACAGATTCGTGATTTCTGGAATTTTTACAGTTCGCAGGAATTCAGTTCTGTTTTACAGATTCGTGATTTTCTGGAATTTTTACTGGTTTACAGATTCTGTGTTTACAGATTCGTGAATTACTGGTTCTGAGTTTAACAGATTCGCAGATTCTGGTTCTGTAATTTTTACAGTTCGCAGATTGCTGGTTTCTGCGTTTACAGTTTTGCAGAAAACTGTGTTTTTTCAGATTTTTGAAATCTGTTTTTTGCAGAGTTACTTCTAAGTCATACTAATATTTGTTTGTCATTTTGAACAGATACAATGACTAACGGAGATGAGAAAACTGCTGCTGACGCTGGAAAGGTCACTGGGTCGCCCCGAATTCAGTTTGGGACCATGCCTCTCGATCAGGCTCAGATACTTGATAGGGTTCAAGTTCAGAACAGTCCGGGTCATGAGAGTCCGACTAAGAAGAGTCCGATCAAGGAAACCCCCCCGGTCGTTCAAGTGGATGTGCCACCAGTGCCTCTTCATTCGGCTCAACCGAGTCATCCGGCTGAACCGAGACATCCGGCTGAAACGAGTCATCTGGCTCAACCTCTTCATCCGGGTCAAATGAGCCATCCGGGTCAAATGAGTCATCCGGGTCAATTTAGCTATCCGGGTCAAACAAGTCATCCAGTGGATCTGTCTGATGTTCAGTTGCCTCATCTGTATGTTCCCCACAGACCTTATGTGACAACTATGTCGAACACAATCCATCCTGGGATCCTACCCGAAAAATTTGACGGGAAAGGGTTCAAAATATGGTCTCAGAAGATGGAGTTCTTCCTGAGCATGCTGGGTCTGGACAGGTTCTTGAAGGAGGGGAAACCTAGGTTCCCCCACATGACACTGATGCCCTATCTGATTGGGCGAAAGAGGACTATGCATGCAGAGGGTATCTTACTCATCGCATGATTGACTCGCTGTACAAGGTCTACTGTAACCATAACACCGCTAAGGAATTGTGGGATACTTTGACAAAGAAGTACAAGACACAGGATGCTGGCTCAAAGAAAGCGGCAGTAGCAAAGTTTCTGAACTACAAGATGGTAGATTCAAAGTCAGTCATGGAGCAGGTTGAAGAACTACAACTGATTGTCCATGAAGTGATCTCGGAAGGAATGACCATCTGTGAAGCTTTCCAGGTAGGTGCCATCATTGAGAAGCGTCCTCCATCCTGGGAGCAATTCAAGGTTTACTTGTTGCTGAAACAAAAGGCAATGAGGATTGAAGACTTGATCGTGAGGCTTCGGGTCGAGGAAAACAATAAGAGGGCCAATCAAGTTGGGCTCTCTAACAAGGCAAACCTGGCTGAGCATCGAGACAAGGGGAAGAACAAGAAGTTTCAACCTCAAAACACCACAAACTTCAAGAAGCAAGGAGCAAAGAAGTTCAGTGGAAAATGCCACAAGTGTGATAAGGTTGGTCACAAGGCAGACGAGTGTCGCAGCAAGCCCGACAACAGAAGAGACAAAGGGAAGAAGTCTCAAGCCAATTTAGCTGAAAACTCGCTGACAGCAGACGACCTGTGTGCGGTGACTGAAGTAAATTTGGTTGGGAGCAACCCAAAGGAGTGGTGGTACGATACAGGTGCCACTAGACACATCTGCTCGGATAAGGGATTGTTTACCACTTATCAGAAAAGCCGAACAGAGGAGAAGCTCTTCATGGGAAACTCTGCGACATCCAAAGTTGAAGGTATTGGGAAGATCGTGCTCAAGATGACTTCTGAGAAGGAGCTGACTCTCAACAATGTGCTTCATGTGCCAGACATTCGAAAGAATCTGATCTCGGGGACTCTTCTCAACAAGAATGGGTTCTGTGTCAAGTTTGTGTCTGATAAGTTAGTTCTTTCTAAGAATGGGATTTATGTGGGGAAGGGTTATGTGAAGGATGGGCTGGTCAAAATGAATGTAATGACAGTCCTTCCCAAAAAGGTTGTAACTGATGTTTCAGTGAATGAGAATAATCCTATTGCTTATGTCGTTGAGTCTTTTAATATTTGGCATGAAAGATTGGGACATGTTAATTATAAATCTATAAGTAGACTAATAAGCATGAACATGATTCCAAAATGCAAAACAAGTAAAGACAAATGTGAAGTATGCGTACAAGCGAAACTCACAAAAACGCCATCACCCCATGTAGAGAGAACAACCGAACCTCTAGGACTAATTCACACTGATTTATGTGATTTAAAGTTCGTGCAAACTAGAGGCGGTAAGAAGTACTTTGTAACCTTCATAGACGATTGCACACAATATTGTTATGTATATCTGTTACATAGCAAAGATGAAACTTTGGAAAAGTTTAAAGAATACAAGTTGGAAGTTGAGAACCAACTTAGTAAAAAGATTAAAATGATCCGAAGTGATAGAGGAGGCGAGTATAGTGAACCATTTAATGCATTCTGTAGAGAACATGGAATCGTTCATCAAACTACTGCGCCTTACTCACCTGAATCTAACGGGGTTGCGGAACGAAAGAACCGAACTCTCAAAGAAATGATGAATGCAATGCTGCAAGAATCTGGGTTATCCCAGAACATGTGGGGGGAAGCGCTGCTAACCTCCAACTACATTCTCAACAAAATACCGCATAAGGTGACTGGAAAGACGCCTTATGAGTTGTGGAAAGGTAATGTACCTTCATACAAATACCTCAAAGTGTGGGGGTGCCTAGCAAAAGTGGCGGTACCACCCCCTAAGAAGGTATCAATAGGACCAAAAACCATTGATTGTATCTTCATCGGGTATGCACACAATAGTAGTGCGTATCGTTTCTTGGTATACAAGTCTGATATACTAGATATACATGCAAATACAATAATGGAATCAAGAAATGCATCCTTCTTCGAAAACACGTTCCCGTGTAAGGATAAAGAAAATCCGAAACGGACTCGTGAAGAAGGCGAAGCAAGCACTTCTGTTCAACCAACAGAAGAGGACAATGATGAACCTAGACGTAGCAAAAGAGCTAGAAAGGAAAAATCATTCGGTCCTGATTTTGAAATGGCTTATCTTTTGGAAAATGAACCTAGAACATTCAAAGAAGCCATGTCAACACCAAATGCACCTGCTTGGAAGGAAGCGGTGAAAAGTGAAATCGACTCCATTATGCAAAATCATACATGAGAGTTAGCTGAGTTTCCATCCGGTTCGAAAGCTCTTGGGAGCAAATGGATTTTCAAAAGAAAATTAAAAACCGATGGCTCAATCGATAAGTACAAGGCTAGGCTTGTGGTGCAAGGATTTAGGCAAAAAGAAGGCTTGGATTTCTTTGACACCTATTCTCCAGTAACGAGAATAACTTCAATAAGAATGTTAATAGCCATTGCAGCTATACGCAATCTAGAAATACATCAAATGGATGTAAAAACAGCTTTTCTAAATGGAGAACTAGAAGAGGAAATTTATATGAAACAACCTGAGGGTTATGTTGTCCCTGGACAGGAACACAAAGTGTGTAGACTTGTGAAATCCTTATATGGACTTAAGCAAGCTCCTAAGCAGTGGCACGAAAAATTTGACCAAGTAATGATGTCAAATGGTTTCAAAATAAATGAATGTGACAAGTGTATCTATGTCAAGGAAACTGCAAAAGGATACATTCTGTTGTGCCTATATGTGGATGACATACTCATCATAGGTAGCAACAATGACATGATCAAACAAACCAAGAACATGCTTAATGGAAAGTTTGACATGAAAGACTTGGGACTAGCGGATGTGATCTTAGGGATCAAAATATTTAGACATTCAGAAGGAATAGTCTTGTCTCAACAACATTACGCCGAGGCGGTACTTGAACGATTCAAGAACTATTCAAATGGGATTGCAAAAAGTCCGGTGGACCCGCATCTCAAACTGAAGAAAAACTCGGGTAATGGCATATCACAGTTAGAGTATGCTCGTGTGATAGGAAGTCTTATGTACTTGACAAATTGTACAAGACCAGACTTAGCACATGCTGTCAACGTACTGAGTAGATATACCAGTAATCCAGGACACAATCACTGGAAAGCAATAACTCGAGTATTGAACTACTTGCGACATACTCGGAGTTACGGGCTGCACTATGGAAGATATCCAGCCACTCTGGAAGGCTATAGCGATGCTAACTGGATATCAGATTCAAAGAACTCAAAATCCACCAGTGGGTATGTATTCACGCTGGGTGGTGCAGCTGTATCATGGAAATCCTCAAAACAAACGTTATTGGCCAGATCCACAATGGAATCTGAGTTCATTGCTTTAGACAAAGTAGCTGAAGAAGCAGAATGGCTTCGAAATTTTATGGAGGATATTCCTTTGTGGGAAAAACCAGTGCCAGCGTTAGGTGTACACTGTGATAGTCAATCGGCTATCTCTCGGGCACTGAACACAATATATAATGGTAAGTCTCTCCACATAAGACGTCGACATAAAACCATAAGACAATTGCTCTCAACTGGTGTAATCTCAATCGATTATATCAAGTCAGCTGACAACTTAGCAGATCTGTTCACTAAGGGATTGTCAAGAGAGCAAGTTGTAAAGTCATCTAGAGGAATGGGTTTAAAGCCTATTACTAAAGAGGATGCTTGATGGCAACCCTACCTAAGTGATTGGAGATCCCAAGAAATAGGTTCAAGGGGAAAACAAATTCAAGACGAATCTAGAAGCGCACTTGGAGATATTATATCTTCTTCCCCAGTTCCTAGGATGATAAAAGTGCGATGGCAAAGTAGAGGTTAAGCATTTGCTTTTAATGATTCCATAAACTTTGAAAGAACAAAGTAGGGTATTGGTAATACCATTTATGGTCAATCACCTTATGAGTGTGAAATGGGGCCGTTTCTAGGAGAAAGAAGAGAGGCTGCTTTCTCCAAGTTCACTCATGAATAACCAGGGATGTTCACGGCCAAAATGAACACAATCAAGAACCTAGTTCTGTGAGAAGATGAAATTGTGTGATAGTTATTGTCTAGGTTTACGTCAAAGTCCGGGTGGTTCAAGACATCATGTTCACTACCTGGTCGAGTAAATCCGATAGCTACTCACAATGAGTGGTTCAAGGCTGAAAAACGCCACCAGCTCAGATGCAGTGATTCTTCGCCCGTACTCTCAAAATTTCTGTCTGTCTTGTCTAAGCACGTGTAATAGAATCATTTCTATTCATGTGGGGGATTGTTGGAACTGATTTTGACTGAACTTCCGGGCACTTTTCTGGTGGGCTGCGGTCACCGGTTGTGCCAGATTATGGGAGCGTTGGCTTCGTCTTAGCGAGCACTACGCCGTAGTGTACTCACACGTCAAAATCGGGTTCCGTTTGAATGAGAAATGAAGGCTCGAAGTTGGTTGCTTGACTAAGTTCAAAGAACAATTTTGGAGCTGATTTTTGACATGGGTTTTGTCCCACATCGAAAATTGGGGTGGGAATATGAAGGGTTTATATACCCCAAACCCCATACCATTGGTAAGCCCTTGGGAGAGGTATGGAGAGAGGACACGGGGGGCCCTCGCGCGGTCCGTCCGTCCGGTCCGTGGTCCGTGGTCTTGTGGAATGGGTCGTAAGCCCAAGCAGCAGCTTAGCTTCTCTTTTTTGAAGTGGGCCAGATCTGAAAGTTTTGGGCTTCCAGATTTTGGACTGCCTCGTTGGGGACGCCCAACTGAGTCAGCAGAACTGCCTCCACGATTTTCTCCACTTCCCACATCTGCCTCCACTATCTCCTCCTCTAACAAACCAGAATCTCTACTTAAGAGAAGTTCTGGTTCTCATTCTCTGCATCCGAAAAATCACAGAGCAATCTCCCATCTCTTCTCTTCTTCTCCTTCCTCGAGAGTACTGCACAAATATTTGGTTCGTTGGCTTCTGTCTTTTGATTGTGCAAACCAGAAGTGATCGTAGTTGTATCCTGGGATTCTCAACGCCGGTAACCGTCACATATACGGGGCGTTACAGAATTAAGGAAAGAGATCTAATCTCGACTCTACGCAACAGTTTCGTCAAGAACGATTCGGTAAATTTCTTTCTTAATTCTGTTCTTCGTTTTAATTCTTTACAGATTGTTATTCTGCGAAATACAGGTCCTACAGGAATTTCAGGAGATGGGGGAAGGATTAGGGTTTTTCTAATGGAGGGGTTCCATAACATTAAGTCTAGTCCCTCTTTAGATTGTAGCGTGAATAGTCCATCAATGGAGGAGAAAATAGACCAGCTTTTGATGGGTCCACTATGGGCTGGCTCGATGTTGCTTTGGAGAAAGCCTAGACTGAAATTGGTTCTAAGAGTTTTGTTGTTCTTGACGACACATTCGTATGAGCTTCCTTGCAAGAAATATTTACCTTTTTCTCTAATGACTGACTCCAACAAACACAATCTCGGGATATCGATGAACAGTAAACAATTATAGTAATTCCTTTTTCAATATGTGATTAGTTAAGAAAATGACTCAAGTACTGAATTACTAACTTACGTACGTATATACATCTATTAATTCGCAACATAAATACTAGAAGCATAAATACAAGTACACCTCAATTATACATGTGTTCATTCCCAACATATATAAATAGAAGCATAAATACATGTACACCTGAATTTGATATGCATATACTTATGTTTGTCAATGCTAGTGAATGAAACATTCATAATCTGCACCATATCATTCATCTCTATCGGATCTAGATCCTTTTGTTAATTGATAAGTTCAACATATATTTGGTATGTAGAAAATAGGGTGACAATTTACTATCAAAGTTTTCCAATTTTCACGGGAATCTAGGTCCCATGAAAATATGAAATACCCAAAATTCTATGTAATATGCCCAAAAATTCCTGTAGAGCCATTGTCTTCATAATCATCTTGTTGCATTCCTCAGGTGTACGGCTCTCTTCGGGAAAGAAAAAATAAGCTAGCTTATTTTTCCAAAAAGCTTGAAATCCTAGTTTATTGTTTTCATAAGCTAGCTTATTTTTCTTTGAAATTAAGTATAAAAATATATCTGCCGAACAGGCACGTAGTTCTCTTCTTTTCCTCCAAATGCAGTAGAGTTGCTGTTAGTGCAGCACATCTAAACTTATAGCTCTTTGCTCTTCTAGAATGGGCACCATTTAACCATTGAAGCCACTCTGAGATATAGAGGTTTGCATTTTCAAGAAACCTTACCATACAATTCAATTTACAAATCCAAAATGATCCCTAATTTGTAGAGAATATTAGTTCTGACTTCTGAGGTTTGCATTTTCAAGAAACCTTACCATACAATTCAGCATATAGAGGTTTGCTGTTAGTGCAGCACATCTAAACTTATATCCCTAATTTGTAATCCACAATCAATTCACTTTTCCTTCTTGCTGCTTAAACAATTTCATGTTTTAGGCAGGAGAAATCCTCAAATAAACCCTTGACATTTTCAGCAGTATCTCAGGTCTTCAAATCAACAACACCAACTCTTGCATTATTTTTGGAGGTGTCCCTCAACAAGCCAAACACGACATTGTCTCACTTCTCGGGTTTGAAACTGTTCAGCTTCTCCTCATCACTAAAATCACATCTAAACTCCAGATTTAATTGTTGCATCACCACCTCTGTTTCCAGCATTTGGAAGGCCCGGAACGATATGATTTTCAAGAACAAATGCATCTCTCACACTGAATATACTCAGTTCGACCATGCATGTTTAGGTGGTTGATGAGGCTAGAGTCGTAGTGCCAAATCAAAGAAAACCCTAAACACTAACTAAAGTATAGCAAGTAAGTAGAGGTCGAACCCAAGGGAATCAAAACACCAAATCAATGCAGTCAAGTGAAATATCAACTAATAACAAGTAACCAAAAGGGGGGTTGATTGCAAGAACACACAAGTAACCAGTAACAAGCAGAGGAAGTTTGGGTGAGAATATTATGCGAAGGGGTTTCACCTAGCAAGTATCCACACAACAGTAAATCAAGTTGATCATAGATTTATCTCAAGTTCATATCAATCCTAGGGAATGTTCCTATTCCAATCTTTAATATATCAGCAGGTCAACCGGTCCTGATAATACTTACTATTCAGCAATCAGGGAAACCTCTCAAGATTAGATGAAATAGCAGCAAAGAACACATGAATTATAAGGATGCATGCAATAACTTACAACCGTCAAGTATTAACATGCAATCAATTCTCTTTCATAAAAGCAATCAACTACCAGATCATGCAGATATGAGTGTTACAATGACAAGGAATTCCACCGTATATTCTTAGTCTAGCAATAGAAAACTATCAATCAAACTAGGTGATCAAGCTAGCAAAACTAATAGAAATCAATAGATGAAGTGCAAGAGAATTAATACAAACCCATAGGAAAAGAACAAGAGTTTAGAAATCTCACAACTTAATAACTGAAGGTTTCAACCCTAAGTAAAACAAAAGAGATTAGTTCCTGCTCATGGTTGCAGAACTAAATTGTCTGATGGAAAAGATGATAGAAAAGACGATGATAGAAAGAAAGAACTAGGGTTCTTAAATAGAGTCTAACCCTAAAAATATATGGTAAAAGATATATCCTAAAACTAAAATAAGGAAAATAAGAAAATAATAAAAGATTTAAAAACAAAGCAAAATAAGGAAAGTCCGGAATATCTTCGGCCTTGTTGTGGCGATCGCCATAGATGCCTGGCGATCGCCATCTTCATATAAAGCTCTGCCGTAGCCTCTGTCACCCCATGGCGATCGCCGTAGAGTCATGACGATCGCCATAATCTCTCGAACTCACATAACTCTTCTGTTGTAGAATGGCGATCGCCTGGATGGTAGTGGCGATCGCCGTCGCTCCGCAGAATATCTTCTAATCTTCATGTCTTCAATCTTTGATCTCTTCTTCTTCGGTTCTGATCTTCATTTCTTCACTTCTTAATAAATATCTCAGAACATAATAATGACTCGAAACACATATGATAATACTCCTAAACTAATGTAATAATCCCTAGTTACGCTATACAAAGTGCAGCGTATCAAACCTCATTTTGACACATAAGTCATAGAGTTTGATTTTATTCTGATCAATGTATCACATGACAAGAAAGTGGTCCTGGTTCGTTTCCATTACATTACCGTTTTTGAAAATATAAAACAAACGCGACCTTATTTTATATGTCAAAGCCATACATTATAAAATGATCTGTTTGCTTTGTAATTGACCAGCAAAACTTGCAATCAAACATGTGCCAGTTTTGCTAAAAAAAAACATGAGCCAGTTTAGCAATAACAAAATAACAATATAAAGTGCTAGCTACAAAAACTCACAAGGCCTCACATTATAAGAAGAGAGTAATAATCTAAAAACCAATCATCAAGAATTGACATATAAGAGCACTAGATTACCAAAAATCTTCTTGAATCTTACTAGTGATGCAAAATCAAGCTCTCCATGTATTCCACTGTGTTTCCAACTGTGAAATCAGCTCATGTTGATGAGTTTCAACATGAGCTGATGGTGCTTCCATGACATACCTACGCTTCTTTTTCATCCGCATAGTCGGTGGAGAAGATGAAAATCTTTTTTGCTTTGCTGAAGATTATAAACAGTGCAGACGATCCGAGCCCAAGATTTTTTTGGGGGGTGCAGTGAAGGGTTGGTTATTTCCGCTTAAGAAGGAAATTGGTTACTGAGGGTGCGTTTGTGATGCTCTAACTGCTTACTTAAGTTTGTTTGAGATGATATGTTTGAGATGATATGTTTGAGACGAATTGCTGAACTTCAGGGGGTTCCTCATGAATATGCAAAACATCAGTAGACGAATTTCTGAACTTTGCCAGCAGCACCGTCCATGATGGTGCAGTAACCAGCTCACTAATCCTTGCGATCACCACACGACGAAGCGGGGATATCCATACTGTTTTTAAGAGTAGCCTAAGGGTATAAAAACTTTGGCAAAAAAGTTCAATGAACGTGGTATTCTGACATTATATTGCTATCTGAGACTCCTTACTTTGTTTTCTGAGAGAATCCAGTCATTTACTTATTAGTAGCCTTCAAATCTGTCATACTTTGAGAAGAAATATAAAACATTGTGATATACATTGAAGTTTTTTTTTAAGAAAAAATGAGTTAAGATTTGTAGTTGCAGAAGGCGGGAATTGACATGCACAAAGTTTTTATAAATCACAAATGGAACCAATGTGAGCAGCAAAAGCTGCAAAACATGTGATAAAAAATTCAACAATTAAAAGATAACAATATCAAGTGCTAGACACAAAAACTCAAGGCGGCGTCAAATAACATGAACAGAGCAATAATCCAATAACAAATCAACATTATTTGACATATATATAAGACTATCAAGGCTCTTCTTCAGTCTAGTGATGCAAAATCAAGCTCTCCATGTATTCCACTGTATTTTCGGCTACGAATTTCTTCTTATTCTTCTCCATCATCATCTTATCTCGATGAGTCTCAAGGTAGTAACACATCACCCTATAACCATAGCTCAACAACATCTCGCCATTCCTCTTCACCAATAAAAAACTCATTTCCCAATAATTAATACAAACTGATAAAGGAAAGATAAAGCGTTGAATCCAACTCCACGACTTAACATCGTCTCCCAACTTTTCCAACACCCATACAGATCCGCTATATCTATACATGTCAATGAATACAAGTGAACAACCGTCATCAACTAATGTGAGCGCCCGGAGATGCCTTTTATCAATCGATTCATCAGTCACATCAGTCGCAGGCAATCCAAAGGAAGCAAACAACTCACTCCTAAAATCAAATGAAACCAACTTCAGAGAACTTGAAGTATTATATCCTGCAAGGTCATATACTACACCGTTCAAAGAGATGGGCTTTGAAAACAATAAGATAGGGAGAATTTCTAATGATCTTGATTAACCTCTTAAAGGGCAATATATATATACAACGAATATATCTAAGGAAATTAAGATCTCAACCCTAAAGATAATATATACAAATATAACCATAAATAATATATCTTTAATACTCCCCCTCAAGTTGGAGCATGTGGATCAACAATGTCCAACTTGCTTAATAGAAACTGAAATTGTCTTTTGCCGAGTGACTTTGTGAAGATATCTGCAGGTTGCGGAGATGTAGAGATGTGGAAGGTAGCTACCAGACCGGCAACAATCATATCACGAATATAGTGGCAATCAATCTCAATGTGTTTCGTACGCTCATGAAACACAGGGTTTGCAGCAATATGGAGTGCTGCCTGACTATCACAAAATAGACGAACAGGAGTCGAATGACAAACTCCTAAAGAAGATAAGAGATATCGCAACCAGGTGATCTCACTGCATGTAACTGTCATGGCACGATATTCTGCTTCAGCAGAAGACCGAGAAACGGTAACCTGCTTCTTCGTCTTCCAAGAGACGGGAGATTCCCCAAGCATGATGAAATAACCACTAATGGAGCGGCGAGTGGTGGGACAAGTGGCCCAATCAGAATCACAGAAAGCAGATAGACGAAGAGAGCTAGATGAAGATAACTGAAGACCCTGACCCAGGTAGCCTTTCAAATATCGTAGAACACGTAATGCAGCATGCCAATGATCAAGAAGTGGATGTTGCATAAACTGGGACAAGACATGCACAGAGTAGCAAAGCTCGGGTCGAGTGATAGTCAGATAGATAAGTCGACCGACCAATCGTCAATACCGCTCAGGGTCCTCTAAAGCGGGACCATTGATCTTAGCCAATTGATGATGTGAGTCCATAGGAAACTCACAAGGCTTGCAACCGAGATGTCCAGATTCAGCTAAGATCTCCAATGCATACTTACGCTGAGACACAAAAATGCCAGAAGAGTTGCGAGCAATCTCAAGAACAAGAAAGTATTTGAGAGGCCCCAAATCTTTCATATAGAAACAACTACTGAGATAAGCCTTGACACCAGCAATGCCACTAGATGTATTTCCAGCAATAATAAGATCATCCACATAAACAAGCACATGAACAATGGAGTCACCCCGACTCAAAGAGAAAAGAGAGTAGTCTTCTCTACTCTGATGAAAGCCGAAAGCACGAAGAGCTGTAGCAAGCTTTGAGAACCAATTCCTTAGAGCTTACTTCAAACCATATAAAGATTTCTGCAGTTTGCAAACTTTTCCAGAATAGGAAACATCATATCCAGGAGGAGGAAACATGCAAACTTCCTCATCCAAATCACCATGAAGAAAGGCATTGTGAACATCCATCTGATGCAAATCCCAACCTCGAATAGCAGCTACCGAGAGAAAAACACGAACTGTGACCATTTTTGCAACTGGAGCAAAGGTCTCAGTGAAGTGAATTCCTTCTACCTGTCTGTTACCCAATACAATCAGACGCGCCTTGTAGCGCTCAATATCCCCGTTGGCCCGATACTTGATTTTGTACACCCATTTGCATCCAATGGTCTTCTTCCCTGCGGGCAAGTCAGATAGAACCCATGTGCCATTCCTCTCAAGAGCGTTAATTTCGCTCTGCATTGCCTCTCGCCATGGGGCGTGCTAGACAGCCTCAGAAAACCGACTAGGCTCGGTAGTAGCAGTGATAGCCGCCAAAAAATGTGTATAGGAAGCGGAAAACTTAGCACAAGATACGGAAGCAGCTATAGGATAGCGGGTACCTGAGGATGGCGCTGGAGTGGGTATATAAGGAGTGCAGGGTGGGGTAGCAGCCTTGCAAACGGTGTTGCAGACAAAATCTCTGAGCAAAATAGAAGGTTGTCGAGTACGAGCAGTACGACGAACAATCGTCTCAGGAGGAATCGAACTCCCCCTGTTGTCAGAGGGGGATAACGACGCAGATGAAGAGCTAGAAAATTGTTGCTCAGAGGACGAGGCAGGAGACGAAATATCAACAGAAGGCATCAGAGAGTCGGTCAAAGTAGGCAAAATATGACTCAAGGGTGGATCATCATATACTGCCGGTGACGGTAAGCTGACATGTGGTGATGACGAGACCATAGGCTCTCCATACGGAAAAACTGTCTAAAAAAATACACATCTCTAGAGTTAAATACCTGATGAGTCTCAAGATCGTAGAGCTTCCAACCCCGAGTACCACTAGGGTAACCTAAGAAGACACACTTGCGACTACGAGAAGCAAATTTGTCATGACTGCGCGAAAGCTTAGAGGCGAAGCATAAACATCTGAATACTCGAATGTGAGAATAACCCGGGGCTCACTGATAAAGAAGCTCAAATGGAGACTTATTGCCAAGAAGGGGTGTTGGTGTTCGATTGATAAGATGGCATGCTGTGAGAACACACTGACCCCAAAACTGTAAGGGTAATGACCCTTGAAAACGCAAGGCACGAGCCACATTAAGGATATGACGGTGTTTGCGTTCTACTCTGCCATTCTGCTGAGGCTTATAGACACAAGTAGTCTCAAATAAGATGCCTTGATCATCAAAGTATGGCTTGAAGCATAAAAATCCAGTGCCATTATCCGAATGAAAACGTTTAACACGTGTCTGAAATTGTGTTTGCACCATTACACAAAACTTTCTAATAAACCCCGCAACCTCTGACTTATGCACCATAAGATAAGTCCACACAACTCTGGAATAATCATCAACAATAGTCAGAAAATAATTGACACCGGTAGTAGAAGAGACACTATAGGGCCCCCAAACATCACAATGTATCAAACCAAATATGGTATCAGCTTTATTAGAACTCAAGGGAAAACTGTTACGAACTTGTTTAGCCTGAAAACAGATATCACATGGATCAATCTTATTATCTGAACGAACAAACTGACTTACTGCAGGGATGAAAGATAACACAGAAAGAGACGGATGTCCCATCCGTTTATGCCAAAGAACCAAAGATTCTGAAGATGAAGTTGTTGTATGGCAAATACGAGCAAATGACCCTAGTGTGTGAAGCCAGTAAACTCCACCTTGTTGTGCACCCACTCCAATCACCTTTGGCGAAATACTGTCCTGGAGCACACACATCCGCTCGGTAAGAATAACTAGTAGTTTCCTATCTGATAAAAGCTGAGAAAAAGATATCAGGTTGCAGTCTAATTGAGGAACAAACAACACATGATGCAATGTAATAGAATCAGAAAGCATCAAAGATCCTTCCTCTGTAGCTGCAACAAAACGGTTGTCCGGATTTTAATAGACACCTGATTAGCAGGAACAATATCACGAAGAATAGAACGATTTCCCGTTATATGAAAAGAAGTTCCGGTATCCAAAATCCAAGGAGTCAAATTATTAGATAAACCTGATGTGGCATTAATAGAAGTAAACATCTCGACAGCTACATTAAATTGATCAGTAGTCAAAGCCTGACCGATAGTTGCTCGATCAGAAACAGTGGGAACAAAAGTAATGCCTCAAATAGTGCCTGGGCTAGAGCTAGTAGTATTAGCTTGTACTACCAAATTCAAACCGTAGAAATCCATAATAATATATATAAAATTATACCCTCTGTCCCATATTGATAGTCTCATTTGCTTTTGACACATATGCCGAGACACGTTTTGTATCGTAAATATCTCTAATTATATGTTAATAAAAATTATAATTTTTTAATATTGTTAAAGTACTCATTAAGACGAATCAAATAAGACCCCATATGACTATGTTCTATTGTATATATTGGAAAAAATTTACAAGATTCTCTCGATTCTTAAATAGTGTACAAAAATCAAATGGGACTATCAATATGGGACAGAGGGAGTATATATTTTTGGATCTAGTGGGCAGGTGGCTCACCTAGACTTTGAATACGGACTATTATCACAAACCTGCAACTTTTGGAATACGGAGTACTATCACAAAACGAGAATTGCAGCAGACGCCCTTCACTGTCTTGTCGCCAAAATTGCACAGCACCACCGGAGAAGAGGAACTCGCAGCTGAGTCGATCTAAGAGTACAGATCTGAAAGTAACTGATTGGATCTGAGGGCTAACGAACGGTTATAGGGTTGGGCGAACGAGATCTACGAGATCTGAGGTAACGGATCTGAGGGCTAACGGATCTGAGCAGGCGGAGACGAGGTCGTCGGAGAGGAGGGCCGAACGACGGATTTGAGGGCAGAATAACGACGGCCGGACTGACAGCGTCGGATAGATTAGAAAATTAATTGAAAATGAGACTCCGATACCATGTGAAAACAATAAGATAGAGAAAATTTCTGATGATCTTGATTAGCCTCTCAAAGGCAATATATATATACAAGTAATATATCTAACGAAATTAAGATCTCAACCTAAACATAATATATACAAATATAACCATAAATAATATATCTTTAATATCTGTCTCTCCTCAAACCCGGAACGAAAACTAAAACCTTGACTCTCCCCTTGAAATTCAACTGTCTTCCATGAATTAGTGCCAAGGGTATATATTGCTACGAGTGGCACGACATTCGTCGGTTTCATCACAAATCTGACAAACTTGTAATCCTTAATCAACGGATCAAACCATAAGCCGAATTCAACATACTTGGCATCTATTGGAGGATCAGGATATGGAGGCAAGGGTAGGGTTTTTCTAATGGAAGGGTTCCACAACATTAAATCTGATCCCTGCTTTGACTGTAGCATGAACAATCCATCAATGTGGGAGACAATAGACCAACGCTTGAGAACCAATTTGCCAGGGCGAGTGGTTCTGAGGACATTGGGTGAATCAAGGTCGCTTTCGAGAAAGCCGAGGCTGAAACTCGTTCTGAGGGTTTTGGGGTTTTTGACGACACATTTATTTGAGGCATTATATACAAAGAAGAGGTTGGGCGGAGGAGCGGATTAAGGATTCTAGTTTACATAACGAGTCAATCTATAGCTCTTCAGGAAGATTGTTTTGTGGTTCTTGACGACACATTCAGATGTCAATATGTGTCGGTGTTCAAAGAAGAGGTTGGGTTCATGGCATTTGTTGAAATTATTGAGATGTAAGCGGGCGAAATTGGGATCATCGATGAAGAGCTTGAATGACTTACAAACGCACCTGAATCGGAGTAGGGATTTGACGGGGAGTCTGGATAGTATATCCGGCCAAAGCTCATCAGGAAGATTGTGCTTCGACCACCATTTCAGAGCTCTCGTCTTCTTCATCCAGATAGTCGGCGGAGGAGTAGAAGTTGAAACTTTTTTTTTCTGGTTTCTTGAAACTTTCTCTTTTTCTGGTAGTTGAAACTTTGTTGAGAGAAGAGAACCGAGGACGAACCTCTACAGCAAGGACCACGAACCTCTATTTCCTCCGCTCTCCACTGTTCTCTCCAGATTGTGAGCTAGGGCTTCTCTGGCGATTGCTTTCTCTGGTGGTTCATTGATGGAGGCTGAGTGATTGATCTCGGAGTGAAGCTGCAGAAGACACTCTCAACTGTTGTTGAAGACTCAGGGGGTTTCTCTTCCTTTGTTTGAGTTGTTGTTTCTGCTTAAGTTTGGTGTGGTAGCTTAAGGCTTTGGGGAACGATTACTCTCTGTAATTCTTTGTTATTAGTGGATTGGACCATCATCTTAGAGGTCCCGAGGAGTAGGATTAGTCCGAACCTCGTAAAAATCCCTTGTGTGCCTTTACTTTGCTACTTTGCTTTCGTTATCTTCAAATAACTAGGATAGTTAAAGCTTCCTTCGATCCAAATAAGGTTATCACTTCAAATGAAGGAAAGATACAGCGTTGAATCCAGCTCCACGACTTAACATCGTCTCCTAACTTTTCCAATCCCCATATAGATCCGTTATAACTAGAAACGTCAATCAATGCAAGTGAACAACCGTCATCAACTAGTGTGAGCGCCTGGAGATGATGCTTGCATTTATCAGTCAAAGGCAATCCGAAGGAAGCAAACAACTCACTCCTAAAATCAAATGAAACCAACTTCAGAGAACTTGAAGTATTATATCCTGCAAGGTCATATACTACACCGTTCAAAGGGATGGCCTCTTCCCAATCCCAGTACGAAACCAATATCTTTGTCGCCCCCCTTGGAATTTGATTGTCTTCCACGAATTAGTGCCAAGTGTGTAAACTGCAGTGAATTGCACGACATTCGTCGGTTTCATCACAAATCTGACAAACTTGTAATCCATAATCAATGGATCAAACCCTAAGCCGAATTCGACATAGTCGGCATGATCAGGATAGGGAGGAAGGGTTAGGGTTTTTCTAATGGAAGGGTTCCACAACATTAAATTCAGTCTTGATTCTAACATGAACAATCCATCGATTGAGGCGACAATTGACCAATGACAGAACTGCCCATTGCGAGAGGGGCGAGAGTAAGTGGTTCTGAGAACGTTGACAGAATCAAGGTCGTTTTGGAGACAGCTGACGCTCAAAATGGTTCTTAATGTTTTGTGGTTCTTGACGACACATTCAGATGTCAATATGTGTCGGTGTTCAAAGAAGAGGTTGGGTTCATGGCATTTGTTGAATTTATTGAGATGTAAGCGGGTGAAATTGGGATCATCGATGAAGAGCTTGAATGACTTACAAACGCACCTGAATCGGAGTAGGGATTTGACGGGGAGTCTGGATAGTATATCCGGCCAAAGCTCATCAGGAAGATTGTGCTTCGACCACCATTTCAGAGCTCTCGTCTTCTTCATCCAGATAGTCGGCGGAGGAGTAGAAGTTGAAACTTTTTTTTTTCTCGTTTCTTGAAACTTTCTCTTTTTCTGGTAGTTGAAACTTTGTTGAGAGAAGAGAACCGAGGACGAACCTCTACAGCAAGGACCACAGCCGTATATATAATTACTAAATCAGTTTCTTTTCCTTCGCTAAGTTTATTTATTAATATATGTTAAATTTGGAAAATATAAAACAATATCATAACAAAATCATAACTAAAAAAATATCACCATAAGATCTTTTACCAGATTTAATAGGGAATAAATTTTTGAGCATAAAAAATTGAGTTTTACACCGATTAAAAACGCCGCAGCATGGAGTTTAAAAAGGCCGTTTAACCCCGCACCCATTTTTTTATAACTGACACCTGTCTTGGGCGCATCCCGAGTGCGTCCAATTTTTTTTTTTGAACCGGTTCATTCTTGGGCGCACCCTGGCTGCGCCCAAGAAAAAAAAACATTTTTTTTTTCCGTCAAAAGTTTAAAAAATCCGGTTTAAGTTGGGCGCATCCTGGATGCGCCCAAAACTGAACCGGGTTTTTTTTAAAATGTTCGGGGTTTTTCCAAATCAGGGTTATAAGTTATTCATTTTACCTCGATTCTGAGAAAGTTTGGGTTATAAAGTGAATTTTTTTCTAAAGTAGGCTTTTTTTTTAGAAAAAATTCCCGATATGGGTTCGTTTTGAAAATAATTCCCAACATAAGCACTCTTATGAGGCCCGGAAATTTTGAAGATGTGGAGAAATAAATGAAAATTAAAAGTTTGGGTTCAAATCTGTAAATATTTAACGGAAGTTCAAACGGAGTATGAGGGCGGGTGGTTATTTGGTGACGGAGTGTCTTATGAGGGTGGTTTTCGGTAAATAGTTGTTATAAGGGTGGTTTCTGGCAAATTGGCATATTGGCATATTGGACGGGTGGTTTTCGGTAATTGACCCTTTGTCTATTTTTGCATTCAAGGAAATGAAAATTGTAGAGAAAATTTATATTTATCATTTTATTTTTTTCTGAAAAAACATAATGTTCATACCCGGTATTAGAAAACTGGTATAGATCATATATTTTTTAAACTAAGAATAGGGATATCGGTTTTCTGGAAAACCGGTATCCGTGACATTAAGCATACCGGTTTTTCGGAAACCGCTATACGGAGGAGGATATCGGCTCAACCAATACCGGTTACATAACCGGTATCCGTAGCATTAAATAACCGGTATAAGAATGGTCTTTATGTACTGGTGTTAACACCCCTAAGTGTTCTTTTATTACTTGGGTTGTTGCACATGGTCGTCTTTCCACTAAAGGCAAAATTATGACTTGGTCTATTGTTGATAACCTCTTTTGTTCTTTGCAATGGTCAGCTTGAGTCTAACGATCACCTTTGGAGCCACTGCAATTTCGTCCGTGATGTCTATAATAATCTCCGCAGTTGGTCTCGTTCAGCACCACTTGACTAGGGTCGCCCATTTCGGTAACTATTGTATCATGCATTGATTGTTAAAACGTACTGAAGTTGATATGTTGTTGATATAAAACTCCTTCAAGTCACCTAATCTAACTCCGATCATGTGAAGATAGTCAACAAAAACATACCCACTCGCATCAACAGTGATCAACAAGGCTCAAGTTAATGAAGAAAAGAGCATCAAATCAAGCTCTAGTTATTCAGAAGGCATAAATGAATTAACATACCAATAATCCAAAAAACTATCTAATTATGCAATATCAAGCTCTCAATGTACGGCAACGTGTTACCCTCATGGAACATCTTCTTGTTCTTCTCCAACATCATCTTCTCTTGCTGAGTTTCAAGGTTATAGCTTATCACCATATTACGCCACTGCAACAACATCTCGCCGTTCTTCTTCATGCATAAGAATTTCATCTTTGCAGAAAATAGAGAATAATCAGGAACCGTGGTAGCAAAGTTGTAACGCATAATCCAACCACACGACGATTCCAAAGTCCATATTGATCCTCTAGGTTTACACAAATTAACCAATGCGAGTGAACATCCATCATCAATAAGCGTGAGCGCGCGATGATAAGTACACGAGTATTTAATACTATCATCTACTCGAGGCAATTCGGTTGAAGCAAACACCTCACTCCTAAGATCATATGAAACCAGCTTCATACGACTTGAAAACTCGTTTTTCGCAATCCCATATAGAACACCATTAAAAGAGATGGATTTGTGTCCATGACAAAACCTTATATTGTGTCGCCTTTCGCCTTGAAACTCAACTCCCTTCCAAGAGTTAGTCTTTAGGCTGTAAATCGCCACAAAATAGACTCCTTTCGTTGGTATCAAGACGAATCTGACAACCTTGTAGTCGTTGATCGAAGGATCAAACCCTAATCCGAAATCGACATTTTGAGTGTTGAATGTAGGAATTTCAGGAGATGGGGGAAGGATTAGTGTTTTTCTAATGGAGGGGTTCCATAACATTAAGTCTAGTCCCTCTTTAGATTGTAGCGTGAATAGTCCATCAATGGAGGAGAAAATAGACCAGCTTTTGATGGGTCCACTATGGGCTGGCTCGATGTTGCTTTGGAGAAAGCCTAGACTGAAATTGGTTCTAAGAGTTTTGTTGTTCTTGACGACACATTCATATGAGGTTCCTTGTAAGAAGAAGATATGGGGTTCATGGTATTTGTTTAAGGTTTTGAGATGTAAACGAGCAAAATCAGGATCATCGATCAAGATTTTCCATGGATTAGAAACGCAGCGGAATCGGAGTAGGGATTTGACGGGGAGTCTTGATAGAATATCCGGCCATAGCTGCTCGGGAAGATTGCGTCTCGACCACGACTTCAAAACCTTCGTCTTCTTCATTGAGAAAGTCTACAAAGTAAAGCCATTTCTTGTTTCTGGTTTGGATCAAGCCTGAAAATGTGTATAATAATAGTAAGAGAGCGATTTTCTACTTAAATAATTTTTTTTGTTGGTCAGAGGAAAGAAATAATCTGTGTAAGTGATTGGAAAGCCGAAAAAAAGGTACAGTAATTTTCCGGAAATGTTTTGCAAGAAATATTTACCTTTTGCTCTAGTGACGGACTCCAACAAACACAATCCCGGGATATCGATGAACTGTAAACAATTATAGTAATTCCTTTTTTCAATATGTGATTAGTTAAGAAAATGATTGAAGTACTACTAATTTTCTAACTTACGAATATACATGTGTTCGTTCGCAACATAAATATTAGAAGCATAAATACAGGTAGCACGTGGATTTGATATGCACATACTTATATTTGTTTATGCTAGCGAATCAAACATTCATATTTCGCCGTCTTTCATTCTTCTCTATCGGATCGAGATCCTTGTGTTAATGGGTTTTGTTTAAACCAAGTTTTTTTGTTTTTACACCGAAATAAAAACGCTATTATATGGCGTTTAACTTTTGATTTTTAAAAAATTAATTTTATACCACGGTTATGAAAATTACGGGGTATAAAGTATTACAAATGGTGATTTAAAATCAACTTTATATCCCAAATTTCAAACAGTTCTAGGACTTTATAACCCGGAGTTTTACAGAAACGAGGTCAAAGGTATACCTTATAACTCGAACTTCACCGAACCGTGATATAAAGTCAATTTTTTAAACTTCATGTTGTGGCGTTTTAAACCGGTGAAGTTCAACCTATAGTTTTTTTTTTGAAATATTTGGTATGTATAAAAGAGGGGGGCTCGGGTGAGGACGAATTGCCCCGTGAGGACGTGAGGACAGTTCTGGGCCCTTAGATCATTCAACCAACGGTTGAGATCTAAAGGGAGAAATGATCCGGTGAGATGCACACACGTGGGATCATCTGGGAGAGGCGGTGGCATAGGCGTAAATTTAAAAAAAAATTAAGGGCAACTTAGGGATTTCGCAAGTAGAATATAAGAAGACAGAAAAGGAAAAAAAAAAAACAACGCGCTCGAGAGAAAAGGAGAGAAAGGCGATCGGCGATCAGCGATTTTGAATCAAATCGATCGACGCAGCCACAAAATCAAAGATCGAAAGCAAAATTCGTTGAAGCAAATCGATCTCGCTCAAGATATTATTTATCTGGAAGGGAGAATCAATTTGTTTGAGAAGACGAAGGGAGTTGCAAGCAGTTACGAATTGAAAATGGTGAAAAGCAAGAAGGAAGATCAAAGTATGGAGAACAGATCAAAGGCAGCGGAAGATCAAAGCAGATACATCGACCTCACGCTTGAAGGTAAGTGAAAATCAAACCAAAAATTAGGGTTTTCGAATTTTTAGGGTTCATAAGAAATTTTTTGAGTTAGATTTAGATTCTAGAGTTCATAAGAAATCAGATTACTTTTCTTCATGTTGTTACTCATTTTCATGAACTTATTTTGAACAGAAGTGTTATATGTAGTTTCTAGGGTTCATAAGAAATTAGATAATTTTTCTTCATGTTTGTTACATGGTTGTTTGAGGTGTCTAACTAGTAACTACGATCTAGATAAAGCATGTTGTATGTGGTGTTCATGTTAAGGAGTGTTTGTATCACTAACAAATGTATGGGTGAACCAGTTAACATTAGTAGGTTTTGATTTTTACTGAATGATCTGGGAATGCTTCTGCTGGCTTTGCCTTGCTAAATTCATGCTGATTATTGTTATTAACCTCTTCACTGATTTCCCTTGCAGACACACAAAAAGAAGATGTTGAAAACTCTCCTAAAAGAGTTTACAACAGAAGAAGAAGTATGAGAATTAAACTGGGAAATTCTCAAACAAGTGAAGAAAGGTACTCAACAGGAACACAAAGTCAGGAACAACAAAGAGAGGATCATTGTGACAATAAAGGATCGGAAAATGAGAATGACGAAGACAAATATACACAACTGAGCAAGAGTGAAGAGGAAGACTGTGAAGATGAAAGATCTGATGATGGGAATGATGAAGACAACTCAACACAACAGAGCAAAAGTGAAGAGGAACCCTGTCACGATGAAAGATCAGATGAAGGGAATGATGAAGAAAACTCTACACAAAAGAGTGAAAGTCAAGAAGAAGAAGATACACAGGAACAATATGTCACAGCTGAGGGAATAGGACAAACACAAGAAAAATGCGTTATAGAGGAAGGGACTAAGAAAGCAGAGAGTGACACAGGTAAGATACTATAAGGTTTATTCCCAGTTAGAGGTTCATACAAACACACTTAGAGGTTCATGAAAAAAACAGTTAGAGTTTCATGAAAAATCACTTAGAGGTTCATTCATTATAACTTAGAAATTAATGCATATACACATTCAGGTTCATGAGAAAACACTTAAAGGTTCAAGAAAAAACACTTAGAGGTTCATGGGAAAACACTTAGAGGTTCATTCATTGAAACTAAAATGGTTAATGCTCATACACATTGAGGTTCATGCATATACACTTAAAGGTTCATGCATACACACCTTTAGGTTCATAGAAATAGATTAAATGCAAACATTTTAAGAAGTTCATGCAAACATACTTAGAGGTTCATGAAAAAACACTTAGAGGTTCATGAAAAACACTTAGAGGTTCATTTATTAAAACTTAGAGGTTCATAATAGTACATAACAGTACGCTTAAAGGTTCAGGAAAGTATAAGTAGAAGTTCATAACAGTACAATTAAAGGATCAAAAGTTCACTTCTAAGTTGATATATATACAATTATCATTGTGATAATTAATTTTGCAAATTTTGCTCTGAATGAAGGTGAAGAAGAAGAAGCGGAAACACAAGAGAGGAGTCATGAACACATTCCTGCAAGTGAAGAACCAACCATTCCTGCAAGTGAAGAACCAACCATTCCTGCAAGTGAAGAACAAGACCTTCAAGATGACAAAGAAGAAAAACTGGACAATAAGACAGGTAAAAAGAAAGAAGTTAAACAAGTTTTTATTACATGTTTAAATAATGCTTTATGATATAGGATTATAGGTTCATAGACATAGACCTGAAGGTCCATGGAAATACATTTAAGGTTCATATAAGTTATGATCTTTTATAACTACACATAATAACAACTACAATTTATGCTTGCAGATGGTGAAAAAGACAGTGAGATGGAGGAAGATGTACTGAGCAATGAGGAGTTTCTGACTACAGAGTATATTCCACCAATCAGAATGAGGAAGAAGAAGGCACTGGCAGTGAAGAGTGCAAGTCCTCCACCAAAAAGGCAGAAGGTTTTGCAAAAAGAAGAGATGCAACACAAAAAGGGCAAACAAGTGGGCACTTCATCTGAAGAGAGAAAAAATAAAAGATTTAAGTCTATACCACAACAAGACAGTGTGAGGAGAAAGGGAAGGCTTGGAAAAGGAAAAGAAGTACAAGAGATTCAGGAGGAAAGCGAGGTGGAGAACACACAAACTGACAACAATTTGGCAAGAAAAGGCAATGAAGAGAAGAAGATGGTAACCAGATCTAAAAGGGCAAAACCAGAAGCCAGGAAGGAAACGACAACAAAATCAGAGATGACTGTCAAAAAAGAGGTGAAGACAGAAGAGATTGGATTTGAAAGCTTTATCCTCCGGAATGTGCCCAAAAAGTTTGTTGAGACTGTCAAGAAAATGTCTGAACCAAAGAAGGAGATCATCAGGAGCATAGGCTTTTGTTGAAATTAATGCAAATGAGGTCTAGCGAGTACTAGGAATTCCGAGAGGGAATAAACCATTGGAGAGACTTGGGGATAATGAAGAAGACAATGCAGTCAAGACAGAATGGAAGACGTACATGAACAATAGAAGTGAAATAAGGCCAGGACATCTAGCCCAAGCGCTATTAGCCATACCCGATGGTTAGGATGAGCAGACGTTCATTAGGCTATTTCTAATGTTGTTCCTAAGTGTACTTGTGGAGGTGAACCAGAAAGGGACAGTTAGCCAACAGTTGATGATGCGAGAAATAGAGAATGTTCAGAGCATAGATTGGTGTGGTTTTATTGTGGAGAGCTTGAGGGTAACTATACCATCGTGGAGAGCGAAAAAGGACAGGTTCTTCATTGAATGTGTTGTTGTACTTGTGATAAGTAACATGTTTACATTTTTATATTAGCTAAATTTTTCTCTAACTTAATGGCTTAACGTGTGTTTTGTGTTCTATGAAAACAGTTCTTTTACATAGACAAAGTATCCCTCTTCGGCACGACATCGAGAAGAACAAATCCTGTCTACTTAAGCTGGACAAATGATAGTTTGATGCAACGCCAAAGCAATGAAATCAGTAAAGGAGGATTTGGGAAAGGGAAGGTTCAAAACGAAAAAGGAAAAGCTTCAAAGCGTAAGGAGCAAGAACAAGTTAACAAGAATAAGGAAAAACCCCAAGGTTTTGGACCCACATTCCTACAGGTAAACACCTTCTACCAGGTTCATGAAAATACACATTGGGTTCATGACAATGAACTTACAAGATCCTTTAAATTATATAGCAGGAGGGACTGGTTGAATTCACAGAGGAGAACACAAAGCTTGCAAATTCAATCCTCAAAATTGCGCAAATGGTGGATGATTTGCCATTGGAATTCAGAAAGGATGAATTTGTTAAGAACATGATCAAGACGTCACAAGGACTGATGGGGAGGAAGAAAGAACAAGATGAGAAACAAGCTGAGTTTGATGAAATATGGAATGATAGTGATCATCCATTCTGGTCTGATCCAGCGCTGATTGAATGCCTCAAGCAAGTTGAGAAGGTCGAGGCTTCAAAGGTCAAGGTGACGTTGTCAAATTATGGCGCTGGACCATCAAACTACAGAGAAAACAAAACTGGCTGGGAAAAGGTGAATGACGTCTTGAATGACTTTCAAGGAACAGATGAAGCTGCAAAGGAGAAAGAAATAGATGGAAAGAATGATGGAAACAATGAGACAAGTATGTTCTACTTTACTAGTGTTGAAAATATGATTAAATACAAAAAAATAAGTAGGTTCATGGAAAAATGCATACAGGTTCATGAAAAAATGCCTACATGTTCATAGCAAATTGCCTAGAGGTTCATAATACAATGCTGAAAAGATTAATGAAACAACATGCTTTATTACAAATATAAATCAATAGGTTCATAGAAGTACCCTTAGGTTCATGGTAAAAAGCCTTGAGGTTCATGAAAAATAACCTTGAGGTTCATGAAAAAATTCTTAAAGGATCATGATAATATTCTTATAGGTTCATGAAATATTGCTTATAGGTTCATGCAAAAATTTTGCTTATACACTGAGATTCAAGAAGTTATGCTTATAGGTTCATGAAATTTTGCCCTGAGGTTCATTAACAATTGTTGGAAATGCTTGCAGTTGGGACAAAAACTTTGGAGGGGGATAAAACATTGTTGGAGGAAGATGAACAAAACAAGAAGGAAGCTGAGGATGAGGAGAAACAGAAGAAGAAGAAGAGAAGAAAAGGAAATGATTTTACACCACCAAGTTTCAATCTCTTCCCATCACAAGAACAACAACAACAACAAGGACCAAAAGAGGAGAGCCCTGTAGCTTCAAGTGAGAAACCAGAAGAAGAACAACAACAAGAACCACAGAATGACAAGAGGAAAGCTGTAGCTACAGAGGCAAAAAAATGTAAAGAAAAGGAAGAAGTAAAAGACAAAGGGAAAGCTGTAGCAACAGAGACAGAAGAAGATGAAAAAGAAAGTAAGAAACCCAAAAACAAGGGAAAAGGTCCGTGTTTAAATGAAGAAGACGCTGCTGGATTTGACTGTCCAAGAACCAGAAAGATGGCAGGAACATTGAAGAGCCCATACAAACAAAGAGCCATACAAATTCTGGGAAAACCGTTAACGGAAGAGCAAAAAATGATTTGGAACTTCGTAGACAAAGATGAAGTGGAAGAGTAAGTTGATTGCAGTTTTATATTATTATGGAAGTTTAAATTAATTACTGAAAATAAATAACTTAAATGTGTCCAGGACTATACTGTTTCTAGACAAACAAACAAAGACAACATTGTTTGAGTTCAGCACAATGCAAGAAGATATGGATGCCAGTTTCAAAGTGATGGATGCTTGGACAACTATTTTGAACTACCATGAGAAGGAAAGAAGCGACAACAAACCTAACCGGCTATTTTTAAACACATATCTCATGGTAAACTATGCTAAATTCAATATCATTTCCAGATATTATTTATTTAGTACGATTTATAGGGAAGTTCAGTAGAAAAATAGAAGGTAGGTTCATATACATATTGTGTAGGTTCATGAAATTTATAAGGAAGATTCATGAAATCTATAAGGCACGTTCATAAGGTTTATAAGAGGTTTATAAGAGGCAGGTTCATATACATATTGTGTAGGTTCATTAATAGTTATAAGAGTGTCTAACTGTTTCCATTTTCAAAAACAGATTCTGTCCCCAAAGAACAGAGAAGTAACATTCCAAAAGAGCATGCAAACCAGCATTTTGGAAACCCCTTACAGACAATTGCGTGATATTGACATGGTAGGTATACAATCAGGGTTCATAGAATTATTATGCTACATATGAAAACTAATTTAATTGATTATTACAGGTTATAATCCTAGTGTTGGAGAACAATGAACACATGTATTGCATATCTTATGACATAAGAAAACCAAAAATACAAGTGCTTGACTCTGCACACAATGACCCAAATCTGAAGCGGTACAAGGAAGCTATTGACAGAGTGGTAAATCTACAACTACTTCTTTAACAGAATTCTAAGAGTATTACAAAATTAGAACAAAATATAGTGTTATTATGCTATTCATGTAGACTGATATGCTTACAAGGAGCTTGTGGAAGCACAATTTAGATAAGAAAGCAAAAGCAATCTTAGCTGCAAAGTCAAAAGCCACTTTGGTGAAGATGCCATGGAATGAAGTAGGAGATGTAATCAACTCAGCAATGCTAGCCATGAGAAACATGGAAATGTTCATGGGTTCAAACACAGAAACATGGGAGCCAGAAATAACAAAGAAGAATAGGAAGAAATGCTTGCAATTGCTGAGGCAAAAGTATGTGCATGCTATTATAACATCGGATGTGAACAAGGTTAAGGATGAAGCACTGAAGATAATCAAGGGAATCTGAAAAAGCTGGGACAAGTTGGAAGTTATGTAGGCTGTCTAGTTTACAATTTACAAAAATACTTGGTAGCTTGGTACTATTAAATGGTAGTTTGAATTGGGAATTTGGATTGATCTCATACTTTGGTTTGAATTTAGGTTTGAAATGGTACTAGAGTTTGAATTTGGTTTTAAGAATGACAAATTAATGGTTGGAATTTGATTTGCTTGTTTGATCTCAAAAAAAAAAAGCAGGTTCATATGTTTATTGTAGACAGGTTCATTAGATTTCAAAAAACAGGTTCATTAGATACAAAAAACAGTGACACTTGGTCCATTGCCATTTTCAACAATGCGTAATACAACTTGGCATATAATAAGGATTAGCATAGACGTTCATGAAAAATTGCCTAGAGTTTCATGAAAATTTGCCTGAGCGTTCAAAAAACTTGCCCAGAGGTTCATGCAACTATAAATGAAAATATTCTTTGAATTTCATAGCAATAATCTTAGGTTCATAAAAATGTGCCTAAAGGTTCATGAAAGTATGCCTAGAGGTTCATGAATATAGGCCTAGAGGTTCATGCAACTATAAATGAAAATATTCTTTGAATTTCATAGCAATAATCTTAGGTTCATGAAAATGTGCCTAAAGGTTCATGAAAGTATGCCTAGAGGTTCATGAATATAGGCCTAGAGGTTCATAGCAAAACAATTAGGTTATTGAAATTTTGTTAGACGTTCATGAATTTTTTTTAGAGGTTCATGAAATTTGCATAGAGGTTCATGAAAATTTGCCTAGAGGTTCATGAAAATTTCCCTAGAGGTCAAGGAAAATTTCCCTAGAGGTTCAGGAAAATATGTGTAGAGGTTCATGCTATAATGAATATAGGTTCAGGAAAATATGCTTAGTGGTTCATAGAAGTGATCTTAGGTTCAATAAAATATGCCTAGAGGATAACGCAAATATACAATTGGGTTCATGAAAAAAAGCCTGGGGGTTCATGAAAAATTGCCTACAGGTTCATAACAATATGCTTAGAGGTTCATGCAACTATGCATGAAAATATGCTTTGAAAACTCATGACAATTATCTCAGGTTCATGAAAATGTGCCTAGAAGTTCATAAAAATATACCTACAGGTTCATGAAAATGTGCCAAAAGGTTCATATTGTTTTGGGTCAAAGATCTTGAATTTGAATACAAAAAAATAAAGAGTTGAATAAAAAATAAAACTAGAATAAAAGCATATAGGCTCATAAAAGTAACAAAGACATTGATCAAAATGATAAATTGCTTCATAACATCTGTTGCAAGATTTCTAGTAGGTTCATAAAACTAAAACAAGGTTCATAACACTAAAAAAAACTGTTCTTAAAGACTAAAACCACAAACTGAGCAACAGAAAAAATACTAAACATCTATAACACCATTACAAGTGCGACTGTTGTGAGTAGTAAGTTGGTGGCATTTTCCACAACGCCTGCGTCTGACACGGGTAGGGTCAATGACATTGCTGGTAGATGAAGAAGGATGTTGACCACTACCTTTGTTCTTTGCTTGTGGTGGTGGATGAATGCTAACCTCAGATGGCACCTGAACTCCTACATAACTCTCCAAATGTTGCTGATTTACTGGTACAGAGCTAGAAGAATGACTGGGAGGACCAAGGAAGGACGTCTTTTTTAACTTCAACATGGATACTAATTCTGCCAATTGATCTGAATTTTCTTCAAGCACACCAAGACAACTATAAAATTTTGAAATAGAAGAGTTGAGCAAAAACTCCTTCTGATCTGAAGACACACCTTGATCAACAACAACATCATCAATACTAAAGATTGGACTAATTGTAGCAGACTTAGTCCAGCGAGAAAGCACATATTTAGAAGGGATTGTTGGCACAAGCTTGTTCTTGAACACACAAATGAGATGACGACAGGGCAATCCAACCCTCATAAACATCTTGCAGCTACAGTGATATTCATCAACAGCAGAAATATATTCAACCTTATATATATTCTTTGCCATTTTCTTCCCTCATAAAGACATATAATGTCGTACCTGCAATCAATTGCATAAAATCAATTCAAGCACACAAATAAAATAAGAAAGAAAAAGGTAATAGTGTTCTGCTGATTTGATTCATGAATAATCCACAAGGTTCATAAAAACAGGGATATAGTTCATGAAAATATGCATAATTAACAAACAAAGGGCATTTCTGGGAATTTAACCAATTAATCTACATCATACTCAACACAAAACAAGAAGGTTCATGAAGATACTTAGGGAGTTCATAAAAGCATTTTAAAATTAAATAGCAAAAAGACGAAAAAATTATTCTTACCATTACTTTCTGAGATAGAAGCAAGGGAGCAGGAAAAACAAGCTGCTGCAATTTCTTGGCGAACAAGACAGAATACAGTGAGCGTATAGACCTTGGATGCTTCTTTCTCCAGCAACAATTGTGTCTTCAAATCTGGAAGTTTGGTGAGAGATTCATGGTTCAACCTAGATTGTTGATGTCGTTGGGTGTCCATTGCAATATCAAAATGCATCACAAGCTCAACCAGACGATAATACTTGTCATTAAAATGACTAAAGTAACTGTTTGTAGACTCAGATAGAGAGGTAGTACGAACTAAACCACCAAAAAGAATGTCCCGGAAATAAGCTGGAATCCAGAAATGCCGAATAGCAAAGATATCATCAAACCATCTGCGGTTTACGAGTGTAAATTCTGCAAACAAAGCATTCCAGCCTGACTCAAATTCAGCCGGTTCCAATTCATGAGTCCAAACAATAGCATTGAGTTTCTTCCTAAACTGATCACTTGTCTCACCATCATATTTAGTCTTTGATGGCACTTTCCTCATAATGTGCCACATACACAAACGATGGTGAGAATTAGGGAAGACCTGTTCAATAGCAAGCTTCATAGAACCATCTTGATCAGTGATGATAATTTTAGGATCATTCCTCATAACTTCCTTAAATCTTTCAAGCAACCAAACATAGGAACCAACATCCTCTTTAAAAATCAAACCAGCACCAAATGTGACACTCCTTTTGTGGTGATCAAGGCCAGTAAAAGGGATGAAAACCAGATTGTACCTACAAAAAGGAATTTAAAAGATTCAAAATCTTCATAGATGAACCTTAAATAGAGATATCAGGAAAAAGAAGAAAGCAGGTTCAAAGATGAAATTTACATGTGCAAAAAATATAGAATATGCATAGAGGTTCATGAAAATATACCTAGAGGTTCATGAAATTATGGCTACAGGTTCATGAAATTATGACTAAAGGTTCATAACAATACAATTAGGATCACGACAAACAAAAACAAGAGGTTCATGAAAATTTAACTACAGGTTCATGAAAATTTAACTACAGGTTCATGAAAATATGCCTAGAGGTTCATATAAATCAACTTAGGTTCATGCAAATACACTTACCCGTTCATGCAGACTATAAGTTACAAATACACAGAATTGAACATGAAAATAAGACCAGATTCATCATAAATCACAGAACAATAAAAAGTAGAACAATACAAAAAAGCTAAGACAGCAGAAGGATGTTTTACTTACCTATTAGTACGATATGTCGCATCAAATGAAACAACATCACCAAATAGGGAGAAGTTTTTCCTGGACACAGGATCACACCAGAACAAACGTGTTAGGCGCTCACTGGTATCCACGTCATAGTCAAAACAATAAGCCGAGCAAAGCTCTTTTTTTTTTGATGAACCTATCAATAGTCATCTGAGCATCTGACCCCCCAATATAAGCCATCATATCACGGCGAAAATTCTTAAAATCAACCGATGATGCTCCAACTGCTTTATACCCCCCAACAATTTCCTTGAAAAGACGGTGAGATCTAACCGGGCCAATGCTGGCTTTTTGGCAGTTAAGGACAAATTTTTTGTGTCCTTCATCTAACTTCCTAGAGGAAGTCATAAACTGACGATGGGAGTTCATAACAAAGTTGTGGGAGTGACGTTCCTCAAATGTAATGACTTTGTATCCAACGCCCTGGGAATAACGAAGACCAAGCAAAGCATTGCAGCCAACCCTACTAGATACCCTAGAACGTACGCTTTTATTCACCCTATCCTCTTTGTAGCCTGCTCTATTGCATAAGGCATACTTGTATTTCACAACACCATCTTGAAAGCGCTTGGTTCCATTCCGTATATCAAACCCACAAGCATCAGCATAAGCCCCATAAAATGCTATACCTTCTTCAAATGATTGAAACACCATACCAATTGCAGGTTTGAGAGAATCATCACAAGAAGGCACATAGGAAAGGGAACCACCTTGAGACACAATAGGTTCATTCTGCTCTTCGGAATCAATAAGAACAACTGGCACTTCTTCACAACTAGATATAACACAGATCTTAGCAGCAGCAGTAGAAGCTACAATTTCAAAAAACAAGAACAGAAGTTAATAAGGATTAGCATAGAGGTTTATGAAAAATGACTAGAGGTTCATGAAAGTTTGCCTGAGGGTTCATAAAACTTGCATAAAGGTTCATTCACTAATGAATAAAGGTTCATGCACTAGACACAATGAGTATAGATTTCAACAGAACAGAAGGTCAATTGATCATGATCTAACACTTACAAGAGCATAAAAAAAACACATTCAGGTTCATCAACTCTGACTCATAGGTTCATTAGGTTTTATTCAAGTTCCTCATGAAAAGTACACACATATCATCATCATCATAAGTAGATCCTAAGAAAATTTGCTGCATCATAGCATCAAAAAATTAAATAACAGAATCACTGTATTAAAAAAGCATAAGATAATTTCTTCGAAGAAATTTCAAACAAATGCATCATTTGGGAACAAGTTCATCTGTGAACAAGGAATACACAACTATCATTATTTGTGAACAAGAAATCCTAAGTAAATGTTCAGCATTAGAGCATCAAAAAATTAATTAACAGCATCCCTGTATTCGAAAGGCATCAGATTAAAATTACACACTATCTGTGAAGAAGGAATACACACTATCTGTGAACAAGGAATACACACTATCTGTGAACAAGGAATACACACTATCTGTGAACAAAGTAATCCTAAGTAAATCTTCAGCATTAAAGCATCAAAAAATTCATTAACAATATCAAAAGTACTAAACTTAGATTCACAGTAAACTTGCAAAAACACAAAATTGATGGAGATAATCAACAACTAGAACAGAATATAGCATAAACAACTTCTATAAACACTTAAACAACTTAAATTCAACTAACAACAAAACAGAAACTCAAAATCGAGTACTAAACCTAGATTCACAGTAAAATTGAAAAACACAAAATTGATGGAGATGATCAACAACTAGAACGGAATATAGAATAAACAAATTCTATAAACACTTAAACAACTTAAAATCAACCAACAACGAAGCAGAAACTCAAAATCGATCCGCTAAAAATACATTAAAATCAGAGAAAGAAAACTTACTCGAATCACCACCAGAAAACATGATTTGAATGATAATCTACCGGTCCTGGACGAGAAAAATCAATTTGAAGTAGAGATCAGTAACGGAATCGAAGATTGCGAGGAAGAGACGAAGATTGCGAGAAGGAGAGAAGAGGCGCCGCGCGCGGCTGAGAGAGAAGAAGCGAGGAAGAGAAAGTTTTAAGAACAAAGCAAAATGACAATAATACCCCCGTGCCATATTAACCTAGGCAAATCTCTGATTTAATCTGGAGCGTAGGATGGATTTAGATCGACGGCTGAGATCGTGTCCTCATGTCCTCACGGAAAAGGCTATCCTCATATGATCCAATCTCATGTATAAAATAGGGTGAGAATTTACCTATCAAAGTTTTCCAATTTTCAAGGGAATCTAGGTCCCATGAAAACACATCAAAAATCTCCAAAATTCTAAGTAATATGCCCAAAATTCCAGTGGAGCCATTGTCTTCATAATTATCTTGTTGCATTCCTCAGGTGTAGTTCTCTTGTTTTCCTCCAAATGCAGTAGAGTTGCTGTTAGTGCAGCACATCTAAACTTATATCTCTTTGCTCGTCTAGAATGGGCACCATTTAACCATTGAAGCCACTCTGAGATATAGTTTGCATTTCAAGAAAACTTACCATACAATTCAATTTTAAAATCCAAAACTGATCCCTAATTTGTAGAGAATATTAGTTCTGACTTCTGAGGTTAAAAAATGGTTTAGGACAACTAAGCCCTACAGTATTAAAATTTCTTCACGTCATGGGGCGATATATTATTTTTTTTTGGAAAAGTTGAAATTTCTTTTGTAGTAAAGAGTATCTTAAATGAAGTGTACGTCCTGCTGAGATCACTTGTACACTAACATTCTCAGCTCATATGTATATTAGATTAATTATTTGTTCTAGGTACCTTTGCAATACATCCAGAAAGGGGTAATACACAATCAATTCATTTTTCCTTCTCGCTGCTTAAACGATTTCATGTTTTAGGCAGTAGAAATCCTCAAATCAGCTCTTGACATTTTCAGCAGTATCTCAGGTCCTCAAATCAACAACACCAAATCTTGCATTATTTTTGGAGATGTCCCTCAACAAGCCAAACACGACATTGTCTCACTTCTCGGGTTTGAAACTGTTCAGCTTCCCATGAAATACCTCTAGGATCAAAGAAACTCACAACACAAGATTAATTATCTAGCTTCTCCTCATCACTAAAATTATATCACATCTAAAATTCTCTCTTGGAGTGCAAAACATCTGTCATACGCAGGTTGGCTGCAGCTTATCACTTCTGTTTTGCAGAGCATGCAAAGTTATCAACAACGTACAGCATGTGCCACCTCTACAACCTTCATTCGGAATTCAGTAAGCCACATCTTCTTGTTGTTCTTTCTCCAATTTGGTCCTTCACACTGTGCTGAAATGAATTGGCCTCTCAAATCGCCAACAAACTCTTCATGATTGGCTCAACTAGCTCTCTTCTTGCTCCAACAAAACCACTTTTCCTCATAAACTCAAGATTTGCTGCATCACCACCTCTGTTTCCAGCATCTGGAAGGCCCGGAACGATATGATTTTCAAGAACAAACGCATCTCTCACATCTCTCACATTTGTGGCACATGTTTGATCAAATTGATACACCCTGTTTTCCCTTTACAACGGTGTCGGCCGCGCCACGACAACCCTCATTTTGACACATAAGTCATAGAGCTTGATTTTATTCTGATCAATGTATCACATGACAAGAAGGTGGTCCTGGTTCGTTTCCATTACATTACCGTTTTTGAAAATATAAAACAAACGCGACCTTATTTTATATGTCAAAGCCATACATTATAAAATGATCTGTTTGCTTTGTAATTGACCAGCAAAACTTGCAATCAAACATGTGCCAGTTTTGCTAAAAAAAAAAACATGAGCCAGTTTAGCAATAACAAAATAACAATATAAAGTGCTAGCTACAAAAACTCACAAGGCCTTATAAGAACACAGTAATAATCTAAAAACCAATGATCAAGATTTGACATATAAGAGCACTCGATTACCAAAGCTCTTCTTGAAGTGACAAGCAATTTCAACAACTTCACAGGATAAATCCTCCAAATGAACGCGCCCCACGGGCTGGCCAAAAACCCATTTCCTCATCCCTGGCTCCCAGCCAGCCCTAGTTTCGGCCATGGGCAAACACTCCTCTTCCAAGAAACCCAAGCCCACCAGATCCAAATCCATCAAGATCCCGACCACCAAACCACCTGCTCCCTCTTCCTCGTCTCCCCCTCCTCAATCGGTTCCGCTCCCTGCTCCGTCTTCCCCCTCCTCACGTAGCCCTTTCGCCCCGGACTCGGAGTCGCTTATTCGCAGCAACAACGACCGCCTCCTTCACTCTCTGTCTTCTCTGCCCTCCATCAATGCTCCTCTCTCAAACTTGCCTCTGTTCTCTGAAATAGACTTCCCCGGTCTTGCTTCCTCTTTTGCTCAGTTAGTATTGAATGCTCCTCAGGATAAGGCTCCTCTCTCTTCTCCCCCAACATTGAATGTTTCTGCTGCTCTGGATAATGTTTTAATAACCCCCGTTGCTCAGTCGGAGGTCGTTAGTGCTTCTTTTCCATTGGCGGCTGTTTTGAATGCTTCCATAGTGGATTCCTCTGCTTTGATTGGCTCAAATGTCCCCACCAAATCTGTCTCGGCCACTGCTGATGGGGCTTCTCTTTTGGCCGACTCTCCACCCCCTTCCCCTGCTTTGGAAGCTTCTGTTCCCGCTCCCACTCTCGTTCCCTCTTTCTTGCAAGTTGCAGGCGACTCTACTGCTCCCAAAAAGAACCTGGCACTTCAGTTTTTTGATGGCATCAAAGATGGGGAGATCATTTTCTCTGACTTGGATGTGGTCGATCAAGTCGATAAATGGAGGCTCTCCCTCGTTGGTGCTCCTCTCGGGGACAAAATGGCTTTCCGTGCCATGGAGATATTCGTCGCCTTAAACTGGACGGGTGTTGTCTTGCCCAAGATTGTGCTTAATGATAATGGTTTGTTCATTTTTAAATTTGCAAAGGAAAAAGACTTGCTCTGTATTCTGGAAAGAGGACCATGGCTCCTCCCGGGTACGAAACCTTTGATTCTCAAACGTTGGTTCACTGGAATGTCGTTGGATCTTTCTTGCTTGGATTCCATCCAAATTTGGGTCACTTTGCCTAATCTCGACGTCCGGTTTTGGTCGGACCACATGCTTGGGAAGATTGGATCGACAATTGGTAGGCCCATTCAAATGGACCCTCAAACTGCTTATGAGGATCGTGCTTCCTATGCCCGCATCCTGGTTGAAGTCTCAGCTAGCTCTGATCTCGTTCGGGAAGTTCGTTTTGTGTCTCATGGTGAGACTGTCATCCAGGAACTGCAGTATGACTTTCTTCCTTGGCATTGCTCTGTTTGTAAAGTCTTTGGCCATAAAGACAAAGACTTCCCTGCCCCTGCTAAACTTGTGCCTGTCAACAAAGTTTCTCCCTCGGTCACTTCCCTGCACCATAAACATCTCTACAAACAGCCTCCCAAACATAATGTTAAGCCTGCTCTTCCCCCCTCCACCCAGCCACCCATTCTCCCCTCCCCTGCTTTGGCTACTGGACATGTTGCCTCTGTTTCAGCTGGTCATGCTCCTCCCTCTTCTTCGGCCCCTTCTTCTGTTGTTCTGGCGCAGTCGAGTTCGGGTTCATTGAAACAATCTGTTGTTGTTGCTAAGTCTGTTTCTGGCACTGTTGCTCAGCCTCCCTCTTCTTCGGCTAAGGGTCCTGCTCTGCATACTGTCACTCAGCGCCTCTCTGCTGCCTCGTCTAAGGCTTCTGGTCCTGCGCGGGTTGCTCTCCCTCCTCCCCCCGTAAGAGTTCTTAATGTGTTACGCCCGTATTGGCTGCTGGAACATTTGTGGTGCTAACCATTTCTCGAAGCACACGGCTATCTCTAATTTTGCTAGTCTTAGGTCTCTCAACCTTCTCGGGTTACTCGAGACTCATATTTCACCCTCTAATCTCCTTTCCATCGTCAAACGGTTTTTACCGGATTGGAGTCATGTTTCTAATGATGATTCAGTTAATAATATTCGTATTTTGGTATTATGGGATCCTTCGATCATTCAGCTTTCTGTTTTGGAGTGCTCTAATCAGTTTTTGCATTGTAAAATCACTCACATTCGGTCCTCTGCTGTGTTCTTAGTCACTTTTGTGTATGCCTTTAATGATAGCGCTCGTCGTTCGTTGTTATGGGATCGTATTCGTGACCTCTTTGTTGTCACTAGTTGCCCTTGGCTCTTGTTGGGCGATTTTAATGTGGTTTTGAACCATTTTGAGAAAATCTCTGAAGCCAACAATTCTTCTCCCATTGGTTCCGAGCTCTCTTCTTGTTTTGACCAGACGGATCTCTTTAATATGAATTTTCATCGTGCTACGTTTACTTGGAGCAATAAACAGAGTAACGGGAATGGCATTTGTTGTAAGTTGGATCGCTCCCTCATTAATGAACGTTGGTTGGACTGTTTCCCTTCGAGCTCCACTTTGTTCCGGCCTAGTAGTATTTCCGACCACTCCATACCTTGTCGGATGTGATTGTGAGAAAGAACATTCCTTTTCGTTTTTGTAATCACTGGGCCCTTCACGAGGAATTTTTGCCTAGCGTTGCTAATACTTGGAGCATTGATATTGATGGCAATGCCATGTTCCGCATCAAAGTTGGCAAGGATCGGCTGATTTGTATCCAAAATGATCTCAATGCGGACCCGTTCAACTTGACCCTGCGCGCTCATGAGAAGCAGGTGACCTGCTCCATCCTTGATGACTCTAAAATTCTCAAGTGTATGCTCTGTCAGCAAGCCAAGCTCTCCTGGCTGAAGTACGGTGACTCGTGCTCCTCTGTCTTCCATCGTTCCATCAAGAATCGTCGGTCCAGGAACACTATTCTTTCTCTCTATGATGATAATGGCATTCAGATTTCCCGCCCGGCTGATCTTTTGCAGCATGTCATTGAGTATTATGTGGGCATCTTGGGTTCTTCTTCCTCCGATGTCTCTTTTGTGGAGCATAGCAATGATGGAGGTCCCCTCATCTCTCCTGAGCACTCAAACACGCCTTTTACTGAGGTGGAGATTAGGAAGGCTTTGTTTGATATTGACCCCTCTAAATCGCCCGGGCCAGACGGTTTTAACTCGTTGTTTTTTCAAAAGGCATGGCCTGTTTTGGGATTGGACTTTACTGCTTCCATTCAGGACTTCTTCCGCTCGAACCGTATGCTCAAGCAGGTTAACCATGCGATCATTCATCTCATTCCGAAGAAGCTGAATCCCTCCTTTATGTCGGATCTTCGCCCTATCTCCTGTTGTTCAACTATTTATAAGACCATTACGAAGCTTCTTTCGGATCGTATTCGCCTTGTTCTCCCAGATATTATTTCTGAGTGTCAGGTGCATTTGTCCCCTCTCGGTCGATTAGGCACAACATTCTGGTTTGTCAGGAACTCTTTAAACATTATGGTCGTCGTAATATGTCTCCGAGTTGTGCCATTAAGATTGATTTCGGGTTCCCTTCGCAGATTATTAGCTGGATCATGACTTGTGTCTCGACGACTTCTTTTTCTGTCAACTTTAATGGTGAGATTAAAGGCTTCTTTGTCGGTAAAATGGGGATTCGTCAAGGCGATCCGCTCTCCCCTTACTTGTTTGTTCTTGTTATGGAGTATCTCAACCGTATGCTTGCTACTCTTTCTTTCAACCCCAGTTTTCAGTGGCATCCTCGTTGTGAGGCGACTCGCATTACCAACCTTGCCTTTGCGGATGATCTTATTATTTTCTGTCATGGCGACGAGTCGTCTGTTGCTACGGTGCTGGAGATTGTTTGTGTCTTTGGATCTCTGTCTGGTCTGCTTGCGAACCCCGATAAGACGTCCATCTTCTTTGCCGGTATGGATGATCTTATTAAGCAAAATATCCTCTCTTCCTCGGGCTTTGTTGAAGGCTCTCTTCCCATGAGGTATCTTGGGGTGACCCTTGGTTGTCATAAGCTTAAGAATGGAGATTTTTCGGAATTAGTGCTCAAAATGACCTCGAAGATCCACTCTTGGACAGTTCGTAGTCTTTCCTATGTGGGGCGCATCGAGCTTATTAGGGCCGTATCTTTCGGTATCTCCAATTTTTGGTGCATCGCTCTTATTCTTCCACCGGACGTGATTTCTCGGGTCCAGGCCATTCTTCGCTCGTATCTTTGGGCTGGTCTTGATTCTTCGCGTAAGTGCCCGATTGCTTGGAAGCATGTTACTCGTCCCAAGGACGAAGGTGGCCTTGGTTTTAAGGAGCTTCTCTCTTGGAACCAATCTTGTTTTGCTCGTTCGATTACGGAGCTTCTTGATTTCTCTCCTAATGTGTGGACTCGGTGGGTTTTTTCTAACCTCATGCATAACAGTAACATTTGGGATGTGCAAGGTCGAAGTTGTGACAGTTGGAGCTGGCGTTGCTTACTTCATGTGCGCGATATGCTACTCGCAGGTTCATCCCCGGATCTCATTTCGCCTCTTCTCACCAATCCCCTCTGGCAAGTTTGATGCCAACAATGCTTATAAGCTTCTTAGGAGTAATGGTCCGAGCTGGACTTGGGGCAATATCATTTGGAATAGGCTGCATATGCCTAAGTGCTCGGTGATCGCTTGGATGGCGCTTCTGAATAGGCTTCTGACTAGAGCTTGTCTTTCTCGTTGGATGTCTATTCCTAGCAGCTCTTGTGTTCTCTGCAATCTTGATACCGAGACTGCACACCATCTGTTGAACTGTTGCAGCTTCTCTCGGCATGTTCTCGGGGATATCCTGGATTGGCTTCAGCTGGTGCATCGGGAGAACAACATCCACTCCTGGTTTGAATGGGTTCTTCATAACAGGTGGCGTGACCGTCATTTTTCGACCTTATTGCTGCTGCTCTTTCTTCGTTTATCTACTTCATTTGGAAGCTTCGCAATGATATTGTTTTCAATGGTGTTTCCCCTTGTGCTCGCTCGTGCTCTCGGCTTATCATTGGTCATGTTCGTAATTGTGTAAATGCTCATGGCTTAAAACTCATTCTCCCTAAAGGTGGAGTTTTAGGATGAGCATTTCTTGCTTTGGGCTCTCCCCTTGTTTTGATGCTTCTTGATTTGCAGCTTGTTGCAGTCTCCTCTTGTAATCTCTTCTGTAATCTTCTCTTTTAATATAATTACCATCATTCGAAAAAAAAGCTCTTCTTGAATCTTACTAGTGATACAAAATCAAGCTCTCCATGTATTCCACTGTGTTTCCAACTGTGAAATTCTTCTTATTCTTCTTCAACATCAGCTCATGTTGATGAGTTTCAACATGAGCTGATGGTGCTTCCATGACAGTTTCCTTTTTCATCGGGATAGTCGGTGGATGTTGGCAAATGCCAATGCCAAAACAAACAGCAAAGGCCAAGAAGTGTTCACTACAACTCAGTGCAAGAACTAAAAGAATGAAAGACAACGAGAGAGAGATAGTTTTCTACTCAAAAAAATTCTGATCTTTCATTAACAATACAGCAAACACAATACAAGACATTATATAGCTAGGATGCCACAAGTAGCTTGCCAAGCTACTACTACACACGATCTTCACAAAAGATCTCCTACACACTATTACAACCACTACAAAAGACTACTATTTCAACTGCTCCAAAAAAGGCTGATTTAATTAAGAAAACATCAGCAAACTTGCTGTCATAAAACTCGATCAAACTAAACTGAATCTTGCAGCCTAAGTTATGAATCAATCTTCAACACCTTCCCTTGATTCTAACTTCATCATTCCAATCTTCCTTGAGAAGAACTCGTGTTTCACTTGACATAAAGCCTTGGTAAACAAGTCTGCATCCTGGTCGTTTGTTCCACAGAATCTAAGTGTTATGACTTCATCTGCTACCAACTTTCTAATGTAGTGATACTTGATCTCAATGTGTTTGGTTCTGGCATGAAATGCAGGGTTCTTTGCCATTGCAATTGCCGATTGATTGTCACACCAAATCAATGTTGCTTCCTTCTGTTCACAGCATAGATCTCCTAGCATTTTCCTTAGCCATACAGCTTGTCTTGCAGCAGCACAAGCAGCTACATACTCTGCCTCACTGGATGATAGAGCTATAGTTTCCTGCTTCTTCGAGCTCCAAGTAACAGCTCCTGAACCCAGGTTGAAAACTGACCCAGAAGTACTCCTTCTATCATCTAGACTGCCTGCCCAATCACTATCTGTGAACCCTTCAAGCTTTATCTCTTTCCTGCCTTCATACAGAATTCCTCTATCGATTGTACCAGATACATATCTCAGAATCCTTCTTGCAGCTCCAAGATGTTGTCTTGATGGTGAGTGCATAAACCTTGATACCACACTTACACTGTAAGCTATGTCAGGTCTCGTGTGTGTAAGATAGTTAAGGCCTCCAACTAAGCTCCTGAACAACTTCTCATCACTATTCTCAGTTCCATCAACTCTCTGAAGCTTGTCATTTGTGTTCATTGGAGTAATTGCTCCATCACTCCTCTCCATATGGAATTTCTTTACCATATCTCTGGCATATTTTTCTTGGCATAGAAAGATCCCCTTCTCATTCTGCTTTACCTCCAAACCAAGAAAGTATTGAAGTACACCAAGATCTGTCATCTCAAACTCAGATTTCATCACACCTTGAAACTCAATCAAGTACCTTTCTTAGTTGCTGAAATAGACAATGTCATCTACATATAGACACACCACAATGAAGCTTTGATCTCCTTCCCTCTTTACATAGAGAGTTGGCTCATTCTCACTCCTTTCAAAGCCATTTCTTGTGAAGAATTCATCTATCCTGCTATACCATGCTCTAGGGGCCTGTTTTAGCCCATAGAGTGCTTTGTGTAGCTTCAGCACTTTCCTCTCTTCTCCTTTCTTGATGAAACCTTCAGGTTGCTCCACAAACACTTCTTCCTGAAGTTCCCCATTGAGAAATGCTGATTAAACATCGAATTGATACACAGGAATTTGTTTCTGAGCTGCAATTGCCAACACCAATCTCACAGTTTCAAATCTGGCTACTGGTGAGAAAGTTTCTTCAAAGTCTATGCCTTCTTTCTGAGCATATCCCTTGGCAACCAACCTTGCCTTGTACTTCTGAACACTCCCATCTGGTTTATACTTGGTTCTGAACACCCACTTCAAACCAATCACATTCTTTCCATCTGGAAGTTCAGTTAACTTCCAAGTCTCATTCTTCTCAATTGATTGGATCTCTTCTGCCATAGCTTGCTGCCATTCTGACTTACTTGCAGCTTCCTCATAGCAATTTGGTTCTGTTACACTCAAAGCAACATCACAATTCTCATACAAATCTTCAAGAGATCTATATCTCCTTGGCCCAGATTCACTTGAGGAGCTTGATCCTGAGTTGTCAGATCCTGTGCTTGGGCTACTCACTCCTTCACTTGACTGACTTGAGCTTCCTGATGAATGAGAGAGAGAGGGGCTTGACTGACCATTCCCTGTATTGAAGCCTTGCTCTTGTTCAGCTGTCTCTGTTGCAGCTCCTTCAGACTCAGTGATTACAATCACCTCTTTCTGTATTGTTACAGCATGCTTCAAATTCCAGTCCCATTTAGACCCTTCATCAAATTCAACATTTCTACTTATGATTACCTTCTCAGCTATAGGATCATAAAGTCTATATGCCTTAGACTGTAAAGCATATCCAATAAACACACATTTGATGCTTTTGTCATCTAGCTTTGCTCTCACATTCACCATTGAATAAGCAATGCTCCCAAATACTCTTAGGTGACTTACATCTGGTTTCTTTCCACTCCAAGCTTCATAGGGAGTCTTGTTCATCACTGCTTTTGTTGGAGAGATGTTCAGAATGTAGACAGCAGCACTTACAGCTTCACCCCATAACTCATTAGGCATATCTCTTGCTTTCAGCATACTTCTTGCCATTTCTACAACTGTCCTGTTCTTTCTCTCGGCCACCCCATTTTGCTCAGGAGTGTATGGTGCTGTCAACTCCCTTTTAATTCCATGCTCATCACAGAATTCAGCAAACTTTGCTGACATAAATTCTCCTCCTTTGTCTGTTCTCAAAGCTTTGATTCTCTTGTTGCTTTGATTTTCCATTAGAACTTTGAATTTCTTAAAGTTCTCAAATGCTTCAGACTTTGCTTTCAGAAAGTATGTCCAGCTCATCCTACTATGATCATCAGTGATCATAAAGAAGTATTTGCTCCCTCCTATAGACTCAGTTTGCATTGGACCACACAAGTCAGCATGGAGTAGCTCGAGTATCTCACTTGCTCTCCATGCCTTGCCTTTAGGAAATGACTCCTTGGACTGTTTACCATAAATACAGCCCTCACACACTTCTAGTTCACCAATCTTTGGCAAACCTGACACCATCTCCTTAGCTTGCAACAACTTTAAGCTTTGCAGATTTATGTGTCCATATCTGTCATGCCAAAGCTGTGTTTCATCAGCCTTCTTAGCCATCATTGCCTTCCCTGCTTTAGATGACAGCTGAAGGGGAAAGACCTTATTCTTTCCCATAGCAGTGCTTACTACCAACTCATCTGATTTCTTATCTCTGATGAAGCAAGACAGATCATCAAACAGAACATAGAAACCAGTACACAACAGTTGTCCTACACTGAGCAGGTTATGAGCTAACTTTGGCACATATTGAACATCATAAATGAGCTTGACAGTACCTTTCTCAGTCATCATGGCAACTGTACCTCTTCCTTCAACCTCAATTTTGACACCATTGCCCAATCTGACATGGTTCTTTCTTGATTCATCGAGATCTTTGAATAGCTCCCTCTCACTTGTCATGTGATTGGAGCAGCCACTGTCAACATACCATGCTCCTCCAGCACATCTGCCTTGTGAGTTCTGTGACAACAAGAGTTTTCTTTCTGGTTCCTCTATCTCAGCCAGAAACAAGCATCCTTCATACTCCTCGAGTTCAGCATAGAAGAGCTTCTCCTCTTGATCAGCAAAGTTCAGTTTCTGATCCTCCTGTTGCACACCTTTGCCTTTATCTTTCTCCTTTGTCCAGCATTGAGCTTCCTTGTGACCAGACTTCTTGCAGTAATAGCATTTGATCACCTTCTTCTGTGAGTCAGAACTCTCACTGCCATGACTAGACCTTCCTCTTCCTCTTCCTCTTAAGCTAGTCCTTCCTGTTCCTCTGTTGGAGTGATAATGACTTCTTTCTTTGCTTTCATTTGAGCTCATGAAAGCCTTTTCTTCTCGTTGTTCATTTGATCTACTCAACCTTTCCTCATGAGCTTGCAGTGATCCCATGAGCTCATCAAATGAATACTCATCCATGTCTTTAGACTCCTCGATGGCTGTCACTATGTGGTCATACCTACTGGTAAGACTTCTCAGCACCTTCCCAACGACATGTTGGTCAGAGATCTTCTCTCCATAAGATCTCATATGTTGAACAATGCCTGATATCCTGGATAAGTAATCCTGCACCTTCTCCTTATCTTTCATAAGAGAAGTCTCGAATTCTCTTCTTAAAGATTGCAGCCTCACAGTAATCACCTTCTTATCACCTAGATATTCCTTCTTCAGGATGTCCCAAGCCTCCTTGGATGTTGTTGCTGAGGCGATTCTAGGAAAGATCTCATCATCGAGTGCTTGTTGTATCATGAACAAAGCCTTCGCATCTCTTTTCCTTTTCTCTTTCAAGGCCTGATCCGGTGTCTCTGTTCCATCATCTTCGAATCCTTCTTCGACAAGTCCCCACATCTCGTGAGACCTGAAGAGGGTCTTCATCTTGAGACCCCAGAACTGGTACTTCGTACCCTTGAAGATAGGCAACTGAGCCCCACCATTTCCATTGCCTCCATTGTTCTGCATCTTCAATATCTTGTGAATGAATTCCTCACACACTCAATTGATCTCCTGGGATCGAAACCCAGATGCGCTCTGATACCAATATGTTGGCAAATGCCAATGCCAAAACAAACAGCAAAGGCCAAGAAGTGTTCACTACAACTCAGTGCAAGAACTAAAAGAATGAAAGACAACGAGAGAGAGATAGTTTTCTACTCAAAAAAATTCTGATCTTTCATTAACAATACAGCAAACACAATACAAGACATTATATAGCTAGGATGCCACAAGTAGCTTGCCAAGCTACTACTACACACGATCTTCACAAAAGATCTCCTACACACTATTACAACCACTACAAAAGACTACTATTTCAACTGCTCCAAAAAAGGCTGATTTAATTAAGAAAACATCAACAAACTTGCTGTCATAAAACTCGATCAAACTAAACTGAATCTTGCAGCCTAAGTTATGAATCAATCTTCAACAGTGGAGAAGATGAAAATCTTTTTTGCTTTGCTAAAAACCTAGTTATACACCTAAAGATTATAAACAGTTTCCTTAAGCATTTTTTTTGCGGGTGCAGGGTTGGTTAGTTCCGCTTAAGAAGGAAATTGGTTACTGAGCTGGTTACTGCATACTTGAGTTTGTTTGAGATGACATGTTTGAGACGAATTGCTGAACTTCAGGGGGTTCCTCATGAATCTGCAAAACATCAGTAGACGAATTTCTGAACTTTTCCACCCAATCAACAGGTTTATGGATCTCAGAGGGATGTGGAGCAGCAGTACCGTCCATGATGAAGCGGGGATATCCATACTGTTTACAATTCTACCCCGTAAAAGATCTCTCGGTTCTTCTCCATCATCTTCTTATCTCGATGAGTCTCAAGGTAGTAACACATCACCCTATAACCATAGCTCAACAACATCTCGCCATTCCTCTTCACCAATAAAAAACTCATTTCCGAGGATTAAAACAAACTGATGAAGGAAAGATAACGCGTTGAATCCAACTCCAGGACTTAACATCGTCTCCTAACTTTTCCAACACCCATATAGTCCGCTATATCTATACATGTCAATAAATGCAAGTGAACAACCGTCATTAACTAATGTGAGCTCATGGAGATGCCTTTCATCAAAGCCAATGTTCACATCAGTCACATGCAATCCAAAGGAAGCAAACAACTCACTCCTAAAATCAAATGAAACCAACTCTAGAAGACTTGACCGACCATATCTTGCAAGGTCATATATTACACCGTTCAAAGGGATGGGTCTCTTCCCAGACCCATCGCCGAAACGAAAACTAAAACCTTGACTCTCCCCTTGAAATTCAACTGTCTTCCATGAATTAGTGCCAAGGGTATATATTGCTACGAGTGGCACGACATTCGTCGGTTTCATCACAAATCTGACAAACTTGTAATCCTTAATCAACGGATCAAACCATAAGCCGAATTCAACATACTTGGCATCTATTGGAGGATCAGGATATGGAGGCAAGGGTAGGGTTTTTCTAATGGAAGGGTTCCACAACATTAAATCTGATCCCTGCTTTGACTGTAGCATGAACAATCCATCAATGTGGGAGACAATAGACCAACGCTTGAGAACCAATTTGCCAGGGCGAGTGGTTCTGAGGACATTGGGTGAATCAAGGTCGCTTTCGAGAAAGCCGAGGCTGAAACTCGTTCTGAGGGTTTTGGGGTTTTTGACGACACATTTATTTGAGGCATTATATACAAAGAAGAGGTTGGGCGGAGGAGCGGATTAAGGATTCTAGTTTACATAACGAGTCAATCTATAGGTTCATGTTATATTTTTATAATAATTTAAATGGTTTTGAAAAAAGAACGATATCATAATAAAATAAGATTTTTCAAAAGCATTTAACACGTATTATTTTTCTAATAATACGTGTTAAATAATTACCAAAAAGATATCACCATAATATCTTTACCAAAAGAATATTACAATAAGATTTTTCAGATTTAAAAAATAAGGGTAAATTATATCGTTTCCCTTTTTCTATTTTTTATAATAAATTAGTTAGATTTGGAAAATCAGGTAAACGAATATTACAATGAGATTGCATGCGTTATTTTGATATTTTATTATTGATGCGGGGATAAGTCGCTGTTACCAAACTTCGAATAGAAACTCGAACAGAGAAGAGAGACGGAATTAGAATGAGATAAAAGCCAGTTGAAACCAAATCAAACAACGATAAACCCTCGAACTTAGGAACAAGAACATTACTGAATGATGAAGAAACCTCAATGAATTACAACCAAACACAATGACTATGATAGGTCAATACAGCTAGAGGATGTTCTATGGAGACTCGATAACACCAACCTTATGGAAGAGATTGACACACACAAGTACAACTAGAGATCTCCCCAAAAAGATCGAGTGCAGCTTTATTGCAATTGATGAGTAGCCCAGAGATCTCCCCAAAGAAGACTGAAAACTTATTACAGTTGATGAGTAGCCCAGAGATCTCCCAAAAAGATTGAGTGCAGCTTTCAAGATCTTGACTGACTCGAGGTCACCTCTGGAGAAAAGGATGAGATCGTCAACGAAACAGATGTGAGCGAGGGAAATCCGTTCGCATTTGGGATGGTGGTTAAAGTTGGGGCCTTGGGTTTTGGAGGAGACGATACAGGATAGGTATTCAATGGCAAGGGGAAAAAGGTAAGGAGATAAGGGACAACCCTGACGAAGACCCTGACTGCCTCTGAAAAATCCCTCAAGACGACCATTTATTCTAATCGAGAAGGGGGCATTAGTGATGCAGACACGAATCCAGTGAATCAGACGATGAGGAAAGCCAAATACATAAAGGACATGGATGATGAAAGAATGGTTGATCATGTCAAACGCCCTACAAATATCCACTTTTATAGCACATCTCGAACTCATATTTGAGCGGTCATAGTGCTTGAAAAGTTCCTAGCAGAGGAGAGTGTGATGACGTATGGAAATACTCGGGATGGAGGCAGCTGGGAGCCTTCCTTGCTGCTCGCCAACAATGTTTTCGAGAACTTCTTTAAGCCGATCAATAATGAGCTTAGCAATGGTTTTTGAAATAGTTGAGCAGCAAGAAATGGGCCTGTAGGAGTGGATGGTAGAAGGGGTGTTGGATTTAGGGACAACGGCGAGGGTGGAATGGTTTATCTGTTTAAGCATCTGCCCGGAGACGAAGAAATCTAGCACATCAATGCAAAACTCAAGGCCAACAATGTGCCAAGCCTTCTTGAAGAACAAGGAGTTGAAACCATCAGGTCCCGGGGTTTTGTTGTTACCAATAGCAAATAGAGCATTTTTACTTGTTCACCATTGAAATCGGCCACAAGAATTTGATACAGGTCAGACGTGCCTCTGGGACCCAGAAGAGCATATCTAGTGATGAGCGGGGTGGCATTGTTGGAGGTGCCGAGGAGGATCTCATTGTGACGGATGAAGGCTAGAGGCAATAACAATTGGATCACTAATGACCCAATAAATGGGATCAGTGAGGGAGAGGATGGCCGCATATCTTCTTCGCCCTTGGACATGGCGAAAGAAGAAAGAGCTACACTTATCAGAATACTTCATCCATTCCACCTTCTCCAGCTGGTTAACAGTAGTACGGAGAGATTTAGCTTGAGATTTGAGCTGAGATATAGCATTGTCTTCCTCCAACATAAGATTGACATCAAGAGGGGATTGTTGCAAGAGGCTTTGAATGTTGCCAAGATTGTCTTTGGACAACTTGATTTGCGAATATAGGTTTTCCATGGCGAGACTTCTGAATTTTTTAAGGAGGCCTTTAAGAGATTTGAGTTTTCTTACAACCCTGTACATGTGGTGTCCATGAACATCCTCACACCATACTGCAGCAACAACTGAGGCAAAATTCTCATGATGGACCCAAGCATTGTTGAACTTAATAGAGCTTTTCTGGCGAGGGATCTTATTGACGAGGTGGACGATGATCACAGAGTGATCAGGGAGGTTGGGGAGGTCAAAGTGGACAGTGGAGTTGGGGAAGGAGACGTGCCATGAGTCATTGAGAAGAGCTTTGTCGAGCTTACACCAAATCATGTTGTTTCTAGTCTGCTTGTTAGTCCAAGTGAACTTGCAGCCACTATAGAGGTGATCGAGGAGATGCGAAGCACTGAGAACATCACCCAATTCATACGGGGCATTAATAGGAGAGGAGTCGTCACCAAGGATTTTATCTGAAGTTTCAAGAAAAGTATTAAAGTCGCCAAGAACCATCCACAGGCCACTAACAGTCGAGTGCACAACAGCGATATCAGCCCAGAGTGACCGTCGGAGAGCCGGGGTATTGTCCTCATAAACAAAAGTGCAATCAAAGGAGTAATTTCCACAAAAGAGGAGACAACATCATGGATCATTTGGGATCAGTAGACCGTAAGGGAGTAACAGATACCTTAACTGGATTCCAGAGGATCCAGATACGACAGTTGCGGGAGAGCATCAAGTTTGAGAGGGAGTCCCAAGAAGGGATGACGGAGCGGGAGAGAGGGGGAAAAGAGGTGGAGTTGAGACGGGTTTAGAGAAGAGTAACAATATTTGGGTTATGTTAAAGAATAAAGTCTTTGACAATTCGTTGTTTGGCAGGGTCATTTATTCCCCTGATGTTCCAACAAACAAGAGAAGGACTAGACATTAGACAAGGCGGGGGGGAGAGGGGGAGAGAGATTTCTTGTGTGAGAGGGGTGACAATTGATGATTCCTCGTTTTGTAGATTGAATAAAAATAAGATAGAAGAACGCGCTTTTATTGACTAGAACAGATGAAGTAGTTTGATTCGATTGTTTTATCTCTATTTGATTCTCTATCTACACATGAATCACCTACAGATCGAGTTTCTCTCTCAAGAAGTTTTGACCTCCTGTTTGGAAAGGTGAGGTCCCTATTTATAGGGATTGAGTTGCTTCTGAAACGTGTCACTTGAGTACTTCTTATTAGTGGTGGCAAGCAGGAGGTGGATGCGCTTATACAGGCAGGTGACATGAGGAACGAGCGCATTCTCGTCAAGTTCGGAGCGTTTTGGGGCTAGCTTGGAGCGCGTTGCGTATATGAATGCAAGATATCTGAGGTGTCCGAATGCTGGTTCCATCAACGGTAGAGTGGATTTTTTAGAGGACGGAGCATGCCATTTAATGTGGAGGAAGAAGAGGGGAGTAAAGCATGAGAAGGAGGTTGTGAGGTGGGAGGGTGGTTCCATTTGCCATCTTCTCAAGATCAATAGTTTGGAGGCCAAAGTCCATGGAGCTTGTTCAAGTATTGCTATAAGGTCCTCTTCCTTATCAAAATGAAACACAAAGATACCATTATCCTTCCTTCTGATGAGCGACAGAGTACCGTTTTTATTCTCGGGATAACGCTTAAAGGAATGGCTTTGGGGCCAGCTTTTCTATTTTTGACAGTGTTGGCGAAGAATTTCACAAGAGGTGGAATTTGCTTAGTTGGGGGAAGCTCAACAACTGAGGAGTGCTCAACAGGCCCAGTGCCAACTTTAGGCAATTGGGGGTCAAGGTCTCGACCTGAGGTGGCGACTCAAGAGCAGGTTCAGCAGAGGCCACAACACAAGGCGGCAGTTCAAGAGAGGATTCAACAGGTTATGGGAGGGCGGTATTGGGTCCTTCCAGAAGAAGCTGACTCTGAGCAGGGGGAAGCGGCAGCTGAGCCGGGTTGCTAGACGAGGGGAGAGGGCGAAAATCCAGTTCCATATTGGGGTCCGGAATAAGGCCAGAGGTCACAATGGGGGAGGGGTTCTTATGAGCTACTGAAGAAGCATGGTTAGGGGTAGAGAAGAGCGAGCTCACAATGTCCAATTCCAAAGAGGGAGGAGGGGGGAGGCCCAGATTGTTCAATCAACTGTTGTTGCTGATAAGTTTCTCTTGGAGGTCACATGAAGGGTTATCGTCACCATCACTAATGATAGCAGGGGAGGAAGGGGGTTGATGATGTCTGAGATTCTCCTCGAGTTCTTCTTCTTCCTTTTGTCCCGATCCTTCTTCTTGCTCCCCATCGGGAGGCAAGCACAGCGGTGGCGGCGAAACCCTAGCAAGCGCACTCACTTCTCCCTTTTGGCGTGCGTGAGGCGTGTTCCTTACCACAGTAAGATCGTTAGGGGTTCGTTTTAGTCATTATAAAGACTATTTTTAAACGTTGTTTTGTAGCATTCTAACCAGTGCAAAACAATTCTGCTAAAAAATCTCTTGTATGTCCTAACATACAACTTACAATCATATAAATAAGAATTGAAGTTCTACTGATTGATCATGAAAAGTGGACTTATGTAGAAAGTTTTTTGTGGTGTGACGAGGCGAATTGTCGTATGCCAAGTCAAGTAATCCTAACAAGCTCACTAACAAGTATAGTAGGCAAGCAAGGGTCGAATCCCAAGGGAATCAGGTTATCGATTCTTAAAGTTATAATAATGATTAACGAGTGTAAGTAACCAAAGGGGGGTTTTTTGTATGTTTTAAGAACAAAATAACGAAGGTTGATTTGGATTGTAAATATATCAATGGAAGGTGTTTCACTCGACAATTATCCACTAAAAGATTAACAAGTTGATCATAAACTCCTTTTAATCCTATGTCGAATTACTCCTATGATCGTTCTAATCCCTGTTCTAATGTATTTATTAGTCCAACTAGTCCTAATAACCCTTACTCAACTATAACCTTGAAACTTTCAAGATTCAATAATAAAGCAGCTTTAAGTTCTGGAATGGATAGATACATGCAATACCATAGACAACTAGTCAGATACTCGACATGTACTCAATTCTCTTCACAATTGACATTCACAACTAGTTCATGCAAATTGTGTGTGCTACAAACAAGTATGATATTTCAACTAGAAATAACCAAACAATAGCAATATGAATGAGATGAAACTACTTAGATGGCCAATCTAAATGAGCAAATCTAATTCAATAACAATACACACAAGAGAATAGAGACAATCAATATGAATAGAACAAAGGAAAGGAATCTCACAACTTAATCAATCCGAAAGCTTCAAATGTCAAGCAAAACAATGGAAACTTAGCAACTCATGAAGTTCTTGAGGAAAACTCTCAAAACTTGGAAATGGAATGTGTAAGATGATGGAAGATCATCAACCCCTAAAACCTATAAGTCTCTGCAGAATTCAACTGACAAATTGAAGCTAAAAACGTTATAAAAACGTTACAAAACTTAACACAACATACTAAATCGGGCAAATGAAGAAAGTCTTCTCTGGCGGATTTCCGCGATCGCGGATTTTCTTCTGTGATCTGGCTTCTTCAGGTGGCATTTCCGCGATCGCGGTTTGGGACCCGCGCTCGCGGAATTTCTTCTGTGATCTTGGCTGGTCCAATAGGTTTTCCGCGATCGCGGTTTGGGACCCGTGATCGCGGATTTGGCTTCTGTGGCTTCCTTGGCTTCGTCTTCAGCTGCTTCCAATGCTACATGTGGTCTTCTTCAGCTTCGACTCCTCTTTTTATGCTTCAATTCTCCACATCATCTTCTGTAATCTCATGTGTAACTCAACTCTCCAAAACTCCATGATTACAGAATACATCATAACATCTAGCATAATCCTATACAAAATGAGCTAATAACCTATAGTAGCGCTATGTAAAATACCGCTTATCATGGTGTTTGCTATCAAGACTGCAATAATACTAATTCAATACTTCGTATGATAGTGATTGTAATTCAATCTTAGCTGTATCAATTCATCCACTGAATTTTGTGTGGCACCGTCCGAAGTTTGATGCATACTAACTCTAGAGCGATGCGATTGACAACAGAAGTTAAAGTACATAAAGAAGTATAAAATCTACCTCACTGTGCAAGCTGGTCGATAATAACTTTGCAAACCGCCGTTTAAGTTTGGATGGTTAAAAATAATTTCGCCCTTAATATTGATTTCTTTTTTATCCAAAGGTTGGGGATACCCATTTATTCAATCGAAAATATAAATTACATAAGCTCAGGGACTGACTGATCAAATTCAAGGAGTCTCATCAAATCTTCAGGGGGTTCCTCATGAATATGAAAAACATCAGTAGACGAATTGCTGAACTTTGCCAGCAGCACCGTCCATGATGGTGCAGTAACCAGCTCACTAACCTTGCGATCACCACGCGATGAAGCGGGGATATCCAATCCATACTGTTTACAATTCTACCCCGTCAAAGATCTCGTTGGCTTATTTCTGATGAAAAGAATTGTATGACCATGCTCAGTAATGGATGAACCTTAGAAGGTGTAAAAACTTTGGAAAAAAAGTTCAATGAACGTGGTATTCTGTCATTATATTGCTATCTGAGACTCCTTACTTTGTTTTCTCAGAGAATCCAGTCATTTACTTATTAGTAGCCTTCAAATCTGACATACTTTAAGAAGAAATATAAAACATGTGATATACATGGAAGTTTTTATAGAAAAAATGAGTTAAAACATGCACAAAGTTTTTATAAATCACAATTGGAACCAATGTGACCTGTGATAAAAATCCAAGTGCTAGACACAAAAACTCAAGGCGTCAAATAACATGAACAGAGCAATAATCCAATAACAAATCAACATAATTTGACATATAAGACTATCAAGGCTCTTCTACAGTCTTACTAGTAATGCAAAATCAAGCTCTCCATGTATTCCACTGTATTTTCGGGTACGGATTTCTTCTTATTCTTCTCCATCATCAGCTTCTGTCGACGAGTTTCAAGGTTGTAACATATCACCAAATAACGATATTTAAACAACAGCTCGCCATTCTTCTTCAGCAATAAAAAATCCATTTTGCAAAGATCAAGACAATCTAATGATGTAAAGGTTTGTAATTTCCTAAGTTGTTTAGGGGTTGCATCCCACCTAGTCTAGCTACCACTAGGACTTGTCTTAGCCTTGAAGTCTCATCCCTGGTGCAAGTTGGCATGGAGCCTTAGGCTAGAGCCCTTGTGCTGGATGTTGGCTCGGTAAGAAGATGGCCCCAAACAAATGCTTCAGATCAATCACTTCTGGACTTGAGCTCACTGATACTCGTTACTTGGGCTTCACAGATACTCGGTACTGGGCTTACCTTTGGGCCTTGTCTTCTGGTGTGTATATTGGTAACTCTCTCCTGGACTTTACCGTTGCTTTGTCCTCTTGTTCATTTGTGATGCTTGGCTGTAAAACGCTGCGTTTCACTTAAGTAACCTAGAGTATATATGCTGGTGCTATCCTCTGGAGTGAGTTAGGTCACTCTCTATTTCCGCCGCTCTCCACTGTTCTCTCCAGATTGTGAGCTAGGGCTTCTTTGGCGATTTCTTTCTCTGGTGGTTCATTGATGGAGGCTGAGTGATTGATCTCATAGTGAAGCTGCAGAAGACGTGCTCTCAACTGTTGTTGAAGACTCAGGGGGTTTCTCTTCCTTTGTTTGAGTTGTTGTTTCTGCTTAAGTTTGGTGTGGTAGCTTAAGGCTTTGGTGAACGATTACTCTCTGTAATTCTTTGTTATTAGTGGATTGGACCATCATCTTGAGGTCCTGAGGAGTAGGCTTAGTCTGAACCTCGTAAAAATCCCTTGTGTGCCTTTACTTTGCTACTTTGCTTTCGTTATCTTCAAATAACTAGGATAGCTAAAGCTTCCTTCGATCCAAATAAGGTTATCACTTCAAAGTGGTATCAGAGCCAGGTTATACCTGCTCTCTGTGTGAATCTGGGGTAACTAGCTTGGAAATACTCGATCTGTGTTTAAAAACCAGATTGATTGGTCCTAAGTTTGAAACCCTAAGTTCACAGATCTGTTTTTATGTGTTCTTTGATCTAGATTTTGTGTTTCTTGTTTGGTTCTCTGTTGTCTTGGTAGAGTTACCTGCTCAGTTTAGGTTTTATTTCTATGGCTGAGCCATCTTCATCTGCATCTGTTAGGATAAAACCTTTAGATGGTAATACTGGCTGTGCTATGTGGTTGATTAAAATGAAGGCTATTCTAATCAAGGAAAAGTGCTGGAAAGCTGTTGAAGGAAGGTATACTGAAGAGACCACTGCTGCTGAGAAGAAAGAAATGGATGAGCAAGCCCACAGTGAAATAATGATAAGACTATCTGTTGAGGTGGCTAGGCAAGTCCTTGATAAGAAATCAGCTAAGGATCTCTGGGATGCCATACAAGATATCTTCTTGGTAAAATCCCTCCCTAACAGAATTAGTCTTCTATGTCAACTGTTTACATATAAAATGAATTTGAACTTGCCTCTAAATGACAATCTTGATAAATTCCTTAGACTTACACAAGATCTGGAAAGATGTGGTGATAAGATTAAGGAAGATCATCAAGCTGTGTTGTTACTCAATGCATTGCCTACACAGTTTGACACCTTTAAGGATGTCATACAGTATAGCAATGAAGAGTTAACAAAGAAGATGATTTTAGAGTCTATAGTTCAGAAAAATGAGGCTATGAAGGTGTTTAAGACTAAACAGGAATCTAAAACTGAAATTTTGATGGTCAAGTCACAGTTTAAGGGTAAGAAGCATAACCAGTTTAGGAAATATTCTGAAAAGGACTACAACTCTAAGGAAAACTCTGAGTTTTCTAAGGATGATAAGAAAACTATCAAATGCTTTTATTGTAGTAAAATGGGACATACCTCTAAAAACTGTTTCAAAAGAAAGAAAAAAGAAAAAGAGGGTAAAACACCCCATGAAACTGCTATCTGTGAATCTTCCACTTATGCTCATGAATTGCTTGTTGTTGGGAATGCTAGTGATTCTAGATCTTGGATTTTAGACTCAGGCTGTACTATGCATGCTACACCTTATAAAATTTTGTTTAATGAAATTAAACTTTATGATGGAGGTGAAGTGTTGTTAGGTGATCATTCATCCCTAGCTATTAAAGGCATATGTACTGTCCCACTTAAGCTTAAAACTGGAGTCATTATTGTGCTTAGAAATGTTAGGGGGGTTCCTGGACTAAGAAGGAACCTTCTCTCTGAAAGTGTCTTTGATGACTTAAACTGTCAAATTATCACTTATCATGGTGTCAGAACTGTTTTGAGGAATGACAAAGTCCTTATAAAATCTGTTAAGATGAATGGTCTTTATCATGTTACTGCTGAGCCTGTTGAGTGCAATGTTACTGTTATTAATGAATGTATGAATGAGAAAGACTCAAACCTGTGGCATTCCAGAATGGGACACATAGGAAACAAAGGTCTTAATGAGTTGTTTAAACTTGGTATGCTAAGTCAAAAACCTATTGCTTTAGACAAATGTGAAACCTGCATATTAGATAAACATGTTAAGAGTAGTTTTAAATCCTCCACCTATGTAGCTTCCAAACCACTTGAATATGTCCATTCTGATCTTTGGGGCCCTGGCCAAGTGGATACTATTGGGGGAAGAAGATACTTCATCTCCTTAATAGACCACTATTCAAGGAAAGTATGGATATATCTCCTGAAAAACAAGAATGATGCTTTTGAAAGTTTCAAACATTGGAAAGGGTGAAAGTTGAGGGTGAAACTGGCTTTAAACTGAAATGTTTAAAAACTGACAATGGTTTAGAGTTTTGCAATTCTGTATTTGATTCCTACTGTCATGAAAATGGAGTAAAAAGGCACTTAACTGTGCCTGGCACTCCACAACAAAATGGAACAGCTGAAAGAATGAATAGAACATTGCTAGAAAAGGCAAGATGCATGCTCATTTCTTCTGGTATGAAACATTCTATGTGGGGTGAAGCTATAACAACTGCTGCATACCTAATCAACAGAAGCCCTTCTTCTGTTATTGGTTTTAAAACACCTCAAGAGGTATGGACAGGTAAGCAACCTAGCATAGAACATTTAAGACCATTTGGATGTACTGCCTACTCACACCAGAGTGTTGGCAAGCTACATCCAAGGTCTCAAAAATGTGTTATGCTTGGTTACCCTGAGGGTGTTAAGGGCTATAAACTGCTCCTTATGTAAACCTAGGGGTTATAAGGTTATACTTAGTAGAAATGTGATTTTCAAGGAAGATGACTTCCATTTTAGAAATCTACTAACTACTTCCACTGAGAATGTTGTGGAACAGGAAAATGAGCAAGGCACCAGTATGACTCAGTTCTACACACCTGGACCAAGTGATGACAGTAATGATGAAGAACTTGACATGGAGCTGTCATTTGATCTTCAAGGATCCATATCCTCTCAAGGTATAGAACCCGCAGGAGAAAATTCTCCTATGAGCAATGAACAAGCCACTCAGGTAAATTATGATCCCTTAAACTCTCAAGGTGAGCAAACTGATCTACATTCTCCTGATCTCTCTGTGATCTTACCTGAAAATGTGAATGAAGTTGCTGATGATGTCTCTGAATGTGTTGATGCTTCTAATGTGAATGATGACTTTGTTGAACCTCATAACTTGAATAGCTATCAACTCACTAGAGACAGAGTCCCTAGGGATAGAATTCCAAACAGAAAATACATGTCTAATGTTTTTGAGTTTGCCTTTGTTGTTGCTTCTGTTGTGAATAACTTCACCCCTGAATCCTATAATCAAGCTATAAAATGCAATCATGCTAAAAACTGGAACCTAGCTATGAAAGAGGAAATTGACTCAATGCATGTTAACCACACATGGACCCTTGTCCCTAAACCTCCTCATGCTAGGATCATTGATTGTAAGTGGATTTATAAGCTCAAAGAAGGTATAGAACCTAATGACCCACCTAGATACAAAGCTAGGTTAGTGGCTAAAGGTTATACTCAGAGAGAGGGTGAAGATTATGATGAGATTTTTGCTCTTGTGGTTAAGTACAAAACCATGAGACTCTTGCTTGCTATGACTGCTGTCTATGATTTTGAATTGGAACAAATGGATGTTAAAACTGCATTCCTTCATGGTGACCTTCATGAAACTATCTACATGTCCCAACCTAAAGGTTTCATTGATGAGAAACAACCTAATCATGCCTGCTTACTTAAGAAATCCATCTATGGCCTAAAACAGTCCCCTAGAAACTGGAACCTGAAGTTTGATTCTTGCATGATGAAGTTAGGTTTCACTAAAAGCAAATATGATACCTGTTTGTATTTCAAGAATGTTAGGAGTTCTGATCCTCTATATGTCTTGCTTTATGTTGATGATATCTTGATTATGAGTAAATCCAGAGCTAGAGCTTTAGGCATTAAAGAGGAACTTAAAAAGAACTTTGACATGAAAGATCTAGGGCCAGCTAAGAGGATTCTAGGAATTAAGATAACTAGAGATAGACCTAATAGGAAAATGTGGCTAAACCAATCTGAGTATACCTTAAAACTTCTTGAAAAATTCAACACTGATAAGGCTAAACCCAATGTTATTCCTTTAGGTAGTCCCCTTGACTTGACTAGACCTAGTGAACCCTTAACTGCAGAAAAAAGCACTAGAATGAATTCTATACCCTATGATTCTGTTGTTGGCTCTGTGATGTATAACATGATCTGTACCAGACCTGACTTAGCCTTTTCCATTAGTGTGTTAAGTCGTTTTATGTCTAATCCTGCTGAGAAACACTGGTCTGCTATGAGATACCTCTTGAAATATTTGGCTGGAACTGTTCATTTGGGTCTTGAGTATGGAAAACATACTGACACTGGTGAACTATATGGTTATGTGGACTCTGATTATGCTAGCAACAAAGATAACAGGAAGTCCACAACTGCCTACATGTACACTTGGTGTGGTGATTGTGTTTCATGGAAATCCCAACAACAATCTATTGTTGCACTATCCTCTACTAAAGCTGAGTACACTAGTAGAAAAAACACCTGTTGCAGCCCCCCTGTTGAGGCGGTCACCTTAAAAACCGACGCAAAAAGTCTTATTCTACTATCTGTTGAGGCGGTCAGTCGTTTAGTTCGCTGCAACAGGTACTTTAGAGGCGGGCAAATATCCGTTCGCCTCAAATATTATTTGTGTTTTTGACTTGTTGAGGCGGTCAGTAAGGCGCCCGCCTCAACAGAGCCCAAAAATTAGAGGCGGGCAGTAAGACGCCCGCCTCAACAGATGCGTAAAAACAATTAGAGGCGGGCAGTCATGCGCCCGCCTCAAATTATAACAACAATTAGAGGCGGGCAGTCATGCGCCCGCCTCAACAGATGCTGCGTAAAAACAATTAGAGGCGGGCAGTCATGCGCCCGCCTCAACAGATGGTTAAAAAACATTAGAGGCGGGCGCATGACTGCCCGCCTCAACTGCTTCTCAAATTAATTAACAGCGCGCGAACTGCAGCTTCATTATATTTCCTTCATTTTCAGTCGACTGCGCAACTTCCTCCTCCTCTTCGCAGCCTCCTCCTCGCCGCTTCCTCCACGTCTCGCCGCCTCCTCCAACTCACCGCCTCCTCCTCGCCTCGCCGCCTCCTCCTCCTCCTCCAGCTTTCGTCCTTCGAGTCATCGAGGTAGGTGAAACTTCCTCCTTCGCAAATTGTTTTTGGATTTTGATGTGCAGGAGTTGATTCCTTTTGTGGTATGAATGGTTGATTTTTGTTGTTGTGGGTGATTACTCCCTTATTTGGTGGAATTTTGATTGATTATGTTGTTTTGGTTCTTTAGGAAATTTTGATGCACTCCAAGTGTTCGGTAAAATGCCTAAACGAAAATTTAATCTTAATCTTGTCAATTTTACTAGTTCTTGTTAATACCTTTCATGTATGTTTAGGATAATTAGTGTGTGATCAAGTTTCTTTTTGTCACATTCATCATGATTCTGAGCTTTAGCTTTCTCTTTTCTTTTTGACTAAAAGTGCTTTCCTTCCCTATTTAGTGTTTATGTTGATCTTGCTGGCTCATATTTGTCAGTTAGGTAGTATCAATCTGGAATCAGGTAGTTGTTGAATCAGGCATTTAGGCTACTCTGTTTACATCATTAAGAATATGCAGACAAGTAGCCTTCAAAATCTTTATATCAAATGTTTTATAAAGGATGTGGGTAAGAATGCAAGATAAAATTATCCAGCCAATCATGTAGAGTAGGATAAGAGGCTCATTTGGTTGATTGCAGGAGTGGGATTTATGGTCCCTAGATTAGATTACAGTTATCTCCTTTTATTGAGATAATTTTCAAATTTTGTCACTTTTTAGCATGACTTGATAAAAATTGTAGGAAAACAAATGAAATATGTCGATGAGTGATTTTAATGAGTTTTGCATGAGATATTGTTTTGTTAGCTAGATATCCAAATAATTTTATTTTATTTCAATGAGTGTTTTCAATGTTATGTATGTATTGGTCTTTCTACAGTTTTCTCTAGTTATTAGAAATGAGTCGTCGTTGAATGTACGGTGATCATACTACAGCTGAATATTTGAGTGGGGTTGGGGAGTTTATTAGATGTGCTTTAGCCAACCAACAGAGTACAAAAGCCGAAAAAATCTATTGCCCCTGTCGTGATTGTAACAATGTAAGGAGGTTAGCAGACATTGATGAGATTGAGGATCATTTATTTCGTCGTGGGTTTAAGCAAGATTATCATGTTTGGTTTTGGCATGGAGAGAAAATACCTGATCGTCCAAGTTCTAGTGTAAACGAATTTGATCTTCAGGTAGACAGTGATGAGAGTGATGATAACATTTCTGAGAATTATGAGATGGATGATGATGATGATGATGAGCAAGAGGATGAAATGAATGAGATGATGGATGGGGTGAGAGATCGCTTGGATGAACGACCTAAGGTGTTAGAACAACTAACAAAGGCTGCTGAGACGCCTTTGTATCCTGGGTGTACAAAATTTACCAAGTTAGAAGCTTTGTCAGTGCTATACAACTTGAAATCGAAGAGTGGCTGGACTGATTCGAGTTTCACGACCTTATTGGAGTGGTTAAGTGAAGTTTTGCCGGAAGGCAATGAGTTGCCCACCTCTACCTATTATGCCAGGAAAGTGATGTGTCCCTTTGGCTTAGAGGTTTTCAAAATAGATGCTTGTCCAAACGATTGTGTTCTTTACAGAAAAGACCATGAAAATTTGGATGAGTGTCCAAAGTGCGGTGTATCTCGTTACAAGCGTAAAGGGGTAAATTCCGCTAAGAAGGGGCCGCCGGCTAAAGTTATGTGGTATCTTCCAATCATAGATAGATTTAAGCGTTTGTTTTCATTAAAGAAACAAGCAAAAAATCTGAGATGGCATGCAGAAGGGAGGAAGAAAGATGGACTCCTTAGACATCCTGCTGATTCTCCTCAATGGAGAAATATCGATAAGAAATATCCTGAATTTGGCAAGGAGGTTAGAAATCTGAGACTTGCTCTGTGTACAGATGGTGTGAATCCTTATGGCACTCTAAGCACTCAGCACAGCACATGGCCGGTTCTTCTTGCGATTTATAATCTTCCTCCATGGTTGTGTATGAAGCGCAAGAATATCATGTTATCACTCCTCATCTCGGGGCCTAAGCAACCTGGAAATGACATAGATGTGTATCTAGCGCCACTCATAGAGGATTTGAAATTATTGTGGAATGAAGGTGTTTCAATGTACGATGCACACACCAACTCAGACTTCACACTGCGAGCTATGGTTTTTTGTACCATAAATGATTTTCCAGCATATGGAAACTTGTCTGGGTACAAAACCAAAGGAGAACAAGCATGCCCAATATGTGAAGAAGACATGGAACCCACATACTTGAAACATTACAAGAAAAATGTGTTTGTAAAGTACAGGAAGTTCCTTAGTCGGTATCACCCTTATCGTAAGAAGAAGAAAGAGTTCAATGGTCACACCGAGGAAGGAGTGGCTCGTGCACCTTTAACGGGATCGCAGGTTTATGAACGTATTAAAAATGTTGAAACCAAATATGGCAAGTTCATGAAGCCCAAGTCTAAAAAGGGTGTTTTATGGAAGAAATTATCTTCACTATGGGATCTTCCTTATTGGAAAGATTTGTCGGTTCGTCATTGTCTCGATGTGATGCACATTGAAAACAATGTGTGTGATGCTATTATTGGGACTTTGCTACACATTCCCGGAAGGACTAAGGACAATAAGAAAGTTCGGAAAAATATGAAAGAGAGGAATATGCGTCCAGATTTGTGGCCCGTGAAAAAAAAGGATGGTAAAAGGACTTTTCTTCCTCCGGCGTGTTACACAATGTCAAGAAAGGAGAAAAAGACGTTTTGCGAGTGCTTACATGGCATTAAGGTGCCATCGGGATATTCATCTAATGTAAAACGTCTAGTTTCTCTCTCAGACCTGAGGTTGATCGGTATGAAGTCTCATGATTGTCATGTACTGCTTAATGTTTTCTTGCCAATTGCACTTCGTGGGATATTGCCGAAACACGTGAGGCATGTTATAACAAAACTGTGTGTGTTTTTCAGTTCGATATGTGCTAAGGTGATTGATCCAGAGAAACTGGATAGTCTGCAAGATGATATCGTTGAAACTTTGTGTCGATTTGAAATGTACTTTCCGCCCTCTTTCTTTGATATAATGGTGCATTTAATTGTCCATTTAGTGCGAGAAATCAAGTTATGTGGCCCGGTGTTCTTAAGATGGATGTATCCCTTTGAGAGATATTTTGGGTCTTTAAAAGACAAAGCAAAGAATCCGGCGAATCCAGAGGGTAGTATAATTCGGGGAATCTTTCATGAAGAGATATGTGAATACGTAGCTGAATTTTTGTCGAGGCTTGAGCCAATAGGCCTTCCGAAATCTCGTCATGTAGGGAGGCTTGAAGGGGTGGGAGTAATTGGTAAAAAAGTAATCTCGCCTCCTTCTGAAAGGAAGAATAAGGCACATCTTTGTGTGTTGCAGCATCTTACAGAGGTCAGTCCTTACGTAGATAAGCATGTGCTTGAATTGCAACATAATAATCCTAAATTTAATGAAAGGGCATTGATGCGGGAACATAATCGCTCATTCGTTGATTGGTTTAAGAAGGAAGTAGCTGAGGAACTAAAGAAAGGGCATGATGTTTCTGATACAGTCAAGTGGTTAGCTCGAGGTCCTCGTCTATGTGTTCGGTCTTATGAAGGGTATGATATCAATGGGTTCACATTCTACACGTCAAGACAAGATGAAAAGAGTGTGGTGCAGAATAGTGGAGTGAAGGTTGTTGCATCATCTAGGGTCTATGCAAGCGCTAAGGATAAAAGACCGGTTGATGCGACACAATCGTATTACGGTGTAATCGAAGAAATATGGGAGCTTGATTACAGCAGTTTTGTGATTCCTGTTTTCCGGTGCAAGTGGGCCAACAACCATAATGGGGTGAAACAAGATGATATTTACCCGGGTTTAACGTTGGTAAACTTTGACCGATTAAGTGAGAGTGACGAGCCATTCATTCTAGCGTCACAAGCTAAGCAAATTTTCTATATCGTAGACAATGTTGATCCTAGATGGCGTGCAGTTGCACAAGGGAAAAGGCATATTCTCGGTATTGATGATGTTCTGGATGAAGATGAGTATGACAACTACGATGACTCACCCCTGTTATCAACTGTTGTTCAACCATTACCAGAGGAGGAAGATGCAAATAATACTAATCACATGCGCACAGATCATAGGGAAGGAATATGGGTTTCAAAGCGCAAATGAATAAGATGACTCTGCTTCTGATCTGATTCCGGTTTGCTTCTGATCTGATTCTGATATGATTATGATTTGCTTATGGCGTGCTTCAGTTTTTCTTCGGTTCTGATCTGATTTTGATATGTGATAGGTCCAAATCCTACCCCGCAAGTGTACGGGTTCGGGTGTAGTACCAAGGTGTCGAACTCTGGGACTATGTAGTACCAATTGTCAATTCAACTAATAGATTAAGTCGTAAACAACATACCAATTGTCTTCTCCAAAGAGATACGAAATTCCAACAATCAAATCTAGTAAAATCTCCAAGTTTTCCCTAGGGTTCTTGAGAGTTTTTGAAACGTCTAAGGCAGTTACCAGATCATGGAATAGCAGTTCTAACAAGGCTTTTATACCCCCTCCGAATAGAAGACAAAACGCCCGGGATTAAATGAGTCGGAAATGAAACAGCGGCCCGACCCGGCCAGAAACTCGGCCGGGTCATGGCCGGGTTACACTCAGGTGACAACTCGCTTGCTGACCCGGTCAAAAACCCGGCCGGGTCATGGCCGGGTTACACTCAGGTGACAACTCGCTTGCTGACCCGGTCACAAACCCGGTCGGGTCATGACCGGGTTACTCCCAGTTGAAGTCTGCCTTGCCTTCCACGACACGGGGTGAGACTTGGCCGGGTCTTGGCCGGGTTTGGCCAAGACCCGGCCAAGTCTCACCCCTTGATTCTGGTATGATTCTGATTTGCTTCTGGCGTGCTTCAGTTTTTCTTCGGTTCTGATCTGATTTTGATATGATTCTGATATGATTTTGGTATGATTCTGATTTGCTTCTAGCGTGCTTCAGTTTTTCTTCGGTTCTTCCCTTGATTCTGATTTGTTTCCCATCTTATCTATCATTGAAATATGTTGTGCTGCTAGAATCTTTAATGTATATTTAGTATCTTTAATCTTTATGTATACTCATTGTTTTCTTGCTTATGATGCAGGAGTGTATTTGTCAGTGTTAAAATGCATAACCAATTTGTTGCTGGAAGTGATTCGGAAGGTGACAGTGATCCAGTTATTCCTCCTACAACAGGTGACGAATCACTGGATGCTAGCACGATTACAAAGATTGTCCGTGGTCGATCCAAAGGAGTCAAGGCAAAAAAAGCTATGTTCCTTGAGTATAATGAGCTTAATATCCCTGCTGGAAAGTGGTCGGCGGAATACGGGAAGCAAGTTGGAACTTGTGCTGCTAGAATTAATATTAATGAGAAAGAATACCGAAAGATAGATGAGCAAACAAGGAAGGGGTTTTGGGAGGAGACCAAGGTAAAACGTTGGATATGATTTCACATGTTTTTAATACTATGTTCATAATTTAACAGTTTCTGAAAATTGGCAGCTTTTGTTCCACATTTATGATGATTCGAGTAATTCAAGGGAAAAATATTTTCACCATGGTGTGGCAAAACGATTTCGAGATTTCAAGAGTAAGTTGGTGCGTCGATGGATCACTAAAAAAGAAAGGATGCCGAAGACACAGTCATCCAAGATGCCTTGGGAAGTCTATGACCACATCACAGAGGAAGATTGGAACACATTTGTTCAACAATACTTCATGCCGGAGTCATTGGTAAGTTATTGTTTTTTATACAAATGGTTTCTTATGCATCATGTACAAATCTGTTTTTGGTGTTGGATTTGGTTTTGAATGGTAATTGAGTTAAATTTTCTTTCAGAAATCATCTTTAACATCCTTTTTGACAGGCTCGTAGTGAAAAGGCAAGGAACAGTGCGTCATTCAACAAAAGCCATCATCGCACTGGCCAGAAGGGTTATATCAGAAAACGACCTGAATGGATAGATGATGGACGACTTCCACCAGAAGCAGCATTAACTTTCTCAAGTAGTTCCTCGGTGAACTCTTCTGTCACCTCAACGCTACCTAGAGTTAAGAAATTTAGATCAAAGGAGTGGATATTGGCTCATCAAGTTCTAAATAAAGATGGAGAGTGGGAAATTGACCCAAATGATAAGGAAGTTGCAGAAATTGCCAAAAAAACTGTAAGAAGTGATATCTAAGTAATGTTTATTTTCTTTGATTATAAATTATGAACTAATTCTTACTTTTCTAATTGACATAGATGGAGTACATTGAAGAAGAAGAAAAAGGTAATCTTGTTTTTGAAGATCAAGAGGATGCCCTCACCAAAGCTATGGGGAAAAAAGATCATCGTGGGCGTGTCAAGGCAATGGGTGGAAATGTTTGTCATACAGTTGCTTTTGGTCCGAGAAAGAGACAAAATAAATTTGCTCATAGTGAAGCTTCTTCAGATGTAATTGAATCAATTAGAGCTTCAATGAGAAAGGAGTTTGAAGACGACCTAGATAGAATAGTGGAGAAAAGAGTGCAAGAGGCCCTCCAAAAGCAACTAGCCGCCATGGGACATATGGGCCAGTATGCCTCCACTTCCAACCCTGTACATGATTTCTATGGACATGCTGAACATGATTCTGCCCCTCAACCACGCGAGCTAAAGGTACAATTTAGTCTCATGTTGGCTAAAAATAATATATTACATTCTTTTACTCGTAATCAAGTAAATCTTGTTAGAATAATTCGCATTAGCTTCATTATATGAAGAGTAGCTAGGAAAGGGTTCCATGTCTATTAAAAAACTGAATCTTGTTAGAGTAATCAAGTGAATCTTGTTATAATCTATTAAATAGAGTATATTTGCATCAATTTCATTATTTATGCAGGAAAGGGTTCCATGTCATCTTGCCCTTGAGGATGAAGTTTCCGGTAACAAAGTCATTGTGGCGGATGGTATGGTACAACCCTCAGATGGTGCATTGACCCAACATTTTAGATTAATGAAGCCTGGTCACTATAAAGTCCAAATTGATTTTGTTTACGAAGGGCATGTTGATGATATTCTTCCGGTACCTACTGGAGATGGTTTAACTAACTTAGGCGGTGCTCAGGGTAGTTTTGTACAATGGCCAATCCACTTAGTGATTTTCGAAGACGACGAGGTATGAATGTTTTGAACGAATATGATAATGCAAGCATTTGCTACATCTAATTGTCTACTCAATCTTGCTCATGTAATATTTTTGTAGGAGTTCACTCCACGCCTGATAAAGAAGTCTAAGTCTAAGTCACTCCAGGTATATGATTAGCTAGAACTTGTATTTTTAATTCATGACATATGTTCTATTTGCAGCTTCTGGCGTGTTTATTAGTTATGGTAATGCACTGCTGAATGTTGTTCTTATTTTTCTGCATTGTTGTTACAGTTATTCATGACATATGTTCTATTTGCAATTTTTCTTGTTTATTAGTTATGATAAAGAAGTCTAAGTCTAAGTCACTCCAGGTATATTTTGGTTCTTACATTTTGTTATTATTTTCATATGCAATGAAGTCTAAGTCAAACAAAGAGGTGGTGGGTAGTTGTGATCGTAAAACTCAAGAGTCAGCCGCCAAAAGCAAGAAAGCGAATTTTGCAAACGATGCAATTCAAGGTCTTGGCCCGCAATGCAAATATTTGCATTTTTTTCATCTCTTCAGCTCCCGGCGAAATATACGATAGTACTCCCATCAAGTTGGATGCTTCGATTTGGCATTATTCGCAAGATCAAGATACATACGTAACTGAGTCTGATGTTGAAGAGTTCCTTAGAGGGGCGTGCTTAAACATTTCAGTGATCCAAGTCTACATATTGTAAACATTTTCATCAATCTTTATGTTTTAGTTGTTAATTATTCTTTCTGTGAGATTTTTACTTTACAGATACTAATAGTGTAATCTTGCATATTTTGTAGGTATTTATTGCATGATCACAGCTGGGCATTTGAAATGTCGTCTAAGATTGGATTCTTATGTCCTGAGACGATGTCAAGCACTAGAATCAAGGCTGATCCTAATGTCCCAACAGAGTATTTAAAAAAGATTTTCGTTGCTGAAATTCAAAAGGAGAAGATGAATGATCCTAGCATAACCAAATGGTTTTTGCTTCCATATAATCAAGAGTAAGTGTGATATAGCAATCCTTCTTTCTTGTTCTGACTACATTTTTTGACTTGTTTTCTGATGTTATACAATATCTTTTATAAATGACGCAGAAATCATTGGATTCTATATGTACTAGACCTACGTAAAGGCCTTGTGTATATTTTCGATCCTCTCAAAGCAGCACGCAAAGAGTATGATGTATGGGGCATCTTGAGTTTGTAAGTTTTTTACTTAAAAATTGTCGTTTCAAATATTTACAAAATCAGAATTTTTGACTTGTATGTTGTTTATTTTATAGGACATACCAAGTGTATAAGTTTAATGGTGGGGTGCGTCCGAGTAAAACGACTAATTTCAAGTCTTGGAGACCCATTCATATAGAGGTATACCATCATAAATTACCTTTTTCTTTATTTTTTATATTTATTGATCTTAAAACTAAGACGATGTATTATATTGTTATTTTAGTGCGCTCAACAAAGTGGCGGAACCGAGTGTGGATATTACGTTATGAAGTTCATGTTGGAGATTGTCACGACATATCAAGAGTCTAATGAGCGACTAGATAAGGTAGTTACTTTACACAATATGCATGTATTGCAAGTTATACATATCACAGATTATATACATCTTTCACAACGTCTGAGTTTATAAATCGTGATATATTCTTATAACGTTTTCAATTTTTATCTAAGTTTTCATTTCACCGGAATTATCCTTTCATTTCATATATGTAAAATCTAATTTTTTTTCATGTTAATTACTTGACTAAGACGATGTACTATATGTTTTTGAAGGTCTATGTTCAGAGGAGTGCGCCTTATACAAGTGAGGAACTCGATGTTGTTCGTGAGCAATGGGCTAAGTTCTTTACAACCAAATATCTATTATAGTTTAAGCGTATGTTTTGGATATTTGAACAATACTTGCATATATTCTGTTGAAACTGAACACATATTGTATGTGAAATGTATCTGCAAGTGGAACTAGACGTTCAGAATGATTGAAACAGGTTTTCTACCTCTAGGCTGGTTACTGTAAATTCAAACCGAATATTTAAAAAAAAAAAACACTTGTTGAGGCGGTCGGGAGGGTGACCGCCTCAACAGATGGCACGTTTTCTACCTCTGTTGAGGCGGGCAGAAGGGCGACCGCCTCAACAGAGGGGGTCTGTTGAGGCGGGCAGAAGGGTGACCGCCTCAACAGACCCCCTCTGTTGAGGCGGTCACCCTTCTGCCCGCCTCAACAGACCCCCTCTGTTGAGGCGGTCGCCCTTCTGCCCGCCTCAACAGAGGTAGAAAACGTGCCATCTGTTGAGGCGGTCACCCTCCCGACCGCCTCAACAGCTCATGACCTGTTGCAGCCCCCCCTGTTGCAGCGACCCCTGACCGCCTCAACAGGGGGGTTTTTGACCGCCTCAACAGGTGTTTTTTCCACTAGTGGTATATTGCTTCCACTGAGGCTTGCAAGGAAGCCATCTGGATTCAAGGTTTGTTAAGAGAGATTGAGGGCAAGCACTATATTGCATCCCTGCATATTGATAGTCAAAGTGTCCTCTATCTGTGTAAGAACCCTGTTTATCATGAGAGAACCAAACATATTGATGTGAGGTTCCATTTCATAAGAGAAAAGGTTGAGAATCATGTGATAAAGGTCCTAAAAATTGATGGAGAGAAAAATTCTGCAGATTTTGGAACTAAAATTGTCCCTTCTGACAAGTTTCTTTTCTACAGAAAATTTCTTCATGTTGAAGGACTTAACCCTGATGCTGAGGCTTAACCAGTTATGTGAGTGATCGACGATGGAGGTGGACACTGACTCATGTTGTAACTTAGAAATTAAGAGGGTAATTGTAAAGGTTTGTAATTTCCTAAGTTGTTTAGGGGTTGCATCCCACCTAGTCTAGCTACCACTAGGACTTGTCTTAGCCTTGAAGTCTCATCCCTGGTGCAATTTGGCATGGAGCCTTAGGCTAGAGCCCTTGTGCTGGATGTTGGCTCGGTGAGAAGATGGCCCCAAACAAATGCTTCAGATCAATCACTTCTGGACTTGGGCTCACTGATACTCGTTACTTGGGCTTCACAGATACTCGGTAATGGGCTTACCTTTTGGGCCTTGTCTTCTGGTGTGTATATTGGTAACTCTCTCTTGGACTTTACCGTTGCTTTGTCCTCTTGTTCATTTGTGATGCTTGGCTGTAAAACGGTGCGTTTCACTTAAGTAACCTAGAGTATATATGCTGGTGCTATACTCTGGAGTGAGTTAAGTCACTCTCTATTTCCTCCGCTCTCCACTGTTCTCTCCAGATTGTGAGCTAGGGCTTCTCTGGCGATTGCTTTCTCTGGTGGTTCATTGATGGAGGCTGAGTGATTGATCTCGGAGTGAAGCTGCAGAAGACACTCTCAACTGTTGTTGAAGACTCAGGGGGTTTCTCTTCCTTTGTTTGAGTTGTTGTTTCTGCTTAAGTTTGGTGTGGTAGCTTAAGGCTTTGGGGAACGATTACTCTCTGTAATTCTTTGTTATTAGTGGATTGGACCATCATCTTAGAGGTCCCGAGGAGTAGGATTAGTCCGAACCTCGTAAAAATCCCTTGTGTGCCTTTACTTTGCTACTTTGCTTTCGTTATCTTCAAATAACTAGGATAGTTAAAGCTTCCTTCGATCCAAATAAGGTTATCACTTCAAATGAAGGAAAGATACAGCGTTGAATCCAGCTCCACGACTTAACATCGTCTCCTAACTTTTCCAATCCCCATATAGATCCGTTATAACTAGAAACGTCAATCAATGCAAGTGAACAACCGTCATCAACTAGTGTGAGCGCCTGGAGATGATGCTTGCATTTATCAGTCAAAGGCAATCCGAAGGAAGCAAACAACTCACTCCTAAAATCAAATGAAACCAACTTCAGAGAACTTGAAGTATTATATCCTGCAAGGTCATATACTACACCGTTCAAAGGGATGGCCTCTTCCCAATCCCAGTACGAAACCAATATCTTTGTCGCCCCCCTTGGAATTTGATTGTCTTCCACGAATTAGTGCCAAGTGTGTAAACTGCAGTGAATTGCACGACATTCGTCGGTTTCATCACAAATCTGACAAACTTGTAATCCATAATCAATGGATCAAACCCTAAGCCGAATTCGACATAGTCGGCATGATCAGGATAGGGAGGAAGGGTTAGGGTTTTTCTAATGGAAGGGTTCCACAACATTAAATTCAGTCTTGATTCTAACATGAACAATCCATCGATTGAGGCGACAATTGACCAATGACAGAACTGCCCATTGCGAGAGGGGCGAGAGTAAGTGGTTCTGAGAACGTTGACAGAATCAAGGTCGCTTTGGAGACAGCTGACGCTCAAAATGGTTCTTAATGTTTTGTGGTTCTTGACGACACATTCAGATGTCAATATGTGTCGGTGTTCAAAGAAGAGGTTGGGTTCATGGCATTTGTTGAATTTATTGAGATGTAAGCGGGTGAAATTGGGATCATCGATGAAGAGCTTGAATGACTTACAAACGCACCTGAATCGGAGTAGGGATTTGACGGGGAGTCTGGATAGTATATCCGGCCAAAGCTCATCAGGAAGATTGTGCTTCGACCACCATTTCAGAGCTCTCGTCTTCTTCATCCAGATAGTCGGCGGAGGAGTAGAAGTTGAAACTTTTTTTTTTCTCGTTTCTTGAAACTTTCTCTTTTTCTGGTAGTTGAAACTTTGTTGAGAGAAGAGAACCGAGGACGAACCTCTACAGCAAGGACCACAGCCGTATATATAATTACTAAATCAGTTTCTTTTCCTTCGCTAAGTTTATTTATTTATTTATTAATATATGTTAAGTTTGTTTATGTATTATCATATGTAGGAACCTATAATTTCCGAGCCTTAGGAGACGTGTCCTGCGCGTTTTCGGGCGCTTCCGAGTGTCACCAAGTGTCCGACACGGGACCCGTTCTGTCCTAGGAGTTTCGTGTTAACATATGTAGGAACCTATATTTCCAAAACTTACAAATTGTTAAATGAATGAAATAAAGCAGAATAAGGGGAAGAGAATTATAGTCAAACCAATACCAAAAACCGTAAGGTCAACTCAGAGCAAAGTCGAGATAAGAATCCCTTTCCTTAATTCTGAAAACGCCTCGGAGTGAGACGGTTACGAGCGTTCCGAATCCAAGGATACTATGAAATAAGAAGCGGAATTAGACGTACGACGGTATGAGTGTACTATGAAATAATGGTGGCAGAGACGAAATGAAGGCTCTGATAATCCGTGGATTGATAAGACAAGGAAGTGAAGAACACAAAAGAGAGGCGCTTTATTCGTAGTAAATAGTCCCTATATGACAATGAGAACCAAGAAACATGGTCCTTTATTCGTAGCAGTTGATAGAGTCCATATGTAAAGCATAATAGTTGAATTAGATCCCGAACTTGTTCTTGAGCTCCAACACAAAAGCATGGATCTTATGTGGATGAGGCAGAGTGTTTGCTACAGTGTGGCGCTCCATGCATCGGTTGGCCCAGCCCACAAACTTAGGACACGTGTCCTCCACCTTGAAGTTACCCTCAACCTCGAACGCATAAAACCAGCTGTAGTAGGGAATGAGTGCGACGTCGACAAACCCAAACTCATCTCCTCCAAAATATGGGTTGTCACCCAAAGCCTGATCTTCTAGAACCTTCACGATCTCTATGAACTCCTCCTTCGCCTTCTCTTGCTCCTCTCCTTTCGTTGTCCATATCTTCCTCCCCGCATCGTACATCTGCATTTACTTTACTTTACTTTACTTTCTTCAGAAAAAGGTAACCAGACAATATACCTTCTTGTCGATGCAATCAGCCCAGAAGCGAGCCTGGGCTTTCTGGTAAGGGTCCGCCGGCATCAGCGGAGCGCGATCGCCCCAGACCTCGTCGATGTACTGGACGATAACCAGCGACTCGCAAACCGGCTTCTCGTTGTGGACCAGAACCGGGATTTTCTTGTGAACCGGGTTCATCTTCAGAAGGAGTTCGCTCTTGTTGCGGAGGAGATCTTCTTCCCGGTACTCGAACTCCACGCCTTTCTCTGCAAGAGCGATCCTCGCCCTCATTCCGAACATGCTTGCCCAGAAATCCAACAGCACTACTTGTTTCCCCATTTCACAAATTATATTTGGATTGCCTTTCAATTTGAGATGTGTGTGGATTTGGGGGAGGATCGGAGCTGGTATTTATACCAGAGTTTCAGGGTTTTACTGGGCTTTGAAATGTCAGAGGGATGAATTACAAAGCGGCGTCGTTTTCTGCTGCAGAATTCTAGCACCTTCCTCCTCAATCGAGGTCACTGATTACGTCACACTTGGTTGAAAATAGTAATGGTCAAATTCAAATACAAGTCTACATTTGTCGATTGCAAACAAACAATTTACGCCCTTTCTAGTAAAATTATTGTTATCGTGACGCATGGATTTGCATATATGAATCTAGGGTTATATTCAATGTATTAAATGTATTTCTAGTTAAGTGTGAAAAGAAATACATTTTTAGTGTCTTTTTTAAGGCGATAAAGCCCAATTCGACAAAAACGTCATCGAAACTTTATCGAAATGGAATGAAACTTTGTTTCAATCCTTATAATGTCTATTTGATCATGTGTGTAACTTGAAAATCAAATTTAGAACTTTGTAAGTGAAACATAGTTTGAAAACCGAACAAAGTCGCAATATGTATGGCGTACCATATACAATTTGAAATATAATAAGGTTGAACATTCGTCAACATAACAACAATATAAGCATTCTAAATATAAAAATAAGATTTTGCAACATAAAACCATGCGTCACGCATGGAATTAATCCACACACGACGCATGATTTTACACCATACGTGACGCATGGATTTTCATATGTTTTTTTGTTGCTTATATGATTCATGTCAATGTATTCAATGTATTTTTAGTTATGGCACACAAAATAATGCATGTTCCGTGTTGTTTTTAAAGGCTTTAAAACCACAATTCGCCATAACGTCGTCGAAACATCATCGGAATGGAATGAAACTTGTTTACAATGCTTATTAGAGATATTTAACCATGTCCGTAACTTTGCATCAAAACCTTTTGCTTTTAGAGTAACACGCTCTTTGTAAAACATCAAACTACTCACCACAAGCTTAACTTGTTGCAATATATATGGTCGTAACATTGATGTTCACGTATGTTTGAAAAATTTATACAAAAATGTGTTATAAGGCATATAAAGTCCCAATAAAGTCTCACACATACAAAACGGGATTCGAAACTATGCCAAAATGCTAAAACCACTAAAAACGCCTTAAATGGACTTAAGGCGGTTTTTGGCGAAACGACACACGAACGATGTCCGAATGTAATGAAACTTGTTTTCAGTGGCTATTATGGATATTTAACCATGTGGGTAACTCCCAACCACAACTTCTAACTTTTAAAGTACCGCCTCCTTTGTAAAAAACATACTAGTCGTAACTCTCTAACTTGTCGCAATATGTATATTCTACAACATTGACGGTGATTATTGTTGAAAATACTATACAACTTACTCTTATTAGGGATATTGAGTAGAAACAAGGTCTCGCTCACACGAAATGAGGCACGTAAACGCTAAAACCACTAAAAACGCCTTAAATGGACTTAAGGCGGTTTTTGGCGAAACGACACTCAAACGATGTCCGAATGTAATGAAACTTGTTTTCAATGCCTATTAGGGATATTTAACCATGTGGATAACTCCCAATAACACCTATTAACTTGTAAAGTAGCATATCCTTTGTTTGGACTTCTTACGTGGCCTAAATGTCCAACCTTTGACAATATGTAATTTTATTTTGATTGGAAATCATGCACACATCAGTGTTACTAAGAATCAAAGCGATCATGTGTCATTTTGTGCGTCACGCATGGAAGAGAACCATGCGTCACGCACGGATTGTATCCATGCGTCACGCGTGGACATCAACCGTGCGTGACGCACGGATTTTCTTTTCAGAACTCATGCCAGCAAGTACGTCTTGTCTCACCTGCTGTAATAAGTCCATTAATATTTTAACTATTTCCGTGTGTACAGTAGTTGAAATGACTAGGGCTCATTGTAAACCAAATGAAATTTACACTATGCTTAACAAGTTTCCCAAGAACCTTACAAAAAAAAAACAAGTTTACAATTGGATGGCCAAGACGAGGATCGAAAACAGGGAAGGAAGAACTGTTATCCAAGAGTTTTTCTACAAATGCAAACAGAGCGACTATTTCATGGAGTATAGGACAAGCAAAGATGATGCGTCTATGATTGGTGATATGTTCTTTGCGTCCCCGGAATCAATGAAGCTCTTGAAATCATTTCCCTATGTACTTATAATGGACTCCACATATGCCACAATCAAGTAAGTTTTGTGTGATTATTGACCATTACATATGATTTTCCATAACATTGCAATAATATTATTTCAAATTATCTCTTTACAGGTACAAAATTCCATTTTTCGAGATTGTTGGAATCACGTCTACATGGAGGAACTTTGTAGTTTGTGGGGCATTTCTTGAGGGCGAGACTAAAGAGTATTATTTGTGGGCAATGCAACAACTTCAAGAGATGTATAGAAGAATTGGAGCAACGCCGACTTGCAGCATTGTCACCGACCGTGAACAAGCTTTAATGAGTGCAGTTTACAGAAACTGCAGAAGCACATTCCTGTTTGAACACCTTAATAAAAATGCAGAGTGGAAGGAGCACATTACTGTTTGAAGTCATATTTGAGTGGTGGACAAGGTAGGCTCGACACAGTGTTTGAGGAATACAGTGACATGGCGCGAAACAAGCTGAAAGAGATATTGGGTTCATTTAACGAGAGTCTAACAAAGACGTATACACTTGCTCACCAAACCTCTTTGTTTGTACATTTGAAGTGGAAAGTTTCGTACAAGACAATGAAGCTCTTAATTAAAGAATACGACAAAGGTGTACAAGGCATGTTCAACCTTATTATATTTCAAATTGTATATGGTGCGCCATACATATTGCGACATCGTTCGGTTTTCAAAATATCATTCACTTACAAAGGTAGAAATTTGAATTTCAAGTTACACACATGATCAAATAGACATTATAAGGATTGAAACAAAGCTTCATTCCATTTCGATAAAGTTTCGATGACGTTTTTGTCGAATTGGGCTTTATCGCCTTAAAAAAGACACTAAAAATGTGTTTCTTTGCCCACTTAACTAGAAATACATTCAATACATTGAATAACCCTAAATTCATATATGAAAATCCATGCGTCACGCACGGATACAATCCGTGCGTTTTCTGGAATGTGCAATCCATGCGTGACGCACGGATTAAATCCATGTGTCACGCACGGATGACCTGGGCGGCGAATAGCAAAAAGGGTGGGCGTTAAATAGTAAGGGCCTATAATTACTAAACCAGTTTCTTTTCCATCGGTAAGTTTTTTTTTTAGTTAAATTTGAGGGGGAAAAAACAATATCATAACAAAATCATTACTAAAAAAGTATCACCATAAGATCTTCACCAACAAAACATTACAATTTGATATGTCAGGTTTAATAGGGGATAAACTTTTAAGCCGAAAAAACTGAGTTTTGCACCGATAAAAAACGCCGCGACATAAAGGGTAAAATTTGACAATATATTACGGTTTTGTCAACTTCTTAAGAAGTTTGGATTATAAAGTCATTGAACTGTTTTGAATCTTTTGTGGTTCTTGACCACGCATTCAAGGACTTTGCTTTCTCCAAAGCCGCCTCCTGATTGTACGAAGAAGAGGTTGGCATTTGTTGAACTTCTTGAAATGTAAGCGAGCGAAATCGTCATCGTCGATCAAGATCTTCCATGGTTTAGAAACGCATCGGAATCGGTGCAAAGATTTGACAGGGAGTCTTGATAGAATTTCAGGCCAGAGATCGTCGGGAAGATTGCGCTTCTTCGACCACCCCTTCGGAACCCTAGTCTTCCTCATCGCTACGATCAGCTCCCCCAATTTCAGAACTCCCCCAATTTACACAATATCTTATAATTTATCATACATGTTGATATTTAAAATATATCATACTCCGTATATGGATACATACATTCAAGGAGTTACGTAAATACATATATATACTAGACTTCGATCATTGCGCTTTGCGTAATTTTAAATTTGTGGAATATATTTCGTCTGTTCCACAAGAAGTAAATGATGATTTCAAACTATCCCAAGTTTGTTTAGTAAGCACTTGTTATCTTTTAGGATTTCATAGAGTTTAGAAACCAAATCACGTTTACAAAGATTCTCAATTCCAGCAATCTTAAGACTCTTGAGAATGTCACGAAGAACACTTTCCACTTGAAATTGTTTGGAAATGTAAACAAAGGCCTGTCCACCACTGAAGTGTTGTTTGATCTCATTATTGTGGAAAACTTTGGTTGCAAGAGTTGTCTTTCCTAACCTTCCCATTCCATAAATTGCACTTGCTCAATCAAAGCTTCTTGGGCTCTATCCGAGTTTATACCCAAAGATCTCTTGATTCCGTACTTCTCATTTTAGGAGACAATGTTGTTGGAACTCGGATTTGTTGGAACCTCGTTCCAACGGAAAGGAAACCGGCAACACTCCGGATTCCCGAGTCTTTGTCGTTACTTCTTCTGGTGGTCCCTCTATTCTCTCTCTCTCGTTGTAAAGTAATAACGTCCATGTTCCTGCAAAAGCCAAACCCGGAGCAGGTGCTCCCCGGGAAAGGCTCTCCGACGCTCAAGTCAATAATTATATAAATGATATAATTGTCAAATGATATCTTAGGGAATTAGAATGATTATTTTAAACCCGAAAGGAGATTTAATAATGTAATTATACATTACCGAGAGAAGGCCAAACTCATGCTCAATGCTTTATTCGACTAAATTACCTCGCGAGCCATGTACGTACCCATGGCTTCGACTTAATCAATTACTTGTTTATGCTTGGAGTCCCACATGTAATGCCGAGGCGGGCAAGGTGAGGACGCGAGAAAAGCCGAGGCGGGCTACGGCTTGAGTCGCAACGAAATTAGTACGCGTGCCAAGGTCGAGGAAGTGACGCGTGCATGGCCGAGGCGGGCTGCGGCTTGAAGAGGCGACGCGTGCCATGCCGAGGCGGGCTGCGGCTTGAAGAGGCGACGCGTGCCGAGGCGGGCTGCGGCTTGAAGAGGCGACGCGTGCCGAGGCGGGCTGCGGCTTGAAGAGGCGACGCGTGCCGAGGCGGGCTGCGGCTTGAAGAGGTGACGCGTGCCATGCCGAGGCGGGCTGCGGCTTGAAGAGGCGACGCGTGCCATGCCGAGGCGGGCTGCGGCTTGAAGAGGCGACGCGTGCCATGCCGAGGCGGGCTGCGGCTTGAAGAGGCGACGCGTGCCATGCCGAGGCGGGCTGCGGCTTGAAGAGGCGACGCGTGCCATGCCGAGGCGGGCTGCGGCTTGAAGAGGCGACGCGTGCCATGCCGAGGCGGGCTGCGGCTTGAAGAGGCGACGCGTGCCATGCCGAGGCGGGCTGCGGCTTGAAGAGGCGACGCGTGCCATGCCGAGGCGGGCTGCGGCTTGAAGAGGCGACGCGTGCCATGCCGAGGCGGGCTGCGGCTTGAAGAGGCGACGCGTGCCATGCCGAGGCGGGCTGCGGCTTGAAGAGGCGACGCGTGCCTGGAAGCTGGACAAACACACCCTTTCTTCTATGCTTGTAGATTCAGTGAGGCCCTTAAACTAGCCCGAGATGAACACAAGTTCTTGTTCATGTATCTTCATCACCCAGATCACACAAACCGTTTTACATCCTCTTTTTATACGGAAACCCTAGGATCAGAGCCTGTCATTCAGTTTCTTGATGCTAATTTCGTGAGTTGGGGAGGTTTAGCTGATAGAGGCGAAGGCCTTAAGATGGCTCAGACTCATCGCCCTTCCACTTTCCCTTTTTCTGCCGTCATTCTCCCGCCTCTCCTTTTCTTTTCTCTCCTTTCCTCTGCCCCCCTTCCTTTTTCATCCGTCTCCTCTGCTTGCTTTCCCTCCTGTCCCCTGCTTCTTATCTTCTTCTCCTTCTTATCCTCCTTCCTCTTTTCTTCTTTTTTGGTTATCTACCCCCTTTTTCATCTTTCTTAGTAAATTACCCCTTCCTTCGTGTACAACACGCACATATATATATACAAAAGTAGGCTATTGGGCTTGCTTTATCCCGGGTCCAACACAGCTCCCCAAGCTCTTCGTTGAATAAACGAAGGCTTGGTTTATTGGACCTTTACTAAATCTTATGCCTATTGAGGAATTTCGCGAGTGTGTTATTCGTCATTCACGTGACATTTTCGCGTATTAGATTGGGTAAAGACGAGACAAATTTTAATAGGATGGTATGATACGGTGATTTTGAGTGAATCGCACCCAACCTCCCCTTGATTCTTCTCTTACGCACCTTATAGCCTTTTTCTTAGATTAAGATGAGACTCGAGGAGAAAACTCTCAAGGCTCGTCAGTCGCTAGCCTTGCGAGATCTCTCGTTAATGAACAAATCTAAGGGAAGCTCCCGGCCTAATGTGAATGAACGAAGGCTAAGGGAAGCTCCCATGCCTAATGTGAATGAACGAAGGCTAAGGGAAGCTCCCATGCCTAATGGAAGAGACACCCGAGACTCGCTAGGGTTTTTAACCTTGCGAACGAAAGTGCAAATGAACGCGTCTTTGCTTATGTGATATATGCATAAGGTGGAGCATATCCATACTCACGTATAGGGATATTATGGAGCATGTCAATGCTTGCGTGGCATATGTACAGTGCTGAGTATGTTATTTCTCGCGTGGAGTGTGCATTACTATGAAGTATGTGGTTGCCCACGTATGTTTATGTAACATGCAACATGTTGATGCTTACGTAGAATATGTATGGGAATTATGGAGCATATTGTTGCTCGCGTATAGTACAGTTGCAATATGGAGTATGCTGAGCTCGCGTGGCATCTTAGACATGCTGACACTCATGTACATAGTTGTTAACACGCGAGCATATCACCTCTACGGATGTCTCGTTTGCTCGTGAGGTACGTATGGGAACAAAGGGTTAGGTATAGTTTTAATGCATCGCAAGCATATTATTTTGCATATAATAAATGACCACACCCTAGGCTTGCTAGGGTGTTAGTCGTGAGTAATCTCGCGAACAAATAAAGCTAAGGGAAGCTCCTGGTCTAATGTGAGCGAACAAAAGATAAGGGAAGCTCCCGAGCTTTAAGGGAAAAGGCACCTTAGGCTTGCCAAGGTGTTAGCCTCGTGATCGATCTTGCGATTGAGCATGTTGTTACACGCGTAGTTAATGTAATTTTTCGAGCATGTATAATGTATTTTTAATCTGGTGTGCATTTGTTACGGGCACGCAAGTACGTATAAAATAGAGCATGTTGATACTCACGTGGGGTGTTTGAGGTATGCTGCTGTTTGCGTCGCTCGCGTGGTTGTACGCATGCAATGGGGTGTATTGGTCCCCGCGTGGGTTATGTATATTGTTGAATGGAATTTGCTCGTGAGCTGGATTACAGCGGGTGAGCTCGTTGGCATAAACCCGTCCATGCTTTCGCGACCAAGGGGAGTTTTCTAGCTCAGCCCTGGAAGCTGGATACGAAACCCGTCCACGCTTTCGCGACCAAGGGGAGTTTTCTAGCTCAGCCCTGGAAGCTGGAAGCTGGATACGAAACCCGTCCACGCTTTCGCGACCAAGGGGAGTTTTCTAGCTCAGCCCTGGAAGCTGGAAGCTGGATACGAAACCCGTCCGCGCTTTCGCGACCAAGGGGAGTTTTCTAGCTCAGCCCTGGAAGCTGGAAGCTGGACACGCGACCTGGGGGGGTTTTTTAGCCCAGCCCAACCGTCTATGCTTTCGCGACCAGGGGTTTTTTTTAGCTCAGCCCTGGAAGCTGGAAGCTGGACACGCGACCTGGGGGGGTTTTTTAGCCCAGCCCAGCCGCTCGGGCTTTCGCGACCAGGGGGAGTTTTTTAGCTCAGCCCTGGAAGCTGGAAGCTGGACACGCGACCTGGGGGGGTTTTTTAGCTCAGCCCAGCCGTCTATTCTTTCGCGACCAGGGGGAGTTTTTTAGCTCAGCCCTGGAAGCTGGACACGCGACCTGGGGGGTTTTTTTAGCCCAGCCCAGCCGCTCGGGCTTTCGCGACCAGAGAGAGTTTTTTAGCTCAGCCCTGGAAGCTGGAAGCTGGACACGCGACCTGGGGGGGGGGTTTTTAGCCCAGCCCAGCCGCTCGGGCTTTCGCGACCAGGGGGAGTTTTTTAGCTCAGCCCTAGAAGCTGGAAGCTGGACACGCGACCTGGGGGGGTTTTTAACCTAGCCCAGCCGCTCGGGCTTTCGCGACCAGGGGGAGTTTTTTAGCTCAGCCCTGGAAGCTGGAAGTTGGACACGCGACCTGGGGGGGTTTTTTAGCCCAGCCCAGCCGCTCGGGCTTTCGCGACCAGGGGGAGTTTTTTAGCTCAGCCCTGGAAGCTGGAAGCTGGACACGCGACCTGGGGGGTTTTTTAGCCCAGCCCAGCCGCCCGGGCTTTCGCGACCAGGGGGAGTTTTTTAGCTCAGCCCTGGAAGCTGGAAGCTGGAAGCTGGACACGCGACCTGGGGGGTTTTTTAGCCCAGCCCAGCCGCTCGGGCTTTCGCGACCAGGGGGGGTTTTTTAGCTCAGCCCTGGAAGCTGGAAGCTGCATCGCCACCCAAGAGGTCTTACAGCCCCGCCTGGTGAGGCGGCATCATGGCCTAGGTGAGTGTACATCTCATCTAGGTCACGGTACATACCGCGTGCTCGGTGACTTGCCCGATGCCGCTAATTGTAAGCAAGCTAAATAAATAGAAGAAAGTATGAGCAAGGTAAAAGTCATGCTAAGTGCAAGCGGGACTTACCTGACTCTTTGCCTCTTTATCTTTTGTTAATCTTGTGATTTGTTTTTCATAGAGCGAGTAGAAAACCTTCGTCATGACGAATGTCAAACTGGTAGCGTGAGGAAATCCCCACGGTCGGCGCCAGTGTTGGAACTCGGATTTGTTGGAACCTCGTTCCAACGTAAAGGAAACCGGCAACACTCCGGATTCCCGAGTCTTTGTCGTTACTTCTTCTGGTGGTCCCTCTATTCTCTCTCTCTCGTTGTAAAGTAATAACGTCCATGTTCCTGCAAAAGCCAAACCCGGAGCAGGTGCTCCCCGGGAAAGGCTCTCCGACGCTCAAGTCAATAATTATATAAATGATATAATTGTCAAATGATATCTTAGGGAATTAGAATGATTATTTTAAACCCGAAAGGAGATTTAAGAATGTAATTATACATTACCGAGAGAAGGCGAAACTCATGCTCAATGCTTTATTCGACTAAATTACCTCGCGAGCCATGTACGTACCCATGCCTTCGACTTAATCAATTACTTGTTTATGCTTGGAGTCCCACATGTAATGCCGAGGCGGGCAAGGTGAGGACACGAGAAAAGCCGAGGCGGGCTACGGCTTGAGTCGCAACGAAATTAGTACGCGTGCCAAGGTCGAGGAAGTGACGCGTGCATGGCCGAGGCGGGCTGCGGCTTGAAGAGGCGACGCGTGCCATGCCGAGGCGGGCTGCGGCTTGAAGAGGCGACGCGTGCCGAGGCGGGCTGCGGCTTGAAGAGGCGACGCGTGCCGAGGTGGGCTGCGGCTTGAAGAGGCGACGCGTGCCATGCCGAGGCGGGTTGCGGCTTGAAGAGGCGACGCGTGCCATGCCGAGGCGGGCTGCGGCTTGAAGAGGCGACGCGTGCCTGGAAGCTGGACAAACACACCCTTTCTTCTATGCTTGTAGATTCAGTGAGGCCCTTAAACTAGCCCGAGATGAACACAAGTTCTTGTTCATGTATCTTCATCACCCAGATCACACAAACCGTTTTACATCCTCTTTTTATACGGAAACCCTAGGATCAGAGCCTGTCATTCAGTTTCTTGATGCTAATTTCGTGAGTTGGGGAGGTTTAGCTGATAGAGGCGAAGGCCTTAAGATGGCTCAGACTCATCGCCCTTCCACTTTCCCTTTTTCTGCCGTCATTCTCCCGCCTCCCGCCTCTCCTTTTCTTTTCTCTCCTTTCCTCTGCCCCCCTTCCTTTTTCATCCGTCTCCTCTGCTTGCTTTCCCTCCTGTCCCCTGCTTCTTATCTTCTTCTCCTTCTTATCCTCCTTCCTCTTTTCTTCTTTTTTGGTTATCTACCCTCTTTTCATCTTTCTTTAGTAAATTACCCCTTCCTTCGTGTACAACACGCACATATATATATATACAAAAGTAGGCTATTGGGCTTGGTTTATCCCGGGTCCAACAAATGTAGAAATCTTGACTTTTAAAGCATCAATACTTGAAGCAGCGCGATGGAGATCATAAAGCTCCCTGAATATGCAAGAGTATCTCTGTAGCGCGTTCAAGAAACCAGGCTGTTGCCTACGAGATGCGAGATGATACCTTGATAACAAAGTCTTCAATTATGTCTTCAGTTTCATAAACATGTTCTTTAATCTGAGACACCCACATTCCAACAGTTTCATCTTTAAACTGGATGCTACCAGCTTCCCTTAAGAAGCTTTGCATCCAAAGAAGCTCATCACGTATTTCTTCTACTTTTCCTTCGGCACCTCACAAATATTTCCCTTCTTCCACGAGAATTTTTCCCAACGAATTTATTGCTTATTTTGCTGCTGATTCTGCCATTTCTTTTACCAATCATGTCTTTGTTGAGATTAATACAGGGAGAAATGAGATTATAAGATCTTTGCAATCACCTCATCATAATAATAGTCTACCAATGTGTATGTTCATTAACCATTTTAGATACTCATCATGATAAATAGTTTATGGCATGGTTATGTGTACTCAACGAAATTTGGTCATTAATATGTTAGCGAAATTGTTGAAAACTAGTTACTTTTTGGTGATTTTAAGCTTAGGGATAAGGAATTCAGTCAGTCACAATTTCACCTCGAACCAAATTTCAATTTATAGCTTAAGCTCTGTTAAAAGCTTCCTTAAGGGATAAAACAAACTCAAGAACATGAAGGAATAAAATACAATCAAAGTACCTGATCAATTAACTGAACAGAGAAGGTGTCTTTAATCTTATCCAGTAGCGTATATACGTGCAGGATAATCGTTCTCCATCGAATCACTAGATCTCCCTCATCCGGCCTGAAATCAATTTGCTGGATCTGCCTCTTGCCTGATCGATGAGGATGTGCCCTGTATTTTTTACTTCTCAGAGTCTCGGACTACATTTTGAGTCTCATGCCTTATCCCATAACAATAAACATACAAGGAAGAGTTTTAGAGAATTCAGTCATTACTCAATAGAAGCCTTCAAATGTTTCATACTTCGAGAATATATACATGTAAGCTTGTTTTTTCAGGAAAGCTCGATAGATTTGTATTAGCAGAGGTGGGGAATTACAAAAAAAATAAATTGTTTTGCACAATATTAATCATTTTATGCCACACAGGGCTTCAAAATGAATAAGTTAAAGACCAGAAGAGCTGCGTTTACAATTCTAAAGTGGTTCAAATGGATCATTCCCCCAAGTAATTGATGCTTTCTTTTGTGTTCTTCATCCAGTTCACCGATTCAAAGCTCTTGACAGCATTCATGGCAAGGTGAAAGTCCTTCATCTATCAAATCCGAGCAGCGACCTCAGGTGTAGAATCCAACGTTAACAAATACAGCAGCTGATGGCCATGTGTACATTCCTATTGCATTGCATACAGAAAGGGTAAACACACAATCAATTCACCTTTCCATCAAACGACTCTAACTAGCTATGGAAGTTGAAACATACTACATGTTCATTAAAAAACTCAAAGCCATACCTATATAATATGATCTGTTGGCCAGCAGAATGTGTGATCAACATGGGTCAATTTAAAAATCAAAAGAGAACAATATCAAATGCTAGACAGTAAAACTCATAAAGCCTCAAATAACATGAAGAGAGCAAAAATCCAAAAAACAATATCATAACTTGGCAGGTAAGAGTCTAAGATTACCGAGGCTCTTCCTGAGTCTTACAAGTGATGCAAAATCAAGCTCTCCCTGTATTCCATCGTGTTTCTTATTTGGAAAGATTTCTTATTCTTCTTCAACATCCAATTATATTGACAAGTTTCAAGGTTGTAACACATCACCGAATAACCACACACCAACAGCATCTCGCCATTCTTCTTCAGCATTAAAAATCTCAATATCGAAATATATGGTATAGGAAAGATGCAGTGATGAATCCATCTCCACGATTTAACATCGTCTCCTAACCTTTCCAACACATGTATAGATCCATTAGAACTGGACAAACGAACCAGTGCAATTGAGCAGCCATCATCAACTAGTGTGAGAGCCTGGTGATACATGTGCCCATCAGTTACAGGCAATTCAAAGGAAACAAACACCTCACTCTTTAAATCAAATGAAACCAAATCCAGAGGATTTGAACACTGATTTCTTGCAAGGTCATATATTACACCATTCAAAGAGATGGATCTCTTCCCAACCTCATAATCATAACTAAAACCTTGGCGCTCCCCTTGAAATTCAACTGTCTTCCAGGAATTAGTGCCAAGGGTATAAATCGCTACGAATTGCACTCCATTCGTCGGTTTCATCACAAATCTGACAAACTTGTAATCGTTAATCAAGGGATCAAACCCTAAGCCGAATTCGACAATTTGGGACTTGGGAATTTCACGAAAGGGAGGAAGAGGAAGGGTTAGGGTTTTTCTAATGGAGGGGTTCCATAACATGAGATTTGAACTATTTCTAAATTGTAACATGAACAACCCATGGATTGAGGAGACAATTGACCACTCTCTTACCTGAGTGCGACAGAGAGCAGGAATGGTTTTGAGGACATTGAGTGAATCAAAGCTGCTTTCGAGATACCCGAGGCTTAAATTGGTTCGGAGAGTTGTATGGTTCTTGACAACGCATTCAAATGAGGATCTTCCACTTTGTACAAAGAAGAGGTTGGGTTCACGGCATTTGTTGAAGCGATTGAAGTGTAAACGTAAGAAATTGGGATCGTCAATGAAGAGCTTGAATGACTTACAAACGGATCTGAATCGGAGTAGGGATTTGACAGGGAGTCGAGAAAGGATTTCCGGCCATAGCTCTTCAGGAAGATTTTGCTTCGACCACAACTTTTTAGGTACAGTCTTCCTCATCGGGACCCCTAGAACTGCCGATATTACAGCCCTGTTCAAGACTTTGTGCATCAATGGCGGCGTTACATGGAAGAAGATGACCTGTGTTTCTAATTTTTTTACCTAATCCTAAACGACATCGTTTTAAAAAAATTGAGTCTGCTTTTTCTTAAACTAGAAATGCAAGCTCTTCAACCCTCCCCCACCTTTCTACAAAATCTTCGAATTTAATTTACATTTTTATGATATTTAAATATATTTAGTTTTAAGTATTTTAAATTTATAAATTATAAGATGAAATCTTTCTATATAATTATTAAATAACTCTTTTTATATTAAAGTACATAAAATATAGTTTGGAGAATTTTAAAAATATAAATAAAGAAGTGCATATCTTAATTATCCTAAAAAAACATTTGGTCTTTCTACCTTATGCCCTTAGGTTAAGCTTATTCTAAAAGGAAATTGTAAACCCAAGAATAAAAACGTACACTTATCACAATAAGATAAATCTACCAAATCTTTTTTTTGAATTTTGTTAAAATTGCATTGAAATGAAATCATTTACAAGAGGAGAGCCGGGTAGAACAAAATGGGCAGAACCTACAGCACCAAAAATATTGCTCGCATGAAGACTCTCCCGAAGGAGGCACTAAGTTTGAGATCATGGGCAATTTTACAATTAGCCAAGTAAGCTATGATTTTTCGCGAACAAGTACGAGGGTTAATGATCGTGTTGTTGAAGATGACGTCATTCCGACATTGCCAAATGAAGTAGACGTAAGCAGAAAGGGCAGCCGCATAGAGAGAGAACCGAGCCTTATCTTTGCGGATGCTATGAGAGATCCATTCAAACCAACCATGGATGTGGCGTTCACGATGGGAGATATTAAGCCAGTCGAGAATGTCGGAGAGAACAGCAATAGAGAACCTACATTGGCTGAAAAGGTGAGCCGAGCTTTCAGTTGAGGAGAGGCAAAGCACACAGTCGGTGGAGGGTAAGGAGCACCACCGACTGAGGCGATCGCGAGTGGCAAGGCGTTGATGTAGAGCGAGCCAAGTGATGAAAGAGCATTTGGGAGTGTGCATTCCATTCCAAATGATCCTACCCCAAGGCCAAGGAGTGCTCGTGTTTTGGATAGCGGAGTAGCAGTTGGCAGAAGAGAAGTCACCCGAATCTACCAAATCTTTCTATAAATGGACTCTTATCCATAAACATTTACACATATTTACAATTTTTCTATTATATCAAAAAGGAAAAATGATTGAAAATTGGCATGTGGCAAAATGAATAATGAAGTGACATGTGAAGATATTACTGAGCAGGTGACATGTGACGAAAATTGAGGATTGCTTTAATAGTTTAACAATAGATTAGATGCCGCAATAGGAACCTAGAGGGTTGTAGTTGTTTAGGTTACTCACACTAGGGATTGTATGGATTATTTTAATACTTTGTTGCATAACAAAAAGTATTTTAGTTGCATCCCATTTTTTTTTAGCTATTTTTATTAAATTTTTTAATCTGAGATATAAATAAAAGTAAAAAAAAAAAAAAAAAAGTTGTGCAACACAAATCATGCAACCCCTTGCCGATAGCCTTAGTAGTGTTATGACAGGTGCTTGTTTGGTTAGATTGAGTATTTGCAAATTCATGGAAAGTTAACTTCCTGCATCAAAATCTAGGAAATTGGAAATTATGAAATTTGGAAAAATATGTTTGATTGTATTGTAAATCATGGGATTTTAAACGTAGGAAGTTAGGATTTTATGGGTAAAATGGGGAAGTAGAAATTACCTAGGGGAAGTGGGTAAGTCTACTTCCTCCGTAATGAGGGAAATTCGAATTCTCAGGAAGTTAAATTCCCACAAAACTTGTTTAACCAAACTCATATAATTACCTACTTCCCAAGGAAGTTCAAATTCGTTTGATAACCAAACAAGCAAAGTATTTCATTTTCACTTATGGTATCCTCGTTTTGAAATTCATTTTGAGTCATAGATATTCACAAATGCTCCGTATTATCTTTGGTTAAATAAGGTTTCACATGCCATAATATGACGATATCATGGATTTTCAGTGTAGAAAAGCCTAAGTCAGATTTCATCCATTTTGTGAATTTTCTTCAAGGAGATCTTATTCATCAGCTTATTCAGCAGCCCTACATGCATTTCAGTTGACAAAGGACAATCTGAGCAATGCATCATACTATGAGATGAGATATAAAACAGGTGATGTACATGTAAGCTTTTTTTCTTCCCGAGAAGCTGTTAAGATTTGTATTAGCAGAGGTGGGGAATTACAAAAACATTGTTTTACACAAATTTAATCATTTCATACCACACAGGCTTCAAAATAGATCAAATAAAGACTAGAAGATTAGCCTTCTCTTGTGTTCTTCCAGTTCACCGATGCAAAGCTCTTGATAACATTCATGGTGAGGTGAAATCCTTCATCTATCAAATCTGAGCAACGACTTGACCTCAAGTGTAGAATCCAACTTCAAAAAAATACAAAAGCCCTTTGTTGTACTGCAGCAGCTGATGTCCTAATGTGTAGATTCACAATTGTCAATTGACCACTCAACTTGTTTTCCTCCATATTAAATATGAAAGTCACATTCTTTGAGAAAACTACATTGCATTGCATATTGCATACAGAAAGAGTAAACACACAATCAATTCACCTTTCGATTTATCTGGTCTAACTAGCTATGAAAGTTCAAACATACTCAACCATGTTAAAATCTCAAAGCCATGCATCATAAAATGATCTGTTTTACTTAATTGTTGACCACCAAAATTTGTGATCAACATGGGTCAATTTAACAATCAAAAGACAACAATATCAAGGGCTAGCTAGACAGAACCTCATAAGGTGTCAAATAACATGAACAGAGCAATAATCCAATAACGAATCATGGTAATTTGACATATAAGAGTATAAAATTACCAAAGCTTACTAGTGATGCAAAATCAAGCTCTCCATGTATTGCACTGTGTTCTCCTCTTTGATATTCTTCATATTATTCTTCAACATCAACTTACATTGATGTGTTTCAAGGCTATAACACACCACACTTCAACAACATCTCGCTATTCTTCTTCAACCATAAAAAGTTCATTAACCAAGGATTAAAAGAAGCCGGTCTAGGAAAGACGTTGCACTGAATCCAGCTCCAGGACTTAATATCGTCTCCTTTCAAATGCCATATGGATATGTTAGATTCACACAAATTAACGAGTGCAAGTGAGCAGCCATCATCAACTAGTGTGAGCGCCTGGTGATACATTTGCTCATTAGTTACGGGCAAGTCAAAGGAAGCAAGCAACTCACTCCTCAAATCATATGATACCAATTCCAGACTCTTATTTCTTGCAAGCGCATATACTACGCCATTTAAAGAGATGGATCTCTTCCCATGGTCAAAAATAAAACGCAGACACTCCCCTTGAAACTCAACTGTCTTCCATGAATTAGTGCCAAGCGTGTAAATTGCGGCGAATTGCACGCCATTTATCGGTTTCAAACCAAATCTGACAAACTTGTAGTCCTTAATCACCGGATCAAACCCTAAGCCAAATTCAACATACCTGGTATTGAGTGGGAGATCAGGAAGCTGAGGAAGGATTAGGGTTTTCCTAATTGAAGGGTTCCATAGCATTAACTTTGATCTCCGACTGGATTGTAGCATGAACAATACATCGATTGAGGAGACAATAGACCACTTTTTGACCACTCCACTACGAGCTGGAGTAGTTCTGAGGACATTGCGTGAATCAACGTCGCTTTGGAGATAGCCGAGGCTGAAAATGGTTTTGAGGGTTTTGTAGTTTTTGACAACGCATTTAGAAGAGGATGTTCTTTGTACGAAGAAGAGGTTGGATTCATGGCATTTGTTGAAGTTAGTGAGATGTAAGCGGGCGAAATGAGGATCGTCGATGAAGAGCTTCCATGACTTGCACACGCAGCGGAAACGGAATAAGACTTTGACGGGAAGTCGGGATAGAATTTCGGGCCAAAGCTCGTCAGGGAGACTGTGTGTCAACCATAATTTCAGAGCAGCTCTCGTCTTCCTCATCTGGACGGTCGCGGTGAAGATAGAAATTTTTTACTGCTTTTTTGTTGGTAACATCTGGATCGTTTTGTGTTTGGATTACGCTGTGTTGTAAACTTGTAATTGTTGAAGTAATTAATATTTTCAAGTTAATGCTGAAGATGATTTTTGGGCCATGATAATGGGCTGCTCTCTGACACGAATCAAAATCTTCTACGAACCTTATTAACCCTTATTAACCCGTTTATTAACCTTATTAATCCGTTTAAGGGGCCATTGACTCTTATCTACTAAAATATTAAAGCAAACCCCTTAAGTACTTCTATCTTTCAGCCACCTGGCAACATCTTAAAAGCCCAAATCTAAATTTAAAATCAATAAATTTAAAGCCTTTTTCAGTCTTCCCTAACGTCTCTCCTGTCTCCCTCAACTCTCCCCCGTTCCCGAATTTCACTCCTTCTTCAACGGTTCCAACTGCTGCTAACTCCTACAAACTGTTGTCAACTGCTACAAATTGCTGCTAATAAATTCCTGGAAGAGGAGAAATAAGTGACCGCCTCATTTCTCCTTCATCAAACTGCTCTGAATCGAGTGATGGCCTCCTTCACCAAATTGTCAAATTTACAGGAGTTTATTTGAAGCATCGAAAGAAAAACTAGGGTTTGCTTTCACAAGATTGCGCAGAATTCACTTCTTTCTAACTGTCTCCTTTGAATTCACAAACCCCATTTTTCTATGTTCCGCCAACGCTTCAACGAAAGTGTTGTCGGTCTTCTACTTCGCATGTTTCACTTCTTACTTTCCCCCTCTAAAACCAGATCTATTACTCTTGTCGTTACCAATGTCGTGTCGTTGTTGTCAATCCACATTTTCGAATTAGCTAGGTACTTTGTTTGCTCTTCTAGGGTTTCAGATTGTGAGGTGTTCCTGTTTAATTAAATTCTTGATGGAATTTGAGGCTTCAATGTCTTTTTGAAGGATGGAACCGTCGATGTCATTCCACTATTTCTCTCCTTCTACGTTTTTTCAATGCTTTGATGTCTTTTGGACGACTTCGGGAAGAAAGCTGGTGGAGTTGGAGGTGATTTGGATCTTCCCCAAACACTCTGTTGAATCTCATCTCATCCCATGTATGCACCTATCTTTTCTTCTACCTTATACATGATCTGTTATACATGTTAACTGATTTTATTGATTTTTGTTTTCAGAATGTGATGCACTTATATGTAAATCTCTACCATTGCACCTAAGATAGTCACACCTTAATCATTAGGATCATTCTATCATAACATTCACCACGTAAGAGAATATAATGAGAAAAAACATGAGAAATTTAGGTTATTAATTTCTCTTTAATTCTGGTCCGTTTCTCAATATATGAAAGTTTGGATGATGGTCTTTGAGTATTACTGAACTCAAGTAGGGTGGTGTTTGAAATAGTTGTCTTGACTTTTTTCCTGGATTGATATTTCGCCAGTGATTTCTTGCTTAGCATGTGTATTTGAGTATGGTTAGTAGACTTAGATTGTAATGATTCAATTGTCTGCTCATGTGTAGCGACTCAACTTCTTAGTTTTGTGATGTTTTTGCGCTGGGTTCTAATTAAAGGTTGGACACTTATTTTGGCCTTTTTCCTATTCTTTTTAGCTTCCTTTTTACAGGCTCGACACTTACTGAAAAAATAGGTACTCCAAGAAGCATCAAAGAGCAATTTGACGTCAGTTAGTCTAGAGCTAAGAGAAAAACCCCCCTTCATAGTATGCGGAGATGCTGATGTAGACAAGGCAGTTGAGCTGACACATTTTGCTCTCTTCTTTAACCATGGACAGCGTTGTTGAGCTGGATTTAGAACATTTGTGCATGAAAGTGTGTATGGTGAGCTTGTAGAAAAGCCGAAAGCACGAGCCATGGAGCAGATGTTGGAGATCCATTTAAGGAAGGCATTGAACAAGGGCCCCAGGTAGTACAACAATCCTTTAAAGAAACCTTAATAAAATTTCCTAACAAAGTTTTTGACAGTTTACTTGATTTTTTTTGTATCCAAGATTGATCAAAAGCAATATGCGAAGATCTTAGGATACATAAAGTCAGGGATCGGTTGTGGAGCTGATAAGGCTAAAGTCGTAGTGCCAAATCAAAGAAAACCCTAAACACTAACTAGAGTATAGCAAGTAAGTAGAGGTCGAACCCAAGGGAATCAAAACACCAAATCAATGCAGTCAAGTGGAATATCAACTAGTAACAAGTAACCGAAGGGGGATTTTGATTGCAAGAGCACACAAGTAACCAGCAGAGGAAGTTTGGATGAGAATATTATGCGAAGGGGTTTCACCTAGCAAGTATCCACACAACAGTCAATCAAGTTGATCATAGATTTATCTCAAGTTCTATGCAATCCTAGGGAATGTTCCTATTCCAATCTTTAATATATCAGCAGGCCAACCGGTCCTGAAAATACTTACTATTCAGCAATCAGGGAAACCTCTCAAGATTAGATGAAATAGCAGCAAAGGGCACAAGAATCATAAGGATGCATGCAATAACTTACAACCGTCAAGTATTAACATGCAATCAATTCTCTTTCATAAAAGCAATCAACTACCAGATCATGCAAATATGAGTGCTACAATGACAAGGAATTCCACCGTATATTCCTAGTCTAGCAATAGAAAACTATCAATCAAACTAGGTGATCAAGCTAGCAAAACTAATAGAAATCAATAGATGAAGAACAAGAGAATTAATACAAACCCATAGGAAAAGAACAAGAGTTTAGAAATCTCACAACTTAATAGCTGAAGGTTTCAACCGCTAAGTAAAACAATGGAGTTTAGTTCCTGCTCATGGTTGCAAAACTAAATTGTCTGATGGAAAAGATGATAGAAAAGATGAAAGAACTAAGGTTCTTAAATAGAGACTAACCCTAAAAATATATGGTAAAAGATAAATCCTAAACGAAATAAGGAAAATAAGGAAAAAGAAATAAATAAAAGAAAAGGGAAGAAATAAATCCAACGTAAGCCGTCTTCTTCAAAGTTGAGCTGATTGCTTCAAATATTTGATTACGGCTGCAAGCTTCCAATGTGGACCCCATTACTCCATCACTTGCCTCAAAGTCCACGTGAGATCATGTGAATTAGTTTGACATGCTTGCTTCCAATTGTGCAGCCCAACAGCTCCAGGCCCAACTCTTGCACGGCCCATCTTCAATCCAGCAAAGGTAGAATTCAGCACAATACCCGCGATCGCGGATATTAATCCGCGGTCACGGATCTATTAAATCTTCTCGGCTCCTCTCTGTTGCTCCACCGCGATCGTCGTTGATCCATGGCGATCGCTGTCGGTGATTTCTTCAAGTCTTCCGTTCTGATCTCAATTTCTTCACTTCTTAATAAATATCTCAGAACATAATAATGGCTCGAAACACATATGATAATACTCCTAAACTAATGTAATAACCCCTAGTTACGCCATATAAAGTGTAGCGTATCAGGAGCCAAACTTGAAACTTGATAACATCCATTTTGTACATATTTTAGGTGCCTAGTTAGCTTGATTCGCCCTTATCTATATTTTTTTGGCCTAGTTTATTAATAGAGTTACAATTAGTATTACAGTGGTCTCTGTGGGATCGACACTTGACTACTACAACTGACCCCGTACACTTGCGGGTACGTTTTAGCCACATCAAAACTGGGGGTGAAAGATTTGGATCAAATGGATACTATATTCAGCATACTGTCTTCTCAAATGTCGAGGTATATGTATATATATATATGATATGATTTAATAAATTATCACACACTATATATTAATTCTTTGTAGGACAAGATGATATGCTTATAGCCAAAGAAAAGATTTTCGGTCCAGTCTAGTCTATCCTGAAATTCAAGTGAGGAAAAACACCAAAAGTTTTAACTTTTTGATAAGTTGTTTAAACTTTGAACTTTATGATTAACATTATTCATTTTTTATGATGATTGGGACCTTCTATGAGTTAATCCAGAGAGCAAATGCTTCATCTTACAGGTTAGCAGCTGGAACTTTTACTCAAAATCTTGACACTGCCAACACCTTGTCAAGAGCTTTGAAGGTTAGCACAGTTTGGATAAAATGTCTTTGACGCTGCAATCCCCTTTGGAGGTGATAAGATGAGTGGACATGAAAGAGAGAAGTGTCCATCCTTTCAAGTTTAATTCTTCATATTTTAGCTTTGCACACTTTGTTGTTTGTTCTGTGTATGAATCAAGGAACATCAGCAGATCAGAGTATTTACAAAGGCTGTTGAGCAGTTTGCACGATTAGGACTAAGAACGTTATGCTTGGCATGGCGTGAGCTCAAGGAAGGTGAATATCAAAACAGGGCTTTGATGTTTAAAGAGGCTAACACCAGTTTGGTTGATAGAGAGGTGATAATAAATCATAACTCACATATGATTAAACCTTTATTTGCTGTATTAGTTTCAGTATTCTTGTAGCTTTCTTGATTTAAGTATTAATTGTGTATTGCGCGCAGCTGCGGATAGCCGAGGTATGTGAACAAATAGAGAATAATCTTGAAATCCTTGAGGTAACTACAATAGAGGATCGACTTCAGGTAAATCAGGAATTTTATTTAACATAATCCTACTTTTTGTATTAAATGTAGTTTTCAAATTTGTTCTTGAATTTTCAGGATGGGGTGGCTGAAACAATAGAGAGGCTAAAAACGGTGGAATAAACTTTTGGATGTTAACTGGCGACCAGAAGAACACAACAATACAAATTGCTCTGTTGTGCAAATTCATATCACCGGGTATCTTGAAATTGTACTTGATGGTTTTGATTTATGTTTTTTTAACGTGGTTATAGTACATGTTTCTTTTTCAATGATTTGGCTTCAACAGTTGTGAGGTCATTGTTGGAGTATAGATTTTGTACTTTGCTGCTTTCTTCCATACTTCCATGGCATGACCCTCTTTTTGTAGTGAATTGATGCGTTTGAATTTTAAGGTTGATTTACTTTTTGTATTGAAAATCTGATTCTTCTCTTTGAATCTACCCATGAATAATATATAAGTTCAGTATAAATATATTTGTTGAGTATAAATGGGTGAATTGAGTGTAAAAGAGTCTTGAATGTACAAGGATAACAGAAAAATTCAGTGGGTAACAAGTAATATAGCCTCAAAACTGCATTTCTATTTCTTTTTTTGAAAAAGGGATTTCTGCGTACAATCAATCGCAGAAGAAGGTCTACGCTTTGGAAACCGTCAAAGAGTTCTGCTGGTGAGCTTTTATATTCTATCTTTGTTCCTTCTCCAATTTTGATTCAGCTATGCGTCAATGCCTGCTTCAAGTTTTTGCTGAACACTTGGTGGTATAATGGAGCTGTGTGATGGACTAAAGAAAAGTAGAGATTTGATATGTTACAAGTTTGGGTTGGGGTGTAGTGAATTTTGTTCTGTTAGGATTAGTAATCCAGTAATCTGAACTCAATTAGAGCACAAATGTATATGTATCAAATATGTTCAAATCTGAATTTTGTTGCACGTTTCACATTTAATACAAGTGTAAAAAACTTTACACCTTGCTTCTTATTCGGCAAATCGACACAGATATGTATACGACCGTTTAATATTTTACGGTCATATTCGTATTCGGCAATTCGACACAGTTATGTATATGGCTGTATAATATTTTACAGTCATGTTCATATTCCTCCTTTTAAGTCTTTTCTGTGTCTTATTATTATTTTATTTTATACGTTTTTTTTCGTTGTGAATAATAATTAAAATAATCCAACTTAGAAGGTGTTAAAATTATATGTATTTAGATAAAATTTTGATTAATAATATAATACTTAATACAAATTAAGTCCATTTTCTTAAACCCTAAACACCGATCTCTTTCTGTCTTAACCTTGTAAAACTCGATCTCCATTCAACTCCCATCTTCTCCACCCCCTCCTCCCTCCATAATCGATTATGACTATTAAATTGTGTATCATGGAGTTCGATATTTTCTGCGAACACTTTACAAATTACTTCAAATCCAATTCCGAGACCAACCTACTGCTTCGATCAGGCCCTATGGCTATTAAATTGTGTATCATGCCCTAGGTAAACTTCAATCTTGAATCTATTTTCTTCCTTACATGATTGATTTCCATTTTGTAAATACAACTTTCTATAACCATGATTTAAGGTATATTCGAGATACATGCATTAGATAACTAAAATTCGTTAACTTATGAAATTTGATAAATGCCTCATAGCTATCTTCCTTAACTTTGACTTAGGGTGTCTTTGGATTCGTACTGACAGATAGTTTGAAAATTGAATGAATTAACAAAGGAACATATATGAAAGGGTGATACAATTTACTATTCAACTAATAACAACTCTATCTGATGATACATTTTGAGTTTCATTTCCTTTTCTTCCAGTATTCTTTCACAGTTTTCTGACAACTTCCACATTTTTTTATTTTTATGTGTATAAACGAAAACATATTTATAAGATAATAATTAAAAATTTCCTTAACCAAAATTTCTTTATAATAATTTACCAAATTCATTATTAGAAAAAGTTGTGTTCCCGATACATCATCACCGACGTAATATCATATCAAATTCTACCACGTGGCACGCTACCTACAATGAGAGTTATATAGAATATTTTAATAATTGGTTACATTTAGTAGTATTTTTTGCTATTTAACTACTAATCAAAATGAGAGTTACATCCCACTTTTTTTTATTTGATAGCTAGCTTTATAAAAAAAATCTTACCTAATACAAACTAATAAGTAAAAACAATAAAATATGTTATGTAAACTCAATCATTTAACCCCCACTACTAATATCCTAATTATAGTGATTTTTCAGTCTTTTTTTCATTATTTTATGTCCTTATTGCCAGATTCTGACAAATGATCCAAATAATGTCGTAATGGAGTACGATTAAAAAAATAACACGTTTGCTACTTTAGCTTATAGGTTTACAATGATAGAAATGTTGTTGCACAACTGGTAAGGAGAGTTGAGAGAGTTGGTTTCAAGGCAATTGCCCCGAGTGTTGACACCCCTAGATGGGCGGCTGGGCGAATAGAAGCTAATATAAAAACAGACCGATTTAAAAAAATATTTACTGCATAAATTTCACTCCGTATGGCTTATTAACCTTGAACTTATCACATATCAGAACAAGATACACGATTGTACATTTGCTTACGATATTTATGCAAGTTTGTAAGATTTCGTAGCAATATAAACTATAGAATATTTAATATCATGTCAATATAAGTAGTTCAATTTGTTTTTGACGTTATAAAACTATATTATTAAAGGGACCGCCCTTTTAAAGGCGCGGGGATGTATACTAGTTGGACAATGGAAGGAGTTACTAACGCGGCTCTATTAGGAATAGGTAAACTAACCTTTTTATCCTAACCCTAATTTATTACCGCATCTGCTCAGCCTCCTTCAACATCTGCGTTTTTCTCCTCCACCATCTATGAATGTTCCTTCTCCTTCAAACACCGGTTGGAAACCTCGATTCGTCGTCGATTCATCCCTCCTTCTCCTTCAAACTACCAGCAACCATATTCGATTTTCAACCCCATCGATTCATCTTCCTTCGCTTTTGTACCATGCGATTCGCCGCAGTGCGATGCGCTTGACGAATCTGAGTGTCGCTTTAATCGATGCCTCTATGAAGTCCAGGCCCGGACATAAGGATGTTAAGAATGGGCTAATGAACAGGGCCCCCAAAATTTTAGGGCCAAAATATACAAATTTTACATAGGTCCATTAAAAACAAAATTAAAAAAAATCCAACCCTTCTTTACAGTAGCCGTATATGCTACTATCTACCCTCTTCCTCATTCAATTCCTTCCATAATCTAAACTTAATTTCCTCCTCCATTTTTTCATTCCAGATTTTTCTTCAATTAAAATCTTTCCCTTTCCAATATTGAACGTTTGATTTCTCCAACCACCAAAATTACAGCTACAAATCCTACAATGATTCCTCATATGAATTGCATTTTTTGTGTTCCTAAGTTAGGGTTTTATTTATCTTGTTCGTTCATCAAACCTTTCAAACGAAATTCTCAAATCAAGCAAGGAGATTTCAGATTTGTGCATCTGGGTTCTGCAATCTCAAATCTAGATTTCTTCTCAACACGAAGTGCTTGTATTGGTTGAGTGTATAGGCCCCCTTTTGCTTCAATTTAAGGTTTGGTTAATTATCCATTATCTAGTTATTCTACTAGTTCTATTTTGTTCATTTCGTCTTGATTTAGTTTTGACAGATTGAGCATTGGGTATTATTTTAATGTCTTCCTTCTCTGTTTATTTGAGACTTTGAGTACCTTTATTTGTCTTGTGTTGATTAACTGAGTCTGATTTACACTTTTACAGTGTAGTGGAAAAGCTCCAGGAGATACAATGGCTTGTAACAGTGAGCAGACAACAATAAGTCATCACTCTAATATCCAGGTTGTTTTGTTACTTGTTAGTTATTTTATTTCATTGATTTTTGTTTGTATTGTCTAGCAGTTTTTCATGTCTTCTAGGATTAGAAAATATGATTCCGGATATCAAAAGCGCAAAAAGAAAAAGAAAACTGATGAGATAATTCAATCTCAAAAAGGAGCACTTGATAAGTTTTTCACTAAAGAATCACAAGCTTCCCTTGATGATCAACAAGTTGATGCCGATATTAGTCTGGATGATAATAATGCTAATGTTTCTAATGAAAATCTAAGTTTGGATGATAATAATGCTAATGTTTTTAATGAAAATCCAAGTTTTGATGACTCTCAAAATGACTTGAATGAGGTCCATGAAGATCTTGATGTTGATGCTACTACAAATGTGGATGATGTTTATGTTGATGGTAATACATCTAATGAAATTCCTGATTCATCTAATTTCCTTGGCACTCAAAATGAAATTGATATTGATGTTGATAGTGGTGATCATATACTTCCTGATAATGTTGGTACTCAAAATGTTGTTGGTGTTGATGATGCTTTCAATAATATTGATATTTTTGACCCAAGAAATTGGGATGCTTTGGATTCAAAGATGATTGATGTTTTAGTTGTAAAAGGTCCTAAGAGAGATTTGTCCATTGAAAAAGGTCTGAAAGATAAGCTATCTAAACGATTTTCTTCTGCATGGTATACTAGAATTTTATCAAATGGTGAGAAGTGTGATAGAGATTGGCTTGTTTATTCGAAAGAGCTAGATAAAGTATTCTGTTTTTGTTGTAAATTCTTTAGGAAAAGGCATGGAAAGGGTGCTTTAACTACTGATGGATTTAGGGACTGGTCACACCTTAGCACTAGACTTAAAGAGCATGAAACTAGTTCTGAACATCTTACAAATATGAAAATTTGGTATGATCTGCGTCTAAGACTAAAACAAAATCAAACTATTGATAAAGTGGCTCTTGAACAAATAGGGAAAGAAAAAAGTCATTGGAGAAAAGTATTGCTCAGAATTGTTTCTGCTGTGAAGTTTCTTGCAAAATATAATATTGCTTTTTGTGGTACTAATGAGAAATTGTATGATAAGAGTAATGGAAACTTTTTAGGCTTAATTGAGATGTTGGCTGAATTTGATCCATGTATTCAGGAGCATGTGAAACGTATTAAAAATGATGATATTCATTTTCATTATCTTGGTAATAAAATTCAGAATGAGTTAATAACTTTGCTTGCTAAGAGTATCAAAACTGAAATTCTTAACAAAGTAAAAGAACCTAGTATTTCTCTGTCATTCTTGATTGCACTCCTGATATTAGTCATCAAGAACAAATGTCCTTAATTTTAAGATATGTAGATGTCTCTGTTAAGAATGTTATTATTGAGGAATCTTTTCTAGGATTTATAGAGGTAAATGATACCACTGGACAAGGTTTGCTTGATGCTGTAAAATCTGAACTGGAGTGTCTTGGTCTTGATATAGATAATGTGAGAGGGCAAAGTTATGATAATGGTTCAAACATGAAGGGAAGGCATAAAGGAGTGCAGAAAATAGTTTTAGATATAAATCCTAGAGCATTTCATACGTCTTGTGCTTCTCATAGTCTTAATTTGACTTTGTGTGACATAGGCAACACTTGTGGAAAGGCTAGAGATTTTTTTGGAATAATTCAACGTATTTATACAATATTTGCTTTTTCAACTATGAGATGGCAAGTGTTTAAAGAGAATGTAAAAGGCTGGACAGTCAAGTCATTGTCTACAACTCGTTGGGAGAGTCGGATTAATAGTGTCAAATCTATAAGATTTCAAGTCTTAGAAATAAGAGAAGCCTTACTTCAAGTTGCTGAAATTGATAATGATTCAAAAATCAGAAGTGAAGCAAAATCTTTAGCACACAATGAGCTTGGTGATTTTGAGTTTCTAGTGTCAATGGTTGTTTGGTATGATATTTTAAGTGCTGTAAATGAGGTTAGTAAAAAATTGCAATTAAAAAGTATGCTAATTGATGTAGCAATTGAACAAGTTAAAGGGCTGATTTCTTATTTTAAGGGATATAGACATACAGGATTATCAAAAGCCTTAGAATCAGCAAAGAAAATTGCTATTGAGTTGGGTGTTGAACCTTCGTTTCGTCAAAGACGTGTAATTCGGCGAAAAAGGCATTTTGATGAAAATCCTAGAGATGAATCTGAAATAACTTCAAGGACTCCTGAAGAAGCATTTGAATTTCATTATTTTGATTTAGTTGTTGATCATGCAGTATCTTCACTTGAGACCAGATTTGAACAATATCAAGAATATGATAAAGTTTTTGGGTTTTTATTTTCTTCTAAAAGGTTGTGTTCTTTGACTGATGCATGTTTATTATCATGTTGTACTAATTTAGAAAGTGCACTTAGGAAACAAGACCAATATGATGTTGATGGTAATGATTTATATGTGGAACTGAAGTTGCTTCAAGAATTTTTGCCTGATAAAGAGATAGGACCTACTGATATTTTAAAGTACTTAAAGCGTGTAGACTGCTTCCCTAATGCAGTTATTGCTTATAGAATTATGTTGACTATTCCTGTAACTGTTGCTTCTGCAGAAAGGAGCTTCTCTAAACTAAAGCTATTGAAGAATTACTTGCGTTCCACAATGACACAAGATCGACTCAACAATCTAGCTTTGATATCAATTGAGAATGAATTTTTGGAGCAAGTTGATTATGAAGAACTGGTTGAAGACCCAATTTCTAGAAATTTTAAATTTAAGGGATATTTGAGAACAGAATTCGTACAAGTATGAAATGTAAGGGATATATGGTCTTTGTTATATACCGTTTTTTTTTGGTAAAGTGTTATTTACAGTTTCGTACGAGTACGAAATGTAACAATGTAACAGGGCCACCAATTGGATTGGAACGTCCCTGATGAAGTCTCATACGGCGACAGATCTTACCCAATCGACGAATTCGCAACGGAGAAGATCTTCATCGGCGAATCCGCGGTCCAAAACGTCTCCATCGGCTGCGGCCATAGAAACTAAGGTATGTTCGTCGCTGCCGCTGGATTGCTCGATCTTGGAGGCGGAGATCTCTCGTTTCCTGCGCAGATCCAACGCCAAAGGCAAAGTCGGGGAAGCAGTGGTTGGACGGAGAGGCACGGTGGCACCGGCGTGGAGGGAGATGCGGCCGTGCTGGCATGATCGGCCGATTTTCGGCGTGGAGGTGTCAACGACAATGATAGTAAATTTTTATTCATTAAAATTTGATGACAATATGCCCCTCATTTTCCTGATCGTAAGTATGCAAGTTGATATGGAAATCATTGCTACAGGAATTCCATTTCTATCTTTTGGAGACTGTTAGATGTTTAAACTCTCGTATCTAGTACGTTTATATGTTGTATAATGATATGCTGATATTTTATTTTTTGTACTCAAATCAGCTTATAGTATTGATGTTTATGTTCTCCGTGGAGTTGTTTTCATCTGAGATTTGGAATGATAGTTGGCAATTTATGTCGTCGATGACAGTTCCTGTCGTCGATGAAAGTTCATGTCTTCGATGACAGTTGATGTCGTCTGTCGTCCGGATGAAAGTTCGTGTCGTCCGGATGACAGTTCGTATCGTCCGGATGACAGTTCATCATTTAATTAAGACAACACTAATAATAGTGACAACAAAAATTATAACAAATATGATAAAAAAATGTAATAATGCAACAAAAGGTTAGTTAACACACTTAAAAAATTGAGGGTTAGAAAATACAATTCAAAGTCTAAAAAGGGTTACTTACCCTAAATTTGGTACCCAAATTGTGTATGTTTCTAAAAAGAGAAGGAGTTTATGATTTTTAATTTCCATTGAAAAAGTTAAAAGTGTAATATAGAGTTTATTTCCATTGATTTGTTACAAACACAAATAACAATTTTATAGAAAAAAACAAACACCAATAATAAATTAAAATGATATATGATAAGAATATTCTCTTAAAGTCTTTATTTCTCCATCTTAATTGCTAAATTTAGCAATCTAAGTAGAAAGTCAAGTATGTGGTCCACTAAATAAATGTTATTTATTTAATAAGTTTAAAACTGAAAGAGGGAGAAATTGGTGTTACACTTGAAAATGATAAAATTATAAGTGTTGTTGGTGTTGTTACACTTGTTTGCTAAAATAACATTTTCTATAATTTGCATAGCATTTGCTATAATTTGCTAGTTCGCTTGCTAAATTTAGCAAATCATTAAAGATACCCTATGGTCTAAGGCGATAACAGTCAGGCCATTATGCTAATTATGAAAGGGCGTTTATCCCCGCACCCGGAAAATTATAACCGACACGCGCTTTTGGGCGCATCCTGGGTGCGTCCAATAAACCAGGGTTTTTTTCCGTCAAAATTTTAAAAAATCCGATTTAAGTTGGGCGCACCCGGGATGCGCCCAAAACTGAACCGTTTTTAAAAAAAACTATTTTGGACGCATCCGGTATGCGCCCAAAGTGGTGCCAGTTATAAAAAACCGGATGCGGGGTTTTTCTCCGTTATGAAATGGGGGCTGAAGGTGATAGAAAACTAACCCTCGAAAACCCGACTCTGACGACATCGCTCGTTGTCCTGCCCACCAATATCCTTGACTTCTCCAAACCCGACTCTGATGACATCGCTCGTTGTCCTGCCCACCAATATCCTTGACTTCTCCATCGAATGAGTCTGAGTCCAGATGGTTTGATCCTGATTCCTTCGTTCCTGCACACAAGACAAGTCCCGGGTGTTGCCCCAGGATTGTCCCTCCGACGCTCAAGTCAGTATTTGTCCAGGAGGGGATCTAGATTATCAAGTTTAATACAGCTTATCTCTTTGCAATCTTAGTTCGTGTTTGATTTAGTGTTGTCTTTCGTAGATCTGAGATGAGATCTTTGTCTTCCTTGATTCAGACTAGAAGTGCTCAGTGTGATACTTGTTTTCTCTCCAAAGTTTCGTCCCTTCTTCACTAGCAAACTCCCCATTTTATAGTGATTTCAATACTTGGAGCCCAATCCTCATTACTTAGCCAGGGATATCTCCCATCCGTTGCTTCTGAGAAGCTTCCGTTTTGTACTTGCCCTTGGGCTGCAAGTTTGAGATTACTTAGTGGCATATTGTCTTTTGGTAACAATTTTGCTTAGTGGGATTATCTTCCTCCTCCGCTATCCATAATGTTAACTTACTAAGGGTGATATCTGGGAAGCTGGTAAGTATATATGAGAAGTTGTAGAAGAGTATGAAGGTAAGTAGATAGACAAATGGGAGTATGAGTTGATGGAACAAGGTAGAAAAGAGGGAATGTGGGAGAGTTACTAGTAGAAATGGAGAGGTAAGGTGGTAGGAGGGTAGAAAGGTGATAAGGTTCTTCTGGCATGGCGATCTTTCTGGCGAGATACTAGCTAGATAGAGTCTATCTAGGAGGGTGTTTGCTCGGTAGAGTTTATCTAGAAGGGTACTTGCTAGGTAGAGTAAACTTTTCGTGTACATTGTGACATTCCAATAGTGATTGAGCCATCCGACCCAAATTGACTTGCTTGGGCTCACGACTTCGGACCTAAATTCACGACTCTTCGGGCAATGTATAACGGGCTTCAGACTGTAAAAATCTTATATTGGAGAGGGGTTATTTCGGGCTCCCACATAGCCCCTCAAGCCTCCAACTGCGGCTTATTCTTCACCTTCTGCTTTTGACTCGGGGACGAACGGAGTGTCTTTATGTATGCCAATATCATTCCTTCAAGGGCAAAGTTGGGGGCTAGCTTGATCACCATTGGGAGCCGACGCACTTGCTTCTTTAGGATCAGCTGGTTGCCTAAGAAGTTGAGAGTTGTGTCTTGCTTACTATGACTCTTTCTTTAGCTTTAAAATTGTATTTCACCTTGTAAGCTTGTAACGTTGCTCGACGAGTAATAAATGATAAAGTGTCTCTTCGTAGTGCATTATAGAATTTCGACCTTGCTACGAGTATATAATTGTTTCTTTGGTTTAAAAGTTGAATCACCCCTTGCTGCCTAATAAAAGGTTTCAAATAATTGTGGTGGGTCCGTCGGTAAAAACCCTTATTTCCTTCTCTTTCCTTCCCCATCTTCTTCTTTTACTTTCCTCTTCCTTTTCTTCTTACCCCGCCCCCCCTCATATTGCTTCCTTGCCCACCAATTTCTTCCATTCTAGCCGGGAACCGCACTAGCCTAGCAAAAATCGGGACCACCGGGATAACTGGGACCATCTTGCATTATGGATTTTCCAAACGAGGCCTTCAACCTTGACTTCTCAACCGTGGGTGAAGGGTTTTTCGACGACCTTGGTAACTCTCTCTTCTAGTCATTGCTCTCTTTTTCTTTCGTTTCTTCTCTCTCGAATTACTAGTTTGTTAGGGCTTTGGGTTGGTGAGTGTAGGGGAAAATATTTTTGTGCTTGTCGAGTGATGGAATCGAGTTCGGGCGAGGGGGGTGTATCTAGGAGGGAGTGTTTGCTTCCGGCTAGCATTCGATCGGAACTTGTTGATTTTGATAAGGCTGGTCAAAGTCGGGAATTTAGGAACAAGGTGAGGAAGTGTGCTGAAAAGACTTCCCTCTCCTTTGGGAAGTTGTAAAGGATTTTGAGAGAGCATGATTTTCCGCCAGGGGTTCATCTTGCTCTTCCGTCATCTTCAGGGAGGTCGCTATACTCGTATCCGGGGGCCACCGCTCCTACCGTTGATTCTCTAAAATCTGGGGTAAGATTGCCCTTTCATCCTTTCGTTGTTTGAACATTGCTCCAATTCAACTCCATCCCAACGGTTGGAAGTGGTTATCCAATTTTTTAGCTAGGTGTGAGGAGATTGGGGTGAACCCTGATATGAGACATCTAGTCTCCCTGTTTTCAATTAGGAGTATCAACTTCGGGTTTTTCACTCTAACGCTAGAGTCCCTGAGATGGATGAAAAATCCCCCTAATCCGAAGGGGTGGGCTTCTAGATGGTTTTTGATCGTTGGTTCAGATGATTTTCATTTTGGAGTTCCTACGGTTCCCACCGTCAAGGGACGACTTCCTGTGTTAGAGAGATTATCCGTGGGTGAAGCTAAGGCCTTTCTAGAGAAGTTTAGTGATGGTTTGGTGAGGGATTCATAACCGAGACAGTCAAAAAGGTTGAAGCCATCCGGATCAGTGGTTACTAGATCGAGAAAAGGTGGTTTTCACATGCCTTTCGCAAGTTTACTATGAATGAGGCTTACCTGTGCATCTTCATGCTTGTATATTTCTAAGTGTAACTCCTTTTTTTTTTTACTTTGCTTTCCTACAGATTCGCTCGTTGAGGGTACAAGCGTGGATGCGACACTCCACTCTGGCTCGACCGAAGACATTCTAGAGAACGGGGGCTCTTTGGCACTTTACAGTGAGCACCTTCTCGGAGACCAGTCAGGAGAGGCTATTGGCTTAACTCCTAATGACACCACGGGGGTCATCAATGAAAGTGATAATTCTAGCCAGGGTAATTCTAGTCATTCTGACGATAGTGAAGAGAGAAGGCCAAATAGGATGGAGTTGGATGAGGCTACCCATGGTTCGCCCGAGTTAGGCAGGTTTGTGGCTAGTCAAGGCGTTGCTTTTCCCCCTCCTGTGTCTTCAGATGTGGCAAGTCAAGGTGCTATTTTATCTCCTCTTGCGTCTTTTAATGCGGCAAGTGTTCAAATGTGGACGAACGTCCCTTCACCTCGGAGTGGTGGCTTTACTACCGGGAACGCTGGTCTAGCATGGAACCTTCCATGAATTCTCCCATTGCCATTAGAAGCTCCCCCTGGCTCGGCCAATCACCCCGTGCCTTTGGTTACATCCTTTCTAGACATGCTCAGGGGTTTCTCGCGAAATAATGATCTTGTCAAGGTTCTTTCACCATGTGTCCCTCCACCGAATCTAGAGGCATGTATGGCGGAGTTGAATTGCTCTTTTCTGGTGGTTAGTGGCTTGTGCTCCCTATTTTATCGTGTCATATTCTTCTTCATGATTGCATTCAATTTAGTGTTATGCTAACACTTCAATTGTCGTGCAACATACCTTTTGGTTGGAGCACTTCCTTCACCATTGTGCTCAAACTCGTGTAGCTTATCAAAACGAGGTGTACAGGATGCGGGGCATGCAGAATTCTGTTGAGGAGGTAACTGTTCTTAAGGCTCAACTTTCCTCTGAGAAGGCCCGCTCTCAATCCCTCCTTTCTGAGTTGGAAGCGGAGAAATCCAGATGTTCAGATTTGTTTTCCCAACTGGAAAAGGCTAAGGAGGAGCTTGTGCTTGCAAGTCGGGAGAAAGAGAGGATTTCTAAGCTGGGAACTGGTTTGGAAGGAGCTAGGAAGATGCTTGCCACCTTGAATGAGGTTCTAGTGACCGAGAAAGCTAGATCTGGCGCTCTGGAGGGGTATTCTGCTACTCTGACAGGTGAGATCTGAAGAACCGTCGATTGGCTTTCAAGGAGGCCTTAGTAAGGCTAGGTGCGAGTTAAAGTCTCTAGAGGAATTGGTGTCTAACTTTGCTAAGGAAAGAGAGACAATTCGTAGGGATGCGGTGAGCAAGTATTGTGCGGGCCCTCGCTTCCTCCATCGATGTAAGCACTTTGCTAAGGAAAAATATGTTATTAAAAATTCTTTTTAATTATATATTCACAAAGTTGTTCATCAATATATTCATCTTGGGTATATAAAATTTTTGGGGGTGGTTAAAAAAAATTCACACAAGATATTCATGAAGATATTCACGAATATATTCATCTTAGGTTGGGCTTTTTTTTGCCTCACCGGAAAAAAAATTCATTATTAAAGTTCATATTTTTTAAAAACAATTTCACCTATATTTTTGAAACAAATCTATTATTATTAAATAAAAGACTATCTTTTAGGAAACTACATCAATCTATTTCCTAATAAAGATTTTATTTTTTATTAATTCAAAAACGAAATTATTTTTATAAGAATTATATAATTGAATAAAATATTTGTGTGTTTAGTATTTTATAAATGTATTAATTTTATAAACGAAATATTCATCATAAAATGGGAAAAATATGTTATCCAAAATTCTTTTTGATTATATATTCACAAAGTTGTTCATCAATATATTCATCTTGGGTATATAAAATTTTTGGGGTGGTTAAAAAATATTCACACAAGATATTCATGAATATATTCATCTTGGGTTGAGTTTTTGCTTGCCCTACCGGAAAAAAAAATCATTATTAAAGTTCATATTTTTTTAAAAACAATTCCACCTATATTTTTGAAACAAATCTATTATTATTAAATAAAAGATTATCTTTTAAGAAACTACATCAATCTATTTCCTAATAAAGATTTTATCTTTTATTAATTTAAAAACAAAATTATTTTTATAAGGATTATATAATTGAAAAAATATATTTTTGCTTAGTATTTTATAATTGTATTAATTTTATAAACGAAATATTCATCATAAAATGAGAAAAATATGTTATTAAAGATTTTTTTATTATATATTCACAAATATATTCATCAATATATTCACAAAGTTGTTCATCAATACTTGGGTTGAGCTTTTGCTTAGTCAACCGAGAAAAAGTCCAATATTTAAAAACAAATATTTCTTTTTATAATTGAAAAAATATCAAACCTATAGGATATACTGAAAAATATTTTAGTTGAAAAAAGATAATAAAATATACTAGGTATTATATCTTTTACACTACATAGACTGTTAGTTGGTAGTTGAAGATTACATTACATCTTTGCAATAACATACTTAAGTTATATTAAAAGAAAAAAAAAACCATCATTTTTAAATATGCTATGAATTCATATCCCATGATACACTCAAAGGAAAATCAAATATTATTCTACATGCATATAAAAAACCATATTATCACGATCATCATAATATATAATTTTTGGATAGGAGAAAATTATTCACCCAATATCGATATTGAGCATTTGCTTAGCCTACTGAAAAAGAGCTCCATATTTTTATATAATAAAAATTTATTTTTATATCAATTTTCTGAAAAGTTGTATAAAATATACACAATTAGTTTTTAGATTAAAAAAGACTATGTTAATATATCATATTACCATACATCAATATACAATATACAACATACATTTTTATATTATTAAAGTTGAATGAAATATATCATATCATAATCATCATAATATATATAATAAATTAGTTGAATACAACTAATCTTTACAAAAATTATAGTATGAGCAATATTATAATTATTTTTCAATTATAAAAATATTTTATAATTTTATAAAATAACTATATTATTTAGATATGAAAAGTTTGTGTAAATATAATAAATAAAAAAATTATATTTATAATTTAAAAATAAATACTATTGAAGATATTCATATCTTTTCCTTTACATATATACCTTTTTTATATTAAATTTTTTTTTACATATCCTTTCATTTTTTTTATATATTAGATCTCTTCTATTATTTTTTTGAAGGCTCTGTTTGGTTTATTGAGTTGGAATAGTAGTTGTAATTGAATAAGTAGCTGAAACTAGAGTTGAAGCTGAATGAATAGCTAAAGCAGAAGATGAAAATGTTGTTTAAAAAGCTACTTGAATGTTCATACTTCTAGCTGAATAATGACAAAAAACTTCAACAGTAAAGATTTGACGCTAAAAAAGATTAATTTTTATACATTTCAATATTTCTCCTATGGTAAAATAAAATTATGTAATTATTTTGTCATTAGACAATAAATAACAAAATATCCTTCAAAGGTACATTCTTTAGTAGTAACCTAAATTTATATAATATAATATGAAATAATAAAAAATAATCCCATATTTTTACTTTGGATAAAATTAATCTCAACTTTTAAGTCAATAAAAAATTAAGAATCTCAACTTAAAATTTATAAACCAAAAACAACAAAATTACCTTTTCAATTAAATATTTTCTAAATTCGAAGAGGAATGTTTTGCAACGTACATGAAACTCTTATTATGTGTCATGTTGTTATTGAATTAACTTAACATCCATGAAAAAAATCGTTTGATATACATTTTGGTCTTCTGGTAAAAGTTAAAAACATTTTTATTGGTTTTCCTAAACAATTAAAATTGAAGCTTATATATTGTCGTGTCTTGTGTGCATTTAGTATGTTTATGTACATTATTATTTAATTTTTTAAATTATCTTTAATTCTTTTTGAAAATATAACAAAATAGTTGAACACAATAATAAATTAAAAAAATTATAATCAGAAATCAAAGTAAAAATATAAATCAAGACAATATAAATATTACACCTACTAATTCATATTTATAAGGGTCCAAATCAGGTGGGAAGTGGGCTTTAAGATGAGAAATAAGAAGGCTTCTCAGCCTTCCATTACTACTTCCCACACGCGGCCCATTATAAACCCTACTCGCTGGCTTTTAGGGTGGACTACACGCGCGCTACTAAACAAAACCAAAAAAGCGCATCGACTAGATTTGGGAGAGGAACTCGGTGACGATCTGGAACCATAAACCTCCTTACTCGCTGCTTTGGGAGAGGAACTCGGTGACGATTTGGAACCCGCAACGAATAGATTTGGAGAAGAAGCCACGATTCGCAGCACTCGGACGCATCCATGGCGAGTTCATCTGCACAAAACCTCAAAGACCCTTCTAACGGTAATCTTCGAACTAGATTCTACAGAAAACCTAAAATTGACGATCGAACTAGATTCTAGGTTGTATATCCTTCAATTAAACACTCGATCTCTATAAAGTGACGAGAAGAACTAAAATCTAGGGTTTTCTCCACAGAAAATTGTTTATTGCTAGGTTTAGAACGGATTTGACTCATATTGCTTCAGATTCTAGCATATTTGGTGTTTTTGCTTCATATTGTAGCATTTTTGGTGATTTTGCTTCCGATTACTGGTTCATACTGAAGCACAAATGAATTGCATGTGCTTTGATCCATTTTTGTGCACAACACTATAGAGAATGTACTTTGTGCTACAATATAATGTTCTTGTGTTTCAGATTGTAGCATTTTTGGTGATTTTGCTTCCGATTACTGGTTCATATAGGAGTTTGGGGTGGAATACTGAGGCACAAATGATTTGCATGTGCTTTTGATCCATTTTTGTGCACAACATTATAGAGAGTGTGCTTGTGCTACAATATAATGTTCATGTGCTTTAATTTACACCACGTACACTAATATACTACTTAATTGTTTTGCATGTGCTTTGATTAATCTGTGCTATCATATGCTTCTGTTGTGTTTTAATTTGCTACTGTTGTGCTCCTATTTTATAGGAATGTGTTAGAAATAAATGAGTGTTAACATTTGCTTCTGTTGTGCTATTAGTGTGTGCTTCCATATGCTATTGTTGTGCTTCTATTTTCAATGGTTGTGCTTCAGTTTATAATATTGCGCTTCAGTTTACTCATTTTACCTTATTATGATTGTGCTTCATTTTCTTATGATTCTGCTTTGCTTTCTCCTAGATTTTTGCTTTAGAAGCATTTGATCTTTAGAAACTTCTAATGTGCTATGATTTACTCAGTTATTAGAGTGTGATGCCATATGCTATTGTTGTGCTTCAGTTTGTAATATTTATGCTTCAGTTTACCTTGTTATGATTGTACTTCACTTTCTTATGATTGTGGTTTGCTTTCTTCTAGAATTTTGCTCTAGAAGCTTTAGATCTGTGTGTTGCCATATGCTAATGTTGTGCTTCTATTTTTCATGGTTGTGCTTCAGTTTGTAATATTTGTGCTTCAGTTTACTCATTTTACCTTGTTATGACCGTGCTTCATTTTATTATGATTGTGCTTTGCTTTCTTCTAGATTTTTGCTTTAGCAGTTTCAGATCTTTGTGAATGGAGAAGTTTTAACAATGTTGTGCTTTGATTTATGCAGAACGTGATACACAACATTATCGTCGCCAAAAGATTCGTACTAAACATTCATTAGTCATTGGGATTCAGCCAGCAAAATCACTACAAGAAGAAGCAGCAAAAGGTAAATCACTACAAGAAAGAAGCAGCAAAATCACTTTTGTGCATTGATTTACTAATTATTTTTATACAACAAAGAAGGGCTCAACTCCATAACAGAGGAGCACATATGAAGCATAGAAGGGCACAAAAGAAGGAGAGAAGGGCTCAAGCACAGACGTGTCAAATGCACCAAAGGATAGCTCAACTGAAAAGTGTCGAACATGATACTGAAGTATTGTTCTTCCATGTTTGATAGAACATACAATGAGATAAAGAATGTCACAGAGATGATGTCGAAGAAGTCCAAAAATTGAACGTTGAACTTGTTGTAATGTTGTAATTTTGGTACTGCTTAGCCTCACGTATAATGTAGTTTTGAAACAGTTTTAACACTTGTAGCAAAATGAATGATGTGATGATTTAAGAAGAATGTCAGAATAAACTTCATTGTGCTATAACATTGTATATTTGCGATTCGGTTTATGAATGATGTGTTGCACCACTAACTCAAGAACAATAACAGTAAAAGCCTATGTCCTATAACATTGTATAAGGGGCTTGAGAAAAAAAGTACACAAACTTTTATTTAGTAATGAAAGTGCTACTCTATTATTGGAATGTGTTAGTATATGATCCTTTTGTGCGTTGTTTTACTAATGAAAGTGCTACTATATTAAATGTTGAAGCTGCTATGGAATTTGCTACTTTTGCTGTTATATTCTATTATTGGAATGTGCTTTGATTTACTCTAATTGAAAGGGCTTCTTTAATTGAAAGTGCTATTATATTACTGAAACGTGTTACTCTGTCATTGGGATGTGCTAGTATATGCTCTTTTTGTGCTTTGTTTTAGAAACAAAAGTGCTTGGACTTAGTATATTTGTGCTTTGATTTAACAAGGATGTGCTAAACAATTTAAACATAAAGCTATCAGGAAAAAACTTCATTGTGCCCAATATTTGCTAGAAAATGTGCTTCAAATACATAAAAAATGTGCTTCAAAGTAATAATCTAAAGTGATGACTATCAAGTATCAGTTGTAGTTGTTGGGGGATGCAACTTGTTTACAAGTGATAACTATCAAAGTAATACACGATATTTATTGAGTCTGCAATAACAAAAAATGATTTTAGCAAGACAACCACATCTAAATGTAATCCTCCAACGCTTGGTTGCAATCCCCTTATAGAAAGGTTTGTATCCTGCTCTATTGCACAAGAGATGCTTTAAAACAGTGACCCATGACCCATCTGAAGCCTTTATATCTGTAGCCTTTTGAACCAAGAATCCAGCAAAAGTAGTATACTTGATATAGAATTGAACAACTTCTGCAAAAGATGGCAATAACTGGCCCTCAAAAGGTTTGATGTCGTCAGGACAAAGAGGAGTGACATAGATGGAATTTCCGGGAGAAATAGAGACCTTAAATTATCATATGTAGAATCCTTGTACAACAATAGGAAGATTGAAACAATTATGAATGTTAACAATAATAAAACCAACTGAAGGTATAACTGTATTAACAAACGAAGAGTTCTAGCTTTGTTATGCTTTCAGTTGCATATGCTTGTGATTCATTTTAGTCCGATTGTGCTTTAGTATGAAATGATTGTGCTACAACAAATTTCTGTTTTGCTTCAGATTACTCATATTGTGCTTCATATTGTAATGATTGTGCTTCACTTTGTTATGATTATGCTTCAATTTGCTATCACCGTGCTTTAATAAATCTTTGGTGTGCTGCAGTTTACTCTGACTAGTGCTTCAGTCAACTGAAGAAACTAGGCTATCAAGTTCCAAATTATTGTCGAAGTTCAAGCGGAAAGCAACTTAAGAACTAGTCAATAACCAGATCAATCAAAACTACGCGTACACTAGAAGCAAACATCTGATAGCAGAAAGCGAGCAAATCAATTACAACAAACAATCTCGGCGATTTTCCGACGGGATCAGCATAGCGAGAAAAGCTAAAACCATATCTGCGAGCTCAGCAGACAAACCGATACATACTCTTCATATTCTCACATAATAAACTAGACATTACAAGGAATTCCAACTCCATAAAGCAATCAGATCAAGATCCAAGTAGCAAAAAATCAACTACAACTAAGAGCAGGAAAACAACTAGCAGGAACAAATCAAGCAAGCAAGCAACTGAAGAAGAAAGCAAATTCAAGTAAAAAACCTCGAAACCATAGAAATTGAAGGAGACAATATCAGGAAAAGCTTACAAATCAATGAAAGAGAATAGACATAGGAGAATCGAGGAGAAACCAGAGAGGAAGAGATCGAATAGGGAGCCAATTGGATCGAGGAAGAAATCGAGTGAGAGAGGAGCTAGATCGAGCGGAAGATTATTCGAGTGGGAGAAGGAGAAAAGAACGCGCTTGCACGCGCCTGAGAAGAATGAAGGAGGTTCGTAGATTTGCCCTAGATCTGACGGTCTGTGTTATTTTCTCATTTCTCACATTAAGATTAACTTCTCATTTGATCTTTTGCCTATTTATAAAATCTTAATTTTTTATTTATTAAAATTCATTTGGCTCGTGCTATTTATATATATTTAAAACTTGGCTATCTTTGTCAAAATGTGATTGATACTTATCTAGAGCACAATCAATATTATCCATTGAAGCATGCATGATACAACTTGACCAATATTTGAATATTCTACTCTTGGCATACTATCCACAGAAGCATGGTACAAGTTGAGAAAACTAAACCATATATTTAGGCCCTTACTATTTAATGCCCACCCTTTTTGCTATTTACCGCCCAGGCGCCGTGCGTCACGCATGGATTATAACCCTACATGACGCATGGTTTAAATCCACACGTCACACACCGAATAAAACCATGCGTGACGCATGGACACAAACCATGCGTCACGCATGGATTTGTTTACCTATAAAAGCCCAAAAATGAAACCCTACCACATTATCATCTTCCTCAACATTGTTCCACAGCGGCTGCGCTCTCAAACACACCGATTTACCCAAAAACCATCATTCTCATCATCTTTTTTGCATATAAGGTATGTAAACATTAAGATTTCATTGTTATGGTATGGTATTGATGTATATATGAGGTTTTCATGTTGTTTTGATGATATTTACTTCAAAATCCAATGTGTATGTTAATTAGTTGATTAGAAATGATTAAACTTGTAATATATGAATGGATTGTGTACTTTGTTGATAATTTATTGACCAATTTGATATTTTCATGTGTATATAGTTTATTAGGGTTTTGATATTGAATTAGGGTTTTGTGAATTAGGGTTATGAAATTAGGTTGTTGAAATTTGGTATGGTTTTAATGAAATTATTGAAAAACTGTTAGAATTTTGGAAAAACTGTTGAGATTAGGGTTTGAAACATGGAAAAACTGTTGACGAACAATTTCTGGAATGTGCAATTCCACACGTCACGCATGGATTGAATCCATGCGTCACGCATGGATGGAAGCCATGCGTGACGTGTGGAATTGCACATTCCAGAAATTGTGTTCTGCAGTTTCAGATTGGATTTGATGATATACTGATTGAGTTTTTGATGATATGCTGATTAAATTTAGTAAACTGATTAATTTTGTGGAATTGCACATTTTATGATGCAGATATGGATGGTGGTCGTCGACCTGGACGCGATACTCGTCAAAGAAACAGAGAACTGAAGAAAAAAGATCCCATAGTTCCAAAACCAAGGAAGAAGAAGAATAGACAAAAATCGCCTCCTCGTCGTTTAGAGTTTTCTGGTGAGATGCAACAACAACAGCAACATCAGCAGCTAGCTTTGTCTGCTGCAAGTTTCGATCCCCAGGGTTCCCCTCATTACTTTCCTGGCACCCCCATTCTGATCCCACATCAAACACTGTTTCCACAACAAACACAGTTTCCAGGCTATCCGGGCTATCCACAACAAGAGCAATCATTTGTGGAGATGATGAGACAAGCTACTGGTTCTCATAACTTTCAGAACCCTCAGACGGGTGATGACCAGTACGCACTGGTTGCTTGTAGTAGTGCAGGGCCATCAGCTGGGGGTGCAAACTCTTGGATAACAGTTCTTCCTTCCCTGTTTTCGATCCTCGTCTTGGCCATCAAATTGTAAACTTGTTTTTTTTTTGTAAGGTTCTTGGGAGACTTGTTGAGCATAGTGTAAATCTCATTTGGTTTACAATGAGCCCTAGTCATTTCAACTACTGTACACACTTCATCAGGCGTCAATCTGCCTGCAAACGCATTCCCAAACAAGCTACTACCAATAGGATGGTTGTGGGTACCTAACATTACAGTAAGTTTCCAAGCCCCTCTATGCTCCTCTCGAAGCTTTAATTCGAACCAACATCTACATTTTTTCGTCTTGATGTTTTTCCTCACTCCCTTAGCTTTTGAGTAATTCACTCGTCCTCTATCACAGATAAGCTGAAGTTTTCCAGATTTTGTTTCGGTAGGTGCTCTACTCCTTCCATTGACTATGCAAAAGTTGTTGGCTTGTGCAATGTTAACGGCCCAACTCACTCCCTGTTGTCTAGAGGCAAATACCAAGTCATTTGCAAACAACTTTGAGTTATCAACAGAGACATATTGTTCTTCTTGAACTTCAATATCAAATTGTGGTGCAGTACGCAAAGGACGAAACACATTTAAGCTACTTTTGTCTGAAAGTGACCTCATCAAATGCGAAGGCCATTGCGACAAACCGTAACCGGTTCCAAAAGATCCAGTGTTGATATCACCAAACTGTGATTGCGGTTGCTCCCATGTTGTAAAATCAATGCCCAAATCAAACGAAGGTATGTAGTCGAGGTATGACGGAGGTGGGCAGTCATTAAGAGTAATCTTGTCTAATCCAGTAAACACAGAAAAGTTCATCTATGCACAAACACACAGATAACAAACCAGTTAAGCTTCTGTATGGCAAATCCACACGTCACGTGTGGATCCATTCCATGCGTGACGCACGGTATTGAACCATGCGTGACGTGTGGAATTGCCATAAGTCATACATTTCAAACCCCTTAACGAACAAGTCATACATTATAATACATTTCAAACATCATAATCACTAAAGTAAAAAAAAAATCACAAATCAACATGTTTAGTCATACAACTAATACCGTGAGCATGTAAAATCTATAAAACCTAACTAATACAAACCCCTAAAACAAGTCAAAACCTTAAAAAGTAATTTTATAATACATTTTAAATATCATAAATCAACATAAATTCACAAATCAACATGTTTAGTCATACAACTAATACCTTGAACATGTAAAATCCATTAAACCTAACTAATACAAACCCCTAAAACAAGTCAAAACCTTAAAAAGTAATATTATAATACATTTTAAATATCAAAAATCAACATAAATTCACAAATCAACATGTTTAGTCATACAACTAATACCTTCAACATGTAAAATCCATTAAACCTAATTAATACAAACCCTAAAACAAGTCAACACCTTAAAAAATATTATTATGAACAACAAATGTTACCTTATTAAGGTTGTAACTTGAAAATGGAGCTTCTCCACCTCTTTCATTGGTGCATTCCTCTTCATTCTCCATATAGAAGGAAAGGAAGATAGTTAAAAATGGTGTTTTGCTCTCAAAAATGTTCAACAATGGTGTTCAAAGGTTTTTGACATTTGAAATATGGAAAGAAAGGAAGATAATAGGGATTAATGTAGGTGTTACGGAAATAGTAAAAATATTAATGGAGTTATTACAGTAGGTGAGACAAGACGTACGTGCTGGCATGAGTTCTGAAAATAAAATCCGTGCGTCACGCATGGTTAATGTCTACGCGTGACGCATGGATATAATCCACGCGTGACGCATGGTTCTATTCCATGCGTGACACACAAAATGACACATGATCCCTTTGATTCTTAGTAACACTGATGTGTGCATGATTTCCAATCAAAATAAAATTACATATTGTCAAAGGTTGGACATTTAGGCCACGTAAGAAGTCCAAACAAAGGATATGCTACTTTACAAGTTAATAGGTGTTATTAGGAGTTACCCACATGGTTAAATATACCTAATAGGCATTGAAAACAAGTTTCATTACATTCGGACATCGTTTGAGTGTCGTTTTGCCAAAAACCGTCTTAAGTCCATTTAAGGCATTTTTAGCGTTTACGTGCCTCATTTCGTGTGAGCGAGACCTTGTTTCTACTGAATATCCCTAATAAGAGTAAGTTGTATAGTATTTTCAACAATAATCACCGTCAATGTTGTAGAATATACATATTGCGACAAGTTAGAGAGTTACGACTAGTATGTTTTTTACAAAGGAGGCGGTACTTTAAAAGTTAGAAGTTGTGATTGGGAGTTACCCACATGGTTAAATATCCATAATATCCACTGAAAACAAGTTTCATTACATTCGGACATCGTTCGTGTGTCGTTTCGCCAAAAACCGTCTTAAGTCCATTTAAGCCGTTTTTAGTGGTTTTAGCGTTTTGGCATAGTTTCGAATCCCGTTTTGTATGTGTGAGACATTATATGCCTTATAACACATTTGTGTATAAATTTTTCAAACATACGTGAACATCAATGTTGCGACCATATATATTGCAACAAGTTAAGCTTGTGGTGAGTAGTTTGATGTTTTACAAAGAGCGTGTTACTCTAAAAGCAAAAGGTTTTGATGTAAAGTTACGGACATTGTTAAATATCTCTAATAGGCATTGTAAGTAAGTTTCATTCCATTCCGATGATGTTTCGACGACGTTATGGCGAATTGTGGTTTTAAAGCCTTTAAAAACAACACGGAAAATGAATTATTTTGCGTGACATAACTACAAATACATTGAATACATTGACATGGATCACATAAGAAACAAAAAACATATGAAAATCCATGCGTCACGTATGGTGTAAGACCATGCGTGATGTGTGGATGCATTCCACGCGTGACGCATGGTTTTATGTTGCAAAATCTTATTGTTATATTTAGAATGCTTATATTGTTGTTATGTTGACGAATGTTCAACCTTATTATATTTCAAATTGTATATGGTGCGCCATACATATTGCGACCTCGTTCGGTTTTCAAACTATGTTTCACTTACAAAGGTAGAAATTTGATTTTCAAGTTACACACATGATCAAATAGACATTATAAGGATTGAAACAAAGTTTCATTCCATTTCGATAAAGTTTCGATGACGTTTTTGTCGAATTGGGCTTTATCGCCTTAAAAAAGACACTAAAAATGTGTTTCTTTGCACACTTAACTAGAAATACATTGAATAACCCTAGATTCATATATACAAATCCATGCATGACGTACGGATACAATCTGTGCGCCATGCATGGATACAAGCCGTGCGTGACGCATGGATACAATCCGTGCGTGACGCATGGATACAATCCGTGCGTTTTCTGGAATGTGCAATCCGTGCGTGACGCACGGATGACCTGGGCGGGCAAATACGCAAATAGCAAAAAAAGGTGAGCGTTAAATAGAAAGTATGTATATTTAGATAAGATAGTAAGATGATTGCATAATAAAAAGGAGGATTAAAGATGGAGAGAGCTCTCTTGTCATATCTCCTCCTTCTTCTCATCATCACCATCTCAACCTCGGCCTTGAAACTGAAAGAGCGTTGCCATCCAGAAGACAGAAAAGCTCTCCTCGCCATTAAAAAATCCTTCGGCTACTCCTTCCCGTCATGGGTCCCAAAAACCGACTGCTGCCGGACGTGGTATGGGGTAAAGTGCGACCCCTTCAACCACCGCGTAAACAACCTCGTCCTGACTAGCGTATTAGGCATTCGTTCCAACCTAACTGGCGTCATCCCTGAAGAAGTCGGAGACCTCACTGGCCTCGTCTATCTCGCCATTCGCAAGACCACCAACATTACTGGAACAATCCCAGCCTCCATCGTCAAGCTTCAGAATGTGAGTGTCGTCGACTTCAGCTGGAATGCACTCTCCGGCCCCATCCCCACCTTCTTCCGCCATATGCAAAGCCTCTCTATTCTCGATATGTCGTTTAACCGTTTCTCCGGACCCATCCCGCCTCAACTCGTCCTTGGCCCCGCCATCCTCGGAATCGACCTTAGTCGGAATATGCTCACTGGATCTATCTATCCCTGATGGATTCGCCTCCTTTCACAACTCCCAAATCAGCCTCAGGCTTTCCCATAACAGGTACATGTCATGAACATTTTGTGTTTAGATCCATAAATATTAAAGTTCAAAGTCATGGACATTCATGCTCGGAAATGTTCATGATTATCAAGAGTCGTCGTGTTCACGGTCATTAACAATAATGTTCGAGTGTTGCTATCTATGACATGATTATCACTGACGACAGACTATCCGGCGAACTCCCCGTTTCTCTAGGGAAGGTAGGGTTCGGGATCATCGATGTGTCGAGAAACAACTTAACAGGCGACATATCATACTTGTTCGCCAGTGGCGTTGCCTGGGACGAGGTGGATCTATCAAGGAATAGGTTCTCCTTCAACATGTCCAACCTCAATCTGAGTTCGGTGGGCTCACTAGACATAAGCCATAATCGTGTATTCGGAAGCCTACCGGCTGTGTGGGTCAATGCTTCGCAAGGGAGCTTCAATGTTAGCTACAACCGCCTATGCGGCCAGATTCCGGCATATGGTGCAACATTTGATGTCACGTCTTATCTCCATAACAAGTGTCTTTGTGGCTCACCCTTGCCTGCTTGTCACTAGTTTAATTAGACCGACCTACCTTCCAATTACTTTGCGGGTCACCCTTATCGATCTGTTTCCTACTTGGCTCTTAAATTTGCTACTTGGCTCTTTGTGGGTCACCCTTATCTGTTTGCTACTTGGCTCTTGAAGGAACCAAATTGTAATTCTATTCTATCTACAAGTTCTTATATATCCTTCGATAAGTTCAAGCAGTGTACTTTTCTTATACGGATTTTTGTAACATCAAATTAAAAACGCTATAATGTGGAGTTGTAATACCACAGTTCTAAAAATTATGGGATATAAAGTGTTAAAATGTAATAACATGTCGTTTTAAATTCAATTTTATAACCTAGATTTCAAACAGTGCACGGACTTTATAACCGGGGATAGATCTTCGAATTTAATTAAATGCCGCCAGTTGATTTTTATATGGGATTAAAAAAATTAGTCTCTAAATGACAAAAATAAGTCAAATCTAGTATCAAGATAGGAACCTAGAGGGTTGTGTTTGTTTGGTAGGATGACACTAGGTTTTAGTACTTCATTTTCAGTTATGGTATCCTCGTTTTGAAATGGTGAATCAATCGCCCAACACTTTTTTTTTTACCCTTTCGGCACTCGTGTTGATTTGTATTTTACAAATGTGTTACTCCGTATATTACTCTCTTTGAAATGTAGGTCTTATAATAATCTGATGAGGTGCAATTGTTCGTCTTCTGGACAATTTTGTGGTTTGTTTGCTTTGTTTGCTGTGTTTGCTTTGTTTATACGGTTTGCAGCTCAGAGACAAGTAGGGTAACTGCACTTAATGATTACAGCTCAAGATCGCATAAAATAAAATTGGTTGCTCAGAATCGCCTTCTACTAAAGAGAATCGCAATTTGCAAACAAGGAACTAAAGAGAGCATCAATATCACTGTCCTTAATTCTTTGATAAGCAATTATTTCTCATGTAAATCTATCTGTTTTTATCCATTGCATACAAAACGACTAAACACACAATTAATTAATCTTTCCATTACTGCTCTAACTATTTCATGTTTTAACCAACAATGAAAGTTCAAACATACTCAACCATGTTCATATTAAACCTCAAATGCACACACCTTCCTCGGCAGAATCAGTCATGGTGATAGATTATAAATCACATTTGGAACGACAACAGATTATAATAAGATCTGTTAACTTAACCGTTGACCACTGAACATGGGTCAATCTAACAATCAAAAGAGAGCAATAATCAATAATCCCAAGACAAAATATCATAATTTCATGCACAAAGAAGAGTATGAGATTACCAAGGCTCTTGTTCAGTCTTACTAGTGATGCAAAATCAAGCTCTCCATATATTGCAGCGTGTTGTCCTCATCGATATCCTTGTTATTCTTCTCCATCATCATCTTGTGTTGATGAGTTTCAAGGTTGTAACACATCACCATTTTACCAAACTTCAACAACATCTCGCCATTCTTCTTCAGACATAGAAATTTAATGTCCGGATAATTAAAAGAAGCTGATCTAGTAGAAAACATGCCACATTTTATCCAGCTCTATTAACGATAGGATTAGATATTGTTTCCATATATCTTTGTATTGTTATCTTTTCCATATTTTCCATATCTTATCTTTAGATAAGATTGTCTATGTTGTATATATTCTGCCCTAAAAGGCCTAATCATATCATCACATTATTCTCCCAAATCTACTCTAATATGGTATCGGAGCAGGTTTTATAAAAACACGTTTTTTCCTATCTTCTTTCTCCCTTCTTCTGACGTTTCTTCACAACCTACATCATGGTTGATCCCAAAACAAAACGTTAATCAATAACGTTGATTCTCCTTATTATCTTCACCCTTCCTCGAACCCTCCTCTCACTGAATCAGATAAATCAGCACTCGGCCCTGCAGTATCAAACAGTGACTGGCAAACTGTCCTCAAAGTCATCAGTTCTCTGAAATCTCAGTCTGGCGCCACAGACAACTCCTCTGGTACGTCTACTTCATGGATTCTCGACACAGGAGCATCCCTGCACATGACTGGAAACAAAGATCTTCTTCAAAATTTTGTCTTTATTCCTCCTGTGTCCATTAAACTTCCAGATAATCGTTTCGCTTCCGCTACTCAAGAAGGATCTCTTGTGTTCTCACCAAACACTAAACTTGATCACGTTCTTTACATTCCTGAATTAGATTGCAATCTTATTTCTCTATGGCAACTTGCCAACGATGGTTCTTGTGTGATTACACTAACTAATAGACTTATTATTATTCAGGAACACAATTCGAGGATGTTGATTGGTGTGGGTGAACCAAGGGGAGGGGTCTACTGGCTGCGCAGCTTCGGACATCAGCTTCAACAACATTATCTCTCTGCATCAACCGCTTCTCCATCTCTGTGGCATCTTCGTATGGGACATCCCTCTTCATCGGTCTTAGCTAGTTTAAAATTATCTAGTTCTCCCGTAGAAAATAGCCCTTGTGATGTATGCTTCAAAGCAAAACAAACCAGAAATTCTTTTCCTTTAAGTTCAAATAAAGCTGAAGATTTGTTTCACTTGATTCATTGTGATATTTGGGGTCCTTATAGAACCCTTTCTAGTATCAGTGCTTCATATTTTTTAACCATTATAGATTATTTTTCTAGATCTACATGGGTGTTTCTTATGAAATATAAGTCAGAGGTCTCCAAAATCATTCGTGACTTCATCGCCATGACGAAGACTCAGTTCTCCAAACTAGTTCAGCGTCTTCGTTCAGACAATGGAGCCGAATTTATCTCCCTACAACCATATCTTGCAAGTCAAGGCATCCTCTTTGAAAGCTCATGTGTGTACACACTTCAACAGAATGGTCGGGCAGAGCGCAAACATCGACATATTTTAAATGTTGCCCGAGCCCTACGATTTCAAGCTACACTCCCGGTCACTTTTTGGGGTGAATGCATTCTGACGGCCTGCTATCTCATCAATCAGACGCCAACCCCGCTGCTCGCCAATCGTACTCCATACGAGTTGTTGTTCCGCAAACCTCCTTTATACTCTCACCTTCGAGTTTTTGGCTGCCTCTGTTACGCTGCTCGTCAACCAAAACCAACTGACAAGTTCGCAGCCCGCAGCATCAAAGGCATCTTTCTAGGATATCCACCAGGCAAGCGTGGATGGCGTATCTACGACATCTCCACTGGACGCATCTTCGTCTCTCGTGACGTGGTGTTTTACGAAGACTCTTTTCCCTTCCTGTCCAATCCAAGTTCAACGACAGGGGGAGTTGTCCCGCCAATGGCGTCTACTCCAGCTATATAGGACACACCGATTCCCTCAGAACCTCTAGCTGAATCATCACAACCACCTCTGTCGGGTATGCCTCCACCCTCTCAGTCCACTTCTCCTTTGCCATCTTCATCGGATTCTTGTCCCCTGCTTCCCTCTGATTCGCCGGCTCCGGAAATTCGGCGAAGTGAACGCCCTCGCCACACATATGTGCTTCTCAAAGATTATGTATGTCATACGCTGCAAAGTCAAGACCCCCTCGTTTTCTAACCCTTCCAACACCCATATAGATCCTTTTATCTTCAGAAATACAAACCAATGCAAGTGCACAACCATGAACAACTAGTGTGAGCGCCTGCTGATATATAGGGACTTCAGTTACAACCACAGGCAAGTCAAAGGAAGCAAACAACTCAGTCCTCAAATCAAATAATACCAATTTAAAAGGAGTTATTGAAATGGCATACATTACACCGTTAAAGGAGATAGTTTTCCTATCATAAAAAACAAAACCCTGACTTGGATATTTAAGTTCCTTCCACGAAGTAGAAGCAAGGGTGTAAACTGCTACGAATTGCACGCCCTCGTTCCGTTTGAAGGCAAATCTGATAAGCTTGTAATTCTTAATCAACGGATCAAACCCTAATCCGAAGTTGATATTTCCGGTCATTGGGTGAATTACAGGAGGCGGAGGAAGGGTTAGGGTTTTCCTAATGGAAGGGTTCCACAGCATTAAATCACATCCCTCATTGGACTGTAACTTTACCATGAACAATCCATCGATTGAAGAGACAATATACCACCGACTGCGAGCAGGAGAGGTTCTGAGTGAATCAAGAAAGCGGAGGCTGGAAATTGTTCTGAGAGTTTTGTGGTTCTTGACGAGACATTCAGATGAATGTAAGCGTCTATGTACGAAGAAGAGGTCGGGTTCATGGTATTTGTTGAAGTTATTGAGATGTAAGCGGGAGAATTCGGGATCGTCGATGAAGATCTTCCATGGCTTAGAAACGCAGCGGAATCGGAGTAGGGATTTGACGGGGAGCCTTGATAGAATTTCCGGCCAGAGATCGTCAGGAAGACTGCCTTTTGACCATAATTTTAGACCTCTCGTCTTCTTCACCGGGACGACAGCAGTGAACATGAAACTTTTTATTTTCTAAGTTGTGGAGTATATTAGAGAACGACTTCTTATTTTTTTAAATAAAAAATTAAATATATATATATAAAGTTAGAATTTTTTTCTGAAATTAGCTTTTTTTTAAAAAAAATCCCCGTTATAGGATCGTTTTGAAACTAATTCTCAAAATAGGCGTTTTTTTGTGGCTCGGAAAAAATACATGTTGGAGTCTCCCAACAGAACCATAATATATTTTTTTTAAACAATTATGTATAACAAATAATTGTTTTTAAAAAAAAATCTCTCGTATCTTATACTGTTTTCAATATTAAAAATTAAAAAAAAATAAAAATTTAGGCATGAGCCGCTCATCACATTCTTTTTATTTTTATTTTTTCAAATCCTTAATTAATATATATATATATATATATATATATATTACACTTACCCGGCTTCGGATGGCTCGTATGTGCTCGTTCGAAATCGGAATCGAGCGAGATCAGTTTCTTTGGTTTCGTATTGATCTAATCTTTCACTAGATATGTCTCTCGCTTAATTTTGATTCCGAACGAGCCCAGACGGGCAACCCGAACGCGCGTAAGTCTCGTGCATACCCGCGTAAGTTTACGAGCGTTCGGGTTGCCCGTTTGGGCTCGTTCGGAATCATAATCGAGCGAGATCAGTTTCTTTGGGTCCGTATCAATCTCATCTTTCACCAGATATGTCTCTCGCCTGATTCTGATTCAGAACGAGCCAAAACGGACAACCCGAACGCTCGTAAACTTACGCGGACATGCACGAAACTTCCGCGCGTTCGGGTTGCCCGTTTGGGCTCGTTCGGAATCCGAATCGAGCGAGATTAGTTTCTTTGGGTCCGTATCGATCTCTTCTTTCACCAGATATGTCTCTTGCCTGATTCCAATTCAGAAAGAGCCCAAACGGACAACCCAAACGCTCGTAAACTTACGCGGGTATGCACGAGACTTACGCGCGTTCGGGTTGCCCGTTTGGGCTCGTTCGGAATCAAAATTAAGCGAGAGACATATCTAGTGAAAGCTTAGATCAATACGGACCCAAAGAAACTGATCTCGTTCGATTCCGATTTCGAACGAGCACATACGAGCCATCCGAAGCCGGGTAAGTGTAGTATATATATTAATTAAGGATTTGAAAAAATAAAAATAAAAAGAAGGTGATGAGCCGGCTCATGCCTAACATTTGTTTTTTTTTAATTTTTAATATTGAAAACAGTATAAGAGACACGAGGGATTTTTTTTAAAAACAATTGTGGGTAAGAGACGCGTCTCTTATACATAATTGTTTAAAAAATTATATTATGGTTCGGTTGGGAGACGCTGGCAAAACCAGCGTCTCTCCCACATGTATTTTTTCCGAACCAAAAAAAAGAGCCTATGTTAGGAATTAGTTTCAGAATGAGCCTATATCGGGAATTTTTTATAAAAAAAATGCCCATTTCAGAAAACAATTCTATAAAGTTAAGCAACGTAATTTTAATAATTATCATTTCCTTATTTAAACACAAATCAATTAAAATATATATACAAAAATCTCTATCATAAGTTTATTGATATCATTTACTGATTTAAACGCATATTAATATAAAAGATTATAAATCAATTGAAATTCATTTTATTTAAATAAATTTGATTTAAAAGTTTATTAAAATAAAATTAAATATATAAGGCATACTTTTATTTATATTAATGTTAGTTCAATGTATTTTTATATTATATACATAGTTATAAAAATTGTTATGCAAATTCCACTAAAATAATAAATAATGTGTATGGATATCATTAATTAATATTTTTGATATACTCAATATTTTTGAGATATCAAAAACACTCTCAAACAAGAGATATCACGTACCCATATTTGATATTTAGATATCGATATCAAACGGGCCCTAAAATACTTTTAAGGATAATTTTTTTTGGGTGCGGTTCCATTGAGAACAATTTTTAAAATGAGAACATGCGAATGAATAATGTGCATCAAAATATACTTAAATGTGCATCAACATTTTTGATGCACAACTTTGAAAAAGTGATGCACATATAATTTTTACTCGATTCTTCGGTTTCTCAATAAATTTTCTTTAAAAAATGAATTTTCTTCAAATTTTGGATGTTTTTAAGTTTGTCAGCAAATGTGCACCAACTTAGTACTGAATGTGCACCAAATTAGTATTAATGTACATCATTCTCACGTTAGTATTTTAAAAGTCATTCTCATCCGACACTTTCCCGTTTTTTTTTCCTTGTGATTAGAGTTGAGAGAGATTATGCATTAAACTTATTCGAGTTATTCAATGTCTTATGCACATGAAAGTGTTTTTTTAAAAGAAAAGGTGTTAAGATTTGTTCTCAGTTTAGTCTTTCTGGATTAGCTTTTCTTTTTGCTTGTTGTGAGAATAGGTATTCTCTATGCGCTCGTATACACGACCCCGTGTTTATCGGCCTGCAAAAAGAAATATGATCAGAATTAATGCTTAATATCACCAACAATCTTATTGGTTTGGATAAATTTCACATGAACTGTCTAGCATATAACCATACATTGAAGGAACTTCCGCTCTAACCATTTCATGCTTTAACCAGGAATAGAAGTTCAAAGATAACTTAACCATATATGTTCGCATTAAGGGTCTGTTCGGTAACTGAGGGCTGATGCTGACAGAAGCTGAAGTAAGGTGCTGAAGTGGCTGAAGCTAAAGTGTAAAATTTAAGCCCAATACTGATTTGTTCTTAAGCTGAAGTTGTTAAATCAAAAGACGTGTTCGGTTCACCATGACTGATCCAGACTGAAAAACTTATGAAATACCAAAATTGCCCTTGTATAATTTTTTGAGGGGTATATGTGCATTTGTACATATCACCCAAAATTGGTTGTTTCTTCCCCCATTGTTTTCTTCCCCAAAATTTGCCCATACCAAATTTTTGTTGTTTCTTTGTCAAAGTTATCCATACTGGTAGGATTTAAAACTTGTATCCACGTACATACAACTTCACTACTCCAATTCAAACATTTTTTAGATACAAATTAGCCTATGTAGGACTCGAACCCACATCCACATACATAAAGCACGTTGCTCTACCATTGAGATAATAGGCTTGAATAATAATGCATTAAAAAACATCTATAACAAATTAATCAACTGCATAATCAATAAGTTACCAGGTAGTATATAATACCGACCAAATGTTGTTACCCCTTACACTAATTATAAAACAATTATAACAAGCAAGAGGTTCATAATATCAATACAGAATTCACAACGACACAATAAAGATACACCTGCAGAGAATTTACAACAACACATACCAAGGTTTTGTCAAACTATAAAAGAGAGATTAGCTAATTATAAAACAAGTCCATTTTTTAGTCAATCTTTTAAGGTTGCTGCACATTATCATCATATCCTTTCACAAGCATTATTTTGTGCTGTCAAATTATAAAACAAAGATCATGATTCTATTAGTTATTACATATAAGGACTAAAAGAAGTATAAGAAATCACAATATAGGTTTTTAAATATCAAAACTACACTGCCTATACTCGTGTGATGATTAGCTAAGAATGTGATGATTTCAACACTAGATACAAATGTAGAAAGGAGATTTCAACAACAGCTATGAAGCTGCTACTATGATTAAAGGGAGATTTAATATAGAAAGGAGATTCAAACACCGACTAAAAATGCTGATTATTATGTTTCATAAGCCTTATCTTACTACAATCCAACTACTTCCATCCACATATGTTTCATGGAACAAAGAATTCAGCAACAATCACCCAAATTTAGACCTATGCAAAACACCTCAGCACAACAAAAAAGAAAAGAATATCAGATAAATAGAGCACAAAAGCATCCAAACAAAATTCAAGAAAATACCTCGTTTCTCTTGACTCACCCCCAATTTCGCGGAAAGAGAACATATGAACCCTAAAAATTAGAGTTAAAGTATGTATTGAAAAAGTACATGTTACTAGTCAAATTTCGATGGATCTGGAGTGGAAAGCTGAACCACAACACAAACCCTTAGGATTCGTCGACAAAGGTTGAAGATCAAGGACCCTAACTGGACTTTTTTCTTGATCTGGAGAGAAAAGAAATCAGAATCCCAGAAATTGAATCGAAAGGAAAAACGAGAAGAAGAAGACTCGAGTGTCACCTGTGAGAGGGTTGATCTAAAATCGTTGAAGAATCGTTGGAGAATTGTGGAGAATCGTTAGTGTGTCGTTGTGTGACGAGATGAAGAACTGGAATTTGATCGCCAGATGAGGGAGAGAAGAGAGGGGTATCGGGTTGTAATTAATGGGGTTAGAATGATATTTTGACTTAAGTTTTGCGGACTTATTAGAAAAGCATCACCCCATGCTTATGTTTTTGGGCTTAAATCAGTCATTTTTTACTTAAAAAATCCATACTTAAGTAGCATGCTAACCGAACACGTATTTTGGGTTGGGCTTATCCAAAATGACTTATTTTTTCACTTCAGCCCACTTAAGCACTTCTCAGCCTACTTCAGCCCGTAACCGAACAGACCCTAAACCTCGATCAAAGCCCACAGCAGAATTTGCAACAGTGACCACCCAACAATTAAAAGAGAACAATATCAAGTGCATAGCTACTAGACTCACAAGGCCTAAAATTAGATTAAACAACAATAATCTAAAGACAAACCATCTATTAAACCACAAGGATATTCTTTAGCTGAGAAAAACCCCGCACCCAATTTTTTATAACTGCCACCCGCTTTGGGCGCATTCCGGGTGCGTCCAAAATATTTTAAAAAAAACCCGGTTCAGTTTTGGGCGCACTCAGGATGCGCCCGACTTAAACCGGATTTTTTAAAATTTTGACGGAAAAAAAAACAAAGATGCGCCCAAGATTGACCTGGTTTAAAAAAAAAAAATTGGATGCACCCGGGATGCGCCCAAAGCGGGTGCCAGTTATAAAAAATCGGGTGCGGGGTTAAACGGCCTTCTTTAGTCTAACTAGTGATGCAAAATCAAGCTCTCCATGTAGTTCACTGTATCTTGCGCTTTGAAATACTTCTTATTATTCTTCATCATCATCTTGTGTCGATGAGTTTCAAGATTGTAACATATCACCCTATCATTACACTTCAACAGCATCTCTCCATTCTTCTTCAGCCTCAAAAATTTCATCCTAGAATCAAAAGAAGTTGGCCTAGGAAAGATGCAGCCTTGAATCCAAGTCCACAACTTAATATCTCCTCCTTCCCACCGCCATATCCATATGTTAGATTCAGACAAACGAACCAGTGCAAGTGAAGAACCATCATCAACTAGTGTGAGAGCTTGGTGATAAGAGCAATTATCATCTACAGGGAAGTCAAAGGAAGCAAACAACTCAGTCCTCAAATCAAATGATATCAATTCCCAAGGTCCCCGGCCAGTGGCATACACTACACCATTACAAGAGATATTTCTCCTCCAATAACATAATTGAAAATACTTCCGCTTGCCTTGTAATCCTTAATCAACGGATCAAATCCTAACCCAAAGTTGTGAAAGTTGGCATCCCGGGGAATTACAGGCGGTGGAGGAAGGACTAGGGTTTTTCTAATGGAAGGGTTCCACAGCATTAAATCTGATTCCGGATTGGACTTTAGCATGAACAATCCATCAATGGAGGAGCAAATTGACCACTCTCTTACCTTCTCGTGATGAGAGAAGTGAGTGGTTCTGAGAACATTGACTGAATCAAGGTCGCTTTGGAGAAAACCGGGGCTGAAAATCGTTTTGAGAGTTTTTGGTTCTTCACAACGCATTCTGAGCGTTCTAGTACTAAAAAGAGGTTGGGTTGATGGGAGTTGTTGTAGGTTTTGAGATGTAAGCGGGCGAATTGGGGATCGTCGATCAAGAGTTTGAATGACTTACAAACGCACCTGAATCGGAGTAGGGATTTGACGGGGAGTCTGGATAGAATTTCGGGCCATAGCTCTTCAGGAAGATTGTGTTTCGACCACAATTTCAGAGCTCTCGTCTTCTCCATCGGGATGGTCGGCTGTGATTATTGAAACTTGAAACTTTTTATTTTCTTTTGGTTTCTGAAAACACATTAAAACCACCCGTAAAAGTGTCTATATTGCTCTAAACCACTCATTTAATTGAATATTATCGAAAATCACCCGTTTAACAACTTCCGTTACTCATTCACCACCCGTCCTCAACTTCTGTCAAGTTTGTCCGTTAAGTTTGATATCACGCGCCAATTAATTATAAAATAATGTTTTAATCTATTTACCTTTTTTAATCTGGAGTAAAAATAGTTAACCTAATTTTTTTTGGGGTAAATTTGATTCATCTGAAATCTGGATTTGGGGAAAAATGGCGATGGAACCCTAGGCGATTTTGTTCTTCCTTCTTCGACAGATTTGGGGGAGTGAGTGAAGGGCGATTGCGAAGAGATATCCAGAGAGATTAAAGGGATTGAAACACATCTGGGAAGGGCGATTGCGAAGGAGGCGGCGAAGTTTTAGGGTTCCAGATTAGATATAGGGTTTGGGCGATTCGAAGGCGATTGCTTGGGCGGCGACGAAGGCGGCGACGAAGGCGGTGACGAAGGTGCTTGCAAAGGCTCTCGCATCGAAGATTGGAAGGGCGAAGGAAAAAGAGAGCTTTATGGGCTAATCACCCCCGATTGAAGATATTTCTGAATTGAAAAATTAGGGTTTGAATTGAAAAGGCTGTGAATATTTTAGTTTGAATTGAAAATTTAGGGTTTTCTTGATTTGGGGGAAAAAGGGTTTAGATTCTCTCGAGAGATGCTCCATGAAGAAAACTGACATTATTCTTGTCCATATGTGTTGATCGAATCTGCTTTACTTGGTAAAGGTCAAATTTTTGGACAAAATTTATTGCAAGTGGGTGAGGACAATATTTTATGCTTAATAGTTTATCTCTGCAGTGCACATGGTAATAGTTTATCTTTTTTTGAAGCTTTATTGTTTCTTTGTTGTTAGATATGAACATTCATATCAGAGTGATGTATGATGGTCTGTTTTATAGAGGAGATAGTGATAAACTATTGTACAAAAAAGGGAAAGTGCAATACTATAGGGACTATGATCCAGATATGTTGTCCAAAGTAGTACTTGAGTCTATGTTGGCAGAAGATGTTGGGTTAGATCATATCAGGGAGATGTGGTTTTTAAAAGATGGGTTGAATATTGATAAAGGGCTTAGGCTAATAGAAAATGACAGGGTCATTATGGAGTGTGTGAACTCGGTTGGTAAGGATAACATGATGCATGTGTATGTTGTAAGATATGGTGAGGTGAGTCCAAGTTCACTTAAAAACCAAAGCCCAACATCTCAGCCCATCTCTGAATCTGGGATAACTATTAACCCTTCCTCAAATACTTGTCAAACCCTATCAATCTGCCCACCACCATCATATCCCATAAACTCATCTCCAGAAAATTAGTGAAGATGATGATCCACCATTGTCTGAAAAAGAAGTGGTTGAGGAAGAGGATGATCCACCAAAAGTGTTTGAGGATTCTGGATCTGAAGGTGATGTTGTAGGGAGTGAGAGTTCAGAGTGTGAGGAATGGTTCTCTGAAAGTGAAGATGAAGATGATGATTTGTTTAAGGAGAATGTCGATCCAGAAGTTGTAGATGTGAGATTTGGATCTGGGTTAAGGGATGGATGTTTGAATCTGGGAGGAGACAAGGAATCTGTTTTTGTGGATGAGGATGAGGTGCTAGTTGATGATTCTGATGAATTGAAGAGTCTGAGTGAATCTCATGGGAAAGGGGGCACCAAGAAGAGATATCCAGAGTTCAATCAATTGGTTGATTTCAAGAAAAATATAGTCTTGAAACCTGGTATGATCTTCTCTTCCAATGATGTCTTTAGGAAAGCATTAAGGTAGTACTCTATTAAAAATGGAGGGGCTTATTACTATTTGCACAATGATAAGACAAAGGTATCTGCATATTGTAAGAAGAAATGTGATTGTAGTATGACTCACTCTAGGAAACAGTGTGTTTGCAAGAAGGTGTATTGTCAATTTAGAGCTTGTGCAAGGAAGACGGGGAATGATGGTACATTTCAGTTGAAGTCTTTTAGGGGTAATCATGAGTGTGGATGGCATCATGAGACTTCAGTTTAATATTTAACACTTTGACCATTGTCTAATACTTGTCATATCATACTTTCTCCACAGCCCACCATGAATATGACTCAAGGGGCTTAGAGCCAGTCTAATCCAAGTGTAATGATCCCTGAAAGGCAATCAAAGAGGAAGATCACTGCAACAAGAAAGGTATTGGAGCAAGTTCTCAGAAGATCACCAAGGAAGAGAACAAACAACTAAGCAAGATTTTCAAGTTTGGATTATGTGTCATGTTATGTGTCATTTTGTAATGGTCTGTAGGATTTTATGTGTCAAGTTTGGTTGTTAAGACAGGTTTGGACAAGTTTGGTTGTTATGCAGGATGTTATGTGACAAGTTTGGTTGTTTTGTAATGGTATGTTAAGCTTGTTAAGATAGGTTTGGTTTCATTTGAAAGACAAGTTTATGTTAAGATTGTTAAGACAGGTTTTATTGGTCAAAGGTGACTGATTTTTACCAATTAATGTGTCATGAAATGCAGTGGTCATCCCTGAGATTGTTGCAGTTTTGAACATCTCTTAAATGGGGTCTTGACCACTAGCACTTGCATCGATTAATATACTCACCTACCATGCTTAAATGCACTTTGACCATTACAAACAAACCCTAATCTCGGCCTATTTAAACATTGTAGAAACAATGTTTCCCTGCACTCCTTCCCTACATTCCCACTCTCACAACTCCTACATTCATACTCTCACAAATCCTACCCTCACGGCCTAATGGATAATGAAGTAATTGAGATTAGCTCAACCACATCCGATACCAGTAACACCACAAGAAACACCACTTACACCACGACTAACACAAGTGCAACTGTTAAAATAAGCTCTGACAGTGTTGCCACAGTTGAAACTCAACAACTCTCTGCATTTGAAAGAGATGCTAACTGTCCATGTGACAAGAAGAGAAGCTTTATTGTAGAAATGAAGCAATCCTTTGTTGAGGGCGATTGTCGCATCGTAAGTTAACTTGAAATGAAATATTATAATCTTCAATATTGTCACTTACATCTTGCTTACTTGCAGCTTCTATCATTCACTCATTGCAATAAGTACTTGAGACGTTTCATCAATGAGCAAATCACACTAATTTTCAAAGACGAAGAATGGTCTGTACTTCTGAAATTCAGTGGGAACTCATACAAGTTTGGAAAAGGGTGGAGAGCTTTTGTAGAAGAGCATGGAATCAAGGTTGATGATGCATGCCTATTTGAGGTGCAGTCTCTTGGATTTACTAATGCTTCGTATAGGGTTATGTTATTCAAGGCTTGAATGAGAGATCCTCAGTTTCCTGGTGTTTTTTTCCATTTCCTGATGTTTTTTTCAGTTTCCTAGTGTTTCTTTCAACTTTCCTTGTGTTTTTTTGAACTTTCCTGATGTTCCTATTGAGTTTCCTGGTGTTGTCTTTGGTAATATATCACAACTTATGATCTCAATTCCGCTTTTATTTCATTCATCAAATCAGCAAGCTTACATTATCCACTGTCTACTTTGATAACATAACAACAACTCCAACATTGATAAACATGAAAAAGACCATAAGCACTATAAGTGCAATAACCAAACTATAATCACGATCCTTAGCTTTCCTAATCATTGCATCTGAAGCAGCCTTGCAGTCTTCCTTCTCCATCTGAACAAGTTTACACGACTCAAGCAGCTTCACATTTTCCACTTCCAGATTCTTTTTCTCTTTCACCAATTTCGTAATGACTTGTATAACATTGTGACTGTATTCATCATCCCTCCACATAAAAAAGTTGCATTTTGCATTTGATTGGTATATATGACAACCCCATAACCTCCTTCCATAGTTAACAGTAGTGTGTGCAGTTGATTCCTTAGCCAAAAGACCGCACTTGCATAGTCTTTGTTGCATCTTCGAAGTTTTTCTTGAAGAGCTTGAATTTGACATATTCGACATCGTTCTTCAACAATCGCAAACTAAACAACCTACGAATCAAGAAGAAAAAGGGCGATTATCCGAATCTGAAAATTAGGGTTCTTCAGGCTCATATGAAGAAGAATAGCAAACTTACCTTGCTTCTTTGAAGATTCGCGACTTCAGGCTTCAAAGAACAATGGAATCACCCTCCTTTGCAGATTCGCGACACCAATTTCGCCAATTAGGGTTCTTCGATTTTGCCCCAAATTGATTTAGGGTTAAAAATTGAGAAGAAAAGAGCAGCTGGGTAAATTCAACTTATATAAAGATATTTCAAACAAAGCCCACTCGCGTTATAGTCGCGTGAAGTACACACTTGACAGAAGTTGAGGACGGGTGGTGAATGAATAACGAAAGTTGTTAAACGGGTGATGTCCGGTAATATTCAATTAAAGGGGTGGTTTAGAGCAATATAGACACTTTTACGGGTGATTTTCGATAAAAACATCTTCTTAAAAACCTATCTATGCCGTTTTGAAGATCATGGTATATATAGCTTTATTTTATCCAGTTATTGGAATAATATTCATCTAATACTTAATATAGAATAATTTATTTTTATATATGATAATTTTTGAAAAGTTAGATAAAATATATAATATTCGTTTTTGGATAAATATAATCATGCTAATATATCATATTACCATATATTCAATAATATTATTAAAGACATGTAGTATATATAATATACAGTTTGGGATAAAATTTTGTTGTATAATTCTTATCAAAAGGGGAAAAAGTTCTATCATTTATAAATATATAGAAACAAGATAAGTTATGTTAAGAAAAAAATCATGTTAATGTATCATATTACCATACATTTAATATATAATATATGTTTTTTTAAAATTTATTTCGACCGCTCATGTTACTGACAAAAATGACTTCAATTCACTATTTTCTTGCAGAGGTGTTAGTGAAGTGAAAGCTTCAGATGGCCTGGATTGCCCTAAATCGGGTTCACAGAGAGAAGAGAGAAGAATGGAGTGTTGAAGAAGCTGAACAGCCTGTTCGGAGAGGAGAACAGTAAGCTAGCTTATTGATAGCAAAATGTTGAATTTCAACATTATGAAAAAGCTTAAGCTAGCTTAATTTTTTCCAAACCTAAGGCAAAACCAGTAGTTGTCGAACAGGCTGAAACAATAAGCTAGCTTATTTTTACTTTAACCGAACAGGCTGAAAGTCCAACAGAGCCAAAGTAGATGAAAGTTAACAAAACTACTCTTGATCCAAACACCAATTATTGTGAAAATAAGAGATCTAATAGTGCTTCAATGGAGAACGATAATCCTGCACGTATGTACGCTAATTAATTAATTGACTTTCTTCTTGTTTGCTTGGAGATGTCCCTCGCCCCCGATTGCTGGTTCTTTTCTGTCACATCATCTTCAGGTACTTTGACTTTGCTTCCTCCCTTAAGCTGTAAATTTGAGTTTGTCTGCAGGAGTCAAGTGCGTAATAGAAGTCCTTTATAAAAAAGAGTTGGTTATTTGTTTATGCTTTCATAATTAGATGTTGTGATGTTGTTGGGTACTTGATAAAGTCCGGTGGACCGATAAACACGGGAGTCGTGTATATTAACGCATATGTGCATTGGGCCCACAATACAAGCTCATGGGGTTCCATCTTAAAACCAATTGGCAATAAGAGGAGTAATTCATGGTATTATATAGTGGGCTATTATTATCTCAACTTCCGATGTGAGAAGCCTATTCTCACACGCCCCCTCAAGTGGTAACTGGCCTGGCTCAGTAGCCACTTGACAAACGGGTCAGCCCATATCGCGCCATTATGGCGAGCTAAACCCAAACTATGTCTTCAGGCCGACAAGCCAAAGGAGCCGCCCATAACAAGCCATCATGGCGGGCTAAGCTCAGATAAACCAGGAAACGAACCCAGACCCGAAACCCGCTCTGATACCATGATAAAGTCCGGTGGGCCGATAAACACGGGGGTCGTGTATATTAGCACATATGCGCATTGGGCCCACAATACAAGCCTATGTGGTTCCATCCTAAAACCAATTGGCAATAGGAGGAGTAATCCATGGCATTATATAGTGGGTTATTATTATCTCAACTTCCGATGTGGGAAGCCTATTCTCACAGTACTGGTTTAGATCGAAATCAAATTCATGTTCTGCTCCTATGTCCCTCATCTCCTCATAACCGTAGCCATCATCATCAAGGACGGAAGGTTCATTCAAATTAAATGTTAAAGTCATCCTTCTCAGACAATGATGTCCAAAAATTAATTTCAAGCTTCTCAGTTTTTTGCTACTGTAATTTCTGTTGGTTTTGTGTAAACAGAGTAACTTAATTCCTGTGCAGTGTGTGTTAACTACTTTTATAGAATCTGAATGGTTTTACTAGTTAGGGGTATTTTGGTCCTCTTTTGTTAGCTAAATATGGCAATCTGTGTAAGCTTAATGCTGTAATCTGATTAGTTGTTAAAATTAAGTGAAGGGTTTTAATTAGTTGAAAATTGGGTTCGGATTTCATTTCTTATGCACTGTCTTGTGCAACAATTTTCTTAATTCTCGTGTATAGTACACACTAGGAAGAAAGAAAAGGGACAGAGGGAGTATATTTTTGTTTGAAGTTGTTAATTTGGATGAGAACAAATTGATGTATATAATTCGAATTTGATTTGTATTTCTTGTTTGATTTAATACAGGAATTCATCACAAATGCTTTTAATAAAATGATTGCTATTTATCTCAACCAAGAGAAATGGCAGAATCAGTAGCAAGATCAGCTATAAATCCGTTAGGGAAGATTCTTGTGGAAGAGGGGAAGTATTTGTGGGGTGCTGAAGAAAAAGTAGTGATGAACTCATTTGGATGAAACTGTTCTAATGTGGGTGTCTCAGATTAAAGATCATGTTTATGAAACTGAAGACATAATTGAAGACTTTGTCATTATAGTTGCTTCTAGCAAGGCAACAGACATGGTTTCTTGAACACGCTACAACGAAAAAGATGCACGAGACATCATGCTATTTATGGAATGGATGGCTTAGGAAAGACGAAGCAATAGGATCAAACAACACTTCACTGGTGGACAAACCAGAAAGTGTTCTTCATGATATTCTAAGAAGTCTCAGTTTTGGTCATCTGGAAATCTTTCAAAAAATGAATTGGTTTCTAAGCTTGATGAAATCCTAAAAGATCAGAAGTGTTTGGTGGTGCTACTTGCTAGATGATGTATGGACTGAACATGCTTGGGATAGTTTAAAATCATCATTTAAAATCAACGGACTGTTGTGACCAAAATAAAATGTGTATTATATACGTACATGATATATCCCCAGATTTCAAACAGGTTGATGGCAGAATGAGTACATTCACACTAGAAAAACCAAGAAAACTGGTTCACGCTTGAACAAGCAAGTCAAGAACAATGTATCTCCAACATCAACAAAAATAACAACTCATCTGACGCAAAAAACTCAAGCATAGCAGTTAAATTTGTTCAAGGAGCTTTTCACTTGCAAAATAAGTAATAACATATGGAGTGCATTCTTTCTTATGTACTACTTTACGACAGGAATAAAGCTCAATGAGAATGGATAATAGCGTGCTAATCTTTAACCCGCTTGGCTACTAATAAGCGATCTTACAGTGGAGAGATTATAGGGAACAAGACACTATGAAAAATGTAACAATCTAAGAAAACAAATTGACTGGTTGACCTAAAACAAAAACTGATACCTAACACAAAGATTGAGAAGCATATGCATCAATTGCTCGATGACTCTCACTTCTAGCAATCTCAACATCTATGTAGTATTTGCAATTTTTGATATCCATGTGATACAAATTGAATCTACTCACCAGCCTTCGGTTGGTCTGGAGGGCCCCTTGCTATAGGGACATCAACACGAGGTTGATATCTAATCTTTGCAAATTCCACTGCAAGAACACGGCCATGTAAAACCTACAAACGAGAAAAATTGCTCTTGTTTTAGCAGTTGAAAAATAAAAGGCATTCTAAAAAAGCATTTGCATGTTGTGGAACCTACTTTTCCATTCATTTCGTTCACGGCTCTATGAGCTTCTTCTTCTGATGCAAATGTCACAAATCCGAAGCCTTTAGATCTATCAGTCGCTTGGTCAGACACAACTTTTACTGGGAATATGTAAGACAATGTCAGTATTATTTATGAACAGTAGAATTCACCAGGCAGTTCAAAAGAGAGCACAAAAACCCACCTTCAACGACTTGACCATACTGTGAAAAGGCTTCTTCTAGCCCCTTGTCTGAAGTGTAGAATGACAATCCTGCACAATAAAAGACGGATTATTTCACTAATATCTGAATATAAAAATCCTATGGATACCTAAAGCATTTTCAATGGCCTAAAGAATACTCTTTGTATCATTTCCACCATTAGAAGGCTCTGCCGCTAATTTTGTGATTCAGAGTTGACTCTGTAAATACAGCAACAACAGAAGCCACTCTTCAGCAATAAAGAGTTCCTAAAGTGGCAAATGGCAATACTCCAGCAATTATTAAACTTAAGCAACAAATGATCTCAATGCTTACAATATGAACATCCTCTAGTTTAGCAGATTGACAAATTAGAAAACATGTCTTGCTCTTCAACTCATTATTCTACCAACAACTTATGTCACTAAAGAAAATCTATTTACTTTCATTTTTAAGTTTACACCAAAAGAGTTTCATATCGCATCAGTTGGCCTCGTCTAGACCACAAAAATCAATATTGGAATCAGACTCTAAAGCATAACCAAAATTCTCCATCCTCATTGACACAGTTGAAGCTTCATAAGCACACAACTATTGCTACCCAACATAGAAGAAAGCACAGGCAGGACCTATTGCCAAACTTGGTCCCGGTATTAAAATATTCTAGGAAGCAATTAGAAGGTAGAAAAGATGAAGACTTGGGTCAGTAGTTTTCCATACGTACATTTGAAGTTTGATTGACTAATCTTGTGTTTTAAGCATGGCTGTTGTTGCTACTGGCTTTGAGATTGTCAAAGAAATCCACTGAGTGCTTCTGTCACGGATGGATAGTTGTAACAAGATGGAGATGTATGCAGTTGGGTCTCCATAGTGTTAAGTTGGTTTTTTATCTGCTTCATCTAGGGTGAAATTGATTTTTTTTTTAACATAACATGGGATTACACTGCAGTGTATTGATTCCCTTCCTGCATATTTTCATATTAAGTGGCATTATAATTATCAAAATGCAACATTCTTAATAGTCGGTTCACCCTTCATATGTGCTGTTATAGTCAGTTCAAATCATGTACTTCAGCTTATATTATGCATTGTATTATGAGTTGGATTTGCCCTGTGTGTATTGACAAAATAAAGAATAAAATGGAATACGTATTCTACACAAAAAGAAAAGAGCATAAACTAGCATTTTCTGTCATTCTCATAATGTGCTGGAGATGAACCAATCAATTGATCAAGCAGAACGAAATCGAGTAACTCAATTGGACATCCAGAATCAGACAGAGAGAGTTCAATTACCTTTCACGAAAAGCTTGTAAGCGATGCCTCTACGAGATAAGAGGAGAAAAGGAGGGAAATTCGGTGAGGGCGAGATGAATGCCTTAGTCAAGCTCCTCATCAGCGCCTCCATAGATGAAGTCGACAGATTTTAGTCTCAGGTTACTCAGCCACCGTCTTTCCTTACTGGGAAGAAGAAGTACAATAAGGAAAGACTCAAGCTACTCGTTTTATGGGTTCCTTTTCATTTGGGCCCATATTAGGCCCTCTAAATTAAGCCCAATAACAAAAGACTTTGTATAGAATATGCCAACATAAAAGAACTCAACAAGTAAAATTACACAACAGTTAAACCCTTTTACCCTCCTCACACACACCACAATTCAACACCTTAAATATTGGTTCTAATTACATACAACATCATAAAACCATGAACAATAGACATATTCTTAATGTGTCTTGAGAGCAATGGCAGATAAAATGACCAAAACCATGAGAAGAACCACAGCAATGAAGGAAGCCACCACCGAGCCGCTAATCCTCTGGCAAAAGTTGTCAAATTGTTGGCAAATCGCCACCCAGTTAGCGTTCACATTTCCCTTGTGAGCCAAATACACAATAGCCGCCCCTGACCCCGATGCTGACGTCGATAATGTCATAGCCACCTGTCGACGTAATACAAATAAACCTTATGTCAAACTTTTTCTCGAAATCTAAGGATCCGTATGATGTTAATATCATGATATAAGACAAGGTACTATGAATATCTGTTGATTACAACGTACCGCGTCGAAGGTGATGAGGAGAAGCCTTGGCGCTTTAGCGAGTGGACGAACAATGGTTACAACGGAGAAGGGCAGTGAGAGGACAAGGTAGGCACTAGTTATGGCATTCGCTATCACAAAGAAGCTGCAAGCATACAAATCAAATGATCATTTATTTATTAACTTATAGTGATAGAATAATGAATTGTTTTAATAAACTTACGTGAAAGTTGGGAGATCATAGTATCTAGCTTGAAACTGGAAGAACTGAGTGAAGAAAGGAAGAGTCTGATCAGTAGTCCCCATAGTAATGGTGGCAGTCAAAACAGCAATTATAGCACCAAGCCTAACCACGAAATCCAGTATCGAAATCCCTCTCGAAATCCCGCCACCGGATTCGGTTCTTCCTCCTAGTCGCTCGTACGAGGATCTTTTGGTATTTCCGATGAGAGGAGCTTCAGTGATTGGGGTCTTCCCTTTGTCTGAGTGTCGACGCTCATACTCTTTGCTTGACCCCTCACCGAGTTCGATTGTCGAGTGTGCTTCCGCCATTGAAGAATTTGATCAAGAGAACAAGATTCAGAGTGCTTATTGTTGTTTGTGACCAAGAATAAGATATATATGTATTTATACATGGGTATGATTCATTAGAGTGGAGTAGTTAATGCATACTTACTTTTAAGAACTTGATTTATAAAATTTGCTTTGTATGGAGGAATAGTTGGGGATTCCAATCCAAGTCAAAAGTCATATGAATACTAAGCTATGAACTACTCTGTATGATATAACTAGTTGACCCACCCTTTTTCCTATATTTATATTTGTACAATTGCATTTAGATTTTATTAATTTTCTAAAGTAAAGTTCCTAATGTGTATGTATGTACTGCGTCCAGAGTTTCATGCTGATTAGGTTGACATTTTGATTAAAATCATGAGAATTGCTTTACAGATCAGTGGAGTGACAGAATGGACACTTTTGACCTAATTTAAATCATAAGAATGGCCTAATCCATTAAGCAATTGTAATAGAAGACTTTTTGTAACCAACTATATATGGGCCCCTCGAGAGGAAATAGAAGCAGAATCAGAAAACTTGTACTGGATGTGGGTTGATCAAGTCTAAGACCAATCAGTCTGACGAAGTCGGTCCGACCTGGCTACGTGACAGATCCTACGATTCGACTAAGTCAATCCGACTTGACTACGTCACAGATCCTACGATTCGACTAAGTCAGTCCGACCTGACTACGTCACAGATCCCATGATTCGACTAAGTCAGTCCGACCTGACTACGATTAAGTAAGTCCGACCTGACTACGTCACTGATCCTACGATTCGACCAAGTCAGTCTGACCTGACTATGCGACGGATCCGACATGGTCGTCCGAGATCTGACTAGATGATGGATTCGACGATCCGACATAGTCGGTCCGACCTGACCACGCAATGAATCCGACGATTCGACCAAGTCAGCCTTACCTAGCTATACGACAGATCCGATTAAGTCAACGTGGTCTAACTACGCAATTGACCAAACCTAGTTAAGCAACCTGACATGAAAGTCTTAACAAGTGGGGCAAATGTCAACCATGGTCATAACACATCAAAGTACGTAAGATGGTCAAACCATGTGGCATTTCGACCATGATGTCGCAAGCAACTATTCATAAACATGAAATGCTATCACAAGCAATGGATCAATACAGAGTCGTCCGACCATTAATGGTCGAGAGCTTGTCAGGTGCCTTAGTCGAACAAAAAGGCGACGTTGACAATTACAGACCCACAATTCGTGAGAGAAGACATGATAACCATATACATGGTCTAAATAGTAATGATCTTCAGATCTCATTATTATGAGCGTTGGATCGACTAATGGAGTGATCCGTCACATGTCAGTTCGACCGACATACGTTAAACCGTAGTCTCAAGAAGTTGACTAGGGAAATTTTCAGTCCTGGGCAAGTGAAGACCTCCAATAAAGGAAGTTTGGACGTGTCAGACCGAAGAGTAGCACCATGAATGCGGTCAGACCAATGAAGTATGCGTTCATCAACCTTGAAAGATAAGTCTCTTTCGATGCAATTTCAATTAATACTATTGTTCAGTTCTACTTATTGAGTATGTTCACTTAACTTGTTTACATAAGTCATAACTCAATATCTTTAATAAATTTGCATACATGCCATCACTATTATTATTGCTTAAACCCATGCGTGTGTTATATACCGTAAAAACGCATGAACATATACCTTTACACACTAATTATATTGCGCTTGTTCACGGCCCGCGGAATTCATTTTTCACAGTACTCTATTAGTGTGACTAGAATATTTGAAAACGTAGCATTTAGATTAGTCGAGCACTCGCATGTTTTATACGGTCAAATACATACGTACTTGTACAAGATCATTATCCCATGTCACTTAAACAACATATATTAATACAAATTCTCTTTTATTAATGTCCAACCTATCCAGTGACATAAAAATGTACATCCATGCACGAGTTCGTACTCATGTGTATCATAGCCATAATCATATATTATGTTGTGTCACTCTATTACATAAACTCCTTTACAGTTCTTGCCCTTGATATACTAGATCATGAATTAAATAATCGCCTTTAGATTCGCTTGAAGTAGTCGCACCATACCCACTATCTTACACTCTTTACATCATCGTATGCACTTATAAACTATTCAAAATGGAGGAATTTAATGATTATATCTCATACTTTTTACTTAACAAACACATTTCAGTACTTACATTTGTTCTATCATTTTATTCCTCGACCTCGTCGCAACTCTACCTATATAGTGCCTATCCAGAGAACTCATTTTCCGCTCTTCTAATGCATGTCCACCCTTTTCATGACACAAAACACTCAGTCCCAGTCACACCTCCTACCACACTGTTTTCACATCCTCAACCGCCTATTTCTATCAATGATGATCTCTTTTTATCAATGCCACAAAACCAATAGAAAACGTCCATCTAAACAGTCAAACACTAAAAACAACTATCTTTCTAAACATCCATGGTCGTGAGCAATCACGACTTCATGACATCTATTGAGGAGACGTTTGTGCAAATCGAAGTTCTTAGAAACTTTGTTCACAAGTCTAAACATAGAACGTCCACCTCTCCTAACGGGTCATGACGACTGTTGAACTGGGGCAAGCGAAGAAAAGAAGATAGAAGCAACCAGAAAGTTGCCAACACTGACAATCAACTTTGTACCCGATCTTGAATCTGTGACATGCACCTTCAAAATCAATACAAAGGGGGCAACTCCACTCATGACAACCAACGACTACAACAAAGTGGCCAAGATATAGAATTTTTCTAGCAGAAACGATATTGTCTAACAGGCGGCACAACCAAGTCTCCCCAACACATGGCACAAACAAGTCGAAAATAAAACGTATGATAGATCAAGGAAACACGGAAGTGCGCTTAGGTTGGGTCAGAGCAACCATCATTCTGAGTTCACATCAACGATCGATTGAGTAGATAACAATCACCAAATTACCAGAAGAAAAAGTTTACAAACAAAGTGACAGGTTAAGCGTACCTCGTAAGCACCATATCGCTTTGCAATAGAAGAAGACCACGCAAGCCAAACTTCATACATGAAAAAGATGACAAATAAAGAGTCACAAAACAAGAAAACGAGATGGTTGAAGACATTCGTTATGGTTGAAAGCGACCGACAACGAATCAAGACTACAAGACTCTAATCTCTTGGCTTAATCCGCCCGAAGATCATCCATACAAGTTATTAAAGTCATTCTTAACTCATTGTAACGTTCTGTCAAATCCAGAAAACATACACCTACAAATGCAAGAGAACGACAAACATAATCTTGGCAGTCTCCATAACCCACAACAAGAACGTGCATTTCGACTGAACAACAAAGATGGCCAAGCAATATATTGATTCTGAAAGAACTACCCTTCAAAGTAATAGTCTTGTAAGGGGAAGGAGACAATGTGAAGTATGTAGTCATTGGTGACCAAGACCATACCATACATCAAATGGTTAAAGAGACGAAGTGCCACTAGATAAACCAGAAGCCGACGTAAGAAAGGTACGAGTGTCATCCCTTCACATCACAAATTACATTCACTTCATACTATTGTCACGAGATCAGTTCCAAGACACCCAAGAACAATATGAGTCGATTACGCTTGACAATCTCTACACGACAAAGATCATGGTCATGCTAACATTGTAACCCACGTCCATCGCATGACTATACATCATCCACCGTTGTGGCCATGCTCCTGATATCAACATCATAAACGTCACCGATCTCCACATTTTGACAACAAGTCTTCCCCTTGGCCAAATTCGGCGTTTCTCACCAAACATATAAGATAACGACTCCCATTCTTAAGCTATTAAAAAATATCATTACTGAGCGACGACACTTATCTCTAATCATAAACGACCAAATGGACCATTCAAATGGTGAAAAACAATCTTGTCTATGTCATCAAGAAACATTTTAGAACCCCGACAAGCCATCATAACATGGCCTCACAGTGTACACTCACCGACATATACAATACAAACCATCGTGCGTCACCTTGTCTAACGATATCACCGTAGAGGTCGCAATGGGGCATCCGCCCTCATCGCCATCTCACGAAAGCAAAATTCGTCTTGGATTCATCTTGGAACAATTGATCACCCCATACCTACGAACTGCAAAAACAAATGGTAAGATCAAGAGAAGTGCAATAACAACGACACATAACCATAGTTCGCGCTACATCCATGTAGCATCTCTAAACTCTTCCTTTTTATTTACTAAAATACATTTTTTGCTTGAAACTTAACCGTCCATCCCTAGCAAATACATTTCAATGGGATAATCAATGGAAAAGTTAACGACCCATTTCTCACAACATTTTCTCTAGTTTTATTTCTTGTGGATGAAGCAGGTTCGTAGACAATGATCATCAAGTTAATCAACGCAATACGGTCCATGAACGTGATTGTGTCGAATCAAGCAATAGGTCTGATATGATGACCTTACGAAGTAAGTTTACTTGGCGACACCACCTGACGCTGAAGCTATCATATCGAGGTAAAGTCTCCTTCTCTCCGGATGAATACATAGCTTTTCTACATATCATTTACATTCTCATCTAGTCATTATTACTTATCTAAACACTTACTAACTAAGACACTGGGGGTTGTCGAGTGCAAGCTCCTAGCATTGTTTTTGTCTTTCCAGAAGCAACAAGACTACAAAATCAAGCGCGCACAAGACAACAATTGCAGCCACAAACAAAATCGATTTGACATGTCACATTACATTTACATACATACGGGTGACGACCCTTAACATTACATTACACGATCGATCAGTACACGAGGAGATGACATACGATTTTACGCCTTACATAAGGGAAACAACCCTATTACAAATACGCAGCAAACAAACTGCTTTCCTCCTCGGTCTACACGAATGTCATGACAAACACACAATACGAGTGACAAACCCTACACACGGTACCTACATACATTTACACAAACACGTGCATCGCATATCTACACAGTTAACGCCTCACAAGGCTACAACTTACATACAAACACACAAACCATTTATATAATGGAGATATCCTCATAGACAACACCTACATATATATGTATACGTACACACGAGACCGGTCATACACATTAAGAATACATGATCATAATATTTAAACAGACAAACGCCTTACATTCAACAACTCAAAATCACCGTTTTCATAATGTCAATACGTCTGAGTTAAACAAAATTAGCGGACACCCTCACGACTACGGACTTATATGCAATCCACATAAGTCTTATACTACGATACATTAACTTTATGACATTGTGTCTCACATGAGCACAACAAGTAATGATATCGCATCAATTCATCGGACCGTCTTAGTAGCACGACGGTTTGAGTAGTTCACTCCTTCGAGAAACATCATTCAAAGGATGATTCTCCCTGATGTCGGTCTTGATTACGAGACCTTACAGCGGTCGAAGATTTCTCATAGAGATCTTATACCTTTCACTGGACAGACCAAACGTATACCTTTCACTCGTCCGTTTATTTTCTAGGAAGTCGGGCACCACGACGTAAGGGAAAATATCCCGCAACCTGAAGTATTCTCATCAAATCAAGTTCCTTCGTAGATCCTTTGACTTACATTGGAATCAAGATGTCAAGTATGAACGGAAGTAAACTGGTTTTTCAGTTATCTCCCAAAATCAGAGTCGTCGAGAGGTATCCTCCCGAAAAGATACGAAATTCATCTAACTCGCCGCCTGGAGCCAACGACTAAGATGAATTTGGGGCAATTGTTGGGCCCGAGAAATTAGCCCAACCGATCGATCGATATGGCAACAACCTTGACGAGGTCTAACCGGGTTGTTATAACCGATCCTGTATTTTAGGTCCCACCCTTGAAGTCTTGTAACCGACCACTGCTTGAGCATCAAGGAAGGGAGGCTTTTTAGGAAATTAGTTAAGCCTTTAAATCTTTATAAACCCATCTAGCTAACAGAGAGGAGGGGACATCTTTTACTCCATTAATGAAAGTCCACCTTACAACTACGTTAATTAACTTTTGTCTTGAGCCCTCCCCACATTTACAAGAATCCATTCACAAACTCTACCATCCAAGTGGGTATCCTTATCTATATTTTTGTTGTTCAATTATCATCAAGTGTATATATACTGGAGTTCGTAGCCTCCGTCCGTGTATCCTCCTTTGATTAAATAAAGATAAGTGTCTTTAATTACCATTGTTATCATATTCGATATCGTTGCTCTAGTCATTTATCACTTGTTATTATCATCTCATTTCAATCTCTATTTACGAATATATTTCATTGTATTCATGTGTCCTTATCTACTTGTCATTGTCGCCTCGATCTACGATCTAGTCGTCGTTATCATTTTAATCCAATATTTTTGATGTATGATTGATTGATATGTATTAATTATTTTTGTCCCACAATTTAACGAATTGAGATCGATTGGTCTAAATTCGTCCAAAACAAGAGATATGCCTGGACAAAGCAACTACTGAAATTTTTTTGGATAATTTCCATTTGTTGGATTTTTATCTATAGTTCACATCATATTTACATAGACTTAGTTAGAGACTTGATTAAGTGTGTAATAGGCTTCTTGAGTCCACGAGAAGAATAGGTCCAAGTCTAAGTCAGATGCCCAAGATCAAATGCGGTCCGCTTGAGGAAACCGGGGCTCCGCGTTTCACTTAGCAAGCATGTTATATATCACTTTTTTTAACAAATTAAATATTTTTTTTAGCCGCGTTACTTTTTTCAATGAGTTTACCCATCTCCTTAGCTTAGTACATGTGGAATGCATGAGATTTGATTTGAACTAAGTTTGTTATGTAAAAGTATAAGCATTTGATCTTTTTATCCTAATGAAAAGAATCCATTAGTTTAGTATAGAAATATTTAATAATATATTCGAATTTTAAGAATTTAAAAAATTAAGAGAATGACATGCGTAAAAAAATGGGCTCTCAATTAAATTCTGCTGGCTATCTATGCTGGATTAGAACAAAGGTCCAATAGTAGAATCAGGCCTGATTTGGAATCAAACGAATGAAAGAGTTAAAGGAGGTTGGTTCAGGAATTTGTGCAAGCTGATGGAATACAAATTATGTTCTCTTAGTTTTAATTCTTCTACTACATTAGAGGGCCCTTAAAAAAAATTAGACTAGGGTCTTCGGCAGGTTGAGACCGACACTGATCGTATTTCATACAGTTCTTGGCTTTTGTTCATGATATATTCGTTAAATATGTTGCTACATACTGTATGAGTTAAATTACTCGTCTTATTCTTTGGTCAAATAGTTACTTACAATTACTGGGACACCATCTCCTACTATTTTCATCTAAAGATTAGGCCAAATTCCAATGCTCCTAAATCTGTATGTACTTCTGTAGTTTTGTATTTGTTGGAATTCAACATCCGAACATGAGACATAAAATACCTAATATATAAACTAAGTGGATTATTCTGTTTGTTGCGGATTAATTCAGGATGGAATTCAATGGACATATGTAGTGGACCTTTTTGGTATTAGACAGGGGTTTCCATACTAACATGTGTTTGCTAATGCTTTCTTCTTGTAAAGTGCCTGAAAAGATCAAGCTTGGGAAGGAAATGGTGAAAATTTGCAATGGACTTCCGTTAGCTATTGTTGTGCTAGGTGGGATCTTGAGGAAGAAACAAACTTTGGATGAGTGGCATTCTGTGAATAGGAATATAAGCTCATACCTGAGAATGGGATATGATCATGGCAGATCATGCATGGAGATTCTACTACAAAGTTATAATGATCTGGCCTATCATCTGAAACCATGCTTTCTTCATCTTGCCAGCTTCCCAGAAGATTTTGAAATTGCTACAGACAACTTATACTGGATGTGGGTTGCTAAAGGTCTTGTTACAAAGTCGTTCTTGAAGGTTTTGGTAGTGGAGCACGGATCCATGCCTAACCTGGAGAGATTCAGTACACAGGGGTGTGGCAATCTGAATAAGTATCCTGATGTTCTACCTGTATCTTTGGGAAATGTTTCTGTAGGTCTGCATGTAAAATACAGAGGCCTTGTCCATTTGGAGAGTACACGTGAAACAAGACTATCGCAAAGTTCAGTGCCGCTGTGGAATACGAGAAGGTTATTTTATCGGGAAGAGTCGGTGTTGATATTGTGGGGCAAGTGATGAAACAAGATCTTGCACTGCTGCCTTTCCAAGGCGTGTCTTACTGAAACTATTGAGGGGTCTAAACCCGAAACTAAGTAAAGAAGACATTTCTCAACTGAGCTATGACAATTTGATCGCTGAGATTCAACAAGTGATGCTAGAAAGGAAGTGTCTGGTACTTCTATCCAACTTGGAGGACAACACCTTTGGACGTCAAGGCTTTGAAAGTGACAGTAGATTATGGATTGCATCTAGTAAAGATCTCACTCTAGATGTGGATAAAGAGTCTTCCGGGCGATTGCTGGTATTAAGATTTCGCACGCCAACTAACTATGAAATCTGGGAACAGATCCAGGAGACAAACCACTTCGGTACGTATCAACTTTGCCTAATTTGCTATTTCTTTATCTAAATCAATTTTAACCTTTATAAAAAAAAATTGTCTAAAGCATCCCATTTTTCCTTCTATTTAATACCTTCTCTTCGCTCATGTGGATTTCAAATCCAATCCGCTTCAATCCTTTTTTTCTTCATGTGGACTTCAGATCCAATCTGTGTGTAGCCACATTTATTTAGGCCCAATTCCGTGTAAATTTGAAAGTCAATTTTCCGAGTTTTAAAATTCATTCAATAACATGATAAAACTATGTGCTTACGGTCTCAGCAAGAAATAATGCATGCACATCGCCTTCTATAACTAGTTTCATAGTAATTTGTCCCTCACAATTGGAGAGCACAACAAATTTCCTACTCCCTTGGTGCTTAATTCCTTCATTTTCTTTCTAGGTTCTACTAGCTTGTTTTAGGCATCAATTCCTTATACTCCCATTCTTACGTCTATATTTCGAACCTAAAGTTAAAGTCAATATAAACTGTTTTTCTAGTGGGTGTTCATAGGTACTTTTACTTTAGCTGAATTAATTTTGGAAATTTTCTTCAAACTATTCTCGGAAAATGTGGGTGATGCTATATAAATATATATATATAATATAGTGCATATGTCTTAGCGATTTCTACATATCGTCTATAGTACAGTGCGCATGTCCTAGCGAGTTCTGCGTATCGTCTATAATCTATTGCATATGCTTTATTGAGTTTTGCATATCAAAGTCGTTTCGCTATAAAATTTATTTCACCGGAGCCTCTCTCTATATTCATAAAACCCTTGCTCATGCAAACTATATGTATGAGGGTAGGGATGGGCAAATGGAGACCGGACCGTAAGACCGGACCGGACCCGGTTTAAGACCCGGACCCGGTCTAAGACCCGGACCCGGTCTAAGACCCGGACCGTAAGGATCCAGTCCACGGTCCAGAAATTTCCCAAATTACGGTCCACGGTCCGGTCCGGTCCATAAATTTTACAATTACGGTCCGGACCGGATGCTCATCCTATATGCGGGTATATACTCATGATAAAGGGCGTGGGTCTATGATCGTATATAGCAAAATATATCACTGTAATTAGCCATTATGATAATAAAAGAGGTTAAACTTGCAATTTACCTTTGTTACTTCTAATTCCTTTCTAATTGAATTTCAACACTAGAAAAACTGTAATACAATTTACCTTCACTTTGTTTCTTCTTTCTTCCTCGTATACTTGTGTTGTTTAGACACCTTTGGCTGTGTGTGATCCTTCTTGTTGGAGCGTTGGGGAGCCGTTTCCGGAAACTCTCTCTCGGTCTTGTAGAGTAGGTGTTGTAAGTGTCAGGAACAGGGTGAGTTTCGAGGAAGAAGACGAAGTGGTGTATTACGAATAAGTTGATTGTCCAGACGCCCTGTGTCACGCGAAGTGTTGTGTCGCGTGATCGCAATTTCTGGGCTCCAACACTGGCGCCGACCGTGGGGACTTCCTCGCACAAGTAAGGCTCACTACAAATATTCACATATTTCTGATACTAATGAATACTGGGGGCGAGGGAAGCGGCAACACCCCTCTCCAGTCGAGAACGCAACAAGAGATAAATGGCACGCGAGCACCTCTTACTCGTGTTCATGAAGAAGAGATTGTTCTGGTAGGGCCTGCGCTGGAGCAGTACCGCGCGTTCCTACAGACGTTGGAACAGAGCACGGGCAGGGGCCGTAACCAAGAGCGACAAAGGGCTGAGGTCCGCGAGGAGGAGCAGATTCAGGGCGAACGAGAGCAACCAGTCGCTGAGGAGAGTGCTGACCACGTGCCCGACGACGGCATCTCAGTGTCACGAGGGACCAGGGTCGAGGGACGCGAGAGAGCTTGTCACCCTGATAGGTTTGATTTGAACCAAGCCCCCGTGAGTCACGTAGAGAGCCAGTCTCACAGGGGAAGAACCGGAACAAGGGGACATGGGATTCGCGCCGACCAAGGACCTTCCCGCTACCAGTATGAGGGGGAACCATTCTACAACCAGGCAACCTGTCCGCAGCAAGCTCACGGGGCCTATCAGTCCAATAACCCGACGGCCTTGTTCGGCCCGACTGCTTTCGCAGACCGCATAGTCAGGTCAGTCCCTTTACCTAATTTCAGATTCCCTATTATCAAAGAGTACAATGGCAAGGAAGATCCTAGCGAACACCTAGCACGCTACAAATATGCGATGCTCGCAAGGTGCCCTGACGAGGCCACGATGTGCAAAGGTTTCCCAGGCACTCTCGCGGGTCCTGCCATGACGTGGATGCTTAACCAACCGCCAGGGAGCATCCATTCTTTCGCTGATCTAGAAAGGAGTTTCTTGTTGCACTTTGGGTCCTCGAGGAAGAGAAAAGTGACTATGCAAGAAGTAGTGGGTGTCAAGCAGGGACCAAACGAGTCACTAGAGAGTTATGTCAGAAGGTTCTCGGAAAAGATCTTAGAAGCCGAGGATTTTCATGACAAAACCGCCCGAGTCGCGTTCCTGGACGGTCTAACAGTGGGGAGCTCTTTCAAGCAATACCTATACCGCAAGAAAGATTTGGACTATCAGGGCATGCTCGAGAGGGCGTATACAGAGATTAACGTGGAAGCACACTCAGGTCCCGCGTTAAAAGGAAACAATCAAAATAAGCCTGCTCAGGGCCAAAAGAGAGAGAACCAGAGCTGGGGAAACAAGCGCCTTCAGGGTAGCCAAGGTAAGGAGCAGATTGACACGCGAGTACCCGGTTTGCAAATTCAAGATCAAAATCAAGGTCAAAAACAGTTCAGGGGCCAAAACCATGATCAGAATCAGTTCCACTCGCAAAATTTTGTAGCTGAGCAGGCAGCACGTCGCGAGTCTGAAAGGAGTTGGGATCACGGCTGGGGTCGCCACGAACCAATCACATGGTGTGATCACCACAGAGTGGATACTCACTCTACCGAGGAATGTAGGTCACGACCATACCACCCGAGAGAACAAGAGGTCTTGATTGCTCGGAGAGGAAATGGTGACGGAGGTCGGGGCAGCGCAAAAAGAGGTAGAGGAGGTAGAACACAGAACGAGATAAGGCAGCAAACCCCTACGAGTCATAATCAAAATCAGGGTCCAAGTCGCCAACCGCACCAGAGCTTCCCTCGCTTGGATGGCCACGTAGGCACAATTGCAGGCCGCCATGAACCCGTTCCCTTAGGCAAACGAGAGCAAAGACTCATTAACAACGCGCCCAAGCCTCAGGGAAAGCCAATCTACAGTGTCGCGAGATCGCGGTCTGAGCCTTACGTGCTTGTGTTCAGCGACAAGGAGGTAGATACCTGGGCCGTCGAAGCCGCTGACCCGCTAGTCATTCATGCACAGATTGGAACCAAACTTGTGAAAAGGATTCTCGTGGACACGGGGAGCTCGGCCGATATACTATACTGGGACGCGTTCGAAAAAATGGGGATTGATCAGTCTACACTCAGGCCTACCAAAACTACACTGGTGGGTTTCGCGGGTGACAGGGTGAGAGCCCTGGGCGTCGTCTCCCTGGATCTCATCCTGGGGGAAGGGACCGGATCAAGACGATCAGAAAAAATAGATTTTGTGGTGATCCCGATAACGTCCTCCTACAACGCGATACTTGGACGCGAGACGCTGTGTAAGTTTGAAGCAGTCGTGTCAATTTGTCATTTTTGCCTTAAGTTCCCAACGACGACCGGGGTAGGAATCGCAAGAGGAAACCAGGAAGAAAGTCGTATTTGCTACATGTCATCGGAAAAGGGCAGCACTAAGGCCTTACTCGCCAACCAGTTGTTTGTTCCAGGGTTACCTCACGTGTATGAAGAGGCCGATTTGGAGGTACGTGCCTCTCCGAGGCCGCGAGTCACTGAGGAAGAGAAAGAGGGACACAAACCACACTTTGATGGGTTTGAGAAACAGACAATCACTCCATTCCCCAACAAAGAAGAGAAACTCTATGTAGGGGGAAAACTGAATCAGAGAGTTGTACAGGAGGTTTAAACCTTACTCGCCCGCTCCCGAGATGTCTTCGCGTGGACGCCAAAGGATTTGAAAGGAATTCCCGCGAGTGTCATGACCCACTCTCTGAACATTTGTTCAGAGGTCAAGCCGCGAAGGCAGAAGAAACGAAAGCAGGCGGGACCAAAGAACGCGGCTGCAGCTGTGGAGCTCGCGAAGCTAATAAAAGCAGGGTTTGTTAAGCCCGTGCAATACCCGACATGGCTGTCAAACGTAGTAATGGTAGAGAAAAATCCCAAGGGGACAGGAAAATGGCGCATGTGCATAGATTTCACTGGTCTCAACAGGGCATGTCCCAAGGACAGCTATCATTTACCTTCTATCGACCAGTTCGTAGATTCTACCGCGGGACATGAAGCTTTGAGTTTCTTGGACGCGTATTCTGGGTATAACCAGGTCATGATGAACCCAGCCGACTCGGGGCACACGGCTTTTATCACGGACAAAGGAACCTTCTGCTATAAAGTAATGTCGTTCGGCTTAAAAAACGCGGGAGCTACATTCCAGAGGTTGGTGGACATGATCTTTAGCGAGCAGAGAGGTGACACCGTAGAAGCCTATGTCGATGACATAGTAGTTAAGAGCAAGAAACAAGCAGATCATGCTCGCGACCTGGCAGAAGTTTTTGGAACTCTGGGAAAGTATGGTATGAGCCTCAATCCGGAGAAATGTGTCTTCGGGGTCACCGAGGGTAAGTTCCTGGGATTTCAGATCAGTGCACGCGGTATCGAAGTCAATCCAGACAAGGTCCAAGCTGTGATAAACCTGCAACCACCGAAATCCACCCATGAGGTCCAAAGATTTGTAGGGAGGGTTAACTATCTCGGAAGGTTTTGCGCCAAGCTCGCGGAGCGAAACCTCCCTTTCTTTGACATATTAAGGAAACCGAAAGGCTTCGAATGGACTGAGGAGTGCGAAAAGGCATTTGTGAGTCTTAAAGAACATCTGGCTAAACTCCCAACACTTGCGTCACCAGTACCTGGTGAAGGCTTGCAGCTGTATTTAGCAGCCGGCACGCGTGCAGTTAGCGCAGTATTGGTGAGAGAACAGCAGGTCCCTGTCTACTTCGTCAGTAAAGCCCTACTGTCGGCCGAGACCAGATATTCGCCCATTGAAAAAATAGTACTCGCGTTGGTAACAGCCGCACGTAAGCTCCGACCTTATTTCCACGCTCATCCCATCGAAGTCTTGACAGATTTACCACTCCCATCTTTCATGAGTAAGCCAACAACCTCTGGGAGGCTCACTAAATGGGTAATTGAAATGACTGAGTTTGACGTAGTTTATAGACCGCGGCCCGCAATTAAAGCACAAGCTTTAGCTGATTTCATTGTTGAAACAAGTTTCAGAGAGTTAGAAATAGATGAAATAGCTCCAAGGCACCCCGCATGGGCTATGCACGTTGACGGGGCAGTAAACGTAGATGGTTGCGGGGCGGGGGTCGTCCTGACATCCCCAGCCGGAGATAGAATCGACCACGCGATTTCACTAAGATTCAAAGCCACTAATAACGAAGCAGAGTATGAAGCGCTCATCGCGGGACTAGAAATTGCAATGCACGCGGGTATTCACGTGGTGAGATGTCTGAGCGACTCTCAGGTGGTCGTGAATCAGATCAATGGGACCTATGAAGCTCGAACAGGCAATCTCCCTATGTATCATGCGAGAGCTACAACTTTGATTTCGTTGTTCAGACATTTCGAGATCGAAGCAATATCGAGGAAAGAGAATACGCGAGCGGACGAACTCGCAAGGATAGGTTCCCAGGCCCAGTACGCGAATATGGAACATCCCAGTGGGAATTCTACCATCGTTTCCAAGAGTGGAAAGAGTCGGTACTTCTGGATAGTGAAGTCTGAGAGCGCCATAAGCAATCAGGTGGAGCTGATGGTAATAGACGAGCCAGTCGATGATTGGCGCACCCCTATAACTCAATATTTAGCAAACGGAACAGGACCCTCAGATCCAAAAGAAATGAGAAAACTTGTCTCTATGGCTGCGCGCTTCTACATGTGTCGCGGGGAACTCTACAAAAGAGGGTACGGACCACGCGAGCTCCGATGTTTGTCTAAAATGGAAAGCGACGTGTTTATAAGAGAGCTACACGCGGGATTGTGTGGGACTCACGCAGGTTGGAGACCTATGGTCTATAAAGCATTAAGGCAAGGGAATTTCTGGCCAAAAATGAAGCAGGACGCACAACGCGAGTCTCAGAACTGTAAGCCATGTCAGTACTTTGCCCCGGCGTCTCATCAGCCGGGTGTAGAACTACAGATAATGTCAAGTCCCTGTCCCTTCGCTATGTGGGAACTAGATCTATTAGGACCTTTCAAGCCAAAAGCGCCTGGCCAACTGGAGTACATCATTGTAGCAGTTGATTATTTCACCAAATGGATCGAAGCCGAGGCCCTCGCGAGCACTACCGTCCCTGTGGTTAAGAAGTTCCTGTGGAAGAATATCATCTGCAGATATGGCCTCCCTCATGAGATCGTAACCGATAGAGGGCCACAGTTGCTCGCGTGGTGTAATGACATAGGGATCGCCTTAAGAATTGCGTCAGTCGCTCACCCGCATTGCAATGGCCAGGTAGAGGCAGTGAACAAGAGTATTGTCATGGATCTGAAGAGGCGGTTAGAAGGCTCTAAGGGAAAGTGGGCCGAAGTTCTACCTCTAGTACTCTGGGCGAACAGAACCACGGTAAAAAAGGCAACTGGGGAAACACCTTTTGCTCTCGCTTATGGGATAGAGGCCACAGTGCCAGTCGAGTTCATTGTACCCACAGATCGTGTGATTCAGTATAGCCCGGACGACAATGACGAAAAAATGCAGCTAGAACTGCAGATGCGGGAAGAAATTTGTGACTTAGCAACTATCAGAGCGGCCAATCATAAAGCCAGCGTCGCGAAGTACTATAACAAACACGTAAAGTTGAGGGGATTCACCAGAGGAGACCTCGTGCTCCATAGAACAGAAGGGGGAAAGCTCGACCCCAACTGGGAAGGACCTTACATTATAGATCGCGAAGTCGCCCCCGGAGCATATCGTCTCAAGGATCACTCTGGGAATCACATTGCAAACTCTTGGAACGTGATGCGACTTCGTCGCTTCTATGCCTAATCCTCTCCCAAAACCCAGGTACGTTTATTTACGTAGCAGAGCACAAATGTTTTCTCATCCATAGTCAATGCTTCGCATTAAGGCACTAAAACATTCAATCACTATGGCATAATAAGTACAGGTTGTGAAACCAACAATTCGTACACTCGAGTCTGGGTTACCAAGGAGTGGGTCACAGCCTGGTCGACCAATGCTCGTCCCCCTAAAAAGGTAGCGCTTCAATTGATACAAAAAGTCGTCAAGTCCGCCTCACTGGGCTGGGCTAAAAAAACCCCCCAGGACGCGTGTCCAGCTTCCAGGACTGAGCTTAAAAACTCTCTCTGGTCGCGAAAGCGTGGACGGGTTTACGCCAACGAGCTCACCCGCCATGATTCCGCCTCACTGGGCTGGGCTAAAAAACCCCCCCCAGGACGCGTGTCCAGCTTCCAGGACTGAGCTAAAAAACTCTCCCTGGTCGCGAAAGCATGGACGGGTTTACGCCAACGAGCTCACCCGCCATGATTCCGCCTCACTGGGCTGGGCTAAAAAAAACCCCCAGGACGCGTGTCCAGCTTCCAGGACTGAGCTTAAAAACTCTCCCTGGTCGCGAAAGCGTGGACGGGTTTACGCCAACGAGCTCACCCGCCATGATTCCGCCTCACTGGGCTGGGCTAAACCCCCCCCCCCCCCCCCAGGACGCGTGTCCAGCTTCCAGGACTGAGCTTAAAAACTCTCCCTGGTCGCGAAAGTGTGGACGGGTTTACGCCAACGAGCTCACCCGCCATGATTCCGCCTCACTGGGCTGGGCTAAAAAAAAACCCCCAGGACGCGTGTCCAGCTTCCAGGGCTGAGCTTAAAAAACTCTCTCAGGTCGCGAAAGCGTGGACGGGTTTACGCCAATGAGCTCACCCGCCATGATTCCGCTTTGCTAGGCTGGGCTAAAGAACTCCCCCTGGTTGCGAAGGCATAGGCGGGTCCGCATCATGACTCACCCGTCTTTCAAAAGTTCTTACTACCTAAGAATAAAAACCAAAAACTGAACGCTTCTCTACATGTGCAGTGCTTAGTATCCCCAACGAAAGCAACGTCATGCCTAGATTCTCTGCAAAGTCAAGAAATTCTCCGCAGCGACCAACACCAAAGAAAAACTGTCCTGGCGCTTCGCGACTTACAATAGCTCAAGACAAACCCCGCAAGTATCAACAACCACTAAGAACTAAAGCGCGAAACCCTGTCACCGGCTACAGAGAACATGCAGTACCCGACTCGCGTGTAGTGTTCAAGCAGTAGCTAACAGTAGGATAGTCTGCAATGCTTTACGATTCTCACAAAAATTATGTAACACTCGTCAGTCTTACCTTTTACTATGAAAGAGGGATCGTAGTTATGAAACACTCATCTCTTTACGTTTTCTTTTCCGCAAAGTTACTCTTTTCCGAAACACAAAACGGGGGGAACAAGGTGAGATAAGTGTATACGAAACAAGCAAACAGGTGAGAAAAACCAAAAATAAAGAGCAAAAACAACATAAAGCTCGCAACAACCATAGCCACATTAGAAATAATTACATGAAGGCTTGATCCTCGCGACAGGAGCACCAAAAACATATTGTTCAAAAGACCACTAGGTCGTGTTAGAAGGTTAATAAACGTTACTTAAACAACAGACTTAAGAACCATCCCCGCATCCTCTACGCTATCCGTCTCTAAATCCACGACGTCTTGAACATCAGCCACCCGCGATCCAGACCCCCCCGCTTGATCTGGGCAAGAACGCTTCGAGGAGGGCTGAACGGTGTCCAGAAGAGCGTCGGGTGGGAATACCTTTCTCTTACGAGGAGAGAGGGCCGGGGAAGGAGGGCTCGGTAGCACGCGAGGAGAAGGATCCAACCTTGCAGACGGAGGCGGAGCGGCCATCTTCGGAAGAGGAGGCTTAGGCACTTGATGCTCTTTGCCTTGAACGATGCCTTTCTTGGACGCGAGACGAGTCACACCCCAAGCCTCGAGTGGCGTCTCCCCATCATCAATGAAAGTTCCCGGCACTGGGGGCTCGTACTCAGGAAGGTCAGTGGAAAAACCACATAAGTCTTGAGCGTTGAAGGGGAAGTCTTTGACTTTGAACTTTCGCATCTGAGCCTTTACCATGCAAAGGAGAAGCGTGTTGACAGCATTTTTGTAAAAGTCCACGCGAGCACGCTGGCGATAACCCCCGCAATACTCCTCCACCGCCATGTTCCTCTCGTAGGCAATTCTCTCAGACATCGTCGCATGAAGCTTCTCATTTTCCTGTCTAAGGTCGTTCACTTGCGTATTGTATTCAGTAACAATGTTGACGTGGGTAGACCTCTCATACGCGAGTTGGGCTTCCAGCTCCTTTATCCTCACATCTTTAGACCTCTCGCACGCGATCTCGGCCTCCACCTCCTTTATCCTCGCGTTAGCTCTCGAAAGCTCCTCCTCCAAAGCTTTCTTTTCCCCCATAAGACGAGACTTGGCCGCTCTGTTGGCATCGCGGATGGACTGATCCTCGTCCATCAGCTCCTTTAGTTTGTCTTCAGCAGCAAGCACCCTCCGACTTGCGCTCGCGATGATGTTCATCCCCTGCAAAATGACCAACTCCAGGGTTAAAAATACCCCAAAGAAACAAGAAGTAGATAAAAGCAGGGGACTTACGGCAAAGAGAAGTTTAGACAGGCCACCAGGCCTATCCGAAACTTCCTCGTAGAGGCTAGGTTCGGGGGGGAAGACAGTCGGAATCGTCTCAAAGAAAGCACGCGTCGCCGATAAACCATGGATGAAAGTGGGGTTTGCGACCGAAGTGTCAGTAGGCTCTGAAGAGGAGACAAACTCCACTTCCGTCGTCCTCTTGCGGCTTTTCTCGGAAACTTTCTGTTTCCCCTTATCACGAGCCGAAATTACGCGAGATCTCTTGGCCAGAGGGACCTCCTCAGAAACCGTCGTCGCAAGCTCCACTGGTGATTCCAAAACAGCAGCTGGGGGAGTAGGGGTCGAGCCAGGAACGGATGAAACATCGCGAGTAGGAGCTTCGATGGTTAGCGAGCCCGACTCGTCAAAGACCAATCCCGCCAGGTCCGGAAGATCGGCAAACATATCAGCATCTGCAAAAACCACCACAGGTGAGCATGAAAAGTAAAAATAATAAATAAACGCGAGCGCTGAAACAAACACGAACAAAAACCTAGGGCATGAGCCTTGAGACTAAGTCCCCTGGCAACCAGTAAAGCGTCCGAGATCGTCAACTCAAAACGTTTTTGAACTGCTTTGTCGGGGTAATCCTTATATTCGCGGATAAATTTATCGCGAGTCTCCTTTGGGAAAAAGCACGGGGCCTTTCTCGCATTAGGCTGGCGTACTTGGACAGAAATTTCAGAACCAGGAGGGGGGCGAACTAAAAACCAACAAGTTTTCCACCCCTCAATCTTCGAGCGCAATCGGAAGGCGCTAGGGGTCTTGGCTTGAGCAGTATAAAATCCATCCTCGCGGGAGTTCTTCTTATACGAATTGATGAGAGCGTAGTGAGGCGTATTGGGAACTATCCCAATATCCTGACATCGCATGATATAAACTATCAGCGAACTCCAGAAGTTTGGGTGCATCTGGGAAGGGCTGAAGCCTAAGTCCGCCATTACTTCAGTCTGGAAGGACGTCCACGGAAGACGGAAGCCAGCTTCCAAGGACTGCCTGCTCAAAGCAAAGAAGGGCCCATATTGGTCAAGAGAGGTGCCCTCATAGTCGGGGAGGGCAAAGATGGTCCCTTCGGGAAAAGGGTATCGCGTAGCGAGACGGCGGAGATCATCAAGGTTGAGACTGCTGCGATGGGCCGTATTAGGAATTAAAGTACGAGTATGTTTTATTCTCTTTGAAAGGATGCTTATCCGACCAGGATCCGCGAGAAAAGGTTTCTCAATAGCTATGAGGGGAAGGGACCCCTTGTGGGAGAAGAAGCTGGCAAATTGTCCGTAATTAGTCTCGGCTCGCTCCTGAATGACGCGAGACGGGAGCCTTGCTTTAGACTTTTTGGACGTCTTCGCTTTGCTCCATTTTGATTTTCTAGTAACGCGGGATCGTCTGCGAGAGCTGGGCTCGCGATCATCAAAGCCCCCCTCGGATCCGGACGTAGTGCGCCCTGAATACTCAGCCCGAGTGGAGCATTCATAAAAATCATCACTACCTGAAAGCATAGGCAAAATGAGTTTCAGTTTTCCAGGGATGGAAAGAAGGAAAAGAGAGCATCAAAATTGGGAACAACGCGTGTGTCAAAGGAAACTAACGCGAGGCTGAAGGAAGTAAACAAACAAGGAACCCCTGGAAAAACTGAAACTCGAAGAATCAAAAGAGAATTTAAAACGGCATCAAGAAAGAACATGCCCAAAAACACGAAGAACACTGAAGGTCCAAAAATGGCAGAAATTGACCAAAACACATTTTTTCCCAAAACAACGCATTGAGAAATGAGAGACGAAAGGAGAATTCGATACAAAGAACACCCAATGGACAAACAATTACTGATGGAAGCCCGTCAATTCAGAAAGTCCGAGCAAAAATTCTGACGGCAGTTGAGCAAAAAGTTGAGCGACAATGGGAAACCCTAAAATCAAGCCAAAACGAAGTAGAAAAGGGAAGGGAGAGCGAAAGACTAACCTGCCATAGCGAATAGGTTGAGAACGGCGGCAAAGGTGACAGTAGAGAAGGAGAGAGAGCACCGGCGAAGAAGATAAAGCTGCAGTTTACAGAGAAAAATGGGAGTTGTGGCGGAAAGGAAAAGAGGAAGAAGAAGATGAGTATATATAAGGAAAACTCGGGGAAAAGAAGGCGCAATGGGAAGACGGCATGCGCTCAGCGCGGGAATTCGAAAGGATTTTTGAATTCAAAACGTCGCCCGGAAAAGCGTAACTAAAATACACGCGACCTTTACACGCGATGGAATCATGCCAAGACTGAGAGCCACTCTCACATCGAGAACGCGACTTCAAGGAGACAAGCCCAAGCTTTACGCTATTCAGCATAAAAGCTTGGGGGGCTGGATGTTGGAGCCGGTTCTCGATGGACTCGCGAGGCCCATAGGGAATTGGGTCAGGCCCATGGAACGCGAGCCGGGTCGGTCCAAGAAGTCAGCCCAGAAGAATAAAGCGGCCCATAAACAGGTGAAGCCCAGTAAGAGGATACAACGAGATTAAGTATCGAGGGGCAAATCGGTAATTGACTCGCGTGGGTCCCTGTTGATAGTATAAAAACGCAACCCAATGGATAAGAAAGGGCAGATCTTACACAAGAAGAAAAAGGCTTGACCTTCCTCTCTCAAGTAAGAAAAACACAAGAGCGAGTCCAAGCTTCGATCTTCCTAAAACATTCACCTCTTTGAAGAGTTTGGACGAGAAACACTTGCTTTATTACTCGTAGTTTTGCTAGCAAACTTCTGTTGTGTATTTTCTAAAATCATTCAGTTTGTTGTAAGCTTAGTACTCGAAACGTTTAATTGACATAAAAGACTTTTCTTCCTTCACTCTGTTTCTTCTTTCTTCCTCGTATACTTGTGTTGTTTAGACACCTTTGGCTGTGTGTGATCCTTCTTGTTGGAGCGTTGGGGAGCCGTTTCCGGAAACTCTCTCTCGGTCTTGTAGAGTAGGTGTTGTAAGTGTCAGGAACAGGGTGAGTTTCGAGGAAGAAGACGAAGTGGTGTATTACGAATAAGTTGATTGTCCAGACGCCCTGTGTCACGCGAAGTATTGTGTCGCGTGATCGCAATTTCTGGGCTCCAACAGAGACTTACGGTTTAGAATTGAGAATTAATGTTGTTAGGGAATTGACCCTCTCAGGACTCTTGTTCGCTCGCCTAAGCAAAGACGCAATATGCAAAAACAATGTGGATATCCAGGAAAAGTTACACAAGTAGATCAGGACACTTTTTTTATAATGAACACTCACACATACATAGCCCCATGCGAATATTGTGCGAATGTATGCATGTATGCATGTATGTCTGGATGTTTTCATTCAAAAATTGCATGAAATTTTGATGAACATTAAACTATTCAAGTATATATTAAAGAACATTCTTCAACATATAATTTTATTCACATTTTCTAGTATACTAATTTCCAAAACCTACCAAACTGTATGCAGGTAATAGAAGTGCAGGTATCAAGTGGAATATCTTGAGACATTGTTTAGGTCATCCTTTGTCAGCATTTGAAATGCTTTTATCATTTATAGGGGCGAAAGAAATCAAACCAGAATGGGCAACAAAACATGCAGAGCTCATTGATTTAAGCCCCCCACTAGAGTTCCACAAATATTTGCATTATGCTATGATGAGTTGCCACTTCACCTGAGACCTTGTTTGATCTATCTAGCAAACTTCCCAGAAGACGTTGAGATATCCACTAAAAAGCTATATCAAACGTGGATAGCTGGTGGATTTGTCAGATCAAAACATGATGATCGTGATGTTGGAACGGAGGAGAGTTTGGAGAATCTTGCATGTAGTTACTTGACTGAGCTAGTGCAAAGAGGCATGGTTGAAGTACTGAAAAAAGGGCTAGCTGAAAGAGCAAAAACATGTCAATTCAAATATGCATTTCGAGATCTGTGCTTAGAAAATCGTAAAGAAGAACATCTCCTCATCATAGTTGATCAACTGCAGCGTACAACAACGTCTACATCAAATGCCAAGTTAAAAATCCAATAGTTGGCAGTACACTTGGATCAAACATCTCCCGCTTCTTTACATGAGCAACTCGTCTCACTCAACTTGATCGGCTCTCCTACCTCTCTCGTTGTCGTTCCTGGTATCAGTGATCCTTTATACAACAAAGAAGAGTGGGATTGGTTGTTATACATTTGCAAGCACTTTCAACTGCTTCGGGTTTTGGATATTGAAAAAGTGTGGATGACCAAAGGAAGATTGCCTTAGGAAGTCGGAAACTTAGGACAGTTGAGGTACTTAAGTTTGAGAGGAACTTGGGTGAATGAACTTCCACCATCTATTCAGAATCTGAAGTACCTTCAAACTCTTGATCTGCGTGTGATGGAGTCTATGATAATACCAGATGTGTTGTGTAAACTTAATTGCTTAATGCATCTCTATCTACCTGATAGAATTGGTCAAGAGACTCCAAAGCTGCATTTGCTCGGGTTAAACTACCTGCAAACACTAGTCAACTTGCACACCGATAAAGTTCATTTGCACCAGCTGTGTGAGCTAAACTTGCTGAGGAAAGTCTCGATAAAGAGGATTCACAAAGTTGATGATGAGTTGCATGATATACTCAAACTCATTTGCACATCTCTCGATCTAAGTATTGACAGTGAGATCATGAACACGAATCCAAGCATATTATCAAGCTTCCAGTATTTGCGCCAGCTGAGAATAAAGGGAAGACTTTTAGTTGAGCTGCATCCTATAATGTTTCCTTCACAATTGAAGGAGCTGACACTGAAGCATACCAAACTCGAGGAAGATCTGCTTCCTGTTTTTGAGAAGCTTCTTCAACTAAAAAGCCTCTTTCTTGACCACGAGTCCTTCTTAGGGGAAACGATGAAGTTTTCAACAAATTTCATTGAACACGCCATTCTGACATTACATTCATTGAGCAACTTGAAGGAATTGTACAGGCCATATGCTAACCAGCAGATAACTAAGAAGAACATTGTCTTGATAGACTGTTGTCCAATAACAGTCATAATGTCAACTAGAAGAAGCAGCAGTATAAGCGAGGAGGAGGATGTGCTTCTAAATTCTAGATGTTTCGACTTGTCTCCCATGAAAAAGGTAAATACAAGAACAATAATTCTTGCATATCTAGTATCTAATACCTCGTGCCATACATGAGATGTATTTTTATAATTTAATAATTATTCTTAAAATAATGACATATGTTTTTATAAAATAATGATCTATTCTTAGAATTAATATGAAATATTACTAAAATACAACATTATTAATACAATAAAGATATATTAATGGTGTTAATTTTCTTAAATATCCTAAGAAAATGAGGATGAACGAAATATATTGAATTTCTTATTTTGCAAAAAGTGGTATTTTAGGGCCTCGAAAACTTTTAACAAATAAAAAAAGATTGCGCAGATTAAAGTACATAGATATTTATTATATTATTTTAGTGGATCACAATAAAAATTGTTAAAATTAATTTTTGAAAAGCATTAGCTTAGCAAATTGCACTCTCAAGACTTGAAAAAGATTAGCTAGACTTGAAAAAGATTAGCTTCAATATAAGATAGATAAGATTAATCTTTTTCTATCTATTTCTTACAAATGTTACTTATAACCTGACATCCTCATTGCTCCGTTAAATATCTTCTACTCCATATAAATTTGTCCTATTATGTTAGGAGGCGGTGTCTTTGTGTTCATTGCTCTTACTCTACCTTCATAAATATTATGCAATGTTGCTTCTGACATATGTTTTGTACCATGAGTGGTGGCTCAATTTCATACACATTAAACAACCAAAAGAGAAAATGTAATACATTTTTGTTGTGATGGGTTTCTTTCATTTTCCTAGGGAATAGGGCCTACTTTTTTTTTTAGCTTTTTTAGTAGTTTATTGTGTGTCCATGGGCACATATTAGACAAACCTTTCATAAAATGCATACTTCTAATGGCTCCATGAATTAGAACAAACAAGCAGCTTTTGATGGATAACAAATGTTTTAATAAAATACTTTGTTTTAATAAAATACTCTATTGCAGTTATCCTCTTAGCAATATGCCTATATTGCAACTGTTGCTAGCTGATACTCTTCATTTTGCTTTTCAGAGAATCGGATCATTTACTTGTTAGTAGGAAAGATAAAGAACATACTTGTTAGTAGGAAAGATAAAGAACAGGTAATGTACATGTAAGCTGCAAATTTCATACATATGGTATTACTCCCATTGAATATTTCCTCTCCTTTTGTTAAGAGTTGGAGTTACAAAATTCTCCCTAAAAATGTGCAGATTCCTCTATCGTACCAAAGTTCTTTCATTATAACAACTCGTAACAATAATAGATAAATATGATTGCATTTTGATAAGATTTCTCAAGGTTGATGAGTCCGGAAAACAGATCTGTAAGTAAAGGTAAAGGGGAAGGGTTAATGATGTTTTTATGTAGTAGAACTAAAACTAAAACTTTAGTTTTATCAAGAAAATAATTTTCAGACATACTCGGATGAGTTAATCATCATACACTTAATAAAATTAATTTGAATTAGCAATGTGAAAGACCCGCGCGAAGCCCTTTTCCTAGTAATAGGAAAAGAATCACGTGTGAACCATTATTAACGTACGAATATGCGAATGAAAAAATTGGCATCCACATTTAAGCCATTGACATGCACATTTAAGCCATTGACATGCACATTTAAGTCAGCGACATGCACATATAACAGATTTGCATGTCATTGATAATATGTGAAAAGTACATGCACACACCTGCGTGTGCATGTCATTATTAAAGAACGTGCATGCGAATGCGATATTCGTACAATATTCATTTGCTCCCGATCCGGATTCATAATAATAAGCCATACTATAGTTTTGATTAGTATTACGTTGTATGTTTCAGCAAATTTTAATTTATCCACCAGAATATAGTGTGTCCACAACCACTGTTCCCTCTAAGGCCAAGCTTCTGAAGTTTTCATAATCCATTAAACTAGATTTTTACAATAACCTTGTTTTTTGCAAAATAATGTTTAATAGAACACATAGAAAAGTAATATTAAAATGCCTTAATTAACAAGTTTTTTTCTTTTTAAATTTATGAATTGATTTGGTAAGAGTGTATCTCACAACAAAGATATGTGCAATTCTCATATGCAAATGTTTCTTACGCTTTCTCTTTATCATGAATACAAAGATAGACTCATTCCTTCAGAATTTGAGAGGTTTGCATTCTACTTGAAGCATAGGAATATATAAAGATTGAAACACACATAAATTAGTGTTATTAATCCATTTCAGCAGCAAAAAATCTTAGTAGTCCTTTTTCAATTAAATGCTTGTAGGACAGTAGGATTGCTTAAACTGAAGGAAAACATAGCTGAATGGGCAACGAAATATGAGGAGCTTACCGGTTCGAGCCCGCTAGAGTTGTCACAAACATCTGCCACTTCACCTAAGACATTGTTTAATCTATCTCGCAAACTTTCCTGAAGAAGTTGAGATTTACACACAAAAACTGTACCAAAAACTGTACCCAAACATCATGATGTTCAAGCAGAAGAGTATTTGGAGAATCTTGCAAGTAGTTACTTGAGTGAGTTAGTGAAAAGGGGCTCAGCTAAAAGGGTGGAGTCTATTATGATACCAGATGTGTTGTTTGTGAAAGCTTAATTGCTTAATACAGTACATCTCTATCTTCCTCGTAAATATTGCTCAAGAAACTCAAAAGATGTGATTGCTCGGGTTAAAGTACCTGCAAAACCACCAGTCAACTTGCACACTGATTCTATAGAACTTTTCATGTTCAAGCAAGTCCGTTGATCATTTGACAACATTGAATCACCTTTTTTTTGGAAGGTACATTGAATCTCCTTTATCATAAAACACTTACAAGCTACAATCAATTGGAAGAGGTTTGGGTTCATGGCATTTGTTGAAGCTATTGAAGTGTAAACGTAAGAAATTGGGATCGTCAATGAAGAGCTTGAATGACTTACAAACGCATCTGAATCGGAGTAGGGATTTGACAGGGAGTCGAGAAAGGATTTCCGGCCATAGCTCATCAGGAAGATTGTGTTTCAACCATAATTTTCAGAGCAGCTGTCGTCTTCAGCGGGACGTTCGGCGGAGAAATTGCTTTCTTGAAGTCAAGAAATCAAGGGCTAATTCGGGGTTGGAACTTTTCGTAATCTAGTTTGGGGTACAGACGGAAAATGATTCATAAATTATATATTGTGTATTATCCTTGTATTAATCTTGAACTAGCCTCGGTATATAAATTGTAATTATATAAACGGTAGTTTGTAAACGGTAGTTTAACTCATATTCATATTAACATAGTTTTAATAAATACAGATTGTTTATGTTTTTTTGAGGGCATTAAACAATGTTTCTTTGAGAACATGAAAATTTTATCTCATAATTTGCATATATAATAGATTATAATTGAAGAAAATTTATAAAATATAGATAATTTATTAATCCATTGATTTCTTCGATACAACTATTTTCAAATTAATTGGATATACTTCACAGTTGGATATTTCATGTATATCATAAAATCTTATATAACTATAACTCAACCAAATTATTATTTCTTACATATTGACATGAGACATTATAATTTGTTTGAACTAAATTATTATTTTCTTAGATTATAAATATTTAATTATATTTGATATGTATAATTCAATAATTATTCTAAGCTTTTGTTATTAATTTAATTTTCTCATGATTATGATGAAGTTTCATTACATATATGAGTTAAGAAACGTGTAAAGAGTACTCGTTTTTTAATGAAAAATTTATGAAATATATATTAGTTATAAAGTTTGATAGAACTAAAATACTTTGGTGTTAAATTAATACATGATTAGAATTTATATATATTGTTTTTACGTTTTTAACTAATGAAAAATAACTAAATCAGGTTTATTAAAATTTGTTAGAGTTTGTTGTGAAAGTTTTTAGGATTTTGTTATGTGAATTGTAAATGAAAAAAGAAACTAAAATAAAAAGGAGAATTTAAGGATAAATTTACACGTAAGATGTATGGGGCCAGAGTTAATGAGAGAGCTCTAAATAGCTCTATTTTAATATATTTATATATATATATTGTCGTATATTTGACAGTGAAGAGTTAGGATTTATAATAAAATAAACATCTAATCAATAGAAATGAATAGCTAACTCATTAGGTATACAATCCATGGCCATCGGGATCTTCCGATCCAATTCATTTGTTGACGGATCTGATTAGTGGTATCTGTTCGGTGCGGCTGAGTTGGATAAATGATCATGTTTTTATTAGAAAAATAACGCTTTTAGAAACTAACGTTCTACTTCAAAGCTATAATATAAATTTATGGAGCTAGTTTTCTCTGGTATATACTGATAGAAAATAGTTTAGGACTTTAGGGCAGTTTTCTTAATTGAAAACTACACACTCCTTGTTTGGAGGGGATACACTCCCTCGTTTGGGTGCATATATACGGATATTCATGCAGTGCAGATATTCTTCATATTAAATATAAAAGACACTTCAAAATTAAATTTATCATCGGTTTTTTTACAGTTTCAAGCTATGCACGTTCAAATTCTAGTGTTCAAATTCTAGTGTTTAGGGCTGGTTTGATATTTGGTGTTTGATATATCAATATATAAATATTCTGGTATCAATTTGAATCTCCCTAATTCTAAAAAACACGCTCATACTCAATTGATATTTCCCTCGGGTTTCAATATCTCATATTTGAAAAAATTATACCAAACACAGATATCAGATATCAATCTCATACTCATACCCATACTTGATATCCCTTAATTAAAAATATATTATCGTTTTTTTACAGTTTTAAAGCTCTGTCCGTCACATTCTAGTATTTAATAAAAAAAATTGAGGTAACACTTAAGTATATAACAAATGAATATTTTAATAAACATTAAACATTCAATGTTCATATTATAAAACATTTCCGTACCTATAATAATTCATGATTTTGATTCAGGATTACGTTGTAATTGTATGTTTCAGAAAACTTTATTTATAAAGTCATATCATAAGCGAGACAACAACAAAGCTAAAAGCCCTTAAAAAAGATTTGGGGTGTGTTTGGATAGAAATTTATAATGCATTAAAATGCATTATGGAAGAAATAATGCATTAAAACTAAAAATTATGTTTGGTTGTATAAAAGTTTAAAATGTATTATTGTTAAATATTAATACCGAGAAGAGTTGAGGGATGAGGGAGATTCCAGAAATAGATTGGAGAATAACTTAGTGCATTTATGTTGTCAAATACACTCAAATATTTAATACATTTTAATAACGTATTAAATTTTCATTTAACGCATATTAAAATTTAATACAAAATAATACATTATTAATTTAATGTGTTGGAATCCAAACACACCCTTGTATAATAATACCTATAAAATTCCATACCCTTTAACTAACATTGTAAATCATAAGTTCATAACAGGGTGAAAAGGGTAAACAAAAGAGTTTCTTCTATGCGCCATAGTCTACCCTATTCTTCTTCTTGTCAGCTCATCTTTAACCAAATCCGAAAAAAACTGTCAAAACTTCTGCTATGGGTCTGCTCTAAAAATCACCCAAAGTTACTAGGAACTTTAAAAGGTGGTGTACCTTCACTTTTCAAAGCAACATCTCCTGCACGAGAGAATCGCCTTAACCTGTTCATTTTCAGCCTCAAAGACGGCACCTTTCTCGCCAACGCCTTCCATATCATCTGGACGGCGTCATCGTCTTTTGAGGGATAACGAAACTCGAAATGCTTCTCGACTTCTTGTAGCCTCTTCCACATACGAGTCCACTCATCTCTTTCAATGCCCCGAACGAGGTTTAAGAGGTAGTCTTTCTTGACGGCATCAGAGGCTTTAACAAAGACGCAAAATTTGGAGTAGTTGAGAACGTCTTCGTAGGGAAGCTCGATGTCATCGCTGATGATGACGGGGACGCAGTGGCTGGCGATGGCGTCGAATAGTCGGTTAGACGAGGGCGTGTCTCCCGCTATGTTGAGGCAGAATTTGGAGGAGCGCATTCCTTGGGTGGCATTCTTGACCCCGTCTTTTTTAACGCTTCCAAATGCAAAATGCACGTCTTTCTCGTCTTTTAACAGATAGAAAAGCTCTTGCCTTACAGACCCTCCCTGAAATGGAACACCATACAAAGTTTAGTTGGTATAACAAACAATTGAAAGCGATGAGCGGAGAAATTGGTAATATAGCAAGCATTATGTTAAAAACCTCTAAATGGAGACCTCAGTACACATATTCAAGATGTAAAATAAAAAAAGATAAATGTCAACTACATTTTGAGACCTCTAAATCTAATGATATAGAATCACTGTATAAGAAGTATATTATCTCTGCATTTGGTTATTAGAGCAAAAATCCAAGATCATAGATATTCTGTCTGCAACTAATTTAAGGATAAAGTCAAAGGCAGCTCTATGTAAGATGCAAAGAACAAACTTTACAACTTAATTGTCCAAATTTTATGTACGGAGATTAACTTGGATTATAACAAAATGAAACATGTCCAGTAGTTGATGCGCTGCCTACTAGCATATAAACCAAAATTTACCAGCAATTGTTGGATAAATCGATCAAGTTAGTATATAACAATGTACAAAAGAAAATTTTCTCTGTTCGTAACCTGTATGGAACAAATTACTGGGTAAACATCAAGTCTGAGAATTGATGGGTAAACCTTCAGATAGACACATCTCATACATCCATCTCTTTATGTAGAATACAAAAAATAGAAGGTATAGACATAACAACTTTTTCACTCAATTTTGTATCATGCTGAAATGGAGCAGGCTTAATCCTAAATGAAGAATGTCAACTAGTTTTTTTTTCAAAACACTTCTTCGAGACTTTATTTGCTTAAGAACTTCAATATAAAGCAATTTTGGCATTCATTCCCACTTTGTAATCAAAAAAACTTTTCCGTAATAATTTTGAATGCCAATTTCTCGGAAAAAACTCACATTTCATATGGAAAGACTAAATAAATATTATCAGTTTACTTTCCCATCTAGCTGCTCTCACAATTTCACATTTTAGGTGGGAAAAAGAACAAACAAAAATCCAAGTCCCAAAATTTACTATAAAAGAAGTTGATTCCCAGATTATTAAAATAGGATTACGTAACACAGTCACAGACTACGTCATGATATGTATCCAGTCCAAAGAACTTCCTCAATTTCTGGAGTGTTATAAATTTGTGCTACCGAGATCTGATTCTACAGCTACAGGAATCACTAACAGGCTTCTATAATGGTCTAACCATCAGGTACAAGATCAATAAAAAATCATAGCAGCTGCCAAGTAGAAGAAATTGCCTCCCAGATGCCAAAAACTATTCAGGAAGAAATTACAAATAGCTCATGGATGCATTGTCAAAATCTAAGTGCCTCTTTCTGATGCTAAGTACTACGCTAACACGAGACAACGGAAATCATGATCAGATTATGCATGAAAAAGTTAATACATAATCACAACACTCCAATACTATAAATCCTATTTGTCAACGTCGTAGTCTAATCTAGGAGGGTCACACACCAGACAAATAAACGAATTCTAACTCTTCGTTAAAAAGCAAGAAAACATATATGCTAAACTAGACCAGTTCACAACCAAGATCTGATCCAAAGACGGAACAAAGAAGCATTAAGATAAGCATAGACAAAACCCAAAGCAATAAGCAGACTTACATCTTTCCTGTAAATAGCACCCTGGAAGTAGAGCAAGGTTGAACGACTGTCAAATGTAGATGTATCATCATCATAGGACTTGATCACATGCATATAAGGAGCAATCACATCTTTCTGAACATTCGCTATGTTCGAGGGATACCTCCCAAAATCAGATAGAATGTACATTGCTGGCCACAACTCATTCCTTGCATCCGAGAGGCTATTGGGGTGATGAGCCATAATAACATGGTCAACACCTCCAGACCTTTTCCACTCATCCTGAGCTTCCAAATACTTTACCAACTTAGCCTGCACTTCCCTATCCTTGTTGTGATTTGGCGGCTTGGCTTTTGCATAATGGTTGTAGCACAAGGACGAAAAAAAGGGCACGAATATAATATCAGCTTCACTGGAATTGTGCACTCTCTTAGCCACACGAGTTCCCCAATGAGCCGAAAACTCTGAAAATAGGAGATCAAGAGTAAGCCAATACTCAATGCTATGTTGCAAATTCAAGCCACCGGGGTAAGGAGGGATTTTAGTTCGAGTATCTGGCCAAACGCTAGACCCCTCCGGCTTCCACCCAAGAAGTCCGAAATGAAACTCGGGTGGTAAATCATACATGAAAACCTTAAGAGACAGCTTCTTAGCGCCACAATTTGAATCAAAGGTATTGCCTTGGTATTGAATTGGGTTCTCAGAATCTAGGATATTGGCCCTAGAGAAGATTCCGGCATTGGACAACAAGCTTTTGGATCGAAGCACAAAGATTGAAGACAGGATAAAGCAGATTGATATAAATGAGAAGAGGCAAAACAACATATTCCGGCATAAAATCCCAGAATGGGATGAATTCCTTTCAGCCATTGAAGCACTCTCCAATCAAATCAAGAAGGAATAAGTGAAGGGTTTCTACAATAAGGAAGCAGTCATTCCCAATTCTCAGAAGAACAGAATCCAAGTCTAATAATAACAGCAAACAATGAACACTAATGCTATTCTCGAAGGGGAAAGATCACAGAACCCATCAACACAAGATCGCAACAAACAAATTTCACATATCTAAACTTCCAGATATAACGAAGTAAGAGTACCCAGTGACAGGAGGGAAGGAAAAGAAACAGAATAGAGGAAAAGGAAGGAATTTGACCGGGAAAAAGGACGTTTTGGAAGACAGGGCTTGATTAATTGAACAATGTACGTCTCTGCGACACTATTTCTCTTTTCTCTTCTTCTTGTTCTAGGTCAGCTTCAGATGGTGATGCGATGAATTGAGGGTATGAGGGATGTTTTGAGTTCTCTGTGTATATGAATTGGGGGAAGATGTTCGTTCAAATTCTTCTCTAGGGCAATTTAGGTGCCTGCAAATTTGCAGTAGCCCCTGATTTAACAAGGTGGAGATTTGGTCAAGTTTAGTTGGTAATGTGTCACATATTCAAGCATTTATCTCATATTCGATATTTATTTGTCATTCTAGCTTTGAATTTTTATTAAGAAATATTTGTCAATTGTAGGTAATGTTTGTACTGGAAGTTGTACAAATTGATATAACATATGCAAAGCCTTCTTATTGATTGGTAAAAAATGAGGTGGGTAATAATTGTTTTGTAAATTTGAGAAAAAGTAAGTAGAATTTTAACTTCATCATTGCATTTCTTAATAGTTGGGTAAATTGCTAAAATTACAAACATTGCTTAACAGAGGTAGTAATTTGAAAGCTAAGATTCCCAATTGATAAAAAAAAAATTGACCTGCGAGAATGATTTTTTACCATATAAATTATTAATACATATACACCATTTTATATTAACATTTACATCCATTTAAATGCACATGCACATTCACAAATGTGTGTATGTCTTTGAGAATAAATGAAAACATGAAGAAATGTGCATGTGGATATAGAAGACTGTATATATATTCGTATATTTGTAGGTTAAGATCGTTAACACGCCATCCAACTCCATTAATAAAATGTATTTACAAGAAAATATATAAATGAAAAAGATTCAGTAAGAATATATATTTAAGGTATGCACACGTCAATATATGTTTTATTGAGTGTCTGCATCACCAAAACTATAATTTTCCGATATTTTCAATATATTAATGTAATATTTTTACAATTATTCTAATATCATGCAACTCGTATTTTAATTTTTATATTCGCTTATCAAACATCAAATGTCAATATTACGTAGCAGTGGCGTACGCGGGAACTCATTCATAAATTATATATATATTACTAAGTCATCCCTAAATATGACCTTAGCCAGATACCAATCTTACCAAATCGATATTAAATATCTGTAACTAGATACTACTCCGTATATTTTATGATTTTCTAAGTACGATTGCCTCTGCATTAGTTATATTTTATGTAGCTTTGTTTGATTAAAATACTTGGTTATGGCTTTGATTGGATGCAATGCAAATAAAATGCCAATCCGTGTTTCGCTGCCCAATATTCGACTGTAAGGTGTTTAGTATACATGTGTTATTTATAGAGTTTAATGTACTCTCTTTGTCCCTAAATGTAAGAGACGTTTCACTTTTTGATATTATTCACAAATTGATAAAATTTTCGCGTTTTTTTCAATATAGAGAAATAAATATAAGCATACAGGATCTTATTCGATGCGTCTCAACGAATACTTTGACAATATTAACAAATTGTAATTTTTGTCATCGTATATTTAGAGATATTAACGTTACAAAACGTGTCTCAACAAATGTATCAAAAGCAAATATCCGTTATATTACGAGACAAAGGAGTATGCTCTAAAAATTTAACGGCTAATTCATATGAATCACCATAACCTTTATATTTTCATACTCGCTCGGTTTACCAATTTACCAATAGATATATTTTAGTTTTTCTAAAACATGTATTGACGAACAAGGGAGTATATTTTCTTTTCTTTTTTAAATTTTTATTACTTTACAATAAGGTTTTACATTTTCATCCATAGAAGTTAATCAACGCTATAGTTATACGCGGGGTCTATACGCACTACATTTTGAAACTTTCTGCACTACATTTTCGTACGCCCAAAATTGGCGTATATTGCAATTTCTCGAGTATACGTATGCATACGTATACGCTAAAAAAATTGAAAATTGGTCTGTACGCCCATTTTGGGCGTACGCGGCGGATATAAAAATCCGCCTCGCTTTCTTCTTCCTCCTCTCATCTTATCAGTCGATTACTGTTCATCCGTAACCCTAATTATCGCCGCCGTCCAATCTTCTCCCATTTCACTCGTTTTCTTCCTCAAATCTATCCTATTCGACTCGTTTTTCTCATACAATCCAAATCCCTCGATCAATTTCATCAATTTCACTCGGAATCATGCAATCCGAAGAAATGGGGAAAAGCTCGAAATCCACTCCGGCGACGGTGGAGGCTGCGGCTTCATCTGTTCTCCCTCCCGTCCGTATTAGTGCTGGTGGCGCAAGAGTCCGAGGTGGAGGAGTTGCGCCTGGGCGGAAGACGAATCCGGCGAAAAAGAAAAGGGCCTGTGGTGGTGGAGCTGCGGTGGCTCCTGAGGTGGTCGGTGGCGCTAGCGAGGGGTCTGGAGGTGGAGGGGAGGAGGTTGGTGGCGCCGGCGAGGTGGCTGGAGGTGAAGCAAGTGGTGGTCGGGGTGGAGCTCGTGGTGGTCGGGCTCGTGGTGGTCGGGGTCGGGGCGGTGCGCAAAAACGGGCCCGTTCGAAATCGCCGGAAAAGACGCTCTCGATCCACGAGGTACGTTAATATTTTGTTTTTAATTAGTCGTTATTTATCGTTTAGCGTGAAACGTTATTCGATAAATAACGATTAAAAAAAGATTTATTAATGTAATATGAATTATTTGTTATTTATTAATAAATTATTAATTAGTCGTTATTTATCGTTTAGCGTGAAACGTTATTTGATAAATAACGACTAAAAATAAAATAATAATATATTAATAAATAATATTTATTAATATAATAGTAGTTAGTCGTTATTTATCTTTTAACGTTTCACGTTATTTGATAAATAACGATTAAAACGAAATTTTTTATTATTAAATAACATTTATTAATATAATATTAGTTAGTCGTTATTTATCGTTTAGGTAAAAGAAAATAATATTATATTAATAAATAATATTTATTAATATAATATTAATTGGTCGTTATTTATCGTTTCACGTTAATCGATAAATAACGATTTAAAGAAAAAGATTTATTATTAAATAATATTTATTAATATAATATTAGTTAGTCGTTATTTATCGTTTAGCTAAAAGAAAATAATATTATATTAATAAATAATATAATATTAATATAATATTAATTAGTCGTTATTTATCGTTTAACGTTTCACGTTATTCGATAAATAACGAATAAAAGAAAAAGATTTATTAATAAATAATATTTATTAATATAATATTAGTTAGTCGTTATTTCTCGTATAGCTATTAATAAATATTATTATATTAAGAAATAATGTAATATTAATTAGTAGTTATTTATCGTTTAACGTTTCACGTTATTCGATAAATAACGATTTAAAGAAAATGATTTATTATTAAATAATATTTATTAATATAATAATAATTAGTCGTTATTTATCGTTTCACGTTATTCGATAAATAACTTGTAAAATAAAAAGATTTAATATTAAATAATATTTATTAATATAATATTAATTAGTCGTTATTTACTAAGAAATGAATTAATTAGTAATTAATATATTATTAAATAGCGTCTTAATAAATTATTAATTAGTCGTACCTAAGAAAAAATTAGTAATTAATACATTATTAAATATTTAAAAGAAAAACGTCAAATAATATAAAATAATAATTCGTAAATATGAAAATAGGCTTTAGAGAGAGTTATTACTCCGGCGGGTTGTTCTGTTAGAAAGAAGAAGAAGGGCCCTCATCACCCTAGCGCATGCGGGATCACAGCTTCCCGACGTCGTGGATCTCCTCCAGACATTACAGGAGTGCATATAGGAGATACAGGGAAAGCTCTGATGAATGATTTGGATGTTAGTGAGGCGGAGGAGTTTTCAGAGGAGTTGACGGAGGCAACCGAGGTTGCAGATCAGCCAGAGGTTGCAGATCAGCCAGATGTAGATCTAGGAGATTTGGAGGCGCAGATGCATGCTGATTACTATGAGGGATCACCTGTGCGTGAGCCATCTCCAGTTGGATCATTGTCGCCTTCTGCAGAGGATCATCAGCAGGAGATTGAGGAGCTTGTTCATGATTTCGATCAGGATCAGCCAGACCTCCAGGAGCCCATTCAGGACCCTGTTCAGGAGCCTGTTCAGCACATTGATCCGGGCTTAGCTGTACCGGTTCCAGGGGATGCAGATTATGTGGGGCATCCTGGAGGTCCTCTTAGTTCACAGCTTTTGGTGGATTACAGCACCCACATTGCTCCGGTGATATGGACTGAGACGTCGTCTCTTGCAGAGCGTATTGAGCATGACCCGACTTATGTGATACCGCCCTCATCGAAGGTATGCGTTGTTTCCTAAATGAATTTGTGAGGTAAAACGATCCACACGCTATTCTAATTCATTAATTTCTCTTTCGTACATCAGCTGAAGAGGGTGTTGGATATATACACCCGCAAGGACTTCTTCAGGGAGTATGATAGGCATAAATCTAATGTGCCTGGTTCATGGTGGAAGCTCGTTGAGCGGAGCCACTTACAGGTCCTTGCAGATCCCCGGCTCGAGTACAACAGCATCGATCCGATTCTGATTTCTGCATTTGTGGAGCGTTGGTATCCACAAACCAACACGTTTCACTTTGCATTTGGTGAGATTGCTCCTACCTTGTTAGACGTGCTGAAGATTCTGGAGCTTCCGATCCATGGACGAGCTGTCAGATCTGCTGAGGCAGACATAGATGGGTTTGTGCATCCTCATGTGCAACGGATGTTCGGGTTTGCTACGATCGAGGAGGTTGTTGCGCTATGCTTACGTACGTAGAGTTTATTTTATTATTTATATTTGATTCCATTTTTTAGTTGATTCAATTAAATATTTATAATCCGTGATAAATTATCAGATGGGGGTTTGAACATCCACGGCAAGAGAGGCATCACCACGATCCACACCCGACTATTACAGATGTTTGATATACGGGACAGGTAAATTATCGTATATTATAAGAATTTCTCATAATTTCTCGATTAACGTTACTAATTCATTTTTTGTTATTAATTGCAGGACTCCTCAGCAAGAGAGTGATATTGCTTCGCTCTACTTGTTGTCCCTGTTAGGCAGTACGACATTTGTAGACAAGTCTCGGATGAAGGTGAAGCACAAATACCTTAGCATCTTCGTAGATCACAATGAGACAGGGTCCTATGCTTGGGGGACAGCCGTCTTGGCTGAACTGTACAGACAGTTGGGTCAGGCCTCCCGTGCTCAATCCAAGGGGTTTGCTGGTTGTCCGCTCCTGCTGAAGGTAGTATTCGTTTAATGTTTGTTTTTTTTTCGTGTATATTTTGCTTATGTATAAAAAATTATGAAATTCTGGTATTTGTAGGCTTGGATATGGGCGTATTTTCATGGTCTTCGGAGTCATGCTACGCAGGACTTGGCATCCATGAATGCCTCGGCGGCGGCTATCCGGGAAAACAGCAAAGTCAAGTACCATAAGGATCTTGCTCGACTAGTTTCCCTCAGACTGGTCCTTGATCAGATCACATATGCAGAGGTAAGTACTATTTAATGAGTAATTTCATCATATGTTATGCAATTATTATTTTTAAAAATACGTTTGTCATTTTAAAAAAACATAGGTTCAGTGGAACCCCTGGGGCAAGTTGGATCTCAACGACCCCCAGTATAGGTTAGGTCTATTTCGGGGGCCTGTAGAGTCCTTTGAGGTCAGGGAGTCGTACCATCCTGACCAATGTATGAGACAGTTCGGGTATGTGCAAGGCATACCCGAACCCCCGATTACACCACCTACTGCGATTAGAAATGATTCTGCATTGGGGTACACTGTCACATTCGGGGATGAGGACTGCACTTGGGCCCCAGAGACCCTGCCGGATCGATTGATCACCTTAGACGAGCAGGATCGAAGAGGACTTCGAGAGTATGCATGGGATTGCAAGGATGGATATCTGACATGGTTTAATGCCATGTCACATCCTTATGTTGATTCCAGATCACCCAGGCAGGACCCACATGCACCGTTTGACCACCGTGCGGAGCACATACAGATACCTGCGACAACCTATGTAGTTGTGGTACGTATTTTAGTCAATATCGCTGAAGTTATAATTATAATCTATTTTATTCTACTTATATTTACATTTTGAAAATGTAGCGGGCAACATACTCGCCTCTGAGATATCTAGTTTTCTACGTGCATATGGTGACACTCTGCCTGCAGGACAAGCGAGGATGATGAGGGGGTGGATCAGCATATGGACTGGTGATGTAGTACCAGAGGAGGATGGGCATGTGCAATGATATGTTTGTGTTCAGTATTATATTTTGTTGTCGGTATTATATTTTGGATGTCGTAGTTTTCATGGATTTATATATTATTAGGATTTTCCAACTTAAAACGGGCTAAGACGAGAATTTGTGCGAAAACCGATGAAAACCGACTTAAAACGGGCCAAGACGAGAAATGACACGGAAATCGAGGAAAAATGACTTAAAACGGGCTAAGACGAGAAATGACACGGAAACCGAGGAAAACCTAGCTAGGGTATAGGGTTTAGGGTTTAGGGTATAGGGTTTGGAGAGTGGATAGTGGATAGTGGATAGTGAATGTGGATAGTGAATGTGGATAGTGGATAGTGGATAGTGAATGTGGATAGTGGATAGTGAATGTGGATAGTTGTGTTTGAAATGGATAGTTTGGGCCCAGTTCGTTTAAACGCCTTATAACGCTGAAACTCAAAATTTCAAAATTGTAACATGATAGAAAATGAAGTCTTTAGTCGTTATCAATTCTCGGAATCGAAAAAAAATCAACGAAAACGTCAACGGGCCTAATAAGGCCAAATTGAGATTTGGTGAGGCCCATTACCTAAAAACGACATAAAACGGGTTAATAAGACATTAAACATTGAAAAACTTGAAATGTAAAAGTTGTATTTGAGCATTACCAATATGACGGTTTCGTTTTTATAATAAAATAACAAAATGAACACTTCGAAATATCTAAACAGTCACTTTCACCTAGTTACGAGTTAATCTCAAGTATATAAGTCGTATAGTTTTACTAATATGTGTGTGATATCAATTCGTTACTCAAATAAACTTTACATAAAACTTTCATTAAATGTTATGAAACACTCAAATACTCCAAAATAATGACATTTCACATCTTCGTGTTGTCCATATTGCTTGATTAGTAAAACTATACGACTTATATACTTGAGATTAACTCGTAGTTGACCTCTTGAACAAGAGCGTTGAAGTTGTTTGCCAAATCCGGGCGTAGTCTGGTCATGACTCGTCTGTAGATATCACTGTTCTCTAACAGCTCCGTAGTCAGTTCCATGCGAATGCGAGGATATTCTTGTTGGTGATGCCCCAACAACATGGCTAGTGACCGATATCCACAGTGTCCATCCGCCCTTACGTCTTGTGCATCTACAATGTATGGAAACATGAAGAGATCAACATTGTCAACCCCGAAGTCTACCCCACATTTTGTCATTGCTGGCTGAGGGATATCATCTGTAAGAGTGCAACCTGATAATCTGAACCCCTCTCCACCAGTGCCACTTGAATGACCAAACGCCTCTGCCGCAGTGCACCCAGCAACTTCAAACTCCCTCATTATAGTAGGCTCGTTGAAAGTAGGTTGTGCCGCCGTTGCTTTTCCCTTTCCTCTAATCGTCTTATTCTTCACCTTCGCAGCATCATTTTTCTCTAATTCTTCCCTTGCGTACTCAAACGCGCTCATCTCTCTCTCGGTTCCCCACTTCTTTCCTACCGCTCCTCTTGGTCTGCCAGGATCCTTGATTCCCGTCGGCTCCAACGCAAGACTTTGATGTGGATACTCCAACATTGTGTACAAGTCCGCTATCTGAGACCACTGACTTTCAGGAAGTTCCCCCTTTTGCCATCTATCGTTGAGCTCAATGAATCTCAACTCCCGCATGGTCTGAGGTACACCAATCTCTACCTCTCCGTTATCAAGTTCAATCCTATTCCATTGTAGCTGCCTCCAGAATCTGTGAATCTGATTGAGCTTGAATGGCTTCTTCTGAATAATATGTTGCACCATCTCATGGATGCACGGTAGGCCCTGACATTCTCGCATCCAGTAATCTTCGCAATGTTCCTCATAATTCTTCGCCTTTATATCCTCCCATATATCCCACAACTTATGCAACGCTCTATCAGACACATTATGGAATAGATGCCGAAATATCAATTTCACTTGTGGATTCATTCGTCTGAAAAACCCCGGGTGTCTTGATCCGATCCTCTTCCATGGTGGCCCTCACCTTCACAATCTGGCCCTCGGTGGCTGCATGGATCCTCACAACCATTCGATTAAAACCGCCTATACTTGAACCGACTATTTTCTTCAACACCTTATGCATTCCCTCAACCCTATGTTTTATTCATTCAATGTCGCGTTTAAGTAAAACAACTATTACATAATAAACTAATAAATAAATCGGAAACGTTTAAGTAAGTTAAATCAAAATTACCTGTTTGAGGTCCTTGTGAAGAAGTGAAGATTGTGTTTCGTCCATGCGCAAACAATGTTTGTCTTGTAAGGGATAAGCCACACATTTTCAATGTATCCGACGACGCCGCTTCTCCAAGATGTTCTCAATCATAGCAGTCTTTCCTCGTATTGTTCCTCCGTTCTTGATAGAAAAAGTCTCCATACTTGCGAGCACAACCTTTTCACCGATTCCTTATTTTTCAAAATTCTGGTAGCGTTTACCTCGATGTTGTGCTTGATATGAACCCAACACAAGAGGTGTTGAACCGGAAGATCTTTGAACACATATTTGATTGCAGTGATGAGAGCTAGTTCTCGATCGGTCATTATTGCAGTCGGCATTACTCCGGCATCCTCAAACAACTTTCTAAGCCTCTGAATTATCCACAAGTAGTGCATTGTTTCCTCCTTACCCGTGAATGCATATGCAATGTTGAATGTCTTATGCGTGCAAGTGAAACCGACAATCTCCACAAGAGGCATTTTATACCTGCATAATATATTTAAATAATGAAGGAAGAGGCATATGCAATATATTTAAACAAAAAAAATTTAATATACAACTATTATGTACCTATTCGTCTTGTATGTGGCGTCAATAACCACGACGTACGGAAACATCTTCAACAAGTGCAACGAGTCTTGATGGGCAAAAAACAAGATTTCCACCTCGTTTGATTTCTTCTTGCAGAGGGGATGCACTACATAGCTGCGCTCCTTTAAAAACTTCAAGGTCCATTGTGTAACAGTCAAATCTCCACGATCCTCAAAATGCAACTTCTGAATAAAGTTGGCGATTTGTTTTGTGGATGTTGTATTCCCTGGAAAGGCCGCACTCAACTGAGTAGCAATAACAGACGGCGTAGTCAAGCTGTTCGCACATACCGTCACAAATTTCACCTCATTCGGGGTCATTCGACCCATGTACGGATGGCCAATGAAGCTAGTGGAAAGCTTATGATTGTGTTGTCCGTATTTTACCTTCACATACCATCCATCTCTCGCATCCCTCGCCCTGAACCTATATCCTCGGATCTCAAACTTGCAATCCGACTTCTTATCCCTACTATCCCGCTCTGTATTAACAACCTCCTCTGTTTCGCCATCCTCTCTTTTCTTTTTCCCTGATCTATACACTCCAGCATGCGAGCACATTATATTCATTTGACGCTCATTGCTATGGCGAGTCACTAATACCATCATAAGTTGTCTACCAATACTCTGAACCCAACGCCTCAAGTGTTCCTTAGTAGGAAACGTTTCTTCGGTATCAAACGAATCATAGTAATCCATACCCTATAATTAATAAAAACTACCATATTTATCACAACTAAAACTTAAAACTACGAGTCCACATCAATCTAAACTATCACTTCTACAAATTATTTGCAACTAAATAACGTAAATAAATACGAAACGATTCTAATTAATTACTAATCGAAAAATCTCCGGCGTCGAAGTCTCCTCCTTCTTCGTCGGTATCGTCGTCCCACATCCCGTCGTCGGGTTCACTAAAATACTCTTTCTCATCCACGATCGCATCGTCTTCGTCACTCCCATGCTCGTTCTCTTCAACATACTCGTTCTCTTCACCGCTCGCATACTCAATCTCCGTCACATATTCAAACTCCTCACCATCACTCAAATTTGTAACTCTCCTATTTGACATTTTTGACTTCAACATCCATCCGAAGTTCCTACATTTATACACATACTACATCCCAAACGGTCATATTCTGAAAAAATAGCCGTTGGGATAAAAACAATTGTACGCCCAGGAAAAAATACCCCAACGGCCACCTTTTTAACTTTTGAATTTGGACAAATAGCCGTTACACCAAATTTTTAACTCGTACGCCCATTATGGGCGTACGTCCATAATGAGCGTACGAGTTAAAAATTGTATTTGACAACGGCTATTTTCAAACGGCTATATTATTAAAAATTATATTGTACGCAGGTTTTGGGCGTATACATACGACCGTATTCTGTATTTTGCCTCACAATCGATGTTGGAATTTTGCAATGTCCGCTGAAAACGAGCGTACGCCCATTATGGACGTACGAGAATGTAGTGTGGAAAGTTGCAAAATGTAATGCGTATAGATTTTGCCTTAAATTGTGTTTAATGGTGCTCTAAACTATAATAAACTTTTTCTGAATATGAGATACATGAAAAACATAAACAGCTTACTAAACACTTGTGCTTTTTATTTTTTGGTCGAGCAAACATTTGTTCTTTTAATCTTGAGTCGATTCTAGTAACATCAACTCTGATGACTCAAGAATAATTTTTCCCCTAGTGAAGAAGTTAAAGCTGGAACAAATTATCCTTTAGCTAACGAGAATCTGATCCAAAACCCAAATTGGAAGCATAAAATCCCCATGAATACAAAGTTTAACTACTGACTATCAAAAGAAAGACAACAAGTAGACATAAACCTCGCCAAATTGCAAAGTGGTATCAAATAGAAAAAAGAGGAGACTTCTTTCTTTTGTACTAATCCTTGCAAAAAAAATCCTTTTATTCAACCCCCTTGAAACAAGGCTGTTAAACTTGAAGGGATCAAAACTGGAACTGCATAGCAGGGGAGTAGTCTAGATCCTCGAGATGAGCTGCCATAGCTTTGTTCATCGGTGGCGGCCCGCATCTCAAAATCTACACATAGATCGATTGCAGTATCAGCACCACAGAGTAAAATTTATCGATTTATACGCATCAAAAGCTCTTGGGGTTTTAGTTCAGATAATCAGTTAGTCGAGTCGATTCAGTTTCTATAGATGGATATTCACTTGTGAAAGATCATAATACGCAGAGGATTTATAATAAAGACAAACTAAATAGAATGATACTAAACATACTTGAATATCTTCAGCTGGTGCAGGCAAATGTTCTTTGATCATTTCCTTGCTTACGAATCCAACTCCACCTTTCCATGCTTCCGGGGGCTGGAAAGAGTTACAGCTGAATTAGATAATTACCATACTTTGCAAAAGCAGAATTTTACTAAGGATGATGAAATAACTAGCATGTCGTATTTGAGATCTTATGTAATTACGAAAATGGGTTTATGTCAAAAAGAGGAAGGAGACAAATTATTAAGGAGTAGAACAAAACTAGATAAGTTGTTAGCAAAGCTCTTACATTGCATGATACTAAAATTGAAGTGAAAAGAAAAAGACATCATTTGAATGTTAAGACTGTTCAGTATGTTTTCTTCGGTTTACAAGTGAAAATTTATTATAAAGAAGGAAATAAGCATATATATATATATATATATATATATATGAAATGGGTACCAACCTGGTTAAGGACGTAATAGATAGAAAAGCGACCAGGGTATTGGGAAGCAAGATTGTCCAACTCTTCCTGTATAGAGATAACAAATTAAGTGTCAATTTAACAGATGGAGTTGAAGACATACAATTTAACATTTTTATTTTCTGTACTCCAAGATGTCAATCCCTAATGAACGTTGCGCGGATAGCGATAGTAAACCTATTCTCAGACTACTAGGATTATTTTGTCCTCACATCTTTTAACCCTTAAAACAGAACAATGAAAATTCAGAATTCAGAAGGGGAAAAAAAAGAAAAAAAAGAAAAAAAAGGGGGAAGCCAAATTATGTGTATATGATATCATTGACTACTGGTTCTTCATTAAAGTCACATTAACTTTGAAAAACAAAGGCAAGTGCTCAGTTATGTTAGTCAGCAACAAAATCCTGGATCGTTTTAAACAAGCCTTCTAAGACTTTCATTATTATTATTCACAGTGTTCCAAAAGATGCTAGGCGGGAGCTAGGCGGTGGGTGGGGGACTAGCGCCTAGGTGGCTAGGCGGGGGATTAGTCGGGGATTAATCAGATCAAAATTAATTCTCAGTCCATGATATTAGATGACCAATTTGTCACCATAATCATTCATTTCTATTAAATTATGTAAGAACGAGGTTTGAGATCCTAGTATAAGTATTAATATGATAAAATAAACTCAAAACTTGCTATAGTTCACTAGATATTGCTACTTTCGCAAAAATGATCCAAACCGTTTTTTTCCTAGGCGCCCTAGGCGGTGCTAGACGGTGAGGGAGGGCCTAGAGATTAATCGGCCCCTAGTCGGGATTTTTAGAACACTGATTATTCACAGCATTTCCAATTGAATCAGCTCACTCACAGGAGAAAAAAATTCAAGCATCCATCTTCATTGTTACGAAATCACTTTGATGCAAAAAATATCATATGAGTAGCAGAGTTCATAAGGGTGATTTTAACTTTTGTGTGCTAATAACAAGGCCAGTAGGTAGTGCTGCCCTTGATGACAAAGGCTTTCAGAATTCGAATAGTAATTGCAGGCCTCCCATGTGTTCTTACTAAAAAAGATTATTAACTGAATGCTAGATTTTAGTCTTTATTCCACTCTTGAAAGATGTCAAAAATCATTAATTATTACTAAAACATAAAACATGCCAAAAGATGTATTCATTTACACTCCTATAGATCTTTTATAAATTTGAGGGTAAAAACATGTGACAAAAGAATGCATCTAATCATATAACAGTCACGTGCACAAAAGGACACCACGCAAAGGTGCTCAGACGGGCACACATGCATAAAATTTAGTGTATTAATGGATAAAGTGATGGCAGGGGAAATATACCTTCAAAAGAATGTCTTCATATGTCACATTGGCATATATAAGATGCACCTTTGTTTTGTCCTTTGGGTCTTCAAGAATGGCCCTAGCAACCTAAATGTCATTTCACAAAATACGAGCAAATGAGTTTCCCTTTATCCCCCAGAATATTCTAGAAAAGGAAAAAATGTAACTGAATAGGAACCAGAAAAAACAGAAAAGGAAAGGGCAGGAAGTATTTACTTGAAACATTGGAGTAATCCCAGAACCTCCAGCAAGCATTCCAAATGCCCTAACTTGGCCAGTCTGATACTTAAACCGACCCTGGAAGAATTAAGGATAAACAATCAGTATTCAGGCTGCTTCTAGATAATGTTCAATGCTCTAAATATACAAAAAACATTATACAGACCTTAGGTCCTTTTACAGCCATGTAGTCACCAACACGCATCTCCCGGAAGTGATGAGACATCCTTCCTTGTGGATACATCTAATTCGAGATGGAAAAGAAACCATAAAAATACAAAGTGATCAGCATCATGAGCACAAAAAAAGCAGAACCCTAAAACAAAAAAAAGGATCAGAGTCAAACAGGATTGTGAAACAGACCTTTATCACAAGTTCAAAGTGTCCAACATCTGTATCCAAAGTAGTTGGAGTATATGGCTTAATGACATCTTCACCTTGGCCATCCTTCCCTCTATTGACATTGTTGCAATAATATAATCAGGTTCATATCAATGTTTTAAGAAAGCAATAGAATGAAACATAACAAAGAGGACTAACAGAAAGCCAACAATAAGGAAATCAAGCAAGCAAGAGCATTGACAACAAGATATCTCATATCTCAATTAATTGCCCTATCTTTGAACACAAGCTCATGACATTACTCTGTCATAATCTCTTTCAGCATTCCATTTACTCGAAATCACTACAACCATTAAGCCTTTAACACCAAATCTATACAAGGAAATTTCACAATGGATTCATTTATTTTAAAAAACATGTCAACAACCCAACGATTCATTGAAGAAGAAGTTCAGAAAGGAATGAAGAAGAACTGAACCTGCAACTGATGTGTTGACCAATTGGAAGACCCAAAACAGAAGTAGGAGTAGGGAGTGCAAATGTGAACTTAGCCACATTATGGCTCAGCTGATTGCGCTTCACCAGCTTGAACTCCTTAAAATTTTCAGGATCCAAGCTACCTACAATCATCACCAACCATAATTAAATATTCATAAAACAACTAAGCTGTTCAGGAATCCTTATCCTCATATAGATCAGATAAAGATCCTATAAACCAAATCTCAATCTCAAAACCCAGAAATCTGAACACCCAACAAGTGAAGAAGCAGTAAGAACAGACTGACCTCTAGACTTCTTCCCACAAAAGAAGAAATAGGCAGCGCCGAGAAGAACTGCAACTACGGCCACGCCAACGGCCACCATTTGAATCTCGGGCGAATCCAGCAAATCCATTGTTGTTTCAATGAGTGAAATTCTCAGATGAATCCCAACTTTAAAGTCCCCCAACTGAAAGGGGTAGTTTATCGTTGAGGTTGGGAGAGGACAAGGGAAGGGTAGGTGGCCAATCTTATGCTTCTTCCTTTTCCCCTTCCCGTCAATTTCAATGGGCACTTTGCTGGTTTTTAAGATGGTGGGCGAAAATTATAATCCCAAAAAGTTGATAAAAAAAAAGGTAGGAATCGCATTGAAATGGGAATAGTGGGAACTTTGCAAAAATGCGTTGAAGGAAGATTTGATGGGTTTTAAGCTCTGATACCCGAAAACTTCTAAATGGTATGATTTTCTGTGTCGGAAACTCAGACACTCAGAAACTTCTCGGAAACACCTCGAAAACGTCTCCCAGACCTCGTTGACCGTTTCCGTTTCCGTTAACCATAAAAGAGGAAACTCTCCTTTTCCAAAAGTGTTTTCTATTATTTTAATTACATATTACTCAATTTCAAGAATGTTTTTTATTATTTAAACAAGGAAATTCTTTTAATCTCTAATAAATCTTATTTTTCCGTACTTTTGTTATAAATAATTGAATAGGTTGAGTATATATTTGTTTGGCATTCTTTTAGGATATATATATTATATACTATTATTTTTAAAATAAAATATAATTTATATTGTCGATTCCCCACATTTCCTTTTTCGTTAAATTTTAGACTGTCGTTTTTCCGTTTGCGAAACGGAGAGGTTTTAAGTTGTTACCTACCTCGATCACAATCACACATTCACCAACCACCCAATGGCACCTTCTAATCGTCAGAATGGTCAGATACTCAGATGGCCATCATTAATTGACTCACTTTCACACTATTGATGAGGGATGGGCTTGCAAGATCAGCAATTTGGATAAGAGAATGAGAATCTAATGGGATTTGATTTAAAACAATCAAAATTCAAGATAGGTATTGTAATACAAGACTCATAATAAGTTATAAACTTCATTCCACAGTTTTATAATAAAAAAAAAAGGGATAGGTTCTTACAGGAATATTATCAGATCACATGAATATGCATGAACTTTTTTCTTTTTTTTTGATATTAGGCAAGAACCGTGAATATGCATGAACTTTTAATTTGTGTAAACTCCGTCTAGTTGTCTAGATGCTAGATCTCACTCTTAAATTTCCTTAAATTTTTAGTGTTTACAAATATCAAAATACAATAGTTCATATGAGAAGTACAAAAATGCTACCAAAATTATGAGCTAGTGTCCGTATCATCATTGTCATTGAGGGGATCAGACTTGACAACAGGAAGATTCCGCCGATACTGAGAAGACGCCAAGCGTCTCTCCAGTGGAGTTTTCCTCTTGCTGACAACAAATCGGTTGACACCTTTTCTCATCGGCATTATAGACGGGAAGTCTTCGTCAGGAATTTCACTCAACTCTTTAATGTCCTTAATTTGAGCAACTCTTCTGAACCACCTCTCGGCTTTCGCCTCTTCAGACATGTCCAATGGATCAGGTTCCTTCACGGCTGATCCTTCCAAGCTACTCCCTCTCCATTGCCCTCTGCTTTTCTGATCATCAGACGACGGAGAAATTGGTGTCTGTTTCTCTGTTGAGGAAGACGAATAAGAATTTCCTGCTGGAGGTTCCTCTTTGATTGGCTGTTGATTCTTGGTAAAGTAATTGGGAGGAAATGGGACAAAAGGCACATAGTTGTTGCTCTTAGATTGCTCCATTGCCATTTGTCTTTTGTAAAGAGGAGAAGTCAAGGAACGGTCTTTCTTCTCTCTGACAACGAACCGGTTTTCTTCTTTACGCAAAGGCATGTTCTCAGGAAAATCATCATAAGATGGAGAGGCAGATTCTGAAGGCGCAGCCAGACTAGGGACATTACCTTTGTCAGATGTATTCTCTAATTGAGATATTTTATGGAGCCAACCCGGGACCCTTTCTTGATTCCCATTCGACTGTTTATCTGAAGCTGCAGTGTTTGAATTATAATTATAGCCAGATCCGGCCACAGGATTGGAGATACCGGGTTTCTTGCAATCACATCTCAAGCATGCCACGTTCTTTCCATAGTTAAAGAAATCACATCTACAGCAAACAAGAGAAGGAAGTGAATTTAGCTACTGTAGTTATCTACATACTTGAAAGAGATACAAAATCCATCAAAACATTAAAAAAGTAACTCACTGAGGACATTCCCATTCGCCACCTGTCAACTGTCTCTTCGGCCGGGTTTCTTCACACTCCAGGCATTTCATGTTTCTAGCAAAATTCATAAAGCTACACCTGCTCACAAGAAACCATTCAGTAAGAAACAGAAGCATAAAATGTACTGTATTTTATCACCACAAACCTAAATGGATTGGAAATGAGGAAATCGAAGCTGAACAGAATCATATTAACTTTAAGGGAAACACAACTTACTGGATGGTACGCACCTTGGACAAATCCAGTCACCCTTCTTCATTTGAACATTTTGCTCAAAGGACCTTGGGTGCTGCACACTTGTTCCGGGGAAGTGGTTTGGCACAGATGCAGGGAGAATAGATTCTGGAGCACCACTGATGTCAGCTAATTGACCGAACAGACTTCTGACAGATTCTTCCACAATTTCCCTATTATGGAAACGGTATGTCTCTGAAGAAACTAAAGTTGTGCATGCATAACTTAGAAGAAACTTCATTACATCAACTGTGCTTGGTTTGTCACATCCCATCACCTACAAGTATAAACCAGAAGTCGATTTCAAATACTGCTTCAAGACCTTAAATAAGATAATACCAACAATCTATACCATTTATTATATCATACTCACTAAAAGATGAAAATAAGTGGCACACTGGCACTCCATAAAAAAGAAGGGAAATGAAGTATTAGCAAGCCAGACAGGGTAAGAGATTGCCGTTGGACCAAGGCTCATGTTAGTGTGTTGCTTGTAAGTTGGTAACTAGTAGCTTCCACTCCAGAGAATAAGAAGTACATACAAACATTAGCGGGGAGACTTGTTTTAAATTAGGGACACCCTAATTGACGGGGGACAAAAGTAGAAACTTGTTTCAAAATACATAGTAATTAACTAAAAAATACGATTATTTTCACTAATTCCATTGGTCTACTTTATCCACATCTCTATTTAGATCAGATATTGTAACGATAATTAGTTGCATTCGAAAAATGACCTGAACATTCAGTTGTTCGTCACCTGGTTGAATACTAACAATAGTTATACATCTCTCAACTCCTCCTGATTCTCATCAATTTGGTAATTACCAACTCCAACCTCATCTTAACCTAATTTTTATCACAAAAAATGTATTCCAAAAGATGGTTTCATCTCCTGTTCAATATGAAAAAGCCACCTTGATCATCCATTATGGTGGACAAAATTAAAGGACAGGAATGGCTAACTCCTCCATCACCATGCTACATGTAGCAGTTCATGATCTCAAAACTAGCCAACAACAGTTAATATTCGCTCTCTCCATATATCTAATCTTCCATATGCAAGATAAAGATTAACAGATTCATCCATTTCCTTGCATCAACAAATTACTCATTGTCAAAAACATCTTGATTTCAGACTTACATGATCAGTGCTTCCACTGAGGAACAACTTCATCCTTCTCATTGTATCAGCCGCATCTTTGAACAGAAAAGGTGATCCATTGTCAACAACGTTTACTAGATCCTGCCTAGAAAGCGACCTTTTCTCAACACCAAAACAAAACAAAATTAAGTTAAACTTCCGCGAGTTCTTTCTCCATTCAACGGTAACTTCATTTGACAATACAAGGCAAGAGACAGCAGTAGAACTAACCAGAGGAGACTTTCGTGCTCGCGAGCAAACGCCAAGCAACCATTCACAGATGTCACGAAATCGCCAGGCAAACTCGCAGCATGATCAACGAGCTCCTCAAACCCTAAGTTACCATGAAGACGATCGGAGTAGCGAGAAAAGTGGAAGGAATTGATGAGGTTATACCACTCGGGCCACGGAGAGGCTCCGGCGCCATTGGAGGAGGTAGAAGAAGGTGAATAGTCGTTGAATTGGTCGTGTGTCGGGGTTTGAGCGTAAGCGTTGAAGTGGAATCGGCGGGGAAGGTGGAGAGAAGAGCGGGAGAGGAAGAGGCGAGGGGAAGACAGGAGGAGAAGAAAGGGGCGATGATGATGGTTGAGGTAGCGCAGAGGAAGAGGCGTCGAAAGAAGACTGAAGAAACGAGCGGTGGCGCTACTCATTTCTCAGCTCAGAGATGAACCCTACTGGAAGAAGCTCGAATGCAAATCCTCACACTCTTATCTTCTTCCTCCCTCGCCTTCTTTTTTTCAGTTCTTGGAAATTACGCAAAACAGCCCTTCAACCTCACATATTCCATCAACAAGACTTTTTATATAAAACGAATTATTGAAGTTTTTATTTGTTTAGTCATCATCTCGTACCATCAAAGTATCAAACTCAAGGGTTGGCTCTGCCATTGATGACACTTTTGTGATAGTATCATCGGTAGCACACATCTGAAATGTACAATGTGTACACAGTTTTATTGAATTGATAATTGGGTCAATTAGACACGACCACTAATTCCAAATTGCAAAAGCTTAAATTTAGAAAAATGAATGGGGATGATACACCATTGTACAAGAATGCAACTTTCAAACTCTGAAACTACAACACCATGTAAGTTCAAAAAGGAAACACTGTAAGATTACCTCAAAAACCATCCCATCAAAACTATGTTGTGTCATCACGTCAGCTAACTGCCTTCCACATTTTCTGGGTTTGTAAGCATCTCTTCAAAATTGTCTATATTTATATCATGCATTGTTTGGAGCTGTTTCGCTACAGATTCCGCGGCCTCAGCTTCTGCAAGAAGTACACTAGCCTCTTCAACATCGCCTAGTTCTAGTGCAGTTTCCCGTTCGGCTCTAGCAGAAGTAGCAAGAAGGCGTAATCTTTGGAATTGAGTGACAGCTAACTCTCTTTCCATTGCTGAGATGAGTCCTTCAATGCCGTGGATTTGTGTGGTAGCTTCATTGATTTCATTGTCCAGTTTCTCCAGCTCGAGTGTAGCGTCTTCCATTTTTATTTGTTGGCTTTCCTTTTCGGTGATTAATGTCTTTGCCTCGGTAGCTATACGAGCTGCTTCTTTGAAATTTCTTGCTGAAGCGGCGACTTTCTTCTCTGCTTCCAACTCGGGTGTTCTCTTGTCTATGAAGAAGATTCGTTGCTTGTGTGAAGCGATCTCTTGCTGGATGTTTGACTTTCTGGAGGACAAATCCTATAGAGAGAAGTATAACAAGTACTTGCTTAATATATAAATGCATAGAGCTATGGATTTTCCGAAATTTGAGTTGACATCAAATCCAATTGCTTTGGCACCATACAAAATTCTAAAACTAACGACAAAAATGGGCACTCTGGATGCTAAAAATAAAATCCAAAGCAAGATACTATCGAGCCAATAGGTCACAGCAACTATATAGCTTTAGTGGTGATGCCTTTATCTTAGTTTTTACTGGATATATTATGTTGATAGTAAAAACTGCTTTAATAGATGAGAAGTGACAAGAATGGGCCTACCGGAATATATCAGAGCTAAAGACCATAACTTATGACTGATGTTACAAGATTATGAGATAGAACTAACCTGTAGAGAAGATCTTGCTGCAGAAACTTCCTGTCTCATATTTTGAATATCTGCCAGAAATTTTTCCTCTGTACTTGCAAGCCTTACTTTTTCTTCTCTTGACTTCGCAACTGAGAGCATTAGACTCTTCCTTAATTCAAGGTTTTCTTGGTACTCTTTTGCTTTGTCTTCCGAAGTTTTGGCTAGGTTCCTCAGACTTTCACATCTGTCTTGCTCACGAGACAAAAAGTCATCAATTTCCTTCTTTCTCATTGATAAAGCTTCAGACTCTCTTTTCATCTCAGAAAGATCTGACTGGAGGTTTTCAAACTTCATGGCAGCTCCTGAACGTGTTCCTTCAAAACCAGATATAACTTCAGTAATTCTTTTGTCAACTGCTTCGATTTTAGAATCAGTTTCAGCTATTTCTGCCTCTTTTGCACGTACTAAAGCCAAAAGACTTTCTAGTTCCTCCATCAGCACAGCCTTCTTATCATGCAGAAGATTCTTCTCTTTTCTATCATTCTCAACCGACATCTCAATGGAAATGTTCAAACTCGAGAAAGCTTTATTTACTAAATCTGATGTAACCTCTAATTCCATCTTCTTAACTTCAAAGGACTCGGCAGATGCAAACCATTCGTCTGTCTCTTTTGAAGACTTTACTTTAGCACTTTCAATCAATGAATTTGCATTGCTTGCACAATCCTGACATTTGAAGTGATTATCAGTAGAAACCACTACACCAATATAAGAAGTAAAATGACTTGTTTCAGGCACATAGTAAGACTGCTACTAACAATAGTTACAATACAGAACTTAACTACATATGACTTAAAGGAGCAATGATAGTGTCTACATCATATTTGGTTAGAGGCAATGCATTGGAGAAAAAGCGACAATCAGATCAAAACACACAAAAAATGGCAAAACCAGTTGGGAATAAGCATGACAATATCTTGGTCATCCAATAGAGCTTTATGAGTAGAGCCAATTCTCATCAGGCCTAGGCCTCACCTTTCTTACAGAGATTACTCCTCATTCACTCCAATCATATGGTACAATTCACTTTTAATCCCAACCTTTTAGTATTTTATTTTAGTCGCAAATGTTACGTATTTGTTCCATCTTTAATCATTCCGCTTATGGTTTCTGAAGGTAGCACAATGACTAAAATTATAAAGAGGAGTGAAAAACAAAAAAGCATGTCAAGCTACATTCTTAGTAACGAAAATACTCAAAAAGTTCAGTTGCTTTCTGTTCTTGCAAAAGGGAAGAAGCATTTGCAAAAGGATGGCAAGACTCAATAGGCCATGTCAATGAATCATAAACAGGCATCAGGGTAGGTCTGAACAGCTCAAGGTAACAGGATGCAGTACCATAATCACACATTTTTCATGGAGTATGAGGTAAACAACTAAATATCCTGATACAATCCTGCTTGCTGATAAATTAATATAATTTAGGATTTGTTTCTACTTACCTAATTACTTAATTTCTGTAATTTCCCCTAGTTAGTTTCTAGGAGTCAGTTTCCTGTTTGCCCACTCTCTCAACCTCTCTACTATATAGTTAGTGGTTTATTTATTTTAATTAGTATTATCAGGAATTAGTTATCTGCTCTCTTGTCTATTAAAGTTCAAATCATTGCTTGTAACCTTCATCATTTATTAATCGAAGGAAAGAGTCTGTAGATGTTCCTACTCAATTCCTGGTTTCACCATTGGTTTCCTCTAGGTTAGTTTTAGCCTAAAGTGGTATCTATCATATGCAAATTAGAGTTGAATGAATACTGAAGCTAGCAAGATACCAGGGAAAATTGTTGCAGCAAAGAAATGCATTCTTCTTCCGAAGCAATCTGAAATTCAAGCGCTTCCTGCATTTTTGAATCAATGTTCTCTGAATCAACCTCAGCTTCTCTTAGCATGGTCAGCAAGTGTTGTTTTTCCTGGTCAGTAGCAGCCAATTTCTCACTAAGAGTATCTGCCAGTTCAAAATCTTCAGCCTCGCAGGCATCTTCTAGCTGCTTTTCGAGGTCTCTATATCTCTGAGACGCTATTTCAAAGTCCTCGGAAGCTTTTTTCGTCCTCTTCTTTGAATCCTTCCTTGAAGAAGAAATGGAAGTAATCCTTTCTTGAGCACGCCTCACCTTATGCAATATCTCGGCCTTGATGCTTTCATATTTTTCCTCAAAAGATTTATCAGATTCCTTCCGTTCTTCTTCTTCTGTTTTCACTTCTTTGCTAGTTTCTTCTTCATATTCCGATGGTCCTGAGACAAATTTGTTATCCTGGGTTGATTCTTTTACTTCAGAATCTCCTGAAACAACTTCGTTCGCATTTACTTCATCGTGCAGAGGTTCCTTTTCCTTCTCCGAAATATTAAAAGTGGAATCCGACTCAGCAGTAGACAGGTGAGAATCCGACTTAGAGGTGGAGAGTGCAGCAGTATCTTCATTCTCTTCTGTTGTATCTGGATAAGATCTATCCAAGTCCATCATAGCTTGTAATGAATTCCTAGCAGGAGGCAACGTATGAATAGATTGTGAACCAAGCTCTCTCTTTTCCTCTGTCTGATCATTTGATTGCTGTAAATCTCTCCCATATCCAATCCTGATACCAGCTCTCTTTTTCTTCCTTGAAGACTGCCGTGAAATAGAAGCTATTGGAGTTGCTACCTTCTCCGAAACACCTAAACCCTTTGTTTCTGATGAAAAATCTGGTCCAACTATGTCAAATTCAGAGGGTGTAATGACAGTGAGATCAGAGAATAAGTTCTCATCAAGTGGTTGAGATGATGAAGACAATTGTTCCTCCGCTGTATCACTACTTTTTGTTGACAAAGCAGGATCTAAATCACCGCCTGCCTCATTGGCTATTACCTGAGGTTGAGATGTGTCAAAAAGTACCATCCCCTCAAATAAGGAATCCATATCATGGTTCTCCATATCCAACTTATCCTTCAATCAGATTAGTATACAAGCTAACCAGACCAGGTGCGAATGTATATCAATATTAACAAATCTGAGATTAGTAGGCAACAAAATCTTGGATGTAGCTGCCTGAATACATCACCTGCAAGTGAGCAATAGAGTATTTCTAATTGTGATCAGGCAAAGGGGAACAAACTCAACCATTAAATAACAATAACATAAAGTTTGAACAATTTGCACATTCAATAGATAACTGCTAAAGAAGAGCTCAATTGATAAAGATCACAATAATGTTTTTTCTTTCTGTAACGTATTTCCAGTTGATAAATCTCCACACACACCATAAATCACTGGTAAATCTTGAGTTCCAGACACAAGGATTATGCGAAAGAGGCAAGAAATCAGGTAACATGAACAAGCCCTAATCTCCAAGGCCACAAATCAGACAAAAAGAAAAGCAGCAATAACGGCATCCTTTTATCTTCCTGGATTTCGATCTAAATTAATTACAAAAACCATGTGATTATCCAAGCTAGCAGATTCAAGTAAGAGATCACATTGCGCAGATCCTCTATTCGAGATTCTGGAATCAAAGAATTAAATATGTAATTCAGCTCAGATTTCCTTAGCAGACGTGTTATTAAAGAAAATTAGTCGAAGGAGGGTACTTACAAGAAGACGACGGCGAGGAGAAAGAGCGAAGGCGAAGTGAATGGTCAGAAGAAGCAGATCTCCAGAGGAAAGATCTCACACTGAGAAGAAGACTTTGTAGCTTCTACTCCAGTACACCAATGGAGTAATCAAACAAAAGAAGCAGATCTCCAGAGGAAAGATCTCACACTGTGAAAAAAAACGTCACTTCTCTTCAGACCTCGGGCAGGCTCAGCCATTACCAATTTCATCAATGCCTTCGGAATTCTTCACTTTTACAAAATGTACCTCTTATTTTAAAATAATTGCACTAATCCACCTCATATCATTTTTATTTACAGAAAATTACCCTAATATATTTCAGTATCAACTAATCAACCCACCCTTTACATAATGTTTGTGATGCTTATCATGAAAGACTAGTTTGCGCTTTTCTATATAATTTTAAAATATAAATAAATCATAAATAAGAAAATTTAGACGGAATTAGTGACGTTAACTCAACAAGTTTCTCATAAGAAAGATCAAAAGATGAAGTAAAAGGTTATTTTAATTCTTAAAAAATGTGAGTAGCAGAAATTTTCTAGAAATCCTAAGAAAATTCAATGATTTTATAGAAGTTTTAACTTTTTGCAAAATGTGCATTTTTAGATTATTTTTCTTGTAGTTGCTACTTTGTTTGTCTTATGAGTGAGCATTAAAATAGATAGACTTAGAATCAATGTCAATGTAAGGAGAAGACTAGGATAGAAAAAATCTCTAAAACCTTCGTCCTTGATTCTGCTTTCCAACTTCGACAAGAATTGGTTGAGAGGTTTGGTCGGATAAATGGAGCAATGTTGCATCAGCTTAAGTATAACATGTGTTTAATGGAACAAGGTATAAAGACTAGAGTACTATTCCCAATTAAAGAAGATAGGGATACATTGGGCTTATTTGCAAAAAAATTCTTATGTGTCAATGTGGGTGCTTATATGCGTTGTGTTTGTGATATTTTCAATAAAATTCAAGATAAAAAATGCTAGCCACAAGGTCATTCATTAAATTTCTGATGGGACTTAGTGAGGAACTTGATGGAGTTAAGAGTATTGTTTTGTCCAACATTTGAGTGAGTTCATGAGCACACCTAGAGGCCCACATATGCAAGTTCCTTTCCATGTGGTCAAGTATCTCAAAAACATCTTGAATTGGAGACTCTTTTATCCAACTAATTGTGATTTGACACTCACCTGCTATAGTGATGCAGATTTGTCATTTGTCTGCATGCAGATATTGTTCTACATCACTTATTGGTTATTGTGCGCTCTGAGGTAAGTCATTAGTTTCTGGAAAACTAAGAATTAACGTATTGTATCTAAATCATTAGTTGAGTCAGAGTATGGGTGCATGTCTTACACTACAAGAAAAGTGGTTTGGATGCATAGTTTATTGCAGGATTTTGGTGTTGTCGTTGCTTTCCCTATTGATATACATTGATAACAAGGTTGTTCAACACATAGGTGCAATTCCAGTTTTTTACGAGGGAAAAGCATCTCAACACGTATTGTCATTATGTTATCAAGACTATTCATGTCAAATTATGTCTTCAGTTGGTTGACTTGATGACAAAGGTACTAGGTGAAAGTGAGCACAAGTTTATTTCCTTCAAGCTGGGATTAGTTGATTCACCTCCACTAGATTTGTGTGTACTCTCAGACTCAAGAAAAGAAGAGGAAGGGGTGATATAGACAGAAGACCATGGGAGAGAGCTGAAGAGAAGTGTGTTGAGTGTGTGTTTGGAATGAGAGTTCTACAACTCGTTTTATAGGTTGTCGGGAGATCATATACAGGGAGAAGAATTCGCCAGTCAAGGGAGAATCTCCTCCGTGTGGTCTTATCCCAAAAAGATATCCTCCTCCTTAGGCCTACGACCCATCCCACGAGCCAAGCCAAGCCAAGCTTAACCACGCGCGTGTGGTCTTCAAAGGCTCAAGCCCACCAAGACAACCTCTTCTGGCTCAATCACATCCATTACAATTCACTTCTAGTTTATATACTAGTGAGTTTGTCTTCTCCCAATCAACGTGGATAAACATTAATCCTCAAAATTCAACTTAGTTACTGATGTGAATATGGATTCAATAATTTTTGAAGATGATCAACAACTTGGCTCCAAAGAAGTGTGTGAAACTTGGAAGATGTCAAAACCGAAGAATTTGTCTCGTCGACACCTTATCAATATTTTGGCTATAATCGAAGTTATGATTGTCCATTGGAGGACCATGAGTAGCCCTTGGAAAACTAATAAAATGACCTACAACTATGATGACAACTGCTTCTATGAAAAGTGTTCGTATGAGTCAAGATATTGCAATCTTCGGAAGAAGTCCAACCATTTTCACGAAAGTAACTCGTCTTAATTCATTGCTGAAAAAGTCTAAGAGCCTCAACGTCAAGCTATCAATTACAATTATCCTAATCCTAATATCCTAATATATTATAAATTTGGATGTTTTTGGTAATAAATTACAATCCCCTATCATTAATCAGTTGTCATTAATTCCGTTAATGGGTTGTATCGTATTTGGGCCCATAGTCGACCACCTACTCTGGTATCATTTGGGCCATAGTTGATTACATCCCCTCCCCTAGTTCAGGGTGCTATACCATGCTTCTTATGCCTGGGTTCATACAAGGTTTGCACTGGGGCATGTTTATGCTGCTTTATGATGTTCCTATCACCAATCTCTTTGCCATGGTTCGTCCCGTCTCTTCAATTTCTGTTTCCAATTTGAATTGGATTCGTTTTGGTATCAATTGTGAATTTCAGGGTTTCAGATATTTCATTGTTTGTTATTTGGATTGGTAATGATTGAGGTGAGATATCTTGAATATGACTCTTCTTGGTCATTGATTTATGTTTGAAAGTTTCAACAGGTTACCACATACAAATCTATCTTATATTTTGAAAGTATAATAATTGTTCCTTGGATTTTGTTGCAATGGTGTGGTTGTGCTCTTTAGTAAATAAACTCCTAAGCAAAATTAAATCCAGATTTGAAAGAGTTTTGAATTCTTGCAGTTACTGTAAGACAACTACGTGGCTACATAGCAAATTGAATCCAGTATAGCATTTAGAATTTTAGTTGTTTTTGCAGTTTACTAGGTTAATGTAGTGCTTTAATCTAATGTCATTTGTGTGTGCTCTTTAATCTGTTTCTTTTTTTTTGACATAGGTTTGATGCAACTTGATATGATTTGGAGTGCATTCTTCGACGAAGTCAGTGGGCTGGAATTTATGGAAAACAAGTTTGTAGGTGATTTTGAGTTCCTTAATGATCTACTTTTTTCGTACTGTACTTATTTAATTATGCCGCTCAGAATCAATAGTAGTCATTAATAAATAAAAAATGGTTGATCTACTGGAAGATATCAGTGATTGCAAATTTGAAGTGCTTTCTAGATCTGAAACAGAACCATTTCATGTTTTGTTCATCCTCCTGCGCTGAGCCTAATGAGTTATGTGTTGTTCATCCTCTCAGGATTTCTAATCAACATAACACTTGCTACTTCTTTTAATTTGTTCATAATTGTTAGTGCTAGGTAGATGATAATTCTATATTTCCTAGCTCCTATCTAGATTATGTTGTTTGAAGATAAGCATTTGCGTTTTGATAAACATATTTGCACAAAGTTTAGAATACAACAATAGTTTTGCAGACAACTCAATTTTGTTTTTGTTTGATCTGCAGGTGGGATGCAACTTCTGTTCAGATCTCCCTTAATGCCATGATTCTTTCAGCTGCCCTTTACTTTTGGTGAATTCCCCATTTTATGGCCCTTGCATATATGTGTGGCAATGATTATGATGCAGGAGGGTAAGTCATATAACATCCCACATAAATTCTGATGGATGGAACTGATTATTTTCAGATCTCGCCCTCTCAATTTCGCTCTCTTTGTATTGACAGGTCTATTCCGATCATCGATAGTCACACAACGATTGACGAACCGTAGCACTTTGTATTCTAATCTTCTAGGGTTCTTCTGAGCTTTGATGATGATTTCATGCTTCTCTCAGATATGAATTCTCAGGAAGCGAATCGAAACTCATGTACTAATCCGGATTTTTCTAGGGTTCTTGCTGTTGTTTTTTGAGTTTTTGTATGCTGAGAATTCGGAACGTTTACGATATCGATGTATTTATTTTCAATTGTAAAATTGTGAATGATTTCTTGATGCTTTCATGTATGCCATAACAACATATATCAAATTATTTCTCGATATAGGAATGAGATATAGAGGATCATTGTGAAGATTCGAAACTGAATCGTAGCTATTGAGGAATTATGAAGAGAATTTGTGAGGGCAAGACCTGTTTGTATGTTGTAGGATGCACAAACTAAATAGCTATTGAACTTTTCTAACATCTCAAGATTCATCGTTTTGTGTTGTTGTGATGTACAATGCTCTTTAAAGATCAGTTGTCTGCTGAAGTTATGCTGACATATGAATCTGTGCAATGCTCTTTAGATTAGGATTAATGTCATTTTCTTTTTTTTATTATATTATTGAAATAAAACATAATATTATATTTATTTATTGTAGATATCCCTCATCTTTTTCTTATGCAAGACTAAAGACCCGCGCGTAGCGCGGGGGGACTAAATCCTAGTTATGCTTATTATTTCAGTATTTACAATATTATTTAGTAGAATATTTGAAGAGTCTTTTATTTAATGTCTTAATGCATAGAATGTGAGAGGTTTGAAGAGTGTCTTGTACTGTAATTTTGTAGGCCTGTTAATAGGCTTGTCTTATACCATTGTAAGGACGTCCATGTTGAATCAAAAACCAGATATTGAGATCTTTTCATTCATAAGAAACATTTTGTTTGTGAGTCGTATCGAACAATCTATCCTTGATCGTGAGTAATATCGATCAAACATTTGACTTTAACCTAGGGTGAGTCATATCCCTTTGTGAGAAATCAACTATTTCTTCTTCAAGAGGTGAGTCATATCCTTGAGAAGAAGATTGCTTATCCCTTCACTTCCATCAACAAAGTCAACCCAATCCATTTCCCACTCACGAATTTCATACATATCATCTTGCTGAATTTCTTTTCGGATCCATCTGCGACCCTTCAGTATAATCTTCATAACATTCGATTCTCAGATCTTATTTCACTCAAATCTTCAACGGAGCACACTAGACTTCAAGATCTATTATTTGGCAGTGAATCATCCAATTTGGATCCCAAAGCGAAGAGAACGAACCAGTTGAAGTCAGGTCACGTTTCTGTGTTTTAATTGACAATTTCTTGAAGATTTCTGGAACTTGCACCGAGTTATTCCCGATCCTTGAATCACATCAGTTACATTAAAATGTAACTTTCTCATTTCTCATTCAAATGAAACCCAAATTAAACTATGAGCATACTACGAGATAGTGTTCGCGGAGACGAAGTCAACGCTCCCATAAGAAAAATTCGATTCCAACACTAGCTTGTGTTTACCATGAACACAATCATAGTGTGAATTGAGTCGGTTGCAAACAATACACTTTTTTATATCTATCCTAAAGACGAAGACGCGATGGATCAGATTAGGAAGAGCGAAACAAGCTTCCATCAATAAACATTGTTTTATTCTTCAAGCTCAAGGAAACCTAAACAAATCTCCTCCATGAGAAAAATAGTCTTTCCCATCGAACACGTTGGAAACAAAAATATTGCAAGTGAAGTGCATCACTCAGATCTGGAGCACCATTGAGCATTTTAGTTGCAATAAGTTTGAAGAATGAATTACCTACAACATCGGATGAAAGTCCATGATCTCAAATAAACCACACAAAAATAAAATCAACGAAATAGAAATTCACCGGTCGATCACAATCAAAACAATCGCGATGAACAAGTGATTTGATGAAGAACATCGATAGAAAAAAAAAAACACTATTATATGAACAACATATTAGAAATGAACGAAGAAGACAACCCTTTGATCTACTTAACTCCTTAACTTAATTCTATGTTTATAGAAGACAAGCTAGGGGTTATAGGATTTGTTTTAACTTTTCGTTGTTAATCTCAGATACGTACTAACTAAAAATCTTACGATTGACATAGAAGCCAGTCGAAATTTTCTGTAATTTTATATAAAAAATTTGGAATTTTTTTCTAAAGTAGGCTTTTTTTCAAAAAAAAATCCGATATGGGCTCGTTTTGAAAATAATTCTCAACATAGGCACTCTTACGAGGCTCGAAAATTTTTCACATATTTGCCAGCGTCTCTCATCCGAAGCAAATTTTTTTTAAAAAAAAAAATTATGCATAAGAGACAACGTCTCTTTCTTGCTTGGAATGGAGGAGGAGGGATGATATTCAAATGGGACCCACCCACGCAGATCATCACCATGATGGAGATGCCGGACTGTAACCAGCGTCTCTTATACGTGGGTTAAAAAAAAAATTACATGTAGCGTCTCTTATACATAAGTTTTTTTTAAAAAGAAAATTCTGCTTCGGATGAGAAAAGTCAGCGTCTCTCATACGTGAAAAATTTCTGAACCTCGTAATAGTGCCTATGTTGAGAATTATTTTCAAAACGAGCCCATATCGGGAATTTTTTCTAAAAAAAAAGACTACTTTAGGAAAAAAAAATTCAAAAACTTGTGTTAAACTCGGCTATATATTCAACTATATATCAACCCTCTCCGTATCATCATTTCATATGCAGCTTTCGATCGATATTGAGCTAGCTAGCTAGGAATCCAAAGAAACTTGGAGATCCTCATATTCTTTCACCGTGTATTGATTATTTGATTGATCAGCTCGTCCAATATTTTATGTATATGTCATCTAATTTTCACAGTTGTCACTTACATTGGATTCTCCCTAAGTTATCGAGAAAAAAAATGTGCATGTGAAGACATATATGCCTGAAAATGTCAGAGGTTGTACATCTGAAATTTAACAAACTTGGGTATTTACAACGAATGTCTTACGGAGTACTGTACTATTTTAACCATTCCTGTATAAAAATAATAATTTGTAGCAATCGAGCCAAAAACATTTCAGTTTGAAAAACTCTAGTGGATTCTTAACATATCTATATATTCCTTCATTCAAATTTTCTTTTGGCGTTGTAAACAACGAGATAATTACAAAACAATTGGTATTTTTTAGCTTACTTAACAAGTGTTGAATTGAGCATGGAGTAGGATAATATTTTATGTTAATGCGGTGCATGAGAGGACTAATATATGTGGGACTTATCGCAAAACCAAATTAGGTTAATGTTATAGATACTTGCGCTGTCGTTATGTTAAGGTTCTTTGTCTCGTTCCAAAATTAAGAATAATAATTTAGTATTTAAAACATGCTAGTTGATTTTTTTTAGAAAGCAAGAACATATATATGCCATACTAATATAATTTGAATTTCAAATCCCTTCTTATACGGAGTTTTTGATTAACTATTGATCGATAACATAGTATGTTTTTTCTTACAATATGTGATTTTAGTACATGCACTCAACTCAGTTGCATTTTCAGTTAGGAAAAAACAAAGGTGATCGATATAGTAGTATGAAGTTTGGAGTTACGAAGAAGAACAAAAGTTTGGCGGAGCACGAGACACAAGAGGAGATTAAGATACGGTTTCAAAGTATAGAGTACATATATTCATCAAAAAAACAAATATAGAGTACACATACAGTATAATATAATGATGCGTGTGGTCTCGAAAATCACCGCTTCACTCACATCACACGAGTGGGTTTTGAATCGATCGAGTTGCATGCCACATGCCCACTACCAATTTTGTTTCCCTTCTACTGTTATATTACCCTAGTAGTATACAAGATGTGAACTTCTGAAGTGAAGGCTGTGAAGATGACCATATTAGATCTTGTGAAGATGACCATCTAGGTCATAAATTGTTTTGAACGTTTTCAGTGAGAACGCGGTGACATACTTATAATTATTGCGAACTTTGATTTTTTTTTTTGTTTTTTCTCAAAATAACCTCTAAAAAAATTATCGCCTATATTATGAATATTACCGCTCAAATTATAAAAAAAGAGATTATTATCTATGAACGCGAAAAACTACATTCTCGTAAAGTTAAGGCTTGTTTTAACCCGAATTTTTCTATTCTACTCCGTAGTAAACAAAATACTCCTAGTGAAAACCTATCTCGAACCATTTGAAAGTGTATTTTCCTTGTAAGCCATTATAATAATATAATGGCATAATATTGTGGCATTACTTTAGATTGTGTGATCGTTTGATAACGAAGTCAGAGCAGAAGCACACGTGACACTCCTCACTAACTACTGTACTTATTTTATGATCAAACTTTTGACGTATTATTTGTACTCTCTCACAGTCCCTTAATTATGGTTTCATTTTCCTTCTTTACATGAGAATTAAGGAGAGGAGAGAGATGAAAATAGGAGAGACAATGTATTGGGATGAGAGAATGGTGAGAGATGAGAAATTAAAGGGTTAAGATTGAGTGAGAAAATAATAGGAGAAAGAAAAATTAAAGTGTATTTTGAATTGTTGTGGTTTTGGGGGAAATTAATGAGTTTTGACGAGGATATGTTGGTAAAGATTTGTGTTTAAAAATGGAAATGCGAACATCAAATTAGAACATAAAAAATGAGAGATGATAACATAAAAAAAAAGGGACGGAGGGAATATACGTTAACTTTACTCATCCACCAAAAATATATCAAAATTGATGATTTATCGGTTTGGAATAGTTCTTTGAAGCTTGAGGAGCCGATCGCACTCGTTTCGTAATTCTAGTCACACCTTTTTTAAGGTCTAAACTCTAAATTTCAAACTAAAGTAAAAAAAACTGTAACTTTCTACTCCACCCAAATCTCTATAACTTTTTAATAATATAGTTACACGAGTGTAAAAAAAAAGAAATTCAAAATAGTATTTAAACGTCGTCGTTTCTCCTCTGATTCACCCCTTATTTTACAGCAGAGAGCTCAGTCCCCTGTTTCTACTTCTACCAAATCCCAAACTCTTTCATCTTCTCCATCGTTTTCCATGGCGGCCTCTCCTCCGACCACTCTCTCTCTAACACTGCCTACTGAAACTGATCAGAAGCCTTCTTCTACAACCAGCTTCCGCCATTGCTGGACCTTCGCAAACAACACTAACCCTAAACGAGAAGGAAAGCCTGATAAGCTCTGTTCGAGAGGACATTGGAGACTTGCTGAAGATGCCCGTCTTAAAGAACTCGTCGCTCAGTTTGGCCCTCAGAACTGGAACTTGATCTCTGAAAAACTCCATGATAGATCAGGTACGTAGCTTTTTCTTTCTGACTTTTCATTCAAACTCTCAAACTCATCTGGGTTTCATTTTCCCTTCAGATCGTCAAAAAAATACATTTTCAGTTTAGTAGTGTTTCAAATGCTATTTTTTAAACCTATTTTCATTAGTGTTTTATTTGGCGATAGCTTCAACCATTTTGATTAGGTCTTGTTTGGTATCTCAGTAGCGGACTAGCGGTTGAGATAGCGAATCATAATAGCGTTGAAATTAGTGGTATTTAGAAACGTTAGTGAAAGTAGTTCGGAAAATTGACGTTTGAAATTTCATTAAATTAGAAATGTCAAACTCTATTTTTTCGGCTTTACCAAACATGCCCTTAACTATTGGAGGGACATTGATAAGTTTTTAATTAATAAAACCAATCTCAATGTAGTTTTTTCCATTGCTATATGATTAGTCATTTATCCAACTCAGGGTCGCAACTACTACAGTAGTATCATACTAAAGAGGCTCTGCTCTAAATATATATTTGGGTATTTGGATAATTGTGTTTAGGAAAGAGCTGCCGATTAAGATGGTTTAACCAACTAGATCCGAGGATAAACAGGAAGGCATTTACAGAGGAAGAAGAAGAGAGGCTGTTGAGTGCACACTCTCTCTACGGCAACAAATGGGCGATGATCTCCAGGCTTTTTCCAGGTAGAACCGACAACGCAGTCAAGAATCATTGGCACGTAATGATGGCCAGGAAACGGAGGGAGGATTCCTCCGTTTGCCGGAAACGGAAACACTCCGTTACTCTCTCCAGTCCCGGAAATGGGGAGATGAGTAAAGGGAGCTGCGAATCCACCATTTCCGAGTCCGCTGGCTCGACTACTCATCTCTCTTTGTCCACTTCCTCTCCTTCTGCTGCTTTCCGACTTCGCCAACCAAACAACGGGAAAGGTAACGGCTCCCTTAATTTGTCCTATGATTTTTTTGTTATTGTTTTTTCTTGTCAAGTGTGTGATGTTTGGTAACGCTTATACTAAATAGTTGCATTGCATACAATCATGAGTTTGTTATTTTCTATTTGGGTATTACTTTTCCGGTTTCTTTGAATTGAAGCGTTTTTTTTTAATCAAAGACAATTAAAGTGTTCATTTATGATAAGTGACCTATAAAACATTTAGCATTTCTATTAAATTTTTAGTATTTGGCTAAGTTACAACTTTCAACATGTCTTCTCAAAAAAAAAACTTTAACATGGATGGGATTATATTGAGTTAGGATGTTTAACACAGCACCCACATTTTTATATATCGCACTCGTTTTGACCGCAAATAAACCAGGTCGGTTTTGGACAAGTTTTGTTCTTCCTTCAAAAATCGAGTCTGTTTTGGGTCGCATCCGTATTGCGCCCATAGTTAAAACCTGATTTTTACAAAATGATCTGGACCCGTCCGGAATGCGCCCAAAGGTGAGTTTCAATTATAAATTATTGGGTGTTGGTTTTCCCGGCGAATTCCCGATTTGTGCTTGAATATGTGTATACTATAGGGTTGTTTCACTTGATATTGTCTTAAATAGTTCGTACAAGGTTTGACACTTTCAACTGGCGTCTTAAATTTAGCTAGACTAGTATACTTCAATCATATACATATGGGCAATATGGTAAATCAAAGTAGAGAGAAAAGGACCCACGAGTGAGTGCGATGTATGATGATGTCAGTGGTAATTGGATTATGTTCCGAAAGAGGAAAAATATCGTGTACAATCTTGCATAATCTTCATCACGTGCATGAGCATACTACTAATGTTATGAATTGGGTTTGGATCAGCAGCAATGGAAATGGGCTCAGAAGAAGTTGCAGAAAATATGAGTTGCAGAAGTGGCGATGAAGATGATGAAGTCATGCCTTTCTTTGATTTTCTTGGGGTCGGAGCTCTTTGAAAATTATGGGCCCAGTTTTCTGCTACAAAAGATTCTCATACTTGTTTCTGTCGTCTTTTTCCCTGTATGCATGCAGATGAAGTGAACACAGAAAAAAGAAAGATAGTGATCTGCATAAGAATCTAATAATTGTGTTCGTGCATTTCTGCTCATATTATATATCAAAGCATGCATTGTAGAGACTTATTTGGCGCAAAATATAATTAGCATTTCATTACCTACTGAGGGGTAAGCGGGTGAGCATGGTCCAAGAACTTGAAAACTGAAACAAAAAATCTAGACCGAAAAAATTTGATTTGATTTTGTTTTGTCTATGTTCGGTTCGATTCATGTGAAAATTCAAAAAGAATTTAATTATGTGATTAAAGTTTAATTAACATAATTTAATATCAGTTGTTTTTACCTATATGTTCTAAGTAGTGGTGAGCAAAAATATCCGATCCGGCCGATCCAATCCGATAATCCGCCGATCCGATCATGAAAAATCCGTATCCGAAAATATCTTATTAAGTTTTATCCGAATCCGGTCCGATCCGATCCAGGCGATTTTTTCGGATATTTGGATTGGATACAGATCGAGATATTTAGCTAACGAATATCCGATACTATTATTTTAATATATAAATATGTTATTATAGAACTAAAATATACTTTTAAAAGTGTAGATGATTCAATCATTCTGTTTATACATTTTTAATTAATAACATATATTTTCTCAACACAAAATTCTCTATAAAAACATAACTTTGGTTGTTGTTCTTAAAATTTTAACTTTAATTGCTTATTTAAATTGTTAACTCACTAAATAAATCAAATATATTAATTTTCACATTTTAATTCCTCTATATAATATATATGATTATATATTTAACATTAAATTTATATTTTTTGAATTTTTTATTTTAAAAGAAATAAAAACTTTAATTTAATTTTCATATATCTTTTAGAAATCGGATAATTTGGATATCCGAGTCAAATATCCGATCCGATCCGGACAATATTTACCGGATATCCGCTCCAAAACGGATCGGATACGGATCGGGGTTTTATGAATTTTTTTTACCGGATATCCGGGGTTCTGGATCGGATCAGATATATCCGTTTGCTCAGCCCTAGCCCTAGTTGTAAGGGTTGTTATGTCTAAAAATGCTACTTAAATAAACTGTTATTTTAGATTAAAGATTAAAAATAAATACCCTAAAATTAATAAATCTCACTAAATACGTCCAAAGGATCGATGTCTAAGTCTCAACGTTGGTCCAAATGCAGCTACGGAGTTGGGTTATTTGTCATAAACTTTTTAGTTTAGGAATGCGGCACAAAGTCGTTAAAATTTCTGAAATGCATCGAGTTTGATCACTTAGTAAGTCACATTTGCAACAAGTTAGTTAATAACGTGGTGTAACGCAATTTGTATACGGTGTTTTTTTTTGGGTTTACTGTTAGGTTGGAGAAAAAAGTGGGGAGTGTAGTGACTAGTGAGAGACTGAGTGAGGATTGCACGTGTGGATCCAATTATACAAGCAAAGCAAAGCCAAGATTTGGAGTTAAAGCAAAAAGACAACCTGAAACCTATAAAGACATGATGTGACTATTTGAGTGTGAGTGGTGAATGATAGGGGCTTGTAGTGATCCAAAATAGGGGGATTCTATTTGCAATCGGATTTGACGGAAAATCAGGTCGAATGACCATTCTGATTTTCCGGCGAATATGAGCTCCGTGCGGAGCTGAGCTTCGCTCCGTCCGACCCGGCGGATTTACAATCCGCCAGCTTTATTCGCTCGCTTTCCAAAGCCAAAAAGCGGGCGGATTTAGGATTCGCCAGCTTTTTCACTTTGAAAAAGCCGGCGGATTTAGGATTCGACTTTGAAAAAGCCGGCGGATTTAGGATTCGCCAGCTTTTTCACTTTGAAAAAGCCGGCGGATTTATGATTTTTCAGCTTTTCAGCCTAATTTTTTACAAAATTTTCAAGTATTCTGCGCATTCCGTAGCTCCGCGCGGATTTAAGCCTGCAGCAAAAGGAGTGCAAATAGCCTCCTCGCAAAATATCCAACTCTAACCCGACTTTCACCAACCTAACTAGTGGAGTAAGATGATCTATCTATAATTACGGAGTACTTAAAATAAAACACCATTTTCACTTCACTTATTAGCTATGTCACATTAAAATAAAGATAACTATATATATCACATATTTTTATTAATATTATTTTTATGTTATTATAAATTATATACACAATTATAAAATCGTTATGCAAATTTCGCTCACGATGCGAGAATAAAGCTAGTTTATATGAAGAATAAAATAGCGGATTTTGTAGAATGTAGAGAAATGAGTTCGTCATAGAAACAGTAAAATTCGTTTAGTTTTATTATGAAGGAATCGAAATCTTCAAACACCATCTAATTGCGCTATTGATTAAGTGTGGTTTATTATATTTCTTTTCCAAAGTTAACAAAAACATGTGAAATTCAGAAAATGGGATTGTGGTTCCCTTATTTATCTTTTTTGGGTTGTTAGTAATACCATTACCCTCCCTCCTAGAAGTAAGTAATCTAATAACATATAAAGTTGACCTTTAGATTAAACATTTATAAATTTTACAATTACTATTAGTGAATTCTTTATTGTTGTTTTAATTGATAAACATAAATTTAAAGTAATGTCTATTCTTTGTCTTCTCCTTTTGATCTATTTATTGTGGAATTGGAGTGGATTTCGAAATGATGTTCGACTTCGTTGCGTTTTTTGTCTTCCTCTTCTTTTTGAAAACTAATTTATGGTGGAACATGGATGTGAGGATCGAGAATCCACTTTAGATCGGAGAAGGAGTAGGATTTGAACGGTAAGATCGGATCGGAAGATGGCAAGATCCTACAAATTTGAGAAATTGGACGATCAAAATGATAAAATGTGACTAATATATGTCTTTTCTTTTTGAAAAACAATACCAAAACACACACTTTTGCTCACATAAGAACGAAAGAAGTGTCATATATAGTTAACACGATTCTACAAGTGTTATTTAAAGCTTACACTTTTCCAAAATACAACTATATATAGTTTATATATAAATGTTGATTATATTAATATGTGATAATATAAGTACTACTTTTTTACTTTCTTAATGTCTACTTATATGTTTAATGTCTGCATGAATTTAATTTTTTAATAGCATATAATGTTGACCTTTAGATTAAGCATTTATGAATTTTACAATTACTATTAGGGAATTCTTTATTGTTGTTTTAATTGATAAACATAAATTTAAAGTAATATCTACTCTTTGTCTTCTCCTTTTGATCTATTTATTGTGGAACGGGAGTCGATTTCGTTATGATGTTCGACTTCGTTGCCTTCTTCATCTTCCTCTTCTTTTTGAAAACTAATTTATGGTGGAACATGGATGTCAGGATCGGGAACCCACTTTGGGTCGGTGAAGGGGGTAGAATTTGAACGGTAGGATCGGATCGTAAGATAGCAAGATCCTACAAATATGAAATATTGAGCTACCAAAATGAATTTTTTTGACTAATACATGTTGTTTCCGTAAATAATACCAAAACACACACTTTTTCTCACATAAGAACGAAATAAGTGTCATGCATAGTTAACACGATTTTACGAGTGTTATTTTAAAGCTTCACATTTCCAAAATACAACTATATGTAATTGAAATATAAATGTTGATTATATTAATAGGCTTGGTCTATATGCACAAGGTTTTTTTGCTAAATGCACACTAACCTGTGCGGTAAGAGTTGCAGTACACTTCTGTGCGTTAAGGATTACCGCACCAAAGGACTCCGGGGCATTGTTGGAAATTTTTCTGAAACCTATACGACGTTGGTGCGGTAATTCTTACCGCACAGATATGTGCGTTAACAATTAACGCACCACGTTAATACGAGATTAACAAAAAAAAACAGATTTTGATTAACTTAAACACCTGTGCGGTAACTCTTACCGCACATGATATATATATTTTTTTAAAATAAAACTGGTGCGGTAAGAGTTACCGCACCGTATTTTATTGTTTTTTTTTAAATAAAACTGGTGCGGTAACCAGGTTTACAAATTGGAAACCCCATATTTCCCTCCCCCGACCCTTCTTCTTCGTCTCTTCTTCCCCAAAACCGCCGCCGCTAACCCTAATATCTGCCGCCCACTTTCCCGGCGTTTACCCCTACCAAGAAGCAAAATTGACCATGGAATCGAGTTGCCCCGGCCAAGGCGGTTCTTCTGGGCCCAAAATTCCGGCCGGAGTCGTCCCCCCCACTGTGGAGCAGCCAACAATGGCGGAAGCGCCGTCGACGGTGGCTTGCTGGGTTGCTATGGAGGAGGAAGAAGAGGAGGAAGAGGAGGTTCCATTGACGTTCAGCGGTGGTGCCCGGAGAGAGCTCCGACGAAGAACAGCGGTGGTGCCTGATCCGGTTTCAATCGGATCCGATCCGATCCGCCCTCAGCCCGCCCCGATTCCCGCAGCCCAACCCGCCCCGAGGCGAAGAAACCGAAAGCGACCCACCCAAAACGTCGGTCTCCAGCCCGCTACTCGAGCAAATAGAAGGTTGAATACACAAACTGAGGCTCAAACCGAGGCGCAACCGGAAGCTTTTGAGACTCCCGTAGATCTACATCAAGTATGTATTTTTTATTAAATATTTTTTAACGTTTTTAATGCTTTTAAATAATTTATTAAAAATTTCATAACTTTATGAATTTAATAATATTTGATAACGTTATGAAATTTTTAAATAAATTTCGTAACGTTATCAATTTATTAAATTTATAACGTTATGAAATTAGTTATTTAATTTCATAACGTTATGAATTTAATAATATTTGATAACGTTATGAAATTAGTTATTTGACGTTATTTTTGTAACGCTATGAAAATAACGTTACGCTATAACAACAACATTAGGGGGTGCGAGATACGATGGCTTCTAGTGGTTTTGTTCCGGGGGCTCCTGTTGCTGCAGAGCGTGTTAGGAGGACGAAGATTACAGCGTCCATACGTCAGAGTTTTTTCTACTGCTCGAGACCAGCTGAATGCTTCTAGTTCGACACCCACTGATGTTACTGGGGCACTTACAGATACAGGGGCAGTTAGGGATTGTGGTCTAGATGTTGATCCGTCTGCTGATGATGAGGGTTACAGTGAGAGTGAGGAGGAGGATATGGACGTCGATGATACAACTATTGATTTGGATGATGATATGTTGGGAGACGGTGAGGGTTTAGGTACAGATTATATTGTATCTCATCCCGAGATACCGACAGATCAGCTTAGGAGAGACGACCCTCCTATTATTTCAGAGGATCATGCTGGTATGGGGCCTTCATCGCCAGCTCCTACAGATTTAGGTCTTTCGTCTCCTACGCCAGATGTACCACCTCCCCCGACTGTACCACCTCCCGATGAAGATCCTGTACCACCTCCTGCTGTACCTTGGATGCCCGGAGGTCCTTTTACAAATGAGTTGCTGAAGAGTTATGAGACGCACATCGCCAGGGCTATTTATGAGCTTACAGTTGTTGATCCTCCCGCACCTGTGATTCCAGCTGGCCCCCGTCCTCTTCCTCCATTTATACAGAGACAGCGAGGAGACCGAGGAGCTCAGGCTGATGATGATGTTGCTGATGCAGACGCTGCTGATCCTCCAGCACGAGGTGGACGCGCTCCACGCGGAGGACGAGGACGTGCTGCAGATCATGCTGATCTTCCACAGCCTGCTGATCTTCCAGAAGGCGAGGCTCCTCTTGATTTGGAATGTATTTGAACTATAATGTTCATATGTGAAATATTTTGGCATTCTGTAGAAGTAACTGTGTTATTTTTTTACTTTTTTTTCAGACACGGAAGGTCGTCAAGGTTCACTTCCACACCGCCTACTGCACTCCACTAGAGGCGTTTAGGAGACCTGGTCCAGATTCGTGGTTTCAGCTTGCAGAGCGATCTGGATTGACTGATCTACGCTATATCGGGTCCGGTCCTGTCGATCATGTGTTGGTTTCTGCTTTCGTCGAGAGATGGCACCCAGAAACCAACACATTTCATTTGCCATTTGGAGAGATTGGTCCTACACTTCACGATGTGGTTGAGATCCTGTCGCTGCCTATACATGGCAGGAGTTCACTAGTGGAAAAAACACCTGTTGAGGCGGTCAAAAACCCCCCTGTTGAGGCGGTCAGGGGTCGCTGCAACAGGGGGGCTGCAACAGGTCATGAGCTGTTGAGGCGGGCAGCGCCCGCCTCAACAGAGGGGTCTGTTGAGGCGGTCGGGAGGGTGACCGCCTCAACAGATGCAACGTTTTCTACCTCTGTTGAGGCGGGCAGAAGGGCGACCGCCTCAACAGAGGGGGTCTGTTGAGGCGGGCAGAAGGGCGACCGCCTCAACAGAGGGGGTCTGTTGAGGCGGTCAAAAAGGTGCCCGCCTCAACAAGTAGGCAAATATATTGCGTTGAATTACATCTGCCCGCCTAAAAAAGGCTCCATATTTGAGGCGAACAGTTTGTGCCCGCCTCAATTGATCGCCTCAAATCCATATCGCCCGCCTCTATTGTTTGGCTAATTTGTCTGGTCAAATCAATTTATTGGCTCGGTCAAATCAATTTGAAAAAACGAAATTAATTGTTTGTGTAATTGTTGGCCTCAATTTTTTTAAGAATCTGAACATCAGCATCACAACAATCAGTATCGCCAAAACAAAAGCATATCTACAAATTTTATTATGAGATTGCAACATATCAACAACAATTAGTGAACAAAAGATATTACTGCAACAAAAAATAGAATTGAAATCGCCAGCAACAAGCATATCTACAAACTATGAACAAAAAAGTAGAATCGAAACAAGATAATGATATCGCCAGATCTGGAACCAGAAACAATGAATTGCGACTTGAACCTTGTGATTGTAGAAACTTCAACACAAAAACAATTGAAACCAGAAAGGTGGAGAAGAAGGCAACTTCATCTCCGCGACCTTGGATCCGCATCATCTTCCTCTGCTTCAAGCTCCGTCGCCGCCTCGTCTTCCTCAGCTTCAAACTTCTTCTCTGGTTTGTATCTGCCTCGTCTTCCTCTTCTTCAAACTCCTTTGCCTCCTCAGATTCGCCTCCATCTGATATTAAGAGGTGACGATTGTGGTGTTGAAGAGGAGGGAGGGGAAGGTGGAGGAGATCGAGCAGATCTTGGTTGTCGAGCGGCGGAGGAGATCGAGCGGCGCAGAGGTTGTTGAAGATGAGCGGCGCAGATCTGTTGAAGAAGAGCTTCAATGGAGATCTGTTGAAGAAGAGCTTCAATGGAGATCTGTTGAAGATTGGAAAAGAATGAGCGGCGCAGAGGGAGATTGGAAAAGAACGAGTGGTCGGGTTAGGGTTATAATGAGATGGGTCCCTTTTAAAGAGGCGAATTAAGACTTGTTGAGGCGGGCGCCTTAATGCCCGCCTCTAATTTTTTTGTCGCAACTGTTGAGGCGGGCGCTTACTGCCCGCCTCTAATATTTTTGGACCTGTTGAGGCGGGCGCCTTACTGACCGCCTCAACAGGTAAAAAACACAAAAAATTTTTGAGGCGAACGAAAATTTGCCCGCCTTTAAAGCATCTGTTGCAGCGAACAAAATGACTGACCGCCTCAACAGATAGTAGAATAAGACTTTTTGCGTCGGTTTTTAAGGTGACCGCCTCAACAGGGGGGCTGCAACAGGTGTTTTTTCTACTAGTGGTTGTAGCTCAGTTTTGATTAAGGAGGAGATCTTCACTTTTGTTGCTGAGATGCTTCACGTAGAGGAGGCACTGGTGAAGACTTGGTATAGGGATGGAGGCATTCCTTTGGGTTATCTTCAGCAGAGATTGAAGGATATGATGCGGATGGAGGATGGACAGAGAAATGAGAGCCTCATTGCGTCTATGTACTTACTGTTGCTTCTCGGCACTACAGTTCTAGTGGACAAGTCGACTACAGCAGTCAAGCACTGGTGGTTAGTTCTTTTGGCCGACCACGACAGCACTGGCCGATATGCTTGGGGAGCTGGAGTGTTAGCTCATCTGTATCGCAACCTTGGACAGGCGTCGAGGCGATTGGCTATGGGGATGGGGAGTTCTGGCATTCTTTTGCGGGTTAGTACGCAAACAACTATACGATTGGCTATGTTTAGGAATTCGAGTTCTAATTGTCCTTTTTTTGCAGTCGTGGATCTGGGCATATTTTCCACATTTTCGTGGACATTTTGTGACAGATCCACTTTCTATGGACCACGCCGCAGCTGCTATGAGGGAGGGCAGAGAGGTGCCACAGGGGAAGAGCACGGATCGTTTGGTTGCCATTCGTGGCATGCTTGACCGTGTTCGTTATGGGGAGGTCAGATTTTAAGAATGTATGCTTTCGTTTTATTGTGTGAATGTAAACTATACTAACTGTTTTGTAATGTTTTGTTGCAGGTTAATTGGTTTCCCTTTTCAAATGTGGATTTCAGACTTCCGCAGTACGCCCCGTCTTTGTTTGAGGGCATTCTCCGTTGTCTGGACATCGAGGAGCTCTATCAGCCAGGTCGCCTGCTGCGACAGTTTGGACATGTGCAGGGTATCCCAGATCCTCCCCCAGAGCCCATCCAGGTGACACGTAACAACAGGCTGACGCATTATTTAGTTCACTTTGCCGAGGATCTGCTTGGTGTGTGGGATCAGGACCCCAGGCCTTTGTTACAGATTCGGGAGCCATGAGCGACGTACTATTGGGCAGTCATAGATGATTATCTCGATTGGTATGATCGAGTTTCTCATCCTCTGGTGGATCCCAGATCACGTAGACTCGATCGTCCAGTTGGTCCGCTGCGTATTCCACCTTCGGTTGACAGTTTTGCGGTACGATTATAAATTTTATTAGTCATATTCATTCAATTAGTATATTTGATTGTAATGTTTCGATATGTTGTTAATATAGCGGACCCAGCTAGTGACTTGTGAGATTCGAGCTTTCTTGGAGACACCACCAGAGAGGAGGCCTGCAGATATCGATGAGTTCATGAGGCGTCTCCTTGGAGTTTTGACTGACGGGGCTCCACCGATGGCTCCAGCTCCGGTTCGTCAATCTCAGCTTTTTCGGCATTCAATCCACGAGGAAGGCCAAGGTAGTGGGCAAGTTAGAGGGAATGAGGGTCGTGACTTGGAGTGATGTCAAATATTGATAGCAGAACTTGTGTTTTTTGAAAAAGGCGAAAAACGACCAAGTACATCAAATATTGATAAAAATGGTTCAAAACGTCTCGAAACGACTAAGAAACGAAAAAAATCGACTCAAAACGATATAAAACAAGCCAAATCGAAATTTCAAGGAATTCCGAACAAGTTGTAAAAAAGTGTAAAAATGTGGCCAAAATGATGGCATAATATGGCCAAATTGAGCAAATCTTAGCAAAACTTGAGTTTTTTGAAAAAGGCGAAAAACGACCAAGTACGTCAAATATTGATAAAAATGGTTCAAAACGTCTCGAAACGACTAAGAAACGAAAAAAAATCGAGTGGTAAGTGCTTGAGTGTGTTACAGCTACCACACAGTTGTAAGTCACTTTTGGATGACCGAATTACGTAATTGGGCCTTTGTTGTTGTGGACCTTTTGTCTACATCGGCCCAAATCTAAGTTACCCTAGTAAAACCTCGGCTATAAATTCATTTGCCGAGTGGTAAGTGCTTGGTTCATCGTCGCCCTAATCAGGTCCATCTGAACTATGACCGCATGGTGGATCCTCACGATCACTCTGTTGAAGCCTCCTCTACTAGAACCCACAATTTCTTTAAACACCTTATGCATCCCCTCCACCCTAAATAAACACAATTTCTAATCATTAGCATAAATAATATGGTGGTCCAAATTAACAACTAAACAAACAAAGATACCTGTTTGTAGTCCTTGTGTGAAAGTGAAGAGTGTAGTCCGTCCACGCTCTAACTATGAACTTCTTGTACGGAGTAAACCAATACTTTTCAACGTAACCAACAATGCCCTTCTTCCATGAATCTCTCAGCTTTCTCAACCTTTCTTCATAGATTTCTTCGGTGCTCGAGCAAAATATCCCCCAACATTGCGTAACAAAGTTGTCCGCCCTTTTAGTATTTTTAATCACTTTTTCTGCGTGTGACTGGATGTTGTGCTTAATGTGCACCCAACACAATAGTTGCTTCACATCAGTGTCTTTGAACACAAGTTTGATTGCTCTCAACAAAGCCTTTTCACAGTCGGTCATTATAGCCTTCGGCATCACTCCCAAATTTCTACACAACTCATGAACGCACATCATCACAAACTTGTAATGCATTACTGTCTCCTGAGCCATGAATGCATATGCGATGTTGAATGTCTTGTGCGTGCAAGTGAAACCAACCATCTCCACTAAAGTCATATCATACCTATTTGTCTTGTATGTGGCGTCCATGATAATCACGTGAGGAAACTTCCTGAACAAACGAATCGACTCCGGGTGAGCGAAAAAAAGGACTTCAACCTCATTCGTCCTCGTGTGCCTCAAAGGTTGACAAAAATACTTTTCTCTTTCTGAAAATTTAGAGACCACTGAGTAACTGACAATTCACTACGATCTTCAAAATTGATCTTCTGCAAAAAATTGGCAATCTGCTTCATGGATGTCACATTTTGCGGGTCTCTTTTCCTAAGCTGAATAAGTATGTTTTTTGGCGTCTTGCGATCATCCCCCGCTTCCCTTGCTATTTTCTCCTCCTCTTTGCTCATTCTACCCACGAATGAATTCCCATGAAAACTAGTAGGAAGGGTGTGGTTGTGACGACCTTCTACAACATTCACGATCCATTTATAACTATAAGGCCCTTCTTTTATACGAACCCCATATAACTCAAATGTACAACCACATTTCTTCGATTTTCGGTCACGAAGCCTCGGAACCGGCAATTCTGGATTTTTTAAATTCACTTTCAGCCTACCCGATCTAGGTTTTCCAAACCTATCGCATACAAAATCAACGCAATATTTGCTAGATGTACGATGTACCAAAACTATCATTAAATCCCTTGCTTTCTGTTTTGTCCATTCCATCATCTCTTCTTTACTATCCCACATTTGCGCAGTACTAAAATGTGGTCTAAAGTCTTCTTCCTATATTGATTAAACTACATTACTTAGATACGCAATTTTAACTAATTAACCTAAATCTCATGCAATTAAATACAAAATTTAAATTTATAATATACTAACCAAAATCGGTAACGGAGTCCAATCGTCTAATGCAATTGATACATTTGCTTCGCCTTCTTCCTCTTCTTCGTCCACTTCCTCATCGACTTCTTCGTCTTCTTCGTCCACTTCCTCATCGACTTCTTCGTCTTCTTCGTCCACTTCCTCTTCTTCATCGACTTCGTATTCTTCTTCCACGACCCCTGATATCCAATTGTCGTTACCATCATCCTCACTACTCTCATAATTATAAGACATTGTGGTGTGCATTGCAAAACTTCAACAAGAAAGCTCAACCTCTATATACAACCAAAAAATGCCCGTTGGTGCGGTAATATTTAACGCACCAACGGGCATAAAATTCCAACGGGCATTTTTTCAAAAAAAAACCTGTGCGGTAATAGTTACCGCACAGATTATATTTATTATTTTCTTAAAAATTTAATTTAATTATTTTCAAATAATTATTAAAAAAAACCGGTGCGGTAACAAATACCGCACCAGGTTTAAAAAACATGTGCGGTAACAGTTACCGCACAGATTATGTTTTTTTTTTTAATTTTATATATCCTGTGCGGTAAGAGTTACCGCACATGTGTTTAAGTTAATCAAAATCTGTTTTGTTTTCTGTTAATCTCGTATTAACGTGGTGCGTTAATTGTTAGCGCAATGCCCTGGAGCCCTTTTGTGCGGTAATCCTTAACGCACAGAAGTGTACTGCAACTCTTACCGCACAGATTAGTGTGCGTTTAGCAAAAAAAACGTGTGCATATAGACCAAGCCTATTAATATGTGATAATATAAGTTCTACTTTTTTACTTCCTTAATATCCACTTATATGAATAATGTCTACATGAATTAAAAATATTAATTGAAATAACTTATAATAAATACAAAATTAAATAATATAATATCATAATCTTTTCGTAGGATCGTTAGAAACGTATATATGACCGTAATTTTACACAAGATCCTACCTCCACTAAGATATCACCTAGGTTCATGAACGTTCTTCCATTTCGGATCGTAAAATTGTAGAATCTAAGATTCAGATCCGGATTTTGACAATCATGTGGTGGAATGCTACGAGTCTTGGCAATGTAATTGTAACTCCTACGTACGATAGTCGAGAAGTTAGATATGTGCTATATATAATAGTGCATGGTCCTTTCTCTCTTTCACGTTTTTTCCATAACTCTAACATCTACGCTAGCAACAGCGAGAAGCGTCGACGCTTGTTAATCAACGACGAGCAATTGGAACTCGAAGTTTTTGTTGCTTATATTCACACAATGAGCATCATATGCAAGTAATAATTCATGTGTGACCATCATTACCTTCGACAATCCAATATTCAGTTCAGTAACTGTAAATAGGACCCGTGCATCGCACGAGTTCCATAGGGCTAGTCACTTTTATAGTTTGCTTGTATTTTTTAAAAGAGATTTTTACCGAAAATCACCAGTAAAATACGTCATATTGCTCAAAACCACCAAATTAATTGAATATTACCGAAAACCATCCATATTAATCATTCTGTTAGCTAAACGCCACCCTTTATCGGATTCCGTCAAATTTTCTGTTAAATCTACAAAATTACTATTTTAACCTTTAATTATTTAATATATAAAATAGATTTTCTTTTTTTAAATATGAAAATCATTACATAACCTTCATTGACTAAAATACCCCAAGTATCCATTCAATTTTCAAAAAGTGCCATCTCCTCTCTCTTTTGCACAGTTGATGCTAACAAACAATAGTAGTTGTTGCTGACAGCAACCACCCATATTAATCCTTCGACCTTTCTCCTTCCATCAGAGACACACGCGAGCTCTCTCTTTTTTCACAGTTAACCAACTGCAGGTCTCCGGCCTCCACTAACACCCGCCTCAAATCCTAACCTCATCCACCGTCGATGTCCTCCTCTCCATCCTCTCGCTTTCTTCAGCTTCATTTCTCGTCGAACGTCCGCCTCTCCCTCGGCCATGGAGTAGTTGTTGCTGTCAGCATCTCGTATGCCAAAACCTCAAGCGCCCACCAATCAACCTCGAATTCATACCCTTCTCCGGCGAAACGTAGTCCTCAGTTCTGACAAATGACTTCGAGTCTTCGACCTTTCTCCTTCCATCAGAGACACACGCGAGCCTCGCGCCATGAACCTCCTCCTCTGTTTCAGATGGGAAGTTGGACCTAATCCGCGTTTGAGGCGGCGAGAGATGTCGAAATCGGTGTTGGTGGCACTATTGGAGCTGAGAGACGACCTTACCGCTTGACATTGGTGGTTGATGGTGGAGGATTTTGATTGTTGCAGCCTTGCAGGGAAATTTGGGGGTTTAGGGTTTTTGAGATTTGGGTGAAGAGGGTAAGAGGTTGAAGACGATGCATTTTTGTTTTGTTTCTTTAAAATCATTTTATTACTTTAATGTTATATATATACTTTTTTCTGCATTTTTTAAATATAAAATTTGAAAATTTTGACACGTGTACTTAAAAATTAACAGAGTTAGCTTGACGGTGGTGAATCGCTAACGGATGATGATATGGGTGATTTTCGGTAATATTTAATTAATGAGGTGATTTTGGACAATATACGGTATTTTACGAGTGATTTTCGATAAAAACCTCTTTTTAATATTCGATGACACTCTCAATAGTCAGATAGTTTTAGAAAGTTATCATCACTTTCATTAAACGGGTAGTTTTAGGGAGTTATATATCATCACTTTCATTAATATTGGATTTGTAAATTAACACACAATAAATCAACTAAAAGAGGTAAGAAAAATAGAGCTTACTCTTCTTGAAATATGAAATAAACCCATCACAATAAAAAGTTCTTTTTTTAATTGGTCGGACACACATTAAAAAAACCCTTTAATAATTTTATAGCAGAAAGTTATCATCTAACAACACGAGCCCATATATTGTTGAGTCGTACTACCGTAGTTTGAGCAAGGCCTAAAGGAAAGCTCCCATAGTCCATTGATCTACCGATTATTTTGTTCTACTCAGCAAGCTCGTGTGTATAGACCTGACAAGCATCGACTTAATCCGAAGATCCGATTTGACCTGCACTAAAAATATTCGGTTGAAATTCAAAAAAATTCAACCCGAACTTGAACAACTCGTTTATTTCCTGACCCGTCGGATCAGGAAAAAAATAAGTGAAACATTGCTGGGTATTTGGCATAATTTAAAGTTTTATTATGATGATTCTCTATTAAGTCTAAATAACTTTTTTGTACGTTTTTATTAGAAAAATAACCCCTTTCTCTACCCCTACCCAAGGGGAAAGGAGAAACTCAAGGAATTATTTTTTTTTAACAAAAATTAATAAAAACTATTTGAGAATAATTTTCCTAATCTACTAAAATATTAAAGTCAGCCCCCCTTCAAGCCTCTATCTTGCAGCCACGTGACAGCATATTACAGGTCCAGAAAAAAATTAAAATCTAATTTTTTCAGCCCAAAAATTAAAACCAATTATTAAAACCAAATCCCGTTCTAAAACCGTTGTCGTCTTCGTAACCGCCCCCACTCTTCTTCAATTATTCCTTTGAATCCTCCTATTCCTCCGCCCCCCTTCAACTCCTTCGTCGTCGTCACTCTTCGGCTACTTCTCCTCTGGCTCGGAAACCTAATTTACCTCTGCCGCCTCAACCTCCAAGGCTCCCTTCTTGCTCAAGTCGTACATCGGGCTGGTGATGGCGTTTTCGGTGTTCTTCAATTCCACCCGTTGTAATCCTTCTCTTCCGGACTTCACCAACACCGTGAATCCCCAGGATTTGACCTCTCTGTACTACGTCGTCAAAGACGAGTTTTCGATCTCTTCCTTTGCCTCTTGTGACGTACAACAGGTTGTTTGCATTTAGGTTCCATCTCGGCCCGTTTATCGTATTCTGTAAGTACTGTTTACTCGAATTCTCGTCAATTTGCAAATTTAGGGTTACAGAGATTGAAATTCGTATGTAGCTGGATTTTAGGGTCCAATTTAGGGGAAATATTAGGATAGAGAGTGGTGTACGCGGCGTTCAATTGCATTTTAAGGTGTTACCTACTGCATTAAGTTTTGATTTAGGTTAGCTCTAATGTAAATTGTGATTTATAGGATGAAGAAGTCGGCTGGAAATGTTGGGAGATTGATAAATTCTTTGGCTGCTCGGCTGCTCCTCTTGAAATACTGTGATAGTGGGAGAATGAAGGTGTTGTGATCTCGATTAGATGGATGAATACAACCTTAACATTCTCCAGATATGCCCTCACTAAAGGTTCTGTTTCCACTACATACATTTAATTGCGGCCAACTGATTTCAGATTTTGAAGGAGAATTCATAAGGAAAATTCTCTGCGCAGGATAAGGCAGATTTCGGTACATCTTCTTTGCTGGATACATCTTCTTCGAGAGGCTAAACCACCCGTTTACAGTCGGATTTTAGGGAGTATGTACAACATCTTCTTTGCTCACAGGTACTAATGTTTGCAATATTTTCTATAGGTATTTCATACTGAGAATACTCTTTCATATGTGTAAGTAGTATCTAAGTGATACATAGACACTCAAGAAGTTAGAATCCATTCTCAAGTCAGTGCTTGATGTATCCAGTTAGTCTTGCTTTCCTTTCACCCAGTCTGTCTTTTCTAATGATTGTTATATTTGCTGAAGTAAATTTGTGTGGGTTTCTGCCTTTTTGAAAAGATCAATGGTCTGCGTAATAATTTTTAAACCAATGGCATATTTTGATGAGCCATATCGTTTTTACAAGATTTTTTGTTGCATGGACTATAGTGTCACCTACTTTTGCTTCTACCATCATCCTCATGATTTGATATTACGATCTCGAAGGAAAATGTATCTGAAGTGTTACATTTTGCAATTTTTTGTTGTAAATTATGGATTCAATATCTTGATCCTTAATACGCTGCATAAGAGAATATAATGAGTAAAAACATGAGAAATTTAGGTTATTGACTTCTCTTTTTAATTCTGGTCCGTTTCTCAATATATGAAAGTTTGGATGATGGTCTTTTAGTATTACTGAACTTAAGTAGGGTGGTGTTTGAAATAGTTGTCTTGACTTTTTTCCTGGATTGATGTTTCGCCACTGATTTCTTGCTTAGCATGTGTATTTGAGTATGGTTAGTAGACTTAGATTCTAATGATTCAATTGTCTGCTCATGTGTAGCGACTCAACTGCTTAGTTTTGTGACGTTTTTGCGTTGGGTTCTAATTAAAGGTTGGACACTTATTTTGGCTTTTTTTCTATTCTTTTTAGCTTGCTTTTTACAGGCTCAACACTTACTGAAAAAAAAGGTACTCCAAGAAGCATCAAAAAGCAATTTCACTTCAGTTAGTCTAGAGCTAGGAGAAAAATCCCCCTTCATAGTATGCAGAGATGCTGATGTAGACAAGGCAGTTGAGCTGACGCATTTTGCTCTCTTCTTTAACCATGGACAGCGTTGTTGAGCTGGATCTAAAACATTTGGCATGAAAGTGTGTATGATGAGCTTGTAGAAAAGTCGAAAGCACGAGCCATGGAGCGGATGTTGGAGATCCATTTAAGGAAGGCATTGAACAAGGTAACAATCCTTTAAAGAAACCTTAATAAAATTTCCTAACAATTTTTTTGACAGTTTACTTGATTATTTTTGTATCCAAGATTGATCAAAAGCAATATGCGAAGATCTTAGGATACATAAAGTCAGGGATCGGTTGTGGAGCCAAACTTGAAACTGGGGGTGAAAACTGTGATTGTTGAAATATCAAATATGTACATATATATATATATATATATATATATATCATTTAGGAGGGGTGAAAATTCAAGCTAGTGGGAAAGGTGTATTTGATAGCCTTCTAAAACTTATTCTTAGTGTAGTGCATGCTTTCCTGAAGTATATCTTTTGTATTTCTATTGGTAAAACAAAAAAAACTCTAACTTGCTTAACATTTTTATTACTGTTTATTGCCTATAGATAGTTGAAGTCATATCATATTGGTGGTGTATTAAGTTTTGCCTCCCTTCTTTTTCACAGGTTTTAAGCTGGCAACCCTGAATTCTGTATTTTCCAAAATTTGCAACCGCAGAACAGTGTGAGGGCATCATTGATATGGCAAAGCCAAGTCTTGAGCCATCTAGATTGGTTCTGCGTCAGGGAGTAGTAAGTTGAAGGTGAGCTGCATGTACTTACAATTTCTGATGCCACTGAGAAGAAGAAATTGAGATTTTTTAATACACTTCAAAAAGAATAAAACTTCTCAAGTTTTTGCAAAATTTTGAAACCACTACCTGGCTGTTTTTGTGCAGGTTATTCTATGTGAGTAAAGATTTTTTAAGTTGTATGTTTTGAGTTCGTGAGAATCCTATAAACTGAATCCATAGCTTACAGTAACCTACCTCTATCTCATTCACTGCTAACTTTCCCAAAAAAGATGACTGCCATCATTTTCTGAATATTATATTTTTCATGTCATTCCGCTGCTTATATGTAAGGTGGATTATCAAAATCATCAATTAATTTATTTTCTTTCATTTTCAGTGTCATGACATATGCATATTATATTTTTGAGATTCTTTTTACAAGTAATTGAATTCCACTTTAATGGCATATAGATATCGTTTTTATGTTAATTGAACTTCTCCATAGTAGCATTATATATGTGGTTTCTTCTATTGGTATACTGTGCAGTATCATTACATGCAGTTAATCAATTTGTTTTCTATTTTTGTGCAAACAGGAGAAGTTTCGGGGTGGAGCTGGGGCTGGTGTTAATGGCAGGCAAAGAAACTCTTTGAAGTGACAAGGGGGATTGACCAAATGAGCTCTCCCCTCTCGCTCAATTGCTTCTTTTTGTTTCTGTGCCAGTGTCAGTGCAACACTCAACATTATGTTGAAGATTTGGCCCGGTATCATTAATTAGTACCGATAACACTCAACATTCTGTTAACCTTAAAAAATTTGTATTACTCATTTATGGTGAATTAACAGATTTGTGGTCATAACACGAATGTTGAGGTTGAGATTTTAAATAATCTGTGTTTAAAAAATCTATATTACTCTTATTCTCCTCTTTAGATCATACCCTTTATTAATGCTGCAATGGAATTATATGTGATAAACCTGTTAATCCAGTCTTTCTTTATGCGATTAAATAAAATTGAAGCTCATGTTACTACTCATGGACATGAAGACCATATTGGTGAATCGCCTTGGGTAATGGCATTGTATTTCATTGATTATAAGAAATGGGGCAGGAGCAAGTTGTTTCTGTATAACAAGGGCTTGAAATACTTTGTAAAATATGCATAAATGGTCATTTTCAACTGTCATAATTTAATCACTTATTAAAATTAGGGTATGTTGTAAGGCTAATTACACAAATGTTTGGAGAAAGCAAGGATGTCCAAATGATAAGAGAGTGGAGAACACGAAGATGGTTAAGGTTCTGAAACAGAATTCACTGATATTGATGATGGATGATAGATCATTGATGCAAGGACTGATGAGTCTAAAAATTAAATGAAATCATGAAGCAAAGCCGAGTAGCTATCTAATTTTGGCCAAATTTAATTTTAATTTTGTTGCACGTTTCACATTTAATACAGGTGTAAAGTTTTTTACACCAAGCTCAAGATTAAAATTGGATTGTCACTGGCTTGATATGTATACGACCGTTTAATATTTTAAGGTCATGTTTGTATTTGATAATTCGACACAATTATGTATACGACCATATAATATTTTACAGTCATGTTCGTATTCCTCTTTTTAAGTCTTTTTTGTGTCTTATTATTATTTTATTTTATACATTTTTTGCGTTGAGAATAATAATTAAAATAATCCAACTTAGAAGGTGTTAAAATTATATGTATTTAGATAAAATTTTGATTAATAATATAATACTTTATACAAATTAAGTCCATTTTCTTAAACCCTAAACACCGATCTCTTTTTGTCCTAATCTTGTAAAACTCATGTTCGGCAAATCGACACAGATATGTATACGACCGTTTAATATTTTAAGGTCATGTTCGTATTCGACAATTCGACATAGTTATGTATACGACTGCATAATATTTTACAGTCATGTTCGTATTCCTCTTTTAAGTTTTTTTTGTGTCTTATTATTATTTTATTTAATACGTTTTTTTGCGTTGAGAATAATAATTAAAATAATCCAACTTAGAAGGTGTTAAAATTATATGTATTTAGATAAAATTTTGATTAATAATATAATACTTAATACAAATTAAGTCCATTTTCTTAAACCCTAAACACCGATCTCTTTCTATCCTAATCTTGTAAAACTCAATCTCCATTCAACTTTCATCTTCTCCACCACCTCCTCCCTCCATAATCGATCAAGCACCGTGACTATTAAATTGTGTATCATGGTGTAATGGTGGAGAATTTTGATACGATCACTACTAGAAACACGGACCAATTTCGACGCTTTTGTGACTATTAAATTGTGTATCATGGTGTAATGGTGGAGAATTTTGATACTATATATGGAGGAGAATTTTGCTCCGTTTATCATATCTTGAGATATAAAATGAGGTCGTAAGCCAGTTTGGTTGAGTAAAATATGTTAATGTATGTCAGAAGCCAATTTGGTTGAACAGAATGCATCAACAAAAAACTAGAACACTGATGTTGAAGAAGATAAGTTGTGGTTATATTTTATCATTGCCAACTGTATTTTTTTTTGTTGGTGTACACTTTAATTTCTTGTAGTCTTTTGTAGTTTTTCAGTTTGATTGCACGAGCAACAGATGCTAATGGAGGATTAAACTTTTTTTATGCAGGTGATAAGTGACCTACTTGATCTAAATGGTTTTATGTATTAGAGAAGATGTGCAAGTTTGTTATTATCAACAATCATGTTACTTTTTCTTACCATAGTGAACTAATTATTTAACATTGAAAGGTTCTATATTCAATGGTGAATTTGTGATAGTTTGTTTAAATTTATGAGTTTGGTTTTGGTCAACTATTTAGTCTTTCTAGCTGATGGTTTTCAAAACATATGGATTTCTTTTACTGCTCCATTGATTAATATGATCTATGTTAGCTCCACCACTATTATAACGTTGTCATGGAATTTCGGTATCATACATGTTGTGACTTGAGTTGTCAATTGTCATATATATGTTGAATTTACATTGCAATTTGCAACATGTTGAAAGTGTTGTCAAATGTTCTTTGGCCGCTCGATTCAACCACTCTCCAACAATGCAAGAAATGTATGCAAAAAAAAAAAAGTGCTTTCTTATATATATCTCTGAAAAGTTTTGGCATAATCTGCAAAAATCTGCACACTTGTAACATGTACATCATTTTTTTTTATGACAGATGGGATTTGACTTTGTTGCCAAAGCCCCATATACAATGTTGTATGGGTCGGTGTTTTTTATTGTTCATGGAGTTGCTGAGTCTCTCGACTCAAAAGTGGATAACTGTTGGAGGACTCGAAACTGTTTTGTTGAGGCTTGCTGTTTTTTATTGTTCATGGAGTTGCTGAGTTTCTCAACTCAAAAGTGGCTAACTGTTGGAGGGCTCGGAATTGTATTGTTGAGGCTAGCTGGTCAAGAAGGCAGAATCATGTTCTTGAATTTACATGGAATCTGCCAGTTCTGTTTATTGTGCTTATTTATATTGTTTTTAAGATTGCAAAATTTTATCGAATTATATAATTTTGTAAGGCCCGTGCAAGAGGAGATCATATTACTCGGCTTGATTCTAATTTGATGTGTTCCTATGAATATTTCCGTTGATTTTGAATTTTGTAAAGAAGAGATGATTCGATGCCACACAGGGAAATGATAGTCGGCGTAGGATCATTCAAAATTCTCCTGCAGCAGACGACATGTCCACAAGTTCGATCAGGAAACTTACTTGTAATTCAAGAACAAATCTTTGTTGAATACTCACTGAATGCTGATGGTGGTGAATCCAGTGACGCCTCTGTTAGAGTATAAGCATTTGATTTCTAGCCTTAATCTTTGTTAATAGTTACATCTAGACAATCTTCTGGTGATTTTGTAAAATTTGACACGATGTGATGCATGTCTAATGTTTTAAATGTTTTGTGAACTTTTAGACAAATATTTTTCATAAAACATACAATTTAAGTCTCCGTGCCTTTAACCAAACACTAGTTAAAAACTTTAAAGAGGTAATTGACACTGTCTCCCAATTTTTTTGCCCAAGTAAATATGCTGGCCCAGATTCTTCATCAGTTTTTTTTTTCCTGAGCCCGGATCGTGATGAGCCAGAGTTTAATCAGGATGGGCCGATAAAAATATTATGTCCCAATCAAAATATTTGGCCCAATTTAATATTAGAAGATTGATTTTGAAAGCTCTGTTCCACCATAAAGTAGATTATAGTTAGTAGAAGTCAATAACAATTTATGGATTTAATCGTGCTAAAACCATTTTTATATATATAATCCGGTCCTTCTAAATGATACACAATAGAGTGAATAGATTTGATAAAAAGTATATACGAAACCTCGATAACACTTCCTCCCAAGTAAAAATTAATAACTAATTACTCGATAATAAAAGAAACTCAAAGTTCAAGTTTTTATTCTAAGGGTTTATCTAGTGTGTCCAAATATATACTCGTATTATCTATTTATATACATACCATAAATTTTAACCTCCGTGCGAATGCAATTTAAGAATAGGATTAATCAATTCGAAGAATATTTATTAATGGATGAATATTCAGGTATATAAATTAATGAACTTTCAAAGAGATATACACTAATTAGACCCAAATAATGGTTAGAACTAAATAGGTTAAAGAAGGAAAAAAATATCAAAAAAGTATCTAATCAATTATTTAAACATAAGATTTGTTTAATGTACGAATATACGAATTCACATGCACATATCTGGTATGTGCATGTACTTTTCACATATTATCAAAGACATGCATAATCTTCCAAATGTGCATATATTTACATCTAAATGTACATGTCAATTATATTAATTATGCATATGAATTTTTCATAAGTATATTCATATATTATTAATCCATTCGTACATGAAACTTTTCCTTGTTTTGTATAAAAAAAAAAAGCCTAACTTGAAAAACAAGCAACTTAAAAGACAAAATGTTCTTGAAAACGAAACAAAAAAGGAGCATAGGAAATTATGAACCCTGCAATTACAAATGACATACCGTGTACTTTTCCTTCTATTGGAATCGATTAATCAAATAAAATTTTGATATACAAACTATAGTAAAAAGAAATACTTTTCCTCCATTATTTTTTAAATTATGAAAAGGGAAAAGAAAGATACCCCTTCACTTAAATTAGGAATATGCCATGTATAAATAAACAAAACGCCTATATGCACGCGACTTTTTCTCTATATGCACGCGATTTGGTGCGCAGATGTTATGCGCATAGGTTGGTGCGCAGTTTTCTTGCGCACAAGGGTATTTTCGGGATAAATGTGAAAATTCTGACGATGTCTGTCAAATGTGTGCGCAGTAACAAAGCGCACATAAGATATAATGCGCAAAAGTTCAGCGCACGACGTTTTGGATTCCCGAACGTGTGCGCTGAACTTGTGCGCACATATTAGTGCGCAGAAGAACTGCGCACAGGGGCTATTAAACCCTGCGCCGCAGCTTCTTCTCCTTCCTCCGTTCTTTTATTTTCTGCGCACAGTAACTCGACGGCGCCGATCAGTTTTTTCCCATTTCCGAGCGTTTCCCTCGTCTAAACACAATTCCGTCAATGGATTCCGAACCCCCTCATTCTTCCGGTCCCGACCACACCACTTTCGTCCCAATCCCAACACCTCCGGCGACTTCCGTCCCAACAGAGCCACCTCCGGCGACCTTGTCCGACGATGAAGCGTTGGTGGATGGAGGCGGCCGGCGGTATGCGACTCGAGCGGCGTTGGCAGCGGCAAATGCTCCTCCGGCGACTGTTCCGGCGACTCGGGTTCCGGAGACACCGCACGATCTTTATTCGGTATAAAATTTCTAAACCCGCTTTTTTCAAATATTTATCGTATTTAATTTTGGAAATTTATTCGTAATTTTTTTTTGTAATAATTACGATTAAATTTAAGTTTTTTATGAATTAAATATTAGAATTCGTATCTTAATTGTAATTTAATCGTAATTTTTCATAATTACGTTTAAATTTCAGTTTTTTATGAATTAAATATTACAATTCGTATTAATTGTAATTTAATCGTAATTTTTCATAATTACGATTAAATTTCAGTTTTTTATGAATTAAATATTAGAATTCTTATTAATCGTAATTTTTTATAATTACGATTAAGTTTCAGATTATTATGCATTAATCGAATGCCTAATCGAATTATTATGAATTCGTATTAATTGTAATTTTTTAGTAATAGTAGTGATTATTATTTCGTATTAGTTGAGATGTTTATTTTTTAGTAATTATGAATTAAATATTAGAAACTTAACAGTCATAACTAGTTATGACTTAATTGTTAAATTTCTAACAATTTCTATTAAAAAATTTAGTTTTCGTAGATATAAAGACTCGAATTTGATTACGAAGTTGCAAATTATTTCCGAATATTTTAGTATGAATTAGTCATACTAAAAATGTAAAAACATGTAGACTATACAAGCCGTCATGGATCAGACGGGCAACACGATGCCCGCACCAGTAGCGGAACGGCTTCCACGTCGACATGATGTGGCAGCCGGTGTGCGATTATCGTTCGAGGCCCTCGAACGATTTTTCGGCACCGGATCACCTGAGCGCCGTGAGCCAGGGAATGAGTACGAGGAGGCACAGCTGCAGCAGCAGGAGATAGATGGTTCGCACATGGAGATGGATGGACAGAGAGCAGATTTCCATGACGACGTAGATTATCCTGGTCGATATGTTACTGCGTTCGACCCTATCGAGCCCACACCAGTACAGGCGCAGGTGACCACGGATGACTATGATATCCAGGACGCACCTCTTTTTCAGGATGCTTTACCTCGTAGTTCAGAGCATACAGAGCAGGATTTATTTGCAGTGACAGATGCAGAAACGTCGACATCTTCTCCTCCTACGGTCGCATTTGCAGAGCCAGTCGCATCTTCAGAGCCAGTGTCGGGAGATTTAGACGACGATGACCATGCCCCACAGACATATTTTCCTTGGCTCGGGGAGTCGATGCAGGACATTTGTCTTCCACGTGCGCCTCACCTATTGTGTTCTTATGAGACGCATATAGCGAGAAGGATATGGTCGCGTGGTCCTCTTCCAGGGCCCGCTCCCGATGTACCATTGGTGCCCCCGGTGCAGGTTAGGAAGCATGCCCGTGCGGGGGAAGCTGTAGGCCGAGGCCGAGGTGGTGGGAGAGGGAGAGGGAGAGGTAGAGGGAGAGGGAGAGGGAGAGGTCAGGAGGGTGCTGAGGGAGTTGGTGGTGAGGGTGTTGCTGCTGAGGGAGTCGCTGAGGGGGCTGCAGTTGAGGAGGTTGTTGGTGAGGAGGTTGCGGCTCCAGTTAGAGGTGGTCGTCGTCCCAGGCAGAGACGACGAGTAGGAGATATTCAGGCAGAGGATGAGCCAGAGGATGGGGACGGGGATGAGGCCGAGGCTGAGGCGGCTCCGTTAGATCCGGTATGTTCAATAACATTGATCTGAATGCTTATAATAAGTTATACGTTTCTTATTTACTAACCAGACGCAAATTTTTTTCTGTACTTATTTAGGCTAGGAAGCTCCTGAGGGTGATGTACAGATCTGCACAGGTTCATGATTATGAGCATCATATTTCAGCTGAGGAGGGTACATGGTTCAGGCTTGCTGAGCGTTCTGGGCTGACAGAGTTGCGCCGAGTGGGCATAGCGTCTCAGATCGATGCTGCATTGATTTCTGCTTTTGTGGAGAGGTGGCATCCAGAGACCAACACTTTCCACATGCCATTTGCTGAGATGACCATCTGCCTACATGACGTGATGCAGATCCTCAGAGTCCGTATACATGGTCGTAGCTGCAATTCACCTATGACAGATGACCAGATCTATGCGGCGCTTGCGGACGCTATGGGTCAGGAGGCTGATGACATGAAGGCATGTTATAGCTCAGGTGGCATTCATTTCGGTGCCCTCAATGCTCGGTTGGAAGTTTTGTTTGATGCGCCAGTCAGGAATGAGAGTCACATTGCCACTCTGTATCTCCTTTTGCTTCTGGGCTCGACTGTCTTGGTGGACAGGTCGACAAAGGGTGTCAAGGTCCAGTACGCGGCGCTTGTTCTCAACCATGATCGTACAGGGGACATTGCATGGGGAGCCGGCATACTTGCGTTAGTGTATCGCAATTTAGGGTCTGCATCTAGAGTCGAGACGACAACCATTGGTTCATGTGGGATTCTTCTGAGGGTAAGATCTTGTCGTTAACGTCTTGGTGAATAACTCTTTACTATTCACGTAGTTTTACTAATAATCTGTAATTGTTTATATGTAGTGCTGGATCTGGGCATACTTTCCTCATTTTCGTGATCACTTTGTCACGAACCCTGCATTCGCCCATGGAGATGCTGCTGTAGGATTGTATACACCACTTAGCTCGGATACTGGGCGTTTGGTTGCCATCCGTCGCATGCTCGACAGCATGAGATATGAGCAGGTTTGGATTTAATTTCTTATATTTTTTATTTCATTACCGCAATACGTGTCTAATTTGGCTTGTTATTTGTTTCAGGTTAACTGGCAGCCATGGAGAGATTTGGACTTCAACTCACCAGAGGTTTCTCCTACGAGATTTGAGGGCGTATTGAGCATCTGGAAATTTCATGAGGCCTACAACCCTAGGAGAGTCCTGCGGCAGTTTGGGCGGGCTCAGCCCGTTCCCGACCCACCCATTCAGCCGTTGTCATTTCATCGGCCCATGGGTTGCACGAGGTATGACGTCGTTTATGCACCTGAGCTTCTTCTTGCATGGGACGCAGAGCCGAGGCCTCTGATCGATCTGGATGGGCCGGTTGCAGAGCCAGCATGGAAGATGTCTGATGACTATATGGATTGGCTGGACGAGTTCTCACATCCCGTCGTCGATCCATCCTCTGAGAGACATGATCGCCCGCCTCGCTATGGATATACCTGGGTGCCTATCGATGCATTAGCGGTATGTAAAATTTTATAAAGTTTGTACAAAACTTAGCTTTAGACCTTAACTAACGATTAAATTTACGTTTTGTTTGCAGCGTTGTCAGATCCTTCAAGCCATGATGCACTCTTTTCTAGACACCCCTATCTCGGATCGACCTTGGGCCACTGAAGATGTGATTCGTGGTTGGCTTGCAATCTTAGAGGCACCTCAGGCACCTTTGGCACCATCTCCCCCACGTGCATCGCGGATGCCACCACCACCACCTCCTGTTTTCCGAGATTCTGTTCATGAGAGTGGCCAGGGGAGTGGATGCGGCACTCAGGAGGATGCGCACCAAGATGATATGACTCAGGGTGATGTGCCTCGGGAAGATGCTCCGCCTTATACTCAGGAGACTCAGGATTAGACGCTTGACGTCTGTTTTTGTTTGATGGATGTTTTATGTACGATTGATGTTTTATGTATGCATTTTTCTTGTGTGATGGTTTTAAATTTTATGTTTTGCTTGTTTGAATATTCAAAACGACTCCGAACAATAATGCAAATACAAATCTGAACAACAAGACGTGAAAAACTATATTGATTTGAAAACGAAATACAAATTTCAACAACAACACTACACAAAGAGATGGTGAGGAAGACCAACCTATGAAGATCCCCAAACCGATGATTGGTTTCGATGTTCGGAGTCGGCAATATGTACCAACTAATAACCAGTTTCCAAACTCTTATTAGTTCGTACATTTTGCTAAATCCGAACATCGAAACCAATATCGGTTGGGGATCTTTATAGGTTGTCCCTCCTCAACTTCTCTTTGTCCAGTGCTATGCTTGTTTACTAACGATTACAACAACCACTTAACTAACAATTACAACAACGAACTAACGATTAAAACAACCACTTAACTAACGATTGGAAGCCAGGGTCGCCTTAAGATCGGCGTTTTCCTCCTCCAACGTACGTATCTTCGAGAATAGATCTCTTATTGCAGCTAAGGAGTAACAAGGGTGTGGTGGATCGATCCACTCGCGGAATTCACAAATGTAACCACCAGTACCAGCGCATGTCCAGAACCTTCGAGCGAGGTTTCTTCGAGATTCTGAACTCCTCATTACCGCTGGTCGATCACATTTACAATAAAAAAGGGCAGCGTTGCTTGATGATGAACTGTGCGACATAGCGAGTGTTAAGAGACAAATGGTGAGATTGGTGAGGTTAAGAGAGAGATGGTGAGATTGGTGAATTGAGGTGAGTGCAACCCCCCTTTTATAGCTTCGGTTTTTCTGTTGAAATATGACCGTTGCGTGCGCAGATGTTATGCGCACGCAACGGTCATATTTTAACGGTCTTCAACCGTGCGCAGATCTAATGCGCACAGAATCATGTGCGCAGATCTAATGCGCACAGAATCATGTGCGCAGATCTAATGCGCATATAAGGCCATCAGGACCGATAAGGGTTTTTTTGCGTTTTCGCGTATTTTCGATCAACTTTTTGTGACGGGGAGACCGTATACACACTTTATATGCCTAATAACACTATTTTGTATAAGCTTTTCAAACATAATCCACATCGATGTGCTAGACCCTTCATATCGCAACTATTTCGAAGAATGAAAGACTAGTGAAGGTTTACAAAGGAGGTGTTACTCGAAGAGTTCGAGTTTTCGACTCGAACTTACCGACAAGGTTAAATAGCTATAATATGCATTGAAAACAAGTTTCATTGCATTCCGACGTCGTTTGGGCATCGAACCGCCTATTCTCGACCTTAATAGGCCATCAGGACCGATAAGGCGTTTTTGCGTTTTCGCGTATTTTCGATCAACTTTTTGTGAAGGGGAGACCTTATACACTCTTTATATGCCTAATAACACATAATTGTATAAGTTTTAAAAACATAATCAACACCCATGTACTAGACCCTTCATATCTCAAGTACTTCGACTATTTCGAAGAATGAAAGACTAGTGAAGGTTTACAAAGGAGGTGTTACTCGAAGAGCTCGAGTTTTCGACTCGAAGTTACCGACAAGGTTAAATAGCTATAATATGCATTGAAAACAAGTTTCATTGCATTCCGACGTCGTTTGGGCATCGAACCGCCTATTCTCGACCTTAATAGGCCATGAGGACCGATAAGGCGTTTTTGCGTTTTTGAGTATTTTCGATCAACTTTTTGTGAAGGGGAGACCTTATACACTCTTTATATGCCTAATAACATATAATTGTATAAGGTTTTGAAACATAATCAACACCCATGTACTAGACCCTTCATATCTCAACTACTTCGACTATTTCGAAGAATGAAAGACTAGTGAAGGTTTACAAAGGAGGTGTTACTCGAAGAGTTCGAGTTTTCGACTCGAACTTACCGACAAGGTTAAATAGCTATAATATGCATTGAAAACAAGTTTCATTGCATTCCGACGTCGTTTGGGCATCGAACCGCCTATTCTCGACCTTAACAGGCCATCAGGACCGATAAGGCGTTTTTGCGTTTTCGCGTATTTTCGATCAACTTTTTGTGACGGGGAGACCGTATACACACTTTATATGCCTAATAACACATAATTGTATAAGTTTTTCAAACATAATCCACATCGATGTGCTAGACCCTTCATATCGCAACTATTTCGAAGAATGAAGAGTATAGTGCGCAGTGGTAGAACGCACAGAAATTTCAGCCATGCGCTAAGGTAAAGCGCACCTATTCTGTAACTTTTTGAATCTGTAACTTTTGCTGCGCAGGTGTAACGCGCACAGAAAATTACCGTTAAAAATTTGTGCGCAGCTACATAGCGCACTTTTAGTTACCGTTATTTTGAATCGGTAACTCCTTGTGCGCAGAATCAACGCGCACCATATACATAAATTCCTATAAAACCAACTGTTTGAAGGTGGTGATTTCTTCATCCATCTCAACTAGTTCATGCATCTCAACTACAGCAAAAATCGAAGTTTCCCTACTTAATCGGTAAATTTTTCTTTTGTTCATTTTTGTACATGCTTTGTTTTTTGTATATGCTTTCATGTTTATAACTAAAGTTTTATTATTTACTTATTTCGAAGAACATAACTACGAATATGGCATCATCATCATCCCCAAGACGTGTGAAGCCTGACCCTCCACAGATAATGTGTACTGATACAAAAAGGTGTCGCCAAATGTGTAATGTTTACGTTAACAATGACGAAGACATGCCTGACCAGTATGGACGAAGGCATTATGCATGCAATTGTTTCTTCGGAATCAGGTTTATTGATCCAGAGCATACCCCTACTGCTTTACGTGCTATCACGAAATTAATCATCAAGAAAAAGAAGAGTGACAATAGAGTGAAGGTCCTGATGGAAAGGTTTAAGATTAAAGAAAAAGAATTGCGGTTGATGGTTTGTAGTATCGTCTATGCTTCCGACTGCTCTTCCTCTTCTGTCGACGACGCCTAAATCGTAGACATCTAATGTTATGAGCATTGTGTACTTTCATTACGTACTTTCATTATGTACTTTCATTATGTATTTTCATTGTCGCTTCTTTGTCTCTCGAACGTGTTAAGAAATTCCAATGCAATCTGATCCATTCATTGTTATATAAAGCACAATTACACTACTACCAAAATAACAAATACGAAACATTAAAAACCAAGGCATTACAAACTAAGAAATTCCAATGCGTCTTCTAATTATTACATGACAATCTCACTCAGTCAGATATGTGAACGGGTTCGGTCCCTCCTTTATACATGAATGGATCTGGTGCCCGACCATTTGAAATGCGGTACTCTCGATACATCCTCAAATTGTCCCCAAATGTTTCTTCCCACCATTGAATGTTTGGATCTACGTGTTTCTTCCACGAACCGGGAGTATGCGGTAGTGGCGAACCAACCATCAACGCCACCTATATAAACACAATCGACTTAAGATATTAAACAAAAAACTATGATTACACAAGTATCAAGTACAATTGTCTACTTTACCGGTATGAAGTGGTCACGGTTGCCTACGTGTGCCATTCCGAAAATCTGTCGTGGAGGATCAGCGTTTTCTGTTCTACACCTTAGCGGTAAGCAAAAGGTCGGAGCATCCCAACACAATAACACGAGGCCAACTTGGTATAGGGTGGCAAACACTAAGCCCATCAGTGGAAAGTGCAACCAGTACAGTTCTGAACAAGGGCTTCTGCAATGGTTAACTTGGAGAATAAGATCCTCCCAAGTACCCGGACGAAGACGACGACGAATAGGCTCGTACAATTCTCGGTTCTGAAGCAGCTCCGTTACCAGCTCACGCCGAATGTTTCCGTACTCTTGTTCTTTTCTTCCCAGAAGTAAGGCCATCGACCTATAACCACAATGTCCGTCAGAACGTACCTGTCTAACATCTGTGATGTATGGAAGCCAAAAATCATCCAAATTGTCAATGCCGAAGTCAACCCCCCTATGAATGAGAGGAACACCAAGTTCTTCAGGGCACTGATCGAAGTCAGTGTAGTTTGATCCTTCAGGCTGTGATAGGTCGGGCATGGGTTGAGAATGCAACTCCTCGGCCTCAATGACCACGGGAAGTGATGTCGTTGTTTGCTCTCTAGGACGACCTGGTCGTTTTGCTCCTGTATTGTTTGCCTTCTTCTTTCCTTTTGATTTCTGCTTTGCCTCCTCCTTCTCATACTTCTCCAGCTCTTCTTGTTTGTGCTCAAAATAACTCTTCTCTCTCGATTCCTCCTTGTCATTTTCACTGTCATCCTCCTCCTTTTTAGGACGACCTGGCCGTCTTGCTCTTGTACTCTTCTTTCCTTTTGATTTCTGCTTTGCCTCCTCCATCTCATACTGCTCCATATCTTCTTGTTTTATGTCATCCTCCTTGTCATTTTCACTGTCAACCTCCTCCTTATCCTTGTTCTTTGCACCCTTTGGCCTGCCTTTTCTTCTCACATTTGTCGGTTCTTTCAAGGTAGTTAGTTCAGGATGCTCCAAGTCCTGATACAACTCACCTAGCTGGTATGCCGTGCTTTTCTTCAAGGTTCCAAGTTCCAACTTGGTGAACATTTCATGGAGTCGCAACTCTATAATGTTCATTCGGACCTTCAGATTTGGGTCGTCTTCTGTTTCAGGAGTGTCATCCCAATGCAAATCCCTCCAGAACGGGTGAATGTCATCCTCAATCAGGGGTGTGTTTGAAATGATAGCGTGTGCAATTTGATGGACGCACGGCAACCCAAGACAGTTCCTCACCCAATGGTCGGTGCATTGTTCAGGAAATTTCCCCGTCAACATGATCTCATAAGTAGCCAACAAATGATCAAAACACCTGTCTGACACTTTGTAGAATAGTCGGGAAAAAATAGCCCTTCCAAGCGGATGCATGTTTGGATCATCAAAATCAGTTGGTCGTTTGGAGAGAGACATGTTCATGCTCGCCCTAATTGAATCAATCTGAAGGAGTACTGAATGATGGATCCGTACGATCACTCTGTTAAAGCCCCCTCTGCTGGAACCAATAATATCTTTCAAAACCTTGTGCATCCCTTCAACTCTAAAAAACAGTTAAGTTGGTAAGTTCAGAAAGTACGCCGTTATGATATAATCGTCTTTAACTAAAAAATATCAATATTTACCTGTTTGAAGTCCTCGTAAGGAAATGAAGCTTATGATCTGTCCAAGCCCTCACTATACTTGTCTTGTGAGGATTAAGCCATGTTCTCTCGACGTATCCCACAAGGCCGCTCTTCCAAGATCTCTTCAACTGTTCGAGCCGCAGTTCATAGGTCTCTTCAGTAGCTGAGCAAAATAGTCCCCAACATTGTCCTGCAAAGGCTTCCACTTTAATTTGTCTCTTTAGGATGGTCGAAGCATGTGCCTCAATGTTGTGTTTGATATGCACCCAACACAACAGATGTTGAACTTCGCTCCCGAAAACAGTCTTTATCCCTTTTATCAGCGCGTCTTCGCAATCTGTCATTATAGCCGTTGGCATCACTCCCAAATCTATGAATAATGACTTCAATTGAATCATTATCCATGTGTAATGATAAATCCTTTCCGCTTTAGTGAATGCATACGCGATGTTGAACGTCTTGTGTGTACTGGTGAATCCAACGATCTCTACGAGCGGCATTTCATATCTATTGAAACATTAACATATATCACTACAGATCATATATCATTATCCGAACTAAATATCGACCAAGGTATTGTAGAGACTTACTTGTTTGTCTTGTACGTCGCATCGATAATTACCACGTACGGGTACTTCTTCAACAAACGCAACGACTCTTGGTTAGCAAAGAATAATAATGCAACCTCTCCGTTTGTCGTGTCTCTATGTGGGTGAACTACGTAGTCGTGGTCTCGCAAAAACTTAAGCGACCACTGTGTCACGTTTAGCTCTCCACGATCTTTGTAATTCAGCTTCTGCAAAAAGTTTGCAACTTGTCTCCTTGAAGTAACATTACCAGGGTACTTCTCCCTCAATTTAGAGATAATTTCTTTTGGCGTCTTGCGTCCAGTTCCATCTCCCCACCGCCTAGCACAAAGCTCTTGCTCCTCCGTCATTCGACCCATGAATGCATTCCCATGAAAACTAGCAAGTAGCACATGGTTATGCCGACCTTCTATAAAACCTAAAATCCATTTTTCTCCTGCGACCCCGGGAATGTTTTTCTTTCACACTGCCAGTAGCTGAAATCTACACTCACACTTCTTCGACTTCGACTTTCTAAGCCTAGGAACAGCCAACTCTGGAATCTCTTTGTTCACCTTTGGCCTCCCAGATCTTGGTTTTCCAAATCTATCGCACACAATACTTATTTGGTACGAACTTGAATTACGCGTTACCAAAGCTATCACTAACTCCTTTCCTCTATCTCTCGCCCACTCGTACAATTCTTGCGGAGTATCCCAATATTGTGCGGTTCTAAAATAATCCGAATAATCTTTCCCCTATACGTAATTGTAGAGCGACAATTACACTACTATCAAAATAACAAGGCAAAATACGAATCATTACTTTAAACTAATTAGGCTATCATATGAAACTAATTAGGCTATCATATGAAACTAATTAGGCTAGCATATGAAACTAATTAGGCCATCATATGAAACTAATTAGGCTAGCATAAGAAACTAATTAGGCTAGCATAAGAAACTAATTAGGCTTGCATAAGAAACTAATTAGGCTAGCATATGAAACTAATTACGCTAGCATATGAAACTAATTTGAAACTAATTACGCTACCATATGTTTCAAATTATAACATATTATACTAACCACAAATTCACCACTCGGATCCCAGTCGCCGAACTCTTCGTCTTCTAAGAAACCATCCAACCATTCGTCGTCGTTCGGGTCGTCTTCCTCTTCTTGTGATCCGCTATCCCAATCGTGTGCTTCATCACTATCTTCACAACTTTGATTAATCAACTCTAACATACGAGAGTTTTGATTACGACGAGACATTTTGAATGAATTTGTTGGAAAACGAAGAGGTTTTGAATGAATTTGTTGGAAATGAAGAGATTATGGCTTTATATAGGCACATTTATGACCGTTGTGGTCCAAATGAAACTGTAAAGACTCGTGCTCTAACCATCCGCGCACAAACCCAAACCCTAAAACACCTGTGCGCAGAACCTAAGCGCACAGTTTTACATTTAACGGCTACTTTTTTCAAAAATTTCAACGGCTACTATGTTTGAACAGTGCGCAGAAACACGGCGCACAGATTCTCAACCTGTGCGCAGTAGTTAGGCGCACAAGGTGTTACAGACTAAAAATTTACGAAAAGTACCCGTAATACCCCGTAAAACACGTATGCGCATAAGAACTGCGCACAGATGCGTGCGCATAAGTTGCGCGCACAGAATCGCGTGCATATATGCCTCGATTCGCGTGCATATAGCCATTGCCTAAATAAAGTGGTAAGGAAAGCCATTCATGTTATATTCTGAACTTGTAATTTGAATTAGGAATATGTCACATGTATAGTATACACTAATTATTAAAAATGTATATTTCAAATCAAGCAATAATTATGGAACACAAGTACTCATAATTCGTATGTTATTATGATGTACCCTTCATTGTCCAACCCAGGTGAGTATATTATTACCAAACACCATATCCTCCGATTCAGATGTCTTGTCGTTCCATATTTATAAACACGATATATATTAGGCTAATTACAGTAGATTTTAATTTAGGGTTAGCTACGAGATATATTAAGGATGAGGTTTGAGTGAGAACACTTTTTACGACGAGAACGTGAGAATGACTAATGTTCATTAAAATATAAATAAATGTTCATGAAATTGTACTCAAATGTTCATCAAACTTTTTGATGCACGTCATTTGAAAAAGTGATGCACATGTAATACTTTTACATGAATGTTTTTTTATGTTTTTTTCAGTTTTTTGGATGTTTTTAAGTTTGTCGACGAATGTTCACCAAGTTAGTAGTAAATATTCACCCCATTCTTACGTTCATATTTTGAAGTTTATTCTCACCCGATATTTTTCCATACGATAATTCCTACTATATGTACGTGTATAGTGCTTATTGTGAGAAAAATATTTCACTACAGTGCTATTGTGGTATGTTTTTCTTTGTAACATAGAGTGGTATAATATTATAACGAAACGCCTATATGCACGCGACTTTTTCTCTATATGCACGCGATTTGGTGCGTAGATGTTATGCGCATAGGTTGGTGCGCATTTTTCTTGCGCACAAGGGTATTTTCGGGATAAATGTGAAAATCCTGACGATGTCTGACAAATGTGTGCGCAGGACAAAAGCGCACAGAAGAAATAATGCGCAAAAGTTCAGCGCATGACGTTTCGGATTCCCGAATGTGTGCGCTGAACGTTTGCGCACAGGATTAGTGCGCAGAAGAACTGCGCACAGGGTCTTTTAAACCCTTGCGCAACTTCTTTTTCTTCCTTCTTTCTCTTCTTTTGTGCATTTTTTATTTCGACGGCGCCGACCACCTTTTTTCCATTTCCGAGCGTTTCCCTCGTCTAAACACAATTCCGTCAATGGATTCTGAACCCCCTCATTCTTCCGGTCCCGACCACACCACTTCCGTCCCAATCCCAACACCTTCGGCGACTTCCGTCCCAACGGAGCCACCTCCGGCGACCTTGTCCGACGATGAAGCGTTGGTGGATGGAGGCGGCCGGCGGTATGCGACTCGAGCGGCGTTGGCAGCGGCAAATGCTCCTCCTCCGACTATTACGGCGACAATTCCGGCGAGGGCTAGGGTTCCGGCGACTCGGGTTCCAGCGACGACGACTACGGATCCGGAGACATCGCACGAGCTTTATTCGGTATAAAATTTCTAAACCCGCTTTTTTCAAATATTTATCGTATTTAATTTTGGAAATTTATTCGTAATTTTTTTTTTTTGTAATAATTACGATTAAATTTAAGTTTTTTATGAATTAAATATTAGAATTCGTATCTTAATTGTAATTTAATCGTAATTTTTCATAATTACGTTTAAATTTTAGTTTTTTATGAATTAAATATTAGAATTCGTATTAATTGTAATTTAATCGTAATTTTTCATAATTACGATTAAATTTCAATTTTTTATGAATTAAATATTAGAATTCTTATTAATCGTAATTTTTTTATAATTACGATTAAGTTTCAGATTATTATGCATTAATCGAATTATTATGAATTCGTATTAATTGTAATTTTTTAGTAATAGTAGTGATTATTATTTCGTATTAGTTGAGATGTTTATTTTTTAGTAATTATGAATTAAATATTAGAAACTTAACAGTCATAACTAGTTATGACTTAATTGTTAAATTTCTAACAATTCCTATTAAATAATTTAGTTTTCGTAGATATAAAGACTCGAATTTGATTACAAAGTTGCAAATTATTTCCGAATATTTTAGTATGAATTAGTCATACTAAAAATGTAAAAACATGTAGACTATACAAGCCGTCATGGATCAGACGGGCAACACGATGCCCGCACCAGTAGCGGAATGGCTTCCACGTCGACATGATGTGGCAGCCGGTGTGCGATTAGAGTTTGAGGCCCTCGAACGATTTTTCGGCACCAGATCACTTGAGCGTCGTGAGCCAGAGAATGAGTACGACGAGGCACAGCTGCAACAGCAGGAGATAGATGGTTCGCATATGGAGATAGATGGACAGACAGGAGATTTCCATGACGACGTAGATTATCCTGGTCGATATCTTACTGGGTTCGACCCTATCGAACCCACACCAGTACAGGCACAGGTGACCACAGATGACTATGATATCCACGACGCACCTCTATTTCAAGATGTTGTACCTCGCAGTTCAGAGCATACAGAGCAGGATTTACCTGCAGTGACAGATGCAGAAACGTCGACATCTTCTCCTCCTACGGTCGCATCTGCAGAGCCAGTCACATCTTCAGAGCCAGTGTCAGGAGATTTAGACGACGATGACCATGCCGTAGCGACCTATTTTCCTTGGCTCGGGGACTCAATGCAGGACATTTGTCGTCCACGTGCGCCTCACCTACTGTGTTCTTATGAGACGCATATAGCGAGATGGATATGGTCGCGTGGTCCTCTTCCAGGGCCTGCTCCCGATGTACCATTGGTGCCCCCGGTGCAGGTTAGGAAGCGTGCCCGTGCGGGGGAAGCTGTAGGCCGAGGTGGTGGTGAGGGTGCTGTAGGCAGAGGCCGAGGTGGTGGGAGAGGGAGAGGGAGAGGGAGAGGTAGAGGGAGAGGGAGAGGGAGAGGCCAGGAGGGTGCTGAGGGAGTTGGTGGTGAGGGTGTTGCTGCTGAGGGAGTCGCTGAGGGGGCTGCAGTTGAGGAGGTTGTTGTTGAGGAGGTTGCGGCTCCAGTTAGAGGTGGTCGTCGTCCCAGGCAGAGACGACGAGTAGGAGATATTCAGCCAGAGGATGAGCCAGAGGATGGGGACGGGGATGAGGCCGAGGTTGACGCGGCTCCGTTAGATCCGGTATGTTCAATAACATTGATCTGAATGCTTATAATAAGTTATACGTTTCATATTTACTAACCGGACGCAATTTTTTTTCTGTACTTATTTAGGCTAGGAAGCTCCTGAGGGTGATGTACAGATCTGCACCGGTTCATGATTATGAGCATCATATTTCAGCTGAGGAGGGTACATGGTTCAGGCTTGCTGAGCGTTCTGGGCTGACAGAGCTGCGCCGAGTGGGCATAGCGTCTCAGATCGATGCTGCATTGATTTCTGCTTTTGTGGAGAGGTGGCATCCAGAGACCAACACTTTCCACATGCCATTTGCTGAGATGACCATCTGCCTACATGACGTGATGCAGATCCTCAGAGTCCGTATACATGGTCGTAGCTGCAATTAACCTATGACAGATGACCAGATCTATGCGGCGCTTGCGGACGCTATGGGTCAGGAGGCTGATGACATGAAGGCATGTTATAGCTCAGGTGGCATTCATTTCAGTGCCCTCAATGCTCGGTTGGAAGTTTTGTTTGATGCGCCAGTCAGGAATGAGAGTCACATTGCCACTCTGTATCTCCTTTTGCTTCTGGGCTCGACTGTCTTGGTGGACAGGTCGACAAAGGGTGTCAAGGTCCAGTACGCGGCGCTTGTTCTCAACCATGATCGTACAGGGGACATTGCATGGGGAGCCGGCATACTTGCGTTAGTGTATCGCAATTTAGGGTCTGCATCTAGAGTCGAGACGACAACCATTGGTTCATGTGGGATTCTTCTGAGGGTAAGATCTTGTCTTTAACGTCTTGGTGAATAACTCTTAACTATTCACGTAGTTTTACTAATAATCTGTAATTGTTTATATGTAGTGCTGGATCTGGGCATACTTTCCTCATTTTCGTGATCACTTTGTCACGAACCCTGCATTCGCCCATGGAGATGCTGCTGTAGGATTGTATACACCACTTAGCTCGGATACTGGGCGTTTGGTTGCCATCCGTCGCATGCTCGACAACATGAGATATGAGCAGGTTTGGATTTAATTTCTTATATTTTTTATTTCATTACCGCAATACGTGTCTAATTTGGCTTGTTATTTGTTTCAGGTTAACTAGCAGCCATGGAGAGATTTGGACTTCAACTCACCAGAGGTTTCTCCTACGAGATTTGAGGGCGTATTGAGCATCTGGAAATTTCATGAGGCCTACAACCCTAGGAGAGTCCTGCGGCAGTTTGGGCGCGTTCAGCCCATTCCCGACCCACCCATTCAGCCGTTGTCATTTAATCGGCCCATGGGTTGCACGAGGTATGACATCGTTTATGCACCTGAGCTTCTTCTTGCATGGGACGCAGAGCCGAGGCCTCTGATCGATCTGGATGGGCCGGTTGCAGAGCCAGCATTGAAGATGTCTGATGACTATATGGATTGGTTGGACGAGTTCTCACATCCCGTTGTCGATCCATCCTCTGAGAGACATGATCGCCCGCCTCGCTATGGATATACCCCGGTGCCTATCGATGCATTAGTGGTATGTAAAATTTTATAAAGTTTGTACAAAACTTAGCTTTAGACCTTAACTAACGATTAAATTTACGTTTTGTTTGCAGCGTTGTCAGATCCTTCAAGCCATGATGCACTCTTTTCTAGACACCCCTATCTCAGATCGACCTTGGGCCACTGAAGATGTGATTTGTGGTTGGCTTGCAATCTTAGAGGCACCTCAGGCACCTTTGGCACCATCTCCCCCACGTGCATCGCGGATGCCACCACCACCACCTCATGTTTTCCGAGATTCTGTTCATGAGAGGGGCCAGGGGAGTGGATGCGGCACTCAGGATGATACGACTCAGGAGGATGCGCACCAAGATGATATGACTCAGGGTGATGTGCCTCGGGAAGATGCTCCGCCTTATACTCAGGAGACTCAAGATTAGACGCACGACTTCTGTTTTTGTTTGATGGATGTTTTATGTACGATTGATGTTTTATGTATGCCTTTTTCTTGTGTGATGGTTTTAAATTTTATGTTTTACTTGTTTGAATATTCAAAACGACTCCGAACAATAATGCAAATACAAATCTGAACAACAAGACGTGAAAAACTATATTGATTTGAAAACGAAATACAAATTTCAACAACAACACTACACAAAGAGATGGTGAGGAAGACCAACCTATCAAGATCCCCAAACCGATGATTGGTTTCGATGTTCGGAGTCGGCAATATGTACCAACTAATAACCAGTTTCCAAACTCTTATTAGTTCGTACATTTTGCTAAATCCGAACATCGAAACCAATATCGGTTGGGGATCTTTATAGGTTGTCCCTCCTCAACTTCTCTTTGTCTAGTGCTATGCTTGTTTACTAACGATTACAACAATGACTTAACTAACGATTACAACAACCACTTAACTAACAATTACAACAACGAACTAACGATTAAAACAACCACTTAACTAACGATTGGAAGCCAGGGTCGCCTTAAGATCGGCGTTTTCCTCCTCCAACATACGTATCTTCGAGAATAGATCTCTTATTGCAGCTAAGGAGTAACAAGGGTGTGGTGGATCGATCCACTCGCGAAATTCACAAATGTAACCACCAGTACCAGCGCATGTCCAGAACCTTCGAGCGAGGTTTCTTCGAGATTCTGAACTCCTCATTACCGTTGGTCGATCACATTTACAATAAAAAAGGGCAGCGTTGCTTAATGATGAACTGTGCGACATAGCGAGTGTTAAGAGAAAAATGGTGAGATTGGTGAGGTTAAGAGAGAAATGGTGAGATTGGTGAATTGAGGTGAGTGCAACCCCCCTTTTATAGCTTCGTTTTTTGCTGTTGAAATATGACCGTTTCGTGCGCAGATGTTATGCGCACGCAACGGTCATATTTTAACGGTCTTCAACCGTGCGCTTAACACTTGCGCAAATAATATACGTGCGCATTTGGCATGCGCACAAGAAACTGTGCGCACTCAAAATGCGCAAAGAATCATGTGCACAGATCTAATGCGCATATAAGGCCTCCAAGGCGTTTTCGCGTAATTTCGATCAACTTTTTGTGACGGGGAGACCGTATACACACTTTATATGCCTAATAACACTAGTTTGTATAAGTTTTTCAAACATAATCCACATCGATGTGCTAGACCCTTCATATCGCAACTATTTCGAAGATTGAAAGACTAGTGAAGGTTTACAAAGGAGGTGTTACTCGAAGAGCTCGAGTTTTGACTCGAAGTTACGAACAAGGTTAAATAGCTATAATATGCATTGAAAACAAGTTTCATTGCATTCCGACGTCGTTTGGGCATCGAACCGCCTATTCTGGACCTTAACAGGCCATCAGGACCGATAAGGGTTTTTTTGCGTTTTCGCGTATTTTCGATCAACTTTTTGTGACGGGGAGACCGTATACACACTTTATATGCCTAATAACACATAATTGTATAATATTTTGAAACATAATCAACATCGATGTACTAGACCCTTTATATCTCAACTATTTCGAAGAATGAAAGACTAGTGAAGGTTTACAAAGGAGGTGTTACTCGAAGAGCTCGAGTTTTTGACTCGAAGTTACCGACAAGGTTAAATAGCTATAATATGCATTGAAAACAAGTTTCATTGCATTCCGACGTCGTTTGGGCATCGAACCGCCTATTCTGGACCTTAACAGGCCATCAGGACCGATAAGGGTTTTTTTGCGTTTTCGCGTATTTTCGATCAACTTTTTGTGACGGGGAGACCGTATACACACTTTATATGCCTAATAACACTAGTTTGTATAAGTTTTTCAAACATAATCCACATCGATGTGCTAGACCCTTCATATCGCAACTATTTCGAAGATTGAAGAGTATAGTGCGCAGTGGTAGAACGCACAGAAATTTCAGCCATGCGCTAAGGTAAAGCGCACCTATTCTGTAACTTTTTGAATCTGTAACTTTTGGTGCGCAGGTGTAACGCGCACAGAAAATTACCGTTAAAAATTTGTGCGCAGCTACATAGCGCACTTTTAGTTACCGTTATTTTGAACCGGTAACTCCTTGTGCGCAGAAGCAACGCGCACCATATACATAAATTCCTATAAAACCAACGGTTTGAAGGTGGTGATTTCTTCATCCATCTCAACTAGTTCATCCATCTCAACTAGAGCAAAAATCGAAGTTTCCCTACTTAATCGGTAAATTTTTCTTTTGTTCATTTTTGTATATGCTTTGTTTTTTGTATATGCTTTCATGTTTATAACTAAAGTTTTTTATTATTTACTTATTTGGAAGAACATAACTACGAATATGACATCATCATCATCATCACCAAGACGTGTGAAGCCTGACCCTCCACAGATAATGTGTACTGGTACAAAAAGGTGTCGCCAAATGTGTAATGTTTACGTTAGCAATGACGAAGACATGCCTGACCAGTATGGACGAAGGCATTATGCATGCAATTGTTTCTTCGGAATCAGGTTTATTGATCCAGAGCATACCCCTACTGCTTTACGTGCTATCACGAAATTAATCATCAAGAAAAAGAAGAGTGACAATAGAGTGAAGGTTCTGATGGAAAGGTTTAAGATTAAAGAAAAAGAATTGCGGTTGATGGTTTGTAGTATCGTCTATACTTCCGACTCCTCTTCCTCTTCTGCCGACGACGCCTAAATCGTAGACATCTAATGTTATGAGCATTGTGTACTTTCGTTGTGTACTTTCATTACGTACTTTCATTATGTACTTTCATTATGTATTTTCATTGTCGCTTCTTTGTCTCTCGAACGTGTTAAGAAATTCCAATGCAATCTGATCCATTCATTGTTATATAAAGCACAATTACACTACTACCAAAATGACAAATACGAAACATTAAAAACCAAGGCATTACAAACTAAGAAATTCCAATGCGTCTTCTAATTATTACATGACAATCTCACTCAGTCAGATATGTGAACGGGTTCGGTCCCTCCTTTATACATGAATGGATCTGGTGCCCGACCATTTGAAATGCGGTACTCTCGATACATCCTCAAATTGTCCCCAAATGTTTCTTCCCACCATTGAATGTTTGGATCTACGTGTTTCTTCCACGAACCGGGAGTATGCGGTAGTGGCGAACCAACCATCAACGCCACCTATATAAACACAATCGACTTAAGATATTAAACAAAAAACTATGATTACACAAGTATCAAGTACAATTGTCTACTTTACCGGTATGAAGTGGTCACGGTTGCCTACGTGTGCCATGCCGAAAATCTGTCGTGGAGGATCAACGTTTTCTGTTCTACACCTTAGCGGTAAGCAAAAGGTCGGAGCATCCCAACACAATAACACGAGGCCAACTTGGTATAGGGTGGCAAACACTAAGCCCATCAGTGGAAAGTGCAACCAGTACAGTTATGAACAAGGGCTCCTGCAATGGTTAACTTGGAGAATAAGATCCTCCCAAGTACCCAGACGAAGACGACGATGAATAGGCTTGTACAATTCTCGGTTCTGAAGCAGCTCCGTTACCAGCTCACGCCGAATGTTTCCGTACTCTTGTTCTTTTCTTCCCAGAAGTAAGGCCATCGACCTATAACCACAATGTCCGTCAGAACGTACCTGTCTAACATCTGTGATGTATGGAAGCCAAAAATCATCCAAATTGTCAATGCCGAAGTCAACCCCCCTATGAATGAGAGGAACACCAAGTTCTTCAGGGCACTGATCGAAGTCAGTGTAGTTTGATCCTTCAGGCTGTGATAGGTCGGGCATGGGTTGAGAATGCAACTCCTCGGCCTCAATGACCACGGGAAGTGATGTCGTTGTTTGCTCTCTAGGACGACCTGGTCGTTTTGCTCCTGTATTGTTTGCCTTCTTCTTTCCTTTTGATTTCTGCTTTGCCTCCTCCTTCTCATACTTCTCCAGCTCTTCTTGTTTGTGCTCAAAATAACTCTTCTCTCTCGATTCCTCCTTGTCATTTTCACTGTCATCCTCCTCCTTTTTAGGACGACCTGGCCGTCTTGCTCTTGTACTCTTCTTTCCTTTTGATTTCTGCTTTGCCTCCTCCATCTCATACTGCTCCATATCTTCTTGTTTTATGTCATCCTCCTTGTCATTTTCACTGTCAACCTCCTCCTTATCCTTGTTCTTTGCACCCTTTGGCCTGCCTTTTCTTCTCACATTTGTCGGTTCTTTCAAGGTAGTTAGTTCAGGATGCTCCAAGTCCTGATACAACTCACCTAGCTGGTATGCCGTGCTTTTCTTCAAGGTTCCAAGTTCCAACTTGGTGAACATTTCATGGAGTCGCAACTCTATAATGTTCATTCGGACCTTCAGATTTGGGTCGTCTTCTGTTTCAGGAGTGTCATCCCAATGCAAATCCCTCCAGAACGGGTGAATGTCATCCTCAATCAGGGGTGTGTTTGAAATGATAGCGTGTGCAATTTGATGGACGCACGGCAACCCAAGACAGTTCCTCACCCAATGGTCGGTGCATTGTTCAGGAAATTTCCCCGTCAACATGATCTCATAAGTAGCCAACAAATGATCAAAACACCTGTCTGACACTTTGTAGAATAGTCGGGAAAAAATAGCCCTTCCAAGCGGATGCATGTTTGGATCATCAAAATCAGTTGGTCGTTTGGAGAGAGACATGTTCATGCTCGCCCTAATTGAATCAATCTGAAGGAGTACTGAATGATGGATCCGTACGATCACTCTGTTAAAGCCCCCTCTGCTGGAACCAATAATATCTTTCAAAACCTTGTGCATCCCTTCAACTCTAAAAAACAGTTAAGTTGGTAAGTTCAGAAAGTACGCCGTTATGATATAATCGTCTTTAACTAAAAAATATCAATATTTACCTGTTTGAAGTCCTCGTAAGGAAATGAAGCTTATGATCTGTCCAAGCCCTCACTATACTTGTCTTGTGAGGATTAAGCCATGTTCTCTCGACGTATCCCACAAGGCCGCTCTTCCAAGATCTCTTCAACTGTTCGAGCCGCAGTTCATAGGTCTCTTCAGTAGCTGAGCAAAATAGTCCCCAACATTGTCCTGCAAAGGCTTCCACTTTAATTTGTCTCTTTAGGATGGTCGAAGCATGTGCCTCAATGTTGTGTTTGATATGCACCCAACACAACAGATGTTGAACTTCGCTCCCGAAAACAGTCTTTATCCCTTTTATCAGCGCGTCTTCGCAATCTGTCATTATAGCCGTTGGCATCACTCCCAAATCTATGAATAATGACTTCAATTGAATCATTATCCATGTGTAATGATAAATCCTTTCCGCTTTAGTGAATGCATACGCGATGTTGAACGTCTTGTGTGTACTGGTGAATCCAACGATCTCTACGAGCGGCATTTCATATCTATTGAAACATTAACATATATCACTACAGAACATATATCATTATCCGAACTAAATATCGACCAAGGTATTGTAGAGACTTACTTGTTTGTCTTGTATGTCGCATCGATAATTACCACGTACGGGTACTTCTTCAACAAACGCAACGACTCTTGGTTAGCAAAGAATAATATTGCAACCTCTCCGTTTGTCGTGTCTCTATGTGGGTGAACTACGTAGTCGTGGTCTCGCAAAAACTTAAGCGACCACTGTGTCACGTTTAGCTCTCCGCGATCTTCGTAATTCACCTTCTGCAAAAAGTTTGCAACTTGTCTCCTTGAAGTAACATTACCAGGGTACTTCTCCCTCAATTTAGAGATAATTTCTTTTGGCGTCTTGCGTCCAGTTCCATCTCCCCACCGCCTAGCACAAAGCTCTTGCTCCTCCGTCATTCGACCCATGAATGCATTCCCATGAAAACTAGCAAGTAGCACATGGTTATGCCAACCTTCTATCACACCTAAAATCCATTTTTCTCCTGCGACCCCGGGAATGTTTTTCTTTCGCACTGCCAGTAGCTGAAATCTACACTCACACTTCTTTGACTTCGACTTTCTAAGCCTAGGAACAGCCAACTCTGGATTCTCTTTGTTCACCTTTGGCCTCCCAGATCTTGGTTTTCCAAATCTATCGCACACAATACTTATTTGGTACGGACTTGAATTACGCGTTACCAAAGCTATCACTAACTCCTTTCCTCTATCTCTCGCCCACTCATACAATTCTTGCGGAGTATCCCAATATTGTGCGGTTCTAAAATAATCCGAATAATCTTTCCCCTATACGTAATTGTAGAGCGACAATTACACTACTACCAAAATAACAAGGCAAAATACGAATCATTACTTTAAACTAATTAGGATATCATATGAAACTAATTAGGTTATCATATGAAGCTAATTAGGCTAGCATATGAAACTAATTATGCTAGCATATGAAACTAATTTGAAACTAATTATGCTACCATATGTTTCAAATTATAACATATTATACTAACCACAAATTCACCACTCGGATCCCAGTCGCCGAACTCTTCGTCTTCTAAGAAACCATCCAACCATTCGTCGTCGTTCGGGTCGTCTTCCTCTTCTTGTGATCCACTATCCCAATCGTGTTCTTCATCACTATCTTCACAACTTTGATTAACCAACTCTAACATACGAGAGTTTTGATTACGACGAGACATTTTGAATGAATTTGTTGGAAAACGAAGAGGTTTTGAATGAATTTGTTGGAAACGAAGAGATTGTGGCTTTATATAGGCACATTTATGACCGTTGTGGTCCAAATGGATGGATCCTAAACTGTAAAGACCCGTGCGCTAACCATCCGCGCACAAACCCAAACCCTTAAGCACCTGTGCGCAGAACCTAAGCGCACCCTTTTACATTTAACGGCTACTTTTTTCAAAGATTTCAACGGCTACTATGTTAGAGTAGTGCGCAGAAACAGGGCGCACAGATTCTCAACCTGTGCGCAGTAGTTAGGCGCACAAGTTGTTACAGACTGAAAATTTACGAAAAGTACCCGTAATACCCCGTAAAACACGTATGCGCATAAGAACTGCGCACATATGCGTGCGCATAATTTGCGCGCACAGAATCGCGTGCATATACGCCTCGATTCGCGTGCATATACGCCTCGATTCGCGTGCATATAGTCATTGCCTATTATAAGAGGTTATTGGCACACTCATATAAAACCTAAAAATAAAAAATATATCTCTTTCATGATTGAACAATGTGTTTAGATATTGGCTCCTTCTATTTTTAGTATTTTTTGAAATTTTGTTACGCTTTAGGAGAATGAGATCTAGATGAATAGTTAGGATTTACGAAATATCGAGCAAGCGATTACAAAGTGCTTGCAATTCATGGTTCCATTCTTTCGGAGCGGCGAAAAACCCCGCACCCACTTTTTTATAACTGGCACCCGTCTTGGGCGCAACCCGGATGCGTCCAAAATGTTTTTAAAAAAACCCGGTTTAGTTTTGGGCGCATCCAGGATGCGTCCAACTTAAACCGGGTTTTTTAAACTTTTGACGGCAAAAAAAAAAAAAAAAATTTTTACTGTTCATGGGCGCAGCCAGGATGCGCCCATGAACAGTCCCGGTTCAAAAAAAAAAATTTGGACGCACCCGAAATGCGCCCAAGACGGGTGCCAGTTATAAAAAAATGGGTGCGGGGTTAAACGCCCTTTCGGAGTAGTAGCCAAATTCTGATAGATCCAATATATATGGTTTCTAGCAGTACAATTGTACAAATATGGTTGACAAAGGCAATGACACCAACTGATCGGAGATTCCAGTTCAAGGATTATAGTAATGTATGACAAGGCTTGTAAATAGAATAGTCTAGAATAGTAATAGCTGTCACTAGCTAAGAGGTCTACTCCTACTATATATTGTAATGGACTCTTCACTCAATGAATTAAGGGAATCATTATCTTCTTCACAATGGTATCAGCTGCCGTATAGACAAACGTCCTCTCTATCCCAAAAACCCACAAAAGCAACCCTATCTTTCCCCCTCTTTTCATCCTTCCCTGGTTTTCCGCCGCCATGGATCTCGTTCCAAGACCTACTTCCTCACCTACTCTCCCTTCCTTTTCTCATTTTATAACCGTTAAACTCAACCAAACAAACTTCCCCTTATGGAGAGCCCAGGTGATGCCATATCTCAAAGCTCACCATCTCTTTCCCTTTGTTGATGGTACTAATCCGTGTCCTCCAGCCATTATTGGCACAACAGCAAACCCTGCGTTCAGTGAATGGTGCTCCAAAGACCAGTTGGTCATTGCCATTTTGAATGGCTCCCTTTCTGAACAAGTTTTGGCCCAGGTGATTGATTGTAACACCTCCGCCCAGATCTGGAACACACTCCAACAGCTTTTCTCAGCTCGTTCGAGCGCCCAGGTGGTGCAGACGAGGCTCAGCTTGGCCTCCTTGAAGAAGGGCCCGGAATCCGTGACAGAGTTCTTCACGCAGGCGAAAAACCTAGCGTCCCTCCTTGCTGCAGCGGGACAACCACTCTCGGATGATGAGTTCTCCACGTTCCTTCTAGCTGGCCTCAGATCTGAGTTCGACTCAGTTGTGACGTCCCTCTCCACTCAAGTAGAGCTGCCCTCCCCAACCCAGATCTTGTCATATCTCCTTCTTCAGGAGTCCCGCATCAGTCGCCAAACAACAACCCTTCAAAACTCCATCTCTGTCAACAATACAGAAACCACACCTGCCCCTGAGGTTAATCACATCTCTTCTTCCCGAGGGCGTAGCAGAGGATACAACAATGGAGGTCGTTCTCACTCCCAAAACAGGGGAGGAAACAGAGGAGGACGCATCCGAGGTCCTCACACTTTCTCTGGAGCACTCGACTCTCGTCCGACTTGCCAACTCTGCAACAAGCCAGGACACACGGCCATGAGGTGTTGGCACCGGTTTGACCAAGCTTTTCAAGCACCTCCACCAACAAATTTTCAGGCCAACCACACTGCATACTCTCCGTGGTACCCGGATACAGCCGCCACTCACCATTTTACGCCGGACCTGTCCAACCTGCGCATAGGCGGCCTCCCCTACTCAGGCACCGATCAAGTTGCACTCAGTGATGGCTCCAATATCCCAATTCAACACCACGGTTCTACAACACTCTTCTCTAACTCTCGTCCATTTAAACTTTCACATTTACTTCACACTCCATCCATTACCAAAAACCTTTTATCTGTCAATAAATTCTGCAATGATAATTCGGTTTACATTGAATTCCACTCATCTTACTTTCTTGTGAAGGATTCGACAACCCAGGCGGTTCTTCTTCTGGGGTCTGCTAAGGAAGGCTTGTACGAGTTTCCGGCCACCACTATTGCACCTTCGTCATCACCACCGCAACTTCATCATTCTGCTGTCACCTCTTCAGTTTTGTGGCACCGTCGCTTAGGTCATCCTTCACACTGCATCGTCTCTTCCGTTTTCTGCTCTCTGCCAAATTCAACAAAAGGCCTGCCTTCCAGCCCAGATAGATGTCCAGATTGTTCTTGGGCCAAGGCCCATCAATTGCCCCATCCCCCTTCACCTAGTAGATCAACAAGGCCATTTCCCCTTTTATTTTTAGACGTGTGGGGTCCTGCACACTTTACCTCTGTTAAAAACAATCGTTACTATCTCTCAATCATAGATGATTTTCCTAAATTCATATGGTTGTTTCCTTTTAGTACAAAATCCCTTGTTCCTCAAATTGTTGTTACGTTTCTCAACTTTGCAACAAAACACTTCCAAACAAACATATCTCACATTCAAACCGACAACGACACCGAATTTAAACCCCTCAAACACATTCTCCAAACCATGGGCATTCACCACCGCTTGACTTGCCCATATTCCCACCAACAAAATGGTAGTGTCGAAACCCGACATCGCCGTATAGTCGATATGGGGCTCACTCTTCTCAAGCACGCCTCCTTTCCCCTTACCTATTGGGACTACTCCTTTGAGGCCGCCACCTACCTACAAAATTGCCTTCCCACACCACTTCTTAACCACAAAAGTCCCTTTGAGCTCCTTTTTCAATCCAAACCCGATTACTCTTTTCTCCGAGTCTTCGGTTGCCTATGCTTTCCCAATCTTCGCCCATACCGCAATCACAAACTTTCATTCCGCTCCTCACCAACCCTATTTCTTGGGTATGCAAGCAACCACAAAGGCTACCTTTGCTATGATTGGCTCACTTCCCGCACCTATGTTTCCCGAGATGTTCTCTTTCACGAGAACACCTTTCCTTTTGCCAAACCTCCCCTCTTGGTGCAACCCACAACTGAGCCCATTTCCATTCTCCCTGCCCTTCCACACCTTTCTAATCCACCTCCTCAAAATGTCGCCATTCCTCCCGGGCCTATATCCGAGCCCAATTCAGAAGGGCCTCCTTCCCCAAACACCAGCTCACAAAATGACTCTTCCCCTGCACAAACAATTTCTCCTGGGCTCCCCTCCACTACCACCATTACAGATCAACCCCCTACATCCCACATAATAACCCGCTCCAAAACCTTTACCTTCAAACCCAAGACCCGGACTGATGGGACCATCCCTTGGCCCACCCCTTCATGCTCAGCCACAACCACCATACCCGATGAGCCAACCTCTCATACAGAAGCCCTCAAATATCCCGAATGGCGTGATGCCATGAAATCTGAGTTTCAAGCCCTTCTCAACACTCAAACTTGGCGCCTTGTCCCACCATCTCCCTCCACAAATGTCCTCGGTGTGAAATGGGTGTTTAAAACTAAACGACACGCCAATGGAGACATTGAAAGACGAAAGGCGAGGCTCGTTGCCAAAGGTTATCATCAAGTACATGGCCTAGACTATGAAGAGACTTTTAGTCCGGTGGCAAAGCCTTCAACAATCCGGCTTCTCCTCTCATTGGCGGCGGTGCATCGGTGGTCGGTACGGAAACTCGATATCCACAACGCCTTCCTACACGGTACCTTGATGGAGGACGTCTATACTAGCCAACCCCCAGGTTTTGTGAATTCCGACTTTTCTTCCTATATTTGCAAGCTACAAAAATCACTCTATGGCCTTAAACAAGCCCCCCGGGCATGGTTCTCTCGCCTAAGCAATTCTCTTGTTACCATGGGATTCACACCCTCAGTAGCCGACACATCACTGTTTATTTATCGGCAAGGATCATAATCAGTTTTCATCTTGGTTTATGTGGATGATCTCTTGGTAATCTCCACAACTACTATCTTAGCTGATGAGTTTGTAGCCACACTGTCTTCTCAGTTTCCTGTGAAAGACCTTATAGCCCTACATTATTTCCTTGGAATTGAGGTTAAGCGCACAGATGCAGGAATTTTTCTCAGCCAAACGAAGTATATTAAAGACTTGGTCCAGCGTGCTGCAATGGCTGACTCAAAACCTGTTCTTACACCGATGTCAACCTCCTTTGTGACGTCCTCAGATACTTGTGCACCCTTTGCTGATCCCCTCAAGTATCGTAGCATCATCGGTGGCCTCCAGTACTTGGCGTTTACTCGCCCTGATATTTCTTTTGCAGTTAACCGTTTGTGCCAGCATATGCAGAACCCCCTGGAGAAACATTGGGCAGGAGAAAAACGTGTTCTTCGTTATCTTAATGGCACATCTGACATCAAATTCCATCTTTCTGCCACACCAAGCAAATCTGGACTGGCTGCATTCTCTGATGCTTCGCCCATTGCTGCTGATATTGCATCATTCTCTGATGCAGACTGGGCAGGGGATCCCCGTGATCGGCGCTCTACGGGAGCCTATTGCATTTATCTCGGCCCCAATCTCATCTCATGGGCCTCCAAGAAGCAGCCCACAGTCTCACACAGCAGCACTGAAGCAGAATACAGGGCATTGGCTACAGCAACCTGCGAGACTTTATGGATACAGTCGCTCCTTGCTGAACTTAAAATCTGCTTACCTCAGGCGCCAACTCTTTGGTGCGACAACATTGGCACCACTTATCTTGCTGTTAACCCGGTTCTCCATCACCGGATAAAACACCTAAGCCTAGACTATCACTTTGTTCGGGAACGTGTCAGAAATCGCTCCTTGCAAGTCGCCTTTATATCCTCTGAAGACCAAAAGGCAGACATCCTCACAAAAGCCTTGCCTACAGCTCGATTCATCAAGATGCGATCCCAACTTTGTCTTCACCACGTTCGGATCGAGGGAGGATAGTAATGTATGACAAGGCTTGTAAATAGAATAGTCTAGAATAGTAATAGCTGTCACTAGCTAAGAGGTCTACTCCTACTATATATTGTAATGGACTGTTCACTCAATGAATTAAGGGAATCATTATCTTCTTCACAAGATTAGGATTGAGCCTATTGACGTACAATTTAATCCAAGAAAACAGATCAACTAACTAACTAAGCGATCGAGAGGAGATAATTGTTCTTAGACCAATTCATGGTTGACAAAGTGTTTGGAAAGTAGCACTTTCTCAGAGTTACTTTCATTGCACACTTCATTTGAGTTATGTATTTTTACTACACTAATAATGTGATTTTTTTGTAAAAAAAATCGTTTTTAACATGAAACTTGTGAGACACTTAGACATGAGAATTTTTGCAAGATTGGAAAAAAAAAACGTCTTTTGCTTATAAATAATTGACCAGACGGACTGTAAATGTAAACTTTTGGGCTGGCTAGCAACAACTGCACACTGTAAGCATGGATTTATCTTCGTAAGACACGTTTTTGCAATGCTTCGGTTTCGATGAGGAAGAAGCGAGCTTAGATGAGAACTAAAACCGATACACATATGTTGTGACTCATGCACAAAGACGATGTGGACATTGTATGTTTATGTCGCGTATGGTCCATAATATCTTTATGTATATATAAACAAGTGTAGTGTTCATTGCTCTGAGGGCACATTCTAAGCCTTTAATTTCACGTGGTTTTTTCTATTTTGTAATCTCTAATTCCACAAATCCTCAAAGATTATTTTCTGAAGAAATTATCATTGAAAGGGACTTGATGCCTGCAAGAAAAGCTTGACTATGTTTGAGTTAAAGGACATTTTGTCATCTCTAATTCCACAAAGCTCAAAAAACATTTGAAAAGGGGGCAAGTAGAGGGGAGATGTATGTTTGATTGTTTGCAAGAAAAGTTTGACTACATTTTCGTAATTAGGGAACTCATCCCGCCATTTCTTTATTTACAAGAATGGTTTGTTTAACTTGTGCTGTAATTAAGGAAATAGTTCATAAAGATGACACGAATTTTTCTATGGAACTAGCACCGGACCCCGCGCTCCGCGCGGGAAAATTACATAATTTTACATACAGTTTAACGTAGTTAAATAGACGTCCGGAAATTGAATTGAGACAAATTATGTTCACAATCTTCCAATGCAACAATATAACCTCAACAAAGTTAAATTTATAAACAAAATCAATCAAGAAATTGATAAATGATAAATGATTTTTTTCGACGAAAAAGAGTCATTCTAGCTCCTCTAAATAGGAGATATGAAGACATCAATGTTCATGCATAATTTGTTTTCTTAATATAAATAGTTGAATAACACATCTTAAATTAAAGCAATAAACTCGTTGATTCAAGGTTTAATTATTCTTTTCATTGATTTCTTATGATTCATGTTAAACCCTTATTAAATCTCAACTTTTTCAAATACATTAACTCAAAGCATTAACTCGGTACCCATTACTATTAATTTCTCAAAGACACCGATTTATATATATATATATAGATAGATAGGATAATCAGTTTATAATAATGAGTTATATTTTTTGATTCGTTTATATTTTTCCATGTAAGTAAATAATTTTCTTTACAAGTAAATTTAACATGTGTCCTTAGGGCATAAGTTAGAAAAATCGAAGATGAAAAGGTGAACCCTTTAACCCTTTTTATAAGAGTTATTCTAGTTGTTCCTATAAAAATAAGTTTAATGTACATATACACATGGGAATATGAGACGCATATATAATTTCATGATTTTAAGTTTTTAACATGGGAAATCGTTAAACGAGGTTGGATCTGGTGAAAATGATCTTTATCCTACGAATATACGAATACATGCACATTATTTAATTTAAGCGTGGTCAATGTGTCTTATTCAACGCGGTTTAAAAAATGCGCGAGAAAAATAGTGCGGTATACGTCCCTTTTTGTACTAGTTAATACAGATCATTATCACATGAATCTTTTCCATCGTTAACTAAAAAATTTAGGCGACATAATAAGATGGAGACGGGGAATAATTAAGTGTTTTTCCCTATGAAATTAAGGAGTAGACTAGCTTGTTCGTACACACCTTTGAAGTTTAATTTAATTATTTCTATGATGAAATTATCAAAAAAAATTAAGTAGGATAACAATTTTCATATTTAAACTATATACTTATTACGGAGTATATAGAATTGAAGCTAAGAAACCGTAATTTTATAATATAGTTTCTAGAATAATGTTTCGATATAATTAGGGGAACCTGAAGATGAAGTTTTAGATTCGCATTGATGACGATGTACACAGATTCATAATTCATTCACACAAATATTAAATTTACATATTACTCCCTCCAATCGGAAATATAGTTCGTTTTAGCCCACTTTTCTTGATCTGAATTATAATTCGTTTTAGCCTTTTTCACCTATTAAAACCTCGTTTTATTTTTCCAAAAATGTAATTACTGTTTTTTTACCTTTCAAAGGCTTTCAATGGTTGAAACCTCCAATTGCTTTCTATCATAACTAGATTCGGACCCCCGCGCGTAGCGCGGGGCAATTACAGATTTTCGTATACGGTGTAATATTGTGAATAAGCGATTTAAGATGTATATAGGCGGCGGACGACAATGGAGATGAAGAGAAGACGGAGAAGGGTGTTTTTTTCCTTATTTTAAATATTTTTCTTTTCATTTATTATATTAAAAATCTGGCACGTATACGAAACAACAATTATGTATATGACTAAATTACAACTTCTCACCTCACCTTCTCACCAATTCGATATAGATATATTTTATTACACTAATTTTTATTATTAAATACTAACAATTTTTAAAATGATAAAAATATATTAATTTAGTGCATTCATTAAATAAATTTGATATTATGGAGTTGAATAATATGAAGAAATGTAGATATTAATTGTACTTCTTGCAACTAAGAGTAGATGAAGATTTTGGAATAAAATTCATGAATGAGAATAAGGAATTTGTTTAAGCATTGAATGGGTATCGGTTGACATCACTTCATCAAGTACCAAGTATCTCGCGCTACGAGCGGGTATGAAACACGTTTTTGTAACTGTGAATTGTTGTTGGATGAGCTTATCAAACTTGGGTTTGCGTAATATGCTAAGTGTTGTAGATTAGAAGCACGATTTAAACTATTTTATATTTATGTAGTTGCATTTAGAATCATTTTTTTGTAGTAACAACCTTTTGAAAGAAAATTTGAACAGAGGCGTAACATGTTCAGGGAGAATCATTAACATGATACTTTTGTAAAATATAAGAGTTCATGTGGGAAATATAATACTAAAATAATATGGAAAACAGATGCCAAGAACATAACCAAATGGCTTTGATTATGCGATTAAATAAAATGTAAAACTGTTGATTAAGATTATTAAACGTGTAACGACTATTGTAGTTTCAAAGTAGTCTCAATTCGTATTAGCTTGTGTTAATTACGCATTTGTAACTGTTTACTAATGAAAAGTTGAGCATTGTCAATTATACAATTTCACAAAAAATCACAAATTTTGGGGTGCATTAACCTCAGTCATCGGGACAAATGTAGCAGCTATCATAGCGAAACATTCTCCTACAACAAATGTTGGAGATCCTCATTGAATTGGAACAAACGGCCAGCATGGTCATGGAAGAATCGGGAAGGACCTTGACAAACTTTCACATCCTGGACCTGACTCAATAGATAGTTAATCATTTAAGGAATCGGAGTTGGAATATGAAATTAGGCAATAACAAAACTGTAAATATTAAAAATCAAACCCTGAAATACAATCACAGAAAATGAAATGAAACCCTAGTCACTGTAATGGGGGTCAATTTGGAATCCATGGAGAGAGAGTGAAAGATATTTAGTAATTGCCTAATAGCCCTTTATGCGGGTCAATCTCTCTGCTTTTTTCTATCAATGGGAAACTCACCTTCATAGGCTCATAGCCCTTTATGGCTAAGACGTCATCTTTCGCACGCGTAAGCGTCCTCTTTCTCCCACAACACTCGACCCCTTACTCAATATCATGTTGTTAAACCTCTGACATTTGTCACATCCTTCTTCTTTGGTGATTGCTGAGTGAACAACGTGACTGCACAAATCATCGGCAATATAAATAAGATTACCCTTTCATCAACAGATAAAATTGCATAACAACGTCACCAAGCTTAAAGTAGGTGAAATCAACAAATATAGAGATCATCAAAGTTGCATAATTATTGAATTGGGTAATAGACAAAACTACATGACATTTTCATAGCAAAGAAAAAATACCTTTCTCTAATAAAATTTGCATTAGCAAAGCAAATCAAGGCAACAATCATTCCCAGGGTAGCTGCCGTAACTTGATTTGAATCTCTTGGAAAAACTGAACTGGGAATACTAAATAAAACTTGCAGATAGAGCAGGGATTGATAAGTAACTTACCAGGAAAGAGTGGGAATAGTTCGATTTCGACCAAACTATAAGTCGTTGTACACGTTGCTCAGGTAAGTTGCTCGCATAAATCAGAAGGAACGGGAAAAAACCAAGGATTGTGATCTGCCAACTCCAAAACATGCTGCAACAAAGACAATGTTATGGTTGTAGGAATGGCGGAATGCTTCTAAGTAAAGCATTGAGAAACAAACATCACATCATTCACCTAGTACCTCGTCATTGATTTTCATAGGCAAATCGATATATAGCACATCTTAGAACATCCCTTATCTTCAAGGAGAAGAACCAGATGTTCACTAAATATCTTCTTATCTTGAAAAGTGGTACCTTCGCCTGGCAGTATAATATTCTGAGATCAAACATAAACCGTAAGTGAGAAGTTAAGAAATAGCATACATGGAATGTAAAGAAACACGGTAATAGAAACCTGCCAACCAGTAGAAGCTTCATCTTCAACTTTACACCTTCCCAAATAATATGTTCCATCAAGCAGCCCATCGACTTTGTAAGAAGGAGATACTTTAGATCAGCTTAGTTTCTTCTCTCGCCTCGTCTTACATTTCCTTGAAGCCTCCAGTTAAATGAAATAACATAAAGAAACAACCATTAGAACATCAAAACGTAAAATGATGGAATGACACAATTATGTATATGACTCAATCGAACAATTGCCTTTCAATTCTATGAAACTGATAGGAGCCAACATACCCACAAAGTCATATATGAAGGCCATTTCTATACAACAAAATAACTCACTTCGGTGACAGATTTCGCTAGTTTCTTTGATGGCTAGTTTGACAAAAATATGAGTAGCATGATTTGACTCATTGAATTTACCTTCCTTGATTAAACCTCCATACTGGATTAGGAATTGCTCAACTAGAATCAAACTACCATTTTTTTGTTGATTTTTAAAATATTATACTGATTTAAAAAAATATATGCATTTGAACTAAGGCAAGATTTGACATACTTGAATAGCGTCTCAACAGTTTTAAAAGGCCCAACAAACACAAACTTACTTCTTTTCATGTGCTAGAAAGGGGCTTATCATCTTGTGCACAACCAAGTACCACTATGGGACATTGATGAAACCTGGGAAAAAACTAAACTCAATTGCTCTGACTCAAGGCGAACATCGGTCAGTTAACGCATCCAACTGCATCCAACTGCGAAATTCCAAAAAATGTTTCATTCCCAAAAATATAGAGTATACAAATTAACTTTAATGAGAAAACCTGCATGTTTGGCATTCGTTGTATGTAATTTTCTTGCAAATTGGGGGAATCCAAGGATTAGGAAAAAAACTAACTCAATAAGAAATGCACTTTCAGATAATGAAGAGTGTGCTTACTCTATTAGAAAGTCAATACGCTCAGCAAGGAGTCACTGAACACAACAAATTGAGATGGATTAGGCTTTCCCTAAATAATAATGCTTCATTAGAAATCTAGCCTTTTATGCAACAAAATTACAACTTTCAATTGACATAAAATTAGAAAAACTAACAGAGTATTATCCAGCAAAAGAAATTTTTTACATGTGCAGTAAGCTAGGTTTCTAAAATTTATATCGAAGAACTCATTGTTGCTCACATTATGAAATACCATGAATGTGGCTTGCCTGCTTCGAAAATCAGATTTGATGTAATCTTCTTAATCCCTAATTTTATCTTTGCGGTTTTTGGTTTGTCAAAGAACTCACTGTTTTCAAACTCGAAGAACGAAACCATTAGGAGATTAGAAGCAGAAAATTTCACAATCTATTAGGATAGAAAAAATAGGGAACCAAAAGAACATAATTAACATAAGCACATATAATATTTAACCTTTTCTCTTACCCAGGTTTTTCAATAACTTTGAGGGTGAAATCTTATGCAATATTATGATACTTCATGTCCAATTCAATTCTTACTTTTTTTGCATGTCATTCCGGTTTTAACTTTGGAGGAAGAAGTAGCCTCCTTGAGAGCTTAATCCAATTCAAAATTAATGTATGGCACACCTACAAACACACTATTATTTCAGAAACATCTATTGAGAAAGAGAGGTACCAAAAGGAATGGATCGAAGTACATGTAATTGATAAAGAAAAAAGTCTCTTCAGGTGGAAAATGAGCCAATATCTTTACTCATTCCACATTTGTAATGCATGTTCTAAGGAAAATGAAATTAAAAAAACAAATGAAAATGAGATGCAAGATATTTTAAGTGGGATGCATGAGAAAAGCTAACCCCTTCTCGTAAGATCGTCCACATAATAGTTTACACATGAGCCAAATCTCTTGCAGTCTGGCAACAAAGTAGCAATACACTATCACATTCCGAATTCAAACACTAACACGAAAAGATCATCTGCACAACAACGACATAATCATAGCAAGCCTAGTGAAAAAAGCGAAGCAATCTTACACTTTCAAATACTCCACAGTACCACAAATTTGAAACTTGCTATAAAAGGTGAATTCAATTGTGAAAGGTAAGGACAAATCACCTGTTTGGAGGAGGAGAAAGGATCGGAAAGTACGCGGTGTTGGTGAGACGCAGAACCTACACTGTTGTTAACACGGCGGGACATGCTGGTGGTGTCGTATTGACTTGGCCTGTCCAGCTACAAAAAACACTCGAATTCGCGTCATCAAATTAGAAGGAATTTCAACAGAAGAAGTCATTTGTACTGTTCTTGGTTCATGTATTAAAAGTTGATATTATTTTTGGTTATTTTTCTTTATACGTTAAAATTCCACTTTATATGGGTAAGAAAGCGAGTTATATGAGGCACAATAATATGGCCAATTGATGAAATTCTACATAAATTCTCCGATAAATTAAATGACAACAGTTGAGAGAGGTAATAGATAACATACTTGTTTGCCTTTCCATAAGCATCAATCAAGGTATTGTAAGTGACTGTATAGGGTCTAATTTCCTGGGATAACATGTCGGAGATTACCATCCGGAGTTTGTCATATGCAAAAACATGGAGGCAAGACTTTAACAGGATGGAGTAAGTATGAACATCTGGTTTGTGATCAGAGCTCTTCATGTGTTCAAGGAGGGAAAAGGCTGCATCAAACAGAGAACTCCTACTATATGCCGATAAAAGAGCAGTATAAAGTAGTAGGTTCACTTCACAGCCTTCGTGTATCATGGTTTGAAAGAGTTCAAGGGCTTTTTCTGGTTGCTTGCATCTCCCAAGCATGACCATGATCTTGATGTATATGCCTGTATTAGGTCTGTACCATATTTGCTCGCGCAATAGATCCATAATCTTCATAAAAATACAAAGAAAAATTCAGGTACGGTAAACTTAAACTACATGAAAGAGAAAAAAAAATGTTGAGTTGATATGCAAGTTGAATCCTTCACTGAAGACGCTAGATGAGAACAATAAAATCATCATTTGCACAATTCTAATGCAACATGTGAACCTTGTCAGATTTTTCATTACATAACAGTAAGATGGAAACATTGTTAACACATTAAGCACTCAATTCTTGTTTTGGGAAGATCAATAACATTTTTACATAAGACAATGCACAACAACACTTATCTTCTAATCCAGTCCTATTAAAGAATCATCTTGCCTAGATCACTATACTCAAATTTGTTGCTACTACTCGCAGAGTCGCTGTCTCAACCATATTATCATCCCATATCCAACTCTCAACATGAACAATCTTTTTAGAACTTGAAAACAATGAAAAAGTACAAACTTCAGTTCCATCACTAACAATATACAAGTCCAATTTCAGCCCTCTCCCACGATCTATAAACCAACTTAAAGTGCAAAGTATCTTTTAGACTCGTTATGCTGTAAAAAATAAGCAGCTTTTGTTTGAATGATTGCCACACTATTTTCTTATGGGAACAAATGTTCATATATCTTTTATATCCGATTATTCAAATTTCTGGAATCAATTTAATCAGAAGATGTTGCATCAATAAACACTGTAAGATACCAAAAAGTTAGTTTAAAAATGTTTGTAATGAGCTAAAAATGAGTCCTTCAGATTAAGCTCAACAGTAGTCACAACTTCCAATTAAAGCCAGTCCAGATTCAAATTACCAGCAGGTTAAAGCACCACCACCAGCAAAAAAGAACATTATTATATGGAGTGCATGTATAGAAAGAAGGCTTATGAAGGGAAATCAACATGAGCTGCTGCTTATGGTAACGGAGAGAAACAAACTCTGCCAGAACCAAACAGCATGAACAGGATTATCCATCATTGGGAAACAAATTAAGAATGTCATTTATTCACATTAAAAATGGCAAGCGCATTATAAATATTTAACCCAAAGTTCAACTCCACAGAAAGCTGCATGCAGAAGAATTTTCAGCGGAAAAAACGAAGCCCTCAGATAAAATCCAACAGTAGTCTCCATAAGAAAAAACAAAATCCATAAAGCAGAAAAGGAAAATAAACGGATGAGGAAAGTGACCATCAAGGCAGATTCTTAACACAAAGCGGTGATTCGCTCATGGAGAGCTTCAAGGATAGTTCTAGAGTCGCAAGGATCACTCCACAATATCCAAAATCACTCCATTGTGAAGGCTCGCAAGGATCCATGGTCGCTTGGGGAAGAAACTGAACCCTTTAACCCTGCAGTCAACATTTCAGCCAAAGCAACGATCTCCATAATTCTCAAGACTAACAGATAATTCCGCAGAACACAATTCATAGCTATGGGATCCAACATACATAAATTAGAAGTCAACTACATAATGACTCTGCAGATTTAAGTACATGATTTGGCACTTTAACATAAGCATCTCCATAAAAATTGAAAGTTAAATGGCTACACTATCAACGACTTTCATACAATCTCTTACCAACAACAGTCTTTAAAAGGCATGCTTTGACCAATTTAGGGGTACAACCCCTAAATTGATTTGGGGGAATTAGGTACATACCTGTATTCAGACTTCGAACACGCTCCTCTTCTTCACCGGCAGCCTACCCCCAAATTCCGACCTCCTCCTCTTCCTCACCCCTCGCACCGTCGAAATACGCCTGGTCCTCTCCGTTGGATTCACTTCCCTTGGCGCCGAAATCCTCGTACTCGCACCGCTGAAATACTGCGTCGTCGTCACTGCCCCCGGCATCGACTATGTCGACCTTGCCGAGGACGAATAAACGGGTTCCTTGTTGGTCGCGAGCGTTTAAGCATTGAATTGGCTCCTTGTGTTTAAACCTTGAAATGGTTCTTTGATGAGTGTAGAAGTTGGCTGGAGAAGGAACTGTAGAAGTTGGATGGAGGCGAAGGAACTGTAGAAAGGAATAGAATTGGAAGAAAGCGATTAATAGATTGGGATTTTGAGGAAGAAATGAAGGAGACACAAGTAACGGTAAAAAGTCAGATGAACGTAAGATTGGAATTGGAAAAATGTAGGGGTTAAGAGTAGTTATGAGGTACACTTTACATTTACTTTCTCAAAGCCATGAATTATTATATAGAGATAGATACTTCCTATAGGGCACGAATGTTAGTGCATTTAATTGCAATCAAATTCATTAAGGAAAAAGCAACATTTAATTGCAATCAACACCAAATAAAGCTATTGCCTTAATTCTAGTGTATTTTACCAAAACTAACTTTAATTTGGATCGGAGGGAGTGTTAATTAGATGATACACATTATCTATACCAAAATGTATATACTCCAATATTTAGAAGTTATAATATTTGTATACTTCATCTTCAAATGCGCACAAAAACAAATAATTTAAGATGAAGCAAATAAATTAACATAGTTTCTATTCACCGCCCACTCAAATTTCTATTTACCGCTCAGTTTTTGTGCGTCACGCATGGATTAAAACCATACGTGACGCACAAATTTTTTTTTTCAAAAAAATCCATGCGTCACGTATGGATTTTTTTTATTATTTTTTGCTTGTTTTTTTCCATAATCTTGTAGATAATTTCAATACGATCACGTGCATATAAAATTCGTCCAAAACGGACATCGTTTGCCCCTTCAAAGAGTCAAAAAACAAAGAACAATGGAGTAATTATGATTAAGTGTAACAAATCTACTACTTCGTACTTATAAATTGTAGTTGTGGATTTTCTCCAAACCAAAGAAGGAGTTCAGGCACTTCCGTCAGATACGAGATTGAAAGATATGGCTTTGTCCCGGCTGTTAGAGCGTTAAGCCACTCATTCTCTTAGGCCGTCTCAAAACGCTTAGTCGAATTTTGGTCTCCGAGCTTAGCCGCTAGGCGAAGGGTAGACGGAAGAAGGTCTCCGAAAGCCCTATTTTTGCGAGACCCTTTCGGTCCACACTGGAGAACTCGTCTCTCGGGCATTGCTCTATTGGGCAGAGGTTCCTCGATCAACTAACTTACTTAAAGAAGAAAACAATTTTTTTTTCGATCTTTAAACACTGAACACCACATCTCGACAAAGAAATTAAGTATTATCATCACTAAATAAAATATTTGCTAAGTTATCTACCACATTATAAAAAAATTGAAAAATGGTGTGTTGAGTTTTAACGGACTTGTTGATATAAGAAATTATGTGTGATAAATTTGTATTTTGGCCTTTTGAAGGGGCAAACGATGTCCGTTTTGGACGAATTTTATATGCACGCGATCATATTGAAATTATCTACAAGATTATGGAAAAAAACAAGCAAAAAATAATAAAAAAAATCCATACGTGAGGTACGGTTTTAATCCATGCGTGACGCATGGAAAAAAATTCGTGCGCGACGTATGATTTTAATCAATGCGTGACGCACAAAAACTGGGCGGTAAATAGCAATTTGAGTGGACGATGAACAGTAAGGGCCTAAATTAATCAGCCTTTGGTAATGCATATTTGGTAGGGATAGCAAGTTGATATACTATATATATAGGAAGTAAACCTATATCCAAAACACCCCCTCCCTTCATCTTCTATTATCGTCAAGCATGGAAGACCAATCCCGCAACCCCAACACCACCACCACCGCCTCGGAGCCAAGCCGGTGTCGGTGGACCCCGAAACCGGAGCAAATCGTGATCCTGGAGTCGATCTTCAACAGCGGGACCGTCAACCCCTCGAAAGACGACACTGTCCGAATCCGCCACCTCCTCCACAAGTACGGCCCCGTCGGAGACGCCAACGTCTTCTATTGGTTCCAAAACCGACGTTCTCGTTGTCGACGCCGCCAACGCCAACTCCAAGCGGCCACCACCGCCATCAATAATAGTAGCGGTGGTGGAAGCTCCTTTCTTTATAATAATAATAATAATAATAATAATATTGTAAACATGGAGTTTGCTACAGCTGGTGTCTTCTCGATTTCCGGCGCTAACCCTACCTTCGCCTCTCCTGGTCAGTTTTCGTTCCATTCATGCATGCAATCATACTTGTTTATTTTTTTATTCATAAAAACCCTAGCAGCAGACTACTAAATTCTGGTTCACATGCTTAATAATGCAAACCTTGTTACGGAGTATAAAATTATGGCAAATGGGTGCCGAATTTGGGAGGAGAAGTCAATAAAGTGTTATGGGTGGGCTTGTGCTGCCGTTTCGGTTTTGCTTCCACATCAATTTCAACACTTATGAGTTAATAATATTTAATATGTTCTTTATCCTACTAATTAAGTATTGATTTAATATATGATTTTAGGGGGAGAGGGAGGTGGAGGAATAATAACAGTGTTTGTGAATGGAGTGGCAACACAAATTCCGGCGGGCTCGTTTGATGTTAAGGCGGTGTTTGGCGACGACATTCTTCTGGTTCACTCCACCGGAATTCCAGTTCCGGTTAACCATTTCGGATTTTCTATCCACGGTTTACACCATGGTGAAACCTACTTTCTGGTAACTACTAATTTAACCCCTCTTTATTTTTATTTATTTAATATCAACTTCGGGACATACATTTTGTGCCCTTAATTTGGCTCATTCATCTGATTAGGATTGCTAAATACTATAGTACTCCTTCCGTTCCTAAATATAAGCCACGTTTGCTTTTTAACACTATTCACGGTTGAAGAGAATCTTTCGATTTCTGACTATTGTATAAGGTAAAATATAGTAATGAGTGGTCTTGTTTGATTCATATCGATGAGTACTTTAACAATATCAAATTTTTACAATTTTAACTAACTTGTAACGAGAGATATTGACGAAATAAAACGTACATCGACAAATGTGCCCATTTGAAATAGGAAGATCAAAAGGGGACGGAGGGAGTAGTAATTTTTATGTACATCAGTTTGTAAAGCTGGAGAACGTATTAAAAATATAGATTTGAAGGTTAACTATATAAGATCAAAATCCTTCCTTTCAATGTGTAAGACTTCTCCTAACATTTCGATCTACTCCCTCCATCCCTTTAATTAGTTTCATTGTGTCCTTTGCACTTGGATTAAGACAAGTCTAATCAAAACAAGAGTAGTAATGACACATTAAATCATAAAATCCAACCAATAGAAAATTTATTAGATGAAAAATGTTGATTTGATTGATAAAGTGTTGTTAAGATACGAATAAAATAAATAGAGTAAGAATATTATGGAGAAAATTTAATGGATAAAAATAAAAATGAGACTAACTTTAGAGGACGTCCAAAAAGAAAACGAGACTAATTTAAAGAAACAGAGAAAATATGTATATGATGCCTAATGTTTTTTCCCTGGGGTGGCCGAATAAAACCTGTAGTAACATTGAAATAGGACAATTTATAGTATATATATACTAGTATACTACTGCTGTATTATAATGACCTTGAGTTATCAGACCCAAAAAAAAAACGGGGTCTTGTTTGAACCAAGTTTTTTTGTTTTTACACCGAAATAAAAACACTATCACGTGACGTTTAAATTTTGATTTTGAAAAAAAATTGATTTTGTACCACGGTTCTAAAAATTCCGGGGTATAAAGTATTAAAACGGTCACGACGTGGCGTTTTAAAATCATCTTTATAACCCGGAGTTTAAACAATTCAGGGACTTTATAACCCGGAGTTTTCAGAACCGGGGTAAAAGGTATACCTTAGAACCCGAATTTCACAGAACTGTGATATAAAATCAATTTTTAAACTCCACGCCGCGGCGTTTTAAATCGGTGCAAAACTAAAAAAATCCGACTCAAATGTCTATCCCCAAAAAAAAAAAACCTTGAATTGATTTATTACTAGTATTAACAGTTTACATTAGTCATCATAATATAAATATCTTTACTGGAGTATGTAAATTTTGGAATGAGATGTCTGCATTCCATGCATTGGTGCTATGTATTTTGGAGGTATATATCTGTACTAGATTCTTCGTTTGCACATCTTAACCGTACCGGTAAATGTTTCGTTAGTTTCCATAATGTAAAATCCTGGTGTAGTTTAGATATACAGAAGTTTATGTTATTTTTCCACGCCTTCTTTTTATTAATCAGTGTCCATAGTTCTACTGTTTTTAGTTTTCCAAAGAAAAAACCGTCTTGAAAATAACATAGACTTCATATCGCAAAATAATTTGAGATTAACGAAGCTTATTTTTTTTTTAATTTTTTTAAATGTTATTTTTCACAAAATATATTAATCTTCTGGTTAGAGAGCTTGTGATAAATTATGTAACTTACACTATATTTGGTGAACGAGTTTTTTTTTTTTGAAAGCATTTGGTAAACGAGTTATAATTGAAGTTAGCTAAGTAGTAAAAAAAATAACTTAAAAAAAACTAGTTATAGCCGATCTCTTGTTTTTTAGTTTATAGTTTAAAATATTTTCTTAATTAATAATTAAAATTAAACTAACAAACAATGTTTAATCAAATTAATTTAACTACTAATCTATTTTTAACTAATTAGTTGATCTCTTGTTTAATTTCCTATCAGAAAAATTTATTTCATTGAAATAACTTTTGCAAATATTATCTTAATTTTACAAATTTCTTAATGTATTTCAGTTTTTAATGCCGAAAAACAACTACTATTCTTAAATAATTTAATTAATAAATTCAGCACAATGTCAAGTTCAACTAATCATTGAGATCCAGCTCAGATGTTTAGCTTCATTGACCAAACAGAGCCTTAGTTATTCTTTTTTGTTCAATTAACCTAACTCAGTACTTTGATCTTCAATCTTTTTGTAGGGTTTGGGATCTTAGGCAGATGGATCCTTCTGAACTTTTGTTGAAAGATAGCTAGGTTTATAGATATGAGTAATGTGATTAGTGTCTGCTTATGTGTTTAACCATGGTACAACATATTTTCGTGACTAATTTTATTAAAGTAATTAAATTGTGTAGAACCATAGATAGAGATTTGCAAGCAGAAATAATGATCCACTACGTAGGTTATAACAGTGGTGGCATGTTGTTATAATACTACATTATATTATAATAATATTACGAAAAAATTTCTTTGAGCATGATTAATAATGTAAAAATATACATGTTCAAATACATGCATATTAGTAGATATATGGTATTGCTAAACGTACACACGCAAGTATGTAAATGAAAAATTATATTGTAAATATAAAGAATGTACATGTATTTGTAATATATTCATATTAGTACAATACATTTTCCCATAATATTATACTTATGTGTGCTACGAGTACTTATTACCATATGTAAGGGCGTGTTTGGTTGCAGGTCCCAAGGGTGGCATGAAATGCAGGAATAACAGCTAGCTGCACCGACCAGTTTCGGATGAACCATTCATTTCTTGTTTTCTCATTCTCAATCTTCTTCTTTTTTTAAATTTCGATCATCCTATTTATGGAGTGATTACCTTTCTAGCTTTTATATTTTGTCTTCGTCGATTTTTATACTGTACTTTGTGATAATTTGGGAGAGATTGGAAAGTTTGGAGAGAAATCTGTACTTGTCTTATTGATTGAAAGAACAAGTGAATAGTTCAATACAACACTGCAACTATTTATAGAAGCAAAACTAACAATCTGTTACAACTAACTAACTACTACTGTTGACGTGTCAAGTAGCTTCTTCACTTTGTTTGTAACTTAGTGTTATCATTACATGTGTGGAAATTTTAAAAAAGAAAATAAGAAAGCAACGTACTTCTAGTTTCCAAACTAATTACAGTAAATAAATAATGATTTAGCGTATGTGGAATTGGAAAGGAATAATAATATTGTCGCGCCCTTTCCTTTGTCAATGTTATGTTATTATATTAACTTAGTTTTTATTATCTTGTGAATAGGGTTTTTGATCTGCTTCTCTATTGTAATTCTATAAATACATATTAATATTAATGAAAATGAGTAACTCATCTTTTCCCATCATATCATAAGTTTACATTGTATCAACCTAAACATTAAACATGATACCAATCCATGGACAATTAATCAAACCTCGGAAATTCTCCTCAAATTTTAGGCATGGCCGATGTTTCGAACATCAATCTAGGCTTGACTGCACCAACTACTCACTCTGGCATGACATTGTACGCTCCGCCCTTAAAGCCTATGATTTAGCGACATGCCTACATCTCACATCGACTCCATCTCAGACCATTACGGTCACTGGAACTGAATCCTCTCCAACAACCACCTCATTAGAGGACTTTACATGCTCCAAAGAGAAGCTAAATAATGCTCAGTCATAGGCGCCTCAAGCATGCCAAATAGGCTCAGATCCTAGTCAAAACAACACTTCAACTATTAAGTCGGTCCAAATCTTCTGTCCTAAATTAAATCGGTTATTTGGATACAAAAACCACAGTCAAACTCATATTAAATTGTCATTTATTTTTGACACACAAGTATCTATATAGTCTATTAAAACTGAGCTTTTTCAAAACTTCTCCTTAATTCTGGCCTTATTATATCTATGTGACAATATTTTATTGGTTCTCTTTTAATTGTTTTGATATTTCTATTTGACTTAAAATAAAACATTATTATCTAATCATTGTTTAACTATGTATATACAAATAACTTCTGACAAATATGACTACAAACTATACTATTAAACATTTGTTACATTAAGGTGTCATATCTTATAATATACACAGTTTTTCACCTTTTTTCTAAAGCCCTCACTAATTTTATCCTTCTTTATAAAGATTAGATCCAATTTTTAATTTTAGCCTTTTTGTTAAGTTGTTTGATAGATAACTTTGATAAATTATAATAAAAATATCAATTCCTAAGTTAGTAATTTACTAATGTACTAGTTCTATTAGACTATAATCGATAGTCGGTGTGCGGGGTTTATGATGAATATTTATAACTGAAACATACACTAATATATGTAGTTAATGCTAAGTATATGTTTGTATTGTATTGTTCGTTAATTATTCTATCTTAATGTTATGCTAAGTATATGTTTGTGTTGTTCGTTAATTATTCTATTTTAATGTTACGTATATATTTATGTTGTTTGTTAATTATTTTATTGTGAAATAAAAATGATTTTATAAATACAGGGCATGTCTACACAAATTACTTTGTTTTTATAAATTATAGAATCAAGGGATTATGATTAAAACCCGTACATATGGTTCTGATTTTTGTTGAATTTTTATCCTTCACTCTCCGCTTTGTAAGAAAGTAGTTTTATTTTCCAGGCGGAGCGAATGCCAAACGGTGACCAATTTCCAAATTTTCTTAATTTTAATTTTTCTCTCGTAATTTTCTTGTTACAATTTCTTTTTTGTTCTTCTGATTGAACGTCTTGATTGTTTTCTTTGTACGCATAGAGGTTTGCTTAATTTTTCTGGAAGCAATCAGGAATTGCAATGCAAAGAATTTCTGGTAAGATCATTACTGTTTTAATCCGAGCGTTTCTTTGATTAAATATGTTTCCAATTACTATATGTTCTTGGAAAAAGAAAACATGCATGTTGATCGTCGAGTGCAAAAAGATCGATTCTGCATTATATATCAATCTATTCTCCATCTGCATAATTTCAGATTCCAGCCGTTTGATCATGAAATTTGGTTTTAGGACAAATATTTACCCCCAAATTCTCAATTAACTCATAGAAATTATTATTGTTGCAGAATTTTTTTATGATTTGAGTAGCGAGTTTGAGATGAGCATATGGTGATGATAGATGTCAGGGGGAATAGTCGGCGTCTTTGTCGATTGAAACCCTTGACTACAGACTAAGGATGAGTTCTTATACAAATGTTCACAAGTTGCAGACACTTGGTTTAACTGTCTAGTTTAACAGCAGCTTATGAACATTGATCTTGTTATCTTTCATCTCAAATGAGTCCTCGAAAGCATGTCAATGGGGCGTCTGAGAAGATCGACACAACAGATCCATTGACAAAGGAGTACAATTTTTGCCTTGACAGGTAATCTTGTATTATCATTTCATCTAAATAATGATGAGTTTTATAGTAAACTGAATCTGTCATGAAAATAGGGAGGATGAGGAGAACAGTTTTGAGTCCCTATACCGTTCGGTATCTCAACCTGTCGATTACTATGGAATGGTTGGTTTTCATGAAACTGAAAATCTTTATGATTTATACAATGCTCAAAATAATGGAGCAGACGAAGAGTACGATCCATATAGTCCAAAATTTTTGGAGCAAGGATCAGGGAGACAGAGTGATGACTCTTCGTATGATATTCAAAGCACTAGTACAGAGAATTTGGATTTTGAGAATAATGGTCTACTTTGGCTTCCTCCTGAAGCAGAAGACGAAGATCAATCGGTTATATATGATGAGGATGAAGAATGTTCAGGCGATTGGGGATATCCTGGTTCACCGAATAGTATTAGTTTCAAGGATAAGGAAAAATTTAGTGATGAGAATAGTGGAGAGATGAAAGATGTGGTGACTGGCCATTTTAGATCATTGATACTGCAATTGCTGCAAGTTGAAAATTTGATGCCTACTGAGGAGGAAAATGTGGGAGAGAGTTGGTTGGAGATAATTACGTCTTTGTCTTGGGAAGTTGCTGCGCTTCTTAAGCCGGATACGAGCAAAGATGGTGGAATGGATCCAAGTGCCTATGTTAAAATTAAGTGTTTAGCTTGTGGACGCAGAACTGACAGGTTTGGCTTACCAAGAAACTGTAATTTATCACTTCTTGTGACGGATTTATGATTTCCTTTTATTTCTTATCTAGTTTGGTAGTTAAAGGAATTGTGTGCAAGAAAAATGTTGCTCATAGGCGAATGAAGTCAAAGATAGATAAAGCGCGAGTTCTAATTCTTGGAGGAGCTTTGGAGTATCAGCGTGTTTCTAATAACTTATCGAGTGTTAATACTCTACTCCGGCAGGTTTTAATTTTGCCTTCCATACACTTAATTATATAACATAAGTATAATGTTAAGTTTTAGTATATTCTTATTTAGGAAACGGACCACTTGAAGATGGTGATTGCTAAGATTGAAACTCACCGCCCTAACATTCTATTAGTGGAGAATTCAGTGTCGAGATACGCCCAAGAATATCTTCTTGCAAAAGACATCTCTCTTGTCTTGAATATCAAGAGGCGTCTTTTAGACCGTGTTGCTCGGTGTAGTGGTGCACAGATAATACCTTCTGTTGAGCATCTTGTTTCGCCGAAGTTAGGTGACTGTGGCTTGTTTTATGTGGAGAAATGTGTTGAAGAACATGGGAGTGCTGGACAAGGTGGCAAGAAATTGACCAAGAACTTGATGTTTTTTAAAGATTGTCCTAAGCCCTTGGGATTTACTGTAAGTGCATTGTTCATAACCACATTAAGGTCTGTTTGGATCTCCGCATTAAAAATGCTTTAATTTGTTTATCTTAATGCAGATTTTGCTGAAGGGTGCACATGGTGATGAGCTGAAGAAAGTGAAGCACGTTATTCAATATGCGGTATTTGCTGCATATCATTTGGCTCTAGAAACGTCGTTTCTTGCAGATGAGGGTGCTTCTGTTCCAAGTTTATCTATAAAGCCTTCAAATATTGCCTTGTCTGATAAACCATCACAAATTAATACGAAGTTACTACCTAATTCTTCGCTTAGTGAAGTACAAAAATATGACAGTTACCCTGTTTCCTCTGTTAACTCTCCAATAAGCTCTGAGAGTTCTCCTTTATCAACAAAAAATCAGACAAGTCCAACTCAATACACAAATCATGCCTCTGACATCAACCATTCTGTTGTCGCCTTACTATCTTCAATGCAAAAATTCTCTGATTCTGACAGTAATGATCAGTTTCAAAACTATGATCTGGGTCATGAATCTGAAAAGGATGTTAATCTTACACCTAGTAGTAAGGATGGGGTATCGCCCAGTTTCCTTTACACCTCGGAGAATTTGGATGAACATGGTTGCTGCAATGATTCATGTGATGATCCAATGCATAAGAGTAGCTTAAGTGTCTTAGAATCTGCATCTGTTGAAGAAAATGATTATGAAAGAATTGAAGACATTCAGATTCTTAGAGAAGGGGTTTTACCTTCGCCTTCTGAGCAACGCAGTATTTTGGTTTCTTTAACGAATCGATGTGTATGGAAAGGTATCGTGTGTGATAAGGCGCATTTTCTTCGAATCAAGTACTATGGAAGCTTTGATAAACCTTTGGGAAGGTTTCTACAAGATGGTTTGTTTGATCAGGTACCTTTTCCATCTCCTTGAATGATGGGATCCTACATTGGTAGTTCCTTAATAGCTTCAGGGTCCGTTTTGGTTTGAACTTATGGAAACGGTAATAAAAAGGAAATGAATCTAGTTCACTATGATATATCATGATACTTTAAAGTGGACTAGTTTTGTTTCCTTGCCATTACAGTTTCCATAATTGAAACCAAATGGGCCCTTAATCTTGTTAATGTTTTTGCCCTTTTAGGTACTATAATCATAAGAATTCGAATATACCCCTAACATTTAGACTTTCCTATTCGCAATGTGATTCATCAAACTTCCTTAATATGTGTGTCTAACTCTAAAATGACAAATATTCATAACTAACTGGATGGGTTTGGTGTCTTACATTGAAGAAATACCGTTGTGAATCCTGTGAGCAACCTTCAGAAGCACATATCTATTGCTATACTCATCAGCATGGAAGCCTGACAATCTCAGTAACAAAGCTTGTAGAGTTAATCTTACCAGGAGAAAAAGAAGGCAAAATCTGGATGTGGCATAGATGTCTAAGATGTCCAAGAATCAATGGGTTCCCTCCATGTACTCAAAGAATAGCCATGTCTGATGCTGCCTGGGGATTCTCCTTCGGCAAATTTTTGGAGCTTAGCTTTTCTAACCAATCAGCTTCCTGCAGAATTTCAAGCTGTGGACACTCTATTCATAGAGATTGTCTCAGGTTTTATGGGTACATTTCTTCTCCAAATTTACTAAATTTAATTTAGAAAATGTTTGTCATTTTCTAGTTGTAGGTAATTATTTAATCATATACTTTGATTTTTCATATGCAAATTATCCTTATTTGGTGCAGTTGTGGAAGAATGGTAGCTTGTTTCCGTTATGCTCCTATCAACTTTTATTCGGTTAATCTTCCTCCTTTAAAGATAGAGTTCAATTATGACAAGCAGGAATGGATCGAAAAAGAAGCGAATGAGGTTTGTGAATAATGATCTAGACCACCATGAAATGTTAACATACAACATTTTTTTGCTGATTCCTAATAACTCAAAATCCTTAGCAGGTGAAAAACAAGGTTAATCTCTTCTTTAATGAGGTAAACAGGGCTCTTAATCAGATCTTAGAAGAGGTGCAAGTTGGATCACGAGAGAGTAGCATTAAAGTGCAGAAACTGAGACAACATTGTCAAGAATTAGAGAAGACACTAGCAAGGGAAAAAGAGGAATTTGAGGTTTACCCTTTACTCTATTCTTTTTTAGTTATACCACCTTTTATCTGAAATGATCTAACACAAAGATGTAAAACATAATTTTAACCAAACAAGCAATGTTTAAGTTTATGTAATATAACAGCAATTTAGGGTCATATAACTTACATTTCTGCATAATTAGATTTTTTAGACTTTTTTTATGACTGTCATGATGCAGGAATCTCTTCAGATAACACTGAACAGAGAAGAAAATATTGGAGAGCCGGGAATAGATGTTCTTGAGCTTAATAGATTACGGAGACAATTACTCTTTCAGTCCTACGTCTGGGATCAGCGTCTTCTACACGCTGTCAACTTCCACAAAAACGCATCCAAAGAAGCAATTTCACCAAGATCTGTGGTCAAGCCCCTTAGCTTTGCAGATTCCAGTAAGAAAAATGCCACTGTTTTGGACGGAAAACAAGGAAATAAGAACAATCAAGAAATTACCACCAGCCCTGTAAAAAACAAGGCCAGTGAATCTCTGAAAGAAACATATTTTGATTCTGAAAGTAATCATGCAGCATGTAGTAAGGCTTTGCTGATGAGTTTGAATAGAACGACTTCTCTAGAGATTCTTGAATCAGGTGGCTCAATTCAACGGTCTCTTTCTGATGGACAGTCGCCACTAGCATCAGATATATCTGAATCTCTTGCTGTAGCATTGATCAGTGAAGATTCGTCGAGTATGGAGGAAAATAAGTCACCGAGCATCGGAAAATCTACTAACAAAAAAGTTGAGCTGGAAAGAAGTAGCTCACCGAGAATATCCTTTCTTGCCAAAACCTCAAGCAATGTGGAGAATTCAACAAGCTGGTTAGCTGTGCCATTTTTAAACTTCTATAAAACTTTAAACAAATCGTCTTCATGGAACCGACACAAGCTTGATAGTGTTAGAGGCTATAATCCGGTTTATATCATGTCGTTTAAGGAATTGGAATGTCAAGAAGGTGCGAGGTTGCTTCTTCCAGTAGGTGTGAATGATACTACAGTGGCTGTCTATGATGATGAACTGTCTAGTATAATCACTTACTCCTTACTCTCACCAGATTATCACAATCAAATTTCAAATGAGACTGACACTACAAAAGAAGGGCTAGGGTTTTTGCAGCATTTGGATTTTGAAATACCATATGATTTATCTGCTGAGGCTCCGCTTGAAGCATTGAAAAGTTATTTATCGGCTAATGAAAGTATGATGTCACTGTCGAGATTACGTAGCAATTTGGCTCTTGACCCTCTATTTTATGCAAAGCCATTGCATACAAGAATCACATTTTCAGATGATGGTCCACCGGGGAAAGTCAAGTATACGGTTGTGGCTTATTTTGCAAGGCCATTTGAGGCGCTAAGAGAAATGTGTTGTACGTCTCAGCTCGACTTTGCTCGGTCTCTTAGTCGGTGTATGAAGTGGGGAGCTCAAGGTGGGAAAAGCAAGGTCTTCTTTGCGAAAACTCCTGATGACAGATTCATATTAAAACAGGTTACAAAGACAGAGTTGGAGTCATTCATTAAATTCGCACCGGCTTACTTCAAATATTTGTCTGAATCAATTAGGGAAAATATCCCAACATGCTTGGCTAAGGTTCTTGGAGTTTATCAGGTAAATTCAGGAATGCTTCCTATGAATCCTGTTTTTTGTTGGTTGATTTTGGTTATGGAAAATCTTGACAAAAATTTTGGTTTTTATTTTCCAATTATTATATTGAAGGTAACCAAGCAGCTTAAGGGAGGCAAAGAAACCAAAATGGATATTTTGGTTATGGAAAATCTTTTGCACGGCCGAAACATTTCACGAGTTTATGATCTCAAAGGGTCTATGAGATCGAGATATGCAGAAACAAAGGAAGGAAGCAAAGTTCTATTGGATCAAAACATGGTTGAAGCAACGGCTACATCTCCCATTTTTGTAGGAAACACTACAAAGTGTGTCTTAGAGAGAGCTATATGGAATGACACATCTTTTCTTGCTGTGAGTTATAACTAACTTAACTACCTAAATTCCAAGTAAGGATATTGATTGATCGATCGATCTTATAACCATCTGATTTTGTTGTTACAGTCTGTGGACGTGATGGATTACTCCTTACTTGTGGGTGTGGACGAAGAGAAACACGAGTTAGTTGTCGGGATTATAGATTTCATGAGGCAGTATACATGGGATAAGCATCTTGAGACATGGGTCAAAGCCTCGGGAATTCTCGGTGGCCCGAAAAACGTGGCTCCAACGGTTATTTCTCCGGTTCAGTATAAGAAGCGGTTTAGGAAAGCTATGTCGTCGTATTTTGTGATGGTGCCGGATTATTGGAGGCCATACGTGGTTGCTCCTCCTATTGGATCCATTTTTGACATTTGTGAAGACTGAAGAACTAGCTCTTAAATTGTATTTCTCTAGTGATTTAGGAAGTAGTGTAATGCAGGAGAATAGTTGATAGCATAAAATCAAAAATGCATTCATATTGCATCTGAGATGCTGAATGCCCAACAATTTTGTCCAAGTGTATCTTTTTATTCCAATCTGAGTTGTCTTTATTGCTATTTTAGAGTCTGAGGTGAAAAATAACTAATGATTCATCACTATCCTTTGTTACTTGATATCCCCTGACAGTTTCATATCCCCATAATGCAAAATAGGCTTAGTGTAAAATATAAAAGTTACAAATGGCCGTTCCAACCGATAAAACCGCCAATTCCTTCATCATGAACTAAAATTTAATTTGAACGATTCCACAAAGTCAAAGGACACTGTTAAACATTGTAAGTAAACATAACATACTTAAGCTCAGGTTACCGTTAACATTCACATTACAAGCTAAAAGTTAACCATGACATAGCAAAACAATGAATACGTCCATCAAACGAAAAAAAACAGAGAAATGAATGACACCGTTCTTCTATAGGCCGGAGATTATTCACTAGAACTAACAATGCAACTCACTTCCTGTCACAGCAAACACGGAATTTGAGTACATAAAAGAATCAACAGTCTACACAGCTCTGAATAGAGCAAAGGATAGGCTATTTACACGAATTTAATACGAATCCGGGTCCATTACGAAGAAGGCGGCTAATTTTGGAGTATTTCGGGCTAATATGCAACTGACGTTTCATCTTGAATCACAACCAAATCCGGAATTACTTCATGGATGCTACAAAACACCTTTCGTCATCTTGCATGTTGCCCTCGCATCCAAATTGGCATTTTTTCGGATTGAGAGACCAAGTTGACTCACCATGAATATAGTCACACAGACTAAGGCACCACAATTGAATTTAATGACAAAGGGTCTCTCCATGAGTAACCCAGCGGATGAAGCTGTCAGAGAAATCCTCTAGTACGGAATTTTCGGTCTCATAGGGAAGATCTGTTTCTGTCTGCTCTCTTCCCTGCAAAATTCACATGACACCCGGCGCTTGTCACAAAAACATATAGTACAGATGCTACAAAAATACAAAAGAACCAAATAATAAGACATACTTATGAGTAATAGACTACATATGAGCGATCTTATGCATTTCTAAAGACGTAGCCGCATGATAAATTTGAGGAAAGAAATGTTGCAACTTTTTCAAATATTTATTTTTGCAATAGATTACTAAAGATCCATCTACGAGAAAAATCCAAGGAATAAGCACATTACAACTCCTAGAAAAGTCTATTGCTGCAAACCAGATTATGTCAAGTGGTTAGATTGTAGGAGAATATTTCACTAGATATTACTCCAGCTTCTGGTATAGCACTAACGCAGTTTAATAGTGGCATCAGGAATTCAGGATAATGCACATTCTCACCCTAATATGCACAACATAGCCCTGAAATTTGAAGCGAAGTTATAATGAAAAATCTTGTCTGACATAGGTACTAAGATGTTTAACCCCTTTGTTACCAAGGTTCAAAATTACTCGAAACCTTTTCTCTAAATTGTAAATGGTGTTAGAGAGCTGAAAAATTGATGCAACATTCATTAAATAACTATTAACTACTAACTAACCTTCATGCTTGAACTATATCCACTGGTGGAAGGAGTTGCATCTCCCAACACACCACTCATGACATTCTCTAACGATCTGCAGCAAATTGAAACAAACACAAGAACTTAGCTACGTTGTAAGTGTGACACAAAAGATTGATATATCAATGATGCTGTACCAAAATAAAATATAAGAGTATAAACACTATTAACCGCCACAAGTTCACCCTATTCTTGTTCGTCCTCTATCTTATACATGATGTTCTACCACGGGATGTTAGGTGAATATAGATGGCTCGAACTATCATTCTTATTTCTTGTACAAGTCCAAAAATATAATCAACTTCGAGCTTAAGACTAGGAGAGTTAAAAGTGAAAGTTTTGACTACGGTTTTTCCTCGTTAAGGAGAGGCACACTATGACCTATAGAGAAGCTGAACTAATTCTCCATGGAATTGCATAGCTTGTGAACATATTCAAACCTCAGACCTACCAGGAGCTGTGAATTGCTTTAACCCCCTCTTACATAATGAAGCCCAACCAGAACCCAAGGCCTAACCGGCTAACCAGAAACACTAGTCAATCAGAGACAATTTTTACGAAAAAACGGGAAGATAATCTAACATGTAAGTTCAGCAGGAATTACCTGTCATTTAGATCCTCGTCACACGAATTTGCTGAAGAAGAAAGCCAATCTAAATCAACAAAATTTGAGCAGTCAGATGAGTTCCTGCGGTTGTAAATATTGAATAAATTCGCCGAACAATTTTCTCTTTGCACATCCCCGAAAAGCTGTTTGCTCGTTATTGAGGGAGTATAACTGCATATGAAAGTTGAAAAAACAAGACAGGAATAAGGTTGCATGATCATAATGGTTTATGCTAGTCCGATAAACATGAAAAAATAAAGGATACCAAAACATAATAAATGGTCGCAAACAAACACAAAACCAGAGGTAGAAGAAAACAAACATTAAATAAGTTGAGCACACTTTATACATGCATGTCATTTGTTCTTAGAGACGGGGGGGGGGGGGGGTGAATTCTGGCCAAGTGGTGAATAAAACAGGCACATTACAACCTCAACAAAGAAGAAAGAAAACAAAGGAGCAACTGCAAGAAGCCAAAGATCTTGCAGAATAAACCTGATGATCAAATAACAAATTAATCACCAGAGGGCCTCAAGTTTGCAATTTCAACTTAGATCCAAGCAGGCAAACATTCCACTTGAAAATAAGAAGGAAAATGTGGAGCAGGCATACAATCAATGTTCTAAAAATCGGGCTGGGCGCCCGCCTAGGCGGCGCATAGGCGCTGGGCGGACCTGGGCCGAACTGATTTGGACCAAGTCGGGCTTGGTTAGGCGGACCTGTAGTTGGGCGGGTTTTGGGCGGGGCCTAGGCGGATCTGGGCGGATCTGGGCGGATCTGGGCGGATCTGGGCGGGTTTTGGGCGGGGCCTAGGCGGATCTGGGCGGGTTGGGCGGATCTGGGCGGGTTTTGGGCGGGGCCTAGGCGGATCTGGGCGGGTTGGGCGGGATCTGGGCGGGTTATCAAGTTTAAGACTTGAAGGATTTATTGCATTTTGATATATTTTGCATTTTGATATATTTTATATATTTGTGAGACAAGTTATCAAGTTTACAAATTATCATGCTAACACTTTTATTGAACATTTGACATGGTGATGGACTGTTGCTGACTTATTGGACGCCTGGACTGTTGGTGTTGGAACTGCAGGTATGTGTTTTTCTTCCTAATTGTCTAATCCGCCTAGGCTCCCGCCTAGGCTCCCGCCTAGGCGCTAGGCTCCCCCTCACCGCCCGACTAGCGCCTAGCGCCTTTTAGAACATTGCATACAATCATTTATGTATACAATTAAAAGGGGGTAAAAAGCAATAAGCTTATAGAACAGTGCTAATCAATCATATAACTGAACCGGACCTGGAGTATGCCACATCACTTTCAGATGTAGAGATTTTTGAAGACCCAAAGGAGACCTTGTTAATTTTATCAGATTGCTCAGATGAAACTGTTTTCAGAACATTACGCTGTCTGACATCTGCTGATGCTGATGGATCCGAAAAGCATCTTTTAAATAAAAGCCTGTTACGAAAAAGATGCAAATTTCAAAGTCATTTAAGAGTGACAGATATTGTTTCTGTAAAATATGAGCCTATACTATAGTTATTATTCAGTTCTAGAGACGAGAATTAAATTCGACTCAAATATTAAGAATTGTATCCATTTGATAATTTGACCTAAAAGAATAAAGTTTCCAGTACTTTCTCATATTTTTCCTAGTGTAAACAAGCACCAAATTCTTCAAAATGAAGCAGATAAAAAGCATTACGGCACAAAAGGTAAACATGCATCAATTTCTCAGGCTGTGCAATTTTAGAAGTATGCAACTCTTGTGGAAAGTAAATTACCGGTCTTCATCTTCCAAATGTACGTTCCTCCCAGAATTATAATCTTGATCTGATCGAAGCTCCCATAAAGCAGGCCTTCCCCGTTGTGACTGGAAATATCCGAGGAAGCTGCCAATTTTTTCAACAGTTCAGAAGATTTTAAGGGATATAAGTAAAGAAGCTATGAATTCTGACCCACTAAACAGACAGATAGTTTACAGATATGTGAAAAGCTAAAATATATTAGCAGAAATGGCAGAAAACATGTACAGCTTTACTGGGTGTGTCTGGTGCCTTAGGAAATTTGTTCCTTATAAGACTGATGTGATGTATTTTTTCCCTAATACTCTTTGTGCTGTGTAGGTCTTTTCTGTATTCTCTCTATCTTTTCTAATCACCACTTTCAGAAATGAAATGAAGCTAATGTTTCAAAGACACTTACAGATTAATGGCATTTTGCTTTTCTGCATCCACGTATGCATTGCTGTAATAGCGTTGGAGAGTTCTGAAAAATTCCTGTGATTGAGTTGCAGCTCTCCATTGACCCCGGCGCTGAGAGAATATCTGAAACCAAGCAAAATTCTACTAAATATGAACACTTCATAAAAGATAAGGATAACAAAGGAAAATCAGAGGGGAAACTTGAGGAATCCTATAGCAATCAGATCAGTACTCATGTTGCCTATATCTCATCTGCCGTACTAGAAACAAATCCTAGCAAGCTAGTTCTTAGAAAAACCATTTAGTAGACGCACATGCCATGTTATTTCTAAACATATCAGGATAAGATAACACAAATTGCTGAACGAATAGTGGAACTTTAATGCAATATGATGGACAACTGATGGAGCTCAAAGAGTGGAACTTTAACATATGAAGAATGGTATACTATCAGCACGACAACCAATTTTTCTCTTTATAGACTATGGTGAGTTGATGCACTTTTTCAGCGCATTGTAGGTATTTTTACTCACTATCCCAGACACCAAATGGTTCCATAACCCGTAAACTGCAAAGATCCTAATCTGAGGTCATATGGATGGAACAGTGTATTTTCCTATCTCAATTTCTGCTTGGAGAAACTTTGAATCTGAACTTTTCAATCTGGAATGTAGTACATAAAACCTAATTTATACTCGTAGAATCTACAAACAGGAGGGGTCATTGAAGCGCAAATCAACAGGCTGATAGGGATCTAGGAATTCAAAGAAAAGGATGAGGGATACTAGCGCTTTTGTGCGATCAAAGTGGGTTAGTTACTAGTAACAGCACCGGCTGATGACCACAAGCACTTGAATAAGTAAGATGAGAAAGAATAAAATATATGCGGATATATGCAGCTAACACCTCAGATAAACACTCAGAAACGTTGGGCCTCTCAAACTAAAAACACGAAGAAAATTCATAGGCCAACCTGCAGGTTATTATAGATGACACAAACTAAGCAGCTATAATCTATTTTAATCTGGATTTGAACAATAAATTACCAAAATAAATATGGCCTGAGTGCCGGACAAAAGGGGAAGCAAAAAGTACATGGTTAAACATGAAGAGCTCATTTTTACAGTACAAGTTAGTCTTCAAAGCTGATAATTACCTTGTTGTGAGCAGCTGAGCCCCCATACTGATGCGCAAGTGTGTCGCCCATTTTTTCATACGTATTCATCAAATCATCAGCCAATTGAGAATCAAGGTCTATCTTTGGAACACCTGTGATTCCTAGCACATGAAGCTGGTGTCCCAAGGCAGCTAGTCCATAGGCATACTGTGCGACATTTGTACGATCTAGACAATCTATGCAATTGGTTCTAAGTACACCGTTTTGCAAAATTGGCTTCTTGTCAGAGGAGTTACCATTGGGTATCCTGTTACTAGCCCCATTGACGATACTATTGTTATCTTCATTGCCAGTTTGAAGATCTTTTTCTAACGAAATGTCACTCGGATGGAAGTTCCTACATTAAAAATTAATAATACAGAAAAACGTTATTCTTTGATGACAACACGTACAAGATTGAAAATGTACAGATCACCTGGTTGAACTTGACCAATTCATATTCAGCAATATTTTTAAACAATAAAGAAGCATGTTTTCCTTGTAGAAGGGCGAACAAACATGCTTCTTTATGGTGAGAAAGTACTAATTCAAATAAGTAGTTTCAAACTCAAATATGTTATGAAGATGAAACAAAAATTTATAAACCAGCATACTTTGAACAGCCTACTCCCAATTATTAGTGTTAGCTGAATGAATTGATAGAAAGACTGATATTACTATAAAGATGGCAAGTACAGCAGCTTTCTCGGAAAGATTTTGTTGGACAAGCAGTACATTTCGTGAAGGTTGAATCTCCTGAGACACAGAGTGATCTGATCCCAAGAAGGAAAGTACAAACTTATAAGAGAAGATTATTTGGGAGAGCCCCACGTTACCTCAGTAATGAATGCGAGTTTGGCAACAATGAAACATAGTTCTATCAACAAGAATTAAGCATGAAACAAATAAAACAAAAGTGATACATTTCAGAAAATCAAATGGCTTTCACCAGCAAAGAAAACTGAGAGAGCAAAGAACGAAGCAATATCATACTTAAACAATATAATAATAAATTATACAATTAACTGAAAGAGCATCATGTCCCCAGAGCCTTGCGCCTAGGCCCGCCATTTAAAACCAAGACAGTAGGTGTGGGATAAATAATGTATATCCTAGAAGTTCTTAGAACGTGCAGTATGAAGATAGAGTTAAATTACTTGTCAAACTAATAGGGACTAGATAATGATATAAGCACAAAACATTACGTCCCGAAGAAGTTCCAAGTAATTGGATGCTTCCAATGCACAACGGACAGATGGAAACTTTAAGTTACAAAAAATATGATAACTTCACTTACTCGGACAGTGGGGAACTTGCACAAACTCCAGGACTAGAAGATGGTAGGAGCTGGCAGTAAAAGAACCCCGTCAGAGTCAAAGCATATGCAGCCACTTTCCCCAAAAGCAGCAACACATTTGTAGCTTTGCTGTGCAAAACAAAAACAAAGAAAGCAGCGGAAAAATATCTCAGGGATCTTCATAGATGTTGCATTATGAACTATCAATTGTCTACATCTGACCCCAGACCCTACCACAGAGGATCACATTGGGTTGATTGTTGCTGTTGTTGTTGTATAATATCCAAGGAATTGAAGAAGAGAGAAATGTTTATAACAGCGTATACATCAATAAGCGATATACCTTCGTGAATGCTTGTTCAGATCCCAGTGAAGAAACCTAAGCCTGCATTCTTCGGGCAAGTCCTTATTAATGACTTCAATTGCATTGGCAAACTCTGCACGGAGAATGGACTCTCGCGGCCTCTTTTCATTTGTCTGTTGATAATACAATTTTTGAAAATGGGAAAATGGAATTACACAAGATACCCCATCAAAATTTGCTTTTAGCCCTACAGAAGTCCTTTAGAAAACTTGCTATTGTCTGAGTACGAGCTAAGAAATTCTAAAAATAATACATAAAAGAAAGAGAATCTACAATGACTCAGACACGAGAACTGCTCAGTTTCTACTCTTGAATGATAATTAAAAGGTGCAATTTCTGAGCTACACTTGGAGAGACGCAAAGGTACCTTGATCAAATTCAAGATAATGATCGGATTTCCATATCTCTTAGTAAGGTTATCAAAATGCAGCCTTGTGGCTTCGTAGTTTTGATCTTTCTTGGATACTGAAGAGAGAAAACAAAAAAAAAACAGGTAAGTAATTAGAAAACCAAGAATCTCAAGCACCACTAAAGCTAGTGTGCCCTTAATTAGCGAGAAGTAAGAACATACACATGATATCAGGCTTAATATTTAGACGTGATGTTTCCTGCGACCAGAAAAGGGGAATGGAGCCACGGTTCTGAACAACAGAGCTAATGCGCACCGGAGATCCTTCAGGAACATCTTCAAATACAATTTGCTCTGTTTCTACATCATTTGCTACTCGACCCTTGTCATTTACACCTCGTTTCAAATACCTGAAACCCAAGGCTTAGAAAACTTAGAATCAACACTTACAAAGTGGGAATTTAACGGAATAAGCAACTGCGATACACTTGAGTCTCAAGTTAAGCATTAAAAAGGCAATGGATCCGACATCAAGCAATGAGGTCTATTTTAATCTAGTTTATCTTCTACGCCAAAATGTCACAAAGCATATATTTAACTAAATTAAAGGGTCATAGGAAACAATAAAAACAGTCTCAAAAGAAACAGTGGTAGCAGCCTTGCAGGGTGATATTCCTACATCTGACCGTTCCCATACCCTGCTCATGCAGAAAACATATAGGGCACAGGGTACCCAGGTTGGTTTTGTCTATTTTTAAGATTATAAATAAATAAAAAAGCCACAAAATACAACAATGGCCTGCTTTGGAAAAACTAACTCTGCCCTCCCCCCCCCCCCCCCAGCTCACACTTTTATTAAGATTTATTATAAGGAAGGGCATAGCCTTAAAAATCAAGTGACAACAATTATATAGGAAGAAAACTGAGAAAGAGGAAGGGACGCAACCAACCTGGTACCCGCATAATGACGAGATCGTCTAGCAATGAGAGTCAATTTGAAGTCCTGTCCAGCTGCAGAAAGGGTGGTCTGCGTACATTAAGTATGTCAGAATTCAGATTAATTAGGAAGGAACCTTATAGTATCCAAAAGCGAGCAGCAAGAGCAACAGTAACACACTGGAAAGGTGTCAAATAAGTAGTGATAGTAACTAGCTTAAAAGTTAAAACCATTACTGACCTGCTTAAAGAAACCATAAACCAGTGCAACAGTCCACGACGTATTCTGCAGATGATTTCGAATTCCACGTGTTAAGAATTCATTCCATACAAACATCGTTTCGTAAAGGACCTGCCCTGACTGCTTATCACACAAGTTCTTCTGTAGAGTTCGCATAACATTATAGGAATAACTGAAGAAAAAATCCTTTGTGAGATCCACCATGTAGAGAAGCTTTTTGTACCTGTAAAACCAAGCACGTTGTATATCTAAAATCAGTTCCAAAATAAACCTCTTACTCATTGTTTCACTATAACAAAATGACTAGTTATACTGTGCCTCCTGATGATGGCTAGTTAACAACACAAAAAACAGAATTCAATAAGCCACTAAAACTAAAAAAATATCAAGATATTTCAGAGTTCAGATAGCGAAAAAGAAAACAAGAATAGGATTAATTAATTTGGACTAAAGTAGGAAATAGGATGAGCTAATTCCATCTTAGATAATATTGCCCATCCTGAATTTTAAATATCTCTGCCGAATATAAAGAATGATAATTAGCTAGCAGATAATGGGCAGTACCTATTCTCATCTTTAGCATCATCCATACTTGAAAGAACCATAGAATTTGCAAGTGGAATCATCTCACTCTTGGATATAGCATATACTGGATGTCCCCAAATTGCACCAATCTGCCTTCTTTTGGTAATCAGCAGCATATAATATGGCCCCAGAAACTTGATAAATCCTATAAGCACAGAGAATAAGGATCTAAAAAACTGCATCTTCAAGTGAATTGAAGAAAGGAAGCAGAAGATCTTCTTACCAACAATTCCATAGCAAGTTGTGACAAACTTAAGTCCAGCAGCAGACTTATTTCCTTCATGTATCCGCCTCAACAAGTCAGAGCATTGACTTTCTGTATATGTAGTAGAATCTTCTCGAATATTCAACTCATGGGGTTCTGACCTATCAATTATAAGTACTCGCCAAAATGTTCTACTTTTGTCTCTGCCTACCATGTATAATTTCTGCAAGATGACAAAGAAGAATATTATGAGGGTGCTTACAAGTTACAACACAGTCGACAATCAATAACGAAACAAGATAAACTACATCTGTAAATATCTCAATTGCCTTATGTGCCATTTAAAAGATTTCTAATAGTAGTGTATAACTAGATAATCTTTATTTGGCATTAGTTTTTCCCCATAACAAGCAAAGGTATCTAGCAAGTAGTAATACTAAATAGCCAATTTGATTACCCAAAATAATAAAGCCAATGAATCATAAAGCAAGCTTGCTCTAACTTGTTAGGTAGCTAGAACCACATCTAAGTTATTCACCACAGAGCAAGTAAAATCAGCAAAGTAGCCAACATTTCTAAACAGACAAAAACTGCACTAAAGCAACTAAGGGAATTTCTTGGAAAACATAAAAACAGATAACATACAAAAAGAAAACATGCGCAATGTCTAGTAGTATCAAATTATAATTTATCCCCTATTTCAGATTCTCCATTAATCATCCCTCGATGGTATACCAATTAAATAAGAGATAAAAGAAGGAATAACAAATATTAAACAAGTGAAGATAGAGAAAATGTTAAGGATATCACGCGTAGACAACGCCGTGCTAAAGGAAACACTATTGGTTTTCCGATTTTTCTAACCTAAGCACCTCATTTGGAAAGTTAGGTGTTGCCATTTTAGAGTTTTAAATATTATTTAAAAGAGCTTAGACCTTCGTTTTTAGAGAATAGTTGCTAAAACGAAAAGTCTTAACCTATAACCAAGGGCATAGGTTTAAAAAACCCGTTGATTTTAAGATCTATTTTTGTTGATAAAAACCTTTTGGCATTTTGTTGTCTTTAACTGCAAATTGCAATGGCGGTTTTGGAGTTATGCAAATTGCATTTCTAACTCCATAACGGGCATTGCAATTTGCAAATAAAGACAAAAAAAAAGGTGTTTGCCACGGAGGTGAAATGGTTAATGGTCTATTTAGAATCAATTGACAGTTTGACAAATTTCCTTCATATAGATCTAAGTGACGCAATAAATATGCAAAAGGCACGAAAAAACAACTCCTTTTAAAGCCAGTGTAGTAAAATAACTGTTTGCCCCGGAGGTGAAATGGTCCATTTAATGTTGAAGTACCAACTTGCCACCTAAGGTGTTTCTGGTAAGATTCTTAATAATGAACGGTACGGTAGTTGAAAGGACAGAAAATTCATTGTTGATAAGGATAGATAATTGATTGTTGATAAAGCCTGATAAGGTAAATGAGAGTTGATAACACCGCAGCAATATAAACTGTGTCATCCCGAACATGCCCTTGATAGTTCACACTTTTTCAGGTGTATCTATAGCTAATCAAGGAAAGAAGACAATAGTGAGATAGTATCGCATGGGCTTGTGGTACAAGAGCAGTCTCAACAGGTATTTCTCCCTGCTCACACCTTTGACAATCCACTCTCCTCACTAACAGATAAAGGCAAACCAAAAATCATTTGGACCTATGTTGCGACTCTTTTGAGCAACTATTTCATCTAGAAAGTCGGTATAAATGAAGAATTAACTTCACAGTGGGATGTTTCCATAGTCATAACCACAAAGCTGAAATTTAGGAAACACCAAAATTCCTAAGTGATAGTTCCAGACCTAATAGAACCTTAGACGCGCGAGTTAGAGAATTCCATATAGTTCATAATATAATGCCCCTCCTAGTAGAGGTAATCTATGTAGCCAAAGAATCATCCTAGTCAACATTTGGCAGTGATGGAATATGTGCTCAAAGTGGTACAAATAGGTATAACATAAAAACTAGCAACATTCCAAACTCCAGAGAAGATAATTGGCTGGAGTATATTTTACAGATATCAGATTTTCCTTCTGTTTCTCTAAGTTGTTCTAAACAAGCAGATGCCTCCTTTTTCAAGCCACAAATCGGAAAACCAGTACCCCAATCAGGATGAAATATTCATATGTTAATACAAACTAGTGAGTTTATATCTCAGAAACAACTAATTCACACCAAAATGATGCACACACACTACTAAGAAAGAAGAAAAAAGTGACTTTGAGCTAGAAACAAATCAACATCCTATTCTGTATGTATTTCCCCTCAAGTGAGAATTTCCAAGTAACAAGAATTCACACAAACATATGCTAAAGCTTATATACTAATCACACATAAAGCAATTTAAGCGGTACGGGGTGCAAAAAAATACCAGATGAGTCTCGTAGAGCCTGAATTTCTGCATATAAGGTTGAGGCGTAGAGAGAGAAAGATGAAACTTGATCTCTTGATTCTCCATCTCCATCTTCTAGGTTTTCTTCCTTCTCTTAATTAATCTAAATTCTCCTTCACTAGGTTTCTAAATTCCCCCGAGCCTTTTATGGTGGCTCGGGAAACAGCTCACTCTTGCATTCATAAATCCTCACCACTTGTAATCGCTCACACAAGCTGACATTCACACCCATTCCAAGCTCTATGAAATATCGGCTGCTTCAGGTACAGCATATTAATTTCGTCCTCACAACTGTAAATCACAACACTTCCCTAATGATCTCCAAATTTCACGGACACAGATAGGAGGGATAGATTATCGGTAAAAGACAACGAAGAGCAACAAAATTGAACAGAATCGTTGGGATCAAGCGAAATTCAGGTGCGAAACTCTTCGAAATTACAGAGCGATAATTGTTGTTGCTTGTGTTGAGATTGAATTGGAGGAAATCGGATTCGAAGGAAGGTGATGAAGGACAATGGGTATGGTGAAAGAGAGAGAAGAAGAAGCAGATCGAAGAAGAGGAAGGAAGACCACAACTTGGGTTGAAATGAAAACCCACGCATATGCCAAATTCCTTCCCAGTATTATTGATCTCGCACAACAAATTTTATAATAATTTATATTTCGATAATAAAAATAAATTGTTTGATAGTATTGTTTGGTAGTATTGTTTGATAGTATTATAATAATTTACATTTTTTAGAGCTTGTGTCCTTCTACAAAATGGAGGTTGTCATTAACCCTAAAACCTCAATATGAATGTATGTTGAGATAGATAATCCAAGTTTTATGAGTTTGAAGCATTATTTTTGTTAACTTGGAAATAAAATATTCTATTGAATGATTGATATTTATTAGAGCGTGTATTATTTATTCGGTATTTTATAGAATTAAATCTTACACCAATCCATTAGGACATTTGAATATTAGAAGAAAGTTCGGTATTTTTCTGTTAGTTGTATGTGAGATCAATATGACTTTTAATTTTTATGTGTTTTTGTTCGACCAAACTCAATACTAAAACCAAAAAGAAAGTTAATAAGGAGAGAAAAGAAAACTTAAATCTTTGAAATGGGAATCAAATCGAGTTAATGTGAGAATGAAACCATTAAAAATTAATTTGTCCAAAATTTTGCATTGCTTATAAAATCACAATGAAGTTAGTACAATTTACTAAAACATAGACTCTTTCTCGAACAAAAGAAATTTTTGACTCTCCCAATCACATGATTACCTTGATGTATGAAGATAATTATAAAGTACTTGGAAGAGAAAATAAGCAAGGTATCCATGACTTTTTTAAACATTAGTAGATATACATCAATAAATTTCTTAATATTATACCCGTAAAAATATATTCAAGTGCTAAAATTTTCTTATAAAAATGAAAGGGAATCAACTATCATAGTGACATTTATCAACTAAAAGCCAAGTCCAAAGTTACAATAATTGCTTCCATAGAGCCATGAAAAGCTTGTTGCATCTTTCGCCCTGATTATCCGAGGGAACAAATTCCATTCTACGTGTGTGATTATACTTGATCAAAAAAGTAGACTTTGTATACAACTTCGAGTTTCCATACTCTTTTTAGATTTTAGATCGATTAATACAACAATTATAATTTATAAAGACTCAATTAATAGTATAGGATTTTTTATCCATCTCCAAATTTTGATTTTTAGAGTTCAATATCTCACCTACTAACCGATCCAACCAACAACAGGCATTCAAATAATTTTTGGGTTTGTTCGAACTTCTGATTTGGTTGAGTATCATCAACAATTGACACACCAAGCTTGCTTTGAAAAATCTATAATAAAAAAAAAGGCATCACCGATGATCACTTTGAAAATCTCAAAGTACAACATAAAGCTTAAATCAGCAGCTGTTACTGCATAAAAAGCTGCTGGTCCAGGATAAAACTCTCTAGTGCAGTGAAAACAAGGATAAAAAGATCACGCATTGTGCAAGCAACATCACATAAATAAGCCTCCAGCTTCCATGCAATATTTGAGACAGATTTTTACTCTGAAACATCACTACAGCTGCAATGCAGGGTGATTCGGGCAATCGGATTACTCGCTTTGGTCTAGCTAAGAACGGGGAAGATCCGGGTAATGTGCTCTAATGCAATGTTATCAGCAGCATTCTTTTTCAATTCGGGATGGTTAAACTCGTTTGGAGGCAAGAGTATGACCTGTCCTTTTGCCGGGCTCTTCTCAAGAACCCATCCTTTGGTTGCTACCTGATGCTCTATGAATTTGTCAAGTGCTAGACCCTCAATATTGATAGCCTATTTACAATCATGGATGATTCAGAGTCGTTAGCACAAGGATGACAAGGAATATATAAGATAGATAATATTTAAGATAAGAGTACATCTGTACATATCAAGAGGTCTAAAAAACAGTTGGAAGATTTATTGTGATCACATGAAAGACTATTAATTGCAGTCACATGTATATAAAAAAGGTATTTTCTTGACCAGTACCTACATTGTGATTACTTATTAGTGGCACCCCTTAAAGTACAATTTTATGGCCATAAGATCACTGCCATTTGGCAGAAGGCAAAACAAAATATGCTTGCCTAGAATATTCTTCAACTGGCAAGAGCGAGCCTATATAATATTACGAGTTTCATTTCTAATAAAAAAATACTTGAAAAGGTTAGGTTGTAAAATTTGATGCTTATAGAACTCAATTTTAAAATGTGAATCCCAAAATGTTGTGACCTAATTTTGGATTTGGGTATTTCATAACTGAAATATCTGTTTCCAGGTTTTGGAATAAAAGAGGGAGGAGAATCAGATTAGATATTAACGGCATGTTTAAAAAGGGGGAATCCGAACATGACACAACAAATACATCATGCCTGCTTAGTAGGTCTCAAATCATAAAACTTCTGTGAAAACTGGTCCAATTGTATCCCGATGCTACCCAATGTTTTCTTAATTCTGAATCTATTATTTAAAAAAAAACATGAGGATTTTGAGAATTTTCTTGTGTGATTTCAGGGATGGGTTGCATAAACTATTTATGCATATCAGTACAGAGTTTAGAGTGAGTACCTCAGCTAGTGCAGCCCTTGGAATCTTTTGATATGTAATAGAGAGAACGTGAACTGCATAGGACTGGATTGCTTGCTCAAAACCTGGCATTATTATTAAGAGGACCACAGGGAAGAAACAAAGAGGGTGAGATTAGGTAGACCATCTGATTTGATGTGAAACTAATAAAGATGACATCTAAAAAAGAAGACAAGGAAAATACGTAGACATGACTACACGTGATTCACTCCATTTTAATGTGATCACTTTTAATCTATATAATATTTATAAAAAAATCAATAACTTGTTCTGTGACATACAATTACACCAATAAAACAGGAATCTTGGTATCATGATAAAAATTCTTTTCTTTTTATGTATGTATCTATAAGCTGTCTTTGGGGTGGAGGAAGGGATACATATGGACAGGAGTCACAGGACAGCTGGAGGGTAAAAGATGATACCAAAGTCCTTCGTTGGTGAAAGAGAACAAGAAAGGAAAAGCATCAACAGATGCCAATACAACTTACTCATTTTTTGTTTTCTCTTCTCTTGTTCAATATTTAGTTTTTCCGCTTTAGATTGCAATTATAGCAATAAGTTGTAAGTAATTAATTACCTGGAACAACATCCAGAAGGTGCCTACTTTTTGATGCTTCATCCCAAAATTGACCAAATCTCGCAGTCTGCAGATAAATAAGTAATTGTCAAGAGCATGTTCACTGTCTGCATAGTCATCCAATACAAACATGCATTAGTGAAGTACCTCCAAATAGTGTGAAAGAACAATCAGTGTCTTCACTTGTTCCTCCAGTTGCTGAGCCATTTATACGGAGAAATATATGTCAATATCCAAAGATTCTAATCAAAGAAAAAAGTTGCACCTATCTACTAATTGTATTCCAAATTTCCAACCAACAGTTCTGTTTCTTAAAAAGCAACTAACAAATCATGTAAGAAAGAAAAGAAAAAATGCAAGGAATCATACCACTCGCTCAGGTATCAAAAAGAGGCAAAGGCTGAAGTCAGGAGCAGGCATTGCCATGAGGGCCTTTACAAGTGAAACATTAAAATCAATTAGTTTTAAATCGAACTGAAGGCATTAAAACAAAATTGAATTACACCTAAAATTTGTATAAGGATCTTGCTGAGTTGCCGCTATAATACCTTAACCAAAATCCGTGAAACTATTTGAGTGCTCATTCTCTCTGGCTCAAACTGCAGAGAATGACAACATCAGCTATCAGTAAAACATTAACCCAAAAAGAAAAAAATTCTGTGGAGCTTATATATCATCTGACAAACAATCTTCCCAATCCTACCTGGTATAGCCGAAGCAAACAGAGATTTGTGTCAAGACTGTATGTCTGAGACGAAACCTGATTGATAGAATTACGAGTTAAAACGTGAATATATGGATATAAGCAGGCAAATCAATAAGCAGAATAGAATAACCTTCAGCCATCAATTTAAGCTTAAGAAAGTCAGTAACTTGACATGGAATCTACTTCATATAAAAGTCGATTTTTGTAGAAATTTGGGATAATTTCACGGAATCAAAGATACTAGTAGCGGTTGAAGATTGATATCTAGAAACACAAATTTACAGGAAAACTGCGCTCAATTAGAGACTACTCTATTACAATCTCTCGATTGAAATACAGGTAAAAACATATCAGGATATCAGCTTATCAATCGAAATCCAGGACCACTAACAACATAAGAGATGAGAAAAAGTAGAAAATCATGGAGGAGGAGGAGAACCTGTTGATTGACATAATTTTCGAGATCAGGAAGAATGTCGGGATTGTAAGGGTTAAGGGCGACCAGCTCTTCGACTGTGTAGCCGTCTTGTTGCTGCGCTTGCTTCTGCAGTTCTCTCCCCATGGTTCTTCTTCTTCTTTAGGGTTGGAGAACGAGAATTGGAGAGATGAGGAGATTGATTTTCTGAGAGTTGCTTCGGAGTTGAAGTGCACAAGTGATAACGAAGAGCGAGAGAGAAAAAGATGAGTTGGATTAGGGCAACTCCGAGACCTCTTAGCATTGGAGTAGGTCCATTATGCAATTGTTTTATATTTTTATATTTTTCGTAAAATAATTAATTTATGTGTAAATGTGTAATTCGACACAGTACTGCACTAGTAAAAGAAAGTTTCTTCACCGCCGACCATGAGACCATCCCGATGGAGAGGACGAGAGGTCTGAAATTATGGTCGAAACGCAATCTTCCTGATGATCTCTGGCCCGAAATCCTTTCGCGACTCCCCGTCAAATCCCTACTCCGATTCAGGTGCGTTTGTAAGTCATTCAAGCTCTTCATCGACGATCCCCAATTCGCCCGATTACATCTCAAAACCTACAACAACTCCCATCAACCCAATCTCTTCTTCGTACTGGAACGTGAATGCGTGGTCAAGAACCACAAAACCCTCGAAACCATTTTCAGCCTCGGCTTTCTTCAAAGCGACCTTGATTCACTCAATGTTCTCAGAACCACGCTCTGCTCTCTCCCTGATCCGGTCAGATGTTGGTCTATTGTCTCTTCAATCGATGGATTGTTCATGCTACACTCCCACCGGGGATGTTACTTCTGACTGTTAAGAGGATGTGAAGAGAACTATCTCTTTTAATGGTGCAGTGTATGCCCTTGCAAAAAGTCCTTTGGAATTGGTATCATTTGATTTGAGGACTGAGTTGTTTGCTTCCTTTGAATTACCTGTGGCTGTAATTGAAGATCTCATAACACTCACACTAGTTGATGATGGTTGTACACTTGCACTCATTTGTATTTCTGAAGGTAAAGGATCTATATGGGTGTTGGAAAGGTTAGAAAACGATATTAAGTCGTCGAGTTGGATAAAACGTGCCATCTTTTCTACTACATCAGAGTCTTTTAAACCTTGGAACATTAGATTCCTATGTCGGAAGAAGAATGGCGAGATGTTGTTGAAGTGTGGAAATATGGTGATGTGTTACAATCTTGGAACTCATGAGGAGAAGATGATGATGAAGACGAATAAGGAGTATTTTTCAAAGAGAAACACGGTGGAATACATGGAGAGCTTGATTTTGCATCACTAGTAAGACTGAAGAAGAGCCTTGGTAATCTTACACTCTTCTTTATACAAGACATTATGATGATTTGTCTTTATATTATTGTTATTTCATCTAATTCTAGGCCTTTTAGGAGCTAAGCACTTGATATTATTCTCTTTTAATTGTTAGACTGAACCACGTTGGTTGGTAAACAGTGAAGGATAACAAATCCTGTTATAATCTATTTTCGCTCCAAATGTCATCACTGTTGCAAATTCTGCTGAGAAAGGTGCAGGCTTTTGAGGTTTAATGTGAACATAGATGGTTAGAGTAGTAGATGGAAAGATGAATTGATTGTTTGTTTAGTCCTTTTATATGCAATGCAATGGTAGATTCTGTGCAACATCTCTCCTGCTTAAGCTTGCATATCTCTCTGCATTTATATACATTTTAATGATTTGGAGTTTTAGAAAATTTAGAACTGCATACCTCTTGAATTTCTAATCCTTCTCGGTCAGGAAAACTCACAAGAAGAGAAAGAAGAAGGTTCTGGACTTTTAGGCACTGCTTCCAGTCCAGCAACTTCTTTCTTCAACTGCTTTACCATTTGCTGATCTGTCACAACTCACAACCTGATCACGCACAAAATTATTTATTCATAGCAAGAGCCAAGAATCTTCTTTTGATGAATAATCAATGCAAGCTTATATCAGAATTAACATGACGACTCAATTCTTCATCTTACCATATTCACATGAGTTGTGTTTGTAACTTCTTTTGCGTGAGTCACTTAAGGGTGCAGATAATAGCAGTTTGAGGGAATTCTTGTGAGTTTTGAAGGGTATATGACCAATCCACTTCCCATTACTGAAATACAACAAAACATTTAAACTGAAATATCTACAAGAAAGTAAACTATATCAAATCATGAAAAAAAAACATGAGAAAATTTTATCAAATTTCTTGTTGCATGATTTAAACAGCAAATTTCAGTAGGCAAAAAGAAGTTTATCCAGACCAATAGAAAGCCATCCAAATTTGCATACATAATTAGCTTTCAAATGACTTGGGTTAGAGTCAACAAGCTACGGTTAATGTGACTGCCCTGAAGAAAACTTTGACCAGCCAAATCAGTGTATGCCAAAGAAGTCGTGTAAAATGCCATTAGTTGTCAATCACAATATCTGAAGAAGAATGTCGAGATGCTGTCCAAGGTTCATAATACAATGTCATAAGTGGAGAACTTGATATTGCAGCAAGTATAGGAGCAACCAAGCATAGGAATGCATCACACTTCTGGTGCACAGAAAGAAAAATTGAGAGAACCAAGTGCATTTTCTGCAAAAGATCATTCATCAAATTGAACTTTAGTGACAAGTCACAAGTCAAAAGCAAGGTGAAGAGTACTCTCAACTAGAAACAATAGCAATATAGACACAAAGCTTAAGAGCTGCATTGAACTTGTTAAAACATTTTTATCCATAAAATTAAAGGCTGCATTCGTTTGAGATTGAGCCATCACTCAAGGTACAATACTAGTCTCATAAGAAGTATCATAGATTCATAGGAGAAGAAAAAAAATGTGGGAAGGGCCGATCTGCTGTATGCTCTCTTGCAATAAGTTCAGATTCCTGTTTGCTAGTTGTATCATGTCTGAAAAAAATAAATGTGAGATTCCTCGAAATTTCCTTGAAGGTCCTTTTGAAGAAAATGATGATTCTAACAGCGATGTTGAATCTTTTTGCCCAACCGGAGGAAGGAAATATTCTCCTAGGATAGAATTGCAGGCCTACCGTAGTACTAATAAGAGAATTGCAGGCATCCAGTCCCTTTAAGTTGGGAACAAGAAACTTTATTGACTGACCTCCGTGATTCACTTCATATATCAAATGATGAGCATTTGATAAGATTGAGGAGTTTGGTATCCAGTAGTTCTTACGTAAGTTCTTAGTAGTTGATTGATATCCATCGTCTCTTCAAATGTAACCAGCATGTGTTGTACATTCTGTAGCTTTACTTCAATATTTCATCTCATGTGAGTCATAATGAGTAATCTTCTGAATTGTGTACATAGAACCTCTATCAAGAAGTGAATGTTTTTTTAGTTCATCTCAGTCTTTCTTTTCTCTGCCTATGTTGTAGAAATAGTATAATTATGATGCGTGTGAATTTCATGTAATTAGCTGAATATTTGCAATGTTTATCGTCTCATTCATGTGACTAGAAAACATAAACAATTCATATTTTTGATACTATATTTGAGAGATGGGATCAAATGAGGACAAGCCTCCCCGTGAGGACATGCGGACGCCTTGTAGACCATTGATTAATCTTCATCCAACGGTTAGGATAAAACGCGTTCTCTCAACCAATTTAAAGCCTTTAGGGGTATATTGGTCAATTGAAATTCGTAGAACTCTTCTCCTCGACTCCTCAATCCTCATCCCTCCCTGATGGCTCCCTACTCATCTCCCCACTACTCGATGGTTTCGTACTCATCTCCCCGGAACTCCAGCCCACCTTGCTCATGGTGTTTCCTCCACTCCGCCAGGAGAAATCGATATCTCCATGGGTGACGAGATTTTGGAGACAGTTCATACAAGATCGCGATCTTCTCCGGGTATCTCCTCCACTTGCAAACATGGTAGAGTTGCTTCCCATTGTTCAGATCGCGATCTTATGCAGGCAAGTCCTGCTTCCTTCTCTTATTTCACATCTTTACTAAATTAGGTTTCGAATTGGGGATTTGGGTATCAATTTGTAAATTAGGTTTTCGAATTGGGGATTTGGATATCAATTCGTAAATTAGGTATTCTTTTCTTAATTTGTGATTGAGGAAAGCTTTTAATGAAACTTTCTCTTGTCTATGTAGCAAAGGCTAGTACGCAAGAAATTGGACATACAAGGTTACAACTTGCTTTAGTCGCACCCAATTGAATTGGATATTTGGCGATTGTTACAAGTTCTTAAAGCTGTCAATTGGAAGAAGATCAGTGGGGGAGTTTCAGGATGGGGTGGATATATTGGCATAGGTGAATTAATTCTTTTTGCTTCTAATCTCTTTTAATTTATTGTTTCTTGATGTTTTCTTGTTTGCTGATTTTTTTGCATTGAAATTGCATTCTTGTTTCTATCTGGGTGCATACTACATGTTGTTCGGGTTCATATGAAATTTTGTGTTTAGGTGCAGAGCTAGTAGTTACAAGGTTATTGAAATTGTATTTGATAAACTAGTTGATACAACAAGTGATGTTTAATGCTACTGAATCACTAACTGTTTGTTTTTTGTAGGAGGTGCCAACAAGGTTTGACTTTCACTTTTCTAGGCATTTCACACTCCTTGCTACTCGGCCAGAGGAACTAGGCTCTTTTTACGGGGAGCTCCCTGCACATGATGGGTTATGGGATTCGGGAACTGCTACTTCAAATGACCTATTGTGTCCATGAGGTTTCCCTTACTTTTGACCCTTCTCTTTGTTTTGCAAGAATGGTGTTAGATTTTCTCGATGTGCTACCAACCACAGTTGCTCGTTTTCAAAACGGAGGAGACAGTAAGACAACAGAGTTAATCGAGAACGTTGCCCAGAGGAAATCACCAATTGCTCTGCAGGAGTTAAATGGTTCAGTTACCTTTGCTTGAGATCTAGAAATTCAGATAAAAATCTAAACAGACCTCTTGATGAAGGCAATAAGGAAGGAGACAACAGTGAAGTCATTGAGAAGTTCCATGCAACTACTAGGACGCATTTCAGGGGCCCGCTCAAGCCTCCATTCAATGCAGAAGCAAGAAAGGTTGTTGGGTTTGGTCCAGAGTGGTATGAACCACCTGCTATCAAATAGGGAGCACCATTTTATCTGGAAAGGGAGATTTTGTTGTTTTGCTCACATGGTAATATGAAGTTTTTACATCACTGTTTCACTATGACCATGGTGATCTAATACACTTGATTTATTTCAACTAAAAGTCAAATTGTTATTCAGTTGTGTACAATGTAAGGTTGTGGTGTTGTGCTCATTCCAAATGATTTTGCTTATAAACTCTCACATGACAATGTGATGTTGTGTTGATGTGTTTTCTACATGACAATGTGAAAGGTTAAAGTATGGCATAAAATATGAAACTGAAGGCAAATTGCCTTTTGCTTATATACTCTCACATGCAATTCAATGCTTACATCTTCTTATTTGTAATATATACCCGTTATATACATTTACAAAGTTTTTTGTTTTATAAATATTCAAAGCTTAGGTTGCCTTCCGGGAAAAGAACTCCAGTTCGACGGATCTGTATAACATTCATAATGCTGATAGTAAAATTTCATCATTTATGAATAGAGCACAAATGAACCATTTAGTCATAAGGGAATGTACAGATGTAGGATGTTAGTGCATTGTGTTCGTAACCTAGAAAATTGTGAATTTTCCAATACTTTCGGCATGAACCTAGGTGTGTGTTTCCATGAACCTCTATGCATATTTTCATGAACCTCTAGACATATTTTCACGAACCTATAGGCATATTTTCATGAACCTAAGTGTGTATTTTCATGAACCTCTAGACATATTTTCATTAACCTAAGTGTATTGCAATGAACCTAAGTAAAAAGCGGTGATCAGTTAGTGCTTTAATTAATAGTAGCATTGTTGTTAAAAGCTTTTACTAAACAAGATTTAGTCATGAAACACGTAGTTAAAATCGAGATTAACCAAATAAACGAGTAAAAAAGAAATCAATGATCATGAACCTTATACGACTATTGTATGAACCTTAAAGACTATCAACATGAATTGGGGTGTGTTAGCCTAAAAAATAAATTAGGCTAAATGAACCTGCAAGACTATTAGCATGAACCTGTTAGGATATCGACATGAACCTACACGACTATCGACATGAACCTAAGTGTTTATTTTCATGAACCTAAGTGTGTATTCTCATGAACCTCTCGGCATATTTTTATAAACTTCTAGGCATATTTTCATGAACCTGCGTGTGTATTTTCATGAACCTCTAGGCATATTTAATGAATCTCTAGGCATATTTCATGAACCTCTAGGCATATTTTCATGAACCTCTAGGCATATTTTCATGAACCTATGTGTATTTTCATAAACCTCTAGGCATATTTTAATGAACCTCTAGGCATATTTTCATGAACCTCTAGCCATATTTTCATGAACCTCTAGGCATATTTTCATGAACCTCTAGGCATATGTCATTAACCTATGTGTGGATTTTCATGAACCTCTAGGCTTATTTCATGAACCTCTACGCATATGTTCATTAACCTAAGTGTGTATTTTCCTGAACTTCTAGGCATATTTTCATGAACCTCTAGGCATATTTTTATGAACCTCTAGGCATATTTTCATGAACCTCATATTTTCACTAACCTAAGTTTATTGTTATGAACCTAAGTGTATACTTTCATGAACCTAAGTGTGTATTTTCATGAACCTCTAGGCATATTTTAATGAACCTCAAGTGTTTATATTCATGAACCTCTAAACATACCTTCATGAACCTTTAGGCATATTTTCATGAACCTCTAGGCATATTTTTATGAACCTCTAGGCATATTTTCATGAACCTAAGTGTGTATTTTCATGAACCTCTAGGCATATTTTAATGAACCCCAAGTGTGTATTTTCATGAACCTCTAAACATACCTTCATGAACCTTTAGGCATATTTTCATGAACCTCTAGGCATATTTTTATGAACCTCTAGGCATATTTTCATGAATCTCATATTTTCATTTACCTAAGTTTATTGCTATGAACCTAAGTGTATACTTTCATGAACCTAAGTGTGTATTTTCTTTCATGAACTTCTAGGCATATTTTCATGAACCTCTAGGCATCTTTTTATGAACCTCTAGGCACATTTTCATGAACCTCTAGGCACATTTATTTGTTCATTGTTGTATGAGTGTTTCATTTATAATTGCATGAGCTCATTCATGCAACTCTTTATTGCTTATTCATACTTCTTACCACATCATAGTTCAAATGTTCTGGTGCATCTGGGAAGTGGTTCTTTTGAGCAATAACAAGATATGATAGTCATTTCTTATGGTTCATAAAAAATATGACATTCCTTACATTCTCTGCTTGCTTCTATTAGTCAATCAAGTGGGAGCCACTCTCATATGGCTTGTCTGGTATGATTTCATGGTTGTGTTTAACTTTTTTTCTCATCCATAACATGTAGAAATACTGAAGTAGGTACATGATTGTCATATATTCTTATGCCATTTCGAATTTAAGGGATAAGATTCAAATTCTCAGTTCTACTTCTTCTTTTTGATGTTTACTTTCTACTAGCGATATGGTGGTTTTGTGCAGGAAGAACTTACCGTATCCGTGTGAACAATGTTGGGATATCTACTAGTTTGAACTTCAGAATCCAAAACCACAACCTTCTATTGGCAAAAACGGAAGGATCATACACAGTTCAACAGAACTACACCAGCTTAGATATTCATTTTTTTTGGAAAACGTTTAATTGTATTGATAATGATGAGAATAAGGTTCACCGTCCTATTTACACACATCAATTCCAAGACACAGACCAAACTTAACCCATACAAACTGACTCAAACAAACCAAAGACTAACAAGAAGTTCTACACTCTCAATCTATGCAAAAGATGAAGATCTCTTCTAGATACCCCTTTGCACTTGAGGGTAATTCGCTTTTTACAATCAGAGATAATATCATCACTACACTGTATATGACTGCAGTGCAAGCAAGTTTGAAGGCTTTAAAACTTGAACTTCTCTTCTTACTTGCAATTTCCAGCTGCCTTAACCATCCCTGTATATTAGCAAAAAAATTCCTGCACCCAAACCAGCTAAGAACTCTTTCTAGGATTGCACCAGAACAGCTGCAGGCCCAGCACAAATGCATGTTGCTTTCCTCAGCATTCTCACACAGAACACACTTGTTTTTTAGAAATAATGTTCCATCTGAGCAGCTTGTCCATAGTTGACAATCTGGATAAGGCAGCCAGCCACACAATCATGCTCCATTTCCTAGCTCCCCATCCAAACCAAATATCCTTGCACCAATTAATCTTTGGCTTCACAGTTCTAAATAAATCATAAACTTTGGTGCAGTCCATTTTCCTTCCCTCTTTGTTATCAATATCATGTTTAGTAGGATATCACGGAGGCGAGTAGTACCTGGGAAGTGTCGGCAAGAATAGAGGACATAACCTACTTGTTCTTAAGTTGGGAAGTGTCGGCAACCTCGACATCAACCTCTACGCCAACAACTTCGACATCAGCCTAGCAGTAGGTAACAAAAAATATGTAATATGAACATGTGAGTGCAAAACAAAATAGGGAAACTGAACTGAAGTTTGATGAATTCAGGAATGAACCAGGCTTTTCCCTTCACCTTCTTGGCTCCCTCTGATGCAATGCACCACATGACAATATATGTTCAGCTGCATCTTGCAAATTTTCCAAATGCGCCTGCAAGTTACAAACAATAAAACCCTTCATATTACACAACCGATGATTTGTAACGCCGACAATCTCCTGAAGACCTAACAACAACCCTTAATAAAGGATCAAGGCAAATCCAGCCAAAGACTAAAGTATGAAATGGCCTAACTGAAAGGGAAACTTAACATAAGTTTTCAAACCTGCCGCCATGTGTTCGACAAAATGTCAAGTGAAGAAGAACACCACCAATCCTTAATTGTTGCATCATCGTGAGCAACATTCGCAAGGTTTATCAGTGTAGAGCTCCTGGACCTAGTCAATTCGTGAAGTGTTGCTTCAGGTCACCATTGGACGTTCATGGACACCATCGTCGTCGCGGCCACCTTCTCCGACTACCGACAAGTTATTGAACTCGATCCGATTGAGACCAGGCGTCACCGGGTTGCTTAATTCACTCGACGATGCTTGTAATGTAGGAGATATCGACGCCGACGAGGGTGCGCGCCTGCGCGTAGGTCGTCGTCGTTGTCGATGAGAGCAATTTGAAGTCGGTAACTTGCGATTTTGGTTGATTTCGTTCGTCGACGATCGAAATCACTCTCGTCTCTCTGCTAGGGTTTGTCGCCTCTTTCTCTCCCGCTTTCCTTGTTCCGTCTCCTTCCATCCTTCCCTGCTATGTTTTTTGTGGAAAGACGAGTTTGCCCCTAATTTGTTTTGAGAATTTCAAAATAGTCACCGCACTTCTGAAGCCCTATCGCCCGCCTGCGACGCACTGAATCCCCTCTCCCTTTTAATCTCTACCGTTGAATTGTTGATCTAACGGACCAGAAGTGTCCTCATGTCCTCACCGTAAGAGTTGTCCTCACAAGAGCCCCCTCCTATATTTGATCTGAAGTTACATTTCATGAGTGGCATGAACAACTACAATTAAGGATGTTATTGATCCTTCACCTGTATTCCAGGGCCAAAGTTGTTTCCAAATTCTTGAGACGTTATATATTCGTCTCTTTCACCGGGTCTCTTTCACCGGGTCCTTGGTGTAAACTACGAGGAAGGATTGCCACCAAGTTTGTTGCATGATTGATTGTTGCTAATTGAGTGCTCAATTGCAAAGACTATCATGCCAGAATTGTGGGACTTTTGTGTCCTAAAGGTTTTAAGTTGTTCCTTTACTTTAGAGAATCCATGTTCCTTGCATATTATCTGCTCAATGTCTGAACTGTGAGCTGCGTGGTAGGAATTTTTTTTGTTGATCATTTTTCTTCTATATTTCTGTCTTCTGAGAAGTTTGCTACATAGATTAAACAAGGTCTAAGGTAACTTGGCAAATCATCATAGCATAATGCAAATATTTGTGAGAAGTCTGAGATCCTCATGTTTCTTTTCCCATTCTTTTATGTTTTCCTTCAAATTTAGGATTGCTATAAGCATTTTAGTTGACAAAAGATGGCCTGAACAGTTTCTCAACATATTCCACCTGATACCTACATTTGTACAACCTGCACACAGTAGCCAAAAGTTAGAAGGGTGAAAAACTAGATGATAATGCCAATAATGTATTAACGTGAATCTCTTACTACTTAAAAGTGTAGGCTCCCCTAATGAACAGTACTGTTGTGTCATATTACTATATTGCCCCTTTATAATTAAGAGCAAACTTTGTACTGGCATTTGTATCCACCTCACCCTTGCTCCAGACCATTTGCAGATCTTTGAAATGTCGCTGCTCGTGAGTCTCTCGCCCCGCCCTCAGAATCCCTTTCGCCGCCTCCTTGCCACCGGCTGGCGCGGATGGGAGTAGGCGCTCCGGAGGTTTCCAGTAGTCAATGGTCACGATGATGGCGTTGTCGGTGGGCACCTATGGGGTCTTGAGATCAAATTGGAAGAGTAGTCAACGGAGACAATGATGCAGTGTTTTCATCCATGTAACAGAAGGGAGGAACCAAGATGTAATTCAAGGTTAGTGATTGGGGTTTTATCATAAACAATTATAATAACAACAAATTTGTATTTCTAGGTTATTGCTTAAAAGTGGGGGCGATCGATGATCTACTTAAGCTATTTTCTCTTTTTGTTAATCAATTAACTTAGTGGAATACTAATGGGTCTTGCATTTGGGTGACGGGAAGAGGATTTCAATTTCAATTTTTTGCAAAAGTCATTCTAATGGTTTTGTGAGATAATGACATGTACACTTAAATTGTTCTATGTTTGCATGATCATTCACCAACCTAGGTAATGCCAATATTCAATCCTGCACTTCTTTCTCTAGCAGCTTGATCTGCTAAATGTATATCTTCTCACTTCTTATCATATGATTTATTTTTATTTTCTTGTTCACCAGCTATTCATTGTTTAAGATGTTCGATGATTTAATCCTTCTCGCAAAAGGAGGCCTCACCGTGTACCATGGATGGGTGAAGAAACTTGAAGAGTACTTTTCAGGCCTTGGTATCATTGTGCCTGATCGTGTTAATCCTCCAGACCATTACATCGACATTCTCGAGGGTATAACCAAAACGAATGCCAAGGTCACACGAGAGCAGCTCCCTGTTAGATGGATGCTCCATAATGGATATGCAGTACCTTCAGATATGTTGCACCTTTGTGATCAAGTTTCCTCTTCTCCTAGCATTTCAGTACATGGAAGTGATAAAGCTATTGAGAACTCTTTCATTGGAGATCTTCTGCAGGATATGAAGTCTAATGTTAGACTGAAATGTGACGTTGTGATGCATAACTTTGTGAATGAAGTCGACTTGTCCGAAAGAGTAACTCCAGGCCTCTTGAGGCAGTACAGATACTACCTTGGCAGGTAAGCAGCTAGCTTTTTCCTTCTTAAAAACCCATTACAAAATAAATTGATCCAGAAGCATGCATCCTGTTAATTGCTGACGAATTGTCCGTATCTCGTGCTAACTGGATAACCCATTTCTTTTAGTGTTCTTAAGCAGAGGTTACGGGAAGCCAAATCACAAGTTGTGGATTATCTAATCTTGCTATTAGCTGGAGCCTGCTTAGGAACTCTTGCTAAAGTGAGCGATGAGTCTTTTGGCTCCCTTGGTTACACTTACACTGTGATAGCTGTCTGTAAGCATCATTCTCTATCTTCTGTAAAGTGATTGTTAAAAGAAATTGAAGTCTTTGAGTATTTTTCTTTAGAAAAGCTAATTTCCCTGACTCCAAGAATTTTTGGCAGCTTTGCTGTGCAAAATTGCAGCTCTGAGATCATTCTCATTGGATAAGCTAGAGTATTGGAGAGAAAGTGCTGCTGGAATGAGCAGTCTGGCTTATTTTCTTGCCAAGGATACAACTAAAATGCTCAACATCTTCATTAAGCCTTTAGTTTACCTATCCATGTTTTATTTCTTCAACAATCCAAGATCAAGCTTTGGAGACAACTATATCATCTTGGTTTGCCTTGTTTATTGTGTGACAGGTATTGATAAAATTTGCAAGCTGCATTATTGGTGGAGGAACCATATAGTGAGCTACTGATCATATGATTTGATATTTGATATTTCTACAATGGATTAATTTGATAAAGGTTGATAGGCTAGAGAAGGTGTGAAGACTGAACGTGAAAAGAAGATGAAGACATTCTAGAATCAAGATTACAAGGGCAAAAAGGATACTAAGCTGCACAAAATTGGACCTCAATACAGATGGCAATCACTTAAATTGTCACTTCTCAGACCATCAACAACACGATGTCTTGTGCCATCAACGATCTTAGGGATAGTCATATTGTTTCTCGTATTGTTGAACTATGTCATGGTAAGCCACACATCTATTAAATTCCTCACATTTTCTGTTTTGGTTTTGCATATACCAATTACCGATAGGTACGAGTCAATGGAGCACACCATCTAATAGCATTAGTATGTTTTTATTGATTAAGAGGATAAAAGAAGCGTTTGATGATACGTTTAGTTTTTGTAGGCCATTATCTTTATATATAGTTGTACATAACCCATTATTGTTGTATGTAGCTGGAGAGCATTTTCTGTTATAGGCTTTTTGAAAGGCTTTAACCCTTCATGAAATTGATAAAATCCAGTCTTAGCTGAGCATAAGGTGAAGCTCTAGATGTTCTATTGATCTTTATTGTATCTTTTTAAATCATTAGCCTTTCTTTTAGTTGAAGTTGTACAATAAATCTGAACTTGAGATTAGGTAAGAATCTTTATGGAGCTTGACATCTCTTCTTACGAAAAGGTCAATGCAAGCATGGAGATGCATAGAGACAGGGAATCTAGCTTCCTCCACATAGTGAACATAACGATGTTTCAAAGTGCACCAACAGCAGATCACGACTCATGAACATGCTAGATGAATAAGGATTTTTATAATTAGCCTATAACATAAACTCCAGTCCTCATCAAGCTTGCAAAGATAAAGCTTAATTGGGGTTTTTGCAGGAAACCACCCGCTATTTGTCGGAATTTGCAAGTAACCACCCGCTATTAACGTATTTATTCCAAATCACTCAAATTGTATCATTTTCTTACAATTCACCACCCCTGACATTTTCCGTTAGATATTCTGTTAAAACTTGTGAAATTACACTTTTACCCCTCCATTTTTACAGAAAATAACAAGTTTGAAAGTTATGGGGCAATTTTTGTAATTTCCTTAAAACAGATTGAATATCTCCCTAAAAATACATCAATCATCTTCATCTTCGGTTCATTGAATTCAACCTCATTCACTCCATTTCTGATTCTGATCTCTACAGAGCTTCAATGGGGGTTGTTTCATCTCCAAAGCCCGTCGACCAACCAAACCCTTCCACTGCACTCCTCTCCTTCAACACCGATTCTCATCCTCCTCCGCCTCCACAACCACCGTCCTCTTCATCACCCTCCTCCTCATCACCAGATCCGCCATCGCTGCCGCCTCCGCCTTCCCATTCCTCTTCTTCTCCTCATCCAAAACCCAAATACAAACCACCGCTCGAACCCTAACCAAACTCTCCCACCCCGTCCTCCTCCTCATCTCCTCCGACGGCTTTCGATTCGGATACCAATTCAAAACCCAAACCCCTAACATCCACCGTCTCATCAACAACGGCACCAAAATCCCCAATTTCCCCCTCAAACCCTAGCTTTTCTCTTTCCCTAAATCCTTCGCCGCCTCTTCCACCGCCTCTTGGATCTCCAGATCCCTTCCATTTCGCTGGTGCAAGGCGGTTCCCGGCGACACCGACATTACAATTCTTGCTCTCCTCCTCTCCAGACCCCCTCTCATCCCTATCCTCCAAACCTCCCTCCACAATCTCCAAATCTCCCATCCAATCCTCCGCTCAAAGCTTCATCTCGATCCTTACTCCCAAACCTTCTCCTTCCTCGTCCCTCAATCTCCCTCACTCGAGGTCAAAACGATTGACCTTCAGTCAACGCTCGAGATCCTCCGCCTCAGCGAATCCTCTTCACTCTCAATATTCCAGAACATTCTAGAGCACGAGATTAATGTCAACCCCTGGGCGAATGATTCAGAGCTTTCACCGGATGTTTTCCAGGCAAAATTGTACGAGTTGGAGGATGGGAAGTGGATTGTGGCGCTGAAATCGCATACGACGGCTTGCGATCGCGCTGCGGCGGTGGCGGTTCTCACGCAGTTGCTGGCGCTGGTCATCCGAGGAGGAGAGTTGGGAATTGAGGGGAAAGTGGAGATTAAGAAAGAAATTGAAGAGTATATTCCTTTTGGGCTTGCAGAATCGACATGCTTGGCTACTCATTGAACTCTTTCAGACTGTCCAAGATTGAGATACAGGTTTCAGGGATGGAGGTGGAGGTGGAGATTGAGATTTGGGGAAGAAGATGAACTAGGTTTTCAATCCGTTTTAAGGAAATTACAAAAAATTGCCCCATAACTTTCAAACTTGTTATTTTCTGTAAAAATGAAGGGGTAAAAGTGTAATTTCACAAGTTTTAACGGAAAATGTCAGGGGTGGTGAATTGTAAGAAAATGATACAATTTGGGTGATTTGGAATAAATACGTTAATAGCGGGTGATTACCTGCAAATTCCGACAAATAGCGGGTGGTTTCCTGCAAAAACCCCAGCTTAATTTGTAATGATGATAAATGTGCAAATCCCAATACAATATCAATAACCGTGCGCACGCGAACCTCACCTAGTTTCAAATAAGTAGTGCTTCTATTGATCAGAGAGCTTGAATTACATTGCTTACAATATGTAACTAGTCTTTTATTTGAACCGATTTGCATAAAATCACCCCTTATATCACTATTGATTTAAAACCATCCGCTATTTCATTTTTTATTACAAAGTCCCATCCCTATTCAACTTATATTTGAAATGACTGATTTACCCTTGCTTTTTTAAATCAATTACACCATTTACCAGGTAAGTGACCTGATATTACCTATTTTTAATTATTTTCCTAAATATTATTATCTCAGTTTGTGGGGAGTTGATAGAAATTATTAGGGTTAGTGGGGAGTGAAGGCGATCTTGATGTTGCGCTTCAACAGCGAGCCCTGGAGTGAATCCACGCACCTCTGCCAGTCGTCACTCGTCAGGCATCATTGAAAGCTTTGATTCCTGAGGAAGGCGAAGGGGATTGATGAGGCCGTAATCGAGGTTGTGGCCTAGAACGGGGCATAGCGAGCGTAGGCGGCGAGAACAGGGCAGAAGCCAGAAGCGGCTCTGGAGGAGGTTATGGCCGCAAGCTTCGCTAGATATATTCATAGTATTAGTTTTTTCTTGTATTTACAAAAGGTAAATTGGTATATCAACTCCTTTTATATGAAGTCTTCATGCTAATATGAATTTCCTTTAGTCAAATATGGAAAGTAGCTAGTTGTAGAAGGCAAGGCAAAGTTGATACGTACAGAAGTTGTATCCATAATGTTGGAGCCCAGATATTCGCGATCTCGCAATCAACACCTCGCGAGATCTGGCCTTCTAGAAATCTTTAAGTGCTGGAGACCTTCCTTATGCCAACTGGAGCAACAACTTGTAATACACTGTCATCTGGATCAGAATATGCTATTCCCTTCTGTTCTTTATGTTCTTCAATCCCTATTGCACCTGCACGACCAAACCAGAAGGTTGAACCCCCAGATTTGGCTCTCCGACGCTCAAGTCAGTAATAGCAACAGGTAAACGAACACAATGCCTTAATAACAACAGCAGAATGAAGCAACACAAAGAGAAGATAGCGTTCAGAACAATGACTAAAACAATGAAACCTCGTGAGCCAACTCAATGAAACAGTAAATGATGAAACTCAACCAATCGTGACGAATCAAACCTCGAAAGCACGATGACGATACCGAGAGTCAGGATCCAGGTACCGATCATCCGATTTCCTACGAAAAGAGGTAAATCGGGAACGAAGAGACGAGCTCGGAAACGAGTAATCGCCCTCTGTGTTTTCTCTCTCTCTCAAGTGGGAAGAAGATGCTCTCAGTCGACCGTCCCTTTCTCTCTCTTTGCCGTTAGGATTTATAATCACGCCATGGGTCCCACACAATCCGTTATTGCTCTCTTAACCTATTGGGCTCCTTAATGGGCTTCCCGTTCTCGACCCATTTTCTGGCCTTATGGGCTCGCGGCCTGTTGCTCGCTCGCGGACCGGGTTTGCGTCATTAGAGTCGCGAGAACCGGGTCCACATTAATGATCGCGAGAACCGGGTCTAACAGCCAGCCCCCCAAGTCTTTGTATTCACGAAGGCAAAGCTTGGGTAAGAATTGAAGCCGGGTTCTCGGGGAGTCCTATGGAGATTATTCGCTCGCGACTCCTCCTCGTTTCATCGCGCTTGTTTTTGAATTTTGAATTTTAAATTCGAAACGTTTTGCATTCCCACGTTCTGACACCTTTCAACACGTGGCTTCCTTTTGGGATTTTTATTTTCTTATAAAAGGCTGCCAGACCTTTCAACACATTCTTCTCTTCTTCTTCTTTTCTCCAACTGCTCATATTCCTCTGTAAAACCCATCCTTAATAAAACTTCGAGAAATCTTCACTCGCTCAGACGATCGCCGAATTACCAATGGCTCGTAAGTTCTATCTTGAATTCGTTTTTCGTTTGTTTATTTCTATTGCTTCTACATATGATTTCGATATTTCTGTATCTCCGCTATTTACTGTGTTCTTTCGAAGCTTTTTTACTGGTTTTCATGGCGGTCGGGCGATTTCTCATCATACCTCTATCGGTCATTTACTGGGCGGTGTCTCCTCTTCTTTCTTCTATTCGATGGGCATTTCCTTTTTCCTTAAAGGTCGTTTTAGACTATTGAAAACCCTCACTGTTCGTCAAAACCCATTCTTTTTTACCGCTCCTGGCTTCTGAGCTATTCATTTCACCATTTCTTAGGGTTTCCACCAGTAGTCTGTTTAACTTCCCCTTAGATCTTATATTTTTTGTTTTCCAGGGTTTTCTTTGTTTGTTATTCCCATGGCTCGTGAAGCTTCCTTCTAGCCTTCGCGTTTCGTGTTCTTTCCCTGGAAAACTAATTCTTGATCTTTTTCTTCTTGATCGTCCACAGGAGACTCTATTAGTCATAATGACGACGAAGTTCCGTCTACCTCGCGACCAGATGCAGATTGTGGCAATAAAAGTCCTCCTCGGGATTCTGAGGAAGTAATATTCGGTCGCGAGGACTACGAGAATTTTTACTCCTGGCAAGATGATCTTCCTCGCGTGGAGATCGAAGACATTTTCAATAACCCGGCGGGTCGTGTACAGATCTTGACTCGCCGCGTCCGTCATAAAAAGGTCAAGAATCTCGGGAACCCATTTACGGCCCTCCCTTCTGATCTTACCCTTCGCGACCTTGAAACCATCGCGGATACCTATCCTTTTCCAGAGGGTACAATTTTTGCCCTTCCATCTCTGGATGGGACTTCTCTTGACGAATATGGCAGTTTCTTTCCATTGAGTATGTCGTCTCTTAAATTAGGATTTAGGCTCCCCTTCTCCAACTTTATTAAAAATCTCTTGAAAGAGCTGACCTACAGCCCAGCTCAGATGCATCCTAACTTTTGGAGGGCCTTGGTTATTTACGTGATGAGGTGTCAGGATATCGGGGTAAAACCCAATCCTTGTCATTTTTTCCTTATGTTCTCTACGCGAAGGGCTCCTGAAGAAATGGGGATGTTCACCGCCGCAAAAAATGGCAGATCGGAGTGGGATGGTCCTCCCCGTATATCGAAGTGGAAGGTTGATTGGTTTTTGGTTCGACCACCACCGGGTTCTGGGATCTCGACCAAAATATCGATGCTCGCGACTCAGCCTAAATCTGGTAACTGGACCCAGGCTAAGAAAGATTGTCTTTACCGTAATTTCCATAGTTTCCCTGATCTTGTTACGACGCGCATATTCCTGAAGTGTATTACCCACGAGGTGCTAGCCCAGCGTGGACTTAGTCTTAAGCACCATTATGGTATTTCTTGTTTATTGTTACTTATCCTTCTTTCATTGTTACGCACTCGCGATGTCATATGCTTATGGACTTTTATTATATCCTTATTTATTTTATTTTTTATCTGCAGAGACAGGATATTTTTCGCGTCTCGCGATTATGGAAGGCTCTGATGACTCTTTTGACGAGGAACCTATTGATGAACAAATCCCCGCCCCACAGAAGAGCAAGCGCCGAAAGCAGCTGGCGAACAAGAGCAAAACTTCCTCAAAAAAGAGAAAAATCTCTGCTGGCGGTATTAATATCCGCGAGTCCGTGCTTCAATCTGTGGAGACCGAAACACGCACGCCCGAGCCTCTGGAAGATCAATCCCCAATTGGTTCGACAATCCCCTTAGGGGCCTGCGGGTCTCCTTCTTCGCGACGAGCAACCCCTGCCGGGAGGGCCTCAGAAATTGCCAAGGGTAAGCAGCCCATGACCTCTGAAGGTGGTCAAGATACCTCTTCTCAGGATCTGGCTGAGCTTTTTCCCGAGGAGGAGGTAGTGAGGACATTCTTTCATCGCGATCGACCTGATTTCCCAGACATGCCTGGATTTTTAGAGGGCATTGTTCGGGGTAAAGCAGGGCTCGCGAGACTCAGTCTGGCGGTGGGTTTCCTTTATTTTCTTCCTGAATGGTTTTCTTCCTTCTTGTTGGTAGGTGTTTTTAACTAACATATTTTGCTTATTGTAGTCGCTTCTTCTCACCGAGGCATTTGGGCAATATTCCATCGCCCTTGAAGATGGCTATAATAAGATGGAGGGGGAATATAATGAGATGGTCGATTATGCTGGTAAAGCACAGGATGTTAAGGAGGCCGCGAAGAAAAAACTAAAGGAGGAGCAAGAGAGGAATGCTGAGCTGCAAGAGAGGAATGCTGAGCTGATGGCGAAGATAAGCGACTTGGAGCTTTCGGCCAGGACTATGAAGCGCAATCATAATACAGAGTTAGGTTTGCTTCGTCAAGAGAAAGACCAGGCTTTTGACAAGGGTCGTCGCGAAGGTGCCAAGCAGTATGCTTCTAGCTATCGCGAGAAATGTCGTATTGATTTTATCAGTTTGGCTCGCGACACCCTGGTGATTACTGCACTCAAGCGTCAGCTTAGGAAGCACAAAGTGGCTAACTTCTCTTTTGATCCTACGGATCTTTGTGGTCTTCCTGCCGAGATCCCTGCGTACACCTCTCCTCCTCTTGGAACCTTTGTTGACGACGATGCGAGCCTTCTTGAAGGTTGGGTCGTCGAACCCTTCTTGCCTGAAGGTGAGGGAGTCGTCGAAGGGATGGAGTGTCATATTCCTTTAGTCTCAGTCCCCAAGGTACCTAAGAAGGTAATTTACTCGGAGGACAGGATGAAAAAAGCAGCGGACTCCTCGACTCGCTCTTGTGCTAAATCGTCTGATGCAGGTGATGGGAACGATGTTGTGAATGTTGACAGCGAAAAAGCTGCTGCTGAAGAAAACATCGCGACGACAAAGGACGTTGGTAGCGCGGGAGGGGTTCGTGATTCAGTGCTGGCTGAAACTGACGAGTATCTGGATCTGGATCCTCTTTGACGAAGTTTAACTTCTTTTCATTTGTCGTCTGCAAACTCTTGGGTTGGTGTTGCATACAATTGTTACTTGGTTCTGTGGCTCGTGGATCGGAATGTGATCGCGAGCCTAAATATTGTTTCTTTTGGGGTCTCGTGAGGAGATCGTACAATTATTCCCCTGCGTGTCTTTACATTTATTGCTTTTGTTCTCCCAACTACTTTTCTGCTTTTAGTCTTTTAATGCATTAAATGTGGGTTAGGTGACTTTTCTTTTATAAATGGCGTTTCCTGCCTTCTTCTTCCATTCCTTCTTTTTTCAACGAATTCTGATATGGCCAGGACACGACGAACTCGAGAGGGGTCTCTGCATGAGTCTTTTACCATTGTTATGGATTCTTCTGCTATTACTGGCAGAAGTTTGGTAATCATCTTTTACTTTGTCTTTCTCTGCTTAATTGTTTCTTAGACCCCTCTTTTCTACGTATAGCGTTTTCCAAAGGAACATTGCGATCAATACCTTAGTCATTTTGGTGGTAAGGGTCTCATCCTTTGCGCTAATTCCGAGTCTTGGGATGTGATTCTGGACAAGGTTGGGAGCTCCTACTTTCTGGGCGAAGGCTGGAGTGAGTTTGCGTATGAGAAAGATCTTTGTGAGGGAGATGAGGTGACTTTTACAAGGTGGCGTGCTTCTCCACCTGAAGTTCCCGTTCGGACTGTGGTGTATCAAGTGAAGGTCGTCGTTCCTCTCCGGGCTTAGTGTTATGCCTTTTTATTCTGCGTTTGTATGGTGATTTCTCCTCCTCTTCCCCTCCCCCCATAGTGTTCGTGAGGATGTTTACATTCTCGCGAGCCCTATGTGTTAAGAAAGGAGGGAGAATGAACGAGTTTTTATGAATAAATTAGACTGGGATTATCAGAAAAAACTTTGGAACTCAAAATGTAACGTGCATCTATGTGCCATCGCGATTACAAGTATGTGTCTCATTAATGGAAAAAATGTTTTTCAAAATGAGAATACTTAATATTATAAATAGGTCACTCTCCAACATCTTTCGTCCGGAAAAATTCTTCTTTTGGTCCTATGAAAAACCCTGCGAGGAAATTGATCGCGTAAGTATAGATTATTCATATGTCATGACCTGTGATGCCATAAAGAGTGTGTTCTCACCTGACTACTGCATGCGTACGAGCCAGTAGTAGGGTTTTTCGCGCACCTATGAGCGTCTTTGTGTTTGAGAATGTGATTTCCTATAATGAATTTGGAATCAGATTCTTTGTTCTTGTGATAAAACAAAGTAGCTCGCGTGTTTTTCTCATCATACCTTAGCTAAGGTATTCTTGATGCCTTGGGAAATCCATGCTCACGGATAATTGGGGCTTTAGCGCTTGTTTCCTCATAAACTGCCATTTTCCGTTTCGTTCGCGATCATGCCTTACGATTGTTTGCTTCTCTAGTGCTGTAGTGTCTGTGAAAACAGATGGGGATTCATTAGTGTTTTGTATTGCATATTTCCATGCTAAGTATATAGTTTTATGATTGACTTTTTTCAGGAGTGTCACTCGCTGAGTTCCATGCCTTGGTGGGTTGTTATCCCATCAAGGTCAGGACTTCGTGGTCGAGGTGAGGAGAACGGATGTCGTTACTCACTCTCGGACGGTCACGGCTTCGCGACCTGGGTGGATGCTCATGGCCCCAGCCCAGTGTCACGGCTTCGCGACCTGGGTGGATGCTCATGGCCCCAGCCCAGTGTCACGGCTTCGCGACCTGGGTGGATGCTCATGGCCCCAGCCCAGTGTCACGGCTTCGCGACCTGGGTGGATGCTCATGGCCCCAGCCCAGTGTCACGGCTTCGCGACCTGGGTGGATGCTCATGGCCCCAGCCCAGTGTCACGGCTTCGCGACCTGGGTGGGTGCTCATGGCCCCAGCCCAGTGTCACGGCTTCGCGACCTGGGTGGGTGCTCATGGCCCCAGCCCAGTGTCACGGCTTCGCGACCTGGGTGGGTGCTCATGGCCCCAGCCCAGTGTCACGGCTTCGCGACCTGGGTGGGTGCTCATGGCCCCAGCCCAGTGTCACGGCTTCGCGACCTGGGTGGGTGCTCATGGCCCCAGCCCAGCGTCACGGGATTTATGCAACATTCTGAATTTCCCGAAATGTGCGCGTACCTTTTATTTTGAGATTACGTCTCCCTTTGCGGCGAAAGTATTTATTTCTCTGGTAACCCGACGATAGATTCTTGCTAATGTTTAGTATCAATCGACGATAGATTCATGACCTGTGATGCCATAAAGAGTGTGTTCTCACCTGACTACTGCATGCGTACGAGCCAGTAGTAGGGTTTTTCGCGCACCTATGAGCGTCTTTGTGTTTGAGAATGTGATTTCCTATAATGAATTTGGAATCAGATTCTTTGTTCTTGTGATAAAACAAAGTAGCTCGCGTGTTTTTCTCATCATACCTTAGCTAAGGTATTCTTGATGCCTTGGGAAATCCATGCTCACGGATAATTGGGGCTTTAGCGCTTGTTTCCTCATAAACTGCCATTTTCCGTTTCGTTCGCGATCATGCCTTACGATTGTTTGCTTCTCTAGTGCTGTAGTGTCTGTGAAAACAGATGGGGATTCATTAGTGTTTTGTATTGCATATTTCCATGCTAAGTATATAGTTTTATGATTGACTTTTTTCAGGAGTGTCACTCGCTGAGTTCCATGCCTTGGTGGGTTGTTATCCCATCAAGGTCAGGACTTCGTGGTCGAGGTGAGGAGAACGGATGTCGTTACTCACTCTCGGACGGTCACGGCTTCGCGACCTGGGTGGATGCTCATGGCCCCAGCCCAGTGTCACGGCTTCGCGACCTGGGTGGATGCTCATGGCCCCAGCCCAGTGTCACGGCTTCGCGACCTGGGTGGATGCTCATGGCCCCAGCCCAGTGTCACGGCTTCGCGACCTGGGTGGATGCTCATGGCCCCAGCCCAGTGTCACGGCTTCGCGACCTGGGTGGATGCTCATGGCCCCAGCCCAGTGTCACGGCTTCGCGACCTGGGTGGATGCTCATGGCCCCAGCCCAGTGTCACGGCTTCGCGACCTGGGTGGATGCTCATGGCCCCAGCCCAGTGTCACGGCTTCGCGACCTGGGTGGATGCTCATGGCCCCAGCCCAGTGTCACGGCTTCGCGACCTGGGTGGATGCTCATGGCCCCAGCCCAGTGTCACGGCTTCGCGACCTGGGTGGGTGCTCATGGCCCCAGCCCAGTGTCACGGCTTCGCGACCTGGGTGGGTGCTCATGGCCCCAGCCCAGTGTCACGGCTTCGCGACCTGGGTGGGTGCTCATGGCCCCAGCCCAGCGTCACGGGATTTATGCAACATTCTGAATTTCCCGAAATGTGCGCGTACCTTTTATTTTGAGATTACGTCTCCCTTTGCGGTGAAAGTATTTATTTCTCTGGTAACCCGACGATAGATTCTTGCTAATGTTTAGTATCAATCGGTTCTTTCGCTTGCATACAGCTTGTTAGAACGTCTTACACCGCGATTGAATCGCTTTTTATGAGATATTCATCTTAAGGTACGCAAACATGTTACAAAAACGTGGGAATTTATACCTGTGTGGGGGAGTAGGCTAGGCGTAATAGCGGCGCAGTCGCATCACGTTCCAGGAATTTGCAACGTGATTGCCAGAGCTATCCTTCAGTCGATAGGCCCCTGGGGCGACCTCGCGATCCACTATGTACGGCCCCTCCCAGTTCGGATCGAGTTTTCCCCCCTCTGTCTTTCTTAGGACCAGATCTCCTTTCACGAAACCTCTCTCCTTGACATGCTTGTTATAATACTTCGCGACGCCCGCTTTGTAAGCGGCCGCCCGAATAACCGCCATTTCTTGGGTTTCCTCGCGAAGTTGGAGTTCCATCCTCATCTTCTCATCATTGGTTTCCGAGTCATAGTGAAGGAGTCTTTCGTTTGGGAACAAAATTTCTACTGGAACTACGGCCTCTACTCCATACGCGAGGGCGAAAGGACTCTCTCCTGTTGCTTTTTTCACTGTGGTTCGATTGGCCCAGAGAGTAAGTGGCAGGACTTCCGCCCATCTGCCCTTGGCGTTATCTAGCCTTTTCTTCAGATCTGTGACAATGCTTTTATTGACGGCTTCTACCTGCCCATTGCAGTGTGGATGTGCAACCGAAGCAATTTTCAGCCTAACTCCCAGATCGCTGCACCATGCCATTAGCTGGGGCGAGTTGAATTGAGGGCCTCGGTCGGTTACGATCTCGCGTGGCAACCCATAGCGGCAGATAATATTCTTCCAAAGGAATTTTTTCACTACAGGTACTGTTGTCGACGCGAGTGCTTCCGCTTCAATCCATTTTGTGAAGTAGTCGACCGCGACAATGATATACTCGAGTTGACCTGGGGCCTTTGGTTTAAAAGGGCCAAGAAGATCCAATCCCCACATCGCGAAAGGGATGGGGCTTCCCATGATCTGAAGCTGGACTCCTGGTTGGTGGGAGGCAGGGGCGAAATATTGGCACGCCTGACAAGCTCGCGTCATCGCTTGAGCATCTTGTTTCATTGTGGGCCAAAAATGCCCTTGGCGCAAAGCCTTGTACACCAGGGGTCTCCACCCTGCGTGTGTCCCACACAGCCCAGCATGTAGCTCTTCGAGATAGGCTTTTGTTTCGTAGTGACCCATGCACTTCAGCTCGCAAGGGTCACCTCCTCTCTTGTAGAGCTCGCCTCTGCTGATATAGAAACGTCCAGCCTTTCTTTTTAATTGTATGAGTTCCTTTGGGTCAGATGGACCGCGACCATATCTGAGATAGTCAATGAATGGGCGGCGCCAATCTTCAGACGAAGTGTTGATCGCCATCATTTCAATCTCGCGACTAATGGCGCTTTCTTCTTTCACAAAAAACAGATATTTCGGGGGCCCCCCTTTTGATACCATGAACCCTGACTTTCGCTCGCGTTCTTCTTTGGGACCTTCCCATCCGGCTCCCAGCTTCGCGAGTTCATCTGCTTTCTTATTCAGTTCTCTTGGGATTGCCTTTATTTCGAAATGCATGAAAAGCGAGGTCAATGTCGCGACTCGTGCATGGTACTGTGGGAGGTTCCCTGTTCGTGCTTCATAAAGCCCTTGTACCTGCTTTACCACAACTTCTGAATCACAACAGCATGAAAGCACAGAGATTGAAAGGCCAATGGCTAATTCTAATCCTGCGATTAAGGCCTCATACTCAGCTTCATTGTTCGTGGGTTTGAATTTTAGTGCAATGGCGTGGCTTATCTCGTCTCCCGTAGGCGACGTGAGAATCACACCTGCGCCGCACCCCTCATCGTTTACAGCCCCGTCAGTGTGCATTATCCACATCATCTGTTCACCATACGGATTCACCACTTCCCCTTCTCTGAAACTTGTTTCGACGATGAAGTCGGCAAGCGCTTGTGCTTTGATAGCTGGCCTGGGTCGATATACTACATCGAATTCTGACATTTCGATGACCCATTTCGTGAGCCTCCCTGCAACGGTTGGTTTTGTCATGAAGCTATTCAGTGGCAAGTCCGTTAGGGTTTCAATCGGGTGTGCATGGAAATAGGGTCTTAGTTTGCGAGCAGCCGTTATCAGTGCAAGTACAGACTTCTCAACTGGGGAATACCGTGTCTCCGCGGGCAGTAAAGCTCGGCTAACAAAATAGACTGGCTTTTCTGACTCGCGAACAAGGACTGCACTTACCGCCCTTGAGCTGGCCGCGAGATACAACTGGAGAGTTTCTCCCGGAACCGGGGAAGATAGGATCGGGAGCTTAGTCAGATGTTCTTTGAGGCTCGCGAATGCTTGCCCACATTCTTTAGTCCACTCAAAGTTCTTTGGTTTTCTCAAAATTTCGAAGAAGGGGAGGTTTCGTTCGGCCAGCTTGGCACAGAATCTCCCCAAATAATTTACTCGGCCTACAAACCGCTGGACCTCGTGAGTAGACCGCGGTGGTTCAAGATCGAGAACGGCTTTGACTTTATCGGGATTTACCTCGACACCGCGAGCACTAATCATGAAGCCCAAAAATTTCCCTTCGGTGACCCCGAACACGCACTTGTCTGGGTTTAGACTCATCCCGTACTTTCTTAGAGTCGCGAATACTTCTGCTAGGTCACGAGCATGATTATTCTGCTCCTTGCTTTTCACCACAATGTCATCAACGTAGGCCTCAACTGTATCTCCTATCTGATCACTGAAAATGCGGTCTACCAATCTCTGGAAAGTGGCCCCCGCGTTCTTAAGGCCGAAAGGCATCACTTTGTAGCAGAAGGTTCCCTTGTCTGTTATGAAAGAGGTATGTTCTGAGTCAAGGGGGTTCATCATGACTTGGTTGTATCCTGAGTAAGCATCTAAAAAACTAAGTGCTTCATGTCCTGCAGTGGAGTCTACAAGCTGATCAATAGAAGGTAGTGGGTAGCTGTCTTTCGGGCAAGCCTTGTTTAAATCTGTGAAATCTACACACATCCTCCATTTTCCCGTACCTTTCTTCGCGACCATGACGACATTTGCCAACCAGGCCGGGTATTGTACCGGTCTAACAAACCCAGCCTTTAGGAGTTTCGCGAGCTCTGCGGCCGCGGCCTCATTCTTCGGACCTGCTTGCTTTCTCTTTCGCTGTCTTTTGGGAAGGATATCGTTGCTAATATTTAGAGAGTGATTGATCACTGATGGGGGAATTCCTTTCAAATCTTTGGGGGACCAAGCGAAGACGTCTCGCGATTCTGATAGCAAGTTCTCAATCTCTACCATCACCATAGGGTCAAGATTACCTCCTACCGATAACTTCTCTTCTTTGTTCATAAAAGGAGTGACTTCCTGTGTTTTAAATCCGGAAAACTTTGCTCTGTCCACATCTCCCTCAGAATTCAGATATCTAGGGGGCTCGCGAACATCCAACTCAGCTTCCTCTTCAACATTAGGCATGCCCGGGACAAAGAGTTGGTTCGCGAGCAGAGGCGTTTCTTCTCCTTTTTCGGATTTGATGTAACAAGAGATGCTCTCTTTCTCCACACCCATCGCGACTCCAGTTCCGGATGGTGTGGGAAACTTTATACAGAAATGGCTCATGGATACTACGGCATCAAACTTGCACAGCGTGCCTCTCCCGATGATCGCGTTATAGGAGGAGCTTGTCGGGATGATTACGAAATCAATCTTTTCTGATCTTCGTGGCCCTGTCTCATCTCCCATCACTACATCTAAACTCACCACTCCCAGAGTAGTGACTCTTTCTCCTGCGAAGCCTACTAAGGTTGTTCGTGTCGGTCTTTTCATTCGTGGGTCGACCCCTAGCTTTTCGAAAGCATCCAGATATATTATGTCGGCAGAGCTGCCCGTGTCAACCAGAATACGACTGACTAGTTTCGTGCCAATTTGTAGATGTATGACCAATGGATCGCCAGAAGAGACCGCCCACTCATTGATCTCTTCGTTAGAAAAAACTAGTTGATATGGTTCTCTGGGAAGGGGCTTCGCGATGCTCATAACTGGGAGCCCGCGAGGGAGCGGTGCGTTGATCATCTTGCGTTGCTCACGCCTGTTCGGGGGTATAGGGACATGCTTACCGGCTATGGTCCCTACGTGACCATCTGGTCGCGGGAAATCTTGGTTGCGTTGAGGTGTTTGAGGATCGTTCGCGTGCTGCTGATTGCGCCCTCTTCCTCGCCCACCATTGTTGTTTCCCCCTCTGAATGGCCCCCGGCCAGGGTTTCTACCACCCCTGCCTTGATAGTTTCCCCCGCCTCTCTGATTCATGAGGACGGCTCTCTGCTCAGGCTCGTTGTTCGTCCTTGGACCACTCCGGCACTCATCTGTGTTATGAGTAGTGGAATTGTGATTGGAGCACCACATTCCGTCGTGACCGCGACCTCGGCCTCCATTGCCTCGGCCGCGACCTCTATAGCCATAGTGGTCATCTCTTTGGTTCATTAAATTCTGCTCCTGAAATTGGTTCTGGTCCGTATTTTGTCTGTAGTCTTGGTACTGATTCTGATTCTGACGCTGCGTTACCAAACCTGGAGCACGTGAATCATTCTGCCCCTGCTCAAATTGCTGCCTTTTGTTCCCCCAATTCTGATTATTCTTTCTAGAGTTCTGGCTCTGGTTCTGTTTGTTCTGACTTCCGCCCCCTGCGGGTGCGCTCGAGTGAGTCTCAACTTGTATTTCGACGTAAGCTCTTTCTAGCATGGCTTGATATGACCCTTCCTGCTTTCTGTACAGGTGTTTTTTGAATTCGCTCCCGTCGGCCAGCCCGTTTAAGAACGCGACCCTGGCGGTTTTATCATCAAAGTCATCAGCTTCTAGGACCATTAACGAGAATCTTTTCACATACTCTTCCAGGCTTTCACCCACTTTTTGTTTGACCCCGACCACCTCTTGCATGGTGATCTTTCTCTTCTTCGAGGAGCCAAAATGCAACAAGAATCCCCTCTCGATATCTGCAAAGCAAGAGATACTCCCGGGCGGTTGATTTAACATCCATGTCATGGCGGTGTCCGCGAGTGTTCCTGGGAATCCCTTGCAAAGGGTAGCCTCATCCGGACCCCTCGCGATCATAGCATACTTGTACCGGGTAAGATGCTCTTTGGGATCTCCCTTGCCAGTGTATTCCTTGACAGTCGGGAATCTAAAGTCTGGTAGCGGTGGGGCTCTGATTATATGTTCTGCAAAAGCTGTGGGGCCAAATATTGTTGAAAAGTCGAGAGGAGGGTTCTGGGACGCCTCACGATTGTAGTAGGGGGTTCTCTGATACTCGCGTTGTTCCTGCGCAGGGTAGTATGCGCGGCCCCTTTCGTCGTAAAGAACATCATGCTGAGAGTTGTGGTGTTCCTGATGACTCATTGGAGCCTGGTTCAAGTCGAACCGTCCCCGATCCACCTCGCGAGTGTCATTTCTTTCCCTCGGCCTTCTAGACACCGAGGCTCTGTCATCCGGGACAATTTCAGCTACCTCTTCTCGATTAATTTCTCTCCCGTCGCGATTGGTCTGGTCGTGGAGAGGTTCGACCCTTTGGTTAGCTGTATTTGGGACAATCGGGGCGCCTTGCGCTATCCAGGCGGCAAAAAGTTCATTCTGCTCCCGAGGGATAGTGATAAGCTCGGGAGTTTCCTCTTCGACGCGAGGGAGTGGTGGGGGATTGAGAGTGTTTTGATTGAGGTGTGATGTGGTGGCGTTTACTGTTCCGCTTCTGCCAGTTTCAACCATGATTCTATCCTTCGCGAGCTGACTCTTGAGATTTCAAAGGGAGCTAGCTGCGCGAGAAGGTCCCCACGGTCGGCGCCAGTGTTGGAGCCCAGATATTTGCGATCTCGCAATCAACACCTCGCGAGATCTGGCCTTCTAGAAATCTTTAAGTGCTGGAGACCTTCCTTATGCCAACTGGAGCAACAACTTGTAATACACTGTCATCTGGATCAGAATATGCTATTCCCTTCTGTTCTTTATGTTCTTCAATCCCTATTGCACCTGCACGACCAAACCAGAAGGTTGAACCCCCAGATTTGGCTCTCCGACGCTCAAGTCAGTAATAGCAACAGGTAAACGAACACAATGCCTTAATAACAACAACAGAATGAAGCAACACAAAGAGAAGATAGCGTTCAGAACAATGACTAAAACAATGAAACCTCGTGAGCCAACTCAATGAAACAGTAAATGATGAAACTCAACCAATCGTGACGAATCAAACCTCGAAAGCACGATGACGATACCGAGAGTCAGGATCCAGGTACCGATCATCCGATTTCCTACGAAAAGAGGTAAATCGGGAACGAAGAGACGAGCTCGGAAACGAGTAATCGCCCTCTGTGTTTTCTCTCTCTCTCAAGTGGGAAGAAGATGCTCTCAGTCGACTGTCCCTTTCTCTCTCTTTGCCGTTAGGATTTATAATCACGCCATGGGTCCCACACAATCCGTTATTGCTCTCTTAACCTATTGGGCTCCTTAATGGGCTTCCCGTTCTCGACCCATTTTCTGGCCTTATGGGCTCGCGGCCTGTTGCTCGCTCGCGGACCGGGTTTGCGTCATTAGAGTCGCGAGAACCGGGTCTAACACATAATGTGCCAATTCAATAATCGTTAGCAACATATATCCTTCAGTAATTTTATATCACACAAGACCTTCTGCAATATACTATGACTCGTAACAGGGTCTCCTTCCATGCATGATCTAACATGATCATATACCATTCTGAGGTATGAGCTTATATTGGTATGCACATACAGGCACATAGCATAATATGCGGATTCTGATCAGGGGTCAATGGCTTAACGTACGAATGTACGAATATAGCCATTTGCATGCACATTTTTCACTAATCACGCATATACTTTTCCTACTTATGCACAGTAAGAAAATTAACTTTTGAAACTGACAATCACTGCTCTCTGTATGAGCTTTGTCTGGTCTTTTATTTTTTGAGCTTTCTACTGTGACCCACCCCATGGTCCTATGAAGTAACTCCAACTTTACAATGTAACTATTGCACATGGAGAAACTATAAGAAGGGTGAGCGTTGTAGCAGGCTCATGGTTGGGGATGGCAATGTAACTATTTCACGTGGAGAAACTATAAGAAGTTTCTTTGAGCATGCTGAAGAAGAGGAATAAGTTCCGTAATAAACAGGCGATTCAACCGGCCAACACTTTTTTTTATGCCAGGCAGCACCCTTCCGTTCAGAATGGGGTTCCGAACGGGTGGGTCCGACTTTATTTATTGTGCGAACCGGTTCAAATACCGTTCGAAACAATATTTTTTTTTAAATTAAAAGGGTTCGGAATCACATTCCGAACGGCCCGTTCGTGATGTGGTTCCGAACGGGAAAACGGCTATCTTTTTGAAAATGTTGGCAACGGCTCTTTTCTCATGCACTCTTCTATAAAACCGGATTTGAATAGGCAAATTATCAATCCCAAACGGCAAAGCACAAAAAATGACGTCTGGAAGCGATTCAAGTAATTCTTCAAGGGCAGGTAGTTGGAAAGAAAGACGGGAGTGTTCTTCCAGTGAGACGTCGGTGGAGGTTGATTTGTCTGCGCCGGTAGATGATACATATTTCCAAGTAAGTACCTATAAACCTTTTTTATAGCATTTCATTAGAATTTATTTTATTCATATGATATGTATTGAAATTTAGTAATTTTAAATAGGGATACTGTAGTGACGAGGAATATTTAAAAATCGACTATAGTGCCCATTTTACGACTAGTGAGAGATTTCCTACTATGGATCTTCTGAGAGAGTGGGTTAGGAAGGTCGGTTATGAGTTTTGTATGGTTATCACCACAAAATCATCAATGGCCAACAAGAGGATATTTCTGCATTGTGAGCAATCCGGTAGTTATAGAAAACATCGAAAGAAGATTAATCTTGAAGGTGATGTAGCAGAATCATCGTCGCAGCGTAGCAATCTTAGTAGGTTAAGGAAGAACAATTGTCCTTTTATGCTGAAAGGATATTATCGACGAGAAACTCTTGTTGAGCCGGCTGGGTGGATACTAAAAGTTGAGAAGGCATGTCACAACCACTGTCTTTCCAGCAGCTTGATTGGCCATGCATTTGCTTCGAGGATGACGGGAGAGCAAAGACAAAAAATAATGATTGCATCAGCGGCCGGGGCAATGCCGAAGGTTATTTATACACAGATGCTTCAAGAAGATCCGACTTCCACAATATCAAGGAGACAAGTGTACACTGTGAGGGAAAAGGAGAGGAAAAAAGCATTGGCAAATCTAAACGTGACCCAGTGGTCATTAGATTTTCTCCATCAAAGACGTTATAATAAAGACATTGACTACGAGACGAATCCGGAGACCGGGGAGAAAAAGTTGTCAGCGTTTTTCATATCTCATCCGGATTGTCAACATTTGTTGAGAATGTTCCCTCGGGTGGTGATCATGGACGCGACGTACAAGACTAATAGTACACTAATTTTCATTATTATGACTTCATTCACTGTTTTTGAATTATAATTATTAAATTTGAAATTGATAGGTATGGTTGGCCGTTACTTCAGTTTGTTGGATTCAATTGCACCAACTATACATATTGTATTGCACTAGCGTTCATTTGCCGTGAGTCAGCCCCATACTATGCATGGGCATTGAAACGGCTGAAGTATTTGTTTGGTGCACTCGGAGGACCGGATTGCATCATGTCTGATCGAGATCCGGCAACAATTAAGGCGGTTGACCATGTATTTCCTGGTGTGCATCATATGCTTTGCCATGTCCACGTTGATCGGAATGTTAAGGCATTTGCTAAATTGAACAACCTGGACGAAAAAAGTGCATCGGCTAGCGTTTGACGGGTGATGCGGTCTCACACAGAGAAGCAGTATGAGGAAAGACTTGATCACTTCCGAAAAACATGGAGGAATGGTCATCTTGTACAATATGCTGAGAGCACATGGTTTACTCCCCACAAGGAAAAACTTATAGTTGCGTATTGCGATGATATACGTCATTTTAGCACAAGAACGTCTAACAGGTAAGATATTTGAAATTGTTTTTAACGAGAATGATCATGACATTTTTGGGCTAAATGTTTAACATGTACAATGTCGTTGTCAGGGTTGAAGGTCAGCACTCGATGTTGAAGCATATGTTTGATTCAGTTGTTGGAGGGTTCGACACTTTAGTGCAACACATTGACAATATGTTTGTTGATCAGCACCGTTGAATACGGTTTGAGATGGAAATGTCGAGGAAGTGCTCTGACAAATGTTTGAGAATGCTATTGAAAGAAGTTATTAAGGCAAAAGAGGGAAAGATATGTGGCCCATGTGAGGATCCTTGGTGGGAATCAACACTCGGATTGCCTTGCCCACACAGGATTAAGGTGTTTGTAGAGGAAGGAACGCCATTGTTGCCGAGCGACATTGATATCTTCTGGAAGCAGATCAAAGGAGTGGAATTGAAAGACTTCGACTCTGATGACGACGTGCAATTGACTGCGGATAAGGTTCTTATGGATGATTTCTTTGAAGGGGTATTTTCCGGTAACGTTGATGATTTCGATATGAAGAGGATGGCTGATAAGTGGCGTGAGTGCAAGGATCCTTCTTCAGTTGATATCCAGGACCCCCCCTCGGGGAGAGACGAGGAGAGGAAGGCCTAAGATTCATGCTAAGAAGACGGGTACAAAGCGAGATTCAGGTTGGGATGAGAGGGCTCAGGCTAAGAAGGATAAGGAGAAGGCAGAAGCAAGGAAAAAGGAGATGAAAGAGGAAGAGGGTGCAACTGTGCCACCGAAAGCCGATTCACAAAAGAAATCGTCGGTTGCATCCAACAGAGCTTCAAGCGGGGCCACGACCGGAAAAGAGAGTGCAACTAAACCACCGAGGGCCAGAGGAAATGCCAAAGCGAAATGTAGCGCTGGGAATTCATTCATTTATCTAGACTTCGACTGGGGGATAGATAATATAGACCTTTTCATGATCGCATACATATCTAGTGTGGAGAAAGTAGGTGATGACGGTCATTGTGGTTATCGGTCCCTTGCGCGCTTAATTGGTAAGTCAGAGCAACAATACTGGGAAGTCCGATTAGATCTTTCAAGGCACCTCCAAACAAATGGGCATAGGTATGAAGAGATGCTAGAGGGTTTCAAGACTGTCCCGCAACTCATTCGAGAAGTGAATTACATTCGATCACCCTGCTCTAGTGAATTCTGGATGTGCACACCTACAATGGGATTGGTCTTTGCCACGAGGTTTCAAGTTGCACTAGTGGTGTTATCATGGTTTGGTCCTTGTACATGTCTTCCGATGTTTGCTCCTCCCGGTTCAGAGCCTCCTACCACGGTGTTCGCTATTGCACATGTAGGCACCCGCAACCATTACGTACCGGTACACATTGCTATTTTTCGCTCTTGTTTCTTATTTTACATATGGTTTTTAGTATACAATAACAAATTTGTTTTGACAGATTTGGTTGGTTGATGACAATTGTCCAATTCCACCCCCTCCAAGGCAGTGGACAATCTACAAAGATCCATCGGTGGACGGATGGGAACAACGCTTTCAGAGAAGATTCGAGAACTACGTAACTGAGAGAGAGTTTCATGGTGGCAGTCCAATTGTCCAGAGTTGCAACCCCCTGATGTCGATGTGTCCAAATTGTCCAGAGTTGCGACCCCCTGATGTCGATGTGTCCGCATAACATCGACTATCGTCGATACACGCTGCAAAATTTAAACATCGTAATTAGGAGATGGGTTCTAGAAAACACAATATAATTATCAAATAAAATGAAATAAGAATTACCCTGTTCAAATCGAGGTCGTGGATCGGGTTACGTGTTGGTCGACGTTTTGTCAGGGCGTTTGGGCTCACATATGGATGTGAGACTTGAGCAAACCAATCGAGGTAAGCATCGTCAGCATCCCAGGGGAGAAGAGCTGGTGGACTGGACATGATGTACTCACACAGGTTGTCATAACGTTGGTCCCATCTATCCCAAACAAATAAGAGAACAACTTTGCACACTCCGCAACATCTTGCTCTACACCCAAATACGTCCAAGGGGTGACGACAATACGTCCGTCAATAGGCAGCTTTAGAATCTCCAAAACGTCTTGGAGACCGATTCCAACCTCTCCAACCGACAGATGAAAGGTGTTCGTTTCTGGGTGCCACCTCTCCACAAATGCAGACAGGAGGTTGTGGTCCACATTCCAAAACTGACCCTTCAAGATGTGGATCAACCCCGAATCTTTAGCAATAGCAAACCAAGAATCTGGCTCCGGGTCTGTAGGAATTTCAGGCAACCATAGCTGGAACGCCTTCTGCCTTGTCTGCGCCTTCAGTTGACGGACATGTTCATCGGGATTCGGAGATACCCAAATCTGACGAGCAATGTGTTTCTCATAACGAGTCAATATAGACCCATGGTTGATTCCTGGAAAAGGGCCAGCAGCAGCTTCCGACTGCATCGGAACAGGAGATGGGTTCCTAACCCCCGCAGAACCTGACTGCTGAGGTCTATCCCCCCCGAGATCTTGACTGCTGAGGTCTATCCCCCCGAGATCTTCTACCCCCCCCCCCCCCTCCTCTCAGAAGCAGTCACTCGCCTATTACGTGGGTTTCTGTCTTCTCCTACTCTGGATCGGATGTTTCTAATGACATCCTAGTTTTAACGAAATATATACAAATTTATCATGGATTATAACTAAAAGTATAGATGCGATTTTAAGTAATATTGAGCGTTTTCCACTATTTCTAAAAAGTATAGATGCGATTTCAGCATGCATTAAGCTAATTCTTATAAACTAAATTTCACCATGAACTTTAAGTCCAATGGTGCGTACGAATATATTTCCTAAATTTAGAGTTTCTAACCTATCTTTTTAGCATGCATTGCAATTAATATTGAAATTAAGCGTTTTCCACTATTTTGTAATTTTAGCATGCATTTGATGTAATATTGAGCGTTGTCAACTATTTCTAAAAAATTTAGCGTATTTACGGTTTTTAGAAATACTAACCGACTCAGTGTTCCGTCGTCTCCGTGGTGCTCTCGAGACATCCTCCTGCACCTGCTCCGGCTCGGGTGCTGCTCCGCCTATAAGATTTGGATCCCAGAACATGTGCTATTGATGCCTTTCGAGGTCACTGTAATTGGGGATGGGGATGCTGTAACTACTACTAGATGGTCCGACGATGTTGGAACCACTACGAGAGGGCCCGATGTTGTTTGCATTCGACCCATAAGCCCGCCACCAGTCGTCTCCTACGTAGATTGCTTCGTCTGCAGCCGTCGGATCAGGAGTTCCAGACATATTCGATTTGAAAGAGAGCGTTTTTTGAAAGATTGAGAAGGGAGCATTTTTTGAAAGATCGAGAAGGGAGTGAATTCGAGTGTGGTTCGGAATGGCAATACGAATGGGGTATATATAGTTGGGGATCCAACTGCTATTTTTTTTTTTTTTTAAAATTTGAGCCCTTTCGGGTTGACATTCCGAACGGCTATTTTTTAAAAAAAAAATTATGACGTCACTGCTTTTCTAATAAAAAAAATTAAAATTCCCGTTCAGAATAAACCGGGTTTTCAAATAATACACTTTATGTATTATTTGAACCCGATACCCTTTTTTTTTTAAAAAAAAAAAAACTCGTTCAGAACCCCATTCTGAACGGGGGGTGCCCGACGCAAAAAAGGTGATGCCCGGTTGCAACCCGTAATAAACACCTTTATATGTAAGACAAAACATAGCATTTATTGCTTTACATAAATTCTTTCAAGATGATTTCTCAATGTACAAGGATGGGATTGAGCTCGACCATAAAAACATGCATAGAGTCCTGAGCTTGCACGAGAGTTTCTTCTCGATGCTGCAATGCAACTATTATTTTCAAAGAGTAGATATGGTGTTACTCTTTACATAAATTGAATATTCTATGTTGTATGTGAACATGAGAATGACAACTAATATATGAATTATATACCAGTTTGTATGTGATTAGCTTAGCAGTCTCTATAATGGATGTGTAAGTGTGCAAGGATATGTATATTAGGAACTACTCCGTACTGTATATCGTTTGCAGGACCCACAACTATACTGTTTTAAAGGTTCACATTCTTCAGCTTCTTGAACACTCCATTTTTCTCCCCTTTTCTCTTCTCTCTCTGAACCCGATTTAGGGCAATCCTGTTTGTATGATGAATTGAAGCACAGAAAAGAGAGAACAATCTCAAATCCTTCATTGATTTAGAACGAATGATTACAATGAGTATATATAGAGCAAATTCAACTCGATTGTGAACAAGCAGAAATCAGTTATGAGCACGTGCTTTGCACGTGTTTTCTCATCTGATTCTGTTACAAAACGTTCACGTGCTTTGCACGTGATATCTCCCTATATCCCCCCTCAAATTGGAGGCTTTGGAAAGAGTCCCAATTTGGGAAGAATGGAACTATGGTGAGGACTAGACAAGGGCTTGGTGAATATGTCGGCCAATTGGTGTTGAGTAGGAACATGACTGAGAGTGACAAGGCCCTTGGTGAGCTGAGAACGCACATAGTGACAATCAACTTCTATGTGTTTTGTTCTTTCGTGGAAGACAGGGTTGCGTGCTATGTGAATTGCAGCCTGAGAGTCACAATTGATTGGCCCAGGATGAATGTCTGCAACACCAATTTCATTGAGCAATCTTGTGAGCCAGGCAAGTTCAGCTGTCAGTCTCCTCAAAGATCTGTACTCTGCCTCTGACTTCCAGGAAATGGGAGATGTGCCTAGGAGAATGAAGTAACCACTTACAGATCTTCTTGTGCAAACACAGCTTGCCCAATCTGAATCACAGTAGGCTTGTAGATTGAGACCAGGAATAGAAGACAAGAGAAGGGCTGAATTCATTGTACCCTTGAGGAATCTCAGTGTGTGTAATGCAGCTTTGAAATGGATATCTGTTGGACTGTGCATGAATTGGCTCAAATGTTGCACTGCAAAACAGATGCCTGGTCTTGTATTTGTAATGAAGTTCATCTTACCAACTAACCTTCTGTATGGTGTAGCATCTGGAAGGAAAACTCCTTTGGAATTAGACAACTTGATTGAAGGATCTAGTGAACTGTTGGTGATATGTGCATCTTCTGTATCAAAGTCCTTTAACACCTCGAGAATGAACTTCTTCTGGGACATGACAATACCCTTAGAGGAATTTAGGAATTCAATTCCTAAAAAATAGCTGAGAGATCCTAGATCTTTGATCTTGAATCTTCCATCCAAATAGGCTTTGATATTCTTCATTTCTGTCTCATCAGTGCCTGTCAACAAAATGCCATCCACATATACTGCTAAGAAGACTTGTGAAGATCCCTTCTTTTTGTGAAAGAGGGAGTGGTCATTTGAAGATTGGACAAATCCCTGTGATAACAAAGCCTCTGAAAGCTTAGAATGCCACTGTCTGGATGCTTGTCTGAGGCCATAGAGTGACTTATTCAATCTGCAAGCCATTCCTGGATGAGCATCAATGCCTTGTGGGATTTTCATGTACACTTCTTCTTCAAGATCACCGTGTAAGAAGGCATTGTTGACATCTAGTTGAGCTAAAGGCCAGGAATTCTTGACTGCTACTGCAATTAGACTTCTTATTGTGGTCATTTTAACCACTGGTGAGAATGTCTCTGTGAAGTCAATTCCAACCTTTTGTGTGCATCCTTTAATCACAAGCCTAGCTTTGTGGCGCTCCAAGGAACCATCTGCCCTATACTTCAATTTGTAGACCCATTTGGAACTTATGGGCTTCTTTCCTGGTGGGAGAGGTACAATGTCCCATGTGTGTGTAGCATCCAAGGCAGCTAACTCTGTGTTCATAGCTTGTCTCCATTCCTCTGATGTGTTAGCACTCTCAAAAGAAGTAGGTTCTGTCAACAAAGACACTTGAGATACAAAGGCTTGACTAGTGTTAGATAAATCTTCAAAGACAATATGTGAAGATGGATCAAGTTCTGTAGAAAAAACACTATTGCAAGTTGCATTATGACAAATGAAGTCATTGAGATAGGTAGGCTCTTGGTCTTGATCTTGTTGATCTTCTGAGAGGGATTTCTTGATTGTCTTCAGGAGAGATGACATGCTCAATAATAGCTTGCTCAGTATTGGTAGTGTCTTGAACTTCAGGAATAATAGCATTTGGCATAGAACTTTCATCCCATTTGGAATAGTCAACAAGTGGAAATATAGCAGTAGAGAAATCCTTTATAGAGAAGAAAGGCATAATATTTTCATGGAATGTAACATCTCTGGAGAAATTTTTTTCCTTAGTATCCAGATTCAAGAGCTTGTATGCCTTCTTTGTAGATGGATATCCCAGAAACAAACATCTCCTTGCTCTAGCTTGAAATTTGTGCCTGCCCACTGTTAAAGTAGAAACAATAGCCAGACAACCAAAGACTCTCAAGTGTGTAATAGAAGGTGTTCTAGAAAATAGTACTCCCTCCGTCCCTAAATGATAGTCTCATTGTTGCTTTTGACACTATTCACAATTCAAGAGAATCTTGTAAATATCTTTCAATATATAAGAAAAAATATAGTCATGTGGGATCTTGTTTGATTCGTTTCAATGAGTACTACAATAATATCAAAATTTTATAATTTTTACCAACTTGTAGTTAGAGATATTAACGATACAAAACGTGCATCGGCAAATGTGCCGGAGTGAAATGGGACTATCATTTAGGGACAGAGGGAGTATCTCATAAGGTGATTTCCCAGCTAGCACTCTAGAAGGAAATCTATTGATCAAGTGAGCTGCAGTTAAGATAGCTTCTCCCCAAAAAATAAGAGGTAAATGTGCTTCAAACATAAGAGCCCTAGCAACTTCAAGCAAATGTTTATGTTTTCTTTCAACTACTCCATTCTGTTGAGGAGTATAAGCACATGATGTTTGATGAATAATGCCTTTAGCAAGATAAAATTCAGAAGCTAACTTGCTGCCACCTAATTCCATTGCATTATCAGATCTAATGATCTTTACATTTACATCAAACTGAGTGTGCACCATTGATACAAAGGATTTGATCACAGTAAAACTGCTAGCTTTGTCTCTAAGAAGATGAACCCAAGTGGCTCTAGAAAAATCATCAACTATTGTCAAGAAATAGCTAAAGCCATCATGGGTGGTCTCTCTGAATGGTCCCCATGTATCTACATGAATTAAAGCAAAAATGGAAGTTGTAGTAATAGAGCTACTAGGAAAAGGTAACCTATGTTGTCTACTCTGTGCACACACATAACAAGGTGGTATATCATCTTTGGACAAAGAAACTCCAGTGATCTCTTTGAGCTTGTAGTATGGAAGATGACCCAACCTTTTGTGTGATGCTAAGTATTCCTTTATTGAAGTAGCTTTATTATGAACATTGACTGATGATGCATTTGCTTCTGTTGGAGTGTGTTCACCAGTTTGTTCAAGTAAGTAAAGACTCCTTGATCTCTTACCAAGAGTTAGAGGCCTGTGAGCAAGCCCCTGCAACCAACAATGTGAATCAGAAAATATAGCCAAACACTTCATCTGAACAACCAGTTTAGAGACAAATAGCAAATTGAACTTAAACTCTGGCACAAATAGAACCTCTTCAAGCAAAATCTCAGATGTTATCTGTACTGAACCAACCAAGTTGACTATCAAAGAAGAACCATTAGGAAGAGTCACTGAAATAGGAGAACTCAAATTCTTATGAGTAAGGAAAGAAGATAAATCATGACACATATGATCAGATGCTCCAGTATCTATGATCCAGACTTTACTACTATCAGTATGCTTAGAAGCACTAAGGAGAGAAGTAGCAAAAACTTGAGAGTTACCAGCAAAAGTTTCAGAATAGCCAGATGTGCACTGAAGAAGATTCTTTAGTTGAGTCAACTTTGTGGCAGAGAGGCCAAAAGAAAGATTTTCAGAACCAGCCACAACATTTGATGTTGCATTTGTCTTCTTGAAGTCCTTTGGATAGCCTATGATTTTGTAGCACGACTCAACCAGGTGACCAGGCCTCTTGCAGTGAGTACACACCTTAGGATTCTTGCCTTTGTAATTGCTTGGTTTCTGTGCATTGACACTGAAAGAGCTTGCTTCTGTATTGAAATTAGTTACTGAACTAATTTCTCTTTGTTGTTCCTCTTGAATAAGAAGAGAATAGGTCTGGTCAATATCTGGAATAGGAGACATGAGAAGTATATTGCCCCTAACAGCATGATATGAATCATTCAATCCCATGAGGAATTGATAAAGCTTTTGCTCATCATCAAGAGCCTGCATTGCTTGTGCAGAACCACAAGAACAACTAGGAATAGATCTCAAGGACTCAAGTTCATCCCAAAGACATTTTATCTTGGAAAAATAACTCGAAATACTATCAGTACCTTGAGCAAGAGAAGAGATTTCTTTCTGAATAGAAAACTTTTGTGCGCCATTGACTACCATATCTTGAATTAAGCTGTGACCAGATTGCTTGAGCTGTAGTTGCAAATAGAACACTATCTGCAATAGTGCGTTCAAGCGATCCAATCAACCAAGAAATGACAAAGTTGTTACAACGATCCCACAATCGAAGACGAGAAGGATCTTGGACCTCTGTAGATCGAGAATATGAACCATCAATAAAGGCTAACTTGTTCTTGGCGCTAAGAGCAACCCAGACTGCTCTTTTCCATGATAAGAAGCTCTTCCCATCAAAAGCTTTGGACACCAGCAACATTCCTGGACCATCAGACGGATAAAGATGCAATGGATCACTAAGATCGGTGATCGGAATAGAATTGACCACCATTTTTCCAGAAATTCAATTACAGATTAAGAACCCTGGAAATTGGGGGTTTTCTGTAATCGATCAAATTTCAACCACAATTTGTGATTGAACAATGCGAACAGCTCCAAGAAACACTCAGGAACTGAAACGAAGGCAGATCTGAGATCTGTAAGGCGAGATGAACTCGAAAATTATGAGAAAAATCTCAAAGAAATTGCGGAAGGTTTCGATCGAAACGCTTAGGCTCTGATACCATGTTGTATGATGAATTGAAGCACAGAAAAGAGAGAACAATCTCAGATCCTTCATTGATTTAGAATGAATGATTACAATGAGTATATATAGAGCAAATTCAGCTCGATTGTGAACAAGCAGAAATAAGTTATGAGCACGTGTTTTCTCATATGATTCTGTTACAAAACGTTCACGTGCTTTGCACGTGATATCTCCCTATAAATCCAGGTCATCTGAAGCTTCAATTCACTAGCACCTCTGCAAAAAAATATTTCGTATTTCCAGGAGAAATAAAAACTACACCATTGGCATTGGATTGATCAACACCTAGAAAAATGTTCATCAGATATTAGACATATGTTCATCAAATAACTTATAAATGTTCATCACAAATCCTGTGAATGTTCATAACACTTTAAAATGATGTGAATGATCATCACATCTAGAACAAAGTTCATCAAATCAGTTTTAAAAGTTCATTAAAACTGTATTCAACGTTCATCACATGTTTTATAAAAGTTCATCACAAATCCTGGCTATGTTCATAATATGTCCAATAGAATGTTCATCACTTCTATTACTTAAGTTCATCAAATCCTTTATAAATGTTCATCAGAAATATTACAAATGTTCATCACATCACTAAAGATTCATCTTCAGTCTTTTAAATGTTAAAAATATGTTCACTAACAGTCTTAGAAACGTTCATCATATGTCTTGTACATGTTCATTAATTACCTCAGAAGTATGATAATAAGCTTTTCCAAAGCTTAAAGATAATCCATAATAGTTCATCGATGATGTTCATTAAATTTGAGATAAAAACTGCTTCTAATATACACGAATCATCGTAATACTTCAACAAATAAGCTCAAATTTGAGAGAAACACGGGGATGAACTGGTGAAACAAAGAAAATAGAAGCAAAACCTAGGTCCATAGGTAGAATGAAGGAGAAACAAGTTAACGAATGATAATCGATGTGTTGGATTAGCGAACAAAGCAATCAAGAGAACAAGGACACTTGAATACAAAAAAATCAACAAAATCAGCTCGCACAAAACACAAAATTATGAACGTAGACAAGATGAGGAAGACAAAATTAAAAACAATGAGAAACAAATAGAAGGGAGGTAATCAACGAAGGAATAACGCAGAAGAGAAGAGAAGGCAAGATCCGAAGAAGATTTGTTGAACAACTTGGGAGAAAAGAAAACGAAGGCGAGAAGAAGAAGATGGAAAAAGCGAGATCTGTTGAACGCGCTTGTACACGCGCCCAAAAGTGAATCTATCCTATCCGTCCGATCTGGCGAGATCCAACGACCCAAAATCATTCTCATTTATTATTGTAGCAACTATTATCACCGGACACTTTTTCAACTCAATATCAATTATATTTTTAATTATTCACTAAAAATTTGATAGTTAATCAATAAAAAAACACATAAATATTTTTTTATTATCAATTATAAAATTATTAAGTAATTATATAAATATATAGCCGTACATAATTGCATTAGTACTGTTTTAAAGGTTCACGTTTTTCAGCTTCTTCAACACTCCATTCTTCCCTTTTTCTCTTCTCTCTCTGTGAACTCGATTTAGGGCAATCCAGGCCATCTGAAGCTTTCACTTCTCTAACACCTCTGCAAGAAAATAGTGAATTGAAGTCCCCGATGGTGGAGACAAGAGTTCAGAAACGGCGGTCGAAACTGAAATGCAATCTTCCCGACGATCTCTGGCCCGAAATCCTTTTGCGATTCCCCGTCAAATCCCTATTCCGATTCAGGTGCGTTTGTAATTCATTCAAACTCTTCATCGACGATCCCCAATTCGCCCGATTACATCTCAAAACCTACAACAACTCCCATCAACCCAACCTCTTCTTCGTACTGGGACGTGAATGCGTGGTGAAGAACCACAAAACTCTCAAAACGATTTCCAGCCTCGGCTTTCTCCAAAGCGACTATGATTCACTCAATGTTCTCAGAACCACTCACTTCTCTCGCCATGAGAGGGTAAGAGACTGGTCTATTGTCTCTTCAATCGATGGATTGTTCATGCTACAGTCCCACCGGGGATGTGATTTAATGCTGTGGAACCCTTCCATTAGAAAAACCCTAACCCTTCCTCCGCCTCCTGTAATTCCCCTGAATGCCTATCATATCAACTTTGGCCTAGGGTTTGATCCGTTGATAGAGGATTACAAGTTTGTCCTATGTGTGTTTAACCCGAACTAGCCTGCAATTCGTATCAATTTATACCCTTGCCACTAATTCTTGGAAGATAGTTGAATATCAAGGCGAATTGAAGCATTTTAAATTTGGTTTTGCCAAGAGAAGTATCTCTTGTAATGGTGTAGTGTATGCCCTTCCTAAAAATCATCATGTGGTATTGTTATCATTTGATTTTAGGAGTGAGTTATTTGCTTCCCTTGAATTGCCTGGGACTGAAGAGCCCACGTATCAGCAGGAGCTCACACTAGTTGATGATGGAGGCTCACTTGCACTGGTTCGTTTGTCTAAATCTAACGTATCAATATGGCAGCTGGAAGGACACGATGTTAACTCATGGAGCTGGATTCAACGCTGCATCATTCCTACATCAGCTTCACTTGATCCTCGTCACATGAAATTTTCATGGTTGAAGAAGAACAACGAGATGTTGTTCAAGTGGGGTGATAGGGTGGGTGTGTTACAACCTTAAAACTCATCAACACGAGATGATGATGGAGAAGAATAAGAAGTATTTCAAAACGGAAAACACAATGGAATACATGGAGAGCTTGATTTTGCATCATTAGTAAGACTATCAAGAGCCTTGTTTCATCTAATTTAGGCCTTATGAGTTTAGTAGCTAAGCACTAGATATTATTATGTTTTGATTGTTAGATCCTGTTATAATTTATCGTCTTTACAAATTCTGCTGACTAAGGTGCAGGCTCTTCAGTTTTAATGTGAACATTGGCCGAGTATGTTTGAACTTCCATTGCTGGTTAAAACAGGAAATGGTTAGAGCATTAGATGGAAAGGAAAGGTGACTTGATTGTATGTTTAGTCTTTCTGTATGCAATGCAATGGATAGATTTACATGAGAAATGATTGCTTATTAAAAAATGAAGTACAATAATATTGATCTTAACTTTAGGTCCTTGTTTGCACAGTTGCACTTGTCTCCAATAGAAGTTGATTCTGAGCAGCATCTCATTCCCGCTTAAGCTTGTACAACTCTTGAGTTTTTAAATCCTTGTCAATCAGCAAAACTCTCAAAGATGAAGAGGAAGAAGAAGGTTTTGGACTTCTAAGCTCTGCTTCCAGTCTAGCAATTTCCTTCTTCAACTACTCCACCATTTGTTGATTTGTCACAAGTAACTTAACCTGATCATATAATAATTTATTATATATCATGATTAAGATGGCGTATTATATATCATGATTAAGATAGCGAATAAGTTCTCCATCTTACCATATTCACTTGAGCTGTGATTGCTCTAAATGAATAAGGTGTAGAGAAGAATTTCTCGTGCGAGTGTAGAACTTGCGTGTTCGAGTCTCATCTGAAATTTCTTTTATTCTAAAAATTAACACAAGTTTATAAAAATTCGCCGCTGCCCACATTCAAGTGTCTAACAAAATCTCTCATTTAACACATAGTAATTATAGAAACTAGAAACGGGCCTCCGCGCTACACGCGGGGAAATTACAGTTTTTAATATGATTTAACGTTGTTTAATAGGCGTCCTAAAATTAGATTGGGCTAATCATATTCACAGATATAGAATCTAACCTCGACAAAGCAGTCTCTAATCTTTGTTCTATCAAAAAGAAAAAAAATAAAGTTTAATTAGTGATTATGTTTTTCCTTAATGTTTTATTAATCATTTTAGCAATTGACACACAACTACCTATGAATTCGTCTCTCCCTTTAAAATTATCACATTACCTAATTAGCTCGGGTGCTTTTTTTTTGCCAAACAATTAGCTCGTGTATTGGTGTTCCTATTTTATTAGGGCTTAAATCAACAGACTGAAACCCGCGTACGGGTCTTGCGTAATTATAATTTCTTAAATGTTTCATAATAGATATTGAAATGATATTATATCATATAATCAAATGAGTTTGATGATTTGTACCTCTTCTCTCAATTCGCCAAATTGTTATATCATTTTGTAATATTATTGTAATATACGGGACATAAGTTTTTAAAAATATGATTTTTAATATTCTTGTAATGTACATGACAAAAGATTTTAAATATATGTTATTTGCGTATGCAATTTCTTCAATGCTCTATATGCTAAATTTGTGTTCAAGTCTTGTTTGCAGTATTATTACCAACTCCACAGATTTTGGTATATAAAATAAGGTAATCTATTTTGATTTATTAATAGCCAAGTTGGTGAATATATGATCTATTTTTCTGTCTTATAACTCATTATAATTGAATAAACTCGAGGACCAGTTATTAAATGTCATTTCCCCATTGTATACATTTTTGACGTGTTTACTAAATTATCATGCTTGTTGGAAACTGAGTGTAAATGTTTGAAAACAACATGCTAGCATATGGCAATATGTAATATTGTTTACAATTACTAAAATTAGATGCAAACGGCCTCCGATAAGGGCTCAAAGTTTGGTACTAATGACGAAAAATGTAGTTTAGGATAAGTAAAAAGTAAACACTTCAAGCACAAAGAAATTGAAAGAGGAAAAAATGCATACCATATAGTTCACAACAGATCTCCCTCTTTGTATAAATTTAGTAATTGCAAAAGTTAAATCCTTTTACAAAGACACATGATACATGAATTGAATATAGGGAATTTAGATTCTTTGGTAAGTCGGTCCTCTAAACTCTGTAAACCTGCATATTATTTGTATATATATATACTTCATCCGTCCCAAAATATGAGTCTCATTGTACAAAAATATCTTGGATTAAGGCAAATGCTTTAACGTACATAGGTGCATTGGAAATGATGAATGTAAAATATTAAAATAATTCATTAACCAATGGGAGAAGAGTTTACAAATGAAAAGTACATAAGTGCATTGGAAATGATGAATGTAAAATATTAAAATAATATGAGTAAGGATATAATTGAAAGAAGTTTATGGACAAAAATAGAAATGAGACTAATATTTCGGGACGCCCAAAAAGGAAAATGGGACTCATATTTTGGGACGGAGGGAGTATAATTTACTAAAGCCTTCATGTGTACCTTTGAAAAAAGTTATTGATCTGGCTTTTTACTTTTTACTTTATTAATCTAATGATAAATTCAATTACTGCAAAATCATACCATCCACTCCAAACCTCTGTCCACATGAGAGGTTTGTAAGGTCTGTTTTAGTAAGCACATAACAGTAAAAGTCGTTGCAAGTATATTAATCTGTCACAATAAGATCATTAACTATTAAAAAATTTATTTTGAAAAGAATTAAGATTGTCAACAAGAACACTGGAACTTATAACGGGATCAAGAGAGTCATCTTCCTTGCACATTAACCATGGAACACCAATATCTAATCCAACAACAATGTTAGCAGCCCATCTCATGTGATCACAACCTTCTTGTCCAAACATCTTTCTTTGCATTTTATATTTATATTCGATCTGAAAACACAAACTGATAGCACATAATTCAGTTTTTGAAATCAGAAACTCAAATTAATTTGACTAATCAAATTACAAGAGGTCATGAAAAAAAGAGTCAATGAAAACATATAACATTGAGTGATGTTAAGGCATTGAATTTCATGTGTACAAGAGTGATTGCCATGGAATTTCTTTTTATTATTGCCTTCAAAATGCTCAAAAATTCGATCTAGTTTTGGGCGCATTCTAGTTGCGCCCAAAACTTAACCGGGTTTTAAAAAAAAGGTTTGGGGTGCCAGTTAAAATTTTCCGAGTGCGGGATTTTTCCCCACAATCATACGGTCAAATATGTGCGCGAGGGGGAGAAAAGACAAGTAGACATCATTCATTTTCATCTATGTAAGAAGAAAATTACCACAGTCAAAATTGAGGTTGATCGGTGAATTTGAAAGGGAGAGTGGGGATCGAGGAATTGGGGGTTATCGGCAGTGGCGGATCTAGAAAATTTCTACCGTGGGGGCTCGTATTAGAATTAAGATTATAAATTATGTTCTCTTGTTCTTGAGTATTATCAATTTGATTTAAACATATTCAATATAATATTAACCCACATTTAAGTTTTAAATTAATTTAATTTATTTGTGGTAAAATCAATAATAAATATTCTTCTACTTTTTATTCTTGTATCAAATAAATATCTTGTACATAGAAATATCATATAAAAGTTATTCTTTTTCTCTAATATTATCGATATTTAGTGGGTTTGATAGATATTAAAAATATAAAAACTCTGTATGTAAAAATTACATTTAGTTTCCTTACATTTTTAATAATCATGTTTCTCTGTTTAACACACCTCTTACTTTTCTTACCAAAATTCAAGAAGAAAATAGAAAAAATCTCTATATAACTACTAAAACAAATTACATTTCTTCAATTCTAGCTATGTCACGTGGCATACTCTTCATTCAGGCCATCCACCTGTCGTCATTTCATTGGTCACGATTTTTTATAATTTATTGTAATTTTCTCAAAAACAATTAATTAAATTTGGAAAATCGTGTGCAAAAATATTACAAAAAGATTGCTTAAGATCTTGCAGATTACAAAAAGATTTTTATGTGTTCATTTTCTAGATTTTGACCTCCCAATATCCAATTATTTTATTTTACAAATATATATTTTATTTTTATGATATGACGTATCACAAAAAGATTGATTTCTTAATAAATAAGAGAAATAATTATATTTTTGTGTTATTGTAGTGTTTTCAATTATATATTTTTATATATGTTGAAATCAATTTATTTAAATTTGTTAAAAATTGACCCATGATAATTTGATCAAATAAGATTTTTGGTATTAAAAATTCATGTATATTCGTTGTTTATTATATTTAAAATGTAAAAACTTAATTATATATCAATATCATTTTAAGATATAAACTTATTTTCATATAAAATTTTATATTACATAATACTCCTTATTACTAATTCACTATATCGAGTTATATAAACCCGCGCATGGCGCGAGACCTAGTCTAGTTTGTGTATAAAATTAAAAGGCTAAAATGACTTACGTTATATTAGATGAAAAATAAAATCAAACCAACTTCATGTAATTCTATTAATTACTTAGTAATTAATTACCGTTGTGTAAATTGAATTTAAAAAAAATATTTTAAAAAGCTAACTACTTATATGATACTAAACCAGAGGAGTATAATCAGTATATCACATTTTTACTTAAAATTTGAAACAGTTGAATCTCTAGTTTGGAAAATTTTAACCGTTGTACAGTTTTACCACGGATCTAATGAAAGAAAAAAAAGAGGGTGTTTAATTTTTTAGCAAAACGCTTCGTTTTGATCTTTTGGACATCTTTTTAAATTAGAAAAAATGGTTGCTGTAAATTTATTTAGTGAAATCCTAAATTTATCAATGGAGGGAGCAACATTTATGAGGTACCAATTTCATTCAATTTTGGCATTGGATAGCCAATCTTTATATAGATAAGATAAGATTGAGTATATGATAACACCACTAGCAGAAATTGTGAACATAATTTAGTAGCAACACTAAAAATCCTAGTATATGCCTATGAACACAAAATGTTTTACATTTAATTAAAATTAATCTCAACCTTACAGCTCCTCTTGTATTAGCCTTTGTTTTGGTAGTGGTTACAAATATTTCTTTCAATCATTACTACTGTATTTTTTCTTTGAGGGGAATTATTACTACGGAGTACAGCAGTATTTTTCATTGCTGCTTCTTTTTCTTGCAAGTTGATGTACTAATGTTTCTTTCAATGATTGCTGCTGCTTTTTCTTGCAAGTTGATGTACTAATTAAGAAAATTTGGTTCTAGTTAATGGAAAATTCTTGCATTTACACGTTCCCAACCAGGCAAGTGTTGACTTCTTCCCTCTAGAGAGCTGAGGACCCCTTGCATTTTGTTAATGGTTCAGTTTATCCTTCGTGCGTGCTGAGTGTAAGGACCTTTCTCCTCAGAAATTATCCTTTGTTTAATCTTATTATTATAATACTGTAATGAAGAAGATGAGAGCTCTGAAATTATGGTCGAAACACAATCTTCCTGATGAGTTTTGGCCCGAAATATGAGTCTGTCTGATGCAGAGCATCTGAGCTATCATCAAGGACGCCTCGTCCTAAATCTAAAGATGTGCTAACCACTGGAGCTAGGGCTAAAGATCGCTATGAGCCATCATTCAAGTCATTGATAGTAGCCCGAGCTCGTATTGTAGCCATTCAAGCTCGTAGAGATCCGGTTCGAGTCAAGATGAGAAGTCAAGTACTGAAGATAAATTATACTAGACTTCAAGACGAAACTCTAGGCTTTGGAATCGCTCAATTCCGACCTCGGACGAGAGAGAACGAGCTGTTTCAAAAAAAGCTGTCGGCGACATGTCTACAACCGCGCCCGCGGCTCCATAACCGCGCCCGCGGCTCACCCGCAAACCGCGCCCGCGGCCAGGAGGCAAGAACCGCGCCCGCGGCTCCATAACCGCGACCGCGGCCAGGAAACTCAGCGAATGCTTCTGAAACATTATTTTCGGATATTTATTTGTTTTCGGATTATTATTTTAGGATATACTTTTTATTGTTTATTTCTTTAGTTGACACCCTTATGAACCCTATATAAGGCTGCCTTAGTTGTTGTTTTGCCCCCCCCAGACTTTGATATTGAATACAACGTTTATCGTTTTTCCTTCCAAAAGAGAGCTTTTGTGAGAAGAGTGCCCCGTGTGCATTGTCGTTCAGTTGGCCCTAGTTGTGCTTGTGTGTGTCAATCTCCTCCATAAGGTTGGTGCTATCGGGACTCCATAGAGCAACCTCCAGGTGCCTTGACCCACCAAAGTCATTGTGTTTGGTTGTAATCATCCGTTGGGGTTTCTTCATCATTCGGTAAGGTTCTTGTTCTTAAGTTCAACGGTTTTATCGTTGTTTGATTTGGTTCCAATTGGCCTATCATTCGACTTATCCTTCTTTCATCTCATTCTAATTCCGCCTATCTTCTCTGTTCGAGTTCTTATTCGAGTTTGGTGTCTAGGTCGGCAACTGCGGCTTATCTCCGCATCAAATTGGTATCAGAGCTGTGTTGACACCATTCGTCTTCACAAGAACATCAAGAGACCCCCTATCCAGAAAATCACAAAAAGAGTCAGCTTTTATTTTCTTGTTTGTCAGTTTCTTTCAGAAATTGATTTTGAGTCTTCCATTGCTTTGATATTTCTTGTTGAGTCATTACAGGTTGTGTGCAAGAAGCTTGGATCGATTAGTGTTGGTGGAGATCGAAAGATTGGAGTTTGGAGCCCCCTTGTTCCCAAAATCCATTCAGCCCTTCATCCATCACAAAATCTATCTATCCCTACCAAAACGCAGCCATCAGAAACCCTAAAGAATTGCTGGAATTTCTTTCCTTGAAGCCCAAACAAGATCTTCAAAAAAGGAAATCTTATCTTTCTACAAGGGAATCTTATCTTTCTACAAGGGAAATCAAGTTAGTTGTTATTTTTATTTATTTTCAATTTTGTTGAGATTAATATCTCGTATCGAGTCTGTAATTCCTTTTGGTAAGAAAAAAAAAATATTCAAAAAAAAGAAAAGAAAAGAAAAGAGAAAAGAAATTCAAAAAAAAAAGAAATCGAAAAGTATCAAAGTCAGTAGTTTATTTTACGTTTTGTTGAGTCAAAAGTCTAGTTTGATTTTGTTTAAGTCGGATCTCAAGAACTCAAAGGAAATCGGGTTGAACGAGCCCGAACGAAAGCGAGAAACCACCAGGCCGCGACAGAAACCGCGCCCGCGGCCCAGCAGCCGCACCCGCGGTTCAAGCCGCGCCCGCGGCCCAGCAGCCGCACCCGCGGTTCAAGCCGCGCCCGCGGCCCAGCAGCCGCACCCGCGGTTCAAGCCGCGCCCGCGGCCCAGCAGCCGCACCCGCGGTTCAAGCCGCGCCCGCGGCCCAGCAGCCGCACCCGCGGTTCAAGCCGCGCCCGCGGCCCAGCAGCCGCACCCGCGGTTCAAGCCGCGCCCGCGGCCCAGCAGCCGCACCCGCGGTTCAAGCCGCGCCCGCGGCCCAGCAGCCGCACCCGCGGTTCAAGCCGCGCCCGCGGAATTCAGGCCGCGCCCGCGGCTCCGCCTCAGAAGCCATTGTTCGAAAATCCGCGCCCGCGGACTTCAGACCGCGCCCGCGGAACCGTCACTGTTTGCCTTTCCATTCCTTTCAGATACGAGCCTCAATTATTACCTAACCCTCCCGATTCCGTCTTCGATCCTTCAATCAACATCAGTCGGAACAAGTTAAGGTACGCTTCCTTTTGGCTCTTCTTGAAATTCGAAGCTTAATCATATCTCTATTTTGCATTCTCATTCTTGCAAAACACCTTCGAGTCTTATTTTCATTCTTTCATTGAGTCAGTCTCTTGTTTGAGTCAGAACCTTACAGTCGAAACCCCGCACTACGCTAGCCATCTCCATCTCTACCATCATTCATATATTGCTAGGAGTTAGGTAGTTTCAACTTAGTGGGTTATTGATCCATACAAGTCAATCCATCAAAGAAAAGCTGGTTGCAACGACAATTGAGAGAGAGTGCAGAGGAAAACATACGAGAGTAAACACTTGCGAGTTGTTTTCATTTACACTCACTTAACATTGTTCTGTGTTAGTCTTTTCTTTGATAATGGACAGGTTCGTTTCTCCCAGAAGGAGACCTCCAAGGGGATATCAACAGGAGTACATAGAGAGTGAAGATTGGCAACCATACAAAGATGTCCAAAGAAGAAGAGGACGTGAGCTAGAGCAAATTGGTCTTGCCAATATCAAGCTGAACATTCCAAGATTTGAAGGTTGGGACATGGATGAGTATATGGAATGGGAAGCCAAGGTTGAGCAAATTTGGAGTTGTCATAACTTCATGGAATTCCAAAAGGTAAGATTTGTTGTTCGTGAATTTACCGGCAATGCACTGAAATGGTGGAATAATCTTGAGGAAGAAAGGAGAAGAGCACTTGATCCATTTGTGAACACTTGGAGGCAAATGAAGACCTTAATGAGAGCTCGCTTTGTGCCTCCATATTTCGCGCGTAAGCTCAGGCAAAGGTTGGATAATTTGAGGCAAGGAACCATGTCAGCAGAGGAGACATACAATGCAATGAAGGCTGCTATGGTTCGAGCTAATGTGCATGAAAATGAGGAGACTACTATGAATAGGTATCTTCATATACTAAACTCTTATTTAGCTAACAAAGTATATTTGTATAGCTACTCCTCCATGGAAGAATTGTTGCACTTGGCCATCAAGATTGAGAGGAGAACAAAGGCCAAGAAGCAAAAAGAAATAGAGAAGGCTACAGAAGACTGGCAAGCGCGAGTGCAAGCGGTAGTGAAAAACAGCTTTGCTAACGTAGAAGCCGAGCTTGAGCGTTGGAGTTGTCAAGTCAAAGATGCTGCCAAGAAGAAGGAAAAGGATAAGAAGCCAGAAAGGAATCTAAGGCTTGCCTCTCCATCACAAGAAGTTAACCCAGGGAGCACTTCTAATCTTTCTACTAAAATTGAAGATGTTTTGTACTTAAACTGTCAAAGTAGAAATCATATGATTAATGATTGTCCTGATATGCTTAATCACCTAGAACAAATTGAGATTGAATATGAAATAGGTGATAGTATTGATGATGTTGTTTGTATTGATGATCCTAAAACTGATTTAGATAATGAGGTTGAAATTGATTATGAGCATGTTGATTCATTGATTGATAGGAAGGATTTGCATGTACAAAATGCTCATTGCGTTGAAATTCTAGGAGAAACTCATTGTCTAGATAAAGTTGAGGATTACAACATGATTATTGATGAAGGTAGTTGTGGTAATATTGCTAGCATGGAATTGAATACCAAATTGCAAATTACTTCATTATGCTACCTTAGTCCTTTAAAACTGCATTGATGATTGATTGTGTTGATGTGATTGTGAACAAGCATGTTAAGGAAGCCATGGCATTAGGACATTGTGATGATACTATTTCATGTGATGTTGTGCCTATGCAAGCTTGCCAACTTTTATTGGAATATCCATGGCAGTATGATAAGAGAGTTGCTCATGATGGTTTTGCTAGTTGTTATTCGTTTACATTTCCTAGAAAAGATGTTGTTCTTCCACCTATGGTTCTTTTGCAGGTCACTGATAAGTATGACAAAAGGAAGGACAAGGACAAAGGAGCTAAAGGAATGAAGGGAAGCAATGCACTCCAGCAGCAATCCATCGTTTCCTCAAGGTGGAGCTATGCACTCAAGACATTCAAGAGGAAGTTGTGCATCAAAGAGGATGACGCCTATGAAGATCAATCAATCATTTATGTCAAATATGATTCGAGGTCGAATCCTTTTCAAGAAAGGGAGAATGATGCGGGAGCATCTGAGCTATCATCAAGGACGCCTCGTCCTAAATCTAAAGATGTGCTAACCACTGGAGCTAGGGCTAAAGATCGCTATGAGCCATCATTCAAGTCATTGATAGTAGCCCGAGCTCGTATTGTATCCATTCAAGCTCGTAGAGATCCGGTTCGAGTCAAGATGAGAAGTCAAGTACTGAAGATAAATTATACTAGACTTCAAGACGAAACTCTAGGCTTTGGAATCGCTCAATTCCGACCTCGGACGAGAGAGAACGAGCTGTTTCAAAAAGAGCTGTCGGCGACATGTCTACAACCGCGCCCGCGGCTCCATAACCGCGCCCGCGGCTCACCCGCAAACCGCGCCCGCGGCCAGGAGGCAAGAACCGCGCCCGCGGCTCCATAACCGCGACCGCGGCCAGGAAACTCAGCGAATACTTCTGAAACATTATTTTCGGATATTTATTTGTTTTCGGATTATTATTTTAGGATATACTTTTTATTGTTTATTTCTTTAGTTGGCACCCTTATGAACCCTATATAAGACTGCCTTAGTTGTTGTTTTGCCCCCCCAGACTTTGATATTGAATACAACGTTTATCGTTTTTCCTTCCAAAAGAGAGCTTTTGTGAGAAGAGTGCCCCGTGTGCATTGTCGTTCAGTTGGCCCTAGTTGTGCTTGTGTGTGTCAATCTCCTCCATAAGGTTGGTGCTATCGGGACTCCATAGAGCAACCTCCAGGTGCCTTGACCCACCAAAGTCATTGTGTTTGGTTGTAATCATCCGTTGGGGTTTCTTCATCATTCGGTAAGGTTCTTGTTCTTAAGTTCAAGGGTTTTATCGTTGTTTGATTTGGTTCCAATTGGCCTATCATTCGACTTATCCTTCTTTCATCTCATTCTAATTCCGCCTATCTTCTCTGTTCGAGTTCCTATTCGAGTTTGGTGTCTAGGTCGGCAACTGCGGCTTATCCCCGCATCACTGTCAAATCTCTACTCCGATTCCGATGCGTTTGTAGATCATGGAAGCTCATTGTCGACGATCCCCATTTCACCCGCTTACATTTCAAGCGCTTCAACAACTCCCATGAATCCGACCTCTTCTTCGTACTAGGAGACATCTTTTCTGAATGCGTGGTGAAGAACCAGAAAACCCTCAGAACCCGTTTCAGCCTCGGTTTTCTGCAAAGCGATCTTGATCCAGTCCATATCCTTAGAACTACTCCCTCTCGCACTCAGCCGGTCAGCAGGAGGTGGTCAGTTGTCTCCTCAGTCGATGGATTGTTCATGCTAAAGTCCACTCGGTTATCAGATTTAATGTTGTGGAACCCTTCCATTAGAAAAACTCTAATCCTTCCTCAGCTTCCTTATTTCTCATGGAATGCCATGTATGTCGACTTTGGATTAGGGTTTGATCCGTTCATTAAGGATTACAAGTTTGTTAGATTCGCCTATATACAGAAGAAAGGCGTGCAATTCGTAGAAGTTTACACCCTTGGTACTAATTCGTGGAAGGCCGTTGAATATCAAGGCGAGCGCCAGTATTTTACTTTTGATTATGGGAAGAGAACTGTCTCTTTAAATGGTGTAGTGTATGCCATTGCAACAAGTCCTTTAGAATTGGTTTCATTTGATTTGAGGAGTGAGTTGTTTGCTTCCTTTGAATTACCTGTTGCTGTTGAAGGGCCCATATATCAGCAGGCGCTCACACTGGTTGATAATGATTGTTCACTTGCACTGATTTGTATTTCTAAAGCTAATGGATCTATATGGGTCTTGGAAAGGTTAAGAAACGATATTAAGTCGTGGAGCTGGATAAAACGTGACATCTTTTCTACTAGATCAGCTACTTTTGATCCTTGGGACATCAAATTTCTATGTTTGAAGAAGAACGGCGAGATGTTGTTGAAGTATGGTAAAAGGGTGATATGTTACAACTTACAACCTTGAAACTCATCAACAAAAGATCATCATGAAGAGGAATAAGAAGTATATTGAAGAGGAAAACACGATGCAATACATGGAGAGCTTGATTTTGCATCACTAGTAAGACTGAACAAGAGCTTTGGTAATCTTATATTCTTCTTTGTACAAGAAATTATGATGATTTGTCTTTTACTTTCTGTACTCAGTTTTCAATCTGCTTCTGACTAGTGTCCAGGAAAATAAAAAGTTGCGTTTTGTGGCACTATATATATGGCCATTTCTATGAACAATTTGGAGCCATGATCCCTATATTGAACTTCTTACTGGCATGTATAGATTAATTTGTTCTATAAATTAGTTTGCTGATATGATTTCTAGGAATTAAGGTCGAGAATGTTCAATTTAATGTTACTCAGGGCTACCCTTTTGATTTATCACAAAACTTACTTGTTTTGTTAGCAAACCTCTAAAGCTATGGAGGATATTTGTGTGCAGGGAAGTACATTGGTCATGACCTTAATAAATTGCAAGGTCTGATCCCAAATGTGGGCATGTGTTCCTGTTGGAGAATTATGCTGTATTTCAATCAAGGTTTGATTTTGGTTTTCGAAGCAAAATATTGTGTTTACAAAGATGTTCTTTCTCTATATTTTAGAATAAATGCTGATTTTAAGCAATTGTTGCTGTTTGTTTGAGGTGCCTGCCCTAGCCAAATTACTGCAGCGGACTAGTGATGGGTTAGAGTTTATATTTGATATTATTATATTATATGTGCTGAGTCAATATGTTGACCTAGTATATATACAAAGTCTTTATTTGACACACTCTAAAAGTTTATTTAACACACCCATACATTCGTCACGAAGGTATTTGGTCAGACATTCGTCACGAAGGTATATGGCGAGACATTCGTCACGAAGGTTTGAAGGACATCCGTCACGAAGGTATTCGGGAGATCCGTCACGAAGGTATTGGGGGGATTCGTCACGAAGGTATTGGAGAGATCCGTGACGAATCTTTTTTTTTAAAAAAATAAAAAATTCAGAATCTTGTAGAGAATTTCGATACGAGTCCGTGCATATAAAATACGTCCAAAACGGACATCGTTTGCCCTTCCAAAAGCCCTAAAAACAAAACAGTCGTTTTTGTTAAGTTCGTAATATTTAAACATAATGCATAATTATACTTTATAATTAATAAACTAGTGATATTAAATGATAATATACAATTATAGTATATAAATTTAATTGCATGATTTTTAACTATAATATATAATTATATTATACAAATACTAAATTTATATAAGGTTTTGCTTTTACAAACTTAACGCATGCGACTATTTTGTTTTGGAGGCTTTTGGAAGGGCAAACGATGTCCGTTTTGGACGTATTTTATATGCACGGACTCGTATTGAAATTCTCTACAAGATTCTGAATTTTTTATTTTTTTTTAAAAAAAGATTCGTCACGGATCTCTCCAATACCTTCGTGACGAATCTCCCCAATACCTTCGTGACGGATCTCCCAAATACCTTCGTGACGGATGTCCTTCAAATCTTCGTGACGAATGTCTGGCCATATACCTTCGTGACGAATGTCTGACCAAATACTTTCGTGACGAATGTATGGGTGTGTTAAATAAACTTTTAGGGTGTGCCAAATAGTAAGCGCCTATATATACTCCTTTGTAATGAGCAAATCAAAAATTAAGAAATACAGCAGTTTTCTTCCTCTGCAACTCTTCTCTCTCGCTCATGCTTCCTCATCCATGGCTATCATGGAATTCCTCTCTTGTTTTATGATTTCATGGTATCAGAGCATAAAGGTTTGATCCGTGTCGTTCATATCTCGTACTCGCCTTTCGTCGATCGAGATTTAACCCCAAATTTCTTAAAACCCCCAAATTTCTTAAACCCTAGATTTTCTTTCTATCCTACAAATTTCTATCCAATATGCCTAACAACAACAACAACAACAGAGACAACAACAACAGTAATGATCCCCTTTACCTGCTGTCCAGCGACCATCCGGGTCACTCGCTCGTCACCGACATCTTCGACGGCGAGAACTTTGGAGAGTGGCAAATTTTGATGCAAGTGGCCCTGTCTGCTAAGAACAAGACCGGTTTCATCACAGGCTGCCTTCCCCGACCTGAGAAGACCGACCCTACATATGCTCGTTGGGAGCGGTGCAATGACATGGTACGTGCCTGGTTGTTCAACAACGTCACTGATACGCTGCACTTTGTATAGCGTAACTAGGGATTATTACATTGATTTAGGAGTATTATTATATGTGTTTCGAGTCATTATTATGTTCTGAGATATTTATTAAGAAGTGAAGAAATTGAGATCAGAACCGAAGAAGATTGAAGACTTGAAGAAATCACCGACGGCGATCGCCATGGGTTAGCGGCGATCGCGGGTATTGCACTGATGCATATCTGGCCGTGCGGTGATTTGCAAGTGGGCCGCCCATTATATTAGCAAGCAGCCCACGTGAGGAGAAGAAAGGTTGGCCCACATATTATGCAGGAGGAGCACACGAAGAATCAAGCTAGCTGCTTGATTGTTGGGCTGAAGTGATGGGCCGCTCATGATGGGCTTTGCAAGAAGTGATGTCAGATGAATTAAGGAAGCAGACACCTGCAACTTAATTATTCAACTCACAAGTTTTTCACCGAGTTTTGTCTTTTATTCCTTTTGCTTTATTTGTTTTCCTTTTCTTTTATTTCCTTATTAGTTTTAGGATATATCTTTTACCATATATTTTTAGGGTTAGTTCTCTATTTAATAACCCTAGTTCGCATCATCTTATCATCATCTTTTCCATCAGACAATTTAGTTCTGCAACCATGAGCAGGAACTAATCTCCATTGTTTTACTTAGCGGTTGAAACCTTCAGTTATTAAGTTGTGAGATTTCTAAACTCTTGTTCTTTTCCTATGGGTTTGTATTAATTCTCTTGTTCTTCATCTATTGATTTCTATTAGTTTTGCTAGCTTGATCACCTAGTTTGATTGATAGTTTTCTATTGCTAGACTAGGAATATACGGTGGAATTCTTTGTCATTGTAGCATTCATATCTGCATGATCTGGTAGTTGATTGCTTTTATGAAAGAGAATTGATTGCATGTTAATACTTGACAGTTGTAAGTTATTGCATGCATCCTTATGATTCCTGTGCCCTTTGCTGCTATTTCATCTAATCTTGAGAGGTTTCCCTGATTGTTGAATAGTAAGTATTATCAGGACCGGTTGGCCTGTTGATATATTAAAGATTGGAATAGGAACATTCCCTAGGATTGAATAGAACTTGAGATAAATCTATGATCAACTTGATTGACTGTTGTGTGGATACTTGCTAGGTGAAACCCCTTCTCATCATATTCTCACCCAAACTCTCTTTGTTTGATACTTGTTACTTTTGTGTTTCATACAATCAAAACCCCCCCTGGTTACTTGTTACTTGTTCACTAGTTGATATTTCACTTGACTGCATTGATTTGGTGTTTTGATTCCCTTGGGTTCGACCTCTACTTACTTGCTATACTCTAGTTAGTGTTTAGAGTTTATTTCTTTGATTTGGCACTACGACTTTAGCCTCATCAAATTTGGCGACGTTGCCGGGGAATTGAAATTTTTCTGATTCTGTGTTAATTGTGAAATTATCAACTGTTTGGTGTGAACCTTTATGGTTCAGACCCGTGCTACTAACTCATCTCTTGTTGCTTTTGATTCAGAGATTGAGAGGACGTTCCACAGGAACCGAAGAGCAGCTTTGAACCAAAGTAGCGAAATAGGTGATCGAAATGGACCGCCACTGCCTACTATGAGGCAGCTCACTGCCCCGAACTTAGATCAACAACCTCTGGCAGTGAGGTTTCCTGAGATAGCTGAGGGTGTGAATTTTGAGCTAAAAGGGGGATTGATTCATGAACTTCCACACTTCTATGGCTTAGCGGGAGAAGATCCCAACAAACACTTGGCTCAATTCCATGCCATATGTTCTAGTATGAAGCCAAGAGGTGTTACTGAGGAGCAGGTCATGCTGAGAGCTTTTGGATTTACTCTGAAAGACGCCGCGAATGATTGGCTCTATTATCAAGCTCCAGGGAGTATTGATACTTGGGCTAAAATGAAAAAGGTCTTTTTAGAGAAATATTTTCCAGCTACAAAACTGAGCAGCTTAAAGAAGGAAATCACGAATCTTCAACAACACTCAACTGAGAGTCTCTATGAATATTATGAGAGATTCAAGAAGCTTTGCTCAAGCTGCCCATTCCATAGTTATACTGACCAAGATCTCCTTATGTACTTATTTAGTGGCCTGATTGATGAGGATCGTCGAATGGTGAATGCATCCTGTGGAGGTAACTTTTTAAGATTGACTATACCTCAGGCTACTGAAATGTTTGAGGAATTAGGTGAGAGCTCAAGGCAGTTTGGTAGCAGGCAAAGAACACAGTCAGTAAGTTCACTTGATCCCGCTAAAATTCAAAGTGATATGAATGAACTGAAAGATATGATGAAGGCTTTTATGCTGCAAAGTGGTGGTCAACAACTCCAAGAGCCGAATGCTGAGGTAAACGCTGTTGGTGGATGGCAACCAAGGCCAAGGTATGATTCTCATAATATTAATTATCAGCAACCTAGACCTCAGAATTCTATGACTGTTGAAGAAATGATCAAGTCCTTAGCTCAGACTGTGATGCAACAAAATGCTAGAACGGAATCAAGCATCCAAAATCTTGAAAATCAGTTAGGACAGATTGCTCAAGCTGTGAGTAAATTAGAGGCCAGGGAACTGGTAAGAAACCCGAGAGAAAACGTCAGTGCAGTGTTCTTGAGGAGCGAAGAAACTTTAAATGACTGTTCTGTGCCAAAACCGCGATCGCCAGATCTGAGTGGCGATCGCCATGAGATTACAGAGAGCAAAACAAGGTCTGCATCGCGACCGCGATCGCCATATGGCAATGGCGATCTCCATTCCATTCCAGAAGCTGAGGTGAAAGATTATTCGCGACCGCGATCGCCGAGAGTTGATGGCGATCGCCAAGAGTCCCCAGAGTACATTGACGATTATGTTCGCCCGAATTTCCCCCCTTTGTTCTCTCAGAAGCCTGTAGCCCCCTTTCCTGAGGCATTGAAGGATACTCGAAGGCTGGAGAACGACAACGAAATCTTCGAAACCTTTAGTAGGTGTGAGGTAAACATTCCTTTGCTCAAACTTGTTAAGAGTATTCCTAGATTTGCTAAGTTTTTGAAAGAAGTTTGCACTATCAAAAGAAATCAAAAACTGAAAGGAAAGAAAAAAGTTGAAGTAAGTGAACAAGTTTCTGCAGTGTTTCAAAAACGCATGCCTAAGAAATGTGGTGATCCAGGCATATTTAGCATTCCATGTGTGATTGGTGAAACTAAATTTGACAAAGCCATGCTAGATTTAGGTGCATCAATCAATGTTTTGCCTTACTCTTTGTATGAATCACTAGGCTTAGGACCTTTGCATAAAACAGGAACTGTTATTCAACTTGCTGATAGGTCTACTGTGTACCCGAAAGGGGTTGTTGAGGATGTCCTTGTTATGGTTGGTGATCTGATTTTTCCTGCTGATTTCTTTGTGTTAGATATGGAGCATGCTAATAATGTCACACCTATACTGTTAAGTAGACCTTTCATGAAAACTGCACAAACGAAAATTGATGTTAATAGTGGGACTCTCTCTATGGAGTTTGATGGGGATAAGGTAGAATATAATATATATGATATGGATCTCATTGATAAGAATTCTCTATGTGCTATTGATGTGATTAATCCTACTTGTAAGGATGAATTACAACCTGTCTTAGAGAATATCTTAGAGCCTCCAAAAGTAGATGTTGTTTTGTCTACTAATATGCAGGAGTGTCAGGCTAAGCCAGAGCCTAAAGGTAAGCTCTCTCCACATCCTTTGGGTAATCGCCCTCCATTACTGACCTCGCCAGGCGAGAAACCATTGATGTCTAGTGTGCAGGCACTTGACATTGAGCTTAAACAACCGCTTGATACGGTCAAGGAGAAGAAAGTAAATGAAACCACCTTCATTGCTAGAGACAAGGTGGTTAAGGTAAGAGGGACGAGATTCAAGGCGTTCCATGAGTGGTTCAAGAGAGAATTCAGACAAGAGACGGTTTTCACAAAGCCAAATGGCGTTAGTTAAATCTCTTGAGTTTCATGTCGAGCCACGACATAAAATAAGGCGCTACTCGGGAGGCAACCCGAGGTTTGACTTTGTTTTTATTTGTTTTCGTTCGGGTTAATTTTCTTTTTAGTTTTTCTATGGGCAGGAGGAAATCACCGAAGCTTAGGGTCCGCTACAGTCGGTAGCCAATCTCGTTGTAAGTCTTCTCTCCCGTCATAAAAAAAAAAAAATTCCGAAAATCATTCCGAGAAAAAAAAAATAATATATCGGATTAAAAAAAAAAAAAATAGAGTGCAGAAAAAATATGAGAGAAAAGAAAGTAAGGATTTGTATTACATCAAGTTCGGTTTCGTTAGTACTATCATTATAGATCAACATTCGTTGGAGCTTAGCTTGTTGGTGACCATGTTCTTTGCAAGGAGTTGATTTGTTTGGGTCACCTTCTACATTGGAGGTATTCTTTCTTTTGCTTTAGATGAGCTATGCATTATTGGATTACATTTAATGCTCATCTAGTTTCTCATTCTACCACACTTAGAAGAGGTTTTTGCACGAAACCAACCTTTATTTGGGCCAATTTGGGGGGGGGGGACTTTGTAAGAAAAAGTGAAATAGCGGTTAATCAATATCGATACAAGAGATGGTTCCATGCAAATTGGCTCAAATAAAGGGTGATTTCGTTCAAAAACCTCAACTTAGAAAATATAGGTCCTTGCTATTCAACGCCCACACAAATTGTTATTTACCGTCCAGTCTTCGTGCGTCACGCATGGATTAAAACCATACGTCGCGTATGAATTGTTTTTTTCAAAAAAATTCATACGTCACGCATGGATTAAAACCATACGTCACATATGATTTTTTTATTTTTTTGCTTGTTTTTTTCCATAATCTTGTAGATAATTTCAATACGATCGCGTGAATATAAAATTCGTTCAAAACGGACATCGTTTGCCCCTTCAAAAGGCAAAAATACAAATTTATCACACATAATTTCTTGTATCAACAAGTCCGTTAAAACTCAACACACCATTTTTCAATTTTTTTGATAATATGGTAGATAACTTAACAAAGATTTTATTTAGTGATGTTAATACTTAAATATAATCCATAACTATAATTTATAAGTACGAAGTAGTAGATTTGTTACACTTAATCATAATTACTCCACTATTCTTTGTTTTTTGACTTTTTGAAGGGCCAAACGATGTCCGTTTTGGACGAATTTTATATGCACGCGATCGTATTGAAATTATCTACAAGATTATGGAAAAAAACAAGCAAAAAAATAAAAAAAATTCATACGTGACGTATGGTTTTAATCCATGCGTGACGTATGAATTTTTTTTTAAAAAACAATTCATACGCGACGTATGGTTTTAATCCATGCATGACGCACGAAGGAAGACTGAGTGGTAAATAGCAATCTGAGCAGGGGGTAAATAGAAACTATGAAAATATAGTACTGTTTGAATTTTCAAATTCTTCTCAGACAGCAACTCTCAAAGATGAAGAGGAAGAAGAAGGTTCTGGACTTTTAAGCACTGCTTCCAGTCTAGCAACTTCTTTCTTCGACTGCCTTACCATTTGCTGATCCGTCTCAACCTGATTAAGCACAAAATTATTTATGCATATCAAGAATCTTCGTGATGAATAATCATCTTTACCGTATTCGCCCGAGATGTGTTCCTAACTTCCTTAATTTTCTCTAGTTCCATGATTGCTCTAAACGATTTAAAGCTGATCTAGGTGCAGATGATAGCAGAATTCTTGTGAGTTTTCAATCTCTAATGGGTATATGACCAATTCTCTTCCCAATACTGAAATACTCCGTTATCAAATTTCTTGTTGCATGATTTAAACATCAAATTTCAGTAGGCAAAAAGAGAAGTTTATCCAGACCAATAAAAAACCATCCAAATTTGCATACAGGTAGCAGGTAGCCAGCTTAAAAGCCACAAATCGAGTGTCTCAATAGATCAGATAGATAGTGAATCTATTGAGAATTTGGTGAGTTGTGATGAAGTCCAGGGGCCTCACCACGACAAAGGATGCAGCACCTATTTATACTCAAAGTCTCTCAAGGCACTCCAAAATGTGAGTAAAGATCGTTTGGCACCTACGGAAACATACCTTCAAATGTTACAAGTGTCTGTCTTTGTCAAACCTTATATTGCATAATTAATCTGATGCTTTCATGAAATTACTAGATATGCACCTACAGGCCACAGAAACATAAAATTTACTAGATATGCATCTACAGATTTATGCCGTACACAAATATCTTATGGTTGCGCCCCATCTTCATTCATGCTGGGAAGTTTGACAGCAGTGCTTGTTGTATCATCAAGAACTAATGTGAACCAAAACCTTTTGGTTTCTTGTAGCAGGTTCGGCAGCAAGAGGTTTTGCGTTGCGGATACATCTTTTCAGTATGAGGTGAATCATATTCTTCAGTTGTCAAAGTCGCATATTTTTATGATTGGCTATGTACAATATAACAATAGTCTCTTTCGATATTGACCCTGTACAGTAGATAATGTTATACAATTGGTGCTGATTGGCACCAAACCTTCGGTGACTCAGTGGAAACATATCATCATTTTTGAATGGGCAGTTTGAACAGCTCAATGCATGTTATATCACATTAAGGGCTTGAAAACAGGACAGGTGTTATAACGAGTTCTATGTAAAAGCTCATGCTTTGAAGGGTGAGCATTGTAGCAGGCTCATGGTTGGGGATGGCTATGTAACCATTTCATGTGGAGAAAGTATAAGAAGTTTCTTTGAGCATGATGAAGAGGCTGAAGAAGAGGAGTTAGTTGCGGTTTTTTGAAGTTTGTTTGCAGTTCCATATTAAACACCTTATGTGGATGAGAATTACAGAGCATTTATTACTTGGCATAATTTCTTTCAGGATGATTCTTCAATGGACAAGGATGGGAATGAGCTCGACCACAAAAACATGCAAAGAGTTCTGAGCTTGCACGATGCTGCAACTGTTATTTTCAAAGAGTAGGTATGGTGTTACTCACTCTTGTAGGCTTTACTAAAATTGAATATTTTATATTGTTAATATGGGATGAAGCTGATTAAACCAAGATACAACTATCTGGTAAAACTGGTACGAAAACATAGCAAAATGTCTTCATTAAGTCCAATAAAATCTCTTTCTTCAATTCTTTTATCCTAATATACTCTCTCCGTTCTTTTATAATTATCATTCTAGTATTTTTAAGACAAATTAAGAATTCAAATTTTTGTCCAAATTACCCTTACTTAACTTCCTTGATTAGTAATGTCTAAAATGATAATTATTTAAGATTCTAAATTAGTAATAAACATGCAAATCTGACAAAACCTTGCTAAAATAGCTAAAACGATAATTAAATAGAAACAAAGAAAGTAGTCTAGAATGACACTTAAAAAAGAACGGAGGAGTAACATTTATCTTCTCTTTCCTATTTTTTTACTCTCTTTACTGCTATAAATGTCAAGTCTCCACAAGTGCATATTCTGGATAACTCAGCAAGTGGTAAAGAGGATAAATATGGCACAATCCCGCAATCATTGGTAAGTACACAAACAATATAATTATGATTTGATTATTACAATGAAATAAATAACTAAAGCATCTATATATATATATAAAAGTTGTTGGCTTTGATGAAGTAAAAACAATATGTACCTAATAAATGTTAATATATTTAAATCTTTATCCTAATTACCTATTTTCTTAAATGCTAATTTCATCATCAACTAATAAAACATTATCTTTGTCTTATTCTTCTATCACAATCTTCAAAGTCATTCTCATCTCTATCCCACTTATCAATCCCTTCGTTTCATCCGATGCCCCCTTCTTCCCCGTTTAAAAATTAATCTGGATTAATTAAATATTTTTAATCTATATATTGACAACACCTAAGATTGATTCATATCCATGGCCTCACTTAAAACATGTAACACCTCAAACAACATTGGCCTCAGTAAAACATAAATATCATATAAATACTTTATGTTGCATATATATATATACATACATATCTACTAAAAAAATATTAAAATAATAACACAACTTCAATTAAATAGATCCATTTGGTGAAGAGAAATGTCACCGCGACAAGAAGGAGAGAAACACCACCGCTGACAAGAAGAGGAAGTCAATGAAAAAATCGACAAAAAATGGATGGTGAGGTGGAGAGCTGAATTTAATGCGGGATGGACGGTAACATTTTTCCTATAGGAAGGAGAGATTGTGGGAGAATATTTTGAGCTAAATTTTTTAGTTTTTTTTATATAACTACATACATTTATCCAAATTATTGTAATTAATATCGGTATTTGGCCCGTGCGAAGCACGGGTTCCCCGTATCTAGTTAAATATCTTATTTTGGTGCAGATACATTGTTTTATCCAATTCCTAAAGATCAACAACATGATAGCCAAAGCTCTACTGTTAGAAGATGGAAATGACTTGGAGGGATAAAAGAAACAAAAAAGATTGCGGGATATATATATGCTATTAGACACATGGAGACGTACATGGGGACAAGACTATTCGACTGGAATAGTGGCCTAAAAAAAGGAAACAAGAAGTTGATGGACACTCTAAGGGTCAAGTACGTTTACAAGCTACTGACCAACAAATTCAATGCACATCGAGATAAGGTGACGCAGATTATTCAAAGGGAGCAAAAGCCGAAGACTACAAAACCTTCTAAGAAAGTTGGTTAAACAATGTAGTAGGGAGAAACAGGAAATATTATGTGTAATTGGTAGTTGAATGCTAGGTTTTAAACAAATTCTAGTCAGTTTTTGGATGAATGTTGTGGATGAATGTTGTGGATGAATATTGACAGTAACTCTTTTATGGTTGGATATTACGCTTATGTTGGCAAAACAATGTAAATTCGCATCAGCTTGTATATATATTGGGAATGGTTTATATTGTGCATGACTTAGTTATATGTGTTTGACTAGTACTTTTTGTGCAACACAAAACTATATCTGTGTGCAACACAAAACTAATCTCACGCAAAGGTTTTAATGTGTGTGTGCATCAGTTTTGGTTTCTGTGTGCAAAGGTTTTAATGTGTATGTGCATTAGTTTAAATATGTGTGTGTATGCTGTTAGAGGAGAATTATATTATTACTCTAGAATGGATGTGTGTGCAAAGGTTTTAATGTGTGTGTGCATCGGTTTTGCTATATAGTACAAAACTAGTGTGTGCAACACAAAACAACAACTGTATGCATCACATATTTCACCTGTGTGCGTGAGATTATTCTACTATGTGCATCACTTTGAACAAAAGATGTCTTGCAATAATATATATAAGTCTAAAAACTGAATATTTCAAAACCATGAGTCTAAAACACACATAAGTCTAAAAAACAATGAGTTTAAATTTAATCCACATATTGGGGGCATGTCTTAATGTTGTGTCCAGACTTATTGCAGATCTTACAAGCCCTCTTTTGCTTCTTTGACTTTTCAATCCCGATCTCTTGACCACTTCCAAGGCGTGTTTTCTGAAACTTGTTGTTGGCTTGTTCAGGAGGATGGACGCTAACTTGGTCTGGTAAAGCACCAACCAATTTCTCAAAGGCAAACTTCTTGGGTGAGGTTGAGGCAGAGGGATCAACCATTGCAAAACTGTTGAATGCAACCTTTTGATCCTTTAGCAAAGCCAAAAACTGTTTCAATTTATCAACGTCTTCTCCCACAACATCAACACATGTCTAAGCCACATCTTCGCATCACATCCACAACGATTAGACACCCTCCTTCTTTTGACAACATTCTCACCTATTTGATTGAAATCAACAAATGGGGATACATATTTGAATCCTTCCCTCGAACAACAAAGATACCTCCACTTAATTGTTTTCTCTGAATCGTTGAATTTCTTTGTTGAACACACACGAGTAGCAAAAACCACACGCCTTTGCATAAGATGCATAAAATTGCATGCCATGAAGAAGAGTTGGAAAGAGCTAACCAACATATGGCGTCAAGGCAACATCTCACTCAGGGGTGTAAAACTAAGCAAAACTACCAGGAGAAATAGAGGACATGCTTCCTTCAATATGAGTTCCATCTCCTGAAAATGAATGAAAGAACAAAACACATTTATACTTCTGTGTGCATCAACTATGTCTGATGTGTGCAGTGATTATGCCTCATGTGTGCATCACTTATTTCATGAATACATTATTTCAAATAATACACTAGTTATAGTTTGTGTGTGCAACAGAAACTTCTTAGGAGTGCATCAGAGATACAAATCCAATGCAAAACCAATTTTGTTCGTCCAGAATTCTTATATACATGAAAACTTTGAATTGGATGAGTATACAAGACATTACAACTCAAATACACTTGCACATAACACATTTAACCTAAAATCATACCAGAAACATAATTGCAAATTATCATATGCAGCAATTCAACTATAAAGCATGGCAACCCTAGGTTTTCATGTTCAGATTCAATCTAACTGACATTGTGTGCTTAATAAGTCATGGAGTCGCCGACGAATAGAAAAGAAGCACTTACCAGAATGGATCGATGCAGAACCGCTTTGGACGGAGGAAGAGAAGTCGTCGACGACGGAATTCATGGAAGACTCCATTAAATGGGGAAGGAAAACGAGCGAACAAGACGGAATCGAGGCAGGAATCGAGAGCAAAGACGGAATAAGCAAGACGAGCAAGAGGAATCTTTAACGAAGAGAAAGAATGAGTCTTTTTTATGTTGTAGGAAGTCTATCACGGTTTTGTCTTTGTTAAGTATGTTTTAATTTACGTTTCAAGAATGAGTCTTTTTTATGCTGTAATGAATCTGTTTTATTTTGTAATGTATCGGTTTTTTGTTGTAATGTATCTGTTTTATGTTGTAATTCCGATGTCTCCTTTTGACAAGACAACTCATATGTCTCCTTTTGACAAGAAAACTCATATGTCTCCTTTTGACAAGACAACTCATATGTCTCCTTTTGACAAGACAACTCATATGTCTCCTTTTGACAAGACAACTCATATGTCTCCTTTTGACAAAACAATTCGGAAGTGTTGCTTTTGACAAGTAAAGCTGAAATGGAATTTCTGCATACTGTAGGAAAAATGCAATTCCATGCTTCACGTGTGGAACAAATCCGTGCGTGCAAAGCACCTGTTTCACGTGAAATGTAACCCAGAAATACCACATAAAGACTTAAATGTGCATCAAAAGATACAACCTTACAACATTAGAAGGTCATTCGAAACTCGAAATAAAATACACATTACAACATTGTCAGGACTGACAATAACTCTTGAACTAGTAATCGTTTTCATCATCGTCTGGAATTGTGATGCTTTGTTTGGACGATTGATGTCCTCCTCTTTTCGGGGGTGTGTAAGCCCCACATCTTTGCCACACTTCGTCATACAAGTCCGTAGCAGATTCTTCACAATTACGCTCCCAAAGATTATAAACAGGTGGTAGTGGACATCCATCCTTCAGGCGAATCTGAGATAGATTTTATGGAATTGCATAATTAAATTTACATGTAATGCACTAGGTAAATAGCAATTGAAAAAAACATACCGGGATGAAATGTTCCTGCTGTGTAAGTAGTAATAGGCAAACAACTTGCATCTTGACTCCAGGTTGACCATACCAAGTCGGAAGTCTAAGAGGTAGGAATGTCTGTTTAATTTGCTCGCCTAGACACACAAAGACACAATTACATGCCGAAGCCACCAAACATGCCATTTCTGGTACGGTAAGCCACTTATCCATTGGAGCTGGGTAGTAATCGCTTTCCCATGTAAGTTGATGTATAGCGGACTCCAATGTTGGATTTACTTCTCCACCAATCCACGTGCCTTTAAGTAAATGCCAAATCTCTTTAGCCTTTCTTATCATCTCTTCTCGTATGAACTTCCAATGCTCTTGGGTCCCACCTGTTACATGACTCTCAAAAACAGATTGAGTGATGGAATATTTTGGATAAAGTGTACATTAGAGTGAAGATAATATCGGTCACCTGTTTCCATAGAAATAGATCTAAACCCGCAGTTTCCATCGGCTCTGATGTCAAACCAACCCTCCACATATGGTCGCATGCACATTGGTATCTTTCTAATGTACTTAGAAGGCGCATACATTTTTTGTGGAGCGGGAGGTGCACCAAAGGGTTTAGGAACCCTTTGCTTCTTGGGAGGTGTTTCTTCCAAAGCTCTAGACCTCATCTCTTGGTCTGTGTATTCCCATGCTGACTTCTTTCTTTGTGTAGATCTAGGCACTTTGTTAGGAGCTCCTTGGGGACGACCACCGGTGTGTTTCGAAATAGGCGGCTCTTTGAGAGGTGTATCCACTTTAGCTATCTTTCTGACAGATTCAATACACTTCTCTTGATCATGTGGTGACAAGGTGTTCCATGTTTCTTCATAAAATTCATCAAATAAACGTCTTGCCACGTTTTTCTTAGTTTCAAGATGACACTGTGTATCCACTTCTTCCAAAGACAACGTACTCCAAAAAGGATGCAAAGACACGGGCTGAATTGGCATTTGTTTCTTCACACAAGTCGCAAGGTCATGGACACACAGCATCCCGTCTCTGACCTTGGTTGCACAATCGCAATATTGTGGATTGTACATGCCTTGTACACCTTTGTCGTATTCTTTAATCAAGAGCTCCATTGCCTTGTACGAAACTTTGCACTTCAAATGTACAAACAAAGATGTTTGGTGAACAAGTCTATACGTCTTTGTTAGGCTCTCGTTAAATGAACCCAATATCTCTTTCAGCTGGTTTCGTGTCATGTCACTGTATTCCTCAAACATTGTGTCGAGCCTACCTTGTCCACCACTCAAATATGACTTCAAACAGGAATGCGCTCCTTCCACTCTGCATTTTTATTAAGGTGTTCAAACAGGAATGTGCTTCTGCAGTTTCTGTAAACTGCACATCCATGCGTGACGCATGGAACAAATCCGTGCGTGACGCAGGGAACAAATCAGTGCATCACGCACGGATGTAATCCACGCGTGATGTATAAATGTGCAGTTTACAGAAACTGTTTAAATTCACAGAAAACTGAATATAGTTGTGTAAGTGCAATTATAGATAAATTACCTGTTTGTCGTGTTGCTTCCAAGAGTAAACACGTCATCCGTCCATGCCGACACACATCTTTCTTTGAAAGGACCAAGCCAACTGTCTCTAACATATTGCAGTACGGGAATATGCGCGTTCCAATCTCTCTCTATAGTATCCAACTTTTTTTCATATCCTTCTACGGTGGTTTCCTCGAACAAGTTGTAGTAGTCGTTGGATAAGTTTTTTCCTTTTAGTTTCGATCTCATTTCGAGGGAAGCTTTGGCCTCTATGTTTTTCCTTATATGTCGTCTACATAGAAGAAACTTTGCATTTGGAAAAAGAAGATCTGTTGCACTCATTAAAGCTTGTTCACGGTCGGTGACAATGCAAGTCGGCGTTGCTCCAATTCTTCTATACATCTCTTGAAGTTGTTGCATTGCCCACAAATAATGCTCTTTAGTCTCGCCCTCAAGAAATGCCCCACAAACTACAAAGTTCCTCCATGTAGACGTGATTCCAACAATCTCGAAAAATGGCATTTTGTACCTGTAAAGAAATAATTTGAAATAATATTATTGCAATGTTATGGAAAATCATATGTAATGGTCAATAATCACACAAAACTTACTTGATTGTGGCATATGTGGAGTCCATTATAAGTACATAGGGAAATGATTTCAAGAGCTTCATTGATTCAGGGGACGCAAAGAACATATCACCAATCATAGATGCATCATCTTTGCTTGTCCTATACTCCATGAAATAGTCGCTATGTTTGCATTTGTAGAAAAACTCTTGGATAACAGTTCTTCCTTCCCTGTTTTCGATCCTCGTCTTGGCCATCAAATTGTAAACTTGTTTTTTTTTTTTTGTAAGGTTCTTGGGAGACTTGTTGAGCATAGTGTAAATCTCATTTGGTTTACAATGAGCCCTAGTCATTTCAACTACTGTACACACTTCATCAGGCGTCAATCTGCCTGCAAACGCATTCCCAAACAAGCTACTACCAATAGGATGGTTGTGGGTACCTAACATTACAGTAAGTTTCCAAGCCCCTCTATGCTCCTCTCGAAGCTTTAATTCGAACCAACATCTACATTTTTTCGTCTTTATGTTTTTCCTCACTCCCTTAGCTTTTGAGTAATTCACTCGTCCTCTATCACAGATAAGCTGAAGTTTTCCAGATTTTGTTTCGGTAGGTGCTCTACTCCTTCCATTGACTATGCAAAATTTGTTGGCTTGTGCAATGTTAACGGCCCAACTCACTCCCTGTTGTCTAGAGGCGAATACCAAGTCATTTGCAAACAACTCTGAGTAATCAACAGAGACATATTGTTCTTCTTGAACTTCAATATCAAATTGTGGTGCAGTACGCAAAGGACGAAACACATTTAAGCTACTTGTGTCTGAAAGTGGCCTCATCAAATGCGAAGGCCATTGCGACAAACCGTAACTGGTTCCAAAAGATCCAGTGTTGATATCACCAAACTGTGATTGCGGTTGCTCCCATGTTGTAAAATCAATGCCCAAATCAAACGAAGGTATGTAGTCGAGGTATGACGGAGGTGGGCAGTCATTAAGAGTAATCTTGTCTAATCTAGTAAAAACAGAAAAGTTCATTTATGCACAAACACACAGATAACAAACCAGTTAAGCTTCTGTATGGAACATTCACACGTCACGTGTGGATCCATTCCATGCGTGACGCACGGTCTTGAACCATGCGTGACGTGTGGAATTGCCATAAGTCATACATTTCAAACCCCTTAACCAACAATGCATACATTATAATACATTTTAAACATCACAATCACTAAAGTCAATAAAATCCATAAAACCTAACCAAGTCAAACCCCTAAAACAAGTCAAAACCTTAAAAAGTAATATTATAATACATTTCAAATATCATAAATCAACATAAATTCACAAATCAACATGTTTAGTCATACAACTAATAACTTGAACATGTAAAATCCATTAAACCTAACTAATACAAACCCCTAAAACAAGTCAAAACCTTAAAAAGTAATATTATAATACATTTCAAATATCATAAATCAACATAAATTCACAAATCAACATGTTTAGTCATACAACTAATACCTTGAACATGTAAAATCCATTAAACCTAACTAATACAAACCCTAAAACAAGTCAACACCTTAAAAAATATTATTATGAACAAGAAATGTTACCTTATTAAGGTTGTAACTTGAAAATGGAGCTTCTCCACCTCTTTCATTGGTGCATTCCTCTTCATTCTCCATATAGAAAGAAAGGAAGATAGTTAAAAATGGTGTTTTGCTCTCAAAAATGTTCAACAATGGTGTTAAAAGGGTTTTGACATTTGAAATATGGAAAGAAAGGAAGATAATAGGGATTAATGTAGGTGTTACGGAAATAGTAAAAATATTAATGGAGTTATTACAGTAGGTGAGACTGACGTACCTGCTGGCATGACTTCTGAAAATAAAATCCGTGCGTCACGCATGGATATAATCCACACGTGACGCATGGTTCTCTTCCATGCGTGACGCACAAAATGACACATGATCCCTTTGATTCTTAGTAACACTGATGTGTGCATGATTTCCAATCAAAATAAAATTACATATTGTCAAAGGTTGGACATTTAAGCCACGTAAGAAGTCCAAACAAAGGATATGCTACTTTACAAGTTAATAGGTGTTATTGGGAGTTACCCACATGGTTAAATATACCTAATAGGCATTGAAAACAAGTTTCATTACATTCGGACATCGTTTGAGTGTCGTTTCGCCAAAAACCGCCTTAAGTCCATTTAAGGCGTTTTTAGTGGTTTTAGCGTTTACGTGCCTCATTTCGTGTGAGAGAGACCTTTTTTCTACTGAATATCCCTAATAAGAGTAAGTTGTATAGTATTTTCAACAATAATCACCGTCACTGTTGTAGAATATACATATTGCGACAAGTTAGAGAGTTATGACTAGTATGTTTTTTACAAAGGAGGCGGTACTTTAAAAGTTAGAAGTTGTGATTGGGAGTTACCCACATGGTTAAATATCCATAATAGCCACTGAAAACAAGTTTCATTACATTCGGACATCGTTCGTGTGTCGTTTCGCCAAAAACCGCCTTAAGTCCATTTAAGCCGTTTTTAGTGGTTTTAGCGTTTTGGCATAGTTTCGAATCCCGTTTTGTATGTGTGAGACATTATTGGGACTTTATATGCCTTATAACACATTTTTGTATAAATTTTTCAAACATACGTGAACATCAATGTTGCGACCATATATATTACAACAAGTTAAGCTTGTGGTGAGTAGTTTGATGTTTTACAAAGAGCGTGTTACTCTAAAAGCAAAAGGTTTTGATGTAAAGTTACGGACATGGTTAAATATATCTAATAGGCATTGTAAACAAGTTTCATTCCATTTCGATGATGTTTCGACGACGTTATGGCGAATTGTGGTTTTAAAGCCTTTAAAAACAACACGGAACATGAATTATTTTGTGTGACATAAGTACAAATACATTGAATACATTGACATGGACCACATAAGCAACAAAAAAATACATTGAAATCCATGCGTCACGTATGGTGTAAAACCATACGTGGTGTGTGGATGCATTCCACACGTGACGCATGGTTTTATGTTGCAAAATCTTATTGTTAAATTTAGAATGCTTATATTGTTGTTATGTTGACGAATGTTCAACCTTATTATATTTCAAATTGTATATGGTGCGCCATACAAATTGCGACCTCGTTCGGTTTTCAAACTATGTTTCACTTACAAAGGTATAAATTTGAATTTCAAGTTACACACAAGATCAAATAGACATTATAAGGATTGAAACAAAGTTTCATTCCATTTCGATAAAGTTTCGATGACGTTTTTGTCGAATTGGGCTTTATCGCCTTAAAAAAGACACTAAAATGTGTTTCTTTGCACACTTAACTAGAAATACATTGAATACATTGAATAACCCTAGATTCATATATGCAAATCCATGCATGACGTACGGATACAATCTGTGCGTCACGCATGGATTGTATCCATGCGTTTTCTGGAATGTGCAATCCGTGCGTCACGCACGGATGACCTTGGCGGCAAATAGCAAAAATGATGGGCGTTAAATAGAAAGCATGAAATCCAAGTCTATGGCATCATATCTTTGGGCATCCATCCTCCTCCACTTTCAATTTTCTCCGGCAACAACTTCGTTTAGGATCATCCAATGCTATTCAATGTGAATGTATTTCATGTCAAATAAACAAGAGTCACAAACTTCCCTTCAAAAAATCGACCCTTCGTTCTAATTATTTTCTTGAAGTTATTTTCTCTTATGTATGGACATCTCCTATCTTATCTTATGATGTCTACAAATATTATGTGATTTTTGTTGATCATTATTCGCGTTATGTGTGGCTTTATCCTCTAAAGAAAAAATCTGATGTTCAAACGACTTTTATTAAATTCCGTTCACTAGTTGAGAATTACTTCAAACAAAAACTTAAAAGTCTTTTATTCAGAATTTTTGGCTTTAAAAGAATTTTTAAGTACTCATGGCATAAGTCATTTTACTTCTCCACCACACACCCCAGAGCATAAATGGGAATTTCTGAACGAAAACACCGTCATATTGTTGAAACGGGTCTCTCTCTTCTCCATCATGCCCAAATGCCAATTAATCTATGGCCTCACGCTCTCCTTAGTGCGGTTTATATCATTAATCGTCTCCCATCTCCGGTCCTTAACAACAAATCTCCATTTTCCATCATCTTCAACCGTGAACCGGATTATATGAAACTTAAAAGTTTTGGTTGTATGTGTTTTCCTTGGCTTAAAGCTTATTCAACTCATAAATTAGACTGTAGATCTGTTGTATGTGTTTTTGTAGGGTACTGAAGCAATCACAATGCATACTATTGCATGGAACCCAAGTCTCGAAAAATCTACACGTGACGACATGTAAAATTCGTTGAGACTGACTTTCCTTTCCACAAACAAATAACTGAACCCAGTATCTCCTACGGAGTACTTGGCTGCTGAAAACTCGGATTGGGCCCATCTCTCCCTTCCAATTCTCCACCAACCCACTCCACATATATCTCAAACAATATCACCAAACCTGAATCTCTCCCTCCACACCTCCTCCTCTCCCACTTAGTTTCTGATGCATCTTTGTTCCTCTTTCACCACAGGCAAACGACTATCTATCTTCTAGTGTATGTCCATGATATTATCGTCACCGGGAACCACCAGCAATCTGTTCAAAAGCTTGCAGCCAAATTTTCCCTCAAGGATCCCGGCTCCCTGTCCTATTTCCTAGGAGTCGAAGTGATACCGCACAAAGATGGTCTGTTTCTCTCTCAGAGGAAATATATTCAGGATATCCTCCTCAAGACTGGTATGGACGCCACAACTCCTGCATCTACACCAATGTCTGCCACCGAAACTTTGCTGACAAATTCTGGTACACTACTCCCCTCGCCTACAGATTACAGGATGGTCGTCGGTTCTCTCCAGTATCTTGGTCTCACTCGACCGGATATTGGATACTCTGTCAACAAATTGTCCCAGTATATGCAGGCTCCTACCACAACTCATTGGACTGCTCTGAAACGATTGATGCGCTATCTTGCCGGTTCCATGGATCAAGGTATTTTCGTCTCTCCTTCATCTGTGACATTCCTGCATGCCTTTTCGGATGCGGATTGGGCGGGTGATCGTGATGACTATGTCTCGACAACTGGTTAGATACTCTATCTTGGGTCCACACCGATTTCTTGGAGCTCTAGGAAACAGAAAGTTGTTGCTCGATCTTCAACGGAGGCTGAGTATCGAGCCATTGCCGAAACTGCTGCGGAAGTGTTATGGGTTCAATCCTTGTTCACTGAACTTCAATCTCCTCTCTTGCAACCTGCAATTTACTGTGATAATCAGGGTGCAACATTCCTCTCCAATCCAGTCTTCCACTCCAGGATGAAGCATATTGCATTGGCCTACCACTTTGTCCGCCAACATGTTCAAAAAGGCAGCTTTCGAGTAACTCAAGTGTCCACCGACGATCAGCTCGCGGATATCCTTACCAAGCCGTTGCTCAAGCCACGATTCAATGAACTTCTATTCAAGCTCGGACTCATCCATCGGACGTCGAGCTCGAGGGGGCATGTTGAAGAATTAAATAAATAAGTGTTGTTAAGTTAGACTTAGTCTTCCTCTTAATTCTCTAGTATTGTATCGTGGGATTATGCCTACAATAAGTTGAGATATCCTAGGCATGTTAGGAGATATCTTCTCATTTCAGTTATTATCTTTAGTATATATACTGTAACAAGATCAATGAATAAGATTGTGTGTCTTGCATTACAAATCTATAGCAGCTTGACGGAATGGACGAAAGAAAGAGAGAGAAAAAAATCAGACTTGGGGAAGATGTGTCCTTAATCCTGATATTGCAAGTCATCCTCATGGTATTTTTTTCCGTAATTAAGTGTTTTTTGTCTACATATATTACTTTGCCCTAATGATTTAGTAGAGTCAATGTAAAAAGTTTGATTGGTTTACCCAATCTACATGCTCTTTTACGCTATCTTTAGTTTTTAGAGGCGTAGGGTATATATCACATTAGAATTTACAATAATCTAGATGTAGGAAACATCAAGGAAAATAGATATATGGTGCATAACATACGATCTCTGATCTCTGTTGTATGAGCCTTATTGAGCCTATCAGTTTTGTTGTTGGGCTTAGAGTTATTTAGCGTTATATATAGCAGCTTATATGTAAATCCTAATTGTATCGAAACTGTAATTTGTCTCCATATAATCCAATCTCCCTCCTCCTGTGGATGTAGCCAATTTGGTGAACCACGTAAACCTCTGTGTTTTTCTTGCATTTATTGTTCTCGTTTCGTTTCTATTAGAACAATGACAATGTGCATCGCACCAATATCATAGTACATTGTGCATCACAGAACATAAATAAAAACATGTATAGATTTTCAGCCATCACATAGAAGGTAACATGCGTCGATTTTGTTTCACGAGTACGCCTTTTAGTTATTTTAGTAAGCATCTGCATTTCGTATTAAACACACACAAATTTTTGGATAATCAAGTTTCATGGGCTATAAAGATGAAAGAAAAGAGTGGAGGAAGGAAGACTACGTATACGAAAAGGACAGCGCATAGAATAGAATACGCTAAAAATTGGTTACGCAACTTTAAATTGGCATATGCTATTATGTGTCCTCTCCTTGTACGTACGTGCACTCTATTGTATTTACTTTTTGATCAACGTAACATTAAATATAATAAACCACATTACATTAGAATTAGTGTATCATCACCAAATCAAATTTGGCTTTTCCATCCAACTATCGTTACGTCTTTAGACTTTTCGTGACTCAGAGAGTGAAGGATATATTCAGACCTTTTTTCGTAACCTCAATTAATCTTTTGTTAAGAGTTTAAGAATGTTAATACCAATCTCAACATTTGATTAATACCAATCTCAACATTACACTATATTAATGCTCATGTTCTCATAAAACTATTAAAAAGTGATTTAGATTTCACCCACTGATTTAGCCTTTGTTTTGGTAGTGGTTTCGGGTACAGAACACAGCATCTTAGTAGTAGCTGCCCTATTCTTTCTTGCAAGTTGATGTACAAATATTTCTTTTAATCATCATTACCGATTTTTTACTAATCATTATGGAGTATAGTAGTATACTACTGTATTTTTTATTCTTTAAGAGAAGTGGATAACTTCATAAGTCTGGCTGAAGAATTTAAGTTTTTTTTTTTTTTTTTTTTTAAACAAGCAAACAAAAGGACGCCTTCGTACAGGTAAGCCCAACACCCACAAGGGGAGAATACCAAGATTCGAACCTTGGACCTATGGGATATAAGGGCAAGCCCCACCCACTAGACCAAAATGTCGTTGGTGGCTGATGAATTTAAGTTAGATGAAGCTTATCCTGAACGGGCCATACAAACACAAGTCACGCTACTTTAATACTTATATCTAAAATAACAACGTATAACGGAGTATGTCTGATATATAAAGTAGGAGAAGACCGATAACATCTATGAGTCACCCTAACACCAGTTTACATGCGATCAATGTTAAAAACTGAGGCGAATGTAGAGACAAAAAATCCGGTAAGGATCCTCTAGTCCCATTTACTAGTCCATTTTATAAACCAAAAAAACTCGGTAAGACCGATAACATCTATCGGTCGCCCTAACATACGCCAGTTCTCATGCGATCAATATCAAAGACTATATGGAGAATGCGGAGACGAAAAAACACGGTAAGGATCATCTAGTTCCATTTACTAGTCCGCTTTATAGACCCAAAAAATCCGATAACATCGCCCTAACACCATTTCACATGCGATCAATGTCAACTACTCTGAAATTTGTTGTGCACCACCGCATCACACGTAAAATATACACCACATCACTTTCATATATGAGTCGTCTCAACATTATAAATTTATAAAAGGGCCCTATGTGAAAGAAAAATAGGAAAATTTGCTTTTGTAAAGTTACCACACTTTACCAATTGAACTATGAGTTTATTGTGATATATAAATAATATATTCTAATTATATTATTACTTTTTTAGTAATATTAGGCCCTAAAAATTTTGGGACCATGTGCGATAGCCCACCTTGCACATGTAGATCGCTGATATAAAAGTCTATACATAACTTTTGATTATGAATAAACCTGTATAATATAAAAACAGTTTTTTTAACTTAAGACTTAATAGTCTTTAGGGTATATACCTATATGAAAAAAACTAAAACTAAAGTATCTTATGATTATTTCTGTTATAAGTGTTTTATCTTACTAAAATCGTATGAAAATATTCAACATAAATTATCTATCTTATATATTAAAGCTGAGACTTTTAAAGCCTCTAGAGTGATTTTAGGCTAGGTTGTTAAGGTATTTTCATTTTTTATTTTTAACTTTAATTAAAATATATCAAATAATTAATTCAACAAATAAATCTTATAAAACAATCACTCCATTCAACATAAAAACAATACAAATTATCCTATCCTATTAAGAATAAATTTTAAAATTTATTTATGATATATATAATGAGATATTTATATATATAATTAAATTATATATCATTCATGAAATGAATATGTATCAATTAGTATTCACAAACAAAAATTTAAATTTATTTCGCATATTTGGTGAGAGTTAATCTTAATTTTTAGAAAATTTGGCTTAAACCGTGTGAGTTTTTGCGACGAATAGTTTTAGAATACCCGTGCATGGCACGGGTCACTACACTAGTTTATCTCTTATTAGAAGTTTAATCATTGACTTTTTATTCTCTCTAAGTTCTGAGTAATGATAATCTATTTCAAAGTAATAATTTATATTTTCACAAAATAGATGAACCAACAAAAATAAGATGCATCATTTTACTGTATAAATACCCACTCCCACTCGCTTTCAAAAAGACATTCTTTCTCATCTTTCCTGGTGCTCAAAAAAATATCTCATCTTCCTTTTGATCGTTCTCGTGAGTCTTCCTCTCTTCTCCTCTACTGCATTTTTTCTACTTTCAAGTTTTTCTGCTTTTCCTTATCAAGCTTCCGCACTTTCGCTCCTTTTTCTTTCCACCACTCTGATCGATTACTCTTTCCCCTGAACTCATAAACCTGGTTTCAAGGTTAAATCGCTTTTCAAGAATTTTCTGTTGGTGGTCCGCTTACTTTCAGTGTTCAGATCCGGCTATTTCTGACCACTGATCTCGCCGAATAATATCTGGAATTTAATGCGTGGCCTAGAACTTTCTAGATGCTCAAGCTTTTGCTCTTGGATGTTGAATTTACTCGGAACCTCACTAATTACTGTGCTGACGAATCATATGATCTAAGGAAACCCTAAATTTACTGTAACTGTAAATTTGTCTGTAAGAAAATCTGTTTCTGTTGCAGATCATCAATGGCTTCCCAAGCTCGATTGACGCGCGTGCCTAGTCTGAGGGAGCGAGTAGATGAAACATTGTCCGCTCATCGCAACGAGATTCTCTTATTCCTCTCCAAGTACGGATTTCCACTTCTTTCCTTGACGCAACCTAAATCATCGTCAGCTATTTCCCCTCTTTCTGAAAACCTTTAACATTTCAGGCTTGAGGGACACGGAAAGGGAATCCTGCAATACCATGAGCTTGTGGCCGAATTCGAGTCGCTCGCCGAAGGAGAACAGCTCAGTCTCGCCGATGGCGCTTTCCGCGACGTCTTGAGGTCAACTCAGGTGAGTTTTTTTTCTTCTGATTCTGCTGTTGCAATTTTCGATTCTGCTTTTGCTCGAGTGTTGTGATTTTCTGTGTTAACAGGAAGCGATTGTGCTTCCGCCATGGGTGGCGCTTGCGGTGAGGCCTCGGCCTGGGGTTTGGGACTACATTAAAGTCAACACAAAATCTTTGGAGGTGGAGATTCTCACTGCTTCTGAGTTTCTCCATATGAAGGAGGAGCTTGTTGATGGACCGTAAGCTTTCTGTCTGCTTCAATACGATAGTTTTGTGTGATATGTGCTGTGTGATGAGGCCTGAGGGTGTGTTGGAATTAGCAAGAAATAATGACATTAGAGGGAATAATTTCTCTGTTTTCTTGTATTGAAATGTGGTAGTTCAAATGGGAACTTTGTGCTTGAGCTGGATTTTGAGCCCTTCAACGCTTCATTCCCTAAGCCGACGCGCTCGAAGTCGATCGGAAATGGAGTAGAGTTTCTTAATCGGCACCTTTCTGCCAAGATGTTTCATGATAAGGAGAGTCTGCAGCCTTTGCTCGACTTTCTTCGTGTCCACCAGCACAAGGGGAAGGTAGTGACCGATTATGTTAAATTTGTGATGTTGTGCTTGTATGTGGTGTAGGCTCTAAGCTGTGGTTGTTCTTTCAATAGACAATGATGCTGAATGACAGGATTCAGAACTTAAACACTCTGGGAAGAGTTCTGAGGAAAGCCGAGGAGTTTCTGTCCACGCTTCCTCCCGACACGCCATACGATGAATTCGAATACAAATTCCAAGAGATTGGTCTGGAGAGAGGGTGGGGAGACACTGCTGAGAGAGTTGTAGACATGATCCAGCTCCTACTTGACCTTCTTGATGCTCCTGATTCCTGCACGCTCGAGAAGTTCCTTGGTCGTATCCCCATGGTCTTCAACGTCGTCATTCTTTCTCCCCATGGCTACTTTGCTCAAGCCAATGTCTTAGGTTACCCTGACACCGGTGGTCAAGTATGTCATTACTTTCTTAAGCTCTCGTTTTGTCAGTTTTTATGAAATCTTACAACTCTCTTGCAGGTTGTGTACATCTTGGATCAAGTTCGAGCTATGGAGGAAGAGATGCTTCAACGGATTAAGCAACAAGGGCTAGACATTGTGCCTAGGATTCTTATAGTGACCCGGCTACTTCCTGATGCAGTGGGAACTACTTGTGGTCAGCAGCTTGAGAAGGTTTTCGGGACCGAGCATTGTCACATTCTTCGTGTACCATTCAGAAATGAGCAAGGAATCGTGAGGACATGGATCTCTAGATTTGAAGTTTGGCCATATCTTGAGACTTTCACTGAGGTAGAAAAAAACACACATTACTCTTGCCAATCTTGAAAATGAGTAAACCGGCAGCTAATTACTCTGATATCATGTTTTTTGTTAGGATGTTGCAAGTGAACTTGCTGCAGAGTTGCAGACCAAGCCCGATTTCATCATCGGAAACTACAGTGATGGAAACATTGTGGCTTCACTGCTAGCTCATAAGCTTGATGTCACTCAGGTCTAAGACTATTAGTTACTCTGTTTGACTGTTCGAAAATAATGTTTTCAACCTTCTTGATCTTGAATGTGCTGGTCTTTCGTGCAGTGTACGATAGCTCATGCTCTTGAGAAAACTAAGTATCCGAACTCTGACATATACTGGAAGAACTTCGAGGAAAAGTACCACTTCTCGTGCCAGTTTACAGCGGATCTCATTGCCATGAACCACACAGACTTCATCATAACTAGTACCTTCCAAGAGATTGCTGGGAAGTAAGTAAAAAATGTCAAAAACTTCTCCATTTATAAGAATGATGTAGAATTTAAACGGGTTTGTTTTGTTTTGCAGCAAGGACACGGTTGGACAATACGAGAGCCACATGGCATTCACTCTACCTGGGCTGTACCGAGTAGTTCATGGCATAGACGTATTCGACCCTAAATTTAACATCGTCTCCCCTGGAGCAGATCAGTCGATCTACTTCCCGTACACCGAAGAAAAAAAGAGGCTTACATCCCTCCACCCTGAGATTGAAGAACTCCTTTACAGTGACGTCCAAAACGAGTCGCACATGTAAGCGAACCCTTCCCTGAATTCAATTCCATTTTGACAAGAACCCTTTTGTAACATTTCAATATCACAGTTGTGTTCTAAAGGACCGAAACAAGCCCATCATTTTCTCCATGGCCAGACTTGATAATGTCAAGAATATGACGGGTCTTGTCGAATGGTACGGGAAAAGTGAGAAGCTTCGTGAGCTGGTCAACTTAGTCATAGTTGCTGGAGATCGAAGAAAAGAGTCGAAAGACACCGAGGAGAAGGCGGAAATGAAGAAAATGTACGAGCTGATCGAGACGTATAATCTAAACGGGCAATTCAGGTGGATATCGGCTCAGATGAACCGTGTCAGGAACGGGGAGCTATATAGGTACATTGCTGATACAGGAGGAGCTTTCGTTCAGCCTGCCTACTACGAGGCTTTCGGTCTAACGGTTGTGGAGGCAATGACTTGTGGACTGCCTACCTTCGCCACGTGCCATGGTGGGCCAGCTGAGATCATTGTCCATGGGAAATCAGGCTTCCATATTGACCCGTATCATGGTGACAAAGCGGCAGAGTTGCTTGTCGGGTTCTTTGATAAGTGCAAGACGGATCGCTCAATTTGGGACGCCATTTCCAAAGGCGGACTCCAGAGGATTGAGGAGAAGTAAGCACTAAACTGTAGTTAAACTACTATTAATGATCTTAAAAAGGTGATAAACTTGATTATTATTATTGGTTGTGTGTTTGTGAAGGTACACATGGCAAATCTACTCGGATAGGTTGTTGACATTGGCGGGAGTGTATGGTTTCTGGAAGTACGTGTCGAACCTCGATCGCAGGGAGGCTCGTCGTTACCTGGAGATGTTCTATGCTCTCAAATATCGCAAGTTGGTAAGTGTTCTCAAAACTCGAAAATGTGATTTTCAGATTAAGCCTCGTGATTAAATATTGTATGGTGTTTGCAGGCTGAATCGGTTCCATTGGCTGTGGAAGAGTAAGAGATTTGTTGAAGCTATTCCCATAAGAGGGTCTCTATTTGATCTGCTCTGTTGGTTGTCAACAATAACTCAAAGACCTTTTCTTTGAGATGGCATTTCTTACCTCCCCTCTCCGTTGTTTGTGTTGTTCAGTTCTTAAAGAAAATTTGGATGAAAAAATTTCTTGCAATTATATTGTTGCAATTCGTTCGGTGATTAGGTTCTTCTAATCTATGGCAACATTGCTTTATTTCCCAATGACTCACTTTGTTGAAAACAGTAGCATGATTAAAATTATTCCTGCTAAATCACCCATGACCACGGAAAATGGTATAGTATAGGAGTATTTTATATGATTTTATCCGATGTTATGATGATAATGGCTTTGTTTGGCAATTTTAGGTTTTGGTTTATACACTTTATTGAAAATATGATTTTATTGATTTTGAAATGTGTGCAATAAATTTTATTTTAATTTTTTTTTCTCTTCTCACACTTTTCTTAAAAACTACACATTTTCCTATAAAAACCACTTTTTTACCAAAATACTTTTTTATCAAAATTCATTTTTCATCTATTTATAAACAAAAACCTATTTATTTAGAAGGTCATGAGTTTGTTATATAGTCCAATCTAATCCACTATCTCAAGTAGGGTCTAGTAGAAATGACTGGTTTCGCCAACAACTCATCTTAGTGCCTATTACACATTTGCGATAAACATAAGAATGGATTCGCGCATGACCCTCATTCAATTCATTACCTATATGAGCATTGAGAACAACTCTCACACCACAAAAAAACATTATCTTGATTAATATGCTTAGTTAGGTGTCATGACCTCCTGAAAGGCTAGCTCGTGCTCTTCTCCCTATTGAAATGATTTGTTCATCTTGAGTATGTCATAGAACGGTTTGCATTTGTTTGAAGACTTTGATATGAACCGATTAAGAGCCTTGACCCACTTGGGGGATCGAAGGTTGATCATAGCTTTGATCTGTTTCAGGCTGGTTTCGATCCTTCTCTGGTTCACCATGTAGCCCAAGAACTTTCCGGAGGACATCTCAAAAGAGCATTTAGTCGGATTTAATTTCATGATATATCTTTTGAGTACCTCAAATGCTTCTTGAAGGTGTTCAATGTGATCTTTTCTGCATTTTTACTTGACCAACATATCATCGATGTACAACTCCATGGTGTCCCCATGATCCTTCAACATTTTATTGATCCATGGCTTGTGATGAATGCTTTTTTTCCCTTGACTTGTGGATCCATTTGGATTTGATGATAGCGACTGAAGGCGTCCTTGAATATCAACATTTGATGCCCAGTTGTTGCTTTGGTCATTGCAGCGGGGACGAATCTTTCGGACAAATCTTATTGAGGTCTTTGAAGTGGACGCAAACTCGTCATTTGTCGTTTTCTTCTCCACTACTACAACGTTTGCACGCCATTCTGGATATTTGACTTCTCTGATCTTTCATGTCTCAAGAAGCTTTGTCACTTCCTCGTCGATCACCTTGTTGCGTTCATCAACAGATTTAACGCGTTTCTGTTTGACAGGAGGAAGAATATAAGTCACGTTAAGTTTGTGAGTCATAATATGAGGTGATATATATATCTATCATATCCTCATGGGACCATCTCGTCGTCAAGATATATGATCCGATCCGGACGGTTCGACTAGGTGAAGAGGGGTCGAGGGCGATCTCATCCAACTTTTTTATTTCAGGCTCGATGTATCACTTCGACCTCTCCTCAACCTGTAATGATTTGTCTTCAACTACTTGTTTCATGGACGTCATGTAACATTCTCCGATCGACTTTTATTCTCCTTTGATCTTCTGAACGCCCCACTTGGTGATCGTCTGATGATACGTCGATGGGACCGCCTTCGTTACATGAATCCAAGACCTGTCAACGATACAATTGTATGGAGATTCAAATTCTACTATGTTAAACTTAACTTGCAAGTTCACGCCCCCCAACATATACCGCAAGGACGATGTCTTGGAGTGTGTACTTGACCTCACCGCTGAAGCCGACCAACAATATTCAATTGGAACTTACGTCTGCCTCGCTCAAGCCCATTTCTTTCAATGTGTTGAGCGTGTTCATGTTGATCGAACTACCTGTATCAACTAAATTCGATGGATGAGAAAATTACTAATAGATAAACATATGACTCGTCCGTCATGGTGTTTGACCTCACATGTGTCGGTGGCGGCGTATGTTATTAAGGGTAAGTTGCTTCCTCTTTTAATCTTAGACTCTGACGACGGAGGTGCGTGTTATCATGGATACTACTTCTTGCATGCCTCTTTGCTGCAGAATATGATATTCCCCACAATTTCATCCCTCCTGAAATACAATTGATAATTTTTGTAGGTACAAGGGAGGGAGATCGATCATTTGGTACCTTATCACGTCGGTCTATGGTTGCCTTAGTTCTCTCTGAGATGACATATCAGAGAAAGCCTTGTGCCAAGAACCTCACTACCTCCTTTTGGAGTGCGACGCACTCGTCTGTGCAGTGATCATGGTCAACATGAAAATTCCACCATCTCGTCATATCCTTTTTTTATTTTGGCTCGTCGCTTTTTCGTGGCCATCTGACATCTTTTCTGAACTTGTCGAATGTTGACCAACTCCGCAACGGAAACACTAAAGTTGTAAGATTGTAACTCAGGGGGCGGTGAAGGATGATCTTTCCACTCGTTTCCCCTCTCGTGGTTCTGACTCGATCTGCCCCTATCCTCGCGGTCACGGGAATAAGGTTGGCTTCGGCGATCTCTGCAGCTGTCCTCGTTAGACCGTCTGTCAACGCGGTCAGGACTGAGGTTGATTTTGAATGGCTCTTCATCTTCCTCCAGCTTGACATGCGTCATTGCCTTGACTTGTACGTCTTTAAAGCTTGATATTTCGTTAGCTCACGATACAACTCGTTGCTTGGACTAATCTCTGTGGAAATGCTTGAATGGATGTTGGCACGTCACAATGCAGGATCGATACCTTCACCTTATTGTACCTGTTCAAATAATCAAGCAAATGCTCCTTATGTTTCTGAATTATGTGATACAAGTCGTTGGACTCTATCTCCAGTTTAATACTACTAGCAAATTGAATCTTAAACGAATTGACTAAGTCAATGAAAAAGGTGATCGATCAATACGTCTCCATGACCCAAAATTTATAATGGTTTGTGCATGGGCACATTTTGATTGCACCCAAAACCGGTGCTAGTTATAATTTTACGGAGGCGGGATTTTCTAGGGCTTTGCAAAATTCGATTATTAACCGAAACCGAATTTAAAAACCGGTTCGATTAACGGCTCCTAAATTTCACTAGTTCGATTTTAGGTTCGGTCAGCACTAGATTTTCTCCGTACAATGAAGAGGGAAATTCTCAACTCATATCTTGTTTCTTCGTTCTGTGACTCCCACGCTCTCTTCATCTCCGGCGAACATCTTGTCGAGTCGTATATCGCTGCGCTTAGGTATTTAGATTTTCGATCTTTTTCTGTTACTGTTAATTTAGTATGCCGATGCTAATCGCGTCTGTTGATGAGATTCAACCTGAAATTCTGCTGTTTCCAACTGAATTCGATTCCGATAGGATAGATTAATCGATCGAATCGTTGATTCATCCACTCCCTTTCTAGTTTCCGTGATGTGGCTGGGTCCTGGCCAATGGTTTCTCTTCTCTCAGATTGGGGGTTTTCAATGCAAGATAGTCTTGATTAGATTTTGGTGGGTAGACCTTGCAATTGATGGGCGGTTGATGTTTAGGCTTTGTTTGTGCTACTTAATATTCAAAAACAGACTAATTTAGGTTGAAGATAGTGATTTAGCTGCTGTTACTAAACTGGTTTTGTTAGTTTGTGCAGAAAGAAGTGATGGGGAAGCAGTTGGGAACAACTGGAGAGTTCTTTAGAAGGAGGGATGCGTGGAGAAAGCACCCAATGCTGTCCAACCAATTTCGTCATGCCACTCCTGGTCTTGGCATTGCCCTCGTTGCCTTCGGTGTTTACCTTGTTGGCGAGGCTGCTTACGATAAATTCTTGCCTTCTTCGTCTTCGTCTTCCCATCATTGAGTTCAATCACCTGGTTAGTTTCATTTTCTTCTGTACTTTTGTAATCTGTAGAAGCTAAGTTGAAATGCCAGTAATGAATGCTATAGTTGTATGTTCTTATCCTTGGTTTTTTATGTAACATTAGCTGTCTACGAAATATTACTCTTACCATTTTCCGGAATGCCAAACTATCTATCTGAAAATGTCCTATCAAAATCACTTCCTTGCTAACTATGTTTAATCCAAGCCCCTTCATTTTCCTATTCCTTTCTGTAAGTGATGTAGTTACTCATTTCAGATGGCAGATTTTGTTGTTCTAACTAGAATTCTGTACAAGAGATAATGCAGCACTATTCACCTTTTAGTAAGCAGCAACCCAGTTAATTTTCCTTCACAGAATATGTCTTCTGCAGTCAACACAACTTAGTAGTTTTTTCACGAGTATTATTTATTGAACAGATACGGAACGAAGAATGGCAATGTATGGTTTTGGTTACTCTTTAGATGTAACTATATATGATAGTAAATTTTCACATTGAGTTTTCACTCTAACAACCAGATAGAGTTTAGGAGTCCTCTTGTGTGAAAATTATTCTGTCATTTGAATGTGGATTTTTCGTGGTAAATCTGATAAAGGGTCATTTCAGTTGACTTGTTTTATGCTAAAGACATTACCAATAATGATTTTTAACCAAGATTGGTACTTCTTTTTTTTGCAAACAAGAAATTTGATTGTGTTCGACGTAAAAAAGAAAGAAATTCCATGGTGTTTAAATTAGCTGTTTGTGGGCTAGGCTTAAATACGGTTAAACATATCATACTGCAATCAAAGCTGACTCGTCTTTTGCTAAGGCTCCTTCAGAGTTATTATGTCTGTGATTTTTATGCTATTGGTCTTCTTATCTTGCAGATAGAAAGGAAAATATGAAGTATCAAACAGTCGGCTATCAGGTTCGTTTGAAGAGATATGTTTTCAGTTTCTCATATGTGATCTTGTCAAATAAAACTCTTGCTGTATGCCTGATTTCAACATGATCTAGAGCGAACAAAGTTCAGGACTATCGTTTGCTTGACTTTATATCATGGCCTTATGCCCATAGACTATAAGCATTATTGAAATGAAGCTCAACATTTTGAATCACTGTAGAAGATCATACTCTTTCTTTCTTCCTTTTTTCTGTTGACACCCTTTTAGCATACAGTAAATGTCTAAATGAGAAGGTGCTGTTTGGTATCCATGAAATGAGTCATAACACAAAGGCCGTACATTGTGCAATTGTAGTAGTAAAACTTGTTATACAAACAAGTAAGTTTGGTATCCATGAAATGAGTCATAACACAAAGGCCGTACATTGTGCAATTGTAGTAGTAAAACTTGTTATACAAACAAGTAATCGACATCTTACCTATATAAAAGTTGGCTGTCAAACGAACGAATTGAATGAAATCGGTACCTAATTAATAGTATATTTATGTTAGTCTTTTTCATTTTTATTAATTAATTGTCATTAATTCTAATCCATTTAAGTCTTATTGATTAATTCTAAATCCAATTAATTCTTTTTATTTTCATTATTAATTATCTTATTCTAATTCTTATCTTATTTAATTTAATATCTAAAATTTTATCTTCTTATATATTAAAAGGTTGATTGTCTTTTGTTAAAAATTAATGTAATTGATATTTATCTCCACCACAATCAATATTCCTAATCTTTCATTCTTAAACCTTAATAGTTCTCATAAAAATTTCTTTTTGCATGTTGGGTTTTTAATGATTAAAAAGAATGACTATTAAATTAAAAATACAGCTTCACCACTGTAATTTTTAACTTTTATCATATTCGTATTATAAAATTTATGTAGTCGAATTTCATTGATTGCACGCAAATCGTTGAAGGTTGAGACTTTTGACTCATTTCCATAAAATTATATATATGAACCAATATAATGTTCCAAAATTACTACAAACATAAATATCAGGAAGTCAAAAATACTTATAACTACAAATATTGACAAATTCGATAACAACAACAAAAATATAAAAAATAATGTGTAATTACATTAAATTACATACGAAAATCTATAATTCATGCGCGAACATGAAGCTTGATAAATCCATAAATCTATATAAATTATTGCATTTCATATATAATTAATATATCATAGTAAAAATATATTTAAATAAATAATTGAGCTTTGCGTAGCAGGGCAACCCGTGCCTAGTTTTTCCTAAATAAAATTATGATGCATTGCACATTTGCACATACTTATAGTTATACCAAACATAACAATAATGAGGAAATTTGAAGTTGGATCACTGGGCCGAAGATGGATGTCACCGAAAGCCCATGTGAGCACTTGTTATCTGCCCCAAGTTCACCACTTGAACTATCCTTACCAGTTTTTTTCTCTATTACTTTTTGTTTATAAAACAATCCTCTCACACAATACGGAAGAACAGTTGTATTTCTCTGGAGAATATAAATCTGTAAAGTATAGTCAACGATAGCCATCTTTTAGGAGCATCAACTTCGCTCTTATGTGCAAATCACTAGCTACCACGAAAGTGTAGCTTAAGAATATCACAACTTTTCCTTTTCTGTAAGTTTCCCTATCTCTCTTTCTTAATATTCTCTTCACTCAACGTACTCTCATGCTTTTTATAAGTGATTAAACTTGACGATATATTAATTTCACAATTTTTTCCTTTATGCTTAAACTTCTTAACTAAAAACATGTACAAATAATACATGGTTGTATATATCGGATTGCATGATTACAACTCATGTATATATGTGTACATATACATGCATGTTTGGAGTTAGTGGAGCATCTCCGAATCTGACACAAATATAGTCTGACATGAATACTTCTGTAGTTTCCGTGTTCAAATAATGTGTCTCTGATCAATTATTTGGATTTTGGACTGCCTTTCAAAGCTGCAATGATATCCTTTTTCTAGCTGAATGGACTTTCAAGTTCGTAAATTATGATGTGTTCAACTTTAGTCCCATTTGTTTTTTTAAGACTATTTACGGTTTAAGAGAATTTTTCGATTTCTGACTATTGTATAAGGGGTGTATAAGGTAAAATATGGTCATGAGTGGTCTTGTTTGATTCATATCAATGATTACTTTAACAATATCAAAATTTTACAATTTTAACTAACTTGTAACGAGAGATATTGACGAAACAAAACGTGCATCGGCAAATGTGCCCATTTGAAATGAGAAGATTAAAAGGGGACCCTCCGTCCCTTAATATAAGGTCCATTTGTTTTTTCGACACTATTCACAAACCGAGAGAATCTTCTCGTTTTCTTGCAATATATAAAAATAAATATAGGCATGCGAAATCTCGTTTGATTCGTCTCAATGAGTACTTTGACAATTGATAAAAATTATATTTTTTATCATCGTATATTTAGAGATATTAACGTTACAAAACGTATCTCTACAAATGTGTCAAAAGCAAATGAGAAGATCAATAGGGGACGGAGGGAGTATTATATACTTTTACATATACCAATGCATGACAATGAGTACTTAATTTGAACGAAACTATAAGGCCGTTTGACCCCGCACCCGGTTTTTTATAACTAGCACCCGCTTTGGGCGCATTCCGGGTGCGTCCAATTTTTTTTTTTTAAACCGGGTCAATCTTGGGCGCACCCTGGATGCGCCCAAGAAAAAAAATGCCGTCAAAATTTAAAAAAATCCGGTTTAACTTGGGCGCATCCTGGGTGCGCCCAAAACTGAATCGGATTTTTTTTAAAATGTTTTGGAAGCATCCGGGATGCGCCCAAAGCGGGTGCCAGTTATAAAAAATGGGTGCGGGGTTTTTCTCGGAACTATAACCTAGAACAATAAGTACACATTGACATGCAATATGAGCATCCATACCAAACCATAACTAAAATGAAAGAATATTGGAAAGTGCAAAGTGGTCCTTCTATAACTTTCAAGTCCTCGATCGAAAAGGTTCTTAAAATCAATTTCACACCACACACAAGGCAACATCTGTGATCTGTATGCTTTAAGTTCTTCTAGCTTAGCTTCTTTCTTTTGTGCAATTCTCACCAATATTGCATAAGATTCTTATACACATATATGTCCATATAAACTAGCACATTTGCTTGTATCTATACTTCTTTCTAGATAGCTTTAGCTAGGGGAATATCATATCTGCATTGGCATTTTTGAATAATTCCTTTCTTCTTTCAATTGGTTTCTTCTACTTACCCCTTCGTTGACGTGTATAATGCATTATATTCAAAGGATTCTTATTTTGTGTAGAAGGGCGCGAATGATAAATTAAGCTGCATTCAATCATGCATTGATTCTAGCTTAGAAAAGAGGAACCACACTTCATTTTTCCTCCCAACTTGGACCGGTAGGGATCCTCTAGTCCAATATAATAGTCCATTTCATGGTCCAATTGTTGTGATTGGTTCAAATGATATTAAAAAATCCTATATAACTATTTAGTTTTAAAAAAATAAAAGAAAAATACTTATTTGAACTAATCAAAATGAATGGACTATGAAATGAACTATTATTTTGGACTAGAAGATCCCTACCGAACTTGGACCGACACTTGACTCATTAAACGTTATAGCAGAAGGTTTTAAGTTCATGAGTCTTTCCATCGATGTATATGAATTTAATTTGGTTGGTGGAAGACAAAAATAAGCTAAAAAGGAGATACTTAGCTCAAAAATTTCAAGAACACTCATTAACAATTAGTATTAGGTTGGAATTTCATCTATTAAAATCATGTAAAAAATCATCATAAAGGTCGATTCCGTCATTCTAACATACACTAAGATAAGATTGTGCAGGCAAGTTTTCCTTAAATAGTTTAGATATATAGTCTCGTTAATTAATACGAGCATACAAAAAGCTCCGGATCTTTTTTGTAAACGAAAGTTTGATGATATTACATGATAGAGCAAGCGTTAGGATTCTCATCGCTAAACATCCAAGAGTACTTCTCTTCTTGAGAATTTGGAGGGGGAAGTGCTTGTGGTGCATTCTTTACATATCCTGCAGGTGCCTTCTTGTCATAAGCTTGAGGGGCATAAGGGTAATATACCACATTGTACGGCACATACGGCCAGAATTCCGCCCTCTTTCCGGTGTTCTTGATCCTGTTCAAAACCCTATTTGGCTCCACGTGTCCTGTTACCGTTACTTTGCTTTGTTTTCTGTTCACCTCTACCGTCTTTGCCCCTATATAAGGAAACCATATATACTATAAGGACTCAAAAACAAAACATCTACATAAGCTAATGCGTTTAGCGTTTTAGGTACCTCTCATCCTCGAGACGGCATGTTTAACTTTCCTTTCGCATCCGTCACAATCCATCTTAACCTTGATTTCTACTGTCTGCAAACGAGAGAAAACATAAGCACACATAACAACTATAGATCATCTACATAAGCCAAGTGAACTAATAAAGGGAAAGAGACCGAGAGTACAAGGTACCTGCAATGGTCTGCGCTTTCTGAGCTTAGGAGGGTAAATGTCGCAATACTTCAATATATGATCTACAAATCCCATCTTATAATGTGTTTACCTTCTTCTAAGTGTTGTTTTTGTTGCTCTAAGGGGAGAGAATGGTGGAGTTTGATCAAAGTTTGGAGAGCTAGAGTTAGAGAAGAAACGATAATGGATTGGAAGATATATATAGAGTAAGTAAAGTAGGTAGTCGATCCAAAGAAGAAGTAAAAAGGATAATGAAGATGGGTACGTACTTGGCTTTTTGAGTTTGCTTTGGCCTTTGAGGATGTGGGGAAGGAGTTAAAGAAGCTACTAGATAGCTTAGCCCATAAGGGTGTTAATTACTTCTTTCTATACAAAAGATAGAGTAGTGGCTCTTAGTTTCTCTAAGGGTTCGTTTGGTGTTGGTATGGTATCATATATGAATATAGTGTCGATCATGTATAAATCTTGTGTTTGGCTTATATTGATAATATTAAACTGATTTTCGTAATAGTACATATAGACTTGCACTCGTTACAAGCCTAATACATGCATATTTTTAGTGAAGTTCGATTGTAAAATAAACTGATATGGTATGAAAATGAAAAAAAAACATATGAGAATGATTATTAATGGATAAATATACAAATAAATATCACATGTACAGCGCAAATACGCGTATATGTATAATTAAATACATGCACATTCATAGATGTGTGCATGTATTAACACTGCACATGCCTACGTGTACACATATAAATTAAGGAATGTACAAAGAATGTCCACTTATTCGTACGTTTGTATCATAATCATATTAGTACCAAATCTTTCCCATTATTGAGTTTTGTTAGCTTTGTTTAGACTTAAGTTCTCACGTACGTGAGACTTAAGAACATCTCAAGAATTAGTATTATATATTATAGATGCATCATATTTTGAACTATATATGTACACATATACGTAAGTTTTCGCTTTCACCTATAGTATACGTTCCTTTGTACACTTGAATAAGATTGTATTCACACGACCAACAAGTTTAAATGCTACCATATCCTCTATATATCTAGATAGGGTAGGCGCACATGAGCTCCAAATATTTACTCCCTCCGTCCCATATTGTTCTTCCCATTTCGAATATTGCACACTATTCACGGTTGAAGAGAATCTTCTTGTTTTATTTTGATATATAAGAAAATATATAGTCATGTGGGATCTTGTTTGATTCGTATTAATGCGTACTTTAATAATATCAAATTTTAATTATTTATTATAACATACAACGAGAGATATTATGGATACAAAACATGTCTCGGCAAATGTGTCGTTGAAGAAATGGGAAGAACATTATAAGACGGAGGGAGTATATATTGATTACTACATACTCCCTACGTCCCTTAATGATCTTCTCATTTGCTTTTGACACATTTGTCGAGACACATTTTGTAACGTTAATATCTCTAAATATACGATGATAAAAATTATAATTTTTTAATATTCTCAAAGTACTCATTGAGACGAATCAAACGAGATCTCACATGCCTATATTTATTTCTATATACACTACTAGAGAAATGTCTTTTCCTGACGGATTCTTACCGACATAAAATAGTGTTGGAGGTGTACTGACGAATATTTTTGTCTGTATTTCCCTCAGATTTAGCTTCATACACTTCCTGACACTCATGATTGTCGGGTCAAATTCCCGACGATAATTTGCCAATACTTTTCAAAGTCGACAAAACAATGATAAATAAAATTGTCGGTATATCTAACAAAATCACTTCTCGATGAGTATAAGCGTCGCTAAGAGCCGCACCCATTCCCACAATAAAAACTATAAATATCCACAGTTATATCTAAATTGTTGGCAATTATTTCACATAATATTTAGTTGGATATGATATTATTCAATTTGATTTTATTTCATATAAGTAAAATATATAATTTATATAATTTTAAAATCATAGTAATTAATTAAATTATAGACTATTTTATTTTATGAGGTTCATTAACATGAAATTAAATATCACAAGTATATAGCATATATATTAGCTAAAAAATAGATTTATTATATTTTTTAATTTTATTAATGTACAAAGCATGCATATTTGATTTTATAGATTTTGATCGACATATGTGTTGATTTATAAGATTCTCCTTTATTTTTGAAGTGGTGCTACTTAACCTCTTTTATCAAGCACGATCGATCCCACGTTCTGAAATCATCATCTGAACCCACGATTTTCAAGTACCCAATCTTCCACTTATATAACTTCACACCGCCACAACCGTAGTGTCTCTTGTCATCCTTTTTCTCTTTAAGAAAAGGAATCCATCTGTTTAGATGTTTAGGTTTGATGATCGGCGGGGGCGGGGAGCGGAATCCTGATAGGCATGGAACGCGTCGAGCATGATTCATCATCGGCGTGGCCAATATCGTCTCAACTTCATTCATCCTCCTCCTGTCTTCCTAACACAACTGTCATCAACCACCGGTTGGACATCCTCCGATGCCTTACGCCACTGCAAATTTTTCTTGCCTCTTCCTCGTTCGGGTACGAGAGCGCGACTAACGTCGTTGGCGAGAGCGACAACCACATCATCTATGCTTCTTTTCTGCCTTGCCGGATGCAAACGCATCAGCACGGTGATCGGCCGGACATGCACTTCCTCCTCTGCTGTAGCGCATTCTTATGACGGGCTTCATGATACATGCCTTGTCGGATGTTTTTCTTTCGCTGGGAGAGACTAATACACTATAAGTATATGTCTATCTACGTACTTAGTTTTTTTTTTGTGGCTCTACGTACTTAGCTTATCTGAACATATGTTCAGCCTAATCTTTCCATACTACTGTATATGAGTATGTGCTTGAATATTTGTAATATAAATTTTTTTCCTTATTAAATAGCTAGAAATAGGATTAACTTATTATTATTTGAATGAAATACAGTGGTTTGGACATAAAAATAAAACCCATATATACAAAAATAAAACCCACGTTAATAGCTAGATTGGTGCCGATGAACACAATCATCCATTTATGATATCAACAATTATAGATGTCAGAATTATTGCTTGACGAACGGAAACGTCGGTGTAGTTTCTTAGGCAATCGACAATTATATTTGTCGGAAATTACTTACCTACAACTTTGGTTATCAGTTATCACTATAATCTACAAATATAATTGTCGAGATTTTTTTTCCCGATTAATATTAGCGTCTGTATTTCATACAATTATATGCGTCGGTATAATAGATGGGACAATAATATCCGTTGGGAAATTTATATCGACGAATAAAATTGTCGGTTGTTTTGATAACCATAACTGTCGGTATCAACCACACCGATTATTCCGACGTTTGAGACACTATCAATATTTCCGTCGCCGTTTGTGATGGATTCAACTATCACTAAAAGGCATTTATCTAGTAGTGATATTGGAAGAAAACGAGAAGATTATCTCGGTTTGTGAATAGTGTCGAAAAAGCAAATGAGCCTTATATTAGGGGACGGAGGGAGTATGATTTATGCATATATATCACACTAATTAATTAATTACAAACATATATATAAGAATATAACATCACATATGATGATCATATATCCTTCTATCTTATATGTAATCCATTCAACGCCACCAATTGAGAGCCTAGCTAGAAACTTAGAAAGATATTGTGTATACACTTGGCGTATTTATTCCAACAAATCGAACGTGATCGAGAATGAGATTAATTTGACCAAACCAATATATAAGGCATAAACTTGTGCATGGATGGCTTAGAATATTGAAGTGGCTTATTAATTTTCAATCATGCATATATACAAATGTCCATATCGATCCCTCTCTACTCTCTAGTCTCTACTAATAAATATATACTCCATATATAAAAATTAAAGTAGGAATATTCAAAGTAGCTACCCCAAGTGGGTAAAACATGTGGTGTCACTACTAGAAAAAAGATAAATTAAAATTTTTTTTTAAGTGGGTATTAGGCATGAATAATTAAATGTAGTGGAAAATTCCAACAGAGGATGAATAGTGGATAAAAGGTGCGTGAGAAATGCTTTCCACTCTTGAGAAAGTGAGTTTTACCCACAACCAACTTTTTCAAATTTAATTATTATTTTAGAAAATTTTAATTTCCAATGAAAACAACTATGACAATTTTGCTACTAACAATTCGTTGGTTTGCTAATTTGTTAATTAATTGTTTTTTAATGACTATTTTACAAATTATCCTTTAATCCTTTAATTGGTATTAATTAACAATAAGAAAGAAATTACATTAATTATATATAAAAACTGAAATTTACATAAATATCAAGAGAACAAGCCCTGTTCAATTACAAATTACATGACTTCAGCAAAAATTCACACACACACTAACAAGTTAAAAGTTCATCTAACAAACACACTAACAGTTAAAAACGAACAAACACACTAACAGTTAAAAACGAACAAACACACTAACAGTTAAAAACGGACAAACACACTAAAGTAAAAATGGAATAACTTAGTTACTGCACATCGCTACTACCGGGTAAACCAACATCATCAGTTGCAGCATAAGACGTACCACCTTGGTTGTGCCGGGAAGTAGAAAACACAGATGGATCAGTCAAAGGAGATGAAGAACGAAGCAGTTGCTGCATATATCCAGTTGGTTGATGAGCAAATGAATTAAAAGGATTAGTAGCAGCAAATGAACCAACAGCAGAAGGACAGCTAGGAGATCCATAGAGAGGAGGTGGTGCGGTGGAATTCAATAAGGATAAAAATGGTGAATCATTAACCTGTGGAGTAGTTGGGTGTGCATACCGAGAAGATAGCTGGATTTCCATCATCTTTTGGAACACTTGGGCATTTTCTTCTCTTTGTTTCATCAGAAGGTGTTGAACTCTTTCCTCCATTGATTTCTTAACGTCCTCTTCTATTTGTTTCCTCACCTCTTCCTCAAATGTTTTCCTTAGCTCCTCCATTTGACTTGGATTCACCCGATCTCTATGAAGACAAGGCCCGACAGCAGCCGGGTTTCGAGAATTTGGCCCCGGGCTATTGAAAGATCCTAGACCGAAGATGTTTTTCTTCTTTTGCCCACCAACAGCCTCTAACCACAGCCTCTCCGCATCTTCTTGCGTTAACCCTTCAGGATGAGATTGTATGAATCTTTCACATAAAACTTTGTAGTTTTGCTGCACAACAATCATTTTTTTATTAGCTTCATATCGTAATATACTTATCTTACTCAAAAAATATGAACATTATTGTACTTACTAGCCCAATCTGTGGCCTCGTACCAGAGCATTTCCCGTTTCTTTTTTTATAAGTTTTCTCAATTAGCTTCTCTTGTGACATTCTCTTCCCATGTTTGCGCTCCTAATACAAAGTAGATGAGCATGTTCATACATACACAGATGAGTAAGACAATATGAGAACTACATACATATATGATATATAGTACATGAAGAAGTCAAATAGATATGCATGATTACTATTTCCACGATCAGTCTGAATCAATCTATAAAAAAGCTTTCAGTTTCACCATAAATATGTAAGAATAATGCTTAGTGACTAAGTGTGTGTATATGGGTGCAGAATGGAAAAGTACTATTTTACTGACCAAAATTAAATCAAAATGCATATATTCTACAGAGTACAAAATGGCAGCAACAAATGGCAGCATCAAAATGGCAGCAGCAAAATGGCAGCATCAAATTGAATCAATATGCAGGCAAGGGATGTATTTTAAATTTTAACTGTTTTAGCAGTGATGAAGCTCCATATATGTATGTATAATAATCCATCAATCTTGATAGATTGACAATTAATCGATGGCAGCTTTTCATGCTATATTGTTGCATGCACCAGGAAAAATCAGTCACCAAAGTTAAAGGTGGTATTTATGAACCCAGCTGAAGTTCTCAACACTCCTAAGATCACACTCCTAAGGTTATCAACTTCATATAGGCAGAATTAAGAAAACAAAATGGTAACCAAGAAAAGAATATGATGCAAAAAAGTACTGAAAAATATAAAAGAGATATAAGGATTGTAACACTTACATATTCAACCACATGTTTATACAAAGGTTTAGATCCTCCACAATAGTTTCCAATGCCATTAGGAGCTTTAGAAGCACAGTTGCATTTGTTCACCTTACTTTGGCGCTTGAAAGATTCATCATACTCCAAACCCTTCAACAACTCTTCCCAAAATTCATCCTCCACAAAGAAAGGTCTTTTTCCTGACTCTCTTGCCTGAGCAAACTTGGAGCGCAAGTGTTGACTACATTTAGCGCTCCAAATTCTTCGCACCTTTTGTGCATGCTTGTCTTTCCAAAAGAAAATATTCTGCCATACATATCAGAATATACTAGGCAATTAGAAAAAATCTAAATACAAGATAGTTGAATTAATAATTATTATAGATTTCCTAATCATGTAATACCTTAAACTCTTCCCACCAGACAACATTTTTTGGGTCATCTGGAACTTTACTCTAACAACGCCATGATCCCTTATAATACTTATGCATAATTGAATACCAACTGAATTATTTTTTGTACTGATTCAAATCAGATTGTAAAGTTGAACTTTTTATATATATTGTAGATTAGAGGTGCTAGGCAACCAATTAAACAATAAGGGTCACTCTAGGGGTCAAGACATAAGTAGGAATAAAAATAAAAATAAAAATAGACATTGCATCAAAAAAATCATTTAGCATCAAAAAAAAGCATTCAACATCAAAAATACTAGTATGGTAGAACAAGATTATGTCTACATCAGGGGGGAAATTAAATACCTGATCTTTCTTGGGAGTCAATTTCACCGCTCAAACCAATGCTAGGAGGCACTAGAGTTACTGCTTTGATGCTGGGAGAAGGTAATGGTAACTCCTGACTCTGGTTTGATACGGGAATTTGTAAATCTGGAAGACCTGCTTGAATCTCACCATCGGTGCCAACATCTCGTGGTTGCCTGTTTGTAAGTGCCTGAATTCTTCTTCGCTGCATTTCTGCAAAGATAAAGGAGGAAGAAAAAATTAGTAATCGTTCTTTGTTACTAGGTTCTTCCGGAAGAGGTCGGTTACCCAAAATCAAAACGCAGAAGATGGGAGAAATAGAAACGGAATGTAAGGGGTTTCTAAAGAGGTTATAGATGATAGAAAATCTTTAGCGGGAGGTTTCCCTCCAAAACTAAATTTAACAACACTAACCCACGTTTATAGCTCAAAATAAAGCATAAGACCAAATTGATAAAGATCCTTACACGAGCCATAGCAAGGTTGACCGGCGAGTACGATCTCCTTGTACAAGCTTCAATTTGATCTGCAAGCTTGAATTTGAAGGAAGAGAGGTATGGCTGCGGCTGCGCTCTAAAAACCCTAGAAGAGCATACACTCATTTTGATCTGCTAGTCCACTTGAATATATTATATATGCCGAGTAGTACTGGTACATGTATTTTTATTAATTTTTTTATTCTTTCTTTAGTTAGTCATACACTCATACTGCCATACACTAGTAGCATGGCAAGTAATCAATTTTTTATTCTTTCTTTAGTTAGTCATACAACTCCTACTCCTACTCCTACACTAGCACGACAAGTAAGGGGTTTTCATTCATTTTTTTATTTTTCTATTCTTTCTTTACTTGTAACATCATGAAAATCATCATATTATAAATAATAAGCCTTTATGATAATACTTATCTTACTAAAATGAAGCATAATTAAGAAAAATCCAATCAGTAAAAATCTGAAAGACATGCATATTCAAAATCTTTTGACATACTAGCTATTATTTAACAACGAAAAATATATTTTTTCGTACAAATTCAACACATGACGTTGATAAAAAAAAACTAAGTGTTAATATTCATAATTTCTCATGAGTAAGAAATTGTTAAGATGTGAAAATAATTAAGTAGATTCGAGCTCACCTCACTAGACGTTGTCCGATTCTGACCCAGTGGTCCAATCAAAATTGGTTTCATGTGTACTCTCTCCTGTTGATTATTATGAAATAAATATATATTGATAACTATAATAAAGGATTTTAAAGCTAGTATTAAATATAATGCTAAAATTTTCTCATTACCTGTTTGATCTCTTTCGTCATCTGAAATGTAATATATATCATTCTCTTCATCTTCATGTACTAGTCCAATATCATCCAACTCATCTTCTACATCAATATATTCGTCATTTGGGTCTCTCAAGTCTTCTATGGGTACATCATCAACATTTAGCACTCCAACTTCATTGTCTGGTTGGTATGCTTCTTCAATTTCCGTCCATGTTTGATCAATTGTGCTTCTGGCTTTTGTTTTACACACAACATGCCACTTAGCTCGATCTCGTTTCGCACCAGCGTATGGTATATAAGATACCTGAATAGCTTGTTGAGCCAGAATAAAGGGATCATCTGATCTATAAAATTTTGAGGTGTTAACCTCCACAATATCATATTTTTTGTTCACTTCAACCCCGTCAGTTGGATCAAACCACCAACATTTGAAAAGAACAACTTGCTTTGCAGGAAACCCTGAATACTCTACTTGTATAATCTCTTCAAGCAAACCATAAAAATCATACGCTTCTTCTTCAGAATACGATCCTCTGACCCAAACTCCACTATTCATCGCAAATTTACCTTCTCCTCTCTCCAAGGTATGAAAAGTGTATCCATTGATCAAATAAGCTGGAAACATGGTTACTTTAGCACTTGGACCCACAGCTAAACTGTTCAATAATACATCCTCCGTGTGTTTATTTTGTATCTGTTAACAAACATATTAGATTAATAAGTTCATTATAAAAAAATCATGCATTAACAAGAATAAGCCATAATAAAGTACATACATATGTTTTAAACCAAGGAGTGAATTTTTTATCAAAGTCTTCATTGGTTGCCCCACTTTGCAGGAGTAGGAGTACTACTCTACTTTAATAATCCGTATTAACCTGTATTTCTAAAAGTAGGAGTGTACATTTAATATTAAATATTAAATGACAACCCATATTTAATAATAAATCAAAGTAGAGGAGTACTACTCTACTTTTTTTTTTGTCAGACCTTTAAACCTATCATCTATTTTATTTGAATTATTTGAATGATAATCCGTGCAAACCCATTTTTTTTGTTTTTGACTTCTTCTTCTGGGTTAGTTCTTACAGAAACCCATTTTTTATTTCTTGTCATTTCATAATCGTTCTTGCAGAAATCCATGCTTTATCAACATTTTTTCATTCACCGCGATAGCTCTCTCTTGTACAAAGGGATGGGCATACGCTTGTTGGGCTGGTGAAAAGAGGAGAGGGATTTTAAATTTAATTTAATTTAATATATAAATTATTTTTTAATATATATGGGACCCAATGGAGTGCCCTCTTATGTTTACCCACACCCACTTTCATTGCTAAGTTGTAGCAACACATTTTAATGTGAGAATTTGTGTCCCATGATTATAATTGTGGGTGAATGATCATGGGTAAATGAGGGATAAATATATAAATTCCTTTTTTAATATGTGGGACCCAATTGAGTAAATTTCCCACGGTTAAATTGGTGGTAAAAGCTCTATCCACAATTGCTTTCATTGCTAAATTGTAGCAATAAATTTAAATGTGGGAATTTGTGCCCCATGCTTATAATTGTGGGTGAATGATAGTGGGGAAATGAGGGATTTCTAGTAGTGTGTTCTACTCCCCTACTTGTCCTCTATATTGGAGCCGGTTCTCGAAGGCCTCGCGAAGCGCAGAAGAATCAAGCCCAGTTATGGCACGCGACCCGGATCAAGCCCAAGATCGGCCCACATGAGTTCAAACAGCCCACGAGCATGCAAGGCCCAAAGGAGAAAGTCCGGTAAGATCAGGCTCAGGAAGGGTAATATCGTAAATGACTCGCGTGGGGCCCGAGTGAAGGTATAAAATTCTAACCGAAAGGAGAGAGAAGAGACAGAGCATCATTACCGGAAAATATCCTTTTTCCTTCTTCCTCTCGAGAGCGAAAAACACTGAAGTTCTCCATTGCTTCAATCCTCCCAATCGACCTTATTCCCGAGGCGTTTGGACGATCAGCACTTGGATTCCGACTCTCGGTGCTAAGATCAAGCTTTTGTGATAAGAATGAGTGAGTTCCGAGGTGATTTGAGTAAAGTGTAAGAATGAACTTTTGAGCTTGCTAATGGAGTTTGGTTGCTAGTTTTTCCTTTCTCTTTGCCTTATTCTCTATTCATTTGTGTCATTTCGCTTCGCTCTTCCTTTCACTCTTTTGCACATTTGCTGACTTGGGCGTCGGAGAGCCAAATCCGAAGCCTCCCCCCTCCCGGTTTGGTTGCGCAGGTGTTTGAAGCTCAAGAACAAGGGATTTGCTCAAGGAGAAGATGGAGAAAAGCGGAGTTTGATCGAGTGAATTGTTATCTCCAAGTTGTTTTTCGAGAATTGCGGAAGAGGTCCTCAGCACTTAATTGAAGATTTGGTCCCCATTATCTCGCGAGGTGTTGATCGCGAGATATCAATTTCGGGGATCCAACACTGGCGCCGACCGTGGGGACCTCCTCACGCAAGTAAGGCATTCAAAGACTCTCGTGAGATTTGCTATAATACAGATAAGGCGAAAATGCACACTGGTGGCGAGGGAAGTGGTGCCGTTAACAACACCCCTTTTCAGACGAGAACACAACAAGAGGTAAACAACTTGCGAGCACCTCTTCCACGCGTGGAAGAAGAAGAAATCGTCCTCACAGGGCAGCCATTGATTCAGTATCGCGCATTCCTCCAGTCCCTAGAGCAGAACGCTGGAGGGGTTCAAGGCCAGGAACAGCCTAGGGTTGTGTCCCGCGAGGCAGGTCAGAATCAGGGTAATCAAGAGCAAGTCATTGCAGAAGAGAGTGCCGAACATGTGCCTGATGACAGAGTCTCGGTGTCGTGTGGACCCGGGGTCGAAAGGCACGAGAGAGCTAGTCATCCCAGTAGATTCGATCTCAATCAGGCTCCCGCGAGCAATCAAGAGAACCAATCAAACAGAGGAAGGACTGGCGCAAGGGGGTATGGGACTCGCGTTGAACGCGAGCCTTCCCGCTACCAGTATGAAAGAGAACCTTACTACCCTTAGGCAACCTATCTGCACCAGGCTTACGAGGCCTACCCACCTCTCAACCCTTCAGCTCTTTTTGGCCCGATTGCCTTCGCCGATCACATTGTCAGGTCAGTTCCTCTACCCGACTTCAGATTCCCAGTGATCAAAGAATATAATGGTAAAGAAGACCCTAGCGAACATCCGACTATGACATGGATGCTTAATCAACCCTCAGGGAGCATCGCTTCATTCGCTGACTTAGAAAGGAGTTTTCTCTTGCACTTTGGTTCCTCTAAGAAAAGAAAGGTTACTATGCAAGAGGTAGTAGGCGTCAAGCAGGGCCCTAATGAGTCACTCGAGAGCTATGTCAAGAGATTTTCTGAAAAGATCCTGGAAGCTGAGGATTTCCACGATAAGACCGTCAGGGTCGCGTTCTTAGATGGTCTTAATGACGGAAGTTCTTTCAAGAAGTATTTGTACCGCAAGAAGGAGTTGGATTACAAGGGCATGCTCGAGAGAGCGTATACAGAAATAAACGTGGAGGCACATACAGGTCTCGCATTAAAAGGTAACAGTCAGAATAAATCCGCTCAGGGTCAGAAAAAAGATAATCAGAATTGGGGCAACAAGCGGCACCAGAACAGTCAGGGCAAGGATCAGAGCGACTCGCGTGCGCCGGGTTTACAGATTCAGGATCAGAGCCAGGGTCAGAAGCAGTTCAGAGGTCAGAATCAGTTTCACTCACAGAACTTTGTAGCTGAGCAAGATAACAGACGCGAGGGTCATAGAGGAGGTGGTCGCGGTCGAGGCCGCAATACGCCGGCAATGTGGTGCGAGTACCACAGAGTAGACACTCACCCTACAGAAGAGTGCAGGTCGCGACCACACCACCCGCGGGAGCAAGAAATATTAATGTCCCAGAGGAGGAATGACAATGCAGGCCGAGGCAATCCGAGAGGAGGTGCTAGGGGAAGGGGCGGTGGCAGAAACCAAGCCGACGCGAGGCAGCAAACCCCAACGCGGAATGACCAGAATCAAGGTCCCAATCGCGACCAAAGGCAAAATTTTCCTCGGTTAGACGACCATGTGGGCAATATCGCGGGCAGGCATGCACCCATTCCCCCAAGTAAGCGAGAACAGAGGCTTATAAACAACGCACCTTTGCCTCAAGGCACCCCCATATATAGTATCGCGAGGCCGAAGTCAGAGCCTTACACACTTGTTTTCAACAACAAAGAGGTAGATAGCTGGGCTGTCGAGGCTGCGGACCCGCTTGTCATTCATGCTCAGATCGGGACGAAGCTAGTAAAAAGAATTCTTGTTGACACTGGGAGCTCAGTCGATATACTCTACTGGGACGCGTTTGAGAAAATGGGTATTGATCAAGCAACCCTCAGGCCTACAAAAACTACTCTGGTGGGTTTCGCAGGAGATAGGGTGAAGGCCCTGGGAGTCGTGACCTTAGATCTTATCCTGGGTGAAGAGGCCGAATCGAGAAAGTCAGAAAAAATAGATTTCGTGGTGATCCCAATCTCATCCTCCTACAACGCGATCCTTGGACGCGAGACTCTATGCAAGTTTGAAGCAGTGGTATCAATCTGCCATTTCTGCCTTAAGTTCCCGACGCAGTCAGAAGTAGGAGTCGCGAGGGGGAATAGAGAGGAAAGCCGCATCTGTTACGTGTCGTCTGAGAAGGGTAGTACCAAGGCTTTGTTCGCTAACCAATTGTTCATCCCGGGGTTACCCCATGTAATTGGAGAAGCAGAGTTAGAGGTACGTGCCTCGCCTAGATCACGAGATACAGATGAAGAAGAAGAGGGACACAAGCCACATTTTGATGGGTTTGAAAAACAAACAATCACTCCTTTCCTTAACAAAGATGAAAAGTTGTACGTAGGCGGAAGGCTAGATCAAAAAGTCACGCAAGATATCGAAGCTTTACTCACACGCTCGCGAGATGTATTCGCGTGGACCCCCAAAGATTTGAAAGGGATACCCGCGAGCATGATGACCCACTCTTTGAATATCAGCTCAGACATCAAACCACGCAGACAGAAAAAGCGGAAGCAAGCAGGTCCGAAGAACGCGACTGCGGCAGTTGAGCTCGCGAAGCTATTAAAGGCCGGCTTTGTGAAACCAGTGCAGTACCCGACTTGGCTCTCGAATGTCGTGATGGTAGAGAAAAATCCAAAGGGAACGGGAAAGTGGCGCATGTGTGTAGACTTCACCGGCCTCAACAAGGCGTGCCCCAAAGACAGCTATTCGCTCCCTTCCATCGATCAGTTAGTTGATTCAACCGCAGGTCACGAAGCATTGAGCTTTTTAGATGCGTACTCTGGGTACAATCAGGTCATGATGAATCCGGCTGACTCAGGGCACACGGCTTTTATCACAGACAAGGGGACCTTCTGCTATAAGGTAATGTCATTCGGTCTAAAAAACGCGGGAGCCACGTTCCAAAGGTTGATTGACATGATTTTCAGTGACCAGAGGGGTGATACAGTGGAAGCTTATGTCGATGATATAGTGGTTAAGAGTAAGAAGCAGACAGATCACGCTTGCGACCTTGCAGAGGTTTTTGAGACGTTGAGAAAGTACGGCATGAGTCTCAATCCCGAGAAGTGTGTCTTCGGCGTCACAGAGGGTAAGTTTTTGGGTTTTCAGATCAGCGCTCGCGGGGTTGAGGTTAACCAGGACAAAGTCCAAGCGGTAATAGATTTGCAACCACCAAGGTCCACTCACGATGTTCAAAGATCCGTAGGAAGGGTTAATTACCTCGGAAGGTTCTGTGCAAAACTCGCGGAGAGAAATCTCCCTTTCTTCGATATACTGAGGAAGCCCAAGAGCTTCGAGTGGACTGAAGAATGTGAGAAAGCGTTCGTGAGCCTCAAGGAACACCTAGCTAAACTCCACACTCTCGTGTCACCTATACCTGGAGAGAATCTACAATTATATCTTTCAGCCGGAACGTGAGCCGTCAGTGCAGTTTTAGTCAGAGAACAGCAGGTCCCTGTCTATTTTGTTAGCAAGGCACTACTGTCGGCAAAAACCAGGTATTCACCCATCGAGAAAGTCGTACTCGCGTTAGTAACCGCCGCACACAAGCTTCGTCCATACTTTAACGCTCATCCCATTGAAGTGTTGACAGACTTACCCCTCCCGTCCTTCATGAGTAAACCGACAACTTCCGGAAGGCTCGCGAAGTGGGTAATCGAAATGACAGAATTTGATGTAGTATACAGACCTCGTCCAACCATCAAAGCACAAGCTCTGGCCGATTTCATTGTAGAAACAAGCTTCCGAGAGTTGGAAAGAAATGATGTAGCTCCGAGGACCCCGCGTGGGTAATGCACATTGATGGGGCAGTGAATGTAGACGGTTGTGGCGCGGGGTCGTCTTAACCTCCCCGGCGGGAGACAAAGTCGATCACGCCATAGCGCTGAAATTCAAAGTCACCAACAATGAGGCGGAGTATAAAGCGTTGATCGCGGGGTTAGAGATCGCGATCAACGCAAACATCCACGTCGTGAAGTGCTGTTGTGACTCACAGATTGTCGTGAATCAGATTAAAGGGACTTACAAGGCCCGGACAGGCAATTTCCCCAGATATCACGCAAGAGCATCTACACTGATTTCCTTGTTCAAACACTTTGAGATAGAAGCAATCCCGAGGGAAGAAAACACGAGGGCAGATGAGCTCGCGAAGCGTGGCTCACAAGCTCAGTATGCTAACATGGAACATTTGGATATAAATTCGATCGTCGTATTCAAAGACGGAAAGAGTCAGTATTTTTGGCTGGTGAGATCAGAAAGCGCCGTTAGCAATCAAGTTGAGCTAATGGAGATAGATGAACCAACAAACGATTGGCGCACTCCAATCATTCAGTACTTGGTAAACGGAGCAGGGCCGTCAGACCCCAAAGAAATGAGGAAACTCGTCTCTCAAGCTGCGCGTTTCTACATGAGTCGCGGGAGACTGTATAAAAGAGGTTATGTCCCACACGAGCTCAGATGTTTGTCAGAGATAGACAGTCAGGTGTTGATAAGAGAATTGCACGCGGGGTTGTGTGGAACCCACGCGGGTTGGAGACCTATGGTCTATAAAGCACTCAGACAGGGTAGCTTCTGGCCCACCATGAAACAAGACGCGCAACGCGAGTCCCAGAGCTGCAAACCTTGTCAGTACTTTGCTCCGGCTTCCCATCAACCCGGGGTCGAACTTCAGATAATGTCTAGCCCTTGTCCCTTCGCGATGTGGGGACTAGATCTACTGGGGCCCTTCAAGCCAAAGGCACGTGGGCAGCTCGAGTACATAATCGTGGCAGTCGATAACTTCACTAAGTGGATCGAAGCGGAAGCTCTCGCGAGCACGACGGTTCCTGCCGTTAAAAAGTTCCTATGGAGAAACATCATCTGCAGATATGGACTCCCACACGAGATAGTAACAGAAAGGGGTCCACAATTCAATTCGCCTCAGTTGCTCGCGTGGTGTAATGACATGGGGATCGCATTAAAGATCGCGTCGGTGGCGCATCCGCATTGTAATGGCCAAGTGGAGGTTGTGAACAAAAGCATTGTCATGGACCTGAAGAGACGGCTAGAGGGTTCTAAGGGGAAATGGGCTGAGGTGCTACCTCTTGTGCTTTGGGCTAACAGAACTACAGTGAAAAAGGCCACCGGGGAAACACCTTTTGCTCTCGCCTATGGTGTAGAATCCACGGTACCAGTCGAGTTCATTGTCCCCTCAGATCGCGTCATCCAGTACGACCCGACTGACAACGATGAAAAAATGCAACTAGAGTTGCAGATGAGAGACGAGACTCGCGACCTGGCTACAATCAGAGCGGCAAATCACAAAGCCAGTGTCGCGAAGTACTATAACAAACCTGTCAAAGTGAGGGGATTTGTCAAGGGAGACCTCGTGCTCCGCAAGACAGAAGGGGGAAAGCTTGACCCCAATTGGGAAGGACCTTATATCATAGATCGTGAAGTCGCGCCTGGAGCATACCGCCTCAAAGATCACTCCGGGAACCATGTTGCCAACTCTTGGAACGTGATGCGACTTCGTCGCTTCTACGCCTAATCCTCCCAAAAAACCCAGGTATGGTCCATAAATACTGCGAAAATGTTTCTTTCCTATTTATAACCCTTGCCTCGCAAGAGACTAAAGCAGGTGATCACCATGAAATGATAAGTACAGATTGTGGAACCAGCAATTCGTTAGCACGCGAGTCTAGGTTACCAAAGAATAAATGCCACGACTTGGTCTACTCAAAGCTCGCCTACCCAAAAAAGGTAGTGCCTCGAAACTGAAAAGCCAAAAGCCATGATTCCGCTTCACCAGGCTGGGCTAAAAAAATCTCCTAGGTCGCGTGTTCAGCTTCCAAGCTTGAGCTAAAAAACTCTCCTTGGTCGCGAAAGCATGGACGGGTTTATGCCAACGAGCTCACCCGCCATGATTCCGCTTCACTAGGCTGGGCTAAAAAACCCTCCTAGGTCGCGTGTTCAGCTTCCAAGCTGGAGCTAAAAAACTCTCCTTGGTCACGAAAGCATGGACGGGTTTATGCCAACGAGCTCACCCGCCATGATCCCGCTTCACTAGGCTAGATAAAAAAACCTCCTAGGTCGCGTGTTCAGCTTCCAAGTTTGAGCTAAAAAACTCTCCTTGGTCGCGAAAGCATGGACGGGTTTATGCCAACGAGCTCACCCGCCATGATCCCGCCTCACTAGGCTGGGCTAAAAAACCCTCCTAGGTCGCGTGTTCAGCTTCCAAGCTTGAGCTAAAAAACTCTCCTTGGTCGCGAAACCATGGACGAGTTTATGCTAACGAGCTCACCCGCCATGATCCCGCTTCACTAGGCTGGGCTAAAAAAACCCTCCTAGGTCGCGTGTTCAGCTTCCAAGCTTGAGCTAAAAAAATCTCCTTGGTCGCGAAACCATGGACGGGTTTACGCCAACGAGCTCACCTGCCATGATTCCGCCTCACTGGGTTGGGTTAAAAAACCCTCCTAGGTTGCGACGCAGCTTCCAAAGTTGGGCTAAAAAAAACCTCTTTGGTCGCGAAAGCACGGACGGGTTCACGCCAACGAGCTCACCCGCCGTGATATCTGCGCCCCTTTACATGCGACAAAACCGTCAAACGCTGGGCTGGTGCATAAGCACCACCCACATCGTGAGCAAAAACGTTGGGTTGGTGCGTCAGAACCACCCACGTCACGAATAAAGCACGTTGGGCTGAGAGCTAAAAACTCCCACCTAACAGGCTTCATTCGCCTCATGACCCGCTCGCCCTTTAGCATTAAAGCGTCTAAAAATACATAAAGTGTTGAACGTCTCTCTCTATGTTGCAGTGCTAAGAAGTCTCCCAAGAATAAAGAACCTAAATGAAAGCCCCGTCGCGAGGGTAGTCTAGAGCTAATACACACTTCGTATCCATGTAAGATCCTCACAGAAATCCCATAAAGCATCGTACACCACGCGTGATTCTGAGAGTCATATGACTAATGCAGAGTACCTCGCGAAAGTTAACAAAACATTGCTCGGAAGGCCACTCCAACGACAAAAATTTGTGTGACGTCCTGAGGCTTTGTAACTATGAGAGCTCAGGTAAGAAATCTCGCTTTGAAAAATGCCAAAAACATTCATAAACATGGAACAACCCGTAAAGTGAATTCATCATATGCAGGATAATCCTCGCGAGTGAACAGGCAGAACAAACAACCAAAGAGAGAAACCCTATCAATGGCTAGCACACCCGCAGTGACCAGGTAAACGGATGGACTAAGTAAAAAACACTTTACGTTTCCAACAAGTTAATAGCCCATGACTAATCACGCGTGTGCAATTCCACAACTATCGTACATGGTTTTCTCGGAAGGCTCAGTCGATCGCAAGATTGAAGATGATTTTCTCTATTTTCGCTATTTCGCAAAGACTAGTGTGTAAGGATCATGGGGATTCGTTTCTTATTTAATATATATATGAGGGATCGTATTTGCAAAATACTTCTCTCTTATGTTTTTATTTTTCGCGAGATGTTACCCCCCTCCGAAAAACAAAAAAGGGGGATAGGGTGAGATAAGTATGAATAAACAAGCAAATAAGTAGAAGCGAAATCAAAATAAGAAAATTAGAGCCCCAGGCTCGCGACTACCGCAGCCGCATCAAAAAATTGTAAAACATTACAAGGAGCCCAAGACTCGCGACCTACACACGTCGCATCAAAACGTTGTTTAAGAAAAAACCACAAAAAAAACATTGTCTGCAATAATCGTCATTTACAAAAAGATGATAGAATCACTTCCCAGCAACTCCATGAGTTGTCCCCAGATCAGCGTCGTCTTCGCGACCCGCCTCCAGGTCCACCACATCGTCATGGGCAACAACGACCTTCGACGCGGACCCCTCCGCTTGATCCAGGAATTGACGTTTTGGAGAACATCCAATAGTGTCAAGAAGGGCATCAGGAGCCAGCACCTTCCTCTTCTTATTAGAGGAGAAGCAGACGGGGACGAGGGACTCGGCAACGCGAGAGGAGCAGGCTCTAGCGTTTCGGGCACAGGTGGAGGTGCCATCTTTGGAAGAGGAGGCTTGCGTACCTGATGCTCCTTACCCTCAGCAATTCCTTTCTTAGGCGCAAGGTTGGTGACGCTCCAAGCTTCGAGAGGAGTATCCCCATCGTCAATAAAAGTCCCCGGCACGGGAGGTTCGTACTCGGGAAGCTCGGTAGAAAAGCCGCATAAGTCTTTGGCACTAAAAGGGAAGTCCTTAACGTTGTATTTTTGCATCTGAACCTTCACCATACAAAGGAGTAGTGTGTTAACAGCATTACTATAAAAGTCCACGCGAGCACGATGACGATAGCCGGCACAATACTCCACTACCGCCATATTCTTCTCGTAAGCAATCCTTTCCGACATCTTAGCATGGATGTTCTCGTTCTCACGGACAAGGTAGTTCACTTGCTGACTGTATTCAGAGACTATGTTGACATGGGTGGCCCTCTCACTCGCGAGTTGCGCCTCGAGTTCTTTTATCCGCATGTCTTTCGACTTCAGTTGCACATGAGCTTGCGAGAGTTCCGTCTCCAAAGCTTTCTTCTCCCCCAGAAGACGAGTTTTAAACTCCCGATTAGCATCGCGAACAGCCTTATCGTCAGATTTCATCTCCTTGATCTTGTCGTCAGCCTTGAGAGTTCTCCGACCAGTGCTCGCAATAATCATCATCGTCTGCAAAGCAAACAACTCATAAATCATAAAGCAAAATCCAAAAACAATAAGTAAGGACGCGAGACCCACCATGTAGAGCAGCTTAGCCATGCCACCAGGTTTCTCCAAAACTTCCTCGTAGAGCCAAGGCTCAGGAGGAAAAATGGTCTCGGTAGAAGCGAAGAAGGCACGCGTAGCGTTCAGACCATGAATGAAGGTAGGAGGCACATCAACGTCTCCAGTAGGTTCAGGAGATGAGGCAATTTCCACCTCCCTTGTCCTCTTGCGAGGCCCCTCCGGGATCTTCCGCTTCCCTTTCTCGCGAGGAGGAAGTTCACGGTGTGACTCTTTCCCGGTGGGTTTCTCCTTTACCTTGTCCAAGACAAGAGTGTGAACTTTCTTAGGCCTAGAAACATCCTCAGGTGTAGAAGCAGCCACCCTAGCCGGTGATTCTTGGACAACAGGAACGGTGGAAGTTGTAGGAGCAACAGAAGTGGCGGGAGCTTCGCAAGTCGGTGCCGCGAGAGTAAGGGACCCGGTTTCATCAAAAACCAACCCGTCCAAGTCAGGCAGGTCGGAGAGCATGTCGGCATCTGCACAAAAACGTAAAGGGTGAGCAGTGAGTCAACCATAAACATCAAAAACAACCACACGAGTTAGAACCTTTAGCGTGCGCTTTAAGGCTAAGCCCCCTAGCGACCAGTAACGCATCGGTAATGACAAGCTCAAACCTCTGTTGAGCGGTTTTATCAGGATAATCCTGATAATCCCGGATAAACTTGTCGCGAGTCTCAGTCGGAAAGAAGCAAGGCGACCTGTTCCCACTTGGCTCGCGTACTTGGACAAAAATATTAGAACCCGGGGGAGGACGGACCAAAAACCAACCGGTTTTCCACCCCTCAATCTTCCCCGGAAGACAGTAAGCACTAGTCACTTTAGTCTGAGCGGTGTAGAATCCCGGCTCGCGAGCATTCTTCTTGTAGGAATTGATAAGAGCGTGGTGAGGCGTGTTGGGGATCACTCCGATGTCCTGGCACCTCATAGTATAAACAATTAGCGAACTCCAGAAATTGGGATGCATTTGCGAGGGACTGGGGCCTAACTCCCCCATCACTTCAGTTTGGAAGGAGGTCCAAGGGAGACGGAAGCCGGCTTCCAAAGATCGTTTGCTAAGGGCAAAGAAGGGGCCATACTAATCGAGAGAAGTCCCCTCGTAATCCGGAAGGGCAAAGATAGTACCCTCTGGGAACGAGTACCGGCTGGCCAGGAAACGAAGGTCATCAAAACTAAGGTTACTACGCTAGGCTGAGTTGGGGAAAGATACAGGAAGACGCGGGATCGTTTACGCGAGTAAGAGCTAGGCTCACACCCATCAGAACCCAGCTCAGAACCAGAAGTAGTGTGTCCCGAGTACTCAGCTTGCGCCGAGCGATCAGAGAAATCATCGCTACCTGAAAGTGTATAAGAGAGAGTCAGTTTTCCAGGGAAGGAAAATATGTCGAAAAAAAGACCCTCGCGAGGTAAGACAACGCGAGGAGGAAGGAATAAAAAGAACGAGGAATCCCTGGAAAAACTAAACCTGAAGGATCAAAAGAGAAGTTGAAACGTTTTCGGAGAGAACCAAGCCAAGAACACGGTGAACCTCAAAGGATCAGAAATGGCGAAATTGGATAGAAAGGATGAATCTTTGGCCAAGAAAATTAGAAGCAAAAGAAAAGATATTAGAAACAGAAGAGAAATCGACCTAACCAACACCTAATCAACAACAATTTCGACAGAATACGGATCTGAACACAAAACTCGAACATAGAATCTGACGACAGTTGCCAAAATGATGAAGAACACCCCACGGAAAAAATTCGACGAAAACCCTAAAATCAAAACGAAGCAAGAAACCGAGAAGACAAAAGAAGAGAAGAGTAATGAACTAACCTGCCATCGAAGATTTGGGAAGAACGGCGTCAGAGTGAGCAGTGAAGAAGATGAAGATTGTCGGCGAAAAGCTTTATTCAAAGAAATTTACAGGGAGAAGGAAGAGAAGTCGAAAAGAGTTGAGGAGAGTTAGGAGGAAGAAGACGAAGACATATATATAGGAAAACGCCGGAGAAAGAAGAAACAACCAGAGCAAGACACGTGGAAAACATGCGTAAGGCGCGGGAAAAATGAGAAGATTTCGAATTCGAAACGTCGTTCAAAAAGAGTCCGAATAAATGTTCACGCGAGAACACCTCGCGAGGCCGACAAGAGGAAACCAAAGCGAGAACTCGACTTTAATAAGACAAACCCAAGCCTTAGACTATACAGTGTAAGAGCTTGGGGGCTGGATGTTGGAGCCGGTTCTCGAAGGCCTCGCGAAGCGCAGAAGAATCAAGCCCAGTTATGGCACGCGACCCGGATCAAGCCCAAGATCGGCCCACATGAGTTCAAGCAGCCCACGAGCATGCAAGGCCCAAAGGAGAAAGTCCGGTAAGATCAGGCTCAGGAGGGGTAATATCGTAAATGACTCGCGTGGGGCCCGAGTAAAGGTATAAAATCCTAACCGAAAGGAGAGAGAAGGGACAGAGCATCATTACCGAAAAATATCTTTTTTCCTTCTTCCTCTCGAGAGCGAAAAACACTGAAGTTCTCCATTGCTTCAATCCTCCCAATCGACCTTATTCCCGAGGCGTTTGGACGATCGACACTTGGATTCCGACTCTCGGTGCTAAGATCAAGCTTTTGTGATAAGAATGAGTGAGTTCCGAGGTGATTTGAGTAAAGTGTAAGAATGAGCTTTTGAGCTTGCTAATGGAGTTTGGTTGCTAGTTTTTCCTTTCTCTTTGCCTTATTCTCTATTCATTTGTGTCATTTCGCTTCGCTCTTCCTTTCACTCTTTTGCACATTTGCTGACTTGGGCGTCGGAGAGCCAAATCCGGAGCCTCCCCCCCCCCCCCCCCCCCCGGTTTGGTTGCGCAGGTGTTTGAAGCTCAAGAACAAGGGATTTGCTCAAGGAGAAGATGGAGAAAAACGGAGTTTGATCGAGTGAATTGTTATCTACAAGTTGTTTGTCCAGAATTGCGGAAGAGGTCATCAGCACTTAATTGAAGATATGTTCCCCATTATCTCGCGAGGTGTTGATCGCGAGATATCAATTTCTGGGCTCCAACACTCTAATCCCAAAAAATGAATTTATTTACCTTTCTTTCGTGCACTCGATCTTCCTTTGTAAAGCTACGTCCCAAAAGAAAGAATCGTTAACATGTAAGCTAGTGAATGAAATGTTGTGAACTTTTTTTTTATTCAAATGCAGAGGGAATACTTATATTATAGTTTGGAATACCTAATTAGTCATATTCTATTACATTTAATCATTAACGTCACCCTCATGTAACCATATGCATGATATCACTTGTAACTTTGAAGTGTCGTGTACATATATAGACTAGCATGCATATACATCATGATTGGTAAAATTTTCAAAATTTGCCATATGAGATCTTGGGACGTGTCTTTGGAGTTCCTAAGAAACTTAAACCAAACAACGTAAATTTTACACTCAAAGACACCTAAGACTCACAATCTTAACAATGAATCTTGCAAAACATCAAGCATAATAATACCCGATTTTGATAAGCATTGGCTCTATAGATAGATCAGAACAGAATCGTATATATGTAGAGCACTGACGTCACACATATAGTATGGTTGTATGGTTATGGTAATTTTTAGATCAAGGGTAGCAAAGATTTAGGGTAACGGAATGATAACATTAGCCGAATTTGATTTTTTTTGAATGAAATTTCTTTTTCCATTTTTTGTGTGTTACAATAGCCTTATACTTAATTAAAGTGTATTTTTTAAGCAAGTTAAAAAGTATGTTTACGTTAAATGCTCACATTTGTTTTGTTTTTTGTTTTTTAACATTTGGCATATATACTTATGCGGGTTTGTGTGATTCGTCAGGGCTCGTTCGGAATTGGAATCGAGTGAGAGACATATCTGGTGAAAGCTGGGATTGATACGGACCCCACGAAACTGGTCTCGCTCGATTCCGATTTCGAACGATCCCAAACAAGCCACTAGGATCGGTACGCACGGACTTACGCGGGTTCGGGTGGCTCGTTTGGGATCGTTCGGAATCTAAATCGAGCGAGATCAATTTCGTTAGGTCTGTATCGATCTCAGCTTTCACCAGATATGTCTCTCACTCGATTTCGATTCCGAACAAACCCCGGCGAGCCACCCGAACCTGTGTAAATCTTGCTATTGTAAATGGAGATTTACATATTCATTCCTCAATATCAGATGACGATCCAACAGGTTTCAAAAGTTTGATTTTTTTTGTAATAAGAAAATGAACTTTAAACAACATTTTTATAATAAAATAATAATATTACATTATTAATTAGACATTGTTTTTTTAATTTAAATAAAATAAAATACGTGAAAAATGGGTTTCTTATCGAGTTTCGAGAAGTTTGAATTTGACCCAAATAGATTTCATAAATTTTTGTGTCGGTTCGGATTGGAACGAATTTTTTCTGGTCGGGTCGACCCGACCAGAGGTAAGTCAAAATTTATATTCTCTATAATTGCAGTTAACTCCAAAAGCCCAGTGGACTACAATGGGCCTAATAGACGGACAAGTGAAGGAGCCTATTGGACTACAAGATTGTTAAGTGAAGTCTCAATAAATCGGGTTTCTAACTCTTTTTTGGTAAATAATTTGTGTGTGTGTTATAGCCTCTTTTCTTTATGGTTTTTTAGTAAGATACATTAATAGTTATAGTGACGATTAGTAAGCTTAGAATGCATTCATAATAAATAAACGTTTTTATAGTTTTATATGTATGTTTCTTCGAACTTTATAAATCTATTAGTATCTTCCTCAAGATTCATCGACATAAAAAACGTATCAATAGTTTTATATGCGAATGATTATCTATCTTCTTTTTTTGGTGAAAAATGATTATCTATCTATGTTATATATTAAAGCTAACACCTTTAGGGGTCGTTTGTTTCTATACCTTGGGTATAGGGAATCGGTATGGAAATGTGCTAAACCTGTTTTTGTGTTTGATAGAATAGGTATCGGTATAGGGAATGGATATGAGTCATTCTCATACCAACAAATTACATAAGATCTCATACCCAAATAAAAATCAAGGTATGACTTATACCTAAGTTTATAAGGCACCTCTCCCTCTACCAAACACAAAAGGCTAAGAATCACTCAAACTCATTCCTCATACCCAACCCGATTCCTCATTCCAACCCGATTCATATCTCAATACCAAACGAGCCCTTAGAGCTTTTAGAGTGATTTTAGACTTAGTTTGTTAAACAATTAGTGTTTTCTTTAATTTTAATTATTAATAGATTGCATAATTATATTAAAAATAAATTTAAAAAATTATATAAATTATTCCTTTCAACAAAAAAAAATACAAGCTATTCCATTGAGAATAAAAGTTGTGTGGAAAGTTAATATATATTTTTAAGATAAAATTAGGATAATTATTTATAATAAAAATTAAGTCAAGCTAAGTGTATAACTTTCATGAAATAAAATATATTTTTATAAATAGTCTTCAAAAGGATAAAACTAAACTTAATTTGCTTATTTGGTGAAAGTTAAATTTTATTTTTGGACGAACCAAAAGACATAAAATTTTCAGACAAATAATATGAAATTTTCCGTGCATAACATGGATCACTGTGCTAGTTAAGGTATGCATATATGAATGAATTATTCACATACACATTGGTTCACATTCAAATGCATATACATGAATACAAATTTTGCAGATATTAATATATTTAAAAATATATAAAAAATAGATGCACATGAATGTGAAGAAATATACCTATATTCGTTCGTTTTTAGTTTACGGAGTATAACAGATTTTATATTTTTCAAAGTATCCTTTACTTTCCATTATTTTCAAGGTGTAGTAGGGGAAAACCCAACATCTAGAAATTAACGTGTGTTGTACAGTTTTATTGAAATTAAATAGAACTTATTGGACCAAATTCCACCTGCTCCCCATGAAAAGAGGTACGTTATTAACGGTGGATTTTAATCATCATCGCCAAACCGACTCGATCTCATCTCAGTAATTGGCGAAGAAACCTCGACGTTCTTATGAAACTCGGTTGCTGAAATTTAACTTTTCACAGTCTAGTGAAATAACAAGGGTTAAGTCCTTTTTAACTTGTATTGATTTGTCAATATTATATAGTCAAAACCTAATTCCAAAGAATTCTGGAGTAGCATGTTTTCTGGTTTCATCAAAAGTCAAAAACAAAACGGTCCGCAACAACAAAAATCAAAACAAAATCAAAGTTTCACCCTAATTTTCTTCTTTCCACATCCGCAATCATCGTGAAAATGATTATATAAAAAAAAGTAATAAATAAATAAGCAGAAAGTTAAACAATAAAGTAAACCTCAATTTGATTAATCACTATCTACCACATGTGAGTTGGCCCATGTACTTGCTTTGCTTCCTTCGTGTGTTGTGGTTTTTGTCACGGATGATCGACTTAACAACATCTTCTCCCTCTTATAGTCTTATTATATACCAGCATTTATATTACATTTTTAGTTTCTAGATTACTGCATCTGCATCTCATTTCAAATGGGATAAAAGTAGGACTTAGATGAGAATTACGAACAATAAACAATGATGTTCTGAATGATGCACAAAACAATACACGCGTCCTGAGTTATGTAGATCATGAAAAATATAAATGTATCCATGATATTTAATTATTTATGTACATCCTTTGTAATCCTCATTTAAATTTGTATCTCAGTAAATATGCATGAAATTAAATTCACTTTTACAACATGCATTATCTTAATGTGCATGGTAGACACATTATTAATTCGTTAAAATACATTAGAACGTCATTCTATATATCATCATATATGATACTTGAACTAGTGGTGATTTGCCCACTAACTCGGCCTAACAAAATCCAAAAATGTATTTAATTTGGCAATAAAACACACATATACAATTGGTAAACGGGAATTTTGTATGGGCATAGTGCACCTATCTAGAATCAACACCTTATACTGTTTGTCATCATTGTCATCAATTTATATTCAATACTAAGAGGAAAGAAAAACTAAAAGTGAATCTTAGTTGTTGCACGCTTTATATCGAGTGAGTTTGCATTAAACAAAAATGATTGATCTATTCGATTTCTTAAACCTATATGACTATATCTAACCCCTAAAAACACTACAAGAAAAACCGTTTTTAGCAACGATAAAAGTCGTTGCGATACATATCAAGTCGTTGCTAGGTCGTTGCCGATAACGCCGTAGTGAAAGGCTATTGCAACGACTTTGTTCGTTGTCAAAACAAACATTTTTCGCAACGACTTTTTTTGTTGCTAATTAGTTGTCTTGCTAATAATAGTCCGAACTCGTCACATGTTTTGCAACGCTAATGTCGTTGCAATGCATGTCAACGTATTGTAACGGCAAATGTCGTTGCAATACATATCAACGTATTGCAACGTCATTTGTCGTTGCAATACATATCAACGTATTGCAACGTTATTTGTCGTTGCAATACATATTAACGTATTGCAACGACATTTGTCGTTGCAATACCTATTAAAGTATTGCAACGACATTTGTCGTTGCAATACCTATTAAAGTATTGCGTATTATCTGATGTTTTGACAACAGCTATTGTCGTCGTTGCGATAGATCATTGCTTTGCAACGACATTACAATATCCTCTTGTCAATACCTGTTTCTACCCTTATAATTCACATTCAACCAACCTGTATCCAAAATCATAAACACAATAACTTCGACTATATAACCTTCAAAAACTTGTTCAAATTACAAGCTGTACCAAAATCATGTCTAACATTCAAGTATTTAATTTGCCAACTTAGCTACATTCCGAATCATAAAACCAAAATCATTTCATAATATTTGTGTCATCCACAATATCCCAAAATCATCCTTCGACATCTACTTGTTTCCCTGCACCATTGAATAAAAAATTTCATATAAACAAGGCTAAAAACTTACAATTTATCTATTATCATACAAGAGCAAAATTCAGTTTGCAAATCACTTCTATAAACAAAGGAGATAGTCATCATCTTGAGTTGACTTTATAGAAGATTCCTAGAGTTTGCAGATCACTTCTGTAAACGGAGTAAACAGTTTGCAGATCACTTCTGTAAACGAAGTAAATAGTCTGCAGATCCTCTGTCTATTATCAAACTAGAAGAATAAAATTATTTAAGTTTTAATGATTCCAGAAAATGCAGTTTGCAAAACAAAATTAATTCAGTTTTCAGATCCTTAAATTCCCAGCAACTAATGATTCCAGATAATAACTCTTTTGTTGATTAGAAGGTTGGTTTAGGGTCATGCATCTCTAGTGGAAAAGGGTTGATTAGAAAGTTTGTTTAAAAACATACCTTTTGACATAATTACCGAACACCCGTGTTTGCAAGCTGCTGCAACATTTCACGCTTGAAATCTTCCATTGCTTGTTGTTGTTTTTTCTGGTTCTCTTCTAATTCCTTTATCCTTTGGTCTTGTTCCTTTATCCTTTCGTCTTGTTCTTGTATTTTCCCTTGTTGTTGTTCCATAAGTCTTTGTTGTTCCAACTGGTTTTTTCCTTTGGTATAACCATGTAAAGCTGTCCCTTTTCCACGAACATATCCAGACCTTGGCTTCAGAATTTGTGTCAATATTTCTTCTTGTGTCATTGATTCACCAGCTATAGCAACTACATTTTTCAGTTTTTCCTTCAACAAAATTCAAAAGAAGATTAGAATCAGAGAAAATAATGTAAAAGTTGCTCTATTAGAATCTATGATACATACATGAATTATTTTAGAACGAGTTCCATCAGCCCATTCAAGTTTGTCTTCTTTATTTGTACGAGTGTGCTCCATAAGCCATATCACATCAGCAGAAGGCTTCACCCCGCCATTCTCTTTTATCTAGCACATCATTAAATATTTATTAGTAAATTTACCTTAATTACAATGAATAACATGTGCAAATAATACTTAATTAACTACTATGTTAAGTCTTACCATCATTTCCTCAACTTCAGCAAAGGCTAAATTTCCAGTAGTATGAGCACATCTGTTCTCAGACAATCTGTTTCGGGAGTTCCTTTCGCTTACAATCTGTAAGATAAATTAAAAAATATTTTTATAAAGGAGCAACTATGAAGGTAGATAAATGAATGTTAAAAGAGTGAATACCTTGAATTCATTTGAACCATAATAATTCACACACCATTCCCATTGCTCTTGAGGCAAATCAGGTGGAGGATTTTTTAAGCGTTCAATATCAGTTTTTCCACATTCAGGACTCTTGTAGTAATAGTGCAATCGACTTTTCCATAGCCTATACAAACGTTGCATTGTATCTAAAACGAAATTATACATCTTCAGATCGCAACTAGAATCACTAACTTGAAACTTTTCCTGCAAGGCCAAAATAATGATTAGGACAAAAATATTCCATAACGCAATTCATCTGCAGTTTCGTAAATACACATTCTTTAAGCTACTGCATGCACACTATATTCGACTTCAATCCAGCCAATCAAAAACAATTACCATCAGCATTCAGCAACATACACATTCATGCCTTATTTGGTTCAAAATCATAGAAATGAACCACAAATTGGAAGAAACTAGTCCACTGTAATGTCATAACTCATATTTTTATCTCACTTCATACTCCTCATTTTTCATACGAAATTGATTTTCATCCATTCTAGTAGTCTACTTCTTTCCCCATATATGAAACTAGAAAATCAGCGAAGAAAACCTGTAAATATATACCACACTTCAGCAAATCAAAAGAAAAGTAAATAAAAAGTACCTGAATCTCCTTCCACATGCTGTCACCTGTAATAAATAAAACTTCTTTCCAATTCTTAACATTTAATGGCGTTTTGGTTCTTACCACACGACCACACTCATTCACCAAATGTCGTGCATTTTCTCCAATTGCTCGATCGATTTCATCAGGAATTTGGACAGTTAGTTTGCCTTTTCCTTTGATTTTCGAATCAATCACAAAACTTTTATACTTCCCTCTATTACCTCTTGGGGTTGTGTTACTTGTAGCTAATAACATGCAATGAGTGAAATGCAATGTTAGTTGTTTCTATAACCCCAATCCAAATTTTTAAACTTAGTATCAAAAACATTGATTTTACCTTCATTTACACTTGCGTCTAGATTTGTGGTTTCTCTTTGCTTCTCCACAACACGATTAATGTTTACTTTCCTAGGACGAGGAACTACAGCTTCATTCCCTTGCAATGGCATAGGAACTCTGCTAGCTAGGCTAGTCATCCTTTTTCTTTTTTCCAACTATATCTACAACCATATATATATGCACACATTAGTAGCCAAAAAAATGAATTTGGAAACAACGATATTCTGTTTTATTAAAGCATAGGAGCCAATGTGGCAAAATGAGCAACATATATTCAATGGTAATACTATACCTTCAGTCCTCTCCTTCACAAAACCTTCAGATTGACAATCCATGTTTGGCTCTTCTTGAACATCAAGTTCTTGAACTTGCTCTTCTTGAACTTGCCCAAGATTGGTATGACTCAACATTTGTTGCTCTCTTTGTGTTTCTCTTAATGTTGCTCGTTGTCTTTCTAAATCTACACGAGCATTGAGTGATAATCCAACCATATCAACGACAAGAATCAAAATAAAGCTTAATAAAAATAACAGAAGTGAAACATATAATATCATTACTTTTTGCAACAATTTCAATATCCATGTCAGATGGAACATTTTGCACCCTTTTAGTAAGGGCAGACTTTGTCATTGTTGTTCCTGAAAAAGTTGAAAGAGCAAAATCATGTAGGCAGAATCAGTATTTTCTGTATGCAGAATCCATGTATGCAGAATCTGTATTTTCTGTATGCAGAATACATGTATGCAGAATCTGTATTTTCTGTATGCAGAATCTGTATTTTCTGTATGCAGAATACATGTATGCAGAATCAAAATAAAGCTTAATAAAAATAACAGAAGTGAAACATATAATGAGTTTTTATAGTATGCAGAATCATTGTATGCAGAATCAAAATCTGTAATTTCAACATCCATGTATGTAGAATCAGTATGCAGAAACAATAGACATGTTTTGATGGAAATATAGCTAGATTAAATTTACAATTTACCTTTTCCATACAATGTACCACCATCTTCTGCATTACACCCATTGATTCGAGTAGACCGGATCATATTATGAAGTCGTCCAGAAGCAATAACACTACGACTGTCGGGTTTCTTTCCTCCTCCTCTTCCAGTCATCTTAGCTGCTTTCTCTTCCTCTTCCTTATTGACAAACTGAGTAAAAGGACTATAAAACATAGCATTTGGTTAATATTTTCTCCAAGACTTGCATAAATAAGAGATGATTATGAATAAAAAAAAGAAAGCTATGAAAATACAGATAAGTTATACTTGCAACACCAAAAAAATAATGTTCATAAAAACAAAGTTATGTCATTAATTATAGAATGCAATAAAAACATTACACAAAACAATATGAATGTCATTCTTTTCAGTCCAATGGTTCTTCTTCCTCTTCTTCATCATCATCAAACTCTTATTCTTCTTCAGTTGAAGTATCAAACTCTTCAATCTCACCATCATTGATGAAGTCATCATCTGCCTTCATTTCCTCAATCAACTTTTTGACCAATTCAACAATTTTAGCTTCGTGCTCGACCACAAAATTATTTGTAGCCAACGATTCAAGGGAGAAGTTAATATCCAGAGAATCACTATTTTGCTCTTCACCAGCAGACTCCACCTCAACCTGCTGGTATGCATCCATATCTAAAGCATGGATATCACCATCATCACTTGACATATCATAGAAATCCCTTGGTTGAGCCTTTATCACAAACTCCCAATCCTCGTTTCTTGGATCTTGTATATAAAATGCTTGCTCCACTTGTGATTCCAGAACATAAACTTCATCTGTCTTTAAAGATCTTGTCTTATTCACACTAGTGAAGCCATATTCATCTACTTTATACCCTCTACCATGGTGCCCTACATCAAACCATCTACATTTGAAAGCAAAAACACGATTTCCTCCAGGATAATGAACCTCATATATATCACTTAAAACACCATAGTATTCCTTATCAGAAGAGTCGTCGCCTTTGACCATCACTCCACAATTTTGAGTTTTTCTATTTTCCGAGCGATCACTGGTGTGAAACCTATAACCGTTTACAATGTATCCAGTATAACGCCTCACAACTCTTGAGGGACCACAAACTAGATTATACAAATCATTATCAACGCATCCATTTTCATGCATTCTGCGTACCTATGAGAATAACGTTTTGAAAAAACTATTATTAATCTAATATTAAAACTCAAATCATCAAAAAAATTATCATAACAAAAATAAACATACTCGATCATGTATCCATTTGGAAAATTCAGTTTTATGCCTTTTTTCTACATTTCTTGGACATTCTCGCAGTAATTCCAATTTGTGCTCTCTGTAAAAACGAGTTTGGAAAATATTTAAATACTTAAGTTAGAATTCATAATTAATGGAGTAGAATGTAAAGCTCGAAAAGAGAACTTACTCAATAAACTTGACAAGTTCATCGCAATTATGGAGAATGTAAGAATGCAGCTAATGACTCTCCTCAAACGATAGATGTACAGGAGTACTCTTTCCAATATAACGTCCTAATGGTTTAAATACCTCGAGATTTGAACGTGAAGTATCATCATCGACCTCATAGTCATCGTTTCTCGCTTTACGATTGAACTTAGTGTCAATATCGCTCATGTATCTAGAGCAAAATGTTAAACATTCATCTTCTAGGAATCCTTCAGCAATGGAACCTTCTGGATATGCTCTGTTACGAACATATATTTTTAATGTTCCGAGGTATCTGATGAGAATGAGATACTTTTAAGTGATATCACAAAAAAAATTATAAAATTAGATATGATAATCAAATGATATACCTCTCAACTAGATACATCCAACGGTAACAAACTGGTCCACCAATTTTTGCCTCACTTGCCAAGTGTACAACTAAATGCACCATTACATCAAAAAAAGCCGGTGGAAAGACCATCTCTAACTTGCACAGTGTGTATGGAATTTTTTTCTCGAGGGCTTCTAGTTCTTCAATAGTTATGCTCTTTGCGCACAAGTTCCTAAAGAATGAACTTAGCTCAACTAGAGGCTCGTACACTTGTTTCGGCAAGAAACCACGAATTGCAAGGGGAAGCAACTGCTCAAGAAAAACATGATGATCATGACTCTTCATTGATGAAATCTTCTTTCCGTTATCTTTGACACAACGAGAAATGTTCGATAAATATCCATCTGGGGATTTAATTTTAGAAAACATTTCACATATGGCAGCTTTGGCATCTGAACTTAGAGAGTAGCATGCAACAAGAACACGCAATTTATCACCATCTAATACAGGGTGCAACTCATCCCTAACTTTCATCCTCATCAAATCTATCCGAGCCTTTATGGTATCTTTGTTCTTGCCTTTAATTCTCATCAAGGTGCCCAAAATATTCTCGGAGACATTTTTCTCGATGTGCATCACATCTAAGTTGTGGCGGATCTTCAACTTACTCCAATAAGGCAACTCAAAGAAAATGCTTTTTTTATTCCACCCATATAACTTGTTTAAGACATCCCTTTCATTCCCTTTTCTTTTCTTAGAAGCCTTTCCAAACTTATCAGGTACTAAACGAGACAAGTGTTCTAGCACTTGATCCCCACTCAAAGGGATTGGTGCACGCCCTTTCTCCTTTTTATTGTTAAAGGAACGGGCCTCTTTTCTCCACCTATGGCTAAGTGGAAGCCAGCGACGATGATGTAAATAGCCACCCTTACTCATCAAAGATGTACGTTTCATCTCCTTATGGCAGCTTGGACATGCAAAATTACCTTTAGTTGACCATCCAGCCAAGTCTCCATAAGCGGGAAAGTCGTTGATAGTCCACAAAACTGCTGCATGCATTTTATAATTTTCCTTGGAATAAGCATCATATGTTTCAACCCCTACCTCCCATAGCTCTTTCAGTTCTTCAATTAGGGTTTGGAGGTATACATCTATGTTTCTCCCAGGGCTGCTAGGTCCAGGTATAAGTAAGGTTAACATGAATGACTGAGATTTCATGCATATCCATGGAGGCAAATTGTACGGGATAAGAACAACAGGCCAGACACTATGTTGTGAATTGTCAAAAGGTTGAAATCCATCACAAGCTAGTCCAAGCCTTACATTACGTGATTCTTCGGCAAATGCACTGTACTCCACATCAAATGACTTCCAAGCTAATGAGTCACGAGGATGCCTCATTACGTTATCTCCGAACTCATGCTTTTTGTGCCATTGCATATCTTCCGCCGTCTTTCTTGACATGTATAACCTTTGCAACCTATGCTTCAACGGAAAATATCGTAAAACCTTGTGAGGCACCTTCACACCCTTACCAGACCCTTTGTTAACACTTTTCCATCTTGATAAACCACAAGTGGGACACTCATTCAAATTCTCATACTCCTTCCAATAAAGAACACAATCATTTTCACAAGCATCAATCTTTATATAATCAAGACCCAAGTCCTTAATGAGCTTTTTTGCCTCATAATAAGAATTTGGAAGTGAGGTTTCATAAGCCTCACATTGTAGCTTCAGTAAACTGGTAAACGAACTGTCACTCCACTTATTGAGGACCTTCAAATGCAGTATTCTTACAATATATGACAGCTTAGACATGGCTTTGCCTTCTACTGTCAATGGCTCTTTATACTCTTTTAAGAGCCGGTAAAATTTTTGTGCATCTTCATTAGGTTCTTGAGCCATCTCGCTACCACTGATTGTCTGCTCATCTCCACCTATATTCATACCAGCCATGCCACATGCATCTTGTAGCATAATAAACCCATCATCATCATTATCTGAGTTGTTGTCGTGTCCTTCTACACTTATATGATCTGATTTTTCTCCATGAAATTCCCATAAAGTGTACTTATCATACATTCCCCGCTTAAGCAAGTCAAATCGCACATCAGATTTTCTTTTAAAAAATATATTACGACAACTATTACAAGGACATCTAATAGTTGTTGTTTCTCTTTCCTCTTCCTTGACACTTGAAAGAGAAAAATCAAGGAAGCTATCAACACCATTTACATAATCAGGGGATGAACGATTTCTTATTTTGACCCATGCCTTATTCAAGTCCATCTCCTATTTTTTAAAAACAGAAACAATTATTTTTAAAAACATTTTAACTTTCTATTCAACAACCAATACCTACTCACCTAAATAACTAAAATTGACACCACAATCAAATAATAATAAAACTCATCAGTCTCCCACATCAAATTAGTGCATAATTACATAAGTAATAACAATTTGTTCACAACAGTCTAAGTTAAGCTCGAAAATGGTAAATTTAAAGTGAAAGAGAGTGAGATAGGTGAGTATACCAGGTGTCCTTAGCAAATTCTTCCTTGTGAAAAAGCTCCTACCAAAATCTCCTTGAGCACGCTAATAGACTTCACTTTGATTTACCTATGTTTTGTAGCAGACAGATTCTACTCAACATATCATAAACGAAAATGAAATTGCAATATCATTGTCAATTGAAAAGCTGATGATAGAAAACAAATCCAGTAAACTTCCTTTGATACAACTCAAGAAACTTATCCATACAGACAAACCTAATAATATTAGCAAATCTCCATACTAAAATATTGAATGAAGCAAAAAGTTGTATACAAAATCATAACAGCCACAAACTTGTCCTATGCTCAAATGCTTCAGGCAAGTGCTTAATTTAAGGTATGACTTTCTTTTTTTAGTATTTGACTTTGTTTCTAAGCGATTGGTATCATGTTCAACTCAATTAATATGGTGAATATGACAATGTGATGTCATGTGAGCATTGTTAGCACAGAGAGGTACGGGACTACGGGCTCACTGCTCAGTTGCCAGCCTGCAAAAGGAATTTGGCGCCCCTGAGCTTGGTTCAAATATACTCAAGATTGACGCTAAAACTTGGGCCTAAGTGAGCTAGTAATGACTCTTTGGGTCTAAGAAACCCGGCCCACGTGATCATCACTGGGCCTTAACTGAGCTAATAATGAAAGTAGTCCAGTAATGAAATATATCTGTGGTATTAATCTTCTGTGTGTAGGAATTTAATACTCTAAATTCAAATGGAAGATGTAAACATGTAAACTATAGGTTGATGTAACGTAACACTTTATTGACTTTCTGCATATTTCTCTTGGCTGACTATGCATATACTATACGTTATGGTATCTTACTAATTATACATGTATATTGTCAATTGCCAACTTACTGTAAGAGAGGACTGTGGAAACTCCAATGTATGTATGAGGTTGATTCCGTGTGTTGAATAATCTTCAAGAATGCAGAGAGGACATGAACTTTACTAATCAATGTAACAGCTTCGATCGATCAGCATGGTCCTTGTGCCTCTGCTGATATCTGCAAGGCCGTAATGTTAAACTGGCTCAAGTAGATGAATAATGGATGCCAAAGTATAAGGCACAAAAACGAGGGAAAAGGAGACAGAGAAAGTGCACTGTTAGCCCCCACTAATGGTCTGTTTGGATGCCAAAAAAAAATGCATTATTTCATACTAATTCTCACAGTTAATGCAAAATAATGCATTATATGCAACAAATGTTCTGTTTTAGTGCTATGTGTTACTAAAGCTGACAAGCACAGGACTTAGGCTGCATCAATATGCTAAGAATATTGAGATGCATAGAAATGTACTAGGAAGACTACTGTAATAAGAGAAATATAAACCACTCAGCTATTATGTTCAATTAGCAATACTAATGAGGTCCAAAATAATTGATCACTTAGCAGGTTATTGGAAAAAGCTAAGGCATTAATTAGTATTAGCAGGTTATTGGAACTCTTGAAATATAACCATGTACTTCAGAAGATCTATAATTTCTAAGCTACTGCAGTTCTTGATGTATTATGAATAAATGTAACCACAAAAAACGTAAAGTACCCTGAGCACCAATACCATTAAAGTGTTACTAAGTGCAGAATAAAATGACTATGACTATATAAACCGATTCACTAAGTGTTACTAAGTGCACTTAGTGAAACAACTTCCCAAAGAATAAAATGACAATAATTAGACTTTACCTAGCTAACAGTCAAAACCCACTCCATTTATAAACCTATATTACTCTACTGTAATAATTTCTACTCACTTACCTTCTTGTTTCACTGTCAACCTGTGCACCCATTAATATTTTCATAACCCAAAGTTTAATATTCCTACCCCAGTGGAAAGAATTAGAAATACTAGGAACAAGTCAGTGTTCTCATGTTTAAGCTTATATAGAAAGCACCAAATTGTACACAGTAAGTATGAAGTGATGGTTTTATCCTCAAACAAGGCTAGTATTTTATTAGAAGTTATTATTATCATCATTCATCTAAACCACTTATTCCATGTTAGGTTAAAAAATGCTAGAGGGGTCCTTGTTTTAAACAGAAAAGAGTAGGTCTTTTAACCCACAAAGATATCTGCACAATACAAACTGCAGTATTAATATACAAAATTAAGTTACTAAATGCTCTTACTGCATTTGGGACATTTCTAGATTAAACTGTTAGACCAAATCAAACTAAGAATTAGAAAAAGAAATCAAAGGAAACAGGAAAGCTGCCATTTTTCAGCATAGTAACTTGATAGTAACTTGGTTAAAACAGATGTATAACAATTCATATTTTTGCTTTCCATGATGAGTGGAAGTTGCAGGAATAAACTGTTTGACCATTCCTGACATTTTAAAAAGATTAGGATTTAATTCACTCTTCAAAAAACAAAGAGAAATAAGACTCAAAGGAAACAAAATTATCAAGAAAGAGAGCAAATTGGCCGCATGAATGGAAAAATCCCAAGAACTGTTATGCATCTGAGATTTAAATAGATTAGGATTTAGCTCAATCCTCAGGAATCCACAAGTGCAAGACATATTTAATGAACTAGTAAGAAAAATTCCAAGAACCTAAAAACTAAAAGCATTTGTTTTGATAACTGAATAAAATATGAAAGACATCATAAGTATAATTCTTAACTGGAGGTTTGCAAGTCTTATACTTAATCTAAAACTCAATTATGATCTAAGCCATTAAACAGTATATGCATTCAGCTGAACTTATCAGCTTGCTAATAATTGTGAGGAAAGAATCACAAACTGAGCATACAAAATGTTCCGTTCAGCAAAAATTCAGTTCAACTATCAGTTGAACTTATCAGATTATCATTTCAGAAACATCCAAAAACATAACCAGTTTAGCTTATCAATACAGAAATAGAAGTTCAAAAAAAAGTTCAGTTCAATTCAGTTGTCTGTAAATGAGTTCAGTTCAGCTAAGTTTCTGTAAATGAGTTTAAACACTAGGAAAACGAAAACGAACACACAGAGTCATGTACGCACCTGCTAGGAAGAAGGCGGGTTGGTGCTGCAAAAGAGGAGAAACTCGGCGAAACGGCTAAGGGGAGGAGCAGCAAGACGGTGACTGCAAAAGAGGAGAAACCTGGTGAAATAAAAACCCTAAAATTGGGGTGAATAAGAACCCTAAGAAGGAAGGTTGGACGGAAGGAGATTGCAGAAGTCATTGGGGTGAATAAGAACCCTAAAAATCGGGAACGCACCTGATGGGGAATTGAGAGAGAACCGGTTGCAGAGGCGAAGTCGTCGGAGTACCGGACCGAAGTAGAAGGTCGTCCGAGATGAAGGTGGGAGAAGAGGAAGCGCTGCAACGAGCTGGAGGGAGAAGCGCGAGCGAGAAGAGGCGAAATCGAGCGAGCTAGAGGTAGGGTTGAGTTTCAGGAAAAATCGAGGGAGACGATAAAGGTTTCAGCAATTTGTTTTCTATTTACCTATTCTTTAGCAACGACCTGCTCGTTGCAATTGTTTTAAAAAAGCTTTTGCAACGACAACTTTCGTTGTCATTCTTATTCATTATTTTTCGCAACGACAAACCCGTTGCAAAAACTAAACGTAAAATTTTATAGTGGGCGCGCGCTAGATATAGTTGGAGGGAAATGAATTTTTTATGTATCGCTACAGTATTAACAACGATACAAGATTGTCGTTGCTAAAAGGTTGATTTTGCAACCACAAAAAATTGTTTTTGCGAAATGTCGTTGCCATAAACGGTTTTTCTTGTAGTGAAATATGTGCTAAGAATTCTTAGAAGACTGAAACTAAAAATTGTTTTTTATATATAAAATCATACCCCATAACCTTAATACATAGACTACCTTAAATATACGCAATGTTTCAGTAAAGAAACAAAGATTGATTACTTAGACGAGGATTGCGATGATCCACGCATATGTTATACATATCTTATAACTCAAGCATATAAATGTTGTAATGCATGTATGCATATATCACTTAATTGTGTGTTTATCACCAAAGTTGTTTACACGAGTCTATTTATATAGATGAATAATATGCTATAGAAATTATTACTTTATTACTATAAAAGATTAAGCCACTTTAATTTTGAAGCATGTATAGTGTCTCATTCCACTTTCAAACATTCTTTAAATACACATGATAATAACAATCACAACTATCAACCACTTCTTTTCATCTCTCCTAATCCCATTCTCTTCTTCTCATTTTCTAATTCCCATACTCACAAAACTCTCCATCATCCACTCTCCTAAAAACACACCATACCATCACATTTTCACCCCTCATTCCAATGGGCAACACCTTAGGAAGATCAAAAAGAAAGACAACCAAGATCATGAAGATCAATGGAGAAACAACCAAGGTGAAGACCCCAATCCAAGCAACCGAGATCACTAACCACCACCCGGGCCACGTGCTCCTCGACTCCGAGTCCGTCAAGCACTTCGGGATCCGAGCCAAGCCTTTGGGCCCAGCCCAATACCTCGAGCCCAAGAGGCTCTATTTCTTAGTGGAGCTACCCAAGCTCCAAGAGGACCATTATAAGGCACCGAGACGGGTTCAGTCGAGCGGGATCCACGTCAGCGCTAAGGACCGCCTTGAGAGCCTCGTGCTCTCGAGACGGTCGGTTTCTGACTTGTCGTCTATCAGGAATAAGGATGTGGGCCCCGCTTCGACGGTTAGGATGAGGCTCCCGAGAGCCGAGGTGGAGAGGCTTGTGAGGCAGAGTAAAGATGAGGCTGAGGCTGCTCAAAAAATCATGGGGCTTTGCATGGGAAACTCCGGTTTGGGTCCGGTTCAGGGGAGGAATGAGGCTGGACCGGGTTTGAAGGGGAAGGAGGTTGAGTTTGGGTTATTGGGTCGTCGTGAACAGGTTCGGCAAGTGCGAGGAGATGGATATACTAAGGTGAGTAATGCAAGTTAAAAGTCAACAATATTTATTTTGGTCAATGTAGATAATATATGGTGCATTTTCTCAATATAAATCCCGGCATTTCTGAGTCATTTCGTCATCGTTCTATTGAGAAAGGTGTATATGCCTTTTAAAGCTTGCTTACCAAGTTGATAAGTTTAAAATGTTTGGTTCCGGAAAAGCTGAGAATTTCTTCAAATAATTAAACAACCAGTATGCGTTTGATAGTAAAAATATAGTTATGTTAGGTCAAGTTGGGAATAATAAGAAAAAAAATAAGAAAAACGGCAACTTCGCATACATTAAAATAGTCCAAAGTGCTTATTACAAAATTACTCTATTGGAAATGTTTGATAGTCCCAAGTGTTTGTTAGCCTGTTACTCTCGAAGACGAAAGATTGGAAAAAAGAAATTAGCCCGAGTTGATAATACATGTGATTTTATGAGCTAATGATAATTCACACATTATATAAAAGTACAAAATATTACTTTACTGAAAAAATACAAACTCTAACATTGTATAATTTTTTGGCTATATGTGAATAAGTTCCATTCAAATCATATGCACACATATACACTAATTTATTCACATCTTCATGACCCAATTAAATAGTTATTATGCGATGGTGTAACAGCGTCTCCCAAACGATATTTTTTTAGACATATACGTACAAGACTACAAGAGGCTCGTTAAAAATAACGTCTCTTATACGTAACAATTTTTTTTTAAAACAACAAATATAAACAATGTCTCCTATTTATTTATTTTTTATATATATTAGATGTATAACGTCTCTAAATCTCTAATACTGATTGTTTTTCAATTTAAATAAATTTGTATATGAGAGACGTTGTTTAATCTAAAAGAGAAGTTGTCTTCTCTTCTACAAACAACATCTCTCATACTAAACGTTTAAAAAAATATAGACGTTGTTACAAACAACGTCTCTCATAGGTATATTTTTTTTAAAATATAATAAAAGTGAGACATATTTTGTAATATCGTCTCCCTTTGAAATTTATTTTTAAAAAAAACATTGCTCACTAGAGACGTTGTTATGTCTCTTGTTCATTATTAGTGTTTATCTTGTAACAACGTCTCTCCAACGCCTTCCTTTTTCAAATCAAAATTTTTTTCTATGTTGAAAATTAAGTTAAATAAGAGTATATATAGGGAATTAATTTCTTAAAAATGCTTATTTCAGAAAAAATTCCATTTTAGAAGTACTTATATACGTGTAATAATTTGTACTCATCAAAATACTTATACATGTACTAATTATGAAATCATAAACCTAAACACACTCAAACACATTCTACCAATTAAATTACATGTAAAATAAAGAGTCGATCGATCCATAAAAAGAGGATAACATTTGAGATTGTGGTGTTGACTTGGGCGGTTCAAAAAATTGGTGGGGGTAGATGGTAGATGATTTAGTAGACCACTAACTCATACTCCACTAACCAACTCAGCCTCCAACTTCATTTATATAATTCACATAATCACCATACGAAATTCTTGATCACGAGTTAGTTTATAATTTGCATGTGCATATATCAATATCCAATGTTTTGAAAGTCGCTAGACTGAAGCTGGACGGTAATGAGGTTTAGCGCCTAGATGTTAGATGGGTCGAGAGTTCAGACGGATTAAGATTACTACATTATTTATGTGATTATTTGACTATATTAACTAAAATTTATTGATTTCTTATAAAGATATGCAGAAATAGAGTCTATAAAACATTTTTATTTCATAGCATTAAAGATTCCCCCTCTTTAACGGGTCATAGACGTATTCATTCATTCATTAATATATATTCATATCAGATTGACCTAATTTGAATATTAACTCCAGTCAATCAATTCGCCGAATTTCAAACTATAAAATTCATAAATAGTCGAAATATGCCCATAAAAAACCATCAACCCGATTTTCACGTTGTTCTTGTTGCAGAAACGGGTGGGATTCTTACCGGTGAACGAAATTACTGAGATTGGACTTGCAGTTGCATAGCTTGCATCTAGATATATAGCAACTTACAATGTAGATCACGCAGACAAAGTGGAAGATTTTGGAGCTGAATCTCCTCTGTTTTGAGATCCATTGTTGCAACTAGTGGTTTATAATTTCATAATTAATTAGTTTTGGTAGCCAAATAGGATCATGTTAAAGAATGTTTTTATTTTTGCAGTATCTTAAAATTATGCTTCTTGTTCCATTAGATTGTGCTATGTGCATAGTATGTAATCGCAAGCAAACAAAGAAGCAGATTTTAAGCTGTTGTGATGCTGATTTATGGAGTAACTTTCCTCTTGTATATTGATTGTCAGTTTACAATAATTTTCTCTTAGCAAGATTCGTAATCCCACATTATGAGTAGAGAGAAAAGTTCTGGTACGAACAACTCTTAACGTAGAAAAATGAATAATACACGTTCATAGATTACACGTCAATGTTTATATTTGTAGGGTTTTAGATGCTTGAAGCGGAATTGCAGGAAACGATTTCCTAACATCTAAACAAGGATCTAATGCATAAACCAATTGGATTAAGAAGTAGAAGAAACGATTACCTCTTGATGCGTGTTCGATCACTTGAATGGAGAGAGCCTCACTTGAAACTCCTCTACTTAGTCCACCCGAGCAAAGATCTGGATCCCTTGAACTCAACTGCTAGGTTGAAGATGAAAGGGTGTTGGGAGAGAAAGAGAACTCTTAGAAAAGGAAAAATGGAGAGTGTGCTCCTTGGGGTTTCCAAAACCCATATTTATAATTAACTCCTTAATTAACATTTTTCCTTTTATCCTTTAATTAATAATAACACTTTATTATTATTAAACCCTATCTCAAAACTATATCTTATATAACATTATATTATATATTTTATATAATTATTCTCCCAATATATCTAGTTCATACACTCTTAGGGTGTGACCTCATAGGACTCAATTATAATAGCAATAAACTTTATAATATAAAGTTCATAAATCATAGTTGGCTTCTAGCAAAGCACTATGACTACCTAAAATAACTGGATTATGAATCTCTATCAATAGTCCTATTTCATAATAAGTAATTGCACATCCGATTAAAGGACACAATTCCTTCAATCTTCCACTTGTTCTTAAAACAAGTGTGCAATATTAAAATTCCTTTGTCACTTAGTGTCTTATTTGACTATACGATGAAACTCACCTTTTTCGCCAAATATATTTCTTGAACTCTTGAGATCAAACTGTCAGTACAAATGATTACTAATAATCCATCCGAGCATGGCCATGCGTTTTCACAGTTCTCACTCTTCAAGTGGCCGAGACACCATTCCTTTCCAAATTTATCGTGGTATACATGGAATAGGAGGACATATTCAATCTTGTAATACTATAGCTCCCACTCAACTTTTGGCAATCCCAATCATTGCCTTTATAACTGCCTGTTACGGTCAGCGTTTAACAGCGTCAAAGACATACCAGCAACCAAATGATAACTATATCATACTCATGTCTAAGGAACTCACTAATCATGAATATTCTTAGAACTATGCAGGAAAGTCCTGAAGAATCCTAAGAACCGGTCTGTCCGATATGTATCACTATACACACCTATGTAATTGATTAGACATCACTATGTCCCTGTAACACATGAAACCCGGTGTTATCAATCAATCTCACAATATGGTCTTTAATAAAATCATTTGTATCCAAGTTAATGACTCAGACCATGGACTTCTAACAATTTTATAATTTCAGTTCACTTAATGGGGTTCCATTCACCAAAACAGTTTTGATGAACCCATTTGTTAACTATTAAATTGTTTGGATACTTTATCTAATCCCAAGCAATGATTAAATAATAATATGATAGTCATATATATGAATCAAGCATAAAAGTTTGTAACAACAATAAACAAGTTTTATCATAAAACAAAACAGTTCAAAACAATTCTCCAATATGTTTGAGCCCTTTGGCCCGAGTGTGACTGTCATGCTTGGGCCTAGGAAGGGACTTGGTCAAAGGATCTGCAATGTTATCGTCAGTGTGCACTTTGCACATCCTCACATCACCTCTATCAACATAGTGTCTGATGAGATGGTACTTACGCAGAACATGTCTGGATTTGGAGTAGAGCTTGGTTCCTTGGCTTGAGTAATGGCGCCATTGTTGTCACAATAGACGTCAATGGCTCTAGATGCACTAGGAACGACACCGAGCTCAGCTATGAATTTCCTAATCCAGATAGCTTCCTTAGCCGCTTCTCCGACAACAATGTACTTTGCTTCTGTTGTAGAATCTACTATTGTCCCTTGCTTCGAGCTCTTCCAGATGACAGCTCCTCCATTCAGAATGAAGACATATCCAGACTGAGATTCAAAATCATCTTTGTCTGTCTGGAAACTCGCATCAGTATAGCCCTTGACGACCAATTCTTCATCACCTCCATACACCAAGACATTATCCTTAGTCCTTCTCAAGTACTTTAGAATGTTCTTGGCCGCACACCAATGTTCCTCTCCAGGGTTTGATTGGTATCTGCTACACACACTCAAAGCGTGCGCAACATCTGGGCGAGTACAAGTCATAGCATACATGATGGATCCTATGGCTGAGGCATAAGGAATCCTACTCATTTTCTCAATTTCACCAGGTGTCTTAGGACGTTGGGTTTTACTGAGTCGTATGCCATGTTGCATAGGAAGAAATCCTTTCTTAGAATTCACCATATTAAATCTAGCAAGGACCTTATCTATATAAGTTTCTTGACTTAGACCAATAAGCCTCTTAGACCTATCTCTATAGATCTTAATGCCTAATATGTACTCTGCCTCTCCTAGATCCTTCATTGAAAAATGCTTCTTAAGCCATTCCTTTACTGCCTCCAGCATAGGAATATCATTTCCAATAAGTAATATGTCATCCACATATAGAACCAGGAAAGCCACTTTGCTCCCACTAAATTTCTTGTAAACACAGGGCTCTTCTTCGCATCTGATGAAATCAAACTTTTTGATCACTTCATCAAAATGAAGATTCCAACTCCTAGATGCTTGCTTAAGTCCATAGATAGACTTCTTAAGCTTGCATACTTTCCTAGGATTCTCTGGATCCTCAAAACCTTCTGGTTGCATCATGTGTACATTCTCTTCTAAATAACCATTTAGAAAAGCGGTCTTGACATCCATTTGCCATATCTCATAATCATAATAAGCGGCAATTGCTAGGATTATCCTAATGGACCTGATCATAACGACCAGGGAGAACGTTTCATCATAGTCAATACCATGAAATTGTCTAAATCTTTTTGCAACTAATCTTGCCTTATAGACAGAAACATTTCCATCCTTGTCTGTCTTGATCTTGAAGACCCATTTGCATCCAATAGGTTTTACCCCATCAGGCAAATCTATCAAGTCCCAAACTTGATTTTCAGACATGGATTCCATTTCGGATCTCATGGCTTCAAGCCATTTTTCGGAGTCAGGGTCCACCATTGCTTGTTTATAGGTAGCAGGCTCATCGTTCTCTAAAAGTAGAACGTCAGCAGTCAAGACAAAATCATCATATCGTCTAGGTTGCCGCCTTGGCCTGTTTGATCTCCAAAGTGGTCCCACAGCTGGAGAGATATCAGCTGGAGGATTGACCACATCAGTATGTGGGACCTCTTCAGCTGGAGGATTGACCACATCAGTATGTGGGACCTCGGGTGCTTCATCTACTTGAGGAACTACATCTTGAATCTGGGTGGTTTCCCTTAGTGAAGGTATGCCTCCAAAATCAAGTTCCTCTGACACATCTTCTATGTCATCATGTTGTGGAGTTTGTTGCTCTGCTTGAATCTCATCAAGCTGAACATTTCTCCCACTTGACTTCTTGGAAAATAAATCCTTTTCCAAAAAGACACTATCCCGAGCAAAAAATACTTTGTTCTCAACGGGATTGTAGAAATAATAACCCCTCGTTTCCTTGGGGTAACCTATAAAAAACATTTGTCTGATTTGGGTGCGAGCTTATCAAATAGTAAACGCTTTACATAAGCTTCGCATCCCCAGACTTTCAGGAATGACAAGCTGGGAGGCTTCCCAAACCATATCTCATGTGGTGTCTTGTCAACTAATCGTGACAGAGTCCTGTTTAGTGTGAATGCAGCGGTGGTGAGGGCATAACCCCAAAAGGATGTAGGAAGATCAGCAAAACTCATCATTGAGCGGACTATGTCTAACAATGTCCGGTTTCTTCTCTCAGATACACCATTCAGTTGTGGTGTTCCCGGTGGAGTCAGTTGTGTTAGAATACCACAACTCCTCAAATGATGGTCGAATTCGTGGCTCAGATATTCACCCCCTCGATCTGATCGAAGTGCCTTTATCTTCTTGCCTGTTTGTTTTTCAACTTCATTCTGAAATTCTTTGAACTTTTCAAAAGACTCAGATTTATGTTTCATTAAGTAGATATACCCATATCTACTAAAATCATCAGTAAATGTAATAAAGTATCGATAGCCTCTCCTAGCTTCTGTACTCATAGGTCCACACACATCAGTATGTATGAGAGCTAAAAGTTCAGTAGTCCTCTCACTTGTACTAGTGAAAGGTGACCTTGTCATCTTGCCCATTAAACATGATTCACATCTTTCAAATGATTCAAAATCAAATGACTTTAGGCAACCAACATTTTGGAGTTCCTTCATGCGTTTTACGTTAATGTGTCCCAAGTGACAATGCCATAGATTGGCTTCACTTATATCATTCGACTTTTGCCTTTTGGTATTAATGTTATATACATCAGATTTGAGCCCCAATTTGTATAGTCCAGTACTAGTCATATGGGCATGGGCATAAAAAATGTCATTCTTATAAATGGAAAAACCATCATCAACAACAAAATTATAACTCTCACGATGCAAAACCGAAAATGAAATCAAGTTCTTAGTTATGGAAGGAACAAAATAACAATTATGAAGTTCTAAAACTAAGCCAGAAGGTAAAGGTAGACTATAATCTCCAACTTCAATTGCAGCAACAGTTGCTCCATTTCCAACACGGAGATCTATCTCGCCCTTCTGCAACCTTCTCCTATTTTGTAGTCCCTGCACATTCGAAATAATGTGAGAACCACAACCGGTATCTAATACCCAATCATTGGAGTTAGTTGTTAAGATTTCAATAACATAAATACCTGAAGAAGAGACACCCTTCTTCTTATCCTCCAGATATTTGGGGCAGTTTCTCTTCCAGTCCCCCTTAGCCTTACAGTAGAAGCATTCATGCTCAGCAGCCACCTTTACTTTAGGTGTATTTCCCTTAGGTTGAACAACTTTCTTGTCCTTCCCTTGCTTTGTTGCTTCTTCTGTGGCCCTTTCTTGAACCCCTTCCCTTTGTTGACCATAAGAACATCCTTCCTAGGTTCAACCAAGACATTTTGCTCAGCAGTTTTGAGCATAGCATGCAACTCATTGAGAGTCTTACACATAGCTCCCACGTGATACATCTGCCTAAAATTAGCAAAACCCTCATGTAGAAATGCAAGATTATATTTGTTGTCATCTCAATGTTATAAGGGTTCCCAAGTCTAGTCATCCTATCAAACAGGCCTATCATGTGGAAAACATGTGGCCCCACTGGTTTCCCCTTCTCTAGCTTGCTTTGTAGGATGGCCTTGAGGGTGTCATACCTCTCAATCCTGGTTTGTTCCTTAAAGAGATCTCTAAGATTCTGCATTATAAAATAGGCATCCTGATCCTCAAACCGTCGTTGAAGACCAGGTTCCATAGCAGCCAGCATGAGGCAAGTCACACTTCTTGACTTTTCGCTTAATATCATGTGCTTTTCCTTCTCCTCATCTGATGAGGTGTCAGTCAGCTCTGGGATGAGAGTCACTAGGACATTCTCTTGGTTCTCAGACCTGAGAATAATTCTCAAGTTCCTTTCCCAATCAAGAAAATTGAAGTCATTCAGCCTGTTTTTCTCAACAATTGAGCGAAGCAAAAATTTGAGGTTTTCGTTGGACATAGTAACTACAAAACAGAAATTAAAACATGCAGATAAATTATGCTTGAAATGCAAAAATTCTAATTTAGACATGCTCTAAATAACAAATTATTGCATATTCTACTCATTATAAAATTTGTCCCTTTATGAGTAAAATAATTCCAAGATCTTATCTTAGATGAAACTTGAGCGTACTTAGGCACTCCCCCAAATCTCATGTAATCAAGGTAAGTAAACCCCTTACTAATTATAACCCTTTATAATTCTTGGTTGATGGTCACATCTTATGTTAAACCCATCCTTATGCCTCAAGATCCAAAACTATGTCTTTTGGTCTCTTGTTGAGTATAACCATATCAAGGCAGCATGCCCCTATTAGACATACCCGCACTATCCCAAGGTCAAAGAAGGACACCTCGCTTAGGCGAAAACTATCCAACAAATTCCAAGGGCTTCATGGTTATGACATGGAAAGGCATAACCTCAATATTCTTTTAAGGGACGTTTAACATGCAATGATGGTCTATTTATAAGTGAACTAAATAATATAAATAAACAAACATTCATGCAATGCAAGAGATAATAAACACATTCACGTAATGCAGAAATTAAATTTTGGATCCTAGTATGGCCCCTAAAAAGATCTAATCTTCAATAGTCTTGACTTTCTGGATCACCATCCTTCCGTCGGCTTAGGATCTTCGTCTTCATGTATTACATAAATTTGAACATACTCTCTTGCATAAATTAAAATTACAAAAATACATAAACAATACGCAAATCGTGTACAAGAAAACCATAACGATATGCAGATCGTATTTATCTATCCTAATTTGGGCCATACTAGTCACCGCATGCAATAATATCATAATATTAAACATTCATGCAATCATAATATATAAAATATATATAAGTGAGAGATGCAATTTATCCAAATAAAAAGCATAAATAATTAATCAAATTAATTATTTAAAGGAGAAACTCTTTCTCATTATATTGATTCAACAAGAGTATGAATGGAATTAATATCTAATATTAATCAATAATTTGCCAATAAAAAGAATCAAATATTCTTAGATAATATTTAATTATGTTAATTCAAAATTAACCAAATAAGATATCTATATATCTTATATAATAATTAAATTTTTGTGTATTAAATAAAATATAAAATATTTTATAAAATAAATTATATTGTAACCATTAAATATAATTAGTCATTAACCTTTTTGGTCAAACCATTAATGCCAAAACAATTAATTCAAATATACCAAAAATCAAAATCTCACGTAGCACCTTAATTGTGTGTAACTTACTCTTGGTCAAAGAATGAATGTCCAACATTAATCCAATTAGACCAAATAATCAATCCATTTTTCAAAACATTATAGCGTAATCCATCAAATGAAAGAAACAATGTGATTACACAATGCAACCGGCTGGCAAAAAATGGAATTATAGATCAAAGGCAAATGGGTAAACCAAATTTAAACAAAAAAAAAACGCTTACTCCATCAAATGCCTAGACCCATTAATCAAGAAATTTGATTGACTATCTTACATCCTCAAATGGCTATCTTACATCATCGATAGAAAAAATCAAACAATTTTGATTTGATTTGGCAGACGATCCAAACATCAGATCTCTCTTATTGAATCAAAATAAACATGAGCATGCATCAAATTATAAGATTAAAATTTGATCCAATCAATTTATGCAAGAGGCAACTGATACCACTGTATGGTTTTAGATGATTGAAGCGGAATTGCAGGAAACGATTTTCTAACATCTAAACAAGGATCTAATGCATAAACCAATTGGATTAAGAAGTAGAAGAAACGATTACCTCTTGATGCGTGTTCGATCACTTGAATGGAGAGAGCCTCACTTGAAACTCCTCTACTTAGTCCACCCGAGTAAAGATCTGGATCCCTTGAACTCAACTGCTAGGTTGAAGATGAAAGGGTGTTGGGAGAGAAAGAGAACTCTTAGAAAAGGAAAAATGGAGAGTGTGCTCCTTAGGGTTTCCAAAACCCATATTTATAATTAACTCCTTAATTAACATTTTTCCTTTTATCCTTTAATTAATAATAACACTTTATTATTATTAAACCCTATCTCAAAATTATATCTTATATAACATTATATTATATATTTTATATAATTATTCTCCCAATATATCTAGTTCATACACTCTTAGGGTGTGACCTCATAGGACCCAATTATAATAGCAATAAACTTTATAATATAAAGTTCATAAATCATAGTTGGCTTCTAGCAAAGCACTATGACTACCTAAAATAACTGGATTATGAATCTCTATCAATAATCCTATTTCATAATAAGTAATTGCACATCCGATTAAAGGACACAATTCCTTCAATATTCTGCATAATAATGTTCATAATCTAGGCCATGAAATTTTTGAACTTTTTCAGTGAGGGACACGATGACATTCTTGTAATTACTGCGAACTATGATATTTTTTTTTTCTTTCTCAAAATGACCTCAAAAAATTCGATCATCTAGATTATGAACATTATCGCTTAAATTATGAACATTAGCTTGTTATATGTGAACTTGATTTTTTTTTTTTTTTACGTTAAGCTTTGTTCTCACCCGAACTTTTCTCTGAACTGATAGTGATAGCATAGATTTTTTTAATAGATTAGGCTCCATGAGTGTAGTCTCTGAGTATACTAGTAATAGTGATTCTACGATCTCAAACTACATAAAAAATTGCTATACCTCTGTTTTCTGTTGTTAAAGATATCAGTCGCCTCAATTTCACGGTTGATTTGCACTTGTTATATCGAGGTGACGAGATCGTTAAAGTATAGTCCTCGTCGGAAGTTGGACTAATCTAATCTAATATATAAATTCATTGATCACTCATCTTATTGTCAATCGATGGATCCTCGTGGACTTGTCTTTTGAGCACAATGCACAGTTGCACTTATCGTTGTTTTTCCTGGCCCACAGAGGTTGTGTTTTCTCCGGACCCACATAGTTTCACATGATATCGGAGTCATCCACAATCATATTAACTGTCATGAGTTAGCACCCCGTTACACTTGCAGAAGGGTGTTAAAATATAAGTAGATTTAAAATACTTAGATCCATTCTTTTTCGAATCAAGTCCTTTGGGGAAAATAAATTCCAGATTCCCGATGAAAGTCATTGATAAATTTCAGTGTATTATCCGCAACTTTGTAATGTCAGAGGATCATGAGAATCGTTGCTTGGAAAAACATTTGCAAACCAAACTTTGAAGGAGGAATTGGCATCACATATTCTGATATTCACATAGATATTGTCATGGAAAAACAACAACAGTGGTAGGTCTATTTTTGGGCCATATCGAGCCACTTCAATCTAGTGTTGGCTCCCGGTCCGGTCCGGTCCGGTTCCGGTTCGGAACCGCCGGTCCGGTCCTCCAGAATCCGGAACCGGAACCGGAACCGGGAAAAACCGGTTCCACCGGTTCCGGTTCCGGACCGGTTTTTTTTAAAAAAAAAATATATAACCGCCGGTTAACCTGTTCTAACCGGTTAACCGGCGGGTTTTTTTTTTAAAAATAATTTTATAAATTTATAAAACTGAAAAAAAAAATATAAAAATATAAAAATAATTTTTAAACTTAAAAAAAATAATTATAAAAAAACGCTATTAAAAAAGAATGTTTTGTCATTGTTTTTAAGTTTAAAAATTATGTTTAAAAAACTTTAAAAAAATGATTATAAAAAAACGCTATTAAAAAGAATGTTTTACAAAACATTCTTTTTAATAGCGTTTTTTTATAATCATTTTTTTTAAGTTTTTTAAATTAAATATGAAGGAACAAAAAAATTAAAAAAAATTGGGCTTGCACTTAACAGTGACTTACTTGTTAAGTTGCCTACGTATCCTCTCGGGTTAGAGGAATCAAAGCCCACGTAGTTCTTTACCTTTTTTCAAAACCCGTTACCTAAGTCGAATCTTCGGCGGATGAATCGGTGCGTATCGTAGTAGAATCTCCAATCCACTCGTCTTCCGATGACTCGTTAATGTTACGTTGTTGCCTAATTGCGGCTCTCTTCCAATCGCAAACACAACATTGCGCCTCCAATGACTCCGGTGCCAAATTTGATCTCTTCCTCGTTAAAGTGTTGCCTCCTGCACTAAAAGTTTGTTCCACCGCCACGGTTGAAGCGGGGACGGCAAGAACTTGAGCCGCAATCTTCGCAAGCGTTGGAAACATGCTCCTATGATCCTCCCACCACTTCAAAACATCTAAAGTTTCACAACTAACAAACTCAAAGTTGGTGTTAAGATAGTTATCAATTTCCGCATTCGTGTTTGTAACTCTTGGTCTTTTACTAAAATACTTAGCTCCAAAGGCCCCCAAGCTAGTAGAGCTCGAAGAAGCCGGAGGTAATTGTGAAGTAGTCGGAGAATCCGAAAAATGAGTAAATAAAGTTTCAATGTTTGTTCTAGTTCTAGAAACCATACCTAAAATATCCTCTAGTTCACCGTCGGCTAAAATATATCCATAATAGTCATCTAAAAGAGCGTGTAAAACTCCTAATTTAAGTCTATGATCTAAAACACAAGCAACAAGAAAACAATCGGGAATATATCTATAGTATTGCAACCACTTACTCCTCATGCTTGCAACGGATTCCTCAATGCCGGGAATTTTAGCTCCCTCACTTAAACCACACATAACATTACAAGCTTCCAAGACAAAAACATTACTACTTGGTGTATAAACATGACTAAATCTTTTTGTTGCATCACTAAAACATTTTAAAAACGTTGCAATACTTTGACATATATCCCAACCTGATTCGCTAAAATAGAAAGGAGAGCCAGAAAGGTTTTGAGAAACAAAAGACGTTAAAACTTGTTTATATTCTATACATTCACATAGTAATATGTAAGTAGAGTTCCATCGGGTACCCACATCTTTTGAAAAACGTTTTGGGTGCACCCCGTTAGCTTTACAAAAGGTCATCCAATCTCTTGTAACTTTAGGATGCCCCCAAATATACTTAATAATGTTCTTAATTGGCTCAAAATGAAAACTCATAGCACGTAAACCATCTTGAACACATAAGTTTAAAATATGACAAGCACATCGAATATGAAAAAATTTCCCACCAAATAAAGGTTGACACATTTCTTGTAAATCTCTAATAGATGCGGTGTTAGCAGATGCATTGTCGAATCCAATTGAAAAAACTCTATTAAGTAGTCTATATTCTTCTAAAATTGCACGAATCATCATAGCAATATTTTGTGCGGTATGTGAATCATCAAAGACTCTAAATGCCAATAAACGTTTTTGCATTGTAAAATGATGATCTACAAAATGACATGTAACACCCATGTAAGAATGGGTTTGAGTATTATCACTCCATATATCACTACAAATAGAAACATGCATATCATTTTGCGAAAAATAAGAAACTAATTCGGCCTTGTGTCTTTTATAAGCCTTAATTACGTTTTTCTTAATCACTTTCCTAGATACGGATTTAAAAGCGGGTTGTGTATGCTCTTTAATATACTCATTAAATCCTACATTTTCACTAAATCGAAATGCTAAATGATCAACACAAATAGCTTCGGCTAATGCTACACTATTAGCTTCATGATCAAAACGAAATAAAGGGTTACCGCTAGTAGAAGATGCAAATCCGCCGGAAATTTGCGTTTGTCCCCCTAGCATTCCCATCTCGGCGACGTGTCTGTGCTCCATGTGTCGTTGAAGGGTTCCATATCCTCCACTTTTCTTCCATTGGAATGTCGCCTCGCAAAAGTTACAAGAAACAATAATTAGTCCGGGATCATAATCCTCGGCCTCGAGTTCCTCGATACCGGGTTCTAATTTAGTAAACCACTTTGTAAAAACAGGAGATGTTAGTTTCCGGGATTGGTTCCCGGAGGACCCGGTCCCGGTCCTCCCCCCCTACCCCTAGCCGGCCTCGAACCGCTAGCTTGCCCTTGAGGCCTAGCGGTCCTACCCCTACCGGAGGACCTAACTTGGGAGGTGGGAGTGGGAGTGGGAGAAGTGACATTATCACTCTCTTGGGTGTCAAAATGTTCCGCCATATGATTAAGAACAATTAAATAATATGATTAAAAGCAATTAAAACAATATAACAATAAAACAATAAAACAATAAAACTTAGAACAATATAATAATGTGATTAAAAATGTAAAAGCAATAAAATATTGAAAGACAAAAGCTAATTAAAAGGAAGAGATTAAGAGAGATTGTTGATGGAATTTGAGAGATTATAAGATTGAGATTTGAGAAAGAGAAGAGAGATTGTTGATGGAATTTGAGAGATTATAAGATTGAGATTTGAGAAAGAGAAGAGAGATTGTTGTTGTTGGATGTGTGATTTGAAGATTGTATGGTATGGTATTTATAGGGGTTGAAATGGGTTATTTTAATATTTAAAAATTAATTTTTTATTTTTTTTTTAATTTCCTAACGGCTATTAGCCGTTAGGACCGCCGGTTAACCGGCGGTTCAGTTTATTTTTTTATTTTTTTTTAAAAAAAACCGGCGGTTCCGGTTAACCGCTGGTTAAAAAAAAAATTAAAAAAAAATAAAAAACCGGCGGTTAACCGCCGGTTCGGTATTTTCGTGAACCGGACCGTGACCAAACCGGTTCCTACCGGGTCCGGTTCCAGTTCGAACCGCCGGTCCCGGTCCGGTCGAGCCATGACTACTTCAATCAACGAGAATCGTACGTAGATGCTTCTATCACGGTTTGCAATTATTTAACGTCTTTCCACCGTTTCCAAGCTAAAAACTTAAGGGATTATTTAACGTCTTTCACATGCATACTTCACTTGACTAACCAGAAATTGTGGTATTCTTGATAACCAGTACCACCTCTGGAGGTTCAAGAGTGTTTCCATTCCATCATCGCAAATACTAAACTTTGCATCTCACCTAGAGTAAAGAGAGGCACTCTAACCCGAAATTGACTTAACACTTATTCTTCAAAACAAAAATGGCTACATAGTTTTAAAACAAAAACGTCTTAGATTTTTAATTAAGTTTTATAAAAAAAAAATCATAATTTGGTCAAAATCTAACCGAAATCGAACAAAACAAAACCAAACCATTCAGTTTGGTTTTCGGTTCACAAAATTGCTGACTTGGATTTTCGGTTCGGTTTTAACCGAAATCCTTCATCATTTTCGGTTATGTTTGTTCATCTTTTCTTATAATAATTGTGTAGATTAATACAAAGGAGATGATGAAAATCTTTTGGATATGTCTGTTCATCTTTCCTTATAATACTTGTGTAGATTAATACAAAGATGATGGTGAAAATTCTTTCGGATATGTTTGTTCAACTTTCCTTACAATTATATGTACATTAAATCCGTCAACATTACACGTCTTTCGAACAAATGTGTAAATTTATTCAAAATATCACAATACAATTTAATATTTATAATAATATTATATACGAAGTATATCGCATACATAATTTGTAGAAATAGTGCAGATACGCGGACCTAGTTGTACTTATACGTACATATCTTGCGAATTAGGAGTATATATACGTAACGTAACGTAGCATCTGCGAGTTGATGTAAATACGAATTTGAAAGGTCAATTTTAAGGTGTCGTACGTCGATCAAAATATTACTGTACTACCCTCGACCTCCAACAAACAAGCTTAATGTATAATAAAGTAGCTTAATTTGTTAATGTTACACCTTCTAGATTAATGAAGTTTAACAAACTTAATTTAATTTTGGCAAAATTACTTTAAATAATACAAACTATTCACTTTCAACCTAAAATAAGGCAAAATCTATACGCACTACATTTTGTAACTTTCCACACTACATTCTCGTATGGGCGTACGCTCGTTTTAAGCGGACAGTGCAAAATTCCAACATCGATTGTGAGGCAAAATACAGAATACGGTCGTATGTATACGCCCAAAACCGGCGTACAGTATAAATTTTAATAATATAGCCGTTTGAAAATAGCCGTTGTGAAATACAATTTTTAACTCGTACGCCCATTATGGGCGTACGAGTTAAAAATTTGGTGTAACGGCTATTTGTCCAAATTCAGAAGTTACCGTTGGGGTATTTTTTCCTGTACGCCTGGGCGTATAGTTGTTTTTATCTCAACGGCTATTTTTTCAGAATATGACCGTTTGGGATGTAGTATGTGTATAAATGTAGGAACTTCGGATGGATGTTGAAGTCAAAAATGTCAAATAGGAGAGTTACAAATTTGAGTGATGGTGAGGAGTTTGAATATGTGACGGAGATTGAGTATGCGAGCGGTGAAGAGAACGAGTATGTTGAAGAGAACGAGCATGGGAGTGACGAAGACGATGCGATCGTGGTTGAGAAAGAGTATTTTAGTGAACCCGACGACGGGATGTGGGACGACGATACCGACGAAGAAAGAGGAGACTTCGACGCCGGAGATTTTTCGGCTAGTAATTAATTAGAATCGTTTCGTATTTATTTACGTTATTTAGTTGCAAATAATTTGTAGAAGTGATAGTTTAGATTGATGTGGACTCGTAGTTTTAAGTTTTAGTTGTGATAAATATGGTAGTTTTTATTAATTATAGGGTATGGATTACTATGATTCGTTTGATACCGAAGAAACGTTTCCTACTAAGGAACACTTGAGGCGTTGGGTTCAGAGTATTGGTAGACAACTTATGATGGTATTAGTGACTCGCCATAGCAATGAGCGTCAAATGAATATAATGTGCTCGTATGCTGGAGTGTATAGATCAGGGAAAAAGAAAAGAGAGGATGACGAAACAGAGGAGGTTGTTAATACAGAGCGGGATAGTAGGGATAAGAAGTCGGATTGCAAGTTTGAGATCCGAGGATATAGGTTCAGGGCGAGGGATGCGAGAGATGGATGGTATGTGAAGGTAAAATACGGACAACACAATCATAAGCTTTCCACTAGCTTCATTGGCCATCCGTACATGGGTCGAATGACGCCGAATGAGGTGAAATTTGTGACGGTATGTGCGAACAGCTTGACTACGCCGTCTGTTATTGCTACTCAGTTGAGTGCGGCCTTTCCAGGGAATACAACATCCACAAAACAAATCGCCAACTTTATTCAGAAGATGCATTTTGAGGATCGTGGAGATTTGACTGTTACACAATGGACCTTGAAGTTTTTGAAGGAGCGCAGCTATGTAGTGCTTCCCCTCTGCAAGAAGAAATCAAACGAGGTGGAAATCTTGTTTTTTGCCCATCAAGACTCGTTGCACTTGTTGAAGATGTTTCCGTACGTCGTGGTTATTGACGCCACATACAAGACGAATAGGTACATAATAGTTGTATATCAAAATTTTTTTGTTTAAATATATTGCATATGCCTCTTCCTTCATTATTTAAATATATTATGCAGGTATAAAATGTCTCTTGTGGAGATTGTCGGTTTCACTTGCACGCATAAGACATTCAACATTGCATATGCATTCACGGGTAAGGAGGAAACAATGCACTACTTGTGGATAATTCAGAGGCTTAGAAAGTTGTTTGAGGATGCCGGAGTAATGCCGACTGCAATAATGACCGATCGAGAACTAGCTCTCATCACTGCAATCAAATATGTGTTCAAAGATCTTCCGGTTCAACACCTCTTGTGTTGGGTTCATATCAAGCACAACATCGAGGTAAACGCTACCAGAATTTTGAAAAATAAGGAATCGGTGAAAAGGTTGTGCTCGCAAGTATGGAGACTTTTTCTATCAAGAACGGAGGAACAATACGAGGAAAGACTGCTAGGATTGAGAACATCTTGGAGAAGCGGCGTCGTCGGATACATTGAAAAGGTGTGGCTTATCCCTTACAAGACAAACATTGTTTGCGCATGGACGGAACACAATCTTCACTTCTTCACGAGGACCTCAAACAGGTAATTTTTTTTAACTTACTTAAATGTTTCCGATTTATTTATTAGTTTATTATGTAATAGTTGTTTTACTTAAACACGACATTGAATGAATAAAACATAGGGTTGAGGGAATGCATAAGGTGTTGAAGAAAATAGTCGGTTCAAGTATAGGCGGTTTTAATCGAACGGTTGTGAGGATCCATGCAGCCATCGAGGGCCAGATTGTGAAGGTGAGGGCCACCATGGAAGAGGATCGGATCAAGACACCCGGGGTTTTCAGACGAATGAATCCACAAGTGAAATTGATATTTCGGCATCTATTCCATAATGTGTCTGATAGAGCGTTGCATAAGTTGTGGGATATATGGGAGGATATAAAGGCGAAGAATTATGAGGAACATTGCGAAGATTACTGGATGCGAGAATGTCAAGGCCTACCGTGCATCCACGAGATGGTGCAACATATTATTCAGAAGAAGCCATTCAAGCTCAATCAGATTCACAGATTCTGGAGGCAGCTACAATGGGATAGGATTGAACTTGATAACGGGGAGGTAGAGATTGGTGTACCTCAGACCATGCGGGAGTTGAGATTCATTGAGCTCAACGATAGATGGCAAAAGGGGGAACTTCCTGAAAGTCAGTGGTCTCAGATAGCGGACTTGTACACAATGTTGGAGTATCCACATCAAAGTCTTGCGTTGGAGCCGACGGGAATCAAGGATCCTGGCAGACCAAGAGGAGCGGTAGGAAAGAAGTGGGGAACCGAGAGAGAGATGAGCGCGTTTGAGTACGCAAGGGAAGAATTAGAGAAAAATGTTGCTGCGAAGGTGAAGAATAATACGGTTAGAGGAAAGGGAAAGGGAAAAGCAACGGCGGCACAACCTACTTTCAACGAGCCTACTATAATGAGGGAGTTTAAAGTTGTTGGGTGCACTGCGGCAGAGGCGTTTGGTCATTCAAGTGGCACTGGTGGAGAGGGGTTCAGATTATCAGGTTGCACTCTTACAGATGAGTTCCCTCAGCCAACAATGACGAAATGTGGGGTAGACTTCGGGGTTGACAATGTTGATCTCTTCATGTTTCCATACATTGTAGATGCACAAGACGTAAGGGCGGATGGACACTGTGGATATCGGTCACTAGCCATGTTGTTGGGGCATCACCAACAAGAATATCCTCGCATTCGCATGGAACTGACTACGGAGCTGTTAGAGAACAGTGATATCTACAGACGAGTCATGACCAGACTACGCCCGAATTTGGCAAACAACTTCGACGCTCTTGTTCAAGAGGTCAACTATAGCAGATCACCATGTCCTGAAAGATACTGGATGAGTATGCCCATGATTGGATTAGCATTTGCCACAAAGTTTCAGGTTGGTTTGATATACTTATCCAAAGTCCGATCATATTTGTGCTTACCGATGAAGGTGTATCAACAAAGCTCCAGTCATGGTTTGAAAATTTATGCAATGGCTCGTGTGGGCTTAGCAAACCACTACATACCGGTATGATTTTCACTAAAGTATTTGTGATTTTCACTCAATTTTCTTAATGCTTAACATGGTATTTATGTTTTGTAATTTAGGTGTGCCTTAGAGAAGACTGTCCCGTACCATCTGTACCTGGAGTTTGGCTCATGTTCAAGGATCCTAGTGCGAATGGATTGGATCGCGGGTTTGCGCTGAGGATGCAGCAATGGAAGGACTATCGCATTAATTATGGTAGTATAGATGTTGATCTGTAGTGAATTCGGATGTGTTTAATGTTTTAGATGGGTTAAATGAAACAAGTTCTGAATTCACTACAAGGGTTTAAAACGAAAAACGGCGCGAAAATCGAGTAAAACGGGATTGAAACGAAAAACGGCGCGAAAATCGAGTTTATGGAGGGACTTACAACGAAAAATGACAAGAAAAAGGTATTTAGCAAAAAGAAATAGTTTTCATGATGCAAGGGGTATTTAGCCAAAAAATACTTGAAAAATTTGAAAAGGAAGGGGTATATAGTAAAAACTTGAAAAATCTCAAGTATATAAGTCGTATAGTTTTACTAATCAAGCAATATGGACAACACGAAGATGTGAAATGTCATTATTTTGGAGTATTTGAGTGTTTCATAACATTTAATGAAAGTTTTATGTAAAGTTTATTTGAGTAACGAATTGATATCACACACATATTAGTAAAACTATACAACTTATATACTAGAGATTAACTCGTAACTAGGTGAAAGTGACTGTTTAGATATTTTGAAGTGTTCATTTTGTTATTTTATTATAAAAACGAATCCGTCATATTGGTAATGCTCAAATACAACTTTTACATTTCAAGTTTTTCAATGTTTAAGGTCTTATTAACCCGTTTTATGTCGTTTTTAGGTAATGGGCCTCACCAAATCTCAATTTGGCCTTATTAGGCCCGTTGACGTTTTCGTTGATTTTTTTTTGATTCCGAGAATTGATAACGAATAAAGACTTCATTTTCTATCATGTTACAATTTCGAAATTTTGAGTTTCAGCGTTATAAGGCATTTAAACGAACTGGGCCCAAACTATTCATTTCAAACACAACTATCCACATTCACTATCCACTATCCACATTCACTATCCACTATCCACTAACAACTCTCCAAACCCTATACCCTAAACCCTATACCCTAGCTAGGTTTTCCTCGGTTTCCGTGTCATTTCTCGTCTTAGCCCATTTTAAGTCATTTTTCCTCGATTTCCGTGTCATTTCTCGTCTTGGCCCGTTTTAAGTCAGTTTTCATCGGTTTTCGCACGAATTCTCGTCTTAGCCCGTTTTAAGTCATTTTTCCTCGGTTTCCGTTCATTTCTCGTCTTGGCCCGTTTTAAGTCGGTTTTCATCGGTTTTCGCACGAATTCTCGTCTTAGCCCGTTTTAAGTTGGAAAATCCTAATAATATATAAATCCATGAAAACTACGACATCCAAAATATAATACCGACAACAAAATATACATCACACAAACATCCAAAATATAATACTGAACACAAACATATCATTGCACAGGCCCATCCTCCTCTAGTACTACATCACCAGTCCATATGCTGATCCACCCCCTCATCATCCTCGCTTGTCCTGCAGGCAGAGTGTCACCATATGCACGTAGGAAACTAGATATCTCAGAGGCGAGTATGTTGCCCCGCTACATTTTCAAAATGTAAATATAAGTAGAATAAAATAGATTATAATTATAACTTGAGCGATATTGACTAAAATACGTACCACAACTACAGAGGCTGTCGCAGGTATCTGTATGTGCTCCGCACGGTGGTCAAACGGTGCACGTGGGTCCTGCCTGGGTGATCTGGAATCAACATAAGGATGTGACATGACGTTAAACCATGTCAGATATCCATCCTTGCAATCCCATGCATACTCTCGAAGTCCTCTTCGATCATGCTCGTCTAAGGTGATCAATCGATCCGGCAGGGTCTCTGGGGCCCAAGTGCAGTCCTCATCCCCGAATGTGACAGTGTACCCCGATGCAGAATCATTTCTAATCGCAGTAGGTGGTGTAATCGGGGGTTCGGGTATGCCTTGCACATACCCGAATTGTCGCATACATCGGTCAGGATGGTGCGACTCCCTGACCTCAAAGGACTCTACAGGCCCCCGAAATAGACCTAACCTATACTGGGGGTCGTTGAGATCCAACTTGCCCCAGGGGTTCCACTGAACCTATGTTTTTTAAAAATGACAAACGTATTTTTAATAATAATAATTGCATAACATATGATGAAATTACTCATTAAATAGTACTTACCTCTGCATATGTGATCTGGTCAAGGACCAGTCTGAGGGAAACTAGTCGAGCAGGATCCTTATGGTACTTGACTTTGCTGTTTTCCCGGATAGCCGCCGCCGAGGCATTCATGGATGCCAAGTCCTGCGTAGCATGACCCTGAAGACCATGGAAATACGCCCATATCCAAGCCTACAAATACCAGAATTTCTTATAGTGTCACCATAAGCAAAATATACACGAAAAAAAAAAACATTAAACGAATACTACCTTCAGCAGAAGCGGACAACCAGCAAACCCCTTGGATTGAGCACGGGAGGCCTGACCCAACTGTCTGTACAGTTCAGCCAAGACGGTTGTCCCCCAAGCATAGGACCCTGTCTCATTGTGATCTACGAGGATGCTAAGGTATTTGTGCTTCACCTTCATCCGAGACTTGTCTACAAATGTCGTACTGCCTAACAGGGACAACAAGTAGAGCGAAGCAATATCACTCTCTTGCTGAGGAGTCCTGCAATTAATAACAAAAAATGAATTAGTAACGTTAATCGAGAAATTATGAGAAATTCTTATAATATACGATAATTTACCTGTCCCGTATATCAAACATCTGTAATAGTCGGGTGTGGATCGTGGTGATGCCTTTCTTGCCGTGGATGTTCAAACCCCCATCTGATACTTTATCACGGATTATAAATATTTAATTGAATCAACTAAAAAATGGAATCAAATATAAATAATAAAATAAACTCTACGTACGTAAGCATAGTGCAGCAGCCTCCTCGATCGTAGCAAACCGAACATCCGTTGCACATGAGGATGCACAAACCCATCTATGTCTGCCTCAGCAGATCTGACAGCTCGTCCATGGATCGGAAGCTCCAGAATCTTCAGCACGTCTAACAAGGTAGGAGCAATCTCACCAAATGCAAAGTGAAACGTGTTGGTTTCTGGATACCAACGCTCCACAAATGCAGAAATCAGAATCGGATCGATGTTGTTGTACTCGAGCCGGGGATCTGCAAGGACGTGTAAGTGGCTCCGCTCAACGAGCTGCCACCATGACCCAGGCACATTAGATTTATGCCTATCATACTCCCTGAAGAAGTCCTTGCGGGTGTATATATCCAACACCCTCTTCAGCTGATGTACGAAAGAGAAATTAATGAATTAGAATAGCGTGTGGATCGTTTTACCTCACAAATTCATTTAGGAAACAACGCATACCTTCGATGAGGGCGGTATCACATAAGTCGGGTCATGCTCAATACGCTCTGCAAGAGACGACGTCTCAGTCCATATCACCGGAGCAATGTGGGTGCTGTAATCCACCAAAAGCCGTGAACTAAGAGGACCTCCAGGATGCCCCACATAATCTGCATCCCCTGGAACCGGTACAGCTAAGCCCGGATCAATGTGCTGAACAGGCTCCTGAACAGGGTCCTGAATGGGCTCCTGGAGGTCTGGCTGATCCTGATCGAAATCATGAACAAGCTCCTCAATCTCCTGCTGATGATCCTCTGCAGAAGGAGACAATGATCCAACTGGAGATGGCTCACGCACAGGTGATCCCTCATAGTAATCAGCATGCATCTGCCCCTCCAAATCTCCTAGATCTACATCTGGCTGATCTGCAACCTCGGTTGCCTCCGTCAACTCCTCTAAAAACTCCTCCGTCTCACTAACATCCAAATCATCCATCAGAGCTTTCCCTGTATCTCCTATATGCACTCCTGGAATGTCTGGAGGAGATCCACGACGTCGGGAAGCTGTGATCCCACGTGCGCTAGGGTGACGAGGGCCCTTCTTCTTCTTTCTAACAAAACAACCCGCCGGAGTAATAGCCCTCTCTAAAGCCTATTTTCATATTTACGAATTATTATTTTATATTATTTGACGTTTTTCTTTTAAATATTTAATAATGTATTAATTACTAATTTTTTCTTAGGTACGACTTATTAATAATTTATTAAGACGCTATTTAATAATGTATTAATTACTAATTAATTCATTTCTTAGTAAATAACGACTAATTAATATTATATTAATAAATCTTATTTAATATTAAATCTTTTTCTTTTACAAGTTATTTATCAAATAACGTGAAACGATAAATAACGACTAATTATTATTATATTAATAAATATTATTTAATAATAAATCATTTTCTTTAAATCGTTATTTATCGAATAACGTGAAACGTTAAACGATAAATAACGACTAATTAATATTATATTAATATTATATTATTTCTTAATATAATATTATTTATTAATAGCTATACGATAAATAACGACTAACTGATATTATATTAATAAATATTATTTATTAATAAATCTTTTTCTTTTATTCGTTATTTATTGAATAACGTGAAACGTTAAACGATAAATAACGACTAATTAATATTATTTATTAATATAATATTATTTTCTTTTAGCTAAACGATAAATAACGACTAACTAATATTATATTAATAAATATTATTTAATAATTAATCATTTTCTTTAAATCGTTATTTATCGATTAACGTGAAACGTTAAACGATAAATAACGACCAATTAATATTATATTAATAAATATTATTTATTAATATAATATTATTTTCTTTTACCTAAACGATAAATAACGACTAACTAATATTATATTAATAAATGTTATTTAATAATAAAAATTTTCGTTTTAATCGTTATTTATCAAATAACGTGAAACGTTAAACGATAAATAACGACTAACTAATATTATATTAATAAATATTATTTATTAATATATTATTATTTTATTTTTAGTCGTTATTTATCAAATAACGTTTCACGCTAAACGATAAATAACAAATAATTCATATTTCATTAATAAATCTTTTTTTAATCGTTATTTATCGAATAACATTTCACGCTAAACGATAAATAACGACTAATTAAAAAAAATTATTAACGTACCTCGTGGATCGAGAGCGTCTTTTCCGGCGATTTCGAACGGGCCCGTTTTTCCGCACCGCCCCGACCCCGACCACCACGAGCTCCACCCCGACCACCACCTGCTTCACCTCCAGCCACCTTGCCGGCGCCACCAACCTCCTCCCCTCCACCTCCAGACCCCTCGCCAGCGCCACCGACCACCTCAGGAGCCACCGCAGCTCCACCACCACGGGCCCTTTACTTTTTCGCCGGATTCGTCTTCCGCCTAGGCGCAACTCCTCCACCTCGGACTCTTGCGCCACCACCACATATACGGACGGGAGGGAGAACAGACGAAACTGCAGCCTCCACCGTCGCCGGAGTGGATTTCGAGCTTTTCCCCATTTCTTCGGATTGCATGATTCCGAGTGAAATTGATGAAATTGATTGAGGGATTTGGATTGTATGAGAAAAACGAGTCGAATAGGATAGATTTGGGGAAGAAAACGAGTGAAATGGGAGAAGATTGGACGGCGGCGACAAATAGGGTTACGGATGAAGAGTAGTAGTCGACTGATACGATGAGAGGAGGAAGAAGAAAGCGAGGCGGATTTTTATATCCGCCGCGTGGGCGTACGGACCAATTTTCAATTTTTTTAGCGTATACATATGCATACGTATACTCGAGAAATTGCACTGTACGCCAATTTTGAGCGTACGAAAATGTAGGTCAAAAAGTTTATGTAGTGCGTATAGACCCCGCGTAAAATAATACCAACTTTAAAAATTACTAGAGCAGTATAAACTATAGAACTATTTACCAATAATGGTATGATTAATTTTCCGGTGAAAAATCCGCAAAAATGATGACATGGATCCCGGAAAATAGAATTTGAATAGGGCATAGAATCAAGCTTAAAATCACGGTGATGATGACAGCATGTAGGTGTGGAGCGATGGTGGTCATTTGAGCCCTTGTATCAAGCTAGCGGTTAGAGCACGAAATATGGAAGAGAGAAGTCGGTGGCAGTGGAGCTCGACTAAAGGGTGATTGAGAGTGGAGGAGGAAGAGAATATGTTGCCTTCTTTCAGATTCCTGATGGAGGGGGAAGCCATGGTGGTGTTTTTGGTTGCTTCTGTTGCAGAGATATATATACATGAGGGAGATGAATAGATTTTTTATTTTTTTTTAAATTATCTATTTAATCCTGGTCATTGCCATGTCATCATTTTTGCCTGATGTTTCACACTAGTCATACTATTATTGGTAAATAGTTGTATAGTTTACACTACTCCTAGTACTTTCATTATTTTGGGTTGAAAGTAAATAGTTTGTATTATTTAAAGTAATTTTGCCTTTAATTTTTAATCAACTATTACCCTTTATCAATAAAGATTTAAATAACTCATTATATCCTTTTTCATAATTTTACTATTATTATTAAAAATTCAGCTAGAAGTTCCGAACATTCAACATTTTCATCTTCATCTTCAGCTCCAGTTTCAGCTTCTTATTCAGCTCCATCTATTATTCCAGTTCAATATACCTAACGGAGCCTAGGTCAAACTGCCTTACTTTTGCAAATCCTATTAATTTGGTTGTAGATTTTGTTGGATCTATCTTATATATTAAAGCTAGCTCTTCCTTTTTGAGTCGATTGGTTAAATTAAGGAATTGTAATTCACGAGAACAATTGGTGGGATTTTCACAAAATATGTTTGGTAGAATTTTAGTCTAGATAAATCAAACTGGAGAAATTGTGATTCTGTAGCTAAAAACGGGGAAATGAAACTTACCTAGGGGGAGTAGATAAGTTCATTTTCTGTGTCTTGCAGAAATTGAATATCTGCAGAAAACGAGTTCTCATGATTTTCTGCAAACAGAATTTCCAACCAAACACAGATATTACATCCTATTTCCTGCAGATTTTCAATTCATGGGAATTTAATCCCCAACCAAACTAGCTTTAGGAAACTGTGCTATTCATATTTTGTTTAAAAAAAGTTATTAACATACTAAAAAATTGCATTAAAAAATCCTTAAAAATAAAAAATACAAATTTAGAACAATTTTTTAGATTTAAGTAAACTTAACCTATCTAACATAGATTTTGCAAAAAAATCTGTTGGATCGTTAGTTCAATTACTTCTGAGGGAACAAAGTGTATTGTTCCTTCAGAGGTATAGCAGCGGAATATTAACGCATGAAATATAGAAGAACACAAGTATTTAGAGTGGAAACCTCAACCACTAAGAGTTGAGTAAAACCACTACCTTCAAGCTTCTCACTTGAAGGATTTGAATGAGTATACTTATCTTATTAATCTCTTGTTTGTTACAAAAGAAAGCAAGGATTACGATCACGAATCTCTTCTTTCACTCGAGCCCAAACTCAACGCCTAAGACTAAGTATTGCTCACTCTTTCTCTCTTTTCTTCTTGTTCTCCTTTTGGACGATCACACTTGATTCACACAAGCATAAACTCTCTCAATCGTCTCATCTATTCCTAAGCCTAAGACTAGTTTATATAGCAAAGATAAAACTAGGTTTAAACTAGGGAACAAACAAGAATATGGAAAATATATCTTTCGCATAAGAAGATATTATTTCCATCTTTTAATTATATCTCTTTCCCTAACTTCTTCATGATATCTTCTCAGCTCAAACCATATTTTCCATAAAGGAAACATGATATCTTCGTTGCGCTCCCTCAGCCCTTTCTTTCCTTAATTAGCTCGCCTCTGTTGAGTAACGTTCCTGCTCAAGTAGACATCCTGAAACACTCAAGTATACATTAGTAGGAATGTTTGTTACCATCAAAACCAGAAGGAACTTTACTTCAGCCGTAGCTTCAACAAATTCCCCCTTTTTGATGGTGACAAACATACTCATTGAATACTTCTAAAACTCATCTAAACAGTTCTCCTAAGGGAACGTTACTTATAAGGTATAAGTACAGATGTTCCCCCTCAAACCTTGACCATTCCTTTCTTCCCCCTTTTGGCATCATCAAAAAGCAAGTCTAAACATGCACTTGAAATAAAAGAACTTCATAACACATCAAAACAAGCAAATCATAGATTAAAAACAAGCGCCATAAGAACAGACGCTGATACATATACTGGATGGGGAATAGAACACACAAGCATAGAGAAATTAAAAGAAGACACATAACACCCTAAACAAAGGGTACAATAAGCACAAGAGAAGATAGATAGATATGCTAGGAACAGAGAGTGGGGGTCAGAGAGAGGAGGAAGGGTGTGGAGAAGAGACTTTTAAACTGCCAAGGGAACCTCTAGTTGCATGACGTCCAACGACGTATCTCAGCCTTCAAGGCAGCAACTTCATTCACCAGAAGCCTTTGTTGTTCAGTCAAGGTGGCAACTAGTGAGCACAGCTCTTCCATCCTCTGTTGTTGGTAGACCAAAGTTGGCTCTTCACTCTCCTCCTGTGGAGGGTCCTCAGATATATGCTCTGTTTCACAAAACTCAGCAGAGCGGACCCAATCTCCATCTTCATTCTTCTCAAATTTCATCTTCCTTAAATTCGCTTCAGCTAACTCCCTAGCAAAGACAACCTCAGAATGACCAGCTTCATACACCCTCAGATACTCTAGGATCTTCTTAACTACGCCTGGGAAGGGAAGACCGTGCCTATCGTTCCTCCGGGCATGGGCCATGTGTAGCATGATGATCTTTGGTAAGTTTATGGCTTGCCTGAGGAGGAGCTTGTCCATGAGAAGGCAGTCCTGAATAAGGATGGTAGTGCGCTTCTGCTCTCTGGGAGTAACATTACTAATTAGGTAGCTATGCAGGATCCGGTTAGCTACCCCCATGGACGAGGTGGTCATCTCCCCAACAACTTCAGTGGAGTAGTTCTGAGATACCCTTTGGATTGCAGCCAACCCTATGTCCTTTGGCCACTGCCCTTTGACGTACTCTTCAAATCCTTCGTGAGGTACCCCGAGTATGACTCCCATTTCGGTGCTTGAGACCACGTGGGTGTCCTTACCAAGGACGAAGGAGGCTTGGATGGCGTGTGGCCTCTCAGTGATAGTGAAGGAACTATAGAACTGCCTTATCATTCCCTCATTGACCTTCGGCGCAGTGCAGAACAGGTGTTCCCAACCTTGGTAGCGGATGATGTCGACCAAGATATCCATCTTGTTGGCGGATAGAAACTCCTCATCAAACAGAAGATCTCTGATGATGGTTCGTTTCCCCAAGGCTTTTCCTTCAGCCACTTCTTTGGGAACTTTCCTTCCTTTGGGTGGCTTTGCTGCAGTACTCCTTGTTCGTGGACGAGAGAGGGAAGACTCCACTTTGGCTCTTTTGAGCACTGGTTCCTGAGCCTCGTCGTCTTCCTCACTGAGATCCAGAATCTCAGGGAACTTTCCCTTGGATAGTTGCAAGTCCTCCTCCTCGATTTCGGCGAGGATTTTGGTGATGCACAGGTCTGTTTTTAGGGGAGAGGAGTGTGGAGGGCTAGGGATGGTTTCTATTTGGGCTTGTTCTTGAGAGATTGGGCTTGGGATCTTTTCAGTGGTAGGGGAGTCCAATTTCTCAGTAGAGGAACTTGAGAGGGATGGGACAGGGGTGGCCGGCGGCGTTGTTTCTTTTGCCGGCGAGGGTTCTGGATTGGTTTCTTTTGGAGGGGATGAAGGTGCTTTGGCTGGGGATTTTGGTTGTGGAGCTTCTGTGGGGATGACTAAGGAAGCAAGGATGCTTCGTAGTGTCTCAGGGCTTTCATTTCCTGTGAGGGATACAGAGGAGGTGTTCACCATTTTTGCAAGGAAGGTTTTTGAGGAAGCTTGTGTTTAGGAGAGGGTAGATAGAAGGTTGTGACGATGAAGAGCTGGGAAAAGTCCTTTAAGTAATTGCCATCCATCAAACCAATCGATTCAATTTCAAAACTCCCTTTTCCATATCTGAACCACCTTCCATAAATGTGCCGATTTTTCCTCCAATCAAAGATACTCAAAATCCATCATTACCTTTCTAGGTTCCAGAACCTACTCTAGTCCTTAGGCTTCTGCCGAATAACTGTCACCTCAGAGCTATCAATCCCCTTAACAATTTTTCAAATCTCAACCCTTATCCTTTCCTTTCTCAATCTGATATCGTAGGTATTGTGACGCTTGTGGTATGTTTACCAGAGATGGTACAAAAGAACATCACATAAATTTTTTTTCACATAATATGAATTTAAAACATTTTATATCATGATGAGGGAGTCCAGTTGTGGATGGAAAAACATGGCTCATAGGACTATCGATCATGAAGGTTTATAGGGTGGCCGTAGATTCCCTCTATCCTTTGGGTTTGTATTGAGGGATCAGTACATCAAGAGGGATCTTTTGGGTTAGAAAATAAGACATTTGCCTAAGGAATCATGCATTTATCAATTTCAATCACTAGCAAGGTATCTTTCCTAATCACGTATAGATCATGCAAGCAGTTCAAAGGACTCAAGTTTATTTCATAGAAAAGCAGGTATGAATATGCTTAAAGGACTAATACTCAAGATGAATAAACTCACTAATTTCTCCAATCATTGGGGGTTTCAAGGAAGATCAAGATTAGTTGAGAGAAATCATACCTAGACCCATACGTAATTTCTCAAAGGGAGCCTTGTTTAGTGGCTTTGTGAAGATATCCGCGATTTGTTCCTCAGAGCGGACATGTTCCATAGAGACAATCCCTTTCTCCACACAATCACGAAGGAAGTGATGTCTTATGTCAATATGCTTAGTCCTAGAGTGCTGCACAGGATTCTTAGAAATATCAATAGCACTAGTGTTATCACAAAGTATAGGAACGTTACCTAAAATGATGCCAAAGTCACTTAGCTGTTGTTTGAGCCATATGAGTTGAGAACAACAAGTTGCGGCGGCGACATACTCAGCTTCGGCAGTGGATAGGGCGACAGTGGTTTGTTTCTTTGATCCCCAAGATACAAGACAAGGGCCAAGGAATTGAGCCATCCCAGATGTTGATTTCCTATCTGGCTTGTGTCCATCAAAGTCAGCATCTGTGTACCCTAGTAATTCAAGACTTCCCCCTCTTGGGTACCACATACATAGATCATCAGTCCCCTTAAGGTAACGCAGGATCCTTTTCACAGCAATGACATGAGTTTCTCTAGGACTTGCTTGAAATCTAGCACAAAAACATACACTCTGCATGATATCAGGCCTACTGGCGGTTAGATAAAGCAATGAGCCTATCATCCCACGATAGACCTTTTGATCAGCTGCTTTCTTGTCAACATCCATTCCTATTGAATCATTTGGGGACATGGGGGTCGAATAGTTCTTTGCATCCATCATACCAAACTTCTTGATGCACTCTCGTAGGTACTTTTGTTGATGTACCTTTGTTCCTTCCTCTGTTTGAACAACATGTAGGCCTAGAAAGAACTTAAGCTCGCCCACCATACTCATCTCAAATTCACTCTCCATCAGCTTTATGAACTTGGTGACTAAGTGCTCGTTGGTGGAGCCAAAGATTATGTCATCCACATATACTTGTACTACCAAGGTATGCTTTCCCTCTCTTAATAGAAATAAAGTTCTGTCTACTTCCCCTCTTACGTAACCATGAGATAAGAGGAATTGAGAAAGCCTTTCATACCAGGCGCGAGGAGCTTGCTTCAGACCATAGAGTGTCTTATCAAGTATGTAAACGTGGTCAGGATAGGAAGAATCTTCGAATCCAGGCGTTTGTTCCACATAAACTTCTTCCTTTAGTACCCCGTTCAGGAACTCTGTCTTGACGTCCATTTGTTGCAACTTGAATCCATAGTGGGCAGAGTAGGCGATCAAGAGGCGTATTGCTTCTAATCTTGCAACTGGCGCAAAGGTTTCATCATAGTCAATTCCCTCTTGTTGGTTGTAGCCTTTTACCACCAGTCTTGCTTTGTTCCTTATCACTTGTCCTCTATCATCCATCTTGTTCCTGAACACCCATTTGGTACCTATGACGGAGCGATCCTTAGGTCTGGGAACTAGTCTCCATACTTTGTTCCTCTCAAATTGATGAAGTTCCTCTTGCATAGCATTGACCCATTCTGGGTCTTCTAGGGCATCTTTCACTGTTCTTGGTTCAGCTGTGGAGACAAAGGCACAGAAGGCATGAAATGTAGGATCTAATGTGAGCACGGAACAATCCTTGTCGCTGGGTTCTAGAGATACATCGGAGGAGGGAAGCGAAGCACAGTTGCATACGTAGTCCATGAGTCTTGATGGGGGCCCATGGATACGAGTGCTGCGTCGCGTTCCTTCCTCTTTATGGTGAGTGTCTTCTTCAGATTGTTCCTGAGATGGGGATTGTTCCCCCTGAGTTCCGGAATCTCCATTTGGTACACTTGCATCTTGATCTGGGGATGCTTCTTCTTCTGCGTTCATGTCCGTAGTAGGGATGAATTCCTCAGCATCAGCGAGAATGAATTGTTCCCTGTCGGCTTCAGTCAGTGGAGGAACGTTTGGATCATGGACAACGTTACCTGCCATGATCTTTTCATCAAAGACCACATGGATGCTTTCCTCCACCTTCCTTGTCCTCTTGTTGTAAACTTTGTAGGCCCTACTATGAGTGGAATAACCAACAAACGTTCCTTCATCACTTCTTGGATCGAACTTGCCCAGATTGTCCTTTCCATTGTTGTGGACGAAGCACTTGCACCCAAAGACCCTTAGATGGGAAATGTTCGGCTTCCTTCCTTTGAACAACTCATATGGTGTCTTCTCAATCATAGGTCTCAACATGGCACAGTTCAGTACATAGCAAGCAGAATTGAGTGCTTCAGCCCAGAAGTTTCTTGGCAATCCACTCGCAATTAGCATTGTCCTTGTCATATCCTCCAGAGTCCTATTCTTCCTTTCAACTACTCCATTCTGTTGAGGCGTTCTTGGCGCAGAAAAATTATGATTTATGCCTTTGTTCCTGCACAAGGAAAGAAACCGGGAGTTCTTGAACTCTGTTCCATGGTCAGTGCGTATAGCCCTTAGATAAAATCCAGATTGATTTTCAATAGCATATAACCAAAATTCAAACTCATCAAACACATCCTCCTTTGAAGCAATGAAAATAGTCCAAGTATACCTAGAGAAGTCATCTACAATGACAAACACGTACTTGTTTCCTCCACGGCTAAGTATGCGCATAGGCCCACACAAGTCCATGTGAATAAGCTCTAAGGGTTCAGAGGTACTTACCTGGTTTTTGGACTTAAAGGATGATCTTACTTGTTTTCCTCTTGTGCAAGCAATGCACACCTCTTCAGATTGACTCTCTATCTTTGGTAAACCAATAACTAGGTCTTTGTTGTGAAGTTTGTGTAGAAGTCTGAGGCTTGCATGAGAGAACCTTTGATGTCATAGATTGGATTCCTCAGATTGTGCAGAAAGGCACAGTTCCTCTTCAGGGATAAAAGATGGATCTACTCTGTATAGGTTGTTCTCTATGATTCCCCTGAGGAGAACTTTCCCTGTCTCAACATTCTCAACCAAACACTCATTAGTAGTAAAGATAACCCTATTTTGACCATCCTGGCACATTTGACGTACGCTCAATAGATCGAAGGTTAGGTTATCCACTAAAGTAACGTTATTCACAACAAGATTGTCAGAGATCCTTACCTTTCCCATGCCAATTACTTCCCCTTTACTGTTGTTCCCAAAGGTTATAGAACCTTTGTTTTCAGGATGGAGAGATATAAACCATGCTTTGTTCCCTGTCATGTGTATTGAGCAAGCGCTATCTATATACCAGGAACTCTTCTTCTTTCCATCCTGCAAGTAAGGGATTAGTTTTTGCGCACCCAGGCAAGCCTAGGCTTACCTGGAATGAAGAACAATCTTCTATCCTCATTATCTTTTAAAACAACCTTGATCCTGGGAGTGTTCCTAACAGAGGAATTATTGCAATAATTGTAGGCTATCTCCTCATCTCTTGATTTTTTCCAACACTCTTGTTGGTAATGTCCTGACTCACCACAGTACCAGCAAACTCTGTGGTGTTTCAGATTGACATACCTACTTTGTCCGGGCCAGATGGTTTTGTTTTCAATTCTAGACCTAAAATCCACCTCTATTGGCTTAGTGCTTTTGACATGTTTTTGCCATATCTTATACGCCTTTTGTCCATCAAACCACACCTTCTCTTCCTGAGCAATTTTCTTCCATTTATCTCCAGAACCATTGTGGGAACAATGTGTGATTGATCCTCCACAGGGTCCTTTATGACAGAGGGAATTTTGTATACCAGGAGACAAGATGGCAGTTTGTGAACAAGAGGCGCTATCATAGCCTAATCCAGCACGTGGTACAAAGCGTTTAGAGAAATCAGCCTTCTCCTTATCAATCTTAGAGGTGATATATTCATCTAACCAAATTTTCCTTTTGTTTTCTTCCTCTATTAGAAATTCATCAACTTTCTTAGCAAATTTTGAGTTATCCTCAATCAAAGTTTTAATTTCAGATTCAAGAATGGCAATTTTCTTTTTCAGGGAAGCTATATCAGACACATACTTAGGACAAGATTTGCACGAGTCCGACGAAGGGAACGAAGCCTTTTCAAGTCTAGCAACCTTAGAAGCCCAAAGCTGGTTTTCCTCAATTAGACATGAAATGGTTTCTTCCTTCTCGTCGATCAAAGAATTCAGATTACTTTGTTCCTTTCCCAGAGAATGAATGAACCTAATAATCTGAGCTTTTGATTTGTTTTCTAAGAAAGAGTCAAATTCTGAAGTGTTTACTTCTTCTTCGGATTTTTCTCCTGTAGCCATTAGACACGTTTCCTTGGGAGTATAGAGAAATTCGTCTTCAGAGTCAGATGTCCCCCATGTTGCAATCATCGCTTCCTTCCTTTCCCTTTGAGGGACATTTGCTTCTCCTCCCTTCTTTTTAAAGCAATTTCTCGCGAAGTGTCCCTTCTTCTGGCAGTGATAGCAGATGATAGTACTCATGTCTTTGTTCCCATCAGGGAGACGTTGTTTTTCTCTGCTATCCTTCTAAACTCTTCGAAAGGCTCTTGTGAAGAGAGCAACTTCTTCATCCTTATCAACAATTTCATCCTCTTCCTGAGCAAGATCGAAGGCTTTTTCGATTTTTAGAGCAATGTTCTGGGACTTCTCTGCCTTCTCTCCTTCCCTTCGTAGCATCTTGCTCTGTTGAATCCCCGCGTTGCTCTGGAGACGAGCAACTAGTTCCTCCAAGGTGATGTTTTTGATATCATTCTGAGCTTGGAGTGCAAGAGAGAACGCGTCCCATTTAGAGGACAATCCCTGAAGAAATTGATGCGTCAGTTTCCACTCAGGGATCGTTTCCCCTAAGAACTCGAGTTGGCCTACGTATCCCTGGAAACGTGAATGGTAGTCATCCAAAGACTCATTCTTTCCTTGAACAGCACTATCATACTCCTTGATAAGAGTCAAGATCCTATTTTTCTTGATGTCTTCATTTCCCTCATACATCCTTTTGAGGGATTTGAATATGTCGTGAGCAGTCTTGTACTTTAGAACCTTCCTTTGATCGGATGGACCAAGGGCAGCGAGTATGACCTTCTTTGCTCTCATGTTGAGCTCCAAGACTTTGTAATCAGCATCTTGATAATCTTCTCTTTTCTTGAGTGTTCCTCCAGTCTCATCTGAGGGATCGAGAATCTTCACATCTCCAAATTCCACTATCTTCCACATCTGTCCATGCAGGGAACACATATGTGATTCGATCTGTTCCACCCAGTATGAGAACTCTCCTGACTTGAGCATTGGTGGCTTCCAAAAGGAGTCGTTGATGGCTGTTCCTGACATTCTTCCTGCAAGGGTAACAATCTAGAGACCAGGCTCTGATACCAATTGTTGGATCGTTAGTTCAATTACTTCTGAGGGAACAAAGTGTATTGTTCCTTCAGAGGTATAGCAGCGGAATATTAACGCGGGAAATATAGAAGAACACAAGTATTTAGAGTGGAAACCTCAACCACTAAGAGTTGAGTAAAACCACTACCTTCAAGCTTCTCACTTGAAGGATTTGAATGAGTATACTTATCTTATTAATCTCTTGTTTGTTACAAAAGAAAGCAAGGATTACGATCACGAATCTCTTCTTTCACTCGAGCCCAAACTCAACGCCTAAGACTAAGTATTGCTCACTCTTTCTCTCTTTTCTTCTTGTTCTTCTTTTGGACGATCACACTTGATTCACACAAGCATAAACTCTCTCAATCGTCTCATCTATTCCTAAGCCTAAGACTAGTTTATATAGCAAAGATAAAACTAGGTTTAAACTAGGGAACAAACAAGAATATATAAAATATATCTTTCGCATAAGAAGATATTATTTCCATCTTTTAATTATATCTCTTTCCCTAACTTCTTCATGATATCTTCTCAGCTCAAACCATATTTTCCATAAAGGAAACATGATATCTTCGTTGCGCTCCCTCAACCCTTTCTTTCCTTAATTAGCTCGCCTCTGTTGAGTAACGTTCCTGCTCAAGTAGACATCCTGAAACACTCAAGTATACATTAGTAGGAATGTTTGTTACCATCAAAACCAGAAGGAACTTTACTTCAGCCGTAGCTTCAACAAAATCTCTTTCTTTCTTGAGCGGAAAAAAAAAATCTCTTTCAAAACATATAAAACCTTAGGAATGATATGACTTTTTATTTTATTTATTATATACATATTTAGGTTGTAGCAATACAAAATACTAGAAATTATATACAAAAATAGAGAAAAGTTTCAATGCAAATAACTCTTAACGTAGGGAAAACGAACGGATCACGTTCACATGCAAATTAAACGTTAATGTTCATAATCTAGGCCATAAAAACTTTTGAACGTTTTCATGAAGAGACGCGGTGACATTGTAATTACTGCGAACTTTGTTTTTTTTCTCAAAATGACCACACAAAATTTTATCGACCAAATTATGAACATTAATTACCGCTGAAATTATGAACATATATTAGCGTATTATCTGTGAACGCGAAAATTTCATTTTTCCTACATTAATCCTTGTTCTTACCAGAACTTTTTTTGTATAAATATATGTCAAAATCGATTATGACATTATTATTAACTAATTGTATAAACATATCCTCCTGTGCATGACGCTTCTCACTGCACTAGTTACAAACTTAAACTGTTTTTGTTCATGTCAAAAGGAGGTATGACACTACCCAGTTTTTTACAGGTCTTTCGTTATTGTTCAATTGATAGTTCGCAGATTGGAATATTATTAGCACAAAATGAACGACCGTCCAAATATCAATATCTTTATATGTGCCTCTAGCGAAAATTTAAGTCGAAAATTCTAGATAAAATGTTTACAAAATTTACTTACCTTTGATGGTTTGGGGCCTTCGTGACCACGTTATATACAATTCTTAACTATATTTAGAAGATTTAATAATCTATTCACAACTTACCAACAAACTTTACATATATCCGTAATTAATCTCTTTGTTTGTGTACGTGTGGGATCGGAGTTAGACGCTCCTACCAATGTCGTTAGCTTCACTCCACTTCAATATTTAAGCACATCGATCAGCTAAATCGAATAGTGTAACTTAATTTATTGCTAAAATTACAAGCTTTTGCATGAAATTTCATCGATTAGTTATAATCGCTTTACATTATACTCAGCGACATTCAATGTCGGTATAGATCGCTATAGCAAAACTTGAAATTAAGCTCCGACACATATAAACACATAGACTTATCGATCACTAATTAAATGGCCGGCTAAGAATATGACCCTATAACTAAATTTCCATGGTAGCTAATATGATTAATTACCATACAAATGTAGTTCGTTGCAGATGGTTAAACTCGTGGTTGTTATAAATTAGAGTGGTGGATAGTTGGTATATTTCTAACGAATGCATGGTCACCTGCGAGTCAAACTAACCTTCTCACGTGCCATGCACGTGAACCTAAGCTGGCACCATTTCTCCCCAAGAAAAGTTAGTACGTGCCAATTCCAATACCCTTCAATTCCCTTCTACATGTTCCATCTACCAATTAGGCCATCTCTACTATTCCACACTCTTCTTACTTCTTCACTCTATATAAACCCTAGAATAGCTCACTTCAAACACCACACCAACACCATCGATTCAGGCTTCGACCGATACACGAATAACAACTTCGATCTGGTACGTACATTCAACCGATCCAGCTTTTAGATTTATTCATATTATACTATTGCTTATAGGTGCTTTATTGTTTGCAGTTGCAACATTTAGGGTTAAGAAGATCGATCCATGAAGGATATATATATATATATATATTGGGTGAGTGAATTCCATGCTAATCTTGCCAAGTAAACAGTCTTCTTTTGCAGATTCTCCTTTGATTCGTTGTCTGTTCGACCTTGATCCTCATCATACCTTATACAAAGTTATATACATTGTATGTGAAAGATAATCGACGAAGAAAATACATATTTACATAACGTTGTCTTTTACCAGAAGAAGAAAACATTAATTACATTGTGAAAAAACGGTCATCCATTTATATAATGTGTGGAAGTAACTGTATTCAGGTGAACTCATAGAGCTGAAAATAGAAACCCGTTACAAAAATACTCGTCTCGTGGTAAAAAGTTAATGTCAGAGCTTGTCGCCTACTTGTCAAACACTACTGGTGTTGTTATCATGAGGTGTATTATGTTTAATTGATTATCTATTTTATAGTGGAGAGTTCATCTTTTTGTAAAGGAGTAAGATTTATAATAAAACAAAATATTTAACCAATAGAAATGAAAGGATAAATACTCATTGGGTATATAAATCACTCCCCCTGTACATGTACATATGTGCAATTATTATTGTTTCTCTTTTATCAAAGTTAAAGTTAGAATGATCATGAAAATTTGTGTGTTTTTCTTTGATTCTTTCACAATATTAAAGGTCGATTAGTGTAGATTTTAGATGGCTAATAGGCAGTGTAACTTCGATTTGCCTTTGTATACAAAAAGAAAAGAAAAATAATACGGAATATCTATTTAACTCTTAACTTCGATTAGTGTAGATTAGTTTAATTTTTTCTTAAACTTGGCAGTTTAACTATAATATCTCTCGATTATCTTATATTTTTATTTTAATAATTCAGAGTCAATTTACAGTACAGATTTCACACGAATTGTTTTTGTACATTATTTTATATAAATGAGTAAATGCATGACATATGATTTTAATTAACATAAAATATAACTATTTAACTCTAGCCCCTTTCGTGCTTCTTAAATTTAATGTATAAAAATGATGGGTTATGTGATAGATCGATATATATATATATTGAAATGGTACGTCCTAGATATAATAGCTATATTTTATGTGTATAAGAAATGTGTCCCGACATGAAATGTTTTTTATTACTGTACTACGTAATAATGGTACATGTTTAGATGTCATATTTAGGGGACTCAAAAAGAAGAAGTCATATTTAAACTTTTATACTAAATATATACTCACCGCCTTATTCTATTTTTCGTATATAGAATCTAAATATATACTACTATCTTTGTGTGTAATTTATCAACGATTTTTCGAAAGCCCTAAAAGTATAGATTAAGATCCTAACTGATACCGAAAGAAATTATGTAATATCGTTTTAAGATTTAATCAATCTTTTTTTACAATGAGTTTATCTTTTATTGTGTTGTTATTTATTGAATATATAATTTTATATATATATATATATATATATATATATATATATATATATATATATATATGTTTTATGCCCTTAACTCTTAAGGCATAAAGAACTTTGTTTTTTGAAAACTGTTATCTTAAATTAGAATTTAAACGAAGAATCTATATATAGATCCATCACCTCTCTTTGTCAGATGCATTTACATATGTATGCATATATAAATCTGCAGCACGTCCCTTGTTTCAAATTAAAGACATGTCCTTTGTGTTTGTATCTAATTTTCCAAACATTTTCATCCCTTCTCTGGATCTGACTCCAAAGTTTATATATCTAGTAATTAATTAATTACTAAGTAAAATATAACAAATCATGAATAAAAAAGTGATCAACCAACTAAACTAAACATTACGGAGTATAAACTTTGTTGAATCTATAAGTGAATTATGATTGAATATAATATTAAAAGATGAAGCTAAGGGATCAAGGTCAGAGGAGACAACGAATATGAGGAGATGAGCAAGGACTCTTTATTTGGCTTGATTTTTGCATGGACTTCGACACCTTTAAGACTAGCTACGTCAGTCTGGTAATATCGGTGACACTGTTTTTCATTTATTTGGTAGGTAAGTTGGAATTTATTGTATTTGGTACGTAAGTTTTGTTATAGTAGTTTTTAGTTATATACTTATGTAGTAGGTACGTTGAAATGTATTTTTGATTTTTTTTTATAGCTATAGGTCTGTTCGGTTAGATGAAGCTGAACTGAATTAGAGGCTGAACTGAACTGAATATGTAAGTATAAAATTAAGCTGGCGACTGAACTGAATTGAAATTGCCGACTGAATCCTGAAATCGTGTTCGGTTCGTCTGGGCTGAACTAGCATTAGAAATAATAAAAATACCTAAACTACCCTTATATTTTAATTTTGGAGGGCATCTCTTTATAAATGGATTTTGTTAAATTTAATAATTTATTAATGATCTACTATACTTAAAATTACTCAAGAGAAGTAGTTGAATTCCAAAAAAGATGGAGTGACAACTTAATACCAATAACAACCAATCATTTGAGTTAAATTAAAAGCTAAACTCTTGTTATCATATGAATTTACAACAAAACAAACTAGTCATTAAAATGTGCAACAATGCATAAATTGATTTGTGGCTGTTACCACCCATCAGATTAAACAAAAGAAGTAGAAGGAACAAGTCACTAGCATTACAATCTTTTTATCACCTTAAGCTAACTTCTGATGTACTAAAATGCTCAACCAAACTAGTTCCAAGTCACTAGTCATTACAATCTCATATATCTTTTCTAGTTTCTTATGAGCACCAAGCCACTAGCCAAGAGTTATCATCGTTAATCTTCCTGGTGAGCAGCTATGTCCATTGCTTGTCTGTCTGCTGGTGCTTTGCTTCTAGTGCTTTGCTGCATAACAACGATCCCTCCTTAAATTCTTCTAAACCCTCCACACAATACAAGCACAATATTAGAATAGTAGGCGCCCAAGCACAAGTTCATGATTAATAAATATTGTCCAAGTAACAGTGGAGCAGCAACATCATGATTAATAAATTAGCTCTAAAATCAACCATGAACAACCCGGAAGCAAAAATCAATTAGCTCAACCAAGTATACAAAATTAACCTCGGTGTGGACAACCCATGAGAGCTATATCTACTACTACTCAAGAAACTTAGATTAAGCTAAATTCAATTTACAAAAATATATGCTATTGCTTATAAACTTCCTGTGAATGTGCTGAGGAAGAAGAAGAGGTGATATCCCTTAAATCTTAAACCAGTAACAGTCTAACTGCTTCTTATTCCTTCTCACAACGTAAAGCACTCGAAAATAGATTATAAAACTTACGTTCTTTGCCCAAGTAGCACAACTCAATATCATCCAATTGAAATACATTATGTCAAATTTTGATTAGTTTTTGTTTTTCAGAATATGAAATTTATGACAGCAAAACCTTAAGAAGAGAATCACCTTTTTCAACCTTAAAGTAGTTGTAAAATGTCATCTCACACATCTGAGCAACTGTTAGTATGCCTTGAATCTGAATCACACACTGCGACAGGTAGCACGGGGGTCTCGCTGTTGTATGGGCTTATTTGGGCCCATCAGTTTTGTTGTTGGGCTTAGGGTTATTTAGCGCTATATATAGCGGCTTATGTGTAAACCTAATTGTACCGAAAACTGTAATACCGCCTCCGTATAATCTGATCTCCCTCTCCTGTGGACGTAGCCAATCTTTGGTGAACCACGTATATCTGTGTGTCTTTCTTGCGTTTACTTTGTTCTCGTTTCGATTCTGTTACAACACATACCCAAGCAATTATATAAACAACTCTCCACTAATAGAAGTTGAAGGAAGAACAAGTTGAAGCTAACCTGTAGTTAGACAAGGACTGGTGGCAAACTTGACAGGGAGGATCAAAGGGCTGGATCAAGCACATCGCGTTGGGCGAAGCGCTCGAGCAACCGCCGATTTGTCGATTCCTTCGCCATAGACGTTCTCCATTGCTGAAAGACGGAAGCTTGTCTGAAGCTACAACCTACTTTCAAGAGAGAGATAGAGAGGAGAAGGAAGAGCTGCAGACATGCCGGAGACGCCCGGTGAGTAGTCCGTGACGATGAAGAAGAAGATGTCGAGGAATGGGGAATCGCCATTGTTGTTGGGAAAGGTAGAGAGAGATAGGGTATCGGATGTAAAAATATTGAAGTTTCAATATTTTTATTCAGTTCAGCTCTATCCAACATCTATTCTACCGAATAGTATTTTAAGCTCCCATTAAGCCCAATTCAGCCCCTTTATTATTCTAACCGAACGGACACTATATGTACTTGTAAATATATTTACGCCATTATTTTGGCGTGATAAATAGATTCACATGAATTCGATGCTCTCAATAATATATTGTAGCATTATATACAGACTATACAGTTACGTACTATTGTATGATAAATCCAAATTTTGAAGTTTGGTTATCACGTTTCGACTCATTAATCCACGCCAGGCTTCTCTTTTAAGTATTTTTGTTGCGATTTTTACCAATTGCTCTTGAGAGACACCAGACATTCTATCGGAAGAAAATATTGTTAGGGAAGCCACATTATTATTGTTATTTGTAGAAAGTTTGTTGTCACCAAAATTCAAAAAATACTCCACCATGCAAAATACTAGCAGATTTGATAGTTAGAATTTGTGTGCATATATTTCCGCAAATTGGAAAAATAGGAGATTGTCACTATCAAATTGAAAACGAATAATCAGTACGAACGTCTAGCTTTTGAACCAGGGATCTCCTCGTTACCGGAGATTCAAACAATCAATAGTTTGTGTCATTGTTATGCAGATCACACAACATTAGAGAAGGATGGCCTTAACTCCTTGAGCTTTAGAAAATACCATTTTCTACGGGGTGTCATGAACTCAACGACCTTAGTTTCAATGTTGACTTAATTGATATATCGGTAAGGATTTCAAAAATAATGGTTTTAAGGATTTCAAAAATAATGGTTTTAAGGATTTCAAAAATAATGGTTTTAACATTTCCTATTTTTCAGCGATTAGATACATTTATAAATTTTGCTATATAAACGAAATGTAAATTGAAATAACGTGAGAAAGGGCAAGATTTTTTTCCTGAAAATGAGCAAAATTTTGGAAACAATTCCTATTGTAGGCGTCTTTTGAAACTAATTTCCGAAATGTGCATTTTCTGTAGCTTCACAAATTGACAAAGAAGGAGAGACGTTGTTTTAAACATCAATTCTATCCGAAGCTGATATTATTTAAAAACATATATATACTCCGTATATATATATATATACGAAACAACGCCTCTCGTTCAATGTTTTTTTATTAAAAAATCAGGGTTTGCTACTTCCTCAATTTCCCTCATTTTTCTTGTATTTGCGATACATACGCGGGTTCGGGTAGCTTCTTTGGGCTCGTTCGGAATCGGAATCGAGCGAGAGACATATATGGTGAAAGCTGGAATCGATACAGACCCAACGAAGCCGATGTCGCTCAATTCTGATTCCGAACGTGCCTAGACGAGCCACCTGAACCAGCGTATGTATAAGAAGCTTCATTAAGTTGACGATGTCGGATTCTGAAGGCTCGTTCGGAATCGGAATAGAGCGAGACAAGTTTCATTGGGTCCCTATCGATCTTAACGTTCACTAGATATGTCTCTCATCCTCTGATCTAGAGGAACGAATCTGTAAATCTCCAAATCGGAATAGAACGAGACTTATGTGGGTTCGGGTGGCTCGTTTGGGATAGTTTGGAACCGGAATCGAGTGAGACCAGTTTCGTTGGGTTCGTATCGATCTCAACTTTCACCATATATATGTCTCTCGCTCGATTTAAATTTCGAACAACCTAACCAAGCCACCCGAACCCGTTATTTAAATTTCGAAGAAAGGGGTTGCGCGGTTGCGCCTCTCATTCTTTGTCAATTTCCGAAGCTACATAAATTGTCAATTTCATAAATTAATTTCAAAAAACGCCTACAATAAAAAATATTGTCCATTTTTGAAAAAAAAATCACATGGCGTGAGCGTGACCCTTTTATTTAAGCGATCACACTCATTTGTTGTTGTTTTCTTAAAGGGATAACCGACTTTTTATGACCTACACTAAGCTTGGACAAGGAGGTCTGTTGTTGTTTTCTCATCTGCAGTCCTCCTTGAGTGTGACCCTTTTATTTGAGCGATCACACTCATTTGTTGTTGTTTTTAGGAAAAAAATTCACATGGCGTGACCCTTTGATTTCATGGTTTTATAGAGAGGATAACAATTCCTTTGGGACCAAGGAGGTATCCATGGGCGCGGACTAGCATGACTCAAGGTAGACCCTTTCATGGCGAACGCATCAGTCTACCTATCATATAAGTTCGTCGAGGTAGAGGGAAAAAAGCTAACGAAAAGAGCTAGCCTCCTTGTCTCTCACAGAGGTTATGAACCATGATAAATCTTTACGAAAGGGATACATCGTAGTTTCTAATACCTAGGCTTTTTGGCTTTTTTCTAAGCCTTCTCAGGAATTACACAAGTACAAGTACAAGTCCATCCGCTTGAAACTCCCCTAAAATATTGTTATGTTGTTGATCTAATGGCTTGACACTAGATTACCTTAATCAATTTAAACGGCTAGCCAATAAAAAGACAAATTAAGTTGATACCTGAAGAAATACACTAGCGGATTTCCGAAAGCCAAAGCATAAAACACTGCAAAAAACATCTCCAAATCCACCAATATAAGCCTGATTCTGAAATCGTAACAACACGAACATAACTCGTAACAAAAAAACAATCCAAACCCTTACAAAATTGCAGAGCTAAAATGAAAACAAAAACACTAACAAAGTTACAAAACGTTTAGCCTAATGTCTCTTCTTATCCAAATTCTGAACAAGATTTCTCATCTGAAACCTCCAAACGAGAAAATAAACAAGGCCCAGCCCAATCAACACAAAAACCCAAACATTATCTCCTTCGCCCTCCCCCCTGACTTCCTCTATCCTAAACAACTCCCTACCTGAATTTCCCTTTATACCCTCCTCCACATGTCCAAATAACACATATACCCTCTCTCCTCCCCCAATCACCACCGCCGTCGGAAACCCTTCTTTGTCAACCTCAATCTTCTCCGCAACTCTCGCTTCGCTAAAACCGTCATCGCTCTTCACAACGGACAGTACTCCAGTCACCGGAGAAACGGCAACAACATCTCCGTCCGGCCGCACGACGATCCCGTCGGCGAGGTAGAGGTCCGAATTGAGGAGGACTCTGCGCGCTGTTCCGTCGATTGCGTCGACCTTGAATAGCTTGCCTGTGTTGGACTGCACCACCAGAAGGTATCCCTTCGAGACGTAATGGATCCCGTTGAGACCGCATGAGGCGTACGGTGAGATCGGATCTAGAGGATCTGTTTCAGTGAAAATCGGAGATCTGGAGAAGACGGAGGCTACGCCTTTAAAGTTGACTTTCCAGATGAAGTTGTTTGCGGAGTTGGTGATGTACGCGTTGCCTTCGAAGTCGACTGCGACGTCGTTGGCGAGATCCGTGCCTTGTTCGGAGGGAGGAAGTTGGGAGAGGAAGAGGGGTTTGAGCGTGCGGAGATCGTAGGCGGCGAGGGAGTTGAATGGAGGATGATTGATGGCGGCGAGGAGGCGGCGGTTGTGGTTGTCGACTGCGAGGCCGAGGATTGTTGAGTTTGGAGGGAGGGAGGAGTCGTTGATGAGAGTGGAGACGACGCCTGCGTCTGTGATGGAGTGGAACGAGCGATGGCGTAGGGAGCCTACGATGAAGTGTTGGGAAGTTGGATCCCAGGCGATGCTCTCCGGATAGAGATCTGGAGATTTGAATTTGATTATGTGTGGGTCGCGAGCGGCGGAGATTGTTTGGGTGAAGAGGATGAAGATGGACAAGTATTTGATCAAGGCTTCCATTGTTGATTGTTGTTCGTGTATCTTGCAAGAAAGCCCTAATTTGACTTTGGCAGATGCTATAATTAACGAGAAAATTGTTAAATTCAATCTGAAACTAGAAGATTGAATTCCTAGTTGAGAAAGATTGAAAGGGAACAAGTGTACTGTAGAGATCGAAATCGGCAGAGTTATATTCCGCAACTTCTTTTGTTTAGACAAAAATACCCTGAGTATGGCCACAGATTGGAATATTTACAAAATTGAGTGTTTCTGCGAAAATTTCTAAAGATTCGATCACAAAAGGGAATAAGTAGAAAACAGATGTAATAGACAATGGTTGGGGATTGGAGAAGGAAAGAAAACCTTATCCATCAGCATTGGCGCCATTTCTCCTCTTCCCTGCGGGAGGAACCCTAAGCAACTCCCAAATTGAATCAATTAATCATGTCCATTGCAAGTCCTCAGTATCTGAGCTTCACAAAACATTATAGAAACTTTGATCACCATCGTTACTCACTGCTCAATCCGGTGTTTTTGCCTGCTCTCTACTCTGTCGGAATCGGAGCCAAGGGGTTCACGATCCGGCACCGGTCAACTTCCCGCATCGGAAAACGGAAATTCAGCCGGTGTAGGGCGAGTCTGATCACCGATCCCGATGCCTTTGAAGTTGGACGGTTTCTCGGTAGCTATGGATTCATGAACGTCACTAGGTTTCTTTCTCCCGCGCCATTACTTGATTCCATATGTTTAATTGAAATTTTTGTTTCGTAGATATGGATTCTGTAGAGAATTGATTACCTTCAAGTTTTGATTCTTATTATTTGAAATTTACTCAGCTATTCAGGGTTTCAATCTGGGATGGAGGCATCATCAGAAGAATTTGGTAAACTGAAAGTTCAGGATGTTGGAGAAGGCAGTGTGAAATTGAGGTGTGTTTTTTCAAAATCTTGATTGGATTGGGCATCACAATGATCATATTTTAGTTATCCTGTTTTCTCTTGGGAGTAATATTGCCCTCGGCAGTTATTCTATAGGTTATATGAAGGAAGAGTAACTCAGGGACCAATGAGAGGGATCTCGGTTATTCTTAAGGTTTGATGGTCTTCTATAACTGAATCTCTGAGGATTGCTGGTGTCTTCTGAAATACTCCCTCCGTCCCTTTAAGTTCTTCCTGTTTAGGCGTCCCCTTAAGTTCTTCCTATTTCCTTTTTTATCTATTAATTTCTTCCCATAATACCCTTACTTTATTTATTTTATTCATATCTTAACAACACTTTATCAATCAAATCAACCTTTTTCCATCTAATAAATTTCCTATTGGTTGAATTTTATGATTTAACGTGTCATTACTTACACTCTTGGTATGATATCAAGGTGTATCCTGGAAAGATAACTGGTGGTATTGAGGCTGACATGATGGCTGCCAATGAACTTCGTGCTCATTCTTTCCTTCAAGTAAGATCACGTGTTCTGCAGTATTCAGGATGTCTTTTTATTTTTTTCCACTTGTCAATACTGAGCTGCAATTGATCGCTGGAGTATATACTTTTGATCTTTACTATAGAGTTGTTCAAGCAATTTGTGTCCAAATATCATGCTACTTCTAGGTGGCTTTGAGACAAAAACGGGAGAACAGGTATAATTTAATATCACAGTTTTCTTTTTGATTCACTTCAGTTATGAGAATATGCTGATATGTCTTTGTGCCTTGAAGTGGCTTGCTTTTCGCTATGATGGTAAATCTAGCGCAGCGGATTATGCTAGAGTTGCTAGTGAGAAAATGACGGCAATTAAGGATGGAACACAATTATGGAATCCTTTTGAATATGAGCTGACCATTAAACGTAGAAGATTTTTTGTCACTAAATTGTTCTATGGTGTCATGAACGGTCTAGCCTATATGCATGACCATGATATTTTACATCAAAGTCTTGGGCCAGCCTCTGTTGTTCTTAAGTGAGTTATCTATATTATGAAGCTTTTCTTTTCATGTACAATTTATCTTCTTTTTCTTTCCTGAATGACATATAATTTCTGTTTTCTATTTGTTTTTACTGCAGTACAATAGCGGAGAGAGAAGGTGTTTACTTGATTCCACGCCTTCGAGATTTGGCATTTTCAGTTGATATAAGGTCGCTTTCTTATTTATCATTAGAATCAACGGCTAAATAGTAAATCCTCGTCATTATTACGCTCATTGCTTTAAGTGATTTCATTTTCATAAAATTTGAAAGCAACTCAACCCTTGGTTCATCCATGCTCTTCAGGTATTCAGCAATAGAAGAAGGCACTGGAAATTTATCAGGACTATGGAGGCGAGCTACAGCTGCTGGTGCTTTTAACTCCTTAGAGAAGAGAGCGTTTGGGATAGCAGATGACATGTATGTTTAAGAAGTGAATCACACAAAACAATTATTTCCCTCAGTTTGGAATTCTATAGCATCATCTTCTATTTTGCACAGATATGAAGCTGGCCTGTTATTTGCATACTTGGCTTTTGTTCCCTTCTGTGAGGCGGGTGTCATGGACAGCCTATCTTTACAAGTAAGTTACAGCCGTGTAAGAGATTATGGTTGAATTAAACACTAATCACTACTTAACTAGCACAGTAATCTTGCAGAGGCTTGTAGAGAACACTTTCCAACTTGACCTTCAAGCTACCAGAGAGTAAGATTGGATATTATCATACATATGTTTTTCTTGATTTGACTAGCATCAAAACTTTTTTAGTTATGGTTTGATCATGCATTGACAGATATTGTTTGGCTGATGATCGGTTGCTAGAAGCCGTCAGGTTTCTAGATCTTGGTGAAGGTGCTGGATGGCAATTACTCCAGGTAGAATTTGAAACTCACATTTTACTTGCATCATCTGCATTGAAGAACTTATTATTAGGATTTTTTGTTCTGATTTGAGCAGCTGAACATTGTTGGTAATTTGTTAAAAACAGGCAATGCTTGACCCAGATTTCAGAAAGCGGCCTATTGCAGCAGCTGTGCTGAACCATCGATTCATGAGCGAGGTGTCGTACCCGTAAACTGTATGTCATGGCCATGGAAATAATTTTTCAATCACCAAAATCTGATCCACCCTGAAACTGCCTTCTTTATAAACTAGTGATAAACAGATGATCAAACTCTCCTTTCACTTTGAACTCTTCAATTTTTTAGTTTGAGCTTTTTGACTCGACAGTAATGAAATACCATTAGTTAAAGTCCTAACCAATTAGGCTGTCTATACAGTGGCGCAAGCAGGATTATATGATATGCGTGATTTATATTTCGATGTAGTTTAGATCTTTTATGAGCAACATGTTACCTACGGGATTAATCGTGGAAAAAGTGTACAAATTAACAACCGCGTTTAAGGCAATAAAGGGTTTCATAACTCTTGTTTGTCCTCCCGACTTCCGAACTTTATTGATCTCTTAATTTACAATTAGTCCAATCATTTTCTTCCAACAACATTGAGAATAAAGTTTTATGGTGACTAGTCGGGAGAACAAACAAACAATTAATTCAATCACTTTCTTACAACAACTAGATTCGGACCCAGCTATACGCGCGGGTCAATTAGGAATTTCCGTATATGGTATAATGTTGCAAATAGACGATTTAAGGTATAGATAGGCGGCGGATGACGGTGAATATGAAGAGAAGACGGAGATCTTCACACGAAGGAGGGTGACGATGAGCTATTTTTTTTCTTTATTTTTTTTTCGTTTCATTTATTTTAATAAAAATATGGCACGTATACGAAACAACAATTATGTATATGGCTAAATTAAAACTTCTCACCTGACATTCTCACCAATTTGATATAGATATATTTTGTTACACTAATTTTTATTAATAAATAATAACAATTTTTTAGTGTTAAAAATTTATTAATTTAATGCATTCATTAACTAAATTTTATATTATGAAGGTTAAGAATATGAAGAAATGTAGATATTAATTGTATTGGTTGCAACTAAGAGAAGATAAAGGTTTTTGATTAAAATTCATGAATAAGATGAAAAAGAATTAGTTCATGCATTGAATAGGTATCGGTTGTCATAACTTTCTCAAGGACTAATAGTTTTATATGCGGCTTAACGTTGTTAAATAGACGTCGAAAATTGAATTGAGGCTTACTTTCAATGGAGCAATTTAACCTCAACAAAGTTAAACTTGTAAATAGAATCAATCAAGAAAATGATAAATGATTTTTTCAACAAAAGAAAAAGACACTATATAAATAGGAAATATGAATACATCAAACATCATTAACTCGGTACCGATTACCATTACTTTGTCAAGACCCATCAATTAAATATCAAACTACTTTGAGAAGTGAATAGAGCTCGAGTACTTTCTAACAACCACTACTTTGTTACAACAAATCAAGAATAAAATAGATCCACTCATAAACCGAAAGTCACCACCCATACCCTTTTTTGTCCTTAGACAACTTAAACCACAAATATATATCTCACCACCAAACCAAACCAAAACTAAACACCAAACCCTTCTTCAAACTCTTCTTTCCCCAATAATCCTACTCTTATCTCCAACATGATCTCCACGCTGGCGCAACTAATCATCTTCGTCTTCCTCGCGATCACAGTCGTTGATGGAACGTCTTTAATCAAGTGCGGTGGTTGCCCCTGTAACCTCCCCTGCACCACTCCGTACTACGCTCCTCCGACGTTCAAGCCTCTACCAGTCGCTCGAAACTCCCCTCCGCCGCCTTATTATCCTCGTTCGACGCCTTATTATTCACGTTCCCCGCCTTATTATATGTACATGACGGGCCCACCGGGAAACTTGTATCCTATTGACTATAGTCAAGCTGCTGCCCGGAGATCACTGGCGTTTCCGGCGGCTTTTGGTGGAGGATTACTGGTGGCTCTTTTCTTGATGTGCTAATTATAATAGTTATCTTATGGTTAAATCCTTTTTACTCTGAATTGAGTATGTAGATCATGGACTTGGAATGCAATAGTGTGTTATTGATGTATACATTACTCGATTTGTCCATACATGAAATAAAGGCTTATGTTAGTCGGAATTGCAATTTTGTGGTATATCCACGCGTCATGTTACAATTGCTAACTAATGCTAAGTGGAAATCAACCTAGATCGAATCACTATATTGTGACGTGGTAATTGATCAAGATAAAATCGAAAATCTTATCTATATAAAAGTTGGTTGTCCATTACCAAAATTGAATGAAATTAGTATCAATTTAATGCATTACTTATTTCTTAATCACCTCCTATTGGACTTTTGGGCATGTATTTAAATATCTTTCTTATATCCCTATGTTATATTTATTTATAGTCTACTTGATTAAGTCACAAATTAAATTAATGTGTGAGATTCTCTTATGACAATGCAAACTTATTCTAATATTATGTTTTAAAACTACTTCAAACATAAATATAAGGAAATAAAAAAATACTTATATTTACAAATATTAATAAATTTGATAACAACAACAACATATTAACAAATAATGTATAACTATATTAAATCACATACGAAAATCCGTAATTTTCTCGCGCTCCGCGCGAGGCCCGTATCTAGTTAATATATATATGTTGGTTTTGGGTATAGAATTTACGTAGTAATTTATCCATTTAGTTGCCAAAAACGGGTTAAGTAACCCGGTTTGGTTACTTATCAAAGGTAAGTAACCCGGTTTGGTTACTTATCAAAGGTAAGTAACCCTGTTTGTTGAAGGAGGGGTAACTAACCTTTTTTTTTGTACACGCGCGCCTCCTATTGTCCTTCTCCTCCTTCATGACCGTCTTGCTCTCGCAACAGTCTTCCCTTTCATACAAACCCTGCCTCGTTCCTCCTTCATCCTCTCATCCTCGCCTCGATGCTTCGCCTCGCCTCGCAGCCTCCGAGACTCGCTTCGCCTCGCAGCCTCCGAGACTCGCTTCGCCTCGCAGCCTCCGAGACTCGCTTCGCCTCGCAGCCTCCGAGACTCGCTTCGCCTCGCAGCCTCCGAGACTCGCTTCGCCTCGCAGCCTCCGAGACTCGCTTCGCCTCGCCTCGCAGCCTCGTGGTTGATTGAACATCAATCTTTCGTCGCGAGATAAGAAACATTCTGTCACAAGTACGATCACAAATAGCATATACATCGTTCTTGCTGCAATTCGAATTCAAGGTAAGAATAATTCTGTCATCATATAATTCCATGACTGTGAATGCTCAAACACACGAAAATTTAAAAAAAAAACAGAAATTTTTATGACTTTTTGGATTTCTGATGACAGCTTATTGTTGAAAAATAATTTATAGTACATGGAATTTAAAAATCAATAGTTTAGTATTAGAATTGAAAATTATGATGACAGATTGTTGTTTAGATTCATATTCAAATCAGGATTTGAACAAACATGATGTTGTTAAAAAAGGATTTTGATGACAGAAAAATGATTAGACACAATGTTGGATTAATATTGGAAATTTGATGACAACGTTTATATGGATATAAAATGATACTTTGAATGTTGATGTTGATGACAAAATGATGCTAAGATGGAATAATGATTAGATATGAAATATTGAATGACAGAATTTTGAATAAAGAAAGATGTTGTACAAAATTATAATTTTGAATAAAGAAAGATGTTGTACAAAATTATAATTTTGAGGATAGAATATTGGATTAAGATTGGAAAGTTGATGACATAATTTTCAACTTAGTTTTAGAATTGAAAGTGTGATGACAGATTGTTTCTTAGTTTCATTTCAATTCATGAGCTGAACAGTGAGGACAAAATGTTGATAAACTAAGGATTTGATGACAGAATAATGATTAGACACAATGTAATTTTGATGACAGTATGTTTTTAAGAGAAAATGTTTATGATAATTGAAATTTGAGATTAAAAATATTGCTAAATATTAATTTTGATTGAGCATTTCATTGTTGTTGTGTGTTAGATAACCGTGATCAAACTGTTTATAGTTTCTGGAATGTAGAATTTGATTGAATAAAATATGAGATTGATGACAAAAGATAATTTGATAATTTGGATATTAAATGGTATGGATTATTATGTAATGCACTATGTGATTGGTTTTTGATGACAAAAAGATGCCCAAACACAATGATGACCTAGAATTGGAAATTTAATAATAGTATTGAGGTAAATATAGAATGATGCTTTGAGTTGTAAACATGAAGACAGTATAATGCCTAGACAATATAATGTTACTATAGAATAATATTTTTGATGACAAAAATTTGATAGATGCATAATGTTACTATAGCATTAGATTTTTGATGACAAAATTTGTATGTTTGCATAATGTTGTTTTAGACTTCGTAATTTTGATGACAAAATGTTCTTTAATAGAAAATATTTATGATAATGCAATTTTGTTTGAGAATTTTTTTTGTAATTATTATTAATGTTGTCATCATTATGAATGTTTGCAAAATGTTCTTAAATAAAATATTGTTAATACTAATTTTGTTTGAGAATTTCATTAATGTTGTGTGTTTGATGACAATGGTACAATTTTAATTTGTTTGATGACAGAATGTTGCTTAGATATAATTTTATTTAAGGATGATATTTTAAATTGGAATCCTGGTGATAATATGATGCTTGGATAGAATATTGATTAGAAATGAAGTTTCTTAGATTTTGACAGAATGTTGAATTAACATTAGAAATTTGATGACAGAATTTTAATGCTAGCATAATATTGCTTGGAATTTGAATTTTGATAACATGATGATCCTTATACAATATTGTTGTTTAAAATCGGAAGTTTGATGACATATTTTTTATGGATGCATAATGTTACTATAGAATTTCATTTATGATGACAGAAATTTGATGGATGCATAATGTTGAAGAAAATACTTCAAAAGAGGCACAAATTGGTCAAGAGATTTGAAGTGAGGGCGCTGAATGGATTCCAATACCAAGTGATTAGAGGAGATTTCTATAGAGAAGCAACAATGAAGAAGAAGGTGCAATATAAGTGGACCCATTGGACACAACAGAAACTCATGCATGAACAAAATACAAGAAGTCAGAAGTACTCCATTGGATCTTGAAAATTTTGTTTATAAAAATATATGTATGTATATACAACTTGCATTTCTTTTGGTTCAACAAAGTTTGGATGACAATTTACATTCTTCTTATTATTAATAAATGATGGATTATTGTCAACATATATTGAATAATAGTTCATAGTTCCAAGCATTATTAATTGTTGACAACATATGAACATTGATGACAGATGAAGGTTGATGACAGTTCAATTACTGAATCCCCACAACACTGTCACCAAGCTTTATCACAATTGGATGAGAGGCAAATGAAGCACGCGTAGCGTGCTTCATAAGATTAATATAAAAAGACAACAAGATTAGACCATTTAATAGACTATGTGATAATAATAATAAATCTTGTTGACAGTATAAGAATCCAACTATTATAGAAGAAAATGAACATTGATGACAAATGAAGGTTGATGACAGTTCAATTACTGAGTTGTTTTAGACATTTAAATAGGGCAATAAAAATTTAACATTGAAAAAAGAAATGAACACTTTAAGACAATAGAATATAGATGACAAATGAACAAAAGAAAAATATCGATAACATGGAAAACAAAGAAGAAGATTTTAGGGATTGAAAGAAAAATAGATAACATGGAAAACAAATTATGATATTTGAACAAACTGGATGACAATACAACATTGGATGACAGAACATAAAAAAAAGGATGACTAAATAATTATATAATGATTGATCAAATATAAAGCAAAAAGAAGAAGATTTTATTTAACTTTCATCCTGAAATAACAATACAAGCAAATTGTCATCATTACAGCAAACTGTCATCATACAGCAAACAGTGTCATCTAAAATCCAAAACCAAGCATATTATCCAAACTATCTTGTACATATCAAACCAAACATATTGTTTGCTATAGACTTTCCCTTCGACAAAAAAAATCCAATACAAGGACTTGCTGATTTTTTTTATGTTTTTTTCTTGCACGAGAGCCAACTTGGGTATTTTCTCATTAGTTACTTGAAAGAAATAAACTTGCTGTTCTTTGTGTGCCTTAGAGCTCCATCTTTGTTGGTGAAGGTTATATATGTTGTCGCAACGTTTTGGTCTTTGTGCACATGTAGATGTCGATTTTCATCCCTCTACGCAGCCAGCCGCTGAACAAGATGTTGTTGCACAATTTTTTGCTGCATATTTCACTGCTGCACAGCCATCAGCTGCACGTTTCACTGCTGCACAACCAACAACTGCACATTCCACTGCTGCACAACAATAAGGAAAACAGAATAAAATTGTCATCAACAAAAAAAGGACAACAAACCCTTTATTACTACATACAAGATACTATAATCAAATCTCAAAAACTTTAGATAACTACTGTCATCGAATTCAAACAAAAAATCAAATATAGAGCACTAAACTGTCATCAAAGAGACCTAATTTTATTATTAGAACAACATGATAGAAATTTGATGACAAATCAACATTGTCATCAACAAGAAGAAGAAAAACAAACAAATCCTTCATGACTATACACAAGATACTGTAATCAAACCTCAAAACTTTTAAATAACCAATGTCATCAACCTTCAAACAAAATCAAATAGAGTAATAAAACTGTCATAAAAAGACCTAAAATACTATATTTGAACAAAACATGATAGAAATTTTGAACAACAAACATAATCATACAAAGAAATGATTAAGATCATAAAAGCTTTAATACGGCATACAAGATACTGTAATCAAAATCTCAAAAACCTTAAATAACTACTGTCATCAAATTCAACCAAAAATCAAATATACAGCACTAAACCGTCATCAAAGAGACCTAATATAAATTATTAGAACAAACATGATAGAAATTTGATGAGAAATAAACATTGTGATCAACAAGAAGAAATAGACAAATAAATCCTAATATAGAATATTTTGTAATCAAATCTCAAAAACTTTTAAAACCATCAAATGTCATCAACATTCAAAACAAAAATTAAATAGAGCAAAAATACTGTCATCAAAGAGTACTAAAAAACTGTATTTGAACAAAACAAATTGTCAATCACATTGCCATCCACATTTTCGTCCACATTTGAACAAAACACATTGTCATCAATATTGTAATGCACAAAAAATAAAATAGAGCAAAGAACACTGTAATCAAGGGAAAACCATCTCGATGACAAACACATTGTCATCAACAATAGTATAATACTCAGATCTCACTAAACAAATTGTCCTCAACATAAAACACAAACAAACACATTGTCATCAAAACAAAAACCAGATGACTAAGCAAACTAACTGTCATCAACATCAGTTTATATAATTGTACTCTAAAATAGTAGAATATTCAAGTGAAAACCATCTCGATGACAAACATATTGTCATCCACAATAGTATAACAATGACATCTCACTAATAAACTGTCCTCAACATAAAACACAAACAAACGCATTGTCATCAAAACAAAAACCAGATGTATAACCAAACTAACTGTCATTGAAACTACAAAACTAACATAAATTACACGCAAATAACAATAAGAAAGAACAAAAAAAAAACTAAATACCATAAATATGATGACAAATACGAAAATTAAACAAATAAAACTGTAACCAACACATGCAAAAGGACAAATAAGTAAAAAAATCAAAGAGATACAGTAAAAAAAGTGCAATTCGCAAGCAAAACACACAAAACAAAACTGTAATCAAATCGAAAAAAGCAAAATCGCACTCAAAATCAAACCGTAAAACCTAAAAACACAAAACAAAAGCAAAAACCGAATTAAATACATACTTGTGACTGATTGTGGATGAAATTTGGTCGAAATACACACAGAAACAAGAGGAGAACAACTGCATTACAGTAAAACAACAAAACATCGATCAAAACCCTAATTTCTACAAAAATAAACCAAAAATCGAAATAAAAAGTACATGGAGATCGTGCGTGAGGATAGAAGCTCGAAATCGACGAGAAACAACAAGAAATCGCGGCCAAATCGAGCGGAATGCTTGGAAGAGGAAGGAGGCGTGAAGAGCGTGAAAGAGGAACGAGGAGAAATCGTGAATGGAAAGTGGAGAAAATTTAATTAGGGAAGATATATATATTTTTCTATTAAAAATTTAATTAGAAAATGGGAAGAGTTAGTTACCATTTTAAATTGGAAGGCATGTTATATTACACTCAAAGAGTGCAATAAGGGGCAAAGGGCCCCGTTTTGCGATTTAGTTGAGCTGAATTGTGAGTGGACGGAGATAGAATTGGGTCAAGGTTATAAATGGGCCGAACGCCTTATTTGTGGCATAAAAACTGTAAAGTATATATAAGCTGTGGAGGCTCTGGTGGCTCTGGTGAGGACAAAGCTTAGCTTACGGTGAGGACACGAGTACGGATCAGTGAGATTGGACGAGGAAAGCGGTGACAATTTTGCAATACTCAAATTTATTTAAGGCAAAATCTATACGCACTACATTTTGCAACTTTTTACACTACATTCTCGTACGCCCATAATGGGGGTACGCTCGTTTTAAGCGGACAGTGCAAAATTCCAAAATCGATTGTGAGGCAAAATACAGAATACGGTCGTATGTATACGCCCAAAACCGGCGTACAGTATAAATTTTAATAATATAGCCGTTTGAAAATAGCCGTTGTGAAATACAATTTTTAACTCGTACGCCCATAATGGGCGTACCGTAATGATAATTTTTCCCCAAATAAATGAAAAAAAATTAAAAAAAAATTAAACAATTTCGTACGCTGGAAATGGGCGTACGCCCATTTCCAACGTACAACATTTTTTTTTCGAAATTTTTTTTATTACGATTTTAAAAAAAAAATTAATAAATTATGTTAGTATATAATAACAATAATAGGTTATATTTCACATCTGCCTCTTTGATCTAGTGGTAAAGAGCTGCATATATTGCTCAGAGGTTTTGAGTTCGAATCTCAACACTAACATCTCACTTTTTTTATTTTTGGGTAAAAAATAATGGAAAGAGAGGAGGGGGGGAGTTGAACTTGAGACCTCATGGACATGTAATGAAGTGAAACCACTAGGCTAATGAATCATATTGATATATTGGTAATATTAATACTACAAGTTACAATCGAATTTGGGCTCACCTCATTATTTTATTACAATAACAGTTTTTTTAATCTTGGTCTCAAATATCTATATCTATAGACTATTAATTATTTTAATAATTTCTAAAAAATAATTATTTAAATAATAAGGTGTATCTTATTGACATATATTTAATATTAATACTACAAGTGATGATCGAACTTGAATCTACCTCATTATTTGTTGAATTAATTACTTAAATAATAAGGTGTATCTTATTTGTCTCAAATATTTATTGAATTAATTACTTAAAAAATATTTTCAAATAGCACATCTAAAAATTGATATAGTGGCAAGATAGGATTCTAACGAATTGTAGACAAGATAAGGATAAAATCTTGCATATAACACATCTAACAACCAATCTTGCATAATAGTTTTACGTATTTTCGATTCAAAATAGTTATGCAAGATGAATAAAATCTTGCATAATACTTAACGTACAAATAGTTATGCAAGAAATGGCGCGAAAATCGAGTAAAATCGACTTAGAACGACTAACGGCGCAAAAATCGAGTAAAACCTACTTAGAACGACTAATGGCGCGAAAATCGAAAAAATGTGGATAGAGTATAGGGTATACGGTATAGGGTATAGGGTATAGGGTATAACGTAGGGTATAGGATATAGTGGATAGTGAATGTGGATATATAGTGGATAGTGAATGTGATAAGTGGTTAGTTTGGGCCCAATTCGTTTAAACGCCTTAAAACGATAAAAATCAAAATTTCAAAATTGTAACATGATAGAAAATAAAGCCCATAGTCGTTATCAATTCACAAAATCGGAAAAAAATAATCGAAAACGTCAAAGGGCCTAATAAGGCCGAATTGAGATTTAGTGAGGCCCATTATCAAAAAACGACATAAAACGGCTTAATAAGACCTTAAACCGCAAAAAAATTGAAATGTAAAAGTTGTATTTGAGCATTACTAATATGACGGTTTCGTTTTTATAAGAAAATAACAAAATGAACACTTCGAAATATCTAAACAAGCACTTTCACCTAGTAACGAGTTAATCTCAAGTATATAAGTCGTATAGTTTTACTCATATGTGTGTGATATCACTTCGTTACTCAAATAAACTTTATATAAAACTTTCATTAAATGTTACGAAACACTCAAATAATCCAAAATAATGACATTTCACATCTTTGTACTGTCGTTATTGATTGATTACTCTATATTTAATGAAAGTTTTAATGAAATACGCATACATATATGATTAAACAAGCAATAACGACAATACGAAGATGTGAAATGTCGTTATTTTAGATTATTTGAGTGTTTTATAATATTTAATGAAAGTTTTATGTAAAGTTTATTTGAGTAACGAACTGATATCACACACATATGAGTAAAACTATACGACTTATATACTTGAGATTAACTCGTTACTAGGTGAAAGTGCTTGTTTAGATATTTCGAAGTGTTCATTTTGTTATTTTCTTATAAAAACGAAACCGTCATATTGGTAATGCTCAAATACAACTTTTACATTTCATTTTTTTTTGCGGTTTAAGGTCTTATTAAGCCGTTTTATGTCGTTTTTTGATAATGGGCCTCACTAAATCTCAATTCGGCCTTATTAGGCCCGTTGACGTTTTCGATGATTTATTTTCGATTCTGAGAATTGATTACGACTATGACCTTTATTTTCTATCATGTTACAATTTTGAAATTTTAATTTTTATCGTTAATTGGGCCCAAACTATCCATTTAACACATCCACTATCCACATTCAATATCCACTATCCACTATCCACATCCACTATCCACTATCCTATACCCTATACCCTAAGTCGGATTTTCTCGTTTTAAGTCGGTTTTACTCGATTTTTCCGCCAACTCAATTTAAGTCTGTTTTACTCGATTTTCGCGCCAACTCGTTTTAAGTCTGTTTTACTCGATTTTTTGTGCCGTTACTCGTTTTAAGTGTGTTTTACTTAATAAGACTAAGTTTTATATTTTTCAAACATAATTAACCATCGATGGTGTTGATATCTTTAATCCAAGTTTGTGTTGAAATTTTTCAAACATAATTTATCATTTGTCATATATTGTATAAATTTTGTAGTTTTTGTTGAAATATATTTTGTTTTATATTGAATAAGGATTTATTTATTAATATATATTATTTAAATAACAATATTAGAAATACAAAGAAAATATTTTGGGAATGATATGGATTATCATAGTTTTTTATCTTAAAATATATTATAAATATAAAAAAACTTACACACCTGCTTATTTGAATAATTCTTTTTCCTCAAAATTATTAAAATAATTAAATCAATAAATATGTGGGAAAAAAATAAAAATCTATTTTTCTAACAAAAAATGAGGTAGATTCAAGTTCGATCATCACTTGTAGTATTAATATTATAAATAATACCAATAAGATACACATTATTATTTAAATAAATATTTTTTCTCGAAATTATTAAAATAATTAATTCTATTGATATATGAGACTTGTACTATTAATATTACAAATAGATCAAAAAATCTGTTATTCAAATAAAATAGTGAGGTGAACCGAAATTTGATTGTAACTTGTACTATTAATATTACAAATATATCAATATGATTTTCCTAGTCTAGTGGTTTCACTTCATTATATCCCATGAGGTCTCAAGTTTGACTCTCCCCCACCTCTCTTTTCATCAATTTTTACCAAAAAATAAAAAGGTGAGATGTTAGTGTTGAGATTCGAACTCAAAACCTCTAGGCAATCAATGAAGCTCTTTACCACTAGAGCAAAGAGGCAGATATGATATATGACCTATTATTGTTATTATATAATAACGTAATTAATTAATTTAAAAAAAAATCGCAATACAAAAAAATTTCGAAAAAAAATGTTGTACGTTGGAAATGGGCGTACGCCCATTTCCAGCGTACGGAATTCTTTAATTTTTCATTTATTTGGGAAAAAAAATTATCATTACGGTACGTTGGAAATGGGCGTACGAACCAATTTTCAATTTTTTTAGCGTATACGTATACGTATACGTATGCATACATATACTCGAGAAATTGCACTGTACGCCAATTTTGGGCGTACGAAAATGTAGTTCAAAAAGTTTCAAAATGTAGTGCGTATAGACCCCGCGTTATTTAAGGGTAAAGTTGTGTTTGTACAGTAAAATCATAACAACAGCCAAAAACGACCTCGCCCCTTCCTTCACGACCTCCTCTCTACGCACCCCACCATCCTCCGCTCGTCGTCTCCGACGTAATCGAAGCGGCCAACCACCTTCCTTCGCTCGTCTAGTGGCCAAGCAGCAGCAATCAACGAACCTATTATCTTCTGCGCAGCAGTCAACAAGGCGTCGGCTAGTGAGTTTGTCCGTCATCTCTGCGCAGCTCCTCCGTGCAGGGACCAACCTCCGTCGTTGAGCAGCTCGTCGGAACCTCCTTCGAGCCACCAAGCTTGCCAATTACCCAATTGTGAGAATTTTCCCCTAATATTAATCTGATAAATTTGGGTTTTTTATGGTAATTTCATACGGGTTGGTTCATTGCTATGAATCCAAATGCAACTCTTGCTGATAGGTCTCCTTCAAACCCTAGTAATTCTGAGCAGCAGGCAATTGAAGCGTCATCCACAAGGTAAATTGATCTATTAATGTGCAGCAGTTCCACGACTAGCTCTTTTTGCTCTGTTCTTTTAAATTAATGTAATGTGATGGAATTTTTTAGTCAAGTCGTTTCAAGAAACTGCAAATTTTAATTTTGATCTGAAACTTACATGGGCTAGGGTTATAGTTATTTTTACTGCTGACATTAGTTGAGTTTTTTTTTCCTGTAACTATTTTTAATTGAAGACTTCGGTTCTCTTTTAAGCTACATGCTTCCTGTTTAAGAGCTATTGTCCCTATGAAAGATGCACTATTTATTTTTCATAAGAATATCTTATAGTAATACGCATTTGCATCAGAGGGAGCCAAGAAGGTGAAGGGAAAAGCATGGTTCATTCCTGAATTCATCAAGCTTCAGCTCATTATTCCATATTTTGTTTTGCACTCACATGTTCATATTACATATTTTTTGCTACCTACTGCTAGGCTGATGTCGAAGTTGTTGGCGCAGAGGTTGATGTCGAGTTTGCCTACACTTCCCATCTTAAGAACAAGTAGGTTATGTCCTCTCTTCTTGCCGACACTTCCCAGGTACTACTCGCCTCCATGATTTTAAGATGCTTGTCTAGAGTTAGACAAGGATGAGAAAAGTGTTGGGAAACTGCGAATGACAATTTTCTGAGAGGTGAGTCAACTACATTATCATATATTGCTATCTTGGATGTAGATGAGAGAATGAACACTAACTAGCTGGTGTGACAGGGACAAAAAATGGAAGTTGTGGCAGGAACAAATGTGAGAGATGGTAATGGTACGGTGCGTGTGATTAACTGGTGTGGATGCATTATTCAAGAACCACAGTCTGTAGTATGAGCCCTTAGCTTGATTCTTTTTTTTTGGGGAGCTTCAACTATTGATGGTTGATTTGTTGCTACATGAATTAAGGTTTTAGTATGGGCTATTTTGCAATGGCTATGAGGTTCTTGTGTATCGACTGTCATGTTCTTGTATAGTGACTATGAGATTCAACAAGTACAACAACATAATTACTCCAGCTCCCCAAGCGACTTGGCTTAGTTCTTGGGGTAGCTACCAACAAGCTCATCACATAAGGCAATATACAACTGCTGGGCAGTACCTCTTCATCCTCGAGAAATTCTTCAGAAATTTTCTCAGGAAGCTAACTGTGAATTAGTGGTTCATTAATTTGTAATAAGGTCCATACAAGTTTATTAGAGGTTCGGGAAACCTTGTTAGATTCTTACACTTATTATCAAAAAGCATAATACAGATGATGTATGGATACCTTGCATACTTGGTGTGCATTTTCAGTAAGAGCTCGCAGCTTTCGTATGTGTTGTAACACTCAAATGCATTACACCACCAAATCACCCTTTTTTAATTCTTGTTTTATAACAGTTATATTTTGTATAGTTGTGCACATTCTTTTTCATATTTGGAACTGAGTAAACAAAAAATGAAAGCATCTGAACATACATGAACCTACCCACTAAATACATGAACCACGGTCTTAACATACATGAACCTCTATATTAACACACATGAACCTATATATAAGTTTGCATTTTTCTCTTTCATTGTCAATAAAAGATTTAAATTTTGTTTTCATTAAAAATGTACCGTAAGTTTATATATAAGTTTGCATTTTTCTCTTTCATTTCCAATAGAAGATTTAAATTTCGGGTTCATTAAAAATGTACTGAAGTTAACAAAACAACATGAACCTATCTTTTTATATACATGAACATGTCCTTTAAAATACATGAACCTTGTAGTATCACTCTTGTAGTACCACTCTTACTAAATATGTCTAGAGGTTAATGGAAATACACACTTGAGATTCATGAAAATATGCCTAGAGGTTCAGGAAAACACACACTTGGGGTTCATGAAAATATGTCTAGAGGTTCATGAAAATATGCCTAGAGGTTCATAGCAATACACTTAGGTTCATGATAATATCCCTAGAGGTTCATGCAATTATGCCTAAAGGTTCATGAAAATACACTCTTAGGTTCATAAAAATATACAATTAGGTTTCATAGCAATACACTTAGGTTCATGAAAACATGCCTAGAGGTTCATGAAAATATGCCTAGAGGTTCATAATACATGGCTTAAGGTTCATGTACATAGTCGAGTAGGTTAACGAGCTTTTTTATAAACTGCAAAAACTTGCAAGACTAAGTTGTCAACCTCCACATTCCCAAGGAGATTATAAACTGCAAAAACATGATCTGTGGGATTTGCAAAGAAAAAAAATATGCCTAGAGGTTCATGAAAATATGTCTAGATGTTCATGAAAATATGCCTAGAGGTTCATGAAAATATGCCTAGAGGTTCATGAAAATATGCCTAGAGGTTCACATAAATATGCACTTAGGTTCATAGCAATACACTTAGGTTAATGAAAATATGTCTAGAGGTTAATGAAAATATGCCTAGAGGTTCATGAAAATATGCCTAGAGGTTCACATAAATATGCACTTAGGTTCATAGCAATACACTTAGGTTAATGAAAATATGTCTAGAGGTTTATGAAAATATACCTAGAGGTTCATGAAAATATACACTTAAGTTCATGAAAGATGTAGGTTAATTTTTCACTAAAAGGCATTATTTTCACGGGTTCATTCATTTTCCCATACGGTTGATTTAGCCTAATTTATTTTTTTAATGAACACATTGAACTAAAATCCTTTAGGTTCATGTCGATAGGTTTGTAGGTTCATGTCGATAGCCTTACAGGTTCATGCTGATAGTCTTGCAGGTTCATTTAACCTAATTCATTTTTTTAATGAACATATTGAACTAAAATGTCTCAGGTTCATGTCGCTAGTTTTGTAGGTTCATGTCGATATGCCTAAAGGTTCATGAAAATATGCCTAGAGGTTCATGAATATACACACTTAGGTTCATGTCGTTAGTCGTGTAGGTTCATGTCGATATGCCTAGAGGTTCATGAAAATATGCTTAGAGGTTCATGAATATACACACTTAGGTTCATGTCGTTAGTCGTGTAGGTTCATGTCGATATGCCTAGAGGTTTATGAAAATATGCCTAGAGGTTCATTAAAATATGCCTAGAGATTCATGAAAATATACACTTAGGTTCATGAAAATATGCCTAGAGGTTCATGAAAATATACACTTAGGTTCATGAAAATATGCCTAGAGGTTTTTAATGAACACATTGAACTAAATATCTTAGGTTCATGTCAATAGTCGTGTAGGTTCATGTCAATAGCCTTATCAGTTCATGCTGATAGTCTTGTAAGTTCTAGGTTCATGTCGATAGTCGTATAGGTTCATTTCGATAACCTTACACGTTCATTCTGATATTCTTGTAGGTACATTTAACCAATTTTTTTTATAATGAACACATTGAACTAAAAGACACTAGATTCATGCCACACTAGGTTCTAATCTAGCTTATCACTTCTTGTCACCTTCAAAAGTTGTATAAAATTGATCCAGGATGCAAGCTGGCCATGGTTGCCTTCCTTAGATTTGTTGTCCAAGCAACAATGACTGGACACGTCCCACTGGAAAAATGGGCTACCACTTGAGCATTCTATGTAAAGAACATGTTGTGTAATTGATGAAATAGAGTAGAAGACACAAGTCCATAGAGTTCACAAAATTTATATAAGAGAGTTTAAAACTGTCCCTAACTTTGTAATACAAATTTACAATATTAACGTTAAAATTCAAGGTTCATTCACATGTGGAAAATTTTACATATTGTGTTCAGATTGCTTCTTCCAACAGTATATAAGGAAAATGATCATTAGTATAATAGTATCAAATCAAACAAAACAAACTTTCATCCAACGTGAGAACAAGCCAATTTGGATTACAAACCACATTTCTATCAATTTTATATCACAGTGACCGTAGTAAGTAGATAAAATTAAATAATACTCTATAACCTGTCATTCTTTTGAACAAAAAATCATAGAACTGTAACCCATAACTCTTCTAAACAAAAAACAATCCCACACAGGTAAATTTTATACTGTATATAACTATTGTATTTTCATCTATTACAAGTCACAAGAAATATCAATCCAGCCAGATAGTTTGCAGGTTCATGGCCTACAATATACAAGTAGCTACAAAAAACATTCTACTTAGGAGGCAAAAAATTAATCCGCAGCAGCCAACCCATAACCATAAGGGCAATCAACTACTAGCAAGAGGAATACCAACCAGAATATCACAACAATGCACAAACAAAAATTATGCATGAGCTTAGTAGCACAACATTGTACTCTGCAGACAACACGGAGAAGCATCATTAGTGCAGTCTGATCAAGCAACGTCAAGCTGAACATCAATGAGAAGCAACAATGGTCAAAACTCAACAACTTGAACCAACGACTTAGATCTCACCACAACAAATAAGATCATTATTCTAACCTTTGTTACAGGGACAACATAAACTTTCATTAATAGCTTTCTCGATCGCAAATAAGAGTGCTAGGACAAAATACCCCTCTGCATCACCGAGAGCACCAAAGTGTCGATGTCTCGCTTCACATGGATATCTGTAGGATCTGTATGTTAGTATCAAGGGAACTGAGACACAGAGTTGTCCAGTTCCTAGGCACAGGGGAAGTAATTGAACAGATTATTAACACAATTACTTTAGGTGGAAACCCAAGATAACCAACTAGTTATCTTTAGGTAAAAACCACTCCTCTTTCGAGGATTTGAAAGGTCTACTTGTATATTCAATCGATGAGTTTAGAGACAAACGAGATTACAAACTTTATTGCAAAGTACTAACCTAGTTCCTATCAGAAAGTCTTATGATGAAAATACCAGTGATCTTACTTGATGTTCTTTTGACAAGAACGCTTCTTTTTTCTCTTCTTAGGCGGATGCACTCACAACGCAGTCGAAATGCATAAACCCTAAGAACATAGAGGCGATCAAATATATAGCGACTTAGTTCGGCATGCAAAGATATTATGGAAAATATATTATATGCCGTAGTAATATCCTAATAATTAATCGACCCTATGCTGTGCAAGTTACCTAGAATTAACTCGCAATTACCATAACCGAAATACAACAACATAGCTATTTCCTAACAAGGAAAAGATCTTCTAAAGATCTTCTCGGCTCGCCGCCCACGCTAGGGTTGGAGTAACTCGGGTGAGACACTTAGTTCCTTGGCACTTCCCTTGTGTTCGTCAGTCTTCAAATCTTCTATCTTTAAACTGAAACAAACAGGTAAGCAGTACCATAGTCTATCCAAGTGTTGTCGTCGTCAAAACTACGAGAGCTTAGGAAAGGAACCTGCTAGGGAACCATAGTTCAACAGGTCCCTATTCCAACAATTTCCCTTTTTTTGATGATGACAAACTGATGTAAGAATAATCACATAAACAATAGGCAGTTGAATTTATCTTAGTCCAAAGATACTTAAAAATCAAATAAGAAGTAAGTAGTTCCCCCTTAACCTTTGAATTTTCCAACAAGTTCCCCCTAAATATAATGCCAGTCCTATTGGTTCGAGATTTCAGAGTATATTCCCCCTTTTGACATCATCGAAAAGATAACAAGATATGAATAGAACCATAAAGTGCAAAGCATGGAACTGAAGACTCACAAGTCATAAAGCAAGAAAATTAATTGTTCATTCATTTTGAGCGCAAAGACAATGCGACTCATGCAACCAAAACAACATAAAAATAACAATAATCATGAAGCAGAGAGAGAAGGAGAACAACAAAAACACAAACATATGATGAGCTTGGGAACCCTAGGGAAGTGCTAAGCCAACTACATCAAGGAACTGGTAGGGAGAGGTCACTCTCTCTGTGCAGCGAGGACTTCATCAAGCTTGGAGAATGCGGTGCAAAGGGTACGGACATCAGCTGAAAGTTCTCTCAGTTCCTCAACAATCTCAGAGGAAGCCGAATCAGAATCGTCTACAGGAACTGGTCGGGCAGGTATATGACGAATTGGGCGGGACTTCCTGGTGGTGGTTTCCTCCACCTTGAGACTGCTGATGTAGTTACCATCCATCATGTGAGAAAACAGAGTTTCCTCCTCGTCAGCCGGGTAAATCTCCAGTCTCTCGAGGAGAGCCTTGATAATTGACGGGAACGGCAGGGAGTGGGATGGGTGGCTGTGGCAGGCCTGCATATGGTGCATGACAATTTTGGGCAGGTCAAGCACTTCCCCAACAAGGATCCTATCCATGAACACAACGTCCGCGATCAAAACTGTACTCCTCTTCTCTTGGCGAGGGATGACGTTGTTGATTAGGAAGGCGTGTAGCAGTTTCATGGAGAGAGAGAGGGGAACCTGGTGTTGAATTCCTTCTGATCCGAGTTCCTAAATACAGACTTGGCATAGTCTCTATTCTTTGTGGGCCAGTGCTTCTTCTGAATGGCGAAGTATCCTGACCCAATCAGGATGCCAAGAACTGAGGAGATCATCTCCGTTGTGATCTTATACATCTTTCCCTTGATGGTGACCACAATATCATGAGGGTTTTGAGATTCTGGTACCGTGACAAAAGACATGGAGGAATAGAAGGAGCGGATAACCTCTTCGTTGACACTCTGAGCAGTGGTGAACAGGGTTTCCCAGCCCTGGGAAGCCAGTAGGGAACGAAAGGTGTCAACTTCTCCCAGATCCGAGGTCCAGAGCTCGGGGTCCACAAAGAGAGGACCAAGGATCCGTCTTTCAGCAAATTCGGGTTTGACAGTGGTGGAGGCTGTTGCGAGGGAGCTGGAAGAGGAGATGGCAGGCTTGGCTGATCGGGTGCGAGCGGCGACGGAGTTTGGCTTTGGATTTTTGGCCTGGCGACCACCATGGGTGGTGGTCTTGATAATGTGGGGCTCAACGTCGTCCGCCTCATCCCGGAGGCGTTTCAGGAAAGCGTTGCCTACGCTCTCGGGTTCCAGGGGAGAGGGGTTGGCTTGATTGTCTGGGGAGTGGGGGGAGGAGTGTTGTTGCGAATGGTCCGGAGAGGGGATAGAATGAACATATTTGGTTGGGGAGGAAGGAGGTAGAAATGGAAGAGTGAGTGGTGGTGGGAGGACGATGATGGCTTTGGAGAGATCGGGTTGTGGAGATTGTGGGGGAGACGGAGGTTTAGTGGAGCAAGAGGGGGTGTCAGCAGCCAGGGCGGTCTTGGATGGGGTCACAATAGTGCTCATAAGCTCCCTGAGCATCGCCAATTGTTCCTCTGTGAATGTGTTTGGGGCAGCCATTTGAGAGAGAGGAGAGCTTTGGGAATTTTTGAGAGTGAGAATGAGAGAGAGTAAGTGCGGAGGAGGAAGGCTAGGGTTTTAGGAATCCCTTAAATAGCGTCTTGCAAGGATCTCGGCAGAGATTGTTCAAACGGTCACAATATATTCTCCCCAATCACAGATTTCCCAAACGGTAACAATTGCCTTAAATCTCGGTGAAACTTCCCAAGATGAATAATTACCACAACGGTCAAAAAATTTCCATCAATAGTTACCACAAATTTTGCATCATTACCCTGCTATCAATCGGCACACGGAACTGAGCAGAAAAGGGATGTTGGCAGGCGGCGTCGCTGTTTACCGAGGCAGTTGAGTGCACAGAAGAGAGAGGCGAGTTCCATTTCCAGGTTCCTATCAATAGCTGGCTGGGATGGGTGTGGATGCATATATGTGATGGGTAATAAATATAGACAAGAGTACACATCCAAACCAAAAAAATTCAGGGAAGGCAAATTTGACACAAACATTAACACGTTCCAGAGTGGTGCTATGTGTAAAATAAGGATCATAGGAACGAGCAATGTAAGTCGGGCTAGGGAGGTCCTATAATCAATCTTCATATCGGATTATATTGTGGGTTAGAATAGATCCGATTGATTATTTTGGGGAACAAAGAGGTACGATTTTGTTCAATTTAATCATGTGAGGAAGATAAGTCCATATATTATGCACGTCATGCTGAAGAAACCATATTTTACAAGAGTATGACTATAGAATCAAGGAGCAAGCAAGCATGTAGGGAACCAAACAATCAAACACTCATTTTCTAGTCAAGACAGGGAAATAGCCAGGGGAACTCAGAACCTCTAATCAATGGCAATCATGCCTAGGAGTAATCGAAAGTATTCAAAAGGTTCTCGATTGAGGGCTTTAGTAAATATGTCAGCTATTTGATCTTCAGTACGACAATGTTCCATGATTATAATTCCTTTTCCACATTATCTCTAAGAAAGTGGTGCCTAATGTCAATGTGTTTAGACTTGGAATGAAAAACTAGATTCTTGGATATGCTAATGGTGCTAGTGTTATCACAAAGAATTTTCAAGGGGCCATAGGACTTACCGAAATCCGCGAGTTGTTGCTTGAGCCATAGGAGATTCGCACAGCAGGCGGTCGCGGCGATGTATTCAGACTCAGTGGTAGAGAGCGAGATGGAGGATTGCTTCTTGGAGGCCCAAGACACTAGGCAGGGACCTAGGAACTGAGCCATCCCGGAGGTGCTTTTCCTATTCTTAAGATACCCTGCATAGTCAGCATCAGTGTGGGATAATATTTCAAAGTCATCACTCTTAGGATACCATAAGCAGAGATTTCCAGTTCCCTTTAGATATCGAAGGATACGTTTTACTGCTGCCAGATGTTTGATCCGTGGGTCAGCCTGAAATCGAGCACATAGGCACACGGCGTACATAATGTCAGGACGACTGGCAGTTAAGTAGAGAAGGGAACCAATCATTTGTCGATAGAGAGACTGGTCAGCCTTGATATCTGTGGGAACTAGGGTCAGCTTTGATGTCGGGGAGATCGGAGTAGCAAATGGTTTGGAGGAGCTCATCTAGAATCTGTCAAGGAGTTCCTTGACATATTTTTGCTGATGGATCTGAGTTCCTGTGGGTAATTGATTTATTTGCAATCCTAGAAAGAAAGTCAGCTCCCCAATCATACTCATCTCGAATTCGCTGCTCATCAGGACTTTGAATTTTTCTACAAGAGACAGGTTAGTAGATCCAAAGATAATATCATCGACATATACCTGAACCACTAGGATGTCCTCATCTTTCTCAAGAAGAAACAAGGTTTTGTCAATCAGACCTCGTCTGTATCCATTGGATGTAAGGAACTGAGCAAGTCTATCATACCAGGCGCGAGGAGCTTGCTTGAGTCCATACAGGGCTTTGTCTAGAAAGTAGACATGATCTGGTATGCTTTTATCCTCAAAGCCTGGAGGTTGCTTAACATACACTTCTTCTTGAAGGAACCCATTTAAGAATGCAGTTTTGACATCCATTTGGTAGAGTTTGAAACCTTTGTGAGTGGCAAACACAATCATGAGGCAAATGGCCTCCATTCTTGGAACAGGAGCAAAGGTTTCATCATAGTCGATGCCTTCTTGTTGGCAATAGCCTTGGGCCACAAGTCTTGCTTTATTCCTGGTAACCATACCTGAGTCATCGAGCTTATTTCTGAAGATCCATTTGGTTCCAATGATGGTTCTGTCTGAAGGGCGGGAACCAGACGCCAAACTTTGTTTCTCTCAAATTGGTGAAGTTCCTCATGCATGGCATGGATCCAATCAACATCACTAAGCGCTTCCTTGTAGTTCTTGGGTTCCAGAATTGAGAGGAAGGCAGTGAAGGTACAAAAATTGTTCAGGGATGATCGAGTAGAGGGACCTGTCTTGTCGAAGGGAGAGAGAATTTGATCGACTGGATGGGATCCCTTATACTTATAATGAACAACTGGAATGGAAGGAGGAGGGGATTCATCTAGTGGATCGACATGATCAACAGTCTCAGTGGGAGCAGGGTCCTCAGAGGGAGAGTCTATGGCTGGTTCCGAGGGAACAAGGGAAGAGTCACCTATGGCTAGGGAACTAGGGTCAGGAGTGGGATCTTGAGAGGCCTCTGGTTGGGGATCATCGGTACTGGTAGGGTCCAATGAGAAACCAAACAGATGAGATGGTGTTGGGTTGGATGGATCTTCTTCTTCAGCATCAATGATTGTATCTTCTTGAGGAACCTGTGAAGACACATGAAAAGCAGATTCATTGAAGACAACATGAATAGATTCTTCAAATTTTGAAGTCCTTGTGTTGTACACTTTGAAGGCTTTGCTATTAGGGACATATCCCAAGAATATGCCTTCGTCACTTCTTGGGTCAAACTTTCCTATGGGAGACTTCCCGTTGTTAAGAATGAAGCATTTGCACCCGAAGACTTTGAGATGTGAAATGTTTGGAGCTCTTCCGTGAAGAAGTTCATAGGCAGTTTTCTCTAGTTGAGGACGAAGCATGGCTCTATTGAGAATGTAACAAGTTGTGTTGACTGCTTCTGCCCAGAATTTTTGAGATAATCCAGCGGAAATCATCTTTGTTCGAGCCATATCTTCGAGAGTGCGATTCTTTCTTTCAACCACTCCATTTTGTTGAGGAGTTCTGGGAGCTGAGAAATTATGAGTGATACCTTTCTCCCTACAAAAGGTTAGAAAGTTTTCATTTTGGAATTCAGTTCCATGATCGGAACGAATCGCCTTTATTTTGTTCTCAAGTGACATTTCAAGAGTGGGAACTATTTCACAAAATCTGTCAAACACAATGTCTTTGGATTTTATGAAGATAGTCCATGTATATCTTGAGAAATCATCTACTATCACAAGAATGTATCTATTGCCTCTAATACTTTGAGTACGCATGGGACCACAGAGATCCATGTGTATGAGTTCCAGAGGTTTAGAGGTACTTATGACAGATTTTGGTTTGAAGGAACTACGAACCTGTTTACCTTTGACACACTCTGAGTAAAATTCAGATTCATCTACCTTTATGGATGGAAGACCGTGGACAAGTTCCTTTCTCTGGAGTTTGTGAATAAGATTATGGCTTGCATGGCCAAGACGTTGATGACACAGAGTGGATTTGTTCATCATATTTACAAGGCAGAGTTTTTCTTGAGGAGAGTAGTCGTGGTCAATGATGTATACATTATTGAACCTCTTACCTTTTAGAAGAATTTTCTGAGAATCCGGATGAATCACCAAGCACTCGGAGGGGGTGAATAGGACATTGTTCCCTCCTTGATCACACAGCTGTGACACACTTATTAGATCAATACCAAGATTATCTACAAGATGAACATCACTTACCTTGATATTTTCTGAGAGATCGACGGTGCCAGTTCCCAAGATTGCCCCTTTCTTTTTGTCACCGAAGGAAAATTTTCCTCCGTTGTATCTCTGAAGTGAATGAAGTTGTTCTTTATTACCTGTCATATGGCAAGACGCACCACTGTCTATGTACAATCTAGTGTCATTCTTCACTTCAGTCTGCAAGGGAAAATTAAGGCTTACAAACCCAGGTCAGCCGAGCTTTTCTGGGTAAGTTAGTGGTCAAGTTCCTTTGAGGGGAATTGTTCCAGACAGTCTTGATTTTGGGCTTTGTTTCATTGACCATCTCATAGTACTGAGGGTCGTTGATATCAATGATCTCAGTTTTTCTAGTCTTGAATTTTCTATAAGCTTGTTCTTCTTGTTTCCTCTTTTTCTCAGAGTCATAGATGAGATGTCCTTGGTTCCCATAGTGCCAGCAAACACGATTTGCGGGAATCCATTGATATCGATCCTTGGTTTTATAGTGAGATTTCTTTTGTCCTAGATCAACCTTTTTCCTAGGGGAACTATTTGGAGTTCTCATGGCCATGTTCCGATACATATCATGGATATGAGGGATATGATGAGGAGCGCAGGTAGGTTCAAGATCCGAGGAACTTTCAATAATCTTAATCTTTTGCTCAAGAAATTCATTTTTGCTGTTGGAAGTCTGGAGAGCTAGATCAAGTCTTTCGTTTTTGTCTTCTAGAATTTTAGTGAGTTCCTCAATATTAGTGTGTGAGTTACATGAAGGATTAGGATCATCAAAAGACTTATATCCTAGACCTCTACTGGGTTTGACAAACACAGTTTGATTAACAGTTTTCTCATGGATGCATTTGGTAAGACTATCAAGTTTTCCAATAATTTTCTGCAGAGAGGATTCAGGAGAATAGGAACTGGTTCCTAGGTTTAGTTTTCATGCAAGTCACTGGTAGGACATTTGGTGATTTTGCTCGCAGTTTCATATTTCTTACACCAAGCTTCACTTTCATCAGACAGAGTAGCAATTTCTTCCTCACTTTCATTCAATTTTTCAAGAAGATTGTCATTTTCTTTGCTTAAGGATTTTATGAGTTTGATTAAATGTTTCTTATCATACTTAAGAAGGGTTTCAGAAAGATCAGTGGTAGAAGATACCTCGTTTTGTGATGACTCATTTTCAGCTTGAGTCATTAGGCATACTTTGGGGATGTCTTCTTCTGAGTCACTATCTCCCCATGTGGCTTGGCTTTCAGAGAGTGTCATGAAGCAAGCTTTAGAGGGATTAAGATCAAATTCCTTGTCTGAGTCACTATCTCCCCAGGTGGTAGTAGCGACTAAAGCCTTTTTCTTAGGAACTTCATCCTCTTTGGGCTTATCTTCATTCTTGGGACAGTCTTTGGCACGGTGTCCAGGTTGATCACACTGATAGCATCTGAGTTCCCTTCTTTCCTTGCGATTTTCATTTCTAGGGAATCTTCCTCTTTGAAATTTTCTAACAGTGCTTGTAAGAAGAGCTATCATTTCATCATCATCTTCTTCATCATCAAAGTCAGCCCCAGTGGAGAGTCTTTCCAGGACCTTTGTGAGGGTGAGAGGAATTCTTGCTTCTGTGGAGCTTTTCTCATTTCCCTTCATCTTGTCTTCGTGACGTTGAGCTTGTCCAACAAGTTCTTCTAAAGGGAGTTCCCTAATGGAAGGAGTATGAAGCATGATGTCCTGAGTTACAACAAATTTTGAGTTCAATCCATTGATGAATACCAAAGATTTAGACCATTCTTCAAGCTTAACTCCACATGCTCGGAGTTTGTTGCAGAGAATCTCAAGACGACCGTTATAGGAAGAGACATTTTCTGTTTCAAGCATTTTAAATCTATGATATTCTCCTTGCAAGTCAAATTTTCTGCTGTTCTGGAGATCTTCACTTCCCAAGTTAAAGACCTCGAGAGCTTTCCACATATCCTTTGCATTATCAATTCCCATGACTTTGTCTTGATCAGCTTTGGAGAGAGCATTGAGTATGTATTGCCTAGCTTTAGCATTTTTCTCTTGTTGAGAGTATTGTTCAGTGGACCAGCGTTTGAAGTCAAGTTCAGTCTTTTTGTCGGCTGGGTCCAAAGGAACTGCGAAGTTTCCATTCTCAACAATTTTCCAACACATCATGTCATTGGTTTGGAAGAAATCAGTCATTTGTTCCTTCCACCATTGGAATTGACCAGGTTTCAGCAGGTATGGCTTGTTGGTGGAGATACCTAGTTCTTGTTCGTTTGAGCGAGACATGTTAATAACCTGCGAGTAACACACAATCTAGAGCACTGGCTCTGATACCAATTGTAGGATCTGTATGTTAGTATCAAGGGAACTGAGACACAGAGTTGTCCAGTTCCTAGGCACAACGGAAGTAATTGAACAGATTATTAACACAATTACTTTAGGTGGAAACCCAAGATAACCAACTAGTTATCTTTAGATAAAAACCACCCATCTTTCGAGGATTTAAAAGGTCTACTTGTATATTCAATCGATGAGTTTAGAGACGAACGAGATTACAAACTTTATTGCAAAGTACTAACCTAGTTCCTATCAGAAAGTCTTATGATGAAAATACCAGTGATCTTACTTGATGTTCTTTTGACAAGAACACTTCTTTCTTCTCTTCTTAGGCGGATGCACTCACAACGCAGTCGAAATGCATAAACCCTAAGAACATAGAGGCGATCAAATATATAGCGACTTAGTTCGGCATGCAAAGATATTATGGAAAATATATTATATGCCGTAGTAATATCCTAATAATTAATCGACCCTATGCTGTGCAAGTTACCTAGAATTAACTCGCAATTACCATAACCGAAATACAACAACATAGCTATTTCCTAACAAGGAAAAGATCTTCTAAAGATCTTCTCGGCTCGCCGCCCACGCTAGGGTTGGAGTAACTCGGGTGAGACACTTAGTTCCTTGGCACTTCCCTTGTGTTCGTCAGTCTTCAAATCTTCTATCTTTAAACTGAAACAAACAGGTAAGCAGTACCATAGTCTATCCAAGTGTTGTCGTCGTCAAAACTACGAGAGCTTAGGAAAGGAACCTGCTAGGGAACCATAGTTCAACAGGTCCCTATTCCAACAATATCTTTTTCCAAAAGTTCTTTTCTTCACTTGTCTTCCATCAGGCTATCAATGAACTTCAAGAAAAGCAGGTGCATTACAATTGGAAAATGGACATCTAACTTAACAGAAGACCTAATAAGATATAGGACACTCACCATCTACATGTCCAACAAGCCTATCCAAAAACACAGAAATATAAAAATGGAATTTCATTCTTGTTTAATACTTGAATTCTTGTAGGAAAAAATTAAGAAAAGTGGTTTTCATACTTGCTCAATATCTCATCGCATGCTTCATTCGCCATCAGATCCGGATTCAGAACCGTGGTCTTCAACACTGGCTTTGATCGTTGAACCTCGATCTTGACCCAGGTTTTGAACCAAAAGACTCCTGATCCTCCTTAGATGATTTCCTGCATCAATTCATAATTGAGAAATTTTCAAGGATGTTGATCCAAAAAAAGGGAGTAATTTTAGAAAACATACTCCTGCTTGTTCGCCTTTTCCGTTGTACCCTTAACATCAACTCGAACAACATCATAAAGATATATGGAATACTTCTTCGTCATGGATTTCCTTAGTATTTCTTTCCTGCTCCTCCAAATCTTCTCAAATCGTGCAGTTTTCGACAAGGCCTGACCAAGAATGGAGACAATTTTCAAATACTAAGAATCAACAATAATTAGATTTCAGTTTAGGGTTTTTGGAAAATTTCATACTTGTTCAACACTTGAATCTTCTTACTAACTTGAATCTTCTTACTAAAGAAGCACTGCACGGATTCAACGAGTCTGGCATTCCAGGATTCAACACCACACTTGCATACGGATTCAACGAGTCTGGCTAGAAGCTTACCTTCAGGCGTGGAGGTGCTCGAATCGGATTCGCCGTGAATGTAGCCACGGCCGATGGGTGATGAGCCTCAAAGCCAGGCTCGACAATCTTGAGGTTGCCAGATCCACGGGCGTTGATGATAAGCTCTGAATCGGCGAGGGAAAGGCGGTTAAGCGGACCTGTGATGGAATTCATCTAGATTTCGGAGACAACGCAAGATCGACGAACAACGTCCTTGCTTCAAAAATGGGAGACAAAATATGAGATTCCTTATTCTGAGACCGACAAGGGGGAGAGCATAATCGAGGAGGATGGTGAGAAGGGGACGAGAGAAAGATCGAAGAAAGAGGCGGAAGGGAGGTAGACGAAGGTGGACAAATGAGAATACAATGACTAAAATGCCCCTCCGTTTAAAAAGTATCATGACACCTGGAGTTGATCTGAGCCACACGATGAAGTTGATCTGACGGGTGTATGTCCTCATGGGATGAAGTATCCTCATATGATCCTAATATTCATGATTTTTTTTTTCTTTCTAAAATGGGCACTTATTCCGAATAAATTCTCGTTGCGGGCCTAGTTTGAAACAAATTTTCAATATAGCCACTTTTATCAGGTTCAAAATTTTATAACGAAGGAGAGACAATGTTCAAAGATGCACCTAACCACCACACTTAAAAAAAAAGAACTTTCTCATACGAGGGCCAACAAAATTTAAGCACAAAGACGTTTTTGCTTTTTTTTTTTAAAACATTTGGCATTAAGCGGGGTCAGGTGACTTTTCAGGGCGTGAGAGACATATCTGATAAAAGGTGAGATCGATACTAACCCAAAGAAACTGATCTCCCTCAAATCAGATTCCGAACGACACCGAAATCGGAAACAAAATTGGGACTGGTGCACACCGAAAGTCCGAAACACATACAGGTAGTTAGGTACTCTGTATTTCAATTGATTAAAATCCAATCATTCTCTTGATTACAACTAATTAAGAATAAGCTAGATTAGCAGTTAAGCACACACACCGAAAGTCGGAAACACACCACCCATTTCCTATCTGTCCTTGTTCTAATATTCCAACTCACCAACTAACTTAAAAAGCACAAACCCTCTTCTAATAAAAACTCATCTCTTCTCCCATCTCCATCATGCTCTCGACTCCGGCGACCCTCCTCCTCGTCTTCCTCGCAATCACAGCCGTCGATGGAACGACGTCTTCAATCAACGGCCCCAAATCAAGAAAGCTTGATGAGATCAAGTGTGGAAGTTGCCCTACCACTCCATATTATCCTCCACCTCCTCCTCCGGTGAAGCCTCCACCAGTCACCGGAAAGTGCCCTCCACCGCCTTATTATCCGCGCTCGCCGCCTTCTCCCGAGATCATATACATCACGGGCCCGCCCGGAAACTTGTATCCGATTGACCAGACTTATAGTCAAGCCCATCGCCGTGGCTATTCTCTTGACATGGTAATTAAATTTGTTATCTTGTGGTTAATAAGTTTTACTTTTTAATCTCAATTCGGTCACTTTGAGTCATGATTAATGATCTGTAGATGGATATGTTTGATGCAACAAGAGTTATTGACGTATACGTTACTCAATTTCTCCATACCTGTAATAAAGGCTTATGTTAGTCCGAGTTGTAACGTCATTATGTTCCCCATTTATTATTTCTAAACTTTTCTCAATACATACAAATAGATGATGATCTATATATAGTTTGGTGCTACTACTTCGCTCACGCAAAGTTTGGTATTAAATCGGATCGGAATATATATATTTACTTATCGGTCGAGATCGGATTTTCATAGGCTAATTCAGATTCCGGACAATTTTGTGTGTGTAATAACTAAGCAATCGGGTCGTTTGGGACTTTCTCGGATTTTGAGCAAGTTGAGGTTGAACAATATTGAGTTTAATCGATTTTTCAATTTTGTGTAATATTATTTAAAATTTTATAAATCTTTTGCGATGATTTTCAATTTAGGACTTAGTTTTCATTAATGATATGTTTAAAATGCATGTTTAGGGCATAAGATAAAAAAATCGTTATAATTTTCCAAGAGCTGAAATAAACGGGTATGTTACTCGGAATTGTATAACATGATAATGTCGGTGGCAATTGTAAACTTATGTAAATATACAAATCATAGTTTTAGTATATGAGTCAACCATGCATGTTCACAATAGCGTAACAAATTGTTTAAAACTTTATTTCACCTAATTAATAACCGAACCTCTACGGAATCATTTTCCGAAGCCCTTTATCATTAATAAACGTACAATTATAGAAGCTAGTTGATCTCAATATTTAGGCTAGGGTTTTTTAAGTCATCCAATAATAGAGAGTGGGTACGTGGATTGGAACAAATAGGATGTAACGTGGTTTAGTTTATAATTTGTAACGTGATTTTATTCTTCTAACTACATGATCGAACACATTGTCCTAAAGAGAAATAGCGTGAGATTCCCATGAGGATATATCCTCTCTTAGATAAAAGCTAAAGACCAACTCGGTTAAAGTTGATCCAACGACCCAAAAACTACTAGAAAATAGGGACACGCGAGTGAATCTAACGTGCTAAAAAAAGGAAATCCCCCAACTTCTTCCCCATAATCACACTTTTTTTCCCAATTCTAAATCTCAGATCTGAAAATTTGTTCTCAAAATCAAATCGTTGCGCTCGATTTCTATGGCAAAATACTGAGTATCTACACTCGATTTCAGTCAATTAATACACCAACTCGGTGAAGAAGAAGAAACGAGATTGATGGTCTCAAATCAAACTAGTAGCAACTTAATTGTAGAGGAAGACGAAGCAATTTCATAGCGATTTGTAGGCTATTACACTCATTTCCACTAGAGAAGAAGGCGGGGCAAGAGATTCTTCACATGTTCAACAAATTCCGTCAAATCGTTCGCCTTGACCTAATTTGAAGCACAACTGAAAGAAAATTAAAAAATGAGATCGACAATTGCTAGAATTCAAGATATAAACAACTACTTTGCATGAATTAGTTTTACATAATGTTCTATAACTATTAGTCTGCATTTGTGTGCATAAGTGAAGGAGATTGAGTATTAGATTCAAAAAATTTAGGTTTGAAGGTTCATTCTCCATGGATTTATCATTGTAATTCGAAAATTCAGTGCATAAATGAGTTTAATATATAGCACGTTGCATAAACTATTAGTCTGAATGAGATGTGTGCATGCTTTAATTTGTGCATGTCTTAAACCTTCTGTGTGCATGGACGAGTCTATGTTCTGTATAGTATAGTAGTGTATAGTTTATATTACTATGTAGTATATAATTAATAACTTAGTAATGTTCTTACCGGAATACATAAGTACCATTTGATCTTTATAGTAGTGATGTATATATTTTCAATTTTGGTGTTAAGAGATGATGAACCTCTTAAAATATATGGATCATTATATTTTTTTATTATCTTACATATTATAAAATATCATAACAAAAAATAATTAATATAAATAATTATTTGAGCCATGCTAGGCAGGACGAGGAGACTAACTAGTGATTTTGAAAGAGTGTTCTCAGAAGAGATAATGCCCAATCCATTCGAACCACGCATGCATTAGGGTTGTCAGATCTGCTGAACCGGATATAGATATATTTGTCTATAGCAACGTTTAACGTATATTCGGGTTTGAGACGTTGGATCAAGCCAAGGCTCTATGCGAACGTACGTAATATTTATTACTTATATAATAAATGTTTTAATCGATTAAGTGTTTATAACGTAGAATTTATTACTTATATACATTTTTAGATAGCGGTCTATTGATCCACGACACCCTTGGCATGACGACGATCCACGCCCGGCTGCGTAGAGTAAGAATCTGGTGGTGATTGAGTTGTGTAATTGCTTATTTGGGTGAAGTACATATTTGAGGGTTTGGTTGGGAAAGTCAATTCAATCAAATAACCGAGATATAATTAACCTTTATCCTCCGCATGCTGCATTGTTTATCCCGGATATTTAAAAGAACCGTGACAAAAGTGTCTAAAAAATGATTTTAAGACGCTTTGATATGGAACCGGGATAATAAAGTGTGATAACTAATTAACTAGTGTCCATAGGGATTTGCACGTAGAGGTTTACATGAAGGCTCCATTGGGTCTGAATGCTCGTGATAATCTTGTTTCTCAGCTTAATATGTGCCTATATGGAGCTAAACAGGCAAGTGCTCAGTGGTATGTGATCGAGCTATCCGATTGACTTTGCTTTCAAGGCTATACTCATTGAAACTCATCTTTTCTCGCAAGTATGGTTCTTCCATTATTTTCCTTGCTATCTATGTTGACGGCATCCTAATGATCCTGCAGAGATGTCCAATTTGAAGTCTTTCCTTGACAAGACTTTCAAGATTAAGGACATGAGTAATCTTCACTATTTTCTGGGAATCGAGTTCATCTATGTTCCAACTGGGAAGGTTCTCAGCCAGAGAAAGTTTCCATGGTCCTAACCTAATACGCTTCAGCAGTGCACTCTGACATAAAATTATGAATTAGGAGGATAGAGAAAATTCTAAGCGCCATATGAAGCAAATAAAAAAGTAAGAGCTCATGCACCAAAAAGAAATACATATGCTGAAGAAGATTGAGCATAAGAAGACCGATTTCTGCGAAAGCCTATGTTCAGTAAAAACATAGACGAATAATTAAACATGTTCATTAAAACACAAGCAAACAAGTGAAGATACATGTAGACAGCTGATGTTGAATGCCCAAGGCGTATTTAGAAACATTGAGCAGTTGATGATACATATTTAATGCCAGTCACATTTATTCTGGTCAATCCATTCTTCCATCCTCGATGAAAGTGGCCATAGAAAATCACAACTCTATTGTTCCGATTACTGCAAAATCTTTGTCTGTGCAGTAAAATGGTACAGACACATTTAACAAAGTACAATGCATACTCAAAATTTTCATGATGACAAAATAACAGATAATTTGACAATCAACCCAAACTTAAGGATCCAGTTTCCCAATGCTGAAGCTACTGAAACATATCCTACATCCAGAAATACAGCAGCAACAACAATAGAACAAAGAATTGGTCCAAGAATGTGTTGGGAAAATTTTCCCTCTTCCTATAGTTAAGATGAACAAGACGCGGACTAACAAACTCACTCTAACTTTTATATATGAGGAAACGATTACAACACTAATTAGAATAGTTGTGGAAGACTTACCCGAACTCTTGATCTTACACACTTCACCCTCCGAGGATTAGTAGTCGCACTCCCTTAAGCTATATTAGCTTGATCACTCTCTATTTTCTTTCTTGCTTGGATTGATTACAAATGTGCAACATTCTCCTCTATTTATAGTGGTGGAGGAGAGCTCCCTACATATGTCTAGATTATTCTATATTCTAGACTAATCCATACTTATCCTAATCTACCTTCTTTCAAATTCTAGATTCTTCTTCTTCTTGATCTTTCTTGGTTTTGGGCTTTTGGGCTTTGATCTTCTTCTTTGGCAAGGTCCACTCCTAATATAAGGAGGGAGCCCAACAATCTCCCCCTTCCCGACTTATATTAGGAATTACTGCGATGTCGGAAACTTCACGATTTCCTTCGACCCTCTTGGTCGGTATCTCCTTGGTCACCTCGTATGACCAGTTCTCCTTGCATTCCTCTTTGGATGTGATATCCTCTGCGTCACATTTTACCGTGGATTTCCAGGTTTCAGCTCCCCCTACAAAGGCATATCTTGTCTTTGATCTCCTGGAACCACGATCTTCATCCGTGAGTACCTCGTACTCATTCGGGATATACCAGGTTGATGATCGTCTCTCTTTGGAGGATCGTCTTTCAGCATCTGCGTCACCTTTCTCGGTTGTAACCTCTCCTCGATCAATCTTCCTATTGACCGGATCCCGTGACTTATAGTTGATCTCTTCTATTGGGGAATCGAGGTGTATGCACTCCTTGGTATCACTACCAAGCTCGGCTCGCATCAGGTACATGGGCCCTTCCTTCTTTCCTCGAGCTACGGTCAAACTTTCTTTGGTGAGCTTCCACTTACCTTCACCAAAGAGGTTAACATAACCAGCTTCGTCAAGCTTTCCAGCTGATATGAGATTGACGTGCATATCAGGTACGTGCCTCACGTCCTTGAGGACAAGCTTGGATCCCATGTCACAAGCAAGAATGACATCTCCCATTCCGACGATTTTTCTTGTGCCTCGATCTCCCATTCGGACATTACCAAAGTCACCACTTTGGTAGGTTGCAAATAAGCTTTTATGGGGAGTGATGTGGAAGGATGCGCCGGTGTCGATGACCCACGTGTTATCATCATAGACAACGTTGTCTCCTCCAACGAGATAAACATCATCGCCTTCATCTGCCATGGCGGTGGTACTCCTCTCCAATCGATTCTTCGTCGGGATAAACTTATCTGACTTGACGTTACCGGCCATCTGATCCTTCTTGAAAATTCGACACTCCACTTTCTTGTGACCTATCTTGCCACAATAATAACATGTTATATTGGAGCGTGACTGAAACTTACCTCGAGACTCCTCTAAATCTCGGCTTCTACGACTGTTGACAACATTTGCCTCGGATTGGGTGGTCATGCCCCGTTCCTTCCTCCTCGCTTCTTCATTAAGAAGGCTATCACTAACGGTGTCTGTGGTGAGCTTTCCTTCCGGTGCCGAGTTACTGAGAGTAACCACAAGCGTGTCCCAACTTTCTGGTAGAGAACTGAGGAGCAAAAGGGCTTGCATCTCGTCTTCTATCTTCATCTCGACCTTTGTTAGCTGATTCACGAGCCCCTTGAAATTGTTCAAGTGCTCGATCATACTTTCACCATCCTTATACTCCAACTTCACCAACCGTCTAACTAGGAGAGCTTTATTACGGGGCGTCTTCTTTTGAATCATGGACTCAAGCTTTGTCCATAATTCAAAGGCTTTTGTGTAAGTGGAAACATGCTCAAAAAGAGTTCGGTCGATGTACTTACGGATTACGACGACCGCCTTTCGGTTTAGAAGCTCCCACGCCTTGTCGTTCTTTCCTTCTGGCTTCTTCTCGTTGATGATGGGCTCGTGCAAGTCCTTGTAGTAGAGATGATCCTCCATCATCGGCTTCCAATAGGAGTAGTTGTCCGTCGTGAGTTTGAACATGTCACCATCATAGGTAACGGTAGCCTCCATCTTGAACCGTACGAGATAACCGAGACTATGAATGAACCTCGCTCTGATACCACTGTTGGGAAATATAGGAGTTTTCCCTCTTCGTATAGTTAAGATGAGTAAGACGCGGACTAACAAACTCACTCTAACTTTTATATATGAGGAAAGGATTACAACACTAATTAGAATAGTTGTGGAAGACTTACCCGAACTCTTGATCTTACACACTTCACCCTCCGAGGATTAGTAGTCACACTCCCTTAAGCTATATTAGCTTGATCACTCTCTATTTTCTTTCTTGCTTGGATTGATTACAAATGTGCAACATTCTCCTCTATTTATAGTGGTGGAGGAGAGCTCCCTACATATGTTTAGATTATTCTATATTCTAGACTAATCCATACTTATCCTAATCTACCTTCTTTCAAATTCTAGATTCTTCTTCTTCTTGATCTTTCTTGGTTTTGGGCTTTTGGGCTTTGATCTTCTTCTTTGGCAAGGTCCACTCCTAATATAAGGAGTTAGCCCAACAGAATGCATACTCAAATTTTTCATGATGTTGAATGCCCAAGGCGTATTTAGAAGCATTGAGCAGGTGATGATAGATAGTCAAGAAACAACAACAATGCCGTGCAACTAAGTAATATCTCAGTCTTTCGCAAAAGTCATCAACCATACATGAGGTGTTTCAGTAACCCGTGATAGATTTTACTGCGCAACTTCTTCTCTCTTTTTCTAGCTTGCAAACAATACTATTTTGGAATTTGGATAGAAACATATTTTGCATGAACAAAAGCCTCCGGTGTGGAAGCCACATTCCTCCAGCTGACGACAATTTCTTTTACTGATTCCAGGAATGCAAGAAGAATTTCTAACAGTTTGGCAATTTTCTCGAAAAAGCATCTTGATAACCTCTATGCAGAGTATTGTTTGGAGCTTCCAAAACATGGTAATCTTGTATTTGAAGCGATGGATTTTCTGCAAATTCTGGAGTATTGTTTGGAGCTTCCAAAACACAGGAAGTACCTTGGCCTTCCTATGCAGAGGGTGTGCGGTTGGAAAGAGAAGGCTTTGCCTCGAGGATTATGCAATGAGATCCTTTAGCACTCACTATAACTTTATGGAGGCTTCCCTTGGCCTTCCTATGCAGAGTATTATCTGCAAGGTGTGCTTTTACCAAGGAGCTATACACAGATATTTATATTAAAACATATAACAGCCTCTAAAAACAATACGTTTACAGCATAACCAAACGAATCATGCGAATACAGAGCACATTTTCCTTGACAAACAGAGTTCAATGTATTTAATTATTTTGATCAGAGTAATTCATGACATTCAAATTCGCAAGTCTAGACGACATATCCGTTTGCCACCCTAGTATCATCAGGCAAGATAATCTTCACAACGTAACCTTTCTTGAGCCCATAGTATCTGCAAATTGGATGATCATGCCGGAGACGTGGTAGCTGTCAATATCATGCACCAAGGAATTCAGGTCAGGTCTCAAAAAGCAATGGAAATAACTAGTAATCTACATTTGATTGAGTGACTCACCTCAATCATCTTCACGGTCTGCAGTAGGCTTTTTTTTTCTTCAACAGTAACCTTTTGATATTTGGGAATTATTTCATCAGGAATCATTGGATAGTACTCCATCCGTCCCATAATATAGTGTCTGTTTTCCTTATTTGGCGTCCCAAAATGTTGTGCCTGTTTCCATTTATATCGTTCGTCTTATTATCCACATCTAGTCACTTTTCTAAAAATCCACACCTAATTACATTCTTTCTCCTTCCTTTTTACATAAATTTCCACAACTAATCATCTTTTATCTTCTCTCTCCTACATAAAAAACCACACTCTATCACAATCTCTCTCCCTTTCACTTTTTCTTTCTCACTTCCTTAATTTTCCTCGAAAACCGCAAACGGGCACTTAATATTGGGACGGAGGAAGTAAGGAGCAAGAATTTGTTTCTTGAGGTTGTCAACCAACAACTCTTTTTCCTGATTCATAAAACATCACATCATGTATGTACTAGATCAGTTAAGCAAAATATCAAATCGTCTACTCAGTCAAGAAACAAGCATTGGGTTTTATATTTATGACGAACACACATCAGGATGAATTCAAAAGTGAACACTTGAGATCTTTGGACAAATCTCTTCACAATATCAACCAAATCTCATAAATATTAATTGGACAAGTTTTATAACATAACACGTCGCCTGTTTTTCATCAAAATATAATCTTTGACATTTCAGATATCAAGTACTCCCTCCGTCCCTATATATATAATTGAATGTGATGGATATAATAAGACAAAAGAGTAGGAATAATTTTTTGATTCACGATTAGTAAAACAGGAATTATATAATGGAATGGCGGGAGCAATGAGTTAAAGCAGTAGAACAATAACAAAGGTTCGTAACCGTCAACCCAAACCCTTTCTCATCTACAATCCCCAATCTACCGCCACTCTCTTCCACACATAATAGTCAAATCTTCACAATTTCCTTCCCAATCTACTTGAATCTAATCAACGTCGACCAGTGTTTCGGATTTGAATGAGTCTTGAAACCCTCTCTTCGATTCAACACCTTAATCTGGAGTCTCAACTCGCTCTTATCCTCCTCCTTGAAGTCTACCCTTTTCGAGCTCTCCTATGGCGGTCTCGAGGAACCAAGAACACCTATGAAGGAAAATCGGGATACGTCGGTATCCAAAACCCAAGCCACTCCAATGCTCAAGAATACCGACAACCCTCTGGAGAGGCGCCTGGGAGATCTGAGATCCAGAGCCCCAAACGAAGAAAAGAAGCGAGTCGACGCTTCCCCCGAAAGCGATTCCAACCCCCATCCCAACGGCGACGAAAGAAGCGAAGAATACCGCTGGTGTCCTGCCGCTTCTCTGTTAGTCATTGGTGGCTCGTAGTTGTAGAGGAGCCCATCCGACCCAAAACTCAGCTTCTTGGACGGACCAAGGACGAAGATCCACAACCTTCACCGGTGAAGGAGTGGAATAGATATTACCGACAGACAAAACTAACTCTCTCGGTTAAGCAAGAAGGGAGCCAAAAACAAAAAACCAACGACAACAATCTGATGAAGAATAGCTGGATGGGGAAGATCTCATTATCAGATAAGGTTTATAGAAATGCTGTTTGGATGCAAGTTGGTCCCCACTGCTGCTGTCGACAACCTGATCCAGGAGCTCACCTTTAACTACCCTAAAATTCAGGTAAGTTTTCATCATAATTTCAATACTTTTATACTGTCCACTCAGTTAAAATGGAGTATAATACTGTGAGTTATAACAAAAATTGGTATAATCGGCATACTATCTTGACTCTGATTCTATTGCATCAAACTGGCTTGTTTGATCTTCCTTCTTGGTCAATCGTGTGTTACAAAAATGATATCATTGTGTACCTTCACTATTATAATCTGTATGTAAGAGGCTTGATCCTCTTCATGAGGACCATCTATATGGCTAAGATGTGGGCTTATGATCGTTCCTCTGGCCATACTCACAAGGATTACCAATCAATTCGAAACTCTTCAATGTTTATTAAGTATTACAATTTAACAAACTTCTCTCTCAGCAACTGGCCTAAGCATGTGATGATTAGGATCAATTACTCTCAGGTTTTCTTGATCACAATACATTACTTTCATATTAATGTAAGGTTTACCAGGTACATTGCTAATGGACTGTACAATGTGAATATGCAGACCAAAATAAACTATGGGTCAAGCAAAGTACTCCACCACCAAGACTTTAGCAACTACTAGAAGAAACAAATTGAGGAAGGTCTCCTTGGTCGTTATTCCTTGGTCGTCAGAGCAGGCCTGGAAAAAACAATACGACCTACCAATCCCAACAACAAGAATTTCAGTTTTAATCTGCAAAGTCTTTGTAACTACTTGTATCAAAGTCGAGATATTTACAAATTGAAACTTTTGCTCAGGAACCCTGAACAGCCCAGTAGATATCTGATCTGTAATAAACTATCACAACAGAATTACATACCAAACAACATCATTGCTAACAAGTCCTTGCCATGATTTGGGTGCTTTGTAATCTTTCGAACAGGTACCTTGATTCTCTGGATGACTAACAACATACAAATAGGTCATGTCAAAAAATTCAAAAAATATACACACAATAATCAGGAACAGGGAAGAAAAAAGTTGGTACTTTCTAACAAAAAAAAAGAGTAACAAAATGATTAATGGAAGACACAAAGTTTGGGTTGATGCCTGGCTCGTCAAAGTAAGGTGCCAAATTGCAAAGCCTTTGTAACCACTTGTATCAAAGAATAGAAAATTATCAGTCGAAAGTCTTGCTTGTGAAGCATGAACAACCCATTAGATACCAAAACAGTTGTAAACTATCTCAGCAGATAAATAAACCAACCATGACCAATGATACTTTGGCTCCCTTCTGCATCCATGATTGGGAAAATCACAACTACCAAATTAAACAAAGCATTTTCCTAGTACGAATAAAACCACGAGTATTAGTTATCTCTGATCTCAGTAATCCTATACTTGCTATCAACAATGGTTTCAAAATATCCAGCACTAATTTCACTGGAATAAAACACAAAGGTATAAAATGAAGATCAACCTGTGGAATGTAAGAGGTATTAAAAGAATAAATGTCTGGACGGATATTGATTCGTTCTGTAAAATGAACCATATTCAAATGATGGGGCTTGTTGAAACCAAGTTCCCTAACTACCCAAATGAAAAAGAAAGGAGAAAGGCGGGTTTTGACAGCATAGCTGTCTCACCAGCCAAAGGATACGCGGGAGGAATCATCGTCCTGTGGAAATAATTCCAACTAAGAAACGAAACAGTTACCCTACACACAATAGACGAAAAATTTATAGCTTTTATCTACAAAAACCTAGAAAATGACATACAATTCTACATAATATTTGCCTATGCCCCTCCTCATGAAAAAGATAAAGAAGACTTCTGGAAACAGATTGACTACTTCATCACAATAGTCAACGAACCCTTCATTATCATAGGAGACCTTAATGACATTTTGGTTTGTGATGATAAAGAAGGAGGAATAATTCCCAATAGCAACAAGCTTCAAAGACTAAATAAATTTGTCCAAAAGCATGATTTATTTGATCCTCCGACAATTGGCAACAAATTCACATGGAGGAAATCGAGAACGATTAATAACACAATTAAAGAGAAACTGGATAGAGAACTGATTCACCAACAAGTAGTAACATGGTACCCTAATTTGACTACAAAAAATCATGCCTTCACCTCTTCAGATCACTGCCCAATATCACTAGATAAAACAAACGAAACCACATATCAAGCTCAACCTTTCAAATTCGAAATGATGTGGACCAAGCGAAAAGATATGAAGGTTCTTGTTACACAAACCTGGAGGAACCAAATCCCAGGAACGCCCCTATATCAACTTGCAAAGAAAACCCAACTACTCAAAACAAAAATAAAGGAATGGAATAAAATAAGATTTGGCAATATTTTTGAACAACTTAAAAAAGTGGAAGAAGAATTAATCATAATCCAGAATATTCCCCAAAGATCTTGCCTAGAGAGCAATGTTATCAAGCAAAACAACCTTATAAGAAAGAAACAATGACTCCTCTCTTTCCAAAGAATTTACTGGAGACAAAGAGCAAAACTAAAACACATTAAAAATGTTGATTCAAATACCAAGTACTTTCATAAGATTGCTACTCGGAGAAGAAGTAAGAAAAACATTAAGGAAATAACTACCAGTGAAGGCACACAAATTAGTGGCTATGACAATATCAAAACAGAAATTAAGAGAGATTTTGAAAAAAGGTTTACTAAACAACACATAGATTTAAGGAAGATTGAACAAGTTCTGGTTGATATAGAACCAGAAAATACAAACGAGGACAATAGCAAGTTAATGGCTAATGTAACAAATAGTGAAATATATATAGCACTAAATGAAATTAAAGATGATAAAACACCGGGACCAGATGGCATGCCAGCTGGCTTCTACAAAAAATACTGGGATATCATTGGGCCTGATATTATCAAAGCCATAAAGAGTTTCTTTCATTCAGGAAAGCTACTAAAACAAATAAACCACACCTTTATCACCCTCATACCAAAAAATGATAACCCCTAATCTAAGATAATCTCAAAAATCCTCACCAATAGACTCAAAATAGTTATGGACAAAATTACACACCCTCTTCAAGGTGCATTTGTTCAAAATAGAAGTATTCAAGATAATGTCCTAATAGCACATAAGATATTCCACTCTTTTAAAAAGAAATCAGGCAACAATGGGTGGATAGCCCTTAAATTAGATATGGAAAAAGCATATGACCGAGTTGACTGGACATTTCTTCTGGTAACACTAAAGAAATTTGGTTTCTGTGAAAAATTCATCAACTGGATCAAAGAATGTACACAAACTGTATCCTTCTCGGTTCTGGTTAATCAAGAACCCCCAGAGCTATTCTACCCAACGAGAGGATTGAGACAGGGTGACCCCCTTTCCCCCTTCCTTTTCATAATTAGTGCAGAAATCTTATCCAGGAGTCTTCAAAAAGCATCTGAAGTAAGATCAAACCCTATTGGCATCAAGATCTCTAGAGCGGGCACAAAAATCCCTTTCCTAGCCTTTGCTGATGACATCATTATCTTTGCAGAAACCAAAACATCTATTTGTCAAAAAATCAAAACCATTATAGATGAATACTGTGAAGTATCGGGATAACTAGTCAACTATGATAAATCAACATTTCAAGTATCCAAAAACACAAGTAATAGTGCAATCCAACAAATATCCCAAATATTCCAAATTAACCAATCAATGGCAATGGAGAAATACCTAGGTTGTCCGATCATTACTGGGAAGGTGGACCACAACACATTCTTCTCAATTATTGAAAAAACGTCTCAACAACTTACAAAATGGAAAGTTGACACCCTTTCTATGGAAGGAAGGAAGGTACTCATTAAAGCAAATCTATCAGCCCAACCAAACTACATGATGCAAAACTTCATGTTACCTCCCGAAACACAAAAACAACAACAACAACATCAAACCCCATTTATCACAAAAAACGGGGTATGGGGTGGTCGGGATTGGTATTTCCTTACCCCAACAGGTTGGGAGGAAGTAACCGATATGACCTAACAATACATGGGAATACCACAAGAGCTAAAAACCGAAAACAGAAAGGTCAAAACAGAGAAAAAGATTATACGGCTCCAAGCCCGAATATTCCTTTGTTAGGAATAAAGGGGATAATTATAAGCCAATAATAAAATGGGATGATATCTTCAAACCAATATATAATGGTGGACTAGGAATCCGAAAAAGCAAAGATATGAACATTGATCTGCAGATGAAACTCATCTGGAAAATATTAGAAGAACCGGATAACCTATGGATTAAAATTATACGAGGAAAATATCTTAAACATATACACATCCTTGACTATGAGAAAAACCCAAAGAAAAGTGACTCTTGGCAATGGACCCAAATGTCGAAACTAATTGCACAATTCAAACAAGGTCTCACTTGGAAAATATGAGATGGGAGGACCATCAAATTCTGAAAAGATAAATGGTTTCCTGAATCACTAAAAGAACAAGTAATAACAAATGAACCAATAGATGAACAAGTTACGGTATCTTTCTTCATTAATCAAGATATAGCTTGGGATGAAGATAAGCTCAAAGTATACTTTGACAACACAACCATAGATAAACTAAAATTATATCCAATCCCAACTAACTACATACAAGATAGGCTTTACTGGGAATCCAGCAAGAATGGATGGTTCTCAACCAAAAGTGCGATGTATATGATTTATGGGAATCGTAACCTCTCACTATCGAATTCTGAATGGATGTGGAAACTTGATCTACTACCAAAAATAAAATCTTTCTTGTGGAGAATCTCAAAGGAGGGATTACCAACAAAAGTTAAACTCCAGAATAGGCATATGCCCATAACAACAGAATGCTTAGGATGTAATTCCCTAAGTGAAGACCTTAAACACTTCCTTTGTGAATGCCCAAGAACCAAGCGTATTATTAGAAACTTTGATAGGAAAATCCATGCCACAATTAACTCCTTAACACCCATAAATCATATCATTACAGAATTACTTAATGAAATAAAAAAACCAGGCCACAAAAAGAGAGTTTGAAGATCTAGCTACTATTTGGTGGACCCTATGGTTCTACAGAAATAAACAAATTTTTGACATAGTCGAGCACAATCAATTACCCAATATTCACCACTTCATTAAAAACCAAATAAAAGACTGGAAATTGGCAAAAATGGAAGAAAAAATGGATATTGAAGTTGACCCACTGACTCCAAGACAAACCAGAAGGAAAAGGAGAGCAATAAGATGGGTCAAACCAAAACAAAACTTCTATAAAATCAATGTTGATGTTGCATGCCCTTCTTCTGGACCAGCCTCTTATGGTTTTATCATTCGAAATGAACAAGGAAAACCAATTAAAATGGCGAACGAGCCTTTAGGTAACGTTGCACCAATCATAGCTGAGGCCCTTACGATGCGTTATGACATTAAGGAGGCTATTCGGCTGGGTCTCACGCATGTTGAGATCGAAGGCGATAATCTCCGCCTTATTAATGCCATAAACGGCGTTTGGGACTGCCCATGGGAAATAGACTTGATCATGACTGATATCTTAATGGATCTTCGCGTTTTTGCGGAAAATCGAGTATCCCATATTTTTCGGGATTCTAATGATGCAGCTGACCTTATAGCTAAAATGTACCATTTATTACCTCATCCTGATTTTGAAGCCTTTCTATATCTCTCTGATCTCATCCTTCGGGATGCCCTAAGGCGGTATCATTCTCGCTAGATGTGCCCCTAAACGCTTTCCTCATCGAAAAAAAAATAACAAAGCTTCATAAGGACCCAATCAAAAGTGACTACTTAGATTTATGGATAGGATTCCTAAAACAAGAGAGGGAGGAAGCAGAGACAAGGACAAGAGTTTGGTGTTCATGATCACCTGGAAAGCTTGTGCATAATATTTCTCGGAAGATGACAAACCACGAATGCAATTTTTGACAAATCAAGTCAATTTGTCTTGCACCGCAAAAATGGCCTGGAAGACATTATGAAACTTCAAGCGGAGCATACAAGATTTAATCAGCACCACCTTCAACTCCTTTAGGAGGAAAACATATATCTACATCCAAAGAAACCAATCTATTAGTGTAATGGATGATTGTCATTTTGTTGATGATCAATCCTTAAGTCTTTGTTCATATCATTTATGCGTAGTTCAGTTTAGAGGCTTTAATCTGTAATTGGGTTTGGCCCACTATTAGAGGCCCAGAAGCCAGCTGTGGCCCAGATGCTCGACCCGACCCGTTTAGAGTGACTGGAGCTCCGCGTTTCACTTGTTGGGCTGAGGTATATATAGACTTAACCCGGGGTTCTCTCTCTCAATCACTTCATTCTTCTTCTCCGCCTCCATCTGTGAAAGACAGCTTGTGTGTTAGGGTTAGGTTTTCCTGAGTGTTCTTGACTGTGGATCGAGAGCTTGATCTTGACAGAAGCAAAACTTTTGCTTCTAGAGATAACTTCGAGTGGATTGTGTTCTTGCTTGGAGTTGGAGGCCTTTGACGAGTGGTGAAGCTTGCAGATGCTCGACGGAGTTGAGGTTTGGAGGAGATCTGGTCACACGCGTGGTTTAGGGAGTTTCTCTTCTCTTGTTTTACAGATTCTTGTTATCTCTGTTCTGTGTATTTGATCTGAACTTAGAGCGTTGCTCTCTTGTAAGTTTGTGACCTACTTAGTGGATTTGACCATCAATCTTGAGGCCACGGGGAATAGGCTGAGTCCCAACCTCGTTAACAATTCCTTGAGTCATTTACATTCTGCATTAAGTTCTTTGTGTATGTTTATGATAATCTGATTCAATCTAGTTAATCTCACAATTAGTAACTAAAATTTCCCCTCATTAAGCTAAGCTTGAAATAAGACATTAAACAATCCATGTCTGTATGAGATTTAAGTAGAAAACAGACACCATTCAAGTACCTATCAGTGGTGTCATTTGTCATGGATTTAACAAGTGTAAGGTCCTCCCTTGTGAAATTCTCACCGTACTCATCAATAAACTGGTCCTTTGTCAAGTTAATTTCATCGTCAGTGACCAAATATCCTCGATCCTTAAGCATCTGCATCAAATTTTTCCTGATCCCATATAATCTGCCAACTTCTTCCTCTGTAGTTGTTGCTCTTCTTCCTCTGATGACATAAATTCATCGTCTGATGATGACAACCTAGCTTCTTCCTCTGACGACGACATATCTCCTTCTTCCTTCCTCTAGACAGACGGACAAACTACAAACAGAAATAATAACCGATAATCAAATTCGACGCTAGGGTTTCAATCTCATACAGAATTGCCTGTTTAGATTATACGTCTCGATCAGCTCGTACATATACAATAAAAACTCGATAGAAAGAACACTCGATCGACGACGTCAAGGCGGGCAGCGCGCGGCTACTGGACGGCGGCGGAGGCTGAGGGTGATGGAGGCGAGGTATGGATGAAAAACTTCAATAAAAATCAATCCAAAACAAAGCCCGATGTTAAATTTCACTTAGATTTTTTCACTATAATAAATAAATAAACTAGTGTAATATCCGTGTCAAGCACAGGATTTAATATAAAATTATATTTTTTAAAATTAATTTTCTATTATAATATAAATATAGTAATGTTTATTATAGATTAAATTATTTTTAGATTTAAAATGAAGATATCATTATACGTACAAGTGTATAGTAGAAACATATTGAGACAATTTTAAAATTTTATTTTTTATTGAAATCAATTGTATAAATTATGTATAATTTTCAAATACTAATGTTTCAAATTGATATTAATAATCTGAACAAAATTTCAAGAATAATTATTCTTTAATTTAAAATTTTATTAGATAAATATTATACTGTATATCTAACTTTTATTAACAACTAGTCTCTTCTGCCCGTGCTATGCACGGGCCAAATGAATTAAAGTGAATAAATTAGTAATTTATAAATATGAATTAGTATTTTGACTTGAACCCGTTTCGGACCCGAAACTGACCCGTCCAACCCGTCACCTAATAAAGATAATTTAAACGAAAAATGTAAATTTAGGTGAATGTTAGTTATGTAAAATAATTTTTTACCCGATTTGCATAGTTATATTTCATGGTTTAATTCTTTGATTTGTTTGTTATCTTTTTATCATTAAAACTATTTATTATCAATTAATATATTTATGATGATAGTGTCTATGAGTATTATTGGTAAAATATTTTTTCCTATCTTAAAAAATATAGTTTTATTTATTTATGATAATAAAAAATATTATACCGACTATAATATTGGACTTTTTTCCGGTGGACTAAGCAAAAAGCCCAAAAGTTATGATGAATATCTTTGTGAATATTTTTTTGACAAACCCCAAAAATTATATATATATTATGATATGATGATATGATATTTTTTGAAATTTACAATTGATTTTGCTTAATAAATTATAAATCTAACAACTTACTCCTAAAAACACTCTTAAAGGTTGAAAAAGCTTAGCTTTAATATATAAGATAAATTTTATTTTTAAAGATTCATAATTAAAAAAAATTTACTATTCATATATTTTCTTTTACATATATACCTCTTTTTTATTCAAAAAATAGACTTTAAGACTATTGACGCGAATCTACAAGACTATTGACATAAACCTAAATTATGTTATTGCATGCATTGTGATTAGACAAAAAAAAATACACTCCAAGAGAAACAAAGATCATGAACCTACAAAACCATTAGAGTGAACCTGCAAGACTATTTGTATGAACTTGTAATACTATTTGTACTGCAAGACTATCGATATAAACCTCTAAGCATAGGGTTTATAAATCTCCATTATAATATTTACGATCCTTCTATATTACCTCGTTCATGAGTATCACTAGAAGGTTCATGGGCACCAATGAGCGAGTTCATGGGTTTGAACGAGTAGGTTCATGGGTACCAACGAGTGGGTTCATGGGTACCTACAAGACAGTTCATTATTTTGAACCAGTAGGTTCATGGATACTAACGAGCAGGTTCATGGGTTTATACGAGTAGGTTCATGGATACCAACGAGTGGGTTCATGGTTACCTACTAGCCGGTTCATTGTTTTGAATGAGTAGGTACATGGATAATTTATACGGGAAAAGATATCGACATGAACCTACAAGACTATCGACATGAACCTAAGGCGCCTATCGACATGAACCTACAAGTATCAGGATGATTTTGCCAAACTATTAACATGAACATACAAGAATATCAACATAAACCTAGCTGTAAGACTATTAACATGAATTTGCAAGACTATTAACATGATCCTAGGGTATATGTTACTGCATGCATTGTGATTAGACAAAAAAACACTCAAGAACAAACAAAGATCATGAACCTACAAAGTATAAAACCATCATAGTGAACATGCAAGACTATTTGTATGAACATGCAATACCTCTAGATTATAAATTTCCATGGATTGCATATCATGCAATTCAAGCATGAGTTGCATAGCAAAAAACATGTTTTACTATTTAATCAATTATTAAAATAATCTATGCAACCTCCGTTGTGATTAGCCTAAGAAACCCAGATTTTTCGTGATTTTGTAGGTTGAGCTTAGTGATGTGTTTAACGATTGTGCGTGTGAGTGAGTGAAGGGAAAAGAAATCAAGGTTTTGAGAAGTAGAATTCAAAGAGAAAGGGGAGGGGAAGAAGGACAAGTTAAGAAGGTTGTTTCACGTCGTGCAATTAGACGAGGCCTATCTATGATAGGTTCGGCTCAAATCGGGAACCAAGGCTTATGATACAAGTATATAAACTCCTCCTCCTATTGTCTCACTTGATTTTATGATAAAACATACCCGGGAAAAACCTCAGCGCGCACCCGGAAAATTATAACTCTCACCCACTTTTGGGCGCAATAAGGATGCGCCCAAACCTTTTTTTAAAAACCCGGTTCAGGGTGCGCCCAGAACCGACCTGGTTTTTTGGGCGTACTAAGGATGCGGCCAAAACGGATGCGGGGTATATTAATATTTCGGACGTGGGGTTAAACGCCCAGTATACCTATCTGACAATTGAACCGGAGGTTCGTGAACCTGAACCCCGGAACCTTGCCATGACTACTGTATGTTGTATTTGCATGGCTAGATATGTTAAAATGAAATCAAGAAGTCCATACTTACATCGAAAGTGGATGAATATCGATGTCTAGACTTGCATTCTTCTCAAATCTAATATGAGAATAGCTATAGCTTGTCAATATATAAGTTTTGCATCTTGCAGAGCTATATCCTTTCGAAATGCAACATGGTGTTTGTGCTAGCTAGCTTATCACACATGCAAGTTCCCTTTGTTAAACCTATGTGCATGCTATGCCACAAGTATTTGCATTTTCCATTTCTTGACCAAGCTCAACAAAATTCTATCAAGTTTCCTACATATCAATTCTTCAATCATATCCTGCGTGTGACCCCATCTTCTATAATCCTAGTAGAATGTAGTAGATCAAGTCGATCGGTAGCGCGATTAGCATTCCGAAGATAACCCTGCATGAGTCAAAACGTACATCAATTTATCAAACTATACTAATCATAACTATATGACGATTATTGCATTAATTATATATGTTATCATCATTAACTAATTTAATCAAATATATTTCATGTACTTACGCTGTGCTTAAGATGGCTGGATGGTTATCATACTCTTTTGCGAATACAAATGGTACGATTCCTTGTGGGAGTGCAGCCTACGTACATTTAACACATCAACATCACATATATAAAACAATAGTTCGAATTTGCGTCGTTGCTACATATATTATAAGTAGTTCATTATCACACGATAAAATGTTTCATGTTTAATTTAAAGCAATCATATAATATGTCTAAGATATATTTTCTGAATATGTGTCCAAGTTCTGTGATAATACAATTTATATATGCTCACGTGCATCCATGCATGTATATTTTTTGTTAGATGTAAGTAAAATCTTGAGAGTTAGGGTTGTCACCTCGCAAAAATTTGTAGTGTAAAAGCTAAGAATTACCTCGCGAAATTTCCAACGTAAGAAAGGAATATATATCATGTCTTTAACTCGTGGTTGGTAGAGTTGTATAGTAAGAAAGGAACTAATTAAAGAGTGAAAGTGCACGTGAAAAATGGAATCATTGTATTCCTTAGAACATCTAACGTATGAACTCAACTAATAGTTACTCCATAGTAAAAGATAAGTATAATTAAGTACCTGAACGATGGCTACTCGAAGGAGATTACCCCTTAATCCGATGATTAATGAAGCAACCGCCATCACTACCGGACCAGCAATGAATCTCACCGCCATGGATAAAATGGCTACTGAATTACCACATGCTATGATCTTTGGTTGCAACGCCATAAACAAACCTGATTAATGTTTGTTCACATTAGATAGACCATTTAAAATGTAATTTGATTAAATCCAATAAAAAAAAAATATTACTGTACAAATTTCAGCCACTCTTTTTAGAATTAGTACCAAGTAGCCAAAAAAGAGGAGAACATTTTAAATATTTTATGCCTTCTAACAGCACATTATCTCCCATTACATCTAACTTTTATTGGTCGACCATTAACTTATAATTATACCTATATTATATAATTATCCCCACTCAATGTCTAGACCATCCGGACCACATCATTGTGGCATTATTGATAGATTTTTCGTCCCAAATAGATTGATAAGTTATTTTTTATATTATGAATTGTTTTAATCTTGACAGTATATAGATATTCTCTATACGTATGTTACTTACCTAAGCTAAACATAGCCATACCGAGGCCAGCATCGGATAGAATGGAAATTGACTTCTCCATTATTTTAGGCATCCTCACATCCCACCTGCAATCATCAATTTCTAGAAAATCACTTTCTTAATTATAATTATTGTTAATAATTACTACAAATTAAAAAACAACATCAAAACTTTGCTCACCTGAATGCAATTAACGACCATGCTAGACCAATTAAGCTTGAATACGTGTTAGGATTACGAATAAGTTTCCTCCAAACCATGATCAAAATCAGTCTAATCATTACAGTCGTTGGTGGCATCTTCTTTTCAACCTTTGAATCTAAACCACCACCGCCTTGGCCCGTTGGGCCAGGGCCCAACTTGGGTAGCCCAATGGACTCTTCCTCAGCGCCAGCCTCACTTCCGTTGTTGCCACCTATAAAAACTAATTAATTTCATTAATTAGAGAAAAAATTTGATTAAGAAAAAAAATTATTTAGCTATACGAAATTTTGGTGCCTTTGGGCTCGTTGTTTTCTTTTGACTGGTCCGGCACCGGTGGTTCAGCTCCGGAGAAGACGTGGAGCCCACTCGCCTCCGATGCAGGAGACACAGTGGAGCTCCACACGAACATGTGAAGCTCCTTAGAATCATGACCGACTTTATTGCTTATATTTCCATTGTAGATAACCTCGGGATTGGGGACATGGTAAGTATTTTGTCCTGGGAAATACCCATATCCCGAGGAGCTAACCACATTCTCCTCGTAGTTTGAAGTACGAGGAGTGGGCCCTCGGGATGATGGGACAGAGTACATATCCACTGATCCGAAGTTCGAGGGCCTCATCATGGAGTAGAATTCGTCGACATTGTTGAAGTTGGAGTCTCTGGGTGTAGGGTTTCGAGACGAGCTGAGACTGTAGATCTCAGCTCCAGTGAGGTTGGAGGGACGAGGTGTGTACGAACCACCTAGGGAGCGACGAGAGACGTTGGATTTTCGAATACTGACGTGGAGCTTGCCATCCAAACTTACTTGAGCATCAGTTTCTAGGAAGTCGTGTCGGTCAAGGGAGACGACGTCAGAGTCGACTTTGAACGAGACTATAGAGGCCGCTGTCTTCGGGAACTGCTCAAGGACGAGAATCCGAGCAGCACGATACTCGAAGAGGAAGAGGAGGAGAGTGTACCATATGATACACTGGAGCACAACCACCTGTAAACAAGCAGAATATGAATAAGATATGTTTTTAGAACATAGATAAGAAAGACCGTTGTTATATAATATTTCTTATAAATAATGAATAATAAAAATAAAAAGACGGACCTGGACCATTAGGGAGCCAGAATACTCCCCATACATGGCAATGAGAAGGGGAATTCCCATAACAAGAGTATTAGGAAGAGTGCAAAGAGAAAAGAGAGTGATCAACCACTCGGGGGACCCATTACGAGCCAAGGAGGCCCAAGCAGTGAGTCCCCCGAGAGTGAGTGCCTTGTGAAGCGTGTCAGCGGCGAGGAACCGAAGGTTCATCTGATAAGGATTGTTAGTGGAGATGAAGTGGAAGGAGAGAAGAGGGACGGCAAAAACCGCCACAAAACGGTTGATGCCAGAGCACTGATTAGGGTTAAAGATCTTCCACCATCGAACCGAGGCGTACGCCAACATCATGGCCACGTATAATGGAACCATCGCGGCCATCACCGTGTAGAAATCGTGCCATGTTATCATGGATCTTGATTTTTTTTCTTAGTGGTTGCTTGTGTTGAGAGATTTTGGAGGAAGCTTAGCTACTCTAAGTGGACTATGGGAAAGGAATATAAAGGAGATGAGTATGATGTTGTAACTCGGAGGAATAATGTCATTTTTGCTTTTAGCTCAAACTTTTTTTTTAAAACCATCCACTAAACATACTAAATTATATCCCTTTATTTTGAAATGTAAACCTAATCATATTTTATTGCTTAAGACAAGGTCCAAAACTATACTTACATAAACTTTATTTTTTTCCGGTCAAGAACATTTTATTGTTTGTAAAAATGATAATCAAGTTATCCTCCTTGTATTATGAGAAACCCATGCCTCATGGTTTGAATAATGGGTGTCAAAACTCAATTAAAATAATACTCAAAACCGTTAGGACTTGGCCAAACGCCAAATCAATCATTTCCCTACTTTCTCTTCTATTTTCTGAATATTTCTTCAATTCAGTTATTCTTAATCATTCTTTGATCTAAGATATCCACAGGGTAATTAATTAATTATTGTCGGCCTACTAATCAATTAACAGTACTACACTTCACGAGAATATTTACCAGGATCGACAACTCATTTTTCATGATCTCTAACCTTCAGTGTTTTATCATCATCCATTCCAGCCTAGTATAAGCCAATTGCGTTCTGTTAATCAGTCCAATTGAATTTTTTAGTGTTGTTACTTTTTCTTCTTTTATATTGTTTTACTCCATCATATAATTTAGCTGGTCAGCTTATACCAAATCACATTCACTGTCAGCCTATTATACACTTTAAGTGATACTTGTAGTGTTTGTAAATTCAACCTATAGGCGGTTTCACAAATCACATTGAATTGAGAATATATTCCTAGGAACAAACTTTATTTGAAAAGATGTTCCAAATCAACGCAGCATGAAGAATTCGAAGGAAAGATCAAGTGACTGAAGCACATGAATATGTCGGGCAAAGAATTAACAAATTTTTATGTTTTAGCTATGAAGAATTCTAAATGTCATGCCATAAGATCTAGGCAAAATGTGCTCAAGTGTTGCGGAATCTGATCTTGAAAGATGATGACAAAGGTCAATTTTATTGTGATTTTAAGACATATTCTCAAGCCGAAAAAGACAAATCAAGAAGGAATACTCAAAAAGAAAAGAAAAGAAAATAATACTAATAAAATTTTAAAAAAAATGCTCTCGTTGAGAGTTGAACTCAAGACCTCCCGCTTACTAAACGGGTGCTCTAACCAACTGAGCTACGAGAGCAATTTTGATGCTAATTTTCACAGTAAATTATATTACTAATGCAATATTAATACATTTAGACAAAGTCGGAACATGTGTTATATTGCTGAATAGTGTTTGTGCAAGATAATATAAACGTCAAAAGTCATTGTTTAAGCAATAAAAATGATACATAATTTGTATCTTTGTGGTATCTCTCTGATTTTTCAATTTCCCTACCTGTTATAGTAAGGGAATTTATAAAAAAAAATTAAACAATGATGCCTCCAAGTCTCCAACCTAACATCTACTACTGCCAGAAAATGCAAGGAAAAGACTTCATTCATAAAGGTCAAGAAAAAAATAATCCTGGCATTTACATTTACATACATTTATACATGAGCAGCAGAAAACCCAGTAAATTGCAGTACTGAGTCACTTACTCCAGATTCAACACCAAAACTTTTCCCAAATGCAATCAGACCAGATGATCTCGAACTCAATCACCTAGGATTGACAGTGGCTGTCGCATGCTTAGCTCGGCTTTAAGCTCTGGGAACTTCTCTAGATCATGAGATTTGCTCAATATTTTCTGCAAAAAAACCGAGAAGATTTCATTGAGAATGTTCCCACATCAATTATAAAGAACAAAATTGACAATATGCAAGTAAAAGTGAAGTCCCTGCCCACTGATTTAATCTTGTTTCAGAAGGTGGCTCCCTCTGTTCGATAATAGATGTCATTTTAGAGTTTTAGGTAATGATTTAGTGATGAGTTACTAGATATGTTACCGAAAATTGCATATATTGATACTTTTTAATACAAATTCTCTCAACTTATTGATTAGTAGAAATGAGGTAGATAATTATTGTTTTATAGATTTCTTTTGTGTAGTCAACAGGGTATGTTATAGGAGAAAAAGTACCAGTGCTGCAACGTGCGCTTCTTGCAGTATATTGCCATCCATCTCCAACCGGGCAATAGGGAACTCAGGAATGTGTCCAGACTGTTTTTTACCGAGCAAATCTCCGGGCCCACGTAGAAGAAGGTCCACATTCGCTAAATGAAACCCGTCTGACGACTCCTCCAGCACCTTTAACCGGCCCAGGCCACTGGATGTAGAAGCCACCATTATACACTTTGACTTTCTTTCCCCTCGTCCCACTCGCCCACGGAGTTGGTGCAGCTGGGCTATACCAAATCTCTCTGCATTTAAAACAACCATCATTGACGCGTCTGGCACGTCAACTCCCACCTCAATTACTTGTGTTGCAAGAAGAATGGGAGTTTCCCCGTGCCTGAAACGCCTTAAGGCTTCTTCTTTTTCATCACCCTTCATTTTCCCGTGCAATAAGCCGCATTTGTGATCGGGGAATTTTGTGGATATGGTTTCTAGATCTGCTGCTGCAGCTCGCAGCATGGGAAGTTGCTCGGATAATTCGATGATCGGATATACAAGATACACTTTCCCTCCGCTTTGTAGCTCATTCAGCATCATCTGTCACAAAATTATCCCGTCATTCATTCAGAATAAAATAAGTCTTAACAATCTTTTTTAGTATGAAGATAATATTTCCTTTTCTTAATTCGTACATTAAGCAACGAAATTGTTTCTATGGAATTTATATATACCCATATTATTTTTAAGGATTGATCATGTGGTGTATTTAAGTAGGAGATTAAGTATTACCTGGTAAACTTTATCATAGCCAGTGTCGTTTCCTTCAACGATATAAGTTTGTACAGGTAATCTTCCTGGAGGAAACTCTGTTATCTGTCATCATGAAGCAAAATCAAAGTTGAAGGAGACGAAGACAGATGTTGCATTTCTATAGGATGGGTTTCTATTAACAGTTACTTAATGGAACCGTTATTTCATCATTCAAAATAAAATGGACAATTACAGAAACACCAGGAATCGGCACATACATGTGCTAAGGACACGTCTCCGTAGAGAGCTAAAGCAAGTGTTCTTGGGATAGGAGTGGCAGACATAGCTAGAACATGAGGTGCCATCTGCTTACTGTCTTTTGAGACATCATTAGCTAAATCTGCATCTTCTTCCACTTTATAACATGTATTATAAAGCTGCAAGTTTAAAGTCATAGTTAGCTTTTTGAAAAAAAGAGAGGATCAATTCCTTGAGCATACAATCTACATAAGAAGGGAGGCAAATTTTAAATCTTCATTCTCTAGTCAAGTGTGTCCTAGATCATGTAATACAATTAAACTTTCTGATACTGTAATACAGAATAATGAACCCCATAAAGGGCCAAGCAAGAATCAATCAGGTCAAGAGACAAAAAAAAAGAATAGCACAATTGAAAAGAAATGAAATGTTAGTTATGAACCAAGAACAGGACATTTGAGTTTCGACAAGAGTATTCTATGTCAGTCAACTGCCTTCTTGAGAGCAAAAGCTACCACGTTGCATATATTCCACAGTAACACAAGAAGCTGGAGATAAATGGTGTACTACTACAAATTTTGTTATATGAAAACACATCTCCATGATCTTGGTGGTATGAGTAAAAAATTGTCAGTTTATTTGGATAGTTAAGCAATATGTAGTCAATGAAGATACAAAAAACAAGTCTACCATTGATTTTTACTGTAAAACATGTTAACAATAACATTATCCCATGGAAGCTGCACAAGATTGTCTAACAGGAATTGGCTGCATGTATTACCTTGCTATTAAATAAACCTCTTTGGATCACACCAAATCGATGTTGTTCATCTATGACGGCAAGTCTTAACATTGAGAACTCCACCTTATCAGCTATTAAACTGTGTGTTCCAATCACCAACGAGACATCACCACTTTGCAGACCCTGAAAACAAACATCCATATCAGCGAGAAAAAGAATAAGAGAGAACATTATCTAAGAACACACAAAAAACAACATTATTTCCACTTGCCTGGCGAATCATCCGTGCTTGCCTGGTAGGAGTTGAACCGGTCAATAAGGCTATGCTAGGTCTTTCATCAGGTTCCAATTGGTTCAAGAGGTTTTGAAGGTGTTCATAGTGCTGAATAGCAAGTAATTCAGTTGGAACCATAAAAGCTGCCTGAAATAGTATAAATGGATAATTAATCTTCTATCAGGAAAAATCCCATAAATCTCCGTAGTCAATGTGTCATTTGACACATCACTTGTTTTTAATCTCAGACTCTTGAGTACATACAACAAAATTTGGTCAGCCAAAAAGACACAGAAACCTTACTCTAGACAAAAAGAGACGGACCTCCACGAAAATAAGAGAAAAGGCACAACCAATGGTGCCTCCACCCCGTGGAATGGAAGAGAAATACTAAACATAGATTACAATGCATTTTTTATGTACAAAGTGATCATAACCATATTGTATAACATCTGATCAGTGACATCAGTCAATCAATACAAATATCACATTAACACAAAATCCATGATTAGAATTGACATCGACTACATACCTATTTAGGCACCCTTTTTTTGGTCAGGGATAGGGTGTTGAAAAAATGTCAAAACATGGATAAACAGAGAAATAACGGTTTCCACTTGTACGATTTCATATTTGCAAAATAAGTAGACTCCCAGAACACAATCAATTAGCACTTGGTAAACAAGGAAGATCTCATATTTTAAGCAGCACAAAGAGAGAGAAAATTATAGGTTGAGTAATATAAACACATTTGGTAAGTTTTAAACTAGATAAACGCTCGGATCAAGTGCTATATTTACATAACCAAACGGAGTTATGAATTACAGCAACCAACCTGACAACCTAAGCCAAGGACTTCCATGCACCCCAGGAAAGCAACTATAGTTTTTCCACATCCAACATCGCCCTGAAAATAAAATCCACATTATGGTTTAATAAGATTTAGCAAATAAATACCACCTTCAGAAAAAGGAAAAAGAGAAAGAAAGAAAGAATAAAAGATGGCAGGGTTGGAAGCTTCCTGTTACAAGAGGTGAGAGCCTCTAGAAGCTTAACAGAAAAGAGATTCATGCGTTTTCCTCAAGTTCAATTAGCAAATAATAATCAGGATAAAAATTCAAAGGAAATGAGTAAGGAAAAATATTCCGATCCACACAAAAAATGTCATACCTGCAGTAGCCTATTCATTGGTATTGGTCGCTTTAAGTCCCAAATAATTTCTGAAGCAGCCCTAAGCTGACTAGAAGTCAGTGAGTATGGAAGTGAATGGAAAAACTTCTTAGCAAGACTAGACCATTCCTCAGTGAATACAGCATTATGTACTGGGTTTTGATACTTCTCAAGTAATCCCTCTTTCTCTATTCGTGATCCAAGACCTTCCAGCATTTGGTACAGTCGTGCCAGCTAGACAGAAATGAAGAACTGTATTCATAAATTAAATGATACAGTCCACAATATTGAAACGAAAATATCCATATCAAGCACACTATGAGAACCTTTTCCTGTTGTTTAAATTTTCTGTTTCAACAGGATAATCAAAGCATAACTATAATTTTATGCTGTTCTGATATTCCACAGCTCAAACGGTAGGAGTCTATCTCCCTAGTTCTTCCCGCCTCTATTGTCAAAATGCAAGGGTTGCCAGCATGTAATAGGTGATCCAAATTAAATTTACCTGAAGATAGAAGAACTCGTCAAATATAAATCTTTTACGAGCCAAGTCCGCCACATTCAAATCCTCAGGCTGGTGAATTGCAGCATAAGCCTACATTAGTAAAACAGGGCATGAAATATCCATAACACGGGAAAACCAAATGACATGACACTATGTAAACATTGAAAGCGAAACCCAGGGACTTACAAACCTACGTTCATGCCAAAGGTGGCTGAATAAAAGATAATTAATCTTTGTTAAAAAACAAATAGAACTTTACTCGGTATGTTAGGTTAACTTCAGAATTTTACTTAGAAGTTTTCTTCAATATTTACTAAGAGCTAATGAGCAAGGCAGCTATAGCCAAAAGAAACAAGCATGTAAGTGTATCCCCTCTAATTTAATGCCAAATACATGGAAAATAGTCCACCCTAATTTTTTTTATAACTGATACATAATATGTAATACCCCGTTCAAAAATTTCAAAACATTTAGATCTTCCTATAGATCAGAGTGCACTAAAATAGTTGTTAATTCCTACACAACTTCACTTCCAAAGCAATATGATTTTGTTATCATGATTGTACAACTTCACTTCCAAAGCAATATGATTTTCTGAAGAGCCTTTAGTTTAACGCAGAAAATCAAGCCACAAAGCAATATGATTTTCTGAAGAGGCTAAATCTACTGAAGATATTTCATAATTAAACTCATATGCACACAAGTCTACTTTGCTTACATCATGAAGCTGCAGAAGGTCAAATTCACCGGTGATATCTTGGGGAATAGGATCCACATGAGAAGGCAAATAGGGCAAGGTTCTGAATAATAGAATACAAAATAAAAATTAATATGTATAAACATGTAAAAGTTACCCTAAGTCAAGAAAACATAAAATCCGTATAAAGTCTTTCTCGGCATTTACTGAAAAAGAAATTTGTCACCTAGCTTTTCAGCTAATTACACATTAAACAAGTATCAAAAATTAAATTAAATAAATAGAAGAAGACCATTAGTAGGCACTTTCTCCCCTGTTTTGGACAAGTACTTAACTATACCCCCTGTTGCTGTACAGTAATTGTAGCCATATATTATACTGCATGGGTAAGTAACAATTACATACAATCACCTCTGTTATACGTATCCTTATTATCCCTTGGCATCATTTACATGCTTTATTTGACTATACACTACAGAGACAGTTCTCAGGAAATCTTTGCTATCTAGAATAGGAAACACTTCCATCCTGGCCCTTATCATTAGAAGTTATTCAATATCTACCAGTTCTGATAAGCCATAAGACTCTGCAGCAACTTCCAGCAACAATTATGTGCATTCAATCTATAGTTCTTTGTCAAAATTAAGAAATCAGAGCTTAATTAATGCTTAGCATAATAATATCAGAATAAGAAGAAAAGAATACCTTCGGATGATATCTCTAAGAAATACAGGTTTAAGTCCTCCCTTTGAAGGGTATATAGGGTAGGGTCTCCTCTCAATAAATGCAGATGGACTGCATTCATCTTCGATCACATCCAGACTATATTCCCTCATTTCATAGTGATCTTTAGCTTTCATGTTCCTGACCTAATATGTAATTTCACTTCAGCATTGCACACAATGACATTATGCTATAAAATAGGAGCATAAAGAAAATTCTAAGAGCCATAACAAGAAAATGAAAAGGTAAGAACTCATGCAGAAAAAACAGTATATATGCTGAAGAAAATTGAACATAAGAACATACATTTCGGCAAAGGCCTATGTTCAGTAAATCATAGACGAATAAACATGTTCATTTAAAACACAAGCATACACGTGATAATAAATGTAGACAGCATGGTAGATGAATTTCAAAACTTTCTTTTATTCAAAATGTTGGTGTGCCCAGCCCCGACATCATGCGGACATGCGGTGCTTACATTAGTCGCAAGGCGTAGCGTTAGGAGCATTGAGCAGTTAACGATAGATATTTAGAACCAGTCACGTTTAATCTGGTCAATCCATTCTTCCCATCCTCGATGAAAGTAGCCACAAAAATAGTTCTGACACGATTAACATGTATAATGCATGCAAATTTAACTTCATAATGACAATATAACCGATAGTCTGACAATCAACCCTATGTTAAGAATCTATTTTTTCCAAAACAAAAAGCTACTGAAACATATCCTACGTCTAGAAATACAGCAGCTGGATGTCTCAAATACTTGGTATCATCAACAAAGCAAAACAAAAAGAGCAAAGACATGGTCCAGAATGCTTACCTTGCCACTAACACAGACAAAATCTCCTTCTTTATGCTTCTTTTCGAGAACACTTAGAAATGGTTGACTTGTGAAGCGAGCACCACGGAAAAATTTCTTCAGATGCAAGTAAATTGTCCTCTTTCCACAATTTCCTTCATCATTTCCCTCAATTTCAGAGGATGAATGGTAATTCATGATCTTACCACTCACAACAACCTCAAGAAAGGAAAAGGAATGGCTAGCTCGAACACCTCTGAATGCGATTTAGATTTAGATTAACTATGGTTTGTATACATCAACCCATCAAGCCCCCATCAACAATACCAGTAATCCAGGCTTACATGCTAATAAACCTTAAGAATGTCCGTCACAGATAGTCAAGAAATAACCCAATGCCAAAAATGAAAATAAACTTACTTGGAAGATAAAATGCTTCCGATGAATATAAGATACTGCCCATCAACAATACCAGTATGTGGATTCTGTGCATCAGCGTATGTTCGAGGGAAATGATGCAGTAATTTGCGGACCTGCATGAAAATAACATGTTCAGTGCAACTCTGAAGTCTGATCCTTCTCAAATTAATTCGTCAGTCATCACAACTCACAATAAAGTCATTAACCGTGATAGATTTCACTCCGCCTACCTCTCTCTTTTTCTAGCTTGCAAACAATACTATTTAGGAATTTAGACAGAAACATATATTGCATGAAAAAAAGCATACCGTATGGAAGCCACATTCCTCCATCTGACGACATGTTTTTTTACTGATTCCAGGAATGCAGCTGATAGGTTTGTCGAGGAGAATTTCAACCGGTTTTGCAATTTCTTCAACCATACAGGAGGGAGAATTCTTTATATGAAACTCTTGATCAGATTCATCTTTCACATCCGGGGAAACAATACGAGGATGTACATGAAGGAAAGGCCAAATTTCAGGTTCAGGAGGCTTATTTGGAGCTACTGAGTCCTTACTAGGTCTAGGTGAGCTAGAAAAAAACTTATTTTCATCTTGAGTAGTAGAGGGGCTTTTCATAGCAGCAGAACAAGCAGAATCATCATACAATCCTAAACACAAGGAACTTCCCCGACTGATTGACGGAAACCTTTGACAAGCCAAGGTGAAATCAAAATCATTTTCTGCAGATTCACCATTGGTCCCTCCATTCTTCTCTTGATGGTCAAAACCATCATATTCCATGATAACATACATCTACCAGATGATCATGATCAAATTATCAAAAGCTTCAGAACTTTTGTTGTATCCCAAAGCATATGTTTCAAAATTTTCACAAGAGCTTCCTCATAAGTTGTACCACCTTAACTTTGTAAAAAGCTAATTCAATTAAAATATACCTTACTGGGAACCTTAGATTGATCTTCTATGCTAGAAGCTTCATACTTGTCAGTCTCCTCTATGAGATTTTCAGCATATTTGTGCTTGGATCGCACATTAAAGAGCATCTTTTCAAACCTGTAAGTAGGAAACCAAACATTTCATTCCAGTAAATCAGCTCAAGCTTTAACATGTGTATTCAGCATTTCTCCAAAGTACCTCATTTTCCTCCAAAAAGCATCTTGATAACCTCCATTCGGATTGAATGCCATTATGATTCTCAAGCCCCTCTAGAATGAAATGTTTCAGGATTTAATTGAGGATGTAAGAGATGTATAGAACTAGAGGGGGAAACCAAAAAAAACTAGACGCTGAAAGTAACTCCATCTCATTGATGCCAATTCTTCAATTTGACTATGCTTATTAGATAGACCTATTGTCCACACTACATGATGTTGTAATGCGTACCTGTGAGTGAAAAGAGGAGGAGAAGCATAATCTATTACAGCAGTGTCTGAAGCGCAGAGGATCAAACGCCTGCACAGACCTAATCGATGCGATTTCAAACAGCCGCAAGTAAGGCATAGTAGGCATGGGATAAGAGGCGAAGAGCGACCTCCCTAATTTCCGTCGGAGATAAACCGAACACTCCCCCGCTGCACTAGCCTTTCCGAAAACCAATGATTATCAGCTCCGTCGATCGTTCTTCTGGCCTCCGGTGTTAATTTCGCCGTTTGCCAGTGATGATAGACTGATAGCAGAAACAAAAATTATATTTGAGCAAAAAAGAATTATTTGGAAAAAGGTCTTTTTACAAATAAGGATTTATATCTAGTAATGGACTTATAATGCGTTACCCGAGCTCTTCTTACCTCCTCTCTCCAAAGTTGTAGTTCAGCTAGGAGATTTGGCGATCTCCTCCCCGATAACTTTCGTTTCCTACAGACTGTTCGCCGAATCAATTTGGTATGTGGATGGAAGTTTCGACCGTCAACTAGGACCTGGTAATCTTCTCTTTGAACTTCTTGATTTCTACTTTCTCATACTGCAAGTTAAGTGGAAATTGCAAACTGGAGTTTGATTGAAGCATAGAAGTGCTTCCAGAACTTTCGGTGTTGATGTGGAATCGGAAATTTTGTGTTCTACATATACATCAAGTTTACAGTTCTTGCTTCAATATCAACGTTCATATCGATTTTGCTGTTTTTTCAATTTGAAGAGAGCTGGTTTTATTGTAATGATTTTGCAGCTAATCATCCAGAGATGGCAAAAAATGCTCAAATTCTGTTCCTGGAAGACTGGCTTCGAGACTCTAGCAATAATGGGAAAGTTGAGACTGGAACACATTCTGTAAGTTCTGCTCAAACCATCATTCAAGCGTGGGCAGAGCTTAGAGAATGTCTTCAAGGAGGATTGTTTGAATCAAAACACCTCCAATCGTTGAAATCACTCCTCGGTTCCCAGGGTTCCCTTTATGTTGCAGACCCACAAGCAAAGCTTGTTCTTGCCATTGTGTCCTCTACCAAGCTTTCATTACCTTTGGAATCATATCCTCATTTTCTTAGGCTCCTATATATCTGGGTGAGGAAATCCTCCAAACCCTCATTACAACTTATTGATTCAGCTGTTAAGGTAGTGGCTGAGCTTCTCATGAACCAAGGTGATTTCAGGAAAAACGCGTCTTTGTTTGGGGAAGGGATTCTCCTTCTCGGTGCTCTATCTGTTGTTGCTGCTCCTCAGTCTGAAGACATCAGAACAACTTCCATTGAGTCGCTTTTAAAGTTTCTGGTGGATGGAGAGAGTGAATTGTTAGGTTTAAGTGATGAATTTGTTCCTCATATTCTTGCAGGGATTGGTTATGCTTTATCATCATCTAGAACTTCTCATGCTAGTCGACTTCTACAGCTTTTGTTTGGAATGTGGGGTAAGAGTGAGAAGAGTTATGGCATTTTTCATGGACTTATGATCTTGCATCTGGTAGAATGGATTGTCTTTGCTTACATCAAAGCTGATGCGTTTGATAAGCTTCGAGTTTTTGTGAGCGATGTTCTAGAGGACTCTAATGCAAACTATGCTTCATTTACTGTACTCATGGCTGCAGCTGGCTCCCTAAGGGCTTCGAGCGGATCAGTAACGCATGCTCAGAGAATGGGCATAATATCTAAACTTAGAAACTGTGCTCAGATTCGGCTAGAAGCTATGGCACTTGAAATAAGATCTACAGGTAGAAAATCTAGTTTTCTTCTTCAATGCATGTTATTAGCATTGTCTAGAAGTGGTCGATTAGATTCTTCTAGTGGGCCTTTGTTAGATTGTCTTGCTTCAGGATTGCTGATAGAAATATTTCCAATGAAAAGTTATTATGCTGAGATTATCAAAGATTCACAAGGTGATAGATTGAAATTAGAAGCTAGTGAGATACAAACGCATATGAATAGTGTTCTTTTTAAGGAGGCTGGAGCAATTACTGGCACTTTCTGCAGTCTCTATGTTTCAGCAGAAGAGGATTACAAATCTATTGTGGAAGATCTGGTCTGGTCCTTTTGTACAGATGTTTATGTTGGCCATAGGAAGGTAGCATTTTTGCTACGTGGTCGAGCAGTCGAATTACTAACAGATTTAGAAAAAGTAGCTGAATCTGCTTTCCTCATGGTTGTGGTGTTTGCTTTGGGAGTTGTGAAGCACAGGTTATCTACTGAATACCCAAAGCAAGCACAAATGATTGTGTCAGTTAAAATCTTGGTTTCATTCTCTTGTATTGAATACTTTCGTCGTATTCGCCTGCCACAATACATGGAAACAATCGGTTCTATAGTAAGTAGTGTTCAGCAGAATGAGTCTGCTTGTGTTGCTTTTGTGGAGTCCCTACCTTCATATGCTGAGTTAACAAATCCTCGAGGTATATGCATTTCTTTCTTCAGGTTTGAGAATATGCGCAATTTGTGAACTCATAATCATTTTGAGTGGAACTTTTGGATTTCAGATGATGTTTTCTTGCATAATATGAAGTACACATGGTATGAAGATGAAGTGCAGACTGCTCGAATTTTGTTTTACTTTCGGGTTCTTCCAACATCCGTGGAATGTTTACCCAGCCCTATTTTCGGGGAACGGGTGGCTGCAACCATGTTCTTGTATCCTTTTCCATACAGAATTCATTATACTTAAAAAAAAACATACTGATTGTTAACTGAGTTGTTGGCTCCTATATTATGTTTGCTAATAGATATCTTGGGCATCCTGACCCAAAAGTTTCTCGCGCCTCACATTCAGTTTTCGCGTCATTCATATCCTCGGGCAAGGACCCTGTTGAAGATGAGAGGGTGCCATTAAAAGAGCAGCTTGTTTTCTACTATATTAAAAGGTCCCTTGAGGTACCCAAAGCTACTAAAGATATGGTGGTTTCCCACTCAATGTACAGCTCATAATATATGTTGCTTTAAATGTGAAACTTAGGGTTATCCTGAAAATACTCCATTGGATGGATTGGCTACCGGAGTTGCTGCCTTGGTCCGCCACCTTCCTGCAGGAGGTGCTCCTATATATTACTGCATACATAGTCTCGTAGACAAAGCTCGGGATCTTTGCATAGTAAAAGTGAACGAGGACATTCAACCGGGAATGAAGATTTTGGAGCTGCTGTTACGACTTATAACTATGATCGACATACAGGTAATACTTATTTCTGCTGGTAATTTCAGGTCTACTTTTTCTATATTTTGTGTTCTTGAACTGTTGGGAAATTTTACAACTCTATGCCCAGGTTCTTCCTGAGTTAATGAAGCTGTTGGCACAACTGATTGTGGAATTACCCAAACATGCCCAAAATGTGGTTCTTAATGAGCTGCATGATCTGGTGTCTGAATCTGATGATGTAACGCGAAAGACTGCATTAGTTTCATGGTTGCAGTCATTGTCTTATATATGTTCCAAGACAAAGAGTGTTGGATCCTTGGACTTGCTTGGGACTAACTCTCGATTATAACTGCTTTATAAGTCTACCGATCGTTTGTGGTGGAAAATAGAATCATCCTCTTAGCTGTAGATTCAGCTGGAGGCATTAAGGTGTTGTGTAAGTGTAACTCCTTGTATTTGTAAGAGATAGATGGGTAGAATGAATTTTTGTGTATGATAATTTAGGGGCTGGAAATAAAAATGATGATTTAGTTTTGACTACAATATTTCTTCAATAAAGCTCTTACTGTGATCTTTGACTTGGATTAGATTTTCCCATTCCATCTGTTATGATTTTAGACTAAATAAAAATAAAGAGGTGATGTAGTTTTGAGTATAGTGTTGTGCTGATCTCTATGGATGATGGTAAATGTTGTGTGTCGGAGTTGATCTAATTTGGCTGAATTGTTTGATCTATTATATTTGTCAACACAACTACAGTTCACACTACATACGTTTGCAATCAGTCAAACTGAAGCAATGGAATGTTCACGGTGAATCCTAGGTTGATCTCTTGCAAAAAAAACTCTCTCCATCACCCAATCTTCTATCATCGCCTGAGAATGGAGAGGTTGATCAGTAGGCACAAAATGTCCTGCATCCAACACAACAACATTTGTTAGCCCTCCCCACTTCTGCACATATCCTGCAAGAACACCATCCACTTTCCAAACCTTCCTCTTCGCATTCAGAAATCTCTCGATTCCTTCCCATTTCAGTTTCTTGATCCAAGCTTCAACCATCTTTCAAATCCAATTGTCCTTGGTATAACAACACTTTGCTCTCCTTCACAAGCAACTCCACCATATACCTCACACTTTTCATCTCATCAGCATGAAGTGCATCACCAACAACTTCACTACACATCTCCCATACTAACGAAGAATTCGCCCTCAACGCCCTTTTAGCCTCCTCATTACGCAAAAGCCTAATAACAAGATCAGTTTCGTAAGGCCTTTTCCTCCTCATGTTGTATAGAGTGGCCAACCCTGTCATGTTCTGCAACATATTTAGTACCAATCTTTCTGCATCTGTTGCTTTGCACTCCATTTTTCGGCTTTGACCAACTCAACCAACTCAAATTGTACCTCTTCCAACTCAGTCTTCTGCCTCTCGTTGATCAATCCCATTAAATATGCATTATCAGCATGGGTTCTGACTTGTTCGACGAGATCAGTCAATACATTCCCTATAGCAACACCAGCTAAGTTAACTCTCTCGGATTTTCGCAACCAAAAATTCCTCTTCAATATGTGATACCCAGTTGCTGGAACATACTTGCCAGCATAGCTCTCCCCAGTGATGTAAACTGGCCTTGATTTGAGCACTAAGTCTAACCCAGTAAAGTATTTGATGGCTACAAATAGGTGATGAGCAACACCATTTTGGTCTCTAGGAATCTCATCTAGAGAAGAAGCAATGTTGAATCCAGTACCAATTGGGCTATCAAGGAAAACAAGGCCAAATCTGCGGTTCCAAGCACCCGGGTTGGGTTTAAGCTTGATTGTTTGATTGTCAGAGTAAACTATCCAAGGACCAAGCTCATAGAAATTACTTGTCATAGAAGAGCAACCCAACCCACCTTGAAGCCAAATGAGGAGAGGGGTTTGGGAGAGTGGGGAGATGGGTTCTCGGGCTTCATAGAAAGCATAGAAAATGGATGAATTTGAAGTTGAATTCACAATCAGATAACCAGATTTTGTGGGATGAGCTTCTTTTGGAAAGAGAGGAGTTGCTATGGTGAATGATAGGTGGATGAAGATGGTGATGATGGCAAGATGGAAGAAGAAAAGTGTGAGTTCTGAATCAGTATTCTGGAGAACTTAACTTCAATGAATGAGAATGGCTAATATATAGCCTTACAAGACACGATCACATGATCATACTAAGTGCCCCTAAGTCCTAGCTAAAGTCTAAGAACCACTCTAACTACAACAAGAAAATTGACTCCTACGACTGTGCTAGACAACACTTAATTGAATTAAAAGAAATACAGCAAATATTAGAAACTAAACCAACATTTCCCCTCCTAAACTAAACTTATCTCTGATGCATCACATACTCCTAGCTTCTTTCTAAGCTCCTGGAAGGCCTTAGTCGTGAGTGGCTTGGTGAGTATGTCAGCTATCTGTTGGCGAGTGCCACAAAACCTCAACTGAACTGCACCTTCATTTACTAAATCACGCAAGAAGTGAAACCTTACGTCTATATGCTTGCTTTTCCCGTGCATCACTGGGTTCTTTGAGAGTTTGATTGTTGAGCTGTTGTCACAGAAAATTACAGGGCTGCTACTTCCTTTATAACCAATCTTGCTCAACACTCTCTTCATCCAAATCAACTGACATGAACAAGCTACTGCTGCCACGAATTCTGCTTCAGTTGTGCTTAGAGTAACTATAGGTTGCTTCTTAGAAGACCAAGCCACTGTTGCATTACTGAGAATGAAAGTATATCCAGATGTACTCTTTCTATCCTCTATACTTCCAGCATAATTGCTGTCAGTATATCCTACAAGCTCTCTGTTTCCCTCCTTTTTGTAAAACAACCCATATGCATCAGTTCCTTGCAAGTATCTCAAAATTCTCTTTGCTTCCATGAAGTGAAGCTCTGTTGGAGTTGACATGTACCTGCTAATTAGACTAACATCATACATTATATCTGGTCGTGTGGATGTAACATACATTAGACTTCCAACAAGCTGCTTGTAGAGTGTGGTATCCACTTTCACTCCTTCCTCATCTTTGTGAATCTTTGACCCATGAATGATAGGATTTAAGACAGAGTTGCTTCCCTCCATTCTGAATTTTGTTAGCAGCTCTTTCACATATTTTCTTTGACAGATAAAAATGCCAATGTCAGACTGCATCACTTCAATACCCAGAAAATACTTCATTCTCCCTAAATCAGTCATTTCAAACTCCTTCATCATGGATTCCTTAAACTCATCCATCATACTTTGATCATTTCCAGTGTAGATCAAATCATCAACATATAACCTAACAATCAGACATTTACCTTGTGTGTTGGATTTTGTGAAAAGAGTTTGCTCACTAACATCCTTCACAAATCCCATCTTCTTAAAGTATGCATTTATCCTGCTGAACCATGCTCGTGGAGCCTGCTTTAATCCATACAAAGCCTTATGAAGCTTGTATACTTTACTTTTTGCACCCTTGAGTTCATATCCCCTTGGTTGTTCCACATACACCTCCTCGGATAGCTCTCCTTGCAGGAAGGCTGATTTCACATCAAGTTGATAAATGCACCAACTCCTCTGAGCTGCCAATGCCAAGATCATTCTCATTGTATCCATTCGAGCAACTGGTGCATAAACTTCCTCATAATCAATTCCTTGTGTTTGTGCATAGCCTTTAGCCACTAGTCGAGCTTTATGCTTCTCAACTTCTCCATTCTGATTTAACTTAGTCTTATAGACCCATTTCACTCCTATACTCTTGACTCCTTTTGGCAAGTCAGTGAGGATCCAAGTCCCATTCTTCTCAATGGACTGAATTTCAGAATCCATGGCATGCTTCCATTCTTGGCTCTTTATAGCTTCATCATAATTGATAGGATCAGAATCAGTAAATAGGGCCATCTCCGCTCCAGACAAGACCAACTGAGCATCAATAATAACATAGTCACTCATCCATCCTGGTGTTCTTCTAATACGACTTGTTGCTCTTGCATTAGAAGCCTCAGGTGAAGTACTGATTTCTTCTTCTTCTGTGGCCTTATCAGAGGTTGTTGCTTCATTGTTAGTAGACTGAATTTATGTCTCTCCTTGAATTTTTGTCTCTCCTTCCTTGTTTCGTCTTCCCGGTCTAGATCAGAGGAAGTCAGGCTACTGTGAGTCTCATTCCAGCTCCATTTCTTGTCCTCTTCAAACACTACATCCCTGCTAACAATGACTTTCTTACTCATAGGATCATAGAGCCTATAACCTTTGGATTCAACACTCACTCCAAACAATACGCAGCTTCTGCTTTTATCTTCAAGCTTGGTACGTTTGACATCAGGAACATGGACATGTCCTATGCAGCCAAATATTCTGAAATGCTCAACAGATGGCTTTATTCCACTCGAAGCTTCCATGGGCATCATGTCTTTCACAAATGAAGTTGGGCATCTGTTAAGCACATAGAAGGCCCAGTTCACAACTTCTGGCCAGAAGCTTTTAGGGACATCCTTTTCAACCAACATGCTTCTCACCATGTTCATCACTGTTCTGTTCTTCCTCTCAGCAACTCCATTTTGCTGAGGTGTGAATGTTGTGGTTAGCTGCCTTTTGATTCCATGATCTCTACAATATTCATTGAAAGCACTTGATGTAAATTCCCCTCCACGGTCAGTTCTCAAACACTTAATAGACTCTCCAGACTCTTTCTCAACATTATTCTTAAATTGCTTGAATGTAGCAAAGGCATCATGATGCGGGGATAAGCCGCTGTTGTCCGATCTAGACACCAAACCTCGAACAGAAACTCGAACAGAGAAGATAGGCGGAATTAGAATGAGATGAAAGAAGGATAAGTCGAATGATAGGCCAATTGGAACCAAATCAAACAACGATAAAACCCTTGAACTTAGGAACAAGAACCTTACCGAATGATGAAGAAACCCCAATGGATTACAACCAAACACAATGGCTATGGTAGGCCAAGGCACCTGGAGGATGCTCTATGGAGTCCCGATAGCACCAACCTTATGGAAGAGATTGACACACACAAGTACAACTAGGGCGAGTTCAACAACAATGCACACAGGGCACTCTGCTCACAAAAGCTCTCTTTTGGAAGGAAAAACGATAAACGTTGTATTCAATATCAAAGTCTTGGGGGGCTAAAACAATAGTTAGGACAAACCTTATATAGAGTCAATAAGGTGGCCAATAATAAAATAAATAACTAATTAAATGTATTTCCTAAAAATAGCTAAAAACCAATTAAAAGAAATAATCCTGAAAATAACACAAAACTCGGAACTGAAGGATTCTGGCGGCAGGCGCCGTTTTGGGGGCGGCGATCGCCGTAGGAAAGGCGGCGGGCGCGCTGCCTATTGGCGGCGATCGCCGTTTCCACTTCGTAGCTAAACTCCATTTAATTCAATTGGCGGCGGTCGCCGTAAGGTAGGCGGCGGTCGCCGCTTTGCAAACATGTCGCCGACATCTGTTTTTGAAATGACTTGTTCTCTCTCGTCCGAGATCGGAATTGAGTGATTCCAAGTCCCAGAGTTTCGTCTTGAAGTCTAGTTTATTTGCTCTTCAATACCTGACTTCTCATCTTGACTCGAACCGGATATCTACGAGCTTGAATGGCTACAGTACGAGCTCGGGCTACTATCAATGACTTCAATGATGGCTCATAACGATCTTTATCCCTTGCTCCAGTGGTTAGCATGTCTCTAGATTTAGGACGAGGCGTCCTTGATGATAGCTCAGATGCTCCCGCATCACATCAGCTTTATATGCAAGGAAATAGACCCATGCTCTTCTACTAAAATCATCAATGAGGCAGAGTAAGTACCTCTTATTGTCGTTGGAAGTCGGTGAGATCGGCCCACAAATATCAGCATGGACTAGTTCTAGCTTGGTTGAGGCTCGCCATATGCTTTTCTTTGGGATATGTATGTTGCTTTCCTTTCAAACAATCTGTACATACGGGCTCAGATCCAAGAAGACTTGGCATTCCTCTCACCATATCTTTGTCCTTCAGTGTCTGCAGTCCTGTGTAGCTGAGATGGCCAAATCTTCTATGCCAAAGTTGAGCTGTATCAAGAGTTGACTGCAGACATACCTCTTTTGTCTCCTTGTTGGCGGTTTGCTTATCTGACAGCAGGAGAAACATTCGATTGGATGTCATGTTACTCTGAAGGATGAGTCCTCTTGTTGGATGATAAATGCAACACTTGTTGTCCTTCAACAACACTGCTAAGCCCTTTTCTTGTAATTGTCCGATGCTGAGAAGATTGATCCTCAGATCAGGAACATAAAACACATCATGAACAAGATGACTAGTACCTCCAAAACACAGCTTTACACTTCCCTTGCCAACTACACTTATTTGCATATGATTTTCCAGCCTTACTGTTCTCTGAAATCCATCTTCTAAATGACTAAATAATGACCGATCTCCACACATATGATTGTTGCACCCTGAGTCAAGGAGTCAGACATCTGCCTTATTTAATCCAACAAATTTGAGGTAGGCCATGAGCAGCGTCTCTTCGTTCTCCTCAACTTCTATGTAATTCACTTGCTTAGTCAGGCTTGGACACTCATACTGAAAGTGACCTAGTTGATGACATTTATAGCATTCAATGGTTGCCTTGCTGGAGGATTGACGACCTCTTCCTCGTCCTCCCCTATAGGCTCCCATTCTTCCTCGTCCTCTTACACCACTGTTGTCACCATAGTTCACGTAAGTGCCTTCTCTTCTTCTCCTCCCTTCTTGAATTTCTGCTCATGCACAAGAAGGGAACTCTGCAGTTCGTCAACGGTGAGTTCGTCAACATCTTTGGCTTCCTCAATGGAACACACAATGTAATTCCATTTATCAGTGAGTGCCCTTAAGATCTTTTCAACGATCTTGACATCATCTAACTCTTCCCCGCAGTTTCTCATATCATTGGCCACCAACATGACCCTTCCAAAATAGTCATTCACTTACTCTCCTTGTTTCATAGAAAGGATCTCAATTCTCTGCGCAATCGATTGAGTTGGGCTCGTTGAACCCTAGTGTTTCCTTGATACTTCATTTTCACTGAATCCCAAAGTTGCTTGGATGTTTCTTTCTTTGAAATCGTCTTCATAATAGACTTGTCAAGTGATTGAAACAAGTAATTCTTAGCTTTCAAATCCTTCAACTGCATCTCATCGAGCATCTTCCTCTGTGCCGCAGTCAACACATCTCCATCTTTGGGTAGGGTGAATCCTTCGTTCACCACGATCCAGTACTCCTTAGATCGAAGTAGGTTCTCCATGACCATGCTCCAATGATCGTAGTCGCCATCAAATCTGGGAATTAATGATCCAGAAAAACGATCGTTTCCTTTAGATGCCATTCTCTCTGTGTTTCTCTCTTGGGTAAACCTTTTCTGTTGTTTACACCTTCTCACTGTGTTTCTCTCGGAAGTTCTCAAAAGGGGGCTCTGATACCAAATTGTGAATTCTGAATCAGTATTCTGGAGAACTTAACTTCATTGAATGAGAATGGCTAATATATAGCCTTACAAGATCACATTATCATACTAACTGCTCCTAAGTCCTAGCTAAACTCTAGGAACCACTCTAACTGCAACAAGAAAATAGCAACAAGAAAACTGACTCCTACGATTGTGCTAGACAACACTTAATTGAATTAAAACAAATACAGCAAATATTAGAAACTAAACCAACAAAAAGTGCCATTGTTGACAACAAAGAATCTGCTTAGTTTGATCACACAAGGAACTAGTAGAGAGAAAGAAGCATCTAATTTGGTTTTTGCCACTTCTAGCAAATTGGTCATAGTATTTGTTTAGACATACTCGATCCAGCTTTTGGAAGATAGTGAGTAATTTCGGCGACATGAAATGAAACGGATGAGTGATTCCATCACAAATTCACAATGATCATCAAGTTCTGTTATAAACTTGTGATGTGATGAATTTGCGACGGTTACGCTTGCTCATAAATCATTTTTTCCTAACAAGTAAGAAGAATATTTGGAGTTGTCTTACTATTTCTGTTAGATTTGAAGTATTTGATCGAACAACAAATCTAGAATGAGGAAGAAAAATCTTAAGCTTCCATTGAAAGAGAGCAAAGCTTTGAATTACAGAAGAAAGAGTTTGAGAAGAATGAGTTCGTTCAAGTTGTTACAAAAGGAATCTAATCTGTTTTATACACTAAACAGAAAATGATCACGTGATAGGCACATGTTGGTTCGAGTTGTTCACTGGTGTCGATGTGGGAGAGCCTTGCTTCCCAACAGCCCCCTTCAAGCTCGAGGATGTGGGAATCATGCCGAGCTTGAAAGTAAGTTGCTTGTGTTGAAGACCAGACAAGGGCTTAGTGAACACATCGGCTAACTGAGTGGCCGAAGGAGTGAAGTGAAGAGATATGAGCCCATCATTCAACTTCTCGCGAACAAAATGACAGTCTAATTCGACATGTTTTGTGCGTTCATGGTAGACTGGATTCTTGGCAATATAGATCGCTGCTTGGTTGTCACAAAGAAGGGGGATAGGAACCACGGAGGGAACTGTGAGTTCATGGAGAAGTCTCGATAACCAAGTCAATTCAGAGACCACCCTTCTCATCGATCTGTACTCAGCTTCAGCTGAGGAAAGGGAAACAGTAGGTTGCTTCTTACTCTTCCAACCAAAGGGACTGGTGCCTAGAACCACATAGAAACCACTCACAGATCTTCGAGTAGAGGGACAAGCACCCCAGTCACTGTCACAGTAAGCTTGAAGAGAAAAATTTGTGGCCTTGGAGAAGACAAGACCAAGGGAAGGAGAACCCTTAAGATACCTTAATGCATGAAGAAGGGCTTGATAATGTGGAATCCGTGGAGTCTTCATGAACTGACTGAGCAATTGAACTGTGAATGCTAAGTCTGGTCTTGTATTGGTAAGAAAATTGAGCTTACCAATAAGTTTTCTATAGAGGAGAGGATCATGGAACAAGTCACCCATCTCAGGAAGTAGCTTAAGATTGAGCTCCAAAGGACTAACTGTGGAAGGAAGATCATTGACACCAGCCTCTTCTAGGAGTTCATGAGCAAACTTTCTTTGTGTCAAAATAATAGAAATAATGTTATTTGATCCTTGACATATAGAGACAACCTCCTTCTAAGCTTGATAAAGTCTTGCTCCATTGACTTGACCAAATCGCTCTTCTAGCTCTTTCCAGATCTCATGTGCAGTGTTGCAATAGAGCACACTATCTGCAATATCCTTCTGTAGAGCATTCAACAACCAAGAAATTACCATATTGTTATTCCTATCCCATGCCTTGCTTTGCAGAGGATCATCTATAGGCCTAACATATGATCCATCAAGATAGCCTTCCTTGTTTTTCCCAGAAACAGCGATGAACACAGATCTTCTCCAAGAATTGAATCCTGAATTTCCATCAAACACCTGCGAGACAATGATCGCACCTGGATTGTCCGAATTCGAGAGGTATAGTGGATTGGAATTATCCATTTGACCTGGACGAGGGACTCCATTCTCCATTGCTCGAGAAAATCAGAGATGGAAGAGAAAAGAAAGACAACAACGAGAATCAGAATTCCCGCTCTGATACCATGTTAGATTTGAAGTATTTGATCGAACAACAAATCTAGAATGCGGAAGAAAAATCTTAAGCTTCCATTGAAAGAGAGCAAAGCTCTGAATTACAGAAGAAAGAGTTTGAGAAGAATGAGTTCGTTCAAGTTGTTACAAAAGGAATCTAATCGAGTTGTTCACTGGTGTCGATGTGGGAGAGCCTTGCTTCCCAACAATTTCGGTGATAGAAAAAGATGATTATTTTGAATTTATATATGGTTGAAGTTAATTGTCCAATTCGGCTTCATGTTCTTGATCGAATAACGACGAATATGGTTATAAAATGCTTTATTCATCAGCAAAACTAAATTACACGTACATATTATTGGCATACAAAGTAACTACTTCAAATCATCATCTCTAATTGTAAGGAAATTCCAGTCGAAGTGACTGAATTTGGTTATTCTTCTATTATACGTAATATCAGTGGCAAATAACATCCATCTTCTTCTCTTGTTACATGCTTTATTGAACAAATTCCCCTCTGTGTTAAATTCTGCACAATGAAAAATGGCTAATCAGCAGCAGTGTTCCATAATAAATATATCATTACTAATAATAACAATGAAAAAAATAGAATATTAGCAATTGTTTCAAGTTAAGACCTACTTTCACAATGTTATGGTTGATAGAATACGTAAAAATAAAAGATCATGGAGAATTATATACGACCTAGCTTACATTCCAAAAAAGATCATGTGAAAAACATATCATGCACTAAAGAGATTTAGAAGTCAATTAGTGAAAGAGCTACCTACACACATAACATATTTACCTTGAGCAATTCATGTTTTTGGATATAGGAGGAAGCTGAACTGACACTTTACACTTGCTGGGAATAGTACCAATGAGGCTAAAGTCGACCGTTCCAAACTCGTTTGCATAGCTGATGAGACATTGACATATCGTTATCCTGTCGTTCCTGCTTTTCGCATAAGGACTAAGTTGTTGGACGCCTGTGCAACAATCACTCGAGGGCTTAGATTGAGTGTGATTGATGTAAGACAAGCAAGGGATCATGTCTTGAAGGATGTTTGAACACGAAGGTGCCCCTAAGGCTAGTTGGGACACAACGAAAAACGTTGTTAGGAAAATAAGAAGGCGACTCATTGTCGATTTTATGTGGGCTTGACTTGAGAAATGTAGCTAGTGATGAAGATTTTAGATGTGATTGCTTGTGAAATTAAGTGCTTAGAAATTGTATATATATAGGTGTTATGGGGTTTGGTTTATACTTGGCAACTTTACATGACTTGCAATTGTGAGCTTAATTTGTTGCGTATCAAAAGCATGCATGCAAGTTTCATGTATTCTTTCTTAATTTTCGCCTCATCATCTCAATCAGTTTCATCAGATGATTTTTATCCACATTATTTTTGTATCTTGAATACGTTAGTTGATTGATAAGTAAGTCATATTTAGAAATGAGAAATTCTAGAATGCTAATCCTTCACTAAGTTTATGACACCAGTTCACCAAGATATCCGATCCATGAAATAGGTGAATCACTCTTGGTATCAACATCAAATTTCTATAAGTTTACCATAAATGAGAAATTGCTACTTACTCCCTCCGTCCCATTATTATCTTCCTGTTTCTTTTGGGCACACATGCCGATGCGCGTTTTGTATCGTCAATATCTCTAATTATAAAAAATTTATATTATTAAAGTACTCGATAAGACGAATCTAAGAAGACCACACATGACTATGTTTTTATTTATATATTGGCCGAAATTACGAAGATTCCCTTGAATAGTTAATAGTGCCAGGAAAGAGAAACAGGAAGATAAAATCGGGACGGAGGGAGCAGTATATTATAGACTATTTGTAATTGATTTGATTCATAAAAAAATATTGCCATCTTGCTGACCAGTCAAAAGTCATCTTATTTGGGTGGGAAAAACAAAATAAACCAAAGCATACACTATCACTGCCTAAAGCATAGAGGATTATCCATGAAGTGTAATTTGTTTTAGAAAACAACATTAGAAAAAAAGGCTTCGGATCAGGTGCAAATGGCTGAATTCGCATGCATATTTCCCACTAATCACATTCACACACTTCCGCGTGCATGTACTTTTCACATATTATCAAAGGCATCTGCATGTATTAACATCTAAATGTGCATGTCAATTTTTCTATTCCTACATGTATCTTTTCCTTGAAAAAAAAAGAAACACTCTTATACTATCCTGTACATTTGAAACCTTTATTTGTTCTGTGAAACTTCCCCAACTCTGTTCTAGGAGCAAATATCAAGTCTTCATAAAATATATGACGACCGAAATCAGCAGGATCAATATAGCAATCCAGTAGTAATAGAACCCTGCAATATAAATATATAATACATCAATTTAAAATCATTAACAATCTAATCTATCTGATATATTAAAGTTAAGACTTTTAGAGCTCTTAGAGTGATTTTAGGATTAGTTTGTTACACAATTATTATTTTTTATCTTTAATTTCAATTATTAATAGATTGGATAATTATATTAATAAATACGGAGTAAATCTTAACAAATTATCATTTCTTTCAACAACAAATATACAAGTTATTTTATTGAGAATAAATATTATGTTGAAGGTTATTATATATTATTACGATAAAATTATAATTATTTTCGATAATAAAATTAAGTCAAGCTATTACATAACCTTCATGAAATAAAATATATTTTTATAAATAATATTTACAAGAAAAAAGTTAATCTTATTTTTTTGACGAACTCGATTAAAATGATATACAATTTTCATACGAATAATATGGAATTTCTCGTGCATGGCACGGGTCACTACACTAGTAGTATTTATCTATCTAATATATTAAAGTTAACACTTTTAGAGCTCTTAGAGTGATTTTAGGATTAGTTTGTTACACAATTATTATTTTTTATCTTTAATTTCAATTATTAATAGATTGGATAATTATATTAATAAATACGGAGTACTCGAGTAAATCTTAACAAATTATCATTTCTTTCAACAACAAATATACAAGTTATTTTATTGAGAATAAATATTATGTTGAAGGTTATTATATATTATTACGATAAAATTATAATTATTTTCGATAATAAAAATTAAGTCAAGCTATTAAATAACCTTCATGAAATAAAATATATTTTTATAAATAATATTTACAAGAAAAAAGTTAATCTTATTTTTTTGACGAACTCGATTAAAATGATATACAATTTTCATACGAATAATATGGAATTTCCCATGCATGTCACGGGTCACTACACTAGTAGTATTTATAAATTCAAACTTCCCAATATGCATTTAACGAAGCAATAAACCTTCATTAGTATTGTCCTTGATAACAGTTACCCTTAAGCTTGAATCCATGGATACCGAGGCCAGTGCTCTAAATCCAAATCCACATAAGAAGAATTTCTAGAATCCGTGTATGGTTGAATTGATATTGAGAATTCTTTTTGTAGAAGATCATACCTTGAATCATTTGAGAATGCCAGCTTTCTTACAAAGCCAAGATGTGCATTCTTTACTTTCATTTGTACTCGCATAGACGCATAGTAGTTGAATTGATGATCAAAATATCACCATTACTCGTTCCTCTGCAAGCAAAGCGATAAAAGGAGAAGGCTCAACACCATCAATATCTACTATCACATTTGCAAATACATTTCCCTTTACACCATCAATCCCAAGTGATTGAATTCTTGGTGAAACAGTTAGCAAAAAATTGCAGTTCATGCCTTATTGCATTACTTGCATGCTCCATACATGATTCCATTCTATAATAATAAAAAACAAGAAAGGAATTTACGCTGCAAGAAGCTTTCCATCGTTTGAAATGTTGAAGGCACAAACTGTGTCACGAGTGATTTGATTTGTGCTTATCCTTCTCGATGTGGTGGCATCCCATTGCACAATACTTTCAGCTTTACCATGCATTATTGTAGTATACAGGATTTGGCTTCCATCACTCTTTTGAGAAAATCTACAAAACCCAAACAACTCATCCTGGATGCAGTAAACTTAATACATTTAGCTCCACAGAAGTTAGAAGTGGACATATGCATACATAATTACAGAAAGAGTTCTTACATTTTTCTTCATTAAAGACGTTACAACTCCTGGTGAATCAATATCCCACACCTTGCAGGCGCCACTTCCACTAGAGACTAAAAAATTCTCATCTTGGCTGCACAAACAACTTCCATTCAAATACGAGAACAAAATAACACTTTGCTTTTGAAAATGGGGAAATGTAGAATCATATAATTCAAGTGAACCTGAAATCCAAATCCTTCACTGCATCATGTGCATGCTCATCACTAAGAACTATTTCCATGGACGGCCACTTGAAAAATCCTTAAATACCCATCCTGTAGTGCAGACCAAGATACTCCATTTAGGAAACTGTGAACGAACATTACGCTATGTATTCTAAATCATAGTGCATATCTATATGAGCTAGTGTTCATCAATTCAATGAAGAGAGCACAAGAATGATCATCATAATGAAATCCCTACTGTTGGAGCCCAGGTATTCGCGATCTCGCAATCAATACCGCGAGATCTGGCCTTCGGTGATTCTTCAAATACTGGAGACCTTCCTCACACAATCTGGAGCAACAACTTGCGACTCTTCTCTATCCGGATCAAAATGTACTATCCTCCTCTGTTCTTTATGTTCTTCAATCCTCAGGGTACCTGCACAACCAAACCGGAAGGTTGGACCCCCTGATTTGGCTCTCCGACGCTCAAGTCAGTAATAGCTATAGATAAATGAACACGATGCCTCAAACAACAATAGAATGAAGCAAAACAAAGTGAAGATAACGATCGAAGTAATGACCAAAACAGTGAAACCTCCTGAGCCAACTCAATGAAACAGTAAATGATGAAACTCAACCAATCGTGATGAATCACACCTCGAAAGCACGATAACGATACCGAGAGCCAAAATCCAGGTACCGATCATCTGATTTCCTACTAAAAGAGGTGAATCGGGATGAAAGAGACGAGCTCGGAAATGAGTAATCGCCTTATGTGTTTGTCTCTCTCTTTCAAGAGGGGAAGGAAGATGCTCTTAATCGCCTTTATTTCTCTCTCTTTGCCGTTAGGATTTATAATCGGACGTTGGGTACCACACAATCTGGTGTTGCTCCCTTTACCTATTGGGCTTCTTAATGGGTCTCTCGTTCTTGATTTAGTTATTCGACTTTATGGGCTCGCGGTCTGTTTCTCAGTCGCGGACCGGATTTGTATCACAAATCTCGAGAACCGGGTTTGTGTCACGACTCGCGAGAACCGGGTCCAACACCTACCTCAGCACCGACAGCGAGCAAAGAGGCGTCTTTACTAAAAGCCAATGCTAGCTGTTGTCCCACGTCTACTAATTGTGTAAGTTCGATTTCAGACGGTTTTATACTGAGCATATGACCCCCATTCCTCACTGTTTTTTCCCATTCAAACCATCTGCAAATGACAACCAAACAAGACCTTTCAGACATTTTTCTAAGTGAGAGTATGAAGTTGGAAGCTGTGCCTGCAACTTTGTGGGAAGGAACATATAATTCCTTGCCCTCCAGGATGAACTGTCATTCTGTAAGGCACATCATCACCAGTTTCAAGCCTCATAACCTAGAATATATGAAATAACACATATTTTACTTCGTTACTACAGATGATATAATTACCCTATAGCAAACCATCATCTAAGGTTTAATCCAGATTGAGTATTCTAGGAGCAAATTACCGGCTGATTCGAGATAGAATTGGAAGCGAAATCAAAGTGAGCAAGCAAGATCGCGTTTTGGATACCATTACGACCTCCGCCGCCGGAGAAGACAACGTAGCTTTGATCGGACGAATTGGACGGAGAAAGCGAATCGGAGGGATTGTGGTGGTCGGATTGAGACTTGAAAAGTCCTTCTGGAACCCATGAAGCGCCATAGATTGGAACACCGTACTTCTGGTAATTTGAAGGATCAAGACTCGCCATTTCTTTCCACTAGTTTGTTTTTCTCTGTGATCGCGCTCGAAACGAAGGAAGCTAAAACTAGAGGAATTTTGGGGATTATACTAGTCAATCCATTTTTAAAAGATTGACTATTTATAATAAGATTGGATATGACTGAATATGTGTACATTGCACTATTTGCAGAACATAGTATACATTGCACATTGCACATTGCAAATGGCATGAGTGTGTTTTAGGTTTTAAACTGGTTTGGTTGATCGAAATCGCTTGGATCAATAGCATTTATAGATGGAAATCGAGTCAGGAGTCGAGACAAGTGTTGGATGATTCGATTTGTTGAAGGCTTGAAGTCGCTTGTACTAATCGGTTATAGATGGAAATTGAGTCAGAAGTCGAGACAAGTATTGGATGCAAGATCTTTTGACTTTATCGAAGAAGATGTAAGTATCGGATAAAGCTTTATCCGATACCTAAATTTTCTTTCATGCGCACAAACGTTGTGAACGATGCACATAACATATGACACATATAGACAATGTATGCATCATCCACACTGTATGTGTGGACTCTATATTTTTTTTTTTGCCGGGGCTAACGATGGTGTCCGGCAGCTACTAGCTAACCGACTAGTCCACCGACCTGGGCAGGCCTGGGGGCTGGCCATCCAGATATGGTAAATGAAGCTCTTAGTGCACGCAGCCGTGGAGGATCGAACCCGGGTGGAATTAATACACACGGAGATCGCATTATATTGGTTGTGAGGGAAAGTACAAGAGACTAGTACCTATTGAGATCTTATCTGAGTAGCACCGACTTTAGAGGTTTCTAAAACAAATTTGCCATTATGCACAAATTAAAATAAAATAAAATTTGGAATGAGTGTGTGGTGTCAACATTGTAGCATACAATCCAGTTGTAAGTACTTCAAAAAGAGACCATAAGACTAAGCAAAAAAGCTTACAAATCATAATCTCAAATCTGAAGAAATTCATATAGTTCGTTTCAGTACTCGGAAGCACATTTACAAATGAGCTTCAACTACACACAGGAATGAACACAGAGTATAAAAACATTAGTCGAGACGTGAAACCGTTAACGTTATTCCACTATATGTTTGATCATCTTTCAATCCCTCAAATCTCAAACCATGTTGTTTGTGGACTCAATCGAAAGGGATCGAATAGCTTCTCCAACCGTCAAGAATAGCGAACCCGGTTTTGTTAGCTCTTGAGCTTCTTCATCAGCTTTTTGCAGTTTATGCATCACTTCCCCAAGTGGATTAACCAACACCAGCTGCATAAAATGTAGTTTGACAGTTAAGTATATGGTTTGGATTTCAAATTCATGCATATGCTCTGCTATGTGTACTTGCCTTGAGACCTTTACTCAGTGAGGTTCTCTTGAGCTCGTTTAGGAACGAGATTCCACTCGTATCAATCGCGGTCACAGCTGGAAATCGAGCACGAAACAAATATTAATGGATGCAAGACGAACGGTTAATTTATAACTCAAGTACACAGACGTACCGGATAAGTCTAGGACTATGAAGTGAAGGTTTGAGCGCGTTTTCATCGAGTGTTCCTCTGCTTCTGAGTCTTCAATCCACCTCAAGATTCTGCATCATTCTAAAGTATGTCAAGGCAAGGATTGAGACATATGTTGGTTAGGAATCTAGTGATGATAGAGATTAATGTAAAGACCTTTCACTAAGATAAGTGATGTTAGCAAAGTTGATAGGAGCCTCAACGGTTAAGATGAGGAAACCGGGCACCCTAAGAGCGTCCTTGTATTGTTGAATGTCGCGGTATATGTCACTTCCAGGCACGTTTCCCAACACGACCGTCTTTGGTCTCGTGATCTGCAACAACACCTTGAAAATCGACAGGCCCACCTGCAAGTCCAAACCAAATCATAATGTTTAACAGTTTGAAAAAAGATCATCCGCACGAATGATTCAGGTCAACCTTATACCAGAAAGGCCAACCTAATAGTTGACCAATCCTACATTAACCATATTCGCGCTTTGTAACCGAAATTTCATTATGTTATATCATCAAAGGGATGTAAAGCAAGGTTTTGTACCGCGATGGCAAGACCGAGTTGGACGGAGATGAAAATAACGCCGAAGAAAGCACAAATAGTGACAAGGAAATCAAATTTGTCAACTTTCCAAATGTGGTAAGCTGCAGGGAGGTCAATTAAGCCTATGACAGCAGTCACAATGATGGCACCTAAGACGACATTTGGAGTGTACTGAAAGAGCGGCATTAGGAAGAGCAATGTGACCATAACCGTTACTGCCATCACTATATTCGACACTGCTGTCTTCGATCCCGCATTGTTATTCACTGCTGATCTCGAAAAGGCACCTGAAAAATGATCGCGATTAGATTAGTGATTGATCGATTAAATTAATCGAGGTGATTAAAGAGATGGTAATTACCGGTTGTGACATAGCATGAAGTGGTAGAGCCAACCATGTTCATGACACCAATAGCAATCATCTCTTTGTTACCATCCACCTTGTAATTCTTTAATGCTGCAAATGTTCTTCCTACTGCAATTCCTTCCTGCATATAACAAAACAATGTTTATAGATTAGGTATTACAATACATAATTCATTAATTCAGTTACATCTTTAGATGGCTTACAGTAAGAGATAAGATGCCGGTAATGAGGCCAGTTTTAAGGACGAGTCCAAGATGGGTGCCATGGAAATATAGCATGTTCCATGAAGGTGGGTTTAACCCTTCTTGTAATCTCCCAATCTGCAGTAAATTACTTCATTTTCATCATGAAAAAAAACACAAATCCAAGAAAATATAAGAGGAAAATGACAATAAATTAAATAACAACAAAAAAGGTCTAGAAAAGTATATATGGACCACGAAAAATGACATTTTGGACAAGAACTATTGGCATATATTATATAAAATCATAACAATATTGTAATTATGTCATTTACTTAGTAATTAAGAGAAATAGAGGAGCTTACAATGCTAATGCCATGATTCTGAGCTTTGAAGGCGAAAACCAAGAGAGTGGAAAGAATGACGGAAAGAAGTGGAGCTCCAGCTGATACCCAGAACAATTTGGGCTTTCTTATGCTCTGTTTTTTTTACAACACTTTTAAATATTAGTGGACTCAAAAAAAATTAGACGAACTCAATTAGTTTACTTTGTTTCCTAAGTGCGTTTGTGAGTTTTGCAATACACATGTGCACTTGGAGAATTTATTATGACATTCATTACACTTTGAAGTGTGAATGTGGACTTTGCTGTGACCCATCCATACCCCATTAATTTAAATCATAAATATTTTTGATGTATAATATATTATAGAATCCGGATCACGTGAAAATAATTATTATTGTGCGAATATGCGAATGAATGCACATTTAGGTGATTGTCATGCACTTTCTTCAGCAATGACATGCAAATCTGACAGAGTGCATGTCGTTGGCCCAAATATGCATGTCATTACTGAAGAAAGTGCATGTCAATCACCTAAATGTGTATTCATTCGCATATTCGCACAATAATAATTATTCTCACCTGAATCTTTTCCTACATTATATTGACATCTTGTTGTAGCATTTTAAGTTTTTGTTTGGATTATATGGTAATGTCAAACTTAATGTTAAATTTGTTAGTGTAATATCAAATTTAATAATAACATTATTCATTTAATTTGAATATTGTAAAATTTATATTCCGAATGATTTTCGACATATAAACTACATTGGTCGCAAAAAAACTTTCTCAATAAATTAATTATTATCTACAAAGAAACTCATGCTTTTAACTTTAAAACATGGATAAGTGAGGATAATACGAATTATTAGAAATTGACTGGTAATAAAGTACATATATAAGCTTATCTCATACCAAAAAGATGATAGAATCTTGAAGCTATAATGTGTCATAAGATACCACATAATGATCCATAAAACCAACCTTTGGGGTCGGTAAGAGCTTTTTTAAAGATCTAGTACTCCAATTAAAAACAAAAGTGCTTTTGAAAACTGAAAATGACAAAAAGTATAACAATGACCATATAATTGTCTTAATCATTTGGATTTTGTTGCATGTCACCTTCCTAGTTCTGCTCTTATACTATATGCAAGTGTAAGACTCTTATTGACTTGAGTTGACATGCTTTCTATCCACTAAGTGAAGATGACGATCCAAAACTTTCATTTCATAAAAAAAAAGGTCCCACTCCCATTTGATAAACTTTTGAATTTATAAACTACTGTCACATTTTATCTATATACTATTGAGATAACCATCTTTATATAAGAGAAAAAGGAAGATATGGTCTTACCACGTGCCTTGCCACAAGAAGAAAGACTAGGAAGCAGATTGACATCACTATAGTTTGCCATGACCACTGTAATCAAACTAATAATTAATCACCTTCCTCATTTTAAGGTTCATTGCACAAAACCATAGGTTAAAAAGGAAAATGCATGTAACACGAGGTTGCAAATATATACTCCATCTGTTTCAAACTATATGTCATTTTAGAGTTTTTCACACATATTAAGAAAATGATTAATTATGTTTTGAAAATTTAACTTTTTCTCAAAATAAACATTCACCTCTTTTTACAACCAGTGCATGAGTGGAGAAAATCAACAATATCAAATTTCAATACACAAATTTATGATTTCCATGGTATTAATTGTCTTGAAATCCTATAATGACAAATATTTTGAAATAAAATTGAGAGTCATGACATATATTTTGAAACGGAGGAAGTGAAAAATTACTGAAGCATGGACCGTAGATCTATGATAGAAACAAAATTGAGAGTCATGACATATATTTTGAAACGGAAGAAGTGAAAAATTACTGAAGCATGGACCGTAGATCTATGATACTGAATTCAATGACATCTAATGAATTTACTACAGTACGTCTGTAGAAATCTATGAATGAAACCTAATTAATGCATGAGGCCATGCACTGAGATCTCCATTTTTCACCTCTTTCATCAGTTTCATGTAAACACTGGAGTGGTTACTGCAGAATATTCTCCGTATATACTACTTCTAGTTAAAAATAGAGAGCCAATTTATTAACTTTACAGAGTTACAGCTGCCGAAGAACCGTGCAAGTTTATATTTAAAAAGTCTTGTCACACCCTAAAAGTTTATTTAACACACTCATACATTCGTCACAAAGGTATTTGGTCAGACAATTGTCACGAAGGTATATGACCAGACATCCGTCACGAAGGTTTGAAGGACATTCGTCACGAAGGTATTGGGGAGATCCGTCACGAAGGTATTGAGGAGATCCGTCACGAAGGTATTGGGGAGTTCCGTGACGAAACTTTTTAAAAAATAAAAATAAAAATTCAGAATCTTGTAGAGAATTTCAATATGAGTCCGTGCATATAAAATACGTCCAAAACGGACATCGTTTGCCCTTCCAAAAGCCCTCAAAACAAAACAGTCGTTCTTGTTAAGTTCGTAATATTTAAACATAATGCATAATTATACTTTATAAGTAATAAACTAGTGATATTAAATGATAATATACAATTATAGTATATAAATTTAATTGCGTGATTTTTAACTATAATTAATAATTATATTATACAAATACTAAATTTATATAAGTTTTTGTTTTTACGAACTTAACGCATGTGACTATTTTGTTTTGGAGGTTTTTGGAAGGGCAAACGATGTCCGTTTTGGACGTATTTTATATGCACGGACTCGTATTGAAATTCTATACAAGATTCTGAATTTTTTTATTTTTTTAAAAAAAAAGATTCGTGACGGATCTCCCCAATACCTTCGTGACGGATGTCCTTCGAACCTTCGTGACGAATGTCCGGCCATATACCTTCGTGACGAATGTCTGACCAAAAACTTTCGTGACGAATGTATGGGTGTGTTAATTAAACTTTTAGGGTGTGCTAAATAATAACCCCTATATTTATGACAAAATATTTTACAGTGAGTTCCATTTTGCATCTCTAAATCTGTAATGTGCTTATACTTATAGTGTAAGTTAACACGAACCTTCTTTTTGTAAGAGAGTTAATAGTAAAAAGGACATAAAGGTTATAAAGGGGCAAAGGAAGAAACAGACGGGCACTAAGAAAAAGAGATGATTATCCAAGTTAAACCCTTTTTAGTAAATTCATAATTGAATAGTATGATTGAAAAAAAGAAGTGATTATATGGTTACCTCATTTGTCCGGTGAAAAACAGAGCCCAAAACAGGGACAATGCTCATTTGCTTAGTGAAATGCACAATCCCTAGCAGACTCTTTAGCTGCTGTAATGACACTATAATTGCTGCTCCTGCCATGAATCCTACCAAAGTTGCCTTTGACAAGAAATCTATTATGAATCCAAGCCTGTCATTCCATAACATAACCCTAAATCAATCTCTAAATCACAACATAAAAGAGCATTGACTGGTCAACGAAGCCACGATCATTAGCTAGAGGTAGTACTTCTGTTATCCGAAATTATCCGACCCGAACTCCAAATATACATTGACCGGTCAACAGCTAACAACCGTACAATTATTAGCCAATCAGCTCTTTGTTAGGTGTTACTTTATTAAGTAACACCTAACAAACAAAGAGCTGATTGAGAACCCTAAAACCCAACTCATATTATGCTTTTGTAATCCGAAATGACCGAACCTTAAGATTCCGAGCGAAGCCTGAAAGAGTCCAGCAAAGAAGGTAGAAGTGAAAGCAAGTTGAAGAAACAACATGGGGTCTTTTATTGGTGACACTTCTTGCCTAAGCATGGATCCCATAACAAGGGATGCAATTGAGACTGGGCCCACTGCAAGGTCTTTTGAGCTCCCTAAAACTGCATAAACTAGAGGTGGTACAAAGCTGGAATCTGAAATAAACACAACAACATAATTAATTAGATTAATATTAGTTTACACTTATTCTTTGTATGATTTATGCATATACTCACATAGTCCAACAATGGGTGGCAGGCTTGCAAGCTGAGCATAACTTATACCCTGTATTTAAAATAACTACTTTTGTCATTTGCATGCACAAAACAAACTTAATTAAATTAAATTAATTACCTGAGGAATGGCTAAGCTAGCAATGGTGAGACCAGAAACAAGATCAGATTTGAAGAGGGAAAGGGAATAATTAGGAGCCCATTGAAGAATTGGGAAAATATATTGAGCACCAAGAATCCATTTTCTCTTTGGAGATTGTCCTTTGAATTGCCTTAGTGGATCATCGGGGAAGAAGATCTCCATCAATCTTCCTTTTAGTTTCTCCGACGACCTTCGCGCCGGAGGCGCAACCACCTCGTGGTGGCTCACCACCATGCCAAATTCCTCTTTGCTCATTTTGATTTTGTTTTTGTTTTTGGTTTTGGAGTGTATTTTTTTGGGAAGAGTGGAAGTGTGTATATCATTTTGTTATTGTGTTTTGGCAATTCATTTATAGAAAGCAGTGGAAGATAATTAAAGAGTTTTTTGGGGGGGGGGTTTATTATTATTTTTCTTTTTTGGGTAGGAGGTGTAAGTTTATGTGTATGATTTGAAGCGGTTGTTCATATATATGCTATTGTAGGAAAAAGTTGGCTTTGGAGTTGATTGGAATATGTTAGAGATATACCTTAGTTCCGGAGTATAAAGTTATGATGGTTCAGATTAAAATGAGAGTCAATTACTCGTACGTCTGTATTTTGCACCATTGAAATCAATCGATTTAGCTCCCGTTTGATAGAGCAACAGCCGCAGTGAATGTGATCAATATAACAATAATATTCTCTCCATCTAACAATATAGTAAGTCATTAGGACATCTCCAGATAACTAAAAATAACATATCAAAAGTTAAAATTGTATTTTTTAGCAAATGTTATTTTTACCTATAAAGATAATCTCAACAACAAATGCTAAATTTTTCTATTTCTTAACCTAATTCTCAAACTTGTCATTCTATATAAATTTTATTTGTTAAATAACCTAATACCATTTTGACAAATCACCAAAAATGCTATATGAATTGCTATTTGAAATGTTATATTTAGCTTTTAACTTGGAAAAATGGAGAATCTCTAAGAGAATATTTTTTATTTTTAGCTTACCATTGAGGTGTGATTTTGCTAAAAATTTATTATAGTCATTTTTAGCATACCATTGGAGATGCCCTAAGCATCCTTCTCTTGTACAAACAAAATATAAGTCTTTTTAGTTTTTTTTTTACAAAATTTTCCTATTTTATCCTAAATTTGTATGGACAAATTATACTTAAAGCAAGTATATATTGGATGTTACTAAATTAGATAAATAAACTAAGGATAAAGTAGTTTTTAATTATAATTGTTAATTAGTTTTAAATTATAATTGTTAATTAGTTTTAAATTAGTTTTAAACTAATTTTTTTTATCTTACCACATACTACAAAAGTAAAAAGTTCCTAGTAAAATATTAATAATAGCAATTGATGTGGATTTGGACGGTATACATAATCATGACATGTGAAAATTAAGGTCAAAATTGGTGAATAGGTTTTCCAAACTAAATAACTTAAGTAGCTTGTAGGAATACATGGATATGGTCCTTCGTTTATACTCCCTCCTTCTAGAGTTTTTCACACATATTAAGGAAATGATTAATTATGTATTGAAAAGTTAACTTTTCCTCAAAATAAACATTCATCTCCTTTTACAACCAATGGATGAGTGGAGAAAATCAACAATATCAAATTCCAATACACAAATTTATAATTTTCATGGTATTAATTGTCTTGAAATCTTATAATGACAAATATTTTGAAACAAAATTGAGAGTCTAGAATGACATCTATTTTGAAACGGAGGGAGTATGAACATTACCAAAATAAAATAAAAAAGATTGACAAGGAAATTTGGTAACCTTATCTAGAGTAGGTTTGTTTTGCAATTATATTCCTTAAGCATATATAATTATTTATAAATTATGGAAAAGATTCACGTGATTGTGAGAATGATTTTCATTATACGGATATACAAATGAAAAATGAAAAATTCACATATACATTTATTCACATTGACATGCAGATATAGATATAAATATATGCATATTCACAGATGTGTGTATGTCTTTGATAATATATGAAAAATGATTTCATATATCTGCATGTGCATGTGATCGAATGTGAAAGAATGTGCATGTGAATATAGAAAGATGTGCATATATTCGTATATTCGTAGGATAAGTGCATTCGTACATGATCAACTCTTTTTATTTAGTATTAGGGTAGGTGATAATAGGTGCACCGCACAAAGTCGCGGGGCACATCTTTAACATTAGAGTTTATATTAATTTTGTCTCAACGTTAATTATCAAGAACTAAAGAGTGACTTTTGATTCAATACAAACTGAGTTTAATTAGATTTTTTAAAATAATTTAAATAATAAACTCTCGAAAATCTTGTGACTATGACTCACCAATCAAGGCTAAGAAAGGTAAAAAAAACTAGAGAGATATGACTCACTCTAAGGCTTAATCGATGTTCGATATGCAAGGGATTGAATTTCAATAAACTCTTGAGAATAAATAGTGTTCATTCATAAAAAAAAAGAGATGGAGTGATAAATGAAGGTATATGAAATTGACTTACATAGACACAAGATAGCAAGAGTTGGACTAGCATGTGGTAACGGTGTAGGCGCGGTAATTGCTTAGAGGACATCCACTGAGTCAAGTCAAAATTGGCTCGACAACTGGCTCGTATCCTTGTGATCATACCAACAACTGGGCATAGTCTTGTTTTGGTGGAACCCTAACGTGTGAGGGACTTCTATCAGAGCAATTTAGGCCACACTCGAGGAATTGTGCGCTTCCTTTGGAGCTTATGGCTTGATTGGTTAGCATAGGACCAGTGTGTCAACTGAGAGTCCAACATTTGAAAGATGAGGGAACCAAGAGATATAAGTAGATGAATTACTATTCTTATTGTCAATTGATTTTAGTATGAAATTCATTTGACTATTATGACATCAAATGACAATTGGACTCAAAAATACATTCTCCCTGGCAACACGGTCCATGGCCTTGCTTGGACTTGGGCACTCAGAAGGACTTGCGACTTGCGAGGAGCATCACTGGGATGAGCGAAAGCACAAGTGTTGAAGTGAGCGAGTTCATTAGCATGGCTTGAACATCGCGATCTTGATGGACCATAAGTCACATATCTTCTTCTTCTTTTTATCAACGATAAGGTTTGTTCGTTGTCAAAGTGAATTAAAAAGAAGAAGAAGAAAGTTGGGTAGAAATTAGTGTCACAAGTGAAAGATGAATTTGGTCCCTTCCACTTCCACCAAAGTAAAAATGGAAAGCTAGGGTCCTCAATGAGTCAATGCTCACTAATGAAGGAAGACACGAAGACTCTTACGCACAATCCCATATTCCAATTTGTTTCTTCCGGTCTTATTGCCCACATTCACGATGCCACCTACACAAATTCATATATCTATTAATAAATTATTATAAATTACTCCATATATATATATATATATATATATATATATATATATATGTCTCAAAATATATAAGAAGGCTACGTGAAAAAGAGGCCAATCCACAAAAGTTGAAGTTGCTAATCTAGATGGATTTCAAAGCTTCCTCAAGAAAACCAACAAGCATGTGGTCGGGTGGTAAGGGACCACAACCACCCAACATGAGGTCTCGAGTTCGAGACTTGATGGAGGTTAAAAAATTTTTGTTGAAAAAGTCACCCACGCAACTCAAACTCTAGACGTAAGGGTAGTAGGAGAGTCCCCTAACCGCTGAACTAGAGTGGAAACCAAAAAAGCTTCCTCTAGAAAGATGCATGCCTTTTGCAAGCTCTAATTTTCGGTTGTCCACTTCAACATATATGCATGTATGTAAATGTGTACATGTGTATTTGCCCGCCTTATCTTATTTGCTTTTCAAGCATGCAATAATATATACATCGATCACTTGATTTGGGTTGATATAATTATCTTCCACCCAACAATTTTCTTTGGACTTTTTTGGTTGTCCATACTCACAAAATAGTGCCGACCGCAACATGTCCTTCTAATGTGATCAAGTTTAACTAGTTCAAAACAACTTTAAGAAATCTAACACCATTTCCAATCGATGTGATGGCAAACTTATTGCATGCATTAGTTCTAGCTTGCTATCTTTTTTCATACCGAAATTAGTGGAAAAGGGAAGCTCACTGTATATAATGATCGAATGGGCCAACTATGAAGATTCCTGAATAAAATCCAGCCAATTAAATCCAATTTGCGATTCCTTTTTAGGGTTGTATGATCATGCTGATGACTTCACGTCGGGGTCGGATGTTTGCCAAGATCGCAATAAGCTCTGCCTATAATGGTGGACCTTGTGGTACCTCTTCGCATTACGTGGTTTGGCGAAAAACACTTTTCTGAATATGCGTTTTAACGAGGGCGCGAACATTTTAAATTTTTCGAATATTCAAACGTCTAGATATTCTGCAATTTCTCTAAATAATTAAAATATACTTTTTTTTTAAATGATACCGATCTTGTATAATCTTATGAACATTTTAAATGAACTTTCATTCACACATATAGCATATTGCATTAGTAGATGAACTAGTTTTAGAAAAACATGTTGGAACCGAATTTTCCGGGAACCGTTGGTGTCGGATAATGGGAGCGTTGGCTTCGTCTCCGCGAGCACTATTTCGTAGTATGCTCATTTGTATAATTCGGGTTCCGTTTGAATGAGAAATAAGGGAGTTACATTTAATGTAACTAAGTTGAATTTTGAGGATTAATGTGTATCTCACATTGATTAGGAGGAGAAAAACTCACTAGTGTATAAACTAGGAGTGGATTGTAATGGATGTGATTGGGCCAGAGGAGGCTATCCTGGTGGGCTTGGGCTCTGGAAGACCACACGCGCGCGGTTCGGTTCGGCTCGTGGCTCGTGAGCTCCTTGGTCTCATTGGGCCATTCATGTCACAGATTCTCAATTGCAGCCTATAAAAGGAGGCCCTGCAGAACTCAAAAATCACACAATACGAACAGCTGTAGAAAAGGAGGCCCTGCTCGACTCTGCTTAATCTCGACAGTACGGTTTGGTATTGTTACAATTGTTTTTCTCTTCTCCTTAATACTGATTTATTCTTGTATTTTATACATATTTATAAGTTGTAGAAAGGATTCCTACAATCTTAATTATGAAATTTTTTTCCTACGTTTCTACGACTAACAAATTTGTGTTTTTGAGTAAACAAGTTAAGGCGAATTGGAAATTTTTTCTCGTTTTTGTACGAGAAAATCCGGAAAAAATATTAATTTATTATTTCGAATTTAATCTGAATTAATTAAATTAATTATATATTTATTCGAGTTAAATATATTGTAAAACGGTTTTTAATTTATTAAATTAAATTAAATTCGTAAATAATTAATTAATTAAATTAAACTCGGTTAATTAATTAAATAAATAAATAAAAGCGGAAATAATTGTTATTTTATTTCCTATTGTTTCGTTTTTGCATTTGTTCTAATCTGTTTCAATTTCATTTGGTCTCAGATTTGAAAAATGACTAACGGAAACGATAACGTTGTGGATGCTACCGCTGCAACTAAGAGTGGTGAGTCGACACTCCAAATTCAGTTTGGAGATGGTCTGCCATCAGTGACTCTGGAACAAAATACTGTTCAACACCCTGAGGTGACTAAGGTCAATGACCCACCTGTGGTCGAGAACCAGGCTCCGGTCATACCGAAACCGGGTGGACAGTCTCAAACAAGCCAACAAATGGACTTGTCGGATGTTCAAATGGCCTATGTGAGGGTACCAGACAGGTCGTACACGGCTAGTATGCCGAGTGCATTTCATGCTGGAGTCTTGCCCGATAAGTTCGACGGGAAGGGGTTCAGGATTTGGTCTCAGAAGATGCAATTCTTCCTGAGCACAATGGGTCTGGACAGATTTCTGACGGAGGAGAAACCAAAGTTCTCCCCGAACAACACTGATGCCCTTGTTGATTGGGTCAAGGGAGATTATTCATGCAGAGGCTATGTCAAGTGCCGCATTATAGACTCGTTGTACAAGGTCTATTGCAACCATGATACCGCCAAGGAATTGTGGGACGCTCTGGAAAAGAAGTACAAGACTCAAGATGTTGGGTCGAAGAAGGCTGCAGTGGCTAAGTTCCTGAACTACAAAATGGTAGATTCAAGATCGGTAGTGGAACAAGTTGAAGAGCTGCAACTTATTGTCCATGAAGTCCTCTCCGAAGGCATGAACATCTGCGAGACATTCCAGGTAGGTGCCTTCATCGAGAAGCTTCCTCCATCATGGGAGCAGTTCAAAGTCTACTTGTTGCTGAAGCAAAAGGCAATGAGGGTGGAAGACTTGATTGTGAGGCTCCGGGTTGAGGAGAACAACAAGAGGGCCAATGGCTATGGACCTTCGAACAAGGCGAACCTGGCAGAGCATCAGGACAAGGGGAAGAAAAGGAAGTTTCAACCCAACAGCTCCAACAACTTCAAGAAGCAAGGGCCTAAGAAGTTCAGTGGAAAGTGCCACAAGTGCAACAAAGTTGGACACAAGGCGGATGAGTGTCGAAGCAAGGTCGACACAAAGAGGGACAAAGGCAAGTCCCAAGCCAACATAGCTGAAGGGTCGCTCACAGAGGACGACTTGTGTGCAGTGACTGAAGTCAACATGGTAGGCAGCAACCCAAAGGAGTGGTTCTATGACACCGGTGCAACTAGGCACATATGCTCGGATAGGGGTCTCTTCACGACCTACAAGAAGAACCACACCGAAGAGCAACTCTTCATGGGAAACTCCGCCACTTCTAAGGTGGAAGGATATGGGAAGATCGTGCTGAAGATGACTTCCGAGAAGGAGCTGACGCTGAACAACGTCCTTCATGTGCCGGACATCCGCAAGAACCTGATTTCGAGAACTCTACTCTCCAAGAATGGGTTCATGATCAAGTTTGTGTCTGACATGCTGGTTCTCTCTAAGAAGGGGGTATATGTGGGTAGGGGTTATGTACAGGATGGACTGATCAAAATGAATGTAATGACAGTCCTTCCAAAAGCTATTGTAACTGATGTTTCAATGAATAAGAATAACCCTATTGCTTATGTTGTTGAGTCTTTTAATATTTGGCATGAAAGATTGGGACATGTTAACTATAAGTCTATAAGTAGATTGATAAGTTTGAATATGATTCCAAAATGCAAAACAAGTAAAGACAAATGTGAAGTATGCGTGCAAGCGAAACTCACAAAAACACCATCACCCCATGTAGAAAGGACAACCGAACCTCTAGGATTAATTCACACTGATTTATGTGATTTAAAGTTTGTACAAACTAGAGGAGGTAAAAAGTATTTTGTGACTTTCATAGATGATTGCACAAGATATTGTTATGTATACTTGTTACGTAGCAAAGATGAAGCTTTAGAAAAGTTCAAAGAGTACAAGTTGGAAGTTGAGAACCAACTTAGTAAAACGATTAAAATCGTAAGAAGTGATAGAGGAGGTGAGTATAGTGAACCGTTTCATGCGTTCTATAGAGAACATGGCATTGTTCACCAAACTACCGCTCCTTATTCGCCAGAATCCAACGGAGTAGCGGAACGAAAGAACCGAACTCTAAAGGAAATGATGAATGCAATGTTGCAAGAATCTGGGTTAGCCTAGAACATGTGGGGGGAAGCATTGCTTACCTCAAATTACATTCTCAACAAAATACCACACAAGGTGACTGGAAAGACGCCTTATGAGTTGTGGAAAGGTAACGTACCTTCGTACAAATACCTCAAAGTGTGGGGGTGCCTAGCAAAAGTAGCAGTACCACCTCCTAAAAAGGTCTCAATTGGACCAAAAACCATTGATTGTATTTTCATCGGGTATGCACATAACAGTAGTGCATATCGTTTATTGGTATACAAGTCAGATATACCGGATATTCATGCTAATACAATAATGGAATCCAGAAACACATCTTTCTTTGAAAATGTGTTCCCTTGCAAGGATAAAGAATATCCTAAAAGGACAAGTGAACAACGAGATGCAAATGAGGTTGCTCAAGAAGCAAGCACATCTATGCAAGAAGCGAGCACTTCTATGCAAATAGTGAGTACTTCTGTCCAAGAAACAGAAAAAGAGAATGATGAACCCAGACGGAGCAAGAGAGCTCGAAAGGAAAAATCATTTGGCTCAGATTTCACAATGGCGTTTCTTCTAGAAAACGAACCTCGAACGTTTAAAGAAGCCAATTCAATGTCAGACGCACCTTCATGGAAGGAAGCGGTCAAAAGTGAAATAGACTCCATTATGCAAAAGTATACATGGGAGTTAGTTGATTTACCCCCAGGAACAAAAGCGTTGGGATGTAAATGGATTTTCAAACGAAATTTGAAAACCGATGGCTCAATAGAAAAGTACAAGGCAAGGCTTGTAGTACAAGGATTTAGACAAAAAGAAGGTCTAGATTTCTTTGATACTTATTCACCGGTAACGAGAATTACTTCTATTCGAGTACTAATAGCGATTGCGACTCTATGTAATCTAGAAATACATCAAATGGATGTAAAAACGGCCTTTCTAAACGGAGAGTTAGAAGAGGAAATTTATATGAAACAACCCGAGGGGTATGTTGTGTCTGGACAGGAACACAAAGTGTGTAGACTTGTGAAATCTTTATATGGATTAAAACAAGCACCTAAACAATGGCATGAGAAATTTGACAGTGTTATGATGTCAAATGGTTTCAATATAAATGAATGTGAAAAATGTATTTAAGTCAAAACAACTCCAAAAGGATATATCTTGTTGTGCCTATACGTTGATGACATGCTCATTATTGGTAGTAACAAAGATATGATCCAACAAACTAAGAACATGCTTAGTGGGAAGTTTGACATGAAAGATTTGGGACTAGCGGATGTGATTCTAGGAATAAAAGTCATAAGACATTCTGAAGGAATCATTTTAACTCAAGATCATTACGCTGATAAGGTACTTGAACGTTTCAAGAAATACTCAAGCGGTAGTGCAAAGAGTCTCGTGGACCCTCACCTCGACTTAAAGAAAAACGCGGGTGATGGCATATCTCAAGTAGAGTATGCACGAGTGATTGGAAGTCTAATGTACTTAACAAATTGTACAAGACCAGATTTAGCACATGCGGTGAACGTTTTAAGTCGTTACACTAGTAATCCAGGACATGGTCACTGGAAAGGCATAACAAGGGTATTGAACTACTTGCGATATACTCAAAATTATGGATTACACTATGGACGATATCCAGCAGTGATGGAAGGCTATAGTGATGTTAATTGGATATCAGACTCCAAAAACTCAAAATCCACAAGCGGGTATGTTTTTACTCTAGGTGGTGCGGCTATATCCTGGAAATCCTCCAAACAAACTCTATTGGATAGATCCACAATGGAATCTGAATTCATTGCCTTGGACAAAGCAGCAGAAGAAGCAGAATGGCTTCGAAACTTTCTGGAAGATATACCAATGTGGGAAAAACCGGTGCCGGCTATGAGTATCCATTGCGATAGTCAATCGGCAATAGCTCGGGCACTAAGTTCAATGTATAATGGTAAGTCTCGTCATATTAGAAGACGACATAAAACCATAAGACAGTTGCTCTCAAACAAAGTGATCAATGTTGATTACATCCGATCAGCTGACAACCTAGCGGATCCGTTTACTAAAGGTTTGTCTCGAGAGAAAGTTGTGAAATCATCAAGAGGAATGGGTTTAAAGCCTATGACATAAGATGAAGTTTGATGGTAACCCTACTTACGTGATTGGAGATCCCAAGATGTAAGTTCAAAGGGACAACGAAATCAAGCTAAATCTAAAGAGTACTTGGAGAGTAACATCTTCTCCCAGTTCCTAGGATGATAAAAGTGCGTTGGTAAACTATAGGTTAAGTCATACAGTGTTGGCTTTTAATGATTCCATAAGCTTTGAAAAGCAAAGTGAAGTATAATGGTATACTACTTATGATAAAATCACCTTGTGAGTGTGAAATGGGGCCGTTTCTAGGAGAATTAACCGAGGCTGAATTCTCTAAGCTTACTCGTGAATAACCAGGGATGTTCAAGGCCAAAATGAACACAATCAGAGAACCTAGTTCTGTGAGAAGATGAAACTGTGTGATAGTCGTTGTCTAGGTTTACATCAAAGTCCGGGTGGTTCAAGACATCACGTTCACCACCTGGTCGATTAAATCCGACGACTACTCACTATGGGTGGTTCAAGGCTGAAAATATGCTACCAACCCAAATGCAGTGATTCTTCGACGTACTCTCAAAAGTCTTTCTGTCGAGTCATTTTTCACGTGTTTTAGAGTCATTTCTATTCATGTGGGGGATTGTTGGAACCGAATTTTCCGGGCACCGTTGGTGTCGGATAATGGGAGCGTTGGCTTCGTCTCCGCGAGCACTATTTCATAGTATGCTCATTTGTACAATTCGGGTTCCGTTTGAATGAGAAATAAGGGAGTTACATTTAATGTAACTAAGTTGAATTTTGAGGATTAATATGTATCCCACATTGATTAGGAGGAGAAAAACTCACTAGTATATAAACTAGGAGTGAATTGTAATGGATGTGATTGGGCCAGAGGAGGCTATCCTGGTGGGCTTGGGCCCTGGAAGACCACACGCGCGCGGTTCGGTTCGGTTCGGCTCGACTCGTGGCTCGTGGCTCCTGGGCTTCTGGGTCTCATTGGTCTCATTGGATGGGCCGTAGGCCCGAGGAGGAAGTTGTCTTTTTTGGCCTAGCTCAAGTCTGATGTGACTTTTGGGCCTCGTTCAAAATCAGAGTCAGCAGATCTCGGGCATTAATGCCACGCGGAGTTGACTTGGACCAGATCAGTCAATTCATTACACACGGATTGGGCCATTTAATCCACGCGGATTGGGCCATTCATGTCACAGATTCTCCATTGCAGCCTATAAAAGGAGGCCTTGTAGAACTCAAAAATCACACAATACGAACAACTGTTGAGCATTCCTATTCTCCTTCCCCCACAGTTTTCAGTCTCTATTCATCTCTTCCTCTTCTTTTGTTCGAGTCTGAGAGTACACACTATTATTAGAGTTCGTTGGCTTCTGTTCTTTGAGTTGTGCAAATCAGAAGTGTAGCAGTTGTATCCTGGGATTCGGAACGCCGGTAACCGTCACACTACGGAGCGTTTTCAGAATTAAGGAAAGAGATTTCATTCTCGACTCTGTTTAATCTCGACCGTACGGTTTGGTATTGTTACAATTGTTTTTCTCTTCTCCTTAATACTGATTTATTCTTGTATTTTATACATATTTATAAGTCGTAGAAAATAGGATTCCTACAAAACATACACACTATAGGTTGTAAGAAAACATATACATGATAAATTTTATGAACGTATAAAACATATTTTTAATATAATACAACCTTGTCGTTCTTTTCTCGAGTTCATGAGATTTGTTTGCTTTTTTGTGGAAAGTTCATGAGATTTGTATAGTTCGTAAAAACGATCATTCAGACGATTCTCATCTAAGCAGTAGAGTCCATCTTTTTTTTTATTGAGAATATTTTTTATTTAATATATAATGAAATATTTATCTTGTAAGATAACTATAAGTTCTAAAATTGTATTATATTGTATCAAAAATCATGATAACAAGAAGTATAATTTTAGGCCAATTTTCTAGGGAATGTTAAAGAAATCAAAAATTATTTTATAAAAAAATTATATCTAATCTTACTTAAATTCATACAAAAAAAAAATATAAGTTAATAGGTTAATTATCGCACTTTCTAGACTTGAAATTACAAATGTGTATCCAAAACAGCCACGCTCAATTGTGAAATTGTGTTCCTAATTTAACTACAAAATGATTCATATGATAATGATTATTATCCTTTAATGCACTGATGGTTTTTGTTTTTAAGTCGTTCTATTGAAAACACTATATTCCGGCGCTTTCGATTCCTTTTAGAAAAAGATGAACGCTACTACATAGCGTTCGGATATGCCGACTCAAAAATGGAATTTACCGGTCCAAATATTAACCCCTTAAAAAATGTGTATATGTGAATATGAAAGAACGTGGATTTGAATATAAAAAAGAGTGTGTATGTATTCGTATATTCGTAGGATAAGGTTATTCTCACCGATCCAACTCCATTTAACTGTAGTTACATATTAGGGCTAGCCTAACTTGTCTGAGACTGCATATTTTTGTAATTGGTTCATAGCTTCTTATAGTGCAAGTTTTGTTTGTGTCTAAAACTATTCGATGGTAATCTGACAGCACGAATAGATCGATCTAAATGACAAAACTATGACTAATTTTATGGGCATCCCAAACACTATACTCACCACTTACCAACAAATTCCTTGATGGAAGATTCCAATCCAAACATTAAACTCCAAAAACGAACACCTAAAATGTTTCTCCACGGATTCCTAATTATTAGTCCTAATTATTACAACCAAATTGCCTCTTCAATTAAAATTTCACCCAAATGAAACTTGATTGGTCCGGATGTATGGCCTGATTTACACGGTTCTTATATACAGCCCGGTACTTTATTCAAACGCAGTCTGGTTTCTCGCGTTACGCGAGAGACGTGCTTCTCGCGTTACGCGAGAATAGCAAAAATATTAAAAAAAATTGCTATATATGCATGATATAAGAGAATTATTTTAAAAAATTGTTCAACGTAGACTATCTTCTCTAGGTCTTTCCATGAGATTATTATCTCCTAATTTAATAACGATTTTTCTATAGTTTGATTCCGGTGAAGATGGATTCTTAGATGAGGACTGAGGATGATGCACACAAACTTTATAACTCATGCATACACGAGTTATTACTAATTCACACACTGTGTGCATGTGTCACATATGGTGTGCATCATCAAATACTTTGTGGACGAGTTATAACGTGTGTATGCCTTAACTATAGCGTTTGCGTGCATCATCCTCAGTCTTTATCTAATGATTCATCCTCACAAGAGTTAAGGGCATAAGTTAAGTATATTTCAAATGGAAACTCTTTTCCTACATGAAAAACATTCCCAAATGAAAAACATTCATGTACGTGTTTATAGTGTTACGATTTTTCTAAGGGCATAGGATAAGAAAATCATAGTGAAAATAATTTCTGAATTTTTTGATTTTGAATTATATTTTTTGTTGTAATGAGTTTATATTTTTGTCATGTAGAAAAATAATTTCCATTTGAAATATGCTTAACCTATGCCGATAATCGAATTCATTGATAGAGTTTTGTATCTATAAGATCCGGCCAGAAAGGATATTTCATATATATCATCATAATCATCAAATAAAAAGCTCATCAGGTGATTAAATAAGAAGAATTATGGTTAGCAAATGGCTAATAATTTGGATGTCCAATGATTCTGCGCCAAACTTGTGAGTAATGAAACTAATTTATAAATTTGTAAATTGTCACATGAGACACATTTTAGGATAAGATTTAAGGTCGACAATGTTGGAGTATTGACGTTTTATCAACGAAGAGACTATACGCACTACATTTTGAAACTTTTTAAACTACATTCTCGTACGCCCATTTTGGGCGTACCGTGCAATTTTGTCGAACATACGTATACGTATACGTATACGGTGGAAAACTGAAAAATGGTATGTACGCCCAAAATGGGCGTAGCACTTAAGACGAGAGGAGGAAGAAGAAGCTCGCTGGAGTTTTAAATCCTGGGCGTACGCCCAGGACGCCCATTTTGGGCGTACGCCCAGGATATAAAACTCGAGCGAGCTTCTTCTTCCTCCTCTCGTCTGAGTGTACTGTTCAACTCGTAACCTAAAAAATCGCCGTCGTCCATTCTTCTCCTATTTCACTCGTTTTCTTCCCCAAATCTATCCCATTCGACTCGTTTTTCTCATACAATCCAAATCCCTCAATCAATTTCACTCGGAATCATGCAATCCGAAGAAATGTCAAAAACTTCGAATCCGGCGACGGTGGTGGTGGAGGCGACGGTGGAGGCTGCGGCTTCGTCTGTTCTCCCTCCCGTCCGTATTTGTGCTGGTGGCGCAAGGGTGCGAGGTGGAGGAGTAGGGCGGAAGAGGAATCCGGCGAAAACGAAAAGGGGGGTGGTGGAGCTGCGGTGGTCGGTGGCGCTGGTGCTGGCGAGGGCTCTGGTGGTGGAGGGGAGGAGGTTGGTGGCGCCGTCGAGGTCGCTGGAGGTGTCGCTGGTGGAGCTGGTGGTCGGGGTGGTGGTCGGGGTGGTGGTCGGGGTGGAGCTCGGGGTGGTCGGGGTGGTCGTGATCGGGGCGGTGCGGAAAAACGGGCCCGTTCGATATCGCCGGAGGAGACGCTCTCGATCCACGAGGTACGTTAATATTATTTGTTATTTATTAATAAATTATTAATTAGTCGTTATTTATCGTTTAACGTTTAAATAACGATTAAAAAAAGATTTATTAATGAATTATTAATATAATATTAATTGGTCGTTATTTATCGTTTGACGTTTCACGTTAATCGATAAATAACGATTTAAAGAATAAGATTAATTAGTAAATAATATTTATTAATATAATATTAGTTAGTCGTTATTTATCGTTTAGCTAAAAGAAAAGAATATTATATTAATAAATATTATTTATTAATATAATATTATTTGGTCGTTATTTATCGTTTAACGTTTCACGTTAATCGATAATTAACGATTTAAAGAATAAGATTAATTAGTAAATAATATTTATTAATATAATATTAGTTAGTCGTTATTTATCGTTTAGGTAAAAGAAAATAATATTATATTAATAAATAATATTTATTAATATATTATTAATTGGTCGTTATTTATCGTTTCACGTTTTACGTTAATCGATAAATAACGATTTAAAGAATAAGATTAATTAGTAAATAATATTTATTAATATAATATTAGTTAGTCGTTATTTATCGTTTAGCTAAAAGAAAATAATATTATATTAATAAATAATATTTATTAATATAATATTATTTGGTCGTTATTTATCGTTTCACGTTTTACGTTAATCGATAAATAACGATTTAAAGAATAAGATTAATTAGTAAATAATATTTATTAATATAATATTAGTTAGTCGTTATTTATCGTTTAGCTAAAAGAAAATAATATTATATTAATAAATAATATTTATTAATATATTATTAATTGGTCGTTATTTATCGTTTCACGTTTTACGTTAATCGATAAATAACGATTTAAAGAATAAGATTAATTAGTAAATAATATTTATTAATATAATATTAGTTAGTCGTTATTTATCGTTTAGCTAAAAGAAAATAATATTATATTAATAAATAATATTTATTAATATAATATTATTTGGTCGTTATTTATCGTTTCACGTTTTACGTTAATCGATAAATAACGATTTAAAGAATAAGATTAATTAGTAAATAATATTTATTAATATAATATTAGTTAGTCGTTATTTATCGTTTAGCTAAAAGAAAATAATATTATATTAATAAATAATATTTATTAATATATTATTAATTGGTCGTTATTTATCGTTTCACGTTATTCGATAAATAACGATTTAAAGAATAATTAGTCGTTATTTATCGTTTCACGTTATTCGATAAATAACTTGTAAAAGAAAAAGATATAATATTTATTAATATAATATTAATTAGTTGTTATTTACTAAGAAATGAATTAATTTGTAATTAATACATTATTAAATAGCGTCTTAATAAATTATTAATAAGTCGTACCTAAGAAAAAATTAGTAATTAATACATTATTAAATATTTAAAAGAAAAACGTCAAATAATATAAAATAATAATTCGTAAATATGAAAATAGGCTTTAGAGAAGGCTATTGCTCCGACGGGTGGTTCTGTTAGAAAGAAGAAGAAGGGCCCTCGTCACCCTAGCGCACGCGGGATCACAGCTTCCCGACGTCGTGGATCTCCTGCAGACATTCCAGGAGTGCATATAGGAGATACAGGGAAAGATTTGATGGATGATTTGGATGTTAGTGAGGCGGAGGAGTTTTCAGAGGAGGTGGCGGAGGCAACCGAGGTTGCAGATCAGCCAGAGGTTGCAGATCTAGGAGATTTGGAGGCGCAGATGCATGATGATTACTATGAGGGATCACCTCTGCGTGAGCCATCTCCAGTTGGATCATTGTCTCCTTCTGCAGAGGATCATCAGCAGGAGATTCAGGATCAGCCAGACCTCCAGGAGCCCATTCAGGATCCTGTTCAGGATCCTGTTCAGGAGCCTGTTCAGCACATTGATCCGGGCTTAGCTGTACCGGTTCCAGGGGATGCAGATTATGTGGGGCATCCTGGAGGTCCTCTCAGTTCACGGCTTTTGGTGGATTACAGCACCCACATTGCTCCGGTGATATGGACTGAGACGTCGTCTCTTGCAGAGCGTATTGAGCATGACCCGGCTTATGTGATACCGCCCTCATCGAAGGTATGCGTTGTTTTCTAAATGAATTTGTGAGGTAAAACGATCCACACGCTTTTCTAATTCATTAATTTATCTTTCGTACATCAGCTGAAGAGGGTGTTGGATATATACACCCGCAAGGACTTCTTCAGGGAGTATGATAGGCATAAATCTAATGTGCCTGGGTCATGGTGGCAGCTCGTTCAGCGGAGCCACTTACATGTCCTTGCAGATCCCCGGCTCGAGTACAACAGCATCGATCTGATTCTGATTTCTGCATTTGTGGAGCGTTGGTATCCAGAAACCAACACGTTTCACTTTGCATTTGGTGAGATTGCTCCTACCTTGTTAGACGTGCTGAAGATTCTGGAGCTTCCGATCCATGGACGAGCCGTCAGATCTGCTGAGGCAGACATAGATGGGTTTGTGCATCCTCATGTGCAACGGATGTTCGGGTTTGCTACGATCGAGGAGGCTGCTGCGCTATGCTTACGTACGTAGAGTCTATTTTATTATTTATATTTGATTCCATTTTTTAGTTGATTCAATTAAATATTTATAATCCGTGATAAATTATCAGATGGGGGTTTGAACATCCACGGCAAGATAGGCATCACGACGATCCACACCCGACTATTACAGATGTTTGATATACGGGACATGTAAATTATCGTATATTATAAGAATTTCTCATAATTTCTCGATTAACGTTACTAATTCATTTGTTGTTATTAATTGCAGGACTCCTCAGCAAGAGAGTGATATTGCTTCGCTCTACTTGTTGTCTCTGTTAGGCAGTACGACATTTGTCGACAAGTCTCGGATGAAGGTGAAGCACAAATACCTTAGCATCCTCGTAGATCACAATGAGACAGGGTCCTATGCTTGGGGGACAGCCGTCTTGGCTGAACTGTACAGACAGTTGGGTCAGGCCTCCCGTGCTCAATCGAAGGGGTTTGTTGGTTGTCCGCTCCTGCTGAAGGTAGTTTTCGTTTAATGTTTGTTTTTTTTTTCGTGTATATTTTGCTTATGTATAAAACATTATGAACTTCTGGTATTTGTAGGCTTGGATATGGGCGTATTTCCATGGTCTTCGGGGTCATGCTACGCAGGACTTGACATCCATGAATGCCTCAGCGGCGGCTATCCGGGAAAACAGCAAAGTCAGATACCATAAGGATCCTGCTCGACTAGTTTCCCTCAGACTGGTCCTTGACCAGATCACATATGCAGAGGTAAGTACTATTTAATTAGTAATTTCATCATATGTTATGCAATTATTATTTTTAAAAATACGTTTGTCATTTAAAAAAAAACATAGGTTCAGTGGAACCCCTGGGGCAAGTTGGATCTCAACGACCCCCAGTATAGGTTAGGTCTATTTCAGGGGCCTCTAGAGTCCTTTGAGGTCAGGGAGTCGCACCATCCTGACCGATGTTTGCGACAGTTCGGGTATGTGCAAGGCATACCCGAACCCCCGATTACACCACCTACTGCGATCAGAAATGATTCTGCATCGGGGTACACTGTCACATTCGGGGATGAGGACTGCACTTGGGCCCAGAGACCCTGTCGGATCGATTGATCACCTTAGACGAGCAGGATCGACGAGGACTTCGAGAGTATGCATGGGATTGCAAGGATGGATACCGGACATGGTTTAATGCCATGTCACATCCTTATGTTGATTCCAGATCACCCAGGCAGGACCCACGGGCACCGTTTGACCACCGTGCCGAGCACATACAGATACCTGCGACAGCCTCTGTAGTTGTGGTACGTATTTCAATCAATATCGCTCAAGTAATAATTATAATCTATTTTATTCTACTTATATTTACATTTTGAAAATGTAGCGGGGCAACATACTCGCCTCTGAGATATCCAGTTTCCTACGTGCATATGGTGACACTCTGCCTTCAGGACAAGCGAGGATGATGAGGGGGTGGATCAGCATATGGACTGGTGATGTAGTACCAGAGGAGGATGGGCATGTGCAATGATTTGATTGTGTTCAGTATTATATTTTGGATGTTTGTTTTATGTATATTTTGATGTATATTATTAGGATTTTCGCACTTAAAACGGGCTAAGATGAGAAATGACACGGAAATCGAGGAAAAATGACTAAAAACGGGCCAAGACGAGAAATCACACGGAAATCGAGGAAAAACGACTTAAAACGACTTAAAACGGGCTAAGACGAGAGTTTGTGCAAAAAACGATGAAAAACGACTTAAAACGGGCTAAGACGAGAATCTGTGCGAAAACCGATGAAAAACGACTTAAAACGGGCTAAGACGAGAATGTGTGCGAAAACCGAGAAAAAACGACTTAAAACGGGCTAAGACGAGAATCTGTGCGAAAACCGATGAAAAACGACTTAAAACGGGCTAAGACGAGAATCTGTGCGAAAACCGATGAAAAACGACTTAAAACGGGCTAAGACGAGAATTTGTGCGAAAAACGATGAAAAACGACTTAAAATGGGCTAAGACGAGAATTTGTGCGAAAACCGAGAAAAAACGACTTAAAACGGGCTAAGACGAGAAATGACGCGGAAACCGAGGAAAACCTAGCTAGGGTATAGGGTTTAGGGTATAGGGTTTAGGGTATAGGGTTTGGAGAGTGGATAGCGGATATTGAATGTGGATAGTGGATAGTAGATAGTGAATGTGGATAGTTGTGTTTGAAATGGATAGTTTGGGCCCGGTTCGTTTAAACGCCTTATAACGCTGAAACTCAAAATTTGAAAATTGTAACATGATAGAAAATGAAGTCTTTAGTCGTTATCAATTCTCGGAATCGAAAAAAAATCAACGAAAACGTCAACGGGCCTAATAAGGCCGAATTGAGATTTGGTGAGGCCCATTACCTAAAAACGACATAAAACGGGTTAATAAGACCTTAAACATTGAAAAACTTGAAATGTAAAAGTTGTATTTGAGCATTACCAATATGACGGTTTCGTTTTTATAATAAAATAACAAAATGAACACTTCGAAATATCTAAACAGTCACTTTCACCTTGTAACGAGTTAATCTCAAGTATATAAGTCGTATAGTTTTACTCATATGTGTGTGATATCAATTCGTTACTCAAATAAACTTTACATAACACTTTCATTAAATGTTATGAAACACTCAAATACTCCAAAATAACGACATTTCACATCTTCGTATTGTCCATATTGTTTGATTACTCGATATTTAATGAAAGTTTTAATGAAATACGCATAAAATTATGATTAATCAAGCAATATGGACAATACGAAGATGTGAAATGTCGTTATTTTGGAGTATTTGAGTGTTTCATAACATTTAATGAAAGTTTTATGTAAAGTTTATTTGAGTAACAAATTGATATCACACACATATGAGTAAAACTATACGACTTATATACTTGAGATTAACTCGTTACAAGGTGAAAGTGACTGTTTAGATATTTCGAAGTGTTCATTTTGTTATTTTATTATAAAAACGAAACCGTCATATTGGTAATGCTCAAATACAACTTTTACATTTCAAGTTTTTCAATGTTTAAGGTCTTATTAACCCGTTTTATGTCGTTTTTAGGTAATGGGCCTCACCAAATCTCAATTCGGCCTTATTAGGCCCGTTGACGTTTTCGTTGATTTTTTTTCGATTCCGAGAATTGATAACGACTAAAGACTTCATTTTCTATCATGTTACAATTTTCAAATTTTGAGTTTCAGCGTTATAAGGCGTTTAAACGAACCGGGCCCAAACTATCCATTTCAAACACAACTATCCAAAGTTTTTACTATATACCCCTTCCTTTTCAAATTTTTCAAGTTTTTTTTGGCTAAATACCCCTTGCATTATGAAAACTATTTCTTTTTGCTAAATACCCTTTTCTTGTCATTTTTCGTTGTACGTCCCTTCATAAACTCGATTTTCGCGCCGTTTTTCGTTTTAATCCCGTTTTACTCGATTTTCGCGCCGTGCGCCGTTTTAATCCCGTTTTACTCGATTTTCGTGCCGTTTTTCGTTTTAATCCCGTTTTACTCGATTTTCGCGCCGTTTTTCGTTTTAATCCCGTTTTACTCCATTCATTGGGCTTGGTTGGGCTGAATTATTTGGACTTGGCTGGGCTGAATTATTTGGGCTTGGTTGGGCTGAATTATTTGGGCTTGGCTAGGCTGAATTATTTGGGCTTGGCTGGGCTGAATTATTGGGTTTGACTGAGCTGAATTATTGGGCTTGGCTGGGCTGAAATGTTCGGCTGATGGTTTGAATTGTTGGGATGAATTCTACATCTAGCATACAGCTGGATGTCACTTATATGAAAATGAATGTGTTACAGCTACTACACAGCTGTAAGTCACAGAAGTCACAGCTGGATGACATAATTTTAAGTTATTGGGCATTTGTTGTTGTGGGCCTTTTGTCTACACCGACCCAATTTTTTCCTAACCCTAGTAAAACTTCGGCTATAAATTCACTGCCTCAGTGAACCCTTTCATCACATTCTCACTCTGCCGTAAAATCTTAATTGTTTCAAGTTCTTACTCTGTAAGTTTCATTTTTTACTGATTTGGATAGATATCTTCATTGTTTCTAAAATGTTTTCTTACTTTGTATTACAGATTCAAACAAGCATGGCATCATCTTCATCCTCCCCAGTTCCAGCTGAAGGCACTCAGATCCAGTGCCCTAGTAGAAGGTGCTCAAAGACACTCACTGTGTTATCTGCTAATAACAAGGACAATCCCCATACGTATGGACGAAGGTTTGTTACATGTGATTGTAACTGGAGGATCGTGTATCTGGAGCCAGAATACGACCCTCATCATCTCCGAGTCATGGCCAAACTGTTGAAGGAACACGCTGACATGGAGCTCAAACTTCGTATTTTTCACAGGTGGGACAAAGAATCAGCCTTATTCCACCTTGGAGTTCTGTTTCCCAATGAATATGGCCGTGGTCCTCCTTCCCCTGATTCCGATTAGGATGTAATGTTGTTATGTGTCTTGAAAGTTGTTACGTCTTTGCTAAGTCTGTTGTAGTTTCTGGAGTGTCTGTTTTAATTTAACAAGTAATCCCTTGTAGTGAATTCAGAACTTGTTTCATTTAACCCATCTAAAACATTAAAAAATAACAGACAAGACAATACTATAAAAAAGGAGTCAAGATATTAAAAGCATAACAGACATACAACAGAAGTCATCAACTAGAATTTCAAAAGGTGAAACATTCAACACATCCGAATTCACTACAGATCAACATCTATACTACCATAATTAATGCGATAGTCCTTCCATTGCTGCATCCTCAGCGCGAACCCGCGATCCAATTCATTCTCACTAGGATCCTTGAACATGCGCCAAACTCCAGGTACAGATGGTACCGGACAGTCTTCTCTAAGGCACACCTAAATTACAAAACATAAATACCATGTTAAGCATTAAGAAAATTGAGTGAAAATCACAAATACTTTAGTGAAAATCATACCGGTATGTAGTGGTTTGCTAAGCCCACACGAGCCATTGCATAAATTTTCAAACCATGACTGGAGCATTGTTGATACACCTTCATCGGTAAGCACAAATATGATCAGACTTTGGATAAGTATATCAAACCAACCTGAAACTTAGTGGCAAATGCTAATCCAATCATGGGCATACTCATCCAGTATCTTTCAGGACATGGTGATCTGCTATAGTTGACCTCTTGAACAAGAGCGTCGAAGTTGTTTGCCAAATCCGGGCGTAGTCTGGTCATGACTCGTCTGTAGATATCACTGTTCTCTAACAGCTCCGTAGTCAGTTCCATGCGAATGCGAGGATATTCTTGTTGGTGATGCCCCAACAACATGGCTAGTGACCGATATCCACAGTGTCCATCCGCCCTTACGTCTTGTGCATCTACAATGTATGGAAACATGAAGAGATCAACATTGTCAACCCCGAAGTCTACCCCACATTTCGTCATTGTTGGCTGAGGGAACTCATCTGTAAGAGTGCAACCTGATAATCCGAACCCCTCTCCACCAGTGCCACTTGAATGACCAAACGCCTCTGCCGCAGTGCACCCAGCAACTTCAAACTCCCTCATTATAGTAGGCTCGTTGAAAGTAGGTTGTGCCGCCGTTGCTTTTCCCTTTTCCTTTCCTCTAAGCGTCTTATTCTTCGCCTTCGCAGCATCATTTTTCTCTAATTCTTCCCTTGCGTACTCAAACGCGCTCATCTCTCTCTCGGTTCCCCACTTCTTTCCTACCGCTCCTCTTGGTCTGCCAGGATCCTTGATTCCCGTCGGCTCCAACGCAAGACTTTGATGTGGATACTCCAACATTGTGTACAAGTCCGCTATCTGAGACCACTGACTTTCAGGAAGTTCCCCCTTTTGCCATCTATCGTTGAGCTCAATGAATCTCAACTCCCGCATGGTCTGAGGTACACCAATCTCTACCTCCCCGTTATCAAGTTCAATCCTATCCCATTGTAGCTGCCTCCAGAATCTGTGAATCTGATTGAGCTTGAATGGCTTCTTCTGAATAATATGTTGCACCATCTCGTGGATGCACGGTAGGCCTTGACATTCTCGCATCCAGTAATCTTCGCAATGTTCCTCATAATTCTTCGCCTTTATATCCTCCCATATATCCCACAACTTATGCAACGCTCTATCAGACACATTATGGAATAGATGCCGAAATATCAATTTCACTTGTGGATTCATTCGTCTGAAAACCCCGGGTGTCTTGATCCGATCCTCTTCCATGGTGGCCCTCACCTTCACAATCTGGCCCTCGATGGCTGCATGGATCCTCACAACCATTCGATTAAAACCGCCTATACTTGAACCAATTATTTTCTTCAACACCTTATGCATTCCCTCAACCCTATGTTTTATTCATTCAATGTCGCGTTTAAGTAAAACAACTGTTACATAATCAAACTAATAAATAAATCGGAAACGTTTAAGTAAGTTAAAAAAAAATTACCTGTTTGAGGTTCTCGTGAAGAAGTGAAGATTGTGTTCCGTCCATGCGCAAACAATGTTTGTCTTGTAAGGGATAAGCCACACCTTTTCAATGTATCCGACGACGCCGCTTCTCCAAGATGTTCTCAATCCTAGCAGTCTTTCCTCGTATCGTTCCTCCGTTCTTGATAGAAAAAGTCTCCATACTTGCGAGCACAACCTTTTCACCGATTCCTTATTTTTCAAAATTCTGGTAGCGTTTACCTCGATGTTGTGCTTGATATGAACCCAACACAAGAGGTGTTGAACCGGAAGATCTTTGAACACATATTTGATTGCAGTGATGAGAGCTAGTTCTCGATCGGTCATTATTGCAGTCGGCATTACTCCGGCATCCTCAAACAACTTTCTAAGCCTCTGAATTATCCACAAGTAGTGCATTGTTTCCTCCTTACCCGTGAATGCATATGCAATGTTGAATGTCTTATGCGTGCAAGTGAAACCGACAATCTCCACAAGAGGCATTTTATACCTGCATAATATATTTAAATAATGAAGGAAGAGGCATATGCAATATATTTAAACAATTTTTTTTTGATATACAACTATTATGTACCTATTCGTCTTGTATGTGGCGTCAATAACCACGACGTACGGAAACATCTTCAACAAGTGCAACGAGTCTTGATGGGCAAAAAACAAGATTTCCACCTCGTTTGATTTCTTCTTGCAGAGGGGATGCACTACATAGCTGCGCTCCTTCAAAAACTTCAAGGTCCATTGTGTAACAGTCAAATCTCCACGATCCTCAAAATGCATCTTCTGAATAAAGTTGGCGATTTGTTTTGTGGATGTTGTATTCCCTGGAAAGGCCGCACTCAACTGAGTAGCAATAACAGACGGCGTAGTCAAGCTGTTCGCACATACCGTCACAAATTTCACCTCATTCGGCGTCATTCGACCCATGTACGGATGGCCAATGAAGCTAGTGCAAAGCTTATGATTGTGTTGTCCGTATTTTACCTTCACATACCATCTATCTCTCGCATCCCTCGCCCTGAACCTATATCCTCGGATCTCAAACTTGCAATCCGACTTCTTATCCCTACTATCCCGCTCTGTATTAACAACCTCCTCTGTTTCGCCATCCTCTCTTTTCTTTTTCCCTGATCTATACACTCCAGCATGCGAGCACATTATATTCATTTGACGCTCATTGCTATGGCGAGTCACTAATACCATCATAAGTTGTCTACCAATACTCTGAACCCAACGCCTCAAGTGTTCCTTAGTAGGAAACGTTTCTTCGGTATCAAACGAATCATAGTAATCCATACCCTATAATTAATAAAAACTACCATATTTATCACAACTAAAACTTAAAACTACGAGTCCACATCAATCTAAACTATCACTTCTACAAATTATTTGCAACTAAATAACGTAAATAAATACGAAACGATTCTAATTAATTACTAACCGAAAAATCTCCGGCGTCGAAGTCTCCTCCTTCTTCGTCGGTATCGTCGTCCCACATCCCGTCGTCGGGTTCACTAAAATACTCTTTCTCATCCACGATCGCATCGTCTTCGTCACTCCCATGCTCGTTCTCTTCAACATACTCGTTCTCTTCACCGCTCCCATACTCAATCTCCGTCACATATTCAAACTCCTCACCATCACTCAAATTTGTAACTCTCCTATTTGACATTTTTGACTTCAACATCCATCCGAAGTTCCTACATTTATACACATACTACATCCCAAACGGTCATATTCTGAAAAAGTAGCCGTTGGGATAAAAACAATCGTACGCCCATAATGGGCGTACAGGCAAAATATACCCCAACGGTCACTTCTGAATTTGGACAAATAGCCGTTACACACAATTTTTTACTCGTACGCCCATAATGGGCGTACGAGTAAAAAATTGTATTTCCCCAACGGCTATTTTCAAACGGCTATATTATTAAAATTTATATTGTACGCCCATTTTGGGCGTATACATAATACCGTATTTTGTATTTTGCCTCACATTCGATGTTGGGATTTTGCAATGTCCGCCCAAAACCAGCGTACGCCCATTTTGGGCGTATGACAATGTAGTGTGGAAAGTTGCAAAATGTAGTGCGTATAGCTTTTGCCTTTATCAACCTTCCTTATAAGTGACGAAACTAATTTAACGGAAAGTACATTTTACAACTTCAGTTATAAGTTTCTAACTCTTAAAAGAACTCTAGCGATCACAAAAAATATGGTGTATTATTGAGAAAAGTGTTAGAATGTCTTGAATCTGAATCACACACTCCGACAGTCGACAGGTAGCACGGGGGTTTTGCTGTAATCTGTTCCTAATTAAATCTGATCTCACTCTCCCCTTTGGACGTAGCCATTCTGGTGAACCACGTAAATCACTGTGTCTTTCTTGTGTTTATTGTTCTCGTTTCGATTCTGTTACAACAAAAAGTTCGGGTAAAAACAAAGCTTAATGCGCGTTCACAGATAACAAGCTAATTACAAGTATGCCACCGCGTCCCTCACTAAAAACGTTTAAAAAAAAATCATAACTCATATCATGAACATTACTAACCCTCACTTTGACACGATCGAGGAAAACGTATGGATTTACCACTCCACTTGACTTGCAAATTGCAGCTAAGATACAAAAGTTGAATCGACCGTCCAATAACTGCAAGCTAGTTTGGTGTGACATTCATGTCTATATTGGTAAACCAAATTTCTAAAGCAAGAAAAAAAAAGACGTGAGCGGCAGGATTCGAACCTGCGCGGGCAAAGCCCACATGATTTCTAGTCATGCCCGATAACCACTCCGGCACGCTCACATTGCTGTCTATACTTTTTAACAACTTAGACTAAGCCTAAATCATCCGCATGAATGATCTTGAAGAAATCTCTGGCGAGAAAGAGTCTCGACTGCGGGGAGAGTAAGTCATTCTTCAAAGAGTCAATCTGATGGGGTAGAGAAGCATCATTCCATCTGATAATGGCATTACGCAGATCATTGAGGTCAAATTCCTTGGTGGCTAGGTAGTCTGCAGCACGGTTGCATTCCCCAACAACATGAAATACCCGAAAGTTATCAAAGAAAGCAAGACATTCCTTGATATCAAGAATAAAAGAGCGAATTTCCCACGGGATCTTCCAGGAGTCCCGTATACTCCTAATTAAACAAAGATTGTCGCCTTCAATAATGATATTTTTGATGTTTAAACGTATTGCAGCTCTCAATCCTTTCAAAAGAGCAGTGGCCTCTGAAACTAGAACAGACGAGTCAGGAATCCGAAGTTGATCAATAAAACTAATGCAACTAGTGGAGTTCCTAATAATAAAACTAATAAAAGAAGCAGAGCTTAATTTCTTATCAGCATCGAAATTAAGTTTATAATAGTTAGGAGGAGGCTTTTTCCAATAGACTAAATGTAGCACTTAAAAAGTTATGTGATCAATTTTATTTTATTTTGTGGATTTCAAAAAGAAGAGATTAATTCTTGGAGTGTCAACCTGTATGTTGATAAAGATCATATTCATTATTCATATGGCATGGACACCAAGAGAAATGCAACTTGGCATTTGGCAACATCATACTTCTAAATCTGCATTCAAACATTCGGTGCTGCAAATCAATCTTTGCAGGGAATACAGAAGATGAGGCTGTGATTGACCGTTATATTGCTGATCCTCTGCATACATTGATACAAAATCATCCATGAAATCTAATTCAATTACTTAAAACACTGATAAATTTAACACTAAATAAGAATACAGTGAAAAGGGGAAGAAGACAGCAAACAAATGTCAGAAATGTACACAAAATTGAAGGAAGGGAACCAAAAAAGAACTCTATCCTGCTTTTTATACACCCATTGTTATCATCATCAATCTCAATGAAAAAATATACAAAAACCCAACCAACAAAAAAGAACAGGCCCCAAAAACAATCAATGGTGTCATCTCACAGCTTGTTAGATACAGCAGCTGCAAGTCCTCTCTGTAGGAGTCAATGCCCGGGATTTCCCTCATCTCTGCAGCTTCTTCCTTCGTAATACGGCTTCTCTTCTAGGTCAATCCCGGGAAATAATCTGACTTGTGTGCCCCGCTCAATAAATTGTAGGGGAAAGAATTAAAGAATCACAACTGAAAATCAGAAGCCAGATACCTTATGCCCCTAGTGATTTCTTAATAATGGATTAAGCACTCAACCTAGTTCGCCTTCAACTGCAGATCACGTTGCAGATTTTGATCTTGAATCTTCTGCTTTGTTCGTGTGGCACATGCAGTCGGGACAAGGAAAAGTGTATATTGAATCGTTTGGTCTTTTCAGCTCAAATCCTTTCGAATCACTATGTGATCTGATATTGAGCATATGCCGCTTAAAGCTCTTCCATCTGGGTAGCAGCAAAAACACAACATGAAGTTAGTAGGTCATTAATTCATTATACATTATGATTTATCACGAGGGCATATGTTTTAGTTGTAACTTGGTAATATATCAATGTTTTTTTTACTCTAGAGACAAAACAACATAACTTTAGAAGAAGGGTCTTCCATTTTCAGGCCGAAGAGGCTAAAATAATCTAACCAGTAGGTAAAATAAAATTCCAAGAAGCTTCGTATGAAGGTGTATTAGGAATAATTAGCTATATTATCATGAATTGGTAGCTCAAGCCAAGGAACAAATAGGGAAAATAGAAATCAATCAAAATCAAGCAATTTCCACTGCGGTGGAGATCCAAAAACAAGAGGTTTTGTGCATCTTCTAGCAACTTCAGTCCATACACTATTATCGTATTCTAGATCATTTCAAAAAAACAAAAAAAGGGTTTGGCATAGCTTTATGGAATTTACTTGGTTATCTCAGCAGGTAAGAGAATTATGATAGAGCTGAAACCGGAAAATCACAATCAATAGAATGAGAAGGCACACAGACATGAATACTAGAATTAAACAAGATCCCAAAGTATAAACCCTTGGAGTTTACTCTCCAAATCCAGTATTGAAACCATATCTGGCCAAAGTCATAAGCCAAATACAGGATATGATTTCTGGATATCTCAGACATAGTGCTATTCCCTTCTTTAAACTCATTTCCAACCTAACGTCACCTATATGTCACTTAAACAAATCCCATCTTACAGCCTAACTGTCAGTCATCAAACAGGATCAATGTTTTTTCTAACTACATCAACTTTTTCCAGAACTAGAGGACGTAGTTTAAGCAATTAAACACAGGTTCCTAAAGACCCAAGTTATGAACAGATTGGTGCAACTATTTACGGTTGACTGGGTCATCAGAAAGGCAGGAGTAAGCTATACATGTTTCATAGCTACAACATTATACATTCAATGATAAGCATGTATATTATCAAGATGGAAATGTATACCCAACACTAGGATTATCAAATAGTTGTGCCAACTTTCTTTTGTCAGGTCTGATAGTCTTAGAGTGTCCACCATATACGTATCTCCGATGGCCCATGAGAAACTGAGGGAAGTTACCGCCTTGAGTTGTAAGAAATACTTCACTATATAGACAGACGGTGTAATCTATAGCAGCCATCCGGGATGAATAATTCTATAAGATGAAAGACATATGCTGTGAGCACCAGGTCATGCTACGGCATCGGAGAGAAAAAAAACTTTGAAGATAAGGGAAAGTGCTCAAACCATATATGGTGCTAGTTCTTCAATCGATGCCAACGTATCTTTTGTTTGAAGAAGAGGAAACATTTCAAGTAAAGGAGCCATATTCCTCTCAGCATCATAGATTTTCCCAGAGGCCAAAAATATAGACGTGTTTTTATCAAAGCCCATTCCTCGAAGTGTGAGACCCACCTGTGGACATGTAAAAAATAAAAACCTGGGGACATAGATGCAGAATATAGTGTAGAAGTTCATGCGGACTCATGAAGCTTGCAAAACATAATGTCAGGTTACTGAAATGTTCAAATAAGCTATAGCCTGGTCATTCCATTAATCCATGAAGGAAAATTTTGATACCAAAAACCATCAGTCTTGCAAAAACACATTTTGAAGGCGATGTTAAGAAGGAAAAAGAAAATAAATTAGAATTACCAAGTCAACAATCTAGTAACTAGAGTAGAAAAGGGATATTAAAACGAAAGGACAAAAGGGTAAAAGAAACAGAACTCTCCAGGATACCCAAAATTAAACGGAGGACAAATTGGATTTTTTTCCATTCATCAGCTATACAGAAATAATTGAAGATTTTCTATTCAAGCAGATTACTACTTTGTTGACATCGTAGACTCTCATAATTGTCTATACGATTTGGAAGCTTTGCATGCAAAGAAGACTCATCTTACCTCGAGCGGAGAAAGAGGACATTTCCCATTGATTCTAATTAAACCAGGACGTATAACTCGACCAGGCCTGGTAAATTTCCCTCTCCAACCTCTCTCTCTTGCTGCAACCATATCTTCATGTTCCTTCTTGCCACCATCAAAGACGCAGCAAGAGAAAGCAACCATATCCTGTGATGATATGAGAAGTGTTATTCTTAACTCAGAGAAAAAGTGTAGTATGACTGAATGAGATTCTTAAGAGGAAAAGTACATAAAAAGGGGGAAAGATATCAGGCCAATGTGTCTAACCTCCTCAAAGCGAAGGTGCACAGAGATATATTTTCCACCATTGCTTTTGCTATGTTCTTTCATCCTTTTGACCAATGTTTCACCCATGGTTAAGATAGGATTTGAAAATTTCAAAGCTTCATAGTTTGCCAAGCACCTAAGCCGTTGAACAGCTAGAGGGGCATCAAATGACAAACGATTTGCAAAAGGAGAGATCCTTATGACCCTGAGTTATCCACTATGGTTGAGTAAGTACCTTTTAACGACTAACAATAATGACATTAACATAATAAATAGTTATATACATATATACATTCTCCAAGGGGAAGCAAAAGTCTACAGAATAATCTATAGTATCTAATGACCTAACAGAAACATTTTCTTTTCAGCTTTATTTTGCAAGCCATGATGAATATCAACCAGAAAAACAAGAAACATTTGAAATGCTACCAAGAAAATAAAACAATCTATAGAATTTAACAAGGTCATAGGAACATTTCATTCAGCTTGATTTTATCAAATTAAAATGCTTAAAGTTTGAAGTACAAGAGGGCACCAATGTACCTCATGCAACAATCTATAGCCTCATGTTTTCCTCAATACCTATTAGAACTCATAAAGTTTGTAACTGGTCAGCTTCTTCAAATACAATATGTCAAAATCTAATAGATTTTAAATTCAGACTGGCTTCTGTAAATCAACTATCCGCAGTAGATCCATTTCAACATGTGAGTAGAAAACAGTAAACAGGTGCTAGTTCAAGTCATTTATAGGACATGCATATAACTGCTTTCAAAAAATGGAAAGGAAAAAAAATAGCACAAAATTAAACTTACTTCTCTTCAAGCAGTCTTGGCAGGATATTATCCTTATAATAATCAATAGAAGACCATGCTTTTATTCTAAAGTTATACACATTGCTCATGTTATGGTCAAACCGCTCCATCAGGTATCCAGGAATATTATTAACCACCCTTACATCATTCTCCAATGTATGGACAAAATGTTGCTCATCATAGATGTCATCAAATTTGCTGCACATGGGAAAGCATTATCAGAACCTGTATGTAAATGTTGCATGGTATAAGAGTTTTTTTTTTTTTTTGTTACTTCTTCAGCAGAAAATGTAGGTAAACTTAGTGCCAATTTAATGAAAATCAAGGCATCACGTTAGACGTCATGCAGACAAAGCTTCAAAAGTAATGATCAACATCAAGGCATCATTTAACAGCATATACAATTTACAAACATGTAATGGAATTAAGTATTACAACCAAGGCAACAGAAATCAACATGCAAAAATCTCACAAACAGATTCCAAATTCAACAAGTCCCCTTTAAAAAAAAAGGAATAGAATAAGAGATTAAACAACCTTTGAAACTTTATCAATACAAAAATCTAAATATTTTTTCAGAACTTACGTTTTTATCATTCCAGCTTTTCTTTACACATGATGTTGTTCAGAAACTATAGGCAATTATTTAAAAACTTTGATGGTACCTTAAGCCAAATCCAGTTAACATATTATTTACATCAGAAGTTACTGAACAAGATTTTGTTTTGATATAGACAAGATAGACGTTGTAGCTAGCTCAAAAAATACACTTATAGATTTTTGTATGATTCGGGCTGGTCTTTTAATGGAAGCTGTATAATTTCTACTTGGCATATCTGACACTAAAATTTGTATATAAGCAGTTATTACAATAGAGTCAAGAAATAACACATATTTTTCTAAACAGCGTATACAGAATACAAGGATGGCACTGACTATGATCAGTCAGAAGTATTCAAGCATAGGAACAGATTGTGCTACATAACACAAACAGCAAAAAATGGCACCAAAAATTCCTTTCTTATACAGATCATATAAATGTATTGTTTAACGTCAAAGGCTGCAGCTTTTTGTTCCTTCAGATTTTAAATAGAAATCCACTGTTCAATGCAGAGAGTCGCATATTAATGGGTTAATAGAGTACTGATACTTCCAAAGGATATAGAAAGAAACCTCGGATCTCTCCAGATGCTATGATAATGAAAATTGGGAATAACAAGTGTAGCATTGAGATAGCCAGCCACAGCAACTGCATTGCATATCTGTTAGAGCATGAGAGTCAAAAGCACATGAATTAGTTGATGATTATCCCAGCCTAGGCAAGCAAAAGTACTTAAAAGTTTACTACAAGAAAGAAGAAAACCGACTGATGCCCTCTGCTGATTTAAGCCACCATTTGCCTCAACATAAATGTAACCATTTGATTCTTCTGGTAAGCCTGTTATTGAGATCAGCTTCACGTTACAATTTCATTTGAAATTTATAAGCAAACAAAGATACATATGAATATGCATTCCGTATCACTCTTGAAGAACACAATCCAGTGGAGAACACTGTTCAAGCATTCATTTAAACTTAAAAAGCTCAAGTGACTGGCCTAGCTAACTAGTGCACACATATATAACGGCTGGAAGTGCATGATAGCTGAAAATTAGAAAAGCTAGTACAGAAACAATGCTAATCACCATCCAAAAGACCAAGGCAGTGGATGAAAAACAATAACTAGTCAAGATTCACCAATCACGCAGCCACCAATTTGCACAGCAGTATTCCTAGAATTCATGTTGGACTTTTAAAAAAGCTACAAACAGATAACATTGCCTGAAAATACAACCCTTTGTAACCTCACAGCTGGACAACTCATCTATCAAAGAAAACAACAATTACATTTTTTGCCACAGAGATCATAGCGAACATAAAAGCAAGTAGGCAGTGAAATTGTGTTCTGGAAGCAAAACACAAGGACACAACCACTTCTCTTCCATAGTGGAAAATGACAGAATATAGAGGACCTCAAATATAACTTGGATGAGAAGCAAAGAATACCTCCAGTGGATCTGCTTAAACATGGTTTCCACTCACCACCTCTATACGAATTTTTCCATATAGTTGATATCTACAACAATTAAAATTTCACATTAAGATACATTTATCATATTCTTTGAAAGAAAAGAAAATTACAAACAGAAGAATTTCGGTTTACATAAATGTGAAATCAACTAATATTACATCTTCCCATAACTAGATCACGTACAAATGTGCAGAAAGGGTCAATATTTGAAAGTACCCACAGCTGCAGGTCTCCTAAACCATACCACCAACCCTATTACACACTCCACAGTTTCCTCCATGTTTGAAAGTTAACATTAAGAAAGAACCATAAACATGTTACCAGGCACACAGTAATTCTTGGTTTGGTTCTCCTACTTACAGGAAAGCTTGTTAACTACAATGCAGGCATGCAGCTCAATAATCCTACCCAAACAAAATTGAACTGGACTTTTCTGAATAAACAAAAGCATAACAATGCAAAAACACATCATAAGAGCAAAAGAAGCTAATTTGCAACTGGATTTTAGTATAAGATGGATGTTGTGTGTCATATTGAAACAATTCCTACTGAAGCTGAATCAGTTATATGGCACACAATGTAATAACCAAAGACACTTGAGAAACAAATCTGATCCACACGGAATATTGAAATACATGAAAGATTAATCCCCAATTCTTTCAATCCAGCCACATTCTCATCCGCATCTGAAACCCTAAAACCAAATCAAAGCAACAAACTAACCGCATCAATGGACGAATTATCCGAATCCATATCATTCCTAAGCTTGGCATACACTTGCGGGCTCCGATAAACCGACCCCGGAGGAGGCCGATGGACGATCCCAGGCCCTACATCGAACGAAACAGTCCCCATATACAACAACATCCCTGAGATATAGATTAGAGGAGCGAAGAGGAAGATCCCCTGACGCCGAAGAATAACTGATAGAACTAGCCACGAAAGCCGTTGAGCGAAATTTCGATGAGGAGCCGATTGTCCGGCTCGTGCGCCTTGCTTCCGGTGACGGTACCTCGGAGAGCGGACCGACGGAGACTGCGGCGGCGACGGGGTGGTGTGGCCGCTGCTAGGGAGCCGGTGCATCACTGAGGATTGGTGGATTAGGGTTTGCAGGCGGGCGATTTGGGCGTGTGTTTGGTTACATCATGGAAGAAGAAGAAGAAGAAGAAGAAGAAGGAAGCTTCAATGACGGAGACATGCTCCTCTTCTTCTTTCTTCTTCTGGTTTAACTAATTTTAATTTTTTTTTGTAGTTATTTTTGTGTGTTTTTTTTTGTGAAGGTTTTCTTCTTCTCGATGGAGAAGAGAAAGAGAGGGTGATTAGTGCATATTGGTTGGCTTCTTCTGATTCATTTTTTTTAATCGTCTTCTGCCAACGCCCATAACCACACCATACCTTTTTTCACTAATCTTTAGGTTTAGTTCTTGTTTATTTTATTAGTATATGCATTTTCAAGCTTCACACACCAAGTAAATCGGATCAAAAATCTTATTTGAGTATATGTCTTATTACACAGTTTATAGAATCTATGAATCATTTTGATCGAAAAAAAAATCTATGAACCATAAAACATGACATGCGAATATAATATGTGAAAGCATGTGTTTTAATTACATTAAGAGCAATATACTTCCACAAAATGTCCTTTTTATATGAGATTTAAATTATATTTAATACTCCATAAAAAGTTTTATGAACTATAAATATTATTATCTTATATAATGATGTACTCGAAATTTTACATACAACTAGGAGTCTAGGATAGTGTGGTTACAAATGGTTAACCAAAGTGAATACGAAATTAGATAGTCATTACTGGATAGACTTATATATTGGGTTTAAAAGCCATAATTTATATTATGATATGGCCTATGGGTATAGACGGTATAGTACTATAGTATATGGTCCACACTCACAAAAATGAAAGAAATTGAAGAAACTATAAGGAAAGTTGTCCTATATTATAGATCACGTTTGTTGTTATCGAGGTAAATTAAGGAAGAGAGAAAGAAAAGTGGAGAGGAGAGAGATTGTGAGTGAGTGTGGATTTTTATATAGGAAATAGAAGATAAAAAAATGAATTGGTGTGAATTTTGACGTAAAAAGGAGGAAAAATAGTGTAGATTGATGTAATATTGATAACAAGACAAAAGATAAAAAAGGAAAGTAGGATCTATATTTTAGGACGTCCAAAATAAAAAAAGTGATCTATAATATGGGACGAAGGGAGTATGAATAAAGGAATGGTTTAACATTTCTCTTTCATAAAATAAGCTATACTTTATAGTTTTAATATATTATTCCCTCCGTTTCCGGAAAGCTCCTAGCTAGTGTACTTAGTCTAATCAATACTATTATCAAAAGGTTTATATGGTTGGTGTTGTTATTATATATTATTAGTATGTAAATAGATAAAATTAGGGTGGGGTAATGATAAATTAGGGTGGATAACGAAAATAAAATGAAGGTGGATAGGAATAAGCACGTGTAAAGGTAACGTGTTGGTTGGGTCATGTCATGGCTGTGTTGTGTAGAGTTTATTGGCTTTCCAACTTTGCAAGATATTCCCATCTTCTTGAATTGGCTCCCAACCTTCCATCTCCATGTGATTATAATAATGCCATAAAGATTATGTGATCATGTAAATGTATAGAATTGTGTTTCGGTCAATCATATATTGATGACATATACCAATAATATATGAGTCCGTTGGAATATTCTTTCATAGACAAATAATGAGACTAATGGAATATTATTGTACACAATTTAGATTGTGCAATTTATAAAGCCTATTGAAATAAAGTTTGTGTGCAATAATAGTGTACTTGATGATAGTGATATGTAAGTACTTCCTAAACTTGAAAATATATAGGTCAATTTAGTATATAGTTGAAGCGATTAGTGTTGTAATTTCAATACTCATAATTAGTGGCATTGACATTTTGTCGAGTATAGGTCAAACAATATGAGTTCATGACAGTTCACTTCATATTAATGTTAATAACGATCACGTGCTATGCACCATTCTTATTTTAATCTATCTATTATTTGATGATTAACCAACTACTAAGGCTGTGTTTGCAAAGTCACATAAACTAGTTATCTAACTAGTTATTAGTTACTTGCTGAATTAAACATGGTTTGGTGAGCCGATTTTAATTAGTTATTAGTTACTAAACTAGTTTAAAGCATAAACTAGAAAAAACAAGGGGTCAAACTAGTTACTCACTTTTTATTGACAAAAATAACGCTACTTTCTTTAACAATTTACAAATAACATGGTATATAAAATTAAAATTGGAATTAAGAACATGATTAAATTTAGTATGTGTCATGGGATAACATTGATTTTCTTTACGATTGATGTGAATTTAATGTCCATTTCCGTTCGTAATTGAACAAAAAAAATAGAAGTTAGAGAGTTATTTATACATTGCTATTTTAACTAGAGAAAGGTTTATCAATATGAAATGGATTCACAAAGTTCGGAAAGCTTAAAAAAGGGTTCACACTTCAGTTGGAACCACATTGTTACTAATTTTACGAAAGAGTCTGAAAAAAAATGCACTAAAGAACCAAGTTGATGTATACTACCATATAAGCCTCACAATTTTGTAAGCTAATAAAACAAATAGGTTTAACGTACTTATACATAAAGAAACGTTGGTATAATAATTTGTTCAGATTAATAGGGTCTACGTTGGTGTTCAACACGATTTCATCCCGAGCATAGCCTGGAAAATGGGTCATTCGGAAAGGGCCACTAGAATAACAAATGAAAATGGACTAAAATTTTAATTCAAGTAACTTGTAACTAGTTAATAGATTCCAAACGCAGTTTATCATTTTTTAACAACTTAAATTAGTTTAGTAACTAGTTATCTAACTCTTAAACTTGTTCAGTAACTTAAACTGGTTTAGTAACTAGTTTAGCAAACACACCCTAAGAAGAAGATTAAAGCTACCTTATAGCTATAGACGACTAATCTTCTAAATGGGCCACAAGCCCATTAACTCTAATCTCATAATATCAAGCTAAGTACATAATTCAAATACTCCCCCTGTCCCTTAATATAAGGCTCATTTGCTTTTTCGACACTATTTACAAACCGAGAGAATCTTCTCGTTTTCTTCCAATATATAGAAATAAATATAGGCATACGAGATATCGTTTGATTCGTCTTAATGAGTACTTTGACAATATAAAAAAATTGAAATTTTTATCATCGTAGTATATTTAAAGACATTAACGTTACAAAACGTGTCTCGACAAATGTGTCAAAAGCAAATGGGAAGATCAATAAGGGACGGAGGGAGTACATGATAATTTGCAACTTAGAAAATCATCCATTACACATTATTTTAAAGTTCTGTGTTTGGTTTTGGTGAACTTCTGTCAAGAAAAAACCAAGTTAAATGAAAATAAGCTAGCTGCAATTTCTATTTTGTTCACTTTAGTTTATGCTATCAACAAATCCATAATGCCACACTCATACACAATCTATATATACAATTTAGGAATCATGCATCATATTGCATTGCTCAATCACCACCAAATTATATATAGTAGCAAGAAGCAAAGAAAAATCAGATGATCAAATCATTGCTACTCTAGAAGCTTGTTGCAGGTACCAACTCCAGCTGCAGCTGCAAGATGCCATGCAGCATGAATGAATGGAGTTTCTGCAAAAACATCATCAGCAACAAATAGGGCACCACTTAACAAGGATGACAGTTTGTGCATTTTGTGTGCACTTCTCAGCTTCGGATTCTCTAATGCCCTCTTTGCAAATGCTACCTGCAACATTAATCATCATCTAAATTATGATTAAATGTGAAAACTTATGTAACAAGCTAGCTGATCATCAACACATGTTGATCTAGTGGTTTAGAATGGTGTGATCATTTGTTACCTCCATTATACCGGTATGAACAACTGAGACCATAAGAGGCTGGAAGGGAAGACATAGAGCGGATGCTGCCATCAGAAGTTTCGGGTTCTCGCTCCTAAGTGCTCTTGATAGACACTGCAAGTTGTTGATTTTAACTAGGTAAGTGTAAGAAAACGTGTCTCATTAAGAATAGTATGTGCTTTAATATATAACTAGTGTGGTGGCATTTGTATGAATAATGTGTCTAAGTCAAACGTTATTCTTTTCGTTTGGTACGTATTGATATCAAGATGTTAGGTCAGTAGCTAGGGTGTGACTGTGTGAGGATATCATAGTGTGTGTTCTCCACGAGTCAATTTGCCTTCCAACAAATTATTGTAATCTGAATTTTGTGAGTTTAAGATCAATAAATTGTCTTTGTTTGATGATGAACAATAGATCTTACCACCGTCGTTGCTGCGATCATGGTATAATCAACCCATCTCAAGTACTTCCTTGCTCGCCCTCTCGAAGAATGATACAAACTTGAGGCAACACCGACTCCAACTAAGGAGTTAGCATACAGCTTGCACTTCAAATTTTTCCTGCACCATTTTCATATTTTACAGTACGATGACTTATTTACATAATTTATTTGACTAGTTGCCTCAAATAGGAAGGGATGAAGATAAGATCTCACCTTGGTGCATTGACTCCAAGTGCAATAAAAGGGAGCGATGTGACGACATTCGCAATTGTTTCAACAACACTTTGATCTCCTAATAAAGGGTAAAAAAAGAGATGCTAAAGCGATAACTCACACACAAAAATGAAGATGATCAAGCTTGGTTTTGTATAATACCACATATGCAACCATGGATAGGCTTCAAACAACCGGGTCTTTGCTGCCACACTCGTCTGATTAGAATACAAAAATTAGATGTATGAAAACAATTACACATTTTAAAATATAAAATTGAACTATAAGTCATTTACTGCATCAAGAATCCTTGGTAGCTAGTTTGTGTAGTTGTGAATGTTGGTTGACAAGGATCCCTGTTTTGATCAATCTCTTCGGGAGAAAATGGCGCTCGAGGCTTCACGTGAACTCCGTGTATACCGTCTAGAGCTTTGCTCGAACTCGTGGGATCCATAGGAAACTTATGCTTGCTAAGAAAACAGAGGATCAGTATAAAAAATCAAGCACAAATAAGATGAAATATGTATTACTGCAGACTTATAGAACTAGAGAGGAAGACAATGAATGAAGTTATAAGAAGTAACCAACCTGACAACCTGACAACCTGACAACCTGACAACCTGACAACCTGACAACCTGCTGTGGAAAATGAAAATGGTGTATCTGCAGTTGCTAATTGGCAGTTTTCATTGGAGAGAATAGTTGCATTAGTATATAGAAGATGGGCATTTATGGAGAGATGATGCAGACAAATCAAGAAAGAAGAAGATGCGAATTCTGCTGCGAATGTTCGTGTCGGAACCTTCCGCATATTCGGTTTATTTCAGGTTATGCGCACCCCACCCCACCCCACCCCAGTAGAATAAGGCCCAATATGGATTGAGCCCATGTTACAAGCAGGCCCAATTTTAGTCCAGAAAGTGAAGCTGTATTTTAAGAGTTTCTTCCCACATCGGAAGAGAATGAAAGAAGATAGCAGTATATATTGATGAAGTTAAGTAAGATGGGCACGACCTTACTTGAACAGGATCTGTTCTATAGGCTCGTACCTCTGTATCCTTGAGTTCTAAGGAGACAGGAAACCACGTCTGGTTGATGACACGTGCCCATGCGATCTCAGCGTGATTAACGGCTCTCCATGGCTCTTGCCGTGGTCCTTGCTGTAGAGGATCGTCCTCGGTTCACTTTGATCCGAGGTGGTCGCATGGCTGTCTGACAGACCCACAAATCTTTTTTATGCTGCAATTTTCAGATAACCCATTTAGTTGTTGTCGATGATATGCATGTGAGCTTCTCAGTTCTTCTGTTGCAAGCCACCTCAATAGTGGTGTAATCTGTATGTGTTAAACTCGGAAATTAGAAAAATTACTCGATTAATTAATAAGCATATATATATGAGTACGTCACAGCTGAGCTGAGACTTAAAACTATGTGTATGTCATCTCATTCTCGTAGCTCTACGTTACTAAAGACACGTACATGTCCCAGAAGTTTGTTCATCTTCAAAGACTTGCATAATTAATTAGTTTACGTAAGGATACTATCACAATAATCTTTTACAAACAAATATAATTAGTTCTTAAGAATAAGACTAGAAAAGCCGAAAAAACTTCACCAAAAAAAAAAGAACTTCACTACAAAAAGAAAATCCAAATTCGGCATTTGTGGCCTTCTGAGGGTCCCAAGGGTTAGTTCTTGGCTCTTCAAAGAGTTACGACAATACGAACAAAATGGTCATCCAAATTAAACCCAACACATTTTTTAATGGAGAAACTATATATACACCGAAAAAACATTATAAAAAAATGGTTAAGTGTTGGAACTCAAACAAGGGCCACTTGTATTTACATATTTATCCGGAAAACATATAAATCGGTTAAAACAAATGTTTTGGTCCAAATTATATGAATAATACTAGATTACTTTTACGAATGTTTTGGTCCAAATTATTAGAGTTTTCAATACATGTTTGGTCCAAATTATTAGAGTTTTCAATACATGTTTGGTTCAAATTTACTTCCCATGAATTAAAATCATATTCCCATGATCATGTACTTTATTTGATTCCATTTAACAATTTATAAATATTATTTAATTTTACTATAATACCTTTTATTAAACATAACGTGCTCAATTCAAAAAATCATTAAATTAAAAAAATAGAATATAATTTAATAATTTTATTATTATAATATAAGGAAAATATATCTTACTTATTCAATCAAGGTAAGAGAACTTTTAATATTTTGAAAGAATTGAAACTTCCTGAAAAATTATACTTTTTAAACTCTTAAATTTTGAAAATCAACCAAACACAAGAAAATGTGTATTCCACGAATCAAATAATCAATCAAATGAGGGTGGAGTCTTTAAAAGATACTAACATGATATATATGATAACGGGGATTACTTATTAGAAGTGGTGGCGTTTGTTACATCATTTTGGAAAAGGAATGAGAGCTAAAATGAATGTAGACAATATTTAGTATTGTGGTTCATGGGTTAAAATATGTAAGTTTGCAAGAGTGGAGATGGTTGTCATAAAAAAGAGTCTGTAAATACAAGAGGGAGAGTGATGTTTTATGATTTTTGAAACCCAGCTCATAGTTGAGGAGTCAAAAGAGGGTGATTCACTCCCTTCACCCCTTCTTTTCCCCTCTTGAACATATCATTGTCATTTTTTTTATTAAAATATTTTTATTTTATTTTTGAATCATGATAGTAAATATTATCTAGATACATTTTGATTCTCTTTCCAAAGTGTGGTAACAAACGCCACCTAAGGGTCTGTTCGACAAACGCATTTTACAAAGAAAATAAGTTAGGATTTAAAATTTTTTGTAACAATAAGCTATCTTATTCTCTATTTCACCGAACAGATACTAAGTGTGTATGGATCTTGCCCCGCGAGAAAGGATACATGTTATTACTTTGACCAACTTGATAAACTAATAACCCCTTATACTCCGTACTAAGGTCTTGTTTGACACCCATTTTTTATTATTTGATGTACAACTTGTTTGCAAAATATGCTTGACAAAACTAATTATTATTGAGAACCGGAAAATTCAATAAAAGATTGTCTTTGAAATGATAACTAACCAAATTTTATCTAATCCGGACATATTCTTATTCTAAGTTATCATTTTTCATAATTCTTTTCAAATTCATCAAAATAATATTCCAATCACTTGATAAGTGTATATAGTTTTTCCGTGTCTTGCATCGTGAATGGGTTAATAAAATTTAAATTCTAATAATATTTATAAAAATTAATATTTTAAATTATAAGCTCAATTTCTTAACAACTACTCCCTCCGTCCCACTTAAAAGTGTATGTTTGCGGTTTTCGAAGAAAATTAAGGAAGTGGGAGAGAGAAAGTGAAAGGGGGAGAGATTGTGAGAGGTTGTGTTTTTTTATGTAGGAGAGAGAAGATAAAAAATGATTAATAACCTGTTCGGCAATGTCACAAAATAAGCTAGCTTAATGTTACAAAAACAGTTGAATTGGTAGCTTATTGGTCCAATAAGCTAGCTTAAATTTTTTGGTTTTAAAGGCAAAATATGAATGTGCCGAACAGGCTCTAAGTGTGAAAATTGATGTAAAAAAGAAGGAGAGGAAGGTAGTTGAGTGTGAATTTTTAGAAAATTGATTTGATGTGGGTAATAAGACGAAAGCTATAAATAGAAACAGGCACAACATTTCGGGACGCCAAATAAGAAAAACAGACATTATATTATGGGACGGAGGGAGTATAAAAGTAAGGTTTATATAATTAGAATTGGTAAAATATATACGAATTTATGTTAAAAAATAATAAAAATTTCCTAGAAATAATAAAATCAGATTTACACAATGAGAATATTAGTTACATACTTCATCATATATATATATATAATATGGGTCAGGTAAGGCCGACCCTCAGGGCCCTACTCCGATACCATATCCTTCCACTTTAAAAAAAGGCCGGCCCTTATGGGTAAAATCCTCTACCCGTATTCTCCCAAATTTTAGGACGGGATGGGAGTGCCGGGCGGGCCAGCCCTAGTTTGGCCAGGTCTAGTTGATATTTTTGTACCCCCAACAAGTTGGAGAAAGTAACCGATATGATCCAAGAGCAAAAGAAAACAATAAAGAGTCTACACAAACCTTAACACCCTAAATATAGAAAAGAAAAAAATCATACAAACATAAAGAAGAAATAAATAAGAAATACTCATAAGCCCCAACAAACACCCAAACAGGACACCAACAAATTGGGAAAATTAATCAATATGATCCAAAAACAAATAAAAACCATAAAGAGTCTATACTAAGTTGAGACACCCAAAAAATAGAAAATACCAAAAACCACACAAACATAATCTCAAACTCAAAGAAATAAGAAATAAAATCATGACAAGGATTCAAATACGACACCAATATAACGCGTAAGGAAACACTAGCTTTAATTTCTAGAACTGAAATCTCCTCTTTCACAAAGTTCTTTCCTAAATCAACTCTCTAAAATACAATTGTTAAGACAGTGTATCACCATAATTAATGTTCAATCAATTTTTACCACCAAGAATCAAAATGCTTTAAATCTTAGTAGTTATCAAATTATCTTGTAGTTAAATAAAAAATTCACAGTTAAGTCCTGAAAGTTATTTACTTGGGAGTCAAGGATATAGCTTGGGCATAAAGTGTGATTAATTAAAAATTATGCTCACCAAATCCCTCCCTAAAGTAATTAAGAGCCATATAATAGGGAAGTTGGCGCATGACCAATGCATATCTAATCGGCACTGAAACCGCCTCCTTTGAAATCACGAAAACGACCACGTTTTCAATTTAACCTTCCTTGAGATAATAATTAAAGTAATCTCATTGAATTCGACTCACTTTCCTTTTACTACCACACCCGCCTCCGCTTCACGCTACCTTCTCCATATATAAACCCCTCTTCATCAACGCACAATCTCAAACCCTAACCCTAAGTTCTTCCTCCTCTGCCTCCAATTCCCTTTCTCTCTCGCCTCAATCCAGTCCCTTACGGTTCGTAATCGTGGCTGATCATCTCAATCGGTTGTGAATGTTGGAAATCTCTAGTAGTAATCATTGTTCCAATCCTTCCCCCTTCTTCCCATCGAGGGGGATCGTCTTCTCCGGCTGCTGCTCTGCATTCGCTTTCGGTTCTTGCATGGAAGGCTGGTACTTCCGCTGCCTTGGCCTAGACCCCTGAGCTCTCTCTCTCTCTCTCTCCCTCTCTTTAGATCTCGATCTCTCTCGAATTTCGTTTTCGCCGATTGATTTTTAGGTTTTTTCGATTCGCCTGTTCAAATTCGGAAACCGGTTGCTGTTTTGTTCTGATCTGATCTGTTCATTCAAGATGTTGTTGAGCAAGCAGAAGAAGTCGTCTCAGGTTTCCAAGGGAAACCGCATTCTGATTACTGTCAATTTCCTCGGGAGCGCTGGCCCGATGAGATTCGTTGTCTACGAAGGCGAACTCGTCGCCGCTGTCATCGATACGGCTCTCAAATCGTACGCTCGCGAAGGACGCCTCCCGATTCTCGGCTCTAACCTCGACAAATTTCTCCTCTATTGTCCTGCCGCTGGATCTGAAGGTATGCTGTTGATTTCGCCTTTTCAATTGTTTGAATTCGGGCTTCTTGTTTGATTTTTTTGTTAGATGTTGATGTGAATGGATGTTTGTGTAACAGCGTTGAGCCTTTGGGAAACAATTGGAGCTCATGGAGGAAGGAACTTCATGATGTGTAAGAAGCCGCAGCCGGCAAAGGACTCCGGTGCATCTACTCCGGCGGAAGAAGCTAATTCTTCGCCTGCGAGATTGGCGAAGAAGGGAAGTGGAAGCTGGAAGGCATGGATCAACAAATCGCTTCCATTCAAGGTCGCCTCTCATTGAAGACAATCAAGTGCACAAGCTATTTTACCAATTTTTACTTTGTTTTTCTTTTTACCTCAATTGAATTCAAGCTTTTTACATGTCATTGTTTCGATTTGGAAAAGGATATTTCTTTCTTTGTTTCATTATATACTTCGGCGTTGTGGTCCACTCATTATTCTCCGATTTGATTCAGTCGGAGGTCGAATAAAATCTACATTTTTTTCTCTATAAGCATTTCATTGATTTAGTTGAGTATAAATAGTGTAAATTACAAAAGAAAAGTGAAAAACTATGCAATCTTGGGTTAAATAGTTTTTTCTTTTTAGCTTTTTGATGATATAGAATTATTATTCTTTTAAACGCCGTATATTCCCTAAGAGTTAAATGTTTATAAATCTAATAAATGTTTATACCGGTTTAAAAATTAAACCCCGTTTTAAATTAGGTTTATGATCCTTTTGTGTTATCACTAAGAGTTAAATGTTTATAAATCTAATAAATTTTCTTTGGGTAACATTTGGTTAGTTTAACCCCTAAAAAGAACATTTTACAAAATTACCCTATAAGCTATCGATCGAATACTTGATTCCTCCTTTTAGCATTACGTGGTTAACCAATAAGAGAGATATTCCCTAAGTCAAATTAATATAGTTTTTTCTTGGGTGCTAGAATATGACAAATATGAAAGTGTGAAGGCATGATTCTTTGTCTTGACAAAAAAAAAGGCAAGGTTCTTTCCGAGGAAGAAGTACCTTATTATAACTAATCTTACCTGGGCTTATGAAAGACATCTTCATTGATGAGAGTTTCATATACATTTAAAAATAAAATAAAATGTAAGAGTAATGTCAGATTTATTTAAGATATCAAGATAATGATGGCATTTGGGTTTCAACCTGACAGTTAGTTTCATCTGCCATTCCTGACAAAAAAATGATTAAATAAAAAAACAATCGTACAAGTAATTTTTGAAATCAAATGGTAAGAACCCTCAAAATTGACATATGCTTCCCCTCTCTTGAATTGTGCTCCCTTCCCGTTCGTCGTCTCCGGCAAGAGCACCGCCACTGGCTTCGCAGGAGCACCGTCTCCTTGAATTCTTCCTTTCTCCTCCTTCAAAACCGGATCATCGACGGAATCAGCCCAGCAGAGTGACTGCAAATCCTAATTGGAGACCAATAAAGACAGTAGGCTGCTTATTCTGAACGATTCTTAAAAATTATATGGTAGAAATGGGCTTTAGCTTTGTTTCGGCCTCTTCTATTTTTAACTCACAAAGATAATAGATATATATATATATATATATGCAATATATTTTAACTCTTTTGAATGCGATTTGATATAAGTAACATGCTATTACTAATAGGAAATAACTAGATGTAATAAATTATAAATATTATAAGGAAGTTGATTCATCAATTATAATGTAATCATCATAATAAATTTTTATATATTTTAAACATAATAAGTAATTGATATATTTTAGAATTTAAATTATAAATAAATAATTATTATTATTGATATTTAAATGTATATGTTAATTATTCGATGACATGTGATGATGTAAAAAGTTAAATATGAAACTCTTAGTTTCATAGACAAAAAACATGATTGTAGAAAAAAAGGGTTTCATAAGATGATGTGGAGGAGAGAAAACAATAAAAAAAATAAAGTTATGAAACTCTTATAATATTAAGTCTAGCTTCTTACCTACATCATCATGTTTTTCTTTTGCAGCGTAAACGAAAGCTTTGAAAGCTTTGTACAGTAAGCTTTAAAAAGGAAAAGGCTACAAGCCTAATACGGAGTAGCATGTTCAAGTTACCAAATACTGTATTTTATATAGTATGGTTGAAATTGAATTTCAAAATCCAAGGTTTGGTTTAAAACAAATTTCAGATTTTTATTATTTCTTATGTTTTTAAATTCTTGGATTTGTTTAAAAGTAGAAATAAGGAGAATAAATTATCACTTGGAAAATAAATTGATTATATAAAATGATTTAAAACATAATAAATAAACCGAGTAAAATACTGCGGGAATTTGATAGACAGAAAACTGCCAGTTTTCGAACCGGTTTCGGTTCCGGTTCAACCTAAACCGAAATATTTTTTTAAAAATAAAATATATATAGAATTTATATTTTAAAATTTGTACTATCATTTTTTTAATCAGCTCAAATATTTAAGTTGAGTCATTAAATAAGTAAATTTGTTGTGTTTATATACACAAACATGAGAATGTTTTTTCTTCTTCTAGTTTTTTAATGTCAAAAGTTCTTTTATTATCAACATAAAATTTGAAAACCTCCCACATCCAAAACTACAAGAGAGGTCGTAGTCTAGGTATTAAAAAATGAAATTTTTTCTTCTCAACTCATTTTTTAAAATATTTTTGGTGTGAATTGACGGTTAACCGGACGGTTTAAGTTTCGGGCCGGTTCGTCAGATTAACTTTTACCTGAATCGATAGGAAGGCGGTTTGACTAGTCCGATCCCGGTTTTGGACCGGTTCCGTTTTTTACCGGACTCGTTCCGGTCCGGTTTGATCGATCAGATTAACTTTCTAACACCTCTAAATATAATATGCGTCAAAATGAGTGTGCATCGATCACTAAAAGTATGTTCATATGCATGTTAAATAATTTTTGTGATGCACTAGAACGTGGTGTGTCTCGCCTCCTCCTAATAACCTTTCTGTCATTACCGGAATTTTTTGTAACAGATAATACCGACCTAATGTCATTAATACGAACCATTCTTTTTGGGATGGAGAATGAAAATTTTGATTCTTATAAATGAGTGATCGATATATTGAAATAAAGGGTTACACATGGTTGGGTAGGGAAATGACAATGATACGTAAATGGCACATGCATTAGGGACCTCACCTTACTCGATCACCATGATTCGACATATCGGAAAAAAATTGATCAACCACAACCACTATATTCTATGTATATATCCAGCCTCAAACAAAACTAGATAACATTTCACACCCATCAAAACTCAACATAAATGGCATTATTTCAAAACAAAAGAAGAAACAAGTAACAAACAGATCCGTGCAATCAACTAGTGTACCATCGAACAAAAAAAACTTAGATTGATTGAGCATATTTGTTTTTAAAGAAATTGTGATGTACGTAAATATACATATAATATGTTTTTATGGAGTTTAATCTTTATATACGTATGATTAAATGTAGTCAATTCCTATGTATTAAAACATTAAATTCAGAAACAAGATTTGAGAGTAAAGCAAAGAAGTGTCAGCTTCAAGTTTAAACTAACTAATCCCCCACCCATCTGAAATCAACAAATGCATCTCTCATCGAAAGGTCACAATTTGTGAAGAAGAGGCAATTCCTATATATCCCAACTAAGATATTTTGTGCATCCAAATCTTCTTAGATGGAGTATATATTTTCAAATAAAGCTACCACGGTTATAAGTTAGAACAATTATTTATATATTATTAAGTATTTCGAGCTATACATATCCTTAGGTTAAAGAGAATTTACGTGAAGAGAAAGCTACCACGGTTAGAAGAGAATTTACGTGAGAGAAAGTAGGAATCAAATAAAAAGCATATCCAAATGGCATCTATTTGCACACACGTGTTGACCTCACAGCCACAATCCAGATGAACACAGCTAATCAGCTAGCAATCAAACAAACAAACTGCTAACGATAAAATTACAGGATCCGTGCATTTCGTACTGTACGATGCGTTTTAATCACATTATTTATCATCAATCAATCATCTTTACTCCAATCAAATCGTGTAGCATGGCATATTTGGCTACACTAGTAACTATTCATACTACTCCCTCTATCCCTATTTGTTTGTTCACTTTACACTTTTCATGTTTGTCGATATGAGCTTATTGAGAGAAAGTGTTCATTGAGACGAATCAAACAAGATTACATATGACTATGTTTCTTCTCATAGATTATGAATAATCGAGAAAATTATATCGACATGTGAATAGTGTGAGATTTTCAAAGTGTACAAACAAATAGGGACGAAGGGAGTAAGAAAATTAGTATTCCCTCTATTCCTTAATATTCATAACATTTCTTTTTCGAGCGTTCCTTAATATTTATAATATTTCTTTTTCAGGCGTCCTAAAATATTTGCAACATATCCATTTTCTATCGATTATTTTTTCTCAATAATACTCTTACTTTATTTATATCATAACAACACTTTATTAATCAAATCAACCATATACTCAACTTCACTTTTCTCTACTTTTCCTTAATCATTTTGCAAAACATAGGGAGATAGAGGGAGTAATGAAGTGTCATTTAAAAAAGTTATTTCTTCTACGTTGTCACATTCAAATTTTATGAAGTTCAATTTTTTCGTACATACATTTTTTTGATTTTTAAAAAAAATATAAGAGTGAATTTCTACTTTGTTTAATCAAGCATTTATTTATGATAAGTTGAGAATTAAAACCGAATGTTATATACCTTGAGTATTATCACTAAAATAGAAGGAAATATTATAGATAAAAAACGTAATTAACCAAAATATATTAACAATTATTTAATTTTATAATGGATCGAAGAATATATGATTTTAGACTCTGTTGAGAATAGTATCTCACATTAGATGAGAGTAAAGAAGCCTAGTATATAACTTTATGAATTACTTTTCAATTGCCAATTGGTTTTAGGGTGGAATATCGTTGGGCTTATCTGTTGGGCCTAATGCGCATATGCGCTCGTTGTGCACGCTCCAAGTCTATCTAACCGGTCTACGTTGTACTCTAGTCCATGGACCCTCAGATTGTTACATGGTATCAGAGGGAAGTTCTGTCATTGACCCTTGGGTTGTGGGGTTTGGCTATAAAGAGACTGAGAAGGCCCACCCACAACCTTTTGTTCAAGTGTCAACTTTGTTTCGCCCAACAGAAGCCTAGTATACAAGCTTATGGATTATTCCCCATTTGTCAATTAGCTTTATCCTATTGGGTTTATCTGTTGGGCCTAATGCGCATATACGCGTGTGTGCACACCCCAGTCTATCTAACCGGTCCATGATGCGCACTAGCCCGTGAATCCTTAAATTATCACATAATATACTTACGCTTTTAGTCCGCAGCTTATGATGTGTGATAGTATTCTCAACCTACTTTAAGAAACCGTATGGGGCCAATTAGGCTAAGTGGGCCTTCCTCTGCACTAGTCTGCCTTCATTCACGTGAATTCAGCAAAAGATGCGCAAATTCCACACGTCTTTTACAATTCTGAAATGTGTAATGCAATTGCAGAGTTGCAGTATACACTTGTTCAAGTCACTTACTAATTTCAGTATATGAATCATTCGAGCATGACATTTGCTGATTTTAATGTACAACGTAATACCTACATGAACTACGGAGTATACCAACACACAAGACATTTGTCAACCATGCAAAACCTTAAGCTTCATCAGACATTTTATAAAAAGCAGCTCGTCAAAGTCTCAAAGGCAGAGAAGAAAATATCACGAGAGACAAAACTTAAAAGATTTCGACAATCCCTATGAAATGGACAATATGATATGGTATCTTGCATCCATAAATGAACCTCCAAAATTCATAACTTATATATTGTCCCTATCAAAGTAGTTGATTTCAATTTGTCAACAAACTTCTTTTCAGTATGAAAACTAGAATATGACCCTTAGAATTGAATTTTTTGGGCTGAACTTGGACTTGTTACAGTGTTAATGTGTTGTAGCGATCATATGTGATGATATTCTTCGTCATAACCTAAGTTAAATGCCCGAATCATTGTATTCTATTTCTCTTGAATCTAGATTTGGTCACACGCAAAAAAGGGCTTTATGCGTGTCAATGTACAAGTATGCGAATATGTACAGTTAATCACATTTATACGATATCGCCTAGGTGGTGTCTGGAGGGTGAAGATGTACACATTTCAATCCCGAATTAATTAGGAATATGCATTACCAAGCGACTCAAGTAGAAACAAACAACCACATGATAAGTAGGAAAAAGACAAAGAGAAATAAAAAGAAAAGTAAAGAGCGATAAAAACAAAAAACAATATTATCATGCGTTAGAAATCCTAACAACTGGATCATCTTTCACTCAGTCATAAAAACGCGTATCTTGTCCCTGAATAAGGACATATCTTGTGTCATAATATGGGTAAGCAATAATATAGTTCTAATGACCTATTTTCAGCTCTTCTCGGGATGCCCTCCAGCACTTGAGTTTCAACTTTCAACACATCTTTTATTTACTCGATGTTCGATTTCTAGTTCAACAAATGTTATACCTCAAAGCCATCCATTGCAAAAATAGTCTATGCAACGAACTTAATCCTCTTTTTGGGAGCAAATACGGAATTCAATATCATCTAGAGTCGTGTTAATGAACGTTCAGGCCCAAATAATAATATATTGGGCCTTGACCCAGTTGGGACATTATCATGGTTTAGAAGCCCATCTTAACTTGAGAGGCTTTTGACAGGCCCAACTTGTAAAATCATAGACAAAGGATAAAAAAAAAAAAACTGAACTCGAGTGATATCGTTGAATGCAAGCGTCATGTAATAACCGTCTAGTGAGCGCCGCCTCCGCCTTCGTCATTGCACATTCATGAAATAACTGCCAACTGCATTATTATTACACAATATATGAACCATCAAGGTTTCAAATCACATTCACATCTATACATGCATTATCTAGACAAACTTAAAAATGTAAACTACATTCAACTCTAGCTACTAGTCTACAAGTTTATTGATCTATTGGAAGATGTAAGGTTCATCATATAACACATTCTTGTGATTTATAGAGAAAAGCATATGACAAAAACCATGTAATGTAAGTTACAACAATGTTGCTTCTATAGTTCTATTCATATATGGTAATTGCTCAGATAAATATCACTTTCATCATGATTATATACAACGGTGAATCAGCGGTTTAACTAACCTATGTCTTAAAAGTAGAAAATAACAAAAAATAGAAATAAGAAATTAAAAGCACATTTATAACGAGAACTTTTACCAAATTTAAATTTGGGATTTTATTAATCCGTTATATAACGGCTTAGCTAACTTAAATAACGGCTTAGCTAACCTATAAGTCTACAAGTTTATTAAAAAAAATTGTGATCAATTTATTATTTCCTTTTTAAAATAACAATTTTTTTCCCAATAAATCCAGAATATATACGACATAAATTAAAATGTCGTAAACATATTACTATTTAAAAACCATATTAAGTTCTAATGATATTATTGATGCTTATGAAATCGAAAGCCTTCTATAAACCGACAATTTTTATTGTTGAGCCATGGATTTAAAAAGCTACCTTGTAGCGTTTTTAATTTTCTCCTTAAAGAAATTAAACATCATTATCTAGCGTTTTATTATGCCGTCTCAAAGAGAAATACTTCTAGTTCAAAGATCAACACACTTATACAATACACGTGACATTGCCATTTTGAATCTTAATCATTTTTTGGTGCATGAATCCTAATCTTTTAATTGAGGTTAGTCTATAATACTCCATCGTGCTGTGATGCTCACCTTTAATCCAAAATCAACTATTGATATTATCTGTCCTCTTTTATTGGAAGGTTAATTTCCTTTCCTTTTTAATACATTCAAGATAAAACAAATCTAGACATATGTAATCCCACATTAAACAAAACTCTAATACACCGTACCGAATTAATCACCATGAAACATAACCTTCAAAATTGATCACGAAATTCTCAAAAATAAGAAATTTCATCAACAAAATATGTGCCTGCACGACTTTGGTCAAACTTTGTTGCCAAGTCAACTATCTCTCTTTGTATAAATACTCTCCCATTCTCCCCTTTTTTCTCCATCATCTCTTGTTTTCTCCTCCAAAACTCTATCCGTCTCTTTCAAGCAATCAATCACTCGACAACAATGGAAGACACCAACAACCACTTCGATCAGGCCACCACGATCTCCGTTCCCAGCGACGGTGCCTGGCAGACCGTCAAGCGTCGCAAGAACCAGCCGCAGCAGAACAAGAACGAGAACAAGCCTCTTCAGAACGGATCTGTTAATGTTGGAGACAAGGACGGGAACGTGTTCAGCGCGATCGAGGAGAAGTCGCGTGACCGTCGTCGTCGTGTTGTTGAAGCTCAGAGGGCCGTTGATGAGGCGGATCTGGATTCGCTCAAGATTAGATCGAAGGATCGCCGAAGCGATGATTCCGATGACGATAGTGAGGATGAAGAGAATAGGAATGGCGTGGTTGAGGAGAGCAAGAAGAAGGAGAAGAAGAAGAAGAAGGAGAAGAAGCCGAAGGTGACTGTCGCTGAGGCCGCGGCTAAGATCGTTACCTCTGATCTGGAAGCTTTCATTGCCGATGTGACGGTGAGGACTCCAATCTCGTGTTTTGACTGTTTGAAATTGTGCATGTTCTTGTTTGTGATTGGGAATTTTGGATTTGGTTATGAATTGTTTCCGGATTTTGGATCTTTGTGGTTTCTAGGGTTCGTATGGATCTCAGGAGAATATACAGCTGATGCGATTTGCGGATTATTTCGGCCGGGCGTTCTCTGGTGTTGGAGCAGCTCAGTTCCCGTGGGTGAAGATCTTTAAGGAGTCTGGTGTCGCTAAGCTCACTGAGGTGAGTTTTTTGAGTTGGAATTTTACATGCAGCTGTAGGTGTTACGGAATTTTTGTTAAGGAGGGTTTTCCTGTCGAGATCGTTACATTTAACCTGAACTGATTGAGGATTCATGGTACTAATTGCTACTGCTGCTTGAAAAATTCAATTTGCAAGACTAAAGATTGCAGTTCTTTCCTGATTTTGTTGTCTTCGGCTGTGTCTTCCCGATGGTGCCTTTAATTTGGTTTTTTTTGGGGTCAAATCTAATTCTTGAGGAAACGCTAATGCCTTATAACTTGCATAACCAAGTCCACATGATTTTTGAAGCTGGTGGATTTGTTTATAATGCCAGCTTCCCTGCATATTATTGAGAACAATGTGGCTTGAGGAATGGTATTTATATGTTCATCTCTTTTCAACCAGTGCATGCATTTTGCTGTCTTTTGAATCTATCTCCCTTTTTGCTTCTTTAGAATTAATTATCTGTAGGTGGCCCTAACCTAAGACAACACATTGATATCTGCCTTACCTAAGTCTTACCTCTGATGGTGCTTTCTCTGCTATTCTTCCTGTCAATTAAGTCCTCTTTCCAACCCCAAAATACTACTTAAACCTGTGGGCTAAACACACTTATAAAGTATGCTTCACCAATCACCATAGTCACCATCTGACAGTGACTCTATACTATTAGAAAATATAAATGTACTTTAAAGGTTTTTAGAAGCATGCACTGGTTTAGCCTAGTAAAGACTCACTGCTTATCTTGCAGGTGTCCATATCTTCAATTTTTTCCTGATCAAATAGAAAGCATTGAGCCTAGTTAATTTTTTTTATTGTATGCAATGGCAATTGGATTATCTTGAAGGAAGTGATAAAAATTAGATTATGAGTCTTTGATTTTATTCAAATTTCCATGGAGACTACTGCTTTGTTGTGACTTGTGATAGTATTTAAAGTGGTTTATTTCTACACTTTGCTACAGATTCCTCTTTCCAATGTTCCGGATGCTGTTTATAAAATATCAGTGGACTGGATCAGCCAACGGTCTGTTGAGGCCCTTAACACTTTCGTTTTGTGGTCACTAGACAATATCTTTGCTGATTTGGCAAGTCAAGTTGCTAGTGGTAAGGGCTCTAAGAAGGGAGCTCAACAACCATCATCAAAATCTCAGGTAAATTCCACCTCTTCTCTTCACTATCTTTAGTTTTTGTTCCCAGGGGTGGAAGTATCTTTAGTTTTGCAGTCACTAAATAGTTAGTATTTTGAAGCAAGGTCATTGGAGAGTAGTTACAAATAGGTCCAACCTATAAGTTTCTAGGAGGCTAGGATGATGCTTTTTCCATTTAGTGGACAAATGGATGTTATGGGTATTTTGGTTGTTGAATGTTGATCTTACACGAAAGTGAGAATCGTGTTAGTTGATAGAATGATCTATTTGCTCTGCACCAATTAGATATAGAGGGGAAAAAATGATTTTTTCCCTGGTTCTGATGCAGAAAACTGATGTTGAAAAGAAAAAGATCTGATTCTGTCTGCATTCACTAATTTTCTATCCTTGCAGGTTGCGGTATTTGTTGTTCTCGCTATGGTATTGCGGCGGAAACCTGAAGCACTCATTAATGTGTTGCCCACTTTAAGAGAGAATGGAAAGTATCAAGGTCAAGATAAACTTCCTATCATAGTGTGGATGATATGCCAGGTGGGTATTTAACATTGTCATGTTAAAATTAACTATGAAGATTAATTAAATACTTACTTTGTTGTTCTTATGATATTTAAACAATCCTAATACGTGTTACCTCTTATTCTTGAAGGTCTGTCAAGGTGACTTACCTGTTGGCTTGCATGCATGGGCACATAACCTTTTGCCTGTTCTTAATAGCAAATCCAGCAACAACCCTCAAACAAGGGATTTGATTTTGCAGTTGGTTGAGAGGTGTGAATATATTAAATTATCTGCTATATCTATTCTTGTGTACCCTCTTGAGGTCAATTGATTTAACGGGCGCGGTTTTGTTTTCAGAATTGTATCAGCCCCCAAAGCTCGAAGTATTTTGATGAGTAATGCTGTTCGAAAAGGCGAGCGCTTGATTCCACCTTCCTCTTTTGAGACACTTCTGAAAGTAACATTTCCCGCATCTTCTGCTAAAATTAAGGTATGTGATCTATTGCTTGGCATTATTTTTGTCTAGAAGATATCCTATTTTGTTAGATTTTTTCATCATCAAGTTTGTTTATACTTTTTATTTAGGCAACTGAAAGGTTTGAGGCTGTATATCCAACCCTCAAAGAAATCGCTCTTGCTGGCGTTCATGGAAGCAAGGCCATGAAACAAGTTTCCCTGCAGATATTCAGCATCGCAATTAAAGCAGCTGGAGAAAGTACTGTTATACCTATCTTAGCTTTTTCATCTTGCATATGTTATTCCTTGCTCGAATAAAACTAACTTCTTTTTTGCAGACATCCCTGAGCTGTCAAAGGAGGCAGCATCCGTTTTCATTTGGTCCTTAGACCAAAACAGCGAGTGCTACAAGCATTGGGTATGAATCTATATGTGTGTTACATGTTTTCTTTTCGTCTTTCCATTTCATCTTATATTGATTCTTAAACTTACTGTAACAGGACAAACTTTACCTGGATAACATAGAAGCAAGCGTCGCAATCCTGAAGAAAATGTCTGAGCAGTTCAAGGAACTGAATCTCAGTCAGCCATCTCGTGAGGCTTTGAAGACAACTCTCAAGAGTTTCCAGCAAAAGGTAGGTTTTACATCATAAATATCTTAATATGATCTCTTAATTCTTTTTTCTTTACCACTCTCTTTCATTTTAGAACGAAAATGCATTGGCTGGAGAAGATGCATCCAAGGAGAAACTCTTCAAGAACGCCGAAAAATACTGCAAAATATTGGCAGGGAGACTATTATCTGGACACGGCTGCCTGAAAGCCACAGCTATTCTTGGTATAATGGTGGGTGTTGGTTTTGCTGCCATGTCGACAAACCCCGAGACGTTTGATTTGAAGAAATTGTCAGTGATGCTGAGCTCGTTCCAGACCGTCTAAATCAATCAATGATGAACAACAAGCTTCGTTCCATAATAAAGCCACTACAGAAAATCCCTTTTAATACCCAAGTTAGTATCTAGTTGTAATGTTTCTATAAGTTATAGCTTGTTTTCTTCTCTAACTTTGGTTCCCCTAATCCTTGAGTTCTTTTTCGTGTTTTTTTTTTCCGCTTTCGATGGAGCGTTCTTGTTCTCTAAGTTAACTGCATAGGCCATGATCAAGAGCCTTTCTATGCCTCAGTTGTATCCCTCATGTGTTGTTGGTTTGTTTATGAACCGAGGAAATTTGAGTTTCTAATGGATCAGATATAGTTTTCTTTATAAAATATATTACAATTCTAATGTGTCTGATATCCAGTTTAGGGTGTGTACGAATAGCATCCACTTTGTGTTATGAATTCTTAGTATTGGCAAAGACTCGCTTACGAATATATATTTACATATGATATACGAATATATATTATCATCCGGACAAAAATCATAAGCCTTTGTATAAGTGAAATTCAAGTCGCTGAAACATTTGTATAGTCATAGACTAATGAGCATTCGTATGCCATATTCATTTTTATAATTGAAATTCAGTCTCTGGGACATTAATATACTCATAATTTGAGGTATGTAAAAAATTTAGACATTTTTTACATACCTCAAATACTTAATAGTAGTTTGCAATTGCATACCCTCAAAAATATAGAAAAGTCTACTCAATATGGATGATGCATCATACACCACACCACCACCGTCTTTTAAAGGTGGCATCGGTTCATAATAGATTCGCAATAGGTGGCTAAAACTTATTTATTCATGGTCCACCCCCCCAATATGAATTACATAAAGCAACTTTGTCAATTCTAAGTTTCTAACATATACTCCATTACAATCTCTTTCTCTACTTTTATCATTCTTCATTGACCATGTTTCTCTATACATATTTTGAAAAGTAAAACTTAATTATACATTCATAAATCCAATTAGAGCTATTTATAAAACATGGTGACGTATTTTGCGTTGGGGTCACAATTAAAAGAAAAATGTCCCCTCACATTACATTTATATAAGTTGCTAAAGATCAACCATTCATCAAAATATACCTACAAACATTACTTCAATGTACATAAAAATAATTTCAGATAGATTGCTTTTCCCTTATTTTATTAATTAAATATAAAAACAGCAAGGAAACTGAATTATTAAAATAAAATTCGATCATTATTTTACAGCGAAAACAGGCAAGGAGTGGGTCCGTGAAAGCCAGCGGGTTCTAGAAGCCAAGAATCTCTTTTCAGCAGCGAAGAAGTTTCTTGTTTTTCAGCCTCAAAACAAACTCTTTTCTCTCCGTTGATCAAACCAATTCAGCCTTCCATTTCTGCTGTTTCTGTGCTTTTGCTTTCACAGAGATCTCCAGAGAGAGAGAGGAGGTTAGAGAAGTGCCAAATGGCGACTCTTCAAACATGGCGGAAGGCCTATGGCGCAATCAAAGATCATACTACAGTCAGCCTTGCTCAAATCAACAGCGACTACAAGGTCTTTCACTTTCTCTTCCTGATTTTGTTGATAATCGATAGTTTCGGAGTTTGGATTATTGAATACTGAACTATTTCATTATTTCCGTGGTTTGGTTTAAGGATTTGGAAGTTGCGATTGTTAAGGCTACGAATCATGTCGAGTGTCCGCCTAAAGATAGGCATATGAGAAGTGAGTTTTTCGCTGTTTTTCCGCTCGCCGATCTACTGCTCTAGTTCTCTTCTTCTCGTGTTGATCAAATTTCTATTTTTGGTTTCAGAAATTTTGATCGCGACCTCTGCAATTAGGCCTCGGGCTGATGTTGCTTATTGTATTCACATGCTTTCCCGAAGATTAGGCAAGACACGGAATTGGACGGTATGCGTTTCAGTTTTTCATCTCTCATTGCTAATTCATGTTCCCTTTCCCCTTCAAATTTGTTGTTTTTCGGGGCTTTTTGCGTGAGATTTGATTTCGGCTAGTAATACTAATCCTGGTTGTCTTTGGATTGCGTTCTCTGTTGTATGATCTTTGAATGGAAACAATGATTTTGTTTGGGAACGAGAGTATGCTTGTTCCTCGTTTACCACTTCTTGATGCTGTGCTTCAGTGTGTGTTACTCTTGAAGCATTCCTTTGGAGAATAGTTCTACTAATTTTTGTCAGTCATGTAACTTTTCATTACTATTACATTATGTAAGCTTAAAAACAAAAAGTTTTATTGACTTCCAAAATTCTATATGCTATTTATATTTGAGCTTTGAAATACTGGATTTTTTTCCTTCTTGCAACATGTCTGAGGTGGTTGATGCCACTTATCATTAGCATAATGTCTGAAATTCAATCAATATATAATGAAAGGATGTATTGCTTATCCTGTTGTATTCTATCCGCCAGACAATATTCTTGACTCCTGCTCATCCAATTTGGAAGTAAATCAGCATGGATCTTAAATACTCTTTTGACTTCTTTTTTACTTTGAGCAGGTGGCTTTGAAAACATTGATAGTTATCCACAGGTTACTAAGGGAAGGTGACCCAACATTCAAAGAAGAACTTTTAAACTTCTCACAGCGCGGACTCATTCCACACCTCTCAAACTTTAAAGATGATTCAAGCCCTATTGGTCGGTCTAATGAATGGCTTTGTTATAATTACTTGAAACTTATAAGCACTGTGTACTTAATTGTAGCAGTGCAGCATTTGTTTGTTGATTTTAAATGGAGAAATTTTATTTTCGAAGGTTCTAAAAAACATTGATGTGTCTGGACCGTTGCTGCAGCTTGGGATTGCTCTGCTTGGGTACGGACCTATTCTTTGTTCTTGGAAGAACGGCTTAATTCCTTCAGGGTATTGAAATATGATATTGAGACAAAGCGAGTACTGAAGCCTTCTCAGGATCCAGATATGGTATTACCTTTCATTATCCCATTGACTATTCTGTAGTCCATGTGAATATTGTATCGATGTGGTTTGATTCCTGTATGTTTCACGCTATATGTGTCTTTGATTTAGATGTTACTTCTTCTATGATGCTCTCTCATTATGATCTTTTACTATTATATCTTATTGATGTATTTTGGCCTTCAGTTGCTCTACACATTTGCTAGGGCTGCAATTATCATTAGAGATGAAAATCAACTACAGTGCTACAGGCGGGGTGTGAATTATTGGATAATATTTCTTGCCGTTTTTAGACGCATGTTTGTACTTCATTCAGCAAAAACCTCCCCTTCTTGCGGGTAGGGTGTTGAAGTCGCACTTTAGTCTGTCCAATGCAGTTTCTTGTAACATGATGCCATGGTTTTTTAGGTAATGAATTCAGAAATTGAATTATTCAAGATAAAAGGGAGACTAGAGATTGAATTGCTTGCATATGTCATCTTGTTATTGGCAAACGTTTCCACAACTGTAACCATACCCTATTATGATAGATGAAGAGATATGTCTCACTTGGGAGGAAACTTTTAGCAAGTAAGGAAGATTTCATAGGGACTGATAGCAGTTTTGTGCGCCGTTTCAAAAATGGAATCAAGATTATTTAGCTTCTTTTGTTGAAATGATGAAAGCTGCTTTGTTACATTTTTATTGTAGTTGTGTAATCAGATAGTAAGTTATCCAGTCTCTGTATCTTTGCATGCTTATGCACACTGCGGTTTAGTCCTTACTTGACTATATATGATAATAGTAATAATGGTTAACTGGAGATTCTTTGTGTAGGGTCACAGCATAACTAGAGGTTTGGACAATGAGCAACTGTTGGAACATTTGCCATCACTCCAGCAACTTATGTACCGACTTCTTGGATGTCGGGTATGTATTTTTGTGGCATGTTGTGATATATTTCCTTCAAAAGTTTATAAATTAGGAATGCTTGCACATTATCCTTTTTTCTTAAAGTTTATTCTGAAAAAAGTAATGAGAACTTTTTTCACCTCAACAGCCAGAAGGAGCGGCTGTAGGAAATTATGTGATACAGTATGCACTTGCACTGGTATGTAATTATCTTTTGCCTTTGTCTCACACTTTGTGGAAAAATGTAATTGAAGTTGGGTTTATCTTTGTTGCTTGACCTTAATTTGAAATGATGATCCTTTTTTTCTTGTATTGCAGGTTTTGAAGGAGAGTTTTAAAATATATTGTGCCATTAATGACGGGATTATAAATTTGATTGAGAAGGTATGCTGGGTATCTTTTATTACTTAAAGTTCTCACTCCACTAAATTACTTAATAAAACTTTCTGCGTCTTGTGCAGTTTTTTGAAATGCCAAGGCATGAAGCCATAACAGCGTTAGAAATATACAGACGTTCAGGCCAACAGGTGAAGCTAATTCGATCTTAATTGGAAACCTGTTTTATATACATAACATTAGTACTGTCTTATTAATTGATAGGCTTAGTGGTCGATGTACTTATTGAAGAGATTATGTATGCAGGCTGGAAGTCTTTCTGATTTTTACGAGGTTTGCAAGGGATTGGAGCTTACTAGGAACTTTCAGTTTCCAGTTCTAAGCCAAGTAAATTTCTATCGGCTAAGATCTCATATATGTTTATTTTAGGCTGTTATTCATGAATTTCTCTCTTTCCAGACACCACAATCTTTTCTGGCAACCATGGAAGAGTATGTTAGAGAGGCTCCAAGAATTGTCTCTGTTCCAACCCAGCAATTGGTATTATTTTATTTTTTTGGTCGAATGTTATGTCTATTATTGAAATAAGGGACAGGGTGCATATCATGTAATTGTCTAATTGTTCTGATACAATGTTATCTCTGCATTTAATATTATTCCTCATCAACCAGGAATTCACAGAGAGACTTCAGTTGACATACCATCCTCATCAATCCGGGTCTGATGATGACGATAAATCAACCTTTGAAGAACCACATCCAGAGGATTCGAACAATGTGGAATCAGCTGATTTTCTGGTAGATGTCCTGCTTCATTATGGATTCTGAAATCTATTCATAATGAGTAATATAACTTTGTGTGCCTCCCCAACCACAAAAGCAAAAAAAGGAATAAAAGGAGAATTTTATTGTTCACTTGTTTTTTGTTTTTTGGTCCTTTTAGGGATTGAATGATATATCTCCTAATGCATCAACCATAGAGGACAGCAATGCTTTGGCATTAACAATAGTGCCATCTGGTAGGAATTCTTTTTCCTTGCAGAATAATTTTCTAGTTTAAGTTTGTTCAATAAAAAATTGCAACTTAACTGTATGGGATGGGGAAACGTTAATGTATCCGATTTTGCCTACCAGATCCTGCTTCAAATTGGAGTTCTGTTCCCACTGCATTGAATAGTTTTGACCCTACTGGATGGGAACTTGCATTAGTCACTGCTCCTAGCAGTGATATTTCTGCTCCTGTTGAACGGAAACTGGTAAGCTATTATCTTTCTGGACCCTCTTCTTTGAGTTTCTGGCTATAGTTTGAAGCATACTTTATGCATTTGAACTTTGCTTTCACCATTAAAAACACACCTCGTTACCTGATTGCACCTATTCTCTGAACAAAACATGCAAATCATCTCCTTCATTAACAAAGAGCCGTCGCAGTGACATTCATCATTATATTTTCCTTTGTATGTCAATCATATTAATCTAATCCCAACTTGCAGGCCGGGGGATTGGACTCATCAACACTGAACAGCCTATACGACGAGGCATCATACAGGCCCAACAACCATCAACAGCCCATTTACGGCTCACCGGCTCCAAACCCGTTCGAGGTGCAAGATCCATTTGCAATGTCCAACAACATTGCAACCCCAATTCAAGTTCAAATGGCCAACATGTCACAGCAACAGATGAACCCGTTCGGTCCTTATCCGGGTCCATACGGACCATATTCTCAGGTCCAGCAACATCCCACCATGGGACCAACCAACCCGTTTGGCGACCCCGTGTTCGGGTCATCCCCGTCGCATAATCCTGCTTTTCACCCTCAAACTACCAATCCTTTTGGGAGTCCAGGTCTTCTGTGAATGATGACTTTTCTGCATTTTGTAAAGTAGATTGGGAGTTTGAATTTTCGCTGTTGGGTATATAGATGAGAGTAAAGTGTGGAAGCATTGTGGAGAAAGTATTGAAATGGGCGTTGTCACACACATTCGTTCTTGGTGGGTTTATTCAGACTGCTGTTATGTACATGTTCGAATCTCAGTGTAAATTGTGAAAAACAGACCCTTTTTTTTATATTGTCGGAGTCGTATAGTTAGTTAATTCCTCAATTTCTTCTTCTTATTATTAGTAATAATCTATATAAAATTATGTTAATCGGGGTATGATTTAAGGTTCAATTAGTTAAATAAGTCATAGACGATAGACGATTTAGGTGTAGATAGGCGGCGGACAAGATCTTGAGACAGAGTCCTCCGTGATGATGAAGTATTTTTTTTTCATTTATTTTAATAAAAAATATGACACGTATACAAAATAATAATCATGTATATTATTAAATTACAATTTCTCACCTCACCATTTCACAACTCGATATAGTTATATTTTCACTAATTTTTATTATTAAATACTAACAATTTATTAGTGTTAAAAAATTATTAATTTAGTCCATTTATTAACTAAATTTGATATTATAGAGTTGAAAAATATAAAAAATTTAGATATTAATTGTATTGCTTGTAACTAAGAGAAAATAAAAAATTTAGATTAAAATTCATGAATGAGATGAGGAGAATTTTATTCATTCAATGAATGAGTATCCACATTATTCCATCAAGTACTACCAATTTCATAAGAGATATAGATAGATTTTAAGCGGTGTTAGAGGTGTTTGGTGGAGTGAGTAATCGTTGAACGAACGGTTTTGAAGTTGTCTAAACCGGGATCCAGAACAAAGCGTGATAAAGAGTTTACTCAGTTTAGTTTCGATAATTGAGGTCACTTTCCTAATAAAAATGTATAAAAAAGTTGTTTATCCAACTGACCGAATCGTAAACTTCTTCTCATGAACCGATGGATCCGGAACGAATGGTAATCTGATAAAAGTCATAAAACTGTTCGAGTTTAGTCTCGGTTCCGGAAATGGACGAAGTGGTAATCTTTAATTTGAGGGCACTCCACTGAGAGTAAACCCATGAACCTTAGAGATGTTCATTTAGAAGAGCAACCACCAATACATACTCTTTAAGAGTGAACTCATCCACAACAATTATCACATCCAAAGGATAACCTCCATCAACATCAATCAAAGAAACCCCCCTTCCGGTCTGTGTCTCCTCAAGCGGACTCGTTCTTCATTCTTTCACAATTTTTTGGGTATCTATTTTAAGCATACCCACACCATTTTCAACAAGAAGAAAAAATTTCAAAATCAGATCTCATTTCAGACCTTCTCTAAACCCTAAATCCGCATCAAAGTTGCTCGATTCTTCGGAATCCAACATTAAATCTCTCAATCTTCTCTAAAACGAACCTTAACTCCTGGAAGACCCAACCCTATCTGAACCGTGGCTTCCGAATGAACCTTCTTTGACCCGCAGCATTAATCCTTTGCCATCGATTGTTACCGCTAGTTCTTATCTCTTCAAAGAAGATGATATGCCCAACTTCTCTGCAGATCTTCTTGGCTTGATTTCATTTTGCCCAAAAAGTTGGCTTGGAGAAGAATCTATAATTATACGGGTGACAACCGGGCAGCACCTTTATTACACCCGACAACACCATCTCGTTCAGAATGGTGTTCCGAACGAACGAGTTTTTTTTTTAAAAAATATTTATGACGTCATAAATCTCGTTCCGAACGAGATTACCCGGTTTTTTAACGGGTCGTGTCCGTTCTGAACCCCATTCCGAACGGGAAAACGACTATATGTTTCTGCGCATTGTTCAAACATAGTAGCCGTTGAAATTTTTGAAAAAAGTAGCCGTCAAAAATGTAAATCTGTGCGCTTAGGTTCTGCGCACAGGTGCTTTAGCCGTTGAAATTTTCTCAAATACTTCGACTATTTCGAATAATGAAAGACAAGTGAAGGTTTACAAAGGAGGTGTTACTCGAAGAGTTCGAGTTTTCGATTCGAAGTTACCGACAAGGTTAAATAGCTATAATATGCATTGAAAACAAGTTTCATTACATTCCGACGTCGATTGGGCATCGAACCGCCTATTCTCGACCTTAACAGGCCATCAGGACCGATAAGGCATTTTTGCGTTTTTGAGTATTTTCGATCAACTTTTTGTGAAGGAGAGACCTTATACACTCTTTATATGCCTAATAACACATAATTGTATAAGTTTTTGAAACATAATCAACATCGATGTACTAGACCCTTCATATCTCAACTAGTCGAAGAATGAAAGACTAGTGAAGGTTTACAAAGGAGGTGTTACTCGAAGAGTTCGAGTTTTCGACTCGAAGTTACCGACAAGTTTAAATAGCTATAATATGCATTGAAAACAAGTTTCATTGCATTCTGGCGTCGTTTGGACATCAAACCGCCTATTCTCGACCTTAACAGGCCATTAGGACCGATAAGGCGTTTTTGAGTATTTTCGATCAACTTTTTGTGAAAGGGAGACCTTATACACTTTATATGCCTAATAACACATAACTGTATAAGTTTTTGAAACATAATCAACATCGATGTACTAGACCCTTCATATCTCAACTACTTCGACTATTTCGAAGAATGAAAGACTAGTGAAGGTTTACAAAGGAGGTGTTACTCGAAGAGTTCGAGTTTTCGACTCGAAGTTACCGACAAGTTTAAATAGCTATAATATGCATTGAAAACAAGTTTCATTGCATTCTGGCATCGTTTGGACATCAAACCGCCTATTCTCGACCTTAACAGGCCATTAGGACCGATAAGGCGTTTTTGAGTATTTTCGATCAACTTTTTGTGAAAGGGAGACCTTATACACTCTTTATATGCCTAATAACACATAATTGTATAAGTTTTTGAAACATAATCAACATCGATGTACTAGACCCTTCATATCTCAACTACTTCGACTATTTCGAAGAATGAAAGACTAGTGAAGGTTTACAAAGGAGGTGTTACTCGAAGAGTTCGAGTTTTCGACTCGAAGTTACCGACAAGTTTAAATAGCTATAATATGCATTGAAAACAAGTTTCATTGCATTCTGGCGTCGTTTGGACATCAAACCGCCTATTCTCGACCTTAACAGGCCATTAGGACCGATAAGGCGTTTTTGAGTATTTTCGATCAACTTTTTGTGAAAGGGAGACCTTATACACTTTATATGCCTAATAACACATAACTGTATAAGTTTTTGAAACATAATCAACATCGATGTACTAGACCCTTCATATCTCAACTACTTCGACTATTTCGAAGAATGAAAGACTAGTGAAGGTTTACAAAGGAGGTGTTACTCGAAGAGTTCGAGTTTTCGACTCGAAGTTACCGACAAGTTTAAATAGCTATAATATGCATTGAAAACAAGTTTCATTGCATTCTGGCGTCGTTTGGACATCAAACCGCCTATTCTCGACCTTAACAGGCCATTAGGACCGATAAGGCGTTTTTGAGTATTTTCGATCAACTTTTTGTGAAAGGGAGACCTTATACACTCTTTATATGCCTAATAACACATAATTGTATAAGTTTTTGAAACATAATCAACATCGATGTACTAGACCCTTCATATCTCAACTACTTCGACTATTTCGAAGAATGAAAGACTAGTGAAGGTTTACAAAGGAGGTGTTACTCGAAGAGTTCGAGTTTTCGACAAGTTTAAATAGCTATAATATGCATTGAAAACAAGTTTCATTGCATTCTGGCGTCGTTTGGACATCAAACCGCCTATTCTCGACCTTAACAGGCCATTAGGACCGATAAGGCGTTTTTGAGTATTTTCGATCAACTTTTTGTGAAAGGGAGACCTTATACACTCTTTATATGCCTAATAACACATAATTGTATAAGTTTTTGAAACATAATCAACATCGATGTACTAGACCCTTCATATCTCAACTACTTCGACTATTTCGAAGAATGAAAGACTAGTGAAGGTTTACAAAGGAGGTGTTACTCGAAGAGTTCGAGTTTTCGACTCGAAGTTACCGACAAGTTTAAATAGCTATAATATGCATTGAAAACAAGTTTCATTGCATTCTGGCGTCGTTTGGACATCAAACCGCCTATTCTCGACCTTAACAGGCCATTAGGACCGATAAGGCGTTTTTGAGTATTTTCGATCAACTTTTTGTGAAAGGGAGACCTTATACACTCTTTATATGCCTAATAACACATAATTGTATAAGTTTTTGAAACATAATCAACATCGATGTACTAGACCCTTCATATCTCAACTACTTCGACTATTTCGAAGAATGAAAGACTAGTGAAGGTTTACAAAGGAGGTGTTACTCGAAGAGTTCGAGTTTTCGACAAGTTTAAATAGCTATAATATGCATTGAAAACAAGTTTCATTGCATTCTGGCGTCGTTTGGACATCAAACCGCCTATTCTCGACCTTAACAGGCCATTAGGACCGATAAGGCGTTTTTGAGTATTTTCGATCAACTTTTTGTGAAAGGGAGACCTTATACACTTTATATGCCTAATAACACATAACTGTATAAGTTTTTGAAACATAATCAACATCGATGTACTAGACCCTTCATATCTCAACTACTTCGACTATTTCGAAGAATGAAAGACTAGTGAAGGTTTACAGAGGAGGTGTTACTCGAAGAGTTCGAGTTTTCGACAAGTTTAAATAGCTATAATATGCATTGAAAACAAGTTTCATTGCATTCTGGCGTCGTTTGGACATCAAACCGCCTATTCTCGACCTTAACAGGCCATTAGGACCGATAAGGCGTTTTTGAGTATTTTCGATCAACTTTTTGTGAAAGGGAGACCTTATACACTCTTTATATGCCTAATAACACATAATTGTATAAGTTTTTGAAACATAATCAACATCGATGTACTAGACCCTTCATATCTCAACTACTTCGACTATTTCGAAGAATGAAAGACTAGTGAAGGTTTACAAAGGAGGTGTTACTCGAAGAGTTCGAGTTTTCGACAAGTTTAAATAGCTATAATATGCATTGAAAACAAGTTTCATTGCATTCTGGCGTCGTTTGGACATCAAACCGCCTATTCTCGACCTTAACAGGCCATTAGGACCGATAAGGCGTTTTTGAGTATTTTCGATCAACTTTTTGTGAAAGGGAGACCTTATACACTCTTTATATGCCTAATAACACATAATTGTATAAGTTTTTGAAACATAATCAACATCGATGTACTAGACCCTTCATATCTCAACTACTTCGACTATTTCGAAGAATGAAAGACTAGTGAAGGTTTACAGAGGAGGTGTTACTCGAAGAGTTCGAGTTTTCGACTCGAAGTTACCGACAAGGTTAAATAGCTATAATATGCATTGAAAACAAGTTTCATTGCATTCCGGCGTCGTTTGGGCATCGAACCGCCTATTATCGACCTTAACAAGCCATCAGGACCGATAAGGCGTTTTTGCGTTTTTGAGTATTTTCGATAAACTTTTGGGAAGGGGAGACCTTATACGCTCTTTATATGCCTAATAACACATAATTGTATAAGTTTTTGAAATATAATCAATATCGATGTACTAGACCCTTCATATCTCAACTACTTCGACTATTTCGAAGAATGAAAGACTAGTGAAGGTTTACAAAGGAGGTGTTACTCGAAGAGTTCAAGTTTTCGATTCGAAGTTACCGACAAGGTTAAATAGCTATAATATGCATTGAAAACAAGTTTCATTGCATTCCGGCGTCGTTTGGGCATCGAACCGCCTATTCTCGACCTTAATAGGCCATTAAGACCGATAAGGCGTTTTTGCGTTTTTGAGTATTTTCAATCAACTATTTTTGAAGGGGAGACCTTATACACTCTTTATATGCCTAATAACACATAATTGTATAAGTTTTTGAAACATAATCAACATCGATGTACTAGACCCTTCATATCTCAACTACTTCGACTATTTCGAAGAATGAAAGACTAGTGAAGGTTTACAAAGGAGGTGTTACTCGAAGAGTTCGAGTTTTCGACTCGAAGTGACCGACAAGTTTAAATAGCTATAATATGCATTGAAAACAAGTTTCATTGCATTCTGGCGTCGTTTGGACATCAAACTGCCTATTCTCGACCTTAACAGGCCATTAGGACCGATAAGGCGTTTTTGAGTATTTTCGATCAACTTTTTGTGAAAGGGAGACCTTATACACTTTATATGCCTAATAACACATAACTGTATAAGTTTTTGAAACATAATCAACATCGATGTACTAGACCCTTCATATCTCAACTACTTCGACTATTTCGAAGAATGAAAGACTAGTGAAGGTTTACAAAGGAGGTGTTACTCGAAGAGTTCGAGTTTTCGACTCGAAGTTACCGACAAGTTTAAATAGCTATAATATGCATTGAAAACAAGTTTCATTGCATTCCGGCGTCGTTTGGGCATCGAACCGCCTATTATCGACCTTAACAGGCCATTAGGACCGATAAGGCGTTTTTGAGTATTTTCGATCAACTTTTTGTGAAAGGGAGACCTTATACACTCTTTATATGCCTAATAACACATAATTGTATAAGTTTTTGAAACATAATCAACATCGATGTACTAGACCCTTCATATCTCAACTACTTCGACTATTTCGAAGAATGAAAGACTAGTGAAGGTTTACAAAGGAGGTGTTACTCGAAGAGTTCGAGTTTTCGACTCGAAGTTACCGACAAGTTTAAATAGCTATAATATGCATTGAAAACAAGTTTCATTGCATTCTGGCGTCGTTTGGACATCAAACCGCCTATTCTCGACCTTAACAGGCCATTAGGACCGATAAGGCGTTTTTGAGTATTTTCGATCAACTTTTTGTGAAAGGGAGACCTTATACACTCTTTATATGCCTAATAACACATAATTGTATAAGTTTTTGAAACATAATCAACATCGATGTACTAGACCCTTCATATCTCAACTACTTCGACTATTTCGAAGAATGAAAGACTAGTGAAGGTTTACAGAGGAGGTGTTACTCGAAGAGTTCGAGTTTTCGACTCGAAGTTACCGACAAGGTTAAATAGCTATAATATGCATTGAAAACAAGTTTCATTGCATTCCGGCGTCGTTTGGGCATCGAACCGCCTATTATCGACCTTAACAAGCCATCAGGACCGATAAGGCGTTTTTGCGTTTTTGAGTATTTTCGATAAACTTTTGGGAAGGGGAGACCTTATACGCTCTTTATATGCCTAATAACACATAATTGTATAAGTTTTTGAAATATAATCAATATCGATGTACTAGACCCTTCATATCTCAACTACTTCGACTATTTCGAAGAATGAAAGACTAGTGAAGGTTTACAAAGGAGGTGTTACTCGAAGAGTTCAAGTTTTCGATTCGAAGTTACCGACAAGGTTAAATAGCTATAATATGCATTGAAAACAAGTTTCATTGCATTCCGGCGTCGTTTGGGCATCGAACCGCCTATTCTCGACCTTAATAGGCCATTAAGACCGATAAGGCGTTTTTGCGTTTTTGAGTATTTTCAATCAACTATTTTTGAAGGGGAGACCTTATACACTCTTTATATGCCTAATAACACATAATTGTATAAGTTTTTGAAACATAATCAACATCGATGTACTAGACCCTTCATATCTCAACTACTTCGACTATTTCGAAGAATGAAAGACTAGTGAAGGTTTACAAAGGAGGTGTTACTCGAAGAGTTCGAGTTTTCGACTCGAAGTTACCGACAAGGTTAAATAGCTATAATATGCATTGAAAACAAGTTTCATTGCATTCCGACGTCGTTTGGGCATCGAACCGCCTATTCTCGACCTTTACGTTATTATTTTAAAAAAAACCGCTGCTCGTTCGGAATACCATTCCGAACGAGATGCGGATATCCAAAAAAAAAAATTATTTATAAATAATATTGACGTCATTAATTTTTTTTTAAAAAATCTCGTTCGAATCTAGTTAATCTGATTCGAATGCAGCTCTTTGTGAGTGTTTATGGTAATCTGATTCGAATATAGTTAATCTCACATCACCGCATAAAATCACTTAAAATTTTCACCTTCTAATCTCAGTGCTCCATTTTTTAATCCAATGATCATGATTCAATTTCTTACTTCCTACCCGAATATGTTAAGCTTCTTTTAGATGTGAAACTAAAGTGTTTGAGGATAGTGTATAGGCACATCATGGTCCCTCTATTACACGTACGGTAGCTATATAGTTAGACATCAACCAAATAATTCCATCCAAAAAGATAGACCATCACAATAATGTTAAGAGTAGGGCATCTAATCGTGGACCAACTTAATATATCTATGAAAACTATTGTGTCACACCCTTATCTACATATATGAGGCTTGAATCTTGTTTCACTAAGTAGCAGTACGATGAAAACTGAAATATAGGTGACACAAACTAATCTCATAAGAATTAATAATCAAGAGTAATCAACATGGTGAAATCTCGCCGAAGTGAAATTTGAGGATCTGGGTCGAGAGGATGTTTACCAAAGGACCCAAAAAGAAGAAGCTAAAAAGGCTAAAAGAAAAGCAATAGACATCCACCATCCAGAAAAATAAACGAGAAATAGTTTTAAACTACTTTTATCCCGATCTCAAAGAAAAATGCTTTCTCCCGTTGCAACCTTAACTTTATCCCTTCAAAGATTTATGTTATAAGTTATATCTTCAACTAATGTCGGGTGCGTGAGGTCATGGTTAATCACCTTTTTTTAACTCGACGGTTTCTTCCTCAACACAAACTCTTTAAAGTCTAGCCCTTCGTCTTCGTACCTACAAACAATGTTAGATTTATTTTGATCACAAAAACTTATCTCCCAGAGCATAAGAATCTAACAGAACTACAAACAAGTCTCACCCTTATCTACGATGAACACTGAAAAACTGAAATGTTGTTAAAACAACTACGTAGCTAGCCTTTGGTTAAGTTCAAAGTTAATCTCATGAGAGTTTTTATGTAGACATATAATACGACCACCAAAAAACAATCCACTCACTGTAATCCTACTGTAATAGGGTCTAAATGGAAAAAAGCAATGTTAAAAAGTTATGGTAAAATGGAAAGCATGAAACATTGAAACGGCATTAGGTATCTAATCAAAATCAACCTGCTAAACTTTCATTCTGCAGAAAATAATTCCCACATCGACAATGAGAAAAGAATATCTTTACTATATAAATTCCATCCCAGGTTGGAGTATCGCCGAGCTGTGTAGCGACAGCCTGTAACTTGAGCAAGGGCTTTAAAGTGGTGGAACCAGGTCTGGCCCACTTGGTAGGCCCAATTCGGCTGCATTCAGCTGGCCCGCCCGTTCCAAGCCGAGAGTTGGGCTTCGTGGATTGGGCTAAGGCCCGGCCCAAGTTGTCTCTAGAGCGGAGGGCACCGCGTGAGGCTTTAAAGTGGTGGAACCAGGTCTGGCCCACTTGGTAGGCCCAATTCGGCTGCATTCAGCTGGCCCGCCCGTTCCAAGCCGAGAGTTGGGCTTCGTGGATTGGGCTAAGGCCCGGCCCAAGTTGTCTCTAGAGCGGAGGGCACCGCGTGAGGCTGGTTTCACAGAGCAGCGCTCACCTCCCGCTCTTGGCAGTGGAAGGACCACGGGCCGCCGCACCGTTGGGCCGTGTTACCTAGTGGGCCTGGCCCAGCTGAACCACCACTTTTTTTATATGTTACAGAATATATATGGTAATTTGAGAGACCGAACAAAATTCGATTGGCGAAGCTCCTAATGGAAGAATTTCTAAATATTCATGGATTTGAGTTATATTTTTTACTGTTTGAAGTATGCTTAACGGCATAGAATAGAAAAATCGTATTTTAAGTAACAGAAAACTAAACACCCGAGGGAGCAAACACAATTGACTATCATAACGTTGTTCTCATCTAAATGAATGACCTTTTTCTGTGCTCTAGTTTGTACGCATTTATACAAATACACCCAAAACTAAATCAGGTTTTTTCTATATAAAAAAGTCCCGACACATCGTTACAGCGCCCAATACTGAGCGGGAGTTATAAAAAAATGGTTACGAGGTTTTCCTGTTTTCATTTATAAGTTATAAATTGAGACTATTTAGTCGAGATAAAAAATAAAATTATATTATATCAACAAATTAATAGGTTCCTACTTTTGATGCACCATGGATCGCACATTTGTTACGTATTGTATAGACTGATATCCATTCGTACCGTATGAAAAAAAAGAACTTTGGTTGATACAAAACGAGTGAACACCAAGACTGCAAAATTACAAAGACACGCCTAATATTTATACATTCTGGATGAATATAGATTAATTCGAGACGTATAGAAAAAGAAAGTTCATATGTTCATATATTCATTCGAAACGTATGAGAAAAATAAACCTATGAGCATAGGTTCATTTGAAACGTATTAAAAATATGTCAAAAATAAAAAATGGGATGACTCAAATAATTGTGTATAAATATCTCTCATTTGCCTTTGTCTATCTAAACTCTACTTTCCAAAAGCCTTCATTCCATCCTTATTTTTTACTTAGCATAGTAAGGAACTCTTCATCACCATAGCCAATCTATTCTTCTCTCCATGGCCAACAATCCAGACAACGATTTTCTGGACCAGATTTTGGGAATTCAAACCTTTGCTGGAGGAGACCCAAATTTGGCGGGAACTTCCTCTTCTCCTCCGATGCTTCTTCAGTTGAACTCAGGCGAATTCTCCGGTCACCTCGCCGGCGTTTACCATCAACAATCTTTTCCGTTAGGATTGAGTTTGGAGCAAAGCAGAGGTGGATTTTTTAGCCCGGGCGACGCCATTAACGGCGTTAAGCAGTTCTCAAATGATCTTATGCACCCTAGACCTAATGCTAGTAAGAATGTAAGTCATTTTTTCAGTTTTTATGTCTATTAATTCATTAATAATGATTAAGTAGAGTTTAAAACTTTGGAAATAGTCCATGATGAACAACTCGATTTATTAAAACTAATCCAATTACTTTTATGGTGCAATCAAAGGTATCAAAGTATAATGATTAGTTTCTTAGTGAATTTCTCCAATGTCCTTATGAAATTATCATTTCCTTTTGTAATTGTTTGGATTATGTTTTTATTGGATTAGGTTTATCATGGTCAGCCGGTGCATAATCATGTTCCGGTAGGGTCACATCAGCCGACGGCTCGACCGAGAGTGAGGGCTCGACGAGGTCAGGCGACTGATCCACATAGCATTGCTGAGAGAGTAATTATGCTTGCAAAAATCTTTACCCTAATCTTTTGTTGATTCTTTTTATGTCTAGTTCTGATTTTTTTATTCTTCTTAAACAGTTGCGTAGGGAGAGAATAGCTGAAAGAATCAGGGCATTGCAAGAGCTTGTTCCTAGTGTTAACAAGGTCAGTCAATCTCATTCTAGTTTGCTATAGTATTTTTGGTGTAACATAGCATGTTACACTAGTGTTAATTTAGTCATTTTGGGCGTTTTCAGACGGATAGAGCAGCTATGCTTGATGAAATTGTGGACTATGTAAAGTTTTTGAGGCTCCAAGTGAAGGTAATAGGGTAACCGACCACTTATCTTCTCTTGCTTTTGACTTTTCTTCTGGCTTTCATGTTTTCCTAGTGTTTTCTCTTTGCTGTTAGATGACCTACGAGGTGTTTCCTTCCCTCGTATATGATACTCCCTCCGTCCCTGAAAGTTCTTCCCATTCCAAATAATTTTACTATTCGCGTATTACTCGAATTTGTTAGATATCTTACAATATATAATATATAAGAACAAATATAGTGATATGGGGTCTTGTTTGATTCGTCTCATTGAGAACTTTATGGTCTCATCCTTCGGGATGCTCTAGGGCGGTTTATTCTTATTAGGTGACCCCCTAAATGCTTTCTTATTGAAAAAAAAAAAATTCTACCATGCTCGTTTGGTGAAAACTAGTGTTCGGTCCCGTGCCTTTAAAAGGCACGAAAGACTTAAATTGTATGTTTTATGAAAAGCATTTGTCTAATAAGTTCAGAAAACATTTAAAATATAATTTGTTTGAGAATTCAGCAAAAATACATAGTTTTAAAAGCACGTGGAAAATATGAGTATCTCTAGTTTAGCAAAAACCTGGGACAACTTCGAAGTAGGTTAAAGTTCGGATGAGTCAACGATAGATCACGAGACAATGGAATCAGATTCAACAAAACCCTTGCGGAAACATCAAGACCAAAACAACTGCTTAGTGTAAATTATTATACGCCTGTGTATATGTGAAATATGAAACAATGATGTTATTTTGTAGTTATACCCCTGGATGCAATGTTGTTCAATGTAATTATAAAAATTCATAACTTAAATGTAATTAATTATACACCTGTATACATTGCTGCAACAAAATATAATCACATTAAAGAAATTTATCTACTAATGGTTTGATCAGCAACACTTTGTACACTAAACTCAAATCTAGATAATCTTAAACGACACATGCGTAGTCTCTTTGGCACGTGGGACATGTGGTGCCATAATATAACCAGGTCCGAATACAATCGGAATGAAATACATGTGTACAAGGCAATCTCGAAAGTTCCATGCCTAAACCTAAACCAAATGGAATTAAACAAATTACACACTGACCTCCCCCACTTTGTTGAAGGGTTGCAACCTCCAACAAAGCGTGTAAAAGATTCGTTGAAGAATCAAATGACTCTGATATGTTGTCGGGTGATGGAACAGGAGGTTCAACCAACTCATCTTGCTCCAAGTCAATGATTTGTTGAAGTTATCGAACATTGACAATAATATTTGGGCATCTGTGGGGATACAAGGTTGGAGCTTGTGAAGTAAGATAATTACTGACGAAGTCCTGTACAAAGCCAACAACGCATATGTTCTGTATAAAAAAAGGTATGTCTGCTCCATCCAAAACAAATCTTGCGTGCGTCTCACTTATGGGAATACCACCCCATTCAGAAGAGAAAGTGAAATTTTTCACTGTTGTACCGACTTGTTGACGGTATAGTATTACGAAACATCCCTCCATATCTCTCACAGTTTCATAGTGGGTTGATATAGTGATCATATAATCCCCAAAGAGGGGATGATACATCCCCTCGGTTATTTGTGGAGGCAACACGTTTAGATCAACTGAGTCGTTTAGAGACATAGTTAACCTAATTGTACATATACAATTAAAGATTTTTTGAAAAAAAATATGATATAAAAAAGAATTAAAGGAATAGAATGTAATTTCAAGCATAAAACTAATAAACAATTCACATCAAAATGAAAAAATCACGCATTACAAATCTACCCATCACAGCCAAGTCACGATTCATCTAAGATCATGTAATCGAATTATAATATATAGGGTATTGCAAGGTTGATGGTAATTGCAAAGTTGCTAAGATAAACTGAAGCTTAGAATATAATACTAAGGTTCATAATATTCAGGATAACTATAGTTTCATGTACTCACTTTTTAATGACATTGTTGTTTTGATGATGTTAGACAATGATGCTAAAACAAAAGACACCCTATATAAGCCAAACAAATGGAACTATGTATGCGGCATTTATCAAATTTCATAAGTTAAACAATTTCAGTAATGTATGAATTTGGAAAATACATTAAACCAAGGTTAAAGAAGGATGTATTTACAAAATAGAGATCAATCATGTAAGGAAGAAAAGAGTTTTGAGATTAAAATTTACCTAACAAATCGAAGCAGGAGGTTGGTATCGGAATTGGATTTGCAATAACTTGTATAGTGTTCGTAGAGAATATCAAACTCCATGATAAACAATTTAATAGCCATAGAAACTGATCGATTATGGAGGGAGGAGGTGGAGAAGATGGAGGCAAGAGTGGAGATCGAGTTTTACAGAAAGAAAGAAAGAAAGAAAGAAAGAGATCGGTGTAATTTAGGGTTTAGGAAAAGAGAATTAATTGGTATTAAGTATTATATTATTATTCAAAATTTTATCTAAAAACAAAAAAAAATTCTTCCCTGCTAAGTTGGATTTTCCATAATATTGTTCCCAAATAAAAAAAAACGTATAAAATATTCGTCAACACAGAACATACTTACAAAGAGGAATACGAAACTGACTGTAGAATATCATACGCCCGTATACATTACTGTTTCGAATTGCCGAATACGAACATGACCGTAACATTTTATACGGTCGTAATTATATCTGTTTTGACGAATACGAAGCAAGTTGTAAAACACTTTACGCCTGTATTACGTATGAAACCTGCATATTTTTTCTGGAAAAAAATTCTTACTGTTTCATTGAAACTATTTATAAAATGGTAAGAAACATTAGTGCATCAAACACCAAAGAACAAATTGTTTTATTTACATTTTGAAGCAATACATCACACTCTCTGCAACACTTCTTTGTACACAACATTAACGGTATGATTTACAACTTCATTGTTCTTGTCAAGAATCAAGAATTTTAAGTATTTTCGATCTGTGACTCGTGAGACTCCCACATAAAACTGACCATGAGTGAAGACAGGCCTTCGAAGAAATATCCCTACATTAGACAAAGAGTGTCCTTGGCTCTTGTTTATGGTCATTGCAAAACAAACCATAACCGGGAACTGCCTTCTTTGGAACTTGAAAGGCAATGTTGAATCTGAAGGACTTAGAAGCATTCTCGGAATAGCAACTTTATCACCAATATTGCTACCCGAAATTACAACCGCCTCAATGACTCTCGTCCCAAGTTCAGTGATTAACAACCTGGTGCCGTTGCACAGACCGGACGATTGATCGATATTCCTCAACAGCATGATAGGAGCACCAACCTTTAGCTTGAGCACATGATTTAAAAGACCTGAGCATTTTATGCTGTTTAAGAAGTCGGATGAGTATAGCAACTCATTGATAGCAGAACCGCCATCTGCCTTGCATATACTATCCAAACTGTAATATTCTGATGCAGTCTCATCCAGTAATGACATCATGTACTCGTTGACTTCGTCAACAATGTCATGGGTCGGAGCTAGAATGGCTCTCTCTTGAAAGTACCCATGACAGTTCAGATTTTGTATGAAGTCATGATAGGTTGCACGAACAATAGAAGAAATCGGATCATCTTTATTTACCTCGGTGATCAAGAATTCGGGAGGAATTTCTACTGTGTATTCACCGTCACCCGATTCCCCGATATCACCATCACCAATTTGCAGTATCCAATTTGCAAATTTTTCAATCTCTTGTGCATCAGGATCCGACGCATTATGTTGAAGCCTCATGTTTTTTGTGAGTCGCAACACCTACATATGGTACAAATACATGAGAGAAGGACAGACAAAAATAGAGAAAACCCATTGAGATATAGTTGTATGCTCTAACCTTACACTCATGCCACAAGTACGAAGACGTAATGGCAGTTGCAACAATATCTCCTCGACTTCCGTGAGGAATTACAGGCAATATTTGGCGAAAATCACCACCAAAAACAATAACTTTTCCACCGAACGGCTGGTTCATACTATTCGGGTTCGAAAACCTGAGAATGTCCCTTAACGTGCGATCAAGGGCCTCAAAACAATACTTGCTGACCATTGGCGCTTCATCCCATATGATCAGCTGAGCCATGATCAACAATTCAGCAAGAGGGCTCCCTGCATCAATTCTACAACACGAAGTATCATCAACATTCAAAGGAATACGAAATCTTGAATGTGATGTCCTTCCTCCGGGGATAAGCAAGGAAGCAATTCCACTGGAAGCTACATTAAGAACTACATCTCCTTGTGACCGTATAGCTGATGCCAATGCTCTTCAAATATAGGTCTTTCCCGTCCCTTCATAGCCATATAGGAAATACACGCCTCCTTGGTTCATTGACACGGCGGTCAAAATCTCCTCGTACACTTGTTGTTGCTCCATAGTCATGGTGGAAGTGAGTTGCGTATGCTCCGTGGCCAACTGTGGGATGTCATAACGAAGCTCTTCCTATATCATTCTATTGCCAGCTTCCCTCAAGAGTGTGAAATCTGGCTGAGGCATTACCGGATATAGACTGAGGCTACTTCCATTCCTTTCCAATAGTTTATCAATTTCGGCGAGAGCATAGTTTTGCAACTGCTCATCGGAAAGGTGTAGATCTACAGAAAGTTCATGACGATTAAAGATATATTGAGACAGTAATTAAATTGTATGTGGAAAGAGGTTTTTGTACCTTCTATTTGCAAATTTCTTCTTTGTGTGTAGAGAACATCCTCTGATAAAAACTGTCATGTTTGTTCCCATACATGTTCATGTTTGTCGTCTTCTTAAATTGTATGTGAGTCGTCGTCTTCAAACATTATGCTCTGTTCATCCGGAAGATGCACGTGTAACCTTACAACACCAGGCTTTCTATAGTGGATAGGAAGAGCAGACATTCTCCATACAGCCTCACATCCCGAGAGACAGGATTATATCTTACACTTCCTGATCATTTAGGAATGAGCTTGAAAATGTGATCAATAGCCGTTGTTGAGACACCTACCAATCCAATAAAAAGTACCAACTTAATACACAATAGGTATGACCGCAAAAGTGAAATATAAATTGATAGAAAGAAAAGATACATACCTCCCACATCTTCTGACGCAATAGGCTTGGCAAAGATTACTGCAATCCAAAGTTCGGGAAGTTGACAAAGTTCAACAAGTATACAACATTTTTCTCAATATTAAGAATTAGAAATGAGAAGTTACAACATGTTAGAACTTCAGGGATCCAGATTGTGAGTTGAAGAACAATACAATAGAAAAAGAATGTGACCATGTGAGCAGTCGTCGACCTCACTAAGAAGAAATTGTATATCACATACACTTTCTTCCAGAATCTAACTATAAGGCCAACTAATATAATACTTCAACCTAGCAACTTCAATATTTTAGTTTTTTCTATTCCAAAGTTCATGATAGTCTAATTGCTTTCTAACCTAGCAACTTCTATGGATGTCCAACAATGTGCCAATAACTAAATGACCGAGGGACAGTGAGAACTCACATCAGAAGTGTTACTGATAAAGTTAAGTTGATCTCCCCATAAAAAATCATAAAACGTCAACAACCGAATGAAGTGAGAAAAGAATCAGATCACAGTAAAAAGTACAATCAGAAAATAGATAAACAAAACAAAAATTATGTACATGTGGGAAATCGAATCAAATAGATCTCATGCCTCTTCAATAAAAGCATTAGTAGTAACCTATCCCAACTCTCAAGAGTTGAGTAAAATTAAAATGCATGCAATCTTTTCTTGGAGCTACAACTTGTGGCTTCTTCTATCAACATCCATAAAAAAAAATTAAAACACTTCTTTTATTTATCCAATAGTAGTGCATTCCCATAAAATTATCAAGCAAAATATTGATAATGTCTGTAAATTACAGGGAATAAAATTGAATTAAAAAAAACATGGTTGTGAGGATGGTTGAGACTATGACACCAGTCTAAAAGAAAGGGTCATATGCCCGTTGTCTTGACTTGGTTTTACCTTTACCTTTCTCGTTTTGACATCAATCACTAATCTTGAGCTCCTCTTGTTCAACCTAGTATAACCTCCGTGCCATATACAGATTAATTCAATTTACTAAGTTTATAACTAATATCTAATTAATTTTTTGATTTGGTTTAAGATTTCTCATACAACCATCAATTTACTAAGTTTATAACTAATATCTAATTAATTTATTGATTTGGTTTAAGATTTCTCATACAACCAACAGTTCCGCTGGCTTAATATACTGGTCACCATATATCAAGATAGAAAAACATATTGACAGTTGACTGGGTGACTTTAAGTACAACGCACAATCAACGGTTACGTGCTCAACCAATCACGGAAACACGATTAGCCAGAAACAATTGGAGATACCGGGTAAGCTTAGGCCTAAGAAAATAGTTAGAATTCCAATGCATTACATGATACGAAGTACTAAGAAACCATCGTTCTTTCAGGATGCAATTTGAACATCAAATAAATTCAATATAAATTTTATAGCTTTTGTTTACAAAGTAGACTTCTCATTGCAATACAGTACATGTTAAGCAATATATGGTGCTAATTTATCATAAACACATACCTTTTTTATTGTCATTCACTAAAATAGCAAATATGATTAGCACCAAAGATCACAGGAGAGTTCGATCGAGGAGCTTTGGCCAACTTCCTCTGTTTTCATAGCTTCTCTCATTCTCCCAACCTCTGTCCACGTATTCCTGGTTGCATATCTATTTGACAACACCATATAAACTCCATCATTCCAAGGTTCTAGCTCAATTAAATGCTCAACAACATACCCACTCACCCATCTTTACATTGCTAATATTTTTCACATGCATCCATCATACATCCCCAGATCACCACATTTAGCTCCATTAGCATATTGTGAACCGTTTTTCTTGCTCTTAAGCAACCCAACACGACCAAGCAGTCCAATGTGGATCCTTAGTGCTTCATTTGAGTTGTATTGTATAAACATCACTCATCAACTCACCTGGTTTAAAATATTCACGTTTCAGTCCTTCTGGCTTCTGTTATCAATGAGCTTACATGAACTCGTTCATGATAGTGAGTCATGGTTGGTACCCTTCAATCCTTGCCAAGCATCCTTTTCATCTCATCGGTTTTGTCTAGTGCAATGTTGTAAGAGAAGAATAACTCCTGAAAAAACGGCATGAAATTGAAAGAACTTGAGAAAACTGTGACAGCATGGGCATCAGTGTATCAAGAAAAAACCATATAAATAGATCAGAAAATTTCATGGGTGCTCAATAATACTGTCATATGCTTCATCAAAATGGAGACTTATCATTAATAAACCTATGTACCACTCATGTTATCAAGGCATTAAGCAAAACACAAACAACTCCACTTCTGAATATGCAATATAACATTATCAAACTGATTTTTGAATTCCTTGAATCCATCTAATGACAGAAAGATTACGTTCCTATAGCTGGTTCTCCAATTTGTATGCATTTAATAAACGCTACTCAGTAGAAAGATTACGTTCCTATAGCTGGTTTGATTAAAAAACCAGTGGAAGAGTGAACAGAATTTGCATTCTGAACAATTGTTTTTCATAGACCAAACTCCATTTCGTCAACACTAGACAAAGCTCAAAATAGTATGATAAAATAGGGTAAAGAGTGATTACTAAATTTGCATATTTCGAACAATCGAGTTCAAATTCAGTGTAGACTAAGGAGTGACAGTGGATAAAGCTAAAGTAAGTAAGTTTCTAGGTATACCATTATTATAAATCTCCTCCAAAACTGATCAGAATGCATGGTCAAATAACTGTTGTAAAATAGGTAAAACAACTAATAGATATGTAAAAACATTGTTGACTCTTCCAACCTATTGTTGTAATCAATCTCCTAAAAAATATTTTCTGAAGTGGCTTGTTAGTTGTCACAAATGTGTGCATCTATTTAACTTGAAAAATGTCACTTTAGACAGTTTTAAGTGGCATAAAATTTTCCAAAACCCTCCCAATAATAAGGTAGATGAAAACATCATATCATGGTTGAAAAAGCAAATACCAAAGTGCGAGAGCAACCAAAAATTCAGAAGTTAAACAAACATAGAACAATCTACTTCGCACCTAAATCTGCATAGGCATTCATGGTTTAACAATCATGCTGAAGAAGAAAAAAATATTACCTTCTGATGGTAAACATTGTTAAGCATGTAAGTATAACCCACGAGCAAGCTTCAGTTTATTTTGAACCTGTTACGAGTCTGACAATACGCGGTTCTTCTTGAACTCTTCTGGAAATACTAAAGTGTCTCTTGTAGTCTTCATTCCCGATGTGCTTCCTAACCAATATGAGAAGATGCCGGTAAATTTTCATAGCATGTAAAGCTTCGAAACCCATTCTATTGCTCGTAAATACTTCTCTTTTTAGGCTACTTCAACTTAGTATATCACCTCCCTGCGCATCAAGTCAATCGCTTATGAGTTGTGATGCATTGAGATAGAATATCTTATTGGTAATATCTCCAAAAAGATACTCATCCAGATTTAAAAAAAAAAATTATCTGCTTCCATTCGTTTCTTCTAGAATTCACTGGTATCACATGCTCAACTGCTCATGACTCTACGACATATCATTTCAGAAATCCAAGAAAAAAAAGGCTCTCCACTAAATGATGTCATGCGAGAAGTTTATGGAAACAAACAAAGCTTTTGAATAAATCTCATAAACTATGGATAACAATGAAACCACTGACCAATGACTACATATTCAACGACAAAATAAGATCTAAACCCTCATGAAATTTCAAAATCAATGTTCAATTTTGAATAGCGTGGTCTAATAATTGACCTCCTGATGTCAAAATCAAACTACCTCGGAAGATTGACAAATCAATTTCCTACTAGAACAACTCATCAATAAACCAATATTCTTAAACAAAACCTCTTCAATTTAAGAGAAACATATGTTATTTAGAGGCTCTTGTCAGAGGCTGGTGGTGGTGGTGAGAGAAATTAGACACATATATAAACGAAATTGAGAAGTGTAGAGTTAGAGCACGTACTCAGATTTGTGGAGATCAAACTCGTCGAAGTTGGTGATGACCTCCTCTACAAACTGTAAAGCTAGGCAACGTTCAGCCAAGCTAGGCAAAGTTCAGCAAAATTACCTAAAATCAACATCAGTTAAGCAAAATTACGAAATTTAAAAGAGGAAGCAAACAGTTCAGCAAAGCTACGATATTCAAAAGACGAAACAAACAGCAGTTTCCAGAAATTAATCTAATTCAATCACATGAGGAGAGCCTTCTCTGGACTGAGTTGAATCGGAAATAGCAAGCCCTAAGAAGATAATTTCCCACCCTGCAGTTGACCAAAGACAGTAGTTATTAGTAGTTGATAAAACAAATTGAAACCAAATTATACCTGAAATGCAGTGAAAGATTCAACACTTGAGCATACCCTACAAATCGAAGAAGGATTGAAGTAAACATGGATTTCACTGAAAACGAAACCATCTTCCAGAAGCTGTGGCTGTTCCTCTCCCATGTGGGCAGTGTTAGGTTCGACTTCCATCGGGTCTACGCCGCCAGAAATCTCCAATTTCTCTCCGTCTTGGTTGAAGGATGAAAAGAAGCATAGGAAGCTTTATCGGAATCCTGCTCCTTCTGGACAGGGACGGAGAGACCGCAATCGTTGCTTCGCTTCGGCTTCGGTTGTGAGGAGGCGGCAGAAGAAGGGGCTCCTGGTTTAGGTCTTGCTTCCATTTGAAATCGGGATTTTGAAAGGAATTTTTTGGATTTCGGGGCTGTGGCGCTTGATCCATGAGCGTCGTCGGGAATGGATTAAAGTGAGTGGTGCAATGTTCGTAGTTTGAATTGAAATAAGGTGAAAAGAATCGGTGTTCGTTTGTTGCGTGCTACTTGAAAGCCATAGCCTTCACAGGAAGGAACGGTGTGGTAGCAATGGAGGTTTGGTGCAGCGGTTGAGCGAGCAGAATAAAGAGGTTGAAGAGATTGAAGAATTGGAGCAGATCTGATCGACGATTCGAATAAAAATTAAAAAGGGAGAGGTTATGGAGTGAGATCGTGGAGGCAATTTCAAGATCATCAGGCCATCTTCTTCCTCTAGATTCAGTTCAACAGCTCTTCTTCCAGTTACAATCTCAAGCACAATCAGTCCAAAGCTGTAAACATCCGCCTTCTCTGTCAACTCTCCCATCAAATCCGGCGACTGTAGAGGAGAAAATCCGGCGACATGGCGGAAGCAAAACCTAAACGAATCGAGAGTTTGGATTTTAATTGGGCAAAATTGGGTTGAAGCAAGAGTAGAAGGAATTTCAGGCAAATTGAACAATGAAACCCTAACTCTCGGATAAGGGGTAGAAACTTGAATGTAGAATAGGATTTAGGGGCGGTTTCTTTGAGCGGTTTTCAGAACGTGGGTATCGTGTTTGACAGGGAGAGCGGTTTCTCAGAGTTGGGAGGGATCAGGGAGAAGTTGAGAGCGATGGGGGAGAAGTTGAGAGTTAGAAGACGGGAGAGAAGTTCAGAAAGGAGAAGAAAAACACAAGAAAAACACGTGTAAAATATGGAGAGACCATAAAAAGGCGATTCAACCGGCCAAACACATTTTTTACACCGGGTTCCGAACGAGATTTTAATTTTTTTTTTTTTAAATTCTCGTTCGAACGAGATTAATCGGGTAAAAAAATTTAAAAAAAATATCCGGAATTCTCGTTTTAAACGCCGTTCCGAACGAGATTTTTTTTTAAAAAAAATTCATGACGTCAATATTATTTATAAATTAATTTTTTTTTTGTATATCCGCATCTCGTTCGGAATACCATTCCGAACGAGCAGCGGTTATTTTTAAATAATAACGTAAAGGTCGAGAATAGGCGGTTCGATGCCCAAACGATGTCGGAATGCAATGAAACTTGTTTTCAATGCATATTATAGCTATTTAACTTCGAATCGAAAACTCGAACTCTTCTAGTAACACCTCCTTTGTAAACCTTCACTAGTCTTTCATTATTCGAAATAGTCGAAGTAGTTGAGATATGAAGGGTCTAGTACATCGATGTTGATTATGTTTCAAAAACTTATACAATTATGTGTTATTAGGCATATAAAGAGCGTATAAGGTCTCCCCTTCACAAAAGTTGATCGAAAATACTCAAAAACGCAAAAACGCCTTATCGGTCCTGATGGCCTGTTAAGGTCGAGAATAGGCGGTTCAATGCCCAAACGACGCCGGAATGCAATGAAACTTGTTTTCAATGCATATTATAGCTATTTAACCTTGTCGGTAACTTCGAGTCGAAAACTCGAACTCTTCGAGTAACACCTCCTTTGTAAACCTTCACTAGTCTTTCATTCTTCGAAAATAGTCGAAGTAGTTGAGATATGAAGGGTCTAGTACATCGATGTTGATTATGTTTCAAAAGCTTATACAATTATGTGTTATTAGGCATATAAAGAGTGTATAAGGTCTCCCCTTCACAAAAAGTTGATCGAAAATACTCAAAAACGCCTTATCGGTCCTGATGGTCTGTTAAGGTCGAGAATAGGCGGTTCGATGCCCAAACGACGTCGGAATGCAATGAAACTTGTTTTCAATGCATATTATAGCTATTTAACCTTGTCGGTAACTTCGAGTCGAAAACTCGAACTCTTCGAGTAACACCTCCTTTGTAAACCTTCACTAGTCTTTCATTATTCGAAATAGTCGAATTAATTGAGAAAATTTCAACGGCTAAAGCACCTGTGCGCAGAACCTAAGCGCACAGATTTACATTTAACGGCTACTTTTTTCAAAAATTTCAACGGCTACTATGTTTGAACAATGCGCAGAAACATAGTCGTTTTCCCGTTCGGAATGGGGTTCAGAACGGACACGACCCGTTAAAAAAAACTCGGGTAATCTCGTTCGGAACGAGATATATGACGTCATAAATTTTCTTTAAAAAAAAAACTCGTTCGGAATGGGGTTCCGAACGAGTGTCGAACCGGTTCATAAATTACGAACCGGTTCGGCATTTAATAAATGGAAAAATCATTTTCCAGACCGGTCTCGTTCGGAACCCCATTCCGAACGAGAAATTTCAAAAAAAATAAAAATAAATTCAGGGATTGGTGTTCCGAACGAGATGGTGTTGCCGGATGTAAAAAAGGTGCTGCCCGGTTGTCACCCGCTGTAAAAATGGGCTGAAAAAAGTAGGTTTTAATTTTTTTTTGGATCCGTAAGAAATTGCCACGTAGCTGCAAGATATAGTCCGTTTGACTTTAATCTTTTAGTATATACTAGCCTATTTCCCGCGCCATGCGTGGGTATATATAACTCGATATAGTTAATAAATAGTATGAAGTATTATGTAATATATAATTTTATATGAAAATAAGTTGATATCTTAAAATGATATTGATATATAATTAAGGTTCAAATTTTAAATATAATATAAAACGAATATAAATGAATTTTTATACCAAAAATCTTATTTGATCAAACTGTCATAGGTCAATATTTAACAAATTTAAATAAATTAATTTCAACATATATAAAACTATATAATTTAAAACACTATCATAACACAAAAATATAATAGTTTCTCTTATTTATTAAGAAATCAATCTTTTTGTGATATGTCATATCATAAAAATAAAATTATAAATTTGTAAAATAACATAATAGGATATTGGGAGGTCAAAATTTAAAAAATTAACACATAAAAATCGTTTTGTAATCTGAAAGATCTTAAACAATCTTTTTGTGATATTTGTGCACATGATTTTCCAAATTTAATCAACTTTTTAAGAAAATTATAATAAATAGTAAAAAATTGTGACCAATGGAACGACAATAAGTGGATTACCTGAATGAAGAGTATGCCACGTGACATAACTAGAATTGGAGAATTGTGTTTTGAGTTATAATAAATAATAAATATAGAGATTACTCGGTTCATGATTTAGTCTCGATTCCGGAAGAAACCGCAACTTTGTAAAACTGTTGGAACCACAAAGCATCGTCAAACTGGCGGTTCCATACCATTTAAACTGTCGAAATATTTGCGTTTAAAGTGTTTAAACTTATTGGGCGCTACTGCAAGAGCATTCCTTTCTTCACAGCTCATTCATGGCAACTGGTTGTTGACGGACCGTCCAGAAAATCTGGGTGGCGCGCCTAGTTTCCCATTTCCCTCCTTTCTGCAATCACTGGGTTAAGTTTAATTTATTGGGTCCGAGAATCTGATTTTTTGGGGCCTGGTTTGGGGATTTCCAAATCGAATGACTATCGCCTATCATCTGTTTGTTGAAATGCCTGTGTGAAAGTCCTCTGTATGTCCTTGAAGCTTCTATCCGGTTACCATTTCAAAGTCCATAGAGTTACTTGCATTACTGAGATATATTGCTTGCTGCTTTATTTTCTGGTATAAAAAATATGTTTGGCTGGATACAGCTTTGTGAATGTTCATCATTTGATGGTGTTGCTTGGTGGGTCAAAGATTGAGCAATAGTTTGAAAAGGAATGTATTCAATTATTGATCTTTATGCAATGCATTTTTTATATCTTTAAAGGAGGGTCTACATTTGGATATAATATCACTCTCATAGACCTTCAAACCATCTCTCTCATTCCAAACTTAAAAATTTGTCTCTCAATCATTCTCTTCCTCTCTGCCCTATACTTTATTTCTGCATCCACAATCTCCACTCTATCCTTCTTCACTGTACATAAGAAACAAGAACACTTGCTACTATCAATTTATGGCACCCAATAAGTTTGCTACTATGTTACATTTGAAAACAAATAAAATCACCCTTGTTCTTGTCTATGCAGTCCTTGAATGGTTTTTGATTTTCTTCCTCCTCTTGAATTCTCTCTTCTCTTACTTGATCATCAAATTTTCTCACTACTTTGGCCTTAAACAGCCTTGCCTTTTGTGTTCAAGGCTTGATCACGTATTTGAGCCCCACAATTCCAAGTTCTCTTATAAAGAATTGATATGTGAGCAGCATGTCACTGAATTATCCACACCAGGCTGTTGCTTCAATCATCAAAGGCTTGTTGAATCACACGATATGTGCGAGGATTGCTCGTCCTCCCACCCGCATAATCATCAAAATCCCTCAGTGGTTTCGGTTAAATCCGATGATAGCTGTTTGGTGGCTGATAGTGATGATATGATTGTTCAGAAGGCAAAGGGAGATGAGCTTCTTCATCTTAATGATTTTGACAAGGAACCCGATCAGAATGGAATAGATTCATCGGGTATTGAAGATGAGGATAGTGATGGTATTGACAACTGTAGAGATATTCAGATGGGTCCTCATTCTGATCTCATCAATGAAGATGATAGTTCAGATGGTTTTTCCTTTTGGCTTCCTGAGGGCGGCTACTCTATGTTAGATGATGATGATGGCGATGAAGAGGAGGAGGAAGGTGCCGTGTCGAAACCACACACAAAATCTGTCCTCAAGATTTCCACTAAAGGTTTATATGCAAATGAGAGAGTTCTGCCTCAACATGTGGAGTTCTATATCGATCTTGATGATTATCAATTGGTTCCAGTCAAAATGGTCAATTTGGAGAAGGAAAAGAGTGAAGACAAAAGTCTTGTTAACAGGGAGGAAGATAAGAATCACAAGGATCAAGATGCAGTCCATGTTGGACCTTGTGCTCTGGATTCATTAAAAATAGATGATCTACAAATTGAGGACTTGCCCATTGAACAACGCCAAGAGCAAAAGCTAAAGGGAGAGATTCATGTTGAGGTGGAATTAGATGTAACCGAGATGAAAGAATTGTCGATCAAAAAAGGTCATCAAGAGGAGATAAAGAGAGAGGTTGGTGATGCTGTGGTATTATATGAAAACATGGTTGAGATGTTGCCAAGTATTGGAGGCGAAGCCGAAGCAACAATGAGAGAGGTTGATTTTCAGGTTGTTGGTGATCAAACACATGATGGATTCAATGAACTGAGTGTCAACATACCCACAGCAGGTAGTGCAGACTGCAGACCTCAAAGTATTTTGATTCTTTTGTCATTTTGTTTTTTGGTTAAGGTATCACTCATTTGCAGATTCTGTAGATGTTTGTTATGTAGAGAATGATGAAACAGAGGTTGAGAAATTGACAACCAAAGGGGGGCAAAATATGGAGTTGAAGAGAGAGATTGTTGTTGAGGTGGAATTAGATAAAACCAAGATGAAAGAAGCGTCATGCAATAAAGGCGATGATGAGGAAACAGAGATAGAGATAATACAAGTCATAGAAGGCCAATCAGAAGAAACAAGGAGCGGGATTGATATCCAAGATGCTGGTGATCAATCACGAAATGCTCAACTTGGTGCTATTGATGATAAAGTACTTACAGAAACAGAAATGAAAGCACAGAAAGCCGAGGTTCCTACATCAGGTACTTCATACTTTCAATTCTAATTCCTTTTCTTTGTCATCTTGTTCATTCGCTATGAATGTGAAGAAATTTTCTCCATATAAATATTATGGATATGTATTCCACACAGACAATGTTGAGATAAAGATTGAGGACTTTCCTGCTAAACAAGGCCAGGAGCTGGAGACTCTGGAATTAGATGACACCAAGACAAAAGATTTGTCCAAGGAAAAAGACCATGGCGAGGGAAAGAGAAAGGTAGATGAGGGTGAGTTATTAGGTATGAACAAGCTTCAGATTGATTTTCAGGTTTCTGGAGATCAAGCACATGATATTCCACTTACTGCCTTAAATGATGGAGTAACTGAAGAATCGGAATTGCATCAACTGAATGTCGACATTGCCTCATCAGGTATATCTTACTGCCAAAATTAATTTTACTTTCTTTGCAACTCTTTTTAGGGTTGTTTTGGTTTTAAATTTGTGTTCTTTTGCAGATTTATGCAGCACAGAGAATGGTGAAGTTAATATATTGAAGAGTATGGAGTCAACAGACAAGAGTCAAATGGTAGAACCCATTATAAAATATCAAGCCTCTGCAAGCTCTTCTGGTCTGCTAGAAAATGGCGATTGCGGCAAGCCTTATGTTCTTGTTTATTTTACCTGCTTTGCTGAAACCCATCCTCTCATAAGCTGAATCCAAAGTTTTGATTTTGTAGGATCTAAGAAGACTGAGGATTGCAATTATACAAGATCAGGGGACCAAGAAACATTGGAGGGAGGTGTTGAAAATGGGCTTGGCAATATTGATGGAGTTGCAACACTTGAAGAACTCAAGTCTGTGCTGAGTTCTGAACGAGATGCCTTACGTGCATTATATGCAGAGCTGGAAGAAGAGCGGAATGCTGCTTCGGTAGCCACTAATCAGACAATGTTGATGATAAGTCGGCTTCAAGAAGAGAAGGCAATGGTCGAAATGGAAGCTTTGCAGTATCAAAGGATGACGGAAGAACAGTCTGAGTATGATCAGGAAGCGTTGCAGCTGATGAATGAGATTTTGGTAAAGAGGGAGAGAGAATTGCAGGAGGTCGAGAACGAGCTTGAAATATGTCGGAAAAAGGTTGCGGAATACGAGGAAAGGGAGAGGACTAGGTTGCTGAGTCAAAGAAAAAATAGAAGCTGCAGATGTGAAGAAAATGGAGAGGAAAGTGATGGATTATCTGTCGATTTGAATAACAAATCAAGGGAAGAAGATAGTTTGTGCAGATGTGAAGAAAATACACCGGTTGATACTATTTTGAACTTGGAGGACTCCTTGAGCAATTTTGAAGAGGAGAGAATATCAATTTTAGAGCAACTTAAGGTCTTAGAGGAAAAGCTTTGTACATTAGCTGAGGAAGACAAGCATGAAGATCAGAACATAGATACTTGCAAAGTTAATGGTGATTCAAATGGCTATGAGAATTGGAGGATGAATGGTCAGAACCCAAAGCAACTTCTTCAACTGTTCGATGCAGCTGAATTGGACTCAGATGATGAGACTTTAATTGGCTTTGCAAAATTTGAATTGGAAAACAAAAGGCTTACAACTGAAGAAGAAATGGATCACATGTATGACAGATTGCATGCACTTGAGGCAGATCGAGAGTTCATAAAACACTGCATTGGGTCATTAAGGAAAGGGGACAGAGGTGTTCGTCTTCTACAAGAGATTCTGCAACACCTTCGTGATTTGAAAAATGTAGAACTTCAATCCAGAAGCTTGTATAGTCTTTGTTGATAAGAGTGACAACACAAATGGCAATAACAGGTAACTGTCTATCTCATTAGTCATTTCTATGCATATCTGCTACTTTCGCGCCAAAACCTTAAGAATCGCTGCATATGTTCTCATCTATACAATTTTCTGTAAATGCAGGCTTCCTTATTATCCGTTGGTGATGATTAACATTAAATTGAAGTCTGCACACCATCATTGAGCCCTTTTTAACGACCGATCGGAGTAACCCCAGCTTTTTTGTGGGTTTTGTGTTTGTTTTCAAAGCATCATCTCTTTTTGGAGGATAAATAGGGAAGATGGGCAGTGTGATTGTGTGTAGGATAGTGAGAACAAGACATCCTGTCATATATTTGTTGCAAGTCCCTGGTTTGATCAAGCAAAGATTCCTGTGCCAGGTATACTAGCACTAATCCTGTAATCCACAGTGGTAATTTAGAATTAAGAACAACTTCTATGTTCATTTTTTATTCCTTTCACTTTGTAGCTGGAAAGAATGAAGCTCTTGGGCATGTAATTTAATTTTGTCTTTTGAGTGTATCAAATGAGTCTAATGTTATATTGTTCTTCATCTGGGTCTTGTAGTTTTTTTCTTACTCTTCACTGAATGTGGGAGAGATAATGTAACAAAAAATAAAAGCATGGAACTTGGGTGAATGGAGAAGCCAAGATTTTTTTGATTTTTGATTTTGCTTAAAGCAATAAACACATCTGCCTCAGTTAATTAATTATATTAATGAGATTTAGGGCTAAATGAAAGCATCATATATAACATTTAAATACAATCAAGTTCATTGAATTTAAATATATATTTAGCTCATACATAGCAGTGTATTCATTTGCTAGTCATTAAAAAACAGCACAAGTAAACATGATAGAGATCATTCAACTCACTTACTTGCATCTCTTTTTGAGATGGACCTTGATCTGATGATGGTTTCATTAAGATTAAGAACTAACTCGAGGATCTTTTAGGATCCCAAATCGGAATAGAAATGATAGCGATGAGCACAAATTAACATATAAAATCAGCAGTTGCACTTGCTGTAGATTAAAAATTTGAATATCTTTTTATGCTCCCACATGATAGAAATCATTGTATTCATGTGCACAAAGTGATATAGGTACACCTACATTCACAAAATATGATCTAGGTATTAGGTACGCCTATTTATTAGATCAGGTTGTTCGATTTGGTGCTTTAAATTAGTTTAAGGAACATGATGAAGTCGGTTTTTGTTATCTTTTGCCGCCTGCTTTTGATTTGCTTTTTGGTGCAACAAAAGAGCTGTGACAATGCTGCAATGATTTTCATCAACATTAACTAATCACCATATTAATCAAAGTTGGACTAATTATTGGTTCCACTAGATACAGGTCTCGCACTCCGCGCGGAAAAATTACGTATTTTTGTATGTTATTTAATATAGTTACGCATTATTTGTTAATATTTTTGTTGTTGTTATCAAATTCGTTAATATTTATAATTATAAGTATTTTCGATTTTATTATATTTATGTTTGAAGTAGTTTTAAAACACAATATTAGAATAGGGCTGTCATGAGAGAAGTTTACAATACTTCATTTTATTTCATAACATGTTTCTAATATTACACACATTAATTTAATTTGTGGCTTAATCAAGTTTCTAACATAACAAAGATGCCTTATAAAGGAGCTAATACTTCATGTTTCTAATATTAGAATACACATTTATTTAAATTTGTGACTTAATCAAGTTTCTAATGTAACATAGAGACCTTATAAAGGAGAAAAAAAAGCTAATACTATAATTTATTTAATTACTATAATTCTAAGATATATTATATTAGAATAGAATTAGAATTAGAATAATTAATTAAGAAAAATAAAAAGACTTAAATAGATTTAGAATTAATTAGATACCAGAGATAATTAATTAATAGAAATAAAAAGAACTTGAATGAATTTAGAATGAATGATAATTAAATAACAAAAAAATAAATTAATTTAGTATTAAATAGGTATCGGTTACATTCATTTCGTTCAACGGTCAGCTAACTTTTATATAGACTAGCGCGAGAAAATTACGTGTTTTCGTATTTGATTTAATATAGTTACACATTATTGTTAATATTTTAGTTGTTGTTATCAAATTTGTTAATATTTGAAATTATAAGAATTTTCAATTTCTTTATATTTATGTTTGAAGTAGTTTTGAAACATAATAATAGAATAAGGTTGTAATGAGAGAAACTTACTCAATACTATAATCAAGTTTCTAACATAACACAGAGGCCTTATAAAGGAGATAATACTATAATTTATTTATTTTACTATAATTCTAAGATATATTAAATTAAAATAAATTAATTAATTAAGAAAAAAAACTTAAATGAATTTTGAATTATTTAGATTTCAATGATCATTAATTAACATTAATAAAAAGAACTTAAATGATGTTAGAATTAATTAGATTTAAGAGATCATTAATTAACAACTTAAATAGATTTAGAATTAATGATAATTAATTAATAAAAAAATAAATGAATTTAGAATTAAATAGGTACCAATTTCATTCAATTCGTTCAACGGTCAACTAACCTTTATATATATATATAAGATAAGATAAGATAAGATTCCACTTGGATTAGGGTTGTAGACTTGTAGTTGAGTGATTCTGAATCCCAATAGCTCCACGGATCATTCATGCCTCGGTGCATTATGTAGTTAGTCTAAAAACGTTGATCTCTATTTTTTTAACGGAATATGCATTGTGATCAGTATTAAGAATAAACCGCTGAAAATCGTTGAGATCTAAGTGTAACGGTAGGTCTCAAAAACAATACTAAAGAAAAAAAAAGATTAAGTGACATTTGTTTAGATTGTCGGAAACGTAAACGAAAACGAGACGAACCTAGTTCATTTTTGTGGAATTGTGTATCAATTAAAATTGTAATTTTATTTTCTTTCCCTCTTCTCGTAGTAATGATTTCTTCCTTAACTCACCCCTCTCTCTCGTTATCAACTCACTTTCCCCTCCTCTCTCTTTCTTTTCTCCTCTCTTTGCTTTAGATGATCGAAACACAGAATATGTTAAAACTGATGCAGTATGTAGTTATCTAATCCAATCATAAAAGTAAATCGACGTCACATAAGCCAGTTTTTGGGTAAATACCCCAAAACTGTAATGTTTTTTAAGTTTTTGCATTACTTTTTTAAGTTATATGGAAATACCCCTTTGCTGACGTGGCAATTATAACGGAATTGTCAACAAAATTTGTCAACCAAATTTTTAACAGAACTGTCAACAAAATTTTTAACAGAGCTACCAACAAGAATAATAAGTTGTCAATACCAATAATAACCCTTTGCTGATGTGGAAATTATAACAGAGTTGTCAACAAAATTTGTCAACAAATTTTTTAACAGAGGTGTCAACAAGAAAAATAAGTTGTCAACACGACTAAATAAGTTGTCAACCCAACTAAATAAAATTGTTTACACGACTAATAAACGGTCAACAACATACAACACGAGTAATATTACAAAATTGTCAACATTGTCAACACTTTACAAAACTTGTCAACACGATATAACTAAACTATCAACACGAATAATAATAATTTGTCAACACGAGTAATTAAACTGTCAACATGAATAATAATTTGTCAGCAGTAATTAAAATTGTCAACACATTTAAGAAACTATAAACACACTAAATAAAATTATCAACAAACTTAAAAAACTATCAACACACTCTAAAAAATGTCAACACCACAAATAATGTATCTACCTTAGTTTATTGAACATATATAAAATGGAGTTAACAACCCCAAGTAAATTTAAGTCGATAACGTATCACTTTCATAGGATTCTTTGTGTTGTATACGTCTAAGCATCAAATAAACAAAGGTGTCAACACGGTAAAATTTTGCTTCTCTAATATCTGCAAAGTGTAAACACATCTTCCACTCCAGGATCCATGTTTAAAGCTGTATTAGAATAAACATCCTCAGATACGAAGTAAAGGATTAAGTGACAAACTTTTTTTTATCAATCTCAAAAATCTTTGATTAATAAAAGTTGCGTTCCTAAAATCTTACACTGAAAGCAAATTAACAAGTCTATCAATGACAGTTTCAAAATTTTTATCAACACCAGCAAGCTCAAAATATTATGTTAAAGACTCCTCAGGAAAGACATAATATTATCAATTAACAGGTTTGCAAACGAAACAATTCACGATTAAGATTTTGTTGGAAGAAGCCTCAGTCACCGATGTTGATTCTCAAGCAATCGGCTCTGAAACTCCTAGTGTTCATGTTCGGAAAGTCAATCAAGAGATCAAAGCCGGCCAACAATAGTGTAACCATCGTTTTACCTGCGTAATTCCAAGATCGAACCGTAAATATAACAGAAATCAAACTATTGTAGATCAAAAGCACAAACACGTAACAGAGACACACCTGGACGCTAGGGCTTGAACAAGAGAGACGAACAAATAACAGAGTTGAAAAGGCATCAATATGAGAAGGCGAACGGATCTGCAAGTCTTCGCCATTACAAAGTCGAAAATAGAGCTCTAAACTCGCAAAACTTCGCAATTGTATTGACGCACCTAGATCTGCAGGTGTTAGCTTTCGAAGGGAGATCTAGTTTATATCATCCGATTCACATAGACACCGAGGAGGAGCAAAGAGCTTGGGAAAGAGCAGATCGGCAAGAGCGATGGTGGTTGGGGCTTCGATACCAGCGAGATCTGATTATCTGAAAGGGAGGTATGAGATGGGAAGCGCGTGAAACACAGGTGAGGAGAAGGGTACTTTGTTAAAACTTAATGGTGGAGTGCAAAAACTTACTATATAGTGTCCACTATGGCAACAACAACAACAACAACAACAACAACATCAATCCCCATTATATCCCAAAAAATGGGGTATGGGGTGGTCGGGATTGGTATTTCCTTACCCCAACAGGTTGGAAGGAAGTAACCGATATGACCTAAAAGTACAAGAAACTACCACAAGACCTAAAAACCCAAAACAGAAAGGTCAAAACAGAGAAAAAGAGAGTAAGAGAGAAAGAGTACACGACTTCAAGAAGCCCGAGTAACGAGGATACACCGCTCCAAGAACCCCAGTTCAAGCTTCTGTAACTCGAATCTTTTCCCTCCACAAAGTTCTGTCTTGCGCCACGTCAACTGAAAGCTCCAAAGCGGCGAGGTCCTTCCGGATGACCTCCATCCAACTCTTCTTTGGTCGCCCTCTACCACGACGGTAGTCCCCCAACGCCAGAACTTCACAACTGCGAACTGGTGCACCAAGTGGCCTCCTCTGAACGTGGCCAAACCATCGAAGTCTAGATTCTCGCAACTTATCTTTAATACTAGACACTCCAACTTTTCCTCGAATAACTTCATTTCGAACCCTATTCAATCTAGTATGACCACACATCCAGCGTAGCATCCGCATCTCAGCTACCATAATCTGTTGCTTCCGAGCTACGGTAACTGGCCGACATTCACCTCCATAGATCATCGCTGGTCTGACTACCATCCTATATAATTTACCTTTTAGCCTAAGGGGGACTTTCTTGTCACACAAGACTCCAGAAGCCTGTCTCCAACGATGCCAACCTATTTGAATCCTAGACTTGATGTCCTCATCCACTCCTCCATTTCTCTGCAAGATAGAGCCTAGGTACTTAAAGGAGTCTCTCACGCACACAGAAGACTCTCCAAGCAACAACCCCACACCCCTGTCTGACGAAGCTCCAAAATCAAACTCCACATACTCTGTCATGGCTCGACTCAGTCTGAGGCCCTTTGGTTTTAAAGCTGCTCTCCACTCTTCAAATCTGTTACTGACTCCCTATTTGGACTCGTCAACCAACACAATATCATCTGCAAACAACATGCACCATGGGACCTCCCCTTGCAAGTCACCTGTAAGCACATCCATCAAAATCGTGAAAAGGAAAGGACTTAGAGCTGATCCTTGGTGCAGCCCAATCCGCACCCCAAAGTAGTCTATATCTCCGCTCGGCGTGCAGATGCTTGACTTTGCATCCTCGTACATATCCCTCAGAATTCTAATGTACGTCCCTGGCACACCCTTAGCTTCCAAGCACTCCCAAAGAAGTTCCCTAGGCACACTGTCATAAGCCTTTTCTAGATCAATAAAAACCATGTGTAAGCTTTTCTTCCTCTCTCTGTAGCTCTCAATGAGACGCCTCATCACATGAATAGATTCCACAGAAGACCTTCCCGGCATGAACCCGAATTGGTTACCAGAAACTTGGATCAAGTTTCTTAACCTCAAATCAATAAGTTTCTCCCAGATCTTCATAGAATGACTAAGGAGTTTGATTCCCCTGTAATTACCACAGTCCTGCACATCTCCCTTATTCTTATAAACTGGGACCAACTTACTACACCTCCACTCATCAGGCATTTTAGCTGTTTTGAGAATAACGTTAAATAGAGTTGTAAGCCAGTCCAAACCTCAAACCCTTAGGCATTTCCAAGCTTCTGTAGGAATCTCATCTGAGCCAACAACGCGTCTATTCTTCATCCCTCAGATAACATACTTCATCTCCTCTCTCGAAATACGCCTACTAAAAGTGCAAACTGTACGATTCTCGGGACTCAGAGTTCCCCCCTCTGACTCAAAACCTTCATTAAGTAGGCCCGAGAAATAATCCCGCCAACGATCCTTAATTTCCGCATCATCAACCAAAACCCGTCCGTCTACAGCTCTAATACACCTTACTCTGTCAAACTCCTTACGTGCACCTTCTCTAACCTGTGCCAAACGGTACACCAAACGCTCTCCCCCCTTCTCATCCAAAGCTTTGTAGATGTGCTCGAAAGCCTGCTCCTTCGCCTGGGCCACTGCTCTCTTGGCTACCCTCTTAGCCTCCCTGTATACAGACAAACAACTCACTCTGTCTTTCTCGCTAGTACAAAGACGCACTCTCCTGTAGGCCACTTGTTTAGCTTTGACCTTAGCCTGAACATCAACATTCCACCACTCCTCTCCTTTGCGTCGACTTCCACTTCTACCGCTCCACTGACCCAACACTTCTCGTGCAACACGCCGAATGCAATCTGACATGGTAACCCACATAGAGTTGGCATTGTTCCCTGATACGCTGCACATTGTATAGCGTAACTAGGGATTATTACATTAGTTTAGGAGTATTATCATATGTGTTTCGAGTCATTATTATGTTCTGAGATATTTATTAAGAAGTGAAGAAATGAAGATCAGAACCGAAGAAGAAGAGATCAAAGATTGAAGACATGAAGACTTGAAGATATTCTGCGGAGCAGCGGCGATCGCCACTACCATCCAGGCGATCGCCATTCTACAACAGAAGAGTTATGTGAGTTCGAGAGATTATGGTGATCGCCATGACTCTACGGCGATCGCCATGGGGTGACAGAGGCTACGACAGAGATTCACATGAAGATGGCGATCGCCAGGTATCTATGACGATCGCCACAACAAGGCCGAAGATATTCCGGACTTTCCTTATTTTGCTTTGTTATTATTTCTTTTATTATTTTCTTATTTTCCTTATTTTAGTTTTAGGATTTATCTTTTACCATTTTTCTTTAGGGTTAGACTCTATTTAAGAACCCTAGTTCTTTCTTTCTATCATCATCATCTTTTCTATCATCTTTTCCATCAGACAATTTAGTTCTGCAACCATGAGCAGGACCTAATCTCCATTGTTTTACTTAGCGGTTGAAACCTTCAGTTATTAAGTTGTGAGATTTCTAAACTCTTGTTCTTTTCCTATGGGTTTGTATTAATTCTCTTGTTCTTCATCTATTGATTTCTATTAGTTTTGCTAGCTTGATCACCTAGTTTGATTGATAATTTTCTATTGCTAGACTAGGAATATACGTTGGAATTCCTTGTCATTGTAGCATTCACATCTACATGATCTGGTAGTTGATTGCTTTTATGAAAGAGAATTGATTGCATGTTAATACTTGACGGTTGTAAGTTATTGCATGCATCCTTATGATTCATGTGCCCTTTGCTGCTATTTCATCTAATCTTGGGAGGTTTCCCTGATTGTTGAATAGTAAGTATTATCAGGACCGGTTGACCTGCTGATATATTAAAGATTGGAATAGGAACATTCCCTAGGATTGAATGGAACTTGAGATAAATCTATGATCAACTTGATTGACTGTTGTGTGGATACTTGCTAGGTGAAATCCCTTCTCATCATATTCTCACCCAAACTTCCTCTGCTGGTTACTGGTTACTGGTTACTTGTGTGTTCTTGCAATCAAACCCCCCCTTTGGTTACTTGTTACTAGTTGATATTTCACTTGACTGCATTGATTTGGTGTTTTGATTCCCTTGGGTCCGACCTCTACTTACTTGCTATACTCTAGTTAGTGTTTAGAGTTTTCTTTGATTTGGCACTACGAGCTCATCAAATTTGGCGCCGTTGCCGGGGAATTAAAAATTTTCTGATTCTGTGTTAATTGTGAAATTATCAACTGTTTGGTGTGAACCTTTATGGTTCAGACCCGTGCTACTGATTCATCTCTTGTTGCCTTTGACCCAGAGATTGAAAGGACGTTCCTTCAGAACCAAAAAGCAGCTCTGAGCCAAGATAACGAGATGGGTGATCGACATGGACCGCCATTGCCTACTATGAGGCAACTCACTGCCCCAGACTTAAACCAACAACCTTTGGCAGTGAGGTTTCCTGAGATTGAAGAAGGTGTGAATTTTGAATTAAAAGCTGGTTTAATTCATGAGCTACCACACTTCCATGGCTTAGCAGGAGAAGATCCCAACAAACACTTGGCTCAATTCCATGACATATGTTCTAGTATGAAGCCAAGAGGTGTTACTGAGGAGCAGGTCATGCTGAGAGCTTTCGAATTTACTCTGAAAGACGCTGCGAATGATTGGCTCTATTATCAAGCTACAGGGAGTATTGATACATGGGCTAAGATGAAAAAGGTCTTTTTAGAAAAATATTTTCCAGCTACAAAACTGAGCAGCTTGAAGAAGGAGATCACGAATCTTCAACAACATTCAACTGAGAGTCTCTATGAGTATTATGAGAGATTCAAGAAGCTTTGCTCAAGCTGCCCATTCCATAGTTATACTGACCATGATCTTCTTATGTACTTATTCAGTGGGCTGATTGATGAGGATCGTCGAATGGTAAACGCATCTTGTGGAGGTAATTTTCTGAAACTAACTATACCTCAGGCCACTGAAATGTTTGAAGAGCTGGCTGAAAGTTCAAGGCAGTTTAGCAGTAGACAGGGATCCCACTCAGTCAAAGCAATTAATTCAGATCAATTATAGATTGACATGAATGAGTTGAAAGAGATGGTAAAGGCTTTGATGCTGAAAAATGTTTCCCTTCATGATCCCAATGCTGAGGTAAACGCTGTTGGTGGATGGCAACCAAGGCCAAGGTATGACTCTTCTAATATTAATTATCAACAACCTAGACCTCAGAATTCCATGACTGCTGAAGATATGATCAAGTCCTTAGCTCAGACTGTGATGCAACAAAACGCTAAGACGGAATCAAGCATCCAAAATCTTAAAAATCAGTTAGGACAGATTGCTCAAGCTGTGAGTAAATTAGAGGCCAGGGAACCGGTAAGAAACCCGAAAGAGAACGTCAGTGCAGTGTTCTTGAGGAGCGGAAAAACTTTAAATGACTGTTCTGTGCCAAAACCGCGATCGCAAGATCTGAGTGGCGATCGCCATGAGATTACAGAGAGCAAAGCAGGGTCTGCATCCCGACCGCGATCGCTATATGTCGATGGCGATCGCCATGCCATTCAAGAAGCTGAGGTGCAAAATTATCCGCGACCGCGATCGCCAGTTGCTGATGGCGATCGCCAGGAGCCCCCTGAATACATTGACAATTATGTTCGCCCGCATTTTCCACCTCTATTTTCTCATAAGCCTGTTGCTCCCTTTCCTGAGGCGTTGAAAGATACTCGAAGGCTGGATGACGACAAAGAAATCTTCGAAACCTTTAGTAGGTGCGAGGTAAACATTCCTTTGCTCAAACTTGTTAAGAGTATTCCTAGATTTGCTAAGTTTTTGAAAGAAGTTTGCACTATCAAAAGAAATCAAAAACTGAAAGGAAAGAAAAAGGTTGAAGTAAGTGAACAAGTTTCTGCTGTGTTTCAAAAACGCATGCCTAAGAAATGTGGTGATCCAGGCATATTTAGCATTCCATGTATGATTGGTGAAACTAAATTTGACAAAGCCATGCTAGATTTAGGTGCATCAATCAATGTTTTGCCTTACTCTTTGTATGAATCACTAGGCTTAGGACCGTTGCATAAAACAGGAACTGTTATTCAACTTGCTGATAGGTCTACTGTGTACCCGAAATGGGTTGTTGAGGATGTTCTTGTTATGGTTGGTGATTTGATTTTTCCTGCTGATTTCTTTGTGTTGGATATGGAGCACGCTAATAATGTCACACCTATACTGTTAGGTAGACCTTTTATGAAAACAGCACAAACGAAAATTGATGTTAATAGTGGGACTCTCTCTATGGAGTTTGATGGGGATAAGGTAGAATATAATATTTATGACATGGATCCCATTGATAAGAATTATCTATGTGCTATTGATGTGATTAATCCTACTTGTAAGGATGAATTACAACCTGTTTTAGAGAATCTCTTAGAGCCCCCAAAAGTAGATGCTGTTTTGTCTACTAATATGCAGGAGTGTCAGGCTAAGCTAGAGCCTAAAGTTAAGCTCTCTCCACATCCTTTGGGCAATCGCACTCCATTACTGACCTCGCCAGGCGAGATACCATTGATGTCTAGTGTGCAGGCACTTGACATTGAGCTTAAACAGCCGCCTGATACGGTCAAGGAGGAGAAAGTAAATGAAACCACCTTCATTGCTAGAGACAAGGTGGTCAAGGTAAGTGGGATGAGATTTAAGGCGTTCCATGAGTGGTTCAAGAGGGAATTCAGACAAGAGACGGTTTTCACAAAGCCAAATGGCGTTAGTTAAATCTCTTGAGTTTCATGTCGAGCCACGATATAAAATAAGGCGCTGCTCGGGAGGCAACCTGAGGTTTGAGTTTGTTTTTATTTGTCTTTGTTCGGTTTAATTTTCTTTTTAGTTTTTCTATGGACAAGAGGAAATCACCGAAGCTTAGGGTCAGCTACAGTCAGTAGCCAATCTCGCTGTAAGTCTTCTCTCCTGTCCGTAAAAAAAAAAAAAAAAATCCAAAAATCATTCTGAGAAAAAAATAATATATCGGATTAAAAAAATATGAGAGAAAAGAAAGTAAGGAGTTGTATTACATCAAGTTTGGTTTCATTGGTACTATCATTCTAGATCTACATTCGTTGGAGCTTAGCTTGTTGGTGACCATGTTCATTGCAAGGAGTTGATTTGCTTGGGTCACCTTCTACATTGGAGGTATTCTTTCTTTTGCTTTAGATGAGCTATGCATTATTGGATTACATTTAGTGCTCATCTAGTTTCTCATTCTACCACACTTTGAGTTTTATTGGAGGAAGGTCACCCGACCTTGTATGTGAGTCTTCTGTCCCCTTCCCTGGGTTCGTTTTTATGTCTTCCATTTCATTGAGGACAATGCAATGTTTAAGTATGGGGGAGGAGAATGTATACACCAAGCTCCATGCTTCTCTGCCTCTTCATAAACCCTCTCTCTGAAACGGACCCCAGCCGACTCTGACAGACGCCTCCACTTAATTCTGGGTTGATCCCTCGTCTTCTTCACAGTTAAATTTCCGATCAATACTAAATCAAGGATGAGCAAGTTGTACTGAGTTGTCAAACCGTCGAGCGGACTAACCTTACAATCCCAACACCTACTATTGTCTCTTCTCCTAACAAGGAAGAAGTCAATCTGTGTAGCACTAGTGTCATTCCGAAACGTGACGAGATGACTGTCCCGTTTGCGAAACCATGAGTTTGTAATCACACAATCAAAAGCCACAACAAACTCCAACAACGCGACTCCGCTGTCGTTTCTATCCCCGTAACCAAAACCACCATGAACATCTTCATAAACTGTCATGTCTTTTCCAATGTGACGAAATCACCTCCAATCACAAAATTCTCTGAATCTGGAATACCTCTGAGCAAACTATCCAATTCCTCCCAGAAACACCTTTTCTCTTCCGCCCCTAGACTTGCATGAGGGGCATAGCCGCTAATGACATGGAGAATACTGCCAACCACCACCACTCCGACTTCCATCACACGGTCACTAATGCGTTGAACACCCACAACATGGTATCTCAACTTCTCCCCGATAAGTATACCCACGCCATTCTTCCTACCGCAAGAGCCTGAAAACCACAACTTCCATCCATCAATAACCCGAGTGGCCCTAGAGTCGCTTCCCTTCCACTTAGACTCTTGCACACAAGCTATATCTATTTGCCGAAAACGCATAATTTTAACGAGCTCGATGGACTTGCCGGTCAACGTCCCCACATTCCACGATCCTAGTCTCAACTTAGAGACCTTCCTCCGACTTCGAACCTCCGAAAGCAGAGATGGACCTGACATTAACACTCACAAAGACACAACAAACGAGGACAATAATAACAAGCGCCCGCAAGGATAAAATGAGGGCAAAAATAGAAAGAAGCTATATAGACTAATTGCTACAAAACCTAACTGGTAAGAAATCAATATTGAAGAGTAAAAATCATATAAGAGCACCGATGGCTAAAACTCAATAAAAGTCCAAAATAAAAAGTGAACCAAGTGAAGGCAATAAAAGAAAATAGGCACAGTAGAGACAAAACAACTAGGACAAAACAAGTACTCCGTATATAATTAGAGGGTAATAACATGGACCTAAACAATAGAGAGATAGTGGTCCCTAGAGCTAATACAAGACAAACCAAAAAGTAAGAGAAAAAGACCAACCAGAAACGCAAACCTTGAAAAAATTAGAGGGTAATAACACGATTAATTAAGTCAAGCCCAGATTAAGCACTAAACAAGAGAGAAAGGGGGGGAAATACCGCCGGCCAAAAAGGGGGGACAAGGTCCAGGTCTAGGTCACGTCACGGTCTAGGTCAAGGTGTGGGGATTGGGTCCGAGCGAGGGAGGTTAGGTGGGTCTGAGATCTGGGGGTTGAATCTGAAGAGGGTTGGATCCGAGCTAGGGTTGGATCTGAGCTAGGGTAGTGGGGAAGAGGAAGGGGAAGGAGAAGGGTGTGGGTGCTGGAGAAATGAGGGGGGAGGGAAGATGGCTTTGCGGGGGTTCGGGGAAGAGATTCGAGAGAGTGGGTGAGAGAGAGAAACCGGAGAACGATAGGGCTGCTGCGGGGGTTCGGGTCAGGCGATAGGGCTGCTGCGGGAGATCGCTGAGGTGGGGATCCGCCTGGCAAGGGGGGAGAAGTGGGGCGACGGGCTGTCACCGGAGCTACATCGGAGAACGAGCGAGAGAAACCGGAGAACGAGCGGGGAGAGAGAGTACGAACGCAAGTAGATAATCCCAACATTAAAAAAGAAGAATTTTTTATGGATTTCAAGATCACAATGTGGGGGTGCTAAAACGGCCCATTGGGTCAAGCCCATTCCACAAGCCCTGTCTCTAGGAAAAAATACATTCATTGACTTCCTTTCAAGATTTTTTTTATGATTTTTATCCAATTAATTGGTTTTTTTAATCTATTACTCCCTGATACGTAATGATAATACTAGTTTTTTGGCAAAAATAATTAAAATAACCTAAATTTTGGATGAGTGTTAAAAAAGTAATCCAATCTTTTTAGATGGAAGAAAATAACCAAAGTTAAAGCAAGATGTTAAAATAATAACCAGCTTATTTTTGTACCATTTTTAACTAGTACTCCCCGACTATGAATCCAAGCTCGAGATGAGCGGCATTGGGGAGCTCCGACAGTCGAGGCGAACACGGAGCTCTTCCTCAAAGAGTGGGGATGAACTCGTAAGGTGTAACTCCTCCAATCAACACTTCAGCTCCATCCATTGCCTGATTGAAATGAATTCCAACATTCACAAACCAAAAGCCCCGAATATTCTCTATAATTCGCGTCCCTAATTTTTTTCCCAAACCCTAATCTCATCATTTTGTAGCTCACGATGTGTGTTACATCACCTTGTTTTTTCAGTTAGGTATGCCAAGTCACTAATTATAGTTCCAAATCAGTATACATTAATATAAATCATTTTTATTTGAGTTATTATTTTAACACCTCAAACTTTAGGTTATTTCCTTTACTTTTAAAATATTGGGTTATTTTTTTAACACTCTTACAAAGTTTGGGTCATTTTAATTATTTTTACCAATATTTAATTAAATTATACTCCATAATACACTACTCCCTCCGTCCTGGTTTGATTGTCCTGAAGGACAGTTTGCACAGGAATTTAGGAGAGGAAAAGAAGAGGGAAATAAGAGTTAATGCATCTGACACAATATTAAAAAAGGTTTTTTATTAAATTTAAACCAATCAGAAGCTAGCTTGACAATTAAGCCAGCCAATCAAAATGCTTGTTTACATATCACACGGATCACCAAATTTCACTTACAACCTGGACCAAAATACCTCTTATACAGATATGAGATTGTACTAATATAAATACAACTAAACTTGTCTAGAGAAGAGCATTTATTGCTTAAACACCCAAAAACAGAGAAAATAAAGAGAAAAACAGGGGGAAAAGAGAGGAAAAAACAGAGCATTAACTGCATCATTGCCTGGATGCTATGGCCTCAGCTTTTAACATAAATGAAGCTCCACTTCCAGATGAAGAAGTCTTTATTGATGAAGAGATGGCACAGTTTGAGCAGGAGTTTAATGAGCCAACAAGGGACAGAGGGCTAGCATTTGACCTTAATGAACCAGCAGTAGGAGAAGACTTCCACCAACCAGAAGCAGAGCAAGACACTGAGGCAACCCAACATCATCAGCCAAATCACAAAACCAGGCTCAACAGTGAAGAAAAAATGCACATATTGAATACGCTTCTAAGAAGGGTTTCAGAGGGACAACTGCCACAAGGTGCAATTACGGCTGCTGCACAAGAGTTCAAGATGTCAGCAAGGTGTATTAGCAGGCTATGGAACACAGCAAAGAAGCAACATCAAGCCAACCAAAGGTACAATCTATCCACAAAATATCATAATTGTGGCAGAAAAAGAATTCAGTTACAACCAAATGCCAGAGAATCACTAGGAATGGGGGTGAGGACATGCATTAGGGACTTGGCAAGTAGCCTAGACATGTCAAAGACAACACTTCATAGGATGATCAAGAAGGGAACAATCAAGCCACATACAAACTCACTCCACCCTGGACTGAATGAGGAACACAAAAAGACTAGGTTGGAGTGGACTTTAAGCTTATTACAGGGGACTACATTAGAGGAGAAATCACAATATCATTCAATGTTTGATTTTGTTCATTTGGATGAGAAGTGGTTTTATCAAACCAAGAAATCTCATAAGGTCTATCTAGGAGCAAATGAGAAGGGCAAATACAGATCAGCTAGTTCAAGCAAGTTCATATCAAAGGTTATGTTCACTACAGTTGTTGCTAGGCCTAGATTTGATTTAGAGGGACAGTGCACTTTTGATGGGAAGATTGGAATCTTCCCATTCACATTCCAAGAACCAGCAAGGAGAAACTCAAAAAAAAGACCAAAGGGGACTATTATTACAAGAGTAGTTGAATCAGTCAACAAGCAAGCCACAAGGAGCATGTTGATAGACAATATCATCCCATCAATTAAAGCAAAATGGCCACAAGATGGACAAAAAGTTATATATATCCAGCAAGACAATGCAAGAACTCACATTACTCAAGATGATCCACAATGGCAAGAAGTGTACATACAAGATGGATTCACATTCATATTAGTACAACAACCAACAAATAGTCCAGATCTGAATATACTAGACCTAGGATTTTTCAGAAGCATCCAGTCACTAATGCACAAGAAGATGCCAAATGGTGTTGATCAAATGTTAGAGGCAGTGAATGAAGCTTTTAATGAATTACAACCCCGAACTCTAGCTGATGTATGGTTGTCTCTACAATATGTGATGAATGAAGTACTTAAATGCAAAGGAGGCAATGATTATGAAGTACCACATCACATCAAGAAGAAGTTATTTGCTCAAGGGAATCTACCCATAATTGTCAAGGCACCTATGTGGGCTATTATACAAGCTTGGAACATAGTCCATGGGGGGACACATGAAACAACACAACAAGAAGGGCAAGAAACTCAGGAAAATCCAGCAGAGCCACAAACTGAAGAGAATCCAGCAACCCAACATGCAAATGACAGTCAAATGAGGGATGATTATAGATGATTAGGGGACTATGAATTTCTAATCAGTTTTAATCATTTTGTGAATGTAATTAGTCAAGATCCGTGATGATTATGAATATAAGATGCTATTTTGGAAATGCAATGAATGGAATGTGTGCAATTGTATTCTCAGATGTCCCTATATCCCACATAGACTAAAATACCAAAAACCATGTCCAAACATACCCATAGGCATCTACTTGATCACATGTGGGTGTTCCTATGGCAAAATAGGTTTGTGATTTTAACAGTCTTGCATCTTACATCTAAGTTAAGAGTTTACATCATTGATTTAAAATCTCAGTGTCCCCATTTCCCTCACAGATACAAGACTAATCACAAACCTAAAATATCACATAGAAATCAATCCATCACATGCAAAAGAGTTCCCATAGCACATAAAGACACAATTTTTTGATACTAGTCAATTCAGTTTTCAGACTTCATCATAGAAAGCACAATCCAACAAGGCAACCAAAATCATCATCTCAACAGGCCAACAGATAATCGAACAAAATGCTCAGATATTAAATATACTCCTCAGTAATCCACAAAAATGCTCAGATAAGCCACAGAAGCCTCAGTAATCCAACAAAAATGCTCAGATAAGCCACATATGCCTCAGTAATCAACCACAAATGCTCAGATAAACCACATAAGCAACAAAAATGCTCAGATTAGCCACATAAGGCTCAGTAATCCAACATAAATGCTCAGATATTAGACATAAGCCTCAGTAATCCAACCGAAATACTCAGATCTATCAAAAACCAACATAAATTCAGAGATTATCTTAGCATAAATCCAACAACTTGTCAATGCAACTTCAGAATCCAAGCAAAAACCCACAGAAATCCATCAAAATAAGTCTTTCATTACATAAAGGGATATTAAATTAAACTTAGCTAGATCGTCTCCGATCGAGAGCCTTCAGGGGTGTCAGGGATCACTATGAGCTCGGGGGACCGCTTTTTTGGAGTGCTCATCTCAGGGGGCTCGGTTCCGATGGAGGCATCCCAGGGGGACTTGAATCCGGTAGAGGAAAGTAGTTGTCGGCCTTGTCTTCATAATAGAGTTCAGGTGTCGGAGTATCATGAATTACGATGACCTCTCGGGGACGTGAAAGGGCTTCGTCTTCAGAGAGCTCTGGCATCAACTCCGACCGCTTCAGGTTGAAATCATAGTGCTTCCAGTAGGACTCCGGGGTGGACAGTTCAACTGTCTTGGTAGGACTCCGAGGGGGGGAGTTGGATGCAGCCATTGGAGGAGAAAAGAGATCGAGAAAACCAGGAGAAGATTAAGAGAGATCGAGAAGAAAGAGAGAGTGAGATCGAGAAAACCAGGAGGAAAGAGATCGAGAAGTTTAAGTGTGGTTAGGGTTTAGTGGTGGCTGCGAGAGGAGGAGAAGCAAATGAGAGTTGGGTTAGGATTTGGGTGAGTTTAAATAGGGGTGAATAGTGGGCTTGTTTAATGGGCTAATCCAGATTAGGGATGAATATTGGGCTGGGTTAGTTAGGTGTATACGGGTTAGATTAATGTGTTTGGGTTTTTGGGTTTAGTTAGGAATAGTGGTATAATTATGACTAGATTAGTGGTTTGTTAATTATGTAAATTTAATCCACTAATCTAATATTTTTTGGTTAATTACGTAATTAAGATTAAATTAACGAGATTAGTCACTTTTGTTGAAAGGTTTAAAGAATTGTATAAAAATGGTGGATTTTAATGGTGATGGAGATTGGTAGAGATGATATGTGAAAAGTATGAGGGAGAAATGATATTTTGGATGAATAAGAGATAAAATAAGAATATTATGGTAAAAAAAATATACATAGAAAAAGAGATAGGACAAACAAAAATGGACGCTCGAAAAGAAAACAGAACTAACAAAAAGGCAAGGGAGTACTTTTTATAGGCCCTTACTATTTAACGCCCACCCCTTTTGCTATTTACCGCCCAGGCTCCGTGCGTCACGCATGGATTATATCCGTGCGTGACGCATGGTTTTAATCCATACGCCACGCACAGAACCAAACCATGCGTGACGCATGGACACAAACCATGCGTCACGCATGGATTTTTTTCCTATAAAAGCCCAAAAACATCAAACCCTACCATTTTGTTATCTTCCCCAACATACCTCACGGCGGCTGAAGCTATATCACGCACGGTTTTACCCAATTTTCAACATTTTTCATCATCTTTCTACATATAAGGTATGTAAACATTAAGATTTCATTGTTATGGTATGGTATTGATGTATATATGAGGTTTTCATGTTGTTTTGATGATATTTACTTCAAAATCCAATGTGTATGTTAATTAGTTGATTAGAAATGATTAAACTTGTAATATATGAATGGATTGTGTACTTTGTTGATAATTTATTGACAAATTTGATATTTTCATGTGTATATAGTTTATTAGGGTTTTGATATTGAATTAGGGTTTTGTGAATTAGGGTTATGAATTAGGTTGTTGAATTGGGTATGGTTTTAATGAAATTATTGAAAAACTGTTATAATTTTGAAAAAAGTGTTGAGATTAGGGTTTGAAAGCCATGGAAAAACTGCAGAACACAACCCTGGAATGTGCAATTCCATGCGTCACGCATGGATTGCAACCATGCGTGACGCATGGATTGAAGCCATGCGTCACGCATGGAATTGCACATTCCAGAAACTGTGTTCTGCAGTTTCAGATTGTATTTGATGATATGCTGATTGAGTTTTTGATGATATGCTGATTAAATTCAGTAAACTGATTAATTTTGTGGAATTGCACATTTTATGATGTAGATATGGATGGTGGTCGTCGACCTGGACGGGATACTCGTCAAAGAAACAGAGATCTGAAGAAAAAAGATCTCGTAGTTCCAAAACAAAGGAAGAAGAAGAATAGACAAGAATCGCCTCCTCGTCGTTTAGAGTTTTCTGATGAGATACAACAGCAACAACAACAACAACAACAACAACAACAACAACAACAACAACAACAACAACAACAACACCAACAACAACAACAACAGCAACAGCTAGCTTTGTCTGCTGCAGGTTTCGATCCCCAGGGTTCCCCTCATTACTTTCCTGGCACCCCCATTCTGATCCCACATCAAACTATGTTTCCACAACAAACACAGTTTTCAGGCTATCCGGGCTATCCACAACATGACCAATCATTTGTGGAGATGATGAGGCAAGCTACTGGTTCTCATCACTTTCAGAACCCTCAGACGGGTGATGACCAGTACGCACTGGTTGCTTGTAGCAGTGCAGGGCCATCAGCTGGGGGTGCCAATGGTGATTCTGATTCTGATTATGAGCAGGAGCATGAGGAACAGGGTCAGGAAGAGGATCGGACCTATGGGAATGTTCATGAAGAACATGAAGAAGCGGAAGAGCAAGAGGAGCAGGAGGAACAACCCAGAAGACGACGACGACGACAACCTCCGGTCAAAAACATATACGTCCCTCAGTTAGAGGGGGGTACTCCTGGAGGTCCACAAATTCCGGAGCTGCTCATAAGCTTTGAAGCTCATACAGCCTTTTTTGTGCAAAAAGGAAAGGTATGTAATTAGAATTTGGTTTATAGATTCAATACTTATCATAACTTATTTGGTTTATAGAATTTGTGATATTAAATTTGTTAATGTATGAATTGATTTGATTAACCAAATGGATTATTTGTTGAAATATTTGTAGTTTTGTTGAAAATTTGGTTAAGGTGTGCTGTACATAATTTTCTGCATTCTGTGTAATGCAAATCCATGCGTGACGCATGGTTCATGTCCATGCGTCACGCATGGTTCATGTCCATGCGTGACGCATGGATTTGCATTACACAGAATGCAGAAACTGCTTTCTGCATTCTGTACATTGCACCTTAACCAAATTTATGCAGTTTCTGTATTCTGCAGTTTCTGGAAAAAATTTATGCGTTATTAAAATTATTTGTGTTACGTAATCAATTTACAGGATAGAGGCGTACTCCCTTACCAGACAAGACAATCCCAGCTGAAAGATTGGGAACTTAATTCTGACTTGTCATGGGGTAATCACGCAATTGCAACGGAGCTGACTCATCTCAGGGTATTGATGTACGATGTGATTGATTATCCGCTCATCTGCGCCTTTATAGAAAGGTGGCATCCTGAAACAAATAGCTTCCACATGCCATTTGGTGAGATGACAGTGACGTTGCTCGACATCAAGAAGCTGCTGTTGCTTCCTATTCACGGGAAAGCTATGGTGACCGACCCCACCGCTTCAGTCGGGAGAACTACGAACAAGAACTTTTTTGGTGAAAAGGGACGGCAAAATTTTCATCTTCAAATTGAACAGCTCGATAGTTATTGGATGAGCGCGAAAAAGTTTAAGGCGCACATTGAGGGCCTAAATGATCCCGTAGTTCATGGAATGGGATATATATTCCACTTGCTGGCTTCCACAATCTTCACTGACAAGTCACAACATAAGCTCCCGATGAGATTTGGTGCATTTCTAGGGAGTGTTGAAGAGGCAAGAAGTATTTCTTGGGGATCTGCGGCGCTAGCATATTTCTATCGCCAAATGGGCATCGCTACACGCGAAAATTGTGGTTTGATCTCATTTTGTTTCACTCTCCTTCAAGTAAGTTTTTAATTATTTAGGAACTACATTTTTTAGCAATCATAACTTATTTCTATGGTTTTAATGCTAACTATATTTTTTAAATGGTAGGGTTGGATATACACATACTTCCCATCCTTAGCAGCTGGTGTTCGGCGTAATCCTGGTTGGTCAGTTGATCATCCTTATGCGTTTCGGTTTCTACCAGAGGAAGCGTTGCCGAACTACGACCCTGAAGCACGAAACTACAGAGCTGAACTAGATGCAATGAGGGCGGATCAGGTATTTGTGTTGCATTTTGTTTACATTTTTAAGCCTCAGTTTTTTTGCAATTCCATGCGTCACGCATGGATTTGTGTCATGCGTCACGCACGGATCTGTGTCATGCGTCACGCACGAATCAAATCCATGCGTCACGCATGGAATTGCAAAAAAAACTGAGGACTTTTTTTCATCATCTTTGCTTGGACCTTTAATGAAATTACTGTTTGAGTAATGGAAGACGTTGATAATGTTTTTAGGTTAATTGGAACCCGTATGGTGAAATCGACTTCAGTGATCCTGCCTATGCTCCTGCTCTTTTTTTCGGGGTGCTGAGCTGCATGGACATAACCGAGCCCCACCATCCCGATAGGTCGCCTAGGCAGTTTGGTAGGGTGCAGATGATTCCCAGGCCTCCAATTTCACCCCTTAGAGCCCATAGGCTCATCAGCCCTAGGTCATATGTGGTGAATTATGATAGAATGGCGTGGAGTTGGGAGGGGATGGATATCCACAGGGCGACCCTGGAGCAGATGGGACCACCTGCGCAGACAGGTTTTGAAGAAGCTCCGGAGTATCTTATGTGGTACATCCCCCGCACTCATCGATTTCTGATACCCGGCAGACACGCTAGCTTGGAAGCACAGCAGGTAATACATTTATCTCATGTAACTTGAGATCTTGATTTTTCTTTAAGTTTGATTTAAGGTAAACATTATGCAAATAACTTATTTCAATATTTATTTTTATTTGTAGGTTTTTGACAGGGTCTACGATCACTTGTCACCATATGCAACCTTGCCTGATCCCTATGATGTTTCTGCAATGCATGGAGCCATAACCGAGGTCCTTCAAGATATTGAGCCGTGGACAACTATGTATCAACAACATCGGTGGTGATCTTGTTGGATTGGGTTCGATTGTTTTTTATGAACTGTTTGTTTTCAGATTTTCAGGATTGTCCGTTTTTCGTAAGGAAACTATGACGTTGTTGGATTGATGTTGTTGGATTGTTTGTTAAGGTTGTTTTGTGTTTGAACTTTTCAATTCTGATTAGCGTTGTTGAATTTGTTGGATTATTTGTTTAGGGTGCACAAGACATAAATCTGCATTCTGTTAGTCAAATGTCGAACCATGCGTCACGCACAGATGCATTCCATGCGTCACGCACGGATGGGTTCCATGCGTGACGCATGGAATTGTTAACCTACGCCTATAAATTGACTCCCTCAGCATACCATTTCCACTCATTAATCTCTCCTTTTCACTCCCTCAGCCTGTAAGTTGATTCTTGAAGTTCTTCTTTGAAGCTCCATATTCCACATCTTATTCCTTACTTTCTCACTTGTTTTCTTACATTGTATTACAGATTGGAAACCAACATGGCATCATCCTCATCATCATCTTCAATACCACAAGAAGGCAGCACCATTCAGTGTCCAAATAAGAGGTGTAGGAAGTCTATCACGGTTTTCAGCGCTAATGACAAGATGAGACCAGACCAGTATGGCCGAAGGTTTTTTACATGCCAATGTAACTTCAGGTGGGTGTTTCTTGATCCTGAGTATGACCGTCATCATCTCCGTGTTATGACGAAATTGTTGGAGGAAAACCGAACTATGGCAGCGAAACTGGGAATCTTTAACGAAGAGAAAGATTTGGAAACGGCTAAATGGTGGGTGAAGGAGCTCTATGAGGATTTTGAAGAGAAACCAGCCGATTCTGACGATGCGTAGTGGTCTTAGTATTTCGTTCCTTTTAAGATGTAATGTGAAGTGTCTTGGTGTTTTGTCTTTGTTATGTTCGTTTTAATTTACGTTTCAAGAATGAGTCTTTTTTATGCTGTAATGAATCTGTTTTATTTTGTAATGTATCGGTTTTTTGTTGAAACGTATCTGTTTTATGTTGTAATATATCTGTTTTATGTTGTAATTCTGATGTCTCCTTTTCATAAGACTACTCATATGTCTCCTTTTGACAAGACAACTCATATGTCTCCTTTTGACAAGACAACTCATATGTCTCCTTTTGACAAGAAAACTCACATGTCTCCTTTTGACAAGACAACTCATATGTCTCCTTTTGAGCCAACAATTCGGAAGTGTTGCTATTGACAAGTCAAGCTGAAATGGAATTTCTGCATTTTGTAGGAAAAATGCAATTCCATGCGTGACGCATGGACACGAACCATGCGTGACGCATGGATTGACTCCATGCGTGACGCATGGAATTGCTTTTTTCCTACAGAATGCAGAAATTCCATTTCAGATGCAAAGCACCTGTTTCACGTGAAATGTAACCCAGAAATACCACATAAAGACTGAAATGTGCATCAAAAGATACAACCTTACAACATTAGAAGGTCATTCGAAACTCGAAATAAAATACACATTACAACATTGTCATGACTGACAATAACTCTTGAACTAGTAATCGTTTTCATCATCGTCTGGAATTGTGATGCTTTGTTTGGACGATTGATGTCCTCCTCTTTTCGGGGGGGTGTAAGCCCCACATCTTTGCCACACTTCGTCATACAAGGCCGCAACAGATTCTTCACAATTACGCTCCCAAAGATTATAAACAGGTGGTAGTGGACATCCATCCTTCAGGCGAATCTGAGATAGATTTTACGGAATTGCATAATTAAATTTACATGTAATGCACTAGGTAAATAGCAATTGAAAAAAACATACCGGGATGAAATGTTCTTCCTGTGTGAGTAGTAATAGGCAAACAACTTGCATCTTGGCTCCAGGTTGACCATACCAAGTCGGAAGTCTAAGAGGTAGGAATGTCTGTTTAATTTGCTCGCCTAGACACACAAAGACACAATTACATGCCGAAGCCACCAAACATGCCATTTCTGGTACGGTAAGCCACTTATCCCTTGGAGCTGGGTAGTAATCGCTTTCCCATGTAAGTTGATGTATAGCGGACTCCAATGTTGGATTTACTTCTCCACCAATCCACGTGCCTTTAAGTAAATGCCAAATCTCTTTAGCCTTTCGTATCATCTCTTCTCGTATGAACTTCCAATGCTCTTGGGTCCCACCTGTTACATGACTCTCAAAAACAGATTGAGTGACGGAATATTTTGGATAAAGTGTACATTAGAGTGAAGATAATATCGTTCACCTGTTTCCATAGAAATAGATCTAAACCCGCAGTTTCCATCGGCTCTGATGTCAAACCACCCCTCCACATATGGTCTCATGCACATTGGTATCTTTCTAATGTACTTAGAAGGCGCATACATTTTTTGTGGAGCGGGAGGTGCACCAAAGGGTTTAGGAACCCTTTGCTTCTTGGGAGGTGTTTCTTCCAAAGCTCTAGACCTCATCTCTTGGTCGGTGTATTCCCATGCTGACTTCTTTCTTTGTGTAGATCTAGGCACTTTGTTAGGAGCTCCTTGGGGACGACCACCGGTGTGTTTCGAAATAGGCGGCTCTTTGAGAGGTGTATCCACTTTAGCTATCTTTCTGACAGATTCAATACACTTCTCTTGATCATGTGGTGACAAGGTGTTCCATGTTTCTTCATAAAATTCATCAAATAAACGTCTTGCCACGTTTTTCTTAGTTTCAAGATGACACTGTGTATCCACTTCTTCCAAAGACAACGTACTCCAAAAAGGATGCAAAGACACGGGCTGAATTGGCATTTGTTTCTTCACACAAGTCGCAAGGTCATGGACACACAGCATCCCGTCTCTGACCTTGGTTGCACAATCGCAATATTGTGCATTGTACATGCCTTGTACACCTTTGTCGTATTCTTTAATCAAGAGCTCCATTGCCTTGTACGAAACTTTGCACTTCAAATGTACAAACAAAGATGTTTGGTGAACAAGTCTAAACGTCTTTGTTAGACTCTCGTTAAATGAACCCAATATCTCTTTCAGCTGGTTTCGTGCCATGTCACTGTATTCCTCAAACACTGTGTCGAGCCTACCTTGTCCACCACTCAAATATGACTTCAAACAGGAATGCGCTCCTTCCACTCTGCATTTTTATTAAGGTGTTCAAACAGGAATGTGCATCAAAAGTTTCTGTAAACTGCACATCCATACGTGACGCATGAAACACATCCGTGCGTGACGCATGGAACCAATCCGTGCGTGACGTATAAATGTGCAGTTTACAGAAACTGTTTAAATTCACAGAAAACTGAATATAGTTGTGTAAGTGCAATTATAGATAAATTACCTGTTTGTCGTGTTGCTTCCAAGAGTAAACACGTCATCCGTCCATGCCGACACACATCTTTCTTTGAAAGGACCAAGCCAACTGTCTCTAACATATTGCAGTACGGGAATATGCGCGTTCCAATCTCTCTCTATAGTATCCAACTTTTTTTCATATCCTTCTACGGTGGTTTCCTCGAACAAGTTGTAGTAGTCGTTGGATAAGTTTTTTCCCTTTAGTTTCGATCTCATTTCGAGGGAAGCTTTGGCCTCTATGTTTTTCCTTATATGTCGTCTACATAGAAGAAACTTTGCAGTTGGAAAAAGAAGATCCGTTGCACTCATTAAAGCTTGTTCACGGTCGGTGACAATGCAAGTGGGCGTTGCTCCAATTCTTCTATACATCTCTTGAAGTTGTTGCATTGCCCACAAATAATGCTCTTTAGTCTCGCCCTCAAGAAATGCCCCACAAACTACAAAGTTCCTCCATGTAGACGTGATTCCAACAATCTCGAAAAATGGCATTTTGTACCTGTAAATAAATAATTTGAAATAATATTATTGCAATGTTATGGAAAATCATATGTAATGGTCAATAATCACACAAAACTTACTTGATTGTGGCATATGTGGAGTCCATTATAAGTACATAGGGAAATGATTTCAAGAGCTTCATTGATTCAGGGGACGCAAAGAACATATCACCAATCATAGATGCATCATCTTTGCTTGTCCTATACTCCATGAAATAGTCGCTCTGTTTGCATTTGTAGAAAAACTCTTGGATAACAGTTCTTCCTTCCCTGTTTTCGATCCTCGTCTTGGCCATCAAATTGTATACTTGTTTTTTTTTTGTAAGGTTCTTTGGAGACTTGTTGAGCATAGTGTAAATCTCATTTGGTTTACAATGAGCCCTGGTCATTTCAACTACTGTACACACTTCATCAGGCGTCAATCTGCCTGCAAACGCATTCCCAAACAAGCTACTACCAATAGGATGGTTGTGGGTACCTAACATTACAGTAAGTTTCCAAGCCCCTCTATGCTCCTCTAGAAGTTTTAATTCGAACCAACATCTACATTTTTTCGTCTTGATGTTTTTCCTCACTCCCTTAGCTTTTGAGTAATTCACTCGTCCTCTATCACAGATAAGCTGAAGTTTTCCAGATTTTGTTTCGGTAGGTGCTCTACTCCTTCCATTGACTATGCAAAAGTTGTTGGCTTGTGCAATGTTAACGGCCCAATCCACTCCCTGTTGTCTAGAGGGGAATACCAAGTCATTTGCAAACAACTCTGAGTAATCAACAGAGACATATTGTTCTTCTTGAACTTCAATATCAAATTCTGGTGCAGTACGCAAAGGACGAAACACATTTAAGCTACTTGTGTCTGAAAGTGGCCTCATCAAATGCGAAGGCCATTGCGACAAACCGTAACCGGTTCCAAAAGATCCAGTGTTGATATCACCAAACTGTGATTGCGGTTGCTCCCATGTTGTCAAATCAATGCCCAAATCAAACGAAGGTATGTAGTCGAGGTATGACGGAGGTGGGCAGTCATTAAGAGTAATCTTGTCTAATCCAGTAAACACAGAAAAGTTCATCTATGCACAAACACACAGATAACAAACCAGTTAAGCTTCTGTATGGCAAATCCACACGTCACGTGTGGATCCATTCCATGCGTCACGCATGGTTACAACCCATGCGTGACGCATGGATCCACTCCATATGTGACGCATAGAAATACAACATGCAGTTTCATTCATCTTTTGTCATGGTTCGTATGATTCTGTTAACCACAATATGTTTCATTAACATTTCAAACATCATACATCATAAATTCAAAAGTCAACATCTTTTGTCATACAACTAATACCTTTAACATGTAAAGTCCATAAAAACCCAACAAGTCAAACCCCTAAAACAAGTCAACACCTTAAAAACTAATATTATAATACTTTTCAAACATCATAATCACTAAAGTAAACAAAAAATCACAAATCAACATCTTTAGTCATACAACTAATACCTTGAACATTTGAAATTCATTAAACCTAACTAAATCAAACCCTAAAAGAAGTCAACACCTTAAAAATTAATATTATGAACAAGAAATGTTACCTTATTAAGATTGTAACTTGAAAATGGTGCTTCTCCACCTCTTTCATTGGTGCATTCCTCTTCATTCTCCATATAGAAAGAGCTTTTTTGGGATAAAATGGTGTGTTTTGCTCTCAAGAATGTTCAACAATGGAGTTAAAAGGGTTTTGACATTTGAAATATGGAAAGAAAGGAAGATAATAGGGGTTAATGTAGGTGTTACGGAAATGGTAAAAAAAATTAATGGAGTTATTACAGTAGGTGAGACAAGACGTGCTTGCTGCATGAGTTCTGAAAAGAAAATCCGTGCGTCACGTGTGGTTTGCAACCATGCGTGACGTGTGGTTTTCAACCATGCGTGACGTGTGGTTCTATTCCATGCGTGACGCACAAAATGGCACATGATCCCTTTGATTCTTAGTAACACTGATGTGTGCATGATTTCCAATCAAAATAAAATTACATATTGTCAAAGGTTGGACATTTAGGCCACGTAAGAAGTCCAAACAAAGGATATGCTACTTTACAAGTTAATAGTTGTTATTGGGAGTTACCCACATGGTTAAATATCCCTAATAGGCATTGAAAACAAGTTTCATTCCATTCGGACATCGTTTGAGTGTCGTTTCGTCAAATTGGGCCTCAAGTCCATTTAAGGCCTTTTTAGGCCTTTTAGCGTTTACGTGCCTCATTTCGTGTGTGCAAGACCTTGTTGCTACTTAATATCCCTAATAAGAGTAATTTGTATAGTAGTTTCAACAATAATCAACGTCAATGTTGTAGAATATACATATTGCGACAAGTTAGAGAAATACGACTAGTTTGTTTTTTACAAAGGAGGTGGTACTTTAAAAGTTAGAAGTTGTCATTGGGAGTTACCCACATGGTTAAATATCCATCATAGTCATTGAAAACAAGTTTCATTCCATTCGGACATCGTTCGAGGGTCGTTTGGCTGATTTGGGCCTTAAGTCCATTATGGCCTTTTTAGGCCTTTTAGCGTTTACGCATAGTTTCGAGTCCCGTTTTGTATGTGTGAGACCTTATTGGGACTTTATATGTCTTATAACACAATTGTGTATAAATTTTTCAAACATACAAAAAGATCAATGTTGCGACCATATATAATGCAACAAGTTAAGCTTGTGATGAGTAGTTTGATGTTTTACAAAGAGGGCGTTACTCTAAAAGCAAAAGGTTTTGATGCAAAGTTACCGACATGGTTAAATATCTCTAATAGGCATTGTAAACAAGTTTCATTGCATTCCGATGAATTTTCGACGACGTTATGGCGAATTGTGGTTTTAAAGCCGTTAACAACAACACGACAAATGAATTATTTTGCGTGACATAACTACAAATACATTGAATACATTGAAATTTATTACATAAGCAAAAACATATACATTGAAATCCATGCGTCACGTATGGATACAAACCATGCGTGACGCATGGTCACATTCCATACGTGACGCATGGATTTTTTTGCCTATAAAAGGCCCAACATCGAAACCCTACCATTTTGTTCTCTTCCTCATTCTCTTGAAGGCGGCTGAAGCTCTATCACGCACGGATTTACCCCATTTTCATCATCTTTCTACATATAAGGTATGTAAACATTAAGATTTCATTGTTATGGTATGGTATTGATGTATATATGAGGTTTTGATGTTGTTTTGATAATATTTACATATGTAGATCCAATGTGTATGTTATACTTTGATTAGAAGAGATTAAACTTGTAATATATGAATGGATTGTGTACTTTGTTGATAGTTTCTTGTTGAATTTGATATTTTCATGTGTAGATAGTGTAATTAGGATTTTGATACTGAATTTGGGTTTTGTGAATTAGGGTTATAAATGAGGGTGTTGAAATTTGATATGGTGTGGTTTTAATCAAATTATTGACAAACTGTTGAATTTCAGAAAAAAAATGTTGAGATTAGGGTTTGAGAATATATTAGAAAGCAGTACTGAAGTTCTGGAAGTGGCAATTCCATGCGTGACGCATGGAATATAACCATGCGTGACGCATGGTTAGTGACCATGCGTCACGCGTGGAATTGCCACATTCAACATTTTCAACATGCAGAAGTTAATTGATTATGTAACTATAATTTGGTTATGTTTCTGATTATACAGATGTCCTATTCCGATCAAGAATCTGATATTTCCGATATTAGTACGGCGTCTAGCGTGGCAGACAACTTTGATATGCTTGAACGGGAGAGACATGAACGGGAGAGACGTGAACGTGAGCGACGTGAACGGGAGAGACAAGAACGTCAAAGGGAGAGAGGGGAACCATCCACTAGACCAAGGATGACCGCACGAGAATACAGGAACCTCTTCAAGCCGTTCAACCCTCGTCGTTAGATCTACTTATTATGTTGAACCTTATTATGTTGAACCTTATTGTGTTGCACCTTTGAAGATTGAACCTTATTATGTTGAACCTTATTGTGTTGCACCTTTGAAGTGTTGAACCTTATTGTGTTGCAAGAACTACTTGTTTTTTCTTAAGAGTGTCTATTTCGTAGGTATTTTAAAACATGTCGACTCGTTTCACTTTCAAACTAGGTTTCACATTTCAAATATCATAAATCAACATAAATTCACATATCAACATGTTTAGTCATACAACTAATACGTGCTGACATGAGTTCTGAAAAGAAAAACAGTGCGTCACGCATGGATATAATCCATACGTGACGCACGGTTCTCTTCCATGCGTGACGCACAAAATGGCACATGATCCCTTTGATTCTTAGTAACACTGATGTTTGCATGATTTCCAATCAAAATAAAATTACATATTGTCAAATGTTGGACATTTAGGCCACGTAAGAAGTCCAAACAAAGGATATGCTACTTTACAAGTTAATAGGTGTTATTGGGAGTTACCCACATGGTTAAATATCCCTAATAGGCATTGAAAACAAGTTTCATTACATTCGGACATCGTTTGAGTGTCGTTTCGCCAAAAACCGCCTTAAGTCCATTTAAGGCGTTTTTAGTGGTTTTAGCGTTTACGTGCCTCATTTCGTGTGAGCGAGACCTCTTTTCTACTGAATATCCCTAATAAGAGTATGTTGTATAGTATTTTCAACAATAATCACCGTCAATGTTGTAGAATATACATATTGCGACAAGTTAGAGAGTTACGACTAGTATGTTTTTTACAAAGGAGGCGGTACTTTAAAAGTTAGAAGTTGTGGTTGGGAGTTACCCACATGGTTAAATATCCATAATAGCCACTGAAAACAAGTTTCATTACATTCGGACATCGTTCGTGTGTCGTTTCGCCAAAAACCGCCTTAAGTCCATTTAAGGCGTTTTTAGTGGTTTTAGCATTTTGGCATAGTTTCGAATCCCGTTTTGTATGTGTGAGACTTTATTGGGACTTTATATGCCTTATAACACATTTTTGTATAAATTTTTCAAACATACGTGAACATCAATGTTACGACCATATATATTGCAACAAGTTAAGCTTGTGGTGAGTAGTTTGATGTTTTACAAAGAGCGTGTTACTCTAAAAGCAAAAGGTTTTGATGCAAAGTTACGGACATGGTTAAATATCTCTAATAAGCATTGTAAACAAGTTTCATTCAATTCCGATGATGTTTCGACGACGTTATGGCGAATTGTGGTTTTAAAGCCTTTAAAAACAACACGGACCATGAATTATTTTGTGTGCCATAACTAAAAATACATTGAATACATTGACATGAATCATATAAGCAACAAAAAAACATATGAAAATCCATGCGTCACGTATGGTGTAAAACCATGCGTCGTGTGTGGATTAATTCCATGCGTGACGCATGGTTTTATGTTGCAAAATCTTATTTTTATATTTAGAATGCTTATATTGTTGTTATGTTGACGAATGTTCAACCTTATTATATTTCAAATTGTATATGGTACGCCATACATATTGCGACTTTGTTCGGTTTTCAAACTATGTTTCACTTACAAAGGTCTAAATTTGATTTTCAAGTTACACACATGATCAAATAGACATTATAAGGATTGAAACAAAGTTTCATTCCATTTCGATAAAGTTTCGATGACGTTTTTGTCGAATTGGGCTTTATCGCCTTAAAAAAGACACTAAAAATGTGTTTCTTTGCACACTTAACTAGAAATACATTGAATACATTGAAAGTTAGAAGTTTCATATATGCAAATACGTGCGTCACGCATGGATTGTATCCGTGCGTCACGCATGGAATTAATCCGTGCGTCACGCATGGATACAATCCATGCGTTTTCTGGAATGTGCAATCCGTGCGTCACGCACGGATTAATTCCATGCGTGACGCACGGATGACCTGGGCGGTAAATAGCAAAAAGGGTGGGCGTCAAATAGAAACTATGTTTTTATATAAAACAGAAAACCTATAAAATGGGTTTTTTGAGTTTTGACCATGTGCCTTTTATGGTAATGACGTGCCCAACAGAATTGGCAAATTTGCAGAAGGTCAACTGGAAATTCCCACACAAATTGTCAATCAACTTCAATAACGAAAGCAAAATGGAAACGTTAATCTCTTTCATCTTTTCCTCGTCTATTCGCCATCAACCTATTCTTCTACAGTGCATTCTAAAACTCCACGCGATTCTAGTTAACCTTGCAGAACAAGTCAATCCATAATAACTACGGAGTAGTTATCGACCCTTTCAACGCGGCGTACTTAATTCTTCCAATTCCTCCATTAATCATCTGCTTCCTGCTAATCAATTCACTTCAGTACAGATTCTATGGAATTCAGCCTGAGAGCCAAGAATAAATTCTTCCACAAGATCGTCAAGCACTTCGCCACCTCTCCCTCCTCAGATTCCACCCCCGGAGGTTAGCACCAACTCCTAATTTCAAGAATCTTATTTCGGTTTCTTTTTTGACAAATTCTTCTCCATCAGAAGAGAACTTGGAAGAGATTGCAGCTCAGGAGCAGAAGCATTTCGCATACGAAGCACTTGTCAAGGCCACGAATAACTTCCACCATGATCGCAAGCTCGGTGAGGGTGGATTCGGCCCCGTCTACAAGGTACTGCAGAATTTGGGGGATGGGAGGGAAATTTTGGAGGATGGGAGGGAAATTTTGCAGTTTCTGATCATTTTATTGGGAAATTTTGTAGGGGAAATTGGAGGATGGGAGGGAAATTGCGGTGAAGAAGCTATCCCGGAGCTCAAGGCAAGGGAAGAATGAGTTTCAGAACGAGGCTAAGCTGTTGACGCGTATACAGCATCGCAATGTTGTTAATCTGTTGGGGTATTGTGCTTTTGGAGAGGAGAAGCTTCTCGTGTATGAGTATGTTGAAAATGAGAGCCTCGACAAGCTTCTCTTTCGTAAGTTCTCTAGTTATCTTCTTAGTTGTTGGATTTCGTTGAAGTGTTGTTTTGGTGTAGCTTATTCAGTTCAATAGGATGCTTGGGAATGAATAACACCATTTTATCATAGCTATCTGCTTCAGATTCTGACTTCTTATGGTTGGATACTAGATAAATATAGGATATACTTAGGTACGATGGTAATCTAAGTTGTATGTCCGTTGTTTGTGTAAAATGAGTTGTCTCTTTTGGTCAAAATAAGATGGCTATAGTTATCTTTGCTTCCATTTCTGGCCTTCTTGATTGTTTCTTTTGGTTAAAGTAATTTAAGAAAGTTGTTTGCTGTAACTCTAGATTGCTGATATCTTAATGTTGGTTCACCATGTAGAGGCTGCAGATGACAACTGCTATGAAATGCTCATCCCGTTAGATATCTTCCAAAATTATATTTTATTGTTGAAGATGCGTTCTATAGAGGAATTAGTTTATTTAGATTAGGATTTTCTGTGAATTAGGGTATTTTGTGCTGTCAAAGGCTTTTGGCCTGGTTTATCTTCTGCAAGTCGATAGAAATCATACCCTTTTCATTACTGATCATGGATTCATGGTATCTTATTTTGCCTTAGAACTCAAATTCCGAGCTTCACACAAATGGATTATTCATTTGGCCTTCTCTTAGCTTCATCCATCATTCGCCTCTGTCATTTGAGTGCTCTATATTCAGAAATTACCTCTACGAGTGACAAAAGTGATTTTTAATTATGGCTATCTGTTTAGGTAATATTTACAAGTAATAACAGATGACAAAAAGGGTGGTCTTAGATCAGGCAGACGGTCATTCTGTTTCTGTATGCTATACTGTTACCTTGAAATTGTTGACTTTCTAAAAGGTCAACAAAAAGTGTCTTCCCTTATTATAATAAGGCCTGGACATGTACATGGGGAAATTCACTCGTTCTTTTGAATATCTTATAGGTGTATTTACATGGAACCTTGAAGGTATGTCAAGATATTCAAATCCATGTTAGATTAAAAAATGGATATTCTTTTGCTGTCTCACACTAAGTTAAAACTATCATATACAAATGTTGTTAGATTATGGCATATTAGTTGAGACCTCTGACTATGCAACCCAGAGTTCTTGCATAAATACCAACTGTGTATATTCTCCACTTAATTTGAACTCAATTTTGGTGGCTGACAGAATTGTGTAGATATATATTTACAATTTGCTGCGAAGTTATAGTTATATTGATCAACCTTAGTGCAGAGCCCCGTAGAAGAGAAGAACTTGATTGGAAAAAGAGATATGACATTATATGCGGAGTGGCTAAAGGTTTGCATTACCTACACGAGGATGCTCATCAATGCATCATCCACCGCGATATCAAGGCTAGCAATATCTTGTTGGATCATAAATGGGTTCCCAAGATAGCTGACTTTGGCATGGCTCGACTCTTTCCTGAGGATACATCACTTGTAAACACACGTGCAGTTGGCACTAAGTACGCCCTCTTCTCTGCTTCCATCATGTTTATTAACTTACTTTTCTTTTCTTGGTATTTTAATCTGACATTATTTGATAAAACTTATACAGTGGGTATATGGCTCCCGAGTATGCAATATATGGAGATCTATCAATGAAGGTTGATGTTTACAGCTTTGGAGTTTTGATCCTGGAGTTGGTTAGTGGTCAAAAGAATTCGATATTCAACGCTAACCTTGATGCTAAAAATTTACTTGATTGGGTAGGTCCTTTTTCTTCTTTTTCCTCTCATACTTCCAAGTCAGTGTCACACTGCCCTGTGTTAGAACTATACAAATTTTAAAGCTATACAAAATTCTCTGATATTGGTAGACTATCATCAGCCTTTCAGGGATTTTATTTTTCAGACAGTGTTTGCATTATAGGGGATATTTTACTTGGATAGATCAGCTACCTTATAAGACTTTGTCTTACCTAATCCATGTCTTCCTTACACACCCTTAGATTAATATTATTGCACATTTTTAAATAAAACTAGGTAGGAAGCTCATGTGGAATTACAATTGCTGAATACATTATACATGTACTGAAATACCAGAGCTTGAACTTAGTTTTTCTCTAGTATAATGCAGATCTTTCACAGTCTGTCAGACTGGACTTAGATTAACATCACCAAACTGAGGTAGCACAAAACACAACTGTTCTTGTAAATACAGAGCAATAAACGCCTTGATGTCTTTCTATGTAACAAGAAATCTGGCCCTGATGTTTGATATATTTCCTCAAATCTGCTCCTTCGTCACCACCCACCTTCTTGTGCATCCCATTAAATAAATCAATGAGACAAGCTTGTGAGGATTTAAGGATTCAGCTTTGAAAATGTAGAAGAACTAGGCTTCAAATCAAAAGGTTGAACACTATGGCCCTCAATAGTTGATGGGCCCTAGTGTTTGTTCTTGGATGGTGAGGTGTCTGAAACTTCTTAGGTTTCCTCTATTTCTCTTGCAAAATTCAAGCCAACCATCATTGAACAAACTTTGTAAGGTGTTGTTATACAAATCTTCAACTACATCTTTATTTAATTTTTATAATAATGAAAGAATTAGATTGCAAATTGTAGAAAATTTCAGTGTTTGCATTTTAAGACTCAGAGATGAGGTCGGTTACTAATTGTTCTACAGCTTAGACTTAAACTTCCCACCATCATTCTTATTTAGTGTATTTTTGGGGCCACCAAATTGATATCAAATTACAAAAACCCTATCTGATCTGTTCATTTACAGGCTTACAAGATGTTCAAAACCGGGAGAAGCTTAGAAATGATGGACCCAACAGTAGCAGCAACAGCAGTAGAAGAGCAAGTGGCGTTGTGCATCCACATAGGCCTCCTCTGCACTCAATCCAACCCGTCATTACGCCCCAAAATGGACCGGGTTCGGGTTCTTTTCTCCAAGACGTCAAGCAGTCTTGCGGACCCCACTAGCCCCGGATCTGCTGGCACTCGCTACAGGAGATCAAGACGGCCTCACCATTCAGCGTCTAATGCCTCGTCTTCAACATCAAGATCTCAGTCCACCACCAATCCGAGTGCCAACACAAACACCCCATCAAGCATTTGACGTCCCTGATTTAAAGGAAAGCTAATGGTATAACTAGGATTATTATAGAACTTGAGATTTCAAAGTAGAAAGTTGATTTGTTCATTCTTAGTAGCATCCAGATGTATCTATTTGTAGTTGTGAATTAGCAAAGTTTAAAGGATCATCTTCTCAAGCTCAATTAGCTTAATGATAAGGACTCTGTTCATCATTTACATACTAAATTACTACTCAAGTATTATTTTACATGCTTGCAACTGCATTCGTAAGCGTCACTAGAAAAGATAAGAGAAACCAGTATGACTGCTCGAAAATTAGAACCCCTTATCATCATGAGAGTATATAAACCGCATGAAAAATCTAAAAAACAGCATCCTTGGGCTTGTTCAGTTATTCCCCTGGATCACTTGAGTAAATAATTGGTCTAACTCGAAAGGATCAGCTTCGTTCTTGTCAAACTCGATCGCCCTCTTGCTGCCACACTTGGTCATCCTTGTTGGGTTTATCATATAGATTGTATTGGTCATCTTGATTGAACAGCCTCTCATCATACATTGAAGCTCCTCCTGCAGCAGAGACCATGCCCAATGCTATCTTCTGAGTCACATCGCGATCACGGTCTCTTGTTACCTTTCTCTTCTTTGCCAATCTCTCCCTTTCCCTGTGTCGCTCCTCGCGTATTTTGTTGCGCACTGCACTCGCCCTCTCTACTCTTGCTTTCGCTGCCAGTTCCCCCAGTTGTTGTACCTTCCTCTTCTTCTCCATCATCGCCTTTTCTTTGTGAATTTTTGCTCGCATCCTCATATACAATGCCTTGGAAACCATGCCATATTTGTCACTCATCTGAACATCTCTTCCCTCAGCTGCAAGCCGCTTGTCAACAGGAATTGTGTAGCCTTTAGGGTTCTTCCAATTTGAAGCTCTAGCTACTCTCTTATACTTGATCAACATAGACTTTTGATGAATGTTTTGGCACACCCCTTGATCTGACACTAATAATTTTCTCAAGAGCTGTTTTGGTTGATAGCGTCGTCTCCTCAATCAACTTCTGCTCCTCAAGATTGAAGGTATCGTTTCCAGCCATTGAAATCGATCAGACCGTTCTTGTGTTTATACCGAATTGATTCTTTGATCTATATTTATCATAATCTTCACGTAACCGATGTATATATATGGTTCGCTTTCCATATTTATCAAGTATATTAGGAAATTATACCATATTTCTATCTCAAAAGATAGGAAATCTTATGCCATACTGCATTTCTATATCTTACCATATTTCCATATTTGTGCAATACATATGCTATATCAGCATATAGTAGTATAGTACTAACAATTCCTACCATAAAAAAATTCAAATTTTTTCTTTTTCGTTTTAGGAAAATATTCCTACCATATTTATGCTGTCTCTCTGACCTTTCTTCTCTATAATCTCTGTAGCAGAAAGAATTGTTGATCTACAGGATCTTGATCCAGCGGAGGGGCGATGGATGATAAACAGTTTCAACATAATCCGATGGATAAGGAGGCAGAAGCTGTTTACAATAGGCATAAAGAAGCAGATTTGGCCTTCTGGAATCTGTACCGTGAAGAACAGCGGAAGAAGAGAAGATTGAATCTCAGCAATCGGGATGATGCTAATTCTAGTAGTGCAACTGGAAGGACGTTAAGCGATGGTGATTCTGATGTGGATTCTGAGAGTAGAATGGCAAAGCTTTTTCAAGAACTAGAAGCTGCGGAGCAACAGGCTAGAACACAACTTGCAATCAGAGCTTCAATTAATGCCTCACAAACCAAGCTTTTGCCGCAGCAGAAAAATTAGTTAGGTAAACAAGTTATGATGCAACTCTATGTTTATGCATATCTAACCTAAATTTAATTAGAGTAAACCTAAAACCGCTTCCTCCAAAAACTCTCTGCCTGAAACTAAAACCGTTTGTTCAAGTCTTGCTTTCGGTCATGGATGGGGGCTATCTTGACTCTTTGTTGATGATAATCCCGTAGTAGTTGTTACGCTTTTCATTGTGTTTATTAGTAATAATTAGTTATGGTTAGTCTCTCCTTAGTGAGAGTTTTCAGTCCCCCTCTTATGGTGGCTAGTTTTCACTAGCTTCTTCTGATTAGTGGTGTCGACTTCTGTATCGGGAGAGGTGAAAACACTGATATGTTTTCGTTAATAGTTTGTTCAACAGGTCTACAAAGGAAGTTAGTATTTTTGTCTGCAATCTAGCAAATCTGATTATCAACTCTCTTCTCGAAACTGTGATGAATCAATCAATCAATAGATCCCTTCGTATTTGGCTCTATGTTGAGACAGCCTAGAGTAAAACGAGGTTATGCAGAATTGTTCGATCTCATTAACAAGATTCTTAGCTTTGTTGGAGAACATTGTAAATGGATTGTGTTAGCTTTAATATTACTGTATTTCCATAACCATTTAAATACCTGATGGCTTATTCTTAATGAATTTATATGTTTGCTCTAAAAAAAATGCATATGTAACTTTGATATAGTCATAGGCATAAATAAATGTTGGAAATCATATTTGTTTTTAAGTTTGAGCTTCATAGTTACTAATCGAGTCAAATGATAGCTTCACTAAAATGCAGCAGCTTCAATGTTCAGAATTTGATAAAGCTAGTTCATTAAGATTTCCAATAATAAACTAGTTTTGATTTCCTCTTGCTTCTAAAATCGGACATTTTTGTATTCAAACAGTTTCGAACATGCTGGCTTCACTGACTTGATTGTGTGCAACAACAAGTTGTAGGTGTTTTTAGCTGCTGTCATTGCTGCTTAAATTGGTATCTAGCATGAACTATTTTAGATATCATGAGTTTGATGAAGATTATTTGAATTAGCAACTGTTTTTTTCCTCTGCTGAGACAATTTTTGTGTTGAAATCGCTTTTCTTCTGGAAGTTGACATGCCCTCTTCTTTTAAATTTCTTCTATCTAATTTGCTATACATTTACTGTCTGAGAAAGATCTCTGAAAGCTCCTGCTTTCTCATTTGCTGGTTCAGTGCAAAAATAATTAATATTTATGCTTTCTTTTTGTTCTATCCCAACCTCCTTGTTTGTGTAATGTTAATTTCTATGCATCTCTGCTTACTACACAAATTCATGAAATCTGATGTTCTAAGGAATACACAGACTTACAATTATTGAAAATTTTCTAATGCCTTATTATATACTGCCTAATTCATCTACTGCCTTGTTTTCTTCTAAATTTCATTAATTGTAAAACCTTTGTTGGTTGTGTAGTTCTGCTGCTGTTTTCTTCTAACGTATGAAAGTAAAACTTATTAAGTTTAGCATAGTTAACAATTTTATTATGCCTTTATGCTGCTGGATTTTATATGTGGGTGATGGTGCTTGATGATGAGTGAAAATGGGGTTATGGTAATGTTTCCAGGGTGTGAAAGGGGGAATGTGTTGATTTGGATGAGATCAGAAAACTTAGAGAAGAAATAAGTGTTCTTGGGTTTAAGAATGGATTGTGAAAGATGAGAAAAAGAGACAGGAAGTCTTTTTCACATGGGAGCTTAGTACAAAAACAAATTTACAAATGTTTTAATTCAGCTCTCCACCTCGCTCCTGCCTCTTCACTAACTTTGCCATCTCATCCAATTATTTTGAGACAATTTTCTGAATTTTCATGGACTGAATTCAAGACGATCTAACTGTTTTCTGGATTTTCATGGACTGATTTTTCAAGTAGGATGTTGTTTTCTGTTTTGTCTTTCATCTTTCTGCATGTAGGATGTTGTTTGCTAGTATGTGATAATTTTCCTTTATACAATGTTATCACTGAGTTAGGGTTTGGTGCTTTAAAAAATTGTGTAAGTCGTTGCTACTATCTTGATGGCCGAGGAACCTAAACTACGTGTGTTTTATCCAGCAACTACAACATTGAAGAAATAATATGTCACTGGTCTGTTGAGAAAGAAGTCATTGTGATACATCATCAAACATTTGATTTGGTACTTTTGATTTTTTGGTTATATATGGGTTTGTTTGAGCAGGTTATATTTTGGTTAATTGGTGATTTGATACTCATAATATAGTTATAGATATATGATGTTGTTATGCATGTGAATGATACATATGTTTGTTTGATTTGGTTCATTATATAAGTTTTATCTCTCTTACTATTTAAAATTATGAGTTTTACATAGTAATGATTTTAATTATTGATACATAACAAAAATTCAATGATGAGATAAACCAAACACATATTCTCTAATGAGAATGGAATCAGTCCATTCATGGGAAAAAAACAAACAAAGTAAGATTTTGATCTATTCCCTTTCCGTTTGCATTGCTCAACCCAAACACCTCCTTAATGTATATAGTTATATTATATACCTAAATTGCTTCTAGATTATTTCTGTAGTTCAAAGGAGTACCTAGCTACATTTAGTTTCTCTTGAAATCTACTAACTATGCTAATTTTGTTGTGAAGATGGTTTTGTGGTTGCATATCATTCTATGAGTCAAACCCGAATTTCTAGAATGTCAAGCTTCATATATAAGAAGTTTATCAAGGTAGTTAGTAGTCCTGTGACTTTTTCATTGTAAGTTTAGTGGTGCGAGATCGTCCTTATTTCAATGAGTACAGATTCATCATTTCAAAAACAATTTGTAGCACAACCGGAAGTTACAATTACTTTATGTAGACAACTTTCTTTGTTCTTAATTTTGTAGATAAACACAACACTGCACAGAATATTGGCATATATTTTGTGATTGACTTGCCTAAGTTGTGTATTATTTGTTTGATTGTGTTGAGGTACTCATCTAATTACTCTCTTTTGTTTCTAGCTGATCCATAGGTTGGTTAAATGCTGTGTAAATTTTGAACTGCAGAAGAAAGTATCCCTTCAAGAACAACAACTGCGCGCTGTACAATAGGAAGGAGAATAGGAGATGGAGAGCCATGAGCATCTGAGTAAAGGACGGGTTTCGGGCATGAGAATCTAATCATGACTTTTTCTAATGCATCATCCTAGTTATGTGTTGCAGATATAGTGTTTTTGTTTTAGGTTTCTTAGCACATTTCTGGTGCTTGGCTGTACAATAGTGATAAAGTCTACTTCTCTATGCCCACTTCCTCACTCCAACTTGTATTTTTTCTACTTCTGACTTGTACTTTTAATCACTTTAGCTTGCAATAATGATAAACCAAGTTTGAGTGATGGCTTGCAGTAATGATCAACCAAGTTTGAGTGATGGCTTGCAGTAATGATAAACCAAGTTTGAGTGATGGCTTGCACTTCCATTACTCCAACTTACCCTTTTTCTCGTTCCAACTTACACTTTTAATCACCCAGCTTGCACTTTTTCTAGTTTCGATTTACATTATTAATCACTTTATCTTGTACTCCCTCCGTCTCACAATATAAGCTACATTTGAGGTGTTTCACGAGAATTAAGAAAAGTGTGAGTTTAATGATTAAAAGAGAGTGAAGAGTAAAAAAATGTAATAGTTAGATGAGAGAGATAGAGAGAAGAAGGAGAGAGGAAAGAAAAAATTGAATGATTAGAGAAGAGAGGAAAACGAAAAGTATATTGAAAGAAGATAAAAGGGTGTAAAAAAGTATACTAAAAATGGAAAATGTTGCTTATATTTTAGGACGCTCAAAATAGAAATGTTGTTTATATTTTGGGACGGAAAAAGTATTTTTTTTCGCATTCCGACATCTGCTTTTAATCACCTCGGTGCTTACACCTACATTTAGTACTGCTAAAAAAAACTAAGACATTTTTCGCTTGCACTTTTGAGCTTCCATTTTGCACTTTGCCTATTTGTATTTTCTTACCATAATATTCATTCGTACGTAATATTTTCCTTTTTTCTCTAATAATATTTATTTTTTACTTTATATGAAAAATGGGTAGGTTCGGTCTGGGTTTAACCAACAGTCCCGACTCATCGGATTTCATGAACATTTAGGATCGGATAGAGTTAAGTTTTTCCTGTAATGGACCAGTTTTCGACAAGAATAAAGTGAAGGCACTTCTTTTAAACAAGGAATATATTCATATATAGTTATAATAGAAACTGAGCTTCATCTCATATCACCGTTAAAATACTCAATCATATAAGTGCACAAAATTATATTTCACTCCGAGATCTTACCCCCAACAACAAGAATTTGATAACATTGGTGCTTGGAGGAGGATAAAAGATATTTTTGGTACATAAACCATCTGCCAGAGGCTGTAAAACTAACCCAAACTGAACCCACAAGATTTTACTAGTCGATTTACAGAGCACAATAGACGCCAACTTCTTTCACTTTCACCCTTCATATCTGATCCCTACAACAAGTCGTCTTTAATTTGTACTTGTGTTGTGTTGTAGATTTATTTCTTATTTCACCTTTTTAAGCTCATTACAGTGGAGAATCTAAATAAAGATGAGCATTCCAATCACTACTGAATGCAGAATCTTAAAGTAATCAGTTCTACACCTGTAAGAATTCGTGAGTCACAGTAGAGATTCGATCAATAAACTGTTTACAACTCTGTCATTGATTTCAGCCATATTTGTTTAACATTCTAATAATTAGCTGATGCATATCTTAACTTGTACAATTCGATCAAAGTTATTTAATTGATATATATAGACATTGGATCATTGCATGATAGTGTATCCTGATTTTAACAAACTTTTTATATGCAGTAGAAATTCAGAAAAGTGATACTGCCTATCATTTCGCAAGCAACTCCAAAGAGATGGAGAAACCAGTATATGACTGTATAAGACTGCGCATAATATATGTTGGAACTGATTTATGACTGACTTCCGGGCACTTTTCCGGTGGGCTGCGGTCACCGGTTGTGCCGGATTATGGGAGCGTTGGCTTCGTCTCCACGAGCACTACGCCTTAGTGTACTCACACGTCAAAATCGGGTTCCGTTTGAATGAGAAATGAAGGCTCAAAGTTGGTTGTTTGTTTGTCTAAGTACAAAGAACAATTTTAGAGCTGAATTTTGATATGGCTTTTGTCCCACATCGAAAATTGGGATGAGAATATAAAAGGTTATATATCCCAAACCTCATACCCTTGGTAAGCCCTTGGGAGAGGTATGGAGAGAGGACACGGGGGCTCTCGCGCGGTCCGTCCGTCCGGTCCTGGCCCGTGGCCCGTCCCACATTGAAAATTGGGGTGGGAATATGAAGGGTTTATATACCCCATACCCTTGGGAGAGGTATGGAGAGAGGACACAGGGGGCCCTCGCGCGGTCCATGCAGCTTAGCTTCTATTTTTGAAGTGGGCTGAATCTGAAAGTTTTGGGCTTCCAGATTAGGTTTTGGACTGCCTCGTTGGGGACGCCCAACTAAATCAGTAACAACCTCCCTGTTTTCCTCCACGTACTCCACAACTGACTCCCACCTCGTTGGTGTCGTCAGATCCGAAATCTCCTCCTCTGCAACAAACTCAGACTCCTTTTAAAGAGAAGTCTGGTTCTCATTCTCAGGATCCGAAATCAATCAATCTCCCTCTTCTCTTCTTCTCCTTCTTCGAGAGTACTGCACAGATACTGGTTCGTTTCTGTCTTTTGATTGTGCAAACCAGAAGTGATCGTAGTTGTATCCTGAGATTCTCAACGCCGGTAACCGTCACATATACGGGGCGTTACAGAATTAAGGAAAGAGATCTAATCTCGACTCTACGCAACAGTTTCGTCAAGAACGATTCGGTAAAATTCTTTCTTAATTCTGTTCTTTGTTTTAATTTTTTACAGATTGTTATTCTGCGAAATACAGGTCCTACAATATATAGCCAAAGCAATAAATACAACCTGATACTGTTGAAAATTTGCAAGAGTTTAGTACATTGCAGAATCAAGCTCTCTATGTAGCCAGACACATGAGCAGTAATATCATCAGTGAGACTTTTCCTCCTCTGCAGAATCTTATACTTATTCGTCTTAGGGTTCCTTGATATCACCTCATAGCAAATAACATCCCTGAACATCCTTGGATGACTCCTTGTCTCTAACAGTAAATCACCGTTCTTCTTGTGGTGCAAGATCCGCTTGTACTGCTGGTACTCAAAGGAATCACTACCAAGCTGGTAACGTTTCGTCCAACACATGGACCCATTTACAGCATCCAACACCCACAACCATTTCTCACCTAAATTGAGATCAAACGTTGCCAATGAACATCGGTTGTCAATCAACACGAGGGCATAAGTCGAAAAGACTGACGGCATGCTGATGGAAGAGAACAACTCGCTGCTCAGATCAAACGCAACCAAATAATAAACACCCTCAAAAAGTTCTCTCTGTGCATTCTTAGCAATAAAGTACAAGCTCCCTTTGAAATAAACATTGTAGTCGAAGAAATAAATCCAATGCCAGTTAGAGGATGATGATCCCTTGCCTTGAAATTTAATTATCTTCCATGAACTACTCCCAAAGCTGTAGATTGCTACAGAATGCAAAGTTCTGGGATCTAGAAAGATAAGTTTCACAATCTTGTAATCTTTAGCTAAAGGATCGTAGCCAAGGCCGATATCGACACCCTTAAGGCGAAGAGATGATTCAATTTCAGGCACCGGAATTTCACGGAACTTTCTAATTGATGGATTCCACACCTTTAACTTCACAAAGTTATGAACTTTAGAATTAATACGACCCGTTAGCAAGACCAATCCATCGAGAGAGGAAACAATTCTCCAACTCCTGCCTCCACAATTGCTTTTAGGGGCAATAAGTGTTTCGGAAGTAGCTTCGAACGTGTCGCTACAACGCACGACATATTCTCCTTGGAAGCTATCAAGGGAAACAAAGAGGTGGGTTTCATCGGAGTTGTTCTTGAAAGTTTTGAGATGTAAACGGGCAAAGCCAGCATCATCAATCAAAGATAACCATGATTTAGACACACAGCGGAATGTGAGAAGAGATTTGACAGGGAACTTACAGAGTATATAAGCCAAAAGATCTGCTGGAAGAGCCATATTGAGGAGGCAGAGAGGAGGAAAAGAGTGGTGTTTCAAAGCTCTGATCGATATATCACGGAGGAAAAAACGGCCAAAGATGCGCTTGAATGCTTGATACACAACAAACAAACCTAAAAGGAAGATATCCACCGTAATCTCAATTTAACCTAAATTTTTAAATATAATTAATCTAATTCTAATAATATAATTTTCTTATTTAAACACAAATCAATTAAAGCTTTGTATGGTCTAGAAATTCTTGTGTGGTTGGAAAAAAGCAGATATACTCCGTAATAGATTACTTTATAATAAGTTATAATGAATAATATGGTGAGAGTCGAACAGAACTTAAATACAAAGATCATTATCCCAAATCTATTAATATCATTTTTTATTTAAATGCATTTCAATATACAAGATTATAAGTCAATTAAAACTCTTTTAATTTATATAATATTGATCTAAAAATTAATTAAAATAAAATTAATTATGTAATGCATACTTTTATTTATATTAATGTTATTTCTGCGTGTTTATAAATTATATACATAGTTATAAAAATCGTATTGCAAATTACGCACATGGCGCGGGAATAAAGCTAGTTACTAAAACAAACATACAATATACTTAATAAATAATAACTAGCTATATCCCATCATCAATTGCCACATACATACAAACATACATACAATCAAGTGTATTAAATTATATTTTGATAGTGTAAATAGTAGATAAAATAATTTAGTTAAAAGATAATCAATCAATTTTTTTTTCAAATTTCATAAATAAATGACATTTTTTTAAGTCATGACGATGTGTTAGATGGTATGGCTAATGAGGTGGCATAACCCAGAGATCGGCACTTATGTCAATTGAACATAAACACGTAATGTATCGGAACAACGCTCTGTTTAAATACATATAGATATAAACATAGAGGAAAGTTCTGGTGCAAATAACATTTTTTTTTAAGTCATGACGATGTGTTAGATGGTATGGCTAATGAGGTGGCATAACTCAGAGATCGACACTTATGTCAATTGAACATAAACACGTAATGTATCGGAACAACGCTCTGTTTAAATACATATAGATATAAACATAGAGGAAAGTTCTGGTGCAAATAACTCTTTACGTAGGAAAAACGAACATATCGTGTTCATAAATTACATGTCAATGTTCATATTCTGGATGATAATGTTCATAATCTGGGCCATAATTTTTTTTGAACATTTTCAGTAAGGGACGCGGTGACATACTTGTAATTACTGCAAATTTTAGTTTTTTTTTCTCAAAATGACCTCTAAAAATTTTATCACCCAGATTGTGAACATTACCGCTTATATTACGAACATTAGCTTATTATATGTGAACGCGAAAACTTTATTTTTTTTACGTTAAATATTGTTCTCACCGGAACTTTTCTCAATATGTTTATAAACATATAGAGAGGAGGGAATTAACTTTTGAATGGAAAATATTAATTTTACATCCATTAAACTGTTATGATATGTCGTTCAAAAATTGATTTTAAATCACAGTACTGTAGAAGCGGGGTTATTTTTTTGGTCTGAAAAACGGGTTGTACCCGGTGGGTATGTTTTATTAGCCAGAGATAAACATCCTAACCGGATGAAATTCGATCTACATCAAATAAGTCTGTGAGAGAAGCAGGTAGCACAAAATAAGAATTAAAATTTGTCAGGAAAGTAAAAGCAAGCCGGGGAAGCGCATCCGCAACTGAGTTATTTTCTCGTTTGGTATGTTGGAGACGAAACCCACCAACGTGAGCATCCACTCGTTGCCAACACCTCCTAATCAAATAGAAGTGCTTGTGAGTCATGAGTTGTCTGTTGTTTAGCAAGGCACAAGCTTCAGAAGAATCTGTTTCCACAACCAAATTGGTCATCCCCAACGTCATAGCCACTGTAAGTCCATGAAAAATAGCCTGTATTTCTGCTTCTAGTGCATCCCCATATCCATGCCTGAAATTGTATGCATGTATGAAGTCCCCGTTACAGTCCCGAAAAATGCCACCACCACTTCAGTCACCCGGGTTCCCTTTGCAAGCGCCATCGGTGTTCAGCTTGATCCAGCCTTGTTGCGGTCTTACCCAGCCATTAGTTGTAGCGATCCTTGGCCCTGCAGGAAGCCCAACCTCTAATCTCTTAAGCTTTGCTCTCGCAATGTTGTACAACAAAATCTGCGAGACAACAGTGGCGGACAAAGTGCTCGTTTTGTCAACCTGTTCAAAGACGAGCTGGTTGCGGGTCTTCCACGTGAACCACAACATTGTAGCAAATTGTGTTGCCCATGCCGTACTGCATTCAAGATTATACAGCACCCATTGTTTTGCGGAATGTATGGACAAGAACGATTGAGGAAGGTTATTGCCCGCGACTGCACACCAGACATCATAGATTTTAGGACAATCTCTCAAAACGTGCAGGATTGTTTCCTCTCTTCCACATCGGTCACATGCTGGGCTGTTAGAAATGTGACGTCGAACCCTTTCGGCATTGCAAAGGACACCCTCATTAACAACCATATAGAGAAATTGTCTTATTCGTTGTTGAACTGGTAAACGCCATATATGTTGGACCCGGTTCTCGCGATCAATAACGTGGACCCGGTTCTCGCGACCGAGAAGCAGGCCGCGAACCCATAAGGCCAGAAAATGGGTCGAGAATGAGAGGCCCATTAAGAAGCCCAATAGGTGAAGAGAGCGATAACGGATTGTGTGGGACCCACTGTGTGGTTATAAATCCTAACGGCAAAGAGAGAGAAAGGGACGGTCGACTGAGAGCATCTTCTTCCCCTTGGAGAGAGAGAGAAAACACAGAGGGCGATTACTCGTTTCCGAGCTCGTCTTTTCGTTCCCGATTTACCTCCTTTAGTAGGAAATCGGATGATCGGTACCTGGATCTTGACTCTCGGTATCGTCATCGTGCTTTTGAGGTTTGATTCGTCACGATTGGTTGAGTTTCATCATTTACTGTTTCATTGAGTTGGCTCACGAGGTTTCATTGTTTTAGTCATTACTTTGGTCGCTATCTTCTCTTTGTGTTGCTTCATTCTGTTGTTGTTATTGGGGCATTGTGTTCGTTTACCTGTTGCTATTACTGACTTGAGCGTCGGAGAGCCAAATCTGGGGGTTCAACCTTCTGGTTTGGTTGTGCAGGTACAGTAGGGATTGAAGAACATAAAGAACAGAAGGGAGTAGCACATCTTGATCCAGACGACAGTGTATTACAAGTTGTTGCTCCAGTTTGCGTAAGGAAGGTCTCCAACGTTTGAAGATTCTTAGAAGGCCAGATCTCGCGAGGTGTTGATTGCGAGATCGCGAACATCTGGGCTCCAACACTGGCGCCGAGAGAGGGGTTGATTGCGGGCGTCGCGAAGTATTATAACAAGCATGTCAAGGAGAGAGGTTTCGTGAAAGGAGATCTGGTCCTAAGAAAGACAGAGGGGGGAAAACTCGATCCCAACTGGGAGGGGCCGTATATAGTGGATCGCGAGGTCGCCCCAGGGGCCTATCGACTGAAGGATAGCTCTGGCAATCACGTTGCAAATTCCTGGAACGTGATGCGACTACGCCGCTATTACGCCTAGCCTACTCCACCGCACAGGTATGAATTCCCACATTTTTGTAACATGTCTGCATACCTTAGATAAATATTTCATGGAAAGCGATACAATCGCGATATAAGACGTTCTAACAAGCTGTATGCAGGCGAAAGAACCGATTGAAACTAAACATTAGCAAGAATCTATCATCGGGTTACCAGAGGAATAAATACTTTCGCCACAAAGGGGGACGTAATCTCAAAATAAAAGGTACGCGCACGATTCGGGAATTCAGAATGTTGCATAAATCCCGTGACGCTGGGCTGGGGCCAAGTGCATCCACCCAGGTCGCGAAGCCGTGACACTGGGCTGGGGCCAAGAGCATCCACCCAGGTCGCGAAGCCGTGACACTGGGCTGGGGCCAAGAGCATCCACCCAGGTCGCGAAGCCGTGACACTGGGCTGGGGCCAAGAGCATCCACCCAGGTCGCGAAGCCGTGACACTGGGCTGGGGCCAAGAGCATCCACCCAGGTCGCGAAGCCGTGACACTGGGCTGGGGCCAAGAGCATCCACCCAGGTGGCGAAGCTGTGACACTGGGCTGGGGCCAAGAGCACCCACCCAGGTCGCGAAATCGTGACCGTCCGAGAGTGAGTAACGACATCCGTCCTCCTCACCTCGACCACGAAGTCCTGACCTTGATGGGATAACAACCCACCAAGGCATGGAACTCAGCGAGTGACGCTCCTGAAAAAAGTCAATCATGAAACTATATACTTAGCATGGAAATATGCAATACAAAACGCTAATGAATCCCCATCTGTTTTGACAGACACTCCTGCACTAGAGAAGCAAACAATCATAAGCATGATCGCGAACGAAACAGAAAATGGAAGTTTATAAGGAAACAGGCGCTAAAGCCCCAATTATCCGTGAGCATGGATTTCCCAAGGCATCAAGAATACCTTAGCTAAGGTATGATGAGAAAAACACGCGAGCTACTTTGTTTTGTCACAAGAACAAAGAATCTGATTCCAAATTCATTATAGGAAATCACATTCTCAAACACAAAGACGCTCATAGGTGCACGAAAAACCCTACTACTGGCTCGTACGCATGCAGTAGTCAGGTGAGAACACACTCTCTATCGCATCACAGGTCATGACATATGAATAATCTATACTTACGCGATCGATTTTCCTCGCAGGTCTGAGCTTGAAAACTCCCCCTGGTCGCGAAAGCGTAGACGGCTGGGCTGGGCTAAAAAAAACCCCCGGTCGCGTGTCCTACTTCCAGCTTCCAGGGCTGAGCTAGAAAACTCCCCTTGGTCGCGAAAGTAAGGACGGCTCGTGTTTCCAGCTTCCAGGGCTGAGCTAGAAAACTCCCCCTGGTCGCGAAAGCATGGGCGGATTTGCATCATGTGCAGTGCTACTAAAGGATAAAAACCAAAAGCTAAATGCTCCTCTACATGTGCAGTGCATGGTATCCCACGCGAGAGCAGCACCATGACTAAATGCTTTACAAAGACCGAGAATACTCCGTGACCATCACACCAAGGAAAAGCTATCCTACTGCGCCGCGGCTAACAAGGGCTAAAGATGAACCTCGCGAGTATCAACCGTCATTTAGAGATCGCGTGTAAAGATCATGCAACAGTTGGCAAAAGAATAGTTTGCAATGCTCACTCACAAGATTATGTAACAAGTCAGTTTTGCCTTACTATACAAGATGGACCGTAATTGTGACTTATCTCTTTGCGTTTTCCTTTTTCGCGAACTTACTCGTTTTTCCGAAACAAAAAACGGGGGGAACGAGACGAGATAAGTATGTACGAAACAAGCAAACAAAAGCAAAAACAATAATATAGAAACAGCATAAAGGTCGCGACCATTATACCCGCGATATATATAAAAGTTGATTACAAAATGTCACAATCCCTAAATACAGAAAACATTGTTCAAGACAAGACATTACTTAGAAACAGTCTTGGCAACAGTCCCCGCGTCCTCTACACTATCCGCATCCAGATCCACGACGTCGCGAACACCAGCCACTCGCGAGCCTGAGCCCCCCGCTTGATCTGAACTAGAGCGCTTTGAAGGCTGAATGGTGTCGAGAAGGGCATCAGACGCGAATACCTTCCTCTTGCGAGACGAGAGGGATGGAGAAGGAGGGCTCGGAACTGACTTCTCAAGCGAAGGGGGAGCGATCACCTTCGGGAGAGGGGGCCTAAAAACCTGACTCTCTTTGCCTTTAACAATACCCCTCTCAGGCGCAAGACGCGTAATCCCCCATGCCTCGAGTGGAGTCTCCCCGTCATCAATGAAGGTTCCGGGCAATGGGGGCTGGTACTCGGGAAGATCAGTAGAAAGCCCGCACAGGTCCTGAGCATTGAAAGGGAAGTCCTTAACTTTGAACTTCAGCATCTGCATCTTTACCATGCAAAGGAGAAGCGTGTTGGCGGCATTCTTGTAAAAATCGACGCGAGCACGCTGGCGATAACCCCCACAATACTCCTCCACCGCCATGTTCCTCTCGTAAGCGATTCTCTCAGACATCGTCGCGTGGAGCTTCTCGTTCTCCTGTCTAAGGTCGTTCAGTTGCGTATTGTACTCAGTGACGATGTTGACATGAGTGGACCTCTCATACGCAAGCTGAGCTTCCAGCTCCTTTATCCTCGCGTCTTTCACTGACAGGAACGCGAGCTCACCCTCCATCTCCTTCATCGTCGTCTTGGCTCTCGAAAGCTCCTCCTCCAAGGCTTTCTTTTCTCCCATAAGCCTAGACTTGGCCGCTCTGTGGGCATCGCGGGTCGACTGATCCTCTGCCCTCAGCTCCTTAAGCTCGTCTTCAGCGGCAAACACCTTTTGAGTCGCGCTCGCGATGAGATTCATCCCCTGCAAAAATGAAGAGTTAAAAACACCCCAAGAAAGCAAGAAATAGGTAGAAACAGGAGACTTACGGCGAAAAGAAGTTTGGACAAGCCGCCAGGCCTTTCCGAAATTTCCTCGTAGAGGCTAGGTGCGGGAGGGAAAACGGTCGGTATCGTCTCAACGAACGCACGCGTCGCGGATAGGCTATGGATGAAGGTCGGGTTCGCGACATGGGTATCAGTAGGCTCCGGAGAGGAGACAAACTCCACTTCCGTCGTCCTCTTGCGTTTTTTCTCGACAACTTTCTGCTTCCCCTTATCGCGAACAGAAAGTACGCGAGACGTCTGGACCGGAGGAGCGTCCTCAGAAACTGTCGTCGCAAGCTCCGTTGGTGTTTCCGAAGCAGCAGCTGGGGGAGTAGGAGTCGGATCGGGGACGGATGGAACAATGCGGGTAGGCGCCTCGGTGGTTGTTAGCGCGCCCGACTCGTCAAGGGCCAACCCCCCCAGATCCGGAAGATCGGCGAAAAAGTCAGCATCTACAAAAGCCACCACAAGTGAGTATAGTGTAAATAATCGTAATAAACGCGAGCGTCGAAACAAAAACGAACAAAAACCTAAGGCATGAGCCTTGAGACTAAGTCCCCTGGCGACCAGTAAAGAGTCCGAGATAGCCAGCTCAAAACGTTTTTGAACTGCTTTGTCGGGGTAATCCTTGTAATCACGAATGAATCTGTCGCGAGTCTCCTTTGGAAAAAAGCATGGAGCCCTTCTCGCAGTGGGCTCGCGTACCTGGACGGAAATTTCAGAGCCAGGAGGGGGACAGACTAAGAACCAACAAGTTTTCCACCCCTCGATCTTCGAAGGCAATCGGAAGGCGCTAGGAGTCTTGGCTTGAGCAGTGTAAAACCCATCCTCGCGTGAGTTCTTCTTATACGAATTGATGAGCGCGTAGTGAGGAGTATTAGGAACTATCCCAATGTCCTGACATCGCATGATGTAAACAATCAGAGAGCTCCAGAAGTTTGGATGCATCTGAGAAGGGCTGAAGCCTAGATCTGCCATTACTTCAGTCTGGAAGGACGTCCAAGGGAGACGGAAGCCGGCTTCTAAAGACTGCCTACTCAAAGCAAAGAAAGACCCATACTGGTCGAGAGAAGTGCCTTCGAGATCGGGGAGGGCAAAGACGGTCCCCTCAGGGAAGGGATATCGCGTAGCAAGGCGACGAAGATCGTCAAAGGTAAGACTGCTATGTTGGGCGGTGTTGGGAACTAGGGTGCGAGAATGCGTAATTCTCTTTGTAAGGATACTCACGCGTCCGGGACCCGCGAGAAAGGGTTTCTCTATAACTACGTGGGGCAAAGACCCCTTGTGAGAGAAAAAGCTAGCGAATTGACCGTAATTGGTCTCGGCTCGCTCTTGAAGGACGCGAGACGGGAGTCTGGTTTTGGATCTTTTGGGCGTCTTCGCTTTGCTCTTCTTAGATTTTCTAGAAACGCGAGATCGTCTACGAGAGTCTGGCTCACGATCACCAGAACCCCCTTCAGATCCGGATGTGGTACGCCCCGAATACTCAGCCCGAGCTGAGCGTTCATAAAAATCATCGCTACCTGAAAGCATAGGCAAAGTAAGTTTCAGTTTTCCAGGGATGGAAAGAAGGAAAAAAGAACATCAAAATTAGGAGCAACGCGTGTCTAAAAGTAACTAACGCGAGGCTATAACAAACAAGAAATCCCTGGAAAAGCTGAAACTCAAGAATCAAAAGGGAAGCCAAAACGACATCAGGATGAACCGAGCCCAAGAACACGAAGAACACCACGAAGGTCGAAGATGGCAGAAATTGACCAAAACACGTTTTTTCCCAAACGAACGCACCAAAGAATAAGAGTCAAAATGGGATACAACGCAAAAACATCCAATGAGCAAAAAATGACCTTCAGAAGCCTCGCAATTCTAAAGAGCCAAGTGAAATTTCTGCGGGCGAGAAGAAAATGGAGCGACGATGGAGGCTCTAAAAAAATCGAAGAAACGAAGTAGAAAAGAGAAAGGAGAGCGGAAGACTAACCTGCCATGGAGAATCGACTGCGAACGACGGCGAAGATGACGATGGAGAAGGAAGGAAAGCACCAGCGAAGAACGTTGCAGAGAAAATGGAGGTTACGGCGGGTTTGAGAAGTTGCAGAGAAAATGGAAGTTATGGCGGAAAAGGGGAAGAGGAAGACGAGAATGGGTATATATAAGAAAAAATCGAGGGAAAGAGGGGTGCAATAATGAGTCAACACGTGGACGACATGCGCTCAGCGCGGGAATTCGTAAAGTTTTCGAATTCAAAACGTCGCCCAGAGAAAACGAAACAGAAATACACGCGACCCTATCACGCGATGGGAACGTGCAAAGTTTAAGAGCCAAGCTTACATCGAGAACGCGACTTCAAGAGGACAGGCCCAAGCCTTCAGCTATTCAGCATGAAAGCTTGGGGGGCTGGATGTTGGAGCCGGTTCTCGATGGGCTCGCGAGGTCCATAGAGAGTTGGGTCAGGCCCACGAATCGCGTGCCGGGTCGGTCCAAGAAGTCAGCCCAGAAGAATAAAGCGGCCCATAAACAGGTGAAGCCCAATAAGAGGATACAACGGGACTAAGTATCGAGGGGCAAAACGGTAATAGACTCGCGTGGGTCCCAGGTGATAGTATAAAAACGCAACCCTATGGATAAGGAAGGGGATCCGGATCATAAGAGAAAAACGCTTCACCTCCCTCAAAAGAAGAAAGAAAGCATAAGAGCAAACCCTAACTTCAATCTTCCGAAACACTCATCTCCTAGAGGAATTTAAGCATAAAGCACTTGTTGTATCACTTATAGTTTGGTTGTAAAGCCTTAGTGTTATTGAGAGTGGTATCTGAGTTATTCGGTTTATTGTAAAGCTTAAAACGTGAAACGTCTTTGATAATATACTCTTCTTTCACGTTGCTTTTCTTTACCTTTGTGTATACTTGCGTTGTTTCGGTGTGTCCGGTTTTACGTTAATCTTTCTTGTCGGAGCTTAAAAGAGCCGGAGCCGGTTTCCTTCTCGGTTAAGTTACGCAAGTGTCAGGTGTCGAGAGTGAGGTTAATTACGAGGAAGAAGACGACTAATAGTATTACATAAGTTGATTGTCCAGACGCCCTGTGTCACGCGAAGTGTTGTGTCGCGTGATCGCAATTTATGGGCTCCAACAGTAGGATTATCGAAGATTCAATCGCTTGGCGCTGATGATGGAGAAGTTTGTTATGCAGCTGTTCTTTTAGGGCAAATCTTTTCTTCAATTCTGCTTATACAACACTATATCCTCCTATCCAAGTGTCCAATCCACTAGTTGTTGTTTTGATGGAAATAAATGGAGGTTGTTTGTCGAGAACATACAATAAAGTTACACAAAAGCACCAAGGATCTTAATACAGTGCATTTTAAAGTTGCACAAAAAAAAAGAATGTAACTAGATGATGTTATTGACAACTTTGAGATTTGTGTTTGAGAATTTTAGAGACATAATATGCAAAACCACCAAGAATCAAACACTGGGTCAAGGTGTGTTCCTATGCTGTGTTTGGCAGCACCTCAAATGAGTATGATCTGATCAAACAGAGCAGTTGATTTTCGTAATATATAGCAACCAACAATGTAAAAAAGTATTTGCAACTTTCTGCAAGCTCAACAACACTAAGCAAGCATCATTTGCACTTGGTTCATCCTCATAATTAATTACCAGTAAAAGAAACGACTTGATTGTGGTTAAAAGAAATAAACATAAATATAGCGTAATCTGAAGTGCAGAATATTAATTACGATACACTCTCACCCTGGAGAGTGGAGTGGAGAGTCTAACAAAAGATGATTTGCAAGAGTTTAGTAGTTGGTTAGCTACATATTCCTAATTCATTTATGCAGAATCAAGCTCTCGACATAGCCACATACATGACTAATGGAATAAGGAGAGCCTTTCCTCTGCTTCAGAATCTTCCACTCTTCCGTGCTAGGGTTCAAAGATACCACCTGATGGCACCTTACTGCTTCATCGTTGCCACTATTATCTCTGACAACATCCCTATGGCTCTTCTCTAACAGTACATCACCGTTCTTCGTGAGGTACAAGAACAGGTTCTCGTAGCCAATGTACTGTTTAAGTGAGTCAAGTTTGGTCCAGCACATTAAGCCACTTTCAGCATCCGACCTTTCTAACGTCCACACCGATTTGTTAGGAGTAAAACGACTAAACGCTGCCACGATCGGCCACTATCAATCAACGTGAGTCTATCCCAGCCTGTGAAAGTAGACGAGTTGAAACAAGGATCATTAGGCATGCTGATGGAAGAGAACACCTCGTTGCTCATATTAAAGGCAACCAAATCCCAAGCACCCTGACTGTGTGCATCCTTGGCAATGAAGTACAAGCTACCGTCAAGATATACATTACACTTGAGCTGTTCAAATCTCCAGTGCCAGTTAGAGAATCAACTTGCCTTGCCTTGGAATTCAATTATCCTCCATGAACCAGCACCGAGAGAGTAGATAGCTACTGAATGAAGAGTCTTGCCACTTACAAAGATAAGTTTAACATGCTTGTAATCCTTAGCTAGCGGATCGTAGCCAAGGCCAATATCTATATCTGTCAAGCGATTACCGTGAGATGTTTTAATTTCAGGCAAGGATGGAAATTCATGGAACTTTCTAATGGATGGATTCCACGTCTTTACGGCACAAAATTGACCAAATTCAGCAACCCTTTTTAGTACGACCAGTCCATCGAGAGAGGAAAGGAATTTCCAGCTTCCTTCAGAGTACCGACGTCCAAGGGCTAGGAGTGTTTTAGAATTGGTTTTAAAGGTGTTGCTGCACCGCACAACACAATTTTGTTGGCTACCCTGGACAACAAGAAGATTTGTTTCATCACGGTTATTCTTGAAGTTCTGGAGATGCATTCGGGCAAACTCAGAATCGTCGATCAAAAATAGCCATGGTTTTGAGACACAGCGGAATCTAAGGAGAGATTTCACAGGGAGTTTACAGAGTATTTGAGGCCACAAGTCTGTTGGAAGATGGCGTTTTGACCATACTTTGGCAAGTCTCTTATTCTTCATGATCACAATCTGAATGGCATTAATAACATTACAAACTACCAAAAAAGACAGGAAAATAAATCACCATACAACTGCTACAACTCAGAATGTACACGAAGAAGTTGAAGTGCTCATGCATTAAACCCAAACAAGATAGATGCGAATTATCATACATAGTGTTAACCTGCAAAGGTTCTTGATTCAAGATTTCACATTTTCAAATCCATTTTATAAGATCTCGGTAAATGCTGATTGATTATTATTAATGAAGAAAGTTCAATTTATACTAAAAGGAAACTGCTGAAACTAACTTAAAGAGAAGCCTGATATTTCTCTAACAAAGAGCACTAACAAAACCTATTGCCCACGATATTCAAGCACTAACAGAGTGCTATTATTTGATTAATGAAATAATTAAATGGAAACCAAACTATCCTAGTCAGCTTGTGTTTCATTGCCAATACGCCCCCTCGAACTTGACGGTCTGCAGGAGAGTCCAAGCTTCGAAATGATGGCATCGAATTGTGGACGATGCAGCGTTTTGGTGAGAACGTCGGCGAGTTGATCTCGAGTAGAAACATGGGTTACACGAAAAGTGCCTTGTTGAACATGTTCCCGCACAAAGTGGTAGGCAATGGCAATGTGCTTCATTCTTGAATGAAACACTGGGTTGGACGAGAGGAAAGTTGCCCCCATGTTGTCGCAGAAGATGGTTGGTTGGTGAACTTTATGATGAATTTCTTGAAACAGAGAAAGTAACCACAGCACTTCTGAGGCGGTGTCAGCTAGGGCACGATATTCGGCTTCCGTCGACGAACGAGCCACGGCTTTTTGCTTACGGGAACTCCGGGAGATTGGGGTTGAACCGAGATAAATGATATACCCGGTGGTTGAGATGAAGTCGTCTCGGTCCCCCGCCCAATCGGCGTCGGAAAAGGCATGGAGAGAACTAGATAGTCCTGGCGAGATTGTGATGCCTTTGTTTCTTGTTCCAACAAGATAGCGCAGTAATCTTTTGAGAGTTGCCCAATGATCCTTGGTAGGGCCATACATAAATTGTGAGAGACGGTTTACCGTGAAGGCAACGTCCGGTCTAGTGAGACTGAGGTATTGCAGACTTCCGACGAGGCTACGATAGTCCGACGGAGTGGGTAAGGGTTCACCAACATATTTGAGTAATGGGGTACTGGCAGACAGGGGTGTAGGGACGGCTTTGGTGTCATCCATTCCGGCTTTGACAAGAATATCACTGATGTATTTTTGTTGGGAGAGAAAGATACCTCCTGATTGCGGGATCACTTCAACACCAAGGAAGTAGGAGAGAGTTCCTAGATCCTTCAATGAGAAACGAGCCGCGAGTCGTCAGATCAGTGATGTGATTGAATCGTCTTTGTTGCCGGTAATGATAATATCATCAACGTACACTAGGAGAAGTAGGAAGGTGTTGCCACTGTTGAAGATGAACAGAGAGGTGTCTGATGTGGAGTTCCTAAATCCCAGGTGTAGAAGGAAAGTTTTCAGCTCGGTGTACCATGCTCGTGGTGCCTGACGAAGGCCGTAAAGGGCCTTGTTGAGGCGACAGACATGGTGAGGGTGAGTAGGGTCGGCGAAGCCAGGTGGTTGCGAGACATATACCTCCTCATTGAGCCGGCCTTGGAGGAAGGCGTTGTTAACGTCGAGTTGACGGAGGCGCCAACCTTTGGAGACGGCTAGGGTGAGAACGACTCGGACCGTAACGGGTTTAACGACGGGGCTGAATGTCTCATGAAAGTCCCACCCGGGGCGTTGGTGAAAGCCCTTGGCGACAAGACGAGCCTTGAGGCGATCAACGGAGCCATCGGGAAGGTATTTGGTACGAAACACACACTTGCATCCAACGAGGTTTTGAGTCGGGGAAGGTGGGACGAGATTCCATGTGTCGTTGGCGACAAGGGCGGCAAATTCTTCTTGCATCGCCGCCCGCCAAGAGCGATCTTTGAGAGCCTGAGTGATGTTGTGTGGTTCATTGGAGGAAACTGTGGCAGAAAGGTTAAGTTTGTGGATGGGTTTATGGATGTTGTTCATGGATCGAGTTACTAGTCCACGGTGATCAAGCTAGCAAAACTAATAGAAATCAATAGATGAAGAACAAGAGAATTAATACAAACCCATAGGAAAAGAACAAGAGTTTAGAAATCTCACAACTTAATAACTGAAGGTTTCAACCGCTAAGCAAAACAATGGAGATTAGTTCCTGCTCATGGTTGCAGAACTAAATTGTCTGATGGAAAAGATGATGAAAAGATAGAAAGAACTAGGGTTCTTAAATAGAGACTAACCCTAAAAATATTTGGTAAAAGATATATCCTAAACGAAATAATAAAATAAGGAAAAAGAAATAAAACAAACAAAGGAAAATAAGGAAAGCCCGGAATGTCTTCGGCCTTGTTGTGGCGATCGCCATAGATGCCTGGCGATCGCGGTCTTCATGTCAAGCTCTGTGGTGGTCTCTGTCGCCCCATGGCGATCGCCGTAGATTCATGGCGATCGTTGTAGATTCATGGCGATCGCCGTAGATTCATGGTGGTCGCCATGATCTCTCGAACTCATGTAACGCTTCTGTTGTAGAATGGCGATCGCCATAGTGATGGTGGCGATCGCCGCTGCTCCGCAGAATGTCTTCAAGTCATCAATCTTTGATCCTCTTCTTCTTCGGTTCTGGTCTTCATTTCTTCACTTCTTCATAAACAACTCAGAACATAACAATAGCTCCAATTACTTGTGATAACACTCATAAACTAATGTAATAACCCCTAGTTACGCCATACAAAGTGTAGGGTATCAATATCTATACAGATTTAGTGCATATCGCTACAAATTTGGTTCATATATATACAAATTTGGTGCATATCGCTAAAGATTTGGTGCATATCGCTGCAGTTTTGATGCATATCTATACAGATGTAGTGCATATCGCTTCGGATTTGGTGCATATCTATAGTTATGTGTTGCATTTCAACTAGTAAGTTGTAAACCTTGGAAAATACATTAACACTTATCTCTTAATTAAACTGCATATAAAATTCAATATCTCTAAAACTCAAGTTTACGTAATACCAAAAATTAACTCTAATTCCAATATCTCTAAAAATTAAATTGCATATTAACATCAACTAAAGGATTCTCTGCAATTTCATTTGTCATGAGAAACCCAATGTTTTTTGTGTCTGTCTTCTCCTGCATACCTGATACAGTTTTGTGCATATCATTGAAACGTAAATGCACATTCATTTAGAACAATTGCATACCAAATAAATCAGATTGCATAACCTAAAAAATATAACTTAGGAGCGATTTACATGAAAGAATCTTGTGAATATAATGTGAAAGTCGAATGTCACATCCACTTGGCTAAGAATTCGATTTGAGAGGCGAATGCCATTGTTAGAATCAAAACGTATCTACTGCATATCAAGTATATCCGGTTGCATAACAACTATTACGAAACGCATACGACAACCGTTTTACTGCATAAAAGAATTCATGTGAAACCCTAAATTACTACTGCATACCACCGAATCATCTGATGCATATCGTTTTATTGTCGTCGCATATCAGAACGAAACCCTATTAAACCCTAGTTTGATGCATAAATCAAAGTCGAATATACTCAAACCCTAATCAAATCCTATGAATCTAATATACCAAAGTCGATTTTAGTAAACAAATTTGATGCATATCTCGATACTAATCTTCTTCCATGGAGATTTGTGTGATGTTGTATCAATCAACTATTGTTACCGTCGGGAAGAAAAAACTGGAAGAGAAGAACGATGGAAGAGAGAAAGCGTTGAATTGATGAAAGAGAGAGAGAATTAGGAATTGCTGTAAATTAAGGAAGGAGTTGTGATATTTTTTCCTTATTTTCTTTTAATTCCAAGACTTCTAATCTAGCCCTTCATCTAATCTCATCTTATGGCTCCTATTCGTTAACTTAGTTTTACTATAAAAGTGGTCTTATCGGAGTCTCCCTCTATATATAAATATATGCATATGATGTACTTAATAAAAACAAAGCAATATCGAAAGTTTACTCTGACTGTCTGATATAGATAGGCCCTTGCTAAATACCGCCCGGGCGTTTTCTAAATAACGCCCGGGCTCTCGCGTTCTGCGAGGGAGCGTCACCTCGCAGAACGCGAGGGTGCGTCACCTCGCAGAACGTGAGGGTGGTTTTTCCCTATAAAAGGGGAAAAACCCTACTCGGCCCATTTTTTACCTCACACACAATTTTCTACCGCCGCCTCTCACCATCTCTCTCGGTTCAAACTAGTTTTTCTTCCTCTTTTCACTACAAATCTCCATATAAGGTATGTTTCTTATACTCTTATGCTTTGTAATGTTGTTTCTAGATGAATATATGTTGTTAGTATAGGAAATTGCATATTATATGATGTTTTGATATTGAATGTTGTTTTAGAAATGGTTGTATAATGGATGAAAGATGATGATTTTGAATTATGGTGGATGAGTGGATGTTGTTTTATGTTGAAATTCATTAGGGTTAGGGTTTTTGATTAGGGTTGTTGATTTTATTTAGGGTTTTGATGTTTATTTGGTAATTTACTTAAATTGATAGGTATTTTAGCTAAAATATTGAATTTTCGCCGGAAAATCTCGCCGGAAACTGTTGCCGGAAACTCATTATAGTGCAAATTGACGCAGAACGCGAGGGGTGTAGTATACTCGCAGAACGCGAGGGTCATGGTACTCGCAGAACGCGAGTGTCATGGTACTCGCAGAACGCGAGGAATTGACAAAACTGGAAATTCTTTCCTCTTCTGCAGATTTTTATTATATACTGATTTTACTTTATATAATGTTATATTTATATACTGATTCTACTTTACATTTTTTTAGGTAATGGATCTTCCTGGACGTTCAACCCGTCGAAGAAATAGGAACGCTGTGAGAGAAAATCCACCGGTTGAAAATGCAAAAGGGAAAAGGAGAGCAAAGAATACAACATCGGTAGAGCTCTTCCCCGAGGGGCTCCCCGACGTTGATTATCGCCCCATAGAGCGGTACAGTGGTGTCCATAGTTATGCCGGGGAAGACTGTTCTGTGCCTAGTGGGATAGAACGAGCAGATACATATCAAGGGTATCGAAATGATGATTGGGACCTTTATTCTCAAGAGTCAGTTTCATGTGCACAACCGTCAACTCAATGGGCACCACAATCAACTCCATATGAACAATCGGGTAGCTGGGACAATTTCATTCCTCAGTATGCTGTAGTGGAAGTTGGACAAGGGTGGGGTGGACAAAGTTGGGTCGGTGGACAATGTTGGGGAGGTGGATTTGGTGAGGGAAGTGTTCCTGAAGACATGGGTCAAGGAAGTGGACAAGCTTGTTCTTCTTCTTACAATCCTCAACCAGAACCGATGGAACAAGAGTACCAGGATGAAGGTGTTGGGGAAGAACACGAAGAAGAAGGTGATGATGATGATGATGATGATGAAGAAGAAGAAGAAGAAGAAGAAGAATTGGTCCAGAAACCAAAAAGAAAGAGGAAGTCCAAGAAGAATGAGCCAAAGTATGATCCTGAGCTCACTCATGCCACACCTGGCGGTCCAGAAGATCCCGAGTTGCTTAAGGGATTTGAAGCACATGTGGCGTTCCACATCCAGAAAGGGGAGGTAATTTACTAATTTATTGATTTTCTGCATTTTTAATACATTAACAGAAATTCTGCAGAATTATCAGAAAATGCAATTTCTGTGCATTTTCTCGCAGAACGCGAGGAGTGGCATACTCGCAGAACGCGAGGGTGTTACTCTTCGCAGAACGCGAGAAAATGCTTGGTTTCTGCAGAAGCTGATAATTCTGCAGAAACTGTATTTTTTGTAAATTTGGCCTGCAGTGTGTAATTTTGTATTTTTCTGCAGTTGAAAGGTCCGATGAAGCCACAACAACGGACAAAGCAAAGCAGTGATTGGCCATTGGACAACGATGACTGGTCAGAGATTCCCGGTGCTGTTGGATTGTCAGATCTACCTGACATGATGTACGAAGCAATCGACTATCCGTTGATTGAAGCGTTCATCGAACGATGGCAACCGGAGACTAACTCATTCCACCTCCCTTGTGGTGAGATCACTATTGGCCTTCTGGATGTACATATGATTTTAGGCCTACCTATAGAAGGGAAAGCAATGACTACTTGTAAGAAACTGGGTGTCAAGTTTAGTCATGATGAGATTATAAAATACTATGGTAGGAAGGGGGCGGAAATTTTTGGAGTAGATCCGCACACTTTAGATTCTGGGAGGGTGAAAGCTGATTGGTTTAGAAGGCATTGTGAAAACCTAGGTCCAGAGCGAAAGGGTTTAGGATGGGTGTTGTATACTGCTTCCTCGCTCTTATTTCCGGACAAGTCACAGAACTTGATTCGGCTTAGATATGGGCCTTATTTGGAAACCTATGCCCATGCTACGGGCATATCGTGGGGTTCAGCTGCTTTGGCCCATCTGTATAGGCAGCTGGGGGTATGCACACGACAGGGTTGTGCCCAGATGTCTTTCTGTTACACCTTGTTGCAGGTATTATACTTTCTAAGCGTTTAATTTACATACTTATATATATTTTCATATTTAACGTACTTTGTATTTCTTAGGCATGGATCTACAACTACTTCCCACACTTCCGACCTACTGAACGTCCTCGGTGGAGAGCGGAGCAACCATGGGCATACCGGTGGATGCCTAAGAATGTAAAGCTGAAGAAGGGGCAAGTCGGAAGGGACTATAGGGGAGCGCTCGATATTCTTATGCCGGAGATGGTAAGTTTCTGCATTTTCTGGGATTTCTGCATTTTTTTAGTACGCAGCAGTAATTTGTTTGATTATGCAACATTTTCTCGCAGAACGCGAGTCTGTGGCTTCTCGCAGAACGCGAGGATGCACACACTCGCAGAACGCGAGAAAATGCAAGTTTCTGCATTTTGTCCTAGTTTCTGCAGTTTCTGGTGTTTTACAGACTTCACCATGCGTTTTTCTGTCATTTTGTTAGGTATGTTGGAACCCGTATGGAGCACAAGACTTCACCGATCCTGAGCTTGCTCCCGCTCTATTTCACGGGGTGTTATCTTGCTGTGACATCACCGAACCACACATGCCTGATAGGTGTCCCAGACAATTTGGGAGAGTGCAGCGTATTCCTAGGCCAGTCATCGAACCGCTCAAAGCTCATAGGTTGAAAAACATTAGGTGTTATAGTGTTTTTTATGACGCCAACCAATGGCTTTGGGAGTCAAGAGATGTTCACTCTTTGTCTCTCGATGATATGGGGCCAGTTGCCTATGCACCACATGAATGCTCCCATGATTACATGGATTGGTACATCAAGAGGACCCATAGGTATATCCGTCCTGCAATCCCTGGGATGATTACTGAGAGACAGGTGATTGGCCGGGTGTACAATGACATGGACCGGTATCGGTTTGCCACTCCAGAGGATTTTGATTCATATCACGCCCAAATGCTACTATGTATGTCAAATCTCGCTCCCTTCCGACCACGAGAAGACGAGTAGCCTTTCGTTTTGTGTTTTGGATTGTGTTTTGGATTGCTTTCTTAGGTGTTTTGTTGATTGGATAATTTTGTTGGATTATGTTTAGGGATATGTTGGTGTTGCTTCAATTCTGTTCGTTTTTTGCATAACCTCGCAGAACGCGAGGTGTACACCACTCGCAGAACGCGAGTCTGCCCTATAGGAAACAGGGTGCTCTCAGTTGATATGCACGGTCTGTGGCACGGTTGGTGTTACTCGCGTTCTGCGAGTGACACCCGCCTCGCAGAACGCGAGGAATGACATTTTCTGGAAAATGTCATTGACATTAGTTCCAGTTTAAGAATTTAAAAAACCATCTCCAGTTCAACATTACATTACAAATTCAGCGAATAAAACATAACTTCAACATTACATTTCAAAGGCGGCACATCGATGTGACACAAGATCGTGCAAAGAAAAAGCATCTCTTTCAGCGTTTCGCCACCAAGGAGTAAACACATGAGGTAATGGGCAGTTTTCTTCAAGACGCAACTACAAGAAAACAACAACGTTAGGAAGTTGCATATTAGATAGTAATTCATAAGTAGATCCAAAAACTTACCGGAACAAAATGTCTCTCACTCTGAATATAGAATAAGCAGAACGTCGGAAGTGTGTCACCATCTTCTAACCAAGTAGGACGTTGTAGAGGAAGGTAAGTGTAGTTAGCATTTTTTCCCACCGTTACGAACACTATGTTGAATGTGGATGCCACAAGGCATCCCATTTCCGGGGTAGCTAGCCAGTGATCTTCTGGAGCCCTTCCTATTCCTTCCCATGTAAGTTGGTGTAAAGCGCTCTCCAAAGTTGGTTGTTGTGGAGGTCCAATCCAAGTTCCTTGAACTAGGTGCCAAATCTCTTTGACCTTAGCTATCATCAAATCTCTTACTTCCCTCCATAAGTGTTGGTTGTCATGCAATTCATGAGCTATTGCTCTAAATCCACAATTTCCATCTCCATTTACCTCAAACCAACCATTCACATGGGTGCGCATTGACGCGGGTATGTGAGACTTGTACTTGCCAATCACCTTAATCTTTGGTTTCTTGAATGTTTCAGAATTAGAAGCATTTTTTTGCTTCTTTGGGGGTGTTTCTTCCAAATCTCTAGCATCCATCTCAACATTAGTGTGCTCCCATGCAGACGGTCTTCTTTGCGTTGACCTAGGTTGTTTGTTAGGAGCTCCGACTGGACGACCTCCGGTGTGCTTTGAAATAGCCGGCTCTTTTAGAGGAGTATTTACTTTCCCAATGTCTAAAACAGTTTGTGCACACTTTTCTTGATCATGGGGGCACAATTTCAGAAACGTTTCCTCATAGAAAGTCTGAAAAAGACGCCTTGCCACCTTACTCTTAACTTCCAGTATGCCGGGAACATCAACTTCTTCCAAACTCAAAGTACTCCAGAAAGGGTACAACATAAAAACAGAATGATAAATACTTACCTGTTCGTGCTATAAGTCGAGTCCATCAAAAGGACATATGGAAACGCCTTTAAGAGTTTCATTGATTCGGGGCTAGCAAAGAACAAGTCGCCTATTATCGAAGGGTTCGTTGCACTTGGCCTATACTCCATGAAGTAGTTGCTCTCTTTGCATTGGTGAAAGAATTCTTGAACCACGGTTCTACCTTCCATTTCCTCTTCCCTTATATGTCTTACCAAATTGTACACTTGGTTCTTCTTTGTGCAACTTCCGGGATCCTTGTTTATCTCAGTGTAAATCTGATTTGGAGAACAATGTGAAAGTACCATCTCACGAACCTTTTTCTTTTGATCCGGGGTTGGCCTCCCGGCAAATGCATTCCCGACCAAACTATCTCCAATAGGATGGTTGTGCAAACCACAAACAACCACTAATCTCCAATTCTCTTCAACCCGGTTCTCCATGAGCTTCAACTGAAATTTACACCCCGTTTTCTTGCTCTTTGTGTTTGATCTAACACCGACACCTTTAGGCCTATGGCTTCCCCCTTTCTCACAAATGATTTGAATCTTACCACTTTGCCCCAGTTTAGATGGTACAGTCCTTCCAATAGAGATCATAAACTTGTGTTGCTTTGCAACATTCAAAGCCCACAAATGAGCGATCTCCTTAGAGGCAAACACTTGCTCCGTAGTGAAATATTCCGAATAATCCCTAGAAACAACCTCTTCCTCACATACGGGACTATCAAACTTTGGTGCAGTGCGTAAAGAGGGAAGAAAACACATCTCCTCTCCTACGTTTGTTGGTGGGTTAGCAAATTGTGAATCAAACGCATCATAGCTTGATGGCACCTCATATGTACATGGCATGGAATAAGTAGATGGCACGGGCAACTCATAAGTAGATGGCACATGCAATTCATATGTAGATGGCACATGTTGTTCATATAAAGATGGTTGATGATAATATCCAAAGTCGTCAATCCCTAAATCAAATGACGGTGGCGAAACGGGCACCGTATTCCGCGAGGGATAGGTGTAGTCATTCAACTGGATTGCATTCAATCCAGTGAACAAAGAAAAATTCACTTATATGCAAAAGTCATCTCTTCAACACTTACCACTACTACTAGATTTAACATGAAATACAACATAATAAGTTCATTTTAGCTCTTAATGGTGCAAAACAAATTAAAATTCAAAAATTAAGTAAGAACATTACCTCATTTGAATGGTAACTTGATGAACCACCATCTTCATTCCCTCCTTTGTTGAATTCCTCTTCATCTTCCATTATTTTAGGTGTTTTTAGAGTGTTTTGAAGTTTTAAGGTTTTGAAAATGGGTTTTAATGGAGGGTGAAAGAGGTGAAAGATGATAAAAAGAGGTGTTAGGGTAGGGTTAATAGGTGTTACGGAATACTTAAAATAAGGGGGTAGTTATTATAGTTAGGTGGGGACAAGACATGTAGTAATGGCGCACAACAACGTCCATCTGACATGCTAATCTCGCGTTCTGCGAGGGACGTGACACTCGCGTTCTGCGAGGACACGTGCACTCGCAGAACGCGAGATTAGCATGCATGTAATTAACCTAATTTTTTGCTAATCTCGCAGAACGCGAGTGTACGTGTCCTCGCAGAACGCGAGTGACCCGGCGTTGTTTGAATAAAGTACCGGGCTGTATATAAGAATCGTGTATAGATAGTTAGTTATTGTATAATATATTTATAATTTATAATTTACATAATAATCGTTTCATTACCCGTACGTGGTACGGAACGATCACTAGTTAGTATGTTAAGTTCAAGCTCTTTTATGTTTTTGTTTTTTACAAGACAAATCATTTATGTAATATGTTTGTATATGGATTTATTATATTAGTATTACAATATTAGTATTTTCCATTTTCTTTAATTTCTAAAATTATATAGAACCGGAATCGAAATCGAAATCGGAGCCGTTTCAAAACCGTATTAAAACAGGATTGGAACCATCCAAAACCATAACCGAATCGAAACCGGAATCGGAGGAACCGTCATTAGATGGTTTCGGTTACGGTTTATGATTTTAAAGAACCGAAACGGACGGTTTTAGTACCGTAACCAGCGGTTCTGGAACCGTGAACATCTAGGCTATTCCTAATTCATTTCACAAGAATCAAGCTCCATACATAAACAGGGATTTCCTTCTATTGCAAAATCCTATACTCAACAGCTCTAGACCTCAACACAAAATGTTCACCTTTCATTTCACAAGAATCTAACTGCTATTTTTTAACACAGACACTTTATGTGTTTCCACTTTCCACGTAACAAAAATCCACCCTTGTGGAGCCACTAGCACCAGGATGGTGATCAAGAAGTTCGACATCTAAATCTCAGTACACAACCAATCCCGGCGTGAATGCACACACCGCATCAAGCATTTGAAACCCTATTACCTAGATTCACAGGAATGCTAACGATTATTTAACAGCTTACTGCTGAACTTTGTAGCATCCAAATGTATCTATCTGTGGTTGTGAATCAGCAAAGTTGAATCATCTTCTCCGGCTCAATTGCATCCTCATTCTATAGTTTAATATTAAGGTGTGCTATGTTCATCATTTGCATACTAAATTACTACTAATCAAGTATAGTTGTACACAGTACACTGTTGCAACTGCATACAGCATATATGCACATGACTAACAGCATCTGGCAAAAGCAACACAAATAAGCGCCATTCGGAAGACAGCGAAACTGGGTCAAAGTAATAAATAAAACTTGATGGTTTTACATAAGAGCGCAACAAAGAATTAATAGCCTCAACAGTAAGCTCCACCGCTCATAATAAACACACACAAACACATTTGAACAGGAGAATCTAACGAGATACCCTAAAGTTCAGCTGTTGAGATTCTTATTGATGCAGAATCAAGCTCTCGACGTATCTATATAACCTGATGTGAAAAAAGTAAGGGTTTTCCTTCTGCTGCAGAATCTTACACTCATCTATTGTAGGGTTCCATGATACCACCTGAAAAGAGTTATTATTTCTGGACATTGGAGTGATCCTCACTGTCAGTATATCACAGCCATTCTTCTTTAGGTACAAGAACCTGTTATTGATGTAGTTAAACGCCGTTTCATGTGAGTAACAACACAGGGACACATTTTCAGGATCCAAGACCCACAATTTGTCACCACAAACACCATCAAATGCTGCCAGTGAGCGCCCATTGTCAACCAACACGGGGTCCTTATAATCATATCCATCAGGCGGCATGCTGATGAAGGAGAGCAACTCGTTGGTCAGATCAAACGCAACCAAATTCCAAACACCATCTTTCTCAGCAATGAAGTACAAGCTGTCCTGGAAAAATATATATTAAAGGAAAAATAATTTTTACCACATTTCTTTTCACATTAAATTTGCCACATATTACTTTAATTTTTGTTTTTGACATATGTCATATTTATAATATTTCATATTTTTGTAAACTTGAAATAGTATATATTTCAGTCCTTCCTAATCTAAAATACACAAATCAATTATTCATCACATATTTCTTAATAAAAATAGAGAATAATAAGGAAGTTTACATTACACTTTCTAAATTAAAATAAAATAAAAATAAATCATATAACACATGAACAATTATTATAATATCGGAGTAAAGAAAATCGAATTTTTTCTGAATTAGGCTTTTTTTCAAAAAAAATTCTCGATTTGGGCTCGTTTTGAAACTAATTCCCAACATAGGCGCTCTTATGAGGCTCGGAAATTTTTCACATATGCGATTTGTCAGTGTCTCTCATCCGAAGTAGGGTTGTTTTTTTAATTCCCCCGTGTAAGAGACGCTGGTTTTTACCAGCGTCTCTTACACATAAAAAATTTAAAAAAAAATTGGGTTTGTATAAGGCGCCGGGAAAACCAGCGTCTTATACAAAGGGTTGTTACTTTTTTTTTCCTTCAAAGTTTCTTATATATATATATATATATTATTACATAAGACTTACTCGTGTTCGGATGGCTCGTATGGGCTCGTTTGAAATCGCAATCGATCACGACCGACTTCGTTGGGGCCGTATTGATCCCTGCTTTCACCAGATATGTCTCTCGCTCGATTCTGATTTCGAACGAGCCCATACGAGCCACCCGAACACGCGTAAGTCTCGTACGTACAAATTCGTTCCTCCTGATATGGAGGAACGAATTTGTAAATATTCATATACAGTAGAAGGTATGCACGAGACTTACACGTGTTCGGATGGCTCGTATGGGGTCGTTCGAAATCAGAATCGAGCGAGAGACATATCTGGTGAAAGCTGGGATCAATACAGACCCAACGAAATCGGTCGTGATCGATTTCGATTTCAAACGAGCCCATACGAGCCATCCGAACACGAGTAAGTCTTATGTAATAATATATATATATAATAAACTTTGAAGAAGAAAAAAAGAAACAACCCCTACAAACCCTTTTTTTAAATTTTTTTTTATGTGATCAGCGTCTTTTACACGAGGGAATTAAAAAAAAAACTGCTTCAAATGAGAGACGCTCTCATACGTGAAATTTATGAGCCTCGTAAAAGTGCCGATGTTGAAAATTATTTTCAAAACCAGCCCATATCGGGGATTTTTTCTAAAAAAAAAACTACTTTAGAAAAAACCTACTTCAGACAAGTCTTCCAAATCAGTAAGAAAAAGATTGGATATCAGTAAGAAAAGAGATTGGACATGAGGCTATGCTATTAATTTGCCATAAGTTTGGTGTAATTAGTGGTAGTTTCAAGTTTGAATGTCTACGCCAAAAGAACGTTGTCACAAATTTGAACTGCAAATTGTATATTTCAAAGTTGAACTGCAAAAGAGCCAACACAGCAGACAACATACAAGATAAAACAGCATCTGAATACTACTCCTAGATCCAATGGTGCATTACTTAGACTCATGATTGACCCGTATAAATCCATGAAGGAAACATCAAATTAGTTAATCGATCCATGGCACAGAGAAGGACAGCATCCGTCAATGCCAACTCCCAAGATGTTGTGAAAACAAAAATCACTCAAACCATCAAAAGTTGCATATAAATGACAAGCATTTCGTTACACAGGCCAAAAAAGTACATAACCAACAAACTGCAACAAATCATGAACAGAACAAGTCGTCTTCCAGAATGATCCCCACATTTAGATAGGCTTGATCTTGAAGTGGAGCGAGATGAGGGAGAAGACGAAACACTTCAGGTCCTGCATAAGTTATCGACATTGTTACAGTGATAGCCAGAATCATTTCAAAATTAACATTAGAATTCCTTAAACACTATCCAATAATTTGTTATATCAAAGAAGACACTTCTGCATGCTGCCAATACAACCAGATAACTTATTTCTCACATAGAAATGAATGTATCAAGAACAATAAACACAACTTAGTTCCACGAATAAGACCAAGCTCTAGCATAAACATAATGATCATATTAAAAAATTATCATATAAAAAGACCAAACCTGCTAACCAAGAGATACACTAACATCCTTTTGAATAATCTTTTCCACTTCAGTAATCTAGTTACGTCCTACCTTCTAAGGATCAGCCACACACACTAGCTCTTTCTATACCACCCGAAGACATCAATGGTTTTTATTCTCTCTGGGACCTCTCCAAGAGACATAGGAATCCATGACAAAAAGCATTGGGAGCTAAACACAGAAATCTTACACATTTTCATTCAATGACAATCTATTTCTAGACTAACAAAATTGCACCTAAATCTACCTCCTCAAACTCTAGATTTGCAAATCTTCCCCTGACCAGCACTTTACCTAACTGAACTTACTGCTATGACCATCAAAGATCACAGCTTTCCTTCACAATATTCAAGCCAGGATACCAACAATGCAGTAAACTAATCTTCTACTGGTTTGAGTTCTACAAAAACTTCTAATGACATAAAACCAAGCATCCAAAACGAAGTAAAGAAAGCTGGCAAACCTGAACAAGGTAATAGAAAATACGAAGGCCCTCAGGGTCTTTGCTACTTTGAACATCAACAAGTGATCCAATCTTGGAAGTGGTGAAGGAGATGTGCTCGTTTCCCATGACAATCTCAAGCTCCTGCCTACCCACACGGTCTGGTTCAGGCCAATTCATGTCGTCTTCCTTCATAATCTAATTCAATGCACCACAGGATCCGAAACTCAGACAAATTCGGAACTAATTTTCACTCAGAACTTAAAACCCTAAAACCAGAAACCCTAAAAAAGAGGGAAAAGAGAGAAACCTCGCTTTCGGAGATGATGCGGCGGCACTCGCGGAGGACGGAGGGAGTAAGGAAGACCTCCTTGCGAATCATGGTGTCGTTCTTGTAGTTGGAGTTGTTGGCGTATCGGAGCTTGCCATCGGGACGGAACTCGAATTCCAGAAACTCGTGGCCGAACTTCCCCTTGTGGCCGACGTAGTAACGGAGGTAGAACTCTTCTTCTGCTTGGGCCATCACTCTCTTTCTCAAGGGAAATTGAATACGCAACAATGGCGATATCGGCTGTCGATTTCTTCGACTTCGTTCTAAAACCTCGCTTCCTCCTTATGGGCTTGGCCGCTTGGGAGTTGTATCTTCTTCTTCTTTTCGTTTTAAAGGAGTTTATAATTATTACTTCTATTTTAATTTTTTAATAAGGCCACATATATTGTGAGGAAAGTTCGGTGCGTTCACAGATTACACGTCAATGTTCATATTCTGGATGATAATGTTCATAATCTAGGGCATAAATTTTTTTACACGTTTTAAGTGAGGGAAGCGGTTGCATAATCGTAATTACTATGAACTTTGATTTTTTTAATTATTTTTTCAAAATGACCTTAAAAACAATTATCGCCTAGATTATGAACATTACCGCTCAAATTATGAACATTAACTTTGTTATCTGTGAACACGAAAACTTCGTTTTTCCTACATTAAGTTTTGTTCTCACCGAAACTTTCCTCATACATTATATGGAGAAAAGTTCCGGTGAGAACAAGGCTTAACGCAGGAAAAACGAAGTTTTTCGTGTTCACAAATAACAAACTTATGTTCATATTTTGAGCGATAATGTTCATAATCTGCGGGATAAAAAAAATTGAGGTCATTTGGAGGGAAAAAAAAACAAATTTCACAATAATTACAATTATGCCACCGCGTCCCTCACTCAAAATGTTCAAATTTTTTTATGGCTCGGATTATGAACATTACCATCCAGAATATGAACATTGACGTGTAAAATGTGAACGTGATATATTCGTTTTTCCTACGTTAAGAGTTATTTGCACCTAAACTTTCATTTTTTAAACTCCAACATTCAATGTCATACAATTAATTCCAAATCAACAATACAAAACTGGATGTTTCACATGGGCTAAATTTTGACACTTTATATATGGATTCATAATAGGCTTGAATTTGAACTCTAAAATTTCTAATATATAGTTGAATCATATGTTAATAAGAGGTACAATATATACTCATTTTCACTAATAATTAGTCTTTATTAATATTAATATTCACGTGTCCTTCAAATACAATCAGTTTCAACTTTTTTCTTTTTATTTGCATTCAACTTATATTAAAATAAAATATATATGTTTAAAGATATTTAACATAATTTTATAATGATATCATTTTCTTATTTGAAAATTAATCAATTAAAATATATATACACATATCACTATCTTAAACTTATTGATATCATTTTCTTATTTAAATAATATCAATATTACGGAGTAAAGATTATAAATCAATTGAAATTCCTTTTATTTATATAATATTGGTTCAAAAATCAATTAAAATAAATATAATTATATAATGCATATTTTTATGGGAAAGTGTCCGGTGAGAATAACTTTTAAAATACGAACGTGAGAATGATGCACATTAGTAGTAAATTGGTGCACATTTAGTACCAATTTGGTGCACATTCATTGACAAACTTAAAAACATCCAAAATTTGAAGAACATTCATTTTTTAAAGAACATTTAGACAGAAAGTGTATATATGCATCACTTTTTCAAAAGATGAGCATCAAAATTTTTGATGCACATTTAAGTATATTTTAATGCACATTAGTCATTCTCACGTTCTCATTTTAAAAATTATTTTCACCGGAACCACACCCTATTTTTATTTATTTTAATGTTATTTCTATGTGTTTATAAATTATATACTTAGTTATAAAAATCATTGTTTAAATTCCGCTGACGCGAGAATAAAGCTACTTAAGTGCAAATCATACCGTTACCATGATATTCACATGAATTAGTTTCAACAATAAACTGCGATATACATCATCAACTGTCCTCATTTGGTTTAACATGAGAATTTAAGTTCCCGGCCCGAGAACTTACCTACTTCTCTGGAATTGTAAATTAGAAGAATGTGAGAAATTATGTTTGGTTTAAATTGATATAACTTATACTAATATAGAAATTAAGAATTTTATTAGTAAAAAACATAGGAAGTTGAAATTAACTACTAGAACAAGTAAGTACAATTCTCATGATTGGAGGAGTTACAACTTCCTAGAAAGTAAGTTTTTATGTGTTTTTTTAACCAAATACAAGAAGAAAAATTACTTCCTGGATTAATTCTACTCGTACTTCTTAAAAAGTAAACGAGGGCCAAGTGACATCTTAAAACTGACAATTGTTGCTACAATTTTTGTTATCAAAGCAAATTCGAAACCATGTATATGTTCTAAAGAACAAGCCATTAGAGATTTGAAGGACACAGACCCTGACGTAAAGACAAATAGTATGATAATGTATATTTGTATATAAAATATAAAAAAATAATAAATAACAAGAAAACGATACTCACGATAAAATAAATATAAATATAAAATATTTTATCGTTTTGCTAGATTGATGAGGCCAAAGAAACATCATCCAAAATATAAGAACGGACACGGACATGTGGTTCCTTCAAAATGTGGATTCCGAAAGCAAAAGTTAACTTTCAAAGACTACCCATCACCCTATCAGCCTTATAGTAGACATGTCGAAGTCGGACTATGAAGAGAGACTGACATAGTGTTAAGTCTTAACAACCCGCTGAAACAACCCTACAACAAGGAGAAAGTCAAACTCCACGACGATCATGCGGTAGCCCTAACAAAGGGTTACACGCAACTATGCACATTCAGAGAACACAAAATCGACACAAACATTCTTAAGGGAAAGGAAAATATATTCTTATTTCATGAATGTTACAAAGGCTCATGTAGTTTGTGTGTTGTTTTTGTGTGTGTAATCATTTCTTTCATCAAATACAGGTAAGCCACACAAACTTGTGGCCCATTAAAGAGCAGCCCACTTTTTGGCTGCTTTTGATACGGTATGGGCCATCAAAGCCCAGCCCACTTTTCTGCTCGGATTCCTCACCTTTGAACAAACGTACCTTCCTCAACTCTCTCTTCTCCAATCGATCGACAGAGGCTGGCTGAAGGAGGAGCTGAACGACTCCTGTCTCAGGCATCACTCACAAAGGTACGTTACATGGACGGATCTCCGGTGGAAGCGAGGTCGGTATCCCACCCAATCCTCCGCCTAGATCCGCCCCTGTTTGTCAACAATCCTTTGACTTCAGTTTGTAGGGTTTACAATTTTAGCAGGTTTTATTACTGTCTCTAATGTTAGGATATCTTGCCGCAGAATTTGATTTCAATATGAGCTCATTCTCTATTACTCGGAAAAAGACGCCTTTCCAGAAGCACAGAGAAGAGGAGGAGGCAAAGAAGAAGGTATCATAGGGATCCATACTTGTTTGTTGGTAGGAATTTGATATCAATGTTTGATTGTTTGATTGTTTAATTCTCTTGTAGCGGGAGCAAGATGAGACGGCGCGTTTGTATGAGGAGTTTTTACAGTCCTTTCAGGGAGATGATGCACCAGGCTCGAAAACTTTCGTTAGGGGAGGAATGATCAATCCTAATGAAAAAGCAAAGGCTGATCCTGAAGGTTAGATTAAGAAATTAGAATCATAGTGATGTTTACATTTTAGACTAGCTCTAGTGCATTTCAGGTTGTTTTATTTTTTACGTGTATTGATCATAGATGTATTTCGTAATGTTGAAGAAACATTAATAAAAGTATGGGCCTTTCTATCCATTCACAGCAGGTGGAAACTCCAAAGATGGTGTATCTGGTACAAAGAAGGGAAGTAGGTAAATTGAATGCATTTGATTATTCATGATATGATGGTTCCGTGTAAGCAAGTTGCTGACCGCAAACCTTCAGTATGATGATCCGAGGATTGTAGAGCGTTCTGTAGTTTTGCTAGTTGAGAAGAGTGTGATGCGGTTAAATGTACTTTTTGCATAGATACTTTAGATTGTTAAAGGAATCTCTACTCAATTTTTTTATGGCTGAGGGTGGGGGTGGCTCATCTTTCTAAAGTTCTTACTGTTGTTTTGTAGTCCGTGTAACAGTTTGTGGGCTGATTGATTGCTAGTTTGAAACAGAATTTTGATTCACTTTGACTTCTTCTTTCCGTGAATAATGACTTTAGGATTCTTCTGTAATCATTAGTGGATTTGCCCCACTCTTGAACTTCTCATTGACTATGTTTATCTGCTTGTTCTATCTTTAATTTTATTACTCGATTTGCTCGCGTAAAGGCAAAATATTTCACTGTGATTAGTAGAGGCTGTCCCTCTGCATTTACCTTTCGAACTATTCTAGGGTTATAATTGTCCCTATTGGATTCTACTGTTGCATCATATAGCTCAAATGGCCCTACAGTGTGTTTGATCATATATCTCAATATGACGGTTCTGGATTTAACCATTCTTCCATTTTCTCAGTTTGCAGTTTTCATTCATATGTTCTTCTGTCATGTCTATTTTATTCTGTTCAGTAGAATCGGGATGAGCATGGAATATTTAAAATAAGGGATTTTTTTTTAAATTGAAATGTAATTACTATATGAGAGAGATTATGAGCCACCTGAGTTTAAATCAATAGAATATGGAGTTGAGCTAGTCAATGAATGTTTCTTGGTCATAATGAATTTCATTTGTGGTTATTGAAGCTATAGAGAATGGGTCTATTGCTTGCAAAAGTTCTTACTTTTGTCTTGCAGATTCTTTATTTTTTGGTTTAGTGTGTGAAAGATGTGATCTTATTGCACAGGTATGTTCCGTCTTTCCTGCCACCTCCAATGGCATCTAAGGTAAAGGAGCCAGAAAAGAAGGTTAGTCTCTGCCTGAGGTTTAGGTGAAAATTGTTGCATATTCAGCTACTTCTCTAACTTCTTTGTTTATCCTCTTTGTCAAGTGCTTAACTGCTTATAATTTGCAACCTGCAGAAAGATGAAGAGAAACCAAAGGAGAAAGAGAAGGGAAAACCCAGGAACATTGATAATTTTATGGAAGAGCTGAAACACGAGCAGGAAATGAGAGAGAAGCGAAATCAGGAGCGGGAAAAATGGCGTGATGGGCGTCTTGATGACCAACTAGCTGTAAATGTGTTCTCCATTTTTTTATTGCTACTTATATCTGGAAATGGGAAAAATCAGGAGTGGGAAAAATGGAAGAGCTGAAACACGAGTAGAAAATGTTGATGTCATTGTTGGATATAAAAGCCAAAAAGTTTTCATAACCTGATCTTGTAACCAGATTCCATCTTTTTTATATGGCTTCTTGCTAGCTTTCCTGCACAGAGTTTCTATGCATGCAATTTTTAGGACATGCTATTATCAGTTTTATTATAATGTCAATTCTTTTTCCAACTCATATTGCAGCCATTAACTCGATTTGATGAGTTGCCTGATGAATTTGATCCAACTGGTAAAGGTTCGTTTGATGACGGTGACCCACAAACAACAAATCTCTATGTTGGAAATCTCGCGCCAAAGGTTAGCTAATAATGATTGTATTGAATACCTCTTTCATACTGCGCCTGTGGTTGCATATTTGTTCTTTGTAAAATCTATTTGTTTCTTAAACATTAATTATTGATTTCATTAAGACCACATCTCACAGAAGTATTTTGTTTCCATGTGGTACATGTGTTAGGTGGATGAGAACTTTCTTTTGAGGACTTTCGGGAGATTTGGACCAATTGCAAGTGTAAAGATCATGTGGCCAAGAACAGAAGAAGAAAAGAGACGACAAAGAAATTGTGGCTTTGTTGCTTTTATGAACAGAGCTGATGGACAGGCTGCCAAGGATGAAATGCAAGGTCATATTGTTCAGCAATACATGATCCTTTATCTATATGCTCTTATTCAGTGTATCCAATAGTGGCCTATAATTCTATATTAGTACTTGCTCAAAATTTCAAGGTCCTTCCTGCCCATAATGAAGCCTAAAATAGGTTTCTTAAGTGGACTAGAAAAATATGTTATCGTATACTCATCTATAAGATTTGCAAAATCAATCTGCGTTGATAAATAGCTCTAGTATGCTGATATTAGGGATATATCATCATACTAGAGCTTATTGCTGGGATATAATGAGGCATGTTGTTGTTGTATGATGATATTAGGGATTTCATAGTTATCAAATATAATTTTGGTGGTATTTGACTATTTGGTCATCTGAAAATAGTTGTTATTATGTGGGTATTATAAGGCTAAGGTACTAGAAAGTATAAAGCATGCGAATACTTGATTCATCATGTATCTCGTGTTAGTACATTTCCACCTACATTTGTCTGACTCCATTACATCTTAAGAGATGTTATCCTGCAGACTGCTATTCTGTGGTTTATGTAAAAAAGACATTTCTTAATTCTTTGTGAACATGCTTTATGCCGACCAGTGCTTGTTATCCTTTATATTCTCGCTTTTATCCATGGATTTTCTCATTTTAAAAATCGACCACCGTTTACAACCTGCTTAGAAGTGTTATTCTATGAGGAATTTTTTTTATTGAGAGTTCTCCTGCTATGAGTATAAGTTTAATTAACTACTAAAAAATTGTTCTCTACTCTCTAGGGTAAAAAAGCACTGCTTAAGTAACAAAAACGTATTTGGGTGTTTATTGGTTCTCCAATTGTAGCATTTCTGCTCTGAGAAGGCTGATTCACTATATGTACAAGTCTGGACTTTTTGTTTAGTTGCTAGCTTATTCAGATCTCAGAACCTATTATTTTTTTTTATCAGTTTGAGATCATAGGTGTTCTAATCCGTGTTTGATTTTGTCTTCTAGTTGCTTTATTTGTAGCTTTAGACTCTTCAATTGCTTTAGAAAATTAATGTAAAAACTTCAGTTCATGATTTGAATTTATGATGTGGCCTTTGATAGAAATTTGAAACTGTATTGGCTCCATCATTGGAATCGTGAAGTTAAATGTGCACCTCTCATTTGACAGCAACATTAATCATTTACAGTATTTTATTATTGTATTTTAAAATGACGTAATTGAAGTGTGTTTCCTTTAAAATTTGTACTGTTTTTGAAAAATAGAGATTCATTTACGATACGTTTTTTTTGTAATTCCAAAATGACTTAGTTGAAGTGTGTTTCCTCTTAAATTTGTTCTGTTTACAAAAATGTGGATCTATCTCCCTGAGAAGCTTAGACTGAAGAGATTCATTTGGATTATTCTCCAGGTGTTATGATATATGAGTATGAACTAAAAATTGGGTGGGGTAAATCTGTCGCTCTTCCTGCACAAGCTCTACCTGCTCCCCCACCTGGTCAGATGGCCATCAGAAGCAAGGAGGTTTGTGCATCTCATTTATTTGTTATATTTTACTTTAATCGTAGTATTTATCAAAATAATTAATTTAGCCTTTTCTACTTGGTGATACCTTATGAAAGCTTGTTGAGCAGTTTAGTTATATTAGTATTATCTTTCAACGTGCTAAAATTTTGATTTTTTCAGGGGGAGACTGTCATATTATCTGGACCGTCTGGGCCACCGGTAACTGCCGTTCCAAGTCAGAACTCTGAGCTGGTATGTATTTTTGTTGTTTTCAGTGTACTGTCTCATTCTGCAGCTAATTAGGATTATCATCCAATTGCTTGATCATTAGCCTTGCATAGAAAAATCTCCTACATTGTTGAGCATTTAACATGCATTTCTACTCCTTTAGTTGCTGCCCATTTGTGTTTCCACTTGAGTGATTGCCTATGTATAGTGGATAAACAACACTCTGAAACACTACGGTAAAAATTTGTAGAGAATGGTGCATCCTTTTATAGCCTTATCAGAGGAAGCTTTTTGGTAGGAAGTGCTGATGTGTAAATATTATTCTACTGATAGTGCTGGAGCCTACTGGATAGAATAATGTAGAATATTTTTAATTCTCAAATTTGAGGCCCGTGTCAGTCTTTTCAGGCTGATACGTATACTCAGCTCGTTTACCAATGTAGTTCTTCTGATCAAGCATGTATTGTGTATGTATTCGGCAATATTAACGCATGTAATGAAAACCACTTGTGTATGACTCTTGAGTATGTTGTGTGTTTGCTGACTGTGAGGTGTTTCTAAATTTTTAACTCAATGAGTTTCTGTATGGGTTGCTCAGTGGATGCCTACTGTAATGTTTTTTTATAATACCTTATGGATTCTACTAGTTGTAGCTATAATGCCATCAACGTCGATCTGCATCATAAGATGATTGCATTTGCCCTCTTCAAATTATCAGTAATTCTGATTTACCAGTGAAGTTTTCCACTAAATTTCAACTACTTTTAATCGATTCTGCGTAGGTACTTACACCTAATATTCCAGACATCAAGGTTCTTCCACCTGAAGATAGCCGTCTCCGCCATGTGATTGACACAATGGCACTTAATGTTCTAGATGGGGGTTGTGCTTTTGAACAAGCAATTATGGAGAGGGGTCGAGGAAATCCCCTTTTTAGTTTCCTGTTTGAGCTTGGGTCAAAGGAGCACACATATTATGTTTGGAGGCTTTATTCCTTTGCTCAGGTATTAGAAGCTGCTTGCTTTTGTTCTAATTTTCTAATTTATTATTGTACTTATTAAGTTAACATTCTCATTCATATGCAAATTGCTACATTCTGTGCACTCCTTATTATCTTCTATGTTTTCCTCTTGCGGATGGGGGCATGAGAAATAAGTCATGTACAGAACCACTTTTTTTTAGAGAAATTGCTGAGTATGTAGCATATACCAATCTTGTATGGTAAAAGCAGGCTTAGACTGGTTCCAAGCTTGTTTTTCCATGTTTGCAATTATCTTCGTTATGTCTGTCCCAATCTCAGGGGATGAATGTCTCACTACTGTTTGGCTTTGCAGGGTGACACTCTGCAGAGGTGGCGGACAGAACCATTCATAATGATAACTGGTAGTGGGAGGTAATGTACAAGCATTTCATTCTCTTTTTTGATAGTAGTGTAGATTTGTATCTCCCCTTCCCTTGCAAGTTGCATAACTGAGTGTCTTAGTAGATAGAAGATTGATACTATTATTTCCTTTTTTATCTTATAGGTGGATGCCACCTTCGCTCCCTGTGCTTAAGAGCCCTGATCTTGAAAAGGAATCCAGTAGTACATATGCAGCAGGAAGAAGCAGAGTATATACCATGTCCTCATATATAATCTTTTTTTGCATAGTAAAGGAATATAGTAATCGAGCAGATTATTCAGTCTCTATGTATGACTTTGTCTTGGTCGTTCTTCAATAGCGCATCGAGACCGAGCGAACACTCACAGACCCACAAAGGGATCAGTTTGAAGATATGTTGCGGGCTTTAACATTGGAAAGGAGTCAGATTAAAGAAGCTATGGGATTTGCCTTGGATAATGCAGATGCTGCAGGCGAGGTACTGGTCAAAACATTGTATTCATTAAAAATTTGTATGAAGCTCGACTTGTTTTTTCTGAATTATGCTCAGTAATGAAGCATATGACCATGACAAATAATAACTTCTATGTTCTTGAATACTTAACTTGAACCGTTCAATGTTTCTGCATTTATAACCTGTAAAATTGTCTTTTCAGTATACGTTGATCCTTCATAATGATCTCCTACTTGTTTTTCCCTTGTTGATGAATGTACACAAGCTTTTATGTATATCTAAACTTCATTTGCTATCCAGTTGTGAGAGTGTAATCAAATGTTTTTTGGCAGGTGGTTGAAGTTTTAACTGAATCTTTGACTCTAAAAGAAACTTCTATACCAACAAAAGTTGCAAGGCTGATGCTTGTATCAGATATTCTTCATAACAGCAGTGCTCCTGTTAAGAATGCATCAGCCTATCGTACTAAATTCGAAGTAACATTACCTGATATAATTGAGAGTTTTAATGATTTGTATCGCAGTATCACTGGCAGAATTACTGCTGAAGCTCTGAAGGTAAGATCTGGTCACTCTTGATTACATTCCATGCTTTTCTTTTTGTCCTTCATCACTATTATACTTTGTTTTTAAATTTGCAGGAGCGTGTTTTAAAAGTACTACAAGTGTGGTCAGATTGGTTTCTGTTCTCAGATGCATATGTAAATGGTTTAAGGGCTACCTTTGTACGTTCTGGAAGCTCTGGTGTTGTCCCTTTTCATTCGATATGTGGTGATGCACCGGAGTTGGAGAAGATAGTAAACTCAGAGGATTCAGGTGAAGGGATTAAGACCGACCAAGATGCTGCACTGTCTATGGGTAAAGGAGCTGCCATGAAGGAGCTATTAAGCCTTCCTCTACCCGAGTTGGAAAGACGCTGCAGACACAATGGGCTATCTCTTGTTGGTGGTAGAGAAATGATGGTAGCCCGATTGCTTTATTTGGAAGAAGCAGAAAAACAAAGAGGCTATGAATTAGTGGATGATTTGAAGTATGCACAAAATCAGGCAAACTCAGGTAGATTCTCGACTGCGCAACGGGATAATGCTGGAATGGACAGTGTGGAATCATCGGGATGGAATAATTATTCTGAGGATGATAAAGATACGAAGACGGGTTTGACACAAATGACACTTCCTATTCCTCAGCCTGAACTTAAGGCATTCTCGAGGAAAGAGAAAGCTGAACCTGTTTTGCCAGCTTCTAAGTGGGCTCGAGAAGACGATGAAAGTGATGATGAGCATAAGCAAAAATCAGAAGGTCTAGGGTTGAGCTATTCCTCTGAAAGTGATAATGCTGCAGATGATGTTGGAAAGGCTGATGATATGAAAACTTATGTTGATACAAACATCTCATCTCAACCAGAAAGTACAATGAACGAGGAGCAAAGGTAATGCCTTCAGTTTGTCATTGCTTGTGAAATCCAACATCCACTTAGAAAACTAGTTATATGGGACCTTGTGTTATCTAGCTATAGAATTTACTTTTAGTTTCATATAATACAGCTCAAATTGTTTAGCGTTATATCTTTTATTTCCATATGAATATTTTCATTGTATCCAAGGATACAACTTGACATCAGATTTCCCTTTTAGGCAAAAATTAAGACGTCTGGAAGTTGCCTTGATTGAATACCGCGAATCTCTAGAAGAGTGGGGAGTCAAAAGCTCCGAAGAGATTGAGAGAAAGGTAGCAGTGTATAGAAAGCGACTCCTATCTGAATATGGGTTGTCAGATTCTGGGGATGATACTTCATTAAACAGTAAGCTCTATTCTTGTGCCACCTTTTGTCCAATTAGTTGGGCTCTTTTGTGTTTTTTTCTTTTACTGGCACGTTAACTCTACCGCGATTTTCAAGAATCTGGTTGACATATATCATGATCAAATGGAAACCATATTAAAAGCTCTGAAATTATTCTTGGACTTCTAAATCTAGTACTGTTATTTTGTGAAAGATTCTGACCACTTTATTTCTATGTTGCTTGCCAATTCTATAGGAGTAGGTGTTATGATCTCTGATAATACTAGTATGTTTATATTATATTCCTTGGTCTGATCTAACCATTTTGCATTGCAGAAAGAACATCCTCAGAGCGAAGGGATAGGAAGAATGATTCTCGGGATACTGTAATAAGGAAGCGACATCGTAGTAATAGCAGGAGTGTGAGCCCACCAATCAGATTATCTTCGACTCGAGATAGGGACAGACATCGTGATAGAGAGCGAGAACGTGAGAAAAGCACTAGTCGTGAAAGAGATGATTATTCTCGCGACAAAGTCCGAGATAGAGAAAGAGATAGAAGGAGGAGGATCAATTAATTTGATTGTTGCATATGTGAAAATGTGTGTGATCTGAAAGTTTGTCGAGCAGAATCGAAGCCCTTAATTGACATCAAAGCTAATATTATGATGCGGTGTATTCTGTCAGATAGGTGGTGTCAACATTTTTCCGGAATCCTATTTTGAATTTCTGTGCTTTTATGATAAATCATTTAAGTTTTTGTTTCTGGGAATGACAGAACTACTGAATGCAGATCTTCTGAGAGAAGATGGGGTTGGTGTTAGTTTGAATGAGGACTGGAAAAAGCTTTTCTTGTGGTCAATTCCTCATCTGTTATGTTATGTCACTTCTCTCACCTTTCATGTAACAGCATTTACTCATTCTGTTTCTTCTGTCCAGTTCTTGTTTGACCATTTTTTGTTTCTTGAATTTGGAGCTCCCGTGATAGTACCATGATAAAGTAGCACAAAAGTTGATAATTTATTTTTAGAGAAGGAAAATCTCATACAACTGTGCAGAACTCAAATTGTTTACAAAAGGAAAATCTTTATGTTATGTTGTTTAGTGGATAAACTTGCTAAATTGCACCAAAACTACTCAAATTGCCTCCTTTCATTGCATGAACTATATGCATCTTCCTAATTTCGCTAGTAGCATATACTAACATTTTTCAATGTACATAATTCCCAACACAGAATCGAGATTTTTGGTTAGTTGCTGACAGAGAATCTCCTAACTATGTGATCAGTATTCCAACCTTCTTTTCCTTATTCTTTTTATGTCTTCTTTACCGTTTTTCCGTAAAGAAACACTAAAAGTGAATAATAAATGAGATTGAAAACTAAAGCTTATCAATCAATAGACTGGACTTTGACTAATCCACAAGTAGCTCTTTTCCCCCCCTAAACCATGAACTAAAATTGTCAGTTTCGGGAGAAGATAACAACTGGAGTGAAGGTGACAGTTTATCCATCAAACATAGTCATAATTTAATCATTATAAACTTAGTTAGCCATAGCTTGCTGTACTAAATTAAATATCAAATGAAGTTATTTGAAGGCAATTGTTCCCTCTCCCTCACTTTTACTGTCCCCTGTAAATCCAACCCAACGGAAACGGGGCTCGCTTTTCCTGCTATATTTTTCACATTCCACGACGCAGAATCAAACAACCCAAGATTCATTTTTTAAAACCCCAGCCACTCTACAATAATAGCCTATAGGAAGTAAACAAAATACAGTACAGTATATCATTCAGTCTTTCAAAAGAGTAAAGAGCCTAACGGAGAAGAAAGAATGCCCTGCCTCATGACTGAATGAGAGAAGTGGTCTGTGAGATTTCTTGGATTTAAAGCAGACCCACAAAAGAAAAAGGAAGTAGATGAAAATGGAGGGTGCAGAATCGGAGTTAGAGAGGAGAAGCCAGTTCTTGAGCAGTCTGATTCAGAAAAAGAAGGCGACGGAGCAGCAGCAGCAACTTGAGCTTCTCAATGTTAGAGTTAGAGCTTCAGATATGCCCATGGCGTTGCAGAATAAGGCATTTCAGTGTGCAAGAGATCTTCTTGATTCCATGCCTCGTAAAAAGCTTGATAGCAAACGCTTAGCCCTCGCTCTCAAGAAGGTTCTTTTTTTCTTCTCCTATCTTCTTTCTTTCAGTTCTAGGTTTTGCTTAAAACTTCAAAGTTTCTGCCTTGAATCCTAAATTGTTTCAAAGTTAAAAGTGTTTTTCTTGTTTCAAAATTTCAAATGCACTAAAATTCTGGTTGGTTGAAGCTTGTATGAATTCTACAGTGAATGTCCAGGAATTTGGATTTGTTGTTCTTCAAAGATACGGAAGATCTTATAACAGTAGATTCTCTGTTTGGTTTTGTGAAAGATTGGGCAATGTATTTTAGCTGTGTAGACTGTAGAGGCATTTGATTGATGGGACCATTTAGCTTATTCTTCTCATAATCTCATGCCTTAGTTATTACTCCCTCCGTCCCTGAATTTCCTTCCTGTTTCACTCGGGTACGTATGCCGATGTGCGTTTTGTTTTATCGATATCTCTAATTATACATTAGTAAAAATTATAAAATTTGAATATTATTAAAGTACTCGATAAGACGAATAAAACAAGATCACACATGACTATGTTTTTATCTATATATTGGTCGAAATTACGAAGATTCTCTTGATGTGTGAATAGTATCAAAAACAGAATCAAGAACGAAATTCAGGGACGGAGGGAGTACAGTAGTAGGAATAAATGCAAACCACCAAATCTGAAATGAACTGGGACCATCTGAAATTCTGAATTAGGCAAAGCAATAACACAAGCCGTTAGCAATAAATAGGTCTGGTATTAGGCAAAGCAATAACACATCAACTCGACACTATCCTGAACTAGACCCATACATTAAAAAATTTCATGAAATGTTGCTGATACTGTTGCCAAGTTTATTCATTACACTAACAAATTACCTTTTTTCTAGGTAGCTAGTAGACTTAAAAAAACTTAGCAGCTAGTACTTTATTTAAGAATAGGAAATGTCCAGTTTTGTTCGTGCTTATTGTTAATTTGACTGATGAATATCTGAGTAGATTTAAGTGTACAAATGTAAGAAAAGAAACATTTGCCTGATATTTTCCATATGCCTTTGATTTCTTGAAGAATGTATTTGTACAATTTATCCAACAATGAGAGTAATAGTATGTTTTTGTATGCTTCCTTGGTGGAGAATATGCTGCAATGCTGCAGAGATCAGCTAGTGCTCATTACTGTTTAAAACAACATCTGTAGTGAAACCTTGACCTATTTACAACAATACTGATAAAAGTTTCTGCCTTTAATCATGTGAAAAAAGTTTCATCAAGCTGCCAACTTTTTCATGAAAGCTTGGCGTTACAATATTATAGCCATCTGGTATTTCACATATTTGGATTGAATGAGGTGTCATCTTATTAGGAGTAAAATTAGCAATGGCAAGATGTAAAATTAGCTCTTCTGAAGGACATTAAGCTTCTAATGATTTCCTGAGCTTGTTATTATATTAAGAATCTAATAGTTTTGTTCTTGTTGCAGGAATTCGACTCGTCATATGGTCCAGCGTGGCATTGCATCGTAGGAACGAGTTTTGGCTCATACGTTACTCACTCTCTAGGAGGTTTCTTGTATTTCTCCATCGACAAAGTGTATGTGCTTCTCTTTAAAACAGCTGTGGAGCCGGTTGCCCACTGATACTTCCATGTCTCAAGAGAGAAGCCTGTTTGAAGTTTGAACCTTAGGGTCTGTTAATTGTGAAAATGGAGTGTCATTGTCATCTGACAAGGGTATTGCTTGATTGTGTTACTGTGCTGAACCCTTTAAGAAATTGAAAATCTAAGTATTACTGTGATAACTGATTAATTGATTAGCTAATGTTTTCAGTTTGATTTGCTGTCAAGCCTCATGTGTTCAGTTTTGACTTGTTATCTTTGACATATATGTTTCTTGGGTTGAGTATTCATGCCATAAATTCCCACAAATGCATACCAAATGACAAGAACACATGGGATTTTGGTTGCTTGTAATTGTGTCAGGAAAATCAATATGGATTCATTTAAGCTTCTTAAAAAACTGGTTATCAGAAGAAAAAAAAACAAGATAAAAAATGTACTCATAAGTCAAGTCCAAAGAATGTTAAGATAGATAAATCATAAATACACTTGGCAATCTTAAACAATCCTGTTTAGCTACTACACATTTCATATCAACGAGACAACGACCCACCTTTAAAAAAAATCCATGACCTACTTTAAACTTTTAAGCCCTAACAATCTTGGTTGCAGCTGCAAATCCTTCTCTCTATGGAACAAAAATTAGGTCTGCTTTGGTAGCAAAGATCAATCTTGTTTTCCCTCGCTACAGAAGAAGTGCACTCCAAAGAAGACCACTGAATATCAAAGTGTACATGAAGGTCTTACTGATAACATGTTCTTGTGATAGACCAGCAAAGCTTGTAGAATTTCCAGACGGGGCAAGAGCTGTGCTGTTTGTGGCCATTGTTCCATTGCTTCCACCACTACACCATCCAAAAGCAGTTAAAAAAGCAGATCAACAGTTTTTTTAAGTCACATTGCATATTTAGTTCAATCTTTCCAAATTGATAGACACAAATGACATTTTGAGCTAGGTTCTTGCTCAAGCATTAAGTAAATGTTGTAGCATTCACTCCATATGGTAGCAACTCTTATAAACAATTTGTTCATTCGAAGTAGAAGCATGTTACATAGTATCGCTGAACAAAGGAATTTGCAAAATCCAGTGCTAGTGGTCATACCACTGATTCTTAAGCAAGCAAAAACTATCAGTCTATCAGTAGCAAAAAACTTTGTGATAACCTTCTTGAGATAGCATCCAATAATCATCCTCATATTTCATATAGCAGCAGTAACTTGAACATATGTTTTAAAAGTAATAGTATCTACATTCAGAAAGTTGGGAAGAAAGAGTTATATTCTGATAGCCAAGGAGATATGCAACTATATATAAACATGCTGCAATAAATAGGTGATTCGCATAGGCCATATAAATATAGGCCAGCTGTGAGAAAAATTGTGTCACTATGTTTTTCTCTGAAATATAAATTACAGAAAATGAGAAGTCTAAAGACGGAACTTAGCAGTGCGTACCTTCCGGGATATTTACATGAACCATGGCCTGCACAAAAGAAATAATGGATGGTCATTCAAATGATTCCATACAACAACAAAAAACTCAGAAATGAATGAAAAGGAAATTTCACAAATAAGCCTTTTTTTCTATCCATCTGCTTTTTTTTAAAAGCACGACAACATCATGCAAATGACATGTTAAGATGTGTAAAGATGTAGCAAATCAGGGCTTGCTACATTGCTATGAATGAAACACTCCTAGAATTTCAAGATATGCTACTATATAAACTATACTGCAAAAAGATAATACATCAAATCAATACAAGCCAAGTTATGAGCCTTTACTTGGATCAGTTGTAGTGATTGTGGCCACTCCATTGAAGTAACAAGTACCAGAAGCCATAGCCATTTTATGATAATAAGCATCAAAAGCATAATTTGTGTGAGCCACCACATTATCCGGATCATAACACGGTTGCCCTTGCAAAAGAGGCGAGCAATCCACCTTCCCTGGCCCACAAGCCCAATCCAATGCAGCCTGAAGCATCTTATCATCTGCATTATCCTTAGCAACACAATATGTCTGATTCGTAGTGTCGTTAGCAAACACTGTCCCTGATCCAGTTAAATGAAGTGTGTAAACAGGGACACCATTAGAATCGAAAAGACCCCAATTTTTCTCAGACAATGGTCCGGGTCTTTCATCTTCATTGTACAGCTCATATATATAAGTATTCACTGCAATGTTGGGATGTTTGGGCGTTCCTGTCTTGTTAAGTATGTGCTTAATCAAATTACTGTTGTACGTGTTAGCATTCTCAACTGTGGCGTCTGGCTCAGCTGAGTCGCCTTTCGAAGGCCATCCAGATTCCGTTACCACGACAGGAATATTAGTGAAGTTCAGATAGTTCATAGCGAAATAAGCCGCGTCAACAACAGCATCAAATACATTAGTGTAGTGCAGGAGAGTGTTTGCATCAACAGCTTCTTTGTTTGGAGGAAGCGGGCGGAATAAGGCATAATCCAAGGGGATGACACTATTTTCTTGCATGTAATTGTAATAAGGATAAACATTTAGCATCAGGTAAGACTTTGAGGATTGCAGGAATTTGAGTAAAGGAATCATTGTTGAGTCCCACGTGCGGTTAAAGAAGGCTTGGGAGGGCGGGAAAGAGTCTAGTATGATGGAAGCAGCGTGCGGGGTCGAGACTTTGATCTTGGAATCAAGATTTGAAGCAACAAGAGCTGAGTGGAGAAATTGCATTGCTGTGACGAGGATTGGGGCAGCGTTTGGGATTGTAGTGAGAACTTCTGATCCTACTGCTATAGATGTAATGTTGGTGGAAGGAACATGTGGCGCAATATTACGGGATATCCAATTTGCTGCAGTGGTGTTTGATTGGCCTATTCCCAGCAGTTGGTCGTTTGGAACAGAAACAATGACCTCAATGCCGGTATTTGCCAGTGCAAGAAGCATTGCTCGGTCTGCATCGAACAGCCTGATGTGTCGAATATTTTGTGTTTTAAGGAGGGAGACAACCTCAGTAGGACTTGGCATGTCAGATACATCTGTGCCTATGTTCACTCCAATAAAGGCCTCTGCACAAAAGAAGAAAATCCTATGCAGATCAGAAAAACTTGCAACGAAAATGAAATGTATTAAGGAGATGGTAATTTTGGGGTCAAACAAGGACATAGTCTGTATACACAAATCCACAATCATATGTTTTAACTTAGAGAAGTAAATTGGTTCAGCCTACTACTGAAAGAGTGAAAGTGCAGGATGATGGGTGATTGCAATGACTATAAAGACAAGAAGTTAATTGAACAATCCTAATAACATCAAGCAAATCTTGCTTTGGATTGGTTAGTGAGTACTGACACGTCTTCCCTGGATTTTACATCAGTATCATAAGATCAAAATCTGATAATAGATATCTTCATTCCTTTTACTAGAATAACAAGGAGATAATTTTTTATTTTAATTCACAATTCTAAGTCAGTTTACCATGTTTAATTCATTTTTCAAGAATATTGAGAAGGTTAAATATGGTAGATGCAGGTGGGGCAAACAGAGCTAACATGAATAAAATTATTTGGCATTACATGAATTAAAAAAAACAAAATTTTGGAAAACATACACAAAAAAATAATGTGGGCATGTATATGTGCAATTTGGCACACTCATGCTCTTGGTTACACAAATGACAGAAACACCCTTGGTTTGGAGTTTGGACAGGAAACAACTCCATTTCTAGTATTTCAACCTGCATTCTCAATGATAAGATAGTGAATTTGACAATAGTCTTACCCTATGTGAGATTTGACAATGGTAAACTGGGCAGTGAAAAGATTAGGGAATCTTGCTCTGTCTTTCCGCAAAATAAATGCCCTTTTAAAAGCTGAGAGATAAAAAAGAGAGCCTAATTTCCTCCAAAGGCAGAACAATACAAGATTTGTTCATAAAACAATACTCAATATAGAAAAAAAAAAGACAGGGTAATGGCACAAATATGCATTGTCAGAAGCACTTTCAAAAAGCAAGAATCTTGATGTATAACATTACATTCAAATTAAAGAGAAAACAGAATAATTTAGGCCAGCAGAGCACAGTGATAAAGTACAGAGCTTCATAGCTCCAATCCAACTTCAATTTGAATGTTCAATCATACTTCCAATATTTTTCTTGACACAAACAGAAATTAACCCGGAAATTTATATAGAGTACTTACTTTCATCAGCACAAGCAACAGAAAGAGCTACAAGAAGCAAGGCAACAAGAAAAGCCATGGACTTGCTCTATTCTTCTAACAATCACTCAAAAACAAGCTTGAAACATCAAAGAAGCAAGCTTGAAGCTTCCAAAAGCTTGCTTCTTTGGTAGAAATATCAAAGGGAAGAGAGAAGAAGAGTGGGGAGAAGGAGAAAGAAAGGGGCTGCTTGCTCTGTGGTTTCTGGTGAGAGTGAAGGGCAAAACAAAAGAAGAGTGAGTGAGGAGTGTGAGACAGAAACCAAGGCAAGGAAATTGATTTTGGGTTTAGATTATTTCAATTCTGTATAGTAATGTATTAGTGGTGTTTGGTTTGGGGGAGGGTTTTGGTCAGAAAATGGAGGGTTTTGGTCAGAAAATGGAGGGCTGAGATTGAATATGCTGTTTGTGTAGAAATGAATGAAAGGAAGAAAACATTAATTAGAAAAAGTTTTGCGTTGAGATGGGTATGGTACAGTAGTTGCAGAATATAACATCTGAGCACCAGGACCAGCAGATGTCAATTTGGCTTAAAGAAAAGGGATTTGGTTTGGTTGTGCATGAGGATTCTTACAGATAAAATATAAACAAAAAGTCTTTTTTAGGGGAAACCCAACGAAAATGAAAAGCTTAGATGAGGATCGAGATTGATATAAAAGTCACAAGTATGCGTATAAATAGGCCCTTGCTAAATACCGCCCGGGCGTTTTCTAAATAACGCCCGGTCCCTCGCGTTCTGCGAGAGTGCGTCCCCTCGCAGAACGCGAGCGTGCGTCCCCTCGCAGAACGCGAGGGAGCGCATCCTCGCAGAACGCGAGGGGGTTTTTCCCTATAAAAGGTGAAAAACCCTACTCGGTCCATTTTTACAACCACCATTACAAAATTCCGCCGCTCTCTTCTCATTTTACCATCTCCCTCAATTTCAACCTACTTCTTCTTCCTCTTTTCAATTCAAATCTCCATATAAGGTATGTTTCTAATACTCTTATGCTTTTTAATGTTGTTTTTAGATGAATATATGTTGTTAGTATAGAAAATTGCATATTATATGATGTTTTGATATTGAATGTTGATTTAGAAATGGTTGTATAATGGATGAAAGATGATGATTTTTGAATTATGGTGGATGAGTGGATGTTGTTTTATGTTGAAATTCATTAGGGTTAGGGTTTTTGATTAGGGTTGTTGATTTTATTTAGGGTTTTGATGTTTATTTGGTAATTTACTTAAATTGATAGGTATTTTAGCTAAAATATTGAATTTTCGTCGGAAAATCTCGCCGGAAACTGTTGCCGGAAACCCATGATTGTGCAAATTGACGCAGAACGCGAGGGGTGTAGTATACTCGCAGAACGCGAGGGTCATGTTACTCGCAGAACGCGAGGGTCATGGTACTCGCAGAACGCGAGTGTCATGGTACTCGCAGAACGCGAGTAATTGACAAAACTGGAAATTCTTTCCTCTTCTGCAGATTTTTATTATATACTGATTTTACTTTATATAATGTTATATTTATATACTGATTCTACTTTACATTTTTTTAGGTAATGGATCTTCCTGGACGTTCAACCCGTCGAAGAAATAGGAACGCTGTGAGAGAAAATCCACCGGTTGAAAATGCAAAAGGGAAAAGGAGAGCAAAGAATACAACACCGGTAGAGCTCTTCCCCGAGGGGCTCCCCGACGTTGATTATCGCCCCATAGAGCGGTACAGTGGTGTCCATAGTTATGCCGGGGAAGACTGTTCTGTGCCTAGTGGGATAGAACGAGCAGATACATATCAAGGGTATCGAAATGATGATTGGGACCTTTATTCTCAAGAGTCAGTTTCATGTGCACAACCGTCAACTCAATGGGCACCACAATCAACTCCATATGAACAATCGGGAAGCTGGGACAATTTCATTCCTCAGTATGCTGTAGTGGAAGTTGGACAAGGGTGGGGTGGACAAAGTTGGGTCGGTGGACAAGGGTGGGGAGGTGCATTTGGTGAGGGAAGTGTTCCTGAAGACATGGGTCAAGGAAGTGGACAAGCTTGTTCTTCTTCTTACAATCCTCAACCAGAACCGATGGAACAAGAGTACCAGGATGAAGGTGTTGGGGAAGAACACGAAGAAGAAGGTGATGATGATGATGATGATGATGAAGAAGAAGAAGAAGAAGAAGAAGAATTGGTCCAGAAACCAACAAGAAAGAGGAAGTCCAAGAAGAATGAGCCAAAGTATGATCCTGAGCTCACTCATGCCACACCTGGCGGTCCAGAAGATCCCGAGTTGCTTAAGGGATTTGAAGCACATGTGGCGTTCCACATCCAGAAAGGGGAGGTAATTTACTAATTTATTGATTTTCTGCATTTTTAATACATTAACAGAAATTCTGCAGAATGCACAGAAAATGCAATTTCTGTGCATTTTCTCGCAGAACGCGAGGAGTGGCATACTCGCAGAACGCGAGGGTGTTACTCTTCGCAGAACGCGAGAAAATGCTTGGTTTCTGCAGAAGCTTGTAATTCTGCAGAAACTGTATTTCTCGCAGAACGCGAGAAAATGCTTGGTTTCTGCGAGTGTGTCCATCCTCGCAGAACGCGAGGATGGACACACTCGCAGAACGCGAGAAAATGCAAGTTTCTGCATTTTGTCCTAGTTTCTGCAGTTTCTGGTGTTTTACAGACTTCACCATTCGTTGTTCTGTCATTTTGTTAGGTATGTTGGAACCCGTATGGAGCACAAGACTTCACCGATCCTGAGCTTGCTCCCGCTCTATTTCACGGGGTGCTATCTTGCTGTGACATCACCGAACCACACATGCCTGATAGGTGTCCCAGACAATTTGGGAGAGTGCAGCGTATTCCTAGGCCAGTCATCGAACCGCTCAAAGCTCATAGGTTGAAAAACATTAGGTGTTATAGTGTTTTTTATGACGTCAACCAATGGCTTTGGGAGTCAAGAGATGTTCACTCTTTGTCTCTCGATGATATGGGGCCAGTTGCCTATGCACCACATGAATGCTCCCATGATTACATGGATTGGTACATCAAGAGGACCCATAGGTATATCCGTCCTGCAATCCCTGGGATGATGACTGAGAGACAGGTAATATTAATTGTTTTGGTTTATCTTGCGTTTCTAGTCTTTGTTTGTCTCGAATATTAACATAGAATGAATGTTTACTTGCGTATAGGTGATTGGCCGGGTGTACAATGACATGGACCGGTATCGGTTTGCCACTCCAGAGGATTTTGATTCATATCACGCCCAAATGCTCCTAAGTATGTCAAATCTCGCTCCCTTCCGACCACGAGAAGACGAGTAGCCTTTCGTTTTGTGTTTTGGATTGTGTTTTGGATTGCTTTCTTAGGTGTTTTGTTGATTGGATAATTTTGTTGGATTATGTTTAGGGATATGTTGGTGTTGCTTCAATTCTGTTCGTTTTTTGCATAACCTCGCAGAACGCGAGGTGCACACCACTCGCAGAACGCGAGTCTGCCCTATAGGAAACAGGGTGCTCTCAGTTGATATGCACGGTCTGTGGCACGGTTGGTGTTACTCGCGTTCTGCGAGTGACACCATCCTCGCAGAACGCGAGGAATGACATTTTCTGGAAAATGTCCATGACATTAGTTCCAGTTTAAGAATTTAAAAAACCATCTCCAGTTCAACATTACATTACAAATTCAGCGAATAAAACATAACTTCAACATTACATTTCAAAGGCGGCACATCGATGTGACACAAGATCGTGCAAAGAAAAAGCATCTCTTTCAGCGTTTCGCCACCAAGGAGTAAACACATGAGGTAATGGGCAGTTTTCTTCAAGACGCAACTACAAGAAAACAACAACGTTAGGAAGTTGCATATTAGATAGTAATTCATAAGTAGATCCAAAAACTTACCGGAACAAAATGTCTCTCACTCTGAATATAGAATAAGCAGAACGTCGGAAGTGTGTCACCATCTTCTAACCAAGTAGGACGTTGTAGAGGAAGGTAAGTGTAGTTAGCACTTTTTCCCACCGTTACGAACACTATGTTGAATGTGGATGCCACAAGGCATCCCATTTCCGGGGTAGCTAGCCAGTGATCTTCTGGAGCCCTTCCTATTCCTTCCCATGTCAGTTGGTGTAAAGCGCTCTCCAAAGTTGGTTGTTGTGGAGGTCCAATCCAAGTTCCTTGAACTAGGTGCCAAATCTCTTTGACCTTAGCTATCATCAAATCTCTTACTTCCCTCCATAAGTGTTGGTTGTCATGCAATTCATGAGCTATTGCTCTAAATCCACAATTTCCATCTCCATTTACCTCAAACCAACCATTCACATGGGTGCGCATTGACGCGGGTATGTGAGACTTGTACTTGCCAATCACCTTAATCTTTGGTTTCTTGAATGTTTCAGAATTAGAAGCATTTTTTTGCTTCTTTGGTGGTGTTTCTTCCAAATCTCTAGCATCCATCTCAACATTAGTGTGCTCCCATGCAGACGGACTTCTTTGCGTTGACCTAGGTTGTTTGTTAGGAGCTCCGACTGGACGACCTCCGGTGTGCTTTGAAATAGCCGGCTCTTTTAGAGGAGTATTTACTTTCCCAATGTCTAAAACAGTTTGTGCACACTTTTCTTGATCATGGGGGCACAATTTCGGAAACGTTTCCTCATAGAAAGTCTGAAAAAGACGCCTTGCCACCTTACTCTTAACTTCCAGTATGCCGGGAACATCAACTTCTTCCAAACTCAAAGTACTCCAGAAAGGGTGCAACTCTGATACTCTTAGTGGTCTTTGCTCCTTCCAATGTCTTACAATCTGATGAACACACATCAACCCATCTCTAATCTTGATCCCGCAGCTACAAAACATATTAAAGTGCGCACCTAATCTCTCCCCCTTCGTGTATTCCTTAAGCAAAAATTCTATGCATTTGTAAGAGACTTTGAACTTCAAGACTTTAAACAAGTCGGCCCCTTCAACAACTGTGAAGCTCTTATTCAAACTCTCGGTGAAAGACACAGTAATCTCCTTAAGTTGGTTCTCCGCCATTGTTTTGTATTCTTTGAACATTGTGTCTAGCCTAGCATTTCCACTTGACAAGTATGACTTAAGACATGAATGTGCTCCTTCAACTCTAAAATGTTCGAAAAACAATAAAATGCAAATACAAATCAGAACCTGTGGATCCTTCTGTAATGTGTAACTCCTCGCGTTCTGCGAGGTGTGTACACCTCGCGTTCTGCGAGTTCATACATTGTTCCAGGATCTTTGCATTCGAAAATGCATCAACACTGAATCAAGGAATTTACTCGCGTTCTGCGAGGTGGTATGCCCTCGCGTTCTGCGAGGTGTGCATTACAGAACCTCTTTTTATCATATGTAGAAGGTAGACATAAATAACAGAACATACCTGTTTGTTGTGTTATTCCCGAGAGTGAAGACATTATCCGTCCATGCTGAAACAAGTCTTTCTTTGTAACGGTTTAGCCAATTCGTTCTCACGTACTTCAATACGGCTGGATAAGCTCGCCATTCGTCCTCAAGTTTCTTCAAAGTACTCTTGTAATCTTCTTCAGTGGTTTGTTCGAACACGTTATAATAATCATTTGAAATATGAACCCCCAATGCTTGTGTGCCCATAGCTATCTTCGCTCTCGCCTCTATGTTCTTCCTTACATGTCGCCTACATAAGAGAAACTTTGCATTTGGCCATAACTTGTCTGTTGCATTCATAAGAGCCATCTCACGGTCAGTGACGAAGCAAGTAGGCGATGCTCCTATTCTCAAATACATCGTCTGCAGCTGCTGCAACGCCCATAAATAACTATCCTCGCTCTCAGCCTCTAACCATACCCCGCACACAACAAAATTCTTCCATGTAGAAGTCAAACCGACTATCTCCAGGAAGGGAACATTGTACCTGGAACCAAAATACAGTAAGATAAATACAACATTAAAACAGAATGATAAATACTTACCTGTTCGTGCTATAAGTCGAGTCCATCAAAAGGACATATGGAAACGCCTTTAAGAGTTTCATTGATTCGGGGCTAGCAAAGAACAAGTCGCCTATTATCGAAGGGTTCGTTGCACTTGGCCTATACTCCATGAAGTAGTTGCTCTCTTTGCATTGGTGAAAGAATTCTTGAACCACGGTTCTACCTTCCATTTCCTCTTCCCTTATATGTCTTACCAAATTGTACACTTGGTTCTTCTTTGTGCAACTTCCGGGATCCTTGTTTATCTCAGTGTCAATCTGATTTGGAGAACAATGTGAAAGTACCATCTCACGAACCTTTTTCTTTTGATCCGGGGTTGGCCTCCCGGCAAATGCATTCCCGACCAAACTATCTCCAATAGGATGGTTGTGCAAACCACAAACAACCACTAATCTCCAATTCTCTTCAACCCGGTTCTCCATGAGCTTCAACTGAAATTTACACCCCGTTTTCTTGCTCTTTGTGTTTGATCTAACACCGACACCTTTAGGCCTATGGCTTCCCCCTTTCTCACAAATGATTTGAATCTTACCACTTTGCCCCAGTTTAGATGGTACAGTCCTTCCAATAGAGATCATAAACTTGTGTTGCTTTGCAACATTCAAAGCCCACAAATGACCAATCTCCTTAGAGGCAAACACTTGCTCCGTAGTGAAATATTCCGAATAATCCCTAGAAACAACCTCTTCCTCACATACGGGACTATCAAACTTTGGTGCAGTGCGTAAAGAGGGAAGAAAACACATCTCCTCTCCTACGTTTGTTGGTGGGTTAGCAAATTGTGAATCAAACGCATCATAGCTTGATGGCACCTCATATGTACATGGCAATTCATAAGTAGATGGCACGGGCAACTCATAAGTAGATGGCACAGGCAATTCATATGTAGATGGCACATGTTGTTCATATAAAGATGGTTGATGATAATATCCAAAGTCGTCAATCCCTAAATCAAATGACGGTGGCGAAACGGGCACCGTATTCCGCGAGGGGTAGGTGTAGTCATTCAACTGGATTGCATTCAATCCAGTGAACAAAGAAAAATTCACCTATACACAATGCTTCTGTTAATACTCTGTAATGTGCAACTTCTCGCGTTCTGCGAGGGAGGCACTTCTCGCGTTCTGCGAGTGGCTTCCTCTCGCAGAACGCGAGAAGTTGCTATTTCCTGAAACTAGTTATTGAACGGGATAATTTAACATAACATGAGTTCCTACATTCAAAACCATAAAAACCCTAAAAACATGAACACATCTAAGTTTTTGACATTATATGCAAAAGTCATCTCTTCAACACTTACCACTACTACTAGATTTAACATGAAATACAACATAATAAGTTCATTTTAGCTCTTAATGGTGCAAAACAAATTAAAATTCAAAAATTAAGTAAGAACATTACCTCATTTGAATGGTAACTTGATGAACCACCATCTTCATTCCCTCCTTTGTTGAATTCCTCTTCATCTTCCATTATTTTAGGTGTTTTTAGAGTGTTTTGAAGTTTTAAGGTTTTGAAAATGGGTTTTAATGGAGGGTGAAAGAGGTGAAAGATGATAAAAAGAGGTGTTAGGGTAGGGTTAATAGGTGTTACGGAATACTTAAAATAAGGGGTAGTTATTATAGTTAGGTGGGGACAAGACATGTAGTAATGGCGCACAACAACGTCAATCTGACATGCTAAGCTCGCGTTCTGCGAGGACACGTACACTCGCAGAACGCGAGGATACGTACACTCGCAGAACGCGAGATTAGCATGCATGTAATTAACCTAATTTTTTGCTAATCTCGCAGAACGCGAGTGCACGGGTCCTCGCAGAACGCGAGTGACCCGGCGTTGTTTGAATAAAGTACCGGGCGTTATTTAAGAATCGTGTATAAATATTATGTAACTCATCTTACACCGTTTTAATGATGCACATAATGTGTATGCGTTTTGGTATTTGTGTACATCGACCGGAACCGTATTTTGTGGTCTTATTTTTCTATTTTACCATTGAAGACGTCACGTCACTATTAAAAAAACGCCACAAATATAGCTTCTAAAGTTGTTTATTTTCTCAACATCATTTAAAAATCATAATATAACGTTTTAAAAATATTTTTAAAATTTTCTATGCGAGCTAGAAAATGGCTCAAAAATTATAATCCAATTTAATTATCGTTGCATTGTACACAACTATAATCGGTTAGTTTGATAAATAATCTATGTGTATTTTTCTATTACGAAAATAACTCATTTAGATTATGTTCGATATATTTAACTGAAATAGTAGACGGAGCTGAATAAATAGTTGAAACTAGCTAGAGCTGAAGCTGAAAGAATAGTTGAAGTTGAAGATGCAAATGTTATATAAAAAGTATTTTAATGTTCGGTATTTCTAATAGAATTTTTATTAATAAGAGTAAAAATATGAAAAATGATATAATGAATTATTTAAATCTTTATTGATAAAGACTAATAGTGGATTAAAAGTTAAATTAAGTTTGTTAAACTTCATTAATCTATGGGGTGTAACATTAGCAAATTAAAACAAATTTAATCTACATTAAGCTTATTAAACAAGATGAATTTTATTTTACCGAACAGTTAATACCTAGATATAATAAAAATTAAGTTTCATAATATACAGAGCCTTAGAAACTAACCCTACTCCAAGGTGATAATATAAATTCAAGTGGCTCTGATAGAACCCCTCTTTAGGGTAAATAACTCTTTCTAAATATAAATGTGTATTTTCTAACCTTAATAATCATGATGAGTTAACTAACCCTTTTACACATGATGACATTTTTGTAAAGTATTTGACGACGTTTTTTCGATGACAATTATTGTCATTAAATGATGACAAAATATTATCATCGGATAATAATAAAAAGTTGTCATCAAGATGTATTAAAAGGTAAAAGAAACACAACTTTATGAAATAGGGTTAGAAACTACAAAATAATTCTTGAAATGGGCATTGGGCCTAGTATTTTCCAGAGAGAACAGGGATTCGAAAACTATGAAGGGGCGTATGGGCCACGCTTCCACATTGTTGATTATGGGCTCAGAGGTCCAACCTTTCCATCGTTGATTATGGGCTCTACAACAAATACCAGCCCAAATAGAATAAGTGGACGTGAGTCTGGCCCAATCAATTTCCATGTAACCCATTACCCATTTAGATTCAACTGCCGTAAACCGTTCCACGAAACACGCGGGGAAAATAACCGTCTAACCAACCGCCACTTCCTAGCCGTCGGCCTCCTAGAAATGTGTATAAGTACATCAATTCTGAACTCGTGGAGCCCATTGATTATTCATACCATCATTAAGTCACAGTTTCATATTTCATATTCGTGATCGTGATAAAATTCATAATCAATCAATGGATCACAAATTTGAGTTCGTGTTGGCGTTCTTGATCATCACTGCTCTGCTCGTATTTACTCCACTTTTGATGGGTCCGGTATGGCCTCCTACTATTCCCATGTTAATGGCGATTCCAGTTCTTCTACTTTTTATGCTAATTACTCTGCACAGGAAAACCAAATCCTCTATGGAATAAGTATTCTAGTTTATTTGTTATCGTTTTATGCTATCATGCTCTTCTCTTCTTTCGTGTATCATTGGGTGTACGTTTGTAAGAGTGGAGCAGATACTTCACTCATTCAATATAAATTAATAAAGTAAAGCGATATTTTATTTATTATATCCGGGAGTTGTAACTTCTTTCATATATAACACTATAACCTAAGTTCTTTCATAAGCAAACATTATGAGCACTTTTGTATAAATTGGAAAATAAAATACATCTTTTCTTGTCGAAAAAGTTTTTTAGTTTCTGGAGTTTGGATCATTGTGTAAGGGTAATAAATACTAAGCGCACTAAGAAAAAGTACTTCTGGCACATGGTATATAATAACTTGTATTTTGTGAAAAATTGCAAACAAGTCCTTTAGATTAGCGTCTCCTCTCCTCAACTATGGCGAATTGTCGACCATACAAGTCAGCCCTGACAACTAAAGAAGCAAGCCATCTCGATGGTAAATCTGAGCATTGCTGAAGGAAAAACACGATTTATCTCACGCCATTTATGAGGCGATCTTCTCCTTCGCTCTCAATTGTCATTTAGAAACCCTAGAATTGGGGTGTGAACAAATCGATGGTTGAGAAGGGGCGTCGACGTGACAATCGGTGGCTAAGAACCAATCCGTTTCAGGCCGGGTCACTAGATAGATGGTACTAAAGAAACGCTATGGTGAATGTAATTAGAACTAGTTAGGTTGACTGTACTTGAATCTATCTAGTTTAGAGAAATTGATTTGATTTCAATTCCCTCGTTATTGCTCAAATTCATCCATGAAACGAGTTCCCTAGCCTTTGTCATCTCGAAAAATTCTGCTTCGGGCTTGTCATGGAATCTGGAATTCAATTCTAGTTGCAGTTTTTTTTATGGTTCCAAATCGCATTGCTTCTTCTTTCGGGTTAGAGTGATAGACGAGAAGAGAGATACAGGGATTATTTTGCAATTTTGACAAATTCCAGGTATATTTATATGATAGTGCGCAAAGTCAATATCTATGGTGCGCCGAGACCGAGCGTTGTGTAATGGGCTTGGCCCAAATATGAAAAACGGACGGTGAAAAGGAAAACGGTTTGATGATAGTTACAATATCAACTTTAAAATCTTGCGGCAATTCAAGATCTTCTATGATGAATTGCTTTTAAAACGAACCCCTAAGATTGTATTAATTAAAGTAATTAGTAAGTGGAGAACGATTCATCTCCAAAGTCAGAAAACCATTTCTTAAAAAACAATTCATACATAAGACCCAAAAAAGAACATCAATGCACAATATGAAAATAAATAACAGAATAAGAAACTAGGCATCCCAAAAAGTTTATTCAATCATGGATTTGATAATTGTCAAAACACATACAACAGAGATGAAATAATTAGGATGAGTTAGTTTAGTTGCATTTGTGACAGAGAGATTGATCGAAGAAACAAGTGCCAAAGCCGAGAAGAGGACCGCAACACCAACATGGAACATCCTCCTCGTTTAAGGTTAAGACACCCTTTTCTCGTTCGCAAATGTATTGTGTACAATTTAATCCAGCTTCATTTTTACTAACTACACTCATTACTTTATTAATTATAATTAACCCCCTTGAATTTGCTTCCTCCAAACCCTTTCTTCCTGATCCCCTCATCTTCATAATCCCCACTTTGCCCCCTGCACCTTCATTTTTTAATCTATAGTTCGTGTTATAAATGATATATTGAAATGAACCGGAAAAAGTATATAATAACGAAAGTATATATATACCTTCAGCGTGAGTGAAGAGGAAAAGCAGTAGAAGAAAAGTGATACCGAGTTGTCTTCTGAAAATCGCCATAGCCATGTGAAGAAAGCTAGATCTCAGCTTAATTTTGTTAAGTGAAAAAATTGAGTACAGATTGGTACGTTGCATCTTTTGAATAGGGGCTTTAATTAATGAAGTTCCGTAAGATATTAAATCAGTTGGTTATGACTTGTGACGGAAAAAGATGATCGAGTTACGTGGGAACAAAGACTTCGCATATAATCTGTAATATGCATGTGTACATGTTTAGTGTGCTTCGTCTTCGTTTCTTTTTTAAGAGAAAGTCATATAGTCAAACATTAATATATAATACCATATGTCAATTTATATATCCAATATGTACAAAAAGTCTAAATCTATAATTATCACTCGATATATCTCGCCCATATGTCCAGTGGATGTGAATGTGCATGCATAAATGATATATAATGGATGAATATGTAGACAATGATCCTGATATAAATATACAGATATGAGTAGGGTGTAATATTTTAATGTACGTACAATAGACAAATGGTGTAGGGGCACAAATTAAAAAGACTCGTGCATTTCTTTTTCTCCCAAAAAAGAGAGAGAGAAAGAAAAGAAAGATAGGGTAATATGATATACTGTATGCTGCATGTGTCACTGTGCATGTGTAATTGTGTATGTGGAGTCAATTGCCCGACCCCGCCACAATTAAGAGCCACCAAATTTGTTCGAAAGCATATTAGCTTATTAGGGTAAAATGGATTCCCAGTTTCCCACTCTATACAAATATTGTGAAAAACCCTATTACATGAAAAACCCAAATTTGTTCGAAAGCATATTAAAATATTTTTGTTTATTTGAAAAAATATCAAACAAAACAATTAAAATGAACAAAAATAAACTATCAAATCAATATCCAGTTTTGTCCAGTTTCGTCACATTTATACAGTGTCCAGTTTTGTCTAATCAAACCGACAAACACGTCTAGGTCTAGGTAGGTAGAGAGAAGTGAGAAGTGGGAACACGAGTAAAACGCGTATGATCCAGTTTAAAGACAAATGAAATGAATGGTGACGAAGACAACTCTCTCACACTTCTCTCTGCCTACCTACCCCACTTTCCCTCACACAATTGCAAGTTTTGTTTTTCAACCTTACTTTGTTTAGGTTTATGTTTTAGGGTTTTTAATGTAGAAAATTTAGATTTGTTTATGTTTATGTTAAATGATTTCGTTTTACTGTGTTTCAGTAGGTTACACTTGTACTGCACCAAAATATACACTTCTCCGTCCCATAATGTAAGACTCATTTGCTTTTTCGACATTATTTACAAATCGAGAGAATTTTCTCGTTCTCTTCCAATATATAGAAATAAATATAGGCATGTGAGATCTTGTTTGATTCGTCTCAATGAGTACTTTGACAATATACAAAAATCATACTCCCTCTGTCCCTCAATATAAGCCCCATTTCATCCACGCACGGATGTCGATGCACGTTTTGTTTTGTCAATATCTCTAGTTACGTATTAGTAAAAAATATAAAATTTTGAAATTGTTATAGTATTTGTTAAGACGAATCAAACAAGACCCCACATTACTATGTTTTCGCTTGTAAATTGGAAGAAATCGAGAAGATTCTCTCGGAATGTGAATAGTGTTAGAAAATGAAATGGGGCTTATATAATGGGACAAAGAGAGTAATTTTTATTATCGTATGTTTAAAGATATTACCGTTACAAAATATGTCTCGACAAATGTGTCAAAAACAAATGAGAAGATTAATATGAGACGGAGAGAGTATATCTTTATTATGCATTAACTAGCTAGTCTTTTCTTGACCAAAAAAAAAACTAGCTAGTCTTTTGAATTTTAATATTTATTAGACAACTTGTGTGTACTGCACCAAACGATACACTAACATATTACGGAGTATACACTTTTAATGAAGTACCTTATATGTTTATTACAATTTTAATATTTATTAAACAACTTGTGTGTACTGCACCAAACGATACACTCTTAACATATTATACACTTTTCGTGTAGTATCTTATATGTTTATTACATTTATTTATGGGTAATTTCTAATGTATGTTCTTGAACACACAATAAACAATTACCGTAAAAAAGAAATGAATTACATTGGAAATGTAATAGGGCGCACTTCATATGAGAATAATTTTTAAAGTGAGAACGTGAGAATAATTGATGTTTATCAAAATATACATAAATGTGTATTAAAATATACTAAAATATTAATCAAAATGTACTCAAATGTTCATCAACTTTTTTGATGCATATCCTATGAAAAGTGATGTATATTTGTCTAAATGTTATTCAGTTTCCCAATAGATTTTCTTTAAAAAATGAATGTTCATCATTTTTTTAATGTTTTTAAGTTTGTCAACGAATGTGTATCAAATTAGTAGTATATGTTCACCGATTTACTACTAAATGTTTATCATTATCACGTTCTTATTTTAAGGGTAATTCTCACCCGATATTTTCTCTATTTTTTTGTTCTGATGGATTTATCCATTTTACTAGACGGGAGTAGTAGAGCTAGATTTTTCATGGCTAATTGTCTCTTAGATATTAAAACAATTTCTCTAGTGTGTAGCCGGGCTACACATAAACAATTATTGAATTTTCTAATTCGTAGAGAAATAAAGTTTTTCGAGTTCACAAATAACAACTTAATGTTCATAATTTAAGTGGTAATGTTTATAATTTGGACGATAAAAAAATTTGAGGTCATTTTGAGGGAAAAAACAAAAAAAAATCCAAAGTTTTCAGTAATTACTAGTATGTCACCGCATTTCTATCTGAAAACGTTCAAAAACTTTTATGGCCTTGATTATGAACATTACCTTCCAGAATATTATTGATGTATAATTTATGAACGCGATTTGTTCATTTTTTCTACGTTAAAAGTTATTTGCCCCAAAACTTCCCTCCTAATTCGTAAGTTTATTTGAAGATGAATATTAGTTAATTTCTTAATCCCTTATTTTGTCCTGAGTTTACTAATTCCAGATTATTATGTTTTATGGTCAAACCAGAATTTTAATCTTCAGTTGTAAACTTACTTGATTATTAAAACGGGTTTTCAAGTGTCATGGTCATTAGTATATTACGGAGTACTTAATTTCTTAGTGTGAGACTGTGAGCCCACTATTCTTCATTTATTTTTCGTGATATTTCATAAGTTTATATTCTCACCGATCAGACTTCTTTAAAAATGATATTTGAAGGTAAATATAAATATAATCTATCTTATGGAGTATATTAAAGCGGAACCTTTTAGAGCTCTTAAAGTGATTTTAGACTTAGTTTGTTACACAATTATTATTTTTTATCTTTAATTTCAATTATTAATAGATTAGATAATAATATATTACAAATAAATCTTAAAAAATTATCATTTATTTCAACAACAAATATACAAGCTATTTTATTGAGAATAAATATTATGTTGAAGGTTAATATATATTCTTACGATAAAATTAGGATTATTTTCGATAATAAAAATTAAGTCAAGCTACGTACATAACCTTCATAAAATAAAATATATTTTTATAAATAGTCGTTACAAGGAAAAAGTTAATCTTAAATTTGTGAAGAACTCGATTAAAAGAATATACAATTTTCATACGAATAATATAGAATTTCCCGTGCATGACACGAGCCACCACACTAAGTTATACTAGTAGTGACGGTCAATTTCTCTGTACAAAAATAAGTCTCGTTAAATTCGTAATTATTGTCTTATTTACCTAACGTTTTGATGCATTTATTATCAATGACTGAGGTTTCTTTCTGATACACAACAGACGAGTTCATCACCTAATACATCACGTGTCATCTAAACCATGTGAATCAAGTTTTTTAACCAAGCAATGAGCTGTAATTAGTACCTAATCAACTGTACACAACATAATCATATGGCTAATGGCCTCATTGTCATTTACCTATGAATTTGTGATTGTAAACAGTAGTTTAATTAAATTTATTAAAGGAAAAGATTCAGGTGAGAATAATTATTATTGTGCGAATTGCGAATGGATGCACATTTGGGCGATTGACATGCACTTTCTTCAGTAATGACATGCGCATTTAGGCCATTGACATGCACTCGGTCAGATATGCATGTCATTGATAATATGTGAAAAGTACATGCACACACCCCGAAAATGCATGTCAATGGCAAATTATCAATGACATGCAAATCTGACCGAGTGCATGTCAATGGCCTAAATGTGCATGTCATTACTGAAGAAAGTGCATGTCAATCGCCTAAATGTGCATCCATTCGCAATTCGCACAATAATAATCATTCTCACCTGATCCGGATTCTTTATTAAAAGCATCTTCTTGTGACCCATTAAAAAAAGAAATTAAAAGTCAAGTTTGCAGCATCAACTAGCATGTGACAATACTTTATTAATATTCTCCATCTCTTTCCTTGCAAGCGCGGACGAATTCCGGCGGAACACCCTGAGTCTTGTTCGCCTCTCTCTTTTTCTGCTCCCTTTTCTTCTCCTCTTCCTGGTTTTCTCAAACTCTTTTTGTTTCCTTCAACCTGAATACACAAGTCTTTTCTTTGCTGTTGTGATTTGAGATGGAGAGGGACTTTTTAGGCTTGAATTCCAACTCCATGGAGCCTTTACATCCTGTCAAAAAGGAGGTTACTGAACATGGTATTGCTTTGCTTTTCCACTACTTTTCACTCCATTGATAATTGGTAAATTTCTGTTTATGCTGTCCTGAAATGTTTGGATGATAACTGGGTTCTGGGTTTAATTTATTATCTGAGCCTGATTTCTGATTTGGGGCTATGGTAACTCTTCAATTTGATGTTTTTGCACATGGGTTTGCTTCGTATCGGGATTTTCATTGTGTTCTTTCGCTTGATTTTGAGAATTTGAGATGTTTGCTTCAATTTAAATTACTCTCTGACCAAATTGGTGCTTCAGTTTTTGGTCCATTATCTGGGGTTCTGTAAGATTTATTGTTGCTTGAATGTGAAATTTACCCCTTGTTTTGTGCATTTGGTCTAAAATGACCAAGTTGGGATTTTTCTGGATCTGTGTTGAGATTCTGTAGAAGATTCATCTCTTGTTAATTACCTTCATTTTTGTAAGTTTTACTCTGTGTTAGAAGATCTAGAACAAAAGTAAACATCTTCAGTGATCTGTTTTTTTTATTGAACTGTCAACAAATGATTTAATTTTTTCCATGTCACATGAAGCTATCAGGGTATATAGATCAGCAAGAGTTGCTTCTTTTATCTGCTGTCACCTTTTCTTTCTGGGTACATCTGTATATCAATGATTTTATTACAGTATAGTTTCCGTGCCGAATAAAATGGATTTCATACATGTTACGGAGTAATATGTTATGACTAATGAGAGTTATTTGGAGTATATTGGAAGTGTGGTTGTTCAGTGGGAGTATCATTAGGAGCAACATATTTCATCTTAGTGTGTCTCACATTTTCTGGTTTTTTCCTTTGCAGAAACACACTGGCCTTTCAACAAAAAGGCTTCACCCTTTTCTCAGTTCATTTCACGTAGAGCTGCAGCTGGTCAGGATAGTGGGATGAATAAAGTGGTATGTGACTACGGATCATGCGGTTTTTCTTCCTTGCCTATGTAGATTGCTGATAGATGCTTTTGGGTTTTGACCATGGTCAACATCTTCCACATATGAAGTTCATTCTGCTTTACTAGTTCGAAAATAATGCTATACTCTTGATTCGGGCCTCTAATGTTCGTAATCGATTGGGAAATGAGAACCATTTTTGGTTGATTCATTTCAATAGCTTCCCTGTTTGCATCAGAATCCCATGTAGAATGTTGGGTTTGGTTTTGAAATTTCAAAACTATTCATTGTTTTACTATTTTCCGTATCTCAAGGATCATCTTGAGATTTCAAACTAATTCTATAAATGACTGTTGTGATGTGCCACATAAGTTCTAGTCTCTAATTTGAAGAAATCTATATCTGACCAGAATTCTTCATTTGCTGCAAACAATCACCTTATGAAGCCTGAATTTGCGAGCTCTGTCCACAATGTTGCTGATGCTATGGAGAGGCAACAATTCCTAGGAATTCCAGTAAACGTCAACTCCCCTATCGGACAAGTCACTGGGTTCACTGAACCATGGTATTAATCATATGTTTCCCTTTAAACTTTATACCCTCTTAAGAAAATACATTAAGGAATCACATTTAAAGTTTGATAATACTTCTAAAGGAACAATTCGAATCCCGTTAATGCTCCTGCACAAATGACCATCTTTTATGGAGGCACCGTTAGTGCATACAACGGAATCACTCCTGAGATGGTATATTTTACTTATCAACTAGCGCATAGTTTCTTAGCACCAGCTGTTTTAGCAATTTCTCTGATCTTTTTGTGATGGATTATTTTTTCAGGCTCAGGCTATAATGCTATTGGCTGGAAATGGTTCTTTTCTTGGTTCAAACACAAGCCCTCCAAGTCATAATAGAGTGCAGTCACATCTTGTCAACGTTCCACCTACTGGGGCTGATCGTATACATTCAATCAATCATCCCATGATCTCTCAGTCTAGCAGAGATGCACAATTCATGACCAATACCAAAACTATTTCATCTGCTCCTGTTAGTATTTCTGACCATCAAAGAGTTGCTGCTTCCAGAGGGCCCGTTTCCGTGCCTACTATGGTACCATCTGGTAAGAAATCATAGATGCTAGAATCTAGATATAAATTGACATTTAGCATTATATGTTGACTGTACTGCATTAAATCTTAGGTTTTATTGCTTTTTAGACATCAAAATAGTACTGCATTCATGTGATACTAATTAACGGATTTGTTGCGCAGCTGTTCCACAGTTTCGGAAGGCGTCATTGGCCCGTTTCCTAGAGAAGCGAAAGGAGAGGTATGACTGCATTAAAGCTAAAAATTACTTTGGAATCAAATGAAATTAGATAAAGCATTTTGTTTGCTTAATCTTTGAATATTGATTGTAGGGTGATGAGCACTGGGCCATACATTTGTGAGAAAAAGCAAGAAGGAATTTTTCCTGCTAACAACAATGTGGGTTTGGCTGCAAATTCGGGAACGTCTCCAGCAGTTATGTAAGAGGAAGCTGAAGTTAATCTATTCTGCTGACAGATAAACTTGATGATGCAAGTATATGTATCTTCCTGTAAGCACCAGTTTCAGCCTTTTGAAATGTAGTATCAGTTCTTGAAGGATAATTCAATATATATAGCTTTTGAAACGCGCAAATCTGGATTAATGATCTTTGTTTCAAATTAATTAAGCTTCTCTAATGCCTCGTATGATTTTGTTTGACTGAATGACTGATGATTGTGTAATCACGCGCTTTTTTATGCATATTGGTAATGTTTGTAGTCAGATTACTTTTATGGCTTATGCTAGGTTGCAGTATGTATGTATACTGATTTTATGATCTATTGTCTTCTTTTTGTAACAAATTATGTGATGCTAGTCTTACTTATATATCATAGTCAAGCTACTTTTCTACTGTGTTTCAGGTAATTAGGTATTACTGTCTGTTGATTTTGATCTTAGATTGATTGAGATTTAGAGTGAAGAACGCTTCAACTTTTCTGATCAGGGTGCAACTTTTCTCAGTTTTCTGATCTTTGGCAGTAAAAATTCAATACTGGTGCAACTTACCGATGATCTCTCATCAGGGTCAGAGCTTGTGTGAAAATAATGCATAGCACTTAACAAAGAATGAGTGAAAAATCATGATACCATAAACTCATACTACAAGAAACTGTTGTGTGCTTTTAGTTCACCTCTAATGATTTACTACTAATGAAGATAATAAAATGGACAATAGTTTGAATATTTATTTAGAGATGTTTTAAATTTACAATTTAATTGCTAAATCTAACAATTCTCATAGCAAAGTTGATATGTATGAAAAAAGTATTGAATTTTTATTTAACAAATAAATTAATATAGTATGTGAATGTTAAAATTATGGAATTGTTTGACTTGAAACAATATATGTCAATTCTTTTTCAAAATCATAAGTGACATTATCATTTTTTTTTCTTTGGCTTTATGAGAATTTTTATTGGTAATAGTAAAATCCTTACACTACTATATATATATATAAAAGTTAATCGGTGTTAGCCAAAAGTAAATGACATCCGTATCGGGACCCGCCACTAAAATCATGGGTTTATAGGCTCTTTTTTTTGAGCACTGGTTTATGGGCTTCAGTGAGGCGTTAGCAACAATCTGTATGAATTTCACAGTTCCGCCTCTTTTCTAAATTCTCTAACATAACTTATCCACTAAGAAGAGTGTTTAGCAAACTCAGTTGCGTAATATTGCTTCTTCAATTTAGCACAAGCATAAGAAAAAGTATAGATGTAACGAAGGAAGAAATTACGAAGAAACCTTGCCTTGGAAAAGCCGGTTGAGATCGTGTTGTTCCCCTGGATTGAAATCCGGCGCAACCCGCTACATTCAGATCATGTTGTATAAGACGAGAGTTCCCTATTACAATCATGTTTCTGCTCCCACAAATAACCCTAGAAATAAATTTCCCCCAATTTGGGAAGAAATAGAGCGAGAGAGCGAAGGAGAAAGAAATCAGAGACGAGGCTAACTGATTGCCACGCTTGGTTGGAAGAGATGAGGAGCTACAGACAGCTACTGGCCGTGAATCCTCCTCTATGTTCTGCTGAAATAAGCTGGTATATCTTTGCAAATACTCCATAAACGAGGAGAAGGAGGACGTCTGATTGGCGGAGATCACAGGCGGATTCAAGGTATGAATTTCATTGCTCCCACTTCAGAATCAGTGTTTCATTGCACAAATTTTAGGATTCAAAAACTTTGGTTTGGATTTGGGGATTTCATTCAAAAGTACTAAATTAGGGTTTATGGGATGAATGTACAACCTTAGATATGGTTTCTATTTCAGCTTCTTTAATTTCATATACGATTCTGTTATGTCCAGTCTTAGTTTTAAATTTCGATGTCCAATATGAACTATTGCTTGTTTGAGCTTAATCGTACCTGTGTTTATGCTGAATGATTTCAGCTTCCTGCTGCAGGAATTCTTATCTTCAAGCGGCGAAGGGCGTGTTCGAGGCGGCGGCGACGAACAACGATGGTGGGATCCCGTTTGGCGAGCCGAGCGCCTTAGACAACAAGCAGCTCAGGTTATCTATCTATCCCTTTTCTCTCGAATGTCTTTGCCAAATGCGTTGTCCGCATTTGGCAATAAAGTTTGGTGGCCAGTTGTCCGCATTTGGCTGCCGGAGGAGGTTACATGGAGAGATGATCGGAGTGGAGCTAGGTCAGGGTTGTTTGGGGATGGGATCTCCAATGGTTTTGCCGCCAGCCATCGCTCTAACCAACTCCATCCCCAATGTGGATTGATGGAGTCCATGAACATTGTTTGTGATGGTGCTGTGGTTGTTGAATTCCTCCATGTTCTCTGTCAATTGAGTGAGTTTATTAGTGTATGTTTTTGATTGATTAGGAGAGTTTTTTTTTATCTAGTAATCACATGATGATTGAAGGAGTAAGCTAGAGCTCTCTCCCTTATAATACCATGTATGCAGGATAAGAAATAGATTTTGCTGAACTGTAGAGAAGTCAATTCATGTGAACCGTCCTCCTTTTGTGATGTTTTTTTGGTAGGTTGTATTAGGATTCTGGAGTCTTATTACTTGGTCCTGGTCACCAAGCGTAGTCCCCAACTTTTCTTTTCTCACTATCTTTAATTTGGTCAATACAGATTGAATTCTGTAAAATTTCCCATTCAAATCATAACATTGATGAGCCATTTAATTCCTCATTTATGCTGACATTGATTTTATTTCCTATTTGGTGCATTCTCTTTTATTTTGGACCTATAAATAGATTCTCATGTGGCGAGTTTCAGTCTTTTGGTCAGATTACATCAAGAAAAGGTTTCTCTCACAGTCATCTCTTGAGTTGTTTATAACTATGAACTTAGTGCAGTTGATTCGAGGATTAGATCAGTTTTCTTTTAATCGTATGTCTATTGCTACTCTTTCGCTCATCTGTAATATGATTTGCTTTATTACAGGATGCCGCCCCTTCACAATGTTGTGGACTCCTCATGTGTCTAATCCTTCTTCTCTTTCCACAATCATCTTTCTCACCCCAATTATGTTTTATTCTGAAAGGTATGTTTGATTTTTTGTTTGATTCTCTGTATTAAATTTTTTATGCTGCCATCTTTTTTCCTGTTGCTTTTCATACTATTCGTTATTCTTTCTTTTCCGACTTTTCTGCTTGATTGGTGAAATCTCTTGGGAGGGTTTCAACTGGAGATTGATTGTCTTGAATCAAAGGAAATGTGTCACATTCTTCCATTTTCCAGGACACTTGCAGTTTTTGTTTGTGTTTTTCCCATTTGTCGTCGTTAGTCTTATATTTTGGATTAGTTAGGTGTTAGATGAGTGGAGTTTCTGCATAACTGAAGCATGTTCTTTCGCTCATATGATTGTACTGAATTCAGTGGCATGGATTTAAAGAGTTAAAGTTAACTACCCTCCCATGGCTTCTTATTTCCAGCTGCTATATGATATTGTTGTAGAATTGAGTTCAAGGTCTATTTTCTTTTTAAAATGTTGCAGAGACAAGAAAAATGGTAAAGTTTGGTAGTTATACTTTCTTTTATGTAGTAAAGTACCCCCATTTCCCAGGATTTGGGTAGTGTGATTGGATGATGGGAGGGTAAGACTTTAAATTTAGTATTATCTAATTGGATTTCAGAAAATTCTGGTTTGATTTTGGGTGTTTTGCATGCATAATCCATGATTTGTTATCTAAATTCATGTTAATTAAGACTAAGTTGATTATCATGAATCTGAAATTTTAGTTTGTCCTAAGTGTGTTTGAAGTTGCATGCAATGACTTAATCATCTTCTCTTGATTTCTTGATTGGTGGGATTTAGCCAAAAAAAAGTTGAAGATGTTTACTGCTTTAGTCTTGACAATTGAAGTGAGAAAATGAGAAGGCCGCTGAGCTCAAGAAATCAAGAAAACTCTCTCTCCTGGTACACAATTTTCCAGTCTTGCATTTATTTGATTTTTTCACCTTTCCAGCAAGCAATTTATTGTGTTTTTGATCTGGAGAAGAACAATTTCCGTTTCATATTTTTAAATTTTACTAAGAAAATTTGTGTGTTTGATTTCACATATTTTCCTTCAACATGTAAAATTTTTCTCAATCTCAAACCTACAACCTCTTTTTTGGTTGGTGAGGAAGTTGTAGTATCACCCTAATCCGATTAAATTGCTTAATGTTGGATTTCAAACATTTGGTAGATCTTTTTGTACCAATTCACATCGGAAATCATTGTGCATTAACCAATGAAAATTGGGTGTGGTTGATGATGTAGTTGGATCGGTACCTGGAGCAACAAGGAGCAAGCTTCACTTCATATATGACTACTGGGAAAACTGGAGAGGTAATTCAAAATTGAACAAAAGATGAGTGCATTTTTTTCTAACCGATTATGACAGATCTATTTTTTTGGTAATTTTGTCATACACTTCCTAATAAGGTATGCGAATGCAATTACATAATCAAACACTGATGCACCATGTTATTTCCCTGGTTTGTGAAGCTTGAATTTTGTATATGATCATACACAAATTCTTAATGATCGATTAAATATTCTGATACTTTTAAGGTAGTATTATATCATTATCTCATCTATCATTCTGTTATATCATACTTATATCATACTTGGCATCATAATATTTGATATTTTGAATTCATAAGACTGTTGAATGTATCATATTAATTTTATACAACACAAACTATAGCTCTAATCCATATATTTTATTCAAGAATACCCACATGTGCTAAATTGCCAAGAGTCATACGTCATATCTAGATGGACATGGTAATATAAAGTTCGAATTAGTAGCAATTGATGATAATTTCCCACCTATTTAATTTGTGGGGTTTACATCGTCCTTTTAATTAAATTGGTCTTGGACAAGGATAATTGCACATGTGGAAATTTCCTTTCATGTATGGACTATGTACATAGTTTATCCGAATCCATAATTCAATTGTAGTCTCTTGAACCTGTCATAGTTAATTGATTTGATTGTTGTCGTTTTACAGTCTTCACTCAATCACTCTTCAGGGTTGATTTTCATTTTTTGGTTTTAGATTTCAGATATATATTCCAGAAATGAGGAAGAAAAGATGGTTAGTTTATACAGTTGAAAAAGCTTTGAGCCTTGAGCATAAGGAGAAGAAAGATCAGGTACTTCGAATTTCAAGAATTGGGATTCTATTTTCACTTTGATAATGGAACGAGGAACCCATTATTTATTTACGGTTTCTACAATTGCTTGGGAACAGAAATCCTCTTCTGATAATCAGCCGGTATCCCACATGTGAGATTTTGATAAAATTTCTGAAATTATCTTTAGTGTCACGCTTTTATCTTTCCCTTAACTCCTTTATGTTTATTTTTACTGGGTTTGGTGGTGTGTGTTATTGGTTTGATGTTTTTTATATATTTTTCTTATGTAGAAATGGATTTCACATGGTGAGTGACAATTTACACTGGAAGGTTCACAAGCTGAGAAGATATTGCAGTTTCTTTCGCTGCCAGCTGAAGAAGCTGTCAAGAAGCAAACACAAGGATGATGAAATGGTGAAGATGATTCCGGTATGTTGTTGAGTTCAGATTATATGATTGGGTTTAAATTACTCTGTAGTCTGTATAGGGAATTCAGGAGTACGTTTGCATATTTTTTTTTTATCTGAATACAATATTTATGGTTTGTATATTGGTTTGTAATGTTTACTATGTTTTTTCCAGATGAAATTTATCTGTTAAGCACCTCTGCGACCCTGGTTATAATCCAAATATTTCTGAAATATGCATTTTAAAGGAATCGCTTCGGTAAGTGGTCCTGCCATATGGTTTAAGTAACGCTTTCCTTTTATATGTATCTGTTCCGTTTAAAACCGTTGTATGGTTTTGTTTTCATGTTCAGGGGGCAATGTTGGTGTTGTTGCTAAACCTGTGAAAGTAAGCAAAATAGAAGTTTGCATACTGAGCCAACTGCTCGATCTTGGTCGTTCTAATGAAGCAATGAAAAATAAGTGAGAACCTCTATGCATGCTAATATATAGTTGTGGTTTTATGATGATTTTGAATCAACTGTTACCTTTACCCTAATATTTTTCCACTTGGTAACCTAATGAAAGCCTATGGTCTTGCACAGGAGGTTAGGCTAACCACTCAATCTCAAGAATTGAACCTCCAGTGTAAATTGATTCTAAAGCTTTTAATAATATTTTGAGTATTTTCCCCATGTGAACAAGGTTTGCTACTATAGTGAAATATTCAGGTTGCTATTGGGGAATATACATGATTTTGTTATTTACTCTGGAGGCAAATCCACCTTATAACTTCAGAATAAAAGATTGTGTAGGTTGTTGTTTTCCATTAGCTTGGTGAAATCAGGTATAGTTTCACTTTCTAATATTTCCTTGGGCTTATGGAGCTATATAAAGGGTGATTTGCTGACTGAAAATGTATTGATAATTGATAACAAAGCATAGTGCTTCTGAAATCAGGTATAGTTTTTTCTTACTGATGGACACCCTTATTCCGCTGGGAGGCCGATTAGTGGGTCCCTCCACGAGTTTCGAAAAGTTATGGTTGTTTCGGGTTTGACCTAACGAATTTGGGTCGAAAACAGGTGTGTTCATGATTTTGGAATTATATAGAGACAAAATTTTCTCTGCCTTGCTTGAATTTGTAGATCAAAATATCGACCACTCGACAGACGAAAAGTGTAATATGACATTTTTTAATCTCAAAGGTTTCGAAGTATAAAATCATTTTTCTTGGACTAAAAACTTGAGGCAAATTCTTATATTAAATTTAAAGGTAATATGACATATGATATTGTTTGATTATTTACAAGGGTATGAGAATATACAGCACAAGAGTATAAACCCCAAGTATCGTTGACTGGCTTGCAATGTCATAAGAACAAAACCAAGTTCATAAATTTTTTTGTTTTTTCATTAAGATGACGAATACATTTAGGCAAACCATGAGCGACATTTATTTATTAGAACTCAAGATCTATTAATTATATTTTTTCATTTTCTTCAAAACTTTAGCATTGTATCTTCTAAGGAAAAAGAAAAATCAAGCTATCAATGTTAATGTATATTAATGTATGACCTAATTAGACAAATTATATTCTATTCTTTTTCACTAGCTTGATAATGCTAAGAGACTCCATCGATTTCCGGTATTTAAATTATGTTTTTTCAAATCATTAAAAAATATTGTGTTTACAAATAATACAATGACGTTTTTCCCAAACAAAGAGACACACGCGTAGCCCAGGCTCTTAATTCCTATCTAAATCTTATCTATTCACACTATTTGATTAACTTCGACGTGTTAAGCTATATGCTTTAACCTATGGTGGTAATTAAATCAGTATAAACGCGTTAGGCTACTGGTACCTATTCAATGCATGAACTAATTCATTATCATCAACATTCATAATCAAAATACTTCATCTTCTCTTCGTTACAACCAATACAATTAATATCTACATTTCTTCATATTATTCAACTTCATAATATCAAATATAGTTAATGAATGCACTCAATAAATTTTAAACATTAAAACATTGTTAGTATTTATTAATACAAATTAGTCTAACAAAATATATCTATATCGAATTGGTGAGAATGTGAGGTGAGAAGTTGTAATTTAGCCATATACATAATTGTTTTTTTATATACGTGCCATGTTTTTATTAAAATAAATGAAAAGAAAAAAATTTAAATTAAAGAAAAAAGGTCGTTCATCGTCACCCTCCTTCGTTCGAAGATCTCCGTCTTCTCTTCATCTCCAATGTCGTTTGCCGCCTATCTACACCCTAAATTGTCTATTTATAACATTATATTGTATATGAAAATCCGTAATTGCCCCGCGCGTATACTGAGCTTTTGATCTTATTTGTGTTGCTATCTTTTCCATTTAGTGTTATTGACTGTGATTGATGTTCTGTTTTAGGTCTGTGACATGGCATTGCAAGATTACATTGGGGTATCCTCAGTTAAGCACGCCACATATGTTCCACACACTGCTGGAAGATACCAAATGAAGAGGTTCAGGAAATCTCAATGCCCCATTGTTGAGAGGCTCACCAACTCTCTAATGATGCACGAACGTAACATTGGAAAGAAGCTCAAGGCTGTTGTTATTGTCAAGCACGCCATGCAGATCATCCATCTTCTGACTGACCAGAATCCAGTCCAAGTTATTCTTGATGCTATTGTCAACATGTATTAATCTCAACTAACGCACCTTTTATTTTGTTACACTAGAATCAATGTGCATGTCTTAATTTTGTAAGAGGAAAATTGAATATTTATATACTATATGAACATGTGGGTCTTATGCGAACGAAAATTAGAGTTATATATGTTATAGGCTATGTTACTTGGACAGGTGTACCAATGACGGACACGGGTACCAATGTGGTTCATGATGAATTATGTTGCAGATCTAAACTGAATACCATTCAAGTGCTAGGGAACGAAATCACCAACATCAAGTGGAGTTGAAGACGCGCAAAGTCAAGAGTATAAGGGCCAAGAAGATAACTTTACTTTCATGTATGAATTCATCGTCATCTAATAGACTACCGAGTCTTCATCTGAGCTCTTAACTTCATCAAATCTTCGACCTTTACATTTTTACATCGGTATAACTTTCAAATGCCGACCTTTACATTTTTAATTCGATTTGACATTTGGGTTTTGTTCATTTGCTGTAGGATTCAGTTGGAATTGTGGCCAAGTTGTCGGATTGCATAGCTTCTAATGGAGGCAACATTCTTAGAGCTGACGTTTTTGTTCCTCAAAAGAAGAGCGTTTTTTATTCAAGAAGGTACTGCACTACTTCTTTTAGCACTAAATTCTTAGATGGTTTATTTGCATTAACCAAAAAGTGATGTTGTGTTATTATTCATATATGGCATAGTAAGTTAAGGTTAGATACAAGATTGGGTGTCTAACCTAAGTAACTTCTACAGGTGACCGCCTAAGCTGTAGCTTCAATCAATTTTTTACACAAAATAAACAGAGTGTAATGGTTTTTACTAATACAGTTGAGTTGATAATGACATGGTAAGAATGTAGGCAAGGAATGAGTGAATAGAGAAATATCTGGAAATACTAATAGAATAGTTGTACTGCCATCTGGAGAGTGAATTTGTGTTGCTTACATTATGACCAACTCTGTTTGTTTCTTGCAGTGAATTTATTTTTGATATTTATAATGGCCACGAAAGAAGATGGATGAGGACTTCCTCGAATTATCAAAGATGTTCCACCATTGCACAAATCCTCAAAAGAAGGATGCGAAAAATTGGTTGACCCATTGCACTAGAGTTTTAGCTGAAAAGGGATTCAAAAAATCGATTGATCTTTTAAAGGACAGTATAGATAAGTTTATTTGTTTCTTTGTACAATGTTGAAAACCTCATTATTTTAGCAATTCGGGCAGCTGATAAGCGGTGTTTTACATACCGCAACTATGGATTATTAGCTAGTTTTGTATAGGATTATGTTACTTGTTCCTATGTAATCTGTATCATGGAGCTGTTTGAGAGAAGATTTACATACGAGATTCCAAGAGATGATACAAGCATTGGAAGCATTGAAGCATAAGGAAGAAGCTGCTGAAGACGAAGACTGGAAGAAATCAGCAATTCTGCCTCAGACAACAAGCCGCACCCGCGGGTCTCAAGCCGCGCCCGCGGGTTTCATCCTCAGACAAGGATTCGGGAAAGCTAAAACCGCACCCGCGGCTATCAAGCCGCACCCGCGGTTCTCACTTTCAGCCAAACCATTCGAGAAAGATCAAGCCGCGCCCGCGGGTCTCAAGCCGCGCCCGCGGGTCTCAAGCCGCGCCCGCGGCCCTCTGCCATCCAGAGAAGCTGAAGAAATCCAAAACCGCGCCCGCGGCTCTCAACCCGCGGGTGCGGTTCCTCGACAGAAGAATCAAATTGATGTCTTTGCCATTTGAAGTAATTTGTGTTTAATTTTGTAACTTTCCATACGTTTTTTAGGACCTTAATTGGGCTGTTACATCAGCTAATACTATATAGGTAGTGGATGATCATTCTTGATCATCTAACCTTGGTTTTGCTTAAGTTTTTGGAAGAGTTTTCACAAACTTATGAGTTGCTAAAGTTCCTTTGTTTCACTTGGCGTTTGAAGCTTTTGGATTCAACAAGTTGTGAGTTTATCCTTTCCTTTTGTCTACTCTTTGATTGTCTCAACTCTCTTGTTTGTATTGTCGATGAACTAGATTTACTTCTTTAGATTGATCACCTAAGTTAGTTGTGTCTTGTTCATATTGCTAGAGTTTGATACTTCTAGTTGAATTATCATACTTGTTGTGTAGCACAATCTATTTGCATGAACTAGTTGTGATTGTTAATAGAGAAGAGAGTTGAGTACATGTCGAGTATCCGACTAGTTGTCCATGATATTGCATGTATCTATCTATTCCTGAATGTATTGCTACTTTGTTATTGAACTTTGATAGTTTCGGGGTTATAATCAAGTAAGGGTTATTAGGACTAGTTGGACTAATAACTATTCAAGAACAGGAATTAGAACGATCACTTGAGAACTTGACATAGGGGTAAAAAGGATTCTAAGATCAACTTGTTAATCTAATTGTGGATAATCGCTAAGTGGAACACTTCGCTTAATCTTATTATAATCAAGTTGACATTCGATACTTCGTATCAAAACCACAAAAACCCCCCTTTGGTTACGTTTATTGGTTAGTCATTGTGATAACTTAAGAATTTGATAAACTGATTCTCTTGGGATTCGACCCTTACTTGCGTACTATATTACTTAGTTTGCATGTTAGGATTACTTGACTTGGCACACGACAAATTCGCCTCGTCAGCAGCTCACCTGGTCTTTTGAATCAGAATATCAGGATAGAGATGATAATCTTCTAGAGAAACTTGGTACACCAGCCAATGACTCCATATCTAATTATGAAAATGCTAAAGTTTAGCAATCAAATGCAGAATAATTAGTTGATCCTGTTTTCAGTAGAATATTTGCTCACTCTGCGAGTCCTCTATTGTCTTCTATGATGCATCCTTAAGTCAATGGTAATGTTGATATCAAGGATACATCAAATGAAGAAGTAGATCATGTATATGACTATCAATCTTCATTTTTTACAGGGACTTTGGCTCTTATACATTCTATTTTGTCAGTGAAAAGGCAGATCAAAGTTTCTTCATCTTTTAATCTTCTTTTTCTTAAAGCAAAGCATTTTTTTTTGAGGTGTGATAATCATCTTTTTTCCTATTATAGGTTGATGTTAGTAGACTTTCCCAATGATAAGAAAGTGTGGGTTGCTGGATAAATTGTATATGCTAATTAAGCAGGTTAACCTTATACTCAATTATGCAGCAAAAAAAGCAATCTGAGTTCATGGGCAGATGGGAAATGATTGATGTTTGCAAGCAAGCAATCTGGCATTCAACGTCGCCCTTGCCCTTCAGTTAAACGCCCATTCCGCCACTGCAAACAGGTTTTTCTTATGCCACTTTCAAATAAGATCTCACATTTAAAATTCTTGATCCTCCATGGCTTGGGGTTTTGATTTGCAAAATTCGCTGAGATCAAAAATTATTTTACTCTCAAATTTTTTGAAGCCTCATTTTCTGTTGCTGTATTGCAGCTTGCTTCAGATCAAATTAACTTGGGACAGTGGTTCACTGTAAGTCCATTACCATCATCCTCATCGTAGCAGAAGCTGCTATGGCAATGACAGTAGCAACAAAATTACACCGAGATAATGCGCCAATCTCAGTGTTGGTCCCGTATCATGTGTACCTTGAATTTAGCTGCTATCTTTTACAACAACTTACTTTGATTGGCTAATATTGCTGATTGTAAGTGCTTGGTGTTGCTCTAGATGAATAAGTCCTTTCATCGAATAAAATATTTGGTATCTATCATGAGATGAGTTTGAAATAGGGTTCAGTAATGTTCACAGTTATGTTATTTTGAGTTTTCAAGAATATGATCTTTCTATTTTCAAGAAGTGACACTGCTCATCTTTCCTTACTGAATTATGATCCTCGACTGTATTACCGAGGTAGAGGTGCATTTGAGTCTATCGGTGCTGGATTGGCAATGTCGCTGGAGGTATTACTTTCAAGGTACACATGTTATCCGGTTCTGCATCTGATATAAACTACTCCTCATTTTTTGTATCACACACATCCTCGGCTTGCAATATAGTGTGTACTTTTTGCCTTTAATTTTTATTTATGTCATGAACCTACAAACTTGGTTTCATTCTTTTTAATTTAGTATTTGTAAGTCAGTACTTTGACCTATAATTCTTTTTTGCGTATTACACCCAATATTATTAGGTAAATTGTACTACATTGTATTGCAACTTTGAAATGATTAATGCGATGACACCGATGCGTAAGAGATTATGGTGTTCTTTATAATACATTACTTTCTATTAATTTATATTTACAGAGAATTGTTTGAAGGAGCATTATGTAATCAAAGTTACTGAATTTCATGGGCGTTGCTGCTATTTTAATATTTTTGTTAATAGTCAAAGTAGCAATTCATGGTTAAAGTCATTGGTGTGGCAGTAAACTGAAGATGTGTCAATACACATGATGTGCTAAATTTACTGATGATGTATCTGTAATATCTGCTTATTCGTAAAATTTTGATTGACTTTGCTTTTATTCACTTATCATCATGATGACTGTGCTAACGACCTTATAAGTAGCACAAATCATTCTTTCTTTCTCATTTCGTTGAGAGCTAATATCTAGATATCTAAAATCTGGATTACAATATTTAATCAAGAAAATTTATCTGTGTTCATGATATTTTTTCCCTATATTAATTTCAGCTTTCAGAGCTGGTGAATAGGGAAGAATATGGTGGTTGGTTGAGTTCAGTGCCATAGTTCACTGTGAAGTCCTTACAGTCATGGAAGGTAATTTTAGCTTCTCCTATTTCTTTTAGTTACAACTCATGTTATTTTGCTAGAATGAGAGGGTACTGGTTGTGAGCATGGAAACAAAAGTCCTAAAATTACGTCCTCTTTGTTAAGTTCTGCACAAAACCAAAGACCATTAGAATCACACAACAATTCAGGTCACTGGGATGTGACAGAAAAATTAGGTCCTCTTTATAGGTTGTTCATAATTTCATGATGTATCATTATTCGTGTCTTATTTATTTAACTTACCAACATATCATTTCAACTTAGGTTTCACTGAGCAGAAATCCTAACAGTGAAATGTTCCAAAAATAGCTAAATGGCACTTAATCTTGCATGAGATGAGTTTGAAATAGGGTTCAGTAATGTTCACAGTTATGTTATTTTGAGTTTTCAAGAATATGATCTTTCTATTTTCAAGAAGTGACACTGCTCATCTTTCCTTACTGAATTATGATCCTCGACTGTATTACCGAGGTAGAGGTGCATTTGAGTCTATCGGTGCTGGATTGGCAATGTCGCTGGAGGTATTACTTTCAAGGTACACATGTTATCCGGTTCTGCATCTGATATAAACTACTCCTCATTTTTTGTATCACACACATCCTCGGCTTGCAATATAGTGTGTACTTTTTGCCTTTAATTTTTATTTATGTCATGAACCTACAAACTTGGTTTCATTCTTTTTAATTTAGTATTTGTAAGTCAGTACTTTGACCTATAATTCTTTTTTGCGTATTACACCCAATATTATTAGGTAAATTGTACTACATTGTATTGCAACTTTGAAATGATTAATGCGATGACACCGATGCGTAAGAGATTATGGTGTTCTTTATAATACATTACTTTCTATTAATTTATATTTACAGAGAATTGTTTGAAGGAGCATTATGTAATCAAAGTTACTGAATTTCATGGGCGTTGCTGCTATTTTAATATTTTTGTTAATAGTCAAAGTAGCAATTCATGGTTAAAGTCATTGGTGTGGCAGTAAACTGAAGATGTGTCAATACACATGATGTGCTAAATTTACTGATGATGTATCTGTAATATCTGCTTATTCGTAAAATTTTGATTGACTTTGCTTTTATTCACTTATCATCATGATGACTGTGCTAACGACCTTATAAGTAGCACAAATCATTCTTTCTTTCTCATTTCGTTGAGAGCTAATATCTAGATATCTAAAATCTGGATTACAATATTTAATCAAGAAAATTTATATGTGTTCATGATATTTTTTCCCTATATTAATTTCAGCTTTCAGAGCTGGTGAATAGGGAAGAATATGGTGGTTGGTTGAGTTCAGTGCCATAGTTCACTGTGAAGTCCTTACAGTCATGGAAGGTAATTTTAGCTTCTCCTATTTCTTTTAGTTACAACTCATGTTATTTTGCTAGAATGAGAGGGTACTGGTTGTGAGCATGGAAACAAAAGTCCTAAAATTACGTCCTCTTTGTTAAGTTCTGCACAAAACCAAAGACCATTAGAATCACACAACAATTCAGGTCACTGGGATGTGACAGAAAAATTAGGTCCTCTTTATAGGTTGTTCATAATTGCATGATGTATCATTATTCGTGTCTTATTTATTTAACTTACCAACATATCATTTCAACTTAGGTTTCACTGAGCAGAAATCCTAACAGTGAAATGTTCCAAAAATAGCTAAATGGCACTTAATCTTGCATTATCTTCATGTACAGAAAGATATAAATCTTCCAATCTAAGCTGCTGGTTTAAGTGGGTCACCAAAATGCATTTGGAAAGCAGAATGAACTACCAATGTAGAAGAACCATTCCCTTCCGAGAACTAAAAAGAATAGCCGAACAAATAATTTTCAATGTCACCAGATCATAGAGTTGTACATAGACAAACAAGAATCTCATATATATCTTCTTGCCTTTCGCATATAGTAAAATTTGGATCATATTGCACGTCTGTAATGCCGACTGCTGAGCATCACAATCTTGGCATATATTTCAGTGTAATATTTCACCTTTCTCCAAATTCTGTAACCAGTTAAGAAAACACAATTAACTGAACATTTTTTATCACACTAAATGGTGGTGTTGACACACCAACAATTTTGTATTCCTATTATGAATGTAAAACCTACAAACGGGCTGATCTTGGTTATATAGCCTTATTGATTATTGATATGCAGTCAAACTTTGCAACACTTGATGAAAAAGTTGGGAAAGTCACAAGTATACGGGCTGATCTTGATTTTGAAGAAGAGGGGTCAATCTTATGCATTGCGATGGATAGAATGAAATTACCGTCATTTCCAGAGTATGAAATTAGAGTTACGTGAAGCCTTACTTTCATTTTTTGTATATATGCAATCCTGCTCTTCGTTATTGTGGTTGTAGAAGATCTTTGTTCTTATTTCAATAGACAAAGCTTTTTTTTTTGAGCGGATAATAGACAAAGGTTTAATGACTCTCCAAACTTTAATTATGTTTCATTCAGATACGCCACTGGGCATAGATATGGTGTGGTGGTGAAAGGCCCTAAGTTAAGTGGTAACATATCAGGAACTGACCCGCTGAAAGACAACTGTCTACTTTTGCAAGCTTACATGCTTACTTTTATAATGAAACAGTCTTGGTCTTCTTTGTATGATTTTGTGTGGGATGAATTTGCAGAGATCAATTGAATTGCAGGAGGAGGGAGTGAACCTCAGATACACAATGTTATCACAAATTTATAGAGACAAAAGTGTATGCATCTATTTTCCTGTTTTGTAATTTATGTGATGATTGATAATGGGAACAAAAGAAGTTCCTCTCACTTGCTATTTGTTTGAACGATTATTAGTTCTGCTCAATCCAAGCTCGAGGAGGGAGATGCCAGATATGTTGATCTCTCTCACCGCTTTTGGTATCTTCACATTGTTTTTCTAGCATTTCGCTTAGAATTTTAGAGAGTTGGATGCAAGAATGCGTTGGTTACAGAATCAAAATTCCAAGGAGAGATAAGGGAACACCTCAGTAATTCCATAATCAAGGATGTGCTGATGCGTTTTGTGGGTGCTCTTGGCTTAAAGACTGCTTTTACTGCCTATATGGGTAAGGTTAGTTCGTGCTTCCCCTGTTCATCTTGCATTATTTTCCCATATAGTTATGGCCTTCCGGGTGTAGCTTAAGTTGATCCTTTTTCCTCTAAACATCTATAAAGTGACTTATCCATACTTTGACATTCTGCTAACCTTTGAGATTGAGGCAAAGTTGTGTATAGTAGAAAATCAAAGGAATAAATTATTCAACTTGATTTTGTGCTAAATAGTTGCATTATTATTGTCGGTTAATTAGGAGGGTCACAACCATTGTCTTGGTCAGTAAGGATCAAAGTGGAAATTGGTGATGCTAAAGGACTCTCTTTTCTGCATGATGCTCAAGTCATCTTTCAGGATTTCAAAGCGTCTAATATTCTTCTGGACACGGTATGTAACAAGTGCATTGCTTTTTTACTATATCACAATGTATGTTGTTCTAATAAATTCCACTGATGCAGAAATTCAGTTCAAAGCTTTCTGATTTTTGGTTAGCAAAGGCAAGTCCTACTGGAGATAGAACGCATGTTTCAACTCAAGTGATGAGTACTCAAGGTTAAGCTGATTTTTGGTCATCACATCTTTTTTTAGTTGTTCTCTTTTTAGTGACACCTGAGAAGGCTTCCCTGCTAAATGGTGTGCCCGACTCACGCCGAGGAAGATGACAACCACAACAATGTCATCATGAAAACGTCGGCACACTCCTCTGTCGATCTTCTTCAGATCCGAATACATCATCACCGTTTTCTTGGCAGATATATGTAAAGTTGTCTTCACAAGCCTCTTAGCAATCCCTTGCAGAAATCAACACAAATGGATGATGAATCAATCATTTTAACGAATACTGAATTTATGTCTGATTTCTAAATGCAACCTTATGTTGCATGGATGCTTCACAAAAATATTCACTGCTTCCTGATTGCAAAACTGACCCCATAACCAATCTGAAGCGAAGATTATAAATTGACCATGTTGCTACAGTTCATGCAACGAAATTGCTGGCTCTGAACTCAGAATTGGCTTCTTGAAAGTTTCACGCAGGCCAAACTTGATATACAGTATACAGAGGCTCTATATTGTACTCTGCCTTCTTCAAATACACATATCCTATGAATCTTGAAATATGCAGTTCAATTTCAATTCTGTATTATGTCCACTTTCCAGTTTCATAATGATAGAAATGTATTATGTATAGGTTCATTCACATACGAAATCAAGGTACTTCTCTTTTAATTCTCTCTCCCTATAGACTTTCATTTTAGGGAGAAAAAAGCCTCCTAATGAGCAGTGTTAACACACCCTCAATGTTATAAACGGTCAAATATACATGACTTAGCGGTAGCAGCAAGCAACCAATCATTTTAACGAATTACTCGCTAAAGCATATAAACGGTCAATTATATGCTTTAGCGAGTAATTCGTTGTAACATCAAACGATAATCTCTGAAATTCGACAACCACCCAAAATCTAAGATAATACATCGAAAGCGACATATACACATAGCATAAGAAACAAATACAAATGAATCAATCCGAATTATACCTGCGCAAAGCGCGGGTTTCCGGATAATCTTAAATTAGTGTTTAATCGATTACTTAAATCCACGTGGAAAGTATCTTCTCACCACGTTCATTTCCCGTCTTGTTCTACAAGAAACGAAAATCCCCAAATTCAACCCTCTGCATCGAAATCATCTCTCCAGATCCAGGGTTTCCAAAGCTCGACGAACATCTCCATCAATGGCGCTCGAGTGGGTGATGCTAGGCTACGCCGCGGGCGCCGAAGCAATCATGGTCCTCCTCCTCACAATCCCAGGCCTCGACAGTCTCCGAAAGGGCCTAATCGCCGTCACCAAGAACCTCCTGAAGCCGTTCCTCTCCATCGTTCCTTTTTGCCTCTTCCTGTTAATGGACATCTACTGGAAGTACGAGACTCGACCGAGTTGCGAAGCCGATTCCTGCACTCCCACCGAGTTTCTTCGGTTTCAGAAATCTATCATGAAGAGCCAGCGCAACGCTCTCCTAATCGCTGCTGCTATTGTGTTTTACTGGCTTCTCTACTCCGTCACGGCTCTTCTTGTTAAGATCGAGGAGTTGAATCAGAGGATTGAGAGGATCAAGAGCCGGGAGGATTGAGTCCTGTTGTAAGTCTATATGAAAACTTTTGTTGATTTCTAATGGATTGTTCTGTGCTGTTCCTTGTTGATCTCCCAATGTGATTTTGGGGATTCTTTTTCATCAGATGCATGTTTGCTGATCTCAATTGAAATTGTTTTGAGTTCTTCCTGCTAGTTATGCATTGGTCTTTAGATTAGAGTTGGAAATACAATCTCATAGAGGGCAGAGAATCTGTTGAGAATGAACTGGATTTAGAGAATGCAACACCTGAAAATTATCTCTCTCTGCTTTGCATACAAATGAAGTTCCAAGAGTGTAACAGATAGTGCAATTCCCTTCTTCTAGTAATCTAAAATTATCTCTCTCTGGTTTGCATACAAATATCAAGCATGCTAGGCATCTTGAATGGAGAGTTAAGTATAGTATCTCTAGAGATAATTGTTGTTGGTGTTAGTCGATTTGTTAAAAATAGCAAATACTAAAAGGTACAAATTTGACATGATATTGGAACAAATAATAATCAAGCATGTTATCTAGATTACAACCAACCGTGTATGTGTCAATTTGATCTTTAAGTGGAAAGAGCAAATCAAAAACTAATAAAAACTATTTCAGGCTAGTTTTTATAATTAAAAACTTTAAATGTGTCATTGAAACACAATCTCTAACTCAACAAAATATGTCAAAATAGATCCGAATGTGTGTTTAAACGGGAAACTGAGTTAAAAAATTGAACGTATCCGTGAGGAACTGGCTCGCCAAGATTTCATATACGATTGGCGAAGCTGGCTCGCCAAGGTTTCATACTCATACGATGTGGACGATTCGCCATTGAAATCGCAACACAAGTTGCAATTCATAGTAAGATCAAACGAGTAGTATGGGCTCACCAGATCAAGAATCTTCATAGCAAACTTGATCAGATAAATTTGTACGTCTGTATGTTATTTCCGGAGTCAATTGGTTCTACTGAATCAAAAACAACATAAACACATTGATTCAACTATAAATAAATACCTATGAACCCTTCAATCTTCATGTCTTAGTCGTCTCTACGGCTTTGCTCAACCCCAATGTGCATGTATATGTGCTCGTAACAGATTCATCTACCGGTAGATAAGAGAATCAGACTACGATAACAACACATGAACAAAATACATTGGCATTGAGCAAAGCAGCAGGGACAACTTAGACAATTTTCTTTTTCCTTCTCGAACTATTCATGGAACTCAAACAAATAAATTAAGAATCAATAATGCACACAATGAATTACAATGTACATTACCTCTCTATATATAGACGAGGCTAACAGTTTTCTTGCCCGTCACACAATTAGATTTCGGATCTTTCGATTCTTTGGATTTATTACCTTATTTTTAAATCTCAATCTATAAAATATTCTTAGATTGAGATTTTGAAAAAGATTATATATTTTATACTTATTTCAGAAAGAAGTATAAATCCAACACAGAATTATTTGCTGGACAAGAAATCGAGGGTCTCGTCTGTAGGAAAGTTTAGGTTGAATTTATAATTACGTGCAGTTGCAACTTATGTTAGGTTCGTCTAATCTTTGATTCGATGTAATTAGTTTAAAATTGATCTCAATTTGTATAACAAAAATTTAGATTTACGATTAATTAGTGAGCTCGATTTATTAAGATGGAGTAGCAAGATCTACCAATATTATCTCTTATTCCCATAAAATATCTTTAACAAAAAAATCATATCTAAAAGATTATAATATTTTTTATGGAAATCTTTCCTTAAATAAATATTATTCCCTTCCATGTTAACTTCTATCTTGTTCTCCATATCCAATTTCTCAACTTCCATACGCAATCTTCAAGACATATCTCTATCAAATCATATCATTCTTTCTAACAATCTCTTTTCTTAACTTATAGAATTCTTCTTTTCATATATCTTCAATTATACCTCCAAATATCTTCACCAATATTTATTTTCGGATACTAGTAGCAACTTTGATTGAAGTTCTATCTAACACAATGTTCGGTTAACCTCGATAGCAAAGATGAACATATAGTTACTGTTGGGAAATATAAGACTTTTTCTTCTTCGTATAGTTAAGATGGACAAGACGCAGACTAACAAACTCACTCTAACTTTTATATATGAGGAAAGGATTACAACACTAATTAGAATAGTTGTGGAAGACTTACCCGAACTCTTATTTACACACTTCACCCTCGAGGATTAGTAGTCACACTCCCTTAAGCTTTATTAGCTTGATCACTCTCTCTATTTTCTTTCTTGCTTGGATTGATTACAAATGTGCAACATTCTCCTCTATTTATAGTGGTGGGGGAGAGCTTCCTACATATGTCTAGATTATTCTATATTCTAGACTAATCCATATTTATCCTAATATACCTTCTTCCAAATTCTAGATTATTCTTCTTCTTGATCTTTTCTTGGTCTTGGGCTTTTGGGCTTTGATATTCTTCTTGGACCAAGTCCACTTCTTAATATAAGGAGGGAGCCCAACAATCTCCCCCTTCCCGACTTATATTAGGAATTACCGTGATGTCGGAAACTTCACGATTACTTTCGACCCTCTTGGTCGGTATCTCCTTGGTCACCTCGTATGACCAGTTCTCCTTGCATTCCTCTTTGGATGCGATATCCTCTGCGTCACATTTCACTGTGGATTTCCAGGTTTCAGCTCCCCCTACAAAGGTATATATTGTCTTTGATCTCCTGGAACCACGATCTTCATCCGTGAGTACCTCGTACTCATTCGGGATGTACCGGGTTGTCGATCGTCTCTCTCTGGAGGATCGTCTTTCAGCATCTGCGTAACCTTTCTTGGTTGTAACCTCTCCTCGGTCAATCTTCTTATTGACCGAATCTCGTGACTTATAGGTAAGCTCTTCTATTGGGGAATCGAGGTGTATGCACTCCTTGGTATCACCACCGAGCTCGGCTCGCATCAGGTACATTGGCCCTTCCTTCTTTCCTCGAGCTACGGTCAAAATTTCTTTGGTGAGCTTCCACTTACCTTCACCAAAGAGGTTAACATAACCAGCTTTGTCAAGCTTTCAAGGTGATATGAGATTGACATGCATATCAGGTACGTGCCTCACATCCTTGAGGACAAGCTTGGATCCCGTGTCACAAGCAAGAATGACATCTCCCGTTCCGACGATTTTTCTTGTGCCTCGATCTCCCATCCGGACATTACCAAAGTCACCACTTTGGTAGGTTGCAAATAAGCTTTTATGTGGAGTGATGTGGAAGCATGCGCCGGTGTCGATGACCCACGTGTTATCATCATAGACAACGTTGTCTCCTCCAACGAGATAAACTTCATCGCCTTCATCTGCCATGGCGGTGGTACTCCTCTCCAATCGATTCTTCGTTGGGATAAACTTATCCGACTTGACGTTACCGACCATCTGATCCTTCTTGAGAATTCGACACTCCACTTTCTTGTGACCTATCTTGCCACAATAATAACATGTTATATTGGAGCGTGATTGAAACTTACCTCGAGACTCCTCTAAATCTCGGCTTCTACGACTGTCGACAACATTTGCCTCGGATTGGGTGGTCATTCCCCGTTCCTTCCTCCTCGCTTCTTCATTAAGAAGGCTATCACTGACGGTATCTGTGGTGAGCTTTCCTTCCGGAGCCGAGTTACTGAGAGTAACCACTAGTGTGTCCCAACTTTCTGGTAGAGAACTGAAGAGCAAAAGGGCTTGCATCTCGTCTTCTATCTTCATCTCGACCTTTGTTAGCTGATTCACGAGCCCCTTGAAATTGTTCAAGTGCTCGATCATACTTTCACCATCCTTATACTCCAACTTCACCAACCGTCTAACTAGGAGAGCTTTATTACGGGGCGTCTTCTTTTGAATCATGGACTCAAGCTTTGCCCATAATTCAAAGGCATTTGTGTAAGTGGAAACATGCTCAAAAAGAGTTCGGTCAATGTACTTACGGATTACGGCGACCACCTTTCGGTTTAGAAGCTCCCACGCCTTGTCACTCTTTCCTTCTGACTTCTTCTCGTTGATGATGGGCTCGTGCAAGTCCTTGTAGTAGAGATGATCCTCCATCATCGGCTTCCAGTATGAGTAGTTGTCCGCCGTGAGTTTGAACATGTCACCATCATAGGTAACGGTAGCCTCCATCTTGAACCTTACGAGATAACCGAGACTATGGATGAACCTCGCTCTGATACCACTGTTGGGAAATATAGGAGTTTTCCCTCTTCGTATAGTTAAGATGGACAAGACGCGGACTAACAAACTCACTCTAACTTTTATATATGAGGAAAGGATTACAACACTAATTAGAATAGTTGTGGAAGACTTACCCGAACTCTTACTTACACACTTCACCCTCGAGGATTAGTAGTCACACTCCCTTAAGCTTTATTAGCTTGATCACTCTCTCTATTTTCTTTCTTGCTTGGATTGATTACAAATGTGCAACATTCTCCTCTATTTATAGTGGTGGGGGAGAGCTTCCTACATATGTCTAGATTATTCTATATTCTAGACTAATCCATATTTATCCTAATATACCTTCTTCCAAATTCTAGATTATTCTTCTTCTTGATCTTTTCTTGGTCTTGGGCTTTTGGGCTTTGATATTCTTCTTAGACCAAGTCCACTTCCTAATATAAGGAGGGAGCCCAACAGTTACATACAAGAATTTTTATATATGTTGAAATCAATTTATTTAAATTTGTTAATAAATAAGAGAAATAATTATATTTTTGTGTTATTGTAGTGTTTTCAATTATATATTTTTATATATGTTGAAATCAATTTATTTAAATTTGTTAAAAATTGACCCATGATAATTTGATCAAATAAGATTTTTGGTATTAAAAATTCATGTATATTCGTTGTTTATTATATTTAAAATGTAAAAACTTAATTATATATCAATATCATTTTAAGATATAAACTTATTTTTATATAAAATTTTATATTACATAATACTCCTTACTACTAATTCACTATATCGAGTTATATAAACTCGCGCATGGCGCGAGACCTAGTCTAGTTTGTGTATAAAATTAAAAGGCTAAAATGACTTACGTTATATTACATGAAAAATAAAATCAAACCAACTTCATGTAATTCTATTAATTACTTAATAATTAATTACCGTTGTGTAAATTGAATTTAAAAAAATATATTAAAAAGATAACTACTTATATGATACTAAACCAGAGAAGTATAATCAGTATATCACATTTTTACTTAAAATTTAAAACAATTGAATCTCTAGTTTGGAAAATTTTAACTGTTGTACAGTTTACCACGGATCTAATGAAAGAAAAAAAAGGAGGGTGTTTAATTTTTTAGCAAAACGCTTCGTTTTGATCTTTTGGACATCTTTTTAAATTAGAAAAAATGGTTTATGTAAATTTATTTAGTGAAATTCTAAATTTATCAATGGAGGGAACAACATTTATGAGGTACCAATTTCATTCAATTTTGACATTGGATAGCCAATCTTTATATAGATAAGATGAACTCTTCATGTTGGCTAGTGTCAATCATGCTCTTAGTCGTCCATGCGAGTCTTCTCTACTCCAATATATGCATATGTGTTCATCTTCCTTTCTTAATGCACACAATTATAAACCCAGATCAACACAAACTTCTCTGTACGTACTGCCTAAGAACTTACTTCTCTCTATAATGAATATGATAAAGAGGCAATCGAAATTGGAACAATGTCTTGCGCAGTATGATATATATGTTAACGACATGAACATTTCTTGCTTGTGAAACAATTATGCGTTACACTATGGTGACGTTTGTTTAGATTGTCGGAAACGGAAAGGAAACGAACCTAGTCCAATTTAGTGGAATTGTTCATCAATCAAAATTGTGATTTTATTTCTTTTCCCCCTTCTCCTAGTATTAATGTTGGAGTATTTGTTAACCCAATTCTGCGGTGGGTTTCAAAATCCCCTCGCCAACTCACCTCTGCCTCTTCTCACCCCTTTTTACTCCTCTCTTGGCATACAAATTTTAGAATTCGAAATCAACTTGTCAATGTATCATCAATTAATAGTTGTCTAGATTCATTTACGTGTCCTTTCCGTTTACTTTTCGTTTCCAAACATTACATACAAACGAGCCCTATATATAAATGCTTACTGGAAACAATTCCTCCGAAGAATAAGATAGAAAGGCAAGATCGTAAACTAATTAAATATTCATTAATGCTTATTTGATCAGACAAAAAAATGCTTACTTGAACAGATAGTCAATATAGGAACTGGTTCTACGGAATCAAGCTCAACATAAACTGATTCAGTTATGCATAAATCAATAATTGTTGGACAAACTATGAATTCTTCATGTCTTAGTCGTCTTTACGGCTTTGCTCAACACCAATATATGCATGTATGTGTTCGTAACAGATTCATCTATGCGTAGATAAAAGAATCGGACGGACTACGATAACAAGCTATGATGCATGAACAAGATGTTGGAACTGATTTGTGACTGACTTCCGGGCACTTTTCCGGTGGGCTGCGGTCACCGGTAGTGCCGGATTATGAGAGCGTTGGCTTCGTCTCCGCGAGCACTACGCCGTAGTGTACTCACACGTCAAAATCGGGTTCCGTTTGAATGAGAAATGAAGGCTCAAAGTTGGTTGTTTGTCTAAGTACAAAGAACAATTTTGGAGCAGAATTTTGATATGGGTTTTGTCTCACATCGAAAATTGAGGTGAGAATATGAAGGGTTTATATACCCCAAACCCCATACCCTTGGTAAGCCCTTGGGAGAGGTATGGAGAGAGGACACGGGGGGCCCTCGCGCGGTCCGTCCGATCCTGGTCTTGTGGTCTTGTGGTGGAATGGGCCATAGGCCCACACAGCTTAGCTTCTCTTTTTGAAGTGGGCTGGATCTGAAAGTTTTGGGCTTCCAGATTAGGTTTTGGACTGCCTCGTTGGGGACGCCCAACTAAGTCAGCAACAACCTCCCTGTTTTCCTCCACGTGCTCCACAACTGACTCCCACCTCGTTGGTGTCGTCAGATCCGAAATCTCCTCCTCGGCAACAAACTCAGACTCCTTTTAAGAGAAGTCTGGTTCTCATTCTCTGCATCCGAAATCAATCAATCTCCCTCTTCTCTTCTTCTCCTTCTTCGAGAGTACTGCACAGATACTGGTTCGTTGGCTTCTGTCTTTTGATTGTGCAAACCAGAAGTGATCGTAGTTGTATCCTGAGATTCTCAACGCCGGTAACCGTCACATATACGTGGCGTTACAGAATTAAGGAAAGAGATCTAATCTCGACTCTACGCAACAGTTTCGTCAAGAACGATTCGGTAAAATTCTTTCTTAATTCTGTTCTTCGTTTTAATTCTTTACAGATTGTTATTCTGCGGAATACAGGTCCTACAATCTTAATTATGTATTACAGATTCGTGATTTTCTGGAATTCTGTGTTTACAGATTCGTGAATTACTGGTTCTGAGTTTAACAGATTCGCAGATTCTGGTTCTGTAATTTTTACAGTCCGCAAATTGTTGGTTTCTGCATTTACAGTTCACAGATTTCTGGTTTCTGCATTTACAGTTTTGCAGAAAACTGTGTTTTTTCAGATTTTTGAAATTTGTTTTGCAGAGTTACTTCTAAGTCATACTAATATTTGTTTGTCTTATTGAACAGATACAATGACTAACGGAGATGAAAAAACTGCTGCTGACGCTGGAAAGGTCACTGGGTCGCCCCGAATTCAGTTTGGGACTATGCCTCTCGATCAGGCTCAGATACTTGAAAGGGTTCAAGTTCAGAACAGTCCGGGTCATGAGAGTCCGGCTAAGAAGAGTCCGAACAAGGAAACCCCCCGGTCGTCCAAGTGGATCTGCCACCAGTGCCTCTTCATCCGGCTGAAACGAGTCATCCGGCTGAAACGAGTCATCTGGCTCAAGTTCTTCATCCGGGTCAAATGAGTCATCCGGGTCAAATGAGTGATCCGGGTCAAATGAGCCATCCGGGTCAAATGAGTCATCCGGGTCAAACGAGTCATCCGGGTCAAACGAGTCATCCCATGGATCTGTTTGATGTTCAGTTGCCTCATCTGTATGTTCCCCACATGCCTTATGTGACAACTATGCCGAACACAATCCATGATGGGATCCTACCCGAAAAATTTGACGGGAAAGGGTTCAAAATATGGTCTCAGAAGATGGAGTTCTTCCTGAGCATGCTGGGTCTGGACAGGTTCTTAAAGGAGGGGAAACCTAGGTTCTCCCCACATGACACTGACACTCTATCTGATTGGGTGAAAGGGGACTATGCATGCAGAGGGTATCTTACTCATCGCATGATTGACTCGCTGTACAAGGTCTACTGTAACCATAATACCGCTAAGGAATTGTGGGATACTTTGACAAAGAAGTACAAGACGCATGATGCTGGCTCAAAGAAAGCGGCAGTAGCAAAGTTTCTGAACTACAAGATGGTAGATTCAAAGTCAGTCGTGGAACAGGTTGAAGAACTACAACTGATCGTCCATGAAGTGATCTTGGAAGGAATGACCATCTGTGAGGCTTTCCAGGTAGATGCCATCATTGAGAAGCTTCCTCCATCATGGGAGCAATTCAAGGTCTACTTGTTGCTGAAACAAAAGGCAATGAGGATTGAAGACTTGATCGTGAGGCTTCGGGTCGAGGAAAACAATAAGAGGGCAATCAAGTTGGGCTTTCTAACAAGGCAAACCTGGCTGAGCATCGAGACAAGGGGAAGAACAAGAAGTTTCAACCTCAAAACACCACAAACTTCAAGAAGCAAGGAGCAAAGAAGTTCAGTGGAAAATGCCACAAGTGTGATAAGGTTGGTCACAAGGCAGAAGAGTGTCGCAGCAAGCCCGACAACAAAAGAGACAAAGGGAAGAAGTCTCAAGCCAATTTAGCTGAAAACTTGCTGACAGCAGACGACCTGTGTGCGGTGACTGAAGTGAATTTGGTTGGGAGCAACCCAAAGGAGTGGTGGTACGATACAGGTGCCACTAGACACATCTGCTCGGATAAGGGATTGTTTACCACTTATCAGAAAAGCCGAACAGAGGAGAAGCTCTTCATGGGAAACTCTGCGACATCAAAGGTTGAAGGTATTGGGAAGATCGTGCTCAAGATGACTTCTGAGAAGGAGCTGACTCTCAACAATGTGCTTCATGTGCCAGACATTCGAAAGAATCTGATCTCGGGGACTCTTCTCAACAAGAATGGGTTCTGTGTCAAGTTTGTGTCTGATAAGTTAGTTCTTTCTAAGAATGGGATTTATGTGGGGAAGGGTTATGTGAAGGATGGGCTGATCAAAATGAATGTAATGACAGTCCTTCCCAAAAAGGTTGTAACTGATGTTTCAGTGAATGAGAATAATCCTATTGCTTATGTCGTTGAGTCTTTTAATATTTGGCATGAAATATTGGGACATGTTAATTATAAATCTATAAGTAGACTAATAAGCATGAACATGATTCCAAAATGCAAAACAAGTAAAGACAAATGTGAAGTATGCGTACAAGCGAAACTCACAAAAACGCCATCACCCCATGTAGAGAGAACAACCGAACCTCTAGGACTAATTCACACTGATTTATGTGATTTAAAGTTCGTGCAAACTAGAGGCGGTAAGAAGTACTTTGTAACCTTCATAGACGATTGCACACGATATTGTTATGTATATCTGTTACATAGCAAAGATGAAACTTTGGAAAAGTTTAAAGAATACAAGTTGGAAGTTGAGAACCAACTTAGTAAAAAGATTAAAATGATCCGAAGTGATAGAGGAGGCGAGTATAGTGAACCATTTAATGCATTTTGTAGAGAACATGGAATCGTTCATCAAACTACCGCGCCTTACTCACCTGAATCTAACGGGGTTGCGGAACGAAAGAACCGAACTCTCAAAGAAATGATGAATGCAATGCTGCAAGAATCTGGGTTACCCCAGAACATGTGGGGGGAAGTGCTGCTAACCTCCAACTACATTCTCAACAAAATACCGCATAAGGTGACTGGAAAGACGCCTTATGAGTTGTGGAAAGGTAATGTACCTTCATATAAATACCTCAAAGTGTGGGGGTGCCTGGAAAAAGTGGCGGTGCCACCCCCTAAGAAGGTCTCAATAGGACCAAAAACCATTGATTGTATCTTCATCGGGTATGCACACAATAGTAGTGCGTATTGTTTCTTGGTATATAAGTCTGATATACCAGATATACATGCAAATACAATAATGGAATCAAGAAATGCATCCTTCTTCGAAAACACGTTCCCGTGTAAGGATAAAGAAAATCCGAAACGGACTCGTGAAGAAGGCGAAGCAAGCACTTCTGTTCAACCAACAGAAGAGGACAATGATGAACCTTGACGTAGCAAAAGAGCTAGAAAGGAAAAATCATTCGGTCCTGATTTCGAAATGGCTTATCTTTTGGAAAATGAACCTAGAACATTCAAAGAAGCCATGTCAACACCAGATGCACCTGCTTGGAAGGAAGCGGTGAAAAGTGAAATCGACTCCATTATGCAAAATCATACATGGGAGTTAGTTGAGTTGCCATCCGGTTCGAAAGCTCTTGGGAGCAAATGAATTTTCAAAAGAAAATTAAAAACCGATGGCTCAATCGATAAGTACAAGGCTAGGCTTGTGGTGCAAGGATTTAGGCAAAAAGAAGGCTTGGATTTCTTTGACACCTATTCTCCAGTAGCGAGAATAACTTCAATAAGAATGCTAATAGCCATTGCAGCTATACTCAATCTAGAAATACATCAAATAGATGTAAAAACAGCTTTTCTGAATGGAGAGCTAGAAGAGGAAATTTATATAAAACAACCCGAGGGTTATGTTGTCCCTGGACAGGAACACAAAGTGTGTAGACTTGTGAAATCCTTATATGGACTAAAGCAAGCTCCTAAGCAGTGGCACAAAAAATTTGACCAAGTAATGATGTTAAATGGTTTCAAAATAAATGAATGTGACAAGTGTATCTATGTCAAGGAAATTCCAAAAGGATACATTCTGTTGTGCCTATATGTGGATGACATACTCATCATAGGTAGCAACAATGACATGATCAAACAAACCAAGAACATGCTTAAAGGAAAGTTTGACATGAAAGACTTGGGACTAGCAGATGTGATCTTAGGGATCAAAATCTTTCGACATTCGGAAGGAATAGTCTTGTCTCAACAACATTACGCCGATGCGGTACTTGAGCGATTCAAGAACCATTCAAATGGGATTGCAAAAAGTCCGGTGGACCCACATCTCAAACTGAAGAAAAACTCGGGTAATGGCATATCACAGTTAGAATATGCTCGTGTGATAGGAAGTCTTATGTACTTGACAAACTGTACAAGACCGGACTTTGCACATGCTGTCAACGTACTGAGTAGATATACCAGTAATCCAGGAAACAATCAATGGAAAGCAATAACTCGAGTATTGAACTACTTGCGACATACTCGGAGTTACGGGCTGCACTATGAAAGATATCCAGACACTCTGGAAGGCTATAGCGATGCTAACTGGATATTAGATTCAAAGAACTCAAAATCCACCAGTGGGTATGTATTCACGCTGGGTGGTGCAACTGTATCATGGAAATCCTCAAAACAAACGTTATTGGCCAGATCCACAATGAAATCTGAGTTCATTGCCTTAGACAAAGCAGTTGAAGAAGCAGAATGGCTTCGAAACTTTATGGAGGATATTCCTTTGTGGGAAAAACCAGTGCCAGCTTTAGGTGTACATTGTGATAGCCAATCGGCTATCTCTCGGGCACTGAACACAATATATAATGGTAAGTCTCGCCACATAAGACGACGACATAAAACCATAAGACAATTGCTCTCAAATGGTGTAATCTCAATAGATTATATCAAGTCAGCTGACAACCTAGCAGATCCGTTCACTAAGGGATTGTCAAGAGAGCAAGTTGTAAAGTCATCTAGAGGAATGAGTTTAAAGCCTATTACTAAAGAGGATGCTTGATGGCAACCCTACCTAAGTGATTGGAGATCCCAAGAAATAGGTTCAAGGGGAAAACAAATTCAAGTCGAATCTAGAGAGCACTTGGAGATATTTTATCTTCTTTCCCAGTTCCTAGGATGATAAAAGTGCAATGGCAAAGTAGAGGTTAAGCATTTGCTTTTAATGATTCCATAAACTTTGAAGAACAGAGTAGGGTAACGGCAATACCATTTATGGTCAATCACCTTATGAGTGTGAAATGGGGCCGTTTCTAGGAGAAAGAAGAGATGCTGCTTTCTCCAAGTTCACTCATGAATAACCAGGGATGTTCACGGCCAAAATGAACACAATCAAGAACCTAGTTCTGTGAGAAGATGAAACTGTGTGATAGTTATTGTCTAGGTTTATGTCAAAGTCCGGGTAGTTCAAGACATCATGTTCACTACATGGTCGAGTAAATCCGATAGCTACTCACAATGGGTGGTTCAAGGTTGAAAAACGCCACCAGCTCAGATGCAGTGATTCTTCGCCCGTACCCTCAAAATTTCTGTCTGTCTTGTCTAAGCACGTGTAATAGAATCATTTCTATTCATGTGGGGGATTGTTGGAACTGATTTGTGACTGACTTCCGGGCACTTTTCCGGTGGGCTGCGGTCACCGGTTGTGCCGGATTATGGGAGCGTTGGCTTCGTCTCCGTGAGCACTACGCCGTAGTGTACTCACACGTCAAAATCGGGTTCCGTTTGAATGAGAAATGAAGGCTCAAAGTTGGTTGTTTGTCTAAGTACAAAGAACAATTTTGGAGCTGAATTTTGATATGGGTTTTGTCCCACATCGAAAATTGGGGTGAGAATATGAAGGGTTTATATACCCCAAACCCCATAACCTTGGTAAGCCCTTGGGAGAGGTATGGAGAGAGGACACGGGGGGCCCTCGCGCGGTCCGTCCGTCCGGTCCTGGTCTTGTGGTGGAATGGGCCGTAGGCCCAAACAACTTAGCTTCTCTTTTTGAAGTGGGCTGAATCTGAAAGTTTTGGGCTTCCAGATTAGGTTTTGGACTGCCTCGTTGGGGACGCCCAACTAAGTCAGCAACAACCTCCCTATTTTCCTCCACGTGCTCCACAACTGACTCCCACCTCGTTGGTGTCGTCAGATCCGAAATCTCCTCCTCGGCAACAAACTCATACTCCTTTTAAGAGAAGTCTGGTTCTCATTCTCTGCATCCGAAATCAATCAATCTCTCTCTTCTCTTCTTCTCCTTCTTCGAGAGTACTGCACAGATACTGGTTCGTTGGCTTCTGTCTTTTGATTGTGCAAACCAGAAGTGATCGTAGTTGTATCCTGGGATTCTCAACGCCGGTAACCGTCACATATACGGGGCATTACAGAATTAAGGAAAGAGATCTAATCTCGACTCTACGCAACAGTTTCGTCAAGAACGATTCGGTAAAATTCTTTCTTAATTCTGTTCTTCGTTTTAATTCTTTACAAATTGTTATTCTGCGGAATACAGGTCCTACACAAGATACATTGGCATTGAGCAAAGCAGCAGGGACAACTTAGACAATTTTCTTTTCCTTCTCAATCTAGTAATGGAACTTAAACAAACAAAAAAATATTAACCAAGGTACATTACCTCTTTATATATAGACGAGACTAAACAGTTTCTTGCCCGTCACGCAATTCTGTGTTAAAATTTTAATTAATTGCTTATTTGGATTAGATAATACGGAGTATGGCGGAGTATATTAAACAAATAAGGTACTCCCTCCGTCCCCATTTGTTTGTCCTATGACGGAATTTGACACTATTCACCTATTAACGTAATTTGCTCGATTATTCTCAATCTTTGTGTATTAATATAGTCATATAGGGTCTTGTTTGATTCGTCTCATTTAATACTTTAACAATATCAAGATTTTATAATTTTTAATAATATGTAGTTAGAGATATTAACGACGCAAAACATGCATCGGCAAGTGTGTAAACGCGTAAGAGGACAAACAAATGGGGACGGAGGGAGTAATAAATACAAAAAATTGGAAGATCCAATATCTACAAAATCTTCGTAGATAGAGATTCTGAAAAGATTATATGGATATATTCTATATTTTTGGAGTGACATTTGAGGTTTTTTACTTGTAATTTACAGAAAAGTAAGGAAAAGATTCAGGTGAGAATAATTATTATTGTGCGAATTGCGAATGGATGCACATTTGGGCGATTGACATGCACTTTCTTCAGTAATGACATGCACATTTAGGCCATTTACATGCACTCGGTCAGATTTGCATGTCATTGATAATATGTGAAAAGTACATGCACACACCCCAAAAATGCATGTCAATGGCAAATTATCAATGACATGCAAATCTGACCGAGTGCATGTCAATGGCCTAAATGTGCATGTCATTACTGAAGAAAGTGCATGTCAATCGCCTAAATGTGCATCCATTCGCAATTCGCACAATAATAATCACTCACCTGATCCGGATTCGAAAAGTAATGGATAAAATGATCATTTCACGGATTTAACGAATAAACGAAAGTTAGTCGAAGGTTAGATTTTGTAACAAAAAGAAAAACAGTAGGTGATTTAAAACTAATAGTGAAATAAGGGTGATTTTATATGAACTGACTCAAATAATGAGTGATTTTATTAAAAAACCTCATAAAATATAAAACCAATGCAAAATTATCTAATTTGTTGGGCAAGAAATCAAGGGTCTCATTTGTTCTCTCTAAACTAACCCAACCATATTTATATAACCACATCATATTTAGTGTATATATATTATAAATATATTGAAATAATATTAATAAAAATAGAAATATGTGATATATAACTTCTTAAATTGATAAAAAGGAATTTGTAAAATTTATGAGTGGTTTGCATTCTTATTAATTGATTTAAATAACAAAGAATAACTATAGATTTAGGATACAGTAAAAAAAAAGGATAGAACTCTATTCTTTGGAGGAAATAACACGTGACAAATACAGTAAAAAAAAGGACGGAAAAGGTGTAGAATAGACAAGAGTCACAAGACTGAACCAGACCCGAAAAACATGACAATGATTAAGCATCAAGGGTACCTTAGTGGTTTTCTTTTTATAGAAAATATAGTTATAGTTCTCCGAGCTTGAAATTAGATAAGGATATAACTCTATTCTTTGGAGGAATACTATGTTCATGCCTAAAGAAATCATTAGGATCAACCTGATCTTTCACCTTCTGCAACCTGTCTACATTCCCTTTAAAGACATTAGAAGCAAATCCTAAATTTCCATTGTCATTGGTCCCAATATCAATGTCTCTGTAGTTCAAATATGCTTCCCTTGGATTCATCGAAACATAAGGAGTAAACAAGTTGTGGAGCTCTCTCATACCTTGTACTCCCTCCGTCCCTGTTTGTTTGTCCTGTTTGACTTTGGCACACTTGCCGATGCACGTTTTATATCGTCAATATATCAAATTATATGTTATTAAAAATTATAATTTTTTAATATTCTTAAAGTACTAATCGAAACGAATCAAACAAGACCACTCATGACTATGTTTTATCTTATATATTGAAAGATATTTAGAAGATTCTCTCGATTAGTGAATAGTGTCAAAATTTGAAACAGGACGAACAAACAGGGACGGAGGGAGTATATACCTATTCTCCACTTCAAGACTTTCATCGGTCCAAAGAACATAGTACTGTATCTTAAAAAGATTCTCTGCTCTATGAGGGAATGGAGTTGCATCTGATGCGATCTCGCTCATCCTCCCACCATAAGGATTGCATTCCATGTGCACATTTGGACCCAACTCGATCATCTTCTTCCAAATTTCTTCCCAACCATCCTTAGGGATGGGTTCCTTGATGTAGTCGGATTTGTGTTTACCGTAGTTAGGAGATGGCGATCTTTGCAGCATTATCTCAATCGGGATACCTGATTTAATTTGATATGCAATTGTATTAGTGATATGCTATAGTTAATATTAATAAAATTCCTAAAAGAACCCTCACTATAAACCGGTCCTTAAAACATAGTCTAAGCATTATGAGCAAAGATTTTCTCCCTCCACGATGCTTTGTTGTAACTCGTGGGCCATATTGTCTGTAAGAGACAAGATGATGAAGTTTTGTCTAATGTCTTCCTTCAAACTCTTTTGGATGGCTCTACTAGGACAAAATACCTCAAATCCAACCCGTCACATTTGCATACTTGTCTTTAGAAGCCTCCTTTGGACGTTCTCGTATCACCGAAGTCTCAATTCATGCAACTTATTCCGAATAATAATCGTTCTTGTGGATTACTTTATTTCTAATTTTGTTCATCATAGCTAGTGTTCTCACTTCTCACACATCCAATGCAACTATATATACATCCCACATTTCAGCCACCATCAAAGAACCCATATTTCACCCTCACTTTGCACCATAAATCAAAGCTTGCCTAACCCCTATCATGTAGAATTTATTCTTGAGAATGAGAGGCACTTTCTTGCTTGACAAAACTTATGAAGCACGTCCCCATTTGAGCCAACCCATCAATATCATGTACTTAGTATCCTCGTCGATTCCACTATCACTTTGCACTACCTATCGACATAACCTTAGGAGTAAATTAGTACACGAGAAGTTCAGGTGGAATATGTATTTTCACTATTGAATGATATATACTAGGAATTTGGCTAATACATGTCTTAGATTCATTCAAATTAGCATTTCTTAATTGATTAATAACTTGTGAGAGAATTGTCTCAACATAAAAAGTGTGAAATACCTAACTTAGTTGGAATATAGTGTGAATTACCTTTAGTATCACCGGTGTACCAATACAAGATAGATTGCGCCCAACTCATCTGAGTGCATTCCTTCAACTTCAAACCCAACAAAGGAAAGCTCTTGTTCACAACTTCCACCAAGTCTAGGGCTTCACCAAGGTACAACGCTATGAACGATACTTCAACCGTGCCTTTGTTTGCGCGTGGTGCGGCCCTTATGAAGAGTTTAGGATCCATCGTGTATGCCACGCGCTGCCATTGGTCTATTACGTCTGTTGCCCCTTGCTCTAACGTCTTTGTCACTCTAAAAACGGTCACTATATGTGGAACCGGAACAAGTTGTAGCTTCCAAGATAATACCACAACAAAGCTAGCGGCTCCCCCTCCTCGGATGGCCCAAAAGAGGTCTTCACCCATTGTGGACCGACTCAAGATCCTACCCTCCGCATCCACTACCTATATATAGATCCAATTTCGTAATTAGTGTCATGTACGAACATACTTTATAAAGGATATTTAAGTACATTTTGATTTAACGTTTAAACATATTTTGATGAACATTTAAGCACATTTTACTGAACATAAAACGTCCGTACATTCATCTTATAATACATGTTCGTACCTGAACCATACCCCATATTATGTTTATTTGCGAAAAGTTTGGGATTGGAATTTTATCTTTAACAATTATGTTGATTAGATCTATGACCCTTCAACTATTGATGACATTTGATTAAATTTATGATTTAACGAAGGTGTCATATATATAATAATTGTCATATCACCAACTCCAACTCAACTCCTCTAATGCTTCCCCCTCAAATAAAAAAAAAACTCAACTCCTCTAATGCCTAAACCACCACCACCGATGACGAATATATAATAATTATGTAATTTAAAAACTTATAATTTAGATTTACACAAATACTAGCTTAAAGTGCCTGGCTACTAATTAAACAACAGTATACGGTAGTACCTTTGCATCAATAACATTGTCAACGGACAATCCATACATCCTCATCAAATTGCCGTATCCTCCGCCACTTATAAATCCTCCGGCACCGACCGTATAACAAACTCCGCCCGGAAAACCCAAAGAGTTGTTACTCTTCTTGACGATATCATAGTAAATTTCTCCGAGTATAGCTCCGGCTTGAACCCATGCAACCTTCTTTTCGACATCGACATCGACCTCTCTTAGGTTAAACATGTCGAGTACGACAAAAGGGACGTTCGACACGTATGACAAGCCCTCGTAATCATGGCCCCCACTTCGTATCCTGAGCTCGATTCCCGAGGCACGAGCGCATAAGACGGTTGCTTGCACGTGTGAGTAGTGAGAGGGCGCGATTAGGGCAACCGGTTTCGGGGTGGTGGAGCGGTTGAAGCGTCTGTTTTGGATGTATGATTGGAGGGTGGGTAAAAACGATGCGTTTTGGGGTGTGTATAGGGATTTTGAGATGGGTTTGTTTTGTGGGATTGAGAAGTTGGTGGTGGTGAGGCATTGGAGGAATTTAATGGTGGAGGTTGAGGGTTTTGGTGTGTCTACAAGTTGAGATGCGATTATAGTTATGGCTAGCAAGAATGGGAAGTTGTTGATCATCATCTTTGGTTTGTGAAAATGGTAAGGGAATAATATACAATTAATATATTGACATTATATGTTGGATTGTTGCCCAAGTCCACATTTTTTATTACAAAAGAAAATAATACAGTCAAGGACAGAGACACGCTAATACTCGTATTTATTTATTCATATGTATAATCGAGTACTACTCCCTCCGTCCCTCTTTTTCCTTTCTCTTTCCTTTTAGGTTGTTCCCTTAGAGTTGGGATCATACGAGGACAACTTATCCGGTGAGGACATGAGGATGCAAAGAGAACCATTAGATCACCTTCATCCAACGGCCAAGATTAAACATTGTTGAATACTAATTTAATTAAGACGGGGGTATTTTAGGAAATATACACCTCATTATTTCCTCGCTCTCCTCTACCTCTGCAACATCTATGGCGATCCCGATCTCTCTCAATCACCTCTTCCCAACGTCTCCCTCATAGCATCGTCTCCCTGGCGTTCCGGCTTCTCCCTAACGATATCGTCTTCCTCCCGGCGTCTCTTAATGGTATGCCAGTCGCTGGGCTGTTGAAGAATTGAAAGTAATCCCCGAATTCCGATGCCGCTGTTGTCTCCCTCCGGCGTCTCTCGGCATCAGAGTGGCTTGGTGTAATTCATTGCCTACGAGAATGGAAGATTAAAACAGGTATGAAATTTCTGAATTCTCAAGCAATGCGAATTTGGAGAGACGTGTTGAGTTTGGGGGTTTTCAATTTAGGGTTCATCCGTACTTGTTGTATCACCACGTTCATTCGTACTCTGTGTTGGTGGTTTCTTGACTTACTAGAAAAAGATACTAGTGATGAACATGGGGCATTTTCATGTGCTTGATTCAGCGTCTACAGTCTTTTCTATGTCATTCTTCAAGTTGCCATGTTCTTGCACCAACACCTGCATCGATGAACCTGGGTTGTCCATGCTCTTTCAATTGGAAATTGTATATCTCCTATTGACCATGTTTTGTATGTCATTCCTCAGCAACAAAAATCTATAGTTTCTTGTTTTGATGTTGGCAGTACAAAGATGTGACTGGAGCAATCCATGAAATTGATGTTCCTTATGACTGCAAAATTATTGATGGTGTTCGAAGCCATCAGTTGAAGCAGTTTCTGATTGATGGAAACAAAGTTGTTTCGAGAGTCTCTAGCCCTAATACGAGAGAAGATGACGATGAATTTGAGGAGAATGAAGTTTGTGCAACAGATATAGTAACAAGTACAAGTGAAGGAAAGGTAAGAATCTTATCTTAATTGAGTTTATGTTGCAGTAAAAAAACAAGTAGTGATTTTATGATAGAAAGTGATCCTGAGAGTTACTAGGACATATGTTTGAGACACTAAGAAAAAAAGGGAATGAAAATGATCTGCTTCTTTTCTAATAATTTGGTTCTTTTGACACAAAATTTAACAAGCTCATGTATTGCTATTATCATCCTTATTGATCGATCAAATCCCTCCTTCTATATGTAATTGTGTTGCTATGGATGGACTTGCGACTGCTGCATGAGCCTATCATGGAGGTGGAGCTGTCGTCGTGGTGCAAGGAGGAGCTATCATTGTGGAGGTGATATCACAAGTTATTCAGGCTAAGAAGTAAAGAAGGTGTCCGAGCAAGACATAGAGACCAACGGTGCAAGTGATGATCATGAGGGATTATTTTTGGAATACAACAATGAGCTCAGTTGGACCAACCCGCCTCCTTTGAACGACAACTCTTCCATGACGTTTGTGTACGATACAAGCTTTTTCAAAGACGACTCCCCGCTTGACTTCTTGGGGAGTTCATCGACCAATTACTACTCAAAGAGCTTCGGGTGTGGAGACATTTTGTCCCTTGATGACTTTGTTTGGCTTCGTTGATAAAGGGCGCGCTTAAATAGTTAATCCTGTTTTGGTTCGCTTTAATCCGGTTGAAAGTTGTCTGCTTTTGTGGATGGAGCTTTGAGTTTATCTGTAAGTAGAAAAATGGGTTAATGGGAAAGTACTAGTATGTTGGTAGAAGCTTTTTTAGTATCAAACAGGAGTTGAAGTTTGTGATGAGGATGGACTTGCTTCATAACCGAACTCATTGTAATTGGACTTGCTTATGTCATCGATCATTAACTAAATGAGTGGTTAGTATTAGAACACAAATTGACTTTAACTTTTGGGTCAACTCATGAAACATCTTCATGCTTATAAGACGATTGCTAGGTTAAGAACCTAGAAATAGATCAACATCTTCTTATATGAACACAAGTAATGGCGGAGAAGAAGGTGAAATTGTATGGATTTTGAACATGTTTTTTCTGGGTCTATGTTGGGTCTTTTTGGCTGCTACAACGGTGCAAGTGATGATCATGAGGGATCATTCCTAATAAATTGATCATGAGCATATGAATCAACCTGCTTAACTATAGACCCGAATAACGAGAATCCGACATGAACTTAAGTACAAGTTCATATGTTTTGACGAGAGGTTCATGTGAATTAACGAGTAAGCATTTTAGTTTAATATTTTACTAATAAAGAAAATCAGGTTAAAATATTCATGAACCTACAAAACTATCGGCATGAACCTGCAAGGCTATCGGTATGAACCTATACGACTATCGACATGAACTTAGTGTATACATGAACTTAGTGTATTTTAGTTCAATGTGTTTATTAAAAAATATATTGGGCTAAATGAACCTGCAAGACTACCAACATGAACCTGTAAGGCTATCCTATACGACTATCGACATGAACATTAAAAAAATTAGACTAAATGAACATGCAAGACTATCAACATGAACCTATAAGACTTACTGACATAAACCTATAAGGCTATCGACATGAACCTACACAACTATCGACATGAACATAAGACATTTTAGTTCAATGTTTTCATTAAAAAATAAATTAGGCTAAATGAACCTGCAAGACTATTAGCATGAACCTATAAGACTATCGACATGAACCTACACGACTATCGACATGAACCTAGTGTCTTTTAGTTCAGTGTGTTCATTAAAAAATAAATTAGGCTAAATGAACCTGCAAGACTATTAGCATGAACCTGTAAGGCAATCGACATGAACCTACATGATTATCAACATGAACCCAAGTCATATTTTCATAAACCTCATATTACCATTAACCTAAGTTTATTGCTATGAACCTAAGTGTGTATTTTCCTGAACCACTAGTCATACTTTCATGAACCTCTAAGCATATTTCCATGAACCTGTAGACATATTTTCATGAACCTCTAGGCATATTTTCATGAACCTAAGTGTATTGCTATGAAAGTAAGTGTATATTTTCATGAACCTAAGTGTGTATTTTCATAAACCTCTAGGCATATTTTCATGAACCTAAGTGTGTATTTTCATGAACCTAAGTGTGTATTCTCATGAACCTCTAGACATATTTTCATAAACCTCTAGGCATATTTTCATGAGCCTCTAGGCGTATTTTCATGAACCTAAGTGTCTATTCTCGTGAACCTCTAGGCATATTTTCATGAACCTCTAGGCATATTTTAATGAACCTAATTGTATATTTTCATGAGCCTAAGCTTGTATTTTCATGAACCTAAGTGTGTATTCTCATGAACCTCTAGGCATATTTTCATGAACCTCTAGGCATATTTTCATGAACCTCTAGACATATTTTCATGAACCTCCCGACATATTTTCATGAACCTAAGTGTATTCCTATGAACCTAAGTGCATATTTTCATGAGCCTAAGTGCATATTTTCATGAACCTAGGCATATTTTTATGAACCTAAGTATGTATTTTCAGACGAGTTCATATTTATCAATGAGAAGGTTCATGCATATTATCAGACAAGTTCATTTATACTTACATGCAAGTTTATACTGTTCTTTTTATGAACTTGGAGCGTGATAGTCGATTATGTTTATGAACCTCTCGTAAATCATTCAACTTGTTGTCTTATGATTTTTGTATGCGTACTCGTTTTTCAATGGATTTTTCTTTAATTAAAGGGTTTAAAAAATCAATGAAACTTTATGTGTTGATGAATAAATCCATATGAGTAATGAACCTGTATGTGTAGATCAATGAACTATGAAAAAGAATGAACCCATATGTGAAAATCATTCAATGAACCTGTATGTGTAGATCAAAACTATAATAATAACCATGTGCAAGAAGAGAATATACATCAGTATAGTAAATCACTGTTTACTTCAATCATTTCGGATACAAACTCAAGAGTAGAAAACAACAAATATAAATTTGTAGCGGAGGAAACTCCAATATCTGGGTAAACAAGATATAAATGAGTCAATAGGCCTTCACATGTCATTTTGGAAGCTATAAATTGGCATATCAATATGCAAATTGACATACCAAGAAAAACAATGCAAGTCAGAAGAATTAGAGTGACCTTAATCTATGCTAAAACAGATTCTAGAAGGAAGCAGGGCCACTGTCTCATTATCAAATCCTGAGAAAAGAGAAACCAAATGAAAGCAGATAGCTTACTTAAAGCTTGAACCGCCGTCATCCTTTAATATAATCCTTATTCAATAATCTTTTTACAAAATCCTTGCCTTCTGAAGAAACTGTAGGCCATGGCAAGTCGTCGAAGTTGGGATCAGTAGCAGCCGAGGTGAGCGAGAGCGCCCCAGGAGATGCCAATCATCCAGTTCACAATCCGCCATCTGAACAAGTATTACAATTAAATCATGAGAAGGTTGAGAAATTGGATCTGTGGTGCAATCCAAATTACGCAGCACCATGACAACAGAAGACACTCAGTTGACATGATACATACATGATACATATCAGAAGCACAATAATATTCTACAAACACAATGAACCAAAGGCACTTCCACAAGCAATTGAGCTGCAAGCAAACCTATATAAAATTGTCAAATTTAATGATGAATAAACAAATAACATGCTTGTTTTCTTGAACCTTGCAGAGATTTTAGGACTAGGTTTCCATCACACATCCAGCAATCCACACGAGTTGAACCCTAAAACAGTGCAGATTGTAAATCCATATGAAAAATCTTACAAAGATCAAAGTAAAACGAACAATTAAAAAGAGGAAATTGGAAGGATAAGAGGAATTGATTGATCAAACCAACAGATCGCCTTTTTCAAAGCCGGGACTTGGGTACAGATTGGCGACATCTATCAACAGCCGCAAGAAAACTAAGATGGATTTTGGCATCATTACCACTGAAGGATTCCACTACTAGTCACTTTCTCACCGTCTTCGAACACCATCCTTCTCTCATCACCACCAGACGACATCGGTAAGGCGACTTTGACATCGACATGGAGGAGCATCCCCAGATACTTCGACATCGACATGGAGGAGCATCGCCAGATACTTCCACATCGGCCTCCTAGACGAGATTAGGGACGAATGTTGATTGCCACCTACTAACGATCGATAATTTGTTGTTCGTCGATCGAAGATCTCTCGCTCGCGGTGGATAGGGTTTCTCCACTTCGTTTCTCGCTGGAGAGCAGGATGGAGCAGAGAAAGGAAGCGAGGGTATTTCCGTCTTTTCGAAATATTTTCTTTCATATTTGCAAAATTGCCACCGCTTCTCCATAATGAACGAGCGCGAGTGCGATGCAGCGGATCATCTCCCATTTTTAATCTCAACCGTAGGTTGATTGATCTAAGGGCTGAGATGTGTCCTCGCGTCCTCACCGTATACTTCGTCCTCACCTGAGCCGTCCTCTGTTCCCTTATTTCTTTCCTCTTATAAGAACTTTCTACTTTTTGATTATAAATATTTACCACATTACCCTCATAAAAACTTTTCAATTACTACAAAACCCACAACAATCCAAATTACCTTTTTACTTTTATCTGTCTCATCATTATTATACTCACATCTTAACCCTTTAATTTTCCTCTCTCCTTATTTTCTCATCCCAATACACTATTTTTCCTCTTTTTCTTCTACTCTCCTCTTCTTAATCTTTGTGAATTTTGTGGAAGAGGAAGTAAATAGGGGGACGGAGGGAGTAGTGCAGTACACATGTATTTTATTATTATTGTAAGGAGTAGTTTACTAAAAAGATAGGACATCTGAACTTTTATTTGTTTATTTTTTGAGGTTTTGGTTTAAACCACCCGTTATTTGCCCAAATTTGCAAGGAACCACCCGTATCTTCGTTAATGATTCTAAACCACCCAAAACTTGCCTTCCGTTAACAAAGTCACACCCAAACCATAATTTTGTTAGCATTACCGTCTAAACACGCGAAAAGACTAGACTGCCCCTTGGTTTTTGTTAAAATTACACTAAAAATTGACCTTGTTACTATTGTTCATCGTCTTCAACCTCACCTTCAATGGTGACTTTGCAAACTTAGAATGACAATTCATGATTCCGGCCACCACAGCTCTAGATTCTTGAGGGGAATGAAAGAGGAGGAGAAATAGACCATAATGGGAGTGTTTAAAGTCTGGAAATCGAAGAAAAAATGGAGGAACAAGGAAGAGGCCAAGCTCGACCTTCAATGGCACATCACGATTCCGGCCACAAAAACTCTAGATTCTTGAGGGGAATGAAAGAGGAGAAGAAATAGACCATAATGGGAGTGTTTAGAGGTTGAAAATCGAAGAAAAAATGGAGGAACAAGGAAGAGGCCGAGCTCGACCTTCAATGGCACATCACGATTCCGGCCACCACAACTCTAGATTCTTGAGGGGAATGAAAGAGGAGAAGAAATAGACCATAATGGGAGTGTTTAGGGAATGAAAATCGAGTGTTTGAGTCAAAATCCGAATCGACCTAGGGCGTTTTGTGGGAGGTTGAGGATGATGAACAGTAACAAGGTCAATTTTTTAGTGTAATTTTAACGAAAACGAAGGGGCAATCTGGTCTTTTCACGTATTTAGACGGAATGCTAACAGAAATATGGTTTGGGTGTGACTTTGTTAACGGAAGGCAAGTTTTGGGTGGTTTAAAATCATTAACGAAGATACGGGTGGTTCCTTGCAAATTTGGGCAAATAACGGGTGGTTTATACCAAAAACCTCTTATTTTTTCAATCAGGTAAAAAGGTAAAAGATTCGTATGAAAATATATACTATTTGGAACACCCTAAAAGTTTACTTGACACACACTTATCTTCGTCACGAATGTATTAGAGACGATTTTCGTCACGAAAAAAACATACCAGAGATTTGTCACGAAGAAACTGAGGACTTCCGTCTAAAAAAAATTGATTTGTCACGTATGTCCTATATATCTTCGTGACAGATGTCCTTGGAACCTTCGATGACGAATGTCTGGCCATATACCTTCGTGACGAAGAATAGTTACTATACATATGTGACAAATGTCTGGCCATATACCTTCGTGACGAATGTATGAGTGTGTTAAATAAAATTTTAGGGTGTGCTAAATAAAGACTTTGTATTTTTATCCTATGCACAATCTTTTATATTCATATGCACATTTATTTATATTTATATAAAGATTCGCAAATTTGTATATGTCTTTGACAATATATAAAAAATACAAAAACATGTTTGTCTGTGCATGTGAATGAGAAGAAATGTACATGTGACTAGAGAAAAGTGTTCATGTATTCGTATATTCGTAGAATAAGACCATTCTCACCTGATGTCACTCTGCCCGTTAAAATGTCACCGAGGGGAGAATAGTCGTACAATATATCTCTAACATTATTTGTAATACAAGTCAACACCCAAACTGGCAAAAAAAAACAAAAAAAAAAACTAAAAGAAAATTTAAAAGCAAGAGTCGCAAGTCGATCCGCAACCGCATTCGCTTATCGGAATATATGACAGAACTGGATTAACCGTTTCTACAAAGAAGTCTTGTGCCAAAAAAACTAGACACCATCACGTTTATATGAAACTAGACACCAACCCCCTTCTTGAACTTCGGTTTAGATTAGCCAAACCCCTTCTTGAACTTGGCTAACTAGCCCAAATACACTTTTTGCAAATTGCAAAATAATTACACAACTTGTATATCCATGATTATTAAGATAACTCTTTTGATTCGGGTATTCATATGCACATCGCTTTCTTATTCTCAATGTGATTGATATAAAAAAAAAAAAAACTTTGTTAAACAGAGACGATAATGAATTAATGATAATTTCTTCCTTTATTACATGGCATCTTTGCACATGACTATGTGATCAACGGGATAGAGTATAAATAATAATGCACAGATAGCTTTCGTGGTGTTGATATCAATAGTCTTATAAGAAATTAAGAATCAATCACAAGCATTATTAGACTCAAGATGCAATATTATAAATCAATTCAGCAAACGATGTACTATAGTTAATGGTTTTCGTGGTGTTGATATCAACAGGGTGTGTTAGGTATATGATTTGTTGATTGAAATTGATTGAAAGGTGAACTTCCATACGATTATGTAGATAACATTTAACATTCACATTCTGTGTGTTTAAACATACTTTTATAATAACGTTAGGAAACCGAATTCAAAAAATTAAGGGTGATATTGATTTGATCTATTCGTTGAACAACAGAACCGATAGTTCTCTAGCTACGATCGATTCGATGAACAATTAAGTAAAGAATTTGAATGCAAGAAGACACACGGTATGTTCACGCGGTTCGGCAATCCCTAATCCGTGGAGTCTCAGTGGGGAGACTCAGCCCAACAATGCACTATGATGCACGAGGAGTTCACACAGAAGTTACAAAGCAAGGCAAGAACGACAAATCACAGAATACATGCAAGATCTAACACAGATCTAACAAAGAGATAAGTAAGAGAAGGAATTTGAGATTCGGCCCCCAATAGGCTGTTGTAGCTTCAAGGCATAAGCTACAATGAGAAACTAAGTCTTCAATCTTCAGAAATCACCACCCTAGGATCTCCGCAGAAGCACTTCAAGATCTCTCTCTCTTTCTCTGTAATCTCTCTCTTTTCTGTAATGAAATGCAATGAACAACGATCGAACTTAGGGCAAGCTTCTTCTTCACAAAGGCTTATATAGCTTGTCTTACCATATGGCTCAAGTGGGCTTCGTCCACTTGATCAACAGATACGGCCCAAACAAACACAACCCAAGAACAATATCCCAACTTACAGATATAACCCAATACCAGATTTTGCCTTCCAACCGGTTACCCGGGGTTGCAAATAATCCGGTTTCAGACTTAATCTTAAAGCTAGAACTAAGTCCTAAGCTATCTACCAATTCCTACACTTAAGCTTTGTTATACTAATGTGTAAACTACTTAGGTCATACATGAACTTAGGATTATAACACTTACAAATGCCCTCCTAATCCAAAGTCCATTAACCTCACCCAAGAAATTCTAATGCATTGTCGAACTCTTCTCCCCATGTCATCATTGACCCAATCTCACACCTCAGGTTACATCATCGATGTGAAGTGCATTCCTGCAGAAAACAAACTTGTTAGTAGTACAATTTTGGTTCCAAAATCAGCAGGATTCACATCACCTTTGATTTTCTTCACATCTATAACCTCATTCTCAACCAAATCTCGAATAAAGTGTAACCTTACATCAATGTGTTTGGTTCTCTCATGGTATACAGGATCCTTACAGAGAAATAAAGCACTCTGGCTATCAGTATAAAGTATAGGTAGATACTCTTTACCTTCAATCTCTTTCAGAATACCTTTCAACCATATAGCTTCTTTTGAAGCTTCAGTGGCTGCTATATACTCAGCTTCTGTGGAAGACAAAGCCACAATGGATTGTTGTTGACTTTTCCAGGAGATACAATTACCTGCCCAGGTGTAATAGAAAGCAGTAGTGGATTTCCTGGTGTCCTTGTTACTCCCATGATCAAAGTCTACATATCCCTTCAACTCATTTCTGGAATCAAACTCAGAATAAACAAGACCAAGATTGTTAGTCCCATTAATATATCTAAGCATATACTTCATGGCAGCCCAATGTCTAGAACCAGGTCCAGACATGTATCTACTAAGTACACTCACAGAGAAAGTCAAGTCAGGTCTAGTGCACAACATAGCATACATCAAAGAACCTACAGCTACATCATAAGGAACATTCTCCATAGACTTATGATCATCTTCAGTGACCACATATTCTTTCCTAGATAACTCCATATGCCCTCCTAAGGGAATTGGAGCTGACTTAGACTGAGACATAGATAATTTATCAAGCACCTTTTTCAGATAATCAGATTGTGAAAGAAACATGGTTTTATTTTCCCTATCTCTAACAATCTTGACACCTGAAATTTTCTGTGCAGGACCAAGATCCTTCATATCAAAATGTCTCTTTAGGTCATATTTCACACCAGCAATGACAACTTTGGAGCTACTGATAAGTAAAATATCATCAACATAGAGTAGAACATACAGAGGATGGGCAGACTTAGTGTTTTTAAAGTACAAGTAAGTATCATACTGACTTCTATGAAAACCCAAAGAAATCATACAAGCATCAAACTTTTTATTCCACTGTCTAGGTGACTGCTTTAGACCATAGATAGATTTATTTAATAAACACACATGATCAGGTTTATTTTTATCTATAAAACCCTTAGGTTGACTCATATGTATAGTCTCAATCAAATCACCATGTAAGAATGCAGTTTTCACATCCATCTGTTCAAGTTCCCAATCAAACACAGTAGTCATAGCAAGCAAAAGTCTCATGGTTTTATATTTCACAACTGGGGCAAAAATGTCATTATAATCCACTCCTTCTTTTTGAGTAAAGCCTTTGGCTACTAGCCTAGCCTTAAATCTAGGTGGATCAAGTAAAGAACTGCCCTCTTTTAGTTTGAAAATCCATTTACAGTCAATGACCCTAGCTATATCTGGTTTCTTAACTAAAGTCCAGGTATCATTAGCATCCATAGACTGTATTTCATCATTCATAGCTTTAAGCCACTCATTAGACTGTTTACAATGTATAGCTTGTTCAAAAGTGTCAGGAGTATAAGACTTCACAACATCAGCAACCATGAAAGCAAACTCAGCAATTTTATTGTAGCTTTCAACTAAATTAACATTATACTTTCTGTTAGGAATCCTAGTTCTAGGTTCTCTATCCCTAACAAGTTGATAGTCAGCTAAATCATTCACAACAGTATTAGGAGTACTATTGTTAGAGGATTCAGCTATAGTATCAATGTTAATAGATGAGTTTTGAGAGTTACTTACTGCCCCCACCTAATTGGTGAGGGTGCAGAGCAACATGGTTGTCCTTGGTGTTTCCTTGAAGTTCATCATTTAGGGAATGCTCCATTCCTTCTTGAGAAGTTCCAGTCTCAGAAGATTGGATGCTGTGAGAGTGACCAATGTCAAACTCCTCCTCTTCAGCTTGTGGTGGATCATAAGAGTAGGAAGTTGATACTATAGCTGAATCCTCTAACACTGGTCACCTTGAGAGTGACCAGTGCTTCAAGCTACTTGCGGACACGAGTTGCAGCTCGTGTCTGCAAGTAGCTTGAAGCACTGGTCCAAGAGATGGAATTCTGGATGAGTAGCAGGCGGAGATTGCTGTAAGAGACGAACCACCTCCTGACTGTCACTTTCAATATGGACGAACAGTAGGCGTGTATCCAAGGCAAGAGACAAGCCATGGAATACCGCCCAAAGTTCTGCACGGAATGCTGAACAAACACCGCATCTGAACACAAAGGCCCGGCTAAAACGTCCTGTACAATCCCAAAGAATGCCTGCTCCGCCAGCTATCCCGGGATTGCCCTTCGAGACAGGATCCGTGTTTAATTTTAGCCAAGGTGTAGATGGAGCCTGCCAAGATGCTTGTAGCTGCACAACAGTTGTTGAAGGAGATGGATCGGCAGGAGCAAACACCCCAGGTGTAGCAGTGTCTTTGGCATTCCAGAAAGCTGTAACAACGGCCGAAACACGCTCAAGCAACGACTGTAACTCAGTTGCACCATTAAAACACAAAAAATTTCTATCTTTCCATATGTACCATATGAGTAAAGCGAAATGGGAACTCCAGTGTTGATCTCGTGCAAGATTAGCATCCAACCATGACTGCATATCCATGGTGAAGAAGTTGGGATTGTTGTTGACAACAGGAAAGGTGAGCCACAAACGTTTGACAAACTGACAATCCTGAAGCACATGAAGACAACTTTCAGAACGCAACTGACAACGCGGACAAGCTGAGTTCGTAGCAATGTGACGACGCACCCGATTTTCATTAGAGAGGAAACATTCATGTGCAGAAAAAAACAGAAAGTGGCGTACGCGTTGATGCGTTGGGCATTTCCAGATTAGTTGCCACAGAGAATTTCCTGGTGTCAGATCTGCGGGAGAAATGCATTTACGGGCGGATTGCATAGAAAATTGCCCCGACGAGGTAAAGTTCCAAAAGTAACGATCAGTAGCATCAGCTGCAGGTCGTAGCACAACTGAGGAGAGTTGTAAACGGACTGATGTCGGCAGGAACTGAGGTGGTGGAATAGGCTGCGTTGCTACTAAATGCAGCGGCTGGTCTTGTATCCATGGGTCACGCCAAAATCTCGTAACATTACCATTACCGACTGACATACGAATCCCTTGCTTAAGGACCTGAGCTCCATGACAAATTCCACGCCACGAAGTTGAAGAATTCGGTGGGCAATGAAACATATCAATACACGATCTGCCTGCCGTATACTTTCCTTTGAGGATCCGGGCCCAGAGAGAGTCGGGTTCTTGAAGAAGACGCCAACCAAGCTTTGCCAACGCTGCTGAGTTGCTAGTACGCATCGTTCTAACAACCAGACCACCTCTCGACTTGGGCTTAGTTACTACATCCCAATGAAGCAAATGAGTCTTTCTGTGACCTGGCGTGGATCCCCAGATGAAACCCTGGACTCGCCGATCTATGGCATCACAAATCGAGCGTGGAATAAACGAAGCTTGCATAACATGAAGAGGCAAGCTCGTCAAAACTGAGTTTGCAAGGGTGACTCGCCCCGCAAGAGACAGAGTTCTAGATTGCCAACCACTGAGTTGCTTTGACACCTTGTCAAGTAAAAAATTATACTTGCTGATTGTCATTCGGTCACAGATTGTTGGGATGCCCAAGTATGTACCCAAATCCGCTGTAACCGGGACGTTGAGCAGGGCGGAGACAGCAGCCTGCACATTTGCTGCTAGGGACGGTGAAAAAAGAACAGAACTCTTGGCATAATTAACTCTTTCCCCGGACAGCGCGCAGAAATTTTCAAGACATGTCTTCATGACCTGAGCTTGTGCCATAGTTGCTTCGCCAAACAAGAGCAAATCGTCTCCAAAAAACAGATGTGACACAGAAACATCACCCACCTGAGCAGGACGCCAAGCACCCACATTCACTGCTTCCTGGATGATGTGAGATAATCGTTCCATACATAGCACAAACAAATATGGCGATAGTGGGTCGCCTTGACGTACCCCTCGTGTCAGGCGGAAATTGCCACCCAGAGCGTCGTTCCATAACAACTGCATTGAGCCTGAAGTTTGGCACGCCATGATTACCTGAATAAGATGAGACGGGATCGCAACCGCAGCAAGAACATGCTGCAAGAAATCCCACTTGACCCGGTCATATGCCTTTTCAAGATCCACTTTGAGAATCATGAAATGACTTTCATTATCAGCTTTCATAGAATGAAGGACTTCCTGTACCACCACGACGTTGTCTACAAGATGTTGTCCCGGGATGAAACTAGACTGAGCCGGTGACACAAGGGTGTGCATAACTGGCTTTAGGCGGTGTACAATGGCCTTTGTTGCAACTTTAAAAACAACATTCAGCAAACTAATAGGTCTCGGCTGAGAAGGTGATAAGCGGTATTTTACATAGCGCTACTATAGGTTATTAGCTCATTTTGTATAGGATTATGCTAGATGTTATGATGTATTCTGTAATCATGGAGTTCTGGAGAGTTGAGTCACATATGAGATTACAGAGGATGATGCGGAGCATTGAAGCATAAGAAGAGGAGTCAAAGCTGATGAAGACCACAGGATGAAGACGAAGACGAAGCATTGGAAGCAGCTGAAGACGAAGCCACAGAAGCAATTCCGCGACCGCGGGTCCCAAACCGCGATCGCGGAAATCCGCCAGAGAAGACTTTCTTCATTTGCCCGATTTAGTATGTTGTGTTTACTTCTGTAACGTTTTTCACACGTTTTTAGCTTTAATTTGGCAGTTGAATTCTGCAGAAGACTTATATGTTTAGGTGTTGATGATCTTCTATCATCTTCTACATTCCATTTCCAAGTTTTAGAGTTTTCTCCCAAGAACTTCATGAGTTGCTGAAGTTTCCATTGTTTTGCTTGACATTTGAAGCTTTCGGATTGATTAAGTTGTGAGATTCCTTTCCTTTGTTCTATTCATATTGATTGTCTCTATTCTCTTGTGTGTATTGTTATTGAATTAGATTTGCTCATTTAGATTGGCCATCTAAGTAGTTTCATCTCATTCATATTGCTATTGTTTGGTTATTTCTAGTTGAAATATCATACTTGTTTGTAGCACACACAATTTGCATGAACTAGTTGTGAATGTCAATTGTGAAGAGAATTGAGTACATGTCGAGTATCTGACTAGTTGTCTATGATATTGCATGTATCTATCCATTCCTGAACTTAAATATGCTTTATTATTGAATCTTGATAGTTTCAAGGTTATAATTGAGTAAGGGTTATTAGGACTAGTTGGACTAATAACTACATTAGAACAGAGATTAGAACGATCATATGAGTAATTCGACATAGGATTAAAAGGAGTTTATGATCAACTTGTTAATCTGTTAGTGGATAATTGTCGAGTGAAACACCTTCCATTGATATATTTACAAACCAAATCAACCTTCGTTACTTTGTTCTTAAAACATACCAAAAAAAACCCCATTTGGTTACTTACACTTGTTAATCATAATTGTTACTTTAAGAATCGATAACTTGATTCCCTTGGGATTCGACCCTTGCTTGCCTACTATACTTGTTAGTGAGCTTGTTAGGATTACTTGACTTGGCATACGACAATTCGCCTTGTCAAATTTGGCGCCGTTGCCGGGGAATCAAATTTTCTTTTCTTTAAAGTTCTTGTTTTGATTAACCTTAGTGTTGACTAGTGAATGGTCAACACCCGTTCTACTAATCAGTCTGTTTTTATTCTTGATCCAGAAATCGAGAGGACTTTCCATCGAAATCAGAGAGAGAACAGAGTTGAGACTGAAACAGGTGCAATGGAAGACGACCAGTTGTTGACTCCCGAGCAAAGAGCTCTTGCTGATACCCAACGTCAATTGGCTGAAATTCAGTTAGTTGTTAATGCCCAATGGGAATTGCTTGAGGCAAGGCAAGATGCAAATGCCCAATGGGAATTACTACTCCCAATCTGACACAGCAACCTCAAGCTGTGGTTCTTCCACCCCTTGCTCATGGGGTGACTTTTGAGCTCAAGTCAGGGGTGATCAATCTGCTTCCCACATTCCATGGTTTGCCTGGTGAGGATCCGATCATGCATTTGAGTCAATTCCATGACACTTGCATGACAACCAAACCACCAAATGTCACTGAGGAGCAGATCAAGATGAGAGCCTCCGGGTTCACTTTGAAAGATGGTGCTAGGTCCTGGTACTATCATTTGCCTACCGGTTCGGTAGATAGCTGGGAGAAGTTGCACAAGGTGTTCTTGGGTAAGTATTTTCCAGTTAAAAAGGCAAATGCTCTGAAGAAGGAAATTTCCCATGTAGAGCAAGGTGAAGATGAGACTCTCTATGATTACCTTGAGCGTTTCAAGGGGTTGTGTGCTAGTTGCCCTTTTCATGGGTATGATACCGAGGACCTGGTCCTACATGTTTGCAATGGTCTCCTTAATCATGAAAGAAGAATGGTAGACGCTGCTTGTGGTGGGAGTATTCTCAACATGACACCAGAAGATGCCATGGAAAAGTTGCAAGACATGGCTGAGAGCACTAGGAGTTTTGGTAGGACATACACTAGGAAAGGAGTGAATTCCACAAGCTCAGGAGACCCCGCTCTTATGACCGAGCTCGTTGAGCTAAAGAAGATGATCTCTCAGCTGCACAAAGGACATCAGCAGGTAAAGGCATGTGGTATTTTCTCTGACCCTTCTCATTTTACAGACAAATGCCCTGAGCTTCAAGATGATGATGTTGCTGAAGTCAATGCTGCTGGTGGATATGGACCTCCACGACCTCGAAATGATCAGCCGAACAACTACAATCCGAGGTATAGAGATCATCCAAATTTCAGATGGCGTGATCAGAATGAACCCCAACCTCAAGCTCAAGCCCCACGACCCAATTCTAGACCTTCAACTGCAGATATGTTGAGATCATTGACTCAGAATTTCACAACCCATGTCCAAACTACTGAGTCTAGTATCAAGAACATGGAGAAACAGATAGGGCAGTTGGCTGAAGCTGTGACCACTCTTGCACAACAAAAATCCAATTCTCTACCATCTCAGACGGTAGTGAATCCGACCAGAAATGTTAGTGCTGTGACAACAAGGAGTGGAAAAGTGTTGGAAAATGCTGCTGCTGAAAATGTAGATTCTGAAACAGGTGAAAATCCACGACCGCGGGATGAGAACCGCGATCGCGGAACATGTTCTGGAGAAACAGCGTCAAATCCCTGACCGCGGACTGACAGCCGCGATCCCGGAAATGCTCCTGGCGAATTGGTTTTTGGAGGACTTTTCAAAAGATGCTGGAGCTGAAGTCGAGGACCGGGGTGACTTCCGGTTGAGGCAAGACGACTATGTCCGCCCCGACTTCCCACCTCTCAACTCAACCAAACCTCCCGCTCCTTTTCCGGATGCTTTGAAGGACACTAGGAGGCCGGAAAATGATAAGGATCTATTCGAAACCTTCAGCAAATGTGAGGTAAATATCCCTTTACTCAAACTCATTAAAAGTATTCCTAGATATGCTAAGTTCTTGAAGGAACTTTGCACCATCAAGAGGAATCAAAACTTGAAGGGACAGCAGAAGGTGACGGTAAGCGAGCGTGTCTTCGCTGTATTCCAAAGGCAAATGCCTAAGAAGTGCAGCGATCCGGGCATGGCAAGGATTCCTTGTCGTATAGGTGATACTCACTTTGAGAGAGCTATGCTTGATCTTGGTGCATCTATAAATGTTTTACCTTACTCGTTGTATAAGATGCTTGGTTTAGGTCCTCTTCATGAAACCAGAATGATTATTCAACTAGCTGATAGGTCTACTGTTTATCCTAAAGGTGTAGTTGAGAATGTTTTGGTATTGGTTGATAATTTGTTCTTTCCTGCTGACTTCTTTGTGTTAGACATGGAACATGATGGTCAGGCTGCACCTATTTTGTTAGGAAGGCCTTTTATGAGAACCGCTAACACAAAGATTGATCTAGCTAGTGGGTCTCTTACTTTAGAGTTCGATGGGGGAAGTTGTACAATTCAATATTTTTGATGATATGAAGCACCCCATTGAAGATGTTGCTTCTATTTGTTCTATTGATGTGATTGATCCTATAGTTCAAGATACTTTTAATATCTTTGGCTTGGATGAATTGCAATGTGTTATGGAAAACAACATCATTCACCCACCACAAGTTAATCTCTCTCTTTCTCCTGATATTCATAGGGTTCTAGCTCAGCTAGACACGTCAGGTAGATCTTTGGCCGACAGGCCCATGTTACTGACTTTGGAGAGCGAGAAGCTCCTCCCTTCTGTTTTGCAGGCACCAGTGATTGAGCTTAAGAAATTGCCAGAGCACCTGAAGTATGCTTTTCTTGGAGAGAATGATACCCTCCCGGTAATCATCTCTAGTAAGTTGTCAGGTGAGCAAGAGAAGAGATTGGTGATGGTGTTGAAAGAGCACATTACAACTCTTTGGTGGACTATTGCCGACATCAAGGGAATTAGCCCTTCCACCTGTATGCACAAGATCCTACTTGAGGAAGGAGCTAAGCCTTCTAGGCAACCCCAAAGAAGATTAAACCCACCTATAATGGAGGTGGTCAAGATGAGGCAGTATACTGTTTCTGTCGAGCACTTGAGAGATATCTTGGGGATCACACGTGGTCCCTCGGATAATTATGAGGAAGTTGTTGGTGATCGCCACATTCATATGTGGCAAACTTGGACAGGTGTTCCGAGGGATGCTGTTGGGAACGACTACAATTATCACCTCTCTCATCCTTGTCTCAGGCTGACACACAAGGTGTTAGCCATGGCTTTCTTTGGCATGAATGAGCTCAACAAAGTTCCTTCTTATGTGCTCAAGTATCTCTTTAGTCTCATGCCGGAGTGTGAGTTTACCCCCGATTGGGTTTGGCTCTTTGTTGCTTCTTGCAAGACCGCCCGGAACAAAGCAAAGGGGAAGATTGCCTTGGGAGGCATGATCACTTTGATTGTGCAGGCGGTGGTTGAGGACTTTCTAGATCTTGATGTGGAAGGTAGTCCTGACCCTTCTGTTGGACCTTATCAGTATGATCTGCGGTTCCTAAGGTCCACCGTCCATCTGTTGCGTGGTCGTCCTGACGAGTGGGTATGGGTTGGTGAGCCTGAGATAGCCATGCCTCATCCGTTTGTCTACGGTCCTGCTGAGACTTTCCGGCTGGCACCTGTTCCCACTGCGCCTCGTGCACCTGCTAGACGTCGTGCACGGGGTGGGATTTCCATTCGAGAGCCGGTTATGGCTGCTGCTGACGCCGATGATGATGATGATGATGAGATGATGCCTGATGCTCAGGCCCATTTTGGCGTCGGATCATCTAGTGGAGCTGCTGATAGCTCCAGTATCCCCTGGGAGCAGAGGTTGTTTGATCAGATGCATGGGATGCAGTAGAGTTACATTCAGTTCTACTCTGAGTTTGACTCCTTCAGGTCGTCTTATGCTGCTGATATACGAGGTTTGCAGCAGTCGATGAGTGGGATGCAGCTGGAATTTCAGGGCTGGAGAGAGGAGGTTCGGAGTTCTTGGTTCCATCAGAACCCCGATCTTCCACCACCGGGTAACCCGGATCAGTGAGCTACTCTCTTCTCTTCCTCATTTATTTTCTATGTCTTTCACACTGAGGACATTGTGTACTTCAAGTATGGGGGAGAGGGATTTAGTTTACTGCTTATCTTTAGAGTAGTTTCCATTCGGTTGTTTGAATTCAGTTCTTATTTATTTAAAAAAATAAAAATAATAATAATAAACAGAAAAAGCCATAAAAATGTTAAAAAAGGCAAATGAAAATCCTGGGATGGGCTGAAAACCTGAAAGGGCGGTTCCATGCAAAAAGCAGGTAGTCTGGTCGGCAATAGGCTGAGGCAAAAGTGGACTTGAGAGATGTGAGCCAATTGTGAGTTATCTAGCAAAATGAAATGAGTGGCTAGGTGAAAACCCTTCGGGGAGCCTAGGCAGAATGAGTGAAATGAGTGTCTTAGGACCATTTGTTGCTGCTGGCGAGGTGTCATAAGAAGTGGTGATATAAGGAGGAAATGGTAGGCCACTATGGAGGGATAAGGAGCTAGATAGAAGCTAGGATTAGATTTATCTTTTGTACTCACTATGGTGTTTCGAGGCGAAGTGTGTTTGTAATTTGTAGTTCATTCTTTCTCTATACTTCCTGAGATCTATGTGTGCTGATTGTAAGGGTAAGTTTCATTTAGCTTACTCGGGGACGAGCAAGGTCTAAGTATGGGGGAGTTTGATAAGCGGTATTTTACATAGCGCAACTATAGGTTATTAGCTCATTTTGTATAGGATTATGCTAGCTGTTATGATGTATTCTGTAATCATGGAGTTCTGGAGAGTTGAGTCACATATGAGATTACAGAGGATGATGCGGAGCATTGAAGCATAAGAAGAGGAGTCGAAGCTGATGAAGACCACAGGATGAAGACAAAGACGAAGCATTGGAAGCAGCTGAAGACGAAGCCACATAAGAAATTCCGCGACCGCGGGTACCATACCGCGATCGCTGAAATGCCACCTGAAGAAGCCAAATCACAGAAGAAAATCCGCGATCGCGGGTCCCAAACCGCGATTGCGGAAATCCGCCAGAGAAGACTTTCTTCATTTGCCCGATTTATTATGTTGTGTTTACTTCTGTAACGTTTTTCACACGTTTTTAGCTGTAATTTGGCAGTTGAATTCTGCAGAAGACTTATATGTTTAGGTGTTGATGATCTTCTATCATCTTCTACATTCCATTTCCATGTTTTAGAGTTTTCTCCCAAGAACTTCATGAGTTGCTGAAGTTTCCATTGTTTTGCTTGACATTTGAAGCTTTCGGATTGATTAAGTTGTGAGATTCCTTTCCTTTGTTCTATTCATATTGATTGTCTCTATTCTCTTGTGTGTATTGTTATTGAATTAGATTTGCTCATTTAGATTGGCCATCTAAGTAGTTTCATCTCATTCATATTGCTATTGTTTGGTTATTTCTAGTTGAAATATCATACTTGTTTGTAGCACACACAATTTGCATGAACTAGTTGTGAATGTCAATTGTGAAGAGAATTGAGTACATGTCGAGTATCTGACTAGTTTTCTATGGTATTGCATGTATCTATCCATTCCTGAACTTAAGTCTGTTTTATTATTGAATCTTGATAGTTTCAAGGTTATAGTTGAGTAAGGGTTATTAGAACTAGTTGGACTAATAACTACATTAGAAAAGGGATTAGAACGATCATATGAGTAATTCGACATAGGATTAAAAGGAGTTTATGATCAACTTGTTAATCTGTTAGTGGATAATTGTCGAGTGAAACACCTTCCATTGATATATTTACAAACCAAATCAACCTTCGTTACTTTGTTCTTAAAACATACCAAAAAAAACCCCTTTGGTTACTTACACTCGTTAATCATAATTGTTACTTTAAGAATTGATAACCTGATTCCCTTGGTATTCGACCCTTGCTTGCCTACTATACTTGTTAGTGAGCTTGTTAGGATTACTTGACTTGGCATACGACAATTCGCCTCGTCAGAAGGACGGGTAGGATTATCCGACTTGGGAATCAGAATCATACGGGAGTCACAAAGCCCCGGAGGAAAAGCACATTCGTTCAACAAACCCAGCGCCATCTCAGTGACTTGGGGTCCGACAACATTCCATTATTTCTGAAAAAATAAAGCATGGTAACCATCCGACCCCGGTGCCTTATACGGGCTCATAGAATGAAGTGCTCGCCAAATATCATCATATGAGAAGTGTTGCGTTAGCTGCTCAATAGAACCGTGTTGCAGCTGGGGAAATGAGACTCAATTCACAAACTGATCTGGGCGCAAAACATCGTGCTCAACATCAGTAGTATACAGACGTTGAAAAAATTGCAGAACAAAGGAGTGCAGTGCCTGCGGATCAATAACCCACGAGTCATCCTCTTTCTGAAGTGCCAGAATCTTTTTCGCTCGACAGCGAATGATGGTGGACAAGTAATAATATCTCGTATTTCTATCGCCATCCATGAGAAATTTAGAACGGGATTTCAGAAACCATAATGTTTGTTCTTGATCAAGTGCTCGTTCCAGTTCAACTCGGAGAGTGCATTCCAACTGAATCAGAAAGGCAGATGGTCGAAGAGCAAGAGCACGGCGGGTACCTTCAAGCCGAGCCCAAAGGCTGCGTTTTCGTAGGAAAATGTTCCCAAAAACAGATGAATTCCAGTTTTGCAGGTCCTGGGAGAGAATTCAGGGCCGGGCAGATAGGATCAGCTGTCGGCCAAAAAGCTTCCACAAAATCTTGGAACTCACTATGTGCCAACCAAGCTGCCTGAAACATGAAAGGACGAATTGATTGCGAGGACGGCAACGCTGTCTATAAACGAATCAGCAACGGAAGGTGATCTGAGCAAGGAGCTGACAAGTGTTGTACAGTTGCCTCAGAAAAACGCAATCGCCAATCAGCCGAGCACAAGGCTCTGTCAAGGCGAGCAGCAGTACGCGTGGCCAAGGTGTTTCCGCGTGACCAAGTGAATTGTGGTCCTGTAAAACCCAAATCAACTAACTGCAGCGAATCAATCCAGTCCGCAAAAACTTGAGAAGAACGATCAGTGGAGCGAGACGAGGTCATGCGTTCCTGACTGTTAATAGTTGCGTTGAAATCGCCTGCCAAAAGCCATGGACGGCGATTCCTGATTGCAAATTCCTCCAAATCCTGCCATAACTGTAATCTGTTATTAGATTGAGGAGAAGCATATATAGCATTTAAAAGCCACGATTCCTCCTCTCGACGGGAAATTTCCACAGTGATATGCTGCGAGTTGAGATTCATTGGCATAATAAAAACTTCAGCAGTACGCCAAAGTAACCATATCCCACCCGTAAAACCATCAGGATCAACCCTCAGCATTCCATCAAATCCAATCTGGCGACAAACTTGATTTGCACGAACGCCACTTATGTGAGTTTCCACTAGAACAATGACACGAGGGTCATGAATGCGAATGAGCTCGCAAAGAGAGGCAAGAAAATTAGAACTGCCAACACCTTGAGTGTTCCAAACTAACAGATTGAGATCCTTCATGGATAACTTGGAGTGTATTGGGCCACCAAACAAAGGGATGGATGGGCGTTGCATTGAAGCAGTATAAGAAAGTGTTGCGTCATTGAGACGCAGTATTGCATTCATGATTCTCGTTGGCATGGAGAATCGGTAGAGAAGTGGTTGATGTTCTGTCAAGAGGGGGGAGAACTCCACTACCATTTTGTTTGACAACTGATAAGCGGTATTTTACATAGCGCTACTATAGGTTATTAGCTCATTTTGTATAGGATTATGCTAGATGTTATGATGTATTCTGTAATCATGGAGTTCTGGAGAGTTGAGTCACATATGAGATTACAGAGGATGATGCGGAGCATTGAAGCATAAGAAGAGGAGTCGAAGCTGATGAAGACCACAGGATGAAGACAAAGACGAAGCATTGGAAGCAGCTGAAGACGAAGCCACATAAGAAATTCCGCGACCGCGGGTACCATACCGCGATCGCTGAAATGCCACCTGAAGAAGTCAAACCACAGAAGAAAATCCGCGATCGCGGGTCCCAAACCGCGATCGCGGAAATCCGCCAGAGAAACATTCTTCATTTGCCCGATTTAGTATGTTGTGTTAATTTCTGTAACGTTTTCACACGTTTTTAGCTTTAATTTGGCAGTTTAATTCTGCAGAAGACTTATATGTTTAAGGTGTTGATGATCTTCTATCATCTTACACATTCCATTTCCAAGTTTTGAGAGTTTTCCCCAAGAACTTCATGAGTTGCTAAGTTTCCATTGTTTTGCTTGACATTTGAAGCTTTCAGATTGATTAAGTTGTGAGATTCCTTTCCTTTGTTCTATTCATATTGATTGTCTCTATTCTCTTGTGCGTATTGTTATTGAATTAGATTTGCTCATTTAGATTTGCCATCTAAGTAGTTCCATCTCCTTCATATTGCTATTGTTTGGTTATTTCTAGTTGAAATATCATACTTGTTTGTAGCACACACAATTTGCATGAACTAGTTGTGAATGTCAATTGTGAAGAGAATTGAGTACATGTCGAGTATCTGACTAGTTGTCTATGGTATTGCATGTATCTATCCATTCCTGAACTTAAAGTTGCTTTATTATTGAATCTTGATAGTTTCAAGGTTATAGTTGAGTAAGGGTTATTAGGACTAGTTGGACTAATAACTACATTAGAACAGGGATTAGAACGATCATATGAGTAATTCGACATAGGATTAAAAGGAGTTTATGATCAACTTGTTAATCTGTTAGTGGATAATTGTCGAGTGAAACACCTTCCATTGATATATTTACAATCCAAATCAACCTTCGTTACTCTGTTCTTAAAACATACAGAAACCCCCCCCCCCCTTTGGTTACTTACACTCGTTAATCATTATTATAACTTTAAGAATCGATAACCTGATTCCCTTGGGATTCGACCCTTGCTTGCCTACTATACTTGTTAGTGAGCTTGTTAGGATTACTTGACTTGATATACAACAATTCGCCTCGTCAAATTTGGCGCCATTGCCGGGGAGTCAAATTTTATTTTCTTTAAAGTTCTTGTTTTGATTAACCTTAGTGTTGACTAGTGCAAAGCCTGTGATCGATGCCAAAGGGTTGGAAAAATTTCTAAATGAAATGAGATGCCACAAACACCATTAGTCTTTTGCGAGATTTTTGATGTTTGGGGTATCGATTTCATGGGACCCTTTCCTATCTCGTTTGGGAATCTATATATATTTCTTGCGGTGGACTACGTTTCCAAATGGGTGGAAGCGAAGGCCACCAGAACTGATGATTCCAAAGTGGTAGCAGGTTTCTTGAAAGAGAATATCTTTTCTCTTTTTGGGATACCCAAGGCTCTCATTAGTGACCAAGGAACTCACTTTTGTAACAAAACGGTGAGTGAACTTTTGAAGAAGTATCATGTCACTCAAAGGGTCTCTACCGCTTACCACCCCCAATCTAATGGACAAGCTGAAGTGTCCAATAGGCAAATCAAAGGGATCCTTGAAAAGACGGTTGCTCCGAATAGGAAAGATTGGAGCTTGAGATTGGATGATGCACTTTGGGCGTATAGAACCGCCTACAAGACTCCTATTGGTATGTCCCCTTTTCGCCTTGTATTCGGCAAAGCCTGTCACCTCCCAGTGGAATTGGAACACAAGGCGTGGTGGGCGGTGCAGAAGTGCAATATGGAGATGGATGTTGTAGGTGAGTATAGAAAGTTGCAAATCCAAGAGTTGGAGGAGACACGCCGGGATGCGTATGAAAATGTTGTGATCTACAAGGAGAAGACGAAGGCTTGGCATGACAAGAATATTTTGAGAAAAGACTTTAAAGTGGGAGATAAAGTCTTGCTCTATCAGTCTCGCCTTCAACTTTTCCCTGGAAAGTTGAGATCCCGTTGGAATGGACCATATGTTGTATCTCGCGTCTTTCCTCATGGCGCCGTGGAGTTGTTTGACAAAGACAGCCACAATGTTTTCAAGGTGAATGGTCAAAGGTTAAAACCTTACCATGAAGGGTTCACCAAGGACTCTTTGGATGAGTTGGCTCTAAAAGAGCCAAGTATTGAAGATTGAGAACGTAGTTTAAAGTCGAGCCACGACTCTAACCAAGGCGTTGCTTGGGAGGCAACCCAAGGTATTTCTTTTCGACTTTATTTTATTTTATTTCTTTTTGCTTGTTTTGTTTTCTTTTGTTTACTAACCTGTAGGAATAAAGCACGGGAATTGTCGGTATTATTTGGACGCCCAGCGTCCCGCTGTTACTAAAGGAATTGACGGTTGTTCCCTTTCGTGTTTTGAAAAAAAGAAAAAGAAAAAAAAAGAGCAAAAAATCGAAAAAGACAAAAAAAAGAGAAATTCAAAAACCCAATTTCTCCCATCTTCCTCTCAATTTCTCCTCCAGCAAACCCCAAATCCAAAATCTCCTCAAAATCTCTCCATCTCTTCCACCTTCTCCCGCAGCCCCCCCACTCCCAATTTCTCACTTCCCATCTTCCCCAATTTCCTCACCAAATTCCCTCACCAAAACCCTCTTCCACCACTCAAACCCCTCACCGGAGCCATCTCCTCGCCACTCTCGCCGTCGACCACCACCACAAACTCACCCACTCCCTCCTTCAAACTTCTCTCGCCGTCAACCCTACGACTCGTCGGAGGCCCTCCACGACACCACTCCCTTCCACGACACCATCTCCTCGCCACTCCGTTTATAATCCGTTAACTATTTACAGATTTAGCCTGAAAACTTTATATTTATTCATTTTTCTGCACAAATTGAAAAGTTGGGAAATAATTGTAATTAGATACAAAATTTGGGCTACCTAAATCATCTTCTCTTCCACATAAATCAGATCTGAGAAGCTTAAATTATTAGTCGGGGTGAGTTCGTCAAATTCGAAGCCGAATAAATGGAGCGGAGCGTCGATCGCCTGGGTATCAACCGTCGGAAGTTGAGGGGGCTCCATCTCGAATTTGTGCAGTCGTAGGTGTGTTTGTGGAGAGGTGGAGAGGTGGAGAGGCGGAGAGGAGGGAGAGGTCGGATTTGTGGTGCGGTCAGGGAAGAGGAGGTCGGCGTGTTGTCGGATCTGGAATCGAAGGTCAAAAGAGGAGAAAGAAGAGAGATCGGATAGACGAAAGGTCATCGTGTGGTTCCATTCCGGATGCCCGTCTCCATCTGGGTCGCTCTCTCCGCCACATCTCATCAACACATAACAATGGCGTCATCATGACATCAGCAGTCTTCAAACTCGCAACATTCAAGAGGAGGATTTAGCTGGAGTGGTTTAAAAAGGGGGGAAGTCCTCTCCTTCCGCAGATCTGCAATCCCGAGCTCTCTTTCCCCCAAATCTCTCCTTCAAAAATCTCCTCTGCAATTTCTCGTGGAAGAAGATGATTTTTGTGGAAGAAGATGATTTAGGTAGCCCAAATTTTGTATCTAATTACAATTATTTCCCAACTTTTCAATTTGTGCAGAAAAATGAATAAATATAAAGTTTTCGGGCTAAATCTGTAAATAGTTAACGGATTATAAACGGAATATGAAAACGGGTGGTGAATCGCTAACGGAAGTAGTTAAACGGGTGGTTTCCGGTAATATCAAATTAAAGGGGTGGTTTAGAGCAATATAGACACTTTTACGGGTGGTTTTCGGTAAAAACCTCTTTTATAAATCCCTATTTGAATTAGATTATCAAATCATATCCACAGAATATTATCAAATCATTATCACAGAATAAAATCCAACTATATTCAACATATTGGCATAATGGTGCTTCTTTGATTGTGTATGGAGTAGAATTTTATCTAACAATGGCGCTCCTTTGATGTTACAATATTGGCATAATGATATCTATAGTGGCAAGATTTACTGCAGAAAGTACTTAAAGAATTCTCATGTGTGGATCACAACAGTAGACTTTAGTCATAAGAATTACATCGAGTATTATTTAGTATATCATAAATCTTGTTGTTCTTATATAAAAAATAGGCAACTTAATTCCCATACCAGTAGCAAGTGTGATTACGATGATACATATTATTGGGTTACAATGTATCTTAAAAACATGGTTTCTTTCTCCCGTAAACAAGTTATAAAATGAAAGTTGCATATTGGAATTGTAGGGGAGTGCGTCGTCCACATTTTTGGACAGAATTATCTTATATTAAACGATCGCATAACATTGATCTATTCTGTTTAGCAGAAACAAAAAATAATGAAACACCAAGTAGTCAATTTATCAATAAAATGGGTTTTAAAAACATTTTTATATCTCCAGCTGATGGTACGAAAGGGGGTTTGTGGCTTCTTTGTTCTCACTTTCAGAAAGCTGAATTGTGTAATATTATTTTTAGAGAAACAAACACTATAATTTTAAAATATGAGGAATTGGATACTAAATTTATTATAATTTTTATTTATGCACCAAGTAAAGAGCATCTTAAGACGGATTTCTGGAATTTCATTTCTGACCTTATTCAAACGTATGAGGAGCCTCCGATTATAATAGGTGATTTTAATGACATTATTCAAACTGAAGATAAACATGGCGGAGATGCACCCACACATAGTAGATTTTCTAGACTCAATTCTTTTATGTCTCATCATGGACTCCTTAATCAATGCTATCAAGGTTACCCATTTACATGGAAAAGAACTAATAAAAATACTAATTCAACTATTTTAGAACGACTCGATCGGGCACTAATACATCCGAATATTATTAATTATTTTAGTAATATTATACTAACACATCTCCCATTTACTACCTCTGACCACTGCTGCATCACTTTACAATTAGGTGACAATATACACATCAAAAACTATCCTTTCAGATTTGATAACACATGGTTACAAAATGAATCTTATAAAAAGCTAGTTAATAGAATTTGGAACTTCCATTATAGAGGATCAACCATGTATAAACTTTTTATGAAACAGAAAAGACTCAAAAGTGAGACTAAAAGTTGGTCCAAAAGAAACACTAATAATGTTCAGGAACAACTTAAAATAACAGAAACTAAGCTTCAAAATTTACAAATAGAATGTTTTCAACAAGGTTTGTTACATAAAATTCCTTTATACAATAGGTTTGTTACAAAGTATAACAAACTACTCAAATTTCAACATACGTATTGGAAGCAAAGAGCTAAGGTTAAGAATTTTAAAGACTTGGACAAAAATACAAAATATTTTCAAACAGTGGTAAAAGTAAGAATTTATAAACAAAAAATAAATTCTTATGAATCACTAAATAAAATGATATACTATAAAACTGAAGATATAAAATCGGCCATCACAAATGATTTACAATCTAGATTTCAACCTCTACATAAAATAAATCTATCTGATAATGATTTCCAAATAATACCAACCCTCATTTCTGAAGATGATAATGAAATGTTATTGCAACAACCGTCACATACAGAAATAAAAAATGTTATATTTGAATTACCTCATAATAAAACTTCAGGACCAGATGGTTTTAATGCTGAATTTTATCAACATTTTTGACCTATTGTTGGACAATCAGTTATCCAAGCAATACAAGCATTCTTTCACTCAGGAAGAATATTAAAAGATTGTACTCAATCATTTGTTGCTCTAATACCAAAAATAGATAATCCAGTCTCCATTAATCATTAGAGACCTATCAGTCTGTGTTCCACAATATACAAAGCAATAACAAAATTAATGTCAAATAGACTTCGAAAAATCCTTCCTAAATTAATTCATCCTTGTCAAGCCGCTTTTGTACAAGATAGATCAATTTTTGATAATATTCTAATTTCTCATGAAATCTTTCACTCATTTCACCAAAAGAAAAAAGGGAAACGAGGATGGATGACTTTAAAGTTGAATATGGAAAAGGCATATGACAAAGTTCAATGGCCTTTCATAATCAAAATTCTTACTTCTTTTGGATTCAGTAAGACATGGATAGATCAAGTTATGACATGTATAACCTCTGCTTCATTTTCTGTCTTAGTCAATAATAAACTTGGCCCAACGTTCCAACCGAAATGTGGGTTACGTCAACCGAAATCTTGGTTATAGAGTACTTGGCACGAACACTACAAAAAGAAGCTGATAAAACAAACCATAAAGTTGGTATACAATTAACAAGAAATGGTACGCGTATTCCGTTTCTATGTTTTGCAAATGACACTATTATCTTTACCAATGCAAATATGAACAACATGAACTATATTAAAAGAGTATTGCAAAAATTTACAGATCTCTCTGGTCTTGCAATAAACTATCATAAAAGTTCCTTTCAGACCACACCTAATATTTCTAATGAACAGAGACGAGCCTTAACTTCCGTACTAAATCTTCAACAAATAACATCTATGGAAAAATATTTAGGTATACCAATAGTAAGAGGAAGAGTTAAAAATGATTGTTTTCAGTATGCGGTACAAGGAATGCGAAAACAATTATCTAGGTGGAAGGCAAATACAATTTTGCAAGCAGGTAGAACAATCCTTATACAATCCAATATTCTATCTAAAACAAATCATCTAATGCAGTGTTTTTCACTTCCTAAGGGTATCCGTGATCAACTTGATAAAGTTGCTAAAGACTTTTTCTGGAATAATAGTAATCCTGATTCCCGTGCAATTACCTCTTGGGATAACATTTGTAGACCAAAAGATTGTGGGGGACTGGGTTTACACAAAGCAACAGACTTGAACAACGCGCTTCAACAAAAGCTATTATGGAAACTTGTAACGGAACGGAATAATATATGGGTTCAAATAATATATCAAAAATACCCCCAGAATAATAATTTATTTACATATAAAAAGAAGCATAAACAATCATGGAAATTTTCAAGACTCTTACATCTTAGGGAACAATTTCAAAAAGGTATTGGATGAGAATTAGGTAATGGCAATAATATAAATTTTTGGACAGATAATTGGATATCAAACACAAATCTTAGAGAGTTTTTTGGCTCCGCTAATAATAATATTAATTCAAAAGTTTCAGAATTTATTACACATACAAAAGAATGGGATATACCAAAATTGAATGAAATCTTACCAAGCCATATAGTCTCAAAAATAATATGCGTCTACATTCCTAAAATTAATATGGAAGACAAAATAGTATGGACTCCAGATATATATTCCTGGTTATGGAATTTTCAGCTAGAAAATTTAACATCACCAATAAAAATTATAAAACCAATGATATATATTCATGGTTATGGAATTTGAAACTACAACCTAGATATTTAAATTTTCATTGGAAAATAATTTCCGACAATCTCCCAACTACGGAAAGACTCAATAAATATTACAATAGAGTCCCTTCCCAATGCTCCTTGTGTAATAATCCGATAGAATCAAGAGAACACATATTATTTGAATGTCATCATACTATTATGCAAGCACAAAAATTTGAGCGACTACTAAATTTCAAATTTAATATTCGAAATCAAAATGGTGGATCTTTTCAAGAGAAGCTTATACATTTAATTAATATTCTGAAACAGAGAAAAATAAATTAGAATCTTTAATATTTCTATGGTACTCTCTTTGGATTAACAGAAATGCAGTAGTATTTCGTAAAAATACAAACTCAACAAAGGAACCTTTTAGAATAGATTTAGACCAATATAAATTTTGGGAAGCTTCTTCTAATACTTCTAAAGGACCGAAGATGAAAAATCTAAAAAACAGAAATAAAGCACATAATATGAGATGGAACAAGCCACCAACTGATTGGATAAAAGTTAACTTTGACGGGTCATTCCAATCAACAGACAATTCATATATAGGATGTATTGCCAGAAATAATTTGGGTACAACTATTGATCTGTATCATAAAAAAGTATATTCACCCTCCCCTCTTGTAAGGCATTATATGCGGTGCAATTGGCCCTAAAATTGAATTGTAAAAATATTATTCTGGAAGGAGATAATCTCACGGTGATAAACTCTATTAAAAAAATTTGGAAAATACCTTGAGAAATTCGTAATATAATTTTAGATATCCAAAATATTTCAAAATCTTTTGAAAATTTTCAAGTTTTTCATTGCTTCAGAGAACCAAATAAAGCAGCAGATTTTCTGGCTAGGTCAGAAATCAACATGCATTTTCTAAAAATTGTACTATCCTCTAATCAGGATGGAGTTTTATCTGATTCTTATATCACAACAATGACGCCGATTTTCTTGCAGTCGAGTCTGCGTTGTGCTCACTCGAACGTTTTTAGGATCATCTGCGAGGATGGTCAGGAATTGTTACCTGTTTTAAGGTAAGACTCCGCTTATGGCCTTTATCAAAAAAAAAAAAAACTATATTCAACATATAGCCGACTAAGCTAGTAAGCTTTGCCAATAAGCAATATATCTACATATAAGGAAAGGGTGCGGTTGCGACGATAATAGTTTAAAATGAGAACGTGAGAATGATTAATGTCCATTAAAATATACTTAAATGTGCATCAAAATATACTTAAATGTGCATCAAAATTTCTGATGCACATCTTTTAAAAAATTGATGCACATATACAATTTTTACCTGAATGTTCAATTTCTCAGTAAATGTTCTTTAAAAAATGAAAGTTCTTCAAATTTTTGATGTTTTTAAGTTTGGTAACGAATGTGCAACAAATTAGTACTAAATGTGCATCAATTTACTACTAATGTGCATCATTCTCACGTTCGTATTTTAAAGATTATTCTCACCCGAGACTTTCCTATAAGGAAATTATATTTTACGTCAGATACTATTATACTAAAACAAGATACTCCGGTATTTATAATATAATATAAAATCGCCAATATTAAGTTGCCTGATATACAATTAACCGTACTTCAGGTTGCTGAGACATAACGAACCACCACAGCATATATTCTGTGAACGTAGCTTCCTTGTCATTGCAAAAAAAAAACTGCAACTAAACCCTTTTTCGGCTCATCATTCCTTAACCTGCCCAAACCATTCCTCCATATCTCCATCATCACTGCACTCCAAAAACTCAGGCCTCTTCATCATGGCTGCAAAACCCGAACCACCGTCCTTTTCCCCTGAATTGTTCCTCTTTCTCATTCTTGCTCTCCATTTTTCTATCTCTTCTTCGCTCTGAGATAATTCACTTGTACCTCCTAATATCGGGAAATCCATGAACTCAAGAACCCTCCTTTTACTCGTACCAATTTCATTTTCCATATTTTCATCCACCACAAACCGCCATGAATTTCCCTGCCTTCTCTCCCCAGCACGAGGTTCATCTTGATGGTCATTGAGTTCAGGTGATGGATTTGAGGCGGTTGATGCTTTGGGGCGCCTGTAATCGCATCTCAAGCACGTCGTGTTTTTCCTGAAGTTGATGTAACGGCACCTAAGACATAAACCATAGGGATAATCAGTAGATACAGAGTACAACAAAGGTGAGCAATTTTTGTAACAGACTAGATACTCACGAGTCACATTCCCATTCGCCATGATCCAGTTTCCGCTTTGGAGGTTTTTCTTGACACAGTTTGCATTTTGAATTTTTTGCAAAGTTCAAGAAGTTGCACCTAACGAAGTTAGAACACTTGGTTAAATTTTTGAAGGACAATTTAGAAGTTAGGAAAAAGAAAGAAAGAGATGCATTACTTCTCACATAGCCAGTCTCCTTTCTTGAGAGGAAGCTGATCCTGATCCTCAATTATTCTTCTTACCCGATTTTCACATAGCTCGTTACAGCGCAAGCACTTTATGTTTCTAGAAAAATTCAGGAAATTGCATCTAGCAAAAAGATTACCCAAATTAGACTAAAGTACTTGCTTGAAGTAGATCACGAGATAAAAGTAAATGGTTACTTACTTTGGGCAAATCCAATCGCCTTGCTTCATGGGTACATTGTTGTGACCATGCTCAAGTGTTCTTGGAGATTTCCGGCCGCCTATTTCTCCTTCTGTGCTGTTAGCGGAATCAAGTTCCTCTAGAGAGAACCCAACTACATCTCTAAGTATGTTTCTTGCTGATTCCTTCACATTATTATTCTGGCATTGAACGTTCTCCACTGAACTGGTGGTATGATCCAGACCAAAGGTTAGCAAGATCCGCATTACATCCACAGTCCTTGCAACTTCAACTTCACGTGCCTTTATATATGCCCTATCACAATTTCCTCTCAAACTGCATGAGCTGCAGATCTAGCGGGATTTATAGAAAAAATAAGTTTAGCTCTATAATGAGATTATTCAAGTATAAATCCTCTTTTTCCAGCATTATTGCTGATTTTTTTTCTTTTTATTTGGCTTCTCTTATTAATTGAAAATTGGTGGACCAGATAGAAAACTATCATCTATTCATCACCTGTGAATTTCTTTCCAATTTCCATCATAGCAAACTTTAGCAACAGCAAAAAAAGGTGCAACAAACAGGAGAAAAGATATAACCTACATTTCCTTCATCAATGCCAACATATGCTCTCAGACGCTTCCCTGAGTTTATCACTTTCCTGTCAAGGCTCGGGCACCCAAATCCCACTACAGCCTGTATGTCCTTCCTTGAAATGTGCCTGCAGATAAATTCATCAGCAAAGTACCACAACCGATTTTGACTGTCAAATAAGTGGGCTATACAACCAGTCATTGTCATGAGATAGGATACACTACAGCAATAAAACATTAATAAACCTACAGCAAGAAAACATTAATCAAACACTTGTTTATGTATTTAGAAATGTTCATACTTCCATTTTCAAAGAACCTAGTTTATACTACACGGAATCACAACAAGTCCTTGTGACGAAAAATTAATAATATCAATCAGAGGTCTAGAATTATCAGGTTGTATTATGTTATCCTACGGCTCCTTCAGTTGGTCATTATATCAAACAGGTTATATGCATAGCTCAACAACACATAGTTTAATACCTGTATTAACAACTAATGCACAAACACTGAAACACATACAACATCTAAACTTGGACTGCCTTTCAAAAAAAAAAAAATCTAAACTTGGACTGTGTACACCTTACAATTACCACTGAATTTACCTAATGAGATCAATCCTATCCCGCCCAAAATTCAAGCAAGCAGTGCGAACCAAATTCGAATCTTTAGCGCCAGAACCCAACTCCTCTTCTCCAAAAGGCTTTCCAATTTCATCGAAGTATCCTTTTTTCGACAGCAGCTCCATCAAATGCACCCACTCAGGCCACGGATGTGAAATCTGAAACGCACTCTCTTCAGAACAAGACCCCAAAATGCCTCGTCCAAGCTCGATGGAATCTCTATCATCTCGTCCCCATTCTGCGGCATCTTCCTTTCCATGAAATGAGTTTTTGAACTTAGAACGATGCTCATCCTCTTTCTTCTCTTCTTCTTCTTCGTCAAGCTGAAGCCCGCTGAGCAAGGAAGCGATCTTGGAGCAATCGACTGGGTTGTGAATCTGAGAGAAGAGGCTGATAAATGCGTAGCGGTTGAAGGGGGTAATGATCCTGAGGGGTTGAGCAAGATGTCGAAGGCGGGAATTGAAGAATTTATGCATTTTGCAGACAAAATCGTACGAAGTAGGAAGGAGGAAGAAGAAATGCTTCGGAGCATCGTATTTCACATCCTAGTCAATTAGAAGCGTATACCCGTTATTGGGCTGTGGGCCGGTCTTTCTGTCAAAAGCCCAATCTCGTTTTTTCGCTAAATTTACGAAAAGATTAGGGCCCATTACGAATTCAAGAAAATACTTGTGATGTACACTTATTCTTTCACGAGTAGTTTTACCAAGACCTAGTATTAAGACTATAATTTTCTCTAACTAATTATATAAAGGAACACGAATTTTTCTATGAACAATGAGCAATCGATCTTCCTAGTTCCGACGGTCTTGCAAGATTAATCTCTATATAATTACTAAAGCAAATCCCCTTACTTCCACCACAGCTATGCCACGTGTCAACAAGGCTTTTCAGCCACTCTATCTGTCATTCACGTGTCCTTTGGCCATTCGTTGCTTTTTTGTTCTTTTTTTCGGAAAAATTAATGCTTCACAACTGTATGTTGGTGTATAACTGGTAAAATTTTATGGAAACAAACGCGTGCATTTTTTTCCTTAATTTATTTCGAAATAACCAGTTGTACGTGTATACTTAATTTTGTTAAAAATATCACAACGAATTTTCGTGTAAAAGATATTTTCCTTTTTTATGACATTTTCCTATACAATATTGTTTTCTATGTTCAGCTGTAATTTAAATTTTTAAAATATCAACCAAAAATCCATATAAAACTAACGTGTAGCTGAACGGTTTGGAACGCAAATTTTAACCTTCAACTATTTGAAATCCTAATTCGTAAGTTGAACAAAATTAACATGTAAAGCAAAGAAAATTCCGCAAAAATTACTAACCTATAAAGCAAAAAAATTGAAACCGTAAAGCAAAAAACTGAAAATTATTACAAACTTTTTATGGATAATTGAAACCCTAAAGCAAAAAATATGAATGAAACTGCAACAATATTATAAAGGGTGAGAATCTCATAATAAACTCTCTCTTAGAGATAAATAAGAATGAATCTAAGCCATTGGATGCCTTGACATCCAATGGCTTAGATTAAACTAGTTACCTCCACTACAAGTGGGGGTAGTTGTGGTGGTCCGTCGACCTCCCGGCGACCACCCGGTGGTTGTCCGGTAGAGGTCCGGCGGAGGTCCGACGGCGGTCCGGTGGAGGTCCGGCGGTGGTCCAATAATAAATGAAAAGGTTAGAGTATAAAATGAAAATTTTAAGTCTAATTCAAATTGGTGAACATTTAAATATAATGTGATGAACATTTAATTATAATGTGATGAACATTCTGTTGGTGAACATGAAATTAAAATGTGATGAACATTTACTAGAGTATATCAAAATGAACGTTTATAAACATTTTGATGAACATTTATTAACAACGTGATGAACATTTAATTATAATGTGATGAACATTCTGTTGGTGAACATTAAAATGTGATGAACATTCAGTAGAGTATATCAAAATGAACGTTTATAAACATTTTGATGAACATTTATGAACAACGTGATGAACATTTAAGCTAATTGTAATGAACTTTTGAGTAATGAACATTTTATTAAATTTTTGTGAACATTTAAGGATGTTTGATGAACATTTAAGTATGAGATGATGAACATTTAGGTAATTTTTGATAAAGATCAAGTGTTTTTCTACTCGAAAGTATATTAAAGTGATGTTTGATGAACATTTAAGTAAGAGATGATGAACATTTATCAACATTTTGATGAACATTTAAGTCGATTGTAATGAACTTTGGCTAATGAACATTTTATTAAATTCTTGTGAACATTGAAGTATAAGATGATGAACATTTAATTATGAGATGATGAACATTCAATTGGTGAACTTTTATGTATAATGTGATGAACATTCAGTAGAGTATGTACAAATGAACATTGTGATGAACATTTATGAACACTTGATGATCATCAAAAATTGGTGAACATTTAAGTAGAATGTGATGAACATTCAGTTGGAAAACTTTTAAGTATAATGTGATGAACATTTATGAACACTTGATGTTCATCAAAAATTGGTGAACATTTAAGTAGAATGTGATGAACATTCAGTTAAAAAACTTTTAAGTATAATGTGATGAACATTAATGAACACTTGATGTTCATCAAAAATTGGTGAACATTTAAGTAGAATGTGATGAACATTCAGTTGGAAAACTTTTAAGTATATTGTGATGAACATTTATGAACACTTGATGTTCATCAAAATTTGGTGAACTTTTAAGTATAATGTGATGAACATTCAGTAGAGTATATACAAATGAACATTTATGAACATTGTGATGAACATTTATGAACACTTGATGTTCATCAAAGATGGTCCGGCGGTGGTCCGGCGGTGGGGACAAGGGGGGGGGGGGGCAAGGGGGACAAGGGATGCCACGTGTCATCATATGGGCTCTTGGATCTCTCTTGATCCAAGACTCCACATTCATTCTCATTTATCATATTAACAAGTATTATTACATGACTCTTTTCCTATTATAAAAAGGATACTTTTCTCAAAAAGCTCCAAGCTGCTGGACAATCTCAATGGTGTTGGACAAGCTAAGTTTAAATTCCTAAAACAAAATATGTACTTTCCTAAAACAATAAAAGCACATGATCAGCCACATGTAAAATATATTATCAAATGCCAAAGAAAATTTACAAGATTTACAAAATAATAAATATTATAAAATTCTAGATATCTTTTCCTAAACTATTGCCAAAAGATTTAATTCCATCAATACAGAAGATATTGATTCTACATATTATTATTAGCCTAATTTAAACCGTTGTCTTCATTATAAAACACACGTTCATTCATTCTTCCCTATAGCACACGCTCATTCATTCTTCCCTACAGCACAAGCTCATTCATTCTTCTCACATCTAAGGTTTGTGAAACTTCTTTTACCATGGAAAATTACTACTCCTATCTTACCAGGAATATCTAATCTATGCAGAATAACTACATCTAAGGTTTGCTCTTGAAGAAGATAATTCACTGCTCACAAATTCAAGCTGATATTTTCACAAGTAAGTATACTTCTTCAGGGTTTTAAATATGCAATTCTATTACAATCCATTGAAAGAGAATAGTCATTAGGGTTTGTAGTTTTATTTAAATCAGCATATATTTTATAGTTACTTTCATAACTTACTGTTACATCTATTTTTTTTTAATTATTCTTGCAGACCTTTGGTCGGAATTGGTGTTAGTATCAACTGGTCAACAAAAAACCCAATGGGAAAAGGATGACCCGGAAGTTAATGGATTCAAGGTAATATAAAAAAAAAAGTAGTTTATGCATATATGAAGCATATTATTTTCTAAAGAAACATTTTAGAGCATAAAATGTTTCTACAGATCCCATTTAGAGCATAAAATTCGTAATAGGCACTACTTTTCAGTTTTGCGTTATTTATCTATATCATGCATGGTTTTGAAAAAAAATTCGTTAGACTTTCATATTATATGCACGTAAGTTGAAAGTATTCACCTGTCTCCAGTTCTATGTAGACCTGCAGTTTATGTATTTTAATCCGATAGGAAATACCAAATGGAAAGACCTACTATATAAGCGAAAGATTGGAACAAAACTTCACATCAATCCAAACCACAACTACCTGCTTTTTTGTATATATTTTATTGCAAATTTATTAATATATAATGTTTATGTCTAATTCCAGATCATGTCTAACATCATACAAGAAAGTATACACTCAGTGCTAGAGTTATTCGATTGTTCAAAATACCCATGAAAGATAATTCAACAAAATTCAGCCCACTGCAATCATACTAATGGACGAAAAGGTAATCCCTAAAACATTTATTATACAATGTATTATTACATTAAAGATTACAGATTATGTCTAACACATTTTTTATATTTCAGAATGATACTATTCTCGCCACCATTAAGGAGTCATTTATGGTTTCTTACTCAATGCTTGAAGAGGGAAAAGTTTTTCTAATGATTTCACTAGATAAAATATGTCATCTGCAAGTTTGCAGATGACACACCCAAGCCAAAAGTCTTTTTTATATTATAAATGTAATGCAACCTATAACATTGTTTTATTTCTTTCTTTCTAATGCTTTCTTTCTAATGTTTTTCTTTCATCCAGATAAAGATATGCCTAGCATATCCACAGAAAAGCAAGAATTAAGTCCTGAAAAATAATGCCTACATTTTTTATGAATCCATTACATGGAATAGTTTAGAAGACAATAAAACAAACTCAAATGTACACATTAATCTTAGCCAACAATTTTTTTTTACAGAGAATACCAACCTTGTATTTCTTGCATACTGCAACTATCTCTGCAAGTTTGCAGGGTTCTCCCTCCATACAATATATTCCAGATAAAGATATGCCTAGCATATCCACAGAAAAGCAAGAATTAAGTCCTGAAAAATAGCTCAATGCCTACATTTTTTATGAATCCAATACATGCAATAGTTTTCAGCCTGCATAGAATTGAAAATGCCTATGTTATTATATACAAAAGTTCAAAAGAATGTTTGTTTTAGCTTGCTTGCTTTCTTTATTTCTCTTCCCTTAAGAATGAAAAGTGTGGAGAATTGTTGTGATCTAGACTAACTATTGGTACTTTTTTAGTACCAATCTGCATAGAATTGAAAATGCCTATGTTATATACAAAAGTTCAAAATAATATTTGTTTTAGCTTGCTTTCTTTATTTCTCTTCCCTTATGAATGAAAAGTGTGGAGAGTTGTTGTGATCTAGACTAACTATTGGTACAAACTGCTGAATACACAAAAAAAGGGAACAGAAAAAGATCCCCTACATATTCATGTTTTATATTTAGTAGATTATAGCATAGTTTAGTTTCTTCAACAATAAAGAAAACTGAAAGCAGAAACAAGAAGAAAATGCAGATGTAATCATGCTAAATTTTCTTACAATGCAACGTTACTAAACTATTTTATCAAATTGAAGGATATAGCTTACTCCAGATTGATACAAATAATTAGTGTCAACTACACTCAAGACTTAATTAAAAAAAATTTGTTTACTATGGCTATGAAAATACAAAACTATGCAACAAAATGTAAAACAGACTAAAAATAATCTAGACCTTGCACCAACAAACATAAATAGACTTATTACAAAAAACATACGACATAGGAATTTGAACAATTAAATTAACATAAAAATGAATTTGTTAAATTTAATGAAAAAGGAAATAGAGCTAACCCTCTAAATTATGTTCTCTCTCATTTAGTATTTTCCTCTCTAAAGTGTGAACAATTGTTGCTCGCCACAATTCTTTGGATGTCTTCTCCAATACCTATGCAGTCTGAATTCAGACAAACAAATAATTAGTAAAACATATTGGTTAATGATAGACTAACGAAGATTTCTATATGACGACAACATTGCTGAGTCCCAATATCCAAGGGTGTGCAGAATCAAGACTCACTACTGTAACTGTAATTCCTTAAAATGCAATAATCCTATGTTATTTTTAGTAAAGATGCAAGGTGGAAGCAATGCAGCTGAAGTTGCAACTCTTAAATTAATAAAGTTTATTTTTTTTCAAAATCCAACTCATCAACAAGGATATTAACCTGCATAACTTAATAAGTTTTAAGTCTAATAGCTAAAAGGATATTAACCTGCATAACTTAATAAGTTTTAAGTGTAATAGTTTAGTTGACATTGCAACAATGGACAACATAGACTTATACGAATGAAAGCTCAACATTTAAAAATAATAATTAAAGGTTATGGAACATGATAGATAATTCCTTATATAAATAACAAAACAGACAAGATCTCTGCCATATAATTTATTACATTGCCTATGAGAGATTTCACCCATGAATTGCCAACTTTTAACACAACCTTCATTCATAAGCATGACTGATTGTTAGAACTGTCTAATTATAAAGCAAATATCAAACAAAATTCATGCCCTAAAAAAGTAGATAAATAAGCATGAACTTACATTTTTGGCATGAGACTGAAGTCTAAATACTACTATAACTTTTCTTCTCAAACTTCCATGTTGGCAGTTGGTAACCCTCTTGGTTTGGGAGGACATCCAAAACTATTGCAAAAAGACCATTACCAGCAGCTCTACTGCCCTGATCATTCAACAAAGTAGAAGACTTTAGATAAAGTTACTTCAATAGTTTTGATCTCAAACTAATGTTATTTATTAACTTCTTTCCTGTTTAACTTTCATCTCCATCAACATATTTATTAAATGAAACAACTATACAAGTTTGTAAAAAGCGAAATTGATCTCTCTCACCTAAAAAATATATTAAATTACTATATGAACAACCACAAGCATAGAATCCACAAGACAAATATTAACAAAGCACATTTGGACAATTAAGTTAGTATCCAAAGAATAATTAATCTATGTACCAAACAGGCCATCAAAATCAAATTTAAAGCCTGATTGAGCATCAGAAGTGCTCTTGATTGAGCATTTAAAGCCTGCAAAAACCGCATCATCATATTATTAAAAACACAACAAGGAAACATTTATATATAGTTATTACATGGAGTACATAATAATTCCGTCCAGAATCAGAAGAAAGGAAAGTGTATTTTTATATATATTTTTCAAAGCTAGAATTTCTCATCAGTATAACAAAACCTAGCACAAATTAAGAAAATCAACTTAAACATAATTGATGCAATCTTAATTCTGAAAGAAAAAAGGCTCACCAGACCACCCCCATCATCATCATCATCAAAATCTGCAGTAGTTGTTCCAGCTTCTTGACTTCTCACATGTTCGGTAACGGATGAAACTTGAGAACAATGTAATCGTGTCATTCATGTGAACAAATAAAGATAACTCGACAAGCAATTCTAAAAGAAACCTGAGCAGTCAAACCATTCAAGCACCCACAAATTTCAGATAGCATAATAGGCATTAATTTCTCGAACCTTGATAACTTGACCAGCAATTTCCATGTTTCCGTTTAGAGATTGAACAGCCTTTGCATTTCGACTTGAACAAACTATAAATAATTCAGAATAAGTTAGTCATGCATACAAATTTTATTAACCTATGAAAGTTAATTTAGAAAGAAGGAACTCAAACTAACTTGGATAAATCGAAACCCTTTACACTGTCCAGTTTCCAGATCAAGCAGTAACTGCACAAGCTCCACGGGACCAAAAGGTTTGAATATCTGACAATAAACAACAACAAGAATTAGGGTAAAATTAGGGCTCAGATCTGAAATTAGGGCTCCGATCTGAAATTTGACAGCCACGTAGTGTCAAAATTAACCAATAACAAAATTCTCCCAAGATGCGCTTAGACCTTAAAATACGTGAGTATGCTAGAAACTAACCTCAATCTGTGGAGGAATCACGAAGGCCGCCATGGGTGTGTGGTGGTGCGGCGAGGTTTCTACATGCAGTTAGAAGGACGGAGGCGACGCGACGACGGTTTGAAGGAGGGAAGAGAATATTTGCCCTCTTTGAAGTGGTTGTGAACTAGGGCTTCGAGCTGGGGTTTAGTGAGAAGCTTTTGCTTCGAGAGACTTTCATCAGTGAGAAGGGAACGAATATGAGGAGTGAGCTATGGCCAGTGGAGGAAAGGCTGAGGTCAAGAGGAAGGAGGAGAGATCTATGGCGAGATCTGAAGATATTCGAGAAAGTGAGAGAAATGGAGAGTGGAGGCGCAGAGAACATAACCTATCTCATATGTTTTAGGGTTTCTTAAACGAGAGAGGAGTGCATCAAAATAAAATGTGATTTTCTATATATATTTATTTTTACATAAAATAAATAATAAATAATTACCCCATCATTCCATTTAGCTTTTGTGCTACAATTGAAAAGTTGATATAGAATAATATATCGTTTGGGTTATTGCTGACACATGTATGTTTTTTAAGATGTATATATAACATATGTATTTTAGTTATTTTAAATTTATGTTTAATTTTTTTTTATGTTATTCAGTGATTTAAGGTAGAATCATTTCAGGCAACAATATTGGCCACATAGTTTTGATTCCTCGCATGGTCATGACGCTATCAGACACTACATTCCCGTTCAAGTTTCAACGAAGACAATTCCCGGTGAGTGTGTGTTTTGGTATGACAATTAACAAAAGTCAAGGTCAATCTTTGGCTAATGTTGGTTTATATCTTCCGCGCCCTCTTTTCGCTCATGGTCAGTTTTATGTTGGAACGTCAAGAGTGACTAGCAAAAAAGGTTTGAAGATTTTGATATGCGACAAAAACAACAAAAGATCTGATACTACAACGAATGTAGTATACAAAGAAGTTTTTAGTAATTTGTACCAGTACTAGAATTTCTTATTATATTTGTCGTTTTAGAGTTACTTTTTTTTTTGTTAAAATACTTCTGTTTTGATAGTTTTAATGAGATTAAATATCTCGTTATGATTTAAGGTCGTCAAGATCTTCTACTTTAAAAAAAATTATCAGAGGATGTTGCCTTTCTTTCTATCATTATAATATGTCATTTAGTTATGTCAATCTAAAGGTACTACATTATTAAATAGATATTAATTTTATTTAGTTTATAAGTTATTGTTAAATAAAAAATATAAACAAATCCCGTGCAGGACACAGATACTGATCTAGTTGCCACTTAAAATTTAATCAAGCAAGCTAGCGAAACTCGAAGTAGGATCAGATTGCACAAAACAGTCGTGTTGGAGTCGCTCTATGAATTTGTCTAAAGCTTCTTTCATCCACCCATCTCTACATGTTCGTCTTGCATCCTCTACATCCATCTGCATGTTCACAAATATATTAATTAAAAAATAGGATTAAATTTCACTTAATTAAGATTAAATTTATAATAGGAACGTACCCACACTCTTTGGCGTGTGTGTTTCTCTGGCCATAGATCGAGTTGGTGTGTAACAAGTAAGGGAAACATAGAGCTTTGGCGAAATGCATTCTGAGTTTTGCTTTTGTAACTCCATGAACCCAACGAGCTCTGCAACATATTACACACAGAATGACACTTTTTATGTTTTGAGTATCAAAGAATGTGTGCGGAAAATAATATAATATATATTAATTAGAAACCTGGAGAGTGCCAAGAACACCAGCTTCTTCAAGAGTCTCTCTGCAGGCTGCTTCCTCCACTGACTCTCCCTGCTCCCATCCTCCCTATATTATTATAATTAGTAATTAAACTATTAAAAAAGCTCTAATAACATGATTAATTGAAGAGATAGTAGGTTACCTTAGGGAAGAGGATTCCTTGACCTTTCTGGGAGCTAATAACAAGCACTTCCACCTTCATATCTCTCCTCCCCTTCTTATATCTATACGGGATCGATCTGATCAACACCATCCATGTACCCAATAGTTATATTAACCATATAATATAACATAATCACATAAACTTGTTCAGTAAACTTACCCAACAATTAATCGACGACCTTCATCGTAGCGCTGAAACTGTCTTCCCGTGCGAGAAACCATATTCATCCTCCCAGATCGATCTTCTGTGTTTCAAAAGAAGATTAGGAGCAGGGATAGATGTTGAAAATTTTATGAGTTTCAGAACCAAAGTAAAAATACTATATATATAGAGAATTGCAGTAGACTTTTTATATTATATATATATATATATATATATATTAACTACGCGGGACTCACGTTACTTTCGTACAGCAGCGCCGACGCGTCAAACACTCACTCCCAGCTTGGTTTTAGCTTAAGAAAAACTTAAGGTGCTGTTTGGTATCATTGACTGCACGTATTATATAATTCCTAATTACCTAAAGGCTAAAACAGCTAATTAAGGATTCATCAGGTTTAACACCTTCTACGTAAAATAAAGTTCAGGGAATTATTAATTAAATTGATTATGGCCTATTCTTTTCATTTTACCAATGTAGAATTTCTTACTCATCATCTTCACGCACCAATCAAACCCTTGTAAAAGTATATATTTTTCCGGGAATATATATTTTGGAAGCATCTATAGAAGGCAGTTAACACTTAACATGTGTGGTTAGAACTTAGAAGATAGTACGACAAAGAAAGCACACGGAATAATGTTCAAACCTAAAGTTAGTAACGATCGATTGCATGCCAATACTTTGACTAAGTCAATATTTGATATTTGACCCATATTCTTCTAGTAATCGTCGTAATAGTCCAACTTCCTTTAAAATAAAAAAGTCATAACCGTAAGTGTGAAATGTCTACACGCAAAAAACCCTCTTTTCCCTTAACTTGGAACGCGCGATCACGCGCGTTCAAAAGCTCTAAATTATCTTCGATATCCAAACCTCGAATCCCTAATCTCAGAAACCAGTCTGGCTTGCCTCCCCATGAAATCGATCCAAAATATTGATTCCACCAGCCCAAAACCACCGCTAATCGATACCCCCATAGAGGATGTAGCTGGCAACAGCCTGTTCTCTGGTGCGTTGACCTCGCCGTTGGTAAAGTCACCGTCCAGATACAGAAGCAGAGGAAACCTAGACCCAAGCTAAACGGCGAAAAGCAGCTTACCTCGAGAAATCTGACGACCTGGAGAAAGGCCGTGGAGAAGAAGACAAACCTGTCTCGAAGGCATTGCTCTGCTCTTCGAAGGAAAATGAGGATACTTTACAGATTTAGGGATAAGGAGGGAGAAGGTTGGAGCCTCCACCAAGATAGAATTTGCCAAAGAAGGAAGGATGGAAGCCTTGGTCACAAGATTTGCCATTACTAGGACCTGACTAGAAATCAAGATCGTCTCCCAAGGGGCTGCAATGGTCTCTGCAGGGAAGCTTCACATCGGGCTTGCCTCAACAGGTTAGTGATTCACCTTCTTTTCAACTCTCAAACCATTGATAAGATTGATAGATTGACCAACCCTGATACATTGATAATCCCCTATAAATACTGGAAACTTAGTGTCCAAAATCTCAAAAACATCAGAAAGCCTAATATTAGTAGTACAAGTAAAATAGCGGAAATAAGTTTTAAGTCCTCTAAAATCATGGAAGCAAGAAAGTTAAGCTTTGCTGAGGTTCTCTGTTCTAGCACCAAAGCAACCAACAACACTGTTAGCCACTCCAACTCCTTCAACAATAATCAAACAAACAACAACAACACAAACAACAATACCAATGACCAACATAACCACACAAACCCAATGATCCCAACCCCCTTTATTGCCACTAATCCTCCCAATCCAGATGAACAACTTCCATGTAACAATATGGAAGCTGGTTCATCCAAAGGGAAAAAACAAAAGAAAGTTAACAAGGAGCCTAGCAGAAACAAGAAGGCTACCAGGGATGTTTCCCCAAGAAATAAACACACTAACTCAAAGGGAAAAGATCCAACTGAGGGGACAACCAAACAAAGAAATGAGGGTAAAAAAGCATCAGCCTCATCTGAGAAGAACAACCAGAACAACTCTCCCTCTAGGGCCACCTCATCAAAAACCAAAGGTATGACTAAACTCTCATTTGATAAGGCTGAGTACCTAGCAAAGTTAGCCCAAGTCACAACAAAAACTGACCATGTAAGAGAATCTTCTCTTATGGGTTTCATACTTGGCCAAAATATAGAATTATCCAAGATTTACTCAAAGCTTAGAGGTGAGTGGAGAGAAATTAAGGGTGAATTTAACCTTATCCAAAGACAAAACCATTGGTTTGAGATTAGGTTTGCCAATCCAAGTGATAGGAAATCCATTTGGGAAAACATACCCTATCATATCTTTGGCCAACTGGTTATCCTCAAAGAATGGAACCCCAGTTTCAACCCAATCATTGAACCACTAACCACCATTGACCTTTGGATTAGAATCCCTTGGCTTCCAAGTGAGTTTCTTAATCCAGAGGCAATGAAACTCATCCTAGAGTGTCATGGGTTGGCTACCATCCTCAAAATTGATCTAATGCTTGAGAAGCAATCCTGGGATGTCTTTAATAGGATTTGCACCAACATCCAATTTTCAAAATGTATCAACTCCTCTGTTTTAATCCCTGATGCAGAACTTGGTACCAAAGAGTATGTTGTTTGGTTTGAAGATTTCCCTATAGGTTGTGGGAATTGTGGTCTTAAAGATCATGTCTTTAACAAATGCCCACTCAAAACCCTTACACCACAAAAAATACAATTCCAATTTAGGAAAAACAGTCTCCACAAAGAGAGTGAGGAGGAATGGGAAATTCCAAAAACAAAAAACAAAAAATATAGCTCGAGTTCATCTAAGATGAATTTTGGTGTCAGGCCCTATCTCAACAAAAATGGAGGGGTGGATGTCTCATATCAATCTGATCAGTCAGGATCTAAAAGCTCCCTATCAAGCTCTAGAGCTGCTACCTCATCAGATTTCTCTAGTGAGGATACCATCTATGAGGATGAGCCCATCCAGTGCATACCACCAAGCCAAACACTTAACAACCTGGCCAGTAGCAGTCTCTATACAATCCCTGGTGAAGCTCCATTAATTTATCATCTAAACCCTTCCCCACCCATGATTATCACCCCCCCCTAATCCCATGATCAACCCACCCCAAGAACAAAATCACAACAATGAATGTAACCAATTTCTTAGTAGTAGAAATGAAGGGTTACTTGGGGATATAATTCTGGCAACAAGAAACCAAGAAGAGTCCATCAACCACTTGATTTAAGAGGAAGTGGAGGAGGAGGACTACTTGCTGGAGGATGAAGACCTGCTAGATGACAACACTAACCTAGATGTGGATGACCTCTCGGAGGCTGAGTTCGCACAACTAATGGAGACTGACGATGCTCTGACTGTATGCATCCCTGTCCAAAACTCACAGAATTCCTACCACCCTACCCACACAACTGGCTCTATGGCTAGCAAGATGGATGAGATTGGTGTTACCAAGGACATGTCCACTTCTGGATCGAGCAAGAGGAAAGGAAACGAAGGTGATGAAGACACAACATCCTCCCACCAAAAGGGAGGCAAGAAACCAAAGGTTAAATGATAGAAAACAAATATTTTGGGTGGCCACCAAACCAAATCAACAACCAGCTCATTACTAGCTTACAAATGGGATTAAGCACCCCTTATCCTACTAAAATAAAGTGCTTAATCCCAGGTGTACTAAGAATGATAACCACCCAAAATTCATGTTACTATCAATCTAGTTTACTATTTAGAAGGCAAAATATGCACCTCAGAATTCCATGTACAAGTAGAAATGATCCTAGATGTAATGCATATGTAATTCTACCGATGAGACTAATGAAAAGATTTCTTTGGTGCTATCTTGCTTATTGCTACTGTACCTGTTTAATTCTGTATGAAATTGCTAATACTAACACTTGGCAGGAAAAGGTAACCACTGAAAGAAATTATGAAATAAAAACACAACTTAATGTTAATATTCCAAACCAACAAATCAGCTGCATTTTGAAAAATACTCTTCACTGGATTCATCTTATGAACAATAAAAAATCATGTTGGATTATCAATCCCATGAACTATAACCATAACTTGTCAAAAAATAGCTCTATTAGTTATAACCTGGCTAATACAAAAAACTCTCTGTGGTGGCTTGTTTGTGCAGGATCAGTCTTATGCTCTGATGGAATAAACAAAAACTACAAAGGAAGCAATATCTATAATGCCTACCATTTCTACCAGATAAGAATTCTCCCCTGTGCTATTAAATTTCACTATAACTGCTCTTACTGGCTCTTTGAGCTGTGGAACAAAAGAGCCATGATTTGGTGGCTATCTCTGTATGATATAACTGGATGTGAAAAGATGAGCTACTGCTCTCTTTGGCTGTCTGTTATTTACAGTGAATATGTCATCATAACAATTGTGGACTCAGCCAGTAATATAGTTGAGACGCTCTTTGACAGCTTGGGTGTCCCTAGTTGCACATGTTACCTCAATTATGCAACTAAATTTGATACTAATATGGCGGTTCTCTGGGTGACACAGGCCTGTCTTGACATAAAGATTAGTTTACTAAATAGGTATCAGTTCGTAGTAACTAAATTACTGATAAGCTTGTTTTTTTGGCTTTTCAGTTGGATTGACAATAGGCCTCAGACCAGCTTCATGACTTGCCAGAGACAAAGACCTACCCTCCTTGAAATCAGACACGATGAGAACAACATATGCTACCAAATGAACAACAAGAAACCAACACAAACCCGATGGTACAGGAATACAGCACCACAAATGGAAGGATACAACTATAGCAGGTTTGAAGAAGTCAAGAACCAAATTAAGAACAAGCCATTTAGAAATAATTTAGCATTACAACCTTGTGGGTCTGGATCTATTAGTGAGTGTTATCTGCTAATTGTTTTGGTTAGATCTAACCCCGTACAGGTCATTCGAAGATGGTATAGTACAAACAAACTACATCTCATCAAACAGTCTTATCAAAGAAACCAAATGAATGAACAAAGAAGAACCACAAAGAATAACAATATTACAATCCAGATTAATCGAGATACCATCTACCAGAAAGATACCAAAAGAGAACATATAAAAGTCAAAAAACAAATATCAAACAAGAGCAAGATAGAACCAATTAATAAACGCGACTACACCAAGATAATCATATATCTACCCAGCATAAGAAATTTCGATACTAATATAATCGAAGCAAGCATTAAAAATAAATCATTATGAAGATCTCTCTTTGGAATGTTAGAGGAATCAAAAGAAATAATGTATGGACAGAAATTGATACATTCTGTAAAATCAACCATATACAAATAATAGGTCTCGTGGAGACTAAATCCCCTAACTATCCAAATGAAAAAGAATGGAAAAAGGCCGGATTTGACAATATTGTCGTCTCCCCTGCTAAAGGCTATGCGGGAGGAATCATTGTACTATGGAAGGAATTCCAACTAAGAAACGAGACAATAAAACTACACACCATTGATGACAGATTCATTGCCTTCAACTACAACAACCTAGAAAATAACACTCAATTTATCATTATATTCGCTTATGCACCACCACATGAAAAAGAAAAAGATCAATTTTGGAAATCAATTAATTACTTTATCACCACAATTAATGACCCATTCATTATTGCGGGTGACCTTAATGACATCCTTATCAGTGAAGATAAAGAGGGAGGTGTGATCCCAAGTCAAAATAAATTAAAAAGATTAAACGAGTTTGTTCAAAAACATGACCTTTTCGACCCACCAACAATAGGAAACCGCTTTACATGGAGAAAATCTAAAACCATTAACAATACGATCAAAGAAAAATTAGACAGAGCTCTCATCCACCAACAAATAGTGTTCTGGTACCCCAATCTGAATACAAAAAACCATGCGTTCTCCTCACCCGACCACTGCCCTATTTCAATAGATATCACAAATGTGACCTACCATCAAGTCCAACCATTTAAATTTGAGATGATGTGGACTAAACGAAAAGATATGAATATTCTCATAACTCATACATGGCGAAACCAAATAAATGGGACGCCTCAATATAAACTTGCAAAAAAAACCCAGATACTAAAATCAAAAATCAAGGAATGGAACAAAACTAGATTTGGTAATATTTTTGAACAACTGAAAAAAGTGGAAGAAGACCTTATTCATATCCAGACTATCCCACAACACTCGTGCCTTGACAGTTACGTGATTAAACAAAACAATCTGATACAAAAGAAACAAAACCTTCTTTCTTTCCAAAAAACTTACTGGAGACAACGAGCGAAACTAAAACATATCAAAAATAATGACTCAAACACTAAATACTTCCATAGAATTGCTACAGGAAGACGAAGTAGAAAAAACATCAAGGAAATAACATCCAGTAATGGCACCCAAATTACAGGATATGAAAATATAAAAACGGAGATTAAAAGAGATTTTGGGAAAAGATTCTCCAAACAACATATCAATACTAGTAAAATTGAACACATGCTGAATCACATTGAAACGGAAATCACAATGGAGGACAATGCCAAACTCATAGAACAAGTTACCAACAGTGAAATATATAATGCCCTGAAGGACATCAAAGATGACAAAACACCAGGTCCAGATGGTATGCCATCTGGTTTCTATAAAAAATACTGGCATATCATTGGACCAGATATCATTAAAGCAACAAAGAGCTTCTTTCATTCCGGAAAACTGCTTAAACAGCTAAATCACACATTCATCACTCTCATACCAAAAATTGATAACCCCCAATCCACTAATCACTACAGACCGATAAGTCTCTGTAATACAGTGTATAAAATCATCTCTAAAATAATAACAAACAGACTAAAAAAAGTAATGCATAAAATTGGGCACCCGTTACAAGGTGCCTTTGTACAAAACAGGAGTATACAAGACAATGTTCTTATGGCACATGAAATTTTCCACTCCTTTAAAAAGAAAGCCGGAAAAAATGGCTGGATAGCCCTCAAACTTGATATGGAAAAAGCATACGATAGAGTTGACTGGACTTTTCTGATGCTAACCCTCAAGAAATTCGAGTTCTGCGAAAAATTCACTCAATGGATCCAAGAATGCACACAAACCGTCTCTTTCTCAGTTCTGGTTAACCAAGGACCAACTGAGACTTTTAAACCAACAAGGGGATTAAGGCAAGGTGACCCCCTATCCCCTTTCCTATTCATCATCACAGCTGAAATTCTATCTAGAAGCCTCCAAAAAGCATCAGAAGAAAGGAAAAACCCAATTGGCATTAAAATTACTAGAGGAGGAACCAAAATCCCGTTTCTAGCCTTCGCAGATGATATTATCATTTTTGCGGAAACAAAAAACACCATATGCCAAAAAATTAAAACCATCCTTGATGAATATTGTGAAGTATCTGGCAAAAAGTCAATTTCAGTAAATCTACCTTCCAAGTGACAAAAAATACAAATACTAATGCTATCCAACAAATAACGCAACTTTTCCACCTAAATCAATCTATGGCAATGGAAAAATATCTTGGGTGCCCAATTATTACTGGGAAAGTGGATACCAACACGTTCTTCCCTATCATTGAAAAAACAACACAACAACTAACAAAATGGAAAGCCGACACCCTGTCCATGGAAGGAAGGAAAGTGCTAATCAAACCTAATCTATCAGCTCAACCAAACTATATGATGCAAAACTTTATGCTTCCATAAAAAACGCACAAGAAACTGGACAAAACAAATCGAATATTCCTATGGAATAAGGGAGAAAATCACAAACCAATAATTAAATGGGATGATATATGCAAGCCAGAGGACAAATGAGGACTTGGCTTAAGGAAAAGTAAAGATATCAATACAAGTCTACAGATGAAACTTCTCTGGAAAATTTTAGCTGAACCAAAGAATATGTGGGTAAGGATCATCTCAGAAAAATACCTTAAACAAACTCATATAATGGAATATAAAAAAAATAAAAAGAAAAGTGATTCATGGCAATGGACCCAAATGACCAAATTGACAGCCCCATTCAAACAAGGACTTATCTGGAAGATAGGGGATGGGGAGACCATTAAATTCTGGAAGGATAGATGGTTCCTGGAAGTACTAAGAAACCAAGTAGTAACGAATAAACAAATTAACAATTTAGAAATGGTATCTCACTTTCTCCACCAAGACAGGACGTGGGATGAAAATAAACTTAAACAATACTTTAATGATACTATGATTAAAAAAATCACATCATATCCAATACCATCTAACCATATAAGAGATAGACTCTATTGGGAAGCAAGTAAGAATGGGTGGTTCTCCACCAACAGTGCAATAAGAATGATATACGACAAACGAAATCTCTACCCTTCACATATGGAATGGATCTAGAAGCTAGATCTGGCACCAAAAATTAAATCTTTCCTCTGGAAAATATCAAAAGAAGGTCTACCAACAAAAGCTAAATTACAGAAGAGACATATACCAATAACAACGGAATGCCCTGGGTGTCATCATAGATATGAAGACATTAAACATTTCCTGTTTGAATGTCAGAGAACTCAGAGAATAATTAACAATTTCAGCAGATCAATTATTAATGCAATCGAATTGCTAACAAATGATAATCAAACAACAAGTGAAAAACTCAACGAAATTAGATCTGAAATATCAAAAAAAGAATTTGAGGAACTAGCTACCATATGGTGGACCCTCTGGTTCTATAGAAATAAACACATCTTCAATATTGAGGAGCACAACCAACTACCAAATATCCATCACTTCATAAAAAACCAGATTAAAGACTGGAAATTAGCTAAATGGGAAGACAAAACCGAAAATAAAGATGAAACTAGCAAACAACCCACAACAAGGAGAAAAAGGAAAAATATCCGATGGACAAAACCAAAGCAAAACTTCCAAAAAATTAATGTCGATGCAGCATGCGCGTCAACGGGACCGGCCTCGTATGGAGTCATAATAAGAAATCACCAAGGAAAACCAACAAGCATAACAAATGGATTCTTAGGATCTGTATCACCAATCATGGTTGAGGCTCTCACAATGCGGTATGACATTAAGGAGGCTATTCGGCTGGGTCTCACTCATGTTGAGATCGAAGGTGATAATCTTTGCCTTATTAATGCCATAAACGGCGTGTGGGGATGCCCTTGGGAAATTGACTTGATCATGACAGACATACTGATGTACCTTAAAATGTTTACTGAGAGTCGTGTTTCCCATGTGTTCAGGGAAATTAACGGTGCAACTGACTTAATTGCCAATATGTACTACCTGTCACCTTGTCCCGATTTTGTATCCTATCCAGATCTCTCGGATCTCATCCTTCGGGATGCCCTAGGACGGACCCACTCTCGTTAAGTGGATCCCCCTAAATGCTTTCCTAATAAAAAAAGAAAAGAAAAAAAGTCATAGCCGTCCAACTTAGTCATTGTCGATCAACTCATAAATTAAATTAAATTAGACTTATAATCTTAATTTTAATTTTTTTTTTGTTAAAAGAGGTCTTGTCTTACTATATGAGATAACCTCAAAGTAGTCTCCTCTGTTTTGTATTTCGCCTAGAATACCTGATTTTTCTACGAGGACTCTCTCTTGTCCTAATGAGTTATTTAAAGCCTTAAGTAGTTTTTATGAGTTTTTATTAAAGAAAACTAATTTTCTTGGGTTTCTCCTTTTCCTTTGAGGTAGGGGTTAGTCTTCAAAGGGGTCATTTTTCTAATAAAAACGTATAAAAATATCATTTATCCAACTCACCAGCTTAAATGTTATTCAAATAATTATAAAAGATCAATTTTTATTATTTTTTATGTTTTATTTGGCGGGTCATAAATATCAAGAACTATATAGAAGAGGTTTGGTGGACCATGTATAAACACGTACGTTTATACAATATTGAATAAATCATGCATAATTCTCGTGAGGTTAATCATGCCTAAATATCAAAAGATAACTAGTTTATATCCCATGTCATGTACATGTTTTATTACATTTATTATTATTGTATATTTTTTATTTAAAAATTGAAATGACTTACTGTTATTTTATGATATGTACTGGATCAGGAACTATTTGTGTCCAATACACCTCTTTAAACTAAAATTTAAATTAGTAAACCTCTTTATTAAAGACTAAGTAAATACCCCTACCCCACCCACCCCAAATGTACACGCGCTCAAACTCCCCGGCCTCCTCTCCCACTTCGTTTCCAGATTTGCACCCCTCCGTCTCCGGCCTCCTCTTGCTCTGTCGGTTCCGTCGCCAACCTCCTCTTGCTCCGTCGCCAACCTCCTCTTGCTCCGTCGGCTCCGTCGCCAGCCTCATCTTGCCTTGTCGGCTCCATCACTGACCTTTGTCTGTCGCCGGCCTTGCTCCGTTGCCTCTGCCGCCGGCCTCGCTCCGTCGCCTCTGTCGCCGACCTCGTTCCTTCTTCGTTCCAAGTCTCACTTTTCCGCCTCTTTTCCGAACACTGCAATTTTACTCCTGCAAAAGCACTTTTCCCAAAAGCCGGACACTACAATTTTAGTCGTAGTTTAATCAATTTGTATTCTTTATATAAATTAAAAGTGGTGAGTCAATCTTGAACAAAGTTTTAAAGTACTGTAGTATTGCAGTGTTCAAGTTTATTATTATTAGTGTAATATTGTTGAACATCTCTATTAGTATTACTCTTGTTGACAATTTATAAGTATTGTTAATAAATTCATTAGTATTATTGATTGATTTATTATTACTGTTGACAAATTAGTTAATCTTATTTAATTATGCTGACAATTTAATTAGTCATGCTGTATTGACAATTTAGATAATCTTGTTGACAATTTTAATTAGTTTGATGACATTTTTTTTATTTCGTGTGTTGACAGTTTCATTAGTCATGTTGTGTTGACAATTTAGATAATCTTGTTGACAAATCTATTTAGTGTGTTGACAATTATATTATCTTGTTGACAATTTTATATAGTGTCTTGTTGACACTTTTATTTAGTATCTTGTTGACACTTTTATTTAGTGTATTGTTGACAATTTTATTTAGTTTCTTGTTGACAACTTTATTTAATGTCTTGTTGACAAATTATTAGAAGTGTTGGCAGTCATTTGTTGTGTTGTTGAAAAATTATTAGTGGTGTTGACACTTCATTCGTGTGTTGTTTTCAAGTTCTTATTGGTGTTGACAAATTATTAATTGAGTTGACACTTCATTTATGTGTTGTTGACAAGTTATTAGTGGTGTTGACAAATAAATAGTTATGTTGACACTTCGTTCTTACGTTGTTGACAATTTTATTTTATGTGTGGGACGGTTTTATTTTGTTGACAATTGTATAATTGTATTAATGTTGTTGACATTAACAAGTAGTGTTGACACTTTAATGATATTGTTGACAGTCTAATTAGTTAGGTTAATAATATAATTAATTTTATTTATAGTTCAATTAGGTAGGTTAATAATATTAGACGTAGGCCCCACTTTCTAGCACCATTGTTGCTGTAGCCAACACCATTGTTACTACCCATCTTCTATATACTAACGCCATTGTTACTCACCAAAGCTCCCACCTCCACAATCGACTCCGGTGCCGACCATTTCTCTCCTTCCGCCTCAGTCGCTCCCACTTCCTCTCCTCCGGCCAAGGCTCCCGTTGCGGCTCCCGTTGCCGCTCTCAAGGTAGCGCCGGTCAGCTCTCCTCCGGCTCCCGTGCCTCTCAGTTCGTCGCCGCCTGCTCTAACGCCAGCAAGAAGGGAATGGGGAGTTGGGGACCACTGGAACGCCACAACAAAGAGTTGATTTTAACGAAGATAGGGCATTTCCATTTAAACTAGTGGTATTTGACTGGATCAGATACATATTGGATCAAAGACCGAATAATGGACTATAAGAAATTGGGCCCTAAATTCTGTTTCTCGTCCCGTTCTTCTGCCTTTTCATAACAAAGCTCTATGGTTTCTAACCCTAGTTACTAGACTTTATATGTTTTGACCTATTAATACCTATTGAATAAAATATTTGTTGTATTCTACGGAGTATCAATCTGTACTGGATGGAATCTTTAGCTTTGATGATAATTTATACTGTACAAACTTTCTTTTTGTACGTGAATTGATAAATCACCAAAATAGCCTGCTGATTTGTTAGTATTGATTTTAAAGTTGGCATTATATCTGCTCTTGTAGTGATTTATTTACATTTTTCAAAATGATTATTATATTTTAGGTGTATAATGACTATGGTTGAAGGTTTGATAATCTTGATTCAAAGACCATTGTTATTAAATTAAACATACCAACCCACATTTCCACCCACCAACCCTTCCTTTAATCACCAATATTCATGCTTATTGCATGAATTTTGTATTGCCCCTCAACTCATTTAAAATTGTCCCTTATACCACAAAATCACATGAAACACCACCAAAACTTGACAAGCAAGATCTATAAAAAGGACTTGTTGAAATAAGTGAAAGTGTACTAGGAAATATTTGCAAGATATATATGGAAGAGATCAAATTGATGAACAGTTCGCCGATCCACAGCCAAGTATGGAAGATCAAGCAAGAAATTGAGAAGCTAAAGCATCCCGGTTTGCAGCAGTTCGAGATCAGGTTGGTTTTTGGAAAGATTATGAGGAACATGTCGTCTCGATCTCGGTCCAGATCTCCTCTAGGGTTGTTGTAATTGTGGTTTGATTTTTATATGGATGATCTTATTTCTTCTTCTGGTAATACCAAAGGTGTGAATACGATTGTCAAGAAGTTGGGCTTGCAGATTACTCTGGCTTTTTATGATAAACTCGTCTTCATTTCCAAGAACTGCAATTCATAACCCATTTAGCCAATTATTCAGTTAAAGACATCTCAAATTTGAGATTCAAATTTCATATCGGTTTAGGATTTATATTATTATCTGGATTTAATACCTCTCGCCGCGACGAACATATGTAGAGAAATAGATTAAAAAGATCGATTTAAATAGATTATTGAATGAATATATTTTCAATTTCTAAAACAATCGTAAATTTTCACCAAAATTAACAACCGTAAATAGAATCAACCAAATTTGATAATTTGGGCGCCAAGCTTGTGATCATGAACCTCAACTTGACTTGGCCTCGGTAAAACATATGAAACCAATTTAACACAGTTAAAAGATCCTGTAATAATATACTACCAGTTACATAAAGAATATCCTAAACTGGAAATAAAGGCTACACTTCTTCTATAAAACTGGCTTAATACAGCTCACACGTATTTAAAATCAAAATAAAACTCTTGTATTATAAATAGGTTTAATCTATACATTGTATACCTCTGCCAAAATCACACAAGATTAGCAAAATCTTCAATACTTGTCAAGTTGTAATTTAAGTTAATATGGGAGACCCAAATCATATTGCCAAAAATGTCAATAATTGTTTTTAACCCAAATCTCCCAATCATGTAATCACATATACGATTACTCAATATTTCTTTCTGGATTTTGTTTATAAACCTACCTACATACATTCCCCTTCAAAACATAAATCTAAAAAACTATTATTTTAGTAACCATCTCCACTCTATATAACACGACTTCGTACACCCAACATTTCACACATCATACATTAATCTCCATCTACATACATCTTATTTTGTAACCCCATGGCCGGTTCATCTCAAGCACCAAACCGCGCGAAAAAGGGAAAGGGAAGGAAAAAGATGAAGATGGAGAAAATGAAGAACAAGACCAACTTACAAGTAACTTTCTCGAAGAGACGTAGCGGTCTCTTCAAGAAAGTAAGCGAGCTCTGCACACTGACGGGATCCGAGATAGGAGTGATCATCTTTTCCCCTGGAGGAAAGGTGTACTCGTTCGGGAACCCGTCAGTGGAGAAGATACTCGATAATTGCTTCCCGGTCGAAGAAGAGAACAACCCCATTTTGACGCCTCTTGTGGATCGACAAATGATGTGCGAGGAGTGGGTGGAGGAAACGCAAAAGGCAGCTAGTGTGGTGGATCAGAATATGGCGTTGTCGATGCTCGAGATGCAGATCGAGGAGGAGAAGAGACGATCGGCGGTTCTTATGGCTCGAGAGAAGGAGGAGATGGCTCACATTGGACCCATAGAAGAGATGAGGGAAGAGGAGCTCATGGAGCTAGGTGCGAGTATGCATGCGCTCAAGCAGAGGATGATCAACTTTGGGGGTTCGATTTGGGTCTAATGGGCCTATAGTGAGTATGGACTGGTTTTAAGGCCCATAACCAAACATACACACATGGTTTATTTGTTTGTTTTAAAGAGATGTTATTCTAGTAATAATGTAGCCATTTCAACATGAGTACATTATGTTTGTTCTTTATAATTTTCAAATGAATACTAATAAGCAAGATTTGTTAAACAACTAGACCTGGACCGGACCCCGCGCTTCGCGCAGGGCAATTACGGATTTCGTATACAGGTTAATGTTTTTAAATATATGTCCTCAAATAAGATTGAGGATAATCATATTAGCAATCTTCTAATATTGCATGTAATATCAACAAAGTTAATTAAGGATTTCTTATACGGTTCAACGTTGTTAAATATATGTCCCAAAATCATATTGAGACTAATCATATCTGCAATCTTCTAATATTGCATGTAATATCAACAAAGTTGGATTTATAAACGTAATCAATCAAAAAAATCACAAAACACGTAATGATTTTAGGGGTAAGAAATAAAAGAAATGGAACCTACATCATTAACTAGTACTAGTTACCATTACTTTCTGCTAAAACCAACCAACTTTTATATATACTAGATACGGGCCTCGCGCTCCGCGCGAGAAAATTACGGATTTTCGTATGTGATTTAATATAGTTATACATTATTTGTTAATATGTTGTTGTTGTTATCAAATTTATTAATATTTGTAAATATAAGTATTTTTTATTTCCTTATATTTATGTTTGAAGTAGTTTTAAAACATAATATTAGAATAAGTTTGCATTGTCATAAGAGAAGCTCACACATTAATTTAATTTGTGACTTAATCAAGTAGACTATAAATAAATATAACATAGGGATATAAGAAAGATATTTAAATACATGCCCAAAAGTCCAATAGGAGGTGATTAAGAAATGAGTAATGCATTAAATTGGTACCAATTTCATTCAATTTTAGCAATGGACAACCAACTTTCATATAGATATATATATATTAAGAGCGTATGTTGGTGTGTCTACATCAGATTCTTTTGTAAATTATTTACTTTTAATGCGAGTTATGTAGGGCCGGTTTGGCACATGTCTCTTCAGCCCGTAAAAAACCAAAATTTAAGCTTGCTTATTTGCAAAATAAGCTATCAATTTAAGCTTATTTGCAAAATAAGCTAGTTTAAAAAAATTGACCGAAGGCAATATCTATTATTAACAGAATGTTTAAGATACTCAATTTTTTTAATGCTGGTGACAAAACTCATATGGAGGTGACATCATGGGCGTGAATGATGATCATTAGCTTAAGGGACAAAAACTCTATTGATCAAATTCATAAATCTATAGTATATGAATTATTATATTTTAGCATATCATAACAAAAGAATTTTGGTACTCATAATTAAGAGGAAAGTTCGGGTGCAAATAACTCTTAACGTAAGAAAAACGAACAGATCGTGTTCACAAATTACCCGTCAATGTTCATATTCTGGATGGTAGTGCTCATAATATAGGCCACAAATTTTTTTGAACGTTTTAAGTGAGGGACACGGTGACATACTTGTAATTACTGCGAACTTTGATTTTTTAAAAAAATTTCTCAAAATGACATCAAAAAAATTTATCGCCTAGATTATGAACGTTACCGCTCAAATTATAAACATTAACTTGTTATGTGTGAACGCGAAAACTTCGTTTTTCCTACGTTAAGCTTTGTTCTCACCAGAACTTTCCTCCAGAATTAACTGAGATTAAATTTTAAATCTTTTTAATGTTGCTCTATCCGTTCACTAAATAATGTCATTTTAGCCTCTCGTTTTTATTAGAAAAGATTGTCATTAGGTGTTTAGCTAGTGAGTTATGAGGTGTATTATAGAAAATTGTATCTTTTTTTACTTTCTATGCAAATTATAATTGTTGATTTGGTCAAAACTATTTCTGATTTTTGCCATAATGTTACTTAAATAGTCGATTACAATATATAAATCACTTGCGACAAATTAATTAATCAATTAGGGTTTCTACCTTTTAATACATGATGACTGCTTTTCAGTAAATAAGGAACAATCATTTTTACCTTTTAACTAGATTTTAATTACCGCGTTTCTCGCGAGCTTTAGCGTATTAAAAAGTAATATTTGGATATATGTAATACATCTTTTCTTTTTCAAGATTATTATGATATCTATATATGATATTTATGTTTGCTTTTATTTTCATCAAGTGAATGTAAGTCCAACCACATGTATTTGTTTCTTTATGTATTTTAATTAGGGCTTGTTTGATATCCATATACTGATATCAGGTATAGGTATCAAAATTACTCATATCCATACCTAGTGTTTGGTATATGAGTATATGGATATCAATTTGATATCTTTGATATCCTGATATCGGATTTTTGAATAGGTTTGATATCCCCCATTTTCAAGGATTTACCAATTTGATATCTCCTTCATTCTAAAAAACACACTCATCTTCTCCTCTCCTTTCTCCTCCCCCACAATGACATATCAATTTGATATCTCCCTCGAATTTCGATATCTCATATCTGAAAATGCTATACCAAACACAAATATCAGATATCAATCTCATACCCATACCTGATATCCGATACCCACACCCATACCTGATATCTGATATACACGTATGTCAATACCAAACGGGCCCTTACAGTTGTTAATCAGGTTAGTTAAATTGGGTTTGGATTGAGAATGAATTGGATCAATTCGGATTATTGGTTAAGACGGATTGGGTCTATACATGTTAGTGTGCAGTTGATCCAATTTATTTATTAAATAATTTTATTTTTTATTAATGATATTAGATTATGATATTGTGTTCGAATTGAATTTTCAATTTGACGTGATCATGTTGTTTTTTACTCGGACGGTTAGGTTTTGACTACGAGCATCATCATTTATTTAGGAAGATTAAAATTAGCAAAAGTAGAAAAAAGTTATATTAATCTTTTTACATTACATTTATTATTTAGTTAAATTAGGAGAATGATAAGATTAGGACGAAAGGATAGATATTTAATTGATAGAAAAATAATATTATATTGGGTCTTGAATTTATTAGGTTTTAAAATGATTAAGGTTTAACATTGACGAGGTACAAATTACATTTACTTTGGGCGAAATGGATCAATTTTTATACAGAGAGAGATAAATTCATGAATTAATAGGACGGGATAGCATTTATTAGGTACGGTTTACATTTACTTTCGTCTAATAGCGACCGTTTTTTTTTACATATACTAGCATTTTGGGGCTCGCACTACGCGCGGGTCTATATTATTTTATATAATTTATTGATTTGTAAGAAAAAGCCATAAGCGTTAAGCGTATTTTATTTTATTTATTATGTAAAATTTATTTATTGTGCAAATATTCTATAAAGAATTGAATTTTTTATGGAGTTTTAATTCTATAAATCTTCACACACAATACATTTTGATAATAAAAATCTAAGTTTTAATTCTATAAATCTTCACACATTCAATTTTTTATGGAGTTTAACCCATTTATAATGTATAAAAACCACCAATTAGAAAACGATAGTAATATAACCAATAAGAATGCAAATGTATTTAATGTGACCTTTACTTTTCTCTCTGCGCGATTTTTATGATGTATTAGATAGATAGATTAGATTAGATTGAAAATAAAAATAATCATCTTTAAAAATCTAAGTTTTAATTCTATAAATCTTCACACATTCAAATTTTTATGGAGTTTGATCCTGTTATTATAATGAATAAGACCCACCAATTAAAAAATATAAATATTAAATTGAGGAGAGTTATTAATCAATAGAAATGTAGAGGTACTTAATGCGGTCTTTAATTTTCTTTCTCCGCGATTTTTATATTATATTAGATAAATAGATACATATTACCTTAGAAAGGTTATTCTATAAAGAGGAGTTTATTGATTTGTTAGAGTTTTCTCTAATGACTGTTTTCTGGGAAATTTATTTATTAGTTGATTGATAATGACAAATTAATAAATTACGACAAATTGTTTAGCGAGATAGGTCTTGAAGGAGTAAACTTAACCTCCAAAAAAAAGGTTTCATTGCTCAATAAGATGATCCCTAGCTTGACAAAATTACCAAAGTTGTATAAAAAATGTTATACATTGCTCAATAAGAGTGCGATGTGGCAAGTGAAGTCTGGCGCCGTTTTTCTTTGAAGCAAGAATGCAAGAATTTATGCAGGGTGATGTCGAAAGATGGCTTGAGGTTAATTTTAGTGTGGTCGATTCCTTACCTACTACCTTCGCAATGGAGTCTAAGTGGATGTGGAGGTGGAAGAACCTTAAAGTTTTTGGAACGGCTAATGACATACCTAGAAACAAAGCAGAAATTATCCTTTGCAACAATATATTAATCATTTGCAACAAATTAATTAATCAATTAGGATTTTCTACTTTTTAATACATACTGAAGTACAAAGGTTATTCAATAAAGAGGAGTTTATCGATTTGTTAGGGTTTCGCTAATGATTGTTTTTTTTTGTAAAAAAGGAAATTTATGTATTAGTTGATTGATAACGACAAACTAATAAATTACGAAAAATTAATAAATTACGACAAATTGTGTAGCGAGATAGTTCTTGAATAAACTTTTCCTCGGAAAAAATGCTACACTGTTAATAAGATGATCCCTTGACAAGATCACCAAAATAGTGTAAAAATGTTATACATTGCTCAGTAAGACTGCGAAGTGGCAAGTGAAGTACGACTCAATTTTTTCTTTGAAGCAAGAATGCAAGTGTTTATGCAGGGTGCCTGAAGAGATGGCTTGAGGCCCCTACTAAGCTCGAAAAAAAAAGATTTTTTGTTAATACGTATCTCGTTAGAGTTAGTTTATAATTTGGATTTTATTCGTAATATTAGCCATAATACTTACTTACGCAGTCCATTAGAATGTATTAATCACTAATAACACATTAATTAATCAATGGAAGAAGAGAGAGCTGAGAAAGTTGTTATTACTGTATTGAATGAGTAACTAAATCTGTTACAATACATCAAGTATTTATACTGTTATCATCCCCTCTCAAGTTGGAGGGTGATTCATAATGAATCAAACCCAACTTGGGAAGTACACTAGAATGACTAGAACTAGGAAGAGCTTTAGTAAACACATCTGCAACTTGCAAAGATGTTGGTACATGAGTGAGAGAAATTAAACCTTCTAAAAATTTCTCTCTAACAAAATGACAATCTAGTTCTATGTGTTTAGTTTTTTCATGGAATACAGGATTCCGTGCTATGTAAATTGTTGATTGAGAATCACACTTTAATGGTATAGGTTGAACATTTGGGACATCAAGCTCATGAAGCAACCTGCTAAGCCATATCAATTCTGCTGTGACTCTCCTTAAAGATCTATATTATGCTTTTGCTGAAGAAAGTGACACAGTGACTTGCTTCTTGGATTTCCAAGACAATGGTGCTCCTCCAAGACTGATGTAGGCCTCCAAGTTGAATTCTAGTGTAGATGGCAAGAAAAGACCCATGTGAGCTGTGCCCTTAATGTACTGCAGTGTGTGAATGGCAGCTGACCAGTGAGCAGAAGAAGGAGCATGCATAAATTGGCACAAATACTGAACAGAGAAAGCCAAGTCTGGTCTTGTATTCACCAAAAAATTGAGCTTGCCCACCAATTTTCTGTAAGGAGTAGGATCTGTAAGGAGTTTACCATCTGTAGGCTTTAGTTTTACATAACTGTCTAAGGGATTAGAGACAGTCTTAGAATCTGTAGGGCATAAATCATGTAATAACTCTTGTATGAATTTCCTTTGAGTTATTACAAGGCCTGATGTTGTATGCAGAAACTCCATGCCAAGAAAATAGTTGATGAGGCCTAGATCTTTTATGCTGAAAGTTTGATGAAGAAAGCTCTTTACTGAATTGATCTCCTCCTGGTCATTTCCTACTAACAAGATATCATCAACATATATAACTAGAAACAATGTTGAAGAAGTGCTTTTCTTGTAGAATAAGCTGTAGTCATTCAATGACTGAGTGAATCCATGTAGAATAAGAGCATCTGAAAGTTTACTGTACCACTGTCTAGAGGCTTGTTTTAAGCCATAGAGAGACTTGTTAAGTCTACAAACCTTGTTAGGATGGAGATGAGCAATGCCTAAAGGAACCTTCATATACACTTCAGTGTCAATATCACCATGAAGGAATGCATTGTTGATGTCTAACTGTGACATAATCCAACCTTTCTTGACTGTTGTGGCAACAAGTGCTCTAATTGTAGTTAGCTTGACTACTGGGGAGAATGTCTCATGAAAATCAATGTCAGCCCTCTGAGTACAACCCTTAATCACCAGACGTGCCTTATGTCTTTCAAGACTCCCATCAGCCTTGAATTTCAGTTTATAAACCCATTTAGAACTTATAGGTCTCTTACCTTTTGGTAAGTCAACAATATCCCAAGTATTGTTTGCCTTTAAAGCAGAAAGCTCAAAATCCATAACTTTGACCCAATTCATATCCTGAACAACCTCTTCATAGAAAATAGGTTCACTGGTGTGGTGTAAATGGGATAACATAGTTTGAGAGGCTAAGGAAAGAGCAGAAAAAGAGAAAGCAGTGGTAGGAAATTGAGTGAAATCTAGGGATACAAAATTACAAAAGTAATCTTGTAGGTAAGATGGTGGGTTGGTAGCTCGAGAAGTCCTTCTTACAATGGGTAAGGAAGGAGGAGGAATAGGTATTTGTGGAGGTGTAGGGCTATGTGTTTGGTCTGAGACAGTAGTAGGTGGTGGAATAGGGGTATGGAGTGTACTATCTGTGCAAAAGTCTTGCATAGAAATAGGTAAAGTAATTTGTGAGGCAGGCTGTGTTTTACTAGAGAAAGGATATAAATATTCATGGAAAGTGAGATCTCTTGAGATGAAAACTTTATTAGTGGTAATATCCAAGAGTTTATAACCCTTAGTGCCATATGGATAACCAAGGAAAACACATGAAATAGCTCTAGGCATTAATTTGTCTCTTCCTGGTTTGCAAGAACTTGCATAAGCCAGACAACCAAAAAATTTCAGATGTTGAAAAGACGGCACATAACCATATAATTTTTCATAAGGAGAAATGCCATTGAGGGTACAAGAAGGATACCTATTTATCAAATAGGTTGAGGTTAAGAGGCAATGGCCCCAAAACTGAATAGGAACTTGGGATTGGAATAGAAGAGCCCTGGTAGTTTCAAGTAGATGCTTGTGTTTCCTTTCAGCTACTCCGTTCTGTTGAGGAGTATGAACACAGGTAGTCTGATGAATTATGCCTCTGGAAGAGAAGAATTGAGTTCCTACTGTACGTGTCCCAAGCTCAAAAGCATTCTCTGATCTGACAACCTTCACTAGCTTGCCAAACTGAAGCTTCACCATATCAACAAATGACTGAAGCAAGGAGAATGCAGTGCCTTTAGTTTCCATTAAGTGAGTCCAAGTAATCCGTGTGTAGTCATCAACTATTGTAATAAAATATTTGTGACCATCATGTGTAGCATGTTTAAATGGTCCCCAAGTATCTACATGAAGCAACTCAAAAGCATAAGATGTAGATATAGAACTAGTAGGAAAAGGTTTCCTTTGTAATATGGCTTTAGCACAAATGTCACAAGCCAAAATGGCTTCATTAAAGGTATAATATTCTTGAGTTTGCTGTAAGGTAAATGGCCTAAACGAGTGTGCCAAAGTAACAGCTCTTTGGACTTAACTACACTAGAAGCAACATTATTTGAAGCATGTAAAGCAGAAGGACCAGCAGCAGGAAGCACATATAATCTGTTATGAAGGCTACCAAGCAGCAAATGACCCTTCAGAGTTGATCCCTGCAACCAGCACTTATCAAAATCAAACACGGCTTGACATTCCATTTGAGAACACAATTTACTTACTGAAAGAAGACTAAATCGAAACTGAGGCACATAGAGAACATCATGTAAAGTGATCTGATCTGACAGTGTAACTGATCCACATAAAGTCACATCAATGACTGTACCATTTGGTAGAGAAATATGAATAGGATTCAGCAATGGTTTCAATTCCTTAAAAAATTCAACATTGAAACTCATGTGATCACTAGCTCCCGTATCAATGATCCATGTATCTCTGGTAAACAAAGATCTAACAAAATGTAGAGATGTGTAGATATAAGGCATACCAGCAAGATTGGCATTAGAAGATGTGGAAGAATCAAATGAAGTTTTCTGTAGAAGGCTGAGCAACTGTGCATACTGATCATTGGTCAAATTTTGAATACCAACAGATGAAGGAGCATTGGAAGAAGAATTGGTGTCTTATATTTCTGTTACTGAATTAGCCTGTGAATTTCTTGAATTTTTGTTCTGAGGAGGAAAGCCATGAATCTTGAAACATCTCTCAACTGTATGGCCTGACCTTTTACAATGAGTACAAAAATAACTGCGTTTTCCTCTACCAGAACCAGGATTAGCATCTTGTTTGTCAGGTGCACCAACATGTGATCCATTCAAAGAATTGGAACTCGATGCATTGAGAGAAGAAGATTCAATAAGAAGCCGTGAAGTAGAGTGTACCTCTCTTTGGCGTTCTTCTTGCAGTAAGATTGAATATGCTTGAGAGATTGAAGAAATTGGATCCATCATCAGGATATTTCCTCGTACAATGCCGAAGGAGTCACTGAGCCCCATCAAGAATTGAAGAAGACGTTGCTCATCCTGATGCTTATGAACTGCCTCTGCTAAACCACAGGAACAAGCAGGAAAATTCTTCATGGAATCTTGTTCATCCCATAAAGTCTTGGTGCGATTGAAATAACCAGCAATGCCATCTGCAGATTGAGAAATATTGGAAATCTGTTTCTCAATCGCAAATTTTTGTGCAATGTTAACCTGAGAATATCGAGTATTCACATCAAGCCATATCTGGCGAGCGGCACCAGAAAGCAAGAAAGTACCACTGATGGCCGACACCATCGAATTCAACAACCAAGCAATGATCATGTTGTTGACGCGCTCCCATCGCCGGAAAATCATAGCTGATCGATCAGGTCTCCCAATTTCGCCATCGACGAACCCTAGCTTGTTCTTCGCAGAAAGTGCAATCACCATGGATTGACGCCATGCGTAGAAACCAGTGCCATCAAACAATTTGTTGACAAGAAGAAGCCCCAGACCATCTGAAGGATGCAAGAACAGAGGATCGTTGGCATCAGATGAAACTTGCCATGGATTCGGTTGATGTTGTGACTGGGATGGAGACACCATGATCGATAGACAAAAAGAAAGCAATCGTGATGTAGAAGGAATCACGAGCTGAATTTGCGTAAGAAAGAAAGAATCGAAACAGATTAGTGGTCTGATACCATGTTAGGAAACATAGTTTCCATGGAAGAAGAGAGAGCTGAGAAAGTTGTTATTACTGTATTGAATGAGTAACTGAATCTGTTACAATACATCAAGTATTTATACTGTTATCACACTTATTGCTATCCGAGTTCTATTTTTAAGTCGCTACATCGGAATAGTAGTTAAAATCATCAAGAAGAATGAAGAGATCCCCTCATATTTTCTTTATTGATGGAGAATCGGACTCATACAAGTCGACTCAACTTAATCAACAATTTTTTTTAGCAAAAGAAGGCTTTAGGTGGTTGATTGTTAATGGAAAGTGTCTTACACGTGGTTAAAAATAAATTCAATTGAGCGAGTGATTATGAATAATATCGTGTATATAACGGGTGATTTAATCCAATTTTCAATTGCTTTAGAAAGATAGTCCTCAAGAGTAGACTTAACCTCGACAAAAAAATGTTATACATGGCTCAATAATGGTTGACGATAAATCAATTAAGCTAAGCAAGTACTCTTCCGAACAAAAAGCACAATCAAATCACTGACGATAATTACATATGATAATTAAATTAGGAGAATGATGGTATAGCAATAATCTCTTAGGTAACAACACATCAATCATTAATACTCGTGACACTTGCTTTCGGATATTTATTATTGTTAATTTAAAATGTTCACTCATTTGTGTCAAAATGTATAAATGTAACCGGTCTATAGGAATTTCGATAATTGGAACCACTGGCTAGTTGCTACAATGCTACAATGCTACATACAATTCTTAATCTTATTAAACAGTACAATTCTTCTAAAAAAAATTTATATACAATTACTGTTTGTTCATCTTATGCAATAAAAAAACATGATATTGAATATTGATCCATAACAAATTAACAATGAAAATCACAGGAATTGAAAATATGCAGGAACTGAAAATGAATATCTGTGTTTGGTTGAAAAACATTCTGTGAAAATCATGTGATTTTGATTTCCTGAGATTTTCAATTCTCCCATTATGTGAGAATTGATCTTATCTAGTCCCCATAGGTAATTCACTTTCCCCCATTTTTACACATACAAAATTAAATTCCCCCATTTTGATCCACCTATTGCAAATTTTAACCAAATACATTTTCTCAAAATCTTCTATATTACAAATCACCTTAATTCAAATCTCATGAATTCAATTCCCATGAATTACAATTCCTACATTCAACCAAACGAGCACTTAATTTATAAATGACATAAAATATTCGTAATAAGAAGCAAAAGCCAAAAATTTATTTACAATGGCTAAATACAACTAACATCTACTATAAAATTTATAGTTGTCAATTTGCATTTGAAATCCCTATATATGTGAGATCCAATTCATATTGACCAAAAATTTGAATACTGATACTTAAGCCAAATCCTAATCTCTTTATTACGTAGATATATACTATAATTTCATTATTTCTTTCTTTTATATGATATCTTATTCCCCCGAGATTAATTGTCCCTAAACTGCAAATTCAAAACTTACTATTTTAACGACCAAATTCATTCTATATAACACCATTCTTAGAGAACTTAGTTTCACACATCATATAATCATCTATTTATATGTTTCTTGTACTTCTAAACATTTTGTTTTTCATCCATGGCAAGATCTTTTCAGGTGTCTAATCAGGAGAAGATGAGAAACTCGCAAGTAACTTTCTCGAAAAGACGTCTCATCATCAAGAAGGCAAACGAGCTTTGCAAAACTTGTTATTGTGAGTATATCGAGATGCAGATAGAGGCGGAGAAGAGACGAGCAATGGTGTTAATGGAGCGGGAGAAAGAGGAGCTCTTGCCCCTTGCAGATATGATGGAGGAAGAGCTCATGAAGTTGAGTGCTATTTTGAATAAACTCAAGGAGAAAATCATGAAGATGATGAGCAATGAATTCGGCACTCGAGTAATTTAGAACCAAACGTATACACATTGTTAATTTGTTTGTTTCAAAGAGATATTATTCTAGTAATGTGGGCATTTCAATCATTCTAGGTGAGATTATGGAACTAATACCTCAGTGGTACTCAATTACTCATACATAACGTGAGTACATTATCTTTGTTCTTTATGATTATCAAATGAATACTAATAAGCAAAACTTGTTAAACAATTAGCAGCATATCTTATGTCTACATCTGATTCTTTTGCAAACTATTTAAAGTAAAAATTTATAAAAAGTAAAGGTTATGAAAACATGCACAAATTCCGAATTCAGTCAACCACGTAGAGAGTGGACGATCCAATTCTGTAATGTGTTCCGCGAGGCGAGTTCTGTCGCCGATTGTTTGACTTCCTTTGCTTTTTCTTTTCCTCTTGGAGTGCATTTTTTGATCGGGTGCGGTCTTGTCTTATGGATGATGTTCGGGGATTTTCTACTCCCCGCCTGGTGGCGAAATAGGTTTTATTTACATAATTTTGAGAGTATCGCTTCTCTTTCTATCAAAAAGAGAAAAATTATTAGCAGGAGATTTTAGATAATCAAATCCTTATTGGTGGTGATAAACTCAAGGAAGAACTTGGCTAAGGAGACATGTTGTGGCCGCGGGAAAGCAACTATAATCGAAATCAAACTAGGTTGTGACTTACAGTATGTTTGGCTATTGGAAAATGAGGGGCAAGAAAGGGAGAGAAAATAAGAGAGGGAAAAGAAAGGGAGAGGAAATGAGGTAAAACGAGAGATTCTTATATTTTTGTTGTTTGGGGAAGAAGAGTTTTAAGAAGAAAATTTGTTTGAAAAGTATGGAGAATAGTGGATTTCATGATGTTGTGTTCAACACACCCATGGGCAAGAAGAACAACCCAAGTGCAGCAAAACAAGGCGAGCAATGCCAATCCACTCCTCAACTAGAGGAGACCTTCAGCGAAGTTGGTCCTATACGACGCTGTTTCATGGTTACCCAGAAAGGTACCCCTTTTTGTCACCTTGATTAATAATTTTCTCCAACATGCTGAGCTTCTTTGAAGTAGAGTATTAGAGATGTTACCTAAATACCTTAAAGAGAGCGATGGTCACTTTCCATTAGATAAGCATGGTAGTTGAATGCCCATTTACAAGTTTTTTTTGGGTTTAATCTGTTGAGCCAGTGTTTTGATGATGTATTAATCATCTCCAAGTTGCATTGCATAGCATAGTCAGTTGATTTAAAGCTCTTTTTGTTTATGATGTGAATTACAGGTTCAGCAGAGCACCGTGGATTTGGTTTTGTACAATTGTGAGTTGAAAACTTTTAGTTGATTTAAAGCTCTATTCACTTTTGTGGGCTTAAAACTGTATATACTTATTCTGATTGCAATATGCTCATATGAAATTTGCAGTGCTGCCTCTGAAGATGCAGACCGTGCAATTGAGAGCAAGAATGGGTCCTCAGTTGGTGGCCGGAAAATTGCAGTTAAACAAGCTAATCCTCAAGCTTCTATGGAGGAGCGTCGTGCCAAGGCAAACAATGGTTGGTGCTTGCTAATAGATCTGTTTGTTGGCTTTTGATTTTGGCGTACATCAGTCACTTGCTTATGAATATCTTTATCTTCAAACACACTTTTAGATGTCAGTTTGTTTGCTAAAGCTCAACAATTTTGGCACTAGGAATTATTTAATGAAATAATTCTTAAAGAGTAAACTTAACATCGACAAAAAATGTCACTAGTACAATTACGAACAGATGCAACAAACGTGTGCAACAGTTTATTGAAGCGGTTTAGATATTGCAGCAGTTTATACATTGCTCATGATCCCTTGAAAAAATCACCAAAGTTATATAATTTTTTTTATACATTGCTCAATAAAACTGCGACATGGCAATTTAAATCTCGCACAATTTTGGTGGATGTGAAAGTGGAGGAACCTCAAAGTTTTTGGAGCTGCTAATGACATATCTAGAAACAAGGCAGAAATTAATTAATCAAAGTTTTTGGATTATGAAAGGAGGGTGTGCAAGAGGCATATGGGACAGAACTCGAAAATAAAACGAGATATTTGATAGGCCTCTTTAGAGTTAGGTTATAATTTGGATTTTATTTAATTTTTTAGCCATAATGTTAGTCAAGTAGCTGATTATAATATATTAATCATTTGCTAGAAATTAATTAATCAATTAGGGTTTTCTACCTTTTCATACATACTGACCTACACAGATTATTCAATAAAGAAGAGTTTATCGATATGTTAGGTTTCCGTTAATGACAACTTTTTGTAAATAAGGAAATTTGTTTATTAGTTGATTGATAACGACAGATTAATGAATTGCGACAATTTATTTAACGAGATACATAGTCCTCCAGGGGTAGACTTAACCTCGACAAAAAATGTTATACGTTAGATCCTTTGACTTAAAATCACCAAAGTATATCATAACTTCAACAAAGAAAGATATGCCATCATCGACAAATGTTCAAAGTGAAAGTTAAAGTTCAGTAACACCGTCCAACTATTTCTTAAACAAAAGAAGGTGCCTACAACTGATAAGCATGATGATCTGTTTAATACAAAATGTCCTTGGAAAGATGAAGATCCTAAAAGGATCGTTTGTCTGCGATCATTAACATTAAGGTTTGAGGATCGCTAGATTGCAACCTAAGACATAGTTGTCTTTAAAATCTAACCTGAATACGTTCGTTATTATTTTCCGTCTTTTCCATAATTGGTACCACTTGCTACATAGACTTGTTACTAAACAGTACACAATTCTACGAAAAAAATTATATACAATTACTGTTTGTTCGTCTTATGCAATAAAAAAATATATGATAGTATCAATTTATTAATGACATAAAATATTCGTGATAGGAAGTAGAAGCCACAAATTTATTTACAACTAGGGAGAAGGCGTTTGCGCATCGCGCGAGCTTAATTGCGTCGACGAAACATAATTAAAGAATGAAGCATCGCTTAAAATTGTTTGTTTCAATGGGCGGTATAATTGCAGACGTTAAAGAGTCGAACCATCGTAGACGACCTTCAAGTCTTCTACTACATGTACTAGTTTCGTATTGGGCTTATATATCAATGAGTTACGAATTGATCTGTAGATTAGGTCTCACATCTTCACAAACACTTAAGAGGAGACGATAAATGAGATGAATATTAACCAATCAAAATAAAGGAAGTAAATGCATTAGATAGATTTTGAAAGAACCTATAATTTTATATTAGATTAGATGGTTAAATACAACTAACATCTAGTCATCTATCTACTATAAATTAAAAAAAAGTTATACCCAATAATAAAGTTCGGGTGAGAACAAGACTTACCGTAGGAAAAACAAAGTTTTTCGCTTTCACTGATAAAAAGAAAATGTCTATATTTTGGGAGATGAATTTTTTTAGGTCATTATAATAAGAAAATAAAATAAAAGTTCACAGTAATTACAAATATATACAAATATATCACCGCGTCCCTCAATGAAATCGTTCAAAAACATTTAATGGAATAGATTATGAATATTGTTATCCAGAATATGAACATTAACGTGTAATATGTGAACATGAAGTGTTCATTTTTCCTACGTTAAGAGTTTTTCGCGCCGGACCTTTCCTCCAAAATGTAATGCCCAACAATTTTGGTACAAGGAATTAATTGAGATTAATTAAATTTCAAACAGCTTTAGAGTTAGATTATAGTCTAAATGTTTTTTGTGATTAAAGCCATAATGTTATTAAAGTAATCAATTGCAATATATTAATCACTTGCGACAAATAATTTAATCAACTAGGGTTTCTACCTTTTAATATGACCTACAAAGGTTATTAAATAAAGAGGAGTTTATCGATCTGTTAGGGTATTCGACTTTCCGTTAATAATTGTTTTGTATAAATAAAGAAATTTATTTATTAGTTGATTGATAACGACAAATTATTTAATGAGATAATCCTTAAAGAGTAAACTTAATCTTGAAAAAAATGTCACTACTACGATTATGAACAGATGGAACGAACATGTGCAACGGTTTATTCAAGCGGTTTAGATATTACAATAGTTTATACATTTCTCACGATCCTTTGAAAAAATCACCAAAGTTTAAAAAATGTTATACATTGCTCAATAAAACTATGAGTGACAATTTATGTAGGGTGACCTCAAGAGATGGCTTGAGGCTAATTTGAGTGTGGCCGATTCTTGGCCTATTAACTTCGCATTAAAGTATGGAGCTGCTAATGGCATACCTAGAAACAAAGCAGAGATTCTCCTTGCCAGGGGAAAGGAGTACAAGGAGGCATTAGAAAGAACGAGTCACCTTCAGAACTTCATTGGCCAAGTAAGATGCTCCACTTATACTGCCTTCATTTACAACATCTGGACTACAAGAAATCACTATATTTTCAGAAATGAGGAACCGACTGCCACTGTCTGTGCTGAACGCATCATGCAGCAAGTGAAGATTTTTGCCTCTGTGAAATGGAGGAAGAGCACCACCGACTCCTAGACTTGGGCTTCAATTCTTGGTATCACTTTTGATCGATGATATCTCAGATTGTTGCCTTCTTCAGTTTGGGTCTAGTCATTTTGTCTAGGTTTTTGTAGGTACCTGATCTCATGCTAACACTTAGGTTGTAACCAGGTGAGCTTGGGTACATTTTGGATGTAAATTCTCCTCCTCACCCTTTGGGTTTTCAATATACGTAAAAATTCCAAAAAAAAAAGAATGAATTTGTTATGAAAGGAGGGTGTGCAAGAGCCATATGGGGCGGACCTACATAACCCGAAAAAAAAAACGATTTTATGATAGACCTCTTTAGAGTTAGGTTATAATTTGGATTTTATTCAAAATTTTAGCCATAATGTTACTTAAGTAGTCACTTACAATATTTTAATCATTTGCTACAAATTCATTAATCAATTAGGGTTTTCATTCTTTTAATACATACTGAACTACAAAGATTATTGAATAAAGAAGACTTTATCGATCTGTTAGGGTTTCTGTTAATGACTGCTTTTGTAAATAAGGATATTGATATATTCGTTTATTGATAAAGACAAATTAATAAATTACGACAAATTATTTAGTGAGATAGATAGTCATTCACAGGTAGAATTAACCTCGACAAAAAATGTTATACGTTAGATCCCTTGACTTAAAATCACCAAAGTATATCATAACTTCAATAAGGAAAGAGATGTTATCATCAAAAGATGTTCAAAGTGAAAGCCATAATTCAATAACACCGTCCAACTGTTTCTTAAACAAAAGAAGGTGCCTATGTACTGATAAGCACGATGATCTGTTTAATACAAATGTCCTCGGAAAGATGAAGATCCTAAAAGATCGTTTGGTTGTGATCATTAGCAAATATGTTGAGGATTGCTAAATTGCAACCTAAGACATATTTGTCGTCAAAATCTAACTTGAATCAGTCCGTTATCATTTTCCATCTTTTCGATAATTGGAACCACTTGCTACGTAGACTTTTTATTAAACTGCAAAATTCTACTAAAAAAATTATATACAATTACAATAAAAAAACATGATATTGATTCATTACAATGAAAAGATTTAGAGTATTAATTTATTGATGGCATAAAATATTCGTAATAGGAAGCAAAAGCCACAAATTTATTTACAATAGTTAAATGCAACTAATATCTAGTCATCTAATCTAAATTAGAAAAAAATTATACCCAATAAATAAGTTTAATCTAGACACCTTTTACACAAAAATCACAAGATATTAGCAAAACCTTTTCATATTGACCAAAAAATTGAATACTGATACTTAAGCCAAATCCTAATATCTTTATTACTTAGATATATACTATAATTTCATTATTTCTTTCTTGTATATGATATTTTATTCCCCCGAGATTAATAGTCCCTAAAACTGCAAATTCAAAAATTACTATTTTAACGACCAAATCCATTCTATATAACACCAATCTCAGAGAGCTTTGTTTCACACATCATATAATAATCTATCTATTTTTTTTCTTGTACTTCTTAACATTTGTTTTTTCAGCCATGGCAAGATCTTCTCAGGTGGCGAAGAAGAGATACTCGCAAGTAACTTTCTCGAAAAGACGTCTGTTCTTCAAGAAGGCAAACGAGCTTTGCGAAACTTGTAATTGTGAGCTAATCGAGATGCAGATAGAGGCGAAGAAGAGACGAGCAATGGTGTTAGTGGAGCGGGAGAAAGAGGAGCTCACACCCCTTGCAGAGATGACGGAGAAAGAGCTCATGGAGTTGAGTGCTAGTTTATATAAGCTCAAAGAGAAAATCATGAGGAAGATGAGCTATGAATATGATGGAACCTCGGACTCCGCACTCGAGTAATTTAGAACCAAACATATACACATAGTTAATTTGTTTGTTTCAAAGAGATCTTATTCTAGTAATGTGGGCATTTCAATCATTCTAGGTGAGATTATGGAACATATACCTCAGTGGTACTCAATTACTCATACATAACGTGAGTACATTATCTTTGTTCTTTAATCTTTATGATTATCAAATGAATACTAATAAGCAAAATTTTGTTAAACAATTAGCAGCATATCTTATATATGTCTACATCTGATTCTTTTGCAAACTATTTAAAGTTAAAATTTATAAAAAAGTAAAGGTTCTGAAAACATGCACAAATTCCGAATTCAGTCAACCACGTAGGGAGTGAACGATCCAATTCCGTAATGTGTCATGCGAGGCAAGTTCTGTCGCCGATTGTTTGGCTTTCTTTGCTTTTTCTTTTCCTATTGGAGTGCATGTTTTGATCGGGTACGGTCTTGTCTTATGGACGATGTTTCGGGATTTTCTACTCCCCGCCTGGTGGCTAAATAGATTTTATTTATATAATTCTGAGATTATCGCTTCTCTTTCTATCAAAAAAAGAAAAATTATTAGTAGAAGATTTTAGATAATCAAATCCTTATTGGTGGTCATAAACTCAAGGAAGAACTTGGCTAAGGAGACATGTCGTGGCCGCGGGAAAGCAACTATAATCGGAATCAAACTAGGTTGTGACTTTATGTTTGGCTATTGGAAAATGAGGGGAAATAAAGGGAGAGAAAATAAGAGAGGGAAAAGAAAGGAAGAGGAAAGGAGGTAAAATGAGGGATTCTTATATTTTTGTTGTTTGGAGAAGAATGGTTTTAAGAAGAAAATTTGTTTGAAAAGTATGGAGAATAGTGAATTTCATGAAGTTGTATTCAACTTTCCATTCAAATTTCACCAATTTGGTGAGATTCATTTCCCCTCCATTTCTTCTCTTATCTATCTTATATATTAAAGCTAAGCATTTTAGAGCTCTTAGAGTGATTTTAGACTTAGTTTGTTACACAATTATTATTTTTTATCTTTAATTTCAATTATTAATAGATTGGATAATTATATTAACAAATAAATCTTAAAAATTTATCATTTTTTCAACAACAAATATACAAGCTATTTTGTTAAGAATAAATATTATGTTGAAGGTTTATATATATTCTTACGATAAAATTAGGATTATTTTCGATAATAAAAATTAAATCAAGCTACGTACATAACCTTCATGAAATAAAATTTATCTTTATAAATAGTCTTTACAAGAAAAAAGTTAATCTTAATTTTTGACAAACTTGATTAAAAGGATATACAATTTACGTACGAACAATATGAAATTTCTCGTGCCATACACTAGTTTTCTATTAAAAAACTTCTAATTCTCTCTATCCATACATACATCGCAACCAAACAAGAGATTTTATTTTCCTCCATTTCCCTCTATAAAAATCCCCTCAAATCCCTCCAAAAAACACACCCAGGAACAAAAACTTGTTATTTCGCACAAGCATCAAAATCAATGCATGTAATGCTCAACAATTTTGGCACTAGGAATTATTTAACGAAATAATTCTTAAAGAGTAAACTTAACATCGACAAAAAATGTCACTGGTACAATTACGAACATATGCAACAAACATGTGCAACATTTTATTGAAGCGGTTTAGATATTGCAGCAGTTTATACATTGCTCATGATCTCTTGAAAAAATCACCAAAGTTATATACAAAAATGTTATACATTGCTCAATAAAACTAGGATGTGGCAATTTAAGTCTCGTGCAATTTTTTCTTTTAAGCAAGAATGCAGGAGTTTATATATGCAGGGTGACCTCAAGAGATGGCTTGAGGCTAATTTGAGTGTGGCCGATTCCTAGCTTACTATCTTCGCAGCGAAGTTTGGTGGATGTGGAAGTGGAGGAACCTCAAAGTTTTTGGAGCTGCTAATGACATACTCCGTATCTAGAAACAAATTAAGCAGAAATTCTCATTGCCAGGGAAAAGGAGTACAAGGAGGCAAGAATGGATTTGTTATGAAAGGAGGGTGTGCAAGAGGCATATGGGACAAAACTCGAAAATAAAACGAGATATTTGATAGGCCTTTCAGAGTTCGGTTATAATTTGGATTTTATTTAATTTTTTAGCCATAATGTTAGTAAAGTAGCCGATTATGATTAATATATTAATCGTTTGCTAGAAATTAATTAATCAATTAGGGTTTTCTACCTTTTAATACATACTGACCTACACAAATTATTCAATAAAGAAGAGTTTATCAATATGTTAGGGTTTCCGTTAATGACAACTTTTTGTAAATAAGGAAATTGGTTTATTAGTTGATTGATAACGAAAAATTAATAAATTATGACAATTCATTTAACGAGATACATAGTCCTCCGGGGGTAGAATTAACCTCTACAAAAAAAAATTATACGTTAGATCCCTTGACTTAAAATCACAAAAGTATATCAGAACTTCAACAAAGAAAGAGATGCCATCATCGACAAATGTTCAAAGTGAAAGTTATAGTTCAGTAACACTGTCCAACTATTTATTAAACAAAAGAAGCTAGGTGCTTACAACTGATAAGAACGATGATCTGTTTAATACAAAAGTCCTTGGAAAGATGAAGATCATAAAAGATCGTTTGGCTGTGATCATTAACAATAAGGTTTGAGGATCGCTAGATTGCAACCTAAGACATAGTTGTCTTTAAAATCTAACCTGAATACGTTCGTTATTATTTTCCGTCTTTTCCATAATTGGTACCACTTGCTACATAGACTTGTTACTAAACAGTACAAATCTACGAAAAAAATTATATACAATTACTGTTTGTTCGTCTTATGCAATAAAAAAAACATGATAGTATCAATTTATTAATGATATAAAATATTTGTGATAGGAAGCAGAAGCCACAAATTTATTTACAACTAGGGAGAAGGCGCTTGCGCATCGCGCGGGCTTAACTGTGTCGACGAAACATAATTAAAAAATGGAGCATCGCTTATAATTGTTTGTTTTAATGGGTGGTATAATCGCATACGTTAAAGAGTCGAACCATTGTAGACGACCTTCAAGTCTTCTACTATGTGGACATAAGTTATAGATTACGATGACAATGACAATTTGATTTGTGTTGTGATTGTATGTACTAGTTTCGTATTGGGCTTATATATTAATGGGTTACGAATTGGCCTGTAGATTAGGTCGTCTCACATCTTCACAAACACTTAAGAGGAGACAATAAAAAAGATGGATATTAACCAATCAAAAGAAAGGAAGTAAATGCATTAATTGGATTTTGAAAGAACTTACACTTTTATATTAGACTAGAATTTAAACGAGGAGAGGAGAATGATTAATTAAGAGAGGAGAAAAAATTAAAGTCTTTAATAAATATGATGAATGAGGAGAATTCAACTTTTTTGTACCATGCAAATTTTATATTAGACTAGAATTCAAACGACGCGCTACGCGCGACACTTTAACACTATAAGATACGAATAATATATGCAATTTTTAAAATGCCATAATTTAATGTTTGATTTAATATATTTATTGTTTGTATCAAAGATTTTTGAATTGTATCAAAGATTTTTGGACATAAAAGGTTGTCTAATTTCTATTATCCTACAAAATTGTATATTATATTGATATTGTTTAATTGATTAATGAACATGAAAAAGAGAGAGTTGTATTTAAATGAGGAGAAAGAAAGATAAATGAAGGGAGGGAAAGAATTAAAGACATTCAATTAATATGATTAATGAAAGGCTTTCAACTTTTTTGTACCAAGCTAACTTTATATTAGATTTAGATTTAGATTTAGATTAGATTAGATGGTTAAATACAACTAACATGTAGTCATCTATCTACTATAAATTTAAAAAAAGTTATACCCAATAATAAAATTCGGGTGAGAACAAGACTTACCGTAGGAAAAACAAAGTTTTTCGCTTTTACGGGTAACAAGCAAATGTCTATAATTTGGGAGATGAATTTTTTTAGGTCATTTTGAGAAGAAAAAAAAGTTTGCAATAATTATAAATATATCACCGCATCCCTCAATTAAATCGTTCAAAAAAATTTAATGGAATAGATTATGGACATTGTTATCCGGAATATTAACATTAACGTGTAATATGTGAATGCAAATTGATGATTTTTCCTACGTTAAGAGTTTTTCGTACCGGACCTTTCCTCCAAAATGTAATGCCCAAAAATTTTGGTACTAGGAATTAATTGAGTTTAATTAAATTTCAAACCGCTTTAGAGTTAGATTATAGTCTAAACTAGTGTGTGTTCCCGTACCATGTACGGGGTCGCATGTAATAAATATTTTAATTAATATATTTATATTGTATACTATTAATTAGTTTATAGATTGTAGTTTATACTTTATGATTTATAATTTATAGTTTTTAGTTTACGATTTATGTTTTATAGTTTAAGTTCATTAATAATTCAACTTAAGTAGATAGATAACATAATAATAGATAAAGATATATAAGATAAAGATATGATATGATAAAAGATAAAAATCGATCTTTTTGATTTTTTTACTTATTTAATTCAAAGATATATATCAAAATATAAAGTCGGATGATGTGGAGGATGACATGGTAGATGATGTAGCATAGCTTAGAGGTCGACACATAGGCGAATTGAATATAAGGGCGACATGTGGCAAAACAACGTTCTGTTTTAGTATATGTATAGATGTTTTTTGTGATTTTAGCCATAATGTTATTAAAGTAATCAATTACAATAAATTAATCACTTGCGACAAATAAATTAATCAACTAGGGTTTTCTACCTTTTAATATGACCTACAAAGGTTATTAAATAAAGAGGAGTTTATCGATCTGTTAGGGTTTTCGGCTTTCTGTTAATAATTTTTTTGTGTAAATAAAGAAATTTATTTATTAGTTGATTGATAACGACAAATTATTTAATGACATAATCCTTAAAGAGTAAACTTAATCTCGAATAAAATGTCACTACTACGATTACGAATAAATGAAACGAACATGTGCAACGGTTTATTCAAGCGGTTTAGATATTACAATAGTTTATACATTTCTCATGATCCATTGAAAAAATCACCAAAGTTATATAAAAAATGTTATACATTGCTCAATAAAAGTGTGATGTGACAATTTAAGTCTGGCACAATTTTTTCTTTTAAGCAAGAATACAGGAGTTTATATAGGGTGACCTCAAGAGATGGCTTGAGGCTAATTTGAGTGTGGCCGATTCTTGGCCTATTAACTTCGCAGTAAAGGAGGCATTTCAAAGAATGAAATGCCTAGAAACAAAGCAAAGATTCTCCTTGCCAAGGGAAAGGAGTATAAGGAGGCATTTCAAAGAATGAATTTGTTATGAAAGTTTTTTTTTTTTGTAAGAGAAGCTCTTGCATAAGTTGTAATGCGGAGGAGTTAGTGAAAGCACATTCCAAACTCATCGCAGAGGAGGAGAAAATGGTGCTCCAACTGGAATTGTCAAAGGTTTGTGACTCAAGAATTTATTTTGTAAGTTTCTAAGTGTCTCTTAGTGAATGTCAAGATACACTAGGTATTGGACTTATTTTAGATTATGTATAAATATGTTGATATTAGGTTATCTTGTTGTATAAATGAGTTGGAGCACATGAATTGGCTAGCTCTAACATGCTATGTAAACTTTGGTGTTATGAATGCATTTTAATTTTTTTTTTCTTTATTTTGATCCAATCTCGACGCTTTTTTGCGTCTGCTAGTGATTGTATCTCGCGGAATATCATTTGCGATAGAGAAAAGCGTCGAGGTTATAGACAAATGACGACACTTTAAAATGTCGATCACCTAACCGCAGGAAAAACTATTCCATTGAAAGCGTCGAGAAGAGATCCTCGACAATGAAAAGCGTCGGTATTTTGTAACTCCCGACGCTCTAAAATGTCGCAGTTAGTCAATTAAAAACTAATAAAAAGCGTCGAAACAAATTTACCGACAAAAAAAAGTGTCGACCATGTCGTCAGTAAAAAGCGTCGAGGTTGCAATTCCTGACGCTGAAAATCTCGACGCTTTTCTGAAGCGTCGGAATTACTATTCTCGACGCTTTTAAGCGTCGGAAAACGTTTAAAAAAGCGTCGGTAACCGACGGGTTTTCTAGTAGTGAAGGAGGGTGTGAAAGAGGCATATGGGGCAGACCTACATAACCCGAAAAAAAACAATTTTATGATAGACCTCTTTAGAGTTAGGTTATAATTTGGATTTATTTAAAATTTTAGCCATAATGTTACTTAAGTAGCCGATTACAATATTTTAATCATTTGCTACAAATTAATTAATCAATTAGGGTTTTAATTTCTATCTTTTAATACATACTGAACTACAAAGATTATTTAATAAAGAAGACTTTATCAATCTATTAGGGTTTCTGTTAATGACTGTGTTTCGTAAATAGGGATATTGATTTATTCGTTTATCAATAAAGACAAATTAATAAATTACGACAAATTATTTAGCGAGATAGATAGTCCTTCAGAGGTAGAATTAACATCGACAAAAAATGTTATACGTTAGAACCCTTGACTTAAAATCACCAAAGTATATCATAACTTCAATAAGGAAAGAGATGTTATCGTCAAAAGATGTTCAAAGTGAAAGCCATAGTTCAATAACACCGTCCATCTGTTTCTTAAACAAAAGAAGGTGCCTACGTACTGATAAGCACGATGATCTGTTAATACAAATGTCCTCGGAAAAATGAAGATCCTAAAAGATCGTTTGGTTGTGATCATTAGCAAAAATGTTTGAGGATTGCTAAATTGCAACCTAAAACATAATTGCCGTCAAAATCTAACTTGAATCAGTCCGTTATAATTTTCCATCTTTTCGATAATTGGAACCACTTGCTACATAGACTTTTTATTATACTGCACAATTCTGCTAAAAAAATTATATACAATCTTAATATACTATAAAATCAGGGGTTCTCCAAATTAAACACACTACATTTAATGTTTTATTTTTTATTTTTTATTTTTTTATTTTCCTATTTCTTTCCAACGTTTATGAATATATTGCCCAAATAAAGATTTTGACCCATCAACACATGTCTATAATGGATTTGTATGGAACATATTATTATCTTCTACTCTTTGATTCCACGACGCCTTATTGTGAAGTTTTATAAGACATAAAACTCGCGCGTAACGCGGGCCTAAAAAGTCTAGTTACAATAAAAAAAAAACATGATATTGATTCATTACAATGAAAAGATTTAGAGTATTAATTTATTGATGGCATAAAATATTCGTAATAGGAAGCAAAAGCCACAAATTTATTTACAATGGTTAAATACAACTAACATCTAGTCATCTACTCTAAATTAGAAAAAAGTTATACCCAATAAATAAGTTTAATCTAGACACCTTTTACACAAAAATCACAAGACATTAGCAAAACCTTTTCATATTGACCAAAAATTTGAATACTGATACTTAAGCCAAATCCTAATCTCTTTATTACGTAGATATATACTCTAATTTCATTATTTCTTTCTTTTATATGATATCTTATTCCCCCGAGATTAATTGTCCTTAAAACTGAAAATTCAAAAATTACTATTTTAACGACCAAATTCATTCTATATAACACCATTCTTAGAGAACTTAGTTTCACACATCATATAATCATCTATCTATTTGTTTCTTGTACTTCTTAACATTTTGTTTTTCATCCATGGCAAGATCTTCTCAGGTGGCGAAGAAGAGATACTCGCAAGTAACTTTCTCGAAAAGACGTCTGTTCTTCAAGAAGGCAAACGAGCTTTGCGAAACTTGTAATTGTGAGCTAATCGAGATGCAGATAGAGGCGGAGAAGAGACAAGCAATGGTGTTAATGGAGCGGGAGAAAGAGGAGATCACGCCCCTTGCAGAGATGACGGAGAAAGAGCTCATGGAGTTGAGTGCTAGTTTGAATAAGCTCAAGGAGAAAATCATGAGGAAGATGAGCCATGAATATGATGGAACCTCGGACTCGGCACTCGAGTAATTTAGAACCAAACATATACACATAGTTAATTTGTTTGTTATAAAGAGAAATTATTCTAGTAATGTGGGCATTTCAATCTCAATCACTCTAGGTGAGATTATGGAACTAATACCTCAGTGGTACTCATACATAACATGCATGAGTACATTATATATCTTTGTTATTTATGATTATCAAATGAATAAGTAAAATTTGTTAAACAATTAGCAGCATATGTTCGTCAGTTCGTGTGTCTACATCTGATTCTTAGTGGTGGTGACAAACTCGATCAAATGGAAGTGATATATTCATCTGGATAAGAAAAAGGAGAGGCAAGGTGGATAAAATACTGAATAAATCAATCACTCGACGACGAGAAGGAGAGGCAAGGTGGGCCCCGGTCAACGGCGAGAGGCGAGGTGGTGCTGAGGTGTGTGAGGGTGAGTATGTGAGAGTAAAATTTTGAGAAGTCTCTGTGAGTTTGTGAATTGTGACCTAGGTTAGACTATTTTTAGATAGTATATATATATATATTATTTAAAATTAATATATAATACGGTCCGGGCCTATCGGCCCTTAAGGGCCTGAGGTCTATACCGTACCCGACCCTCGTACCCTTACGGGTCGGGCTTAGCGGCCCGACAGGGCTTTACCTAGTGTCCAAGCCCACCCGAATAAAGGGTTGGACGGGCCGAGACGGGCGAGCCCGAGTTTGGCCAGGACTACATAAAAGTAAACTTTAAACGTGAACGTGAATATGGAGAAACTTTAGTAATAAATTGGTGAATATTTACTACTAATTGCGAGAAATTTCGTCGACAAAGTTAAACACATTAAAGAATTGAAGAACATTCATTTATAAGAAACATTAATGGAGAAATTGGAGAACATTCAGACGAAAATCGTATATGTACATCACTTTTTCAGATAAACATTTATGTATATTTTAACGAAAAGCAAACATTCGTATGTTCTTATCCTAAAAATTATTCTCACCTGAACTGTACCCTGAAAGCATATCATATATTTATGTCGCACAAACATCAAAATCAAGAGAAAAGTTCGGGCGAGAACAAGGCTTAATGTAGGAAAAAATAAATGAAATTTTTCGCGTTCACGGATAACAATCTAATGTTCATAATTTAGGCGGTAATGTTTATAATTTGGGCAATGAATTTTTTGAGGCCATCGCGTCCCTCATTGAAATCGTTCAAAATATTTCATGGCATAAATTATGAACATTACTATCCGGAATATTAACATTAACGTGTAATCTGTAAAAGCGAACTGTTCATTTTTCTTACGTTAAGAGATGTTCGCACCGAAACCTTTCTGCAAAATCAATGCATGTAATTCCCAACAATTTTGGTACTAGGAATTAACTGAGATTAGTTAAATTTCAAACCGCTTTAGAGTTAGATTATAGTTTGAATAATTTTTGTGATTTTAGCCATGATGTTATTTAAGTAGTCAATTACAATATATTAATCATTTACGACAAATTAATTAATCAACTAGGGTAGTTTCTTACCTTTTAATATGACCTACAAAGGTTATGAATTAAAGAGGAGTTTATCGATATGTTAGGGTTTTTGGCTTTTCGCTAATAATTGATTTTTGTAAATAAAGAAAGTTATTTATTAGTTGATTGATAACGACAAATTATTTAATGGAATAATTCTTAAAGAGTAAACTTAACCTCGACAAAATTGTCACTGCTACAATTACGAACAATTACGAACAGATGCAAAGAACATGTGCAACAGTTTATTGAAGCGGTTTTGATATTGCAACAGTTTATACATTGCTCATAATCCCTTGAAAAAATCACCAAACTTTAAAAAAAAATGTTATACATTGCTCAATAAAACTAGGATGTGGCAATTTAAGTCTCGTGCAATTTTTTCTTTTAAGCAAGAATGCAGGAGTTTATATATGCAGGGTGACCTCAAGAGATGGCTTGAGGCTATCTTCGCAGCGAAGTTGGTTGGATGTGGAAGCCTCAGAAAGAATGGATTTGTTATGAAAGGAGGGTGTGCAAGAGGCATATGGGGACGGACCTACAGAACTCGAAAGTAAAACGAGATATTTGGTAGACCTCTTTAGAGTCAGGTTATAAGTTGGATTTTATTTCATTTTTTAGCCATAATGTTACTTACGTAGCCAATAACAATATATTAATCATTTGCTACAAATTAATTAATCAATTAGGGTTTTCTACCTTTTAATACATACTGGCCTATAGAGATTATTCAAAAAAGAAGAGTTTATCGATCTGTTAGTGTTTCTGTTAATGACAACTTTTTGTAAATAAGATTAGGGTGTGGTTCCGGTGAGAACAGTTTTTAAAATGAGAACGTTTGAATGACTAATGTGCATCAAACTATACTTAAATGTGCATCAAAATATACTTAAAGTGCATCAAATTTTTTGATGCACATCCATTGAAAAGGTGATGCACATATAATTTTTACCTTAATATTCTTCAGTTTCTCAATAAATATTCTTTAAAAAAAATGTTCTTCAAATTTTAGATGTTTTTAAGTTTGTCAACAAATGTGCACTAAATTAGTACTAAATGTTCACCAATTTACTATTAATGTGCACCATTCTCACGTTCGTATTTTAAAAGTTATTCTCACCCGACACTTTTCCATAAGGTTATTGGTTTATTAGTTGATTGATTACGACAAATTAATAAATTACGACAAATTATTTATCGAGATATATAGTCCTCCGGGGGTAGACTTAACCTCGACAAAAAATGTTGTACGTTAGATCCCTTGACTTAAAATCACCAAAGTATATCAGAACTTCGACAAGGAAAGAGATGCCATCATCGACAAATGTTCAAAGTGGAAGTCATAGTTCAGTAACACCGTCCAACTGTTTCTTAAACAAAAGAAGGTGCCTAGCTACGTACTGATAAGCACGATGATCTGTCTAATACAAATGTCATCGGAAAGATGAAGATCCTAAAAGATCGTTTGGTTGTGATCATTAACAGTAATGTTTGAGAATCGCTAGATTGCAACCTAAGATATACTTGTCTAACCTGAATCAGTTCGTTATTATTTTCCGTCTTTACCATAATTGGTACCACTTGCTACATAGACTTGTTATTAAACAGTACATTTCTACGAAAAATATAATTACTGTTGTTCGTCTTATGCAATAAAAAAACATGATAGTATCAATTTATTAATGAAATAAAATATTCGTAATAGGAAGAAGAAGCCACAAATTTATTTACAATGGTTAAATACAACTAACATCTCGTCATCTATCTACTATAAATTAAAAAAGAAGAAGTTATACTCAATAATAAAGTTCGGGTTAGAACAAGACTTAGCGTAGGAAAAAACGAAGTTTTTCGCTTTCACGGATAACAAGCAAATGTTTATAGTTTGGGAGATAGTTTTTTTAGGTCATTTTGAGAAGAAGAAAATCAAGTTCGCAGTAATTACAAATATATCACCGCATCTCTCTCGTTCAAAAAATTTAATGGCATAGATTATGAACATTTTTATCCAAAATATGAACATTGACGTGTAATATATGAAATCGAACTGTTTATTTTATTTGCGTTAAGAGTTATTCGCACCAGAACTTTCCTCCAAAATGTAATGCCCAACAATTTTGGTACTAGGAATTAATTGAGATTAATTAAATTTCAAATCGCTTTATAGTTTGAATGTTTTTTTGTGATTTTAGCCATAATGTTATTAGATTAGTCAATTACAATATATTAATCACTTGCGACAAATTAATTAATCAACTAGGCTTTTCTACCTTTTAATATGACCTACAAAGGTTATTTAATAAAGAGGAGTTTATCGACCTGTTAGGGTTTCCGGCTTTACGCTAATAACTATTTTGTGTAAATAAATTTATTTATTTATTAGTTGATTGATAACGACAAATTATTTAATGATATAATCCTTAAAGAGTATAAACTTAATATCGAAAAAAATGTCACGACTACAATTATGAACATATGGAACGAACATGTGCAACCGTTTACTGAAGCGGTTAGATATTACAACAGTTTATACATTTCTCATGATCCCTTGAAAAAATCACCAAAGTTATATGAAAAAATGTTATACATTGCTCAATAAAACTGCGATGCGGCAATTTAAGTGTGGCGCAATTTTTTCTTGTAAGCAAGAATACATTTTTTTTTGTAAGCAATTTTTTCTTGTGGCCGATTCTTGGCCTACTATCTTCACACTAAAGTTTGGTGGATGTGGAAGTGGAGAAACCTCAAAGTTTTTGGAGCTGCTAATGACATACCTAGAAACAAAGCAAAGATTCTCCTTCGAAAGAATGAATTTGTTATGGAAGGAGGGTGTACAAGAGGCGTATGGGGCGGACCTACATAACCCGAAAAAAAAAAAATCTGATAGACCTCTTTAGAGTTAGGTTATAATTTGGATTTATTTAAAATTTTAGCCATAATGTTACTTAAGAAGCCGATTACAATATTTTAATCATTTTCAACAAATTAATTAATCAATTAGGGTTTTAATTTCTATCTTTTAATACATACTGAACTACAAAGATTATTCAATAAAGAAGACTTTATCGATCCGTTAGGGTTTCTGTTAATGATTGTTTTTTGTAAATAAGGATATTGATTTATTCGTTTATCAATAAAGACAAATTAATAAATTACGACAAATCATTTAGCGAGATAGATAGTCCTTCAGGGGTAGAATTAACCTCGACAAAAAATGTTATATGTTAGATCCCTTGACTTAAAATCACCAAAGTATATCACAACTTCAATAAGGAAAGAGATGGTATCATCAACAAATTTTCAAAGTGAAGGCCATAGTTCAGTAATACCGTCCAAATGTTTCTTACACAAAAGAAGGTGCCTACGTACTGATAAGCACGATGATCTGTTTAATACAAATGTCCTCGGAAAGATGAAGATCCTAAAAGATCGTTTGGTTGTGATCATTAACAAAAACGTCCGAGGATTTCTAGATTGCAAACTAAGAAATAATTGTCGTCAAAATCTAACCTGAATCAATATGTTATTATTTTCCATCTTTTTGATAATTGGAACTACTTGCTACATAGACTTCTTATTAAACTGTACAATTCTACTAAAAAATTTATATACAATTACAGTTTGTTTGTCTTATGCAATAAAAAAAACATGATATTGATTCATTACAATGAAAAATTTTAGAGTATTAATTTACGAGGAATGTTCCGGTTAAAACAAAGTTTAACATAGGAAAAACGAAGTTTTTGCGTTCACAAATAACAAGTTAATGTTCATAATTTGAGCGGCAACGTTCATAATCTAGGCGATAATTTTTTTTGAGGTCATTTTGAGAAAATAATTAAAAAAAATCAAAGTTCGCAGTAATTACAAGTATGTCACCGCGTCCCTCACTTAAAACGTTCAAAAAAAATTGTTGCCTATATTATGAACACTACCATCCAGAATATGAACATTGATGGATAATCTGTAAACACGATCTGTTCATTTTTCCTACGTTAAGAGTTATTTGCACCCGAACTTTCCTCATTAATTTATTGATGGCATAAAATATTCGTAACAGGAAGCAAAAGCCACAAATTTATTTACAATGGTTAAATACAACTAACATCTAGTCATCTACTATAAATTAGAAAAAAGTTATTCCCAATAAAAAAGTTTAATCTAGACACCTTTACACAAAAATCACAAAACATTAGCAAAACCTTTTCATATGGACCAAAAATGTGAATACAGATACTTAAGCCAAATCCTAATCTCTTAATTACGTAGAAATTTACTACTATAATTTCATTATTTCTTTCTTATATATGATATCTTATTCCCCCAAGATTAATTGTCCCTAAAACTGCAAATTCAAAAATTACTATTTTAACGACCAAATTCATTCTATATAACACCATTCTTAGAGAACTTAGTTTCACACATCATATAATCATCTATCTATTTTTTTTCTTGTACTTCTTAACATTTGTTTTTTCAGCCATGGCAAGATCTTCTCAGGTGGCGAAGAAGAGAAACTCGCAAGTAACTTTCTCGAAAAGACGTCTCTTCTTCAAGAAGGAAAACGAGCTTTGCGAAACTTGTAATTGTGAGTTAACCGAGATGCAGATAGAGGCGGAGAAGAGACGAGCAATGGTGTTAATGGAGCGGGAGAAAGAGGAGATCACACCCCTTGCAGAGATGACGGAGAAAGAGCTCATGGAGTTGAGTGCTAGTTTATATAAGCTCAAAGAGAAAATCATGAGGAAGATGAGCTATGAATATGATGGAACCTCGGACTCGGCACTCGAGTAATTTAGAACCAAACATATACACATAGTTAATTTGTTTGTTTTAAAGAGAAATTATTCTAGTAATGTGGGCATTTCAATCTCAATCACTCTAGGTGAGATTATGGAACTAATACCTCAATGGTACTCAATCACTCAAACATAACGTGAGTACATTATCTTTGTTCTTTATGATTATCAAATGAATACCAATAAGCAAAATTTGTTAAGCAATTAGCAGCATATCTTATGTCTACATCCGATTCTTTTGCAAACTATTTAAAGTTAAAATTTATAAAAAGTAAAGGTTATGAAAACATGCACAAATTCCGAAATCAGTCAATCACGTAGGGAGTGGACGATCCAATTCCGTCATGTGTTCCGTGAGGCGAAGTCTGTCGCCGATTGTTTGCCTTCCTTTTCTTTTTCTTTTCCTCTTGGAGTGCATGTTTTGATTTCTCCGCCCGATCGTGTGCGGTCTTGTCTTATGGATGATGTTCGGGGAATTTCTACTCCCCTCCTGGTGGCGAAATAGATTTTATTTATATAATTATGAGAGTGTCGTTTTTCTTTCTATCAAAAAATGAAAAGAAAAGGTATTAGCAGAAGGTTTTAGATAATCAAATCAATAGTGGTGGTGATAAACTCAAATGGAGGTGACATATTCATCTGCATAAGCAAAATTGAAAAACTTTGCTAAGGATACATGCCGTGGCCGCGGGAAAGCAACTATAATCGGAATCAAACTAGGCTGTGATCTCAAGGAACAAAAACTCGTTCTGTCGCACAAGCATCAAAATCAATGCATGTAATGCTCAACAATTTTGGTACTAGGTAATTTGAATATATTTTGTGATTTTAGCCATAATGTTACTTGCGTAGTCGATTACAATATATTAATCACTTGCAATAAATTAATTAGTCAAGCTAAAGTTTTCTACCTTTTAAAACATGCTGACCTACAATATTGAGCTACAAAAGTTATTCAATAAAGAGGAGCTTATCGATCTGTTTGGATTTTCGCTAATGGCTGTTTTTTGTAAATAAGGGAATTTATTTATTGGTTGATTGACAACGACAAATTAATAAATTACGATAAATTTGTTTAACGAGACAGTCCTTAAGGAGTAAACTTAACCTCAAAAAAAATGATATTGTGAGTTTGTTAGGATGATTATGACAACTGTAATAAAATGACAATTGTATACAACTATTAGGTGAGTGATTTATAACCACCTTTGTAAACACTTAAGTGATTAAGAGAGTAAAACACATTTCTTATCCTTTTCTTGCTTTGTTCATCAATGGTGAACAACAAACTCTCCTCTTGTTATGGTATCAGAGACACGAGCTTTTGATTCGTTTTCTTATGCATCCCTTGCTCGTTTTTTAGTTTTGATTGATCGTTCGTCTTCATAATTGATTCTATTTCATGTGCGATTGTGAATTCTGGTGATTTCGGCACGCGATCGAACGACAACCAACCTAGGGCTAATGATTTCCTTTTTCTATCAATTCGGATGTTCCCAGAGCACAATTGGTGAGAAATTTGTTCAATAGGAATAATTTCTTGAGTTGGAGCTGGCCATGATGGTTTTCTTCATCAACCAGATGCAAGCACAAAGCAATATCAGTATTGGATTTGATGTGACTTCATGATCATATGTTGGATCGTGAACTCAATGAGTCCTGGTTTCTTTGAGGAATTCATGTACGTTCGCTCTGCTAAGAACCTTTAGGATGAGATCCCGGAGTGATTTAGAGGTTCAAATGAACCATAGTTGTTTCCAGCTAAGGAGGAAATTGATCAGCCTCACTCAAGGTAATGTGTCTATTAAGTACTATGGGAAAATCAAGAACATATGGGATGAGATAGAGTGTAGATGCTTTGCCTGATTGTGTATGTGGGAAGTGCACTTGTAATCTTGTGCATAAAATGCTCGAGTCACGGTGTAGGCATAAGACTCTTCAGTTCTTGCTTGGCTAAATTCTGGATTTGACAATGTTGTTAACAACATTTTGAGTATGGATCCAATACCTAATCTCAATAGACCATACTATTTGGTGCATCAAGATGAATCACAAAAAAATGTGATAAATATTGTGATGCTACTACTGAAGCTACTGCTTTAGTTGCTCCAAGGAAAAATTATAGTAGTGGAGAGAAGAATGATTACAAAGAAATCAAGAAGCAAAGTGAAGAAGAAAAAGCAAGAAGTTGTGTAGCTTTTTCAATCAGAAAGGTCATATTGTGGATCAATGCTTCAAGATATTAGGATATCCTGATTGGTTCAAAGGAGAGAAAGAAAAAGATTCAGGAAAATTCTTGAAGGGCAAAGGTGTGACAGATTCATATATCCTTAGGTGAATTCTCAGGTACACGTTCTTCTATGGTCTTCTCTTGTACATATGATAACAATGTTATAGATTGGATCATAGATATAGGGGCATCTGACCATATGACTTGGGATAAGAACTTGCTTAGGACCAAGTCAAATCTTGAAAAGCCTATTAATGTTTGCCTTCTTGATGGAACTAACAAATTTTTCATAGAAGTTCGCACTATGCACTTGAAGGATAAGATAATCTTGAAAGATGTTTTGCTTGTCCCAAAATTTAAGCAAAACCATTTTCCTACTGGTAAGCGTACTCATGATACTGGCCTAGTTGCATTTATTGACAGATTGTCTTGCACATTTCAGGACCTCAGCAATGGTCAATCTATTTTTCTTGGAAAGAGAGTTGGTGGACTCTATGAGGTTGGAGAGCATTTTGCTGCTTGGAAGGTCAAAGTTGTTTCTCAACTGATTAAGAATAGTAATAATATAGCTTGTAATCATGAGTTACCTTCTAGTCCTTCTGAGTTGCTTCATGCTCGACTAGAATATATTTCTCATTCAAAATTGGATCACATTTACAATTGTAAGACTAAAAAGGATGATTTTAATCCTTGTGAAGCATGTGTATTAGCTAAGCTCCTGGAAGCATAGACATCTTTTGGAGACAGCTAGAGCAATCAGGTTCCATGTTGGTTTGCCTCTTCATTTATGGGGATATTGCATTCTTGGAGCAACAAATTTGATAAACATGATGCCATCTTCTGTGCTAGAATGGAAGACACCTTATTTCACAACAAAGTTCCAGATCATGTGTCTCTTAGAGTGATAGGCAACCAATGTTATGCTCTAAATTAGAGAGGACCTAAAGACAAGTTTGCACCAAAAGTCAAAAGATGTCTATTTCTTGGCTATCCTCATGGACAAAAGGCATTCAAAGTTTTTGATCTTGACTGCAAGAAATGCTTTGTCAGCAGAGAGGTAACCTTCACTGAAAACATCTTCCCTTTCAAAACAGAAACTTCTAATGATAATAATCTCATTACACAATAACCTACTTTACCTCTTGTCATCCATGTGTGTGAGACTGAGAGTAACAATATTTTTGTTCCTATAATTTCAATCTCAAAATATTCTAACAATGATCTTGATGAACAGTCCTCTGAGACTGTTTTACCCATCCCTCCACCATTACCTAACTTGCCTACTCCACAAAATTTACCTACTTCTTTACCTTCTCCTTCTTTACCTTCTCCTTCTTTACCTATCCAGAAACCACCGATTGATCTTGGGTTATTTTATACCATTGACTATCAAATTACCTTGACAACCTATTGTGATGAAGACTGGGGTACGTGTGAGTTTATTGGTCGATCTCTCGCATGATATATTCTATCTTTTTGGGTTCTGCATTGATCTCATGGAAGATTAAGAAGCAGAAAGTTGTGGCAAAATCCTCTACAGAAGGTGAATACAGAGCAATGTTTGTTACTTCCAGTGAGTTAGTTTGGCTGGATAGTATTCTAAAGGATTTGTCATGTCAATCTGAAACTTCTATACCCTTGTTTTGTGAAAACAAAGCGGCCCTGCATATTGCATCTAATCCAGTCTTCCATGAGAGAACTAAGCGCCTCAAATTGGACTGCCACTATGTTAGAGATCTCTTAGAAGAGGGTTTCATTTCAGCTGGCCATGTCAGATCATCCTTACAAATTGAAAATATCTAACTAAACCTTTAGGAGAAGATCAGCCTAACTTCTTGTGTGTCAAGTTAGGATTTTTACACTCGCTCCCTCGTCCAACTTGATGAGGGGATGTGAGTTAGTTAGGATGATTATGACAGCTGTAATAAATGAAAGTTGTATACAACTATTAGATGAGTGGTTTATAACCACCTCTGAACACACTTAACTTATCAAGAGAGTAAAACATTTCTTATCCTTTTCTTGCTTTGTTCATCAATGGTGAACATCAAACTCTCCTCTTGTCATTGACATTGCTAAATATAAATTTGTACGCATTTCATCGGAGCAAATTGCTCTCCTTTACAATGCCAATATCAAAAGGCTATCTAAGAGGTAGAAAGGCGCCTTATATTTACAAATCCATATCATCTGTGTATTTAATTATATATCTCCCTGAAAAGTAAGTAAAGTAATATTGGTACTTTTTCACTTAAAAATTAGATATAAAACTCACTGTGTGATCCGTAATTGTAATTGTTAGGATACACTCATACACCATTTAAGCAAATAAATATGATACAGATGATTTGTATTTTATAAATTACTTCACCAAATGTATGGATTTATGGAATTTGACCAGAATATTAGGCAAGTCCAGAATATTCATCAGCGGTGTGGCTGACCAGAATATTAGGAGGCAACTACTCCAACTAGGCAAGACCAGAGACTTCTATATGAATCACATCTATTTATATAGGGGATTCGTATCTGGCACATAACAAAATTGTTATTTAGCACAGACCTGTCACGAATCAACAGGGTAGGTCATCTGGACCAATTTTTTCTCTCCCTATATAAAATTCGTCAAAAACGGACATCGTTTGCCTTTTCAAAAGGCTTAAAAACAAAATATGCGTTAAGTTCTTAAAAACAAAACTTATATAAAATTATTATTTATATTATGTAATTATTTATTATAGTTAAAAATCATACAATTAAAATTATATATTACAATTACCTATTATCATTAATATCACTAATTTATTATTTACAAAGTATAATTATGCATTATGTTTTAATATTACAAACTTAAAACGACGGTTTTGTTTTGGGTTTTTTAAGGGCAAACGATGTTCGTTCCGAACTTTATATGTACGGACTTGTTTTGAAATTCTCTACAAAATTTGGTCTGTGACAGACCTCTTGTACAACTCCATGATGAAGCTGATCGATGGCTTGGTTCGTGACGGACCTATTATTTTGGTCTGTGACGGACCTGAGTTAGTGTTAAATAGCATTTTTGTTATGTGTCAAATAGAACATTTGTTTATATATTCTCTGTAATCTTAATACATGGCGCAAAAGCCTCATTCCAAATGTCATGAACATCACTCATGCTTTTATAAAAAGTTTCAAACTTACAGACGACAACAAATAAAATGCTAGTTTTATAAAGTGATCTCAATAAAACATGCATGTGATATAGGAGATTAAACCGTGAAATTGTCTCCCCGTCACATGGCAAATTGACAATCATGAATTCATCATCATCAATACATGGCTACTACCACCATGTGAAGCAATTTCCCCTCAACCACACGAAATTCGGCTCAAGACCGACCATAGAGTACTCACAGATTTAATACCTCTGTCGCGCAATTCAATATTAACTGTCAACATTCACAATTAGCTTTACTAATCCTTCATCACTATCCAAGAAGGAAGAAATTAACGAACAGATTTCTACTATAGTAGCATATGTGCATCTGAAAACTTGAAACAATAGCAATTAGAAAACGCAAGAGCAGAAATCCCCCTCCGTAATTCGAAATTTGAATCGCATTGTTTGAAAATTTCAGATCTCTAGGTAGAGCAACTGAATCTGGCTCCCATCATCATCATGACCTTGAATTCCTCAAAATTGATGGTACCATCGCCATCAGTATCGACACCAGCTATCATCTTCCTGCAATCGGAGATGCTACAGCAATCTCCCAAGCTTCTCATGATCTCCATCAACTCTTCAGCAGAGATCGAGCCGTTTCCGTCAATGTCGTACACGGAGAACGCCTCCCTAAGATTGACCAAGATTTCTTCGGAATCGATGCCTTTAGTGTTAAGCTCGACGAATTCGTGCAGATCTATGAATCCGTCTCCGTCTGAGTCGACTTCGCGGATCATCGCGAGAATCTCGTCGTCTGTGACGGATTGACCGAGGCTGGACATTATAGATCTGAGCTCTGAGGAGGAGATTTTTCCGTCGCCATTGACATCGAATTTGTTGAAGACGTGCTCAAGCTCTTCGAGATGTTGATGGCGGTGGTTGGAGGAGGAAATCGAACGGCCGCCGTGGGAGGAGGCGTTTGCTGATCCTGGAATTGAGGATTTCTGCTTCTTTGTTGTTTTCTTTAGGAACGATTTGAAGCCCGCCATTGATGGAATTGCGTGAATTCTGGATTGTTGTGGTTAGTTGTTTGTTGCGGAAAGATAGAGTGCAAATTTTGGGAGAGAATCTGAGAGGCGGTATATATATAGGGAGACGAAGGGATGGAATATGGAAGTTACGTGAGAGGCACTCACGCAGTTTGTTCGGATTTGGATAAACAAATTTGGAGGATCACAAGATTTTGGATAAAAATCTAAAGTTCTATATCTATAACCAAAAAAAATATCTAATATGCTCCAAGAATTATTTTTGAATTTAAGGCGGCATTTATATCAATTTCATGAATAAATTATTTTTATATTAAATTTAAGAGTTTCATGAAATAAGTCTTTATAACTTATTTTATGAAGTTTTTCCATTTTATCTTGAATTTCTTTTCAAATTATAATCTTCTTCCCTCTTATTTAAGCAAGTATTATTAAAAAGGTAAATAAAAATAAGACCAATTCTATCATATATTAAAATTGTTAATTTCTATCTTAAAACTTTCAAGAACCTATAAATTTAAGGGTTTGACTACTTAAAGTGAAAATATATAACACTTTTTCGCATTTTGATGCATATTTTAACAAAATCTAGTGTAACAACTCACATCTTGATTGTACAAAATATTACTCCCTCCGTCCCATATTATAGATCTCGTCCCATATTATAGATCTCGTTTGTTGTTACCGAGGTAAATTAAGGAAGAGAGAAAGAAAAGTGGAGAGAAGAGAGATTGTGAGTGGGTGTGAATTTTTATGTAGGAAAGAAAAGATAAAAAAGTGAATTGGTGTGAGTTTTGATGTAAAAAAGAAGAAAGAGAGTGTAGATTGATGTGATATTGATAATAAGACAAAAGATAAAAAATGAAAGTAGGAGCTATATTTTGGGACGCCCAAAATGGAAAACGTGATCTATAATAGGGGACGGAGGGAGTATACCTTAATATATACCAGTTTTGGGGTATAATGTTTTTTAAGTTTTTGCATCACTTTTTTAAGTTATATGGAAATACCCCTTTGTTGTCAACATAAATTTTAACAGAGTTGTCAACAAAATTTTAACAGATCTGTCAACAAAAATTTTAACAGAGTTGCCAACAAAATTTTTAATAGAGTTGTCAACAATTTTTTTTATCAGAACTGTCAACAATTTTTTTTAACAGAGTTGTCAACAAAATTTTTAAAAGAGTTGTCAACAAAATTTTAACAGAGTTGTCAACAATTTTTTTATCAGAACTGTCAAGTTGTCAACAAATTTTTTAACAGAGCTGTTAACAAGAATAATAAGTTGTCGACACGACTAAATAAGTTGTCAACCCAGATAAATAAATTATTTACACGACTAATAAACGGTCAACAACACACAACAGAGTAATATTTCAAAATTGTCAACATTGTCAACACTTTACAAAACTTGTCAACAAACTAAATAAAAATGTCAACATATTTTAAAAACTATAAACACACTAAAAAACTGTCAACGCATACTAAAAAGAAGTTGTCAACACATTAAATTAAATTGTCAACGTACTGAAATCCTCATTGTCAACAACATTCATTCTCTGGCAACCGAATACAACATCAATCAATGTAATACAAGTCATAATCATAATCATAAACGTTCATCTTAGTGTATAAGATTCTATAATCAGGTTGATGAACTGAATCTCTACATCCACAAGAATAAAGCTCCAGATGCTGCCACTGTCAGTAGTACCATCCAGCTCATATTTCCTGATAGAAATTCATAAAATAAATCATCAGTTCTTACTGTAATTTGTAAGCTGAATCTTCATAAAAATTCAGTTGTTCAAGTCTGTCAAAAAACTCACCATGGTTGTGAATCCTGCACTTGATCTTACAGTCGTTGTAGCAAGGAAAGTCAGTTATGTTGAGAATATTATAGGCTCCTGCATTACATTGACAACTATGTATATGTGCTGATGTGTTTTTGCAGGTTCCTTCTCCACAGTATATCCAACTACAAGCTACAACAAGAAAAACAGTATATCTCCCTACTTCGTCTGCTGAACCTCGATCATGAAGCATCTGCATCACAGTTTTCCTAATCTGAAATAGTCTGGTTACTTCTTCCTCATCTAAAGCAAACTTCACTGCACTGCAACAAAGCAACAACGCAGGTTCTTTATCAGTCCCTGCAGCGAGCAAAACTAATCTACTTGAAAGCAAAGAAATGATGCCAATAATAGCTTGTCAACAAAATAACAAAAGTGTCACCACGAGTAAATAAAATGTCAACACAATGTAACTAAACTGTGAACACGAGTAATGATCTGTCAACACGAATAATAATCCGTACGAAGAAATAGAAATGCACACAATCCTTGTTCTGGTCTTCAGATGCTAGTTACAGTGATACCTGCATGAGGAGACAAGGAATACAATAAAAAAGAGTTAATGTCTAGCTCAGAACAAAAAAATCGGAAAAAAAATCACCACAAAGGTATCACAAGGAATCCTGCATTTCTAGCTCAGAACTTAGCTTTACTCATGAACTTAGTAACTTAGCCTAACAAGGAATTCACAACAGTACATACTAATATCACCACATTACATAACAATAACAAGGAATTCGGATAAGTCTTGAGTAAGGCTAAGTTCCTAAGTCTGCCTACTGAAGCTTTACAAGTTTGAACATAAAACTACAATTAAACATAGAGCCACAAGATTTTGGACAAAAGAGGCCCAAAATAAGCAGGCAAAAAGATTGAACACTAATTAATCCATGCTCGTAAACAATATGTGAAGTTGATCATTGCACTGACAGTATAAGCACACCAGTTGAATTTTATCGTGGATAAAGCTAACAAGCCCTACAAAATCAAAGAACTGCCTTCAAAACAACAGTCATCAAAGTTGTTGGAGTAATGACACACATCATGAGTTTCAAAAGAAGTGAAACATTTTCAATTCTTGCTCCATTTTCTCCCTATATCATTGTTCAAATCACTCCATATGACCTAGTCTGCAAGTGATAACTACTAGCTACATACATTACAAGGGCAATGAGCAAGCTGATTTCCCCATACTAAATTCACAACATAAATTGAGTCTGGTGGTGAGATATATATACTTTCCTTTATCATTGCACAAGTATGTTCAAGTATCTCTGATCACTCATTAACAAAAAGCAAAGGGACACAAAACACCAAAAGCTAAATACAAGTTGGAGTAGATCTGTGATGATTCATCTCACAGATGAAGAACACATCTCATATCCAAGTTGAATAAAAGTTATTACACTGCCACAAGAATAAAAAAGTTGTAAGTTTAATCGGACACAATTCAAACAACGTCTGACAATCTCGCTCACCGGAGATAGCAAAGCGAAGCCAATCAGTCAGCCTTTTGGCATGAAACATATACCTAACAAGCCCTAGACGATCGACAACGGTAATCGAGAAAATCAAGACGCCGGAAGGAGAGAGGAGGTTGAAGAGATTACCGGATAGGTCGGAGTCGACGAAAGCGGAGATGAAGTCGATCCATCCAGGCGGAGGAGGCGAGGATGAGTAGGAGTCAGCGAAGCCGAAAAGCTTGGAAATTAGAGAGGGGAAGGCGAGAGATAACAAGTGGTGGGACTGGTCGGTGGAGAGGGAGTAGAGGTGAAAGTCGACGACGGAAATGGCGTCGGAGATCTGGAGGAGGGAGGTGGCGAGACGATGGTGGAAGCGAAGTCGGCGGATTTGGAGTCGGAACGGAGGGAGAAAGAGCGGGGAATCATGGCGGAAGAGAGGAAAATGGAAGAGTGAGGTGGATTAGGGTATATACTAACAACTTAATGGGACAATGTTATTAACCTCAACTTTAATCCCTAATGGTGTATTGGGCACAAATCCTTCTTAATATATATGTATCTTAATATATATAAAGGTTGTCCATTGGTAATTCCTAAGACCTTAAATGTGTGGCATTGAATGTCAGCTATTGATTTCTATATCTTCTCATTCAAGCTTAGGCCTTCATTTTTACATTTTTCAAAGGTCTAATATAGAAAAGAAAATGTAATAGCATGGAAAAAACAAAAAATAAGGTGCATATAAAGTATACAATATAACTACAAAAATCATGCCCATATCGAACAAGACGTGCATATAGGCAACATTTATGTATCAAAATAAAAACATAAAATTTACACCGTCGATTTACAAAGGAAACAAAACAGTATCACTGCCACATACATATATAATCACATTGAAACTGTAATAAAACATCTTAAAAATTAGGGTTTTTTTTTTACCGGAAACCACCCGTATGATGGACTATATTGCCCAAAACCACCCGTATTTTTCATAATTACCGGAAATCACCCCTATAAGCCTCTCCGTCACTCAACAACCACCCCCTCTCTAACTTCCGTTAAATATTTATGACACGTGTCATATTAAATTACTACTTTATTCCAAATTATTGAAATCACCCCTTCAAAATTTTATAATGGCATTTTTGACATGCCTTCAAATCTTTGGACCGTTTATATAATTTACGAAAAAGTAATCAAAACCCTAAAATTCACCATCTTTCCCCAAATTAAAATGTAAAAATTCTAAATTCCAAAACTCAACCCAAAAACTCAACCACAATCTAACTGAGAAGTAATCAACAAATCAACCCAAAAACACAACCCAAAATTAAATAAAAAAATACAGAAGAAGGAACGAATAGCGTTCTTTTCTCCATCATACTTCAGGAGCCCAAATTCTTCCCACACCTGACCACCACCAGTCACCTGGCCGCGCCTCCTCCCGGTTCCCATCTGTGTCGCCGGCGTGCCCGCTGCTTCCCGCAACCGTAGTTCGCCTCCTGCTGCACCCTCTTCGCCTCCGACCCGCAGCCCTTCCCGAGCCCTTCTCCACTCTCCTCATCTTTTACTTTCCCCAAATCTTAAGAATCTAAGATATGTTCGTCTAAAATGGGTGATATTTGATATTGGCTCTTTGGATTTGTGTTTAATTGCATGATTTGAGTGAATGGATTAATTAAAATTCTGCATTTTGACTTATTTTGAAAGTTTTTGGGTTGAGTTTGGAGCTTAGGGTTCTTCGTTTAAAATTGGAGAATTTTGGATTTTGATTACTTTCTCATAAATTACATAAACGGTTCAAAGATTTGAATGCATGTAAAAAATGCCATTATAAAATTTTAAAGGGGTGGCTTTAATAATTTAGAATAAAATAATAATTTAATATGACATGTGGCATAAATATTTAACAAAAGTTATAGAGGGGTGGTTGTTGAGTGACAGAGAGACTTATAGGGGTTGTTTCCAGTAATAATGAAAAATACGGGAGATTTTGGACAATATGGCCCATCATACGGGTGATTTCCGGTAAAAAAAAATCCTAAAAATTAAAATGTTTCACAACAATTACCCACCAACATTCAATTTACCCCCCAAAAAAACTAAAACATTAAAGAGAAAACCTATGATCGACACGAAAGGGGATTAACATTTGAGCCGGTATTTTTTTATTATTGAATTAGAATTTTAAATGCTATATTGTAGCGTTTTAAAAATAAATAGAAGAAATCTTTGAACGTCATGCTATTGCGTTTTATATGCCAGCTCATTTATTAAAACCCTCAATGCAAAGAAGACGCCCGACACGAAATCATAACCATATAAATTGAGAAATCAACACTCCCCAAATCAGTGTTACGAGTAATCAGAAGCAAAATCATAAAAAAAGAACAAAAGAAGTTGAAAAAAAAAATTAAAATTACATAATTGACCCTTATTTATTGTGAATCAATATGTGATTGTTTGAGAGTAAATTACATAATTTGTCTTTAAACTTTCAATTATTTTTTACTTATTAGTCCTTTAACTTTGAATCATTCTAAATAAATCCCTTAATATATATATATATATATATATATAGATAGATTTAGGTTCTAGTGTAATGGGTTTTTGTGGTGTAACAAGGGGATTGATTAGGAGCATTAGATCTTCTCTAAATCAATGGCCTAGATTTAATCCCGGAAGGTACATAGAACACTATAATCTTGCACACACCGGATCCACCCCTATTTACCGAAATTGCTGGAAATAAAAAATAAAATCATTCCCCAAATCGTCAAAAATCTCCATATTCTCTCCCAGAATCTCACTCATCTCTTCGTCTTCTCTGTTCTCCCGATTCTCAATCTCACCCATCTCCCCTCTCGACTCCATTTCTCAATCTCTCGAACTCCCCTCTCTCGAACTCCATTTCTCCCCCAGAATCTCCCTCTCGAAATCCCCACGACCCAAACTCGAACCCCCGCTAGGCACGGAATTGGAACTCGGAGCCGACGAAGACTCGTCTCAACAAAATTCCGTCTCGGAGCCGACGATTCCGCCGCCATTCTTCATCTCCTTCCTCCATTCAAGCTCCAAATATGTAAGTTTATGGTTTGATTTAAAAAATTTCTCTGCATTTCTAAAAAAAAAACCCTAATTAAAAGACAGTTGAAAACCCCTAATTTTGGAGAATTAGAATCCTTCGTTAAACTGGTTTTTTCATATAGATTCCTCCGGTAAACAGGATTTCTAAAAAAACCCTAATTAATGGTGGAAGTAGAGTCTTATATGTGAGAGGGTCGATAAACTGGTTTTCATTTGTTGTAGTGGATGTTCTGATTTACTGGTTTTCATTTTTTTTGATTCCTTTGGTAAACTTGATGTTGAATCTGTGTATTTTTGTGTGTTTGTTTGTTTGATTGATTCACTAATTTGAATTTATCTGCTGGTGAAATTTGTAAGTAGTTGATTAGGTTATGTTGCAATAGTAAAATTGGATTTAAGACTTTCTAGAAAGAATTTATCTCTGTGGCTGCTTTTGGTGCTATACCCGTGTGCCCTTGTAGCATCCCTTATCGACCTAAGAACAATGCCACTTGCAGCATTTTCTGTTCTCTTGGAACTCCTTCTTCTGTCGGTATGCATCTTTCATGGGTTTTTCTTCTTCTATTTTGTAATATCAACAACCTGCTTAGCTGGGTCGAGTATATGATTTAGTAAAAAAGTTGTTTGTTCCCTGTCGGAGACTGTTTTTAAGAAATCAGATAATTTGGCATTTGATGGGAAACTCATTAACAAATTATGAATTTTTCTGGACATATATCCTGAAAATTTCAGTTTTTTGAGATATTATTGTACTGCTTCATGGGAAAGGGAACTAATGGGTTATAAAATGAACACAAAAAACTGTAGTTTTACTAATACGGTGAACATGCTTCCAATTGATTAATGTCATTTTGTTTGCATGATGATTTGAAGAGCAAAGTGGAAAAAATGAACACTTAGGATAATTAAACATCAGGGTAGGTCCCTTTGGTTGAGATTTAAGGTTCTGATTATGATGGTATTATATGATGATTGTGGTGGATTGGCTGCTTATCAAGCGTATAAAGTTTATATAATTGATTACTCTACTTGCTTGTGAACTTTAAGATTTAGACTCTGATGAGAATATAAAACCAGTTTCTTCATTCCACTGATCTTAAGAGTTAATATAATTTCTCTACTTGCTTTTAGACATGAATTGATGGATTCACCTGTTAACGTTTCTATTCTATTTCACCATAGTTGTCGCAACAGCAACTTCCGCCGCCGCATCCCAATTGAACAAAGAGACGACCAATATTTCCAAGGGACCAATATTTCCAGGGACCAATATTTCTCAACCTAAACTTGCTTTCGATGTTTTGAGGGTACGGGGTTGTACTGAAGCTGATATAAAGCGAATATTCACTCCATCGTTGAGCAATGCTGATCTCCTTAATCTCAAATCCCAAATTGGATTACTGAGCGAATTAGAGATTAAGATGTATGTTGACATGTATGCCCAATTTGGAATTGAATTGGCAAATCAAATTAATTTGTTGCTTTTGTCTCACCCCACTCTTATCATTTGATCCAAATTGTATGAAGAGAAGATTGATTACATTAGCTAAAACGATCCAGAAGGAGCTGACGATTTATCAACATTCTGGATTTTTTGAGGTCGAGATTCTTAAAATAATTTGCGGCGAGAGAAGAGGAGGTCGGAGGGTTGTGAGATTTAGGTAGAAAATTGTGTAAGTTGGATTAGGGAATAGCATTGTCTCTTTAGTTGTTTAAAAGAATAAAATCTGTTGCCAACTCATTATTACATGTCACGTGCCATATAAGGTTACTGACATTAATTTAAGGTTCTGATAAACGAATAAATTCAGAAGTAGAAAGTATAATAGATTAGGGATTCAGTTGAAATGATTTGAAGTTTAGGGACTGATAAGGAAAATGTTTGAAAGTTTGAGGGCCAATCGCGTAGTTTACCCAATTGTTTGAATATACGCTTCTTTTTCCTCTTTGCTTTGTTCTTTTAGGTTTTCTCTATTCATTACTCCTCAATTTCCTTCCTTCAATTAAAAAGGCGGTTTCTCTTGTGAAATCACCGCCTTTCTAAATCACCAGTTATAATTCTACTATTGTTCATCAGAGGCGGTTTGTTTTGTATAAATTACCTCCATTTGCTCTCTTATCTTTGTCGACGCCTCTGTTTCCCTCAAATTCTTCCCTTACCCTAATTTTGTTGTCCATGTCTTCCCCCTCTGTCACGTTCAAGACATAGTCATGTGGTTTGGAATCCCCCAACTTCGTCGTGAGCAATACGTTATTGAGCAAAAGGTCTGCTACTGATGTCAGTTTTCTTTGTCCCTTCGTTTACACCCCTTTTACTGAGTTGTGCCTTGGAGTTGATGCACAGTCTGAGCCATGGTATGTCGATAATGGGATGCCATGAACAAAGAGGGGCAATATCTGAGCTTCGAGTTCCTCCTCTTCGATGATAAGGTATTGTTGTTTTTATATTTATTCAACTTTGTTGTATTTTTAGGTTTGTTGTCTATAGTTTCTCCTTGTGTTTGTTTTGCAAGGGTAGTGTGATCCACTGTGTTGCTAGAGGTTGTATTGTGCACTGTTTTGTTGAGAAGCTGGTTGAGGGCTCCGTTTTTACAATAACAGTCACTTTTCTATTGTGCCAAACAAGCCAGCATAGCGTCTTCGAAAAATAGGTATTTTATATATTTTTAGTCAATTTTTCAATGATCTTATGATGAAACACTGCTATAGTTGTTAAATTCACCATAGCCATCATAAAGTGAGTAAAGTCAAAGATATGTATCAAATTATATAGATTTGGAACATCAAGGCATATATAGATGTTCAATTTAGATGAGCAAATCATAAAAATAAAACGTTACAAAATATTTTCAAGTGATTTATATTGTGTTTTAGTTTAATATATGATTATTGTGGACTCATGTCTATCCCAATAGATCCATAGACGTGCAACCAATCCTGCTTTATGTATGCTTACTATGTTGTACATATATGTTTTTGGTCTTTATTATTGTTAGTGGTGGAAGGAATTAACGGCTAGGGTGAAAACGGAGGATGAAGAGCATAACCAATTAGAAAATCACATCGCCTCCAGGCGGTTTTCTATTGAGGATGATAATTTGAGTGACCTTCTTGCTCTGGAGCTTAGCAATACAATATAATGATATCAACCTCAAGGATGTTAAGAAGCTCAAAGAACAATATGCAACATGTCATGATGATGACCTTGCGTGTATGAAATCTCATAACACATGCCCGAATGAGCAACACACTCTTCGTGGTGGCCAGGTAAAGACATTTCTTTCAATGTAGGCTAAGCTATTATATTAAAATTACAAATTCTGCTTTAGACTTACTATGTTGCTTTGTGGCTATCAGTACGCAACAAATTGAAATTTTCCCGTATCAAAGTTGGTGCATTGTGTATCTAATGAGGGTTTTGTACTTTAACACCACTACACTTAGCACACATCAAAATCTATGAATTCCTCCAAAATGAATTTAATCAATCTTTATTTTCTAATATATAATTTTTTATGCAAGTTTTTTGTTAAAAAAAATATTGAATTTTAATTAATTAAAATTAATATATATTTATACTATATGCTCCATTCTAGGAGAATTGTTCTCACGAGATGCCTATGTGCTCTTATTTTATCGAGTGAAGCTTTTTCTTAAGCCACGCTATTTATACTTTGGATTGTTAATGTGGTGTATTTATTGACTTACTTCCATTGGAAATTTAATTATTTGTAGGTGATGAATACACTTTCTTTTATTTTTGGTTGGGTTGTCCTATATTTGGTTGAAATTATAATTTTTCGACACATTGTTTATTTTGTAAAACTATCAGTCTACCACTTGATCTGTATAATCCTTTCAAGACATGCTTTTTTTTTACTAAGTTGATTCCGATTCCGATTTTCTTTTCCTTTTAATTAAAATTTATCATGTGTATATATTAAATATATCAATATACTCGGTGTTTCCCTGAATTATATACAACCGGATTATGAAGAATTTAAATTTTGTAATTTTACAAATAGAAAATGCAAAATAGTTAGTTAAGATTGCAATATCACACAGTTGCATATATAAATCATAGAGGACCAACACGTAGCCCAGGTATCCAAACATACGGTGCAAAATATATTTGTAGATTAAAAATTGGTATTATGAGCTCGGTTTTTTGACAACCTGTTATTTTCTATTCTCTATGTAATTTAGTTTGGTTGAATTAGTGTCACTTAAGCTACAAGATGTTATTGCTCTTAGTCCCCGTAAGAAATTTTCTTGTTTCTAAAATTGGAATTTTATAATTTTGCAGTTTAGGAAAGTGTGACACCTATTATTTAAGTTCTCAATCGAAGTTAATTCTTAAATCACTATGGGGTCGTTTGTTTGTATACCTTGGGTATAGATAATCGGTATGGAAATGAGCTAAACTTGTTTTTGTGTTTGGTAGAATAGGTATTGGTATGTGGAATGGGTATGGGTCATTCCCATACCAACAAATTACACTAGATCTAATACCCAAATAAAAATGAAGCTATGACTTATACCTAAGTTTCTAATTCATCTCTCCCTCTACCAAACACTACAGACTAAGAATCACTCAAACTCATTCCTCATATCCAACCCGATTCCTCATTCCAATCTGATTCCTACCTCGATACCAAACGAGCCCTATATATAGATGCCAATCGACTCGAGAGAGTCAAGAATACTTAAATCTTTATATGTTGTGTATGGTCCGCCTAGATAATAGTTCGGTTCAGTCTTCTTAAGTATGATTTGATTTTCAATTTTCATTGAAAAGTAGATTATGAAATGTAGTTGAAATTGCTTAATTTGAGTGGGTTAGGATAAAGTATTTTAGATAAAAAAAAAACCGATTTTTTTATGGGACATAGGATTTTCGGAAATGGAATGTTGGATGATGTACACGGACAGTGAGTGATACATATAATAGAACCATGGATTATAAGAGAGTTTCACACTATGTTTACTAGAATGATCCGGATTCTTCAATATTTGTTCATGTATCCACTTCATTGTTTGTCTCGGCATTTGAAAAGCCAAAAATTTCTTTAGATTTCCCTAATTCTCAAAATGATTTACTTGCGAAGATTTTTGGATGGATGGACATATATGTTTTGGCACAAATTTAAGTATTTTCATAAATTTTCGGCAACATCTCAGTATTATATATCATTGTTGTCTCTGTGTGATCTAACAATTTCTCATAGTTTTTATTTGTGGATTGTTGTCTACAAAATACTAAATGTTCTCTAGCATTCCTGCCATATATCAATTTGAATAAATAGAAAATGTGTTTGATGTTTCTTTTTCATTGTTTGCCCATTTGTTAAGTAGTGCTTATTTGACTACGCATTGGTTAACAACGATATAGTTACATACCGTTTAATTCTTATGTGCCTATAAAAATGCAGTAGATAGGAATATGATTGTAAATGCATATGACTATCTTCATGAAAGATAAATTGCTTAAATTGTTGTATAAATGATTTTGACTAAGCTTTCATATGTTTTTGATTCCATTGTTTGTTCATATATTTTTGCAAGAAGCGTCATTACAATGTAGTTGATTATAAACATTCATAATTGAATTTTTCTATATATTGATCTTCGCCACATGTAGCTAGGGATGGCCGGACCGGACCGGGACCGCCGGTTCGAACCGGAACCGGACCGGGTCAAAACCGGGAGCGGACCGGAACCGGACCGGAACCGGTTTGGTCACGGTTCACGAAATGTAAAATAAAAAACCGGCGGTTCGAACCGGCGGTTAACCGGAACCGCCGGTTTTTTTTAAAAAAAATTAAAATAAAGAACCGCCGGTTCCAACGGCTAGAAAAGTAGTCGTTTGCCGGTTAACCGGCGGTCCTAACGGCTATTTAGCCAAAATAGCCGTTAGGAAATTAAAAAAAAAAAAAAAATAATTTTTTAATATTAAAATAACCCATATCAAACCCCTATAAATACCATACCATACAATCTTCAAATCACACATCCAACAACAACAATCTCTCTTCTCTTTCTCAAATCTCAATCTTATAATCTCTCAAATTTCATCAACAATCTCTCTTAATCTCTTCCTTTTAATTAGCTTTTGTCTTTCAAAATTTTATTGCTTTTACATTTTTAATCACATTATTATATTGTTCTAAGTTTTATTGTTTTATTGTTTTAATTGCTTTTAATCATATTATTTAATTGTTCTTAATCATATTATGGCGGAACATTTTGACACCCAAGAAGAGAGTGATAATGTCACTTCTTATCCCTCGGTTCCCACTCCCACCTCCCAAGTTATGTCCAGTAGGGGCAGGACCGCTAGGCCTCAAGGGCAAGCTAGCGGTTCGAGACCTAGCGGTTCGAGGCCGGCTAGGGGTAGGGGGGGAGGTCTGGGTCCTCCGGGAACCAATCCCGAAAACTAACATCTCCTATTTTTGTAAAGTGGTTTACTAAATTAGAACCCGGTCTCGAGGAACTCGAGGCCGAGGATTATGATCCTGATCTAATTATTGTTTCTTGTAACTTTTGCGAGGCGACATTCCAATGGAAGAAAAGTGGAGGATATGGAACCCTTCAACGACACATGGAGCACAAACACGTCGCCGAGATGGGAATGCTAGGGGGACAAACACAAATTTCCGGCGGATTTGCATCTTCTACTAGCGGTAACCCTTTATTTCGTTTTGATCATGAAGCTAATAGTGTAGCATTAGCCGAAGCTATTTGTGTTGATCATTTAGCATTTCGATTTAGTGAAAATGTAGGATTTAATGAGTACATTAAAGATCATACACAACCCGCTTTTAAATCCGTATCTAGGAAAGTGATTAAGAAAAACGTAATTAAGGCTTATAAAAGACGCAAGGCCGAATTAGTTTCTTATTTTTCGCAAAATGATATGCATGTTTCTATTTGTAGTGATATATGGAGTGATAATACTCAAACCCATTCTTACATGGGTGTTACATGTCATTTTGTAGATCATCATTTTACAATGCAAAAACGTTTATTGGCATTTAGAGTCTTTGATGATTCACATACCGCACAAAATATTGCTATGATGATTCGTGCAATTTTAGAAGAATATAGACTACTTAATAGAGTTTTTTCAATTGGATTCGACAATGCATCTGCTAACACCGCATCTATTAGAGATTTACAAGAAATGTGTCAACCTATGTTTGGTGGGAAAAATTTTCATATTCGATGTGCTTGTCATATTTTAAACTTATGTGTTCAGGATGGTTTATGTGCTATGAGTTTTCATTTTGAGCCAATTAAGAACGTTATTAAGTATATTTGGGGGCATCCTAAAGTTACAAGAGATTGGATGACCTTTTGTAAAACTAACGGGATGCACCCAAAACGTTTTTCAAAAGATGTGGGTACCCGATGGAACTCTACTTACATATTACTATGTGAATGTATACAATATAAACAAGTTTTAACGTCTTTTGTTTCTCAAAACCTTTCTGGCTCTCCTTTCTATTTTAGCGAATTGGGTTGGGATATATGTCAAAGTATTGCAACGTTTTTAAAATGTTTTAATGATGCAACAAAAAGATTTAGTCATGTTTATACACCAAGTAGTAATGTTTTTGTCTTGGAAGCTTGTAATGTTATGTTTGGTTTAAGTGAGGGAGCTAAAATTCCCGGCATTGAGGAATCCGTTGCGAGCATGAGGAGTAAGTGGTTGCTCTACTATAGATATATTCCCTATTGTTTTCTTGTTGCTTGTGTTTTAGATCCTAGACTTAAATTATCCGGTTTACACGGTCTTTTAAATGACTATTATGCATATATTTTAGCCGAAGGTGAACTAGAGGATATTTTAGGTATGGTTTCTAGAACTAGAACAAACATTGAAAGTTTATTTACTCATTTTTGTGATTCTCCGACTACTTCACAATTACCTCCGACTTCTTCGAGCTCTACTAGCTTGGGGGCCTTTGGAGCTAAGTATTTTAGTAAAAGACCAAGAGTTACAAACACGAATGCGGAAATTGATAACTATCTTAACACCAACTTTGAGTTTGTTAGTTGTGAAACTTTAGATGTTTTGAAGTGGTGGGAGGATCATAGGAGCATGTTTCCAACGCTTGCGAAGATTGCGGCTCAAGTTCTTGCCGTCCCCGCTTCAACCGTGGCGGTGGAACAAACTTTTAGTGCAGGAGGCAACACTTTAACGAGGAAGAGATCAAATTTGGCACCGGAGTCATTGGAGGCGCAATGTTGTGTTTGCGATTGGAAGAGAGCCGCAATTAGGCAACAACGTAACATTATCGAGTCATCGGAAGACGAGTGGATTGGAGATTCTACTACGATACGCACCGATTCATCCGCCGAAGATTCGACTTAGGTAACGGGTTTTGAAAAAAGGTAAAGAACTACGTGGGCTTTGATTCCTCTAACCCGAGAGGATACGTAGGCAACTTAACAAGTAAGTCACTGTTAAGTGCAAGCCCAATTTTTTTAATTTTTTTGTTCCTTCATATTTAATCATTTTTTTTAAAGTTTTTTTTTAAAGTTTTTTGTTATGTTTTTTAAACATTTTTAAACTTAAAAAAAATGAAAAAACATTCTTTTTAATAGCGTTTTTAAACATAATTTTTAAACTTAAAAAAAATGATTATAAAAAAACGCTATTAAAAAGAATGTTTTGTCATTTTTTAAAGTTTTTTTTAAGTTTTATAAATTTATAAAATTATTTTTTAAAAACAAAACCGTCGGTTAACCGGTTTGTTTTGTTTTTTTAATAAAAAACCGGTCCGGTTCAGCCTGAACCGGACTGAACCGGCCGGTTCCGGTTTCGAACCGGAACCGGTCCAGAACCGGATTGAACCGGGACCGGAATCGGAAAAACCGGTTTTTCCCGGTTCCGGATTCCGGAGGACCGGAACCGGCGGTTCCGAACCGGAACCGGACCGGACCGGACCGGGAGCCATGTCTACATGTAGCTTGAGTGTGTACGTTGCAATCTGCAAGCTTTAGGGAGTTTCAATGGACAAAAGGTGGATTTGGGTCAATATAACATCAAATATGGGCAGAATATGACTCACTTACAACCATATAGATTATAATATTGCTATATATTTAATATTCAACGTGGTTTGTTCAACGTTGTAAACCCGATATGTGATTTATATTGTGGCTTTTGGACTTCCTAACATGCTAAATTAATAATTTGGCATTTCCCTCGGATGGAGCTAGATCTTTAATGCCCTTCCAAGCTCAACCTCAAATTCAAGGACTTCCCAGTTGTGTTATTTACCTTATAGATGGCATTATGATATTTACTGGTAATTCTGAAGCTTATTGTGTTCAAGACAGAAATAGAAACTTTTGTTGTTAATTTGTGAGTTTTTCACCTTAAGGGTTAAGCCATTGTGCAATATTATTTGTTCATTGGTGGCTCAAAATGGTGTTACACGTTGTTTTTATTGACATGAGTAACTAATACTCTTTGATCTTTGTTTCTGCAAGCCAACCTGATCAGCAGAGGGGTAAAGTGACTGAGCTGTCCAAGTTTAGAAGGCCTAAGCTGAAGGTAATATCTCTTTAAAAAAATATTTTGACATTCTTAAATAAAAAAATCATCAAAATCCTCTCAATAAAGGTCACAAACTCATTGACATGCAATCTCGGGTAGTGTCATTATATTAAAATTCAAAATTAATTAATTTAGATTAACAAAACTAGCCTCAATCACCATTTGTTGATTAGACTGCTTTTATGCTTTCACAAAAAAGATTGTGAGTAACAACTGTGACTCAGTCTTGAATCCATCTCTAAATTCTCTTTTTATTCCTGGGAGGAAGATTGCATGAGAGAGTTGCTTCGAATGCTGCAAATTAGGGTGAGCACCTCATGAATTCCAAGGTTCTTCTATTTTTCTTGGATTCTTGAATTGATTTGTGATTTCATCTTCTTTTTTTAAGTTTAATGCTTGATTTTTGTCCATGTGGTTCAGTTTAATGAGCTATATGCTCAATTAAGAATTGAGACCAAAGTCGAGAAAATTTTTGAGAAGATAAGATTTCTCAAGAAAAAGCTTCAATTTTTTTAAATCCCAAACATTCCGGAGGAGTAAGAGGAATCAAGATCTTCTTCATTGGATAATAAATCAATCTTCTTGCATTTCATTTGTAGCCTCTACAAAGGAACCACAACTAGAAGTCATTTTCCAATCTGATGTCTAAACAATTCATTGGATCAAACCTCTGAAAATCCTTCGCCTTTAATTGGCAAGGGGTCTGCAGACTCAGAAACTCTCCCTAAGTGTGTGTAACGTCGGCAAATCTTTTATTTTCGAAATTGAGTAAATTTTTTGTAATTTTTTAATGATAAACATATACTATAATATATAAAATATAATATATGCATTGCACGGGGTGCAAACACCTTTCCGGTAGTTGTTACATTTTCTTTTCAAAAGAATATTTCTAATTATTTAAGTTTACACTTTATGCATGACTAAAGACTCGAAGGTGAAGGAGCGAATTCAAATATACAGAGTATGTTAATGCTAATTCAAATGTATATACATTAAGCTCTTTGAACTCTTCTGCTCCACATGTTAATACTAATATGCAATATGGATCATTTAGCAAGATGAACTTGAAGCATATGATATTATGGTTTTGCTTCTATATTTGTCGTGCCTGCTCATTTCTATTTTAGCTAAATGCTCCTTTTGATGAAAATAGCACTCTTGCACTCTGATGTCAAACATTACTCCATCTAAAAGGACTTATAGCCTAAACCGGTCATCGTGAGTATTTGATGGGATCCAACAAGGCCGATGTTAGTCATAATAGACCCGCGTGAAGCGTAATTCCCGACTCTAGAAGAAGAAATGTCTCAAACACCGAAAATGTATGCTAATTGAGAAATACTTTACCACCCATAAGTGGCTTACTTCAATTTGAGTGCGACATAGATTTTTTCAACACATTAAACCAGACTTCCCCATGCACTTATGGACAAAACCAGTGAGGCGGTCAGATGACAAGATAGAGAGTTGTTGTGCGCCGTTGATGGTCCAAAAACACATAACATTAGGTTACTCGCTAAATACGCATCAGAAAACCTAAAATAATAACATGAAGTTGTGTGTGTTTGAATGTGCGTATGTTTACACCATTTTATCCCCTCAGTGCACATATCAAAAGGATACATCTCGAAAATGCATTCAACGAACAAACAAAAATGAGATGCATAAAGTCATCAAGTAACATCACCGACATATTATTCACAACTGTAGGTTTATTCACTCACAAACCATGTATACATCCCTGATTTCAATACCACAAGTATCCTGCAAACACTAGGGGGTCAGAAATCAACCATCCAGCTCCATCACAGAACCGTGACACGTACAGATGGGAAAACACATGCCTTCTGGTGGCCTCCATCTTTCGGGAGAAACCAATTCACTAGGTACATAACGTACAAAATGTCAACATATAACAAAAATGACGTTAATTTAACACCAACAAATGCACTCACCGTACTCTATGTCCAAACAAATGTGTACAAAACCACATGTATCATTGACACAACACCCGGACAGGAAAAAAGCCTCCAGTTTGTCCACAGAAAGATGACACAGCAAGATGGAATGATTGAGAGCTTCTGCACGTTAGAGTTTGTGGGCAATAAACACAAACAAGATTCATGTACAAAATTAAATAAATAAAAAATTGTTTTAGATACCCATATGAAGAAAACATTTGCAATTTATAATTTCAATACATATTTTCCCATGTTCGGTTTCCACGGGCCAAATTGCAAAGAAATCAACTGATGACACTAATATGGTTTCGCGCAAGGCATATACGAAACAAAAAAAGTAAGGTCACGCTCTACAACATAATGTTGGAGATGCATAATGTTTTTAATACTGGTTTTGGCCCATAACTAACAGAGTCGCGCGGAAGACCTCCCAAACCAAAAAAAAACTAGGAGTTGCCCGTAATTCTTCAGGTGTGTATGAATAGTCTTTGAGTAATAAAGCTACGCATGTATAGCCGCACAACAATGTCTTTTGTAACCGGTTTAATGATGAAACTTACAGGGGGAGTAATACAATATGCGAAACTCGGATCACCGAGCTATGTTTGTCGTTTTGTGGGGACAAAATGTGGTTGGAGGAGAAGTCAAGTAAAGCCACATAATCTCAATTTACAACATCAATATGTTGTCAAGAACGGAAGGTTGGGTTACCAAGGATACAAGAGACCCCCAAGTCGTTGAAAGGACTACTGAGTGGAACAAACCCATCATCGACTACATTTAGGGACAACATATGAATTTACAACAACTTGTTTTCATTACGTCGTTCAGGGCACGTTTTGAAGAAAAAATAACAGGTCTAGAGAACGTACACCTTCAGCGTATCTGGACAAAATTACCACTTCATTAGTTCATTGATTCCTGAGGCCTGAGCATCTTATGTATATGCTCAATTGTATTTCATTGAATCTGAAGCAGAACTAGCAAACAAAATGGGGTCTATGAATCTCACTAAATTAGACATCGACCCTGATATTGTCCAGATTCTGATAATTATGCTTGACGAAACAAGTGTTTTTGTATAAGTCTTCAGAATGGCAAGGGAGTAATGAAACGACATAATTCACCCTTCGGTTGATAGGTGAGAGGAAAAAGGATAAACCACAATACAACCTCCCAGCATCAGGAAAGATTTGGCATGATTTCCGTGGACTTTGGAAAGGGAACAGAGCTAAGAGATGTCTACATCAAGAGTAAAAATGGATGGCCTAGCCGGATTTCATGGGGAGGATGGATACCATCTAAACATCCCGTACTTAGCAAATGCTGGAACAAGACAAACAACCTAGGGAACAGTCACATGAAAGAGTTCTCTTCATACAAAATGCAGCATCGGAAATGTGATGCAAACACATTAATTTGGGGAGGACATTTGTACCACAATACATTGTAGATCTGTACACCTACATAAAAGAATCACGGTTGCATTGGATTAACAATAATAAGACACAAATCAGATCAGACATGTACAACTTAGGTGATGTTGTTACAAAGGGGATACAGAGGCAAAGTATGTTGGGTAGTGGATTGTTATTCCCTTAAGTTACACAGGAGACCCAAGATACATGATACAACATTACCAAGATGATATGGCCGTCTGTAGGACATCCGGAAATCCATCAATGTTCATTAACATTTATAGTTAATCCGGTCATGCGTAGCACGACCTATAGACCACTAGTTATAATAAAACATATAATGCCCATAAATGAGAATGAATGTTAGGCCTTGAATCAAAGAAAATTTGAAGAGTCAAGATGATGGCACGTGACATATAGCTTTATCATGTGTCACCACTTGTCGCACTACCTCCAGACCTCCCCGAACTGCCCCAAACCTTCATTGGACTGCCTCCGGACCACCGAGCCACCACCGGACCTTCAGGCCACCAGACCACCACCGAAACATCGCTGACTCACCATCAAGTCACCGACGTCACTAAGAGTGAAACTCTAATAAATTTCTATATTAGACGAATTATCCATACTCGTCCCCAATGTGGAACTCAACCCAAAAGCTAAATGACATATATATTGAAACAAACAATTAATGTTACAATTATGGAGCGACTGTCGAATAAGAGGGTTCTACTTATAGAGAAAGATTGAGGTAAAATAAGAATTATGGTGAAACTAGTGTATCAATGAGAGATGTTATATTAGATTTGATTGACGGTTGGATGATGCACAAGATATTATTAATTAGATATTATAGAAAAATAAGATAATTAAATATATTAGCAGTTAACAAAAACATAAAGAGAGAGAGATTTGTTACCATAAAAATAGTCTGTCTTCTCTCTCTCTCTTCTTCTTCTCTTTTCATCTTCTCTCTATATCTGACGATCTTCATCTTCATTCCCATCACACGATCTTCACCTTCATTCCCATCAGACGATCTTCATCATCTATTTTTGATTCAAGGTTTGGTTTGATTATTCTTCCTACACTTCTTACTCGATTTTATCTTAGTTTGTGTTGCATTTTCGATTTTTTATTATTAATTATCATTCTTGATTCAAGTAAAACAAGAATTAGGGTGAAACGAGTGTATCAATGAGGCGCGATATTACTATAAATATTTTGTCCTACTTTTATGTGTTAATAACAAAATTCATATGTATAAGAGATCTCTCCAGTATAATAATACAGAAATAACATGTTAAACTACATATCCTTAATAAACACACCAAGTTGAGATATTAACAAAATACAAAGTAATAAACATATAAACCCGAGTAGTGCAATATACATATAGAACAAATAACATCGTATTTGTTTCAGAAAAGTAAGTTATTTTCAATTGGCTATGACATTGTTGCAATTTATATTTTTTGAGATAAAATAAATGTTTAAGACATGTGTTTAAACAGTATATTGCTTTCGTCTTTTGTTTTACATATTCACATTTGTTATTTGATATCTTCGTATTTAATTGATTATATTAAATTTAATTATGTGTAATGTCATTTCATAGCTACCAAATTATTTTTCAAATAAAATTATATATGAGACTACGTATCAACTAGCTAATGAATTGTATAACGATTTTTCTAACCTATGCTCTTAGCATTGGATAAGATGCTTACAATGGAAAGAATTTGAAGATATTTTGATTTTGAATTTTTTTTTTGGTGTGATGGGTTTATATCTTTGCTATGTAGAGAAACAATTTCCTTTAAAAGTAAACTTAACATATGTCCTTAAGACATAGGATCGAAAAACCCTATATATAAATCGGCTTAAGGCATGATAACACTTCGTTTGAAAGTTGTTTTGCTCTACAAGCAAAAAGTTGCCGAACACTATCGAGAATCGGATCATATTCTTGTAAACGGATCAAGCCCAAAACTCAAACGAGAGGACATGGGCTAAATGGCCCATTAAAGAAAGCAGGATCAAAATATATCTTGGGAGTCCATTAAGACAATCATCACACTCATATTTCCACTTTAACGAACACATTTAACAGTTTATAGTTTCTACTTTCTACTATTCGTATTACTACATCAATGATTTTTATTTTATTTTTAGCTCTCTCGGTCTAGATATATATATATATATATCCAACAAAATTATTGAAATGACAATTATAATATTTTATTGACTTTTTTGTCAAGCGGGTTAAATCTCAATAATTGAAACTTTCTTGTGCGTGAAATATGTGAAATACTGAATGATTGCATTTTTTTGGTGAAATACTTTATGATTGCATGTTAGGTGAGAAGAAAAGAAAAATATTGGTTGGTTACATTTTTATTTTTTTCATATGTAATCCCTACTTAATTTCATGATAGCATCATATCAGATCCTCATATCGTGTTGGATTTCCTAAAAACAATTGAAATGGAAGTTCGAAAGCGATTTGGCACAGTTCTCAGTCATTGGATCGTAATATTTATCTTGGATTTGATGATCTATCTAATCGGATATCCTAATCTATATAATATCCTAATAATTCATCGATCAACTAGTTTTACAACATGTAAAATGTACAATTTTAAATAAAATGTCCATGTACAATTTTAAATAAAATGTCCATGTACGTAATTTGATCAATATACTTAGATAATATACATAGCCAACAATACAACTTCGAAATCGAATTAACCACCAACAAAAGCATCAATTAACGGACATTCTATCAGGAAGAGTCTATAAATCTGCGAGCACAGTGAGAGCCATGTTTCCTATAATCGGGAAGTATAAAAGTTCGAGTATGAAATTAGCTTTATAATCCGGTTTTTTGAAGATCAGGGTTATGTAATCCTTTTTTATTCTTTCTGAAAAGAAGCGAAAAACATTCAAAAATCTACAGTATGTATATTAGAGAAAATTGCGTGAAATTAAGAGGCAATATGCTTCGACCACCATTTATATGTGATACTCCGTATTATTTTTAACCACTTATGTTGATTCCGTTAGCAGCGAGCCACTTCTTCCCTTTATTTCCAAATATTTCCGTTAAAATAAGTAAAAGACGGTTATACCCCTATTTTTTTGAAATATTACTTGAATTTGCCATCCGATTTGGGTCGTTTATGTAATTTCTGAAAGAGCAGTTTTTGTAATAACTGAAAAAGTGATTAAAAAAAACTCAATTTTTATCTTCTTCATCAAGATCAATTAGAATTAGAATCCTAAAACTCAAATCTTATACGCGTATAAGATTTATATATCTTAACTTCAAATATTCCACATAATATACTATTAAAAAAGAGTGCGGTTCCGGTGAGAACAGTGTTTAAAATGAGAACGTGCGAATGACTAATGTGCATCAAAATATACTTAAATGTGCATCAAAATATACATAAATGTGCAATTAAAATTTGTGATGCACATCCTTTGAAAAAGTGATGCATATATTCAATTTTACGGTTTCTCAATAAATGTTCTATAAAAAATGAATGTTTTCTTCAAATTTTAGATGTTTTTAAGTTTGTCAACGAATGTGTACCAAATTAGTACTAAATGTTCACCAATTTATTATTAATGTGCATCATTCTTACGTTTGTATTTTAAAAATTTTCCCTTAAAAAAAAATACTTTCTAAATGAATTCTTGAGTTTGAGCTCAAAAAAAAACTATCCGATTAAACTAAACTATTACCACTTTGATTCAATTAGAGGCAAAATATTGCTGGAAACTATACGGTGATGCTATAATATTTGAGCTAAGGTTATCCGAAAAACTTTACTGTGGTAAAAATCAGCGATCGACGTAGGCAATTCTGAGAGCCCCTATATTAATCTTTACTAGTGGGTGTGAATGACAGTGCACGTGGGAATTAATGGACGTCCTCTGATATTGAATGTTAGGCAATTACACTTCATTTTTTGCCTTATTTGGGTGATAGGACCATAAACTTACTTGTAAAACTAGTCGAGCCCGTGTTTTGATATATCCAGCTTTGAACAGAAACCAGATTTGGGTGAGTAATTAAAACCGGATTACTCCGTATTTATTTGGAAAAAAGTCGGGAATAATCATATAATAATCATCTCTTATATAACATCGTGCATTGTTGTTTTCACAAAAATGTTCATAACATTTTAAGCATACATTTACATTGGTTTTATTTTTTTCGTTTATTGAATTTTTCGTTGTGAAAATATCATGAACATTTTGCGTTTAGAGTAATGAATATTACAGTTTTAAGGCCATGGATATTTTATGCTCAATGTCATTAATATTGGTGCGGATCGTGTTCATTACATTTATTTTTTTGATCATGTTCGTTGATGTGACAATGAACATGTCATGAACGAGCCATGGACATTGGTGGTCGTGATAATGAACAACATGAGTCATCCATTGTCATGAACAATAATGTTCATTGATTGTTAGGTTATTATTACCTAAGACACGGTTGTTACCAGGACCTAACCCCATCCATACAAATATATATATATATGAACTTATATAGATATACAATTGTTCATTTAAAGTATAATTGTGTATATTAAATTATCTCATAAATAAGAAGATAATAAATTAAATAGATTATACAACTAGAGATATTTAATTAAGGAGCATGAATTAAGTTATTGTATAGATTGTTTTTTACGCTCTTTTGGAGCAAGCAACCTCCACGTGTTTAGAGAGGTCTTGATTCAGCCTTCATGGGAAAAGGATTGAAGTCTAGGCTATAATTGTACACACAAAGAGATGAATAAAAGAAGTTATTGCTCGAATCCTCTCTGTCCAAACCTGGAAGATGAGAGGTTTTTCCCTAAGTGTTATTTGATACTATGGTTTTGATCGAATCGTTGTTCGTCAAATTCAAAGATAATCAATCATCGTCAACAACAACTTAACTTCATTATGATGCATTTTCATGCTACCACATGTGTACATATATAAAAGTTCAAAATTATTGTAGAATCACAGAATATGGAAGAGAAATCTGAGATTAATCAACAGATTCTATGTAGATGAACATGCTGAGAAGAGAGGTTAAGGGAATGATGATTCCTGTATTGATTGCTTGAATGATAAAACTGTACAAACACCTATATATATACAGGAGCTCTAACAAACTCTAACAAACTAAGTGCCACATCAGTGACATCTAACTTATGGCTACGCTAGTGCCACGTAGGCGGCACATATATACACTATCCTCCATACACTCCCCTCAAACCTGGACTAAGAGAATATTAAGCCAAGTTTGCGACAAAGAAAGAATATCAGCAGCCTGTAGGTGGGAAGGAACATGAAAAGTAGTGATAAACCCGGATTGCACCATCTCACAGACGAAGTGATAGTCGATACGAAAGTGCTTCGTTCGCTCTTGGAAGACGGGATTTGCAGCCAACTGTTCAACAACTTTTTTGTCACAATGCAGGGGAATGGGAGTAGGTAGCTTGATTTTGAAATCCTGCATTAGACCATCAAACCAAACCAACTCGCTAGCAGTATGGGACATGCTTCGATATTCACTTTCTGTTGAATACTTGGACACAGTCAATTGCTTCTTGGCTTTCCAAGAAATGAGTGAAGTGCCCAGGAACACGGCGTATCCTGTAATGGAACGGCTGGAAAAATGGCAATTTCCATAATCAGGATCACAGTAAGCACGAACACTCATATCAATTGTCTTGGAGTAGAAGATCGAGGCATTGACTGTACCCTTCAAGTATCCTAGCAAATACAAAGCAACATCCATGTGAGGACGACGAAGAGTGGCCAAAAACTGGCTGAGCTGCTGGACACTAAAAGTAATATCAGGCCAAGAAAGAGTGAGGTACAGAAGGCGACCAACAAGCCTTCGATAAGATTCTGAGTCTGGCAACAGATCACCAATATCAAGTCTAAGATCAAGGTTCTTCTGCATAGGAAAAGATGTAGACTTGCAGTTCAACATCTTTGCATCCTTGAGAAGATCCATCACATATTTCCTCTGATGTAGACGAATTCCTTCCTCAGAACGGGCAATTTCAAGGCCTAAAAAATATCTAGCAAGTCCCAAGTCTTTGATAGTGAAAGCTTTATCCAAAGCAACTTTTGTATCAAGGATTGTCCCCTGTAAGCAACATGTCATCCACGTAGACCAAGGCTACGGTGGTTGTATTAGAAGAATGCTTGAGGAAAAGAGAGTAATCCTGATGTGATTGGGTGAAGCCAAGGTGAAGCAACAACTTTGTAAGCTCCTTGTTCCATTGCCTACTGGCTTGCTTGAGTCCATACAATGACTTCTTTAATCAGCAAACCTGACCAGAAAGTGCTTTAGTAAAACCAGGAGGAGCAAGCATGTATACCTCTTCGTCGAGGTAGCCATGGAGGAAAGCATTATTGATATCAAGTTGGTGTAGTGACCAAGAATAAGCAGCAGCAAGAGCTAAAAGAGTGCGAACTGTGGTGAACTTCGCCACTGGTGAGAAAGTATGCTTGAAATCTTTGTTCTTAACCTGGTTATATCCCTTGGCAACAAGTCTTGCCTTGAGTCTCTCCACCTCTCCATTTGGCTTGAATTTGACCTTGTATACCCATTTAGATCCTATAGCCTTTTTACCCATGGGTAAGTCAGTAAGCTCCCATGTATCATTTAACTCTAGAGCATCTAATTCTTGTTGCATAGCAGACACCCAATCCTTGTGAAGAGAAGCATGTGCAAAGGAAGTAGGCTCGGTAACAGAGAACACATTGAACAAAGACTAAATATATCCTGGTGTGTACCCCTTGAAGTCAGCCAAGGAAACAAGAGTGAAGGCTTGAGCAAAAGAATCATCATTGAGTTGAACATCATGCTCAACTGGTGACACGGCACATATATAATCATCAAACCTTGCTGGTGGTTTGCTAGTTCTAGTAGATTTTCTGGTAACAAGAGGCAATGATGACTGATTGCCATGCTCAGTCATAATAGGAGAAATGTTGAGTTCATCAGAAATAACTGGTAGAGTAGGAGCTTCATGAATTTCATCCACATGTTGTGGAGAATTTGGCAGTATGACAGGTTCTGGCATGACAACTTCAGAACAGTCAATTCCCATAGGAACAATGGGAAGACTAGGTGGAGTAATAGGAGAAGAGATGCCAGGAATATCTTTGTTTTGGAAAGGAAAAATATTTTCCTGAAAAGTAATGTGTCTTGTGATCATTATCTTCTTGGATTCAAGACCATAGACTTTGTAAGCTTTCTGAGCAGGAGGATATCCTAGGAAAACACATCTTTCAGCAGATGCATCAAATTTCCCCCTGTTTTGTTTAGGTGTGAGGGAATAGCAGAGACACCCTAAGACCTTAAGGGAATCATAGTCTGGTAATTTGTGGTGTATGATTTCATAAGGTGTTTTCCAGTTAAGCACAGAAGAGGGAATAAGATTGATTAGATGAGTGGTTGTAAGAATGCAATCACCCCAAAATCTCATAGGTAAATTGGCCTGTAATCGAAGTGCTCGTGCAGTTTCCACCAAGTGTCGATGTTTCCTTTCAACTCGACCATTCTGCTCAGGAACACCTGGAGCAGATCGTTGATGGACAATACCTCGAATAGCCAAGAATTCACCAAATTTCTTTTGAGTGAATTCTGTCCCATTGTCTTTCCGGATAAATTTGATCTTAGCATTAAATTGATTCACAATCATGCGCAGGAAGTGATCAATCAATCTAAATGCTTGATCCTTCCCATTCATTAAGAAGGTCCATGTACCTCTGGAGTGATCATCTACTACAGTGAGAAAGTACCTGGCACCACAATAAGCAGGTGTCCTGTAGGGTCCCCAAAGGTCCATGTGAAGCAGTTCAAAAACAGTAGAAGCAATAGAGTGACTTCTAACAAAAGGTAGCTTGTGCATTTTAGCCATAGAGCAAATATCACAATCAACATTTATCTTAACAACAGATTTGTATCCCTGCAGATGGTGCATTGCTGAGTAAGACATGTGTCCTAGTCGAGCATGTAGCAGACCACCAAGGTTTTCTTTATTACAACCAGTGACATATTCATCACTCTGAACATTGTTCAAATTAAAACTAGATTGTTGAATCCTCAAGTTCACTCCAGCATTATCCTTGAATTGATATAAGCCTCCAACTCTCCTTCCTTTAGCAAGGATCTTGTTAGTTGAAAGGTCCTGCAACACACATCCATGTGTGCCAAAAACAAAAATATGGTGCTCATCAATCAACAATCTGGAAACTGAAATCAAGTTGTGCTTGAAAGCAGGCATGTAGAGCACATTATGTAGAGCCAAATCTGGTGTCAATTGCACAACACCATGATTCTCAACTAACTGTGTAGTTCCATCAGGTAAACCAATTCGAATTGGTTTATCTAATAGACGAAATGTGCTGAGCATTCCCTTTTCAAAGGTCACATGATCAGTGGCACCTGAGTCAACTATCCAGGTGCACTGTCCAGAATGCATAGTATCTTTCTCACTATGTAGAGAAGTAAGGTTACATGCGAAGTTAATGGAACCATATCCATTTCCATTGCTTGATCCTTCATCAGTTGGTCCTTTGCCTTTCATCATTTTCCTAGTAGTACCACTGTTTCCATTTCCTTGAGGCGTTGGTCCTTTCCAACACTCTGGATAACCAACCAGTTTAAAACAAGTCTCCTTCAAATGACCATTCTCTTGACAATGATCACATTTTCTGTCAATCTTCTGCTTCTTAGTTTCTCTGGTGTAACTACCTCCTATTTCCTTTTTGTTACCACCAGACATGTATCCACCTTGTGACCTATGATGACCAGCTCTGTTCACTGCCAAAGCATCATGAGACTGGACACCAAAACCCGTCACTTCTCTCTGCCTTTCATGTTGTACAACAATATGAAAAGCTTTGTTCACTGGTGGTAGTGGAGTAGTAGAGAGAATATTAGTCCTAACACTTTCATATTCATCAAACAATCCCATGAGAAACTGCATCAATCTCATCTTAGCTTCTTTGTCAACAATACGCTTAAGCAAAGCACAAGAGCACTGTCTAAAAACACCACAAGAACATGTTTCAATTCCATCAATAGCTTGCAGTTCATCCCAGACAACCTTCAATTTCCCATAATATTGAAGAACAAACAAATTTTCCTGCCTAATGTTGCTCAGCCGTCTATGCAATTGGAAAATTAAAGGCTCATTGGATTCCTTGTATCTCTCTACTATTTCAGTCCACAAATCAAAAGCAGAATTCACAAATATGAATGTCTGTGACAATTCCTTAACCATAGAGTTCAAAATCCAACTCATAACCATGAAGTCACATCTCTCCCAAAGCTCAAAGTTATCGGAAGTTTCATCCGGTTTCTCAACAAATCCATTGATAAAACCTAGTTTCATTTTTTATCCTAAGGCAAACTTCACACTTCTACTCCAGCTAGCAAAATTAGTTCCATCAAAATGTGCAGAAACTAACTGCATACCTGGATGATCAGAATTGGATAAGAAATACGGATCAAACTTCGCAGTGCCTTGATGCTGAACTCCAGCACCTCTGCGATGCTCATCGCAACCACGAGCTCCATCTCGTTCTGTTCCAGAAGAAGTTAAATCATCTGCCATAGCTTGCTTATTGAGATCGTAATAGACACACTGAAATCAGGAAGGAAAAGCCTAATCGCGATGCGAAACCAATCCTAGGTCACACCGGCGATCAAGAATGTTAGAACGAAGACGGAAAAGCAATCGGAATCACAAATAAGAGCAAGATCGTCCCTCGTGCTCTGATACCATGTAGAATCACAGAATATGGAAGAGAAATATGAGATTAATCAACAGATTCTATGTAGATGAACATGAGGAGAAGAGAGGTTAAGGGAATGATGATTACTGTATTGATTGCTTGAATGATAAAACTGTACAAACACCTATATATATATACAAGAGCTCTAACAAACTCTAACAAACTAAGTGCCACATCAATGACAGCTAACTTATGGTTACGCTAGTGCCACGTAGGCGGCACACTATCCTCCATAATGCACATTCATGGAAATAGCAGCTAGCGGATAGCGCAAAACGGGGCCCTTTGCCCCTATTTAGAAAACAGGAGGGTTTTTTAACATTACTCCTTTTAATTTGAGGAAACTAACATTTTTCTAACCCTAACCCTAATCTAATTCTTCTTCTCCTTCCCTTTCTTCCGCCTCCACTCTCATTCCATACCATATCCCTCTCTTCTCCTTCATCGGCCCCGAATCCGATACGCTCTCCCTATCGCTCACTCCTCTCCCAACTCGCCTCCTCTCTCTCTATTTCTCGGTGCCACCGCCACGACATCGAAGTCACGGATTCGTGCAGATCTCGCCATGGCCACTCTATCTCCGCAGCCACGATTGTCGTCGATCTTCGCTTTGCCTCTTCCTCCTGGAACAACTTCGAGGCTCATCGGTGGCCATTGGTCTCTCATTTCGCCTCCATCATCCGGATCCTTGCAGATCTCGGCTTCCACGATCTCGCCATGGCCGCTCACTCCTTTGCAGTCATGACTTTTGTCGTTATCATCACAATTGCCTACGAAAGTTGATCTACGGAACAAATGTCGAGCCGATCCTCCCATGTCGTTGACTCACTGTCATAACCGTCGTCAACGATGGAGGAGAAGGGAAGATGCTCTTGAACTGAACTCTGTCATCCAGTCCTACTAGTAACTGCTAATATTGCCTCACTGAACTCTGTGCCATCAAGATGCTCTTGGAGTATACAAAAAACTTGCAGGCATATTTGATGCATTGGAAAGGTATGATTATGAGAACTATCATCTTGACGACAATTTAATTTGACCTCTTTTACTTATGTGTGCAGTTGACTCTCCTTTTAATGTCATCATAATAGACATTTCTTCATTCTCATCAGGATTGAGAGATAATTGATTGAGTTGAAGGAGGAAGAAGAAGTGAGGAAAGGAAAAAAAAAATTGATTGGGATGGAACTGTCATCAACCGATCATGATATGTAATAGATTGATTATAAGAACTATCATCTTGATGACAATTTAATTTGAAATGTATGTTGGCATCTTGGTAGTCATGGTGATTTGATACGTTTTGTAGGTGGGATGACAATTTTAAATGTGTATCTTTATTTTGTTAGTCATGATGATATTTTTTTTAGTATTTAGTTTGATATTTTGTACGTTTGATGATAATTTTAAATATTTTGTAGTTGTGATGACAATTTAACAATTCTGTTGAATGCTTTAATTAGTTGTGATGATTAAAGTTATAGTAAGTCAAACTGTCATCCAAATTGTCAAACTGCAATATAATTGTGATGACACTTTGACAATTTGTGTCGCACTCGGATGGCACTTCATGTCATCGGAGTTTTTTTCATTAATTTGACGATGACAATATTAATTATAGGGATGCCAAAAATTGTAATCAAATATGATAAAAATGTTATAAACGCAAACTGTCATCAACTAAACTATCATCATCAGAACTGTCATCAACTAAACTTTCATCATCAGAATTGTCATCAACTAAACTGTCATCATCAGAATTTGATGACAGTTCTGTCATCAATGAAAATTATTGTCATCAACAAAAATTACTGTCATCAACAAAAAAAACTGTCATTAACACAAATTGTCATCAACATAAACTGTCATCAACACAAACTGTCATCAACAGAAAAGGTTAGTTTCCACACTAGAAATTATTAGGGTTAGAAAATACAACTCAAAGCGCAAAAAGGGTTACTTATCCCAATTTTGGAGCGGATAGCAAGAGAAGCCCATGTTTATCATTTACGTTTGAAATAGAACAAACAGATGGACAAGGAAATGGCCGGTGAGAATTAAATATATGAAGAGTTATGTATGATTCAATGTGTATTACTGTGTAAAGTATAACATTCATAAACTAATAATGTCAAGAGATAACATAACAAACAAAAATGTCAAAAAGTTATCAATTAAAATTTATACACGGGGAAATTAATAGGAAGAATGAAAAATGTCAAAAAGTTATCAACTAAAATGTCAACCCAATGTAATACTATTCATAAACTAACCATGTCAAGAGATAACATAACAATGAAAATGTCAAAAAGTTAGGGCGTTTAACCTCGCACCCGGAAAATTATAATCGGCATCCGTTTTTGGACGCATCCTGGGTGCGTCTAAAAAACCGGGTCAATCTTGGGCGCACCTAGGATACGCCAAAAACTGAACCGGGTTTTTTAAAAAATGTTTTGGAACCACCCGGGATGCGCCCAAAGTGGGTGTCAGTTATAAAAAATCGGGTGCGGGGTTTTTCTCCGAAAAATCTATATCTATATATATATATATAAATTGTTGAGTTTGATGAAGTAATGACAATTGGTACCTATTTAATGCAATTGAATTAATTTATTGATTTTTTTAAAAGGTTAATGCATTGAGTTAATATATTAAATTAGGCTCCTACAGTTATCGTCTTACGTCTGTTCGTTTCTGCCGGTTGATTTTCCTTTCATTTAATCTCCTAATTTGGGTCTTTTAGTTATGTTTTGAGTGTACGTTCGTTTCTGTATCGTATTTCCCTCATCGACTTGTATATGTTCAATGCGTATGTCTTATGAGATTCTCCTTGGACCATGGTTGCCTTTTGAGATTCTCTTTCAACAGATTGTTATTATGTAGATAATGATTTTAAAATATCACTAATTAATAATTATATCTTTCAGATTCCGTTACTAATCAATATGTTAAAATTTATATATCTAATTAATTAAAAAATCTATTTTTTTATTAAAAGTTATAACATAAATACATATGTGAAAATAATACGAAATATATAAATACGATAAAAGTAAACGTGTTAGGACCGCGCTTTACGCGGGTAATGAACTACGTAGTTATCAACCAAATTTTGCACGGGGAAATTAATAGGAAGCAGACGAAAAATCCAACTAAAAATAACTTCAGAAGGCGCTTAGCAATACCCAAAGGCCAAGTTTTCACCAAAAAAAAAAATACCCAAAGGCCAAGTAATCCAGATTAGTCGGTTCTTGTACTGAATATATATCAAATAGCCAAAGCCTAAACTGTGGAGATGATAGTGGAGAAATTGTTGTAATTGTGTCATCAACTTCTGCAAAAGAAATAATATATGGAATCTAATTCAGATTGACAAGCGAGTAAGACAAACATATATAGAGAGCGTGCGTAAATCTCCACGATTCTTATATACAGCCCGGTGCTTTATTCAAACAACGCCGGGTCACTCGCGTTCTGCGAGGACACGTACACTCGCGTTCTGCGAGATTAGCAAAAAATTAGGTTAATTACATGCATGCTAATCTCGCGTTCTGCGAATGTACGTGTCCTCGCAGAACGCGAGTGACGCGGCCCTCGCAGAACGCGAGATTAGCATGTCAGATGGACGTTGTTGTGCGCCATTACTACATGTCTTGTCCCCACCTAACTATAATAACTACCTCCTTATTTTAAGTATTCCGTAACACCTATTAACCCTACCCTAACACCTCTTTTTATCATCTTTCACCTCTTTCACCCTCCATTAAAACCCATTTTCAAAACCTTAAAACTTCAAAACACTCTAAAAACACCTAAAATAATGGAAGATGAAGAGGAATTCAACAAAGGAGGGAATGGAGATGATGGTTCATCAAGTTACCATTCAAATGAGGTAATGTTCTTACTTAATTTTTGAATTTTAATTTGTTTTGCACCATTAAGAGCTAAAATGAACTTATTATGTTGTATTTCATGTTAAATCTAGTAGTAGTAGTAAGTGTTGAAGAGATGACTTTTGCATATAATGTCAAAAACTTAGATGTGTTCATGTTTTTAGGGTTTTTATGGTTTTTAATGTAGAAACTCATGTTATGTTAAAATATCCCGTTGAAGGACTAGTTTTAGGAATTAGCAACTTCTCGCGTTCTGCGAGAGGAAGCCCCTCGCGTCACGCGAGAAGTGCCTCCCTCGCAGAACGCGAGAAGGGCGTCCCTCGCAGAACGCGAGAAGTTGCACATTACAGAGTATTAACAGAAGCATTGTTATAGGTGAATTTTTCTTTGTTCACTGGATTGAATGCAATCCAGTTGAATGACTACACCTACCCCTCGCGGAATACGGTGCCCGTTTCGTCACCGTCATTTGATTTAGGGATTGACGACTTTGGATATTATCATCAACCATCTTTATATGAACAACATGTGCCATCTGCATATGAATTGCATGTGCCATCTACTTATGAGTTGCCCGTGCCATCTACTTATTCCATGCCATGTACATATGAGGTGCCATCAAGCTATGATGCGTTTGATTCACAATTTGCTAACCCACCAACAAACGTAGGAGAGGAGATGTGTTTTCTTCCCTCTTTACGCACTGCACCAAAGTTTGATAGTCCCGTATGTGAGGAAGAGGTTGTTTCTAGGGATTATTCGGAATATTTCACTACGGAGCAAGTGTTTGCCTCTAAGGAGATCGCTCATTTGTGGGCTTTGAATGTTGCAAAGCAACAGAAGTTTATGATCTCTATTGGAAGGAGTGTACCATCTAAACCGGGGCAAAGTGGTAAGATTCAAATCATTTGTGAGAAAGGGGGAAGCCATAGGCCTAAAGGTGTCGGTGTTAGATCAAACACAAAGAGCAAGAAAACGGGGTGTAAATTTCAGTTGAAGCTCATGGAGAACCGGGTTGAAGAGAATTGGAGATTAGTGGTTGTTTGTGGTTTGCACAACCATCCTATTGGAGATAGTTTGGTCGGGAATGCATTTGCCGGGAGGCCAACCCCGGATCAAAAGAAAAAGGTTCGTGAGATGGTACTTTCACATTGTTCTCCAAATCAGATTTACACTGAGATAAACAAGGATCCCGGAAGTTGCACAAAGAAGAACCAAGTGTACAATTTGGTAAGACATATAAGGGAAGAGGAAATGGAAGGTAGAACCGTGGTTCAAGAATTCTTTCACCAATGCAAAGAGAGCAACTACTTCATGGAGTATAGGCCAAGTGCAACGAACCCTTCGATAATAGGCGACTTGTTCTTTGCTAGCCCCGAATCAATGAAACTCTTAAAGGCGTTTCCATATGTCCTTTTGATGGACTCGACTTATAGCACGAACAGGTAAGTATTTATCATTCTGTTTTTATGTTGTATTTATCTTACTGTATTTTGGTTCCAGGTACAATGTTCCCTTCCTGGAGATAGTCGGTTTGACTTCTACATGGAAGAATTTTGTTGTGTGCGGGGTATGGTTAGAGGCTGAGAGCGAGGATAGTTATTTATGGGCGTTGCAGCAGCTGCAGACGATGTATTTGAGAATAGGAGCATCGCCTACTTGCTTCGTCACTGACCGTGAGATGGCTCTTATGAATGCAACAGACAAGTTATGGCCAAATGCAAAGTTTCTCTTATGTAGGCGACATGTAAGGAAGAACATAGAGGCGAGAGCCAAGATAGCTATGGGCACACAAGCATTGGGGGTTCATATTTCAAATGATTATTATAACGTGTTCGAACAAACCACTGAAGAAGATTACAACAGTACTTTGAAGAAACTTGAGGACGAATGGCGAGCTTATCCAGCCGTATTGAAGTACGTGAGAACGAATTGGCTAAACCGTTACAAAGAAAGACTTGTTTCAGCATGGACGGATAATGTCTTCACTCTCGGGAATAACACGACAAACAAGTATGTTCTGTTATTTATGTCTACCTTCTACATATGATAAAAAGAGCTTCTGTAATGCACACCTCGCAGAACGCGAGGGCATACCATCTCGCAGAACGCGAGTAAATTCCTTGATTCAGTGTTGACGCATTTTCGAATGCAAAGATCCTGGAACAATGTATGAACTCGCAGAACGCGAGGTGTACACACCTCGTAGAACGCGAGGAGTTACACATTACAGAAGGATCCACAGGTTCTGATTTGTATTTGCATTTTATTGTTTTTCGAACATTTTAGAGTTGAAGGAGCACATTCATGTCTTAAGTCATACTTGTCAAGTGGAAATGCTAGGCTAGACACAATGTTCAAAGAATACAAAACAATGGCGGAGAACCAACTTAAGGAGATTACTGTGTCTTTCACCGAGAGTTTGAATAAGAACTTCACAGTTGTTGAAGGGGCGGACTTGTTTAAAGTCTTGAAGTTCAAAGTCTCTTACAAATGCATAGAATTTTTGCTTGAGGAATACACGAAGGGGGAGAGATTAGGTGCGCACTTTAATATGTTTTGTAGCTGCGGGATCAAGATTAGAGATGGGTTGATGTGTGTTCATCAGATTGTAAGACATTGGAAGGAGCAAAGACCACTAAGAGTATCAGAGTTGCACCCTTTCTGGAGTACTTTGAGTTTGGAAGAAGTTGATGTTCCCGGCATACTGGAAGTTAAGAGTAAGGTGGCAAGGCGTCTTTTTCAGACTTTCTATGAGGAAACGTTTCCGAAATTGTGCCCCCATGATCAAGAAAAGTGTGCACAAACTGTTTTAGACATTGGGAAAGTAAATACTCCTCTAAAAGAGCCGGCTATTTCAAAGCACACCGGAGGTCGTCCAGTCGGAGCTCCTAACAAACAACCTAGGTCAACGCAAAGAAGACCGTCTGCATGGGAGCACACTAATGTTGAGATGGATGCTAGAGATTTGGAAGAAACACCCCCAAAGAAGCAAAAAAATGCTTCTAATTCTGAAACATTCAAGAAACCAAAGATTAAGGTGATTGGCAAGTACAAGTCTCACATACCCGCGTCAATGCGCACCCATGTGAATGGTTGGTTTGAGGTAAATGGAGATGGAAATTGTGGATTTAGAGCAATAGCTCATGAATTGCATGACAACCAACACTTATGGAGGGAAGTAAGAGATTTGATGATAGCTAAGGTCAAAGAGATTTGGCACCTAGTTCAAGGAACTTGGATTGGACCTCCACAACAACCAACTTTGGAGAGCGCTTTACACCAACTTACATGGGAAGGAATAGGAAGGGCTCCAGAAGATCACTGGCTAGCTACCCCGGAAATGGGATGCCTTGTGGCATCCACATTCAACATAGTGTTCGTAACGGTGGGAAAAAATGCTAACTACACTTACCTTCCTCTACAACGTCCTACTTGGTTAGAAGATGGTGACACACTTCCGACGTTCTGCTTATTCTATATTCAGAGTGAGAGACATTTTGTTCCGGTAAGTTTTTGGATCTACTTATGAATTACTATCTAATATGCAACTTCCTAACGTTGTTGTTTTCTTGTAGTTGCGTCTTGAAGAAAACTGCCCATTACCTCATGTGTTTACTCCTTGGTGGCGAAACGCTGAAAGAGATGCTTTTTCTTTGCACGATCTTGTGTCACATCGATGTGCCGCCTTTGAAATGTAATGTTGAAGTTATGTTTTATTCGCTGAATTTGTAATGTAATGTTGAACTGGAGATGGTTTTTTAAATTCTTAAACTGGAACTAATGTCAATGACATTTTCCAGAAAATGTCATTCCTCGCGTTCTGCGAGGAGGGTGTCACTCGCAGAACGCGAGTAACACCAACCGTGCCACAGACCGTGCATATCAACTGAGAGCACCCTGTTTCCTATAGGGCAGACTCGCGTTCTGCGAGTGGTGTACACCTCGCGTTCTGCGAGGTTATGCAAAAAACGAACAGAATTGAAGCAACACCAACATATCCCTAAACATAATCCAACAAAATTATCCAATCAACAAAACACCTAAGAAAGCAATCCAAAACACAATCCAAAACACAAAACGAAAGGCTACTCGTCTTCTCGTGGTCGGAAGGGAGCGAGATTTGACATACATAGTAGCATTTGGGCGTGATATGAATCAAAATCCTCTGGAGTGGCAAACCGATACCGGTCCATGTCATTGTACACCCGGCCAATCACCTGTCTCTCAGTAATCATCCCAGGGATTGCAGGACGGATATACCTATGGGTCCTCTTGATGTACCAATCCATGTAATCATGGGAGCATTCATGTGGTGCATAGGCAACTGGCCCCATATCATCGAGAGACAAAGAGTGAACATCTCTTGACTCCCAAAGCCATTGGTTGGCGTCATAAAAAACACTATAACACCTAATGTTTTTCAACCTATGAGCTTTGAGCGGTTCGATGACTGGCCTAGGAATACGCTGCACTCTCCCAAATTGTCTGGGACACCTATCAGGCATGTGTGGTTCGGTGATGTCACAGCAAGATAACACCCCGTGAAATAGAGCGGGAGCAAGCTCAGGATCGGTGAAGTCTTGTGCTCCATACGGGTTCCAACATACCTAACAAAATGACAGAAAAACGCATGGTGAAGTCTGTAAAACACCAGAAACTGCAGAAACTAGGACAAAATGCAGAAACTTACATTTTCTCGCGTTCTGCGAGTGTGTGCATCCTCGCGTTCTGCGAGAAGCCACAGACTCGCGTTCTGCGAGAAAATGTTGCATAATCAAACAAATTACTGCTGCGTACTAAAAAAATGCAGAAATCCCAGAAAATGCAGAAACTTACCATCTCCGACATAAGAATATCGAGCGCTCCCCTATAGTCCCTTCCGACTTGCCCCTTCTTCAGCTTTACATTCTTAGGCATCCACCGGTATGCCCATGGTTGCTCCGCTCTCCACCGAGGACGTTCAGTAGGTCGGAAGTGTGGGAAGTAGTTGTAGATCCATGCCTAAGAAATACAAAGTACGTTAAATATGAAAATATATATAAGTATGTAAATTAAACGCTTAGAAAGTATAATACCTGCAACAAGGTGTAACAGAAAGACATCTGGGCACAACCCTGTCGTGTGCATACCCCCAGCTGCCTATACAGATGGGCCAAAGCAGCTGAACCCCACGATATGCCCGTAGCATGGGCATAGGTTTCCAAAAAAGGCCCATATCTAAGCCGAATCAAGTTCTGTGACTTGTCCGGAAATAAGAGCGAGGAAGCAGTATACAACACCCATCCTAAACCCTTTCGCTCTGGACCTAGGTTTTCACAATGCCTTCTAAACCAATCAGCTTTCACCCTCCCAGAATCTAAAGTGTGCGGATCTACTCCAAAAATTTCCGCCCCCTTCCTACCATAGTATTTTATAATCTCATCATGACTAAACTTGGCACCCAGTTTCTTACAAGTAGTCATTGCTTTCCCTTCTATAGGTAGGCCTAAAATCATATGTACATCCAGAAGGCCAATAGTGATCTCACCACAAGGGAGGTGGAATGAGTTAGTCTCCGGTTGCCATCGTTCGATGAACGCTTCAATCAACGGATAGTCGATTGCTTCGTACATCATGTCAGGTAGATCTGACAATCCAACAACACCGGGAATCTCTTACCAGTCATCGTTGTCCAATGACCAATCACTGCTTTGCTTTGTCCGTTGTTGTGGCTTCATCGGACCTTTCAACTGCAGAAAAATACAAAATTACACACTGCAGGCCAAATTTACAAAAAATACAGCTTCTGCAGAATTATCAGCTTCTGCAGAAACCAAGCATTTTCTCGCGTTCTGCGAAGAGTAACACCCTCGCGTTCTGCGAGTATGCCACTCCTCGCGTTCTGCGAGAAAATGCACAGAAATTGCATTTTCTGATAATTCTGCAGAATTTCTGTTAATGTATTAAAAATGCAGAAAATCAATAAATTAGTAAATTACCTCCCCTTTCTGGATGTGGAACGCCACATGTGCTTCAAATCCCTTAAGCAACTCGGGATCTTCTGGACCGCCAGGTGTGGCATGAGTGAGCTCAGGATCATACTTTGGCTCATTCTTCTTGGACTTCCTCTTTCTTTTTGGTTTCTGGACCAATTCTTCTTCTTCTTCTTCTTCTTCTTCATCATCATCATCATCATCATCACCTTCTTCTTCGTGTTCTTCCCCAACACCTTCATCCTGGTACTCTTGTTCCATCGGTTCTGGTTGAGGATTGTAAGAAGAAGAACAAGCTTGTCCACTTCCTTGACCCATGTCTTCAGGAACACTTCCCTCACCAAATCCACCTCCCCAACATTGTCCACCGACCCAACTTTGTCCACCCCACCCTTGTCCAACTTCCACTACAGCATACTGAGGAATGAAATTGTCCCAGCTACCCGATTGTTCATATGGAGTTGATTGTGGTGCCCATTGAGTTGACGGTTGTGCACATGAAACTGACTCTTGAGAATAAAGGTCCCAATCATCATTTCGATACCCTTGATATGTATCTGCTCGTTCTATCCCACTAGGCACAGAACAGTCTTCCCCGGCATAACTATGGACACCACTGTACCGCTCTATGGGGCGATAATCAACGTCGGGGAGCCCCTCGGGGAAGAGCTCTACCGGTGTTGTATTCTTTGCTCTCCTTTTCCCTTTTGCATTTTCAACCGGTGGATTTTCTCTCACAGCGTTCCTATTTCTTCGACGGGTTGAACGTCCAGGAAGATCCATTACCTAAAAAAATGTAAAGTAGAATCAGTATATAAATATAACATTATATAAAGTAAAATCAGTATATAATAAAAATCTGCAGAAGAGGAAAGAATTTCCAGTTTTGTCAATTCCTCGCGTTCTGCGAGTACCATGACACTCGCGTTCTGCGAGTACCATGACCCTCGCGTTCTGCGAGTATACTACACCCCTCGCGTTCTGCGTCAATTTGCACTATAATGAGTTTCCGGCAACAGTTTCCGGCGAGATTTTCCGGCGAAAATTCAATATTTTAGCTAAAATACCTATCAATTTAAGTAAATTACCAAATAAACATCAAAACCCTAAATAAAATCAACAACCCTAATCAAAAACCCTAACCCTAATGAATTTCAACATAAAACAACATCCACTCATCCACCATAATTCAAAATCATCATCTTTCATCCATTATACAACCATTTCTAAATCAACATTCAATATCAAAACATCATATAATATGCAATTTCCTATACTAACAACATATATTCATCTAGAAACAACATTAAAAAGCATAAGAGTATAAGAAACATACCTTACATGGAGATTTGTAGTGAAAAGAGGAAGAAGAAGTAGGTTGAAACGAGAGAGATGGTGAGAGGCGGCGGTAGAAAATTGTGTGTGATGTAAAAAATGGGCCGAGTAGGGTTTTTCCCCTTTTATAGGGAAAAAACACCCTCGCGTTCTGCGAGGTGACGCACCCTCGCGTTCTGCGAGGATGCGTCCCTCGCAGAACGCGAGGATGCGTTATTTAGGAAACGCGAGGATGCACATTAAAGCGTATTAACAGAAGCATTGTAGTTAAGTGTGCAAAATAACACATTTTTAGTGTCTTTTTTAAGGCGATAAAGCCCAATTCGGCAAAAACGTCATCGAAACTTTATCGAAATGGAATGAAACTTTGTTTCAATCCTTATAATGTCTATTTGATCATGTGTGTAACTTGAAATTAAGATTTCTTCCTTTGGAAGTGAAACCTAGTTTGAAAACCGAACGAGGTCGCAATATGTATGACACACCATATAAATAAAGAAATATAATAAGGTTCAACACTTCAAAGGTGCAACATAATAAGGTTCAACATAATAAGTAATTCTAAACAAACAACATTAAACGGAACAAGCAAACAAAGAAGGTCGATAAATTTTCAAAAGAAAGATCTAACGACGAGGGTTGAACGGCCTGAAGAGGTTCCTGAATTCTCGTGCGGTCATCCTTGGTCTAGTGGATGGTTCCCCTCTCTCCCTTTGACGTTCTTGTCTCTCCCGTTCACGTCGCTCACGTTCTTGTCTCTCCCGTTCAAGTCTCTCCCGTTCAAGCATATCAAAGTTGTCTCCAATGCTAGACACCGTACTAATATCAGAAATATCAGATTCTTGATTGGAATTGGACATTTGTATAATCACAAACCTGACCAAATTATAGTTACATACTCAATCAAATTCATAATCTATACAAACAACAACAATGCTTATAATCATAGTAGCAGATCAGCATGACTCTCGCGTTCTGCGAAGGGCATGACCTCGCGTTCTGCGAGTACCATGACCCTCGCGTTCTGCGAGGGGTGTAGCGTTCTGCGTCAATTTGCATTATCATGAGTTTCCGGCGAGAATTTCAGGCGAAAATTCAAAATCAACATCCACTCATCCACCATAATTCAAAATCATCATCTTTCATCCATTATACAACCATTTCTAAAACAACATTCAATATCAAAACATCATATAATATGCAATTTCCTATACTAACAACATATATTCATCTAGAAACAACATTACAAAGCATAAGAGTATAAGAAACATACCTTATATGGAGATTTGTAGTGAAAAGAGGAAGAAAAACTAGTTTGAACCGAGAGAGATGGTGAGAGGCGGCGGTAGAAAATTGTGTGTGAGGTAAAAAATGGGCCGAGTAGGGTTTTTCCCCTTTTATAGGGAAAAACCACCCTCGCGTTCTGCGAGGTGACGCACCCTCGCGTTCTGCGAGGTGACGCTCCCTCGCAGAACGCGAGAGCCCGGACGTTATTTAGAAAACGCCCGGGCGGTATTTAGCAAGGGCCTAAATCTCATCTCTCTCTACACCCGCGGAAAAATCAATCAAACCGTTAACAAGTATAGAAAAGATTTAGGTAAGAAAGTATTATTATTTATTTATATCCATACAAATAGAAAATTTATGTGTACCATCTTTTCTAATTATATGTACATTTCATTACATGTACACGCACATCCGCACATGTGTGTATGTCTTTGAAAATATATGAAAAAATACACGCGTATGTATGCGTGTGCATGTAAATGTGAAAAGGTTGTACATGTTAATATAAAAGGTGGTACGTGTAAATATTGAAGGTTGTGCAAAAAATTCGTATATTCGTATCATATTAATTATTATCATCATATCCGAATCCTATAAATACTAGTAAAAAGTAAAAATTACGGCTCATATAAGTCATCCGTAAATATATATGCACAATTTAACTCCTATCCGGATGTATTTGTATATAAGTATTGGTAAATGAGTGTAAGTATTTCACAAAATATATCATTTGTACTAAATCCGACCCAACAATAAAAACAAATCGGTACAACACATCTATCCGGATTAAGTTTGAGATGCCCTAATTCAGATTCAGAAATGATCGAACTTCATGAAAGAATCGGGGCGTTGAATCCTGCACCCGGAAAATTATAACTGGCATCCGCTCTTGGGTGCATCCTGGGTGCGTCCAAATGAATCGAGTCAATTCCTTTTTCTTTTTGCCGTCAAAATGCTCAAAAATCCGGTTTAAGTTGGGCGCACCCAGGATGCGCCCAAAACTGAACCGGGTTTTTAAAAAATAGTTTTGGACGCATCCAGGATGCGCCCAAGAGTGGTGCTAGTTATAAAAATTTGGGTGCGGGGTTTTTCCCCGTATAAGGTGCGGGGTTTTTTCCCGTATAAGAATTGTTGTTTTGTTTGCCTTATCGATCAGCTATTCAGCTAGTACGTAATTTGGAGCTACTTGGTTCTCTACCAAGGAGACGCATAACTTCTGCTCCTCAATGATGAGTTGCAGTACTGGTTACAGCTTCTCCATCCACAGGTAGTCCAAACAACACTAGTAGAAAAAACACCTGTTGCAGCCCCCCTGTTGAGGCGGTCACCTTAAAAACCGACGCAAAAAGTCTTATTCTACTATCTGTTGAGGCGGTCAGTCGTTTAGTTCGCTGCAACAGGTACTTTAGAGGCGGGCAAATATCCGTTCGCCTCAAATAATATTTGTGTTTTTGACTTGTTGAGGCGGTCAGTAAGGAGCCCGCCTCAACAGAGCCCAAACATTAGAGGCGGGCAATAAGACGCCCGCCTCAAATGATGCGACGAAGCGATTAGAGGCGGGCAGTAAGGCGCCCGCCTCAAAATATAACAAAAATTAGAGGCGGGCAGTCATGCGCCCGCCTCAACAGATGCGTAAAAAAATAATCCCATCAACATAATATTTATTTCATTTCAGTCATGCGCCCGCCTCACCCATCTCTTTCCACTCCCTCTCCCTCTCTCTCTGTTCATCCTCTCCGACCTCTCCTCTCATCTCCTCTCATCCTCTCATCCTCAACACTCCGACCTCTCCCTCATCTCAACTCCTCGACGTCGCCGCCTCCCTCCGCTCCACCCACCGCGCCCTCCGCCCCGACCTCTACCCCCAACAACTCACAGAAACCCTAACTTCACCTTCTTCCCTGCACCTCAAACTCCACCCTCGCATGGCGTTCACACCTCCAGGCTCCCACCCCAACTACTCCTCCCTCACTTCACCTTCTACCTCCCTTCCTCCTCCTCCTCCTTCTCCCCCGTCACCTGCTCCTCCCAGATCTGCTCCTCCCTCGACATCTCCCTCTCTCTCTCTGGTGCGCAATCGCCTTCAGATCCATGCCGCTCGCCGCCAGATCTGGACAACACCTTCGTCGCTGCCAGATCCAGAAGCTCCTCCTCTGCTCCTTCGCCATTCCCTCCAGATCCAGAAGCTCCATGCCGCTCCATCTCCTCCTCCTTCATCCTCTTCTTTATTTGTCGTTTTTTGGTTCGCCGGAAGCTTCAGATCCATAATCAACTCCGAAGAAGAAGACGACTGAAGAAGAAGAGGCGGCTGAGGCATGTTAGGGTTCGTCAGGTTAGGGTTAGGGTTTAGTTAGGGTTCTGATAAATTTTGTTCATAATCTTCTGATAATCTTGTTCAAATTTGTTCCCAAAAATTAGGTTGTTGAAGATTTGTTTATCAGATCTGGATTTGTTGAAGATTAAGTTTAGTTTTTAGGTTTTGTTATAATCAGATCTGGATTTTTGTACGTTTTTTAGGTTAATCAGATCTGTTCAATTTTTTGTAGTTTTTGTACTGATCATGAGATTGAATAAATTACGATTGAAGTTTTTGCAAATTTGTGGATATTTGTTGAATATATTTGTTGTACTGCAAAGTTTCAATTTGTGGAATATATTTGTTGTACGTACTGCAATGTTTCTGCAAAAAAAAAAATTGTTTCATTCAGAGGCTTTTGAGGCGGGCACTTCTTGTTCGCCTCAACAGACCCCCTCTGTTGAGGCGGTCACCCTTCTGCCCGCCTCAACAGACCCACTCTGTTGAGGCGGTCACCCTTCTGCCCGCCTCAACAGACCCCCTCTGTTGAGGCGGTCACCCTTTTGCCCGCCTCAACAGAGGTAGAAAACGTCTGATTTGTTGAGGCGGTCACCCTCCCGACCGCCTCAACAGACCCCTCTGTTGAGGCGGGCGCTGCCCGCCTCAACAGCTCATGACCTGTTGCAGCCCCCCCTGTTGCAGCGACCCCTGACCGCCTCAACAGGGGGGTTTTTGACCGCCTCAACAAGTGTTTTTTCCACTAGTGCAAGACGACAACATCTTGTAGTGTAATGGATGCCTCACCCACACACAAGTGAAAAAACTGTCTTTGAGATAGAAATTAATAATTATAATTTAAGATTAAATTATCCTTTATTTATTTATCTAATTTAGCAACACTCAATATATACTTGCTCTAAGTAGAATTTGTTCATAAAAATTAAGGTTGAAATAGAAAAAAATTGACAAAAAACTAGAAAGACTTATATTTTGTTACAAAACAAACGGTTGAGCATATGTAAATTGAGCATGAAAATCCTTACAACACTGCATCAGACATATCTCCAACTGTTTTCCCTTTCCTTTTTCTCTTCCCTTTTTACTTGCCTTTCCATTTGATGTTTCATTGTCCATTTTTTCCACACAAACCTTCCTTACAAAAATGCTATGACATAAAAAAATAGTCAAAACTCAAATCAATCACAAAAACATGTTGACTTAATTTTAATGCTTAACAGTTTTGCACCATTCTAGTATGAGAGTCTTGTTTGAACCAAAAATTTTCGTTTTTACGCCGAAATAAAAACGCTATCACATGGCGTTTAACTTTTTAGCTTAAAAGAATTAACTTTATACCACGGTTCTGAAAATTCCGGGGTATAAAGTATTAAAACGCCACGTCGTAGCGTTTTAAAATCAACTTTATAACCCCAATTTCAAACAGTTCAGGGGCTTTATACCCCTGACTTTTTAGAACCGAGGTAAAAAGTATACCTCCTGAATTTGACAGAATCGTGATATAAAGTCAATTTTTAAACTCCACGCCGTGGCGTTTTAAATCGGTGCAAAACTCAATTTTTTCGTCTCAAAAATTTATCCCCTTCTAATAACAAAGCAATAAAAAATAATGAAAACAAATACACACAAGCAAGCAGACATAAGTGAATCCAACCTAGAAAATTTTCCAAACAAAAAACAAGCATCCAAGCTAGAAACTTACAAATTTGGCGAGTGCAGTACTTCTTCGTCGCCTTCCGGGTGACGGTAAATATACACAACAAGTCCAACAATCTTCTACTTCAATTAACACCTTCTTTCAACAACACATTCAGTACATTTACCTACAACCGAGAGACAATGCTTCCATGCGTGACGCATGGAATTGTAAACCTAGTTTGAAATCGCCTATAAATTCACTCCCTCAGCATACCATTTCCACTCATTAATCTCTCCTTTTCACTCCATCAGCCTGTAAGTTGATTTTTGAAGTTCTTCATTGAAGCTCCATATTCCACATCTTATTCCTTACTTTCTCACTTGTTTTCTTACATTGTATTACAGATTGGAAACCAATATGGCATCATCCTCATCATCATCTTCAATACCACGAGAATGCAGCACCATTCAGTGTCCAAATAAGAGGTGTAGGAAGTCTATCACGGTTTTCAGCGCTAATGACAAGATGACACCAGACCAGTATGGCCGGAGGTTTATTACATGCGAATGTAATAATCCTATCAGGTGGGTGTTTCTTGATCCTGAATATGACCCTCATCATCTCCGTGTCATGACGAAATTGTTGGAGGAAAACCGGACTATGGCAGCGAAACTGGAAATCTTTAACGAAGAGAAAGAATGAGTCTTTTTTATGCTGTAATGAATCTGTTTTATTTTGTAATGTATCGGTTTTTTGTTGTAACGTATCTGTTTTATGTTGTAATATATCTGTTTTATGTTGTAATTCCGATGTCTCCTTTTGATAAGACTACTCATATGTCTCCTTTTGACAAGACAACTCATATGTCTCCTTTTGACAAGACAACTCATATGTCTCCTTTTGACAAAACAATTCGGAAGTGTTGATTTTGACAAGTAAAGCTGAAATGGAATTTCTGCATTCTGTAGGAAAAATGCAATTCCATGCGTCACGTGTGGAACACATCCGTGCGTCATGCATGGATTTGTTCCACACGTGACGCATGGAATTACATTTTTCCTACAGAATGCAGAAATTCCATTTCAGATGCAAAGCACCTGTTTCACGTGAAATGTAACCTAGAAATACCACATAAAGACTGAAATGTGCATCAAAAGATACAACCTTACAACATTAGAAGGTCATTCGAAACTCGAAATAAAATACACATTACAACATTGTCTGGACTGACAATAACTCTTGAACTAGTAATTGTTTTCATCATCGTCTGGAATTGTGATGCTTTGTTTGGACGATTGATGTCCTCCTCTTTTTGGGGGTGTGTAAGCCCCACATCTTTGCCACACTTCGTCATACAAGGCCGCAGCAGATTCTTCACAATTACGCTCCCAAAGATTATAAACAGGTGGTAGTGGACATCCATCCTTCAGGCGAATCTGAGATAGATTTTATGGAATTGCATAATTAAATTTACATGTAATGCACTAGGTAAATAGCAATTGAAAAAAACATACCGGGATGAAATGTTCTTGCTGTGTAAGTAGTAATAGGCAAACAACTTGCATCTTGGCTCCAGGTTGACCATACCAAGTCGGAAGTCTAAGAGGTAGGAATGTCTGTTTAATTTGCTCGCCTAGACACACAAAGACACAATTACATGCCGAAGCCACCAAACATGCCATTTCTGGTACGGTAAGCCACTTATCCCTTGGAGCTGGGTAGTAATCGCTTTCCCATGTAAGTTGATGTATAGCGGACTCCAATGTTGGATTTACTTCTCCACCAATCCACGTGCCTTTAAGTAAATGCCAAATCTCTTTAGCCTTTCTTATCATCTCTTCTCGTATGAACTTCCAATGCTCTTGGGTCCCACCTGTTACATGACTCTCAAAAACAGATTGAGTGACGGAATATTTTGGATAAAGTGTACATTAGAGTGAAGATAATATCGGTCACCTGTTTCCATAGAAATAGATCTAAACCCGCAGTTTCCATCGGCTCTGATGTCAAACCAAACCTCCACATATGGTCGCATGCACATTGGTATCTTTCTAATGTACTTAGAAGGCGCATACATTTTTTGTGGAGCGGGAGGTGCACCAAAGGGTTTAGGAACCCTTTGCTTCTTGGGAGGTGTTTCTTCCAAAGCTCTAGACCTCATCTCTTGGTCGGTGTATTCCCATGTTGACTTCTTTCTTTGTGTAGATCTAGGCACTTTGTTAGGAGCTCCTTGGGGACGACCACCGGTGTGTTTCGAAATAGGCGGCTCTTTGAGAGGTGTATCCACTTTAGCTATCTTTCTGACAGATTCAATACACTTCTCTTGATCATGTGGTGACAAGGTGTTCCATGTTTCTTCATAAAATTCATCAAATAAACGTCTTGCCACGTTTTTCTTAGTTTCAAGATGACACTGTGTATCCACTTCTTCCAAAGACAACCTACTCCAAAAAGGATGCAAAGACACGGGCTGAATTGGCATTTGTTTCTTCACACAAGTCGCAAGGTCATGGACACACAGCATCCCGTCTCTGACCTTGGTTGCACAATCGCAATATTGTGGATTGTACATGCCTTGTACACCTTTGTCGTATTCTTTAATCAAGAGCTCCATTGCCTTGTACGAAACTTTGCACTTCAAATGTACAAACAAAGATGTTTGGTGAACAAGTCTATACGTCTTTGTTAGGCTCTCGTTAAATGAACCCAATATCTCTTTCAGCTGGTTTCGTGCCATGTCACTGTATTCCTCAAACACTGTGTCGAGCCTACCTTGTCCACCACTCAAATATGACTTCAAACAGGAATGCGCTCCTTCCACTCTGCATTTTTATTAAGGTGTTCAAACAGGAATGTGCTTCTGCAGTTTCTGTAAACTGCACATCCATGCGTGACGCATGGAACAAATCCGTGCGTGACGCAGGGAACAAATCAGTGCATCACGCACGGATGTAATCCACGTGTGATGTATAAATGTGCAGTTTACAGAAACTGTTTAAATTCACAGAAAACTGAATATAGTTGTGTAAGTGCAATTATAGATTAATTACCTGTTTGTCGTGTTGCTTCCAAGAGTAAACACGTCATCCGTCCATGCCGACACACATCTTTCTTTGAAAGGACCAAGCCAACTGTCTCTAACATATTGCAGTACGGGAATATGCGCGTTCCAATCTCTCTCTATAGTATCCAACTTTTTTTCATATCCTTCTACGGTGGTTTCCTCGAACAAGTTGTAGTAGTCGTTGGATAAGTTTTTTCCCTTTAGTTTCGATCTCATTTCGAGGGAAGCTTTGGCCTCTATGTTTTTCCTTATATGTTGTCTACATAGAAGAAACTTTGCATTTGGAAAAAGAAGATCCGTTGCACTCATTAAAGCTTGTTCACGGTCGGTGACAATGCAAGTCGGCGTTGCTCCAATTCTTCTATACATCTCTTGAAGTTGTTGCATTGCCCACAAATAATGCTCTTTAGTCTCGCCCTCAAGAAATGCCCCACAAACTACAAAGTTCCTCCATGTAGACGTGATTCCAACAATCTCGAAAAATGGCATTTTGTACCTGTAAAGAAATAATTTGAAATAATATTATTGCAATGTTATGGAAAATCATATGTAATGGTCAATAATCACACAAAACTTACTTGATTGTGGCATATGTGGAGTCCATTATAAGTACATAGGGAAATGATTTCAAGAGCTTCATTGATTCAGGGGACGCAAAGAACATATCACCAATCATAGATGCATCATCTTTGCTTGTCCTATACTCCATGAAATAGTCGCTCTGTTTGCATTTGTAGAAAAACTCTTGGATAACAGTTCTTCCTTCCCTGTTTTCGATCCTCGTCTTGGCCATCAAATTGTAAACTTGTTTTTTTTTGTAAGGTTCTTGGGAGACATGTTGAGCATAGTGTAAATCTCATTTGGTTTACAATGAGCCCTAGTCATTTCAACTACTGTACACACTTCATCAGGCGTCAATCTGCCTGCAAACGCATTCCCAAACAAGCTACTACCAATAGGATGGTTGTGGGTACCTAACATTATAGTAAGTTTCCAAGCCCCTCTATGCTCCTCTCGAAGCTTTAATTCAAACCAACATCTACATTTTTTCGTCTTTATGTTTTTCCTCACTCCCTTAGCTTTTGAGTAATTCACTCGTCCTCTATCACAGATAAGCTGAAGTTTTCCAGATTTTGTTTCGGTAGGTGCTCTACTCCTTCCATTGACTATGCAAAAGTTGTTGGCTTGTGCAATGTTAACGGCCCAACTCACTCCCTGTTGTCTAGAGGTGAATACCAAGTCATTTGCAAACAACTCTGAGTAATCAACAGAGACATATTGTTCTTCTTGAACTTCAATATCAAATTGTGGTGCAGTACGCAAAGGACGAAACACATTTAAGCTACTTGTGTCTGAAAGTGGCCTCATCAAATGCGAAGGCCATTGCGACAAACCGTAACCGGTTCCAAAAGATCCAGTGTTGATATCACCAAACTGTGATTGCGGTTGCTCCCATGTTGTAAAATCAATGCCCAAATCAAACGAAGGTATGTAGTCCAGGTATGACGGAGGTGGGCAGTCATTAAGAGTAATCTTGTCTAATCCAGTAAAAAAAGAAAAGTTCATCTATGCACAAACACACAGATAACAAACCAGTTAAGCTTCTGTATGAAACATCCACACGTCACGTGTGGATTCATTCCATGCGTGACGCACGGTCTTGAACCATGCGTGACGTGTGGAATTGCCATAAGTCATACATTTCAAACCCCTTAACCAACAATGCATACATTATAATACATTTCAAACATCACAATCACTAAAGTCAATAAAATCCATAAAACCTAACCAAGTCAAACCCCTAAAACAAGTCAAAACCTTAAAAAGTAATATTATAATACATTTCAAATATCATAAATTCACAAATCAACATGTTTAGTCATACAACTAATACCTTGAACATGTAAAATCCATTAAACCTAACTAATACAAACCCCTAAAACAAGTCAAAACCTTAAAAAGTAATATTATAATACATTTCAAATATCATAAATCAACATAAATTCACAAATCAACATGTTTAGTCATACAACTAATACCTTGAACATGTAAAATCCATTAAACCTAACTAATACAAACCCTAAAACAAGTCAACACCTTAAAAATATTATTATGAACAAGAAATGTTACCTTATTAAGGTTGTAACTTGAAAATGGAGCTTCTCCACCTCTTTCATTGGTGCATTCCTCTTCATTCTCCATATAGAAAGAAAGGAAGATAGTTAAAAATGGTGTTTTGCTCTCAAAAATGTTCAACAATGGTGTTAAAAGGGTTTTGACATTTGAAATATGGAAAGAAAGGTAGATAATAGGGATTAATGTAGGTGTTACGGAAATAGTAAAAATATTAATGGAGTTATTACAGTAGGTGAGACTGACGTACCTGCTGGCATGAGTTCTGAAAATAACATCCGTGCGTCACGCATGGATATCATCCACACGTGACGCACGGTTCTCTTCCATGCGTGACGCACACAATGACACATGATCCCTTTGATTCTTAGTAACAATGATGTTGCATGATTTCCAATCAAAATAAAATTACATATTGTCAAAGGTTGGACATTTAGGCCACGTAAGAAGTCCAAACAAAGGATATGCTACTTTACAAGTTAATAGGTGTTATTGGGAGTTACCCACATGGTTAAATATACCTAATAGGCATTGAAAACAAGTTTCATTACATTCGGACATCGTTTGAGTGTCGTTTCGCCAAAAACCGCCTTAAGTCCATTTAAGGCGTTTGTAGTGGTTTTAGCGTTTACGTGCCTCATTTCGTGTGAGCGAGACCTTGTTTCTACTGAATATCCCTAATAAGAGTAAGTTGTATAGTATTTTCAACAATAATCACCGTCAATGTTGTAGAATATACATATTGCGACAAGTTAGAGAGTTACGACTAGTATGTATTTTACAAAGGAGGCGGTACTTTAAAAGTTAGAAGTTGTGATTGGGAGTTACCCACATGGTTAAATATCCATAATATCCACTGAAAACAAGTTTCATTACATTCGGACATCGTTCGTGTGTCGTTTCGCCAAAAACCGCCTTAAGTCCATTTAAGCCGTTGTTAGTGGTTTTAGCGTTTTGGCATAGTTTCGAATCCCGTTTTGTATGTGTGAGACATTATTGGGACTTTATATGCCTTATAAAACATTTTTGTATAAATTTTTCAAACATACGTGAGCATCAATGTTGCGACCATATATATTACAACAAGTTAAGCTTGTGGTGAGTAGTTTGATGTTTTACAAAGAGCGTGTTACTCTAAAAGCAAAAGGTTTTGATGTAAAGTTACGGACATGGTTAAATATATCTAATAGGCATTGTAAACAAGTTTCATTCCATGTACCACATAAGCAACAAAAAAATACATTGAAATCCATGCGTCACGTATGGTTTTAAACCATACGTGGTGTGTGGATGCATTCCACACGTGACGCATGGTTTTATGTTGCAAAATCTTATTACTAAATTTGGAATGCTTATATTGTTGTTATGTTGACGAATGTTCAACCTTATTATATTTCAAATTGTATATGGTGCGCCATACAAATTGCGACCTCGTTTTTCAAACTATGTTTCACTTACAAAGGTATAAATTTGAATTTCAAGTTACACACAAGATCAAATAGACATTATAAGGATTGAAACAAAGTTTCATTCCATTTCGATAAAGTTTCGATGACGTTTTTGTCGGATTGGGCTTTATCGCCTTAAAAAAGACACTAAAAATGTGTTTCTTTGCACACTTAACTAGAAATACATTGAATACATTGAATAACCCTATATTCATATATGCAAATCCATGCATGACGTACGAATACAATCCATGCGTCATGCATGAATGATATTCGTGCGTCACGCATGGATACAATCCGTGCGTCACGCATGGATACAATCCGTGCGTCACGCATGGATACAATCCGTGCGTTTTCTGGAATGTGCAATCCGTGCGTGACGCACAGATATCATCCATGCATGACGCATGGATACAATCCATGCGTTTTCTGGAATGTGCAATCCGTGTGTGACGCACGGATTAAATCCATGCGTGATGCACGGATGACCTGGACGGCAAATAGCAAAAAGGGTGGGCGTTAAATAGAAAGTATGTATATAAACTATATATGTAGCTTCATCTTTGAGTTTAATTTGGAGCTATGACGCAGATAATGACGCAATAGTAAGGCCCGACAACCATTAACCAAAAACGTACGTTTCAATGTCTCCTTCTTACTAATATTTTATGTCATCGTCGATCTAGTGGGAATTGAATAAACTACATTTTGTGTTGTGTATCATCATTGTGTATGTGGACGGGAAAAAAGACCCCCCCACAAAATTTATTATACATGTGCCTTCAACTTGTGTAGGCGCAGAAAATAGTATGGAGTTAACAGGAAGATCGTAATAATGAAGAGGGGAAAAAAAGCTCAAATCGGTTCTCATCACTGAATCATGACCAAACCGGATTGCATGCAATAACTTACGGATCTAATATATTTCATTTTCTTTTTAAGTGGTCTCATTCATCTGGATTTGTGATGATTATATAAGGGATCAGATTGATGAAACTAGACAATTAGGGGAAAGCGTATGAATATGGGAAAAAATAACATATACATGCATCTATATGTTATTTGCGTGTGCATGTATTTATACACGTAAGAATGTGCACGTGAATATGAAGAAATATACATGTATTTATACGTTTGTATGTTAAACATATTCGTAACAGATCTTTATCCATTAATATATGGAAAAGATTCACGTGTGAATAGATTATTAACGTGCGAATGAAAAAAATTCGCATGCACATTTAAGTCATTGACATGTACATTTAAGTCAGCGACATGCACATTTGACAGATTTGCATGTCATTGATAATATGTGAAAAGTAGGTGTGTGCATGTCATTACTGAAGAACGTGTATGCGAATGACTACATTCGTACATTTGTACGAATATCCATTCGCACCTGATCCGGATTCTTAATATATATATATATATGTACATATTTAAAATAGGAAAAGTGTCCGGTGATAATAGTTGCTATAGTAATAAATGAGAATGATTGTGGGCCGTTGGATTTCGCCAGATTGGACGGATGAAGTTAATTCACTTTTGGGCGCGTGTACAAGCGCGTTCAACAGATCTCGCAAATTTCCATCTTCTTCTTCTCGCCTTCGTTTTCTTTTGCCCCAAGTTGTTCAACAAATCTTCTTCGAATCTTGTCTTCTCTTCTCTGGTGCGTAATTCTTTCGTTGATTACCTCCATTCTATTTGTTTCTGATAGTTTTTAATTTTGTTTTCCTCATCTTGTGTACGTTTCTATATCCAGTGTTTTGCGCGAGCTGATTTTGTTGATTTTTTGTATTCAGGTGTCCTTGTTCTCTTGATTGCTCTGTTCGCTAATCCAACACATCAATTATCATTCGTTAACTTGTTTCTCCTTCATTCTACCTATGGATCTAGGTTTTGCTTCTATTTTCTTTGTTTCACCAGTTCATCCTTGTGTTTCTCTCAAATTTGAGCTTATTTGTTGAAGTATTACGATGATTCGTGTATATTAGAAGCAATTTTTATGTCAAATTTGATGAACATCATTGATGAACTATTATTGATTATGTTTAAGCTTTGAAAAAGCTTATTATCATACTTCTGAGGTAATTAATGAACATGTACAAGACATATGATGAACGTTTCTAAGACTGTTAGTGAACATATATTGAACATTTAAAAAACTGAAGATGAATCTTTAGTGATGTGATGAACATTTGTAGTATGTCTGATGAACATTTATAATGGATTTGATGAACTTATGTAATAGAAGTGATGAACATTCTATTGGACATATTATGAACATAGCCAGGATTTGTGATGAACTTTTATAAAACATGTGATGAACGTTGAATGCAGTTTTAATGAACTTTTAATACTGATTTGATGAACATTGTTCTAAATGTGATGATCATTCACAACATTTTAAAGTGTAATGAACATTCACAGGATTTGTGATGAACATATGTTTAATAACTCATGAACATTTTTCTAGGTGTTGATCAATCCAATGCCAATGGTGTAGTTTCTATTTCTCCTGGAAATACGAAATACTTTTTACCATTATGTGAAGATTCTTACAAGCCATATGTAGGTCAAGTGTTTGCTTCAATTGAAGATGGTATCGAATTTTATAAAAAATATGCCATCAGGGCAGGCTTTAGTGTACGTATCATGTCAGGGACTAGCACTAAAGATGGGACCAAAGTTCCAAGTTGGAAGTATCTTTGTTGCAGTAGGCAGGGATATATGAAAGTAGATGGAAATACTGCAGATGACTCCACTTCATCAAAAAGGAAGAGGAATTCAGATAGATGTGGTTGTGTTGCTAAATTAGCGCTTTTCTATCTTGGTCATGATGGCTATTTTATTAAGATTTTTGAGGAGTGTCATACACATTATATGGTTGATGAATCACAACGATATTTTTCCAGGAGTAACCGGAAATTGACTCCATTCCATGAGGACTTTATTATGAATTGTATCAAGTCCAATATTGGGACTAGCAAAGCATTTAAGATGTTCAAGAATTATGTTGGATATTACGCAAATGTCGGTGCCTCGCTGGTTGATTTCAAAAATTTTAACCGAGATCTCAACGTGTATATAGTTGGTTGTGATGCTCAAATGGTAATTGATAGCCTTTTTCGCAAGAAAGAGAGATGTGAGGCTCTCTATTTTGAGTACTATGTCAATGAGCATAATCAACTAACTCGTTTATTCTGGGCTGATCCGATTGCACGCAAGAGTTTTTCATTCTTTGGTGATGTAGTGACTGCTGATGCAACATACAAATCAAATAGGTATGTTTCTATTTTAAATTAACATCAGTGTTGATGAACATTCTTACCTGTTTTGGTGAACTTTCTTAGTAGTTGTGATGAACAATGTTGAATTTATTGATGAACATTGATGATCATTTTTAGATTGTTAGATTTATTGATGACCATTCATACCCGTCTTGATGAACATTCTTATATGTTTTGGTGAACAATCATTGTAGTTGTGATGAACTATGTTTTATTTATAGATGAACATTGATGAACATTTAACAATTTATTGATGAACATTGTTAGATTTATTGATGAACATTCATCAATAAATGATGAACATTCTTACCCCAAGTTTGATGAACTTTGTTAACAGTAATGATGAACATTGTTAAATCATTTTATGAACAAACAATACAGTTTTGATGAACATTATGATTTTTTTGCTTTTTGTTTTCAGGTATGATATGGTGTTTGTTCCTTTCACCGGAGTTGACAACTACAAGTGCTCAATCACCTTTGCATTTGGCTTATTGTTAAACGAAGATATTCCATCTTATGTGTGGTTGTTTGATCATTTCAAAAAGGCAATGGGACATGAACCTTTTGTTATTTTGACTGATCAAGATGTTGTTGTCAAGGCTGCTGTTGAGGAGGTTTTTAGCTCAAGTGTTCATCGTTTTTGTATGTGGCACATAATGTTCAAAGTGTCGGGTAAGATTAAGGTTGAACCAGAGCAAAATAAAGATTTCAGGGATAGATTCAATGCTATTGTTTGGAGTGATGAGATTACTCCTGTGGATTTTGAGGAGCTTTGGCATGGTATTATAGATGATTTCAATCTTCAAGACAATGTTTGGCTCAAGACAAAGTTTGATCTACGACACTTATGGATTCCCGCTTTCTTTCAAAATGTCCATATGGGCGGCCTACTTAGAACAACTTCGAGGTCTGAATCTCAGAACTTCTTCTTCTCACATTTCATTGGTTCATCATCATCCCTTGTAGTGTTTATGTTGCAATTTGAAAATGCAATTGATTCTCAAAGACATACTCATCGTAAGCATGACTTTGAATCTTCCACTCGTCGTCCTACTCTCAAGACACCGACCCAAATGGAAGTTCAGCTTTGTGATGTCTATACACTTCCTGTTTTTGATGATTTGCAAACTCAGCTTCTCTCATCTGCCTATGATTGTGCCTTTGTTAATTCTCTCACAGAGGGTGATGTCCATTACTACCGTGTTCGTGGACATTTTGAGAAATCATTTGTGGTTCAGCACTTACCATCCACAAATGAATATAAGTGCTCTTGTAATAGGTTCTTGCAGATAGGTCTTCCATGATGTCACATGATATTGGTAATCAGATGTGTTGGTCCACCTTTGGATGTGAAAATGCCTGACCAATATATATTACCACGATGGACTAAGAGCTCAACATTGAAGCCAACTTTTGAGATTGATGGTTTAGTATTTAAAGAATCTGTTGAGATGGATGAGAAGAAGGTTTTAGTGTATGATGTTATGTCTGAGATACATAGTATTATCAATGAAATTGAGCATGATTTTGATCAAATGAAAGACTTGTTGATTGTTCTAAAGGAGAAGCGTGAGTTGTACAGTTCATCCATTCAGGTTGAGTCGTCTTCTATGAGTAACAACAAGACTCCTACAAAAAGCAGAGAGGCAAGATTTGAGAAGTTTGTTGGTCCTTTACCAAATACAATATCTGTCCTTCCACCTCCACAATCAAAGAATAAAGGAAGGCCAAAAACTTCATGTTTGAAGAGTACAATTGAGAAAGTTAGATTGAATTCCAACAAGGTGAAGAAGTGTTGTTCAATATGTTTGAAATCTGGACACAATCGCTCTACATGTCCTGAGAAGACTTCAACAAGTGTTTGAAGTTAGATCATTCAAAAACTATCATTTAAGTCTTTTTATGTAAATTTAGTTCTGGTGAACATTTGTAATCTACTTGAGGAACAATTATATATAATCTGATGAACAATATGGGAGAAATTGATGAACATCGATATCATATTAGATGAACTTTCTCTGTTAATGTGATGAACTTGTTGTGTTAATTTGATGAACATTGGCTCTAAGCTCGGTGAACATTCATTGTTAATATGATGAATATTTGTGACAAAGACAAGTAAAATTACTTATCTCATTGATGAACTTTTGAGATTAACCTCAATGAACATTCAGTGTTAAGATGATGAACTTTGGCTAAATACTCAATGAACATTCACAGTTAAGATGATGAACATTTGTGACAATAATAACCAAATTTGCTTGAATAATGATGAACATTCAGTATTAATATTTTTGATGAACTTCCTTCAAAACTTAGATGAACATTTTATAAAAACCCGATGAACATTGTTCAGGGATTTGATGAACATTCTGTAATATAACGATGAACATTGTAGAATAATATGATGAACATTTCCACAATATAAACACAGTAACACTGTAAAATATCATCATTCCAGATAAAAACTACTTGTCTTCAGATACAAACTAAATAAAACATTGTCAAACTACTTGTCTTCAACTATTACATAGTTCATTTTCCATTGACCCACTCTATAAGATGTGGGTAAGCATTGTTGAATCTGTTGGTTAACAACTCTGAAAGGTACTTGACTCTTATCATGTCCATTTGTTTTTTGTCACCTTTCTTCAAAGAAGTTATAAAATTTGCCAGCCCCTCCCCAAAGTACGTTTCCATGTGTCGCATTGCATATATACCACAGTCCTGCTTGTTCTTATCATCTCTCCAGTACATTGAAAGACGTTCAGCTTTGACCTTTTTCTCGTCTTCGAATAGAGTTGCTTTGGCTTCCATCCCATGCTTCCTTAGAAAGTCAACAAATATTGCTCGCTGTAAAATAAAAACACAATAATATCAAACATATTGAAATACAATGATGAACATATTGACATATAATGATATGAACATACAAATATATAATGATGAACATACTTAAATATAATGATGAACATTATCAAATAAACTGATGAACAATATTCAGTATTAAAACTTACCATCACTTTAGGAATGTTGTTATATTTGACAAGCTTCTTGCCTTGAACACTGGAGTTATCAATGAAATCCATTCTTGGGTTCTTGAGGTTGAAAACAATGCAGTAATAGTGGTCGCTCTGGTATATTGGGAAGACAAACTGCACAGTGAACTTCCTTTGTTAGTGTGATGAACAAGATTAAACAGTATAGTGAACATGTATAGATAATCTTATGAACAACTTTAAACAACACAGTGAACATTTGTCGATAGAGTGGTGAACCTTTAGAGATAAGTTTAATAGAATACTTACCAACTGAATATCATTCAATTTGTGAAGTGGCAGTCTTGTTAACTAAGTTTCCATTTCAGCATTGAAGAATGTGATTGAATCTTTGAGTTTGAAACCCACAGTAGTCGGGACAGCCTATATATATATAATATCAAAAGATTTCAGAAGTTATATTTCCACATGTTAATGACAAAATTGTTCATGTAAAAAATACCTACCGTTGTGTCAATTGAAGCAAAGAATCTCAGAGGTTTTGCATCATCTCTTTCCTCCTCTTTGAGATTCAGCAAGTGTGCCCATGCGTCAATCACATTTCTTTCAACATATAGACTGTTCTGCATGCTCAGAAACTCATGCTTCTTGAAATTTAAATGCCCCATGCTGAAAACAATGTCCTTGAAGCACGGAATGAAGATATGAAAGCAGTGATGAAAAAATAGAAATACAATGATGAACATCCCTCACATTTAGCATTCTTTCAATAGCTTCATTCACCTTTTTGAACAAGCTATTACTTGCTATACGTGAGGGAGTCTGCTCAATTCTTCCCAAGAAGTTTCTAATCTTGGTAGCAAGTTCGTGTCCCTCTTTTATATGGTCCTCTAAGAAACCCTGTTTCAATATTAAACAATGAAACTTTAATGAACAAGAACAGAAATTATAATGAACTAATAGAGCAAAGATGATGAACATAGTTGGACAATGTGATGAACATTGTTCAGAAGTTTGATGAACATTGTTCAGAAATTTGATGAACATTGTTCAGAAATGTGATGAACCTTGTTGACAGATGTGATGAACATTATTATAAAATTTGATGAACCTTGTTCACAGATGTGATGAACATTATTAAAATATTTGATGAACAGATAGAGAAAATTTGATGAACATATAAAACACTTTTGATGAACATTCATAAGGAATTTGATGAACACACATTGGAAAACATACCAGTAAACTTGCATCATCGTTTTCTTCTTCTTGTGAATGATAAGAGGCGGATGGACTGTCTCTTATGTTTGCAGCATTGTTCACATCATCATCTGTAAAAACTGGAGGATCTCTGACATAACCCTTTCCAAATCCACCAATCTTGATCTCATCTGGCTCTCTAGCCCTCAGCATGGCTGCATCCCAATTAACAATTATTGGAAACTATCTCTCATGTTCAACATTCTTGAGAATAACACGATCAAAATATATCAACTGCAAGCAAATAAAGTAAATTATTAAATATTAGTTTGATGAACATATAATGAAATGATAATGAACATAATGAAGAAAATTTGTGAACACTAACTTGTAGTAGAAGGATTGGTCCTTTGAAAAAACTAGCATTTGTTGTCCTATCAAAAGACTCCTTTGTCTTTATCAGAAGATCAACTAGAAATTTTGACCAGTCGTAGTGTGTAATCATCTCTGTGCACTCAAGGTAATGAAGAATATTGTAATTCAACCCACCATTTGGCTGACTGTCCATAATGGTTGCAACAAGCAACATTATGAAATTTCTCTTGAACCACTCTCCAGGTACTACAGTTTTTATCAAAAGCTCTGCCACATGTGATGCATGAATCTTTGAGGCGTCACGCAACTTGGGTTCTTCCAATTCAGTGTCGATTTCGAGTGGAAATTGATTCCTGAACCTTTGGTGAAGATCTTGATATTGTAAATCCTCATGTTCAGTAAATGATCTCTTCAATTCAATTTGCATCCACCAACAGGAATTCCAAGGTAGTCATGGACATCCTGCGTTGTAATTTTGTGCCTCACTGACTTGGCAAGCTTCATTGTGCATGATACCACATCAAAGTTCTTCAACAACCAGTGACTGATTTTAGCTGGAAGTTTGTCCACTTTCCATTGTAGCAAACATCCAAATCCCATCTCTATTATGCAGCTTTTCTGAATTGGACTCATTCTAGCCAAAGTTGCAACCAGAAGCGTTGGAGAACTTCTACATTTTTGAGTAGGGAACTGCTTCTTGATGCTTTCAGTCACTTTTTCTTTCCCTTTCCTTGACTGCACAATTTCAGACTTGTTTGTCCTGGATGCTTGTTCTGGTTGGTCTTCAACATCTCTTATCACTATTCCCCCCTAGGCCTTTTCAGGTTCTTCATTATTTGTGTTACGGGAATTTTTGGGCTGTACAACTGAATCTCTTTTCCCTTGGTCTGAGAACAGTTTATCCTTTGGCTACTTCTTTTTCCCTTGCTTGTTGTAGCAACTAGTTTTCGGGATTTTGCCTTCTTTGGTTTAGGGGATGCTATAACATTAAAAGTCATTTATTAGTATAAAGACATGTAAAAGTAAAGTAATGAAACACTAGATATTGAACATTTTAAAAACTCATGGTGAACATTAGCAAAAAAGTTGATGAACAAAATTAAGGATCATGGTGAACAATATCAAACAAGATGATGAACATATTGAAATACAATGATGAACATTAACAAACATACTGGTGAACTATATATGAAAGGAATGATGAACTTTATTAAACATTCTGATGAACATTATGAAGATTTGTGATGAACAAAGCAAAAAGAGTTGATGAACATTAGAATAATAAACATGAACGTTTGTTACCATCTATTGTTTCTTCCTCTTGTTGAAGTTGTTCTTGGGATGACACATTCCTTTGTGATCTGTCATTTGTCTTTTTGCTTCTTATCTCTGTAATATTGAACATACAAGTTATATATTGTGCAAAAATTCAAATTTTATAGGTAGTATAATATTCATACCTCTTGGACATTCGATAACTTCAATATTCTCCACGCTTAATGTTGCATCTTGAAATTGAATAACTGCAAACATAAGACATATTTAAAAGTTATTTGATGAAAATTTATAGATATTGTGATGAACATTTATAGAAACAGTGATGACAATATGTAAGAAATGTGATGAACAATCACAAGTTTTATGATGAACATATAAGAGAAATATGATGAACAATCTTAAGACATATGATGAACTTATATAGGCAATGAGATGAACAATCACAAAAATTTTGGTGAACATTGAAAAGAAATCTGGTGAACGTTTATACAAGATCCGATGAACAAATACAAGATATTTGATGAACATTTAGAAGAACTGTGATGAACATGTATTTTGATGAACTTTGTTAGGAACTGTGATGAACATATATAAAAGATCTGGTGAACACAGAGTAAAAACACAGTCATGATCAAATAATGACCACTCAGTACATACAAATGAACATTTCACACCGAATATAGTAGATCTACTCATACAAATATACTTTTCACACTCAATACATTCAAATCAAACATGCATGTAGCGTAATCTAACATGTCGAAGCAAAAACCTAACTCTAAATACCAGATTATACTCCATACCTCTTGGTTCTTGGCTTTTCTGAGATCCTGCCATTTTTAGTAGCGAGTTGATGGATTTGGTGAATGACGGAGTGAAATGAAGAGAAATCAGTGAGAAATCACAGGAAAAAGCATCGTATACACTAAAATTAGGGATTATACACCATACCTCTTCCTTCGTTGTTCTTCTGTGAGCCAGCCATCGCGAAATTGTACGAGTATGTTGTTTTTGATGATCGACGAGAGAAAACGAAGTGATTTCATTGAGAAATCGAAGAAAAAGCAAGCGAGTAGGGAGGTTAAGGTTTGATCGCCTTTTGCAAGAGAGGTTTTATGTGGAAGTTTTGAGAAGAATGTGAAGAGACAGTTTTCGCTCCAATTTTGAATCACGATGGAACGATGTAGCGCGTGTGTTTCACACAAAGGGCTAGCGAGTAGGAAGTTGTCAATGTGGAAAGTGAGACAAATCTGGGCCGTTAGATCAATTCGAATGAACGGTCCCCGTTCATTCTCATTTATCACTTAAGGGAGGTTTATGACCAGATTCAGATCTTTTAAAATAATCGTTAATGTTTTTTTAAAGATGTATATATAAAGTTTCAGGATGTAGTTAAATATATGTGCACATTGTAAGTGAATGTATGTACATATCGATTTTTCTTTATCGAAATTATTCAAGTAAAAACAAAAATTTAGCATATAAAGTTCTCTTTGGAAGAGCTTTTTTTCCATAGAGCCTAATGTTTCATTTCATCTAGTTGTTAAGTTCGAAAAAAACATTTATGTAACTTAACAAGTTTAATGTACATTAAAAGAGCTATTTGTTAATGTTACACCCCTACATATTAATGGAGTTTAATAAGCTTAACTAGTGTAGTGACCCGTGTCATGCACGGGAAATTTCATATTATTCGTATGAAAATTGTATATCCTTTTAATTGAGTTCGTCAAAAAATTAAGTTTAACTTTTTTCTTGTAAAGACTATTTATAAGAATATATTTTATTTCATGAAGGTTATGTACGTAGCTTGACTTAATTTTTATTATCGAAAATAATCCTAATTTTATCGTAAGAATATATATTAACCTTCAACATAATATTTATTCTCAATAAAATAGATTGTATATTTGTTGTTGAAATGAATGATAATTTTTTAAGATTTATTTGTTAATATAATTATCAAATCTATTAATAATTGAAATTAAAGATAAAAAATAATAATTGTGTAACAAACTAAGCCTAAAATCACTCTAAGAGCTCTAAAAGACTAAGCTTTAATATATAAGATAGATTTAATTTTTAATCCACTCTACCTTTACCAATATAAGATTTAAATAATTCATATACTCTTTTTCGTAATTTTACCATTATTATTAAAAATTCAGCTAAAAAGACGGAATATTCAAATAGCTTTTTAAATAACATTTTCATCTTCAGTTATTCATTCAACTCCATTTCCGCCTAAACCTATATATCTCTTGTAATATACTCCATTTAATAAATGTATTTTATTTTATAAATAAATCATTTGGTATAAAATAAAATTTTAATTAAAATGATTTGGTTGGCTATGACGCAATTATTTGTAGGAGGGATATCAATTATGTAGCATATGACTTGATTTGTTAGCAGATTGGGAATTTGATTATGGAGCTAGGTAAGAATCATGTAGAGAATACTAAATACTAATTATATATTCTTGAATAAGGAATTATGGAGGTGTTTCATTCTTTCTTCTATATAAAGAGAGCCACTCTTCTTCTTCTTCATATCTCATCCTACATTCCATCTCTATAGCTTCAACATATATCTTCGATCATTTGTTTCTCTGATTTGCAAAATGGGTTTGAAGGGAAAGCTTACAATGGAAATTGAAGTTAGGGCAGGTGGAGATGTCTTCCACGAACTCTTTGCTAGCAACCCTCATAATGTTTCAAACATAACTCCAACACACTTTCAAGGTTGCGAGCTTCATGAGGGCGAGTTCGGAAAGAAGGGCTCTGTCATCTTCTGGAACTACACTGTCGGTACGTTACAAACACTCTAGCACTTTCCTAGACGGAGGATTGGATGAAAATAATTCTTACAGTTTTACAATTAACATATAAAATAGTAATGTTCACAGTTCACATATAAAATAGTAATATTTACATATAATAATGTTCACAATTAAAGTAAGTTCGCATTTTACATTGTTAGATATGTTTTTATTGAAAACTCCCTAAGCTCAATACTCATCGATCAATTGATTTTAATTTAATTATAAGGTTTAATTACGACTATATTATGAGTTGAAATCATGATTCCTGAACACTAAAAACCTAATATAATTGTGATTTAGTCTTGACCATATACTTAATCACACAAACGTAAAGACATATCTGTATATATCGTAAAATTCAACATGGAACAATATCTTAAAGTAGCAAAAAAGCAGATCTTAATGGAGGATATATATTCAACAATTTCCTGTTTTGATCTGGATATGCTATATGGACGACATAGTGAGATGTCATACTTGTTAGATCACTAAATTTGTTACTTATAAGCATTGTTTTTGTTGGTTCAGATGGAAAGGCTCGCGTCTCGAAGCAAGTGATCGAGGAAATGGATGAAGAGAAGAAGACACTAACCTTCAGGGAGATCGAAGGAGATTTTCTGAAGACCTACAAGAACTTTTTAATCCACCTTCAAGTCACTAATGAACCTGACAACATTGATCTTGTTAAGTGGACTTTCGAGTACGAAAAGATTCACGAAAATGCACCACATCCTGTTGCGGAATTGGACTTTGCCCTTAGTATGACTGAGAGCATTGAGAACCACCATCTCAAAGCCTAATGATCGACGAGATCGAGGCTTGTATGAAATGAAACCGACTCATCTGTGATCGATATCGTGTATGTTTTCGTAAATAAATCGGTTTCATCTTTTCGTTTTGTAAAATAAATCACATGTCGGGTTGTAATCAATTATGGTGTACTTCATGTTTTTGTGAATTGTTTCTGCAATGCAAGATAATATCTTATATATATGTCCGTTTCTTATTCTTGGTTTTTGGTTTAGTCTTAGTGAAGTTTTATAATGCTGCAAATTATTTAAGTGATTTGAAGTTTTATTTTAAAACATTAATTGTTGTAACAGAATCGAAACGAGAATAATAAACGCAAGAAAGACACAGAGATTTATGTGGTTCACCAAATTGGCTACGTCCACGGGAAGAAGGAGATTAGATATTATTGGAGGCTGATTACAGTTTTCAGTATTATTAGGGTTTACATATAAGGATTTAGGTTCCGGTGTAACGAGTATTCATCTTCAATGGTATTCAGGTCTGTTAAGGTTGTTATTCAAGTTAATTTACCTATATTAATATAGGGTAGATATGCAACTAAATAAACATGAACAAATAGCGTAAAAGATTGAATAGAGACACAAGTATATGAGAATACGATTAGTGCATATATAACCTAAATCTATATAAAGTTGAATATCAACCTTAACAAACCTGAATATCATTGAGGATAAATATTCGTTACACCGTTACACCACAATACTCGTTACACCCGAACTCACCTCGCGACTATATACAGCGCTAAACAACCCTAAGCCCAAAAACAAAACTGACAGGCCCATTAAGTCTCATACAACAAAGATTGTATACCGTTTTGCCCGGGGCGTGTGTGATTCAGATGTAAGGCATTCTAATATTAATAAAGAAAAGAAATGTATAATTTTATTCGCAGTGTTGAGCCTTCCATTCTATTTTTGAGTGAGACAAGATTCACTGGAAGTGAAATAATTAAGGTTCTTAGTAAACCTCGAAAAAACTTTGACATGAACACTCATGAAATCCGTTAGATTTAAACCTGAGCCGACTCGAACTCGTCGAGGAACCCACTTTTCACATATTTTATTTCATTTAAATTAAAAAATAACAATTTATTTTTTAAAATAATAAAATAATAAAAACATTTTATTATAAAAATATTGTTTAAATTTTCTTTTCTTTATTACACTAAAAAAAATCAAACATTTGAAACCCGCTGGTTGACCCGAACCCGACCAACTCGGAAATTTTATCGACCCGTTTTCAACCCGGACCTGATTGACCCGAACCCAAACCCGACCGGTTCGACCCGTTTGACAGGTCTAGTTCTTAGTAAGTTTCAGAGTTATATTGGTTTAGTAGTGGATAGTCAAGGGTGAGGAGGAGACTTGCGAAAGGGAGCTCTCAATGGAACTTAAATGGATTCCATTGCAAAGGGAGGTATGTGCGAGGGAAATTGGAGAATCATTGGTTTTATTGTTGGCCAGAAACCGAGAACTTACACTATCCTGGGAACTAACGAGACCGTTGAATCTACTATTAAACTATTAAAGTAATCTTCTTATTTTGCCACATGGCATTCCTCTTTCAACAAGTCTTTTAATTTTTTTTTCTAATTTCTTAGATCGCCACGTGACAAGCCTTAATCATAATCTTTGTATTACCTTTTTTATATTTTAAATCACACTATTTCCTAATCTCTGTATTGCCTTGCTATAAACCGCAAGTTTCCTTTAAAACTGTTATTTAATAATTATATAGAAAATTTATCTTATAATTTATAAATTTTAAATACTTTAAACTGAAATTTATTTAAATATTTAAAAAATGTTTGATTAACACTCTCTTTATTAAAAATATTTATCATACTAATTCAAAAAAATTATATTAAAGAATTGATGTCTTTTTACTTTATCTATTTATATAATAATTTAAATTAGACAATTATGTTTAAAAGTTATACTAAATTTGTATAAGGTAAATAAATTTCGTAAAATATTTTAACCGAAGCTATTTTAATATTTAAATTAAACTTATATTTTATAAAACCTGTGCGATGCACGAGAAACTGAACTAGTGAGGATAATAACTAGCTCCCTTGGGTTTGCAACATAAGAAAGTGGGAGGAGAAGAGAGATTGAGACCTCAGATGTAGGCTTTTACAATGGAGATTCCATGAGTTTTTTAAACTTGAAAATTGAAAGAAAATTGAAAGAAAATAAAAGAAAATGGCAAAAAGTGTCAATAGCAACTCAACTTGGTTTCTAAAATAGTTTCTCTACTAAGAAACTCATTTCTTAATAATAAATCCAAAAAAAAGAAGAAAAAAAGAGAAAGATAAAATAAAATTAAGAAACCCAAATAAACTAATCAAACACTACGTATAACTTTTCATACCATACCTTTTACCAAACAACCCCAAAAGACCCAAATAAACTGAAGGTTTGTTGCAAACTACAAGCAATTCAACATTACAGATAGTTCAGACACTACTGCACATCACATAATACTATACTAGAGATACTATTGTCATTACAGTAAAATGACAGATATCCAAAAGGCATTCAGCTGCATATTAACCTACACAAAAGATGAGTTTAAGGTATTCATTATAAGCTAATTCAGTCAATATTGTATACTCCTGTGGGATTAGCATTCCTCATAATCCAAGCATGGTCCATAATTCTCTGGAGAGACAGCCTTTTAGATGAGTCTTTCACCAACAACTACAAGAAATTATGGTGCATGTTAGCAATGATACACTTATAGGCTAAACTGTACATAATAAGCTAACTATTAACCTTACCCTGCTTATCAAATCCTTTGCATCCTGGGATACATGAGGTCTTGATGGAAAATTCAAGTCAACCTTACTTATTCTGCATACCAAACAATATTAATTTGTTAAGACTCTTTTAAAAGCTAACTATTAAGTACTATGCAAGTTTATCTACCTTAGGAAAGTGTCTTTTTGGCTGTCCGCCTCAAATGGAGGTGATCCAAAGAGAAATTCATAACAAAGCACGCCCAAAGTCCAGTTATCTACTGCATAATCATGGGATTTCTTTTCCACCATTTCTGGAGCCAGATAATCCAAAGTCCCACACATCGTGTGTCTCTTGTTCTTGGATTGGACAGACCAACCAAAGTCCGCAATCTTAAGGCGGCCCTTAAAACATAAAGTAGAAATTATTATTGTCATATGATTATAAGAGGAACAGAAATAACCACAAATTAGATAAATTTGACCCTTAACCTAGTTAAAACACGTTATTTCAGACTATCTTGGTCAGAGATAAGCAATATTCGACTCTTTAAAGATGTAATTATCAGTTCTGCTGAATTTTCTTTCTCAGTAGCTCTGTTGGGATAGCTGCAAAGTGATAGTTTTTTCTACTCAGTTTTTCGGCCATCTTACTCCTTAGACTATACTTAGTGATGATACATTGGTACCAAATTCAGGATTTAGACATTAAGGTTACTACTCAGTAATATGCAGCTGAAGGCTGAAGCTTATTCTTATGACAGCCTCAGCAAATTTACTATTTAGCCACCTTGTACAATTTCTGTAATAAAAAATCACTGCAGTCAAGCTTTTTCACTGAAAAGTAGTGGCTTAAAAACCATAACGTGTGCAAAGAGATGATACCTCATGATCAAGCAGTAAATTCTCTGGCTTGATGTCCCTGTGAATGACATCCTTATCATGACAATATGCCAATGCCTGTGTCAAACTTGCAATATACTGTCTCGTGTGGAGCCAGCCATATAACAATGAGAGTGCAAAGACAAATTATGAGCAAAATAAACCAGCACAGTAAAATCAACAAGGCCCCCAGCAATAAATATGCCAATTCACTTCTTGAAACACTAGTTTCCAACAACAAATATTAAGAGAGAGCAAGAAAAAGATCATCACCGTTGCAGCTTGCTTCTCAGGGAGATAGCCATGTTTCTTGAGTAGTTTGTAGAGCTCGCCGTGGAAAGCATACTCCAGAATCAAGAAGATCCGTTCGTCATCATGGAACCAGCCATATAAACGCAAAACGTTAGGGTGGCGAAGATCTTTCTGTATCTCAATCTCCCTTCGGAGCTGATGGTGGAGATTGTACTTCTCTATCTGCTCCTTAAAGATCACCTTCAACGCCACTATGCACTTGCTCTGGTGGAGACAACAAATTTCAGAGATTGGATGGAGCAAATAAAATTCGAAGAAATTTATGAAGTGAGAGACACCTTGACTTCACGAGCCAGGTAGACTCGACCAAATTTGCCTCTGCCAAGGGGTTTTCCAATCTCGAAATCATCCAAGGACCAATTTCGAACAGGATTTTGGTCCTTCTGTAGTTGCTGAAGTAATTTCTTTGGCTGTTGAGGTGGTTTTTTATTTGGTCTAGGGATTTGACGGGACATGGTGAAGCGCGAGAAAATGAAGCCCTAAAACAGAATTGGGGATTAACAACCCAAGCTAGAGACAAATGAAGCGCAAGAAGTCTAGATAGATGAAATTGAAGCGGAGAAATCCGACGAAATTCGGAGGAAAAGAGAAGTGAAGAGTGAGGGTGCTTTTGGGATTCTAAGAATAAGCTTGAAAATGGCGGATGTACACGGAAATGGCGAAGATGGCCTTAGTTTTGAAGTTTTCTTTTTCTTTAATAATTTGAAATTTGAATTGTTTCGAAGGGTTGGCCATAAAAAATCGTAACCGAAAAATCGAATTGAAGAACCGGAAAATTGACCGTTTTATAGGTTAACCGTACCGAAAAAATTGAATTTTCAAATAAAATTAATCGAATGATACTATTTGCGGTTAAACGGTCAGCAAATGGTTAATTAAATTGTATTTGTGGTTAACCGAATTAACCGAATATATTACAATATATATTTCTGAATAGAGATTAATATGACTAGCTATAATAGTTTTGTGGTATGACAATAGTGTAATAACCATCCTCAAGAGAGTTTATTGCGTTAAACTATTAGTTTTTTAATTGTTATTAATCAACATTTTTTAGATTATGGAAAACTTGTCTTGAGTTGGCCTTGTTTTGGTCGAAATATTATCGAGAACTTGTAATAGAATCAACGTAAATTTCTAATCATTATGCCCAAATTTTATGTACCGAGGCAAGGATGGCCTCTCTTGCTTCTATTCTGCAACATGTCGTCAACAAACACATCTCTTTGCTTTTGTTTTGGTACGCCAACCAAACTCCTTACTTTGTTTCTGGTTTCTTTGTTCTTTGTGTCGCCAATAGCTACTGAGTCAACATTAATGAACTTTAGTTTGTAACTTTGACCTCTTTAGTTATGTTTTGAATTTGTGATTCATGTTTTTTTAGCTTTTGTTTTTCAAGTAACTAATCTCGTTAGTACTCTTTTAGTTTTATTATATGAGAGATTGATAAAATGATTGTTGTTAACTCTTTTTTTAACAATTTAAAGAATATATTTTTTATACTTTCCATTATTTTAGTTAACCAAAATAACCGATTAATCGTACCGAACTATTTGGTTAACCGATAGTGGTTAACCGTGTTGGACCCGGGTAAATAGAAGCCTAAAGCCCATTTACCAATAAGCCCATTTACAAATAAGCCCAATATCAGGTTTTAGGTCACGAAATAAACTATATATATATGAGTGAACAGTGCAAAAGAAAGGAGAGGAGGGGAAAAATGGGAGGCAAGAGGCAGAGAGGGAGATGGGAAGAGGAGATCATCTTCGATCTAGACCTCCTCATCCTCAGTAATGGCAGAAATGGAGCCCACCCAATAGTGGTAATCTCGTCTAGGACGCGCGAGGGGTGTTCGGGATTGTACGATCAACCTCGATCCCCGACTGGATAATCACGTCGACCACCGACCGAGCCACATCTCAACTCAGGAGTTCGTCTCGGTCTTCACGTAAAACCTTACATTAAGCTCGGGAGCTTCCCTTAGCCTTTGTTCATTCACAATAAGGTCGGGAGCTTCCCTTAGCGTTTTTCACTCGCTCGAGTGATCGCGAGCGTAAAACCTTACATTAAGCTCGGGAGCTTCCCTTAGCCTTTGTTCATTCACAATAAGGTCGGGAGCTTCCCTTAGCGTTTTTCACTCGCTCGAGTGATCGCGAGCGTAAATCCTTACATTAAGCTTGGGAGTTTCCCTTAGCCTTTGTTCACTCACATTAGGCCGGAGCTTCCCTTAGCTTTATTCCGTCGCGAGATCGCTCACGAGGCTAACACCCTAGCAAGCCTACGGTGTCTCTTCCCTTAGACATAAGAGTTTCCTTTAGTCACTCGGGCAAAACGCTTAATGAATATAAATGATACCCAGAGAGACATGATATTTCCGAAGGAACTCAACTGACCCCAACATTCGTTTATTATACATACGTATGGAATGATATGCTCCATAATGCACATATATATACTACGTAAGCATCAACGTGTTGCATGTTACATAAACATACGTGGGCAGCCACATACTTCATAATAATGCATACTTCACGCGAGCAATAACATACTCGGCACTGCATATACGCCACGCGAGCATTAACATGCTCCATAATATCCCTATACTCTACGTGCGTATGGATATGCTCCACATTATACATATATCACATGAGCAAGGACATGTTCATTCGCACGTTCGTTCGCGAGGCTAAAACCCTAGCGAGTCTTGGGTGCCTCTTCCCTTAAGCTTGGGAGCTTCCCTTAGCTTCTGTTCATTCACATTAGGCCGGGAGCTTCCCTTAGCTTTGTTCATTAACGAGAGATCTCGCAAGGTTAATAACTAGCGAGCCTCGAGAGTTTCTCTCCTCGAGTCTCGTCTTAGACTAAAAAGGCTATTAGGTGTGAAAGAGGAGAATCGAGGGGAGGTTGGACGCGATACATCCTCAAAATCACCGTTTCGTACCATCTTATTAAGAATTCGTCTTCGTCTTTGGGGTTCATTCTTGAACTTTAGAGGACTAATTCTCTAGACATATGCACACATTTATTAAGTTCGTCCCAAACTCTGAAGTTTGTTCACGAGGCTCCGTCCCTCGATTGATGCATAATCACAAAGTCTCCAAACGAGTGTAAGAATTACTATAGGTCCAATGAACCAAGCCTTCGTTGTGACAACGAAGAGCTTGGGGAGCTGTGTTGGACCCGGGTAAATAGAAGCCCAAAGCCCATTTACCAATAAGCCCATTTACAAATAAGCCCAATATCAGGTTTTAGGTCACGAAATAAACTATATATATATGAGTGAACAGTGCAAAAGAAAGGAGAGGAGGGGAAAAATGGGAGGCAAGAGGCAGAGAGGGAGATGGGAAGAGGAGATCATCTTCGATCTAGACCTCCTCATCCTCAGTAATGGCAGAAATGGAGCCCACCCAATAGTGGTAATCTCGTCTAGGACGCGCGAGGGGTGTTCGGGATTGTACGATCAACCTCGATCCCCGACTGGATAATCACGTCGACCACCGACCGAGCCACATCTCAACTCAGGAGTTCGTCTCGGTCTTCATGGTCGCTTGTCTGAGCCGCGCGACTGATCTCCCGCTTCGAATGGATCACGGAGTAGCCATTGCTCGCGACTGATCTCCCGCCTCGGCCCGCCTCGGCCTTGCTCGCGACTGATCTCCCGCTTCGAATGGATCACGGAGTAGCCATTGCTCGCGACTGATCTCCCGCCTCGGCCTTGCTCGCGACTGATCTCCCGCTTCGAATGGATCACGGAGTAGCCATTGCTTGCGACTGATCTCCCGCCTCGGCCCGCCTCGGCCTTGCTCGCGACCTTGGTCTTCGTTGCGACTCAAACCGTAGCCCGCCTCGGCTTTGCTCGCGTCCTCGCCTTGCTCGCGTCCTCACCCTTCCGACCCGCAAGCTTAAGAGAACTCATGTCTCAACTCTCACGAGCAGTTGATGACAGTAGTCAACTCACCATGGTCACGACTTCAGTATCTAACGATCAGGGTAGACTTTCGACTGCATGACTGCTCGCTAGGCGGTCTATATAATGCATGCATGTTGTTGCTCGTGAGATGGGTGCATATTGTTGAGTTTGCTGTTGATCATGCGGTACAAAGGTAATTATTGAGCATAATAACGTTATGAGCACGCGAGTATTACTAATATTACGAGTATATAGTTGCTCGCGTGGGGTATATGAAACAATGTGTTAGTATGACTCGCGTGGCTCGCGAGCTCACCCGACGAGCGTCGTGTATAACTAAATAAATATATGTTGATCGACTCTTTAGTCAATCAAGCATCTCCGGAAATGTTACATCTCTCTTGGCATCGCACGGTAAAAGTTGACACGAATGATTTGACTCCCGTGACTTTTTATACTTGTACATTCGTTTAACTCATCATTTATATGATTACTGACTTGGGCGTCGGAGTGTCCTTCCCGGGGAGCTCCATCTCCGGGTTTGGCTTTTGCAGGAACCTGGAGACATTTCCTTCAGAAACATGAGAGCCTTGAGAGCTTATGGAAAGAAGAAAAGACAAAAGACTCGGGAATCCGGAGTGTTGCCGGTTTCCCTTTCGTTGGAACGAGGTTCCAACAAATCCGAGTTCCAACAAACCGAACATTACGATTAGGTAATGGTTATTAGAAATCACTAACCGAACATTTAGTTAACCGAATAACGGTTATATGATAAGGAGTACTACTAGTTACTATATAATTTTAACGGATTTTTTAGCGTATGAACTTATGGCAAAGGATAAGAGTTCAACTGGTAAGAAAACTCCTAGGTTTACCAATATCTTAATATTTGAAAATTATATTGTTTGTTTCTACATAATTAATTATAAATGATTTTCTGGAGAAACTTCAACAAATTATAATTTGAAATATATATCTAAAGATTTAGGCTCCTGAGAAACCAGCTCTTAAGGAGAAACGGAGTTAACGATTTATAGTCGTTGGATCAAAATAAAAGAATGCACTCATAATTTTCAATAATAATTAAAAAAAATTAATTCCTAAATTCTTTTCCTAAATCCAGCATATCAAATCTCCTCCCTAATTTCCTCTCTCCTCTCTCTCTCTCTCTGAAATTACACCGCTTCTCTCACCCTCCTCTCTCTCTCTCTGGTTGAAGACGATGGCCGCCACCGCAAGCCCTTCTCGCCAGTAACCGGAGTGCCGACCCTCCTGCTCGCTCAAGTCCGTCTCGCCGCAACGTCTGATTTCAAGCCAAGAATGGGTTTTTTCAAAGCATGATTTTGGGTTTCAGCCCCGATAAAAAATTTGTTAGCATCTATATTCTTGATAGGAATGTTTGTCTCGCCCGTTTAGCTTCGCTATATCTGATTCCTACTTGCCTCAGTTTGGGGATATTCAAGCCATTCGCCTTGTTCTCACTCAAAGAAAAAATAGGATTTTTTTAAATTAAAGGCTATTTATCTCTCTGCCTGTTAATACGTGGTTGGTAGGTATATCTTTGTGATTTTCTTAACCCTTTTCTGGAAAGCAAGAATAAGAAATGGCACATTATCTACGACACATCATTATTATCCTTCTAGCATATACCTGAATTGGCTATAATCATGCCAATTTTTAATTGGATTTCTTTGTTGCAGGCTTTGAAAGTTGCTGATGACATTGTTCCATAGCTTCTATTTGTATTTTTTATTGAAAAAAGTTGCTCTTTTCCTTTCAATGATCCATTTGTTCCTTCCATTTTCATGTAATTGTTTTTTGCATTTGTCACACAAGCTGTGTTTCTGCTTATTTCTTTTACTGTACATTCTATATTTCTAAATCTCTAGTAAATTAACTGTTTTATTTATTCACCTGCTTTGCTTAAGGTTGTCATTGCCTGAGAAAGTTGGCTCTTATCATATGACTTATTAGAATGTTATATGAAATGTGTACTTGTTAGAAACTTAGAATGCATCTGGTTGTTTCATGTCATTGAACTTCCTGTTAATCTGTTGTTGTAAGATTTCCTTTAAAGGGTCAATTTTCTATATCATGTCAACTTGTTATTTTTAGGAAGATGATAAACTCTTATATGTTGAAGTGGTTCACAATCCATAAGCATGTACTATGTTGGCAATATGGAACATTATATGCTTTTAGTGGATGCTATATACAGATTTATGTTCTCCATGTTCTACTTTCTGCTGCATCATGCAGATGCACTTAATTCCTTAACACAAAGTTGCGACTATGTATGCCCTAATGAAGGCTTTCTTGATAAGGTGACAGAAGCTCTATCACATTAATGCACAACACTGGATTATTCAAAAGTTTTGGTTTTAATAACCCTTTTCTCTTGTAGTTAAAGATGTTTGAGAAGATGGGTTTCAAGGTTGATCATGCCAGTTCCATATATAAGTGCCTACGTCTTAAAGTTCTAGGTGATTTTTTTGTCCGAGTTGATGCCTCGCTTGATTTGAACTATGATATGGTACTTATGTAATTTTGATTTCTTTTTTTTCACTTTTGATTAGGGGATTCTTTCAATTGAGGTGACAAAATTGAGAGTTCAAAGTTTGGAGTGAATCCAGGCTTGCATCCCCCAACCCAGAAGCATCCCCTATGGAAATTGTTTACTCTACTCCTGGATATCGTTGCAAAAAATGCAGAAGGCTGGTTGCATTAAAACAAAATGTAGTGGAACACTCCCCAGGTGAAGGCGAGATAGACCAAAATATGAATGCAAATCAAACAAAATAGAGAAGAACAAATCAAACCAAAATATGTATTACATATAGTGCATTGGTATTCACTTGTTTGTGTGTGATATGCACACTACTTTTTACATTATGCAAATCATATGTAGTGTTTTTGAATTCTTAATATGATGAATTTGATGAACAACGATTCACTGCATATCGCTACGGATTTAGTGCATATCGCTGCAGATTTAATGCATATCACTACGAATTTGGTTCATATCTATACAGATTTGGTGCATATCCTGCATATTTGGTGCAAATCTATACAGATTTAGTGCATATCGCTACGGATTTAGTGCATAACGCTGCAGATTTAATGCATATCACTACAAATTTGTTTGTATGCAAATGAGTTTCGTGGCCTTCGTAATCTATGTTGGCTTTCTAAGCTTGATTATATTCTTCTTCTTCGTTTGACACAACATCATTAGATACATCGACATCATCGTCCAAGGAATACTACATGACGTCATCTTTTGTAGTTTTTTTGAAGTGCATTCTTAATATGATGATTTTGATGAACAACGATTAGTGCATATCGCTACGGATTTGGTGCATATCGCTACGGATTTGGTGCATATCGTTGTATATTTGGTGCATATCTATACAGATTTAGTGCATATCGCTACGAATTTGGTTCATATCTATACAGATTTGAGAGGCGAAAACCATTGTTAGAATCAAAACGTATCTACTGCATATCAAGTAAATCCGGTTGCATAACAATGATAACGAAATGCATATGACATCTTTATTACTGCATAACAGAATTCATGTGAAACCCTAAATTGCTACTGCATAACACCGAATCCCTAGTGCATATCGTTTTATTAATGTTGCATATTAGAACGAAACCCTAATTAACCCTAGTTTGATGCATATATCAAAGTCGAATATAATCAAACCCTAATCAAATCTCACCCTAGCAATCTATCGTAAAATTAAATAGGTATACAAAATTCAATAGGTAAATCAAATTTCTCACCCTCATGATCGTCAATTTACATGAAAGAATCTTATGAATCTAATATGAAAGTCGAATGTCACATTCACTTGGGATGTGTCAAATAGAACCTATGTAAATGTATTATAATTTTATTGTTGCCGCATATCAGAACGAAACCTTATTTAACCCTAGTCTGATGCATATATCAAAGTCGACGTTTAATCAAACCCTAATCAAATCCTAATAAAACCCTAATCTAATTCCTATGAATATCTCGATACTAACCTTCTTCCATGAAAATTTGTGTGGTGTTGTATCAATCAACTATTGTTACCGGGAAGAAAAAACGGGAGGAGAAGAACGATGGAAGAGAGGCAGCGTGAGTTGATGGAAGAGAGAGAGAGAATAGTTGATTGTCGTAAATTAAAGAAGGGGTTATGATATTTTTTTCCTTATTTTCTTTTAATTACAAGACTTCTAATCTAATCCCTTCATCTAATCTCATCTTATGGCTCCTATTCGTTAACTCCGTTTTACTACAAAAGTGGTCTTACCGAAGTCTCCCTCTATATCTAAATATATAAGAAGCGAAATGGATGTGAGAGTACAGAACATAGAAATAGTATTTTGCTCTTTATTCTTGTCCCACATCGACTAGGAGGGAGTAGAAATGGACACTATATATACTATGTATTACCTTAAAGGGTTAGTTGAGTTAGAAAGGAGGCCCCCTCGCGCGCGCCGCCGCCGCCGTCCGTCCGGTCCGGTCCGTGTTCGTGGCACGTGCGCGGTGTGGTTGGGTGGGTCTCACTTTTTCCGAGTCAAATTAATTTTTGGGCTTTCGGAGTATCCGATCGTAAATTAATTGCGCATCGGATTCTTCCGATTTGTTTTGAATTCGTATTTAAAACCTCCTTTGACTCTTTCAAAAATAGTTTTGTAACCGCCCTGATTTAATGCCAGTTTACACGTTTTTTGTGATATGGAGTTAGTGCTGCAGATTGGAGTTTCATCTCTTTAAAAATCGAGTTTCATTCTGCTGAAGATACACTGAGAAAAAAACGCAGTATTCTTCCTCCTAAACTCTCTTTTCGTTCTGAGCATACCCGTCTGATTCCAGTCCTTTGTTGGCGAGAGCCCGCGATCGGAGGACGCTGTGACAACCTTGGGGGGCGACGCCTGTCTAACTGTGCTCCGGTGGTCAGGGCGAATTCGCTTCTAAGGCAGCGGCATACATACCGCGACGCAGCAATTTTTCGGTTCCTGTTTTAACAAAGGTTTTTCTGAAGTAGCCCTACATTATATTCTGATTTCCACCAACAATTTAGAAGCGAATTCTTGAAATCAGAATGGCGATGTACTTCAAGCCGATGTTGGATCTGTCAAAGCTCGAACCTCTTGACGGAACAAACTACAAGAGGTGGTCTCAGAAGATGCTGATTTTCTTCGAACAACTGGAGGTCGATTACGTTCTCCTCCAACAGCCTCCGGTTGTCGAAGGATCCGTTGTTCCAAACACTCCTGGAATGGAAGGAACTCCGTCTCCTGGCGGAACACCAGTCACGGTGGACGAAGCAACCATGAAGAAGTACGAATCTGACAACAAGACGGCTCGTGGTCACATGCTCAGTCATGTTACTAACCCGATCTTCGATCTACTTGCTTCCCACAAATCTGCAAAGGTCATGTGGGATCTCTTAGAGGCAAAATATTCAACTGATGATGCAGGAAAGAAGAAGTATGTCTGCGGGAAATTTATGCAGTTCAAGATGGTGGACGACAAGCCAATCATGGCTCAAGTCCATGAATACGAGAATCTGGTGGCTGACATCTTGGCTGAAGGGATGAAAATGTGTGAAGTCCTGCAGGCCAATTTTCTAATCGAGAAACTTCCAGATTCTTGGTCTGGTTACCGTAATCAACTGAAGCACAAGAAGAAGGATTTAACCCTTCTCGAATTAGTCAACCACATGAAGATTGAAGAGGCGAATCGCCTCAAAGATAAGCCTGTTTCTAAAGGTTCTGATAATATCGGATCTAAGACTTTTGATGCCGTATTTATAGGTTATGCTAGAAATAGTGCAGCTTATCGATTTATGGTTTTGAGTGATCGCTCATTGTGTGAATATCGAGATGCTGAATTTTTTGAGCATATTTTTCCTTTAAAGAAAAATGACGTGCAAGGTGATTCTATGCCTATTAATATTGCATCCTCTTCTTCTTCTTTACCTTCCTTGCCTATTCATGAAGTAGAACCTTCCATGCCTATTCATGAAATTGAACCTAGGAAGAGTAAGAGACAGAAAAGGAAAACTAGCTTTGGTCCTGATTTTGTGACTGCATTCTTGATTGAACTCCATGATCTAGATGTGTTGAATGATACATTTGTTAGTGTACATATGCTAGAGGATGACCCTAAGACATATGATGAAGCTGTGAGATCATTGGATGCTAGTTTTTGGAAAGATGCTATTAACAGTGAAATAGAATCTATCATGTCAAATCACACATGGGAACTAGTTGATCTACCTAAGGGAAATAAGGCCATCGGTTGCAAGTGGATCTTTAAGAGAAAACTTAAAACAGATGGTTCTATAGAAAGATATAAGGCGAGACTAGTTATTAAAGGTTTCACTCAAAAATATGGAATTGACTTCTTTGATACTTACTCTCCTGTCACTAAGATTTCCACTATACGTGCATTGTTTGCTTTAGCTTCTAGCTATAAGTTATTGGTACATCAGATGGATGTTAAAACTGCATTTTTAAATGGTGATCTTAATGAAGAAATTTATATGGAACAACCTCCAGGTTGCGTAGTTCCTGGACTGGAGAACAAGGTGTGCAGGCTCAAGAAGTCACTCTATGGTTTGAAGCAAGCGCCAAAGCAATGGTATGATAAGTTTCATAAGACTATTCTAAGCTTTGGGTTTCAGGTCAATGGATCTGATGCATGTGTGTATTCAAAGATGTTTGGTGTTGATTGTGTGATCATATGTCTTTATGTTGATGACATGTTACTATTTGGAACACACATTAATGCTATAAATTCGACCAAACTATATTTATCCTCTCGATTTGATATGAAAGACTTAGGTGAAGCTGACGTTATTCTAGGTGTTAAAGTAACTAGAACCGAAAGTGGCTTCATTTTATCTCAACCTCATTATGTAGAGAAAGTGTTAAAGAAATTTAATCATTTTGATGTGGTACCAGTAAGAACTCCCTTTGACTCTAGCATGCAATTAAAGAAAAACCAAGGTGATAGTGTTTCACAAAGTGAGTATGCTAAAGTAATTGGAAGTTTGATGTTTTTGATGAACTGTACTCGGCCTGATATTGCTTATGCTGTTAGTAGACTTAGTCGGTATACTCATAACCCTAGTAAGGATCATTGGGGTGCACTTAACAGATTATTGAGATACCTAAAAGGCACTATGGATTGGGGTTTACATTATGCTGGTTATCCTAAAGTGTTAGAGGGATATTGTGATGCAAATTGGGTAACCGATGATAAAGTAGTTAACTCAACTAGTGGTTATGTGTTTACATTATGTGGTGGTGCTATTTCTTGGAAGTCTTCTAAACAGACTTGTATAGCTAGATCTACTATGGAGTCTGAGTTTATAGCTCTAGACTTAGCAAGTCAAGAGGCTGAGTGGTTAAGAAGTTTACTGGCTGATTTACCACTGTGGGGGCGCCCAGCTCCCCCCATATCTCTACATTGTGACTCTCAAGCTGCAATTTGCATAGCAAACAGTAACGCCTATAATGGCAAGAAGAGACACATTCGGATTAGACATGCGTCTGTGAGACAACTGATCACAAATGGAGTATTCAGCTTGGAGTATGTGAGATCTGAGAGGAACATTGCAGATCCTTTGACTAAGGGACTAAATAGAAGATTAGTTCTTGACACGTCGAAGGGAATGGGTCTAAAACCTGTGAGATGAGGAATTCTTGGTGGATCCACGTTGTGGTCAAACGAAGCCTTGAAAAGACTCATGTGAAGTAGAGGATGAGCTTTAGCTCTTAATGAACTCATAGCCCAAAATATGGGTGGTCCTTTGAGACGGACTTGATGAGCTCACCGATGATTTGAGAGGTTGAGTTATCTGACTCTTAATGACTTTATAACCCATATAGGGTAGTCCTTTGGAGACAGGACTTGATGGAGTCACCTACAGGAGTGTGAAGGTTAGCCACCTTCTATGAAAGTTTTTGAATAATCTTTCTAGAGCACTCCTCAGCATCCCAAGGAAGATTTGGCTATCTTAGAGAAATTATTGAGGAATCAACTGGATTTTAGGTAAGAAGTGTGTTATTAAGAACAATCCTTAAATGAGAGAGTTCCAGATTTGTTCACTCTTCTCGTGAAGGGATCACTTGATTTCACTATGTGTTGGTTCAAGTCGTAAGACACCTGCACTTAAGCTTCAAACCTTACATATGCTCAGAACTTGTTTTTAACTAAACTTTTTGGAAAACGATTTCTGTACTGTGGGGGATTGTGAGAGTACAGAACATAGAAATAGTATTTTGCTCTTTATTCTTGTCCCACATCGACTAGGAGGGAGTAGAAATGGACACTATATATACTATGTATTACCTTAAAGGGTTAGTTGAGTTAGAAAGGAGGCCCCCTCGCGCGCGCCGCCGCCGCCGTCCGTCCGGTCCGGTCCGTGTTCGTGGCACGTGCGCGGTGTGGTTGGGTGGGTCTCACTTTTTCCGAGTCAAATTAATTTTTGGGCTTTCGGAGTATCCGATCGTAAATTAATTGTGCATCGGATTCTTCCGATTTGTTTTGAATTCGTATTTAAAACCTCCTTTGACTCTTTCAAAAATAGTTTTGTAACCGCCCTGATTTAATGCCAGTTTACACGTTTTTGTGATATGGAGTTAGTGCTGCAGATTGGAGTTTCATCTCTTTAAAAATCGAGTTTCATTCTGCTGAAGATACACTGAGAAAAAAACGCAGTATTCTTCCTCCTAAACTCTCTTTTCGTTCTGAGCATACCCGTCTGATTCCAGTCCTTTGTTGGCGAGAGCCCGCGATCGGAGGACACTGTGACAACCTTGGGGGGCGACGCCTGTCTGACTGTGCTCCGGTGGTCAGGGCGAATTCGCTTCTAAGGCAGCGGCATACATACCGCGACGCAGCAATTTTTCGGTTCCTGTTTTAACAAAGGTTTTTCTGAAGTAGCCCTACATTATATTCTGATTTCCACCAACAATGGAGAATAAACGAATTAAGGTGGAAAAAAATATTATGATGGAGGACTTGTAAGTAGCTTCTGAAATGAATTATGTAAAATTATAATACATTTACATAGGTTCTATTTGACACATCCCAAATTTCTATTTAATACAAGGATATATTTATCACGGATCAAATGGAGATTAGGTTCGTCACGGAGTAAAACATGGACAAGACTAAAAGGCGTGATTCGTCACGGAGCAATATTTTTAAAAAAAAAATGGTTCATCACAAAACAAATGAGATGGTTCGTCACAGACGGATTTTTTTTAATCTTGTAGAGAATTTTAATACGATTCTGTGCATATAAAATACATTAAAAAAGGACAACATTTGTCCTTCCAAAAGCCCCAAAAATAAAGAAACCATATGCGTTAAGTTCGTAAAAACAAAACTTATATTATAAATTTATTATTTATATAATATAATTATGGGTGAGGTTCCGGTGAGAACAGTTTTTAAAATGAGAACGTGTGAATGACTAATGTGCATCAAAATATATTTAAATGTGCATCAAAATATACTTAAATGTGCATAAACATTTTTGAGGCCCATTCTTTGAAAAATTAATCTACATTTACAATTTTTACGTGAATGTTCTTTAGTTTCTCAATAATTGTTCTTTAAAAAATAAATATTTTTCAAATTGTGAATGTGTTTTTGTTTGTTAATGAATGTGCACCAAATTAGTACTAAATGTGCACAAATTTACTACTAATGTGCATCATTCTAACGTTCATATTTTAAAAGTTATTCTCACCTGAAACTTTCCCTATTATTTATTATAGTTAAATATCACGCAATTAAAATTATATACTATAATTATATATTATCATTTATGATCACTAATTTATTACTTGTAAAGTATAATTATAAATTATGTTTAAATATTACGAACTTAACGAAAACGACTGTTTTATTTTTAAGGCTTTTGGAAGGTAAACGATGTCCGTTTTGGTTGAATTTTATATGCACGGGATCATATTGAAATTCTCTACAAAATTATGATTTTTTAAAAAAAAAATCGTTTGTGACGAACCATCTCATTTGCTTCGTGACGAACCAATTTTTTTAAAATATTGCTTCGTGACGAACCAATTTTTTTAAAATATTGCTTCGTGACGAACCAATTTTTTTAAAATATTGCTCTGTGACGAACCACGCATTTTGGTCCGTGACAGACCTGTCCGTATTTTGCTCCGTGACGAACCTAGTCTCTATTTAATCTTTGACAAATCTACCCATCTACTCCCTCTGTCCCATAATATAAGCCACATTTGAGGCTTTTTCACGGGAATTAAGAAAAGTGTGGGTTTAATGATTAAAGAAGAGTGAATAGTGAAAAGTGTAATAGTTAGAGGAGAGAGACAGATAGAAGAAGGAAAGAGGAAAGAGAAAATTGAATGATTAGATGAGAGAGGAAAGTGAAAAGTGTATTGAGAGAAGATAAAGGGGTGTAAAAGGTATACTAAAAATGAAAAATGTTGCTTATATTATGCGACAGATGGGGTATTAAATAGGAATTTTGTGATGTTCAAATAGGAACTACTATCTCTCGTCGCGTCAAATAGGAATCCCTAATTTTGTGGTGTTCAAATAGGAATTTTGTGATGTTCAAATGTAAAATTGTCATTCAAACATTCACCATGAAGATGCATAACCTAGTGAACACCTTGTCATGGTGAATGTTTGAATGACAATTTTACATTTTTTAAATTTATATTTTTTGTTAAAAATTTAACAATGGTGGTTGAACACAGGAACTACTATCTCCTATCGTCCTAACTAGTCAATTGAATTTTTGTGCTTATAGGAAACTTACATATGTTCACTTAACGAGAATCGAACCTACAACCTGTGAGCTCCGATTCCTTTCATGCTTTTACTAGAGCAATTCATTTTTTGTCTAATGTTGCTTTACATGTTCTGTCAAGTAAGTTTTTTCCTTACAAAACTTTTGCATATAGTTATATCGAAGATCTCAAAATGAGAATTGCCAATTTGGTGATGAAAGAAATAAGTAGTGTCACCAACTATAGTGATATTACATTTCAAAAAGTTTTACCAATTAGTACTTAATGACCCTTTGAAAGTGATAAGAAGGCATATCATCACAGTGAGAAGTGACATCAACTTGTGGTGATAACGGAAACAAATAGTGTGACCAACTACAACAGTTTAAAAGTTTGAGACAACATGGAAGAGCTACAACCGTTGTATGTTAGTATGTACGATGATGATAAGTTAAGGATAATTGTATATGAAAGAGCCTCCCAAAATCAAGGGTAAATTGTATATGATGGTAGTGCATACAATTATTTTTGAAAGATATAGGAAATGTGTAACACAAAACCACAGAACTGGAGACAAAATAATACATGAAATGATGAACTAAATAGAAATAAGAATGCAGCCACAATCTTAACCCAAAAACAAAAGAATGCAGCCACAATACTACTAAAATCAAGAAAAAGAACACTGCTTATTATAATTGCTCCAGCATTAGCCTTCTGTCAAGTATCTAGCCCTAGGTCAAGTGGTTTTCATAGGGAAAAAGGTAACAAGAACCACATGACCATGTTTTGCTTGTACAAAAAACAGGACAAGAAATAGGAACCAATATCAGTAAAGTTCCATAAGCCACTAATGCCCATCTAATTCCCTAATCCAAAAAATAAGCAATTTTTTGCTAACAGAAAGAAATATACACTTTTACAAACTGATACCAGATCTCACCTGGCCTTGCAAACAATAAGATTGATCCTGAGTGGCAAAGAAGCATGAATTTTATACTACTCATAGCTGCAACTGGCCTGGACCTCTTCTTGGCGCTCTGGCTGGAGGCTGATTATCTGCTGCAGGTGCATCTTGCTTTTGCTGCACTGGTCTTTCGGTCTCCTGCAAATACAAGATAACAAGAAATGAAAAATGGGCAATCTTCCGTGATTATGTATCATCCATTAGCAAAATATAAACTAAGAGCCGAACCTTGGAGGGTAAAATAGTACTTTTCTGACACTGCATTTCACGTTTCGTACGTTCACGGTGCCTTTTCTGCATATGCTGGAATTGCTGTAACCTTGAAGCAAAGTTTATGCCATTTGGTACATCCCGTGAATCTAGCTCTGTGTCATTTGTGATCTGTGATTCACTATTATACGAAATCTTCAGACTCGAATTTCCACTAGCCTGAATATGCTCACCACTTAGTGAATATGGGGGTACAGTTTTTAATCTGGTCCTCAAAACCTTGAAAGCTGCACTTTGCTGCAGAGAAGAACGGTATAATCAACCGCAAGCAGCAGGTTATCTAATACATATTGAATGAAGAGGGTACATAATCTACAACTTTCAAAACACGAAAGTACACTAAATAAAGCACTTTACTGCCACTTATGCAGCAGGACACAGAGTAGCATTCTCCAAATTATATAAATAATCTATGAACCAGATAAAGATTAAGCAAAATAAATTACGTCTAAATTAGTCATTTGAGTCAAGTAGACTACACGAAAAAAGAGTAGAGATAAAAGGAAAGAAGAAAAGTCATACCTGAGGAAGCAGCATAAGAAGACCATACAAAGCTTTCAGAAGCAAAACGTACCTTCCAGGTTCCAGCAGCTGCAAGAACAAAACTTATTTAGTTAAGTTATAGAACTAACAGAATCAAGACAAAGCAAGTAGAGGAAATCACAAGGATACAAATAGTTGACATTCTAAATTCCAATACCCAAATTCAAACTTGTGCTACCGAAAACTTCTATTGAATACCAAAGCACATACAGGAAGAATTCTACCAAGATTACACTATTAGGTATAAAAGACTAGAGAATCTACATGCGATAGCCCGTCCCCAAAAAAAGGAGACCAAAGGGACACCAAAGATGTAACACACAAATAACCTCATCCAAATTTTTCTGTGGTCTTAATTAGGAATTTCCATCAAAAGGACACATTCACAGTCAGGCCTGAGTAGTAATAGATCCACTTACAGATACGAGTGGGATTCATATCTTGCATAACTATTTGGATAACCATTAAATCCTAGGTACGGTTACAAAAAGGATAATGATAGAATCAATTTTCAAGACGAGATGACCAACCTGCAATCTCAAATAAGCAAATATTGGAGTTTCTAGCAGCCGTATCAATTTGTCAAGCTGGACCAAGAACTTAGCATGAATGTCTTCCTCAAGAAGTGACTGGATAACAGAGCTTGCATGATCATAAGCCTGTCATAAAAAACAGTTATATACTCATACATCTTTCATCAGTATAGAAGACAAATACATATTGTTCCAGATTGATCTATTACCTGAGCCAATAAGCAAAGGCTTATGATTGCCATTGGAGAATGACACCATGAAGAATATAAAGAAACAAACAAGTCCTTTCCATCTGCATCCAATAGTGATTGTTTCAAAAGTCTCCGAAGCTCAGACAACTCTGATGAAGTCAGAAGAATCAGGTTCAAAGCCTGTGTATCACAACAAGTTGGAACTTGTCAAATAGGACTATGTCTTCCCAAGTACATGTAAAAGGAGTGATTGAACTTGTAACAAGACCTGAATCATGATAGAAGCAAAATCAAGGTCTTCTTCCTTTTCAAGTATAAGAGAAAGTTCCCGGTACACTCTTTCAGCATCCAAAAGCACACAAAGCCGACAAATGATTAAAGCACCACGCCTGAGTTGAAACAAGAGAAGCACCGGATGCATTTAGTTGAAAAAATAAGTTTGTTCCTGTGTTCCTTCAAACGATAAAAAATAGACAAAGATATGGAATCTCACTTTTCCAGAAGGGAGTTATCTTTCTGAAAGTTCTTCACCAGATAAACAACAAGATCATGAAAGTGCACATGATCTTTAGCTATGCACGCATGCACCTTAAGTACTAAGAGCACAACCTACAGAATATTCACACGATCATGCTTATGCATTGATAACTGCAATTTACTTTAGTAAATCAGAAAAATGCAGATCTACAACGGTAAAAATATAGCAAGTACAAAAAAAGTCATCTTTAAAACACAAACACCAAGAGTGAGACAAGATCTACATTTTAGAGGGCTAACACTGTCGATAACCTGTCCATTACAGAATTAAATAGGCTAAACATATCCAAATCATACATTAATTAGAAACTGAAAGCTACTCTTTCCTTTGCTCTTGTGGATAGTATGCTCTGATGGAATAGTGGATATAAGATAACATAAATCATTCATAATCTCCTTTGTTTCGATGAGTTCCTGAGCTCTATTTATAAATTCGTTTTAGATGATGTAAGGGTCACATAGTACTAAAAAAACCTCTTTCTTCGTTAATGATTTTTCTTCGATTTGAATTCTGCAGTCTACCCTGAAAATCAAGCATATAGTGCACATGCACATTCATAGAGAAAACACATGAGAGAAAAGAAATTACCTTGTCAGAAGAATCAGAAAGTGCTTCCAAAAGGGTGTCAAAGAAATCACTTAGAAATGATAAGACCTAATCAGGGAAAGAGAACAATCATAATTGTGTCATTGTGTAGCTGAAAATTCTGCACTACAACATTAATGCACTGCGTATAACAAATGCCTCATCAGTCATCATTACGAACTCAACCATCAAGCATATTCTTTTAGAAAACCCATTCAGAGACCTAATAATATAAATCTTAGCAGACAAGATTCAAGAATTTTGACACGTACGAGCTGATAGAAATTTGACACGTTAAAGTCTACATCCCCACCATACTAGAATTTTTACTCGTCCAACCAAGAATTGAAATCTTTAAAGATCTCCATTTCCTCCACATATTTGAGTGTCCCTTTTATATGCAGCTGTACACTTATCTCATCCTCTCAAGTTAAAGAGAACTGTAAATCTCACCAAAAATTGTTCCCAATCAGGTTTGCTTTCCAAAATGATGTCAACCACCAGCTTAAACTGTGTATATTCCTCTTTACCCCAGATCAACATTTCCTTTTGTCCCTATACCACAGCCTATGGACATATTTATTCTTTAATATGACCATGGTAGTTCCGCTCCTAAGCTATAGCACTGCACAGGACTTCTCAGTTGCCTTATTCTCACTTCCAAGTGTTATCAGGATAGAAAAAGAAGTCAACAGATAGAAGCTTAAATTGGTTGTATACTAGCAAAAGGATCGATTCAGAACCAGAAGTTCACATAGATCAAATTCTAAACAAGGATCTCCCCCTAGAATAGCACGGATACAGGTCAACATAGATTTAATTGGCATTACTAAACAAGTCACACTTGAGGAATTTAAGGTGGTAAATCTATAATGACTTCTGAGTAAATATATTCAAAAACTGAAATATGAATAATCAAAGGTATATATTTAGAGCGTACATTGATCTGAACAAGCAACATACCTTTTCTCTATACCTATTTAGAAGGGTCAAAATCCACTGCAGAGCTTCAATTCTCGTGGCCTCCCATTCACTTGATAAATGTCTGAAAGTAATTAAAAAAATAATCACCATGAATCCAGTTTTACTCCTCATGCAATAATCACATACAGGCATACAGCCAATTAAGTTCATGACAAGACCCAATATGACAGATGTCAGTAACGCAAAAAAAAATATATTCTATAGATAATATACACACCTCTTGGCCACAGAAAGAATTGCTTTAACATCGAATCCTTCAGATGGATCAGCCTTAATTCCACGGAGCTCTTCATTAGTCTCCTGCGCAACCTGTTCCAAACAATAAAGTAAAAGACAACAAACAGAGAGAGAAATGGCATAAGCTTTTACTCCAACGTTAAAAACTATAACCATGAAAGGAAGAATTGATCAACATACAACTCTTATCTTCTCTTCCTTATCTGAAATACAGGGCAATATGGCGCCTAGAATATCAGCATAATATGGAACCAGCTGATCACCACCAAGCTTCACAAACTCATTTATCTGTGACATATGACAACTGGTATTGATTATTTGACTTAAGTAAAAGAAAAAAGAGCATGTGAATTACTTTGTGAGCTATACATGAAAAGGTGTCAGGTCATGCAGGAAATCCACAACCTACACGACTACACGAGTCTACAAATTAACACTACAGAGTTTATCCACCCCCATCACTCCCGTGAAAAAACGATCACCTGAAGATATAACACCTTAGTTTTCACAAACAGGTTTTCCCCTTAATTACCTTTTTCTTCATTGTGGAACATAATTCCATGACCATGTAAGAAGAAAAAGTTTAACAATAATTAAAATGGAAGGGATAGATGACAAGTTAATATACCAACTTACCCAAGTGATGGCAGTTAGCCGAGTAAATTCATCAGAAGAGCCAGCCCGTTGAACTAGGATTTCAGCCATGCGACCATAGTCTACAGACTTTAAGAGTAACACGCTTATTATAGTAAGCCGAAAAGTTTACAGATATCTCCAAACAGAGTATAGTCAGAAAGTGGAAAAGGGTTATGAAGACACTTCGAAAGAATTACACTGCAAATTAAACTCAAAGTGATATAATTATTAACAACGAATCCAATATTCCAATCACTATTCGGGTGAAAGAATCATGTCAATGGACAGGTAAGTCAAAATACACTGCCACAGTCTTGAGAACTTGTAAGCTCTCATTTCAATCAACGAGTAAACTTTACGTTGATTTTGAACCTTAGTCTCAGTTTAAGTTAGTCTACTTAAAGATTAAGCGAGCATCCAACTATAACCTTAATGATCCATTAATGATGTTTTGTCTCATTTATGTATTTTCCCTCCAATTGCATACTTATCACATTAAATAACACATACCTGATGCAAGAAAAAAAATCAGCTGATAAGTCGAGCACAATTAATTAAATTTGGTGATTGTTATTTCTTAATGCATAGAACTAGTCAGCCATAGCAAGTAGATTGAAAGAAATGTTACTTACACAATAGAAAGTAGCGGGTTTCACTTATCTAAAGCCACCGGTATAAAATAACAAACATAATCTCAAAAGCTAAATATCACCCAGTCCTTTCTGAATAAAGTTTGACTTTCTTTCTTTTTTTCTCCTGAAGATAGAGCTGAAACAACATTTTTACTAAGACTATTTACAAACACAAATACGAATTCATCGCAAGTAAAAAAAACAGTACCGAAGTCCGCAGTAAAACTTACTGGGGAGTTCTTAATCTCCTGAAGAAACTCTGACAGAGCTGAGTCAGCTTGCTGCCTTATCTCATGGCTAGAATCGCTCAACATGTTGAATAAACCTGAAATTCATCCAATTCTTAATCTGTTTTGAGTTAAAAGGACAAGAAGATAATTATGCATGCTTATTAGGGAAACTAATTTGAATATTATAACTGGAAAGGCATGTATCTGTGACTCAACCAATAATTGTGATAAGTGAATATCACAACGTTACCAAAATATATTTAAATGCTATCATCATTGATGAGCCTTATGATGGCATGTGCAGATTTTGTTTTAGTGTTTTAATATTCATCTATCAAATGAATAAGATTGCACCACCATATACTCTACCCAAAAGCATCATAATATTTAAAACATTAGGGCCTAGTTCTTAGGATTTACCATCAAGAAAATCTGGAAGAAAGCCGAGCATATCAATATCCGGAACGCTGTCTAACACAGTGATCCATCCTACCAAAAACTGCCGAACGTAAGGGTTTAACACATTCATTCTCTCCCTCAACAATGGAATGAATTCTTCAATGCTGAGAAGAGACAACAAAAACTCTCAGAAACCTTAATAGCTTCGATATTGTATGATCAACAAAGGAATTTATTCAGACTTCCACCTGAATTGATCACTTTCTGTAACAATATCCTGTATCAAAGATGGAAATAAAAAATTAACCAAGTGAAAAAACCTTTCAAAAGATAACAGAAACAATCCTATAACAATTCATATGAAGTCACCTTCACAAGTCGATCTAAAAGATGAGCAGCACTTTGCACATTGGGATCTGAATCTGCAGACAGCTTGCATAATGCATCGAAAATCTCGTTGAAGAACACAATAAAATCCCCTCTCACAACCTGCAAGGAAAAAAGATATGAGCTTCAAGTATACAAAGTGCATCTAAAAAGCAATCATTCAAATCCCACCTTTGCAATATTGTATAAAGCTTCACAAGCATAATATCTAACTCTGTTATCTGGATCACCAAAGGCGCCCAGGACTGGTGGAACAATTTGCTGGAAGTAGTACACAAGAGGAAGAGCCAGTTAAGAGATGATCAGAGAGTTAAATATGATAATTTAGTAAGCAGGACAAGGCAAAAAAAAAGATCTTCTACCTAAGCAATATAGATATGAAAAAGAACATGTCAACCAATTATATATCAGAATATTGTGCAGTTGCACACCCATACCCATTAATCAGAAAAAGAGTTTAATTTTTTTTTTGGTAGTAAGAAAAATAGTTTATCTAGTAGACGAGCACCTATATTATGCTGTGTCCGTGGAAAAAAAAGGCTTAGGATCTTCAAGGCAATGAATCCTCTACAACTCTCAATCATTTATTTGTTTTCAAATCCCCTAAACATAAAACTTGACATTCCATGTCCTTTTCTGACTTCATATAATTTAAAAAAAGATTGTGCCTAAAAGAGTTATATAAAATGGATTTAGAAAGGGAAAAATAAAAGGCAAAAGACATTTTTTTCATATCTCTGTACCAACAAGTTGCTATTGAAATTGCTCAAACAGAGCAATTTCCATTTCAAAAGTCATGGCCCCCTTTTATGGACTATGCTCCTCAGGAAGCCTTCTATCACAGATGGTTAACTCCATCAGCAAATGTAATAGAAGAACTATTCCAAACCCAAATGCATAAGTAGCCAAAAATTAATATTAAAAATAAAAGACAGATCTCCACCGGAGAGAGTGTAAAATATTGATATTAAATAGTGCTTCTAGAACACAACAAGAGTGACCATGCCACTTGTGTGGAAGGAAGAAAAATCTGTAGATAACTAATTCATAATTTTTCATATGGTAACCCTTACCCTTTACATATTATGTTCAATACAAACAAGTAACAACCATATAAATTAGAGCAACATATCTGCAAATTACACCATCCAAATTCCAAGCAGTTAGAGATCTCCGTGATATAAGGGGATTATTGTGATATCTATAGATAAAATTAACTATTTAATCTAGTAGAAATCAGTCACTTGCACTGCAAAACTATGCCATCTCCCACCACAAAAATATCATAAAGACAAACCTCAAGTGTGCTGCAAAAAACATTTCTCAAACCCCTGAGATTCGAACTTGTTGAATTCCCATACAGTCAGCAAGAATTTAAAGAGTATAAAGAAATAATTTCTCTTGGATATTTAGCCAGGTAATCACAGATTATAATTATACGAGAATAATCTAGCTCCACCTATTGTTCAGCATATAAGATCACGAAGAAACCATAAAATCCAATTGCTCATTCATATGCCAAATTCCCAGCAATTCTTTGTCCTATATCACAAATGGTTATAGAACTACATGTTGCCACCATAAACCCAGACAAATTCATTTCCATGCATACAGTACCAAGCACCTAGCTCTGTACTTCATACATTGAGTTCAAAAAGCTAACAGAAGAGTGCTGCAGGTTCTTGAAATATATATACTCAAACTGGCCTTCCACTTTGCAGAACGAGCAAAGCTGAGTCATTTTAAAGAAAGCCACCATGGTTCTTGAACATAGATTCCTTACCTCAAGATGCCGAGCTGCTTCTGAAGCCAAACCAACCGTGGCAGCTGCTAATCCAATTAATCCACCCTAACCAGACAACGCAAGCACCAAAAAATCAACAGTGAACCCAAAAAAAGAATCGGCATTGTACCAAAGAAAACGAAACCAACAGTAGTACGAAAAGAATCCCAAAGGCAAAGCAATGCCAATCGGATAATATAAGAAGCTAGTTTGAACCTTCCGGTGGTTTGCTTGAGGGGAGCCGGTGTACTCCACAGCCAACAGCTTGATCACAGCTGTTATCTTGTCATGATCTCCCTGAGTAACCAAATTCTTCACTATTCCTTCAACCTGGAAACAATCAAAAGAATGGCAAAGATTACGCAAATTACAGAAACTGATACATAAACACAAAATTCAATGAAGTCCTGTACTGACCTCAAGAGCAGCGTTCTTCCGCTTCTCGTATAGCTTATCTGAGAGGTTCCGAAGAACAGCGGCGGGGAGAGGATCGGCCATCACACACCGCCAACACAAGAATCAAAAGAGAAATGGCAAATTTTCGTCAAAATCAAAGACGCTCCAACTCTCACACTAGCCTTACACTCTGTACACAGCTAATGATCGGTGTCGAGCTCGAAATGAGACCTAATTGTATGGCTTGATTTTAGGGTTTTTCATCGACACGCAGCTTTCAGATCAAGAATTCTCTCTAAACTCGCAAGATTCTGTTAGAACCTTGTCAGTTCTCACAGAAGCCGCAAACAGATCTAATAGAAGAAAGAAAATCGGAGGATTGCGAGCTCCTCTTCAGAGACTTCTCCACTCCTCCCCCTTTTGTGAGCGATGAAATTCAGAAAATCATCACAGTAGAAGATTAAAGATTCAGAAAATTAGAAAATCAGACTTGCCGGTGACTCAAGTCTCAACCCCAATCGGATTCTCCTTCTTTCAACGGCTTAATTGTCCTTTTTTTTCCTTTTCGTTACTTAGCTGAAGTAATAACGTGACTTTCTTAATTACCAGTTTCCACTTCACTTTTCTTCGTTACTTGGCTGAGTAATATTAAATAAATAATACTCCATAAGTAGTATGAAAAAATAAGTTAAACACCATAGATAAACGTTTCGTATTCCATTTTCGTAGTTCAATCTTTATAAACCACCAACTGTAATTACATTCCATGTGGGTAAGAATTTTATTATTATAAATAAATAAATTCTTGAATGGAATTATGAACAGTCAAGATCAATGCATCCCATTATTATAAACTTGTTGGAAAGAATCAGATGACCTTTATATCTTCGAGTCCCAACTTCAAATTTCTGTTGCAAGAGACATACACCTAGGTTTATACACACAAAAACAGACGAGAACAAAGATACATAATGTGAAACCAAGAATGTTTTTCTTTCAATATTGCTGATGAGATGGTACATTTAGAACCGATCAAAAGGGTGCGGGCTGATTAGCGACTCTTCCAAATCTCGAAAGCCTCTATAGACGCCATTCTTCTCACTTTCCGGTAGTGGCAGCCGCTTCACCTCTGTCATATACCTATTTGCAGCACTAGTGATCCTGTCTCGAACGCCTTGGTTAACAAACGATGCCTGCTCCAATGACAATGTTCCAGCCAGCACCAGAGACGCTCCAATGGCACTAGTACCCATTCTTTGTGCAAATATAGAGAGCGCCCATTCATGAAGAACGACTAAAACTGAATGAAGAAGACGTAGCCTCAGAACCGACGACGTCAAGATTGCTCTGTTTGACAGAAGTTGTTCGTATGTATTTAATACAGGCTCAGCTGCACCCTGACACACGGCAAGGAGGGCTCTCGGTACATCTTCCTCTCCAATATGTTCTTGCCCGGAAGTAGATCGCTCCTGAGATAAAAATGAGTTGAGAAAACAATAATTTAAAACGAAACGATTAAATGCTGACTTAAATACCAGTGCAGCCTTCTCAAGATGAAGAGAGAGTGTCTCTAAAGGTAAAACTGCTCCATCTCCAGGATAGATATGTGATCCAACGCGCTTTAGAACTGAACAGGCTTCAGCTATACCGCCATCGGTAAGAGCTTGGTCAATAAGCCTGGCCCACGTCTCTCTTATTATACCGTGATCTGCATCACCCGTATAGTTTGCAAAATACAAGATTTCAAGGCACATCTGGAAATACAGAAGAGATGAGTTAGGAGTAAAATTTGGAAGTAATAATGTTCCATACTGAAAATTCTTACCTCCCAAAGCTCGAAAGGAACAGCGTACTCATTATATAGTTGGGTGATGCTCTTGAGATCTGATGATAGTTCTTTTACTTTCTCTCTGATACTTGCTGCCATATTGGCGTCCTGCTCTCCAGATATGCCTTCATTCTGCACAGAGTCAGATGGACTGGCAGAGGATTCAAAATTCAAGGCCATACTTTCAAGTTCTTCTTTGATCTTAATTTGGAACCGAACCACAGCCAACTTTCCTTCGAGTAAATCAAGCAGTCCACTATCACCAATATCCCTAGATGAGCCAATGCCATAATCACTGTTGTTTGTGTTTTTGGCTTGGAGAACTGCGTTACTTAGATACTGGCACCTGGTATAAACAAATATAAGGGCATTATCAAACATAAAGATTAGAAGCTGAATCAACAAATAAAATTTGATTCTTGTCCAGTGTACTGAAATTTCTATCTTGCATGTTATGTAAACATACCTCTGTTCTAAACTAGGGGAGTCGCTTCCTTCAAAAGATCGACTTTCAGCCAGCCTAAGCAACACATGTGCTGCAAGAACATGTTGGCGCTTCATAACGTAATACCGCGCCAAAAGGTCTAAATACTTGGCTCTTCTAGATGGATTTTGCAAACCAGAACGACTGGCTGAAGTAGCAGAAGTTGATACCATTCTTGTATGAACAGCCTGATACAAGAAGGAAAAGAATTTAAAAAAGAAGAAGATATGAAACAAACAATCTCCTAGATGTCGACCATATCATTCCACTACCTCTACAGTAGGTTCACAAGCAGCACTTCGCAGAAAGGAGACCAAATCTGGGCCTCCATATTCTAACAATTCATCTTCAAGACCCAACTCAATCATGGTGTGGTAGATATACTCATGAAATAATCTGTCAGATGACTGTACAGCAAGCTGAACAATCTGGCATATGTGTTTCTTCCTAGATGAAGGATCAATAATTGATTTTGCAGTTGCAGGATCACCTTTCAAATTACGCAATGCAGTTGTGACTATCTCATAGCATTGCTCCCTTAGGGCAACTGCATGCTCTCGAACACTTGGATCTATCTGTTCACTAAGGGCGTCACCGGCGGGGTCAAGCGCCTGAGCCTTCTGCAGGGGTAAGCGTACTACAGCTTCATAGAATCTGTTAATGCACATATCTTTATTATAGCAGTCCACAAAACCACAAGACTAGATACGAAAATCACATAAGAAAACAATTTACCTCAGGTCCTCAAATCGCTTGCATACAGAACGTAAATCTGCAGAATCAGGAACTGAACTAAGAAGATTAAACGCCTGTTTAGCAAGAGAATCTCTCTCTTCAGAATTTGATGACACAGCAGCTCTTTCAAGACATTCCACTGCTGAGAAAAAAGTGTGATCAGACTCCTTATAATAACTCGGGCAACCTTCTCGCAGTCTCGCACTTATATCATTCACCATCTCCCTGCCATCAGGACCAGTATAGTACTGGCAATAGAAGAAACATTCAGCAAACATAATTTTACAAAAATGGTTTAAAACATAAATACCATTTTTCTATTGCAGCTTTGCTTAGATTACCTCCATTAGACCAGATATTAGCCTCGTGGCCAACCTGTCACCCTCCTCAGCACAGACTAGCTGGTGGAATGTCATCTGAACTAAAGCCTGCTGCAAACTAGCATCAAGTCGTTGAACCAACCGTGACACATTATGTTGGCAAAGCAGTTGCAGCAAGAACAAAGCTTCACTGGATCTAAGAAGCAACTGTCTAATGCACTCCATTGCCCTTACCTGCAATCAAAAGGAAATTAAGACACAGCGAACACTTGAAGTGAACAAATGTAGAGAAAAACAAAAGAACTGCGTAAGAAATAGGGATGATAAACCTCATAGGCAGCCAATTCTGCAGGGGTATATGGCAAGCGTTGTCTTGTATTAGATGCTACCCCATCAGCAGCGTCTGAAACTTGATAGACAAAGCCTAATAGGTTTCTCACCATGGTTCTATCATCAGCACCTCCATATAAAATAGAGCCACTTACATCTCCAAGACCGGCAACGTATCCATAGAGTCCCCTCCTTTGATTCTTTCTCGACCTTAAAAGTTTTTCTAAAGAACGTATCTTATTTTCAAGAACTTGCATGGCACCAATTGATAGTCTGCATACAACCACACCATCTCTAGAAGTCGAATCAGAGGAACCTGAGCCACCTCTAGTAACCATCACTGGGAGCTCCCATACAGGTAAAAGTAATCTCGCTGAGCATAAGCAGAGTCCTTCATAGGCACCCGAGAATACAGGTTCAGCCTCTTGAACAACTTGCCCCATGCTGAATCCCCCAGAAAATGTTCTGTTGTTTGGCAATGCACTATTTCCTTCAAGTTGTGGGATTCCGACAAATCTAGGGTCCTCAAATGCTTCAGCAGCCTTTTCAGCAACAACATTAGTAATGAGGTTTTCGGTATCGATGATCTTTGCAGCTAACATTAGGCACATGGCCGCAGCTTCTCCAGCTCCAAAACGGCTAAAGAAATCCTCTAATGCGGATCTTGGCAAGGTGGACTCCAGCAGCCTTCTCAAAATGTCAACTGGCCTGTTGAAAACCAACTCCATCATGCCCATTGTACTAAATACAACAATCCTCCTTCTTGGCAATATGTGCTGAGTTGAGAGGTCTCCCCTAGCCCACAATTTTCCAACTGCCTTTTCACAAGCCTCACCAGAGTTATTAATACCATAGAACTCTAAATCTGAGTAAAGTGATTGCACAGTACATGCTGTCCCAGATGGAGGAAAAACATCAGCAACAAAAAGCATTCTGCCTTCTATGGGCAAGGAAGATACAGATTCCCGAAGTGCCCTTGAACTTCTTGCCCCTGTTCCCAGAGACCCAGGAAGGGATAAGTCCTTGCTTGCAATAAGAAGAGAGGACATGGTAGGTGGAGAAGAATCAGAAAGAACGAGTGTTCCAGCAGAATGGTATGCTGTTTCAATTTTCAGTGACAGATCCTCAGACTGACTACGAACATGAGGACCAGGTCCAAAGCCGAGTCCACTACTAACCCCTAAAGGTGGAGATGGTCTAGTTGTCACAACTTTTAGACAGCTTGGCTTTTGAAGGTTGCTGCTAAAACCACCTAGACCAACAATAGTCCCATTGTTCCCGCTAGAAGAACTAGTAGTACAGTACATCCTTCTTCCATCAGATAAAACTGCAACAAGGTGCAGTGACTTCGACTCCAGTGAAGATAGCGGTGAAATGCAGACTATGGAAGATTTGGCTGGTCTGCTGGGAGCTCTATTGCCACTTGACTGTCCACCTCCATAACTTGCATCTCTCTGATTGATTAGATTTCTTTCCTCTGCCACTTTCCTTAGAGGCCCATCTCCACTTAACCCTAATTCGAAGACTTGGAGCTTCATATCTTCCGTTCTTGCATAAATTATGTGTCGTTCATTATCAACAACCATCTCAACAATTGAATCAACACCTCCAAATTTGAACACATTTGGCACAGCCCACCTGTGTAAGAAGATAGGAAACGAATCAAAGCTAAATACATCAATACACTAAACTTCAATTAGTGAACAACTTAGGTGAATCCCTTGCAACTTTGAACTTAGAAATGAGACTACTTATCTTACATGACCAGTTGCAACAATGTAGATTTAAAAAAACTTCTATAAAGCAGAAGTTGATCAAAACATCATAAAACAATACCTTGAAATCACACTACCAAAACCAGCTGTAAGACATACTTTTCGACATCTCTTATGCCAGCCAGAACCAGTTGAATACTGCAACTCGTAAATATGACCATCACGCCCAGCCAAGAAAACACGCCCCTTATCAGTACAAGTGATACAGGTCATAGTAACTCCATCACATGGAACAGTATACTCAGGCAATGGCTGTAAAGTTACTTCTGCATATGGATCTGTTCCATCAGGACTTCCAGAGCAGCATACACCTACAAGAACCAACTGATGATTTTTTTTATTAGCCAACTTTATAGAAAATGAATAACAGATTAATAGTACTTTAAAAAAGAATGATTATTGAAGGGGTTCAACATTTCAAAAAGAACAAAAACAGTAATATACAAGTTGAAGGTAACATAATAAACAGTGCTTTAAAATTTATCATGAAGAGGGTTAAAAAGGTTAGTTAATTTCCTTGAACTCATTATGAATTTTTAGCTAAAAATAATATACAACATACCAATACAAATAAGTATGTCGATTAAGCGTTGAGAATGACATCAAAGGTCTATCATGAAGAGGGTTAAAAGGGTTCTATTTTTTGTATTTCCTTGGACTCCTTAGTGTGCTTTCTTTGATCATGTCTTTCTTTGAAACCTTATTATCCTAAAATACATGTCACTCTTTGTGGATTCAGAAAGGGAAAAAACAAAAGATAAAATGAATCCAACCCCCAAATTGCCTGATGCCAGATTGCTAGGCAAGTACAAAAATAACTTGGCTGATGGAGGGAGAACACAATAAATAAGGAAAAGGTAGAAAAAAATGCAGCAGAACAACTTCAGTCATTTGCTTGCATTTAATCATGCAACAGTAGTGACAGATCCACATTGTATACAAAAATTATAAGGACTTTCAAATGTTGCAACATACGAAGAAGGTAGAGAAAAATGCAGCATAAGAACTTCAGGCATTTGCTTGCATTTGATCATGCAACAGTAGTGATAGATCCACAATGTATGAAAAAAAATATAATAACTTTCAAAAGTTGCATAAAAAATTGATAAGGACGGGATTATGAATATTTTGAGCAGTATACCATAACGAAATTAACTTGCAAATAATCCAAACCTATAAGTACTCTAATATACCTCTGCAGGGGTGGCCAGAATAAGGAGATATTGAATAGCTTCGATAAAAACACCAGGTTTAGATTTTGCAAGAGCAACAGCACATATAGCTTGCTCCTCCCCGCTATACTCAGGACACTGACCATCCCTACATTTATAACAACCACAGAGCATATTAAAGCACAAGTAAATTAAAGCATGATCTGAGGTTCCACTCTCAGGCTGGTGTAATGTTTTCATCTACAAGAGAAGTTGTAGCAACAATTACTTACCACTTATCAAAACGCCAGAGGAACAAAGAATTATCAACTGATGCCCATGCCCTTCGTATCTCTGGAAATACTCCACATAAAGCTGTTCCTTCCCCTCCAGCTGCATTATATCTTTCTACAAGAATAGGAGGCAACTCCCAGGTATCTACAACTTCGACCAATGAAGGCCACTGCGATGACATCAAATACATTTGACGTTAGACTATAATGATTACCAGCATCATCAAACACAAATCTGATCCAACCACAAAAAGTGCATATAATAGTGAGAAACAAACATCAGCTACTATAAAGAGACATAGGGCATATGCCAAGTCATTATTCATTTTCTTATGAAACCGAAGCATAATCAGCAATACAGAGTAAGAGCTTCAAATGCACCCATTTTAGTAATACTACATCAAGGCAATAAACTATTAGATAGCACTGAAGTGGCTTCTCTTGAACAATATAAACTAATCAAAACCCCAAGCAGTTCTCAAGATCCGTCATACGAATTGCAACACAAGGCACAGCATCATGCCTTGCTAATTCTCCCATCATAAGAGAATGTCAAATATAAACTGGAACTCATGCATTTCTCTTTTGACAGAGAAATCACTCAGCATCTAAATCTAGCATGTCATCCAGGCGCTTTTAATCAGTTCAATTTAGCAACAACCAAACCAGAATTCAAAATCATAGGCTCGCACACAACGATTGAATTGTAAAACACACAGAAGCAGAACAAACTCTACAAAAATCAAATTGAAAGGGGTACCTCCTTGGGGTGAGTAGAATAAGGGTGGCTGGCGTATCTAGCAGCTTCAAGAGACTCTTCTAAGTCGGCATACGACGACACATCTCGAGTTATACGGTCACCGACGGCGATACCGGCGTTAGTAACGTCGCGAAGAGAGAGCTGCTCTTCGCGCGACATTGTGCTTCTGCTGCTGCTGAAAGATCCTAAACCCTAATATAGAAATTTGAAGCAAATCTGTGAGCTTGATACAATGAAGCCTAAAATTGGGGGTGCAGCGCGAAGGGGACGAACATGGAGATTTCAGATTAGGGTTTTTGTAATGTTTTCGGGGGTTTTGCCAAAAGAACAACAGCTCAAGCCTCAAGTGGCGCGGGCAGAACAGTATTGGATTCTTTTTTGAAAACCGGAAATCAAGAATATGTCAAACCGGATCTCCATTTCCCATTCACGGCAAAGAGGACTCCGTACTAGTTTAGTTTTAGCTCAATTCTTCAAAACTTCTGAATTCGTGTTTTTATTTAAAAATTTCCCGGAAGATAAAGAAAGTGACAAAGTTATCTGATCGGTAGATTAGAAAAATACTAATGTATACCATATGTTATTAGGTTATAGCTTAGGAAAAATATTATATTTAAAATAGCAATTTTCTTTTCGTTTTACGTCTGGTTCGATTGACCAGAGTCGCTCTACGTTTAGATCGGAATGTTGTTAGCATAAACCTCAATTCGAGATCTTTCGATAGAATGCTCAACAAAGACTTGTGTCAAATCAATATATTAACATGTCAACAACAATATTGTTGTATACATATCAATTTATCTTATATATTAAAGTTGATTCTAAACATAGGCACTCTTATGAGACTCGGAAATTTTTCACGTATGAGCGCCTCTCATCCGAAGCGGAATTTTTTTTAAAAAAAAAAAATTATGTATAAGAGACGCTGGGAATACCAGCGTCTCTTATACATGTATTTTTTTTAACCCACGTATAAGAGACGCTGGTTTATGTTACGCGTGGGAATTTTTTTAAAAAAAATCTGGTTCGGTTAACGTGTTAATTTTCCGAGCCAAAAATTTGTGTCTATGTTGGGAATATGTTTCAAATCGAGCATATGATTGTAGGGCTTAGATTGTTACACAATTCTTATTTTTTATCTTTAATTTCAATTATTAATAGATTCAATAATTATATTAACAAATAAATCTTAAAAAATTATCATTCCTTTCAACAACAAATATAAAAGCTATTTTATTGAGAATAAATATTATGTTGAAGGTTAATATATATTCTTACGATAAAATTAGGATTATTATCGATAATAAAAATTAAGTCAAACTACGTACATAACCTTCGTGAAATAAAATATATTTTTATAAATAGTCTTTACAAGAATCTTAATTTTTTGACGAACTCGATTAAAAAGACATAAAATTTTCATACGAATAATCTGAAATTTCTCGTGCATGGCACGGGTCACTACACTAGTACACTATTATATTCATGCTAAAATACATTGTGTTGCCTGCAAAAAAAAAAAAATTTGTTCTTCTCCTCCTCTTGTTCTTTCTATCTCAAATGTAGTTCTCTCATTTAGTTACTGTTTGTGCCTAAAAATACGACGAGTGTGGAACGCGTGAAGAGATACGCGTAGGAAGACTGTGCCGAAGCGACGAGAGAAAAGGAGGATGTCGTCGACGTGACGAGATGTGGCAAAGGTCTCGTTTATCTTGAAGATTTGGTCGGCCGAACATATTTTATCTTATTCCTATTATATTATTGTAATTGGTAAAAGATACGGTAAAGAATATCTTTTACTTTGTTTGTTATATCGTTATTTAGAAAAAAGGAAGAGATAAAATCTCGTTTCCTAAAAGATATTATTAGGGTTAGCCTATATATAGAGTCTAACACATGCTTTGTAAGTATTCAGCCACCATTACGAGTAATACCAAGTTCAAGCTTCACCCTAAATTCTTCTCTCGTTCTAAATTGTTCTTGAGTGTTGAGATTATACTGTATTCTTTGATTTTTGCCCTACAATTGCTTAGTTATCTTCTCGTAGGTAATTTCGCTACAAACAATTGGCGCCCACTGTGGGGCAAGATCAAAAAGGTATCGTCTTTCCATACGAAAAGAGCTTCTTTTTTGCAGGAAATCATGACAAGTCCGACCAACAGCCCGCGCGATGGTGAAAAAAGATCCGAAGAAGAAGATCAAGTAACGATTCCTCTCATTCCGGTGGAAGAAGACGCAAGAAAAAGTCTCGAAACCACCCATGGCACTCCAAAAAGAAGTGCTCCCGTGGAGAAACAAGGGGTAGACGGTGAAGTAACCGACGTGGCCGCCGTCCGAGCGCATTTCGAGTCCTTCGAAAAATCCCAGGCTGAAGCCATGTACGCGAGCGAGAAAACGGCGTCGGAGCTCACTAAGGAAAACGAGAGACTGAACTCCATAATCAGGGAACTCAAAGCGGGTTCCACAGGGCCACGTGCCTACGTTCGCGGTCAAAGTGTCGTCCGACACCTTGATATGGATGCAGCAGTGGTTTGAAGACTCACCTCCCGAGAGAAACGATTCAGAAAAACAAACCCAAGGAAAAGATGACGTCGAACGCCGTCGCTGCGCTCGTAGCGCAACAGGTCGGAGCCTTAAGAAAGGAGATGATGTTGATGCCCGGGGCTCCCAAATCCATAATCCCTGAGCACGAGTTCAGATTTCAAGAGATTCCTTTTGTTGCCACCATCGTCGCCCAGAAGATCGCCAAGAAGTTCATCGTCGCCCAGAACATGTCTTGCTCTACAAGGCCAAGCTCTCCACAAGTCCAATTGAGCCAGAATTAAAGGAAGCAATGATGTGCAAGTTCTTTAGCTCAACGCTGAAAGGTCCAGCCTTGACGTGGTTCATCCACTTACCCAAGGGAAGTATCTCCTCCTACGCCGAGCTCTCCAACCTGTTCCGACTACAATTCGCCAGCAGTAAGTTGTTTGCAAAGCAACCCTCAGGTCTCCATTACATGCGTATGAACAGAGGCGAAACCATAAGAGCCTTTATGAAGCGTTTCAATGACGAGAAGATTACAATCCTAGATTGTAGCGAAGCCACCGCTGCCGACGCGTTCAGACGCGCACTTCCCCGAGATAGTGACCTGTACAAGGAACTGCCGAAGACTCGCCCTGAATCATTCGTCTCAACTAGGGAAAGAGCCATGGAAGCCATACGCTTAGAGGAGGATCTCCTAAGGTACAATGAAGAAAGTTCTCGATCTCCACGTAGGCGGACTCCTCCACGTAGGAATTCTCCTCCACGTCGACACAACGATCGACATCAGGAACGGGGAGAACGTCACGAAAGGAGAAATAAGTCGTTCCAAAGAGAACCACAAACGGTGCATGCTGTGAGCGAAGTTGATAGCGTCTATATGGTGGACAAAGGTATCTCTATGAAGATCGACGCGTTGCGAGTCATGAGCGCAATGGAAGGGTTACGCGACATGCAATGGCCAAGAAAGCCAAATCCTGGAAGGAGGCCCGAAACAGGGAAGAGGTACTGCGAGTTCCATAACGATACGGCTCACACGACGGATGGTTCTTACACCCTGAGAAAAGAGGTGTTAAGGTTGCTGAAAAGAGGAGATTTGAAAGATCTACTCTCCAAAGAAGGAAGGAACGCGTTTGAAGGGGTGAAGAGAGAAAAGAAGTCCCCTACTCCTCCTCCACCTCCGTCAAGTCATACCCGGACTATACACACCATCTTCAGAGGCTCTTCCGCGAGCGGCTACACCGCATCCGCCGCTAGAAGGAACATTAAGATTCTACGCGACTATAGTGATATGACGTGAGTTTACCAAATCCGCCCTTCCAGAAGAAATTACCCGGTCACGTTCGAGGAGCCAAACGAGATGGTGGAGCATCACGACGGGTTAGTTATCTCCCTCACCGTCAGCAATTGCCTGGTCAAGAGAATCCTCATAGACAACGGGAGTTCCGCCAACGTGATCACTACATCCGCTATAAAAGAGCTCGGACTATCCAACAACGACGTCGTGAAAAAACACGTTCCTCTAGTGGGATTCAGTGGTGAAGTAGCAAGCATGTTGGGAGAAATTACATTGGCAACCTATGCAATGGGGTATCAATATACAAGCGAAGTTTGCGGTGATGGATATCGAATCGCCATACAACATTATCCTAGGAAGACCTTGGCTACACGACATGAAAGTTGTACCCTCGACGTACCATCAGTCTTTAAAATTCCCATCTCCATGGGGGATCCAAGAGATCAAAGGCGAACTTCAAGTCGCGAGAGAATGCTATAGCATTGGAATGAAAAAAGCCACTAAGTCATCATTAGGCAAAGAAAAGAAAGCGTAGCAATCAAGGAATCACGAAGGAAAAGCTAGGGATGGAAAGTCGGTCCCTGACACGATGAGAAAAGCAAAGTCTGACAAGCAAGAGGATACCAATCCACCAAGTAAGTACGAGCAAAAAATCCAAGCAAAGAGCAACAACTTAAGCTACATGTTCCTGAAGCACCATCCACCATAAGTCTAAAGAAGTGATATGAATTTCCAAATTTCCTAGCATTATTTCCTTTGTGTTCTTTCTTGCGTGAGAAGGATTAGTTTCTTTCAACAGTTTCAATAAATTTAGCGTCATTATCTTAGCGTCGAAGCGACAAGGGGTCGCGACGACTAGGGGTAAGCGTCGGTGTCGAAGTCTGTCAGTTCATTATGCGTTTTCTTTATTAATATATGAGTACACTCCTTTTTCTCCGACGTGTTAAAGTATGCCGAGTTGTTCCATTTCCAAATTACTTGCTCTCTGTCTATGACGTAACATCAAGCTTAATAAGGCCGCGGCGAAAATCCGCGTCGGGGAGGAGTTTCGTTAGCCTACGCGTTCAAGGCTCCATCTACGCGTAGACAACGTTAGCCAAATCGCCGACTCCGAGTCGACGCTTCCCATGATTGTTAGCGACGTGTGGCAATGAAGCCCGGCACCTCACGAAACCGGCACGACCCTCTGAGCGAAGAAGGGAAACATATCGCCACGACCACTCTCTAGGAACGCGTACTCGCGCCTTCCACGGCCCCTCTGAGAGTCATGAATCCACGGGCAAAACGCCAAACCGGAAGGGATGTGTCCACCGGCATCGTAAGTCCTAACAATCTAGAAATCGGACGCCACACGATGAATAGGCCCGTCGATTAAAAGAGTTCGACGTCGATCTAACGCTAGCGTGAGGCAACGGACCCACCTTAAAAGTAAGGGGTAACGTCACAAGCTGATAAAACCACACGCTGACCTATGTCCGCCACTCGCTTCAGGGTTCGGAGGAAATGCTGGACCCAACCTTCATATAAGCCGACAATGTAACTAAAGTAGCCGCAATGACCATATCGCCCCCATCAAGCGAGGAAAAATCCTCTAAGACGTTCACCAAGAACAAAATATCACACTAGGGGTAGAAAACCACACCTTAAAAGATAAAGTAGCAATAGCAAAAGCAAAAGCCAAAGGACCAAACCTACGTACTCGCAAACGAGCTACGCGTAGAGGGTCGCGGAAGTTAAAAGTCAATAAGAAAAAGGTTCTACACCCACGCGAAGCAAAATACACGCACCAAAGCAAAGTACGTAAGATATCAAGGCCAGATAAAGGATAAACTCCCAAGACGTCTGCAACGCAAAGAATGACGCGTGAGATGCAAGAAACAAAGTATGAAACACGATAAGTAAAGAAGAGTCCAAGAATCTTTGATAGCTCTAACCTAGTCTACAAGGAGCCTAGGTCAAACCTACCAAAAGGGGTAGGACTACTCGAGGAGACATGAAAAACACCCAAAGCCGAGGAGTGCATAGGATACGCGTCAAAACAAGACCGAGACCACCTGCCCGTAAGAAGATAAGGAAGTCAAGGAGCGCCCCCGAGGCAAAGAAATTGGAAAGACAAAGGTTGACTCAAAGGGATCCAAAAGTTACTCACCCAACTCATGGACAAATACGCCATCAAAAGCATACCTGGACGCAACGACATACTCCAAACATAAAAGATCTCGGAGACACCTTCATCAACAAGTAAGCATTTCCAAAATACGACGTTATATTATAGAAGTCCATCATGAAGGGCGAGAACGAAAAGTATTTACAAGAAAACGCCCCGAAGACCGGCGACGCGTAAACAAAAAAAAAGAAAATCACAAAGAATCGCTATCAGACTCAGAAGAGCCCGACGAGGAGCCATCCGCGTCCTCATACTCGTGTTCATCCTCTCCCTCGTCTTCAGAATCTTCCAAGACAGCTTCTTCACCAGCATCTTCGTCATCTTCAAAGCCATCATTAGGATCAACCTCGTTAAGATGAGGGACATCATCCTCCATAACGTGAGGATTTGCCGAAGGATTCATAGGCGTAGGTCCTTCCTCGACGCCTTCAGGGAGCTCCGCGAACGCTTTATGAAACTCCCTTCGCTCCTTCACTGGGTCCCAACCGTGGTATTTACCAACAGCATACTGTTCAATGACCTCCACACGAGAAAGCCAAGACCAATAAAGCTTCACCTTTTTGAGCTCGGAAGCAAGCTTCTTCTCCACCTTAGCCTTCTCGTCCTCCAGGGTAGCAATTCTCGCCTCCGAATCTTCAACCTGTTTAAGCGCCTCCGCAACCTTTTCTTGAGCTTCATTTTCCGCCTTACGTGACGCCTCAACCGTCGCGTTAAGCTCCTTAATCTTCGCCTCGTCGTCCGATTGCTTGGTCTCCATAGCTTTCATCCGATAGACAAAATCAGAGAAACGCCCAGAAACGCACAACGAAGATTGAAAAGCCTAAAAAGGAGAAGATAAAGAGGTCAGAATAGAATCAAAGACAAGAGACTCGGCGTAAAAAGCAAGAAAAACCTACCTGCCATTGCGTAGCAAGAGCCTCTCCTATCACATCTTCCGTCTCCATCGACAAATAGTAGTCAAGCGACAGGGGATTTTGAAGCCCCTTCATAGCGGGCAAAAACAACCTTCCAGACGCGACGACGCGGGAGATAACTCCCGGGAAGTCGTCCACGGTCTCGTAGTCGAAACTCAACCTCTCGACAACCTTCTCCATACCCTTACGAGACTTCTTCACCGGGATTAAAGAAGGAGATGGAGACGAAACGAGAGAAATCATTGGCGTGATCTGGATAGGAACCTCAGAAGCAGTTCCCTCTCCGGTACGACTCCTCTTCCGCGACGCGATGAGAGCGGACGCGGATTGTCCTCCACTGCGAACGCGCGAAAGATCCGCGGATACTAAAAGATCAACAAGAAAAAGAGTTAAGACCCTCAAAGCAAAAAGAAAACAAGTAAAAGAGCGTGAACACGTTACTAGTCAAGGCCGCTGAGGCAATACGATGACCCTTCCCGTCGTGACCATGAAAAGTTCGATCACTCTCAAGGATCTCGAGAAGTCTGTCAATAACCTTCTTAGTCTCCCGCCTCACCACGATAGCATTTGTGTTAACTGCAAGGAAGAACAAAATAAAATAAGACATCAACGAGTAACGACATGTGCAACAAAGATCTGAAAGAAAAAGCGAACTTACTCGCAGGATTCCAGCACTCGATCAACCAAGAACACTCCTCACCAAGAGTCGATTTTTTGACAAAATAGAAGAAGTCGGCTCAGTGACGATCATCCTGACTTCCCTCGATGGCGATCCTAGCCGCCTTAGGTCTTGATTTAAGACCTACTCTCCCAACCGTTTTGGTTTGAACGTTTAAGGAATAAGCAAGGTCGTCGACGGCAATCTCGACGCCATGTTTCTCTTTTACATCGTCTAGAGCACCAAAGATTCTCCAGACACTCGGCAGAAGCTGACCTACGGCAACTCCTAGTGTAAGTATGAACGCCTTCGTCAACAGCGAGAAAGGAAACCGATGACCAGTAAGGAAAGGGTACTCGTATACCGCAATCCATCCTGGGCGATGTGCATCGGCAAATACCCCTTGAGGAGGTATCTCAATCTCCACCCCGGGACCAAGATTCGCCAACGATCTCAGTCTCTCGACATCACGTGCCTCTGTCGATTTGCAATCAGAATCCTTCAAGATGAATTTTGGTACGTAGAAAGAAGCCATTTTTGGAGATTAAAAGAAAGAGCGAGAGAGAAATCTGAAGAAGGGAGAAGCAATTGAACTCTTTGAGCGTAAGCAAGAGATGTTCAAAGTAGACGAATTGTAGAAGAAGTAGGAGAAAATTGAAGATCCTCTCTTTATATAGTCAAAGAGATCGCGAAGAATATGGGAGAGAGTTCAACGGCATTATAGCCGTTGAGAAACTAGCCGTTATAATTGAACGTTACCGGCACAGATAACGAAGCCCCTTGCCTGTCACGTGGGAATGATTGGAGGAGAATGACGATCGAAGCTTTGCGACCATATTAAAAAGACAAGTGACGTAATCATCAACGCGTTCCTAATGCAATGAAGATGTATTCCTTGAAGAAAGAAGGCGTCTCGCAGCTCTACTAGACGTTAAGCCCTGTAAGACGCCTTAGGGGTATTGTTTGTGCCTAAAAATACGACGAGTGTGGAACGCGTGAAGAGCTACGCGTAGGAAGACTGTGCCGACGCGACGAGAGAAAAGGAGGATGACGTCGACGTGACGAGACGTGGCAAAGGTCTCGTTTATCTCGAAGATTAGGTCGGCCGAACATATTTTATCTTATTCCTTATTATATTATTGTAATTGGTAAAAGATACGGTAAATAATATCTTTTACCTTGTTTGTTATATCGTTATTTAGAAAAAAGGAAGAGATAAGATCTCGTTTCCTAAAAGATATTATTAGGGTTAACCTATATATAGAGGCTAACGCCTGCTTTGTAAGTATTCAGCCACCATTACGAGTAATACCAAGTCCAAGTTTCACCCTAAATTCTTCTCTCGTTCTAAATTGTTCTTGAGTGTTGAGATTATACCGTATTCTTTTATCTTTGCCCTACAATTGCTTAGTTATCTTCTCGTAGGTAATTTCGCTACAAACAGTTACTACCTTTTAGCCTTGAGTTTTTATATGTTTGGTATGTTACTTCATAAAAGTTTCTATGAATTTTTTTTTAAAAATGTTTGACATGTTAGTTTTTCTCATACAAACACACAAAACCGTCTTTGAATCAATCTTGAGAAGTCTCCCTATGCTTGCAACTAGTTTCATCAACACTGCCTCTTCATAAAGAATAATCGACAAGTTGTTAGTACGAACTCAAGCTGGCGAGGTAGTTATGACATTCGTGCGATCGAAGTCCAAGGACCAAGGCTTCACAATAAGGTAATGACCATATAGAGTTCAGGGGTCGCTCGTAAGTGCACGGATGTAGTCATTTTCAGTCTCAAATCGAACCAAATAATAACCCTTATGAAGGTCAAGAAGAGACATTGTCCCCGTTGGCTTCTATAGATCTCTAACCTTCTTCTCCATAGTCGCAAAACGAACAAAACTCCTAATGGTTTGGACGTACATCATAGAGGATTTCCAAGGAGTGCACAAAACTTTGATCGCTTCCAGGGTGATGGAAACAACTGCATGTGTTGATGCTATCACCCCTACGAAAAGAGACATTAATCTTTGCTTTCCAAAAATTTCGACGTTGGGGCGGGACAGTGTTGCCTGGAGTCGCCAACCACCATATCCTTCCATGTCCTTTGCTTTTTATGAGGAACTTTGGGCAGCCTAGAATGAAGACCATCATCAGTTTGCAATAGAACATGGTAATCGAAGGTTAAAGGGCAATCGATGGGGATTGGGGAGCCATCGAAAGCTATTAGGATTCTCTATAGTCTAGAGAGAAGTAAGAACTCCTTTTAGGCAAAAGATTTATATAGTACTTTCAATTCATTCATAAGTTGTGTGATAAAAGCTATCTAATTTCTTGTCACCCACGCAGCTCGAACTCTCGATCTAAGGGTAGTAGGGGAGTCCCTAACCGTTGAACTAGAGTGAGAAATCAAAAACATAATAATTCTTGTCCTTTTCAATGTGACATTCAAATTAAATGGTTATTTTGCCGTGAAATTTTCATTTTCATATAATTTTCAATATTGCATCAATGTTCAAAATCTTAAAGTTGAAAATAATTTAAATTTTTACATAAAATATTGAACTTAGACCTGGCCAAACTAGGGCCGGCCCGCCCAACCCGCCCTAAAATTTGGGAGGATACGGGTAGGGGATTTTACCCATAAGGGCCGACCCTGTCCGACCCTTTTTTAAAGTGGGAGGATATGGTATCGGAGTAGGGCCCTGAGGGTCAGCCCTACCCGGCCCATATTATATATATATGATGAAAATGGATCAGATGCGAGTACTATTACCACGGCATAATTTTTTTAATAATGTGTTTTTGGATTTTTTTGTTGAATTCGATTATGAGGATTGTTATGTAAGCATGCATTTTGGACCTTTTTAGTTTTTAGCATGCGTTTTTGGTTGGTGAATTGCTTGTAAGCACTAAACTAATTTTGAATGTTTTAGTAACACGGTTTTTGATATTTAATTTCTCTGTGTAAGTAGTTGAGGGCCGTCCTGCGGGCCGCCCCGAGGGCCCTAATGGGAGGATATGGGTAGCGGAATTGGCCCATTTTATATGGGAGGGTTTGGCCCGACCCTGGTAAATGGGTAGAATTTGGAATTAGGCCCTGCCCTGCCCTGGCCCGGCCCAAGCCCTAGTTTGGCCAGGTCTAATTGAACTGTTTGAAGTTAAAACAATTTAGATTTCTAAGATCCGAGTCAATATTACTTACAAATTCAGTATTACTTATGTCATTAGCATTTTATTGGTCTACCGGGAAAAGAAGTTGTCGAAGTTATGTAAGAATAACACATAGAATTTGCATAATGAAGTAAAATAATGACGACGGGGTGAAAACTAGGAGAGTTGAACAGTTTGCAAACTCCATTACTACATGGCTTGTAACGGATGAAGGACGAAATAACAAAGGACGCCCTGGAGTTCGAATTGAAGGTAGAGAAGGACACATGTGCAACCCTTCTGAATGAAAGATAGGGGAGTAGAGGAAGTGAGTTAGAAATGGAATCAATCTGATTTTTTTATTGGGTATTGGGCTGGTAATAAGATTGAATCAAATGAAAGTATAAATGATGTGAGATTGAAATGAGTTGAGATTAATACTGTGACCCATCTGAATTGGGTTAATTTTGATGCATTAAATTTTGGGAGTGACATTTAATAAAGTGAAATTTATTACCTAACATTTAACTTTATATTATATAAGATAAGATATATATATTAGAATTATGATATAAGGATGTGTTAATTTCTAAATTTATCACTTGAAACAATTGTTTTTTTTTATGAAAGTACTATTACTCCTGTTACTTCAAGTCTTGGTATAATGTAAGATGTATAGTTCATTGACTGCAAACTTCACAATATATGGCCTATAACTTCAAACTTTACCCTAGTTCCTATTACTTCAAACTTTGCACTAGCACCTAATACTCTAGTTGGTTATTACTTCAAATCTTGTCAATCTTCTTTGTGTATGGGTGTATGATCTATTTATAAAATATTGTAAAATAAATTATGAGTTTTTTATAAAGCAAAATTCCTAATACAAATGAGAGATCTTCGTATCTTTCTTCCTCTGCTCAAATATTTATATCATTGAAATTATTTTCAACCATTATTTAAAATAATAATAATATTAGTTTAAAACAATCTAAATTAATCACAACTTTAAATTTATGAATAGAAAGTCAAGTGAATACGACCTTTTTAATTAAAAATTCACTTTCGAGATTTTTATAGTAATAAAATATCGGGGGACTTGAATGCACCACAAATTTTACTTATTGAGCCAATATACTAAACGCTATGTGATTGCCTTCAATTTCTTTTACTTGATTTTTCTAAATTGCGCTTAAAATTCTCGGCTCAAAATCTAAAATTACCGGCTAACAAATTAAACCCTAAAATATTTTGAATGAATTTCTTTTATATGTGAACTCTTACTATTTGCACTGTTGTTGAATTGATCTAAATTTTAATTTAAACTTAAATTTTGAGATCATATTTACGTGACTTATTTAATACGGAGTAATTGAGATAATTTTTAGTATGTTCTTTTGGCTCAAATACCGAAAACCATCCTTAAAAAGGGTCGATTTGCTCAAAACCACCCCTTAAAAATCATTTTAGAGAAAACCACCCTTAAACGTACTCCGTTAGCCAAGAACCACCCCTCTATTATAATTCTGTTAGTTTATTAAATTAATATTATTAATTTTTTTTAAATAAAGATCACTTTACTTCAAAACTTTTTATTTACTTCAAAACTTTAAAAAATGGGTAAAAATTGTAATTAAGCCAGAATTTAGGATAAATGGGTCATCTTCTTCAATTCGCCGCCGATCGATCATCTCCATATTCCAACCCTACTTGAAAATCAACACCGCCCAACCCTCCCTCTTCGACAACACATGTTGCAGATCTGCGCCGCCTTCGTCTTCTTCTTCAACCTAACTTCGCGCTTCCGTCTCGCCTATCTCGGATCTGCGTCGCCTCGCTCGGATTTACACCGCCTCGCTCAGATCTACACCGCCTCGCTCGGATTTAATGGCGGATCTGTGTCGTCTTCTCGATTTCGCCTCGCCTCGCCCAACCCCGCATCGCCCCGTCCAGCCCCGCCTCTCCCCGTCCCGCAACCGGTCTCGACTGTGCAACCCTAATCCGCCATTAAATCTTGTTCGAGCTTCCTCCATGGAAGCTTCAATCTGTTTTTTAATGTAGACAATATCTTTAGGCTCCGTCTATATGCACACGTTTTTTTTTGCTAAATGCACACTAATCTGATTAGTGCGGTAAGAGTTGCAGTACACTTCTGTGCGTTAAGGATTACCGCACAAAAGGGCTCCGGGGCATCCGCACAAAATGGCTCCGGGGCATTGTTGGAATGTTTTCTGAAACATATATGAATCTGGTGCGGTAATTCTTACCGCACAGATATGTGCGTTAACAATTAACGCACCACGTTAATACGAGATTAACAAAAAAAAAAGATTTTGATTAAGTTAAACACCTGCACAGGATTTGTTATTTTTTTAATTAATAAATTTTTTTTAAAAAATATTTAAATAGTAATATCTTGTGCGTTAACTCTTACCGCACAGATCTGTGCGGTAAGAGTTAACGCACGGGATTAAAAAAAAATATTAAAAAAATTAAAATTTTGATTAAAAAAATTCCTGTGCGGTAACCTTTACCGCACAGATTTTTTTTTTAATTTTTTAATTTTGTTTTTAATGTTTTTTTAATTAATCGCGCAGATTTTATTTTAAATAAAATATATCTGTACGGTAAATATAACCGCACAGATCTAATAATTATCGCTTCAGTCTCATTGCTCTAGTGGTAAGGCATTGTGCATCTTTGTAAGGTCTCAAGTTCGAGTCTCAACTCCAACACTAAATCTTTTATCTTTTATTTTATTTGTGAAAAATAAATAGAAGAAGAGGGTGAGAAGGATTGAACTTGAGACCTTATGCACAAATATTTGGTGTGAAACCACCACACTAATGAGTTCTCATGATATGTTTGTAATTTTATTATTACATGTTACAATAGAACTTGGTTCTATCTTATTTTATTATTAATTTTTTTTTTATCTTGGTCCCATATAATTATTGAATTAATTATAATAATAAATTCAAAAAAAAATATTATTCAAATAATCAGATGTTTTGTATTATTATTATTTAGCCTTTTTAATATATATTATTATTTGAATATTTTTACTATTTTTCATGTTTTGATAAATCTTTTTATATAAAAATACTACAATTATAAAACAATAAAACTTATATTACTTTTTAAGATAAAAAAAGTATGATAATCAATATTAATCTCAATTTAATCTTTCAATAAATTCTAGACATGACAAACGACCCAAACGCTAAAATGCCTTAAATGGGCTTAAGGCCCAATTTGACAAAACGATGTCGGAATGGAATGAAACTTGATTTCAATGCCTATTAGAGATATTTGACCATGTGGGTAACTTCCAATCACAACTTCTAACTTTTCAAATAACACCTCCTTTATAAATATCAAACTAGTGATAACTCTCTAACTTGTCGCAATATGTATGGTCTACAACATCGATGATGATTATTGTTGACAAAATTATAAAACTTAGTCTTATTAGGCATATAAAGTACCAATAAGGTCTCGCTCAAACAAAACGAGGCTCGAAACTATACGTAATGGGCTTCCTCTAATTCCCGAACTGTTTGCGTAATGGGCTTAAGGCCCAATTAGTTTTATTATAAAACAATAAAACTATACGTAATGGGCTTAAGGCCCAATTTGACAAAACTTTTAGCGTTTACGTATAGTTTTGAGCCTCGTTTTGTTTGAGCGAGACCTTATTGGTACTTTATATGCCTAATAAGACTAAGTTTTATAATTTTGTCAACAATAATCATCATCGATGTTGTAGACCATACATATTGCGACAAGTTAGAGAGGTATCACTAGTTTGATATTTATAAAGGAGGTGTTATTTGAAAAGTTAGAAGTTGTGATTGGAAGTTACCCACATGGTCAAATATCTCTAATAGGCATTGAAATTAAGTTTCATTGCATTCCGACATCGTTTTGTCAAATTGGGCCTTAAGCCCATTTAAGGCCTTTTAGCGTTTGGGTCGTTTGTCATGTCTAGAATTTATTGAAAGATTAAATTGAGATTAATATTGATTATCATACTTTTTTTATCTTAAAAAGTAATATAAGTTTTATTGTTTTATAATTGTAGTATTTTTATATAAAAAGATTTATCAAAACATGAAAAATAGTAAAAATATTCAAATAATAATATATATTAAAAAGGCTAAATAATAATAATACAAAACATCTTATTATTTGAATAATTTTTTTTTTTGAATTTATTATTATAATTAATTCAATAATTATATGGGACCAAGATAAAAAAAAATTAATAATAAAATAAGATGGAACCAAGTTCTATTGTAACATGTAATAATAAAATTACAAACATATCATGAGAACTCATTAGTGTGGTGGTTTCACACCAAATATTTGTGCATAAGGTCTCAAGTTCAATCCTTCTCAAAAAATAAATAAAAGATTTAGTGTTGGAGTTGAGACTCGAACTTGAGACCTTACAAATGATGCACAATGCCTTACCACTAGAGCAATAAGACTGAAGCGATAATTATTAGATCTGTGCGGTTATATTTACCGCACAGATATATTTTATTTAAAATAAAATCTGCGCGATTAATTAAAAAAAATTTAAAAATTTAAAAAAAAATCTGTGCTGTAAAGGTTACCGCACAGGAATTTTTTTAATCAAAATTTTAATTTTTTTTTAATCCCGTGCGTTAAATCTTAACGCACAGATCTGTGCGGTAAGAGTTAACGCACAAGATATTATTATTTAAATACTTTTTAAAAAAAATTTATTAATTAAAAAAATAACAAATCCTGTGCGGTAAGAGTTACCGCACAGGTGTTTAACTTAATCAAAATCTGTTTTTTTTTGTTAATCTCGTATTAACGTGGTGCGTTAATTGTTAACGCACATATCTGTGCGGTAAGAATTACCGCACCAGATTCATATACGTTTCAGAAAACATTCCAACAATGCCCCGGAGCCCTTTTGTGCGGTAATCCTTAACGCACAGAAGTGTACTGTAACTCTCACCGCACAGATTAGTGTGCATTTAGCAAAAAAAAAACGTGTGCATATAGACCAAGCCTATCTTTATGTAATTGTTTAAATTTAGGATCTGGACTAGGGTTGAAGAAGATGACCAATTTAACCCATATTTTGGCTTAATTACAATTTTTACCCATTTTTTAAGTTTTGAAGTAAATAAAAAATTAGGACTAAGTCTTTAAAGTGTTTTTTATTAAAAAAATTAATTAAAACAATTAATGATATTAATTTAATCAAACTAACAGAATTATAAAGGAGAAGTGGTTCTTGGCTAACGGAGTACGTTTAAGGATGATTTTCTCTAAAATAATTTTTAAGGGGTGATTTTGAGCAAATCGACTCTTTTTTGAGGTAATTTTTTTTAAAGTTGATTTTCGGTATTCGAGCCTATTCTCTTTGCATTTTACTGGATCCCTTCGCACCTACTGGCTAGTGGCTACTAGTATCCGTATCACGTTGTTTTCTTTCCTTAATCGAGAAAAAAATAACAAAATGACGTTTGTACCCTCTTTATCGTCTCAAATTAAGTCAACAGCCAGAGTAGTTAGTACGGAGTAGTATCAGTCTTGTCTGCTTAACAGCAAAGCCTCTGCTAAAACAGCCTAATCCCCAGCTCCTCCTCCAGTCTTCCCTTTCTTTAATCAGAAAAACACCTCCTTCTCATTAAACAATTCCCCTGTTTCTAGTTTTCTACAGAGCTTCATTAACAATCTTACCCCCTTTGTACTCTTTCTTATCTTGAAGAGAGAGAAGAGAGAAAAAACCACTTGCTTCTTCTCCTCGCTGTCTCTTCTACGATTTCTGCAGCCTCGGAGTTCGAAACCCTAGGCATTTTGCGCTTCAGGTGGACAATCGATCTAGGTTTTGCTTAATTCCTTCTTTTTCTTTCGTGTTTGTCCGTTTCTGCACTATCTGTTGATGTGAGAGTGAGTGAGTGAGATTGCCAGATCGGACCATGACGGACGCCCAAGGCGACGTAGGGACTGTCATTCCTGATACGGAGATGAGCTTTGGTGATAATGGTGGAGCTGGAGGTTTTAGTTGTGGCGAGGTCACGCCGAATGCTGCGCCGAGTACGGGAGGACCGGTTCCGGCTTCATTGGCTGTGTCGGGGTCGTTCAAGGAAGGGAAGAGTTCGTCGAGGAGGAGACCGTCAAGGCGGCCAAGCTTTGACTCCGATGACTTCATTAATCTGCTGCACGGCTCGGATCCGGTCAAGGTTGAACTGAATCGTTTGGAGAATGAAGTGAGAGGTTAGAATGCAATCGGATCCCGTGATTTTGGACTTGTTTTGTGGAAGTTTGTTTGGTTAGTTTTTTTGTTATGAATTTGGATTTGCACTTATTTGGTGTTCGTTGTCGCACAGATAAGGATAGAGAGCTGTTGGAGGCACAGGCGGAGATTAAGGCCCTCCGGTTGTCCGAGCGTCTCAGAGAGAAGGCCGTTGAAGAGGTTCATCAATAATCTTCTTATTTGTTTTTTCCCCTTTTGGCCTAGTTAGCCGTTCACTCTTGATTTTGTGAACAAATTCGATGAAAAATACAAGGATTACATGTAAAAAATTAGCCTCCTTAGTTGATTGAACTGGTTTTTGACTGCTGGTGAAATTCATCTCTGATTTCACTCGAGATATTTCAGTATTGTTATGTTTGCAAGACAAATTTAAGAAGCTTGAAACTCTTGTGCATTCCAAAGTTATCCGGTGGTTGGCTGATTAGGTATTGCAGGATTTAGTTATATACTGGCAGACCTCAGACATTTAAGATGTATTGTTTCCAAATCAGCAGGAGCTGCAAATGGCCCTTGTGTGTCTATATGACAAAATAGCTGCAATTTCATTGACTTACCATATTTGTTTTGTTGCAGTTTTCCTATTGTTTGAAGTCTTAACAATCTTTTTCTTTATTGTACTGGTTCTTATTGAGGTCTGAAGGGTTTGGGATTTGGGTGAGGCAGATGGTTCCTGAAGTCTGAAGGGTTTGGGAAATTTGAGATAATCTTTCTCTGTTTACTTGTTTAGCATTAGCACTGTTCTTATTGTTTTATAGCGTGCTATTCATAACCTATTAATGAATTAAATTTTAAAGATCTCAGCTAAACCAATTCTCTCCCTTTCCTCGTTTTATTTCTGTGTCTAATAGCTTACTGAAGAATTGGGAAAGGTGGATGACAAGCTCAAGCTCACTGAAAATCTTTTGGAAAGCAAGGTTGTGCCTTGAACCTCTTACCAATTGATCTAATGTGGACAATGTGAATCTAAGCTTGTATTGCTTTTCAGAATCTTGAAATCAAGAAAATCAATGATGATAAAAGAGCTGCCATGGCAGCTCAGTTTGCTGCCGAGGCAACCCTTAGAAGGGTTCATGCTGAAAGAAAGGATGATGACATGCCTCCTATTGAGGCCATCCTTGCACCACTGGAAGCTGAACTTAAGCTTGCTCGTCTGGAGGTAATATTTGTTAGTCGTTTGATCTCCCTTTTTAACATATAACTACTATCATGCCTTCATGGGATATACATATTTCTTCGTTTTTTGTAGATAGCGAAGTTACAAGATGACAATAAAGCACTAGACCGTCTTACAAAATCAAAAGAAGCTGCTTTATTAGATGCTGAGAGGACAGTACAATCTGCCCTTGCAAAGGCTTCTATGGTTGATGATTTGCAGAACAAAAATCAGGAATTGATCAAACAAATTGAAATATGTCAGGTATGCCATAATTTAGACTTTTCTTTTGGATTTGATTGATTTAAGTTTACATACTTAAATTCACGCGTATTGCTTGGATTTGGTAGGAAGAAAATAAGATCTTGGACAAAATGCATCGTCAGAAAGTTGCTGATGTTGAGAAACTTACGCAAACAGTTCGGGAATTAGAGGAAGCTGTCTTAGCAGGCGGTGCAGCTGCTAATGCTGTGAGGGATTACCAGCGGAAAGTGCAAGAAATGAGTGTAATTTCCTTTCCTGGAAACTTTCTTCACTAAGTTACAGTGTTATTTGTATTTTTTTTCTCTTTTGCCACAAAAAATTCATTCTTATGCCTTTGTCATTCTGATCCTCAGGAAGAAAGGAAAACATTGGACCGGGAGCTGGCTCGTGCAAAGGTGACTGCAAATAGGGTGGCAACAGTGGTTGCTAACGAATGGAAAGATGCTAATGACAAGGTTATGCCAGTCAAGCAATGGCTCGAAGAGCGGCGATTCTTGCAGGTAGCCTTTCATTTTCTTCTACCTGTCTCTCTTGATTTTCTAAGACCTGCTACAGCCTATAGGTTCTTTTGATTTTCAGTCTCATCCAACTCATGTGCTTATTGTTTTCTAAATCCACTCTTGTAGGGAGATATGCAGCAATTAAGGGATAAGCTTGCTATAGCAGAGAGAACTGCAAAATCTGAAGCACAGCTGAAAGTAGGATTATTCTTTTACTGGAAACTTCAGATAGCTGCTGTTTTACCACACATATTGATTATCTGTTTGTTCTGGGGCATCTGTTTCCTTTAGGAAAAATATCAACTGCGTCTCAAGGTGCTAGAGGAGAACTTAAGGGGAACTTCAAGTGGAAGTAGCCGAACTACACCTGAAGGAAGAAGTATAAGTAATGGGCGTCGTCAGTCTCTTGGTGGAGCTGAAAATATCTCTAAAGCCAATGGGTTTTTACCCAAGAGAACACCTTCTCTTCAGTCAAGATCTTCGTTAAGTTCTAGCACTAGTATGATAATGAGACATGCTAAAGGGGTATCAAAGTCATTTGACGGTGGCACAAGGTCATTAGACAGAGGTAAAATACTGTCGAATGGAAGCAGTCCTAGTTATAACCTTAGAAGATCTTCCGAGGCAAAGAAAGATAATCAAACACAAACCTCTGAAGAAAACTTAGATGAAAAACCGAGTGATATTCAACCAGTAGAGTCCCAGGATTCTGTTCCAGGTGTGCTGTATGATTTACTACAAAAGGAAGTTGTAGCTCTGAGAAGAGCTGGTCATGAAAAAGACCAGGGCCTTAAGGATAAGGATGACGCAATTGAGGTAATCCTTCTTATCTTGTTTTTTTTTCCTTATTGATAAATTCATGACCTGTCACGTGATTGTGTTTACTTTGAATTCAGATGTTAGCAAAGAAAGTGGAAACTTTAACTAAAGCAATGGAAATTGAGGCCAAAAAAATGAGAAGGGAAGTGGCTGCCATGGAGAAAGAAGTGTCTGCCATACGGCTTGAGAAGGAACAGGAGAACAGGGCTAAGCGCTTTGCCAATGTTGCTGCTACCTCCAGGGCTCCTTCAACTTCAAGCTCTCAGACACTCACCGGAAGGTATGGTTTCTAATTATTTCAGAATTATGATGCTTCAGTGTTTTTTTACTGAGTTGTAGTAGTCATGTTATAAACATTGGATGAAACAGCATTCACTGCTTGTATGCATATATTGAAAAAGTAGTAAAGGCTTACAAAACTTTAATTTCGTTAGTTGTTACCTTGTATAGCAAGGCCTCATTACTGTGAAGTATGATGTGTACTCAAGTACTTCAAAGCGTTGGCATAGTCTGAGGTATTACCAAGATTCTACCGTATCAGAGTTGCAACTGTATAAAAAAGTACAGTTGATACAAATACCTTATGTTTCATTTTTTTGATCATTTTACATTTTAGCATAGTGGTTTGGTAAAGTAGCTTATGACACATAGTGAGCCTATGATTGGTCTTATGGCTGACTTGCCTGACTGTTGTGCCATACAGCAGTATGGTGTTTGATTAATAGGAGTCTTTTATTTTATATGGTTTTTATTTCCAATCAATGATTATAACTCCTGCAAAAAAATGATGCAGAAATGTGGGACGTGCTGGATTAACACGAAGCATCCAATAACAAGAAGCCTCATTTGCTGAATCTCCAAGTAGTAAATCTGCATAGTTCTTATTGTGCTGTGTGGTCTTTGATTAGTTATCTGCAAAACCGACGTGCGTCAGAAAGAGAGATTTCAGAACTACCACAAACAAAAAATTGTTAAAGAAGGTATTTGCTTGCTTCTAACCTTTAGGCTGCTACTACCCAACATGGTTAGAACTTGGTCTGTAAGTGAAATGGAGATGTTTGAATTTTGAGCTAACTGACATGGCAGGGAAGACACTTTCAGACGGGCAGTGGTGCGGGTTATTGTATAGATAAGCAATATTGGTTTCTATCACCCCCTTCTTCCCCGTTTCCCGCCTCTTACTTTCCTGCCCTTGTTATTTGTGTTGTGCTTTCAGGTAGTGTGATTGTTGTTTCAGTTGTTTGTTAATATTTATGTAATCAGATTAACAGGGTTTTCTACTAATGTGCTTTCTCATTTTGCTTTTCCTTTACAACTTGTTTTTAGCTCTTTTGATTCAATAATTCTGCATGTCTTTTAGGCTTTTTGATGTTTGTTTTTGGAAGGAAGCAATGTGAATAATGTAGGGAGCCAAAGGGAGTTGGGCATAAATGAAGTGGTCAAAATATTCGAGTTAATGTGCTTCGATAGTTTCAGTGTAAGACTTGTCAGACTGGAGATTGAGCTTCCCAGCAAGAGACCCATGTGATATGTTGGGTGGCTGGGCCCTTACGTATTTAAGATATGGTAAAGAAACAATAAAATTAGTAACTGTCCTTAATAAAAACAGAATGACTTTTTACCTGGAATCCAAATTGCGGCACTATCTGTGATTATACTTTCGATTTTACACCTTTTATTCGAATCCAAATCCTCCAAATTGTATAACCAACTAGCATTTTGGGGTCGTGTTATGCGCGGGTTTATATTATTTTAAATAAGTGTTATTGATTTATACTCCCTCCGTCCCAAAATATAAGGGACATTTGGTTTTCTAACACTATTCACAAGTTAAGAGAATCTTCTCGTTTTCTTCTAATATGTAAGAACAAATATAGGCATGTGAGATCTTGTTTGATTCGTCTCAACGAGTACTTTGACAATATATAAAAATTATAATATTTATCATCGTATATTTAGAGATATTAACGTTATAAAACGTGTCTCGACAAATGTGTCAAAAACAAATGTCCCTTATATTATGGGACAGAGGGAGTAGGAAAAAACCATCAACGTATTTTATTTTATTTATTTAAAATTTATTTTTTATGCAAATATTCTACATGTTGTGTGATATAAAAGGTTATAAGCCCTTGATTGATCGTTTTCTTAATTTCTTTTTGTAGGGTTTCTCTAGAAAAGTAATTTGAATATTTGATTAATGCTCATATTACATAGGCTGATATTATATAGACAAAATTTGTAATTTTTACCAACTTCTGGAGTAATCTTAAAGACAAAAATTTGTTTAACTAGAGATGATGATCCATTTTATTTTTGTTATAAAAATATCACTTTATCCTTGAATGTAAAACATTGAAAACACTTCAACATTGATTTTTTTTTATGGAGTTTTAATTTTATGAATCTTTATACACTATACATTTTGATTATAAAAAATTAAGTCTTAATTATATAAATCTTCATACACTCAATTTTATTATTGAATTTTTCCACCAATTATTAAATGAGAGTACTAAATGAAAATGTATGTTATTATGGAGATTAGGGGAAAATCAACTAAGCTGAGAGAAGACAGAGCTTGTGGAAAATGATTTTCATTAACCAATAACTGGTGTTACAAGGAGTATATATAAACAACTTGTTGAGATATAACGAACTAGCCTAACTAACTGACTAATTACATAATCATGCCTTTGGCATGATTCAATCTGGTGTACGCTGAGCTGGCAGCTGAATGGTGGTGGATGTTACCCCCTCGCAAGCTGGAGAGGCTGGAGGAATCTTCGTTAAGATGTCAGCTATTTGGTCAGAAGTAGGCATATGAGCAAGTTGTATTAGTCCTTCAAGAACATTTTCTCGGGTGAAGTGACAATCAATGTCAATGTGCTTAGTTCTTTCGTGGAAGACGAGATTCTTTGCAATGTGAATGGCAGAGCTATTGTCACAATGCAAAGTGAATGGCTTAAGATCTTGGACTCCCAATTCTCTGAGCAAACGAACCATCCAAGAGACCTCTGCAGCAGCATGGGCCATTGCTCTATATTCAGCTTCAGCTGAGCTGCGGGAAACAGTCGATTGCTTCTTACTCTTCCACAAAATAGGAGAACCACCAAGGGTAAGCAAATAGCCTGTCACAAAGCGCCTGGTGGTTGGACATGAGGCCCAATCAGAGTCGGAAAATGCTTGTAAACAAATCTTGTTGTTGCCTTGGAGAATTATGCCTTGGCCAATTGTTGTCTGAACATAGCGAAGAATATGATGCAAGGCAGTTAAGTGAAAGTCCTGGGACGTTGCATATACTGACTGAGAGTCTGCACAGTAAAAGATAAATCTGGACGAGTGTTGGTGAGGAAATTTAATTTCCCAACCATTTTGCGATAGTACTCTGGAGCTGGTAACAAATCACCTTCAGTGGGAGTAAGTTTGCAGTTTAGGGGAAGAGGAGTCAATGGAACTCTGGAAGAAAAAGGCAACTCAAGAATACCATTGTCTGCAATCAACTCAATAGCAAACTTACGTTGAGTCATGGTGAGATCAGAGCCAAGTTTATTGATCTCAAAGCCTAGGAAGAAACTGAGAATGCCCAGATCCTTTATGCTGAACTTAGAATGAAGATGTTGCTTTAGAGACGCAATGGAAGCAACATCAGAGCCTGTGACAATAATGTCATCAACGTATACAATGAGAATGACCACACCAGCAGAGCCATGTTGGATGAATAAGGAATAATCATTGCGTGATTGAACAAAGCCAAGAGCCAACAAAAAATCTGTAAGTTTGGAGAACCATTGGCGGGAAGCTTGCTTTAAGCCATAGAGGGATTTCCTGAGTTTGCAAACAGTGCCTTCAGGAGAAGATATGCCCTCAGGAAGTTTCATATACACATCTTCATGCAAGTCCCCATGTAAAAAGGCGTTGTTTATGTCTAACTGGTAGAGAGGCCAAGTATGAGAAGTAGCCACTGCCAATAAACAACGAACAATAGACATCTTAACCACCGGGGAAAAAGTTTCATCGTAGTCAATGCCATGTTTTTGAGTGAACCCCTTTGCAACAAGCCGAGCCTTATAGGGCTCAAGGGAACCATCAGATTTCAGTTTCACCTTATAAACCCATTTACAAGAGATTGGGCGTTTTCCTGGAGGAAGCTGGACATAGTCCCATGTTTCATTAGCAAGCAAGGCCTCAACCTCTTTCTCCATGGCACTTACCCACAATGGATGTTTTGAGGCTTGGTCATAGGTTTGGGGTTCAGTAAAAACAAGTATAGATGCAGTAAAAACATGTGAAGCAAAATAAGGAAAAGAATCAGAATCAGTAGAAGAACCAAGAGAGATAGTGGGAGAATTTAGATGAGAAGGGGACCCTGCTACAGGAGAGATAGTGGGAGAAGTTGGATAGAAAATTGTAGTGGGAAAGTCATGACAAGGATTAGGCAGGGGTGAGGATTCTGTAGGAAGATTGGGTAAATGATAAGGAAAGCAAGTTTCATGGAAGGTAATATCCCTGGAAAATATTATTTCCTTACTGACAAGATCAAGAACCTTGTATGCCTTCTTACCAAAAGGGTAACCAAGGAATATACAAGGATGAGCCCGAGAAGAAAACTTGTCACGACCAGGTTTGGGAGTTGAAACAAAGCAAAGGCAGCCAAAGCATCTCATATGATCATAAGATGGTGGGGTGTTGAACAATAGTTCAAAGGGGGATTTGTGGTTCAAAGAGGGTAAGGGATATCTGTTTATTAAGTATGTGGCAGTTAAAAGACATTCACCCCAGAAACGAGAAGGAAGTTTGTACTGGAAAAGAAGAGATCGGGCAGTCTCGAGGAGATGTTTATGTTTGCGTTCCACAACACCATTTTGTTGTGGAGTGTGGACACAACTGGATTGGTGTTGGATCCCAAGAGAAGCATAATAGGCAAGGGCAGTTTTACCAGAAAATTCTGGTGCATTGTCAGATCGAATGGTGAGAATGAGAGTGTTGAAATGAGTTTTGATATAGGAGATGAAGGCTTGAAGGATAGGAAAAGCATTGCTTTTGGTGGATAAAAGGTGTGTCCAAGTCAAGCGAGAATAGTCATCGACTATGGTTAGGAAATAACGGAACCCGTTATAGGTAGGATCTTTGTAAGGCCCCCAAGTATCGATGTGGATTAGCTGGAAATGAGAGGTGGACTTGGTTTGACTGGTAGGAAAAGAAGATCGATGTTGTCGAGCCCGAGGACAAATTTGACATATAAAACCAATCTTCTCTTTATTTATATGCATAGCAGGGTTTACATGTTTCAGCAAATCAAAAGGTAAATGGCCTAAACGGCAATGCCATAACAGAGAATCATGTTTAGACAACATAGAGACATTCTCAGGCAAGTTGCTAGGAGAAGAAATGGAACTAGAAGAGATAGTATCATCTTTTGCATCCTTGAGATCATGAGAATTAAGAATGTAAAGCCCTTTAGAACTTCTACCAAGCACCAAAGGAACAGTCAGAGAGTGGTCCTGGAGAATGCAATGAGAAGAAGTAAACAAGACATTAGCATCAAGATCAGTAGCTAATTTCTTAACTGATAAAAGATTGTATTGAAAAGCAGGTATATGCAACACATGTTGTAAAGTCAGGGAAGAAGAAAGACAGACAGTGCCAAAGTGTAAAATAGGTATTTGAGATCCATTTGGAATGGTAATATAAGCTGATTTAGGAAGAGGAAAATAGGTGGTGAATAAGGCAAGATTTGGGGTAATATGGTCTGTAGCACCGTTGTCAATGATCCATTGTGTATCAGTTTTATGGATAGAGAAGCAAAGACTGTTACCTGCCATAAAAGCACTGGTGCTACTGTCAGAAGAAGGAGACTGAACAGATTGGCTAGTCAGCATAGAAATAAGGCGATCATATTGCTCAGTTGTAATAGTTTTGTCATTGGTTGTAGCTGCTACTTTCTTGGAGTTTGGAGGATAGCCATGGATCTTGAAACAACGGTCAATAGTGTGGCCTGAGATTTTACAATTGTCACAGAAGTAGTTGCCTCTGGACTTGTTATTTCCCCGATTGCCTCGACCACGACTAGAATTGCCCCGATTAACAGAGAAAGCAGCAGAATCCCCAGATACAGTGGAAGGAATGCAAATCTCACGTTGTTTCTCATCTTGTAATACGACGTGAAAAACTTCATCAAGTGATGGGAATGGTTTCATCATAAGAACATTCCCACGCACAACACCAAATCTGCCATTCAACCCCATCAAGAACTGCATAATTTGTTGTTTCTGAAGCAAACGAGCAAGAACGGCAACAAATTCGCCACAAGAACAAGAGGAAACCTCAAGCATAGACGCATATTCATCCCACAACATCTTCAATTTGGTGAAATATGCCGAAATTGACAAATTACCTTGAGAAATTGAAGCAAGATCACGTTGTACCTGAAAAACGCGCGCCTCATTGAATTGAGAATAGCGAGTGGCCAATTGTGTCCAGATATCAGCTGGGGTCTTGCAATAGATGATGCTTTCTGCGATCTCTTTATGAACAGAATGAAGAAGCCACACAATCACCATTCCATTGCATCTGTCCCACTGAGCAGCCAAGATCGGATCAGAAATCGATCGAATACATGATCCATCAACAAATCCTAGTTTATTCTTTGCAAGAAAAGAAACTTCAACATCTCTCTTCCAGTGGTGATAATTGCGATCATCAAGAAGCTGCGTGGACAAAGCATAGTTTGGATGATCCAAATTGTTGAGCGCAAGAGGATCATGAGAGATGAGATGAGGATTGTAAGCTTGAGGTTGAGAATTTGGGCGATCCATGGAGGAATGCGGAAGCAGTGAAGAGGATCGGAAAAAAAAACTAATCTGATACCATGTTATTATGGAGATTAGGGGAAAATCAAGTAAGCTGAGAGAAGACAGAGCTTGTGGAAAATGATTTTCATTAACCAATAACTGGTGTTACAAGGAGTATATATAGACAACTTGCTGAGATATAACGAACTAGCCTAACTAACTGACTAATTACATAATCATGCCTTTGACATGATTCAATCTGGTGTACGCTGAGCTGACAGCTGAATGGTGGTGGATGTTAATGCAAGTAATATTCAAGTTCACGAACTTAATAATTAAACCAAATGTATTAACTAATTTTAATAGCATTTTAAAAAGATTTTTACATATATTTTTTTTTGGTGAAAAGGTTTTTTACATTGAAAGTCTTGTGAATAACTGAATATGGTTATTACAAAACAAAACATTAAAGTTGGACGGCTTGTGTAGATAGTCTTGTGTAGATAGTCTTTAAGCTTGATCGTTGTACAGTTATACTTGGCTGTCACGCTTGCCTAACCGACGTTATATACTCATAAATCCTATTCGGTACCCTTCTCTTCTTCCTTTCTTGATTTTCTCCTGCCCGACTCGATCATACTTCCATCGCCACGTAGAGATGGAGCAAGCTGAAAATTCTGAGTTGGTTGCCCGGATGAGGAGCTCAATCCAAGAGCTCGGTTCTTCTGCTCAAGTAATTTACTCCTCTCATTGCTTTTGTTGATCCTCGTTTGCTTAATTCGTTATCTTCTCGAGAGTAATCGCTTCTAGGTTTTGTAGAATTGGGGGTTTTCTTACTTAACTTTCCGAATTGGTTGATTCGAAATCAATTTTTACCCTAAATTTCCATTTTTTAAAGTCTTTGCGTTTGCCCTACAATGGAATTTGTACCAATTAGGAATCATATGGCGTACGGGCCAATATGAATAGACGGCTAACGAAATTGATCTGCGTGGTTGATTTTTTTAATAATGCTATATATCATATATTCATACACATAATTGTGAACCATATTTTATTTTCCGTTATTGAATTAATTACTGAACTTGTTGAGCATCTTGCTTGTTGATCCTGCTTGCTTGCTAATCAATAGTATTATCTAAGGAAACCAAATTGTGGAAGTATTGATATGTTTCTTATGCTGCATTATCAGATCAGGTGTATGTTGATGTGGATATTTAGGTCTGTTTAATTGTTTGTTGTTGGTAAAATATGTAGAACTACGGGGATATCACGCTTATGAGGTTTCTCATAGCAAGATCAATGAACCCACAAAAGGCGGCGAAAATGTTTGTTGAGTGGCAGAAATGGAGGTCAGAGATGGTGCCCTTAGGATATGTGCCCGAGTCTGAAGTGCCTGATGAATTGGCCAGCAGGAAAGTGTATCTAGGAGGTCTTGCAAAAGACGGGCATCCTATACTGATTGTACAAGCGTGCCGACATTTTCCTACCAAGGATCAACTCCAAATGAAGAGTAAACAAGCAATCCTTGCCTTGCTGCTTATATTATTCTAATCGGTCTTCCTATGTTCAAGTCTATTTTAATCCATGATATTCAGACAGTTTTCAGTTTCTGTAGAGGACCCGTAAATCTCATTATATTTAGAATTTGCAGTTACAAGATACAACTATACGAATGCTTTTGTCAAAAAAATTACGCATTTGAAAAAATGTGAATTGACGATTAGCATTTTGCTCCTTGCCTGTTCAATCTTTAATTTATTGATTTGGCTTCTTCTTGCCTTGTGCAGAAGTTGTGGTTCATTCTCTTGACAAAACAATTGCAAGGTAAATTACCACTTTTCTTATTACTTTTGGCTTTTTTGCAGCATGTGCTTTCCCCACCTTTGCCATTTATTGAGAGAGTGAGATAGACAATTTTTTGCCAAAGACGTTTTCTCTTACTTTGAGTGTGAAAAAACATGCTGCTGCTTAAGCTGACAGAAGGCAAGTTTTCACTTTTTAAAAAATTCTTAACTATGTAGTTTTCATGTTTTCATTTCAGTGCAGGGACAGAGGTAGGAAATGAAAAGTTGATAGGCATTCTTGATCTTCAACAAATTTCGTATAAGAATGTTGATACTCGTGGATTGATTATTGGCTTTCAGCTTTTACAGGTTAGTTGATTTACTTTTCTTCCAGAGCACTTTCTCACGAGCTTTTGTATGAGGGCATTGTTCAGGATAAAAATGTTTCTTAGTGTTTTATTGATTCTGGAACTGATCTCTTGATCGATAGCTTATTCATAGCATTTACAATTTCTACAATGTGAAGCAGCAACTGTCTTCTTCTTTTTCTGTAGGCTTACTATCCTGAACGTCTGGCACGTTGCTATATTTTACATGTGCCAACCTTCTTTGTCCGGATCTGGAAATTTATTTCCCGGTTTCTTGACAAGGCAACCCTCCAAAAGGTACTTGTTTCTTCTCATTATGCCTATTCTTTCCGAACATGTCTAGATTGTATGGTCCTTTCAACAGGGCATGTGATATTCATTTTCTGATTCAATTTTACAGGTTGTATTTGTGACGAATGAAGACGAGAAAAATAAATTCATTGAGGAGATTGGGGAAGAAGTATTGCCTGAATGCTATGGTGGCAAAGCGAAGCTCATGGCTATCCAGGATGTTTGCATTGACACATAAGAGAAAAGATTGAGCGACGTCAGTTCCTTGTAGGTATGTAAGTAGATCTTTTACACGAGTTCATGAGATTACTGCAGGATGGTACTATCTAGTTGTCACAGTTTCATCTCGGTTCAACTATTATGATTTTATACAGGATGTATTGGGCATCTTGGGTATCTGTCATGTAATTGTAGTCTTTACATTGAGAATATCCTGAAACAAATATTTTTTTAATAATATTTGATATACCTGGGTGATTTCATGGTTTATATCCTTCACAGTGCGATCGCGCAAATGGAAATTGTGCCATATAGCCATTCATGCACATAAGGGCAACAAGCATAATTTTTATTTGAAAAAACTTCTTACAAATTGTCTGATCACAATAGAAAAAAAAAACAGCAAACAACAGCAAAATTAAAGTCACAGTTCTTGCAATACAATAGACGATAAGAAAGATCACGCAAAACAAAAAATGGAAAGAAAGAACCCATTTTGCACCCTTGGGAACTCTTGGTAATTATCTGACCGTCAATGTTGATCCGTGGGATGTGGGAAATGAGATGCCAGTCATCACGCTTTTCCGGTGCACACCTTTCACTTAATACTCCACAGTTTTCGATCTCCAACTCTTCTAGCTTGTCAAGGAGAGGGAGCGTGTGGGACAAGGCAATAAGATTGGAACAATTCGCAATGCAAAGCGTTTTGAGAGAGGTGAAGTACTTACTACAGTCTCCTAATTCGATCAAACCTTTACAGTCGCAGATAACAAGATATTGCAAAGAGGTAACCCCGATTGACAACTTCTCAATTTCTGGAAGACTATAGATGATAAGTATCCGAAGGCTGTTTAAGCCTTCTAGTGACCATGATCCATCCAACTCTTTACATTGTACTATGTATAGCACATCAAGATTTTCCAGATATTTAATGCTGATAGGAAGGGAAGTCAGCCTTGAGCAATTTAATAGACCCAAAGTTCGAAGACCTTTTATGTGTCCAATGCCTTCCGGTAAAACTTGTTGTTGTGTTGTCACATAAAGTAACTTTAGGTTTTCCAATCTTCCAATGTCAGCTGGAAGCTCTTGTAAACTGAGACAACCATCGAGGTTTAAGGTCTGCAGGTTGATGAGATTGCTGATTGAGTTGGGTAGGTATCTAATACTCGTGTTGAATGTCAGGTTGAGATATCTGAGATGCTTCATATAGCCAATTGGCTGAGTAGTCTTCCGTAAAACTGTTCTCCTGCCAAATCAACATCATCATCTAGGGCTATGTATCTGACCTTCTCGGAAACCTCCTTAGTTTCAGAATTAATTATCAGCAATTCTTCTCCTACCATAGATTTGGCCAAATCATACACAAGATCATGCATTTTATACCCGGCTATCATAATATCAACGTAAGTGTCATCTTGGCACATGATTAGAGATTTTGAAATTAACTCCTTAACACACTTTCTTCCAAGTGCTTCTCCTTGGTCATCACTTGCTATAAATCCAAGCGCCATCCACAAGGGTAACATTGTCAACAATGGCTTCAATTGATAAGTCTTGTTATTACGTGTAGGTAAAATGCGAAAGCAGAGTTTGCAATAGGAGGAGAGTTGGTCATAGCTCAGTTTCAATGCATTTAGGATATCTTCTTGCCCTCGTTCCAACTTTTGTATAACACCAAACCACTCCTTCTCATCTGTCTCTCCATGGAGTAGGTTGCCAAGAGTCGTTACAAGCAGAGGAAGTCCCATCGTCTTGTCAACAATCTTGTCTGCCAAATCCAGCAATGCAGGGTCAGTCTTCAAACCACCGTCTTTGAAGGCTAAGTGCTTAAATATATCTAAGCATGTTTCATGTGAAAGCTCCTGTAATTTGTGTCCGTCAACCGTTTGAGTGATGGATACCACCTTGGAGTCACGCGTGGTCACAACCACCGTGCTTCCTTTGACACCAATGTCCAAAAACTCTCTTAACTTTCTCCACTCATTCGAGTCTTGATTCCACAAATCATCCAGCACGAGCAAGTACTTGTTGTCTTTTAAAGCATCACTCAGCTTGATCCTCAGATTCTCCAAGGATAACTTTTCCATAGTCAGTTGCAATATGCTTTCCCCTGTAGTCATGCTTATGACTTGCTTCATCACTTTCTTGACACTAAATTTCTCCGAGACGTATACCCATATTTTTTGATCAAAGACATATCTATCCTGGGGTCGTTATATATCAATTGTGCAAGTGTTGTTTTTCCAATTCCTCCAAACCCGACAATCGGCACAACCGAAAGGCCATCACAATCCCCACAACTGAGTATGGAGTTGATGATGGCTTCTTTGTCATCCTCTCTCCCAAGAATCAACTCTGACTTATTGATCTTAGAGTGAGTTTCTCTCAACTGGATTCCACCTCAGTATCCACAGTCTTTGAAAAACACAAAACTTGTTTTTTCAGCTGAAATCCGATCAAGCTTCTTGCAGAGGCTCTTCATCTGGTGAGCCCATTTGCAGCGAAGCACATAAGAGTTAGCGCGGGAGAAGAACTTACGGACCTGTTTACGCATCTGCCCTCTGTTTTTCTCTTTGAGCGTGACTTCAGCGGTGATGTTGAAGTAATCGTGTTACTTATTACTGCCTTCGTCCTTCGTCGTTTTTTATGTTCCCATTTCCTGTTTTTATTGTCTTCTCAGTTCCATTTTTAACCACAAATCTTTATCAAAACCCATTAATTTCCCCCAAAACAACAACAATCCAAAATACACTTTAATTTTTTTCTCTCCCATTATTTTCTTACTCAATCTTAACCCTTTAATTTCTCATCTCTCACCATTCTCTCATCCCAATACACTCTCTCTCCTATTTTCATGAATATAATATCGCAAATACCCAAGTTTTTGTACCAATATTATACATATGCCCAATTTCATATGGATATTACTGTAGTATCCATATGAGGGTTATAATAGTCCAAAAAAATATTTTTCCTATTAAAAAGAAAAGATTTATTATAATTTCATTTATCTTTATTTTTTTAACTGAAATGATTATTTTAATATTATCTGAAATTAAGAAAAAGGATAATGAAATTAATGTATAAAAAATAAAAGGAAATTAAATTATATAATAAACACTTTAAAAAAAAGAAAAGGAAAAATAAATTAATAAAAAAGGAAAATTAAGAAAAGAAAAGGGAAAAGGTTAATGATGGTTTTGAAATTAAAAAACGTTAACTGCTTTCTTAAGCATAATTAACTTCCATTAATCATCTCAACCATTTCACCCATTTTCTTTTCAACTTCTCTCTCGTTTTCACTGAGTCTTCTTCTTCCTTTCACCAAATTTTCAAAATTTCACCATTTTCACTCTATCCCTCTCGTTCAACCTTCAGCCTCACCATTTCTCAGACGAAATCGACGCTCACAACCTCTCTCGCAGCCTCACTTCCGTCTATCTCCGTCTTTCTCCCTTTTTCTCCCTCTTTCTCCCTCGCAACCGCTGCAGTTATGGACCCCGTTACCAGAGCTTCCGCACCCCCCGCATCCCAGAAAAGAAAGAGAGACTCACAAGGAGACTCTAAAGGGAGAATGAAGAGGCAAACCGAGAAAACCCCCAAATTTAAGAAGGGGTCGTTGGCGAAGTCGGCGCCGAAAGTGGAAAGACCAGTCTCCCAGAAGAAGAAGGAGGTATTGAATCTCTTGGACAAATGGAGAACCATGGAGCCTCTGCCTTTTAAGGAGAATGTAAGTGAAATTTGTGATATTTTGATTTTCAATTCGAGTGTATGAGTGAAATTGGTGAATTTAGGGTTGACTGAAGCAAATGCATGTAAATTTGACATTCTCCCAGAGGAATTTTCACCTGTAATTGGAGTTGGGAACAAAGTTGTGAATACTTTGATTATTGTTTAGGGTGATCCTGTCATACTCCTTACTGTGTCCGGGCATACAATTATCTTTGTCCTGACATCCTGTTGTCTGTGTCCCGACACTTGCAATTTGTTTTTGTGTAGCTTATGTGCATTCAGGAGTGGAACCAGTTTATGTAGATTCATTTCTTCATGTGTATTATGAATCTTGACACCTCTTAAAATAATTCCTGTCATGTGCATTGTGAACCAGTTTATGTAGTGGAAGTATTTGGATTTCAGTTTCTGAATATTGACAGTTTTTAAGGAAATGCATGTACATCCTCTTCTCCTCAATTTTTCTAGATTGTTTAGTTTTATCCTGACAGACTCTTCACTGTGTCCTGACATATTCTTATCTGTTTCCCCACAGTTGAACTTTGGTTGTGTAGCTTATGTGTTATCCTGACAGACTCTTGACTGTGTCCTGACAGTTCTTTCCTGGGATCCTGACATATTACTAATATTTTCCTGTCATGTTATGTTTCTGTAGGTGATGTATTCCTACTACAAGGGAGATGCATTGCATGGACGTGTAAATATCAACTGCAGGAGGAAACATTTGAAAGATATAGAGTCTAAGCTGACTTGCCAAGACTGGAGAAGGATCTGTGGCAGCCCCTTTGGGGATGTTGTCAAGATGGTCAATCAAGTGACCTTCTCTTCTCAAACCGTCCATTCAGTTTTCTTCAAGCAGTTGAAGAGTGAAAAGAAGTGGGAGACATGGTATGAGATTGCTGGTCAGCCATTGAGATTTTCACTGCAAGAATTTGCTTTGATAACTGACTTGAATTGTGACCCTCTTCCCAAGGAGATAAAATCATCTAGGAAGCAAGAAAACCAAGTGATGGACAGTTTTTTTGGTGGTCCTGATGGTTCAAAAACTTCAGTGCAAGACCTTTATAAAAGGTTCATGAAGCACAAAGCCTTGGACAACCACAAGTTCAAGTTAGCAGTCTTGCTGATTGTGGAAGGGATAATTCTTGGAGGTGATAAGAAGAGACTTGTAAAAGCTGAACATGTGAGGTTAGTGGAAACAATTGACAAGTTATGGAGGTATCCATGGGGAAGAGTTGCGTACATGGAGCTGCACAAGGCACTGACCAGATCAATGACAAGAAGAATGATATCCATGGAGAAGTCTATCAAAGTCTCAGATTGTGGTAGGATACCATACAGCCTTCAAGGGATGCCAGTGGTGTTTCAGGTATAGTAGTACATTTATGACAGGATATATATTTAAGGGTGACAGGATATATACTTAATGGTTTTGTTTGTTTGTGTAGGTGTGGATTTGGGAGTGTGTACAGTCTGTTGGAGTGAAGTTTGCCTCCAAGATTAGTGAGACCCAAATCCCTAGAGGAGTGCGTTGGTCTGCAACTCAATGCCCTGAGCATGGATCCCTAAGGCTGGCTCTTGAAGAAGAAGGTCTTGAAGTGTTGCCTCTACTTGTTGCAGATGAATTTGAGAAGGAGTTGCTTAATGGTTGCACATTCCCAGATGAAGTAGAGGACCTCTTCTTTGACGAGATTACATCTGAGTTTCTGTCAAAGACCAAGGACAGTGAGCCTACACAAGAATAAGACCAATCCCTAGGAAAACCTCAAGGACAATCCACTGGGGAACAAGGTCTTAACAGAGATGTCATGAAGGCTTTGTTCATGAAGATTGACAAGTTAGAGGCTGCTGTTTGTCAGAGGTTTGAAAGGCTGGAGAGAAGGAACTTTGTTGCAGAGGAGGAGGAGATCCCCAAGAAAAGGATGGGAAGGAAGAGAGTGAAGAAAGATGTAGTTTCTGACGAGGAGGAGGAGGAGGAGGTCCCTAGGAAGAGTGTCAAGAAACCAGCCGGGAAGGGTAAGAAAAAAGTTGAAGTTGAAAGTTCTAGTGATGAGTATGAAGAGGAGTCTGAAAGTGAAGAGAGTGGTAGTGAACAAAGTGACAGTGGGGAAGAAAAGGTGGCTACAACAGTGGGAAATGATGGAGAAAGTGAAGAATCTGAGGAGGAAGAAGAGAGTGACAATGGTGAAGATGACAATGGAGGGAATGATGATGATGGAGATGGAGATGATGGATGTGAGAAAGCTGAGGAAAATGCTGTGACAGCTGAGAATGAGGTATGTACACTATGCTTAGTTAATTTATATTAAAGTATGACAGGATAATGTTTGAGCATGAAAGGATAATTTGGGCTTTATGACAGGATAATGTTAAATCATAATAGGATAGAATTTGAATCATGACAGGATAGGTTATGTTGTATGTCAGGATATTTTCTGAAGATTGAAATCTAGGATTTAAGAAAATGATATTGCAGGAAGGACGACTTGTTATTTACCATGAACCAATATTTGATTTTGGTAATAATGAGGAGTTGGAGGACCAAATGTTTTCACAAGATAATGCTGAGGAAGTTGTTGGGGTAGATGTTGTTGACAATGTTGAGGAAGTTGTTGTTGAGAATCTGAGAAAAGGGCTGAGGAGCCAGTGGATAATGTTGTTGCGCCTTGTGTAAATGTGAATGAGGAGTTGGTAAGCTCCAAAGATTCTAGTGACAATGAGGTATGATTAGGTTATTGGTGTCTAAGAACTGTTTGTTGAGTGACAGGATATATATTGATATATGACATGATTGTTTGCAGGGTCTCGAAGATTTTCAGTTGGTTGGTGTTGGTAGAAGAGAAGGTGATGTGGTCATGAATATTGTTGATGAGCTAGCTGAGAAGGCATCTGACAAGGATGAGAGCGACCCTAAGGTGCAAGATGAATTGAAAGATAATGATCTTGTAGATGCACCAAGGGAAGAGCTCACTCAGCAGGCTACAGCTGAGGATGAAAAGGCTGAGAAGGAATCAAAGGCTGAGGAGGAGAAAAGGGCTGAGGAGGAAGCCAAGGCTGAGGAGGAGGAAAAGAAAAAGGCTGAGGAGGAAGCCAAGGCTGAGGAGGAAAAGGCCAAGGCTGAGGAGGAAGCCAAGGCTGAGGTGGATAAAGGTGAGGAGGAAGCCAAGGGTGAGGAGGAAAACACTCAGGAGGGCAAGGATGTGGCTGAGGTGGAGAAAGGTGAGGAGGACAAGGCAGATGATTTTGCCAAACCCAAACCGGTGTTTAGCACAAGGGTGAAGCATGTTAGTGGCCGTTCTCCAAACAAGGTGTCTCCACAGAAACAAAGGTAGTTTTAGGAAAATGACATGATATTTTTTGTTGAATGACATGATTGTTGTTTGAATATGACAAGATAGTTCTTGTTGAATGACAAGATTGTTTTTTGAGTATGACAGGATAGTTTATGTTGAATGGCAGGATTGTTTTTTGAGTTCACTATGTTTTTGCAGGATCATGCCCAAGCGTAATACAAAGCCTTCTATTTCTCTCAGCTCTCCTAACACAACATCCAAGAACACCACCAAGAAAAACACCAAGAAGGGCACCACCAAGGACAATCAGGAGAAGAAGAAGGAAGTCTATACAAAAGCTTTTTGGAAGAAGATAATCAAGAATACAGCTGTGAAAGAAATGACAGATGGAATACAATGGTACATAGACGAAAGGTACTTGAGTTAAATTGGTGTAATAATATTGTGTTTTATGTTGATTACAATGAAATTTTATACTCTTATATTGTGTTTTATGTTTCAGCTCTGAGGAGTTTGAGGGTATGAGTGGAGTGGCTATTGACAAGACTTTCTATGAGGCAATTATTGAACCAAGGCACTGGTGGGATAATTTGGTAAGGGTGACAGGATATAACTTTGATTTCTTATTTTTTCAATCTTAAGTGTAAATGTGTACTTGTATTGGCAGCACATCGATGAAGTTCTTTGCCACGTGAGGGTTGAGCTAAGGAAAAAACCATCTGATAATCACAAAGCTGCCATAATGGATTGTCTATGGTCTGAGGACTACAAGGACCAACACAAGAGTGAAGCTCGTGGAGCTGAAGTACCAATAATTCCAGATCGTGCTGTTAGGTATTTCAAGGGAAGTCTTCCATTCGTATTTGGAAAAAACTGGGAAGATGTGGACTTCATTTATGCACCACTCTTCGTTGGAGGCAACCATTGGGTGGCAATTGAAATAGACCTCCAGAACTGGAAGCTAAATGTGTATGATTGCAACACCAATTTGAAGCCAGAGCGGGTAATGGAAAAAGAGGTGGCGCCAATCCTGAAGTATTTGCCAAAGGTTTTGAGCAATCACGAGGCTCTGTCCCCAAAGTACGCACATAGACTTCAGGAGGACCTGGCTTATCAAGGAAGGACTCAAGGCTTACCACAGAATAAAGAAAAGGTAATATATCCCTCCACACTTCTGTTATTTACCCTCCACACTTTATAAATATGTTACTAATGATTGTTTTGTTTACAGTGGTGATTGTGGTGCATACACTGTGAAGTACATTGAGTGGTTGTGTTTTGGCAATAATGATCTCTCCCTAATCTCAGACAAGACAATCGACATGCACAGATTAGACATTGCTACCAGCCTGTATGGTGAGAAATGGGTGAGTAGGTTGAATAATGTTGATGACGTTGTTACACAGTAAGAACAATTTGTATCTCTGATCCTTGTGTTTTATGTTTCTGAATAATGGTTTGGTTAGTGTGAATATTGGTTTGGTTTTGTTGACCTATGTTGGTCTAGAACAATGGCTTTATTGTAATACAAATTTGTAGTTTGAATGAAAGTTTCTAGTCTTACCCCTACCACCTATGACAACTCAAAATGGTAGGATGTGAGAACTGCCAAAGTGAACCAGTTGTACAGTGACAGGATGAAAAACGAATATTGTCAGGATAAAGTTTTCAAACTTGTAAAAAAAGTTTCAAATTTTAAAAAAACTCCGCCTTCCTTTTGTGTTACACTTCCTAAAAATTTGTAGTTTGAATGCAAGTTTCTAGTCTTACCCCTACCACCTATGACAACTCAAAATGGTAGGATGTGACAACTGCTAAAGTGAACCAGTTGTACAGTGACATGACAGGATGAAAAACGAATATTGTCAGGATAAAGTTTTCAAACTTGTAAAAAAATTTCAAATTTTTTTAAAAAAATTACAAACCAGTTGTACAGTGTTACACTTCCTACAAATTTGTAATTTCAAATTTCAAATTTCAAATTTCAAATTTTTACAAGTTTTCAAACTTGTAAAATAATTTCAAATTTTAAATTTTAAATTTCCAAAATGATAGGATGTGACTACCACCTATGGTAAATGTGTTAGGTAAATGTTTGGGGTAGGTAAATGTGTTTGACTCCTTTTTGCTTTAAAACATGTACTGACGTTAGTGCAGAGTAAAGGCAAATTTGACTGCATTTATGTTTTGGAGTTAGGTGGCGGGATGTTAAATGAAATGTGTGACAGGATAAAACATAATATGTGGCGGGAAAATACATTACAACTTAACAAAGCAAACAAAAAAGCATTTCAACATTCATACTAATAGAATTTCAACATCCAACCCAAAATAATATGACATATGAAATTAAGTGTGACAGGATAAAACCATTCCTATGTCGGGATAGAACATCAAATCTGGAGGGATTGACGTTACAATTGTTCATTTACCAAAAAGTTAGCATTGTTCACATACCAAAAAGTTAGAACCTTGTTGTCTTACCCTTGTATCCTATGGTCTTCGACTTGACTGTCCTCCCCTTGCAGCCCGGGAGCACGTGTTGTGAGTATGGCCAGGCAGACCACATCTTGCACATCTCGTGGACACTCGTTAATTTGTAGGGCCTCTCCCACCTAGCCTTATATCTATTCAACCTTGGTCTTCCAGGTCCCATTTTCCATGGTGGTGGCAAACAAGGAAGAGAGGAGACTGATTGTGGAACATCCCATTGGTTGGGTGGAGGGATCAAATAGATGGTTTCCTTGTAAACTTCTTTCAAGATGTTGTTGGTGTACAAGTGACTAACAAGAGTAGAAATGTCAACTCCCCTGTCCTTTGCTAATGCCAAAGCATGCTTACAAGGAATCCGATCTCTCTGAAAGACGTTGCATTGGCAACGTTTTTGGCGAAGATTCACCTCATACTTGTTCCTTCCATTAGTCACCTCTGCTTCAATATCACTAAGCCTATTGATGCTCATGCTCACATATGCCGCATACCTATTATCAATGGTCTTGGTCACTGCCCTTGTAGTCACCTCACACCATGTATTAGTCGACTCCCTCCTTTCACAGAACCAGGTGGAAAAGGTAAGTAATATAACATCAAACAATGCTACAATAGGCCATGTACGCTCCTGTTTAAACACCTTGTTTAGACATTCTACATTGTTTGTCGTCATGATGTTGTACCTCTCAGCTGTGAAATATGCCCTAGACCACTTTTCAAGAGGCACTTTTAGAGCCAGATTTGCCACAACTGTAGTTCTGTTTTGAAGGATCTGAAGCTCAGTCCTATACTCTTCTACGGTGTACGCTTTTGCAACCTTAAACCACTGGTCCTGCAAACCTGCCCAAGTGCACTTTTGCTTGAAGTTTTGCAACATATGATAAATGCAATATCCATGTTGTGCAAGAAGGTAAACTTTTCTCAGAGCGGCTTTAATAGCAAGGTGACGATCAGACACAAAAACCACATCCACACTATCTGGTACAACAGCCGTCTTCAACTCTTCAAAGAAGAAGGACCAATAATCCTTATTCTCATTGTCTACTACAGCAACAACCAAGGGATAGATCTGTTTGTTTCTATCTTGGGCAGTAGCAAGAAGAAGATGGCCATTGAATCTCCCTCCTAAGTGTGCTCCATCAACACAAATCACCTGATACATCATATAACCTGTTACCCTCTATAATATATCCCGACAAGTAATTATATCTATTCTTCTGAAATCATATCCCTCCACCCCTTAGTGTTTATTCCTCCACACACTACCCTTTATCTGGACAGGTAAAATATATAGTTTAAAAAGTTACCTTTCTCAAATGAGGAACAACCCTGATACAAACACCCAATGCCCAGAAACAGTACTTAAACCGGTTTTGAGAATCCAATATTAAGCTTGTATATGATCCAGGATTGACTTCTTTCAACATATGAAGCCATGAGTGAAGTTGACTATAACCTTGCCCGGGAGACCCTCGAATGATGTCCTCTGCCTCTTGTCTTGCTCGGTTTGCTTTGGAATAATTGGTATCGACTCCTAGCTCTTTCATGACAGCCTGTATCTCTTTTGCCCTTGGTGCGTCCTTGCGACCTTTGAACCTGTTACATGTGTTCAAAAACATCCTGACACAGTTCACACTCTATCCCTCCATGTTAAATATTTGAACAAGACAGAAGCAATACATACCTATCAAGAATGCTCTTGGAAATGAAGGATGAAGTGGCATGTCTGCTGTGATTGTTCCTGAACAGCATCGCACATGTATGGTTTGGTTCAAGCCTTCGGACCCACCACGGACCAGTACCTTTACCACCCCTCGTTGAAGCACGAAAGCCAAATGAACATGCTCCTCCATTTTTGCACTCCACCACATAAGTGGTCTTATCAGACGTCTTCACACACATTTCTACACATTTTTCCACAGCAAATGAGACCAAAGCCCGTTGAACCTCCTCCTTGGTTGGAAAGACATCTCCAACCTTGATTGCCAATGGCTGAGAGTTAGAGCACAATTCTTCTTCCTCCAAATTTTCAATATCAGCAGGAACATCATAGTGGTAAGATCCTTGTTCATATTCCTCATCATCTCCTCCCAGATATTTATAGTCCTCAACCTTCACATGATCATCATCAAATTCTTCATCAGAAAGGTTGACAAGGTCCAAACCTTGTCGCTTGGTTGCAGACATAATAAAATCCTCCTCTTCATCGTCACTGATTAGTGACACAACCTCAGGTTCAATGCCTTTCTTAGCTTTTTTTGATTGACCTCCACATTCCACAGATATCCGGACGCCCTTATCAATAGATCCTGACATGTCTTCTTCTTCTCTCAGCTCATCATCTACTATGTTGTGTAGCATGTGATCTGACATTATCTTTAGGACTCTTACATGGTAAGAATGTCCACCAACATTTTCAGTCTGAGAGCAAGGTTGAGGTGCACTACCTTCAACATCCATCATCTCTTCTTCTTCATTTGGAATTACATTAGGGTTTTCATCTAAACCAATACATTTAGGCTCCACCACAGAATGCAAAGGAATTGACCATATTCTATCTTTGCGTGTTAACATGTTCAAGAAGAAAAAAACATCTACATCATCACTATCGCAAATATCGAAAGGAGGAAGATTTTGGTTTTGTGGAGGCATGTAGGTCATCTTTAAGTCAAACCTCTTAAGATCAATGACAAGCTTTTCTTCCACCATTTTCAGAAGCCCTTCATATTTCATCTCATCATTGACCATCAAAGCCTTTGTTTTTTTAGGCATAATTAAGGAGATGATATATGTTTCACCTAAACAAGCCAAAACAAGAAAACATAGTCATTTACTGCTACCAATACAAAAAAAAAAACGTTTGCATTTAATATGTCAACTTACCCATTCCTTCCTTCTTGTATATGGCAGGATATGAAGAAAATTTAATGAAACAAGAGATTAAAACAAATGGTCGACAGGATATGAAGAAACTTTAATGAGGAAGATGAAGTTTAATACAGAAGAAAGAAAGAAACAGACTTAATGAGGAAGATGAAGTTAAGACCGAGCAAAATTTTGCTCTAAGTGAGCTTCCATCAAATTTGGCGGGAAGAACTGGCGCCAAAGACTTTTTTTGTGGTTGAGATTGATTCTGGTACGAGTGAACAGTCTTTCGTACGGATGTCAGAAATTTTGTGTGGCTGATCTTCATTTTTCCTGACAGCTTTCTCAATTCAGCCGTTTTTTGTTCAAAAAATTCCTGACACATGTACGGATTTTGTCACTTTTTCTTCTTTCCTTCTTTCCTTCTTTTCTTCTTTTCCGTCCGAATTCCTTTCTTCTTTTCTCATCTGATTATTATATTGTTTTTGCATTTTCATTTACCTTTTTCCATAATTCTTTTTTCATTTTCCAACTCAAAAAGAAAAGGCAAAAGAAATTCTATTTTGGATATTGCAGTAATATCCACAATGCTTTAGAAATGTTTGTTAGTTACCTCCAGGGTATTTTTGCAAATTTGCCTATTTTCATATCTCTCTCCTCTCTTCTCTTCTCTCCTTAATTTTTGTGCAAAGAAGGGAAATGAGAACATAATTACGGGACGAAGGAAGTATGAAATAAGACTATTGATAGAGATTCATAATCCAGTTATTTTAGGTAGTCATAGTGCTTTGCTAGAAGCACTATGAGGTCACACCCTAAGAGTGTGTGGACTGGATATATTGGGAGAATTATTATATGAAGTATATAATATAAAGTTATATAAGATATAACTTTGAAATATTATTTAATAATAATAAGGAGTTATTATTAATTAAACGATAAAAGGAAAAATAGTTAATTGGGGAATTAATTCATTTTGTGGGTATAACTTACAGACTCTCTCAAAAGAAACCTCTCATTTTCAACTTAGCAGTTGAGTTCCATGAATCCAAATCTTTGCTCGGGTGGACCAAGTAGAGGAGTTTCAAGTGAGGCTCTCTCCATTCGAGTGATTGAACACGCATCAAGAGGTAATCGTTTCTTCTAGTTCTCAATCCAATTAGTTTATGCAATAAATCTTTTGTTTAGATGTTAAAAAATCGTTTCCTGCAATTCAGTTTCAAGCATCTAAAACCCGACAGTGGTATCAGAGGTCTCTTACATAAATTAATTGGATTAGATTTAATTTTTATTAATCTGATGCATGATTATTGAGATTCAATAAATTACAACTGATGTTTTCGAAATTTGTCAAGATAATTAACATGTGTTCGTTTTACTAACCTAAATCCCCATTTGTAATTGTTACAATATGATGGTATCGAGAGAAGCCACCGGATCTGAGATTTACGGAACAGTTCCGTGCTACTCAGATCTGAACGGTTACGAACCGATTTTGGCGAGTTGGGTTGCGTGACATTGCCGGCGAAATTGTGTATAACTGCATATACAACGTGTGGCGGCTAGGTCGTAAATCTCGGCTCTGCTCATTCTTCGTTTAGAATTGGGCTAGTATGCAAATGGGCCATAAAATGGCAACCAGCCTCTTAAGAATGGGCCACGTTTTTTCTTTCGTTTGTTTTGTTCTTACTTTGCTTTTAAGTTGAAAAGCAAGTCTTAAAAAGCAACTCATGAATAGCTACAGGTAGCTAGGTTTTTGTATTTATTTATTTAAATACGTAAATAAGATTTATTAAGATATAACGATTTAATTATCTATAAGATATGGAGATATCTTATTTGGTTAATTCTGAATTAACATAATTAAATTATTTTAGAATATTTGATTCTATTTCTTGGCAAATTATTAATTAATATTGGATATTATTTTCATGAGTCCAAATCAGGTGAGAAGTGAGCTTTAAGATGAGAAATAAGAAGGTTTCTCAGCCTTCCATTATAGCTTCTAGGGTGGATTACACGCGGCCCATTAAACAAGCTACTCGCTGGCTTTTAGGGTAGATTACACGCGCGCTACACAAAACAGAAAAAACGCCATAACAAAATCATACGAAGCGCCATAAAACCTCCTTACTCGCAGCGACTCAGTGACGATTTCGACGCCGCAGCGACTAGATTCGGAGAAGAAGAAGCCACGATTCGCAGCACTCGGACGCAGCCATGGTGAGTTCATCTGCACAAAACCTCGAAGACGCTTCTAACGGTAATCTTCGAACTAGATTCTACAGAAAACCTAAAATTGACGATCGAACTAGTTTTTAGGTTGTATATCCTTCAATTAAACACTCGATCTCTATAAATTGACGATAAGAACTAGAATCTAGGGTTTTCTCCACAAAAAAATGTTTATTGCTCGGTTTAGAACGGATTTGACTTATTTTGCTTCAGATTCAAGCATATTTGGTGATTTTGCTTTCGATTACTGGTTCATGTAGGAGTTTGGGGGTGCAATACTGAGGCACAAATGAATTGCATGTGCTTTGATCCATTTTTGTTCTAGCATATGCTTCTATTGTGCTTTATTTTGCTACTTTTGTGCTTCTTTTTTATAGCTTAGTGTTAGAATGATGTTTAACATTTGCTTATGTTGTGCTATTAGTGTGTGCTTCTATATGCTATTTTTGTGCTTCTTTTTTCAATGGTTGTGCTTTAGTATATAATATTGTGCTTCAAGTTAATCATTTTACCTAATTTTATGATTGTGCTTCATTTTCTTATGATTGTGCTTCATTTCTTTTTGATTGTGCTTTGCTTTGTCCTTCATTTTCTTTTGCTTGTGCTTTGATTTGCTTTAGAAGCATTCAATCTTAAGAAACTTCTGATGTGCTATGATTTACTCAGTTAGCAAACTTCAGAATACTCATTTACTCAGTTTTTGAAGCTTATGTAATGTTGTGCTTTGATTTATGCAGAACGCAGTATACAACAATACCAACGCCAAAAGATTCGTACAAAGCAACCATTAATCTTTGACATTCAGCCAACAAAATCTTTACAAGAAGAAGCAGCACTTGGTAAATTTCTAAGCTCTGCTATGATATACCTTATGAAATGCAACTATATTTGTTTTGGAATGCACTAGCATATGCAACTGGTTTTGTTTATATGTCACAGGAATAGGAAACTGTAAAGTGAAACATTTCAGTGATGCTACAATGTATATACCTCCTAAACCATAAAAATGCAAGAATGTTAATAGTAAGGTTAAAATTGCAGTTGAGAAGCGGACAAAGAAGAAGCATGATATTTGCACAAGAAAGGATGAATCACTGAATAAAGGTTAACACATCATTTGAAACTAATTTGAGAGAGTATTTGTGCTTGGATATATTTGTACTAGTATTTAATTACTTTTGTGATTTTTTCTTTATATATCACAGCAGTGGTCACAACTGAGACAGAGGTGGGCACAAATGAAGGATTGCAAAGCACAAATGAAAGAGAGGAGGGCACACTTCAGGTAGAAGATGGCACAATTGAAGGAGAGGAGGGCACATCTCAATAGCTACAACTAATTCTTGAAGCACATTGTTTACATTTTAAAGCACATTGTTTAGATTTTGAAGCACATCGTTTAGCATTTGAAGCACTCTTTTACCCTTTCACAGTTTTATTTGGAAGCACATTATTTAGCACATTTCTCTTATTTGGAGGCACAAATACTCTTAATCAAAGCACTTTCAGTATTATTGAAACCATTTTATTGTCAGATTAGCACCTTCATTTTTAAGCACTAGCTTTCTCAAGCCCCTTATACATAGTGAATGGTCAAAATGAATGATAGAGTGCTATGCTAGAATGAAGTACAAATGCTAAGCGATGCTAAGGTACAAATGTGCAACGTTATGCTAAGGTACAAATGAGGCACAAATACTCCTTAAATTGAAGCACATTTACTTTAAATGGAGACACAAATACAATTACTTAAAGCATGATCAATATTATAGTAACAATCTCAGGCACAATTACAAAAGGAGCATATACAACCCATTTTAAGTTTAGCATAACCAGTTTGCTTGCAAATATTACCACTAAAATTAGAAATTCTAAGATTCAATGCTTCAAAGTAAGAATTACAAAAAATACAGCCCTTGAAGGCATTCACTTCTTCTTCTGCTGCTTCTTTGACATCACATCTGCCACATTTTTAATCTCATTGAATGGGGAATCAATTATGGAAGAACAGTACTTCCTTCTCATGTTTGAGGCTTGCTTTGTATCTCCAGCAACAAGCTCGCTCTCCATCCTTCATTGTTTTCATGTCTTTCTTCTTAGCTGTGTAGGGGCCCAACTTAAAAACAAACTCCCTGCATTAACCATTGAATTAATGAGAATCAAAATATCAAATTAAAGCATTCTAGTACCAAAGTGAGAATTAAATTAGTTTTTGATTCATACTCTTTGTCAGAACTGTCTTCAATGAGCCATTGGTGCATCTTTTGTTCATGAAGTGACGATTTATCATTGATTCTAATCGCCCTTTCTTTGTATGGTGATTTTCCCATCTTTGAACGTCTTGTCAACCTCTTATCCAACACTAGATCACCAACTTCTTTTTCTTTTACGGTAAATGTAATCTTTGGTAATGCTTTTGGTTGTACCCCTTCAACCTTCTTTTCAGTTGGTAAACCTTCATCATCCTTGCAAAATCAAAATCAAAGCACATTTATTGCAAAATCAAAGCACTTCCTTTTCTACATCAAAGCACAACAATAATAGAGGAGCACGTTTATTGCAAAATCAAAGCACACCAGAATCAAAACACAACAATTATAGAGGAGCACATTTATTGCAAAATCAAAGCACTTCCTTTGCTATATCAAAGCACAACAGAATCAAAGCACTTCAATAATAGAGGAGCACTTGTATTGCAAAATCAAAGCACTTCTTTGCTATATCAAAGCACAACAGAAGTTGCTGAATCATAAACACAATAATACAACTATTCATAGATCTATACTAGCATTTTTGTTCGAATTGCTGAAGAGTATCATGATTGATCTGTCTCATTAATTTGTGCCACATTATTATGCTTTTATGCTTTGAATTTATGAAGGCATGACAATTCCTTCAACAAACAAAGTCAAATTGGAATACATAAACACAAATTCATCCATCTTGCTAACTCAAGCAAAATCAAATAGAAAAAATGATGAAAACTCTATCGGAAAACTAAAATAACCGACGAAACTTGAAAAAAAAAAAGGACGAACCTCCAATTGTCGGAGTTAGAGATAGATCCATGGCGAAACCTAGAAATCGGGCAAAGACTGAAGAAGAAAGAAAATTCAAGTAAAAAACCTCACAAAACCTAGAAATCGAAGTCTACAATATCAGGAAAAGCTTACAAATCAATGAAAGAGAATAGACAGAGGAGAATCGAGGAGAACCCAGAGAGGAAGAGATCGAGTAGGGAGCCAATTGGATCGAGGAAGAGATCGGGTGGGAGAGGAGCTAGATCGAGCAATTTTCCGAGTGGGAGAAGGAGAAAAGAACGCGCCTGCACGCGCCTGAGAAGAAGGAAGGAGGTTCATAGATCTGTCCTAGATCCGACGGTCTGTGTTATTTTCTCATTTCTCACATTAACATTAACTTCTCATTTGATCTTTTGCCTATTTTCATTAGTCTTATTGAATTAAAATAATGAGAAAGAGTTTCTCCTTTAAATAGTTAATTTGATTAATTATTTATGCTTTTTATTTGGATAAATTGCATCTCTCACTTATATAATATTTCTTATATTATTATTGCATGTATGTTTAATATTATGATATTATTGCATGTATGTTTAATATTATGATATTATTGCATGTGGTGACTAGTATGGCCCAAATTAGGATAGATAAATACGATCTGCGTATCGTTATGGTTTTCTTGTACACGATCTGCGTATCGTTATGTATTTTTGTAATTTTAATTTATGCAAGAGAGTTTGTTCAAATTTACGTAAACCAAGAAAACGAAGATCCTAAGCCGACGGAAAGATGGTGATCCAGAAAGTCAAGACTATCGAATATTAGATCTTTTTAGGGGCCATACTAGGATCCAAATTTAATTTTCGCATTATGTGAATGTGTTTATTATCTCTTGCATTGCATGAATGTTTGTTTATTTATATTCTTTAGTTCACTTATAAATAAACCATCATTGCATGCTAAACGTCCCTTAAAAGAATATTGAGGTTATGCCTTTCCATGTCATAACCATGAAGCCCTTGGAATTTGTTGGATAGTTTTCGCGTAAGCGAGGTGTCCTTCTTTGACCTTGGGATAGTGCGGGTATGTCTAATAGGGGCATGCTGCCTTGATATGGTTATACTCAACAAGAGACCAAAAGACTTAGTTTTGGATCTTGAGGCATAAGGATGGGTTTTAACATAAGATGCGATCATCAACCAAGAATTATAAAGGGTTATAATTAGTAAAGAGTTTACTTACCTTGATTACATGTGATTTGGGGAAGTGCCTAAGTACGCTCAAGTTTCATCTAAGATAGGATCTTGGAATTATTTTACTCACAAAGGGACAAATTTTATAATGAGTAGAATATGCAACAATTTGTTATTTAGAGCATGTCTAAATTGGAATTTTTGCAATTCAAGCATAATTTATCTGCATGTTTTTAATTTCTGTTTTGTAGTTACTATGTCTAACGAAAACCTGAAATTTTCGCTTCGCTCAATTGTTGAGAAAAACAGGCTGAATGACTCCAATTTCTTGATTGGGAAAGGAACCTGAGAATTATTCTCGGGTCTGAGAACCAAGAGGATGTCCTAGTGACTCTCATCCCAGAGTTAACTGACACCTCATCAGATGAGGAAAAGGAAAAGCACAAGACAATAAGCGAGAGGTCAAGGAATGTTACTTGCCTCATGCTGGCTGCCATGGAACCTGGTCTTCAAAAGAGGTTTGAGGATCAGGATGCTTTTATGAGAAATCTTAGAGATCTCTTTAAGGAGCAAGCCATGATTGAGAAGTATGAGACCTTCAAGTCCATATTGCAAAGCAAGCTCGAAAAAGGGAAACCAGTGGGGCCACATGTTTTCTATATGATAGGCCTGTTTGACAGGATGACTAGACTTGGGAACCCTTATAACATTGAGATGACAACAGATATAATCTTGCATTCTCTACATGAGGGATTTGCCAATTTCAGGCAGATGTATCGAATGGGGGCCATGTGTAAGACTCTCAATGAGTTGCATGTTATGCTCAAAACCGCTGAACAAAATGTCTTGGTTGAACCTATGAAGGATGTTCTTATGGTCAACAAAGGGAAAGGGTTCAAGAAAGGACCACAGAAGAAGCAACAAAACCAAGGGAAGGACAAGAAAGTTGTTCAACCTAAGGGAAATACACCTAAAGTAAAGGTGGTTGCTGAGCATGATTGCTTCTACTGTAAGGATAAGGGGCACTGGAAGAGAAACTGCCCCAGATATCTGGAGGATAAGAAGAAGGGTGTCTCTTCTTCAGGTATTTATGTTATTGAAATCTTGACAACTAACTCCAATGATTGGGTATTAGATACCGGTTATGGTTCTCACATTATTTCGAATGTGTAGGGACTAAAAAATAGGAGAAGTTTGCAGAAGGGAGAGATAGATCTCCATGTTGGAAATGGAGCAACTGTTGCTGCAATTGAAGTTGGAGATTATAGTCTACCTTTACCTTCTGGCTTAGTTTTAGAACTTCATAATTGTTATTTTGTTCCTTCCATAACTAAGAACTTCATTTCATTTTCGGTTTTGCATCGTGAGGGTTATAATTTTGTTGTTGATGATGGTTTTTCCATTTATAAGAATGACATTTTTTATGCCCATGCCCATATGACTAGTACTGGACTATACAGATTGGGGCTCAAATCCGATGTATATAACATTAATACCAAAAGGCAAAAGTCGAATGATATAAGTGAAGCCAATCTATGGCATTGTCGTTTGGGACACATTAGCGTCAAACGCATGAAGGAACTCCAAAAAGTTGGTCGCCTAAAGTCATTTGATTTTGAATCATTTGAAACATGTGAATCATATCTAATGGGCAAGATGACAAGGTCACCTTTCACTGGTACAAGTGAGAGGACTACTGAGCTTTTAGCTCTCATACATACTGATGTGTGTGGACCTATGAGTACAGAAGCTAGGAGAGGCTATCGATACTTCATTACATTTACTGATGATTTTAGTAGATATGGGTATATCTACTTAATGAAACATAAATCCGAGTCCTTTGAAAAGTTCAAAGAATTTCATAATGAAGTTGAAAAACAAGCAGGCAAGAAGATAAAGGCACTCCGATCAGATCGATGGGGTGAATATCTGAGCCACGAATTCGACCATCATTTGAGGAGTTGTGGTATTCTAACACAACTGACTCCACCGGGTACACCACAATTGAATAGTGTATCTGAAAGAAGAAACATGTAACACCCCAACTCCTGGGCGTTACCGCCGTTGATTTCCACTCGAAATCCACCAGGCTAAAGACAACAACATAACGATCACTACAGCGGAAGCGACTATAATACAAAGATATTCTAAAACTCAATACGAAAATTAAAATATAAAATATGCAAGTCTAGACACTAAACTAGCACCACCGTCAAGCACCTCCAACTTCTCCATGCAGCTACCATATCGTACAAGCTAAAGTCCTCGAATCCAAGCATATATTATCCAATGAAGATCCATCATCAATAATAACCCGGCCCAAATCGATCTTTCATTCTGCAATACGAATTGGAGAAAATGGAGGCTGAAGAGAGGAGAGAGAGAAGGAGGAGGCTAGGGTTTGTTTAGGTCTAAAATAGCTTTATATACTAGGTTAAAGTGAAGTAGGGTATATATATATTAGACTTAGAAAAACTAATTAGAATTAACTTAAGGACTTAATCACTAATTGAGAATAATAATAAATTATAATTATAATTCTTAATATATAATATAATTCAACTTAAGTTGTTAAAATCTCAAAATATATACATCGGTCGATAGAAGTATTTAAAAATACACAACTCAAGATAAAATATACGTATTATTTTTATTGAAACAATCAATAACCACATGAGATATGGTTTGGGAAGCCTCCCAGCTTGTCATTTCTGAAAGTCTGGGGATGTGAGGCTTATGTAAAGCGATTACTATCTAATAAGCTCGCACCCAAATCAGACAAATGCTTTTTTATAGGTTAGCCCAAGGAAACGAGGGGTTATTATTTCTACAATCCCGTTGAGAACAAAGTGTTTGTTGCTCGGGATAGTGTCTTTTTGGAAAAGGACTTCTTTTCCAAGAAGTCAAGTGGGAGAAATGTTCAGCTTGATGAGATTCAAGCAGAAAAACAAACTCCACAGCATGAGGACATAGAAGATGTGTCAGAGGAACTTGATTTTGGAGGCATACCTTCACAAAGGGAAACCACCTAGATTCAAGATGCAGTTCCTCAAGTAGATGAAGCACCCGAGGTCCCACATACTGATGTGGTCAATCCTTCGGCTGAAGAGGTCCCACATACTGATGTGGTCAATCCCCCGACTGATATCTCTCCAGCTGTGGGACCACTTTGGAGATCAAACAGGCCAAGGCGGCAACCTAAACGATATGATGATTTTGTCTTGACTGCTGACGTTCTACTTTTAGAGAATGATGAGCCTGCTACCTATTGGATGCAAATGGACTTAAGCAAGCATCTAGGAGTTGGAATCTTTGTTTTGATGAAGTGATCAAAAAGTTTGATTTCATCAGATGCGAAGAAGAGCCCTGTGTTTACAAGAAATTTAGTGGGAGCAAAGTGGCCTTCCTGGTTCTATATGTGGATGACATATTACTCATTGGAAATGATATTCCTATGCTGGAGGCAGTAAAGGAATGGCTTAAGAAGTATTTTTCAATGAAGGATCTAGGAGAGGCAGAGTACATATTAGACATTAAGATCTATAGAGATAGGTCTAAGAGGTTTATTGGTCTAAGTCAAGAAACTTATATAGATAAGGTCCTTGCTAGATTTAATATGGTGAATTCTAAGAAAGGATTTCTTCCTATGCAACATGGCTTACATCTCATTAAAACCCAGTGTCCTAAGACACCTGGTGAAATTGAGAAAATGAGTAGGATTCCTTATGCCTCAGCCATAGGATCCATCATGTATGTTATGACTTGTACTCGCCCAGATGTTGCGCACGCTTTGAGTGTGTGCAACAGATACCAATCAAACCCTGGAGAGGCACATTGGTGTGCGGCCAAGAACATTCTAAAGTACTTGAGAAGGACTAAGGATAATGTCTTGGTGTATGGAGGTGATGACGAATTGGTCGTCAAGGGCTATACCGATGCAAGTTTCCAGACAGACAAAAATGATTTTGAGTCTCAGTCTGGATACGTCTTCATTCTGAATGGAGGAGCTTTCAACTGATGTAACACCCCAACTCCTGGCTGCTGGTATGTCTTTGACGCTGTTAAACGCTGACCGTAACAGACAGTTATAAAGGCAGTGATTGGGATTGCCAAAAGTTGAGTGGGAGCTATAGTCTTACAAGATTGAATATGTCCTCCTATTCCATGTATACCATGATACATTTGGAAAGGAATGGTGTCTCGGCCACTTGAAGAGTGAGAACTGTGAAAACGCATGACCATGCTCAGATGGATTATTAGTAATCAACTGTATTGCACACTTGTTTTAAGGACAAGTGAGAGATTAAAGGAATTGTGTCCTTTAATCGGATGTGCAATTACTTATTATAAAATAGGACTATTGATAGAGATTCATAATCCAGTTATTTTAGGTAGTCATAGTGCTTTGCTAGAAGTCAACTATGATTTATGAACTTTATGTTATAAAGTTTATTGCTATTATAATTGGGTCCTATGAAGTCACACCCTAAGAGTATATGGACTAGATATATTGGGAGAATTATTGTATAAAGTATATAATATAAAGTTATATAAGATATAACTTTGAAATATTATTTAATAATAATCAGGAGTTATTATTAATTAAACGATAAAAGGAAAAATAGTTAATTGAGGAATTAATTCATTTTGTGGGTATAAATACGATGTTGGTTTTGGAAACCCTAAGCCTTCTCTGCCACTTTTCTAAAGTACGTAAAAGTTACAGACTCTCTCAAAAGAAACCTCTCATCTTCAACCTAGCAGTTGAGTTCGAGGGATCCAAATCTTTGCTCGGGTGGACCAAGTAGAGGAGTTTCAAGTGAGGTTCTCTCCATTCGAGTGATTGAACACGCATCAAGAGGTAATCGTTTCTTCTAGTTCTCAATCCAATTAGTTTATGCAATAGATCTTTTGTTTAGATGTTAGGAAATCGTTTTCTGCAATTCCGCTTCAAGCATCTAAAACCCAATAGATGTCGTCGAGGAGATCGTCGATGTCGTACATGACGTCCTCAAGCTTATCGAGCCAGTTCTTGACGGTCTCGCTGGTGGACTGCTGCTTCTCGGCATATCTAAGAACAGCTTGGATGCTGGAAAAGTTGCTCTTGATGCTTTCGAGCTCGTCTTCGAGTCCAAGGGCCAATGTCAGCTCATCAACTACAAGGGATCCAAGCTGGCCAATAACAATCTTAGGGAACTGCAGAAGAATAGTCTCAGCCATTTGTTTGAAAACGGAGGAGCAAGTGAAAGGACAAAATGTAGAAAGGAAAGAATCTTTGAAAGAAGATCTGCTTCTGATGAGAGATAAGCAATGAAAGTAATCTATGAAATATATTGGAAACAGATCTAGAACGCACCGACTTTCCTGTCTTTATAGAGCACAACGTGATATATCATTTGTTTAGTCATTTTCCCTTTCAATTATAATAATCATACTAACATAGAAGAATTCAATCCTTGGTTCAGCCAATTTCACACTAGAATAATGTATATGCTTATTGTTTAAACCAAACAATGATCTGTAACTCATTTTTGACCAACAAGTTCGGATCGATGATTGCACAGTTTGCACTTGGTTGATATCTTCGCGACTGGAGAGGTTGCCCTAGATTCTGTCCCCTTCGTCTTCAAGCTCCAACGCCAATTTCCGCTCATCCGTTGCAAAGGATCCGAGCTGGCCAAGAACAACCTTAGCAAATTCAGTAAGAAACTAATTGGAAGATCAACCTTTTATAGCCTTTCAAGGAAGCCTTCCTTTTATACCTTTCAAGTAAGAAACTAATGAGATGATATTGAGTATGTTGAAATGAGGAGGAGAAGACTCCCTTTTATAGCCTTTCAAGGAGGATTCCGATTTAATACAGTCCATTAAAACCGAATCTTTGACTAACTTAATTGGAAGATCAACCTATTCAAAACCAAATCAAAAGTTTGATATAGTAATATTTGATCAATTTAAACCTTTACATTTGTCCACTTAGTACACTTCAAGTAAGTCACTTTGGACCTCCATTTCTCATTCAAACGGAACCCGAATTATACGTATGAGCATACTACGGAATAGTGCTCGCAGAGACGAAGCCAACGCTCCCATAATCCGACACCAACGGTATCCGGAAAATTCGGTTCCAACAATTAATCCCCCAATTGTGTAGCTTAGCTCTCGTAGGTAATTTCTCCTTCATAGCTAGCCCCATATGGAAGGACCATTTTCTAGCATGTCTCTTACCCTAAATCAAATGTCATTTACCCTCACTGACGTTCCTCTCCCTAATATTGTCATACAAAGCCTTACCGTTCATATTCATGGGATGTTATTGAAGTCTTAAGTAGAGATATTCATTTGCTTAAGAGATTTAATATTCACATATTAAACAAAGATATTCATACAAACATCAACAATGTTCCAAAAAAAAAAAAAAATCTTGTAGAGCTTCAAGACGTGTTTGACCGAAATTTATAAATGCATGATCGAGAGTAATGAATGTCGTGAAAATAGTTGATTAATCTCACACCCGGATTTTTATAACTGACACCCGCTTCTGGGCGCATCCTCGGTCCGTCCAAAACTATTTAGGGCACATCCTTTGACGGCAAAAAAATAAAAATTGGGAGCATTCAGGGTGCACCCAGAATTGACCCGGTTCATTTGGACGCACCCGGGATGCGCCCAAAAGGAGTGTCAGTTATAATTTTCCGAGTGCTGGGTTAAACGCCCTATTATAGACGCATGATCGATATTCCTGAATGTTGGAAATTGTAAAACGAGAACAAAATTTTTTTTTTCTCAAAATTTTTAGAGATATGGATAATAAGGAGTATGGTTTTACAATGCGGAAGATAATCGTTCAGAACGTCCAATTTTGAAAGATTTCTCGTTATTTCTAATTGACTTCAAAATTTGAGTTGTTTTTTCTTTTGTAAGAGAATGTTGAGTTACCCAACAAACACAACCTGATCTTTACCAAAATAAAACAAAATAAACATTATTATTAATATTATCAAACAATTACAACATCAAATACGATTATTTGTCCTCCGGAATCTACGGGTCAACTGTCCGGTAATCAACAACATTTCATCTCCTTTACTCGGTTCAGCAGAAAAGAAGCCCTTCATACTAGCTTCATTCTGCTCACCTAATTCCTCCATTAATTACAAACATATGGCTGAGACCGTTCTTCTGGCGTTTGCTAAGATTGTTCTTAGCCAACTAGGCTCCGTTGCAGTTGAAGAGCTGAATTTGGCCCTGAGACTCAAAGACAAACTCGATAAGATCAAGAGCGACTTATCGAGCATCGAAGCAGTCCTTCGAGACGCTGAGAAGCAGCAATCCACCAGTGAGTCGGTCAAAAACTGGCTCGCAAGGCTCCAAGATGTCATCTATGACATTGACGATCAGCTGGATGACATCTGAACTCAAGTCAAACTTCAGGACAAGAACAAAGGGCAGTGGCGTAAACAGGTACGTAAATTCTTCTCCCGTGATAATAGTCTTGCGCTTCGCTCGCAATGCGCCCACCAGATCAAGAGGCTCTGCAAGATTTTCGCGGAGCCTGTCAACTCCTCGATGTTGGATTCAAGAGAAACACACGCTAAATTTGACAAGTCAGAGATTATTCTCGGCAGAGACCATGATAAAGAGGTTGTCATGAGCATCATACTGAATTCCAATGATCAAGAAAGGCTCTCAGTTGTGTCAATTGTGGGTATTGGAGGGATGAGGAAAACAATACTTGCTCAGCTGATATACAATGACTCCAGGATTGATGAAAACTTTGATAAAAAGATATGGGTATATGTCTCAGAGAAGTTTAATGTGAAGAAAATACTTAGACTCATCCTTATTCTGGCAACAGGGGAAAACGTCTTGCAATTGACAGTAGATCAATCTTCCCTGGAGCAATTGACGATCAAGATCAGTGAGGCTTTTAAGTATAAAAAGTATTTTCTCATATTAGATGATATGTAGAATGAAGACTCGAATGAATGGAGAAAACTAAGAGAGTTGTTGGATGTGGGTGCCAAAGGAAGCACTTTTGTTGTAACCACGCGTGATATGAGGGTGGCATGCATGGTTAAGAGTGTCGGAGAATATTAACTGAAAGAGCTTTCACAAGAAACATGCTTATAAGTTGGTGCGCCCTTGGTTTGCGGGAAGGCCAATGGTGCTCTAGAGGACCTTTGTTCGAGAATCAGGTAAGTGTTTGGGGGTCGTCTTTTGAGGGATGAGGGTCGAGATGGTAGTGGAAGAACTTGATATAGACGACAAGAGGTTTGTCGAATTGGGGTATGGATGTTGAAGGCTTCAACAAACTAGTTTGGTGAGAATTCGAGGGTGACGATTGAGGGATGCTCAAACAAGGGAAAAGGGGACGAGATGTAGAAGATAATGACTAGAACATATGAGAACTTTTGGTTGGGATGTAGACGAAGAGGTTAGAGGCCTATGGTGAAGGAGATGAGAAGACAAAGCTTGTAGGATTGTGACGCCCAGACCAAGAGAGGAGAAATACGTCTCAACAAAGTCTTGGTTCAATTATTCTAAGCGTAAGTTACAATGATGGAGGCAAAGGCCATTTAAAGGAAAAGAAACGATCTAACCTAGGAAGAAGCAAAGTGACGACTAGGGTTTGGGGCTAGGGTTTGGACGATCTTGGGCTTGAAGGTCAAGAGTCCAATAAGACAACTCAAACCATGCAAGACTGGACCACTCCATATTTAAAAACCTTCAAAAATAGAATGTTTTTAAACTCTAGCAAAAACTGAACCTAGACTTTCCTAAATTGGAAACCTGCTAAAAATGAAAAGATACTAAAAATAGAAAGTTCAACAATGCAATTCTATCTCGAAAAACGAGGACTAAAAACAGCACTTACTAAAAATAGCAATCTGTTAAAAATAGTAACTGTTAAAAATAAGAAGTTTCCCAAGAGTGCCTAAAAACAACCAAAAGAGTCTGGTGAAAGGTGAAGATAGGCATGGAAAAATCATGGCTTGATCATATCAAGTCTTTTGGTGAGACGCCATTGTGTCGAGCCAAGGAGGTCGCCAAGGACGAGGCATGGGCAAGAGGCGATGGATGACCAAGATGTTGGGCAAGCTGCTAGAACGGGAGTCGGCGGCGCCGACGAGGTTGCTTCCGGCGCACATGAGGTTGTTGGCCGTCCATGGAGGAGGCGCTCGTAGAACTGATTTGAGCGTCGTGGAAGTGTGGTGGCGTCTGTGGTGTCGTTGTTGGCACAAAGCTTGGCACATGCAGGGTCGGGGCGTCCGAAAAGGATAGAAATGAAGCGCCAACGGTGATTAACCTCAAAATAGTCTTGATGAGCAGTATAGGCCGGAGGAGCTCGTTGAGGCGAGCCATGACTTGATCCTAGGCAAGCCAGGGGCGCATCACAAATATTCAAGCAGCTGGCATTCAAAGACGGTGAAAGGATTGAATCGACCTTGTTGAATTTGTCTGAGAAGATTGTTGAGAAGTCAAGAGGACTTCCTTTGCGTGTGACAACTCTTGGCAAGCTACTGTATGGAAATAAAGATGAGAGGGAATGGAATTTTGTCATGCAAAAGTTGGAGGAAGTCCAATACCAAACTTTGCTTCTGTATTCTCTCCATATATGGTAAAGGTTTTGATGTTGTTCCACTACTTCAGTTGTTACCTAAGTGGACAACACTTGGGTTCTTACCGTTTGATTATCAAGGAGAAGCACTTGGAAGGAAGTGTGTTGAGGAATTGTTCTCGAAATCCCTTTTCACAAAACAAGACGATGATGCTCCTGATGATATGTTCAATAGCGTTAACAGGAATGATTTTGTGTATGATTTGGCCAAGTTTATGGCAGGGGATGAATTGGCAGTGATTAACTGTAGTAGCCCAGTGGAGGAGGTTACTGATCAAATCAGGTACATGAGATTGGATGAAGATGAGATGTTAGAAAAGCTATGTCCCCAAGGTCTACTTAATGAAGCAAAGAAAGCTCGGCTGTTACTGATCAACAATTCAGAACAAACCCTAAGCAAAGACCTTTTAGAGAGTATCATCTCAAGTTTCAAATGCTTGCGAGTGTTGGATCTTAATGGTTGTCAGTTTGAGGAGCTACCGAGGACAATTGGCTATATGAAGCATCTAAGATATCTCAATCTGGAAAGGAACGCAATAATCAAACAGCTATCGGATTCAGTTTGCGATCTCATCAACCTACAGACTTTGATACTTAGTTTTTGTGACAATCTTCAAGAGCTCCCAGATGATATAGGAAGATTAGAAAATCTGAGATATCTGATGGTGACAATACAGAAGGAGTTTCTGCCAGAAAGTATCGGACTTCTAAAGGCCCTCCGAATGTTGTTTCTGTGCAACTGCCCCAAGCTTGCATTCCTTCCCTCGAGCACCAAGTAGCTTGAGAGCCTTGACACGTTACTTATTTTTGGATGCAAGGAGTTGGATTTGGCACATGGATCATGGTCTATAAAAGGATTAAATAGGCTTATATAGGGAGATTGGAGAGTCTAAGATCCTACACAACAAGAGATCCTACGCCATGGGACTCTTGACTTCACTCTCGACATTGGTTCTATATGAATTTTCGAGGCTTTCTTTCCTTCCATGTTCCACCAACTCCTTTCAGAACCTCGACTCACTATTGATTACTGGTTGCATGGAGTTGGATTTAGCAGAAGGATCATGGTCACACCAAGGCCTAAACAATCTACGTGTTCTTTCAATTAAGAGTCTTCGTAAGTTTTCAAGGTTGCCAATACGTGAAAAGGGTTTTTCATTCACCTCGCTTCGGACTGTAGAAATTGTAGATTGTGAAGGTTTAGTACTTGACCTCTCTCAAGACACTTTTGATCATATTCTGTTCCAATCTTGTTGGACTACTACCATGCTCGTTCTATCTCCTTGATAAACTAGAATGGTTTGGTTACTTATGGCGGTCTAATGTTAAGTGAGAGGTGTGTACCTGGAACTGGTGCATCCTATCTCCAACATTCCACGGATGTAACTTCTTCGACCTTGCCTGTATGTTGCAGGAATCTCCAAGTACACTCACACTGCAACCCTGGAAAAACAACAATATTTTGAGTCGTTCAAAAACACATTTGAACATCTAGCATTGAAGATAACAATACATGATTATCTTTTTTGGTCCATATTGGAGAGACTGGAGTCCTTAACATACAACAAAGTAAAGTTCAATATTGGTAGTCAATTGCCATAAGGTCAACTCAAATCCCAAACGTCAGGCATATACAATCTACATAACATACCATTATGCAGTAATACATGAACGTAAGCACACCCAGGCTATTACTCCAAAGTCATAAAAAACATAAGCAAAGCAACATGAAAACTAGTAATGTACATATAAGAAGGTTTTCATTCTCCGCACAAGTTTGTTTCATTCTCCGTACAAGTTCGTTTAGTCGACACTATCGTGATAACAATACATGATAATCTTTTATTGAGCCAAATTCTCAAGCTTCTGCTGATGAAGTAACGCTCTGTTTTGCACGCTTCTCCTCGTAGTTTTTTATGGCTGCTTTGATTGCGTCCTCTGCAAGCATGCTGCAGTGCAGCTTCACAGGAGGAAGAGAAAGATGTTTTGCAATCTCCCTACATTTCACAAAGTAAGAATTATGGTAAACTTTCATGGTCCAAAACCAAACCGAATAAAACCAAACCAAAACAAAACAACAATTTGAACAGCCCTATTAACTAGTAGTAGTTCAAGGCCTGATGTCAGCCTAAAAGACATAAGCATACAATTTGAAGAACTTTTCGGTTAGGTACAAATCTTATTTTCCTGTCATCACATTAATTCCTAAGCTGTGTCATATAACTCAGTAGCTCAGCCGAATATAACCATCCAACTGGGGGTGAGGGTATAGTATAGTTACTCTATAGACAAAGAAAGCAAGAGAACAAATGCACAAATAACGTATCAGAACGCCGGGACAGTAAACTTACGAGTTCTTAATTTGCAGGGCTTCCTCCATTTCCTTTCCTTTGACCCATTCAGTAGCTGAAGAAAAGCAGAAAAGTAACAAAAATCAGAACTGAAAAATTGCATAAAGCCTTTATCTTTTATCGTTATATAGAGCCTATTATTTCCAAATAATCCCAGCCAACAAATTGAGAAATTTTATTCCCGACTAATACCCTATGCCCCCGTCCTCCGAACAAGGGGAAGGAAGTACCCTATTGCAATTGTAACTTCTCTTTGAGATGACAAGCAGTATGGGATATATATCTCCATAACAAGCCACTAATATGAAGAATTATACCATGGAATTTAAGCAATGGAAAAAGAAGAAGATTGGAACATTGACCTAAAGAATGACTTCGACACTAGTTTGAAGTCATTACAATTGACTGATTTATGCAAGGATTTTTATGAATCATTCTCCAAGCCTAAAGATAACAGAAATCAAAATACACAATGAATACTATCAGCTATTTTTAATTTCAAGGACAAACTATCAACAATGATAACTGGCTAATGCCGATCTGTGAAATTGTTCTTCCGAATATTTCATATTTGGGCGGTTATTAGAGACTTATAACCCAGATGCTGCAGTCTTTTGGCCTAGTGAATTCAGATGTTATTGCATTTTTCTCAGTAAAGTGTATGAGTTGTATTAGCTTTACCTGTAAAATTTGTTCTGTTAGTCAATTTGAAGAGCCATAGCTATAGGAGTCATACGTATCAAAATCCATATATGTTATATATAATACATCTGGGATTCTCAACATTAACTGATGGCAACAAGATATCAGACATTCAATTTCACGTATCAAATAAGCATGAAGCTTACACCAACAAAATTTCTAATTTAAATTGGATTTCATGAGTCAAATCATACGGAGAATCGGGAAAGCTATCCACCTGAACTTCCTCTTGTTCCAATCACACGAAACAAAATCGAAAGACAACACATATATGGTTCAGAAAACATTACCTAAAGAGGAAGAAGCAATAGCAGATCCACACCCAAAAGTCTTGAAACGGGCATCAGTTATCTTGCCAGTCTTCTCATCCACCTTAATCTGCAGCTTCATCACATCCCCACAAGCCGGGGCTCCGACGAGACCAGTCCCGACATCTGGATCGTTTTTATCGAACGAACCGACATTCCTAGGGTTATCGTAGTGATCGACAACCCTCTCATGGTACAATCGGGTCAGAATCAACGGAATTGATTTCGATGTAGGCTCGGATTGTGCCTGAACCAACCCTAAAAGCCTCTTGCAGCTCTGTCGCAACATTTTTCCTCTTTCTGAATTTTTCAGAGAAACCTAAATTCCAAGGATTGGAGATTTTTAGGGTTTACCAAGTGGCTGAAGTCGGTATTTCAGCAGCTCTATCTCCGCGAATATAGTTGGACTATCTTGACACGTGGCAATAGCAAAGTCGTGCCCGGATAAGTGCCACGTCATCTTAATCCGGATCGAATTGGTTGGTTCGAACCGGATCCACGGTCCAAAAATAGTTATGTGACCCGATCTAGTCTCTAGTCTAAAATTTTGGAATTCTATATCCGGTTTAAAATCCGATCCTTTTTAATAGGATAAATGTCATGTAATAATACTTTTTAAAGTTAAAATGATAAATGAGAATTAATGTGGAGTCTTGGATCAAGAGAGATCCAATAGTCCATATGATGACACGTGACACCCCTTGTCATCCCTTGTCACCACCGCCGGACCTCCGCCGGATCACCGCCGAACCTCCGTCGGACCACCTCCGACCATCGCCGGACCATCTTTGGGCCTCGCCGGAATAAAATTGTCACAAAGATGTATAAAATTGTTCACAAATATTACAAAATTATTTATTACTAAATGTTCATCACGTTGTTCATAAATGTTCATCACAATGTTCATAAATGTTCAGTTGTACATACTTTATTGAATGTTCATCACATTCTACTTAAATGTTCACCAATTTTTGATGAAGATCAAGTGTTCATAAATGTTCATCACAATGTTCATAAATGTTCATTTGTACATACTCTACTGAATGTTCATCACATTATCCTTAAAAGTTCACCAACTGAATGTTCACCTAGAAGTTCATCATCTCATACTTAAATGTTCACCATCTCATACTTCAATGTTCACAAGAATTTAATAAATTGTTCATTAGCCAAAGTTCATTACAATCGACTTAAATATTCATCACGTTGTTCATAAATGTTCATCAAAATGTTGATAAATGTTCATCATCTCTTACTTAAATGTTCATCAAACACCACTCTAATATAATTTCGAGTAGAAAAACACTTGATCTTCATCAAAAATTACCTAAATGTTCATCATCTCATACTTAAATGTTCATCAAACATCCTTAAATGTTCACAAGCATTTAATAAAATGTTCATTACTCAAAAGTTCATTACAATTAGCTTAAATGTTCATCACGTTGTTCATAAATGTTCATCAAATTTTTTATAAACGTTCATTTTGATATACTCTACTGAATGTTCATCACATTTTAATTACATGTTCACCAACAGAATGTTCATCACATTATAATTAAATGTTCATCACATTATATTTAAATGTTCACCAATTTGAATTAGACTTAAATTTTCATTTATTTTTATACTTTAACTTTTTCATTTATTATTGGACCACCGTCGGACCTCCACCGGACCACGTCGGACCACCTCCGTATCGTTGTCGGACCTCCGCCGGACCTCTACCGGACAACCACCCGGTAGCTAGTTTAATCTAAGTCATTGGATGCCAAGACATCCAATGACTTAGATTCATTCTTATTTATCTCTATAAGAGGGTTTATTATGAGATTCAAACCCTTTTTAATAATCTACTGTTAAATTATTAAAGCAATTCTCAATTTTCGAGACATGTCACATTCTTACTAGAACCACCACATGTTATTTCAATATTCATTTTATTACATGTCAATTTTCAATCATTTTTCTTTTTTATAATCTACTATTAAAGTAATTCTCAATTTTCGCCACATGTCACATCCTCACTAAAACCGTCACATGTCATTTCAATATTCAATTTGTTACATGTCAATTTTCAATCATTTTTCTTTTTGATAAAAAAAATCATATAATAGGAAAATTATAAATGTGTAAATGTTTATTTTAGGATAATTAAGATATGCAAGATACTATGTTTCTTTATTTATAATTTTAAAATTCTCCAAACCATATTTTTTGTACTTTAATATACAAAGAGTTATTTAATAATTATATAGAAATATTTCATCTTGTAATTCATAAATTTTAAATACTTTAAACTAAATATATTTAAATATTTAAACAATGCTTGATTAAAAATGTTTATCATACTAATTGAAAAAAAACTTTATATTAAAAAAATCATATTTTTACTTTAGCTATTTAGGTACTTTAATATACAAAGAGGTATTTATGTATTAAATTAAATGTATTATTTTATAAAACACCCGTGCGAGACACGGAAAACTGAACTAGCAGTAATGTAGAGGCCCGTTCTAGCGATAATTATCTTTAAGATATAAACTAGAAACTAATGTAGATCGTTGATCAGATCAAATCGTGTGGTTAAAATTATATCATAGCTTTTAGTTTTTATTAACACGGAGGGATATTTTCGGTACATTACAATAGAGGTGTTGTCGGTTCGAAAACCGCCGGTTTCGGTTTATGAACCGTTGGTTCAAGGTTCAACATATGCATGAACCTGAACCTAAACCGGCAAGGAGCCGGTTAAGCCGGACCGGTTTCGGTTTTGACCGAAAAACCGCTGATTTTTTAATCGGTTCCGATTCCGATTCGACCCTAAATCAGAATAATTTTAGAAAAAATAAAAAATATATATGGAATTTATTTTTTAAAATTTTACCATTTTTTTTAGTGAGCTCAAATATTGAAGTCTAATCAAGAAATTGAGTGATTAGAGACTTCAAACTTGTAAGCAATTTTTTGTTTTTATATACACAAATATGAGGGTGTTTTTTCTCTAATTTTTCAATGTCGAAAACTGTTTTATTACCAACATAAAACATTTAAAACTTCGCACATCGAAAACTATTTAAGAGGTTGAAGTCTATATATATTAAAAAATAAAATTCTTCCTCCTTCACTCCATTCTTCTTCTTTTTTTCTTGTATAAATGTATTTTTTATGCTAATTGTGATGCTTACTGAGTTCTCATATATGCTATTTTCATTTTCAGTCGTTGGATTACATTACAATTTACAACAACAATCTATTTCAGAAAGGAAAACATTATGTCGTGGTGCTTGATTAATCTTTATTGGCATAGCAAATGCGGGGAGTCGACAGGGTCGTTCTTACCATTTTGGAGACCCTGCTACAACTCTTAAAATATACAAATTTTAAAAAATAAGCAGTATTTCATTACCTATTAAGTATGCTTAATTGTTTATCATTCTAATAATCGAATTTAATATCAATAATATTAGTCAGTAAAAAGAAGGAAGTTAGTGCCTCACATGAAAATTAAAACGATTGAAAGGAATTTGAAAAAGTAAGAATAATCAAAAAAATTGAGAACCAACAACCCATATGCCAAAATCCGTATCTTTGAACGTTGACGAAGGAACATATAAAAACCCAAATTTATAACAAAAATCTTGACAACTTATTCATTGTAAACTATGCTTTTATGATATTAAATGCATACGTTTGAATTGAGAATCAACAATAATTGAAAAAATTGAGACCGATTTCTAGAAAAAAGGATTGAATTTGGACAAAAAGAGGTAGAAAATAAATCTATTAATTTTGGAGATATAAATAAAAAATATATAATAGACCTAAAACTAAAAGGGTGTGGTTCCGGTGAGAACAATTTTTAAAATGAGAACGTGCGAAGGAGCTAATGTGCATCAAAATATACTTAAATGAAATTTGATGCACATCCTTTGAAAAAGTGATGCACATACACAATTTTTACCTGAATTTTTTTCAGTTTCTAAATAAATTAATTTTCTTTAAAAAATGAATGTTCTTCAAATTTTTGATGTTTTAAGTTTGTCAACGAATGTGCACCAAATTAATACTAAATGTTCACCAATTTACTACTAATGTGCATCACTCTCACGTTCGTATTTTAAAAGTTATTCTCACTGGACACTTTCTCAAACTAAAATATGGGGCCCCGAAATTTTTAAGGCCCTGTTCGGTCACCCACTCTTAACACCCTAATGCCCGGCCATGCGGGGAGAGCATGAACAAGATCTGACCTCATCAATCAGCTCAATGAATTAAAGGTGCTTGATTTTGTATAAGATTGTACCCCAATGCAATATAGTACGAGGTGAATAAATTAATGTTGTTGAAATCGGAGTTTGATCTCGTTTACTTACTAGGGAACGTAGTTAAACTGATTATTCTGAGATAGTTGGATGATTTTTTCTATTTGATTGCATTATTGCCCTAGTAGATATTATTCTCTTTGACTATGAACATTGCACTCTAACTATGTGAACCTTGCACTCTAACTATGTGAACCTTGCACTTTGAGTTTACGAACCTTGCACTCTAAATTGATGAATTGGTCGCCCTCATATATTCTTACTGCGTGGTCGAGATGAACTGAGTGTGTCATTTGTCTTGCGGTAATCGCTTGTTGTGGTTTTATGACTGGAACTACTCAATCAAAGTTTTCTTGTACGTTGCTTTTGTTTCCTTCACAACTGCACGTATATGCTCATTCTTCTGCTGTTCTGCATGTATGCTGGGAAGCCTGAGAGTGGATTGAGTAGTTCTTTTTTGGATTATTGGTCCTGTTATTGACATATTCAGAAGTGCACAATCTTATTCATTAACTTTTAGGAAATGTCAATATCTGTGTGGAATAAAACCAAGATTCTAAATGCAAAGCCAATGAACCTGTGATACTGGACTTGATTTTGTAGTCAATGTTTAGCTGTAGCAGTGTCTGCTTATATAAAAATTTAGGAAAACACGTGAAATCATTTTTCATTAAGCTGTCCAGTTTGAAATTTTTGGTCAAAGCATAATATTTGGTAAAGAAGTTAAGATTAACCACTCTTTTTCACTTTTTTGTGAGGATAAGTAATCTAGATTATCCGCATTCTTCCCTTTTATTAAGGACTGATAGAAATGTGGTGTAAATTTTACTGTTCCCTCCATATAACAACCTTTTTTCAATCTCAATGGATTACAATTAAATTCTACCCTTGTCACTTTTTGTTTTGTTAGCCTATATTTTGCCCGTCATGTTATGTTGTAGAAGGGGTATGTCGTTGATCAATCTCGGTGCTTGGATAAGCAAACGAATCGTGCTAAACGCACTTTCCGAAACCAATATTTCGACCCTATTCACTTGCCTTTGGGTTACACGAAATTTGGAGTGGGATAAGACGTTGCAAACTCTAGAAGATCAAGACAATCAACTAGAAACACTTGAAGTTTCCATGTGTGTTTTGTACTTGTGACTTTGATTACGGAAAATCGATTGATTAAGTTCGTAACACCTTGCCAACACCAAAAAGACTCTATATATAGAGTATGGGTCGTCCCTCATGTCTTGGAGAACACAAAATGGCGGTTAAAAACGGTTACAACCGCCCAAAGAGCATATTTGTGGAATATTCCACGCTGACACTTTATAACCCTGATCTTCTCTGATCGGGAGTATATTCTGAAGCAGTTACTTACAACACAGGATATTATCCCGACTGACAGGACCGGATTATACGCCCTTATTCCTCTAGCACATAAATAACACGGACAGACCATGTCCGGGTTATATACCTTGCTTTAACATATTACCTTAATATCAAATAACATGTTCATAACTCTTCCAACCCGATTAATATCTCGGATCATATGCTCAAACCTTACACTCCAAAATATGAATATGGATTCAAAGTTCGTTTACATGGGTGTGTACTCCACACACTCCTAACCCATGTTCTAACGACTCGATATCCCGTTAGCAATATGAGAGTCCCGATACACTAAAACGAACGTTGATTTACTAAAATCACCAACATTCCTCCCCCATTTTAGTATAATCCTTGACTCACACCTTTCAAAACAAGTCTTTGTACCAGACTCATGCATAAATGAAAATGTCGTTAGGATTGAATTTCCACCTTAGTGTCATACACATTTCAAATACTCGAGAATCGGGGTGTCCTACGGATTGAACCCTTCAACCCATTTTGAATACTTGAAGATACAACACACATAAGTCCCCACACTACTCCAAGTGCTACTTGACACTTTTACGGCCATGTTTCCTAATCCATTAATGAGTGCATACAAAGCCAAGCCCATGCTAATTGAAGCGGCACCACTTCACACTCATATAGGTGGACTCTTTTCAATCATGCACCCGCAAATGCACTTTTTCAAAAGGTCCATTAAGAGGAGAACTTCATCCTAACTCATTCTTGCAGGCACGAGCACAACTTTGGGATGATACATATATCATGTGCTCCAATCTCTAAGTGTGGGCTTTCCACATTGAATTCAGCCCCTAACGTCATATTAGGGGGGAATTGGGTGTCCCACCATTAGAAATTTCAAACGGGCTTAACCCATCCCTAAAACCGACTTGTTAACCAAGTCCCTAGATAACCCCTATCAACAAGAGGTCAACTTGACATAACATGTACGTACAAACTTAAAACAACTCAACTCTTTATTAATCGTCTTACCACAATTAATCCTCCAACACCAAAGGCGTTTTTCCTTTCATTGTTCACTTGGCTAAGAAGTAGCCCAAGTCATTATGTGCACATCAACAACGAAACTAGGATAATCTTGTATTAGACAACCGAGATCTCAAAATTCGAGTTCCTTAGTCATACCACCTCTATACCGGCATTGACCAATACTAGGAATTTCATTCCATTGTTACACTTATTATGCAATCATCTAGCATCCCCAAATCTCTCTAATACCGAGAGAAAATGACAACCAAAGCCCATAATCAATGGTCTTTCTTAAGGCATATCCACCTTAAATAATTCATTAGATAACACTAATAAACATATTCATTTAACCATGAATATCCGAGCATAAGATGTCATTACACCATTTCTAGGTATAAACTTTCAAGCTCACAACTTAAGTGTGCTTATGAGGGAGCGTTTCTTATGTATCTCTACACGTACCTCCCCCATGTCCTATTATCAAGGATCTCACACATCTCCCCCGTGTCCTTCATGGTTTTCCCATTACAAGTATATCTCATTAATAAACACGTGCTTTATCAAACACCAACATGTCACAAGACAATGTTCAAGACGACTCATAACATGAATCATCAACCTTTATATAGACATACTTCACCTTTAGTTTTGACTAAAGTTTCACTAAACAATTTCATTCACATGGAAATCACATTAACTCTTATAACACTTGATCAACATGCACCTTAATTTCCCTTATTTCCAATATAGGAAACTCACGGTTTACTCATTAGCCTTTTCCACTTTAAAAGATCTGAGTAACCGACCCATGAATATCAACCTTGATTATCCAAAATTGGTCCTAGTTCCAACACTCGTAAAACCTTATCTTTTGCAAACACATTCATCTTCTTTGTTAAAGGTACTTTCATAGCTCACAAGCTATCAACCTTTGTGGAGAATCCATATACATAACTCATGTCAATCCTTTATCCTTTACCAAATCACACAGACTTTAGAATCAAATGACATTACATTCTTTTCCTCACGGATCCAAGTGACTAATCTCAAATGAGTATCACACCCAAATCATCTTTAACCTTGATCTAATTTACATTAGAAACAAGCCATTTGGTTTAGGCATTTAAGAAGCTAAGTGTTATCATTACACCGCATGACTCAAACTTATAAACGCTTCAACCGAGTAGACATGGCTCCCGGTCCGGTCCGGTCCGGTTCCGGAACCGGAACCGGTTTAAACCGGTTCCACCGGTTTAAACCGGTTCCACCGGTTCCGGTTCCGGTCCGGTCCGGTTCAATCCGGTTCCGGACCGGTTCCGGTCCGGTTCCGGTTCATACCGGTTCATCCGGTTCGGTCCGGTTCGGACCGGTTCGGACCGGTTTTTTTTTAAAAAATAATTTTTTAAAAAAATAAATAAAAAAATATAAAAATAATTTTTAAACTTAAAAAAAATAATTATAAAAAAACGCTATTAAAAAAGAATGTTTTGTCATTGTTTTTAAGTTTAAAAATTATGTTTAAAAAACTTAAAAAAAATGATTATAAAAAAACGCTATTAAAAAAGAATGTTTTGTCATTGTTTTTAAGTTTAAAAATTATGTTTAAAAAACTTAAAAAAAATGATTATAAAAAAACGCTATTAAAAAAGAATGTTTTGTCATTGTTTTTAAGTTTAAAAATTATGTTTAAAAAACTTAAAAAAAATGATTATAAAAAAACGCTATTAAAAAAAATGTTTTGTAAAACATTCTTTTTAATAGCGTTTTTTTATAATCATTTTTTTTAAGTTTTTTAAATTAAATATGAAGGAACAAAAAAATTTAAAAAAATTGGGCTTGCACTTAACAGTGACTTACTTGTTAAGTTGCCTACGTATCCTCTCGGGTTAGAGGAATCAAAGCCCACGTAGTTCTTTACCTTTTTTCAAAACCCGTTACCTAAGTCGAATCTTCGGCGGATGAATCGGTGCGTATCGTAGTAGAATCTCCAATCCACTCGTCTTCCGATGACTCGTTAATGTTACGTTGTTGCCTCATTGCGGCTCTCTTCCAATCGCAAACACAGCATTGCGCCTCCAATGACTCCGGTGCCAAATTTGATCTCTTCCTCGTTAAAGTGTTGCCTCCTGCACTAAAAGTTTGTTCCACCGCCACGGTTGAAGCGGGGACGGCAAGAACTTGAGCCGCAATCTTCGCAAGCGTTGGAAACATGCTCCTATGATCCTCCCACCACTTCAAAACATCTAAAGCTTCACAACTAACAAACTCAAAGTTGGTGTTAAGATAGTTATCAATTTCCGCATTCGTGTTTGTAACTCTTGGTCTTTTACTAAAATACTTAGCTCCAAAGGCCCCCAAGCTACTAGAGCTCGAAGAAGCCGGAGGTAATTGTGAAGGAGTCGGAGAATCCGAAAAATGAGTAAATAAAGTTTCAATGTATGTTCTAGTTCTAGAAACCATACCTAAAATATCCTCTAGTTCACCGTCGGCTAAAATATATCCATAATAGTCATCTAAAAGAGCGTGTAAAACTCCTAATTTAAGTCTAGGATCTAAAACACAAGCAACAAGAAAACAATCGGGAATATATCTATAGTATTGCAACCACTTACTCCTCATGCTTGCAACGGATTCCTCAATGCCGGGAATTTTAGCTCCCTCACTTAAACCAGCCATAACATTACAAGCTTCCAAGACAAAAACATTACTACTTGGTATATAAACATGACTAAATCTCTTTGTTGCATCACTAAAACATTTTAAAAACGTTGCAATACTTTGACATATTTCCCAACCTGATTCGCTAAAATAGAAAGTAGAGCCAGAAAGGTTTTGAGAAACAAAAGACGTTAAAACTTGTCTATATTCTATACATTCACATAGTAATATGTAAGTAGAGTTCCATCGGGTACCCACATCTTTTGAAAAACGTTTTGGGTGCACCCCGTTAGTTTTACAAAAGGTCATCCAATCTCTTGTAACTTTAGGATGCCCCCAAATATACTTAATAACGTTCTTAATTGGCTCAAAATGAAAACTCATAGCACGTAAACCATCTTGAACACATAAGTTTAAAATATGACAAGCACATCGAATATGAAAAAATCTCCCACCAAATAAAGGTTGACACATTTCTTGTAAATCTCTAATAGATGCGGTGTTAGCAGATGCATTGTCGAATCCAATTGAAAAAACTCTATTAAGTAGTCTATATTCTTCTAAAATTGTACGAATCATCATAGCAATATTTTGTGCGGTATGTGAATCATCAAAGACTCTAAATGCCAATAAACGTTTTTGCATTGTAAAATGATGATCTACAAAATGACATGTAACACCCATGTAAGAATGGGTTTGAGTATTATCACTCCATATATCACTACAAATAGAAACATTCATATCATTTTGCGAAAAATAAGAAACTAATTCGTGCTTGTGTCTTTTATAAGCCTTAATTACGTTTTTCTTAATCACTTTCCTAGATACGGATTTAAAAGCGGGTTGTGTATGCTCTTTAATATACTCATTAAATCCTACATTTTCACTAAATCGAAATGCTAAATGATCAACACAAATAGCTTCGGCTAATGCTACACTATTAGCTTCATGATCAAAATGAAATAAAGGGTTACCGCTAGTAGAAGATGCAAATCCGCCGGAAATTTGCGTTTGTCCCCCTAGCATTCCCATCTCGGCGACGTGTCTGTGCTCCATGTGTCGTTGAAGGGTTCCATATCCTCCACTTTTCTTCCATTGGAATGTCGCCTCGCAAAAGTTACAAGAAACAATAATTAGTCCGGGATCATAATCCTCGGCCTCGAGTTCCTCGATACCGGGTTCTAATTTAGTAAACCACTTTGTAAAAACAGGAGATGTTAGTTTCCGGGATTGGTTCCCGGAGGACCCGGGAACGGTCCTCCCCCCCCTACCCCTAGCCGGCCTCGAACCGCTAGCTTGCCCTTGAGGCCTAGCGGTCCTACCCCTAGCGGAGGACCTAACTTGGGAGGTGGGAGTGGGAGTGGGAGAAGTGACATTATCACTCTCTTGGGTGTCAAAATGATCCGCCATAATATGATTAAGAACAATTAAATAATATGATTAAAAGCAATTAAAAACAATTAAAACAATAAAACTTAGAACAATATAATAATGTGATTAAAAATGTAAAAGCAATAAAATATTGAAAGACAAATGCTAATTAAAAGGAAGATTAAGAAAGGAAGAGATTAAGAGAGATTGTTGATGGAATTTGAGAGATTATGAGATTGAGATTTGAGAAAGAGAAGAGAGATTGTTGTTGTTGGATGTGTGATTTGAAGATTGTATGGTATGGTATTTATAGGGGTTGGATATGGATTTTTTAATATTTAAAAATGTATTTTTTTATTTTTTTTTAATTTCCTAACGGCTCCTAGCCGTTAGGACCGCCGGTTAACCGGCAACGGCTAGTTTACTAGCCGTTATAACCGGCGGTTAACCGGTTTTCCCGGTTCCGGTTTTGTATTTTTTTTTTAAATTTTTTTAACCGGCGGTTAACCGGTTTAACCGGTTAACCGCCGGTTTATTTTAACATTTTTTTTTAAAAAACCGCCGGTTAACCGGCGGTTAAAAAAAATTTTAAAAAAAAATAAAAAACCGGCGGTTAACCGCCGGTTCGAAAAACGCAAATTCCCGAACCGGAACCGGACCGGGTCAAAACCGGTTCCTACCGGTTCCGGTCCGGTCCCGGTTTTGACCCGGTCCGGTTCCGGTTCGAACCGCCGGTCCGGTCCCGGTCGAGCCATGACTACAACCGAGTCATTTAGTTCTATCTTAAAAACTTTATTTAGAACATTTCACAATGTCCAACATTTGTAATCATTATCCCTTTACTACCCAAAATATTTCACTTGGGCTAGGGCAAACCTATGATCACCATACATCTAATATCATTTAGACTATGCCACCTTTATACCAAATTCACATGGGTCTGTATATTCCATTTATATGGACTATATTTCATCAATATCAAGCCAAAATATGACTTCATCCATTTTTGTCACTTTACTCTTAGAGTAAGAAAATATAGAAAAAACCATTTCTATACATGTGTGCTTTTCATTGCTCAACTAGGCACAACTCAACATTTATATACATGTTATGTGCCTAATCTTTTCCAAGCAATATGACATGGATTATAACCTTAGAAATTGAAATAAATCAAAATCTTAACATCCCACCATAACAAGTGTGTCATTCATGATCAAGATTTTCTCCATAGAGTAACACATGGTCATACATAAACCATCAATTGTCAAGTATCCATTATAAAATATAAAACAATATAATATTATCATATAAATAACATTTCATATATAATACAACATAAATAACATTTATAAATTACCGACCAATCTATACAAAGTATAGTAGGGTCAATTATAGCCAATCAACAAACGAGTACCATAGGGCATCACATGATCAACTAGTAGACATAAGAGTAATCTAGTCAACCAAAGCCAATCGGTACAATAATATTGTAGGGCATCACATGACTAGCTAGTTGACACGAGGTAGTCTAGTCAATCTAGTAGACTTGAATCAAGTAATCTAGAATCATGAGTAGTCTATACAAAGTATAGTAGACCTATCAATTTCATAAGACCTCAAATAGTTCATGAGAGACTTATCCTTAGTCTCTTGAGACTAAATAGAAACGTTAGCAACGTCCTCCCATCTTTCGTTTAAACCAACGAAAAATCCAAAATCATACAAACCTTATGATAATGTCACATACACGTACATATATATTCATGAGAACTTAATATGTCTCATCCACCCATTAAATCATGTACATTTCATAGCACATCTTCATAAAGCCAAATAGCCTTTTCCTCCAGGATTGTTCTGGTTGACCCTTTTACCGGTGGAGCCTCCTTCGTTTGTGCTCGCTCATCCCTCTTCTTGTTCATTTATGCTTCTTATTGTGTTGTTGTATTTTCCTTATTTGTTTGTAGTCTATGTCTGTCTGATGGTTTATTCGAGTTTTTTCTCAACCTATCAGGATTGTCTGGTACGTTGAAATGTTTTCCTTATCAAAAAAAAAAAAAAAAAAAAGCCTTTTCCTCCATCCATATCATAATCGATCTTAGGAACCACTTAGAAGTAAATCTCAAGACATGATAATCATACGATCATGCATATTTAATTCTTGATCCAACTAATCATCATCATAAAATAAATGAAAGCACCTTGGATTATTTACCGCCAAATAAATTGTCTTGTATAATTGAGCATACATATATAGTCACATAGACCACATCACAACACATTCATCATACAAAATATATGTACATCATGGTCAATAACAATAGCCAATTCCATATAGTATATTCAACATACATCATATATAAATATATCATGAGAATATCACTCTATTAAAGCACAAGATAACAAATGTCACAGCACATGCCATTACCTCACAATAGAGTTGTACGTACATAAAATTATCATTACCAACAACATCATTATAACACCATGACCATAGCAAATTAATTTCATGATCAACACACATTAAACGTATATAAAACCACCGTAACTTCATGTGTCAAACACAATGCATGATGCAACAAATCAAATTTGTTATAAGCATATCACCATGAATACATAATAGCGTTGGAAATGAATCTTGAATCATTAATCAATCGTTTGTACGTATATATGTGTACACATTAAATGAAATATATATATAATTAATATAAACATTAGATAACTTACTTCAATTCCATGGGCCACATGTAAAGCAATTAAGAATGTCAATTCACATCTCACTCAACACAACCGTAAAACACGGTTAGTAGAAACCGATCAAATGATCTACCGTAGACCAAAATCCACATCGATTTAACCGGTCATACAATCATTATAAATTCATGTGCTTTTCCACAGCCATGGATTAATCGCACAATACTTTACCAAAATTAATGGTATATGTTCTTTGATATACGAGATTATATATATCTAACCCATCATCAAAATTTAGATGAACAAGACTAAAATTTTCTTAAAGCCTTATGATCATAACATGATCTATCACAACCAAAAGCATGGTCACCAAGATCTTCCGTTCATGGAATGGAAGTCTACCTTCACTCCAAGTCCACCCTTTGATCAACAAGAAAATATTGGTTTCGAATGTTGTAGAAGGGGTGTGTCGTTGATCAATCTTGGTGCTTGGATAAGCAAACGAATCGTGCTAAACGCACTTTCCGAAACCAATATTTCGACCCTAGTCACTTGCCTTTGGGTTACACGGAATTTGGAGTGGGATAAGACGTTGCAAACTCTAGAAGATCAAGGCAATCAACTAGAAACACTTGAAGTTTACATGTGTGTTTTGTACTTGTGACTTTGATTACGGAAAATCGATTGATTAAGTTCGTAACACCTTGCCAACACCAAAAAGACTCTATATATAGAGTATGGGTCGTCCCTCATGTCTTGGAGAAGACAAAATGGCGGTTAAAAACGGTTACAACCGCCCAAAGAGCATATTTGTGGAATATTCCACGCTGACACTTTATAACCCAGATCGATCCGGAGTATATTCTGAAGAAGTTACTTACAACACAGGATATTATCCCGACTGACAGGACCGGGTTATACGCCCTTATTCTTCTAGCACATAAATAACACGGACAGACCATGTCCGGGTTATATACCTTGCTTTAACATATTACCTTAATATCAAATAACATGTTCATAACTCTTCCAACCCGATTAATATCTCGGATCATATGCTCAAACCTTACACTCCAAAATATGAATCTGGATTCAAAGTTCGTTTACATGGGTGTGTACTCCACACACTCCTAACCCATGTTCTAACGACTCGATATCCCGTTAGCAATATGAGAGTCCCGATACACTAAAACGAACGTTGATTTACTAAAATCACCAACATTCCTCCCCCATTTTAGTATAATCCTTGACTCACACCTTTCAAAACAAGTCTTTGTACCAGACTCATGCATAAATGAAAATGTCGTTAGGATTGAATTTCCACCTTAGTGTCATACACATTTCAAATACTCGAGAAGCTGAAAATGAGTTACCACACCCATGTCGTTAGAGATGAATGTGTTTGCAAAAGATAAGGTTTTACGAGTGTTGGAACTAGGACCAATTTTGGATAATCAAGGTTGATATTCATGGGTCGGTTACTCGGATCTTTTAAAGTGGAAAAGGCTAATGAGTAAACCGTGAGTTTCCTATATTGGAAATAAGGGAAATTAAGGTGCATGTTGATCAAGTGTTATAAGAGTTAATGTGATTTCCATGTGAATGAAATTGTTTAGTGAAACTTTAGTCAAAACTAAAGGTGAAGTATGTCTATATAAAGGTTGATGATTCATGTTATGAGTCGTCTTGAACATTGTCTTGTGACATGTTGGTGTTTGATAAAGCACGTGTTTATTAATGAGATATACTTGTAATGGGAAAACCATGAAGGACACGGGGGAGATGTGTGAGATCCTTGATAATAGGACATGGGGGAGGTACGTGTAGAGATACATAAGAAACGCTCCCTCATAAGCACACTTAAGTTGTGAGCTTGAAAGTTTATACCTAGAAATGGTGTAATGACATCTTATGCTCGGATATTCATGGTTAAATGAGATATACTTGTCTGCCGTTCCAACACTTGATCAACATGCAGCTTTTTGAAGAAAATAATAGTCTTTCCAATGCTCATCAAGAAGCCATGGGTGTGGTAACTCAATGGGAGAATCAAGTATCTTCAACTCTACCAAATTTCCAACAGCCAACTGTTGTGGTATGAAACTAAATTTATTTGCCATATTCCAGGTGATCCTCTACCACCTTTAACATATAAAACTGGCGACTAACTTTTTAATTCTCTTAGAATAGTTCTGCAGAAGTTTGTCAAATATAGGATGATAGTATTCTTGGAAAGCATATTCAATCGAATGATTTAGTAGTGCAGTGCTTTTTTTATAGCATAATCCTCTAATCATTTAGGTACATAGGTATCAAAGAGCAAGTGCATCGATATCAAGGGACATGTTCATGTGTGTCAATAGACATGTTCATGTGTTTGAATATGAAGGTTCGTTTATGTTAATAGGCAAGTTCATGCTATCTCTCTCTGAACTTGTTGTATAGTTTTTATGAGTATGTTCAGAGAATATCAAGAAAAAATTGATGTGGTTGCTTCTGAATTTTTCTAGAAAATTTTGAGAAACCACACTTCTGTAGTGCATACGTATCAACAAGCAAGTGCATTGATATCAAAGGACAAGTTCATGTGTGTCAATAGACAGGTTCACATGTTTCTTTTAGTACTAAAAAAATGGTTTACAAAAAAATGGGTGCACCCGTTTGAGTGTTCTATCTTACTTTTGTTGGTTCTAATTACACTAGAGTAATATCTAATCCTCTGAATTTGGCGGTGCCCTTTCGTTGCAGTAGTTCCCTCCACCATGTCTTCCACACATTCGCCTTCTGTCTCCAATCCAAAAACCGCGAACTTGTTGTGATCGGGTTTGATGGCCTGTGGTTCAGCCCTAGACTGTCTAGTCTGATTTTTCCTTGGGGGTCGAGACCCACCTTTGAAGGCCATCATCCATGTGCCTCTGAAACTGGCAGCGTCCATCGGCGACGAGTCATGCACCACCGATTTTTCCTTGAGTCTCAGGTTCCAGCACAAGCAACGAGCACCTCTGAACCTAGTGACCTTGGCGCTCGCAGGAGACACAAATCTCCCCTAAGCCCTCATAGTCCACTAGGATTGTCTCTTCGTTAAACAGGATAACTCCATTCAGTGGTCTACTCAAATCAAGCTCAACACAAACCCTAGCGAACTTAATTCCCTCGGGTGACCAAGGCACGAGGCAATACGACTAATCACCCGCTCATCATAGTAGACCACCAGGAGATTTGAGAGCCTAACCCAGGCGCAGATCGTCTTGACAGAATCTCAGACAGGGTTAAAGGTAGGGAACCAACTTTTCACCATCAAACATTGTCCGAAGATTGTCCATGAGCCTTCGTTAGTGTTGGGCCGAAATATGGCCCATGATCATGAGGCTAAGAGGAGAAGCCCACGAGCTAAGAAACGGCTACAAAGACAGAAGTCAACGCGGAAGACGAATTCAAAGTCCGGTCCAGCATTCAAGACGACAACGGTCGAGAAGGAGGAGAATAAGGAAATTCCGGATTCTAAGCTTGTAACGTCTTTTTTGATTAAATTGGGATTATATAAGGCAATTTCCCATGTTTGTAAACGATATAGAAAAAACCTACCAAAAAGTCTCTTGCGATCGAATACACTTTGGCTAATCAAACTCAATCCGATCTCTTGTCTCTCGATCCTTATAGTTGTGAAACCTTTGAGTTCTTGGTGATTATTGCTCGATTCGGTTGTTTTACCTCACTTTAAGGCATTATAGCTCTTTGAAGTTATTTGCCCAAAACAATTTGGCGCCCACCGTGGGGCATCGATCGATTTCAAGCTGAACCAAGGACTCTAGTAGTTAACAACAATGGTGAACGGAGACGTTAACGCTTCAGGATCCGGCCCCATGGATATCAATCCCGAAGGAGCTCTGATCGTGGAAACTCCTTTGGTGTTGGTCCCGGATGTAGAGACCCCTGGTTCTAACGGGGAAGGTTTGGCAACAAGATCTGCCAACGATGTCGTTTCAGGCGACACGGTGCAAACAACTCGTGAAGAAATGCGCCTCATGCATCAATCCATGGAATCCCCGTGCAAGGAGATGGATGAGCACCGCCAACGTTACGAGGCGATATCTGCATCTAATACTAGGTTACTAAATGAAAATTCGGTTCTTAAAGCGCAGGTACAGTCTGTCGGGTCTAACGCAATGAGGACACTGGGGGCCAACCAATTGGCCGATGTTCGAACTCGGCTCACCATGGACGATGTGGACATGACACCAGCGGCGGATCGTCGAACGTCTATCGGTAACCCTAACCCTAATATTGAAATGCCGTTTCCAACTAACACAGTTACTTTTGCCGCACCAGCCGGTCATGTCGTGGACCGAGCAATTGGAATACAGGTCCAACCTACAGATAGTATCCAAATGCTCATCGACCAAGCTCTTAGCGAGCGTCTCAGAGCTTTGGATGACCGGATCGCACGCATCCCAGGAGTGCCTCGACCCATCGAGAAGGAGGCCCCAGATGGTTTCGAAGATTCCCCGTTCGTGGAAGAAATTGCCCGAACTGAAATCCCAAAGAAATTCCACTTGCCTACTATAGCAAGTTATGATGGGACCAGCGATCCAGATGACCATGTCGCCTTGTACAAGCAAAAGCTTATGACTATTTCGGTTCCTCGGGGGAGCCGAGAGGCAGTCATGTGCAAAAGCTTTGGCACATCATTGTCTGGACCAGCCCTTACGTGGCTCATGAACCTTCCACGAGGGTCTATTACGTCTTTTGCTAAACTAGTGGATGCGTTCCAGAACCAATTTGCTAGCAGTCGCAAGCTGGAAAAACAATCAAGCGATCTATATTATGTAATTCAGAAAGCTAATGAATCCCTGCGTGATTATTTGCACAGGTACAACAAGGTCAAGGTGTCCATCCCACATTGCGACACGCAGACCTCAATCCAGGCATTCCGTCGTGGCTTGACGAAGGGAAGCGAACTCTACCGGGAACTGACAAAGTATATGTGTCAGACGTGCAAGCAAAAGCAATGGCCCAAGTCCGATTGGAGGAAGACGAGGCTCCACGTAGCAGCCCAGACCGAGTTGATCGTAGATCTCGTGAGGATAGTCGGCGCGAACATCGCAGTCAGCCATATCCTCGTGAGAGACGAGATCGGGACAGGGTTGCGCCAAGCAGGGAACGCGGGACTGAGTGGAAAGACCATCCATCCCTTCCTCCGAAAGTCCAATCTTACAATTTCAGTGTTTCTGTTGCAGAATTAGTGAAGACCTTCGACCGGTTCGGTAAGGATGTAAGATGGCCAAGGAAAAGCGACAAGCCAGAGTCAAAAAAGGACATGAGCAGATGGTGTGACTTTCACGCCGACCATGGGCACTACACAGATGAATGTGTCGCCCTTCGAAAGGAGGTCGCGAGGTTGTTGGCCCAGGGTTTCTTGAAAGACGTCATATCTGAACGTGCCAAGGCGACGCTCGAGCGGCGCGACAAAGGGTCAGACAACCGTCCTCCATCACCAGTCCCAGCAAAAGTCATCAACTGCATCTCAGGTGGCTCAGAAATATGCGGAATATCATATTCAGCAGCCAAGAGACAGGCAAAATGTTGTGCCCTTGACTCACCTCCGCCGTCAGAGTTGAAGGGGAAGAGGGTGAGCGACCTACCCTCTATCACCTTTGACGACGCTGATGCGTGCGAGGTGGAGCACCACGACGGTTTGGTTATTTCTCTCTCAATTGGAAATTGCCTTATACGTAAGATTCTAATAGATACAGGTAGTTCTAGTAATCTGATGAACTTATCAACTCTGAAACAAATGGGGCTGGGGGAAGATGATGTTAGTCCTAACCGTATTCCTCTAGTGGGCTTTAGTGGTGAAGTGAAGTATACGGTTGGGGACATCGTCCTAGCCGTATACGCAGGAGGCGTAAACCTCCAGGTCAGATTCAACGTCGTGGATTGCAAATCTCCCTATAACTGCATTATTGGGAGACCATGGATCCATGCGATGAAAGTTGTCGCTTCAACCTATCACCAAACCATAAAATTTCCTACTAAATGGGGGATACAAGAAATAAAAGGAGAACAAAAACTGGCTAAAGAATGTTATATGGTATCAATGAAACAAGCAGTTGAGGATAAGTCCGCATAGCAGTTAAAGGAAGAAGGAAGATCGAGTCGGTACGTCGAACCTCAAACAGAGAGGTTGGATGAAATCGTTCTAGATCCTTCTTCTCCCACACGGACTGTCCGAATAGAGGTTGACCTAGATGATGAGACGAGAACATCTTTAATACAATTTTTAAGATTAAATTCAAATTGTTTTGCATAGTCCCACGAGGACATGGTGGGTATTCCCCCGAATATAATGACGCATAAACTTAACGTAGATTCAAGTTTCCCTCCTGTTAAGCAGAAACGCAGGAAATTCGCCGTGGAGCGCAACAAATTCATTGACGAGGAAGTGACGAAACTCTTCGAAACAGGAAAGATCAGGGAGGTCGCTTACCCTGACTGGCTGGCAAACGTTGTGGTCATAGAAAAGAAGAATGGAAAGTGGAGGGTGTGTGTCGACTTCAAGGACTTGAACAAAGCATGTCCAAAAGACTCATTCCCGCTTCCACACATTGATGCAATGATAGATGCGACAGCAGGACATGAAATGTTGACATTCATGGACACATTCAGCGGGTACCACCAAATTCAAATGGACCCGGAGGATCAAGAGAAGACAACCTTCGTCACTAGCCAGGGAACGTACTGTTACAAAGTCATGCCCTTCGGACTCAAAAATGCAGGGGCAACGTATCAAAGGCCGGTTAACAAGATGTTCAAGGACCAGATTGGTGATACGATGGAGGTCTATATTGACGACATGTTGTTCAAGTCAAAACGGAAGAAAGATCATATAGAACACTTGCAGGAAGCATTCTAAGTTCTTAAGAGGTATAATATGAAATTAAATCCCACTAAATGCTCCTTTGGTGTGTCGTCAGGAAAGTTCCTAGGATACTTGGTCAATCAAAGGGGGATAGAGGCAAGTCCAGAACAGGTTAAAGCAATTATGAACTTGAAGTCGCCCAAATGCGTCAAGGACGTACAGAAGCTAACAGGACGCGTAGCGGCCTTGAACCGATTTATCTCGAAGTCGTCCGACAGGTGTAAGCATTTCTATGACGTATTAAAGAAGAGCAAGTCATTCCACTGGGGCGCAGAGCACGAGTTGGCATTCCAAGATCTCAAGTCATATTTGTCCTACCCCATGTTGTTGGCCAAACCCAAAATTGAAGAGGCGTTGCCACTTTATTTGGCAGTGTCAGAGTCGTCAGTAAGTGCGGTCTTAACTAGAGAAGAAGATGGACAACAACTACCCATTTATTACGTCAGTCGGTCCTTACTACTAGCAGAAACAAGATACTCATCGTTGGAGAAACTCGTGCTTGCTCTGGTCATGGCATCCAACAAGATACGTCCTTACTTCGAATCACACACGATCGTCGTAAGGACCAATCATCCTCTGAAGGCGGTGTTAAGAAAGACAGAGTTTACAGGACGAATCACCAAATGGGCCATACATTTGAGTGGCTACGAGATAGAGTATGAGCCACGGACGACGATCAAATCTCAAGCTTTGGCTGACTTTGTAGCTGATTTCAGTCCGACTTTAGAAGGGGAGGCAGTAAAGGAGGCATCGGAGTTATCTGCTACAGATCAGAAAGGAGAGTGGGAGCTCTTTACAGATGGGGCCTCAAACGTCAGGGGTACAGGTCTCGGCGTCGTACTGAAATCGCCACAGGGGGATAACATAGCCCAAGCCGTGAGATGTGAGTGGGATGCGATGAATAATGAAGCTGAATATGAGGCACTCATATTTGGATTACATTTGGCAGCTGACATGGGCATAGAAGAACTTAAGGTTACATGTGATTCACTACTTGTAGTTAACCAAGTCCAAGGGTCATACGCCACAAAGGACGACAGGATGACCGCCTACGTAAGTATCACTCGGGGATTAATAGAAAAATTCAACACATTTGAAATATGCCAGGTCCCCAGGGAACAAAATACTCAAGCGGGCGCACTAGCTAATCTAGGATCAGCTCTAGACCCTAGAGAATTTCCTGTCGTACCCATCATCCATGTCATGACACCTGCTACGTCCAAGGCAAAAGAGATTTTGGTCAACAATGGAGTCAATCTTGGGGAAAACACGGACGGACTGGTAGAAGATTGGACCAAGCCGCTTATGGATTACATGGTCAGGGGCACCCTACCAATGGACAAGGCGGTTGCAAAGAGACTCAAGGTACAAGCACTCTCCTATGAATTAATTGACGGTTTTCTTTTCAAGAGGTCTGTCACAGGGGAAAAACTCAAGTGTCTTACACCATCCGAGGCGCAAGAACTATTGCACTCAATCCATGACGGTGAGTGTGGAAATCATGTCGGCGGACGAAGCCTGGCTTGCAAGGCAAGACGTCAAGGGTTTTTCTGGCCTACGATAAATACAGATGCGTTGAATCATGCAAAGAAGTGTGACGCGTGTCAGCGACATGCACCAGTCCCACATCAACCGTCTGAGTTGTTGCATCCTACGATAGCTCCATGGCCCTTCATGAGATGGGGAATGGACATCGTGGGCAAACTCCCCCCAGCGTCGGGGCAAAGAGCTTTCTTTTTAGCAATGACATACTATTTCTCAAAATGGATTGAGGCAGAAGCATATAGAGAGATAAAAGAAGCACAGGTGATATCTTTTATTAAACCTAACATTTTGTGCAGATTCGGCATACCTTCAGAGATTATTTGCGACAATGGTTCTCAGTTCATAGGGGGCAGGACCAGGGCCTTCTGTGCTCGATGGAACATAAGTTTGGTCACTTCTACCCCTAGGTATCCACAATCCAATGGTCAAGCAGAGTCCAGCAACAAAATCATCATCAACAATTTGAAGAAAAGGCTTGAAGGCGCCAAGGGTCGATAGGCAGATGAGTTGCCTTACGTCCTATGGTCGGATCGCACGACGCCTAAGACAACCACCGGGCAATCTCCTTTCTCATTGGTATACGGATGTGAAGCGGTGATCCCCGCGGAGGTCCTCTTGCCAACCATCAGGTATGGGTTGCAAAACTTTGACACAAATGACGAAGCCTTGTCACACGATCTGGACACGGTCGACGAACTTAGGGAGAAAGCAAGAGTCTGAATGTTTAGCTATCAACAACAAATCGCAAGGAGCTACAACAAGAACGTCAAGATTAAGGCATTCAAGTTAGGAGATTGGGTCCTAAGGAAGACCTTCTAGAATACCAAGGATCCTAGAGATGGAAAATTGGCTCCACAATGGGAAGGACCCTATAGGATCGTCGAGGTCGTAGGACAAGGAGCGTACCGATTGGAGAACATCGACGGATATCCCATCCCTCGGAGTTGGAACGTAGCCCATCTAAAAGCGTATCATTTCTGAAAATTTCATTTATTCTTCCAAAGTAGATGTAGATTTGTTATCGTTTAGAGACATTAATACTAACGCTAAGTATAAAAGGGTAATAGCGTCGTACGACCAATTACCACCCAAAAATACGTTTGTTTTCAGAAAAATGCAGGAACAACGGCAAAAGAGACAAGTGGATCCATGCCAACATACACACTCATGAGCTCACAACACATATACAGACACGATCGATCGAAACACGAAGGATCACAAAGGCACGTCGTACCCTATTCGCCTTATGACAAACAATAAGGTACGAATCGCCGTACACTACGCAAAACACTATTGTTTAATAATCCTTCGAACCTACGTCATGACTCTAATATTAATACATAAACATTGCAGGCCATCTCTCCTTGAGGGTAGCCGACACCACGGGTCCATACAAATTCCCGACCAAGGGGTGGACCAGACGCCTGGGTCAACGTACCCAGCGACCTTATGCACATTATAAGGTACGAAATCTTAAGACATGTACAAATACGTCTACATACGTTACAAAGGAACGTTTTAATCAACATAAAACATGCTTCGAAACAGGTCGTCTTGAGAAGAAAGGCGGTGCATTAAAAGTTAAGCCTACACGGCCAGAATCCTTACAAGAGGGGATGCAGTCCGCGCCGAAGGACGGACTGCCAAAACCATTGTCTTACATAATATGTGACCCGCGATGGGGGATGGGTCACCAAAACAGTTCACGAACAAAGCAAACACAGTAAATAAGTGGAAAGCTAAGAAAGGAGATCACTGGTCAGCCTTGGCAGAAGCGCTTTCCTTGGACGCACAGACTTCAGGAACCTCGGTCCTACCTGAGCTTGATTCAGCCTCTCCAATGTCATCCTCGGTCCTAGGAATGTTGTCCAGGTACTCAGCATGAGGACAACCATCGGGAAAGTCGGCCCGAAGTCGAGCCTTGGCATCATCCAAATCCCAAGCCACGTGCTGTCCTCTGGAGTACTCTTCCATGATTTCAATGCGAGATGTAGCTCCGAAGTACAACCCGATGGCGACAGCTTTTTCCCCACATGCATTCTTCTCCTCTTCAAGGGTTTTGTTGACTTCGTTCAAACGACGGACCAGCTCAGCCTCGTTCTTCTCAGCTTTCTCCAGCATGGCCTTGGAATCCTTGACACGCCCCTCGGCAATCTCCGCATGGTAAGTCAGATCCTCAGTGGCCTTGACAAACTTATCATGACTCTCCCGAACGTGTTGAATAGCCTGTGACGAGAACAATACGACATCAAAGGTGGAAACAACAAACAGAAAGAGCATCGTAAAAAGCCAGGCTTACCATCCATAGACTGTCACCAGCAAAGGCCACGTTCTCCTTAAGACTCCTGAGTTTGACATCCTCAGGGATGATGACGTCAGAAATCGATGAGAGGCCCGTCGTAGCTTCAACATTTAGCACTTCATTGCAAAGGCCGACGATCTCGGAGGACTTACGCTTCTCCCCAGATTTGGGTTTGGGAGGCAAAGCTTGGGATGAAGAAGCTTTACCCTTGCCTTGTACGGCCTGCAAGTCTTTGAAGGAAAGACGAGCACTGGAACGCCTTGCAAGAGTACTCGTCGCTGCCATCACAACATGGCCTCACGGTGGGCACACGCCTACAAATACAATATGAGAGTAATACATACCTTGACGCAACCACTGAGTCCTCATGAAACCACAGTCTTCCACCGTGCCCAGCGAAGAAACCTGCGCGAAGAAGTACCATTTTTTCCACCCCCGATCATTACAACTCTGGCCTAAAGCTATGGGTCTAAAACCAAGACGAGCGGAAAAGCAGTACATATGGGATTTAATGGTCACAGGTTGGTGAAGATATTCAAAATCGACAAGGTTGAAGTGAAGATCAGGATGTCTTTCGTTAAGAAGATCAATAATCCTCAACAATCTCCACCCGTGAGGCATTATTTGGAAACAAGCAAGGTTGTATCGGGCTAGGACATCACAGACCAGTTTAGAGAAAGGGAAAACATGGCCTATTTTGAAGGGATACTCGAAAAGACATACCCATTCGGAATCCTCATCGTCGGCTCGGTGGAGATGGTCTGGTGCTCGGAGAACTGAGTGAGGGGGGAAATCGTAGCAGACACAGAAGATCTTTAGATCATCGTCAGAAAGTTCGCTGGGAACGACATCTTGGGCGCAAAGTCACGGCGGAAGATCAGCGGCTTCAATCTGGAGTAAGTTCGCCATGGTTGGGAGTTGGAAGATGAAAAGGGAGAAGACTCACCTAGGGACTCAGAAACGGCAGAGGAATGATGGTTCTCTGAACCAGTCGTCCCGTCAATTTAAAACAGAAGAAAATGCAAGTGGAAATTCAAACCGTCTCTACAATGGTCGGCACGTGTAGGGTTGGATGAAAGAAAAGCAACCGTTCAGATCAATCATGGGCTATTCTGAACGCTTCCTTTTGGGGCAAAATGTTGGGCCAAAATCTGGCCCATGATCATGAGGCTAAGAGGAGAAGCCCACGAGCTAAGAAACGGCTACAAAGACAGAAGTCAACGCGGAAGACGAATTCAAAGTCCGGTCAATCCTAGCATTCAAGACGGCAACGGTCGAGAAGGAGGAGAATAAGGAAATTCCGGATTCTAAGCTTGTAACGTCTTTTTTGATTAAATTGGGATTATATAAGGCAATTTCCTATGTTTGTAAACGATATAGAAAAAACCTACCAAAAACTCTCTTGCGATCGAATACACTTTGGCTAATCAAACTCAATCCGATCTCTTGTCTCTCGATCCTTATAGTTGTGAAACCTTTGAGTTATTGGTGATTATTGCTCGATTCGGTTGTTTTGCCTCACTTTAAGGCATTATAGCTCTTTGAAGTTATTTGCCCAAAACAGTTAGGGCAGAAAATCAGTCATGCTCAAGTTCAAACCTGACTATGGAGAATCCCTTCGTGTGATCCACAATGCACAATCTACCATCAGGCTTCTACATCTCCTTCAGCTTCCTCTCCAACACCTGATAAGCAAGAGGTTTTCTAACAGTTTATCACCACCGAGTTCCTCCATCCCTTCGCAGAGCATTCAATCCTTTCCTTGTCTATGGTAACAGAGGGGAGCGAGCTCTCATCCGTAGGAATCTCCACGTGGATTTTCTCATCAAGGAAGACTCATTCAACGAGTCGTTTGGAGCAGCCTCCACACCTTGCATGAGCTTGTGAAGGAATGAAGCAGATTGCGCCACCGGCTGGGGGGGCTCCTGGTTATTCGCCTTAGTCGGCTCAATCATCTGCAACAGGTTCGGGATTAACCCTGAACCCGCTGTCAGTCGTTGAAGCAGTGGCTTGCGTAGCACCAGGCACCTCAGATATCATCACCACATCCTGGTTGGACTGGCATGTCGGGTGCTCAATCGTCTGACTAGTAATAACCTCCATCATCTACTGGTTGTCATCCGGGGGAGTAGGAAAGTGCGGATCACCAGGAGGGGGAAGTTCAGGCGGAAGAGCCGCCATGGAAGGAAGCAAAATAACTCACAAAGACTCACTCTAGGGCAAGCGCGTTCTTAGGCGCGTGAAACTGATATATCAAACCCAATTTGGATCTTCTGGAGCTCCTCTCTCAAGTTAAAAAGAAGGCAATCTTATATTATTTTAATAGTTAAGGAAAGGGTAATTTGCGATTTATAGGTTTATTTGGGGTATGACCTAGTTCAAACACGATACATTACCATCCGTAGACAAGTTGATCTGTATGAAACCCAGCTCTCTTTTTCCTCTCACCTGCTTGCTTTTGCAATCAATACTCCGTAGGTTTTTTTTTGTAGAAAATAGAGAGCTTTTAACTTCATTAGAAATCACGGACTACAGAGCCAAAAGGCGAGGCGTAGTCTTGCCCCTAGCATCATCCTCCAACAAACAAGACATCCGATCGGGCGGAAAATCTAAAAAGAAAACACCAAGCGGAAAAGAAACAGCAAAAGAACACGAGCCAATATTTTGGACAAAACCGGCCAACCAGGCCCTTGATCCAAGCGAAGTTCAAACCAGAGACAATACCCCAAAGCTCCGCCATTGGAACAGAACACGAGCCGATATTTTGGACGAAATCGGCCAACCAGGCCCCATCATGGCCCCGGAGAACACCCACAGCGGCCGCCCGCCCATCCACCAAAGAACCATCAGTATTCAACTTAATCCATTGCACCGGAGGAGGCGTCCAACTAATCTGCGCAATATGCTTGATAGGTTTGGGAAACTAAGAGCTCCTGCATGCCCAAGTCTTCACATAGTTCAAACTCTGCTTCCAAATAAAGTCTACCTTGTCACCACCGAAATCCTCACCCCTAAAGGCCCAAGAATTCCTCCACTTCCACAAGATCCAAAGCCCATTCGCAAAAATACAGCCCCACTCCAAATCATCTCTAGGAGCCTGCTTGTTCAGTAAATTAATTCTCATCCATTGATGAAATTTAAGTCATTAAACTCAGCATCAAGACAATGAGCCATCAACCTCGGCCAAATCCACTTCGTTTTTCGGCAGTCCCGAAAATATGAAGTTGAGTTTTCGAAACTCCGGGACAATGAGGGCAGTCTCCCGACATGCTCAAATGACGTTGGAACCTTTCCGCATTAGTAAGCATCCCTCCTTTCAAAGCAAGCCACGCGAACAAACGAACCCTCTCTTGAACTTTGAGCCCCCAAATCCTCTTGAAAATCAAGCAGTCCACATTAATTTCGTTGCTTACCTCATGAGTAAATTGATAGGCTGACGCCACTGAAAAATTACCATCCGATGAGTGCATCCAAGTAAGAGCGTCAAGTTGCGATTCATCCTCCACCGGAGCCAAAGCTTCCAACTTCAAGACAATCTGAGTAGGCAACAATGGTGACAACACATACCAGTTCCAGACCTGCCCGACGATCCACAATTGTCTCACTGAAAACTGCAGCAAATCCGGGCTCACAACACCCATAGCCCAGTCCACCAGCGGTTCGGCCATGATCCACTTATCCAGCCAAAAACGAATAGAAAGACATTGCCCAGCTGCCACCCCGACCCCTTGAGAACAACCTCGTCCCTCCCGATCTTAATGCAACGCCAAATCGGCGATGGGTTACTTCTTTCGACCAAAGAAGCTCTGATGTACTTAACACGTAGGAGTAGGACACGAGCCTAAAGGCTCTCCTCACCATGCCAAAAACGCCAAGCAAGGTTCCCGCTAAGGGCTTTCCCCAACTCCTCCATCCGCTTGATCCCCAAGCCGCCCACATCTTTAGGCTTGGAAACTCATCCCAGTGTAACAAATGCATTTTCCTCTGCCCTCCCCAACTTCCCCATAAAAAAGAGCGAGTCAGACGGTCGATCCTCTCACAAACCCCTTCGGAATGGCGAGGGAAGCCATCGAATATACCGGCAGAGAGCTAATGACTGCCCGGGCAAGAGTCACCCTTCTAGCCATGCTGAGATTTCTGCCCCTCCATCCCGAAAGTCGCCCATTAATCTTCTCGAGAAGTGGCTCAAACGTGCTCTTATCCATCTATTTGTGCAGAAGCGGGATCCCTAGGTACACTCCCAAGTCATTAGTGGTTTTAAATCCACTCCTCCTCAATCTCCTTAATCAAGTTTACATCCAAATTAGGGGAGATGAAAAGCTTAGACTTAGAGGGATTAACTATTTCTCCGATGAACGACAGAAAATATCTAACACTCTCTGAATCTCCTTGATATGGGCAACCGAGACTTCTCCCATAAGAAGGATGTCATCCGCAAACATGATGCGGGAGATCGGAGGTCCCCCTCTAGAAACACAAATGGGCTTCCAATGGCGATCACGAACAGAATCCAGAATCATATGACTCAAACGCTCCATACAAAGGATGAAAAGGTAAGGGGAGATGGAATCCCCTTGCCTAATCCCTCGAGAGGGCTTAATGCCATCCGTCCTCTCCCCGTTCCAAAGGACGTTCAACGAAGGCGACGAGATACACTCTTCAATCCACTTGACCCAAGACTCAGAGAACCCGACATCAATCAGAGAATCGATAATGAAATCCCACCTAAGCCTATCATAGGCCTTCTCCATGTCAATCTTAAGAATCATCCAACCACTCTTCCCTTGCTTTCTCTTCATAGAGTGAACAACCTCCTAGGCTAAGACTATATTATCGGTAAAGAGTCGTTCTGGGAGGAAACTTCCTTGCGTAGGGCCTATCAGATCAGGGACCTTTTTAAACTTCCTAAAACATCTTCTTGCATATTTTGGGCGTGATGCTTAAAAAGGTTTAGACACAAAACCCTAGCATCTTTTTTCATTCGTATATGATCAGAGATTTAATTTAAACACAAAACCCTGGCCTCTTTTCTTGTTCTTTGCCGCAGCAATCCTCAATCATGGCCGGAACACGCAGGCCCCGCAAGAATGGAACACGCAGGCCCCCCAAGAAGATACTTCCACATCTTCCATCAGATCTATGGTCGGATACTCAGTAAGCTCCCTGTCAAATCTCTTCTCAGATTCCGTTGCGTGTCGAAATCATGGCTATCTTTGATTGATGATGCTGGCTTTGCCCGTTTACATCTAAAGAGTTTCAAGAACAAATCCAATGAAACCCACCTCTTGTTTGCCCATGGTAGTCAAAGTGATGTGCAATGTGATGTGCGTTGTAGTGACACCTTTGAAGCCATTTCAGGAACACTTAATATCCTGGGAAGATGGGATATTGTTTCCTCTGTCGATGGGTTGATCTTGCTAAAGTGTTGTAGTAAACGTGGTGAATTTGATTCAGGGTTAAAGGTGTGGAATCCATCAATCAGAAAGTTCCTTGAAGTTCCATCCTTGCCTAAAAACATGTATCTGCCTAATGACTTTGAAGATGCCAATATCGGCATGGGCTACGATCCGTTAGCTAATGAATACAAGATTGTCAAACTTATCTTTCTTGTACTTATCTTTCCTGTTAGGGAATGCACTCTTCTTCATTCAGTAGCAATCTACACTCTAGGGGCTGATTCATGGAGGATATCATCATCCTCTAACAGGCATCCTCAACAGAGCAACCTGCACTCTTCATTCAATAGCAATCTACACTCTTGGAGCAAATACATCTACAACATAGTTTATTTGGAGGGCAACTTGTACTTCATTAACATCGATAGAGACGACCCCTATTATTGGATTGTGGTTCGGTTTGATCTGAGCAACGAGGTGTTTTCTTCTTTTAGGATGCCCGTGGATCCTCGTACCAAATACCAGGATCCTCGTAAGGGTAGTAGACGTAATTGGTGGAATGACCCTAATAGTTTTAAATATTGGGAAGCCCTTTTGTTGACTGGCGGTGGATGCTCATTGGGAGTTTGTGTTGGCAGATCCATATGGGTGTTAGAAAAATGTGGTGGTGAAAGTGAAAGTGAGTCCATGAATTCTTGGACCAAACGTTACTAGTTCCAATCGCCTGATTCCCATCAACTCTTGTACGTCAAAAAGAATGGTGACATATTGGCATGGGGGTATCATATGAGGGATGGTCTTAATCTGTCAAATCCATGAAAAGACAATTGTACCCTTTATTTTTTGAACAAATTACACACATTTACCAGGTATCCTACCTTCTATTACCATTTCATTATGAATTTTGAAGATTAGGGTTCTTGGTGAAATTGAGATTAGGAATTTTGTGAAATTGGGATTACTGAAATCTTGTGCAACACCATTCTTCATCATGGTAATCAACATAAGGAGGATTTCCACATGGAAACAATTAATCGCTATTAATTTCTCAACCAATTCACGGATTACAAATCTGAATTAGGCCTAATTGTAACAGCTTTCAAGAAACTCCATTAATGGAGAAAAACAAGCTTCTTACTAACAGACTCATCTTCGCCGATTTAGATCTCCCGAGCGCGACCTTCTTCTTCCTCTTCGCGCACTGCAACGCTACCCGCTCCCTCCTCACGACCGTGAAGCTTCCCGACGCCTCTGTAATCAATGACGACGAGTAATTCTTGGATTTCTTTCTCTCCAAGGTCGAAACCCAAACGGATCTGGATTTCGGGAGGTAGATCTGGTCGAGCTTGAGTTAAGGCTACTGGTTTTGTGTTCGAGCCTCTTCGTCGCCGCTGGGTGTGAAGATCTCAACTTGGGTCGGTTTTCGGTGGAATCCCGGTCGACCTGTGAAATCTTGGGTTGAGAATCTCCTCTCCGATGGTGGAACTCAGCCATCCGAAGGAATCAATCGGTTTGGCGAACTTGAACGATGGGGGTTTAGCAAGGTGTTTGGGGGAGAATATGTTAGGGTAGGTCGTCGGCCATAAAAACAAGAGAAATTCCTCTCCGATGGCGGAATTCAGCCATCCGAAGATTTCAGTAATCCCAATTTCACAAAATTTCTAATCTCAATTTCACTAAGAACCCTAATCTTCAAAATCCATAATGAACTGGTAATAAAAGGTAGGATACCTGGTAAATGTGTGTAATTTGTTCAAAAAATAAAGGGTACAATTGTCTTTTCACGGATTTGACAGATTAATTAACGGAAATCGTTTCGGGGGGGATTTTGTAATCAAAAGTAATATAACGGGTGGTTTTAAATCAATAGAGATATAAAAGGTGGTTCCATGCAAATTGACCCAAATAAGGGGTGGTTCTATGCAAAAACCTCTTTTAACTATGAAAAAGATTCAAGTGAGAATGAATTATTATTGTACGAATGGAAAATTCACGTGCACAATCTTCTGTATTCACGTGCACATTACTTTACATTCACATGCACACTCGCACATGTGTGCATGTCTTTAACAATATATGAAAAATATATGCACATGTCTGTGTGTACATGCGAATTTGAAAGGTTGTGCATGTGAATATAGAAGGTGCATGCGAATGAAAAATTTGTATATTCGCATCATATTTATTATTCTCACCAGATCCGAATCCTTTAGGTATGGACTCTCATGTTTCACCTGTTCATGTGTTGTCTTGAATGAGCTAGTACATTATAAATCCACTCACTAGTCACTAAATTGTACATTATAAATCGTTGCCTACTTACGAATCATAGGAACAACACATAATGGTTGAGCCTTCTGCAAAGTGAACCCAAACTTATCATCCATATTCATCTCACTCAAACTCATTCCATCCTCCAATCTCCAATCAAACGAATGAATCAACGAACCCAACACCAACATCAAAGTCCTACTCACCAATGGCATCCCAGGACAAACCCTTCGACCGAACCCAAACGGAATAAACTCCGAATCATGACCCTTATAATCTAAACCCGACCCTATAAACCTTTCCGGCTCAAATGAGTTAGGATTTTTCCACATTTCTTCGTCTCTTCCCATCGCCCAAACATTCACAAGAACTTGTGAGTTTTTCGGGATGAAGTAGCCACAAAGCTCAACGTCGGTTTCTACGTTTCTTGGAACAAGGAAGGGGACAGGAGGATGAATTCTTAGGGCTTCTTTGATAACTGCTTGGAGATATGGGAGTTGGGTTGAGTGTGTTTCTTCATATATATTGCCTTTGCCGACGACTTCTTCAAGCTCGGCTTGAGCTTTTTTGAGCTTTTCGGGGTTGCGAAGAAGCTCCGCCATTATCCACTCGACTGTGCTTGAGGTTGTATCGGTTCCTGCTGCAAATAAATCCTGACCAAACACACAAAAGTTGAATTAATGCATCTCTTTTGTATAAGTCTAATATGGTTCTATTCTAAAATCAAATGTCACTACACTTGTATAATAAACATCTTATGTCATGATAAGCATATTATGTCACAACTTCTCATGTTATATTCTAACATGCTCGAAGTTGTTCTTATACCATACGAAAGTCTAATAGCCCTTTACTATATGAAAGCTGTTCTTATACCATATTGTAACAATTTATTAAATTTGAGAAAAGTACTAGTATGAATCAACACTATGCTCCAAACTACATATAGACAAAGTGTAAAATGAAGGCTCGATAATGCAAGTCAAATAGTGCAAGCAAAAACGAGAAAATATGCAAGCTGGAGTGATAAAATGTGCAAGGCAGACCAATAAAACGTGCAAGTGCAAGCCAAAAATGCACTTTCAAGTGAAGTATTTTTTACCTTCGTCTTACACTTTGTAGCTTGTAATTTGAGTTGGTTATTTAAGTGGATCTGACGAATGAAATTCCTTCATATTTTATATCCTAAGACATTTTCGTACTTAAATCTCTTAATTGAGGAGAAATGATATATATATATATATATATATATATATATATATATATATAGAAGGTGAGTAAACACTAACCATCAAGAAATGATGGATATCAATACGTGCAAAGTCACAATCTTCCTCATCACAAATGGTGAGGAGACAATCAAGCACATCTTTATCCACAACACTCCCACTTTCCTTCCTCTCTTTCACCCTCGCTTCAATAATGTCATCGAAAATATTGAACATCTTTCGAGCCAGGACGTTGGCTCGTCGTCTAGCCCCTTGTGGGTCCACCGCCTTGAGAATCGGGAAGAAGTCGGCTATGTTTGGGGTCCCGGCCTCCACCATCATGGCCCATACGAGCTCCTTGAACTCGCGCCCATAGTCAGAACTCAGATGAGCCATGTCCATCGAGAAGAAAGTGTTGGATAAGATGTTGAGTATTGTGGTGAAGGCAACTTCGCCTATTTTTATAGCCTTGCCTGAATTTGAACACGTTTCTATGTGTGATATGAGTTGCCCTACTTTATCTTTTCTCATGTCTCTTCCACCATCAAGCCTATTAAATAAGGCGATGTGTTAAATCACACAATTGAGTGTATGTTCAGAATAAAAAATGACAATTTATATACGGGAAAAACTCCGCACCCGGAAAATTATAACTCTCATCCACTTTTGGGCGCAGTAAGGATGTGTCCAAGAGTTTATTTTGAAAACCTGGTTCAGTTTTGGGCGCACCTAGGATGCGCTCAAAACTAAACTGGATTTTCAAGCATTTTGAAGGCAAAAAAAATATATTTTTTGGGCGCATCCAAGGTGCGCCCATAACCAACCTGGATTTTTTTGAACGCGTTACGGATGCGCCCAAAACGGGTGCGAGTTATAATTTTTCGGGTGCGGGGTTAAACATCTTTAGAGTAACATGGTTTGATTTTAGTGGCTTGAGTTTTTTGAAACTCTTAGACACGTGGTTAAAATTTATGAACATGGCATGGATGGACGATTCTGCAAGATAAGAAAAGATATGATCTATACAATCATATCTTTGACTTCCTAACTTACCCAATAATATATATTTAATATATAGTTGCATTTAAGTCCGGGAAAAGGGACGGATTTATTTGATCATTTTAATTAGAGATCAAATGGCAACGTACGTTTCATGTATAAGTACGTTCAATCTGGTGTACGTTTAAAAGTGAAAATCCGACCAGGACAAGAAAACCAGATGAGGACTACTCACACATGCAAATACTACCAAGATATTAATCTCAGTGCATCTTTTTTCCATTTTTGTGAGTTGTGAGCTTATTGAAAGAGAAGAAAAATACTCCTAAAACAGACTATGTACACTAATCATGAATGCATAAGTAAATCTAAAATTTTGAACATTACATGGAAATGATCTTGAGATTGTACGGAGGAAAGTTCTGATGCAAATGACTATTAACGGAGGAAAAACGAACAAATCGCGTTCACAGATTACATGTCAATGTTCATATTCTGGATAGTAATGTTCATAATTTGGATCATAAATTTTTTTGAACGTTTCATTGAGGGACTTAGTGACATATTTGTAACTACTGCGAACTTTATTCTTTTTCTTTGTTATTATGTCAAAATGACTTCAAATTTTTTTATCGTCCAGATTACCATCCAGAATATGCTCATATCAATGTAATCTTTGAAAACGGCTACGTTAAGCTTTATTTTCACCGAATTTTTTCTGAGATTGTATATTGTATAAATCCTGAAATTAAATATGTGAATTCAACTACTTCTCCACTATAATAAATTTAGTAATTTAGTATTGTATGTATACATGTGACTGGCCAGCTAGTAGTGATCAAAAGTATATATGATGGGTCCAGCTTATCATTTCAGTCATAATCGACGTCCATTTGCACATATAATGGTACCAAAAACTTAGATAATAAATAAACAAGATTATATTACTTGGAGTTGGCGAAGACATGGGTGGCGCATATCCTGCGGAGAAATCTCCATCTTGGAGAAGGAGACATAAACACAACCGAGGAGCCATAATGGTCAAGCACGGTGGCGGTGTCCTGCACGCTCCGTCCAGAAAAGGCGGCATCGTGGTGGAGCATCACTTCCCGGACAACCGAGGCCGATGAGATGACGACGGTTGTCCGCCACCCGAGCCGGAGGCTGAATAGGGGTCCGTTTTCGGCTGCGATTTTCGCGAGGGATTTGTGGGGTTTCATGCCGAGGCTGAACAGGTTTCCGACCACCGGCCATGGCTGAGGTCCCGGGGGAAGGCGACCCCGGGAAGCCGTGGGGCGGTGGCGGAAAATGTATAGAAGGAGGAGAGGGAGGAGGAGGGAGGAGAAGATGAGGAGATCAATCATGGTGGTTGTGAGGATATTTTGTGATGGTGTGTTTATATAAGATGTGGTGTTTTCCTTGGAGGGTTGAGTTGTAATTTCCAATCCAGAGATCCAAATGTATCATCACAAACATGATTTTCTTGTAAGCTAGAGTAAGTCTTCAAGGAATGATTGATTCAAGTAAGAACTAAGTTTTCACGTTCATATATAATAACCTAATGTTCAAAATATGAGCGATAATGTTTATAATCTGAGCGATTAAATTTTTAGAGGTCATTTTGAGGGAAAAAAAAATCAATTGACAATAAGGAAGTAATTCATAGGCTTATGTAACACGCTTGTGTATCCCTACTTCTTCTGATATGGGATGTTATCCTCAACATATTCCGATCGGCCTCTTTGCCCTCTAGAACTAAGTTATTTTTTGCATTAATAAAGACATTACCTAGTTTACGAAAAAAACGGGCTAACCTGATACCGAAGCGAGTAAGGTTAATTTTCGAGGTCCGTCAAAAGAGCCAAGGGTCAGCCCGACCTTAATAAGTGGTCTGAAAAATTAGGCCTAGCCCACCTCGGACGTGGCCCTGACACTTTGTATGCTCTTGTATAGCAGGTGATTGAACTCGATACTCTCTCATTCTTCTTCCGATTACTTAAAGGAATATAAGGGACTATATTAGCACGGTTCTTATATACAGCCCGGTGCTTTATTCAAACAACGCCGGATCACTCGCGTTCTGCGAGGACACGTACACTCGCGTTCTGCGAGATTAGCAAAAAATTAGGTTAATTACATGCATGCTAATCTCGCAGAACGCGAGTGTCACGTCCCTCGCAGAACGCGAGATTAGCATGTCAGATGGACGTTGTTGTGCGCCATTACTACATGTCTTGTCCCCACCTAACTATAATAACTACCTCCTTATTTTAAGTATTCCGTAACACCTATTAACCCTACCCTAACACCTCTTTTTATAATCTTTCACCCTCCATTAAAACCCATTTTCAAAACCTTAAAACTTCAAAACACTCTAAAAACACCTAAAATAATGGAAGATGAAGAGGAATTCAACAAAGGAGGGAATGAAGATGGTGGTTCATCAAGTTACCATTCAAATGAGGTAATGTTCTTACTTAATTTTTGAATTTTAATTTGTTTTGCACCATTAAGAGCTAAAATGAACTTATTATGTTGTATTTCATGTTAAATCTAGTAGTAGTAGTAAGTGTTGAAGAGATGACTTTTGCATATAATGTCAAAAACTTAGATGTGTTCATGTTTTTAGGGTTTTTATGGTTTTTAATATAGAAACTCATGTTATGTTAAAATATCCCGTTGAAGGACTAGTTTTAGGAAATAGCAACTTCTCGCGTTCTGCGAGAGGAAGCCCCTCGCGTCACGCGAGAAGTGCCTCCCTCGCAGAACGCGAGAAGTTGCACATTACAGAGTATTAACAGAAGCATTGTTATAGGTGAATTTTTCTTTGTTCACTGGATTGAATGCAATCCAGTTGAATGACTACACCTACCCCTCGCGGAATACGGTGCCCGTTTTGCCACCGTCATTTGATTTAGGGATTGACGACTTTGGATATTATCATCAACCATCTTTATATGAACAACATGTGCCATCTACATATGAATTGCATGTGCCATCTACTTATGAGTTGCCCGTGCCATCTACTTATTCCATGCCATGTACATATGAGGTGCCATCAAGCTATGATGCGTTTGATTCACAATTTGCTAACCCACCAACAAACGTAGGAGAGGAGATGTGTTTTCTTCCCTCTTTACGCACTGCACCAAAGTTTGATAGTCCCGTATGTGAGGAAGAGGTTGTTTCTAGGGATTATTCGGAATATTTCACTACGGAGCAAGTCTTTGCCTCTAAGGAGATCACTCATTTGTGGGCTTTGAATGTTGCAAAGCAACACAAGTTTATGATCTCTATTGGAAGGAGTGTACCATCTAAACCGGGGCAAAGTGGTAAGATTCAAATCATTTGTGAGAAAGGGGGAAGCCATAGGCCTAAAGGTGTCGGTGTTAGATCAAACACAAAGAGCAAGAAAACGGGGTGTAAATTTCAGTTGAAGCTCATGGAGAACCGGGTTGAAGAGAATTGGAGATTAGTGGTTGTTTGTGGTTTGCACAACCATCCTATTGGAGATAGTTTGGTCGGGAATGCATTTGCCGGGAGGCCAACCCCGGATCAAAAGAAAAAGGTTTGTGAGATGGTACTTTCACATTGTTCTCCAAATCAGATTTACACTGAGATAAACAAGGATCCCGGAAGTTGCACAAAGAAGAACCAAGTGTACAATTTGGTAAGACATATAAGGGAAGAGGAAATGGAAGGTAGAACCGTGGTTCAAGAATTCTTTCACCAATGCAAAGAGAGCAACTACTTCATGGAGTATAGGCCAAGTGCAACGAACCCTTCGATAATAGGCGACTTGTTCTTTGCTAGCCCCGAATCAATGAAACTCTTAAAGGCGTTTCCATATGTCCTTTTGATGGACTCGACTTATAGCACGAACAGGTAAGTATTTATCATTCTGTTTTTATGTTGTATTTATCTTACTGTATTTTGGTTCCAGGTACAATGTTCCCTTCCTGGAGATAGTCGGTTTGACTTCTACATGGAAGAATTTTGTTGTGTGCGGGGTATGGTTAGAGGCTGAGAGCGAGGATAGTTATTTATGGGCGTTGCAGCAGCTGCAGACGATGTATTTGAGAATAGGAGCATCGCCTACTTGCTTCGTCACTGACCGTGAGATGGCTCTTATGAATGCAACAGACAAGTTATGGCCAAATGCAAAGTTTCTCTTATGTAGGCGACATGTAAGGAAGAACATAGAGGCGAGAGCGAAGATAGCTATGGGCACACAAGCATTGGGGGTTCATATTTCAAATGATTATTATAACGTGTTCGAACAAACCACTGAAGAAGATTACAAGAGTACTTTGAAGAAACTTGAGGACGAATGGCGAGCTTATCCAACCGTATTGAAGTACGTGAGAACGAATTGGCTAAACCGTTACAAAGAAAGACTTGTTTCAGCATGGACGGATAATGTCTTCACTCTCGGGAATAACACGACAAACAGGTATGTTCTGTTATTTATGTCTACCTTCTACATATGATAAAAAGAGCTTCTGTAATGCACACCTCGCAGAACGCGAGGGCATACCATCTCGCAGAACGCGAGTAAATTCCTTGATTCAGTGTTGATGCATTTTCGAATGCAAAGATCCTGGAACAATCAATGAACTCGCAGAACGCGAGGAGTTGCACATTACAGAAGGATCCACAGGTTCTGATTTGTATTTGCATTTTATTGTTTTTCGAACATTTTAGAGTTGAAGGAGCACATTCATGTCTTAAGTCATACTTGTCAAGTGGAAATGCTAGGCTAGACACAATGTTCAAAGAATACAAAACAATGGCGGAGAACCAACTTAAGGAGAATTGAAGCAACACCAACATATCCCTAAACATAATCCAACAAAATTATCCACGCAACAAAACACCTAAGAAAGCAATCCAAAACACAATCCAAAACACAAAACGAAAGGCTACTCGTCTTCTCGTGGTCGGAAGGGAGCGAGATTTGACATACATAGTAGCATTTGGGCGTGATATGAATCAAAATCCTCTGGAGTGGCAAACCGATACCGGTCCATGTCATTGTACACCCGGCCAATCACCTGTCTCTCAGTAATCATCCCAGGGATTGCAGGACGGATATACCTATGGGTCCTCTTGATGTACCAATCCATGTAATCATGGGAGCATTCATGTGGTGCATAGGCAACTGGCCCCATATCATCGAGAGACAAAGAGTGAACATCTCTTGACTCCCAAAGCCATTGGTTGGCGTCATAAAAAACACTATAACACCTAATGTTTTTCAACCTATGAGCTTTGAGCGGTTCGATGACTGGCCTAGGAATACGCTGCACTCTCCCAAATTATCTCGGACACCTATCAGGCATGTGTGGTTCGGTGATGTCACAGCAAGATAGCACCCCGTGAAATAGAGCGGGAGCAAGCTCAGGATCGGTGAAGTCTTGTGCTCCATACGGGTTCCAACATACCTAACAAAATGACAGAAAAAACGCGTGGTGAAGTCTAGGACAAAATGCAGAAACTTGCATTTTCTCGCAGAACGCGAGTTTGTGGCTCCTCGCAGAACCATAATCAAAAAAATTACTGCTGCGTACTAAAAAAATGCAGAAATCCCAGAAAATGCAGAAACTTACCATCTCCGGCATAAGAATATCGAGCGCTCCCCTATAGTCCCTTCCGACTTGCCCCTTCTTCAGCTTTACATTCTTAGGCATCCACCGGTATGCCCATGGTTGCTCCGCTCTCCACCGAGGACGTTCAGTAGGTCGGAAGTGTGGGAAGTAGTTGTAGATCCATGCCTAAGAAATACAAAGTACGTTAAATATGAAAATATATATAAGTATGTAAATTAAACGCTTAGAAAGTATAATACCTGCAACAAGGTGTAACAGAAAGACATCTGGGCACAACCCTGTCGTGTGCATACCCCCAGCTGCCTATACAGATGGGCCAAAGCAGCTGAACCCCACGATATGCCCGTAGCATGGGCATAGGTTTCCAAATAAGGCCCATATCTAAGCCGAATCAAGTTCTGTGACTTGTCCGGAAATAAGAGCGAGGAAGCAGTATACAACACCCATCCTAAACCCTTTCGCTCTGGACCTAGGTTTTCACAATGCCTTCTAAACCAATCAGCTTTCACCCTCCCAGAATCTAAAGTGTGAGGATCTACTCCAAAAATTTCCGCCCCCTTCCTACCATAGTATTTTATAATCTCATCATGACTAAACTTGGCACCCAGTTTCTTACAAGTAGTCATTGCTTTCCCTTCTATAGGTAGGCCTAAAATCATATGTACATCCAGAAGGCCAATAGTGATCTCACCACAAGGGAGGTGGAATGAGTTAGTCTCCGGTTGCCATCGTTCGATGAACGCTTCAATCAACGGATAGTCGATTGCTTCGTACATCATGTCAGGTAGATCTGACAATCCAACAGCACCGGGAATCTCTGACCAGTCATCGTTGTCCAATGGCCAATCACTGCTTTGCTTTGTCCGTTGTTGTGGCTTCATCGGACCTTTCAACTGCAGAAAAATACAAAATTACACATTGCAGGCCAAATTTACAAAAAATACAGTTTCTGCAGAATTATCAGCTTCTGCAGAAACCAAGCATTTTCTCGCGTTCTGCGAAGAGTAACACCCTCGCGTTCTGCGAAGAGTAACACCCTCGCGTTCTGCGAGTATGCCACTCCTCGCGTTTTGCGAGAAAATGCACAGAAATTGCATTTTCTGATAATTCTGCAGAATTTCTGTTAATGTATTACAAATGCAGAAAATCAATAAATTAGTAAATTACCTCCCCTTTCTGGATGTGGAACGCCACATGTGCTTCAAATCCCTTAAGCAACTCGGGATCTTCTGGACCGCCAGGTGTGGCATGAGTGAGCTCAGGATCATACTTTGGCTCATTCTTCTTGGACTTCCTCTTTCTTTTTGGTTTCTGGACCACTTCTTCTTCTTCTTCTTCTTCTTCTTCATCATCATCATCATCATCACCTTCTTCTTCGTGTTCTTCCCCAACACCTTCATCCTGGTACTCTTGTTCCATCGGTTCTGGTTGAGGATTGTAAGAAGAAGAACAAGCTTGTCCACTTCCTTGACCCATGTCTTCAGGAACACTTCCCTCACCAAATTCACCTCCCCAACATTGTCCACCGACCCAACTTTGTCCACCCCACCCTTGTCCAACTTCCACTACAGCATACTGAGGAATGAAATTGTCCCAGCCACCAATAGTGCTACCCGATTGTTCATATGGAGTTGATTGTGGTGCCCATTGAGTTGACGGTTGTGCACATGAAACTGACTCTTGAGAATAAAGGTCCCAATCATCATTTCGATACCCTTGATATGTATCTGCTCGTTCTATCCCACTAGGCACAGAACAGTCTTCCCCGGCATAACTATGGACACCACTGTACCGCTCTATGGCGCGATAATCAACGTCGGGGAGCCCCTCGGGGAAGAGCTCTACCGGTGTTGTATTCTTTGCTTTCCTTTTCCCTTTTGCATTTTCAACCGGTGGATTTTCTCTCACAGCGTTCCAATTTCTTCGACGGGTTGAACGTCCAGGACGATCCATTACCTAAAAAAATGTAAAGTAGAATCAGTATATAAATATCACAGTATATAAAGTAAAATCAGTATATAAATATGTATCTTCAGAAGAGGAACGAATTTCCTCTTATGTCAATTCCTCGCGTTCTGCGAGTAGCATGACACTCGCGTTCTGCGAGTACCATGACCCTCGCGTTCTGCGAGTACCATGACCCTCGCGTTCTGCGAGTATACTACACCCCTCGCGTTCTGCGTCAATTTGCACAATCATGAGTTTCCGGCAACAGTTTCCGGCGAGATTTTCCGACGAAAATTCAATATTTTAGCTAAAATACCTATCAATTTAAGTAAATTACCAAATAAACATCAAAACCCTAAATAAAATCAACAACCTTAATCAAAAACCCTAACCCTAATGAATTTCAACATAAAACAACATCCACTCATCCACCATAATTCAAAATCATCATCTTTCATCCATTATACAACCATTTCTAAATCAACATTCAATATCAAAACATCATATAATATGCAATTTTCTATACTAACAACATATATTCATCTAAAAACAACATTAGAAAGCATAAGAGTATTAGAAACATACCTTATATGGAGATTTGAATTGAAAAGAGGAAGAAGAAGTAGGTTGAAATTGAGAGAGATGGTAAAATGAGAAGAGAGCGGCGGAATTTTTTTATGGTGGCTGTAAAAATGGGCCGAGTAGGGTTTTTCCCCTTTTATAGGGAAAAAACACCATCGCGTTCTGCGAGGGGACGCACTCTCGCGTTCTGCGAGGATGCGCTTCCTCGCAGAACGCGAGGGCCCGGGCGTTATTTAGAAAACGCCACGCCCGGGCTGTATTTAGCAAGTGCCTATATTAGTCGTATTGTTCATGTATATAGAGAAACTAATGGTTGTGTAGACGTTTTAGACAAGTAGCAATATTGATTTGTATCCTATATTTTAGGGGATGATGTGCTGGATTTAACGACTATTCTAAAATTTTAATACAGACAAAAACAGTGAGTACAACTCGCCAAATTTTGATACAGACAAAGATCAGGGTCAGTTCCAACCAAATTCATACCCCACCTAATTATGTTGAGTAGAACTCACCTAATTGTGGAAAAGAGGATGCCCCTTCATACTTTCATTTATCTATGTGCGATACTATCCAAATCCCAAATTTCTTACTCATTAGGATAGGTGGGGATGCAATCCTCCATACCATTCCTTCCATTATTATTATTTATTTGAAAAGTTTATCAAATTTAGACCGACTGAACAGTCCAAAATGCACAGAGAAGTAGTTGGCACTTCGAAATACAAATAGAGCAGCCGGCTGCTCAATCTTGATGTACTTGAATATTAGCCTGCTCAATCTTCACAATTCACACTACTTAATCCAATCAGATTTATGTTGTATTTCAGGATCGTAACGAATTTTGAACTTCGATAATGATTGAACTGCGCACGAGAGCACTTTCCTTAAATATTATTTTGACCATTATCAAAGTTTGGGTTAAGCGAAATCCTTGTAGGATATGACAACCAAAATTCCACTCTTGTCCTATGCAAAGTTAGATACAAAGAGAGTTTGTATTGTAAAATACTTCGTATGTGTTCTCTCCAAAAATCTTTCTCAATTACTACTTAGTTGTGATTTTTATCTCTTTTTAACGCCAATAAGCTTTTACATAGACAACGAACCGCCTCGGATAAAACTGAAATAAACCACTTTTAATGACCAGGCAACGATTTTGTAATACTGTAGCTGTATAATTGTAACAACGATTATAATTTATATGAAATTATGAATATCAGAGGTATTTTCTTCAAAGGTTGAGTTTATACCACAGTTTCAGGAATACTCGGTATATTCTTCAGAAGACAGTTATTCACTCTGATTCAAAATGTGGGGTTATAAATCTTAGTAGAATTATTTCCCTAGATTTCCACTTTCAAATTCATACTCAGTATGATATAAACATAGTTATATGTAATGGGTGATTGTCATGTGTTGATAATCAGTTCATAATGTCTACTTTGGATCATATGTATATGTTAGAATAAGGGATTGTATCAGACCTGGCCAAACGCTGGTCCGGGCCGGGCTAGACTAATTTTTTCAGCCCATTTAGGCATGTCGGGTTAGCTCGCGGCTCGCATATAGGGTCTATCACCTTGTCTATATCGACCCTTAATTCGGGCCGGGTAGCCCTCAAGGTAGCCCGTTTATATTAAATCTATTTATTTAAAGTAAAAGCCGAATAAAAATAATTCAAAATAGTGCATTAAAACCTTTTCAAAATAATTCATTAAATCACGTACCCGGCCTCCAGGGATATATATTTAGGTTAGAATTAGAAGTATATATATTTTTTATTTATTAATATATAATATGGGTCGGGCCTCCAGGGATTGAGCTCCATACCGTACCCGGCCCTCGTACCCTCACGGACCGGGCCTATCGGCCCGATAAGGTTTTATCCTGTGTCAAAGCTCGCAAAGTTAAAGGGGCGGGTGGGCGGGCCAACCCTCGTTTACCCAGGTCTAATTGTATGTAATCTGTAATTGGGCTTGGCCCATTGGGAAAGGGCGTTTAACCCCGCACCCAAAAAATTATAACCCGCACCCGTTTTGGGCGCATCCGTAATGCGCCCAAAAAACTCATGCGCCCATGAAATTTTTTTTTTTTTTTTGCCGTCAAAATTTTAAAAAATCTGGTTTAAGTTGGGCGCACCCAGGATGCGCCCAAAACATAACCGGGTTTTTAAAAAAATGTCTGTTGTTTTCACAGCTCTTTCCTTCGTACCAGCCTAGACCGGGTTTTTTAAAAAAACGTCTGTTGTTTTCACAGCTCTTTCCTTCGTACCAGCCTAGACCGGGATTTTTAAAAAATGTTTTGGACGCATCCGGGATGCGCCCAAAGTGGGTGCCCGTTATAAAAAAACGGGTGCGGGGTTTTTCTCCGTTGGGAAAAGGCTTTAGTTGTAACCTTATTGCTCGACCCGACCCGTCTAGAGGAAGCTGAAGCTCCGCGTTTCCACATCTGAGATTAAGGTATAAAAGGCTTAAGTCTTGCTCTCTTTTTCATCCATTGATTCCATTCTTCTCCGCCTTCATCTATGAAAAAAGAGTTTCTATGGTTAGGGTTTCTGAGCAATTTAACTGTGGTTTGAGTGCTTGATCTTGACAGAAGCAAAGCCTTTGCTTCTAGAGATTGTTTCGAGTAGATTGTGTTCTTGCTTGGAGTTGAAGATTTTTGGTGTTGTGAAACTCGCAGATGCTCGACGTGCCTTTGCTTCTAGAGATTGTTTCGAGTAGATTGTGTTCTTGCTTGGAGTTGGAGATCATTGGTGTTGCGAAACTCGCAGATGCTCGACGTGGAGAAGGTCTAGGAGCGATCTGAAGTCTTTCTTCTCTTGCTTTGCAGATTGTGTTATCTCTGTTCTTGTGTATTGATCTGAACTAAGAGTTGTGCTCTTCTATGTTTTGACCTATTTAGTGAATTTGACCAACAATCTTGAGGTCACGTGGATGCAGGCAGAATTCGAATCCCGTTAACATCTTCTTATGCCATTTGCATTTAGTTCGATCTTTGTGTTTGGTTGGTAGTCTGTTCGATCAAGTAATTCTCACAGATTATATTATCATTAATTAGTGTATAATCATGAAATCAAAAATCGTTGTACTCCACACCTCCGAACCGCATACTCAATGGCCTGATGATTCACTTAAATCATTAACAATTTATGTTTCTAGTTTAGCTACAATTTTGTACGAATATACATTATTATACAAAACTCACTCCCTCGGCTGAACCTTTCAATATTTCTATTCCTTGTTTAACTAAAAGTGAAAGCACCAAAATGCTTTCTTTGGCATGTATGATGTTATCGGAATTACACATTTATTACCTCCTTATATATTCTCAACATGTATTTACTCCAAAAAGAGATGTTACTTTGTCTAATCCCCACACAAAAGAGCCTTTAGCTTTTGTTACTATATATGAGCCTTTTGCTCCTCTTTGTAATTACTAATTTCTATCAATATAATTTTAAATATAAGTTCCTACAATCTCTCTTTCTATATGGTATCAGCTTCTTAGGTTTATCAATCGATCCTCACACTTGTTCCTCATGTCGATCAACCCATCTACACAAAACGATGGTACACGATCCAACTCATGGGAGAAACTCACTCAATCAACACATGAAATCCAACACATGGATTCACCAAATGGCTCCGCAATCGTCACACACTTCTACATAAGCCCGGTTCGATTCAATCCGGCATCTCAACAACCGATCAATCACCACATTTCCACCATCAAAAATTGATGACTCTTCTCAGGCGAATAACTCAACAATTTGTGGTCTCACAGCAGCCCTCGACTTCGACTTCTTCCATTCATTTCACTTCCGAAAATTATGACGGTAAACCCTCTCAAAATCGACACTTCTCAGGTAATATCCAACCTCATTCTTCTTACCCTTCGGATTCATGGATTTTGGACAGTGGAGCGAGTGATCACAGTACCTATCATACTCGTTTTTTAGACTCTTATGAACCAACTAAAAATCGTTTTATTCGTTTACCGGATGGAAAATCTTATACCGTTTCACATATCGGAACCGTAACTTTTACATCTCAATTAACAATTTCGCATGTCCTTTGTGTTCCTGAATTTTCCGTTAACCTTGTTTCAATTAGTAAATTGGCATATTATTCCTTTTATGCACTACAAGAAAAACCGTTTTTAGCAACGACAAAAGTCGTTGCGATACATATCAAGTCGTTGCAAAAACAGGTTTTGGCAACGACAATTGTCGTTGCTAGGTCGTTGCCGGTAACGCCGTAGTGAAAGGCTATTGCAACGACTTTTTTCGTTGCCAAAACAATCATTTTTCGCAACGACTTTGTTCGTTGCTAATTAGTTGTCGTTGCTAATAACAGTCCGAACTCGTCACATCTTTTGCAACGCTAATGTCGTTGCAATACATGTCAACGTATTGTAACGGCAAATGTCGTTGCAATACATATTAATGTATTAATACCTATTAAAGTATTGCAACGACATTTGTCGTTGCAATACATATCTGATGTTTTGACAACAGTTATTGTCGTCGTTGCGATAGTTGTTGTTGTTGCATTACATATATTTTGCAAAATTAAATTTTGATCCTGCTCAATATGCTCCATCGAAATATTCTTTACAATTTAATTCAAAAAATACAATGTTTTCTCAACTTGCTCAGTTTTACCAGAAAACTTCAACATCCAACAAAACTCAAATATACACCATTTAGTTTCTCAATTATTACTACTACTACATAAGGATCAAAAGGAACCGGACTGCATCTATGGCTAAGATATATGTTATTCATTTGCAAAGCTGTGTTGTACCTATGCATCAAATTCCAGACCTCGCAATGTCGACGTTTTCCCTGATAAGATCCAAGTAAACAAGATTAAGGCTTCCAAAAAACAATGTTGAGATAGTAAATTACAATACATAAACAAATTACAGAAAAAATCTAAAATAAACTGAATAGGAAGAATCTGATTATAATATGAATGCAACTAACAAAATGCTTAATAAAGGCTATAGTGCTTAATGAAAAATATCAAACACAACTGAGTCAAAAAAATGAAAATAGAACTTAATAATTAGACTCAAGAGACTTAGCAAATTATTCTAGCCAGAAGTCAAGAACTATAAAACAACTCACAACCAATCATGTGATTGCGGGAGAATGAAAGAAACAAAGCAGTGATCAACATTTATTCATTTAAGTGTCACATTTTCTGTCAAATCTTATCACAACTTGTTCTAAAACTTGTTAAGAAAGAGTTGCAAAGACTAAGCATAACCAGAGCACCAACTTGTTCTATTACTTCAAGAATGTTTGATACTAGTGATTTTTGTACCCTGGCACATCACATTTGTACTTCACCATCCTCCGATGTAGAATATTGATGTTCTTTCTAAAATTTGCACACTAAAATATCATAATCATCAACACAAATTCTATAAACTATATTTTACTATAGTGACACAAATGAGAATCATCAACACAAACATCTATTATCTTGTCATCTTTTTCACCATGTAACAAAATACCAAATTTTCAAAAGCAAAGAGATCACTTTAAATATAGCATGTACAACTGAATGAAACTCAGTTGTTATAAGAATTACCATCTAGATATTGTAATTCTACAAGTGTAATTAAAATTTCTACAACTGTTCAGCCAGACATAAAATATAAATGGTTGAATGAAACTTACATCAATAGCATCAAGCTCTTTTGGTAGTTCCTTCGTATTCCCAGGGGCTGTAGAAAAGAATAAAAGCCCAACGAATCAAAATCCAATGATGTAAACATAAATGGAAGAAACATAGTCAATCTATAGCAGCCAATCTAGTAGCATATACCAAGCAATACTTAGAGGTGCATTTAATTGATCATCATGCACCTGCATTCGAAAAGGAAGCCCTAGGGATTAGAAATTCAATGTATGCATAATGTACAATAGTAACCTCAGTTGTTCAAATTATGCCTAGGAACAAATTTTGTTCTTTTGATGCTTCAAATTATTTTTGAGGCAGGTAGTTTAGCCTTATTCACTTTAAGAAAACTACTCAAGTTTCAGTATTTTTTTTGCACGCAAATGAGGAAGTTGGAGAACAATGAACCTGTTTGTTGATTAAAAGAAGTCAGCAAGGGTAGGATCCCTCCTATGACGAACATCTGGAGAAAGCTCGATAAATTCTTCAAAGGGGTTACAGCAGTATGCAACAATCTTTTGATGAGCCTGAGTCAAGACTATAAATGAGCAATGATTTTTTCCCTTAAGTATTTCAGCTAAGCAAGAAATGAAATATTGATGCAAAATGAATAAGATGCGGTTGCAGATGTAAAATATTAAGTCCTATAAAATTGGTGAAAGATGTCTCAACTCTCAACGAAACTTTTATCAAAGGGGGTTCAATTAACTTAATGTTATACTCAACACATTTTCCTTGTGATGCAAAATGCACGGTACCTTACAAGGATAACAAAAATCAGTATAAACGAACTGTACACACAGATAAGATATTAAATTGTTCAAATTAGAACTTGCTTAAACTAAATAAATATACATAAATCGACATCACATACAGTTCCTAATGCATTAGATTGTAAATAAATGTGCATAAACACAATTTATCTCATCCATGACCAACAAACATTCCAATAAACACACATTTATTCTAGATGAACTCTTACTAAATTGTAGATTGATATAAGTATAGGTACTTATTATTTATGATTCTTACATGAACATTCCTTGTCCCACTACAACTTTCCTTTCCACTATATATGTCCTTTTTTTTATAACTACATTCCTAGCATCAACAAGCATAGTAACTACTTTAGAGTTTATCGTCCCTCCTTGAATATAGATTAGATTAGCATTAAACTCAAATATAAATTACTAAAACAATATCTTCTTGTGAGACAGTAAAACACACCAAGATCCAAAAGATGAAACACCCTAAAAATAGAAATGCCCACACCATGAATATTTGAACATTATGGACCAACTTGAACAAGTATGTAAATCTTACTTGCACATTCCTTGTCCCAGTGCAACTTTCCTTGCCACTATATATGTCCTTTTTTTATAACTACATTCCTAGCATCAACAAGCATAGTAACTAGTTTAGAGTTTATCGTCCCTCCCTGAATATAGATTAGATTAGCATTAAACTCAAATATAAATTACTAAAACAGTATCTCCTTGTGAGACAGTAAAACACACCAAGATCCAAAAGATGAAACACACTAAAAATAGAAATGCCCACACCATGAATATTTGAACATTATGGACCAACTTGAACAAGTATGTAAATCCTACTAATCTTACTAATTTACTATTTTATTTGGTTGGGCATATCAACAAATCCAAAGTAAATCTACTTGAGACCAAGAAACATCCAAATATCCAATAACATACTCTACTACTAATTTAAATTATTAGGCCTAAACAAAATCAGTGGCCTTCATTTGCTTATAACTTATCGCTACCTGTATCCAAGTCACTCTAGACTAGTTCATCCAATCCCTTGATAGATTTAGCACGGCCACACGAGCATTTAAAACCTCAGCTAAACTCCCATCCCTTGTTTGCTGAGCTTCTACATAAGATATTGCAAGCTCAACACGAGTAGCTAAACAAGACATATAAAGAAATTTAAGCAAAGGGGAATCATCATAGTAGTGGATGGAATTGCTTAAATTTTAGAAAATAAGTAACCAACCTTGGCAACAAAACTTGGAAAGTACACTGAAATGTGATATAAAATATCTAAATATGAAACATGATTCGATATTATTACACTAGGTCGCTCCAAATCTTTGTATTGATCTTTCTTCTCAACCTGAACAAAAAAAAATACGAAAGAAAAATGGTGTTACTTGTTAAACAGAAGGGACCTCAAAACTCAGTTATTTAGTTTCATAGAATTAACAACAAAGCCATTGAAGCACATAAAAATGAACTTATCGCCACAAAAAGTCCATACATTAGAAACTATGTCACTTAAGCATGAGAATGCTAACCTAGTTTGTCAAGAATTAAACCACAGTAAACAAAATCATCAAGATTCTTAAATTTCACAAGTTAATTCTTTAGCAATTCAGCAACTAATAAATCCCTAAATTCCAGAAACCATGAGCAGCAGAGTTCTCTCGAATGCAGTAAAAACCGAATATAAACAACATCATCCTGGAAGCAAGTCTCCAATATAATCCTTAAACCAAACATTTGACTAAAAAACAAGAGAAAGCAAAATGCCCTAACGTGACCTTCAAATTTATCAATAAATATCAACTCAGCTGTAAGAGAAGCTTACAGCTGAGTTGATATTTTAATCGAACAAGAAAACTACAAATTTGAACCCTAATCATTAATATATGAAGACAAATATACCCAAAAGAGCTCAAATTTGAACCCTAATCAACGCTGAATGAATCACATGTTAGCTAGATTTTAATCGCTCTGTAGAAACTACTTACCAGAAGTAGAACAAGGGGGAGATGAAGAATCGCGTCAGAGAATGGAGACTCCACAGATGAATAAGCCGACGCTGAGAAACTCGAACCGCACCGGAGAGATGGATGGTCGTCGACGTTCTCGGCTCGAAGACCAAATTGCGCGCCGTCGTTCCTCGTCCGTGAAGGAACAACCGTTCACCGCTCACTATTCGTGAAGGAAGAGGGCACTAGCATTCGAACAGGAGAAGAGAGAATGAGGGAATGAGGGAAGAAATTGGTAAGAGTTAGGGTTTTGGGATTATCAAACGGCGGGTTATAATTTTCGGCTCCCGCTTCTGTTTTCTATACTATTTTGCAACGACAATTTTTTGTGAATTTGTAAAATATTAACTGCAACGATGGTTATCGTTGCAGTACCTACATGAATTTTTATAGCAACGATTTTTATCGTTGTGATATAAATCTCTATTTTCGACCTCAAATTTATACGGAGGGAAATTAAAATTTTATTTATCGCAACAACATTTGGCAACACTTAGCTTTAGGCGTTGCCAATAATATTATTTGCAACAACTTTTGCAACGTTTCACTTTAGTCGTTGCTAATAATGTTTTTAGCAACGACTTAATTTTTGTCGTTGCAAAACGTCGTTGCTATAAATAGTTTTTCTTGTAGTGATGCTACTATATTTCTAAGAAGAATTTGTGTCATTCAGGACCTCCTCACGGGGAAGATGATTGCGAATGGATATGAAAGAGATGGCCTATACTTCCTCAGCTCTCAACAACAAATCACTTCATGTAACGTCACCATCTCAGCCTCCCTATGGCATCAACGCATTGGACATTCATCACAATAAGTATCATCTCTCATTCCAGTTTTTCAAAACAAAGGTTCACTTGAACATTCTTGTTTAATTTGCCCTTTGGCTAAACAAACTCGGCTTCCTTTTCCACTGCATACTTCCACTAGTTCTTCATGTTTTGACCTTATTCATATGGATATTTGGGGAGGCTACCATGTTCCTTCTTTAACAGGGGCGCGTTATTTCTTAACTATTGTAGATGACTTTTCAAAATTTACATGGATTTATCTTATGAAAAGCAAATCTGAGGCCCGACCTCTTGTCATTCAATTCCTTACACTCATCGAAAATCAATTTGATAAACGTGTAAAAATCATCCGTGGTGATAACGGACCAGAGTTCAAATGTTTTGATTTTTACTCCTCCAAAAGGATTTTACATCAAACTAGTTGTGTCAATACCCCTCAACAAAATGGTGTGGCTGAACGCAAATACCGCCACTTGTTGAACGTTGCTCGTGCACTCCTTTCTCAATCTCATTTACCGAAATGTTTTTGGGGCGATGCCATCCTTACCGCCACTTATTTAATCAATCGTATGCCAAGTCGTACCTTGAAAAATAAAACTCCTTTTGAAATACTCTTTTGCAAATCCCCTAACTATTCACATTTACGTGTTTTTGGTTGTCGTTGTTTTGCTTCTACACATCCTCTTCGCCCTACCAAATTTGAACCTCGTTCAATGGAATGTGTTTTTATCGGATATCCGCCCGGAATCAAAGGTTACAAACTCTATGATTTTACTCATAAGAAAACCATCATTTCACGTCATGTAATTTTTCATGAAACCGAATTTCCCTTCCTCAAAACTTCCAACATTTCTCAAAACCATACGGATTTACCTCTTCCAAATTTTACAACCCCATCTATTTTTTGGGATGATGCGTTGCCTGTACAATCTCATACAACCGTACCTACCACTGCCAATCCCATAACACCACAAATCCCTACACCCATATCAAATTCTACGGCTGTACCAGCTACTGAAAACCCCACACCACCACAAATCTCCGCACCTGTACCAAATTTTACACCCGTATCCACTACTGTAATCCCCACACCACCACCAACTTTCGCACCTGTATCAAATTCTACAACCGTACCAGCTACTGAAAACCCCATACCACCACAAATCTCTGAGCCTGTACCTAATTCTACACCTGTATCCACTACTGCAAATCCCACACCAACACCACATTTGCCTCGTATTTCCCGACCAACAAAGCCATCCACCCTCCTCCGGGACTTCCATGTTGAGGTAACTTTACCATCTCGCTCATCCAATACAACGTCTTCCTCGAATCAGGTTCTTTCGGGAAAACCCCCGATCTCTCTCATGTCCTATCATATCATAAATTGTCTTCCAATTATAAACACTTCATCTCTAACATTATGCTTGAGAAAGAACCTAGAACTTTTTCGCAGGCTTCTCGATTCCCGCAATGGAGGGAGGCTATGGCAAAGGAACTCCAAGCCCTTGAGGATAACCACACTTGGAGTCTAGTACCCCTACCTCCAAACAAGCGTCCTATTGGATGTAAATGGGTGTACAAAGTTAAGCATAATCCCGACGGCACAGTCGAACGACATAAAGCACGCCTTGTTGCAAAGGGTTACAATCAAGTCGAAGGGATTGACTACCGCGAGACTTTTGCACCCGTCGCCAAACTCACTACGGTCCGTGTCATTATCAGTCTTGCTGCCACCAACGGATGGTCATTACATCAACTACATGTTAATAACGCTTTCCTAAATGGAGATCTCACGGAGGATGTCTACATGCGGCTTCCCCCGGGATTTCATACCAAAGGCGAGACTTGCGTATGCAAACTCCATAAATCTTTATACGGTCTCAAACAAGCGTCTAGAAAATGGTTTCTCAAACTCACCTCAGCCCTCAATCAAGCTGGATTTCAGCACTCTCAACCTGACTACTCTATGTTCATTCGATATCAACAAGGTAAGTTTACAGTCATTCTCGTATATGTCGATGATGTTATTATTACTGGCACTAACTTGCAGGATATTGAGGACACCAAGCTCTTCCTTGCCACTCGATTCAAGCTCAAAGACATGGGACCACTCAAATACTTCCTCGGCATCAAAGTTGCTCGTTCTAAGCAAGGGATTGTTCTTTGCCAGAGAAAATATGCTCTTGAAATTCTTGACGACACAGGATTTCTCGGAGCTAAACCGACTACTGTTCCTCTTCTCGAGAACCTGGCTCTCACGGCTTATGATGGCAACATTCTTACCGACCCCTCCATCTACCGCCGGTTGGTTGGCCGCCTCATTTACCTCACCATTACAAGACCCGACCTCACATATGCAGTCCACATTCTAAGCCAATTCATGGCTTGTCCACGCCAGCCCCATCTCGATGCTGCTCATCATGTCCTTCAATATATCAAGGGTACTCCAGGCCAAGGACTCTTCTTGCCCGCTGATGGGCGTCTCCACCTGACGGGCTATTGTGACGCCAATTGGGCACGTTGTCGTGACACATGACGCTCCACAATGGGATATATCATTTTCCTTGGCGGTGCTCCGATCTCTTGGAAGACTAAAAAGCAAGCAACCGTCTCCCGCTCTAGTGCTGAAGCCGAATACCGATCCATGGCGAACACTTGTTGTGAACTCACATGGCTACGTGCACTTCTCCAAGATCTTCGGGTCCCTCACCCTCAGCCGTGCACTCTCTATTATGACAACAAATCAGCACTCCACATTGCCTCGAACCCCGTGTTCCATGAACGCACAAAACACATCGAAATTGATTGTCATCTTATCCGTGAGAAGATCCAAAGAGGTGAGGTCAAGACTTTTCATATCCGTACCAAAGACCAGCCCGCCGACATCTTTACAAAGCCCTTCGGTCCACGCACATTCACTTCACTATTTTCCAAGTTGAGTGTTTGCAACATACACTCCACTTGAGGGGGAATATTGGAACACACACTCAACACACATTTATTACCTCCTTATTCTCAACATGCATTTACTCCAAAAAGAGTTGTTACTCTCTCTAATCCCCACACAAAAGAGTCGTTAGCTTTTGTTACTATATATGAGCTTTTTGCTCCTCTTTGTAATTACTAATTTCTATCAATATAATTTTACATACAAGCTATCTACAATCTCTCTTTCTATAGATGTATCCAATCCGAATAATTTCTTCTTCAAGAAACCCAACAACTTTTACTGATTCTTCAGTTCTTCTCGTAGGATTATTAACTGATCAACCATGTAGAACAAACATTATAACTTGAAAAACAAACATTATACCGTTGAATATTCGTTTGGGATGATTTTCATTTTATCAACCTAGACATAGGTTACTTGTACATTCTGTATTAAGTATTACAGCTATCGTGAATGAGGCTTGATATTGAATTTGGAAAGCTGGAACTCACCACAAAGATCCTTTACCTCATATGCTATTTCATTCAACAATGTGCGTCAAATGTATTGAGTTTCAACACCTAGATATGCTCATATTTGATACTTTACCAAAAGCCTGCATCATGCTAAACCTGCAGATGAAGCAAAGCTTTTTCTCTCCCACAAAATCTTAAATAAATTGTTTATACCTGTTCTTGAAACTAGTAGCTAGCTTAGGCACTTATAAGTACCTGGTTTCAGTAATCAAGAAACCAAAAAACAGAGTAGAACACAAAGCATAGCTCAAACTCAAATCATGGATGTTTCAATGGACAGACGTTGGTATCATAGATCTGCTTCGCGCATAACAGCATTTGCACATTTCTTCGGTATCTTATCCATCATTCTCCTTCTCGTCTGGCTGTTGCATTACCGCGGTGGCCTTGATTTGAACTCTGACAATCCTTACCAAATCCTCAATGTAAGTAAACATATATTTCCTCTTTTTAATCTTCATTTTCTTTCATATTTTGATCATTTCTTGTTTTTCATCTTCAGGTTCATATATTCCTCATGTTCTTCGGCTTCATTTTCTTTGTCGGTGAAGGTATTCATCAAACCATACAATTACAATTACAAAACTAAATACATCCATTTTCCATTCTTCATTAGATGAGATACTAATTTGGTTACCAATTGTGTCAATACTAGCCATGATGGTGTACAGGACTGTACAAGCAGATCATATGGCTCAAAAGTTTACTCACATGGCGGTTCATGTGATCGCCATTGCTCTTGGGATCACAGGAATATACGCCACCTTTAAGTTTCACCATAAGCGCGACTTAACTAACATGTATACTCTTCACTCTTGGATTGGACTTGGCACCTTCATCTTGTATGGCTTCCAGGTATTATCATATATCCTTTGCTTACCTATACACCAAACAAAATGTTAGAGTAGGCCTCGTTTCTAATCCATATGGTTACAAAATGTGCAGTGGATATTTGGATTTGCGACATTTTGGTTTAATCGACCAATGGAAGAGAGGGCAGCAGTGGCTCCATGGCACGTATGCTTCGGGAGGGCGCTTTTGTACATGGCAATATGTGCAGCATTAACTGGGATAATGCAGATCTTTACACTATTGAAACTCGTGGATAGTAATGAAGCTCACCTGTTGAATTTCACTGGCCTCTCCATCCTCCTCTTTGGCATCATGGTTGATCTTGCTATCGCGCTCGCCCGCTATGTTTGATCTCGTTGTGCCCTTGTTTTGCATTCTTTGCTCTGTTTCTCACTTGAGTTTCTTTGGATTTTCTCACATCAGCTCTTGTTCTTCCTGTACTGGTGACATTGTTGCACATGTTTGACTGTTTGTATGCGGATACTTTTGTATGATTTTGTATACCCTTGTTATATATAACTATAAGACATTCAACTTGTTTATTTGAATACTATCTTCCGTTTCTATAGCTCTACTTCATCTTCCGAGTAAAACTGGGTAGAATCACATAGAACCAAAGTTGGAGTAGCAAGAACGAGTAATTCTTTAGCTAAATCAGGCAAGTGCATCTAAGTAAACTCTTCAGCAGTAAAGAAATTTGAAGTGTAATTACAAAAAACTGATAAAGAAGGGCAGTAAGAAAATATTGATCAATGACAGTTAAGTAGACTCAATTCTCGAATCATGCAGAAAGCAAAATTACATCTATGCACTTACTGTGAAAAGATAATAAAATTACAAATTCAGCCAAATTAGATCAATTCCTACACACCATTTGCCATCATCCATAGAGGCCAGAAAAACAGTACAGTCAACAGCCATACATTTTAAACAAGGAAGATGAGAGATAGAAAATTACACCATTTGTTGCTTTGTGGATTCCATTCTTTCCAACAATCCAGCAATATCCGCCTGCATTCGTATCTTCATGTTATAGTAATCACAGTGCGAACTTTCTAGAAGCTTGAGCTCCTCCATCTTCTTCCTCCTCCTCTCCTCTGTCTCCTGCAAGCAAAGCTTGGCCAATTTCTCAGCATACTCTTCATCAAGCTTTTTGGCCGTCAATCTTGCCATTTGGTGATATCGTTCAGCTTCTTTTCGAGCCTCCTCAGCACGAATCTGAAACATTCTAGCCTCGGCTTCCTTGATCCTAACAATGCTTTCCAAGCTCTCAAACGCGTCGTTGTTCTTTGGCAATTTTCCGGACATTAAATCCCTGACGTGTAAATCGCCACGTGGCAGCATTTCTCGTAGTAGACTACTAGTTGTGCTGAGAGAGAGGTGATTAGAGGATGTAAGGGGCACAGTTTCTTTGGTTGGAACAGCTTGACTCATCATGACGTCTTTTTTTGCAATGTTAGGTGCAGCAAGTGAGCCTGATTTTCCACCCCCTGCAGCTGATGTAATTATGTCAGCTTAGAACTTCTAAATTTCAAGTAGCAGTTCAACATAACCAAATAGTATTCTCCCAATGAATTGCATATAGCGACTGAAATGCATAGAGTGACACAAGGAAATTAATCAATAAACAAAAAAGTCTCAAATTTTGCGTATTACTTCTTGCCCTAGAGTTAACTATGCTGCATACATATACATATGGTTCGTGAGATTTCATCTATTTTTGTTAAATTGGTTAAAGAAGAAGGATTAAAAGGCATAGTAGACCTTCCAACAGAAAAAAAAAATGTTCAAATTGCAACGGTATTATCAGCAAAAATCTCTAATCTAACTATTTGCTAGTAAGTAAAATCAATTTGATCATTCTCAAAAGAGAGGAAGAAGAGATATATAAATTAAACTATAAGTCCTGAGAAGCAGCAATTTCCAAACAACATACTACACTACACCAGACAGAATGAATCGTAAAAGCATCATCAAAATAAAACTCAGACATCTTTAGCCACAGAAAGTGTTCATCAAGCCAATCATACAGTGACAGCAGCTAGATAGACCAAAAGGCTTAATATGAAAATTTACTTAAAGTTTCTTCTCGTCAAGACTGGTGGTATCTGAATAATGAGCAAGTTATAAAATCAGTATGCTAAATTTAGTAAGACTTACAATTGAAGAAGTGAAGAATCAAGTTGCAAGCATCATGAGAAGAAGTCACTCTCCTTTCCAGCCTGTAGATTGTCTCTTGTGCCTTCAAGTACAATGCTTTCCCTTTAACATCATCACTTCCTTTAAATACCTTCCTTACACAGTCAAGCTCCTTCATCAGCGTTTCTACACTCCAATCATTAGCACAACACTCGAATACATCTTTCACAAATCCTAGCATTTCAGAAGCATGCCCACATCCAGGACAATTAAAATGCATTCCAGAATTTCCCAAGGGTCCCTTCGAGCTAGAACCTGACCTGATGAAATTCTTATCAATACCACAAGAGGCATGACACCAATGAGAGCATACATCACAACCCACCCAACTGCAGGTATTACTGGCAGAGTCGAACTTCAAACAGACAGGGCACATACATTGGCTACAGTATCCCTTCTTAGAGGAGCAAATTTTGCATTCGCAATCATCTACTGGCAACACAGACCTACAATTGACATTTCGGCATTTAACGAGCGTAAAAATCTCAATTAGTTCAGTATTTGGGACATGGATTTTTTGAGAGAGGAATTCTCCAAGCCCAAACTTCACCGCAACAAGAATCTCCAACTGTAGCCTGTGGGATTTCGAAAGAGTCTCCTTAGTAAGGTCAGATCTTCGATCGAGCTGAGTTTGAAGGCTAGCCAGCTGATTCTTACCTTCAGGTGCTGCAATTAGATTCCTCAAGTAATTCTTTATTGATTCAACTGTCTCAGCAGGAAGTTCCTGAAAAATCTGAGACATTACCATAATCGACTCAGATACACATTGTAAGACAATCCTATAAAGCTTCGAGTTTGCTCTATCATCCAAAGGATCCATAACTCTGCACTGGTCAGAAGAATAAGCCTCTATTCTTGGCCTCGCTTGCAATTCAGACGGAAAAAACGAATTCGAATTGGAGCAAGCCGCTTTGTAAAGACTATTCGACATGTCCTTATTGAAGGAGCGGCTTCCGTGCATTAGAGAATGACCTACACTTACGCCATGTCCAGCTAGCTCTACTCCATCCCCAACAGGCCTAAAACGGCTATGGACCGACCCATTAGTCCCCTCTCCACAATGCCAGATTTTGTTAAGGCTACCAACTGAAGAGTCATAATTCTCAGTTGAATTACGGGTCAAGGAGCAGCTAGGGTTATGCGAATACGGGTGTGAGTAGGAGTATGATAATGAAGCACCTGTAAAATCATCTGAGCAGGTGGTTTGTGTCATGTTATACGAGGTTGCTAATGACTGAACACTCCGACTAGGGTTTAGAATAATCCGCGGCTGTGGATCCGCATTCTGAGCTGAGTTTGATGTGTTTAGGGTTAGAGAAACATCAGGCAAAGCTAGAGAGAGGTTAAGAGTCTCCATCTTAGCCTTCTTATCCCTAATATTCCTCTCCATCTCACACTCATCTTCAATCTCCCTCTTTGAAGCGCCTCCACTTTTATCACTCATTTGCAGAAAATCTCTTACAACCCATCTCTCATCATCACAAGAACTCTCTAAAACCTCTTTCCCTTTCAAATTAGCCAAATTCTTGTCAGATTTAAAACCCATCTTCCCACTTTCACAAAGATAGCTAAGAGTAAGCTCCTGCGAGCTCAAATTCCCTCTCTTAGAAGCTTTTGATTCGGAAAACCCGTTTTTCTCATCCGGGTTATCCAGATCTTGACCCAAATCCGACTGCTTCACAAGCTTACTCTTCAATCCCTCAAACCCATGACCAGAACTAATCGACAAATCTTTCTCTCCAAACATGATCCTTATAAAATCCAAGACGATGAAAATTGAAGCAAGGAATCAATCAGAGAAGCAGACCTTGAATAATCAATCAGAAACCAAAAATTCGGAGGAAATTGACTCTTTCTTGAGGCGGTGTTGATTCTTTGAGACGCTCACTAGAACCCTGCAAAATAAAGTCTGCAACGGTTACTTTCAGACACGCCGGTCAAGGCCACAACCTCAAGAAAGAAGCATCGCTGTAATGAAGAGGAAGGTGCATTGTAGCCTTTTTGAAGGGTTTTACGATTGTGCCCTTCGTGTGAAAAGAAGGCGGGTCCTATAATCAGCTATTTCCACTGTGTTTTCTTTGCTTGTCGAATGTGTATTTGTATCTGGAGTTGTTTTGAATGTGTAACTGAGTCTGAGCGAGGACTTGGCCGAACGTGTAGAATTCTCGTCTCTGAAGTCTGACCTGTTCAAGTGAAATTTATTTGTCAAATTGTGAGGAGAAGAACATGGAATCGGTCAATTACTTTACCCAAATTAATGTCACAAGTAGTAGTTTGGAATGTGTTGTCCACCAAATGTTTTTTTATATATTGTACAAATGTACACTCTAAATCTGATGATGATTGTTGTTTTATAATGCTCGTACCCGATATTATGATATTATACCAAATAGATCCTTAATATCAATAACTCGTTTAGATGCCTTATATTTATACTTTATCTCTATATCCAATACTAACAACGCACATCAGTTTTACACGATATCAGAATTATTACCTAACACATATAAATAGCGGCCCCTTAAAGAGATTGTTGTATAAATATCTCTATATCCAATATTAGGTATGGAATTATAGAGATATTATTGAATATAGAGATATTTATACTTCAAAAGCCTACCTAATATCATAATATGAGTATGAGTATATTGATATCAGGGTCGGGCATTAGGGTGTTAAGAGTGAGTGACGGAACAGGACCTCCAAAATTTTGGGGCTCATATTTTAGTTTTAGATTTATTATATACTTTTTCATTTTTATCTCTAAATTTAAAAAGCCTAAATTATTGACTTAGTGTAAATGAGTGTGTAATTTCTACGTCTCTTTATCCAAATTTGATCCCATTTTTTCTAGAAATCAGTCTCGACTCTTTCAATTATTGTTGATTTCCAATTCAAACAAAAATATGTAGTATTTTAAAAGGATAACTACTTGGTAATTTATAATGAATACTATCAATTTTTTGGTTATAAATTTGGGTTTTTTATATGTTTTTTCATCGTCATTCAAAGACATAGATTTTGACATATAGGTTGGTGATTCTGAGTTTACTTTGTTATTCTTGCCTTTTCGGATTCCTTTCAATTACTTTAATTTTCAGATAAAGTACTATCTTGTTTCTTTTTCCAAGCTAACACTAGCTAAACTCCCGTGCCTTGCACGAGATTGTATAATAATATTATATTTAAGTTATTATATAATATATAATCAAATTTATTTAATTAACATTTAAATTAATAAAAAGTTCTATAATTTTGATTAATATATATAGTATATATCAAATTTATTTGATTAATGTTTAAATTAATAAAAAGGCAATTATAGAACTTATGATTGGTTTCCAGTCTTGTTAATTGATTTTTTTCAAATAAATAAATAACAAATATAGAATTCAGATAGTCTTCTATATATAATTTATTTTAGAAAATAAATAAATAAGGGATAAAAAATAGAGTAAGAAAATGTCACATGACAAATTCAATACAAAAATGTCATGTGACAAAAGCTAGTTTTAATTTAATATATAAATAATAGATTTTGATGAAAATGACTTTAGTACACAACTGCGATAAAAATAAGCTTGTATTTATAACAATTGAGATTATCTTGTTTTTCATAAAGTACATCTCCTAAAGTTAAAAATAATTTAAACATCTTATTTTAATTTTAAAAAATAAATGTATTAAAATAATTAATATTATATAAAATTTTAATTAAAGTACATATTTGAATATTATATATTATTATGAAAAATTATTTATATGAAAAATATTTTTTTGTGAATCTTTAAATCCCGATGTGAAATTAATTTATAAGTTATTATAATTTTTGTAGGAAATTCTTTTTAATTATAAATTATTTAAATTTTAGGTATATCTAAATTAGGAACGTTTTAGATATTGTATCATCAAATCTTTCTATATAATTGTGCAATCAAATCTTTGTAAATAATTTTGAAAATTCCTAATTAGATGACATGTGGCAAAATGGTCAATTTGGATAACATATGACAATTTTGAAAATTCCTAATAAGATAAACATGTAACAGGGCCTCCAAAATGTCTGGAACTCCCTGATTGATATAGTGATATCCATACCTAATATTATGATATTAATAGCGGCCCCTTAAAAATTGTTGTGAAACATATTGGCATATTGCTATGATGAATGACTTAGAAATGCAATATAACACACTTGGAGAAAGGCGTGGGCAAAGTAGGCTTTTGAATGAAAAAAGAGCATATCATGATGAATGTTCGATATTAACCAATCATGAAAGAGGGAATATATCTATATATTAGTGTCAGGCATCTAATGAACACTTGCAAAATGTCACAAGATTCCTGCATCATATTCTACTATAGTGCTTCTGACGAAGAGAAAACTTGCTCTTCTTTGTTTGTTCAGCAATGAATAAAGACAGGACGTTTTAAACTTTTAACAAGTACTATCTGAGATGATAATACACACTCCTCCAACATTCACACAGTAAGCAATTTAAAAGCTCTCTAGTCTGGTTTGGTCATCTGGCTAGCCACGAGATTAAAAGTAGTTTGAACCCCCATCTGCATCATGAGGTTGAAAGAAGTCGTCTGGCTTCACAATGTCCACTTCCTCAAATTCACCATCGTCTGCATACAATTGGTAAAAGGAGGGTCAGCAATGTTAATGAAGTTAAACTGCAAATTTTACTGGCAGGGGAAAATTTACGGGATCCGGTTAAGCATCAGAAAATACTGCTCAATGATGTTGAGATAAGCAACACTAACGAAAATGCGAGAACAAGAAAACTGGATTAAAAAAAAGACAGATGCAGTTGATAGAATAACTATTCCATTTAAATAATGGAAAGCGCTAAATAATTAGGTTTTAAGGAAATTTCTTAGTTAATAACTCTTCATCTTTCCAGTACACAACATTAGTCATTCATGATCCTCTTAAAATATTGTAATAGCTTTTCATTATAGTTCTTTTCACATTGTGCATCGTACTCTTTGGCCATTCTTCTTATCATGTATTATTGACTCTACAAGATAAATGATATTAGCATGCTAGTTGTTTTGATAGAAAGAAGAATCTATGGTCACCACCACTTTAACAATTTACAAAGGTAAAAATTCCAGCAAAACCTTTGAATTTCTTATTTCAGCGTTAAATTAGAATCTATTTAACCTAAAAGTTCTACAGTAGAACCCTAGTCAGCTTTTTTTTTGGTTCCTGAATGAGCAAGGATTTTACATAAAAGGAAAAAAGAAAATTTCTTATTTAATGTGTTGCAAGAGACCAGTATCTGAGCGTAAAAGGGAAGTGCCCAATCTCAGCAACAAGCAAAATGGAAGGTCAATTTGGGAGTATTGGATAGGTCAACAGGATAGTCACAAAGGTCCAGACGACAAGCAGAACAAGAAAGAAGCTCAATTGTCAACAATTGTTTCTATCATCTACCACTGGACAGTAAAATCTTAGATTGCCACAACACCACAAAAGATGGTAAGAAAGCGAGTAAAGACCAAAGTAGTGAACTTGACCATTTTCAACATCATACCGCGAATAAACCATCATAGGCTTGCTTAACACTTCGGTAACTACTTTTATAAGCAAGGTTTTAAGTTGCACTATAATAAAGAGGTAAGACTTTGCCAGCACTTTCCAGAGAAAGAAAACATAAACAAGATGGAAATGTAACTGATATCATACACATTTCTAGTTATGATTTATGAATGTGGTAAGAGTTTTGGCACAAAGTATGGGAAATTAAAGAACCTAATCTTCTGTCTGCCAACCATACCAGAATTTCATGTACAGTTCGTATCAAACCACAAAATTTATTCTGTTTATATATATCAAGTTTCTAATCATTTAGATAATCCAAGCATACAAGGTTTAACAACAAAGTAGTAAATGCATGATTGATAAAAGTAGTGTATTTTCTATACAAGAAGATAGTCGTACCTGGAATAAATGTCAAGAATATGAACAAAACAATGCCATAGAATACAAAAAAGAACAATAATGTTGACAAGTTCAGTCAAGCGAATACCTTTTCTCAAGGCCAAAGCCACCACAGCATCATTTTCTACCTACAATATAGCCAAGAATAACCATAAGAACCCTCTATACAAAAAAGGAAATTGAACCATAGCAATCAGCAATCAGCAATCATTAGGAAATACTCCGTAATCACTTCAATATAAAAGAAAAGGGAACTGAAGAGATAATAGATTCTTTCAAAATACATTAAGTAGTGAATATTTTTACAATAAGGTACCTTCTGATCTGCCAAGGTCTTGGAATCCTCAAGCACCTCATTAGTTTCTGGCAAGATCAGTCGTTGATCCTCAACACGATGGTCAGTGAAGGCTAGTAACTTCTCCTTAATGTCCAAAACCGTCTCTGTAGGATCGCATTGTATAAAGTAAGTTGTCTTTTGGCGCTTAACACGGATATACATGGCCTGCAGAAATGGATTTCAAACACAAACTCAGTTCTTCTCCCCAAATTCCGAAAATTCACAGTTTACAACAGGAGTAAGGGAACAGAAATCCAGAATTACCAAATCCCTAATTTGTATCTAAAGATCCACATTCAATCTGATTGCTATGCATTGAGTTTAGGGTTTGAAGTTTTTCAGATAATACAGGCAAAATCAATGCAATTAGAGGATACAACAGCATCAAGAGGAATGTATTACGCCAGGATCATTGAACGAGTTTTGAAAATTAATCAATCAGATAATACAAACACACAAAAATGGCTTACCATTTAGTTTGAACTTCGAAGAACCCTAGCTTGTTTTTGCTGGTAAAAGAGCGCCAAATAAAATTTCTTCTCCTTCTTACTGTAGTGTAATATGTGCAGCGATAAAAGAAATCAGATCACCGAAATCCTTCGGGGGTAATTGAGAAGGTGATGAAATTGCTGACAGATAATGAGAGAGCTGCTGCAAGCAAAAGTGCAAAACGAATCAACAAAAGCACACCGAAGGCGAATTTTTCTTTTTACAAATAGCGCGTCTTATTTTCTGTAATTTCACTTATTTACCCCTTAATTTCTGAATTTCTAAATCCGGGGCCTACTTATTTATTTCTTTTAGGTAATTGTCCCCTTAATGATTTGGGTTTCCTTATCCCGTTCGTCCTCAGTAAACTGCGTTTTCAAACTGACGTGCACCCAACTTCACAAGTTCTTGTTTTTACTAAACTACCCCGTAACTCATGACCAAACAGTCAGACTACAAAAGGGTAGTTTAGTCACTTTCATCAAAAATTTTGACGGAATCAAAGTCTTCTCTACTGTTCTCCAAAAATCCCGCACTTCCTTCACCCTGTCGTTGATCATCGTTTCATTACGATTCCATGAAATTCTCTGTCGGCTTTCTTCCCCTTTGTTGTTGATTTCGAGTATCATTATGCGTTTTCTTCATCTCTCTTTGCTCAAATGTCTGGTGTAGTGGCAGCTATCTGCAACCGGTGAGTTCACATTCTTCCTATTTTTCCTGTGTCTCGATTTCCAATTTCCTGTTTATTCTTCGTTTAAGTCTAGTAGATACTCTGCTTAGTGATCAGCTTCTGGAGCTTGTCAATTTAGCTGTCGTGTACATGAAAAATTCGAACTGAATTTGGCGCGAGAAGAAATTTGGGGATTCTGATAAAAAGCTTGCTTTTGCTAAATGGTTCAAATTTTGATTTTGTTTATCTGCACCGATTTTTCTGTATTTTACAAGGGAGGTGAATTTGCATTCAACCTTAGTTGGGGCAAGCCCTAGGATAGGAATTGGTGGGTGCTAAGGAGTTTCGTGAGTTTTTATAGTCCTAGTTTCAGTGATTATTTATAATTTTGTAGATTTATTAACTTGTGTCTTTTAATGTGCTTTTAGATTACATGCGCTTTAGCCCTGGAAATGTTTGATTGTGGGTACTCAGGCAATTGCTTAAGTGATCCAACAAAGAAGTTTGTGCGGTAACGACTCGTTCTTCCTCTCTTCTCAGAATCTCAGACAAGTGACTTTCAGTTGTGGTACTATTATCTCATTTACCATTTTTGGCGCCCTGAGAATTTATAGCTTTTACAATGCATCTATTGCTTGCTGGTCCTGAAACATCAAAGACAAAATATTTTTCCTTTTGGTATAATACTGTTGGGACTGTGAAGTTGTTATTTGTATCCACAGACTCAAGCTCTTAATCTCCAAATGGATAATAGCTTTGCATTTTCAGTGAGTAAGATGAAGAATCTGATTTTTAATTACGAAAAACAACAAACTTAAAAATTAAGATCTTTGAAGCAGAAAATCCAAAAAAGTTTCAAGCTTCATTTTGATTCTTATTCCACTTTGTTACTTTCAGTGAGGAAAGGAATCTATATGGAGACAATACGTGGAAAAACATCCTGCTCGGTTTCTCTTATTCATTTGCTTATATCTCTATTGGGTTGAACTTGATAATAGCTTAATTAACTAAATATGTTTGATTGTTTGTATATAAATGGTTGGTTTCTTTTCCACTTGGCACTTTCAGAATATAAGGATCTTGTTCTTATTGTGTAGGTTGGATGAATTTGAATCCAAGGCGTCTCAATCATCTGATTCCACTGGAAGAAAGAAATGGAATTTCAATGTATTTTCTGCTAATAACTTACTGAAAAAATCATCTTCAAAATCCTTTAAGATAGGAATGAGGAAAGGTTCGGAAGGATTGCGGTCCATTGGTAAATCACTTAGACTTGGGGTTTCTCGGGCTGTATTCCCTGAAGATCTAAATGTATCAGAGAAAAAGATATTTGATCCCCAAGACAAGTTTCTGCAGTTATGGAATAGATTTTTCGTTATTTTATGTATTCTGTCAGCATCAGTGGACCCTTTGTTCTTCTATCTCCCAGTGATCAATTCCAAAGATAATTGTTTCACCATAGACCGAACGCTAGCAACTGCTGCAACAACTTTGAGGACAATAATAGATGTCTTTTATCTCATCCACATGATTCTCCAGTTTCGTACAGCATATATTGCTCCATCATCCAGAGTGTTTGGTCGAGGTGAACTTGTGATTGATCCAGCACAGATTGCTAAGCGTTACCTTTGCTCCTATTTTATCATTGATTTTTTGGCTGTACTGCCCCTTCCACAGGTTTGAAGGAACTTCTGCTATTTATTTTCTTGAGATCCGTTATATCAAATCTGCTTTTTCGACATTCCCTTCAGCTATTCAATTTCTCATATTTCATGTCAAATTAAGGCTGCTCTATATTCCTTGTGACCTTCATCAAGTGCAAATAATTTATCACTGCATAACAAGGCTGTTGCCTTAACTTTATCGAACATTTAGGTAATTGGGTTGTTGCTTAAACAGTGGTCTGATGACTGATAATTAATTGCACTTTTTTCTTTCATGTTTTAGTTCTTCCAGTGGTAAGGACTAATCAATTATTTCCCCTTATTGATTAATGCAGATTGTTATTTGGAGGTATCTGCAAAGTTCAAACGGTTCAGATGTATTAGCTACTAAGCAGGCCTTGCTTTTCATGGTTGTGTTCCAGTATATACCAAGGCTTGTTCGATTGATACCCTTGACTTCAGAACTAAAAAGAACATCAGGCGTCTTTGCTGAGACTGCTTGGGCTGGTGCTGTGACTTACCTCTTGTTATACATGCTTGGTAGTCATGTAAGCTGGTTTTTTGTATTTATTCATGCATTTATCAATCCTTTTTATTTCCTCTGTTTAGCAACATGAGCTGATAGTATCTGTTTTTAACCAGTGCATTTAAAATAGACCGCATCCATCAGTAAAAGGCCTTTTCTTAATGAGGGTGGCAATTAGTTTAATATAATTAGCTCAGAGTACATGGTATCCTCATGTATGTGCTGAAAGTTTGATATAATTATATTTCAGGAGTATATGTTGTCTATAAATCACGTGCAGGCTTGTATATCGGTTTCTAGGTTATAATAGGTTCCATCTTGTTTTTATTTATTTCTGCATTTCTCATGGGATAGATCGCATCTAGGCATCATAATATTCTGTGATATTTTGCATGAGATAAATCTCATTACAGGTTTGCAGATTCGTTTTGCATTTACCTTCGGTACGTTTCCTTAGTTCTTTTGTCACAAACATAGTAATATTTGCATGAGAACAGTCTAACCTCTAGGGCCTATCACCCAAACCCAAACGAAGCTTTACCTGCTGACCTTCCACTCTCAATTCTCAAAGCTAAATAGTATTTGCATTGACTAGTTTGCATCTATGGGTTATGGGACTAAGTTTTAATGCAGGAACTTGTAAGAATAATTGAAAGGGCTGAATCTGTGTGAACTTGTAATATAATAACAGGGTTTATTCTTGGTTTATATCCATGTGAGGCCTATGAATAGTTATGCATGATATATGTTATGGATCATAAAGTTATCTTTTGCTGCTATTACTATATTATATGCAAAGTTTCCATCCCTTTGCAAAGAACTTGAAGATAGTAATGAAACTTCATTTCAGTATTGACAAAGTACTGTGATCCTGGTATAATATTTGTGCTTTCTGAATAATTTTCTTGCAGCTTGTTGGTGCTTTCTGGTACTTACTAGCAATAGAGCGAACTGATACTTGCTGGCGGCAAGCATGTTCTAGCAATAACTCAACCTGCACTACTCACTTCTTGTATTGTGGTAGCAATCTGCAAGAAATGAGTGGCTTCACTAAATGGCACAACATCAGTGGCTCTGTTCTTAATACTCAATGTACATCAGATGGTGATAATCCACCATTTGATTTTGGCATTTTCACACAGGCTTTAAAATCTAGTATTACATCCTCCACGAAGTTCGTATCAAAATACTGTTACTGTCTTTGGTGGGGGCTGCAAAACTTAAGGTAAAAATAGAATTCATCTGGAACATGGTCTTTTCCTATGAAAAAATTTCTTGGAGGACAGGCTTGAAATCCATATGCTGCCCTCAATTTTTTCCAAATGTGGCAAAAATAGAACTTATGTTAACTTCAACAGTAAATAAACATGGATGAGTTGTAATTTATCAAATTTAAAAAAACTTGGATCATTATGCCTTCAACATAACTCCAATTATGCATATTTATTTGCCAGTAATGCCATTTCTACGATATTAGAGGGTTGCCGAATGTGATGTATCTTTGTAGACTACACTCACTGTCAGACTATATAAGCCCTTACCCCATATTATATATTGAACTGTTTGTATAACTATGTAAGTTTTAATGTATTTGACAAGTATGAGGATATGTTTTATATTCCAATAAGAAAAATTTGAATATAGCTCTCAACAGTCCATCTTGTGATAGTAATACATTTATATTATCTATAGGAATCTTTTATTATTTTTCTCCGGGTTTTATCATGTATGGATTTTGGTCCTTGCTTTCATTCCATGGCTTTTTTGTTATGCGCTTTCAGTGATCTTTATGCATGGCTATGCATTTGTAATTGTATACCCAATGTTTGTCTACCTCTATACTACCTAGTTTCATTTTTCACCCATCCCCATTGGCATCACTTGTCTATTATCACAATGTGCCATTCCACTAGAAGAAGAAAAACAATGGTTTAATCCTGTCCTTTTCATCTTTCTATTATTCACTATTGCTTCTTTACTTGTTTCAGTACACTAGGCCAAGGGCTTCAAACCAGTACATATCCTGGAGAAGTTATATTTTCCATTGCATTGGCTATATTTGGCCTCATTCTCTTCGCTCTTTTAATTGGAAATATGCAGGTATGGTACTCTACGTGTTTATTCATATATTCCTATCTAGTTATACTATAGCTAGCTGATAGGAAATGGTGTATCTTGAAGAAAATGTCTATACATATACTTATGGTTAAGAATTGATAAATCAAAACTTTGTGACATCTGAGATGATTTCAGATTCTTTGAATCATAATATTCTGGGAGTTTAAAAACGTATTCAAGAGCTAGTGTACTTCAGTTCAGTGTACATGTCTTTGCGCCTTCTTTTTTAGGAGATTGAATGAATTGTGTTATTATATTGATGCCAATCATTCTACTGTATTTTGCAGACTTATCTGCAATCTATGACCATTAGGCTTGAGGAGATGAGAATCAAGAGGCGTGATTCAGAACAATGGATGCATCATCGCTTGCTTCCTCCAGAGCTCAGGGAACGTGTTAGAAGCTATGATCAGTATAAGTGGCTTGAAACACGTGGAGTCGATGAAGATTACTTGGTTCGTGGCTTGCCAAAGGATCTTAGGAGGGACATTAAGAGACATCTTTGTCTTGCTTTTGTCAGGCGGGTAAGTTTCTCATCTCTCTATTTGGATGGCATTAATTCGTGTAATATTAGCTCTATATCCATAGTTCCAATTTTTGACATAACAATGCAATTTCCATTCTAGAGATTTCACATTATCTACCTTGGAATGTTTGTCAGGTTCCTCTGTTCGATAACATGGACGAAAGACTCCTAGACGCTATATGTGAGAGACTAAAGCCAAGCTTATACACCGAAAACACCTTCATTGTTCGAGAAGGCGATCCCGTGGATCAAATGCTCTTCATCGTACGTGGTCGTCTAATGAGTGAAACCACAGACGGAGGTCGGAGTGGATTCTTAAACCGAAGCACTCTTCTAGAAGGCGACTTTTGTGGAGAAGAGCTTTTAACATGGGCCTTAGACCCGAAATCCGGATCTAACCTCCCATCTTCAACTCGAACTGTTAAAGCCGTGACTGAAGTCGAGGCTTTTGTTCTCGAAGCAGAAGAGCTCAAATTCGTTGCTAGCCAATTTAGGCGGCTACACAGTAGGCAGGTGCAGCACACGTTCCGGTTCTACTCACAGCAATGGCGAACATGGGCCGCTCGGTTTATCCAAGCCGCTTGGCGTCGCTATTTGAAGAGGAAAGCGTTGATCGAACTACGTCGAAGAGAAGAGCTCAGTAGCGGAAGCAGCGGCTCGTATAGCCTCGGGGCGACACTTTTGGCGTCAAAGTTTGCTGCAAACGCTCTTCGTGGTGTCTACAGAAGTCGAGCTTCGAAGGGCTCGTCGCCTGGTTTGATTGTACCGTTGAAGCCTTCTGAGCCAGATTTCTCAGCTGATGATGCTAACTGATGTATATAGTTGTTTGGATTGGATGTCATAGTAACGTGATCAATAACGGTTTTGTTTTTTGTGCAATTTTTGTGTGGTATATGTTGTCTATGAAAGTTGTACTATACTAATGTATTGGGGGTATATGTTTTGACTATATGTGTATATTCAAATTCAAGGGACATTGTAAGAGGGTTTAAATCCGTATCAATTTGTATATGAAATCCTGGATTGTTCAATGAATTGAGAGACTTGCAGATAATTATGAAGATCTTGCTTTTTTTAATTATCAGCTACTAAACATTCAATGATACAAAAAAGACAAAGACAAAGACTTGGAGAGGATGAAAGACTAGGTGAAAACTCACATGTTGATAGAACTTATCAAAGAACCACTAATCTAAGTCTTCTTTCATATGCTATAAGTTTAACATAGGCCTTGGTGGATCTTATACACTTTTGACGATGTGCATAAAATATGACGTATTTACATATTGTCGCGTCATTAATGTTGTGATTTATTCAGCTTATGCACACAAAAGGTTAGATTTATAAGTTTTAAGCTCGCAGAGATTGAATTTGTTAACTTTCAAAGTTAGTATTTGCAAATAGCAAATTCGTCAATAATGTGTGATAAAGATTTTAAAGAGAAAGATGGGAAAGAGGGATGATGGTGGGGGAACCCTTGTTAGATGCGTTGGTGGTGGGGAATGTCAAAATTCTAAACCACTACACACTCAACACATTTAAGTAGCTTGTCAATTCGATTTACTTTAGTGCATTTATGCATTCACAAATCCCTCTAAATTTTATTCCGATTAAAAGATAAAAATGTGTCACATCACATCATTAATATGGTTAAATCTTTTTCATCCTATTTAAATCTCTATCTTCAGATTATTCTATCAATAGCGTGAATTAATATAATATGTGAAACAAAGTTTGTGGAAGATTTGTTACTTGAATCTAAATTAATGAACAGTAAGCAAAATCTTATATTTATTAAACTCACTAGCCCATGGAGTCATAGGTCATCATATTTATTTTTTCGTAGCGGATAGTCTTAGTTTTAGTTCCGAATTGGAATTGGCTTATACCAAGTAGAAAATTTGGCATTTTAAATCACAATACGAAGTTGTTACCTATGTTAAGTGTGCTATACTTTTGTGCCTATACATCTAGGTTGAAAAGTATCTCTACATATGCATCCAACATAAAAGGAATTTGAGACCTTTGAATAGAACTCAAACTACAAGATCGACTTGATAATTTTATAGTTATATACTATGTACTATGTACTATTTATATTTAAAATCAATTTCTTTCGTTGTGTATATGTATATGTTAGTTGTTTTCAAAATCGAAAAAGAAAAAATCACAAACTCTTGGATTTTCACTTTGGTAGGTGGATATCTAATTGGAAGTATAAACTAGTAAGAAAGTTGAGAGAATCTAACGTCCACTTGAGTTTTTGTGTTTCTTTTGATGTAAACTGTATAATACTTCTAGTTAAACTCGAAACCCTTGTGACTTGCCATTGGTTTTTGAAGCAGCTTTTCATGATCTTCCGATCCTCATCTAATTTTTATTTGCTTTCAGTATATATAGGGCAGTGTGTTGAAGCTAAAGTGGCAATCTAATTTTAAAAATGTGTTTGATTACCATTTACACTTAACTAGTCTCCCCTAGGTGATTCCAATATCCCTATTTGTACACATGAAAATTTCGGTAGGGATCCTCTAGTCCAAAATGATAGTCCATTTCATAGTCCAATTGTTGTGATTAGTTAAAATGATATTAAAAAATGTTATATAACTATTTAGTTTTAAAAACAATAAAAGGAAAACACTTATTTGAACCAATCAAAATGAATGGACCATGAAATGGACTATCATTTTGGACTAGAGGATCCCTACCGTGAAAATTTAAATTCCTCTATTTAAATTCATCTAGTGTAAATGGTAATCAAACACATTTTTAATGCTATATATTTTTAGTTTAGGAAATCAATATTTTTAATGCTATATATTTGTCTTTTTTAAATTTTATTACAGAATATATACTTATAGAGATTTACCTATCCTTGTGGGAGAAGATAGATTAAGAATACACTAACTATATACAGTTATAGTATTGTAGAGACTACCTATAAAAAACATTTTTGTTATTAAAAATAAAGTATACAAAGTATTATCTTCTCATGTATAACAGGTAGACCTGTCAAACGGGCCGTTTGGGCCGGGTTCAGGTTTGGTTTTTCTGGATGGGGTCAAGTCAGAATCAACAACTATTTATGGGTTGAATTCGGGTCGGGTTGTTACAGGTCTGATACGGGTTCAGGTCGACCCAACGGGTCGAGAGCGTGCAGTCAGATTTTCTCGAGATAATTATTACGGAGTAAATAACAGTTTAATTAAAAAATAAATAAATAATATTTTAATCATAAAATATATTATTTTACTTATAAATATATTATTTTACTCAATATATATTATAAAACACAAAAATCAAGATAGTTAAGTCGGAATAACGGATTTGTGAATCATGTCGGGTCGGGTCAGGGTTTGACCCGCAAATGACCCACAGTTTTGGGTCGAAAGAATCGGGTCAATTCGGGTCAAATTCAAATATTTTATCGGTCATCGACTAAAAAATACGGATCAGATCGGATCAGATTTGTGAATCGGTTCAACTTTTGACAGCTCTAATAACAGTTGTATAGAGATTAGAGACTGCCTATTATTAGCAATTATATATGTGTGGATGGAGTTACCTAGTGATCGTTAGCATTTTCTTCAAAATATTCTTAGCTTGTATCCAAATGGGACCTATAATCCACTGATTATAATATAAAAGATGAGATTACTTCGTATATTCACATCTCACTCTATCCAAAGAGGCAAAGAGTCATATATACTTCTCCAGCAAAACACATTACTTGACCCTTTTCAAGTTTCGACTATGAAAAACTTCTGAGAAGCTGTCATATATGGGTAATACTCAAGGGTCATTTGAATAAAAATGTATTTTAATGGTTGATTGTTGTTTATGAATGTACTTCATAATATTGGATGCATAGTCTAAGATCTTTCTTTGCATAGATACATGAGAATTACGTATTAATATATCTTAATTAATAACAAACCGGTCGAAAAAATTGTATCGCTAGAATGTGTTAGGAAAACATCAAAAATTGTATCGCTAGAATGTGTTAGGAAATCATTGTTGTTAATCATTTGAAACATGGAAAACAAGTTTTTATGGAATCAGATCCATCAATCAGGAAAATATCACACAACTCTCGACAATTGTCCAAATTTTTCATTTCAACACATTTACAATTCAAATCTCATCTAAAGTCTCTGAATCCATCTAGACACTAAAAGAACATCCTCTATCTAGAGACTAGAATTGTCTATGTGGTGACTGATACTAATTAAGTAGGTCACTGATGTGACACTTAGTTAGTTAGAGCAATAAACGAGAGCCAAGTTGTATATATAGCCAGTCTTGTACTGTCATGCTCTCAAGTTGTTATAACAAAATTTTATCAACTTCATTCTCTGTCAATGGTTTTCCCCTTACTCTAGGGTTCTCTTTACAATTCTTCCGCTTACGATTCGTTCGATTGATCTCATTACTGAGATTTGATATGGTATCAGAGCAGTAAAGGTGACGACCTTGTTCTTGTTGTTGTTCTTCGGTATTCAATTCAGCTTCTGGTGTGATTTCTTCCAGATTTGCTCTTCAGCTTGTTGAATATGGCCGATGAAGAGATTATAGGTCCACGAGCTGGTGTTCGCGGAATGCAGCAGGCTAATTACTCCGATCCTCTTTTCCTCTCTAATTCCGATCATCCAGGTACGCAATTGGTTTCCACTCGCTTCAATGGTGACAATTATCATAGCTGGAGTCATAATGTTACCATTGCTTTGGGATCCAAGAAGAAACTTGGTTTTATTACTGGTTTATGCATAAAACCTGATAGGAACACTGAGGACTTTGATCGTTGGAAATGCTGTGATTTTATGGTTATGAGCTGGCTGATTAACTCAATGGTGAGTGAAATTGCTGATAATTTTCTACATGTTAGATCTGCTAAGGAATTATGGGATGAGGTGATTGAGAGGTTTGCTGAATCTAATGCGCCATTAGTGTTTCAATTGCAAAAGGAATTAGTAAGCCTTAAAGCAGGAAAATCTATCTGTTGCTGCATATTACAGTAAGATGAAAAAGGTCTGGGATGAACTCCAAGCTATTGATCCTCTTCCAATTTGTCAATGTGGAGCTACTGATACTTGCAATTGTGTTTTGTTTAAGAGACTTATGGACAGAGAATCCTCTCACAAGATGATGCAATTTCTTATGGGATTGTCTGAGCCATATGAACATTTGAGGAGTAGTATACTGTCCATGGATCCTCTTCCCACGATAAACAAAGCTTTCCACATGGTTCCTTAGGTGGAAAGGCAGAAAGGCATTACTATGTCTAATGCTCAAGGAGTTACTCATGATGCTCTTTCTGTGAACCGTGCTGGAAACAGAAACTATGGGAACTATAATAGTGGGAGTCAGTATGGACAAAATGCAGATAGGAGAGACAACAAGAAGATCAAATATGACAGAAAATGTGATTTTTGTCATGAAACTGGTCATGTTAAAGATAATTGTTTCAAGATTGTGGGATATCTTGAGTGGTGGAAAGGGCCAAGGACACAAGGCACTGCTTCTGGAAAGTTAATGGCTAACATTAAGGATATGCACATGTATAACAGTCCGATTGAAGGTGAAGAGCAAGAAGGTTTCAAACCTGATGTTGGTTTTGTTAATGCAATAGTTCAAGAACTACTTAAGGTGTTTAAAGGGAAGTCACCTATGGAAGATGGGATTGCTGCTAATGTCAAGAACTTGAGCAACTTTGCAGGTATGCTTAATACTCTTTCTTCTGTGCATGTTTGTCAATTCGACCAATGCACTTGGATAGTGGATTCAGGTGCTACTGATCACGTCTCCTTCAAAAAAGATCTGTTTTATGAGATGAAGGCACTATCCAAGCCAATTCGTATTGGTCTACCAGATGGATCAATACAGTTGGTTGAGCAATATGTCTCTGAATCCATCTAGACACTAAACGAACATACTCTATCTAGAGACTAGAATTGTCTATGTAACAACTATTTCAGAAAAATACAAATATAGAAATAGGTTGTCACATAAAATTCACAATAAAATATAAATTACATCCGGACATAATTTTATGAAAAATCAACAGGTTTTGGAGTATATTTAAATAATTACATAATTGAACAACATCAACTTTCAATCCCTTTATTCCCCTTCCAGACTCTCGTCTAACCACCACCAAACTCTCGTCTAACGACTTTTAAGCCATTGCATGTATATATGATGTACAACAACAAACGTAATAACTGTATTGTAAATTTGTAATCTAAAACAAAAATTATGAATAACATTTGCATGGGTGGTCATACATAAATTATGAATAATACTCTCTCTGTCCCACTATATAAGCCCCATTTCATCCATGTACGGATGTCGATGCGTGTTTTGTTTTGTTAATATCTCTGGTTACATATTAGTAAAAAATATAAAATTTTGAAATTGTTATAGTACTCGTTAAGACGAATCAAATAAGATCCCACATGACTATGTTTTCGCTTGTATATTGGAAGAAATCGAGAAGATTCTCTCGAATTGTTAATAGTGTCAGAAAATAAAATGGGGCTTATAAAATGGGACGGAGGGAGTATGAGGTCAAACACTTTTTATACTCTCATGTATGAGTAAGGTATTTGCCTCTTGTTAATCTTTAACCATACAGTATAACACAATGAGTAAGTACATAAAGCGATGAAAAACATCTATTTGTGGGATTTAATGAGCTACTTGTGTACTTACTCCCTCTGTCCCAATAACTGAGGCTGATTCTGATGTTTGCACAGGAATTAAGAAGAGAATTAAAGGGAACAATTTGCATTAAATGGGGCACTGTTCTGTACAGTAATTATGCAGGGTACAATTTCAACCAATGAGAACAGATTTAGCTTCAGTTAACAGCCAATGAAATCCATGAATTACAAGCACACGGATTAGGGAATTAATACCCCATTTTGCCCCATTTAAGAGCTCAACTACCCATTAGTTACAACATTCAATACTTTGAAAAAAAATTACAGACATTCAATACCAAAAAAAGAAAGCATTTAATAGGCTTCATTGCCCCCTTAATGGCTTCAAGCTTTGATTTAAATGAGGAGTATTTCTGTACTGAGGAGGAGGTGGGAGAGCTGCATCAAGAGCACAACATAGGGGACAGCTCAAACTTTCCATTCGACCTCAACCAACAGCCTCCTCCCCCAACTCCTCCGCCAGTTCAAACTCAACCCACAGACGAACAGCTTCATCATCAGCCAGTAAAGAGGCTCAGCATTGAGACCAAGATGGAGATTCTTCATTATCTACTCAACCAGGCAACAAATGGTAGGCTTCCTGTGGGGACAATTACAGAAACAGCACTTAAATATAGTGTTTCACTGAGGACAATAAGCAGGATTTGGCAAGGAGCAAGAGATCAACAAGACAACAATCAGCCATACAAGATAACCACAAACTACCACAACTGTGGAAGGAAGCGCATTCAAGTGCAACAGGAGCTAGTTTCAGCATTAGGCATGGGGGAACGATCATGCATCAGAGATTTAGCAAGCAACATAGGAATGTCCAAGTCAACATGTCATAGAGCAATCAAAAGAGGAGAAGTTAGAGCTCACACAAATGCCATGCATCCGAGCTTAACAAACCAGCACAAGATAACAAGACTTGAATGGGTCATCAAGCATTTACAAGGGGACACATTGCAATCAAAATCAGCATACATCCCTATGTTTGACTATGTGCATTTGGATGAAAAGTGGTTCTATTTATCCAAAAAGTCACATAGGGTCTATCTAGCTCAAGGGGAGAGGGGCAAATACAGGTCAGGTGCATCAAGTAAGTTCATACCCAAAGTTATGTTCACTTCTGTTGTTGCTAGGCCTAGGTTTGATCTAGATGGTCAATGCACATTCGATGGAAAAATAGGGGTTTTCCCTTTCACATATCAAGAACCAGCAAAGAGAACATCACCCAACAGACCAAGGGGAACTATGATTACAAAGTTGGTTGAAAGGGTCACTCAAAAAGTAAGTAGAGCTGTGCTTATTGACCTAATCATACCAGCAATTAAGGCCAAATGGCCACAAGATGGAGCAGAGAAGATTATATACATTCAGCAAGATAATGGTAAAGCTCATGTCAAGCAAGATGATCCAGTTTGGCAGTTGTCTCACAAGCAAGATGGTTTCACTTTTATACTACTGCAGCAGCCAGCTAATAGCCCAGACTTAAACATATTGGATTTGGGATTTTTTAGGAGTATTCAATCCTTAATGCATAAGAAAATGCCAAAGGATGTGGATGACATGATTAGGGCAGTAAATGAAGCATTTTATGAGTTGGAGGCTAAGACTCTTAGCAATGTTTGGTATACACTTCAGTTTGTAATGAATGAGATTTTGAAATGCAAAGGAGGCAACAACTATGACATTCCACATCACAACAAAAGAAGACTTCAAGCATTAGGAATTCTTCCTATAAGTGTTATAGCACCAGAGAGGGATATTATAGAGGGTTGGATGCATTTATATGGTGATTCACAAGCAAGCATAGGCACACAACAAGGAGCTCAAACATGTACTGCAAGAATGGAAGATGATGGAGAAGAAGGGGATGATAATCATGATTTCTAGGGTTATCTTGTTTAACATTGACCATGTTATCATATTAACATGGGCATTGCTAAACAAGAATAGTATGCTATTTTTTGAATTAAAACATGCAAATGCAGAATCTTAAGTGATCCTTATGATTCCTAATGTAATTTTTGTTATCAGCCTATAATGGTTAGTAGATGCAGAATTTTAAATGATGTTTATGCATCTAAATGCAGAATCTTAAGCAAGAAATCACATCAATGGGTTGGCTAGGTACATTAGCATGACCAACTATATGAATCAATCAAGTAAAGGATAATGTTGTAAGCAAAAAAGTTGAAAGAAAGATGTTTTTTTTAAATCTCAGATGTCCCCATTGCCATCATGGTAAATATCCTTTCTAAAGATGAAGGCGTACACATAGGCGTGCCAAAGCCATAGTTGACTGGCTTCCATATGATAACACCAGTTCATCAAACCTAATAAAGGATATAAACTCAGCTAAAGGTTTCTCATCATTGATTAATTTTGATAAAAAGGGTCCAAAAATAGGGGACAAATCTCAGTTTTTTCCCATGTCAAACAGAGACAATATCAGGGACCAAAATAGGGGACAATTCTCATTTTTTCCATGGAAAAACAGGGACAGTATAAGGGACAAAACCATCATTCAAACCATCAAGTTTGCTTACAACATTACCAATACATGTTGATTCATAAAAGGGACATGCAAGGGGACAACAGAGGCAACAAACAATCAAGGGACACAAGGCCACATCAAAGGATTATCACAACATGAACATGCAGAGAATGCAAGGGGATTATGCAACAGAATCTATTCAAGATCGGCCATAGACGGCCGATCTTGCACATGCAAGTCAATATAGGCAACATAAGCAATCAGATCAGAGCATCAAGGCCTCCAAAACACCAAAACAGGCCAGCAAGGCAACAATCCAAACCACAGTTCAAAATACAGGCCGGCAAGGCCAAAGTCCAATGTCCCAATTACAAAGTCTACTGCAATACAAGGCCGGCAAGGCCAATAATAAAAGACATAGGGGATAATTAAGAGGAAACCATCACTTAGCTTCTTCCAACTTAGTGGACGACGACCTCGTCGCCGGTAAGGCCAATACTAGAAAACAGAGGGGACGCTTCAACTTCTCCTCCTCCTTCGGCTGGTCCACCTCCACCTCGCTGGGCCTCTTCATCTTTTGGTTGACCGTCGAATCGGAACCACGATCACCACTAAAGGAGTGGTGGCCGTTGCATGCAGCCCGCTTCCGACATCGTGGCGCTTTGGAGCAAAGAGTGGCATCTGAGGAGTCTGGACACTGCGCGTTTTGGGCCCAATCGTCAGAATCCGAGGTCACATAAAAGGGGGGAGAACCAGGGATTATCATCGGAAATTAATGACTGAGGGAAGTGGTGATGGAAATAGCAAAATCAAGCAAGATCTTGGGGTTTAAGGAGGAGGGGACTGAGGGAAGGTGGTGATGGAAAACATCGAGAGAAGGAGGTTGAAGAAAGGTGGAGATCGTCAATGGCGGATCTGAGGGAAGGTGGTGATGGAAATAGTGGGAGAGCTGCGCCGCGAGAGAATTGAAGGGAGAGTTTTAGGGTTAGAAGTGAGGAGCGGCGTATGAAGTGAGGGGAATTAGGCAGAGAAGGGAGGTTTTATATTTGGGTTAGGGAGGGATTAATTGGGCTCATCGTGAAATTGGGCTGATTTAGTGTTAGTGGGTTAGGTTGTATAACGTTAAAATTAAATAACTAACATATACATATACACAACGTTAAAATTAGATGAGGATCCTCTAGTCCAAAATGATAGTCCATTTCATTAGATTGCCACTTTAGCTTTGAAATGGACTATTGGACTATGAAATGGACTATCATTTTGGACTAGAGGATCCCTACCGAAATTTTCATGTGTACAAATAGGGATATTGGAATCACCTAGGGGAGACTAGTTAAGATCAATTCTCACATAACGGAGGATATGAAAATCTCTAAAAGTCAAATTTCCATGATTTCAACAGTTTTTTTTCCGTCCAAACACGTATATTTCTTTACACTTTCTGCAGATTTTCAATTCATGAGAATTTAGCCTTCAACTAAACAAGCACTAGAAGACATTTTAACAACACTAAAGGCAAAACACTTGCACTTTGTTAATAACACTTTTTCTAATAAAATTATCGACACTACTTAACGTAGAATATTGTTGAAGCGGTTTTTCTGATCTGTCAATGGATTATGCTAAGATTAGTGTTACTTTCTTAGATCCACCTCTGTTAGATCAAGAACCTCATGTGGAGAACCTTGTGCACTAAGTGCAGATGATTCAGAATCAAAATTCAACTCAACTGGTTGAATACCTCTTTGTTCTTCCTCTTGTAATTTCATACTAAAAACCTCAGAAATAGATCGTGGTGGATTCACCATTAATATACTACCACGAATTGTACCATAAGACTCATTAAGGCCCATAAGAATCTGCAAGATTTGTTGATCTTGCAATAGAGAGTGAACGACCATTGTAGATACACATGTACATGCTCGAGATCCAATGAGAACAACGAATTCATTCCAAAGAACTTTGCACTTAGTGAAATATGATGAAACATATTGCGTACCTTGAGATAAGGATGCAAGATCTCGTTGAATTTGGTACATCTTTGTGTGATTGGAAAGACCAAATCGCGAAGAAAGCTCCATCCATATCTGATGAGCAGTTCTACAGAACAAGATTGAATCAACATTTTCTTTAGAAACGGAGTGAAATAACCAAGACATGATCATGTTGTTGATAAGCTCCCAATGAGCAAAAAGAGGCAAATCAGGTGGTGGCTTTGAACATGTGCCAGTAGCGAACTCTAACTTGTTACAGATCGTCGCCATTGCACATAAATCCTCTCATCTAATTGGAAAAGAGCGGAAAGAGAACTATTGTTTCCGGCGGAAGGAACCATTGACTTTAAACTGATATCATGTTAATTGCTAAGAAATAAGATGATCAAGAGGAAGAATTGAACATAATCGAGAGAATCCACTGAAGCACAAAGAGATAAGGTTTTCACTATAAAATTTAGTAATGTTCATCTTTTAATAATTTGATGAATATAAGTTTTGTGTTGATGTGTGGAAATGGAGTAGTGCACATATATCTGTTGGGATGAGAGAGTGGTGCTTGATCAAAATGCCTTTGTTAGTCACTTGAGAAGGGAATTTGAAGATGTCTCGGTTGGACGTCCTACCATATATATCTCCCTTTTGTCCGAGGAGGGAACGTATGGTTGTGTACTTGTGTCGTCCCAAGAAGGAACGCATTCCACCATCACGTACTGTTGATCATAATGGGTGGATTATGATCAACACGGATGGTGCTAAGAAGGATCCTTTGGAGTTGCTATAATTGGCGGCATACTCATGAATTCGTCTACCTCTTGCATTGCTGGCTTTGTAAAAACACAATGGACTATGTAGTGTTCCTTTGCCGGAGTTATATGGAATTCATTACGGACTCCATATTGCTTGCTCTTATTCATAAAAATATCGATCGTTCTCACATATTTGCTATGTCGTTACTCACTCGCTACAGCTTTATTTATATGGATTAGATTGCCAAATTTTGCCATGTTTTAAGAAAGGTAATTGTAATATTGGTTTCAATCCAAAGATTCACGCACGTTTGATGAACAAAAAAGAAAGCAAATGACACAAGGGAATTGTTACGCAGTTCGGAGAATTACTCCTACGTCTGCGGGCCTCAGGACGAGAACCAAATCCACTATGCAAGGTTCGGACAAATTACAAGAACAAACCAACAACAACACAGACTAGCAATCTGAACAATCAACAAGCAATCTAAACCAAAAACCAGAAGAGAAGAAACAAGACTCCCTTCTATCAGCCTACGACTAGAGTCACCAGCAAGATCCACCGTCAAGCTCTCAGCGCTTCAACGTCGCCAGGAATAGACCACAACCACCAGACTCTAGCAACGAACCACCGTCGTCACACAAGACTTCTCAGGCAAGAGATTTGCCAGAGAGACACTCACACTCAAGAATCGCCAAAGATCTCTCAGGAGTGGCGCAGCCAACACAGAGAAGAGAATGAGAATGGTAGGTTAGAGTTCAGCTCTTAAAGAGCTTAAATACTCAGCCCTATTCACCAACGCGGAGCCCCGAGAGAGAAACGGGTCGGATCCTGAGCATCTCTAGCCCAGTTACAGATTGCACACATATTGGGCCGAGGCCCATTACAGATATAAGCCAGCCTGCTTACAACACTTAGAAAATTACATCCTAACAATTTGCCCTCCTAATTTTCTAAACCTTGCATTACTCTATCCTAGCTGTAGAACACAGCCATATCTTGGACAGAGAGTGGAATTTGATCTTCACCATCGTCGGACCATCTTAGCTGTTGCCTTCCTTAGGGGACGTCCCAAACATGGAGAAAATCCCTGCAGAAAGCAAACTTATCAGATGTGACTATCTTAGTTCCAAAATCAGCAGGGTTGTTGTCACCTTTAACCTTCTTAACAATGATCTGTTTTGAATCAACTAGATCACGTATGAAATGCAATCTAACATCTATATGCTTAGATCTTTCATGATATACAGGATCTTTGCAAAGGTATAAGGCACTCTGATTATCAATGTGCAAAATAGGAACATAATTGACACTCTGAATTTCATTAAGCAAACATGTCAACCATATTGCTTCTTTAGCAGCCTCAGTAGCTGCTATATATTCTGCTTCAGTACTAGAAAGAGCCACCATAGATTGTGACTATGATTTCCATGAAATACAATTACCAGCCCAAGTATATACATACGAAGTAGTAGATTTCCTAGTATCTTTATTACTAGCATAATCACTATCAACAAAACCAAACAGCTCTTTTTCACTTGAGTGATTAGAGTAGCACAAACACAAGTTTTTAGTACCACACAGATATCTCAAGGCATACTTCATAGCAGTCCAATGTAGTTCACCAGGATTAGACATAAATCGACTTAAAACACTAATAGCAAAAGCAAGATCAGGTCTAGTACATATCATAGCATACATAACAGACCCAACTGCCACATCATAGGGGAACTTAGACATCCTATCAGTTTCTTCTTGAGTTTTAGGACATTTATCTTTGGTCAACTCTAGATGCCCTCCTAAGGGTATAGTAGTAGGTTTAGAATCATTCATGTTAAACTTGTCAATGACTTTCTGAACATAGTCTTTTTGAGATAACCACATAAGTTTCTTAGACCTATTTCTAATAATTCTCACACCTAGAATCGTCTGAGCAGGACCAAGGTCCTTCATGTCAAAATGCATCTTAAGATCCCTTTTAACACCAGCAATGCAAACCTTAGAGTCACACATTATCAATATGTCATCAACATATAATAACACATACAAGGGAAATGCAGTTTTAACATTTTTAAAATACAGACATGTATCATAACTGCTTCTATGGAAACCCAATTTTTTCATACAAGCATCAAATTTCAAGTTCCATTGCCTAGGAGACTGTTTAAGTCCATAAATGGATTTATTCAATAAACAAGCATAATCAGATTTAGACTTGTCAATAAAACCTTTAGGCTGAGCCATGTAAATAGTTTCATTCAAGTCACCATGTAGAAAAGCAGTTTTAACATCCATCTGTTCTAATTCCCAATCATAAACAGTGCACATAGCTAACAAGAGTCTCATAGTCTTGTATTTAACAACATGAGCAAATATGTCATTGTAATCTACTCCTTCTCTTTGAGAAAAACATTTTGCTACTAACCTAGCTTTGAATCTAGGTGGATCCTTGACACTATTTCCTTCTTTTAACTTATATACCCATTTACAGTCAATAAGCTTAGCCTCACTAGGTCTGGGAACCAAAGTCCAAGTTTTATTAGTGTACATGGATTCAAGTTCAGACTTCATAGCACTCAGCCATTCTTTAGCATGTCTACAACTTATAGCAGTCTCATAGGTGTCAGGGACAGGAATGAGGGCATTATTAACCTCTGTAGCAGTGGTAAAGGCATATTCAACAGTATTCATAACATGTTCAACATTATTAATGGAAGCAAACCTCTTATTTGGTATTCTAGTTATGGGTTCTCTATCTCTAGTGAGTTGGTAATTATGTATATTATCCTGCTCACTAACATGTTCAGAAATAGAATCAGAATTTAAAGGAGAGAGAGGTTCTTCCCTGTTTACTCCCCTTAATGATGAGCCAATGTTATCTGTTGCAGCTACAGCTTCACCCCAGAAAACATGTTTAAGGCCAGAACTTATAAGCATGCATCTTGTCTTTTCTAAGAGAGTTCTATTCATTCTCTCAGCCACACCATTCTGCTGGGGAGTCCCAGGAACAGTTAGGTGCCTCTTAATTCCATTTTCAAGACAAAAGTTATTGAATAACTGGTTACAGTATTCTAAGCCATTATCAGTTTTAAGACACTTTAACTTGTGATTAACTTGGTTTTCAACAACATGCTTCCAGTTCTTAAAGGTCATAAAGGCCTCATCCTTAGTCCTAAGCAGATAAATCCATGTTTTTCTAGAGAAATGATCAATGAAAGACATGAAATATCTCTTACCTCCAGGTGTACTTACTTGTGCAGGACCCCAAAGATCAGAATGTACATATTCTAAAGGGTTTTTTGCCACATAAGATGACCTAGGAAATGGAGCATTAGTTTTCTTTCCAAGTATACAATATTCACATATGTCTAAATCACTAGGTTTTTTATTTAGTAAACCTAGCTTAAACAGATAGTTCAGACCCTTAGATCCAATATGGCCCATTCTATTATGCCAATTTTGAGTCTCTACAACAGTCATAGTATCACTGGTAGTGGAGAAGTTCAATTCAGGTGTGGTGATAACATGGTACAACCCACCCTTCTTGATCCCCTTAACTAAAGTAAGTCCATTTTTGATGACTTCCCTAGTACCATTACTGGTGACAATTTGACATTGTAGATCATCAAATACAGATTCAGACATCAAATTTCTTCTCAGTTTAGGGACCCACCTAACATTTTGAAGTAATCTGATTTTACCATCATGCATTCTTAAGGGAACACTCCCTATTCCTTTAATCCTAAGAGAGCTATTATCTCCTAACATCACTTCACCTCCATTAATCTCATGTAAAGAACTGAAGAGGTTTTTATTAAAGGTAGCATGAACAGTACATCCAGAATCCAAGATCCAAGCATCATTATTAGCAGGTAAGTGAGTGCACATAAGCAAGTCACAGTCAAACATATCAGGGGACTCTAAGATAGAAGCTGAATTATCACTAGTAGGTTTAGCAGATTCATCTTTCTTTTTCTTATAACAGTCCTTAATGAAATGACCACCTTTCTTACAATAGAAACATTTTTTCTTTTCATCAGTCTCTTTAGGTGAAGTATATCCCTTCTTCTTATCATCTTTATGTTTCTGTTTCTTCTTCCATTTTCCCTCAGAAAATAGGACTTCAGACTTAAATTCTCCTTTCTTGTCAGAAAATAGGACTTCAGACTTAAATTCTCCTTTCTTGTCATTCTTATTCTTAAAGATTTTTAGAGACTCATTTTTTTCACTGAGAGCTTCAATAACTTTAGTCTTAGTCAAGTTATCAGAACTAAATTGAATGACATCTTTAAGATTATCAAATTGAGCAGGAAGAGAATTAAGTAACAGAACAGCTTCATGGGTATCTTTCATTTTATCTTCACATCTAGCCAAGTCTTGTGTCATTCTCAAGAATCTATCTAGGTTATCACTCAAGGTATGATTGACATCCATTTTGAATGTAAACAGTCTACACAGAAGAGAGATTCTAGAAGGCAAAGACTTAACCAAGTATAGAGACTCAAGAGCATCCCACAATTCCTTAGTGGTAGTATACTGGATTACCTGTCTAGCCACATCATCAGCTAACCTTATCATTATCTCATAATGAGCCTGCTCATCCATTTCCTGACGTCTAGCAGGTGAGGATTCCACAAGGTAGTCCCCAGTAATAGCTTTGTGACATTTTTCCTTAGTCAAGATAGCTTTCATCTTGACTTGCCACATAGCAAAGTCAGTCGAGCCATCAAATAGCTTCATCCTGATGTTGTTTTCAGCCATAGTACCTAACCAAGCACACAGATCAGTATAGGCAGAATCAAGTGAGCACACAAGTTCACTCCAGACTTGAACACAACTTAGTAATCAAACGCGCAGAAGGCAAAGAAAACTCAGAGTTGCCAATCCACAGCGGAAGCAAAGAACACAGGATCAATCAAGAGCAAAATAATGACAGAATCTGTGCATGCAGATCTTGGTCAAAGAACAAGCCAGAAATCTAACATGCAAGAACACAAAACCTGGCTCTGATACCAATTTGTAATATTGGTTTCAATCCAAAGATTCACGCACGTTTGATGAACAAAAAAGAAAGCAAATGACACAAGGGAATTGTTACGCAGTTCGGAGAATTACTGCTACGTCTGCGGGCTTCAGGACGAGAACCAAATCCACTATGCAAGGTTCGGACAAATTACAGGAACAAACCAACAACAACACAGGCTAGCAATCTGAACAATCAACAAGCAATCTAAACCAAAAACCAGAAAAGAAGAAACAAGACTCCCTTCTATCAGCCTACGACTAGAGTCACCAGCAAGATCCACCGTCAAGCTCTCAGCGCTTCAACGTCGCCAGGAATAGACCACAACCACCAAACTCTAGCAACGAACCACCGTCGTCACACAAGACTTCTCAGGCAAGAGATTTGCCAGAGAGACACTCACACTCAAGAATCGCCAAAGATCTCTCAGGAGCGGCGCAGCCAACACAGAGAAGAGAATGAGAATGGTAGGTTAGAGTTTAGCTCTTAAAGAGCTTAAATACTCAGCCCTATTCACCAACGCGGAGCCCCGAGAGAGAAACGGGTCGGATCCTGAGCATCTCTAGCCCAGTTACAAATTGCACACATATTGGGCCGAGGCCCATTACAGATATAAGTCAGCCTGCTTACAACACTTAGAAAATTACATCCTAACAGTAATAGGCTAGTTGACCACTTAATAAATGTCTTTTTTAGATAATGTATAAGATATGTTGTTATCTATTATGACTCCTATTTCATTTAAAATTTTATATTGATAAAGTGATGAAAGTGTTGTCTTACCTTCTAGAAAGAAAAAAAAAATTATACTCCCTCCCTCCGTCCCCTAATATAGACCCCGTTTGTTGTTATCGAGGTAAATTAAGGAAGAGAGAAAGAAAAGTGGAGAGAGATTGTGAGTGGGTGTGGATTTTTATGTAGAAAGAGAAGATAAAAAAAGTGAATTGATGTGAGTTTTGATGTAAAAAGGAGGAAAGAGAGTGTAAATTGATGTGATATTGATAATAAGACAAAAATAAAAAATAAAAGTATGATCTATATTTTAAGACGTCTAAAATGGAAAACGTGATGTATAATAGGGGATGGAGGGAGGACTCCGTAGTGGATAACAAATTTCCAGCAGATCTTAGCACCAATCCAATGTTTTGTGTATAAATTGTTTCCAACAAAATGATATTACCTTCCATTCAAAAGAAAATATTCTTTGGATAAATCAGAAACTCTCCCCGAGGTAGATCGATGAAATCGTGACATCTGGCAGTCAAGGTTGTGAATTGTTATAAGCTCAAAAAATACGATATTCTGAGTAAAAGATTATCCTATTTCACATGACTGCGACTGCACACCTCGTCTACATAAATCACTTGATTTTACAGCAAAACCTCAACACGTACACCCACATTATCTTCACCAAATCCGTCTTAATCACTTGATTTGACTCCATCTTATCTTTAACCCCACCAAGGTAAAATCCCCCAGTTTACACTTTTACCCTTTTTACCAAAACAGGATCCATTTCAAATCAACTCATGATCAACGTACAACCCTGTCGAAAGCTGCACTGAATCACCTAATTTGATCCGCGTCAAACCCCCAAGCACAAATCATCATTTCAGGAAATCTCATTAACTACTACAGTATTATCACTAATCACTTACATCTGGTTGTTTTAAGGCTTCCATGCTGACGTGGCGATAAGTGAGCGAGTGTGCCACCCAAGCATGAGACAGCCGTTGTTTTCCTCCACCGTGTAGCCTTCCCCGCCGGCGAAAAGCTCAAGAAGAAGACTCGCCTGTTTAAACGCGTTGGACCCGAGATGAACCGGGTTGAGCCCGGTCGACTCCATCCTGAACCGCCACTGACTTACATTCTCGTGTCTCTCGACCCGGTTCACTCCCTCACAAGCCACCACGTTACAGATCTGTCTTCCCAAGTAAACCTCCGACATCAGCAAATCCAAATCCCCGCCTCTGCAACTCTCCAACGAGTCGAACATGGTGGAGTAGTAGTGCAGCGACTCGTTGAACCTCTCCATGAACGCACCCCTATTATGGCTCGCTTCTTGCTCCACCACTGTCACGATCTTCGGCCTCATCTTCTTCATGTTCTGCACCACCTTCTCGAAGGCTCCACTCCTCGCCAGCAGAGGGTGAAGCTCGAAAACAGAGTTGACAGCGACAGTCTCGTCGTCCTGAATCTCCAGCAAAGATGGGTCCAGATCCGTCAAGCTGAGGCACACGAATCCACGGTAGTGAAACTCCACTCCAACGGTTTCTGCAAATCGAGCCAGCTTCCACCCCACCTGTTGCAGAGCGTCTGTGTTGTCCGGCTGGGGAGGCCCGACGCCGGTGAGACGGAAGACAGGTGGACCTCCGGGACGAAGCGCGAGGGCTTGGAGCAGAGCCGGCCATTGAACTCCCTGGTTCATGCTGAAATCGATGATATGGACTCGTTTGGATCCCGAAAAGGCCTCGAGGATGGCTTGGTTGGCGGTGAAGTGGGCGAATTTGAGATAGGGAGTGGAGTCGTAGAAGTGAGACTGGAGGAGGTTGGAGTAGGAGGCGTCGGAGGAAGATGGATGGGGGCTTATGCTGTAGATCCGGCGAGCTAGAGCTTCAGCGAAGTAGGTAGCGACTTTGCGCATGGCGCCGGCCTGGGAGACAGCTAATCTTCCGACCTGCTTGACCAAGGCGTCCGCTAGGGTTAGATTCCCCGCCTGTACTGCCTCGGCAGTCGCCATTAGAGTGTGGACGAGACGTACCCCTGTCTCCTGCGAATCGACGACGACCAGAGGCGAAGACGTTGAAGTCGAGGAAGAAGATGAGGAGGAAGGTGTTGGTGTTAGTGGCTCTGTTTTCATCCGGTTGATTCGAGGGATGGCGGCGAGGTCGTATTCTTGCTGAGGTAAGGGGTTAAGGTCGGAGAGGAGAGTCTGAACCCAGGTGGAGAGATCGGAGGGATTGTAATGAACAGAGTCTGAGAGTTGAGAGATTCCGTCGTCTTGGAAAGTCCCCATGGCCATTTCCAGCTGGTCGAGATTGGAAGCGACTTGGTTCATGTCATTGGTCTTGACCTTGTAGCCTAGTACAGCGAGGAGCTGGTCGTTTCCGCCGGGCTCTTCGTCTCGCCAGGGCGGCGACTTGGGGTTGGATATCTGGTGGTAGTCTCTGTTCATCTTGAGGAGGGAGGAGTGATCGGAAAAGCAAGATTAAAAATGGGATTGTGATATGTCTGACAAAACCTACGTACATAAGAGGAAGAGGATAAGGGAGAAGGATGGAGAGGGGATTTCTTTTTACGAAAAGGGAGGAAAATGGAAAGGGGGCATCTCATCTCATCTCATCTCATCTGGTACAGTCGTTGTTACAGAGGGGAGCCGTGGCAGCACCGCAATGCAAGAAAGATGCTCTCTTCTCTTCTCTTCTCTTCTCTTCTTCTTCTCCTTTCTCTGAAATGCAAATGCTGGGGTCCACTCCACTCTGGGATGGGGTTTCTGATTGCAGATTACAGCTACGCTAATGCTGCTTCTATACCAACAACGCAGGCCCATTACCATTAGCCCATATCGCTCCTACGCCCTTTTTTATTACCAATAAATAATTTCATCATTTTGGACGAACACTCTTCCTATTTCTGAAATCTTCCAAAAATGCAAGTCATGTACTATAACGCTAACGATGCTCTATTTACCAAATTCAACAAAATAAAATAAAATGGGATTTTGTTCAAGTTTACACTATGATATTTGCTAGATTGCCTACCTATGGATTCATTACTACTGTACAATTGACTTCTTTAAATATATACGGAATATATGTTAAAAATTCTTATACTTGATTAAATTATAAAATCATTAAAGTCAAATAAGATAATCAAGTGTGAAACTAGTACAACAAATAAATATTTTTATTATAAACTTCAATTTTCTTAAAAAAGGATATAGTGTTCACCTAAAAATAAAAGGATTCAAATTAATTATCTAGGTAAACCGGATAAACTCATAAATAAAAAATAGCACATTTTTAATATAATTTCTTTCTTTTTTAAGTTGTTTATTGTGTGTTATTGAAGTATATTAGTATCGCGACTTTTAAAAAAGTTCATAGTTCTTATTGTATCACACTTTAGAGAGGGCACTAGATTAGCCAATAGTTTGGGCAACTTCGGTTTCAACTTGTCTTTAAGACTTCATATATTCATGGGTCACATAGGAGTAAAGTAGCTAGCATCCTAGACTTCTAATATCGTAACTTTGTTTTGCACTTCAATAAATACTCTAAAAGTCTCTTCTCATATTGTTTTGACCAATAAACCCGTGTATAAGGTGTTTGATCCACAACTAAACACTTATAAATGGCCAAATCCATTGTTATAAATCATGATACTAAGCTCTCTAAGTGTACGTGCCTTGAACAATTGTAGATAAAATTGGGCATGTTCGAAAGTATTGCTTTGCTCATTCACAATCTTGAAATATGATAATTATACTGTTCATAATAATGTTTTATTATTATACTTATAAAATAAGAATTGTCACCTAAATTGTTAGCAAGAGAAATACAACAGCATGGTTTTTAATTAATTGCTCTGACCTATTAGGCTTGAAATAACAATAGTAGGCCCTATTTTGATAAAAGTAGGGAAATGATATGAACATAAAGGAATAGGGTTTGGGGACCACGCTCAGATCTGTTTTTGTGGATCGTAACCACGCGCTCTATCATGGTGCGTGTCGTCTTCTTCATCCCTATCAATAATTTCCTACCACTTCCCTCTATTTTATCATACCAAAATACGGAGAGTACTAATCTAAACAATTTGCAATTCTATAGTTTCACATGCGTTACAACTTAGACGTAAACCTAGTTATGAGTCGCCGTTTCATAAATAAAAGTCCTAACAAATTATTCTACACTAGATTGACACCAATTTACTTAATTGACCGTTCACAAATAAATAATATACCTGAAAAATAATGGAACACTCATTTATTTTGATACAAGAATTGGACAATCAAAGCATATAAGGCTACAGAAATTCAATTCTTGATACAACCCATGTGCATCCTATCAATTCGTTTCTACACTAATCTAAAGGGATATTCCACAATATAGGCAAATACGGAGTAAGCTTTTTTAATACTTACTTCGGACCAAAACGTTTATACCTTAGTTGATGGAGCCTCGTTTAAGGCTCTGTTCGGGGTATTGAGCTGAAATAGTAGCTGAAGCTGAATAAGTAGCTGAAACTGGAGCTGAAGCTGAATGAGTAGCTAAAGCTTAAGATGAAAATGTTGTTTAAAAAGTTACTTCAATGTTCGGTACTTCTAGCTGAATTTGTAATAATAATAGTAAAATTACGAAAAATGATACAATGAATTATTTAAATCTCTATTGATAAAGGGTAATAGTGGATTAAAAATAAAATTAAGCTTGTTAAGCTCCATTAATCTAGGGGGTGTAACATTAACAAATTAAGTTACTTTAATCTACATTAAGCTTGTTAAGCTAGATGAATGTTTTTTTACCGAACACTTAATAACTAGATTTAATAAATATTTAAGCTCCGTAATTTGCAAAAAAAGTTCTGCCGAGCAGAGTCTAACACGTTTATTTCTTGACCTACACCATGCGTTTAAGAAGATACTTTAATCACTAATAACGTAATGAGCACTCCATATGGATGTTCTACAATAAAGTGCGACCCCTTGACTTACACCAATATCTGAACATCGAAATCAAAGACAAGACGTTCAAGTACGAGATCATGGCGACCACAAAACAACAAGACTTCAACAAACGTGACATAACGCATGATGGAACGCGTTAACTCTTACAGAATGGCACGTGTCGTCTTCAATCTTTGCGTATATAACGAAAGCATGAACTCTGAAGATAGCACGACAAACAAGTTGGTTATGCAAGTTGTTGATACATGCAGCTGATGCATGTAGCTCATACAAGCAACATACTCGTGCAACCAGGTAGCTGACAAGCAGTTGGGCGTAACTTAACCTAGTAGGTTTGCTTCCTCTATAAATAGACATGTACATCGTTTATTTGAAGGATCTTCGGCCCGACTCTGAAATATCGGCTTAAGGCCGGAGGTCTTTAAAGGTCATCGGGTATATTCAAACTCGTCGGCTTGTAATCTTTTTGTTCAAATCAATAAAGAGCGAGGTCGTTTCAATAACCAAGGTCAATCAGATTCAATTCGAACTGTTTGTTAAACCCGGATTCCATTATTTGCCTGAAGTAACGATGTCACACTCCATGATATAATTAGCCTAAATTTTTATAACCTGAATATTCTCTCTCCATGAAACTATGTCATGAACCATAACTTCTATAAATGCAAAAGGAAGAGGTATTTCCAAATTATAACTTTCTTCCAACATTTTGAATCAGGCAATCTCCATCGCGTCGTAAATTCCCCAAACTCAAAATTTCACAATTGTGAAGTGTAGCACTAATCGACCTGGTCGAAAAGTGCCTAAATCAATGAAGGTTTGATTCTCATAATTGATCATATATACTGTACTACCTGAACCTTAATGCCCGATCAACACTCTACTTCAAACTTGGTCTATATATCCATCGACTTATAAATGTGCAATGTGCAATGATTTTGATATTTATTCGTTTTATTTTAATAACCGTCCGTATTTAACCCCTTGTTTTTCGATAGCAATTTTTCATTATTGTAGTTTTACTCCATTCGTTCTTTTATAATTGTCATTCTAGGATTTTTAAGACAAATTAAGAATTCAAATTTTTCTCAAAATTAACCTTAGTTAATTTCCTTGATTAGTAATGTTCAAAATGATAATTATTTAAAATTCCAAATCTAATAATAAACATAAGGACAAATCTGACAAAATCTTGCCAAAATAGCTAAAATGACAATCAAATATGAAAAAGGAAAGCATGCTAGAATGACAATTAAAAAAGAACGGAAGGAGTATAACTGTATAATTAAAATATACAGTATATATATATGAAAAAAACTTAAAAATCCAAGAAATTGCAAACCCTAGAATTCCCCAATCTTCCTCGGTCAAATTCCACCAATTGCGATTCTCTTATCTTTCTTACAAAGAATAAGAATACTGTAATTAATAGGGAAATTTCCCACTTCAAATACTCCCCCGTCCCTAAATTTCCCACTTGAAATTTCCCACTTGCAACATTAAGAGAATGAAATAATATTTAAGAAAATTGAGATGAGTGGAGAGAAGAAGAAAAATGAAGTTGAGTAGATGGTTGATTTGATTGATAAAGTGTTAAAAGAAGAATAAAATATTGAGTAAATTTATTAATGGTGAAAATTAGATAGAAAAGATGATATAGATGGTTGATTTGATTGATAAAGTGTTGTTAGGATATGAATAAAATAAATAAAGCAAGGGTATTATGTGAAAAAACTAATGGATAAAAAATGAATGTTGCAAACATTTTAGGACGTCCGAAAAAAAAATGTTGCAAACGGAGGGAGTAATAAAAAACAAAGTAAACTTGAGTCAAAAAAACACGTGGTAAGCGCAGAGGAGGAGGATCAGAATAAAGATCGGGCCCCACATGAATCGTCCACTCATAGATGAGTCAACTTTTGGTATGACGTCGAACACGAGGGCGTTGAATCCCACCTGCCATCAGATTTTATGATTTTATCCGCACCGCGACTGTCTCCACGCGCTTTTTTCACCTTTTTCTTTTTACTGTACTCACTTTCGTTTGTTGGTGTTTAGCTGCGACTACCGCTGGATAAATAATTTGTTGTTGACTAGGTCCTGCTCCTGTGAAAAACTGAAAACTATCTGACACGTTAAAATTAACGCCGTTGGGATGGCATGGCCCACCTCTACGTCTCCCGTTATGAGAACCGTTTGGGTTACCGTTACGGTGGTAGGAGTCGACTGTCACACAGCTTACTAAAAAAAATGGTTTCAAGTCATTTAGAAAGAGGTTAAGAGGTCGATATTGCGTTTTCAATAATACAATGTGCGCATTATCAACTCATTTAGAAAGTGGTTAAGAGGTCGACTTATTATTCAAGGATTTGATTTGATGTGTTATTATTAATTGCTTATTACTGTAGTCTGAAAACATACATGGCTTGCATAAAGCCGAAAGCTATATAACGTACTGCATATATTCAATTCAATACCGATCGATTATTAATTATCGTGTCTGGTAAACGAGGGCATAACATGCCAGTACGGGATTTAACATTTTCAGGAATCTAGATCGAATATATACATGATCGACTTATATATGGTGAGCTAGCTAGCTACTTCCTCCGTCCCAATATTAAGTGCCCGTTTGCGGTTTTCGAGGAAAATTAAGGAAGTGAGAAAGAAAAAGTGAAAGAGAGAGATTGTGAGAAAGTGTGGTTTTTTATGTAGGAGAGAGAAGATAAAATGTGATTAGTTGTGAAAATTGACGTAAAAAGGAAGGAGAAAGAAGGTAGTTAGGTGTGGATTTTTAGAAAAGTGATTTGATGTGGATAATAAGACGAAAGATATAAATGGAAACAGACACAACATTTTAGAACGACAAATAAGAAAAACATACACTATATTATGGGACGGAGGGAGTAAGACGCTAAGTAGATAGGTAGGGGTAACATTTTCAAACTTTTGGAATCTGAAATGATAGAATATGTAAGCCAAATTCTAGACTAGATACATTCATCTTACAATTTACTCCAATTTCTTCGACCAAAATGATTGGGTAACCCATTCCATTCAAGTTATAAAATGTATACTTTTTTTGTAATTTCTTTAATAAATAAGAAAAGGAGAGTAATAACTTGTCTATAAGATAATGATTAACCATTAACTATCACACTATGATTTTCAACTTTTAAGATGTAATATTGTGGGACTTATATATTGGATATGTTGTATTCTTTTTTTATGTTCTTACTCTCACTTTATTGATCGTTTTCAAACAATCTAATTAGTTGTTTCGGCCCTTACTTCATTAGATTTTCGGACAATAGGCCATCACTCTAAATATGACAACTCTTGAATATTTTTCCTTATCATAAACAAAACGATAATAACATATTAGGGCTCATTTTCTATCGAGTTAGGAATCGGGTTGAAATGAGGAATCGAGTTGGATATGAGGAATGAGTTTGAGTGATCCTTAACGTTTAATGTTTGATAAAGAGATATAACCTAATTTGTTGGCATGGGAATGACTTAGACTCATTCCATATACCCATATTTATTCTACCAAACACAAAAACAAGTTTAGTTTATTCTCATACTGATTCTCTATACTCAAGGTATACAAACAAACGACCCTTAATGGTTTGAGTTCGAACTATGTAAAGATCCTTTTGTTGATGTTGTTGTACGTAGGTTGTGTTGGAACCGAATTTTCCGGGCACTGTTGGTGTCGGATAATGGGAGCGTTGGCTTCGTCTCCGCGAGCACTATTCAGTAGTATGCTCATACGTATAATTCGGGTTCTGTTTGAATGAGAAATGGAGGTCCAAAGTAGCTTACTTGAAGTGCACTAAGTGGACAAATGTGGAGGTTTAAATTGGTCAAATATTACCATATCAAACTTTTGATTTGGTTTTGAATAGGTTGATCTTCCAAATAAGGTTGGTCAAAGATTCGGTTTTAATGGGCTGCATTAAACCGGGATCCTCCTTGAAAGGCTATAAAAGGGAGCATTCTCCTCCTCATTTCAACACACTCAATATCATCTCATTCTACTCTCTCCCACGTTTTTCAAGTCTCTATTCACCTCTTTCTCTTCTCTTCCTCGTGTCTGAGAGTACACACATTATCTAGCGTTCGTTGGCTTCTTGTCTTGGGTTGTGCAAACTAGAAGCGTTAGCGGTTTTATCCTGGGATTCGGAATGCTGGTAACCGTCACACTACGGGGCGTTTTTAGAATTAAGGAAAAAGATAATATCTCGACTCCGTTCAAGTTCTACCGTACGACTTCGGTAGTGGTTCATTCGATTTTCTTACCTTAATTTTGTTTTATTAATTGTATTTTATACAAATTATATGTTGTAGAAATATATGTTCTTACAATCTTAATTCTGAAAAAAAATTTACCTACGTTTCTACGACTAATAAATTTGTTTCTTTGAGTAAACAGGTTAAGGCGAAGTCGGTGGAAAAAATTGATCTCGTTTATACGAGAAAACTCCGATTTTTTTTTTATATCATTTTGTAGAATCGAGGTTCTACATGTTTCTTTTAGCATCATGTTCAACATTTTGATCAAATCATACGAACATGTATTATTTTTGATGAGATTGATTTTTTAACATGTTCGTACTCTTGCTACATGTATATGATGAATGTTTGTAGACATTACTTGTATTTCCATATATATTAATATATTAATGATGGAATTTTGTGTACTAATTACATGATTGAAGTCGTCATTGAATATGATATTAAGTGTGCATTTCGGTTAGTTTTGTCATTTGTATGCTGAAATCTTGTATATGTGAGTCTTTGTTATACATGATATCATCGTATATGATAGTATATTTACGAAGCTTGAACAATTATATATATATTTGATGAAGGTACCTACTAGCGTTTGCATGTATGTACTTGATTGTTTCGTATTTGATACCATGTATTCATAATAGTACGTTATAATGCATGATGATTTGGTAATAAATTACTAATACATGTGTCATATATATTTGTCAAGGTGAATGCATATTCCAAATCATATGAGCTGATTTGGTCTTAAGCATTTTGTGCTATTAATTTTAATTGGTATTAATATTAGTAATTAAAGGATGATTAATGGTGGATCTTTAAGAATTTTATGTTGACCATGCATCATATATTGGTATGAGTCGTTGTTCAATTTTGTGGCATTGATTCGGTATTAGAATTATCTTCCATTACCAATTAAATCAATTAATTAAAATGCATGTTTTCTGTCCGTTATGGCAATTCATTAGTTCAAGTGAAGAGGGTAATCTTTCGTGTTGATATAGTCAATATCAGGCATTAAGTTGGTGGGTAATGTGTTGCATGTAATTTTATTCATTACTATATTATCTGATTGGAATTTGAAAAGTCAAATTTTAGATAATCGCATGTTGTGTGTAACTTATTAATTAAGTTCAACAATTTACTTCATTTATTTATTACGCATATAACCATGTGTTATGATTAATTTTTATTAGCATGTTCATAATCAATTAGTATATTTATAGCATGAACATGTTTTCAAAATATAAGTTTTGAAACATGATCAACGACAATGTTGTGGATGCTATCGCTACAACTGAGAGTGGTGAGTCGACACTCCAAATTCAGTTTGGAGATGGTCTGCCACCTGTGACTCTGGATCAGAATCAGGTTTAGAACCCTGAAACGAATCCGGTCAATGACCAGCCTTCGGTCGATGACCAGGCTCAGGTCGTACCGAAACCGGTTGGACTGTCTCAAACAAGCCATCTGTTGGACTTGTCAGATGTTCAAATGCCCAATGTGAGGGTACCGGAAAGGTCATACATGGCTAGCATGTCAAGTGCATTTCATGTTGGAGTTCTCCCCGATAAGTTTGACGGGAAGAGATTCAGGATATGGTCTCAGAAGACGCATTTCTTCCTGAGCACGTTGAATCTAGACAAATATCTGAAAAAGGATAAGCCGATCGTATCTCTGGATGATGCCGATGTAGAGAGGACAACCGAACCTATAGGATTAATTCACATTGATTTATGTGATTTAAAGTTTGTGCAAACTAGAGGAGGTAAAAAGTATTTTGTGACCTTCATAGATGTTTGCACAAGATATTGCTATGTCTACTTGTTACGTAGCAAAGATGAAGCTTTAGAAGAGTTCAAAGAATACAAGTTGGAAGTTGAGAACCAACTTAGTAAAACGATTAAAATCGTAAGAAGTGATAGGGGAGGTGAGAGTATAGTGAACCTTTTAATGCGTTTTGTAGAGAATATGGCATTGTTCACCAAACTACCGCTCCTTATTCACCAAAATCCAACGGAGTAGCGGAACGAAAGAACCGAACTCTAAAGGAAATGATGAATGCAATGTTGCAAGAATCTGGGTTAGCCCAGAACATGTGGGGGGAAGCGCTGCTTACCTCAAATTATATTCTCAACAAAATACCACATAAGGTGACTGGAAAGACGCCTTATGAGTTATGGAAAGGTAGTGTACCTTCGTACAAATACCTCAAAGTGTGGGGGTGCCTAGCAAAAGTAGCAGTACCACCTCCTAAAAAGGTCTCAATTGGACCAAAAATCGTTGATTGTATTTTCACCGGGTATGCACATAATAGTAGTGCATATCGTTTCTTGGTATACAAGTCAGATATACCGGATATACATGCTAATACAATAATGGAGTCAAGAAACACATCTTTCTTTGAAAATGTGTTCCCTTGCAAGGATAAAGAATATCCTAAAAGGACTCGTGAACAACGAGATGCAAATGAATTTGCTCAAGAAGCAAGCACATCTATGAAAGAAGCAAGCACATCTATGCAAGAAGCAAGCACTTCTATGCAAATAGTGAGTACTTCTGTCCAAGAAACAGAAGAAGAAAATGATGAACCTAGACGGAGCAAGAGAGCTCGAAAGGAAAAATCATATGGCCCAGATTTCACAATGGCGTTTCTTCTAGAAAACGAACCTCGAATGTTTAAAGAAGTCATGTCAATGTCAGACGCACCTTCATGGAAGGAAGCGGTCAAAAGTGAAATAGACTCCATTATGCAAAATCATACATGAGAGTTAGCTGATTTACCCCCAGGAACAAAAACGCTGGGATGTAAATGGATTTTCAAACGAAAATTGAAAACCGATGACTCAATAGAGAAGTACAAGGCAAGGCTTGTAGTACAAGGATTTAGACAAAAAGAAGGTCTAGATTTCTTTGATACTTATTCGCCGGTAATGAGAATTACTTCTATTCGAGTACTAATAGTGATTGCGGCTCTACGTAATCTAGAAATACATCAAATGGATGTAAAAACGGCCTTTCTAAACGGAGAGTTAGAAGAGGACATTTATATGAAACAACCCGAGGGGTATGTTGTGCCTGGACAAGAACACAAAGTGTGTAGACTTGTGAAATCTTTATTTGGATTAAAACAAGCACCCAAACAATGGCATGAGAAATTTGACAGTGTTATGATGTCAAAACAACTCCAAAAGGATATATCTTGTTGTGCCTATACGTTGATGACATGCTCATTATTGGTAGTAACAAAGATATGATCCAACAAACTAAGAACATGCTTAGTGGGAAGTTTGACATGAAAGATTTGGGACTAGCGGGTGTGATTCTAGGAATAAAAGTCATAAGACATTCTGAATGAATCATTTTAACTCAAGATCATTACGCTGATAAGGTACTTGAACGTTTCAAGAAATACTCAAGCGGTAGTGCAAAGAGTCTCGTGGACCCTCACCTCGACTTAAAGAAAAACTCGGGTGAAGGCATATCTCAAGTATAGTATGCACGAGGGATTGGAAGTCTAATGAACTTAACAAATTGTACAAGACCAGATTTAGCACATGCGGTGAACGTTTTAAGTCGATACACCAGTAATCCAGGACATGGTCACTGGAAAGGCCTAACAAGGGTATTGAACTACTTACGATATACTCGAAATTATGGGTTACACTATGGACGATATCCAGCAGTGATGGAAGGCTATAGTGATGCTAATTGGATATCAGACTCCAAAAACTCAAAATCCACAAGCGGGTATGTTTTTACTCTAGGTGGTAAACTATAGGTTAAGTCATAAAGTGTTGGCTTTTAATGATTCCATAAGCTTTGAAAAGCAAAGTGAAGTATAATGGTATACTACTTATGGTAAAATCACCTTATGAGTGTGAAATGGGGCCGTTTCTAGGAGTATTAACCGAGGTTGAATTCTCTAAGCTCACTCATGAATAACCAGGGATGTTCACGGCCAAAATGAACACAATCAGAGAACCTAGTTCTGTGAGAAGATGAAACTGTGTGATAGTCGTTGTCTAGGTTTACATCAAAGTCTGGGTGGTTCAAGACATCACGTTCACTACCTGGTCGAGTAAATCCGATGGCTACTCACTATGGGTGGTTCAAGGCTGAAAAAATGCTACCAACCCAAATGCAGTGATTCTTCGACCGTACTCTCAAAAGTCTTTCTGCCGAGTCGTTTTCACGTGTTTAGAGTCATTTCTATTCATGTGGGGGATTGTTGGAACCGAATTTTCCGGGCACTGTTGGTGTCGGATAATGGGAGCGTTGGCTTCGTCTCCGCGAGCACTATTCAGTAGTATGCTCATACGTATAATTCGGGTTCCGTTTGAATGAGAAATGGAGGTCCAAAGTGACTTACTTGAAGTGCACTAAGTGGACAAATGTGGAGGTTTAAATTGGTCAAATATTACCATATCAAACTTTTGATTTGATTTTGAATAGGTTGATCTTCCAAATAAGGTTGGTCAAAGATTCGGTTTTAATGGGCTGCATTAAACCGGGATCCTCCTTGAAAGGCTATAAAAGGGAGCTTTCTCCTCCTCATTTCAACACACTCAATATCATCTCATTCTACTTTCTCCCACGTTTTTCAAGTCTCTATTCACCTCTTTCTCTTCTCTTCTTCGTGTCTGAGAGTACACACATTATCTAGCGTTTATTGGCTTCTTGTCTTGGGTTGTGCAAACTAGAAGCGTTAGCGGTTTTATCATGGGATTCAGAACGCCGGTAACCGTCACACTACGGGGCGTTTTCAGAATTAAGGAAAGAGATAATATCTCGACTCCGTTCAAGTTCTACCGTACGACTTCGGTAGTGGTTCATTCGATTTTCTTACCTTAATTCTGTTTTATTAATTGTATTTTATACAAATTATATGTTGTAAAAATACGAAGAGACTATACGCACTACATTTTGAAACTTTTTAAACTACATTCTCGTACGCCCAAAATGGGCGTACGCCCATTTTGGGCGTACCGTGCAATTTTCTCGAACATACGTATACGTATACGTATACGGTGGAAAGCTCGAATCCGGCGACGGTGGAGGCTGCGGCGGTGGTGGAGGCGACGGTGGAGGCTGCGGCGGTGGTGGAGGCGACGGTGGAGGCTGCGGCTTCGTCTGTTCTCCCTCCCGTCCGTATTTGTGCTGGTGGCGCAAGGGTCCGAGGTGGAGGAGTTGGGCGGAAGACGAATCCGGCGAAAAAGAAAAGGGGGGGTGGTGGAGCTGCGGTGGCTGAGGTGGTCGGTGGCGCTGGCGAGGGCTCTGGTGGTGGAGGGGAGGAGGTTGGTGGCGCCGTCGAGGTGGCTGAAGGTGAAGCTGGTGGAGCAGGTGGTGGTCGGGGTGGTGGTCGGGGTGGAGCTCGGGGTGGTCGTGATCGGGGCGGTGCGGAAAAACGGGCCCGTTCGATATCGCCGGAGAAGACGCTCTCGATCCACGAGATACGTTAATATTATTTGTTATTTATTAATAAATTATTAATTAGTCGTTATTTATCGTTATTTATCGTTTAACGTTTAAATAACGATTAAAAAAAGATTTATTAATGAAATATGAATTATTTGTTATTTATTAATAAATTATTAATTAGTCGTTATTTATCGTTTAGCGTGAAACGTTATTTGATAAATAACGACTAAAAATAAAATAATAACATATTAATAAATAATATTTATTAATATAATATTAGTTAGTCGTTATTTATCGTTTAACGTTTCACGTTATTTGATAAATAACGAATAAAACGAAATTTTTTATTATTAAATAACATTTATTAATATAATATTAGTTAGTCGATATTTATCGTTTAGGTAAAAGAAAATAATATTATATTAATAAATAATATTTATTAATATAATATTATTTGGTCGTTATTTATCGTTTAATGTTTCACGTTAATCGATAATTAACGATTTAAAGAATAAGATTAATTAGTAAATAATATTTATTAATATAATATTAGTTAGTCGTTATTTATCGTTTAGGTAAAAGAAAATAATATTATATTAATAAATAATATTTATTAATATATTATTAATTGGTCGTTATTTATCGTTTAACGTTTCACGTTAATCGATAAATAACGATTTAAAGAATAAGATTAATTAGAAAATAATATTTATTAATATAATATTAGTTAGTCGTTATTTATCGTTTAGGTAAAAGAAAATAATATTATATTAATAAATAATATTTATTAATATAATATTATTTGGTCGTTATTTATCGTTGAACGTTTCACGTTAATCGATAATTAACGATTTAAAGAATAAGATTAATTAGTAAATAATATTTATTAATATAATATTAGTTAGTCGTTATTTATCGTTTAGGTAAAAGAAAATAATATTATATTAATAAATATTATTTATTAATATATTATTAATTGGTCGTTATTTATCGTTTAACGTTTCACGTTAATCGATAATTAACGATTTAAAGAATAAGATTAATTAGTAAATAATATTTATTAATATAATATTAGTTAGTCGTTATTTATCGTTTAGCTAAAAGAAAATAATATTATATTAATAAATAATATTTATTAATATATTATTAATTGGTCGTTATTTATCGTTTCATGTTTCACGTTATTCGATAAATAACGATTTAAAGAATAAGATTAATTAGTAAATAATATTTATTAATATAATATTAGTTAGTCGTTATTTATCGTTTAATGAAATACGCATAAAATATCGAGTAATCAAGCAATATGGACAATACGAAGATGTGAAATGTCGTTATTTTGGAGTATTTGAGTGTTTCATAACATTTAATGAAAATTTTATGTAAAGTTTATTTGAGTAACGAATTGATATCACACACATATGAGTAAAACTATACGATTTATAAACTTGAGATTAACTCGTTACTAGGTGAAAGTGACTGTTTAGATATTTCGAAGTGTTCATTTTGTTATTTTATTATAAAAACGAAACCGTCATATTGGTAATGCTCAAATACAACCTTTACATTTCAAGTTTTTCAATGTTTAAGGTCTTATTAACCCGTTTTATGTCGTTTTTAGGTAATGGGCCTCACCAAATCTCAATTCGGCCTTATTAGGCCCGTTGACGTTTTTGTTGATTTTTTTTCGATTCCGAGAATTGATAACGACTAAAGACTTCATTTTCTATCATGTTACAATTTTGAAATTTTGAGTTTCAGCGTTATAAGGCGTTTAAACGAACTGGGCCCAAACTATCCATTTCAAACACAACTATCCAAAGTTTTTACTATATACCCCTTCCTTTTCAAATTTTTCAAGATTTTTTGGCTAAATACCCCTTGCATCATGAAAACTATTTCTTTTTGCTAAATACCCTTTTCTTGTCATTTTCCGTTGTACGTCCCTTCATAAACTCGATTTTCGCGCCGTTTTTATTTTTAATCCCGTTTTACTCGATTTTCGCGCCGTGGGCTGAATTATTTGGGCTTGGCTGGGCTGAATTATTGGGCTTGACTGAGCTGAATTATTGGGCTTGGCTGGGTTGAATTATTGGGCTTGGCTGGGCTGAATTGTTCGGCTGATGGTTTGAATTGTTGGGATGAATTCTACATCTAGCATACAGCTGGATGTCACTTATATGAAAATGAATGTGTTACAGCTACTACACAGCTGTAAGTCACAGCTGGATGACATAATTTTAAGTTATTGGGCCTTTGTTGTTGTGGGCCTTTTGTCTACACCGACCCAATTTTTCCCTAACCCTAGTAAAACTTCGGCTATAAATTCACTGCCTCAGTGAACCCTTTCATCACATTCTCACTCCGCCGTAAAATCTTCATTGTTTCAAGTTCTTACTCTGTAAGTCTCATTTTTTACTGATTTGGATAGATATCTTCATTGTTTCTAAAATGTTTTCTTACTTTGTATTACAGATTCAAACAAGCATGACATCATCTTCATCCTCCCCAGTTCCAGCTGAAGGCACTCAGATCCAGTGCCCTAGTAGAAGGTGCTCAAAGACACTCACCGTGTTATCTGCTAATAACAAGGACAATCCCCATACGTATGGACGAAGGTTTGTTACATGTGATTGTAACTGGAGGATCGTGTATCTAGAGTCAGAATACGACCCTCATCATCTCCGAGTCATGGCCAAACTGTTGAAGGAACACGCTGACATGGAGCTCAAACTTCGTATTTTTCACAGGTGGGACAAAGAATCAGCCTTATTCCACCTTGGAGTTCTGTTTCCCAATGAATATGGCCGTGGTCCTCCTTTCCCTGATTCCGATTAGGATGTAATGTTGTTATGTGTCTTGAAAGTTGTTACGTCTTTGCTAAGTCTGTTGTAGTTTCTGGAGTGTCTGTTTTAATTTAACAAGTAATCTCTTGTAGTGAATTCAGAACTTGTTTCATTTAACCCATCTAAAACATTAAAAAATAACAGACAAGACAATACTATAAAAAAGGAGTCAAGATATTAAAAGCATAACAGACATACAACAGAATTCACTACAGATCAACATCTATACTACCATAATTAATGCGATAGTCCTTCCATTGTTGCATCCTCAGCGCGAACCCGCGATCCAATCCATTCGCACTAGGATCCTTGAACATGCGCCAAACTCCAGGTACAGATGGTACCGGACAGTCTTCTCTAAGGCACACCTAAATTACAAAACATAAATACCATGTTAAGCATTAAGAAAATTGAGTGAAAATCACAAATACTTTAGTGAAAATCATACCGGTATGTAGTGGTTTGCTAAGCCCACACGAGCCATTGCATAAATTTTCAAACCATGACTGGAGCATTGTTGATACACCTTCATCGGTAAGCACAAATATGATCGGACTTTGGATAAGTATATCAAACCAACCTGAAACTTAGTGGCAAATGCTAATCCAATCATGGGCATACTCATCCAGTATCTTTCAGGACATGGTGATCTGCTATAGTTGACCTCTTGAACAAGAGCGTCGAAGTTGTTTGCCAAATCCGGGCGTAGTCTGGTCATGACTCGTCTGTAGATATCGCTGTTCTCTAACAGCTCCGTAGTCAGTTCCATGCGAATGCGAGGATATTCTTGTTGGTGATGCCCCAACAACATGGCTAGTGACCGATATCCACAGTGTCCATCCGCCCTTACGTCTTGTGCATCTACAATGTATGGAAACATGAAGAGATCAACATTGTCAACCCCGAAGTCTACCCCACATTTCGTCATTGCTGGCTGAGGGAACTCATCTGTAAGAGTGCAACCTGATAATCCGAACCCCTCTCCACCAGTGCCACTTGAATGACCAAACGCCTCTGCCGCAGTGCACCCAACAACTTCAAACTCCCTCATTATAGTAGGCTCATTGAAAGTAGGTTGTGTCGCCGTTGCTTTTCCCTTTCCCTTTCCTCTAACCGTCTTATTCTTCACCTTCGCAGCATCATTTTTCTCTAATTCTTCCCTTGCGTACTCAAACGCGCTCATCTCTCTCTCGGTTCCCCACTTCTTTCCTACCGCTCCTCTTGGTCTGCCAGGATCCTTGATTCCCGTCGGCTCCAACGCAAGACTTTGATGTGGATACTCCAACATTGTGTACAAGTCCGCTATCTGAGACCACTGACTTTCAGGAAGTTCCCCCTTTTTCCATCTATCGTTGAGCTCAATGAATCTCAACTCCCGCATGGTCTGAGGTACACCAATCTCTACCTCCCCGTTATCAAGTTCAATCCTATCCTATTGTAGCTGCCTCCAGAATCTGTGAATCTGATTGAGCTTGAATGGCTTCTTCTGAATAATATGTTGCACCATCTCGTGGATGCATGGTAGGCCTTGACATTCTCGCATCCAGTAATCTTCGCAATGTTCCTCATAATTCTTCGCCTTTATATCCTCCCATATATCCCACAACTTATGCAACGCTCTATCAGACACATTATGGAATAGATGCCGAAATATCAATTTCACTTGTGGATTCATTCGTCTGAAAACCCCGGGTGTCTTGATCCGATCCTCTTCCATGGTGGCCCTCACCTTCACAATCTGGCCCTCGATGGCTGCATGGATCCTCACAACCATTCGATTAAAACCGCCTATACTTGAACCGATTATTGTCTTATGCGTGCAAGTGAAACCGACAATCTCCACAAGAGGCATTTTATACCTGCATAATATATTTAAATAATGAAGGAAGAGGCATATGCAATATATTTAAACAAAAAAATTTTGATATACAACTATTATGTACCTATTCGTCTTGTATGTGGCGTCAATAACCACGACGTACGGAAACATCTTCAACAAGTGCAACGAGTCTTGATGGGCAAAAAACAAGATTTCCACCTCGTTTGATTTCTTCTTGCAGAGGGGATGCACTACATAGCTGCGCTCCTTCAAAAACTTCAAGGTCAATTGTGTAACAGTCAAATCTCCACGATCCTCAAAATGCATCTTCTGAATAAAGTTGGCGATTTGTTTTGTGGATGTTGTATTCCCTGGAAAGGCCGCACTCAACTGAGTAGTAATAACAGATGGCGTAGTCAAGCTGTTCGCACATACCGTCACAAATTTCACCTCGTTCGGCGTCATTCGACCCATGTACGGATGGCCAATGAAGCTAGTGGAAAGCTTATGATTGTGTTGTCCGTATTTTACCTTCACATACCATCCATCTCTCGCATCCCTCGCCCTGAACCTATATCCTCGGATCTCAAACTTGCAATCCGACTTCTTATCCCTACTATCCCGCTCTGTATTAACAATCTCCTCTGTTTCGCCATCCTCTCTTTTCTTTTTCCCTGATCTATACACTCCAGCATGCGAGCACATTATATTCATTTGACGCTCATTGCTATGGCGAGTCACTAATACCATCATAAGTTGTCTACCAATACTCTGAACCCAACGCCTCAAGTGTTCCTTAGTAGGAAACGTTTCTTCGGTATCAAACGAATCATAGTAATCCATACCCTATAATTAATAAAAACTACCATATTTATCACAACTAAAACTTAAAACTACGAGTCCACATCAATCTAAACTATCACTTCTACAAATTATTTGCAACTAAATAACGTAAATAAATACGAAACGATTCTAATTAATTACTAACCGAAAAATCTCCGGCGTCGAAGTCTCCTCCTTCTTCGTCGGTATCGTCGTCCCACATCCCGTCGTCGGGTTCACTAAAATACTCTTTCTCATCCACGATCGCATCGTCTTCGTCACTCCCATGCTCGTTCTCTTCAACATACTCGTTCTCTTCACCGCTCCCATACTCAATCTCCGTCACATATTCAAACTCCTCACCATCACTCAAATTTGTAACTCTCCTATTTGACATTTTTGACTTCAACATCCATCCGAAGTTCCTACATTTATACACATACTACATCCCAAACGGTCATATTCTGAAAAAATAGCCGTTGGGATAAAAACAATCGTACGCCCATAATGGGCGTACAGGCAAAATATACCCCAACGGTCACTTCTGAATTTGGACAAATAGCCGTTACACCAAATTTTTAACTCGTACGCCCATAATGGGCGTACGAGTTAAAAATTGTATTTCCCCAACGGCTATTTTCAAACGGCTATATTATTAAAATTTATACTGTACGCCAGTTTTGGGCGTATACATAATACCGTATTTTGTATTTTGCCTCACAATCAATGTTGGAATTTTGCAATGTCTGCTTAAAACCAGCGTACGCCCATTTTGGGCGTACGACAATGTAGTGTGAAAAGTTGCAAAATATAGTGCGTATAGATTCAGCCATTTATAGGTTTCTACATGATGTCATGCTTTTCTTTTTACATGCAGGCTGAATATAGCTGGACGCATATATTGAATTTTGTGCAGTCACTCTATCATCATCAACTATGCATGCATGATGCTTCTCCTGTTCTGTGAAGCTATATATGGATCACCTTTCTTCGTATATCACTTATGACGGATCCCAAGTCCCAACTGCTAGCTATATATATAGGTCTGTCTAGCTAGGTTGCTACGTTGTTGCTATAATGAAATTAGGTGGCATCAAATTGGCCAACTTAGTACGTATGTTCGATCAATTCATGGCAAGTGCTAACACAAATTCATGGCAAGTACGTTCGATCAATTCTTGTGTGCTTCCCAAATACTCCCTCCGTCCCCATTTTTTTTTTCCTGTATTCCATTTAAGGGGTTCTTCCTATTACTTAATTTTGTTATTTATGTTAATAAAAATTTGACTAAATTATCCTCATGAGCTCCCAAAAATTACAAACTTACCCACTCATATATAATGCAAAATAAACCCTCATTCCCTCATTTTTCACCGTCACTTTTCCTCTCCTCTCTAGAAATCTCTTGTTCTTGAGAGTTTGCACTCTTTTATACTCAAAATCTGAGAGCTTTCTTGCAAATCTATCTTCTCTCTTCCTTTTTTCTCTCTAGCTTCTCTTCTCTCTGTTTTTATTTCGTCCCTAGGGTTCTAATAATTTGAGTGTTTTTGGCTCTTAAAAACCCTAGAATCTAGATCTGAGAGGAATTGGGTGTTTTGGGTTTAGGGATTTTGCTTGAATCGCCTTGTTGCTTTCGCATGAGTCACGAGTCAGATCCCTTTTGGCAAGATTCCTCGGAAATGGAAGCATCTGGAACCTATGTATTCTCGATGGCTAACAAGTGCGAGTATCCTCATGAGTGCCAAGGAATCCACATGTTCAGTGACTTCACTCGATCTCCTCGTTCATCCGGGGAGACTTCAGTGGAGGGCCCTCTGGTGGTGGTTCACGATGACTTTGATGATGATGTGGATTCGGGTTTGCCAAGCTCCAAGTCCCTTGATCAAGCTCAACATCCTGATGACAACAAGGAGAAGGTGGTTGCTCCTGAAGTGGCGGTTGCTCCTGAAGTGGCGGTTGCTCCTGAAGTGGTGGTTGTCCCAGATTCGGATGAAGTTGTCCCGGATTCTGATGATGCTGTCCCAGATTCGGAAGATGAAGAATCCCTATGCTAAGTCTTCTATCTCTAATGCACTTATTATATTTAATTAGGATTTGTAATGTTGGATTTGATTCTGAACAAGGAATTCAGTATGTCTGTTTTATGGATGTAATTTGTTGGGTCTATGTATGAACTGATGTTTAGATGTCCCGTGTTTGTGTTTCTGAATCCTCTAATCTTTAATCGTTCTATGTTGGATTTGTGATGGAAATGTGTTGTTCTCTCTTTTTGTGGTTTGAGTGAAAGAAAATAAAAGCATAAGTCATAACAAGGAGTTGAAGGAATAAAAGCAAAACTTGCACATCTTATGTTTTCTTATTTTTTTGTTTTGTTTAGATTCACCTTAGACCATAATCTGCAGTCAACTGATGGTCGTAAGAGCTGAGAAACAAGAGAGAGAGGCAGTTTATCAAGATGAAAAGATGCTAATGAGTCACCCAATTTCTAATGGTTGAAGGTATGTTGTCACTTCTAATTCAAAAAACATTTCATCATAATATTAGAATATCTAGGAGTTCACAAAATGATATAGAAAAAAACCTGATTGTAGCACTATGTTAAAGATCATCATAGAATACCATATTAAGGTGCTATGCTAGGATGATCTAGAATTCTATCTGCTCCTTCCCCTTGACTTGCTTGTTGGGTGTGTTGTTGTGTATTATCCTCTTCATTAGGTTGCTGGTTCTGTTCTACTGCATTGTTCCTTGGTTGTGGTGGTAGTTGTGCATGTCCATGAACTATCTCCCATGCTTGTAACACTGCCCACATAGGTGCCTTGATTTGTATTTGGATGTTTCCTTGTGCCTCCATCTTCTTTTTGTTTACATGTGGGATATCATATCCATTTCCCCCATGTGTTTTGAGTATTTCATTCATTACATGCTGAAGAGTTACCCAAACATTGCCTAGGGTCTTAGGATCTAGCTCATAGAAGGCCTCATTAACTGCCTCAAGCATTTTGTCTATATTTTCAGGCATTTTTTTGTGCATAAGTGATTGGATGCTCCTAAAAAATCCTAGATCTAGGATGTTTAAGTCTGGGCTATTTGGAGGTTGTCAAACTAAAATAAATGTAAAATCTTCTTGTGCATATACCTACTGCCATTGTGGATCATCCTGTTTTATGTGTGGCCTCGCGTTATCCTGTTGAATGAAGATGATTTTATGCCTTCTCTCTATTGGCCACTTTGCTTTGATAGCTGGAACTATCTAGTTGATTAGCATGTTTCTGGTTATAGTCTGGTTCACTGATTCCACTAGCTTTGTTACAATTGTCCCTTTGTCTCTTTTCTTTGATGATCTTTTTGCTGGTTCTTGATATGTGAATGGGAAGATTCCTATCTTCCCATCAAATGTGCATTCCCCTTCTGTGTTGTATCTTGGCCTAGCCACTGCAGCTGTGAACATGACCTTTGGTATGAATTTGCTTGATGATGCTGACCTGTATTGCCCCTTCTCGGATTTTTCTAAATAGACTTTTTGTGAGAAAAAACCATTTTTCATCTATATGAACAAAGTCAAACATAGGCAGATATTCCCTCTTAGATTTTGGTGTGTTTCCTTGTAATAGCTCTAGTATCCATTGCAATCTTGTGATTCTGTTTTCATCCTTCAATCCAGGATGCAAACTGTTGGTATGAGGCTTAATATATCCCCTCTTCACCGTCCTGTGAATAGTTGTCTTTGACAAACTGAGTTTATGAGCTAAATCTCTTAAGCATGAGCTAAATCTCTTAAGCAGGTTCTATCCCCCATTTTAAGTGCTTTGACTGCTTCACGCGGAAATTGAATCCTCTTTCTACCACAATTATGAAATTTAGTACTCACATTGTATCTTTGTCCTGCATTTTTTTGACGCTTGGCTTGGTTCCATAGAGTGCTGATTGTCCTACTTGTCACACCAAATTCTTGTGCAGCTGCCTTTAGTGTCCCCCGCTCAAGCTTTCCCTCGTTTGCTCTGTTAAGCAACCATAGCAAAACATGAAACCTTTCTTCGCTGTTGAACCTGATACTAGATGGCTGATGATGACTTGTCTCTTCTGTTTGTTGCTTTGTTTCATGTTGGGTTGATGATTGATGATGACTTGTCCCTTGTGTGTGTTGTTCAACATGTGGCTGGTTGAGATCAAACCGGAACTCTTCTTCTTCTTCTTCTTCCATCTCCTCTGCTCCTTCATTGAGATCAAATGGAAACTCATGTTCATCATCAGTGTCTCTATCAACTGGAAATGGATGACTATTTGCATTGATGGCTGAAGCCACCTGGTACAGACAGTGATGCCGAAATTCCTTCTCTTTGGTTTTTTTTTGTTTTGCTTAGAGCATTAATGGGGTGAAGTAAATTCTAGTTTTGCTTATAGCATTAATGGACGAAGTAAATGTTGTAATGGTTGAAATGGGTGTAATCCAGGTTTATAAATGAGCATTGAATTCTTTCTTTGTACTAGTGATCTGTGTGCTCCAAATACTGTTTTCTGATTGGTTGTTGAAAAATTTCCCTTCAATTTATTTGGTTATTAAATTGAGACTTTTTTTTTAATTATTGTTCTGAATTGGTTTCAGACTGTAGGGATTTTACTTTTGCAGTTTCTTAATTCCTGTGCTAAAATTGAAAGGAGAAGAAATATCTCGGACGGATGGAGTATGAAGTAGGATTCTACGGAGTATTTTAAATCCAGTGACAATATTCAATAAGTAACTCGATCTCCAACTTTACATACTTCTATTGTACTACAATTTTCAATTTAAGATGTCGGATTGATTGATTATCTTAGCATAATGCTCGTACACAAATATCGTTTTGTCAAATTCTTCGGTTTATAGTTTCTTTTTGGAATCTTGACATTAGGTAGTCAAAGACAATATTTCAATTTCTTAACAATATATATATATATAGAGGTGAGTTCTATGAGAACACCCCTAAGATAAGAACTAAAAATACAATCTAGGCCGTTGGATCGACTCAAATTGAATCTAGAATTTTTAATAGAGAAAAGGCTAAAATGAAAGCGGTGACATAACCGTAAATACGAAAGATATACGGAGGGGCAAAAAAGTAAAAACGCTTGTCATAATTTCCATCCCAGCAACTCTCCCATGGCGATGGCGATGGCGATGGCGACTTCCTCCCCGACTTCACCCAAACCACTTCGTCCCCGACTAATTCGTCCCAGTCTTCTCCCCAAACCACATCGTCCCAGTCTTCGTCCCAAACTCAGACTTCCTCCCAGCTGAGATGAAGAAGCTTAAACCTAGGGTTTCAGTCCGATTAAATCGAATTCTGCAATCGATGCAGTGTACGTACTTGCCCCCACCGACGCCAAGATCTATGGCTCCTACGAGGAGCTGCTCGACGATCCTGCAGTCAATGCTCGCTGCTTACAAGAAGAAGCATCTCAAGCTTCAAGTTTCCCACGCCTCTGATCACCACGGTGAGTATGCTTTAATGCCTCTTATTCTATGCTAATATCATCATGCAGATTCCTCTTATTGAATGCCTTATACTTCTTGGTTTAGTCAAAGTAAGTTATCTTAATTCTTGTTTGAACTTTGGATATGATTAGTTCGATTGAAGCTGAGGAAGCCTGATACCATATGATAAGCTCAAACCCTAGAATCTGTGCGATTGAACCTTTATGTATAAAACCATGAACCTGTATAGGTAAGTCAGTGAACCTTCATAACTAAATCTTTGAACCTGTATAGTGTTTTAGTGCCCACCACGATAAATATTCATGCCAACAAAAAAAACTTGTGGTGACATCTCTGGCAATTACTGTTCTGGTTATGTAATTGTCGTTTCTTATGTGATTTTTGTTGTGTATATTCCTAAATCACTGTATCTTTGTTGATCAAATGTGTCTCTATTCTTGATAGGCAAGGTTATCTTGGATGCCGCAATCTTGACTGTTGTTGTTGTCATCAGTCTCACACTCTACACATTCTGGGCAGCTCGTAGAGGCCATGATTTCAACTTCCTGGGTCCCTTCTTGTTCGGTGATTTGATCGTCTTGATTCTCTTTGGTCTTATTCAAGTAAGAAAAACTTTCCTACTTTCAACATTGGCTCAGATTTCATGCTCCTATAATCTACAATTTTACACTGAAGATATTGCTTTTTTAGGTGTTGTTTCCATTGGGGAAATTATCTGTCATGATCTAGGGCTTATTGGCTTCTATTATCTTCTATGGATACATCATATACGACACAGTCAACATCATCAAGCGCTACTCTTATGATGAGTACATCTGGGCTGTTGTTGCACTGTATCTCGACGTGATCAACCTCTTCCTATCCCTCCTAACCGTTTTCAGAGTCGTTGATTAGCTAAACTCAAGATCCATCCACCCCTCAGGTTTCACGTTCATTTGATTGACATTAATCCCTTATGCTCAAAATGATACTTGTATTCTTGTACATATAGCTAGTTGAAGAACAAACCAAGAAAAATTTGAAGTTCAGTTCAGAACAACTAAAAATGGTATTCATTTTGTGTTTTTGTTCATGCACTCTAAAAAGCAAAATTGAATGAAATGTTTACTAGCTCATTGCTTTAAAGATGAGATATATGCACCCAATATGAATTATGACATAAACTTTAGATCATAAACTTTACAGGTTCAGCAAATGGGTGTCTGTGAACTTGGCCATTTTTTGGCTTTAGAATTACTGCGGCTGGTTCAAGGGCTTTTTGTTTTGCATGACTTGATGAGATTTAGAATATAGACCATTTGTGCCTCTGTAGGTGAGTTTACTAGCTCATTGCAGGTTAATGGTTTTTATTCTGCAAATGTCTTTTTGCTTGGCAAAAAATCAAGCTACACAGTTGCTGAATGTGTGCGGAGTTTTTACAATTTTTGCAAGTCCTGATATTGTAAGTACAGGTTTAGATGACTTGCAAAATAATGATGTGAAACTAAGTAACTTTTACTTCCTTACTAGTCTCTTCAGGAATCCTAATTTTTAATTTCTTATAATTGTTGTGATTCTTCATGTATCAAGTTCTTGCTTTTTTGCCTTAGGTTCATGGTAAAATTACTATAGGTTCATGATGGTTTCCATACAGGTTCATGGTGGAGAAATTTTGAGCAATGGGCTAAAATATATTCATTTTCTATATATTTTTGTTTTTGTTACAGAATGAGTATTCTGAGCAATGAACTCTGGCATGTGGAGAACTCTGTCATGATAGGAACTATTGTGTTAAAAATGCTTACTGAACATGGTTTCATTTGTAGGAAGCAGTGAACATGCATTCAGATTCAAGAGGAAATCAACGTCAGATGCATACGAGAAGGCGAGAGAAGCAGCAGGAGGTAGAGACCCTTTTTCTCCTTAAGCTATCTGACATATGAGATGGTGTTTTATGGATTGGAGGAGAAACAAAAAGACCAGTGTTGACCAGTTGGCTAACTAGGATGGGAGTTGAACATGTATATGGTTCGGATACGTGCTGGTGTAAGATATCGAATCCGCCTTTGTTCCTCCTTGGAACTGCAGTAGTAGATTGTGCAATCGGAAAGGTGGTTATATTTTGTATGATAATGGAGGCAGAGAGGTCTGTTTCAGATGTGTGCAGTCTGTTTTGTGTTGTGTCTTCTTTTGTAGGAGGCTTTTCTTTTCTTTTCCTTGTATAAACAAGGTTGTTGCCTTTGTTTCTGAGCCTTGCTGTAAGATTTGGTCATGTCAATTTCAGCTTTCGTTCACTTGAGTGTAGTTCAATCGGTTTCTTTGATTCTTCACTTGCTCATACATGTCCAGAATCGAGATAGTCAACAACTTAAAAACAGCAAAGAGGGTCGAATTTTGTTTACTTTTGGGTTTTGAAAGTTGAAGTATTAAGCACTTGAGTTATAGTTTTGTGGTTGTTATTTGTAATCATAATTTCTTCACTAAAGCATTGGGGTCCAGACAAGCATAAGGAATGACGCAATCTGAACAAAAATGGAGGGATTTAAAAAGGAGGTTGGATTAGGCAACTCCGTGCACATATGCTTTACAAAGAAAACTAGAAACAAAAGACTCGGGTAGATTACCTTGTTAGTCTATGTTGACCAATTAGTGATCAGTTCAGACAGCATGGCACCCAACAAGCCAAAAAGTGCACCTGAGGCACCAACGGAGATATTTGCTCTGAGGAAAAGATAGCCTTGTTAGTGTATGTTGACCAATTAGTGATCAGTTCGGGTAGATTACCTTGTTAGTGTATGTTGACCAATTAGTGATCAGTTTCAGAGAGACATAAACCTACATGACTATTGACATGAACCTAAGACATTTTAGTTCAATGTTTTACTAATAAAGAAAATCGGTTTACAAAACTATCGGCATGAACCTGCAAAACTATCGGCATGAACCTGCAAGGCTATGTGTATGATCCTACGCGACTATCCTAGTGTATTTTAGTTCAATGTGTTCATTATAAAATTTTGGCTAAATGAACCTGCAAGACTATCAACATGAACTTGTAAGGCTATCGACATGAACCTACACGACTATTGACATGAACCTAGTGTCTTTTAGTTCATTGCGTTCATTAAAAAAATAAATTAGGCTAAATGAACCTATAATGCTATCGACATGAACCTACACGACTATTGACATAAACCTAAGGCATTTAGTTCATTAAAAAATAAATTAGGCTAAATGAACCTGCAAGACTATTAGCATGAACCTGTAAGGCTATTGACATGAACCTAGTTCACGTATGCGATGAACCTAGTTCACGTACACACCGATGAACCTAGTTCACGTATGCGATGAACCTAGTTCACATATGGTTTTGAACAAGTAGGTTCGTGCCTATCATCAAGAAAGTTCATGATCATTTTATCATTAAGGATTTAAAACGAAGCGCGCTATGCGCGCCTCGTAAGAATAATAAACATACGAAGTGCGCATAGCGCCCTTCGTTGGCTTGTATTATGTAGGTTCATGAACCTTTGCGATGAACCTGGGTTCACGTATGCGATGAACCTGGGTTCACGTATGCGATGAACCTGGGTTCACGTATGCGATGAACCTGGGTTCACGTATGCAATGAATCTGGTTCACGTATGCGATGAACTTGGGTTCACGTATGCGATGAACCTAGTTCGCCTAGAAAACACCATGAACCTGAAAGAAAAATAATGAAAAATTAACTGAGCTAAGCATTAATTAGTTGAACCTGCAATGTTTTGTAGGTACATGAGCTTACACTTGCAGGTTCAAAATTGTTTTATGTAGGTACATGAGCTTATACTTGTAGGTTCAAAATTGTTTTATGTAGGTACATGATATTACACTAGTAGGTTCAAAGGTGTTTTTTTTGCAGGTTCAGTAATCTTTGTGAATGTTCATTAGTTTTGACTTGCACGTTTAATAATGTGTTTGCAGGTTCATATCAATACTCTTTAAGGTTCATAAAATTAAGAGAGGTTCATGTCAAATCAATTTCAGAGTCATGTATCCCAAGTTCATGATTAATGTACTGCAAGTTCTTTGTATATGTGTATTAGGTTCATGTAAAATGTATTGCAGTTTCATTAAAAATGAACGATTTCGTGATGCTGGATTGAAGACCGCTGTTTCAGTAGGACTAGTATACTCAATTATCTCAGTGCACAAGATAGATGATTTAATCGTCCTCTTCCTTGTTTCGACTTTCATGTGGAGTGCTCTTCGTAGAATTAGGAACTGGCATGTGGTGTCAATAGCTATGAGAAAGAATGGTTAGTTTAGCATGAGAAAATGTTCACTGTTACCATGTTGTCAGAATTCGAAAGTGCTTGGAATTCTAAACTAAATATATACATTTTTTAATGAATTTCATTGCAGGAAACAAATAGAAAAGAAGATACTTATGCTCCATTGGTTAGTGCATTAAAATCAGTAGCCGAGGATAATGCTGCTAGGCTTAGATGAACTTGATTCAGTATGCAGGCGCCAGGAGCTATAGATTTCTGTGGTGGTTCGCTCCAGCTTGGGTCTCAGCATCTAGGGCTTGGAGTATCCCACACCAATTCTGGGATGTTTGGTTCCATCAATGGGTACAGAGCAGAGGCACATCATCAACATCAGCATCATCAAGCTACACCTCTCAATAATCAGTACCAGCACCAACCAAGTGGAAGTGAAGATGAAGAAGAAAGCAACTCACAGTAATCATCATCATTCAGTCTTGAGTTTATGGTTAGTCTCTCTCAATTTCCTGAAATTAGTTATTCAGGTTGCATGATTTATCTTTCAATTGGGATTGGGGAATTAGGGCTCGTTTCTTGAGATTGATACTACTTGCAGTAGTATAAACTGGTACCTGAAATTAGGGCTCGTTTCTGCAACGGTCTTGAACCTCCAAGAAAAATTCTCTGAATACATTTAACAAAATGTAATTTATAATCAGTAAACTATACCATGGTAGCAAAAACAAGGTTGAGCAAGAATGGCATCCTAAACACCAGGAATGCTACTAAAGCTTCTTGAGTCTTGACACTGCAGACACAAATATAAAACGGAGAAATACCCCGCACCCACTTTCTTATAACTGGCACCCACCTGCCTTGGGCGCAATCCGGATGCGTCCAAAACATTTTAAAAAAAATTCGGTTCAGTTTTGGATGCGCCCAACTTAAACCGGATTTTTTAAACTTTTGACGGCAGAAAAAAGAAAACTTGGGCACAACCAGGGTGCGTCCAAGAATGATCCGGTTCAAAAAAAAAATATTGGACGCACCCGGGATGCGTCCAAGACGGATGCCAGTTATAAAAAAATGGGTGCGGGGTTAAACGGCCGTATAAAAGAACCCACAAGTGCCACTTAGTGAACCTCTAAGACAAATTCAATGAACCAGAAGCAAATTTAGTGATTTTGTATCCACAGTTCAGTGATTTGACTGCACAATTATATCAATAGCCTCAACAATCAAAATTAGTTAGAAAAGCTTTAAAAATTGACAGGACAAAGAGGATTGACCACAAGTTTCTATCAGTAATTACATGAATTGAAGTTCTTATTGTCAAAAATCAAGCATTAAGAATGAAGAACATATCAAAATTAGTGGTGTGTAACTATACAGCACCAAGAGTACCATAATTCCTAGAGCATAGTCTCTTACTGTTCAAGTGTCCAATAATCATAACAATGGGCTAACCACGCACAGCAGATATAAAGTATTGATAAAATTCATTCACTAAAAAATCTGTTAATTACACGATATAAAGGGACAACACACCAACAAGTTAAGACAACACAGAACAGCAGTATGCAACCTAATGGCTCAAACTCTTAATAACAGCAGTGTAAAGATCACAAGCAGCAACCCAAAATCAACATCCTCCAGTAATATTCCAAATCATTCTGATATAACTATACATTTAAAGATTTAATTCTTAGCTCAATTTTTGCAACTTCAAATATGCCTGTGATAGACATGCACCAATTAGCACAGGCCCTGTAAGGTTTTCAATTAGGTTCAGCTGATTCATACAGCAGCAAGACAGAAAGAGGTAATTGTAGCTAAGAAGGTACTTTTTTATCTCATATTCCACTTCTAGCTTTCTCACTCACACAAGTCACAATCTTTACTGGGTGAACAAAGAACCGAATTTTCGAGGCAAACACAAAACATCCAATCTATGAGCAGCTATTCCAAATCAACAAAAGATACAAAGAATCAAAACAGATACTAAGAATCAGATACTAGGAAAACAAGCAACCATGTATTAGGAATGTTGCAAACTTACATTTTTTAATGAAAGAAATCCATAAAACTGATCATCTTCTGCTTTCACATGTGAACCTTAACCACTTTAAAACAAGCATGAACTTGTAAACAGTGTACCTTGAACCTACAACCATATCAGCATTGTTGGAGCCGGTTCTCGACGGGCTCGCGAAGCCCAAAGGGAACCATGTTAGGCCCATAGAACGCGAGCCGTGACGGCCCATGAAGTAAGCCCAGAAGAACGGAAGCGGCCCATAAACATACAGCCCAGAAAGAGGGTCCGACGAGATTAAGTATCGGAGGGGCAAATTGGTAATTGACTCGCGTGGGCCCTAGCGGGAGTATAAGAGCGCAAACCAATGGAGTGAGAATGGTAGAGATCATGACTGAAAGAAAAACGCTTCGTCTTCCTCTCCCGAGTGAGAAAAACACAGGAATGAGCCAAAGTTTCAATCTTCCGAAACGACCTTCTCCTTGAGGCGTTAGTACGAACAACACTTGGTTTGTGACTCCCGGTGTTGCTATCGAGCTTTTAATGTTGAGATGGGTGATTTCTAAGGCCGTTCGGTTTATTGGTAGCATAGAACTCAAAACGTTTTAACTGACATTTTTGAGTTCTCCTTTCCATTACTTTACTTCTTTCTACCCTCTCTTACTCTTGCATCACTTTATCGTCTTTGGTAGCTTGTTTGCTTCCTGTCTGATATGAACGTCAGAAAGCCAAATCCAGAGACCCCCTCCTGGTTTGGTTGCGCAGGTATTGAAGGTGTCAGGAATAAGGTTGGTTTTTAGGAAGAAGACGACGTGGAGTATTACGTATAAGTTGTTTGTCCAGACTCGCGGAAGAGGTCTTCATAATTCTTTCGAAGAGCCGTCGTCCTGTGTCTCGCGAAGTGTTGTGTCGCGAGACTGCAACTTGTGGGCTCCAACACTGGCGCCGACCGTGGGGATCTTCCTCGCACAAGTAAGGCTTACTGCAGATATTCGCGTATTTCTGATACTAACCGCCGGAGAGGATGAATACTGGTGGTGAGGGAAGTGACAACACACCTCTCCAGACGAGAACGCAACAAGAGATAAATAGCTCGCGAGCACCTCTTCCGCACGTGAATGAGGAAGAGATTGTTCTGGTAGGACCCGCGCTGGTTCAGTATCGCGCATTCCTTCAGACGTTGGGACAAGGCACGGACAGGGGTCGAAACCAAGAGAAACCAAGGGCTGAGGCCCGCGAGCAAGAGCAGAATCGGGGCGAACGAGAACAACCAGTTGCTGAGGAGAGTGCTGAGCACGTACCCAACGACAGAATCTCAGTGTCACGTAGGACCAGGGTCGAGGGACGCGAGAGGGCTTGTCACCCCAGTAGGTTTGATTTGAATCAAGCCCCCGTGAGCTACGTAGAGAATCAATCTTACAGGGGAAGAACCGAAACGAGAGGACATGGGATTCGTGCCGAGCGAGGACCTTCTCGCTGCCAGTATGAGGGGGAACCTTATCACAACCAGGCAACCTGTCCGCGACAAGCTTACGAGGCCTATCCGTCCGTTAACCCGTCGGCCTTGTTCGGCCCGACTGCTTTCGCGGACCACATAGTCAGGTCTGTCCCTCTACCTAATTTCAGATTCCCTATTATTAAAGAATACAATGGCAAAGAAGATCCCAGCGAACACCTAGCACGCTACAAGTATGTTATGCTCGCAAGGTGCCCTGATGAAGCCACGATGTGCAAAGGTTTCCCAGGCACCCTCGCGGGTCCCGCCATGACCTGGATGCTTAACCAACCGTCAGGGAGCATCCATTTTTTCGCTGACCTAGAGAGGAGTTTCTTGTTGCACTTTGGATCCTCAAGGAAAAGAAAAGTGACTATGCAAGAAGTAGTGGGTGTCAAACAAGGACCAAACGAATCGCTAGAGAGTTATGTCAGAAGGTTCTCGAAAAAGATCTTAGAAGCCGAGGATTTTCATGATAAAACCGCCCGAGTCGCGTTCCTGGATGGTCTCACAGATGGAAGCTCCTTCAAGCAATACCTATACCGCAAGAAAGATTTGGACTACCAGAGCATGCTCGAAAGAGCGTATACAAAGATTAACGTGGAAGCGCACTCAAGTTCCGCGTTGAAAGGAAACAATCAGAATAAGCCTGCTCAGGGTCAAAAGAGAGACAACCAAAACTGGGGTAACAAGCGCCATCAAGGTAGTCAGGGAAAGGAGCAGATCGACTCGCGAGTGCCCGGTTTGCAGATTCAAGATCAGAATCAGGGTCAAAAGCAGTTCAGGGGCCAGAACCATGATCAGAATCAGTTTCACTCGCAAAATTTTGTAGCCGAGCAGGATAGCCGTCGCGAGGCTGAAAGGAGGGGGGATCGCGGTCGTGGTCGCCACGAGCCAACCACATGGTGTGAGTACCACAGAGTGGATACTCACCCTACAGAGGAATGTAGGTCGCGACCTCACCACCCAAGAGAGCAGAAAGTCCTAACTGCTCAGAGAGGAAATGGTGACGGAGGTCGCGGCAACACAAAAAGGGGGGTAAGAGGTAGAGGAGGTAGAACACAGAACGAGATAAGGCAGCAAACCCCCGCGAGAAATAACCAGAATCAGGGTCCTAATCGCCACCCACACCAGAACTTCCCTCACTTGGATGGCCATATAGGTACAATTGCAGGCCGCCATGAACCCATTCCCTTAGGCAAACGAGAGCAAAGGCTCATTAACAACGCGCCCAAGCCTCAGGGAAAGCCAATCTATAGTATCGCGAGATCGCAGTCTGAGCCTTACACGCTTGTTTTCAGCAACAAGGAGGTAGATACCTGGGCTGTCGAGGCCGCTGACCCACTAGTCATTCATGCTCAGATTGGAACCAAACTTGTGAAAAGGATTCTCGTGGACACAGGGAGCTCGGCCGATATACTATACTGGGACGCGTTCGAGAAAATGGGGATTGATCAATCTACACTCAGGCCTACTAAAACCACACTGGTGGGTTTCGCGGGTGACAGAGTGAGGGCCCTGGGCGTCGTCACCCTAGATCTCATCCTGGGTGGAGAGACCGGGTCAAGAAGATCAGAACAAATAGATTTCGTAGTAATCCCAATAACATCCTCCTATAATGCGATACTGGGACGCGAGACTCTGTGCAAGTTTGAAGCAGTCGTGTCGATCTGTCATTTTTTCCTTAAGTTCCCAACGTCGACCGGAGTAGGAGTCGCGAGAGGAAACCAAGAGGAGAGCCGTATCTGCTACGTATCATCCGAAAAGGGCAGCACCAAGGCCTTGCTCGCTAACCAGTTATTTATTCCAGGGTTGCCTCACGTGTTTGAGGAGGCCGAGTTGGAGGTACGTGCCTCTCCGAGGCCGCGAGATACTGGAGAAGAAGAAGGGGGACACAAACCGCATTTTGATGGGTTTGAGAAACAGACAATCACCCCATTTCCCAACAAAGAGGAGAAGCTCTATGTAGGGGGGAAACTGGATCAGAAAGTTGTGCAAGAGATTGAGACCTTGCTCGCCCGCTCCCGGAATGTGTTCGCGTGGACACCAAAGGATTTGAGAGGGATTCCAGCTAGTGTCATGACCCACTCCCTGAACATTAGTTCAGAGGTCAAGCCGCGTAGACAGAAGAAGCGAAAGCAGGCAGGACCAAAGAACGCGGCAGCTGCTGTGGAACTCGCGAAGTTGATAAAAGCAGGGTTTGTTAAGCCAGTGCAATACCCGACGTGGCTGTCAAACGTAGTAATGGTAGAAAAAAATCCCAAAGGGACGGGAAAATGGCGCATGTGCGTAGATTTCACTGGTCTCAATAAGGCATGCCCCAAAGACAGCTACCCATTACGTTCTATCGACCAGTTAGTGGACTCCACCGCGGGTCATGAAGCTCTGAGTTTCTTGGACGCGTACTCGGGGTATAATCAGGTCATGATGAATCCAGCCGACTCGGGGCACACGGCTTTTATTACAGACAAGGGAACCTTCTGCTATAAAGTAATGTCGTTCGGCTTGAAAAACGCGGGAGCCACATTCCAGAGGCTGGTGGACATGATCTTTAGCGAGCAGAGGGGTGACACCGTGGAGGCCTATGTTGATGACATAGTAGTTAAGAGCAAGAAGCAGGCAGATCACGCTCGCGACCTGGCAGAAGTTTTTGAATCTCTGGGAAAGTACGGTATGAGCCTTAATCCCGAGAAATGTGTCTTTGGGGTCACCGAGGGCAAGTTCCTGGGATTTCAGATCAGTGCACGCGGTGTCGAGGTCAATCCAGATAAGGTCCAAGCTGTAATAGATCTGCAACCGCCGAGATCCACTCATGACGTCCAAAGGTTTGTAGGGAAGGTTAACTATCTCGGGAGGTTTTGTGCCAAGCTCGCGGAGCGAAACCTCCCCTTCTTTGACATATTGAGGAAACCGAAAAGCTTCGAATGGACTGAGGAGTGTGAAAGGGCATTTATGAGCCTCAAAGAGCATCTAGCTAAACTCCCAACACTTGCGTCACCGGTACCTGGTGAAGGCTTGCAGCTGTACCTCGCGGCGGGCACGCGTGCAGTTAGCGCAGTATTGGTGAGAGAACAGCACGTCCCCGTCTATTTCGTCAGTAAAGCCCTTCTGTCGGCCGAGACCAGATATTCGCCCATTGAGAAAGCAGTACTCGCGTTGATATTGTTTGTAGACTAAATGTGTTAGTGATTTGTAGTTTCTTTCTTTTTCATACTTCCTGAGATCTTTGAGTGATTATTGTAAAAGAGTAAGTTTCTTTTAGCTTACTCGGGGACGAGCAAGGTCTAAGTATGGGGGAGTTTGATAAGCGGTGTTTTACATACCGCAACTATGGATTATTAGCTAGTTTTGTATAGGATTATGTTATTTGTTTCTATGTAATCTGTATCATGGAGCTGTTCGAGAGAAGATTTACATACGAGATTCCAAGAGATGATACAAGCATTGGAAGCATTGAAGCATAAGGAAGAAGCTGCTGAAGACGAAGACGAAGACGAAGACTTGAAGAAATCAGCAGGTTCTGCTTCAGACAACATAGCCGCACCCGCGGGTCTCAAGCCGCACCCGCGGGTTTCATCCTCAGACAAGGATTCGAGAAACCTCAAGCCGCACCCGCGGGTCCCAAACCGCGCCCGCGGCCCTCTGCCATCCTGAGAATCTGAAGAATCTCAAACCGCGCCCGCGGCTCTCAACCCGCGGGTGCGGTTCCTCGACAGAAGAATAAAATTGATGTCTTTTCCATTTGAAGTAATTTGTGTTTAATTCTGTAACTTTCTATACGTTTTTAGTACCTTAATTCGGCTGTTACATTAGTTGATACTATTTAGATAGTGGATGATCATCCTTGATCATCTAACCTTTGTCTTGCATAAGTTTTTGGAGAGTTTTTCACATACTTATGAGTTGCTAAAGTCCCTTTGTTTCACTTGGCGTTTGAAGCTTTTGGATTCAACAAGGTGTGAGTTTATCCTTTCCTTTTGTCTACTCTTTGATTGTCTCAACTCTCTTGTTTGTATTGTCGATGAACTAGATTTACTACTTTAGATTGATCACCTAAGTTAGTTGTGTCTTGTTCATATTGCTAGAGTTTGATACTTCTAGTTGAATTATCATACTTGTTGTGTAGCACAATCTATTTGCATGAACTAGTTGTGATTGTTATTAGAGAAGAGAGTTGAGTACATGTCGAGTATCCGACTAGTTGTCCATGATATTGCATGTATCTATCTATTCCTGAATGCATTGCTACTTTGTTATTGAACTTTGATAGTTTCAAGGTTATAATCGAGTAAGGGTTATTAGGACTAGTTGGACTAATAACTATTCAAGAACAGGAATTAGAACGATCACTTGAGAACTTGACATAGGGATAAAAAGGATTCTAAGATCAACTTGTTAATCTAATTGTGGATAATCGCTAAGTGGAACACTTCGCTTAATCTTGTTATAACCAAGTTGACATTCGATACTTCGTATCAAAACCACAAAAAACCCCCCTTTGGTTACGTATATTGGTTAGTCATTGTCATAACTTAAGAATTTGATAAACTGATTCTCTTGGGATTCGACCCTTACTTGCGCACTATATTACTTAGTTTGCATGTTAGGATTACTTGACTTGGCACACGACAACTTCGCCTCATCAATAACAGCCGCTCGTAAGCTCCGACCTTATTTCCACGCTCACCCCATCGAGGTATTGACAGATTTACCACTCCCATCTTTCATGAATAAGCCAACAACCTCTGGGAGGCTCGCTAAATGGGTGATTGAGATGACTGAATTTGACGTAGTCTATAGACCACGGCCCGCAATCAAAGCGCAAGCTTTGGCTGATTTCATTGTTGAAACAAGTTTCAGAGAGTTAGAAATAGACGATATAGCTCCAGAACACCCCACGTGGGTTATGCACATTGACGGGGCAGTAAACGTAGACGGTTGCGGGGCGGGAGTCATCCTGACATCCCCAGCCGCGGATAAGGTCGATCACGCGATTGCACTAAAATTCAAAGCCACTAATAACGAAGCAGAGTATGAAGCGCTCATCGCAGGACTGGAAATTGCAATTCACGTGGTGAAGTGTCTGAGCGACTCTCAGATTGTTGTGAATCAGATCAATGGGACCTACGAAGCTCGAACAGGCAATCTCCCCATATATCATGCGAGAGCTACTACCTTGATTTCGTTGTTCAAACATTTTGAGATTGAAGCAATATCGAGGGAAGAAAACACGCGAGCTGATGAACTCGCGAAGCGAGGTTCCCAAGCTCAGTACGTGAATATGGAACGTCCCGATGGAAATTCTACCATCATTTCCAAGGATGGAAAGAGCCAATACTTCTGTGTAGTAAAGTCTGAGAGCGCCATAAGCAATCAGGTGGAGCTGATGGAGATAGACGAGCCAGTCGGTGACTGGCGCACCCCTATAATTCAATATCTTCCAAGCGGAACAGGACCCTCGGATCCAAAAGAAATGAGAAAACTTGTCTCTATGGCTGCGCGCTTCTACATGTGTCGTGGGGAACTCTACAAAAGGGGATACGGACCACGCGAGCTCCGGTGTCTGTCTAAGATAGACAGTGACGTGCTTATGAGAGAGCTGCACGCGGGGTTGTGCGGGACCCACGCGGGTTGGAGACCTATGGTCTATAAAGCGTTAAGACAAGGGAATTTCTGGCCAACCATGAAACAGGACGCACAACGCGAGTCGCAGAACTGTAAGCCATGTCAGTACTTTGCCCCGGCTTCTCATCAGCCAGGTGTAGAATTACAGATAATGTCAAGCCCCTGTCCCTTCGCGATGTGGGGGCTAGATCTATTAGGACCTTTCAAGCCAAAAGCGCATGGTCAATTGGAGTACATCATTGTAGCAGTTGATTATTTCACCAAATGGATCGAAGCCGAGGCTCTCGCAAGCACTACCGTCCCGACAGTTAAAAAGTTCCTATGGAAGAATATCATTTGCAGATACGGCCTCCCTCACGAGGTCGTAACCGACAGAGGGCCGCAATTCAATTCGCCGCAGTTGCTCACGTGGTGCAGTGACATAGGGATCGCCTTGAGAATCGCATCAGTCGCTCACCCGCATTGCAATGGCCAAGTAGAAGTTGTGAACAAAAGTACTGTCATGGACCTGAAAAATCGGTTAGAAGGCTCCAAAGGCAAGTGGGCCGAAGTATTACCTCTAGTACTCTGGGCAAACAGAACCACGGTAAAGAAGGCAACTGGGGAAACACCTTTTGCTCTCGCCTATGGAATAGAAGCCACAGTGCCAGTCGAGTTCATTGTGCCCACGGATCGCGTGATTCATTATAGCCCGATCGACAATGACGAAAAAATGCAGCTAGAGTTGCAGATGCGGGAAGAAATTCGCGACTTAGCAACTATCAGAGCGGCCAATCATAAAGCCAACGTCGCGAAGTATTATAACAAGCACATAAAGTTGAGGGGATTCGCCAGAGGAGACCTCGTGCTCCGTAGAACAGAAGGAGGAAAGCTCGACCCCAACTGGGAAGGACCTTACATTATAGATCGCGAAGTCGCCCCCGGGGCATATCGTCTCAAGGATCACTCTGGGAATCACATTGCCAACTCTTGGAACGTGATGCGACTTCGTCGCTTCTATGCCTAATCCTCCCACAAAACCCAGGTACGCTTAACAAAGTTTAGCAGAGCAAATTTTTTTTTTCTCATCCATGGTCAATGCTTATCGCATTAAGACACTAAAACATTCGATCACTATGACATGATAAGTACAGGTTGTGGAACCAGCAATTCGTTATCACGCGAGTCTGGGTTATCAAGAAATAGGTCACAGCCTGGTCGACCAATGCTCGTCCACCTAAAAAGGTAGCGCTTCAACTGAGACAAAAAGTCGTCGAGTCCGCTTCACTGGGCTGGGCTAAAAAACTCCCCCGGGTCGCGTGTCCAGCTTCCAGGGTTGAGCTAAAAAACTCTCCTTGGTCGCGAAAGCATGGACGGGTTTACGCCAATGAGCTCACCCGCCATGATTCCGCTTCACTGGGCTGGGCTAAAAAACCCCCCCGGGTCGCGTGTCCAGCTTACAGGGTTGAGCTAAAAAACTCTCCTTGGTAGCGAAAGCATGGACGGGTTTACGCCAATGAGCTCACCCGCCATGATTCCGCTTTACTGGGCTGGGCTAAAAAAACCCCCGGGTCGCGTGTCCAGCTTCCAGGGTTGAGATAAAAAACTCTCCTTGGTCGCGAAAGCATGGACGGGTTTACGCCAATGAGCTCACCCGCCATGATTCCACTTCACTGGGCTGGGCTAAAAAAAACCCCGGGTCGCGTGTCCAGCTTCCAGGGTTGAGCTAAAAAACTCTCCTTGGTCGCGAAAGCATGGACGGGTTTACGCCAATGAGCTCACCCGCCATGATTCCACTTCAATGGGTTGGGCTAAAAAACCCCCGGGTCGCGTGTCCAGCTTCCAGGGTTGAGCTAAAAAACTCTCCTTGGTCGCGAAAGCATGGACGGGTTCACATCATGACTCACACGTCTTTTAAAAGTTCTTAACCACATAAAGACCAAATACTGAATGCCTCTCTACATGTGCAGTGCTTAATATCCCCCGCAAAAGCAACGTCATGCCTAGATCATCTCTACAAAGTCAAGAAATTCTCCGCAGCAACCATACCGAAGAAAAACTATTCTGATGCTTCGCGACTACAAGAGCTCAGGACAAACCCCGCGAGTATCAACAGCCACTAAGAGCTAAAGCGCGAAACCCTGTCACCGGCTAGAGCGAACGTACTGACCAAGACTCGCGTGTAATGTTCATGCAATAGCTAACAGGAGAATGGCTTGCAATGCTTTATGATTCTCACAAAAATTATGTAACACCGTCAGTTTTACCTTTTACTATACAAGAGGGATCGTAGTTATGAAACACTCATCTCTTTACGTTTTATTTTTCGCAAAATTACTCTTTTCCGAAACACAAAACGGGGGAAACGAGGCGAGATAAGTGTATACGAAACAAGCAGACGGATAAGTAAAACCAAAAATATAGAGCAAAACAACATATAGCTCGCGACAACCATGGCCGCATTAAAAAATAATTACATAAAAGCCCAATTCTCGCGACAGGAATACCAAAAACATACGGTTCGAAAGACCACCAGGCCGTGTCAGAAGGTTAATAAACACTACTTAGCGACAGACTCAGGAGCAATCCCCGCATCCTCTACGCTATCCGCCTCTAAATCCACGACGTCTTGAGCATCAACTACCCGCGATCCTGACCCCCCCCCCCAGCTTGATCTAAGCAAGAACGCTTCAGGGAGGGCTGAATGGTGTCAAGAAGAGCGTCGGGTGCGAATACCTTTCTCTTACGAGGAGAGAGGGCCGGGGAAGGAGGGCTCGGAAGCGTGTGAGGAACAGGTTCCAACCTTTCGGACGGAGGCGGAATGACCATCTTCGGAAGAGGAGGCTTGGGCACTTGATTCTCTTTACCCTTAACGATGCCTTTCTTAGGCGCAAGACGAGTTACACCCCAAGCCTCAAGTGGAGTATCCCCATCATCAATGAAAGTTCCCGGCACCGGAGGCTCATACTCGGGAAGGTCGGTGGAAAAACCACATAAGTCCTGAGCGTTGAAGGGGAAATCTTTGACTTTGTGTTTTCGCATCTGAACCTTCACCATACAAAGGAGAAGCGTGTTGACAGCATTTTTGTAAAAATCCACGCGAGCACGTTGACGGTAACCCCCGCAATACTCTTCCACCGCCATGTTCCTCTCATAGGCAATTCTCTCAGACATCGTCGCGTGAAGTTTCTCATTTTCTTGTCTGAGGTCGTTCACTTGCGTGTTTTACTCAGTAACGTTGTTGACATGGGTGGACCTCTCATACGCGAGTTGGGCTTCCAGCTCTTTTATCTTCGCGTCTTTAGATTCCACTAACGCATTGGCCTTCGAAAGCTCCACCTCCAAGGTTTTCTTCTCCCCCATAAGTCGAGACTTAGCCGCTCTATTGGCATCACGGATTGACTGGTCCTCATCCATCAATTCTTTAAGTTTATCCTCCGCCGCGAGCACCCTCCGACTTGCGCTCGCGATAATGTTCATCCCCTGCAAAATGACCAACTCCAGGGTTAAAAATACCCCAAGAGACAAGAAATAGATAAGAACTCGAAACTTACCGCAAAGAGTAGTTTAGACAGGCCACCGGGTCTATCGGAGATTTCCTCATAAAGGCTGGGTTCGGGGGGAAAAACAGTTGGAATCGAGTCAAAGAAGGCACGCGTCGCAGATAAACCATGAATGAAAGTGGGGTTCACAACCGGAGAATCAGTAGGCTCTGGAGAGGAGACGAACTCTACCTCCATCGTCCTCTTGCGATTTTTCTCAGATACTTTTTGCTTCCCCTTATCACGAGATGAGATGTCGCGAGGCCTCTTGGTCTGAGGGACCTCCTCAGAAACAGTGGTCGCGAGCTCAGCCAGCGACTCCGATACAGTAGGAGCAATGGTCACACCGGGAACAGACGAAATATTGCGAGCAGGAGCCTCGAGGGTTAGGGAGCCGGTCTCGTCAAAAACCAACCCATCCAAGTTCGGAAGATCAGAGAACATATCGGCATCTGCAAAAAACCGTCACAAGTGAGTATATAAAAAAAAAACGCGAGCGCTAAAAACAAACACGAACAAAAACCTCGGGCATGGGCTTTGAGGCTAAGTCCCCTAGCAACCAGTAAAGCATCCGAAATTGTCAACTCAAAACGTTTTTGAACAGCTTTGTCAGGATAATCCTTATAGTCACGAATGAATTTATCGCGAGTCTCCTTTGGAAAGAAGCACGGAGCCTTTCTCGCATGAGGCTCGCGTACTTGAACAGAAATGTCGGAACCAAGAGGGGGACACACTAAAAACCAACACGTTTTCCACCCATCAATCTTCGAACGCAATCGAAAGGCACTAGGAGTCTTGGCTTGAGCGGTATAAAACCCATCCTCGTGTGAGTTCTTCTTGTATGAATTGATAAGAGCGTAGTGAGGCGTATTGGGAACTATCCCAATATCCTGACATCGCATGGTGTACACGATCAGCAAACTCCAGAAGTTTGGATGCATCTGTGAAGGGCTGAAGCCCAAGTCCGCCATCACTTCAGTCTGAAAGGACATCCACGGGAGACGGAAGCCAGCTTCTAAGGATTGCCTGCTTAAAGCAAAGAAGGGCCCGTATTGGTCGAGGGAAGTACCCTCGTGGTCGGGAAGGGCGAAAATGGTCCCTTCAGGAAAAGGGTATCGCGTAGCGAAGCGGCGAAGATCGTCAAAGTCGAGACTGTTGTGATGGGCCGTGTTAGGAATTAAGGTGCGAGTATGTTTTATTCTCTTTGTAAGGACACTTATTCGACCAGGATCCGCGAGAAAGGGTTTCTCTATTATTATATGGGGTAAGGACCCCTTATGGGAGAAGAAACTAGCAAATTGACCATAATTGGTCTCGGCTCGCTCTTGAATAACGCGAGATGGGAGCCTGGCTTTAGATTTCTTGAACGTCTTTGCTTTACTCCATTTGGATTTCCTGGTAACGCGAGATCGTCTACGAGAACTGGGCTCGCAACCACCAGAGCCCCCCTCGGATCCAGACGTTGTGCGTCCTGAATACACAGCTCGAGCTGAACGTTCGTAGAAATCATCGCTACCTGAAAGCATAGGCAAGGTAAGTTTCAGTTTTCCAGGGATGGAAATAGGAAAAGAGGAGAACATCGCAAGTGGAAAGAACGCGAGGCAGTGGAAAGTGAACAAACAAGAAATCCCTGGAAAAAACTGAAACCCGAAAGATCGAAGGGGAAATAAAAAACGACATCAAGATGAACCAGGCCCAAAAACATGGAGGATTTTGTGGAGGCTTGAAATGGCGGAATTGACCGAAACAGGTGTCTTACCGAAAGAGAATCCGACACAGGAAACACACAACACATGCAATCTCTAAAAGAAATCTATCAAAACGAGGAGCCCGAGCAAAAATTCTGACAACAGTTATGAGCACGAAGAAACCGAACGACGAATCTGTGGGAAGCTCTAAAATCAAGCCAAAACAAGTACTTACGAAGTAGAAAAGAAAAGGAGGAACAATAGACTAACCTGTCATTCGGAAATCGGGTGAGAGCGGCGACGAAGACGATCGTAGAGAAGGGGAGAGAACGCCGGCGGAGAGGTTTATTCGCAGTTTGTAAGAGAGCGGCGAAGAGTTGCGACGGATCGAGAGGAGGAAGACGAAGATGGGTATTTATAAAGAAAAGTCGGAAAAAGAAGATGCAGTAAGAAGACGACACGTGGGCAACATGCGCCCAGCGCGGGAATTCGTAAGGGTTTTTGAATTTGAAACGTCGCCCCAGGAAATTTAGCCAAAATACACGCGACCCTTACACGCGATGTAGTCATACCAAGTCAGGTGGCCGCTATCATATCGAGAATGCGACTTCAAGAAGACAAACCCAAGCCTTAGGCTATTCAGCATAAAAGCTTGGGGGGCTGGATGTTGGAGCCGGTTCTCGACGGGCTCGCGAAGCCCATAGGGAATCATGTTAGGCCCATAGAACGCGAGCCGTGACGGCCCATGAAGTAAGCCCAGAAGAACGGAAGCGGTCCATAAACATACAGCCCAGAAAGAGGGTCCGACGAGATTAAGTATCGGAGGGGAAAATTGGTAATTGACTCGCGTGGGCCCTAGCGGGAGTATAAGAGCGCAAACCAATGGAGTGAGAATGGTAGAGATCATGACTGAAAGAAAAACGCTTCGTCTTCCTCTCCCGAGTGAGAAAAACACAGGAATGAGCCAAAGTTTCAATCTTCCGAAACGACCTTCTCCTTGAGGCGTTAGTACGAACAACACTTGGTTTGTGACTCCCGGTGTTGCTATCGAGATTTTAATGTTGAGATGGGTGATTTCTAAGGCCGTTCGGTTTATTGGTAGCATAGAACTCAAAACGTTTTAACTGAAATTTTTGAGTTCTCCTTTCCATTACTTTACTTCTTTCTACCCTCTCTTACTCTTGCATCACTTTATCGTCTTTGGTAGCTTGTTTGCTTCCTGTCTGATTTGAACGTCAGAAAGCCAAATCCGGAGACCCCCTCCTGGTTTGGTTGCGCAGGTATTGAAGGTGTCAGGAATAAGGTTGGTTTTTAGGAAGAAGACGACGTGGAGTATTACGTATAAGTTGTTTGTCCAGACTCGCGGAAGAGGTCTTCAGAATTCTTTCGAAGAGCCGTCGTCCTGTGTCTCGCGAAGTGTTGTGTCGCGAGACTGCAACTTCTGGGCTCCAACAAGCATGAACCTAAGTTACCTTTGCTTACAAAATTATGAATTTGCAACAATTCTATCATGAAATTCAATGTAAACCATTGTGAACTTGTAGTCATTCTACATGAACCTAAGGCTTCTAACCTACTATCAACATGTAGGCTATTAAGATGAACCACAAAATATTTTTTCATGAACCTGCTCCTCTAAACATTTCATAACTGCATTATTCTTTGTTTCATTCCATATGTTTTAAATAACAATAAAATTGGTGACATCAGTATCAAGAACAAAATAAATCACAAGAACTATAACAAAATCATAGAACACATAAGGAGATAGATTCATAGCTCATAGAACAAAAAAATCCTATATCTTTCTGAGCTTGAACACATAATTTGTTGTTGGCAGAATGTGAGAATCAAAAACTAAAATATGCACATGGTGTTTTCCTGTCTATGAAGGATGAGATAAGCTGCTCCAAGGATGAGATAAGCTTGAACACATAATTTTTTCCACTATTTACAAAAACGCCACCGTGTTATTTAAATCTGAATTTCTTATTTGATTTCTTAGATTCAATCTGGAGCGTTAATTTCTCAGATCAAACGGTCCATATAAGTTCTTATATGTTTTTAGTTCTTATCTTAAGCCAAGTTCTTATTTGATCCTTCCTCTATATATATATATGGAGAAATAAAGTCATGAGTGATCTTGTTTGATTTGTCTTGACGAGTACTTTAACAATATTAAAATTTTATAATTTTATGTTATATGTAGTTAGAGATATTGATAATACAAATTTTATACCTAAGTGTGTAAAAAGAAACAAAATCTATAAACCGGGACAAATTAAGTAGCTGTACGAATCCTACGATCAATCGACAAGGTTTAATCAAGATATATATAGTATAGCACTTTGACATTTACTTATGTGTTTTATTACAGTACTCCCTAAAAAGTTTAAACAATGATTGGTTATGTAGAAGGCGGTTACTATGCCCATCCTACCTACGATTCACATCAAGTGGTAATGTTATCGTTGTGGCCCTCCTTATTGGACCGTATACACACAGTATATAAGCAGGGCTTACTATTTGACACACCCTAAAAGTTTATTTAACACACTCATACATTTGTCACGAAGGTATTTGGTCAGACATTTGTCACGAAGGTATATGGCCAGACATTCGTCACGAAGGTTCGAAGGACATTCGTCACGAAGGTATTGGGGAGATCCGTCACGAAGGTATTGGAGATCCGTGACGAATCTTTTTTTTAAAAAAAATAAAAAATTCAGAATCTTGTAGAGAATTTCAATACGAGTCTGTGCATATAAAATACGTCCAAAACGGACATCGTTTTTCCTTCCAAAAGCCTCCAAAACAAAATAGTCGCATGCGTTAATTTCGTTTTGGACGTATTTTATATGCACTGACTCGTATTGAAATTCTCTACAAGATTCTGAATTTTTTATTTTAAAAAAAAAGAAGATTCGTCACGGATCTCCTCAATACCTTCGTGACGGATGTCCTTCGAACCTTCGTGACGGATGTATCGCCATATACCTTTGTGACGAATGTCTGACCAAATACCTTCGTAACGAATGTATGGGTGTGTTAAATAAACTTTTAGGGTGTGTCTAAATATATCCAAGCTTGCTTACGTACGAAAGCAAGTATATTTATTATGACAATATTATTGTACAAAATACATCTACATACCAATATATAAATCTACCATCACGTCTGATAAAATATCGTTTTTTTATTTCTTTTATAGCTAAGTTTTTCAGTCAATCAACGTAGTGTTGAATTGAAATTTAAACATGTATTAAAATTTAATACCGTCTCCAATTAGTTCAGTCATATGCATTATTGTGGTGCATCACTCTTTTCTCTACGGTAGAAAGTGTGGTGTGTTTCTTGGTGTGTGCATGCACTGTAAGTCTGCAATAGTGTTTTATGCCTGTTTAGTAGATAATCATTAGAAAAGGATTCAACTGGAAACGAATTTAATAATTTTCTTTTGAATTGTTAATCGCTTACAAATTAATGACGCACGCTATACTGTATCTTCTTCATCTATCATGCTAGCTCCCTCATTTCCATGCGAAATTTGGTCTTTTTTAAGTTTCAGATCGTTTTCCATCGTGGATTGGCCAAGGGACATGCACATCCATGCATAAGCCGTCATAAAATCTCTTGAAACTTCATTATAAAACAATTAATAAAAAAATTATTTATATAATTATTAATATTTTTTATTTCATGATATTTTCTATATCTATCTTTTATTTTTTGCAAGCCAAATAACAAGGCCTGATCTAGTTAACACTTAATGATATGTTTTCAGACTAGCTGATTTCGTCCATCAAGGTCGAGCGAATTCAGACTAAAACCGTTCTAATACCATATTAAAATTCCTAAGCTAGGTGGTCAAGAAGAAACGTGTACATCCGTTCATAAGATCATTTTTTGATTTGTCACGAGTACATTACATTTTGCTATGTAATCAATTATTAATGTAATTTTTATTTTGGGTGGTCTAAAACAATCATGAAAAAAAAATCAAGTACAAATATATATATTAAATTATGAACGTACGGATTATTATCATTTACTAGTGAATTGGTGAACATTTACCAGCTAATAATTTGAAAAATATTAATTGACAAACTTAAAATTATCCATTTTTAAAGAACATTTATTGAGAGGTGTGGTTCGGGTTATGATTAGAATGTGAGAATGACTAATGTAGTAATGTTCATCAAAATATAGATAAATATTCACCAAAATGTACTCAAATGTTCATCAATTTTTTTGATCCACATCATTTGAAAAAGTGACGCATATATACGATTTTTGTCTAAAATTTATTCGGTTTCCCAATTAATGTTCTTTAAAAACTAAATGTTCTTCAGTTTTTATATATTTTACGTTTCTTAATGAATGTTCACCAAATTAGTAAGGAATGTTCACTAATCTCTATATAATTACTAAAGCAAATCAACTTCCTCCAATTCTAGCTATGCCACGTGACATACTCTTCATTCAAGTCATCCACTTGGCGCCATTTCATTGGTCACGATTTTTACTATTTATTGTAATTTTCTTAAAAACGGATTATACTTGGAAAATCATGTGCAAAAATATCACAAAAAGATTATTTCAAATTACAAAAAGATTTTTATGTGTTAATTTTTTTAGGCTTTGACCTCCCAATATCCTATTATGTTAATTTACAAATTTATAATTTTATTTTTATGATATGACATATCACAAAAAGATTGATTTCTTAATAAATAAGAGAAAATATTATATTTTTGTGTTATGGTAGTGTTTTAAATTATATTATATAGTTTTATATAAGTTGAAACTAATTTATTTAAATTTGTTAAAAATTAACCTATGACAATGTGATCAAATAAGATTTTTGGTATAATAATTCATTAATATTCGTTGTTCATTATATTTAAAATTTTAAAACTTAATTATATATCCATATCATTTACGATATCAACTTATTTTTATATAAAATTATATATTACATAATACTTCTTACTACTTATTAACTATATCGAGTTATATAAACCCGCGCATGGCGCGGGAACTAAGCTAGTTTACTACTCCCTCCGTTCCTTAATGTTTGCAACATTAAGGGAATAGAACGATATTTAAGAAAAGTGAGATGAGTGGAGAGAAGAAGAAAAAGGAAGTTGAGTAGATGATTGATTTGATTGATAAAGTGTTAAGAGAATAATAAAATATTGAGTAAAGATATTAATGGTGGAAGATATAGATGATTGATTTGATTGATAAAGTGTTGTTAGGATATGAATAAAATAAATAAAGTAAGGGTATTATGCGAAAAAATTAATGGATAGAAAAAGAATGTTGCAAACATTTTGGGACGCCCGAAAATGAAATGTTGCAAACATTAAGGGACGAAGGGAGTACTAAATGTTCATCATTCTCACGTTCTCATTTTAAAGTTTACTTTCAACAGAAATTTAAACATTCAAATAAATATGCGTAGGTGCATCAATTTTTAAGGGATATGCTTCAACTTTTTTGATATACATTTATACTCCCTCCGTCCCTTAATGATCTTCTCATTTACTTTTAACACATTTATCGAGATACATTTTGTAACGTTAATATCTCTAAATATACGATGATAAAAATTATAATTTTTTAATATTCTCAAAGTACTCATTGAGACGAATCAAACAAGATCTCACATGCCTATATTTATTTCTATATATTGGAAGAAAACGAGAAGATTCTCTCGATTTGTGAATAGTGTCGAAAAAGCAAATGAGTCTTGTATTAGGGGACGGAGGGAGTATATATTTTGATTCGCATGTCCTCATTTAAAAATCTATAATATAATATATTAATTTCTTTGTATTTACATCCTTGACAATCTCAATAAAAACAACTTAAACATCTATCTAAGCCCCCAAAGTAGCCCCCTTTCTATTTTTAATCATAGTTCTACGATTCAATTAAAGTGCCTTACATACCCTTGCCTTAAACGTGTATGATCGTAGACTTTGAAACATCCATGTGTAAGTGTTTAAAAAAGAAAGTTATACACCAATATATTGATACGCAAATTAATTATGGAATTGTAACGTAATTGAATGAATGTTTTGGGTGAAGAAACAAACCTCGATCTGACAAAGCTTGAGGTGGACCATCTTCCATGTGACATTAATTTTCCTATACTTATAGGAGCTATAATGAAAAACTAACTGGACTACATGCTTATATTTGTATTTTAATTAACTTAATTAACTATATACTTACCGATGCTATATAGGCTAGGTGACTGTAAATTTAATATTTGTATTTGTATTTTATATACATATATAGGTCATGATAGGTATGAATTTAATATATTACCTAACATGTATTTTAATTTACATAAATAATTTAGGTCGACTTAATCGTTACTTGAATACGTTGGCAGTCAATCACATATTCACTGAAACTCAAAGATTGATCAAACTCAGAATATAACATCCATATATTACACTCCATATTATGAGTCAAGAAAGTCTAAAATGATCGGTGTTGTTCGGATTGGTCGACCAACAATGGGGTCATTTTACTATATATAGAACTTCATATCTCCATAACAAAAACCGTCCAGACTTTTTTGTTATACATATATAATGTATAAATTTAGACCAAAAATATATATATAATATCTAAATTGTATAATGTATATCACCAATCGCTCACAAAAGTTGTTGAAATCACCATGAATTACTTTTGAATTTATCATTATTTTCACTTCATCAACTTGCATAATTATATATCCACTTACCTTGCTTGGTACAAGAATGTCTGTCTTTAAGATTTATTTTTCAAATTTTACATAATGGTGAGTTACGAATAAACAACTTAAATATACTATATTCTTTAGAATATACTCCGTAGTACCTAGAAAATAAACTGATATATTCTATAATATTCAAGAAGTTGGATTATATTAGTTTAATTGAGAGATTAAAATAATTGATGACAAAGGTTGCACCCATGAAAACCAATTATAAACTCAAGGAAACATTATCGATTATGAACATCTGTAATTTATAATTAATTTTTTTCTCTAAAGAGATAAACCTTATCTTTGTTTTATATTGATCGAGAGCAACTTCTATTTTTTTTAATTACAAACAAATAATCAACCCACCATGGCTTAGAATATTACGTTTATCAATGATTCGTGGTCGTGCATAACAGTTGAATATTTGAATTTTTTTTCTAAAATGGGTTTTTTTTCAAAAAAATTTCCGACGTAGGCTCTTTTCAAAAGAAATTCCCAATATAGGCACTTATGCCAGCTTCGGATTTTTTTTATGTGTGAGAGACGCTGGTAGAACCAGCGTCTCTCGTCTGAAGCTGGTATTTTTTTTTTGAATTTTTTATGTATAAGAGACGCGAACATAAAAAAAAAAAATTATATGAGATGGTTTTTTTTTTATTTGAACATGTCGACCAGCGTCTCTTATACAGATTTGTATTTTTTAATTCTCCCGCGTAAGAGACGCTTACACGTAAAATGTTTTTTAAAAAAAAATTATTTGTATAAAAGCCATGTGTTTCGAATAGGAAGAGGAAGGCGATTAAACCGGGCAGCACCATTTTTACACTGGGCACCCCCCCCCTCGTTCGGAACCCCGTTCCGAACGAGTTATGTAATTTTTTTTTATTTAAATATTCTCGTTCGGAACACCGTTCTGAACGAGGTTATTTGTGAACCCGGTCCACCGCGGTCCATGGACCGGGTTTTATTTAATACAAAAAAAAACCCGGTTTAAAAAATTATTCTCGTTCGGAACGTCAGCTAGCCGTTACGGTCCAACGGCTAGCTGACGTCAACATTGCCTATATATATTTCGTTCGGGATGCCATTCCGAACCACACTCGAATTCGCTCTCTTCTCAATCTTACAAAAAAACGCTCCCTTCTAAATCTTTCAAAAAACGCTTTCTCTCATCTCGATAATGGCCGGAACTCCTCCTAATCCTTTTTTTTCTGATCCGACGGCTGCAGATGAAGAAATTTACGTAGGAAACGAATGGTGGTCGGGTTATGGTGTTCTGAATGCAAGTTACGGTGGTTCTGTTGGTAGTGATTTTTTCAACATAGACGGAGCAAGTAGTAGTACTTACAACCTCTCCACCCCCACTTTGAGTGATCTTCATAGGCATCAACAACACATGTTCTGGGATGCAACTGTTACAGGTGGAGCAACACCTCAAGAAGAGGCGGAGCAAGCGGAGGAGGATGGCCGAGCACCACGTCGGAGACGGAACACGGAGTTGGTTAGTATTTCTAAAATCCTGAAATACGCTTAATTTTGTAGAAATAGTGGAAAATGCTCAATTGTATTTCAAATGCATGCTAAAATTAGTTTATAGTGGAAAACGCTTAATTTCAATATTAACTGCAATGCATGGTAAAAAGAATTAGTTTAATGCATGTGGAAAGCGTATCAACACTTTTTAGAAAATACCAAAAAGGTTGAAAACTACTTAAAATCGCATATATGGACTTTAGTTATAATAATCGATGGTAAATTTGTATGTATTTCGTTAAAACTAGGAGGTAGTTAGAAACATCCGATCCAGAGTAGGAGAAGACAGAAATTTGGGTGATAGGCGAATCACTGCTTCTGAGAGGAGGGGGGATAGAAGATCGCGTGGTGATAGACCGCAACAGTCAGGTTCCCGGGGGTCAAGTGCTGCGGGGGTTAGGAACCCAGATGTTCCGAGTGGGTCAGGTTCTTCGCGGGGTAGATCCCGACAGACTCGGCAGTCAGGTCCTGCTCCGATGCAGTCAGAAGCTGCTGCGGCTCCTCCTCTTCCAGGACTCAACGAGGGTACTATATTGACTCGTTATGGGCAACACATTGCTCATGAGATTTGGATACATCCGAATCCCGATGAAAGTGCCCCCCGTCAGCTAAAGGCGCAGACAAGGCAGAAGTGTTTCGAGCTATGGTTTCCTAGAATTCCCACCAACCCGGAGCCAGAGTCATGGTTTGCTATTGCCCAGGAGTCGGGGCTGCTTCACATCCTTAAGGGTCAATTTTGGAATGTGGACCACAACCTTCTTTCTGCATTCGTGGAAAGGTGGCACCCTGAGACGAACACATTTCATCTGAACTTTGGGGAGCTTGGAATCGGTCTCCATGACGTTTTGGAGATTCTGGAGCTGCCTATTGACGGGGGTGCTATCACCACGCCATGGACACATTTGGGTCTAGATGCAGATTCAGCGCAGTGTGCCCAATTGTTCTCCTATTTGTTTGGCGTTGACCTGGACAACCCGTTTGACGCTGAGGAGACAAAGATGGTCAAGTTCATAGGTAGGGGGAAAGTCGGCGAGCGGGAATTCTTTTGCCACGTTGTCTTGATGATCAACTCTCGAAGATCCGATCCGGGATCTATTGCAACCGGCTTTTTGTGGCACCTAATTCAGCAGTCTTTGTTCGTGAACAAGACCTCCAACCTGTTAGACACATGCTTCCTGCCGCTACTAGAGGATCCGAACAGGATACATGAGTACGCATGGGGTACAGGTTGTTTGGCATTGTTGTACAGGCAGCTGGGTATAGCATCTAGGGCGAGATGCGTCCAATTTTCTGGTTGCGTAAGGCTTCTTGAGATTTGGATTTGGTTACATTTCCCGTATTTTCCTCGGAACCCAAACCTGGATGTGAGCTCCCAAGAAGCTACTGCTCGTGTGTCCCGCTATTCCACTGGACGGGCCCCGCTGAGGCAAAAAAGGACTCTACAACAGTACAGGCGCATCTTGGATGAGTATGCACCGGAAGATGTAAGTGATTCGTCTAAATGTCATTCCAATTTTTTTGTTTTCAATATTGTTATTAATTGTTATAACCTAATTCTGTAGGTGTGTTGGATGCCGTATCCGGATTTGGACGTGGGACCGCAAGGGTGTCATAGAGTGTCCACTTATCGTGGTGGGATCCGGTGCTTTGACATTATGGAGATGTACAACCCTGATCGGTTTTGCAGACAGTTCGGTCGCCGTCAGTCCCGGCCTTTGGATGTCCCCGAGCCAGTGGAGTATTATTGTCCGCCAAAATCAATGCGAGGTGGCCGGGAATACACTGTACGGTATGGCCCGGAATGGGATAGATGGGACCAGCGTTATCACAACCTGTGTTCGTACATCCTGTCCAGCCCCTAGCTCTTATCCCTTGGGATGCTGAGGATGCTTACCTCGATTGGTTCGCTCAAGTCTCACATCCATATGTGAGCCCAAACGCCCCGGCAAGACCTCGACCGCCACGTAACCCGAACCCGATCCTTACCCTCGATTTCAACCGGGTAGTTCTTATATTATTTTATTTGTTGGTATTGTGTTTTCTATATGACCCATCTCCTAATTATTTGTTGGTATTGCAGCGTGTATCGACTACACTCGGTATTATGCGGACACATCGACAACAGGGGATATTATCCATGGAGAATTTGGATTCCTACATTCGGATGCTCAGTATCGACAATCCGCCTACAGCAGAGGAGGTCACTCAAACTCAACGGATGTCACAAGAAGAGTCGTCCAGGAGTGCAGAAGAGAGAGCCACACATTCTATATGGGAGCGGGCAAGGATGGATGCGGGACAAGCCCCTCCGGAACAACAAGGAGGGCATTATGACTGGGAAGATAACTTGGGTCCCGAGTCGGAACCTTATTGGAGGATTTGAAACGTTGTATTTGTTGTTTAAGTTATAATGAATATTATTTGGTTTCCTTACGTTTTGATTTAATGTTATAAAGACGTATGAAGGTGAAATTCAACACTTTAATTATGCGTAACGAAAGTATTACAAAGTATATAAACGTGAGCATTACTAATCATCATCATCATCTTCTTCCCCACCATCTTCTTCAACGTCATCATAATCATCATCATGTTCTTCTTCCGATTCCGAACGAGATGCTGACGTCATCGTCTCGTTCAGCATATCCTTTAAAACAACATCGATATTCAGCATCGCCATCACACTGTACATCCGAACTGATCCTAGTTAAATTGATTAACTTCTCTAACACTTGGGCAAAACACTCTTGGGTATGATCTCAACTAGCTTTCTTGCGCATGCATTACTAAAACAGACTCAAATAGTGCAAAGTCATGCATTACTGAAACAGTGCAAAGTCATTTTCAAAGGCAGATAATTAAAGTCACCGCAGGCCCAGAAAATAAGACATTGGATACCACCGCAAAATAATTGAAACAGACTCAAACAGTGCAAAGTCATTTTCAAAGGCAGATAATTAAAGTCACTCCAGCACTATCTGCCTTTGAAAATTCGGATTTTCTTTTTATTTTCTGAACCGTAGTTTGTGGTGACTTTGTGTGCCTTTTGAATTACTCCGTAATTGCATGGTATCCAATGTTTCAGTTTTGTTTGGAGTGACTTGTCTGTCTTTGGAAAATGATTTTGTGAAAGTGAAAGAGCATCAGGTAGATTACAAATTTAATTTAGTTTCAATCAATTTAATTTAGTATTTCCTCCAAATACAGATATAGGAAATGATTTTGCACTGGTTTGTCTGCCATTTGAATTGATTGCATGCATGGTCAGTCTCAAATTTAATACAGTACTGGTTTGTCTTCCTTGTTGGCTATCGACTACTAGAAATTTCTTTATTGATGTCCTTTGTTGTAACAAGACAACACAACTGAGCATTACAAAGTATATAAACGTGACCATTTCTAATCATCATCATCATCTTCTTCCCCACCATCTTCTTCAACGTCATCATAATCATCTTCATGATCTTCTTCCGATTCGTCTTCATCTTCGTCTTCACCTTCGTCTTCACCTTCGACTTCACCTTCGCCTTGACCTTCGACTTCACCTTCGTCTTCACCGTCGACTTCACCTTCGCCTTGACCTTCGACTTCACCTTCGTCTTCACCGTCGACTTCACCTTCGCTGTCTTCATCATCTTCACCACCATCTTCAACTACATGATCGTCATCATCGTCATCTTGGGGTATCGGGTTAATATTTAGAGGCGGCATTGGTTTGCACGGTTATGACGTTAAAGAAATCCGGGACTCACCGCATGGCTGCCATTTATAGACGAAAAGATAAGATTTGTTTGGGATAAGATCTGACGGAAATATCTGACCGGGTCCCACACCATCTCGTTCGGAACCCCATTCCGAACGAGATGGTGTGGGACCCGGTCAGATATTTCCGTCACAGATCTTATCTTTTCGTCTATAAATACCTCCAAAACAAACCATTTCAAACACACATTCACTATCATTCCATTATATTTATTTTCTCTCAAATTTCCTTCCTCAAATTTCGATATGTATCCAAATCGTCCAACTCTATTTCCCGCCTCTTCCTCGACAATGGATCCTGGTCCGAAATTGTGTTGGTGTCAGAAAAAGCCCACGGTGCATATGTGTCCCGAACAAATAGAGTGGGACAAGGTCAACTATGGGAGAAGATTTTGGGGATGCCCGGATGCATGTTGGGATGCTCTTACTGAAGAAGAGGAAGAGAAAGGGTGCAAATACAAACATTGGATCGATCCACCATACACAGGTCGTGCAAGGGTCGTTATTGAAGAACTAAATGCAGACAACTTATGCAACTGGTCAAAGGCTGAAGGAATTGAGGAAGGGATGGAGCTGCTGAGGATTGGAACAAAAGAATGGGCCAACGAAATAGATGAACTGAAAGCCAAAAACGCCGAGCTCATGGAGGAAAACGCTGCACTTGCTGCAGAATTGGCAGCAACACGTAACAAATAGAGAATTAAGTATTTTTAATTTCTTGTATCGTTAGTTGTTCACCGTCTGCGTTGTACTCGTGCTGTTCTTTTTCAATTGTGTTGTTGTTTCAATATTAATGCTTCTATGATTATGTTGACATCATTCTGGAAAAAAAAATTACTCAAACATTTATAAATTGTCCACCAAAACATTAAACAAACATATATAATTCAACAAACATTAATCAAGTCAACAAACAACATACTTAATACGAACATTAATCAAACAAATACAAGATTTAGGTCATTATGGGACCGCCACCATGAAACTCTCTCTCGGATACGTAGTTGTCGAATCTACTCTGAAAGCGCTGTTCCCATCCGTCCACCGATGGTTGTTTGTAGATACTCCACTGCCTTGGAGGGGGTGGAATTGGACAATTGTCATCAACCAACCAAATCTGTCAACACAAAATTGTTATTGTATGCTAAAAAACATATGTGAAATAAGGTACAAGAGCGGAAAATATCGATGCGTACCGGTACGTAATGGTTGCGTCTGCCTACATGTGCAATGGCGAACACCGTGGTAGGAGGCTCTGAACCGGGAGGAGCAAACATCGGAAGACATGTACAAGGACCAAACCATGATAACACCACTAGTGCAACTTGATACCTCGTGGCAAATACCAATCCCATTGTAGGTGTGCACATCCAGAATTCAGGAGAGCATGGCGATCGAATGTGATTCACTTCTCGAATGAGTTGCGGGATAGTCTTGAAACCCTCTAGCATCTCATGATACATATGCCCGTTTTGTTGGAGGTGCTTCGAAAGATCAAATCGGATTTCAACAAACTGTTGCTCTGGTTTACCTAGTAAGCGAGCGAGGGATCGATAACCACAATGACCGTCATCACCTACTTTCTCCACAGCAGCTATGTATGCGAGCATGAAAAGGTCTATATTATCTATCCCCCAGTCGAAGTCGAGATAAATGATTGAATTGCCACCGCTACATTTCGATCTAGCATTTCCTCTTGCCCTCGGTGGTTTAGTTGCACTCCCTTTTACGGTCGTGGCCCCGCTTGAAGCTCTGTTGGATGCAACCGACGATTTCTTTTGTGAATCGGCTTTCGGTGGCACAGTTGCACCCTCTTCCTCTTTCATCCCCTTTTTCCTTGCTTCTGCCTTCTCCTTATCCTTCTTAGCTTGAGCCCTCTCATCCCAAACCGGATCTCGCTTTGTACCCGTCTTCTTCGCATGAATCTTAGGCCTTCCTCTCTTCGTCTCTCCCTGAGGGGGGTCCTGGACATCAACTGAAGAAGGATCCTTGCACTCACGCCACTTATCAGCCATCCTCTTCATATCGAAATCATCAACGTTACCGGTAAACACCCCTTCAAAGAAATCATCCATAAGAACCTTATCTGCAGTCAATTGCACGTCGTCGTCAGAGTCGAAGTCTTTCAATTCCACTCCTTGCCACTTGATCTGCTTCCAGAAGATATCAATGTCGCTCGGCAACAATGGCGTTCCTTCTTCTACAATCACCTTAATCCTGTGTGGGCAAGGCAATCCGAGTGTTGATTCCCACCAAGGATCCTCACATGGGCCACATATCTTTCCGTCCTTTGCCTTAAGGACTTCTTTCAGTAGCATTCTCAAACACTTGTCGGAGCACTTCCTCAATATGCGCATGAAAATAGTCTTGATCCACCGAGGCCCGTCTTGTATCTCCTTCGGGCTAGTATGGTTGGAAATTTCCATCTCGGCCCGTATTCGACGGTGCTGATCGACAAACATATTGTCAATGTGTTGCACTAAAGTGTCGAACCCTCCAACAGCTGAATCAAACATATGCTTCAACATCGAGTGTTGACCTTCAACCCTGACAACAACATTGTACATGTTAAACATTTTAGCCAACCGAATGTCATGATCATTCTCGTTAAAAACAAATTCAAATATCTTACCTGTTAGATGTTCTTGTGCTAAAATGGCGTATATCATCGCAATACGCAGCTATAAGTTTTTCCTTATGAGGAGTAAACCATGTGCTCTCAGCATATTGTACAAGATGACCATTCCTCCATGTTTTCCGGAAGTGATCAAGTCTCTCCTCATACTGCTTCTCTGTGTGAGACCGCATCACCCGTCGAACGCTAGCAGATGCACTTTTTTCGTCCAGGTTGTTCAATTTAGCAAATGCCTTAACATTCCGATCAACGTGGACATGGCAAAGCATATGACGCACGCTAGGAAATACATGGTCAACCGCCTTAATTGTTGCCAGCTCTCGATCAGACATGATGCAATCCGGTCCTTCGAGTGCACGAAACAAATACTTGACCCGTTTCAATGCCCATGCATAGTATGGGGCTGTCTCACAACAGATGAACGCTAGCGCAATACAATATGTATAGTTGGTGCAATTGAATCCAACAAACTGAAGTAACGGCCAACCATACCTATCAACGAGGGTATATTAATAATTATAATTCTATAACGGTATTTCAAGTCATAATAATGAATTTTAGTGTACCTATTAGTCTTGTACGTCGCGTCCATGATCACCACCCGAGGGAACATTCTCAACAAATGTTGACAATCCGGATGAGATATGAAAAACGCTGTCAACTTTTTCTCCCCCGTCTCCGGATTCGTCTCGTAGTGAATGTCTTTACGATAAGCTCTATGATGGAGGAAATCTAATGACCACTGGGTCACGGTTAGATTTGCCAATGCTTTCTTCCTCTCCTTTTCCCTCACAGTGTACACTTGCCTTCTTGATATTGTGGAAGTCGGATTTTCCTGAAGCAGCTGTGTATAAATAACCTTCGGCATTGCCCCGGCCGCTGATGCAATCATTATTTTTCGTCTCTGCTCTCCCGTCATCCTCGAAGCAAATGCATGGCCAATCAAGCTGCTGGAAAGACAGTGGTTGTGACATGCCTTCTCAACTTTTAGTATCCACCCAGGCGGCTCAACAAGAGTTGTTCGTCGATAATATCCTCTTAACATAAAAGGACAATTGTACTTCCTTAACCTACTAAGGTTGCTACGCTGCGACGATGGTTCTGCTACATCTCCTTCAAGATTAATGTTCTTTCCATGTTTTCTATAACTACCGGATTGCTCACAGTGCAGAAATATCCTCTTGTTGGCCATTGATGATTTCGTGGTGATAACCATACACAAGGCATAACCGACCTTCCTAACCCACTCTCTCAGAAGATCCATAGTAGGAAATCTCTCACTAGTCGTAAAATGGGCACTATAGTCGATTTTTAAATATTCCTCATCACTACAGTATCCCTATTTAAAATTACTCAAATTTCAATACTACTATACCAATAAAATAAATTATAATGAAACGCTATAAAAAAAGGTTTACAGGTACTTACATGGAAATATGTATCATCTACCGACGCAGACAAATCAACCTCCTCCTCCACCGACGTCTCACTAGAAGAACACTCCCGTCTTTCTTTCCAACTACCCTCCCTTGAAGAATTAGTTGAATCGCTTTCAGACGTCATTTTTTGTGCTTCTTCCGATTTGGTTTGATAATTTGGTCATACAACTCCGATTTTATAGACTTCGTCAATATAGTCGTTCGCATTTTCAAAAAATATAGCCGAATCTCGTTCGGAATGGGGTTCCGAACGGGTAACGACACGTCATAAATATCCGGGTAATCTCGTTCGGAACCCCATTCCGAACGAGATATGACGTCATATTAAAAAAAAAAAAATTATTCCTCGTTCGGAATGGGGTTCCGAACGAGGAATAAATAAATAAAAAAATTATTCCTCGTGGTTCCGAACGAGGTGTGACGTCATATTAAAAAAAAAAAATATTCCTCGTTCGGAATGGGGTTCCGAACGAGTGTCGAACCGGTTCGCATATTGCGAACCGGTTTGGCATTTATTTAATGGAAATTATTTAAATACGAGAAACAAAATTAAAAAAAAAAATAATTTTTCCCCTCGTTCGGAAGTTCCGAACGAGAGGGTGCTGCCCGGTTGCAACCCGAAGAGGAAAGGAGGGGAAGAGTGAAAAATGGAGGGGTTTGACTCTGACCAATGTTGTGTTTTTTGAGGGCTGCTGGTAGTAGCTCTAGTGGGTATAGATTGAAGATGAACTGCTGGTAGGAGAAAGGCAATGGAGTGACACGTGGGTTGCTGCAGTGGGGTACGTGGTTATGGGTCTTACTACAAGCCTATGGAAGACTCAGCGCCTTATACAAATAATTTTTTTTTTAAAAACATTTTACGTGTAAGAGACGCTAGTTCGATCAGCGTCTCTTACACAGGGGAATTAAAAAATACAAATCTATATAAGAGACGCTGGTTCGACCAACGTCTCTTATACATGTTCAAATAAAAAAAAAAAGCGTCTCATATAATTTTTTTTTTTATGTTTTAACGTATAAGAGACGCTGGTCGGGCCAACGTCTCTTATACATAAAAAATTCAAAAAAAAAAATACCAGCGTCTCTCACACATAAAAAAAATCTGAAGCTGGCATAAGTGCCTATATTGGGAATTTCTTTTGAAAAGAGCCTGCGTCGGGAATTTTTTTTGAAAAAAAACCCATTTCAGAAGAAAAAAATTCTGAATATTTCGTATTTTTCTGTACAATCGCAAATTTACTTGAATTATAATATCTACCGACAAGGATCTTTAATCAAATAAATTGCAAATACAATTTAAACAAACCATTATATTCTTGTACAAGTGCTTTAAAATGGGTGTAATTCTATCCTACACCAACTGAGTAACCGGTGGTTTGACATTATATTTTGTTAGAGGTCTCAAGTTTAAGTTTTAGAATTGGTTTTAAGGGAAAAAATAAAATGAGAAATGAAAAATAATAATAGAAAGAAAATTCAATGAATAGGATTACACTTTTTGAGGGTTTTGACCCAAGTGGGTGACCATTGACAAGATTTGACCGACTTTGACCATTGACCGTTTGTTGACCTTTTTTAAGGTCATAAAATATTTTTTTAGACTGTATTTACACTTACAAATTTAAGTGTTTTGAAAAGACCGAAATATGCTACTATATGGTTGAAATGTGCTATGGTATTTTGGGCCAAAATTTGAACTTGCAAAGCATGTGCTACTTCAAGTATTACTCTATGGCTGAAATGTGCTTCTATATTGCTGAATTGTGCTTCTCTATGGTCGAAATTTCTCTATGGCTGAAAAATGCTTCTCTATGGCTGAAATGTGTTTCTCTTTTTCTGAAAGAAGTGCTTCTCTATGGCTGAAATGTGTTTCTCTTTTTCTGAAAGAAGTGCTTCTCTATGGTTGAAATATGCTGCGCTTTTGCCTTTATGTGCTTCTCTATGGCTAGCGAAGTGTGCTACGCTTTGCCTATATGTGCTTCACTATGCTAGGTGCAACGTGCTACGCTTTTTGCTTAGATGTGCTTCTCTATGGCTAAAATATGCTAGCTTTTTTCCTAGATGTGTTTCTCTATGACTGAAATATGCTACAATTTCGTCTATATGTTCTTCTCTATGGATGAAATATGCTACGCTTTTGCCTACATGTTGATGCGGGAGAATCTGAGCTATCAACGAGGACACTTCTTCCTAAATCAAGAGATGTGCTAACCATTGGAGCAAGGGCTAAAATCGCTATGAGCCATCATTGAAATCATTAATAGTAGCCCGAGCTCGTATTGTAGCCATTCAAGCTCGTAGAAATCCGGTTCAAGTCAAGATGAGAAGTCAAGTATTGAAAAGGAAATAAACTAGGCTTCAAGACAAAACTCTGGAACTTGGAATCACTCAATTCCGATCTCGGACGAGAGAGAACGAGCCGTTTCAAAAAGATATGTCGGCGACATGTTTCCAAAGCGGCGACCGCTGCCTTTTAGGCAGCCCCCGCTGTTTTTTGGGCAGTGCCCGCTGCCTTGTAGGCAGCCCCTGTCGCCAATTGAATTATATGGAGATTAGCTACGAAGTGGAAACGGCGATCACCGCCAACGGGCAGCGCCCGCCGCCTTTCCTACGGCGATCCCCACCTCCAAAACGGCGTCCGCCGCCAGCATCCTTCAGTTCCGAGTTTTTGTGTTATTTTCGGGATTATTTCTTTTAATTGGTTTTTAGCTATTTTTTGGGAATACTTTTAATTGCTTTATTTCTTTTAGTTGGCAACCTTATTAACTTTATATAAGGTTTGCCCTAGTTATTGTTTTAGAAAACTCAGACTTCGATTATTATGATGATTCTTATGAATTGAGAAAACGTTGTTTTTGTTCCTCCAAAAGAGAGCTTTTGTGAGAAGAGTGCTTGAGAGCATTGTTGGTGAACTCACCCTAGTTGTACTTGTGTGTGTCAATCTCTTCCATAAGGTTGGTGCTATCGGGACTCCATAGAGCATCCTTCAGGTGCCTTGACCTACCATAGTAATCCATTGGGGTTTCTTCATCATTCAGTAAGGTTCTTGTTCTTAAGTTCAAGGGTTTTATCGTTGTTTGATTTGGTTCCAATTGACCTATCATTCGACTTATCCTTCTTTCATCTCATTCTAATTCCGCCTATCTTCTCTGTTCGAGGTTTGGTGTCTTGATCGGACAACAACGGCTTATCCCCGCATCACATGTGCTTCTCTATGGCTAGTTGAAGTGTGTTACGCTTTTGCCTATATGTGTTTCTCTATGCTATATATGTGAAAGGTGATATGTTTTTACCTAAATGTGTTTCTCTATGGTTGAAATGTTCTACGCTTTCGCCTATGTGATTCTCTATGGTTAACTGAAGTGTGCTACGTTTTGCTTATATGTGCTTCTCTGTATTACGTTTTTGCCTAGAAAGAATATAACAATTTTACTTACAAACCATAGAACACAAAATTGATAGAAAAAAACATAGCACTTTCGCTTATAAATCATAACAAAAAAAATTGATATAAAAAAAAAAAGCATTTTTGCTTACAAAAAATAACATTTTACTTACAAATCATAGCATAAGAAAAATTAAAAAAAAAAAATCTGATAAAAAAACTAACACCTTAAAAAAAGGTCAACATCGATCAATGGTTGTTCAGCGACGGTCAACGGCAACACCACTAGACTCATCTATGACAAAAACCGAAATCCATTTATACCTTTGCCCAAATTTCTGCAAAATCTAAGCCGAAATCCATGAAGAACGAATGTAAATTGGGCCTAGAATAATGGGCTATAATTTATCACTCCAATTCTCTAACAAACCAAAATGGGTGCAAGCAAGTTATAATACTGCCATTTACCCAAAAACTGTAATATTTTTTAAGTTTTTGCATCACTTTTTTAAGTTATAAGGAAATACCCCTTTGTTGACGTGACAATTTATAACAGAGCTGTCAACAAAAATTGTAACAGAGCTGTCAACAAGAATAATAAGTTATCAACACCAATAATAACCCTTTGCTGACGTGGAAATTATAACAGAGTTGTCAACAAAAATTTTAACAGAGCTGTCAACAAAAATTTTAACAGAGTTGTCAACAAATTTTTTAACAGAGCGGTCAACAAGAATAATAAGTTGTCAACACGACTAAATAAGTTGTCAACCCAACTAAATAAATTGTTTACACGACTAATAAACGGTCAACAACATACAACACGAGTAATATTACAAAATTGTCAACATTGTCAGCACTTTACAAAACTTGTCAACACTGTAAACACCACTAAATTACATTGTCAAAAAAATAATTGTCAACACATTAATTTTTTTTACACACTAAAGCAAACTGCATTGTCCCTGCATAATCCTTGTCAACACTGTCAAATTTTACACACATTAACTTCTAAGACGAAATCAGAAAACGGATTTGATTATTATATAGAGGTATAGAAATCTTGCAGCTCTGCAGTCCCATGTACATCAACAACTTCTAAGACGATATCAGAAAAAAGCAAATGCCATATATATATCCGAGGCACTTGAGCATCAATCACAAATAAAGGTTACCATAACGATTAACAGTACCCATGTAAGCTAAATAATTGACATCAAAAAAATCCATTGAAGAACAAATTTCTATACTAAGTATCAGTTCTTTCATCATTTGATAGCAACAACAACATGGAAATCATTACAATTTAAGAAAAAACCGATGAGAACAAAACGTCTTAAAACGGCCAAGCAACTAAGGCATAAACAGCGGAAAGCAAACACATGAGAACAAAAATCAGATCAACTCCCACAACTGCATAAAATGGCCAAGCAACTAAGGCATAAAATGGCGGAAAAGAGAAAGCAAACACAACAAGCACAAAATGAATAACAAGCCTTTACTCCTGTTAGTCTTTTTGGCCATTAACAAGCCTTTACTGTCATTACAATTTCAAAGGTTGGTCAAGTTCCCAACCTTGCAAAAGCTACCAAACACGATTTGCTAAGTGAATTTCTCAATTATACTGTTTTTTCCAAAACCATCAAAATTGCAGTGAAAGTTCTAACATTCAACTAACACTTTTTCCATCCATCAACAGCATAAGCTTGCAAGCTTCTTTTATTTTTTCCACTTAAAACATTACCATCAATCATCTCAGCACAAATTACAACAATGGAGCTAAAAGATCGCAAGTCTCGCACCTGAGATTCAGAAACCCTAGGATCTTCTTCCGGTGTCACTTCCTCCTCGCATATGCTTTCCTTGTCCTTAAAATTAATCTTAAGGTGAGGAATAAGGACGATGAACACAAACATTGTTATGCATGAACACACGTGTTATAACGTATGAACACATTTTCACCAATGAACACACAATGTGACATATGAACACACACAATGACATGCACATGCTCTGACGTATGAACACGGACGTTATGACTGATGAACCCACACATTATAACACATGAACACAAAAGTGTCATGAATCTTAACTTAATAACTTATCATCACCGGATCTTTTTCCTTTATCAATCACTAGTTGGTTTAACGACATATGACGCTAGATTTCCTTAAACGTTTGTCTAGAAGTTTTCGATTCAAATCTCTTTGACACCGTTAGATTGATCTTTGCAGTAATTGGTCCGGACTTGTGCATTTATAAGTTTAGCATAACATATGAAGTATCAACCGATTAATAGAGGACATAGACGGATGAGTTTAGGCCTATTTAGTACCAACCATATTTTTCAACCCAAAAAAAAGCACCAACCATATTTTACCCTAGAAAATGGCTAATAACTGCAGATGACCCAAAATTGGATGTTGGCCAACTGCTCTGACAACAGAAGACCAACACTTCCAAACAGTCAACTAACTATCCCTACTCCCTTTTGAAAGTGATTGGATTAAACTTAACAAAAATTAGACACCCACCACAACAACAGAAGTTTCTCTTCATTTTTCAACTTCAAATAAATAAAATACTAGTAAACATAATTAAAGCACACACCCAAAAACTCTTAAAATCAAACCCATCTCACCACCTATCTAAACAACATTTTGGACGAATCCATCAATCTTTAGTAGATACACCACACATTTCTCTTAAAATAAATTATCAAAAAAGTAATTTTCTCCAAAAAACCTCACCACTATATAAACATACAAACATTAGCACATCAAATATAATTCAACAACAACAACCAAGTTAATCAAGTCTAGATGGAAAGGGCAGTTTTCATATTGATCTTGGTTGTGCTGCCTTTCGTCGTGGCGGCTCAAGTGATTGCTCCGGTGGCTTCTCCGGTGGCTTCTCCGGTAGCTTCTCCAACGTCAAATAAAAACTTGGTTACTTTTGTGTTTGGAGATTCACTAACTGATGTTGGTAACAATAATTACTTACCATATGCTCTTGCAAAGTGTAATTTTGCATGGTATGGAGTTGATTACATTGGTGGAAAAGCTACCGGAAGATTCACCAATGGAAGAACCATTGGTGATATCATATGTATGTATAACTATTCTTTGTTATTAACATTATATACTAGGCTTGTTTACGTCACGTTTTTTGTTAATGTTATGTTATATATATGCAGCTGCTAGGCTTGGGATAACGTCGCCTCCCCCATACTTATCGCTCTCAGCGAACGATGATGCATTGTTGAAAGGTGTAAACTATGCATCTGGAGGATCTGGAATTCTCGATGAAACTGGCTTATACTTTGTAAGTAATCAATTTTATCCATTTCACTTTAAATTTTCTTGAAGAAACTACATTTTGAATCATCTAACGTGTGTGTTGTTTGGTTGATGGTGTTTGTAGATTCAAAGGATGACATTCAATGATCAAATAGGTGCATTCGGTAACACCACGATAGCGATCAAGGCGAAAATCGGAGAACGACAAGCTGCCAAGCTTTTTAAGGAAGCTCTCTACTTCGTAGGAATGGGAAGTAACGATTATGTGAATAATTACTTGCAACCATTCATGACGGATTCCCAAAAGTACAACCCTGAGCAGTTTTTGGCGCTTGTCATATCTACTTTAGAGAAGCAATTAACCGTAATCACTTTTTACATAATTCAGTATAGCATAAAGCGCGAGAAAAAACCAAGCAAAGTGAAATGTACTAAAATTATGATGTGCTGCAGAAATTATATGCATATGGAGCAAGGAAAATGGTATTTCATGGGCTGGGCCCATTGGGCTGTATACCATCACAAAGGTCCAAGTCAAAGCAAGGCACGTGCTTAGAAACGGTCAACCATTACTCCCAACAGTTCAACGCACGTGTGCAAGCTTTGCTTCTCAAACTCAACGGTAAACTTCCCGGTTCCAAGCTCACTTTTGCTGACACTTATGAAGATGTGCTTGATCTCATCAACAACCCCCAAACTTATGGTAATTTTACTTGCTCCTTAATCATAACTAATCATTTCCTAATCACATTGGTTATATTCTAATTATTATTCATTTTTTTGTTAATTTTTGTAGGGTTTAAGGTGTCTACTAAGCCGTGTTGTAACGTGAACACCGCTGTTGGAGGTCTTTGCCTACCAAACTCGAAGTTATGCCCTAATCGTAAAGATTATGTATTTTGGGACGCTTTTCATCCCACGGAAGCTGCAAATCTTTTACTTGCTAACAAACTCTTCGACACTATTTTTCCCTCTGGTTAATTGATATCATTATACTTAAACTCGATTGTAACGTTTATTCGAATGGGATTACATACAATAGCTTTATTAAATGTAACTTATGTGAGGATTGTATTATTTTGATATGCAACACGTTTTATGTATGAGCATGGAAATGTGTTGTTTGGTGTATTATCTCATTTTTTTCATTCTAGAAAGTGTACTCTTTTTCTATGTCTCTACATTGATCAGGTGTGCCCTAAATGTTGCGCCTATTTGTAAAAGAAATGACAACCTAGATCTCATACCCCAGTTTAGGGCTTCCCAAGTGAAGACGGTGACTTAGATGTGGTTTGCGGACGATACATACAAAACGTTATAAGTTATGCATGTAAATATTGTAACTCATTCAGCAGTATGTGCACGAGTCACACTGTTAGTGTACATGAGTTATAACGTTTGTGTGCATCATCATTAGTTTTCATCTAAGCTTTTATCATCACGAGATCATTTCCATAATTTTAGAGACACTTACCAATACCTTGTTGCTCTAGTATTTTTGCACTAGGTTTTCTGAAACGTTCAGATTAACGGTCTTGCGTTCGATTCTCGTTGAATACGTGTATGAAAATACTGATGTTGGGAGGGATCTACCACTTTACGTATCAACAATATATGAAGCTGAACGTAAAGTGACTCGAATGAGACTGAATAATAGACACTAAATCTTGAAACATTTGTGCCCAATGCCCTTTCCTCTACTAAATTTTATATTTATACATTACCCTCATTAAGTGTTTAGTTTATACCCCGGTCCCACCCCCACACACCCATTCTTCTCTGAGAACCGACCTCACCTACAATAGAGGGAGCGACTACTCCGCCCAATCTCTTCTGCCATTCACTTCGCCGGCCACCTTGACTTTTCTATTGCCGCTGCAGAGAGTCTACGGGACTTCGACACTGTTGTCGCCGGAAACCTAATCACTCAACCACTCTCTCGCTTGCGCCTCCGAAGGAGAATCTGCATAAGCGTTGCCGGATTGATTACTAGTCGTGGTCGCTGGATCTTGGAGAGAAGGAATTGATGAAGAGGCGGCCGACAACGGGAGTTGTGGAGCAAAAAGACGATGTCGCACAGGCGAAGAAATGTTTGTCTTTAACGAAGCAGCTCCTCCATCTAGTTGCGGTGGCTATCCGGAAGCAGTGATCCAGTAGGAATAGCGGAAGCGCCTGGATTTTTCGGTGTCGGACGACTCGTCGAAGTTGAAGAAGCCTTTCTCGTCGGCGGTTCAGTCTACTGTCAACCTCCTCCAGGCTCCAACTTTAAATTTGTAAGGTAAGATTCAATACCATTATTGGATGCAAACGGCCAGAGTAAGCAGATCATGAAGAGTACACTTCTTACTGCATTTGATTTTGCTATACAATTACTAGTTGTTAATTGATTTGTACAATTTTGTAATATTACTCGTGTTGTATGTTCTTGACCGTAAATTAGTCGTGTTGACAACTTATTTAGTCGCGTTGACAACTTATTTAGTCGTGTTGACAACTTATTTAATCGTGTTGACAACTTATTTAGTCGTGTTGACAACTTATGTAGTCGTGTTTACAACTTATTATTCTTGTTGACAACTTATTTAGTCGTGTTGACAACTTATTTAGTCGTGTTGACAACTTATTATTCTTGTCGACAACTTATTATTCTTGTTGACAGCTCTATTAAAATTTTTGTTGACAACTCTGTTATAAATTTTGTTGTTAAAAAGTTTTGTTGACAACTCTGTTAAATAATTTGTTGACAACTTTGTTAAAAAATTTGTTGACAACTCTGTAAAAAAAATTGTTGACAGCTCTGTTAAAAATTGTGTTGACAGCAAATGGGGTATTTTCTTATAACTTAAAAACGTGATGCAAAAACTTAAAAAACATAACAGTTTTAGGGTATTTACCCAAAAACCGGCTAAATCTTCAGCCTGTTTTTTTTGGTAGAATCTTCAGCCTGTTTTTTTTGGTAGAATCTTCAGCCTGTTTTTATGAATGGACTCTGGGACATATCGCGTATATGAAAAAAGTGCAGCTCGTTCTAGTAATCCATGGCTTTTTATAATGCGGTCTTACATGATCTAATCAAAGTAAATTGCTAACTAGGCCCAATGCATTTGCATTATTGATGGATTTCACGACGGCCCAACGTAAATTGCTAACTAGCTAGAGAACTAGAACTCACAAATTAATATAAAAACATTTACTTAACTTTCTTTTATTTCTTCTGGTTATTTGATATGGCCAAGCTCGATCACAATGTGTATTTGAATAACAATTTGTGTATTTTAGTATCAGAAAATATATAAAAATTGATTAGCATTTTATCTTGAAAATTTAGTTGAAAAAGTTAGCAAAGGTTCGAAACAAATAAGAAATAAACTTTAAGTTAATATAATAAAGGGTTTTTCACAATAACACAACTAAAAGTAGAAGTTCAATGTAATACTCCGTAACTTTTTATTGTGATGGGTTTATCCCATTTTTCTAAAGGGGATAGAGCCTATTTATTTCCTCTTTTAGTTAGTTAGTTAGTGCACATTAGACAAACCCTATAATAAAATAAGAGTACCCTTACGAACTTACATTGTGTTAAAATGGGGGTTGAACAAAACAAAGAGAAAGTGACTCATTTGACCGTTGAAACGTGTACTATAGTTTAGGTTCAGCGATTAAACTAGTGTTATATTATTATATATTATACTATAATAATGTGGGAAGGACAAGGGTAAAAGACATTCATGGGACCAACTTGGTTCGATTCTTCCCTAGGCCGGCTTTTGTCCTCCTTTCCACAGATTTTACCGGACCCCTATCGGCCTATCCTATACATACAAACTCTATAATTACCAAAATCATTCTCATTTTAATGACTTTACTAAAAAAACTACACTAGATTAGCACAAGTGGTTGTGTAATTAAGATGATTTGTCACGTTCATTTGTTAGCATAGATCAAATGCTTCTAAATTTGGAACTTTCAACTGCACAATATTTACTTTACTTCAAGTGCGACTGTGCGAGTGAGGCGAAAACGCAAAGCAAAAGAAAGTGGGAGTGAGGCAAGATCGTCGTGTTTTTGCTACATCGAAATGTTTTCATTATATACGGTTATTTTTAAGATGATTTTGTGACACACGATGACAACGGGATTTAGTGACACAGCAACGGAGTATATGAAACCCTCCTCTCACTCGATCTGTCTCATTACAACGGCTATCAAACTCAGATTTCACACCTTTTCCAGTTCCTCTCTCTCTCTCTAGAAAATCTGATGATCTTCCCACCGTCGATCTTCTGACACTCGAGATCCGTGTCCTTGCTTATTAGCCAGAGAAGAGTTGAAGCTCATCTCAGGCCCACTCTCAAACCCTTTTCTTCACAATTCCTCTCTTTAAATAAAAAACAACACTCCTTTCTCTCCTTTCTCTCATTTCTCTCCTTTCTGGTCTGGGTTTTGTTGAGCTGAGCTTATTTCCTCTGCTGCCATGGTGCTTCCACTCCTCCTCCTCTTCTCCTTCCTCTCCCTGGTTGCTGCTCAAGGTAAATTTTAATCTTTGGCTAACTTGAGAATCTGGGTGATTCTTGTTTCTTGTATACAGAGTGTGATATGCATGATTAAGTTCTGGGTTCCGATTTGTGTTTGGACTGACTGTTGTCTGCAACGATGCATTTGGCTGGGGGAAGTAGAGATTGGTAGTTGGTTGTTCCATTAATGTGGATTTAATTGCATACTCAGTATTGTATACATAGTGTTTGTTTTAAGTACTGAATGAGCTTTCTCACATGGTAGAGTTCTAGAGTTGTTTTTGGTGTTTTCTATTTCTGGAGTTCTCTGTTTGGAAGTGATTAAAAAAGAAGGCAAGCTACTGGGACCAGCAGCTGATTTCCTTGTATGTATACTTAATTGATGAAAGAGCACCTGCAAATGGATCCATTTCTTGTTCAGCTTTTAATAAAGAAAATTTCTTTGTTTTCATGTGTTCTTCATCTTATATTATCCAGCTAACTTGTTTATGTTTGGGTTTTTGTACAAGAGTGCCCTTTGCATTGGTAATATGCTTATGGAGTTATGGGTAAAAAATATTGGACATTTTTTGAGGCACCTTATATTTGGCCTGCTCTGTTCCCTTCATAGGGTTTTGTGGGATTAAAGTAATATAAAGTATTGGTTTTGTATTGCTCTGCCCATGCTCTGTTTTTCTGCTTCCAATGAAGGCATGCTTCTCTTAAATTTAAATTTCAGATATGGGTTTGGTAATGGAATATCAATGTACGTATAATGAATACTATAGTTCTGCTCTTTATGAATCTTCACAGAGACGGATTCCGTTTCACCTGAATAGCTAGAATGTTAGCTGGTTCCTTTTCAACCAAAATGCTAAAGATCTTGGATTCGAACTTAAAACATTACATCTTGACATTCATGTCGATGCTCTATGCTGAAACAAAAACCTTTTCTGAATAAGAATTTCAGAGATGCTTTGCGAATGCTTGAACATTATACTAAAAGACTAAAACTTGATACTATGATAGTAACTCTTATGCTTTGCAGATGTATTTGTGGGAGTCAACATTGGAACCGACCTCTCGGACATGCCACATCCAACTCAAGTAGCAGCTCTCCTGAAAGCCCAACGAATCCGTCACGTTCGCCTCTACGATGCCGACAGAGCAATGCTCCTTGCCCTTGCAAACACCGGCATCGAAGTCGCCATTTCTATCCCGAACGAACAACTCATTGGAATTGGCCAATCCAACGCCACTGCTGCCAATTGGGTCGCCCAGAATGTGGTGGCCCACTACCCTGCCACCAACATAACCAACATTTGTGTCGGTTCAGAGGTCCTAACCACCATCCCAAACGCCGCCCCTCTCCTTGTCAAAGCCCTTACATTCATCAACTCTGCCCTAGTCGCCGCCAATCTCAACTCCAAGATCAAAGTCTCCACTCCCCTCGCCTCCTCCATAATCCTTGACTCTTTCCCGCCTTCACAAGCCTTCTTTAACCATTCTTGGAACCCGGTTTTGGTCCCCATGCTTAGATTCTTGCAGTCAACGGGATCGCCTCTATTGCTCAACATTTATCCGTACTATGACTACATGCAGTCGAACGGCGTCATCCCTCTGGACTATGCACTCTTTGAGCCTCTCCCAGCTAATAAGGAAGCAGTCGACTCAAACACGCTCCTACATTATACTAACGTGTTTGACGCTGTGATTGATGCCGCGTATTTCGCCATGGCCGACCTTAACTTCACCAACATTCCCGTTGTGGTCACTGAATCGGGGTGGCCTTCGAAAGGCGACCCGAACGAGCCAGACGCTACCTTGGAAAACGCTAACACGTACAACAGTAATCTGATAAAGCATGTTTTGAACAAGACCGGTACGCCCAAGCACCCGAACATGGCGGTGAGCACCTACATTTACGAGCTGTACAACGAGGACACGAAAACCGGACCCGTGTCAGAGAAGAACTGGGGGCTGTTTGATGAGAATGGCAAGCCTATCTATGTTTTGCGCCTTACAAATGCAGGGCCTTTGATGGCTAATGATACGACGAACAATACGTTCTGTTCTGCAAAGGATGATGCAGATAAGAAGCTGTTGCAGGCGGCTTTGGATTGGGCTTGTGGACCTGGGAAGGTGGATTGCTCGCCTCTTTTGCAGGGTCAGCCTTGCTATGACCCAGATGATGTTGCAGCTCATGCCACTTATGCCTTTGATACTTACTACCATAAGATGGGGAAGACTCCTGATAGCTGTGATTTCAATGGAGTTGCTGAGGTTACCACCACAAATCCAAGTAAGAGACTAAGTTAAAAACTAAGGGTTCGTCTGGTAATCGTGTTAGCTTAAAAAACTAACCTCTTTTCGTATTTGATGTTGCAGGCCATGATACTTGTGTCTTTCCTGGAAGGTAACTAACGAATTTATGAACAACTTAGCTCTCTCTTAAATACAATTTAATCTTGCTAACTCTGTTTTAATGTGCAGCGCTGGGCTTAACGGGTCGTTTCCAAATGCGACAGCACCATCAGGAAGTTTAAACAGCACAAGCTCTGCTTCAGCTTTCTTCAATGGCGGCTCTTGTAGTATATTCACAATCGGAATCATCTTCTTCCTCAGTGTCGTTCTGTTCTTGTAGGTTCTGGTATGGACCCGAGAAGGGACCTCCTTTGTGGGAGGATATGAGAAACTAGGGAAGTCTTTTGGTACATTTAAGTTTATTTGATGATGTGAATGGTAGAATTGATTCAAGATCAGAACTTAATCTATTTGTTTTCTAGATTATCATAGAAGGCAGTAGCTATTTTGATGTAGGCAGGTTTTGGTAGCTGGAACTTAATGTGTTGGAAAAGAAAGAAGAGAATGCTTTCCCTTAAAAAAGCCTATTTTGTATGCCCAGGGCTTCATTGTGAAAGCATATTTTATCTCTTGGTAAAATGAAGTTCAACATTTTTGTCTTCAGGACTCTTTTCTCAGTATTGTAGTGCAATGTGCATGAGATTATCTTGTTTTATGCAGGACTAATAAACTCAGTGTAAACTTCTAAACATGATACTTGGCAAAACATTTTGTTCTCTTGTTCTTTCATGAGGCAAATGCCCCTGCGAGATGGTATTAAAACTGGAGCATTGTGTATGAGAATCCATAAAAGAAACAAGCTTGGAATTAGGTGATGAAAAACATAAAAGGATGCGCTGCTTGCATTGATTGTTGACAAGATGGTAATCAGGATAGGGCGGGGTAACCACAGACAGCAACAAAGACATAGCCACCAAAGAATCAGATTCAATCCATAAGTTGTCCACATTATGCACTCACCAATCACCATGGAGAGCATCCACCAACACCCTCAAACACCAACTTATTTCGACATTACCATGAAAGCAAACATTGTAACGATAATCCAATACATTATACATGCACCCACAATAATAATTATTATTTATTCTAATTTCCTATACAGAAAAATGAGAAATTCATTAGGGCTATTATTCCGTACATCAGCCCCGTCTTCTTCCCCGACTGTACTGTACCTCCAAAACTGCAAAATCTTTCCACTCGCGCTAAGAGCGGCCTAGTTTCGTCTCAAAATTATCTAATTTTCGCGCCAAAAAATCGACTACTCTTCCATCTCCATCTCTTTTCCTCACATCTCTAGCAAGGTATTTTCCTCTGTCTGCCCCCTTCTTCCTCAATATTTCTATCTTGCAATTCTTTCTGTTTCTGTGCTGATTTCGTTGAAGTTGAACCCTAAAATGTATGGTCAAATTGATTAGATTTGCCTTCAATTGAACCACTGTGACGATATTATAAAACGTCTATGTGCCGACATGCTCCCATTTGAAACCCCTAGCTTCGTCGATGTAAACTTCATTGCTTCTTCGTAACTGCTTGTACTTGCTGAAGGGAGTGATAATGCGTTTGGGATAAGATGGTGGAATCAAAGCTTAAAGATGGTAGCAGTGTCTGGTCGGGGGAATACGAGTCTCTGCCGTTGAGTGCGAGGTTAAAGTTGTTACGCTCGAGGAAGCAGATATCTAATTCAGTGTAAGTACTATGAGTTGGTTTCGATAGGAAAGAACTAGATTTGCTTGCAGTTACTTATTGACTTCGATGGCGGACACTTGCAGGAACAAAATCAGCCTTGATGGAGAAGAAAATGGGTGTATCAGCTCAGAGGTATTTTAGTAGATTTGGATTCTTATGGTACCTCATGTTCTAAATTAATGCTTTATTGTAGGTTTACAATGTAGAAACTGTGTACAATTGTTCACTTACTACACTTCCTTAGTTTTGAGATTTTTGTAGACTTCAGTCAGACTTAACCATTCTGCTATGCTTCATAGTACTTATAAATCAAAGACGAGAACAAAAATACTATGCTTCCCCGTTTAGATTTTTTAAGTCATATCTTGTATCTAGTTTTCTTGTGAATTACAAGTCTGCATAAACTTTATAATACTATCACATTAGCTATTAGCCTATTAGTCTATTTAGAGTAACAAAAAGAGGGAGGTCATTGATTGCTTTGATACTGCCAAAACAGCTTGTTACAAACTGATTGCTAATCTAGGAACTTTGTTCAAAGTATTTATGACGAAATAAGCCCATATATGGGTGAAAAGCTATGAAGCTATTTCGAAATCTATATCCTAGTGAGTGATCAATATTTCTGTTTGACTTAGTATGCCTATAATCTAGATAGGACTACTTTTTGCTTTGGACAGTTAAGGTCTTAAATACATCATTACTTGATACTTGATTACTTGCTTAAGTAAATAGTTTTAAGAGTGTGAAAGAACTTAAATAACAACCTTTGTAATCTGTACAGATAATCAGTTTATTAAGTTAATTTTATGAAAGAGCATCATTAGTGACAAGCATTGTGTATGGCAGGACGAGGTTTGAGCTAGTGGTCAGGGAGTTAGGTCAGATTTGAGTATTTTCTAATTGTGGAGTACAGGCACAGGTGGAAGATGGAGTCGTCTGTACTAAGTTATCAGCCCTTAGGTGACAAGAAGTATTTTCTCGTAGGCTAGTATAAGTAAGAGGAGTTTTCTTGCTTCCTTTTAGGCTTTATAATTTCCCTCTTTTGTAAATGGCTTAGACCTCCTGACCAGGGAGGGTATATCCTGGCGTATTGAGTGTTCATGGCTTTCAGCCCATCATCTTTCCACGATGGATTTGGTGATTTCTATGTGTCTTTTCTTTGTTTTTCATTCGTTGTTAAGTATGGAACAGTAATTAGTTTACCATTCTTTTGGACTTGCCAAAATGTTGCATTTTCTTTTTGTTCCCAAAGAAAAGAATATTGCATTGATAAATTTTCTTTTTAAAAAATGTCTAGGAGGAGAACATGTTGCCAGGACAAATCCGTAAGGAAATGTTCCTTGATGCTAAGATGTTAGATTCACCAAGCTTTCAAGCTTCAGACTCTAGTCTAAATTATCTATCTTCACCAAGCTCTTCTGGTCTTTGCGTGGTTTCACATGGAGATGGGAGTTATGAGAGGGATTTTACTTCCCCTACCAGCTCAAGTGATTTTATGTGCAATGACAGAAGTTCTGGTTCTGATTTGGTAAAATCAACTTTGCAAGATCGAGTAGTTACTTATGTTCCCTATAAAGTTTATGAGAATGGCGTAGCCCTGGCCATTTCTGTGAAAAGTTCAACGAGTTCTAGTCCTGTATGTACGCAAGATACAAAGGGAAAGCAGGAGATCTCCGATTATTTTGATGATGGTCTTGAAAACATTGTATTAAGAGAAAGAAGACAAATGCTGCTATCCAGGTGCTATTTGCTGCAACTTTATTTTATATTGTTCTCTACATACAACAACATTACCCCAATGCCTTAAAAGGCTCCTGCTTGTAGCAGGGTGAGGGAGGATTACGCAACCAAACCCTGTGTTATAAGAACAAAAGGTTGTTTCCGATGACCCAAAATGAAGATTGCGTCAAAAGTTGCATAGTCTGACTACTACTTCACAAAATAAGAAGCATAAATAGTTAAATGAGCCATTTTGCTTTATTCCATATAATTCCGAAGCCAAAGAATAGTGAATCTTTGGTTCCATTAGATAAAGGAAACTTATAATGTTCTCTAATAAAAAAATTATTTGTTCTTATTCCTTTTAGTAGAAAGGGAAAGGTTTTCTCCTCTGTACCTTCCGTGCCTTTTGGGACCTGCTAATCTTGCATGATTTATTCTACAGGCTGTCAGTTAAATCTCAAAGGCCATGTAATCAGGTAACCTGCTCGCTCACATGTTTGTGTTATTATCAGTTGTCTCAACATAAATTATTCATTAGGAAACAGTTCAAGATTTTGAATCTTCATGTTAGTGTACCCTTTTACTTTCATGGCTCTTGAGTCTTCTTCAGTGCAATTTAGTAATTAGCAAAGTATGGGGATATATTTTTTGGCTCTTATTTTCTGATTATGAGCTTTAAAATGAAGAAACTGGTATTCATTTAGGACTTTTGTTTTCCAGGATGTTTCTGATTGGTGTTTCTTAAGTTAATCAATGAGAGTTTAGAAGGGAAAGCCTGGTTCTTTTAGATGTATCAGGTCCTATCTCTCTTTTAAGATGGGATATAAAATTTGATATTGCAAATGCTTTTTGTAGATACATCTCAGAGGGTTTTCAGATCTTGCATTTATTTCAAGCTCAAAAGTTGTTAATTTTATGACATTCATTTCCCACATTTCAATTCAAAAAGTTAGTACGTGAAGCATATGCTTCATAGGGCAGATAACTGAGTCTACAGGTGAAATGCTTTATAGGTTAAGTAGTAAGAAATCCTCTATGTAATATCTTAACCATTATGGTACATTTCTCCTCCCTCTTGGTCTCTAATATGTGTAATTATGTCATCACGCTTATTGTTTGCAGCCTTGGAGTGCCGAGATGCCAAACTTTAGCTTGTTCTCAGCAGATGCAGTTCAACAAAGTGTTCTGAACATCACTGGAGACAGTTCTGGAGAACAATCTATTGCTGGAAATCTGCATGCTGAAAATATGGATCTTTATTTCGCCTCAAATTCTTCAAAGAGTGATATTACTTGCACATTTGGTGCAATGAATAAGTCTTCAGCACTTTCATCTGATAGACTTCATGTTGAGGAATCTGTTGAATCTAAAATTTCAAATTCTGACAATAAACTACATGATACAGAGGCAAATCTGAGAAGCAAGGCTTTGCCATCCAATATTCGAGTTAAGATAGAGCATTTTCTTTCTAATGAGTATGATGACAGGGGAGATTATGTGACACAGAATTCCACTAGTAATGTAATTCCTCTGAAAAGAGATTTGGGGGTTGATGATGTAGCTGCTAAGGATGAGTCTGACTCTCTGCCTTCAACAGATAGACCTAAGTTGTCTCCAACCAGAAAATGTAGGTTAAGTGTCTCTAGAGATCTCAATGATCAAAATAAGACTGAGCCACCATCTGATAAACAGGAAATTGGTCTCTTAAATGCAGTGAAGCTGTCTATTTCAGAATCTAATGATTACAGACTTTCAAAGTTGACAGAGCATAAACCTAGTAACAGACAGGAGAAGGGGACTTATGATTCCAAGTCCGTTTCTTCTTTTCCATCTGCTATTTCTGTCAAAACTGAACCTGCTCTAAGCACTGAAATTGGTCAAGAAGAAAAAACATATCAGGGAAATTCTCCGTCTCTTATTTTGCTACCATTGAAAACTGAGGAAACAACATATATGGAAGCTTCTGAAGATGAATTGGATCATATGTCACTTTGGGATCGACTTATGCTACTATTCACTGAAACCTCACCTAGCTCAAAAAAGTCTAAGAATCTCAGGTGGCCAATTAGAAACGCATCTTCAATTCTAGGTTCAGGTCTTGGTGTTTTAGAATCTGATGAATCAGTAACTGTCACCCGTCCACGTAAAAGGAGAAGAACTGCCACGTAATATTTCTCATTGTTTAAGACATTTTTAATTTTGTGGCTTTGTCCACTAAAGCTTTGGGTTTATGGTTCTTTATATTTTTGTTGTCTAGAAACTCTGCTGAAACAGCACTGGAAGAAGATGTTCCGGGACTCCTAAAGGTAGAGTCAATAGATTTATTATCTCTTACTTCCTCGTTATTATTGCATGCCAAAACTTGTTAATGCTGGATGTATATATGACTGCCTATGAGATTTTGCAGGTCTTGATTGATAAGGGTGTGTCAGTTGAAGATATTAAGCTATATGGGGAACCAGAGAGTGATGAAGTCATAGATGAAACATTATGTGAAGACAGCTTCACGGAGCTTGAAGCTGTAATATGGAAGGTAGGATAATATTTTTGCTAGTGTTCTCTTTTCCACTCTTCCTTTTTTCCATGGATGGATGCTCGTTTGTCAATTTATCTCGCTTAAGAATATGAAGATTTTAACTACTTCATTATCCTCTCATGAATAATTATCTGTTCATTAGGTGCCGCTTCAAGATTTTACCTTCTTTCCATGTTTCTATAGTGAAATCTGGCAATGTCATGTGTAGTTGTATAATGTGATACGTTTTTGAGTTCAGGTATGGACAGGGCATGTCATATTCCTTGTGCAGGGTATACTGATGTTTATAGCTAGTTTGAATTTCACTTCTTTTGCTTGTTCTCTGGGGCAAGTGTGTTTTGTCAAACTAAAGATAAAGTATTAGGAGTTTAAACATTAAATGAGACAACATTATATAAAAAAGAGGTAAGTTACAGGCCTGCTCTAATTAAATCAAGGTTTGTTTTCTATCCAGTGGCTCGGATGACTAGGACCTTAAATTCTAAAAGTTTGTCATATCATGCTTGTTGTTTTCTTGTTAAATATACCTGTAAGTCTGTAACATTATTTTGCATTATGTTGTTTAAATCTCATACGAGTATAATAATATGTGGATGTATGTAAGTTTCTTGCTTAGCCTTTGTATCTGTTATCCATTAAGCGCCTAGCGACTTTCCTTCCAAATCTGCTTTTGATAATACTAGTATACTACAAATACCTAAAGTATGCTTCACGATGTATGTAAGCATCTATGTTAATTAAAATGTTGTTTCCATAAACCTAAGGTAAGCTTAAAGTTAAATCTGTTCATATGCTGCAGATATTCTCACAACGAGAATCCTTGCTAAAGGTTACTCCTCTATGCTGCTCCAAAGAAACGAAAGTGATCTACTGCCTTGGATGTCTTCTTTCACTTGTTGAGCAGGTAAAGACATTTCTGGTCTATAAATCTGGTTACCTATTATATGCATGCTTAATTACCTATTACTCCATCGTTTCTTTTCAATGAAATCGAGGGCATCCTGATCTGTTACCTGCCAGTATTATAATCACTATATATCTTGCAGGCACGCATTTTAAGAAGCAAGAAGTGGCCGGCTGAATGGGGTTGGTCTCGAGATCTTCAGGCTTTCATATTTGTTTTTGAAAAACACAACAGGTTTGTCTTGGCTCAAAAGTTTGATGTTGTGATGCTATTCAATAATATCTATTGATGATGGACTATGTGCAGAATTGTTTTGGAGCGCCCTGAATATGGCTATGCAACATATTTCTTTGAGATGCTCGATTCTGTATCCGTTGTCTGGCAGATCAGACGCCTTGTGACTGCTATGAAGCTTACTGGGTGTGGCCGCATTTCCCTACTTGAGAATAGAGTACTAACGGTAAAAAAGTTCAATTTTTCTGATTCAAGGCAGAAAATAAACTTTGTAAACAAGCCCAACAAACTACCTTCCACCATTTTTCACCTGACTATCTTTCTTTCTTTCTACTTGAGTATCTCTAGTGATTCACCCACTTTCATTAACCTTAATTATATGGTTTAGTTTGTGAAGAGTGTAGTTGATGTCTTAAAGTCTGCTTTTTCCCCCCCTGGTTCAGGTTGGAGAAGACTTGTCTGAAGGAGAAGCGGGGGTATTAGCCCAGTATGGGTGGGTCCCAAACACGGGGCTAGCCACAATGCTGAACTATTGTGGGAGAGTCGTTCACGACACGAACAAAGAAAGGGATGGAAATGAATGGAGGCAAAAAATAGGCAAGATGCTTGTAGATGGCTACAATGGAGGCTGTTTGTTGCCTCGGTTTGACGTGAAGAAACCCGAGGAGAATGAAGAAAGCACACCATTCCCAGAAGTCAAGATGGAAATATAGAGACCCTATTTGGCGTTGCTGTAGACTAGATTGTATTTGTACATAAGCTTTTAGCCAAGCGTTGTGGTGTTATTGACATTCTAAGATATCTTGCTGATGCCTAAAATTTCTCAATGTAGGAAATAATTGTAGCTCATTTTTGAATCTAAGAAGGGCATATGACAACTACAGAGGCTATTTGAGCAAAAGCCCAATCTGGCAGTGATCTTCCATTTGTATACTCACAAGTCACAAGTCATCAGTTTAGTTTAAAAAAGGATGGAATGAATTGAGATTATTGTTCTTTTTCTTTGTTCTCATCCTCTCTTTGTATTTGTATGATTTACCTAGTTTCTCTATTTTTGTCGCTTCATCTTCTAATTTTTATCGATTTATATACATTCAGGAAACCATAAATGTTGTAGATAAACTTTTTATTTCATAATCATTTTTAATACATAATAGTATAACATGTACGTGATAATATTCCATGTATCAATATAACATGATATATATCATTATCACTACGTTTTTATACAACAAAAATGCTATAGATAAATACGCCTTGATCTGAATGGCGGTTGCTTTTCGCCTCTTGCCTCATAATAGAACTCTTATGGTTTTTGTTCGTTTTTCACCTTTTTTTTCAGTGGGTTAGACAATAGTTGTACGAAAAAACTACCTAAACTAGCTTAAAAATTAATGTTATTTGTAGTCGTTTTTCCTATACATACATCACCGGAACAAGACCGTTTACTCTACATCTTAAATCCTAAATTAAAATTGATAACTAAAGTGTATATATCTCCTTTTCATAGACAAAATTACATGAACAAAGGCAACGTCGGCTTACATCAGCAAATTACTTAGGAAATCGATCGAGTGAGAAGTATCATCTCAATAGATAATATATTTCCACTAGGCTAGATGTCATCACAAACCTTTTCACTGTAAAGTAAATACGAGTAATAAAACTTGTACATTAATCACATGGAATATGTGTACGTACTAAGGCGGCAGTATTTTGTCAACTCACTAAACTAATGTAAATAAAAGATCCATAGTAATAATGGAGTCTTTTAACTTTGAAAAAGTACAAATAACCAACGCTTAATTAATCTTATCGTTCATTATCCAACTTCAGATTGAGTGCTTATAGTTTTGGTGATAGAGAAGGTCTTGGCTTCACGAAGATAATGCCACGCTTCCTCTAACTAGTGCCCACCCACACTCAGTAAATCAGTATGGAAAGCCATTATAGAACATGCCATTAACAAGAATAACAAACCAAAATTGATTTAAAAATTATGAAAAGAAACGAAGTAGACCCCTCTTTCTCTTTTCATTCTATGTAGGAATTTAAGTTGGTAGGATTTTGATACTTATGTGCAAAGCTCATTATGCAAATTGGTATTGCTGTGACCTCAAACTTAAAAAATTCATCAAAAATAGTGAAGTGAAGTTAGGAGGTTTATTTTTATATCTCAAATAATAATTTCAAACTTGTTGGAGCCCAGATATTCGCGATCTCGCAATCAACACCTCGCGAGATCTGACCTTCAGTAAATCTTCAAATACTGGAGACCTTCCTTACGCAAACTGAAGCAACAACTTGTGACACATCTTCATCTGGATCAAAATGTGCTATTCTCCTCTGTTCTTTATGTTCTTCAGTCCCTAAGATACCTGCACAACCAAACCGGAAGGTTGGACCCCCTGATTTGGCTCTCCGACGCCCAAGTCAGTAATAGCCACAGATAATTGAACCCGATGCCTCAAACAACAATAGAGTAAAGTAAAACAGAGGGAAGATAATGATCGAAGTAATGACGAAATCAATGAAACCTCGTGAGCCAACTCAATGAAACAGTAAATGATGAAACTCAACCAAACGTGATGATTCGCACCTCAAAAGCACGATGACGGTATCGAGAGCCAGAATCCAGGTACCGATCATCCGATTCTCTACTAAAAGAGATGAATCGGGATCAGAGAGACGAGCTCGGAAATGAGTAATCGCCTTACGTGTTTACTCTCTAGCTCAAGGGGGGAGGAAGATGCTCTCAATTGCCACTGCCCTTTCTCTCTCCTTTCGGTTAGGATTTATATCTAGGTCGCGGGCCCCACACAATCAGGTGTTATTCTTTATACCTATTGGGCCTCTCATTGGGTTTTCCGTTTCGATCTCTTCAATGACTTCTTGGGCTCGCGGTTCTCCAGACCGTCGCGAACCGGGTTCGTATTCACCGCGAGAACCGGGTCCAACATCCAGCCCCCCAAGTCCTTGGCTTCTCCATTGGATTTAATTTCTATGATCATGTTAATTGAGACCCAACTCAAATTGTCTCCATTCAGTTCATCGAAGTCACCGGAGTCCGCCATTGGTGAGCTCTCCTTCTCTCTGCTAAGAACGGTGCAACGGGGAGCAAATGAATTGGCTAAAGTCAACGGAGGACATTCTCAAGGTACTCTGCGTGCATTCAAGGTGTTGAATAAATGTTTATCTAATCTAGTCTAATCTAATATAATATAAAAATCGCGAAAAGAGAAAATTAAAGGTCATATTAAATACCTTTGCATTTTTATTGGTTAATATCATTAATTAATTTAGTATTATCATTTTATAATTGGTGTATTTTATACATCATAAATGGGTGAAACTCCATACAAAAATTGAATGTGTGAAAAATTATATAGAATTAAAATTTAGATTTTTATAATCAAAATGTATATTATTTGAACATTTATAGAATTAAAACTCCATAAAAAATTCAATGTTGAAGTGTTTTCAATGTTTTACATTCAAGGAGTTTTAGAGTTCACCAAAAAGATAAAATGAGATTTTTATAATCAAAATGGATCATCATCTCCAGCTAAATAAATTTTTGTTTTGAAGATTACTCCAGAAGTTGGTAAAAATTTCAAATTTTGTCTTATATAATATCAGCATATATAATATCATCATGAATTAGATATCCAAATTAATTTCTAGAGAAACCCAACAAAAAGCAATCAAGAAGACTATCAATCAAAAACTTATAACCTTTTATATCACACAATATGTAGAATATTTGCTTAAAAAATAAATTTTACACAATAAATAAAATAAAATGTATATAACGCTGATGACTTTTTCATATAAATCAGTAACGTTTATATAAAATAATATAGACCCGCGTGTAGCACGGGCTAAAAATGCTAGTAATATATATAAAGGGTGAGAATCCCATAATAAACCCTCTCTTAGAGATAAATAAGAATGAATCTAAGCCATTGGATGTCTTAGCATCCAATGGCTTAGATTAAACTAGTTACCCCCACTACAAGTGGGGGTAGTTGTGGTGGTCCGGCGACCTCCCGGCGACCACCCGGTGGTTGTCCGGCGACCGGAAGTCCGGCGGAGGTCCGGCGGCGGTCCGGCGGAGGTCCGGCGGTGGTCCAATAATAAATGAAAAGGTTAAAGTATAAAATGAAAATTTTAAGTCTAATTCAAATTGGTGAACATTTAAATATAATGTGATGAACATTTAGATATAATGTGATGAACATTTAATTATAATGTGATGAACATTCTCTTGGTGAACATGAAATTAAAATGTGATGAACATATACTAGAGTATATCAAAATGAATGTTTATAAACATTTTGATGAACATTTATGAACAACGTGATGAACATTTAATTATAATGTGATGAACATTGTGTTGGTGAACATTAAAATGTGATGAACATTCAGTAGAGTATATCAAAATGAACGTTTATAAACATTTTGATGAACATTTATGAACAGCGTGATGAACATTTAAGCTAATTGTAATGAACTTTTGAGTAATGAACATTTTATTAAATTCTTGTGAACATTTAAGGATGTTTGATGAACATTTAAGTATGAGATGATGAACATTTAGGTAATTTTTTATAAAGATCAAGTGTTTTTCTACTCGAAATTATATTAAAGTGATGTTTGATGAACATTTAAGTAAGAGAAGATGAACATTTATCAACATTTTGATGAACATTTAACTCGATTGTAATGAACTTTGGCTAATGAACATTTTATTAAATTCTTGTGAACATTGAAGTATGAGATGATGAACATTTAAGTATGAGATGATGAACATTTAGATGAACATTCAATTGGTGAACTTTTATGTATAATGTGATGAACATTCATTAGAGTATGTACAAATGAACATTGTGATGAACATTTATGAACACTTGATGTTCATCAAAAATTGGTGAACATTTAAGTAGAATGTGATGAACATTCAGTTGGAAAACTTTTAAGTATAATGTGATGAACATTTATGAACACTTGATGTTCATCAAAAATTGATGAACATTTAAGTAGAATGTGATGAACATTTATGAACACTTGATGTTCATCAAAGATGGTCCGGCGGTGGTCGGGCGGGGGTCCGGCGGGGGTCCGGCGGTTCTCCGGCGGCGGTCCGGCGGTGGGGACAAGGGGTGCCACGTGTCATCATATGGGCTCTTGGATCTCTCTTGATCCAAGGCTCCACATTCATTCTCATTTATCATTTTAACAAGTATTATTACATGACTCTTTTCCATATATAAATAAATACAATTAACAAGGAAAACAAACTCGAGAGGATGGAAGGCTTAGGAGCGCATTGCAAATAATATACACAAATGTTATAGACGATGTATATAATTTTTTTTTGGTGATACATGTCATTTGTGATGTATAACATAATGTGTGAATGTTTGTGTATGCATGTCACAATATTCATATACATCGTCCGCAAATTTCGATCTTCATACTCTGTACTCCGGTAGTATAAAAGAAAGAACTAAGCCATTCATTCAGTCTTCCATCCCATTTTTTCATTTTCCCCCATATGAAATACTAATAACGGGCTGGAATGCTCATGGACCAAAGTGGCAAAGCTCTTTGGCGCACTTCTGAAGAACATCGTAGAAACCTACACTCATGATTGTACAAGATATATAGTTTCTTTTCTTTCTTTTTTGTTCTCAAATATATAAAAGGAATCATAAGAATATAGTAGAAACACTCAACAACAAGAGAGTTTTGATTAATCAGAATCTCGATCATCATAAAACTATTCAATATTATCTCTTCTTTGATCTTGTTATTGTTGTGGTAGACAAACGACATACAAAAAAGTCACTCGCAAAATTAGGATGGCGTGCGTGGAGTGGATTATATAATTTATATTATATGATGGAAAAGTATCATATATCATTATATGAAGAATTATTGTAATATGAAATGCAAAATAGAAAATTGATGTTCAAAAATATAAGGTAAAAACGCTTTAGATTTTTGACCCAATGTAAAAAATATAAATCAGTGATAAAAACTACGGAGTACAATTTAAAAAGGGTGAGAATCCCATAATAAACCCTCTCTTAGAGATAAATAAGAATGAATCTAAGCCATTGGATGTCTTAGCATCCAATGGCTTAGATTAAACTAGTTATCCCCACTACAAGTGGGGGTAGTTGTGGTGGTCCGGCGACCACCCGGTGGTTGTCCGGCGGCGGTCCGGCGGCGGTCCGGCGGAGGTCCGGCGGCGGTCTGGCGGGGGTCCGGCGGGGGTCCGGCGGCGGTCCGGCGGGGGTCCGGCGGCGGTCCGGCGGCGGTCCGGCGGCGGTCCGGCGGCGGTCCGGCGAGGGTCCGGTGGAGGTCCGGCGGTGGTCCGGCGGTGGTCCAATAATAAATGAAAAGGTTAAAGTATAAAATGAAAATTTTAAGTCTAATTCAAATTGGTGAACATTTAAATATAATGTGATGAACATTTAGATATAATGTGATGAACATTTAGATATAATGTGATGAACATTTTATTATAATGTGATGAACATTCTCTTGGTGAACATGAAATTAAAATGTGATGAACATATACTAGAGTATATCAAAATGAATGTTTATAAACATTTTGATGAACATTTATGAACAACGTGATGAACATTTAATTATAATGTGATGAACATTGTGTTGGTGAACATTAAAATGTGATGAACATTCAGTAGAGTATATCAAAATGAACGTTTATAAACATTTTGATGAACATTTATGAACAGCGTGATGAACATTTAAGCTAATTGTAATGAACTTTTGAATAATGAACATTTTATTAAATTCTTGTGAACATTTAAGGATGTTTGATGAACATTTAAGTATGAGATGATGAACATTTAAGTAATTTTTTATAAAGATCAAGTGTTTTTCTACTCGAAATTATATTAAAGTGATGTTTGATGAACATTTAAGTAAGAGAAGATGAACATTTATCAACATTTTGATGAACATTTAACTCGATTGTAATGAACTTTGGCTAATGAACATTTTATTAAATTCTTGTGAACATTGAAGTATGAGATGATGAACATTTAGATGAACATTTAATTGGTGAACTTTTATGTATAATGTGATGAACATTCATTAGAGTATGTACAAATGAACATTGTGATGAACATTTATGAACACTTGATGTTCATCAAAAATTGGTGAACATTTAAGTAGAATGTGATGAACATTCAGTTGGAAAACTTTTAAGTATAATGTGATGAACATTTATGAACACTTGATGTTCATCAAAAATTGATGAACATTTAAGTAGAATGTGATGAACATTTATGAACACTTGATGTTCATCAAAGATGGTCCGGCGGCGGTCCGGCGGTGCTCCGGCGGCGGTCCGACGGTTCTCCGGCGGCGGTGGTCCGGCGGTTCTTCGGCGGCGGTCCGGCGGTGGGGACAAGGGGTGCCACGTGTCATCATATGGGCTCTTGGATCTCTCTTGATCCAAGGCTCCACATTCATTCTCATTTATCATTTTAACAAGTATTATTACATGACTCTTTTCCATATATAAATAAATACAATTAACAAGGAAAACAAACTCGAGAGGATGGAAGGCTTAGGAGCGCATTGCAAATAATATACACAAATGTTATAGACGATGTATATAATTTTTTTTTGGTGATACATGTCATTTGTGATGTATAACATAATGTGTGAATGTTTGTGTATGCATGTCACAATATTCATATACATCGTCCGCAAATTTCGATCTTCATACTCTGTACTCCGGTAGTATAAAAGAAAGAACTAAGCCATTCATTCAGTCTTCCATCCCATTTTTTCATTTTCCCCCATATGAAATACTAATAACGGGCTGGAATGCTCATGGACCAAAGTGGCAAAGCTCTTTGGCGCACTTCTGAAGAACATCGTAGAAACCTACACTCATGATTGTACAAGATATATAGTTTCTTTTCTTTCTTTTTTGTTCTCAAATATATAAAAGGAATCATAAGAATATAGTAGAAACACTCAACAACAAGAGAGTTTTGATTAATCAGAATCTCGATCATCATAAAACTATTCAATATTATCTCTTCTTTGATCTTGTTATTGTTGTGGTAGACAAACGACATACAAAAAAGTCACTCGCAAAATTAGGATGGCGTGCGTGGAGTGGATTATATAATTTATATTATATGATGGAAAAGTATCATATATCATTATATGAAGAATTATTGTAATATGAAATGCAAAATAGAAAATTGATGTTCAAAAATATAAGGTAAAAACGCTTTAGATTTTTGACCCAATGTAAAAAATATAAATCAGTGATAAAAACTACGGAGTACAATTTAAAAAGGGTGAGAATCCCATAATAAACCCTCTCTTAGAGATAAATAAGAATGAATCTAAGCCATTGGATGTCTTAGCATCCAATGGCTTAGATTAAACTAGTTATCCCCACTACAAGTGGGGGTAGTTGTGGTGGTCCGGCGACCACCCGGTGGTTGTCCGGCGGCGGTCCGGCGGAGGTCCGGCGGCGGTCTGGCGGGGGTCCGGCGGGGGTCCGGCGGCGGTCCGGCGGGGGTCCGGCGGCGGTCCGGCGGCGGTCCGGCGGGGGTCCGGCGGCGGTCCGGCGGCGGTCCGGCGAGGGTCCGGCGGCGGTCCGGCGAGGGTCCGGTGGAGGTCCGGCGGTGGTCCGGCGGTGGTCCAATAATAAATGAAAAGGTTAAAGTATAAAATGAAAATTTTAAGTCTAATTCAAATTGGTGAACATTTAAATATAATGTGATGAACATTTAGATATAATGTGATGAACATTTAGATATAATGTGATGAACATTTTATTATAATGTGATGAACATTCTCTTGGTGAACATGAAATTAAAATGTGATGAACATATACTAGAGTATATCAAAATGAATGTTTATAAACATTTTGATGAACATTTATGAACAACGTGATGAACATTTAATTATAATGTGATGAACATTGTGTTGGTGAACATTAAAATGTGATGAACATTCAGTAGAGTATATCAAAATGAACGTTTATAAACATTTTGATGAACATTTATGAACAGCGTGATGAACATTTAAGCTAATTGTAATGAACTTTTGAATAATGAACATTTTATTAAATTCTTGTGAACATTTAAGGATGTTTGATGAACATTTAAGTATGAGATGATGAACATTTAAGTAATTTTTTATAAAGATCAAGTGTTTTTCTACTCGAAATTATATTAAAGTGATGTTTGATGAACATTTAAGTAAGAGAAGATGAACATTTATCAACATTTTGATGAACATTTAACTCGATTGTAATGAACTTTGGCTAATGAACATTTTATTAAATTCTTGTGAACATTGAAGTATGAGATGATGAACATTTAGATGAACATTTAATTGGTGAACTTTTATGTATAATGTGATGAACATTCATTAGAGTATGTACAAATGAACATTGTGATGAACATTTATGAACACTTGATGTTCATCAAAAATTGGTGAACATTTAAGTAGAATGTGATGAACATTCAGTTGGAAAACTTTTAAGTATAATGTGATGAACATTTATGAACACTTGATGTTCATCAAAAATTGATGAACATTTAAGTAGAATGTGATGAACATTTATGAACACTTGATGTTCATCAAAGATGGTCCGGCGGCGGTCCGGCGGTGCTCCGGCGGCGGTCCGACGGTTCTCCGGCGGCGGTGGTCCGGCGGTTCTTCGGCGGCGGTCCGGCGGTGGGGACAAGGGGTGCCACGTGTCATCATATGGGCTCTTGGATCTCTCTTGATCCAAGGCTCCACATTCATTCTCATTTATCATTTTAACAAGTATTATTACATGACTCTTTTCCATTTAAAAATGCCTTAGTTTTCTGGGTCCTCTTCCGGTGGAAAGGGCTCTTAGAATGAGAAATGAGAATAATATACATCCCTTGGAAATGTCCACATTTGACCGTTGACCGTCGACAATGTGCACATATTTTTTTGGCCAAAAAAAATAAAATTGGCGGGACTGTTGACCGTCGACAATGTGTAGAAAATGTGCACATATTGTTTTGGCCCCAAAAAAAATATTTGACGAAAAAATTTGGCGGGACTGTTGACCGTTAAAAATGTGCAAATATTTTTTTGGCCCAAAAACAAATATTTAGCGAAAAAAAAATTCGCAGGACTGTTGATCGTTGATAATGTGCACATTTTGTGTAGAAAATGTGCACATATTTTTTTGGCACAAAAACAAATATTTGGCGGGAAAAAAAATCGGCGGGACTGTTGACCGTTGATCGTTGAAATTGTGCACATATTTTTTTAGCCCAAGAAAAAAATTTGACTGTTTAGTGTCGGTCAATTTTTTTTTTTCACCTGATTTGTGTGCATAAAGAAGAAATGTGCACATTTTTTTATCATGATGCGCACATTTTATTTGTAAAATGTGCACATTATAACTAATGTGTCTATTTTGTGCAGAAAATGTGCACATATAACTTTGTCTTAAAAACGAATGTCTGTCATGAAAAAAATTGGTGGAACGAATGTCTGTTTGAGAAAAAATTTGCAAATCTTATTATATTGTGCCTATTTTGTGTAGAAAATGTGCACATGTAATTTTGGCCCAAAAACGAAAGTTTTTCATGGAAAAAAAGCTTTGAAAAACAAGTTCAAAAATTGTGTTGGGAAAGATGTGCACATCTTATAAAACTAATGTGCCTATTTTGTGTAGAAAATATGCACATGTAATTTTGTCATGAAAACGAAAGTTTTTTATTAAAAAAGAGCTCGTCAAAACAAGTTCAAAAGTTGTGTTTGGAGAAAATGTGCACACCTTATACATCTAAATGTGCACATGTAATTTTAGCCTAGAAACGAAAGTTTCTCATTGAAAAAGGTTTGAAAAACACAAGTTAATATTTTGTGTTTGGAAAAATGTGCACAACTTATACAACTATTGTGCAAAAAAATGTGCACATATAATTCTGGGACAGAAATGAAAATTTGCTGGAAAAAAAGAGCTCGTAATAAAACAAGTTCAAAATTGTGCTTGGAAAAACAATGCACATCTTATACTATTTATGTGCACATTTTGTGTAGAAAATGTGCACATATTTTTTTTGGCCCAGAAATAAATGTTTGCAGGGAAAAAAAAATCGTCGGCAAAATTTTTGGCGGGAATTTTTTTTGACCGGTCAAAGTTTTACAGTTGACCGGAGTTGACTGTTGATTTTTTGAGAGAGTTAATCTACACCCTTAGTTTGATTTTGATCTAAAGCCTAATATTAATTCTCACTTCCCACCTTAAATTTCATTCTCACTTGATCATTTTCCTAGTTTTCTTAATAATCATATTTTTTGAAGCAATGCTAAAAAACTAAGATATTTTTCACTTATACTTTTTAACCTCCATCATACACTTTTTTCCATATATTTTAAGAGATAGTGTCGGGTGAGAAAATAACTTTTAAAATACGAACGTGAAAATGATGCACATTAGTAGTAAATTGATGAACATTTAGTACTAATTTGGTGCACATTCATTGACAAACTTAAAAACATCCAAAATTTAAAGAACATTCATCTTTGTAGATATTATAAACTTAGAAATTAGAACATAGTTAGTTAAACAAGGTAAGAGAAACTCTCATGATTTATAGATATTATAATTTTATGGGAATTAAGGTTCCTGTGTTTTTTTCTTAAACCAAACCCACGAAAAAAATAATCTACTTTCTAAATAAGTTCAACTTTATGAGAAATACAACATGAACCAAACAATGACTAATTATTCAGAGTTATGATAAAATCACATATCGATCACTCACATAGCCCAACTTAAGAAGTTATCATTTTTGGTAAATACTTTACTAGTCTAATTTAAGGAATAAAACAAGATGACTTAGGCCCCGTTCCGCAAGAATTATGCTACCTCCCCACTTCAACTTTAACCCACTTAAACTCCCACTTAATACAACTTTTACATAAGCTATCCCCATATGAAGCAAAATGAGCAACTTTAATCCACTTAATACAGCTTCAACCCACTTAATAGTTAATACAGCTTCAACCCAAAAAGCAGCTTCAACTTTCATTTTGTTCATACTTGTCGAACGGGGCTTAACTATACCTAAAGGGAAATAAACTGTGATATTCTGAAATAAACCGGATTGATTAGAGTCCCATTTCACACACGAATTATTTGAAATTCTTTTAGCTCAACTCAATGAGCCTCTGATTAAAACTGTACATATGTTCTTCCACTCTTAAGATGGGCCCATATATTTACAAAGTCTTTATTTGGCACACCCTAAAAGTTTATTTAACACACCCATACATTCGTCACGAAGGTATTTGGTCAGACATTCGTCACGAAGGTATATGGCCAGACATTCGTCACGAAGGTTTGAAGGACATCCGTCACGAAGGTATTGGGGAGATTCGTCACGAAGGTATTGGAGAGATCCGTGACGAATCTTTTTTTTTTTAAAAATAAAAAATTCAGAATCTTGTAGAGAATTTCGATACGAGTCCGTGCATATAAAATACGTCCAAAACGGACATCGTTTGCCCTTCCAAAAGCCCTAAAAACAAAACAGTCGTTTTTGTTAAGTTCGTAATATTTAAACATAATGCATAATTATAAAAAAAATAAAAAATTCAGAATCTTGTAGAGAATTTCGATACGAGTCCGTGCATATAAAATACGTCCAAAACGGACATCGTTTGCCCTTCCAAAAGCCCTAAAAACAAAACAGTCGTTTTTGTTAAGTTCGTAATATTTAAACATAATGCATAATTATACTTTATAATTAATAAACTAGTGATATTAAATGATAATATACAATTATAGTATATAAATTTAATTGCATGATTTTTAACTATAATATATAATTATATTATACAAATACTAAATTTATATAAGGTTTTGCTTTTACAAACTTAACGCATGCGACTATTTTGTTTTGGAGGCTTTTGGAAGGGCAAACGATGTCCGTTTTGGACGTATTTTATATGCACGGACTCGTATTGAAATTCTCTACAAGATTCTGAATTTTTTATTTTTTTAAAAAAAAATATTCGTCACGGATCTCTCCAATACCTTCGTGACGAATCTCCCCAATACCTTCGTGACGGATCTCCCGAATACCTTCGTGACGGATGTCCTTCAAACCTTCGTGACGAATGTTTGGCCATATACCTTCGTGACGAATATCTGACCAAATACCTTCGTGACGAATGTATGGGTGTGTTAAATAAACTTTTAGGGTGTGCCAAATAGTAAGCGCCTATATTTATCTTCCACATATATTACACACTCACAGACCAGTGGACTGTGAAATGATGATGGAATATATTTTTATAGATTAGCCAATATGTAGACGATAATGGAATATATTCTACCAACTTCAAACAGATATAAGATTTTGTTCAAAAGTACACAATAGTTTGTGGCCTAGTTTGTTGACAAAAACTTCACCAACTTGATGGTGATCCAGCCAATCAACATATAGGATTACACATACAAACATTTTCACTTGCCAAGGTTGTTTGCTGGACTCGTCACTCTTTGACACTTGTCATATTTGGGTTCATTAATTAGTACATTTAAAGTAACTTTGTTTCTATAATAAGGATAATATATAATTTTTTCTTTGATTATCTTAGAACTAGTGCAAGACCCCGTGTCATGCACGGGGATATAATTATATAATTATTTGATAATAATTTTATAATCGGTTTTGACATATGTTTTATATAATTTATAATATTTTATACTGTTACAACCTCAATAAATACATATAATAAATAAAATATATTAATGTAAATTTCATTGGTTACCTATCAAATTTTTAGTGGATAATTAAAAATATAATTGATATTGAGTTTTATTAAGTTCTTGTTATTTTTTAACATGGTTAGATATTTATAGTTTTATATCTACTTCAAATTTCATTATATATCAAAGTAAAATAGATGAATAATAATTAGATAGATTAAGTTTAGTTAAACCTAGAAAATAATTTGCTCCAAATTAATGATTTTATTTTTCTTTATGTAATTTGTAATATGTTAATAATGTTTTAAAAAAATAAAGAAATAGCCTAACAATTTTCCTAAACTCACTCTAAGAGCTTAAAAAGACTCATCTTTAATATATAAGATATAAGATAGATGAGTATTAAACATTTATTTATGAAAACTGAAATTTTAATAAAATTCGAGAATATATCAGTCTTTAATCTACACTCTAAAAACAGAAATTAGAAATTAATTTTTCCGAAGGTAATTTTTTTTAAAGTTAGCATATTTCCTCGTCTATATTTTATCAAGGACATAATTAACTTTATTATATAAAAAGAAAAAAGAAGAGCCTACACAATTCACCTTATAATACATCCTTTAAGGAAAGGTATTTCTTTGTTTCTTCAAAAAAGAAAAAAAGAAATGACATCTTTTACGGAGAAAAACTCCGCCCCCATTTTTTTATAACTGACACCCGCTTTGGGCGCATCGCGGATGCGTCCAAAACATTTTAAAAAAAATCCGGTTCAGTTTTGGGCGCATCCAGAGTGCGCCCAAGATTGACCCGGTTTAAAAAAAAAAATTGGACGCACCCGGAATGCGCCCAAAGCGAGTGCCAGTTATAAAAAACCGGGTGCGGGGTTAAACGGCCTTAGAGTTTCTTTAAAAGGTTCGAAAAAAATTCCCCGTATTATTTGTGTCACTTGATTCGATCTTCTTTCCTTCTGATTCTGAACCTATTGATGTGTTCATTGACCTTTAATGAAACATTTATGAAGAATATCAAATGTTCATAGGCATCGTCAACCCTTCGCCAAGCCACTTCCAATCAACCATCAAAAGCCACCGACAAGACGTCGTCGAGTCATCGTCGAGCCAACATTGTCAAGATATATTGTCGACCCTTTGTTTAGACATCGCCAAGAAGTTGTTAAGACAAGCCACCTCGAGCCATCACGAAGCAACCGTCAAGATCGAAATAGATAATGTTGCCTTAATCGTTTGGTAATCTAGAGATGATGTTCTTCTCCTTGGTCCTAACGGTATTTAATATGTACTCTTGTAGATGTCTTGTAAGTATATTGTAGTAAATGTCTTGTAAGTATAGTATCTTGAAGATGTATTATAAATGTCTTGTAAGTATCTTGTAGATGTCTTGTAAGTATATTTATACTATCTTGAAGATGTATTATAAATGTCTTGTAAATGTATTGTAGTATCTTGTAAATGTATTATTAATGTCTTGTAAGTGTCTTGTAGGTGTTGACTTATAATTACAACATCATTGTTAATTAGCATGATTAATACGGAGTAATATAGTAATTTAGTTCATAGTAAGGGTCTATTTCATCAAGTCCATATGTAAACGAAATTATATTAAAATTTCGTTAGTATACTAAATAAAGTAACAAAGTTGATGATAAACTATATTTGATCATATCTTCAGTGGAACAACGATCTTTAAAACTCTTCATTATGACGTTATTAGGTAATTGGTTCTCTATCATCTTTCAGTTGTTCAATTGCAATAAAATATCTTATAAAATAAGTTATCAATAGTCCACGAATCTTGTAAAACCTGAAGATATGTAAAAGTTTCAAAATCTTCACGTAGTAAAATAATGACTAATTACAGAAATGATCGACGATGGTGGTAGTAGGTGGTTGTATGCAATTAGGTTAAAATCTTCTTAAAAGATTAAAAGAGAGGGCTAAATTTGTCTTTTTAATTTTCATGGGGTATATTTAATTAGAATTTTTTTGATAGATATGTTTTATTTATTTGCTAATCTAAAGGGTATATTTCCTCCTATTTTTTCTTCATTTTTCTTCCCCAACTGTTAAGGCTTCTTTTATCGTATTTTTTTTATTTGTTTGTACCTCTTAACGTACGGGTTTTGGTTGGTACGTTTTCCTATTTAAAAAGAACCTTTATCCAATAGTTTTATTCCACGTGGGAAAAGCACCATATCACTATCATGATTCCCTCGACCGTCCCAATTGTGATGACCCTTTGATTTGCAAAAGTAAATGGAGATGAACTCTGAATCTGCCATGGATGGATCTTTAGCTCTGTTTAAACTTAATTTAATTAATTATTTATTTATAAAAGTCAAATGATTTTGTTATACCATCGAGTAAAAGCAGCTTGAATATAGTATATGTTCTCTTCCCCAAAAGCTATGTAACAAAAAGAAGAAATAAAAGGAGGTTGCTAACACAATAACACATAATTTTGGCCTACTTATTGAGTACTAACATTATTAATCAATGAGACGATGCTAGGGAGGGTTGGGTTTCAACAACAACGGGGGTTAAGGTGAGGACTACAGACAGTGCGCATAAACATAGTAATGTATATATGTGTTAAAAATGTCTGCATGCGCTGAGTTCATACATTATATATTGTGTGCAACATTAAAAAATGTTTCTATGTGTTACAATATTAGCGAGCATAACTTTTACGGTATAACTTTTTGTATGGAGTATATAGATTCTTGAAATTCTATTCATCTGCAATTCTGCACCCATGTTTATACTACTAGATTCTTCATATCTTAAACAGAATAAATAGTCTTGTCTTACGCTGGCTAGATTAACAAATACTTCAGTAGATTATTTGAAAGTAATACTGTTTTGTTAAATTTAGTCTAATATTTTTGAGAAAAGATTATATATGAGATGGGGTTATCAAAGTTAATTGCAATGCCCTTATAACTTTCTCCTCCACTCCTCCATTGTCCCGGATCTAACCATCCACCACCACCACCCGTTCACTACTTCGGATCATGCCCTTATAACTTTCTCTTTAGGCATTAATAAAGCCAAAATGAAACTTTCTTTCTACGGAAGCCAAACTAGAAGCTCTCCATGCTGAATTTCTAAATCAACCTGGTAATCCTACCATCCTGAAACAAATTACCACACACTCTACTAAATACAAAAACCTCCTCAATTTTCAAACCGAATATTGGAGACGTAGAGCTAAAATTAAACATATTAGTAATAATGACCATAACACCAAATATTTCCATGTCATTTCTAAAATCCGTATGAATAAACAAGTTATCTCAAGTTTCTGCACCAAAGATGGCTTCACTATGCATGACCAAGATAGTATTTCTTCAACTATCACAATAGAAATGCTTAATAGATTCACTAGATGCCCCTTTACGGATATCTCGGATGAGGCCCTTTCTGTTATTCCAACCCTCATCTCTGATGATGACAATTTAAATCTGATTAAACCTCCTTCAGAAGCTGAGCTCAGGACCGCTATTTTTGACCAACCACCTGACAAAACGCCAGGCCCGGATGGCTTCCCCATTGAGTTCTACCAAAAATACTGGCCTATTCTTAAAAAATCTCTGCTTCCAGCTATCAAGGCTTTCTTCCATTCTGGTAATCTGCTTTCAGGCATTAATCATTCCTTCATTACCCTTATCTCGAAAAACGATTCCCCCACGTCTCTTAACCACTATAGACCAATTAGCCTTTGCAACTCTTCCTACAGGATTATTACAAAAATAATGGCAAACCGACTTAAGCCACTTCTTCAAAGAATTATCTCTCCTCACCAAGGTGCCTTTGTTGAAGGTAGGCTAATTCAAGATAATATTTTAGTCGCCCATGAAATCTTTCATTCCTTTCACAAAAACTCCAAAGGAAAGGTTGGATGGATGGCCCTGAAATTAGACATGGAAAAAGCATATGATAAATTAGACTGGAATTTTCTCTATAAGATTATGGAAAAAATTGGGTTTGGTCCCAAATGGATCTCCCTTATTAAATCTTGCCTCACTACCTCCTCCTATTCAGTCTTGGTCAACAATCAATCCGGAAAGGAATTCAAGCCTTCTTGTGGCATTCGACAAGGCGACCCTTTAGCCCCTGCCCTTTTTGTCATCTCTATGGAATTTCTGGCCCGAAAACTTTATGTTGAAGCTGCTTCTCCTAACCCAAGAGTAGGAATTACTCTCACCAATAGAGGAACTTCAATTCCCTTTCTAACCTTTGCTGACGACACCATTATCCTTGTAAACGCAAACCAAACAAATATCAATTTTATTAAAGAGCTATTAGATAATTTCTCCAAGCCACTCTGCTTAAGTATCAACTATCACAAAAGTTCACTACAGGCATCCAAAAATATCTCCAAAGCTCATGCTCTCGCATTAGCCTCCCTTATGAATATCCCTATCATTGGTTTTCTCATTCGTGATTCCTTAGGTCGTGTCTCCTTTATTGATCAACTTAGAATACCTGATTCTTCAGCTCTTGTCTCTGAGGCTGTTGCCCTACTCGAAAGCATTCGGGCTGCAATTCGTCTTAACATTAAAATATCATTATTGAAGGGGACAACCTGACCCTGATTCGAAGTATTCGGGACCCCCGGAGAGAGTCCCGTGGGATATTCGTTCTTTTGTCCTTGATATCAAAGAACTGCTTAAATTCTTTGATAATTTTAGGGTGTTTCATGTTGTTAGAGAATCTAACAGAGCTGCGGACTTCCTTGCTAAGAAGGAGTTCGACATTCAAGACCTCAGAAGTGGAATTGCAAGATGGAATGAAGTTTCCCTTCCCCATCAAATTACTAGTCTGAAGAGCGATCTTTTCTCCCTGCATTCGAGACTCTTTTTCGTTAGGGATTTCTTCAAAATCATTCGTGCGGATGATTTAGACGTAGTCTATGTGTAATAGATGGCCTTTTGTTTGCTCGTAAAAAAAAAAAAAGTTAATTGCAATGAACTTAGCTAGCTAGGCCGTGTTTGTAGCACTTTGTGACACTTGTAAGCTTCTTGGTTTCACTTGGTAGCGAATTATGATCAAGTATGCCATCTTCCACTTCTATAACCAACTTTACTTCCCCTTGCCCTCTTCGATAAGTTTTTTAATTCAGTTATGCTAATTTTTTATTCCTTTAAAAAAAAAAGCTAGTTTTTAATTGCAAAAATAGTTCTTTTAAAATATTTTTCAGTATTGGCAAAAATAGTTCTCAAGCATCATCGAAATTTTTACAAAGAAACTAATTATATTCTTCAATCTCACAAAGCAGGATATCATTCATTTTTAATATCATTGTCAATGCTTCTATAACAATCGGGATATAATATTTGAAGGAATTGTGTCCTTTAATCAAATGTGCAATTACTAATTATGAAATAGGACTATTTATGGAGATTAATAATCCAAATATTTTAGGAGTCGCATGCTATTGCTAGTGGCCAATACGACTTATGAGATTAATCAAGTTAAGCTCATGGCTAGAATAACTGGGTCCTATGAGGTCACACACTTAGAGTTTATGGACTGGATCAAGCGAATCCGCAGGCCCGGTAAGCCTATTGGATTTGAAGTACTTGGGAGAATTAAAGATATAGATTGATTATCAAGTAAAAAGATAATAGTTATCTATTACTTATTGATAGAAAGATATATATCTTGAGAGATATATGGTATAAGATAATATATATATATTAGATATATATTTCAAGAAGTTGAAAGATATTATATACCAAATATATAAAACTACTTAATGCAAGATTATGGATTGATCTAGATATATATGTACGTGGGTTTTAGGTCAAATGGACCAAGCCGTAATTGGCGTGAGTTCAAATACAAGATTTGTAGAGACAAATTTTTTGGACGAGAGTTTGATGAAACCTAGAGAATAAGTTCTCTTCACGTCCGCGTATCTTCTCCCTCGTTCTTAGGTTGTATTTTTGAGTTACTCGGTCTAGCAGAAGAGACTTAAAGGTGATCCAGTTTATTGCTCGTGTGGACTAATTAGAGGAGTCACACTTGAGGCTCTAATCTCTCCATTCCAGTGAGATTCAAACACACATCAAGAGATATTTATTCTTTCCTATGTACGATCTATTTAGTTTATGCATGAGATCCTTGGTTAGATGTTAGGAAAACGTTTTCTGAAATTTCGCTTTAAACATATAAAATCCCTACAATATTATGCAGTATGGGTGCATGAAACATCTAATTAAGAGTTAAGGTATGGCAAATCTAACCTCATACTATAAGTAGTTCTTTGATTATTAAGTCACGAGTTCGTTCTTCCTCCATGTCGACGTAAATAACAATGTAATCTAAGTTTCTCCTAAGAATAAAACGTAAATATATTTCAAAAGTTTGATGTCCAAGTGTAGGCAATAGGGAAAGCGCCACGTGTGTGAGAAAATGAAATGAAAGTGGAAGTAGGAAAATATGAAGTCTTGAGTTGTGAGAAATAGGAGGCTACAAATTATGGACGATGCATGTGTGTGATATATTGATATATACTATTTTATAGTTATTATTTATTCCCTCAGTCCCTAAATATAAGATCTGCTTCTTTTTATGATACTATTCACAATTTGGTGTCGATAAGCATGCGATATACAGTAGTATCATATTCATGTATGCATAAATCATAATGCATATGCTGTTCTAGTGTTGTTAATGTTAGTGTACGTTGGTGACTTGGTGTTAGTGTTGCCCACTCATTCTCACTTTCTGTTTCTATAAAAATAGTTGGTCGGCAATTATTTGCAATGTTTTATGGAAATACTCCGTATATACTCCAATATATGGCGCGGAAACTAGAAATTGACAGCAGCTTATGTAACTCTTACGTGCTCATGTCGTCATCAAGGAACTTTCTAGACATCACTAATTTGGGTTGAAACATCAATGGGGTAATTCATAATTCTGCATTCAAAGTTCGCGCATGGTATTTTGAATTTTTTGGACTAGTCACGGTATTGTCTGTTTATTTCAAGTACCCTACCAAGTTACCTTGTTATATACACTTATACGGAACACGTAGTATGAAGAGTATATCATCTAGAATTTGTGACGGTGTTAAATAAAAATTACTACTCCTTCGTCCCTAAATATAAGGCTCGTTTGCTTTTGTAACACTATTCACGGTTAAAGAGAATCTTTCGATTTCTAGCTATTGTACAAGGTAAAATATAGTCATGAATGGTCTTGTTTGATTCATATCAATGAGTACTTTAACAATATCAAAATTTTACAATTTTATCTAACTTGTAACGAGAGATATTGATGAAACGAAACGTGCATCGACATATGTACCCATTTGAAATGAGAAGATCAAAAGGGGACGGTGGAAGTACATTATAATTTATTAAAGGGCGCGTTTTAGATGAGAACATTTTTTAAATTGAGAACGTTAGAATGATTGATGTTCATTAAAATGTCTTTAAAAAAAATGATGTATATATACTATTTTTGCATTAATGGTCTTCAGTTACTCAATAAATAGTATTCTTTAAAAAATAAATGTTATTCAATTTATTTTTAAGTTTGTCAACAAATATTCACCAAATTAGTACTAAATGTTTACCAATTTACTACTAAATATTCACCATTCGCATGTTCGTATTTTAAAGTTTATTCTCACCTCATAATTTTTGTTTATTCAGTAAGATTAGTTGGAGATGGTCGGGATAGGGCGAAAGGCAAGGATAAGAGTGTTTATTTGGCTTTAGGCGTGATCTAATTCTTCAACTTAGTCATGATATATACTATAACATAAATTATTTATACATGTATATCATTTATCATTTACAATATTTTGTGTATATCGTCTTTAATCTTTTTTTAATATCATCCTCGTTGCAATTAAAGCTTATACTTATCGAAAGAAAAGTCAAACTCAATACATAATTGAGTTCCACCTTAATGTTATGGTAAGTCAGAAGTCGCAAAACTTGAAAAACAAACTTCTGAATGCGAATTTACAAAGTGATCGAGTGCAATTCCAAAGTTGCTAGAGAATGACTGGAGTCTACTGGTATAAAACAAGAAAGCGTGTAATATGACCAAGGAGAGGGCCTGCCGCCAAAACTGGCCCCGTTTTTTTTTGGATTTTAGGATTCTACATTTCACATTTGTAATTAAAATTCTTATTTTACCAATTACTTTATTAATTAAAATTAGTTTTATTTCCGCGCCATGCGCGAAATTTGCATAATAATTTTTATAATTTTATGTGTTATTTATAAATACATAGAAATAAAATATGTAGTACATAGATAGTATAATATTTATTTTTAAATCAATATTATATAAATAAAAGAAAGTTGTGAGATTTATAATCTTTTTAAATGGTATGTGCATAAATTTATCAATAGATTTAGATTATAATCTTTGTATATATATTTTAATTGATTTGTATTAAAAAAAGGAAATGATAATTAGGATAGTGATCTTTAAATATATTAAATTTGATTTAAAACAAATAACATGTATTAGAAGATGATGTGAGATAGCTAATATGTCAGAAGATGATGTGACATCGTTAATTGATAAATATTAGGTTTTATTTTAGTAATTATCTTGGAATCTCCATTGGCTCTAAGAAACTCCACAAAATGCCTATGACAGCCTCCTCCTCAAAATGACTTCTAGAATTACTAGTTGGAATGCTACATGTCTCTCCTACGCCGGAGGAAGACTTGAGTTGGTGAAGACGGTTCTCTATGGTATTCAGTCCTACTGGTGCAACGTTATGCTCTTCCCAAAAAACGTGACCAAGAAGATCATTGCCATCGTTCGCTCTTACCTCTGGGCTGGGAAGATTGGCTCTAGAAGAGCCCCTATCTCCTGGAACACTGTTTGCCTTCCTCGGGATGAATGTGGTATTGGTTTAAAAGACCTCCTTGCCTGGAACAAAGCCTGCCTCAGCAAGCCTTTGTTCGAATTGCACTCTCTCTCGCCCTCCATTTGGACTTGTTGGGTTGCTGCAAAATTGGGTATCAACTTCAATATCTGGACCACTACTCCCAAAGACTCCGACTCTTGGAGTTGGAAATGCCTCCTTAAGACTCGAGACCTTCTCCTCAGTTTTGCTGGGCCCTCGCAGATTGGCGCCATCATCTCTGACCCGGATAACGTCTTCTGTTGCGCTAACGCCTATGATCTTCTCCGACGTAAGTCTTTCAAGATTCCTTGGCTCACCACCATCTGGAAAGGCTTCAACACTCCTAAGTGCTCCTTTATCACCTGGATGGCTCTTGCAAACCGCCTCCCTACTTGTGACAAGATCAAGAGTTGGGCCAACATCACCAACCCGCTATGCTCTCTCTGCAATCAGGCTCTTGAATCAGGAAACCACCTTTGGAAGGAATGCCTCTTCACTCAAAATGTCATCTCCAACATCCTTTCTTGGCTCCACCTCCCCATCCGTTACGGCTCACTTGACTGGCTCATTTGAATTTTTTCTCTTAAAGGTCATGATAAGAAACAAATCAAGACTTACTCCTCCTCCTTCACTGCACTCGTCTACTTCACTTGACTCACTCGGAACGAAGTTATTTTTCAGAATCTTCGCCTGACATCAAAAGTTGTACTAGAAGGATCATCAACCATGTCTCTCAGTGTGCCTCTTCTAGAGTCTTGTCCTAGTCACATGGGTATGCTCCTTGTTTTCTTTGTCTCTTCTCTTCTCTCTTTGTATCTCCCTCACTCTTCAAAACAGTTTTGTAATGAATCTTGGTTTTTATTAATGCAATTTACGAAAATTCAAAAAGTATAATTTTTGGGATGTGAAATATGAATATATGTTTTTTTTTTAGCAGATATGGTTTTGACTTTAAAACAAGATTGACATTGTTAAATGTAAAATGCATTATACTAAAGATTAAACATTTTGATGGTTGAAATATATATTTCTGGTGACAAATTATACATTCCTTTTGGATAGGTCAGCCTAAGTTTTGGTAATGAAAATGGAAGCTTTAGAGTTTACTTGGACCAAAGATGTGAAGTCGAGTCAACCATATACCATAGCTATTCAACACTCCAAATTAACTAGGGTGTAAGTTTTTTCAACTAATTCCATACTCCTTGGGGACGGGGGATTTGCATGCACCTTCCATGGCTTCTGATTCCGATAACATAAATGTTAAGTTCAATTCAATCCCTATACTTGGGCTAAGCAGATGTAAAAAGAAGAAGCTAGCAAGCCTAGCTGATAATTCAGATAAAAAACAATTGAGCTAGTTGTGCATGCATTACATGGTTTCTATCAAAACAAATTAAATAATTTAAACAGTTAACACATGCATACATGTATGTGTAGAGACCATTTTCAGTTACATGCTAAGTTTTGTATGCATGTAGTTTAAAAAATAGTTACCTACATTATTTTTGTATAGATAGATCAGTAAACGAGAATTGTAGACAAAGGTGTACGTATGCAATATCTGGCATTGCTTATTTTCGTGACTACGAAATCTTATTTCACCAAATGATCGATTGATATTAATTTATAATAAAATACCGACCAAAAAAACTACTATCTCCCATCCATGCGTATCTCGTACTATAAGTCCATAACTCCATGCAAAACTTTTCGTTACCACATTACATTATTATACAGGACAGTGTAATCCTAATTCACCATTACAGAAATCTGCATTCCTCTTGTCAATGGCAGTACCTATAGTAGCATACATGCATTTGCCATTTTGATGGCAAATCCTATCCTTCTGCAGCGAAATTTGGATAGAGTTTTACATGGGTATTTCCCCTCGTTCAATTCTCTACCGCCTCCTTCTCATAAACTCTTGTCAACGAACTCAATTTTTAAAAATTCCGATTCAATTCTGATACCCAAATTACAAAAATAAATTATAGTCAATAATTTATCATAATATATTTATCTCCAATAAATTATACTCCGTCCGTCCCACTTTGTTTGTCCTATGACGAAATTTGACACTATTCACCTATTAACGCAATTTGCTCGATTATTCTCAATATTTGTGTATTAATATAGTCATGTAGGGTCTTGTTTGATTCGTCTCATTTAATACTTTAACAATATCAAAATTTAATAATTTTTAATAATATGTAGTTAGAGATATTAACGACGCAAAACATGCATCGACAAGTGTGTAAACGCGTAAGAGGACAAACAAAGTGGGACGGAGGGAGAGTATCATTTAAACATGGATCAAAATATTAATTTACAGTAATTCTTAATTAAATTAATAATATACTGCTCAGTATATAGGTATATCAAATATATAACAACCCATACCACACATTACATTATTATACATATATACATTGATTTTTTATTGCATTTCACTCCAGCTCATGTACGATACTTGTAGACAAAGCGTTAATAGCTTAGACTTGTGTTTGCAATTGCCTTTGATAGTAATCCAATCGACTATATAAATATATACGTTGCTCCTATGATTACCGCAAATTATTAAGTATGAACTTACTAATTTAGAAATATAATAACGCTTTGAACTGAAGCAAAGTAGATTAGAGAGAGAAGCGGTGGATGAAATGGTGTTTTCTGAAATTGACACTGGACGCGTCATCCCTCCTCCAGACACCTGTAATTTCATTTTGTGGATATAATATTTTATTTTCAACACCACTATAATAATTCTACTCCGTATAAAATAAAGTCCAAGGAAAAGCCGCGTTTTGAAAAAGAAACCGGTAAATAAAAAAATAATCCTTTTTTGTGTCTATATATATACACTTGCACCTTTGGTTGGTGGGTAGTATATCATATGCCATCACTCTCTTCTTTGAATCTTCATTGTCACATTCACAAAACACAAAAACACTATTAAATCTTTACTGTACTTTGATTAAAATTAGTGTTTGATTAAGAATGGGAAGACAACCATGTTGTGATAAGGTGGGATTGAAGAAGGGTCCATGGACATCTGATGAAGATAAGAAGCTCATCAACTTCATCCTTACTAATGGCCATTGTTGTTGGAGAGCTGTCCCTAAACTCGCAGGTTCGATCTCTCGATAATAAAATATCGACTTCTTTTGTTTCTAGTTCATCGATAAGTCTTTTCAGTTCAGCCGATAATTAGTGATTGATTATATGGATGCAGGATTGTTGAGGTGCGGGAAGAGTTGCAGATTAAGATGGACGAACTATTTGAGGCCTGATCTTAAGAGAGGCTTGCTTTCTGAGCATGAAGAACAGATAGTGATTGATCTTCATGCTAAGCTTGGAAATAGGTTAGTTTATTTTTAATTTAATCTAATTTAAAGTTTCTATAGTAAGGTTGTTTTCTACTTTTTTAATAAAAATTAATTTAAATTGGTGTTATTATGATTATGATAACTTTGAATGAAAAGCTTTCAACTTTTTTTTTCCATGGTCGGTTATTAATTTAAAAATAAATATGAGTGCAGTCTAGTTATCAATATGCATCATTGTGTTCGTCATCAAACTATGTAGAGGCATGCAAATGTGTCACTTTTATTTCCTCCTTTTACCACTATCCTAACTTCCTCTAAAAAGTATGACAACCTTAGTTTGTAACACTTAAATACATCATCACCGAATAAGTAACCATATTACTGTAGTAAATAATAGTTTAAAAGATGTTAACTTGTATAGTAAGTTATTAACATATTTACGTTTGGTGCAGATGGTCGAAGATAGCGTCTCATCTTTCGGGAAGAACAGACAACGAGATCAAAAACCACTGGAACACACACATCAAAAAGAAGCTCAAGAAAATGGGGATCGACCCACAAACCCACAAGCCCATCGACATGAATACTGTAAGCATCGAGAACACTCCAGAAAAAGAAACAGAAACGGTGGGAACGCCAGAAAATTCATCATCCATCATAGATGATCACAATGATGACCAAAAAACTATCGAAACCACACTAAACGATGTCAACATTCAAGACTACTTTTGTGTCGATGACATTCCACTCATAGACCCATGTGAAATTCTAGCCCCGGACCTAATTGAGCAACATCCTACTACCAACAATATCATTCCATCAGCGTCATCATCCTCGTCTTCATCCTTTTCTCCTTCCGGATCGTCTTCCTTGATCTTCGACGACTTGGAATTCCCATATTTCGACTGGCCTTATTACTATGATGCTACCGCCAACATTATGAACAACAACAATGAAACTAGTACGAGTGGGATATGGGATGGTGGAGAGTTGATGAGCTGGGATTTGGGAATGAGTGATGATTATTTCGAGATTGACCCATTTCATCAGATCATGAATCAATGCACACAACTCAACTCTAATTTGTTATGAACAAACAAGTAAACAAATGGATATTCAAACGCACCACCTTTAAGAGTGTAAAGGGACGTCCACTATGTCACTACTTAAAGTTATTGGCCTTATTTTTCCTCGTTTACTCCTTTTACTTGTGAATTTTCTGCGGTTGTATTTTTTTCTTTCTTGATTTGTAATTTTATTTTTTAGGAATGAAAAAAAGTAAGTAAACGTGAAGGGTTTGAAAGAAGCTCATTCTACTTTATTTTTAGTCTTCCCTTTCTTAATTTCCCCGGTGTAAGTTTGAAAATAAGAGTTTGGAAAGGGATGGATTTTTTTATTGGATGGAGGTGGTTCTTCTTTTTGTTTTGCTTGAATTAATTAATTAGGAGTCCGATTAGAATTTAAAAAATTATTTCAATGTTTGAACAAAGGTATGGAACTCATTTAGTTGCGAGGCTCGTATCCAAATTTTTTTAACGGTACGAACTAAATATTCGCAAAAAATTGGCAAATCCGGATCCATCTCTCTCTTTTTTTGAGAAAAAGATCCATATAGAGATGGATGTTAGATTGTTAGCTGAATACAGAACTTATCGATATATCATGATCTACGAATTAAACTTACTATATAGTCCTACATTTCTGCTAACCTATTTTCTTAACACCTACTAGCCTATAAAAAGGGACATGCTAATTTAATAGATTTCATGATAAAGTTTGGAAAGGTTTATTTATGTTGAATTTGAATAGTATTCATACTCCATAGTCCATACACTATTAAGGAAGTCAATGTATATAGATATAGTTCATAAATCTTGTATTTTGTTTTCAAAAATAAATATAGATATAGTTCATAAATCTATATGTGATAATTTGTTTTAAAATCCTTTACAAATAGGTATTTGTGGATAAGTTTTAAAGGCTAAAATGGATAAACAAAAGAGAATGGAGAGAGTATGATTTTTGAAAATATGTTGAATTTACACCCTTTCATGGAATACCTATGTTGACTTATCATTGAAGTCTATACGGACAAGTTAACTTCTTGATCCTCTCTAGAAGTTTGCAAGTTCAGATCTCATTGCCAAACTACTTTCATTCCTTGAACTACAAATAACCCTAATTAACATCATAGTATCTACTTAATTTGACTCTTGTCCTGATGGTATGATAACTTAGACGAGGACCGGAAACAATCCACACATATGTTATAACTCATGTACACAAACTCTTGTAATTCATGCACATAAAGTTTAGTGACTGTGTGCATGAGTCACAACGTTTGTGTATATGAATTATATATAACGTTTGTGTTCATTATCAATAGTCTTCATTTAAGTTTTCATTCTCACGAGATCTTTTTCAAATATATCTCTTTATATATTGTTTATCACCTTACTTTTCTTTTAGGTCTTTAGCCTGATTCGATTATTAAAAGCCGCTCTCGGAGTACCGTTAGTATACAAAGTCATAGACCCTTTTCAATATTAATATCTACGTACATGTCTCTAACAAAAACTCAAGTCGAGACCTCTGAATAAAATACTTAAGGAAAACTAATGTCTAAGTCACTAGATTAAGTAAATATTGACTATTTATCACCTTATCTCAAGTCTAGACCTCTTAATAAAATGATCAGGATTTTAAATTGAAGACAAATCCTCCGAGTGATGCCCGTACCGCTCTATAAGCTACAACCATTTCATTAACTTATTCATATTTATACACTCTTTATATTCATCGCCCAGGGCATTTGCTATTTATCGCTCTGGAATTCTTACGCGACGTAAGAATTTAAATTTTTTGAAGGATTTCTGAAATAGCAATCCTTACACGACGTAAGGATTGCATTTCCTTACGCGACGTAAGGATGATGCCATCAGAAATCCTTCAGAAATACACAATCCTTACGCGACGTAAGGATGTCCAGAGCGATAAATAGCAATCGCCTTGAGCGATGAATAGTAAAAGTCTATTTATACGGGGTGACGTCTATGTTTTTTTTTATGTGCATAATTTATTTTTGTTCTTGTTAGATACTTGTATATAACATACATTTAGACAAACTTTTTGTGTCACTAAACATACATTTAGACAAACTCATGAAAATTTAATATGTATCTAGTCTTGCCTCCATCATGATATAAAAGAACGCAAATGCCTTGCTCCTTCATCTAAGCTTCTCATTGATATATCCACCTCACATGCCTACATCACCGTGTCAAAAACGACAATTAGTCATAGATAGGATTCAAGTGTATTTGTTTCAGAGATGTAATCAAGTTAATTATGCACTAAAAACATGATGTAAGAGATCGGAAGAATTATAATTTGGTGCAATCTAATGTATTTTCAAAGAAAATCCAATTGCACCCTAATGAATAAGCTCGAATCACATCTCATTCGGGATAATTGGTGACATAAAACATATGATATCTTAATCTTATTAAATGAAAAAGCTATAAAAGAAGAACAACCTATGACAATAGATTATTGATAGAATAAAAAACATGAACTAGAAATTCTTGAGCAACTTCAATCCATAAATTTGCACTTAATTAATCAGGGATTAACACCAAACCAACTAATTGAAAATTTTGATAGAAAAAGACATTCCGTTTGCATATCAATTTTTCCATATTCGAATGCTTGCTAAAGCCAATCACCAGAGGTGTTCATGTTTAAGGATTCCTTGCATGAGATAATGTAGGCAATAGTCGACCTTCTCTATCGGTATTTGATCGAATGTCGGTATCATACTCCTCCTTAAAGAGCCACCAAACTGAGGTTATGTAAAAGTAATAAGAAAGCTATGGAAAAAAATACTCAAAGGTAAGTCAGTACATCAATCGTGGTTGAGGATGAGCCTCAGTTATATATATGCATGGAGCATGCACCATCTCTATCATCTCAACTTACCTAATTTTCTTAGCAATGTTAGATGTGACGTAAAAGGCAAAAGACTAATGAAGGTTTAACCCATAAGAACATTGTGTTTAAAGCGACTAATAAGGGTCTTATCTAATTTCTTGAGAAGGGAAATTATATACTTTGAAATGCTCTTTACAAATGAGAAATACTAGCAGGAGGAGACTATAGTAGGCCGAAAACGGGCTTGTGCCAAATCTTGGGCTTTGAAGTGAGAATGGGCAGGAGGAGATTTGTTTAATAAGCCCACTTGAGGCTTATAAAAGCAAAAGATTAGCAAATAGTCATGATTCATGAAACAACTTTAGCACTTGTACTCGATCACAATAATACATTTGAACTGAAGTAGACCGCCTCATGTTAAATTTAGCGAGTCAATTAGAATTATAGCAAGTTGAAATGACACATTATAGCAAATGTTATTTTAGCAAACAAGTGTAACACCAACATTTGCTATAATTTTGTCATTTTCAAGTGTAACACCAATTTCTCAATTTTAAATTTATTAAAGAAATATCATTTATTTAGTGGACCACACACACTTAGCTTGCTATTTGAATTGCCAAATTTAGCAATCAAGACGGAGAAATAAAACATCTCTAAAAGAATATTCTTATTACTAGGAGTTTATGCCCGCGCTACGCCGCGGGTTTTCTGTCTTGTGTATAAGTTAGTTAGATTAGGGATAAAGCGCTTTTGTACTATGTCTCCCGTAAATAATATTATGTATTCTCTCGTCAATATAATACTAACATCTGTATATTATTAATAAGAATTTTAATTCAATGTCTAATGGAAAGAAAATATAACAAAGTGACATAGTCTATACATTTGAATTGATAGCTATCAAGGTCCACTCCAACTCAGGATTTGCCAAGTGCTTCTAATGCTCTTTTATGTAAACTCATCCTAAATCATGGAACAATAGCACGCATTTTATATATAACTGATAACACCCTGCATCACTTGACAACACTTGCCACCAACTTCTAAACTCTAAAAAAACACCCTGAATTAGAAGCAATAGAAATAGACAACTATATGTCAAAGTACCTTCAATATACACATGAATAGTAACTGTTGTTTTTCCTTCATAAAAAACAGAGGATGTTGAGGTGAATTTGGGACATTGCCTCAAGGGTTCAAACACCCAAGGAAATATATGGAAATCACAAAAGAACTTGAATACATATTCAAAACATAGCATACAAAAGCGAAGCTACGGCTAAACCCCAAGTCCCAAATCTAGAAAGACTCCAATAGAAAGTTGAAGTTAGTGAAAGTCATCTTAGTGAGATGTACTATGAGAATATTTTCCTCATCAGAATATTTTTCATGGATTATTGAAGTGTATTCCCCTTCTTGTGCTTCTCAACAACGTTTCAAACCTAAGCATAAAACTCATGGTTGTAAAACATATTTAATGAATAAAACAAAAATGTAAGGTGTTTGACCCACTGAACCAATATCAGTGTAGAAGAAAATAGCTTTTGTTAGGTGTATATATATTTCATCAACCCACTAAAGAAAAAGTTCAATCAACAACCTGAGTTATAAAAAAATTCTATGTCAGAGTAGATAAATAAGCTCTACAAAATTTGAAATGATATAGGCACCTTAAGTGTAGAAAGATCATATATGCGAGATCTAGGAGTTCCATAGAAACCCAGTGCTTAAATTAGGACGAAAAACACAGAAAACTTCATGAATGTCCGAATTTTTATGAGATTTTTTTAACAGAACAACAATAATATGATTACAACTCACCTTGATTAGGGAATGAATTAACAATGGCGATCTCATCCTTTGACATGCCATCTTTCTTGTACATTCTATAAATGATATTAATAATATCTTCATGGGTGGGCTGTCTGTCAATCATTATACATTAAACACACAAACCCGTTAAGAGAAAATTCATCATTACAACATAGAAAACTTTTACAAAAGATTCATATTTAATTATTTATCCTAGTTGAGGAATTTGATATTTTCATTTATGAGAGTTTTAACTTAAGGCTAAATCAATCATTTATGAATTATGAGAGAAATGAACGGTGTTTAACTAAATACAAAAAAAAGACAAATATGAGAGACTAAATGTTCATTATAATTTCCAACAAAGATCAAAACGTCACAAAACTCCATCTAAGCACGAAGTATAAAACTCATAGCCAGTAAATAGTAGCTTGTATACTGATGAATCACGTTGAATACGAAAAATTCACTCGGCAAAGTGCCTACATCACAAAAAATTCAAAATTGAAAATTGAAAATAGGTGGTTGAAAAACAAACCTAAGCATGGCTTTCAAACCAACATCGTAGGGGTGTTGCTCTTGTCACCATGTGCAGGGAAGAAATGTTACCGTGAGGTTGTGAACATTGTACAATGTAGCATAGAGTGTACGGGTAATAAATAGTTGGTTAATTACCTCAAAACTTTCTAATGTTCACTGCAGTCGGGATGCATTAAGCTTGATAAACTCCGTCCCTTGTATCCTCCGCCTGCTCGGGAGTGAGAAGCAATAATGTCAGACAGGATGGAAGGTGTAATGGATCTTACTGCTCTCATTTTTGAGAGAACTCAACCAAATGTGAGGAGTTTGTTTTAAGCTTCAGTTTTCCGACTTTAACCGCACATCCAAGGACACCTAAAACATGAGCAACATGCAGTATAAATAAGAATAGACGTATGGTAGGCATAATATCTAGTTAGAATCGACAATTGGACTATAAATTGCACATGTAAGACTGATGTATATATATATATATGTGCACTACTACAATAACGAGCAAAAGCAGCGGTCGTTTGCAGCGGTTTTGTTTATAAATATTAATTTGCAGCGGTTTGATTAAGAAAATTGATGAAAGGTGTGGCGGGCTTACTAAAAATTACCCGCCTTGCCAAATCAGAAAATAGGGTTATGGAAGTATGGAACAACTCGTGTTTTTCAAAATTGTAGCTCGCTGAAATTGGGTTCTACACAAATTAGGGATCTAGCTCACTGAAATTGCGTTGCAAAATCTGATTTGGGGTTGGTTCTAGTTCAACTCTCGGCTTACCTGGCGGAGTGAAGCGTGGTCTCGATTTGAATTCGGAGAAAGACGAAGAAGCTTCATCCGCTCTCAAGCCTCCAAGCGCCACGTACCGATTCATCGCTCATTCTAACTTCGATTTCATCAATTACAGTTGCGCAAGCGATTAGTTAGGGTTTTAGGGCAAGATGTTGTAGAAGAAGCGAGAAGAATCATGGATAAATACAAGTAGCCTAAAGGAACATTGGTACAAAATTTTCATGTTATACCTAACAAACTCGTGTTTTTAGCTCTAAACGTATAAACCTACGCCACCCTTCTTTATAGACGTATCATTTTACTTTTAGTCGGAATGTCAAGTGTAGAAATCTAGTTTGTGAGACCATTACGGATTGATGCAGCAACCTGGTATTGAGTTCCAGGATTGGATTCTTCATTCTGATCTTTTGGCATTCACCAGTCACCACGGCTTGATAAGTTTATGCTGAATAGGAAGATTTTGTTAGGCATTTTCTTCAACATATAAATGTGTTGGTATTTGTTCTTCTACACAAATGTGCATTATAAGCTTCTGTGTGACATTGCTGCTATACAGGTTTGGTTTCCTCTTTTTTATGGAAGATAGTGGTCCTTTCACCCTATTAAACTTGCATAATTTAAAACATAGTGATAGACAATGGCTTCATAATTACTTGAACTAGTGGGTAATAAAAAACAAGTTGAAAGGAATGAAGGATGGCAACAAAAAAGTACAGTATAAAAGAAGAAACCAAATATGCTTCTCCTTTTTACCTCTCTATTATTACCAGTCTACAAAAGAAACCAATGCGTCAGCTAATACTGTACATAGAACAAAGTAATGTTTCTAATTTTTAACATTCAGTGAAATTGTTGGATACACTTAACTGTAAACAGCGTGATACAAGTTATTTGCCTGTATGAGTTGAAACTTATTAGTGTATACATATTGTTGTTCAACTCTGAATCCTCCTTGCTAGTTAAAAGTGGGTCAGTGGCATTTATCAAGATAAGTTTAGAGGAGAATCTTATGTAGTAATCATTGCGTTTGTAGAGTGTGACTATTTTTATTGTGATAAAAAGATGTCTATAGATATGTACTTTTTAGGGAAATCTATTCTAGATGAATAGCTTAACATCTTTGTCCATGATTCAGTTAGATGTATATCTTTGTCTTTCTATATAATGCATATCTGGCTACTTTTAACTCATTGTTATCTGGCTGCATTTGATTGAGTTAGAGTAATTTGAGACCTATGTTTTCTCACATACACTTATCTGTTGAATTATTACTATTTATTGTTGCTTAGATTATCCAGTGTGATGTTAATTTCTTTGATTCCTTCCTAGTTACTTAGATTATACAGTTAGCCTAAGTTTTAGACTTTAAGAGTTTGTAAACGTGAATGCCATTGTTCGGGTACATATAAGCAAAAGTATTAGTTTCTGTTTTTGTTTTTGTTTTTGTTTTCTAATTTTCTTAGGTTTAGCGGGACAGTTGGTAGTTGAATGTGGATCAGTGGAAAAAACTAAGTCAAATGTGGATCAGTGGAAAAGTTTGTGGTTACAGTTAGCCTAAGTTTTAGACTTTCTGTTTCTATTTCTGTTTTCTGTTAATTTCTTTGTTCTTTGTCTTGACAAAATAGCTTCTCAGATTTTGGTTCTTTGTCTTGACAGAATAGATGGAAAAAACTAAGTCAAATGTTGTTGCCATGAAGGAAAAGGGTTGTGATTACGAAAAGATGAAGTTGGAGATACTAAAATCAAATGCAGCAGTCATGAAGGAGAAAGGATGTGGCAAAATAGCAGATATAATATTGCAAAAAACAAATGAGGGAGTTGCAATGGCTGTTGATGAGGTATAAGGATGCTACTTACTTTCCTTTTTATTTGCATTCTCTATTTTAACTATCTTGACATGGTTTATAGGTTTCAAAGAAAGCGAGCTCTTCTAGATTTAAGAAAGCAAAACAACCACTTATTCAAACATTACCAATGTCAGAATTTCTCGCATTTAAAAGTCAAGAGAAGCAACAAAGAAGTAGGAAAATTCAACAAGATCAGCCAACAGTCTTTGTCCAAGAATCAAATATGGTTACAAGTTGTGTGCCTTCTCAAGATCAAGTGCACACTTTGGTTCAACCCACTGAAAATCAGCAAAAGACACAAAAGGATTTACAAGGAAAAAAGCAAAAGCAATTTTGTGCTCCAGGGAGTATGCTGAAATATAAGAATGTAAGGTGGCAAGGCTCAAGAGAGAAACCAAGCAATGAAGTAAATTCATCTTTGGTTATGGAAAAATGCAGGCCAGAACAACCAATAGATGTAAGTGATCAGCTGGATGGAATTGATGTCTTAGAAAATGCTACACATAGCCATGATCAAATAGCAATTGCACTCGATGAGACCATTGAAAATGATACAGGTACTTTATATTTATAGTCGATTAAATCATGATTAGTATACTGGAAAAATTTATAGTTTTTACACCTTAACATAGTTCCGAAGAAGCATAGAGGAAGAACCATTTTGGAGAAGGTCCATTCACGGGACAAAAGGGTTCCAGTCTTATTTAATCACTTGAAGCAACCAATAGGGCCCACAGATGAAGCAGTTGGTGAATTTACTCGCTTTCTTGGAACTTTGGCAAAAGATTCAGCCTATGCACCTTTGACCTACATAACATGGAAATACATGCCTTTGACTTTTAAGGAAAAAATTTGGGAGTATGCTAAGGTAATTTTTGTCATCCGTTTTTGTGTAAATTTATATTATTGTGTAAGTTTAGCTGGAGTAACTGACTGTGAAAGGATTCAAATATTTAGGCAGACCACTAATTCAAACAGTGTTTGATTGCCGTGATCAAGCTATGTGCCTAAAACATTGTAGGATTGCAGTCCTAAAAGAAAATAACATGTTGTTTTAAGATTTTAACTCTAGCTATAATGGAATGCATGACATAGATAAAACATAAAAGTGCTAGTAAGCTGCAACAGTTTTGGATTTAGCTTCTAATTATTGGTTTTGAATTCAACAAAAGGAGATGGATGTATGATTAATTGATTATGTCACTTGTAGATTTTGGATTTTGGTTTAGCTAGGTGAATAAGATTTTGGATTTTGATTTAGCTTCTAATTACTGGTTTTGTGCTTTCATTAGATCTGGCATGTGTATTTATTTTGACTTTTTGGAGTAGAGAACTAGAGGCAGAACTAGAGGCATGTGTAATTACTTGAATTTAGCTTCTAATTACTGGTAATACTTGGTGGAGTAGAGAACTAGAGATTAAGTTACACAACAGTTGGATCGACTTAATTCAAGTATTACCAGTTCGATGTCAGATTCTAGGATTTCAGTACTATTCTGTAATGCATTTCTGCTGCACTAGAGTCTAATATAGGTCAAGCTGATGCCATTACTAGCAGCAACACAAAATAACACGAACACAATATTCTACAATCCAATTTGGCTTTAACAATGTGTGCAGAATTTTCTATGTTCTGAAAAGCCAGAAGTTTTATTCAACAGAATAGAAAAACTACCTAGAAACCTAGCATTCATAATCTACAAGCATATCACAATTATTTTCACATCATAAATATTGCATAATTCACAGTAGCAATTAGTAAATACATAATGTGGCTTTTAAAGAATATCAATGACCATAGCTTGGTCGACAATGACATCACAATGACCATAGCTTGTAGAATCATAACAGAGACATTACCTAAAATTCAAAAAACATCTCATGCAAGATGATATACAAACACTGAAACACACATGTCCCGTTTCAGCTGCCACATTAATTTTATTAAAGATACTTTAGTCGTAAACGTGCTAATACATGCATAGAAAATTGAAGTTTGGATTGATCTGAAGCAAAACCCCATGTAATTGTAAAATTATACTAACCACACTTCATTGTACTAGAGCTTCCTTGTACAACTTTTAGAATTATTTACCATTACCATTCACTGCTGTACTATCAAAAATCACTGAGTATGAACATGTGAACACTAGACAGGCATACACGGTTAATCAAGTTTTGAACCAACATTTTAGGGGTAACCTGTCTTGCTAATTTATGCTGCAACTGATTATTATCTTTTTACAATAGGTCTTAGAATTTTTCCTGAGGTGCTAATTACAATATGGTGAATTTGTGCTTAGGCCCAAAGCTATGTTATTCTTATCTATTATATCCCTGATGTGTATAGACGAGCTAATAAATGTTCAGCTTTTTTATGTTTGATTCTTAACATTCAAAACCTGTCTTAGTAATTTCAGTATCCTAAATTTTCAGTATCCTAAATTACTGGTAATACTCTGTGATCTGTTTTAGTTTACTAGTTGCAGTCTGTAAACAAGTTAAAAATATTTACTTAGATACACAATTTTTTAAGAATAAGATACAGCTTTGAGCATAACGTAACCAACTCAATCAAGATGCAAATACCACGATTCCTGATCACTGAACACTGAAAACTAGAACTGATTTAGTGTTCAGGAGTGGTCAGAATGTGGATATACCTAATACCTATACAAGAATCGTCAGAGGTAGTATAAAACAAGATACGTCTTGGTTTCCTTCCTGATTTTCTTTTTGTTGCTATACTGATTTAATCCGACTGCTCATAAAAGCTTAATTTTCTTAGATAAACTTGGTTATATATCCTATCTACTTTTGGTTCAGAAAATGTTCATATTTGAGGACGAAGATGTCGAAGATGCAAAGAAATTTGTTTTGAGAAATGTCAATGAAAAATGGAGGGTGTACAAAGCGAGAATTAAGAACAAATACTATGAGGAAGGTGACACATTGGAACAGATTCTGGCGAAACTTTGGATATCACCAAAGGGAAGGTAAGCATTTTTTATATTTTGTAAACACCAATTTTTATTTTGATGATAGTTGTGTGATTTTGTTTCTATTGCCAACAATCAGTTACTCATTTATATTGTTACAAATAGGAAATAAGTATGAAAAACAGAGAAAACTGAGAAAAACAATGTGACATGCATACTTTGGGCCCAAAATCACTTTCCATGTTGCGAGCAGAAATGGTAAAGTTTTATTATCATTAAAGCTACTCAGGTTTTCAACATGAACCATTTATATTCTGATTTAATAATTTATTTTTAATGTTATTGCAGCAAGAAAATGATCCAAATCATCGGGAGCCATCTCTAGCAGATCTTTACATAGAATCTAGGAAGCGAAAACTTGGGCGCAGATACCTCACGAAAAATGAGGAGACTCGTGAGCCACATTCTTTTAAATTTTTATAGTCCTCGTTCTTTTAACGCAAGACATTTTGTGACACTGTTGAACCACATTGTTGAACCTTTTAGGAAATATAAAAATAGTGCAGAATATAAAAACTATTTAGGATACTGAATTGTTAACATAGTACAGAATATTTGTTGTGATTTCTTTTGGCAATTATTTGGGATGTGAGTGAAGATGGCTTATCATTTCAGATATGCTTATCGTTTCTCAGATTGTTGTGAATCTAGTTGATAAAGAATCTGTTTAATATTTGGTGTCACTGTTTTGTTTTTGCTGTGAATCTAGTTGATAAAGAATCGTATACGGTGGATCATTTTAATGAATGTTACAATACCAAATACTATTATGTGGTTAGTATTGTGAATCAAATTCCAACAACAAATTTTTGATACACTCCACCAAATAAGATTGCTTTTTTCAGGCTATTTGTTGTTTCTGTGCTGAAAATGCATTTAGCTTTGTGTGAGATGAATATTGAGATATGAGACCCAAATACTTAATTTTGTGGCCTTGTTCTAGGAACTTATTTCCATTGTTGTCAAGATTTTGTATTTCTGGGTCTTTCATTATTCAAACACTACAACAAATATCAGAAGTGAACTGAATTGTCTTGCATTATTTAGGATACTGAAAATGGATAGCTCAGATTGCTGTTTATGAAAATGGGTCTTTTGGAAAGCTCAAATTACAGTTTTTGTTCCTTACGTACCCTTGCTTTGCAGATTGTAGTTATTTTTAGAGTCTCTTAAGTGTTTTATGTGTCTTGTATTGTGTGAATTAGGAGAAAATGAAAGCCCTTAAAAGTTGTGAAGATGGAAACAACCAAAATGATCCTTATTTTGAGGTCATTACTAAGAAGGAGCATAGTGGACGCCTGCGTATGCATGGATCATGTGTCACGAAGTCAACTTTGAATAAAAAGGAGGATCCTAAGACCCAATATAGAATTCCCTCTATGTTCCTTGATAGCATAAAACAACAAATGGAGAAAACGATAGCTGAACAAGTGGATGTGAAACTCTCTTATATCATATCAATGATACGCGAAGCCAATCAGGGAAAGGATGTTCACATACCTGACTTCCCTGCGAGAGAAGAAGCGTACAGTTCTTCTCATGTTCATGAAGTTAGACGAGTTAAATAAATAATTCTAAGTATTGTGCTGAGTTGATTCCAAGTATCTGATTGAGTTATTGCCTCATTTGGGCATTTTCACTTATCTGTTTGTGTTGCTTTGTAGGGAACATGTTGATGAATTTGATGTTACAAGAACTACATGAGTTTCTAGGCGACATGGTACAAAGCTATGTGAATGTGTCGGTAATATTTCTGTTTTTGCTACCAAATGATGATTTTGTTTTCAACTTAAGTTATGCTCATGTAGTAATTTAAAATTTATAACCAATTGATTGAGATGCTAGTTAAGAAGAGTTATGCTCATGTAGTAAGTTATGCTCATTTTCACTTATCTGTTGGTGTTTCCGTTGCCGAAACTATTGCCTATGATCAAAGAAATGTATTAGGTTTGATTAATATTTCAAGTCTTGAGGGTGATTTTGTTTGATGCAACTGGGAATATGTTTTTGCTGCCAAATGATGATTTTGACTTATGATCTTGTTTGTTTTTATCTTTTAGGTTTGCAGGCTTAAGATGGACATGATGCACTAAGTGGACTATTATTTTTGAATCTAGATGAACCTTTTTTTGGAGGACTTGGATCTAACATACTGAAAATTTAGTGCATAATTTTGGTATAGGGGTATCTTAAACTAGCTAGCATTTTGGTAAAAGTTATGATATATGTGGAACTTATCCATGTACTTAAAAGCTTTGTAATGAAACTTGAAAGTTTTTAATCTAGTGAATTATGGATTTCATGAATGTAGTGTTGCTTATTTAAATTATTCAGGTGTATGAAAAATGCTGATTTACAAAATTAGCATTTAAAATTCATTTTAAAAAACCGCTGCATTAGACAAAAAAAACGCTGCATATAGTGAATAACCAAACCGTTGCATAAAGCTGCATAACCGTTGCATAATTAATGAAATAAACCGCTGCAATAGGTTAGAATCCGCTGCAAAAGAAAACTGTTCAACACAAAAATAACCGCTGCAAAAGGTACCCAACCGCTACATTTGAGAATCTACAACCGCTGCAATAGCTAAAAAACGCTGCAAAAAACGCTGCAAAAAACGCTTGTTGCAGCGGTTTTGTTGAAATTTGCAGCGATTTTTAGCTATTGCAGCGGTTTCAATAGCGGTTCAAAACCGCTGCATTAGCTCGTTATTTTTTTATTTTTTTTATAAGGAAAGCATTTCAACGTACCAGACCAGACAAATCTGGTAGGTTGAGAGGTCGAGAAAAAACTCGACGCCGGATAAACCGTCAGACAGACACAAACTACAAGCAAATAAGGAGAATACATCAAAGCAATAAGAAGCATAAGAATTGGGGAAGAGGGTTGAGCGAGCGTAAACAAAGGAGGCTCCATCGGCAAACGGGTCAATAAGGACCAAACCCGGGAAGTGTTGAATGGACCACCATGACGTTGCCCCCACCTAAAATGAGGGATCTTCAGAACAACTCAATCTCCACCAAGAGTCAACTCCTCAATTGGAACATAATACACATATCCATACTTGAATACGAGAGTGTGACAAACAATGAAAATGACGTAAAGAGCACCTTAGATTGAAAAAATCTGAAACTTAACCAAACTGTTAAGTGGTGGTGAATATACATCAAATACGAAATTTATAGGCCGTCAACAATTTTTACTCAAAAAAATGATGGCTTATGGGTTTAAATAATTTTTTTTTATATTTTCGGAACATCCTTGTTGTTCGACAAGCCCACTCCTTTTTTATGTAGGTAAGTGTTTGATTTTGTTTTGAAAGTGAGGTACAGCTCATCTAGATATACCTTTATAGTATAATATTAATGATTTGTCAAACTAATACTAAAGAGTCAAAGCTTGCAGAGCAAGCTCTAATTAGAATGAGTTTTGTTAAGCGGTGGGTGCACACGCCGGGAAGAAGGAGGCACCACCGTCAGATGCTAGAGGAGGCCGGAGGGTTAAACCGATCACTCGTTCTTGGAGAAGATCTGGTTTGTATTTTGCCTTAAATAGCAGCAGTTTGGTAGTGGTGTAGATCTGAGAAACCGGTAAAGGTGGGTAGGGATCGTGGCCCCAAATCGGAACCGGTACGAAGGTCGAGCCCGACACGACGCAAATGACTTGGTAGTAGTGTAGATTTGAGGAATAGTCGATAATAAGGCTCGAGTTGGATCGAGCCAAATTGAAGCAATGGAAGGTTTGATGAGGCTCGAGTTGCATTAGCTCGTTATTGTAGTGGTGGTGTGTGTAGATATCTCATCAAAGACTAAATTTAATGTTACATGAAGAGAACAAAGACATTAATTTGCCATCAATAAAATTGGTCAAAAACACAATGTAAAGGGTAAATAAGTGATCATCTTTCAAATAACAGCTCAGAATTTTGTGGTAAATAACAGAAACTACTCACGTTTTTTTTAATGTTGCTTGATTACTTTTACCTATTGATGCCGCCTCGGAACACTCCAATGACATTTGTGCAAGGCTGCAAGACTTCCATGTTGGTCACATGGTAGATGGACTTCCAACTGTCGGCTATATATAAGGAATTCATGATCCCATCTTCAAAGTAGAAATACTACCTTTCGATTCAAATGAGATACAGTGTACTCATTACCTACTTTAAATTGGTCTTTTTCCTCTCTCATCTGTTGTAGACCTTTGTTAGCAACAACCAAGGATATGCTCACCTACAGCCAAATTCATATTCAGAAATATGTAAGGAAATATCATTAGGGGGAAAAAAAAGAAAATCAGAGCTCTCAATAAAAAAAATTGTTTCATAAAGGGACAACGATTAATGAGCACATTGCAACACATAAAGGTCAATCACACTGCCTAGTTGAATGCAAATTCATGTTCATCTCTTTCTTTTCCAGGTCTTGCAATTTTAGCAGCTAATTCCTACAATTAGAAATTACTTCCCATGTCAGAGTAACACAAAAGAAGTAGAAAAGACATAAACCATGTGTATTGCATCTCGGGCATCTTAGAAGAAATGGAGGGAAACAAAAAAAAAACCAAGATGACAACTTACAACAAACAAATCAAACAGAATATGCACACGTTGCAACCCTGAATGCATAAATTTGTATATCTTATTGTATATTATTCATTGTATGTAACTATTCATGCATATAAAAAATAAAAACCTATCTAAGTAAATAAATAGAGAAAAGTAGCACGATCCATAAAGGTGATGTATAACTTAGATTTATCTTAGCAATGAATAAGATCCAATCTTACCACTTTTCTTACACACTCAGTCCTCTGCACTATCAAAAACACCACCAGAAAAGGGGAAAAATAACAGCACAATACCTTTTTTTAAGATCTAACTCAGGTCAATTGCTTTTCGTAGTTAAGCAGCAAACTACCAGCCATAGGTGACAAAGTAGGTAGCAAACAACCTAAATTCCAGCAAAAAGAAGCTTTTAATAACCAAATTCAACTTACTCTATTAAAAAAATAACAGAAAATAACAGTTCAGCAAGGAAAGAGGACTAATCTGCAGAGTAATTCAGGCCATCAGTAGCAGCGACATCATGGACGACATTTTCTTCCTTATCACCCGCAACACCTGGATTCCCTGGAACCAGCACCATGAATAATTTTAGGAAATATTATACTGGACATTTCCACATGCAAACCCATTGAGCATGTGATATTTCCATTATGGCCTTTGAAGATTAAGTCAAAACATAAAAAGACAGAAAAAGAATTTATCAGCATCAATACCTCTTCCACTATAAGTGATATCAAAGCCTCTCCTCCTATCATGCTCTTCATGCGCTACATCTAGTAAATCGAAAGCTGTATACAAATTCATGAAGATCAACTATGCTCTTAAACATGAAAGTAGCAGAATATATCTAGTAAAATTGATAGCAATCTCGGTATCCTGGCGGTTGAGTTTGACGTAGCCTTGGTCACCGCTCGAGCCAGGAGTCGTCGCAGACTTCCAACTTCTGTTCATGGTGCAAGCCGCAAGCCAAATTGACAGCAATCTCGATATCCTGGCGGTTGAGTTTGACGGAGGAAATCAGAAACATACCCGTCAAGAGAATATATCTAGTAAATAAGGTAACATAAATTTTTACACCACCTACAATATTGAAAATGTTTTTTAGAGTCAGCTCATAATCAGTATAATAAATAACTTTGTGCAGGAATCTAGAGAAGATAAATTCATTTATGCACAAAAGTTGCCTAAGTGTACCCTTTCTGTCACATTAATTTATGCAACATATATATTACCATGACATAGTATCTATCACTTGTCAATTCATGAGAATGCATAACTTAGATGTGTGATTTAGAATACATTTTAAGATTAAACATGGGTGCAAAGCAAGATATAAAAAAGACACGTGTTGTAGATCCCTAATTAACATCAACCTTCCCAATTAAACAGAACATAGGCTAATTTAAAATGGGGGAGGAGATTACCTGAAGTGTTAGAAGGACGGGGAGCCTGTAGTCAACTATGGAAGAAAACCCTTCAGGAGATTACCTGAAGGGTTTAGGGTTTAGAATGATGTATAAGAAAATCAACTTCCTCCAATGTCATAGACCCAAGGACTCACAAAAATGGTGGTTTTATTGACAAATGTACAGAAGATGAAATCTAATGTATTTAAATGAGGGAAGTGAATCAATATTAACTACACGTTTGCTACAACAAAGACGCATGTCTCGCCGATAATGCTGAAGTAGCTCAAGCTCCTTCTCCCTACTCATTTTGAAAGATTACAAACATAAAACGACTCGAAACAATCTAAATCCAAGAAGTAAAGGGTGAAGTTCCAACATACTCTTCCATCACAAATTAACGTATGCAGATATGTTGATCACCGATGCGAACGAACTGAAAAGCGGCAAACCTTTGCATATCAAATGACGAATACTGAAATCAGTGAGAATAACCTCAAATTCGAATTCATGGACTGAATCCTTTCAAGATTTGGAAACGAACGGGGATCCGTCAATACTATCTACAAATGTATGCAGAAAGCTCAATAGTTGTTTGAAATGGGGATCAAGAGAAAGGTGGGAGGCGTAAACTGACCTAAAGATTGATCAACGACCCTCCTAATTCCATATCGACTTCTCAGTCCGGCCTCCTCCTTCGCCATGGCTCTCGCGCCACCGAAATACGCGTCGTCCTCTTCGTTGGATTCACTCCGGTACCGGGTGAGGTATGAGGAATGTCGCGCGTAAATGCAAAGTAGGGGAAGAGGCTGAGGGAAAGGAAGATGCGAAGTGGCGGATGAAATCAGTAGATGAGTAAGCTACCAGGAGAGGGAAGGAGAATATGTTTTGCGTAAGAAATTCGGTAGTGGGCCTGATGAAACAATGACCATATGGATTGTTTATGGGCCGCGATAAGAGATAGGGTTGGTGTGTGGTTATGAGATGGGCCGAAAATATATGGAACATAAATATAAAGATTATTACCGGTGAAGATTATCATTAGGATTAGGATTAGGATTAGGATTAGGGTATGGGTCCAAATCCCATGAAAATTACTCCTTAAGATGAGAAATGAGAAGGAAGGAGGAAGCTCCTTCCTCCTCCCCTCCTTGAAGTTGACCGGCGTTGACTTTTTAATTTTAAATTTTTTTTTTTTTTTTTTAGGCCAAAAAAATATTATTTTAGGCCGGATTTTGTACTTACAAAATCAAGTGCTTCAAAATGCCCAAAATGTGCCACTATATATGTTGAAATGTGTTATGATATATTAAGGCAAAATTTGAAGCAAGGATGACTTTTTCCGTTTTAGTTTTTTGTGTGCTATGATTTGTAAATAAAAGTGCTATGTTTTTTCTGCCAATATTGTGTGCTATTATTTGTAAGAAAAAGTGTTATGCTTTGTAAGTAAAAGTGCTATATTTTTCAGTTTTTTTTGTGCTATGATTTGTAAGTAAAAGTGTTATGTTTTTTCTACCAATTCTGTGTGCTATTGTTTGTAAGAAAAAGTGATATGCTTTGTAAGTAAAAGTTCTATATTTTTCAGTTTTTTTTGTGCTATAATTTGTAACTAAAAGTGCTATGTTTTTTTCTACCAATTTCGTGTGTTATTGTTTGTAAGAAAAGTGTTATGCTTTGTAAGTAAAAGTGCTATATTTTTTGAGGCAAAAGCATAACAGATTTCACCTAGCATAGAGAAACACATATAGGCAAAAAGTGTAGCACACTTCAGCTAGCTATAGAGAATCACGTATAGGTGAGCAGTGTAGCACATTGCAGCCATAACGAAGCACATATAGGCAAAAAGTGTAGCACTTTCAGCCATAGAGAAACATATTTAGGCGAAAAGTGTAGCACATTGCAGCCATAGAGAAACATATGTATGAGAAAAGTGTAGCATATTTCAACAATAGAGAAGCACATCCTGGAAAAAGTGTAGCACCTTTCACCTAGCCATAAAGAAGAACATATAGGCAAAAAAAGTATAGCACATTGAAGCAAAAAGCGTACCACCTTTCACCTAAAATAGAGAAGCACATATAGGAAAGCACATATAGACAATTGCGTAGCACACTTCAACTAGCCTAGAAAATCACATATAGGTGAAAAATGTAGCACATTTAGGCAAAAAGTGTAGCACATTTCAACAAGCATAGAGAAGCACATATATGCAATATCGTAGCACAGTTCAGCTAGCCATATAGAAGCACATATGGGCAAATAGCATAGCATATTTCAGTAATATAGAAGCACATAATACTTGTGGTAGTACATACTTTGCAAGTTCAAATTTTGCCTTAATATATCATAGCACCTTTCAACATATATAGTGGCACATTTCGGGCATTTTGAAGCACTTGATTTTGTAAGTACAAAATCCGGTCTAAAAAAAAAAGAAAAAGTCAACGCCGCTCAACGGCCGGTCAACGCCGGTTAACAGTCCGGTCAACATCTGGTCAAAGTCAATCCCCTTGTTAGGATTGCTTCTCATTTCTCATGTTAACATTAATTTCTCATTTGATATTTTCCCTTAGGTATAAAGATTATTGATTAAGCAGGGCATTAATGGTGGTTTGAGGACTTTATTACCTCAAACATCCAAGTTTTATATATTAGGATAGGATTTGTCATTTTAGCTTGTTGTTGATGTTTGATTTTTGCTATAAATTTGCTATCTCCATTTATAGCAAGTCATTGGAGATGCCCTAAGTTTTTTTGGTGATTGAAGTTTAGAGTTGAAAATTTCACTTAGCGTCGTAAGTGAGTCTAAATTGTTGCGAAGTATATAAACTTAGGATATTGCTATTTTTGTTGACAGACGACTATAGGATGATATCTTAATAAGCTTATACGATTTGTCCATTAACATATCCATCCACAAGCTTCGTCTTAAATACTCCTCTAAGGGAATGCAGAGTGATTGAAATGAATTTTTCCTGGGTAGAACTCTACATGGATTTTAACTAAAAGTTTTGTTTAGAGCTTGAAACTAAGTCCAAATAGATGCTCTGTAAGTGAATCAGTCTAAAGCATATACAATTATTCAGGTGAAGCTCTGGTTTAACACTTAACAGGTTGTTCTTGTCTTCTCGATTGAAGCTAACTCATTACCTAATGTATAATTCAAAAAAAGATACACCAGTAGTGATGATAATAATCAGAATATTTAATGGATGTGAATCCCATAATAAATCCTCTTATAGAGATAAATAAAAATGAATCTAAGCCAATGGCTTAGATTAAACTAGCTACCTCCACTTGTAGTGGGAGTGGGGATAGTTGTGGTGGTCCGGCGACCACCCAACGACTTCCCGGCGACCACCCGGTGGTTGTCCGACGACGGTCCGGCGGTGGTCCAATAATAAATGAAAAAGTTAAAGTATAAAAATAAATTAAAACTTAAGTCTAATTCAAATTGGTGAACATTTAAATATAATGTGATGAACATTTAATTATAATGTGATGAACATTCTGTTGGTGAACATGTAATTAAAATGTGATGAACATTCAGTAGAGTATATCAAAATGAACGTTTATAAACATTTTTGATGAAGATCAAGTGTTTTTCTACTCGAAATAATATTAAAGTGATGTTTGATGAACATTTAAGTAAGAAATGATGAACATTTATCAACATTTTGATGAACATTTATGAACAATGTGATGAACATTTAAGTCGATTGTAATGAACTTTGGCTAATGAACATTTTATTAAATTCTTGTGAACATTGAAGTATGAGATGATGAACATTTAGGTGAACATTCAGTTGGTGAACTTTTAAGTATAATGTGATGAACATTTATGAACATTGTGATGAACATTTATGAACACTTGATCTTCATCAAAAGTTGATGAACATTTAAGTAGAATGTGATGAACATTCAGTTGGTGAACTTTTAAGTATAATGTGATGAACATTCAGTAGAGTATGTACAAATGCACATTTATGAACATTGTGATGAACATTTATGAACACTTGATCTTCATCAAAAGTTGGTGAACATTTAAGTAGAATGTGATGAACATTCAGTTGGTGAACTTTTAAGTATAATGTGATGAACATTCAGTAGAGTATGTACAAATGCACATTTATGAACATTGTGAGAACATTTATGAATAACGTGATGAACATTTAGTAATAAATAATTTTGTAATATTTGTGAACAATTTTATACATCTTTGTGACAATTTTATTCCGGCGAGACCCAAAGATGGTCCGGCGGTGGTCGGAGGTGGTCCGACAGAGGTCCGGCGGTGGTGACAAGGGGTGCCACGTGTCATTATATGACTCTTGGATCTCTTTTGATCCAAGGCTCCACATTCATTCTCATTTACTCCCTCTGTCTCTTAATATAAGACTCATTTACTTTTTCGACACTATTTACAAACCGAGAGAATCTTCTCGTTTTCTTCCAATATATAGAAATAAATATAGGCATGTGAGATCTCGTTTGATTCGTCTCAATGAGTACTTTGAGAATATTAAAAAATTATAATTTTTATCATCGTATATTTAGAGATATTAATGTTACAAAATGTGTCTCGGCAAATGTGTCAAAAGCAAATGGAAAGATCATTAAGGGACGGAGAAAATATCATTTTAACAAGTATTATTACGTGACATTTTTCCATATTTAATACCATACCATACACTAAGAGACAAGGAGCATCAATTAGAGTATTCAAATCGCTTGACCAGAGAACGTACGTATCACACCAAAATTGAAGCAAAATTTGTGAAATACTCCCTCCGTCCCATAATCTTGTTCCTCTTTGCTTTTGGCACATTTGCCGATACACTTCTTGCGCCGTTTATATCTCTAATTAGATGTTAACGAAAAATTATGAAATCTTGATATTATTAAAGTACTCATTGATACGAATCAAATAAGATCTCATATGACTATGTTTTTTCTTATATATTTGATATAATCTTGCAAATTGTATAAAATTTTGAATAGTGTAAAAATTAGAAACAGGAACATCATTATGGGACGGAGGGAGTACTCCGTAAGAAATCTTATTTAAAATACTTTAATCCTTAGACCAAAATAAAATAAAATATCGGAAACATTTTCTTTTAAAAAAAGTCAGTATTTTTTTACTCTCTGAAGTCGGTTCAGAATGGAATCGCTCAGCTCAGCACCATTTACTACTGAACTTGGAATTCAATTTCACGAGCACTCTTTGTCAGAAGAAGTGTTGATCAGTTATAGTTACATTTAATTTTTAGAGTAAATGCAAAATCGTTACTGGACATAAAATACAGTAATTTGTTAATATTTTTGATGATAGTCATTCAATCAATACTAGATTTAATATAGTTACACATTATTTGTTACAATTTTTGGTTATCCGCGTGAGTAAATTACGTGTTTTCGTATGTGATTTAATATAGTTACGCATTATTTGTTAATATTTTTGTTGTTGTTATCAAATTTGTTGATATTTGTAATTATAATTATTTTTGATTTCCTTATATTTATGTTTGAAGTAGTTTTAAAACATAATAATGAAATAAGGCTCTCATGAGAGAACTTAATCAATACTTTATTTTATTTGACAACATGTTTTTTTAATATTACACGCATTAATTTAATTTGTGACTTAATCAAGTTTCTAACATAACATATAAACCTTATAAATGAGCTAATACTATAATTAATTTTTTTTACTATAATTCTAAGATATATTAAGTTAGAATAAGATAATTAAATAAGAAAAAAAAAATTAAATGACTTTAGAATTCATTAGATTTCAGAAATCATTAATTAACATAAATAAAAAAGAATTTAAATAAAATTAGAATTAATTAGATTTCAGAGATCATTAATTCACAAAAACCAAAAGAACTTAAATGGATTTGGAACTAATGATACTTAATTATTAAAAAATTAAATGAATTTAGAAATAAATAAGTACCAATTTCATTCATTTCGTTCAACCATCAGCTAACTTTTATATAGATAAGATTGGAAATGGCGGGTTAATGCAGAGTGAACTATTTAACTTATTTTGTTTAGAACATTTTCAGTACTATTTATTATTAAATTCATTTTGCATATAGTCACGTATAAGAATCTATCTACCTAACACCAATATAAGGGAGAAGTCAAGTCTTCACAAAAAATCGCGACACCTCAGCGCCACCTAACTATTTTAGCAAAAAAATAAATAATTTAATTTAATTTAATTATAAAAAATAACAATTTTTCTCAACTACTAGAAACGGAAACCCGCGCGTAGTAGAAGCTCAGGTTGCTGTTTATCAGGACTTGTAATTTGAAAAGTTGTTTCTAGAAAATCTAAATAGTAAAAGCTCAGTCCTGATAAAAACAAATTACAAATCTAAATAGTAGAAGCTTAGGTTGCTGTTTCTAGATTTTCTCTTTCACTATGAGAAAATCTAAATAGTAGAAGCTGCTATTCTTTTCATCCTGATAAAAGTGTTTATACTATTTCTGGTCCATATGTTTAAAGTTGATATCATTTTATTGTCTTAAATGTGAGTTTATATTTCATCTTCAAAGGTACACTTACAAGTCCTAATCTGACTTTTCAAATTTACCCATTTGATTTTGGTTCTACTACCATGAGATGAGGTAGTTTTTTGCTTGCTCGCTTGAAGGACTAACAAATTTAGAAACAGCAACCTGAGCACTTTCAATAATTGATGCATGGCGTCCATGAAAAAACAACCAGAGCTTAATTTTCTTGTTTGAATGTTTTAAATAAAACAGTATCACGAAAAAATAGATAAAAGGGATAGCTTTAACTTATCGAAGACTTGAAGTAAACAATTTTCCAGACCATACTCACCAGGATTGTGTGATCCTTGAGAAGGGTCCCATGGTCCAACAAATGAATTTGTCCATGCACTGCGGAAACCTTCTTTCTGGAGCTGAACATGAGAAGAAAGAACTTGGAGTGCAGAAGTATTCCTCTCATCAGTTCGGACACTGCCAATCACAATTTTGTAAACCAGTTTATATAGAAATTAACACAACCGTAAGGTACTTTTAGATAAATGATACTACACAAATTTAAAACCTCTTGTCTGGTAAAGCAGTCACATCTGAATCAATGGGAAGAAAATGAAACCGGGATAAATGGTGAAGACCGCCCTGCAAAATTCCCAAAATTCTGTGACAATACAACAAATGAAGAGGGCAATTAAATAATTCTTAAGAATCTAACATCGTCATATACAGAAAAAGATGCTTTACTTTTGTCGAAAATTGCATACTCACATATTATTCTCATGATAACTATGTAATAGAAAATAGATGTTCTTATTTTACCTAAATATATAAATTTGAACATGTTAGAGGATCAAAGAGATGATTGAACTCTCTTTGGACTGCCATTTGTCAAGTCCAAAAAGAGGATCAACTCGCGTACGAAGAGAGGATCAAACTAAATATATAAATTTTTCAAAAATAGAGTAGGACTGACATTTCAAGTTTTGTAGAAAAGAGAGGATCATACTCGCGTACAAAGATGCTTGTATTACTTCTTTCATAGAAGTCGAAGTGAGTTCTTTTGCAGCAATGACAAATGCAGATCCGTCATGTGATTCTCAGTCTCCTCATCAAATTCATGTTACACCAACAGACAATACCGTAGTGGATTAAATCAATTGATAGGATAGAATAAAGTCAGCTGGTGAAAATAAGTTCTCAAGGCTCTGCCAGTGCAACACATACTTAACCTGTGTCACTCTTGTTACGGACTTACGGTAGTAGATATGAGTTGTCGTCTTGATATAAAATTCGGCTTCAGGTTAACTACAGCTACGTAGTTAAATAAGCTAGAAAGGTCAATACGTGCTAAATCATATTAGTCACTTGAAATCTCGAAACTATCCACTAAAATTGGTCAAAACAAAGCCTAAAAAAGCTATTTTAAGTCAATTGCCAAACACCAACACAGAAGACCATGAAAACAGTTCCAAATAGAGCTGGTACATATGCGTTCCTTGCAAGTTCACAAGTTCAGCAATGAATCTAGCAAAGCCATATCAATAAGTAAAAAAAGATATAGAAAATGAAAACAAAAAGGAGTGAAGTACAAATCATTCAAAAAAATTCAATTCAGATATAAGTCAAATTTCATAATCCATTTATTTACCAACATCAACGATTAATTAATCAATTCATTTAAAAACTAAATCGAAATTGCTCGGAATCACACCTAAGCTGAAAGAAGTTAAACACCAAAAAAGTTGTTGTAGCCCCCACAAAAAACCAAGTTATCGACTTTGCATTTATTACTGGATTGATCTTGGTTCTATTGGGTTAAGTTTGACAATGCAGTTGCTATCGACCTCTGCAAGTAGATTTCTTTTTGCCTTTACATGTTCAACCTTTGCACATGAAAAATAATTTGGAACTTACCGGTCAGAAAACTGACTACAATCACCGCAATCAGATCAGAAGATTTACTTGAAAACTACCACCAGGCACATACCTGTCCTCTTCTAAGGGTCTCTGATTTTTGTAGTTTCTTCCTAGCATACACATGGGTGGTTGACTTTTCTCTACAAATTCTTACCTACAGTAAAGGAACAATGCCCATAGAGGGGCAATAATTAGTCACTCAATTATATAAAATTCACAGAAACTAAAAGAACCAATAAAACTAAAAAAATGAAATAATAATCGCAAACTTTCTACTCAACAGAAATATAAGTGCGAAACAAAAAGAAGCATTCAAACCTCTCCAAATGCACCTTTCCTTATCATTGTCATTGACTCAAGATCAGCAGCACCCATTTTATGTCTCTGAAGTGGCATATATTTTGTTAACTTTTTCTCTATATACTCAAGTTGTTTTGTTCTTCCTTTGACACTTTTGCATCAGCCAATTTCTTCTCTAGCATATCACGTCTGCAAGACGATGAAAGGAAGGACACCATAAATTCATGTGAACAACAAACATTCAAGCATGTTGAATACATTGACATTTTCTAAGAGGTATTACCTTTCCCCATGAGTAGTACGTATATAACATAATTCCATAATTAGGGACTCAAATACACAAAAACGAAGTTACTGCCATAGTATCAAAATAAAGATCAATCACATTGAATAACAAACCCTACTTAGGAAAATTTAGAAAACCCATTTGAGCATCAACATTTAGAGAATATGCTTAGTCTTCTTTAATAACTTAGATATTAGATAATTGTAATGAAATACTCAAGCAAGCTGTAAAGATTGTCTCAGCAAATCTCTATTTAGCAGCCATTATTCATAACATCTTACGATAATCTACACTAACAATCTTCAATACTAAATCTCAAATACTAAGCACTAAGCATGCAATATTTACCTGGATATCATGATATTTGTTTCAAAGATTTTCGTGTTATGTATAAATCTAAAAGTGCCAACAATCTATGGCACAATGTATATTTTTTCTTTAATCCAAATACACTGGGATTGCATTTCATTAATTGAAGAGTAGAACAAACCTAAGCATGCATCTTTGCTGCTTCAAAGTAGCATTGTGTTGCAGCAGACCAGTTCCTTTGTCAAATGACAGGATTAAGATTCACTTGCAAGTATCTTGCAAGATCCCCAAGTCGATGACGTCAATTACCACTTTGCTTACTCGATGACGCACTTCCCCGACCTCATCTGGACTTAGAAATCCTAATAGCCTTCTTCTGAAGGGATGAATTAGAAGACATGTCAAAGAGAGAAGAAGAATGGAGACGAATTGGAAAACCACAAACAAAGCCTGAGAAGTATACTGGAAAATGCAAGAATGAGACTGACTTTATAGGGCCAAAATTAAAGTAGAATACACGAAATAGGAAATAAAGAAATCAATGTCACCATTATGAAGGAATTGAATGGCTCATCAATGGGATGGTTTCAATGGAAAATTTATGAGCAAAAATTCAATTACTACCCATTGACCAAATTAAACTGAGATTGAATGAAAGGAAATATGCAAAAACAAACCTTGCTTTGAGTTTGGATTATGCAGACTACATATTATGAAATCAAACCAAAATAGTGACAATTAGACAGGAAATTATAGAGTTGAGGGACACTACAATTTGAAAATCAAGGATGAGGGAGAAGATAACGTAGTCTGAGTGAGTTTACAGTATATAGATGAATTAAGTTATGTATTACTGGGTGAGTTTACATTATATAGATGAAAATCGAAATCAAGGGTCTAAAGTCTAAAGCAAAAAGATGAAAAACTGATCATAAAAATAGAAAAGGGATGGAGCGGTGACTGTTCCATAAAGATGCAAGCATCACTTTCTGACAGGGAAAATCTTTTTTCTCAGTTCAGAAGCCTGAGAAGTAGGGTTGAAGAATTTTCACCAATTTATCAGAGACCTGGCCTCCTGAAACATACTCCATCACTATGTAAATCTTCGTCTTGGTGCCGGGAACCTTCATCCATCACATAACGGTATCTAAGAAGAATTGAAAATTGTTCTAATCTTAAATCGGCAATGAAGAAGGTGAGTACCCAATTACCTCATATATCCTGACAATATTAGGATGTTCAAAAGCTTCATTGTTTTGATCTCTCTTTGCACCTATACCCACACAAATAAAAGGAAACACGAAAAATTATGTTAGACATAAAGAAAATTCTATTCTTTACCTTTAGAACCACATCTAAGGTTGTACATTCAACCCATAAACCCTAATTTAGTACTTTTGAATGAAATCCCCAAATCCAAACCAAAGTGTTTGAATCCTAAAATTTGTGCAATGAAACACTGATTCTGAAGTGGAGCAATGAAATTCATACCTTGAATCCGCCTGTGATCTCCACCAATTCGTCGTCTGTAGTCATCAAAATCCAAACGAAATAAAATGGGCAACGATGGCGGAATAAGTAAGGGTAGGGTGTGCTGAAGGCAGTCCCAGTTACTTTCTTCCGTCGTCGGTTTCCTTTGACGGAAGCGGCTATACTCGCTGTGATGACGACAACTATGGTGATCTATTGCGACTTCGATCCCCTTGCAGAGGTCACTTCCGGCGGAGGAAACGGCTTGTTGAGCGGTTTTTGCTATCATTCCGGGGAGATAGAAGAGAATCTGGGAGAGAGAGAAGAGAAGGAGTTTATGCCTTTGAGAGATTATCCTGTAATATGATTGAATTGGATATATCTGGCTATAGTTTGATGATTTCGGATCAACTTGGAAGAGGTGATGAGGAAGAACTATTAGAAACATGAGGAAGCAATAATGATTGTAATGAAAATCAAGAAAAAAAAAATAGAAAAGGAGAAATGAAAGTAAATGAAACGGGTCCCGGTACTGTTTTCATTTACTTTTGGCTAAGAACGACTAATTTTTATATATATATAGATTAGAAAAAAACTCACTACTATCTCCACTTTCCTATTTATTTGGGCAAATTAAAAAAAAAATCAAGGTTCTTCATCGTATGATATTATCTTAAGTTAAAGTTTACTTTTGTTATTCCTATAAATTGAATTTAAAGTTTGTTCACTTATTGTATGTATTATTAAGGGTTATTTTTATTTATTGTTGACTTTTGTAACTTTATCATCAAATTCATCATTATTGGATAATTGTAAGTGGATCGTACGTGTTAGTCATAATTTATTATATATATTAAAGGTTTTTTCCTTTCTTATCCTTATATTTTACTATTAAATGGTTTCGCGTGTGAATATACCAAATTTATATAGCTATGTGAAATGTCAAGGAAAAAAAAACTTAAGTTCGTGCAATAAAGTTCATCCATATGTATCTACATATTGTATGCTAATATACTACTTTTTACACATAAAAAACATTTCTTTGTTATTGATTCTATTTATATTTTCACTTAGGATAGAAAGTTTAGATGTAAAACGTATAAAAAATATCTTATGCTTATCTAAGACTATCTAATTTTATTTTGGTTGAGTATATATGATAGGTTGAGTATATGATAGGTTGATGTATATTTTACATTGATCATTCAGTATTTTGCACTCTTTTTTTACGTATGTTTATTTTATATAACAATGTATTGCACATTCTATAACTATTTTATGTTTTTTATAAATATAACTATAACTTATTTATTATTTTTAACAATATATGAATTCTAAGCTATCTATTTAAGCTTATAATCTCGTGATATTCACGGGCCTGGACTAGTTATTAAGTAAGTGAGAAATGAAAAACACGCTCAGATCAATCAGGGAAATAAGCAATCTCGATTAGAGTTTCTTTAAAGTTTAAAAGGTTCGAAAAAAATTCCCCGTATTATTTGTGTCACTTGATTCGATCTTCTTTCCTTCTGATTCTGAACCTATTGATGTGTTCATTGACCTTTAATGAAACATTTATGAAGAATATCAAATGTTCATAGATGGACTATATACAATTTTGAATTATTGTAATAACAAAAACATATATTTTCATCACTTCTCATTCTAGTTTTTCACTACACAGCGATGAACATCAACCATCTAAAAACAAAGAAGTGAAACCGTTTCCATTCTCACCTAAGATTATGCTCTTACATGAACTGTCCTCATATTTATTATTGAGCATCTTGGAAACCAGCTCAAAAGAGACACCAAAATCTTCAATTGATTTAGTTAGGTTAGTTATTAACTAAATCATCATGTGTATTGTCATTATTGATCATGATAATTTAACTCAAGTACACAACCTTTACTCTTAATAGTAAAATAAGCATGTTCATCCAGGACTAGGACAGAGAAGAAACTGCAGCAAAGAAACATCTTCTCTTATTAAATTCTCCATGACCCTAAAATATGTCAGTATGCAGAATGAAACAAGGGACCAAAAGCACAATCACATGATACCATAATACCATTTGTTATTTTATTTCTCCAGCCTTTCACAAGCCTGTACCTAGCTGGAAACACACAACAACTTGTACTCATCTACACACCTAACTCATCTCTCCATAAACACCTCAAAAATTACCGCAATACTCATTCTAAACATAATAATTGACCACCTAATTAACTTTGATAAGAAGCAATAATACAGAGAGTAAGAGTGATGATGATCCATCTGTCAAACCCCAAAATCATTATCATTTGACAGTTGACTTAATTTAATCCATTCACATCTTCTACACAACCATCAACAAGACCAAAAGAATCAAGACTGATAAGGAAACAAATAGAAAATTTCAAAAATAGTACAAGAGAATAATAATAATCAACAAACAATTGGTAAGTATCAATAAAACAAAGCACAATTATCAAGTAAGAATCTTTTGTTTCTTCTCTTACCATTTACAGTGACTCTTCAAGATCTTGCTCCTGTGTTTTAGCCGAAGTTGATCGACAAATTTCCTCAATACGAGCTGTTACATCCGCCATGGTTGGACGGTTATCCGGGTACTGAGCTGTACAGTCAACTGCCAACTGTAAAAGCTCAACCATCTCTTCCTCTACGTTCTGATATCTTAAAAGTTCGACATCGAAAACCTCGGACGACCATTCCTCTCGCACAACCGACTGGACCCACCTAGGAAGATCAACGCCCTCCTCGTTTACAATCGGGGCTTTTCCCGTGAGTAACTCGAGGATGAAAACGCCAAAGCTATAGACATCGGCTTTTTGTGAGACCCTACGTGGGTCCGTAACCTCTGGTGCTCGGTATCCAGCAACACGGTTGGGTGCACCAGCTGGGCTCACGACTTGGCCCAGCCCAAAGTCTGAGACACGGGCTTCGTAGTTGTTGGATAAGAGAACATTAGAGGATTTGATGTTGCCATGAGAGATTGTTGATCCTTGTGAGTGAATGTATTGGACTCCACGTGCAGTTCCTAGGGCGATCATTGATCTTGTTTCCCAGTTTAGAGGAGTTCTTCCACTTCCTTTGTTACCTGTAAAAACAGCGTGAATTTTTAAGAAATCGGCTAATTTGTAATTCTAAAGTTCTACCACTGTAAATATTTTTAACTCTATTTAACAACTATATGGGGATTGGGGATTCCTGGGCATGGAGAAGATTTGTGGGGTACACATTGAAATGAAGGCACATGGGGAGTAAAGAGACAAGAATTGAAGCGGATGAATGAAGAGAGACGGCATCATACAGCGACATATGCTAATGAAATCATGGCCAATTGGACAAATTATCTTATCACATAACAATGATAAGTTGGCATGTTACTGCACCATTTCTCTAGCACGGAATAAGAACGTTAAGAAGTATGACTATTATAAAATCAGAAGTACAAATTCAGGAAATATATGGACTAGAATACAGCTTAACATCAGACCAAGAAATGCAAATAACTTATATCCAGTGTCTACCTAGATCTGACAGCCTTATCATAACAAATACAACCATTTATGAATTCTCAATTTGTTAGTTGTCCGTAGCTCTACATGACTATTTTTGGTTCTGCATCAGATAGCACAGTAAATTTAAAGCTTTAAGGTATGGAAAAACAAAATCATGGAGAATGAGAGAGGAGCAGCACCCACTTAGTCAGTAAAATGCAGCACCCACTTAGTCAGTAAAATGCAGCACCCACTTAGTCAGTAAAATGCAGCATTTTGACTATATCTAACTCAATGAAGAACTAGTAGAACACATTCCAGTAAATGCAGGATGTAAAGCACAAACCATAAGCAATAACAAACCAAAAACTACCCTAATTCTGCAATTCATCAACACTGGGTTAAGAATAAGAGCATTGTATAATGAGGAACTCACCATGTAAAAGAGCAGATAAGCTTCCCAATGGCAAGTAATCATAGACAAGAAGCCTCTCATTGCCATTAGCATGGTAAGCTCTAAGAGCAACCAAATTCTCCTGATCCAACCTCCCAATCTCCTCCATCTTCGCCCTAAACTCGTCCTCAGAAACCACCACATCCTTTAACCGCTTCACCGCAACCGCCATTCCCGAATCCAAAGCCGCCTTATAAGTCGTACCGTACGTTCCCTTCCCCAAAACCTCAGCCGAAGCTCTCAATAGATCGTCCAAATCGTAAACCCTAGGCGCATTGCCAAAGAATATCAGAGTCTTGTTACTCCCGCTTCCTTTCGCCGCCGACACAGACACTGGAGGCGGCACCGCATCTTCTTCCATAGCACGCTTATCTGTTGCTACTGCACCGGCCATTTCCATATCCATTTCCTTTCCAGGGACAGCATTGACTTCCCTGGACTTCTGTCCTTCATCCTTCTTCCTCCTACAGCAAAGGCAGATCAGACAGAGTAGGATAGCAACGAGAATCATAACCGCGGCAATCACAATTCCGGCAATCGCACCGCCGGAAAGCTTATGCTTCTTCTTATCACCAGATCCAGTGGCGTTACTGTTCGAGCAAGACAGCAAAGGAGGTCCGCAAAGCGAATTCCCCTGAAACGAGTTAGCAGGGAAGACAGTCAACTTCTGAGGGATAGTCCCGTTGAGCAAATTGTTGGATACATTGAACTGCTTGAGACTAGGGATATCCAACTCCGGAATCTGGCCAGACAACTGGTTATCCTCAAGATACAAAGTCGCAAGCTCCGTGAAATTATTGAAAGACGAAGAGATCTGACCAGAGAACTTGTTTCCCGCGAGGTTGATGCGGACGAGTCCAGGAAGCGAGAACAGAACCTCCGGAATATCACCGGAGAGGCTGTTTCCCTGAACGTAGAGGTACTGTAGCTTCTTAAGAGAGGGGAAATCGGAAGGAAGCGTGCCGTTGAGAGCGTTGAAGCGAAGACTGAGGAAATTGAGGCCAGTAAGGTTACCAAGAACACCGTTAGGGATGGTGCCGAAGAGAGATCGGCCAGGCATGTGGATTTCGGTGACGCGAGAGTTGTTGCAGACGATTCCTTGCCATGAACAGAGTGGTGTAGTGTCGTTCCATAGCAGAGATCGGCCTTTGAGCGCTGATCTGAGCGCGACTAGAGCTGAGCGGTCTGAAGCTAGATCGTCGGCGATGGTTGAGGCTATGAGGAGGGAGAGGAAGAACAATTGGTGGCTGAATCGGCGCATTTTTGTGGTGGTTGTAGCAGAGGAAGCCATGGCCGGCAAATGGCTCAAGGAAGGGAGGTTTTATTGGAGAGAAGAGGGGGGTTCTGTCAGATCTTCATTGTTATTGTGGGTATACAACTGTAGAACGGTAAAGTTGGTGGGGGGGTCCACATGTGTGTTTAATTTTGAAAATAAAAGTTTGGGCTTTTTTGAGCAAGTGACTCACTGAGAGTGACCACTGACCGGGGGTTTACTTTTTTATTTTTGTAATGGAAAGGTAAAAGTTGGAGTTTTCTGGTCCTGGTTTGGAATATAACTAGATTAGTGTACCTGCTTTGCAATTTTCATAATCTGTTCTTAATGGGATCTTTCCTCATTAGAGTTTCCCGTCAAGCAAATCCTGTCACATCTATATATACAAATAAGTTACGATTGATTTAAATGAAATAACGATATCAATAGTTCACATTATTCGGAGTATATTCAATTTCGATATTCCTAATGATATTTTAGGCAACTTTATATATTTTTATACAACTTTCAGAAAATATAAATAAAAACTTATACTAATAAAGATATGGGTTGAATTTGAACTTAGGAAGGGATGTCTCCATAATATAATTTCAAAGTTACCATCATCAATGTTCATCCGACTCCAGTTTTAACTCGGGTAGAGACATGTCTATGTTGCAGGGAGCTTCGTACCTTACATAATTCAAAAAATAAATAAATATGATTTCAAAGGTTATACCATGTCTAGAATTGTGGTCGAGTTTTTTGTAATAAGAGGCGGTGGTCGTGGTGCAAGCTCATTCTCTTTCTTTTCTTTTATTTATATGATATAACTTTTTTTAATAGAGATTTGTGTGTCCGTTTATGTTATGTACTCCCTCCGTCCCTTAATGTTCTTCCCATCTCTTTCCGACACATTCGCCGAGACACGTTTTATAACGTTAATATCTTTAAATACACATAAATAAAAATTATAAAATTTTGTTATTGTTAAAGCTCTTGATGAGACGAATCAAACAAGATCCCATATGAATATATATTTTCTTATATAGTGGAAGATATGTCGAAGATTCTCTTGAAACGTGAATAGTGTCAAAATTGATGATGGGAAGAACATTTGGGGACGGATGGAGTATATCGAAAAGCTAATCGTCTTATTGATGATTTAGGAAACCATACTTTTACTTTCGATTTAGGTTTTGATTTCTTGCATTAACCTCCTGATATTATTCGTGGTATTATCGCTGATGATGTAAGGGGTCTGGCTTTGCCCCATTTAATTTCAAATTAGCTCTTTCCATTTTAATAAAATACAGAGAGTGTCAGCTCTGTTTCACCAAAAAAATATCGTCTATTTTTTAAATATTTTCTTAAAATGTTATAAATTAAAATAGTTATATGTTAAAGAAAAGTAATAAAATCTATTTAAATAGAAAAATATTACCACACTAGTAAATATTTTCAAGTTAGAGTTGATACAATCTTCTAATCTAATACTCCCTCCGTTTTAATTGTCATTTTAGACTCATTTTTCTCGTTCCTATTTAATTGTCGTTTAAGCTATTTTGACAAGATTTTGTCAGATTTACCCCTATGTTTATTACTAGATTTAAAATCTTAAATAGTTATCATTTTAGACATTACTAATCAAGGAAATTAAGTAAGGGTATTTGGACAAAAATTTGAATTTTTAATTTGTCTTAAAAATCCTATAATGACAATTATAAAAGAACGGAGAGAATATAAAATTGTAGGTTCTTTCAAAATCCATTTAATGGATTTACTTCTTTTGTGTTGATTGGTTAATATTTATCTCATTTATTGTCTTCTTTTAAGTGTTTGTGAAGATGTGAGACCTAATACGAAACTAATACATACAATCACAACACAAATCAAATTGTCATTGTAAATCGTCATTGTAATCTATAACTTATGTCTACATAGTAAAGACTTGAAGGTCATCTACGACGGTTTGACTCTTTAACGTCTGCGATTATACCGTCTATTGAAATCGACAATTATAATCGATGTTTAATTCTTTAATTATGTTTCATCGACATAATTAAGTCTCTGCCATGCGCGAGCGCCTTCTCTCTAATTGTATATGAATTTTTTTTTGTTGGTAAAGTCAAATGTACGGGAACTGGGAAGTTTGAAGAAGGGAGTAAATGTGTGTAAATTCGACTAGTGCCTTTAGTGAAATAAGTGTCTAGAATTAAGATGTCATTACTAACCATTTCTAAGACGTTTATTACTGTAATTAGTACTGGGGTCATTGACTAACCGTAATGAAGATTCTTGTCTGCACAAGCAATCCAAAAATTGGTAGGGTGTCGGTGACCATTTTACGCGGCCTAAACCAACTTCCACCGTCAAACAAATCATCCTAAAAAATATACTAACAGCTTGTACAATCAATTAATGAATAAAACAAGGCAATGGTATCAAATGTGAGCTATATACTCCTTTTTTCCAATAAAATAATTCTTGTTCCCTTTTTCACATTTGCCGAGACACGTTTTATATCGTCAATATCTCTAACGATATGTTAATAAAAAAATTATAAAATTTTGATATGTTAAAGTATTTATCGAGACGAATCAAACAAGACCTCATATAACTATACTTGTTCTTATATGTTAGAAGTTATGTCATAAAATATATTGAAGTATAAATAGTGTAAAATGTGAAATAATAATTATAAAAAGGGACGGAGGAGTATTTGGTAATATTTCAAATCAGAGGGAATATAATATATTGTTTGAAGCTTGCAAGGATGATTTCATGGTTCCATCCGACTCAGCTGGATTTTGGCGGTTCCACACCTACTTATAATGTAAATCCAGTAAGGTCCAACAAGTTATTACTTTTTTATGATATATTTATCATTTCTTTTCTCATGAATAGATCAACTACATTAACAAAGAAAAATAAAACACATCTTGTCTGATTCGTTTATTATATTCCGAGGAGGTATACCTAGGATGCACTGAGGTACCTAGGAGTAATATTTTTCTATTTTAATTTTTTAAAACCAAAATTCATTCTTTACTTAAATCATCACATCACTTTAAAATCATACGGACTATAAAGTTCTCATAAAAGTAAATTATAATCCCTCCGTCCCTATTTGTTTGTTCACTTTACATTTTTTACATTTATCGAGATGAGTTTTGCGTCGTTAATATCTCTAACTACGTATTACTAACAAAAATTACTAAAAATTGTAAAATCTTGATGTTGTTAAAGTGTTAATTGAGACGAATCAAACAAGATCACATATGACTATGTTTCTTCTAATAGATTAGGAATAATCGAGTAAATTACATCGACATGTGAATAGTGTAAGGTTTTGAAAGTGGATAAATAAATAGAGATGGAGGAGACTCCACAAGTAAGTTGTATAAACTGCAGTTTATACGTATATTTGAACCAAATGAGCCGAATTGTATAAACTGTTGTTTTTTGAGCGCAAAGAAGGTTAAAATAACTAAAAAGCCTATACAAGATGTTCATGTTTTCAGCCCAATCCAGTTAATCTATACGGGCCTGGCCCAGTATACTCTCACATGGCGGCCGCTCTACAGTCAAACTTCTCTCCCCCTTCGCCTTCGAATTTGGGATTTGATGGCTTCCCCCACCAGGCCACCACTGCTCCATCTCCATAGCTCTAAGCTCAACAATCAAACTGTAAGATTTTTCTTTACTCTCTAATTCCCGATCAAATTTGTTACTTTCGATCGAATTACTTCCTAGTAATTTTTATTTAGTTGATTTCACGTCTAACTATTTATTTCGATCCATTTCGGCTATCATCCTATTGTTTTATTTGTTCCCTATCTGGTTTCTGCAGTTTAAATTTTAGCTTTAGTCCAATTTCTAATGGCCTGTACGATTAAATTGTGCTTTCACTTCACTTCTATTTTTAGGTTTCCTACATTGAAATTACTGTGTAAATTGGAGCTCATCAGAGTGGTTGGATTCCTTCCTGAATCAGTGATCGTAAACTTGAATAATAATGTTAGCTAACTTGTGTTGATCTGACTTCTCTTTCTTGTATTTTCCCAGATTCAATGCATTAAACTGTACAATCCACAAAATCAAATGATTATATAAATTTATAAGAACAGCTTAGGGAGTGTGTTTATTGCAAATTTATGCTAATCCGATTTCTGAAGATATCGCTTCATCTTTCTGATGAAAACTTATCCAAATGCCTTGTTTTCAGAGTTCAGGCCTATTTCAACTTGCTCCAAGCATCAATGGAGTCAGAGCTCGTATCACACAATGGCGGATGCCACTGCAAGAAGATAAAATGGCGGGTTAGTGCACCTGCAAATGTTGTGGCATGGGAATGTAATTGCTCTGATTGCTACATGAGAGGAAACATTCATTTCATCGTCCCGTCTCAACAGTTCGAGTTATTGGAGACTTCCAGAGATTTTTTGACCACTTACACTTTTGGAACTCACACAGCACAGCACATGTTTTGCAAGGTATGTGGGATAACCTCGTTTTACGTTCCAAAGTCGAACCCAGATGGCGTTGCTATTACGTATAGATGTGTGGATCCGGGAACTCTAAAACATGTAGTGGTACAAAAGTTTGATGGAAGGAATTGGGATAGCTCTTATGCTCAGACTGGCATTGCTGCTTGCTCAAAGTCATCTTCTGAATAGCTTCTTGTTAAATCAAAGTTATTTCTGACTTGTTGTTCTTGCTTTGTGGAGAATAAAATGATTGTACTTAGCTATGTATGAAGTTTCTGTACAGAACAATAGAAGTGCTTGTTTGTGACATGCATATCTTAGTCTGTATTTGGTACATTAGTATGCCACATACTAACGATCTATTTTAAGGTTGAGATCTTGATCTTTGGATTAGCTGTAAGTTCCTAAGTTATTTATACTTTCTATTTCATTAAATATATTATCACATAGATTATTTTAGGAATAGTTAAAGACGACTGTTGTTGATATGATAATCACACCTCACAACATATACTTAGCTGGAAGATACATAACTTTATTTAATGTTATTTAAAATGACAGGTGATTCCGTGATTACATTAAGGAGGTATTGTTCGCAGGAAAACACCCTATTGCCAGTCTTGTAGTGTAGTTGATAAGCAATGAGCTAATAACCAACGAACACGTAGAGAAAGCTTATCAATAAGTCAAATGGCAAACTCTTCACTCTCCATATATATATACATTTCATCCAATTTTCGTTCTCCTTTTCCCTCTAGATCCTCTCTAAACTACAGATCATTTCTCCATCGGAATCCTCATGAGGTCCCTTCTTTCTCATAAGACAATGTCCCGAAGGAGAGACGGAGAAGACGAAGAAGGATCATTGAGTCATAGGGAGTTCGAGGTTGAGCCGCCGCCTAAGGAGCGGCTGCTGAAAGGTCGGATCGAGCTGGGAACGGGATTGGATCGACCCGATTGGATATTGAGCCGACATGGATGTGTCAATGGATTCAACACCTGTTTAATTTTTCCCAATTCCAGGTCTGTGATCTCTTTCTTCAAAACTTGTATACAATAATACAAATTCCCTGTTGTTATATTATAATCTAGTATGCAATATGCAGGTGGTATAGAATATGGGTGAAAATCATAGTAGTATGGGCTCTCTACTCTTCATTTTTCACACCTTTGGAGTTTGGGTTCTTCAAAACACTTCCAAATAAACTCTTCATCTTAGACATGGTTGGACAAGTCGCTTTCCTCATCGACATTGTCATCCACTTCTTTGTTGCTTACCGCGACGATCAAACTTACCGTATGGTTTACAATCACAAACTCATTGCTTTTAGGTGATCTTTAACTCAATTGCAATATTATTTTTGTAATCTTGAATTTAGAATAATTTCCTTAATACATATTTCTGATAGGTACTTTGATGCGGGGATAAGCCGCAGTTGCCGACCTAGACACCAAACTCGAATAGGAACTCAAACAGAGAAGAAAGGCGGAATTAGAATGAGATGAAAGAAGGATAAGTCGAATGATAGGCCAATTGGAACCAAATCAAACAACGATAAAACCCTTGAACTTAAGAACAAGAACCTTACCGAATGATGAAGAAACCCCAACGGATGATTACAACCAAACACAATGACTTTGGTGGGTCAAGGCACCTGGAGGTTGCTCTATGGAGTCCCGATAGCACCAACCTTATGGAGGAGATTGACACACACAAGCACAACTAGGGCCAACTGAACGACAATGCACACGGGGCACTCTTCTCACAAAAGCTCTCTTTTGGAAGGAAAAAGATAAACGTTGTATTCAATATCAAAGTCTGGGGGGCAAAACAACAACTAAGGCAACCTTATATAGGGTTCATAAGGATGCCAACTAAAAAATTAAACAATAAAAAGTATATCCTAAAATAATAATCCCGAAAAACAATTAAACATCCGAAAATAATGTTTCAAAAGGAAGCCTCGGCGAAGTTGAGGAATTGGCCGAGTTTCCCGGCCGCGGGCGCGGTTATGGAGCCGCGGGCGCGGTTGACTTGAATGAGCCGCGGGTGCGGTTATGGAGCCGCGGGCGCGGTTGTAGACATGTCGCCGACAACTCTATTTGAAACGGCTTGTTTTCTCTCGTCTGAGATCGGAATTGAGCGATTCCAAAGCCTAGAGTTTCGTATTGAAGTCTAGTTTGTTTCATCTTCAGTACTTGACTTCTCATCTTGACTCGAACCGTATCTCTACGAGCTTGAATGGATACAATACGAGCTCGGGCTACTATCAATGACTTGAATGATGGCTCATAACGATCTTTAGCCTTAGCTCCAGTGGTTAGCACATCTTCAGATTTAGGATGAGGCGTCCTTGATGATAACTCAGATGCTCTTGATGGTAGCTCAGATGCTCCCGCATCATACTTAAAGTCAAATTTTGCTATGGACCTTCTCTCTTGTATGCCTTGGCTTCAATTTTACAGGGTCCGGTTTCTTACTTTCTTTCTTCATTTCCTTCTGAATTCCAATTTAATCTTTCCAATTAGCTTAATAATGTGTTTATTTTTCAGATGCTAGGGCACAAAGAAGTGGTCAGATGTCTAATATGGATCAGGTTAATTCGTGTGCGCAAAGTTATCGCCTATTTTAAAATGGAGAAAGATATAAGGATCAATTACCTCTTTACCAGGATAATCAAGCTTCTTTTTGTTGAACTATACTGCACTCATACAGCAGCATGCATTTTTTAGCAACTACTCTACCTGAAGAACAAGAAGGCTATACATGGATCGGTAGCTTAAAGCTTGGAGACTTTAGCTATGCACATTTTCGGGATATCGATCTTTGGACACGATATACTACCTCTTTGTATTTTTCCATTGTCACCATGGCAACTGTTGGTAAGTTCACCATTTGACTAGATATAACCTCATCAATCATCATGTTTCCATTTATGTTTCTTTTGTTAAGAATATTTTTCTTGCAGGTTGTGGAGATATCCATGCTGTGAATTTGAGGGAAATGGTATTCATAATGATATATGTGTCATTTGATATGGTTTTGGGCGCGTATTTGATTGGTAACATGACGGCGATTATTGTGAAAGGATCCAAAACTGAGAAGTTCAGAGATAAGATGACTGAGGTAATGAAATATATGAATAGAAACCTGCTTGGAAGGGACCTCCGTGAGCAGATTAAAGGCCACTTGCTCTTACAATACGAAAGCAGTGATATGGACGCTGCAGTTTTGCGTGATATTCCGATATCTCTTCGAGCTAAGGTACAGATCAATAAAACACATTCATTTCATGTTGATCATTCCAGCTCAGTCATTTTGTGGATTTTTAGATGTTTGAATAACAAATTTGTAAGTGAAAACTTTGTTAACGGGATATTATATACTGCAAGCACTTGAAATGAATTACAATTTACAATGCATTCAGTGTTATTTTAGGAATTTTTTCATAATTTATTGTTTATATGGATCATAATTTTTGAAATTATCAGATGTTTCATGCTAAGTTTATTTAAGTTGAACTAAACCTTTTATTTGTGTGCAGATTTCGCGATCGTTATACACGGATCACATAAAAAAGGTTCCACTTTTCAGAGGATGTTCTGATGAATTTATAAACCAGATTGTGAGTTCACCTTATATTAATGTTTCAGATCATCAAGCTTAACATATTTTTTTGTTAATACAAGCGACTTTTTGTAGGTAATTCGATTACACGAAGAATTTTTTCTTCCTGGAGAAGTGATCTTTGAACAAGGATATGTTGTTGATCAATTGTATTTTGTTAGTGATGGGAAACTGGTATTCTTCTGTATGACTGTATCTCATCCTCATTTATTGCCATGTATGATAACTGTTACTCCATTCTCTAATGAATCCAAACCATATACAGGAGGAGTTGGGTATGACAAATGATGGATCAGAGGAGAAGATTTCATCTCTCGAATCCGAAAGCTCATTCGGGGAAATTTTTGTGCTCTGCAACATTCCGCAGCCTTACACAGTTCGAGTTTCTGAACTGTGCCAACTTTTGCGAATCGAGAAGCAAACATTCACAAATATCATTGAGATTTACTTCTCTGATGGAAGAAAAATCTTCAACAATATTCTTCAGGTATTATATATAATCAGACATCACATACCATATCATTTGAAGGAATTTGCAAATAATATTACATTTATCAGATCAAGCATTAAATTTTTTTCATTCTCAGGAAAAACAAGCCAAGTATCATGTGAAGGAAATAGAATCAGACATCACATACCATATAGGGAAGCAAGAAGATGAACTGGCCCTTAAAGTAAATAATGTTGCATATCATGGAGATTTGTTTCAGCTAAAAAGTCTGATTAGAGCTGGAGCTGATCCCAATAAAGCCGATTATGATGGACGCACGCCATGTTGGAGATTAAAGAGGGAAACACAACTCTAATTCCTGAGGAGCTCACACTAAGGACACTTGTGTTTTGAAGGAAGAGGATTTTTGTTTCTCAACTTCATTCTTACAACTCAATGAATGGTCCCTTTTATAGTGGGAGCAATCCACTCCATACAACTTTCAACCAACTCATTTAATACTTCTACAACATTCTATACTCTTCTTCTAACTTCTACCACATTCTAGGATATTCTTTTATCTTCTACTTTCTTCTAGCATTTTCTTGGACTTGGGCTAGATTTGGACATGCACTTGGACATATACACTTGGGCCTTATTAAAACAAGTTTATATTTCAACACCCCCCTTTAAACTTGTTTTATAAGGCCAAGTGAAATTCTTAATCTTGCAAAGTCATCGAACTTGAGTGGCTTGGTGAAGATATCCGCGATCTGGTCTTGAGACTTCACTTTCTCCATCTTCACGTCCTTCCTAGCAATGCACTTCCGTATATAATGATAACGAGTGTCAATGTGTTTGGTTCGATCATGAAAGACTGGGTTCTTTGCCAAGGCAATGGCTGACTTGTTGTCAACACAAATCTCAGTCGGCTCTTCTTGCTCCAAGTTAAGCTTCTTCAACAGATTCCTCAGCCAAACTGCATGACAGACACATGAGGTAGCGGCCACATATTCCGCTTCACAAGTGGATAATGTCACAATTGGCTGCTTCTTCGACGCCCAAGTGAAAGTCGTGTTTCCCATGAAGAAAACAAGTCCAGTTGTACTCTTGCGATCATCAATGTCTCCACCCCAATCGCTGTCGCTATATCCAACAAGCTTGTAATCATTAGAAACTGAATAGAACAGACCAAGATCAATCGTACCTTTAAGATAGCGAAGAATCCTTTTGGCTGCCTGAAAATGGGTTGTTGTTGGAGACTCCATGTAGCGGCTAACAAGTCCAACTGCGTAGAGGATGTCGGGTCTTGTACAAGTCAGGTAACGGAGGCTTCCGACCAGACTTTTGAACAGAGTTGGATCTACTCTTTCGCCGTCTTCATACTTGGACAATTTAAAACTGTACTCAGTCGGGGTGCTTATTGGCTTGCAATTCTCCATTTTGAACTTCTTTAGTATCTCCTTGGCATAACTTTTCTGGGAGATAAAAATGCCCTCCTTCTCTTGCTTCACCTCAATTCCAAGGTAGTAAGCCATTAAGCCGATGTCTGTCATCTCGAACTCTTTCATCATTGCATCCTTGAACTCTTGAAATAGACTTGGATTGCTTCCAGTGAAGATCAGATCATCCACGTATAGGCACACAATCAAAATATCTCCATCCTTGACCTTCATATAGAGTGCATGCTCATATGGACACTTAACGAACCCATTCTTCTGGAAGTAACTGTCAATCCGACTGTTCCATGCTCTCGGTGCTTGCTTTAGGCCGTAAAGGGCCTTCTTTAGCTTCAAGACTTTGTCTTGTTGCCCACGAACTTCATACCCAACTGGTTGCTGAATGTAGACTTCTTCTTCAAGGATTCCATTTAGGAAAGCGGACTTGACATCCATTTGATGGATCTTCCATTGGTTTTGAGCTGCCATTGAGATGATGAGTCTAATGGTTTTCAGCCGAGCAACGGGCGCAAACACTTCATCATAGTCAATTCCAGCCTTTTGACTATATCCCTTTGCGACTAATCTTGCCTTGTATTTTTCAATTTCTCCCTTAGCATTCTTCTTTGCTTTGTATACCCACTTGACACCAATTGCCTTGTGTCCTGTTGGAAGGGTTGCTAACTCCCATGTATCATTCTTCTCAATGGATTTGATTTCTTCATCCATTGCAACTCTCCATTTTTCTTCTCCTGCAGCTTCCTCAAAATTTACTGGTTCACAGTCAGTAAAGAGACAAAATAGAGTAAGATTTTCCACCTGTTCAGTAGTATCATAAATGTCCTATAGACTCCTCATGCGCGGCGTCCTCTCGTTTGAACTTCCACTTGAAGATGATACATCACCATTGATGTTTGCCACACGTGACATAGGTGGAGTTACATGCTCGTGTGAGAGACCTTTAGGCTGCTCTATGGGTGGTTGCTCTTCAACTTCATAGAAGTTGTAATCTTCCTTATGAGGATTGAAATCCCATTCTCCCTCTTCATCGAAAACCACGTCTCGACTGATTACAGTCTTCTTGTTGTTTGGGTTATAAAGCTTGTAACCCTTCGAACTAGCATCATATCCAATAAAGATGAAGCTTTGACTCTTATCATCCAGCTTCGTTCTCCTTTCTTCTGGAACATGTACATGTGATATGCTTCCGAAAACGCGAAGATGAGATATTCCAGGTTTTCTCCCGCTCCATGCTTCTTGTGGTGTCATTCCCCACACACTCCTAGTTGGGGATCGGTTCAACAAATACACTGCACAAGCCACTGCTTCAGCCCAAAACTCCTTTGGTAACTTCTTGCTCTTGATCATACTTCGTGTCATATCAAGGATCGTTCTGTTCTTCCTTTCAGCAACTCCGTTCTGCTGGGGAGATCTTGGGACCGTCAAAGGTCGACGAATCCCATTGGCTTCGCAGAACTCTAAGAACTCCTTGGAAGTGAACTCTCCTCCTCTATCTGATCTCATTGCTTTGATTTGGGCGCCACTTTCTTTCTCTACACCAGCCTTGAATTTCTTGAATACTTCAAATACTTCTGATTTCTGCTTCAAGAAATATACCCAGGTTTTCCTTGAATAATCATCAATGAACAGAAGGAAGTAGTTACTCTTACCGAGAGAGCATGGCTTGATCAGACCACACACATCGGTATGGATGAGCTCAAGCGGCTTCTTAGCTCTTGACTCTGTCTCCTTTGGAAAGCTCTTTCTGAATTGTTTTCCAACCAGACATCCTTCACATAGCTGCTCGGGATGTTTTATGCTCGGAAGTCCCCTCACCATGTCCTTCTTGGATAGTAATTCCAAACTTCCAAAGTTGAGATGCCCAAATCGGAGATGCCATAGCCATGATTCATCTTTGTAGCAGGTCTTGAGACACTTTGCAGTATCGTTTCGAATGTTCAGCGGAAACATTCGATTCTTTGTCATCTTCACCTTGGCAATTAGATCGCCTTTTCGATCTCTTATGAAAAGGTTGTTATAATCTTTCATGTGGATATCATAGCCCTTTTCTAAGAGTTGCCCCAAACTCAGGATATTACTTTTCATGTTAGGAACATAGTAGACGTTTGAGATTACCTGGTGACTTCCATCCTTGGCACGGAACAAAATATCTCCTTTTCCTTTCACTGATATTTGTGAGTCATCACCAAAGGAAACACTGCCACTTACTGACTCATCAAGGTCCACAAACATGCTTCTTCTTCCACACATATGATTGCTTGCACCAGTGTCAAGATACCATGTAGTCTGTTCCTCGCCACTCTTTTCCTTGTACGCCAACAATAACGTACCCTTCTCTTCGTCCTTTATCTCCGCATAATTTGTCTTTTCCTCGATCTTGTTTTTCGGGGCCCAACAATCTGAGGCATAATGTCCATACTTCTGACAATTATAACACTGAACTTGAGACTTGTCATACCTCGAGTCTGGATGATGTCCTCTTCCACGACCTCGTGGAGAACTTTCTCCTCTCTCATAATTGTTGTTGGAATTTTGTCTACTGGAGTTCCAACCTCGTCCACGTCCAATGCCTCGACCTCTTCCTCCTCGTCCTCTACCTCTTCGGTTACCACCTTGACTTCTCTCGTAGCCTCTGTTTTCTTCTTTCTCCTTGAACTGCGACTTGAGAAGTTGCTCAGTAGTCTCATGCTTCTTTATATGCCTTTCTTCATATGCTTGCAATGATCCTTCTAATTGCTCGATCGTCATTTCCTTCAAGTCCTTGGTTTCTTCTATCGTCACCACAATGAGCTCGAATTTGGGATCCAAGGTGCGAAGTATCTTCTCCATGATCCTCACATCCTCTAACTCCTCTTCGTTTCTCCTTAACTGATTGGAGACGGCTTGGACCCTCGACACATAATCCGAGATAGACTCCGAAGGTTTCATATGTAAAGATTCAAACTCACCTCTCAAAGTTTGAAGACGAACCTTCTTTACTTGCTCAGCTCCCTTGCAAGAAGTCTTGAGTTTCTCCCATGCTTCCTTGGCTGAAGTTGCACTTGAGACCTTCTCAAAACCATCATCGTCCAACGCCTGGTAGATAAGAAACAGGGCCTTCTTGTCCCTCTTTCTTGAATCCTTCAAACTTTCTCTTTCGGGGGCGGTCAAAGCAGTTTCGCCTTCAACCTCATTTAGGCCATTTTCAACGACCTCCCAAACATCATGTGCTCCTAGTAGAGCTCTCATTTTGATGCTCCAATTGTCATAGTTGTTGGTTTTAAGTGATGGAACTTGAAAAGAAGATACGTTGGCCATACCTCAAACAATCAACTCGGATAGATTTGGACAGCAACCTTCAAACAGCTCCTGGCGGCGCGTCTGGACTCTGATTAGGACGATTCCTTTTCCTCTGGATTCCTCTCTTCGAGATCTTCAGTTTGATATGCAATAGTGCATATGTTGGACAGCTCTCGGACCTCAGCTCTGATACCACTCTGTTGGAGATTAAAGAGGGAAACACAACTCTAATTCTTGAGGAACTCACACTAAGGACACTTGTGTTTTGAAGGAAGATGATTTTTGTTTCTCAACTTCATTCTTACAACTCAATGAATGGTCCCTTTTATAGTGGGAGCAATCCACTCCATACAACTTTCAACCAACTCATTTAATGCTTCTACAACATTATATACTCTTCTTCTAACTTTTACCACATTCTAGGATATTCTTTTATCTTCTACTTTCTTCTAGCATTTTCTTGGACTTGGGCTAGATTTGGATTTGGGTTAGATTTGGACATGCACTTGGACATATACACTTGTGCCTTATTAAAACAAGTTTATATTTCAACACGCCATTGGTATGATCTCAAATAAAAAGTCATCTTGATCTCACATTTTCCTTGAGTAAGTTTTTGGTTTGTTTCTTGAATTCAGCATCTAGCTGCAACGAGAGGTTACGAAGAGATCGCCCTTTTCCTCATTCAGGTTGGGGTTGATGTCAATGCTTTAGGTAACATTCTTAGTCAATTTAAAATCATAGTAAATGTTTGTATCATTATCTGAAGTTTATTTTACTTGATGTAGATTCATTTGGCAACACACCTTTATTTGAAGCCATAAAAAACGGGTACGATGGAGTTATTTCCTTACTACGCGAAGCACAAGCAACTGTGAACATCAAAGATGCAGGAAACTTCATGTGTGCTGCAATTGCAAGAGGCGACATTGATTTGCTCAAGAGATTGTTGTCAAATGGCGTTGAGCCTAATTGTAAGGATTATGATCAGAGAACTCCCCTGCATATCGCTACATCTAGAGGATTGTACTTGACTGCAAAATTGCTCATTGATGCTGGAGCAAGTGTATCCTCTAAAGATAGGTGACATATTCTTATCACTCACAAATGAAGGCTCACAAAAAATCACATGTTAAATGTTTATGAAATATGCAGGTGGGTAAACACGCCTCTAGACGAAGCTCGAACGTCTGGTCATAATAATTTGATAAAGCTATTGGATGATGCAAAAATTGATCATCAATCTGATCAAAATAAAGGTAATTTTCATTACATATCAGAAAGTTATGTATTCAAAGTTCGACTGTTTTAAGACTCGCACACGAATGAAATATATGGTGCGAATGTTAATGCCCAATTCGCCAGCAGCCCAGCACAAAGAAGCCTAAATCCATGTACGTATGATTTTATCTTGTATATGCATGTATTTATTCTTCTCTGTGCTAGCGAACGGAGTATTCATTATTGGTATGTAATATATATTCTTACATGAATCCTTGAATCCTTCCCTACAAAAATTGACAGTTTTTTGTTGTTTTAGATAAATCAAACCAAAGGAAATGCACAGTTTTTCCTTCACATCCATCTGAAGCAAAGGAGGATAAAAAGCATGGAGTTGTGTTGTGGGTGCCACATACAATGGACGAGCTCATTCAAGTTGCTGGGGAGAAATTGAAGGTAAGTTCTGCATCTGGTCTACTTACAGAGGATGGGGGACAAATTTTGGAAACAAGCATGATTGATAATGGCCAGAAGCTCTACTTGATCAGTGAAACTCACTAGAGTTAAATTCGACACGTATGAGTTCATTGGTTCTATTGAATGGTACTGTATTGTTTTTTGTAGCATAGTTATAGCAACGTACTCCCTCCATCCCTCTTTTTGCTTTTTCTTTAAAAAACGCACAAAAATTAAGAAGATGGGAGAGGAGAGGAGAGAAGAGAAGAAAAGTAGGAAAATGTGTATTGGGAGGAGAAAAATAAGGAGAGAGAGAAATTAAAGGGTTAAGATGTGAGTATAGTAATGATGAGAGAGATAAAAGTGAAAAGGTAATTTGGATTGTTGTGGATTTTGTAGTAATTGAAAAGTTTTTATGAGGGTAATGTGGTAAATATTTATGATAAAAAATATAAAGTTTTGATAAGAAGAAGGAAATAAAGAGACTACTTCAAGTTCTAAGAAAGTTGAAGAAAAGAGAGTTGGAAGAAATTAGAGAGAAGATAGCTCAATTAGAGTATGACACAAATTTGGGAGGGCCCCATCGTACGTGGTCGATAAGATAAAGTTGTTCGCAAGAATTCATACATCGACCTATATGATTAAGCATATACTTTGTCAAAGCATGAAATTGTTATTATTATTTTGTTTAGAATATACTCCGTAGAATTTATTATTTTGAATTAAAATTTAGAATGTAGGGTTAAGGACATAGGGAGTGAAATTTAGTATATATCGGAAAAATGATTTTATACAAAATCTGTTGTATAGTTGGATATGATTATTGATTAAGCCGGATATAGGAATACTAGGGCAAGTAATATACTTTTATCTCTTAATCAAAGCTCAAATACATTACTCTCCCAAAAGGGCCCCTCACCAGGATCCGCCCTCGTTACCTGATACCTGTACAAATAGGCTTGGTCTATATGCACACTATTCTGTGCGGTAACAGTTGCAGTACGCTTCTGTGCGTTAAGGATTACCGCACCAAAGGACTCCGGGGCATTGTTGGAATTTTTTCTGAAACCTATACGACGCTGGTGCGGTAAGAATTACCGCACAGATCTGTGCGTTAACATTTAACGCACACAGTTAATACGAGATTAACCCCAAAAAAATTTAACTTCTGATGTACTTAAAACCTGTGCGGTAATTGTTACCGCACATGATTTTTTTTTTTTTAAAAACAAATAAATTTAAAAAATAATAATTAAAATATGAGTAAAACCTGTGCGGTAATTGTTACCGCACAGGTTTTATATATTAAAAAAACAATAAAGTGGTGCGGTAACCCTTACCGCACCACTTTAAATAATGAATAAACCTGGTGCGGTATTTGTTACCGCACCGGTTTTTTTTAATAATTATTTGAAAATAATTAAATTAAATTTTTAAGAAAATAATAAATATAATCTATGCGGTAACTGTTACCGCACAGGCTTTTTTTGAAAAAATGCCCGTTGGAATTTTATGCCCGTTGGTGCGTTAATAGTTAACGCACCAACGGGCATAAAATTCCAACGAGCATTTTTTGGTTGTATATATAGGTTGAGCTCTCTTGTTGAAGTTTTGCAATGCACACCACAATGTCTTATAATTATGAGAGTAGTGAGGATGATGGTAACAACAATTGGATATCAGGGGTCGTGGAAGAAGAATACGAAGTCGATGAAGAAGAGGAAGTGGACGAAGAAGACGAAGAAGTCGATGAGGAAGTGGACGAAGAAGAGGAAGAAGGCGAAGCAAATGTATCAATTGCATTAGACGATTGGACTCCGTTACCGATTTTGGTTAATATATTATGAATTTAAATTTTGTATTTAATTGCATGAGATTTAGGTTAATTAGTTAAAATTGCGTATCTAAGTAATGTAGTTTAATCAATATAGGAAGAAGACTTTAGACCACATTTTAGTACTGCGCAAATGTGGGATAGTAAAGAAGAGATGATGGAATGGACAAAACAGAGAGCAAGGGATTTAATGATAGTTTTGGTACATCGTACATCTAGCAAATATTGCGTTGATTTTGTATGCGATAGGTTTGGAAAACCTAGATCGGGTAGGCTGAAAGTGAATTTAAAAAATCCAGAATTGCCGGTTCCGAGGCTTCGTCACCGAAAATCGAAGAAATGTGGTTGTACATTTGAGTTATATGGGGTTCGTATAAAAGAAGGGTCTTATAGTTATAAATGGATCGTGAATGTTGTAGAAGGTCGTCACAACCACACCCTTCCTACTAGTTTTCATGGGAATTCATTCGTGGGTAGAATGAGCAAAGAGGAGGAGAAAATAGCAAGGGAAGCGGGGGATGATCGCAAGACGCCAAAAAACATACTTATTCAGCTTAGGAAAAGAGACCCGCAAAATGTGACATCCATGAAGCAGATTGCCAATTTTTTGCAGAAGATCAATTTTGAAGATCGTGGTGAATTGTCAGTTACTCAGTGGTCTCTAAATTTTCAGAAAGAGAACAAGTATTTTTGTCAACCTTTGAGGAACACGAGGACGAATGAGGTTGAAGTCCTTTTTTTCACTCACCCGGAGTCGATTCATTTGTTCAGGAAGTTTCCTCACGTGATTATCATGGACGCCACATACAAGACAAATAGGTATGATATGACTTTAGTGGAGATGGTTGGTTTCACTTGCACGCACAAGACGTTCAACATCACATATGCATTCATGGCTCAGGAGACAGTAATGCATTACAAGTTTGTGATGATGTGCGTTCATGAGTTGTGTAGAAATTTGGGAGTGATGCCGAAGGCTATAATGACCGACTGTGAGAAGGCTTTGTTGAGAGCAATCAAACTTGTGTTCAAAGACACTGATGTGAAGCAACTATTGTGTTGGGTGCACATTAAGCACAACATCCAGTCACACGCAGAAAAAGTGATTAAAAATACTAAAAGGGCGGAGAACTTTGTTACGCAATGTTGGGGGATATTTTGCTCGAGCACCGAAGAAATCTACGAAGAGAGGTTGAGAAAGCTGAGAGATTCATGGAAGAAGGGCATTGTTGGTTACGTTGAAAAGTACTGGTTTACTCCGTACAAGAAGTTCATAGTTAGAGCGTGGACGGACTACACTCTTCACTTTCACACAAGGACTACAAACAGGTATCTTTGTTTGTTTAGTTGTTAATTTGGACCACCATATTATTAATGCTAATGATTAGAAATTGTGTTTATTAGGGTGGAGGGGATGCATAAGGTGTTGAAAGAAATTGTGGGTTCTAGTAGAGGAGGCTTCAACAGAGTGATCGTGAGGATCCACCATGCGGTCATAGTTCAGATGGACCTGATTAGGGCGACGATGAACCAAGCACTTACCACTCGGCAAATGGTCTTTGATGACCCAACCTTTCCTCCTGGCATTCGAATGTTGTTTTCAAGGCTATTTTACCGAGTGTCAGATAGGTGTTTTCTGTTGTTGTTGGAAATGTACCAACAAATATTGAAGGAGGAGTATTCAAATGTTTGTGATGATCATTGGGTTCGAGATTGTCTTGGGATGCCATGCGTACACGATCTTGCTAGGGCAATCATTTCAAAGACACCTCTTATTCCGGATGATTTTCATGACTTCTGGAAGGAACTGAGATGGGAAGATGATGCAATAAATTTGTCCTTACCCGACGACAATCGTTCCATGTCTATTCCGGAGATCAGAATGCGTGAAATGTGGGCGAAATGGGGAAGTGGAGATTTGAGGGATGGAACTCTATTCAGATTAAGTGAGTTGTACATTGACTTGGAGCATCCGGAACAAAGTTCTTTGGTAGAGCCAACAAACTTGTTTAGGAAAGGAAAAGGAAGGCCGCCGGGATCAAAGAACAAGGAGAAGCTGCGAAATGGGAATTCTCCTCCGAGAGAAAAGAGGGAAAAGAGTTACCACGAGTACGTTAGAGAAGACTTAACAAATACTGAGAATGCGCAAAAAGTCGCAAAGGAGAAGGCAAATAGGCAAAGTGAACGACCAACTTGTCCTAAAAAGCAAGCAAGTCAAGTGTCGTTCGACTTCGGATCACAGTCCCAACCTGAACCATTGTTTTCAGAGACCATCGATTTAGAAGACGAAGACATGAATGTCGTGCCCCTAAGAGCTTGCTATCCAGATCGAAACGAAACAGAGGAAGGAGAAGATGAAGAAGAGATTGAAGAAGCCATAAGCTATATGGGGGTGAACTTGGGGGTGAAAAATATTGACTACTTTTGGCTTTCCTACACGACTTCTGTGAAAGATGTGCGTTCAGACGGACATTGTGGGTATCGGTCAATGGCTCTACTTACGGGTATGCAACAGAGTCAATATCGTATGATCCGTGTTGCGTTGGCAGCGGAGCTTCTTGGAAACAAAGAGACATGGGAGCCCATACGACGTGGACTACGGGTAGGAACATGGGATGATCTTATTGCTCAAGTTAACTACATGAGAAGTCCTTGTGAGAGACCATTTTGGATGGACATGCCATTTATGGGTTTGGTGTTTGCCACAGTGTATAATGTTGGTTTAGTGCAACTATCCTGGGATGCGCCGTGTTTATGCTTGCCAATAAGGCAGTCTACAGTGAGCCCTGGTCCTCCACAGAAGATTTTTGGGATAGCTCTTGTCGGATGCAGTAATCACTGGATACCGGTAAGAATCTGTGGTAATCTAAACAAACGTCATGAAACGTCGAAATCATTTATATTTATTGATTAATTTTCTTTGTATATCTAGGTTTGGCTCCGTGATGGGGCACCATTGCCACGTTGTTCCGGTTCGTGGAGAAGATTTGCAGATGACAACATCAAGTGGTGGGAAGGGATATATGCTGGCCAAGTGGACTTGTTTCGACAATACCGCTTTACTGCTGGAAAGCGTATGGACTACATGACTTGATTTGTAATAGTTTAGTAGCCTTGATCTTTAGACTTCGATTGGAATTGATTTATAATATGTAATGACTTGTCTTGTCTGCTTTGAAATATGTAATGACTTGTCTTGTTTGCTTTAAATAGTGTTTTCAGTAGAGTTAGATGAGGTAGGTGAAACAGTGAAGTGAAATCAGTGAATCCATAAACTACAACACACTCAGCATAAATTAAAAAGACAACAGACTCATTAAGGAAAGACAACAGACTCATTCTTGAAATTTAAACTAAACACAGACTTAACAGAGATTCACTGATTTGATACCAAGATCCCTAATCGGAGTCACTGTCATAAAAACTAGGAACAGGGTCACTGGGAAACCTCTGTTGTATCCAGTGTTTGGCTACTTCAATACTCTTATCCTGGTGAAAATATATCAGCTTCAACTGCTGGTCAGCTATTTCCTTCAACAGTTTTGCAATGACTCGGAGATGATGACTGTCGTATTCTGGCTCAAGATACACGATCATGTAGTTACACTGACATGTGGTATACCTTCGTCCATACGTATGGGGATTGTTCTTTCATTACCAGTGAACACCTTGATTGTTCTTGAGCACCTTCTACTCGGGCACTGGATCTCACTGCCTTCTGCTGGAACTGGGGAGGATGAAGATGATGCCATGGTTGTTTGAATCTGTAATACAAAGTAAGAAAACATGTTAGAAACAATGAAGATATCTAACGAAATCAGAAAAAAAATGAGACTTTTAATTGAAATACAGAGTAAGAACTTGAAACCTAATTATTTTACGGCGCAGTGAGAATGAGATAATAGGGTTCACTGAGGCAGTGAATTTATAGCCGAGGTTTTACTAGGGTAACTTAGATTTGGGCCGATGTAGACAAAAGGTCCACAACAACAAAGGCCCAATAACGTAATTCGGTCATCCAAAAGTGACTTACAGCTGTGTAGTAGCTGTAACACACTCGAGCAAAATATGGTGGTGCATTAGCAATAAACGCACAACTGATAACACAACTTCGGCAAGATCCAACAGAAAAAGCCCAGCCCAACAAAGACGACCAGCCCAAATCTAACAATTAACGCACATAATCTGTGAGTTAATTGTTAACGCACCAACCCTTTTACCCAGAATCAAATGTTTCTGGTGTTTGTAGGGTTTAGGGTATTAGGGTTGGTGCGGTAACTGTTGTAGTACCAACCCTAATTACATAAAAATTCATTTTTTATGTTGTTTTCTTATACTATTTGATATTATAAAAAGTTTTATGACCCAAAGTAATGTTATACTACTGAAATATGTCGTTATTGAGAGTTTTGTGAATAATTTTATCAAGTTTTACTAATGTAATATGAGATTACGAAGAGTTATATGATAAAAAATCATATTATACTAATGAAATACGAGGTCAGTTGAGTCAAACGATAACAATTAAGTGTTAAACTAATGTTATATGATGAAATAAACACATTATATGAAGTTCATTTTAGTAACGAAGTGGTATCACATACATATGGGTATAACTATACAACTTATATACTTGAGAGTAGTAGCATACAGGTGAAAGTCTTCGTTTACATACTTCTAAGTGTTAAAGTTGTTAATTTCTTATAAAAACGATAGCGTTTGATTGGTAATGCTCAAATATTAATGTTACATTTCTTGACTTTTACGTTTTAAGTGCTTATTAAGCCGTTTTATGTCATTTTTTGTCGTTTTTTGTGTTTGGGCCTCATTCAAAATTCATTAGGCCTTATTAGGCCCGTTGACGTTTTCGATAATAATTTTTCGATTTCGAAAAATGAAAATAACTATTCGCCGTATTTGTTGTCATGTTACAATTTCAAAATTTTGATTTTCATCGTTTCAAGGCGTTAAAACGATATGGGCCCAAACTATACACATATGACATCCATTATCCATTACCCACTATCCATTATCCATTATCCACTATCCATTATCCATATTTCGATTTGGCTTGTTTTATATCGTTTTCAGTCGATTTTTTTCGTTTCGAGACGTTTTTAACAATTTTTATCAATATTTGACGTACTTGGTCGTTTTTCGCCTTTTTCAAAAAACTCAAGTTTTGCTAAGATTTGCTCAATTTGGCCATATTACGCCATCATTTTGGCCACATTTTTACACTATTTTACAACTTGTTCGGAATTCCTTCAAATTTCGATTTGGCTTGTTTTATATCGTTTTGAGTCGATTTTTTTCGTTTCTTAGTCGTTTCGAGACGTTTTTAACAATTTTTATCAATATTTGACGTACTTGGTCGTTTTTTGCCTTTTTCAAAAAACTCAAGTTTTGCTAAGATTTGCTCAATTTGGCCATATTATGCCATCATTTTGGCCACATTTTTACACTTTTTTACAACTTGTTCGGAATTCCTTCAAAATTCGATTTGCCTTGTTTTATATCGTTTTGAGTCGATTTTTTTCGTTTCGAGACGTTTTTAACCATTTTTATCAATATTTGACGTACTTTCTCGTTTTTCGCCTTTTTCAAAAAACTTAAGTTTTGCTCAATTTGGCCATATTATGCCATCATTTTGGCCACATTTTTACACTTTTTTACAACTTGTTCGGAATTCCTTCAAATTTCGATTTGGCTTGTTTTATATCGTTTTGAGTCGATTTTTTTTCGTTTCTTAGTCGTTTCGAGACGTTTTTAACCATTTTTATCAATATTTGACGTACTTTCTCGTTTTTCGCCTTTTTCAAAAAACTTAAGTTTTGCTATCAATATTTGACATCACTCCAAGTCACGACCCTCATTCCCACTACCTTGCCCACTACCTTGGCCTTCCTCGTGGATTGAATGCCGAAAAAGCTGAGATTGACGAACCGGAGCTGGAGCCATCGGTGGAGCCCCGTCAGTCAAAACTCCAAGGAGACGCCTCATGAACTCATCGATATCTGCAGGCCTCCTCTCTGGTGGTGTCTCCAAGAAAGCTCGAATCTCACAAGTCACTAGCTGAGTCCGCTATATTAACAACATATCAAAACATTACAATCAAATATACTAATTGAATGAATATGACTAATAAAATTTATAATCGTACCGCAAAACTGTCAACCGAAGGTGGAATACACAGCGGACCAACTGGACGATCGAGTCTACGTGATCTAGGATCCACCAGAGGATGAGAAACTCGATCATACCAATCGAGATAATCATCTGTGACTGCCCAATAGTACGTCGCTCGTGGCTCCCGAATCTGTATCAAAGGCCTGGGGTCCTGATCCCACACACCAAGCAGATCCTTCTCAAAGTCAACTGAATAATGCGTCAGCCTGTTGTTACGTGTCACCTAGATGGGCTCTGGGGGAGGATCTGGGATACCCTGCACATGTCCAAACTGTCGCAGCAGGCGACCTGGCTGATAGAGCTCCTCGATGTCCAGACAACGGAGAATGCCCTCAAACAAAGACGGAGCGTACTGCGGAAGTCTGAAATCCACATTTGAAAAGGGAAACCAGTTAACCTGCAACAAAACATTACAAAACAGTTAGTATAGTTTACATTCACACAATATAACGAAAGCATACATTCTTAAAATCTGACCTCCTCATAACGAACACGGTCAAGCATGCCACGAATGGCAACCAAACGATCTGTGCTCTTCCCCTGTGGCACCTCTCTGCCCTCCCTCATAGCAGCTGCGGCGTGGTCCATAGAAAGTGGATCTGTCACAAAATGTCCACGAAAATGTGGAAAATATGCCCAGATCCACGACTGCAAAAAAAGGATAATTAGAACTCGACTTCCTAAACATAGCCAATCGTATAGTTGTTTGCGTACTAACCCGCAAAAGAATGCCAGAACTCCCCATCCCCATAGCCAATCGCCTCGACGCCTGTCCAAGGTTGCGATACAGATGAGCTAACACTCCAGCTCCCCAAGCATATCGGCCAGTGCTGTCGTGGTCGGCCAAAAGAACTAACCACCAGTGCTTGACTGCTGTAGTCAACTTGTCCACTAGAATTGTAGTGCCAAGATGCAACAATAAGTACATAGACGCAATGAGGCTCTCATCTCTCTGTCCATTCTCCATCCGCATCATATCCTTCAATCTCTGCTGAAGATAACCCAAAGGAATGCCTCCATCCCTATACCAAGTCTTCACCAATGCCTCCTCTACGTGAAGCATCTCAGCAACAAAAGTGAAGATCTCCTCCTTGCTCAAAACTGAGCTACAACTCCTGCCATGTATAGGCAGCGACAGGATCTCAACCACATCGTGAAGTGTAGGACCAATCTCTCCAAATGGCAAATGAAATGTGTTGGTTTCTGGGTGCCATCTCTCGACGAAAGTAGAAACCAACACATGATCGACAGGACCGGACCCGATATAGCGTAGATCAGTCAATCCAGATCGCTCTGCAAGCTGAAACCACGAATCTGGACCAGGTCTCCTAAACGCCTTTAGTGGAGTGCAGTAGGCGGTGTGGAAGTGAACCTTGACGACCTTCCGTGTCTGGAAAAAAAGTAAAAAAATAACACAGTTACTTCTACAGAATGTCGTTCATATTTCACATATGAACATTATAGTTCAAATACATACCAAATCAAGAGGAGCCTCGCCTTTTGGAAGATCAGCAGGCTGTGGAAAATCAGCATGATCTGCAGCACGTCCACGTCCACGTCCTCGTCCTCGTCCTCCGCGTGGAGCGCGTCCACCTCGTGCTGGAGGATCAGCAGCGTCTGCATCAGCAACATCATCATCTGCCTGAGCTCCTCAGCCTCCTCGCTGTCTCTGTATAAATGGAGGAAGAGGACGGGGGCCAGCTGGAATCACAGGTGCGGGAGGATCAACAACTGTAAGCTCATAAATAGCCCTGGCGATGTGCGTCTCATAACTCTTCAACAACTCATTTGTAAAAGGACCTCCGGGCATCCAAGGTACAGCAGGAGGTGGTACAGGATCTGCATCGGGAGGTGGTACAGTCGGGGGAGGTGGTACATCTGGCGTAGGAGACGAAGGACCTAAATCTGTAGGAGCTGGCGATGAAGGCCCCATACCAGCATGATCCTCTGAAATAATAGGAGGGTCGTCTCTCCTAAGCTGATCTGTCGGTATCTCGGGATGAGATACAATATAATCTGTACCTAAACCCTCACCGTCTCCCAGCATATCATCATCCAAATCAACAGTTGTATCATCGACGTCCATATCCTCCTCCTCACTCTCACTGTAACCCTCATCATCAGCAGACGGATCAACATCTAGACCACAATCCCTAACTGCCCCAGTATCTGTAAGTGCACCAGTAACATCACTGGGTGTCGAACTAGAAGCATTCATCTGGTCTCGAGCAGTAGCAAAACTCTGACGTATGGACGCTGTAATCTCCGTCCTCCTAATACGCTCTGCAGCAACAGGAGCCCCCGGAACAAAACCACTAGAAGTCATCGTATCTCGCACCCCCTAATGTTGTTGTTATAGCGTAATGTTATTTTCATAGCGTTACAAAAATAACGTCAAATTCAAAAACGTCTTTTCCATGACGTCGTAACGTTACAAACAGTTGTTGTAACATCAATCCTAATCAAAATCATCTCTAATTTCTAAACATTTTGTTCATAACGTTACGAAATTAACGTTATAATTCGCCTAATTTCAATACTTTATATACTAATAATTCATAACGTTACAAAATAAGAGAAGAACAATGTCATATTTCATAAAATAATTAATTCATTAATTTTACAATATAGAATGTCATATTTCATAACATTATGAAATTATTATATTTCATAACATTATGAAATTATTATATTTCATAACATTATGAAATTATTATATTTCATAACGTTACGAATAAATTAATTAATTTCATAATGTTACCAAATAATATAATTTTATAACGTGACGCAATAAATTACTTAATTTTATAACGTTACGCAATACATTACTTAATTTCATAACGTTACGCAATAAATTACTTAATTTCATAACGTTACCATATAAATTAATTTCATAATGTTATAAAATAAATTAAATAAATTGATAACGTTACGAAATTTATTTAAATATTTCATAACGTTATCAAATATTATTAAATTCATAACGTTATGAAATTAAATAACTAATTTCATAACGTTATCAATTTAATAAATTAATCAAATTAAATAAATTGATAACGTTATGAAATTAAATAACTAATTTCATAACGTTATAAATTTAATAAATTAATTAAATTAAATAAATTGATAACGTTACGAAATTTATTTAAAAATTTCATAATGTTATCAAATATTATTAAATTCATAACGTTATGAAATTAAATAACTAATTTCACAACGTTATAAATTTAATAAATTAATTAAATTAAATAAATTGATAACGTTACGAAATTTATTTAAAAATTTCATAACGTTATCAAATATTATTAAATTCATAACGTTATGAAATTACTTATTAAATAATTTCATAACGTTACGAAATAAAATAATTAAACTATTTAAAAACATTACAAAAGTTATAGAATATTTAATAAATATACATACTTGATGTAGATCTACGGGAGTCGAAAAAGCTTCCGGTTGCGCCTCGGTTTGAGAATTCAACCTTCTATTTGCTCGAGTAGCGTACCCGGGACCGACGTTTTGGACGGGTCGCTTTCGGTTTCTTGGCCTCGGAGCGGGTTGGGCTGCTGGTATCGGGTCGGGTCGGGCTTCAGGAATCGGGTCGGGTCGGGCTTCGGGGATCGGGTCGGGTCGGGCTGTGGGTTCGGGATCTCGTCGGGCTCGGGATTTTGGCCGGTTCCGGGCACCACCACTGTAAATCAGTGGCACCTCGGCTTCCTCCTCGTCTTCATCCTCCACAGCCAGCCACGAAGTCGCCGTCGTCGCCGCAGGAAGAGCTGCCGTCGGCGGGAAGCTTGGACCCTCGTCTCCGGCCAGATTTTTGGGCCCAGAAGATGCGGCTTGCTCGGGGGAGCTCGAATCCATCATTAATTTGTGGATTTGGTGGCTTAATCGACGGGAAAATGGACGGAGGAAGAAATGTGGCGGCAGAGGAAAAAACGCAGAAAGAGGGAAGGAGGAAGAAAGGTCGGGGATATAACCTAAATTGGTGCGGTAACACTTACCGCACCAATTTATTATTTTTTAAGTACTTAAAATTGGTGCGGTAACACTTACCGCACCATATTATATTTTTTTTAATATATTAAACCTGTGCGGTAAGTGTTACCGCACAGGATATTAGTATTTTAATACTTTTTAAAAAAAATTTATTAATTAAAAAAAATAAAATTCCTGTGCGGTAAGAGTTACCGCACAAGTGTTTAAGTTAATCAAAATCTGTTTTTTTTTGGGGTTAATCTCGTATTAACTGTGTGCGTTAAATGTTAACGCACAGATCTGTGCGGTAATTCTTACCGCACCAGCGTCGTATAGGTTTCAGAAAAATTTCCAACAATGCCCCAGAGTCCTTTGGTGCGGTAATCCTTAACGCATAGAAGTGTACTGCAACTGTTACCGCACAGAATAGTGTGCATTTAGCAAAAAAAAACGTGTGCATATAGACGCAGCCTACAAATAATACAACCAACTGTATGAAATTAATAATACTATATACAACGGAATTTATTTTAAACATATAACAACTACATGTCTACCAATATCTGATGATTTGACATTAGCTTTTCTTAAACATATAAAAACTACGATGTACTGTATATTTATAAAAGAATAAACATAACAAACTTAATCTAAATTTCGTTCAAATTAACAAAAACTGGACTTACTATTACGAGGAAAAGATTTCGTAAGGACGTTGCCTTAGATGAGGATCTTGTGACTGAAGATGATCATACAATATGTATATGTAGATGCACATCATTAGTGACACATACACATACATATTATACCGTATGCACTATATATAATATTCTTATTTCTCATCTAAAGATATATTCTCACCGAAACCAAACTCATTATTATACCCTTTAGGGCTCGTTTGGTATCGAGATAGAAATCGAGTTTGAATGAGGAATCAGTTTGAATATGGGGAATGAGTTTGAGTGATTCTTAGCTTTTAGTATTTGGTAGATTAATGGGTGATTTAGAAACTTAACTATAAGTCATACCTTGATTTTTTATTTGGATATGAGATCTTATGTAATTTGTTGGTATGAGAATGATTTGTACTCATTCCATATACCGATACCTATTTTACTAAATACAAAAACAGTTTTAGCTCATTTTCATACCGATTTCATATACCAAGATATACAAATTAACAATAAAGCCCCTTAATATTATTTTCAATTATTGATCGACTTGGCTCTTTTACTTTTGGTTTTTGACTTGATTTGCATGTTTTAGTGTTTCGGCCAAATATCATATCTTTGCGGAGTATTATTCATATATTTTTCGAGAATATCTCGTCTTTGTATGAAAAAACAACTCTGATCTATGTAAAAGTGTAAACACTTTCTTGTCCATCTCTTTTAAGAGAATGTTAGAAAACTCGTACCGACGTAGGAAAGCTTGTTCATGTAATCATGTTTAATGTTAAGATAATAAGAAGCAATCAAGCAGGCGGCTAGCTAATGGACCCCTTCTTGAAGTAGTAATAACAGTTCGCAGTTGGATTTGCATTCATTTCATATTTCTCTCGATCGTGGCTCTAATTCTCTCTCAGTTCCCACTCTCACTCGTCGCTTTCTCGATCAAACTCCCGTACCAGTTCCCTTCTTTCCCCGAAACTTCAGTTCCTCTATTTTATCCTGTTTCTGAGATAGAGAAAAGCTATATTCTGGAAGTGGAGAGAATTGAAGGTGAAGGAAATATGGAGTTCGAGGTGAAGGTGCCGCCTAAGGAGCGGCGGATGATCGGTGCTAGTCGGTTTTATCAGCTGCAAATCGAGCTCGGACCCAGCTTGGATCGACCCGATTGGATAATGAGCCGCAACGGATTCATCAATGGATTCAAGACCTTCGTAATCCATCCTAATTCCAGGTGATCATCTGCTCTCTTAACTTGTATACAAACAATATACTCCATTAAGAACGTGGAAGTTTATTCGGGTAATGTTCGTAATTTGAGCGATGAAAGCTTTTGAGGTTATTTTGAGTATAAATAAAAAGTTTAAACTTCGCAATAGTTATAAGTATGTCACGGCGTCTCTCACTTAAAACGTTTAAAAAATCTCATGACTCAGTTTATAAATTTTACTATTCAGAATATGAACATTAACGTGTAATTTATAAATGTGAATGTTTCGATTTTCCTGCGTCAGTACTTTTCTCTAATTTTTAATCTATTTTTTAATTTTATGACTACTTCGGTAAATCCAAACGGTTTATTTTTTGTTCATTTCTGTAGGGAATAGGATGAGAAGATATAAAAAAAAAATTGTATATTTAGTGACAAAAATTAATATCTCTAATCAATGGAGTTGGAATAGATAGAGTGATGAATGATATTGAAGGAGTCATTTCATTAGCAACCCGGATCACTTACATCCGCTCAAATGTTTCGCCGACACCAGATCCATCCATCACCCACATGTGCATTTGATTATTTACATTTACATGTATATTATAATAATAATAGAAGAACTAATTTTCTTCAAGTAAATAGCTGCTCCACATAAAAGATTTGATATACGTTATTAAAGAAAGCGGAAGAGAAACAAGCTAGATAGCCATGAAAGGAGAGAAACTTGGGAGAAAAGAAAGTATTGCTTTCTGTAATTTTTGTGGATAACAGAAAGTTGTTACAAGTGTGCCTTATATATGAGGCAGAGTGCCAGCTAAGGACCACCAACTAATAACAACAAATTACAATATATCTCCTTATATCTAATACCCCTCTCAAGATTGAGGAGGATCTATCATGCCAATCTTGCCAAAGACAGTGTGCAGCTGAACACCAGGTAGGGGCTTAGTAAGGAAATCAGCAAGTTGTGCTTTGGTAGGAACATGAGAAAGAGATATAAGGCCCTCGAGCAACTTCTCACGGGTGTAGTGACAGTCAAGCTCAATATGCTTGGTCCGCTCATGGAAGACGGGATTCTGAGCAATGTAAATGGCAGCCTGATTGTCACACTTGACAGGAATGGGAGTGATGTCAAGGACACCTAACTCAGTAAGAAGGCGACTGAGCCAGGCCAATTTTGCACAAACCCGACGCAAAGATCTGTATTCGGCCTCAGTAGAAGACAATGAAACACTCTGTTGCTTCTTGGATTTCCAAGAAATCAAACTGCCACCAAACAAAATAACAAAGCCACTAACAGATTTCCTGGAATATGGGCAAGTAGCCCAATCTGCATCACAATAAGCCCGGAGCTGAGTATCTGTGGAGCCATTAAGCAACAAGGCCTTAGTTTGAGTGCCTCTAACATAAGACAACACATGGAGAGCAGCCTCAAAGTGTGGTTCACAAGGAGAGCTGTTAAACTGACTAAGATATTGGACAGAGAAAGCCAAATCTGGGCGAGTGTGAACCAGGAAATTTTGGATCAGGTAAAGGAGTACCTTGCTTAGGGAGAAGCTTGACCCTGAGATCAAGAGGACTAGCAACATTGTGTGTAGAAGACAAAGGAAACTCATTCAAGATTTCTGAAATGAACTTCCTTTGACTGAGAATCAACCCTTGTGGAGAGGAAATAAATTCAATCCCAAGGAAATAATGAAGTTCTCCCAAATCCTTAATCTTGAAGATGTCATCTAGAAAACCCTTCAAGGCTGTAATCTCAGACTGATCTGTGCCAGTGATGAGGATGTCATCAACATAAATGGCCACAAAAACAAGGGAAGAGCCTTCCTTCTTATGAAATAAAGAGTAGTCATTCATAGACTGAGAATAACCCCTGGACTTCAGAGAATTGGAAAGTTTGGCATACCACTGCCTAGATGCCTGTTTTAAGCCATATAGGGACTTCTTTAGTAAACAGACTTGACTGGGAGTCTCCATGTGCAACCCTGGAGGAGCCTTCATATAAACCACCTCATCCAAAGTGCCATGAAGGAAAGCATTGTTCACATCAAGTTGGTGTATCTTCCAGTTTCTCTTCAAAGCCACTGAAACAAGTGTTCTCACTGTAGTCATCTTAATGACTGGGGAAAAAGTTTCATTGTAGTCTACCCCCTCTTGTTGAGTGAATCCCCTCACAACCAGCCTAGCTTTGTACCTCTCAATGCTCCCATCAGCCTTCCTTTTAACCTTATAGACCCACTTGCAGCTGATGGCCTTCTTCCCTTTGGGTAAATCAACCAGATCCCAAGTCTTGTTCATCTCAAGAGCTTCAAACTCAGTAGTCATGGCTTGCTGCCACACTTCAAATTGACAAGCTTGATCATAAGTAGTAGGTTCATTATCTGGTTGAAAAACAGTAGAATAAGTGCATTCTGGAAAAGATAAAGTAGAAGTGAGAGTATGAGCACAAATGCAACTTTCTACTGTCACATGATGACATACATAATCTTGCAAGTATGTGGGAGCCTGATGAGTCCTTCTAGGCCTAGTAGAAGCAGTATCATCGGCAGGAATAACAAGTGCAGGTGGAGAGGAAGAAGAACTGCCACCTGAGTGATCTAAGCCATCATTGTCAACAGGCAGAGGAGTAGAAGGATATAATGAAGGACCTACTGGTGAGGAAGAAGTATCTGTATGATAGGGAAAGAAGGTTTCATGAAACACAACATCTTTGGAAGATGTGACTTGCCTTGTTTCCATATTGTAGACTTTATATGCCTTTTTCCCATAAGGATATCCAATAAAAATGCAAGGCATAGCTCTGGCCTGGAATTTGTCCCTTCCAGCTTTCAAAGTAGAGACAAAACACATGCATCCAAAAGTCCTGATATGAGTATAAGAAGGAATCTGATTATGCAGAACCTCATAGGGTGTCTTATTATGTAGTATTCTAGTAGGAAACCTATTAATGATATAGGCAGCTGTAAGAATACTATCTCCCCAAAACTTCAGAGGAAGCCTAGACTGGAACATCAAGGCTCTAGCAATTTCTAGCAAATGTCTATGCTTCCTTTCGACAATCCCATTTTGCTGAGGAGTAACCACACAGGATGTTTGATGAACAATGCCCTTTGAAGCCAAAAACTGAGCAGACTCCTTGCTAGTGCCCAGTTCAAGAGCATTGTCACTCCTCAGAATTTTCACAGTCCTACCAAACTGGTTCTCAACCAGAGAAATGAAGCTTTTAAGCATATCAAAGGCATTGCCCTTGGAAGACAACAAATGAACCCAAGTGGATCTACTATAATCATCCACTATGGTAAAAAAATATCTATAAACATTATAAGTCATAGTATGATAAGTGACGAGGCGAATTTGTCGTGTGCCAAGTCAAGTAATCCTAACATGCAAACTAAGTAATATAGTGCGCAAGTAAGGGTCGAATCCCAAGAGAATCAGTTTATCAAATTCTTAAGTTATCACAATGACTAACCAATAAACGTAACCAAAGGGGTTTTTTTGTGGTTTTGATACGAAGTATCGAATGTCAACTTGGTTATAACAAGATTAAGCGAAGTGTTCCACTTAGCGATTATCCACAATTAGATTAACAAGTTGATCTTAGAATCCTTTTTATCCCTATGTCAAGTTCTCAAGTGATCGTTCTAATTCCTGTTCTTGAATAGTTATTAGTCCAACTAGTCCTAATAACCCTTACTCGATTATAACCTTGAAACTATCAAAGTTCAATAACAAAGTAGCAATGCATTCAGGAATAGATAGATACATGCAATATCATGGACAACTAGTCGGATACTCGACATGTACTCAACTCTCTTCTCTAATAACAATCACAACTAGTTCATGCAAATAGATTGTGCTACACAACAAGTATGATAATTCAACTAGAAGTATCAAACTCTAGCAATATGAACAAGAAACAACTAACTTAGGTGATCAATCTAAAGTAGTAAATCTAGTTCATGGACAATACAAACAAGAGAGTTGAGACAATCAAAGAGTTAGACAAAAGGAAAGGATAAACTCACAACTTGTTGAATCCAAAAGCTTCAAACGCCAAGTGAAACAAAGAACTTTAGCAACTCATAAGTTTGTGAAATACTCTCCAAAAACTTAAGCAAAACAAAAATTTTATGATCAAGGATGATCATCCACCACCTAAATAGTATCAGCTAATGTAACAGCCGAATTAAGGTACTAAAAACGTATAGAAAGTTACAGAATTAAACACAAATTACTTCAAATGGCAAAGACATCAATTTGATTCTTCTGTCGAGGAACCGCACCCGCGGGTTGAGAGCCGCGGGTGCGGTTTGGGATTCTTCAGATTTTCAGGATGGCAGAGGGCCGCGGGCGCGACTTGAGCTTTCTTGAATCCTTGGCTGAGGATGAAACCCGCGGGCGCGGCTTGAGCTTTCTCGAATCCTTGGCTGAGGATGAAACCCGCGGGTGCGGCTTGAGACCCGCGGGTGCGGCTATGTTGTCTGAGGCAGAAACTGCTGATTTCTTCAAGTCTTCGTCTTCGTCTTTGTCTTCAGCAGCTTCTTCCTTATGCTTCAATGCTTCCAATGCTTGTATCATCTCTTGGAATCTCGTATGTAAATCTTCTCTCGAACAGCTCCATGATACAGATTACATAGAAACAAATAACATAATCCTATACAAAACTAGCTAATAATCCATAGTTGCGGTATGTAAAACAAATAACATAGTACTGGTAGGAAAAGGTAGCCAAGTTTGTCTAGACTTGCTACAAATCTCACAAGGCATAACATGGCCTTTATTTAAAACAGTGTTAGAAAGAAAAGGCAGAGTCTGAAGCTTAGGAAGAGGAACATGTCCTAATCTCAAATGCCACAAACCTTGGTCTTCCTTACCCAAAGTTGCATTGACAGTAACTTTCTCTTGTCTATGAGTCTGGCTTCCAGTGTTTTCTAGCAGGTACAAGTCCTTGAACACTTTACCAATCACCAAAGGATTCTTCATCAAATGATCCTGCAAAAGACACTTCTCAGGTGTGAACAAGACATTGCACTTCATGTCTCTAATAAGCCTCCCAACAGATAGCAGATTACAACTGAACAGTGACACATATAACACATTTCTGAGCACCAAATCTGGTAATACAGTAACAGTCCCCACAGTATCAACTGCTGCACTGTTACCATTAGGCAAAGAGATCACAAAGCCTTTGCTTAATTGTCTTGTGTTGTCAAAATTGTTCAGATCACAACACATGTGACAACTAGCACCCGTATCCAATATCCAAGTCACTTTATTAAACACAGTAGAAGCAAATGATGTACCTGCAAATCCTGCGAAATCATCATGATCATTTCCTCTATCTTTGCCATTAGACTTGTTCACAAAACTCAAGATCTGCTGCAGCTGATCTGGTGACAACTCTGTGAGACTTTCAAACAACTTAGACTGTGCAACTCCTGCAAACTTTCCCTCAGGAACACTTTTCTTGCTTTTGTTCCTATAGTTTGTAAGAAAACCATGGAGAAAGAAACATTTCTCTATAGTGTGATTAGTTTTCTTGCAATTAGTGCAGAACAACTTAGGCCTATCACTATTCTTCTGATCAAATTTTCCTTTAACAACATTCATAGAAGCAGACTCCATATTCAACTGTGACACAACTTGCAACTCACGTTGCTTTTCATCTTGAAGAAGCAAAGAATAAGCATGAGAAACCTCAGGTAATGGTTTCATCATCAAAATAGAGCCTCTAATCACAGTATAAGCCTCATTCAGTCCCATAAGAAAGTGAAGTAGTTTCTCATCATCCTCAAACTTCAAGAATTCTTGCACAGAACCACAAGTACATGAAGGAAACCTACGCAGACTACTCAATTCATCCCAAAGGATCTTCATCTTAGTAAAATAAACAGTGATAGAGTCCGAACCTTGAGTGAGATTGCTAAGCTCCTTCTTGACTGAATATAACTGCGCACCACTGAGCTGACCAAACCTAATTCCCAATTCTTCCCAAATTCCTTGAGTTGTCTCATTATAGAGAACGCTTCTGCGAATTTCCTTACCTAAGCCATTCAATAGCCAGGCACGTATCATATCGTTGCATCTACTCGGAGTATTTCATATTATATAAAAATTTATATAAAAATAAGTCGATAACTTGAAATGATATTAATTTATGATTAAGTTTTACAATTTTAAATATAATAGATAACGAATATAAATGAGTTTTTATATTTTTTGATCAAATTATCATAGGTCAACTTTTAACAAATCTATATAAAGTGATTTTAACATATATAAAACTATATAATCTAAAACACTATCATAAACTCACAAGACAAAGTTATAATCTTTTTCCTTATTTAATTAAGTGATCATCACAAAATAAATTTATTTTTATTTAAAAATAACATAGGATATTAGAAGGTAAAACTCTAAAAATATTAATACATAAAAATCTTTTTGTAATTTGACATATCTTAAGCAATCTTTTTGTACACGATTTTTCAAATTTAATCATTTTTTTAGAAAATTACATTAAATAGTAAAAAATCGTGAGTAATGAACGACAAATGATTGCTTAAATGAGGAGAGTTCCATATGGCATAGCTAAGGCGAAAGAAAATAATGTTGTTTTAATAGTTTTTTTTTTGGTTTCCCACTCTAGTTCAGCGGTTAGGGGACTCCCCTACTACCCTTACATCTAGAGTTCGAGCTGCGTGGGTGGCTCTCCCAACAAACAATTTTTAACCTTCACCAAGTCTCGAACTCGAGACCTCATGTTGGGTGGTTGGGGTCCCTTACCACCCGACCACATGCTTGTTGGTATGTTGCTTTAATAGTTATATAGAGATTTTGAACTAAGTATGCCTACTTGATTACTCCTTAAGTCACTTGAGGGGAGTATTAATTAAGCTTGTGCATTGGACCTAGTCTATTAGATTCACAAACTTTATCATCATCACTCATATTTACGAATCCACGTAATATTACACGTTTATACCTTTTTACTATTCCGGTAATAAATTATTCTGAAGATTTATTTTCATAAATTAAAAAATTTAGTTTAGCTAGGTTTTGGAAAAAAGTTCAATGCAAAAAATTGCTATCAAGGTTGAATAATTTTTTTTGATTTATTCAACCAAAAAGGTATAAACGTTTATACCTTGATTACTCGTTTTTGCATCGATTATAAAACGCTATCATATCATGTAACATTTAACTTTTGAGTTATTAAAACCGGGATTTGATATCAAGGTTTTGGATATTTCGGGGTGTAAATTAAAGTGTTAAAACGTAACAGACATTTTAAATCCAACTTTATAATTCTGACTTTAAACATTCAGAGGACTTTATAACCCGGAGTTTCTAGAACTGTGGTATAAAGTAGAGCTTATAACCTCGATTTTACTTAACTGTTATATAAAGTCAAATTTTAAATGTCATATCGTAGCGTTTAATCCGTGTAAAAATTATTTTTTTTGGCTCCAAAGTTTATTCTATAATTCAAAATCATATACAGTATATACTAAGATCTTTCTTGTATGTCTGCAGATTTTTTTGATGGCAACTGTCATTACCCATAAACCAAAAACTTGGACTTTGCTTAACATCATTCGCAATATGCAGGTGGTACAGGATATGGGTAAAAATCATAGTAGTATGGGCTCTCTATTCTTCGTTCTTCACTCCTTTAGAGTTTGGGTTCTTCAAAGCACTTCCAAAGAATCTCTTCATCTTAGACACAGTTGGACAAGTCGCTTTCCTCGTCGACATTGTCGTCCAATTCTTCGTTGCTTACCGCGACAATCAAACTTACCGTATGGTTTACAAGCACGAACTCATCGCTCTTAGGTAATAATCTTCATATGCTCAAATGCAATGTTAACTTTTCTATATTGTTCAATTCCAAATACATTCTGTAATAATACTGTTCTTATCTGGTAGGTACTTAAAGTCAAGCTTTGCTACAGACATGCTGTCATGTATGCCTTGGCTTCAATTTTACAGGGTCCAATCTGCTTCCCTGCTACGAATTAGGTTAACAATTCTTGTGTTCTTCATTTTCTTAGCGTAACATTTTTAAAATGTTTTTTTTCCAGATGTTTGGGCACAAAGAAGAGGTGAGATGTCTAATATGGATCAGGCTGATACGTGTGCGCAAAGTTATCTCCTATTTTAAACGAATGGAGAAAGATATAAGGATCAATTACCTCTTTACCAGAATTGGGAAGCTTCTTTTTGTTGAACTATATTGCACTCATACAGCAGCATGCATCTTTTACTACTTAGCAACTACTCTACCAGAAGAACAAGAAGAGTATACATGGATCGGTAGCTTACAACTTGGAGGCTTTAGCTATGCACATTTTCGAGATATTGATCTTTGGAGACGATACATTACTTCTCTGTATTTTTCCATTATCACCATGACAACTGTTGGTATGCCCCTAATTTTTTCATTGTCATTTTAGTTTCTTTGGCTGAGAATGATTTTATGTGGTCTTACTTTTGTAGGTTATGGAGATATCCATGCTGTGAACCTGAGGGAAATGATATTCATAATGATATATGTTTCATTTGGCATGATTCTTGCTGCATATTTGATTGGTAATATGACGGCAGCAATTGTTAAAGGATCAAAGACTGAGAAGTTCAGAGATAAAATGACTGAAGTGATGAAATATATGAACAGAAATCGCCTTGGAAAGGAACTTCGTGAGCAGATTAAAGGTCAATTGCTCTTGCAACACGAAAGTCGCGACATGGATGCTGCAGTTTTACACGACATTCCAATCTCTCTTCGAGCTAAGGTACTACCCAAGAAAATTCTTTCAGACTTTTGTTTGATATATGCAAACCTCATGTTTTTGTGGAATTTTAGATGTTTGAGTAGCATGCAAGTTGTTCTGTATTGTTTCGGGTTTGCAGTTTGCTTTGGACATAGGATACATAGGGTTTGCTTAGAAACAAATTTACAATTAGCCACCATTGCAATTGATGATCATGTTGCTTAGAAAACCATTGCAATTGGTGGTTTTGTTCCTTAAAAAACCTATAGATCTTTGGTAAAAGACTTTTTTCAGAGGGAATGGACCCTCTAGCTCCGTCGTGTCTTTCAGAAAGCTAATCGAGTCGTTGATCCACTTGCTTCTCTTTTCATTAAGGCATTTCTTTGTTAGGATGTTCGTCTAATTGAGTGTTGCTTTTGTTTTCCGACGATGTGAGGGGTTTGAGTACTCCTCGAATTGGGTACTGCCTAACTTTTTACCATTTCTCTAAAACAATTTTTATATTTAGTGCCTAATGAATTAGGAAAAGTCCTTATCTTTAGTATGTACAACTTTAATGCCAAGTTTATTGAAGTTGGACTAAACCTATTGTTTGTGTGCAGATTTCTCAATCGTTATACACGTCTCACATTAAAAACGTTCCACTTTTCAGAGGATGTTCAGATGAATTTATCAACCAAATTGTGAGTTCACCATCCTAGCTATTAACCTTACGCTTAAAAATCTCTTCATCGACAATATTGCTAACTTAAACCTGTTCAATTTTGCACCAAATGACTTCTTTGAAAATGTATTTTTGCAGGTAATGAGGTTACACGAAGAATTTTTTCTTCCTGGAGAAGTCATCCTAGAACAAGGATATGTTGTTGATCAACTGTATTTTGTCTGTGATGGAAAACTGGTATGCTTAATTATATCATCCTTATTCACCAATTAATGTCTTCTATGATTTTCCTCATATATTTTGGGCTCTGATCCCGTTGATGATGAAGCTTAAATGAGGATTAAAGACGATGCACACACACGTTTTGACTCGTGCACACAAATGTTGTGGACGATGCAAAGAGTTTTGGTAATGCACATAATTAAAACATGCGCACTTTGTGTGCATCGTTCATAACGTGTATGTATCGTCTGTAGTCCTTATCTATACTCCATCCTCATGTGATCTTTTCTTTATACTTTGATACTCATTAATTTACATTTATGATAATCAACATCAATCTCTAATGAGTCCAAAACTTACTATATAGGAAGAGTTGGGTATAACAAATGATGGATCAGAGGAAAAAATTTCAGATCTCGAACCCGAAAGCTCGTTTGGGGAAATTTCAGTACTTTGCGACATTCCACAACCTTACACAGTCCGAGTTTCCGAACTATGTCGACTTTTGCGAATCGAGAAGCAAGCATTCACAAATATTATTGAGATTTACTTCGCTGATGGAAGAAAAATCTTCAACAATATTTTTGAGGTAATCTAGGAGTTTGTAAGTAATACTAAACTTATAAACAAAGCAAGCATCAACCTAATTTTACACTTTCAGGGTAAACAAGACAAGTATCATGTGAAGAAAATAGAGTCGGACATCAATTACCATATAGGAAAACGAGAGGATGATCTTGCCCTTAAAGTAAACAATGTTGTCTATCATGGAGACTTCTTTCAGCTAAAAAGATTAGTCAGAGGTGGAGCTGATCCCAAAAAATCTGATTATGATGGACGAACGCCATTGGTACGATCTACAACATTGTTTTAAACTTTTAGTCTAAGCCAAAACATTGGTATTATGAATTATCTGACATTATAATGCTAAAAAGTAATATTATTGATTTGTTGTTTGATCTCAGCATCTAGCTGCAGCTAAAGGTTATGAAGAGGTCGCCCTTTTCCTCATTCAAGAGGGTGCTAATGTCAATGCTTTAGGTAATATTCTTAGGGTATGTTTGGACTACAGTCCATAATATCAAATCTGACATCATTATATCTTGAGATTTTACCATATGTTTACTCGATTAGATTCCTTTGGCAACACGCCTCTACTTGAAGCGATTAAACACGGGTACGATGGAGTTGTTTCCTTACTACGCGAAGCAGGGGCGATAGCGAACATCAAAGATGCAGGCAACTTCTTGTGCTCTGTTGTAGCAAGAGGCGACTTTGATTTGCTTAAGAGGTTGTTGTCAAATGGCGTTGAGCCTAATTGTAAGGATTATGACGAGAGAACTCCGCTTCATATCGCTACTTCTCGAGGATTATACTTGACTGCGAAAATGCTCATTGATGCTGGAGCAAGTGTGTCCTCTAAAGATAGGTGAAAATTCTAATCACTGAAAAATGAAGACTGAATTCATATTAGATGTTTGTTATAACTTTAATATATGATTATGGAATGTGCAGATGGGGAAATACTCCTCTGGATGAAGCTCAAACGTCTGGACATAAGAATTTGATAAAATTATTGGAAGATGCAAAAGCAAATCAAGAATGATCAACATCCGTTGGTAAAGTTTCATTTGGCATTGATCAAATTTGATGCATATGAACAGCTTGTGTTATAAGTTATAACGTATGATATTGTAACATAATTATAACAATGTACATATGTACGATGCTCTTGACACAAAATTTTGTACATGAAACACTACAAACATACCATTTCATGATCTACGACTCCGATTATCCACTCATACACACAATTCATTGGCTTCAAAAGTCTTGATTATCCTTATACTCTTACAAGATGACATAACATATCTTGTAGCACATCCCATTCGAGCATCAGAGTCGTCCTCAATGTCGTCATAGCACAGAACGCAATCAAGTTATCTAGGCCTTAGTAACTTACCATAACTCTTGCAAGTATTAAGGGCTTATTTGGTATCTTAATCAAGTTGGAAGTACTATTGATTTTTATATTTCTATAGATGATTTGAGCCATACCTTGATTTTAAAGGATGCTAAAAAAAGATGAGTTTTGAGTTGTAGTATAATGGATCATAAAATAAGTTCATTCTAATGTTGGTGGATCGGCCCAAAAGAAGCCCAATCGGCCCAAACAAAATGGATATCGAAGTCGGGTCGGGCCAAACCCTTACAAGATCGCCTTCAACAACCAAAACCCCCAATTCACCTTCCATACGCGCGACTACACACCCCTGCTGCAAACTGGTTTGCTTTTCTCCGTCCAAGTGAAATTTCTCCGATGGCGAACGCCACTATTAAACAGACGGAGGTAGAGCTCCGTCGCGAGATCGATGAGCTCAACCGACAACGCCGCGAGGTATCTGCATCTCATTCCTCTTATCGATTCCAACATGCAAACTATTAAACCCTCGCTTTCTTCTTCAAATTCGGTGTAGATTACAGTCCGAATTAGGGATCCTAGAGGCCTTCGTCGTGGAGCATTGGCGGCTACCGGTGGTCCTCGGAATTTCGGTCCTGGTGGCGCTCCCCGTCAGCGTGGAATCGTTCGACCTGTACTTATCTCTCTTCTTTCTTGTTTTAATAGGTTTGGAAATATATTTCGAGTTTTCTCTATGACGTCTGAACTGAGTTTCTTTCTGTGTTTTTCGTGTTATTTATTGGTTTCAGGCTGATAGACCGGAATCAAATGATGAGCCTGCGCCTAAGCGTCGACTGTCATCCGCAGTTGTCAAGGTACTTTTCATCTCTGTATACACAATTCTGAAAGATTAGATGTATTGCTTCTTTTGTTTCCTTAAAAATTCTAATACTCACTCTGTACTGAGATATTGAATGAAAGCCATGGTCTTCTTGTTTAGATTTGCAGTTTGTTATGTTTTTCCTCTACTTTTTTATGTTTTAAATCCACAATTTATCAGTTAGTAGCACTAGAAGGAAGTGTGCCCTTAGATATATCACATATGCACCCTTACAGGAGCTGCAATTACATACTCGTATGTTTTGTCTTAATTGTATTTTGCTCTCAATTATGAACTTCACTAAGGTGAAAAAACGGAGAAGATTTTAGCTATGAATTTAATATGAACTCTGAAGAGATAATTTACTCTCCAAAGGGCAAGTAGAGGAATGTTTCCTATTATCGCTTGTTGTGATTTCAAAGTTAATGCCTTTTTTTAATTATTATGTTGATATATTTAGGTGGAGGATGGAGAGATTTCCGAGGAAGCAGGCGCAGTTACGGTAACTGTAGAAAAGGAGGAGGAAGGTGCAGTTGGTGAAAATGATGCAGCTAATGGGAATGATAAAAGGCCACGAAGGCAGAACGGTGGTTTTTTGAGGAGAGATGGCAATTTTAGAGCTACGAAGGTACTCATATCTGAAATAGTTTATGTTGTTTGCTGGATTTGATTTTGATGTATGGGCACTAAGAGCTGTATGTTTTATGCCCGTGGATTTGTTCTAGGAAGCTGATTTTCCAGCAACAGAGCCTGTTCCCAGAGTTTTGCCTAAAATTGATGATCCAAAGCTGGTCAATCGAAACAGGAGAATGTTTGGTCAGCTTATGGGAACATTAGAGGTATACCATATACTTTTTGCAGATTTATGCAGGTGTTTCATATTTATCTTCTGGTACTTGAATTCTAGTTTTCAGCTGTGTTTTGTTATCTAGTAGTAATGCCCATGCATTCTGAAGCTAGATTTCTAGTGTGCAAAGAATCATAGGTCAAGAATCACAATCTGTGTAACTTCTGTCTAAGAAAAGTGATATGGAGGATAACTGTGTCATTGTTACTTAATTAGCTGGTGGGCCCCTTAAAGCTACATTGATTTCTGCTTATATCATTACTTTTTTGAGTAAATACTGGTCACTTACTTAAATATGTAGGACAGCCTATTATAAGTTAAACTTGAGTAGTACATATAGTTTTGCTATGATTTTGATTCATTTAGTAGTGACCATTTTTCATATGGAACCCAGCGCGTGAATGTACACTTTTATCTTGTGTTGTTGTGGAACACATTTGTCTTTATTTCTCGTGTTGAAGTGAAATAAATTGTCTCTATTTTGTTGTTTCTAATAAGTCTCGTCTGAAATTGGTGATTGATTCCGTTAATTACTGATCTTCTGGCTGCTCTTGTGCATGTCCTTACCTATACTACCAGAAATTTAGGAAAGAAGACAAGCAGTTATCAGGAACAGAGGCTTATATGAAGAGGTCGAGCTCATTGCTAAAAGTAAGCACATTTTTTCTTTCCAAGTCTTTCTTCAAGTATTTACCTTTATAATAAAATTGGTACACACTGCACGAGAATTATCCCCTCTGAGGCAGGTATCCTTAATACCATAAAAAATTAATTGCACATTTGTAGCTTTTCAATATCTTATGTATGCTCCAAATCATACTGTAGCCAGTTTTCTGCATGTTTAGATGGATATTTTCTTATAATAATAATTGCCGAGCTGAGTTTACATTTGGGTAAATACCAAGGATTAGCTTCAAACTTGATGTGATGTAAAATTAAGATTTCGCGCATTTGCTGGAAATTAGTCACAAGCTATCAAATGGGACTATATACTGTCAACTATATTTTCTAATATTCTATAATTCTATCAGGCTGAACAAAGGGCACGCGAAGAGAGTGAAAGGCTGAGGCAAGAAGAGCGTGAGAAGATTGTAGAAAACCGCAAGCGTGATTTGGTAATGTTTTCAGTTATCAGATTTTCACATTTCTTTTGGCTTCTTGCATATATGTATGCTTTGAGCAAACTGTATACATGCTAATCTTATGTTTTATTCTAACAGATTCTAAGAGCACGCCTTGCAGCCAAGGCTGAGGAGAAGAAATTGGAATTGCTATTTCTTCAGTGGAGTGAGCACCATAAAAAGCTTTCCAATTTCCTAAGGTGCGTGAATTTTCTTGACCGTTTTATCTAGTTTGTATTACCTGTACTATTGGTTCTTTTAATAGATCTTTTATTTTGATCTAAAATGCTCCTTGTAATTCTGTCTATGTAATCTATCTTGCAGGTTATTTCTAATTTTGGTCCGAAAGTGTCCATATTGACAATTTTTAGAGCCGAAGATAAGTTTCTGTTTCATGTGCATGTGTTTAGGCAACTGGGTGATTGTTGCTTGATGCTTCTTTGCATAGTCCTGTGCTAAATGCTGGTCTTAGATGCATATCATACTGTACTTAAATTTTCATCATCCTTTGTGTGTCTGATCTTACAGGACAAAAACTGAGCCTCCTATCTATTATATGCCTGTAAAGCCTCTAGATGAAGATGCAAGCTCAACTGAGCAGAAGAAAGAGGAGGTAACTTGGTTTTAAATTTGATTGGTTATTTTATGCTTTATACATATTTATCTTATCGTACTAATTGGCTTCCTGAGCCGCTAAAGTAATGATTTGTTTTAGGGCTGATAGATACTATATGATGTTGCGTTACCACAAACTGGATACTTAGTAGACTGACAGAATTAAATCCTTATGACATAATTGATTTTTTTTTTTTTTCAGGCCTTCTTGGAATGGAAAGCTGCCAGAAGAGAAGAACTTTCCGTGTACCAAAAACAACTGGAAGAACAATATGTTCAATTGGAGCTGGAAAGACAGAAAAATGCAGGGAAGAACAGGAAAACGAACAATAATGATGTAAGCTTGCAGGAAAACATGGATAAAGAACTCGAGACACATAGACTCGAGCATGGCCCAAAGAGACGAAATATCTCTAGAGGGGAGAACGAAGATGACGATGATGATGATGTGGAAGATATCAATGCTGGGGATGATGACCTCTTGGATGACGTCCTCAGGGTTGATGACGTTGATACCATGAAGCGCGAAGAAGGTGATATTGCCCCTGAGAATATTGAGCAACAGTAAGTTCATTTAGATTTGCTATTTGATCTTAGGTTTTGGGAATTGCAGTTACATTATCTTGTTCGGTTTTTGAAATTTTGTGTTTATATGTACAACTCTATGCTACTTTTTTCGCCTCATTTGCTATCTCATTCCTCTTGATTGAAATTCGAAGTCCCAACATGTGTTTCTGTTTTAAACGTCAAAGTTGTATCATTATATGAGCAGCCTTTAGATGTACTTCTGTCTGAGGATGTGGTTTATTGCATGTAATCCGCCTAGATATTGCATTATGGTGGGAGATTGATGTTTTAGCAAAGATTGATTGGTAGCCTAAAAGCTGGAAAGGGTAAAAAAAGTTGGAAAAAGATGAGAAGAGAAGCTTTTTAACACTCGACCATTTGCATTTTTTGTGTGCCAAGTAGGTAGTGCGAAAACTTCATTGGGTTATTGAACTTTTAATCGTCCAATGTTAAAACATCTTTGTACTCCCTCCGTTCCTTAATGTTTGCAACATTACCGTATTTGGCGTCTCGAAATGTTTGCAACATGTCCATTTATATTCATATATTTTTTCTTATTATACCCTCATTCAATTTTATTTTATTCATATCTTTACATCACTTTATCAATCAAATCAATCATCTACATCATCTTCTCCATTTAATTTTCACCATTAATTCATCAACCACCTTCATCTCTATTAAACTTCTTCCATTTTTACACAACAAATTTCTTAATTAACCTTAATTAATTCATTAAACTTCTTCCATGTTTACACTAATTAACCCACTAATCTAATTCTGATAATCCTAACCCACCCAACCCTAATCCTAATCTAGCCCAAAACCCAGCCCAAAACTCAGCCCATATGTAACCCTAATTTACCCGATAAAACCCCATTGTCATTTGCCCTCTCCATCACTTCTCTTCCTCGCCTCCATTTCTCTCCCGAAAAACCCTAGCTTCATTTCTCGCCTCCATTTCTCCCCTCCACAGTCGCCACCTGCTTCATCTTTCTTCTCGATGGACAGCGGTAGCCATTCTCGCCCATCTCAGAGCTTTACTAAGAGTGGAACACCCAGCTTGTCCACTGGCAGAGTGTCCCTCTCTGTCTCAAACCCGAGCTCGTCCTCTGTTGATCCTCAATCCTTTTCCATCTCTGAAAACCTTCCCAACCACGATGAAGAAGATGCTCTGGATGAGTTTTTCCGGGGTTCACACGATGACGATCCCACTGAAAGCCGATCTGGTTGCTCTCTGTCCCCCCCTTGCAATTGGGGTCCGGCCTGTGTTGGCGATCATACCTGGAGCTATGTCCCGTCCGAGGAGATCGATGTCCATATGATTTGTTCCCCGGAGAAGAAGAACGAGTCAATGGAGATGACGTGGTCCCCCGAGCTCTCTGAAAATGAGGCTTTATCTCGTCCCCGGGAGGTCATCGTCATCCCAGACACTCCGACGCCAGAGGTTTCCTTTGACGTTGACATGCCGACCCCGGAGCTGATTGTGATTCCCGACTCGCCCTCTGTCTCTGCCTCCCCATCCCGCTCTGACACTATCTAGCTAAGTCGCTCTATTGTCCCACTATTTTGCACATTTTGCTTATGGATTTTGGATTATGGACTCTGTTTTATGGACTGTTTTATGTTGATGGATTCCTGGACTTTGTAATTTTTTGGTGGATTCCTGGACTATGTTTCTATTTTGGTGGATTTATGGATTATTAGTATGATTCTGTTATGCTGTTGAGGAATTTGTGTGACTACTGTTGTGGTTGCAATCTGTTGAGGATTTTGTGTGACCACTGTTGTGGTTGCAATTCGGTTGAGGAGTTTCTGTGACCACTGTTGTGGTTGCAATTCTGTTGAGCATCTTCTTTGTGTGGCTACTGTTGTGGTTGCAATTCTGTTGAGCATCTTCTCTGTGTGGCTACTGTTGTGGTTGCAATTCTGTTGAGCATCTTCTCTGTGTGGCTACTGTTGTGGTTGCAATTTGTGTGATTGAAAAATGTGATTAGCAATTTTGTCCCATTGCCGAGGTCCCAAACTGTTGGTTGCAATTCTGTCCCATTGCTGAGGTCCCTCTGTTTTTTTTTTTTTTTTTATCTATGATGAGTTCTTATAAAACTGAGATGCAATTCTTTGTGAAGTCTCAAATTCTTTACCATACACTAGGAAACCAGTAATATCTATCACTCTGGCTCGCCATTGTATGTTAAGCTTTGTCTTAGCATGCTATAGGAAACCAGTTATAGGTGTGATTGAATGAGGCCATGTGTGGTAAGGTATTTGGGATTGAATTGTGTCAATGATGGCTATAGGGACACCTGAGATTATTATTATTATTTTTTTTATCAATGATGAGTTCTTTAATTCTGAGATGCAATTCTTGTGGATTCTCAACTGCTTTACCATACTCTAGGAAACCAGTAATATCTATCACTCTGGCATGCCATTGTATGTTAAGCTTTGTCTTAGCATGCTCTAGGAAGCCATTGATAGGTGTGACTGATGAGGCCAAGTATGGTAAGGTATTTGGGATTGAATTGTGTCAATGATGGTTATGGGACACCTGAGATGAACTTTTTTTTAAAATACCTTGGACTTATACATTAATGTCCCAACTGCACAAAAAATGGCACATTGCCTACTGTTCCATTGGACCTTTACATGATTCATTACAATAATTGCTAATACAGTCAAGGGCACATTATATGAATACATTTCATATAATGTCCCATTGAATGTGTTCATATTATTGCATCTTGACTGTCTTCATCTGCATTTGTTGCTTGAGTCTCTTGAGTTGGTTCTTCATCTGCATCTGTTGCCTGAGTCCCTTGCTGTGAATGTGATGGTTGTGTAGGATTATGAACAATGTCCCATGCCTCCATGACAGCCCACATTGGTGCTTTTACTTCTCTTGGTAGATTCCCCTGAGCTGTTAATTTTTTCTTGTTATGATGGGGCATGTCATAATCATTTCTTCCTTTGGCTTTGAGTATTTCATTCATCACATATTGTAATGTCATCCAAACACTAGCTAGAGTTTTGGGATCTAGCTCATAAAAAGCTTCATTCACAGCTTTTAGCATATGATCAACATCTTTAGGCATTTTCTTGTGCATAAGTGACTGAATGCTTCTAAAGAAACCTAGATCTAATATGTTTAAATCTGGACTGTTTGGTGGTTGTCGAATTAATATGAAAGTAAGCCCATCTTGTTGGAATACCTGTTGCCACTCTGCATCTCCTTGTGTAATGTGAGGCTTAGCATTGTCCTGTTGAATGAATATAATTCTGCTTGTCCCATCTTTTGGCCACTTAGCTTTGATAGCTGGAATTATCTGATTTATAAGCATGTCCCTTGTCACTTGTTTGTTGACTGATTCAACCAGCTTTGTGATGATTGTTCCTTTGCCTCTGTTTTTTGACTTCCTTTTTGCTGGTTCTTCATATGTGAAAGGAAATATCCCTATCTTTCCATCAAAAGTACATTGTCCCTCTGAATTAAATCTAGGTCTAGCAACCACTGCTGTGAACATGACCTTGGGTATGAGCTTGCTTGAGCTAGCTGCTCTGTATTGGCCCCTTTCACTGTGTTCTAGATAGACTCTCTGTGACTTCTTGGTTAGGAAGAACCATTTTTCATCCAAATGAACAAAGTCAAACATAGGATAATACTCTGTCTTAAAAGCTGCAGTGTCCCCTTGTAGTAGCTTTAAACACCAATCCAATCTTGATATCTTGTGCTCTTGTTTCAATCCAGGATGAAGTGCATTTGTATGTGGTTTCAGTACTCCTCTTTTCACCATTCTGTGAACTGTGGTTTTGGATATATTCAGTTGGGTTGCTAAATCTCTTATGCATGATCTGTCCCACATTCCTATTGATGTGATTGATTCTAGTGCTACTTGAATTCTCTTTCTACCACAGTTGTGATACTTTGTGCTGACATTGATATTTTGGGATGAGCTTAGTTGTTGTTCAGCTACTTTCCATATTCTTCCTATGGTGAATCTTGACACATTGAACTTGTTTGCTGCAGCAGAGATTGCACCTTTTGGAAGATGTCCCTCTATGGTTCTGTTCAGAAGAAAGTGAATGACATGCACCTTTTGTTCACTGCTGAGCCTTGTCTGTGGTGGCTGATGATGTGCTGTTGCCCCTGTATGATGCTCTGCTTCTGGTTGGTGAGGAACCTGGTGTTGATGATCTGCTTCAAATTCTTCATGTTCCTCTTCATAAGCTGGTGCATAATTCAGATAAAAAAAGAAGAGCATGCTCCCCTGTGTCCCAAACTGAATCAGTAAGACCCTCGTCTTCATCTTCTAGAGGTTGATCATCTTCTCCATTTAATGCTGAAGCCATCCACAACAGGCAATGATGCTGAAGTTATTTCTCTGTTTTTTCCTCTATTTTTTTTCTCTTTATTTCCTCTGTTTTTTTTCTTCTTGTGTTAAGAACAGATTTTCTGTCTGTTTATATAAACACTGATGTTAAACAGTGAAAAAGCTCAATCCGTGTGTGTTGAATGCTGATCTCCTATTGGTTAATTTTGATTTACTGCGATTGTGTATTGTAAAGTGTGATTATTTTAATAAATTAAATTTAAGCTGAAATCTCAGCTGATTTGTGACTTCTGTTTTTTCTGACTTCATTCTGCACATTTTCTTCTCTTTCCAATTGCATTAAAACCTGTGTCATTCCCTCGTATAGCGGAGCCTTCAAATTAGGCCCACTTTTATAAGTAAGCTATAATAGGAAGGTCAAATATATTGTACGGAGTATATATTTTTGAGATTCAAGAAAAATGTTAAAATGTAAGAAAACTACATTTGGCATATATATAATGACTATAAAATTAGTTTAGAGTGGCTTATTTAGTTTTGTTTCTGGTTGAATGATCTACGAACTCGAAAAATATTTTTGATGACTCATTAGGTGGCCTATGCATCACAGCCCATTCATTATACAGCCTCATTTCATTTTTTAATATTATTTATTATTAAGAGAATCTTATCGATCTCTTCCAATATACTCCGTACAACGATAATATAGTAAGTGAGGTCTTGTTTGATTTGTCTCAGTGAATACACAATATTAAATGTATATTTTTTACTAATAAACAATTAAAAATATTAACGAAATAAAACGCACATCCACGTTCACACCAAGGTTAAAATGGATTCACACCAAGGTTAAATGGAGCTTAGATAGCTGGAGAGAGGGAGTAGTAGTATAGTATAGAGTATAGAATATAATACTATTATTTTATTTATTTATTTCGGCGGAAGGATGGTGTGATGGATGAGTAATCTCGCAGCATGCAGCAGCAAAATGTTTAGAAAAGATAAGGATGAAGTAAGCTGGAGATAAACAAGGCTGACTCTACATGTAGAGCTGAGGAGAAATACATTGATGAGAACTGCAATGTATGATCTCATACTCTTAAGCTAAAAAATAAAAAGAAGGAAAAATATTTTCACATTTGCAAAAATTAGAAAAAGGATTCTCCTTTTGCTTTTCCCCTCTATACTCCCCTGTAAACGCCTTACCTACTGCACCCATGTGATGAATTTAGACAACCAATCTTTCCTTCATTCTCAAGCTTCTTTGACGTTCTTGCTTTTGTTCTTTATCATCAAGAACACTCCGCCATTGGAGATTCATAGAGACACTGTAAGAACTTTTAGGGTTAGTGGTGAAGAGGTATTAATTAATTGATCGATCAGAAGTTTAAGCCATCAAATCCACATTGTTTGTAGGTGACAGCCTTCTTCAATGGGCTTATTACTACTGCACAGTCCACTGATACCTGCAAAATTTCCATCCATATTTCGTTATTTCTGGGTGTTAATACCAATGTGTACTGGTGTGAAACTAGAGTACAACTGTTGTAAAAAGTCAAAAAAGTGGACAAAATAGAGAGAGAAGGCAATCCCATTATTGATGCAAATTTTACTGACAATAAATCATTGAAACTTCAAAGATATGGTGAAAAACATGTCCTCCTTTCACACCTATGTTTTCACTAGAATGTAGTGTGTCTCAAGTTTGGGGTATTCTATTTCTAGATCATCCTTATGAATGAGTTATCAAAGATCCGAAATGAGTGTACAATATGTAGAAATTGATCCATATGATAATTTTGAAATGAATTCAATCACAGAGTATTAATTTCTAGAAATATATGGGTGATAGGACACCTAAGTTTCACTTGGTAATTTCATGGTTACATGCCTATGATATTCAGTTTTGCTTCCTACGTCCTTATAAAGTAGATAATACAACCATTTTTTGTTGGTCCATAGAGCCATAGAGGCTAAAACAATCAATGTGAAAGCAACTACTACACTCTCTTTTTCTCCTAAAGTCTTCACTACTATCCAAAAGTATGTGATAATAAACCAGTAAAGGTGGGGAAAATGGGCATCCAAAGCCACTAATCACCATTACTTAACCTAGAAGCTAGCACCAAGGTCCCAAACACAAATTTCAAAAATTAAAATCACAACAATAATCACCTATCCTCAGTGCCCACATCATCAGAATCCAGCATAAGAAATTACATTGAGATAAACTTGACGAAGGTTCTGATATGAATTAGTAAGTTACTCTACGTAATGCGAAACGTTCGCGTTCACAAATTACACATAAATGTTCATATTCTTAAATAGTCATAATCTGTGAGGTCACAATTTTGTTAATTCCGTTAACACAAATTAGAAATGTTAACTTATTATCGGTGAATGCGAACACTTTACACTTCATATAGTAAGTTTTGTTCTGAACGTAACCTTTCTTGCTAAATTTTAGATTAAAAAGTTTTAGCTCAGTATAAACTAGCGTGTGTTCCCGTACCATGTACGGGGCCGCATGTAATAAATATTTTAATAATATATTTATATTTTATACTATTAATTTGTTTATTGATTATAGTTTATACTTTATGATTTATAATTTTTAGATTATAGTTTACGATTTATGTTTTATAGTTTAAGTTAATTCATAACTCAACTTAATTAGATTGATAACATAATAAAAGATAAAGATATATATATATATATATAAGATAAATATATGATATGATAAAAGATAAAAATCGATATTTATTTTTGTTATATAACCTATTAGATATCTTTTTGATTATTTTACTTATTTAATTCAAAGATATATATTAAAATATAAAGTCGGATGATGTGGAGGGTGACATGATGAATGATGTAGCATAGTTTAGAGATCGACACATAGGCGAATTGAATATAAGAGCGACATGTGGCAAAACAACACTAATGTTCTGTTTTAGTATAGATTTAAGTTTAACAAGTTCGTTAAAAGAAAATCCAAAAATCAGTGGCGCATGTTAACAAAAGCAGTAACAACTCGGAAAATAAAAAAGAGAAAACAAAAGCAGTGTGAACAGATTTTCCCGAAGGGTGCTTTCGCTGCACGTCAAACAAACGAAACGGCGCCGGAAATCGGAAAACGCAATTCAATGGAAGAGAAAGAGTACCTGAACGCCAGGAGAATTGAAGGTCATGATCCGAATATTAGCACGAACCTCACCAAGAACCCTAAGCTCAACTCTATCATTAAGCGAAGCATCTCTCACCAGATCAGAAGCGTCGGCTTGCTGTAAATTCACGCGATCCACAGCAATAATCGTCTCGACCTGCCTAACGCTATGCGCCGGCTGGTAGAAACCAGGCAGAATCCCCTCCCCTAGCGGTATCCCTCTGTACATAACAGTGAATCTGGACTGATCGTACTTAATCCCGATTTTGTTAGGGTTCGAGGCGGTGAAAAGGAGCCGGATGTTGAGCGATAGAGACGCGGAAGATGCGGCTGCGGCAGCAGTAGCAGCGGATGTGGCGGGATTGGAATTGGATGAGATGCCGACGTACTGGACGGTGATTTGTTGGAGGTCGAATTGGGGCTTTTTAGGCTTGATTGCGAGGAGGATGACGAGGAGGAGGGAGATTAGGAGGAGAGCGAGGAAGGAGAAGAGAAGGAAGAGGCAGCATATGCAGCCTTTGAAGGAGGGGGAGGAGGAAGTGGAGGTGGCGGTGTAAGGAGGATGGGATGATGAGTAGTAGTTGTGGTGGTGATGGCCGTTGGCGGTGGCCGGCCGGGAGGGCATTTTTCTGTTGTTGGAGGGAGGGAGGAAGATGGGCTCTCTTCTGTTTTAATTAACCTCATTCATATATCCTTCTTCTCCTACATTTTATTCTCTTGCTTGCTCTTTCCACAAACAAAACAAATATCACGCCAATTACGCTTTTTTATGTGTTTTTTTTGTAAAAGAGTAAGAAATAGAAAACACATACTCTTCCATTTTGTTACTCCCATTTCAATCAGACACATATGCTGAGACATGTTTTGCATCGTTAATATCTCTAGTTATATGTTAATAAAAATTATAATTTTTTAATATTGTTAAAGTATTCATTAAGACGAATCAAACAAGACCCCACATGGCTATGTTTTTTCTTATATATTAAGAGAAATCTACAAGATTCTCTCGGTTTGTGAATAGTGGTGCTCCGGCGACTCATCGATGGTCTGGAGGCCCACAGTGGTGCTCCGACGGTTAACCGAATGTCAACTCTTTAAATCAAAGACATGCATATTATAATATATATTTTAATGAAAATTTAATCATAATCTTTAGTTTGTTGCTAATCTAATATTGAATTTTATTTTACATCATACTGATTACTTTTATATAATATTTTTTCTTTTGTTATTAATTATATTATTTAAAATTAAGAGTATTATTTAATTAGTGAAATTCATATGTCATCATAAATCAAATTTTTGACATTTTAATTCGTTGCGACGGTTGGGACGGTTGACGACTAGTTAACCTGAGTATGCAATAATGGAATTCTGGGCGATTCAAATCTGAACCTGATCCACTTTCATGTTATTGTGTTTAGTTATATAACTTATATTATGTAGGGATGCAACCGGTCCAGACCCGGTCCGGACCGGAAATTTTCAATCACTTAGACCGGGGACTGGACCGGACCGGGTTTTTTCTATATAAAATTAAAAAAATTCCAAATTTTTTAACAATTTTTTTTAAAAAAAAAGTTATCCGGGTTTCCGGTCCCGGACCGGAACCCGGAATTTCTGAAATATGTGGACCGGGATTTTCCGGTCCGGTCCAATTGTGTGCATCCCTAATATTATGATATTGTTTAAAATTATCCAACTATATTTACATCTATTAAAATATAGCGTTGTTTTATCACATGTCGTCTTCTCTTTCAATTCACATATGTCACTTCCTGAACTACGAAACCTCATATGCTATCGTTGTGTTTTTCGATATCTTTTAAATTATGTTTATTTCATATTAGTATTTTTTATTTCAAAAAAGAATTTATCAAATGCCACTAAAAGTATTATCTTATTATTATTTTCTTTCCAAAAGTTTATCTTCTATAATTTTTTGATGTGAAAATAATAAATATAAAAACATTTGGTAAAATAAACGATATATTTGGATTTGATTAGATATGATTTTTTTTTATTTTTTTTGAAGAGGAAAGCATTTAGGGGGGTTTATCTATCAAGAATAAACCGCCCTAGAGCATCCTTCGAAACCGCCCTAGAGCATCTCGAAGGATGAGATCATAAAGATCTAAGAAATTGTTACAGGAAATGTTGCACGAGGTGAGAAAAAATAATAAGGTCTGCCGCACCACTATTAACGTCAAAAAAGAAACTAGCAAATCGGCGAGTAAAGCTTTGCACACCGGGATGGAGAGAGAATGGACACGAGCACGGGTTGCACTAAGGCCAACCAGGCGTTGTGACGCCGGAGAGCAGAAAACAATCATTCTATTGGTTGTGCGATGCAACTAGGCAAGTATATAACTCATGAAAGTGCTTCATCTCAAGCAAACAATCCAAACCACACAACCATGACTGAAATCTCTCCCGGAATGACATTTCATCACGAGAGCCGGTACACTACTTTACACAAGAAAATGATCATAACTTAAATGACTTAAAAGGCAACGGCAAGACCAATTATTATTTTTTATAGTTGATGAAAATTTAGTTTTTGGTTTTCAATATCCGCTCAAACGGTTAAGCGAAGGTGATTATACATCAAATATGAAATTGGTAAATTGATTATGCATTGAAATAAAAAAAGAAACTGGTAATGTTGTTTGGAACGCATTAGGTGAAGTAATGTCAATTTGTACCTAATAAATGCTAATATTTGAAATTATTATTCTAATTATCTATTCTATTAAATGTCAATTTCATCACTAACTATTTAACTAAGAACACATCGTCTTCGTCTCCTTCCTCTACCACAATCTCCAAACTCATTCTCATCTAATCTCGTTCGTCAATTCATTCGTTTTATCGTGACACCTCCTCCTTCTTTGGTTAAAAACTAAAATGAGTTAATTAGATATTTTAATTTATCTATATATTATATATCTATAATGATGCAGCTAAGAGCAATTGCAACTGCTGAAGTGACATCAAGAAAACTACGAGAAGGGGTAACGACTAACGACCACTTAATCTTTCATGGGGATATACTTTTCTAATAGGACAATTTTAAAATGCTAAAAGAATTGGTAAAGTGGACTATTTTGTATTTTAACGCATTAGGTGAAAGAGGAACGATCTTAACATCAAAATTTTGTGTTTGCCTCACTTCAACATTTTTAATATCCTCTATTTACAGAGACTAAAATTACTTCTTTTTATCCGCTAAAGGAAGTCATCATGTCCTCTGTCGATATTTGGATTGAATTGATTTACGTTGTTTATAAATTTTACTTTGTTGGGGGTTACATTTCTTTAATTGAAGAGATCGTGAATATGATTAGTCTCATCAAACTGCAAGACGTCTATTAAACAACGTTAAAGTGTTAAAGCATATAGAAAAAAACCGTAATTAACTCGCGCGGAGGTCCGGTTCTAGTATATCTATATAAAAATTGTTTGGTTTGATGAAGTAATGACAATTGGTACCTAATTAATGCATTATTATGTTTTTGAAAGATTAATACATTGAGTTAATACATTAAAAAAATATCACATTTAATAAGGCTCCTACAGTAGTCGTCTCACGTCTGTTCGTTTCTGCCAGTTACTCTTCCTTTCATTTAATCTCCTAATTTGGGTCTTTTAGTTATGTTTTGAGTGTATGTTAATATCTTCGTTGGTTGTCTTTTGAGATTCTCTTTCAGCAGATTGTTATTATGTAAATAATGATTTTAAAATATCACTAATCAATAATTATACCTTTCACATTTAGTTACTAATCAATATGTTAAAATTTATATATTTGATTAATTAAAAACATCTATTTTTTTTATTAAAAGTTACTGCATAAATATATATGTAAAAACAGTAAGAAGTATATAAATACGATAAAAGTAAACGTGTTATGTCCGCGCGAAGTCCAGTAATTGAACTAGGATTAGATAAAATAATAATCTATATCTATAAAAAATCGACGGGCCTTGACAAACTAATGGTAATTTGTACTTAGTTAATGCATTGATAATGAATCTTAAGAAGGGTTTGGTATAAATCATTAATCATTAAAAAATCAAGTTGATAGGCCTTGAAAGAGTAATGATAATTGATACTTAGTTAATGCAGAATATTACATTGATCAAGAAGTTTATCTAACCTTTGTTTAGGACACGCTGCTCAACTATTCATATCAAGGAAACAAATTATACATGGATATTGATGTATTCATATCTCGTATTTAGAGGAGATACAATGACTCTTTTTTTCGTTGAAAAAAATCATTTATAATTTTCTTGATTGATTATGTTTACAAATTTAAAACTTTGTTGATGTTAGATTGTTATATTGAAAGTTTGTGAACATGATTATCTTCAACTCAATTTTATGATGTTTATTTAACAAAGCTTCGTTAAGCTGTATATAATATCTTTAATTTCCATGCGTGTAGCGTGGGATTCCGGTTGTAGTGTTCATACAAAATTTTGTTCATTTTTATTGCTCTTGATTTTTCCTTTAATTATTTATTACAGTATCAGATAAATAATAATGATCACAGACAACTTCAAATATACTCCCTCTGTCCCATATTGATAGTCCCGTTTCCATTTTGAGCGTCCCCCTTTGATAGTCCCGTTTCCATTTATATCCATAAATTTCTTACCAAAATACCCTTACTTTTAATATTTTACTCCAATTTAATCATATCAATTTATAACCCCAATAACAGTTTATCAATCAAATCAACCATCTACATCATCTTCTCCAAACTAATCTTCTCCATTTATCACCCAACTACCTTCAACTCCATTAAATTTCTTCCATTTTTAACTCATTTCTTAACTAAACATCAGATTTCATTAATTAAACACTTAACTTAATCTAATTAAAATTTTATTCTATAATTACCGGCCAAATTAATCACTTAAACCTATTAACCTAAGCTAACCCAGTCCACTTAGCCTAATCTACCCAGCCCAAAAACTACCCAGCCCAAAAAAAAACCCTAAAACTCCCTCTGTTAAAACCCCTCTTCTCTTCTCTCTCGTTCACCGCCTCCACTCACAAACCCTAAAACACTCTCTTCTCTTCTTCACCGCCGCTCTCTCTGTTGGATCTTCCTCCCTCAAAATCGCCATGTCCATCGACTCCACTCACACTCGTCCCTCTCAAAGCTTCACCAAAATTGAAACCCCTCCCTCTTTCGAGAGGAATCACCACTCCTTCTCGGACATGGAACCAGAGAGCTCCCCAACCTGGATGAGGGAGGAAGATCCGACGTCGGAGAGCCCAAACACCTCGAGTGGTGGGTGTTCTCTGTCGTTCCCTTGCGAAAAGGGGGCTTTATGCGACGGGAACCACCTCTACACTCCTGAACGGCGACAGAGCATCCCCACCACTCCTGAGTGGACAGATCCGGAGCCCAAACACTCAGTCGAGATTCACTACTCACCTGAGCTTTCAGAGAACGAGGCGATTTCTCGTCCTCGCGAGGTGATAGTCATCCCGGATACGCCGTCGCCGAAGCTGCAGCTCCCAGTTGCCCCTACGCCGGAGAAGGTGATTCCCGATGGAGATGCTGTTGAGATGCTTCCTGGTGATGTTGTTGAGGGCTTTGATGAGGTGTCCCCTCCGCCGGTGTCCCCTTAGATTATTGTCATCCCTGACAGCCCTTCCCGATCGGATACACTCTAGCTAAGTCGCTCCTGTTATCTTATGCAGTCTTGCACATATTTTGTTTTTGCCTTTGTGGTTTTGGACCTCTGATGGACAGTACTAGACAATGTTTTGTTGTTTTGTGGATGTTTTGTGGTTGACTTATGTTTACTGTATTTTGTGGATTATTGTGTTGCATTGTCTTGTGGATTTTGGTTGGCTTGTTGACAGGTACTCTGAATTGAATAGTTAATCTATTCAGTTTGTGTATTATCTGTGATCCATTGAGCATTAGCATGGTTGGTAATCCACAAAATACAGAGTAACATTTGATGATCTACTGAGCATGGTTGTGCATAATTGGGTTTGATTCTCTGGTGTCTGACTGTGGATGATGGTTTTTTATCTCATCCTCTGTTGTCTGAATGTGGATGATGGATTTTTGGGTGATCTGTTTGAACATATCACAAAAAACTGTCTATATGTGCCATAGGAACTCTTTTGCATTTGATTGTGACTTGTGTGATATTTTAAGTTAGTGTGTAGCCGTGTGTATTATCTGAGATATTGCAGTAATATCAGTGATGAATTTTTGTGATGCTTTTATATGCTCGGCTAAGATCACTAGCTTAACTTGCCATAAGAACTCTCATTTGCAATGAAGTAGATGCTTATCTGGTATGTGTAGATTAGTTTTTTGTGGTAACTGGTTTATGATGAATCCTCATTTCTGAGATGATGATCCTAGTATTTTTGCAACTTAAATGTGCTATAAGCCACCAGTTACTTGTAACTGAATTGCTAGGCTTATATGGTATTATGAGTTGTTAAAATTGGGTTTGATTCTATGATGTTTGGGGACAACTGAGACCTTGAAATCATAACTTCATTCATAGCATTCATATTTTCTTCCATTTTCCAAAAAAGATTAGCATACAAAAGAGTTTCTTAATGTCACATTACTCTAGTAATGTGACATGTAGAAACTGATAGAAAGCCTTAATATTACTGAGTGTTTGATGTCCCCTCTGTTGTTGGTTGTGTTGCTTCTTCATCTGTTGTTCTTGCTTGAGTGTTTGTTGTCCCCTCTGTTGCTTGCTGAGGTCTTGTACCATGAACTATCTCCCATGCTTGTTTGACAGCCCAGTCTGGGGCAGTTATTTCTCTTGGTAGCAAGCCTAGTGCTCTCATCTTTTTCTTACTAAAATGTGGCATGTCATACCCATTACCACCCTCTGATTTTAGAATTTCATTCATTACAAATTGTAATGTATGCCACACATCTGACAGTGTTAGTGGTGCCAACTCATAATAAGCCTGATGTACTGCAGCTAGCATTTCTGTAATGGTCTTTGGCATTTTTTTGTGCATTAATGATTGGATGCTCCTGAAAAATCCAAGGTCTAGAATATTAAGATCTGGACTATTTGCTGGTTGTTGTATCAATATGAATGTGAATCCTTCTTGTTGATACACTTCTTGCCACTGTGGATCTTGCTGAGTTATGTGTGGCCTTGCATTGTCTTGTTGAATGAATATTGTTGCATGTCTTCCCTCAGTTGGCCACTTCTGTTTGATTGCTGGAACAATTTGATTAATCAACATGTTTCTTGTTGCATCTTTGTTGACCCTTTCCACCAACTTGGTGACCATTGTCCCCTTATCTCTGTTTTTAGAATTCCTTTTTGTTGGTTCTTCAAATGAGAATGGAAATATACCTATTTTCCCGTCAAAAGTGCATATCCCCTCTGAGTTGTATCTTGGTCTGGCAACAGCAGCTGTAAACATAACCTTTGGAATAAATTTGGTTGAACTGCATGATCTGTATTGGCCTTTTTCATTCCTACCTAGATACACTTTCTGTGATTTCCTTGTTTGAAAAAACCATTTCTCATCTATGTGTACAAAATCATACATAGGGTAGTACTCTGTTTTTGATTCTGCTGTGTCCCCTTTTAGCAGCCTCAAACACCATTTCAGCCTATTCAATTTATGTACATTTGACAAACCTGGATGAATGGCATTGCTATGTGGCTTGATTTCTCCTTTTTTGATTAGCCTATGACATGTTGATTTTGATATGTTCAGTGAAGCTGCCAAGTCCCTAACACATGTTCTGTCCCCCATGTTGATTGCTGATATTGCTGCTTGGTCTATCTGAACTCTCTTCCTTCCACTGAGGTGAAATTTTGTAGTGAATCTGTAATTTTCCATTTTCTCTGCCTGCTGCTTTGCTATATGCCATATTCTGCTTATAGTCTTACGTGCTCTGTTAAAATGTGTTGCATCTTCATTTATGGCACCATGTGGTAGCTTGTCCCCTGTAGTTCGTTGGAGAAGAAAGGTTAGAATCTGCATCTTATCCAAACTGTTGAGCCGGGTAATGGGTGTCTGATGATGCTCTGCTGCCTCTTCATGCCCTGCTTCTGCTTCTGCTTCTGGATGATTGGCTTCAGGTAAGAAGTTAAGATCAAAGTCATAGTTATCCATGTCCCCAACTGACCCTTCTTCTTGGGACCATTCTTCATCCATGTCCTCTTCATAGCTGTCGTCATCATCCAGAAGTGGGGCATAATTTAAATCAAATGCTGAAGACATCCACCCCGGCAATGATGCTCCACAGAGTTTGGTGAAAATAAGAGAATGAAGTGAAGTGGAAGAGAAGTGAAAGTGAAGAAGGAGTAAATGCTCTGTTTTTAACTGTGTATTTGTTGCTGTCAAAGGAATAAGAAGAAGAAGAATGTACAGGAATTGAATAGGGAAGTAAAGGAAAAGTGGGTATAGCTGATAGGGGTATTTTGGGTATGTAAATATGGTGATCCGTGTGAGTGAAATTCTTGATTCTGATTGGTTAATAAAAATTGTATACTAGCATCTGATTGGTTGGAAATAAAAAAATAATTTTTTCTCTTTCATTTTCTCTTTCCTCTGGTGTACTTTTACACTATCCATTCGGGACAGAGGGAGTATTTTTCAGTAAATAAATCGAGTTGAGTCGTTGCTCTCTCCAAAACCCCCACCGCCGCTTCTTTCTCGTCGGAGATGGCGTTTGATAACGCATCAATCAACTTCGCTCCAATCTCCGATGCCATCGCATCCAAATCATTCGACAAACTCTCTGATGCATGTGACAATCTAATGCTCCAGGTAAACCTAAATCTCGTTTCCCCCCTTTCACTCTTTGTTCGTAAAAGCCCTAAATTAGTTTTCTTGTGTCTACACCATCCATAGGTTGCTGCTGAAGGCGTCTCCTATAAGGCTGACTGGCCCTATTCGATTCACTTGCTCGCCCACTTCTACGCTAATGATATGTAAATCTATTTCCTTCAATTTCTCTCTTCTTAAGTATTTTCTTGATTGAATGCTGAAATCGAAAATCTATTTCCTCTAATTGCAGTAACAGTGCGAGATACCTGTGGAAGTCTATACCTCAGGCAGTGAAGGAAAGCCAGCCAGAAGTTGTGGCGGCTTGGAGGATTGGTCAGAATCTTTGGACGCGGAATTACGCTGGTGTTTATGAAGCAATTCGGGGTTTTAATTGGAGTGCTGAAGCACAAGCTATTGTCTCTTCCTTTGCAGGTCTGTTTCTGTTGTTGGATTTGTGTATGATTGGGATGATTGTTGGATGTTTTGAAGTGATAGTGTGAGAAAGCCTGGGAAGTTTGTTTAGTTGCTTAAGCATTGGATTCCCTACCTAGTTTACTTTAGTATTGTCCTTGTAAAATTTCCTCCTGTTTTGAGAATTTTTGCAATGGAATAGAATTGTTATTGTTCCTAATGCATGATGCAACCATTTCTTAGAGAAGGAACTAAATAGAGTTTTGCTTCACTTGGCTTATAAGAGAGGGTAAGAATCCAAGGAGCCGACTATCGGCTTAGTCTTATGATCTTACAATGTTTTATTAGGCTGATTTGGGTTTTCATTAGAAGGTGAAATTGGTTATTAAAAGGAAGGTAGCAGTTACTTGACAACTCTGTTAGCCATATTTATGAAATAAATAAAAGCTTTGCAGTTTATGAGTGATACCTTGTGACAACTCTAAGCTTCGGGACATTCCTTTAAAAGACCAATACTCATGGTATAGCTGATGCTAGCTTGTCCCGTGCTTTAGAATGAAAAATGTTGGTGATTTTTTGGTAATTTGGTATGGAATTACGTGCAACCATTGATGGTACTGTGGGATGATGCTTTAGCTTTAGATACATGCTGAATACATCTCATCCTCCTTTGGTACTCTGCATCTTCTTAATACCTTCTAGGTTATATTTTAGAATTCTGTTGTCTTGGTGTTAAAAGGCGCGAGGCGTTTTCCAAATTCCAACCTGATTCAGGTTGCCTTTGCCTTAGGATTGCAAGATGCTGGATCTAAAAAGTGTATTAAAAAGTACTTTCTTAAGTAAAAAGAAAAAGAAAAAAGGGGGTATTCTTTTCTTTATGCCTTAAGCATGCGAAGCGACTGGGACCCTTCTCGATTTCTCATTCTCATGATTTACTCTCTATCTATCATCTAGTTATCTCCTCTATTCCTTTATTGATTTTGTCGATCTCTTATTTTCAATTTCGTTCTTTGTTTAGTTTCCTCTAGTCCTCTGTTGATCTCCTCTCTCTCTCTCTATCTATCTTGAATCTTATTCTCGGGTTTCAATTATGAAATAGCTTTCCTTATGCCATTTTATGCATTTCTAATATATTATTATGTACATTTTAGTGCAATATAATAATATGTCATGTAAAATTAATTTCGAAGATTTTTGGGGAAAAAAAAAGTGTGCCTAGGCTCCCAGGACCCTTCGCGACTTGCACCTTTTAAAACCAAGTTAGGATCTTTGAATTTGCTTGGAAAAGACTGAGTGGATATGATCTTTTGCCTACCGTTTAGTACACTAGTTCTGTTTTTGGAGCATTTAAAAGAAACTTACGGTATTTCTTTGAAATGTGTCTTATATAGTGTTATCTTATTTGCAGATTATGGAATTGACCATAAATCATTATTTTGATGTTCATTATATTATCTTCAATTATCCCTTGCGATGGAATTGACTTAAGTGTGCATTTATTTTGCTTGAATACTCGTTACTAGAATTTGAGTGTTCCTTCGGATTTAGTATTTTTTTTCATGTGGGTACTTTACTTTGCAGACCTTTACAGGAAAAATATGTTTCAACTACTGGTTTCTGCCTATTCAACAATAGATGTTAAAGAAGCAGCAGTTTTCATGGGAATGAGCGAGGACGACGCTACAAAATGTGAGTCCCTTGGTTCTTAATAAATACTTTTTGTCCTCTTCTTTTTAATGCCTCTTCTGCTGCCGGATGAAATGAACTTTCTGGTGTGCCTTAAAAAATTCCTTATTGGATGGGACATGTCACATGTAGTTGCGCAACAGGACTTTTCCAGGATATCTATATTTTTGGATCAAAATTTCCTCCCGAGTTTTGATGGGAACAAACTCCTCCAAACCCTGGCATTCTCCAAAATCTCTCTTTCTGATTTGATGCGGTAGATTCATATTGATATAACAAAGTACTGTCCACATGCCTTACTGCACTTTAAGACATATTGATATAACAAAGTACTGTCCACATGCCTTACTGCACTTTAAGACACTAGTTTTATTTTACCTGAATTAATGAGACTCGTGTGATTCAAGTTATTTGATTGAGGTAGATGATCTTCTGTTTCCATTGCCTCTTTCTCATCTGCTTATATTTAGTCACATTAGACTGTTGGTTCTGGGTGATCATTGATGCATTAGCTTCTTTGCTGGTATTCAGATGTCTTACAGGAGGGTTGGACCTTGGAACCTGATTCCCGAATGCTGACTGTGAAGAAACAGGTGGTCGTGACAGAGCAGAAGCTAGATCAGACCAAACTTCAGCGTCTCACAGAATACGTCTTCCATCTAGAGCATTAAGGATCCTCGCTTATAACTTGTTTATTTTGGAGAGAAACCATTTCTCTGTACATGTGTTAGTACTTGATGTTAAGTTCCCTATTTCTGAATAGTTACTTGACATTAGAGGAAAGCGTAACTTCAGACTATCTTGCTTTCTGTGTTTTTTGAGTTCATATTTCTAGCTGAATCCTGATTGACAACTAGTAACTTAAAATCTTCAGACCATCTTGCTCTTTGTGTATTGTCTCCAATTTCAGTTGGAGGCAATGCATTGATGTAATATCAATTGAAAATTTACTTACTGCAACTTATAATTTAACGTTGATTTGGAGAAAACAAATATGGGGTAAGAAAATGAAGATCCAAATAATCGAAAATTTACATGTACTATGTTTTTCTGTTTCCCTTGTCTTCTGCATATCACCAATTATTGTTTGATTCGATGGCCAGGAAGGCATCGAGGTAGGCGGTCCATAAGCATGTACTATGTTTTTCAATAAGTGATTGCACTTTGTGTTCTCGAACTTACATGTATTCAGCCACACAGTGATGTAAACTTGAACAGATTGCATTTAAAGTACCATCGCAATATTCAAGTTGGTTGAAAAGCTACAAAATCTTTTGCCAAGTGATTTCTTTTTAGATCTCTTAAATAAATCCAACTGATACAATTATATATATAAACTTAGAACCGGACACATGCGCGAAGAAATTAAACATTTTCATCTACGGCTAAACGTTCTTAAGTAGATATGTCATAAATCTAAATTGAGGCTAATCATGTCACAACCTATCAATACAATCTAATCCCAACAAAGTTAAATTTGTAAAACTACATACTTTAAAATATAAACCTCACTTTCAGATCTCAGACTTCATAATTGTTTGTTCGACGATCCTATACGAATCTTATACAGTAAATGATCGATCATGTAGGGTTTAGACCCTTTTGCCCGTTACGTACGTTGAAGATAACACCGCATTACTTCCTTCCTTGCCTATAAATTCAGGGTACGTTCTGCACCATTAATTCCTAGCTCCTTCCCTTGCTTCAGAAGGTGAGTTGGTTATATAATATTAACTGAAGATTACATATATTGCACTCTCTAATCTCACTCTATTTTATTGTTACGATATCATGCATTATCAGTCACTCAAATGAGTAAGATGATAATCAACGTGAAGAACACAACGATGGTTCGACCTTGTCACGAAACACCAAAGAAGAGCCTCTGGAACTCCAATGTGGACCTAGTAGTAACAAGGTTCCATGTGCCTAGCGTTTACTTTTACAGACCCACCGGCTCGTCCAGTTTCTTTGACCCGAGCCGGATGAAGGAGGCTCTGAGCCGGGCTCTGGTCCTGTTTTACCCGATGGCTGGGCGGCTCGGGAGAGATGAAGACGGACGAGTCGAGATCGTCTGCAATGGCAAAGGAGTGTTGTTCGTGGAGGCCGAAACGACGTCGTTTGTGGATGATTTTGGGGACTTTGCTCCTACTTTGGAGCTTAGGAGATTGATTCCTACTGTTGATTATTCAGCTGGGATTTCATCTTATCCCTTGGTGCTTCTCCAGGTATATGAATAGTTATAATGTTTGTCACATGTATTACTTGTTAATTAGGATGGACTGAGGTACATATGTATACACTTTTTGGAAGCTAAAAGAAAGTAATTAGACGAGATCCCACTCTTCGGGTACGGTGCTCACAAACGATATAACTTAGGATCGGACTTTGTGCAAAGTAAGATTCGAGTACCATAGATTTAGGTGGCGTTTGTGTTTGCCTTTATGAAACCGATAATAAAAATAGGCAATGGCTATATGCACGCGAATCGAGGCATATATGCACGCGATTCTGTGCGCTCAACTTATGCGCACACATCTGTGCGCAGGTCTTATGCGCATACGTGTTTTACGGGGTATCACAGGTACTTTTCGTAAATTTTCAGAGTCTGTAACAACTTGTGCGCCTAACTACTGCGCACAGGTTGAAAATATGTGCGTCGTGTTTCTGCGCACTGTACAAACATAGTAGCCGTTGAAATTTTTGAAAAAAATAGTCGTTAAATGTAAATATGTGCGCTTAGGTTCTGCGCACAGGTGCTTTAGGGTTTGGGTTTGTGCGCAGATGGTTTGCGCACGGGTCTTTACAGTTTAGGATCCATCCATTTGGACCACAACGGTCATAAATGTGCCTATATAAAGCCATAATCTCTTCGATCAACTTTTTGTGAAGGGGAAACCTTATACACTCTTTATATGCCTAATAACACATAATTGTATAAGTTTTTGAAACATAATCAACATCGATGTACTAGACCCTTCATATCTCAACTACTTTGACTATTTCGAAGAATGAAAGACTAGTGAAGGTTTACAAAGGAGGTGATACTCGAAGAGTTCGAGTTTTCGACTCGAAGTTACTGACAAGGTTAAATAGCTATAATATGCATTGAAAACAAGTTCCATTGCATTCCGACGTCGTTTGGGCATTGAACCGCCTATTCTCGACCTTAACAGGTCATGAGGACCGATAAGGCGTTTTTGCGTTTTTGAGTATTTTCGATCAACTTTTTGTGAAGGGGAGACCTTATACACTCTTTATATGCCTAATAACACATAATTGTATAAGTTTTTGAAACATAATCAATATCGATGTACTAGACCCTTCATATCTCAACCACTTCGACTATTTCGATGAATGAAAGACTAGTGAAGGTTTACAAAGGAGGTGATACTCGAAGAGTTCGAGTTTTCGACTCGGAGTTACCGACAAGGTTAAATAGCTATAATATGCATTGAAAACAAGTTTCATTGCATTCCGACGTCGTTTGGGCATCGAACCGCCTATTCTCGACCTTAACAGGCCATTAGGACCGATAAGGCGTTTTTGCGTTTTTGAGTATTTTCGATCAACTTTTTGTGAAGGGGAGACCTTATACACTCTTTATATGCCTAATAACACATAATTGTATAAGTTTTTGAAACGTAATCAACATCGATGTACTAGACCCTTCATATCTCAACTACTTCGACTATTTCGAAGAATGAAAGACTAGTGAAGGTTTACAAATGAGGTGTTACTCGAAGAGTTCGAGTTTTTGACTCGAATTTACCGACAAGGTTAAATAGCTATAATATAAATTGAAAACAAGTTTCATTGCATTCCGACGTCGTTTGGGCATCGAACCGCCTATTCTCGACCTTAACAGGCCATCAGGACCGATAAGGCGTTTTTGCGTTTTTGAGTATTTTCGATCAACTTTTTGTGAAGGGGAAACCTTATACACTCTTTATATGCCTAATAACACATAATTGTATAAGTTTTTGAAACATAATCAACATCGATGTACTAGACCCTTCATATCTCTACTACTTCAACATCGATGTACTAAACCCTTCATAATCAACATCGAACCGCCTATTCTGTCATAATTCAAGATCATCTTTCAATGTCAATTTTACCAGTTTGTGAGTCTTTGTTTTCTCTTCTCTTCTCTGAGTGAAATTTCTTGTGTGTGTTGATCATTCATCATCAATCATCATGGTATCAGAGCCACGGATTGAGTGGATTGATCTTCAGCTTCTGCGATCTTAATCGCATTTTATTTGTTCCAGAATTCATCAGATTCTCTATTATCTGATCTCTGGATTCTTGATCGGAATTTTGTCTTGGAATTGATCTGCAATTCCAATTCTAGCTTACTGCTTTGATCTGGTATCTGAATTCGCGTTGAGAGGGAAGTCTTTGACTGTCTTAAATTCAAAGCTTCATCCATGGGTTCCACATCAGAAGAGCGAGCAGAGCGAAGAAGGGAATACATCACCTCTGTTGGTTTGCAAAATCCCTTATTCATTCATCCATCTGATAATTCCGGTATGATTCTTACTTCAATTCAACTTGATGGTGAGAATTATAGGAGATGGCGTAAAGCATTCCGATATCTGTCTCATGTTATCTCCATTTCTTGTGATATAAATAAAACAATGGATTTGCATTGTTCTGTATGTCCTCTTGCTAAACAATCCATAAAATCTTTCTCTCTCAGTACATCACATGCTAACAAACTTTTTGAGCTTTTACATTGTGATCTTTGGGGACCCTATGACACACCTACTCTTAATGGTCGCAATTTTTTCCTTACTATAGTTGATGACCGCAGTAGAAGTGTGAGGGCTTACCTAATGAAATCTAAAACTGAAACTAGTACTTTACTTCAGCATTTCATTTCCCAAATAGAAACTCAATTCTCTATTAAAGTCAAAACAGTTAGAACTGATCAAGGAACTGAATTCTTTAATTCAGAAACCATTTCTTTCTTCTGTACCAAGGGAATTGTTCATGAAAGCTCTTGCACTGCTACTCCACAACAAAATGGGAGAGTAGAGAGAAAGCATAGGTATATCCTGGATATGGCAAGAGCTCTAAGATTTCATTCCTCCTTGCCTATAAAATTTTGGGGGGACTGTGTGTTGACTGCCACTTATCTCATAAACAGGTTACCCTCACCAATCCTTCATCAAAAATCCCCTTATGAACTAATGTTCAATAGAAAACCAGACTACTCATCTCTAAGAGTATTTGGATGCCTCTGCTATATCTCAACCTCTACAATAGCTAGAAACAAATTTGATCCTAAGGTTAATCCTTGCATCTTTCTTGGATATCCTTCTGGTTTTAAAGGTTACAAAGTCTACAATATTAAAACTCAAAAATCTCAAGTTACTCGTGATGTACACTTCATTGAATCATGTTTTCCTTATGCTAATCCTCTTTCTCAGCAAGTGGACACTCAAAATTCTATTCCTAATACTGAATATATAGAGGATGATCTTTTGACTACTTCTCTACCTCCTTTTCAACCCATTGAAGTTCTATACAACTCAGAAGAAAGCCAATTAAATCCTCCTACAAACACTGAGTCTTTAGAAGATTACTCTCCTACCCCTGTACCTGCTATTTTTTATCATATTCCTCAAGAACTACCAATTGTTCAAAATTCTCAACCTCTCAGACAATCTACAAGAATGTCCAGACCACCTTCCAAATTAAAGGATTATGTGTGTATGGCAAACCAACTCCCTACTGATGCACCATCTTCTTCCAAAGGTAAGACCTCTCCCTATGCATTGTTTTATGGCTTATGATAAATGTTCCACTGCCTATAAAGCCTTTATCAACAATGTGGTAGCACTGTCTGAACCTAAATCTATTAAAAAAGCATTGCAACTTGCACCTTGGTGTCAAGCTATGCTAACTGAGTTGCAGGCACTTGAAAACAACCACACTTGGAGACTTGTTCCAAGACCTCAAAATCAAGTTGTGGTATCATGAAGTGGCTGTTCAAAACTAAGCTCAAAGCTGATGGGAGCCTAGACAGACACAAGGCTAGACTGTTGGCTCGAGGTTTCTCTCAGATAGAGGGAATAGATTATGCTGAGACTGCACCAGTAGCAAAAATGATCTCAGTAAGAACTCTCCTTGTTGTTGCTACTATTAAAGGGTGGACAGTAAGTCAAATGGATGTCACAAATGCTTTCTTGCATGGAGAATTAGAGGAAGATGTCTATATGGAGCTTCCACCAGCATATGAGTTCCTTAAAGACTATGATGCTAGGACTCAGAGGGAATGCAATACAGAAGACTCCAAGCATCAAGTAGAAGTGAAGACAGAGAAGTCCACAACTGTGTGCAAGCTGGTAAAATCACTATATGGCTTAAAGCAGGCTCCAAGACAATGGTTTGCCAAGTTTGCTCAAGTGGTAAAAGAAGCTGGTTTCATCCAATCAAAGGCAGATTACTCTTTATTCTATAAAGACTCGGGAAAATCATACACTGCTCTCTTGGTCTATGTCGATGATATGTTGATAACAAGAGACAGTGAAGAAGAAGTACAGAAACTCAAGGAGCATCTGTGCAAGAATTTTCCTATGAAAGACTTGGGAAATCTCAGGTATTTCCTTGGAATAGAAGTAGATAGAACTAAAGAAGGCTTCCATCTAAATCAGAGAAAGTATGCTCTAGAACTTCTTGATGAGGCAGGAATGACTAAAGCCAAACCTTTTGTCACTCCTTTTGATGCTCGAGAAAAATTGACTCTGAAAGGAACAAGAAGTGAAGTTGATCCAGTTGCATACGAGAAGTTAGTAGGGAAGTTGATCTACCTAACTATCACCAGACCTGACATATGTTACTCAGTGCAAGTACTAAGTCAGTTCATGCACAATCCTAGTGATGATCACTGGAAGGCTGCAAAAAGAGTTCTCAGATATATCAAGAATGCCCCAGGACAAGGATTACTTCTGTCAAGCAAATCAGAATTGAAACTCAAAGCTTTCTGTGATGCAGATTTTCAGAGTTGTGCCATGACCAGGAAATCCCTTACAGGCTTTTGCATTCTATTAGGATCTTCATTGATCTCATGGAGAACTAAGAAGCAAAGATATGTGGCTTCATCTACTGCTGAGTCAGAATATAGAGCCATGGCTATGACCTCATGTGAAGTAACTTGGCTAAACAAGTTGCTCAAGGATCTAGGTGTTATACTAGGTCCAGTAGAGATGTACAGTGACAATCAAGTTGCCATACACATTGCTAGAAATCCTGTTTTCCATGAAAGGACCAAGCACATAGAAGCAGACTGTCATCCGGTGAGAGACAAAGTTCTGAATAAAGAGATTGCTCTTAGCTACATATCCACTTATGCTCAACCAGCTGACATCTTCACTAAGGCAGTCACAAACGAACATTATACCAGAAATCTGATCAAGCTTGGAGTTGTCAACATGTTCACAACTACAGCTTTAGAGGGAATGTTAAATAAGTTTGTAATAAAGTTGTTATGTTATAGTTTGTTATTCTGTTAGTTTGTTAGTTAAGTGTCATCGGCATGTCGTCAGCCTAACTACTTCCCTAACAGACTATATGTACTGATATTCTGTCATAATTCAAGATCATCTTTCAATGTCAATTTTACCAGTTCGTGAGTCTTTGTTTTCTCTTCTCTTCTCTGAGTGAAATTTCTTGTCATCAATCATCAATTTTGACCCGGTTCATTTATTTTGGATAACTATTTGTGTTCGTGCTTTATGAAGCATTATACAATCACACTATTTTCATTATACTCTATATAAAAAAAATTGATTACATTCCATATCACCTAAGCTCAGTGGGCGTACCAAGAATTTATTGACTAATTTTTTTATTGCATAATTTATCATAATTTTAATGAAACGTATACACAAATAAAATTAATGATTATTTCAATACTATTCGCATAAAAAATCAAGCATATACAAACTAAATATTTGCATCAGTTTAGCAGTTACACAACACAATTTTTAACAAAACATTAAAAAACGTGTAAGGAACTAAATAGAAGACCTCATGTTGCGTCATTGACCTCGAATAGTTCGGAACACACCCTCTTCACCACGTTATATTGCGGCTGCGTAAGAGTTGTATTTTGGGGTTTTCAGGGGTCAAACGATGTCCAATACTGATGAATTTTATACGCATGAACTCGTCTCGAAAAATTTTATAATTTCGTTTATTTTTCTACTAGTCTCTATCTAGGTCCACCCGTGCCTAACCTTCATCCACCTAACTCTCGTAGGGCCGGGGTATGCATGTACACTTTCTTCTCTTTGACTAACTTTCCAAATATTTTATTTATCATTATAAACTAAATATTACACTATTTTTTTTATTTTAAAGCCATTTCATTCAACATTTTAATTAATATAAATACTCTACTCTGATCTCTTTCCATATACTTATCTTAATAGAAAAACCAAGTTCCCACATCACAAAAATGGAAAAAATTACTCCTCCTCTGTCCCTTAATGATCTTCCCATTTGCTTTTGACACATTTGTCGAGACACATTTTGTAACGTTAATATCTCTAAATATACGATGATAAAAATTATCATTTTTTAGTATTCTCAAAGTATTCATTGAGACGAATCAAGCGAGATCTCAGATGTCTATATTTATTTCTATATATTGGAAGAAAACGAGAAGATTCTCTCGATTTGTTAATAGTGTCGAAAAAGCAAATGAGCTTTATATTAGGGGACGGAGCGAGTAGCATGAATGTGTAGAAGACAACAATGATTCAACCGAGTGAAGAGACGCCAAAGAAGAGCCTGTGGAACTCCAACTTAGACATAGCAGCAGCAAAGTTCCATGCCCGATTCGTTTACTTTTACAGGTCAAACGGGTCGCCCGATTTCTTCGACCCGAACCCGGTCAAGGAGGGTTTGAGCCGGGTTTTAGTCCCGTTTTACCGATGGCTGGCCGGCTTAGAAGGGACGATGATGGAAGGCTCGAGATCGACTGCAATGGTGAAGGAGTTTTGTTCGTGGAGGCCGAAACAAAACTCCTTCGCCATTGCAGTCGGGTCGGGTCAAATTGAGCTAGTAATCTTAGCTACAATATTAATTATAATTCGATATGGATGAAAACTGGACTTGTTAAGTGGATCGGTATGTCGGGTCAAATTGAGATTCGTCGATGGGATAGTATTTTACAGGGTCGTGTTTAGCGGCTTTCGTGATTTATTGACCGCGGCTTTCTTTTTTTTTTGGTTAAAACTCGGGCCGACCCGGGGTAACTTTTATTAGCCAGCGAAAGAAAGAGACGAATCAGAGTTAGCGAGATCCGCCTCATACAAATGTAAAACAGGAGGACAAATAATTTAAAATCTGGAAATCTGAATTCATACTAAAAGATTGTTGGGCGAGCTCATGTGCAACCGGATTGTTGTGGCGTCTGGAATGGGCAATTCTCACCTTCCAGCTTGGACTGTCGATGATCTCCCAGCATCTCATTATCAGCAAGAAATCCGCGTGGGTAAGCAGAGATCGAGAGTTCAGCAGATTGCAGACTACAGCAGCGTCGCACTCCACTAAAACTTGTTGTAGTTCTAAACTTCTCGCCGCTTCAAGGCCTTTATGGACTGCAAGGAGTTCAGCTGTAACTGCAGTGCCATAAACTTTGGAAAACATAAATCCCTTCACAAATAACCCCTGATCATCCCTAATCAAACCCCCTCCACCAGCTTGTCCCAGATTGCCTCGTGAGGCCCCATCGACGTTAAGTTTCCACCACCCTCTTGGTGGTCTAGTCCACCCTTTCGGGTCTGGATCGCTGGACAATCCAGAGGTGCCAGTTCTAGCTGAAGCCGTCAAGTAAAGGTGATGCTGCTTAACTATTGTGGCTGAAAAAGATCCCGCTTGGTCCCGTCTATCAAAGACTAAACTGTTTCTGCACTTCCATGAGTACCATATCATCGTTCCAAACAGAGAACTCCAACCATGGTCCATGTTGAGGTTAAGTTTAATCCACTCCAAAGTCGTGGGAGCCGAGAAAAAATCCTGGTGTAGATTATTCCCCGCCAGCGCCTCCCACACCCGTTTGATTATGGGACAGTCTCGGACAACATGAAGCGTAGTCTCCACATCACTACACCGTGGGCATGCATTCGACTCTGATAAATGGCGCCTGACCCGATTTGCATTACAAAGGATACAATCCTTGATAACCAAATAGATAAAGTGTCTTATTCTATGTTGAACTTTAAGTTTCCAGATCTTGTGCCAAGGGAAATCGATTTGCGTAGGATTCGGAGCTCCTCTTAGCAGACCCAGCGCAGACTTGGTGGAGAAAATCCCAGATGTAGTTTCACCCCAATAGGTTCTGTCCCTGACCCCCGAATTCACATCAATGCGCACACCCGCAAGCGTAGTACACACAGCAGGGGGTAAATAGGTGTTCAGTATCCCCCAATTCCAGCCACTGTCAGTCCATAACTCAGCCACAGTCGCATCTTCAAGCTCAGCTGGCAGTGGGGATAAGACGTGATTCTTAAGCGGTGAGTTGTCAAGCCAAGAGTGAGACCAGAAACAAGTAGAATTACCATCCCCAATCGATGCTCGAATGCCTTGTTTGAGTACTTGCACCCCATGGACTATTCCTCTCCACGTCCTCGAAGAATTACGCGAACGGTTGAACATATCGTCTAATCTCCCGTTACAGTACTTGCTTCTGATAACATGAGACCATAGCTTAGTTGGCTCCTGAATTGTTCGCCAACCAAGTTTAGCAAGCATAGTCGAGTTCAGGTCCCTCATAGGCTTGAGACCCAAACCTCCTTCGGTCTTAGGCTGCGCAATTTTGTCCCATTTGAGTAGATGTATACGGTGCCTTTCCGACGTAGAGCCCCACACAAACCCTCGGATGGATTGGTCAATTTTATCACAAACCGATTTCTGTAAGAAAGCAGTTTGCATAGTATATATGGGCAGACTAGTAAGGACGAACGTAGCCAAGGTTACCCTCCCAGCTAACGACAGCGATCGTGCCTTCCATCCACGAAGTCTACTCGACACCTTATCCAAAATAAACTGATATTTGCTTCGAGGAAGATGCCCTATAGACGTGGGTACCCCGAGGTAGATGCCGAGATCCTCCTCGACAGTCATAGTGAGGAGTCCACTCACCACTTCTTTCATCTGAGCAGACACAGACTTAGAGAAAACAACACTGCTCTTATCGTAATTGACCCGCTCACCTGAGAGATTACAGAACTGCTCCAGACACTCCTTAATCACAAGGGCCTGACGTGCATCTGCTTTGGCTAAGAGAACTAAATCATTTGCAAAGAATACATGTGACAACTGTATCGTGCCAACTGTAACAGGCCGCCATATACCATCATCAACCGCCGCCTGAATAATGTGCAAAAGCCGTTCCATGCAAAGAACGAAGAGATAGGGAGAAAGTGGGTCCTCCTGTCTTATACCTCTCGACGGCTTGAAGCGACCTGAACGAGTTCCGTTCCAGAGTAACTCCGTGGATCCCTTCGTCTGACAAATCATAATCACCTCAACTAGTGATCGTGGAAGTCCAGCAAGGATCAAGGTTGACTCCAGGAAGTCCCACTTAATCCTGTCGTAAGCTTTTGCTAGATCCGCCTTTAAAATCATCCACTTGTTTGCAGTCGACAAGTTCATGGAATGGAGAGCTTCCTGGACAATGACGATGTTATCCAGGATTTGACGGCCCGGTATAAATGCAGCTTGGGCGGGCGATACCATTGAATTAAGGACGGGCTTGAGTTTGTTCACAATGGTTTTAGTCGCTAATTTGAAGACTACGTTGAGTAACGAGATGGGCCTGAAGTGAGCCAGACAGGTTGGGTGATCGATTTTCCGTATTAAGACCATGAAGGCATCACATAAGTTAGCAGGAAACTCATGATTATTCAAGAGGCGAAGGATGGACTCAGAAACCTTCGGTCCTACAACACCCCAATTTTTCTGGTAGAAAGCTGCATGAAACCCATCCAGGCCTGGCAATTTGAATGGTGCCATTATTCTGAGGGTATTCCAGATATCAGAATCCGAAAAGGGGGAACTCAAAATGTCCTGCTCAGTTGAACTCAAAGTCGGGAAAGAAGTGCTCGGTACAGTCAAGCCAATCTGATCAGCATCCTGATGTTCAGCCGTGAAAAGAGCAGCAAAGAAATTCAGAACCATACCTGCAACTGCATTTGAATCAGTAATCCAGGTCCCTTGCTCATTCTGGAGAGAAACAATCTTGTTATGTCTGCGTCTGATAATGGTAGACAAGTGGTAGAACCTGGTATTGTGATCCCCTTCTATGAGAAAATTCGTTCGTGACTTTTGAAACCAAAGGAGTTGCTCTTGGTTAAGAACTTCCTCAAGTTTCAGTTTAAGTTCGCGTTCCAGGGCCAGCAGTCCGGTTGAAAGTCTATGGGATAAACGGTGTTGGACTCGTTCGAGCTGTATCCATAGCCTTCGTTTCCGAGCAAAAATATTTCCGAAAACTTCCTGCTCCATTTAACAAGTTTTCCATCCAGGTGAGACAACGACTCTTCGAGGGCGAGATCATGGCGCCAGGAAGATGCCAAGAAATCACAAAAAGCCGAGTGGGTCTGCCATGCTGCCTGAAACCTGAAGGGTCTAGTTTCATTATTCGCTCCAGTGATCGTAGTCAGTTTAACAAGTAGGGGGAGATGATCCGAGTAAGGAGCAGATAGGTGTCGGACCCCAGCTTCCGGGAACCTCATGCGCCAGTCGTCTGAACACACAGCTCTGTCCAACCTCGCTCCTCTGAAAGTCTGGGTAGAACGCCCTGTTGACCAGGTATACAGAGGGCCCGAAAACCCCAGGTCCACGAGGTTAAGTCCATCAAACCATTCACGAAAGCATTGGGTCGATCTGTTCGACCCTACCGAGGAAGAGGATCTTTCACCAGCTGAAAGAGTCGCATTAAAGTCCCCCATAATTAACCATGGCTTGTTGTTCAATTCTGCAAAGTTCGCTAAATCACGCCAAAGATCCGAACGGGTTGCTGCATTTGGAGACGCATACACCACCGATAAAATCCAGGGTTCTTCGGACCTTTTAGTAACTTCAACTGTAATATGTTGTGGGTTCAAAGATATAGGAGCAACTGATACATTGTCTGATTTCCAGAGCAACCAGATTCCACCAGCAAATCCCTGAGCCTCAACACGGAGTCTGCCATCATACCCGATACGGTCACATACAGAATCTGCACGCGAACCACTGATCCGGGTTTCAACTAAAACTATCATTGACGGACGATTTTGTCTAATGAGTTCCTGCAGCGAACTCATGAACATATCAGCACCAACACCTCGCGTATTCCTTACCAACAAGCTGAGGCTATTCATTGAAACAAGAAGGTTGTGAAAAATTCTTGGCACGAGATCTGCGTGAAGATCAAAGGTATCGTTCAATCTGTCAAGAGCACTAACAATTCTGCTTGGAATCGCTACTCTGCATAAGAGAGGTTGACTCTCCGTCATTAGTGGTAGAAGGTCTACAATCATTCTGTTCGCAAGGATCGGGAGGATCGGCAAGAATGGTCCCGGTCTTCGATTCGTTACCAGAAGGCTTATCATGTTTCTCACTTTGAGAACTTGTGTCTCCATCAGCAGTCTGATCTGCAAAATTCGAGATATCGGGAGGCTCTAGCTGATGAAAGAGTTTAGCTGATGGGAGGGATGTCAGTTGAAAAAGCCTAGAAGGGTTTTGGAGGAGCGTAAATTCGGATTTGGAGATCTTAGATGGGGCGTGCGGTTCCTGGGAGGGCAAGTTTAATCCCAATTCATTCAGAAGGTAAGATTTCTTGCACTGAATTTTGCTTCCCCTGAGAAGATCCTAAGAAATTTGTCTGTAAGAACCGTCCTCCGATCACAGGAAAACAAAATCATGTCGGAGCATCTTCCTCGGCGTTCAGTACCCCAAACCCAAATCGGGATCCCGACTTCTGACTCATGACAGTCGGTTTATCTTGCACTGAATTCTGCTTCCCCTGAGAAGATTGCTTCGACGTAGTGGCAGTCTGATTTTGTTTTCCTGTGATCGGAGGACGGTTCTTACGGACAAATTTCTTAGGCTTGAGAAACTCCCCCCATTTAACATTCTCATACAGAGCACACTCAGTTGCTATTGGGTCCGGGGTGGAACCCGAGCATGAAGGTTGCTATGGTGATTTCAGTGGGCATTCACCCTCTTCGTGCCCAATTTTGCCACAAGAATAGAACATTTGCTTGATACCTTCGTATTGGATTAACCATGTTCTTCCTTGCAGCCGAAAGCGAGACAGCATGGGCTTTGTGAGGTCCTTCTCCACTGCAATTCTGACAAACTGTCCTCTATCTGCAGCAACAGTCGTTTTGTCAATTCTGATCACTTTCCCAACCAGTGACCCTATTCTGCGCAGAAAGGTTTCATTGAAGTATTCTAGACTGAGACCAGGTATTCTGATCCACACCGTGAGTATCTTCTCTAGTTCCTCATATGGGTTAAAGTTTGGAACCCACCTCCTGATCATTAGGTAATTATCGTCGAGAACCCATGGACCTTGTGTGAGGACATGTTGAATATCATCCTCATTGGTGATAAGGTAATCGTAGGGCATTCCTGTTGTAGCTTTTTCTTAATGTAGTCGTTTCCGATGTCCACTAAGGCGAAATATCCCTTCAACGCCCATTTCTGTTGTAGCTTTTTCTTAATGTAGTTGTAGCCCGGTCCTTTGTCGAACATGTGTATGATCAGCGCACGAGCCCATGGTTGTCGGAGCGACCGTTTCTCAGCAGCCGATAAGGTAATGGTAGGGCATTCCTGATTGTCAGCTCTTGGATCATCAGGGTCATCATCCGTGTCATAAAGGTCTGGTCTATCCTCCCAATGGGTCGTCTCTAATCTTTCCAGTGTCGTCTCCGATCTTTCCAGTCTCGCTGGTTCTGCAGTCTTTGCCGATGCTACTAGAGTCGTGGAGACTGCATTAGGGGATCCTCTTGTCACTAACTCCTTGAAAGAGGGACCGAGAGTAGGAGGGGGAATAGATCTCTTCTTGGTATTCACCAAGGCTGCTTCTGCAAGAGTAGGGAAACTTGGCAGAAGGGATCCCAATGTAACAGTAGGCAGGGGTGGAGGGCTTAGAGTTGTCGCCGCTATTTCTGTGGAGTTGGTAGCATCCACTTCTATAGAAGTCAGGGAGTTATTCGGGTCACCAGGGGAGGAGGCCATAGCCTCAGTCGGTCGCCGGAGAGTTGGACGGAGTAAAGGAAGGGGAAGGGGGAAAGAGAGCCTTCTGGTTTATTAAAGTATCATTTTTTCTAATACTAGCTTAATTTCCAGTGCAAGACACGAAAGTTATGTAACGGTATTATATTTGCTATATATAGTTTATTAATATATTAAAATATATATTAGTGAAAAATATAAATTAAATTTATATAAACTATTTTTTAATTTATAAAAAAAAAATTGTAAGATTTATGATTGCATTACAATGTTGTTGATTGATTTATTTTCAAATAAAGGAAAGGATAATTACATAATTTAAGATAGTCTTTTATATAATATATTGTAGAAATTAAAAAAAGAAAAAAAATGACAAATGACAAATGGAGTAGAAAAACGTCATAAGGCAAAGAATTTATTTAATAAATAAAATTAATAAATGATAAGACTTTGAGAATTATGCAAAGATAAAGCCCAAAAAAGTTGAATGGAGATAAAGCAAAATTTTCACTACTCGTAGATTGTTGAAGTTGTTTTGTTTGAATAAAAAGGCATTGGCTAAAAGTCAACTTCCTATTTTTTTGGTGAAAAAAGTCAAATTCCTATAATATTAGAGTGCATGCCATTTTTAGATCCACTCAATTTAATTCCCCATATTTGCAGCTCACTTATTTCGAATGTGGAGGAGTTTCACTTGGCCTATGTTTTCACCACCTTGTAGCAGATGGTTCATCTGCCATCCACTTGATCAACACTTGGGCCAACATGTCACAAGGACTCGGCCTCACCCTCACACCTTTCATAGACCGAACCATCCTTCGAGCTCGCGACCCACCAAACCCAAAGCTCCACCTCATCGAACCCGAGCCCTCTCCGTCACTCGAATCACCACTCATCAAACTCAACACTCCCAACAAGTGCTCGTTCTTATACACAAAACATCACTGCATGCATCTTCAAGATAACTCGTGACCAAATCAATGCTCTAAAGGGTCCCACCACGACTTACACCTCGTTCGAGGTCGTATTAGGGCACATTTGGCGATGCACGTGCCTTAGCACGCACTCAATCCACCAAACTCTTCATTGCAGTTGATGGAAGATCAAGGCTACAGCCTGCTCTACCGGAAGGGTATTTTGGTAATTCCATATTTAACGCAATTCCCGAGGCTCTATCCGGTGATGTGGCATCCGGGCCCAGCTCGTATGGATCCGACACGATTCACGAGGCATTGGCTAGGATGGACGATGAGTACTTGAGGTCAGCACTCGATTTCCTTGAGTTGCAGTCTGAGAATGATGGCCTTGTTCGTGGGGCATACACATTCGAGTGCCCGAACCTTGGGATCACGAGTTGGATGGGGTCGACCCATCTTTATGGGACCAGGTGGGGTTAAACTTGATGGATGTTGTTTTCTGTTACCAAACTCGGTGAATGATGGAAGCTTATCTCTGTTCATAACTCTGCAAGCCAATCATATGGAGCTTTTCACATCCTACTTCTACGACGACATATGACACATTGTTGTGTGTGGTAATTGTCTTTGTTGTTAATCACTTGCATAGGAATAAGGATACCATAGATAAAATAAACAATGATGTAACACTTTACTTAGTGATTTGTCAGGGTAGCTTGTAATAAAAAGTTCAAATCCAAAGATAATGGAAGTCTTGAATCCTGATAGAGCAGGATAATTCACTAGAAAAAGGGAGAGAGTATTGCAATTAGCATAGATCATGTACTGATTTTCTTTAGACTATGAATAATCAAATTGCCTAACGAGTGAACTGCGTCAGTTGCATTTCTAAACCTCCAGACTAAAGCTTCTACCTCGGGCTGTAAGTACTGTACGAGAAGACGACACCTTGTAAGTCAGGTTGATCATAGATCAGTTAGCTTCCTTGAAATCTTTATCTTGATCACCATTAAAGCTCATTGCCTTCTTTGCTACAGATCATCAACAAAAAATTCATATTAAGTATAAAGTACTCGATTATATTATATGCAAGAAACATTTAAAATTAAGTGGAATGTGGAATGCATAGGAACTCACCAGGGCTTAAGATTTGTATGCATTGTGTTATGGACCTCATTGAAGTAATGGAGTCTGTACAAATCATGAAAGAAAAAAGTTAGTATCTTTTTGAAAATTATTACAATACACTGATATAGACCATTCAATCTTGTTACCTTGTGCTGTAAAGTCTTGGCTGAAGTGGAAATCATCTTCATTAGGCTGACTCTGTAATCTGTTTCATAATTAAAAATGAATGAGATTTATAAACAAAAAGTACAGTGGACATTCAAATGCAACTACAAACTAACATACCCGGGAAAAGTACTGTATTCTCCAGAATTGATGCCAAAATCATTTAAGAGCTCAGACAATGAAAAGTCGGGACCCAAGGTATCCATGTCGAAGTCAAATAATTCTGCAGCCGTGTCAGAATCAGATGTTGTACAAACATCAGGACTTGGATTCTCTGATATCATTGGTAAATCAGTAGCATCGAAATTCAGTCTTCCTTTGACATTATCCCTTTTGCTTGGAGAATAATAGGTACAACGCTTTCTCTCTACAGATATGTTTTTAGCAGGACTGCTGACTATAATTGTCTTGGAAGAGATGATGGTGCAATTAGTAGGTGTAGTCTCCAAAGAGTTGCCACTAAGATTGGATCTAGCAGTAGAAGAAATCTCTTCTGGAGGGGAGATGGATTTGTCGGTATGAGAAGATATTGATCTTTTTGGTGTTCTTGGACCAGATGAATTTGAGTTAGGAGAGTCAGATGAAGATTGGTTGAACAGGTTATTTGCCACACTTGATTCTTGAGCCACCAGTGATCCATCCGGTTGTTGGCCTGCTCTGTTGTCTAATAGATTAAAAAAGATTGATGAGAATACTAGAAGAAAAAGTTAAAACTGCAAAGATGTTTAATTAAGAATATCTAATCTACCTGAGGATGTTGATGGATTGTTAGATATTGCTCCACAAGACTTCTTGGTAGGTTGAGGAATTTCAGAAACTGCCTTGTAAATCTTCCTTTTCCTTTGAGGATTAGAATTAATGACAGGATTCGAGTTGCAACGAATAGGTAGGGATACTGAAGATACAATGGGGGGCTTGATAGCAGTACCACCTGTGCAGTAGAAGTGTCAGCAAAGAGAGGACTAATAAGGTCAGACAATTGGGCTTCATATTTCACTACTACATTGGAAAATATTTTGTTCCTGACATAATATTAGGTAATGGAGACATCAGAGATTTTGCCTAACCATGTCCATGGTACATTACCTGTTTTATGCAACCCAGACGATGCAATTGCACACAATTTTGAGGGCCATTACTAAATACAGCCCGGTGCTTTATTCAAACGCAGCCTGGTTTCTCGCGTTCTGCGAGAAGCACGTCCCTCGCGTTACGCGAGAATAACAAAAATATTAAAAATTTAAAATTGTATTCTCGCGTTCTGCGAGGGACGTGACCCTCGCAGAACGCGAGGGTTATCCGGTACCGGATAAAGTTATCCGGATCTCACGTTCTGCGAGGGACGTAACCCTCGCGTTCTGCGAGGGTTATCCGGTACCGGATAAAGTTATCCGGATCTCGCGTTACGCGAGGGACGTGACCCTCGCAGAACGCGAGAAACACGTCCCTCGCGTAACGCGAGAAACCAGGCTGCGTTTGAATAAAGTACCGGGCTGTATATAAGAATCGTGAATTTTGAGCTACTTAATCTCTACTGTCAACTTTTGATCTTATCCTACCACATTTATTTCCCCAGTCATGCTACACTTACCCTGCTTCATCCAATCCACATCACACTAACATCATTAACCCAGGTTTCAAACACTTTTTATGAAATTGAATCAGTCTTATAACAAAATCTCAGCATCAGTCAGCAGCTATCAAATGCTATCTATTCAAGCAGCATAACACTCTATGAGCATATCTAGCAGAAAACAAAAAAGTAGACAGAGAAGAACCATACTTGGAGGAGAAGACGCCATGGATTTGGACTGCACCAAAGGAACCACATTAGTTTGTTGTTGTGGCGGCGTTAAAGAGCTGGGAACACCAGACATATTGTAAACATTCAACAGCCCTTGCAGACCTTTTAACAGCGTTTGAACCCTAGCATTCTCCTGATCAAGGTGAAACCTCGCTTGATCCACCATCACCTTCTGCTCCTTCAAAGAGATGTACTCATCCAACATCTCCCCCAAGCTCAGCAAACTCGCAGGCAACTAAACAAAAACCCTAACTGTCAGTAACCAACACAAAACCAGAAGAAATGTGAGTCAGAAATCAAGTAATACCTCTTCGGAGCTGGATTTGGGGAGGAAGGAGGAAGCCTCGGCGCGGAACTGGGCGCGAGTGCGGAGGAAGGTGTTGGTGGCGAGGTAGCGGTCGACGATGAAGGCGACCTGAACAGGAGTGATTTTGCCCTTTCCGAGGACGACATTGGCGTCGGGTTTGCGGGGTTTGGTTTGTCTCTTCATGAGTGATTTGCGATTCAGAGGTTGGAAAGAGAGGAATTGGGTGGGAGATCTGGAAGTGAGATGAGATCTGAGGGGGAATTAGGGCAGTGGGATTTTTAATCGGAGAAGAAGAAACCGCGGGGGATTTGAAAATGGAGGGAAGGAAGGAGTCTGTGAATTTTAGAGGCGCCCTTTCTTAATTTCTTCCCACGCAGGCTGTTTGGGCGGGTAATGAAATTTCAACCTCTTCATTTTTTCACTCCACCACCGGTTCACTTTTAATTTTAAAATCTTGGTTCATATTATTTGTCTTGATTGGTTTAATTTCTTGATATTTATTTTCTTTATATAAAATATTTTACTAATTTTCAAGTAGATACTGCTAAATATTAATTATAAGTTTATAAGAACTTTCAACAAATTTATAATTTTATAAAAAAATCAACTACTTACGTACTTAACCCAAAGTCCTATATCATTTAATCTCGTAATCTCTCAAGAAAAAGAAAAACGTCATCAGCTCATCCTACATCAAATCTGACTCTCTACCTCATCGTCTTTTTCTTATGGATCTTTTTTTATTTGATTGAATATACATATTTCATCATTTTTTTAATGTACACAATCATTATAAAAGAAGTTAAACAACGTACATAACCGAAAATGATGAAATGTTATTGACATTACCGAGAATTTTAATAAAAGAGAATAAGAATTGAAGATGTACCATTTTCATTTACTTTATTCATAAGACATCTTTATTATACTAGATCTGGTAGACAGATTGTACATATCGGGTTCGAATTCAGGTCAAATAGTGTCTAAATATTTTCTAAAATTTTATTTTTATTATGAGATTACTAATTTCCACATAGGAAATTGATTGAAAAGTCGTTTCTAATACTGTATTAATATTAAAACTCATTCATAATCATATCATAATCATCGTAATATATTCATTAATTCATCATGAATTTAGATTTTCTTGTAGATGGTTAAAAGGAAAAAACTTTGATATTAAAGTTCACACATGGTCGAAATTAGAGGTATTATAATCGAACTTATTTATAAAAGAATATACTCAAATTTTTTATAACTTTTTTTATTTATATAGGTTATTTTCGATTTTTCTAAGAAATTAATTTTTAAATCAGTTTTTCAAGAATTTTATAATTTGGTTTTTTCGGTTAAAACTGAAACTGAACCGAATTAGTTCACCCCGATTATGGGTTTCTGGAATTTCATAATTTGGTTTTGGGTTTGATTTGGTTTTAACCGAATGAACAAATCTAGTTGAAACATCCTGATGAAGGGGGTGAAACTCTATTTGTTTTAAATTAAGTAATGGGGTGCGAAGTTTTTTGCGCTCGCAGATAACAAGTTAATGTTCATAATTTTGACGGTATAGTTCACAATGTGGGTAGGTGATGAAATTTTTTGAGGTCATTTTGAGAAGAAAAAAAATCAAAGATCGTAGTAATTATAAGTATGTCACCGCGCTCCTCACTGTTAAAAAAAAACTCCATAGCCCAAAATATGAACATTATCATCCGGACGATGAAGATTGACATATAATTTGAGAACGTAGACTAGTCACATTTCATATTTTAAGACTTGTACGGACCGATAATTTCTCTGTATACTTCCCCGTAATGTGAAATTATAGCGTGGTCGAAGTATGTACCGTCGAAATATCTTTTAAGGCTTAGTAAACTAGTAGTAATGATTACTAAGCCCTAACTAATATAAAAATCGTTGTAAAGAGTTGCTTTCTCATTCCACTTTGGACTTATTTTATTTTTTTAACAAGCAAAAAATGGGACCCCTTAATACAGGACAGTCCCAACACCCACAAGGAGAGGATACCAAGATTCGAACCTTAGACATATGAGATATAAGGGCAAGTCCCACCCCACTAGACCAAGGAGGAATCGGTTATTCCACTTCGACTTATGAACAATAATAAAAAATATAGTCATAAATAATATTGTTTAATTCGTTTTCACAAGTATTTAAAATACAATATGTAATAACTTATAATTAGAGATATCGACAATACAAACCGTACATCTACAAATGTGGTAGTCAAATACAGGAAGAATAAAATGTGACGGAGGAAATTGAGCTTGGTGCACCGACGATAGTCGAGACCAAGTGCGAGCGAAAGAGGAAGGCTTAGTAAGCGTGTATCCTCTTGGCTTAGAGGCGAGAAACGCCATCAAAAACCAAGGAATTCCGGCATTTTCATGTATGCCATATCATATAAGCAAAGATCAGGCTCCATTCATCTCCCAGTTTAATGTTCTCACAAATCCAAGACTTGACATCTTGATTACCAAAGAAACTAACGGGAGACTGTTTTGATTTCTATTAAGCTCCACTAGATTATTTCATTATTAGATGTTTTTATGAGTTTTTGCCTTAATTGTTACACTAATTTGTTGGGAAATTTATATGCTTAAAGCGGAATTTCAGGAAACATTTTCCTAACATCTAATAAGGATCTCATGCATATATTGATATCGATCATGTATATAAGAAGAATCAAATACCTTTTGATGCGTGTTCGTAGATGCCGAAAGACAGAGATGAAAGCCTTAAATGTGACTTCTCTAATTGGTCCACACGAGCAATAAACTAGATCTCCTTATGGTTTCTTCTGCTAGACCGAAATTTACAAGGATGTGCGGGGTGTGGAGTATATGGTGTGTCTAGTGTGTTGGGTGCTCTCTATTGGATTAAGAGGGGCCTATATATAGACATTTAGTCCTTGGAGCCCAAAGTAAGAACTTGAAGGCCAAGACAACTTGGGGCCCAAGCCAAGTCTTTGGTGTGCAAGGAAGAGGACAAGTGTCTAAGGTGTGGACACTTGCTCCTTGGGCATGTGTGTGTAACACATGTCTACTTTGTCCAAATCTCCAAATAACTGATAACTGTTATCAGACACCCGGTGAACAATTCACCCCGTTTATTGTTCCACCTACCCCAAATACTATAGGCTAACCGGGCCTTCGGATTCGCATGATCCAGTCCGTAAACTCTAAGTGTGTGACCTCATAGGACCTAGTTATTCTAGCCATGAGCTTAATCTTATTAATCTCATAAGTCGTATTGGCCACTAGCAATAGCGTGCGACTCCTAAAATATCTGGATTATAAATCTCCATTAATAGTCTTATTCCATATTAATAATTGCACCGTTGATTAAAGGACACAATTCCTTCAATCTTCCACTTGTCCTTAAACAAGCGTGCAATGTTAAAATTACTTTGTCTCTTAGTGTCTCATTTGATGATATGGTGACTTTCATATCTATATCAAATGTGTTTCTTGAACTCTTGAGATTGAACTGTCAAAACAGATGATTACATTTAATCCATATGAGTGTGGCCACGCGTTTTACAGCTCTCACTCTTCAAGTGGCCAAGACACCATTCCTTTCCAATGCATCATGGTATGCATGGAACAGGAGGACTTCTCCAGTCTTGTATGACTACTGCTCCCACTCAACCTTTGGCAATCTCACTCACTGCCTTTATAACTCCCTGTTACGGTGAACGTTTAACAGCGTCAAAGACATACCATCAGTCAAGTGAAACAATATCACACTCATGTCTGAGGAACTCATTAATCATGGTTTTAATCCTAAAGGCTCTGCAATCTCTTTTGGAGAGTCTAGAGGACGGTCAGTCCGATATGCATCATCTATGCACATCTATGTAATTGACTAAACATCTCTATGTCTCCATAGCACATGAAACCTTGTGCTATCAACCAATCTCACAATATGGTCTTTAGATAAATCATTTATGTCCGAGTTAATGATTCAGACCATGGACAAAACAATAATTTTTAATTTCAGTTCACTTAATGGGGTTTCATTCACCATAACAATTATGATAAGCCCATTTGATAATTACAGAATTATTTGGACATTTTATTTAATACCAAGCAATAATTAAATAATAATGAGTCATTCTCATATAGAAAACAAGCATAAAAGTGTCTAACTTCAATAAACAAGATTTATTATGAAAAACAGTTATATCTCAAATCCATTCTCCAATGTGCTTGAGACCCTTGGCCCTAGTGTGACTATCATGCTTAGGCCTGGGCATGGACTTGGTCAAAGGATCTGCAATGTTGTGTGCACTTTGCACATCCTTACATCTCCTCTATCAACATAGTGTCGAATCAGGTGATATTTTCGTTGTACATGTCTAGACTTAGAGCTTGAGTTTGGTGCCTTTGCTTGAGCAATGGCACCATTGTTGTCACAATGAACGTCAATTGCCCTAGATATGCTAGGAACAACACCAAGCTCAGCTACAAATTACCTAATCCAGACGGCCTCTTTCGCTGCTTCACTAGCAACAATGTATTCGGCCTCCGTTGTAGAATCCACTATTGTCCCTTGCTTTGAGCTCTTCCAACTAACGGCTCCTCCATTCAGAATGAAGACGTATCCAGACTGTGACTCAAAGTCATCTCTGTCTGTTTGGAAACTCGCATCAGTATAGCCCTTGACGACTAACTCGTCATCACCTCCATATACCAAGAATTCGTCCTTAGTCCTTCTCAAGTACTTTAGGATGTTCTTGGCTGCACACCAATGTGCATCTCCTGGGTTTGATTGGTATCTGCTACACATACTCAGAGCATATGCAACGTCTGGGCGTGTACATATCATAACATACATGATAGAACCTATGGCTGAGGCATAGGGAATCTTGCTCATTCTCTCAATCTCATCAGATGTCTTAGGATACTGAGTCTTGCTGAGACGTAAGCCATGTTGCATAGGTAGGAATCCTTTCTTGGAATTTGCCATATTGAATCTGTCAAGGACCTTATCTATATAAGTTCCTTGACTAAGACCAATAAGTCTCTTAGATCTATCTCTATAGATCTTGATACCTAATATGTACTTTGTCTCTCCCAAGTCTTTCATCGAGAAACATTTCTTCAGCCATTCTTTAACTGTTTCCAGCATCGGAATGTCATTCCCAATGAGTAGTATGTCATCCACATACAAGACTAGGAAAACTACTTTGCTCCCACTAAACTTTTTGTAAACACAAGGTTCTTCTTCGCATCTGATGAAGTCAAACTGTTTGACTGCTTCATCAAATCGAATGTTCCAACTCCTCGATGCTTGCTAGTCCATAAATAGACTTCTTAAGCTTGCATACCTTCCTAGGGTGCTCTGGATCCACAAAACCTTCTGGTTCTGTCATATACACATCCTCTTCTAAAAAAACATTTAGAAAAGCAGTTTTGACATCCATTTGCCAAATCTCATAATCATAATAAGAGGCAATTGCTAGGAGTATCCTAATGGACCTAATCATTACGACCGGTGAGAACGTTTCTTCATAGTCAACACCATGAACCTGTTTAAATCCTTTGGCAACTAACCTTGCCTTATAAACAGAAACGTGCCCATCCTTGTCTGTTTTGATCTTAAAGACCCACTTGCAACCGACAGGTGTTACCTCGTCAGGCAAATCTATCAAGTCCCAGACCTGATTCTCAGACATGGAGTCCATTTCGGATTTCATGGCTTTGAGCCATTTTTCGGAGTTGGGATCCGTCATTGCTTGCTTATAGGTTGCAGGCTCACTACTTTCTAAAAGTAGTATGTCATGACTAACATTCAAGACGAAATCATCATATCGTCTAGGCTGATGTCTTGGCCTACTTGATCTCCAAAGTGGTGCAACAACATGAGGGATAATAGCAGGAGGGTTTTCCACAACATCTTGTGGTGCCTCTTGAACTTCATCCACTTGAGAAACTTGTTCTTGAATCTGGACGGTGTTCCCTTGAAAGAGTATACCTCCAAAATCTAGATCCTCTGTGACATCTTCAATGTCATCTTGTTGTTGTGTTTGTTGCTCATCTTGAATTTCGTCAAGTTGAACATTTCTCCCACTTGGCTTCTTGGAAAAACAATCTTTTTCCAAAAAGACACTATCCCTAGCAACAAACACTTTGTTCTCTGTTGGATTGTAGAAATAATACCCCCTTGTTCCTTTGGGGTACCCTATAAAGAAGCATTTGTCTGATTTAGGTGCAAGCTTATCAGATAGTAAACGTTTTACAAAAGCCTCGCAACCCCAAAATTTTAGAAATGACAAGCTAGGAACCTTTCCATGCCATATTCCATGTGGTGTCTTGTCAACTATTCTGGACGGAGTCCTGTTTAGTGTGAACGCAGCAGTTGTGAGGGCATAACCCCAAAAGGATGTAGGAAGATCAACAAAACTCATCATTGAGCGAACCATGTCTAACAATGTTAGATTTCTCCTCTCGGACACATCATTCAACTGTGCGTGCCTGGTGGAGTCAATTGTGAAATGATTCCACAACTTCTCAAATGATGATCGAATTCTTGGCTCAGATATTCGCCATCACGGTCTGATCGGAGTGCTTTTATCTTTTTACCAGTTTGTGTTTCAACTTCATTCTGAAATTCTTTGAACTTTTCAAAGGATTCAGATTTATGTTTCATTAAGTAGATATATCCGTACCTACTAAAATCATCAGTAAATGTAATGAAGTATCTATAGCTTCCCCTAGCTTCCGTGCTCATTGGTCCGCACACATCAGTATGTACAAGAGCCAATAGTTCAGTAGCCCTCTCACTCGTTCCAGTGAAAGGTGACCTTGTCATCTTGCCCATCAAACAAGATTCACATGTCTCAAATGATTCAAAATCAATTGATTTTAGGATTCCAACTGCTTGGAGTTCCTTCATGCGCTTTATGCTGATGTGGCCCAGGCGACAATGCCATAGGTTTGCTTCACTTAAATCATTCGATTTTTGCCTTTTGGTATTAATATTATATACTTCAGATTTGAGGTTCAGTATGTATAGTCCTGCACTATTCATAATAGCTTTTGCATAGAAAACGTCATTCTTAATGACAGAAATACAACCATTCTTAATGTTGAATTCAAAACCCTCATTATCCAAAGCAGAAGTCGAAATAAGGTTCTTAGTAATTGAAGGAACAAAATAACAATTATGAAGTTCCAATACTAAACCAGAAGGTAAAGATAGACTATAATCGCCGATGGCAAGTGCAGCAACTCTTGCTCCATTTCCAACACGCAGGTCTACCTCTCCTTTCTCCAAGCGTCTACTATTTCTTAGTCCCTTCACATTAGAAATAATGTGAGAACCACATCCGGTATCTAATACCCAAGTAGAAACTTTGGAAGTTAAGACTTCAATAACATATATACCTGAGTTGGAGTTCACAACCCCGTTCTTTTTATCTTCCAGGTACTTAGGGCAGTTTCTCTTCCAATGCCCTTTAGCCTTGCAGTAGAAGCATTCATGTTCAGAAGCCACCTTCACAACATTTGTGTTTTCCTTGGTATGAGAAACTTGCTTGCCCTTCCCTTGGTAAGTCTGCTTACGCTTCCCCTGAGGCCCCCTTTTGAAACCTTTCCCTTTGACCATAAGAACTTCCTTCTTATTGTCATGTAAAATATTTTTGCTCAGCTGTTTTGAGCATGCCATGTAGCTCATTCAAGGTCTTACCCATCCCTTGCATGTGATACATTCGTCTGAACTGGTTGTACCCATCATGTAGGGAATGTAGTATGATGTCAGTTGCCATCTCTACATCGTAACGATTACCCAGACTAGCCATTCTGTCAAACAGACCTATCATGTCAAATACATGAGTGCCAACTGGTTTTCCTTTTTCAAGCTTGCTTTCTAGTATGCGCCTATGAGTGTCATACCTTTCAATCCTAGCCTGTTCCTGAAACAAAACTTTCAGGTTTGACATGATTGTGTAAGCATCCTGCAGTTCAAACCTCTTTTGAAGTGTAGGTTCCATGGCAGCAAGCATAAGACATGTGACATTCACAGACTTACGTCTTATTGCCTCTTCTTCTGACTTTTCCTCAACAGTTGAGGTGTCAGCCAACTTAGGGATTGGTGTTTCAAGGACATCCTCTTGTCCCTCAGACCTGAGAATAATTCTCAAGTTTCTTTCCCAATCGAGAAAATTTGTCTCATTCAGTTTATTCTTCTCAAGAATCGAGCGGAGAGTGAATTTCAAAGGTTCAGTAGACATAATAACTACAAGGAACGAAAATAACATGCAGATAAATTATGCTTGTCATGCAAGAGCTCAAATCAAAACATGCTTTAAAATTTAAGCTAATGCACATTTTATTCAATTTTGATATGTCCCTTGTGAATAAAATGATTCCAAGATCCTATTTCAGATAAGACTCAAGCGTACTGAGACACTTCCTCAAGCCTTATGTGACCAGGGTAAGTAACAATTACTAATTATAACTCCTTATAATTCTTGGTTGATGGTCACATCTCATGTCAGACCATCTCTATGCCTCAAGATCCAAAACTGTGTCTTTTGGTCTCTTGTTGAGTATAACCATATCAAGGTTTACATGCCCTTTATATAGACATGCCCGCACTATCCCAAAGTCAAAGAAGGACACCTCGCTAGGGCGAAAACTATCCAACTAATTCTAAGGGTCTTATGGGTTATGACATGGAAAGACAATATCTCAATTTCCTATTAAGAGACTTAAGCATGCAATGATTGTCTATTTATAAGTGAACTAATTCAAATAAATAAAAAATCATGCAAGCTTAAAATAATTTGTAAAGCATTCATAAATGCCATAACAAGAATTTGTGATCCTAGTATAACTCATACTAGTCACCGCATGCAAATAATAATATCAAATATTAAAACATACATGCAAAATAATATCAAATATTATAAATAAAATTCATGCAAAATAATCAAATTAAGATGCATGAAAATTTTAATTAGCAAAAGACTAATTAAATCTATCTCTTATTATTATATTATATTAATTGTATTATGGAATTAATATCTAATATTAATCGTTAAAATGCATATGTGAAAATCGTATTTTCCAAAATGAAATATCTAATATTTCATCTACTTTATGGCAAGTTTTATATATAAAGTATTCCTACACTAGGAAACTTATCCAACAAGCCATCAAAACCCACCCGTCGACGGTCTAACCGTCAACCATTATCTTCACCATTGTGAACAAATTTCACCCAGCCGCGGTGTTTCTCCCACTCAAAAAATTGTAACTTTTACAAAATTTGAAGTAGGATTGTGATTTTAATTTTCATAAAATTAACGTTTTGATTTATAAGATTATGAAACAGTTTCATAAACTTAATCAATTTCAGGCATCTAGACATGCAAATTCAAAATTTCATTAATCTAGAAAATTATGCAAATTAACCCATAAATACAATTTTTTTCATCTTGAATAAAAATATTGTTAAACATACATCAAAATTAAGATCAATATCAATTTATGCAAGAGACTCTGATACCACTCTTGGGAAATTTAGATGCTTAAAGCGGAATTTCAGGAAACACTTTCCTAACATCTAATAAGGATCTCATGCATATATTGATATCGATCATGTATATAAGAAGAATCAAATACATTTTGATGTGTGTTCGTAGATGCCGAAAGACAGAGATGAAAGCCTCAAATGTGACTTCTCTACTTGGTCCACACGAGCAATAAACTGGATCTCCTTATGGTTTCTTCTGCTAAACCGAAATTCACAAGGATGTGCGGGATGTAGAGTATATGATGTGTCTAGTGTGTTGGGTGCTCTCTATTGGATTAAAAGAGGCTTATATATAGACATTTAGTCCTTGGAGCCCAAGGTAAGAACTTGGAGGCCAAAGCAACTTGGGGCCCAAGCCAAGTCTTTGGTGTGCAAGGAAGAGGACAAGTGTCTAAGGTGTGGACACTTGCTCCTTGGGCATGTGTGACACATGCCCACCTTGGGCATGTGTGTGTAACACATGTCTACTTTGTCTAAATCTCCAAATAACTGATAACTGTTATCAGACACCCGGTGAACAATTCACCCCGTTTATTGTTCCACCTACCCCAAATCCTATAGGCTAACCGGGCCTTCGGATTCGCATGATCCAGTCCGTAAACTCTAAGTGTGTGACCTCATAGGACCTAGTTATTCTAGCCATGAGCTTAATCTTATTAATCTCATAAGTCGTATTGGCCACTAGCAATAGCGTGCGACACTGCGACTCCTAAAATATCTAGATTATAAATCTCCATTAATAGTCTTATTCCATATTAATAATTGCACGGTTGATTAAAGGACACCATTCCTTCGTAATTTACACTATTTTCATCGATGAATTCCCATAATTTATTTTTTGGACAGGAATCCCCATATTTGTGTTTGTATCGCAATATAACGCTAAATCATTTTCCCGTTACTTGTATGAAATAGAAGGAAAAGCAAACAGATGCCCGCCTTGACGAGAAACTTCGAGGAAGAGTCCAAGCTGAGTAAATCAGCTGGAGTATAATTTAACAAGTCCAGCCACAAATCTCCTGCAGTCCCCTCCAATCCACCAAACTCAATTATTGTCCATTTCTATCTACCGCTCTTCCCTCTCAAACTTCAACAATTTATACGAGCAGAACCACTCGGAACCAAAAAAACCACAAAAATCACAGCGAAGAACTCAAACAATGGCAGCAGCATTCGCCACCACAGATCTCGGCGACGGGAACGAGGCTCATCTCGATTCCGGAGATCTCCGCGCTCTGCAACCAATCTTCCAATCCTACGGCCAAAAGAAGTCATTCCACGGCCGAATCGTAACCCTAAAGGTGTTCGAGGACAACGTCCTAGTCCGAAAGATGCTCGAAACTCCTCCTGCATACGGCCCCGGCAGCGTCCTCGTCGTCGACGGCGGAGGAAGCTTGCGTTGCGCGTTAGTCGGAGGGAATCTGGGAGTTCTCGCCTGCACTAACGGATGGGGAGGAATCGTCGTTAATGGATGCATCAGAGATGTCGATGAGATCAACGCCTGCGATGTTGGAGTTAGGGCTTTGGCGACTCATCCGCTGAAATCGAAGAAGAGAGGCGCGGGGGAGGCAAGATTGCCGGTTTATGTTGGAGGTACGCTTGTTAAGGATGGAGAGTGGCTGTATGCTGATGGCGATGGGATTCTTGTGTCGAAGAATCAATTGGATCTGGTGTGAGTAATTGGAGATCTAGATCTGGAATTGTTGATTGATTGAATTTGTGCTTGATTTTCAACTTGAATTATGCTGTTGCTGTTGAATAATGAGATTTGTGATTGATGGTTTAATCTATGTTGATGGAATAAAATTGATTGTTTTTTGTGATGTTGTTTGTGAATTCAGTGGTGAGGTTTCGACTCAAACTCCTCGTAGCAGTCGTCTTTGATCAATGTTCAGTAGTGATGGCATCAACATTGCAAGAAGCGTGAGTTGCGTGTAGTATGGGGAGTGATGATATGAAGATGGATAAGAATAAAAGATGAGAATAAATGGACTGCTTGTTGACATTTTTTTCTTTTGATTTTTTTGTTTGTTAAACTTGTAGATTGTTGACATTAAATTACATTAGAACGTGCTAAATCATTAATTAATGTATTAATGAAAAGTGGTGGGGGAGAATAAACTTTCAAATGCCACGTGAAAATAGTTAACATTTATTATTAATTTGGAGAACATTCGTTGACAACGAAACTCAATCGAAAAACTAGAAGCACAATGATCCACCACTCGATTAGCTTCCCAAAAAGTATGACGGAATTGTACACTCCAATCCGCACGTGGAGAGTTATGGCAACGATTCACTGGACTAGCAAGGGGGTAATGTGGATGAAGCTTGCGTTAAGAAACTCCATCGCAAGGGCGGAATCTAATTCCAAGATATCAATTCTGCAACCCAAATCCCAAGCTCGTTTAAGCCTATACCAAATGGCCCATAACTCGGATTGGATGTGCGGGACTCGATCTTGACGAGGAAGCCCTAATCCAACTGCTTGTGTACGTCGTCTATAATAAACCCAAGTCTTCGACGGTCTACTCCACACAAAATAAGGGCCTCATGCTTCCCTCCTCTAAGCAAGTGAGCCCTGCAATCCGACGTCACCCTATAGAATTGCACCGTTTGAGTGCGGATGAACCCTGAGGTTAAAGGCCGGGGAGAGGCATTGTTGAACATGTTGCGATCCTTCCAAATCCACCAAGCAATGGTAGCGAACACAATATCTCCGAGAAGATCCACGCCCAAATCATATTCATCCCGCACATACCTTAAAATCCAAGTGATGATGGGCTCCTCAGAAAAGAATTCCTAATGCCTCCTAATAGGCACCAAAATTCTTCACTAATTGCAACTCTCCCAACAGTTTCTGAAGAGATGAAGTAGGGACTCCGACAAACGGCCACATCTTGGACACCAATCTACCTGAGGCAACCATATGACGACATTCGCCATGAGACTTCCATTAGCAACAATCCACAAGAAAAGTTCTAATCCGCTCAAGCACCTTAATCTCCCCAAATCAGCTTAAAGATTTCCTTGACCACATGGTTCTAAACAAAGGTCAAAGAATCTCTATATAACTATTAAAGCAAAACACTATAGTCATCAATAAGTTATGTCACGTCATCTACTCATCAATAAGCTATGCCACATCATTGACACATGTCATTTTTTGAATGAAAATATATATATATATATATATATATATATATATATATATATATATATATATATGTTTAAAGATAATATACCTAATTCTAATGATATCATTTCCTTATTTTAATACAAATCAATTAAAATATATACAAAGATCACTATCCTAAATCTATTGATATCATTTCTTTATTTAAATTCATATCACTTAAAAGACAATAAATCAATTGAAATTCCTTTTATTTATATAATATTAATTTAAAAATTAATTAAAACAAATATAATTATATAATGCATGCTTTTATTTATATTAAAGTTATTTCTATGTGTTTTTTAATATATATATATATATATATAGTTATATATATATAGTTATAGATATTTAATCGTTGTACCAAATTCCGCGCATGGCGCGGGAATAAAGCTAGTTAAGAAACTTATATAGTGCTGATATATTTTTCCCTAAGCGAGCATTTTCTTGAAAATAATTCTCATTCTAGGCGTATTCTCAACTTAATTTCCATTATAAACACTTTTTTGCTTTGAAAAAGGAATAAGGAGGAGAGGCGCGAGTGACATGGGAAAATGCGGGTACGGGCCGGGAACGAGTCAGGTTTGAAAGAAAATTCTAACTATTTCCGCGGGACGGGTTCGGGTTCGGGTTCGTCCCGAATTTCGGGACTGGAACTCTAACCATACCCGGGCCAGTTCGCAGGGCGGGAATCCCGCCGGATAGCCCGTTTAACAATAATTTTTTTTTATTTGAAAAATATCAAATAAAACAATAAAAATAAACTATTAAATCACTACCCCATATACTCTTAACAAGAATGTATTTCTTATTTATTCCAATCACGTAAGAGTTTTAAGTTATAACTAGATCCCGAATCCCGCGCGAAGTGCGGAGAAATTACGGTTTTTCGTTTGCGGTTAGTCATTAAATAGGCCATAAATTTAAAATGAGTGAAAGATGATAAAATAAAATTCTACAAACTCGTAAGATGCAATACAACACTGCAACAGTGGTTACAACCGAAATCAAGAATGAAAAACTCGAGAAGGCGTTTGGATAATGTAATAGGCAAGGCATATTTATACCGAAAAAACCCTAAGTAAAATCATCATTCAATTCAGCAATCAAGTGGGAAGATGAAAGGTTAAAAGGAAGAAGAAAGGTTGAATATCAACGAAAGAAATAAAGCCTAATTGATAATTCAAATTTAACCCAATAAACCAATTAGGCCCGATGGATTAATTACGGTGATCCGATATGGATTGACATTACTTTGTCAAATTCATCTATTTCTCTCTCTCTCTCTTTCTCTCTCTCTCTCTCTCTCTATATATATATATAGATTAAAATATCTAATTAATCCATATTCATTTATAACCGAAGAAGGAGAGGGCGTCGGGATAAAACGAATGGATTGACGAATAAGATTAGATGGGAATGAGTTTGGAGGTTGTGGTAGAGGAAGGAGACGAAGACGATGTGTTCTTAGTTAGTGATGAAATTAACATTTAAGAGATTAGATAATTATGATAAAAATTTAACATATTAGTATTTATTATGTACAAATTGTCATTACTTCATCAAACCCAATAATTTATATATATATATATAGATAGATAGATTTTAATATGTATTAAAAATAAGAAGAATTATTTTTAAAAAATAATATTTATAAATACAGACCGGGTCGAGAGGCCGAAATGGGCTTGAATCATGTGATTAGTGAGAAATGTGCGTTCGAACTCAGCCATTCGTACATTCACTGCTACAATAACGAGAAAATGCAGCAGTCACTTGCATCGGTTTTAGTCTAAGGCAGCGGTCTTTTGAAGCGGTTTTACTATAATGCAACGGTCTATTTTATAAATTTTCTTTTGCAACGGTTTGTATTATATGATGCAACGGTTTTAGGCAATAAAAAACCGGTAAACAAAACGCGCCCGCTTGTTTATTATTTTATCATTTGATGATCTGTGAAACGAGGGGTTAGGGTTTCCAAGACAAACTCGAGCTTCTCCTCTAAATCTGAAGGAGATGCATACACCAAGGGTTAGGGTTTACACTTCTATAATTGTTTTTGTCTTAGGTTGAAGTTTTTCTTGAAGTCCTGTTTGATTTTGTTCCTTGTTGTAACCCTAAATCCCCAATTTCTGTCAACTGATCAAGTCGGCGGTCTGTATTTTGCCCCATTTCCTAGATCAAACGTCTGTGATTCTCTTGATTTCCGCGCGATTCATCCACAAATCGTTGCGTTGAATCCATGAACTCGCGAGCAGTCACCTCAAATTCTCGCAAATCTTGGAGTTGCGCTTTGGAGTCAAAATTGTTGGCGGTGATTTCCAGTACCAAAGGGAAGCGATTTCGAGCATACAGTCGGTTGCGGCTGCAGATTTTATTTGAATGAGCTCTTCCCTCACTCGAATCACAAGCATGGTTCGTCAATTTCCTCTTCTCGGTTTTACATTTTGTTGATGATGAAATTGTTTCTGAACCTGACCCTTTTGTTGTCAATTGAAATGTTGAACTTCTCTATCTTTCCTTTTTCTATTCAGAATACTCAAATTATAGTTGCTTGATACTGCAATCTTTTAATTTATGTAGCTGGAGTAGTTTTTTTTAGCTTTCTTTCACTATATTGTTTATTCTGCCCCCTTTTTTTGGCGTGACAGATTTCTGCAGTTACATTGACATCCTAATGTTTTTGCTTCAGGCTGGAGGTATTGCTTTGTTTCCTGTTCTGTGGAGATCACTTATGGTCTTGAGAGAATCATAATGCTGCTTCAGGTTGAGGATGTCATGTTTTCAAGTATTCTTTGTTTTGCCTGATCACTTAATTTTTACCGAAGCATGCCGGTCTATTGGCAGGGAGTCGACCATTTCAAGAAAATTCAATACGCAGACGATATTACTTATGGAGAATTGTTTTGTGCGAATGAGTTAGTACTCTACTTGACCTACTCTCTTGTATCTTGAATGTGTCCTTTCTTGTTAGATATTTCTTTTGTTATTTGCACTCAAATATGCCTCTCTTCTCTGTCCTATTATTGGATTTGCTACAAAAGACTATCCCAATGCACACGATAGCCCGTGTCCTCACCATTATTTTGTATTTTCAGGAAAAAAATGAGTGCATATTATCTTAACCATGCCACTGTAAGCCACATTCAGAAACACTTTGATTTTTTTGAAGAAGAGGCTCGCTCCTTACTTGCTCTGGATCTTGCTATACCTGCGTATGTGATCCAGCCTTCACGTGTTTTGATAAACTTTTGCATATCTTTCTTCTATAATATTACTTAAGCTCTATCCTATTAATATTACATATAAATTGTGCTAGGTATGACCAGCTTTTTCAAGACATCTCATGCTCTCAACATCTTAGATTCTAGAGGTTTTGTTGGTGTAACTGAGCGTGGTTGCTATTTTGGTCGAATGCGTAGGTAAATGAGTATATTATCATTTCTCATACTCAACAATGTCGATGCTTCATGAAAAAAATTGTTGTGCCTCTTTGGTAATGTGTATGCTTTTTATGGTTATAAATAACAAGAATGCCTCTAGATCATTTATCTAATGTGTCCTGCATGTCTCGTATTCCTTCTTCATAATTGGTAAGGTGACTTCACTAAGTGAAAATGTTAAGTTTTCTTGTGCATTGCTTAATAGACTTTGACACAAGAATTTTCTTCTTCATGGAAAGGTATTGTATATTGATTTCCCACAACTTAAGATGTGTAAATTGCTAAAGTAACTTATCTAAAAAAAGTAACACCGTTGATTTTATCTTCTGTATATTCCATTTCATCTTCTTTTTTTCGCTAATTTTTTTTACCATTGTTCTGTTCAACTACATTTCAACCCAGTTTAGCTTGTCAGTGTTCCCAATTGTGGTTAAAGACAAGGGAGACTCTTGGCCATCCTCTCGGTGCTATTTCTGAACCTGACCCTTTTGTTGTTCCTAAAAATGTTCTTGAGTCGTAATTGCAAAGGTATGTAGGGTAGGTGTTTTCATGTATTGATTTGTTTTTATAGACTGTGCTGGTTATTGGAAGAAGTTTGAAGTAATACCATTAATACATTGCAAGTGAGTGATGAACCCAGGGTGTTTGTTTTGGAGATTGGGACAGAAGAATTGCCACCACAGGATGTAGCTAGTGCAAGCGTGCGGTGTGTGTTGGCTGAATTGATCAAGTGTTTATGCTTTGTTGTATGCTGAGTTCCAAAAATTATCTTCCTGGTCCTAAAATGATCTATAATCAATAGCATTGCTGATTAAAACGTATTTGCATATTTCCAATTAATCTGTCAATTTATTTATATGATCAATTATATATTACAAGGGGTTTAATTTTCTGTTTTACCTGTGATAAGCATGGTACCTCAGATATATGACACTCTTACATGTTATCTCATACTTCCCTCCTTGTTTTGCTTCCATATCCACTTTGTGCTAGCATTTGTAGTGCAGATGGTGTTCCCTCTATGTTCTTTTGACTGCTAATTTAGACAAGCCTTATTGGAAGAACAAGAACTATGATTGTATTACTTCATCTTTTTTATTTTATTTTTATCTGCTTCACTTCTTTTCTGGATTTGTTTCAGTTCCTTCCCCTGCAACAAGTCTCCTTTGGTTTTGTTTGAATTCTCTATTTTATTGTATACTCTTTTTAATTGTATTCTTTGTTTAAGCTGCATTTATCTCATTGCTTGTTTCTGTTCCAGTTCCATTGATATATTGCATTATTATCTTGTATTCATCATAACAGGTGATGGTGCTTTATTTTCTTGCAGTAATTACATTTTCAAACTATAGTTGATTGGAGATTCAGGCGTAGGAAAATCTTGGCTTGTTTTGAGTTTGCGGTATGATTCTACCTTGCATCCTGTTTGAAGCTCTGAATTAGCACACTTGGGTTTTTTCATTTTATTGTTTATTGTCTTGTACTAATTTTTTTATTGAGTCTTGGATTCATTGAGAATTCAGAAAAGATGACACATGCACTAAGTAGACTATTATTTATCAGTCTTGAAATTTGATTTTCTAAACTTCATCCCAAGTAATTTATTTTTCTATAGTTTTTTATATCTTGTGATTAGGAATTGATCTTGGTTGTTCTCATGTTTTTTTGCAGGCTTAATTTGGACCTATTCCACTAAGTAGACTATTTTTGGAAGTGAAGATATTTTTGAAGAGTAGATGAAGCGGTTTTTGTAGGCTTTAGATTTAATATTGGGTAAGACTAACTATACCACTTTTGAAGGGATTGAAACTTGAATTTTAGTGCTAAATTTTGGTGTGGCCGCATCTCATATTAGCTAGCACTTATTTACTATATGTTGATTAGTACGGTACTTGTGGAAACTATCCATGTACTTATTTTATTTGTAATGAATATTTGCAACTTTGTTATACAATGGAGCATGGCTTTGTGCTGTTTGTAAATTGAATTCTGTTTAGGTACATGTGAAACAGAGTGAACAAATACTTTCAAAAACCGTTGCAAATTTGAACAGCAATCTACTGTAAATGCTAATAGAAACCGCTGCAAAAATATCAAAAAACCGCTGCAATCAATACTAAAACCGCTTCAAAAATAATAAGAAACTGCTGCAATAAAACCGCTGCAAAAATAACATTTGCAACGATTTTTATCTGTTATGTATAAATCGCTGCATTATCTTACATAAACCGTTGCATTAGCTTTAATACAACGCGAACAAATGCAGTGGGAAAAACCGCTGCAATAGACCTAATGCAGTGATTATATAACCTATTGCAACGTTGTTTTACCGTTGCATTTATTCATTATTGTAGTAGTGATTCGTACTTTAAGCCATTCACACCTAATTCGAAGCTTTTTTGTATATGCTTCATTGTATTACAATTTTTTTTTTTTGAAAAGAAACACTTTCATTTTATTGATTGGGATGTTATGAGACATAAGTCTCTTTATTACATCAAATAACTATTCATAGTCAAATTACAAGAAAAATAAATAAACTAAACATACAAGAAATCATTATCTTTAAAGTGAAGCGGCGTTTTATTGTGTTTAGCTTGTAACCTATTGTCCCGTTGTATGTATACAACATCTTCAATAGTTGGAATGTGATACTTGTTCATCTTATATAGACATAATATAATTGTTTTGAATAGTAAAAGCCACTTCTGTGTGTTTGAGTGATCTTGGTCGAGTAATTGGACAAGATACAAAACAAGGGTTGATGTTCTAATGCGAAAGCTTAAGCTAATGTGTAGAAACTTCGACACTCCTTGGGTATTAGTGTTGTTTATCCAATTGTCGTCGAAAACTTTCAATCCCAACAACCGTTAGTAAACACGTCTTCATAATAGAGTCAAGCGAAAATCAGATTGGCATTCACCGAAACCCCAGAGACTTTAACACAAAGACAAAGAGAAATACAACAAGGCACAATTGAAAAAGAAGCAGGAGCGTCTCATTCTATTTATGACCATATATCCCAATTCAGGAACAAACTTATCTAAATTTTGCTTTGATACCATACGAGAAACCAACATATCATATAACCAGGCGTCACATGAAAATCATATTGCCATCGAGTACAAGATAAGGATTCACCTCTTAATAAAAAATTAAGCTAATGCGTAAATGTTTTGCTCTTATATTAATAGTGTGGTTGATAATGTGTAGATGTTCTGCTCTTATATACCAGTGTGGTTTTCTCAATATGGGACAACTCCAAACAGAACACACGACACATGTTCACAATCGGTTCTAGCTTCTAGGGTTCTATGATTTGTTGAGCAATTAACCCCAAATAAACTTCTAGTGTACTTTTATTGTATGGAGAAAAGTTTGGGTGTAGAAAAAAGAACGTTCACAAATACCAGATGTTTATAATATAAGCGATAATGTTTATAATCTAAGCGAGAGATTTTTTGAGTCAATTTTAAAAAAATAATAATCAAAGTTACAGTAATTTCAAGTATCACCACGTCACTCACCGACAATATTTTTTTTAAAAATTGGTCCAGATTATAAACTTTACCATCCAGAATATAAACATTGACGTATAATAAATGAATGCGAACTGTTCGTTTTTACTACCCTAAGAACAATTCGTATCAGAACTTTCCTTTATTATTATATTAGAAGGAAATTTATAAATAAAATTATTAATATTGTTTAGACCAAAAAATAAAAATGCAAATATCGGTATTGTTTTTTTTTATTGAAAGAAAAGAAATGGTAAAACTGTGCCGTTTTGTATCCCGGAAGTTTAAACTACATGGAAGGAGGAGAAGTTGGCACTTGGCAGTGGCATCATTCTGCAGTGGGAAAATTATTTTCATGGTCGTATTTTCTGTCCTTCTACTGTTTAGGGTTTTTCTCAGATCTTTCCTAATTCTCCTTTTCCTTCTTCACTTACTCTATTCCACCTGCAATAATTGAAGTTACGTTTCCTCTTCCTCAAATTTCCCCAATCCCTTTCTGATTAATCGCGGAAAGAAGGAATCCGATCAATTCGTTTGTCCAAACACGGGCGAGCAGCTGTCGGTCAATCTCTGCTCCTTCAGGATCTTCGACTGCTGATTTGGGGAAACGAAGGTATGTGTTGCTGTTTCTAATAAATTGGTGGGAGCAGCGAATTCGATTGCTACTATTGACTCTAAATTGAGTATTTCGATCGAGGGGTCAGAGTCAGACTGTGTTCGTTTGATCGATTGTAGTGGTTCTGGTGCTGAAACTTTGATAGCTTATCATTTCCTGCTCGTTTTGACTTATGGATTTAGAAACTGAAAATTCTGCCCTGGAATCTATTGGCGATAATAATGCAGTCTGTTCTGCTGTCAAGATTGACTCGAATGGATCATATGAGCACCATGGTGATAGCTGTGATCTGAATTCTAACGGGAATGGTCATTCTCTGCCTTCTCTAGATCCTGTAAAAACCAAGGAAGATGCTCACTCGCTGAATTCTGATAAAAATAGGGATGTCAAGTTGAAGTCTGAATCTACTTCTGTTGAAATTGATCAACCTGTTGCAGGCTCTCCTCAAAAGGTCCCTCTTGAAAGTCCAGGGATGTCACCTCGGGCAACAGGCACTAAAGGCAAAGGGTTGAAGAAATGGAGAAGAATCAAAAGGGACGTTACAAGGGATACTACTGCTAGCTTAGATGTGATTAAGGTCTTAAAGCGCGGCTCAGAAAATTTCATGAATTGTTTCGAGGTAGCATCTGAGTTGAAACTAGATAGTGAGGCATCAGTGTCATCTACGAAGGCATTGATTGACAATACTGCTGGTTCTGACGCCTTCTCTATGGATGGACCCACTTCTAATTACGAGGGTTCTACATTTAGTGTTGGTGCTGATTCTGAGAACAGCAAGGATAGGAGTAGCAAGTCATCTACAGCAGCTAGTGCTCCAAGGTATTATAGGCATGATCCATCTCGGGCATCAGGACATTCACGCGAGAAGCCGAAGATGAAGAATTTAGTTGGAAAGCATCCGGTCAAAGCGTCTCAGCAATTGCAACAGGGAGCATTGCTGGCCAACACTAGCAAGAAACCGTGGGCTGAAGCTACTAACATGGACAAGGAAAATTCCCTTTCGAGCTTGGAATCTGATTCAAGAAGCTATAGCTCTGTATTCATGCAGGGCTCATCTTCTGTGATGAATAATGGGCATGGTGAGAGGTTGATGGGTTATGATAGTGAACACGGCTATGATGGACAGGCTGGTGGACAGTGTTCAGTTGATGGCCCACTTACTGATTCAAATAAAGGTGTAATAGAAAATGAAGAATTTTCACTAGGTGATGCTACGTCATCGTGGCAAGTCAGAGGGAGAGGTGAGAGTCATCAGCTCTCAGAGAATGGGGATCCACTCGTTGACTCTGTTAGGATGCTTCTGTCTGCACAAGACGCACTTGAACAAGGTGAGTTCTGTTATGTCTCTGACTATATAATACTGTAAATTGTTCACTCTTAGAAAATTGTTGACTTGAGTTGTGTTGCTTTGAGCTACTTCTCTTTGTCAAGGTGTAGTTTCTTGGAACCTTTGGAAATGAATTCTATCTTGGAAATTAAAGTTGATTAACAATCAAGCATTTACAGAAGTTTAGCCTATTTCCTTTTTTGCAAATTTGAACATGTAGAGAGCTTAGAATGATTGGTTGACTTATGTGGTGCTGAATGTGTTGATATGTTAATAATAAGTGCCTGTCATTTGAATGGTACATATAAGCTATGATAAAGATTGTTACATATCCTGGAATAGAAAACCGGAATTCAGCTTCCTTATGGGAGAAAGTTGAAGTAAAATTTTGGTTAATTTATTTTCAATTAGAGACTTGTATCTTTTAGTTGCTTGTCTAAAGTTTAAGCTGAGTGTAACACTATTATTTGTTAGGGAGTCTCTTTCTTATATATGATAGACAGCTAAGTATTTGGTCTTAGGATGTTTCATTACACAGAGCTTGTCACTGGAAGCCAGAAATATATAATAGAATGTATGAAGGAAGTAGACTGATTTACTTTTGCACATAAATTCAAGCTTGTAAGCAAGAAATTAAAAGGATCTTTATTACGTAAATTCCTTAATGTTATTCTTTGTTTATGTACATTCCCTACCTGAACAGGATATTTGTTAGACACTAACTGAAACTTATTACAACCCCTGTATTCGATTTCTTTTCTATTGGCCAGTGTTCCTCTGCCTGGAGGATTAGTGAGTTCCTTTTATTTTTTTACACAATAAAATTGAAGGTTTCCAGCTTCTGATACGATTGCACATTAGGTGCTATATCACATTGAGTGAAGCATCAACACTCCTAAAAAAAAGGATAGGTGTTGATTCTTTGCACTCAAAGGATAGGTGTTGATTCTTTGCACTCAAAGGATAGGTGTTGATGATTTGAGAAGCATCAACTTTATTAAATTGTTAAGTTTATCTTGTCTGAACTCTTAATCTGTGAAATGGTATTTACTTTGACATCTGATTCTTGTAGAAATTAAAAAATTCGGGGAGTTAGGCAAAGATCTCCGACCTCTGGATGATAACTCAATCAGAGCTGCACAGGAAACTCGTGTATTGGCGAAGAAGCTAGAGGAAACATTCGTTATACTCAAGGAGAAGGAATCCCGAATTGCTGAACTTGAAGAAGCAATCAATTATATGAAGCAATCAAATGAAGATCTAGGCAAAAGCATGGAAATGCAACAAACAAAATACAAGGAGATTGAAACAGACATGGATGATCTGTATAAACAAAAGATGGAAGCTGAAATCAAGTATCTCACAGTTGAAGACAAGAGAATGACTGCAGAAACTCAAATCAAACTTCTGTTAGACGAGAAAATATCTCCAGTTAGTACACAATCACAAGATCATTCAGAATGCAAAGAAGAAATGACAGATTGGAAGATACAAAAGAGAGCTTGCCGGTTCTTGATACAACTAATCTTGTTCATTTTGGTGTTGTGCTTCTTCTTCAAGTTGCAGTTTCTGCCCAAGTCAGAAATGGTTAAGCCCACCTAAATAAGCACAACTCTTTCTTTTTATACCTCCTTTCTTTGTTGTACATTATAAGTTGCAACTTGCAGTTTGGTTTCAATATTAAGCGGTGTAATCTTAGTTTTGCTGTCCATGGAGTTTAGTATAATTTTGTTTTTGACTAGTACTGTTCCCTTTTTTGTAAGCTATGAACAAGAAATGTACTCGATTGCCCAAATTGTTCTTTCCAAAGTGTGTGTCTATAAATTCTACAAGATTTCAAATGATGATACAGGACCTCCATAGTTTTCCATGGCCATAAACACCCAGAAATATAATAAGTTTGATTTTCCTTGGAATGCGGTCCCAGTATAAAGACAAAAGAACAAACAAACAAATTGGACAGTTGGAAACAAACAAATTTCATTAATAAGCATAAAACAAGAAGCCAAAAGAAGTTCTGATTTGGCTATGATCAGTTACATAGCAAGAACTCGAGAACTTTTAACCAAATCCCAAAACAAGCAAATTAAAACTAAAGCATAATCTATCCACCTAGTAGCTACCGTAACCTAGCCAGCAATCATCAGCAGGAATCTCATTGAGATCAAAACACCTAAAACCACCATGGTTTCTTGCAACTTCCTCTTCCCTTCCTCTTCCTTGCGCTTCCGCGATGACCTCAGCAACGACATCAGCAACCGGAGGTTGATAGTGCAGCCTCTTATGTCCACCCAAAGCCTGTCCTGAAGGAAACGGCTTGTCACATATCTTGCACACATGAACCGTCACCTGACAAGTCTCATCCACGACCACTTCGTCTTCAACCTTCAGCTCTCGCTCTGAGGCCATATTCTTGATCAAGATCTTGTTATGCGCGCTCGACGTGTGGCCCCCGAGCGCCTGTGGGGTCGAAAAACACTTGCTGCAGATGCTACATGTGTATGACTTCATCTTGAATTGCATCGCCTGATTCTTCCTCTTCCTCTTCCTCTTCTTCCCCACAGTACTCGAACTACAGTGATTGTTGTTGTTGTCAGCGTCCATGTAAATCACCATCTCCACCTTCTGATCAATCTTGGTGTCCTCATCAGATCCACATACTTTCAGCTTCTTGTTAGGCGGCAAAATCTCGGAAACCCTAATTCCAGGTTCCTTTTCAACATGTTTAGATAGCATCACAAGAGCGTAAGCAGCACCCTTGATCAATTCCTCCTCCTCATCATCTTCATCTTCTTCTTCAATTCTGAGAGTAGTACGGCCTCGTCTGACCTCAGCAGGCCATCCTTTCAGCAACCGCTTCATCAGATTCTTCGGCGGTTGCATCCCTCTCCAAGGCCTATCAGGATGACATCTCATGTGACCGTGCAGCGACTTTTCAGTACCGAAACTCTTGTTGCAGATCTTGCAACTGTATACGACGTCGTTTAAATCTACCCCCGAGCTGATACTACTCATCTCTTCATCAGCAACAATGGCGGTTTCTGGGTTTGACATCAACTTCAATTTCTCTTCAGCCCTAAGCTTAGAGCACTCACCAACGAAGAATTTCTTCATCTTCAAAACCCTAAGTGAGTAAAATTCAAAATTCAGAATTCAGAATCAGAAATTAGAAAACCCTAATTGAGAATTCGAATACGATTACGCGAAGTTAGGGATAATGACTCTTACCGTTTGAGAGAAGCTGTGGGTATAGTAGCTTAGCTCGCAAGCAACGTCTGGTGCTCAAACAGAAAAACTAGGGTTTCGGTGTTTTGGGGAAAAGAGAGAATTGTGGAGGTTGTGGAAAAGAGGAAGAGTGATGGGCAGCTCTGCTGTGAGAGAAGATGAAGGGCTCTAACAACTCATTAAAATCTTGTTTCCATATTTAATTTCTGGGTTAGGAAAGATATTGATAAGAAATTAATTATTTTGTTTTTGGAGAAAATAGGGGTAAAGAAAGCCGTTGAGAAACTTCCTTAAATTCTATCAGTATAAGTAAAATTAGAGTTTTACCAAATAAATTAATAAGATTAATTAATTTCAATGAGATTTCTCTCTCCGTGATCTTTTTTGATTCCCTTATCAAATTCTTCAAACCAACATAAATCCAGGTTTCACGCACTCTCAAGCTTCCAACCCGATTATTTTTTATTTTCGTTATTTTTATCAGGAATATAAATATTGTTGAATATTTATTGACGGTTTGATTATTTTAGCTGCTATTGCACCAGAAATATTTCATCGTGCTAAGTCGGTGACGCTGAAATTCAAAATTCAAATAAGAGTAAGCTGAGAGATTAAATTTCCAAAACGAATCCACGTTTCCAAAATAAACCGAATCATGACATCATGTAGGATTGTCTTTTCTCATAACCGTATTCCGTTTAGATTGACGATCCTAATATTCCCGTGTTTGTCAAGACTTCAATATTTTTCTCATCTTCTTCAATTCTTGTTTTATTTGCAGTAGCAGTTTAACTAGTTAAATTTATATTTTTTGAAAACAATTAAAGTAATTAAAATTGCAGCTGTAAAGTGATAAACCAAAAAACGTAAAACAAAGGATCAAAGCATCATGGATTTACGGAGCATTCTTGTTGCTAATCCGTTAAAGATTTGCAGTTTTCTTTTTGAAAGTAGTTAAAATTGCAGGTGAAGGTTGATAATTAGTTGAAACAAGTAAAGTTGACACCTTATTTTCTCAGTTTATTCAGCAACAAGGAAGGGAGTGTGTCACATTGGATCTGAAAATTTTAGTTAAACCAGCACCCCCGTTTTAATTGATTTTAACTAATATAAAAACTAATACCTCAAGGGGAAAAGAGAAACATAGAGAATTAGTTTTCTTTAACAAAAACTTTTAAAAACTAGTTCATGCTAATTTTCCTAATTAAAAACTTTGAAGATGTCATTGAGACACACTATCACTCCCAACGACCCCTTCAAGATTTTTAATAAGGAAAACTAACCAAGTAGTTTTTATTAGTTTTTTTGTTAAAGAAAACTAACTCATTGAGTTTCTACTTTCCCCTTGGGGGTAGGGGTTAGTTTCTAAAGGGTTATTTTTCTAATAAAAACATTCAAAATAGTTATTTATCTAACTCACCGAATTAAAACTTCGTTTGTATTCCTATGATAATAACTTTATTTGGCATTATAATGTCACTTTTTAGCATTATAATATAAACAAATGACATTATAATGTCAAATAATATTATACTATGAGAATTCAAATGAACCCTAAGAGAAAATAGACTTTAACTGATCGAAATTTGATGCTCCAGAGTGTTAGGTTGTGTTTGCTAAACTAGTTAGTAAACTAGTTTGAGTTGTAGTTTAAGTTTAAGTTACCAACTAGTTACAAAGGAAGTTTATCTTATTAAAAAACAGTAAACTGCGATTGGAATGTTTTAACTAGTTACTAGTTATTACTATAGTGTAATTTGTTAACTAATTACGTAAATTGTTTTGAAAAATAGGGTTATTTTTGTCAAATAATTATAGGTAACTACTAGAAACTAGTTGGACCCCTTGATTTTTTTAGTTTATGATTTTAACTAGTTTAGTAACTAGTAATTAATTAAAATTATAGTACTAAATCATATTTAAATAAATTTGTAACTAGTAACTAGTTAAAATGGCTTTGCAAACACAAGGAGAGGAGGGGTTCACACTTATGGTGAAAATATAAGGGGCTTTGGAATGATTTACCGAAAGACTAAGTTCATACATATTTGGTTAAAGTGTAAAACAAAATAGAAAAATATAATATGAAAATATAAAAAATAAAGTTTTTTGGTTATGTCTATGTGCATACGGTTTTTCGGCTATGTGCACACGATTTGGTACGATTTGGTGCGGTAAAATAACAATTCACTATAATGCGCATAGGCAATTTCAAGGACAAGATGAAAACTTAGGAAAAATCTTGTGCGGTAAAACTTTATTGTAAAAAAAATGTAAATTGTCTTAAAGCCCAATCCACTCAAATCCTCTTTTGCGGTAAGTCTTAACCCACAAAATTATGCATTAAGCTTTAACGCACATTTAAAAAAAGAAGAAGAAGTCTTATACGGTTAATTTTACTGCACCATAATGAATTACAATTAGTTCTTACCGCTTTGAATCATGTGCATATATATATAGCTGAAAAAACCGTGTTCATATAAACGCAGTCAAAATAAAATACGAAGTGTTATTCAAAATGCTAAACATCGGACTTATGTCTAGCATCATGCATGCCAAGGTCGGCTCACTGCTCAGGTCATGATACATCATGTTCTAAGATCATCACCATACTTGTAGCTCTGAAGTTCTCAACTCAAGCTCATATCATGTTCACAAATCTCTACAAAAAACGGACATGAGCTACACACACGACCGTTTAGACTCATAACAAATGTTGTCAAGAAACCACAAACAGAAATCCGAAGATCATATCTCAAAATCCTCATTGCCAATCTAGACCTGGCAAACAGGTTAAACGGGTCGGGTTCGGGTTAAACGAGTTCGGTTCGAAAACGTGTTCGGGTCAAACGGGCCGATAAACTTTTCGGGTTGGTCGGGTTCAGGTTCGGGTCAACCCAACGGGTTTCAAATGTCCGTTTCAAAATAGATGTCATATATTAAGAAAATAGATGGCTCGTTTTTTCTCATGAATCAGTAACTTACTTGTCTTTGTATAAACTTTTATCAGAAAATTCAGTTAACATTTTTAAAATGATATTTTTTTGTTGAATAATTATATAAATAAGTTTAACATTTGAATTACTACTAATAAACAACGAATATAGCAATAAAAAGATGAAATTAACATCCGCATAAAACACGTGTCTTTTACATTTACTATATAGTTTGACAAGCATGAAAAAATGCATGAATAAGTTATCAAGCAAATCACAACAATGTCATAATCACTTAATCAAAGTGTTAGAAATTAACTCGACCTATAACGTTGATTTGACTTGAAAAAACTCAACTAACTATTCCAACTAGAGCTCGAATTTGAGCTCGAGGAGCTGCTATAATAAGGTTTAATAAAAAAAAGGGCCTAGCTGAGAAAACAATTTCAAATGCAGTGATAAAAAGTTACAGAATAATATAAAAACACATTAATTTACTTACACATTTTTGTAACCTTTTATCATGATTTTTTATGAATTTCAATCAACTTTTATTCTCATATATAAAAATGGAAATAAAATTTCTATTCATATAATTTTTAGCGTTAATCATGGTTAATTATGATGGTCTAAATTAACAAAATTTGCATTATATGTGACATGATATTATAAGTTAGAGTTTTTTTTTGGTTAAATATTATAAGTTAGAGTTAAGGAGAGAGCTCTAAATTTTAGAAAAGTGATAATTAAAAGTTATTTTACTATTAATATATGATAGACGGTTATTATTTTTAGCTTCATGGTTAATTTATGTTGGTGTAAAATTAACAGAAATTTCATTGTAGACATGATATTATAACTTGATTGACATGTGAAAATATTAATTTATTATATGTGTCAATACTTGATAGATAGTAGATTAAGTAACATATATGTTTTAGAAATGAAAACTTAAAAAATTATATACTATTTTTTATATGTATGAATTGTTTCAAAATGTCAAATTTGAATTTTTTTAGGCTGCGTCTATATGCACACGTTTTTTTTGCTAAATGCACACTATTCTGTGCGGTAACAGTTGCAGTACACTTCTGTGCGTTAAGGCTTACCGCACCAAAGGACTCCGGGGCATTGTTCGAATTTTTTCTGAAACCTATACGACGCTGGTGCGGTAAGAATTACCGCACAGATCTGTGCGTTAACATTTAACGCACACAGTTAATACGAGATTAACCCCAAAAAAAATAGATTTTGATTAACTTAAACACCTGTGCGGTAACTCTTACCGCACAGGAATTTTATTGTTTTTAATTAATAATTTTTTTTAAAAAGTATTAAAATACTAATATCCTGTGCGGTAACACTTACCGCACAGGTTTAATATATTAAAAAAATATATAATATGGTGCGGTAAGTGTTACCGCACCAGTTTTAAGTAATTAAAAAATAATAAATTGGTGTGGTAAGTGTTACCGCACCAATTTAGGTTATATCCCCGACCTTTCTTCCTCCTTCCCTCTTTCTGCGTTTTTTCCTCCGCCGCCACAGTTCTTCTTCCTCCGTCCATTTTCCCGTCGATTAAGCCACCAAATCCACAAATTGATGATGGATTCGAGCTCCCCCGAGCAAGCCGCATCTTCTGGGCCCAAAAATCCGGCCGGAGACGAGGGTCCAAGCTTCCCGCCGACGGCAGCTCTTCCTGCGGCGACGACGGCGACTCCGTGGCTGGCTGTGGAGGATGAAGACGAGGAGGAAGCCGAGGTGCAACTGATTTACAGTGGTGGTGCCCGGAACCGGCCAAAATCCCGAGCCCGACGAGATCCCGTACCCACAGCCCGACCCGACCCGATCCCCGAAGCCCGACCCGAACCGATTCCCAAAGCCCGACCCGACCCGATACCAGCAGCCCAACCCGCTCCAAGGCCAAGAAACTGAAAGCGACCCGTCCAAAACGTCGGTCTCGGGTACGCTACTCGAGCAAATAGAAGGTTGAATTCTCAAACCGAGGCGCAACCGGAAGCTTTTTCGACTCCCGTAGATCTACATCAAGTATGTATTTTTATTAAATATTCTATAACTTTTGTAATGTTTTTAAATAGTTTAATTATTTTATTTCGTAACGTTATGAAATTATTTAATAAGTAATTTCATAACGTTATGAATTTAATAATATTTGATAACGTTATGAAATTTTTAAATAAATTTCGTAACGTTATCAATTTATTTAATTTAATTAATTTATTAAATTTATAACGTTGTGAAATTAGTTATTTAATTTCATAACGTTATGAATTTAATAATATTTGATAACGTTATGAAATGTTTAAATAAATTTCATAACGTTATCAATTTATTTAATTTGATTAATTTATTAAATTGATAATGTTATGAAATTAGTTATTTAATTTCATAACGTTATGAATTTAATAATATTTGATAACGTTATGAAATATTTAAATAAATTTCGTAACGTTATCAATTTATTTATTTTATTTTATAACATTATGAAATTAATTTATATGGTAACGTTATGAAATTAAGTAATTTATTGCGTAACGTTATGAAATTAAGTAATTATTGCGTAACGTTATAAAATTAAGTAATTTATTGCGTCACGTTATAAAATTATATTATTTGGTAACATTATGAAATTAATTAATTTATTCGTAACGTTATGAAATTAATGAAATTTTATAACGTTATGAAATATAATAATTTCATAATGTTAAATATAATAATTTCATAATGTTATGAAATATGACATTCTATATTGTAAAAGTAATGAATTAATTATTTTATGAAATATGACATTGTTCTTCTCTTATTTTGTAACGTTATGAATTATTAGTATATAAAGTATTGAAATTAGGCGAATTATAACGTTAATTTCGTAACGTTATGAACAAAATGTTTAGAAATTAGAGATGAATTTGATTAGGATTGACGTTACAACAACTGTTTGTAACGTTACGACGTCATGGAAAAGACGTTTTTGAATTTGACGTTATTTTTGTAACGCTATGAAAATAACGTTACGCTATAACAACAACATTAGGGGGTGCGAGATACGATGGCTTCTAGTGGTTTTGTTCCGGGGGCTCCTGTTGCTGCAGAGCGTGTTAGGAGGACGCAGATTACATCGTCCATACGTCAGAGTTTTGCTACTGCTCGAGACCAGATGAATGCTTCTAGTTCGACACCCACTGATGTTACTGGTGCACTTACAGATACTGGGGCAGTTAGGGATTGTGGTCTAGATGTTGATCCGTCTGCTGATGATGAGGGTTACAGTGAGAGTGAGGAGGAGGATATGGACGTCGATGATACAGCTGTTGATTTGGATGATGATATGCTGGGAGACGGTGAGGGTTTAGGTACAGATTATATTGTATCTCATCCCGAGATACCGACAGATCAGCTTAGGAGAGACGACCCTCCTATTATTTCAGAGGATCATGCTGATATGGGGCCTTCATCGCCAGCTCCTACAGATTTAGGTCCTTCGTCTCCTACGCCAGATGTACCACCTCCCCCGACTGTACCACCTCCCAATGCAGATCCTGTACCACCTCCTGCTGTACCTTGGATGCCCGGAGGTCCTTTTACAAATGAGTTGCTGAAGAGTTATGAGACGCACATCGCCAGGGCTATTTATGAGCTTACAGTTGTTGATCCTCCCGCACCTGTGATTCCAGCTGGCCCCCGTCCTCTTCCTCCATTTATACAGAGACAGCGAGGAGGCTGAGGAGCTCAGGCAGATGATGATGTTGCTGATGCAGACGCTGCTGATCCTCCAGCATGAGGTGGACGCGCTCCACGCGGAGGACGAGGACGAGGACGTGGACGTGCTGCAGATCATGCTGATTTTCCACAGCCTGCTGATCTTCCAGAAGGCGAGGCTCCTCTTGATTTGGTATGTATTTGAACTATAATGTTCATATGTGAAATATGAACGGCATTTTGTAGAAGTAACTGTGTTAATTTTTTACTTTTTTTCCAGACACGGAAGGTCGTCAAGGTTCACTTCCACACCGCCTACTGCACTCCACTAGAGGCGTTTAGGAGACCTGGTCCAGATTTGTGGTTTCAGCTTGCAGAGCGATCTGGATTGACTGATCTACGCTATATCGGGTCCGGTCCTGTCGATCATGTGTTGGTTTCTGCTTTCGTCGAGAGATGGCACCCAGAAACCAACACATTTCATTTGCCATTTGGAGAGATTGGTCCTACACTTCACGATGTGGTTGAGATCCTGTCGCTGCCTATACATGGCAGGAGTTGTAGCCCAGTTTTGAGTAGGGAGGAGATCTTCACTTTTGTTGCTGAGATGCTTCACATAGAGGAGGCACTGGTGAAGACTTGGTATAGGGATGGAGGCATTCTTTTGGGTTATCTTCAGCAGAGATTGAAGGATATGATGCGGATGGAGGATGGACAGAGAGATGAGAGCCTCATTGCGTCTATGTACTTACTGTTGCTTCTCGGCACTACAGTTCTAGTGGACAAGTCGACTACAGCAGTCAAGCACTGGTGGTTAGTTCTTTTGGCCGACCACGACAGCACTGGCCGATATGCTTGGGGAGCTGGAGTGTTAGCTCATCTGTATCGCAACCTTGGACAGGCGTCGAGGCGATTGGCTATGGGGATGGGGAGTTCTGGCATTCTTTTGCGAGTTAGTACGCAAACAACTATACGATTGGCTATGTTTAGGAAGTCGAGTTCTAATTATCCTTTTTTTGCAGTCGTGGATCTGGGCATATTTTCCACATTTTCGTGGACATTTTGTGACAGATCCACTTTCTATGGACCACGCCGCAACTGCTATGAGGGAGGGTAGAGAGGTGCCATAGGGGAAGAGTACAGATCGTTTGGTTGCCATTCGTGGCATGCTTGACCGTGTTCGTTATGAGGAGGTCAGATTTTAAGAATGTATGCTTTCGTTATATTGTGTGAATGTAAACTATACTAACTGTTTTGTAATGTTTTGTTGCAGGTTAACTAGTTTCCCTTTTCAAATGTGGATTTCAGACTTCCGCAGTACGCCCCGTCTTTGTTTGAGGGCATTCTCCGTTGTCTGGACATCGAGGAGCTCTATCAGTCAGGTCGCCTGCTGCGACAGTTTGGACATGTGCAGGGTATCCCAGATCCTCCCCCAGAGCCTATCCAGGTGACACGTAACAACAGGCTGACGCATTATTCAGTTCACTTTGAGAAGGATCTGCTTGGTGTGTGGGATCAGGACCCCAGGCCTTTGATACAGATTCGAGAGCCACGAGCGACGTACTATTGGGCAGTCACAGATGATTATCTCGATTGGTATGATCGAGTTTCTCATCCTCTGGTGGATCCCAGATCACGTAGACTCGATCGTCCAGTTGGTTCGCTGCGTATTCCACCTTCGGTTGACAGTTTTGCGGTACGATTATAAATTTTATTAGTCATATTCATTCAATTAGTATATTTGATTGTAATGTTTTGATATGTTGTTAATATAGCGGACCCAGCTAGTGACTTGTGAGATTCGAGCTTTCTTGGAGACACCACCAGAGAGGAGGCCTGCAGATATCGATGAGTTCATGAGGCGTCTCCTTGGAGTTTTGACTGACGGGGCTCCACCGATGGCTCCAGCTCCGGTTCGTCAATCTCAGCTTTTTCGGCATTCAATCCACGAGGAAGGCCAAGGTAGTGGGCAAGGTAGTGGGAATGAGGGTCGTGACTTGGAGTGATGTCAAATATTGATAGCAAAATCTTAGCAAAACTTTAGTTTTTTGAAAAAGGCGAAAAACGACAAAGTACGTCAAATATTGATAAAAATGGTTAAAAACGTCTCGAAACGAAAAAAATCGACTCAAAACGATATAAAACAAGCCAAATCGAAATTTGAAGGAATTCCGAACAAGTTGTAAAAAAGTGTAAAAATGTGGCCAAAATGATGGCATAATATGGCCAAATTGAGCAAATCTTAGCAAAACTTGACTTTTTTGAAAAAGGCGAAAAACGACCATGTACGTCAAATATTGATAAAAATGGTTAAAAACGTCTCGAAACGAAAAAAATCGACTCAAAACGATATAAAACAAGCCAAATCGAAATTTGAAGGAATTCCGAACAAGTTGTAAAAATGTGTAAAAATGTGGCCAAAATGATGGCATAATATGGCCAAATTGAGGAAATCTTAGCAAAACTTGAGTTTTTTGAAAAAGGCGAAAAACGACCAAGTACGTCAAATATTGATAAAAATGGTTAAAAACGTCTCGAAACGAAAAAAATCGACTCAAAACGATATAAAACAAGCCAAATCGAAATTTGAAGGAATTCCGAACAAGTTGTAAAAAAGTGTAAAAATGTGGCCAAAATGATGGCATAATATGGCCAAATTGAGCAAATCTTAGCAAAACTTGAGTTTTTTGAAAAAGGCGAAAAACGACCAAGTACGTCAAATATTGATAAAAATGGTTCAAAACGTCTCGAAACGAAAAAAATCGACTCAAAACGATATAAAACAAGCCAAATCGAAATATGGATAATGAATAATGGATAATGGATAGTGGATAATGGATAATGGATAGTGGGTAATGGATAATGGATGTCATATGTGTATAGTTTGGGCCCATATCGTTTTAACGCCTTGAAACGATGAAAATCGAAATTTTGAAATTGTAACATGACAACAAATACGGCGAATAGTTATTTTCATTTTTCGGAATCGAAAAATTATTATTGAAAACGTCAACGGGCCTAATGAATTTTGAATGAGGCCCAAACACAAAAAACGACAAAAAATGACATAAAACGGCTTAATAAGCACTTAAAACGTAAAAGTCAAGAAATGTAACATTAATATTTGAGCATTATCAATCAAACGCTATCGTTTTTATAAGAAATTAACAACTTTAACACTTAGAAGTATGTAAACGAAGACTTTCACCTGTATGTTACAACTCTCAAGTATATAAGTTGTATAGTTATACTCATATGTATGTGATACCACTTCGTTACTAAAATGAACTTCATATAATGTGTTTATTTCATCATATAACATTAGTTTAACACTTAATTGTTATCGTTTGACTCAACTGACCTCGTATTTCATTAGTATAATATGATTTTTTATCATATAACTCTTCGTAATCTCATATTACATTAGTAAAACTTGATAAAATTATTCACAAAACTTTCCATAACGACATATTTCAGTAGTATAACATTACTTTGGGTCATAAAACTTTTTATAATATCAAATAGTATAAGAAAACAACATAAAAAATGAATTTTTATGTAATTAGGGTTGGTACTACAACAGTTACCGCACCAACCCTAATACCCTAAACCCTACAAACACCAGAAACATTTGATTCTGGGTAAAAGGGTTGGTGCGTTAACAATTAACGCACAGAATATGTGCGTTAAGTGTTAACGCACCAGTATCTGTGCGTTAACATAATTTGGGTTGGTCGTCTTTGTTGGACTGGGCTTTTTCTGTTGGATCTTGCCGAAGTTGTGTTATCAGTTGTGCGTTTATTGCTAACGCACCACCATATTTTGCTCGAGTGTGTTACAGCTACTACACAGCTGTAAGTCACTTTTGGATGACCGAATTACGTTATTGGGCCTTTGTTGTTGTGGACCTTTTGTCTACATCGGCCCAAATCTAAGTTACCCTAGTAAAACCTCGGCTATAAATTCACTGCCTCAGTGAACCCTATTATCTCATTCTCACTGCGCCGTAAAATTCACTGCCTCAGTGAACCCTATCATCTTCATCCTCCCCAGTTCCAGCAGAAGGCAGTGAGATCCAGTGCCCGAGTAGAAGGTGCTCAAGAACAATCAAGGTGTTCACTGGTAATGACAAGAACAATCCCCATACGTATGGACGAAGGTATACCACATGTCAGTGTAACTACATGATCGTGTATCTTGAGCCAGAATACGACAGTCATCATCTCCGAGTCATTGCAAAACTGTTGAAGGAAATAGCTGACCAGCAGTTGAAGCTGGTATATTTTCACCAGGCTAAGAGTATTGAAGTAGCCAAACACTGGATACAACAGAGGTTTCCCAATGACCTTGTTCCTAGTTTTTATGACAGTGACTCCGATTAGGGATCTTGGTATCAAATCAGTGAATCTCTGTTAAGTCTGTGTTTAGTTTAAATTTCAAGAATGAGTCTGTTGTCTTTCCTTAATGAGTCTGTTGTCTTTTTAATTTATGTTGAGTGTGTTGTAGTTTATGGATTCACTGATTTCACTTCACTGTTTCACCTACCTCATCTAACTCTACTGAAAACACTATTTAAAGCAAACAAGACAAGTCATTACATATTTCAAAGCAGACAAGACAAGTCATTACATATTATAAATCAATTCCAATCGAAGTCTAAAGATCAAGGCTGCTAAACTATTACAAATCAAGTCATGTAGTCCATACGCTTTCCAGCAGTAAAGCGGTATTGTCGAAACAAGTCCACTTGGCCAGCATATATCCCTTCCCACCACTTGATGTTGTCATCTGCAAATCTTCTCCACGAACCGGAACAACGTGGCAATGGTGCCCCATCACGGAGCCAAACCTAGATATACAAAGAAAATTAATCAATAAATATAAATGATTTCGACGTTTCATGACGTTTGTTTAGATTACCACAGATTCTTACCGGTATCCAGTGATTACTGCATCCGACAAGAGCTATCCCAAAAATCTTCTGTGGAGGACCAGGGCTCACTGTAGACTGCCTTATTGGCAAGCATAAACACGGCGCATCCCAGGATAGTTGCACTAAACCAACATTATACACTGTGGCAAACACCAAACCCATAAATGGCATGTCCATCCAAAATGGTCTCTCACAAGGACTTCTCATGTAGTTAACTTGAGCAATAAGATCATCCCATGTTTCCAAGAAGCTCCGCTGCCAACGCAGCACGGATCATACGATATTGACTCTGTTGCATACCCGTAAGTAGAGCCATTGACCGATACCCACAATGTCCGTCTGAACGCACATCTTTCACAGAAGTCATGTAGGAAAGCCAAAAGTAGTCATTATTTTTCACCCCCAAGTTCACCCCCATATAACTTATGGCTTCTTCAATCTCTTCTTCATCTTCTCCTTCCTCTGTTTCGTTTCGATCTGGATAGCAGGCTCTTAGGGGCACGGCATTCATGTCTTCGTCTTCTAAATCGATGGTCTCTGACAACAATGGTTCAGGTTGGGACTGTGATCCGAAGTCGAACGACACTTGACTTGCTTGCTTTTTAGGACAAGTTGGTCGTTCACTTTGCCTATTTGCCTTCTCCTTTGCGACTTTTTGCGCATTCTCAGTATTTGTTAAGTCTTCTCTAACGTACTCGTGGTAACTCTTTTCCCTCTTTTCTCTCGGAGGAGAATTCCCATTTCGCTGCTTCTCCTTGTTCTTTGATCCCGGCGGCCTTCCTTTTCCTTTCCTAAACAAGTTTGTTGGCTCTACCAAAGAACTTTGTTCCGGATGCTCCAAGTCAATGTACAACTCACTTAATCTGAATAGAGTTACATCCCTCAAATCTCCACTTTCCCATTTCGCCCACATTTCACGCATTCTGATCTCCGGAATAGACATTGAACGATTGTCGTCGGGTAAGGACAAATTTATTGCATCATCTTCCCATCTCAGTTCCTTCCGGAAGTCATGAAAATCACCCGGAACAAGAGGTGTCTTTGAAATGATTGCCCTAGCAAGATCGTGTACGCATGGCATCCCAAGACAATCTCGAACCCAATGATCATCACAAACATTTGAATACTCCTCCTTCAATATTTGCTGGTACATTTCCAACAACAACAGAAAACACCTATTTGACACTCGGTAAAATAGCCTTGAAAACAACATTCGAATGCCAGGAGGAAAGGTTGGGTCATCAAAGACCATTTGCCGAGTGGTAAGTGCTTGGTTCATCGTCGCCCTAATCAGGTCCATCTGAACTATGACCGCATGGTGGATCCTCACGATCACTCTGTTGAAGCCTCCTCTACTAGAACCCACAATTTCTTTCAACACCTTATGCATCCCCTCCACCCTAAATAAACACAATTTCTAATCATTAGCATTAATAATATGGTGGTCCAAATTAACAACTTAACAAACAAAGATACCTGTTTGTAGTCCTTGTGTGAAAGTGAAGAGTGTAGTCCGTCCACGCTCTAACTATGAACTTCTTGTACGGAGTAAACCAATACTTTTCGACGTAACCAACAATGCCCTTCTTCCATGAATCTCTCAGCTTTCTCAACCTCTCTTCGTAGATTTCTTCGGTGCTCGAGCAAAATATCCCCCAACATTGCGTAACAAAGTTCTTTGCCCTTTTAGTATTTTTAATCACTTTTTCTGCGTGTGACTGGATGTTGTGCTTAATGTGCACCCAACACAATAGTTGCTTCACATCAGTGTCTTTGAACACAAGTTTTATTGCTCTCAACAAAGCCTTTTCACAGTCGGTCATTATAGCCTTCGACATCACTCCCAAATTTCTACACAACTCATGAACGCACATCATCACAAACTTGTAATGCATTACTGTCTCCTGAGCCATGAATGCATATGCGATGTTGAACGTCTTGTGCGTGCAAGTGAAACCAACCATCTCCACTAAAGTCATATCATACCTATTTGTCTTGTATGTGGCGTCCATGATAATCACGTGAGGAAACTTCCTGAACAAACGAATCGACTCCGGGTGAGCGAAAAAAAGGACTTCAACCTCATTCGTCCTCGTGTTCCTCAAAGGTTGACAAAAATACTTGTTCTCTTTCTGAAAATTTAGAGACCACTGAGTAACTGACAATTCATCACGATCTTCAAAATTGATCTTCTGCAAAAAATTGGCAATCTGCTTCATGGATGTCACATTTTGCGGGTCTCTTTTCCTAAGCTGAATAAGTATGTTTTTTGGCGTCTTGCGATCATCCCCCGCTTCCCTTGCTATTTTCTCCTCCTCTTTGCTCATTCTACCCACGAATGAATTCCCATGAAAACTAGTAGGAAGGGTGTGGTTGTGACGACCTTCTACAACATTCACGATCCATTTATAACTATAAGACCCTTCTTTTATACGAACCCCATATAACTCAAATGTACAACCACATTTCTTCGATTTTCGTTCACGAAGCCTCGGAACCGGCAATTCTGGATTTTTTAAATTCACTTTCGGCCTACCCGATCTAGGTTTTCCAAACCTATCGCATACAAAATCAACGCAATATTTGCTAGATGTACGATGTACCAAAACTATCATTAAATCCCTTGCTCTCTGTTTTGTCCATTCCATCATCTCTTCTTTACTATCCCACATTTGCGCAGTACTAAAATGTGGTCTAAAGTCTTCTTCCTATATTGATTAAACTACATTACTTACATACGCAATTTTAACTAATTAACCTAAATCTCATGCAATTAAATACAAAATTTAAATTCATAATATACTAACCAAAATCGGTAACGGAGTCCAATCGTCTAATGCAATTGATACATTTGCTTCGCCTTCTTCCTCTTCTTCGTCCACTTCCTCATCGACTTCTTCGTCTTCTTCGTCCACTTCCTCTTCTTCATCGACTTCGTATTCTTCTTCCACGACCCCTGATATCCAATTGTCGTTACCATCATCCTCACTACTCTCATAATTATAAGACATTGTGGTGTGCATTGCAAAACTTCAACAAGAGAGCTCAACCTATATATACAACCAAAAAATGCCCGTTGGAATTTTATGCCCGTTGGTGCGGTAATAGTTAACGCACCAACGGGCATAAAATTCCAACGGGCATTTTAAAAAAAAAAACATGTGCGGTAACAGTTACTGCACAGATTATATTTATTATTTTCTTACAAATTTAATTTAATTATTTTCAAATAATTATTAAAAAAAAACGGTGCGGTAACAAATACCGCACCAGGTTTATTCATATTTTAATTATTATTTTTTAAATTTATTTGTTTTTTAAAAAAAAAAAATCATGTGCGGTAACAATTACCGCACAGGTTTTAAGTACATCAAAAGTTAAATTTTTTTTTGGGGTTAATCTCGTATTAACTGTGTGCGTTAAATGTTAACGCACAGATCTGTGCGGTAATTCTTACCACACCAGCGTCGTATAGGTTTCAGAAAAAATTCCAACAATGCCCCGGAGTCCTTTGGTGCGGTAATACTTAACGCACAGAAGTGTACTGCAACTGTTACCGCACAGAATAGTGTGCATTTAGCAAAAAAAACCGTGTGCATATAGACCGAGCCTTTTTTTATGTTGAATAAATTTTAAAACAAATTTAGTTGATTAGAGATTTCTTAGTTGTATATTTGTTAAAATTGATTTTGAAAATAAAGAAAAATGAAAAGGGGAGGTTTTTTGAGAAAATTCCACATAAGATTTGTGGGGAAAAAGTGAATAGAAGAGCTTCAAATAACTCTCTATATTTGATCCAACGTCTATAGATCGTTAACTCCGTTTCTCCCTAAGAGGTGGTTTCTCAGGAGCTTAAATCTAGATATATATATATATAGATGATTAATTGTGCTTTGAAAATTTAACTTTTTCTCAAAATAAACACTGAACTCCTTTTACAACCAATACATGAATAGAGAAAATCAACAATAACAAATTCCAATACACAAATTTATAATTTTTATGGTATTAATTGTTTTAAAATCCTATAATGAGATGTATTTTGAAACAAAATTGAGAGTCTAGAATGACAATTATTTTGAAACGGAGGGAGTAATAAAATATTATTATTATATAATTATTTAATAAAATACATTGTTATTTTTTTAATTTAAATGGAATAAAATATGTGAAAAGTGGGTCCCTCGACGAGTTTCGAGAAGTTCGGGTTGGTCCGGATTTGACCCAACGGATCTCGGGTCGGCTCGGATTTGAACTCAACGGGTTTCATGAGTTTTAAGGTCGGATTAGGTCGAATTTTTCTGGGTCGGGTCGATCCAACGGGCTGGGTCAGCTTTTGACCGGTCTACCCCCATCACATCAAAATGTAGTGTATAGATTTAGAAGTTATGGTGAAGAGGGGTAAGAGCAAGTGAAAACGTTCGAATGTCTCATGTTCTCCGGTTTTTTAATAAATTTTCTTTAACTTTTTTTATAAATATTTTGGATATTTTTATGTTTATCAATAAATGTTCTCTAAATTAGCAATAAAAGTCTTACGTTGAATTTTAAAGTTTATTTCTATCCAACATTTTCCTTTAGAGTTATAAGCGAGTAAGAATTGATACTCTTAACATATAAACAAGAACTTAAAAGAATCAATAACTATATACAAGTCTCATATAAAACATGATTCCATTCTAGTACGTTGTTATTTCATAGACTATACCATACTACCATGCAAGGTGCAACTTTCGTGGTTTTTAAACTTGTCTGGTCTATATGAATTATTAAAATTTAATAAATGATCTAAAATGAATATTTTAATTTATTGTTTTTGAAGTTTTTTGTATATTGAATAACCCGAAGGTTAGGAGAGAATTTACATCCAAAGAATACCCCTAAGCACCTAAATCAGAAGCTAGACAAAAGCATCTTCAACATGAAGAGACAAAATGGGATAAACTAATCACAAAAAACCGATCACTAACTAACTGTGCATCTAGAGTTCAAAATGATGCCAAGCATGGTGGCCCAAGGGAGTGAGTCAGCCGAGATATTCTTTCATCTCTCAGATACATAAATCTTCACCTGTTGAATGATTCTTTCAGCGCAAACAAAAGGATCCGGTTTTTCATTTCGAAAGATATAATGATTCCTTGTAGACCACACATGGTAGATGAAAGCTGTATAAGTTGCACATCGAACTTGACCAATGAAGGAGTGGGTAGCGACTTTCCTGCTGAACCAAACAAGCCAATTGTTAAGGCTTGTGCAACGCCTATTGACACGCAGCCACTGAAGAAGCCGTTGAAGAACAAAGGAGCTGAAATGGCAAGAGTTAAAGAGGTGCTCCTCAGTTTCAAGGCATGAGTTGCAAAGGACACAAGAGGGAGATTGCCCCATTTGTGAAGTCGCGACCTGGTTTGGAGTACTCTTCCATGTCCTGCTAGCCAGGTGGTGTAGCTGCATCTCGGGATATTCAATTTCCCCCAGATGCCACGACACTACGAGATGGAAGGCTGGTCAGGGACAATGAGGGAGTACACACCTTGCGTAGAGAACTTGCCAGAGGAAGCAGTCATGTCTGATTGAACGTCATGCACTGTTCGATGTTGTCTGAGTTCATCTCTGAGTCGTAAAATGCTCTTCCATAGGAAACTCTAGGAGTTTTTGATGGGAGTAGTCCATATACTGTGATCACTGAGCATATAGTTGTTCAGCCATAAAACCCAAACATTCGCACTGTTCCGGTCGACATCAAAAATAGTGCGAGCAAGACATGCCTTATTCCAAGAGAGTAGTTCCTTGATGCTGAGGCCACCGTTTTCTTTGGGTGTGCAGATGGTCTTCCAAGCAATAAGAGCTCGACTGTTGTGAGTGTGGCCCGACCAAAGAAAGCTTCGAAGAACAAAGTTTATCTTGTCAATAACTGTACTTGGGAAAGGGAAGATGTTGCACCAGAAGGACTGTATTCCCATTAAAACAGATTGCAGAAGCTGCAATCGACCGGCATATGACAATGATTTCGCAGCCCATGATTGGACTCTGGAAGTGAGCTTGGTGATTAGAGGAGCGTAGTCACTTACTTCTAGCTTTTTTGGGTCCCATAGTAACACCAAGATACTTCATCGGGAGTACTCCAATTTCAAGGTTTAGAGCGGCAACAATTTGAGTTTGTTCTTGTACAGTCACCCCACCAAAGAAGATTTGAGATTTGTCGTTGTTGGTGAGCAGACCAGAGATGGCCCCAAATTCGTCCATGGCATTCTTCAAGATACTTTCCGACACAAAGTCACCCCTGCAGAACATCATCAAGTCATCGGCAAAAATCAGATGTGAGAGGTTGATCCGACTGCATTTTGGATGGAAGTTGAAGTCGCTTGTGCTTGCTTTGTTGTTGAACATCCTTGTGAGACACTCCATGGCAATGATGAAGAGTGAAGGAGAGAGTGGACACCCTTGCCTAAGTCCTCGTTTACCTTCAAAAAACCCTTCAAGAGAGCCATTAATAGTAACTGAAAATGTAACAGTGGTGATGCAAGTTTTAATCCAATGAATGAACTTTTTCGGGAACCCAAAGTGTTTGAGGGAGTAGAGGATGAATGAATGTTTTATGGAGTCAAAAGCTTTTCTAATGTCAATCTTCATGCAACACCGAGGGGAGATAATGGAGTGAGAGTACTTTTTGAGGAGTTCCTGGCATAACAAGATGTTGTTTTTGATAGAGCGATCAGGGACAAAGGCATTTTGGGGAAGGCTAATGATGTGGGGGAGAGCTTCTTTGAGACGATGGGAAAGGATCTTGGCGATGGTTTTGTAGATAGTGGTGCAGCAAGAAATGGGGCGGTAATCTGAAATTTGGGTGGGATTAGGGTGTTTTTTTAGAAGGCAAAGTGTTGTATGATTAACTTGTTTTAAGAGTTTACCTGACTGGAAAAAATCCAGAATAGCACAGCAGACACTCTCACCAGTGGTAGCCCAAGTTTCTTTGAAGAAGAACGCGTTAAAGCCGTCAGGACCGGGACTCTTCTTGTTGTTGTTTATTGTTCCAAGTGAACAAATTTCCAGAGAACGGGTGATCAATCAGCTGGGAGCGGGCAAGAAAGCTAGGGAGCTCAGAGGAAACAGAACCGAGATGGAGACCGTTGCAGTTAAGTTTCTCCGTGCAGGACAACGTTACGTTGAAGTCACCAAGAATGTCCCAAGGTTCATGGGTGGAGGAACCAAGGGCGAAGAGATCATTCCAGAGAGAGGCCCTAGCAGCAGGATTGTTGTGAGCATACACAAAAGTGACGATGAAGGTGAAGGAATGGTTGGGAGCAGTGAAGCGGCAGTGAATCAGTTGATCTGAGGAGTGCAGAACATCAACTAAGAGAGCACAGGGATTCCACCAAATCCAGATTCTACAGTTCTTGGCAAGGTGAATGTTAGAAGACGAGATCCAATTCCGAAGTAAGAGAGGGGTGATTTTCTTTTTGGTGGCATGGTTGAGACGAGTTTCAAGAACGACAATAGCTTCAATCTTATACAAACGAATCAGACTTTCCACAACAACATGTTTTGCAGGGTCGAGGAAACCCCTGATGTTCCAGCTCGCGATAGGGAAGCTAACCATTGATAACTGGCGCGGAAGAGGATGCTACAACACGTGCTGCAACATTTTGGGTTCTAGTATGGTGAGGGACAGAAGAGGAGTTGACAGTTTCTCCTTTGGAGGTTAAAGTACGGGTGAGGTTTGTGTGAGTTGTTTTGGAGGAGGAGGGTTTGGTGAGAGTGGGGGTTCTTGATGTGGGTTGGCGGGTAATAAGGTGAGAGATGGGAGGGCGAGGAAGCAGGGAGGTTCCGGCATTGGCAACAGAGGGGCCAACAGAAACAACAAAGACAGTTGCAGCAGCACCAACAACAGCTGAAGGGCGGGAAAGATGGGGGTCATCATTCAATGAGGCATTCAAGTTTGCAGGGGTGGAAGAGACAGGTGGTTGAGATTCTGGGTTTGGGCATTTATGACCAAAGGCCTTACATTTGGCACAATGAGTGGGAAGCCAACTGTAAATCAGTTGTTGATGGACAACTTCAGCATCGGGTCCATGAAAACGGAACTCCCGCAACAAAGGACGAGTAGCAGAAACTTCTACTAAAAGCCTAGCATAGGATATTCGGTCTTGTTGAGCTGTTTGGAAGTCGGTGAAAATTGGTTTTCCAATAGCAGAGGCAGCCATACCAAGCATTTCCTCCGACCAAAAACGAACATCAAGATTTGGCAATGTAACCCACACTGGGATTTCTTCCATACATGAGATGTCCAACTCGATTCCTTGCTTCCATCTTCGAAGGATTAAGGGTCTCTGACCCCCCATCATCCAAGGCCCTCGTTCAAGAACAGATGCAAGGTCAGCTTCAGTTTGGAAATGGAAAACAAATAGACCCTTGTCATTGAGAATAATTTTTGGTGCAACAATATTTGTCCAATGCATTGCTACAAAACTTTCCATAGCTTTGAAGGAAACTCTGTTTCCCATGGGAGCACCAACTAGGGAGAGAGTCCACTTGTTGACCATACCTGCTATGTGCTCATACGAGAAGTGGATATCCCCGCTTTCCAGGCCAGACACAAAACTTAGAGGCACAAGACGACTAGAGGTTGAGGGGTGCTTACCATCCCAGCAAAAGAAGCATGCTGTTCCTGAACAATGCCATTTGCAATCGAGTGAATAACAGCTGAAGTCGGGGTCGCCGGTGGATGAATGCCCGGAGGAGGTGGGGCCTGGAAGGCCTGATCGAACTTGTGCCAGCAACGCAGGGCAACGTGACCAGGTTTCGAGCAGACTTGACAAATGGGCCTTGAGTCTGGAGATCCTGTAAAAGTGGTGGGATCCCGTGGATTTCTATTTCCACCACCAAAATTTCTGGGACAACTTTGATTCCTCCCATTTCCACGACCCCGAAACTGCCCACGACCTCTGCCTCTCTGCTGAAAACATGTGGCGTTGGCAGAGGGGAAAACTCCAGTGTTGTTAATGGCAATCGACTGGGTCATGGAGACAGCCTGACGCTGCAGCCTGGATTCATGAACTAGAAGGTGCGAAAGGATTTGTGTGGTGGAAGGCAGCATCATTTGAGTGGATAACGACGTGATGACTGAGTCGTAGTCGGCTCCGAGACCGGCGAGAATGAAGGTCGCCAGTTCAGCGTCAGAGGTAGGTTGTCCGGCGGCAGCGAGCATGGATGTGAGGCCTTTGGCCTTAGTGACGTAGTCACTGACGCTCTCAGCTCCTTTCTTCAGAGAGGCAAGCTGCAGGCGAGTGGAGACAACCTGAGCACAGGAACAAGCTGAGAAGAGCTCTTGAAGGGTGGACCAGATCTGGAAAGCAGTGGAGCAATCCAGGACCTGGGCGAGCACCGACTCCGAGAGAGATCCGTTGAGGATGGAGACGATGAGCTGGTCTTTCGTGGACCAGTCGCTGAAGGCGGGATTGATGGCACCAGACGCAAGGAACGCTGGTGGACAGGGGAGAGAACCATCAACATGACAGAAGAGCTTATGAGCTCTCAGGTATGGCAGAATCTGTGCCTTCCAGAGGGGAAAATTTGTGGATGTAAGTTTTACCGTAATGAAATGGGTGAAGGAAGGAAGGGAAGTATTTTGTGGTGCTTGGTTTGTGTTTTGGATAGTAGTAATCTCAGGGTTTGTGTTTTGGGTGACAACCATTGTTGGGGCTTGTGTTTGTTCTTGAGTGTCTGCCATTTTTGACAGCTCGAGGTTGATAGGAAGGAGTTCTTGGGATCAGCTAGACATTTGTCTTATTGCTCTGATACCATAATAGAACATGATATAGTAAATAGTGTAATGTAAACTTCCTTGCATTCATTGAGAGCAAAGTACAGATTATATAGTGGTGGATAAGAGGTTACAATGGACAGTTGTCCTCTTACCACATATTCTAGAATAGTCCTATCATAGGACCGTTACAAATGGGTACTGTATTATTACTTGACAATCTATATGTTAATATTTCTATGATTTAAGAGCTAGCACTTATAGCCGATAGAACTATATACGAACAAGACCAATTATTAGACGAACATGAAAAGATGAAAAATCCAAGTTGCTAAACAAATTAGCAAATTTCATTAAGACATTAACCAAGGTATAGCCAAAGAAGTTACGGTATTGGCTTTTTCAGTTACATAGCAGCAGTAAAAAACAGGAAGTAACTAGCTAGCTAGGATCCATGACCATCAATTCCTCAGAATCATCAGCAGGAATCTCATTGAGATCCAATAAACACAACTTCGAGTTCCTAGCTTGATCTTGAGCTTCGACGACGACATTGACCGCAACCGGAGGTTGATAGTGAAGCCTCTTATGACCACCCAAAGCCTGCCCTGTAGGTAACGCCTTGTTACATATCTCGCATACATGACTAATTGGTGCTCCTCTAGTACTCAAAGTTAACTCACAAATCTCATCCAAAACGACGTCGTCTTGATCAACCTTCTTCCCTTGTTCGGGAACGACATTCTTGATCGAGTTCTTGTTTCCATGGGCGCTAGAAGTGTGTCCCCCGAGTGCCTGTGGGGTCCCAAAGTTCTTGCAGCATATGCCACAAGTGTAAGACTTTATAATCTTCATCTTCTTTGAATTATTATCATCACCAACATCCATGGACACCTTCTGATTCTTGTACTCATTATCATCGAATATGCATGTTCTCGCCTTCTTCCTCATCAAAGAAGTAGAGCTACTCTCCTCCACCATCTGATTCTCGCCCTTACCGTCATATCCATGTGTTCTCGGCTTCTTGTAACGTGACCAAGATGGAACCCTAACTTCATCATCAAACTTCGGTGGAAAAACGATCTTGCTGCGATCACCTCCATTAGCTAGCAACATAAGACCATAAGCAGCACCTTCCATCAACAGCTCTTCATCCTCCTCAACCTTCATATCACCGCAGCTAACTAGTATATGATCATGATCAAGATGATGATGATGATAAGAAGAAGTGGTGACCGAACATCTAGGCCTCTTCCCACGCCCATTAGAGTGAATTCTCATGTGTCCATCCACCCCCTTTTCTGTAACAAAGCTTTTGTTGCAGTCCGTGCAGGTGAAGTTCTCCTCTGGAACTTGCTCAACAACAATCGCGGGTTCAGGGAGTCGTTGTTTAATCTTAATTTTCTGCTTTCTTGCAGGCAGCATCGGCGGCTTTTCCTCCTTCTCTTCAACCTTAGAACCACCGTTAAGTTTCTCCATCTCAACTCCAAAATTCAACAACTCAGAAAAACCTAACAAGAGATCGAGCGGTAATTAAAATCAGAAAAGAAAGCAAAAACAAACTTATTGAGAGCAGAATTGTTCTAAAAACGAGTATCTAAGGTATAATTGATATTAGAGCGGGATGTCCAAAAAGCTGTAATTAAGCACCGTACCTTAGATCACAAGAAACCTCTTCTACTCGAACAAAGAAACTAGGGTTGCGGTATTTTTGCGGAGAAGAGTTCTGTGGAGGTTGTGGAGAGGAGACGAGTGATTGGTATTTGGTATATGTAGGAATCTAAGCTTGTTGCTACGGTTATTCTTTTTGGAAAGATCTAGATATCGATATTAATATTGTAAAGGGATTTGATAAAAGATTGAATTCTACCTTTCTAAATCTTTTTTTTAAAAGGAAAACCTTTCTAAATCTAAATATTCTATCTAATATTTATTATTAAAATAGTAAATTGGAGGAGCAAAAATCAGAGTGATGGGTTATTTGACCTATTTTTCTCTTCCTGAAATATTTTGTTAAAAAATAACTATATTGTTTAGGAAATTAAATTACTCCACGTGTGATGGACTTCTCGTCCCCCAAATAACATTAATTTAACAGATTTTATTTTTTCTGATCAATAATTTATGTGACAGAGATTTTCGGGGAACGAGGTATCGGATTGGGGAATAAAAATCCGATTTCTTTTATCTGTATGCTTGTTTTATATAAATCCCACGCCTTATACGGTTATACCGGGTGGGTAAGGTCGGTTTTGGGCCTTGAACAAGACTTCGTATTCGTGGTTCAAATTGAAACAAAAACAATACGGAGTAAATAGTATTTTGTAATTTGAACAACCAAAACTTAATTAGTGAAATTTTATCAACCAAAACTAATTAGTGAAAACCATAACATGATTAATATCTATGTTACAAAGAATCATATCCCGTATAAGCTAGTCACTTATATCTATTGTTTTTAAATAAATTTCAATTCTCCTATATTTTTTTAATCTTTTTGGTTAATCCTCTAAGTTTGTAATTAGTTAGTGTCTAAAAATATTGAAAATTTACTAATGTTATGGAAAATTTAGCTTATTTTATAATTTGTAATCGATAATTAAATAAAAGAAGATGAGTGAAATTTTTACAATTAAGAAATTAATATTCATTCTTATTTTTATTATTTCACCTGTTCTTTTTAATATTAAATTATTATAAGGTTTTTAGAAATTTTCGCCTAGGTGCCTCTAAAACGTTAAGACTTATCTTGTTTCTAAGTGATTGGTGAAAAAACATTCATGTAGTTTAACAAGATTAATGTAGATTAAAGTAGCTTAATTTGTTAATGTTACACCCTCAAGATTAATGGATGGCTCGTATGGGCTTGTTCTGAATCGTAATCGATCACAACCAGTTTCGTTGGGTCCGTATTGATCTCAGCTTTCACCAGATATGTCTCTCATCGTCTGATATGGAGGAACGAATTTGTAAATATCCATTTACAGTAGAAGGTACGCACGAGACTTACGTGTATTCAGGTGGCTCGTATGGGGTCGTTCGAAATTAGAATAGAGCGAGAGACATATCTAGGTGAAAGCTGGGATGGATCAATACGGACCCAACGAAATCAGTCGTGATCGATTCCGATTTCAAACGAGCCCATACGAGCCATCCGAACACACGTAAGTCTAATGTAATAATATATATAAGAAACATTTGAAAAAAAAAATGAAAAAAACCCTTTGTATAAAACTAGTGCCTTATACGCGCCTTATACAAACCCAAAGCGTCTCTTACACGGGGAATTAAAAAAAAAAATGCTTCGGTTGGGAGACGCTGAGAATAACAATGGCAAATTAAATAAAAATGTATCATGTGACAAAAAGAGAGCATTGCTTTAATAGATATATGGACTCTGTGGCATGGACTTTTATGTCGTAAGTTAGCTTAATTATAGCTTTATAAGCTAGCTTATGACACGGTGGATTTGCTAGCTCCGTTCGGCTACATAGCTAAATTTCCTTTAATATCCAATAAACTAGCTTATTTCTCATCCAAATCTGAAATATTGAAGAGCAACATTATTGAAACAGGGCTCAAATTAAGCTAGTGTTTGTAAGATACATTTTATGACGGTATACCATGAAAAATCTTCTTATATTGATCCTTCCTTAATATATACTGTATATATAACGACCTCAGCACTGTTGCAGCATATATAGCACTCCAAAGTCCAAAGGATAGGGTTGTACAAAATTGGCTCGGACCGGAAAATCGGACCTGACCGGACCGACACTATTCCGGTCCGGTCCCCGGTCCGAGACCGCAATATTTCCTTATTCCGGTTTCGATCCGGTCCAAAACCCGGAAAAAAACGGTTTGGACCAGACCTGACCGATTTTGTATATTTCAATATTTTTTATATAAATGATATATATAATAATTATATTTTTAAGAAAATAAATTAATATAATGTTAAACTATACAATATATTAATTAAAATATAAATAAAATTAATTTTTTAATTATTAAAATAATATAAAAAAAATAGAAATTCCGGTCCAAATCGGTCCAAGACCGGACCGGTATCATCCGGTCCGGTCCGATCTTCAGTCCAAGGTTTTAAAAATTCCGGTCCGGACCGGATGTACAACCCTACCAAAGACCAAAGGACTTATGGCTTAATAGAAATTCATTACAAAAGTCATGGATTTGCATATAGTTTGTTAGCTGGATTAGATGATGTGTATTATGCTTTCTCTATTGTGTAAAATATGTCCATTAGTACTTCAATTATCAAAGGACTTAGGAGACAAAATTGTTTTTAATTATCTCTTGCTTTTCTTTAAGTTCATGCATAGACGTATTCTTGTAGAAAAAAGCTAGAGCATTTCTTAACATTAGATAGACAGCCAAGAGATTTGTATAAAACGAACTGGTTTTATTGATGGAATAACAGATGTAGAAGCAAGCTAGTAATACACCAGAAAACAAACATTAGTAAATGAGATACTGATGAGATACATCAGCATTTTCTTCTTATACCCACAATCAAAAGGAAGCCAAAACATCATCTTATTAAAATGCTACAGCCGATCGAGCGATGTTCAGGATTTGTACATCATCACTCCTCTTTGTTTTTATAGCAGGGGTGGTTGTCTTATTTAGAGCTCTAATCCAAGGAAAGTAGTGATATATATTCCAGCAATAACATGATCCAAATGCTCATCTAATAGTGTTATTGAACTCATTTTGCTCGTCAACAACACCCAAATTCCATACCCCGTAGACAACGTCAGAAAACGAAGTTTCGCTCTCAAACTATAAATAGGATCCAAGATCATATCCAATCCACTACAAATCGCACATGATCTAGAAGTAACTAATCTTCCATCAACTTCTTCCACTTTAGCCAGTCCTTTTTCTTCCTGCCTAACCACAATCAATAATTTTATCTTCTTCATCCTGTACGCTCCCCTCATCTTCGTCTGTAACATCAGAATGGTCATCTACCACCATAAAATATGTGATTATCTTCCACTATCCTTAACAGTAATGTGTGCATATGTGTTTTCACATCGGAATGGTCATCTCAATTAGACCGGCAAAATCTGACCCTATCCAAAAAAACCGCCCGAACCGCCCGAACTCGGACCTAACCGTTATCCGAAAAATAAAAATAAAATAAAATCTGAAACCGATCTTACCCGATTCGATTGGACCCGAACAGGAAAATAACCCAATTTAAAAATGGACCGAACCCGCTTGTATCTGAATAGGCTCGTCTGATGCCAACCCGAAACCCGAACAACCTGAACCCGACAACGACCTGAACCTGAATAAACCCGCACCCGAATCAACCCGAACCCGAACCTGAATCGACCTGAACCCGGATCCAAACCCGAATAGACATAAATCTGGGACAACCTGAACCCGAAACCACCCAAACCACATTACAATTAACTGGAGGTAAATAAAATATTTCTTGTATACTGCTACTAGCACCACTTCATTAACTAAATTCTAGATTCTAGAAGTGTAGGGAAATGAATCAACGATCTACAAAAGCGACAACATCATCTTCCAAACCATCTCTACTTTATTTCATCTCTACTCTATTTCTTGCATCAAAAACAAAACATGAAACATACTTAATAGGCAAATTGAACTTGAATAATACAAGTTTTAATTATACTAAAACGTTTCTTATGTAAAGCAAATTAAAATATAAAAATGCACCGTGCAAAATTTAACCCGGGCCCAATTTCAACCCGAACTCGATCAACCCGATTATTTTCGAGTTGGGTCCACTCGGGATCGACCCAACTAAATTAATTACATATACTTTGATTCTGTGCCCATTATATATAGATACATAAGGAGGAGTAAAATGCAGTGTTTTCGATGTGGGAAGATTACATAATTGATGTCCTTATATAATGATCAATCTCATTGTTTTGTTTGAGAGGTTCCGATGTGGGAACTGGTAATTAATTCACCCAATATTTTACTAACATACAATCTACTATTTATATATTTAAATTTCAAAATATTCTACTAATCATACATTTAAAATTTCTTTGTGTTTAGATATGTTAAACTTTTTCACCTAAATCTGTGCATTCGCTCTTTTCTTCAAATCATATCATATAGATTTATATAGATTTAGGTTTCAGTGTAACAGTACGGTGTAACGAGTATTTACCTCAATCGTAATCGGGTTTGTTAAGGTTGATATTCAACATTTGCATATGTCAGAAAATAAACTTGAATATCAAATAGTTTGCATATGTCATAAAAACTTGAATAACAACTAAATAAACATGAACAAATAATCGTAATAGACTGAAGAGAGGCACAAGCAATGAATATCAACTAAATAAACATGAACAAATAATCGTAAAAGATTGAACAGAGACACAAGCATATGAGAATATGATTCGTGCATATACAATATAGCTAAATAAAGTTGAATATCAACCTTAACAAACCCGAATACGATTGAGGTAAATACTCGTCACACCGTTACACCAAAATACTCGTTACGCCGAAACTCACCTCTCTTCATATATATACATATATATATACCCCTCCCCTCCTAAAATACTAGGATTTTATTCTATTGACAAATTACATTATTAGTTTACAAGTTAGTTTTAAATGTATTTAAATAAGTAATGCTACACTTTATTATAACACCGACAAATTACATAATTATTTTAAATAATATTTTGTGTCTTGCGATATACAAGGGTCTTTTGTATGGTCAGTGAGTATATAAATTGTTAAATTGATTGCATGTTTTTTTTAAATTAGTGTGTGAAGGTCAAGCGTATATACAAATCGTTAAAATGTACCCTGACTAGCTTTGACAATGCTAACACCATTTTCTTGTTTGGTATATCATTAAATATAATGAAATTTCTAAGATTATAAGATTTTAAGTTAAAATTATAAGATTGTTAGATTATAAGATATAATTAAGATATAAGATATAAGTATATGATTATAAGATTAAGATTTTTTTTGATAGATTAAAAGATTAAAATGGGATAGATTATAGGAGTATTTATGTTCCGTGAGTATTATACATAAGAGCCAGGAGAGGACACATAACATTGACATATAACTCATGTATTATAAGCATGGAGAGAATACATGACATTATGTTTTTCTGATTTTTTTTCCTAATTCTCTTCAGGATCTTATGGAGTTATATGTCATGTATTCTCTTTCCTCTTTTTTATGATAATGTTCAGTCAAATGTAACATCAATATCTTGGTTTGCCAATTTTATTTTTTGTAAAAAGAAATATTAGAATTTTCAAATTTTTAATAAAAAAGTACGAAAAGGGAAACCGTTATTTCATTTTAATTTTGTTACCGAAAAAAGCATTTAGTTTTCGAGGTGTCTCAAGATTTCGTTTGCAAAATTGTGTTTATTTGAATTCCAATTTGACCCGATAACCCGATTTGAAACTGGTCACATGCCGAAATCCAATTCGACCCGAATTGGAAAAATCGAAATCAATCAAAATTCGATTTAACTAAAATCGGTCTCGGCGACTGAACCCAATTGACCCGAATTTCAACTAGCCCGAAATCTGATTTAACCCGAAACGGAAAAATCGGGCTCAACCGAAAACCGAAGGGACCGAAACCCGATTAGACCGAAATCTGAAAAAAATCAACCAATTTGACCCGATAACCCGACTAACTTATAATACGGTCTGATCTGACCCGGCCCGAACTGACTTAATGTTCTATCATACACGTACATGACCCGAACCTGAAATAACCCGCCCGATCCGCCCGATTGCCACCACTAATCTCAATAATATAGCAATAACTAATAACATGAAGAAGAAAAACCACACCCCTGCAAACACATGTTTTACATTAATCACCAACAAAATAGAATAAAAAATTGTACAAATTTGCCTATAAAACAGATTAGAAGAAAGAAATCAAGTGAAGTTTGTTCACTGACTTTGTATAACAAGGCAATAGATATGGACACATAAGGTAACTAGCTGATCTAGAGTGTTAAAGGGAAAGGGCCCAAGACCACCACCCAGAAAAAATGCCACAGTTTTCCAGCTAAACCAGTAAACAAATCATACCAATTGGCATCACCTTCTAATCAACTAAAAACAAAACAGACGTACTAGAGAGTATATCGAATTAATCCCGAAGATACCATGACGTACCTACAAACAGACAAACTTCCGAATGCAATACTCATCAACTTAAGAAAATTCCGTGAAAGCCCACTTAGCAAAATCAGGAATCATCTCAGCAAACCCAAAATCATACCAATACTCTTAGCTGTTGATTAACCTACATATATTTATTGTATATTTATGAATTCAATTTCATACCTCAAAAAAACCTTAGAAAAGAAGATTCATGCTATCCTTCATTCAACAGAGGAGTACAAACTACAAATCAATGGAAACAACAATAAAACTCATAGCAACAATATATTAGGGTTCTTTGTATAAACACACAAATCAATTTCACAAATAAAAATGGTTAGTGTTCTTCACCACTTCTAACCACAAATCCAGCAATGTTCAACAGAGTCAAACCCTAACCCTCCACCCAATCCTTTGAACACTCTGCTTCTCTTCTCAACCTTCAACAACAAATTTCAGAGGACGAAAGGAATCAAAACAGTGGACAAAGAGATGAGCTGTTGTAGATTTATATTGAAGTTGCAATCGTCAATTCTCGCTGTAGATCTAGCAATTTGGGCCGATTTTAATATATTGGGCTGCAAAGTTTAACTTCATTTGACCCATTTACATTCAAATTATGGGCGTTTAACCCGCATCCCAAAAATTATAATCCGCATCCGTTTTGGGCGCATCCTTAACGCGCCCAAAAAATCCGGGTCGGTTCTGAGCGCACCCTGATTGCGTCTAAGAATCTTTATTTTTTTTCCTTCAAAATGTTCAAAAATCCGGTACTTCCACCACTTCCGAGCGCACCCTGGTAATTTCACTTCAGAAACACTTAACTTCAACTTAGATAATTTATTATACGAACACACCATTTATCAATTTCAGCTTCTTACATCGAGTACTTCCACCACTTCCGAGCTTCCTTCCAACACCTACTTCGGTTTCAACCATCTTCAACTTCCATCAATTTCATATCGATTTTACTTACAGCTTACAGAACAAACCCTAAGTCATCCAAATCTTAATATAGTAAAATTTGGGTTGTTAACGATGAATTGGGATACGTCCAACAAGCCCCCCTGCCAGTCTTTTAATTAACTTGTAGGAAGATATTGATATATATATATATATATATATATATAGTAAAAGACTCGACACTTTGATCTATATGTTAATATTTCTATGATTTAAATGTAGAGCACTTATATATAGCCGATAGAACTATATACGTCGAACAAGACCAATTATTAGACGAACAGAATACAAGAGGACTGTTAGGATATGTTTTTCTAAGTGTTGTAAACAGGCTAGTATATCTGTAATGGGCTTCGGCCCAATACGTGTGCAATCTGTGTGCTGGACTGGAGATGCTCAGGATCCGACCCGTTTACTCTCTCGGGGCTCCGCGTTGGTGAACAGGGCTGAGTATTTAAGCTCGTTAATAGCAGAGCTCTAACCTACCATTCTCACTTCTCTTCTCTCTGTGTTGGCTGCGCCGCTCCTGAGAAATCCTTTGGCGATTCTTGAGTGTGAGGGTCTCTCTGGCAAATCTCTTGCCTGAGAAGTCTTTGTGTGACGACGGTGGTTCGTTGCTTGAGCTTGGTGGTTGTGATCTGTTCCCGACGACGTTGAGGCACCGAGAGCTCGACGGTGGATCTTGCTGGTGACTCCAGTTGCAGGCTAGAGAAGGGAGTTCTCTTCTTTTCTGGTTCTTTGGTTTAGATTGCTTGTTGTTTGTTTCAGATTGCTAGCCTGTGTTGTTGTTGGTTTGTCTCTGTAATTGTTCGAACCTTGCATAGTGGATTTGGTTCTCGACCTGAGGCCCGCAGACGTAGGAGATATTCTCCGAACTGCGTAACAACTCTCTTGTGTCTTCTTCTTTCTCTTCTGTTCTTCAAACGCGCTTGAATCTTTGGATTGAAACCAATATTACAAATTGGTATCAGAGCCAGGTTGATAGTGTTCTTGCATGTTCGATTTCTGGCTTATTCTTTGACCAAGATCTGCATGCACAGATTCTATCATTACTTTGCTCTTGATTGATCCTGTGTTCTTTGCTTCCGTTGTTGATTGGCAACTCTGAGTCTTTTCTTTGCCTTCTGCGCGTCTGATTACTGAGTTTTTTAGTTAAGTCTGGAGTGAACTTGTGTGTTCATCTTATTCTTGCTCACATTCCTGAAATTGACCTTGATCCTAAGTTGTGTCTTGGAATCGTGACAGTCTATTTCTGGAATTCTTGATCCTTGCCTTTTATTGAGTTAAACCGTATAGATAAGGATATCTGCCTATACTGATCTGTGTGTTTGGTCAGGTACTATGGCTGAAAACAACATCAGGATGAAGCTATTTGATGGCTCGACTGACTTTGCTATGTGGCAAGTCAAGATGAAAGCTATCTTGACCAAGGAAAAATGCCACAAAGCTATTACTGGGGACTACCTTGTGGAATCCTCACCTGCTAGACGACGGGAAATGGATGAGCAGGCTCATTCTGAGATAATGATAAGGTTAGTTGATGATGTGGCTAGACAGGTAATCCAGTATACTACCACTAAGGAATTGTGGGATGCTCTTGAGTCCCTATATTTGGTTAAGTCCTTGCCTTCTAGAATCTCTCTTTTGTGTAGACTGTTTACATTTAAAATGGATGTCAATCATACCTTGAGTGATAACCTAGATAGATTCTTGAGAATGACACAAGACTTAGCTAGATGTGAAGATAAAATGAAAGATACCCATGAAGCTGTTCTGTTACTTAATTCTCTTCCTGCTCAATTTGATAATCTTAAAGATGTCATTCAGTTTAGTTCTGATAACTTGACTAAGACTAAAGTTATTGAAGCTCTCACTGAAAAAAACGAGTCTCTGAAAATCTTTAAGAATAAGAATGACAAGAAAGGAGAATTTAAGTCTGAAGTCCTACTCTCTGAGGGAAAATGGAAGAAGAAACAGAAACATAAAGATGATAAAAGGAAGAGTCATATTTCACCTAAAGAGACTGATGAAAAGAAAAAATGTTTCTATTGTAAGAAAGGTGGTCATTTCATTAAGGACTGTTATAAGAAAAAGAAAGATGAATCTGCTAAACCTACTAGTGATAATTCAGCTTCTATCTTAGAGTCCCCTGATATGTTTGACTGTGACTTGCTTATGTGCACTCACTTACCTGCTAATAATGATGCTTGAATCCTGGATTCTGGGTGTACTGTTCATGCTACCTTTAATAAAAACCTCTTCAGCTCTTTACATGAGATTAATGGAGGTGAAGTGATGTTAGGAGATAATAGCTCTCTCAGGATTAAAGGAATAGGGAGTGTTCCCTTAAGAATGCATGATGGTAAAATTAGATTACTTCAAAATGTTAGGTGGGTCCCTAAACTGAGAAGAAACCTGATGTCTGAATCTGTATTTGATGATCTACAATGTCAAATTCTCACCAGTAATGGTACTAGGGAAGTCATCAAAAATGGACTTACCTTAGTTAAGGGGATCAAGAAGGGTGGGTTGTACCATGTTATCACCACACCTGAATTGAACTTCTCCACTACTAGTGATACCATGACTGTTGTAGAAACTCAAAATTGGCATAATAGAATGGGCCATATTGGATCTAAGGGTCTGAACTATCTGTTTAAACTAGGTCTACTAAATAAAAAACCTAGTGATTTAGACATATGTGAATATTGTATACTTGGAAAGAAAACTAATGCTCCATTTCCCAGGTCATCTTATGTGGCAAAAACCCCATTAGAATATGTACATTCTGACCTTTGGGGTCCTGCACAAGTAAGTACACCTGGAGGTAAGAGATATTTCATGTCTTTCATTGATCATTTCTCTAGAAAAACATGGATTTACCTGCTTAGGACTAAGGATGAGGCCTTTATGACCTTTAAGAATTGGAAACATGCTGTTGAAAACCAAGTTAATCACAAGTTAAAGTGTCTTAAAACTGATAATGGTTTAGAATACTGTAATCAGTTATTCAATAATTTATGTCTTGAAAATGGAATTAAGAGGCACCTAACTGTTCCTGGGACTCCCCAGCAGAATGGTGTGGCTGAGAGAATGAATAGAACTCTCTTAGAAAAGACTAGATGCATGCTTATAAGTTCTGGTCTTAAACATATTTTCTGGGGTGAAGCTGTAATTACTGCATGTTACTTGATAAATAGATCTCCCAGTTCTACTATTGAGTTCAAAACACCTCAGGAATTATGGACTGGCCACAAACCTGATTTGAGTTACCTTAGAATTTTTGGATGTGTTGCATATTCAAAAATCTCTCAAGGCAAACTTGAACCAAGGGCTATAAAGTGTGTCATGTTGGGTTATCCTGAAGGAGTCAAAGGATATAGACTCCTTGTAATTCAACCTCATGGTCTTAGGGTTATTACTTCTAGAAGTGTAACCTTTGATGAGAAGAACCTATATTTTAAGACAAAACTAACAAGGGTGAATGAGGTGACAGGTACAACTGAAGATGACACCATTGGAGTGGGTTCATCTAGACAGACAGAGGAAGTAGCAGGGCAGCAGCTTCCACATGATGAGGATTTTGACCTTGCTCCTTCTACACAAGAACAAAGTGAATCCACAACTGAACCCAGGGCAGAAACTGAGGCCTCAAGGGAAGTGGTAAATACTGAAGGAGCTTCAACAGATAACATTGGCTCATCATTAAGGGGAGTAGACAGGGAAGAACCTCCTCTCTCTCCTTTAAATTCTTCTTTAAATTCTGATTCTATCTCTGAACATGTTAGTGAGCAGGATAATATACATAATTACCAACTCACTAGAGATAGGGAACCCAGAACTAGAATACCTAATAAGAGGTTTGCTTCCATTAATAATGTTGAACATGTTATGAATACTGTTGAATATGCCTTTACCACTGCTACAGAGGTTAATAATAATGCTCTTATTCCTGTCCCTGACACCTATGAAACTGCTATAAGTTGTAGACATGCTAAAGAATGGCTGAGTGCCATGAAGTCTGAACTAGAATCCATGTATATTAATAAAACTTGGACTTTGGTTCCCAGACCTAGAGATGCTAAGCTTATTGACTGTAAATGGGTGTATAAGTTGAAAGAAGGAAATAGTGTCAAGGATCCACCTAGATTCAAAGCTAGGTTAGTAGCAAAAGGTTTTACTCAAAGAGAAGGAGTAGATTATAATGACATATTTGCTCCTGTTGTTAAATACAAGACTATGAGACTCTTGTTAGCTATGTGCACTGTTTATGATTGGGAATTAGAACAGATGGATGTTAAAACTGCTTTTCTACATGGTGACTTAAATGAAACTATTTACATGGCTCAGCCTAAAGGTTTTATTGACAAGTCTAAATCTGACTATGCTTGTTTATTGAATAAATCCATTTATGGACTTAAACAGTCTCCTAGGCAATGGAACTTGAAATTTGATGCTTGTATGAAAAAATTGGGTTTCCATAGAAGTAGTTATGATACATGTTTGTATTTTAAAAATGTTAAAACTGCATTTCCCTTGTACGTGTTATTATATGTTGATGACATACTGATAATGTGTGACTCTAAGGTTTGCATTGCTGGTGTTAAAAGGGATTTAAAGATGCATTTTGACATGAAGGACCTTGGTCCTGCTCAGATGATTCTAGGTGTAAGAATTATTAGAAATAGGTCTAAGAAACTTATGTGGTTATCTCAGAAAGACTATGTTCAGAAAGTTATTGACAAGTTTAACATGAATGAATCTAAGCCTACACCTATACCCTTAGGAGGGCATCTGGAGTTGACCAAAGATAACTGTCCTAAAACTCAAGAAGAAACTGATAGGATGTCTAAGTTCCCTTATGATGTGGCAGTTGGGTCTGTCATGTATGCTATGATATGTACTAGGCCTGATCTTGCTTTTGCTATTAGTGTTTTAAGTCGATTTATGTCTAACCCTGGTGAACTACACTGGACTGCTATAAAGTATGCCTTGAGATATCTGTGTGGTACTAAAAACTTGTGTTTGTGCTACTCTAATCACTCAAGTGAAAAGGAGTTGTTTGGTTTTGTTGATAGTGATTATGCTAGTAATAAAGATACTAGGAAATCCACCACTTCCTATGTATATACTTGGGCTGGTAATTGTATTTCATGGAAATCACAGTCACAGTCTGTGGTGGCTCTTTCTAGTACTGAAGCAGAATATATAGCAGCTACAGAGGCTGCTAAAGAAGCAATATGGTTGACAGGTTTGCTTAATGAAATTCAGAGTGTGAGTTATGTTCCTGTTTTGCACATTGATAGTCAGAGTGCCTTATACCTTTGCAAAGATCCTGTATATCATGAAAGATCTAAACATATAGATGTTAGACTGCATTTCATACGTGACCTAGTTGATTCAAAACAGATCATTGTTAAAAAGGTTAAAGGTGACAACAATCCTGCTGATTTTGGAACTAAGATAGTCACGTCTGATAAATTTGTTTTCTGCAGGGATTTTCTCCATGTTTGGGACGTCCCCTAAGGAAGGCAACAGCTGAGATGGTCCGACGATGGTGAAGATCAAATTCCACTCTCTGTCCAAGATATGGTTGTGTTCTACAACTAGGATAGAGTAATGCAAGGTGTAGAATAATTAGGAGGGCAAATTGTTAGGATATGTTTTTCTAAGTGTTGTAAACAGGCTAGTATATCTGTAATGGGCTTCGGCCCAATACGTGTGCAATCTGTGTGCTGGACTGGAGATGCTCAGGATCCGACCCGTTTACTCTCTCGGGGCTCCGCGTTGGTGAACAGGGCTGAGTATTTAAGCTCGTTAATAGCAGAGCTCTAACCTACCATTCTCACTTCTCTTCTCTCTGTGTTGGCTGCGCCGCTCCTGAGAAATCCTTTGGCGATTCTTGAGTGTGAGGGTCTCTCTGGCAAATCTCTTGCCTGAGAAGTCTTGTGTGACGACGGTGGTTCGTTGCTTGAGCTTGGTGGTTGTGATCTGTTCCCGACGACGTTGAGGCACCGAGAGCTCGACGGTGGATCTTGCTGGTGACTCCAGTTGCAGGCTAGAGAAGGGAGTTCTCTTCTTTTCTGGTTCTTTGGTTTAGATTGCTTGTTGTTTGTTTCATATTGCTAGCCTGTGTTGTTGTTGGTTTGTCTCTGTAATTGTTCGAACCTTGCATAGTGGATTTGGTTCTCGACCTGAGGCCCGCAGACGTAGGAGATATTCTCCGAACTGCGTAACAACTCTCTTATGTCTTCTTCTTTCTCTTCTGTTCTTCAAACGCGCTTGAATCTTTGGATTGAAACCAATATTACAAGGACCAAATCCAAATTCCGAAGTGAAGATGAAAAGTCCAAGTTGCAAAACAAATTAACAAATTTCATTAAGACATTAACCAAGGTATAGCCAATGAAGTTACGGCCGGTATTGGCTTTTTCAGTTACATAGCAGCAGTAAAAAACAGGAAGTAACTAGCTAGCTAGGATCCATGACCATCAATTCCTCAGAATCATCAGCAGGAATCTCATTGAGATCCAATAAACACAACTTCGAGTTCCTAGCTTGATCTTGAGCTTCGACGACGACATTGACCGCAACCGGAGGTTGATAGTGAAGCCTCTTATGACCACCCAAAGCCTGCCCTGTAGGTAACGCCTTGTTACATATCTCGCATACATGACTAATTGGTGCTCCTCTAGTACTCAAAGTTAACTCACAAATCTCATCCAAAACGACGTCGTCTTGATCAACCTTCTTCCCTTGTTCGGGAACGACATTCTTGATCGAGTTCTTGTTTCCATGGGCGCTAGAAGTGTGTCCCCCGAGTGCCTGTGGGGTCCCAAAGTTCTTGCAGCATATGCCACAAGTGTAAGACTTTATAATCTTCATCTTCTTTGAATTATTATCATCACCAACATCCATGGACACCTTCTGATTCTTGTACTCATTATCATCGAATATGCATGTTCTCGCCTTCTTCCTCATCAAAGAAGTAGAGCTACTCTCCTCCACCATCTGATTCTCGCCCTTACCGTCATATCCATGTGTTCTCGGCTTCTTGTAACGTGACCAAGATGGAACCCTAACTTCATCATCAAACTTCGGTGGAAAAACGATCTTGCTGCGATCACCTCCATTAGCTAGCAACATAAGACCATAAGCAGCACCTTCCATCAACAGCTCTTCATCCTCCTCAACCTTCATATCACCGCAGCTAACTAGTATATGATCATGATCAAGATGATGATGATGATAAGAAGAAGTGGTGACCGAACATCTAGGCCTCTTCCCACGCCCATTAGAGTGAATTCTCATGTGTCCATCCACCCCCTTTTCTGTAACAAAGCTTTTGTTGCAGTCCGTGCAGGTGAAGTTCTCCTCTGGAACTTGCTCAACAACAATCGCGGGTTCAGGGAGTCGTTGTTTAATCTTAATTTTCTGCTTTCTTGCAGGCAGCATCGGCGGCTTTTCCTCCTTCTCTTCAACCTTAGAACCACCGTTAAGTTTCTCCATCTCAACTCCAAAATTCAACAACTCAGAAAAACCTAACAAGAGATCGAGCGGTAATTAAAATCAGAAAAGAAAGCAAAAACAAACTTATTGAGAGCAGAATTGTTCTAAAAACGAGTATCTAAGGTATAATTGATATTAGAGCGGGATGTCCAAAAAGCTGTAATTAAGCACCGTACCTTAGATCACAAGAAACCTCTTCTACTCGAACAAAGAAACTAGGGTTGCGGTATTTTTGCGGAGAAGAGTTCTGTGGAGGTTGTGGAGAGGAGACGAGTGATTGGTATTTGGTATATGTAGGAATCTCGTTGAAAGCTTGTTGGTAGGGTTATTTTTTTGGAAAAATATCTATATGGATATTAATATTATAAGGGGATCAGATAAAAGATTGAATCTCTAAATCTAAATATTCTATCTAATATTTAATTATTTATTATTAAAATAGTAAATTGGAGGAGCAACACGCATGGAGACTACTAAACTAGGGCATACGCGCAAAATAGTTACATACGGTATGAAAATCCGATTTCTTTTGCTTGCTTGTTTTATAGTTTGGAATCCCATACTTTATACAGTTATACCGGGGTATGGTTTTTAGTCTTTTAGATACCGACCTCCGGGTTTGAAAACCCATTCCAAGGAGGAGAAGGAGAAGAAGGAAAATATTATAGGTACTCTTCACCTCTCTCAAAGCCATTTGCCTTGAACAAGACTACTATTTGAAGAGAATCACAAAGAAGATGTCGATTTTGGGCCTTGAACAAGACTTCAATATGTGGGTTTTGATTTTGTCCATTAGTAACACGAAGATTGTTGACTAGCCCTAGATTCAGTTTTTCAGAATCGGAGAGGAGAGAGAGAGGTAAAGGAAGTGATGGGTGGATGGTGACTAATGTTCAGGTGTGATTTACTATTTGGGAAGAAGATGAAGGCTTGAAATTTGAAGAATATTTTAAACCCTAATTTGATACTGTAATTGTAAACCAATCACTTCACTTTGTGTCCTCTATGATTGGAAACCGGATATCATGAAAGGACAGAGGTTCGATCCTCCTTTCTCCCACTTTTTCCAAGTTAAATTCTTTTATGAGAAGCTGTGCATGTAATTTAAATATTTGATTTATCATAATTTTTTAACCCAAACTGTCTACCTTACTCTGTCAATACATGTATGCATTTTGGGCTTAACATCATGGATTTATATTTCTGTGCATTTGGATTTTGGGCCTTACATCATGGATTTATTTTTGTTAAAATCTGTTGCAGTGCTTTGCAACAGATTTAACACATCTTTTTTTCATGATAAAATTTATTCTTCACAAGTTACATCACAGGAAAGTAAAATTGTGACATTACAAAGATAAGTTAAGTATTTTTGCTAATTGAACAATCAATTAAACAAAGAGCTTAAATTTAATACAACACAAAGAAGAGTAGTACCCAGGCTGTGCATTTTTTAGCTTCATGTGATGGTCATGGTAGCTATGAAAAAAACGCAACTTCGACAGATGATGAATGCTTGCTTCAACTTCAAGATAGATCATTGTCCCAAGCATTATCCATCCATAAAGTTGCTGGAGAAAACTTGCTAGGCCGGGAATGGAGAGATTGAATATGAACTCTGACTTAAATCTTATATTTGAGTCACAGGTTGTGAGATTGCTTGTATTCCATCATCTCGTTTTTGTACCTCTCCTTATCCTTCCTACCCTTTTCCTGATAAACCTGTGAAGAACAAGCAAGAAGTAATGTCAATCTGTAGTACAAGCAGAGAGAGATGAAATCATGATACACTGGTTTTCTTGGAGAACTTGTGAAAACAAGCAGTCAATTACACAAAACGCATCATAATTGTTAATCAAATATACAAATTGAGATCTCAACAAGTTGTAATGTTCTGATAGTGTGCAATCGTTGGTGTAAAATTTGTACTAAGAATCCAATGCACAAGTGAATGTGTGTGCATGATGTTCAGGCCATACTGGCTACAACAAATGGAAGATGTAACTAGATTATCCTCATAATTACAGTTGCCATTTTTTATTATTTTGTTCAGTAGATGATTCCTACATTTTGTTTCTGTTGTTTTCTTCAACTTTTTCTTTTTATTATATGAAAACAGCAAACAAAAAAAAAATGGAGTGGCAAAGAACTATTTATCATTTCCTAAAAAGAGTAGTAAGTACCTGTTTTTCGGCTTCTGATAATCTGTTCCAAAGATGTCCAATCTTCTTACTAATGCTTCTTTCTTGCCCCAAGTACTGAGGCCTAAGGTTAGCATATTGCTCTGCAAAGAAGAAAGTGTAGCCACTCCTATTTGGCTTTGGTTTTGCAGGATCCCGTATTTTCAGCCGACTTCTTCTTCGCCGCTTTTGGTTTTGATTTTCGTTTACGGGAGTATCAGCATTCCAAGATGCTTGCGACATGTTAGGAATGTGATAGAGAATCCCTTTCATCTGCTCCGAACCCACATTTACGGAAACAATATACCCATTATCACATTTTCCATCAATAGTTCCAACTAGAGAAATGCCTGGTTGCAATGTAGGATTTGCTGCAACAAGGAGATTAAATAGGCTTAAACTAGTATCAAAATAATAAACAAAGCACATTATATAGATAAACTGTAAGAAAATCAACATTAGTCTGAGATAATTTCCATGCTAACCTGGAAATTGGTCAGCAATACCAGTAGAGTCCAGCCCGGTGATAAGGCTCTCGCCTTTTGGAGCTATAAAACAAAGGCCGCAAGAAGAAAAAAAGGTATTTTTTTAGTCTGTACTTGATAAATAAGGCATTGAAACAGTATATGTTCCTACATAAGGTAACAACTCTAACTCAAGACTAGTTTACTAGAGATATATGTAGTCATTAGCAGCATAGTAGTACCTTCAATTGGGCTTTCTGGGCCTCTTCTCCTAAAGTAGAATGCCTGCTCAAAGTGGTAGAGCAATGACATGTAGTGCTTTCGCACAACAAAAGATGCACTGGTGATTGTGGATGGAAAATTGAATGCTGCAATGACCTCTTTCCATTTGTGCTCTCGAATTACCTAGCACAAAAGAAGAGATGTAAATACCAATAGAATAACAATTATGAAATTGGTAAAGATAATGATACAAAAGGCTGAGAGACCTTGAAAACAAGCATTCAATTTGGCAAAAGACGTCTAGGTATGCGTTCAATAAAGCAGCATGCTATTATTTTGTGAGAAATTCAGGGTAAGAAAGAAATGAACAGTTGCATACCATGTCGGCCCAACATGGCTCTTATTGATAATTGTTAGATATTATTGGTAAGGAAATAGATGACAAGGTTGGTCTGCTAGTATCTCACAAACAAATTTGAGAAATATCTCTCGAATTGATAGAAGCTCCATACTGAAATATGATTACTTACGACATAACCCCCAGAGCATTTCTTGAAATCTCTCTTCAGATTCAAAATCTGTTTCTATACAGACTAGACTAACCAATTCTTAGAAACAAATGACAATAACCTTAGTGGCCTAAAAAGCAGCAAACTGGAAAACAGGGAATACAGAAATAACAGAATCTGAAGTGGAAAATGGATTTGACTTAGAGGAAGCAATTAAACTGATAACTATGTCGTACTCATGTCAAATCTTAATTGCCTAAGGTGGCATTTGGTAAAAGATAAGGTATCATGTTAAGATGAGGGATGCATTGTATACATATGTTGGAACCTGATTTCATATAGCTATTATTTACTCAAACAAACAAACCTGTTTATTATAACAAATGGGTGTGAATGGCCAAATCCAAGAGTAAACAAGGGATTTAAAATGCAAAATGTCATCACTGAAAAATGGGTGTGAAGAAGAATCTCATCACTCAAAAACAAAAAATGTCAAAATACATAATTGCACTAAAAAAAGATCACTGGACGAGGATGTTTAGTTTGTTCCCAGTTCAGATTTTTGTGATCGGGGTAGATATGTTAGATCAGTCAATCTAGAAAACAAGAAAAAGTTTTCTTTTTGGAATTCAACATTGCAGCATACGAATATGATAACTCATTAGTATTATTAAATACCCCGTAGTTTCTATAGGAGAACTGTGAAACTGATGCAGATAAATACTCACTAGAATACAGGGTTTCACAGTAGCAAAGACGCCCAATTAAATCCACCCAGAAAGATGTGCATTAAAGTTATACCTTCTCGAGACCACCACGAGAGGTGACTTCCACAAATAGTTGGTGCAGATTTAATTTTTTTCCCCCCATGGTAGGAAATCTGAAAAACAAGACAGAAGCTGAAAGAAAACTGTAACCTTTATACTGGAACAACAATTCACCAGCCAAGAGAGTTTGCAGAAATGTCAGATTGAATAACTAATCGAAGAGTAATCTCCATCAAGCAGAAGAGAAAAGAAAGAAAAAATACCATCACAGTTTACCCTTCATATTTATGTAACACCTATCTTCGCCCTCCCCCTAAAATAGGCCTAACTACTATAAACAGCTACTCAAAACACTTAAGCAACTCCTAAGAAATCTGTAACTATAAATCCTAATTAAGCGGTCATTAAATTTCACCTAAGAGGCTAATTCAAGCTTCTACATTAACACAGCACTACACAAACTATTTCATAACAGAATCAAGCAAGCGTTTTCATTTCAATTTACAATTTCAAGCATTAGCAGAAAATGAGGACGACTGAGTCTCCTCTAGGTCAAATCAAAATCAAGAAGTAGAGGAGTAGATCAATCTCTTCCAATTCGGAACAAACGAGAAAAATTAAGGCTAGCTGACACAATTTTGGACAAGAGAGAAGGCATCGCATACCTGATTTCGGCTCCGAAGAAGGAGGAGTGAAAGCCTTTGAGCTTGTCGAAGAAGAGCTGCGAGCTGTCAACAACTTGTTGGTAAGTGGATTCAGGCAAGGGATAAGCATTGGAGTTGGCGGCGCTTTCGGTTTCGGTTTCGGAGTCGGTTAGAGTATCGGTTTCGAACTCGGTGTCAGTCTGGGTGACGCTATCGCTTCCTTCGGCTACCGCCGGAGACTGCTCCATCATTTGATTGGGAGGGGAAGATTCGTCGATCGATAGAAGAGAAGAGATTAGGGTTTAGTTTGGTGGTGTTCTTCGGCTAGAATTGTGTGAGAAAACGTCTCTCTCTAAAACAAGCGGGAGCGACAGGCGGAGCGGAGGAAGGCCGAGATTACTTCTGTCTTAACCTCACTTTTTACTCTTTCACTACTTTTTCAACTCTTTTAACTTTTTAATCATCCAAGACCCAACTACCCAGGTAAAGACAAAATAGTTTACGGTAGCGTTTGTGTAAATTGTTATGAACTTGTTAGTATATCATTAAAATTATCAATTTTTTTAAGTTTTGAGCCGGTAAATTAAAATGCTATTAGATGGCGTTTTAAATTTTGTGAACAAAAATTAAAACATCAAGGGATGACGTTCAAAAAATCTAGCTCAAAAGCATGATTTGTCGGTGCAAACAATTTACCCGTTAACATAAAATAGTGGTTTTGATTTTTTTTTTTTTTCTCTTTTTCTTTTTTGAAAATGAGAGGTGGCACTATCGAAATTTTCATAAAAGAAACAGGCAACATTACATCGAAACTGAAGAGGCAAGCCTAAAGAGTCCAAAATAAAATGACCTACAGTAAAAAAAAAAAAAAAAAAAAAAAAGTCAAGGAAGTGAGGAAATTAGAAATTTTGTTTGCCTCCTTGTAAACATGACGAAAATTGACGACTCAATCCCTACGAATGAAGTCTTGTGCAAGCGCCACAAGACTGAAGAGGGGATTCCCACGATCCATAGATTTTCTTAGCAACAAAATCGCTAACTGCGAATCTGTTTCTAACTAAACTATCACGTGTCCTCTATCCCAGGTAAGCCTGAGACCCTGAATCACACCACAAAGCTCCGCTTTGGGCATCGAACAACAATCGAGATTATAAACGAACCCACCAAGCCAAGAACCATCAGAATCGCTCAAGACGCCACCACAAGTAGCTATCCCATCTCTAACGACTCCATCAATAGTGATCTTCATGAAATCCACACTCCCCTCCTCTAAGTGCTCCATCTCTAGTTTTTTTCTCCCTTCTCATACTAATGTTGGAGTATTTGTTAGCCTCTTTTTGGGTCAATTTTAAAATCCTTTCGCCATCTCTTTTTTTTTGGTAAAAAGAGAGGAGGTGCTCTCATGCGTTGTCATACAAAAGACTATTTCGGACTGACAATGAGGTATAACCAAACCTCTTACATCCTCAGACAAAAAAGTATTCACGCACGCAGGCGGATGTAACAAAATGTGCGAACCAATAGGAAAGTCAAGAGAAAAAGAAGAAAGTCTATTTGCTAGCCTATTGGCCTCATGATAGACATGTCGAAATTTGGTTTCCCAACTTCTACGGATTAAACCTTTGCATTCGAGAACCAGGCTAGCAAGCGGGTGGTGCGTCTCAATCTTGCTATTAATAAGGTCGACGACAACAAAAGAATCAGTCTCAATGATCAGTCTCCGAACTCCATTGTTCCACGCGGGGTGAGCCCAAAACAAATACCGTGAAGTTTAACATTGATCACTGGACACGAGCCCAAATTACAGGCAAAACCAACAATTCAGCGCCCCTCGTGATCCTGAATACAGCCCGCTGCAGAGGCCAACAAAGAATTGGGGCGAGTGGCACCATCCGATCTTAGTTTAGCCCAACCCTCTTCAGGCTTCTCCCAACTAACAAAAAATCTTTAACAGACCCATCCCTGTTAGAAAGGAAGTCTCGCTGCTTCTCGCCAACTCTCTTTTCCCTCCTCGAAAACTCTTCTCTCCCATCTATGGATAAGAGGCTAGTAACTCTTTCACCAGGCTACAAGAGCTTTGGCCAAAATGTATTCTTTGTAATCTTGGTTAATGTTTTAAAGTATCATGATTGTAGAGGAGATGGACTAGGACAAAAACGGCATGGTGAACATAAAAGAGTTCTTGATGCGGGGATAAGTCGTTGTTGTCCGATCTAGACACCAAACCTCGAACAGAAACTCGAACAGAAACTCGAACAGAGAAGAAAGGCGGAATTAGAATGAGATGAAAGAAGGATAAGTCGAATGATAGGCCAATTGGAACCAAATCAAACAACGATAAAACCCCTGAACTTAAAAACAAGAACCTTACCGAATGATGAAGAAACCCCAACGGATGATTACAACCAAACACAATGACTATGGTGGGTCAAGGCACCTGGAGGATGCTCTATGGAGTCCCGATAACACCAACCTTATGGAGGAGATTGACACACACAAGTACAACTAGGGCGAGTTCAACAACAATGCACACGGGACACTCTTCTCACAAAAGCTCTCTTTTGGGAGGAAAAAACGATAAACGTTGTATTCAATATCAAAGTCTGGGTGACCTAAAACAATAACTAAGACAAACCTTATATAGGGTTCATAAGGATGTCAATTAAAAGAAATAAAGCAATAAAAGTGTTTCCTAAAATAACAAACCAATAAAAGGCATTAAATCCCGAAAACGAAATAAAAAAAGAATTCTCGGCGAAATCAACAGGTCGCGATCCGCGGTCGCGGAAACGTCCGCGGTCGCTGGTGGCATGGCCGCGGTCGCGGATTTGCCAATGTCTCCGCCGCCTTCGTCGTTTGGCTCCGAGTGCTCTCGAACCTCAATTATCATAACCGTCTTCAATGGTGGTTCATCTTCAACACTTAGCTCTTTAGACATGAAGAAAGCTACTAACTTGTCTAGTTCTTGTTGGACTTCCTTAGGTCTCGAACGAGTCAATGCACCTTCAAACTCGGGAACCGTTGGTGTCGGTTAATGTCCAGACGATCCTTCATTAGTTCTTGTTTGCTTTCACTCGATGGGTTGGAATTGATAATGTTGAAGATGAAGACGAGAAAGAAGGAGAACATGTAAGTGTTTAGTTCATCAATTAGCATAAAAGTGTTTCCTCAAAAGATTTAGCATAGATCACCAATTAGCATAAATACATGGTTAAGCATTCAACAAAAACATCATCACAAACATGTACTTAATACTATAAGGCAATGAAGAAGAAAGATGATGAAAGGGGTTGTGCAACTCCTTTTGGGGTTGGCTTTGGTAAATGTGGTATCCGTGAGTGGTGGTGATGACTACTACAGTACAACTCACCCGGATCTCGTAATAAGAAAGCTCCCCAATACATGTCTCCTCCACCGCCTCCCATTTATAGCTCTCCTCTTCCATCACCACCAGTCCCCACCGGTCTACTCTTTATTAATATGCAAGCTTTTTCAGTGTATTGGCTTAAATCGATTCGACTACAACAGATAAGTTTTATCATATAATCGACTACGAGTTTTACCTTGATATACCCATTCTCAAGTTACCAAATCATATATCAACTACAACTACATACATGTGCGTCGCCTTTTGATCCCACGAAAAAAAGTTATCAGCCTTTTTGTCCATGGCAACCAAATCGTTACCTTAAACATGTGTGAACAATGAAATAATACACAAACGGATCAAAATCGTAGTCAGTCAATGAACAGATAATTCAACATAATACATAAAGTAGATAGATGGAACGAAATTTCAAAAATAAAAAAGAATGACCGAAGGAGAGTCTTACATTTGACAAACACCCACTTCACATATGTATTCTAACTCCTCCCCAGATGTATACACACACCATACAATAGCTTAGAATAGAACAATCTTCATAACATTTAATTTAAACCCTAGCAAAACTGTCTACTGCATACATAGATTATATAACATTATTGGAAAGTAACTATAATACCTTCAAAATAGTACACAAAGAACAACCATACCCAAACTTACGCGCGAATGCCCCAAGTCGAAAATGGAATGACCATTCGACCATTACAATCCATCTATGTATCCCCTTCGAAGATCGGATGAAGATCAACATATCATAAGGAAACAATTAGTAACCAATGGGGAATTGGGAGGAGTAGAGTACCAGCATGAAGTTGCTCATTTTAGGAAATCTTGCAAAGTAAGTTAATATCCAACTTACAGAGAAAGATTTGTTTAGTAACCCCCAAACTGCAAAGAGCCAGCCTCTCACCCCTGAGTCTTGGCTCTCTTTATGTTTGTATTACCAAGACTGTTGAAAGGAGATACAGAGCCAGACATATGAGGACTTTCCTCACGAAGTGTGCCGTTCAGCAAAGCTAGTTCTCTCAGTTGTTGTTTCTTGAAGAAATCCTGGGACTCGTCCTGAATTTCAAGAAAAAATGGAATAGAGTAAATATTTGTTTAATTAACACTGTAAATTGGCTTTGCTTGTACTAGTGCTTACCACAGGCCTCAGCAACTCTTCAAGAATCTCCCGTGCTTGCATTAGCCTGGTGTCGATTATTTCAACGGGCAGCTCTCCCTCAACAAGTATGTGAAGAGGTTCATTGAGATGCTCATAACCAGGCTTTCCCCTCATCATCTCTTCCTATAAAGTGAACATCATGATACAATTGTCTTAGTACGCTAAATAGATGTAGAAACAAGCAATTTTATGTATCTCAATATTCAATACACCATAAACTTCATCAAGAGTCAAGATCTATCAGGTCATATAGGTCAAAATTCATAGTGAGGAGAGCAAATGAATGAGCATTAAACAAAAAAATATACATCATGAAGACTTACAAATTAAATGCTCACTGAAGAACCCACTTACAATAATTGGTGATAAAAGTAAACATATTGATAGTTCAGTACCTTAACTGGATCTTTAATGCTACCGCGCCCTCTGATGAGAACACGGCAGTCTGTACCAGCTTCAACTCGCTTAAGGGAGTTTCCCCTGGGGCCAAGAAGGCGTCCAACAAAGTTATACTGTATGAAGAGCAATAAAGTCAAAACAAGTTGGAATTCAATTAGTGGATTCCGAAACTACAGAGGAAAGATAGGAGCATTACACTTGGATATTGATCAACAGGAACATCAACTCTAATAGTTCTTTTGACTATCAGGCCTGATGAGTTCTTGTGAGAACCAAGCCAGGTTGGAGTTGATGATGAATGCTGCAGAAGATTTGGTAACTGCATGGTTCAGGTTAGACAACACCAACGTGTTAGAAGTTGCAAAAACGTGAATCTCTTACTGATTACGTAACCATCACAGGTACACACTTCTATCAGAATGTTCATCAACATTTCTTTAATACTAATTTCAAACACATACTGATTTATATATTTTGTTATAGTACACATCTAAAAATGATTAACTGCAAGCAGAAGCGAATTGACTTCTAATATTAGATCCGTATGGAGATTGAACATCAATCTGTATGATTGTCACACCATCCCTTTTGACACCAAAAACTGCTTTCGGCCTCTTCTAGATACTAATCTCTCCACATTATCTAAGAAACTCTGCTTTACTATTTTCTGACTGCATTGAAGAGAAACCACATATTTACTAGATATCTAATTCTTCCCCGGCTATATTAGCTGCATCAGTACTTGTTATGATACAACAGAAGACCCTACCAACAAAACAACTCAAAGTAATCAAGTTAGAATGAAATGGTTCAAATGCACAAGATTAAGTCAGTAATACTCTTGAACTGTAAATTAGATGAAACAAGAGTTATGTCAATGGTTAGTATCCATACTTCTGATTGATATTGTGGAGACCATCCATTCACTTCTGCTCCGCCATTCATATATAATCCTCCAGAAGGCAGGTTCCTAGCATGATCAAGTCCAGTTTGATCTAAAATTGATGCATTCCCCATCATTGTAGTTACACGCATTATTTCTGCTCCAAACATGTCAATTTTCAATAACAAGATGTACCAGTTAGCTTGTGTTAAGGAATTAGTCACTAGCCACCATAATTAGTCAAGAAATCCTTATTTCAGTAGAATAATGAAAATAATCTAAAGAACTTCTGGAAAAAACTGAAGAAGAATGTAACTGATAGAGTAGTTAAATTATCATCTACAATTAGATAAGGCTGACTATCCTTTTAATGTTGAATAAACAAACTGAATATGTATCACACTGCAAAGTTTTTTCAAGAAGAATAGTTCCAAACTAAGATATATAATATACAAAAGTTGAGATGATCCCTGTTCTGCTGAAAGATATCTAGACTCTGAGTGAGAGAGAAATCGTGAGGGTAATTTGGTCGACCAAATCAAGGAAGACCAGCTGCACTGCATACATGCAATGATAGATTGACGAGTTCAACCATCTAACATTGGAAAGAATGAAAGATGGTAGCTGTTTACAAAGAATGACAATTGACAACACTTCTCAGGGTATAGGATTTTTAAAAAGGTTACTTTTAGAAAGAATAATAATGAGTTAGCCTTAAAATCAGAATGTTAGCATACTGGAAGGTTATTTTACTCAACAAAATACTTCCACTTCTTTATGGCATCATGCGCATTGAGTGCATAGTATACTGATTATCAAGTATGCCTTGTACCACCATTCCCATGTTTGGCCAACACCAACAGATTGAAGATGATATCAACTGTCAAGGGGTTCTTCCAAGGTATCAGCGTCAAGAAAAAAATTATAAGGCACAAGCTCACTTAGCCTATGAACAGACCTCTATAGGTTAGGTGTTAGTTTTTTGCAAAGATTTGGAGGACGGAACAGTCACAACAGCAGTTTTGTTCTGAGATTTTATATCGAGATGAGATTTGATCACACCATATAAGGAACATGCAACTTACATGGATAAATCATCATCTTGGTATAATCAAGTAACGAAAACTTTCTGATTGCAGGATCAAGGATGCATGAAAAATACTCCTCAAGAGTCGAGACAGACAATTCTTATACCATCTAAGTTTTGCAAAAAGGATTTGATGCTTGTATGAGGGATAAATACTTTTCCAAAGGCCAATGCACTCTTTTCTTTGTTAAAACAAGAGCATGAAGCAAATGTACTTTGAGCTGAAAGTTCACCTTGGTTCAATAGGCGACAACAGAACGGAAGCACGGGTGTGAAAGGGTTAAGCTTCTGACGCTCCGCCAACAACTCATTAAGATATCTGCCACAATATAAAACAGTTAGTCAGATCATGTCATTCAGAAATAGATGCAGCAATGCTTATCTCGTATAAAGTTCATTTCTAAGAAGTTCAAGTCACACACAAACAAAAGGAAGGGATATGGCAACAAGTCTGCATCAATACATCATCCTATGCAATTTCTGGGATCTAACATACCTCCAGCATTTCATAATTTGTACTTACCATGAAAAACCAGTTTACAATCAACATTTTCATTTACTGAAGTTGTATTACAGATCAAAAAAGCTATGTATCCATTCACATATCAAGTGCAACAGATTTAGGTAAGCTAAAACCAAGCCTTCTAAGCTGTAACAAGGCCGGAACAAAATCACAAGCAAACCAAACAGAAACTAAATCAATATTTAGCAGCTGCGCACAAATTGAAGTGTGTATTCACCAGAGCCGCTGATCATCACTGTATATAAAAGCTCATTAGTCAAATCACAGATCTCAAGCAGCGCAAATCGATACAATCACTCAAAATCCAGATCGTCCAGAGAAAGACTCAATCAAAGTTATCAAACACAAAACATCAACGAAACGAAAACCGCGGCCAAAAGATCTGACACTAAAGAAAACATATCCAAAGAGAGGGATAGAAAGCATACTTCTCCTGCTCAGAGAAAGCAGACGAGGCGGAGCGGAGGCCGGCAACATGAGGAGAGTGAGGCGAAGGAGATGGAGACGGAGAGTAAGACATGTATCTTCCGGAAGACATCGTTTCCGGCGAAAACACGGCTACCAGATCCCGTGCAGCTGATCGAAGAAGCCGAGAAGAGAGGCGGATCTAGCTGAAGCGGCGCCTACGGTTGAGCAAGGTAGAGAGGGGCGCAGTGAGGGTATAGAGAGAAAGAGGGAGAAAGATTGGAATAGGATGAGTTTGTATTTATTTGATAGAAGAAGAGAGAGATGAGTGTGGCCTATGCCACCTAACTTGTATCATATCTCTCGCCCTATATTGTGTATGGTTATGTAAATCGCAACAGCATGGCACTGTGCTGCTTACATACCTAATTTATTTATTTCCACCGAAAAATACACATGCATATAGATTTTATGTATTATTTACGTGATTTTATAGGTAAAATAGCATTCAAAATACAATAAATAAGGAATGGGCGCGAGTAGCATTAGGTGGCATTTCATCTTTATGTATTTACATGTAATAATTCATTCAATATTCTACTTTAATTATTATTTTTACATACATCTTGTTCTAAAAATTAAAATGCACTACCAACCAACTTCTTTTTTCCTTTTTCTCTTTTTACGAATAATAAAAGTTGATTATTTGATTGCTTTATAGTGTTGATAGTTGATGTTCCCTCTTTGCTTGGAGAGATGAGCATGCTGTGTTCGTTGCTACTGTAAGTGCAAACAACTTATCATTGAGTATAAGTCAGTGGTGGCCCGTTTGGTGGGGAAATATGCGTTTTCATTTTCAAACCCTTGACTTGACTAGCAATAGTAAATTAGACTAAGTTGTCACAGGATTAATTGCCAACAATGACACATACTTATAATATAAATTAGATACACATAAATATGATTATGACAACACAAGAATTGTATTTTATTTTAGCATCGAATATTATCAAATCTAATAAAAAATGAATTGAGTTGTAGGACCACAATGTATATGCTATGTTGTCAATTCCAACCTATATACATTCAAAGAATCCAAGCAGCAACGATGGAAAAAAAAGGAATTAAATAACAGAAGGAATAAAATAAATTAGCAAGCTGGTAATTTCATTTTTACAGCTTACAGAGAAAAGCCAGTTTTTGCATCGGACCAAATTGGCTTCATTCCTCAGCTGAAACGAATCTTCAGACGACGCAGAGGATCAATTTGGAAACGGGAAACATGACACCAGCAAAACAGAGCATACCAACAGAGACCAAATACCTCTTACACCAAGCTCCAGGACCCCAACTGATCTCCACACTCGAGCTTTTAAACCGTTTCGTACTCGCGATTTCAGCATTGAGATCAAATCCCGCGCCTTTCATCCTCAGCTCCTTAGTTCGTCTACCCACTGCTCTGTTTTCGACTCTTCCATTCTCCAACTGGCGTCTCACCTTCCAGTATCGACGAAGCTTGGCCTGAGACATGGCGACTATCGCGAGCGAAGTGGACAGCGAGAGGGAAGACGGGACCCACCAATCGGCGGCGCGGTTGCCGGTGACGGAGGCGGTGAAGAGGAGCGTGAAGAAGATGCCGTGGAAGAGGAGGAAGGAGGTGCAGAGGTGGGAGATTTCGCGACCGATTGAGTGGATTCGGGTTTCTTTGATTGCGATTCTGCGGGCGAAGAGATCGTCTTCTCGTTGGAGAAGCTTGAGGAGGAGGAGATGGCCGGGGCTCTTTGAGATCTCTGTTAGTGGGTGGTGCTCCATTGCGACTTGGTTTGGGATTTCCACTACGAATGCTGATGCTCTGTTTTCTGCCATTTTTGGAAGAGATCTGAGTTTTGTTGAGTTGATGGCCGGAAATGAAGGAGAGAGTGGTTTTTTGGTTATTTAAAGGCGTTTTTGTTGAGTGAGGAAGAGTCCAACGGTCGAATTCTTGAGATCTCCGTGTAATTGATTAAACAATTACTTTTTCTGCGGTAACGGTCATATTACTCAGAGGCATACGTTGTGGCTTGTGGGAATTGAGCGTGATAAATGTGAAATGGGCTTTTCTGTCCAGGAGATATGTGGGCTGGGAGTTTGGTCTACAAAACTTGGGCCGGTTAAGTGTTATAAAAATATTTGAATAGATTAACCGCCAATACTTACAGGGAAGTGTCAATGGTTATTGTATCTCACGTACGACTTGGCCATCGACTATTGTCTTCGTGTTATATTGTCCATATCTTCTGATAAATTACTATTTTAGTTGACTAGATCTCATCTATAAGGATGTTCTAGGACGACTCACCTGTAGATAGATTCTTTCCTAATAAAAAAATGAGTTGAAGTTCGTACGTTCGTAATTTATTGTCGTGTATGTAAGTTCAAGTGTTAAATCGAGTGCTCGGTCGCTTGACTTATTACACGCCACTTAGTGGTGATAGTCAAAACAATATGTACATCTAGCCCTAATCCAAGACCTTAGGCACACAATTACCAGTCTTTTCACTTCAACAAATATGCATTTTCCTAAAGAAAAAAGAATGTACAAGCCCAAACATATACATTACGAATCTATAAAACCAACAGCATTGACCATTTCCCATTCTCTATACATTTTCTATGTACAACAACCATTCAGCATTGCCAACTTTTTCAGCTAAACCTAGCACTCAAAAGGCCTTGAACCGAGCCAAGCAAAGCAGCAACACTCAACAAAAAGAGCAGAAAGCTAAAAAAGCGAAGCACCAAGCTTTGCTTAGACCAACCACCAAGCTTCTGCTTCTTAATATAAATCTCCACCGGAAAATAGATAGTAATGGGCCAGAAATTAAGGGCCCCCAAAAGCCCAAGAACCTGGTTAAAGTAAGGGAAGCTCATCGCCAGCCCAGTTGTAGATGCCACGTAGGCTGTTCTGAATGTTAGCCGGAGAAGGTTGAGTTCGAATGGCGGTAGGCCCCATAGCTTGACAATGTAGTTGTCGTTCACAAACCTGTTTGTTGGATGCTTGTCTTTTATGTAGCCCTCTATGAATGTGAATACTGGCTGGCTGTAAATCTATGTTCATTTCAATACAGATATTAGACAACTCATTTCGGTAGTAACACTCCAAAATGACTTCAAACTTGTAACGTGTTCTAGATCATGACTTTTTTGTTGTATTTTGTAGGATTTTGGGGTAGTTAAACAAGTGGCTAGTTTTAGGTGAATACATTAAACATGTGAACATAAACCTTTCATGATAGTAAGCATTAAATTTTGTGTAAGATGTTACCTGATAGCCTCCAACAAGGTGAACAACAACACAAGCATTGGCAAAGTCAATGAGCCAATAAGGCTCATAGAACCCAAAGCCAGTAAGAAGGTTCCCCGGAGTATCATCCCCAAACGAAGCATAGCCAAAGCAACCGCAAAAGAGGTAGAAGAAGGTGGTGATGCTAATGGCGGATAATGAAGCCTTCTTCATGGTGGGCACTTCGTGTGGTCCTTGAGGTGGTCGTTTTAGGGTGTCTTGAATCTCCAACACTATTATGGAGTAAGGATAGGCGAATGCAATGTCTCCTACGGCTTGTAACGACAAGTATATCTTCTCTGACAGAGATGATGCAGTTACTCCTGCTATTCCTCCCATGATCGTCCCTTTTTCTGCAATTGTGCAATCATATATGCTTAATTAGCTTACATCTGAAAAAATCTGACATTTCTCGTGTTTAAATAAACTGCAACAACACGACACAATGTAAATCTTGGATAAGCGAGGTCTGGAAGAGTCAGGTTGTAGACATCTTTTTTTCCAGACACATTGCATAATCATATAAGTTTAGTTCACAGCTAACACACATATGACATTTACGTGTTTAAATAATAACAACATGATGCAATGTAAATCTTGGATAAGCAAGGTCTGGGGTCAAGTTGTACTTGTAGGCTCCTACTTGTAATGGACACCAAAAAAGTGAAAGTAACAGAAAGGATAACAAAGGAGCGAAAAGACGTCAGCTTACATGTATAAAAAACACAACTTCTAAGAGCATTAAAAAAGAGGAATAAAAACAGAAATATTGTTTGAACCAATAAAAGAGTAACAAAGTAGCGTTATTCATCGATCTCTACTTTTTAACATTGGTTGAAACAAAATTAAGACATTTAATTTTCTTTTCTTTTTTTAAAAATGACTATGTTACTCCAAATTAGATCACTATAGATGCTCTAATACATGCATGATCTAGAAACCGAGTCATGGTTTCTAAGAGTGTATAGTTTTACCAATAACTTTGGCGACGCCAAGTCCAAGACCAATGGAGGAGTAGGCGAAGGACATAACTGCGGCGGTTACAGAAAGCCACTCCATGTTGTGAAAGTTTGGGATTTGAGACATTACAATTTGTACAGCTCCGAACAACAACATGTAAGTGGTGTCGCTGTATGAACATGAAGCTGAATGCCCTTCTTCATGGTAACAATTTGCCTTCTGAATTGCTCTACAACCAACATATTCCATACACTTCAATTCTAAATCAATATATTCACAAATACTTTAGGCCTCTTTAAATTTCTTTCTGTACCTCATGCTGACAGCCGCTGTAATTGTATATGCAAGCCCCGTACCATACAAGCTCTCATGAACTAGTAATGCACATGCTCTCTGGTGCGTTTTATCTGTTCATTTATTCATATTTTTAGAATTTTCACAATTAACTATTTCGGTGCAAATAATTCTTAAAATAATAAAAACGAACAGATCGCGTTTACAGATTACACGTTAATGTGCATATTCTGAATCATAATGTTTATAATATGAGCCATAAAACTTTTTGAACATTTTCAGTGAGAGACGCGGTGATATACTTGTAATTACTGCGAACTTTATTATTTTATTTTTTTTCTCAAAAAAAATTATCGCTCAGATTATGAACATTAACTTGTTATCTGTGAACACGAAAAACTTCATTTTTCCTACGTTAAGTTTTATTTTAAGTGAAACGTTTCTCTTAATTATTGTATGTTTGTCACCTAATACTCCTAGTATACAACAATTACAAGAAATAATAATTAAAAAAATTCTTAAAAATCAATGGTTGTAAATCTTATAACAAAAGTTACACGGTTCATTAACTTGTTATATGTGAACACAAAAAACTTTATTTTTTCAACGTTAAGCTTTATTTTCAACGAAACTTTTCTCTTAATTATTGTATGTTTGTCACCTAATACTCCTAGTATACAACAATTACAAGAAATAATAATTAAAAAAATTCTTAAAAAATCAATGGTTGTAACTTTCATGTCTTTCTTATAACAAAAGGTACACAGTTCATTTTAAAATTAATCATTGTAAATTTGTAATCCTTGAATATGATAAGAAGATAAGAGAATGAATATTATATCTGATATGCATAAAAACTAATATAAAGACATTTTCTTGTAGGGTACAAACTCTCTACGTTTGTATTATCTGGCAATTGACTTGGAATTGGGGATCTATAATCTGCACTTCATATTTAAATTCATATAATATACGTAGAAGCTCTGTGAAGACGGGTTGTTGATACATACCACGCCATGCCGACTTTAATCTGATTTGGTAGTATATTTTATCATTCAATGAAATCAACATAATTTCATTTGCCAATCCGTAATTTTGATTTAATTAGTGATGCTTTGTTCCACTAAGATCCATTTAGTATCTTAAATTACACAAGAATACAATCATCAATACTAATTATTAATTAAACAATATTCATATTATAGAGGAAAGTTCCGGTGCGAACAAGTTTTAACGTAGGAAAAACGAACAATTCACGTTAACAAATTACATGTCAATGTTCATATTCTGAATAGTAATGTTCATAATCTAGGCCATGTAATTTTTTAAACGTTTTCAGTAAACATTTCTATTGATCCCTTTCTTACAACTATTGTGATTTTTACTATAAATCTTGTTGCACTTGTGACTTGTCCATAAACAAAATCTACTATATAATCACATTAATGTCAACTTTCCACGTATAACGTAGCTTGGAAGCTAAGGATGAATTATGTGATCAATCACTCATCGGTTGCATCTTGCTTCACTCTTTCCATCAATAATCCAATCAAATGATATCAAACTATAATGCGATGAACAATAGAGAAAAGCTAACAGCATACCTAGATAACGGCTAACTGCTAGCATATACGATGAGTTGCATTCTTCCTCTTCGTTCGCCTTCTCGGGATCGATCTTACCAGTGCGATAACAATCACTCAAAAGAAACGCGGATACAAGAGAGATAAAAGCAAATACAAGCAACGTGATAGGGCCTCCGACCCAACCGAGTTGAGCTATGCTCCACGCGAGGGATAAAACGCCTGCCCCGATCACTCCCGTGATAATGTGAGCGATCGCGGTCCATATTGTTCCTGTATATATACATGTAAAAATTTAATAAAAAAATTACTTAATCAAGGATTTTAAATTTCTCTTTAATTATCTTGTACAATTTATAAAGTAGTTGGATCAAGTATTCTACGAATATACGAATGAATGCACACCTTTTATATTTAAATGCACATTTATGCATATATATATATATGCATATATTTTTCATATATTGTCAAAAACATATATATATATTTATGAATGTGCATGTATTTATGTTTGTATGTGTATGTGAATTTCTCATTCGTATATTCGTATGATAAAATTATTCTCATCTTTTCTATTTATAAATTGCATTATAAATGTCATATAGGGTCCACACTTCATACACTAGGCCCTAGTCGATGTGCATTATTAATGCCCTTTTTGTTTTTTGGTGCACACCTAATCTTGTATTTAATTTGTAGCTTGTATCTAACTAGATTTAGTTAAGATTGAGCTTAAATAAATCTAGCTTATTAACAAGTCTAAACTTATGTTTATAATTGTTTGTTAATATCAAACTAATATACAAAACCAATGAAAATACTAATAACTCATCCCATTTTTTGAATGATTGGAACCAATAAAACAAATAATCGGAATTGCAAACTATGTTTTGTAATTTGGAAAAAGAAAAGACAAGTGTTTGAAAGGTATTTTAAACATTCCTTTTCAAAGTTATTTTCATTAGAATTTAAAAAACACTAAGTTTAACCGTTATTGGTATTGTATCATAGTCCGTATCAAAAAGAGCCGAAATGTCATATTAACTGGTTAGCTTAGGTGTAGAAATTGAAATTAATGATAATGCATAATTGCATATCTCGATTAATGCTTAGGATTAGCGAAGCTAGATGGTATCAACTACATTGTCAATGATAATTTAATACCACTTTTCCCAGTTTTGCCCCTTTATTTAAATAAACTATACCAACCAATCCAAATACTAATGACTTTCTTTGATCAATCTTTTACAATATTATCGATCAAATGAAACTTTATCACGATGAAGCTAGAATGCCAGATGGATTGAGTCAACAATGACTCAATTAATTAACCCACAAATAATGAATTGAACAAGGAAATTAACATTATCGGAGGAAGAAATGAAATTAAAATTACCAGTTCTATGAACAGAATGGAGCAATGGAACTCGAGCTTCAACTTGGTGTTCTTCTTCACCGTCTCTGGATATTCCCATATCTACAATTCAAGATTGAAGGAAGGAAGAAGCTGGTTAGCACGCGCCCGTATGGGAGGCTGAGTTTTTCACCAAATACTCCTCTGCTTTTATAGAGCTTCACATTGCTTGCTCATTCAAAATCCCCGTCCAATTGACACCACAATTCTACATATATTTTTAAAAAATGAAATTGAAAATACCATTTCCTGTTTGCTGACGTTATCCTTTTTGAAATTTCGATGGAAAAATTCAAAACTTTATGCGGACTCATTTGATAGGCTGTACCTATGATTACGATATGCCTAAATCACTAATCAAAATACCGGTCAATCGAAGTTTGGTTAACCGAAACATCGATTAATCACCCGTGTCCACGTAAAATGGTGTGGTGCGCCTATAAACTCCCTTAATCAAAAGAACAAAAAATAATAAGAAGAAATCTTTATTACTTAAAAGTCAAGCCCCCATTAATGAACAGGAACTCACACAAATTTACTATTTTGCCCTTTTTTAAACAAAAAAAAAAGAAATTGCACCCTATACTCCATTTGAATATTTTATTTGCAAAAATACCTATTTATTTTAATGTTTGCAAATATACCCCAGTGACACTAATTTTTATAAGGGTGACATTTTTCTTCAGTACTTACGCTTTTGCAAATATATCCCGACATTTTATTTAATAAGACCAACATTTGTATTAATAAACCCGACATTTTTTACAAATTTACTACTTTGCCCTCTTTTAAACAAAACGAGAAATTGCACCCCATACTCCATTTCAATATTTCATTTGCAAAAATACCTATTTATTTTAATGTTTGCAAATATACCCCAATGACACTAATTTTTATAAGGGTGACATTTTTATTCAGTACTTACGTTTTTGCAAATATACCCCGACATTTTATTTAATAAGACCAACATTTGTATTAATAAACCCGACATTTTTTACAAATTTACTATTTTGCCCTCTTTTAAACAAAACGAGAAATTGCATCCCATACTCCATTTCAATATTTCATTTGCAAAAATACCTATTTATTTTAATGTTTGCAAATATACCCCAGTGACACTAATTTTTATAAGGGTGACATTTTTCTTCAGTACTTACGTTTTTGCAAATATACCCCGACATTTTATTTAATAAGACCAACATTTGTATTAATAAACCCGACATTTTTTACAAATTTACTATTTTGCCCTCTTTTAAACAAAACGAGAAATTGCACCCCATACTCCATTTCAATATTTCATTTGCAAAAATACCTACTTATTTTAATGTTTTCAAATATACCCCAGTGACATTAATATTTATAATGGGTGACATTTTGCCTTCGGTACTTACTCTTTTGCAAATATACCCTGACATTTTATTTAATAAGACCGACATTTGTATTAATAAACCCGACATTTTTTTAATACTGATTCATTTGCAAATATATCCTATTTGGTGTATTTTTGCAACTCTGAAATAATTTGGATATTCATGCAAATCATTTATTGTGATGGGGTGTATATGCAAATCCATGGGGGGCGGTGACGAAAGTTCTAAAAGACGACAATCAGAAAGTCGAGGTTGGGTTTGTGCAATACAAAAGAAGGAAACCCCTGAATTCTCCACCGAAGGTATGGATGTTCACACGCCTCTGATTCATTCTGATTTGTGATGAAAGCTCAACAATTGAGTGTTCGTAGATTGGAATTCTCTAATTTTACGCATGTGTTAATGCACCCCATGTCCGCAAGTGCTTGATTTGTTGATTTGGGCTGATGTTAGGGGTGTTTTACAAGTGCTCATATCAAAAAGAAAATTGCCCTAAACCTAAATGTGTTTATTCTATAGATGTTAAATATACTATATTGTTAGGGCTGCCCATGGAAACATAATGGAAGTAAATTCTATATTAGTTGATAATTTGAAATGACAAAATAGATTGTGATTTTATTCCCTCCAGGTTGCCAATTAGGTATGCAAGTTCCGATCGAGCTAGAAAAATGTGATTATGCCTTCATGTCTCTTAAGTGATACTCGTCAATACATACTCCGTTGTCTGAGCACACATCAAGAATCTCAAAGGTGCTCTATCTTTACCATATTATCTTTGTCTAGGATTGAGTCTATAAATTTATGCATGTACTCTGACTATAATTTTTAAATTGTTTACTAAGCTAAGTTGTTCAACTTAGGGTTGTTGCTCAATTGCTATCACAATTTCATGGATATTGAGTTGCATAAATGATGAGTAATTGCATTTAAATTCATGACTCTTAACATCTGGGATTTCTTTAAAATTTTGAGATTAGGTTACCAAAGATGGTGTCGGCTTATAATACAGTCCAAGCTTTTATTTTGGCGTTTGAAGATACTGATTTTGCTAGCACACTTTGTGTTATGTGATTGGGATCTTGTGTGCCTTGGGAGTACAAATAAGCTATGTTGCTGCTAGACAAGAATGTGATGTAAATGAACAAGACATAGATCCAAATTGAGTGGAAAAATTACCAGTTAGTGGACCTAGGTGAACTTGGTATAAGCCGATAAGCCAATCAGGGGGATGGTTTGATAGATAGTCTAGAGTTTTGTTTTAGTGATGTGATGTTAACACGTAGACAATCTCTTGAGTATAGGAATTAATCATCTCTTGTGTATAATAATTAATTATCTCTTGAGTATATAAATGAATTAACTGAGGAAGAGTATAATTATAGTGATGTATTATGTGGACTTGCTAAGAGTTTCCTTTTATTTCCTCTCAATGACACATTAAGAGTTTGTTTGTGCACAATGATGATTTACTACTAGATAAACATGATTATTTGTCAAATGGGTAAAACAGGAGGAGGATGTGGATTGGTTTGATACTTAACAAGAATGTTAGCTGAACTACATTCTTTTTCAAGAGAGTGAAATGAGTGGTTAGATTCTTTGTTTATTATGTTGGTACACAAAATGCGCATGTGTAAAAATTCAGTTTATAATTGTAGGATGTGAGAGGAACTTCAGTTTATAACTTCTTGAGGTTCAAGACAGGTATATAGAAATCGGTTAGACCTTCAACGTTCGCGCAACTCAACTAGTTATTTGAAAATGCAAACAAGTTATAGAATTATAGATGTTGGATACTTTCATATTTAATTAAGGTTTTTCCAAGCCTGCAGATTATTTATCTTGCTTAATTTGATACACGTCCTTTGTATGGGATAAATGGATAAATGTGATATGTGAGGATTAATGATGTGTTAGTAGACCTTGCAACCAGGTCGAGTTCGGGTTCGAGTAAAAAACGCGTTCGGTTTAAACGGGTCGATAAAATTTTCGGGTTGGTCGGGTTCGGGTTTGGGTCAACTCAACAGGTTTCAAATGTTCGATTTTTTTTTTATTGTAATAAAGAAAATAAAATTTAAACAATCTTTTTATAATATAATATTATTATTATATTATTATTTAATAAAATACATTGTTATTTTTTTAATTTAAATGAAATAAAATATGCAAAAAGGTGTCCCTCAACGAGTTTCGAGAAGTTTGAGTTGGTCCGGATTTGACCCAACAAGTCTCGGATCAGCTCAAATTTAAACCCAACGGGTTTCATGAGTTTTTGAGTCGGATTGGGTCTCGTTTTTTCCGGATCGGATCGATCCAACCTATTGGCTCAGATTTTGATAGGGGTATGTGTTAGCATAGTATAAATAGATACTCTGTAGTCTCTGCTAGGAGATAGGTATGAATGAGGTTACTTTTTCTAATCCTTCGTTTTCTGCCTAATCTTTCTCTTCTCCTTCGTCTTGTTTTTCTATCTCAATCCCTCAAGTTTCAATTCATCTCTTTCCCTTATACTCCCTCCGTCCCAATTTGATAGTCCCATTTGATTTTCTGACACTATTCACGAACCGAGAGAATCTTGTAGATTTCTTCCAATATATAAAAAAGAACATAGTCATATGAGGTCTTATTTGAATCGTCTTAACGAGTACTTTAACAATATTAAAAAATTATAATTTTTATTAACATATAATTAGAGATATTTACGGTACAAAACGTATCTCGGTATATGTGTCAGAATCTAATAGGACTATCAAAATGGGACAGACGAGTATATCTTCTGTCAAATTCTCATGTCAATATCCTAATCTAAGATGGGACACGACAATCCTCTGTAGCAGGCAATTTTTTCTTCGTTCTGTTTTTTTTTATTTGAAAAAGGAGCTACTTTTATTTGGTTATATTGAAATAGTAAATCTCCAACGCATTTCTTCCTTGGAGAAGATGGCAAAATTAAAAAGTGTTAGATAGGTAGGAATAGTTCAATCTTCCCAAAACCCAAAGAGAATACACCATTATCAAACACCCTAATTACAGACAAATACTCAAGTGTTACAATAATAACACCCAAATTGAAACACCCAAATTCCGTAAAGACCAAGCACTACAATAATAACAACATTCATTTTGAACGAAATATACGAGTATTCATCCTATCCCTTCCTGGCATATTCTCGAAATGAAGTAATCACATAGAAGAGTGAAAACGCATGTACAACATAATACCACAATAATGCTGCAGACAGTCTGGCATACCCCTATCTCGAGGCTTGCTTTAAACCATATAAGGACTTGTTCAACTTACAAACTAGAGCTTGATCTGGGACAATTAGACCAAGAGGTGGCTTCATATAAATTAACATCCTCATGTAAGTCTCCGTGCAGGAATGCATTGTTGACGTCTAACTGAGCAATAGGCCAGCCTTTCTTTACAGCAACAACAATGAGTACTCTGATGGTGGTCATTTTGACCATTGGAGAAAACGTTTCTGTGTAATCCACACCCTCTTTCTGTGTAAATCCACGAACCACAAGCCTTGCCTTGTGTCTTTCAATAGTGTCATCAACCCTTAGTTTAAGCTTGTAGACCCATTTGCAAGTGATTGGTTTCTTGCCCTTTGGGAGTGGGACAAGATCCCAAGTCTGGTTTAGGGCGAGTGCTTCAAACTCCTTGTCCATTGCTTCTTGCCAGGCAGGGTACCTAGATGCTTCTGCATAAGATACAGATTCTCGGGCAACAGATAAAGAAGATAACAAATTCTGATCATGAGTTGATAAAGAAGTGGCGCAAATTGAGAAAAGGGGAGTAGTGGTAGCAAATAGAGATGTGATAGTATGTGAACAAGGATCATGTATACTAGCACTGTTACAGGAAATAGATGAACCACAATGTGTGAAGGTGCAGGGGGTAGAGAATCATCATCAGAAAAGGTAGGGGCTGAAGATGGAACACAATGTGTAGGAGGAACATATTCTGGATGAAAAGGATAAAGATTCTCATAAAAGATTATGTCTCTGGTATAGAAAATGGAGCGAGTTGACAAGTTCATGACTTTATATGCTTTCTTGCCATATGGAAAACCAAGGAAAACACAGGCTTGTGAACGGGGTTGTAGCTTGTCCCTTCCCTGAGCAGGAGTAGATACATAGCAGAGACAACCAAAGGTTTTTATGTGGAGTAACGAGGGGGGTTTGGAAAATAAGGCTTCATATGGGGAATGCCTTTTAGGACTTTAGATGGATATCTGTTTATAAGATATGTGGCCATTAGGACACATTCTCCCTAGAAATGAATAGGAAGATGTGATTGAAATAAAAGAGCTCTTGAGGTTTCAAGTAGATGTTTGTGTTTGCGCTCAACAACTCCATTTTGTTTGGGAGTGTGAGGGATAGTGGTTTGATGTATGATGCCTTTAGAGACTAGAAAAGAGGAAGCCTTTAAACTGGAACCGAGTTCAAAGGCATTGTCAATTCGAATGATTTTGGGAAATGATCCAAATTGAGTGTCAGTTCGAATGATTTTAACAAAGGTTTTCATAGAAACGATCCAATTTTTTTTTCCACTTGATTGTTGAATGATTTTACACAAACTCGTATATGTTAAGTATATAAAAAACGTAGAAACGATGTGACAAGTTCATGACTTTATATGATTTTAACAAATGTTTTCATAGAAACGATCCAATTTATCTGGAATGTCCAACTTCGTTATGGAACGAAAATTTATCTTATTGAATCTCACAATGTTACTAACAATAAGTTAATCAGTCGTGAAAGGTTTTCTTTGTGGCATGATAGACTCGGTCACCCAGGTGAAACAATGATGCGGAAAATCATTAAAAGTTCACATGGACACCCACTAAAGGATTATAAAATCCTCTCAAAGGGTGACCTGACATGTACGACTTGTTCTCTTGGAAAATTAATAACAAGACCGTCCATAAAAAAATTAAACGCAGAATCTCCTATGTTCCTTGAACGGATTCAAGGCGACATATGTGGACCAATAACACCTCCATGTGGACCATTCAAATACTTTATGATGTTAATAGATGCATCAACACGGTGGTCACATGTAAGCTTGCTATCAACACGAAATGTTGCATTCGCAAGACTTTTAGCCCAAATCATCAAATTAAGGGCTCACTTCCCAGACTACACAATCAAGAGAATAAGGTTAAATAATGCAGGAGAATTTACATCCAAGTATTTTATTGAATAGAGTCAATCAATTGGTATAGCGATTGAAAATCCAGTACCTCACACACACACACAAAACGGACTTGCAGAATCATTGATTAAGCGATTACAATTAATTGCCCGACCAATGCTTATGAGGCCAAAATTACCATCATCTGGATGGGGGCACACAATTTTACATGGTGCATTATTGCTTCATCTAAGACCAACTGCTTACAGTAAACTCTCCTCATTACATCTCGTCTCTGGAAGAGAACCTGATATTTCTCACTTGAAAGTCTTTGGATGTGCGGTGTCTGTCCCCATCCCTCCCCCACAACAAACCAAAATGGGGCCACAAACAAGGTTAGGAATATATGTTGGTTTTGAGTCTCCGTCAATTATTAAGTACTTGGAACCTATGACAGGTGATCAATTCACAGCTCGGTACCTAGACTGTCACTTTGATGAGACAAAATTTCCAACTCTAGGGGGGAGAAGAAAAGGAGATAATAAAGAAAGAGATTGCATGGAATGCAACCACTCTGTCAATTTTAGACCCGAGAACACATGAAAGTGAATTCGAAGTTCAACGGATCATACACTTACAAAATGTAGCAAATAAGCTATCTGATGCGTTTACTGATGCCAAGAGAGTGACAAAGTCACATATACCAGCTGAAAATGCACCAGCTCGTTTGGAAGTTCCAACTGTAACCCAAAACCAACAACTAGCAAGTGATTCCCAAATACGCAAGAAGCGTGGGAGACCACTTGGGTCCAAGGATGTAAATCCCCGAAAGAGAAAAGAATCAATAACTAAAGGGGTTATAAATATTTCGACTACAAATTTCCATAAAGATAAGACTCATGAAGAAGTCCCACAAAAGGGTTCAGAAAGCGAAAACATAGACAACATTGAGATCTTGATCAACTACACAAACACTGGGCTAGACTGGCAGCGAAGTGACTTAATCATTGATGATGTTTTTGCTTATTCAGTGGCAAGTGAAATCATGGATGAGGACGATAATGATCCCAAAACAATGGAAGAATGTCGACATCGAAACGATTGGACGAGTTGGAAAGAAGCAATCGATGCAGAGCTAGAGTCTCTTAATAAACGTGGTGTTTTTGGACCAGTAACTCCAACACCGATAGGTGTAAAACCAGTCGGCTATAAGTGGGTGTTCGTACGGAAACGAAATGAACGAAATGAGGTTGTAAGATACAAAGCCAGACTAGTTGCAAAAGGCTTTACACAAAAACCGGGAGTAGACTATGAGGAAACGTATTCACCCGTAGTGGATGCAACAACACTTCGGTTCTTAATTTCCCTAGCTGTAGTTGAACAACTTAAAATGCAACTAATGGATGTAGTAACTGCATATCTGTATGGGACACTAGATACAAATATCTACATGAAAGTCCCTGAGGGATTGAAATTGCCAGAAGCAATGAAATCAAAACCACGCCATATGCACTCCATTAAGTTAATTTGGTCCTTGTATGGGCTAAAGCAATCTGGTCGCATGTGGTACAACCGCCTTAGTGATTACTTACTAAGACAAGGATTTACAACAAATCAAATAAGTCCATGTGTATTCATAAAAAGGTCAAAATCGGGTTATGTGATTATAGCCGTCTATGTTGATGACTTGAACATCATAGGAACTCCAGAAGAGATCCAACAAACCGTTGATTACTTGAAAAAGGAATTTGAGATGAAAGACCTTGGAACTACAAAGTACTGTCTCGGTTTGCAGTTCGAACATACAAATAATGGAGTATTCATCTATCAATCGAACTATATTGAAAAAGTTCTAAAGCGATTCAATATGGATAAAGCACATCCATTAAGTACACCAATGGTAGTACGATCGCTTGATATAAATAAAGACCCCTTTCGTCCCCGCACAGATAATGAGAAGATATTGAGTCCTGAAGTACCATATCTTAGTGCAATTGGTGCATTAATGTATCTTGCTACTAATACTCGACCAGATATAGCATTTGCAGTAAATTTGCTAGCAAGATATAGTTCAACCCCAACAAAAAGGCATTGGAACAGTATAAAACATGTTTTTCGTTATCTACGCGGAACAAGTGATATGGGACTATATTTTCAAAAACCCGAGGGGGAGCAAACAACCAACCTAATTGGCTATAGTGATGCGGGTTATTTGTCCGACCCACACAAAGCTATTTCGCAAACAGGGTACTTGTTCATGTATGGCGGGACGACTATCTCTTGGCGTTCAACAAAGCAGACCTTAGTGACCACATCATCAAACCATGCAGAGTTGATTGCATTATATGAAACTGGAAGAGAATGCGTATGGCTCAGATCATTTATACACCATGTTCAAATGTCTTGCGGATTAAAATCAGTTGCAGAAAAACCAACAATCATATTTGAAGACAATGCAGCTTGTATCGCCCAAATCAAAGAAGGCTACATCAAAAGTGATCGAGTCAAACACATATCGCCGAAATTCTTCTCAACCCACGAACTTCAAGTCCAAGGCAAAATTGATGTCCGACAAATCCAATCAAGCAAGAACCTATCAGATCTACTTACAAAGTCATTACCTACAAGGGTCTTCAAGCAACTCATACACCAAATTGGAATGCGTCATTTGAAGGACGTACGCTGAATTGAGGGGGAGCATTACAAATGCACTCTTTTTCCCTTCGTCTTGATTTTTATCCCATTGGGTTTTTCATAGACAAAGGTTTTAATAAGGCGGTTAATTATGTACATCCAAGGGGGAGTGTTATAGTATTATTATATATAGATGTACAATATTTTATTATATTCATGTAACCCTAGAATCTTCCTGTAACATCTATATAAGACACACTTTGGTGATCTAATGAGAACACATGTCTATTCTCTATTCTTTGGTATCGTAACATTTGAATCTTTCTTCAAAATATTCAGAATTGTTTTAAAAAATAAGGTGAATCGGATTTCGAACCGGGTCAATATCTGTTGAAACCGGACCGGATGAACTGGGATATGCCGGTTCATGAGCCGGGCTCGTGTAACACACAAAACGACGTCGCTTACAAGAAAATGGAGGTGCTCAAAATCAATGCCCTAAACTGAAGAGTAAATCCCGCTTGCCCTTCCGCTCGTCTTCTCACATAGTTTTTGGTTCCAGTGGCAAACGCTTCCGACGCCACCATTCCACCGCTTCCGTCCATTAGCAATCGTCTTCTTCCGAGATGAAGCTCGTCAGGTTCGCCTCTCCCTTTCTCTATCCTCTGTCCATAACTTTTCAAATTCTCCGCAGCTAATTTTACGAGCCCTAAAAAGTTATCTTTCGGATGAGCGACGCGCAGGTTCTTGATGAAACTGAACAATGAAACTGTCTCAATCGAACTTAAGAACGGCACCGTTGTCAATGGGACCATCACAGGTACTCCTCGCCTCCCCGATTTTTGTCTGTTTGATGAATTTGTCCAAAGCAAAACCCTAGGGTTTCTGATTTCACTTTTAGTTTATGTTTTGCTTGTACTTAATTTTACCTGAAGTTGAAATATACTCGCCCAGCATTCATTTGATAATTGCAGTGGATGAGTAAACTTGGCTTTCTTTCCCTCATGATGCAGATGGTCGAAATTTTGTAGTAGTATAGGCAGGATATCTTTTGGTATTGCATAGTTGAAATACTTTATTGTGAGTTTGGTATCTCCATAGTAAATGCACGTTGGATAATGCATTTTTGATCCTAGTCAAATTATGTAATTGCTCACGGTCTAATTTGATGGACTGACTGATAAGTAATTTTGTAGCTAAACTATTAGTTGTCTGATCTTGTGATTCTACATCACAATTTCTCTAGTGTTGAATTCGTCCGATGTTTTTAGTGTAGGCATTATAGTTGTCTTCCATTAAGTTAAAAGCTTAAAAATAGTGCACAGGCATTCTTTTATGGATGTATCACAATATGAAAGTTAACGGTTTATTGTTCTTATATAGCCTTTTATCATCCACATTGTGGTTTATTACTTGACTTAGGCTTCTCTGAGGGTTTACTTAGTACAATGTTGATGAGTACACTTCTTAGAAGAATTTTATGATTGCAGTGATGCTTCGTTAATTCAAAACTCGTGTCACTGTTGGACTTAACTTCTTCCTTCTTCTCGACACCAACTTGATAACAGAATGTGTCATATTTTGACACTCCCTTGTTTTTAAGAGTTATCTTTTCAAGCTTTTATTTCGGCAGTAGTGTTCTGGTGCTGAAACTTTGCACTTTAATGACAGGTGTTGACATAAGCATGAACACACATTTGAAGACCGTGAAGCTTACAGTGAAGGGGAAGAACCCAGTCACTCTGGATCACCTTAGTGTAAGGGGTAACAACATTCGGTATTATATCTTACCCGATAGCTTAAATCTCGAGACTTTACTAGTTGAAGAAACGCCTAGAGTGAAGCCTAAGAAGCCTACTGCTGGTGGTATAACTTACTGTCTCTTTTCCATGAATTCCAATAATGTCATCATATTAGCACTTAATATTAAAATTCCACTAAACTTTCTGTAATATTTGCTACAGGGAGAGCAGTGGGTCGTGGTAGGGGCCGCGGACGTGGTCGTGGGCGTGGAAGAGGAGGAGGTCGCTAATTTCTGGCTTTACTGTGACAATCTTCAGAGATGTATAAACAAGGTTGTATTACCAGGTCTTAAAATCTTATTTCATCAGCTCCTTGTTACATCGACTCCAAACAGCTTTGTGCTTAAATTTTAGCTTAATAGTTGTGCTTATTGCTTTTTGTTGTTTTGAAGCTACATCAGATCAGCTAAACAGAATTTTATTTGACATGATGGAAGTATGGAACCTTAGTATCTTTGGTGGTAAGTTTGTTCTACATCAAGCAAGTTAAGTGCCAAATATAATTCTTTCGAGAGTTCCTCTATTACATTACATGTTGGATCTTTTAGATGTTTGGAATTTTGATTCAGAGCTCTTTTCCTAAAAAATGGACCTCTCGATTTGGTCGGAGTATGTATGAGTCCATAAATTCCTGACCCCTTGTTATAAACGTTTAGGATGTGTGAGACTCCCATATACAAATAGATTGTTAGACTACAGATTAATAACCTAGCTCTCTCATTCAGAGAAGATATTCTAAATTATCACACAACCAAGTAACAAGAAAAATGAAACAATTATAATTCATAATTGGTTTTACTTGTATATTCTTCCCATTAACAAAAAGTAATGAAGATTAGAAACAACTTCACAGAAACCATTATCTTAATCAAATTACCAAAGTTTTTATTGCTACAAAAATGGAATCAATTATAATCACCATGGCATGGGGGCATGGGGGCATGGGGGCATGGTACATGCAGTCATGCATACAAGTGTTGAGATTAATTCCAAGTTCGGGTTGCTTCTTGTAACTGGGCCTTGTTTTGTTATAAGTCCAGCTGATGGGTTTATTTTATTTGGCCCAAAGGCCAAGCTTGCTTGCCACAACCGACGTCATCAGAGGGACAACGAAATTTGTTAATTGAAAATAATCATGTGTGAAATTAATGTGATGAAGCTTCCAGCGGGAGAAAGTAGATGAAGTTTTTGACGAATCATACATATAATAGACAAAAAAGTTGGAGTTATATGATTCGTGATTATGAAGGCAAAGTAATACAGATGAAAGTTCAGTCCCGTGGAATACAATCACCACTCATGACAAGTCATAGCTCTAAAAAATAGCCTTAAAATGGCACGACAATTAAACCTCAAAAATATCGAAATTGAAGAAGATAATCTTTCTCTTATAAATGCTCTCAAGGGTATCTGACAAAACTCTTGAGAGATTGAGATGGTGGTCGCAGACATCTTTGTTGACCTCCGTTTCTTCCATAACCCTCAGATTAGACACATTTTCAGAGAGATTAACGGTTAGGCTGATAAAATTGTTAAACTCGGTCTCATTTCTTCAGTGTCTATGATGAATTCTGACATAGAACTTCGTGTTCTCATCCGCAAGGATGCTCTAGGCTGATCCATGTATAATCGCAAAGATCTATCTAATTCTTTCCTTTTAAAAAGAAGAAGAAGAAGAAGATTTTCATACCATACCACATTACCAAAATATCGTACCATAAAAACACGCTTTACAGATTCAAGGTTGCTTTCATATTCATTGTATATACTTTTGTACTTAATCCATTACTTTTTGTCTACCCTTTGTTCTAAAAAGTTGACAAAGACTAACCACTTGTGTGCTAGTAGCCTAATTAATACACCTTATAGTCTTCTTTCAAGGACTTGTTATGAGTCCAAAGTTGAGTTTGACATCATAGAAGAAGGAAGGAAGGGAATGTTGAGTACTCCAAGTTGACAAAGACTAACCACTTGTGTGCTAGTAGCCTCCAAACACATCCTTAATCCTCCTCGGAGACACACACGCAAATCCCACATGAACCGCATTTATTGAGTGAGGATAATCGTCCACCGACGCCACCTCGTTGTACCTCGCTTATCATTCCCCTTTTCCAACAATATTAAACAAACATTCCAAAATGTCAAAATAATAAAATCCAGGTGCTCTTTCTTATATAACAAAAAAAACTTCATCATCCTCTTTTCACATTCTCATCTCTCCAATCTTCAATGTTAGCAGTTGTATCCTTTCCTTCCACTAAGCACTCCCTTCTCACCTCCACCCGCATCAAATCCGGCAATCCCTCTTCCTCCTTCCGCTGCTACGCCACAACCGTCGCTTCGCCGCCTCAAGCAAGCCTGTACGAGGTCCTCGGAGTGCGTCGTAACGCCTCTCCGTCAAACATCAAGTCGGTTCAAGGGTGTAGGGTTAGCCCGACCCGGAACTGGGAAACGGATCACTGTTGGTAGAACATGCTTTCTTGTGTGATTTATTGCAACCTTGTATAGTTTGGATTATAGACTTTTTAGTCCAATGTTATGTTGTTTAGTGAAATATTTTTATATTGAAAATGTACTGAATTAGACGACCGTCAAGATTTGCATTTTGCACAAGTTTTTTTTGAAACGTGATGCAAAGTTCAAACACACATGATATATGAATGCGTTAATAAATGAAGAGCTTTATAATATATTTGGAATGTTACAACTTCAAGACTACGAGAACAAACACGAATTTAAACATTATAATGAGAAATATATATATCTTGTTTTCCAATCAAATTACATACTCTCATGTAAAAATGTATTTACATGAAGGGTAGAGCAGTTTGTGATTCTTGGCACTTTGCAGCTAGAAAGGTTCTTTAATTGACAACTTTGGGCGGTCATGACGTTTCTCTGTCCTCACACTTCACAGGGTTCTACTTGATGTCAAAACTCGTCATGCTAACGTGTTGATGATTATAAAGCTCACCATTGTACCTTGAAAATAAAGCTCGCGAGAAGATGAGAGTGTTTTAATACGATCAATGTACTGGCACTTGGAAACATAGAACCTAATACTGATTGAGCCTCGTTTAATACACTTGCTTTTTGACTTCGTTCAAGAAGAGAGTTTAATCGCTTATAGCACAATGAGCACCCCATATGGATGTCAACTAGCTCGGCACCTCGTCTACAACAAAGTGCGACCCCTTAACTTACACAAATATCTAAACATTGAAACCAAAGACAAGACGTCCAAGTACGAGATCATGGCGACCTCGATACATCAAGACTTTAACAAACGCGACATAACGCACGATGGAACGCGTTAACTCTTACAAATGGAACGCGTCGTCTTCAATCTTCGCGTATATAACGAAAGCACGAACTCTGATTAAAGCACGACAATCAAGCTGATTATGCAAGCTGCTGATGCAAGTAGCTGATACAAGCAACATACTCATGCACCTGGTAGCTGACAAGCAGTTGGACATAACTTAGCCTAGTAGGTTTGTTTCCTCTATAAATAGGCATGTATAGCGTTTATTTGAAGGATCTTTTCCCTGACTCTTAAATATCGGTTAAGGTCGGAAGTCTGTGAAGGTCCTCGGGTATATTCAACTCGTCGGTTTGTAATCTTTCTGTTCAAATCAATAAAACCAGTCAATTCAACCAAAACCAAAACCAATTAGATTCAATTCAATCAATTCAACCAAAACCAAAACCAAAACCAAAACCAAAACCAATTCAATCAATTCAACCAAAACCAAAACCAATCAGATTCAATTCAACATGCCTGTTAAACCCGGGTTCCATCAATTACTAACCGTAATTAAGTATTTAGTTTCTGTTGTTGATGTTCTTAACATGTATCTTAGGTAGACTTGGGAAAATATGACCCGACCTGCAAACCCGACCCGAATCCGCCCGATTTTTTGTGCTCTTAACCCGTTAAATTAAACCTGAAACCCGATTTTGCTGGGTCAAAAACGGGTCGGGTCGGGTCAACCCGTTGGGTCATTCCAAAAAACAACTAGAAAATAAAATAGGAAAGAAATATGAAAAAATCGGGAAAATGATAGGAAATAAATGATATTCTGTTGCTATGTTATAAATTCGGTTTTTAAAAACGGGCTTAAAAATAAGGCAAAACGATATTTTGTTGCTATGTTATAAATGATATTCTGCTGCTACGAGGGTAGACAAGCTTTATACATACAAATTTAAATAGAGCCACCAACCACTTAATTTTTAATGAGATTTATTACTTCTTCTAGTTATTATTTAAATTTTTAAATTTTGTATAATCATCATCACTATTCACTAGTTCACAATATTTTAGCCCAATATTAAATGAAATTGCGAGCTTTCATTCTTGTATGGATTGTTTAATAATTGTTTAGTGATTACATAAATTTTATTATACGGAATATTATTTAATAAATTAAGAATTTATATAAACTAGAGTTTATGTTGGAGACTAGAACTTATGGATGATTATTTAATAAAGTATAATATACTTTTATATACTTACATTAGAAATTATATGGTTATCGATTGAACATTATACATTGTTATATGTCTGTTAGTTTGAACAACATGACACAAAGTTCAAATATAAGAAAATAAGTCATTTTATTTTATACCGAAACTATGCGTAAGCGCTAAAAGGTCATGTGGGTAACTTCCAATCACAACTTCTAACTTTTCAAATTGCACATCCTTTGTAAAAAAAAAAACTAGTGATAACTCTCTAACTTGTCGCAATATGTATGGTCTACAACATCGATGTTGATTATTGTTGAAAACATTATACAACTTAGTCTTATTAGGCATATAAAGTACTAATAAGATCTTGCTCACACCAAACAAGGCTCGAAACTATGCGTAAACGAACGCTAAAAGGCCTTAAATGGGCTTAAGGCCCAATTCGGCAAAACGACGCCAAAACGATGTCGCAATGGAATGAAACTTGATTTCAATGCCTTTCAGAGATATTTGACCACGTGTGTAACTCCCAATCAAAACTTCTTCATTTTCAAGTAACACCTCATTTCTAAACATCAAACTGGTCATCACTCTCTAACTTGTCGCAATATTTATGGTCAACAGCATTGATGTATTATTATGTTTGAAAAAGTTATACAACTTAGTCTTATTAGGCATATAAAATCACAATAAGGTCTCGCTCACACAAAACGAGGCTCGAAACTATACATAAGTATAAAAAGGAATAAAAAATGGGCAATCAGACCCGATGGGTTGATCCGAACCGGAGATAAACCCGTCGTAACCCGACCTGTTTTGACCCGATAAATTTTAAACCTGAAATGACCCGACCTGAAATATACTAAACCCGATGTACTCTAACCCGAACCCGACCAGGTCTAATCTTAGGTCATCAAAAAACGTAATTTTTAAACTGATGGTTTTTTCAGTTTAATCTTTCCTAAAATACACAAGTAATGAAGGTAGTTAGTTTACCTCTCAAAAAACCAGCTCTCACTTCCTCATGTAGACAGTAAACGGTTTCTCAGATTTCGTGTCAGAGCAACCTCTTTACCCGCGTATTTGTTGCAAAATGTGGGGATTCTAATTGCACTCAAATGGACTGATGGACGGGTTGAATGACCATTTTCATTTTCCGGCGGAGCTGACAGCCGCGCGGAGCTTAGCGCTGCGCGACACTTAACACCGCCACATAACTCACGAATTCTGCATTCGTGAGGTTTTCTTAACATTAATTAGGACCGGTTTAATTAAATAAAATATATATGAGGCGACCGGTTCAATTTATTATTGAACCGGTTCAGTAATTAATTGTATGGACCGGTTCAGTAAATAATTTTTCGGATATCCGATTTTGAAATGATAATCCAGTCTAGCATACCTCACGAATTCAGAATTCGTGATGTGTTAGAGCATAAATCCGCAGTTCTGTCACGAATCTAGGGCTATGATATGTTCGCATCTCGAGGAAAATACAGACCTCACGAATTCATAATTTGTGAGCTTGTACATAATGAATTCGCAGTTTTGTCAGGAATCTAGGGCATGGATATGATCGGTTTCTCGAGGAAAAAGGCTTGAAGACCTCGCGAATTTAGAATTCGGCTACTTTGCATGCCCTAATTGATTTAGTCGGGTATATATATAGTGTACGTGATGGTAAGGTTGGGAGAAGAGGAAGGAAGAGAGTAGGAGAAGAAGAGGAAGGAGAATCGACATTATTTCAAATAAGAGATTCGATAAAAGAAAAGAAGACAATTATGGTAAGTTACATAATGTACTTGTAATTTAATAGTTTCAGTCAATATTTTAGTTTTGTGAATGTATATATATATAAATACATTGTATGTTAGAATACGTATCCAAGATTACAATTTTTTAAGAGTGTGAAACGTCATGATGTGTACGTACATATTGTAATGTAATTTAGAGGTGGTGAAGCTAATATTTGTGTACTGTATTTTTAGAAATGGAGTTAGAAAGTAAACTGTTGTAGATGAATTTGAAGTAAAATATGCATCCCGAATTGAGGATTCTGGAGTATGAATTATGCCTTGCGAATTTAGGATTCGCGAGGTAGTTAAGAATACACATTGTTCTGTTTTAGCATTATTTATGTTATTTTAACTGAATTATTTAATAAATCGGAGTACAAAGTTCATGAGTTATATTGCACATCGTTATTTGTAGGAAGACTACACATCGTTATTTGAAAACGATTACGTGTGGAATAACAAAGAAGATGTGTTATGTTGGGCACGTGGAATAGGTACAGAGAACAACATGGTCTTAATAATTGACCGTTCAGGAGAGAACTATGTGAAGCTTACATGTGAGAAATATGGGGCTTATCGTGGGGTAAAAAATTTGTTGATTCGCAACCCGAGGTCCAAAAAAAGTATGTGTCCGTTTCGCCTCCATTGTCAATGTGAGGATAACGAATGGACATTGAGAGTGGTGTGCGGGTGTCACAATCACCCCCTCCCAGAAAGACTGGTGGGTCATGCATATGCCGGAAGAATGAACGAGGAACAGAAAAGGGATATCATTTCTCAGATAAAAGCGCATGTGAAGCCGGCGAAGATTTTTTTATTTTTGGCAGCGAAGCATGGTGGACGGATGATTACGTCGAAGACTGAAATTAAAAATATGTGTTACACTCTACATCTTAAGGAGATGGATGGAAAAGATGTAACAGAGTTTACACGAAGTTGGTTGTTGGAGAGGGGTTATATGGTACGATCCCGTGCTATGTCACACGACAACGACATAATTCAAGATTTTTTTTGGGCAAACCCGAAGTCGTTGTTTTTGTTGCGGTTATTCCCATATGTCATCATCATGGACGCTACGTACAAGACGAACAAGTATGATAAGTGTATATGTTTTTGTTTAATTTGAATAATTTGTTAGAAAGTGTGTAGTAATAAATATTATGTGAAAATGCAGGTACAATATGGCGTTGTTGGAGATTGTAGAGTTTACTTGCACCGGGTAGACGTTCAACGTTGCGTACTCGTTCATGGCACGAGAGAACTTTGACCACTACAGGTGGACTCTCTTGAAGGTGAAGGAAATGTACGATCACATTGGACAAAAACCTGGAGCTATTGTGACGGATCGTGATCTGGCGGAGATTAAGGCAATTGCTGAGGTATTTCCTAATGCAAAACACCTATTGTGTTGGTTTCATATACTGTGTAACTGCAAGGCACAAGTAAAAACAGCAACGGGAAACCATAATTTTGCTGAAGCGTTTGGGAATAGTTGTAGAGGTGTATTCAACTCTAAATCAGTAGAGACGTATAATATCCGTGTCGCTGAGATAAGGAAGAAGTATCCAGGATTTTATCCTTATTTAAACGAGACGTGGTTGTCTCCTTACAAAGAGCGCATTGTACGGGCATGGACGGACAATATATTTCATTTGCTTACGAGGACAACGAATAGGTATTACTGTTGTTATTTATGTATGTGTTGAATTTGTATATATAATCATGTCTTACAATTATTGATATTAATTATTAATCTGTATTGTAGAGTTGAAGGTGCTCACTCGAGGTTGAAAAATTTCATAGACAACAGTGTTGGTTCGTTTAACACCATAGCACAAGAGATCCACTCAACTATCTTAATTCAGATTCTGGGTATTCAGCGGAAAATGGAAATGGATGTCAATACCAGACTCTCCAAAGTTATTCGCATGGAAGGAACTGGGCGGTATACATATTATGTGGAGCTCGTAAATAAGGTTTCAACTGACTGTATGAATATACTTATGGAGACCATGGATAGGATCGAGAATCCTTCCAAGGGTTTCCACCCTCATGCGTGCAACGATAGATGGTGGAGAAATGTAAGAGGTCTTCCTTGTGCACATGATTTGTACAACTACATGAGTATGGGGGTGCCAATTCCTTTAGGGGAAATTCACGACTTCTGGAAACAAATTGTTTGGCATAAACCAGCAGAAGGATATACAGTCCCCCTAGATGAGGAAAATGAGGTGAACAATGGTTGCAGACGTCCTTTGCAAGAGCCGCCACCGGGATATAATAAAAAAAAAGGCAGGCCACGTATGACTCAACCTGAGAAGAGGGAGCAGACTTGGTATGAGCATGTATCAGACAATGATAATATAGGTCGGAGGAGGTACAGAAGGCCAAAAGGGGAGATATTTGTGGAATCCGACGAAGAATTTGAGGACGAGGACGAGGACGACTTGGAAGACGATGCTGATGATGAGCGGTCAGGTGTAAGTCAGGGTATTGATTATAAGAAAGTGTTTGGCCAAAACCAGATAGATCATTTCATGTTTGGTTACATTACGAACTACAAAACCGTAAGGGGAGATGGTCATTGTGGGTACCGATCTCTTGCATGGCTTCTTGGTTTAGAAGATGAGGATTCATGGAAACATGTGCGCACAACAATGGTGAACGAGGTTCAAGAGAACTACAACTTTTACAACAACATTGGTTACACATTCACAAGATTACATGTATTGGTCCAGCGTATAGGTGGGTTAGGGCAATGTACAAACCGAGAGTTTTGGATGGAGATGCCTGCTTGTGGATTTATAGCTGCTACAACATTCCAAAAAGTTATGTGCTGTTATCATGGGGCGGTTCACATACTACGCTCCCATTCTACTCCAAGGGTAGCCCAGTAGAGCCGAAAGACGTAATTGTCATTGCTTTGGTGGGAAATCAAGATCATTACATACCGGTTAGTAAAATGAGATGTACTTTAATTATTTTTCGAAATCGTATGACTTGGAATATTTTTGACATTATATTTATGTTTTATGCAGGTCAAGTTATCAGATAACGCTCCTATTCCTCCGGTTGCTTATAATTGGACCCACCACCATCATTCGAGCGTAAGCGGTTGGGAACATCAATTTCAGGATCGTATAAACCATTTCCAATATTTACGACAGCTACACAGCAGACCTTTAGCGTAGTCGATGCGTATCTTCATTATTCAATCTGTTTGTTGGTATGTTTATGTAGTATTTATTTTGACTGTTGTAATCAATATGGTAAGAATTTTTGAAACGCTACCAACCAATATAATTTCGTAAAATAAGACATATTCCGTTAAAGAGATTCATCATAACTTCTTACTGAAAATAACAACTTCCTTGCATAAACAAACAAAGTACGACCCCCCCCCTCTAATGCCTCGAAAAGCCGTAGCTGCAGCGCCCGGTTCGCTAGGTCGGCCTAGAAAACTCTCGGGACATCAAAATCATCATTACAACAAGAAGGATAACCGTAAGAGTTTTAGCATATCTATTGCTTTGAACTGAATTTGCGTATGGCATGGCAGGAGCTTGAAGAACCTCTGTCGGGTATACCTCCCCTGAACTCAACATTTTCTTCTGGTCCTCGTACTTCTCCTTATACCAAGACAATTCGAATTCCAAATCATCGATTGTCATTAGAAGCTGACTATTTTTTTCGTTAGCCGCATCTAAACGCTTCTTCAATATGTTTACTTGGTCCGGGTAGTCGCAATCCTGTATTTACAAACACAATCAGTTATGCACATACAAATTTTCGACCACATATACATAAGAAATAAAAGTTGGAAGCAGTATACCCCTAAATAATCGTAAAATCTGTCAACTTCGGGAACCGAGCGAGAGGAGTTGCTAGAACCTTGACTGACCATATTTCTTTTGGTGTTTGGTTTAGATGAAAATTTATTCGTTGCACATGGACATATATATAGGGAAACAAAACCTCACGAATCCATGCTTCGTGAGGTTTACGGTTTTTTGAGGATAGAGCAATATGTCAGGACTCTACGATTTTGGGAAATTGTAAATTCCACCCTCACGAATTATGAATTCGGGCCCTATTCCAGATATGATTCCATCAATTTTTCAGAAGATATGGCAGAGGTTTGTACTGAGAAGGAAAATGTATATTCCACACCTCGCGAATTCACAATTCGGGCCCTATTCCAGAAAAGACTTGATAACTTTTCAGAATTTAGGGCAGAGTAGTCTGTATTTTTGTAAAAAAGTATATTCCACACCAAAAGACTTGACAACTTTTCAGACTCTAGCGCATAGTAGTCTGTATTTCTGGAAAAAGTAGATTCCAAAACCCCGCGATTTCACAATTCGGGAGCTTTAAGATAACATTACATTGCCCAACTTTTCAGAACATAATGATTCTGTGTTTCCATTTCCGGGAAATAGTATATGCTAAAACGGACGAGTTCTGCATTCGGGTGGTCGGTCATCTGAATAAATATTCTCAACAGAATCGTTTGTTTCTTCATCACCATCACATGTTCCTCCGTTGTCGGGGAATTTATCATTTTACATCATGTAAATTGTGACAGGATATTGGAATTCCAACCAGCGGTTCAGAATCGTTAGTACATCTTTTTCCTCTAAAACCTCTTTGATACGATTCATACGGTTCGGATTTGAAGGGAAGTAAAATATACGACCAAGAGGTATACTAACATATCCATTGTTATACAACATATATGAACAACTTTGTACAGTCATAGCACACTTACGGTGCAAACGAATAGCTAACCTGAATATTCGACCGCCCTCGTAAGTGATGAACTGATTTTGAATTTGGGGATCGCGGAATAGGATGCGACCTCCGTAATGCAGTTGCAAGTGCATTTCAATCTCATCATTCATTTTGTAGTTATTTGTGTACACATTCCATTGTCTTCTAATTGTCCCGTCTATTTATAAGGTTTCATGATGTTTCTTATTTACAAATATTATGCAAAACCGCCAATAGATATGACGAATGCAGAATTCGGGAAGAGTTTACTGAGGCCATTGTGATAGCTTACGAATTCACAATTCGGGAACTTTGTGGAAAGCATTTTCGTAATTTGGGGAGGACTACAAGGTTGCATGACGTCTATAAATGGACGACTCTAAATCAAGGTGGGACAGCAGATAGTTTTCACTCTTTCTAACTATAAGCTATTGAAAATCATGTCCGAACTCAGCTCATCTGGAAGCAGCAAAGTTAAAATGTGCCAATGCAATAAGGCAGCCGTAATGGCGGAGTCGGAATCGAGGAGAAACTTAGGCAGGAAGTTCTGGTCGTGCCCTGGCACCGGTTATACCATGTGCTACTTCACTCAGTGGATCGATCCTCCTCATCCCGAGTACTCACAAAACGCCATAAGAAAACTACTGCAGCGTATTTCTTCGTTGGAACATGAAGTCTCTACTCTAAGGGAGACCATGGCTCCTAACGATCGCGCCGACTAGGCTTTACTGTTTTAAAGTGTAAGTGTGATCTTCTCTGTTCGTCTCAGAACTACGTACCCCTTCGTTTTCCAATGTTTCAGATTTACCATGGTTGTAATGTTTTAATTGCGCGAATGTTGTTATATTGTAGTTTCACCAATGTTGTAATGTTTGAGTTGTATTAATGTTGTAACGTACGTCTGAAATCCAACTTTGAATGCGAATGTCGATTTGGACGTACGGATCTGGAGGTAGTTCTGCAATTACAATCAATTCAACTTTGCTACAATTCAACCCTCACGAATTCACAATTGGGGCCCTTTTCCAGATATGATTCCATTACCTTTTCAGAAGATTGGGCAGACGTAGGTTTTCATTCCCGCGGAAACCATGAATCAACCCTCACAAATTCCGAATTCGGGCCCTATGCCAGATATGATGCCATTACTTTTTCAGAAGATGTTGCAGAGGTTTGTACTGAGAAGGATTGGATTAGATTCCAAATCCTCACGAATCCACAATTCGGTTGCCTGACAACAAAATAATCGAAAACTACGAAAAGCTTTCATAACAGGACGGAATGCAGAATACGCTACAACTTCATAATTCAAACCTTAATTTGCGGTAACACGTAATTGAAAACAAACTTTCGGAATAGAGCATGCATGATGTCTGTCATGCGTCATTCAATACCCAGATGTATGGCCTCTATTAGAACCGTCAAAATAGTTCGTAGTTGGCTCTCTGGACGGGGGAGAACCATAACTTCGGCTACTACCTAAACCAGTTGCACTTGGTGTTCTGAAATCTGCAAAACCATAACCTTGACTTCCATGTTGTTCGGTGAAATTGAAGGGTTCAAAGGATGATTCAGGTTGGCTGTATGAACCGGGCATGTAGGAGCTAGGTCCGGGATTGCCGAGATTGTACGTTCAAAAGGTTTGCCCGCCGCTATATCTTCGGGGTGATCCGTCATGCCCTTGATCTTTGGGAAGAACCAACGCCTGTATTACGGAATACCTCTGGAAGACCTGGAGTCATGACCGACCCTATTACTTGCATTATAATTTTTTTCAGTGGATCGTCATCTGCATAACCTCGAAGTACTTCCACATTCTCCAAAATAATTGATTCAATGTGGTTGAGGCGTTGTTCAAGTAACCAGATGGTTGGAGTTAGTAGTTGTCACAGTGTTACAAGTAGTTTTTAAAAAATGACATGTTATATGAATTTTACTTACACGGACAGCTTGCAGTGCTAATGGCCTGGGTTGTTAGTCAAGTTCAGCGACTAGTTTCGTTGACTCTGCATCGTTGTAAGGATGAGAGTGTTCTCTATACCAGTCCATATAATCGCTTGAAGTTTCCCAAACTTGATTGCTGATGGGCAAATCATCTTCTTCCAGGCAGTGTTCGAACCAAGTTCCAAAATTATTGTCTGCCCAGTGATATTTCACCTTATAACCGCCTAAATTTCTTGATGGTCTGTTACTTTGCACTGGCTCGATAGGTGGATTTCTCGGTATTATCTGTTTTCTTCCAAATTGTCTGACAAACCTATATGGGTTATAACCTTCTTCCATACCCAGGTATTGCAGCGTCCCTTTGTAGTAAGACACTTTGAATGCGCGTTTATTAACCACTTCCTTCCACGACATCCAACATACCTACAAACAATTTGTATTTATGAATACATGGTATACGAACAATATTAGGTACAAAGCGGGAACTAGCTCGAACCTCGTCCACTCGCATTAAATCTAGTTGTTTTCGTATTCCTTGAATCCTCTCTTGTGGTGACTTTCTAGCACGACGTCGATCGTTACAGTAAGCGTACGGACCGGGAGTTGTAAAAGATGGATCTGCTGTTTCATGACCTTTGAACATTAGGAAGTACGCCCATATCCAACTCTCAAAAGAATTACAGTTAATTACTCCGTCATTTCAATTGCTGACATGAACAACGTAGATGACCCTCCCACATGGCTTGGTACCTTAGTTATTAAACGAACCTTTGGTGCGTTTTGGTATTGTCCACTTACGAACTACATTCGATCTAATTCTGAGCTTTTCTGGGAAGGTGGTTCAATCCATACAAGTGACAGTGTAGCTAGGTCACAGATCCTAGCCCTATTATATGATGAGTATGAATGTTTGTTTGTGGAACATGTCCCCGGGGAAAACTAAAGCACTTTGAGATCTTGCTTAAGAAGTTTGTAACGCACTTTCCTTGTATTTCAGTTACTAATCTTATGGAGCAGCTATTTTTTTATTTACTACCCACGTACAAAGCTTTTTGAAATACTAAACTTACTCACGAATGCAGAATTCGCCAGGTATCACGAATGCAGAATTCGCCAGGTATCACGAATGCACAATTCGGGATATCTGGGTTCATTCTGCATTTTCAAAAACACTTTCTTTTTTTACGTAGTGTATGTAATTAATTTAAGTTGAATAATAAGAACTCATCTTCGAACAACTACTGTTTCAAACACCGTTAACAGTAATGAAGAAATTTTTTTTAACTACTTGAATTTGTAAGAGACAATGTTTGTAACGAACATAACGTTTTACCGAGAAACGCAAATACCGTGTTCAACACCAAAATGTGACGTACTAATACATCAAATGTAATACGTATCATCAAATAAACCATGTCTTATTGAACACAAAAGTTAAATGTCTAAAACCCGAAACATACAAAAAACAAGTAGCCATAAACATCAGACGATAAAAACATGAAAAACGCCAAACATCATCATCAAGCTCTGCATCATCAAGATCTTCCTCGGGGTCTGCCCCACCTGCTGCCTCGGCTGCTGCGTGCTCCTCCGCCATACGAGACGACTCCCCTCGCTCAAATATAGATCGAATGCTGGGTCCGGGTGTCGAAGAAGTCCCGGGATCCATCTGTGTCGCCCTAACAAGAGGAACATCATCGGTGGCAAGTTGCAAAATATTTCTCAACTGTTCCTTGCAACAAGGAGAGACTATCTGCAACTGTCTCTCGACGTAGGAAGTAATAAGAGCAAGACGCTGTAATTAAAGAACAATGACTACGTAAGTAGATGTAAACTCTATAATAAAATATTGTAACGCATGATACTAAAACAAACTTACCCGATGAGTGTCAATAAACGGAGAAGGAACAACATCGGGAGGGGCCTGCCTCTGTGAAAACCGACTGACATATGGATGTGATATCTGGAGGTACCAGTCTAAGTATGCAGGATCCACCGACCAAGGAGGAGAAGCTACGGGGCTCTCCAGAATGTACAGACAGAGATGGTCTTGCATCCTCTCCCAAAGATCCCACTCCTCAGCAAACTCCACAATATACTTGTTCTTCCCGCGTTTATTAATTGGTCGAGAGACCCGTGATGGTGGAATAGGATCTAGTGGTCTGCTCTGCTGTCGTCCGAACTGACGTACCACCCTATCCGGCATATACGGCTCCTGAATATCGAGGAACCTCAACGTTCCTCGATATGTAGAGGCCCTAAACCGGTCAACAAAATCTAGCTGGCCGTAAGGCATCCAACATATCTACAAGATTACAATGCAAATGTAAAAAGTTAACAATTTGCCAAGTTCAAATAATGTACGTATACAACTAGTCGTTAAACAATACTTACATCCTCTGGTCGATACTCATCCAGAATCCGCCTGTAAACATGGGGGCTCAACTCGTGCTGCGTAGCAATCCTGTCGGTGTGGTAAAGGGATGCGCGTCTCTCATCATCACCTGCCATATCACGCTGGAAGTTCGGGTTCCCCGGGAAGTAAATGAAGTACATCCATATCCAAATCTGATACAATTAATGCAAATCGTTAACGTCAGACAACTTTACAAGTGTATATCACTTCTACTATTACTACGTACCTGTAAAAGATAAGGACAACCGCCGAAACCAACCACTCCACTCCTAGATGCCTCGCCTAATTCCCGATACATATTTGCGAGGACAACAGCGCCCCAAGCCGTATCGATTACTCTCGTCGGATCGTCAAATAATGGCAACAAGCGGGTCTGCAGAAGGGTGGTGCTCTTGTCCACAAACAAACTACTCGACATAAGATACCACAAATATCCAGCGGCTATGCAATCAGGATCATCCTCGTCCTCAATCATCCGCAACACGTGGGGCCAAAAACTACAAGCCCTTACCCGACCCTGCCTCAGAGGCCCTGTCATGTTCCACTTATCTAGTGGGGACACATAACTGGGATCAACTCCGAACATGTACCCAAACAGATCATTACAATACCTTCTCTCTTGCATGGCATTAGCAAATGGACCTGTAGTCGCAGGTAATCCCTCAATAGAAAGGCCCAAAATCATTGCTACATCATGCAGCGTAATCGTGATCTCTCCCCAAGGAAAATGGAAGTTGTTCGTCTCCGGGTGCCAGTGCTCAATCAACGCTCCAATGAGGTTGTGATTCACAAACCCATACTGCAAATCCCTGTTACGTGTCAACCTCGTCTGCTCAGCGATCCAGAACCAAGAACCAGGAGGAGGATCCTGTGGTAAGTACGGCCTAAAACGTCCGAAATCAGTGGGCTGGGTGTAGCATCGGGTTCTCCGTGTGAACTCCTGTGGGGGATCGCCTGCTAGTTCCTCCTTTGCAATCTTATGAGCAATGTGCGCCTCGAAACTATGCAAAAAAGGATCGGGCAGAACGGGAGGAGGAGGTGGTGTATCAACTGGTGCAGAAGGTTGGGGGTCAGCTCTAGGAGGAGACTGAAGAACAGGACGTTCATCATCAAACCCAATCGGTGATCCATCCACAATACGCGGGGACTGTGACTGCAACTCAACAGCTGCAGTGGAAGTAGAGGGCTCAACTGAAGCAGGAGGCACGCTCATAAAGGGTACTACTGGAGGCTGTGAAAAAGATGGGTCGTCATTACAAATATCATCTAAGCCAAGGCCTACTGATGACTACACCTGATCAGAAGCGACAAGCCTACCCCTACCGCGACCTCTACGCCCCCGGGATGAACCAACACCCCCTCTAGACCCACCTCTCTTGCGGCCCGAAGCCGTGACTATGGCCTCAATTTTTTACATTTCTTATACAAATTAGTTATTTAAACACACACATGTCTATTAATATAACATTCTGTACTAACGTCTTTAATATCTTTTTACATGAAATCAATTCAACTTAACGTTTTAATCTCTTTTCAAATGCAACTTATGTTGTTACTAGTTTTCCTTTTTACAACACTATAAATTAAATGCTCAATAATTACATTTAGCGATTTTGCTTCATACCTACATAATTACACTACTTATACTATTTATACAATTTATACAATTTATACAATTTTTACCGTTTTAAAAACTTCATAATTAAATGCTAAATAATTTTTACCACTTTTAATTACACTATTTACACTATTTATACTGTTACTTACACTATTTATACTTTAATTACTATTTTATATCATGCCAAATATATACATTTACTATTTTATATCATGCTAAATAATTAAAACTTTTATATCATGCCAAATATTTACATTTACTATTTTTCATAACATTTCAATTACTACTTTAATTACTAGGATAAAACATTTAAAACTTATTAATTTTACATACCGCGTCGGAAATCCGTCGGGCTCTTTTCGGAGGAGGGGGATCAGCAATTAATTCTTCCGCCATCTCCACCGCCTCCGCTCCGACCCTTGCTGCAATGCTTATTGGGTCACCCTCAGAGCTCCCGATTTCTGGATTCGGGTGCCTCTGCCCATATTCATCTTCTTCTTCCTCCCCTACCGCAACCTTCCCCTTCCTCCTTTCTTCCTCAACCACTTCGTCTTCAACCTCCATATTCCCGGATCCATCTTCTTCCTCCGCCACCGCCGCACCCAAAGATCCACATCTCGCTAAAATATTCCCGGATTCCGCGAATTCTCCCTCACCGGCGCCGGCCCTTCCACCATCCAAGCCCGTCTCTTCTCGTCGCATCTCTCCTCCCGAATCTGCCAGTGCTTCACGCCGCTCCTCTTGTCTCGGACATACTCCTCCGGCCAAACCCGCCTCCCATTCCATCTCAACCGCCGGATCTACTCCTCCCACCAAACCGGCCTCCAACGCCTCAGTAACTTCTCCCACCGACCCGGGCTCCATCGCCTCCTCCCGATTCGGGCCAACTGCCGGATCTACATCCGACCCTCCTCCTCTACTCGGATCTGCAACTTCTTCTCTAGCCACCGTATCACCGCCTCCGTTCATCTCTCTCGATTGCCTCATCACCTCTTCAATTGAAATTTCCGGAGGCGATTCCTCGAAAAACCTGCCGGCCAATATTCCAGACCACCAATGGTTGTCCATTATTTTTTTGGGATGATGAAAAGACACCGAGTTCACGATTCGGATGGTTACTTATAGGAATTTCATCGTGTTTTTTTTAACCTATTTTAATCTCTCCCAAATTGTGAATTCGGGAGGTTCAAATTCAAATTTCAAATTCCACGGTCAAACTTGCATTTACGAGGCATATCCAATTTCCGAGATTTTTTACTATTCTTAGGATCTCACGAATGCAAGATTCGTGAGGTTTGCTTTCACAAATCGGAAGGTTTTTTGTCAGGATTTTATCTGTTTTTTTTAACTTAGTTTCATTCCTCCCGAGTCCACAATTCGTGAGGTTCTAATTCAAATTTTCAGGATTTTACGGTCAAACTTGTTCTGACGTGGCAGTTACAATTTCCGAGATTTTTTCGACTGTTACTAGCTCACGAATGCTCAATTCGTTTGGTTTCAATTTTTTATCTTCCAACCCCGGTTCAATACCCGATTTCTCAATTGCCCAAACAGGTTTACTACATCGGGTTCACTATTTCCGGTTCAATACTTCTGGTTCACTATATCCGGTTCCCTAATTCTGAACCGGTTTTTTTATATTTCTATTTTCCACGCTCACGAATTGTGAATTCGGGAACTTATATTAATAGTTTAATTTTCTAATCTCACGAATTCTGAATTCGAGAACTAATATTAATAGTTTAATTTTCTAAGCTCACGAATTCTGAATTCGGAAACTTCTGTAAATAGTTAAATTCCGCACGTCGCCCAACTCAGCGTGGAGCTGACCGACGCGCGGAATTTAACGCCTGACACACAGTGTGTCAGGAGTGCAATAAGCCTTTTCGAAAATGTGGTAAGTTAAAGGAACTTTTGTAATCATATTAAGATTTAAAATTGTATAATCACCTTTATTGACCAAATTAGTCTTGCTCAACAATTAACCTCGATTCATTATTTATAATCGTATTGTTCCAAGTTGATACCGGGACGTAATCGTATTGTTACAAGGTGCTAATTACCGTATCTTAAGGTTAGTTTAAGCAACACAAAAACAGCATTTTGCATAAAAAGGGCTTGAAGGTAAATATCCTAAGATTTCTTTTCATTTAATTTTTTCCTCTCTAATACAGTATAAAAAGGCAAAAAGGACGGCAACAGTTGAACGCCTCCTGAAAACCACAGGCACACAGCTCTGAAAATCCTTCCCCAATTCAAAACCCCGAAAAATTCCCAATGTTTCAAACCCTAACCCTCTCCAATTCCCTTCTTCAATTCCAATCTCCATCTCCTTCGTCCTCCATCTTCTTCCCTCCCAGACCTGTCCGCCTATCGACTCTCCGCAGCAGAGCCGCCGTCCAGGATCTCGAGCTCGAAGGCGCGATCGCTTCTCTTCCGACTCTCTACGAGGTCTTGAAAGTGAATCGCGACGCTTCATCAACAGAAATCAAAGCCGCGTACCGAACCCTAGCGAAGCTCCATCACCCCGACGCCTCCGACGAATCGGACGGCAGCGATTTCATCCGGATTCACCAAGCTTACGAGTCGCTCTCGGATCCGTCAAGCAGGGCGATCTACGACTTGACGCTGAGGTTAGGTGGGAGAGTTGGGAAGGTGCCGTCCATGTCGTTTGGCCGTGATTTCGTCATCAGAAGGCATCATTCCGGATATTATCCGACCCGAAGGTGGGAAACGGATCAGTGTTGGTGACCGAATCCTGATTTTCTTTGATTGCCGGCCAATTCGAGATTAGTGTCTGCCTTATTTTACAATTTTTAGTTTCTGCAACTCAAATGTCTGTTTTTATTTAAATGGTTAGTGGTAGGAAAAGCTAGTACATATGAAGATTGTAAACTTTCGTCTAACAAAGTGGAATACCGATGTTTTTATTGTCTTTCTGATTTTCTATTTTCAGAGTTCAGTTTCAGTATAAGCTCTGTTATGTGGAGATAACAGTAAATGTAGTGTCAGCTAAAAGAGTTCCTGCGAACTATACCACGCCTAAAACATGTTGAGTTTCTGAAGCTGAATTTTGCTTATAAGCGACATCTGATTTGGTGAAGATTGTGATTGCGCTTAGAAATTATTATAATATTATTATTCAATGATAATCGATATGGTTGAATGATTTAGATATTCATTTTGGTTGTTGAATTTGAGATTTTAAAATTGATTTCTTTGGTTTTGAAGGAGGATTTTCAAGTGTTATTATTGAGTAGATCTTGAGGCTGGAAGAAGACTTGATATAAATATAGAGCGTTTGACCCCGCACTCGAAAAATTATAACCGGCATCCGCTCTTGGGTGCGTCCAAATTAACGGGTCAATCTTGAGCGCACCCTGAATGCGGATTTTTTACCGTCAAAATGCTCAAAAATCCGGTTTAAGTTAGACGCAAGATGCGTCCAAAACTGAACCAGGTTTTTAAAAAATAGTTTTGAACGCACCTAGGATGCGTCCAATAACGGGTGCCAGTTATAAAATTCCGGGGGCGAGGTTTTCCCCGTAAATATAGGAAGAGCTAGAGACTCAGTTGAGTACCTCTTACCCTCTAAGTGGGCCTCTGAACTAGAGAATCACATGCAAGTGAGCTCTCACACTCAAAGGGGAGTAATTAGAAACAATCAAAGAATACTATAAATAGAGAGATAAGAGTCAAAGTTCGAATAGGAAAGTGTCTTGAATAGGCATGCACTTGAATGTATTGGAATTGGAGCATCCGGTGAGGTGTGATTTACACTTGGGTGTCGTAGCATTGAGGCGCCAAGACCTTGGTTCCTTTACAATGAGGCGCAAGAGTAGGTTGGGTTAGAGGCTAATCTGTTTCTTCCCTCATTATGGCACAATGGACTAGGGTGATGATGTCATGGGCCATGACTCGGTTCCCGGATCCTAGTCATTGGACCTTGAGGCGCTTTGTGGATAGGCGGTTGAAACTCATAAGAAGACATAATTCTAGGATTATGTACTCTTGTATGAATCACATAACACCTAGAATTATGTCATCTTGTAATATGTTATCACATGTCAATCTCTAATAGAATCAACTTGAGTACCAAACGCGTGATCCTAAAAAGTGAGAAATACTTTATGCAGAGTGGCAAAAGATTAAGATTACGGATATGTATGTCACCGGGTGAGCAGACAATTGCGTGAATCTTATTTTGTTTCTAGTTTTCTCAATGCATTAATGGCGAGATCAAATCATTAGTCAAGCTTTCTAGATCAACTTTCCTTGGCTATGGTTCTACGATCTAGTGAGGTTGCGTAGCTCATTGTCCGTATGAGCAAGTCGTTTCAGCGATCTGGTTATTCTAACTCAACTTGTCAAACAACCAATATGGATAGTGTAGATGTGTAGTGGTTCAAGGCCTTTCACTTACTCTTCCTTGAGCAATTCAGCTTGCAAGCCATGTGAATAAAGGGAAGATAGACGTGATTTGAGGCTTTGTTTTAGGTGTGACAAGAAGTACTTTGTTGGCCATTGTTGCAGGACAAATACTTTGAAATTATTGGCTTCTTAGGTGGATAAATGGCAAAATGATGAGATCAATGGCACAGGAAACTTTGAATGCGAGGAAGGCAACCATAATACAACCATAAATGGTGATGTTGATGAGGAAATCTATATCTTCATGCTCTCACATTTTTTTTTTTCGACCAAACAAAAAAACAATCCGTCTTAGTGCTAGCTAAGATATAACAATTTTATGGTACCTGCTACCGAGGGGTGACAATTTTGGTAGGAAATAAGTTACCGTGCGAATTGTGAAGCCTTCGTATTCACAAATTATACATCAATATTCATACTTTGGATGATGATAATGTTTATAATCAGAACGGTGATAATTTTGAACTTAAAATGAGTCAAGTCACGCGGTGACAATTTTGCAATGTATGTGAACTTTTTCTTTTTTGAAAATGACCTGAATGATAATAATAGCTAGATTATGAACATGATCGCTCAATTATTAATATTAGCTTGTTATTTGTGAAAACAAACACTTCACATTTCGTGCCGTAAGATTTATTCTCACCGAAACTTTTCTACGTCCTACCTACTATGAACATAAATATCCCTTGGTATTAAATACGACAAATATAGCAATTGTTGATTACTTTTGTTAAAACTAAGTGATCAAATTATATTTTAAAAATTTTAGGTAAAAGAATATCAATTAATTAAATTAAGATATTTATTTTCAAAATAATAAATGTGGCATTTTTATTGTTTTTTTAAGCTATGCTGATTTGTGAGATGACGTGGCTAATAATATGGCATAACTTAGAAGTCGACACATATAAATAGAACGTAAGAGCGACATGTGTCATACAATGCTCTATTTTAATATATATATATATATATATATATATATATATATATATATATAATAATAGAATATAAGGACGACATGTGTCAAATAATATTTTTTTACTAAAATATGTATAGATAGATAGATTCTACACAAAAAAAAAGAGAAAAAAAGATAATATAATGGTGAATAATTTGTTTTTTATCTACTTGATGAGGCTAAAGTCGTAGTGTCAAATCAAAGAAAACCCTAAACACTAACTAGAGTATAGCAAGTAAGTAGAGGTCGAACCCAAGGGAATCAAAACACCAAATCAATGCAGTCAAGTGAAATACCAACTAACGAACAAGTAACAAGTAACCAGGGGTGTTTTGATTGTATGGAACACAAAAGTAACTAGGAACAACCAGAGGAAGTTTGGGTGAGAATATTATGCGAAGGAGTTTCACCTAGCAAGTATCCACACAACAGTCAATCAAGTTGATCATAGATTTATCTCAAGTTCTATTCAATCCTAGGGAATGTTCCTATTCCAATCTTTAATATATCAGCAGGCCAACCGGTCCTGATAATACTTACTATTCAACAATCAGGGAAACCTCTCAAGATTAGATGAAATAGCAGCAAAGGGCACAAGAATCATAAGGATGCATGCAATAACTTACAACTGTCAAGTATTAACATGCAATCAATTCTCTTTCATAAAAGCAATCAACTACCAGATCATGCAGATATGAGTGTTACAATGACAAGGAATTCCACCGTATATTCCTACTCTAGCAATAGAAAATTATCAATCAAACTAGGTGATCAAGCTAGCAAAACTAATAGAAATCAATAGATGAAGAACAAGAGAATTAATACAAACCCATAGGAAAAGAACAAGAGTTTAGAAATCTCACAACTTAATAACTGAAGGTTTCAACCGCTAAGTAAAACAATGGAGATTAGTTCCTGCTAATGGTTGCAAAACTAAATTGTCTGATGGAAAAGATGATGATAAAGATGATGATAACTAGGGTTCTTAAATAGAGATTAACCCTAAAAATATATGGTAAAAGAAATATTCTAAACGAAATAATAAAATAAGGAAATAGAAATAAAACAAATAAAGGAAAATAAGGAAAGCCCGGAATGTCTTCGGCCTTGTTGTGGCGATCGCCATAGATGCCTGGCGATCGCGGTATTCATGTAAAGCTCTGTCGTGGTCTCTGTCGCCCAATGGAGATCGCCGTAAAGTCATGGCGATCGCCATGATCTCTCGAACTCATGTAACGCTTCTGTTGTAGAATGGCGATTGCCATAGTGATGGTGGCGATCGTCGCTGCTTCGCAGAATGTCTTCAAGTCTTCATGTCTTCAATCTTTGATCCTCTTCTTCTTCGGTTCTGGTCTTCATTTCTTCACTTCTTCATAAACAACTCAGAACATAACAATAGCTCTAAATACTTGTGATAACACTCCTAAACTAATGTAATAACACCTAGTTACGCCATACAAAGTGTAGCGTATCAAATACCCTCATACTTAGACTTTTACTCGTCCCGAGTAACTTACAGAAAAGCTACCCTCACAATAAAATGCTCAAAGCCTCAGGAAGTACAAGAATATTTCCTAGTGATTACATAACCAATAAGCTCCTCCAAACATAACAACAACAATCAAGAACAATGTGATAAAATAAGCACATACCCAGAACTACACCTTATTCCTCCAAGTGGCCTACCCGAATCCTCCTATACGCTCCTTCTTATGTCTCCATACGCCAAGATGACAAAAATCCTAAAACACTCAATTTTTTTTTATAACACTCATCTTGCTTGGGCGCCCTTTCGGGTTTTCATCCCAACCACTCAATAATTGTTCCAGGCTCACAAAACTCACATCACTCAAGACTTATTTTTGCCCCAGCCTAATGCTGGTCAAGCCACCTCCTTATTGCATAGATCTTGCTATTCAAGGATTTTGTATGCATTTTTTCAATTTTTGTGGCTTTTTCATACAATATATTCAATAAGTCATGCAGATACAACCAACACCCAAATAATTACATGTGAATACATTCTCCTCCCCCATACTTAAACATTGCATTGTCCTCAATGAAATGTAAGACAGAAAAACGAACCCAGGGAAGGAGACAGAAGACTCACATACAAGGTCGGATGACCTTCCTCCAATAAAACTCAAAGTGTGGTAGAATGAGAAACTAGATGAGCACTAAATGTAATCCAATAATGCATAGCTCATCTAAAGCAAAAGAAAGAATACCTCTAATGTAGAAGGTGACCCAAACAAATCAACTCCTTGCAAAGAACATGGTCACCAACAAGCTAAGCTCCAGCGAATGTAAATCGAGAATCATAGTACTAATGAAACCAAACTTGATGTAATACAACTCCTTACTTTCTTTTCTCTCATATTTTTTTTTTCCTGCACTCTATTATTTTATTTTATTTTATTTTTTTCGGTTTTTTTTTTTAGACGGGAGAGAAGACTTACAACGAGATTGGCTACTGACTGTAGCTGACCCTAAGCTTCGGTGATTTCCTCCTGTCCATAGAAAAACTAAAAAGAAAATTAAACCGAACAAAAACAAATAAAAACAAACTCAAACCTCGGGTTGCCTCCCGAGCAGCGCCTTATTTTATGTCGTGGCTCGACATGAAACTCAAGAGATTTAACTAACGTCATTTGGCTTTGTGAAAACCGTCTCTTGTCTGAATTCTCTCTTGAACCATTCATGGAATGCCTTGAATCTCGTCCCTCTTACCTTGACCACCTTGTCTTTAAAAATGAAGGTGGTTTCATTCACTTTATCCTCCTTGACCGTATCAGGCGGCTGTTTAAGCTCAATGTCAAGTGTCTGCACACTAGACATCAATGGTATCTCGCCTGGCGAGGTCAGTAATGGAGGGCGATTGCCCAAAGGATGTGAATAGAGCTTACCTTTAGGCTCTGGCTTAGCCTGACACTCCTGCATGTTAGTAGACAAAACAATATCTACTTTTGGGGGCTCTAAGAGATTCTCTAAAACAGGTTGCAATTCATCCTTACAAGTAGGCTTAATCACATCAATAACACATAGAGAATTCTTATCAATGAGATCCATATCATATATATTATATTCTACCTTATCCCCATCAAACTCCATAGAGAGAGTCCCACTATTAACATCAATTTTTGTTTGTGCAGTTTTCATGAAAGGTCTACTTTACAGTATAGGTGTGACATTATTAGCATGCTCCATGTCCAACACAAAGAAATCAGCAGGAAGAATCAGATCACTAACCATAACAAGAACATCCTGAACCACCCCTTTTGGGTATACAGTAGACCTATCAGCAAGTTGAATAACAGTTCCTGTTTTATGCAAAGGTCCTAAGCCTAGTGATTCATACAAAGAGTAAGGCAAAACATTGATTGATGCACCTAAATCTAGCATGACTTTGTCAAATTTAGTTTCACCAATCACACATGGAATGCTAAATATGTCTGGATCACCACATTTCTTAGGCATGCATTTTTGAAACACTGCAGAAACTTGTTCACTTACTTCAACTTTTTTCTTTCCTTTCAGTTTTTGATTTCTCTTGATAGTGAAAACTTCTTTCAAAAAGTTATCAAATCTAGGAATACTCTTAACAAGTTTGAGCAAAGGAATGTTTACCTCACACCTACTAAAGGTTTCGAAGATTTCTTTGTCGTCATCCAGCCTTCGAGTATCCTTCAATGCCTCAGGAAAGGGAGCAACAGGCTTCTGAGAGAATAGAGGTGGAAAATTCGGGCGAACATAATCATCAATGTACTCAGGGGTCTCCCGACGATTGCCATCAGCTCATGGCGATCGCGGTCGCACAAATTGGGGTTCTGCAGGAGAACCGCGATCGCGGATAATCATCCACGGTCGCGGATTCGTGACGAATTCACCATCAGCCTCTGGAGTGGAATGGCGATCACCATCTTCATATGGCGATAATGGTCGGGATGCAGATCCTGCTTTGCTCTCTGTAATCTCATGGCGATCGCCACTCAGATCTGGCGATCGCAGTTTTGGCACAGAACAGTCATTTAACGTTTTTCCGCTCCTCAAGAACACTGCACTGACGTTCTCTCTCGGGTTTCTTACCGGTTCCCTGGCCTCTAATTTACTCACAGCTTGAGCAATCTGTCCTAACTGATTTTCAAGATTTTGGATACTCGATTCCGTTTTAGCATTTTGTTGCATCACAGTCAGAGCTAAGGACTTGACCATATCTTCAACAGTCATAGAATTCTGAGGTTTAGGTAGCTGATAATTAATATTATGAGAATCATACCTTGGCCTTGGTTGCCATCCACCAACAACGTTTACCTCAGCATTCAGCTCTTGGAGTTGTTGACCACCACTTTGCAGCATAAAAGACTTCATCATATCTTTCAGTTCATTCATATCACTTTGAATTTTAGCGGGATCAAGTGAACTTACTGACTGTGTTATTTGCCTGCTACCAAACTGCCTTGAGCTCTCAGCTAATTCCTCAAACATTTCAGTAGCCTGAGGTATTGTCAATCTTAAAAAGTTACCTCCACAGGATGCATTCACCATTCGACGATCCTCATCAATCAGGGCACTAAATAAGTACATAAGGAGATCTTGGTCAGTATAACTATGGAATGGGCAGCTTGAGCAAAGCTTCTTGAATCTCTCATAATATTCATAGAGACTCTCAGTTGAGTGTTGTTGAAGATTCGTGATCTCTTTCTTCAAGCTGCTCAGTTTTGTAGCTGGAAAATATTTCTCTAAAAAGACCTTTTTCATCTTAGCCCATGTATCAATACTCCCTGGAGCTTGATAATAGAGTCAATCATTCGCAGCGTCTTTCAGAGGAAATTCGAAAGCTCTCAGCATGACCTGCTCCTCAGTAACACCTCTTGGCTTCATACTAGAACATATGGCATGGAATTGAGCCAAGTGTTTGTTGGGATCTTCTCCTGCTAAGCCATGGAAGTGTGGTAGCTCATGAATTAAACCTGCTTTTAGTTCAAAGTTCACACCTTCTTCAATCTCGGGAAACCTCACTGCCAAAGGTTGTTGGTTTAAGTCTGGGGCAGTGAGTTGCCTCATATTAGGCAATGGCGGTCCATGTCGATCACCCATCTCGTTCTCTTGGTTCAGAGATGCTCTTTGGTTCCGAAGGAACGTCCTTTCAATCTCTGGGTCAAAGGAAACAAGAGATGAATCAGTAGCATGGGTCTGAACCATAAAGGTTCACACCAAACAGTTGATAATTTCACAATTAACACAGAATCAGAAAAATTTCAATTCCCCGGCAACGGCGCCAAATTTGATGAGGCTAAAGTCGTAGTGCCAAATCAAAGAAAACCCTAAACATTAACTAGAGTATAGCAAGTAAGTAGAGGTCGAACCCAAGAGAATCAAAACACCAAATCAATGCAGTCAAGTGAAATACCAACTAACGAACAAGTAACGAGTAACAAGTAACCGGGGGGGGGGGGGGGGTTTGATTGTATGGAACACAAAAGTAACCAGTAACAAGCAGATGAAGTTTGGGTGAGAATATTATGCGAAGGAGTTTCACCTAGAAAGTATCCACACAACAGTCAATCAAGTTGATTATAGATTTATCTCAAGTTCTATTCAATCCTAGGGAATGTTCCTATTCCAATCTTTAATATATCAGCAGGTCAACCGGTCCTGATAATACTTACTATTCAGCAATCAGGGAAACCTCTCAAGATTAGATGAAATAGCAGCAAAGGGCACATGAATCATAAGGATGCATGCAATAACTTACAACCGTCAAGTATTAACATGCAATCAATTCTCTTTCATAAAAGCAATCAACTACCAGATCATGCAGATATGAGTGCTACAATGACAAGGAATTCCACCGTATATTCTTAGTCTAGCAATAGAAAATTATCAATCAAACTAGGTGATCAAGCTAGCAAAACTAATAGAAATCAATAGATGAAGAACAAGAGAATTAATACAAACCCATAGGAAAAGAACAAGAGTTTAGAAATCTCACAACTTAATAACTGAAGGTTTCAACCGCTAAGTAAAACAATGGAGATTAGTTCCTGCTCATGGTTGCAAAACTAAATTGTCTAATGAAAAAGATGATGATAAAGATGATGATAACTAGGGTTCTTAAATAGAGACTAACCCTAAAAATATATGGTAAAAGAAATATCCTAAACGAAATAATAAAATAAGGAAATAGAAATAAAACAAACAAAGGAAAATAAGGAAAGCCCGGAATGTCTTCGGCCTTGTTGTGGCGATCGCCATAGATGTCTGGCGATCGCGGTATTCATGTAAAGCTCTGTCGTGGTCTCTGTCGCCCAATGGTGATCGCCGTAAAGTCATGGCGATCGCCATGATCTCTCGAACTCATGTAACGCTTCTGTTGTAGAATGGCGATCACCATAGTGATGGTGGCGATCGCCGCTGCTCCGCAGAATGTCTTCAAGTCTTCATGTCTTCAATCTTTGATCCTCTTCTTCTTCGGTTCTGATCTTCATTTCTTCACTTCTTCATAAACAACTCAGAACATAACAATAGTTCCAAATACTTGTGATAAGACTTCTAAACTAATGTAATAACCCTTAGTTACGTCGTACAAAGTGTAGCGTATGAGTACTTGAAACTATATACGGAGTACTTTCCATAAAGAAAAACCAGTGCGCTCTCACAATTTGTTCTTTAGGCTGCGTCTATATGCACACGTTTTTTTTGCTAAATGCACACTATTCTGTGCGGTAAGAGTTGCAGTACACTTCTGTGCGTTAAGGATTACCGCACCAAAGGACTCCGGGGCATTGTTGGAATGTTTTCTGAAAAGTATATGATTCTGGTGCGGTAATTCTTACCGCACAGATCTGTGCGTTAACATTTAACGCACAACGTTAATACGAGATTAACCCCAAAAAAAAAACAGATTTTGATTAACTTAAACACCTGTGCGGTAACTCTTACCGCACATGATTTTTTTTTTTTTAATTAATAATTTTTTTTTAAAAAGTATTAAAATACTAATATCCTGTGCGGTAACACTTACCGCACAGGTTTAATATATTAAAAAAATATATAATATGGTGCGGTAAGTGTTACCGCACCAGTTTTAAGTAATTAAAAAATAATAAACCCAAATTCCCTCCCCGACCTTTCTTCCTCCGTCCCTCTTCTCAGTTTTTCCCTCCGCCGCCACAGTTCTTCCTCCGTCCATTTTCCCGTCGATTAAGCCACCAAATCCACAAATTGATGATGGATTCGAGCTCCCCCGAGCAAACCGCATCTTCTGGGCCCAAAAATCCGGCTGGAGACAAGGGTCCAAGCTTCCCGCCGACGGCAGCTCATCCAGTTGGTCCGCTGCGTATTCCACCTTCGGTTGACAGTTTTGCGGTACGATTATAAATTTTATTAGTCATATTCATTCAATTAGTATATTTGATTGTAATATTTTGATATGTTGTTAATATAGCGGACCCAGCTAGTGACTTGTGAGATTCGAGCTTTCTTGGAGACACCACCAGAGAGGAGGCCTGCAGATATCGATGAGTTCATGAGGCGTCTCCTTGGAGTTTTGACTGACGGGGATCCACCGATGGCTCCAGCTCCGGTTCGTCAATCTCAGCTTTTTCGGCATTCAATCCACGAGGAAGGCCAAGGTAGTGGGCAAGGTAGTGGGAATGAGGGTCGTGACTTGGAGTGATGTCAAATATTGATAGCAAAACTTGATTTTTTTGAAAAAGGCAAAAAACGACCAAGTACATCAAATATTGATAAAAATGGTTCAAAACGTCTCGAAACGACTAAGAAACGAAAAAAATTTGATTCAAAACGATATAAAACAAGCCAAATCGAAATTTGAAGGAATTCCGAACAAGTTGTAAAAAAGTGTAAAAATGTGGCCAAAATGATGGCATAATATGGCCAAATTGAGCAAATCTTAGCAAAACTTGAGTTTTTTGAAAAAGGCGAAAAACGACCAAGTACGTCAAATATTGATAAAAATGGTTCAAAACGTCTCGAAACGACTAAGAAACGAAAAAATCGACTCAAAACGATATAAAACAAGCCAAATCGAAATATGGATAATGAATAATGGATAGTGGGTAATGGATAATGGATGTCATATGTGTATAGTTTGGGCCCATAACGTTTTAACGCCTTAAAACGATGAAAATCGAAATTTTGAAATTGTAACATGACAACAAATACGGCGAATAGTTATTCCGAAAAATTATTATCGAAAACGTCAACGGGCCTAATAAGGCCTAATGAATTTTGAATGAGGCCCAAACACAAAAAACGACAAAAAATGACATAAAACGGCTTAATAAGCACTTAAAACGTAAAAGTCAAGAAATGTAACATTAATATTTGAGCATTACCAATCAAACGCTATCGTTTTTATAAGAAATTAACAACTTTAACACTTAGAAGTATGTAAACGAAGACTTTCACCTGTATGCTACTACTCTCAAGTATATAAGTTGTATAGTTATACTCATATGTATGTGATACCACTTTGTTACTAAAATGAACTTCATATAATGTGTTTATTTCATCTTATAACATTAGTTTAACACTTAATTGTTATCGTTTGACTCAACTGACCTCGTATTTCATTAGTATAATATGATTTTTTATCATATAACTCTTCGTAATCTCATATTACATTAGTAAAACTTGATAAAATTATTCACAAAACTCTCAATAACGACATATTTCAGTAGTATAACATTACTTTGGGTCATAAAACTTTTTATAATATCAAATAGTATAAGAAAACAACATAAAAAATGAATTTTTATGTAATTAGGGTTGGTACTACAACAGTTACCGCACCAACCCTAATACCCTAAACCCTACAAACACCAGAAACATTTGATTCTGGGTAAAAGGGTTGGTGCGTTAACAATTAACGCACAGAATCTGTGCGTTAAGTGTTAACGCACCAGTATCTGTGCGTTAATTGTTAACGCACCAGAATCTGGGCTGGGCTTGAATGTTGGGTTGGTCGTCTTTGTTGGGCTGAGATTTTTCTGTTGGATCTTGACGAAGTTGTGTTATCAGTTGAGCGTTTATTGCTAACGCACCACCATATTTTGCTTGAGTGTGTTACAGCTACCACACAGCTGTAAGTCACCTTTGGATGACCGAATTACGTTATTGGGCCTTTGTTGTTGTGGACCTTTTGTCTACATCGGCCCAAATCTAAGTTACCCTAGTAAAACTTTGGCTATAAATTCACTGCCTCAGTGAACCCTATTATCTCATTCTCACTGCGCCGTAAAATAATTAGGTTTCAAGTTCTTACTCTGTATTTCAATTAAAAGTCTCATTTTTTACTGATTTCGTTAGATATCTTCATTGTTTCTAACATGTTTTCTTACTTTGTATTACTGATTCAAACAACCATGGCATCATCTTCATCCTCCCCAGTTCCAGCAGAAGGCAGTGAGATCCAGTGCCCGAGTAGAAGGTGCTCAAGAACAATCAAGGTGTTCACTGGTAATGACAAGAACAATCCCCATACGTATGGACGAAGGTATACCACATGTCAGTGTAACTACATGATCGTGTATCTTGAGCCAGAATACGACAGTCATCATCTCCGAGTCATTGCAAAACTGTTGAAGGAAATAGCTGACCAGCAGTTGAAGCTGGTATATTTTCACCAGGCTAAGAGTATTGAAGTAGCCAAACACTGGATACAACAGAGGTTTCCCAATGACCCTGTTCCTAGTTTTTATGACAGTGACTCCGATTAGGGATCTTGGTATCAAATCAGTGAATCTCTGTTAAGTTTGTGTTTAGTTTAAATTTCAAGAATGAGTCTGTTGTCTTTCCTTAATCAGTCTGTTGTCTTTTTAATTTATGCTGAGTGTGTTGTAGTTTATGGATTCACTGATTTCACTTCACTGTTTCACCTACCTCATCTAACTCTACTGAAAACACTATTTAAAGCAAACAAGACAAGTCATTACATATTTCAAAGCAGACAAGACAAGTCATTACATATTATAAATCAATTCCAATCGAAGTCTAAAGATCAAGGCTACTAAACTATTACAAATCAAGTCATGTAGTCCATACGCTTTCCAACAGTAAAGCGGTATTGTCGAAACAAGTCCACTTGGCCAGCATATATCCCTTCCCACCACTTGATGTTGTCATCTGCAAATCTTCTCCACGAACCGGAACAACGTTGCAATGGTGCCCCATCACGGAGCCAAACCTAGATATACAAAGAAAATTAATCAATAAGTATAAATGATTTCGACGTTTCATGACGTTTGTTTAGATTACCACAGATTCTTACCGGTATCCAGTGATTACTGCATCCGACAAGAGCTATCCCAAAAATCTTCTGTGGAGGACCAGGGCTCACTGTAGACTGCCTTATTGGCAAGCATAAACACGGCGCATCCCTGGATAGTTGCACTAAACCAACATTATACACTATAGCAAACACCAAACCCATAAATGGCATGTCCATCCAAAATGGTCTCTCACAAGGACTTCTCATGTAGTTAACTTGAGCAATAAGATCATCCCATGTTCCTACCCGTAGTCCACGTCGTATGGGCTCCCATGTCTCTTTGTTTCCAAGAAGTTCCGCTGCCAACGCAACACGGATCATACGATATTGACTTTGTTGCATACCTGTAAGTAGAGCCATTGACCGATACCCACAATGTCCGTCTGAACGCACATCTTTCACAGAAGTCATGTAGGAAAGCCAAAAGTAGTCAATATTTTTCACCCCCAAGTTCACCCCCATATAACTTATGGCTTCTTCAATCTCTTCTTCATCTTCTCCTTCCTCTGTTTCGTTTCGATCTGGATAGCAAGCTCTTAAGGGCACGGCATTCATGTATTCGTCTTCTAAATCGATGGTCTCTGAAAACAATGGTTCAGGTTGGGACTGTGATCCGAAGTCGAACGACACTTGACTTGCTTGCTTTTTAGAACAAGTTGGTCGTTCACTTTGCCTATTTGCCTTCTCCTTTGCGACTTTTTGCGCATTCTGAGTATTTGTTAAGTCTTCTCTAACGTACTCGTGGTAACTCTTTTCCCTCTTTTCTCTCGGAGGAGAATTCCCATTTCGCTGCTTCTCCTTGTTCTTTGATCCCGACGACCTTCCTTTTCCTTTCCTAAACAAGTTTGTTGGCTCTACCAAAGAACTTTGTTCCGGATGCTCCAAGTCAATGTACAACTCACTTAATCTGAATAGAGTTCCATCCCTCAAATCTCCACTTTCCCATTTCGCCCACATTTCACGCATTCTGATCTCCGGAATAGACATTGAACGATTGTCGTCGGGTAAGGACAAATTTATTGCATCATCTTCCCATCTCAGTTCCTTCCAGAAGTCATGAAAATCATCCGGAACAAGAGGTGTCTTTGAACACAAGTTTGATTGCTCTCAACAAAGCCTTCTCACAGTCGGTCATTATAGCCTTCGGCATCACTCCCAAATTTCTACACAACTCATGAACGCACATCATCACAAACTTGTAATGCATTACTGTCTACTGAGCCATGAATGCATATGCGATGTTGAACGTCTTGTGCGTGCAAGTGAAACCAACCATCTCCACTAAAGTCATATCATACCTATTTGTCTTGTATGTGGCGTCCATGATAATCACGTGAGGAAACTTCATGAACAAACGAATCGACTCTGGGTGAGCGAAAAAAAGGACTTCAACCTCATTCGTCCTCGTGTTCCTCAAAGGTTGACAAAAATACTTGTTCTCTTTCTGAAAATTTAGAGACCACTGAGTAACTGACAATTCACCACGATCTTCAAAATTGATCTTCTGCAAAAAATTGGCAATCTGCTTCATGGATGTCACATTTTGCGGGTCTCTTTTCCTAAGCTGAATAAGTATGTTTTTTGGCGTCTTGCGATCATCCCCCGCTTCCCTTGCTATTTTCTCCTCCTCTTTGCTCATTCTACCCACGAATGAATTCCCATGAAAACTAGTAGGAAGGGTGTGGTTGTGACGACCTTCTACAACATTCACGATCCATTTATAACTATAAGACCCTTCTTTTATACGAACCCCATATAACTCAAATGTACAACCACATTTCTTCGATTTTCGGTGACGAAGCCTCGAAACCGGCAATTCTGGATTTTTTAAATTCACTTTCAGCCTACCCGATCTAGGTTTTCCAAACCTATCGCATACAAAATCAACGCAATATTTGCTAGATGTACGATGTACCAAAACTATTATTAAATCCCTTGCTCTCTGTTTTGTCCATTCCATCATCTCTTCTTTACTATCCCACATTTGCGCAGTACTAAAATGTGGTCTAAAGTCTTCTTCCTATATTGATTAAACTACATTACTTAGATACGCAATTTTAACTAATTAACCTAAATCTCATGCAATTAAATACAAAATTTAAATTCATAATATACTAACCAAAATCGGTAACGGAGTCCAATCGTCTAATGCAATTGATACATTTGCTTCGCCTTCTTCCTCTTCTTCGTCCACTTCCTCATCGACTTCTTCGTCCACTTCCTCTTCTTCATCGACTTCGTATTCTTCTTCCACGACCCCTGATATCCAATTGTCGTTACCATCATCCTCACTACTCTCATAATTATAAGACATTGTGGTGTGCATTGCAAAACTTCAACAGGAGAGCTCAACCTCTATATACAACCAAAAAATGCCCGTTGGAATTTTATGCCCGTTGGTGCGGTAATAGTTAACGCACCAACGGGCATAAAATTCCAACGGGCATTTTTTCAAAAAAACCCTGTGCGGTAACAGTTACCGCACAGATTATATTTATTATTTTCTTAAAAATTTAATTTAATTATTTTCAAATAATTATTAAAAAAAACCGGTGCGGTAATTGTTACCGCACCAGGTTTATTCATTACCGCACCACTTTATTGTTTTTTAATATATAAAACCTGTGCGGTAACAATTACCGCACAGGTTTATTCATATTTTAATTATTATTTTTTAAATTTATTTGTTTTAAAAAAAAAAAAATCATGTGCGGTAACAATTAGCGCACAGGTTTTACATACATCAGAAGTTAAATTTTTGTTTGCTTAATCTCGTATTAATCTGGTGCGGTAATTGTTAACGCACAGATCTGTGCGGTAATTGTTACCGCACCAGCGTCGTATAGGTTTCAGAAAAATTTCCAACAATGCCCCGGAGTCCTTTGGTGCGGTAATCCTTAACGCACAGAAGTGTACTGCAACTCTTACCGCACAGAATAGTGTGCATTTAGTAAAAAAAAAAAAAAAAAAAAAAAAAAAGTTGCATATAGACCAAGCCGTTCTTTATTACTTGGGGAAGACCGAAAGAAAAGAAAAACCAGTGCAGAGGCAATTCCTTCCCTTTTCTACTTCACGTTTGACTCAATTCTCTCGAATTCATTCGCACAAACTCGGATTCACAAGATGAAGATCACCGTAATGACTGCCGATGAGAATATCATCTCCCTCGACGTCGATCCAGATGAATCGGTTTTCATTCTAAATCCCTAATCTTTTCTTCTCAGAACCAATTTCCCCCAAATTGATTACTCTTTGCAACTCAATTGAATCGTCTCTATTCTGCAACATTGAACGCTCATCTCTGTATTATTTCGTTTCAATTGGATTTGAATCTCAGGTCGAGAATGTCAAGGCACTGCTTGAAGTTGAGGTATTTACCTAATTTCTCTGATTTTCGATCTCCCTCTTTCTCTTTTGTTTCCGATTGATCGTTAGGTTAATTGAGTCTCGTATAAATATTGAATTATAGACGAAAGTTGCACTGCAAGGGCAACAGCTGCTATACAATGGGAAGGAGATGAAGAACCATGAGCAGCTGAGCAGACTGGGTGTAAGGGACGGAGATCTAATCATGATGCTTGCTAACGCATCTTCTAGGTTACTATGCTGCAAATTTTGGATTTATTTTATTTAACTTATTGGCTCTTGGATTTACTGTGAGTCTGTTATGCTCAATTATGCTTCTCTTTTCAGTGCATCTTCTACAGCTGATGTGAGCTTAAATCCTGATGGATCAGCTGTAAATCCTGCTGCTTTCCAGCAGCATGTTCAAAGTGATTCAAATTTGATGGCTCAACTTTTTCAGGTACTGGCTAGTATTGGTGTGTAAACTGGATAAACATTAATTCACCAATCTAGATAGCTGTAATTTGGTACCTATCCAGCAGTAAATTTATGTTTGCTTGCTCTCTGATAACGATGATGATTTAGAATGTGACATGAATGCCTTCTAATGAAATGGCAGGCTGATCCCGAACTCGCGCAAGCAATCTCAGGGAACAATCTAGACAGATTGCAAGAGATCTTAAGACAACGTCACCATCAAAAGTCTGCCTTACGTCGTAAGGAAGAGGAAGAGCTTGTAAGTGGTCTTTCTTGGTGGCATTTCAATATTTTGTTGGATCTATTTGAACCACTTTGTCGATAAAAATTGTTCCTTTGACTTGCTAGAAATAATGACTATGCGATCTCTAATTAGACGACATTCTTCTTGTTGACTGTCAAAATAGTGTAAAACAGCATGCAGCTAAAAAAATCATATTTGCTGACTAGGGGAGATCTTTTATATAAAATAATCTCATTCATTATGTATATTTTACATCGTTACCCATAATTTGTTTGAAAGCCCTATTACTGACTGTTGTGGTCATAATCCACGACGTGCACTTAATCTTCTGAGTTAGTGATCCATAACCAAAATCGAGATTTCACGGATTCATATAGTGCCACTATGATATAAGATTTCTACCCACAAAAAATGATTCATTCTCCTATTTAGCAGCACACATGTTGTTGAGGGTTATAGGTGTAAACTCCCCTGAGACCGTAAAATGTTGGGAAAATGCTGCTTCTAAAGAAAACTTAATGTAGGAATTATGATTGTCGGATTTGTTGCTCCCATGCTTTTACACCTTTGTTTAGTGAATAATAACTTCTCATTGTAGAAACCATAACTTAAAAAATCGAATTTCTGGATTTAGAAATCAATTGCTTATATTGGGCCTGTGGAGGTGTACGTAAAGCAATTATATTGTTTCTTGATATTGGTGGTGCTTTCTAACAAATGAAGATAAATGATTTATATCCCTGTAGGTATATCAATTAATAATTCCATTTTTTGTAGCATAGCGATATAAGGATGTTTTCCATCCAACTAAAGGATCTATAGCTCACTCTACATGCTTATTTTGCCACAATATATTACCGTTTTTGCAAAAACAGAAGCCTTTTCCACATGATTTCTTCTAAATGTTTGACCATGTCCTGTGCACTATTCTTTCTTCTTGTTGTTGTATAGGCACTGCTCTATGCAGACCCTTTTGACGTGGAAGCACAAAGAAAAATAGAAGCTGCTATTCTCCAGGTATACCACCTATGCTATGTAATTTTGCTTACTGCATTGAGGTGGATTACACTTAAAAAGTAAACAGCTTCCGCTGGAAAAAGGAGTAGAAAAGTAACTTGTGTTAAATCTGGAAGTGTGTCTTGTGATTCATTGCTAAAATGCTAAGTATTGGTTCCTTCTAGATTCTCGACCTTTAGAATAGTCTAAAAGTCTATACTTTTTCTGTACTTCTTCACAGGTTTCTAATTATTCTCAATTATTGTTTATATGTGCTTATTTTTTGCTTTGTAATCTGCAGAAAGGCATTGATGAAAATTGGGCTGCTGCACTTGAACACAATCCTGAAGCATTTGCCAGAGTGGTATGAACCTAATGATAATTTTGACTATGGAAATGTGCTGTTTTTTACATAAAAAAATTGCCCTTTTGGACTGACTTTGTTATCTTAAATCTTTTCAGGTTATGTTGTACGTGGATATGGAAGTTAATGGATTCCCGCTAAAGGTACAAAAGAAAAATCATAATATCATTCACTCTGTGATGAATCTTGTATTGTATCCCTCCATCTGCTACTTTCCCGTGTAATTGATATCATGTGAAGGACTTTGCACTATGAAAAGGTTGCACAAATCAATTGGCTGTCCAATGTAACTGCATGACAGTAGTCCATCAGTTATTCTATACTCATTGTCCATCCTGTTTTGATGCATCTTCCTTCTACTTGCCCTGATATGATACTCGTGTTTTCGAATACGCACGATGGAGTGGTTGATTGGTTTGTTACAGATACTGCACAATATAATTAGACATTTTGTTTGTTTATACTGCAAAATATAATTAGACATTTTGTTTGTTTATCTTCTTAATTTGGTTAAGCATCTTATTACTTTTACCTAAGGGCCAAGGGACATCTTGCTGGTTAAGAAATTGACACCAAGAACACATTTTTCTTTTCAGGCATTTGTTGACAGTGGAGCCCAGTCAACAATAATTTCAAAAAGCTGTGCAGAGCGCTGTGGGTCTGTGCAACAATATATCTCAATTTTTCTTCCCCGCAGTTGATATTTATATTCCGTGATTTGTGTTTCAACGAGTGGCTGCACTCAAACTTATTTTACCTATCTTTCCTCCGTCTGTTTCCGCCAGCATAATACAAGGTTCTCTTATTTGATTGCAGACTGTTGAGACTCATGGATCAACGGTACAAAGGCATTGCTCATGGAGTTGGTCAGTCGGAAATTTTGGGTCGGATACATGTAGCTCCAATCAAGGTAATATGACTGACCTTTTCTTAGCAACAGTATGAGATAAAATGTTACATGTCAATGGCCAAATAGGGCTTATAGATTTTTTAGTTATTTTTTTGGCATTATGTTTACACATTCTCTTCATCTTCTTTTACAAAGATTGGAAGTGTGTTTTATCCTTGCTCCTTCACGGTCCTGGATGCTCCTAACATGGAATTTCTCTTTGGTCTGGATATGCTCCGTAAGCACCAGGTAATTAAAAACATAGTGTTCTCTTTGATATTTACCATTTTTCTGTTAGCTGAAATCTTAACCATTTCGTTTTTGTGAAGTGCATAATTGATTTGAAGGACAATGTCCTCAGAGTTGGTGGAGGAGAGGTCTCTGCTCCATTTTTGTCAGGTAAGAATACATAACTAGCTCCAGCTATAAAAATGATGTACTCGGTCCTAGTTATGTCAATTGGCTGTTGCATCATAACTTCATAAGACATGATGAGAATGCTTATGTACTTTCAGAAAAGGACATCCCTTCTCATTTCCTGGATGATGAAAGAGCAAAGCAAGCTTCCAGTTCCAGTTCTCCTGTGAGACTACCCTCCTTATTTTCTCTTTTGCCTTGTAAACATTATCTGGAAACGTTTAATTTATGACATTTCAAATGTGGTACACTGTATTTTCAGGCTGCATCTGGAGCAAAAGTGAACAACCCTGTGTCAGCTGCAAGTAAACCTGCGGGTGAGTTTTGGGATGGATTAGCGTGATTTATAGCAGTTATAAAACCTATATTGCTACGAAGTCAAATCAGGATTTGCACATTATAATTAGGGATAAGATTTCTTATCTGTCAAATACGTTCTTAAAATGCATGATTTTCCATTTGCCATTGATTGTTTTCGTATTTCCAAACATATATTCTCCTTACCGAGCATTAAAGAAAACTTATATGACTCCTTTTCTTTCGTTCACAGGAGTTCCTCAAGGAAATCCTTCCGAGGTATAATGCTTAAGAACTTGCATATTTTAATGTTTGCACATAATTGTCGTCTTCTTTAAATTTTCTGAAAGTCGTTCTTTCTGGGTTTGCAGGGACCTGAATTCGAAGGTAAGATTGCGAAACTTGTGGAACTCGGCTTCGACAGACAATCTGTCATACAAGCTCTCAAGCTCTTCAATGGAAATGAAGATCAGGCCGCTGGGTTTCTCTTTGGCGGCTGAAGATTTTTCAGATTTATGCTCAAAGCTGAAGCAGTTCGGGATTCTTTTTTGGTGGCTCAACATTGTTAAATTGTGGTGGAGCTGATTTGGTGAGAACTTTGACGTGTATAACATTTTAGCAAACTTCTTAAATTGTGGTTTCTATTTGATTTAAGATCATGTAAAAGTAAAACTAGCCTGAACTCTTTTATATATATTCCGAGCCACAAACTAGTAAGAATCCGGTTTCATTTTTGCTCAGCATGTTGAACCCCCTTTTGATCAGTGCAAAACAGCCGAGTCTCTAAGCCCATCTCCCATCAGTTGAAACATGAAACATTTCCACAAGAAAGAAATCCCAAATATCTTTATTAACATGTACACTGTAACAACAACATTACCCCAAATGTCTTAAATGACTCACACTTATAGCACGGTGAGGAAGAATGAGATGTACGCAATAGAAAGGTTATTTCCAATGACTCCAAATGAATATTATGTCAAAAATATTGAGGTTGGTAAGGGGTTGGGGTTGGGGTTGAGGTTGAGGTGTGCTGAGGAATGACAACCCCAAATATTTTGTTTGGTTAGATAAATTTGGGTATAATACCTATTTGTAACTCCAAATTTTGGGTTTGGGGTTTCCAACCCTTGTATTTTTTAATGGGTTGCTTTGGTTTGGAAAAATAGAATAGAATTCATGGGTCCCATATACAAACAAACTAGACCTCGGCAAACTAGGCCCGTCCGACCCACTCAATCCGTCCTAAAATTTGAGAGGATATGGACAAGTGATTTTACCCATAAGTGCGGCCCTGCCCGGCCCGTTTAAAATATAGGAGGACCTGGTATTGGAATAGAGTCGGTCCGTATTATATAATAAAAATATTATTAATATCATAACATACTTTTAAATAAAATTAAGTAAATAATAAATCATTCCTCCACCAGACCATCTCTCTAAGAGTAAACTCTTTAGGTTTACATCTAGATTTCATGATCTGACTGAAATCATGGATGTGTATATCCGGCCCTTGTGCATATCTTAGAGCTGTATACACAAGTTGTCTTCACATTCTCAAGGCTCGTTCCACAAGGATAACCTCGCTCTGATTTTTCTAGATTTTTCCCTCGCTTGAGCCTCTCAAGCTGAAACAGGTTCATCATTTCCATTTTTCTAATGTTGGATTCTTAACTTATGTCCTATTAGAAAGACGATCTATAATAAGGTAAATCGAAAAGGAACTTGATTTAGAATTACAAAACCCATTAATTAGATCGAACATAGGTAGTATCTTTTAACCCCATGAACCTATCACTGTCATGCAAGCCAAAAACTTATCCCACCACAGTTTCATCACAGTTTCTTCATACAATCATCTTTGGTGAGGTTAGCAGACGATACCCACCTTAACACTGAACACATATCCATCCACATAACAAAGCCTTAAAAACCAGCTTCAAATGATTTCCTACCAAGTATAGCCTTCTTAGCCCAAGACTCAGCATCAAGATTGCCCTCCCTGTCGATGAGTTCAATACGGACAGCAGAAGTCAACTCCAACATCGCGTCAATCTCAATGAAGTGTTTCATCAGACACGTCGGTCTAATCTTCGGGTTCCTTAGCCAAGAAACCACAGCATGAGATTTAGTTCTGATGATGACTAGTCTCTTGTCAGACAATCTAAATCTCAGAAGCCTATCCAATGCAATTTCAAATGCACAGAGTTCAGCCACTTCATACTCCAAAATCCCCAAAGGAACCGAAAACACGAAAACTAAATTCCCATCTTCATCTTTCATTGCTCCACCACATCCTGCAAGACCCGGTTCACCCATAGACACACCAGAAATATTGAATCTAATGATGTCACTTCTTGCTCGGTTATACTGAATCATGTCATGAAAGGTTTTGTTCATCACTGAATCAAGAACAAATTTGTAGGTGCAACATTCACCTAAAGGAAAAGGATCATCAGCTCTAGCCCCGGCTCCTCTCTTGTTATCATAACCTGGGTAGTCCTCTATATTGAAAGAGACACATTCCAGCAGATTCAGAGAGTTCCTTAAAGCAAGTTCCGGAATGTTCCAGTTGCGAAATGGCATTGTGGTTTTATGACTGACGTGAACTTCACCATGAGGTTGCAGCATATCAGCAGCATTGTTTAAGAAGCCATCAACGAGCTCTTGATGCATCCTGTAGTAAATAAGGTACGAGAAAAAATTCACAGAGATTTATGGTAATACTTGATATAGAATCAATTAGGAGATATAGAAGCAATTAGGAGTTTAACTTTTAACACTCATCAACAGCCGGGAAGGTGGGAACAATGTCTTGCTTTCATTACAATGCAATATATAGTCCATTACAAGCATGGTTATCGGAGCATGATAACATTCATTTTCATGGTAGATGGTGTCATCATAGTCTTGCTCTAGACTTCAAAAGACGCTATGATAACAACAGAGTACACTTTCCCAATCAATTCAAGAGACAAATAAACCTACAAAATGAAATTGAAAAATGCCAAACAAGCACTAGAAAAGGGCATGAATATGATATGACTGCTCCATTTTTCTACAGGAAAGTTACACACATGTAAAGGTAAATACTCTTTCTAGTAAAAAAAAACTTAGGGTTTCATGCATTTCATCATCGTCATTGAACCCACTCCTCAGATTTCATCATCACCAAGTGAAAACTTGTTTCATAAGAAGAAGAAGATCATACCTAATGAGTTTAGGATTATCCTCCTTTCCATAAAAGCCAACATGTGGGAAGTTGTAAACAATGCGATCGAACCTCCAATTTGCGAAATCAGAAGCATGATCCTTCATCTTGGTAGCATCCACTCCAAAAACCAGAGTAGCCCCAAACATGTGCAGTTGCTGCAAATTCGAGCGGCCCCTTTTATACTTGCCAATCACAACATCTGCTCCCAAGTTCAAATACAGCACAAAAAAACCCAGAACCGAATCAAAACAAAACAGTAACAGACCCATATGCACAAAATCAGTGTATTGAGAGAGCTAACGGAAGACCATAAGAGTCCAATGAAGTAGCGACGATGTTGGAAGCGGAGCCAAAAGAGTGAGCCAAGCACAACGCAAAGGAGAAATCGCCTTCGCCGACAAGTAGGATTCGATGAAACGAAGCGTAGTGCTTCACCCACCTCTCCCTCCTGCTTCTCCCTTCTTTCAGAAACTCCATTTTCGAGTGTCAACAAAGGGTTGATCAACACGCAAGACAGTGAGAATTTGAAAAGACTTGACAGAAGAGTATGATTTTGGGTTTGACGGATTGTGGGGAAACGGGTTGTTTTTGAGAATGTGGTGCCTTTTCCATTAAAAAAAAAAGTTACTCCGTAAGAGTTTGTGACATCTCCACTAAGGTTTGTTTGTCAAACAAATTATAATGGCATTATTTGTAATAAATGGATTTTCTTTGAAAATAAGAGGTTATCACGCTATGTATTTGTGCAAAAAAAAAAGTGATGCTTTTTCATAAAAAAATGCCATTATAAATAATGATGTCCAAACACCATTTTTTGTCAAAATCTAATTATAAATGACAAGTCCATTATAAGAGTGTGTCTGGCACTATTATTTATAATGTCATTATCATTTATAATGGATTTATTTAAAATAAAGTCTTTTTTGAAGTTTGAAATTCGTGCAATTTATATCTTATATTTTAGCCTATAAAGCCTTTATAAGTTTGTTTTATCAAACACCGTTATATTAAGAAAAGCCTTTATCTATAAAAAAACTCATTATAATGGAATGGCCAAACATACTCTAAGTAATCTGTTATTAAAGTAATCCACCTTTTCTGCCACATGACATTCTCTCTTTCAACGAGCCACATGGTAGTTAATTCTTTCATCTATTAATTTTTCTCTCCTAATCTCTTAGATCGCCACGTGACAAGCCTTAAAGCTTAATCTTTATTTTACCTTTTTTAATAAATAAACAAATCACATGTATTACCTTTTTGTTAACAACTGCAATTATCACTTGGCAGCTATTTCCAAAAACTGTATAAACAAATCACACGTATTGCCTTAAAATTGTATAAACAAATCACAAAGTAATCTTCTCCTTTGCATATTAAACCTATTTTAATTAATATCTTAAGGTTGTAGAGGTAAATTATGAAACAATTCACGTATGAAATTTTTTAACCTGCGAATTTACAATTTGCTTTTTTTTGGGGTGAAAAGAATGTACAATGTCTAGCACATACAACTTCGTCACATGTCATCTCCTAACTAAAACAACCACATTTTATTTCAATATTAAGTTTTCCAAATGTCATTTTTCAAATATTTTTCTTTTTAATAAACAAAATCATAAAATATGTGCATATTTTTATTTTAGGATAATTAAGATTTACTTCCTTTGTCCCCTTTTATAAGCCTCATTTGTTTTTTCATCACTATTCACAATTCGAGATAATCTTCTCGATTTCTTCCAATATATAACGAAAAATATAGTCATATGGGGTCTTGTTTGATTCGTCTCGGTGATTACTTTAACAATGTCAAATTTTTATATTTTTTACTAATAAACAATTAGAGATATTAACGAAACAAAACGTGCATCGACATCCGCATCGAGGTCAAATGAGGCTTATATAATGGGACGGAGGGAGTATAAGATTGTATGTTTATTTATTTGTACTTTTAACCTTCTATAAATCATATTTTATGTGCTTTAATAAACAAAGAGTTATGTAATAATTATATAGAAAAATATTGAATCTCATAATTCAAACATTTAAATACTTTAAATTAAAAATTATTAAAATATTTAAACAACGCTTGAATAACCCTCTCTTTATTAATTTTTTTTATCATACTAATTCAAAAATTATATATAAAGACTTGATTATCTTTTTGCTTTAGCTATTTAGGTAATAATTTTAATTAAACAATTATTTTTTAAAATTATACGTACTAAATTTGTATGAGTTAAATGAATTAAATATATTTGATAAGATATTTTAACTTAAGTTATTTCTTTATTTAAATTAAATTTATTACTTTATAAAACCTGTGTAAAGCACGGGAAACTGAACTTATAAGTAATGACAATGACAAGTCGATTAGAAAAGTTTGCAAAACCATACGGTAGTCTTAATTTATAAAGGGGGATAAACAATTAGTGTAACCTAATTATAAAGGATGTGCCTCTCTACTTTTGTGACATCTCTTATATGTGTGCCTCTGTACTCTTCTCTAATCGTGTAAGTTTTTAGTGTAACCTAATTATAAAGGATGATTACATAATTAGCCTTTTATAATTAAGTTATGTAATAACTTACACGATTATGCTACTTAATTACCTTTTACCTTTATGATACATAATTAGCTCATACAAATTAATTTAGTTTACATAATCATCCTTTACAATTAGGTTACACTAAGAACTTACACAATTAAGTAACTTAATTACATTTCACGTTTAATGTTACATGCATAGTCACATTACCCAAATACAACTCCACCCTAAATGTCTTCTTTCTTTTCACTTATAGATATGGATGATATTGTGATCACCGTTTATTTTAAGGAGGAATAGAGGCTTTTTGAGGGTTCATGGAAGTTTAGTGATTAAAAGGAATGCAAAACTACTATTGTGTTGGAGAAACATGTCATGTTTAATGTTACATAATCTCATTATAGAATGGTTGATAGCTCATGCCTTGTCATCATCGTCTCTTTCAATGTTCTTGAAATGAAACTGAAATATGCATAACAATTCAAATATAGTTAATGTACACAAAATAAACATTAAGCCAAAATTGAGATGGTTACCTCCATTTTTTTGTCGACTAGTACCCCTTATCCATCTCTTTTTAGATGACCAACACAAATCCAACCTTAAGTAAAAATTAACAAAGTTACACAAAAATTGACAAGTGTTACACAATTGAACAATAACGCTACACAAATTTAATTACACAATATTTAATGTTACACAAAAAGATTGAGCTACACAAAAAATCTTCTTATGTCTAAATTACACAAATTTAAATTAACAAAGTTACACGAACCTTCATAACAAATAGTGCTACGTACACAAATTGACACTAACTTTCACCATTAGGTTACATAAAATTAGAATGCTTACTAAGTCGAGTCATCCGTTCTCCTACACGAAACTAAACTAAAATATAATTATGTTACACAATTAGATTACATAAAGAGACCTCAATTTATGTTTCGCGATTAAGTTATGTAAACGTACACAAAACTGAATATCGACGTAGGTTTTACATTTAGGAGCCACAATTAACCTAATTAGGTTACATAAACGTGGATCGAACTAGTTTTCATAGAATAATTCACGATTAACCTACCTAAGAATACGTGAATGAAAAGAGTTAAACTTACACAAAGATGATGAAGAACGTGGATCGAACTTGACGGTGGTCGTAGTAGGAAGATGAAGAACTCGACGTAGAGGAAAAATTGACAGGGAGGAACGATGATTTACACAAATTAAGCCTTAAACATAATGAATGAGTCCACTAACGAGGACACTTTTGGAATGACAAATTATGAAAACTAAAAGAAATTGAAGAAAAACGAGGAGCCTAGTTGTGAAAATTTTTACTGAAAATAGGCTTATTAGAGCATATTTCTCTATTTTTTATGGGACAACATTTAAAAAAGGGTGATGCTTGTTGCACATGCGCATTGCTGGATCGTGAATAAGTCAGTGGATATTCGAGAAAAAAATTTAAAAAATTGAACTTTTGTCCCGCACTCGCAGTGCGTGACTATTTTTAAAAATAAAATAAAATATTTAATTTAATTTAGAAAAGAGAAAATTGAAAAATAAATATTTTTTTTTTGGTAAAATGAAAAATAAATTAAAAATACAGTCTCGCCCCCGCAATTGCGGGAATGTGACAAAACTTCGATTTTTTTTAATTTTCGGATAACCGTTCATTTTTTGACGATCCTGCAATGCATATACGAGACTCTTTTACGGTCCGCACTACGTGAAAAAGTCTAAAATTTGAGTGAATTTAAATAGACGGACCGTTACTTATTTATTGTATTTGTTAAAAGTTCATCAACTTCAGTTTAGAAAATACTGTACTTAAAAAGAATAAGAATTATAACGATTTTATAAAAATCTTGATTTGTAATTAGAATTTCTTAAGATCTTTATGTCAGGTTTATCATTTCCTTTGTTCTAACGTCCTATTAAAAAGACGATTTATGCTTAAGCTATGCCCTTAACCGTTTATAAACAGGTAAGGGCCTGTTCGGCTAGGGATAATTTGCCCTTTAAGTTTATAGCTTATAAGCTAGCTTATTCTAACAATAAACTACCATTTTAACATTATTGATTACATAAGCTAGCTTAGCTTATTTTTTTCCTTTGCCAAATAGGCTGTAAGTCGAGAAGGAAATTGATTTAGAAATACAAAACCCATTCATTAGATCGAACATACGTAGTAGTATCTTTTAATCTATCAATCTATCAATCTATCAATCTATCACTGTCATTGCAAGCCAAAAACTATTCCAACCAAAGTTTCATCGTAGTTTCTTTATACAATCATCTTTGGTGAGGTTAGCAGAAAGTCAGAAACCCAAACTATACCCTTTTAACACTGAACACATATCCATCCGGATAACAAAGCCTTAAAAACCAGCTTCAATTGATTTCCTATCAAGTATAGCCTTCTTTGCCCAAGACTCAGCATCAAGATTGTTCTCCCTATTGACGAGTTCAATACGGACACCAGAAGCTATCTCCAACATCGCGTCAATCTCAATGAAGTGTTTCATCAGACGCGTCGGTCTAAACCTCGGATTACTTACACAAGAAACCACAGCATGAGATTTAGTTCTGATGATGACTAATCTCTTGTCAAACAATCTCAATTTCAGAAGCCTACGCACTGCAATATCAAATGCACAGAGTTCAGCCACTTCAGACTCCAAAATCCCCAAAGGAATAGAGAACACGAAAACTAAATTCCCATTTTCGTCTTTCATGGCTCCGCCACATCCTGCATGACCCGGTTCACCCATAGACATGCCACAGATATTGAATAAAATGATGTCACTTCTTGCTCGGTTATACTGAAGCATGTCATGATAGGTTCTGTTCATTACCGAATCAAGAACAAATTTGTAGGTGCAACATTCTCCTAAAGGAAAGGGATCATCAGCTCTGGCGCCATCTCCTCTCTTGTTATCATAACCTGGGTAGTCGTCTCTATTGAAAGAGACGCAATCCAGCAGATTCAGAGAGTTCCTGAAAGCAAGTTCCGGAATGTTCCAGTTGCAAAATGGCATTGTGGTTTTATGACTGACGTGAACTTCACCATGAGGTTGCAGCATACCAGCAGCATTGTTAAAGAAGCCATCAACGAGCTCTTGATGCATCCTGTAGTAAATAAGGTACGAGCAAAAAAGTTCACAGAGATTTATGGGAATACTTGATTGATATAGAAGCAATTAGGAGTTTAACACTCATCAACAGCCAGGAACAAACTCTCTTCACAATCCAGATGCACATTGATCTATGCCTTTATGTGAATTATTTAAGTTGATTACCATCTATTTCTCCATTGAGATATTTATAGAACATCTGGCTTTCATTAAATGCAACATATATAGTCCATTACAAGCATGAATAACGTTCATTTTCATTATAGATGCTTTCAATCATAGTCTTGCTTTAAGACTATGATAAATTGATAACATCGGAGTACACTAATCTTTATCGAATCAATTCAAGAGACAAATAAACCTACAAAATGAACTTGAAAAATGTCAAACAAGCACTAGAAAAGGGTCGAATATGATATGATTGCTCCATTTTTTTACAGTAAAGATCCACACCTAATTCTTAAAGAACATGTAATCATGCAAGGGTAAAAACTTTTATACTCTTTTAGTAAAAAAAAACTTAGGGTTTCATGCATTTCATCATCACCATTGAACCCACTCCTCAGTCCTCACTTGCAACATCAGATTTCATCGTCACCAAGTGACAGCTTCTTTCATAAGATACAGCACTACATACACTTAGGGTTTCAAATATGAAGAAGAAGAAGATCTTACCTAATGAGGCTAGGACTATCCTCCTTTCCATGAAAGCCAGCATGCGGGAAGTTGTAAACAATGCGATCAAACCTCCAATTTGCGAAATCAGAAGCATAATCCTTCATTTTTGTAGCATTAACACCAAAAATCAGAGTAGCCCCAAACATGTGCAATTGCTGCAAATTCCAGCGCCCCCTTTTATACTTGTCGACCACAACATCTGCTTCCAAGTTCAAAAAGAAAACACAAAACAAACCCAGAATCGAATCAAACAAAACAGTAACAGACCCATATGCCCAAAATCAGAGACTTCAGAGTATTGAGAGTGTTAAAAGAAGACCATAAGAGTCCAACGAAGTAGCGACGATGTTGGAAGCGGTGCCAAAAGAGTGAGCCAAGCACAACGCAAAGGAGAAATCGCCTTCGCCGACGAGGAGGATTCGATGAAACGACGAGTAGTGCTTCGCCCACCTCTCCCTGCTGCTTCTTCCTTCTTCCCGGAACGCCATTTTCGGGTGTCAAGAAAGGAAGAATTTGTAAGGAAGAGTGGATTTTGAGTTTGTCGGATTGTGGGGAAATGGGTCGTTTTTGGGAATGTTGTGCCTTTTCGGTTAAAACAAAATTAGCTGAGAGTTTTGGACATCCGCTATGGTATTCTAGTGAGTTGACTATGACTAAGGCAAAAAGACTCCATTGAATCAATGAAACCCTCCAAAGCTCTCAATTTGGTGGTCTTGTGTTATGAAAATGGCCCTCATTCTTCGATAAAAGTGAAATGATAATGGAGAAAACACACGCAAAGAAGTTTGGATGTGACAAGGAGTAAGCACAAGCAAAGAATTTGTTAAAGTTCTTTTACCTCTATTAACCTAAAGTTTTTATAATGCAGAATTTTAGCACAAGCAAACTTGTGCTTACTGCTTGTGCTTACTGCTTGTACTTGTACTTGGAAAGAAGTTTGGTATGAACAAATAAGGATACATGCAAAAGGAAGTTTGCTTTAAAATTTAGATTTTCTTTAATGAATTGATTTTACAAACTAACTCTGATTCTAAATTCATATATTTTGAGTGTAAAGGTTGAGCATATGATTCGAGATATTAATTGGTTTGAAAAGATATGTACATGCAAGATATATAACCCGAACAAATTTTATTCGTGTTATTTATATGCACTAAAGAAACAATGGTTTATAAGCACGGTCTTGTTAACTGGGGTAATAGCTTGTGTTATAAGTAACTGCTTTGGAATATACTTCAGTTCATGAAGATCCGAGTTATAAAGTATCAACGTGGAATATTTCATTAATCAACTCTTTTGGCAGTTGTAAGTTGTAACCGAGGAACGATCCGTACTCTATATATAAGGTCATATGTGTGTTGGCAAGAGACTACGAACTTAATCAATCGATTTAAGGTAATGAAAGTCATAAGTACTATACATGATCAATCTTTATTCATAGTAACAATATCGTTTTGGTTGTCTTATCCCTGTATCGATTTCGTGCAACTCTTTAGGTTACTTTTTTCGGATCTCCTTGGAGTAAATGTATGACGATCAAAAACCGATATAGCATGTTTAACATTATCCAATCCAATATCCAAGTCATTAACTTGATCACTATTCTCATGTTCGTGACATTCACTACTAAATATAAAGCCTATTGCAACGGTGGAATTTCGTTTCTTAAAGCCATAAAAACCGTTTCATTAGGCCTAATGAAACGGGTTTAGTTCGTTACATTTGTTCGCGTTGCATTAGGTCTAATGAAACGGTTTTATAGTCTATTGAAACGGTTTTAAGTAAGTTTGAACAAACTGTTTCATTAGGTTGAAAAAACTGTATCATTAGGTTTGAGCTAATGAAACGGTTTTTGACATCTATTGAAACGATTTATTTCAATCTAATGCAACACATATTTAAGATAATGAAACGGTTGGATAAGTAAAAACGAAGTGTTTCATTATATTTAAAAAACCGTTTCAAATGGCATTAGCTAATGAAACACTTTTTGTTATCTATTGAAACAATAATTAATCACTAATGCAAACGTATTTATACGTAATTATGATAATAAAACAGTATTTAACGACAATATATTTTTACTAAAACGATTTTCATATTAATGTTTACTTGCATAATCATAGTTACATGAGTTGATCATATATAAAGGCCCTTATTATTTAGCACACCCTAAAATTCTATTTAGCACACCCAAACATTCGTCACGTAACTATTGTATACATTCGTCACGTAACTATTGCATACATCCGTCACGAAGGTTCTATAAACATCCGTCACGAAGGTATATAAAACATTCGTGACGAAGGTTTTCCAACCCTTCGTGACGAAGGTTGCTCAGACATTCGTGACGAATGTATCAATTTTGCAGATATAAAAGAGATTTTTTACCCAACCCTAATGTAACTTCTTCTTCTCCATTATACTCTTTTTCGGCGCAACTCAAACAAATCACAACACCATTCTCTACATTTCTTCATCTCTTTCACTACAATAATCAACAAATCAAGCAATAAGGTAATTTCTAACTCTCTTTTGCATTAATTTTCCATGTTTGATGAATATATGTCAAAACCATTGAAATGGGGTGATTAAATTAGATTGATATGTGTATTAAGGATGTTTTTTTAGTTCAATTGGTGTTTGTTTATGTCTAATTGAGAGTTGTTTCAAATTTTAGATATAATCCCCAAAATTGATATTTGTTCATGAATTAGGGTAAATTTGATTTGATTAAGAAACTTATGGAATGAAATGATTTAGGGGCTAATGTGTTTGGATACCTTCATAAACTGTTTTTCTGCTTCAAATTGTGCAAATTTTGTGCAAATTCATTCGTTAGCGGATATGTTGGCACTTCTGCGTTTTTGCAATTTTGCAAAAACCTTCGTCACGAAGGTTTGGCGAAGATACGTCACGAAGGTCCAGTATACATTCGTGACGAATGTTTACTGGTTCTTCGTGACGGATGTTATATTCAGATCCGTCACGAAGGTTTAGTAAACATCCGTGACGAATGTATACTGAACCTTCGTGACAGATGTTTTTGCATATTTGTGATGTTTTTTTGTTTTGTTTTGTTGGTTTGGTATGCGTAAATTTTGAAATATTATGTTCCTGTAGATGCATCCGTCTTCTAGAAGTGCCCGGAAGAATGCCCGTAATCAAACTCGTGAAGAAATCGTGGCTGGAGGAAGGCCCGCTTATCAGCCCAAGCCGAGGAAGAGGCGTGGAAGAGCTGACGAGGGTACAAGTGCAAGTGAAGAGGTCCCAGAACCTTCTTGGCATGAACAACAACAGCTAGCTGGCCCTAGTGCATATTCGAACCTTTACGAGAACATGGTTAGTTAATATGAAATTCACATTATATTACTGTTTTTTGTTTTTATTAAATTAATAATTTATGAAATTTATTTTATTACAACAGCAAATCCCGATGACTCCAACCTATGAGGCAGATTATCCAACTTGGAGTCTGCAGAGTGCTGTAAGTATTAGTTTAAAATTTAATATATAGTCGATTATGTGTGAAAGTTGTACATTTTACTAATAACCAATTTTTTTTGTAATAGATCCCTACATGGGTTCCCCCCTCTTCTCCACAAGTCGCATGGGATGAAGCAGTAGGACGTCAACAGGCCTTTCAGCCAGAAACACCAGAATGGCAATCTGGTCCAACTGCTTCCTGGGCTGAAGGACAGTTTGAGGGCCATTACGGGGGGGTCGATCTTAATGAACATGGCGATGAGAAAGACGAAATTTACCCGAAGTTACAGTGGGCTGTGCCTGGAGGTCCTAAGGAGATAGACTTGCTGCATAGCTTCAGCGGGCACACTGCTTATATGGTTTGGCAAGGACATGTAAGTAAATCTATCACCTTTGGTTGAATTGTTAATTGCGTAATTTCCATGCTTCGTTAATTTAGACATGATTTGTTAATTGATTTAAATGTACTTAAAAAAATTTTGAAATATGATAAATAGGAGAGACCGCAATTGAGAAATACGGTCAGAAAAGAAGGTTTGAAAAAATGGAAGTTACAGGGCGACTATCCTTGGGTTTCGTTGGCTAGGGCTTCTGGTTTGTCACATTTGCAGACCCTCATGTATCCGAACCACGACCAAGGGTTGATCAATGCATTTGTTGAGCGGTGGCAGCCAGAAACAAATTCTTTTCACTTGCCATTTGGTGAAATGACAATCACCCTATTAGATGTGCACAAGATTTTGGGTATCCCTATAAACGGAAAGGGCATGGGATTTCGCACATCTGCTGATGGAGTTGGCAAAGCTGACACGAAGGCTGTAATGGTCAACAGAGCAAAGAAGGCTTTTGGTATAGATTTACTTGACAGAAGAGTCAAAGCTGGTAATGAAGTTTCACCGGAGCTTTTGAGGGAACAATGCATGGCAGTGGATAATGAGGGGAACTTTGAAATGGATCAAGTCTCAATCGCTAAGGGTTGGTTGACATACTTGTTGGGAATGACATTGTTTCCTGACAAGACGTCGTACATGATCAAGTTGATTCACCATGAATGGCTTAATGATATGGCAAATATCCATGGTGTGTCTTGGGGTTCGGGTGCGTTGTGTGCTTTGTATGGACAACTGGGTAAATACTCCCGCAGAGATTGTGCAACGATGTCTTTCTGTTACACCTTGTTGATGGTATGTTTGTCTTTAATTATATGCACTGATTTGAATACTGTTTCTTTTGTTTTCCTTAGTTTTGTTTGATGATGTAGGGTTGGATCTATTTGTACTTTCCTGCTTTTGCCCCTCCACAAAACTATGAGTGGGATGAGACAATGCCATATGCAGCCAAATTTGATTTGTCTGAAAGACCGGACAATCGTCGCAACTACAGAGAGGAGCTAGACAATATGAGCGTAGAAGGGGTATGATTATTTTTTCATTAGCTGTTAATTTGTTATTGTACTTTTGAACTTGTTTTAATGATTTATGTACAACAGGTTGAGTGACAACCATATGGACGCCTAGATTTTCGTAGGGAAGAACTTCGGCCGGCTTTCTTTCATGGGATCCTGCATGTTTTGGAGAAGACCGAGCCTCACATGCCACTTCGAGTTTGCAGACAATTTGGTCGAGTTCAAGGTGTGCCAATCCCTCCCATTCAACCAATTAAAGCTAGAAGGTGTGGAAACAATCGTAAGTACGTAGTGGAGTATGATCCCACCAACTGGAGTTGGGAGCAAAGGGAGAACAACTCTGTAAGCTTATGGGAAATGGGTGTAGAAGCAGATCCACCATCTCTCTGCACTGATGATTACTTGGAGTGGTACTTGGCTCATACTCATCCAATAATCTCTCCTTATACTAAGGAGCAACTCATGCAGGTTTGTAATTAATCTTCAAATTCTATAAATCTATAACATAATCAATGTCTGACTTAATTTATTTTGCACTTCACTGTAGGCAATTCGGACTTCTGTGTACAATCTGGAGCCGTATCGGGATGCAGATAATGAGGAGGAGTATTCCCGTATGAAAGACGCTGTTTGTCACACTTTGGATGGGTTCTATCCTTTCATTGAGTAGGTTGGATTGATGTTGGTGTTGGATTTAGTTTGTGCTTGAGTTTTAAGAACATGCTTTGTAGTGTTTGAACGAATTACTTGTTATTTGGTTTGTTTGCAATTGTCTGATCCAAATCAATGTCCGGCCCAAAACGCCATTTCACACTTATCCAAATCAATATCCAGCCCATCAAATGTAGATCAGAAGATGGTGCGTTACAGCTGTTGCTAGCTGTAACTCACTTACTTGTTGTAAGTGAGTTACAGCTGTTGCAAGTTGTAACCCATTTACCTTCAACTCTATATACAGGACGTTTCAGCATGGAATAAACAACACATTTCAAATTCGTACAGGAAAAAAATTATGGATCCAGGAGGGAAGCTTTGTTGGTGCAACAAAGTGCCAACTGAACAGACTTGTACTGAGCAATTCAATCATGATAAGGTGAACTACGGGAGAAGATATTGGGGATGCCCTGATAGGACGTGGAACTCGATTGATGAAGATGGTGGGTGCAAATACAGGCATTGGATCGACCGTCCATACTCAGGTCGAGCAAGGGTGGTTATAGAACAGCTGAATGAGGATAATTTGTTTCACTCTACAGAGGCCGCTGGACTGCAAGAGCTAACTGAAATGTTGAGGGCAATGTCAAAAAGCCTAAACGACGAGGTAACTGAACTTCAGGAGAAAAATGCTGAGCTCATGGATGAAAATGCTGCACTTGCCGCGGAGAAGCAGGCCTTAGTTGATGAGAAGTTTGGAGCAAGTTGCAGTGGGACTAAGTAGTTTAATGTTTGTTTAAGTTTCTGTTTGTTTACGTTCTTGTTCGCTTAAGTTGTTGTCTGTTTAAGTTGTTGTTTGTTTAAGTTCGATCACTTTCCAGTTTCTTGTATCCAACTACTTCTCTAAGTGAGTCCAAATACATGCAAACATTAAAAATCTTAGTCATTACAACTCCTAAACAATCCATTTCGACTGAATCTTAAACGCTAAGATTAATTACGTTGTTGCCTTTCTTGTTTCTTGTTGGGGCTCTAGGCCTTCTGTACGCCGCTAGTTGCTCAGTAAAAGGGTCTATCAAGGAGCGAGCTGCCGGTGAACAGTGACGATGCCACATATGATAAACTTCAGGTAATGGAGAGTCATCGGCAATTGGCATCTACAATAAGGCAAATGATTTACAAGACAAATGTACGAGGTATTGATTTAAAAATATAAACACCAAATTGATAGAGTGAGTTAGAAATTACCGAAATGAAGTGTCTTTCATCTTCAACAAGGGCAATGCAACATATGGGCAATTTCTCTCCTGGAGCGATGTTGTCGTCCAATACTATAGGCAAATATGTTTGCCAAATTGATTTCGCAAGCACAACCAATGCACAATTGAAAGTCGTAGCTACTACACACCCCATCGCCGGGACTTGTAACCATGTCTCTTCGGGTGCCATCTCTCCTGGTCCAGTCCAAGCTAGGTTTGTAACTGCTATCAAAACATCAGGCGTTTCAACTGGCAATACCCAACAAGCTTGCAACCCATTATTCCAATGTGCAAATGTCGTTTGAGCCATTTCAGATCTAACTCTCCTCCAATTATCTTGGTCCCACCCTAATTGTTGTGCTATAGCTCTGTATCCACAATTTCCATCAGCGACAATGGGATACCAACCTGCACGTAGGGACGCATGCATGGAGGTACGAGAGCATTATACTTTGTAAGCTTCTGCAAAGCCCACTGACCACTCTTACCCTTCCCGTATGAAGTCGGTTTTTGCTTCTTTGGAGGCGTTTCTTCAAGTGTTGCATCAGTGTGCTCCCAATGTGAAGGTTGTCTTTTCATTGGATTGTACTCTTTGTTTGGAGCTCCTGGAGGTTGTCCCTTCCCCCTTTTCACACGAGCTGGCTCCTGTAGGTTGGTCATTTGGGGGTTACCTATTGCCAAATCTGTCGACTGTTTGAATAAGTTAAGACAGTCACTTGCAAAATGGGTCCCCCTTGCTTGTGACCGCATTGCTAGCTTAGCATGGTCCTCAATGTTCTTTTGGATGTGCCGCCTACAGAGGAGGAAAGTAGAATCTGGAAAGATCCTATCCAAAGCGTTCATCAAAGCTTTCTCTCGATCAGTGACTAAGCAAGTTGGCGTCATCTTAACAACCCTAAACAACTCAGCCAATTGATACATGCACCACGCGTAGTTTTCTTCTTTCTCTTCTGACACGAAAGCCCCAGCAACGACATAGTTCTTCCACGTTGATGTTATTCCAACAATCTCTATGAAGGGCATGTTGTACCTTTGCAAGATAATACATTACTATAAGAATTTATAGAGTAAAAACAAACATCATACTTTTTAACTTAATTATACTTACTGAATTGTGCTGTATGTTGCGTCAATCAACATTACGTATGGAAACGCCTTAAGCAGTTTCATCGACTCTGGGCTTGCGAAGAACACATATGTGATCTTATTTGTCACTTCATCGCTCTTGTGTCTTACGAAGTAGTTCAACTCCTTCGAACGATAGAAGAATTCTTGGATCACAGTTCTTCCCTCCATCCTCTATGTTCTGAACTTGTTACAAAAGTTGTACACTTGTGACTTCTTAGTCATGTTGTCAGGAGATTCATTGAGCCTTGTGTACATCTGTATTGGTCTAGCATTTCCCTTCCTCATGTCTAGTAACACCTTTTCCTCCTCAGGTGTAAGTCTTCCAGCAAATGCGTTACCGTGTAAGGATTCACCAATAATATGGTTGTGAGTTCCATGATCAGCCCTTATGATCCATTCCCCATTTTCAGTCTCTCTACATGCAATCTGAAATTTGCAACCACATTTCTTTGTGTGGGTGAATTTCCTAGTTCTCCCAACTGAATCAGGAATGTAATGTCCACTGCGCTCGCATTTAAGCCAAGACCTTCCTAACTTCCCTTTCAAGTCAGTTCTACCAACCTTCAACATGAAGTTATGAGTTTTACCAATATCTCTTGCCCACTGTTCTGCTTCTGCTCTTGAGCTGAAGATCTTATCAGTGACGAAAACTTCTGAATAATCTAATGATATATGTGGGTCCTCATAAGGCACAACACTGTCAAACTGTGGTACCGTCTTCAATTTCGGGAAATACTCAATGTCTTGATATGGTTGCGATAAAGATTGGTATTCAGGAACATTAGACCAATCAGTTTGATGAGAATGATATGGAGGAGGTTCAAGCTGAGAGACTATTGGCGGAATATCAAAATCCAAACCAAGATCAAACGAAGGCACTCCATCAGGTCCCAAAGGAATATCGGCATTGATCGATAAGTTTCTTAAACGATTGAACGCTGGACTATTATTCTGTAAAAACAACAAAATAAATAAAACTGCATTCAGAAACCAGATTTTTACACCTTCGTCACGAATAAATCATTGACCTTCGTCACGGATAAAAGCACTAGTTACGTGACGAAGAAATTTGCACATTTCTTGTGCAAATACCTTCGTCACGAATGTCTAGTAAACTTCCGTCACGAATGTCTTACTTAGTTCCGTGACGAATGTCTATTTTTACCCCATTTCAAATTGTTTTTTACACTTTTTTACCCCTAAATTCGAATCAACCCCTAAATTCCAATACAAACACAAATTTCCACACAAACCCTAACTTCAACTTCATATTACAATTTCCACACAAACACAAATCATGCTCCTTGTATGTAACACCTAAAATAAACATATTTTCTACCAAACTCTATATTACAACATGATTTTCACACAATCAACACAAACAACTAACTTCAAACTATTCAATTTCATAAAAAAAACATATATTTTACCTACAAACCCTAACATTAACATTATTAAAAAGAACTATAACATACCTTATTGTAGTTCCCCCATGATGGACCATCTTCATCAACATTTTGGTGTATGTAATCATCCCAATTTGACATTTTCAATTGAATTTTGTGTTTGAATGAGAGTGTTTTAGGGTTTGAAGTGTTAAAAAATGAAGTATTTCGGGTTGAAGATGAAGTTTGTTGGATTGAATGAAGGTAATTAAATGTGGTTGGTGTGGATTAGACATAATAGCTTCACTTTTGCAGATGTAGCTACATTCGTCACGAAAGTTTAGTGTTTCTTCGTCACAAAGGTTTGAAAAACATCTGTCACGAACCTTCGTCACGTATGTTTTACATACCTTCGTGACGGATGTTTATAGAACCTTCGTGACGGATGTATGCAATAGTTACGTGACGAATGTTTGGGTGTGCTAAATAAAATTTTAGGGTGTGCTAAATAAAGGTTTGTATATAAAATATCATAAACATAAGTACTAAGTACGAACAACTTAAAGTTTAAAAACCGAGTGGTTCTATTCTTCGTTTCTCGGCCCATTTATATACCAAATTATCCTATACCAAAATATCCTAACCAAAATATCCTATACCAAAATATCAGTTTCTTTTCTTGCAATTCTTCCACGACTTTTTTTCTTGTTTTCTTGGCTTCTGCACTAAACTTCTTCTGCAAGAGAAAAAGAAATGTTTGTAATACAATATAGTACACGATTCACACCGGAAAAGAACAAAAAAAACTCACAAGGCATAAACCAACCACTTAGTACAAGATTCACCTAACAACCTGCTTAAACTAAAAAAATTCACACCAAAATATATTGCCACTGACTGCAGCATTTCTGCAGTTTTTTCCAGCCATATATGAAATGTAAAAAGACTAAATGGAACTTCAAGCAAAAGCAACAAGCTCATTCCCCATCAACTTATTTAGAATTAAAATGAAACCATGGTTATCCAAAGAATACTTACTAGATATTTGAAGTGAAACAGTACATAAAGTACTCATTCTCCGTTAATAAACCAAGCAGAATAGAGTAGTGCTCATGTCACCTTGATACTTTATACAAATCAAAAATAGGAAGCGGCTGATGAGGAACTTAAACCAACACAAAAAATATATAAATATGCATGTAGAATAAGTATTAGCTAAGAAGAGTGTAAGAGAGATGCATATATGAAGTTGATTAAGAAATGCTGACTGACTCAAACTGAGGGCTTGCTCACAGAGCAAACAACTAGCATAATATCTCTGCAACTCACTGCATTAGTTACTATGTACAAACAAACAAAGAGACCCATTCGTTACTAGTTTTGTTTCTATTTCTTTATTCTTCTTTTTTTCCATTTTCCTAGGGATACAAACGGAACAAATAAAGCATGGAAAGCAGGATAGTGGAGATTAGAAGTTTCATAAACTCTGATAAAGTCCGGTGTGCCGATAAACACGGGGGTCGTGTATATTAGCGCATATGCGCATTGGGCCCACAATACAAGCCCATGGGGTTTCATCCTAGCTAAAACCAATTGGCAATAAGAGGAGTAATCCTGGTATTATATAGTGGACTATTATTATCTCAACTTCCGATGTGGAAAGCCTATTCTCACAAACTCCCTACCATGTTAGATTCAGTGAGACCAACATTATTCACTTGAGCACTTTGTGAATGAACTGTTGGAACTTTCTTTGATCGCTCACGAGATTTGTTCTTCATAAATTCAACCATGGATAAAGTCTGAGTCATTAATGGTTCAGACTCATTTACCTTTGAACACTTATTTTTAGCCTGCACCTGACAAATATATTACAATATCAAGATATAATTAGTTTAGCCTACAACTGAATTTTTCTCACAATATGAAAATGCTTTCTTTAAATAGCTACTATGCCTTGCTAATTTATTTACCTGAGGTTGACAATCATCTTCCATTGTCAAGTTAGTTGCACTCATAACATATTCTGCTACACGATCAAATTTTTTATCCAGCTCCTCACCTAAATAACCACTAGTACTATGCCCTGCTTTATTAATTGCAATTTTTTTGAATTTTTCTCTTTCATATTCTGGGCTTCTGGCATGTTGTAGCCTAAGTCAGGAGCTTTTCTTCTTGTTCCCATCTGTTCAACAAAATTGGATTTCTTAGGTTAGTATCATAAGATTTTAACTACAATTAATTATAACACATAAAACAGACACGAAATAGTAGAGAAGCACAACAGAAGCATAAAAAGTGATGATTTTCATTTGATGTGAATAGAAATACAAAACTATACATGCCCTAAAGTTAATGCCCTAAAGTTAATTAATTGGAGAACTTCTATAAAACTATACATTTCATATCAAACAGCAGTAAACATAATAGTCAAAAGAAACACATGCCAATATGCACTCATATTCATGTTGTTGGACATTATAGAAGCTAACATGAGAAAAAAACATTATAGAAGCTTGACAAATCAATATACATTTCCTACACTATATTTCCAGAAGCTGCTCTGGTTGACCAGTAAGGTTTTCTGTAAGTTTTGATAACTGACCTGGCCCCTCAAATCAATATACATTATAGAAGCTTGACAAATCAATATACATTTCCTATTCTCACACGCCCCCTCAAACCTCAAGTGGTAACTGACCTGGCCCAGGAGCCACTTGACAAACGAGTCAGCTCATATCGCGCCATCATGGCGGGCTAAATCCAAACTATGTCTTCAGGCCGACAAGCTAAAGGAGCCGCCCATTAGAGGCCATCATGGCTGGCTAAGCTCAGATAAACCAGGAAACGAACCCAGACCCGGAACCCGCTCTGATACCATGATAAAGTCCGGTGGGTCGATAAACACGGGGGTCGTGTATATTAGCGCATATGCGCATTGGGCCCACAATATAAACCCATGGGGTTCCATCCTAAAACCAATTGACAATAGGAGGAGTAATCCATGGTATTATATAGTGAACTATTATGATCTCAACTTCCGAGGTGAGAAGCTTATTCTCACAAGTTTGAGCCTCTTGGAATTCTTTTCTTTACAGAGTACTGTGGCGGGGAAGTAATGGACTTAATCTAAAGATCACTTGAGGATAAGGATAAAGCAAGAAGGTGACATTTCACTCTAGTCAATCCTCAAGGGAAGATTCAAAATCTTGAAAACGAAAGAGTGGACAAGTGTACAAGAAAAGTTGGCTACTTGTGTAAGAATATTATATTATATATATATACGTTCATATGGCCTATGTGTCTTTCGGTTTAATTATAAAGATTAAGTTCATATTATATATCGGAGTTTTAACATTATAGTCGATACCGTGATGAATCGGTCTCGGTTAAAGTCGTTAGAATTCGGGGTATTTATTATCCCTCGTCCCTTGCCTAATTATGTTTAGTTTCCTTTATATATATTTAACGGCAGTTACCAAAGTAACTACCATTACGTGGGTTATATATAAAGGAGGTGGTTCTACGGTTAATGTAAAAAAACTAATAATAAAAACTTTCTTGTGTGCAATTCACAATAAGAGGAAACCGTAGCCATGGAGAGCAAAGTTTGATTTTGCCTTTTCCATCAAAGAGCAAATTCAAGGAAGGATTAAGGGAGGAGAACAAGTCATCGTCTTGATTGATTATTGTCAAGGCTAATTGAACATGAATCAAGGTTAGTAAATTTCTATCTCCCTCCTTGATAATGTTTAGGGTTGAATCATATTAAGTCTAGATCCATTTGGGGTTGATTTTATGTCTAGAAATCATTAAATTGCTTACAAATGGTATCAGAGCGGTTTAGACTTGTATGATTCACCGTTAAATTGACATGAGAACAGAATTGTATTGTTAATTTCAATGGGTTTCCGCTGAAATGATTTCCTGTTGAGATTTGAGTTTTGTTCACATGACATTTACAGAATTTTGTTGTTAACTGCTCTTCATGTTAAGAAACAGGCGTTGTCGTTTAATTTGCCTGGATTCAAAATACATGCATGCATTGTTAGTTATGTGCAATTACACGTACATGATATTACCATTAAATATTGCATGTTCGTTGATTGATTAATGGATGATCAGGCCATAGATAGATTACATTATCTAATCGTTTTAGATGATATCGGTTACATGGCATTATGGTTTTATACTCAATAGAGTGTTATTTATATTTAGATATAATTCAGTATTTTAGATACATTAAGACGGGTAGTTTATGTTATGAATTGTTAACACATTATACGATTAATTTTACCCATTAAGATTCAATGTCTGGATTGTGTATGACATGCTAGTCACCAAAGTGGCCTTGTTATACTCTATTTGGATAATTGAAATAATAGTATAATTTAATTGATCATGATTATAGAGATGCTATGAATGATATAAAAGTTTGATTGATCAATTGCATTATTGACTATATTCTAGGAGATCACCCAAAGGTGGGTCATTGAATGTAGTTAATAAAATAAAAGGATTTGGTCATTACTATGCGGGTAGAATAGTATGTGTATCCAAAGATAGCATGCTTGTTCGACTTATGCACGTTGTGATTAATCGTTAAAGTATGATTTTTGGCATCAATGATAGTGTTGTGTTTGAGTATTGCCCAAAGGTTACTTGAATGCATGATTTAAGGATTTCATGACTATATTTGAATTTGTATTAGAGTTCTCAAAGCACTAATAGGTAAGCATGTATTAATGTTTGCAGCTTCATCAAATATGTTTGCATCTGCAAACTCTGTCGTAAAGTTCAATGGGCTTAATTATGATGAATGGTCTGAACAGATCCGGTTTACACTGGGTATGATGGCATTAGACCTTGCAATATTAATAGAGGAACCCTCGGCCATTACAGATGAAAGCTCCATTACTGAAAAGTCTCGTTATGAGGCGTGGGAGCGATCTAACAGGTTGAGTCTAAACCTCATGAGGATGACGCTGGCTGAAAGTATTAAGCCATCTATGCCTAAGACAGAGAATGCTAAGGATTTCATGCGCATAATTAAGGAGTGTTCACAATCGGATTTGGCGAACAAGTCGATTGTAGGAAGCCTTATGTGTCAGCTAACTACAAAGAAATTTGACTGGTCTCAGCCTATCCATGATCATGTGACGCACATGTCTAACTTGGCAGCAAAGTTAAAGACCTTGGGAATGGATGTTAATGAGACATTCTTGGTTCAGTTCATCATTAACTCTCTACCTTTTGAGTTTGGCCAGTTCCAGGTGAACTACAACACCATTAAGGATAAATGGAACTTTCAGGAATTAAAGGCCATGTTGGTTCAAGAGGAGGGGAGATTAAAGAAGATGAAGGATCAAGCTATTCATCTCATAGATCATGATGGTGCCAGCAACTGTAAAGGAAAACCATGTAAGAAGGATAAGAAGAAGGATAAGGCCTTTAGTAAGGGACCCGAGGGCCAAATCCGAAAGGAGAAGAAGTGTTTCTTTTGCAAGAAATCGGGACACTTCAAGAAAGATTGTCCGAAAAGGAAGGCTTGGTTCGATAAGAAAGGTACACATTATGGTTTTGTTTGTTTTGAATCGAACCTTATAGAAGTGCCTAATAATACTTGGTGGATAGATTCTGGTGCTACTACTCATGTGTCTCATATTAAACAGGGATTCAGTTCGATCCAGCCCATAAGAGGAGCTGAACAATACTTGTTCATGGGGAACAGGATGAAGGCACGAATTGAGGGCATTGGGACTTATAGATTGATCTTAGACACTGGTTGTCATATAGATCTTGAAGGATGTCTTTATGTACCAGAATGTGCTAGAAATCTTGTTTCTGTAAGTAGATTGGACAATTTAGGTTTTTATGTTAAGTTTGGACATGGTGGTTTTTCACTGTACCGAAATGATTTCTATTATGGTAGTGGTACTTTGATTGATTCACTTTATAGGTTCAATCTTGATGTTAAGTTTTCTGATTCCTTGTTTCATATTGAAAGTCAGGGCATTAAACGTAGTGCATCTAATGAAAGTTCTGCTTTCTTGTGGCATCAAAGATTAGGTCATATTTCCAAGGAAAGAATAATGAGGTTGGTAAAGAATGATATTCTTCCTCAGTTGGATTTTAGTGACTTAGATGTGTGTGTGGACTGCATTAAAGGCAAGCAGACCAAGCACATAGTAAAGAAGCCAGCCACGAGAAGCACTCAGCTTCTCGAGTTAATTCACACCGATATATGTGGTCCATTTGACGCTCCTTCATGGAGCGGTGAAAAGTAATTTATCACTTTTATTGATGATTACTCACGTTATGGGTATGTATATCTACTGCATGAAAAGTCTCAATCAGTGAACGTCCTAGAGGTGTTCATTAATGAAGTGGAAAGGCAGTTAGATAGAAAAGTAAAAGTAGTGAGATCGGATAGAGGTGGTGAGTTTTATGGGAAATTCAATGAAAGTGGACAATGTCCAGGTCCATTTGCAAAGTTGCTTGAAAGTAGAGGTATTTGTGCACAATATACGATGCCAGGTCCACCTCAGCAGAATGGTGTAGCTGAGAGGCGGAATCGTACATTAATGGGAATGGTTAGGAGCATGTTAAGTAATTGTTCATTACCTCTTTCATTGTGGATATATGCATTAAAGACTGCAACGTATGTTCTTAACCGGGTTCCTAGTAAGGCAGTTCCTAAGACTCCTTATGAACTGTGGACGAGAAGGAAACCTAGTTTAAGACATCTATGTGTTTGGGGTTGCCAAGCAGAAGTAAGGTTATATAATCCACATGAAAAGAAACTCGATCCTAGGACGGTCAGTGGCTCTTTCATTGGCTATCCTGAAAAGTCAAAGGGGTATGTATTTTATTGTCCTAACCATAGTACAAGAATAGTTGAGACGGGCAATGCTAGGTTCATTGAAAATGGTCAAACTAGTGGGAGTGGTGAACCACGAAAGGTGGACATTCAAGAGATTCAGGTTGAAGTTCCCACACCTGTTATTTCTCCTAATGTTGTTGTTCCAATTGCTGCATCACAGTCAAATGACACAATGGAACGACATAATGATGTCCATATCCCACCGAATGAAGTTATGGTGGATGAACCAGTCATAATTCATGAAGAGAGAAATGAACCACATGAACCTTTAAGGCGATCTGTAAGGGAAAGAAGATCTGCCATTCCAGATGATTATGTGGTTTATACTATTGGAAGTGAATGTGACTTAAGCCTTGATGAAGATCGAGTCTCATTCAAGAAAGCCATGGAATGTGACAATTCTGAAAAGTGGTTGATTGCCATGAAAGAAGAAATTAAGTCTATGGGTGATAATAAAGTCTGGGACTTAGTGGAGTTGCCTAAGGGTTCTAAGACTGTTGGGTCGAAATGGGTCTTTAAGACCAAACGTGACTCAAAAGGCAACATTGAAAGATATAAAGCCAGACTTGTTGCTAAAGGTTTCACCCAGAAGGATGGCATTGACTATAAAGAGACCTTCGCTCCGGTATCTAAGAAGGATTCTCTAAGAATTGTTTTGGCTTTGGTGGCTCATTATGATCTAGAGCTTCACCAAATGGATGTTAAAACCGCCTTCCTAAATGGTGAGCTTGAGGAAGAAGTATATATGGACCAACCTGAAGGATTCTTGGTCACAGGAAATGAAGATAAGGTGTGTAAGCTGAGGAAGTCAATATATGGACTGAAACAAGCTTCCAGACAACGGTACTTAAAGTTCAATGATACCATCACGTCATATGGTTTTGTAGAAATGGTCGTTGATCGATGTATCTACATTAAGGTTAGTGGGAGCAAGTTTGTGATATTAGTCTTATATGTTGATGATATTTTGCTTGCTGCAAATGACATGGGCATGCTACATGATATAAAGAAGTATCTCTCTAAGAACTTTGAAATGAAAGACATGGGTGAGGCATCCTATGTGATTGGAATAGAAATAATACGAAATAGATCACAAGGATGGTTAGGATTGTCTCAAAAAGGTTATATCAATAAGGTCTTAGAGAGATACAGAATGGATAAATGCTCCGCAGGAATAGTTCCTATACAGAAAGGGGACAAGTTTGACAAAAAGCAATGTCCCAGAAATGATTTGGAACGAAAAGAAATGCAAGGAATCCCATATGCATCAGTGGTAGGGAGTTTGAACTATGTTCAGACATGTACTCGACCAGATATCAGCTTTGCTGTAGGAATGTTGGGTCGATATCAAAGTAACCCTGGAATGTACCACTGGAAGGCTGCAAAGAAGGTTCTCAGGTACTTGCAAGGCACCAAGGAGTTCATGCTTACATATAGGAGATCCGATAATCTAGAGGTCATTGGATATACAGATTCAGATCATGCTGCTGGATGTAAGGATAGCAGAAAGTCTACATTTGGCTATCTTTTCTTCTTAGCTGAAGGAGTAGTGTCATGGAAGAATAGAAAGCAGTCCATCATTGCTAGTTCTACTATGGAGGCCGAATTTGTGGCATGCTTTGAGGCCACTATTCATGCATTGTGGATGCGGAACTTTATCTCGGGACTTGGGATTGTCGATAGTATAGCCAAGCCGCTGAGAATTTATTGTGATAATTCCGCAGCCGTTTTCTTCTCGAAGAATGACAAGTACTCTAATGGTGCTAAACACATGGAGTTGAAGTACTTGTCAGTCAAAGAGGAGGTGAAGAAACGTAGAGTGTTCTTTGAGCATATAAGGTCGGATATGATGGTAGCGGATCCGTTGACTAAGGGATTACCACCCAAGGCGTTCATTGCCATGTAGAGCGTATGGGTATTATAGATAAAGCCTTGCTATTATAATTATGGTTAGCTCATTGTGTTTGTGACACTTTGAATTCGCTTATGGTTACGTTTCTGTTTTATTGACATGTTATCATTATAGTATGTGTATACACTTATGGTTGTTAGATGACATGTGGTTGTTTGAGAATTATAGTGTTTCTCAAATGAAAAGTAATATTGGGTTCGGATTGGTTTGTGATACATGGAAGGCATCATGTCGCTCTTATAATGACGTGTGACCGCCATGATCCAATCAGTTCTGATTCGATTAAGATTATTTGAACTTGATATAGAAGCACGTTATTAAGCCATCAAGGCGACACAAAGGCCAAGTGGGAGAATGTAAGAATATTATATTATATATATATACGTTCATATGGCCTATGTGTCTTTCGGTTTAATTATAAAGATTAAGTTCATATTATATATCGGAGTTTTAACATTATAGTCGATACCGTGATGGATCGGTCTCGGTTAAAGTCGTTAGAATTCAGGGTATTTATTATCCCTCGTCCCTTGCCTAATTATGTTTAGTTTCCTTTATATATATTTAACGGCAGTTACCAAAGTAACTACCATTACGTGAGTTATATATAAAGGAGGTGGTTTTACGGTTAATGTAAAAAAAATAATAATAAAAACTTTCTTGTGTGCAATTCACAATAAGAGGAAACCGTAGCCATGGAGAGCAAAGTTTGATTTTGCCTTTTCCATCAAAGAGCAAATTCAAGGAAGGATTAAGGGAGGAGAACAAGTCATCGTCTTGATTGATTATTGTCAAGGCTAATTGAACATGGATCAAGGTTAGTAAATTTCTATCTCCCTCCTTGATAATGTTTAGGGTTGAATCATATTAAGTCTAGATCCATTTGAGGTTGATTTTATGTCTAGAAATCATTAAATTGCTTACAACTTGCAACAAGGACATCATATAATTTTATGCACAGGATAGTCCGGTCCAAATAAGAAATCCAATTTTTACTATATATTACCATATATAAGCTGCAAACTACTGATGTGAATGTAAAAGTTGCAAACTACTGAAACATATGTAGATAAGATACTGCAGCAACATGAAAGAAAACTTTTTCTTGATTGTATGAATCATGTATTTGAATTAGGAATATATAGCCAGCCTATTGAACGTTTCAATTTCAAAATCAAATGTGTTATGTTTTGAACAATGTTTGGATTTGAGTTTATAGGTCAAAAAAGTTGTGTTGCATTCAGTTGTTTATGTATTTATTTGTGGAGATTACAACTTTTACCTTCATTAACCTAAACATAAATTTTTAAAAGGTTGTACCAAAAAAAATTGGAAGGAAATATAATCTCAAGATACTCTTAAAAATCAACTACTATATATTACCATATATAAGCTGCAAACTCTATCGTTTTCAAACTACTGATGTGAAGCAACACATATATAAGTTGCAAACTACTGATGTGAAGCAAGAAATATATACTTTATGACTTCCCACTCTTTATTCTTACTCTTGAATTAAGGCACTTGTTAGTTGCAATGCATAATTTAAGCATTAAATTTGATTGACAACTTCAACAATAAGTGTCAAATTTTCTGAGGTTTTGAGCCATCTACAATCAGCTGAGTGCAGTCCTTTGACTCTATGCACTCAAAAATCCAAACAACCGAAATTGAACGTGGTTCGATGTGATCTATATATCTGATAGTTTAATTCAATTAGATATAGACTAGTCAACCAATCGATCAAGTATGATCCGATCATTTCTGATTTAAGTTTAAAAAATATATAAGGTCAATTCTAATAGTGGATAAAGCTAACTAGATCTATTGATTAAGATTAGCGGGCGGTTCGAGATACCTCCTCCAGTCGTCAAATCAATAGAAACAACCGAAATTCAAAATGCTTCCTTGTGATCTTTTCCCTACCTAAAGTGCTACTAGGGTTTGAAATTTGGATCGATGACAACCAATTAAGCTTACGTTGCATGTACAAAATTACAAGTAAATTAGGGTTTAGATACATGCATGTTGAAATGCAATTCATATGAGTATATCGTATATGCATGCATAGTAAACAAGAAACACAAAGCTAGCTAATACTTGTAGCCCTTAACATAAAGGCTCTCGCCAGCAAGTCCACCGACACTGCCACCACCATACGTCCCGAGGGTGGCGGCGGAGTTGGCCTGGCAGCGGGAAAGGAAGGCGGCCTGAGCGTCAGCGACGTTCTCCGTTTTACCGGACCACGTCTTAAGTGTGCTCGCCTGCAAGGCTCGACCGAAGGAGAAGGAGAGAGTCCATGGCTTTAAGATCTCGAGCTTGTTCATGGCGTCTAGATTCACTGTCGCCTCCTCCTCGCTCTGTCCTCCCGAAAGGAAGACGACTCCCGGGACTGCTGGAGGCACTGTCCTCCTCAATGCTCTCACCGTGTACTCCGCTATCATCTCTGCCGCCACCTGCACACAACAATCAGGTGAGGATCTCACGAGGATGATGACTTAGATGAGTGTTGTGAATGATTCACAGATATTATGACTTATGTCACAGAATCACCAAAACTTTACACAGGTAATAACATTTGTGTCCACAAATATAACAGCTACATTCATACATCTAAGTTTATAGGATTTGGTTATGTGCGGTGACTTAGATGAGTATTGCGGACAATTCATATAAATGTTATGCATATGTCACTGGATGTGTCCATCACCAAAACTATATGCATGGGTAATAACGTTTGTGTCCACTAAGCTTATAGGCATGGGTAATAACGTTTGTGTCCACTAAATTTTTAGGATTTGGTTATATGCGGGGATGATGACTTAGCTGAGTAGTGTGAACGATGCACACAAACGTTAATGCTATGCATATGTCAGAGAACATGCATGTCACCAAAATCATATGTATTAGTAACGTTTGTGGGCACAAATATAACATGGAGAAAAACCCGCACCCGATTTTTTATAACTGACGCCCGTTTTGGGGCATCTCGGGTGCGCCCAACTTACACCGGATTTTTTAAAATTTTGACGGCAAGAAAAAAAAATTAATTGACCCGGTTTTAAAAAAAATATTTTAGACGCACCCGAAATGTGCCCAAAGCGGGTGTCAGTTATAAAAAACCCGGTGCGTGGTTAAACGCCTATAACATCTGAGATTCTGAGTGCATCGTCCAAGTCTTCATTTAAGTTTTCATCTCACTTTTTCCAAGTTTATATCATTTAAACAATTAAACGTTTTGAGCTTTAGGATCGAGGACAACATAGTTAGTTAAAAATACTAGGGACTCCATGTCCAGAAGGATTTTTGTAGTGAATTTGTGTAATGTGATACCCAAGTATTGAAATCTCACTTGTAAGCTGAGAAAAGTACCTTAGGGCTGTCAGAGGCAGGAGTGACCATGTTAGGCTTAAGGAGGGTACCCTCCAACAACACATGCTGATCATTCAATGCCTTATAAACCGCAGCAAGCACCAACTCGGTCGCCGCGGCACACTTCTCGATGCTGTGGTTTCCATCTGTTAGTATCTCCGGCTCGACGATTGGCACGAGTCCGTTCTCCTGACAGATGATGGCGTACCTCGCCAGCCCCTGCGCGTTCTGCTGGATCGACAGCTCCGATGGCTCCGTGGGCCCGATCTTCAGCACCGCCCGCCACTTGGCGAAACGGGCCCCTGCCTTGTAGTACTCCGCGCACCTCGAGCCCAACGAGTCCAACCCTTGGGTTGTCGTCTCGCCGTTCGTCCCTGCCAACTCCACTGTGCCCTTGTCCACCTAAATTACAGGCATGCAACGAGATTGTAGCTCATGCGTGCATTATGTGACGCATGCTCACACTATCACATCATCAATAGTGTGGAGTATGTACACAAGTTCTTCCATTCTCATTGGATAGCATTATTTAGATGAATTAATTTTCTTAATGTCAATTGATCTTATAAAACGCTATTTAGCTTAAATGTTGGGCTTAATTATTAGTAGAGTACAGTTTTAATTCACATGCTCCTATACATGTTTTTTTGGGTTAAGGCCATTACAAAAGGATAGGGAATTCGAACACTCTACCTAATAGTTAAGGGATGTCATAGTCGATCTTTTAGTGAAGTTATACAATATAAAATGCTAGCATCCTACATTATGATCACTTATGAGACGATATAAATTAATAGCATTGTAACCCAAAGTCTTGACTGGTTATACCATGCATGGTACATTTTTGAAGTGGTACGGTGGTTGTGTTTTAAGCCTTAAATCCTAGAAGTCACTATCTAGTATGTTTAAGTGTTTAAGGGTGTTTGTACTTGGACACCACTTTTTTTTTGCTCTTACAAGATTTTAACGGAGGACAAAAACGTGATGCCCCAATAAAATTTATCGGTGCTACTATAACGAGGGATGTTTAATTGGTAATAACAAGCATACAGTACCTTGATGCCGGGGATGACGCCGTTTTGGTTAAGGATGTCAACAAAGGGAGTTCCATCAGAGGATTTCTGGTAGAGAGTTTCCTCGAAGAGGATGACTCCGGAGAGGTGAGTGAGGGCGCCTGGGCTGGTGAACAGAAGCTCCCGAAGGGCTTGACGGTTCGACTCCACATTCTCGACATTGATGCTCGACAGTCTCTTTCCGATGGTGCCTGTGCTCTCGTCCGCTGCCAGGATTCCCTTTCCCGGCGTTGCTATGTACTTCGCCGTCTTCATCAACTCCTCTATTAATCCCCCATTACCATCATTAATTTTATTGCAATTGTGCTATTAGTAAAAGTACTATTATCCATGCATAGCTTGATAATAATAATTGGTCATGCTAAAGATAACACATAATTGTTATGACTGGTAGTATCCTATACATACTCATAAACGTATCAAAATATAGTGTCAAATGACCCCTTAAAAATGAAAGCATGTTATTGTTTTATGGGTTGAATTTAGGGATAGATGGTTGAGCAAGAGAACACATACCAAGAAATACAGTTAAGTAACATATTTTTAACATATGTATTTACATTTATGTACGGAAGTATACATATGAACCCACTATTTTCACGTCCTGACTTGGTTCTTTTCCTATAGTTTATAACTAGAATATATAGCAAAATTGCAATAAAGAGGAGATTTAAATACAACTATATATTAATATAAAACACAATTCATACGAGTAACATAGTAAGTGTAGGATAACGATGGAGAAATTTCTTAGGGATTCCGAAATATTTTCACAAATTACAACCGTAACTAATGGATGGATGTAAAAAATGTGTAAAAGTATGTTACTAAGAAATATTTTACAACGTTTTGATGAAGAGCTTTCCGAGGTGTACCTGCATACTTTCCGACGAAGGCGGACATGGTGCCTTTGTGTTTAGGATAAACTTGCAAAGGACTCAAAGCAAAGAGGATTAAGCAGTTGCGATATAAATCAGCAGCCAAGTGAGTAGAATATACCACCACTGTACTATGATTCCCTTCCTCTCGTAGGGCGACACGTGTCCAAAGTGGAAGAACAATGTCCTTGGACCATGGATAAGGAGAACGAGTGATCAACTACCAAACTCTCTCCTCACTCACACAATCATGTGGAATAGCTTACTGCCCTCATCCTCTTCCTTTTGTTTTCTTGCACAACTTAAGACAAAACTTGTTGTCTTCACTATAACGCCTCATTTGGATTAGGATAATCAACAAATTTGTATGGAACAAAAAATTGTTATATTAGCTTTCGTTCTTTGCCGCCTTAAAAACGTACATTCAAAAAATGTCCTTCAAAAAGAGAGGAAGAAAATCTGAGTCAAAACTTTGTGTTCAATGTATTGTATAGGCTAGTCGTCGTCTGTGCCAAAGTATCGGTCACCGAATTCGCCCATTCCGGGGACAACACGAAACTCTTTGTTCAATCCGGTTTCGATGTCCGATGTTACTATCTTGATTCTGGGGAAGGCTTTGCAGACGACATGAACACCTTGAGGCGCCTGGTGATTTATGACGGAAAATGTTTTTAAGTGTAATGGAATGTTAATGAGGATAATGAAAGAAATAAGTCTTACTGAAATGAGGTTCAGAAATATGATGTTAGCCTCAGGAACACCCTTTTTCACTAGCAATGATATAGCTTGTACAGCAGAGTTTCCTGAATTAATGGCGTTTAAATCACGAGAGAACTAAGAGTCTGTGAAGGTTAGATTGAGAGGAAAATAGGATCATAGGAAATACCGGTTCCGAGAATTGGATCTAGAAGTAGCACATGCCTATCTGCTATATCTTGTGGTAGTTTTTCATAAATTAGCTGTGCCAGGAGTGTCAGAAATCGAAATAAAAGAGTATATGTATATGTAACCAAGAATTGAGAAGGAATGATCATTAATAGATGCAAACCTGCTTCCCATTGTCACCTTCTCGGTGTATTAATATCTTTCCAATCTTAATGCCTTTACAACAAGCTCGTAATGCATTTTCCATGCTCTCGCCACTGTTGTAAGATCATAATTAGCAAATCATCAGATCTTATGACCAAACAAGTGTGTATCTCCTAATTAATCTAGGAAAACAATTACCTTCTTACAATGGACACTCCACATAGCCTTTTGCAGAAATCCACTCCAGTATATACAGTATCTGCAAAATTATGAGAAGAAACAAGTCAGCAGACAGAAATAGCTATATAATTGACAGACAACAAATGCGCAGTGTAAAATAGTCATATGGATCCAAGAGAAAGTGAACCAAATGAATACTTGGATAACTCACCCGTGGGAGTAATAACATGCTTTTCCATGAACGGAAGATGTCCCAAACCATTCTCAACAACCTGATACGAGGGAAAAAGTAACGTTGAGCAGAGTTCATGATCTAATAAACTGATGGTGTGATCTTAAGAAGAAAGCACTTACCAAGCGAATTAACCGATCAGAATAAAATACAAAGTCATGTTTTGTTGTTTGAGCATCCCGAATGATAGTATGCATGCCCTTAATCTACATCAAAAAAGCACCAACTTGTTAGACATCATTGAAGTATTTTCCAAAATTACATATGGCATTAGGATGACAAATTACCTGGAACGTTGAACTGATGACATGCAAGTTAGGGTATATTTTACAAATGTCATGCTGGCCAAGTTTGGTACGAATATGTTGCACTATTAGATCAACAGCGACAGGATTCTCACCCCCACAAGGAATAATGATATCAGCATACTTCTTTGTCGGAAGTATAAAGTCTTCAAATGCAGGCTTCACAAATTTTGCGTACTGACATTTTGAAAGGAAAAAAAAAATCAATTATCAATAGGCATGAGCAAGGATCTACACTATAAGAACTCCTCTCTGGATGGTGTTTACTTCCTCCAAAATCAATTTACTCTATTACAGATTTATAGCTCCTTGAACTACCCGCAGTGTGTCAAGTTATAATAATTCTTATTAAGGAACACTTTTTTGTGCTATACCAGTCTGTAAAGTAGCAACTAACATGCAGTTCTGTTTGTTTACTCATCCTAGTGAATCATGAAAGTCACAAAATGAAAATAGGATGGCTAACCTGATCCAAAACCATTGCAGTATCTCTACCTTTCTCAACTATATCACGTCTTATCCTCCTTGCCAAGCGTACATCAGCATCTGCACTGGAACTAATGCAAGGTGAAGACTGAAGTCCAACATAATTCCAAGGGCAATAAAGCAAAACATTTCAAGACATTTCCCGTAAAATGCACAGAAGATTGAGGGGGGCTCAGAGGACATGGTCTAAACCATGATTTTCCTTTTATTTATTTCCATGAAAGGAAAGAAGGAGACAACAATTGTGTCAAGGGAAATATTCCAACCAATGAGTCAGAAACTCAGTACATAGACCGAGTCCATTTAGATACATTGCAGATCTACTAAGTAAGTCAGTAGTCAATACACACTCATTTTTTGACAAATTGGAGAAATCACATTCCTTGCCACCGGAAAAACAAAAAAAATAATCTGAATACGAGAAGGAAAGCAAAGAAGAACATGTCAAGGATGCAATGAAATTAACCAACCAAAGGAATTAATTTTCCATGGAAATCTGTTCCTGGCATATTGGAGGCATTTTAAGGAAGGTATGATCTTTTAGGGAAGAATAGAAAGTGTCAAAGCTGATAGTTTGACTAACTAAGAGGAGAAGAAAAGAGGAACCTGTATCCACAAAAATCTTCATATTCATCAGCTCACGGAACAAAGGATCATGGAATACTAGTATTCCTTCCAAAATTATAACATCTGAAGGGTTGACCTGTCAACACATACATGAATTAGCAAACTGCATATCCGTACCAACAATAAAAACGATGTGGTTATCATACAGTAAAAAAAAAGCCGACCAGCAATGAAGATTCTACAGTCAGAACTTCATACTCAATGCTATAAGGAAGGGACAGGATTCATAGGACATAAAGGCCAATATATCTAATAAATAAGGGGAACATCATTATGTGTAAGTGCAAGGAAATATATGGAGTGAGAATATCATGGCTGCATGCTTACACTATAGTAGCCGAGTTTATAAATAAGGCAGAAGTAATAGGAATTGTCATTCTAGGATTGAGAAAATATTATAAGGTGGCCTCGGCCTAGGCAGCAAGATGGTTTCAACATTATTGTATAGCAAGATAGGGGAATTTTCATTTTTAAATTGTTTATAAACACCCATAGGAAAGAGTACACTACATATCATTATCAGTATGCATCTATAGTGCTTAGTCACTTAGAGTCTAATATTACTTGTGTGCTTTCGAATTTTCCATTCCCGTGTTCTTGTACATTGTGCAACTAATTACTATTTGCCTCTGGTATTGGCTGCGGACTTGCGTTGGCTATTTCCTGAGGGTCAGAAAATATCCACCATGTCACTCACAATTTCAGAAGACAGCGCAAACAATCAAGCATGAACAATCAGAAGCTAGGTACCATATACATGCATCATAACGTATCTAACTGAAGATAATATGATGTCACATATTCCTTGTAAATTACCATACCCTTCGTGCGGGAAGGACATCATTTTTATAACTCTTGAAGTCGTAATTGGGAATATCTACAGCTTCTCCATGCATTAGCTTCTCCATTGTACTAAGCAATTTCACATTGTCAAATGCATCTGACGAGAGAAAAGGCCTCAGATTAGAGAGAGGCTAATTTGATAGCATGCATATACTAACTCAATCCCATTTCTATATTTAAGATGGCAGTTGTAATAGAGAATCACAAGGCTACTCCGAAGAGGGCGATACCAACTTTTTAGGCTGAATCAACGAGTAAGTATTGACAACTTTTTATTTGCATCTAGCTGGAACTGGAAGTGATTCAAAAATTGTGTATACACGCAAATATGTAATTTATCTAACTGTTTGGGTGACTGCGAAGGAGGCAGTATGTAAGATTTTAGCGAAGAGAGATCTGAGTACAAACTCACCAGGGTGATCAAAGTTGTATTCATGAGCATGTGCAAGTTCCTTTTCCGTTAAATTATAATAGAAGGAGTCCTGTCATGAAATATAGTTAGAACACAGATTTGCCAACAAGAAAGGACCTTTAAAATAACTTCAGCATTCTGAATATGTTAAACAATGAATGTCGTGAAATTTCTCACTTGTAGTAAAATCTGACAACTATTGGTAAAGGGACAGAGAAAGGCAGAGGAATATAAATACTAATATAATAATTCCTTCACTAATAAGAACAAGAATAACAAACTGCTATTAATCAAGTTCTCTTTAATTTATCATTCAGAAATCAAAATTTACCTGATTAACAACTACAGCACGCTGATCATGAAGCTGCTGAATAATCATATCACACACAGTGGTCTTTCCTGATGCAGCTCCTCCAGCAACTCCTGCACGAGGATCATAAGCCTCTTAGGAATAAGCAGGGAAAATTGCAGCATATGCAAATCACTGCATTTTGATATTGCAAATGAACATTCTATTATACTACATTAACGTCAGTAACAATTTATATCCTGCAGCTAGCATTACACAAACCATGATTTTCGCTAACGGTTTATTAACACATTTGCACCTACATATCGTAAAGATGTGGACAAGCAAGGAAAAGAATAAGATATCTACACATACCAATAACAAATGGCTGCTTATAAAAACTTTCAGCAGTTGAGGTTGTCGATGGCTCAATTGTGGATATCCTGGAATCCAAACCATCCGTTTGTAATCCAGAGTAATGTGCTGATGATGAAGCCTCCATCAGGCCAAGAACTGATTTTGAACCCATATGCGCAGATTTGATAACCCGCATATACTAAATGCTTAGTTACAGAATGACTGCAACAAGATGTTAGACTCATGACAATGCTTCAGGCCTCTTAACTAAGAAATATCTAGATACATAAATAAATAAAAACATGTAATATATAACCCTGAAGTAATCAAACATATCTAGATACATTTGTATCAATTTATATAAAGTGAAAGTTCCCTTTTTTGATGGATCTCATCATCCATCCATGTAAACAGAAAGATCAATGCTGTAATGGAGTAATTTGATCCCGCTACTTATTTGGTTCTTTAGTTAGAAACCTCCTGATGTTAAACGATCAAACATTGGCTTATCACCTCCCAATGGCAAGAAAAATGGGAGAATTTCCCCTTCTACCATAAAAAACAACTCAGAACAACAAGCAATGAAGTTCATATCCAATAGCATGTAATATTCACATCAGATTTGCTCCAGAATTAGCCAGAAACTAAACGACAAACTCAGATCTATCTACTCTGAATTAACAAATTAAGCAAGCACACGGCCGGTTTTCCTACCTCACACAAGGCACACAGATCAACGAACGATAACGAAATTAAAGCTAGATTGATCGGTCGAAATCACAGTCGCATTATATCTATCTTTCCGCGTCCAGATCACAATCCCAAATTATCTCCTCTTGCACAAAATTTCATCAATACGCCTTTAATGATTTCGGGGAAATCAATACGCCAATAATTGCGAATAAATTTGACAACGACGCGGAAATTCAAAAACTTTGAGCGTTACTGAGGAAATGCAGAAGCTGTGCATACCTTGGAAGAAGGAGTTTGAGAGGTGACGTCTTATGTGTAGAAGGCGATAGAGAGGAGAATAATTGGGAAGAGGAAACAGTAAGTTTCAGCAAATTCGATGTGGGGTTTTATAGTGGGTGGTGGGAAGAGGAAGATAAATGTACGAAAATGCCCTGCGAATTGCGGAATTATTAGGTGCTGATGTCACCGTGACTCGATAGATTCTGATAGAAGATCTATTCAAAGTGGTCCCCCACTGCCCAAAACTGTATGGTCCATTGGGCTGGAGATTGGGCTTTGTCTGGGCCTTTTTCCAAATTTGATGCTGACAACGGAACTTACTCCAATACTGCCACGTAAGTTTCTGACATGTGTTGGTCCGCTTGAATATCCTTCTCAATATTTTATCACACACCTTAAATTGAAAATGGATTCTCTTTTAACTCTTCTCTTCGTGGCTGGTGCTAATGGAGACACAAGGACATACCCATCCAGTTTTTTTAATCTAATTCGATTGGTCGGACCCGTCCCATTAGCATATCCTACTAGTATAGGTACATGAAATGTTAACCTCTTTAGATATTAATATTTTTATATACGTCGAAAGTTTGCGATTTTATTTAGGATGTGTATGTTAGTATCAAGGGAACTGTGACAAAGAGTTGTTCAGTTCTTAGGCAAATTGGAAGTAATAGATCAAGTTATCAACACAATTACTTAAGGAGAAAACCTAGATAACCAAATAATTATTTTTGGATAAAAATCACCTCTCTTTCGAGGATTGAAAATGTCTATTTGTATATTCAATCAGTGAGTTTAGAGAAGAACGAGATTACAAACTTATTGCTAAGTACTAACCTACTCAGTTCCTATCAGAAACTCTCAGATGGTACTTGATGTTCTTTTGCAAGAACAACTTCTCTCTTCTCTTAGTCTGATGCACTTCAAGCTTCGTCAAAATACATAAGTCCTAAGAACATAAGGATCATCGTATATATAGGGAGTAGTCTGCCGTATAAAGATATTCCAAGAATATATTATACGTCAAACTACTTTCCTAAATAATGATAATCTCTATGGCTTTCAAGTTAACATAATTAACTCGAGGTCTTCTAAATATTACATTAACCGATTACAACTAACTCAACAATATCCTAACAAAGGAAAAGATCTTCTTGAGGATCTTCTCGGCTTGCCGCCCACGCTAGGGTTAGTAGTAACGCGGATTCAACACAATTCCCTCTGGCTTCCCTTAATACTTCATCAGCTTCAAATCTTCAATCTTTTAATCTGAAATATCAAGATAAACTATACCATAGTATATGCTAAGATTGTCATCTTCAAAACATAGAGTAATAGAGGATATGAACCTATTGAGGAACCAGAGTTCCTTAGGTCCCTATTCTAACAGTTTAGATGACGATCATATAAAATCAACCGAAGATAAATATTACTTTGTAGAAAGAGTTATCAAGCTTATACACTAGCAAACAAAATGTCTCCATTTCATATACACAATCACATATTAGACCAATATCATAATATAGAAATAACAGGTAAAAATTATTATAATACATCTTATATTAAGAATTTTGGTGGTTTCGACCTAAAACCAAATTAACCTTTGTGGTTTGGAATCTTTTCCGATTTTGATTGATATGTTATGGGTCAAAGTCATTCAAAAGACGGATATTTGTGGACAAGGCCCGAAATGAGGTTGTTGCTACCTCTCATACATATGTAGCAAAGTCGTAATGATACGACTGATCTCGTCGAAATATGAACTGTAGTTAGAATTAGATGACTTGTATGGCTTAATGCGATGGTGGTCTCGACTTAGCATAACGTATGATGTTAGTTTTCTTAGTTGGCGTCTCACTTTCAGTGAGGTGTTATCTTTTACGTCAGCCTATTTTGATTTATCAATGCCAAGTATATGATCTTTCTTAATTTTGTCGATACTCTCTTTTAAGACATTATAGAAGCTATATGTTACTATGTACCAAAGAAAGTCAGCTAGAGGGACAACGTGGATACACCACTTGTTTGGGTATAGAGAAAACAGAAAGTGTCCAATGAAAATAACTTTTAAAATACGAACGTGAGAATGATGCACATTTAGTACTAATTTGGTGCACATTCATTGACAAACTTAAAAACATCCAAAATTTGAAAAACTTTCATTTTTTAAAGAACACTAGGACTTTGGCGCCCGCGATACGCGCGGGTTTTTGGTCTTGTAAAAATTTTGTTTATATTCTAAATGAAAACATTTTTATAATATATCTACCAGTCGTAACGTTGTGGTTTAGATATACATGGGGTGACTGAAATCACTGGATCGATCATCCATAGTGAGTAGAGAGCCGATGTGTCTAGGGGTAGTAGGACTGAAATCTTCTGTTTATGTTAATATATTTGAAGCTAATGCAAAAAAGAGTTGGTCTTCCTTAATGCATCTCGCTAAAAGTTTTGAAAAAGGTAATTTTTATTTAATGATCGCCATTTTTTAAAGTGGCGTCAATTTCTAAATGACTGGTTATTTTGTAAACAAATAGAGTATTGGTTTATTTTTTATAATAACTAATCGAACTATCTTGTTATACAGTCTAGAAGAAAGACAGAGAGCATAAAAGTGACTAATCGAACTCTCGTGTTGTACAGAATAAAAGTGATGAATTAACCATCCCCATAAATTACTAATCTCAGGGTTTAATTCAATACAACAATATCAAATTGCAGATGCAATAACATTCAATTTTCGAGGCCTTACGTCAAAGGTCATGTTTTACGATTTGTTCCATACAAAAATAAAGACAGACCAGCTTCTTCTGACTCTAGTAAAAAATGCAATCTATTTGAATAAGGCATGACGAAGATCACGAAAATGTAAGTTTCTACATATGGCTTGTGCCAGTTTTCAGTTTTCACCAAATCCTGCAAAAAGTTATTCAGAAATGAAATCCCTTGGTGGCAGGGATAGTAACATACACAATCTTCCCGAATTGTAAACAATATTCTTGCATTGAATCATATCATCCATCCTTGATCTTTTCCTTACCTGATCCCACTTGGGTCGTATCTGTTTTTCAAGATCTTCTTTCTGTTTGAACTTTTTGTGGAGTTGTATCTCAGCAGAATCACAGATTTGTTTTTGTGCTTTGGGCCTTGCTGTCAGTGCACTTGTGCGGCGTGGTTCAGTCTCACTTCTTCTTTGTAAACAACACTCCTTTTAAAAGACAATGAAGAAATTCAGATTTATGTAAAAAATGATTACTAAGGGCATGTAAACAAAAAGATAGTATGAGAGTCGAGTCTTACTGATGCAATGCATCTCAGATCATTTTCTCGAGCATAGCTCTATAGGAAGACTGTCTCAAAATTTGATAACAGTTCAGGTGACAGTTCAATTTGCATCTATCAAGAGCAACAGATTCAAAACTACGCTCAGAATAGGAGTAAGATATAGAGCTTAGAATCCAAAAGCAAGCATTTAAAATAATATTCCAGGCATCTACAAACAGAAAACATTTAAAATAATATTAAATATTCTACATAAAAGTCTAACTTGAATAATACAAAGGAATATATCGCAGGAAATCATACCTCAACCATAGGCATTCCGAATAAGTGCAAGTTCTCATAACTCCCCTTCATTGGAAATCAATGTCACGACAGAATAATGGAAGAAGCAACACAAAAAGAGGTTAGGAGATTAAAATAAACACTCACCTAAAAATACTTTCATTAGTCAAAACACTGAGACATGCAGCTCCTCCATTTTCATAGGATCCACCCAAGTTAGAATTTTTTTTTTAATCATCTTTCAGATGGCCTTTTAATGCGTATTTCTATGTTTTATCATTTTTAATATATATAGCTACAAAATTAACCAACTACACTGACATGGTAACTCCAAGAGTAAAGAGCAAGAAACGAAAATGAAGGAAGACTAACTTACATGATCAAAGTCCTCTCTTAAAATTCCTCTACTTGGAGAAGCTTTTTTCACTTCTGCAATTAAACCAGACAATCATATCCGCACATAAAGGACGAATTTGAAAAGATTGAAATCTAGTCTTATAAAAAAAATGTGTAGATATATACGTCATGTTTTTATAATAGTCTGTGAATAATTTACATGAAAAAAGCTAACCTTCTCTTTTGAGAACTGAGAGAAGCGACCCCATTGACTATGATCTGACGTGTCAAAGAAATCCTGCAAAAAAAGCAGAAGGCTGCATAAGGCCTTAGCCATTCCTTTCAACTGAAAATATAACTTGGATTAGCAAAACACCAAAAGAACAAAGAACTTGGAATAGCAAAATAGCAGTTAAGGAAATTAAGTAGCCAAAATCGAGCTAGGACAAAAAATAATAATTGTGACAACCACGCCATTTGCAGCTAACCTCACTCTGAAAAGAAGTGTCAGAACTTAGTACTGAGTCTTTCTCCAGAGAAAAAGAATAGATGTGGCATTGAGGTTTCTTAGTTCCTCATACAACATCAAGAAAAAGAAGCAAAGCGGCAGATCATGAAAAGAGCCAGCCAACAACTGACCCAGCAAGAACATATAATCTTGGCCACTTGGCCACACTTGGCATCGTCGCAAATGATCATCTACTTTAATCACAAACCTACATTCTGAGTACTTATTCCAAGTACTCTGTTCATGTTTGAATTTAGCAACAACATCTACAAAGACTTTAACTGCTTCATTTATTAGCAAACAACAGTTAATGCTACACATAGCAGAAGTTTATTATGCCTCCATAATGTACATTATCACATACTGAATGTATATATAGATGAAAAATAGTCATAGAAAAGAGTAACAGACGGAAACAAAGGGCGGAAAAGAATAGAAAAACATACAGTTTCTGAGGTAAATTGGCATGAAAATGCAGAAAAGATAGTTGTCCTACCCCGATTAGCCTTGACTATCGTGTAGTTGTATTACAAAGCCCCATAATTCATATAGTAGCAAGTGTTTCTTTTTTATCCATGATCCATTCGTAGAAGTGTATCAACAACTGCATTAGCATTACAAAAAAACTCACAGCTTCAGTAATAACTTGCATTTTCTTAAGCTTTAACACCTTCTACCTTCAATGCTATCTCTTGCTGTTTCGTCTCTTCCTTCAGTTGTATGGCCTCAAACACCTACCATCAGAAAATGGAAAATTAGCAAGTGTTCAGTACAAACCACCATAGTATACCATGAGTTAAAATAAATATCTGTATAAGAATAGAGAAAATAGGAACCCACCAAAACTAAACACTCATACTAAACACCAGATGAGTCGATTAATCAAATAAAAAACACGATTATCAGCTGAAAATAAACAAAAGAATCACCCTCTTCCAGAATTCCACTAACAAAGTTATAGCACTATGAGAAATCATGTAATGGAAAATGACGATGAGGATTGGTTAGAAGCCAGATAATAATCATATACAGATATATATAAGAAGGGCTATGAAGCAAATAGACGAACCAGCTAATAGAATTTTAAGCCTGATTAGGTATGTATTTGACATGCATAGACTATCAATATACATGATTGAGCTATATACACCTTAATTCAGCACAAATTTATGCACAAATTTACAAATTAACAATGAACATCAAAACCTCTTCATATTATCACTCAAGTTGCTGACAATGAATTGTAATCAACAAAATTTCAAACAGAACAGTTAATTTGCAACCAGACAAATTGCATTGCCTGAAGTCCAATGAATTATGATAACTATTACCAACTGATGCTTATAGCTAGAAATTGCAGCTTATACCACAACTGAATTATTTTATCCCGGCACTCCTTAGGAAAGAAAATTGTTCAAGGGGCCTAAACAAATACATTATAGCGATTAAAAGAATTGAGGCAAATAGGATAAAGCAGTTCATCATTCAAAATTTGATGGTGGGAGTAGAGTGATCTAACCCTATCTGTAGAAAGTTACGCATGTAATGTCTAGTTCTATATATATTAATGTAAACTTGAATTTTATATCCAATATTACGTGGTTATAAAGAAACGTAGGAACAAAATCTGAAGCAGCAAAGAAAACACAGATTAGAATATCACCACTTTACAATCAGATGAAATTCAAGCCTATAGGCGGTGTTCATTCCATCATATCAGAGCCTGCTTCAATACATCTTCCCAAGGTTGACAAAAAAAATTGAGTTGGTTAAATTATTATCCATTATGAGAGAGACAATATATCATAGGATCCTTAAAGAAGATGCTGAAACTAAAACATTAGCAGAAAATTTACAAACCTCGCAACGTTCCTGAAAAAGCCTCAAACTCTCCTATTGCGCATAAATTGTGAATTAGTTACACTGCAACCTGGCTGATAAAAAAATCAAAATCAATTTCTCACATTTCCACCCATGTAATCACCGTCAGTGAAGACTACACTGCAGTCTAGCTGATAAAAATAATCAAAATAAATTCCTCACCTTTCCACCCATGTAATCACCGTCGGTGAAGACTAAACCGGTCCTAATGAAGAAGCATATGGAATTGGAGGATTGAAATTTAGGGACTCTCCTCGTGGCATATTATCTCCTCGCCCACAACCGCATTAGCATAGTATGATTTATACAGAGAAGAAGAATCTAATATTAATGATTGAGTATCAAACATCAAACAAAAATTTTAAAAACTAAAGAAGTACGATAAAAAGTGTAACAGATCTTACCAATCATTTATGAGATAGATCTCAACCAACTGTGAGAAATTTGTTGTAGACTTCAGTTTGTCGACTTCGACCGCGCATCCGAGGACATCTGGACATGAGCAGAGGGTAGTATCTATAAGAATAGAGTTATGGTTGACAGTCTCCCTTTGTCTACTAATTTTCAAGACAATTTAATTAAAAAGACTCGCAACAGTTCATGTGAGTGAGCTAAGCAAATTAAGTAGATCCAACAAAATGTTTGAACCTGAATTATTCCGTGCTGGGGGTATATTTGGTGCTCTAGGAACTTCAGCATCGTCTGATAGAAGGAAAGAATAACCTCTAGTGTCTTTAAGTATCTGCACCTTTGCTTTCGCCTGCAAAAGAAGTACTGTAAATCAGAATATACCACAATATTCTCAATTTGGTATCTTAAGTATGCACATATATTAGATTGACTAGAGAAAGATCTATGACATTACTGGATTATGAGGCCGTCGCTCGGTCATTCCATTTCTGGGAGCAGATGTACCAGAAACCTGGCTCTTTCTACTCTGCAAACAATATAGTGGGTGTAAACTGATAAATTGCTTCCTTTGAAATTTAACAAACAAAAAACAATTCATGTATAGATAAAATATACAAAGGTGGTTTCCTATAAGCGGTAAAATGAAATTGCAATACAATTTCAAAGATATATATCCGAATAAACCAATAAAGTTTTCTTTTACCATCTGCAACGAAACACGACTAATCACAAAACCAAACTACTACCATATAGAAGTGATTGTAGGAATTTAAACCCGGATATCCATGGCACTATGGCAGACACCACGAACTTTATATTAGCATCAAAACCATACATTGAATTACATTTATGTGTCACCTTTCTACGTGCAGAGAGGACTGCAGTGAAGCTGGTGCCACTTTTCTTCTTAGACCCTTCTTTGCTTGCAGAGTTGGTGGCGGGTTTTGGTGCTACAGGAATTGCTTTTGTAATCCTAGGTTTGTTTTTGGGATGCATACCAAGATCAACAACTTGCTCACATTGTGTCTGCAATTATATAGCAAGAAATTCATGATCCAATTCAACAATTCAGTAATCAGAATACCAAGTTATAAAATTTACCTTGTTCTTCTCTGCTGCTACTTGTGCATTCGCCAACAGCTGTGCACCAAAGCTCCTGAAATATTTTGTGTGTATCAGATCCAAAGAACAAAATTGAAGATGGGTTTTGTTAGATTAAACCAATTAAACAAATGAAACCTTGTAATTGGGCGATTGGTCTGGATTTGGGGCTTAGGTTGGATAGCCGGGACAGACACCATGTTACCAATATCTCCTAGAGCTGTACGTTTGCTTGTTTCTCCTTGCATCTTCTTCTGTTTAATTCCTCCTTCAAATTCAATCAGCAACAGAAGATTCAACAAAAAGAAGGAAGAACTCAACTCATTCAATCAATACAATACAATTCAGCATATCAAAGTTCAACAGAAATATAATATTTTACGAAGATCTCTACCCATCAACAAAAAACCTTGAAAAGATTAAAAAATGAACTCGATTTCAAACCAAAATCCCTCAGCCAAATGCCTTATCTTCAACATGGTCAAGTAATGAATTGAATGACTACCTCAACCTATCCAAGGATAGAGAGCACCATTCATTCAATTTGACTCTCGATTACTAAATTTCTCATCATTGGGACAAAAGATTCAAATCCAATAACTCGAATCCCACTTAACATTCTCATATTTGCAGACGAACAAAGATCGAAAAGCCTCAGAAAAATCCAAAAAGAATCAATCACAGATTAAAACAACAACAGTAGATCACATTCACCAAATTATAAATCAGAAGAATTGAAGGCGTACGAAGTTGTGGCTGATCTAAAAGTGTTATAGAAAACTGAAATTAGAGTTTATGATCTTGGTTATTATACCTCTGGGTTGATCTTGGTGAACGGAAACTCTGGTCGCCATTTGCTTTTTCTTGATCTCTCCTCTCCCCGAACACTCTCTCTCGCTGGATCTGCCCTTTTGACCGTCCTTAATAGCAATAAAAAACCTTGCTTAAAAATTTCGCCGAGGGGCTCCTTGCTCTGTTTTGTGCAATTGCAGCACCAACGACCTCCTAGCCACAATTCCTGCAAATTTTTTCCGTAAATTATCACCTCGAGACGGTAGAAACAAAAATGATTACAAACCCTAACCAAAGGCAGCCAAATTAATGAACAAAAAACGAAAAGAATAAAGCCTTAAGCCCTAACCTGATCCTCAGGGAAGGAAGTCCCTTCTGATGATACTCTCAAGAACCGAAGACTTGCCAGAACTCAAAAAACAAACCAATAATCATCGGAATCAGAATTTTACCTATTACCGTCATGTTAAAGCTCTCTCGACAGATCCCAGATACAACTTCACCAATCTGATTTTTCATTTCCCGAGACGGGTTTTTTCATCTCAATTTGCAACAATCAGCTTTTGTCTTGGGCGGAGAATGAGTTGATCTGAGCCCTAAGTTTTATACCCGGAATTTCCTCAACTACCAACCATGATACTTAACCTTCTTATCCAAATCAGGATTCCTAAACAACCAATGTCTACAAACTTAAGCACTGGATTCTTTCAATCAGATTTAAAACCTATTATTGAATGTCTAAATATCGACTATGTTTTCAAATCCTTGTGTAAACTTAGAATTGCTAAATCAGCCACAAACAATGTTGGAATACAGATTTAGCAAAGCAAGATAAGTGAGCAAGCTTACCAGAGCAATATCACTGCAGTGGTGACCCATGAACTGAATTCACTAGTGGAAAAAACACCTGTTGAGGCGGTCAAAAACCCCCCTGTTGAGGCGGTCAGGGGTCGCTGCAACAGGGGGGGCTGCAACAGGTCATGAGCTGTTGAGGCGGACAGCGCCCGCCTCAACAGAGGGGTCTGTTGAGGCGGTCGGGAGGGTGACCGCCTCAACAAATGCAACGTTTTCTACCTCTGTTGAGGCGGGCAGAAGGGCGACCGCCTCAACAGAGGGGGTCTGTTGAGGCGGGCAGAAGGGCGACCGCCTCAACAGAGGGGGTCTGTTGAGGCGGTCGCCCTTCTGCCCGCCTCAACAGACCCCCTCTGTTGAGGCGGTCGCCCTTCTGCCCGCCTCAAAAACACATGAGCCAACTAAAAAAAAAAGTAGCATCGATATATCTGGCAACTATATCAGAACAACACCGATTCCAGCAAGAACAGGTGTGTAAGATATACAAAAACAAGAACAGTAATATCAGAATACAAAAACAAGAACACTATATAAGAACAACACCAGATCCAACAACTTCGAAATTGTAGCATCGATCAAAATATTGAGCAACAATTGTAAAATTTCTTACACAGTCCAGCAACTTCGAACAACACCCACAAACCGATCTCTGTATAAAAACTAACCCAAACAATTGCAAAAACTAACCCAAACAAAAACAATCTTCAACAAACTAATCCAGATCTGATGGAGATGGAGACGGCGAAGTCGAACTCGAACTCGAGCCGAGAGAGATGGAGACAGTGAAGCCGAAGACGAGCGATGGGACGGTGAAGCCGAGAAGATGAACACCCGATCTGATGGAGATGGAGAAGTCGAAGCTTCAGCCGAAGACAAGAGTGATGGGTGAATGAGATCTGATGAGGGAAAGAAGCAAAGAGTTTGATGGGTGAATGAAGAGTTTGATGGGAAGGGATGATAATAATGGAGATCGTTTTTTATCTGAGGGAGAATAAAGAAGCACAAAGAATTTCAAACCGTTAGATTAAATTTTTTACACCTAATCAACGTTGGAAAATGGTGATCCGTGGACATGTGTAGGATAATTAGAGGCGGGCAGTCATGCGCCCGCCTCAACAAATGCTTAAAAAACATTAGAGGCGGGCAGTAAGGCGCCCGCCTCTAATTTTTTTTAAGCATTTGTTGAGGCGGGCGCATGACTGCCCGCCTCTAATTTTTGTGTTATTTTGAGGCGGGCGACTTACTGCCCGCCTCTAATCTCTTCGTCGCATCATTTGAGGCGGGCGCCTTACTGCCCGCCTCTAATTTTTGGGCTCTGTTGAGGCGGGCGCCTTACTGACCGCCTCAACAAGTCAAAAACACAAATATTATTTGAGGCGAACGGATATTTGCCCGCCTCTAAAGTACCTGTTGCAGCGAACTAAACGACTGACCGCCTCAACAGATAGTAGAATAAGACTTTTTGCGTCGGTTTTTAAGGTGACCGCCTCAACAGGGGGGCTGCAACAGGTGTTTTTTCTACTAGTGATTTATGTCAATATAGTGAATGCACGCCAAACAGAAAGAGATAGAGCGAGTCAAATTCCATGGCAAACTATCCTCCAAACGACGTCGTAAAATCCTGAAGATTTCTCATGTAGAAGCATGATTAGGGCTAAAAATCGATAGCCAAGGATTCTGAAAACCATGAGAGATAGAGTTGAACCTATGACGGAATATCGAGAGTGTAAGTGAGGGAGACACCAGCAATGTCAGGCCCAACAACAATGAAGTCTTCATCATGAGTGTTTGTCAAAACAGAGCTCGGAATCACTTAAAACACGTGAACTGATAGAAGATAAAACTGAACAGAGATAATTCAAGCATCAAGAAGTACAATAATGAAGCGAGACTGACCTTAAATATCCCATTTGAGAGTCTCTGACCTTCAGCCACATCTATGGTGTTCTCTGGAGGGAAAAAAAACTGTAGTAATCTTGTAAGGATGATTAAGGAAGGCAAGACATCAAATTGAATCACAAACAACAGCGTAATTGCCTAACACAGTTAACATATAGGAAACCAAAGACATGAGGACTTAGCTCAGCGAAAGTCGCTCCTTAAAAACAGCGTAATTTCCTAACAAAACCTGTAGTAAACTCTTCCATTTTAATTTCAACTACCATAAACATTCGAAGAAGAACAAACATTTGAAGAGTTGAGTTGTTATGACAACTTAAAAATAGTACTATACAATTTATGAGCTGCCATCACCATGTCAACACACATAATAAGGCTTTGAAGTAAAACTTTTCCTTCTGGAATTCTGTATTAAAAAGAAAGACTCGTACTACTTTTACTTCGCATTAACTCGGGAGGTTCACATACATCATCCACTACAAATTATTGGTGAAAATTTGGTTTATAATATACACATGAATGCTCAAAACTACTCTCCACTAACGAGAGTCATGGCTCATCATCTTGTACACACTGTACTACAGCAGACAGAGTGCTGAATGAAAAATCTTGCTCCTTAGCAAGCCTTACTTAAGGAGAAAAATATTGTTGTAGTCAGTAGTTACAGCTAGTGAAGTTAAGGAGTATCTCAACACGGATTTTTGAAACCATTTCACCACAATCACTTCTATACCACAATATCACACTTGCTATACACTTTGATTGTGCCAGCATCAATTTAGCACCCCGATTCGAAATGATCAATCAGCTATCAGTATCACACAAAATTTACACCTCTCCCGAAATCAACTCATGAGAACAGAAGAAAGAGGGATGATCAAAACCACAACAAATAGAAATAGAAGTTGAAAAAGAGAAATTTGCGGCTACATGAAGTTAGTAAGCAAAAGAAGCTTATACCACTTGAAGCAGCCATCGGTTCCTTGGAGGCGGTACTCGACCGAATGAGTCATCCGAGGAGGCAGCATGATGTTAACGTCGGCCGGAACGAAGCCATGAGCACCAGAAGTAGCGAGTCCAAGTAGAATAAAGACAATGGAAAGGGAGAGAGCAACTTCTCTGCTGAATTCTTCTGAGCCTCCACAGATAAGTCCCAATAGCTGCCCCAATTCCAAGTACCACCAAGGAGCTAACAACACAGACCACCAACACCACATCGTCTGTACGGAGGACTACAGTAAATTGAGGTGGAAGAAGCAACAAATTAAGGAGGTGAAGAGAATGGACCTTACGAATTGTAGTAGAGGAACAGACGTCGGAGAAAGGGCAATTCAGGCGAAGACAGTTCAAGGAGGAGGGCATGAAAGCAGGCAGAATGGAGAGACAGAAGAACAATCAGGAAAATGCATAATCAAGCAAAATTTAGGGTTCAAGAATAAGAAGCCCATAGGCCCGCGAATTAATTGACTGGCCCAAAAACGACCCGGTACCAATTACCATTACTGCTGCAAACTCATGAATTTTTATATAGAGATAGATTAGGATTTATGGAGAAATTGAAGAACATTAGGTAAAAATTGTATATGTGCATCAAAAAATTTACGAAACGCCTATATACACGCGACTTTTTCACTATATGCACGCCAATCTGTGCGCAGTTCTTATGCGCATAAGTATATGCGCAGTTGTTAAGCGCACATGGGTATTTTGGGAATAAAATGAAATTGCTGGCGTCGTCTGACAAATTAATGCGCTGATGACACGCGTTTAAAAAGAACCTGTGCGCAAAACATCTGCGCACAGCGTTTCGAATTCTAAAGCCTTATGCGCAGACGTGTTGCGAATAAGATCTGTGCGCAACGTATCTGCGCACAGGTTCTTTTTAACCTAACCCGACGTCTTCTTCTTCTTCTTTCTACTTCTTCATCTCCATTTTCCACTCCCGACGGCGGCCTTCGTTTTTTCTCTCTTTCCGATCGATTCTCTCACCTAAACACAATTTCATCAATGGATTCGCATCCCCCACATCCTTTCGCTCCCGAAGAAACCACTTTCGTCCCGATCCCGACACCTCCGGCGACCTCCGTCACAACGGAGCCACCTCCGGCGACCTTGTCCGACGATGAAGCCTTGGTGGATGGAGGCGGCCGGCGGTATGCGACTCGAGCGGCGTTGGCAGCGGCAAATGCTCCTCCGGCGACAATTCGGGCGAATATTCCGGCGAGGGCTAGGGTTCCGGCGACTCGGGTTCCGGCGACGACGACTACGGATCCGGTGACACCGCACGAGCTTTATTCGGTATATAATTTCTAAACCCGCTTTTTTCAAATTTTAATCGTATTTAATTTTGGAAATTTAATCGTAATTTTTTTAGTAATAATTACGATTAGATTTCATTTTTTTATGAATTAAATATTAGAATTCGTATTAATCGTAATTTAATCATAATTTTTCATAATTACGATTAAATTTCAGTTTTTTATGAATTAAATATTAGAATTCGTATTAATCGTAATTTAATCGTAATTTTTCTTAATTACGATTAAATTTCAGATTATTATGAATTAAATATTAGAATTCTTATTAATCGTAATTTAATCGTAATTTTTTATAATTACGATTAAGTTTCAGATTATTATGTATTAAAGAGAATTATTATGAATTCGTATTAATCGTAATTTTTTTAGTAATAGTAGTGATTATTATTTCGTATTAGTTGAGATGTTTATTTTTTAGTAATTATGAATTAAATATTAGAAACTTAACAGTCATAACTAGTTATGACTTAATTGTTAAGTTTCTAACAATTCCTATTAAAAAATTTAGTTTTCGTAGATATAAAGACTCGAATTTGATTACGAAGTTGCAAATTATTTCCGAATATTTTAGTATGAATTAGTCATACTAAAAATGTAAAAACATGTAAACTATACAAGCCGTCATGGATCAGACCGGCAACACGATGCCCGCACCAGTAGCGGAACGGCTTTCATGTCGACATGATGTGGCGGCCGGTGTGCGACTAGAGTTTGAGGCCCTCGAACGATTTTTCGGCACCGGATCACCTGAGCGTCGTGAGCCAGAGAATGAGTACGACGAGGCACAGCTGCAGCAACAGGAGATAAATGGTTCGCATATGGAGATAGATGGACAGACAGGAGATTTCCATGACGACGTAGATTATCCTGGTCGATATCTTACTGCGTTCGACCCTATTGAGCCCACACCAGTACAGGCGCAGGTGACCACAGATGACTATGATATCCACGACGCACCTCTGTTTCAGGATGTTGTACCTCCCAGTTCAGAGCATACAGAGCAGGATTTACCTCCAGTGACAGATGCAACAACGTCGACATCTTCTCCTCCTACGGTCGCATCTGTAGAGCCACTCGCATCTTCAGATCCAGTGTCGGGAGATTTAGACGACGATGACCATGCCGTACAGACCTATTTTCCTTGGCTCGGGGACTCGATGCAGGACATTTGTCGTCCACGTGCGCCTCACTTACTGTGTTCTTATGAGACGCATATAGCAAGATGGATATGGTCGTGTGGTCCTCTTCCAGGGCCCGCTCCCGATGTACCATTGGTTCCCCCGATGCAGGTTAGGAAGCGTGCCCGTGCGGGGGAAGCTGTAGGCCGAGGCAGAGGCCGAGGTGGTGGCAGAGGGAGAGGCCAGGAGGGTGCTGAGGGAGTTGGTGGTGAGGGTGCTGCTGCTGAGGGAGTCGTTGAGGGGGCTGCAGTTGAGGAGGTTGTTGTTGAGGAGGTTGCGGCTCCAGTTAGAGGTGGTCGTCGTCCCAGGCAGAGACGACGAGTAGCAGATATTCAGCCACCTCAGGCTGTTGTTGTTGTGCAGCCAGAGGATGAGCCAGAGGATGGGGACGGGGATGAGGCCGAGGCTGATGCGGCTCCGTTAGATCCGATATGTTCAATAACATTGATCTGAATGCTTATAATAACTTATACGTTTCATATTTACTAATCGGAGTCAAATTTTTTTTCTGTACTTATTTAGGCTAGGAAGCTCCTGAGGGTGATGTACAGATCTCCACAGGTTCATGATTATGAGCATCATATTTCAGCTGAGGAGGGTACATGGTTCAGGCTTGCTGAGCGTTCTGGGCTGACAGAGCTGCGCCGAGTGGGCATAGTGTCTCAGATCGATGTTGCACTGATTTCTGCTTTTGTGGAGAGGTGGCATCCAGAGACCAACACTTTCCACATGCCATTTGCTGAGATGACCATCTGCCTACATGACGTGATGCAGATTCTCAGAGTCCGTATACATGGTCGTAGCTGCAATTCACCTATGACAGATGACCAGATCTATGCGGCGCTTGCGGACGCTATGGGTCAGGAGGCTGATGACATGAAGGCATCTTATAGCTCAGGTGGCATTCATTTCGGTGCCCTCAATGCTCGGTTGGAAGTTTTGTTTGATGCGCCAGTCAGGAATGAGAGTCACATTGCCACTCTGTATCTCCTTTTGCTTCTGGGCTCGACTGTCTTGGTGGACAAGTCGACAAAGGGTGTCAAGGTCCAGTACGCGGTGCTTGTTCTCAACCATGATCGTACATGGGACATTGCATGGGGAGCCGACATACTTGCGTTAGTGCCAAGGTCCAGTACGCGTATTTTCGATCAACTTTTTGTGAAGGGGAAACCTTATACACACTTTATATGCCTAATAACACATAATTGTATAAATTTTTGAAACATAATCAACATCGATGTACTAGACCCTTCATATCTCAACTACTTCAAACCGGATTTCCTCTATGCGTCAAGGTTATGCGCACCTATTCGGTAACTTTTTCAATCTGTAACTTATTGTGCGTTGTTGTAAAGCGCACAATAAGTTACCGTTAAATCCGTGTGCGCAGATATAATGCGCACACATTTTGAACGGTAACAAACTGTGCGCAGGTATGTTGCGCACACTTTATTACCGTTCAAAATGTGTGCGCGGTATATCTGCGCACCATTGTGTAATTTCATTGTGTACTTTCATTGTGTACTTTCATTGTGTACTTTCATTATGTACTTTCATTATGTACTTTCATTATGAACTTTCATTGAAGCTTATGTGGAAAAAAAGGTTCAAAACGTCTCGAAATGACTTAGAAACGAAAAAACCCGACTCAAAACATTACAAAACAAGCAAAGGCGTCTTCTAATTATTACAAGGTAAAAAGCGTCTTCTAATAGATGAGATTGAACATTACAAGGTAAAAAGCGTCTTCTAATAAATGAGATTGAACATTACAAGGTAAAATACGTCTTCTACTTATTACATGACAATCTCACTCAGTCAGATATGTGAACGGGTTCGGTCCCTCCTTTATACATGAATGGATCTGGTGCCCGACCATTTGAAATGCGGTACTCTCGATACATCCTCAAATTGTCCCCAAATGTTTCTTCCCACCATTGAATGTTTGGATCTACGTATTTCTTCCACGAACCGGGAGTATGTGGTAGTGGCGAACCAACCATCAACGCCACCTATATAAACACAATCGACTTAAGATATTAAACAAAAAACTATGATTACACAAGTATCAAGTACAATTGTCTACTTTACCGGTATGAAGTGGTCACGGTTGCCTACGTGTGCCATGCCGAAAATCTGTCGTGGAGGATCAGCGTTTTCTGTTCTACACCTTAGCGGTAAGCAAAAGGTCGGGGCATCCCAACACAATAACACGAGGCCAACTTGGTATAGGGTGGAAAACGCTAAGCCCATCAGTGGAAAGTGCAGCCAGTACAGTTCTGAACAAGGGCTTCTGCAATGGTTAACTTGGAGAATAAGATCCTCCCAAGTACCCGGGCGAAGACGACGACGAATAAGCTCGTACAATTCTCGGTTCTCAAGCAACTCCGTTACCAGCTCACGCCGAATGTTTCCGTACTCTTGTTCTTTTCTTCCCAGAAGTAAGGCCATCGACCTATAACCACAATGCCCGTCAGAACGTACCTGTCTAACATATGTGATGTATGGAAGCCAAAAATCATCCAAATTGTCAATGTCGAAGTCAATCCCCCTATGAATGAGAGGAACACCAAGTTCTTCAGGGCACTGATCGAAGTCAGTGTAGTTTGATCCTTCAGGCTGTGATAGGTCGGGCATGGGTTGAGAATGCAACTCCTCGGCCTCAATGACCATGGGAAGTGATGTCGTTGTTTGCTTTCTAGGACAACCTGGTCGTTTTGCTCCTGTATTGTTTGCCTTCTTCTTCCCCTTTGATTTCTTCTTTGCCTCCTCCTTCTCATACTGCTCCAGCTCTTCTTGTTTGTGCTCAAAATAACTCTTCTCTCTCGATTCCTCCTTGTCATTTTCACTGTCATCCTCCTCCTTTTTAGGACGACCTGTCCGTCTTGCTCCTGTACTCTTCTTTCCTTTTGATTTCTGCTTTGCCTCCTCCTTCTCATACTGCTCCATATCTTCTTGTTTTATGTCATCCTCCTTGTCATTTTCACTGTCAACCTCCTCCTTATCCTTGTTCTTTGCACCCTTTGGCCTGCCTTTTCTTTTCACATTTGTCGGTTCTTTCAAGGTAGTTAGTTCAGGATGCTCCAAGTCCTGAATAATGTTCATTCAGACCTTCAGATTTGGGTCGTCTTCTGTTTCAGGAGTGTCGTCCCAATGCAAATCCCTCCAGAACGGGTGAATTTCATCCTCAATCAGGGGTGTGTTTGAAATGATAGCGTGTGCAATTTGATGGACGCACGGCAACCCAAGACAGTTCCTCACCCAATGGTCGGTGCATTGTTCAGGAAATTTCCCCGTCAACATGATCTCATAAGTAGCCAACAAATGATCAAAACACCTGTCTGACACTTTGTAGAATAGTCGGGAAAAAATAGCCCTTCCAAGCGGATGCATGTTTGGATCATCAAAATCAGTTGGTCGTTTGGAGAGAGACATGTTCATGCTCGCCCTAATTGAATCAATCTGAAGGAGTACTGAATGATGGATCTGTACGATCACTCTGTTAAAGCCCCCTCTGTTGGAACCAATAATATCTTTCAAAACCTTGTGCATCCCTTCAACTCTAAAAAACAGTTAAGTTGGTAAGTTAAGAAAGTACGCCGTTATGATATAATCGTCTTAACTAAAAAATATCAATATTTACCTGTTTGAAGTCCTCGTAAGGAAATGAAGCTTATGATCTGTCCAAGCCCTCACTATGCTTGTCTTGTGAGGATTAAGTCATGTTCTCTCGACGTATCCCACAAGGCCGCTCTTCCAAGATCTCTTCAACTGTTCGAGCCGCAGTTCATAGGTCTCTTCAGTAGCTGAGCAAAATAGTCCCGAACATTGTCCTGCAAAGGCTTCCACTTTAATTTGTCTCTTTAGGATGGTCGAAGCATGTGCTTCAATGTTGTGTTTGATATGCACCCAACACAACAGATGTTGAACTTCGCTCCCGAAAACAGTCTTTATCCCTTTTATCAGCGTGTCTTCGCAATCTGTCATTATAGCCGTTGGCATCACTCCCAAATCTATGAATAATGACTTCAATTGAATCATTATCCATGTGTAATGATAAATCCTTTCCGCTTTAGTGAATGCATACGCGATGTTGAACGTCTTGTGTGTACTGGTGAATCCAACGATCTCTACGAGCGACATTTCATATCTATTGAAACATTAACATATATCACTACAGAACATATATCATTATCCGAACTAAATATCGACCAAGGTATTGTAGAGACTTACTTGTTTGTCTTGTACGTCGCATCGATAATTACCACGTACGGGTACTTCTTCAACAAACGCAACGACTCTTGGTTAGCAAAGAATAATATTGCAACCTCGCCGTTTGTCGTGTCTCTATGTGGGTGAACTACGTAGTCGTGGTCTCGCAAAAACTTAAGCGACCACTGTGTCACGTTTAGCTCTCCGCGATCTTCGTAATTCACCTTCTGCAAAAAGTTTGCAACTTGTCTCCTTGAAGTAACATTACCAGGGTACTTCTCCCTCAATTTAGAGATAATTTCTTTTGGCGTCTTGCGTCCAGTTCCATCTCCCCACCTCCTAGCACAAAGCTCTTGCTCCTCCGTCATTCGACCCATGAATGCATTCCCATGAAAACTAGCAAGTAGCACATGGTTATGCCGACCTTCTATCACACCTAAAATCCATTTTTCTCCTGCGACCCTGGGAATGTTTTTCTTTCGCACTGCCAGTAGCTGAAATCTACACTCACACTTCTTCGACTTCGACTTTCTAAGCCTAGGAACAAGCAACTCTGGATTCTCTTTGTTCACCTGATACGATGCACTTTGTATAGCGTAACTAGGGATTATTACATTGATTTAGGAGTATTATTATAAGTGTTTCGAGTCATTGTTATGTTCTAAGATATTTATGAAGAAGTGAAGAAATGAATACCAGAACCGAAGAAGAAGAGGATCAAAGATTGAAGACATGAAGACGAAGACATTCTGCGGAGCAGCGGCGATCGCCACCATCACTATGGCGATCACCATTCTACAACAGGAGCATTTCAGGAGTTCGAGAGATTATGGCGATCACCATGACTCTATGGCGATCGCCATGGGGCGACAGAGACGAGGCAAAGTTTTACATGAAGACCGCGATCGCCAGGCATCCATGGCGATCGCCACAACAAGGCCGAAGATATTCCGGACTTTCCTTATTTTCCTTATTTTATTTTATTTCTTTTACCTTATTTTATTATTTCGTTTAGGATCTTTCTTTTGCCATATATTTTGGGGTTAGTTCTCTATTTAAGGACCCTAGTTTCTTTCTTTCTATCATCATCTTTTCTATCATCTTTTCCATCAGACAATTTAGTTCTGCAACCATGAGCAGGAACTAATCTCCATTGTTTTACTTAGCGGTTGAAACCTTCAGTTATTAAGTTGTGAGATTTCTAAACTCTTGTTCTTTTTCTATGGGTTTGTATTAATTCTCTTGTTCTTCATCTATTGATTTCTATTAGTTTTATTAGCTTGATCACCTAGTTTGATTGATAGTTTTCTATTGCTAGACTAGGAATATACGGTGGAATTCCTTGTCATTGTAGCACTCATATCTGCATGATCTGGTAGTTGATTGCTTTTATGAAAGAGAATTGATTGCATGTTAATACTTGACGGTTGTAAGTTATTGCATGCATCCTTATAATTCATGTGCCCTTTGCTGCTATTTCATCTAATCTTGAGAGGTTTCCCTGATTGCTGAATAGTAAGTATTATCAGGACCGGTTGGTCTGCTGATATATTAAAGATTGGAATAGGAACATTCCCTAGGATTGATAAGAACTTGAGATAAATCTATTATCAACTTGATTGACTGTTGTGTGGATACTTGCTAGGTGAAACCCCTTCTCATCATATTCTCACCCAAACTTCCTCTGCTTGCTACTGGTTACTTGTGTGTTCTTGCAATCAACCCCCCTCCCTTTGGTTACTTGTTACTAGTTGATATTTCACTTGACTGCATTGATTTGGTGTTTTGATTCCCTTGGGTTCGACCTCTACTTACTTGCTATACTCTAGTTAGTGTTTAGGGTTTTCTTTGATTTGGCACTACGACTTTAGCCTCATCAAATTTGGCGTTGTTGCCGGGGAATTGAAATTTTTCTGATTCGGTGTTAAATGTGAAATTATCAACTGTTTGGTGTGAACCTTTATGGTTCAGACCCGTGCTACTGATTCATCTCTTGTTTCCTTTGACCCAGAGATTGAAAGGACGTTCCTTCGGAACCAAAGAGCAGCTCTGAACCAAGAGAACGAGATGGGTGATCGACATGGACCGCCATTGCCTACTATGAGGCAACTCACTGCCCCAGACTTAAACCAACAACCTTTGGCAGTGAGGTTTCCTGAGATTGAAGAAGGTGTGAACTTTGAATTAAAAGCTGGTTTAATTCATGAGCTACCACACTTCCATGGCTTAGCAGGAGAAGATCCCAACAAACACTTGGCTCAATTCCATGCCATATGTTCTAGTATGAAGCCAAGAGGTGTTACTGAGGAGCAGGTCATGCTGAGAGCTTTCGGATTTACTCTGAAAGACGCTGCGAATGATTGGCTCTATTATCAAGCTCCAAGGAGTATTGATACATGGGCTAAGATGAAAAAGGTCTTTTTAGAGAAATATTTTCCAGCTACAAAACTGAGCAGCTTGAAGAAGGAGATCACGAATCTTCAACAACACTCAACTGAGAGTCTCTATGAATATTATGAGAGATTCAAGAAGCTTTGCTCAAGCTGTCCATTCCATAGTTATACTGACCAAGATCTCCTTATGTACTTATTTAGTGGCCTGATTGATGAGGATCGTCAAATGGTAAACGCATCTTGTGGAGGTAATTTTCTGAAACTAACTATACCTCAGGCCACTGAAATGTTTGAAGAATTAGCTGAGAGCTCAAGGCAGTTTGGTAGCAGGCAAAGAACACAGTCAGTAAGTTCGCTTGATCCCGCTAAAATTCAAAGTGATATGAATGAACTGAAAGATATGATGAAGTCTTTTATGCTACAAAGTGGTGGTAAACAACTCCAAGAGCCGAATGCTGAGGTAAACGCTGTTGGTGGATGGCAACCAAGGCCAAGGTATGATTCTCATAATATTAATTATCAGCAACCTAGACCTCAGAATTCTATGACTGTTGAAGATATGATCAAGTCCTTAGCTCAAACTGTGATGCATCAAAATGCTAAAACGGAATCGAGTATCCAAAATCTTGAAAATCAGTTAGGACATATTGCTCAAGCGGTGAGTAAATTAGAGGCCAGGGAACCGGTAAGAAACCCGAGAGAGAACGTCAGTGCAGTGTTCTTGAGGAGCGGAAAAACTTTAAATGACTGTTCTGTGCCAAAACCGCGACCGCCAGATCTAAGTGGCGATCGCCATGAGATTACAGAGAGCAAAGCAAGATCTGCATCCCGACCGCGATCGCCATATAGCGATGGCGATCGCCATATAGCGATGGCGATCGCCATATAGCGATGGCGATCGCCATTCCATTCCAGAAGCTGAGGTGAAAAATTATTCGCGACCGCGATCGCCGAGAGTTGATGGCGATCGTCGGGAGTCCCCTGAGTACATTGACAATTATGTTCGCCCGAATTTTCCACCTCTGTTCTCTCAGAAGCCTGTTGCTCCCTTTCCTGAGGCATTGAAGGATACTCGAAGGCTGGATGACGACAAAGAGATCTTCGAAACCTTTAGTAGGTGTGAGGTAAACATTCCTTTGCTCAAACTTGTTAAAAGTATTCCTAGATTTGCTAAGTTTTTGAAAGAAGTTTGCACTATTAAAAGAAATCAAAAACTGAAAGGAAAGAAGAAAGTTGAAGTAAGTGAACAAGTTTCTGCTGTGTTTCAAAAACGCATGCCTAAGAAATGTGGTGATCCAGGCATATTTAGCATTCCATGTGTGATTGGTGAAACTAAATTTGACAAAGCCATGCTAGATTTAGGTGCATCAATCAATGTTTTGCCTTACTCTTTGTATGAATCACTAGGCTTAGGACCCTTGCATAAAACAGGAACTGTTATTCAACTTGCTGATAGGTCTACTGTGTACCCGAAAGGGGTTGTTGAGGATGTTCTTGTTATGGTTGGTGATCTGATTGTTCCTGCTGATTTCTTTGTGTTAGATATGGAGCATGCTAATAATGTCACACCTATACTGTTAGGTAGACCTTTCATGAAAACTGCCCAAACGAAAATTGATGTTAATAGTGGGACTCTATCTATGGAGTTTGATGGGGATAAGGTAGAATATAATATATATGATATGGATCTCATTGATAAGAATTCTCTATGTGCTATTGATGTAATTAAGCCTACTTGTAAGGATAAATTGCAACCTGTTTTAGAGAATATCTTAGAGCCCCCAAAAGTAGATGCTGTTTTATCTACTAACATGCAGGAGTGTCAGGCTAAGCCAGAGCCTAAAGGTAAGCTCTCTCCACATCCTTTGGGCAATCGCCCTCCATTACTGACCTCTCCAGGCGAGATACCATTGATGTCTAGTGTGCAGGCACTTGACATTGAGCTTAAACAACCGCCTGATACGGTCAAGGAGGAGAGAGTGAATGAAACCACCTTCATTGCTAAAGACAAGGTGGTCAAGGTAAGAGGGACGAGATTCAAAGCGTTCCATGAGTGGTTCAAGAGAGAATTCAGACAAGAGACGGTTTTCACAAAGCCAAATGGCGTTAGTTAAATCTCTTGAGTTTCATGTCGAGCCACGACATAAAATAAGGCGCTACTCGGGAGGCAACCTGAGGTTTGAGTTTGTTTTTATTTGTTTTCGTTCGGGTTAATTTTCTTTTTAGTTTTTCTATGGACAGGAGGAAATCACCGAAGCTTAGGGTCCGCTACAGTCAATAGCCAATCTCGTTGTAAGTCTTCTCTCCCGTTCGTAAAAAAAAAAAAAAAAAAAAAAACCAAAAATCCGAAAATCATTCCGAGAAAAAAATAATATATCGGATTAAAAAAAATAGAGTGCAGAAAAAAAAAATATATGAGAGAAAAGAAAGTAAGGAGTTGTATTACATCAAGTTTGGTTTCATTGGTACTATCATTCTAGATCTACATTCGTTGGAGCTTAGGTTGTTGGTGACCATGTTCTTTACAAGGAGTTGATTTATTTGGGTCACTTTCTACATTAGAGGTATTCTTTCTTTTGCTTTAGATGAGCTATGCATTATTGGATTACATTTAGTTCTCATCTAGTCTCTCATTCTACCACACTTTGAGTTTTATTGGAGGAAGGTCATCCGACCTTGTATGTGAGTCTTCTGTCTCCTTCCCTGGGTTCGTTTTTATGTCTTCCATTTCATTGAGGACAATGCAATGTTTAAGTATGGGGGAGGAGAATGTATTCACATGTATTTATTTGGGTGTTGGTTGTATCTTCATGAGCCTATTGAATATATATATTGTATGAAAAAGCCACAAAAATTGAAAAAAGGCATACAAAATCCTTGGATAGCAAGTTCTATGCAATAAGAAGGTGGCTTGACCGGCATTAGGCTGGGGCAAAAATAACTCTTGAGTGATGTGAGTTTTGTGAGCCTGGAACAATTATTGAGTGGTTGTGATGAAAACCCGAAAGGGCGCCCAAGCAAGATGAGTGTTATTAAAAAAAATTGAGTGTTTTAGGATCATTATCATCTTGGCGTATGGAGACATAAGAAGGAGGCGTATAGGAGGATTCGGGTAGGCCACTTGGAAGAATAAGGTGTAGTTCTGGGTATGTGTTTATTTTATCACATTGTTCTTGATTATTGTTGTTGTGTTTTGTAGGAGCTTATTGGTTATGTAATCACTAGGAGATATTCTTGTACTTCCTGAGGCTTTGAGTATTTTATTGTATGGGTAGCTTTTCTGTAAGTTACTCGGGACGAGTAAAAGTCTAAGTATGGGGGTATTTGATACGCTGCACTTTGTATAGCGTAACTAGGGATTATTACATTGATTTAGGAGTATTATTATATGTGTTTCGAGTCATTGTTATGTTCTGAGATATTTATGAAGAAGTGAAGAAATGAAGACCAGAACCAAAGAAGAGGAGGATCAAAGATTGAAGACATGAAGACGAAGACATTCTGCGGAGCAGCGGCGATCGCCACCATCACTATGGCGATCGCCATTCTACAACAGGAGCATTTCAGGAGTTCGAGAGATTATGGCGATCGCCATGACTCTATGGCGATCGCCATGGGGCGACAGAGACGAGGCAAAGTTTTACATGAAGACCGCGATCGCCAGGCATCCATGGCGATCGCCACAAGGCCGAAGATATTCCGGACTTTCCTTATTTTCCTTATTTTATTTTATTTCTTTTACCTTATTTTATTATTTCGTTTAGGATCTTTCTTTTACCATATATTTTGGGGTTAGTTCTCTATTTAAGGACCCTAGTTTCTTTCTTTCTATCATCATCTTTTCTATCATCTTTTCCATCGGACAATTTAGTTCTGCAACCATGAGCAGGAACTAATCTCCATTGTTTTACTTAGCGGTTGAAACCTTCAGTTATTAAGTTGTGAGATTTCTAAACTCTTGTTCTTTTCCTATGGGTTTGTATTAATTCTCTTGTTCTTCATCTATTGATTTCTATTAGTTTTACTAGCTTGATCACCTAGTTTGATTGATAGTTTTCTATTGCTAGACTAGGAATATACGGTGAAATTCCTTGTCATTGTAGCACTCATATCTGCATGATCTGGTAGTTGATTGCTTTTATGAAAGAGAATTGATTGCATGTTAATACTTGACGGTTGTAAGTTATTGCATGCATCCTTATAATTCTTGTGCCCTTTGCTGCTATTTCATCTAATCTTGAGAGGTTTCCCTGATTGCTGAATAGTAAGTATTATCAGGACCGGTTAGTCTGCTGATATATTAAAGATTGGAATAGGAACATTCCCTAGGATTGATAAGAACTTGAGATAAATCTAAGATCAACTTGATTGACTGTTGTGTGGATACTTGCTAGGTGAAACCCCTTCTCATCATATTCTCACCCAAACTTCCTCTGCTTGTTACTGGTTACTTGTGTGTTCTTGCAATCAAACCCCCCCCCTTTGGTTACTTGTTACTAGTTGATATTTCACTTGACTGCATTGATTTGGTGTTTTGATTCCCTTGGGTTCGACCTCTACTTACTTGCTATACTCTAGTTAGTGTTTAGGGTTTTCTTTGATTTGGCACTACGACTTTAGCCTCATCATCACCTTTGGCCTCCCAGATCTTGGTTTTCCAAATCTATCGCACACAATACTTATTTGGTACGGACTTGAACTACGCGTTACCAAAGCTATCACTAACTCCTTTCCTCTATCTCTCGCCCACTCGTACAATTCTTACGGAGTATCCCAATATTGTGCGGTTCTAAAATAATCCGAATAATCTTTCCCCTATACGTAATTGTAGAGCGACAATTACACTACTACCAAAATAACAAGGCAAAATACGAATCATTACTTTAAACTAATTAGGCTATCATATGAAACTAATTAGGCTATCATATGAAACTAATTAGGCTAGCATATGAAACTAATTAGGCCATCATATGAAACTAATTAGGCTAGCATAAGAAACTAATTAGGCTAGCATAAGAAACTAATTACGCTAGCATATGAAACTAATTACGCTAGCATATGAAACTAATTTGAAACTAATTACGCTACCATATAAAACTAATTATAACATATTATACTAACCACAAATTCACCACTCGGATCCCAGTCGTCGAACTCTTCGTCTTCTAAGAAACCATCCAACCATTCGTCGTCGTTCGGGTCGTCTTCCTCTTCTTGTGATCCGCTATCCCAATCGTGTTCTTCATCACTATCTTCACAACTTTGATTAATCAACTCTAACATACGAGAGTTTTGATTACGACGAGACATTTTGAATGAATTTGTTGGAAAACGAAGAGGTTTTGAATGAATTTGTTGGAAACGAAGAGATTATGGCTTTATATAGGCACATTTATGACCGTTGTGGTCCAAATGGATGGATCATAAACTGTAAAGACCCGTGCGCTAACCATCCGCGCACAAACCCAAACCCTAAAGCACCTGTGCGCAGAACCTAAGCTCACAGTTTTACATTTAACGGCTACTTTTTTCAAAAATTTCAACGGCTACTATGTTTGAACAGTGCGCAGAAACACGGCGCACAGATTTTCAACCTGTGCGCAGTAGTTAGGCGCACAAGTTGTTACAGACTCTGAAAATTTACGAAAAGTACCCGTAATACCCCGTAAAACACGTATGCGCATAAGACCTGCGCATAGATGCGTGCGCATAAGTTGCGCCCACAGAATCGCATGCATATAGCCATTGCCAAAATTTAATGCACGTTTAAGTATATTTTGATGCACATTTAAATATATTTTGGTGTACATTATCCATTCTCATATTCTTATTTTAAAAATTATTCTCACTGAAACCGAACCCTAGAGAAAAAACATTGGCGAAGTGGGTATTATGAGTAGATCGACCCATACTCAAATGTATTGTGTGGTGCTAAAAACAAAGTGTAAAAAATCATACCAAAAAAACAAAGGTGCTAGTTTAGCTTTGCCTCGGCAATCATTTGAATTCCCGAATCCAACGTTCTACTAAAAACAAATACTCCGGGTAGGACTATATTTGACACCTTTTTCAAACCCCTAACGTCTACTTCTCATATATGGGTCTAGCTAGAATGAATCTTGATACTTTACAATTTTTTATTTCTTTTTCCTTTTATGTCCACAACGGCATTTAAATAACCCCTGCAACGTGTTACGTGTCAGTGGGTGCATTTTGTGACTAGCATTAAGAATTCTGATCTAATTTAAACTAGCTGCATGTTCATTCTCAAAACTAGTTTAACTCTAATAATAAAGAAAACTTTTTTTTATTAAATAACACAATTTATTCTAATTAGAATAACAATCATTTTAAATCAAATAATATAAAATAAGTAATATAGTGAAGTATCTATAAAAAAAATATTATCATTAATAAGATATTTTTTAATTATAATTAAAACTTTTAATTAAAATATTGTAATTCATTTAAATTGACAGAAAGTAAAAGACGTAAAAAAAATGTCTAATAAAAATATATTTTAATATAATATAATAGCTAACATAATTAATAATATGATTTATTTTTACTTTTATCAGGAATGTCAAATCTAGACTTTCTTGATACTATTTATTTTAATTAAGAAATATATAATAACTGATTAATTTGTGCATAATATATAAGGATGATTTAGAACATTAAAAAATAAAATGGTTTGTGGCTCATATAAGTTGTACATGTGGCGAGATGTAGGATGATGAAAAAAAGTGCATTCAATCACTAAAAAAATATAAGCAAAAACAAAGAGAAAAGCGGAAGGATAGAAACGCTCTGACATGTTAGGTTCTTCCCCCGCTCAAAGCAATCCCCCCCCCCCTCGCCCCCTCTGTTCCTCCGGACCCGCCCAATGGAATCCCGCCCAATGGAATCCCGCCCAATGGAATCCTCTGATGAGATGGTAACTGATGCTCCTCCCCACAACCCCCTGCTCCTGCTGAGAATAGTGCCCGGACACCGGTGCGCTCCTAGAAAGACACGGTGGTCTTGGGCGACGTTGGGCAAAGACGACCGACCCTATCGGAAGACTTCCTCAGAGGCAAGATAGAGGTTTCGTTCCTGAATGGTGCTGATAAGGAACCTAAAATCTCCATAGCTAATGAGGTTCTTGAAGCTTTGACCATGGTTTGGAAGTCAACGCTGATTATCAAAATCCTAGGAACCTCTACGTCTTACCAGAACATGGAGAAGAAATTAAGAGAGCTCTGGAAACCAGTAGGGAAACTTTCGCTTATGGATCTTCCGAATGGGTTTTTTGTGGCAAGACTTGAAGCTGAGGCGGATTTCAATCGGGTGCTCACCGGAGGTCCACGGTCCGTCTTCGGTCACTACTTGATAGTCAAGGAATGGCATCCCAGCTTCAATCCAGAAAACAACATAATCACCACCTCTCCGGCATGGGTACGCAATACTAACCTTCCTATGATTTACTATGCTGAAAATGTCTTGTTGAAAATTGCAGGAGGAATAGGGAGACCCATGAAAGTGGACACTAAAACCCTCTTTGCAAACAGAGGAAGATTTGTCCGGGTGTGTGTTGAAGTTGATCTGTAGAAACCGTTAAAAGGATCCATTTTCATTAATGATGAAAGATATTTTTTGGAGTATGAAGGGCTTCACTTAATATGCTCAAGTTGTGGTCTGTATGGGCATTTAATGTCTAAATGCCCAGCCAATCCAGTAGCTTCAGAAAATGCCCCAGAAGTTGTTGTTGACTTGGAAGCTTCAATCCCAGGAGTTATGAGCGCCAGACGGACTATGGAATTGAAGACGTCCAGGGGGAAGTTGGGGCCTGGATGGTGGCGCCTAGACAACGCCGACCACCGGCAAAGAACCAGGAAAAACCGTCGGCGAAAACTAACCCTACGAAAGTAGGCGGAAGTTTCCATGTGCTGTCAAAACTGGATAAAAAATCTGACACCTCTCAGGTTAATGTTGGATTGGACAAAGAGAAGGAGAAAGTTACCACAATGGAGGCTACTCAGACGAAGATTGGCCAAAAGAGTGAAATGTCCGTTGTGTCTTCTGCAGGAAAGGCACCTACTGAGACTACTGCTGGCAGAAAGAATGCTGTGACAACTTCAGAAAAGACGCCTGCGTCTTCTGAGGGTAGGATGGTGGTTTTTGTTGGAAATTCGTCCACATCAGCTAACCCTAAATCTAAAGCGGTGACTATTCAAAGTAAGAAAGCACATACTCTTACTGCTATCCACAAAGGCCAAGATGAAAGTGGGCTTGGTAAACGGGCCAGAACAAGCCAAGATCCAACATTCATTCCCAAAATAACAGACCAGAACCTTTGCAGGCCCATCCGGCTGACAAATAAGACACATTCGAAATTTTGGGCTATCAAGGGCCCATGTGAACAACTCCAGAACATAAGTCAATCAATTTCCATATTGGACCCTAATTGGAATTCGACTGAAGGAATTGATGGGGATTCTTTTCTCTCTGACTGTGAAGACTTGCAATCTGAGAAAGATACTAACATGGCCGATAACCATGTTGAGCGGAACCCGGCCTCGCAAGGTCGATCTTGCTGATCTCCTGTGATCTGTTGCTCCCCGTGATTATAGTCTCATGAATATTCTAAGTTGGAATTGCCGTGGTGCTGGGAAACCAAGCTTCGTCAGAAACGCTAAGTATCTTTCCCGTACTCACAAGGTAGATATCTTGTTGTCCAAGAAACTAAGATTTCGGGAACTAGAGCCGATAGTGTTTGTGAGAAACTGACAGCTTCCCTTCCCAATAATGTTCGGCTTGAGGCTGACGGTTTCAAAGGAGGATTATGGTTGCTCTGGGATGATAATTTGGTCTCAGTCCAGGTCCATAACAGACGTGACAATCTCATTCGGGTTTCGGCGACCAAGGGTGACGTCTTCCTCCAGATTATTTGCGTCTATGCCCCGCCCTCCGCTCACTGAAGACGCGCTTTCTGGGAAGACCTTGATAGCGAGATTGGTCGTTGTATCGGGCCTCTCTCGATTATTGGGGATTTTAATTTCATTTTATCTACTTCCGAGAGAGTAGGGGGGTCGGGTGCGCTACACTTCGATTCCGCTACTTTCCAAAATCTCATTGATAATAATGGCTTTATTGATTTGGGTTTTGCAGGACAATCCTTCACCTGGTCTCGTGGCGAGAATGTTGACTCGTACGTGGCTAAAAGACTGGATCGTGCTCTCCTCAACCTTGAAGCGTGTCTCTCCTGGACAGAGGCCTCTGTCCGACACCTCCCGAAGTTCTCCTCCGATCACACCCTCATTCTGCTGATGTTGGAACCAGTTAATGAGAGAAACCGCTGTCGTCGCCCCTTCCGTCTCGAAGCTGCTTGGTTTTCTCACCCCAACTTCCGCCAAGTCGTCAAAGATGTGTGGTGCTCCAATGGTGAGATTATGCAGGCTCTGATTACTCTTAGGAAGAAGTTACAGAAGTGGAACAAGAATGTCTTTAGAAACATTTTTGTCAGGAAACCAGAAGCGTTGGCGAAACTTGACCGTATTCAGCGACAAGTTTGTGACGGGGCTGATGATGAGCTTCTAAATTCTGAGGCTCAGGTTAGGAATGAGCTGGAAGGGATTTTTGAGCAGAAGGAATTACACTGGCTGCAGAAATCGTGTGAACTCTGGCTCCATGCGGGCGATAGGAACACTTCCTTTTTCCATGCGTCTACCATTATCCGTCGTAAGAGGAATCACATTTTGACCCTCAAAGGTGAGGATGAGACTTGGATTGAGGATGATGATCTTCTTGAAGCCCATGCTGTCAACTTCTTCAAGCGTCTCTATAATGGAGGCCCGGAGGAAAGATTCCCGATCTCGATCCCTTACGGGTTTTTCCCCTTGTTAGATAATCAGATTTGGGAGAAGTTGTTGATTCCTTTTACCAAAGATGATATCTTCAGAGCTATTAGCAAGATGGCCCCCCTCAAAGCGTCTGGCCCCGATGGCTTCCAACCAGTCTTCTTTCAGAAATGTTGGGAGGACGTGGGATCTTCTGTCTGCGATGCAGTGCTAAGCTTCTTTGCTACTTCTTCTGTCCCGGAGGGAATGAACGATACTTTCATCGCTCTTATTCCCAAGATTGACTCTCCTGAGTTGATTAGCCAATTTCGCCCTATCAGCCTTTGTAATGTTCAAAACCATTACGAAGGTTCTTGTGGACCGAATGCAGCCCATCTTGTCGGACCTTATTGGACCTATGCAGGGTAGATTTATTCCCGGGAGGCTCATTACTGACAACATTGTGCTTGCTCAGGAAATTGTCCACTCCCATGCATTTCAAATCGGGAAAGAAGGGATGGGTTCTTAAGGTGGATTTGGAGAAGGCCTATGACAGATTGAGATGGGACTTCATCGTTGATTCCCTTACTGATGCGGGCTTCCCAGATTGTTGGATTGGTTGGATCGCTGCTTGCCTGTCTTCTACTTCCATGAACCTTTTGTGGAATGAGGAGGTGTCTGAAAGCTTTACTCCTTCTCGTGGTATTCTTCAGGGGGATCCGATCTCGCCCTATCTGTTTGTTCTTTGCATTGAGAGATTGAGTCAACTGATTTCTTCTCTGGTGAAGAGCAAAGCTTGGAAACCTATCAGGATCTTGCGTGGGGGTCCCCCGATCTCTCATCTTTTTTTTTGCTGACGATATCCTTCTCTTCTCTGAGGCTTCAGTGGACCAGCTGAGTGTTATTCTGAATAACCTGGAACGGTTTTGTCAGGCCTCGGGTCAGAAGATCAATACAGCCAAAACAAAGATTTTTGTGTCTCCCAATGTTGACACGGTTGTCGCTCACCAGCTGCACGCCATGAGCTCCTTTCCGGTGACTGAAGACCTTGGCTCATACCTTGGGATCCCGCTCCTCAACAAGAAGATTAACCGTTCCACCTTCCGCCCGCTTCTGGAGAAGATCAATAAAAGATTGTCGGGCCGGAGAGGAAGACACCTGAGCCTTGCGGGAAAAATCACTCTTGCTAAGTTGGTCATCTCGTCTATGCCTGTCTACACCATGGCTACCATCTCTCTCTCGAAGTATGTTTGGACCGAAGTGGATCGGTTAACCAGGTCTTTTATCTGGGGGAGTTGGGAAGGAAACAAGAAAATTCATTTGGTCAGTGGTGAGGAACTCTGTAGACCGAAGCTTGCGGGAGGTATTGGCCTTAAGTCGATGGAGACTCTCAATCTCGCCCTGATTGGGAAGCTCAGTTGGCATTTTCTGACGTTTCCCGATAGTCTGTGGGCTTCCGTCATTCGCACAAAGTACATCAGGGCCTTTGGCTGCAAGGCGGCTAACGCCTCTAATGTCTGGAGAAGTATTCACAAGGGTGTTAGGGAAGTGGTCGTCCCGGGGACTCGCTGGGCTCTCGAAAATGGGAAGACTATTAGATTCTAGTTCGACGAATGGATTGGGAAGGATAAGCTGTTGGATTGTGCTCTTGTCCATCTCTCTGATGAGGAGCGTAAGGCTACTGTTAGCACATTCTGGACGACGGGAGTTGGTTGGAATTGGAGTTGGTTGTCTATGGTTCTGCCGAGCTCTTGCCTTATCAAAATTGCTCTCCTGGAGGATGCAAGTCATCATGACGAAATGAGTTGGGGCCAGTCGAATAACGGGACTTACAGTGTCGCGTCCGCCTACTCCATGCTTGCGGGAAGTAATCCGTCTAATCGGATGGATGAACCGATCTACAGTAGGATTTGAAAGATAGGGGCTTCGGAGAGAGCTAGAGTCTTTGCGTGGCTTTGCGTTCGGGGCTGCATTCTTACTAATGCAGAACGACACCGCAGGCATATGAGCCCATGTGTTGACTGTGCTGAATGCCCTTCTTATCCGAAAACCCTTATTCATCTTTTCAGGGACTGTAACAAAGTGGCAGGTATTTGGGTCTCTCTCTTTGGTAATACGTTATGCACTGACTTCATGTCGTTGGATTTTGCAGCTTGGTTTCGACTCAACATCATGGATCGTTCGTGCTCTCCTAGCGGCTTGGAGCGGGGAAGCATCTTCATCACGACGCTTTGGTGGATTTGGAAATGGAGAAATGCTCTCGTTTTAAGGAGGGAAGACTTCAAGGGAGACAAAGGATCTTTTATTCTGCTCATGTGCAAGGTGTACTCGAAGGCATGGAGGACTAATTGCTTTAGAAGCCCAAGTCTTAAGAAGGAGGCGCTCATTTCGTGGTCCAAGCCTTCTCCTGGATTCATTAAGATCAACACCGACGGGGCCGTGAAAGATGGGCGTGCTACGTCGGGTAGTGTTCTTCGTGATGGAAGTGGCGTTTGGTTAGGAGGCTTTGCTCACAACATTGGTTGTTGCTCGGTTCCGAAAGCCGAGCTCTGGGGTATTATTCAGGGGCTCAAGCTTGCTTGGGATAGGGGATACAAGAGGGTTTTTCTCGAAACAGATTCGCGTATTGCAGTCTTGTTTTTGGACAAACCCGTGGAGCGTTGTCACCCCCTTTTCAGTCTCGCCGCCTTGGCTCGGGACTTCATTAGTAAGGACTGGATCATCCAATACCGTCATATCTTTCGGGAGGCAAATCGGGTGGCCGATGGGCTTGCCAGTTTTTCTTTCTCTTTCTCTTTAGGTGTGTTTATTTTGAGCGATCCCCCGGATGGGATTCGTTCTCTTTTGACTGATGACCTTAGGGGCTTGTGTTTACCCCGATTGGTCCCGTTGTAATCTTTTTTTCTCGTTATTTATTGTCGGCTTTGCCCGACGCTCATTCACCAAAAAAAAAGTTGTACATGTGACAGTTTAAGATATTAAGAAAAATGAACTGTTTTAACAAATGACTGACATGTGACATGATAACAGGAGATACATGTGGCAAAAAGAGATATTTGTTTTAATATATAGTAGATTTTACTAAATTTTCTACTTTTGTATGTTGCGGGTAATTTATGAATATGATAGTATCATGAAATTATGTTAAATGAGGTTTTCAGTTACATTTTTAGTTATTTTTTATCGTTAAGCTTTTTGCACTAATGTTAGACACAATCATGAGGCAAAATTTGCGCAAAGCCTAACTCCACGCGAAGTTGAAGGTCGCGCGGAGATAGGGGATGGACGGATGCATATATAACCCGTCAGAGTTAAAAGATTTTGTAAAAAAAGTAGGCGAACTTAAGGTTTGCCAATATAAAAACAAATTATAAATGAAAAAGCTTTGTTAAGCCGATTTGACCGAATAATGGAATGTCGCCTGATCTAAGATCCGACCACATAAAACGCGCATCTCAACATTGAGTTGAGCTTAGAGTTGCTCACTTTTTCATGTGGTAATTCAAGCCGTCCATCCATCAAATCTTAGTGCAATTAACATCCACCTTACTAAACTTCTTATGATAATATGATAAAACAACACATTTATTGAATTACTTTTTTATTACAATAAAAAACATCGAACACTTCGACCTGCTCGTTAGACTTGAATCTGAACTCACCCAAGTCGGAAAACTTGTCAACCGCTTGATCTAAATAAAGTATTCAATGGTTTCAGTAAATCGTGAAACCGACGGTTTGAAACCGTGTACAATCGTCTTTAAACCGGAATCGAACGTAATCGAAATCGGAAAGAATCGTTCGAGTTCGGTTTCGGTTCATGATTTCATAGAAACGTTAAAACAACGGTTTAAACGATTTAGAACCAACACTTTGATTGGTTTGGAACCACCGGAATTGTCACTTCTAAATAAGTTATGTAGTGAAATTTCCTTATAAAAATAATAAAATATTGTGTCTTTGACACCTCTGGTATAAATAGTTAAGTGAGTAAATTGAATAAAAAGTTAAAAGATCATTTTTCCAATTTTTTCCTTATAATTTATCAATTAGGAAAGAAAATTATTATATTTTACACTTAATAAAATTTAATGTATATTAAATAATTGAAAAGATCAGACGATTAATCTTATGTCATTTTTAATGTTCATTAGTAGTTATCTGAGCCCGTGCATCGCACTAGTCTTTTTTAGATTATTTTGTATTTTAAGATGATGTTTAAAATTGTTTTTTTTAGCTTTTATATAAAAAAATCTTTTTAAACTTTTATTATAAAAGAAATAGAGGAAAATATTTGTGTCACAGTCTTAAGAAGGTATGAATATCTATTTTAATCCTATAATTGCATAATAATATTGTATTTGTCAAAAAGAAATTCATGTACTATTTTCATATATGGGTCACGGTTGAAATAGGTCGATTTCATGACTCTGTCTCTCGAATTCCCCGGATAACGCTTGGGAATAAAGCTAAAAAATGTTGTCATGAGTATTTTTTATACTAAATAGACAAATCCTATAAAAAAAATCCTACATTTGTAGGCAGTAGCATCGGATGAGCACCCGAATCTCGGCATCGACACCAACCACCAATTAGAACAAATCAACCAATTCACCGTCACAACTCTTCACGCTAGCTACTATCCTCAGAAGACCCACCGGATTAGCGCTTCGAAGACACCATCCTACGAATCTCACGACGGAACTAGGGATGCACAACCGGTCCGGAATTTTTTAAACTCTTGGACCGGGGACCGGACCGGGTTTTTTCTATATAAAAATATAAAATTTTCCAAATTCTTTAACAATTTTTTCAAAAAAAAAATTATCCGGGTTTCCGGTCCTGGACCGGACCGGACCGAAAAACTCATGGACCGGACCGGAACCCGGAATTTCTGAAATATGTGGATCGGGGACCGGACCGGATCCAGTTCGGTCTTGGACCAACCCGAAATTTTCCGGTCCGGGTCTTTTTTGTGCATCCCTAGACGAAACCACTGGAACTACTCTTCGACCCATACATTTTGAAAGCAACGAAAGAGAACCATATGTTGGAAGAGGTAGGTTAAATAGCACAACCACGACCTTTGGGTTGCCCAAGTTAGTTGTTACAAAACAAAATCGACCACATCAACACATCAATGTCGGTTTAAAGCGGAGCAGAAGGCGATGTAGACAACCTACATGAAGTTACGAAAGGAGACGACGTCTTCGTCTTCACTTCTAAATATGCTAAAACATCTCCTCACTAAAAAAACACACTAAATGCACCTCTAAAATTACTAAATAGTTATTCTAAAGGTCAATTTTATATGTTTATAAATAAATAGATAGATAGATTTTCTATTTTGCTTTTTCTGTTACAAAGTTTTTTTCCCGGATTTGAAATTATAACCCGATCAAAACTGTTAAAAATTGGAACGAGAGCTGAACCGTCTAATTCCGATTTCGGTTTCGGTTTATGATTATGTGAAATCCTAACCGGTGATAACGTAACCGTGGATATCTCTAGATCTGAATCCATCTCTTATCCCAACTCGGATGATCCAATCGCGACCCGTTTGCTAGGTCTAGTATAATATGTGGGACTTTGGGTAGATGTGTGTCACTTGCACTGTTAGTTGCAATAAAAAGCCAATACCAACGGTTCTCTCAAAATTACTCTCCTCATATTCAAAACTCCTCCCTCTCACTCCAAACAAACTCCATTGTTAAATGTCAGTCCCTACTGACTACACTTTGAATTGAATCAACAGAGAGAGATAAATAAAGAGAGTCACCAAAAGCATTTAATTCCCATAAATTTTTTTCACATGAAGCTTGCTCTTCTTCTTCCACTTTAAATTCCCCTCACTCTCTCCTCGGATTCCGTTTTCGATCTCTTCAAATTACAAAATCTACTGCTGAGTGCTGATCGATCGAAGCGGAGAAGATGCGGCGTGAAGGGAGCAGCAGCAACCTCAGCGGCGCAATGATGTTCGCTTCGCCGTGCAAGAACATGAGAGGATTAAAAGCTCTTGTGCCTAATTCCGCCAATGATGCTAACAATTACGGCGACGACGAACTCGCTTTCAGAAAAGCCGAAGAGGCTGGTACGCAATTCTTTGTAACTGCATCTTTTTCTGGTACTACTTTTCAGATGACTTGATTTGAAATTTGAATGCGATTGAGATTCCAAATTCTACGCAGGCAGGTTTGTTGCAATTTCGTTGTGACATTTTGAAATCAAATCATCACACTGCTTAGGGATTTGATTAAAAAAAAATGAAAATATGCTTACGAAATCAGGGTTTTGAGAGTCAACTTCTTTTTAATTTGGACAGCAAACCAAAAATAGGAGTCCAAGTTGAGGTATACTGTATTTTTTTCAGGTGAAATAATCTCCTTAAAATCTAATTTTGAGGAAATTTTTATAACTTATCTATGGATTAAGTTGACATTTCTTAATTTCTCATTTTTAAAATTTCTGCATAAATAAATATTCCGACTATATTTTATTTATAGTAGGTGAACTAAAGTAGATTTACCCCCTCTATAGTTGTTAATTCATTTAAAATGATTATACTTCATTTAATAATTAATACTATAAGCCTTTTGTAGTCCACTATACTTCACACTCACTCTTCACTTTCACTACTTTCTTGTGACTGGAAACATTTTAAAAATTCGACACAACAATAAGTTAAAGTAACTAATATCCAGTTTTATTGGATGTGTTTTTGTAATTTTGCTAAATGTTTGGTTATTTCCTCCTCATTTCACTAGATAAAGCACTTTTTTTCTTTTTTTCTTTGTATTGTTGCTGTCATTGTTGTAGCTTGCCTTTTACATCATTTCTTCTGTGGAAGCCCATGTATTTTATCTCCAAATTAGACAACGAGATGATTAGCAGTTATGTAGGTGAAAATTTTATAACCCATTAAATTTTTTGCCAGATCCATTAGTGGGAATTTGGTCAAGGGTCACTGTCAAGATTCTTATTATTGTAAAATAAATTATACTCTGTCCCTTAATGATCTTTCCATTTGTTTTTGACACATTTGTCGAGACACATTTTGTAACGATAATATCTCTAAATATACGATGATAAAAATTATAATTTTTTAATATTTTCAAAGTACTCATTGAGACGAATCAAACGAGATCTCACATGCCTATGTTTATTTCTATATATTGGAAGAAAACGAGAAGATTCTCTTAGTTTGTAAATAGTGTCGAAAAAGCAAATGAGCCTTATATTAGGGGAAGGAGACATTACTGTTTTTTGAATTAAGAATCGGCCAAAAGATATAGCAAGGAATATCATGATGTTGCTATTTCGGCGACCGCATGGATCGTCACCTAATCATAAACATGGACCAGCTTCAAAATGCGAAGGCGGGTCCATCAGATTGCAATTTGGACCTCCTTGATCCAAGCCTTTTATAAAGCAAGTGTCTTAAATATGCATTAGGAGCCATAATGATACGAGCACTGTTGATGGTTACTTCCTTTCTCCTCCATCCAAACCATCAACAAAAAGGGAATGCTTTACTTCCATTACTCTTCTTTTCTTTTTCAATTTGATCACCATGATTCAAGGGAGATGAAACTAGTTTGTTGGTTGAAAGTGAAAGAGTAGTGGACCCGAAAGCGTGATTGACTGCAAGGTTTAACTTAGCAGATTAACTATTTGATTGATCAATGTTTAGTTTATGTACCATATTGATCAAGTGTGTTCAACATTATGAGAATTGGGCAACCGGGTATGATGCTTTCTGAACTTCAGCCTATTATCAAACAATTGTATGTTAAGATTAGACACAAAGCATTTACTTGTTATTTTTGCTGTAACTAAAAATTGTAACTACATAGTTTGTGGCACCATAAGGATGAGCTGTATTGTTATTCTTTCCCCAGCTACAAGAAGAAATCAAGCAGCAGAATGGCTAAGGCAGATGGACAAGGTTGCTTGGGAAAATCTCCCCAAAGAGCCTTCAGACGAAGATTTCTGCTTGGCGCTTCGCAATGGTCTCATCCTCTGCAATGTTCTAAACAAGGTCAATCCGGGTGCCGTAACAAAGGTGGCCTATCATTTCTCACATTTTGTCTCCTTAGTAAAACAGGACTAGAGTTTAATATAATGTATTTGGTGTGCACATGGTGGAAACAGGTTGTGGACAATTCGGTGCTTGCAATTCAGTCGATTGAAGGTGCTGCACAGTCAGCTATTCAGTATTTTGAAAATATGAGGAACTTCTTGGTAGCAGTTGGAAATATGAAGCTCTTAACTTTTGAAGCCTCTGACTTAGTAAAGGTGTTGCTTTTTTCCAACTAATAACCTATTCGTGTATGCGACAGATACTTTGCAATTTTAGCTACATGGGGACATGTGATAGTTTTATCTTAGTAACATGTTAGATTGTATATTATGGATGAGCAGAGTACAACAATGTAATGATATTATAAACTCAACATTCTAAAATGAGAAGTTATAGTGATAGTTGTTATAATTTCTTTCACCATTAGCCACAAATAACTCCTTCCTAAAACAATCACTACATTGTAATCTGATTATAGAAACTAAAAAATTATAGGGAGGATCATCAAGTAAAGTTGTGGACTGCATTCTATGCCTAAAAGGCTACTATGAGTGGAAGCAATCAGGTGGGATAGGAGTGTGGAGATATGGAGGTACAGTGAAGATAGTTTCAGACCCGAAAGAGTCTTCGTCTTCCACTTCAACTGGAAGTGACAGCGCTGATGAGTCTCTTGATGAGTATGAGTCATCCCAATATGAGCAGCTATCAGCATTTTTGCATCTCTCTAATACGGTTTCCTCTGAAGAATCAAGAGCAGCTGCAGCTTTGCGTCTCCTCTTTGATCAGTTCGGAATCGGGATTTTGAAGGCATATCTCACTGAGAAAAATGGCATGGAAGACGTCCCCTTGAATTCAATGGTAGGTAAGCTTTTCTCAGCTGTTTTAGCTCCAAACTTCTGATGTATTTTTCATCAGTAATTTTACAAATTTGTATTGCAGGTGATTGACATAGTGATGAGAAAGGTTGTAAAAGACTTTTCGACCGTTCTTGTTTCACAAGGAATTCAGGTAAAAATATTTAAACAATGATGTCTAAATAATAAACCCAAAAAGGAAGGAATTACCTTGGATATGTAATCTCTTTTTGTTGTCAAGGGTTTATCCCATTTCTCTAGTAGGGAGTAGTTTAAATTTTTTTTAGTTCTTTATTATGTACCCTTGGACACATATTAAACAAACCCTTACTTTAATCCACACCCGAATTTTGTAGCTGGGGATACTGCTGAAGAAACTTCTGAAGAGTGATACAACAATGCTATCAAAGGAGGAATTCTTAGACGCCATTTCTCAATATCTTATTAAGATAACTGGATCGGCTTCCAGTGATTCATCGGAGTTCTGCATTTGTGGTGGAAAAAAACAGATTAACAGACCCGTTGTTGCATACTCTGCTGAGTACAAGGAAGTTATTGAAAGTCAACAAAAGGAAATTGAGGTATGCATAATTATTATTGAGTCTGAGATTATGAAATGTGGATACATCAGATTCTAGTTTTTGTTATATCTACAGCTTTTATATAACTTGTTATTTTTTGATCTGTCAATCCCATTTTATTTTCTTTCTTGCTTAGCATTACATATCTCTGTCTCATTGTTCTGAAGGAATTAAAAGCATCGTTCCATGATGCAAAACAAGAAATTAGGAGGATCCAATCAGAGCGGGAGAAAGAAGTTGCACGGTTAGGTACACGTCTGAAAATATCTTTCAAAATGCTAATGTATTTTGTTGTACGACACTACACTGAAGCTTTGATATCTTACCGTTCTGTTGGCTTCAGGAAATCATATAAAGAGTCTTGAAGTTGCATCCACTTCATACCACAAAGTTCTTGAGGAAAACCGTCAACTATATAATCAAGTCCTAGACTTAAAAGGTAGTTTTTGGAATTTTCACCTTTATTTTAATCTTCAAATCAGTTATCCATCCAATTAATAACAACATTTTGCATTGCAATACAGGAACTATTAGAGTTTACTGCAGAGTAAGGCCTTTCTTGCCTGGACAGTTGGATAAGAGCTCTATTGTGGATCGCATTGATGAAAATGGAAATATTATGATTGTCCATCCTCACCGACAAGGAAGGGATGCCAGAAAGATATTTGCATTTAACAAAGTTTTCGAAACAAATGTGACACAACGTTAGTTTTTCTCTTTTACTACCACTATATCTTCCTGTTTGGTATAATTTTCCACTTCTCATTAATGATATACATCTTACATGTTTCTTACACCAAGATTTGAGGGCATATTTCGCCAATGTCAATGAATCAGATATTACTGATCCCTACCATGGTCAGATTACTTAATGAGTTGATACATATCTTCCCTTAATGCAGAACAAATATATGCTGATACCCAACCACTGGTCAGATCTGTTCTTGATGGTTTTAATGTTTGCATCTTTGCTTATGGACAGACCGGCTCAGGGAAGACATTTACTATGGTAATTAATGCCTAATATGATGAAGATAAACAAACAACTTTGTCTTTTCTTACTCTGGTCAATTTGAATTCCTATATGGAGATAGTTGCTTTGATCTGTATGATATCTAACAAGATTGCCTTGTATTTTGATTTCACAGAGTGGTCCAGATTTGACATCAGAAGATACTTGGGGAGTCAACTACCGAGCCTTGAATGACCTGTTTGAAATTTCAAAATCAAGGGCAGATGTCATAGATTATGGCATTGGAGTTCAGATGATTGAAATATATAATGAACAAGTCAGAGATCTGTTGGTAGTTGATGGTTCTACTAAAAGATATCCTTCACTTCCAAATCTCATTGCTTAAATTGTTCTTTTCTTTATGTAATGAAATTATAATGAAACTTATGCTAATCTTTATTCCTTAACAATGCTCACATTAGACATCAGAAACAACTCTCAACTGAATGGTCTAAACGTGCCAGATGCAAGTCTGGTTTCGGTTAGTTGCACTCAAGATGTGCTTGAACTGATGAAAACTGGCCACAAGAACCGTGCTGTCGGTGCTACAGCTCTAAATGAGAGGAGTAGCCGCTCTCATAGGTACACACCCTTAATCACATGTATGGATTTAACCTTTTTTTTCCTTATAAATTAGTACTGAGCTCTTTAAGGTTTCACTATCTGCAGCATTTTAACAGTCCATGTGCATGGAAAAGAGTTACACTCAGGAACCGTTCTTAAAGGGTGTCTTCATCTTGTGGACTTGGCTGGTAGTGAAAGAGTCGACAAATCTGAGGCAGTCGGGGAAAGATTAAGGGAAGCTCAACATATCAACAAATCTCTGTCAGCACTTGGTGATGTCATCTCGGCTCTCGCTCAAAAGAGCTCGCATATTCCTTACAGAAACAGCAAGCTGACACAAGTCCTGCAAGATTCTCTTGGTAAACTTGACTCATCAGTCATTGTTCTTACTTGAAAAATGTCACGCCTTACATTTTGCTTGTTATTAGGAGGACAAGCAAAAACTTTGATGTTTGTACACATAAATCCCGAGTCTGGTGCAATAGGAGAGACAATCAGTACTCTAAAGTTTGCTGAGAGGGTTGCCTCCATAGAACTTGGAGCTGCAAAATCCAACAAAGAAACTACTGAAATTCGGGATCTTAAGGAGGAGGTTTGTTATGAAAATACATCACTTGGAACCACACACTAAGCCATGTTTGGATTACAGGCCATAACGTCAATTTCGGCATTAAATCTCAGTCTGTAATCCAAAAAAGGCTTTATTAGTACTATGTTTTTTTGTCTTACCAAGAAAATGGAGTTTTCCCCCTCCTTTTATGCAGATCTCAAATCTCAAACAGACATTAGAGAAGAAGGAAGCTGAATTCGAACATGTGCAGAAGAACACAGCCATAAAATGCGCGCCTGAGCCACAGAAGCCTATGCCAGTTTCTCCTATGCAAGTTCCAAAGTTTGTCAACAACTCTTCTTTAAAGCCCGAGACCATCCAACGATCCACGATTGAAGACAGAAACTCTGAGGTGGGTTATTTACACCAATTCTTATGTTTCTCTTTATCATGCCAAAATCTAATAACTCTTACTTTTTGATAAAAAAATCCAGTCAAGAAGCTGCTCATCAGGCATTGGCAAGCAAAAGAGGTCGTTGCGCTTTCCTTCTATTTGCACAGACAAGGAAATGATACCAAGAATGCCGCTAATATCCGAAGAGACGATTAGAAGCTCAATGAAACCAAGATCACAATCTCCACCTGTCAGAAGATCAATATCAACTGACCGAGGTGCTCTCATGAGGAGCAGGATCAAACCTGAAATATCAGAGGACCCTATAAAAAAACTACAATTCCCAACAAGAATGCCAATCAACAGAATACCAGCAACTGCCTCTACAGATAATAACCATAACAATATCTCGGATGAACAGCTTAAGCAAGTACTTACTGTAAGACAAATGGCGTTCAAGAAGCCTAAATCCAAGGCTAAGTCTCAACAGATCTCTAACAATGTGGGTGCAAAGATGGAAGAGGCTTTCTCCGAAACCGAAAATGAGTTGGATCATGGAACTTCACCTAAGGTGAAGTATTCCAGATCAAAGCGCTCACGACAACCACACTCTTCAAAGATTTCTGAGAACGTCGAGCCAAGGTATAATAACATTAGTTCTAAATATTTTCTTGGACACAACTCAAGTGTTTGGTGTTAATATGCAGGGGACCTCTACAAAGTGTAGAGAGTCGAGTTATGAGAGGACCAGCTCGCGACGTAAGGGAAAACAGCAGCAACAGTAACACATCGATGCCAGAGCTGAGGCGAAGTCGGTCTACTCCACGTGGAAAGTTTTTGAATCTGCTATGAGGGATTTCATACTATTCTTCAACTTGAATCTTCTTCATTTGGTGTTGTATTAACGTGTACAGCTGAGTTATTTGAAGTCTGATTGAAAGCAATGCTCTTAACAACATCAACTACTATCCTTGTAGCTATGGGTATGTTGTGTCTATCAAGTTTTTTTTTTTGAAGTTTGATTGAAAGCAATGCTCTAAACTAGTAGTTATAGTGCGTTGCTACGGATCTGTAATTGACTCAGAGTTTGAAGTAAAATATTCATTGCTTGTTGTATTTGATGTAAACTCCATTAATCTGACCCTTCATTTTTCTCCCTGACATCTATGAATTCCAATCTTGTTGACCTAGTCGTCGACTTCGCCTTACGACACGTCTTTATAGCGGAAAATATTGGGATTTACGTATATTATCCTTATTTACTTATCTTATGTAGATTCTATCCTAGTATATAATATCTCTTATTCCTTGGAGATCAAGTTGTAATCCTCATATATATATGAGGCTGCTGTAATCTTTCACACACACATCAGTAAATCATCTTTCTCAATATTTTATCTCTAGTTTAACATGGTATCAGAGCCAAGGTTTTTCTAAAACACAAACCCTAATTTTTTTCCGGTATCCTGCCGTCGCATCTTCTTGCTACCGCACCTCCGGATTTCTCTTCTACCCTGAATTACAATGGTAGACAAACGTACCGCCCCCGATGTCCTGTCTCCTTATTATCTTCATCCCTCAGATCACACAGGCCTCCATATCTGTCCTGTTGTTTTGAAGGGTGACAATTATGAGGAGTGGTCTGTTGCTATGCAGAATTCACTCATGGCCAGGCGAAAGATGGACTTCATCGACGGCACCATCACCGCACCGCCTGCTGGTGATCCTTCTCTATCGGATTGGCAAACTGTCAATTCTATGCTCGTCGGATGGATTATGCGATCCATTGATGACTCTCTCCGACCATCTATATCCTATTTCCGCTCTGTCAAAGCTCTATGGGATGATCTTCATCAACGCTTCTCCGTCGGAAACGGGCCGAGAAAGCTTCAGCTTCGACATCAAATCGCTACTTGTCGTCAGCAAGGTCAGTCCGTTGCTGCTTACTTTGGCACTATCAAGAAACTTTGGGAGGAACTCGATGTCTATCGCCCTCCTAAGGCCTGCACTTGTGGTGTCAATAACAAAATTATTCAAGAACGTGAAGAGGAACGTGCTCATCAGTTTTTGATTGGGCTTGACGATGCAATTTTCAGCACTCTACGATCAAATTTGCTTGCCATGGAAACTCTTCCTTCTATGAGCAGAATTTATTCTCTTGCTATTCCGGAAGAGCGCCTTCGTACTGTTGTTACGACGCGTGATCCTCCAGTTGAAAACCCGGCTTTTGCTGCCCGCACCATTGCTTCTAATCCTCCTGTTGTCCCGGATGCACCATACATCGACAAAAAGAACCTTGTCTGCACTCATTGTGGTAAAAAATATCATGATATATCCACTTGTTTTAAAATTCATGGTTTTCCTCCTTGGTTGAAGGAAAAAATAGCTGCTGCACGTGGATCATCAAATAACAGCGGTCGTGGACGGGGTCGTGGTTCAGCAAATGCAATGCAGCCCTCCTCTTCCAGCGCTGCTCCAGGTTCGCCCATAACAACTCACGGTCGCCAGGCATTCGGCCCTGCCATCAATGATGCACAATGGGCTGCAGTTCTCAATCTCTACAATACCATGAGTACTGACAAGTCTGGTAAGGATTGTTCGTGGATTCTTGATACCGGTGCCTCATATCATATGACTGGTACCAAAGAATTTCTTCGGGATTTTATTCCAATCGATCCAGTTTCTATTTTGCTACCAGATGGTCGCATATCCACTGTTGTACAAGAGGGCAGCTTTTTTTTTGGCACTCTTCGTATTTCTAATGTTCTTTACATACCACACTTGAGCTGTAATCTCTTATCTCTTGCTCAACTAATCATGGATCTTCGCTTGCTTGTTCTTCTCACTGAAGTGCTTTGTGTATTGCAGGAAACCAGTACGAGGACGGTGATTGGCGTGGGTAGGCAAATCAACGGGGTCTATTGGCTGAAGATGTTCTCTCCGACTGCTCGGGCGTCGTCTGCTCAGTCTTCCATTGATTCAGCTAGTTTGTGGCACTGTCGTCTTGGACATCCCTCTGCTTCAGTTCTGTCTTCAATTTCAGATTTAGATATTAATGTTTCATCTTTGTCAAAACTTAGTCCTTGTGATGCTTGTTATAAAGCTAAACAAACTCGTTTGTCATTCCCGGTTAGTTTGAATAAAGCAGAATTTTTAGTTGATCTCGTTCACTGTGATGTTTGGGGTTCTTACAGTAAACCTTCATCTACCGGGGCTTCGTATTTTCTGACCATAGTCGATGACTTCTCAAGGGCCGTTTGGGTGTTCTTGTTTGCATCTAAGACAAAAGTTTCACAACTTCTCAAAATTTTTTGCTCCATGGTCTATACTCAGTTTCATCGGCAAATTCGTCGTGTCAGAGCCGACAACGGCACTGAATTCTTACCCCTTCGTCCCTACTTTGATGAGAAAGGGATGTTATTTGAGACGTCTTGCGTAGCTACACCGCAACAAAACGGGCGGGTTGCACGTAAACACCGACATCTTCTTAATGTTGCTCGTGCTTTGTGTTTTACCGCTCACCTCCCAATGGATTTTTGGGGTGAATGTGTGTCGGTTGCTGCATACTTGATAAACCGGACTCCATCGCCAACTATTCAAGGTCGCACCCCATACGAACTCTTGTATGGTCGTGTGCCTAATTATACCTCGCTTCGGGTATTTGGTTGTTTGTGTTTTGCAGCCAAGCTTCCCAAGAGTCACAGAAAATTTGAGCCGAGAAGTCGCAAGTGTATTTTTGTCGGCTATGCCCGAGGTAAGAAGGGATGGCTGCTCTATGATCTTGAAACAAAAATCATTTTTGCTAGTCGGGATGTGGTGTTCCATGAAAAACACTTCCCATTCTCCACTGCATCTTCCACACATTCAGCTGTATCAGATTCTGCTGTGTCTATTCCAGTTGTTGTCTTTGATGACCCAGAAGTATCACTTGTTGACACAACTTCAGTCTCTACTACAGAGTTGCTGCCTACAGACAGGGGGAGTACTCTTGAGCCTTCTTCGGACACACCACCAGCAGCCTCTTCACCTACGAATGACACACCAGTTATTACTCGTCAAAGTGCTCGATCTCATAGACCTCCGACTCATCTGTCGGACTATATCTGCAGAACTGTGCGCCAAATAGACCCCTCTGTATCACCTTCTCCTCCCACGCCACTCTCATCGTCGTCCTCAGGTACACGGTTTCCAATCGAAAATTATGTCTCATGCTCTAATTTCTCATCTTCCCATATTGGTTTTCTAGCTGCAATCACCGCAGGAGATGAGCCTTCATCCTTTCGTCAAGATGCTTCTCATCCTCATTGGCAGGAGGCTATGCTCGTTGAACTGAACTCTCTCGCTGCAAATAAAACATGGGATCTCACGGATCTCCCTCCGGGAAAGAAGCCTATAGGCTCGAAGTGGGTTTATCGAATTAAATACAACTCTAACGGAACCATCGAGCGCTATAAGGCGAGGCTTGTTGTTCTTGGCAATCGACATGTAGAGGGAATCGATTTCAATGAAACCTTTGCACCCGTTGCTCGTATGGCTTCAGTTCGTGTGTTTCTCGCTGTTGCAGCAATTAAGGGTTGGGAACTCCATCAAATGGACGTCCACAACGCTTTCCTTCATAGTGATCTCAATGAGGAGGTTTATATGTCGCCTCCTTTGGGTCTTTCAGGAGTCACACCAGGACAAGTCTGTCGTCTTCGTAAGTCCCTCTACGGTCTCCGCCAAGCTCCGAGAAATTGGTTTGCAAAATTATCTTCACCTTTACGAGGTTTTGGGTTCAAGCAAAGTTATGCAGACTACTCTTTGTTCTCCTTTCAGCAGCAAGCTAAGACACTTCATGTGCTGATTTATGTGGACGGTCTCATAATTGCCGGTAATGATCTTCCTTTAATCTCTCGGTTCAAGTCTTATTTAAGCTCCTGCTTCCACATGAAAGATCTCGGCGCTCTCAAATTCTTCCTTGGAATTGAAATCGCAAGGAACTCCACGGGTCTATTCTTATATCAACGGAAATATATACTCGATATTCTTTCCGAGTCAGGTTTACTTGCTGCTAAACCATCTGATTTTCCCATGGAACAACATCACCATCTTGCAGCTGTTGTTTGTCCGTCTTATGCTGAACCGGATCGCTATCGTCGATTGGTTGGTGGCTTGATATATCTTACAATAACTCGCCCTGAGCTCTCTTACTCGGTTCACATTCTCACCCAATTTATGCAGGACCCATTGGTTGTTCACTGGCACGCAGCTCTTCGTCTTTTACACTACTTAAAAAGCATTCCGGGAAAGGGCTTGTTTCTGTCTGCCTCTAGCTCACTTCAACTTCGAGCCTTTTGTGATTCTGATTGGGCATCCTGTCCAACGACGCGCCGATCGATCACCGGTTTCTTTGTTCAGTTGGGTAACTCACCCATCTCGTGGAAGACGAAGAAACAAGCAACCATTTCCCGCTCTTCAGCTGAAGTGGAATATCGCTCTATGGCGTCCACTTGTTGTGAGCTTATTTGGCTCAAGTCTTTGTTGCTGTCCCTTGGTGTTAATCATACACAACCTATGCGTTTGTTTTGTGATAGTCAAGTGGCCCTGCACATTGCGAAGAATCCTGTCTTTCATGAACGAACGAAACACATAGAGATCGACTGTCATCTTATTCGGGATCAAATTCATGCTGGGAATATCACTACAAAGTACATCAACCCGCTGATTTGTTCACTAAGGCTTTGGAAAAGATTAAGTTTCACTTGGTTTTGGGCAAGTTGGGCATGATTGATCCTCATGCTCCAACTTGAGGGGAAGTATTGGGATTTACGTATATTATCCTTATTTACTTATCTTATGTAGATTCTATCCTAGTATATAATATCTCTTATTCCTTGGAGATCAAGTTGTAATCCTCATATATACATGAGGCTGCTGTAATCTTTCACGCACACATCAGTAAATCATCTTTCTCAATACTTTCTCTCTGGTTTAACAGGAAATGATTTGCATTTTACGCATATTTTTTTAGCGGGTCATTTGAAAATTGATCAAGCCACACTCTTAAATTTTCTCAAATTTATTCATTTTATTCGGGCTAATCTATTGAATCTACAAATATTCAAGACGAATCAATTTGGGGTTTGTTTGACAGACAGTTTATAAACTACTTTTTAGTTTATGAACTGTTTTTTTTTATCAAAAACCCATTTTAATGTTTTCGATTAGCGTGTAAAATAATTTTATTTATTTTTTCCTTTCACTCACAAATAAAACATAAACTACACAAACTCCAAAAAAAATCTACTTTTTACTAAACATACTTTTCTACGATAACCTATTTATAAACCACAAACCATTTATAAACCACTTCAACAAACAAACCCCTAGTGATGTTGTATGTATTAAATTTTGACTTCACCTCAGCTAAAAAACATAGAGGTGACCACAGTCCAAATTTGGAATACAAATTTTGTTTTGTAATGCAATCCAAAATGAGCAGGCTATTTTGAACAAGGGACTATTCACATTTGAATTTTCTAGTCCTACAAAGAAAATTCAAAAATAAAATAAAAGAAGCTATATAAGTCCCCGTCAGAGAAGGATCTAGAACCGCTCCCAAAAAAAATAGAGAAGAGAAGGATCGAGAAGCCCTAAGGACTCTCACTCTCTGTCCATAAATACCTTGCTCTTCCGCTTAGCCTTCCATCTCTTGTTTTCTTTTATCTGTTCTCGCTTTGTTTCATATTCGACGAAAGAAATTGTGTTTTGAGATTTTGAGAGAGTGAAAATGGCCGATATAGAGACGTTTGCCTTCCAAGCTGAGATCAACCAACTCTTGAGTCTGATCATCAACACCTTCTACAGCAACAAGGAGATCTTTCTTCGTGAGCTCATCAGTAACTCCTCTGATGTAAGTTACTCTCTCCCTATCCCTCCGCCTTTCTAGGTTTTGTATAATTTTACTTCTTGATTTAATGTAATTGACTTGACGGGGTCGAATCTGTGTGATGTGGAGCCATAGCTAGGTTTTGGCGATGGTGATTATATGATCGCTGTGTTTCCTGTATTTCGTTTGACCTTAATCGTTGTGTTATATAATCTCCTTCAAACCTTGACACAGTTTTGTTCGTTTTGAGTAGTCTCTTGATTCTTGTAGCGTTGTTATGAATTGTAGTGATCTCTATATAATTTAGGGTCGGATACTTGAGATTCTTGAATTTAGCCAAATTAGTTCTGTTAATGATGTGTGAATTCTATTACAAGTTGAAGCTATAGTGCAATTCTTTTTTAAATTATTATAGATTGCCGATTATTCTCTTGCATCTATATTGTTGGACACAACCTCTTCAGATGATATTTTAATCAGCATAGCCTCAACTCCGTCTATTCTAGTTTTGATCTTGCTACGTAATCTGTTGCAGGCTTTGGATAAGATCCGTTTCGAGAGCTTGACAGACAAGAGCAAGCTTGATGGACAGCCAGAGCTTTTCATTCACATTGTCCCAGACAAGACCAACAACACCTTGACGATCATCGACAGTGGTATTGGGATGACCAAATCTGGTAGGTCACTCAAAGAAGATTATCCTGTTCAGTGATCTGTTGTATTTATGTCAATCAGTTATTTCCTGAATCCATATTGATCTATGGTTTCTATTCTTTCCAGATTTGGTTAACAATCTCGGTACTATTGCTCGATCTGGAACAAAGGAGTTCATGGAAGCCATTGCAGCTGGTGCTGATGTGAGCATGATTGGGCAGTTCGGTGTTGGTTTCTACTCTTCATACCTGGTTGCCGAAAAGGTTGTTGTTACAACCAAGCACAACGACGATGAGCAGTATGTGTGGGAATCTCAGGCTGGTGGGTCCTTCACTGTCACCAGAGACACCTCTGGTGAGAATCTTGGCAGAGGTACCAAGATGACTCTTTACTTGAAGGAGGATCAGCTAGAGTATCTGGAAGAGCGCAGGCTCAAGGATTTGGTGAAGAAGCACTCTGAGTTCATCAGCTATCCCATCTCTCTATGGGTTGAGAAGACCATTGAGAAGGAAATCTCTGACGATGAGGACGAGGAAGAGAAGAAGGACGAGGAAGGAAAGGTAGAGGATGTTGATGATGAGAAGGATGAGAAAAAGAAGAAGACCATCAAGGAGGTTTCTAATGAGTGGTCTGTTCTTAACAAGCAGAAACCTATCTGGATGAGGAATGCTGATGAGATCACTAAGGAAGAGTATGCTGCTTTCTACAAGAGTCTTACTAATGATTGGGAAGAACACTTGGCTGTTAAGCACTTTTCTGTTGAAGGTCAGCTTGAGTTCAAGGCTGTTCTCTTTGTCCCCAAGAGGGCACCCTTTGATCTCTTTGATACCAAGAAAAAGCAAAACAACATTAAGCTGTATGTTCGTCGTGTGTTCATCATGGACAACTGTGATGAGTTGATGCCAGAGTACCTGAGCTTTGTTAAGGGTATTGTGGACTCCGAAGATCTTCCCCTTAACATCTCCAGAGAAATGCTTCAGCAGAACAAGATTTTGAAGGTCATTCGCAAAAACTTGGTTAAAAAGTGCATGGAGCTCTTTTTCGAGATTGCTGAGAACAAGGAGGACTACAACAAGTTCTATGAGGCTTTCTCCAAGAACCTCAAACTCGGTATCCATGAAGACTCTCAGAACAGGAACAAGATTGCTGAGCTTCTCAGGTACCACACAACCAAGAGCGGAGAAGAGTTGACCAGCTTGAAGGATTACGTCACAAGGATGAAGGAGGGTCAGAGTGATATCTACTACATCACTGGAGAGAGCAAGAAGGCTGTTGAAAACTCCCCCTTCCTTGAAAGGCTGAAGAAGAAAGGATACGAGGTCATCTACATGGTTGATGCTATTGACGAGTACGCCATTGGCCAGCTTAAGGAATTCGAAGGCAAGAAGCTGGTTTCAGCCACCAAGGAGGGTCTCAAGTTAGAGGAAACTGATGAGGAAAAGCAAAAGAAGGAAACCTTGAAGGAGAAGTTTGAAGGTCTCTGCAAGGTCATCAAGGATGTTTTAGGAGACAAGGTGGAGAAGGTGATTGTCTCAGACCGAGTTGTGGATTCTCCTTGCTGTCTAGTCACAGGCGAGTACGGGTGGTCTGCCAACATGGAGCGTATTATGAAGGCACAGGCTCTGAGGGACTCGAGCATGGGAGGTTACATGTCGAGCAAGAAGACTATGGAGATCAACCCTGAGAATTCCATCATGGAGGAGCTGAGAAAGAGAGCTGATGCTGACAAGAACGACAAATCTGTCAAGGACTTGGTTCTTCTCCTGTTCGACACTGCTCTTCTGACCTCGGGTTTCAGCCTCGATGAGCCCAACACGTTTGGAAACAGGATCCACAGGATGTTGAAGCTCGGCCTCAGTATTGATGAAGATGCAGATGACACCGACATGCCGCCACTTGAGGAAGCCGAGGTTGATGCTGATGGTAGCAAGATGGAGGAGGTTGACTAAATATTCTTTGCTTGATGCGTAATTCTCTACATACTTTTACAGTATCGTTCTTAGTGCCTAATGGTCGTTTGGTGTTTGTTTTGCGTTTTGTGCTGTTTTACAACCAGACTATACGCCCTCTGTTTTGCCCCTGGTTCATTGGGTGTTGATGTAGTTAGCGTTTGCTTAATGGTAATGGTGTTTTCTGTTCACTTTTGTTGGATGCGTTTTCTGAAGTTGCTGAACTTCCAAAAGGATTTATTAATGTTATGGATGCGTAATTGAGAAACCAATCATTTGTACAAAATCATCAGTCTTTTGACAAAATGCAACTCAGAAACCAATCATTTGTACAAAATCATCAGTCTTTTGACAAAATGCAACTCAGAAACCAAAAAGGCAGGAGTTACTTATTCCCTCACCAGTCAGTCAGTCACCATTAACGGGTCAATGATAGTCTGGAGCAGAAGGAATAAGCAGCTACTGTTGCATTTACTTGCAAAAGCAAAGAAGATTATTTCATGTTACATTTAAGATGATGTCATGTTGCATTTTAAGATAATTTCATGTTAACATTTTATGGTTTAATGATAGTCTGGAGAAGAGGGATTAACTATGTTGTTAAAAAAAATGTTGTTTATTTGTTGTAACTTGCAAGTTTTGGAAAATTGAGAGGTCGGAATCTACCAAAGCATGTATTTGAAGTCTTTCCATTTTACCATATAAATCATCGCAACTGAAACAATTTTTAATTGCAAAAAGATCAACTAGAGTACTTTTTATGGTGTAAATGTATGAATAAAGTTAAGAATATCTATACATATACTAAAACAGAACGGTGTTCTGCTAGTCTAGAGGTGTTTGAGAAATTTCTGAAATTAGGTGCTTACTATATGCTTGATGATGATTCCAACTTTACAAATCCATCCGGAAAGAAGAGAGTTGAGCTAAAAGCTCAAGCTGAAGAGGAAGCCATGGTGTTCTACAGGCAAGCCGCATCTAAAATTGATGATTTATAGTATATGAAACCTAAGTTGCAAGGATATTACTATTACTGTCAATGTCAACTTATATGATTCGTGTAGACATAAAGGGGAGAACCTAAGTTGCAGGGATATTCTCAAACTCTGGTGGGCCAAGAGTAATATATCCTCTTTCTCATATTTCTTGTTCATTCTGCTCAAACAAACCAAAAAAAAACTCATAGAAACGTATACTCAACCCAAAACCCAGAACAGCAACAATAGCTCGTAAGATCTACTCCGCTGCAGTGAACGAGAGGCTCCCGGTGATGACCAAGTAGCTAGTCTAGCAGACGTCGTCGAAGGAGAAGAATGAGCGATTACAAAAGATCTGCAAAACGAACCAATATTTTGTGTTGTACTCTCAGAGAAGAAGAAGAAGAGATGGAGGATTGCAGATTTTCGGATCATCCAAAATGATAGTAGGAGGAGATCTCGGAACTGACGACACCAACGAGGTGGAGTCAGTTGACCACGAGCCGCGACCACGGACGGACCGCGCGAGGGGTCCCAGGGTCCTCTCTCCAACCAACATTCAGATGTTCCAGTTATGGGCCCAATCAACTCAATCCAAATAACACGCTCTGAAATTTGAGTTGTAACTTATTAGAGAGAAAATTATTGAGCCCAAGCCTGAATTGAACAATAGGAACTTCTATGTAGGCTAAATAAACTAATCTATCGCAATCCGTTGCCAATTAAACTGTCATCAATAAAATCCATCATCAATTGAAACTGTCAATACAAACTGAAATTGTTATCAATACTAATTGTCATCCATATAAACTATCATCAATACAAATTATCTAATATATAGTTAGTTTTGTAAAAAAAAGTTAAATGTTCTTCAATGATCACATTAACTGAAGACTCTAATTCTTTCCCCTCTCTTAATTCATCTTTATTCTCCCCTCATTTAAATGTAACTCTCCTTTTTTAATGTTGATTGACCTATTAAAAAAAAATACGATTGACAATTTTGTAGGGTAATAGAAACTAGATCACCTATTTTGTCCAAATATCATTGATACAATTCAAAGATATACAAAAAATAAAACTTCATTCATATATTAAACTAAACACAAAATTAGGACATTTAAAAAATTGAACACGAAATATTGTATCTTATAGTGTCAAAAAGTGCGCGTAGCACGCCGCACAGCGTTTAAATTCTAGTCATCATGTATAAAAGGGTTAGTTAACCCACTATAAATTTTTTAGAATTGGAAAATACTAATGTGCAAAATTGGTTACTAATGAGGGGTGTACTTAGAAATGTGTATTTCAAATTACTACTCCATCTGTATAATTGGTATTGGTCGATGGAAGAAAGATCAAATGAGAAGTAATCCTAACAAGATAATTCAATAGCTAGGATTACACTCTTTTAGGATTTTGACCCAAATAATTGACCATTGACCAAGTTTGATCGGAATTGACCATTGACCGACGTTGACTTTTCAAAAAAAAAAAAAATTGGGTCAATTTTTTTTTAGGCCGGATTTTGTACTTACAAAATTAAGTGTTTCAAAATGCCTGAAATGTGCTACTACATGGTTGAAATGTGCTATGATATTTTAGGCCAAAATTTGAACTTGCAAAGCATGTGTTACCACAAGTGTTATGTGCTTCTATATTACTGAAATATGCTACGCTTTTGCCTTCATGTGCTTCTATATGGCTAGTTGAACTGTGCTACGATATTGCCTATATGTGCTTCTCTACGGTAGGTGAAATGTGCTACACTTTTTGCCTAGATGTGCTTCTCTATGTCTTAAATGTGCTATACTTTTCACCTATATGTGCTTCTAAGTGTACTACGGTTTTGCCTATATGTGCTTCTCTATGATAGGTGAAAGGTGCTACGTTTTTTCCTAGATGTGCTTCTTTATTGCTGAAATATGCTACGTTTTTCGCCTATATGTGTTCCTCTAGTGCTAGCAGAATTGTGCTATGCTTTTGCCTATATGTGTTTCTCTATGGCTAGCTGAAGTGTGCTACACTTTTGCCTATATGTGCTTCTCTATGTTAGGTGAAAGGTGTTACGCTTTTGCCTAAATGTGCTTCTCTATGACCGAAATGTGCTACACTTTTTCGCCTATATGTGCTTCTCTATGGCTAGGTGAAAGATGCTACGCTTTTGCCTGGATGTGCTTCTCTATGGTTGAAATGTGCTACACTTTTCGCATACATATGCTTCTCTATGGCTGAAATGTGCTACACTTTTCGCTTTTATGTGCTTCTCTATGGCTGAAATGTGCTACACTTCTTGCCTATATGTAGGGGTGGGCAGAAAAAACCGTAACCGAAAAACCGTACCGAAAAACCGATTGAATTCTTCGTCAACAGTACCGAAGAAAATCGACTTACGGTTAACCAACCGAAACATTTTACATTATTTGGTACGGTTACGGTTATGAGTTTTTCTAACTTCGGTTAACCGATTAACCGAGGATATATAAAATATAATTTTAATATTAGAACTATATAACTAAAAAAGATAAGTGTAATAGATTTAAGTATAAACTTTTAGTTATAATTTAAAACAAGAAATAAAAAAGAAAAGGGAAAATATGCTTTATAAACTCGCGATCTTAGACAAACTCACAGTCTCACATTCTCCTACCTTCCCTTTTACTATGATATTAATATTAATTAATAAAACTTAAATATAATGCTGCTTATTTATCGTATAATAATAAAAACATAAAATGTCAAGTCTTCCCCCTTTTAATTCGTCTAAAGCCGAAGTTCACATTCGCCTCACAGTTGGAATGACATGTCTATTTTACACTATTTTATTTAATTATCTATATCTTATCTATATAAAGATTGGCTATCCAATGCCAAAATTGAATGAAATTGGTACCTCATAAATGTTGCTCCCTCCATTGATAAATTTAGGATTTCACTAAATAAATTTACATCAACCATTTTTTCTAATTTAAAAAGATGTCCAAAAGATCAAAACGAAGCGTTTTGCTAAAAAATTAAACACCCTCCTTTTTTTTCTTTCATTAGATCTGTGGTAAAACTGTACAATGGTTAAAATATTCCAAACTAGAGATTCAATTGTTTTAAATTTTAAGTAAAAATGTGATATACTGATTATACTTCTCTGGTTTAGTATCATATAAGTAGTTAGCTTTTTAATATATTTTTTTAAAATTCAATTTACACAACGGTAATTAATTACTAAGTAATTAATAAAATTACATGAAGTTTGTTTGATTTTATTTTTCATGTAATATAACGTAAGTCATTTTAGCCTTTTAATTTTATACACAAACTAGACTAGGTCTCGCGCCATGCGCGGGTTTATATAACTCGATATAGTGAATTAGTAGTAAGGAGTATTATGTAATATAAAATTTTATATGAAAATAAGTTTATATCTTAAAATGATATTGATATATAATTAATTTTTTACATTTTAAATATAATAAACAACGAATATACATGAATTTTTAATACCAAAAATCTTATTTGATCAAATTATCATGGGTCAATTTTTAACAAATTTAAATAAATTGATTTCAACATATATAAAAATATATAATTGAAAACACTACAATAAAACAAAAATATAATTATTTCTCTTATTTATTAAGAAATCAATCTTTTTGTGATACGTCATATCATAAAAATAAAATATATATTTGTAAAATAAAATAATAGGATATTGGGAGGTCAAAATCTAGAAAATTAACACCTAAAAATCTTTTTGTAATTTAAAAGATCTTAAGCAATCTTTTTGTAATATTTTTGCACACGATTTTCCAAATTTAATTAATTTTTTTTGAGAAAATTACAATAAATTATAAAAAATCATGACCAATGAAATGACGACAGGTGGATGGCCTGAATGAAGAGTATGCCACGTGACATAGCTAGAATTGAAGAAATGTAATTTGCTTTAGTAGTTATATAGAGATTTTTTCTATTTTATTCTTGAATTTTGGTAAGAAAAGTAAGAGGTGTGTTAGAGAAAAAGAATAACTTTTATATGTAAGGAAACTAAATGTAATTTTTACATGAGTTTTTATATTTTTAATATCTATCAAACCCACTAAATATCGGTAATATTAGAGAAAAAGAATAACTTTTATATGATATTTCTATGTACAAGATATTTATTTGATACAAGAATAAAAAGTAGAAGACTATTTATTATTGATTTTACGACAAATAAATTAAATTAATTTAAAATTTAAATGTGGGTTAATATTATATTGAATATGTTTAAATCAAATTGATAATACTCAAGAAAAAGAGAACATAATTTATAATCTTAATTCTAATACGAGCCCCCACGGTAGAAATTTTCTAGATCCGCCACTGCCGATAACCCCCAATTCCTCGATCCCCACTCTCCCTTTCAAATTCACCGATCAACCTCAATTTTGATTGTGGTAATTTTCTTCTTACATAGATGACAGTGAATGATGTCTACTTGTCTTTTCTCCCCCTCGCGCACATATTTGACCGTATGATTGTGGGGAAAAATCCCGCACTCGGAAAATTTTAACTGGCACCCCAAACCTTTTTTTTAAAACCCGGTTCAGTTTTGGGCGCAACTAGAATGCGCCCAAAACTAGATCGAATTTTTGAGCATTTTGAAGGCAATAATAAAAAGAAATTCCATGGCAATCACTCTTGTACACATGAAATTCAATGCCTTAACATCACTCAATGTTGTATGTTTTCATTGACTCTTTTTTTCATGACCTCTTGTAATTAAGATTAGTTAAATTAATTTGAGTTTCTGATTTCAAAAACTGAATTATGTGCTATCAGTTTGTGTTTTCAGATCGAATATAAATATAAAATACAAAGAAAGATGTTTGGACAAGAAGGTTGTGATCACATGAGATGGGCTGCTAACATTGTTGTTGGATTAGATATTGGTGTTCCATGGTTAATGTGCAAGGAAGATGACTCTCTTGATCCCGTTATAAGTTCCAGTGTTCTTGTTGACAATCTTAATTCTTTTCAAAATAAATTTTTTAATAGTTAATGATCTTATTGTGACAGATTAATATACTTACAACGACTTTTACTGTTATGTGTTTACTAAAACAGACCTTACAAACCTCTCATGTGGACAAAGGTTTGGAGTGGATGGTATGATTTTGCAGTAATTGACTTTATCATTAGATTAATAAAGTAAAAAGTAAAAAGCCAGATTAATAACTTTTTTTAAAGTTACACATGAAGGTTTTAGTAAATTATACTCTCTCCGTCCCAAAATATGAGTCCCATTTTCCTTTTTGGGCGTCCTGAAATGTTAGTCTCATTTCTATTTTTGTCCATAAACTTCTTCCAATTATACCCTTACTCATATTATTTTAATATTTTACATTCATCATTTCCAATACACTTATGTACTTTACATTTGTAAACTCTTCTCTCATTGGTTAATGAATTATTTTAATATTTTACATTCATCATTTCCAATGCACTTATGTACGTTAAAGCATTTGCCTTAATCCAAGATATTTTTGTACAATGAGACTCATATTTTGGGACAGATGGAGTATATATATATACAAATAATATGCAGGTTTACAGAGTTTAGAGGACCGACTTACCAAAGAATTTAAATTCCCTATATTCAATTCATGTATCATGTGTCTTTGTAAAAGGATTTAACTTTTGCAATTACTAAATTTATACAAAGAGGGAGATCTCTTGTGAACTATATGGTATGCATTTTTTCCTCTTTCAATTTCTTTGTGCTTGAAGTGTTTACTTTTTACTTATCCTAAACTACATTTTTCGTCATTAGTACCAAACTTTGAGCCCTTATCGGAGGCCGTTTGCATCTAATTTTAGTAATTGTAAACAATATTACATATTGCAATATGCTAGCATGTTGTTTTCAAACATTTACACTCAGTTTCCAACAAGCATGATAATTTAGTAAACACGTCAAAAATGTATACAATGGGGAAATGACATTTAATAACTGGTCCTCGAGTTTATTCAATTGTAATGAGTTATAGACAGAAAAATAGATCATATATTCACCAACTTGGCTATTAATAAATCAAAATAGATTACCTTATTTTATATACCAAAATCTGTGGAGTTGGTAATAATACTGCAAACAAGACTTGAACAAAAATTTAGCATATAGAGCATTGAAGAAATTGCATACGCAAATAACATATATTTAAAAACTTATGTCCTCTACATTACAAGAATATTAAAAATCATATTTTTAAAAACTTATGTCCCGTATATTACAATAATATTACAAAATGATATAATAATTTGGCGAATTGAGAGAAGAGGTACAAATCATCAAACTCATTTGATTATATGATATAATATCATTTCAATATCTATTATGAAACGTTTAAGAAATTATAATTACGCAAGACCCGTACGCGGGTTTCAGTCTGTTGATTTAAGCCCTAATAAAATAGGAACACCAATACACGAGTTAATTGTTTGGCAAAAAAAAAGCACCCGAGCTAATTAGGTAATGTGATGATTTTAAAGGGAGAGACGAATTCATAGGTAGTTGTGTGTCAATTGCTAAAATGATTAATAAAACATTCAGGAAAAACATAATCACTAATTAAACTTTTTCTTTTTTCTTTTTGATAGAACAAATATTAGAGACTGTTTTGTCGAGGTTAGATTCTATATCATAAAGGGTTGTGAATATGATTAGCCCAATCTAATTTTAGGACGCCTATTAAACAACGTTAAATCATATTAAAAACTGTAATTTCCCCGCGCGTAGCGCGGGGGCCCGTTTCTAGTCTTATATCTATATAAAAGTTGGCTGTCCATTGCCAAAATTGAATGAAATTGGTACCAATTTAATGCATTACTCATTTCTTAATCACCTCCTATTGGACTTTTGGGCATGTATTTAAATATATTTCTTATATCCCTATGTTATATTTATTTATAGTCTACTTGATTAAGTCACAAATTAAATTAATGTGTGAGCTTCTCTTATGACAATGCAAACTTATTCTAATATTATGTTTTAAAACTACTTCAAACATAAATATAAGGAAATAAAAAATACTTATATTTACAAATATTAATAAATTTGATAACAACAACAACATATTAACAAATAATGTATAACTATATTAAATCACATACGAAAATCCGTAATTTTCTCGCGCGGAGCGCGAGGCCCGTATCTAGTATATATAAAAGTTGGTTGGTCTTGGCCGAAAGTAAATGAAATCCGTACCTATTTAATGCATGACCAAAACATTTCTCCTCTCATCATAAATATTTAATTCAATACTACATTTTCTCTTAGTTTCAAGCTATAAAATTAATATCTATAATTCTTTATATTCTTCAACTCAATGATATCAAATTTAGCTAATGAATGCACTAAATTAATAATTCTTAATACTAAAAAATTGTTAATATTCAATAATAAGTAAATATAATTTTTAATTTTTAAATCTCTCTCTATGTATAAATTGATTGGTATTGTCCAAAGTAATCACAATTGAGACTCTTTAAATGTCTAATAAAATCATAACTATGTGCTTAATTGGTTAAATTTCTACCATTTTAATCTTTTTTTCGCTCTTCGCCTCCAATCTGTATGGCGATGAAGAGCAATTCAAGCATCGTCAACGATTGTGTGATTTGGTACATATATAAGAGATATTATTTTTTTACTAAAAATTACTCCAAAATACATATATGAAAATAATATCTTAAGTATACAAATATCGAAAAAAATAAAACCTCTTTGTTCGCGCGGGAAAATAACCTAGTAGGCATGAATAATCTGACGGTGGAACAACTAGTGATTATGACATATGATTAGTTTCTTGTTTAAAGAAGCATGCAAAGTTGTTTTACTTTTGGAGTTTCTGTTTGCAAAGAATCGCATGAAAATTTATGTTGTTATTAAGTTTTTTATTAGCTTTTGTTTGGACGATAATGCTAAGTTATGTTAGTGTTATATTTAGGTATGTTAATTACAGTTTTTACACCAAAAAAAATTACATTTATTTAAGTATTTTAATATTATGATTATTTGGTTAACCGATTAACCGTACTGAAACCGACGGTTCATCAATATATGGTTAACCGGCGTTAACGGTACGATTTACGGTATGCCTATATCACTAACCGAAAGACTAGTTAACCGAATGTCGGTTAACCGAAACACCGGTTAACCACCCATGTTCACCCCTGCCTATATGTGCTTCTCTATAACTAACTAAAGTGTGCTACACTTTTGCCTATATGTGCTTCTCTATGCTAGGTGAAATGTGTTACGCTTTTGTCTAGAAAGAATATAGCACTTTTATTTACAAAGCATAACATTTTTTGAAACATACCTTAGCAGAAAAAATTGGTAGAAAAAAACATAACACTTTTGCTTATAAATCGGAGCAAAAAATATTTGGTAGCAAAAAAAAAAAAGCATTTTTCTTTACAAAGAGTAGCACTTTTACTTACAAATCATAGTATAAAAAAAATTGAAACAGAAAAAATCCGATAAAAACACTGACATTAAAAAATATTTAAAAAGTCAACGGGTTGTCAACGGCCGGTCAACGGGAAGCCAACGGACAGTCAACGACCGATCAATGGGTGGTCAAAGGTCGGTCAACGGGCGGTTAACGACCGGTCAATGAGTGGTCAACGACTGGTCAACTCCAAGGAAGAAGGAGGTCCAAGGAGGATTGACCGGTCAACTCGAAGGAGAAATGAAGTTTATCTTTCCTTCTTATTTCTCATCTTATTTATTTTTTAGAGTATAGTCGATTGTCCCCTTTTCTGATATTACCAGAAAGTTTCCCCTATTGTTGTATCATTGTTAGAAAGAGATGGTGAGTTTACACATTGTTCTGATTTTCTTGCAGACATATTATGAATTCTAGGAGATAAGGCCTTTTGCATTGTATATTCTTGAATAGAAAGGCTGAACCAAACACATAAATTGGAACACTTCCCTGAGAGTTTTTTTAGTTCGTGGGAAGTTATTTGCAAACCAACAAGTTTGAAGGTGACGTGAAAGTCAGGAAGAACATAGCAACCTTTACACAACTCTGGTTTAAACTGGGTAAGAAACTAATGGAATCAGAGTCCCCTCTTCTTGACTCACTTTTGATTACGGCGGTTTTCGATGATGTTGCTTATAGCAGAACCTGGTGAATCTGGGATGCCCAAAGCCTTCTTAGCTCTACCATTTTTCAGAGCTGGGAAATAAAAGGTGCAATATTAGACACACAACTACTCTTCTTGGGAAAAATAGTACACTGTTTAGCACTTACCAAGTCCGAAGAAAAGGAAGAATAGCTCCGAGGGTAGAATGAAGCAAAATGCAGCCTGCGTATGTTTTTTTTTTATCAAGATGAAAGGGTATTAGTCAGAGGCTTTATCATATAGAAATTTACCAATAAAGCTCAACTGAAAAATAACATGATACCTTAGGCAAACCTATGTTAAGTCCTAGAGAGAGCAAAATGACCAAGCCCCTCCAAATCTGTGAACCTGTCAAAGATGGGGAAATATACTGCACACCACACATATAGGGGTTGAAACATCTTGTTACAAAATACACATGGCAAGGAAAACAACAGAACAAAAAAAATTAAAAGGACATGGTAACGCTACAGATTACAGATCTTAGTTAAATACTTCTTTTAGCTATGTCAAGTTGTATACAGTGCACTAGACTACAAGCTACTTTCTATACTGCACACAAATATGAGAAGAGCAGATTCCAAATAGTGTTTGACTCAACTCATGTTACTAGATAATGTAAGAGTTCTTACCAACACCGACAACCAACATGCCATTGCCAAACTAGCATGCATATAATTACCATCTGGAGTGGTGAGATTCGTAAACCATAATACTCCTCCAGTTTCGAATGAAGACTGGTGTTTTGTTGCCAAATACGGGGCCTATAATGCAAATCATTAACAACAAGAGATAAGTGTTCCAGCAGAGAGTCAGCAGGTATATGCAGCCTGTGGAAGAGAAATGGGGAAAACTTACAACCATGACAAGTTGAAACGTGAAAAATCCCTCAACAAATAATCCCCTCTTGAACCCACTTGGATCCTCTGGATGCAACCCATCCGCAGCCACAGACGGACTATTTATCAACCGAAAGCAAAGGAATAATTTGAACAGGTCCATAGTTCAATACTGAATTCAAATTACACAAAGAATTCAGGATGCAAAAAGATACTTTGCCAAACTTTTTAAAACAACTTACTCTTTTTGAAGCTCCTTCCTTTTATCATCTTCTATTTCTTGGGATTCTGTACCCTGCACAGTGTAAGCTAAACATGTTATAAAATACTCTGTTAAGACAAATTTAAAGTATTAAACATTGGCATACTCTGAGCAAAGTAATCAAAGCATACACCTAATACAAGCTGGCATTCTCAACATTAATTAAAACATGCTTAAACTCTTAAGATCCTTAAAACTAAGTATTTCATGACTCTTAAGCATACTAGATACACTACCTTCGTAAGCATTTGCTCCTCTTCCCGCTGTGATAGATTTAACTACAAAAAGAAATTATCAAGTATTTGATGTTAGATCTTAACCTCAATGTGATTGGCAACAGTTATAAGTTTCAAACACATTTTCCAGCTATGTTTACTGCTACCACTACTGAGCTGCTCTGGGTGAGTTACATTCTCAAGGATTTGCGTATTGCTAGCGTCGCTTCTGATCACTTTGTTCAGTGATATTCGGGCTGCGTAGCAAATGGCTGCAAATCCTTGTTACCACGAACGCACTAAACATCTGGATATCGATTGCCATTTTATCTGTGAGCAAATCGAGTTTGGTTTTCTACAAACCTCCTACCTTCAGCTGGAAGATCCTATGACCAAGGCTCTGTCGCAATCTCAACATCCAAGATGAATCTTCAACCCACTCCATCTTGAGGGGGATGTTGGTTATATGCCTTCTCTGTTACTTGAGCCACATTGTTCTACCTCTCAGAGCCACATTACAGTTTGTTCATCCACCACCGAGCCGGAGTCAAGTGAAGACGGCGTGGAGTCTTGTGTGTTGATTTGGTTGATTGTAATAGGCAGTGAATAAATTAGTTATTGTAGCTGTCATAAGTGGCTATGTCTAAATAGTTTGTTACATATTTTTCCCCATCTGCTGAATTCCACTTTGTAATTCTTCCACATTTAATGAAACAGAAAACTCTCTACCGGAGCTTTCTCATTTCCATGGTGATTTCACCTCATGACTAAACACAGTTCTCGTATAATTTCGTTTCGATCTCTTCCGATCTATAGTATGAGTATAAGTGATATTTTTTATATTCAATTTTTTAAAGATACTAAAAAACACACTCTAAAATCATTTTGATACTCATACTTAATATACCTACTTCATACCAAACAACATATATCATTTTGATATCATATACTAATTATACCAAATGCAAATATCGATATCAGTGATATCTCATACACATATCCGATATTTAGATATCATAAGAGAAAACACTATTCACTTGGATATTTCACGGAAAACTCTAGAAAACCGGGATTCTGCAAGAATTTGTTAATACATGTGGGCATTCCGGTGAACAAGAAGCGTCGTCTGTTACAACGTCTCTCGTATATATATATATAGGGACGCTCCGGTAAGACCACTCTTATGGTAAAACGGTGTTAACGATCTATAGACGTTGGATGAGAAGTAGATAGAGGGCTGAGCTTAAAAGCATTAGAATAAAAGGAAAAAATATATCAATAAGTTGTTACAGAAGGCTTCTCTCTCCTATTTTTTTCCATAATTCACGATAGTCTCTCTTCTCTCTCTCACGATTTTCTCTGTTACAGAGGCTTGAAAAATTTCGTTTTTCTCCTGGTGTTGATCCATATCTTGTTTGATTGATACAACAACACACAAATCTCCATGGAAGAAGGTTAGATTCATCATGTTTGATTATGATATGCGAATTCGTAAATTCGATATGCAATTCCGCATGCACGTTATGCAATAGCTAATTAGGGTTATGATTTTTAGGCGTTATGCAGTTGTTAAGTTGTCGTATGCGATGCTAGTTCGACGTTATGCAAATTTTTTTATCAGATATGTATTGTTGAACGACTTGCAATTTTTTTCCCTCTCAAATCATATGATCAACAAAGGGGACCTTATGTTACTATGGTTTAATTTAATTTGACTTTGATGTATTAGATTCATTAAAATTCACTAGGGTTTGATGTAATTGAACAAGGTTTGCTAGGGTTTAATTCTGATATGCGAACTCGCTAAAACGATATGCATATTCCATTCACCGTTATGCAATAGCATTTTAGCGTTTCGAATTTTTAGGCGTTATGCAGTAATTAAGTTGTCATATGCGTTTTTTCACTGTTATGCAATCAGATTTACATGATATGATATGCACTAGATGTGTTGAATTGCTATCATTGTTTATCACCTCTCAAATCATATGCCCTGTTGAATTTGAATATGGGTCTCTAGGGTTTCATTTTGCGATTATTTTATATACACTTGTTTAATTTCACTAGGGTTCATTAGGATTTCATTATGATATGCAAACTCGTTAAATCCATATGCAGATTATATCCGCCGTTATGCAGTGACATTTTAGGGTTTTGAATTATTTATGTTATGTAGTAATTAAGTTGTCATATGCGTTTTTTTCACTGTTATGCAATCGAATTTACATGATATGCACTAGATGTTTGAATTGCTATCAATATTTATCGCTTCTCAAATCATATGCCCTATTGAATTTTACTATGGGTCTTTAGGGTTTCATTATGATATGCGATAAAAAAAATCAATATTCAGTTCATAATCGTCATTATGTAGTTATGATGGCTTTTGCCCTTAAGTTCTTTCTTTTGTTATGCAATTTGATTTATTTGATATGCAATTGTTGTTAACGGATGTGCACTAACTATTCATTGATATGCACAAAAATGGTTCAGGTATGTAGAAGAACCCAATGGATGATGTGATCTATTCTTCCTCAATGCACACCTTTTTAGTTGATATGCACAACACACGTTCAAATATGCAGAAGAACTCAAATGATGATGTGATGTATAATTTCTCATACGATGTTTTTGATGTTTCAGATAATGGTTTAACAAACGAAGAATTATTATTATTCGGTACTATGTGTTATTGGCGCTAAAGAATACTAGGGTTCGTTTTTCAAGGTTTACAACTTTCTAGTTGATCAAATCCGTATCAATATGCACTAAATCTACAGCAATATGCACCAAAGCTGCAGCGATATGCACCAAATCTGCAGCAATATGCACCAAATCTGCAGCGGTATGAACTAAATTCGTAGCAATATGTACTAAATCTTTATAGATTTGCATCAAATCTACAACGATATGCACCAAATCTACAACGATATGTACCAAAAAAATATAGTCTAATCTGTGTCTTTAGATTCAGTACCTTTTTTAACATGAGTTGCTAAATATTTTGAGTCATGTGTATCAAAATTTATGTATCACAAACACATGCATTACTTAAACAATTTAATAGAATATTATGTGTATGTGTTTAATTATAGTTGTATTCTTGAGCCACCTCTCAGTAGTCATGATATTGGTGTTGCCTTCTATTCTAATATCATTGTTTATACGATGAATCTGTTTCTTGTGCTAACTTACAAAATTGGTTAGTCTTGATTTGCTATAAAATATCCTAATCGCATTTGTTATTAAGTGGGAAGTTTTTAAATTACTACGGAGTAAATGGGTTGTGCATGCAGAGTTGTACCATCCTCAACACACACGATATAGACGGTGGGAAATTATGATGAAAAAAATATAAACCGGTTTGCATTAGTTTCACTTCAGACTGATGGGTTAGTTGTAGTCTAACATTAAATTTTCTTCTGTTCTTGTGATGAAAAGTCAAAATTCTGCTGAACATGGTAGTTTGATTCCTTTTAGTATTTGCTAACAGAGATGAATTTGCAGTTGCAGCTGCGTGGAGTAGTTGCAGCTGCAGGATTAATGGCTGCAAGGCTGTGTAAGGGCGTCCCTCAAGGACAATGGGAGAAGTTTGCAGTTGTAACTCTTACTGATTTATCCTCAGGATGGTGCTTTGCTCCTCCCCACTTAATCTCTTAACTCTTTTGCCTTTCCTGTATGTGATCAAAACCAGACATTTGTATAATTCCTTGTTGTAATATAGAAATTCCACGAACGGCTTCACCGAGGGCGACATCCCCAAATCGAAGAGCAAAAAAAAATCAGCCAACACAATTAATTGTAATCCCCAAAAATTCATAAGATCATTTGCCCTAAATCCCAAAACTCGACCAACACCCCAAAACTCGACCAACACCCCAAAACAAAACAGATCCCTAAAATCGAATGCCTTGTATATGTTGGAACTCGGATTTGTTGGAACCTCGTTCCAACGGAAGGGAAACCGGCAACACTCCGGATTCCCGAGTCTTTATTCTTTCTTCTACTCGCGAGCTCTCTGAATTTCTTGTTTCTAAGCGGGGTGCCTCTCCAAGTTCCTGCAAAAGCCAAACCCGGAGATGGGGCTCCCGGGAAGGGCACTCCGACGCCCAAGTCAATAATCATATAAATGATGCATTAGGCAAACGAGCAAGTATAAAGAGCCGCAAGAGTCTAGATGTTCGTGTCTAAACGACCTACCTTAGAAGAGATGTAAAACCCTCTAAAATCAATCACACACATCAGCTAATATATAAATCATACGAGGAATGTCAAATAGGAACATTATATTTGTAGATGTTCGATATTTCATATTGAGTCCCAGTAAACTCTCAATATGCTAACTATCACGTAGCCAAGTCATCATCATTCACCACGATTGCCATCAATGTTGACCTTTATTTCATAGTATGATCAGTGCATCTATTAACTAATATAGAAACACCATATCTGAACAAACATCTTCCTAGTTGGAATGATATCAAAAGAGGTTAAATAACCAATGATCGATCTCACCTGTAATCAAGCTTATTATGAATCTCAACGCCATGTCTACTCAATCTGGCATATCAACAACGGCTAGACACTATAATAAATGTTTTGCTTATGCAAACCCTTCTCTAAGGATTAGAATCAATGCAGATAACATCCCGATGACATTGGCATAAACAGTGACTATTTTCATAGCTCATTTCCATCTAATCGACCCTACAAAGTCTCTACTTATCATCTCATTTAGTCAAATACATGATATCGTCAATTCATAATTGAAGGCATAATCGTTGGCGAAGTAGAAATAGAACAATCTCACCAAACAAGGCATTGGGCAATGGATTGGATATGATGGAGGTCAGGTGAGCTTAAGAGGAAGATCGTCAAGGCTTAATCGAGCTCCGTCGAAAGTCGAAATCAACGGTCGAGCTCAACTGAGCGTCAATGAAGACCGGATTAAGCTCACGAGCCGGGCTGAAGCTCCGTCTGAGGTCGACGATTATCAAACATCCCCGAACTACCTCCCGAGCGTCAGTGAAGACCGATGGTGCCGACAATTCGTTGTCGCCATTAATGGATGATGAAGGAGACGTCTCAGATCTCCGATTAGGTTTTCAGGTGCTTTCTCTGCCTCCCTTCTCAGCTCAGCCTCTTTATCGTCATTTCCCCACTTATGCCCCCCTCCTTCATTAGGTTACTGTTCATTTATATATATACCATCTTTTAAGTCTTATTTGGGCCTAGTTTGTAATGGGCATTGGACTCTTTTACCCGGGTCCAACCGTATAAAAAACCAGAAACCCTTAAAATCCAAAACCATCCCGGGTCCAACAGTATAAAAAACCAGAACCCTTAAAATCCAAAACCATCTCAAACAAGAGGAAAAATAAGAAGAGCAAAACTCTAACAGTAGGGTTCGTAGACAATCCAGCCATGGAAAAAGATAAAAGAATGAGTGGAATAGAAGAAAGAGTTGTGGGAAAGAAAAGAGAAGTTATCTGCGAGTCGAGCCATATCGAGGAAGAAGAAAAACTAAACCCAAGAATCAAGGTGTAACGATACATACCTTCGATTTGTAAACGAAGAGAAGAACGATCCATGCCAGAATTTGAGGCTGCAGAATTGAGGCTTATCAGTGATGGTGCTCCTCCGCTACAGTAGCGAGCAAAACCAATGAACGGCGGCGACAACGATGGCGAAATGGCTCACTGAGGGGAAAACGGCAATGGCGATGGAGAAGACTGCAAAACGCCGTGTTAGGGTAGACTCGTAGAGAGATCGTTGATCGAAAAGAGAGGAAGGAGTAGATTCGAGGCTTACCGGGGACGTTTACGGCGATGGAGACTTACGGCGGTGGCTATGGAGAAGATTGGACATTTTAGGGTAGACTGGTGTAGAGAGAGAGAGGGGAATGGAGAAGAGGACGATCCCTATCAATTAGGAAACATTTTTTGGGATTTTGTATAATTATTATACTCCGTCATTGTTAATGCTGAGTGAATCTGATCCATTAATCTGGATTTCATCCAAAGCTGATAAATGGTTAAATCTTTTTACGGTGTAAAGAGTATATATACACTCAAAAGCTATACGCACTACATTTTGCAACTTTCCACGCTACATTGTCGTACGTCCAAAATGGGCGTACGCTGGTTTTGGGCGGACAGTGCAAAATCCCAACATCGAATGTGAGGCAAAATACAAAATACGGTATTATGTATACGCCCAAAATGGGCGTACAGTATAAATTTTAATAATATAGCCGTTTGAAAATAGCCGTTGGGGAAATACAATTTTTTACGCGTACGCCCATTATGGGCGTATGGGCGTACGAGTAAAAAATTTGGTGTAACGGCTATTTGTCCAAATTCAGAAGTGACCGTTGGGGTATATTTTGTCGGCGTACGCCCATAATGGGCGTACGATTGTTTTTATCCCAACGGCTATTTTTTCAGAATATGACCGTTTGGGATGTAGTATGTGTATAAATGTAGGAACTTCGGATGGATGTTGAAGTCAAAAATGTCAAATAGGAGAGTTACAAATTTGAGTGATGGTGAGGAGTTTGAATATGTGACGGAGATTGAGTATGGGAGTGGTGAAGAGAACGAGTATGTTGAAGAGAACGAGCATGGGAGTGACGAAGACGATGCGATCGTGGATGAGAAAGAGTATTTTAGTGAACCCGACGACGGGATGTGGGACGACGATACCGACGAAGAAGGAGGAGACTTCGACGCCGGAGATTTTTCGGTTAGTAATTAATTAGAATCGTTTCGTATTTATTTACGTTATTTAGTTGCAAATAATTTGTAGAAGTGATAGTTTAGATTGATGTGGACTCGTAGTTTTAAGTTTTAGTTGTGATAAATATGGTAGTTTTTATTAATTATAGGGTATGGATTACTATGATTCGTTTGATACCGAAGAAACGTTTCCTACTAAGGAACACTTGAGGCGTTGGGTTCAGAGTATTGGTAGACAACTTATGATGGTATTAGTGACTCGCCATAGCAATGAGCGTCAAATGAATATAATGTGCTCGCATGCTGGAGTGTATAGATCAGGGAAAAAGAAAAGAGAGGATGGCGAAACAGAGGAGGTTGTTAATACAGAGCGGGATAGTAGGGATAAGAAGTCGGATTGCAAGTTTGAGATCCGAGGATATAGGTTCAGGGCGAGGGATGCGAGAGATGGATGGTATGTGAAGGTAAAATACGGACAACACAATCATAAGCTTTGCACTAGCTTCATTGGCCATCCGTACATGGGTCGAATGACGCCGAATGAGGTGAAATTTGTGACGGTATGTGCGAACAGCTTGACTACGCCGTCTGTTATTGCTACTCAGTTGAGTGCGGCCTTTCCAGGGAATACAACATCCACAAAACAAATCGCCAACTTTATTCAGAAGATGCATTTTGAGGATCGTGGAGATTTGACTGTTACACAATGGACCTTGAAGTTTTTGAAGGAGCGCAGCTATGTAGTGCATCCCCTCTGCAAGAAGAAATCAAACGAGGTGGAAATCTTGTTTTTTGCCCATCAAGACTCGTTGCACTTGTTGAAGATGTTTCCGTACGTCGTGGTTATTGACGCCACATACAAGACGAATAGGTACATAATAGTTGTATATCAAAAAAAATTTGTTTAAATATATTGCATATGCCTCTTCCTTCATTATTTAAATATATTATGCAGGTATAAAATGCCTCTTGTGGAGATTGTCGGTTTCACTTGCACGCATAAGACATTCAACATTGCATATGCATTCACGGGTAAGGAGGAAACAATGCACTACTTGTGGATAATTCAGAGGCTTAGAAAGTTGTTTGAGGATGCCGGAGTAATGCCGACTGCAATAATGACCGATCGAGAACTAGCTCTCATCACTGCAATCAAATATGTGTTCAAAGATCTTCCGGTTCAACACCTCTTGTGTTGGGTTCATATCAAGCACAACATCGAGGTAAACGCTACCAGAATTTTGAAAAATAAGGAATCGGTGAAAAGGTTGTGCTCGCAAGTATGGAGACTTTTTCTATCAAGAACGGAGGAACGATACGAGGAAAGACTGCTAGGATTGAGAACATCTTGGAGAAGCGGCGTCGTCGGATACATTGAAAAAGTGTGGCTTATCCCTTACAAGACAAACATTGTTTGCGCATGGACGGAACACAATCTTCACTTCTTCACGAGGACCTCAAACAGGTAATTTTTTTTTAACTTACTTAAACGTTTCCGATTTTTTTATTAGTTTATTATGTAATAGTTGTTTTACTTAAACGCGACATTGAATGAATAAAACATAGGGTTGAGGGAATGCATAAGGTGTTGAAGAAAAAAATCGGTTCAAGTATAGGCGGTTTTAATCGAATGGTTGTGAGGATCCATGCAGCCATCGAGGGCCAGATTGTGAAGGTGAGGGCCACCATGGAAGAGGATCGGATCAAGACACCCGGGGTTTTCAGACGAATGAATCCACAAGTGAAATTGATATTTCGGCATCTATTCCATAATGTGTCTGATAGAGCGTTGCATAAGTTGTGGGATATATGGGAGGATATAAAGGTGAAGAATTATGAGGAACATTGCGAAGATTACTGGATGCGAGAATGTCAAGGCCTACCGTGCATCCACGAGATGGTGCAACATATTATTCAGAAGAAGCCATTCAAGCTCAATCAGATTCACAGATTCTGGAGGCAGCTACAATGGGATAGGATTGAACTTGATAACGGGGAGGTAGAGATTGGTGTACCTCAAACCATGCGGGAGTTGAGATTCATTGAGCTCAACGATAGATGGCAAAAGGGGGAACTTCCTGAAAGTCAGTGGTCTCAGATAGCGGACTTGTACACAATGTTGGAGTATCCACATCAAAGTCTTGCGTTGGAGCCGACGGGAATCAAGGATCCTGGCAGACCAAGAGGAGCGGTAGGAAAGAAGTGGGGAACCGAGAGAGAGATGAGCGCGTTTGAGTACGCAAGGGAAGAATTAGAGAAAAATGATGCTGCGAAGGCGAAGAATAAGACGGTTAGAGGAAAGGGAAAGGGAAAAGCAACGGCGGCACAACCTACTTTCAACGAGCCTACTATAATGAGGGAGTTTGAAGTTGCTGGGTGCACTGCGGCAGAGGCGTTTGGTCATTCAAGTGGCACTGGTGGAGAGGGGTTCGGATTATCAGGTTGCACTCTTACAGATGAGTTCCCTCAGCCAACAATGACGAAATGTGGGGTAGACTTCGGGGTTGACAATGTTGATCTCTTCATGTTTCCATACATTGTAGATGCACAAGACGTAAGGGCGGATGGACACTGTGGATATCGGTCACTAGCCATGTTGTTGGGGCATCACCAACAAGAATATCCTCGCATTCGCATGGAACTGACTACGGAGCTGTTAGAGAACAGTGATATCTACAGACGAGTCATGACCAGACTACGCCCGGATTTGGCAAACAACTTCGACGCTCTTGTTCAAGAGGTCAACTATAGCAGATCACCATGTCCTGAAAGATACTGGATGAGTATGCCCATGATTGGATTAGCATTTGCCACTAAGTTTCAGGTTGGTTTGATATACTTATCCAAAGTCCGATCATATTTGTGCTTACCGATGAAGGTGTATCAACAATGCTCCAGTCATGGTTTGAAAATTTATGCAATGGCTCGTGTGGGCTTAGCAAACCACTACATACCGGTATGATTTTCACTAAAGTATTTGTGATTTTCACTCAATTTTCTTAATGCTTAACATGGTATTTATGTTTTGTAATTTAGGTGTGCCTTAGAGAAGACTGTCCGGTACCATCTGTACCTGGAGTTTGGCGCATGTTCAAGGATCCTAGTGCGAATGAATTGGATCGCGGGTTCGCGCTGAGGATGCAGCAATGGAAGGACTATCGCATTAATTATGGTAGTATAGATGTTGATCTGTAGTGAATTCGGATGTGTTGAATGTTTCACCTTTTGAAATTCTAGTTGATGACTTCTGTTGTATGTCTGTTATGCTTTTAATATCTTGACTCCTTTTTTATAGTATTGTCTTGTCTGTTATTTTTTAATGTTTTAGATGGGTTAAATGAAACAAGTTCTGAATTCACTACAAGGGATTACTTGTTAAATTAAAACAGACACTCCAGAAACTACAACAGACTTAGCAAAGACGTAACAACTTTCAAGACACATAACAACATTACATCCTAATCGGAATCAGGGGAAGGAGGACCACGGCCATATTCATTGGGAAACAGAACTCCAAGGTGGAATAAGGCTGATTCTTTGTCCCACCTGTGAAAAATACGAAGTTTGAGCTCCATGTCAGCGTGTTCCTTCAACAGTTTGGCCATGACTCGGAGATGATGAGGGTCGTATTCTGGCTCCAGATACACGATCCTCCAGTTACAATCACATGTAACAAACCTTCGTCCATACGTATGGGGATTGTCCTTGTTATTAGCAGATAACACGGTGAGTGTCTTTGAGCACCTTCTACTAGGGCACTGGATCTGAGTGCCTTCAGCTGGAACTGGGGAGGATGAAGATGATGCCATGCTTGTTTGAATCTGTAATACAAAGTAAGAAAACATTTTAGAAACAATGAAGATATCTATCCAAATCAGTAAAAAATGAAACTTACAGAGTAAGAACTTGAAACAATTAAGATTTTACGGCGGAGTGAGAATGTGATGAAAGGGTTCACTGAGGCAGTGAATTTATAGCCGAAGTTTTACTAGGGTTAGGGAAAAATTGGGTCGGTGTAGACAAAAGGCCCACAACAACAAAGGCCCAATAACTTAAAATTATGTCATCCAGCTGTGACTTCTGTGACTTACAGCTGTGTAGTAGCTGTAACACATTCATTTTCATATAAGTGACATCCAGCTGTATGCTAGATGTAGAATTCATCCCAACAATTCAAACCATCAGCCGAACAATTCAGCCCAGCCAAGCCCAATAATTCAACCCAGCCAAGCCCAATAATTCAGCTCAGTCAAGCCCAATAATTCAGCCCAGCCAAGCCCAATAATTCAGCCCAGCCAAGCCCAAATAATTCAGCCCAACCAAGCCCAAATAATTCAGCCCAGCCAAGCCCAATAAATGGAGTAAAACGGGATTAAAACGAAACACGGCGCGAAAATCGAGTAAAACGGGATTAAAACGAAAAACGGCGCGAAAATCGAGTAAAACGGGATTAAAACGAAAAACGGCGCGAAAATCGAGTAAAACGGGATTAAAACGAAAAACGGCGCGAAAATCGAGTTTATGAAGGGACGTACAACGAAAAATGACAAGAAAAGGGTATTTAGCAAAAAGAAATAGTTTTCATAATGCAAGGGGTATTTAGCCAAAAAAACTTGAAAAATTTGAAAAGGAAGGGGTATATAGTAAAAACTTTGGATAGTTGTGTTTGAAATGGATAGTTTGGGCCCGGTTCGTTTAAACGCCTTAGAACGCTAAAACTCAAAATTTGAAAATTGTAACATGATAGAAAATGAAGTCTTTAGTCGTTATCAATTCTCGGAATCGAAAAAAAATCAACGAAAACGTCAACGGGCCTAATAAGGCCGAATTGAGATTTGGTGAGGCCCATTACCTAAAAACGACATAAAACGGGTTAATAAGACCTTAAACATTGAAAAACTTGAAATGTAAAAGTTGTATTTGAGCATTACCAATATGACGGTTTCGTTTTTATAATAAAATAACAAAATGAACACTTCGAAATATCTAAACAGTCACTTTCACCTTGTAACGAGTTAATCTCAAGTATATAAGTCATATAGTTTTACTCATATGTGTGTGATATCAATTCGTTACTCAAATAAACTTTACATAACACTTTCATTAAATGTTATGAAACACTCAAATACTCCAAAATAACGACATTTCACATCTTCGTATTGTCCATATTGTTTGATTACTCGATATTTAATGAAAGTTTTAATGAAATACGCATAAAATTATGATTAATCAAGCAATATGGACAATACGAAGATGTGAAATGTCGTTATTTTGGAGTATTTGAGTGTTTCATAACATTTAATGAAAGTTTAATGTAAAGTTTATTTGAGTAACGAATTGATATCACACACATATGAGTAAAACTATACGACTTATATACTTGAGATTAACTCGTTACAAGGTGAAAGTGACTGTTTAGATATTTCGAAGTGTTCATTTTGTTATTTTATTATAAAAACGAAACCGTCATATTGGTAATGCTCAAATACAACTTTTACATTTCAAGTTTTTCAATGTTTAAGGTCTTATTAACCCGTTTTATGTCGTTTTTAGGTAATGGGCCTCACCAAATCTCAATTCGGCCTTATTAGGCCCGTTGACGTTTTCGTTGATTTTTTTTCGATTCCGAGAATTGATAACGACTAAAGACTTCATTTTCTATCATGTTACAATTTTCAAATTTTGAGTTTTAGCGTTCTAAGGCGTTTAAACGAACTGGGCCCAAACTATCCATTTCAAACACAACTATCCACAACTACAGAGGCCCATCCTCCTCTGGTACTACATCACCAGTCCATATGCTGATCCACCCCCTCATCATCCTCGCTTGTCCTGGAGGCAGAGTGTCACCATATGCACGTAGGAAACTGGATATCTCAGAGGCGAGTATGTTGCCCCGCTACATTTTCAAAATGTAAATATAAGTAGAATAAAATAGAGTATAATTATTACTTGAGCGATATTGACTGAAATACGTACCACAACTACAGAGGCTGTCGCAGGTATCTGTATGTGCTCGGCACGGTGGTCAAACGGTGCCCGTGGGTCCTGCCTGGGTGATCTGGAATCAACATAAGGATGTGACATGGCATTAAACCATGTCCGGTATCCATCCTTGCAATCCCATGCATACTCTCGAAGTCCTCGTCGATCCTGCTCGTCTAAGGTGATCAATCGATCCGACAGGGTCTCTGGGGCCCAAGTGCAGTCCTCATCCCCGAATGTGACAGTGTACCCCGATGCAGAATCATTTCTGATCGCAGTAGGTGGTGTAATCGGGGGTTCGGGTATGCCTTGCACATACCCGAACTGTCGCAAACATCGGTCAGGATGGTGCGACTCCCTGACCTCAAAGGACTCTAGAGGCCCCCGAAATAGACCTAACCTATACTGGGGGTCGTTGAGATCCAACTTGCCCCAGGGGTTCCACTGAACCTATGTTTTTTTTAAATGACAAACGTATTTTTAAAAATAATAATTGCATAACATATGATGAAATTACTAATTAAATAGTACTTACCTCTGCATATGTGATCTGGTCAAGGACCAGTCTGAGGGAAACTAGTCGAGCAGGATCCTTATGGTATCTGACTTTGCTGTTTTCCCGGATAGCCGCCGCTGAGGCATTCATGGATGTCAAGTCCTGCGTAGCATGACCCCGAAGACCATGGAAATACGCCCATATCCAAGCCTACAAATACCAGAATTTCATAATGTTTTATACATAAGCAAAATATACACGAAAAAAAAACAAACATTAAACGAAAACTACCTTCAGCAGGAGCGGACAACCAGCAAACCCCTTCGATTGAGCACGGGAGGCCTGACCCAACTGTCTGTACAGTTCAGCCAAGACGGCTGTCCCCCAAGCATAGGACCCTGTCTCATTGTGATCTACGAGGATGCTAAGGTATTTGTGCTTCACCTTCATCCGAGACTTGTCGACAAATGTCGTACTGCCTAACAGAGACAACAAGTAGAGCGAAGCAATATCACTCTCTTGCTGAGGAGTCCTGCAATTAATAACAACAAATGAATTAGTAACGTTAATCGAGAAATTATGAGAAATTCTTATAATATACGATAATTTACCTGTCCCGTATATCAAACATCTGTAATAGTCGGGTGTGGATCGTCGTGATGCCTATCTTGCCGTGGATGTTCAAACCCCCATCTGATAATTTATCACGGATTATAAATATTTAATTGAATCAACTAAAAAATGGAATCAAATATAAATAATAAAATAGACTCTACGTACGTAAGCATAGCGCAGCAGCCTCCTCGATCGTAGCAAACCCGAACATCCGTTGCACATGAGGATGCACAAACCCATCTATGTCTGCCTCAGCAGATCTGACAGCTCGTCCATGGATCGGAAGCTCCAGAATCTTCAGCACGTCTAACAAGGTAGGAGCAATCTCACCAAATGCAAAGTGAAACGTGTTGGTTTCTGGATACCAACGCTCCACAAATGCAGAAATCAGAATCGGATCGATGCTGTTGTACTCGAGCCGGGGATCTGCAAGGACATGTAAGTGGCTCCGCTGAACGAGCTGCCACCATGACCCTGGCACATTAGATTTATGCCTATCATACTCCCTGAAGAAGTCCTTGCGGGTGTATATATCCAACACCCTCTTCAGCTGATGTACGAAAGAGAAATTAATGAATTAGAAAAGCGTGTGGATCGTTTTACCTCACAAATTCATTTAGAAAACAACGCATACCTTCGATGAGGGCGGTATCACATAAGCCGGGTCATGCTCAATACGCTCTGCAAGAGACGACGTCTCAGTCCATATCACCGGAGCAATGTGGGTGCTGTAATCCACCAAAAGCCGTGAACTGAGAGGACCTCCAGGATGCCCCACATAATCTGCATCCCCTGGAACCGGTACAGCTAAGCCCGGATCAATGTGCTGAACAGGCTCCTGAACAGGATCCTGAATGGGCTCCTGGAGGTCTGGCTGATCCTGAATCTCCTGCTGATGATCCTCTGCAGAAGGAGACAATGATCCAACTGGAGATGGCTCACGCAGAGGTGATCCCTCATAGTAATCATCATGCATCTGCGCCTCCAAATCTCCTAGATCTGCAACCTCTGGCTGATCTGCAACCTCGGTTGCCTCCGCCACCTCCTCTGAAAACTCCTCCGCCTCACTAACATCCAAATCATCCATCAAAGCTTTCCCTGTATCTCCTATATGCACTCCTGGAATGTCTGGAGGAGATCCACGACGTCGGGAAGCTGTGATCCCGCGTGCGCTAGGGTGACGAGGGCCCTTCTTCTTCTTTCTAACAGAACCACCCGTCGGAGCAATAGCCCTCTCTAAAGCCTATTTTCATATTTACGAATTATTATTTTATATTATTTGACGTTTTTCTTTTAAATATTTAATAATGTATTAATTACTAATTTTTTCTTAGGTACGACTTATTAATAATTTATTAAGACGCTATTTAATAATGTATTAATTACAAATTAATTCATTTCTTAGTAAATAACAACTAATTAATATTATATTAATAAATATTATTTAATATTATATCTTTTTCTTTTACAAGTTATTTATCGAATAACGTGAAACGATAAATAACGACTAATTATTCTTTAAATCGTTATTTATCGATTAACGTGAAACGTGAAACGATAAATAACGACCAAATAATATTATATTAATAAATATTATTTATTAATATAATATTATTTTCTTTTACCTAAACGATAAATAACGACTAACTAATATTATATTAATAAATATTATTTACTAATTAATCTTTTTCTTTAAATCGTTATTTATCGATTAACGTAAAACGTGAAACGATAAATAACGACCAAATAATATTATATTAATAAATATTATTTATTAATATAATATTATTTTCTTTTACCTAAACGATAAATAACGACTAACTAATATTATATTAATAAATATTATTTACTAATTAATCTTATTCTTTAAATCGTTATTTATCGATTAACGTAAAACGTGAAACGATAAATAACGACCAATTAATAATATATTAATAAATATTATTTATTAATATAATATTATTTTCTTTTACCTAAACGATAAATAACGACTAACTAATATTATATTAATAAATATTATTTACTAATTAATCTTATTCTTTAAATCGTTAATTATCGATTAACGTGAAACGTTAAACGATAAATAACGACCAAATAATATTATATTAATAAATATTATTTATTAATATAATATTATTTTCTTTTAGCTAAACGATAAATAACGACTAACTAATATTATATTAATAAATATTATTTACTAATTAATCTTATTCTTTAAATCGTTATTTATCGATTAACGTGAAACGTTAAACGATAAATAACGACCAATTAATATTATATTAATAATTCATTAATAAATCTTTTTGTAATCGTTATTTAAACGTTAAACGATAAATAACGACTATAAATAATTTATTAATAAATAACAAATAATATTAACGTACCTCGTGGATCGAGAGCGTCTTCTCCGGCGATATCGAACGGGCCCGTTTTTCCGCACCGCCCCGATCACGACCACCCCGACCACCACCCCGACCACCACCCCGACCACCAGCTTCACCTCCAGCCACCTCGACGGCGCCACCAACCTCCTCCCCTCCACCACCAGAGCCCTCGCCAGCGCCAGCGCCACCGACCACCGCAGCTCCACCACCCCCCCTTTTCTTTTTCGCCGGATTCCTCTTCCGCCCTACTCCTCCACCTCGCACCCTTGCGCCACCAGCACAAATACGGACGGGAGGGAGAACAGACGAAGCCGCAGCCTCCACCGTCGCCTCCACCACCGCCGCAGCCTCCACCGTCGCCGGATTCGAAGTTTTCCCCATTTCTTCGGATTGCATGATTCCGAGTGAAATTGAAGAAATTGATTGAGGGATTTGGATTGTATGAGAAAAACGAGTCGAATGGGATAGATTTGGGGAAGAAAACGAGTGAAATAGGAGAAGAATGGACGGCGGCGATTTTTTAGGTTACGAGTTGAACAGTAAACTTCAGACGAGATGAGGAAGAAGAAGCTCGCTGGAGTTTTATATCCTGGGCGTACGCCCAGGATTTAAAACTCCAGCGAGCTTCTTCTTCCTCCTCTCGTCTGAAGTGCTACGCCCATTTTGGGCGTACATACCATTTTTCAGTTTTCCACCGTATACGTATACGTATGTTCGACAAAATTGCACGGTACGCCCAAAATGGGCGTACGAGAATGTAGTTTAAAAAGTTTCAAAATGTAGTGCGTATAGTCTCTTCGTATATATATAGAGATTGGAACATATAGGACAACTCTCCTCGTGAGGACGTGCGGATAGATTTTCGTCCATTGATTGATTTTGATCGTGTGGTCCAGAACAAACACTCGCTTTTTATCCTTTTAACACTAGGAGGGGCATTTCCGTCTTATACTGTTCATCCCAGATCTCCTCTCCTTCCCCTTCGCGTCTCTTTCTCTTATGGCGATAACCTCTCCTCCGGCAGCGGCTGTCTCCGCCTTCTCTCCCATGGCGATTCGGCATCCACGATTAGTTATTTCAGAAGTGTATCCGTCACCAGTCACCACCTTCTATCCCTCATTGTTCTGAAGAGATGCCTCCAATTCTAGGTCGAGGAGGTCGGAGGTCCGCTCTTCTGCTTCCATGGTCGTTGAACCGCATAAAAGGTCCCCCAAATCTCTTCCTTTTTCACCTTCCCAAATCTCTAATCTCTATTCTATAGGAGAATTTCCGACATAGAGTAGACTAATGCTTGCTCCTCTTGCATTGAACTCATTATGCCTTTACTTAATTCAACTGGATGATTAGAATAGAGTTTATTTTAGTTCTACGAATTAGAATGAGAAATGAGTTCTACAACTTAGCTTGAATTGCAATACTTGTTAGAAAAAGAAACAATTTTTTGAATTTGCTTTGTTGAATTAGGTATATGCATCAGTTAGGTTTATAAGTTTGCCCCGATCTTGGCCTTCTTAATCCTCTTTTGCTGAAAGATCAACTAGTGTCTTTATGAACGAAGGGAGAAATGAAAGGTATATAATTTCTTTGACTCAGTTGGTTGTGTTCCTACTGCGACTGACAGTTAATTTTGTGACTGTACTACCTTTTTATGTGACTTCCAAGATTGAAAACTCTATGGTCTTATATTGTGGTTTGATTGTAGGATTTGTTATAAAAAAAAAACTCATTAGAATGGAGTGGATTGATCTCTAGGAAAAGAGCACTCCTAGGAATTCAATGAGAGTGAATTTTGATTTGAGTATTCCATATTTCTTTTGTTTGTTTGATCAAGAAGTTTAGGTGAAGAACAGATTGATCTCATCCCAGAATACCATGCTTAGTGATGAGGGATATAGTAGGTTCATGGATATGTAGGGATTCAAATGGTGTAGTTGTATTTGTTGTTGCAAACAGAATTCATGGAACAAGTGACAACCGATCAAGAATTTTATGTGACAAAGAAAATGTAAGATTTTTATTAGTATATTGATTCTTGATTGCAATGCAGGCATTTCATTCGAATAATGTAGTAAATGAATTGGAAGAATTTGGAGAAGATACAATGAAATGGTGTGATCTGAATTACTTAGTTTTGATGCAGCTATGTTCCTGGCATCAAAGAGAGTCATCCAAGATGTCTCGATGCCAGCAATAGCTCCTTGATTTTTGGCTATTTAGCACTTAGGGGTGTCGTTTGGCTTATTTTCTGCATGATAGGATCGACTTTGTAGGTCTTTTGATGTTGTCGGAGGCGATGCAAGAGTTGACACCATTGTTATCGAGTGCGGCGAAGAGAATAGTGTGATCGGATTTTGAAATAGACTTGGAAGGTGATGCATAGTGGTCACCAATGTTATCTGGTCATTTCCTATCAGATGCTCACAAGTTGCTAGAGGTGTATGTTCTGTATTAATGATCCCAAACCCCAAGTCTTAGTCAAACAAGGAGTGTGTCCTAATCCCACCAGGTGAACACATTTTTATGGCTTCTTCATTATTGATTCTATGTATTCATGTCATTCTTGTTTTGTTGCAAGTAAATGACCAAACTATGCAACCTTATGGACGAGAAAAAAAGTTATTGTTTTCCATTGATGATGATCATAAGCTCTCCTCTTGATCAATTTTAATCGATTCTTACTCTGAAATTAAGTCTTAGTAGCAATTTTATGATTGGAAAATGGTTTGTTGTTGTGAAGAATTTTAATGTTGAATTCTTAATCCAATTTGACTTGGCGCCTGCAAGACTATCCATATGAGTATATAAAGCTATGGCCACGAACCTAGAACCTAAGACTTTTTAGTACAATGTGTTTATAACAATGAAATCAGTCTAAAAATGTCATGAAGATGTAAGACTATCGATATAAACCTATACGACTATCGAACTAAACCAAAATTCTTTTAGTTCAACGTGTTCATAACAAAAAAAATGGCTAAAAAACAATGAACCTTCAATACTATCGGCACGAACCTGCAAGGTTATCCACATGAACCTACACGGCTATATGCATGAACCTATAACCTTTTAGTGCAATTTTTTCATAACAAAAAAATCATGCTAAAAAGCTGTCATGAACATGCAAGGCTATTGACATGAACCTACACGACTATCGACATGAACCTAATGCCTTTTGTGCAATGTGATCATAAAAATAATACAGGTTTAGAAAATGAACCTGCAAGGATATTGCCCTGAACCTGCAAGGATATTTTCATTAACCTCTAGGCATATTTTCATGAACCTCTAGGCATTTTTTATGAACCTCTAGGCATATTTTCATGAACCTCCAGACATATTTTCATGAACCTTAGGCATATTTTCATGAACCCCAAGTGTGTATTTTCGTTTATCTCTATACATATTTTCATGAACCTCTAGGCATATCTAAATCCTTTTACTACAATGTGTTAATAACAAAAACAAACGAGCTTAAAAACTTCATGAACCTACATGACTATCAGTATGAACCTCTATGCATATTTTCATGAACCTCTAGGCATATTTTCGTGAACCTCTAGGTATATTTTCATGAACCTCTAGGCATATCTAAAGCCTTTAACTACAATGTGTTAATAACAAAAAAACAAGCTTAAAAACTTCATGAACCTGCATGACTATCACTATGAACCTCTAGGCATATTTTCATGAACCTCTAGACATATTTTCATGAACCTCTGGCATATCTAAAGCTTTTGACAACAATGTGTTAATAACAAAAAAAACACGATTAAAAACTTCATGAACCCGCATGACTATCAATATGAACCTCTAGGCATACTTTCATGAACCTCTAGGCATATTTTCGTGAACCTCTAGGTATATTTTCATGAACCTCTAGGCATATCTAAAGCTTTTTACTGCAATGTGTTAATAACAAAAAAACAAGCTTAAAAACTTCATGAATCTGCATGACTATCAGTATGAACCTCTAGGCATACTTTCATGAACCTCTAGGCATATTTTCATGAACCTCTAGACATATTTTCATGAACTTCTAGGCATATCTAAAGCCTTTTACTGCAATGTGTTAATAACAAAAAAAAAGCTTAAAAATTTCATGAACCTGCAGGACTATTAGTATGAACCTCTAGGCATACTTTCATGAACCTCTAGGTATATTTTCATGAACCCCAAGTGTGTATTTTCATGAACCTCTAGTCATATTTTCATGAATCTCTAGGCATATTTTTAAGAACCTCTAGACATACTTTCATGAACCTTTATGCATACTTTCATGAACCTCGTTGTATACTTTCATGAACCACTAGTCATTTTTTCATGAACCTCTAGACATATTTTCATGAACCTCTAGACATGTTTTCATGAACCGTGATTTGATCTCAATGTCTTCTTCAGCTTAATTGGTTGAAGAGTGAAAGCAAAGTGTTATTGGGAGTACTTTATTAAATGCATATATGGGTTATAGAGCAAAGGATGAGATGGTTGTGAGTTTAGTGGAGAGAAAGTACAGTTGAAAAATGAAAGCAAATTGTTCTGGCTCTTTTAACTTCGTCATAATAAGTTGATATTTACTCCAAAAAGATGTGCAAAACTTGCTCACTTCAACCTACCAACAATTAAAATCTAGGCATACTGTGATGGAAATATAGTGTGTTCTTATACTGTAAAGCATTTAAAAACAGCGTCATACAAAATGATGAACTTGATGAAGACCAGTTATATGTTTCAAAGATCTTTGCCAACAAGCTTAGATACCAAATATGGTTTGAGTCGAACACAAACAAACCTAGGCAGTAAGAAATAAAGGATAAAGCAACAATCTTCATTGATAAAAGAAGGGTTACACTGGAGTTTAAGCTGGTATGGAGGCACATAAGCTAAAAGTAGAAACAAAAAATGGAAGTAACATAGAATCTAGTACACTTGTTTAATAATTGAGTTCAAGCGTAGTAGAATTAGAAGACGACAGTGTCTAACATGGTATCAAGTGTCTGAACTATGTTGGAGGACATCAAGTTGGAGACGTGCTCTTCTAGATGCTTCTTGGCATCCTGTCTTCCCACATTAGCTATGGCTAGCTTCTCCGGGGACAACTAATCTTCTTCCTGAACCGCTTTGTTATATTTCACATCTAGGCTCAACATCTTCTTCCAAGATAGAAAACATACAACAAGAAACATTATGATCATTACAAGTTAATGCAGGTCAAATAAAAATCCACACTTCATGAAAAACATACTTGCACATTCAAGATTGAAGTAGAATCTGTAGTCTTCAAAACTGCTCTGCTCTAGCCTGAAATATTTCAACATCTTCTTCCAAGATCGAAAACATACAACAAGAAACATTATGATCATTACAGGTTAATGCAGATCAAATAAAAACCCACACTTCATGAAAAACATACTTGCACATTCAAGATTGAATTAGAATTTGGAGGCTTCAAAACTGCTCTGCTCAAGCTTGAAATATTTTTGGGATTGTATTAGTATGTAGCTATCGAATTCATTGTAAGAATGAAAAAAGAAAAACTGTATTCAACCGCTGAAACCAATGGATTGCATTAAAATTGCAAAATTTCTCGACAGAATTTAGCTGCTCATACACCTTCAGCAACTACTCAATGACACAAATTTGTTGCTGCAATTGAGCACAACAACAATACAAACTCACTATAGAGAATAGAAATGAAATTGAGGGCTTTAAGCATCAACCATCTCTACCACCATTCACAAAGGGCATCAGAACAAAACCATAGAGGTTTCAATCAATTCTGCGATTTCTGTCTGAATGCATTGAAATAACCATTTGTGAACTCATCATCTTCATCTGAGATGCATTCAGTTGGACAATTAATCAAACAGGTGGTGTGCAATAGTAAGGAGTTCAAATCTAATGAATTTGTAATTCATAATAAGCATACCTTGTAGGTAATCCTAGAAACATGGATCGAGCACACACTGAAAGTTGATGAACTCATTAGTCTGCAGAGTTCCGGGAACAAATGGCTGAAAAACAACTCTCAAGATCCGGAATAAGCCCCAACGCCATAGAAAGCAAGATCAGTCGTCGTTGTCGTCTTCTAGCTTGGTTCATCGTCCCTTGAGGTTGGTTCACCGTCACCTGAGGCGTCGTTGTCGTCTTCTAGCTTAATCTGCATTTCAGCATAAACCCTAACCTCTGATTGAGCGTGTTAGTGCAATTCTCCCTCATCATCTATCCTCTTTCAGCATAAACCCTAACCTCGGAATCTCGTTGTTCCGGTAGTAGTTGTTGGTCGACGTAGCTTGTGAGTGGTGAGGAGCCGTCAGTCGACAAAGCTTGAGGAGCGGAGGTTGGAAAGTCGTGTCCCATCAGAAACAGAAAGAGGAAGAAGAAGATGCAGGCAAGCGAAGGAGGAGGAGGAGGAAGGAGTACGCAACATAGTCGAAGAGGATATGGAATTTGAGACCGAGTAGAGAGAAGGAGGAGGAAGGAGGACGCCATGGATTTGAGATTGGAGATCCCTTCGACTGGAATGTTTTTTTTCTGATGAAAGACACTTTTGCCCCTGATTTTTAGCCAAATTCCAAAATTATCACCAAATCCTCTGAGTGAGCGCACGTCTGTGCGAAGCACCAGAATATTTCTCATTTTTAATCTCATCCGTTCATATCTTAATCTAAAGGCTGAGAAATGTCCTCACGTCCTCACCGGAAGAGATGTCCTCACCCGAGCCCCCTCTCTCTCTCTATATATATATAGATTTAAGTTCTGGTGTAACAGCCTCTTACGGTGTAACGAGTATTCACCCTCAATGGTATTCATGTTTGCTAAGGTTGATATTCAACTTAATTTACTTATAGCAATATAGGGTAGATATTCAAATAAATAAACATGAATAAATAGCGTAAAAGATTGAATAGAGGCACAAGCGTATGAGAATGCGATTAGTGCATATATAACCTAAATCTACATAAAGTTGAATATCAACCTTAATAAACCCGAATACCATTGAAGGTAAATACTCGTTACACCGGAACTCACCTCTCTCTCTATATATATATTTAATATTTCAGCTTCGGAACAGAGGCGATGTCCGTTGTCCTCTCCTTCTTTGTCAATTTTCGAACCTACCGAAAGTGCCTATTTCGGAAATTAATTTCAAAAGACGCTTATATTGAGAATTATTTTCAAAACATTGCCCATTTAAAAAAAAATCAAGTAAGTATTATTGTAATTCAAACCTGGTTCGAATCATCCGTCCTTGTGAATACAAATGTGAATTTTAGAAACTCACATACACTTCGTATATTTCAACCAAAAAAAAAACATACACTTTGTATAACCTTGTCTCTTTTGATGCTTATAATTAAAGTGTTTTCAATATTAAGATCTGTGCCCTTTGTATTTCATCTACTCCAATTTGCTTGTTCATTTTTGCATTTCATTTTTTTTTGCTGGGGGAAAGGATGTCGAGAAGTACACGACTTCAAATTGTCAAAATCGCCTCATCTTGGTATGACTTCAATGACAGTAGGATATCATGTTGCAAGGATAATAACAAGAGCTTAATTGTTACTTGTTATAGTGGAAGAAACAGATTTTTGAAACTATCTTCAAACTAGTTAAATATCCTTGTCTCAGTTATTTTCAGAGTTGAGCAATTCAAACACCATCGGCATTCAAACATTTGCAGACATGTAGCAGCACCAATTTGAAGACCTATTTAGGATGAAGTTCATCACAAACTTGGATCCGGGTAAAGGAAATTCAAATCATCCGGATCCAAGATTGAGCTGTACTTTAGCCATAATGCCAATGGGTTTGGGTTATATGACATAGCTGCCTCTAAAATAGGCTGTGTGTGAAGTTTTGATCTCTCAAATGGTGCTGCTGCACATAAACTAAAACAAGTGGAAGTAAAATAGCTTTTTTGGTTGAACACTTGAACCTAGGGATATAAAAAAAATGGTGGGAGTAAATTTAGAGCCTACAACATGACATGGTACTATGTTTGTCTAAACATATTAGAAGAGAGGCTTCTTACATTGTCTAAACACATAATTTGGAACAATTCCCTTAGTTCATAGGAAGTTATTAATAAGCCAAACAACAAGGAGGGGGGGTTCTTAAATCCATTGATGATGTCGTTTATAATAGAACGTGATGCTCCTGGTAATTCTGGGATGCCCAAAGCCTTCTTAACTCTGCCACTTCTGAGGACTGCACGAAACAAATCCGCTTGAAATTGATACACTTGAGCAATCAAGAATTGTGTTGACACCAAAATGATAAAAGTTTAGCACTTACCCAATCCAAAGCAAAGGAAGAATAGCTCAGAGGGGATTAGGAAGCAAAATACAGCCTGCATATAATTTTTGAGTCAAGATGAAATGATATTGGCCAAGACGCTTTCATCATATTCTAATATAACCAATAACTTTAGAAGGATAAAATACCTTAGGGAAACTCAATGGAAGGATTAGAATGAGGTAAATCATCATCGCCCTTGTGACATGTGGAGCTATTAATAACGGCGAAATATACTGCACAGTGCACACAGTATATTTAGCAGTTAAAAAGATGTTCCAATAATACAAGACAGAAAAAAACGCCGAACAAAAAAAGGCAGAGCACATGGTAACAATTTGAATTACAAATCTTAGTTTAATATTTGTTTCTGTAAGATATGCATCCTAAAAGTTTATTTAACACACTCATACATTTGTCACGAAGGTATTTGGTCAGACATTCGTCATGAAGGTATATTGTCAGACATTCATCACGAAAGTTCGAAGGACATCCGTCACGAAGGTATTGGAGAGATCCGTGACGAATCTTTTTTTTTTTAAAAATAAAAAATTCAGAATCCTGTAGAGAATTTCAATACGAGTCCGTGCATATAAAATACGTCCAAAACGGACATCGTTTGCCCTTCCAAAAGCCTCCAAAACAAAATAGTAACTTATATAAATTTAGTATTTGTATAATATAATTATTAATTATAGTTAAAAATCACGCAATTAAATTTATATTCTATAATTGTATATTATCATTTAATATCACTAGTTTATTACTTATAAAGTATAATTATGCATTATGTTTAAATATTACGAACTTAACAAAAACGACTGTTTTGTTTTTATGGCTTTTGGAAGGGTAAACGATGTCCGTTTTGGACGTATTTTATATGCACGGACTCGTATTGAAATTCTCTACAAGATTCTGAATTTTTTATTTTAAAAAAAAAAAGATTCGTCACGGATCTCCCCAATACCTTCGTGACGGATCTTCTCAATACCTTCGTGACGGATCTTCTCAATACCTTCGTGACGGATGTCCTTCGAACCTTCGTGACGGATGTCTTTCGAACCTTCGTGACGGATGTCTGGCCATATACCTTCGTGACGAATGTCTGACCAAATACCTTCGTGACGAATGTATGAGTGTGTTAAATAAACTTTTAGGGGTTATATGTATATCAATCTGTATGCAGTGCACTAGAAGAGGAAAGTAGTGCTGTTTCCAAATAGCGTCAACTCAATTTATATTAATAGATGATGTAAATGAGTTCTTACGTTCACCCCTAAATAACACAGCATTCCCAAAGTACAGCAGATACTAAAACAGATCATAGGATCAGCTGGAGTAGCGAGATTTGTAAACCAACTTGCTCCTCCTATTTCGAATGACGGGGAGTACTTTGCCAAATTTGAGACCTACAGAAAAAACCATTATCAACAAGAGATGAGTTTCCCATAGAGAGTCACTTGGTTCACGCAGCTTGTGTAAAAGAAATGGAGAAATAAGGATTAGGATTGCTGCAACTTACACCAAAAATAAAGGAGATTCTGAGATGTGCCTGAAGCAAAAGTCCCACAGAGATCCAAGGACGATGGTCTAAATCCAACCCGTGTCTACAGCATCAAACTCAGCCATTAAAAAGAAGAAAAATACAACTTTTAAAAAGTTGACAAGCTTGGTAAATCACCGCCTCAAACGGACTATTTAACATAGGTAAAGCAAATGAATAATTTGAACAAGGAACTCATTGAATTTAGAAACTACACAAAGAAGTCAAGACAAAAGAAGACAGGCCTTAGCTAAACTTTTCAAGCCAACTTACACTTTACAAAGCTCATTTCTTCTATCAGCTTCTAGTTTTTGTGCTTCCGTACCCTGTACAATATAAGCTAAACATGTTACAACTTACAACATAACATTTTACTACAAATTTCTAACAGAAAATATGGTCTTACATAGTTATATGCATTGGCATCCTTTGAGGAACGTAATTAAGTATATAGTGGATACATTTGTTTTAGAGGTTTTTGTGCCAAACCACCCGTTATTTAATCGAATTTGCGCAAAACCACCCCTTATTTCACGTTTTGCAAGGAACCACCCCTTATTGTTATTCCGTTAACATGGAACCACCCTACCCTCATTTCCGTTAAGCAAACCGTTAGTTTTGTTAAATTACTGATTTACCTCACTTAATTCTAATTTTTGAGGGAAAATATGTCATTTTAAATTTTATTAAAATTAATCCTAAATTAAACAAATCCCAATTAGTGAATTCAATCGAACAAATCCCAATTGTACAGAGGAAGACCAACTTGTTTCCATTGTACAGATTAAGACCAGTTCAGAGAGCTGGTTGTTGATGGTTGTTTCATCATCGAGCCTTTCCGCAAGGTATCGAAGCTGGTTTCCATTGAGCAAGACGATCCCGTGCTCTCTCGGTTTCTTGGATCTTCCCTTTCCTGATGCGAGATCTGCTGTTGTTGGAGAATCAACTCCCATTCTTTGTTCTCCAGAGACTATTCCGCCGGACGAGAGGGACGAACAATCAGGAGAAGAGCAAAAACGCTTCTCTCGCTGATATCTGCTTCAGATTCTTCAACTACGCAATCGATCGCCCCCCGGAGGTGTTCAACTGTCTGCGGTGATTCGAAGCGAAGCATTTACTGGATTTCTACAGGACGAGCTTCATTCCGATGGATCTAGAGAGGAAGAGCAGAGATCTTCCTGTGAGAAGCGCTTCAATGGCGGAATGCTTGCCATCACATGTAGGGCTGGGCACGGGCCAGAGACCGGACCGGACCGGACCGAACCCGAAAACCCGAAACCCGAAATTCCAAAAAAAACCGGACCGAAGACCGGACCGAAAAATATCGGGTTGGGTCGGTCCGGGTTTGGGTCGGTCCGGTCCGGTCCGGGCAAAAACCCGAACTTCTGATTAAAAAAATTATTTTCTACAATTTACACTTAGCTTCTAAATTTAATCAATTGTTTTCTGTAAAAATTCAAACAACCTAACATTAAATAAAATAAACAAGTAATATAAAGTCAAAAGCTTATAAATGATGACATTTTAATGTTCAACATGATTCAAAATACATAAAATATGTTTAAAACAACTTAAGTCGATAAGTCGATAACAATTAAATATTCCACGTGGAAATATGTTCAACTTGATTAAAAAAATATAAAGGTAGTTCTGCATCATTTCAATGTCTCATATATTCATTCAAAAAAAAAAATTCCACTCCTGCAGCAATCTTCTTCCAATCTAACGCTTGAAGTTGAACCAATCAAGAGCTTAAACGAACTCAGTTTCACTCAACTGTCACAATGTAAGATATAAAATAGTAAGCACTTAATAATTAGGGCTAAGAACAGGTTGAATAACAACTAAATAGTAATATAGTTTTAAAAAGCAGGTCACATAAATAATATTACCTCCATTTCTGTAGCGTACTTGCTTTGTTAAAAATTTATGCCATCTCCATCTCCATTTCTTTTTCCACCTCTAAAAAACATGTATTCAATCCATGTTAAAAAACAATGATGAAGTCACAAAAATCATTATATATAGTGCCCGCAAACAATTTAGGTATTGGGTTTGGGTATTTGGGTAATTGGTTAGATCACATTTTTACAATTTTACTCTATTACTGTTAAAATTTCGGTCTACCCGAAAAAATTGGGTTTACCCGAACCCGAACCCAACCCAACCCGAAACCCGAACTCCACTAAAAGCCAACCCGAAGACCAACCCGAAACTTATTCGGTCCGGGTTTGGTCCGGGTTTTTCGGTCCGGTCCGGTCCGGGTTTCGGGTTTACCCAACCCGTGCCCAGCCCTAATCACATGTCGTCAAGAAGCTGCAGAGGTCTGGGATATTGCCATCGATTAGGCGATTAGGGTTTCGTTCAATTAAGGGGTTCAATTGATTGAATTATTGGGATATTGCCAACGATTACTGCCATGGATTACTGGATTTGTACCCCTTCCTAATTTAGGATTAACTAGCGTGTGTTCCCGTATCATGTACGGGGTCACATGTAATAAATATTTTAATAATATAATTATATTTTATACTATTAATTAGTTTATAGACTGTAGTTTATATTTTATGATTTATTTTAATAATATAGTTATATTTTATACTATTAATTAGTTTATAGATTGTAGTTTATATTTTATGATTTATAATTTATAGATTATAGTTTATAGTTTACGATTTATGTTTTATAGTTTAAGTTCATTAATAACTAAACTTAATTAGATTGATAACATAATAATAGATAAAGATATATATATATATATATATATATATATATATATATGGATTCGAATTTGGTAATAAAGGGCCCTTTAGAGATAAATGAGAATGAACGGGAACCGTTCATTGGAATTGATCGGACAGCCCAGATTGCTCCACGTTCCATGCTGGCAACTTCCTACTCGCTAGCTTTTTGTGTGAAACACACGCGCTACATCGTTCCAACGTGATTCAAAATTGGAGCGAAAACCGTCTCTTCCCATTCTTCTCAAAACTTCCACAGAAAACCTCTCTCGCAAAGGCGATCAAACCCTAACCTCCTACTCGCTTGCTTTTTCTTCGATTTCTCAACGAAATCACTTCGTTTTCTCTCGCCGATCATCAAAAACAACATACTCCTACAAATTTCGCGATGTCTGGCTCACAGAAGAACAGCGAAGGAAGAGGTATGGTGTTTAATCCCTAATTTTAGCTTATACGATGCTTTTTCCTGTGATTTCTCACTGATTTCTCTTCATTTCACTCCGTCGTTCACCAAAATCCATCAACTCGCTACTTAAAATGGCAGAATCTCAGAGAAGCCAAGAACCAAGAGGTATGGAGTATAATCTGGTATTTGGAGTTAGGTTTTTGCTTTGACATGTTAGATTTCGCTACATGCATGTTTTATTTTAAGGTACTGAGTGTGAAAAGTATATTTGTATGTACTGAGTGGTCATTATTTTGATCATGACTGTGTTTTTACTCTATGTTCACCAGATCTTGAATATATGTTCATCAAAGTTCCTAACAAAGTTCATCAAAATACATGTTCATCACAGTACATCTAAATGTTCATCAAATATCTTGTATTTGTTCATCGTATCTTGTATATACGTTCACCAGATTTCTTTTCAATGTTCACCAAAAATTTTGTGATTGTTCATCTCATTGCCTATAAAAGTTCATCATATGTCTTAAGATTGTTAATCAGATTTCTCTTATCTGTTATCATAAATCTTGTTATTGAATATTATCCTCTTTATAAACTTTGTATTTTTGCACAATATATAACTTGTATGTTCAATATTACAGAGATAAGAAGCAAAAAATCAAATGACAGATCTCAACGAAATTTGTCATCCCAAGAACAACAACAGGAGGAAGAAACAGTTCATGGTAACTAATGTTCATCAACTCTTTTTTCTTTGTTCATCACAATTCTTCATAAAGTTCATCAAAATACATGTTCATCAAAGTACATCTAAATGTTCATCAAATATCTTGTATTTGTTCATCGTATCTTGTATATACGTTCACCAGATTTCTTTTCAATGTTCACCAAAATTTTTGTGATTGTTCATCTCATTGCCTATAAAAGTTCATCATATGTCTTAAGATTGTTCATCAGATTTCTCTTATCTGTTATCATAAATCTTGTTATTGAATATTATCCTCTTTATAAACTTTGTATTTTTGCACAATATATAACTTGTACGTTCAATATTACAGAGATAAGAAGCAAAAAATCAAATGACAGATCACAACGAAATTTGTCATCCCAAGAACAACAACAGGAGGAAGAAACAGTTCATGGTAACTAATGTTCATCAACTCTTTTTTCTTTGTTCATCACAATTCTTCATAAAGTTCATCAAAATACATGTTCATCAAAGTACATCTAAATGTTCATCAAATATCTTGTATTTGTTCATCGTATCTTGTATATACGTTCACCAGATTTCTTTTCAATGTTCACCAAAAATTTTGTGATTGTTCATCTCATTGCCTATAAAAGTTCATCATATGTCTTAAGATTGTTCATCAGATTTCTCTTATCTGTTATCATAAATCTTGTTATTGAATATTATCCTCTTTATAAACTTTGTATTTTTGCACAATATATAACTTGTACGTTCAATATTACAGAGATAAGAAGCAAAAAATCAAATGACAGATCACAACGAAATTTGTCATCCCAAGAACAACAACAGGAGGAAGAAACAGTTCATGGTAACTAATGTTCATCAACTCTTTTTTCTTTGTTCATCACAATTCTTCATAATGTTCATCAGAATGTTTAATAATGTTCATCATTCCTCTCATATATAGTTCATATGTATGTTTAATAATGTTCATCATTGTATTTCAATATGTTCACCAGCTTGTTTGATATTGTTCACCATGATCCTTAATTTTGTTCATCGGCTTTGTACATGTCTTTATACTAATAAGTTACTTTTAATGTTATAGCATCCCCTAAACATAAGATGGCAAAATCCAAGAAAGTAGTTGCTACAACAAGCAAGAGAAAAAGAAGTAGCCAAAGGATACACTGTTCTCAGAGCAAGGGAAAAGAGATTCAGTTGGACATGATAAGGGTCAAGTACATTTCAGAGTTGTTAACCAACAGATTCAACAATGCTTACCCACAACTTATAGAATGGGTAAATGGAAAATGCACAATGTAGAAGTTTGACAATGAGTGTCGTAGATCAAACATTCTTTTGTTCATCTATATATTACAGAATGTTCATCAAATCACAGAACAATGTTCATCAAATCACTGAACAATGTTCATCAGCTTAACTGTGAATGTTCATTGAATATTTAGCCAAAGTTCATCATATTAACACTGAATGTTCATTGACGTTAATCTCAAAAGTTCATCAATATGATAAGTAATTTTACTTGTCTTTTTCACAAATATTCATAATATTTATAATGAATGTTCATCGAGCTTAAATACAAAGTTCATCAAATTAACACAACAAGTTCACCACATTAACAGAGAGAGTTCATCTAATTTGAAATCGATGTTCATCAATTTTACCCATGTTGTTCACCAGATTATATATAATTGTTCACCAAGTAGATTACAAATGTTCACCAAAACTAGATTTACACATAAAGACCTAAATGATAGTTTTAGAATTATATCTAACTTCAAACACTGGTTGAAGTATTCTCAGGACATGTAGAGCGATTGTGTCCGGATTTCAAACATATTGAACAACACTTCTTCACCTTGTTAGAATTCAATCTAACTTTCTCAATTGTACTTTTCAAACGTGATGTTTTTGGCCTTCCTTTGTTCTTTGATTGTGGAGGTGGAAGGACAGATATTGTATTTGGTAAAGGACCAACAAACTTCTCAAATCTTGCCTCTCTGCTTTTTGTAGGAGTCTTGATGTTACTCATAGAAGACGACTCAGCCTGAATGGATGAACTGTACAACTCACGCTTCTCCTTTAGAACAATCAACAAGTCTTTCAATTGATCAGAATCATGCTCAATTTCATTGATAATACTATGTATCTCAGACATAACATCATACACTAAAAGCTTCTTCTCATCCATCTCAACAGATTCTTTAAATACTAAACCATCAATCTCAAAAGTTGGCTTCAATGTTGTGCTCTTACTCCATCGTGGTAATATATATTGGTCAGGTATTTTCACATCCAAAGGTGGACCAACACATCTGATTACCAATATCATGTGACAGCATGGAAGACCTATCTGCAAGAACCTATTACAAGAGCACTTATATTCATTTGTGGATGGTAAGTGTTGAACCACAAATGATTTCTCAAAATGTCCACGAACACGATAGTAATGGACATCACCCTCTGTGAGAGAATTAACCAAGGCACAATCATAGGCAGATGAGAGAAGTTGAGTTTGCAAATCATCAAAAATAGGCAGTGTATAGACGTCACAAAGCTGAACTTCTATTTGGGTCGGTGTCTTGAGAGTAGGACGGCGAGTGGAAGATTCAAAGTCATGCTTACGATGAGTATGTCTTTGAGAATCAATTGCATTTTCAAATTGCAACATGAATACTATAAGGGATGATGATGAGCCAATGAAATGTGAGAAGAAGAAGTTCTGAGATTCAGACCTCGAAGTTGTTCTAAGCAGGCCACCCATATGGACATTTTGAAAGAAAGCGGGAATCCATAAGTGTCGTAGATCAAACATTGTCTTGAGCCAAACATTGTCTTGAAGATTGAAATCATCTATAATACCATGCCAAAGCTCCTCAAAATCCACAGGAGTAATCTCATCACTCCAAACAATAGCATTGAATCTATCCCTGAAATCTTTATTTTGCTCTGGTTCAACCTTAATCTTACCGGGCACTTTGAACATTATGTGCCACATGCAAAAACGATGAACACTTGAGCTAAAAACCTCCTCAACAGCAGCCTTGACAGCAGCATCTTGATCAGTCAAAATAACAAAAGGTTCATGTCCCATTGCCTTTTTGAAATGATCAAACAACCACACATAAGATGGAATATCTTCGTTCAACAATAAGCCAAATGCAAAGGTGATTGAGCACTTGTAGTTGTCAACTCCAGTGAAAGGAACAAACACCATATCATACCTGAAAACAAAAAGCGAAAACTCATAATGTTCATCAAAACTGTATTATTTGTTCATCAAATGATTGAACAATGTTCATCATTACTGATAACAATGTTCATCAAAACTGGGATAAGAATGTCCTCAACTGGTATGAATGTTCATCAATAAATCTAAGAGTGTTCATCAAAACTTGTATGAATGTTCATCAATAAACTAGCAATGTTCATCAATAAATTTTTATATGTTCATCTATAAATAAAACATAGTTCATCACATCTACAATGATTGTTCACCAAAACAAATAGGAATGTTCATTAATAAATTTAACATTGTTCAACATAACTACTTAGAAAAATTCTCCTAAACAGGTAAGAATGTTCATCAACATACCTATTTGATTTGTATGTTGCATCAGCAGTCACTACATCACCAAAGAATGAAAAACTCTTGCGTGCAATCGGATCAGCCCAGAATAAACGAGTTAGTTGATTATGCTCATTGACATAGTATTCAAAATAGAGAGCCTCACATCTCTCTTTCTTGCGAAAAAGGCTATCAATTACCATTTGAGCATCACAACCAACCATATACGCATTGAGATCTCGGTTAAAATTCTTGAAGTCAACCAGCGAGGCACCAACATTTGCGTAAGATCCAACAGAATTCTTGAACATCTTAAATGCTTTGCTAGTCCCAATATTGGACTTGATACAATTCATAATAAAGTCTTCATGGAATGCAGTCAATTTCCGGTTACTCCTGGCAAGATGTCGTTGTGATTCATCAACCATATAATGTGTATGACGCTCCTCAAAAATCTTAACAGAATAGCCATCATGACTAAGATAGCGAAGTGCTAATTTAGCAACACAACCACATCTATCTGAATTCCTCTTCCTTTTTGATGAAGTGGAGTCATCTGCAGTATTTCCATCTACTTTCATATATCCCTGCCTACTGCAACAAAGATACTTCCAAATTGGAACTTTGTTCACATCTTTAGTGCTAGTCCCTGACATGATACGTACACTAAAGCCTGCCCTGATGGCATATTTTTTATAGAATTCAATACCATCTTCAATTGAAGCAAACACTTGACCAACATATGGCTTGTAAGAATCTTCACATAATGGTAAAAAGTATTTCGTATTTCCAGGAGAAATAGAAACTACACCATTGGCATTGGATTGATCAACACCTAGAAAAATGTTAATCAGATATTAAACATATGTTCATCAAACTACTTATCAATGTTCATCAAACTACTTATCAATGTTCATCACAAATCCTGAAAATGTTCATTACACATTAAAATGTTGTGAATGATCATCACATCTAGAACAAAGTTCATCAAATCAGTATTAAAAGTTCATTAAGACTGCATTCAACGTTCATCACATGTTTTATAAAAGTTCATCACAAATACTGTCTATGTTCATTATATGTCCAATAGAATGTTCATCACTTCTATTACTGTTGTTCATCAAATCCGTTATAAATGTTCATCAAATCCGATATAAATGTTCATCACAATTCTTCTAAATGTTCATCCCATCACTAAAGATTCATCTTCAGTTTTTAAAATGTCCAATATATGTTCACTAACAGTATTATTAACGTTCATCATATGTCTTGTACATGTTCATTAATTACCTCGGAAGTATGATATTAAGCTTTTTCAAAGCTTAAACATAATCAACAATAGTTCATCGATGATGTTCATCAAATTTGAGATAAAAACTGCTTCATTATACACGAATCATCGTAATACTTCAACAAATAAGCTCAAATTGGAGAGAAACAGGGGGATGAAGGAGAAACAAAGAAAATAGAAGCAAAACCTAGATCCATAGGTAGAATGAAGGAGAAACAAGCTAACGAATGATAATCGACGTGTTGGATTAGCGAACAGAGCAATCAAGAGAACAAGAACACCTGAATACAAAAAATCAACAAAATCATCTCACGCAAAAACAAAGGATATAGAAACGTAAACAAGATGAGGAAAACAAAATAAAATACGAATGCGAGAAGAAGAAGAAGGAATTACGCAGCAGAGAAGAGAAAGCAAGATCCAAGAAGTTTTGTTGAAAAAACTTGGGGGAAAAGAAAACGAAGGCGAGAAGAAGAAGAAGGAAATTTAGGAGATCTGTTGAACGCGCTTGTACACGCGCCCAAAAGTGAATTATCCACATCCGTCCGATCTGGCGAAATCAAACGGCCCATAATCATTCTCATTTATTACTGTAGCAACTATTATCACCGGACACTTTTCCTATATATATATATATATATATAAGATAAAGATATGATATGATAAAAGATAAAAATCGATATTTCTTTTTATTATAGAACCTATTAGATATCTTTTTGATTTTTTTACTTATTTAATTCAAAGATATATATTAAAATATAAAGTCGGATGATGTGGAGGATAACATGGTGGATGATGTAGCATAGCTTAGAGGTCGACACATAGGCGAATTGAATATAAGGGCGACATGTGGCAAAACAACGTTCTGTTTTAGTATATGTATAGATTTTAATAAAATTTACAATGACATATTTGCCCTTAAAAATTAGAATTAAGTGGGGGTAAATCAGTAATTTGACAAAACTAACGGTTTGCTCAACGGAAATGAGGGAGGTGTGGTTCCATGTTAACATAATAGCAATAAAGAGTGATTTCATGCAAAAAGTGAAATAAGGGGTGATTCTGCGCAAATTCGACCAAATAACGGGTGATTTGGCGCAAAAACCTCTTTGTTTTATGCAACAAGCTTACAAACTCAGCTATCACTGATTCAACATAATAAATACACTACCTTCGTAGCCCATTGTTCCTCCTCTATTTGAGATTGAATCAACTGCAAAACAAATTTTCAGGTTTAATCTCAAAATGATTGGGAACAGTTTTTACTCTAGATTAGATTGATTTCAATATTTCTCAGCTAAAGAAGAGTCTCCAAATTGTCAGAAATCTAGTAAGCCAACTACAAGAAAATGTTTTTTAAGAGAAACAGTAATAACTATTTAACGTTATACGGAGTACGGAGTAGTACGTATATTACCTCCTTCTTTGAATCGAATTTCAAAGCACAGATAAAGAGCGGGGTAATGTGTCCATGAAAAACCAAGGTGGCAAGACCAATGGAAGCCCACCTATCAACAAACATCACCAAAACAATCTCATGAGACTATTCATCCCTTGCAATCACAGTAACCCCTGCATAAACAAAGGTTGTCGTACCAGTTCAACCCAGTGAATGAATGAACATCTTCTATTAACATATAAAATCACTATATTTCCTTATCTATGTATCTTCCTTTTGCTTAAGATTCTATCTCTGTATTAGGAAGATAGATAGATCTTTCACACTTAGCATAATTATATGCTCATCTTCCTCTTTACCGTTGGCAAACCTTGTATATATGGGATTCCTATTCCCTTGTAATTATAACTACGATAATAGCATATTATACAGTTTAATAATTCTATATGGTGTCAGTTTTCTAAGGGTTTTTCAAACCGATCCTTCATCGTCTTCCTCATGCCGGAAACCACGAACAATGTTGGTACTACATCCGAACCATGGGAGAAACCAAATCACCCCCTCTACTTCCATCATTCCGATCAGCCAGGTGCGGTTCTCGTCTCGCAACCACTGGTCGAAGATAATTTCACATCTTGGCAAAGTTCAATGATAATGGCCTTAACTATAAAAAAACAAGGCCGGATTCGTTGACGGGTCGTTACCTAAACCGACCAACAAACCACTCGAAGAATCTCAATGGGAACGATGCAACGTTCTTGTCAAAACTTGGCTCCTCGGTTCAATGTCCAGCGACATCTCGAAGAGTGTCATCCATTGCAAGGATGCTCGAGGTATTTGGCTCGAACTCATAGATCGTTTCTCTCAAACTAATATTGTCTCGCTTTTCAATATCGAAAAACAGATCCATGAATGCATACAAGGACAAGATTCACTTAGCACCTATTTCACCAAACTTAAATCCCTTTGGGATGAGAAGGATGCACTCACCATCATCCGCCCATGTTCCTGCAACGTTGCTGCAGACTTCCACACCTTCATCAACAAACAAAAGTCCATGAAATTCATAATGGGCTTAGGTTCCGAGTACGAACAGATTCGAGGGACCATAATTGCCATGGGGAAGAATAGCAGGAGCAGACAGAGCAAGGGATGGCGGTAAAAAAGTTGTCTAAGGATTTCCTGTAGAGCTTTCTGTGTTTGCTGCAGTTGGAATGATATTGGCTTGGGGCGGAAAAATAGGGGCGGCTTTTTCTTGCAAAAGATTAGATTCTCTCAGGATGGCATGTGTGGAAGCAAAAGATATCTTTTGATTGAATTTCCCTTGTGTTTTCTTTTTAGCAGCTAAGGCAATCTCCCGAATATCTTTCCTTCCCTTATTTTTCTGATTTTTTTCAGAGATTCGAAAATCAGTTGTGAGCGCCTGATTCCCCGAAGCAGATGTGGGGCCCTGCGATGTGGAAGCCACAACGGCCAGCGTCTGTTGCGGAACCTTCGAAGCAGTCGGAGTATCAGACAGATTCAGCATTGAATCATCATCGGCGGTATTGTCACGCTGCAGGAGATGGAAACGGGACTCATTGCCGACCTCCTGAGCTTGCGTCAGTTGCATAGGAGCCTTACCATGTCTTTGTTTCTGGGAAGATTGAGACTGGTTGTTCTCCTTCAGCATCAGATTAGCAGCGGAAGCCGTGCTGGGACGTCGACTTGGTTTGACAACCTTGTTCCAATCCCCCAGTCCATCTGGTGTCTCCGCCGGATGCAAGTTCACAACTACTTCGGGGACGTAGTCCACTGCTAGGAGACATTTTTCACTAGTATGACCTATCTTCCCGTAATCGTAACAAAGGTTTCTGATTCCTTCATACTGTATGACCCATGACCGACCCCTAAACCGAAACTTTGACAGGAGCATCTTCGACAGATCAATTTCGACCGCGAGTCTAACAAACTGACCACGATCTGCCCTGATCGTAGTTTTGTCAATTTGTATGACCTTCCCTAGAAGATTGTCGACTTTCGTAAGTAAACCCTCATGGAAATACTCAAGACTAAGCCCCGGAATTCTGACCCATGCCGTAAGAATTTTCGCTTTGTCGTTGAATGGATCAAAGTTCAGAACCCAACGACGAATCATCAAGTAATTGTCGCCTATCATCCAAGGACCTTGGGTAAGGACAAAATGATAGTCGTCCATATTCGAGAACTTAGCAACATAGTAAGCGTTTCCAATATCCACCAGAGTGAAAGCCCCTTTCAATGCCCATTTCTGCTCAAGCTTTCTTCTGATCTGGATGTAGCCTAGACCTTTGTCAAACAGATTGACAATCAAGGAGTGTGCCCATGGTTTCCTTAAGTCCCGTTTCTCCGAGGCAGACAGTCTCAGGACAGGATGTTTTGGATCAGGATCATCTTCATCAGGATCATCCTCGGTGTCGTATAAGTCATCCCTATCGTTCCACTCCTTGTTATCATTGCCAGTGACAGCCGAAGAAACCTCAGCAGCCATGATATCCTTGAAGGAAGTGGTTGGTTTCACTACAGCAGAAGAAGGTTGGAAGAGTGGATTCAGGGTAACAGTGGAGGGGGGAATTGCAGTGATCATGGTAGCCTGCTCAACAATTTGTTCTAGGCGCGTAAACCCTAGCCTGCTCTACAAGCAACAAATTCTCCGTATAATACATTTTATAACTTAAAAAAAAAAAAACACTATAACGGTCTTCTTTTCCTTCCAGAAATGCTTAACGTTAAAATTTATAAACCTTCAAATATTTTGATTTCTTCCAAATGTACTACACGATCGTCCTCACTTTTAAATTAAGATAGAAATTATATATTCATACGATTCTGAATTAATATTAATATAAATCATTCTCTTGGAGTGCGTTTGGATTTCCATATAGAATGTATTAAAATGCATCATAACTAGAATAATATATTAAATACAAATGTTGTGTTTGGAAGAATTGTCTCAAATTTTGATACTTTAAAAAGCTTTAACGAGTCATCTTCTTCTTCCTTTGACATCTGCCTCTTCATTGTTTACTGTAGCAAACTAGTAGTCGGGATGAATTGCCCGGGTGCCACAATGGAGTCCATCACTTGACCATCTAGGAAATTCCATTCAACACCGCGCGCAATCGATCAAAAAAATTGTAGATCAATCTCTAGATTTGTAAAATCAAAACCCTAACATCCAAATTTCGGGCCACTTACGAACTTGGTGAATTCAATGAAAATAGTACCCGATTCGTGGCTAAGAGATGTAGAAGATGAGACAAGGTCGCCGGAGGATGTGAATGGATGGGATGAGATGGCGTCGACGGTGGTTAAAGTTGCAGCGATGACTCCCCGGCGGGAGGTGTCAAAAAGTTGTGAGTCGTGGATGATTACGAAAACTGGGGTTGTTAAACCTGCAGCGGCAGCGATGACTCCGAAGGAGTCGTGGAAATAGCTTCTACAATATGCTTCCTTGTAGTGGGAGATGTAGATATAATGCATTATTCTGCCAAACACACTTTGATAAGATAATATATTCTTCCAGATTGGTATAATGCATATTAAAATTTACACTAAAATAATGCCTTTTAATTTAAAACAATGGAATCCAAACACACCCTTGAAAATATCTATCTTATATATTAAAGTTGATACTTTTGAATTATGATAGTAATTTTAGCTGCTAGCTATCTATTTTTTATAAATAATTATTAATTTTAAAAATTAAAGAACCAATAAAAATATGGATTCAAATCATGTGGGAAGTGGGCCTTAAGATGAGAAATAAGAAGGCTTCTCAGCCTTCCATTAGTGTTTCCCACACGCGGCCCATTATAAACCCTACTCGCTGACTTTTAGGGTGGACTACACACGCGCTACTAAACAAAACCAAAAGAGCGCAGCGACTAGATTTGGGAGAGGAACTCGGTGACGATTTGGAACCCGCAGCGACTAGATTTGGAGAAGAAGCCACGATTCGCAGCACTCAGACGCATCCATGGCGAGTTCATCTACACAAAACCTCAAAGACGCTTCTAACGATAATCTTCGAACTAGATTCTACAGAAAACCTAAAATTGACGATCGAACTAGATTCTAGGTTGTATATCCTTCAATTAAACACTCGATCTCTATAAAGTGACGAGAAGAACTAGAATCTAGGGTTTTCTCCACAGAAAATTGTTTATTGCTAGGTTTAGAACGGATTTGACTCATTTTGCTTCAGATTCTAGCATATTTGGTGTTTTTGCTTCAGATTGTAGCATGTTTGGTGATTTTGCTTCCGATTACTAGTTCATACTGAAGCACAAATGAATTGCATGTGCTTTGATCCATTTTTGTGCACAACACTATAGAGAATGTGCTTTGTGCTACAATATAATGTTCTTATGTTTCAGATTGTAGCATTTTTGGTGATTTTGCTTCCGATTACTGGTTCATATAGGAGTTTGGGGTGGAATATTGAGGCACAAATGATTTGCATGTGCTTTTGATCCATTTTTGTGCACAACATTATAGAGATGGCTCCCGGTCCGGTCCGGTCCGGTTCAATCCGGTTCAGCCCGGTTCACTCCGGTTCGGGCTGAACCGGACCGGTTTTTTTTAAAAAAAAATTTATAACCGCCGGTTAACCGCAATCTTCGCAAGCGTTGGAAACATGCTCCTATGATCCTCCCACCACTTCAAAACATCTAAAGTATCACAACTAACAAACTCAAAGTTGGTGTTAAGATAGTTATCAATTTCCGCATTCGTGTTTGTAACTCTTGGTCTTTTACTAAAATACTTAGCTCCAAAGGCCCCCAAGCTAGAGCCCGAAGAAGCCGGAGGTAATTGTGAAGTAGTCGGAGAATCAGAAAAATGAGTAAATAAAGTTTCAATGTTTGTTCTAGTTCTAGAAACCATACCTAAAATATCCTCTAGTTCACCGTCGGCTAAAATATATCTATAATAGTCATCTAAAAGAGCGTGTAAAACTCCTAATTTAAGTCTAGGATCTAAAACACAAGCAACAAGAAAACAATCGGGAATATATCTATAGTATTGCAACCACTTACTCCTCATGCTTGCAACGGATTCCTCAATGCCGGGAATTTTAGCTCTCTCACTTAAACCACACATAACATTACAAGCTTCCAAGACAAAAACATTACTACTTGGTGTATAAACATGACTAAATCTCTTTGTTGCATCACTAAAACATTTTAAAAACGTTGCAATACTTTGACATATTTCCCAACCTGATTCGCTAAAATAGAAAGTAGAGCCAAAAAGGTTTTGAGAAACAAAAGACGTTAAAACTTGTTTATATTCTATACATTCACATAGTAATATGTAAGTAGAGTTCCATCGGGTACCCACATCTTTTGAAAAACGTTTTGGGTGCACCCCGTTAGTTTTACAAAAGGTCATCCAATCTCTTGTAACTTTAGGATGCCCCCAAATATACTTAATAACGTTCTTAATTGGCTCAAAATGATAACTCATAGCACGTAAACCATCTTGAACACATAAGTTTAAAATATGACAAGCACATCGAATATGAAAAAATTTCCCACCAAATAAAGGTTGACACATTTCTTGTAAATCTCTAATAGATGCGGTGTTAGCAGATGCATTGTCGAATCCAATTGAAAAAACTCTATTAAGTAGTCTATATTCTTCTAAAATTGCACGAATCATCATAGCAATATTTTGTGCGGTATGTGAATCATCAAAGACTCTAAATGCCAATAAACGTTTTTGCATTGTAAAATGATGATCTACAAAATGACATGTAACACCCATGTAAGAATGGGTTTGAGTATTATCACTCCATATATCACTACAAATAGAAACATTCATATCATTTTGTGAAAAATAAGAAACTAATTCGGCCTTGCGTCTTTTATAAGCCTTAATTACGTTTTTCTTAATCACTTTCCTAGATACGGATGTAAAAGCGGGTTGTGTATGATCTTTAATGTACTCATTAAATCCTACATTTTCACTAAATCGAAATGCTAAATGATCAACACAAATAGCTTCGGCTAATGCTACACTATTAGCTTCATGATCAAAACGAAATAAAGGGTTACCGCTAGTAGAAGATGCAAATCCGCCGGAAATTTGCGTTTGTCCCCCTAGCATTCCCATCTCGGCGACGTGTCTGTGCTCCATGTGTCGTTGAAGGGTTCCATATCCTCCACTTTTCTTCCATTGGAATGTCGCCTCGCAAAAGTTACAAGAAACAATAATTAGTCCGGGATCATAATCCTCGGCCTCGAGTTCCTCGATACCGGGTTCTAATTTAGTAAACCACTTTGTAAAAACAGGAGATGTTAGTTTCTGGAGGACCCGGGAACGGTCCCGGTCCCGGTCCTCCCCCCCCCTACCCCTAGCCGGCCTCGAACCGCTAGCTTGCCCTTGAGGCCTAGCGGTCCTACCCCTAGCGGAGGACCTAACTTGGGAGGTGGGAGTGGGAGTGGGAGAAGTGACATTATCACTCTCTTGGGTGTCAAAATGTTCCGCCATATGATTAAGAACAATTAAATAATATGATTAAAAGCAATTAAAACAATATAACAATATAACAATAAAACAATAAAACAATAAAACAATAAAACAATAAAACTTACAACAATATAATAATGTGATTAAAAATGTAAAAGCAATAAAATATTGAAAGACAAAAGCTAATTAAAAGGAAGAGAATAAGAGAGATTGTTGATGGAATTTGAGAGATTATGAGATTGAGATTTGAGAAAGAGAAGAGAGATTGTTGTTGTTGGATGTGTGATTTGAAGATTGTATGGTATGGTATTTATAGGGGTTTGATATGGGTTTTTTAATATTAAAAAATGATTTTTTTTTTTTTTTTAATTTCCTAACGGCTAGGAGCCGTTAGGACCGCCGGTTAACCGGCAACGGCTACTTTTGTAGCCGTTGGAACCGGCGGTTCGATAATATTTTTTTATTTTTTTAAAAAACCGGCGGTACCGTCGGTTCGGGTTCGGGATTTTCGTGAACCTGAACCGGACCGTGACCAAACCGGTTCCGGTTTTGACCCGGTCCGGTCGAGCCATCACTACAACATTATAGAGAGTGTGCTTGTGCTACAATATAATGTTCATGTGCTTTAATTTACACCACGTACACTAATATACTACTTAATTGTTTTGCATGTGCTTTGATTAATCTGTGCTATCATATGCTTCTGTTGTGTTTTAATTTGCTACTGTTGTGCTCCTATTTTATAGGAATGTGTTAGAAATGATCAAATGAGTGTTAACATTAGCTTCTGTTGTGCTATTAGTGTGTGCTTCCATATGCTATTGTTGTGCTTCTATTTTCAATGGTTGTGCTTCAGTTTATAATATTGTGCTTCAATTTACTCATTTTACCTTATTATGATTGTGCTTTATTTTCTTATGATTCTGCTTTGCTTTCTCCTAGATTTTTGCTTTAGAAGCATTTGATCTTTAGAAACTTCTGATGTGCTATGATTTACTCAGTTATTAGAGTGTGATGCCATATGCTATTGTTGTGCTTCTATTTTTCATGGTTGTGCTTTAGTTTGTAACACTTGTGCTTCAGTTTACCTTGTTATGATTGTGCTTCACTTTCTCATGATTGTGGTTTGCTTTCTTCTAGAATTTTGCTTTAGAAGCTTCAAATCTGTGTGCTGCCATATGCTATTATAGTGCTTCTATTTTTCATGGTTTTGCTTCAGTTTGTAATATTTGTGCTTCAGTTTACCTTGTTATGATTGTACTTCACTTTCTTATGATTGTGGTTTGCTTTCTTCTAGAATTTTTCTCTAGAAGCTTCAGATCTGTGCGTTGCCATATGCTAATGTTGTGCTTCTATTTTTCATGGTTGTGCTTCAGTTTGTAATATTTGTGCTTCAGTTTACTCATTTTACCTTGTTATGACCGTGTTTCATTTTATTATGATTGTGCTTTGCTTTCTTCTAGATTTTTGCTTTAGAAGTTTCAGATCTTTGTGAATGGAGAAGTTTTAACAATGTTGTGCTTTGATTTATGCAGAACGTGATATACAACATTATCGTCGCCAAAAGATTCGTACTAAACATTCATTAGTCATTGGGATTCAGCCAGCAAAATCACTACAAGAAGAAGCAGCAAAAGGTAAATCACTACAAGAAAGAAGCAGCAAAATCACTTTTGTGCTTTGATTTACTAATTATTTTTATACAACAAAGAAGGGCTCAACTCCATAACAGAGGAGCACATATGAAGCATAGAAGGGCACAAAAGAAGGAGAGAAGGGCTCAAGCACAGACGTGTCAAATGCACCAAAGGATAGCTCAGCTGAAAAGTGTCGAACATGATACTGAAGTATTGTTCTTCCATGTTTGATAGAACATACAATGAGATAAAGAATGTCACAGAGATGATGTCGAAGAAGTCCAAAAATTGAACGTTGAACTTGTTGTAATGTTGTAATTTTGGTACTGCTTAGCCTCACGTATAATGTAGTTTTGAAACAGTTTTAACACTTGTAGCAAAATGAATGATGTGATGATTTAAGAAGAATGTCAGAATAAACTTCATTTGCGATTCGGTTTATGAATGATGTGTTGCACCACTAACTCAAGAACAATAACAGTAAAAGCCTATGTCCTATAACATTGTATAAGGGGCTTGAGAAAAAAAGTACACAAACTTTTATTTAGTAATGAAAGTGCTACTCTATTATTGGAATGTGTTAGTATATGATCCTTTTGTGCATTGTTTTACTAATGAAAGTGCTACTATATTAAATGTTGAAGCTGCTATGGAATTTGCTACTTTTGCTGTTATATTCTATTATTGGAATGTGCTTTGATTTACTCTAATTGAAAGGGCTTCTTTAATTGAAAGTGCTATTATATTACTGAAACGTGTTACTCTGTCATTGGGATGTGCTAGTATATGCTCTTTTTGTGCTTTGTTTTAGAAACAAAAGTGCTTGGACTTAGTATATTTGTGCTCTGATTTAACAAGGATGTGCTAAACAATTTAAACATAAAGCTATCAGGAAAAAACTTCATTGTGCCCAGTATTTGCTAGAAAATGTGCTTCAAATACATAAAAAATGTGCTTCAAAGTAATAATCTAAAGTGATGACTATCAAGTATTAGTTGTAGTTGTTGGGGGATGCAACTTGTTTACAAGTGATAACTATCAAAGTAATACACGATATTTATTGAGTCTGCAATAACAAAAAATGATTTTAGCAAGACAACCACATCTAAATGTAATCCTCCAACGCTTGGTTACAATCCCCTTATAGAAAAGTTTGTATCCTGCTCTATTGCAGAAGAGATGCTTTAAAACAGTGACCCATGAGCCATCTGAAGCCTTTATATCTGTAGCCTTTCGAACCAAGAATCCAGCAAAAGTAGTATACTTGATATAGAACTGAACAACTTCTGCAAAAGATGGCAATAACTGGCCCTCAAAAGGTTTGATGTCGTCAGGACAAAGAGGAGTGACATAGATGGAATTCCCGGGAGAAATAGAGACCTTAAATTATCATATGTAGAATCCTTGTACAACAATAGGAAGATTGAAACAATTATGAATGTTAACAACAATAAAACCAACTGAAGGTATAACTGTATTAACAAACGAAGAGTTCTAGCTTTGTTATGCTTTCAGTTGCATATGCTTGTGATTCATTTTAGTCTGATTGTGCTTTAGTATGAAATGATTGTGCTACAACAGATTTTTGTTTTGCTTTAGATTACTCATATTGTGCTTCATATTGTAATGATTGTGCTTCACTTTGTTATGATTATGCTTCAATTTGCTATCACCGTGCTTTAATAAATCTTTGGTGTAATGCAGTTTACTCTGACTGGTGCTTCAGTCAACTGAAGAAGCTAGGTTATCAAGTTCCAAATTATTGTCGAAGTTCAAGCGGAAAGCAGCTTAAGAACTAGTCAATAACCAGATCAATCAAAACTACGCGTACACTAGAAGCAAACATCTGATAGCAAAAAGCGAGCAAATCAATTACAACAAACAATCTCGGCAATTTTCCGACGGGATCAGCATAGCGAGAAAAGCTAAAACCAGATCTGTGAGCTCAGCAGACAAACCGATACATACTCTTCATATTCTCACATAATAAACTAGAAATTACAAGGAATTCCAACTCCATAAAGCAATCAGATCAAGATCCAAGTAGCGCAAAATCAACTACAACTAAGAGCAGGAAAAAAACTAGCAGGAACAAATCAAGCAAGCAAGCAAGCAACTGAAGAAGAAAGCAAATTCAAGTAAAAAACCTCGAAACCCTAGAAATTGAAGGACACAATATCAGGAAAAGCTTACAAATCAATGAAAGAGAATAGACATAGGAGAATCGAGGAGAAACCAGAGAGGAAGAGATCGAGTAGGGAGCCAATTGGATCGAGGAAGAGATCGAGTGAGAGAGGAGCTAGATCGAGCGGAAGATTATCCGAGTGGGAGAAGGAGAAAAGAATGCGCTTGCACGCGCCTGAGAAGAAGGAAGGAGGTTCGTAGATCTGCCCTAGATCTGACGGTCTGTGATATTTTCTCATTTCTCACATTAAGATTAACTTCTCATTTGATCTTTTGCCTAAAAATATTACAATTATTAATAAAATGTCATTCTACTATTTGTTAAGTTTAATATCTTGAATTGTCTAAATTTTTTATTTATCTATTGAAAAGCTAATAGTTAACTATTTTACAAGTACATAATTTTTAAAAAAAAGTGTCATGAATAATAGTTGTTAAAATGATAAATAAGAATGATTGTGGAGCTTTGGATCAAGAGAGATCCAAGAGAGATCCTGAAGATCCATTGTCACCACCGTCAGACCTCCGCCGGACCACCGCCGACCACCGCCGGACCACGTTTGGGTCTCGCCGGAATAAAATTGTCACAAAAATGTATAAAATTGTTCACAAATATTACAAAATTATTTATTACTAAATGTTCATCACGTTGTTCATAAATGTTCATCACAATGTTCATAAATGTTCATTTGTATATACTCTCCTGAATGTTCATCACATTATCTTTAAAAGTTCACCAACTGAATGTTTATCACATTCTACTTAAATGTTCACCAAATGAATGTTCATCAAATTATACTTAACTGTTCACCAATTGAATGTTCATCACATTACACTTAAATGTTCATCAACTAAATGTTCATCAAATTATATGTAAATGTTCACCAATTTTATTACACTTAAATGTTTATGTTATTTAGACAAACGGCGAACCATCGCCGCACCACCACTAACCCCCCATCAAGCAATCATCGGACCACCACTCATGTGGAACACCACTTTAATATAATTTCTTTTAAAAACACACTTAATTTTCAACAAAAATCACCTAAATGTTCATCATCTCATACTTACTCAAAGTTCATTACAATCGGCTTAAATGTCCATCACGTTGTTCATAAATGTTCATCAAAATGTTGATAAATGTTCATTTGATATACTCTACTGAATGTTAATCACATTATACTTAAATGTTCATCAAATTATTTTTAAATGTTCACCAAGTTTATTACACTTAAATGATTATGTTATTTGGACAAATGGCGGACCACTGCCGGACCACCACCACTAACCGACCATCAAGCCACCGTCGGACCACCACTTATGTGGAACACCACTTTAATATAATTTCGAATAAAAAAACACTTGATCTTCATCAAAAATTACCTAAATGTTCATCATCTCATACTTAAATGTTCATCAAACATCCTTAAATGTTCACAAGCATTTAATAAAATGTTCATTACTCAAAAGTTCATTACAATTAGCTTAAATGTTCATCACGTTGTTCATAAATGTTCATCAAAATGTTGATAAACGTTCATTTTGATATACTCTACTAAATGTTCATCACATTATAATTAAATGTTCATCACATTATAATTAAATGTTGATCACATTATATTTAAATGTTCACCAATTTGAATTAGACTTAAATTTTCATTTTTTTATACTTTAATTTTTTCATTTATTATTGGACCACCGTCGGTCCGTCGCCGGACCTTTATCGGACAACCACCGGGTGGTCGTCGGGAAGTCTTCAGGTGGTCGCCGGAAGGCCTCTGGACCACCACAATTATCCCCACTACAAGTGGAGGTAACTAGTTTAATCTAAGTCATTGGATGCCTTGACATCAAATGGCTTAGATTCATTCTTATTTATCTCTATAAAAGTATTTATTATGGGATTTACACCCATTTAAAAAAACTTGCTTGACATAAAAACTTATTGAGGTCATAGTAATACAAAATAATATAAATTATATATAAATCTCTGTGTGCTGTGTACCGTGTATATTTGGGAAAAAATCTCTTCTCTATCCATGTATTTTGCTCTTCCAAAATAGAGGTAAAGAAAGAGAAAAACCCTCTCAAATATCCAACTTTTTATAGTAGCTAGAATTTTTGGGCCCGCGCTATGCGCGGGTTTTACGGTTTATAAAACTTCATAATAAAGCGTTGCGAAATGAAAAAGTAAAAGATGATGGTATTTATCATACGGATCCATCATAGACATGCGTTGGTGGGTCAAAATCTTTATTACAGAGACACATTCGTATACGTAGGAAAACAATGAGAAAAGAAAAAGTCAAGAAAATGATAAATTAAAAACAACGCATTAAATGTAGTGTGTTTAATTTGAGAAACCCCTAACTTTATAGTATATTATATTAAGATTAAAATTAGTCTATTTATATTAAAGAAAATATTGTCCCAAATACCCATTTTTCGTACCTAAATTATACATATGCCCAATTTCAAGTGAATATAACTGTTATATCCATTTGAGGGTTATAATAGTCCAAACAAATATTTTTCCTAATAAAAAGAAAAGATTTATTATAATTTCATTTATCTTTATTTTTTTAACTCAAATGATTATTTTAATATATTCAGCAATTAAGAAAAAGGAAAATCAAAATAATAAATAATAAATAAAAGAAATTTATAATAATAAAAAAAATTAGGAAAAAGGCAAATCAAAAAAACCAGAAAATGAAAAATCAGAAATAAAAGACATTTAAAATAATTAAAAAATTACAATAATAAGCCGGTTTTACTCGATTTTCATGCCATTAGTCGTCCTAAGTGGGTTTTACTTGATTTTCGCATCATTAGTCGTTTTAAGTCGGTTGTACTCGATTTTTGCGTCGTTAGTCGTTTTACGCCAGTTTCACTCGATTTTTGCCCCATTAGTCGTTTTAAGTCGGTTTTACTCGATTTTCGCATCATTAGTCGTTTTAAGTCGGTTTTACTCGATTTTCGCACCATTAGTCGTTTTAAGCCGGTTTTACTCGATTTTTATGCCATTAGTCGTCCTAAGTGGGTTTTACTTGATTTTCGCATCATTAGTCGTTTTAAGTCGATTTTACTCGATTTTTGCGTCGTTAGTCGTTTTACGCCAGTTTCACTCGATTTTTGCCCCATTAGTCGTTTTAAGTCGGTTTTACTCGATTTTCGCATCATTAGTCGTTTTAAGTAGGTTTTACTCGATTTTCGCACCATTAGTCGTTTTAAGCCGGTTTTACTCGATTTTCATGCCATTAGTCGTCCTAAGTGGGTTTTACTTGATTTTCGCATCATTAGTCGTTTTAAGTCGGTTTTACTCGATTTTTGCGTCGTTAGTCGTTTTACGCCATTTTCACTTGATTTTTGCCCCATTAGTCGTTTTAAGTCGGTTTTACTCGATTTTTGCATCATTAGTCATTTTAAGTCGGTTTTACTCGATTTTCGCATCATTAGTCATTTTAAGTCGGTTTTACTCGATTTTCGCATCATTACTCGTTTTAAGTCGGTTTTACTCGATTTTCGCACCATTAGTCGTTTTAAGCCGGTTTTACTCGATTTTCGCCTCATTTGTCGTTTTAAGTCGGTTTTACTCGATATTCGCATCATTAGTCGTTTTAAGCCCGATTTTCGAATCATTAGTCATTTTAAGTCGGTTTTACTCGATTTTCGAACCATTAATCGTTTTATGCCGGTTTTACTTGATTTTCGCGTCATTAGTCCACTTTACTCGATTTTTGCATCATTAATCATTTTAACTCAGTTTTACTCGTCGTAGTTGTACTTATGTGTGTCAATCTCCTCCATTGGGGCTTCTTCATCATTCGGTAAGGTTCTTGTTCTTAAGTTCAAGGGTTTTATTGTTGTTTGATTTGGTTTCAATTGGTCGTTTTAAGTGGGTTTTACTCGATTTTCGTGACATTAGTCGTTTGAAGTCGGTTTTGCACGATTTTCACGTCATTAGTTTTTGGGCCTTGGTTGCTTGTTTCAGGGTTGTTCGTCATTTGAGAAAGGTAACTTTATAAACTATATCTTTTTTATGGCAAGATAGGTGGAAGTGGGTGGAGAGATTATTAATGATGGATGGAGAGATTATAAGTGATTGGTAGAGAGATAAGTTTTGACAAGAATAGATAGTATTACCTGGCGGGATATATTATAGAGGGTGACAGGTTTTGTGATTGTATCAAGTGATTTGTGTTGATGGAGCACACTTAGGACAGAGATTCAATGACCAACTTCTTCTAGATAATGCCCAAGATGGAAACAAACAAATCTACCTCTTGCCTTTTGTTGTAGTAGACAATGAGAATAAAGATTCTTGGTCCTTCTTCTATGAAGAGTTGAAGTGGGTGGAGAGATTATTAATGATGGTGGAGAGATTATAAGTGATTGGTAGAGAGATAAGTTTTGACAAGAATAGATAGTGTTACTTGGCGGGATATATTATAGAGGCTGACAGATTTTGTGATTGTATCAGGTGATTTGTGTTGATGGAGCACACTTAGGACGGAGATTCAATGACCAACTTCTTCTAGATAATGCCCAAGATGGAAACAAACAAATCTACCCCTTGGCTTTTGCTGTAGTAGATGATGAGAATAAGGATTATTGGTCCTTCTTCTATGAATAGTTGAACTGGGTGGAAAGATTATTAGTGATGGGTGGAGAAATTATAAGTGATTGGTAGAGAGAAAAGTTTTGACAATAATAGATAGTGTTACTTGGCGGGATATATTATAGAGGCTGACAGGTTTTGTGATTATATCAGGTGATTTGTGTTGATGGAGCAAACTTAGGACGGAGATTCAATGACCAACTTCTTCTAGATAATGCCCAAGATGGAAACAAACAAATCTACCCTTTGGCTTTTGTTGTAGTAGACAATGAGAATAAGGATTCTTGGTCCTTCTTCTATGAATAGTTGAAGTGGGTGGAGAGATTATTAATGATGGGTGAAGAGATTATAAGTGATTGGTAGAGAGATAAGTTTTGACAAGAATAGATAGTATTATCTGGCGGGATATATTATAGAGGGTGACAGGTTTTGTGATTGTATCAGGTGATTTGTGTTGATGGAGCACACTTTGGAGGGAGATTCAATGACCAACTTCTTCTAGCTATTGTCCAAGATGGAAACAAACAAATCTACCCCTTGCCTTTTGTTGTATGAGACAGTGAGAATAAGGATTCTTGGTCCTTCTTCTTTGAAGAGTTGAAGAGGGCTGTTATATCTCGCCACCCTTGATTATTCATCCTGTCACACTTATTGTTATGAACCAAAGTTCTTTTTGGTATGGTTTTGTATGCTTGCTCGTTAGTAAACTTCAATATTTATGAGGTAATATTCAATGAAGGAATATATGAAACATCTTATGCATATTTTGATGAGTACAATTGCGAATCTTTGTTAATTTAGTATATATCTCAACACCCTTTATTGTACATCTTGTCGCCTATCAAGTTATGAACAATGCTTCTTGGGTATAGTATATCACACTAAATAGAGATAATTTTTCATTATCAGAGAAGTTTAAAGCATACAAACTAAAAAATCAACACCCTTGCACTTATATTTGATGCGGGGATAAGTTGTTGTTTCCTGATCTAGACATCAAACCTCAAACAAAAACTCGAACAGAGAAGATAGGCGGATTAGAATGAGATGAAAGAAGGATAAGTCGAATGATAGACCAATTTAAACCAAATCAAACAACGATAAAATCCTTGAACTTAAGAACAAGAACCTTACCGAATGATGAAGAAGCCCCAATGGAGGAAAGCTGCCATATCTCTGAATTCACAAGTAGCAAATAATTAGTGAGATCTGACAAACCTGACTGCAAGCCATGCATAATACTGCCATAGAAAGTGTCTTGACTTGGTTTAGGAGTGAAAGGAAGAATGCTTGGCCAAGAAACCCAATTGACTGCATTATCTACATAATAATCAACATAATTGAGTGCCATTCTGACTGTAACAGATCAGATATTTCTATGTTCATATAACTTTATAAAATATATCTTCATTTACACATTTTAATCGAGTAAAACCGGCGTAAAATGACTAATGGCGTAAAAATCGAGTAAAACCGGCTTAAAACGACTAAAGATGCGAAAATCGAGTAAAACCGACTTAAAACGACTAATGTTGCGAAAATCAGGTAAAATCGGCTTAAAACGACTAATGGTGTGAATATCGAGTAAAACCGGCTTAAAACGACTAATGGCGCGGAAATCGAGTAAAACCGGTGTAAAACGACTAATGGCGCGGAAATCGAGTAAAACCGGTGTAAAACGACTAATGGTGTGAAAATCAAGTAAAACCGGCGTAAAACGACTAATGGTGCGGAAATCGAGTAAAACCGACTTAAAACGAGTAATGATTCAAAAATTGAGTAAAACCGACTTAAAACGACTAATGGTGAGAAAACCGGGTAAAACCGGCTTAAAACGACTAATGATGCTAATATCGAGTAAAACCGACTTAAAACGACAAATGAGGCAAAAATCGAGTAAAACCGACTTAAAACAACTAATGGCGCGAGAATCGAGTAAAACTGGCGTAAAACGACTAATGGTGCGGAAATCGAGTAAAAACGACTTAAAACGACTAATGATGCGAAAATCGAGTAAAATTGGCGTAAAACGACTAATGGTGCGAAAATCGAGTAAAATCGGCTTAAAACGACAAATGGCGCGAAAATCGAGTAAAACCGGTTTAAAACGTCTTATGGTGCGAAGATCGAGTAAAATCGGCTTAAAACGAGTAATAATGCGAAAATCGAGTAAAATCGACTTAAAAACGACTAATGATTCGAAAACCGATTTAAAACGACTAATGGCGCGAAAATCGAGTAAAACCGGCTTAAAACGACTAATGGTGTGAAAATCAAGTAAAACCGGCGTAAAACGACTAATGGTGCGAAAATCAAGTAAAACCGACTTAAAACGACTAATAATGCGAAAATCAAGTAATACCGGCGTAAAACGACTAATGGTGCGGAAATCGAGTAAAACCGACTAAAGATGCGAAAATCGAGTAAAACCGACTAAAGATGCGAAAATCGAGTAAAACCGACTTAAAACGACTAATGTTGCAAAAATCGGCTTAAAATGACTAATGGTGCGAATACCGAGTAAAACCGGCTTAAAACGACTAATGGCGCGAAAATCGAGTAAAACCGGCGTAAAACGACTAATGGTGCGAAAATCAAGTAAAACCGACTAATAATGCGAAAATCAAGTAAAACCGACGTAAAACGACTAATGGTGCGGAAATCGAGTAAAACCGACTTAAAACGACTAATGATTCGAAAATCGAGTAAAACCGACTTAAAACGACTAATGTTGCGAAAATCGAGTAAAATGAAATTAATTTTTTCAATCGCCAGCTTTTTTAAATTTTAAATTTTTTTATTTTAATTTCCTTTTATTTCTGATTTTTTATTTTGATTTTCTAATTTATTTTTTTCTCTTCTAATATTCATTATTTTATTATAAAATTAATTTTTATTTATCTTTATTTATATATCAATTTTAATCTTACAACTGAAAAAAAAAGACAAAAAAAATGCAATATCCAAACATAGTTTCTATTTGACGCCCACCCTTTTTGCTATTTACCGCCCAGGTCATCCGTGCGTCACGCATGAATTTAATCCGTGCGTCACGCACGGATTGCACATTCCAGAAAACGCACGGATTGTATCCATGCGTGACGCACGGATACAATCCATGCGTGACGCATGGATACAATCCGTACGTCATGCATGGATTTGCATATATGAATCTAGGGTTATTCAATGTATTCAATGTATTTCTAGTTAAGTGTGCAAAGAAACACATTTTTAGTGTCTTTTGAAAGGCGATAAAGCCCAATTCGACAAAAACGTCATCGAAACTTTATCGAAATGGAATGAAACTTTGTTTCAATCCTTATAATGTCTATTTGATCTTGTGTGTAACTTGAAATTCAAATTTATACCTTTGTAAGTGAAACATAGTTTGAAAACCGAACGAGGTCGCAATATGTATGGCGTACCATATACAATTTGAAATATAATAAGGTTGAACATTTGTCAACATAACAACAATATAAGCATTCTAAATATAACAATAAGATTTTGCAACATAAAACCATGCGTCACGCATGGAATGAATCCACACACCACATATGGTTTTACACCATACGTGACGCATGGATTTTCATATGTTTTTTTGTTGCTTATATGATCCATGTCAATGTATTCAATGTATTTTTAGTTATGTCACACAAAATAATTCATGTTCCGTGTTGTTTTTAAAGGCTTTAAAACCACAATTCGCCATAACGTCGTCGAAACATCATCGGAATAGAATGAAACTTGTTTACAATGCCTATTAGAGATATTTAACCATGTCCATAACTTTACATCAAAACCTTTTGCTTTTAGAGTAACACGCTCTTTGTAAAACATCAAACTACTCACCACAAGCTTAACTTGTTGCAATATATATGGTCGTAACATTGATGTTCACGTATGTTTGAAAAATTTATACACAAATGTGTTATAAGGCATATAAAGTCCCAATAATGTTTCACACATACAAAACGGGATTCAAAACTATGCCAAAACGCTAGAACCACTAAAAACGGCTTAAATGGACTTAAGGCGGTTTTTGGCGAAACGACACACGAACGATGTCCGAATGTAATGGAACTTGTTTTCGGTGGCTATTATGGATATTTAACCATGTGGGTAACTCCCAATCACAACTTCTAACTTTTAAAGTACCGCCTCCTTTGTAAAAAACATACTAGTCGTATTTCTCTAACTTGTCGCAATATGTATATTCTACAACATTGACGGTGATTATTGTTGAAAATACTATACAACTTACTCTTATTAGGGATATTCAGTAGAAAAGAGGTCTCGCTCACACGAAATGAGGCACGTAAACGCTAAAACCACTAAAAACGCCTTAAATGGACTTAAGGAGGTTTTTGGCGAAACGACACTCAAACGATGTCCGAATGTAATGAAACTTGTTTTCAATGCCTATTAGGGATATTTAACCATGTGGGTAACTCCCAATAACAACTATTAACTTGTAAAGTAGCATATCCTTTGTTTGGACTTCTTACGTGGCCTAAATGTCCAACCTTTGACAATATGTAATTTTATTTTGATTGGAAATCATGCACACATCAGTGTTACTAAGAATCAAAGGGATCATGTGTCATTTGGTGCGTCACGCATGGAAGAGAACCCTGCGTCATGCACGGTTTATATCCACGCGTGACGCGGGGATTAGATCCATGCGTCACGCATGGACATATTCAATGTATTGAATGCATTTGTAGTTAAGTGTGCAAAATAACACATTTTTAGTGTCTTTTTTAAGACGATAAAGCCCAATTCGGCAAAAACGTCGTCGAAACTTCATCAGAATGGAATGAAACTTGGTTTCAATGCCTATTAGAGATATTTTACCATGTGTGTAACTTCAAATCAAGATTTCTTCATTTTAAAGTGAAACCTAGTTTGAAAGTGAAACGAGTCGACATGTTTTAAAATACCAACAAAATAGACACTCTTAAGAAAAACAAGTAGTTCTTGCAACACAATAAGGTTCAACACTTCAAAGGTGCAACGCAATAAGGTTCAACATAATAAGTAGTTCTAAACAAACAACATTCAAACGAACAAGCAAACAAAGAAAGTCGATAAATTTTCAAAAGAAAGATCTAACGACGAGGGTTGAACGGCCTGAAGAGGTTCATGTATTCTCGTGCGGTCATCCTTGGTCTAGTGGATGGTTCCCCTCTCTCCCTTTGACGTTCTTGTCTCTCCCGTTCACGTCGCTCACGTTCTTGTCTCTCCCGTTCACGTCTCTCCCGTTCAAGCATATCAAAGTTGTCTGCCATGCTAGACGCCGTACTAATATCGGAAATATCAGATTCTTGATCGGAATAGGACATCTGTATAATCACAAACATAACCAAATTATAGTTACATACTCAATTAACTTCTGCATAGTCTTGATGTTGAATGTGGCAATTCCACGCGTGACGCATGGTCACTAACCACGCGTGACGCATGGTCACTAACCACGCGTGACGCATGGTCACTAACCACGCGTGACGCATGGTCACTAACCACGCGTGACGCATGGTTATAACCCATGCGTGACGCATGGAATTGCCACTTCCAGAACTTCAGTACTACTTTCGAATCTATTCTCAAACCCTAATCTCAACATTGTTTCTGAAATTCAACAGTTTGTCAATTTTTTTATTAAAACCATACCATATCAAATTTCAACACCCTCATTTATAACCCTAATTCACAAAACCCAAATTCAGTATCAAAATCCTAATTACACTATCTACACATGAAAATATCAAATTCAACAAGAAACTATCAACAAAGTACACAATCCATTCATATATTACAAGTTTAATCTCTTCTAATCAAAGTATAACATACACATTGGATCTACATATGTAAATATTATCAAAACAACATCAAAACCTCATATATACATCAATATCTTATCATAACAATGAAATATTAATTTGCACATACCTTTATATCCAAAGAGTTGTTGAAAATTGTTGATTTTGGGGTAAATCCGTGCGTTTGTGCTGCTGCTGCGCCGTGAAGAGAATGAGGAAGAGGACAAAATGGTAGGGTTTCGATGTTGAGCCTTTTATAGGCAAAAAATTCCATACGTGACGCATGGATTTCAATGTATATGTTTTTGCTTATGTAATCAATTTCAATGTATTCAATGTATTTGTAGTTATGTCACGCAAAATAATTCATTTGTCGTGTTGTTTTTAACGACTTTAAAACCACAATTCGCCATAACGTCGTCGAAACTTCATCGGAATGGAATGAAACTTGTTTACAATGCCTATTAGAGATATTTAACCATGTCGGTAACTTTGCATCAAAACCTTTTGCTTTTAGAGTAACACCCTCTTTGTAAAACATCAAACTACTCATCACAAGCTTAACTTGTTGCATTATATATGGTCGCAACATTGATGTTTTTGTATGTTTGAAAAATTTATACACAATTGTGTTATAAGACATATAAAGTCCCAATAAGGTCTCACACATACAAAACGGGACTCGAAACTATGCGTAAACGCTAAAAGGCCTAAAAAGGCCATAATGGACTTAAGGCCCAAATCAGCCAAACGACCCTCGAACGATGTCCGAATGGAATGAAACTTGTTTTCAATGACTAATATGGATATTTAACCATGTGGGTAACTCCCAATCACAACTTCTAACTTTTAAAGTACCGCCTCCTTTGTAAAAAACAAACTAGTCGTATTTCTCTAACTTGTCGCAATATGTATATTCTACAACATTGACGGTGATTATTGTTGAAAATACTATACAAATTACTCTTATTAGGGATATTCAGTAGCAACAAGGTCTTGCACACACGAAATGAGGCACGTAAACGCTAAAAGGCCTAAATAGGCCTTAAATGGACTTAAGGCCCAATTTGACGAAACGACACTCAAACGATGTCCGAATGGAATGAAACTTGCTTTCAATGCCTATTAGGGATATTTAACCATGTGGGTAACTCCCAATAACAACTATTAACTTGTAAAGTAGCATATCCTTTGTTTGGACTTCTTACGTGGCCTAAATGTCCAACCTTTGACAATATGTAATTTTATTTTGATTGGAAATCATGCACACATCAGTGTTACTAAGAATCAAAGGGATCATGTGCCATTTGACACGTCACGCATGGTTGCAAACCACACGTCACGCATGGTTGCAAACCACACGTCACGCATGGTTGCAAACTACACGTCACGCATGGATGGCAACCATGCGTGACGCACGGATTTTCTTTTCAGAACTCATGCAGCAAGTACGTCTTGTCTCACCTACTGTAATAACTCCATTAATTTTTTTACTATTTCCGTAACACCTACATTAATCCCTATTATCTACCTTTCTTTCCATATTTCAAATGTCAAAACCCTTTTAACACCATTGTTGAACATTTTTGAGAGCAAAACACCATTTTTAACTATCTTCCTTTCTTTCTATATGGAGAATGAAGAGGAATGCACCAATGAAAGAGGTGGAGAAGCTCCATTTTCAAGTTACAACCTTAATAAGGTAACATTTCTTGTTCATAATAATATTTTTTAAGGTGTTGACTTGTTTTAGGGTTTGTATTAGTTAGGTTTAATGGATTTTACATGTTCAAGGTATTAGTTGTATGACTAAACATGTTGATTTGTGAATTTATGTTGATTTATGATATTTGAAATGTATTATAATATTACTTTTTAAGGTTTTGACTTGTTTTAGGGGTTTGTATTAGTTAGGTTTAATGGATTTTACATGTTCAAGGTATTAGTTGTATGGATTTATGGATTTTGACTTGTTTTGACTTGGTTTTAACTTGATTTAATGGATTTATGGATTTTATTGACTTTAGTGATTGTGATGTTTGAAATGTATTATAATGTATGCATTGTTCGTTAAGGGGGTTGAAATGTATGACTTATGGCAATTCCACACGTCACGCATGGTTCAAGACCGTGCGTCACGCATGGTTCAAGACCGTGCGTCACGCATGGAATGGATCCACACGTGACGTGTGGATGTTCCATGCATACAGAATCTTAACTGGTTTGTTATCTGTGTGTTTGTGCATAGATGAACTTTTCTGTTTTTACTGGATTAGACAAGATTACTCTTAATGACTGCCCACCTCCGTCATACCTCGACTACATACCTTCGTTTGATTTGGGCATTGATTTTACAACATTGGAGCAACCGCAATCACAGTTTGGTGATATCAACACTGGATCTTTTGGAACCGGTTACGGTTTGTCGCAATGGCCTTCGCATTTGATGAGGCCACTTTCAGACACAAGTAGCTTAAATGTGTTTCGTCCTTTGCGTACTGCACCACAATTTGATATTGAAGTTCAAGAAGAACAATATGTCTCTGTTGATTACTCAGAGTTGTTTGCAAATGACTTGGTATTCGCCTCTAGACAACAGGGAGTGAGTTGGGCCGTTAACATTGCACAAGCCAACAACTTTTGCATAGTCAATGGAAGGAGTAGAGCACCTACCGAAACAAAATCTGGAAAACTTCAGCTTATCTGTGATAGAGGACGAGTGAATTACTCAAAAGCTAAGGGAGTGAGGAAAAACATAAAGACGAAAAAATGTAGATGTTGGTTCGAATTAAAGCTTCGAGAGGAGCATAGAGGGGCTTGGAAACTTACTGTAATGTTAGGTACCCACAACCATCCTATTGGTAGTAGCTTGTTTGGGAATGCGTTTGCAGGCAGATTGACGCCTGATGAAGTGTGTACAATAGTTGAAATGACTAGGGCTCATTGTAAACCAAATGAGATTTACACTATGCTCAACAAGTCTCCCAAGAACCTTACAAAAAAAAAACAAGTTTACAATTTGATGGCCAAGACGAGGATCGAAAACAGGGAAGGAAGAACTGTTATCCAAGAGTTTTTCTACAAATGCAAACAGAGCGACTATTTCATGGAGTATAGGACAAGCAAAGATGATGCATCTATGATTGGTGATATGTTCTTTGCGTCCGCTGAATCAATGAAGCTCTTGAAATCATTTCCCTATGTACTTGTAATGGACTCCACATATGCCACAATCAAGTAAGTTTTGTGTGATTATTCACCATTACATATGATTGTCCATAACATTGCAATAATATTATTTCAAATTATTTCTTTACAGGTACAAAATGCCATTTTTCGAGATTGTTGAAATCACGTCTACATGGAGGAACTTTGTAGTTTGTGGGGCATTTCTTGAGGGCGAGACTAAAGAGCATTATTTGTGGGCAATGCAACAACTTCAAGAGATGTATAGAAGAATTGGAGCAACGCCGACTTGCATTGTCACCGACCGTGAACAAGCTTTAATGAGTGCAACGGATCTTCTTTTTCCAAATGCAAAGTTTCTTCTATGTAGACGACATATAAGGAAAAACATAGAGGCCAAAGCTTCCCTCGAAATGAGATCGAAACTAAAGGGAAAAAACTTATCCAACGACTACTACAACTTGTTCGAGGAAACCACCGTAGAAGGATATGAAAAAAAGTTGGATACTATAGAGAGAGATTGGAACGCGCATATTCCCGTACTGCAATATGTTAGAGACAGTTGGCTTGGTCCTTTCAAAGAAAGATGTGTGTCGGCATGGACGGATGACGTGTTTACTCTTGGAAGCAACACGACAAACAGGTAATTTATCTAGTAATTGCACTTACACAACTATATTCAGTTTTCTGTGAATTTAAACAGTTTCTGTAAACTGCACTTTTATACATCACGCGTGGATTACATCCGTGCGTGATGCACTGATTTATTCCCTGCGTCACGCACGGATTTGTTCCATGCGTCACGCATGGATGTGTAGTTTACAGAAACAAGCACATTCCTGGTTGAACACCTTAATAAAAATGCAGAGTGGAAGGAGCGCATTCCTGTTTGAAGTCATATTTGAGTGGTGGACAAGGTAGGCTCGACACAGTGTTTGAGGAATACAGTGACATGGCACGAAACCAGCTGAAAGAGATATTGGGTTCATTTAACGAGAGCCTAACAAAGACGTATAGACTTGTTCACCAAACATCTTTGTTTGTACATTTGAAGTGCAAAGTTTCGTACAAGGCAATGGAGCTCTTGATTAAAGAATACGACAAAGGTGTACAAGGCATGTACAATCCACAATATTGCGATTGTGCAACCAAGGTCAGAGACGGGATGCTGTGTGTCCATGACCTTGCGACTTGTGTGAAGAAACAAATGCCAATTCATTTGCATCCTTTTTGGAGTACGTTGTCTTTGGAAGAAGTGGATACACAGTGTCATCTTGAAACTAAGAAAAATGTGGCAAGACGTTTATTTGATGAATTTTATGAAGAAACATGGAACACCTTGTCACCACATGATCAAGAGAAGTGTATTGAATCTGTCAGAAAGATAGCTAAAGTGGATACACCTCTCAAAGAGCCGCCTATTTCGAAACACACCGGTGATCGTCCCCAAGGAGCTCCTAACAAAGTGCCTAGATCTACACAAAGAAAGAAGTCAGCATGGGAATACACCGACCAAGAGATGAGGTCTAGAGCTTTGGAAGAAACACCTCCCAAGAAGCAAAGGGTTCCTAAACCCTTTGGTGCACCTCCCGCTCCACAAAAAATGTATGCGCCTTCTAAGTACATTAGAAAGATACCAATGTGCATGCGACCATATGTGGAGGGTTGGTTTGACATCAGAGCCGATGGAAACTGCGGGTTTAGATCTATTTCTATGGAAACAGGTGACCGATATTATCTTCACTCTAATGTACACTTTATCCAAAATATTCCGTCACTCAATCTGTTTTTGAGAGTCATGTAACAGGTGGGACCCAAGAGCATTGGAAGTTCATACGAGAAGAAATGATAAGAAAGGCTAAAGAGATTTGGCATTTACTTAAAGGCACGTGGATTGGTGGAGAAGTAAATCCAACATTGGAGTCCGCTATACATCAACTTACATGGGAAAGCGATTACTACCCAGCTCCAAGGGATAAGTGGCTTACCGTACCAGAAATGGCATGTTTGGTGGCTTCGGCATGTAATTGTGTCTTTGTGTGTCTAGGCGAGCAAATTAAACAGACATTCCTACCTCTTAGACTTCCGACTTGGTATGGTCAACCTGGAGCCAAGATGCAAGTTGTTTGCCTATTACTACTCACACAGGAAGAACATTTCATCCCGGTATGTTTTTTTCAATTGCTATTTACCTAGTGTATTACATGTAAATTTAATTATGCAATTCCATAAAATCTATCTCAGATTCGCCTGAAGGATGGATGTCCACTACCACCTGTTTATAATCTTTGGGAGCGTAATTGTGAAGAATCTGTTGCGGCCTTGTATGACGAAGTGTGGCAAAGATGTGGGGCTTACACCCCCCCGAAAAGAGGAGGACATCAATCGTCCAAACAAAGCATCACAATTCCAGACGATGATGAAAACGATTACTAGTTCAAGAGTTATTGTCAGTCCAGACAATGTTGTAATGTGTATTTTATTTCGAGCTTCGAATGACCTTCTAATGTTGTAAGGTTGTATCTTTTGATGCACATTTCAGTCTTTATGTGGTATTTCTAGGTTACATTTCACGTGAAACAGGTGCTTTGCATCTCAAATGGAAATTCTGCATTCTGTAGGAAGAATGCAATTCCATGCGTCACGTGTGAAACACATCTGTGCGTGACGCACGGATTTGTTCCACACGTGATGCATGGAATTGCATTCTTCCTACAGAATGCAGAATTTCCATTTCAGCTTTACTTGTCAAAATCAACACTTCCGAATTGTTTTATCAAAAGGAGACATATGAGTTGTCTTGTCAAAAGGAGACATGAGTTTTCTTGTCAAAAGGAGACATATGAGTTGTCTTGTTAAAAGGAGACATGAGTTTTCTTGTTAAAAGGAGACATATGAGTTGTCTTGTCAAAAGGAGACATATGAGTTTTCTTGTCAAAAGGAGACATATGAGTTGTCTTGTCAAAAAGAGACATATGAGTAGTCTTATCAAAAGGAGACATCGGAATTACAACATAAAACAAATATATTACAACATAAAACAGATACGTTTCAACAAAAAACCGATACATTACAAAATAAAACAGATTCATTACAGCAAAATAAAAAGACTCATTCTTTCTCTTCGTTAAAGATTTCCAGTTTCGCTGCCATAGTCCGGTTTTCCTCCAACAATTTCGTCATGACACGGAGATGATGAGGGTTATATTCAGGATCAAGAAACACCCACCTGATAGGATTATTACATTCGCATGTAATAAACCTCCGGCCATACTGGTCTGGTCTCATCTTGTCATTAGCGCTGAAAATCGTGATAGACTTCCTACACCTCTTATTTGGACACTGAATGGTGTTGCCTTCTCGTGGTATTGAAGATGATGATGAGGATGATGCCATATTGGTTTCCAATCAGTAATACAATGTAAGAAAACAAGTGAGAAAGTAAGGAATAAGATGTGGAATATGGAGCTTCAATGAAGAACTTCAAAAATCAACTTAAAGGCTGGTGGAGTGAAAACGAGAGATTAATGAGTGAAAATGGTATGCTGAGGGAGTCAATTTATAGGCGTAGGTTAACAATTCCATGCGTCACGCATGGAAGCAAACCGTGCGTGACGCATGAAACGCATCTGTGCGTGACGCATGGTTCGACATTTGACTAACAGAATGCAGATTTATGTCTTGTGCACCCTAAACAAATAATCCAACAAATTCAACAACGCTAACCAAAAATGAAAAGTTCAACAACGTCATAACAAACAATCCTTACGAAAAACGGACAATCCTGAAAATCTGAAAACAAACAGTTCATAAAAAACAATCGAACCCAATCCAACAAGATCACCACCGATGTTGTTGATACATAGTTGTCCACGGCTCAATATCTTGAAGGACCTCGGTTATGGCTCCATGCATTGCAGAAACATCATACGGATCAGGCAAGGTTGCATATGGTGACAAGTGATCATAGACCCTGTCAAAAACCTACAAATAAAATTAAATATTGAAATCAGCTATTTGCATAATGTTTACCTTAAATCAAACTTAAAGAAAAATCAAGATCTCAAGTTACATGAGATAAATGTAATATCTGCTGTGCTTCCAAGCTAGCGTGTCTGCCGGGTATCAGAAATCGATGAGTGCGGGGGATGTACCACAGAAGATACTCCGGAGCTTCTTCAAAACCCGTCGCCGCAGGTGGTCCCATCTGCTCAAGGGTCGCCCTGTGGATATCCATCCCCTCCCAACTCCACGCCATTCTATCATAATTCACCACATATGACCTAGGGCTGATGAGCCTATGGGCTCTAAGGGGTGAAATTGGAGGCCTGGGAATCATCTGCACCCTACCAAACTGCCTAGGCGACCTATCGGGATGGTGGGGCTCGGTTATGTCCATGCAGCTCAACACCCCGAAAAAAAGAGCAGGAGCATAGGCAGGATCATTGAAGTCGATTTCACCATACGGGTTCCAATTAACCTAAAAACGATATCAACGTCTTGCATTACTCAAACAGTAATTTTACACCTTAAGGTCCAAAACAGAGGTAAAAAAAAGTCCTCAGTTTTTTTTGCAATTCCATGCGTGACGCATGGATCTGTTTCTTGCGTGACGCATGGAATTGCAAAAAAAACTGAGGCTTAAAAATGTAAACAAAATGCAACACAAATACCTGATCCGCCCTCATTGCATCTAGTTCAGCTCTTTAGTTTCGTGCTTCAGGGTCGTAGTTCGGCAACGCTTCCTCTGGTAGAAACCGAAACGCATAAGGATGATCAACTGACCAACCAGGATTACGCCGAACACCAGCTGCTAAGGATGGGAAGTATGTGTATATCCAACCCTACCATTTAAAAAATATAGTTAGCATTAAAACCATAGAAATAAGTTATGATTGCTAAAAAATGTAGTTCCTAAATAATTAAAAACTTACTTGAAGGAGAGTGAAACAAAATGAGATCAAACCACAATTTTGGCGTGTAGCTATGCCCATTTGGCGATAGAAATATGCTAGCGCCGCAGATCCCCAAGACATACTTCTTGCCTCTTCAACACTCCCTAGAAATGCACCAAATCTCACCGGGAGCTTATGTTGTGACTTGTCAGTGAAGATTGTGGAAGCCAACAAGTGGAATATATATCCCATTCCATGAACTACGAGATCATTAAGGCCCTCAATGTGCGCCTTAAACTCTTTTGCTCTAATCCAGTAACTATCGAGCTGTTCATTTTGAAGATGAAAATTTTGTCGTCCCTTTTCACCAAAATAGTTCTTGTTGGTAGTTCTCCCGACTGAAGCGGTGGGGTCGGTCATCATAGGTTTCCCCTGAATAGGAAGCAACATCAGCTTCTTGATGTCGAGCAACGTCACTGTCATCTCACCAAATGGCATGTGGAAGCTGTTTGTTTCAGGATGCCACCTTTCTATAAAGGCGCAGATGAGCGGATAATCAATCACATCGTACATCAATACCCTGAGATGAGTCAGCTCCGTCACACATGGAATTGCATTACACAGAATGCAAAGAAACCAGTTTCTGCATTCTGTGTAATGTACAACTCACCATTTAATCTCTTATGTGGTACAATTCAAACCCTACCATTTAATATCACAACACATTTACAATTCATAAATAAAAATAAACATACTTTATCTTTCATATAATCAAATAATGAACTGAACGTAATTTTTTCATTTTTTTCAACCATTTTCCTAACATTAAATTAGTTATGATAAATATTGAATCTATAAACGAAATTCTAATTACATACCTTTCCTTTTTGCACAAAAAAGGTTGTATGAGCTTCAAAGCTTATGAGTAGCTCCGGAATTTGTGGACCTCCAGGAGTACCCCCCTCTAACTGAGGGACGTATATGTTTCTGACCGGAGGTTGTCGTCGTCGTCGTCTTCTGGGTTGTTCCTCTCGCTCCTCTTGCTCTTCCGCTTCTTCATGTTCTTCATGAACATTCTCATATGTTCGATCCTCTTCCTGACCCTGTTCCTCATGCTCATGCTCCTGCTCATAATCAGAATCAGAATCAGCATTTGCACCCCCAGCTGATGGCCCTGCACTGCTACAAGCAACCAGTGCGTACTGGTCATCACCCGTCTGAGGGTTCTGAAAGTTATGAGAACCAGTAGCTTGTCTCATCATCTCCACAAATGATGGCTCTTGTTGTGGATAGCCCGGATAGCCTGGAAACTGTGTTTGTTGTGGAAACAGTGTTTCATGTGGGATCAGAATGGGGGTGCCAGGAAAGTAATGAGGGGAACCCTGGGGATCGAAACTTGCAGCAGACAAAGCTAGCTGCTGATGGTGCTGTTGTTGTTGATGTTGTTGTTGTTCCTCTTGTATTTGTTGTTGTTGCATCTCACCAGAAAACTCTAAACGTCGAGGAGGCGATTCTTGTCTATTGTTCTTCTTCCTTGGTTTTGGAACTATGGGATCTTTTTTCTTCAGTTCTCTGTTTCTTTGACGAGTATCGCGTCCAGGTCGACGACCACCATCCATATCTGCATCATAGAATGTGCAATTCCACAAAATTAATCAGTTTACTGAATTTAATCAGCATATCATCAAAAACTCAATCAGTATATCATCAAATCCAATCTGTAACTGCAGAACACAATTTCTGGATTGTGTAATTCCATGCGTCACACATGGCTTCCATCCATGCGTGACACATGGCTTACATCCATGCGTGACGCATGGAATTGCACATTCCAGAAATTGCTCGTCAACAGATTTTCCATGTTTCAAACCCTAATCTCAACAGTTTTTCCAAAATTCTAACAGTTTTTCAATAATTTCATTAAAACCATACCAAATTTCAACAACCTAATTCATAACCCTAATTCACAAAACCCTAATTCAATATCAAAACCCTAATCTATCTTATATATTAAAGCTAAGACTTTTAGAGTCTCTAGAGTGATTCTAGGTTAGGTTGTTAAGCTTTTTTTATTTTTTATTTTTTATTTTTAACTTTAATTAAAAATATATTGAATAATTAACTTAACAAATAAATCTTATGAAACAATCACTTTATTCAACATAAAAACAATAAAAATTATCCTATCCTATTAAGAATAAATTTTAAATTTAATTATGATATATATAAATAATGAGATATTTATATATAATTAAATTATATATCATTGATGAAATGAATATGTATTAATTAGTATTCACAAACAAAAAGTTATATTGTAAAAGGATTATAATTGTATCTTGATAAACATTATTGGTCGTAACAAAAATATGTAAAATTATAATTGTATCTTGAACCGTAATCATAATCATATCATAATATATATATTTTTTGGGTAGTAGAAAAATATTATATTCATCATAATTTTTGGGATTTTGTTTAGCCCATCGGAAAGAGAAAAATCAGTATTTAAGTCTGTATAGATTTTTTATTATAACAAACAAACAAACTATATTTTTTAAGATTCATAAATGAAAAAATATTGTTATTGAAGATATTCATAAATATATAAGGTAAAAATCAAACAAAAAAGATATAGTAAAAAATGTTGTAAAAGGATTTTCATATACGGAGGATAGATCTTTGAGCAAATTTATTCGTATATGAATCATCTACAACATGAACTTGATGAAGGTCCAGTTGTTCAACAAAAATTCAAATCGTGATAGTATATTGTACAATCAAGAAAAAGTCGGATTTATGTTTCATATAATTATATGAACGATTTGTTTTGGGAATATGATAGCTTCTAAAATATGAATATCTCTATTATAACCATCAATATTTTTTTTTCAAATAGTAACAAAGATAATATTTCAGAAAAGTAATAATAATGTAATTTTTTTGAATTCATAAACAGATATGGTATCAAAGAAAAAAGATTTAGTAGTAACCTAAATATAACACGAACATAAAAGTAATTCAATTGATTTGAATCAACATTAATCTATTTCCTAATAAAAAAACGAAATTATATTTTATAAAGATTATATATGTGAAAAAATATTTATTCATCTTGCGTTGGGCTTTTGCTTGGCCCACAGGAAAAAAAGTCCAATATTAAAAATAAATTTTCACATATATTTTTCAAAAAAATCTATTATTAATAAATAAAAGATCATCTTTTAAGAAGCTACATCAATCTATTTCGTAATAAAGATTTTATCTTTTATTAAGTTAATGACAAAATTATATTTTATAAAGATTATATAATTGGAAAAATATTTATTCATCTTGCGTTGGGTTTTTGCTTGGCCACACGAAAAAAATCCAATATTAAAGTTCATATTTTTTAACAGAAATTTCCACATATATTTTTCCAACAAATCTATTATTAATAAATAAAAGATCATCTTTTACGAACCTACATCAATCTATTTTCTAATAAAGATTTTATCTTTTATTAAATTAATTACGAAATTATATTTTATAAAGATTATATAATTGGAAAAATATTTATTCATCTTGCGTTGGGCTTTAACTTGGCCCACCGGAAAAAAGTCCAATATTAAAGTTAATATTTTTAAAAATAAATTTTCAATATTTTCGGGTTCAGGTCAAACGGGTCGGGTTCAGATCAATCGGGTTCGTGTAAAAAACGGGATCGGGTTGACAAAATTTTCGGAATGAACATGTACGGGTCGATCCAACGAGTTTCAAAAGTTCGCATTTTATATTGTAATAAAGAAAATAAAATTTTCAAAATAATTTTATTATTAAATAATATTATTATATTATTATTTAATAAAATATATTGTTAATTTTAAATTTGAATGAAATAGAATATGTGAAAAATGGTTCCCTCCATGAGTTTCGAGAAGTTCAGGTCAGTCCGAGTATTAAAGTTCAAATTTTTCAAAAGAAATTTTCACATATATTTTTCAACCAAATCTATTATTATTAAATAAAAGATCATCTTTTTAGAACCTACATTAATCTATTTCCTAATAAAAAAATTATATTTTATTAAGTTAAAAACGAAATTATATTTTATAAAGATTATATAATTGAAAAAATATTTATTCATCTTGCGTTGAGCTTTTGCTTGGCCCACAAGAAAAAAAGTCCAATATTAAAGTTAATAATTTTTAAAATAAATTTTCACATATATTTTTCAAACAAATCTATTATTAATAAATAAAAGATCATCTTTTAAGAAGCTACATCAATCTATTTCGTAATAAAGATTTTATCTTTTATTAAGTTAATGACAAAATTATATTTTATAAAGATTATATAATTGGAAAAATATTTATTCATCTTGCGTTGGGTTTTTGCTTGGCCACACGAAGAAAATCCAATATTAAAGTTCATATTTTTTAACAGAAATTTCCACATATATTTTTCCAACAAATCTATTATTAATAAATAAAATATCATCTTTTAAGAACCTACATCAATCTATTTTCTAATAAAGATTTTATCTTTTATTAAGTTAAAACAAGAAATTATATTTGATAAAAAATATATAATTGAAAAAAACATTTATTCATCTTGCGTTGGGCTTTTTCTTGGCCCACACGAAAAAAAATTCCATTATTAAAGTTCCCATTTTTTTCAAAACAAATCTATTATTATTAAATAAAAGATCATCTTTTTAGAACCAACATTAATCTATTTCCTAATAAAAAACTTTATCTTTTATTATGTTAAAAACGAAATTATATTTTATAAAGATTATATAATTGAAAAAATATTTATTTATCTTGCGTTTTGCTTTTGCTTGGCCCACCGGAAAAAAAAGTCCAATATTAAAGTTAATATTTTTTAAAATAAATTTTCACATATATTTTTCAAAAAAATCTATTATTAATAAATAAAAGATCATCTTTTAAGAAGCTACATCAATCTATTTCGTAATAAAGATTTTATCTTTTATTAAATTAATGACGAAATTATATTTTATAAAGATTATATAATTGGAAAAATATTTATTCATCTTGCGTTGGGCTTTAACTTGGCCCACCGGAAAAAAATCCAATATTAAAGTTAATATTTTTAAAAATAAATTTTCAATATTTTCGGGTTCAGGTCAAACGGGTCGGGTTCAGATCAATCGGGTTCGTGTCAAAAACGGGATCGGATTGACAAAATTTTCGGAATGAACATGTACGGGTCGATCCAACGAGTTTCAAAAGTTCGCTTTTTATATTGTAATAAAGAAAATGAAATTTTCAAAATAATTTTATTATTAAATAATATTATTATATTATTATTTAATAAAATATATTGTTAATTTTAAATTTGAATGAAATAGAATATGTGAAAAATGGGTCCCTCCATGAGTTTTGAGAAGTTCAGGTCAGTCCGAGTATTAAAGTTCAAATTTTTCAAAAAAAAATTTCACATATATTTTTCAAACAAATATATTATTATTAAATAAAAGATCATCTTTTAAGAACCTAGATTAATCTATTTCCTAATAAAAAAAATTATATTTTATTAAGTTAAAAACGAAATTATATTTTATAAAGATTATATAATTTAAAAAATATTTATTCATCTTGCGTTGAGCTTTTGCTTGGCCCACAAGAAAAAAAGTCCAATATTAAAGTTAATAATTTTTAAAATAAATTTTCACATATATTTTTCCAAAAAATCTATTATTAATAAATAAAAGATCATCTTTTAAGAAGCTACATCAATCTATTTCGTAATAAAGATTTTATCTTTTATTAAGTTAATGACAAAATTATATTTTATAAAGATTATATAATTGGAAAAATATTTATTCATCTTGCGTTGGGTTTTTGCTTGGCCACACGAAAAAAATCCAATATTAAAGTTCATATTTTTTAACAGAAATTTCCACATATATTTTTCCAACAAATCTATTATTAATAAATAAAAGATCATCTTTTAAGAACCTACATCAATCTATTTTTTAATAAAGATTTTATCTTTTATTAAGTTAAAACCAGAAATTATATTTGATAAAAAATATATAATTGAAAAAAACATTTATTCATCTTGCGTTGGGCTTTTTCTTGGCCCCCAGGAAAACAAATTCCATTATTAAAGTTCCCATTTTTTTCAAAACAAATCTATTATTATTAAATAAAAGATCATCTTTTTAGAACCAACATTAATCTATTTCCTAATAAAAAACTTTATCTTTTATTATGTTAAAAACGAAATTATATTTTATAAAGATTATATAATTGAAAAAATATTTATTTATCTTGCGTTTTGCTTTTGCTTGGCCCACCGGAACAAAAAGTCCAATATTAAAGTTAATATTTTTTAAAATAAATTTTCACATATATTTTTCAAACAAATCTATTATTAATAAATAAAAGATCATCTTTTAAGAAGCTACATCAATCTATTTCGTAATAAAGATTTTATCTTATATTAAGTTAATGACGAAATTATATTTTATAAAGATTATATAATTGGAAAAATATTTATTCATCTTGCGTTGGGTTTTTGCTTGGCCACAGGAAAAAAGTCTAATATTAAAGTTCATATTTTTTAACAGAAATTTCCACATATATTTTTCCAACTCACAAAAGATATTAACAAAGATATTCATCATAATCTTGGGCTTTTTGCTTAGTCCACCGAAATAAAAGCCCAATGTTATAGTCCACATAATTTTTTTATTATGATAAATAAACAAAACTATATCTTTTAAGATTTGTACCATAGGAAAAAATATTTTATCAATATTTTCGGGTTCAGGTCAAACGGTTCGGGTTCAGATCAATCAGGTTCGAGTCAAAAACGGGATCGGGTTGACAAAAATTTCGGAATGAACATGTACGGGTTGACCCAGTGAGTTTCAAATGTTCGCTTTTTATAGTGTAATAAAGAAAATAAAATTTTCAAAATAATTTTATTATTAAATAATATTATTATATTATTATTTAATAAAATATATTGGTAATTTTAAATTTTAAAGAAATAGAATATGTGAAAAGTGGGTCCCTCCATGAGTTTCGAGAAGTTCGGGTCGGTTCGAGTATTAAAGTTCAAGTTTTTCAAAAGAAATTTTCACATATATTTTTCAAACAAATCTAATATTATTAAATAAAAGATCATCTTTTAAGAACCTACATTAATCTATTTCCTAATAAAAAAAATTATCTTTTATTATGTTAAAAACGAAATTATATTTTATAAAGATTATATAATTGAAAAAATATTTATTCATCTTGCGTTGGGCTTTTGCTTGGCCCACAGGAAAAAAAGTCCAATATTAAAGTTAATATTTTTTAAAATAAATTTTCACATATATTTTTCAAACAAATCTATTATTAATAAATAAAAGATCATCTTTTAAGAGAATTTTTTTCTGAAATGGGTTTTTTTTTCAAAAAAATTCCCGTTATAGGCTCGTTTTGAAAGATATTCCTAACATAGGCACAAATTTTTGGTTCGGAAATAAACACGTTGAAGAGACGATGGTTTTCCCAGCGTCTCTCATCCGAAGCTGATTACTTTTAAAAAAAAAACTTATGTATAAAAGACGCTGGGAAAACCAACGTCTCTTATACATGTAATTTTTTTTTTAACCCACGTATAAAAGACACTGGTTTTCCCAGCGTCTTTTATACGTAGGGTTTAAAAAAAAAGTATTTCAGTGTAAGAGACGCTTAACTTAAAAAAAAAAAAAGTTTGCATAAGGCGCTGGCTAAACCAGCGCGTTATACAAAGGCTTTGAATTTTACAAAGTTAAATCCATTGATTGAGGTGTACGTACTGCCTTCTAATTGAATGATGATGTAAGCTTTGTATAAGGCGCTAGCAAAACCAACGCCTTATGCAAACGTTTTTTTTTTTTTTAAGTTATACGTGTAAGAGACGCTGGGAAAACCAGCGTATCTTATACGTGGGTTAAAAAAAATACATGTATAAGAGACTCTGGTTTTCCCAGCGTCTCTTATAATTAAAGTTTTTTTAAAAAAAATTAATCAGCTTCGGATGAGAGACGTTGGTTTTACCAGCGTCTCTCGTACGTGAAAAAAATCCGACCCTTCCAAGAGTGCCTATACCGGGAAAATAACAGCTATTAACAAAGATATTCATCAATATATTCATCTTGAGTTGGGCTTTGGCTTGTCCCAACGAGAAAAAAGTCCAATATTAAAAACCAAATATTTCTTTTTATAATTGATATAATATCAAACCTAAAAGATACATTGAAAAATATTTTAATTGAAAAAAATAATAAAATATGTTAGGTATAAATCACATATGAAATTCCGTGGAAAATATACGAACTTCAGTAATTGTGATAACTTACTCAAACTACGTTGCTATAATAATTATATTAGAAAAAAAGTTAACTTCTAATCTTAAATTTCTAATCTTAAATTTATTGATGTTATGAATGTTGCAACATCATAATTATAATCAGAATATAATCATATCCTCATAATATATATAATTTTTGGGATATGAGAAAGTACAATATAATAGGTGTCAATTTTTATGAAAAAATATTAATTAGAATAAAATATTAACTTTTAATCTTAAATTGATTGATGCTATGAGTATTATATCATTAGACAATTAATAACAAAATATCCTACAAATGTATATTTTTTAGTAGTAACCTAAATGTACATAATATAATACGAAAATAATAAAAATATTCTTAATTTTTACTTTAGATAAAACTAATCTCAACTTTTAAGTCAATAAAAAATTAAGAATCTCAACTTCAAATTTATAAACCAAAAACAACAAAATTATCTTTTCAATTAAAAATCACATTATGTATTTTTAACGAAAAAATAAAACAAAAATTAGTTGAAAACAAAAATTAAAAATGTATTATTATCGGCTCAAGTTAAATTACGAATTAAAATACAAATATATTATCTCTATTAATTCAATTTTAGACTCGAAGACAAAACTTTCATAAATCCTAATCCTAATCATATCATATCATAATACATATAATTTTTGGGGGTGCTTGAAAAATATTCATCCATTATATTCATCAAGATATTTTGGACTTTTACTCGGCCCATCGGAAAAAAACCCAATTCCGAATAGTCTACATAGATATTTTTATTATATTAAATAAACAAAATTATATCTTTAAGATTTATAATTGGAAAACAATTATTATTAAATATAGTTATAAATACTATTATAATTAAAATAACAAAACAAAAAAGAAGGTATAGTAAAAGATATGGTAAAAAGATAAAGATAGTTATAAGCACTATTATAATTATAAAACCAAACATAAAAATAGATATAGTAAATAGATATGATAAAAAGATATTCGTGGCAACCCTAATATAATTTCATGTCAACGTAAACATAATTATAAAATGTCAATTGAACATTGAAAGATGCATATGAGGAGCAAAGATATATGGACAGTTGAGTTGTATACGACTTTATCAAAGGTACAAGATTTGAAAAATATTAATTTCATTACATAAACTATTAAGTTCAAAATCTTTTACTCTGTTTGAACAAAATTATATTAAAATACAGTAATCATTGAAAAAATCATATTAATTACTGTATAAACATGACTATAAAATCTTTTGTTAATATAGTAAATAATCCAAATTATATTTTTTAATATTGATCATTGAAAAACCCGTTATTAAAGATATTCAAATACACTATTATAATTATAAAGAAACTTAATAAATCACTGGGGTAAAATATTTGTTCATGGAAATATTACATTTTCGGGTAAAGTTTACGAAACCCGCTGGATCGACTAAACCCGAACCCGTTCAACCCAAAAATTTTATCAACCCGAAAATGTGTACCCATCATAATATATATAATTTTTGGGGGTGGTTGAAAAATATTTATCCATTATATTCAAAAAGATATTCCCCATTATATTCATCTTGGGTTGGGCTTTGAGCTTTTGCTTGGCCCACTGAAAAAATCCAATATATTCACAAAGATATTAATCATAATAATATATCTTTAGTTGAGACTTTGTTTGATCCCTCGAAAAAATAAAATCCTTTCATCGTAATAAAACATACTTTGAGTAAGTGGTAAAAAGATATGTTAACTCATCTACGTGATCCCGCACCAACATATAAATATTAATATATTATTGTAAAATATTATCTCAATTATAGAATATTTTTGGGGGTGGTTGAAAAATATTCATCCATTATATTCAAAAAGATATTCCCCATTATATTCATCTTGGGTTGGGCTTTAAGCTTTTGCTTGGCCCACCGAAAAAATCCAATATATTCACAAATATATTAATCATAATAATATATCTTTAGTTGGGACTTTGTTTGATCCATCGAAAAAATAAAATCCTTTCACCGTAATAAAACATACTTTGAGTAAGTGGTAAAAATATATGTTAACTCATCTACGTGATCCCGCACCAACATATAAATATTAATATATTATTGTAAAATATTATCTCAATTATTGAATAAGCTAAATACTATACACGTACTCAATACCGTATGTAGATGAAATGGTCATCCATCTATGTACGCCATTGTTTTGAAATAAAAGATTTTAAGTATTCAAATGTGCCCCGTAAATATAAATATATAATGTATTAGGGATATGGAACTACAGTAATTTCATAGAATTTGATAAATACATTTTTGGGTCCGCGCTACGCGCGGGTTTTACGGATTATAAAACTTTACAATAAGACGTTGCGGAATCGAAGAGTAGAAGATGATGATATGTTCCATACGAATCCATTATATACATGTGTTGAAGGGTCAAAATCTTTATTTGGACGACATATTTATAAACGTAGGAAAGAAATGGCAAAAGAAAAAAAATTAAAAAATGATAAATTAAGAACAAAGCATTAAATGCAGTGTGTTTATATTGGGGAACCCTTAATTTTATAGTAAGATATTCATGAATATATTCATCTTTGGCTGGGCTTTTGCTTGGAACACCGAAAAAAAAGTTTAATATTAAAGTTTACATTTTTTAAAAAGAAATTTCCACATATATTTTTCAAAAAAATCTATTACTATTAAATTAAAGATTATCTTTTAAGAAACTACATCAATCTATTTCCTAATAAAGATTTTATCTTTTAGTAAGTTAAAAACAAAATTATATTTTATAAGGATTATATAATTGAAAAAATATTTTTTGGGGTGGTTGAAAAGTATTCACACAAGATATTTAAAAAAGAAATGTCCACATATATTTTTCAAGCAAATCTATTACTATTAAATCAAAAATTATCTTTTAAGAAACTACATCAATCTATTTCCTAATAAAGATTTTATCTTTTACTAAATTAAAAACGAAATTGCATTTTATAAGGATTATATAATTGAAAAAATATTTTTGGGGGTGGTTGAAAAATATTCACACAAGATATTTTAAAAAGAAATTTCCACATATATTTTTCAAACAAATCTATTACTATTAAATTAAAGATTATCTTTTAAGAAACTACATCAATCTATTTCCTAATAAAGATTTTATCTTTTAGTAAGTTAAAAACGAAATTATATTTTATAAGGATTATATAATTGAAAAAATATTTTTGGGGGTGGTTGAAAAATATTCATACAATCATAATCATAATATATATAATTTTTTGGGGTGATTGAAAAATATTCATCCATTATATTCAAAAAGATATTCCCCATTATATTCATCTTGGGTTGGGCTTTGAGCTTTTGCTTGGTCCACCGAAAAAATCCAATATATTCACAAAGATATTAATCATAATAATATATCTTTAGTTGAGACTTTGTTTGATCCCTCGAAAAAATAAAATCCTTTCACCGTAATAAAATATACTTTGAGTAAGTGGTAAAAAGATATGTTAACTCATCTACGTGATCCCGCACCAACATATAAATATTAATATATTATTGTAAAATATTATCTCAATTATAGAATAAGCTAAATACTATACACGTACTCAATACCGTATGTAGATGAAATGGTCATCCATCTATGTACGCCATTGTTTTGAAATAAAAGATTTTAAGTATTGAAATGTGCCCCATAAATATAAATATATAATGTATTAGGGATATAAAACTACAGTAATTTCATAAAATTTGATAAATACATTTTTGGCACAAATAAAAAAGATAAGTGTCTATTTCGTAATTCCTTCAAAAGTAATCAAAACACCATAAAATCATATCTCCCACCGGATTTGCCCTTCAGCAAGTTAGATTTTTAAAAAATATATCAAACCTCCAAATCTATCTTTAGTTAAGATAATAAAAAAGATATTGACAAAAGATAAAGATTAGACAAAAATCATTATTATATATAACTAATATTAAAAAGATATGATTGTAGGTTCAAATTAATATACTAATTAGATATATCGAAAATACTACAAATATCAATTAAATTTATCTTAAAAAATTCATTTGGCTCGTGCGTAGCACGGGCGAGTAAAATCTAGTAAACTATATACACATCAAAATATGAAATTGGTCAATAAATTATCAACAAAGTACACAATCCATTCATATATTACAAGTTTAATCATTTCTAAACTACTCCCTCCGTCCCTGTTTGTTCGTCCTGTTTCAAATTTTGACACTATTCACTAATCGAGAGAATCTTCTAAATATCTTTCAATATATAAGATAAAACATAGTCATGAGTGGTCTTGTTTGATTCGTTTCGATTAGTACTTTAAGAATATTAAAAAATTATAATTTTTAATAACATATAATTTGATATATTGACGATATAAAACGTGCATCGGCAAGTGTGCCAAAGTCAAACAGGACAAACAAACAGGGACGGAGGGAGTACTAATTAACATACACATTGGATTTTGAAGTAAATATCATCAAAACAACATGAAAACCTCATATATACATCAATACCATACCATAACAATGAAATCTTAATGTTTACATACCTTATATGCAAAAAAGATGATGAGAAAGATGGATTTTGGGGTAAAATGGTGCGTTATGGATTGCAGCCGCCGTAAGTGAAGTTGGAGATGGTGACAAAATGGTAGGGTTTGATTTTTTGGGCTTTTATAGGTAAAAAATCCATGCGTGACGCATGGATTGTTTCCATGCGTCACGCATGGTTTGGTTCTGTGCGTGGCGTGTGGATTAAAACCATGCGTCACGCACGGATTTAATCCATGCGTGACGCACGGATGACCTGGGCGGTAAATAGCAAAATGGATGGGCGTTAAATAGTAAGGGCCTATCCAAATATCCATTTTGTAAGTAGTATTTTTGCAAATCTGTCTATATTAAAATAAGATTGAGATATAAATATAAAAAACTTTTGACCGAAAAAGGAAAATATAAAATGCTATTACATGTCCCCATCCACAGAAGGATCTAGAAACCCTAAATAGCTCCCTTCTGCATCCATATATACTTTGCTCTTCCGCTCCGTCTTTCGCCTCTCATTTTCTTCGCTCTCTGACCCCCTTCTCGCTTCATTTGAACTCCGAAGAACTACACCATTTGGAGATTCCGATTCAGTGAAAATGGGGGACACAGAGACGTTTGCCTTCCAAGCCGAGATCAACCAGCTCCTCAGTCTCATTATCAACACCTTCTACAGCAACAAGGAGATCTTCCTTCGTGAGCTCATCAGTAACTCCTCCGATGTAAGTTCCTCTCACTCGCTCTCTCCGTTTTCTAGGTTTTGTTACAGTTTGCTTCCAGATTTTCAGATCATGAGATTAAGTAAGGTTTGAATATGAGCGATTTGTAGGAATAACTAGTTTTCGCTACCGCTTTATCATACGATTGCTATGTTTCCTGTATATTGTTTGATTCGAATAGGCGCAGAGTATTTGCAGTTCGTTGACTCCAGCACTTATCGGTGTGTAGTTTTAGAGTATTTTGATATCTGTTACTTGATGAGTTCTTCTAAAATTTTAATTTTAGCTCTGTAATGCTTTGATTAATCTTATAGTGGATCGGAATTACATAGGAATTTGTAGGTATTTTCTGGTTTCGGATGTGTATTAGCTTATAGCATTGATTCATAAGCAATTGATCAAAATTAAACACATTCAATAGCTATGGAGATGAAATTATTTGAGACTGAAGTTATATATATTCCTTAACCACGTGTGGTCTTTGTATCACTGCTTTTAATGTATTCATAAGGCTATATTAAGTTTCACTTGCGAGTTCTTTGTTCATGATCTGCTGAATAAGCTGATTGTTTCTACTAGGTTAGCTTTTGACCATTACTGCCACTTATTCTGTTGCAGGCTTTGGACAAGATCCGCTTTGAGAGCTTGACAGACAAGAGCAAGCTTGATGGACAGCCAGAGCTTTTCATTCACATTGTCCCAGACAAGGCCAACAACACCTTGACCATCATTGACAGTGGTATTGGGATGACCAAATCTGGTAGGTCTCTCTAGTGACGTGTTTTTTCTGTTTAGTTATTTCCTGAATCCATATTGATTTATTCTTCTGTTCCTTCCAGATTTGGTTAACAATCTAGGTACCATTGCTCGATCTGGAACAAAGGAGTTCATGGAAGCCATTGCTGCTGGTGCTGATGTGAGCATGATTGGTCAATTTGGTGTTGGTTTCTACTCATCATACCTGGTTGCCGAGAAGGTTGTTGTTACAACCAAACACAACGATGATGAGCAGTATGTTTGGGAATCCCAGGCTGGTGGTTCTTTCACTGTCGCCCGTGATACTTCTGGTGAGGTTCTTGGAAGAGGTACCAAGATGACTCTTTACTTGAAGGAGGATCAGCTAGAATATCTTGAGGAGCGCAGGCTCAAGGATTTGGTCAAGAAGCATTCTGAATTCATCAGCTATCCCATCTCTCTTTGGGTTGAGAAGACTATTGAGAAGGAAATCTCTGATGACGAGGATGAGGAGGAAAAGAAGGACGAGGAGGGTAAGGTAGAGGATGTTGATGAAGAGAAGGAGAAGGACGAGAAAAAGAAGAAGACCATCAAGGAGGTTTCCAACGAGTGGTCTGTTCTTAACAAACAGAAGCCTATCTGGATGAGGAATGCTGATGAGATCACTAAGGAAGAGTATTCTGCTTTCTACAAGAGTCTCACTAATGACTGGGAGGAGCACTTGGCTGTCAAGCACTTCTCTGTTGAAGGTCAGCTTGAGTTCAAGGCCGTTCTCTTTGTTCCCAAGAGGGCACCCTTTGATCTTTTCGACTCCAAGAAGAAGCAAAGCAACATTAAGCTGTACGTTCGTCGTGTCTTCATCATGGACAACTGTGAGGATTTGATGCCAGAGTATTTGAGCTTTGTTAAGGGTATTGTTGACTCCGAAGATCTCCCCCTGAACATCTCCAGAGAAATGCTCCAGCAGAACAAGATTTTGAAGGTCATCCGGAAGAATTTGGTGAAGAAGTGCATGGAGCTCTTTTTCGAGATTGCTGAGAACAAGGAGGACTACAACAAGTTCTACGAGGCTTTCTCCAAGAACCTCAAGCTCGGTATCCATGAAGACTCTCAGAACAGGACCAAGATTGCAGAGCTTCTCAGGTACCACACTACCAAGAGTGGTGAAGAGTTGACCAGCTTGAAGGATTACGTCACAAGGATGAAGGAAGGACAGAGTGAGATTTACTACATCACTGGAGAAAGCAAGAAGGCAGTTGAAAACTCCCCATTCCTAGAGAAGCTGAAGAAGAAGGGATATGAGGTCATCTACATGGTTGACGCCATTGATGAGTACGCCATTGGCCAGCTCAAGGAATTCGAAGGCAAGAAGCTCGTTTCCGCCACCAAGGAGGGTCTTAAGCTAGAGGAGACCGAAGACGAGAAGAAAAAGCAGGAATCTCTCAAGGAGAAGTTTGAAGGACTCTGCAAGGTCATTAAGGATGTCTTGGGCGACAAAGTCGAGAAGGTGATCGTCTCTGACCGTGTTGTGGATTCTCCTTGCTGTCTAGTCACAGGCGAGTACGGGTGGTCAGCCAACATGGAGCGTATCATGAAGGCTCAGGCTCTAAGGGACTCGAGCATGGGAGGTTACATGTCAAGCAAGAAGACAATGGAGATCAACCCAGAAAACTCCATCATGGAGGAGCTAAGGAAGAGATCTGATGCTGACAAGAACGACAAGTCGGTTAAGGACTTGGTTCTCCTTCTGTTCGAGACCGCTCTTCTGACATCTGGATTCAGCCTTGATGAGCCCAACACTTTCGGAAACAGAATCCATAGGATGTTGAAGCTTGGACTCAGCATTGATGATGATGGTGCTGATGACACTGATATGCCACCTCTTGAGGAAGCTGAAGTTGATGCCGATGGAAGCAAGATGGAGGAAGTCGACTAAGCGGTTTTTTGCTTGATGAGTAACTCTGCTGACTCTACTCTTTATTACTCTATAGTACCTATGTTTTCAGTATTCTTTCTGGTGTCTCTTTCATTTTGCAAGTAGACTATTAGATCTCTGTTTTGGCCCCTGGGTTTTTGGCCGTTGATGTTATAACTGTTAGACGAACAATGCTTATTCCAATGGAGTTTGTTTTCCATTATCTGCTTTTTTAAGCTTTTTTTGGTATTTGGGGATTTTGTTAATTCTAAACAGGAAACAAGTCCCAGCAAACTAGTGTAACATTATCTGTTATTACGGCATCCACCGTAGACAAAAGTATCATGAATAATAATAACACAGCAAAAATGCATAAAATCTTACAAGCCGAGTAAAAGCAAACGAATCCAGAACAAACAAATCATTTAGCAGTTTGTGAATCAAAAAGAGGGACGGTAAATCAAGGCACTCATCACAACAAGGCATGCTGAAATCCGAATCAGGAGTCAGGAACTTGCGAATTAAATACAAAGCTCGGAAAAGTAATTGTAATCTCCCTGCCAAAAGAAATGTATAAATTTCATTAGTCTGTTTGCTTAGTGGAAAATGACATACGACATAAACAAAAGATGTTCTCTGCTAAAACTGAGGTGGAGGATGATACTTACTGTAGATATTGAAGAGTCATGTTCTTTAACAATGACGGGTGTCGCTGGACGAGGGTCCTCCATTCATCTTTGTCAATCTTTCCGTCTTGTTTGGTATCTGTTTCGGCGAACGTCTGAAAGGAATCACAGTGGAGATTTTTCAAAATGGAGAAATTACAAAACAGTGGCAATGCCGAAACTAGTCTGAGACTTGTGAATTATTGTGTGAACTCAAATGACCCAGTTATTGTTTACTATGCCAAATTGGTTATCACTACTACGAGACTAATCTGAAACTTTGTGCTACATGAAGTCATTCAATCCAGTTTTTATTTACAGTTGTCGGGTTACTTCTCACACTATGCCGAATTGGTTATCACTACTATAGTACTATGATCATTTTACTTGTGCTCAGTGCGGCTTTATTTTGCCAAAGGCAATACAGACACTGTCAAGCAAGCACTAGTTAGTTTCACTACCTTGGTGATGATTTCTTCTATAACATTATCTGCAAGGTTCATGCCAGTCTCAGCTAATGTTGCCACCACCATTTGCTTTACCTGTACAAAGGTCAATCTAGTTAGCTGTAAGTAGAATTTTTTTTGATAGGAATTGGGTTGACTGTAAGAGATGCAGAGTTCACCAAATGAAATTTAGCATACTTATAATCTTGAATTTTTTTATCATAGATTATAATTTTCCAGTATATGCACTTTATAACCAATAACATACTTGCTAGATATAATTACATATGCCATAGCTTAACAACCATACCGTATTAGCACATCAAATATCAGAAAAAGTTGAAAATGAGATGAGAAGGCATGTACACAGTACCGTCATTTAAAACAGCATAAAAAAACGGCAAGGACTGATGAAATCACACTAATAGGGATCATAATATATTCAGTGAGGGGAAAAAGTATAGTATACATATAATACACACTTGGGAGTTTTCAAGAATATCAGAAGACGGAAAATATATACAGCTTTCAGTTTCAAGAATTCAAGCTAGTTTGTTGCAACAAATAACGTTGAAGGGGCAGCATATTACCTGCTCCCTCTCGATGAAGCCTTGCTGTTTGAGATCATACAGCTTGAAAGAGACTGCAAAATGAAGTATATATCTGCTATCATATAAACCATCACATGCAAGAAATTCAAGTACATAGGACTACAACATCAACAAAAGAACATTATATCAATAGCACTCTATTTTCATTTATATATCAATAGGCGATGAGGTTAAGGTCATGACTGATAAAGCATAACATTTTTTGTGCAGCAGAATAACTATGGAAAGGAATTTTATAGTACAGTCTATCTTTTGATCTGCAGGGGCATGAGGGTGGAAAACTGAAAGACCACGAGCAAACTCCTCAAAACCTAGAACTCCATTGTGCTTATTATCAAACAAGTCGAACACCTGTCACGAACTCCCCAGAAGATGAAAGAAACAGAAGGTAAGTCTTTTTTACTTCTGATAATATAAATGTAGGAGTCCCTGGAGAAACACTGCAAAAAGAGTATGCTTGGATGAAAGGAAGTACTCAAGTACCCGATCTGCGAACAAGCTCTCCCTTCTGTTTGTCCTAAATAATGCTAATTGAAATTCTTCCTGCAATGATGAAAGTAATTTCAGACAAACAACTACAGCTTGTACAACAATGAAGAACTCTAAGAAAGCTAATAGAAAACATTATGATCATAGAGAAACCTTTGCAAATAAGGGAAGTATTCGAATCATGAAAATCAAAGAATATTGTAGGATACTTGCACAAAAGTTGCACAAAAGACAGCATAGGAAAAAGAAAAGCACGTATACTGACCTTATTGATCAGTCCATCATCAATCACTGCACTGCTGATTCTCTTAAATAGTTCATAAAGTGCCTCTACTTCACTCACACTAACTGCAAACAATAAAATCAACTGTGTGATATGTCTACTGAGAGTGGAGACAAAATGTCAATATCAAGAACTAGTTTGAAGGAGACAAAATGTCAATATCAAGAACTAGTTTGAATAATTAAATAATTGGAGGACATAAGGTCAGTGCCTGGCCATAAAATGTCAAACTAGCATCACAAAAGTACCCTGCTGAAGAATGTACATGTTGATGTAGATGAGTATGATGTTTTGGTATCTAAAGCAGTCTTTATTAAGAAGCTTAAATTTTCTTTCTCAAAAGAAATAAATTACAATTACTTTAAGATACAGCCTTTGTGAAATAAGTTACTCAAATGTAATATTTAATTTTCTTTCAGTAGAAATTTGTTTTTATTTTTGAGAAACTTAATTCTGAAAAGGTTCTGACTTTCTGACATATTAAAATGAATCCATTAAGCAAATAAATTCAATCTTCAGGGATGCAAATACTACTTTTTTTCGGAACTAAATCTCATATAGTATGTATATAAAAATCAGGAAGTCAAAAGCATCATTTAGACGCCTTATCACTTGTTGCAGAGAAAGTAAATAAGAGTGAAGTTGGTTGCATACAAACTGTTTCCCTGGCGAGGCGCTCAGGATCTTCTAGTCCTCGTGGCGGTTTATACAAATCAATGTCACAGCATCGTAAAAACGAAGCGAGCAAATGCTGAAAGCCATCTACGCACTGCACCATGATACTTCCCACACATCAATTGACTCCATACCTATTTAAATATTAAACATTAGAGAAGCTATTAGCTCAACCAGTATTACTAATTAAGCATTTTTTAAACAATAGAACAGTAGGAATCACCTTCTGACCATTTCCAGATAGTGCTGATCAAATTCTAAGCCAAATGTGATATGTTACAGGTAAAAGCACTGAGCAGTAACAGCAGGCCTGTTTCATGATAAGAAAAAGGCATTCCTTAGCTAATGCATTAAAAGAGCAAAAAGTACACCAAATTACAAAAGTTACAATCCTAAACACTAAATGATCTAATTATCACATTTCCATTCAATTATTGTCATTCTGCTTAATCAATTATTATCAAACCTTTTCAGTATAACAATTTTAGGTCTATTTATCTTCTCCCATCTCCACCTCACAAATTGCTTTTAGCAAACGCCTGATCACTCCATTACCAACCTCAAGACCTAAAATTAATTCACTACAGAAATCCTCGCTCCTAGTCAACGGACAATAACCTCGATCGGCGAACTAATACTAACCAAAATGCACATCTAAGCTCAGCAACAACCAATCCATATGTACAGAGAGCCATTACACCGGAAAGAAACTAATCATCACATATAATCATTCTGAAAGCTTTAAACTCAATCAATCGCAAGAGTAGCCCGAATTGAGCGAAAATGGCTGGACAAATAAACGACTAAAATCAGATCTTACAGAGGAAGCAGCTACAAGCTTGAAGGATTTTCCCAAGGATGAAGCTCCTAAAGAAGAATCAGCGCGAAAGGATTTCAGATTTAGCAGAGCTGGAAGGGAGGTGTTAGCTGTGATTAACCTCCGATGGCTTCCAAGAGACAGATGAGAGAGAAGAGGGGAAGGTAGGGGAGAGCGAACAGTATATATAGTCGTGGAAAATAATGGTTTTTGTCTTTATTTTCTTGTTAAAAAAATACTGCAGAAATGAAAATTTCAAAACTACGGAGTATTTATTTTGACGACTCTACGCTACTCGGTCCCGCCACGATAGGACTTGGACGGATAAATTTAATTCTTACCTTATTTTAATATTTTCCTAAGATTTTATTAAATGTAACAGAGAAAATAACTTCATGGCAAATAGTGTACCAGTTTAATAGCTACGTGCCTACGTGTAACTATATAACCCTTTGAATTTGTTGGAACAAATGTTTATGAAGAAACCATCTATTCTAAGATTTTAAAAAGTTAACTAAATAATCCAAATTAGTGAATTACTCATTATATGAGATTATAATTTTTGGAAAAATATGTAACTATGTAAAACTTTTTTTAACGGTAATGTTTATAACCAGAGCGATAAAAAATTTGAGGTTATTTTGAGAAAAAAAAAATAATCAAAGTTAATTACAAGTGGAGAAAAGTTATGGGGAGAACAAGGTTTCACGCAGGAAGAATGATGTTTTTCTCGTTCACAAATAACAAAGTATTGTTCATAATTTAAGTGGTAATATTCATAATATGGGCTAAAATTGTTTGAGGTCATTTCGAGAGAAAACAAAAAAGTTTGTATTAATTACAAGTATGACACCGCTGATAAATCCGTGTAATATAGCGTGATAGAAAGGAGATGAGAAAAGAAAGATTAAAAGAACGCGTTGAATGCTGTTTTTGGGTAAGGAATGATGCGATTTGTATTTCTCTCTCTTTTGAAACACTTTACACTAAGATCATCAACAAATCGAATATTCCTCTCCTAGAAACGATGAAAATCGAAATTTTGAAATTGTAACATGACAGCAAATAGGGCGAATAGTTGTTTTCATTTGTCGAAATCGAAAAATTATTATCGAAAACGTCAACGGGCCTAATAAGGCCTAATGAATTTTGAATGAGGCCCAAACACAAAAAACGACAAAAAATGACATAAAATGGCTTAATAAGCACTTAAAACGTAAAAGTCAAGAAATGTAACATTAATATTTGAGCATTACCAATCAAACGCTATCGCTTTTATAAGAAATTAACAACTTTAACACTTAGAAGTATGTAAACGAAGACTTTCACCTATATGCTACTACTCTCAAGTATATAAGTTGTATAGTTATACTCATATGTATGTGATACCACTTCGTTACTAAAATGAAGTTCGTATAATGTGTTTATTTCATCATATAACATTAGTTTAACACTTAATTGTTATCGTTTAACTCAACTTACCTCGTATTTCATTAGTATAATATGATTTTTTATCATATAACTCTTCGTAATCTCATATTACATTAGTAAAACTTTATAAAATTATTCACAAAACTCTAAATAACGACATATTTCAGTAGTATAACATTATACTTTGGGTCATAAAACTTTTAATAATATCAAATTGTATAAGAAAACAACATAAAAAATGAATTTTTATGTAATTAGGGTTGGTACTACAACAGTTACCGCACCAACCCTAATACCCTAAACCCTACAAACACCAGAAACATTTGATTCTGGGTAAAAGGGTTTGTGCGTTAACAATTAACGCACAAATTCTGTGCGTTAATTGTTAACGCACCAGAATCTGCGCTGGACTTGAATGTTGGGCTGGTGGTCTTTGTTGGGCTGGGCTTTTTCTCCTGGATCTTGACGAAGTTGTGTTATCAGTTGTGCGTTTATTGCTAACGCACCACCATATTTTGCTTGAGTGTGTTACAGCTACTACACAGCTGTAAGTCACTTTTGGATGACCGAATTACGTTATTGGGCCTTTGTTGTTGTGGACTTTTTGTCTACATCGGCCCAAATCTAAGTTACCCTAGTAAAACCTCGGCAATAAATTCACTGCCTCAGTGAACCCTATTATCTCATTCTCACCGCGCCGTAAAATAATTAGGTTTCAAGTTCTTACTCTGTATTTCAATTAAAAGTCTCATTTTTTACTGATTTCGTTAGATATCTTCATTGTTTCTAACATGTTTTCTTACTTTGTATTACAGATTCAAACAACCATGGCATCATCTTCATCCTCCCCAGTTCCAGCAGAAGGCAGTGAGATCCAGTGCCTGAGTAAAAGGTGCTCAAGAACAATCAAGGTGTTCACTGCTAATGACAAGAACAATCCCCATACGTATGGACGAAGGTATACCACATGTCAGTGTAACTACATGATCGTGTATCTTGATCCAGAATACGACAATCATCATCTTCGAGTCATTGCAAAACTGTTGAAGGAAATAGCTGACCAACAGTTGAAGCTGGTATATTTTCACCAGGCTAAGAGTATTGAAGTAGGCAAACACTGGATACAACAGAGGTTTTCCAATGACCATGTTCCTAGTTTTTATGACAGTGACTCCGATTAGGGATCTTGGTATCAAATCAGTGAATCTATGTTAAGTCTGTGTTTAGTTTAAATTTCAAGAATGGGTCTGTTGTCTTTCCTTAATGAGTTTGTTGTCTTTCTAATTTATGCTGAGTCTGTTGTCTTTCCTTAATGAGTCTGTTGTCTTTTTAATTTATGCTGAGTGTGTTGTAGTTTATGGATTCACTGATTTCACTTCACTGTTTCACCTACCTCATCTAACTCTACTGAAAACTCTTTTAAAGCAAACAAGACAAGTCATTACATATTTCAAAGCAGACAAGACAAGTCATTACATATTATAAATCAATTCCAATCGAAGTCTAAAGATCAAGGCTACTAAACTATTACAAATCAAGTCATGTAGTCCATACGCTTTCCAGCAGTAAAGCGGTATTGTCGAAACAAGTCCACTTGGCCAGCATATATCCCTTCCCACCACTTGATGTTGTCATCTGCAAATCTTCTCCACGAACCGGAACAACGTGGCAATGGTGCCCCGTCACGGAGCCAAACCTAGATATACAAAGAAAATTAATCAATAAGTATAAATGATTTCGACGTTTCATGACGTTTGTTTAGATTACCACAGATTCTTACCGGTATCCAGTGATTACTGCATCCGACAAGAGCTATCCCAAAAATCTTCTGTGGAGGACCAGGGCTCACTGTAGACTGCCTTATTGGCAAGCATAAACACGGCGCATCCCAGGATAGTTGCACTAAACCAACATTATACACTATGGCAAACACCAAACCCATAAATGGCATGTCCATCCAAAATGGTCTCTCACAAGGACTTCTCATGTAGTTAACTTGAGCAATAAGATCATCCCATGTTCCTACTCGTAGTCCGCGTCGTATGGGCTCCCATGTCTCTTTGTTTCCAAGAAGCTCCGCTGCCAACGCAGCACGGATCATACGATATTGACTCTGTTGCATACCCGTAAGTAGAGCCATAGACCGATACCCACAATGTCCGTCTGAACGCACATCTTTCACAGAATTCATGTAGGAAAGCCAAAAGTAGTCAATATTTTTCACCCCCAAGTTCACGCCCATATAACTTATGGCTTCTTCAATCTCTTCTTCATCTTCTTCTTCCTCTATTTCGTTTCGATCTGGATAGCAAGCTCTTAGGGGCACGACATTCATGTCTTCGTCTTCTAAATCGATGGTCTTTGAAAACAATGGTTCAGGTTGGGATTGTGATCCGAAGTCGAACGACACTTGACTTGCTTGCTTTTTAGGACAAGTTGGTCGTTTACTTTGCCTATTTGCCTTCTCCTTTGCGACTTTTTGCGCATTCTCAGTATTTGTTAAGTCTTCTCTAACGTACTTGTGGTAACTCTTTTCCCTCTTTTCTCTCGGAGGAGAATTCCGATTTCGCTGCTTCTCCTTGTTCTTTGATCCCGGCGGCCTTCCTTTTGCTTTCCTAAACAAGTTTGTTGGCTCTACCAAAGAACTTTCTTCCGGATGCTCCAAGTCAATGTACAACTCACTTAATTTGAATAGAGTTCCATCCCTCAAATCTCCACTTTCCCATTTCGCCCACATTTCACGCATTTTGATCTCCGGAATAGACTTTGAACGATTGTCGTCGGGTAAGGAAAAAATTATTGCATCATCTTCCCATCTCAGTTCCTTCCAGAAGTCATGAAAATCATCCGGAACAAGAGGTGTCTTTGAAATGATTTCCCTAGCAAGATCGTGTACGCATGGCATCCCAAGACAATCTCGAACCCAATGATCATCACAAACATTTGAATACTCCTCCTTCAATATTTGCTGGTACATTTCCAACAACAACAGAAAACACCTATCCGACACTCGGTAAAATAGCCTTGAAAACAACATTTGAATGCCAGGAGAAAAGGTTGGGTCATCAAAGACCATTTGCCGAGTGGTAAGTGCTTGGTTCATCGTCGCCCTAATCAGGTCCATCTGAACTATGACCGCATGGTGGATCCTCACGATCACTCTGTTGAAGCCTCCTCTACTAGAACCCACAATTTCTTTCAACACCTTATGCATCCCCTCGACCCTAAATAAACACAATTTCTAATCATTAGCATAAATAATATGGTGGTCCAAATGAACAACTAAACAAAAAAAGATACTTGTTTGTAGTCCTTGTGTGAAAGTGAAGAGTGTAGTCCGTCCATGCTCTAACTATGAACTTCTTGTACGGAGTAAACCAGTACTTTTCAACGTAACCAACAATGCCCTTCTTCCATGAATCTCTCAGCTTTCTCAACCTCTCTTCGTAGATTTCTTCAGTGCTCGAGCAAAATATCCCCCAACATTGCGTAACAAAGTTCTCCGCCCTTTTAGTATTTTTAATCACTTTTTCTGCGTGTGACTGGATGTTGTGCTTAATGTGCACCCAACACAATAGTTGCTTCACATCAGTGTCTTTGAACACAAGTTTGATTGCTCTCAACAAAGCCTTCTCACAGTCGGTCATTATAGCCTTCGGCATCACTCCCAAATTTCGACACAACTCATGAACGCACATCATCACAAACTTGTAATGCATTACTGTATCCTGAGCCATGAATGCATATGCGATGTTGAACGTCTTGTGCGTGCAAGTGAAACCAACCATCTCCACTAAAGTCATATCATACCTATTTGTCTTGTATGTGGCGTCCATGATAATCACGTGAGGAAACTTCCTGAACAAACGAATCGACTCCGGGTGAGTGAAAAAAAGGACTTCAACCTCATTCGTCCTCGTGTTCCTCAAAGGTTGACAAAAATACTTGTTCTCTTTCTGAAAATTTAGAGAACACTGAGTAACTGACAATTCACCACGATCTTCAAAATTGATCTTCTGCAAAAAATTGGCAATCTGCTTCATGGATGTCACATTTTGCGGGTCTCTTTTCCTAAGCTGAATAAGTATGTTTTTTGGCGTCTTGCGATCATCCCCCGCTTCCCTTGCTATTTTCTCCTCCTCTTTGCTCATTCTACCCACGAATGAATTCCCATGAAAACTAGTAGGAAGGGTGTGGTTGTGATGACCTTCTACAACATTCACGATCCATTTATAACTATAAGGCCCTTCTTTGATACGAACCCCATATAACTCAAATGTACAACCACATTTCTTCGATTTTCGGTCACGAAGCCTCGGAACCGGCAATTCTGGATTTTTTAAATTCACTTTCGGCCTACCCGATCTAGGTTTTCCAAACCTATCGCATACAAAATCAACGCAATATTTGCTAGATGTACGATGTACCAAAACTATCATTAAATCCCTTGCTCTCTGTTTTGTCCATTCCATCATCTCTTCCTTACTATCCCACATTTGCGCAGTACTAAAATGTGGTCTAAAGTCTTCTTCCTATATTGATTAAACTACATTACTTAGATACGCAATTTTAACTAATTAACCTAAATCTCATGCAATTAAATACAATATTTAAATTCATAATATACTAACCAAAATCGGTAACGGAGTCCAATCGTCTAATGCAATTGATACATTTGCTTCGCCTTCTTCCTCTCCTTCGACTTCTTCTTCGTCCACTTCCTCATCGACTTCTTCGTCTTCTTCGTCCACTTCCTCTTCTTCATCGACTTCGTATTCTTCTTCCACGACCCCTGATATCCAATTGTCGTTACCATCATCCTCACTACTCTCATAATTACAAGACATTGTGGTGTGCATTGCAAAACTTCAACAAGAGAGCTCAACCTCTATATACAACCAAAAAAATGCCCGTTGGAATTTTATGCCCGTTGGTGTGGTAATAGTTAACGCACCAACGGGCATAAAATTCCAACGAGCATTTTTTCAAAAAAATACCGCACACCGCACAGATAATATTTATTAATTTTTTTAAAATTTAATTTAATTATTTTCAAATAACTATTAAAAAAACCGGTGCGGTAACAATTACCGCACCAGTTTTATTCATTATTTAATTCCTGGTTTTAATTATTATTTTTTTAAAATTTTATATATCCTGTGCGGTAAGAGGTGTTTAAGTGAATCAAAATCTGATTTTTTTTTGTTAATCTCGTATTAACGTGGTGCGTTAATTGTTAACGCATAGATCTGTGCGGTAATGCTTACCGCACCAGATTCATATATGTTTCAGAAAACATTCCAACAATGCCCCGAAGTCCTTTGGTGCGGTAATACTTAACGCACAGAAGTGTACTGCAACTCTTACCGCACAAATTAGTGTGCATTTAGCCCAAAAAACGTGTGCATAATAGTCAAGCCCATGACAAAATGAATTGGTATTATTAACTTATCTTCAATCTTTCCAAACCAAGAACTTGTCCATAATCATTAAAAAATATTGTATAACCCAAAAAAAGAAAAGAAATTAATTGAACAAAATAATGACCCCACAAGATAATCATTGATCAATACTTTTATTTTCTACTCCGTAATACTCCCTCCGTCCCACAATGTTAGTCCCATTTGACTTTAACACGTTTGTCGATGCACGTTTTACGTCGTCAATATCTTCAATTTCATATTAGTAAAAATTATAAAAATTTGATATTATTAAAGTATTTATCGAGACGAATTAAACAAGATCTCACATGCCTATATTTCTTCTTATACATTAGAAGATATATAGATGATTCCTTTAAATTTTAAATAGTGTAAATATTTGTCATGGAACAATTATGAAAGGCCAAAGTATATAACATCTAAACACAAGCATTTGTTGTGTGTAGCACAATTATGAAAGGCCAAAGTATATAAGAATCTAGCATGCAAGTGACAACCTAAAAATATTAAAGTATAATTGACGTTGTTAATGGAGTCTTAAGATTATTAAGTCTAACATTTTGATGTTCAAGTAGATTATCTCGATTCTTGACATTGGATTAATGCTTACCCTATCAGTCTATCACGATAAAGAAAATGTTCAAAATAATAAACATATCAATGAATTTTGGATTTGTGTAAAGCAATTGGACACATATTCAAGATAAGTTAGAGTTTAGGCATTGGTGATTTTGCACATTCAAAGGACACCGTTTTGTACACTAGTTAACATTTGTGAGGTTTTGACATTGAGGGAATACCGTCGTGACAAAGTTCGTCTAAAAAGAGTTGGATGAAGTCATTTGAAAAGACCTCTCCGTTTTGACACTTTCAATAAATGTGACTCATAACAGAGATTTGTGAATAAAGAAATTTTGGATTACAAAAGCTTAAGTTAGTATTCCTTGGAGTGAAATATCCTTAATTTTCGTGCCATGATCATTGTGCTACTTTGTCTGTATATTTCTTGGAGAGGGTGGTTTGCGTGGTTTTGCCATTATGTTTTGGTGTGTTAGATCTGTTGTAGGCTCTTACGTTTTTGGATTATTTATATTACTTTCTCTCAATTTATTAGGGTAATGAAATATTCAATCACCATAGATATAGGCGCTTACTATTTGGCACACCCTAAAATTCTATTTAGCACACTCAAACATTCGTCACGTAACTATTGTATACATTCGTCACGAAGGTTCTATAAACATTCGTCACGAAGGTATGTAAAACATTCGTGACGAAGGTTTTCAAAACCTTCGTGACGAAGGTTACTCAGACATTCGTGACGAAGGTTGCTTAGACATTCGTGACGAATGTATCAATTTTGCAGATATAAAAGAGATTTTTTACCCAACCCTAATGTAACTTCTTCTTCTCCATTATACTCTTTTTCGGCGCAGCTCAAACAAATCACAACACCATTCTCTACATTTCTTCATCTCTTTCACTACAATAATCAACAAATCAAGCAATAAGGTAATTTCTAACTCTCTTTTGCATTAATTTTCCATGTTTGATGAATATATGTCAAAACCATTGAAATGGGGTGATTAAACTAGATTGATATGTGTATTAAGCATGTTTTTTTAGTTCAATTGGTGTTTGTTTATGTCTAATTGAGAGTTGTTTCAAATTTTAGATATAATCCCCAAAATTGATATTTGTTCATGAATTAGGGTAAATTTGATTTGATTAAGAAACTTATGGAATGAAATGATTTAGGGGCTAATGTGTTTGGATACCTTCATAAACTGTTTTTCTGCTTCAAATTGTGCAAATTTTGTGCAAATTCATTCGTCAGCGGATATGTTGGCACTTCTGCGTTTTTGCAATTTTGCAAAAACCTTCGTCACGAAGGTTTGGTGAAGATACGTCACGAAGGTCCCATAAACATTCGTGACGAATGTTTACTGGTTATTCGTGACGGATGTTATACTCAGATCCGTCACGAAGGTTTAGTAAACATCCGTGACAAATGTTTATACTGGACCTTCGTGACGGATGTTTTTGCATATTTGTGATGTTTTTTTGTTTTGTTTTGTTGGTTTGGTATGCGTAAATTTTGAAATATTATGTTACTGTAGATGCATCCGTCTTCTAGAAGTGCCCGGAAGAATGCCCGTAATCAAACTCGTGAAGAAATCGTGGCTGGAGGAAGGCCCGCTTATCAGCCCAAGCCGAGGAAGAGGCGTGGAAGAGCTGACGAGGGTACAAGTGCAAGTGAAGAGGTCCCAGAACCTTCTTGGCATGAACAACAACAGCTAGCTGACCCTAGTGCATATTCGAACCTTTACGAGAACATGGTTAGTTAATCTGAAATTCACATTATATTACTGTTTTTTGTTTTTATTAAATTAATAATTTATGAAATTTATTTTATTACAACAGCAAATCCCGATGACTCCAACCTATGAGGCACATTATCCAACTTGGAGTCCGCAGAGTGCTGTAAGTATTAGTTTAAAATTTAATATATAGTCGATTATGAGTGAAAGTTGTACATTTTACTAATAACCAATTTTTTTTGTAATAGATCCCTACATGGGTTCCCCCCTCTTCTCCACAAGTCGCATGGGATGAAGCAGTAGGACGTCAACAGGCCTTTCAGCCAGAAACACCAGAATGGCAATCTGGTCCAACTGCTTCCTGGGCTGAAGGACAGTTTGAGGGCCATTACGGGGGGGTCGATCTTAATGAACATGGCGATGAGAAAGACGAAATTTACCCGAAGTTACAGTGGGCTGTGCCTGGAGGTCCTAAGGAGATAGACTTGCTGCATAGCTTCAGCGGGCACACTGCTTATATGGTTTGGCAAGGACATGTAAGTAAATCTATCACCTTTGGTTGAATTGTTAATTGCGTAATTTCCATGCTTCGTTAATTTAGACATGATTTGTTAATTGATTTAAATGTACTTAAAAAAAAAATTGAAATATGATAAATAGGAGAGACCGCAATTGAGAAATACGGTCAGAAAAGAAGGTTTGAAAAAATGGAAGTTACAGGGCGACTATCCTTGGGTTTCGTTGGCTAGGGCTTCTGGTTTGTCACATTTGCAGACCCTCATGTATCTGAACCACGACCAAGGGTTGATCAATGCATTTGTTGAGCGGTGGCAGCCAGAAACAAATTCTTTTCACTTGCCATTTGGTGAAATGACAATCACCCTATTAGATGTGCACAAGATTTTGGGTATCCCTATAAACGGAAAGGGCATGGGATTTCGCACATCTGCTGATGGAGTTGGCAAAGCTGACACGAAGGCTGTAATGGTCAACAGAGCAAAGAAGGCTTTTGGTATAGATTTACTTGACAGAAGAGTCAAAGCTGGTAATGAAGTTTCACCGGAGCTTTTGAGGGAACAATGCATGGCAGTGGATAATGAGGGGAACTTTGAAATGGATCAAGTCTCAATCGCTAAGGGTTGGTTGACATACTTGTTGGGAATGACATTGTTTCCTGACAAGACGTCGTACATGATCAAGTTGATTCACCATGAATGGCTTAATGATATGGCAAATATCCATGGTGTGTCTTGGGGTTCGGGTGCGTTGTGTGCTTTGTATGGACAACTGGGTAAATACTCCCGCAGAGATTGTGCAACGATGTCTTTCTGTTACACCTTGTTGATGGTATGTTTGTCTTTAATTATATGCACTGATTTGAATACTGTTTCTTTTGTTTTCCTTAGTTTTGTTTGATGATGTAGGGTTGGATCTATTTGTACTTTCCTGCTTTTGCCCCTCCACAAAACTATGAGTGGGATGAGACAATGCCATATGCAGCCAAATTTGATTTGTCTGAAAGACCGGACAATCGTCGCAACTACAGAGAGGAGCTAGACAATATGAGCATAGAAGGGGTATGATTATTTTTTCATTAGCTGTTAATTTGTTATTGTACTTTTGAACTTGTTTTAATGATTTATGTACAACAGGTTGAGTGGCAACCATATGGACGCCTAGATTTTCGTAGAGAAGAACTTCGGCCGGCTTTCTTTCATGGGATCCTGCATGTTTTGGAGAAGACCGAGCCTCACATGCCACTTCGAGTTTGCAGACAATTTGGTCGAGTTCAAGGTGTGCCAATCTCTCCCATTCAACCAATTAAAGCTAGAAGGTGTGGAAACAATCGTAAGTACGTAGTGGAGTATGATCCCACCAACTGGAGTTGGGAGCAAAGGGAGAACAACTCTGTAAGCTTATGGGAAATGGGTGTAGAAGCAGATCCTCCATCTCTCTGCACTGATGATTACTTGGAGTGGTACTTGGCTCATACTCATCCAATAATCTCTCCTTATACTAAGGAGCAACTCATGCAGGTTTGTAATTAATCTTCAAATTCTATAAATCTATAACATAATCAATGTCTGACTTAATTTATTTTGCACTTCACTGTAGGCAATTCGGACTTCTGTGTACAATCTGGAGCCGTATCGAGATGCAGATAATGAGGAGGAGTATTCCCGTATGAAAGACGCTGTTTGTCACACTTTGGATGGGTTCTATCCTTTCCTTGACTAGGTTGGATTGATGTTGGTGTTGGATTTAGTTTGTGCTTGAGTTTTAAGAACATGCTTTGTAGTGTTTGAACGAATTACTTGTTATTTGGTTTGTTTGCAATTGTCTGATCCAAATCGATGTCCGGCCTAAAACGCCATTTCACACTTATCCAAATCAATATCCAGCCCATCAAATGTAGATCAGAAGATGGTGCGTTACAGCTGTTGCTAGCTGTAACTCACTTACTTGTTGTAAGTGAGTTACAGCTGTTGCTAGCTGTAACTCACTTAAATTGAGTAAGTGAGTTACAGCTGTTGCAAGCTGTAACCCATTTACCTTCAACTCTATATAAAGGACATTTCAGCATGGAATAAGCAACACATTTCAACTTAATACAGAAAAAAAAATTATGGATCCAGGAGGGAAGCTCTGTTGGTGCAACAAAGTGCCAACTGAACAGACTTGTACTGAGCAATTCAATCATGATAAGGTGAACTACGGGAGAAGATATTGGGGATGCCCTGATAGGACGTGGAACTCGATTGATGAAGATGGTGGGTGCAAATACAAGCATTGGATCGACCGTCCATACTCAGGTCGAGCAAGGGTGGTTATAGAACAGCTGAATGAGGATAATTTGTTTCACTCTACAGAGGCCGCTGGACTGCAAGAGCTAACTGAAATGTTGAGGGCAATGTCAAAAAGCCTAAACGACGAGGTAACTGAACTTCAGGAGAAAAATGCTGAGCTCATGGATGAAAATGCTGCACTTGCCGCGGAGAAGCAGGCCTTAGTTGATGAGAAGTTTGGAGCAAGTTGCAGTGGGACTAAGTAGTTTAATGTTTGTTTAAGTTTCTGTTTGTTTACGTTCTTGTTCGCTTCAGTTGTTGTCTGTTTAAGTTGTTGTTTGTGTAAGTTCGATCACTTTCCAGTTTCTTGTATCCAACTACTTCTCTAAGTGAGTCCAAATACATGCAAACATTAAAAATCTTAGTCATTACAACTCCTAAACAATCCATTTCGACTGAATCTTAACCGCTAAGATTAATTACGTTGTTGCCTTTCTTGTTTCTTGTTGGGGCTCTAGGCCTTCTGTACGCCGCTAGTTGCTCAGTAAAAGGGTCTATCAAGGAGCGAGCTGCCGGTGAACAGTGACGATGCCACATATGATAAACTTCAGGTAATGGAGAGTCATCGGCAATTGGCATCTACAATAAGGCAAATGAATGATTTACAAGACAAATGTACGAGGTATTGATTTCAAAATATAAACACCAAATTGATAGAGTGAGTTAGAAATTACCGAAATGAAGTGTCTTTCATCTTCAACAAGGGCAATGCAACATATGAGCAATTTCTCTCCTGGAGCGATGTTGTCGTCCAATACTATAGGCAAATATGTTTGCCAAATTGATTTCGCAAGCACAACCAATGCACAATTGAAAGTCGTAGCTACTACACACCCCATCGCCGGGACTTGTAACCATGTCTCTTCGGGTGCCATCTCTCCTGGTCCAGTCCAAGCTAGATTTGTAACTGCTCTCAAAACATTAGGCGTTTCAACTGGCAATACCCAACAAGCTTGCAACCCATTATTCCAATGTGCAAATGTCGTTTGAGCCATTTCAGATCTAACTCTCCTCCAATTATCTTGGTCCCACCCTAATTGTTGTGCTATAGCTCTGTATCCACAATTTCCATCAGCGACAATGGGATACCAACCTTGCACGTAGGGACGCATGCATGGAGGTACGAGAGCATTATACTTTGTAAGCTTCTGCAAAGCCCACTGACCACTCTTACCCTTCCCGTATGAAGTCGGTTTTTGCTTCTTTGGAGGCGTTTCTTCAAGTGTTGCATCAGTGTGCTCCCAATGTGAAGGTTGTCTTTTCATTGGATTGTACTCTTTGTTTGGAGCTCCGGGAGGTCGTCCCTTCCCCCTTTTCACACGAGCTGGCTCCTGTAGGTTGGTCATTTGGGGGTTACCTATTGCCAAACACTTCATTGCACACTCGTGTTGGTCATAAGGTGACATTCCCTCCCATTGCTCAGCCATAAACTCATCCATCAAGTTTCTGGCTACTACCCTCCGCACTTGTAATTCGTCTTCAGTCTCTACTTCTTTCAAAGTCAATGTCCTCCAAAAGGCATGAACCGCTTCAACTGGAATTGGTTCTTGACGCCTCACATATTCATAAATGTCATGCACACATAGCAATCCATCTCTCTTCCTTATTACGCATTCACAATGATCAAGATGCATGCCGTATTCCCCTTTCTTGTATTCAGTTAGAAAGCGACTCAAACAAGTATAAGACACTCTGTATTTAAGAAGCTTGAAGAGATCAACGTATGTAATGTTACTTACAGTCTTTTGCTGACTTTCATTGAAAGTACCCAAGATCTCCTTGAACTGATTGCGCATCTTCGCATTGTATCTTTGAAACACAGTGTCTATCTTCTGGCTTGGCAGTGACAAATAATTTTTGAAGCTAGAATGTTCACTTTCAACCCTGCATAATAAAAACAATTTTTTATAACAACAAATATAAAGCTAACATAATTTGCAAAACAATCTCAAACGTAATCACATTACTAACCTGTTTGTGGTGTTGGAGCCTAATGTAAAGATTTTATCCACATAGATCGAAAGAAATCTATTGTCGTAGGGGTTTAGCCAATTCTTCTTCAGGTACCTAATCTCAGATGGATATGCAGCCCAATCTTGTTCAATACGCCCCAGCTGAATGTTGTATGCCAAATCTGTCGACTGTTTGAATAAGTTAAGACAGTCACTTGCAAAATGGGTCCCCCTTGCTTGTGACCGCATTGCTAGCTTAGCATGGTCCTCAATGTTCTTTTGGATGTGCCGCCTACAGAGGAGGAAAGTAGAATCTGGAAAGATCCTATCCAAAGCGTTCATCAAAGCTTTCTCTCGATCAGTGACTAAGCAAGTTGGCGTCATCTTAACAACCCTAAACAACTCAGCCAATTGATACATGCACCACGCGTAGTTTTCTTCTTTCTCTTCTGACACGAAAGCCCCAGCAACGACATAGTTCTTCCACGTTGATGTTATTCCAACAATCTCTATGAAGGGCATGTTGTACCTTTGCAAGATAATACATTACTATAAGAATTTATAGAGTAAAAACAAACATCAGACTTTTTAACTTAATTATACTTACTGAATTGTGCTGTATGTTGCGTCAATCAACATTACGTATGGAAACGCCTTAAGCAGTTTCATCGACTCTGGGCTTGCGAAGAACACATCTGTGATCTTATTTGTCACTTCATCGCTCTTGTGTCTTACGAAGTAGTTCAACTCCTTCGAACGATAGAAGAATTCTTGGATCACAGTTCTTCCCTCCATCCTCTCTGTTCTGAACTTGTTACAAAAGTTGTACACTTGTGACTTCTTAGTCATGTTGTCAGGAGATTCATTGAGCCTTGTGTACATCTGTATTGGTCTAGCATTTCCCTTCCTCATGTCTAGTAACACCTTTTCCTCCTCAGGTGTAAGTCTTCCAGCAAATGCGTTACCGTGTAAGGATTCACCAATAATATGGTTGTGAGTTCCATGATCAGCCCTTATGATCCATTCCCCATTTTCAGTCTCTCTACATGCAATCTGAAATTTGCAACCACATTTCTTTGTGTGGGTGAATTTCCTAGTTCTCCCAACTGAATCAGGAATGTAATGTCCACTGTGCTCGCATTTAAGCCAAGACCTTCCTAACTTCCCTTTGAAGTCAGTTCTACCAACCTTCAACATGAAGTTATGAGTTTTACCAATATCTCTTGCCCACTGTTCTGCTTCTGCTCTTGAGCTGAAGATCTTATCAGTGACGAAAACTTCTGAATAATCTAATGATATATGTGGGTCCTCATAAGGCACAACACTGTCAAACTGTGGTACTGTCTTCAATTTCGGGAAATACTCAATGTCTTGATATGGTTGCGATAAAGATTGGTATTCAGGAACATTAGATCAATCAGTTTGATGAGAATGATATGGAGGAGGTTCAAGCTGAGAGACTATTGGCGGAATATCAAAATCCAAACCAAGATCAAACGAAGGCACTCCATGAGGTCCAAAAGGAATATCGGCATTGATCGATAAGTTTCTTAAACGATTGAACGCTGGACTATTATTCTGTAAAAACAACAAAATAAATAAAACTGCATTCAGAAACCAGATTTTTCCACCTTCGTCACGAATAAATCATGGACCTTCGTCACGGATAAAAGCACTAGTTACGTGACGAAGAAATTTGCACATTTCTTGTGCAAATACCTTCGTCACGAATGTCTAGCAAACTTCCGTCACGAATGTCTTACTTAGTTTCGTGACGAATGTCATATTTACCCCATTTCAAATTGTTTTTTACACTTTTTTACCCCTAAATTCGAATCAAACCCTAAATTCCAACACAAACACAAATTTTCACACAAACCCTAACTTCAACATCATATTCAAATTTCCACACAAACACAAATCATGCTCCTAGTATGTAACAACTAAAATAAACATATTACAACTTGATTTTCACACATTCAACACAAACAACTAACTTCAAACTATTCAATTTCATAAAAAAACATATATTTTACCTACAAACCCTAACATTAACATTATTAAAAACAACTATAACATACCTCATTGTAGTTCCCCCACGATGGACCATCTTCATCAACATTTTGGTGTATGTAATCATCCCAATTTGACATTTTCAATTGAACAATGTGTTTGAATGAAAGTGTTTAGGGTGAAATGAAGTGAAAAATTTAGAGAAGTGAAATATATGAAGTGAAGAGGTAGAAGAAGAAGGTGGTTCGGTTAACTTATGGTAATTAAATGCAGTTGGTGTGGATTAGACATAATAGCTTTACTTTTGCAGATATAGCTACCTTCGTCACGTATCTTTTATGGTTCTTCGTCACGAATGTTTTTAAGATCTTCGTCACGAAGGTTCACAATACATTCGTGCCGAAGGTATGGTGAAATACATTCGTGACGAAGGTATGGTGAAATACATTCGTGACGAATGTATGGGTGTGCTAAATAAAATTTGAAGGTGTGCTAAATAAAGGCTTTGTAGATATATTGTTGTTGTAAAAACAATTGGACGTGAACAAATGATGAGATAGAATTGCTAGATCATACTTCCCCTAGCTACGACCTATTGTGTTGCTGCTCAATCAAATATTCAATAGCATGGAAGAGTAGATAAGCACAAAAGAGTGCTGCGTTGTCTCCATTGCAAAATTTGATACTAATTACAACTAACCCAACCAAGTAGGCCCAAACGCAATGTCGCCAATGGAATACATATCCTGATTAAATTCCAAATTAAATACATCTATATGCTCCTATGATATACGGAACGCCACATATTTTTTATATGGCAATGGCTATATGCACGCGAATCGATGCATATATGCACGCGATTCTGTGCGCGCAACTTATGCGCACGCATATGTGCGCAGTTCTTATGCGCATACGTGTTTTACGGGGTATTACGGGTACTTTTCGTAAATTTTCAGAGTCTGTAACACCTTGTGCGCCTAACTACTGCGCACAGGTTGAGAATCTGTGCGCCGTGTTTCTGCGCACTCTTCAGACATAATAGCCGTTGAAATTTTTGAAAAAAGTAGCCGTTAAATGTAAAACTGTGCGCTGAGGTTCTGCGCACAGGTGCTTTAGGGTTTGTGTTTGTGCGCAGATGGTTAGCGCACGGGTCTTTACAGTTTCATTTGGACCACAACGGTCATAAATGTGCCTATATAAAGCCACAATCTCTTCGTTTCCAACAAATTCATTCAACACCTCTTCGTTTTCCAACAAATTCATTCAAAATGTATCGTCGTAATCAAAACTCTCGTATGTTAGAGTTGATTAATCAAAGTTGTGAAGATAGTGATGAAGAACACGATTGGGATAGCGGATCACAAGAAGAGGAAGATGACCCGAACGACGACGAATGGTTGGATGGTTTCTTAGAAGACGAAGAGTTCGGCGACTGGGATCCGAGTGGTGAATTTGTGGTTAGTATAATATGTTATAATTTGAAACATATGGTAGCGTAATTAGTTTCAAATTAGTTTCATATGCTAGAATAATTAGTTTCATATGCTAGAATAATTAGTTTCATATGCTAGCCTAATTAGTTTCATATGATAGCCTAATTAGTTTCATATGATATCCTAATTAGTTTAAAGTAATGATTCGTATTTTGCCTTGTTATTTTGGTAGTAGTGTAATTGTTGCTCTACAATTACGTATAGGGGAAAGATTATTCGGATTATTTTAGAACCGCACAATATTGGGATACTCCGCAAGAATTGTACGAGTGGGCGAGAGATAGAGGAAAGGAGTTAGTGATAGCTTTGGTAACGCGTAATTCAAGTCCGTACCAAATAAGTATTGTGTGCGATAGATTTGGAAAACCAAGATCTGGGAGGCCAAAGGTGAACAAAGAGAATCCAGAGTTGGCTGTTCCTAGGCTTAGAAAGTCGAAGTCGAAGAAGTGTGAGTGTAGATTTCAGCTACTAGCAGTGCGAAAGAAAAACATTCCCGGGGTCGCAGGAGAAAAATGGATTTTAGGTGTGATAGAAGGTCGGCATAACCATGTGCTACTTGCTAGTTTTCATGGGAATGCATTCATGGGTCGAATGACGGAGGAGCAAGAGCTTTGTGCTAGGCGGTGGGGAGATCGAACTGGACGCAAGACGCCAAAATAAATTATCTCTAAATTGAGGGAGAAGTACCCTGGTAATGTTACTTCAAGGAGACAAGTTGCAAACTTTTTGCAGAAGGTGAATTACGAAGATCGCGGAGAGCTAAACGTGACACAGTGGTCGCTTAAGTTTTTGCGAGACCACGACTACGTAGTTCACCCACATAGAGACACGACAAACGGAGAGGTTGCAATATTATTCTTTGCTAACCAAGAGTCGTTGCGTTTGTTGAAGAAGTACCCGTACGTGGTAATTATCGATGCGACGTACAAGACAAACAAGTAAGTCTCTACAATACCTTGGTCGATATTTAGTTCGGATAATGATATATCTTCTGTAGTGATATATGTTAATGTTTCAATAGATATGAAATGCCGCTCGTAGAGATCGTTGGATTCACCAGTACACACAAGACGTTCAACATCGCGTATGCATTCACTAAAGCGAAAAGGATTTATCATTACACATGGATAATGATTCAATTGAAGTCATTATTCATAGATTTGGGAGTGATGCCAACGGCTATAATGACAGATTGCGAAGACGCGCTGATAAAAGGGATAAAGACTGTTTTCGGGAGCGAAGTTCAACATCTGTTGTGTTGGGTGCATATCAAACACAACATTGAGGCACATGCTTCGACCATCCTAAAGAGACAAATTAAAGTGGAAGCCTTTGCAGGACAATGTTGGGGACTATTTTGCTCAGCTACTGAAGAGACCTATGAACTGCGGCTCGAACAGTTGAAGAGATCTTGGAAGAGCGGCCTTGTGGGATACGTCGAGAGAACATGGCTTAATCCTCACAAGACAAGTATAGTGAGGGCTTGGACAGATCATAAGCTTCATTTCCTTACGAGGACTTCAAACAGGTAAATATTGATATTTTTTAGTTAAAGACGATTATATCATAACGGCGTACTTTCTTAACTTACCAACTTAACTGTTTTTTAGAGTTGAAGGGATGCACAAGGTTTTGAAAGATATTATTGGTTCCAGCAGAGGGGGCTTTAACAGAGTGATCGTACGGATCCATCATTCAGTACTCCTTCAGATTGATTCAATTAGGGCGAGCATGAACATGTCTCTCTCCAAACGACCAACTGATTTTGATGATCCAAACATGCATCCGCTTGGAAGGGCTATTTTTTCCCGACTATTCTACAAAGTGTCAGACAGGTGTTTTGATCATTTGTTGGCTACTTATGAGATCATGTTGACGGGGAAATTTCCTGAACAATGCACCGACCATTGGGTGAGGAACTGTCTTGGGTTGCCGTGCGTCCATCAAATTGCACACGCTATCATTTCAAACACACCCCTGATTGAGGATGACATTCACCCGTTCTGGAGGGATTTGCATTGGGATGACACTCCTGAAACAGAAGACGACCCAAATCTGAAGGTCCGAATGAACATTATAGAGTTGCGACTCCATGAAATGTTCACCAAGTTGGAACTTGGAACCTTGAAGAAAAGCACGGCATACCAGCTAGGTGAGTTGTATCAGGACTTGGAGCATCCTGAACTAACTACCTTGAAAGAACCGACAAATGTGAGAAGAAAAGGCAGGCCAAAGGGTGCAAAGAACAAGGATAAGGAGGAGGTTGACAGTGAAAATGACAAGGAGGATGACATAAAACAAGAAGATATGGAGCAGTATGAGATGGAGGAGGCAAAGCAGAAATCAAAAGGAAAGAAGAGTACAAGAGCAAGACGGTCAGGTCGTCCTAAAAAGGAGGAGGATGACAGTGAAAATGACAAGGAGGAATCGAGAGAGAAGAGTTATTTTGAGCACAAACAAGAAGAGCTGAAGAAGTATGAGAAGGAGGAGGCAAAGCAGAAATCAAAAGGAAAGAAGAAGGCAAACAATACAGGAGCAAAACGACCAGGTCGTCCTAGAGAGCAAACAACGACATCACTTCCCGTGGTCATTGAGGCCGAGGAGTTGCATTCTCAACCCATGCCCGACCTATCACAGCCTGAAGGATCAAACTACACTGACTTCGATCAGTGCCCTGAAGAACTTGGTGTTCCTCTCATTCATAGGGGGGTTGACTTCGGCATTGACAATTTGGATGATTTTTGGCTTCCATACATCACAGATGTTAGACAGGTACGTTCTGACGGACATTGTGGTTATAGGTCGATGGCCTTACTTCTGGGAAGAAAAGAACAAGAGTACGGAAACATTCGGCGTGAGCTGGTAACGGAGCTGCTTCAGAACCGAGAATTGTACGATCCTATTCGTTGTCGTCTTCGTCCGGGTACTTGGGAGGATCTTATTCTCCAAGTTAACCATTGCAGAAGCCCTTGTTCAGAACTGTATTGGTTGCACTTTCCACTGATGGGCTTAGTGTTTGCCACCCTATACCAAGTTGGTCTCGTGTTATTGTGTTGGGATGCTCCGACCTTTTGCTTACCGCTAAGGTGTAGAACAGAAAACGCTGATCCTCCACGACAGATTTTCGGCATGGCACACGTAGGCAACCGTGACCACTTCATACCGGTAAAGTAGACAATTGTACTTGATACTTGTGTAATCATAGTTTTTTGTTTAATGTCTTAAGTCGATTGTGTTTATATAGGTGGCGTTGATGGTTGGTTCGCCACTACCGCATACTCCCGGTTCGTGGAAGAAACACGTAGATCCAAACATTCAATGGTGGGAAGAAACATTTGGGGACAATTTGAGGATGTATCGAGAGTACCGCATTTCAAATGGCCGGGCACCAGATCCATTCATGTATAAAGGAGGGACCAAACCCGTTCACATATCTGACTGAGTGAGATTGTCATGTAATAATTAGAAGACGCATTGGAATTTCTTAGTTTGTAATGCCTTGGTTTTTAATGTTTCGTATTTGTTATTTTGGTAGTAGTGTAATTGTGCTTTATATAACAATGAATGGATCAGATTGCATTGTTATTTTAGTAAAGTAAAAAAGGCAATGGAACCTTTCTCAAAGGCATTAGGCCAATTTGTGACGGCGAGATTGAGAAACTTGTATGGATTTGGTTTAGTGCAGAAGTTGTGTGGAGTTGGATTTATAGAAAGGGTGGAGTTGGTGCAAATTATTAAGGGCGGAGTGACCGATGAGATGAAAGAAAGAAAGAGGTAGAAAACTCTAACCTCAAAGCTGGAGTGAACATGAAGAGCTTGTGAGTTTCTGGAGGATGAATTTAACCTATGGATGCATGTCTAACACTATTAAATATTAAATGGTGGTAGTTGAGGATTTATAAGGCAAATTCTGATAGATATTGACATTGACACTACAAAATTAAGTATTGTTGTCCACCACATTTCCTGTATACTCCGTAATACAGGAAATTACTCGATCAACTTACTCGATTAATAGATATTGACATTGAATGGATCAGATTGCATTGGAATTTCTTAACACGTTCAAGAGACAAAGAAGCGACAATGAAAATACATAATGAAAGTACATAATGAAAGTACGTAATGAAAGTACACAATGCTCATAACATTAGATGTCTACGATTTAGGCGTCGTCGGCAGAAGAGGAAGAGCAGTCGGAAGCATAGACGATACTACAAACCATCAACCGCAATTCTTTTTCTTTAATCTTAAACCTTTCCATCAGGACCTTCACTCTATTGTCACTCTTCTTTTTCTTGATGATTAATTTCGTGATAGAACGTAAAGCAGTAGGGGTATGCTCTGGATCAATAAACCTGATTCCGAAGAAACAATTGCATGCATAATGCCTTCGTCCATACTGGTCAGGCATGTCTTCGTCATTGTTAACGTAAACATTACACATTTGGCGACACCTTTTTGTACCAGTACACATTATCTGTGGAGGGTCAGGCTTCACACGTCTTGGGGATGATGATGATGCCATATTCGTAGTTATGTTCTTCGAAATAAGTAAGTAATAAAACTTTAGTTATAAACATGAAAGCATATACAAAAAACAAAGCATGTACAAAAATGAACAAAAGAAAAATTTACCGGTTAGTAGGGAAACTTCGATTTTTGCTCTAGTTGAGATGGATGAACTAGTTGAGATGGATGAAGAAATCACCACCTTCAAACCGTTGGTTTTATAGGAATTTATGTATATGGTGCGCGTTGCTTCTGCGCACAAGGAGTTACCGATTCAAAATAACGGTAACTAAAAGTGCGCTATGTAGCTGCGCACAAATTTTTAACGGTAATTTTCTGTGCGCGTTACACCTGCGCACCAAAAGTTACAGATTCAAAAAGTTACAGAATAGGTGCGCTTTACCTTAGCGCATGGCTGAAATTTCTGTGCGTTCTACCACTGCGCACTATACTCTTCATTCTTCGAAATAGTTGCGATATGAAGGGTCTAGCACATCGATGTGGATTATGTTTTTAAAACTTATACAATTATGTGTTATTAGGCATATAAAGAGTGTATAAGGTCTCCCCTTCACAAAAAGTTGATCGAAAATACGCGAAAACGCAAAAACGCCTTATCGGTCCTGATGGCCTGTTAAGGTCGAGAATAGGCGTTTCGATGCCCAAACGACGTCGGAATGCAATGAAACTTGTTTTCAATGCATATTATAGCTATTTAACCTTGTCGGTAAGTTCGAGTCAAAAACTCGAGCTCTTCGAGTAACACCTCCTTTGTAAACCTTCACTAGTCTTTCATTCTTCGAAATAGTCGAAATAGTTGCGATATGAAGGGTCTAGTACATGGGTGTTGATTATGTTTTTAAAACTTATACAATTATGTGTTATTAGGCATATAAAGAGTGTATAAGGTCTCCCCTTCACAAAAAGTTGATCGAAAATACGCGAAAACGCAAAAACGCCTTATCGGTCCTGATGGCCTGTTAAGGTCGAGAATAGGCGTTTCGATGCCCAAACGACGTCGGAATGCAATGAAACTTGTTTTCAATGCATATTATAGCTATTTAACCTTGTCGGTAAGTTCGAGTCGAAAACTCGAGCTCTTCGAGTAACACCTCCTTTGTAAAACTTATACATATGACCGTTTCGTGCGCATAACATCTGCGCACATGATTCTTTGCGCATTATATCTGCGCACGGTTGAAGACCGTTAAAATATGACCGTTGCGTGCGCATAACATCTGCGCACATGATTCTTTGCGCATTTTATCTGCGCACATGATTCTTTGCGCATTTTATCTGCGCACGGTTGAAGACCGTTAAAATATGACCGTTGCGTGCGCATAACATCTGCGCACGAAACGGTCATATTTCACCAACAAAAACCGAAGCTATAAAAGGGGGTTGCACTCACCTCAATTCACCAATCTCACCATCTCTCTCTTAACCTCACCAATCTCACCATTTGTCTCTTAACACTCGCTATGTCGCACAGTTCATCATCAAGCAACGCTGCCCTTTTTTATTGTAAATGTGATCGACCAGCGGTAATGAGGAGTTCAGAATCTCGAAGAAACCTCGCTCGAAGGTTCTGGACATGCGCTGGTACTGGTGGTTACATTTGTGAATTCCGCGAGTGGATCGATCCACCACACCCTTGTTACTCCTTAGCTGCAATAAGAGATCTATTCTCGAAGATACGTACGTTGGAGGAGGAAAACGCCGATCTTAAGGCGACCCTGGCTTCCAATCGTTAGTTAGGTGGTTGTTTTAATCGTTAGTTCGTTGTTGTAATTGTTAGTTAAGTGGTTGTTGTAATCGTTAGTAAACAAGCATAGCACTGGACAAAGAGAAGTTGAGGAGGGACAACCTATAAAGATCCCCAACCGATATTGGTTTCGATGTTCGGATTTAGCAAAATGTACGAACTAGTAAGAGTTTGAAAACTGGTTATTAGTTGGTACATATTGCCGACTCCGAACATCGAAACCAATCATCGGTTTGGGGATCTTCATAGGTTGGTCTTCCTCACCATCTCTTTGTGTAGTGTTGTTGTTGAAATTTGTATTTCGTTTTCAAATCAATATAGTTTTTCACGTCTTGTTGTTCAGATTTGTATTTGCATTATTGTTTGGAGTCGTTTTGAATATTCAAACAAGCAAAACATAAAATTTAAAACCATCACACAAGAAAAATGCATACATAAAACATCAATCATACATAAAACATCCATCAAACAAAAACAGACGTCAAGCGTCTAATCCTGAGTCTCCTGAGTATAAGGCGGAGCATCTTCCCGAGGCACATCACCCTGAGTCATATCATCTTGGTGCGCATCCTCCTGAGTGCCGCATCCACTCCCCTGGCCACTCTCATGAACAGAATCTCGGAAAACAGGAGGTGGTGGTGGTGGTGGCATCCGCGATGCACGTGGGGGAGATGGTGCCAAAGGTGCCTGAGGTGCCTCTAAGATTGCAAGCCAACCACGAATCACATCTTCAGTGGCCCAAGGTCGATCCGAGATAGGGGAGTCTAGAAAAGAGTGCATCATGGCTTGAAGGATCTGACAACGCTGCAAACGAAACATAAATTTAATCGTTAGTTAAGGTCTAAAGCTAAGTTTTGTACAAACTTTATAAAATTTTACATACCGCTAATGCATCGATAGGCACCGGGGTATATCCATAGCGAGGCGGGCGATCATGTCTCTCAGATGATGGATCGACGACGGGATGTGAGAACTCGTCCAGCCAATCCATATAGTCATCAGACATCTTCCATGCTGGCTCTGCAACCGGCCCATCCAGATCGATCAGAGGCCTCGGCTCTGCGTCCCATGCAAGAAGAAGCTCAGGTGCATAAACGACGTCATACCTCGTGCAACCCATGGGCCGATGAAATGACAACGGCTGAATGGGTGGGTCGGGAACGGGCTGAGCCCGCCCAAACTGCCGCAGGACTCTCCTAGGGTTGTAGGCCTCATGAAATTTCCAGATGCTCAATACGCCCTCAAATCTCGTAGGAGAAACCTCTGGTGAGTTGAAGTCCAAATCTCTCCATGGCTGCCAGTTAACCTGAAACAAATAACAAGCCAAATTAGACACGTATTGCGGTAATGAAATAAAAAATATAAGAAATTAAATCCAAACCTGCTCATATCTCATGCTGTCGAGCATGCGACGGATGGCAACCAAACGCCCAGTATCCGAGCTAAGTGGTGTATACAATCCTACAGCAGCATCTCCATGGGCGAATGCAGGGTTCGTGACAAAGTGATCACGAAAATGAGGAAAGTATGCCCAGATCCAGCACTACATATAAACAATTACAGATTATTAGTAAAACTACGTGAATAGTTAGGAGTTATTCACCAAGACGTTAACGACAAGATCTTACCCTCAGAAGAATCCCACATGAACCAATGGTTGCCGTCTCGACTCTAGATGCAGACCCTAAATTGCGATACACTAACGCAAGTATGCCGGCTCCCCATGCAATGTCCCCTGTACGATCATGGTTGAGAACAAGCGCCGCGTACTGGACCTTGACACCCTTTGTCGACCTGTCCACCAAGACAGTCGAGCCCAGAAGCAAAAGGAGATACAGAGTGGCAATGTGACTCTCATTCCTGACTGGCGCATCAAACAAAACTTCCAACCGAGCATTGAGGGCACCGAAATGAATGCCACCTGAGCTATAACATGCCTTCATGTCATCAGCCTCCTGACCCATAGCGTCCGCAAGCGCCGCATAGATCTGGTCATCTGTCATAGGTGAATTGCAGCTACGACCATGTATACGGACTCTGAGGATCTGCATCACGTCATGTAGGCAGATGGTCATCTCAGCAAATGGCATGTGGAAAGTGTTGGTCTCTGGATGCCACCTCTCCACAAAAGCAGAAATCAATGCAGCATCGATCTGAGACGCTATGCCCACTCGGCGCAGCTCTGTCAGCCCAGAACGCTCAGCAAGCCTGAACCATGTACCCTCCTCAGCTGAAATATGATGCTCATAATCATGAACCTGTGCAGATCTGTACATCACCCTCAGGAGCTTCCTAGCCTAAATAAGTACAGAAAAAAATTTGCGTCCGGTTAGGAAATAAGAAACGTATAACTTATTATAAGCATTCAGATCAATGTTATTGAACATACCGGATCTAACGGAGCCGCCTCAGCCTCGGCCTCATCCCCGTCCCCATCCTCTGGCTCATCCTCTGCCTGAATATCTCCTACTCGTCGTCTCTGCCTGGGACGACGACCACCTCTAACTGGAGCCGCAACCTCCTCACCAACAACCTCCTCAACTGCAGCCCCCTCAGCGACTCCCTCAGCAGCAACACCCTCACCACCAACTCCCTCAGCACCCTCCTGACCTCTCCCTCTCCCTCTCCCTCTACCTCTCCCTCTCCCTCTCCCACCACCTCGGCCTCTGCCTCGGCCTACAGCTTCCCCCGCACGGGCACGCTTCCTAACCTGCACCGGGGGCACCAATGGTACATCGGGAGCGGGCCCTGGAAGAGGACCACGCGACCATATCCATCTCGCTATATGTGTCTCATAAGAACACAATAGGTGAGGCGCACGTGGACGACAAATGTCCTGCATCGACTCCCCGAGCCAAGGAAAATATGTCTGTGGGGCATGGTCATCGTCGTCTAAATCTCCCGACACTGGCTCTGAAGATGCGACTGGCTCTGCAGATGCGACCGTAGGAGGAGAAGCATCCTGAAACAGAGGTGCGTCCTGGATATCATAGTCATCCGTGGTCACCTGCGCCTGTACTGGTGTGGGCTCGATAGGGTCGAACGCAGTAACATATCGACCAGGATAATCTACGTCGTCATGGAAATCTCCTCTCTGTCCATCCATCTCCATATGCGAACCATCTATCTCCTGCTGCTGCAGCTGTGCCTCCTCGTACTCATTCCCTGGCTCACGGCGCTCAGGTGATCCGGTGCCGAAAAATCGTTCGAGGGACTCGAACGATAATCGCACACCGGCTGCCACATCATGTCGACGTGGAAGCCGTTCCGCTACTGGTGCGGGCATCGTGTTGCCCGTCTGATCCATGACGGCTTGTATAGTCTACATGTTTTTACATTTTTAGTATGACTAATTCATACTAAAATATTCGGAAATAATTTGCAACTTCGTAATCAAATTCGAGTCTTTATATCTACGAAAACTAAATTTTTTAATATAAATTGTTAGAAATTTAACAATTAAGCCATAACTAGTTATGACTGTTAAGTTTCTAATATTTAATTCATAATTACTAAAAAATAAACATCTCAACTAATACGAAATAATAATCACTACTATTACTAAAAAATTACAATTAATATGAATTCATAATAATTCGATTAGGCATTCGATTAATGCATAATAATCTGAAACTTAATCGTAATTATAAAAAAATACGATTAATAAGAATTCTAATATTTAATTCATACAAAACTGAAATTTAATCGTAATTATGAAAAATTACGATTAAATTACAATTAATACGAATTCTAATATTTAATTTAATTCATAAAAAACTGAAATTTAAACGTAATTATGAAAAATTACGATTAAATTACAATTAAGATACGAATTCTAATATTTAATTCATAAACTTAAATTGAATCGTAATTATTACAAAAATAAATTACGAATAAATTTCCAAAATTAAATACGATAAATATTTAAAAAAAGCGGGTTTAGAAATTTTATACCGAATAAAGATCATGCGGTGTCTCCGGAACCCGAGTCGCCGGAATAGTCGCCGGAGGAGCGTTTGCCGCTGCCAACGCGGCTCGAGTCGCATACCGCCGGCCACCTCCATCCACCAACGCTTCATCGTCGGACAAGGTCGCCGGAGGTGGCTCCGTTGGGACGGAAGTCGCCGGAGGTGTTGGGATTGGGACGAAAGTGGTGTGGTCGGGACCGGAAGAATGAGGGGGTTCAGAATCCATTGACGGAATTGTGTTTAGACGAGGGAAACGCTCGGAAATGGAGGAAATTGTAACGGCGCCGTCGAGCTACAGTAGAAAATAAAGAAAGAAGGAGGAAGAAGAAGAAGTTGCGGCGCGCAGGGTTCTTCTGCGCACTAATATGTGCGCACAAGTTCAGCGCACACGTTCGGGAATCCGAAACGTTGTGCGCTGAACTTTTGCGCATTATATCTTATGTGCGCTTGGTTACTGCGCACACATTTGACAGAAATCGTCAGAATTTTCACATTTATCCCGAAAATACCCTTGTGCGCAAGAAAACTGCGCACTAACTTATGCGCATAACATCTGCGCACCAAATCGCGTGTATATAGAGAAAAAGTCGCGTGGATATAGGCGTTTCGTTTTTATATTTAAATGTATGACAACGTGTTTCAACTTACAATATGATCATCTGACTTGCAAACAAAGTACAGGAAACCGCCATGGTGTACCTATAGGCTATAGGCTATAGCATTATTTTTATTTTTATTGGTTTCTCACTCTAGTTTAACGTAGAGCACTCTCCTATTACCCTTACAACTAGAGTTCGAGCTACGTGGTATAGTCTATAGCATTAAATATTGGATTCACATTTAATAGACCTAACTTGGTACGGTTACGGTTACGGTTATGAGTTTTTCTAACTTCGGTTAACCGATTAACCGAGGATATATAAAATATAATTTTAATATTAGAACTATATAACTAAAAAAGATAAGTGTAATAGATTTAAGTATAAACTTTTAGTTTTAATTTAAAACAAGAAATAAAAAAGAAAAGGGAAAATATGCTTTATAAACTCGCGATCTTAGACAAACTCACAGTCTCACATTCTCCTACCTTCCCTTTTACTATGATATTAATATTAATTAATAAAACTTAAATATAATGCTGCTTATTTATCGTATAATAATAAAAACATAAAATGTCAAGTCTTCCCCCTTTTAATTCGTCTAAAGCCGAAGTTCACATTCGCCTCACAGTTGGAATGACATGTCTATTTTACACTATTTTATTTAATTATCTATATCTTATCTATATAAAGATTGGCTATCCAATGTCAAAATTGAATGAAATTGGTACCTCATAAATGTTGCTCCCTCCATTGATAAATTTAGGATTTCACTAAATAAATTTACATCAACCATTTTTTCTAATTTAAAAAGATGTCCAAAAGATCAAAACGAAGCGTTTTGCTAACAAATTAAACACCCTCCTTTTTTTTCTTTCATTAGATCTGTGGTAAAACTGTACAACGGTTAAAATTTTCCAAACTAGAGATTCAATTGTTTTAAATTTTAAGTAAAAATGTGATATACTGATTATACTCCTCTGGTTTAGTATCATATAAGTAGTTAGCTTTTTAATATATTTTTTAAAAATTCAATTTACACAACGGTAATTAATTACTAAGTAATTAATATAATTACATGAAGTTGGTTTGATTTTATTTTTCATGTAATATAACGTAAGTCATTTTATCCTTTTAATTTTATAGACAAACTAGACTAGGTCTCGCGCCATGCACGGGTTTATATAACTCGATATAGTGAATTAGTAGTAAGGAGTATTATGTAATATAAAATTTTATATGAAAATAAGTTTATATCTTAAAATGATATTGATATATAATTAAGTTTTTACATTTTAAATATAATAAACAACGAATATACATGAATTTTTAATACCAAAAATCTTATTTGATCAAATTATCATAGGTCAATTTTTTAAAAATTTAAATAAATTGATTTCAACATATATAAAAATATATAATTGAAAACACTACAATAACACAAAAGTATAATTATTTCTCTTATTTATTAAGAAATCAATCTTTTTGTGATACGTCATATCATAAAAATAAAATATATATTTGTAAAATAAAATAATAGGATATTGGGAGGTCAAAATCTAGAAAATTAACACATAAAAATCTTTTTGTAATCTGAAAGATCTTAAGCAATCTTTTTGTAATATTTTTGCACACGATTTTCCAAATTTAATTAATTTTTTTTGAGAAAATTTCAATAAATTATAAAAAATCGTGACTAATGAAATAACGACAGGTGGATGGCCTGAATGAAGAGTATGCCACGTGACATAGCTAGAATTGAAGAAATGTAATTTGCTTTAGTAGTTATATAGAGATTTTTTCTATTTTATTCTTGAATTTTGGTAAGAAAAGTAAGAAGTGTGTTAAACAGAGAAACATGATTATTAAAAATGTAAGGAAACTAAATGTAATTTTTACATACAGAGTTTTTAGAATTTTTTTCTGAAATAAGCATTTTACCCGAAAAAATTCCCGACGTAGGCTCTTTTCAAAACAATTTCCCAAAATAGGCACTTATTAAAGCTTCGGGAATTTTTTACGTGGGAGAGACGCTGGTTGAACCAGCGTCTCTCCTTTGAAGCTGAAGCTAATTTTTTTTTTACTTTTTTATGTATAAGAGACGTTGGCTGGACCATCGTCTCTTATACATGTTAGTTTTTTAACATTATTTCCAAATTTTTTTTGTAGTTTTTTTTTTTTTTTAAGGCAATGTATAAGAGACGTTGGTTGAACCAGCGTCTCTTATACGGTGAAACATAAAAAAAAATGTATATGAGACGCTGGTTCGACCAGCGTCTCATATACAAAGAAGTTTTTTTTTTTATTTGCACATGTATAAGAGACGCTGGTTCGACCAGCGTCTCTTATACAATATTTAATTAAAAAAAAAGTGATGTATAAGAGACGCTGGTTCGACCAGCGTCTCTTATACAAATTTTAATTAAAAAAAAAATTGTGATGTGTAAGAGACGCTGGTCGAACCAGTGTCTCTTACACAGATGCAATTAAAAAAAAAATGTGTTGTGTAAGAGACGCTGGTTCGCCCAGCGTCTCTTACACTAAACCCTAATTCAAAACCAGCCGCTGTTTCGGTTTGACCGGGTTTCAAATTGAAATTGGAATTGAATGCGTGTGGTTGGGAGATAGCAGTTACAGCCTTTAAATTCATCCCTTCTTTCACGTTTTTACTGCCATTCTTCTACTGCCATCCTTCTTCTACTGCCATCTTCTTCTTCTTCTTCTTGTTTTCTTTTCAGTCGTTCCAGCCCCTTCTTCTTCTTTTCTTTTCATTCGTTCCAACAACAACAACAGCAATGCAATAGACGGGTGATCCAGGTAAATCTTCATTTCTTTTTCTCTTCTTAAAAAATTTTGGATTCATTTAAACAGTGTAATTCCATTTCTTCTTCTCTTAATTAATTTTGTTCATTGTTATTTTATTGTCATACTAGCAACAATCTTCGTTCCAAAATCAGCAAGAAACAGACTGGGTGAACGGACGAGCGGACGTGAACGAGCGGGTGAACGTTTTTCAACAGAGAAAACGTAAGAAAATTTCTGCACTCATTTTATTTATAAATCTATGAATATGTTTCAGAAAAAAGGTTTTAGAAAATAGTTTTATAGAAGTAGGGTTAAAAACGAATTTTAAAATGATAATAGGGTAAAAAACCAATTTTATATGATAATAGGTTTAGGTATTTTTTTAAGAATTTTTTAATGATAATAGAATTGAAAACGAAATTTATATTATAATAGGTTTAAAAACGAATTTTATAATTATACTAGGGTTAAAAACGAATTTTATATGATAATAGGTTTAAGTATTTTTTTTTAGGAATTTTTAATGATAATAGGAATAAAAACGAATTTTATATTATAATAGGTATAAGTATTTTTTTTAGAAATTTTTAATGATAATAGGATTAAAAACGAAATTTATATTATAATAGGTTTAAGAATTTTTTTATGAATTTTGTAATGGTAATAGACTTAAAAACGAATGTTATATGAAAATAGGTTTAAAAATAAGTAGTTGAAAATAGTTGGCTTCACTTGAATGTGGTTTGATTTGATATTATAATAGGTTTAAAAAACGATTTTTTTTATGATAATATGTGGCTTCACTTGAATGTGGTTTGATTTGGCTTGAATTTTATGATAAAATGTGGCAATCAAAGTAAGTAGTTGAAAATAGTTGGAAATAGTTGAAAATAGTAATTATGTATAAACAATCAAAGTAATTAGGTTTAAAAAGATTTAAACCACAATTACTTTAAATTTAAAGATAAAATAATTTTATGATTAAATTTACCTTGACATTTTAGAATGGAAGGTGGATACAACCCCCAGTGTGGAACCTCATTCACCAGATTACTCTCAAATGTTCAATCTGGAGTAATGAGTGGATCACAAATGGTAGTACATGGAGAGGGAAACAATGATCACGAGGATGCGTTTGTCGATGCGTTTGGTCTTGATCACAATGATGACATCGATCAATTGTCAGAGGACGAGGATGTCAATGAAGCTGATATAGCTAGGGTTAACATGATTAGAGAAGCAGCGCAAATCACCCCGAGTTGGAATATGACTGGAGAACCTGATCCAGCATTGATGAACTCATGGCAAACTTGGATTGGAATGGATCCACTGCCAAATCAAGATGAATTTTGCAAAGGACAACTTTTTAGTTCACTCGAGCAGTTGAAAAGAAGAATTGTAGTGTACTCAGCATCCAAGGGGAAGGAGTATAAGGTGAAAAAGGTCAGAGATCGATGGTACACAGTTGTCTGCGTGCAAAAAGACGAAGGATGCACATGGAAACTATCGGCTCATAAAGTCGGTGAGCTTGACAATGTGTGGAAGATAAGCACATACAAAGGTCCTCATGTCCCTAGCTGCGTAAGAGATGTCATGCATATGGATAATCGTAATATCTCGCAAAAGTTCATCGCTGAAGAAATAGTTTCGCTTATCCGAGTTGACAAAGCATTGAAACCCAGGACCATTATGCAGATAATACAGAATTCGTATCAGGTCTCCATTACGTACAAAAGAGCATGGGGTGGAAAACAAAAGGCAATAGCTTCCATTTTCGGTGATTGGGAGGAATCATATGCTATTTTGCCTCGGTTTATGGCTGCAGTTGTACAGTCCAATCCTGGTACTGTTGTCGAATGGAGTACGGTACCAAGTGCTGATGGGAGTGGATTCATCTTCCGACGTGTTTTTTGGTCATTTGGACAAAGCATCCAAGGTTTCCAACATTGTCGGCCTTTGATTACTATTGATGGAACTCACATGTATGGAAAGTACAAAGGTACTTTACTTATAGCAATGGCTGTGGATGCAAATCAACAGATTTTTCCTATTGCGTTTGCTGTTGTTGAGAGTGAGAATGGTCACAGTTGGTCTTGGTTCATGGATTTAATTGGTCGTCGAGTAACAGACCGCACTGGTATATGTGTTATATCGGACAGGCATCCGGGTATCCTGAAGGCTATGAGAGAGCTACAGCGTTGGAGAGCTCCAAATGCATATCACAGGTTTTGTGTTCGCCATATTGTTTTAAATTTCAACACAGCTGTTGGAAACAAGCACTTGAAGCGATTACTTGGTGCAACAGCATACAAACATGAAGAGGCGGAATTTGATGCTGGGTACTCTACTTTGTGCTCCAAAAATGTAACGGTAAAAACTTATTTGGAGAACATAGAAAAGGAAAAATGGTCCTTATGTCATGATGGCGGTTCCAGGTATGGAGTGATGACAACCAACATGTCTGAGTGTTTTAATGGGGTGATGAAGGGTTCCAGAAATTTACCTATCATAGGTCTTGTCCAATCGACATTCTATAGACTTAATTCGTACTTTGTAGAGCGTCTTGGAAAGGCAACAGAACGTAATGTGGCAGGGCAACGATACACTAATGCAGTGGAAACGTTGATTGAGCACAATGTTACAATAGCTCGTCGTGCACAAGTAATCTCATTCAACGCATTAAGACATGTATATGAAGTGCATGTTCCACCCGTCCAGGAATACGGCCAGCGCTTACAATACATCGTGGATTTGACTAGTAGGACATGTACTTGTCAAAGATGGAAGAATTATAAGATACCTTGCCCTCACGTCTTAGCAGTGTGTCGCCACAGGAGCTTCTCGTATGTTGAATATGTTGATCCACTTTACTCCATAGAGGCTCTGATGAGGACATATCAGACAGCCTTTTATCCAGTAGGAGATATTTTAGATTGGCCTGTGATTGAGGGACCAACATTGAAGCCATATCCGAATGATCTTCGTGACGTTGGTAGACCAGGAAGGCGGAAAGAGTCTCGATTCCATAATGAGATGGACATTGTTAGTGCTCCAGGGAAAAGCAACTGCAAACTATGTGGGCAAGAGGGACACAACAGGAGGACATGTGCATCACGAGCTAGCAGTTCTGGACAACATAACTAGCTTTACCTAGTTTTCATTGTTGTACTTTATTTGTAGTTGTTGTTTATGAAGACATTTGTAATGATTGTTGTTGTTGTTTATTAAGACATTTGTAATGATTGTTGTTGTTGTTGTTGTTTATGAAGTTGATTGTATTCATGTGTGTTTATGATTGTTGTTTCAATGGCTAGTACATGGAGATTAACCCTGGTCCATTATCGTCTGAGGTGCTTAGTCAGCAAGAACAACACAGATCTTCGGATGTGTGGAACAATGCCGCTTATGTAAGTGTACATTACATGCTTAAATATCGATTTTCACTAGTTAGTTTGTACATTGCATGCTTAAATATCTCTAATTTTCCCTTTCTTTTGTATAGATAATGACACCCTTAGAAACTAGAGTGCATCTCCGACATTGGTTCGATCCCCATCCTAGGGTCTTAGAATACATTCGTCTTGCTGGATTTTATTGCGTATCCCGTCTAGGATCCAAATTCAAACTAGACAAGGAGCTTATTACAGCATTAGTGGAGAGATGGAGACCTGAGACACATACATTTCACTTGCCCGTGGGTGAGGCAACAATCACACTCCAAGATGTTGTTGTGTTGTTTGGACTATGTGTGGATGGCTATGCTGTATCAGGCACTGCAGGTCACCATTGGAGATCAGAAGTCATCCCCTGCTCGGTAAAGATCCAAGTCGATCACTCGGCGGCTCAGCATTGAAGCTTTCATGGCTACGAACAAACTTTAGTGAATTGCCGGATAATGCGGATGAGGAGACGATCAAGTGTTATGCAAGGGCATACATCTTGATGGTAATGGGTGGCCTCCTTTTCTCAGATTACAGTGGAGGCGAAATACAAGTAGTGTATTTGCCGTTGCTGGAGAATCTAGAGTCTGCGGCATACTACAGCTGGGGAAGTGCTACTTTGGCATATCTTTACCGCAACCTATGCAAAGCCTCAGAGAAACATCACTCTCAAATAGGCGGTCCACTGATCTTACTTCAGGTATATAATATAACTTATTAAATTTAAAGTTATCGGTTTTCAGTGGTTAATTAATGTCATGATTGTAGTTATGGGCATGGCAACGCATGCCGATTGGGAGGCCAAGGTTTATCGGGGTCTCAGACCCGGAGCAAGATCTCCTAGCGAGGAGGAGAGATAGAAGGAGGAGAGCTAAGGCTGCCCTATCTGAAGGGTCACAACCTCCACCACTTGATGACCAATTTCTAAATGGTCAAGATTCACTTGCATTGAGGTAACATTCACCATTACTGCATATACATATATCTCGGGCGAGTTTTTATCAATCTCTTTTTTTATTTAGGTGGTTGAAGTGTGATTTCGTATATGATGGTAAAAGTCATGATCTTATGTATTATCGAGATGCATTGGATAGGCTAAGGAGCGATCAGGTTTGTATTTTTTTTAATGTCTAATTACATAATGCATATATTCAACATACTTAAGGTCATTTTATTTTATATTTAGTTTGCATGGGATCCCTACACACCAAGTGAACTAGGGAGGCTTGGTAGAATTTGTTTTTTAGGATGCAATGTGTGGAGGACCCAAACCCCTATGATTTGTTTTGACATAGTTGAGTGGCATCGACCCGACCGTGTGATGCGTCAATTCGGATTTCCACAACATGTGCCGGGTGCATGTGAAAACTATGCTGAGTTGCATTTAGTTAACAGAAGGGGGAAGCATGAGACAGACTGGAGCATATTTCACAAGCAATTTATAGAGTTGTGGAACAGACGTGCGGATTGGATTGCTATGCCTCTGGATGACCCATGTCCTTCAACAGTGGAAGAACGGTATATGAGCTGGTACCGATCAATTACTCGTAGATTTATTAGTCCACATATTCGGCCGCCAGCAGGACAATATCAACCATTGTCTCAAGACTTGTATATGGTGGTGAGTATGAAATATAACATATCAGTTTATATAATATTTACACTGAATATTTCAAACATACTTATGATTTTTTTTTTCCAGGGACAACATGTGACGACGCAAGGGATTGATGTTCTTAACCAATTGTCTGTAGATCAATCATTCTTCTATAGCCAACAAGATCCTCCAATGACTATGTCACCTCCCTATATTCCGCCAGCGTCAGCGTCTACGCCACCAATGTCTTATCCAACATCGTTGATCATAGCCTCTCCAACACCTCCGCCCTATTATTCTTCCTTTCAAGATTTTCCTAGTTCTTCAATCCCGCAACCGTCGTTCTCAGATCTCGGTGAATGTGGATGGAGTTCCTCGTCTCATTATTCATACATGACATCATCAATGCATGCACCAAGTTCATTTATGTCCACTAGTGCTTCAAGTGTATTTATTTCTCCCACCAGGCCAATTTCTAGAGATGAACGTAATATATGTGGGTGGGGATACGAGCCTACGTTAGCACCCGTCCAAGAGCCAAGTAGAGAAGAAGATGATGGTCACACAGAGAGTGAAGACGAAGATTAGAATTATTACATATTTGTTGATTTAAAATTTTATGTTAAACTCTATGATTTTTTATCAGATTTATTACACAATAATTTCATATTTACATTATTATTTCAAATTATTATAAAAAAAACATCGCTGTATATCAGATTTATTACTCTATGATTTTGTTGATTTTTTTTTATGTTTGAACGTATACATGTGCAAATAAAAAAAAAACATCGCTGTATATCAGACGCGGGGTAACATATACATTTTTTTTTTAATGTTTCAACGTATAAGAGACGCTGGTCGAACCAGCGTCTCTTATACATGTGCAAATAAAAAAAAAACATCCCTGTGTAAGAGACGCTGGTTCGACCAGCGTCTCTTACACATCACAATTTTTTTTTAATTATAATTTGTATAAGAGACGTTGGTCGAACCATCGTCTCTTATACATCACTTTTTTTTTTTAATTAAATATTGTATAAGAGACGTTGGTCGAACCAGCGTCTCTTATACATGTGCAAATAAAAAAAAAACTTCTCTGTATATGAGACGCTGGTCGAACCAGCGTCTCATATACATTTTTTTTTATGTTTCACCGTATAAAAGACGCTGGTTCAACCAGCGTCTCTTATACATTGCCTTAAAAAAAAAATTAAAAACTACAAAAAAAATTAAAAACTACAAAAAAAATTTGGAAATAATGTTAAAAAACTAACATGTATAAGAGACGATGGTCCAGCCAGCGTCTCTTATACATAAAAAAGTAAAAAAAAATTAGCTTCAGCTTCGGAGGAGAGACGCTGGTTCAACCAGCGTCTCTCCCACGTAAAAAATTCCCGAAGCTGAAATAAATGCCTATTTTGGGAAATTGTTTTGAAAAGAGCCTACATCGGGAATTTTTTCGGGTAAAATGCTTATTTCAGAAAAAAATTCGAGTTTTTATATTTTTAATATCTATCAAACCCACTAAATATCGGTAATATTAGAGAAAAAGAATAACTTTTATATGATATTTCTATGTACAAGATATTTATTTGATACAAGAATAAAAAGTAGAAGAATATTTATTATTGATTTTACCACAAATAAATTAAATTAATTTAAAATTTAAATGTGGGTTAATATTATATTGAATATGTTTAAATCAAATTGATAATACTCAAGAAAAAGAGAACATAATTTATAATCTTAATTCTAATACGAGCCCCCACGGTAGAAATTTTCTAGTTCCGCCACTGCCGATAACCCCCAATTCCTCGATCCCCACTCTCCCTTTCAAATTCACCGATCAACCTCAATTTTGACTGTGGTAATTTTCTTCTTACATAGATGACAGTGAATGATGTCTACTTGTCTTTTCTCCCCCTCGCGCACATACTTGACCGTATGATTGTGGGGAAAAATCCCGCACTCGGAAAATTTTAATTCGCACCACCTTTTTTTTAAAACCCGGTTCAGTTTTGGGCGCAAATAGAATGCGCTCAAAACTAGATCGAATTTTTGAGCATTTTGAAGGCAATAATAAAAAGAAATTCCGTGGCAATCACTCTTGTACACATGAAATTCAATGCCTTAACATCACTCAATGTTGTATGTTTTCATTGACTCTGTTTTTCATGACCTCTTGTAATTAAGATTAGTCAAATTAATTTGAGTTTCTGATTTCAAAAACTGAATTATGTGCTATCAGTTTGTGTTTTCAGATCGAATATAAATATAAAATGCAAAGAAAGATGTTTGGACAAGAAGGTTGTGATCACATGAGATGGGCTGCTAACATTGTTGTTGGATTAGATATTGGTGTTCCATGGTTAATGTGCAAGGAAGATGACTCTCTTGATCCCGTTATAAGTTCCAGTGTTCTTGTTGACAATCTTAATTCTTTTCAAAATAAACTTTTTAATAGTTAATGATCTTATTGTGACAGATTAATATACTTGCAACGACTTTTACTGTTATGTGTTTACTAAAACAGACCTTACAAACCTCTCATGTGGACAGAGGTTTGGAGTGGATGGTGTGATTTTGCAGTAATTGACTTTATCATTAGATTAATAAAGTAAAAAGTAAAAAGCCAGATCAATAACTTTTTTCAAAGGTACACATGAAGGCTTTAGTAAATTATACTCCCTCCGTCCCAAAATATGAGTCCCATTTTCCTTTTTGGGCGTCCCGAAATGTTAGTCCCATTTCTATTTTTGTCCATAAACTTCTTCCAATTATACCCTTACTCATATTATTTTAATATTTTACATTCATCATTTCCAATGCACTTATGTACTTTTCATTTGTAAACTCTTCTCCCATTGGTTAATGAATTATTTTAATATTTTACATTCATCATTTCCAATGCACTTATGTACGTTAAAGCATTTGCCTTAATCCAAGATATTTTTGTACAATGAGACTCATATTTTGGGACGGATGGAATATATATATATATACAAATAATATGCAGGTTTACAAAGTTTAGAGAACCGACTTACCAAAGAATCTAAATTCCCTATATTCAATTCATGTATCATGTGTCTTTGTAAAATGATTTAACTTTTGCAATTACTAAATTTATACAAAGAGGGAGATCTGTTGCGAACTATATGATATGCATTTTTTCCTCTTTCAATTTCTTTGTGCTTGAAGTGTTTACTTTTTACTTATCCTAAACTACATTTTTCGTCACTAGTACCAAACTTTGAGCCCTTATCGGAGGCCGTTTGCATCTAATTTTAGTAATTGTAAACACTATTACATATTGCAATATGCTAGCATGTTGTTTTCAAACATTTACACTCAGTTTCCAACAAGCATGATAATTTAGTAAACACGTCAAAAATGTATACAATGGGGAAATGACATTTAATAACCGGTCCTCGAGTTTATTCAATTGTAATGAGTTATAGACAGAAAAATAGATCATATATTCACCAACTTGGCTATTAATAAATCAAAATAGATTACCTTATTTTATATACCAAAATCTGTGGAGTTGGTAATAATATTGCAAACAAGACTTGAACAAAAATTTAGCATATAGAGCATTGAAGAAATTGCATACACAAATAACATATATTTAAAAACTTTTGTCCTATACATTACAAGAATATTAAAAATCATATTTTTAAAAACTTATGTCTCGTATATTACAATAATATTACAAAATGATATAACAATTTGACGAATTGAGAGAAGAGGTACAAATCATCAAACTCATTTGATTATATGATATAATATCATTTCAATATCTATTATGAAACATTTAAGAAATTATAATTACGCAAGACCCGTACGCGGGTTTCAGTCTGTTGATTTAAGCCCTAATAAAATAGGAACACCAATACACGAGCTAATTGTTTGGCAAAAAAAAAGCACCCGAGCTAATTAGGTAATGTGATGATTTTAAAGGGAGAGACGAATTCATAGGTAGTTGTGTGTCAATTGCTAAAATGATTAATAAAACATTCAGGAAAAACATAATCACTAATTAAACTTTCTTTTTTTTTCTTTTTGATAGAACAAAGATTAGAGACTGCTTTGTCGAGGTTAGATTCTATATCATAAAGGGTTGTGAACATGATTAGCCCAATCTAATTTTGGGACGCCTATTAAACAACGTTAAATCATATTAAAAACTGTAATTTCTCCGCGCTTAGCGCGGAGGCCCGTTTCTAGTATATATAAAGTCTAGCCAGTTGAACGAAATGAATGAAATTGATATCTATTTAATTGTAAATTCATTTAAGTTTTTTATTAATTAATTATCATTAATTCTAAATTCATTTAAGTCTTTTTTTATTAAGTAATTATCTCTAATACCTAATAAATTCTAAATTCCATTTAAGTTTTTTTGTTTTTCTTAATTAATTATCTTCTTAAAATTCTAATCTAATCTAATATCTTATCTTAGAATTATAGTAAATAAAATAAAATAAAGTATTAACTCTGTATAAGGCCTTTGTGTTATATTACAAACTTGATTAAGTCACAGATTTAAATAGATGTGTATTTCAATACTAAAAACATGAAGTATTAGCTCGTTTAGAGAGAGTGTTATATTAGAAATTTGATTAAGTCACAAATTTAAATTAATGTGTTATATTAGAAACATGTTATCAAAAAAAAAAGTATTGGGTAAGCTTCTCATGACAATCTTATTCCAATATTTTGTTTTAAAACTACTTCTAACATAAATATAAGGAAATAAAAAATACTTATAATTACAAATATTAACAATTTAATAACAACAACAAAAATATTAACAAATAATGCGTACAAACATGAAATCAAATACAAAAATATGTCCCGTATCTAGTCATATAGAATATATATCTATGGTAGCAATATAATAACGTTTTTTTTCATGACACTTATTTTCGAATTTTCATGATATAAAATGGTTATTCATTTGTTTCACGATATAAAATGGTTATTCATTTGCTTCACGATATAAAATGGTTATTCATTTTTTTCAAATTGTCTATGGACTTTAAACATGCATTTTCATTAAAAAAAATTTTGTTCATTAATTTTTTTTTTGAACTTTTTGTGTTCAAAGCTGTAGACATTTTATGCTCAGTAATACAAACATCATTATAGATCGTATTCATTATATTTATTTTTTAAATATATATATCTTGAATATTATTTTTTCAGAGTAATGAAATTGATATCCGTGATCATAACATCAAAATCATGTTCATGGTCATAATAATTTAGAAGGTTGCTAGGTTGTTATCTAATTATTGCCACTAGAGTCTCGATTTGGAGAAATGACATTGTGGTATAGTTTAACACCAAAATCGACTATAATATTAAGTAACTTATGTAAAAATGTGAGAAACATATTAATGATGTAAAATAGCATAAATGGAGAAAATTATTTTATACAAAATATACACATGCAGAGATGCATTTACACGTTACATATACCGTGCATTGACCTTAACGAAGTAATGGTTAAGCAAGTTGACCCCAAAAAAATGACGAAGAAAGCAACTACCCTTATTTCAGATTTTGAGTTGTCAATTTGTCATCCATGAGGAAGAATGGGCCTTCAGTACTGACTAAAATGATGCATTGTTGAGTCTTATTCATAAGAGTTAATACCAAATGGCATTCTTGGCTGTTGGCACCATGAAACAAAAGAATATTCAATGTATGTAGCTCAAGCTCAACCATACAATCACAAAACTATAGATTTATATTCCGTCATGTATAACAAAAGACTTACATACAAGGAGAGAAAAGAGATTACAGCAACATTTAGAACATAATGTAATACTGAGATGATGGCATAACAATCTTATCCACAAATAACAATCAACTGAAAAGAATGAACAATTCACCTGTCCAACTGACTTCAAGATCTGACTCCTTCACATACAACATAAATAGAGAACCCCAGATTAACCAAACATGAATGAGAAGGACGCGGGCGCCACACAAACACTTGCATAAAATACATGCATTGTGCTTTGATATGTTTTGGTTCAGTGAGATGCATTGTATCTTCCTGATACCAATATCTTGCGGAAACTAAACATTATTCGGTTTTCTCCTTTGGTTCGTCTAAGACAAATTCTGCATATACATCCTTCAGAGCAATCACGATTGCTGTTATAAGTGGCCCCATGATCGCACCCTGTAGATAATAAAATCCACATTAAACACCAATAAGGCGATAAATAACAAAACCAAATATAAAACTGCATGTGATTTTAAGTTAATTTTAATGATTTACCTCCAATGGGGAAGAGAACAATGTCATCCCTCCAATTATACTGAGCCCAGTAAGGTAGCCACTGTGTCCAGGTACATCCTCTTGGATTTCAGAAGCACAATATTCCATTAAAGCAAGATGAATGACAAAAACGACGACACCCAATATATATTTCCCTTCAATAATCAGCTGCAGAGCAGCTGGAATTGTGGAGATCCAAGAAGGAAAAACCGGCAACAAAGGGCTGATAAAAGCGAGGACGGTTGACATATACAGGAAATGAACATCAAACAGTCTAAACAACAGCCAAGTTAGGCAACCCTGAACAAATGCAATTTCAGCAGTAGCTAGCAAAACACCGGATATCGCCTTATCAAGAACATCAACGAGTCGCTGCCTTGTTACATTAGCCAGAGGAAGCATAAACACTACTTGCTTAGTGACGCCTCCAGAATCTGACGTTATAAGATAATACAAAACAGAAAGAAACACCATGGATTGAGATAAGAAGTTGAAAAATCCAGCTGCTCCCTGCAGAACAGATTGTACTATGCTGAACATAAACTTTGCACCGCCACCAACAACGGATTTGCTACTCGAGAATATCTGTTGTGACAAATCAAATCCTTGGACAGCAACAGCTTTCGCCTTATCAACCAAATCAAGTCTCGTTGACACCAATTCCTTAAACATTTCATCAAGCTCTGCATAGATACTCCCAAATTCCCTTTCCTTAAACTTCACCTTCAAACTAACAAATTTCTCGGTATAAGGCGAAGGCGACATCAAACTCGTTGAATGTTCCGAAGAATTAGCCGGCTTAATCAAAGAATGCCTAACTGCAACCACAAACTCAGTCAAGTTATACTGCATTGCAAGCCCATCAATCTGATCCGAGACCGTCGTATAGAATTTAGTAGTATACATATCCACCATTGCAGGCACATCATTCTCATCCATCCAATCCTTAATCCCTGCATAGTTCGTCTCCTCGACACGGGCCTTTAAGGCATACACTGCATCTTTACCTTCAACACCAATCTTATAAGAGAAGAACAAAGAACAACCCAAGAACCCAATAAACATCAAAACAATGAGACCAATTGCCACAATTGTCTCCAATCTAGTGAGGATCCTGCGAGTGAAAAACCCACTAATCATGCTCCTCTTGGAGGTAGATCCATGGCTAGGTAAAGTGCCTTTGGAACTGAAGAGTAACCCAAGAACCAGGAGCCCTAAAGCCCCAAATGTGCCTAATTTCTCATACCCAATAACAAAGATACCAAAAGAAACAACACGACGAAGCAATCTAGAAAACCCATTTCGTTTCTGCCCGGAATCCGCCTCCTTGGGCTTTCTGAGCACAACCCGGAACACCAAAGCCCTAATTTCAGCAATCGTTTCCACATAAACCCTAAAACAAGCAATGGGAACTGCCATAAGGGTTTCAGTGAGCCCTAATTTGAGAGGCTCGGACCAAAATTCAACGATGATTTTCTGAATCCCGCGTAAAGGGATGGAGCAAAGCACCGCCCACATGAGCGGGCGGAGATACTCCTCGAGTAATTTACAGACGCCATAGAGGGCTAAAATGGTGAAAACAAGACCTGCGTGAGCCATAGCAATGTACAGTGCCAGCCTCACCTGGTGTTCGTTGGAGGAGGGAGGTGAAGCAGCCGGTGGAGGATTAGGCGGAGGAGACGTAGTCGGAGGAGTTGGTTTCCGAACTGAAGCGGATCGGAACATGTCTTGCCATGGAGGAGAGGAATCATTGGGGTCTGTATAGGGCACCATCTCCATGTGTTGGGACGTTGACTCCATCAAATTTTGGTTGATTTGGGGAGAAGGCTTGAGATTGGATTCAGATTTGGATGGAGTGATGGACAGTTTTTGCAGTTTGATGGAGGAGTGGAGATTTCAACGTGACATCGATAAGAAGAACTCAATTGTTCGTCCACAGAGGTCGTTTTCCGCCTCCGCTTCCCCACACACCCCACCAAAGTCTGAGTGAATTTTGGCGAAGAATTGACGACAGTTGTATTAGTTGACTGAAGAAGAAGGTTTCTACGTGAGTTTGAGGGTCCGTTATGATCGGTTAGATATTATGAAGTAACATTTGTAAGCTCCTAGAAACTCAATTCATAGAAGTTGTGATGAAACCACTACTTCAAAACTTCATGTGTATAGTACTTGTTGTTTGTTTGTAGTTCATAGAAGTTGTGATGGAACTACTACTTCAAAACTTCATGTATATAGTACTTGTTGTTTGTTTGTAGAATTTGTGGGTATTATACCTAATCCTCAACTCTTAAACGCGCCAATTTGTGGGTATTATAAGGCTAACTTCGTGTTTGTTTCTATCAAATATGTCTGTTGGAGCCCAGAAATTGCGATCACGCGACACAACACTTCGCGTGACACAGGGCGTCTGGACAATCAACTTATATAATACTATTCGTCGTCTTCTTCCTCGAAATCAACCTTACTCTCGACACCTGACACTTGCGTAACTTAACCGAGAAGGAAACCGGCTCTGACTCTTTTAAGCTCCGATAAGAAGGATTAACGTAAAACCGAATACACCGAAACAACGCAAGTATACACAAAGATAAGGAAAACAACGTGAAGGAAGTAGAGTATATTATCAAAAACGTTTTACGTTCCGAGCTTACAATAAACCGAGCAACTCAGATACCATTCATAACAACACTAAAGCTTTACAGCAAAACTATAAGTGGTAAAACAAGTGCTTAACGTTTAAACTCCTCTAGGAAGTGAATGTTTCGGAAGATTGAAGTTAGGGTTTGCTCTTGTGTTTTTCTTACTGCTAAGAGGGAGGTGAAGCGTTTTTCTCTTATGACTCGGGTCCCTTTCCTTATCCATAGGGTTGCGTTTTTATACTATCACCTGGGACCCACGCGAGTCTATTACCGTTTTGCCCCTCGATACTTAGTCCCGTTGTATCCTCTTATTGGGCTTCACCTGTTTATGGGCCGCTTTATTCTTCTGGGCTGACTTCCTGGACCGACCCGGCACGCGATTCGTGGGCCTGACCCAATTCTCTATGGGCCTCGCGAGCCCATCGAGAACCGGCTCCAACATCCAGCCCCCCAAGCTTTCATGCTGAATAGCTGAAGGCTTGGGCCTGTCTTCTTGAAGTCGCGTTCTCGATGTAAGCTTGGCTCTTAGACTTTGCACGTTCCCATCGCGTGATAGGGTCGCGTGTATTTCTGCTTCGTTTTCTCTGGGCGACGTTTTGAATTCAAAAACTTTACGAATTCCCGCGCTGAGCGCATGTCGTCCACGTGTTGACTCATTATTGCACCCTCTTTCCCTCGATTTTTTCTTATATATATCCGTTCTCGTCTTCCTCTTTCCCTTTTCCGCCATAACCTCCATTTTCTCTGCAACTCTCAAAACCCGCCGTAACCTCCATTTTCTCTGCAACACTCTTCGCCGGTGCTTTCCTTCCTTCTCCATCGTCATCTTCGCCGTCGTTCGCAGTCGATTCTTCATGGCAGGTTAGTCTTCCGCTCTTCTTTCTCTTTTCTACTTTGTTTTCTTGATTTTTTAGGGCTTCCATCGTCGTTTCATTTCTTCTCGCTCGCAGAAACTTCACTCGGTTCTTTTGAATTGAGAGGCTTCTGAAGGTCACTTTTTGTTCATTGGGTGTTTTTGCGTTGTATCCCATTTCGACTCTTATTCCTTGATGCGCTCGTTTGGGAAAAAACGTGTTTTGGTCAATTTTTGCCATTTTCGACCTTCGTAATGTTCTTCGTGTTCTTCGTGTTCTTGGGCTTGGTCCACTCTGATGTCGTTTTGGCTTCCCTTTTGATTCTTGAGTTTCAGCTTTTCCAGGGATTTCTTGTTTGTTTACTTTCTATAGCCTCGCGTTAGTTTCCTTAGACACGCGTTGCTCCTAATTTTGATGTTCTACTTTCCTTCTTTCCATCCCTGGAAAACTGAAACTTACTTTGCCCATGCTTTCAGGTAGCGATGATTTTTATGAACGCTCAGCTCGGGCTGAGTATTCGGGGCGTACCACGTCCGGATCTGAAGGGGGTTCTGGTGATCGCGAGCCAGACTCTCGTAGACGATCTCGCGTTTCTAGAAAATCTAAGAGGAGCAAAGCGAAGACGCCCAAAAGATCCAAAACCAGACTCCCGTCTCGCGTCATTCAAGAGCGAGCCGAGACCAATTACGGTCAATTCGCCAGTTTTTTCTCTCACAAGGGGTCTTTGCCCCACATAGTTATAGAGAAACCCTTTCTCGCGGGCCCCGGACGCGTGAGCATCCTTACAAAGAGAATTACGCATTCTCGCACCCTAGTTCCCAACACCGCCCAACGTAGTAGTCTTACCTTTGACGATCTTCGTCGCCTCGCTACGCGATATCCTTTCCCTGAGGGGACCGTCTTTGCCCTCCCCGATCTTGAAGGCACTTCCCTCGACCAGTATGGGTCTTTCTTCGCTTTGAGTAGGCAGTCTTTAGAAGCCGGCTTCCGCCTTCCTTGGACGTCCTTCCAGACCGAAGTAATGGCGGATTTAGGCTTCAACCCTTCTCAGATGCATCCAAACTTCTGGAGCTCTCTGATCGTTTACATCATGCGATGTCAGGACATTGGGATAGTTCCTAATACTCCTCACTACGCTCTCATCAATTCGTACAAGAAGAACTCCCGCGAGGATGGGTTTTACACCGCTCAAGCCAAGACTCCTAGCGCCTTCCGATTGCCTTCGAAGATCGAGGGGTGGAAAACTTGTTGGTTTTTGGTCTGTCCCCCTCCTGGCTCTGAAATTTCCGTCCAGGTACGCGAGCCTACTGCGAGAAGGGCCCCATGCTTTTTCCCCAAGGAGACTCGCGATAGATTCATTCGTGATTACAAGGATTATCCCGACAAAGCAGTTCAAAAACGTTTTGAGCTGGCTATCTCGGACTCTTTACTGGTCGCCAGGGGACTTAGTCTCAAGGCTCATGCCCTAGGTTTTTGCTCGTTTTTGTTTCAGCGCTCGCGTTTTTTATGACTATTTACACTATGCTGACTTGTGGTGGTTTTTGTAGATGCTGATATGTTCGCCGATCTTCCGGATCTGGGGGGATTGGTCTTTGACGAGTCGGGCGCGCTAACAACCATCGAGGCGCCCACCCGCGTTGTTTCATCCGTTCCTGATTCGACTCCTACTCCCCCAGCCGCTGTTTCGGAAACACCAATAGAGCCCGTGACGACAGTCTTTGAGGATGCTCCTCCGGTCCAGAGGTCTCGCGTACTTTCGGTTCGTGATAAGGGGAAGCAGAAAGTTGCCGAGAAAAAACGCAAGAGGACGACGGAAGTGGAGTTTGACTCCTCTCCAGAGCCTACTGACTCCCCGGTCGCGAATCCGACCTTCATTCATAGTCTATCCGCGACGCGTGCATTCGTCGAAACGATACCGACTGTTTTCCCTCCCGAACCTAGCCTCTACGAGGAAGTTTCGGATAGGCCTGGCGGCTTGGCCAAACTTCTCTTTGCTGTAAGTCTCCTGTTTACCTACTTCTTGTTTTCTTGGGGTATTTCTAACTTCATTTTGCAGGGGATGAATATCATCGCGAGCGCAACTCGGAAGGTGCTTGCTGCTGAAGATGAACTTAAGGAGCTGAGGGCAGAGGATCAGTCCACCCGCGATGCCCACAGAGCGGCCAAGTCTAGGCTTATGGGAGAAAAGAAAGCCTTGGAGGAGGAGCTTTCGAGAGCTAAGACGACGATGAAGGAGATGGAGGGCGAGCTCGCGTGCCTGTCAGTCAAAGACGCGAGGATAAAGGAGCTGGAAGCCCAGCTTGCGTATGAGAGGTCCACCCATGTCAACATCGTCACTGAGTACAATACGCAAGTGAGCGACCTCAAACAGGAAAACGAGAAACTCCACGCGACTATGTCTGAGAGAATCGCTTATGAGAGGAACATGGCGGTGGAGGAGTATTGTGGGGGTTATCGCCAGCGTGCTCGCGTCGATTTTTACAAAAATGCTGCCAACACGCTTCTCCTTTGCATGGTAAAGATGCAGATGCTGAAGTTCAAGGTTAAAGACTTCCCCTTCAACGCTCAGGACCTATGCGGGCTTTCCACTGACCTCCCTGAGTACCAGCCCCCGTTGCCCGGGACTTTCATTGACGACGGGGAGACTCCACTCGAGGCTTGGGGGATTACGCGTCTCGCGTCTGAGAGAGGTATTGTTAAGGGCAAAGAGAATCAGGTTCTCAGGCCTCCTCTCCTGAAGTTGGTCGCTCCTCCTCCGCTTGAGAGGTCTGAGCCTGTTCCTCGCATGCTTCCAAGCCCTCCCGTCTCGCAAGAGAAAGGTGTTCGCGTCTGATGCCCTTCTCGACACCGTTCAGCCTTCGAAGCGTTCTAGTTTAGATCAAGCGGGGGGCTCAGGTTCGCGAGTGTCTGGTGTTCGAGATGTTGTGGATCTGGAGGTGGATAGTGTCGAGGACGCGGGGACTGCTGCTAAGACTGTTTCTAAGTAATGTCTTTTGTCTTTGAACAATGTTTTCTGTATTTAGGAATTGTGACATTTTGTAATCAACTTTTGTATATAACGCGGGTATAATGGTCGCGACCTTTATGCTGTTTCTATATTATTGTTTTTGCTTTTGTTTGCTTGTTTCGTACATACTTATCTCGCCTCGTTCCCCCCGTTTTTCGTTTCGGAAAAATGAGTAAGTTTGCGAAAAAGGAGAACGCAAAGAGATAAGTCACAATTACAGTCCATCCTGTATAGTAAGGCAAAACTGACTTGTTACATAATCTTGTGAGTGAGCATTGCAAACTATTCTTTTGCTAACTGTTGCATGATCTTTACACGCGAGCTCACCATTAAGGTTGATACTCGCGAGGTTCATCTTTAGCCTTTGTTAGCCGCGGCGCAGTAGGATAGCTTTTCCTTGGTGTGGTTGTCACGGAGTATTCTTGGTCTTTGTAAAGCATTTAGTCATGGTGCTGCTCTCGCGTGGGATACCAAGCACTGCACATGTAGAGGAGCATTTAGTTTTTGGTTTTTATCCTGAGGTAGTAGCACTGCACATGATGCAAACCCGCCCATACTTTCGCGACCAAGGGGAGTTTTCTAGCTCAGCCCTGGAAGCTGGAAGCACGAGCCGTCCTCACTTTCGCGACCAAGGGGAGTTTTCTAGCTCAGCCCTGGAAGCTGGAAGGAGGACACGCGACTGGGGGGGTTTTTTAGCCCAACCCAGCCGTCTACGCTTTCGCGACCAAGGGGAGTTTTCTAGCTCAGCCCTGGAAGCTGGAAGCACGAGCCGTCCTCACTTTCGCGACCAAGGGGAGTTTTCTAGCTCAGCCCTGGAAGCTGGAAGGAGGACACGCGACTGGGGGGGTTTTTTAGCCCAGCCCAGCCGTCTACGCTTTCGCGACCAAGGGGAGTTTTCTAGCTCAGCCCTGGAAGCTGGAAGCACGAGCCGTCCTCACTTTCGTGACCAAGGGGAGTTTTCTAGCTCAGCCCTGGAAGCTGGAAGTAGCACACGCGATCTGACAGCTCTTCCTGTGCTTACCATGCTATACTAATCATGCTTTTCGTGTAACGTAATAAATATTGTGACCAAGGACGAGAGAAAGTTTTGTTGTACGAACCTGAGTTTTTCGGGAAGATTAGGCATAGAAACGACGTAGTCGCATCACATTCCAGGAGTTGGCAATGTGATTTCCAGAGTGGTCCTTGAGGCGATATGCCCCGGGCGCGACTTCGCGATCTATAATGTAAGGTCCTTCCCAGTTGGGGTCGAGCTTTCCCCCTTCTGTTCTACGGAGCACTAGGTCTCCTCTGGAAAATCCCCTCAATTTCACGTGCTTGTTATAATATTTTGCGACGCCAGCTTTATGGTTGGTTGCTCTGATGGTGGCCAAGTCGCGAGTCTCTTCTCGCATCTGCAACTCTAGCTGCATTTTTTCGTCATTGTCGTCCGGACTATACTGAATCACGCGGTCCGTGGGCACAATGAACTCGACTGGTACTGTGGCCTCTATTCCATACGCGAGAGCAAATGGCGTTTCTCCAGTTGCCTTCTTTACCGTGGTCCTGTTTGCCCATAGTACCAGGGGTAACACTTCGGCCCACATACCTTTGGAGCCTTCTAGCCGTCTTTTCAAGTCCATGACAATGCTCTTGTTCACTGCTTCTACCTGGCCATTGCAATGCGGGTGAGCGACCGAAGCAATCCTCAAAGTGATCCCTATATCCTTGCACCATGTAAACAATTGCGGCGAATTGAATTGTGGTCCCCTGTCGGTTATGATCTCGTGAGGGAGGCCATACCTGCAAATGATGTTTCTCCAAAGGAACTTTTTAACTGCCGGAACAGTAGTGCTCGCGAGGGCTTCGGCTTCGATCCATTTGGTGAAATAATCAACTGCTACAATGATGTACTCTAGTTGACCAGGCGCTTTTGGTTTGAAAGGTCCTAATAGATCTAGCCCCCACATCGCGAAGGGACAAGGGCTTGACATTATCTGTAACTCCACGCCTGGTTGATGAGATGCCGGGGCAAAGTACTGGCACGGCTTACAGCTCTGAGACTCGCGTTGTGCGTCTTGCTTCATGGTGGGCCAGAAACTTCCCTGCCTTAATGCTTTATAGACCATTGGTCTCCAACCCGCGTGAGTTCCGCATAATCCTGCGTGAAGTTCCCTTATCAGCACGTCACTTTCTATCTTAGTCAAGCACTTGAGCTCGCGTGGTCCGTATCCCCTTTTGTAAAGTTCCCCACGGCACATGTAAAAGCGTGCAGCCATAGAGATAAGTTTTCTCATTTCTTTTGGATCCGAAGGCCCTGTTCCGCTAGCAAGATATTAAATTATAGGGGTGCGCCAGTCGCTGACTGGCTCGCTTATCTCCATCAGTTCCACCTGATTGCTTATGGCGCTCTCAGACTTCACGAACCAAAAGTACGGGGCCTTTCCTTCTTTGATAATGGCAGTGGGACCTTCGCTAGTACATTCTATATTTGCATACTGAGTTTGGGAACCTCGCTTCGCGAGTTCATCAGCTCGCGTATTTTCCTCTCTGGATACCGCTTCAATTTCAAAATGCCCGAGCAACGAAATCAGGGCTATGGCCCTCGCGTGATATCTGGGGAGATTGCCTGTCCTGGCTTCGTAGGTCCCATTGATCTGATTCACGACGATCTGGGAATCGCTCACGCACTTTACCACATGAACACCCGCGTGAATGACAATTTCCAGCCCTGCGATGAGTGCTTCATATTCTGCTTCATTGTTCGTGGCTTTGAACCTTAGCGCAATCGCGTGATCTATCTTATCCCCAGCCGGGGAAGTCAGGACGACTCCCGCCCCGCAACCATCTACGTTTGCCGATCCATCAATGTGCATTACCCACGCGGGGTGTTCAGGAGCTATAATATCTTTTTCTAGCTCTCTGAAACTTGTTTCAACTATGAAATCTGCCAAAGCTTGTGCCTTGATGGCGGGTCGTGGTCTATAGACTACGTCAAACTCTGTCATTTCAATGACCCATTTAGCGAGCCTTCCAGAGGTTGTTGGTTTACTCATAAAAGATGGTAGTGGTAAATCTGTCAATACTTCGATGGGATGAGCATGGAAATAAGGTCGGAGTTTACGAGCGGCTGTTATCAACGCGAGCACTGCTTTCTCAATGGGCGAATATCTGGTCTCGGCGGACAGAAGTGCCTTACTGACGAAATAGACGGGGACTCGTTGTTCTTTTACTAATACAGCGCTAACTGCACGCGTTCCAGCCGTGAGGTACAGCTGCAAACCTTCACCAGGTATTGGGGACGCAAGGGTTGGGAGTTTAGCCAGATGTTCTTTAAGACTCATAAACGCCCTTTCACACTCTTCAGACCATTCGAAGCTTTTTGGCTTCCTTAGTATGTCGAAGAAGGGAAGGTTTCGCTCCGCGAGCTTTGCGCAAAACCTTCCTAAGTAGTTGACCTTTCCCACGAACCTTTGGACGTCGTGAATGGACCTTGGTGGTTGCAGATCTATTACGGCCTGGACCTTGTCTGGGTTGACTTCGATACCGCGTGCACTGATCTGAAAACCTAGGAATTTGCCTTCGGTGACTCCGAAGACACATTTCTCTGGATTGAGGCTCATACCGTACTTTCTCAGGGTTTCAAAGACTTCTGCCAGGTCGGGAGTATGATCCGCTTGCTTTTTGCTCTTAACCACTATATCGTCAACATAGGCCTCTACAGTGTCACCTCTTTGGTCGCTAAAGATCATATCCACCAGTCTCTGAAATGTAGCCCCTGCGTTTTTCAAACCGAACGGCATTACTTTATAGCAGAAGGTTCCTTTGTCTGTGATAAAAGCAGTGTGCCCCGAGTCGGCTGGGTTCATCATAACCTGATTATATCCAGAGTACGCGTCCAGGAAGCTCAGAGCTTCATGACCCGCGGTTGAGTCTACCAACTGGTCGATCGAAGGTAATGGGTAACTGTCTTTGGGACATGCTTTATTGAGACCAGTGAAATCTACGCACATGCGCCACCTCCCCGTCCCTTTGGGATTTTTTTCTACCATAACAACGTTTGACAACCACGTTGGGTATTGCACTGGTCTTACAAATCCTGCCTTAATCAGCTTCGCGAGCTCTACCGCAGCTGCCGCGTTCTTTGGCCCTGCCTGTTTTCGTTTTTTCTGCCTACGCGGCTTGACCTCTGGACTAATGTTCAGGGAGTGGGTCATGACACTTGCTGGGATCCCTCTCAGATCCTTTGGCGTCCACACGAACACGTCCCGGGAGCGGGTGAGTAAGGTCTCGATCTCTTGTACGACCTTTTGATTCAGTCTCCCCCCTACGTAAAGTTTCTCCTCTTTGTTGGGGAAAGGTGTGATTACCTGCTTCTCAAACCCATCAAAATGCGGTTTGTGTCCTTCTGCCTGTCCCTCAGTATCTCGCGGTCTGGGTGAGGCACGAACTTCCAACTCGGCTTCTTCCAGGACGCGTGGTAACCCTGGAATAAATAACTGGTTGGCGAGCAAGGTCTTTGTACTGCCCTTTTCGGACGAGACGTAGCAGATACGGCTCTCCTCTTGGTTTCCTCTCGCGACCCCTACTCCTGTTGATGTTGGAAATTTTAAGCAAAAATGACAGATTGATACGACTGCCTCAAACCTGCACAGTGTCTCGCGTCCGAGGATCGCATTGTAGGAGGGTATTATTGGGATTACTACAAAATCTATCTTTTCTGACCTTCTTGACCCTTTCTCTTCACCCAAGATGAGATCTAGGGTGACGACGCCCAGGGCCCTCACTCTGTCACCCGCGAAACCTACCAGCGTGGTTTTAGTGGGCATGAGTGTAGACTGATCAATTCCCATTTTCTCGAACGCGTCCCAGTACAGTATATCGGCTGAGCTCCCAGTGTCCACGAGGATTCTTTTTACTAGCTTGGTTCCTATCTGAGCATGGATGACCAGTGGATCAGCGGCCTCGACAGCCCAGGTATCTACTTCTTTGTCACTGAAGGCAAGCGTGTAAGGTTCAGACTTCGATCTCGCGACACTATAGATTGGCTTTCCCTGAGGCTTGGGTGCGTTGTTAATGAGTCTTTGCTCTCGTTTGCCCAGGGGCATGGGTTCATGGCGGCCCGCGATCGTGCCTACATGGCCGTCCATGCGAGGGAAGTTCTGGGACGGGTGGCGATTAGGCCCCTGATTCTGGTTATTTCTCGCGGGGGTTTGCTGTCTCGTCTCATTCTGCGTTCTACTGCCTCTCCCTTTACTCCACGCTCCTCTGTGCGTGACGCCGTGACCTGCATCAACGTTTCCCCTCCGAGCAGTCAGGACCTCCTGCTCTCTTGGGTGATGTTGTCGCGACCGACACTCCAATGTAGAGTGAGTATTCACTCCGTGGTATTCGCACCAGGTGGTAGGCCCCTGACGGTTATGACCGCGATCCCCTCTCCCCTCAACATCGCGTCGGTTGTCTTGTTCGGCTACAAAATTTTGCGATTGAAATTGATTCTGATCGTGATTTTGGCCCCTGAATTGTCTTTGACCCTGATTCTGATCTTGAATCTGTAAACCGGGTGCTCGCGAATCGAACTGTTCCTTCCCTTGATTACCCTGATGGCGCTTACTCCCCCAGTTCGGGTTTTCTTTCTTATGACCCTGAGCGGGCTTGTTCTGATTATTCCCCTTCAAAGCGATATCTGAGTGTGCTTCCACATTAATCTCTGTGTATGCTCTCTCGAGCATGCCTTGGTAGTCTAAATCTCTCTTGCGGTATAGGTATTGCTTGAAGGTGCTTCCATCATTGAGTCCGTCTAGGAACGCGACCCGAGCGGTTTTATCATGGAAATCTTCAGCTTCCAAGATCTTTTCCGCGAACCTCTTAACGTAATCCTCTAGTGATTCATGTGGCCCTTGTTTGACCCCTACTACTTCTTGCATTGTCACTTTTCTCTAGATCGGCGAAACAATGGATGCTTTCTGACGGTTGGTTAAGCATCCAGGTCATGGCGGGTCCCGCGAGCGTGCCTGGGAAACCTTTGCACATTGTGGCCTCATCAGGTCACCTCGCGAGCATAGCATACTTGTAGCGTGCTAGGTGCTCGCTGGGATTTTCTTTACCATTGTACTCTTTTATGATAGGAAATCTGAAATTAGGCAGAGGGACTGACCTGACTATATGCCCCGCGAAAGCAGTCGGGCCGAACAAGAGTGTCGGGTTGACGGACGGATAGGCCTCAAAGGCTTGCCGCGGGTGGGTGGCCTGGTTGTAAAAAGGTTCCCCCTCGTACCGGCGGCGGGAAGGTCTTTGCTCGGCGTGAATCCCCTGTCCTCTTCCTTCGGTTCTCCCCCTGCAAGATTGATCTTCCGCGTGGCTCGCAGGGGGTTGATTCAAATCGAATCTACCAGGGTGACAAGGCCTTTCGCGTCCTTCGACCCTTGTTCCATGCGACACTGAAATTCCGTCGTCAGGTACGTGTTCAGCACTCCCTTCCGCGACCGACTGTTCTCGTCCGCTCTGATTCTGTTCGTGCTCGCGTGATCGAGTCCTTGGTTGCCGATGGTTTCGGCTTCCGCCCGCACTTTGTCCCATCGTCTGCAGGAAAGCACGATACTGAACCAGTGCGGGTCCTGCCAGAACAATTTCCTCCTCATGCACGTGTGAAAAACGTGCTCGCGTGCTACTTATGTCTTGAGTTCTCGTCTGGGGAGGGGTGTTGTCGCTTCTTTCGCCACTAGTATTCATCTTCTCAGGTAGTTGTATTAGAAAACACTTCGCGAGTATAGATAGTAAGCCCTACTTGTGCGAGGAGGTCCCCACGGTCGGCGCCAGTGTTGGAGCCCAGAAATTGCGATCACGCGACACAACACTTCGCGTGACACAGGGCGTCTGGACAATCAACTTATATAATACTATTCGTCGTCTTCTTCCTCGAAATCAACCTTACTCTCGACACCTGACACTTGCGTAACTTAACCGAGAAGGAAACCGGCTCTGACTCTTTTAAGCTCCGATAAGAAGGATTAACGTAAAACCGAATACACCGAAACAACGCAAGTATACACAAAGATAAGGAAAACAACGTGAAGGAAGTAGAGTATATTATCAAAAACGTTTTACGTTCCGAGCTTACAATAAACCGAGCAACTCAGATACCATTCATAACAACACTAAAGCTTTACAGCAAAACTATAAGTGGTAAAACAAGTGCTTAAAGTTTAAACTCCTCTAGGAAGTGAATGTTTCGGAAGATTGAAGTTAGGGTTTGCTCTTGTGTTTTTCTTACTGCTAAGAGGGAGGTGAAGCGTTTTTCTCTTATGACTCGGGTCCCTTTCCTTATCCATAGGGTTGCGTTTTTATACTATCACCTGGGACCCACGCGAGTCTATTACCGTTTTGCCCCTCGATACTTAGTCCCGTTGTATCCTCTTATTGGGCTTCACCTGTTTATGGGCCGCTTTATTCTTCTGGGCTGACTTCCTGGACCGACCCGGCACGCGATTCGTGGGCCTGACCCAATTCTCTATGGGCCTCGCGAGCCCATCGAGAACCGGCTCCAACAATGTCCTAAGTTTATTAGCAAACCATGTTATAGGTTTTGCTATCACCGCAAGGTTGCGAGTTAGCCTTATCTTCTTAAAGTAGCGCCTCTCTTTAATAAAAAAGAAAGAAAGAAAATATGTCTAGTATTAGACGTGGCCAAACGATGGTTGACCCGCCCGCCCGCCCGCCCATCTAACTTTACGCATTTGGACACGATAAAGTAAGTCTGACCCGTGAAGGTATGAGGGTAAGGTACGGTATGAAGCTCAAGCCTTGGAAGTTCGACGGGCTCAACCCATATTATATATTAATAAATAAAAAAATATATATACTTATAAGTCTAACTTAAATTAGGTTTTTTTTAACCTTCCGTCCGAAATTTTAAGGCTTTATTGCCGGATTTATGTATGATTTTAGACATGATTTTGTTAGGATAATCAATAGGCTAAAGAAAATGGGCTAATAAAATGGGTTGTTGAGTTTGAAAGCCCATTAGGTATATCAAGTGCGCAAGTCATCCGGGAGAAGCAAAAGAGGCTTGATGCAAAGGCATTTTGGAGATTGATCTAGAATGATGTCTAAGGGAGTTTTGTAGAATTATCTAGAATAATAGGAAGGGTTGTGCAATTAATTATCTCGAAATGTCTAGTGGTAGTATCCACCGACTTATCTAGATTATAAATAGAGAAGCTCATGTGGTGTACCGTGTAGTGCATCGAGCAAAAGAAGAAATAGTTAGGTGTGTGCTCGAGAGGGTGTGAGGTGAAGTTGCAGTGTGTGAGAATGTCCCGTAAAATAAAGAGTGTCGTGAATTACTCGTGTAATTCTTCTTGTATATTCATATATAATATAAAGTCACTTCTGTAATATTGCGTCTTTGTTTTGGTGGGTGTCGGTGAGTATACAAGAGTCCTGAGAGGAGGTCGATTCCCTAACAGATTTAATATAAACGCGCTACCCTTAGGGCTAACTGGCAACGGGCTAACCCAACCCATCTAAATGGCCCAAAAATTTGACGTAGCCCGCGTTGGCCAGGTCTACCCAACTTTTTGTCCAACCAAGCAAATAAAAGTAAATACTAGCATGAATGTATAATGCAAGCAAAAAAACAGAAGAACTACTGAACAGATAATGCAAGAACACAATACCTCCGAAGCAGAAAGGAACAATACCACCCCTTGCAATCTTTGAGTCCTCGATTACCCATGAACCACAATCAAGAAATGGATTATGCAGATGATGTGCATGAGATTTCTTTAGTCGAGTTGAAGAAACGGAATCTGAGTTTGGTTGATGTGGAATTGTGGATGATCTACAGATGGGTTTGATCTGAAATAACTTCACGTATGAGGTTTTGGCGCGGGGAGAACCAGCGCCTTATACAAAACATTTGTTTTAAAAAAAAAAAATTCAAAGTTTTTATATATATATTATTATATATGACTTACTTGTGTTTGGATGGCTCGTATGGGCTCGTTTGAAATCGGAATCGATCACGACCGATTTCTTTGGGTTCGTATTGATCCCAGCTTTCACCAGATATGTCTCTCGCTCGATTCTGATTTCGAACGACCGCATACGAGCCACCCGAACACGCGTAAGTCTCGCACGTACCTTCTACTGTAAATGGATATTTACAAATTCGTTCCTCCATATCAGGCGATGAGAGACATATCTGGTGAAAGTTGGGATCAATACGGACCCAACGAAACTGGTCGTGGTCAATTCCGATTCCGAACAAGCCCATACGAGCCATCCGAACAAGCGTAAATCTCGTGCATACCTTCTTTCACCAGTTCGGAATCGGAATTGATCACGACCAGTTTCGTTGGGTCCGTATTGATCCTAGCTTTCACCAAATATGTCTCTCATCGCCTGATATGGAGGAACAAATTTGTAAATATCCATTTACAGTAGAAGGTACGCACGAGACTTACGCGTGTTCGGGTGGCTCGTATGGGGTCGTTCGAAATCATAATCGAGCGAGAGACATATCTGGTGAAAGCTGGGATCAATACGGACCCAACGAAATCGGTCGTGATCGATTCCGATTTCAAACGAGCCCATACGAGCCATCCAAACACGAGTAAGTCATATATAATAATATATATATAAAAACTTTGAAAAAAAAAAATTTAAAACAAATGCTTTGTATAAGGCGCTGGTTCTCCCAGCGCCAAAACCAGCGTCTCTCATACGTGAAAAATTTCCGAACCTCATAAGAGTGTCTATGTTGGGAATTATTTTCAAAACGAGCCCATATCTGGGATATTTTCTAAAAAAAAAGCCTATTTCATACAAAAATTCGGGAATTTACCTCAGAAATGTTTCCCTTTTTTTTGATATCCACAATAACCACAACTAGTTTAGGACCGGTGATATTCACGGGATTATAATTTCCTATCGACATTTATATACAAAGTTTCACTTGTTAATAAAAATTTACATAAAATTACTATTAATATAATAAAGAAGATGACCTATATTTTTAATTCTCTTCTAAAAAGAGGAAAATAGAAACACTATAACTAATAAGTCTATAATATCTTGACTCTTTTCATTATATAACAAAAATTCATAAAATTTGCAGTGAAAAATCAAAATTTCAGTAAAGAACTATATGAAAGGTGAGTGAGAAGCAAACATTCCAATTATTGTAAACTAAAACAAATTATTCGAGTAGACACTGGTTTAATTGGAATGATTTGTTTATTTTTTGTCATCCTTGGAATGATTTGGTTAGACACTACTCATATACCGATAATTCAGTAATATAGATAATAATTTTTATTATTAGAACAGTGAGGCATAATGGTTAAATTATAATTGAAATTGGGGTCTTGTACTCTTGTTTGAACAAATTTTTGTTTTTGTTTTTGTAACAGTTTTAAAACGCTTGGTGTGGCGTTTCACTTTTGATTTTTTAAACCGACATTTTTACCTTGAATCTGGAAATGCAGGGATATAAGTGTTAAAACCCAATAATATGGCGTTTTAAATCATGGTTTTTTACACTTTCATCCAACATTAATCAAATCAAATTTATATTTTAATAATCAAGCAAAGTTCAATGGACGATACAACCATTCATCACCGCACAATCAAATAAACTAAGCAACATAAACTATGAAAACTAATGTAGCAAAAAAAGAAGGGCATGATGATGAGGAAACTTCAGCCATTGTATAGCACTAGTACAAAAAATAAATTGTCCATGGTCAGTATAGTAACTGGCGATCAAGAAGAGAAACTTAGAGAAGAGCCAGTTCACTTACCAAAGATCATAAGAATTTTTATCCTTCCATTGGTGATATCTTTTACACATTTTCTCCAAGACAACCACTAAATCCCACATAGTATTTAATTAGTTGTATATCTTTGAATATGTTATGCAAGGAACAAATTTCACAAGGAGATCTATCACTATGTTATAGATCTAAAAGGCATGAATTTTATAAAGCACTCACATGTGTACCGGATAGTCATTTTCATATTTTTCTATTTCCATCGCCCTGCTTCAAAAATAGACGCATATGGTTAAGTATGGGATAATTCATTTGTGATTCAGGAAGCAAGCTAGGATGAATGTTCTCTAAAATTATATTTTCAAAAGTGACTGCATATAGTAGTTCAATTGAGGATTAAAGGGTCTTAAATCATTATTTTTATAGTCTTACTAAATTAAACGTGTATTGTAATATGATTTGTTACCTCAATTCTGGTCATATGTAGCCATGGAGATCCTTTCCGGCTAGTTCCTGAGTTAGGATTTGTTGGGTCATATCCTAATAGGTATTTAGTAGATCCATTAAAATATTAGCATATAGAATGAAAATATTCATTTAAACCAGACATCCAAGTCATCTAATCATTGACAGATATATCTGTTCCATTTTATAAGCCTCATTTGCTTTTTCAGCACTATTCACAATTCGAGAGAATCTTCTCGATTTCTTCCAATATATAACGAAAAATATGGTCATATGAGGTCTTGTTTGATTCGTCTCAGTAATTGCTTTAACAATATCAAATTTTTATATTTTTTACTAATAAACAATTAGAGATATTAACGAAACAAAACGTGCATCGACATCCGCAACGAGATCAAATGAGGCTTATATAGTGGAATGGAGGGAGTACCACCGCATGAAGATTTTCAATTGACATATTTCCAAAGCACAGAAAAACAATTCAATCAAACCACACATTAAAAAAATCACTGAAGCTACACATCAACAAAAGCTCAATTTCCGATATGTATTCTATATAGCAATTTGAAGTACAAAGCATTGCACCATAAAATATTGCTAGAAGGAAATCTATATTGCAAAGAAAATGAAATAAAGATGAACTCCATGCACCCATGATGAGAGGATGTGGAGAAGTGGCATTGAGGAGGTAAATTGCAGACTTGAAGGACCCCATTCACAAGGGGATAAAGAGAAATGGGTTTGAGGAGCTTTGGAAAGAGATGATAATATATATAGAAAGTGGTTCAGGTGAGAACCCTTTCTTAGGAGAGAACGGATGTTAAAGTGAGAACTAATCTCATCCGTTAAATTTGAGGTGATTTGACGGTATGTCTTATAATCCATGTTACACGCGCCACAACGCTTGTTCTTCTTCCTTTCATCTCGCCCAACGCATCTCCTCCCATCTTCGCCCGCCGTCGCTCGTCGACGCCCGCCGTCGCCTGTGGCACTCTGTTTACCATATTTCTGCTTCACACACTATGAACAAGAAGCTATCTTTTTCAATCTCATCGAAATCAGCCTCTTCTAAGCCAAATCGAAACCCTAAGCCTCTCGCACCTTCACCGACAATGGAAGACATGGAAACGAAGAAACTCCTTGCACTGTTTCATGACAAAATTAAGGCCTTGAACAAGCGCTATCAAATTCCAGATTTAATCGTGACCTAATTCCAGTTCCGTCATCCCAATGTTGGCCTGCTGCCTCTGCAAGAAGGTAATAGAGCTCAGTGATTCCAGTTTCGACTCCTCCATCTCATCTTTCAGCTATGTACTCATCGTTTTTCAGCTGATGAAGACTGCACAAAGGCTTGTCGAGAAGGTTAAGAGGGAAAAAACATCGAATTCAAACTCAAATGGTATGATTATGATTGGGCTTCTCTGTACCTAATATCCTATTTGATTTTCATATTCTATCATGTGAAGAATATGAATACAAGTTCTGTATCATTGCTTCTCTAACGTTGAGCAAATTCGTTCTTACTTTTTTTTCTTAAGGTTATAAGTTTACAAGTATGTCATGTGCTAGATATGTAATCTAAGTAGAGTTGCATCTATCTTGTTCAACATTTTCTGTTCTTATTAAGCCTTGTGACCAATAGTCTTTGTTCAGTTTAATATATGCTTATCTGGAATGCTATTGTGCAATCTTTATCGTTCCTATGAATTTCCACAAACTCAAAATGGGGTTAAAGAAGGCGGGAAGCTCGGGAAGAACTGTTTGTTGGTGATTGTATTATTGTGTCTCTGCTCTTGCATTTTTATATTCTGTTTGTTTTACTGGAAAATTCCCCAAGGGTGATATGTCACCTGGTAGAGAGATTTCAGGTGGCCAGGATGCGAATAACAGGATGGTCTTCTTTGAGGGATGCAACTATGCATTCGATTTGGAGGATTTGTTGAGGGCTTCTGCTGAAGTTTTGGGGAAGGGGACATTTGGAATGTCCTACAAGGCCATTCTGCAGATGTTGTGGTGGTAAAGAGGTTGAAGGATGTAAGGGCGGGGAAAACAGAACTCGAGCAGCAAATGGAGGTGATTAGAGGCATTAGGCACGAGAATGTAGTTGCTCTTATTACTTCTCAAAAGATGAGAAGCTGATGGGGAGTGATCATTGCAGTCAGGGGAGTGTTTCTTCTCTATTACATGGTAAGCCACTTCTAATTTTAAGCTTCTGTTATAATTGGATACTCTATCTTCTGTTTCTGTCATGGTAATCTTCAAATTTTCTGCATTTTTATATTCTTTGATTCTCTTGTCTGCATATTCATTTCAATATGCCAAATCGAGCATTCTTGTGGAGCTTTTTCTTTGAGAACCTGTATAGTTGGCAAATTGTTATCCCAATCTTCTATTTATAGTTTACGCCTGATCAAATGGTGTTTGGCCAAAAAAAACCATGACTACTTCAGCAAGAATGTTGGTCTTAAAAAGATTCTGCTATGTTTGAGTTAATGCTCTCCTTTAATTAAAGAACTTGCACAAACTGATATCTATAGAAATATATTACTATTGTTTAGGGAGTGGCTTTTTGCTTTTCACTCAGAGTACAGTCCCTTTCTTAGATTGAGTGAACTTATTACTTTGGAAAATAATCAAAATTGTTTAGCATTAGACATGATCTTCTATGATTAAGCCAAGTTGATTAATTTTTGATATCTAACAGGCAGTAGAGGAGAGGACCGAGTCCCTCTAGACTAGGGAAAGTCGTTTTAACATAGTCGTCAGAGCAGTGAGAGGCATCGCTCACATCCACGAACTCAACAACGGAAAGCTCGTCATGACAACATCCGCTCCTCAAACATCTTTCTCAACTCCAACAATTCCGGGTGCGTTTCAGATTTCGGGTTAGCCACAATCATGAGGCACTGACTTGCTTTTTCTTGTGAGATGAGGTGCACAACGTCATTCACCATTTCTGTCCAAGTTAAATTGTTATATGATCATTGCTTGTTATATTTTCCTGTCTTTACATTATATACATATGATATGTACGTATATGATCATTAGCAATACAGTAATTAATATTGATGTAGACTACTCAAAGATTTACATGGTATATAGCACATTCAATGTTATGTAATGAAACATCCGGAGACAAACTATAATACAGCAATATTGAAGTATGCGCTCCATGTTCTCTACAAGTGTTTTCTGAATTAATTTTCTAAACGATTTCTAAATTGCATATTAAATATTTTCTAAATTACATATCAAATGTTCCCGAAATTGCATATTAAGTGAATTTTGAATTGCATATAAAGTTATTTTTGAATTGCATATAAAGTTATTTTTGAATTGCATATTAAGTGTTTTCTGGATTGCATATGAAGTGATTTCTAAATTGCATACCAAGTGTTTTTTAAATTGCATAACAAGTGTTTTTTGAATTGCATATTAAGTGTTTTCTAAATTGCATACTAAGTGATTTTTGAATTGCATACCAAATGGTTTTTGAATTGCATACCAAATATTTTCTGAATTGCTTACTAATTGAATTATGAAATGCATACTAAGTACTAACTGATTTGCAGATTGCATATCAAGTGTTTCCTAAATTGCATACTAAGTGAATTTTGAATTGCATATTAAGTTATTTTTGAATTGCATACCAAGTGTTTTCTGGATTGCATACTAAGTGTTTTCTGAATTGCATACCAAGTATTTTTTGAATTGCATACCAAGTGTTTTCTGAATTGCATACCAAGTGTTGTCTGAATTGCGTACTAAGTGATTTCTGAATTGCATATCAAGTATTTTCTGAATTGCATACTAATTGAGTTATGAAATGCATACTAATTGATTTGCAAATTGCATATCAAGTCCTTCCTAAATTGCATACTAAGTGAATTTTAAATTTCATACTACGTATATCAAGTATTTTCTTAAGCTTCATACATGTTACTCTCGAGCACCATACGTGAATTGCATTCTCAGTTATTGTGAATTGCATACCAAGTGGTTTTGTAATTGCATACTATTTGAATTGTGAATTGCATACTATTTGATTTGTGAATTGCACATTACATGTTTCCTGAATTGCATATTACTTGATTTGTGAATTGCATACTAAGTGATTTATGAATTACATACCAAGTATTTTCTGATTTTGATACTAATTGATTTGTGAATTGCATATGAAGTTTTTTTTTGGATTGCATACTAAATGATTTCAGAATTTTTTGTGGTTTGCATACGAAGTGTTTTCTATATTGCATACAAACTGATCAAATGCCTTACAATTATTCTAAGTAAAATGCACTTCATATGCATCTTGTATCACACTATATTTACATTTCGTAATACATTTATATATATGCATTTCGTAATACAAGTGATTTTCCTAAAAACAAAGGTAACTAAAAAATTATTCTGAAAAACAAGTAAAATAAACTTCATGTGCATCTCGTAACACACTATATTTGCATTTCATAAGTCATTTATATTTGTATGTGCATTTTTGAAAATATATGTAAGCCTAACAAGTAAAATGTACTTCACGTGCTCTTCATTTGTGAATTGCATATTTAGTTTTTGTGAATTGCATATTCAGTTTTTGTAAATTGAATATTCAATTTCAGTTATTTATGAATTGCAACTCAGCTTTTGTGAATTGCATACTAAATTCAATTGCATACTAATTTTTTTAAATTGAATACTCAGTTTTTATTAATTACATACTCAATTTTTATGAATTGCATACCCAATTTTTATAAATTGCATGCCGAGTTTTTGAGATATTCACATTTGGTTCAGCAGCTCAAAATCAAAGCCTTACGAATTTAACAAAACTTGTTATTATTTGTATAACACGTGTCTTGTATAAATGTAGGTCTAAATCTACAACTTGTTATTATTTGCTGAGAGATAATTCATAAAAATACATCCTTTGAAGCTTGTCCCTCTCTTGGACTCTTGACCGTCTTTTTCTATGGGATTGTCATTACAACTATCGTAATCGCCTCCATCATGAAAGAAACATGTATCATTTTTTTTTGGTGAAAAAAATAAACATGTATCATGAGGCGTAGAGTTATATAGACTTGTACGGTCTTGTCCTTAGTCCAAGACAAATGTCCTCTTCCTTCTGCTTCTTTGTATAGTAAGAATTAGCAATGGGATGAAGAACCTGTAAATAAAATATAACTAATATTAAGCTTGATAATATTCAATTAATAAGAAAGTAATCACGAGTAGCTCATAACTTTGGATACTGCAGTAACCGTGTATCAGGCAAATTGTTTGGGAAAAAAGGATGTTCATCTGGACTATTATATTTTCCCACATAAATATCCTGCAGCCGAAAAAATTACAAGCCAATATAAGACAAGATTTTTTTTTTCCAAATGTCACTCCCATAATAGTGGTAATAAAAAAGCATCAAACCTGCTGCTTGGTCAATAGAGCTCGTGTTGAAGACAACTTTGCAATAGTGGATGTTGAGTACATTCAATTTCAATAATTAAGGCAGTCTTTTAAAGAGCTCAACGAAATCTTGCTCTCGCTGTACTTGTTGTGCTCGATTGCAACCCCTTCAATTCAACCAACTCAGTAATTCCTTCCTCGCCATCTCCACATTCTCCTCCGTCGAAACCGTGTGGGCAGTATTACTGCCGTGGCGATATCAGCTTGCAGCTATGCGGGCAATGCTTTTTGCAGGCGGCAAAGGCAGCGCTAAGCCTCAGTGTTTTAGCTAGAGTGCACGCTGCATTACAAGAACTAGCCGGTGTTAGGCGTGAACAATTCTACAATGGCATTGTAGAAACCATTGGAGAAGAAGAGAGGAAAAGAGAGGGAAGAAATCTGTAATGCTATTATGAAACAGTTAAGTTGTTACAGATATTACACTTGACTATTTATAGTAAGTCAAGGTAGGAGAGTTTCTCTATATCCCCTCAAGTTGGACGAGGGAAAGAATTTACAAGACCTAACTTGACACACAAAAAATTGTGTTGTAACTCACCTAATGGTTTAGTCAATATATATGCAATTTGCAGAGATGACTTAATATGTGCAGTAGAAATAAAACCTTCTACTAATCTTTCCCTAATGTAATGGCAATCAAGCTTGATATGTTTTGTTCTCTCATGAAAAACTGGATTAGAAGCAATTTCTAAAGCTGCCTTGTTATCACAAAATAAGGGAATAGAAAGAGGAATCTTGGTGTTCAACTCTTGAAGTATGTTGTCCAACCAAACTAATTCACTTGCAGTGACAGACATTGCTCTATATTCAGCCTCAACTGTGGACTTGGACACAATTTTCTGCTTCTTGGTCTTCCATGAGACAAGGGCTGAACCTAAGAACACTGAGTAACCTGTAAAGGATCTTCCACTAAAATCACAAGTCCCCCAATCTGCATCACAGAAAGCAGTGAGAGCCAATGTGCTGGAAACAGGATAGAAAAGTCCCAAATCTAAAGTGCCTCTCAAATATCTCACAACATGAACAACAACAAGCATATGAGGCGATCTGGGTTGACCAAGAAATTGACTGAGATGTTGCACAACATAGGAGAGATCAGGTCTGGACAAATTCAAGTACAAAAATTTGCCTATCAATCTTCTGTATACCTCTGGTTCACCAAGAATGTCACCTTTATCAGTAGAAAGCTCCAATCCTTTAGGAAGAGGAAACTTAGCTGGTTTAGTCTCAGACATATTCATATCCTGAATAACGTCCATAGCATATTTTCTCTGATTTATCAACATCCCTGTAGATGATCTTGACACTTCAAGACCAAGAAAATACCTGATGAGTCCCAAGTCCTTAATGGTGAACTTCTCATGTAGAGACTCTTTGACACTCTTAATCAAAACTGGATCATCACCAGTGATGATCAAATCATCCACATAAGCTAAAACAGCTACAAAACCAGCTTGTGTATGTATAGTGAACAAAGAGTAGTCATAGGGAGTTTGAGAAAAACCTAGTGACTTCAAGTGTTTGGTGAGCTCTACATTGCACTGTCGAGAGGCTTGCTTCAATCCATACAAAGACTTCTTCAGTCTACACACTTGACCAGGAATAACTCTATCATATCCCTGAGGAGGATCCATAAAAACTTCTTCCTCCAGATAACCATGCAAAAAAAGCATTGTTTACATCAAGTTGATGTATAGGACAGTCCTTGGAAGCTGCTAGAGCCAGAAAAACTCTCACAGTAGTGTACTTAGCCACTGGACTGAAGGTGTCTCTGTAGTCTTTTCCATAGACTTGGTTGTAGCCTTTGGCTACAAGTCTAGCCTTGTATCTCTCAACTGAGCCATCTGGGTTGAACTTAATCTTATAGACCCAATTTACTTCCTATGGCTCTCTTTCCACTAGGTAACTCAGTAAGCTCCCAGGTTTCATTAGCCTCTAAAGCCTTCAATTCAGTCTTCATTGCATCAATCCAGAGAGGATCTTTCTTGGCTTGGGAATAGGTATGGGGTTCTTTGAGGGTTAAGATTTGATTGAGAGAAGCTATGTACTCTTCTGAGTAATGAGATAGATCACCCAGGGAGGTAGCTAATAAGGATGTAGACAAAGTAGGGCAATGGTAATCATTGAGTTTAGGAGGTCTTGAGGTGAATCTTGTGGATTTTCTAAGAGGAGGTGGAATAAGTGTTTGGGTAGTATTTGATGGTGTTGGTGTTTGATCATTGTCATCTGAAGAGGGGACAATGATTGGCTCATTTGAGGATAAATCAATAACTGGCTCTTCATGATTAGGAGGTAAAGGTGGAATAGGGAATTGGGGTATGAAGAACTCATAGTCATTTGGAGAAACCAAGGGTAAAGGTATATATGCTGGTGTAGAGGAAGAAACAACATCTTTGAAAGGGAACTTGGCTTCATCAAAGACAACTTCTCTACTGATCATGTATTTCTTTGAGTCAAGATCATATACCTTATAAGCTTTCTACCCTTGAGGATATCCTAGAAACATAGCCTCTGGACTTTGGAGCAAATTTATCTCTTGGTCCCTTTTCAACCAGAACATAGCACTTGCTCCTAATTATTCTCAATGAATCATAATCTGGAGGAGACTGATGCAAAACTACATAAGGAGACTTCCAATTTAAGACAGATGATGGCATAAGGTTGATAAGGTGTGTAGCTCCCAGAACACAATCACCCCAAAAATGCAATGGAAGACCAGCATGTAATCTGATAGCCCTGGCTGTCTCTAACAAGTGCCTATGCTTCCTTTCAACTCTGTCATTTTGCTGAGGAGAGTATGGTGCAGATTTGTGATGAGCAATACCTTTCTGTGCCAAAAACTGAGCAAAAAGTTGTTGAACAAATTCCATGCCATTATCACTTCTAAGAACTTTGATCTTGCAACTGAATTGATTCTCTACATAAGTAATGAAGTTAGTTAAAACTTCAAATACTTGTTGCTTGTTGTGTAGCAAGTGTGTCCAAGTAGACCTGCTATAATCATCTACCACTGTCAAAAAATACACAACTCCAGACAGACAAGGCTTTCTATATGGCCCCTACAAATCAACATGAATAAGATCAAAAGCATTCTTTGCAAGAGAAACACTCTTAGGAAAATGTTTCTTATGTTGCTTGGCTAAAATACATGCTTCACAAGATGTGAGATCACTAGATGCTATTTTACAATCATAAATGTGATCAATCTTAGAACTAGAAACATGGCCTAGCCTAGCATGTAACAAAGTTGTTGATAAATTGCTTTTACAACTAGCTTGTCCTTTATTGCTATCTGCACTTATGGAAATGGAATTATCAACTAAGTTGCTTCCAGTATCTGAAGAAGATGTTGCCTTATACAGTCCCCTTATCCTCTTGCCAAACACCAGTTTGTGACCACCTCTATGGTCCTGAAAAATGCAAGAAACTCTGTCAAAATAAGCCACAAGATCTGTATCATCAAGCAACTTACCAACAGAAAGTAAATTCTGTTTGAACTCAGGAATAAACAAGACATCCTTCAAGACGATCCTATCTTGTAGCTGAACATCTCCAACTTCTGTCACTTTCTTAGTAGATCCATCAGGCAAACACACAGTTATGGGGCTCACTAGTTTCCTTCGAGACTCAAGCAACTCAGCATCCCAAGTCATATGATCAGAGGCCCCTGTGTCTATGATCCAATATCTTTTATTCTTATTTTGAAAGAGAGAAAAAACCATAGAGTAAAGTTTACCTGAGAATTCTCCTATAGGAGAGTCTGCTATGCCTTTCTGCTTAAGCATTTTGAACATCTCTTGACACATTAGTGCAAAAGATGGATCAATTGCTGGAGAAGATGAGCTTGCAGCCTGTGACATGTGAGCAGAAGAGTGCACATTCTCCTTTCCAGTGTTCTCTTTGCCTTTGGTTCCTTTAAACCAGTCTGGATAACCAACAATCTTGAAGCATTGCTCAACATTGTGCCCCTTCTGGTTGCAAAAGCTGCAGTGCTTCTTGGCTTTTTCTTCAGCCTTTTGCTTCTTAACATCCTTGTAATCTCTCTTATTAGTAGAACCTTCAGAGGATCGTGAAGCAACTAGAGCACTTGATTCTTGATTCACATCAGTCAAAGAACCAATTGACTTCTGGCTTTCAGCTTGATGCACCAAAAAATATGATATGTTGAGATTTGGAATAGGATCCATACTCAAGATATTGCTTACTATACTGTCAAAACCTGAATTTAGTCCAAGAAGAAAATGCAATGTCTGATTTCTGCTCTGTCTATCTCCAAGTTTCTTTGTCAGTTGACAAGTACAACAACCACAAACACATACAGGAAGAGCATCCAAGCTCTCAATCTCATCCCAAACATTCTTGATTTTACTATAGTAATCTGTGACTTTGAGATTACCTTGAGTAATGTTCATCAAGATTTTTTGCAACTGAAATAGCTGCGGTCCATTAGATCCTCCATAGCGCTCCAAGATCTCATCCCACATTTGCTTCGCCGATCGAACAAAACGAAAGCCATCGGAGAATCCTGGTGCCATAGAGTTTGTTATCCAGCATCGAACCATGAAATCACACCGAATCCAGTGCTGATATTCTTCAGATCCAATCGTTGGCTGCAGAATCGATCCATCGATAAACCCTAGCTTGTTCTTGGAACCAAGCGCCAAGTGCACTCCATGGCTCCAGCTAAGGAAATTGTCGCCATTAAACAAGAGCGATTGCAATTGAGATCCAGGCGTGTCAGAATTTGACAGAAACAATGGATCTCCAAGCCTTGGCTGAGGCCTATCATCTTGCTGTGCTCCAACCATGGCGATGAAGAAAAAGAATCAATCGATCGCTTGATTGAGATAGGTGCGGAAAACGAAAACAGATTAGGAATCCCGTGGCTCTGATACCATGAACAATTCTACAATGGTGGAAACCATTGGAGAAGAAGAGAGGGAAGAAATCTGTAATGCTATTATGAAACAGTTAAGTTGTTACAGATATTACTCTTGACTATTTATAGTAAGTCAAGGTAGGAGAGTTTCTCTATAAGGCGTCGTCTCATGAAAAAGCCAGACCACGTGATCACTCGAGCTGTATTCATCACTTACAATGCAGCCGACAGTCTCGATAAAACCTTAATCACTATCTTTGAGGAATCAACAAAAATGTCGGGTTTGATAGAACTTTGTGAGTCGGGCATTTCTTCAAACATATGGTGAGCAACTTGAGGTGAAGATTCCTTACCTTCAAATTATGAAACCATCGTTAACAAGAACATAAATCTTGCTAGAAGTGTAGCTATCATCTAGTTGGAAATCCACATATAGATTAATTATCTGAAATTTACAAGGGCAGGAAAAATTACATAATTGCAATATCACCTTCTTCTGAAATTCATACCTGCAAATCAAAAGAATTCAAATTATAAGTTTCAGAAAAGCATAGTAAGAACCGGAAATGCTTGCAAGAGGTAGTAGTTTAAGTGCCAATAGGTTTAGATATTATCATCTAGGACTCATATGGTGAAGACTCCAATGTTAGGATTGTAAGAACTGACAATCCAAGCTATCTTTTGAGTATTCAACATCAAAAACGAGTTTGATACAACATTGTGAGTCGGAAGTTTCTTCGAATATCAGGTGAGCAGCTTGAGTTGAAGCTTCCTTCAACACATCGGGATTATCCGAAGTCAACTTGGACCGATTTCCAACATTCAAAGAGGTAGGTTTCAAAGCTTCTCTCCCCCAAAATCCAACCTAGGTTAAATGAAAATGGAGAGAACAGGTGAGAACGGATCTCGACCTTCCATTAGTTAAATGAAAATGGATCGCTTAGATTAAAACATGGAAAGAGAATGGAGTTGGTTCTCGCTGCCTCGACCTTCTTCCTCCTTCTGAGCTCAAGATCTCGTCAACCTCGCACCTCCGACTCCCTTGTTGCTCCCTTCATATCACCTCCAGCGCCGCCAACTCTCAGAAGCTTGCTAGATTAGCTTCGTCGTGCTCCGACAAAGCTTCGAAGGAGCCGAGAACGTTGACTTTGATTTCAAAGATCCTCCGCCGCTGCCAAATCCTGAGACCACCATCAAATTCGAGTATTTCTCTTTCGAGGATCTCAAATCCTTTCTGACCCCAAAGCTAAAATTCAGGTTTCGCTCTCATGTCAATTTGATTTCCCCCCTTTTCTAAGGTTTTATAATATAAATTTGTTCGAAGAATTTTGTGATTGATTAAATATGCAAATTTGAATCTGCAGACTCTAGTTGAGGGTTTGGAATCGAAGTACTCGACTTAATTGAATCTAGTCATGATCTTTAATTGTTGGATTGAAAATTTGAGGGAGGAGAGATGGGAGTAGCGGTGAGGAAGAATGGACGTTGTAAGAGAGGATCTGACTGCAAATGTGACCCCTGTAACTGCAAGTGAGGAGTTCATCCCTGTTTCATCACTTAATTAGGTGTTAGAAAGAAACTTGCAGTTGCTGCATGTAAATTGGAAGAATGCAAAAAGATGATAGCATATCTTCAGTCGCTTGCAACTTGGAAACTACGTTCAATGGTGGTAAACTCTTCCCACCACTATTTAATTTTTGTGTTTAATTTGTGATTTTAAGGGGCATTCTTCTCTATGATGAAACTGAAAGCTGGTTTTTTGTTGCCATGAAGCTTCAAGATACTTGCACCTCTTAAGATATTATCAGTATGCTTAAAGTTATATGGTTGTTACTGCAGTGTATGTAGTTATTCAATTACTCCACTTCTTTTGTGCAGATCAACCTCTCAAAACTTCACACATCATGTCCAATCATAGACCCTGAGCTTTTACTGTACTTTATGTAGTTATTCATTGCATTTTTTGGATTTTGCTTCACATGGAAAAGGGCATATAATAGATTATGTCTTCCTCTGCATCTTGAGTGGTTCTTTTGGAGTTGCAGAGGCCCTTGTCCAAGGGAGAATGGTTGGAATTGTTCAGTCATAGACCCTGTATTTTTGCAGGTATTAACTATCATTCATGCTCTTGTGTAGCTTAATATTCTGCACATAAAATACATGTAGTTAACCTCTAAAGGCTTGTCACTGGACATTTCTTTATGAATGAGGATATGCTTTGTTCACTTATTTGCCTCGTACCTGTATATGTAGTCTTTTTTGTGGGCTAGTTGCTTCCAGTCTTCTAATCTATGTCTGCTTGTGGCTGATTTTTCACTACATTTTAGACTCTCATTTTATTGTCCAAGTCTATGGCACAAGTGGGTGTGAGAAACTGATATTTCCTTCTTAGAAAAATGTTATCCTGATAGCTAAAAATGATTGTGGGCGTGAGAAGAACAAATAAATCCTAGAGGAGCCATGTAGTATGATGTTGAACAGAGATACACCTAAAGAGTGGTTTGACGTGTGAATTTGCTAATATTTTCCTATAAAATGCTTGATTAATTAGTGACTGGGTTTAACTTATAAAACAGAGATACACCTTCAGATTGTGTGTTATTTAGCTGAAGTAGGTGGTTACTGGTTAGACATATATATGATCTTTCATAACATATATTCCAACTCTCACTTGTTGCAACTTTTAAGGAATAACAGAATAGTAGTGGTTGGAATAGTGGCATCCATGGCTAACCCTAGACTAACGCCTTGTAAGGTCAAATTTCAGTATGTTAATTGCTTGCAGTACTGTCTTGATTTCTAAATTTTGCTATGTTTAGCGCTAGGAACTTTGTATAGGATTAGCTGTTTTCGTTAGGTACTGTGTTGGAGCAAGCCTTTGGGCTGGCCTAGATTTGTAGAACTGTAAAGTCATGCATATAAGTCTTTAAACACAATTTTGTTGATACTATCGATTATTAATTATTGTAGTTGACTGGCTGTCGGTTTAAAGATAAAGGATGAAATATATGGATGTAAAGCTTACTCTTCTATCACAACTTTGAATATCAATATTAGATAACATCTCATACATCACTAGCTAATTAATTCTTTTTATATATCTAGGTAGAAGCCATGTACGGACGGTACCATGTGAGACAGATTCATAGTGTATATTAAATTGGAAATTTGTGTTTTTGGAGGTGCATAATTTGAGCTATTAATTTTCTGAACTTTCTAGACTAGGATGTAGCTCATGTGCTTGATTTGCTTGTTGACCCAAATAATGCATTGTAAAGCTGTTATCTTGTAGGGTTTAATTCCTTTATCCAGATTGTTTGCTAATTGTATTCACACTATCAGCTTTCTAAATTGGGTACTAAAGGTCAAGTTTACACTATTAGGTATTGCCCTGGAGCAAGCCTTTGGGAGGCAACCTATCAGATTCCTAAATTCGTGAAAGCTTTACACGATCTATTACAAATCAAGAAGCCATTATCTTATCGTGTGGGGCGTCTCTTCACTGGAAGTATGGAGAGTAGCATGAATAACAGTTACATGTAGTGATTTGGAACCTGAGCTTTCTAAGAGGAAGTTTGAACTTCAATTGCAACTTGCTTGGAATTGCAACACTGATGCAAACAGAACATGTCAGTTTATGTAAAAATAACAGTCCAATATTAATGTTCAAGTTTTTCTTACCTTTCTAATTATGCACCTCCAATTATATTTACATGAAAAGGAACTTGGAACACTTGATGACTTTCTAGAAGGTACTGAGCTTGGATACGAAGGTACTGAGCTTGGATACGAAGGTACTGAGCTTGGATATGCAAATGATAAGGGGCTTTGCTGAAGGGGAAAACATCCACTCACATTAGCTAAGGCACCAGCAACCTCGTCTGGAGGAGGCTTATGACATCCTGATAGATTAAAATATTAAATTCAATGAAAAAATCTTGATTATTACCATTCATGTGATAAAACGAAAAAGGAAACCATCCACTTGTGTCATGGTGATTTAAAAAGAATTGTAAATAGACCATCAACATCAATCCTCAATTAATTTAATCATGCAATTCACAAAAACAAACTGAGTATGCAATTGACAAATAACTGAGTATGCAATTCACAAATCAAATAGTATGCAATTCGAAAAACACTTGATATGCAATTCACAAATAATTAACTATGCAATTCACGTATGGTGCTCTAGAGTAGCACGTATGGAGCTAAAAGAAAAGCACTTATGGTGCTTCGCAAGAAGCACATATGGAGCTTAAAGAAAAATCACGTAAGATTCTTCAAAAGAAGCACGTAGATTTATAAAAAAATCTTTGTATGCAATTCACAAATCAAGCAATTCACAATTCACAATTCAAATAGTATGCAATTAAAAAAACACTTGGTATGCAATTCACAAATAACCAAGTATGCAATTCACGTATGGAACTCTAGAGTAACACGTACGGAGCTAACAGAAAAACACATACATATGGAACTTAAAGAAAAAACATGCAAGATGCTTCGAAAGAAGCACGTAGAATAAAAAAAATCTTGATATGCAATTCACAATTCAAGTAGTATGTCATTCACAAATCAAGAAGTATGCAATTCACGTATGGTGTTATAGAGTAACACGTATGAAGCTAAAAAAAGCACTTAAGGTGCTTCAAAAGAAGCACATATGTAGCTTAAAGAAAAAAACACGTAAGATTCTTCGAAAGAAGCACGTAGAATAAATAAAACTTTCTATGCAATTCACAAATAAAGTAGTATACAATTCACAAATCAAGTAGTATGCAATTCAAAAAAGACTTGGTATGCAATTCACAACTAACCAAGAATGCAATTAACGTATGGTGCTATAGAGTAGCACGTTTGGAGCTAAAAGAAAAGAACTTAAGGTGCTTCGCAAGAAGCACATATGGAGCTTAAAAAAAAACACGAAGATTCTTCGAAAGAAGAACGTAGAATAAAAAAAATAGTGGTATGCAATTCAGAAATCAAGTAGTATGCAATTCACAATTTAAATAGTATGCAATTCAAAAACACTTTGTATGCAATTCACAATAAACTAGTATACAATCCAGATAAACCTCATATGCAAACCAAGAATCACTTTGTATGCAATACAAAAAACACTTCGTATGCAAACCACAAAATAAATAAAAAATCAATTAGTATGCAATCCAAAAAACTTCATATATGCAAATCACAAATCAATAAGTATGCAAACCAGATAATTTTTTTAGTTGCCTTTGTTTTTTGGAAAATCACTTGTGTTACGAATTGCACATACAATGTATTACGAAATGCAAATATAGTATGTTACGAGATGCACATGAAGTGCATTTTTCTTGTTTTTCGAATAATTTTTTTTACTTACCTTTATTTTTAGTAAAATCACTTATATTATGAGATGTACATATAATAATTAAATGCCCATACAATATATATTATGGAACGTACATATTATATTTTACAAAATGTACATGTAATGTATTTCACTTTTTTTTGCCTACCTGTACTTGAGCTTTAATTGTACAGAGAAATTTGTGCTTAAGGGGGATATAATGACAGAACACAATGATGAGGTATATATCTAATTTATGGAGTTTTTGATATGGTAGTAAATTTAAGCTGAAAATAGAATTACTCAGTTCTTTGAAACTGTCCGGCAAATACCAACCATGAGCCTAAACCAATGTATATAAACTTCAAGTGAGCTGTCCATCCTGAGTTCTGCAACAAATTGAGCACTCCCATTAGAATTTATTCTTAAGCTTCTCACAAATTTCATTACATCCACAACTCTCGCCATTCTCCCAAAGCTAGCAACCCCCATGAATAACTGCATCAACAACAAGAGCAGATACAACAGTGCATTTTTTGTAGCCCTTCCAACAACAATTTTCATAGAGTTATTAAAAGATCACTTGATAAATTGGCATTTGCCGGACATCAGGAAAAAACTGAAACTGACTTCGAGCGGCTTTCACGGGATCAAGAACCCCAACAAGTGAAGAAGAAGCTTCTGCAGCCACAACAATCTGAAAGGTGCGGCTATGCCTCTCTCTAAGAGCTTCTTTAAGCAAGCACAAGCACCTCATATGAACATGTATGATGCGCCTGAGCAAAATTAAGTGAGACAGTGGGAAATGGGAAAAAGGAGTAGTTACTAGCAACTGATTTTTTGCATATAGATCAAAATAGCTACCACTTCCAAGTCCTTCCCTAAGCTGAAGCAACCTCGTCTCAGACTTCAAATGGTTCAGATTTGTGTCCCATTTAGATCTGCATAACATGATCAACATTTAATTAACGACCACAATTGCCTAGATAGATATCACTTTTGATACATACCCTCAAAATCATGATGAAGATGTACTGAAATAATTACCAGAAGGAGTAGATGACTCCACTTGTTCCAGGTTAGAAACACCATCAAGACAATCATGCTCAGAATCACAGCTAGCCAACAGTCCTCCTCCTCAACGTTTCCAAAAAGCCACCAGTCCTTTTCCTGTTCGCCTCCATCTTCGCATTCTCAATCTCCACAAGAAACCTAACGTACTCTTCAGACACTAGAATCTCCTTATTAGTTCCCAATGGAACCTCCAAACGTATCGATCAACGAATCGCAACCATCACTCTCTTCCCACTGACGTTGGTAATCCCCGGGTTTAGAGCATGAGATCGCGAGCTACGTTCTTCAGCCCATGAATACTAAAACAGACAAGGACAAGAATTCTACAATCATGCCATAGGTCACACTCTACCAAATATCAGCCTATTCATAGTAAATAAGCAATTGCAAAAGACACGATCTAAATTCCGACCTAATTTCTAATACACCCATTGATTCGAAGGTAAAACAATCTTCAATACCACCAGTTACCAAATTAGGGATTAAATATCAGAGCTTGGCAAAGCACGAGAATGATTCAGAAAGATAAGCAATAGTTGGGGAGAGATGTACCTACAAAATTAGGTTGCAGTTCCGAATCGAAGAAAACACTGACTGAGTGCGAGTGCGAATGCTCATCTCCTACTATCGCCTCCAAGAATTGCACGGATTGGACGTCCTTGCATTCGAGAGAGATTATGAGGGGATCGAATTGGAAAACGAGGTCGGGGTTGGGGGAAGGGTGAGTTGAGTCGGGGAAATGGAGGCGGAGTCGGAGAAGATGCCAGTCGAAGAAATTTGGGGGTGTGAAGATGGAGGGGTATGGGTTATAACTTAGACCGTTGGTTTCCTTAAATCCAAGGGTTAAAATTGGTTCTCACGGCCGACGATGGAGCCGCTTGAGGCGGCGGATTTGGCCAGGGATTGGAGGTAGCAGGTGGTGATTTTGGTTAGGGATTGAAACAGGGAAGAGGACGAGAATCAAAGAAGAAGATTCCGCTGTAACAACCTTTTACGATGTAACGAGTGGATTAATTTAAGCCTTAGGATTGTGAATAAATAAATGACTGAGATAACTTGAATTGGGTTGTCGGATTTTGATATAGGGTTGCCCACATCATATTTCTACTCCAACGAAGCAAATCCCTAAATTAGGGGATCTGAAAATATTCAGTTTCCAGATCTATCTTCAGTAAAAACCTAATTTTATCAAACTCTCATATCTCTCTTCCTAAAACCGCACCCCACCATCGATCGGAATCGTCGTCCTCGCTTGAGTGTCGTCTCTTCCTCCTCACCGTCCGATATCAGAATATTCCACTCCTGCCTTCTCTCTCTTGAAAACGAGGCCTCCTCCGTCCGGGTGGCACTCCGACGGAAAGACGAAGCCGAGATCATTGCCTACGTCAAGTTTCATAAGAAGATGACAAAGGAGATGGCAAAACTTATCTTTGTCGTTGATCGCCCGATCGACGATGGAGATCAGCCCGATCAGTTCTCAACCCTAATCCATGATGTACTTGATCTGACGTCATCTGTATCAGCTGCTGTTTTGGAGTCGGTTCTAACGTTGTTGGGGTCGAACCGGTAGAAGACGTATTTATAGACCGGTTGAAGAAGAAGGCGAAGAGCCGAAGAGCCGAAGACGGAAGATCAGAACGACGTCGTGGAAGAACAACTAGTGTACAAGAATAAAGGAGAAGACAAATGGATGATGCTGAATAAGATGCAAGAAATGGAGGAATGCGTTGGATGCTTGGAATTATCGAGCGGGAGGGTTTTAAGGACTCGTATTACTACTCGGGTTTATCTACTCAACATTTCTCACTCACTTCTGATCAACTTCTTTTTCTTTTTTCATCAACCTATATCCTAGTTAGTCCGATTTCGTCCTCAACGTCATCTTCACATCCGGCTCTGTCGGCTTCACCATCGGTTTCTGCGCTCGTCTTCACCGTCGGCTCCGTTGTTGATTTTTGCTTCATTCCCCGGTTCCATCCGGTCGAAGTAAGCTAAGATTTCATCGTTAATTAAGGTTTTGGTTTATTTCTCATTTCCTCATACGAAGAACCCTAAATTCGGTTTATGCTTTGTTTTTGCATAATAGTTTCATGTTTGCAATCACCCACATCCAAACCCAAAATCAGTAGTGTTAGGCGATTTGATTAGTCGAATGAGTCTCTCCATTTGCTTATGTCATTTTATTGGTGTTATGTACCATAAAATCGAATTGCTTATTCAATTTTTTGAATTCATATTTGCAATAAATTTCTGATGAAGTAAAATTCATGTTTGGTTTATATTCTTTGAATTTTTTTTAGGTCATATTCATGTTCTCAATGCACTAAAATTCATGTTTTGTTCACATCCTTTCAATTTTTTTAGTACATATTCATGTTCTAGATGCAATAAAATTCTTGCAGTATAGGTATAATAAGATGTATTGTCTATGAATTTTACCGATGTAGTGTTGTGTATTGTTTTTGGATTGTTTTTGGATGTGCATTTTTTTATGGAAGTAGTCATGATTATCATTTTTGAAAACTATAAATCAATACTAATATTCATGTTTTAATTAGGTGATATTCAAGATAACACTCTTGGGATGATTGAGAAAGATTCAAGCACAAGCTCAGATCCAATATGAGACATGATATTCACGATTTTGCATGACAATGTTCATGTATCTAGGAGATGATATTCATGTTTGTAAGTGATGATATTGATACCTATATGAAATTACATAATAGCATACTAGATTCACACAAAAATGACAATTATCTAGAACCAAATGGTGATATTCAGATTGTACTTGATTCATATTCAAAAAACATTATTGATTATAATTACATAAACATGATCTTATAATCACATAAGACTGAACTGATACATATATTTGTGAATACAAAGACTGAATACGTAAGTGTATAAAACTGAATATCAGGTTAACAAACTCAAATACAACTGCATGACAATGACTAAATACGTAAGTAAGTGAAACTGAATATGAGGTTAACAAACTTGAATACGACTGCATTGATGAATATAGTTTGCATATGTCAGAAAATTAACTTCAATATCAACTAAATAAACATGTACAAATAATCGTAAAAGATTGAACATAGGCACAAACATATGAGAATGTGATTAGTGCATATATAATATAGGTAAATAAAGTTGAATATCAACCTTAACAAACCTGAATACGATTGAGGTGATTAAAGTTGAATATCAACATTAACAAACCGAATACGACTGCAGTAAAAAAGTTGAATATCAACAACCGAGAAACAGGAGCAATTTTCCGACTCTCTCTCCAATCTTCAGAAATTTCCCTTTTTTTTAATTAATTTTATTAATTAAAAAAAAACCCATAAAATAGCAGCCTTCCTAATTAGGTGGGCATTTATTTTTTTTAAACATTTTAGTCTTCTAAAATCCATCCATCCAATTTATCTCATCCAACGCTCCACATCAGTCCACTCGTTACACCACAATACTCGTTACACCGGAACTCACCTCTCTCTCTCTCTCTCTCTCTCTCTCTCTCTCTCTCTCTCTCTATATATATATATATATATATATATATATATATATATATATATATATTAAAACAGAGCTAATTGAAGCTCTCTCATTCACTCTGACCCCACCTATCCTACGTATCATTTTGTGGTTAATTCTCAATTTTAATTATTTTAATCCTTTTCTAAATTTAATTGATAATTTGCTATATAATTTTGTTGCCTAATTTCTTGCATTGGATTGGTTTGAAGATACTCCCCTAGATTGTTGTAGTAGAAGTTTGTTTATGTTTTTATTTTCTTATCTTTTGCTCTTAAACCATTTAGTGACAAATTAATTGTGGGTATACTATTTTCTTTTAACATCTAACTTTAGAGGAATAAAATCTTATCATTTTACAAGACTTTATATGTGTAATTTTTAACAAAATTAGAAGATAGTGTTGTAACTCGGTCAGAAAGGTTTGAACTCGGTCACTTGATTCATATTCAACAACATTATATGTTATTAAAAATCATGGCTACGCCTTACGCCAACCTTGGATATGGATCCATGTGACACACAACACAATTGTTATTTAGAAGAACAAAACACTACGTGTTACCAGAATTGATACTCCCAACAACGCTTCATATTTGCATTTCATATTATTCGTCTTCATGCTCCACATTGCATTTCATATTATTCGTCTTCATGCTCCACATTGAATATGTAATGAAAAAAAAACAATGGACAAACAATGTAATTGTTTTATCAATATTAATTGGATATTTATCATACATGTTTATTATGTTTTAATTCGAACTCATTTACTGAAATACATCTTTAATTTCATTATATTGTGGTTATGCTTTATTGCAAGAGTTAATAAAGTATGCATTTTTTAAATTTGTAGATATACAAATATTTCCTAAGACAGTATTGAGTATTTAAGCATTAAAAAGGTAAAAAATAGTGTAAAACATATATTTTGACAACAGAGCCTTCCGAAGCTGGCATAAGTGCCTATATTGAGAATTTCTTTTGAAAAGAGCCTGCGTCGGAATTTTTTTTTGAAAAAAAGCCCATTTCAGAAAAAAAAAAATCTAGAACAAAGAGCTAAGAGGATGTAGGATTTTTAGGAAGATTTATTTTTCTTTTTTTTTCAAATAGGATGACATGGCGCTTATGTGGCGTTGAGGTGGCGTAAATTTTAACAAAGAGATGACTTCTCCCTTATATTGTAGTTAGGTAGATTAGTGGGTCTAGAGAATAGTGGGTGGTTTAATGGGTTTTAGTCCGAATTTGATCTATAAGATAATAATGAATAAAAGTATTATTTTCCTTGATAATTTAATTAGGAAAAAATTTATTTGAAAATGATTTTTATTCTACGAACTACGAATACATGCACACTCTTCTATATTTACATGCATATTCATTTACATTCGATTACATGTACTGATGTACATTCGTAGATGTGTGCGCGCATGTCTATAACAATATATGAAAAATATATGCAAATGCGTGTGCATGTGAAGGAGTGCGGAGACATTCTCACTGGATTCACTCCATTTAATTATTCATAAAGATGAATTGATTAATTCATAATTGTAGAATAGATAAGGAAATAATATTTTTTTGGTTCAGGTAAGGCACAAACACCCCTTTAACAGGTGATCCCCTATCCCAGCTAATGCTGGAGCCAGATGCGAAACTCACCGCCTCACAGTAAGAGGATATTATCCCTTACCGCTGGGCTACGAGTGGTAAGGGGTTAAACAAAATTGGATAAACAAAATTTAATATTTTAAAATGTATCAAAATTGGATAAAGAAATAATAGATTATAGATAGATATATTTTATTTCTTAAGACCGAAATTGGATATACAAAATTTGATATTTTAAAATATAACCAATTCAATCTTTAATTGAAAGATAGCCTTACAAATTCATTGATATATACATGTTGTTCGGGTACACAAGGTAGGGATGCACAAAAAAGACCCAGACCGGATCCGATCCCCGGTCCACATATTTCAGAAATTTCGGGTTCCGGTCCGGTCCGGTCCATGAATTTTCCGGTCCGATCCGGTCCAGGACCGGAAACCTGGATAATTTTTTTTTGAAAAAAATTGTTAAAGAATTTGGAAAATTTTATTTTTTTTATATAGGAAAAATCGGGAAATTCCGGACTCGTTGTGCATCCGTAACACAAGGGTCATACAAGTTCCAATCGCTAGCCGAGCAACACTTGAGAGCTTTGTGATCCTGATTCAAGTTGTTTAAGCAGAAAAAAGAGAAGGTTTGAACAAGTATATGTTTCTTAATAATCTTAATAATCTCTCAATGTTCCTTACATTATCATAAAGACTTTTATTCAAGTATAGCATGATTGACATCTGATCTGAAAGAAAAAGCAATTTAGCAGCAGGGTTTGAAAATCACAGTCTATCAATCTCCAACTCAAGGCATATCATATCCCTGATTGACCCAAAACTACATATATGTACTATGTAGGGTGTACCAAAAAAATGTCTAAACACCTAAAGAAGTCAGATTACTAGATTCGACATAATCTACACGTAAATCTGCCATTAGTCTCTCTAACTAAAATAATCTTGCTTGTTTAATGCACTTGCTAGAAGCCTAAAATACATGATCCACCTTCTAAGTTACCCTACATACACGACATCGCATAAAAAAATCCAAGTTTACGTTTTCATAAATGAACAGAAAAAGAAAGCATATAGCTATCATCACTTCAACTACCTTCCATAAATCATAAATTCTTTGTTGCTTTATGTCGACAAGGTTTTCTTCCAACTAAAAAGAAACTTCATTTTTTCCACAAAATTAGAAAGAAAAATAAAGATTTGGAATTTTATTTTATTTTTGTGGGTCTGTTTCATCCCAACAGATGTCTATTGTTATCCCCTATATAGCGGAGATTTGAGTGGTTTGTTATCAGAATCTGTAAAAAATCTTTCATTTTCGTAGAATTCTCCCTCACCTCAAACTGGAAAAATTGCACATCAAATCTTCAAGCAAGTTCCTTTCCTTTTACCCAACATCGAAAAAGCAAATAAAAATAACTAAATAAATTGTCCAATCAATTATAGGATGTGGGTCTCCTTCACAATCTGACTTACTGTCATCTGATTTCCTTCTGATTCAAAAAAAGTTTGTTAGGCATTTTGCTTTGTTCCCCATCAAAGTGCTTTTTTATTTTTATTCTGCAATTGCAATCTCTGTTTTTTTTTTAACAATCTGGTGCTAGAAGGAAATGGTGGTAGAAGATCCTTCTCTTCATGGTAGAGGAAATCGGTCCCTCAGTGGAGAAGAAACAGAGATGGGTATGTGGAAAGATCCCAGAAAATTCATCAAGAGGAAAGATAGTGATGCAGGAGAAACAGGTACTCTCTTTCTTCTTCTTCCTCATTTTCTCCCCAAAATTATATGAATCCAATTTGAATTTGCTGAATTCCCAATTCTTCCTTAGAATTATGCTTTTGATTGTTTGAGTGCTAATGAAGATCAATGTTTTTGTATCAAGGGGTGGTTTGCATTCTTCATGTGTATATTAGTTGTTTGCCTTATGCTTTTCTTAATCATTCGAAAACATCCTCTCGACTTGTACAGAGTATAGAGGTCTATTGTGCTACCACATTTTAGTAGACTGATTTTGTTGTTTAGGTACAATAAAGGTCTCAGTTTAGTGGACTGATTCTGATTGCTGTTATTGTTGTACAATGGAGTATGATATAACATGTAAACATGTAACCTAAAGTTTTGTTAAGCCAAAAACCACAACGACTAAAAGTAAAATAAGCTAGTTTAGCAATAAGCTTGAAATCCTATCTTTTATTTTGAGGCAAAAGCAAACTCAATTTTGCCGAACAAGACCATAAAAAGACAAAGTCTTTATTTGGCATACCCTAAAATTTTATTTGGCACACCCTTACTTTCGTCACGAAGGTATTTGGTCAGACTTTCGTCACGAAGGTATTTCAAAAGAGATTCGTCACGGAGAAACGGAGGACTTCCGTCACGAAGGTTTAGGAGTTCCGTCACGAAGGTATTGGGGAGTTCCGTCACGAACCTTTTTTTGAAAAAAATAAAAAAATCATAATGTTGTAGAGAATTTCAATACGAGTTCGTGCATATAAAATACGTCCAAAACGGACATCGTTTGCCCTTCCAAAAGCCCTAAAAACAAAACAGTCGTTTTCGTTAAGTTCGTAATATTTAAACATAATGCATAATTGTACTTTATAAGTAATAAACTAGTGATATTAAATGATAATATATAATTATAGTATATAAATTTAATTGCATGATTTTTAACTATAATTAATAATTATATAAGTTTTTGTTTTTACGAACTTAACGCATGCGACTGTTTTGTTTTTAGGGCTTTTGGAAGGGCAAACGATGTCCGTTTTGGACGTATTTTATATGCACGGACTCGTATTGAAATTCTCTACAACATTATGAATTTTTTATTTTTTTTCAAAAAAAGGTTCGTGACGGAACTCCCCAATACCTTCGTGACGGAACTCCTGGGAACCTTCGTGACGGAAGTCCTCCGTTTCTCCGTGACGAATCTCTTGTGAAATACCTTCGTGACGAAAGTTTGACCAAATACATTCGTGACGAAAGTAAGGGTGTGCCAAATAAAATTTTAGGGCGTGCAAAAAAAGATTCAATCTTTTAATGGAGCTCTAGCTTGATTGAGCCAAAACCCTAGCCCAATATGGTTCATTCAATCAAACCCAGACGGATTTGTTACTTAGTTTGTGCAGTGACAGTTAGTGCAGATTTCACAGGCCAAAAAAGACAACAAATTCACAAGTGGCTAGGTTGCTTTTGTGTGGGTGTGATCAATTTTGGAGGAAGATTCCAAAATTCCACCAACAGAAGATGTCACTAGCCGAACACGTGCTGCCTCCTTGTCCTCTCTTCCCAAAACGCTCAGTTTTCACACGCTTTTCCGGACCGAAACGCTGCGTTTAATCTGCCAGTCTTCCTCCTTTTGCTGCAGTTACTGAGCTACTCGGTGCACGCTGTTCGGCATCTTTCTTTCTCTCTCTCTCAAAAATTTGAAAAAAAATCTCCCGAATTTCTGCTCTGAGAAATGCCTGGGCACTCGATTCGGCCATGGAGGTCAAAGTCTCAATCTTCATCTCGCATTACCCTAAATACCCATTGTCCATCTAGAGGGATCCCAATCTCCGATTTTCAGTTTCAAGCTTCTCCTGTTCCTCTATCAGGTGATACTGAATCCGTCATCCCCAACTAATTTAGACTTCAAATTGGATCTCTTTTGCCATCTATCTGTTTAGATGAAGAAAAATCTAGCCCAAATATGAAAAGGGTAGTAATAGAAGGTAGAAATTTGCTCTCCTAAGGTGTGAGTTTTCAGTAAGTGATATGCTTTCCGCCTGATTTTGTTTTTACCCGTTAATCAGTTAGAGGAAATGCATGAAATGCTTTGTAGGTTGAAGAGGTTTTATGGGTGGGAGTTGCATGGAACTGGGTTGTCGGTGGGAGTTCAAATGTGGGAGGAAAATGGAAAACTGGTTTGATGATGAAATTTGGGGGAAGTTAGAAGATTGTTAGGTATAGGACTTGTGAATGTGGAGTGGAGAGTGTAATACTCTTTGTGAGTTGTGATGTGTAATATTTGTTGAACAATTTGGTTTGCTTGCTTGAGAGCTCCCAGATCTGGAAGGTTTACTATTTCAGAGGGTTTTGGATCACAGTATAAAGGGATGGTATGAGGTGATTTGGTGAGCCATGCAACTAATTTAGGAGAGATGTGAAAGCTTATTTGCTCTATCTAATATTCAATGTTCTAAAAGGCGCTAGGCGCTAGTCGGGCGGTGAGGGGGAGCCTAGCGCCTAGGCGCCTAGGCGGGAGCCTAGGCGGATTAGACAATTAGGAAGAAAAACACATACCTGCAGTTCCAACACCAACAGTCCAGGCGTCCAATAAGTCAGCAACAGTCCATCACAATAAGTCAGCAGCAGTGAGTTGGTGGTGAGGACGATCAGCAGAAGTGAGAATGGGAAAGAGAAAACACGATCTACAATCTGTATCTTATGACTTATCTCATGATTCCTTTCAGCCTGGTCCAGCCCGTCTAGTCGGCCCAGCCCGCCCAGATCCCGCCCAGATCCGCCCAGATCCGCCTAGGCCCCGCCCAACTACAGGTCCGCCTAACCAAGCCCGACTTGGTCCAAATCAGTTCGGCCCAGGTCCGCCCAGCGCCTATGCGCCGCCTAGGCGGGCGCCCAGCCCGATTTTTAGAACATTGCTAATATTCTGTTTAGTGCAAAAATGCCTTCATCTTATAGATTAAATTGAACCTGGCTTGGGTTAGTTTGGTTTTCAGTGTACAGTGTCATTTATGATATAGGGACACTGGTTGTGGTAAACTGATAATAGGTGGTTGATGAGAGAGTTTTATGATTAGTGTACTCTTGTTTGGCTCCTTTAGGTTTGAATCAACTGGTTTATCATGTTCTGCTCTTCTGCACAGACTTGATATGACAAACTGACAATGTGTTTGTCAGTAGTCACTTTTCAGTACTTGAACTTGCTCTTTTAGTGTCGAGAGAGTGGAGACAAAGAAGTGTCTTTGAGTAGTTTATACAAGAGGAGACAGTGAAAATGCATTTTACTTGATGGATCATTCATTTTCACTGGCTCCAAAACTTGAAGATGGAATTCTCTTGTACTTCCTGAATTAATTTTCCAAAACCCTAAATGTCTTCTCATTGAGTTTTTTTTTTTATCTGTGTCAGCTTGATCTTTCCTTTTGTTTCATTTCATGTCAAGAATGTTTTTTAAGAGATCTAATCAACTCATATGTTTTTCCTTAGGCCGTGCACTTGAGGAGATCAGAGCTTCTCTCTACAATGATTTCCGTACGTCAGATTCAGCAAAGAGGCTGCAGCAGCGGTTCTGCGGACCTGTTGTAGCAATGAGCTTTAACTTCGTTGTTGCAGTTAGTATTATTTTAATAAACAAATTGGTAACCTTTCTTTCTTTGAAGTTTGACATTTGTATCTTGTTTCCTAGTATGAATTCACTAATAAATCATCTGGTTCTTGACATGGTAACAGGTGATGGGTCGGATTGGATTCTATTACCCTATATTCCTTACACTGATCCATTATACGGTCGCTTGGTTATTGATGGCCCTGTTCAAGGCTTTGGCATGGCTTCCTGCTTCGCCTCCTTCCAAATCGACCCCTTACTCCTCTCTATTCACTTTGGGAGCAGTAATGGCTTTTGCCACTGGCCTTGCAAATACCAGTCTGCAGCATAACAGGTAAAGCCTTCAGAGAGTACAAATATTTAATTTTGCATTTCTTCACAGAAAATTATGATTCAAAGAATTAATTTGCCTTTCTTTCTATCTTTTTGCAGTGTTGGTTTCTATCAGATGGCCAAAATTGCAGTTACACCAACCATTGTTTTAACCGAATTCATTTTTTTTAGGAGAACCATATCATGCCACAAGGTGATCTTTTTGTGTGATTTTTCAGTTTTCATTTTTCCCATTGTTAGTATTATAAGGTATTCTCCTTCGTTTATGATCAAGATACTAATTTGAATTGCAATTTTTTCTCCCGTGGATCAGGTCTTGGCCTTGGGTGTTGTCTCGATAGGTGTTGCAATTGCAACAGTTACCGACTTGGAGTTTAACTTCTTTGGTGCTTGTGTAGCGATTGCATGGATAATCCCAAGTGCAGTAAATAAAATCCTATGGTCTAACTTGCAACAACAAAGCAATTGGACTGCGCTGGCGTAAGTGACTCAATCTCCTTTCTTCTAAGCTTGAATATCGATGAAGACCTACTGTTAATCTTTCATGTGCTCGAGAAATTTGTTCATTTTTTTTTCTTTCTTTCAAATGCAGATTGATGTGGAAAACAACTCCTGTCACAATATTTTTCTTATTAGCTTTAATGCCATGGCTGGATCCTCCTGGTGTATTGTCCTTCAAATGGGATGCCAGCAACACAACTGCTATACTTCTGTCAGCTGTTCTTGGTTTCCTTTTGCAATGGTCTGGCGCCTTGGCACTTGGGTAAGTTACTTTCTTTACACCCCTAATTTCTAATTATTCAGCTGTTAAAATAATAACAAATCCATCTCCGCTTCTATAAAAAAGCTCCATTATAATTTGAGTCTAGGCCTCTGGGAGTTGCATCATAAAATTAGCTTATAGAAGTGTATCTATTCTGTGGAAAATTTCTTAGTCAAAACTAGTTCTGTCACACAACTAAGCAGAGCTCACCATTTAGAGCATCCTTAGAGTAGAGTTTTTGAGTTTCTCTTTGTAAAAAAAATAAAGAAAGGTAAATGAAATAATTCTTAAAGGAGAAGAGTCTCTAAAATTTAAGAATGTGTCTCTACTGCAAGAGACTAATTTTGAAATTGAAGAAACTTGTTATCTCTCACCTTTAGGATCAGAAGTATAAGTTATGCTTACATAAGCATGGTCCTTCATGTAGGTGAAAACTTTATGAATTTAAATTTCCATAGCCTTCTAGAGTTATAAAAGAAAATAAACGTTATTCCATATTTTCTACTAATGTAGGGCAACATCTGCTACCGCCCACGTTGTCTTGGGACAATTCAAGACATGTGTTATCCTACTTGGAGGCTATTTACTCTTTGGCTCGGACCCTGGACCTATAAGTCTATGTGGGGCTGTCACAGCACTAGGCGGGATGTCTGTATACACGTCTCTTAGCATGAAGGACTCTGTTGAGAGTACCGGGAAACAGCCAACAAGCCCGACTTTGTCATCTCCATTAAAACCAAAGTCAGATGCTGAAGTAATTGACTTGGAAATAGCTGACTCTAAGAATCTCTCTTCTGCCGAACGACAATCATCATGAGGCTCGGTACAAATTACCCTCAACAAGGCACAACTAGAGAGAGGTCAAAAGATGAGAGCACCAGAATTTTCATGACGGTCTCACTCGGTTGAATTCCGTCCCTTCATCTTCTGCCTAAGCAAGAAAAAGTCTGTTGTACAGAACCAAGAGGACGTAAATTAGACGTATGCAGTATGGAAGGGTTTTTTTAGCCGGAATATTTTCGATAGAGCTGAGTTCAGCTGAAGAGTATGCGTCTTTGTTCTTCTTCACATTATTATTCGCAAGGGAACACTGTGTACTAGGTCATAACTTTCATGCATATATGCTCTTGCAAAAGTAGTTTAGCTTGTACTAATATTGACCTCTTTGTGAGTACAATTGACCTCTTTTTTGGTACTCACTTTCCTTCACTGCAAGTACTGTGTGTTACTTTAATTTGTTGTGGATTCATAAAGCTTGTGTTTGTTGTGGATATTGAAAAGCAATACAGTACTGTGTTTCATATAAGAAGTACAAGCTGTGAATCTGAGGCCTGAGGATTTCATATGGTTCTTACAGACAGATATATACCAAATTTGACTTCTTAGTGGTTATTAATGTCTCATCATACTCTCTCCGTCCCTTAATGTTCTTCTCATCTTTTTTCGGCACATTCGCCGAGACACGTTTTGTAACGTTAATATCTTTAAATACACATTAATAAAAATTATAAAATTTTGATATTGTTAAAGTTCTTGATGAGACGAATCAAATAAGACCCTATATTACTATATTTTTTCCTATATATTAGAAAATATATCGAAGATTCTCTTAAAACGTGAATAGTGTAAAAATTAAGGATTGAGAATAACTTTTGGGGAGGGAGGGAATAATGGGTAGATTTTGAGGTGGTGAAAGAATGCACATCTGACTTCTTTTGAAGTTGGTTCTGTTCTTCGTCTCCTTAAAAAACCGATGCTTGGATTGCTTGCTATCATGTCGAAACTGGAAGAGGTTGCTGCAGGTCTTGGGATGAAAATGTTGGAGGAGAACCAAGTGTTCTTGATTGTCGACATTAGGCGAAGTGTTCTTGATTGTCGACATTAGGCGAAGAAGCGGCTGATTTGGTTTCGCTTCACGTGCAGGTTTTGAAGTTCACATCATTTGATTATTACACTGACTTTTTTTTTTGAAGAAGGTTAAATTGTATTAAGAAGAAAGATTTTACAGCTAAAGGAGGGTACATTCAAAAGGGTACCACAGACGACAAAATGCTAACTAGGTTAGCATCAACAAGAACAAAAGGCCAAAATGGTGGACGGGAGACAATCCAAGCCTCTGAAGCACCGAGCGATCATCGGATGTTCAAGTCGCGAAGGCAAAGCAAAGACTTCGAGTCTGTTTTCTTCCAAAGCACATGAACCCTCAAAGAAGTCAACCTAATAATTACATCGCCAAAGTCAGTAGGAGACACATGAGATGAGTTAGAGGTGGCGAAGATAATATCGTTACGGGTCTGCCAAATACACATCAAGTTGGTTAGAGCAAGGCTTCTGGTGTGCAGCTGAAATTTAGATAGAGCAGCAAAACTCGGCAAGGCAGAGAGACGTCTCGCAACATCAATTTCCATACATGTCTCCCGTAGGACTGAAACTCGAGACCTCTAAACATAACAACCTAGTGTCAAACCACTAGACCAAGACTCCTATAAGTGTGATAATTTGGCTTTTTAGTGTCATAATTTAATTGATTTTGACAAGTGTGATAATTTATTCCGTGCAGATCAAGACTCCGATAAATAAGAGCTTTGAAACACACAGAAACCCTAGCCTCTTTTTCCTTTCCTCTTGTCTTTCGCCTCAATCATATTCATGGCTGCTGCAACTTATCAAAGCAGACGCCATCTTCCATCAGATTTATTGCCCGGTATACTCTGTAAGCTCCCTGTCAAATCTCTTCTCAGATTCCGTTGCGTGTCAAAACCATGGCTATCTTTAATTGATGATGCTGGCTTTGCCCGTTTACATCTCAAAAGTTTCAAGAACAACTCCGATGAAACCCACCTCTTGGTTGTCAATAGTAGCCTCGAAGGAGAATGTGTTGTGCGGTGTAGTGACACCTTTGAAGCCACTTCAGAAACACTTTTCAGCCTTCAAAACAATGGAAACAGGAAGCGGTTCATTGTTTCCTCTGTCGATGGATTGATCTTGTTAGAGGGTGATGATATAATTGGTCAATTCAGTCCCTTGAAGGTGTGGAATCCATCCATTAGAAAGTTCCGTGAAATTTCTTTACCTCAACTTGATATATCTCCTTCTCCTCGTAGTTATATGAGAGATGTCAACATCGGCCTTGGCTACGACCCGTTATCTAATGATTACAAGATTGTTAAACTTCTCTTCTTAAAAACCTTGCATTCAGTAGCAATCTACAGCCTTGGAGTTGGTTCATGATAATTAAATTCGAGGGTAACGGATCATCATCTTCTACTTGGCCGTTCTCAGTAAGCAGAGGAGTCTATTGCAAGGGCAGCTTGTACTTCTTTAGTGCTAATAAATATTGTGTTTGTAATTTGGTTGCGTTCAATCTGAGCAACAACTTCTTCTCTTTCATCAGCCTGCCGCCTGATTATAATGATGGATATAATAAGTCCCTCGTGTTGGTTGACAATGGGAGCGCATTGGCAACATTTGATTTTTTTGTGTGGTGACAAATTGTGGGTGTTGGATGCTGAAAATGTGTCCCTCTGCTGGACAAAACGTTACTCACTTAAAACGGCGTTTGACTACTACAATAACAAGTTCTTGTACATGAAGAAGAACGGTGATATACTGACAGTGAGGACTCAAAAGTCCATATATAGAAACTCTCAGGTGGTCTCATGGAACCCTAAAATGGATGAGTGTAAGATTCTGCAGCAGAAGGAAAACCGTTCCTTTTTTGACATCCGGTTATATGGATACGTCGAGAGCTTGATTCTGCATTAAGAAGAATCTCAACAACTGAACTTTAGGGTGTGTTTATGAGAGGTGAAGCTTAGTGTTGAGGCTATTAATTCCTGTTGCTCTCTTATGTTTATTTCTTATCCAAAGCCTGACCCTATATACATTCTCGCACGTCTTTCTTTCCAATGACGATTATTTTTGTTGCTTTTGCCAGATGCTGATTAGTCATATTCATAGAAGCAGTTGCAACATTGTATTATAATACTTGTGAAGTGAACTCGTATTCGCTCGAATCTACCTCAATCGTCCTAGATCTAGTGCAGTTTTGAACACAAGAGTTGTTGACGCAGTTCGGATAAGAATATCCTACATCTGCGGAGCCTCAAGGGAGGGAGACTCACCCAATCCACTAAGCAACAAAGGCTAAGAACAAGTTCAGTTACAAGCAAGCACACACAGGCGGCAAAAACTAAAGACAAACAGCTCAGAGAGCAACAAGGCACACAAGCCAGAAAGAGAGCAAGGTAGAGCAGAGAGAAGTCCCCTGGATGAACAACCTCGAAGCTTTCAGCAAAGCTTCGAACCAACGTCTCAAGAGCTCACAAGCTAACTTTGATGTTCTCTCAAAGATTCAGACCAACAACTCAAAACACCATGGATGCTCCAGAGATTAGCTCACAGAAGAGCACTCTAGGGTTAGCCATGGACATCTGAGGGAGAAGGCAAGAATGCGGCGATTAGGGCTAGAAGAAGAGTATAAGTACTCTCAAAGAAGCCTTAAAACGATGCGCTTCAGATCTGGAGGCCAACTTCAACAGACAATGGGCCAAGTAGCATAGGCCCAATATCAACACCAACATCTGAGGCCCAAATCACAAACTCAGCAAAACATGTCCAACATAACAAGAGCTAGAGCCAAATACCAAGCGAGAGTCCATTTAGCCAAACATGGCTCAATGGCTCAAGCGGCACTACGGCTCAATGGATCGAGTCACCTGATCAGACCTGCCAAGCCTTAAGTCCCTAAGTTTCTACCTAGCCTACTGTGCTTGCAATAGTAAACTGAATAACATAGTTCATAGTTTAATACAACAACTTAGGATTAGAATACATAACAACTTGATTAGTAATCTAGTATGTAAATGATGAACACAGCCCACCTGAACATTAAGGTATAGAATGACGAAGCAATTGAGAAGATGATCCTTAAACCTTGCTAATTCACAACTACAGATACATCTGGATACTCCTTACAAGTTTGTTCATTTATATATCAAGTTGTATAATAATCCTAGTTATAGGTGTGCTTACAAACAGCAGTTGCTTTTTCTGGCATTTAAGAATCCCAACTACTAAACTTTAGACTACGTCTCTCGTTAAATTCTATGGTTCAAATGTGGCTTTGTTGAGATCAAGAGCTTGATTCTCTTTGAATTAATTAGGAATAGTAGAATAGACGACCCTGCTTCAAAATGCAGTCCAAATATGTTTTGTGAAATCCTTATTCCTGTTTGCTGCTAAGTAGTAAAATGCATAGTGATTGGTTAATTTACATGTACAGAGGCCACAACACAAATATTCCAGTAATCCTTATTCCTGAAGAGGTCGATTCATTATTTAAGAGAGGCTCCATTCGATTAATTAGTTGGTGCAGGAAGAACCGAGGCGAGGATAAGTTGAAAAGACCATCATAGATGAAATTGTCAAGAAGAAAAAGGCTATCATGGAATGAAGTGGTATCATATAGCAATGAGACTGGGGAGTCTAAGTTAGTTCTGCAGATGAATTGGGAGAATTATTCTTTTTGTCAGCTACGTTGAGAGCTTGATTCTGCTCAAGTAAAGTTAGTTCTTGTTTAAGGATTAAAGTTTTTTACATAGATTCAGATTAAAGGTGAACTGTAATTGTATTAAGGCAATCATCTATCTCGACTGAATAATGTCATGTGAGGTGTTGAGCCTGATGCTGCAAAACACAACTTCAAACTCTTCATGTTACACCTATGTCATAAACCTTACCTTCGCATATTTCGCTTGTGCACTTATGATTGAGTTTTCTAACTGTGATATAATGTAAAATTCAGATTCTATCTATTTGTGAATATCTTCTCAATTGGTTGTACTAGACGTGTGATCCACGAGAATATGTTTTGTAGTTTTATAATCGATTTTGACATATTTATATTTATTTATAATATTTTTTATTAATGATCTCAATAAGCTTTTTTTTTTTACGTTGAGTGGATTTTTTTTCCAGATTTTATGTGTTTTTTCGATGGTTAACTATTAACTTTTATGTGGATAAATTAAAAATTTAAACAATTCAAGATATCAAATTTCTAACAGTAATCTATAAAACTTTATAAATAATTGTAACATCAACTATTTAATTTTTAATAATATTTTTTTTAAAAAAATAATCTAAATAACTTAACAAACTAACTGAAAATCAATTATATAACATCTTTAACATATTAGATAGATTAGATACCAAGTTTAAGCCAAAACCCTCTTCTCTTTTCCTCCTCCCTTCCGCCTCAATCATGGCTGCTGCAACATATTATCAAAGCAGACGCCATCTTCCATCAGATCTATTGCCCGATATACTCTCCAGACTTCCTGTCAAATCACTTCTCAGATTCCGTTGTGTGTCGAAACCATGGCTATCTTTAATTGATGATGCTGGCTTTGCCCGTTTACATCTCAAAAGTTTCAAGAACAACTCCGACGAAACCCACCTCTTTGTTGCCTATGATAGCCACGATGGAGAATGTATTGTGCGATGCAGTGACACCTTTGAAGCCACTTCACAAACACTTTTCAGCCTTCAAAACAATGGAGACAGGAAGTGGTTCATTGTTTCCTCTGTCGATGGATTGGTGTTGTTACAAGCCCTTGAAATTGGTCAATTTAGGCACTTGAAGGTGTGGAATCCATCAATTAGAAAGTTCCGTGAAATTCCTTCCTTGCTGCCTCAACTTGATATATCTTTTTCTCCTTGTTATGTGAGAGATGTCAACATCAGCCTTGGCTACGACCCGTTATCTAATGATTACAAGATTGTGAAACTTATCTTTGTAAAACGACACACTCTGGATTCAGTAGCAATCTACAGCCTTGGAGTTGGTTCATGGAGGATCATTAAATTCCAGGGAAAGGGATCATCTTCTACTTGGCCGATCTCGGCAAGCAGAGGAGTCTATTGTAAGGGCAGCTTGTACTTCTTTAGTGCTAATAAATATTCTGTTTGTAATTTGGCTGCGTTCAATCTGAGCAACGACTTCTTCTCTTTCATCAGCATGCCGTCTGATGATTATGATTATGAATATGACGGATGCGCATCTCTCGTGTTGGTTGATGATGGAAGCTCATTGGCAATGTTTTATGGTGACAATTTGTGGGTGTTGGACTCTAAAAACGAGTCCTTGTGTTGGACAAAACGTTACTCAGTTGAACTGAACTTTCCCTACCCAGATAACAAGTTCTTGTACCGGAAGAAGAATGGTGATATATTGATAATCAGAGATGAAACCGGGGAGAAGAAAATGGTAAGATGGCAAGAGGTGGTATCATTCAACCCTAACATAAATGAATCTAAAATTCTGCAGCAATGGAAAGGTTATCCTTATTACATTCTTATTGATCATGTGTCATGCTACATCGAAAGCTTGATTCTGCATAAATAAATTAGGGCTATATATATAGCCAACTACTCGATTCTTGCATGTTTCTTGTGTTGATGGTATTTAGTGTTAGGCTTTGGTTGATGTTGTACTTTTGAGGAAGTTGAACTTATCCGGAAGTAGATTTTCTTAATACGTTTGGTTTAATTTAAAAAAAAAATTCAGGAACTCAATCTCTAGGAAGTTGTAATTCCTACAATTATGAGAATTTCTCCTACCTTGTTTAAGTACATAAGTTCCCCTTCTTATGTTTTTAACTTCTTAAATCCTACATTAATGTCAATTGCATCAGTTAGAACCAAATATGATTTCTTTGAGTGTAGGAATTTACAATTTCTATGAAGTAACTAAGTTTCCGAAAATTTAAATTTTCACATTGAACCAAACGAAGCTAAATGTTTTGTTTTTTGAATAAATGTAAGGAAGTAAAGAACATTACAAACAGGGCAAAAGCCACAGTTTAGTGCCACATCAGTAACAAACAAGCAAAACCAAAATCAAAAGTGCTCAAATTAAAAGCCACAGTTTCTTAATGAGCTCTTAATGAGATTAACGATTCTACGGGAGCAAGAACAAGCTTTAGGGTTAGATGTTGATGGTCTCCGTATTAATCATTCCTCAGTTTCTTTCTCTGTAACAATAAGAAAGTTAAGTTAATGGCATCAACAAAAGTAGCACTAGTGATATATTGGAAACAAAAGCCACAATTTTGCTTGTTGATTTACTACAAGGTTGAAACTATGAATGCCTCTTATATAAGCTTTATCTGCTGACTGCTGGATCTGCAGTTTATTGTTTGTTGATTTATCTTCAGCAACGATCTAGTTTATAGACATGTTGATATATCGGCCTTGACCGCGATCCTGCATATAGCAGCAATTTACAACCTTGGGGATGTAGGACTTGTAATCCGCGATATAAACAATTTGTAAAGAAATAATCAAAGAAAATAATTATACCGAAGCTTTGTTACGAAACTGATGCCGAGAGGCGAGAAATAATCTCTATTCTTAATTCTGTAACGCTCCGTATATGTGATGTAACGGTTACCAGCGTTGAGAATCTCAGGATACAACTGAGACCTCTTCTGGTTTGCATAATCAAAAGCAGAAGGCAACGAACCAGAACTGTGTGTACTTTCAGACTCGAAAACAGATGAGAAAGAAGGAAAGCAGAGACTCAGGAGAATTGTTCAGCAGTGAATCATGAATGCTCTGTCAGTCGCTCTTCTTAAAAGACGCTGACGTTAATTACAAAGTGGGTTGCCCCACTCGCAGAGAGAAAGTAATGGAGAGAAAGGTGGGATGTTAGGCTTCCCGTAATTGCTTTGTTAATTACGAAGTCAGCACTTCGTTAATTACGAAGTTGGGTTTAAGGTGAAATTTGAAAAGTCCAAATAAAAAACTTAGTTGGGCTTTTGTCCAAAAAACTAATGGAGGCCTGGTAGGCCCACTAGCCCTACATGCCCAAAAGACCCATCCCTTGAGTCTGAGCCCGAAAGGCCCATCCCTTGAGTCCGAGCCCGAGCCCAAGCCCGCCTCAAACCAAACTGCGTGTGGTCTTGGAGGACCCCTCCCACTCAAGAGAGTCTTCACTCACTCAAGGACACATCCCTTTTAGTGACTATGGGGTATATAAAGAAAATGACTATTTCCAATACATTTTTTAACTAAGGGCACTACATTTTGATACGTTGGTTTCTAACATATAGACAAAACAAAAAAAATGATACTTGAAGCAAAATACGAATACGTGAAGCAAAATAAAATATACGTAAAATGTAATCAACGTACAAATATTATTTTTAAAAAGTAGCCGTTGGAAAATAATTGAAAATAAAAATAAAAAAATATTCCCGTACGTTGATAACCCACGTACGTTGGAAATACGGGATTAATTTTTTTTTCAACGTACAAAACGTTTTTTTTTAAAAACAAAATAATTACTTTTAGTATATTATACCAATAATAAGTTATAAATCACATCTAAGTTTTATTTAAGCTTTTGTGAAAAATGATGGAAAAAGGAGACAGGAGGGTTGAACTTGAGACCTCATGAAGGTATAATGAGGGTGAAACCACTACGCTAATGTGTCTTATTAGTCTATATGTAATATTAATACTACAAGATAACAAGTGAACTTACTTTCACCTCACTCTTTTATTAGAAAAACAATTTTTTAAAATATTTAATATTTCATAATTATTTTTACTATTTTTTCGTTTAAAAAAATAATAATATTATTAAAATATTTAAAAAAATAATAATAATATTAAAATATTTATAAAAAAAATAAGTATAATATTTTCAAACTTAAAATTTTAATTTTAACATTTTAAAAATATACTAAAATTTCAAAAATATAATAAAATTTTAATTTTAATATATTATTTTACTTGTTTTTAGTAAAACTTATATATTTTTTAAGATTAAAAACAATGATAATCAATATCATTCCCAATATATTCTCTCCAAATTTTTAATTCTTTTTTTGAAATAATATATATTGATAATAAAACCAAAAAATATAAAGAGAATATAGTGTATAATCAAACCAAAAAATATATTATTTAATCTTTGTTTACTTATCAACTGTGATACATTTATAAATCGAGGAAAATCGAGAAAAATGGACTTAAAACGAGTAATGATGCGAAAATCGAGTAAAACCGACTAAGAACGACTAATGACGCGAAAATCGAGAAAAACCGACTTAAAATGACTAATGGTGCGAAAATCGAGTAAAACCAACTTAGAACGACTAATGGCGCAAAAATTGAGAAAAACCGACTTCAAACGACTAATGGCGCGAAAATCGAGTAAAACCGACTTAGAACGACTAATGGCGCAAAAATCGAGAAAAACCGATAGTGGATGTGGATAGTGAATGTGGATAGTGTATGTGGATAGTGGATGTGGATAGTGGATAGTGGATAGTGGATAGTAAATGTGGATAGTGGATAGTGGATAGTGGATGTGATAAATTGATAGTTTAGGCCCAATTCGATTAAACGCCTTAAAACGATAAAAATCAGAATTTAAAAATTGTAACATGACAGGAAATAAGGCCCATAATCGTTTTCATTTGTCGGAATCGAAAAACAATAATTGAAAACGTCAACGGGCCTAATAAGGCCGAATGAAAATTTAATGAGGCCCATTATCAAAAAACGACATAAAACGGCTTAATGAGACCTTAAATCGCAAAAAACTTGAAATGTAAAAGTAGTATTTGAGCATTATCAATATGACGCTTTCGTTTTTATAAGAAATTAACAAAATGAACACTTCAAAATATCTAAACGAGCATTTTCACCTAATAACGAGTTAATCTCAAGTATATAAGTCATATAGTTTTAGTCATATATGTGTGATATCACTTCGTTACTCAAATAAAGTTTATATAAAACTTTTATTAAATGTTATGAAATACTCAAATAATCCTAAATAACGACATTTCACATCTTCGTATTGTCGTTATTGCTTGATTAGTCAATATTTAATGAAAGTTTTAATCATGGCTATCTTTGATCGATGATGCTGCCTTTACCCGTTTACATCTCAAAACCTTCAAAAACAACTGAGATGAAACCCACCTCTTGTTTGTCAATTCAATCGCTTAAAGATATGGAATCCATCCATTAGAAATTTCCATAATGTGACAATCTTGGGGTCCACGGGCTAGAGAGCAGCGTGGACCGGTTAGATAGACTGGGGCTCGTGCACACACGAGCGCATATGCGCATTAGGCTCAGCATATAAGCTCAATAGGGCTCCACCCTAAAACCAATTGGCAATAGGGGGAGTAATCCATAGGCTTATATACTAGGCTTCTTTACTCCAAACTTTCGATGTGAGATACTATTCTCAACACACCCCCGCAAGTGCAACGGGCGGAAGCCCAGTTGACACTTGAACACACGGCTGTGGGTGAGCCTTCTCAGTCTCTTTATAGTCAAACCCCACAACCCAAGAGTCCAGGGCAGAACCTGGTTCTGATACCATGTGAAGAGAGAGTAGAATTTGTGGAAAAGATTATCTGCCTTTTCATTAGAACCCATAGGGTATATATATACATTCGAGGTCTTGGCCCATAAGTAAGATAAAAGATATAGACAAATATTACATAGGTAAATATATATCTCTAATAATATCTAATAATATCTAATAATATCTTATGAGCATATAAAGAAACTTTAAGAAGACAAGAGCCAGATACCAACACTGATGATAAAGAAGACAACTAGCAGAATGTTGATATTATGAGATCGAAACTTTAAGAAAGAGGTTGAGAGAAACTTGCAAGAGTTTAGCAGTTGGGTATCTATATATTACTAATTCATTTATGCAGAATCAAGCTCTCGATGTAGCCACAAACATGTGTAATCGAATCCTCAGAGCCAAGATTCTGGTACAGAATCTTATTCTTATTAGTTTCAAGACAAGGCTGTAGATTGATACTGAATGCAGATCAGTTATGGAGTACTCGATAAGTTTAACAAGCTTGTAATCCTTGGCTAACGGATCGTATCCAAGACCGATATCGTGATAGAACAAAGAGGTATTAGGAGATGTTTGAATTTCAGGCAAGGATGGAAGGTTATGTGTGAAGAGAGAGCGTAGAATTTGTGGAAAGATTATCTGCCTTTTCATTAGAACCCATAGGGTATATATATACATTAAAGGTCTTGATAGACAAATATTACATAGGTAAATATATATCTCTAATACTCCCCCTCAAGTTGGAGCATGTGGATCAACAATGCCCAACTTGCGCATAAGAAACTGAAACTGTTTTTCTCCAAGAGCCTTTGTGAAAATATCAGCAGGTTGTTGCGTCGTCGAGAGGTGAGCAGTAGCAACCTGACCAGCAATGATCATATCACGAACATAATGACAATCAATCTCAATGTGTTTTGTACGTTCATGAAACACATGGTTTGCTGCAATATGAAGAGCAACCTGACTATCACAATAGAGACGCACAGGACTTGAATGATGAACTCCCAGAGATGACAGAAGATACCTTAACCATGTGATCTCACTACATGTATCAGCCATGGCACGATATTCCGCTTCAGCAGATGATCTAGAAACAGTGGCTTGTTTCTTCGTTTTCCAAGAGACAAGCGAGTGTCCAAGCATTATGAAATAACCACTAATGGAGCGGCGAGTCGTAGGACAAGTAGCCCAATCAGAATCACAGAAAGCAGATAAGCAAAAAGGGCTTGAAGAAGATAGATGAAGACCTTGTCCAGGGTGACCCTTCAGATATCTGAGAACACGTAGTGCAGCCTGCCAATGATCAAGGAGAGGATGTTGCATAAACTGTGACAAAACATGCACTGAATAGCACAACTCGGGTCTAGTAATAGTCAGATAGATGAGACGACCGACTAAACGTCGATACCGTTCAGGATTCTCTAAAGCTGGGCCATTAATCTTGGCCAACTAATGATGGGAGTCCATAGGAAACTCACAAGGCTTGCAACCAAGAAATCCAGATTCAGCTAAGATCTCCAAAGCATACTTACGCTGAGAGACAAATATTCCAGAGGAATTGCGAGCAATCTCAAGACCAAGAAAGTACTTGAGAGTCCCCAAGTCCTTCATATAAAAGCAGCTACTCAGATAAGTCTTGACACAATCAATGTCATTAGATGTATTACCAGCAATAATCAGATCATCCACATAGACTAGTATATGAACCACAGAATCACCTTTGCGCCATGAGAAGAGAGAGTAATCCGCTCGGCTTTGCTGAAAGCCAAACGCGCGAAGGGCAGAAGCGAGCTTAGAGAACCAGTTTCCAGGAAAACTTGGTGGAAGCTTCATGTATACTTCCTCATCCAAATCACCATGCAAGAACATCCATCTGATGAAGATGCCATCCCTGAATAGCAGCAACTGATAGAAAAACTCGGACATACACCATTTTAGCAACAGGGGCGAATGTCTCGGTGAAGTCTATGCCCTCTACTTGGCGATTGCCTAGAACAACGAGGCGCGCCTTATGCCTTTCCAATGTCCCGTCAGAGCGGTACTTGATGCGAAATACCCATTTGCAGCCAATAAGAGTCTTTCCGGGAGGAAGATCAGTAACTATCCATGTCTGATTACGCTCAAGAGCGTCAATTTCTGATTGCATAGCAGCACACCACGAAGGAGAACGTGCTGCCTCAGCAAAGGAAGTCGGCTCCTGCTATGCTGTAATGGCTGCCAAAAACCGGGTATGGGGAGAAGAGAAATTAGCACAAGAAACGTAAGCTGCTATCGGATACGGTTTACCTGAGGGGTGAGATGATGTGGGTGTTGCAAATGCAGGAGGAGGGTCTATGCAAAGAGCATTGTTGCAAACATAATCACGCAGAATAACGGATCTCTGTCGAGCACGAGAGCTCTGTCGAGTAGCAGGGGCCGGAGGCAGAGTGGCAACTGACGAAGAAGGTGGAGATGCAGGAGGCAAATGTGCATAGGAGCTCCCCCTGTCATCGATAACCATGGGCTCAGAAGCAGCCTGATCCAATACAGTGTCATAAACAGCTGGATGTGGTGGTGGTGCGGAAATAACAGATGATGTAGCAGCATGCTCGACATATGGGAAAGTAGACTAAAATAATACTACATCACGGCTAACAAAGAATTGTATGGACTCAACATCAAACATGAACCAACCCTTCTGACGAGATGGATAGCCTACGAAAATACACTTGCGGCTTCTCTCAGCAAATTTATCATGATCCCGGGGAATTTTGGATGCAAAGCACAAACATCCAAACACCCGAAAGTTGGAATAAGAAGGGGTAGACCCATGTAGCATCCCATATGGGGTGCGACCTTTTAGAATAGAAGACGGGGTACGGTTGATCAAATAGCATGCAGTAATGACACATTCACCCCAGAAGAAGATAGGAAGTTGTGCCTGAAACCGAAGGGCTCTGGCGACATTGAGAATGTGACGGTGCTTGTGTTCTACCCTCCCATTTTGTTGAGGAGTGTAGACACAAGATGTCTCAAAGAGAATTCCCTGATCAACAAAGAAGGACCGAAGAGGCGAAAATTCGGTGCCATTATCAGCTCGAACCCTGCGGATTTTCTTACTGAACTGAGTGTTAACCATAGCACAAAAACGCTGCAGAAAAATCACAACCTCAGTCTTATCACGCAATAAGTAGATCCAAACAGCTCGTGAACAGTCATCTAGAATAGTCAAGAAATATGAAGCACCAGAATGAGACACAGTTCTGTAAGGACCCCAAACATCACAATGAACCAAATCAAATAAATCTGCTGCATTATTATTGCTATGAGGAAAACTTGAGCGAGTTTGCTTAGCTTTGAAACAAATATCACAAGGAGTATCCTTGACATAATTCTTAGTGCTAATAAAATCAGAAATGCTAGATAATGCTGAATGAGCTGGATGACCAAAACGCTGATGCCACAAGCTAGTAGATGACGACACAACAGACGTATGACATGCACGGTCTTGAATCTCTAGTCCACAAATCCAATAGACCCCTCCTCGCTGCTCACCCACACCAATCACTGTCCTCGAATTGTAGTCCTGAAGTATGCATAATCGATCAGTCAGTAATACTAAACAATGCATATCACTAGTCAACTGAGCAAATGAGAGAAGGTTGCATGTCAGCCGGGGAATATAGAGCACATTAGGCACACTGATAGTAGCAAATTTGAGAATGCCTTGTTGAGTGGCGGTGGAGGTAGTTCCATCAGGCAGTAAAATAGAAATCAAAGAGATATCTCGTAAATAAGAAAGAGAGTCATAAGATCCAGTCATATGATAAGAAGCCCCTGTGTCAAGTATCCAAGTAGAAAAACACGTACCAGATGAAGCAGAGGCATCATTATTGGTATTTTTCAAGTTGTTGAACATCTGCATAACTGAACTCCATTGATCCTGAGAGAGAGAAGAGCCAATAACCTTCTTGTCATGGTCAGTAATACTGAACCAACCTGCAACAAAAGACATCATTTGTGCAGCATTTGCTGTTCCTGCAGAAGCCCGTCCGCGACCGCGGTTTTGCCCAGCGAAGCTGCTGGTGTTATTTCCGTTGCTGCGACCTGCACCTCTACCACCAACAAAGTTCTCCGGGTAACCTATTAACTTCCAACAAGTAGCTATATCATGGCCAATTCGATTACAATGAGTACATACCAGAGATTTTCGATCGATGCCGATGCCGGGCGGTGCATTTGACGCAGACTGAGATGAACCCGAACCATTGGAACGTGCAACAAGAGCCAAAGAGTCTGGCTGAGTTTCACGATTACGAACAACTGACCGTTGCTCTTCTTCTTGGACAGCAAGAGAGTAGATCTTAGACAGCGGCGGAAGCGGTTCAATAGCCATGAGATTTGAACGAAGAGTGGAGAAACTCTCGTCTAGACCAAGAAGAAAGTGATGAACTGTGGATCGTTCATGATCTTGTAATAGCTTGGTGTTGATTCCACACTTGCAGCCACCACAAGTACAAGATGGAGGAGGATCATGAGCATTCAACTCCTCCCAAATCTTCTTCTGAGCAGAATAATAAACAGAAACAGAACGCCCACCTTGACGACAATTACCGAGATCAGCCCGAAGTTTGATAACCCGAGGCGTGTTTCCAACAGAAAAGCGATTACGAAGATCCTCCCATAGACCTGAAGCGGCTTCGAAGTAAGAGATAGACGATCGAAGCGAAGGCTCAATCGTTTGAATGATCCAAGTGACGAGCATCGTGTTGACGGCGAGCCAATCATCATAGTGTGGGTCTGCAGCAGCAGGCTTCTGAAAACGCCCATCAATGAAACCAATTTTTCGCTTTGCTTGAAGCGAAGTACTCATTGCAATAACCCACTCGGCATAGTTATCGCCCCGAAGAGCGACATGACAGATGTTGAGACCGGGATGATCCGAGGGATGAAGATAGTATGGAGACGAGACAGGAAGAAGAACAATTTCGTTTTCCTTGTCTTTGTCGAGAGTCATGGTGTGTGTTTGATGTGTATGAAGGAGATGATGGAAGAAATTTTGTGGTCAGCAATTCCTAGGAGAAGGAAAAGTTGCGTAGAAGTGGTGGCAGAGAAAGAGAGGTTGAGAAAAAAAAATCAAAACCCTAGCTCCGATACCATGTGACAATCTGGGGGTCCACGAGCTAGAGAGCAGCGTGAACAGGTTAGATAGACTGGGGGGCGTGCACACACGAGCGCATATGCGCATTAGGCCCAGCATATATGCCCAATAGGGTTCCACTTTAAAACCAATTGACAATAGAGGGAGTAATTCATAGGCTTATATACTAGACTTCTTTACTCTCAACTTCCGATTTACTCCCAATTTTCTGATATGGATACTATTCTCAACAGATATTCCACTCATTTCACGGAAACAAATTAAGAAGATAAACAAGGTTGGATTACCATACTGAACATTTCTAGAAAGTTTGATAAACATAGTTTAAACACCAAGTGTTTCATTCCCAAACCCAAAAACTCAAAACATAGTCTTTGCCTCCTCCATGCTCTACGTTTGCGTTAGAAACTGACCATATGCATAACAAATTCAGCCCCCATCGAGTAGTCTGCCCATGACTAGCAAATGGGGGTAAGTATCCCATTCTCTTGCGATGACATATGAAACATAATATTTAACATGCAGTCAATTAAATCATATGGTACTTGCATAATATCATCAGAAACTAATCTCATACTATGTTATATAAGGGTATTACACTATTACATAACTCCTCCCTTAAAATGAGTTCCGGCCGTCTTGGCTCAACAGCTTTATGCCGTATTGATGGTGATTTTCAAGATTTATTTACTTTATTCTAATGTTTTACAAAGTGGACATCACAAACTCTATATTACATTAATTGTTTAATCTCTATATACAACTATAAAGGAAAACACTATACTCATTAATAAGCTATATCATGTCATGTTTTACTCAATAAGCTATGTCATGTCATCATAAACATGTCACTTTTTACAAAAATGAATAAATAAATATATTTAAAGATAATTAACTTAATTCTAATAATATCATTTTCTTATTTGAACACAAATCAATTATATACAAAAATTACTATCCTAAATCTATTGATATCATTTCCTTGTTTAAATGCATATCAATATAAAAGATTATAAATCATTTGAATTTTTTTATTTATATAATATTAATTTTAAAATCAATTAAAATAAATATTATACATACTTATATTTATATTGATGTTATTTTTTTTATTTTTTTAATATATATTATAGTTATAAAAATTATTATGCACGAAAGAATAAAATTATTATAAATTAACATGAGGTCTCGAATTCGAGACTTGGTGGAGGTTAAAAAATGTTTGTTGAGAGAGTCACCACGAAACTCAATCTCTAGATATAAGGGTAATTGAGAAGTCCCCTAACCGCCTTTGAACTAGAGTGGAAAACCAAAATAAAATAAAATAAACGTTAGCCGGCGTTCCGACAAAACATCTAAAAATATCATGTACTCGTGGCAAAAATAAATGAAAAAGTGTCAAATATCAAAAACAAAGCTATACAGATATTTCCGACTCAACACTGTTTTCGGACTCATCCTCTCCGCCTTCAATATTGGCGACAACGACCGTCTGAGCTTTCTTTAGCGACCTCCCTCCCTCCGGTGGAACCTCTCTAGGCGTCTGCTCATCTGTAAATCACTCTTTCACTTTCGTTTATTTCTCGCTTCCATATATACCTTTTTCCCAATTTCACTGGTTAATAGTTTGCTCTAAACCCTACCTTACCATAAAATCTCTTCTCATCTGTCGGTTTCTCTTCAAGTTATCACTTTTTTTTACTGTTAGATAAATTTACAGCTTGGTTAGGAGGGCATCCATGATTTTCAGGTTCAGTTAGCCGGTTTTCTATGGAATTAGGTTTTGGAATTTAAAAGTTTGGAAATTCTGTCATGATAATTGGAATGTAGCATGTGACCTGCAAGTTATTCCTAAGATAGAGTGTTCCAATTTGGAAACTTGAGTTGAAAAACTCTGGAATGTGTTTGGGAGTTCTTCAACCCATTGTTTAATGCTCTGCACTTGTTTTTTGTTGTTGGTGTAAGGCGGCTCAGATCATTTTCATGATGAATACGGAGGTTTGCAAGGTATCATCGGAACGCCATATTCCATCTGATCTGTTCCCTGAAATACTCTCCAGGCTCCCCGTGAAAACTCTTCTCAGATTCCGGTGTGTGTCGAGATCATGGCTGTCTTTGGTGGATGATGCTGACTTTGCCCGCTTCCATCTCAAAAACTTCAAGAACAACCGAGATGAAACCTATCTCTTGGTTGTTGATGAGATGGAAGGAACCTGTGTTGTGCGGTGTAGTGACACCTTCGAAACCAATTCAGAAACACTTTATACCTTTGGATCAAACAATCACATCATTCAATGGATTATTGGATGTCTCGATGGATTGATCTTGCTATTCTTGGAATCTGAACAGTTCAGTGTCTTAAAGATATGGAATCCATCAACTAGAAAGTTCTATAAACTTCCATCATTGCCTGAAATTGAAAGATCTCCTAATAGCTCCTTCTGGGATCACGATATTGGCCTTGGCTACGATCAATCTGCTAATGATTACAAGATTGTTAAACTTATTTTTGTAAATGACCACACTCTGCATTCAGTAGCAGTCTACACAGTTGGGGTTGGTTCATGGAAGATAATTGAATTTCAAGGTAAGGGACCATCATGCTCTAACTGGCACTGGGCAGTATACAGAGCTCTCACAGGGTTCTATTTCCAAGGCAGCCTGTACTTCATTGCCAAGGATAAAGACAAAGCTGAAATTCTTAGTGATGATTTGATTTCCTTTGATCTAAGCAGCGAGACGTTTTCTTTTGTAAGCAACATGGATGTCGGTCCTCATTATCGGTCTTATAATTTCGAGCTTGGGTTGGTTGACAGTGGATGCTCACTGGCATTACTTGATACTATTATTGATAAGAACAAGTCCGTGTGGGTGTTGAAAAGCTGCAATGATGAAAGTGAGTCCATGTATTGGACCAAACACTACTCATTTTGTATGGAAAATACTGAAGTCTTGTACATCAAAAAGAATGGAGATATATTGACTGAGAGACAGCGTGAGCAGACCTTCACCAATGAAACTGGCAAGCAGGAATCTGAAATATGGTATGATGTGGCATCATACAACCCTGAAGCTGATAAGAACAAGATTCTGCAGCAGAAGAGAGGCTCCAAGTGCTCGATTAGACATGTATGTGGCTACATCGAAAGCTTGATTATGCATAAATGAATTAGGAATTTTCCACTAAACTCTTGCAAGTTTCTTCTGGACCTCTTTTTAAGATTCCTCAGCGGTGTATTGCACTCATATTTTGCAGTTCGAATTTTTTTTTATGTTGTGTTTTGATGGAAGATGAACCGGAGTTTGTATCAACTATCAAGGTAATCCTTGTTGCTTTAAATCTATATATGCTACTCTTTATTTTTATCTCTGTTCAACTCCATGCAGTTGTGCCTCTCTAAATATTTTTGAATTGCTTGTGAAATGGTTAGTTGTGTATTTACCTCAGTGTCCCTTTTCTATCTTAAAATGCTGCAGGTTTACCTAAGGATCATATTAGTTCTATTAACTGGATCATGTAGTAGATCCAGATGTTATGATACTTCACCTGACCACTGTTTGAATTATGTAGTGTTGGTCTCTGGCTCTGGCTCTTGTTTTTCTCATAATTTGTGCCTCATTTATCTGTGAACTTAACTAGTCTCAGCTTTGCTTTTACTGCATCCCTCTCGTATTTTAATCCCCAGGTTTATCTCGTATGAACCTGCTAATGGATCCTTTTTAATCGTAAACCATACCTCAAAATCGAAACCACTGTAATAGACCAAAAACCAGGCAAAAAAGAGACCCAAACCCATTTTCAGCAAGGCTAAGAAGTTCGAATTTTTGAGCATGGCTTAGCTTTTTTTCGCAGTGATTCTAGGCTTAAAGGTGGATGAAGTTAGATCATCCTACACTTAGAGCATTTCGAAGGAGTCCAAACCCTCTTTCAGTCTCTGATATAGGTGAGTGATTTCGACTCTTTTTGTCTTGATTCTTTTTCAGGAGATTAGGGGATATGTTGTATGAACAAAATCACCTTGACTTGTTGTTTATATTTGTGTTGATTCACTAAAGCAACATTCTTTAAAATACTAAAACCCTAACGTTTTAAATGCTGTAAAGACTAGTTTAGTCTCCAGTTGGATTATGGAGTAGCTTAGATTGATTATGGAGATATATGTTTATGAACTAAAGCACATTTACTTGTTCATATTTGTGTTGATTAACTAAGGCAGCATTCTTTAAGATGCTAAAACCCTAAATGTCTTACCAGCAGTCTCCAGGTGTTCTTCAAACTCTCCTTGAGAAATGATTTGTTCTTATCATTTGTTTGTGGAGTTGTCATGCGTGTTTTTTTCCGCTTGTTTTAGGTAATGGTTATCATCAAAGAAAGTCTGTCAATTTCAAAGAAGGAAAAAATGTATTGTCGGCAAAATCCCGATTTGCTTAATGATCTTACTCTGAGTATCATCCATGTCATATTAGCGCGTGTTACAATGAGAGAGGCTGTGAGAACAAGCATTTTGTCAACGCACTGGAGGTACACATGGACTACTCTTCCTCAACTTGTTTTTGATGAGTCACGGGAGAGTCCAAATCCAGAAGACAGAATAACAACACCCAAAATGGAAAATCCCATCACCCGGGTTCTTTTCCGTCATCAAGGTCCTATCCATAAGTTTAAAATGTCGGGCCATTACATTGAGACTGTGTTGTATCTTGACGAATGGATAACTTTTCTGTCTAGGAATGGTATCAGAGAATTAATCCTACTTAACTATTCTGCTTCTAATTGGCTATCGTTGCACTCTAGTGTATACTTTTGTAAGAAGTTAATCGTTTTGAACCTTTGCGGGTGTCAATTGGATTCTCCACCTTCAAGGGATTCTTGTTCTCGAAATGCCTTACTAAGTTATAATTATATTGATCTGTCTGCTCATATGATCGAAAGTCTCGTTGACAGTTGTCCTCTTCTTGAGAGATTTGAATTAGTTATTAATGGAGCTGTAGGGTTAAGAATAAGTGCTCCAAATCTCAACTATTTTCTTTTAGGGGGCAGTTTCGCGGAATTATGCTTGGATTCTCCTCTTATACATGAGAGTAAGTGATAAAGAATACAATGTCGATTGTGAAGTGATGAAAACACTATAGATTGTGATTCATAAAAAATGTGACCTGTTTGTTCTAATGTTTTAATTTTAGCTTACGATACACTCCCTGCTCATTGTGCAGCTTACTGAGGAACTGAGGATGGATCCTATTGGACACCATTATTTATCAGAAGATGAGGATGAATGTTTCAGGAATTTAGGATTTGCACTCAATTTCACACTCGAGAAACTGAGGATTGTCAACATACAGTGGGTTTCCTCTGGGGAAGGATTTCATCAAATTTTTGCTTGACAGTTCACCAGGGCTTGAAACGATGAGTCTTGGTCATTACCTAGAAGTTGATACTGATACTGATGTGGTAAAAAATCTTAGTGATGAATTAATGGGTTATAGCACGGCTTCTCCAAGTGCCAAAATATCGACTTTATCCATTCAATTGAAATATCAGGCTCTTTGGTGCAGCTGTGCTTCTCCAATGCCCAAGCTTGATATCTCCTAATCCTGTATTCGTGCTCAGATTATGCTACATCAAGAAGTTTCTGCTTTTGTAGGATTTCTTAATACTATCGACTTTTTAATTACTATTAAGTGTGAGGTACTTATGTGCTTCTTTTGAGGGTGTGGACAGTCCTGCGTTGTAAAGTTTGCATCGGTTCGTGTTTCATCATTGAGATGTCGGTTTCTGAGCTTGGTCCTTGAATTCATTGCTTCGATGCAGCTTCATTCCTTGGCTCTGCCTTCATCCCCGTCTTCCAACTCGCGTCAAACTGCATTTATGGAACCTCATCGACAACGACCTTTGTTGTCGTTGTAATAGATGGGTATTTCAGTCAGGTTCGTTAGCATCTCGGATTGGCTTCAATGGTTCTTTTAAGGTACACAACACAAGTCTTTTGTCATCAATTCAAGCTCAGCTTCATCTCTACAATCATCTACTATATTTGGTATGCCCGCAACACCATCATCTTCCAGCAAAAGAAAGTATCTCCTACAAATCATCCAGATCATGAAGCAGAATGCCCTCTCGAAATTCGAGTAAGAACAAGGATCTTGTTATATGGAGAAGTTTGTTTGCTTTCTTAGTTTCTTTTGTTGCTCTATGTTGTCAAACAAGCATTATATTATAAAAAAAATAATTTTCTCTTTCAAAAACTATAGAAAGGAAAAGGAAAAATGAGTTTAAATAATACCAACTATGGATTTCGAACCAATAATAATACAAACTTTAAGAATCAGTAAAACATACCCGCACTATCGCAATATTAACCGATAATAATATAGTTTTTTATTCCGATGAGATCTCCGGCAAAATCAGTGAGGTGGAGCCGGAAAGATGATGTGTCCAATTTATTTTGAAAAAGAATGAATGAGTTGCTGCTTCATCTTCAACCCTGCACAAGAACCCTAGATCCTTCACCTTCTCAGCAGATCTGATCTCCGCCTCCTAGATTCCCCCAATTTTGAAGATATTCATTCGTTTTCGTGAAATTCAACACCAAATTAGGCATTTCTCACTAAGATTTAAGCCAAAACCATGCCGGCTTCGATATCAATTCCCCGATTTCAATTGCTCCGAACAATACTCACTCGAAAAGCTTCGATCTTAGCAATAGAAGGTGAATTGCTGGTTGGATTTAAAACGTAGATGCGAAGAAGCAAACCCAAGGTTTGATTGAGCTTCCGCCACATAAATCCCCAATTCCTTTTCTCGATGGCCCAAGTAATCTATCAAGCATCTTAGAAAGTTTATGCAGTTGGGATTCTAAGCCGTCAATGGTCATCACACTAGTCATGCGCAAATTGAACCTAAACGTTGTGAACCGGCCCTAAACCGGACCGATCTAAACCGGTCAAACCCTGAACCGGTCCGGTTCGCCGGGCCTATGAAAGGTTCAGGTTAAGGCTCAACACGAACCGTCGAACCGGAGGTTCAAAGAAGGTTAACCGGAGGTTCATACACAGGAGGTTTTACAAAAAGTTAACGGAGGTTTAAGGTTTATAAAAAAATATAGTGAATATTTTATGGGAGACGCTTCAACTATCAACACCGACTCTTCCGACGTGGAATCGTCTTGGAACATAGAATAGTTGGTTTATATAAAGGTAAGAGAACTACGTGGGCTTTGATTCCTCTTATCCGAGTACCCTAAAGGATACGTAGGTAACTTAATAAATAAGTAAATATTAGGTTCAAGCCCTTTAATTTTTTTTCTTTTTCATGTTGAACAAAATTTGAAGTTATTTTTATTCTCTCTTTGTATGAACTAAAAAGAGTATTGTATTGTAATTTAATAAATCAAAGTTAATTTAAATATTATTATTATTATTTTAATATTAAGGTTTGAACCTGAACCGGCCTTAAACCGGACTGACATTCGAACCGGCGGGAAACCTTGTAAAAAAACATTCTTGAACCTGAACCGACCCGGACGAACCGGCTCTTGAAGGTTCAGGTTAAGGTTCACGGTTCATGAACCTAAACCGGAAGTTCACGATCCTTGCTCATGACTAGACTGATGGGGTTATCAACCATGAAATTAGGGTTTGTGTTTTTTAATGGTGGGCATACAAGTTCTCTATTGGTATGGAATTACCCCATTTATATTTAATCGATTATCATAATAAAGTGATCTTAGGAAACCCTTATCAAGATTCAAAAATTATACAGTATTGAACTTCACTTCACTGTTTATATAACTCAAGTTTACAGTAAAAAGAAACGAAGATGTTTATATCTTTTTATAAAAATATATAAGGACTCAAATAGCAATAAGCCACGTGTGTAAAAATTGAACTTATCATCGTTCATGTATCTCTCCGGTGCCACGGTACAGAATTCACTGGAATTATCATCGGAAAAGCCATCTATATCATTTTCGGTTAATGTTAAGATAGTTTGGGTATGTTTTAATAATTTTTAAAGTTCTTATTATTATTGGTTCAAAATTGATAGTTGATATTATTTAAAGTTATTTTTCCAAAGGAAAATAATATAAAAGACGGAAATGAGTTGGAAATTTCAAAAAGAAATCCAGTATTCCTTATTTTAATTCGTATCTCGTATGAGAGATTTACTCCTACCCACCCTACATGAAAAAACTATAAATATATGAGCATTATGGATGCTCTAAACCATAATTAAGAATAAAAAACCTAACTTGATACATCTCTCAAAACCTAACAACATCCCCAATCTCTATGCTATTCTTCAAGGCCAGATTTCCGAATATCATCTTCTAATTTGCCTTCGACCACAAGTCTGATTAGAAAAATGAGATCCGAGAATTCGGCATGATGAATAGCATGAATGAGGGGGGTTTTGCGAGGTGTTTGGTTTTATGCAAGAACGCTAGATCCATTTATTTTGCTGGATTAGTAGAAGGATTTGTGCCCAATGCCCTATTGGACACTATATTTGTAACAACTACACTCTCAAACTAAGTGTTAATAAAATGCCCTAATATAAATATACCCCTCTTTTCATATTTGTTCTCTCTATCAAGCCGCAGATCACACAAGCCGCAGATCTCACACCTCCCTTTCCTAAACCTCCTCCATCAAGGATTTCTTCTTGACTGCAAATCCAGTGAGAGTAGTAAATGGCAGTGCTCTTCCTCGTCCACCACCTCCTCCTCCGTCAGCGAAATCTGCGCCTCCTCCTCCGTCAGCGAAATCTGCGCCTCCTCCTCCGTCAGCGAAATCTGCGCCTCCTCCTCCGTCAGCGAAATCTGCGCCTCCTCCTCAGTCAGCGAAATCTGCGCCTCCTCCTCCTCCCCCTCCGCCCGCGAAATCGTCGAAAGCTTTACCGGCGAAAGTGAGGCGAGTACCGGAGGTGGTGGAGTTCTACCATTCTCTGATGCGTAAAGACTCCCGTCGAGACTCCGGCGAGTGCTCGAGCAGGTATGATTCGGTATCACTGTCATATTGATTCGTTGAAACTTAGATCTATTGAGCAGGTATGGAGTAATTTCATGTTTGATTGCTCAGTGGAGTTATTGAACTGTCATATTGATTCGTCTCTGTTTCATATTGATTCGGTTGAAAATACTAAAATCAGAGAGAAATTGTGATATCGGAGCATGGAAATCCATGGCGGAGCACTTCCCCTGTGTAATCATAGTGTTTCTTCTGGCTTCGATTAGGAGCGCTTATACGAAATCTCACCTGTTCCCTCATAGATTTCCATTTCTCACCAGCAGCTTTTCCAACCTGAAATAAAAGCCACAGATCTATTTGCGTCAGAAACGTTCCAAACAACAAGTGAAGAATGTCGCAGACAGAAATTATTTTTGGATCTCACAGTAGCGATGGATTTGTTATCAGGAAAGTTCTCCTTGATTGACTTCCGGAACTCGTCCCTAGCAAACGCAATAGAAGAAACAGAGACGGATCAGGATATTGATGACAACAATCAGTAAACTGAATCTGGTATGCTCTCCTTCATATACAACTCTGATCAGAAAACCCTTTGTTGTCAACTCTAATCAAACCGTGTTTCATATATTTTAATCGTGTTCATAATCCATTTGATGTGTTTCATTTATTTTAATCGTGTTCCTGTTTGCAGTGCATTTCAGAGAAAAGAATCATGGAAGCGACATTGTCAAAAGCAAACCGTGTGTATCCTGATTGCTTTAAAATGGTGAAACGACTCCATGAAATGGCGGAGAATAGCTACGAACAGATTGATGAACAAAAGGATAAAAGTAAATCTCTTATCCGCTTCATCAATAGGATTTGACAATGTGATTTAGTGGTGTTGATATTGTTGACAAGTTTTGTAAAGTGTTGTTAATGTTGACAATTTTGTAATATTACTCGTGTTGTATGTTTTTGACCGTTATTAGTCGTGTAAACAATTTATTTAGTTGGGTTGACAACTTATTTAGTCGTGTTGAAAACTTATTTAGTCGTGTTGACAACTTATTTTGTCGTGTTGACAACTTATTTTGTCGTGTTGACAACTTATTTAGTTGTGTTGACAACTTATTTAGTCGCGTTGACAACTTATTTTGTCGTGTTGACAACTTATTTAGTCGTGTTGACAACTTATTTAGTCGTATTGACAACTTATTATTCTTTTTGGCAACTTATTATTCTTGTTGACAACTTATTTAGTCGTGTTGACAGCTTATTTAGTCGTGTTGACATTTTATTATTATTCTTGTTGACAGCTCTATTAAAACTTTTGTTGACAACTCTGTTAAACAATTTGTTGACAACTTTGTTAAAAATTTGTTGACAGCTCTGTAAATTTTTTTGTTGACAACTCTTTTAAAAATTGTGTTGACAGCAAATGGGGTATTTTCTTATAACTTAAAAAAGTGATGCAAAAACTTAAAAAACATAACAGTTTTAGGGTATTTACCCAAAAATCGGGGATTAGTAGGTACGTAGTGTAACAACCCAACAACTCAAGCCCAAATTTTATAGCCCAATCTAGCTCAAGCCCAAGGAGGAGGTGCAATCCAAGTAAACCCCAAACCCAAGACTAGAGCATTCTAGAGTTTTCAAGGAAGCTCCACCACCTTCCACCATCTTCCACCATCTTCGACCAACTTCCAACTACCACATTTAATGTAACTCTAGATTCTTCTCCACCCACTTTCTAGTACTACTAGATACGGGCCTCGCGCTCCGCGCGAAAAAATTACGGATTTTCATATGTGATTTAATATAGTTATATATTATTTGTTAATATGTTGTTGTTGTTATCAAATTTATTAATATTTGTAAATGTAAGTATTTTTTATTTTCTTATATTTATGTTTGAAGTAGTTTTAAAACATAATATTAGAAAAAGTTTGCATTGTCATAAGAGAAGTTCACACATTAATTTAATTTGTGACTTAATCAAGTAGACTATAAATAAATATAACATAGAGATATAAGAAAGATATTTAAATACATGCCCAAAAGTCCAATAGGAGGTGATTAAGAAATGAGTAATGCATTAAATTGGTACCAATTTCATTCAATTTTGGCAATGGACAACCAACTTTTATATAGATAAGATAAATATGAGCACTTGTATGCTCATTTCTCATCTCATCTTGTACTCAACATTCTCCACATCAATATAGAGAGTTTTTCTACATTTTCTTTCTTTCCTTGTGTTCTTCGAGTGAGTGAGTTCGAGAGGCTGACTTGTTAGTTTAAGCTCTTGGAGTCTAGCTTAGCTTTCAAGGCCGGGAGTTCCTTAGGAGTTTTAAGGGTGTTACAAGTGGTATCAGAGCAGTAGTTTCGAGATCCAGCCATGGAGAACGTCGAAGACAACACAGATGTAGTCCGAGGTAGGGAGACAACTACCAGGGGAGGAAAGAAGAGTCGGGATAAGTCTGCAGACCCAGGCCAAGCGTTGGAGGGAAGGGTGAAGGCGCTAGAAGTGAAGCTCACCCAAGTGGAGAACATCTTGGACCCATTAGCGGATCAAGTTGAGTCTTATTCCGGCAACATGACTTCGTTGGAGCGAGACTCATACGAGAGATTCAACAAGATGAGGGACGTGTTGGATGGGGCGGTGCTTGCCAAGGAGGAAGGTAGGAAGACTCATGAGGAGAGCTTCGAGGAACTACGTGGCCAGGTTCGAGCGCTGCAAGAGGCGGTGAGACGCTTGACCAACAACCAAGTTCCATTCCACGTAGAGGCAACCACACCGCACATTACCGTCGCCCCACGCATCGAGACCCCGAAGCCGAAGGAGTTCAAGGGGGTGCGTGACGCCAAGGAAGTGGAGAACTACCTATGGCAAGTTGAGCGATACTTTGACGCCGTCAAGATCATCGAGGAGTCGGACAAGATCAACCTAGGCACGATGTACCTCGCCGATACCGCAATGCTTTGGTGGAGACGCACGCACGCTGAGGTGCAACGAGGTAACATCACAATTGATACTTGGGAGCAGTTTAAAGCCGAGTTCAAGGATCAGTTCTATCCGGAAAACGTCGTGTACGAAGCACGACGCAAGCTGAGGGAGCTCAAGCAAACTGGATCCATTCGAGTTTATGTGAAGGAGTTCAACGATCTCGAACTTCAGATCCCCGCTATGGATGCCGACGAGCTCCTCTTCTTCTTCATGGACGGACTTCAAAACTGGGCACGCATGGAGCTTAGGCGGCAAGGAGTAAGGACCGTCAAGGATGTCGTGGCTGCAGTGGAATCTTTGGCCGATTACTATAGGCCTGATTTGAAGAAAGGGATGTCTGAGGGGCGTGGAGTCGACCAGAAGAAGAAGGGAAATCGGCCAGATCGGGAGAAAAGGAAGCAGAATGGCCAAGGCAACGAGCGACAACAAAATGAGGAGAAGAAGCAAGTTGGCCCGAAGACCGGATGCTTCCTATGTAAAGGTCCCCACCGAATGAAGGATTGCCCGGGTATGGGAAGCTCGCTGCAATCCAAGAGGGATTGGAGGAATCACAGTTCACTAAGGACGAGCAAGGGAGGATGGGATGCCTTCAACTCCTAGGCGCCGTCCAGAAGGAGGCGGGCCAAACACAAAGGGGGCTAATGTTCGTGGAGATATTCATCGCCGGACGCTCAGTGGACGCTCTCATCGACACGGGAGCAACCCACAACTTCATGCGCCCCGACTTAGCCAAGAAGCTAGGGTTGAAGCTAGCCAAGGGAATTGGGAGCATCAAGACGGTGAATAGCGAGGCGCAACCGATCGCTCAAGTGGCAAAAGAGGTCCCCGTTGAGATAAGTAAGTGGACCGGAAACCTTGACTTTTCAGTTGCACACATGGACGATTTTGCTTTGGTCTTAGGCATGGACGGGATGCGGCGCAACAATTTCGTGCCTCTTCCTTACCTTAGTTCCTTGGTCGTCATGGAAAAGAACACCCCGTGCTTGGTGTCAACAAAGACGAAGACAATGGAGACACCGACGCTCTCAACAATGCAACTGATCAAGGGAGTCAAGAAGGGAGAGCCAACATTTCCTGGTTGCCATGAGTTCGAGTGAGAGTAGCGACCAGGAGGTTGTACCGCCAGAGATCGAGGTTGTTCTCGAGGAGAATGAGGACGTGATGCCTCCCCAATTGCCGCTGACCCTTCCACCTAGGAGAGAGGTGGATCATAAGATCGAGTTAGAGCCAGGTGCAGTGCCACCAGCTAAGGCACCTTATCGGATGGCACCCCCGGAGTTGGAGGAGCTGAGGAGGCAGCTTGATGGACTGCTAAGCGCTGGACACATAAGGCCATCCAAGGCGCCGTACAGAGCCCCAGTGTTGTTCCAGAAGAAGCATGATGGGTCGTTGAGATTGTGCATCGACTATCGGGCGCTGAACAAGGTAGCAGTCAAGAACAAGTATCCAATTCCTTTAATTGATAACTTGTTTGATAGATTAGGAAAGGCGAAGTGGTTCACCAAGATGGACTTGCGCTCCGGGTACCATCAAGTCCGTATAGATGAAGGAGATGAGCCCAAGACCACATGTGTCACCCGCTATGGAGCCTTCGAATGGTTGGTGATGCCATTCGGTTTGACGAACGCACCAGCCACGTTTTGCACCTTGATGAACAAGATTTTCCATCCTTATCTAGACAAGTTTGTGGTGGTGTACCTTGATGACATAATGGTCTATAGCCAGTCAATGGAGGAGCATTTGGAGCACTTGAAGGTGGCGTTCAAAGTGCTGAGGGACAACCAACTTTGGGTCAAGCGAGAGAAGTCTAGCTTTGCGCAACAACAAGTGCACTTCCTTGGACACATCATCAGCAAAGGGAGTTTGAGCATGGACCCAACGAATATACAAGCGATAGTTGATTGGGAACCACCGACGAAGGTACCTGAGCTCGGATTTTTCCTTGCCCTAGTCAACTATTACAGGAGATTTATCAAGGGCTACTCAGCCAAGGCGGCTCCACTAACGGACATGCTCAAGAAGTACCAATTTCATTCAATTTTGGCAATGGACAACCAACTTTTATATAGATAAGATAAATAGGAGCACTTGTATGCTCATTTCTCGTCTCATCTTGTACTCAACATTCTCCACATCAATATAGAGAGCTTTTCTACATTTTCTTTCTTTCCTTGTGTTCTTCGAGTGAGTGAGTTCGAGAGGCTGACTTGTTAGCTTAAGCTCTTGGAGTCTAGCTTAGCTTTCAAGGTCGAGCGTTCCTTAGGAGTTTTAAGGGTGTTACACGTAGTTCTCCTTATTTACTTTGAGATAGTTAATTAATTATGAAACGTGGTTACATAAAGTTGGATGGAAGCAGAGAAACAAGTTGCGCTCCCACACCTTTCTGACATGTTACTTCAAGTACATATACTTGATCCAAACCCGACTTAATTGATTAAAGTGGCGGTGCACCTGAGGGTGTCGAATCGAGCAATCGGATCGGACAATTTAAATTTTGGATAAATTCGAGTTGGACCTTATTCATAATAATAGTTAGTCAGGTTCGGACCAGACACTTATTTATCGGTTTTGGGCTAATTTCGGTCGGATAGTGTCGGTCGGACAATTTTCGGATCAGACAGTGTTCGGGTCGAGGCAATTTTGGGTCCGGTCGTTTTTGGGTCGGGTCAATTTCTGTAGCTGTATTCGGTCCGATCAATTTAGTTTTTGTTTATAATCTCCAATTTTGGGTTTCACGCAATTCTGATCGGACAACTTCGGGTTTGAAGACGAGTTTTGGTCGGACAATTTCGAGTTTCAGACAACTTTGGGGTTCGGACATAACCCATTTGTGCAGAATTTCTGTGTTCTTAACATTTGTCTGGTAGGTAAAGTTTGTGTTCTCGAAAGAGTCGACGCCACATCGAGAAGATCCCTTAGCAAAAATTTGGGGAATTCATGTCGCCGAATTTTCCGTAAAACAACATACATAGTAACAGCTGTTAGCTTCTCCAATGATAAATTTGGAGCTTCTGCATCATACATTAGTGTAAAAGATTACAACTGGCAATGGCATGCATCTTCTATACTTGATTAAGAGATTCTAACTCTAACTATCTCGACGACCTTCAACTTCTCGAGTGTGAAAAGGCGCAAATCCGAAATCCTTCAAAAATATACTCCGTATATCCTCATCTCCTGCTTCACCGTAATTATCAATCTGCACAAAAGTAAAGATCATAAGTGCATGTATTACGTAGAAACATTAATGTCAGGCATCATAACTTCACTTACCGAGATTTCAAGCTTATGTAGATTAGGGGCGTCAATAATAAGACTGAGAAAGAACTGATATTTGTTTTACATCTCGAAAATTCACCATGTTTAATTTAATAACTGATGGCATGATTTAATGTCAATGCTCATAACCTGGTAAACAAAAATGAAGAAAACATTAATGAAAAACTCAAAGACAAAGATATCACAAGGGAAAAGGGATTTGTTTGATTCTTACGAGCAAGAAGTCGTCATTTCCACTTAGCTTCTCAAGATTTGTACAACCACCAATGAAGTTGGAATAATTACAGAATGGACTTTTCTGTTGTCGATATTCACCGCCGTAATCATCCTCAACAAAGAATGTCTTCATTTACCAGGAGAGGAGCATAAAAGTTAAGTTTTCTGAAGTGGCCGGTTACACCCAAATACTTGAGATTTAGAGCACTAATTCTGAGCATTGACTCATCCATATTCGGGCAACTCTTTCTAATGATGATGGGCATTTCAAACTTATGGAGGGATCCTTTATGAATGGAAACAACATCGGTGATGAAGTTTTTAAAGCACTCTTCACGAATGACCTGACCAGACAATAAAACCTGTAACAATCCGACCTGTTTTGATCCGATAATTATAGACCCGAACCCGACTCGGCTATAAACCTGACCTGTTTTGACCCACTGATATTAGATCCGAAAGGACTTACGGTTTTTTCGAGTTGGTTTGGGTTAACCAAGGTCAATTTTTAAATGGATAAGTGCAAGGATGATATAGATGATGCTTAAGGGAAGATCGGTTAGCAAATCCCGATCAGGTTGATATTCCATTTTCCCCTTTTTCGAAATTTGCTGATTTTCTATCATGATTACAACACCCTGTAGATCTGGAATGCATTATAACAAAAGAATATCAGAAAGAAGCAAAGCTTAAAGAGGATTTAGCCCTTTGCTTAGGGTTTTAACAAATTGCACATCGAAATCTAGGGTTCCTGCAATTCAAACAACATATCAATTAAATATAATCACTAGAAACAAAAGTAAACTTACACACCTCTGTTATCTGAGTTTGGCAAATCTCAGCTTGAAATCGTCGAAGGTTAAAGAGAAGTTTTGAGGGTAAAGATCTATTCTCAGTCTCCACCGGTTCGCACTCTGCCACTACTTGTAACTGACGCATATTCAATTTATTTGGACCCATCACGAAATCAATTCTCCATTTTAAAAATTCCCATTTTTAATCCAAAATAGTAATTTTCATTCAATTGTCTATATTTAATAGCGTAATTCCCGTGTCATGCACGGGTATATTAAAAAATTATAACTTTAATAATATGATATGATAAAATAATCATTAATATAAAAGTATATAAATAATTTTATACAATTTCATTTGATCTTTTAATATAAGGGTGTGGTTCGGGCGAAAAAACAATTTAGAGTGAGAACGTGCCAATGACTGATTATCATCAAAATATACATAAATATTCATCAAAATATACTCAAATGTTCATCAAAAAAAATTCCTTTTTGATGTTGAAAAGTGATGCTCATACAGAATTTTTGCTTAAATGTTCTTCGGTTCTTCAATAAATGTTTTACAAAAATGAATGCTCTACAAATTTTGGATGTTTTAAAGTTTTTCAAGAATGTTCAACAAATTAGTACTAAATGTTCATCAATTTACTATTAAATGTTCATCATTCTCACGTTCGCATTTTAAATGTTATTCGCACCCGATACTTTCCATTAATGTAATACAAATTCTATTTACCGTACATTTTAAATAAAGTTACAAAAGAAATTTTGATCCTCCGTTATTATTTGTTGCTAAGAGGGAAAAATGAATTAAAATAAAATAAAAAACACAAATTTTAAAATTTGTTGCTAGATATTTTGGATTTTTTTTAAGATTTTTCAATTTTAAATTTTATCAATCACACTAATATGCAATCTTGTAGATTGTACATGATGCTTTTTTTTAGTTATAGGCTTGGAGGTGACAGAAAAAACGTTTCCGATAATCAAGTTAGTGAAATCATTTTTTTTAAGATTTGTTAGTTTCACATAGATTTGGTTAGAGTTTTTGATTTTTTTTAAAAGTGTTTAGTTTAATACTATATAAAATTGCTTGTTGTAGGAGGGGGTTTACATGAGATTGATGAAGGTATAATGAAGGAGAGAGATTTATTTTCTTCTACTTCAACATACTCATGTAAAGATAGATTTATATATTTCATCTCAATTTATCTTATAGTTACTTCTATTAGAAGGGAAATAATAGCTACTCGATTTCATCCCTTGAACTAACGACACAACAGGTGTGTATAAAACTAACCAACAATTTTTTTAATTACAAGCAGTAGCAATAATAAAGAAAAGCTTAAACAATAAGAAATGTCATCAGGTAAGATGTTAAAGAATAATCACATCCCAAATTTGTAGTAGCATTTTTAAGAGGATAATATAAATGCAATATGAAACTCAATTTGTCCTCGTCCATACAAATGAAAGATTAGGGAGAACTATAATAAAATCTAGTCTCCAGTTTGAGGTTTAAGGAGATCCGTTTCAGGTTGGAAAAAGAGAGATGTAGTTTGTTATAGAAGAAGACTAAGGATCCGACATTTTAGGTTAATTTTGTTTGAGGAAGAAATTTTAATTGTTAATAAAAAAGATAGATGTAGTTTGTTATAGAGGAAGACTAAGATCAGATATTTTAGGTTAATTTTTTTGGAGGAAGAAATTTTAATTGTTAATAAAAAAAATAGCTGTGAGGTTTATTGTGAGTGTCATGTCAGCTTTGTGGGTTCAGATTTAACCAGAGAGCTTTAAATAGCTCTGTTGTAATATATTATATATATAGATTACGTTATTTTCATCGTATATTTATTATAAATAAAATAAAAAAGTATGAGAGATTAGGTCATCAAAGAGGTGGAAAATAACATTCAACATTTAGTTATTAATACGTGAGTTGATTAGATTACGAAGATGATAGGATCATCGCCAAACATATTGAATTGTTATCTCATTAACTCACCTATTTTCTATAGAACACGCCGAACGGATCCGATTCAAGTTCTGATAGTTCGAGTTTTGGGTCAATCGGATCGCTATCATTCTCGGGTCTATCTTTTCTCATTGATTCAAAAAATATCAATACTTTATACTAAAAGAGTAAACAAAAGCAAACTAATCGGGCTAGGGTCGAGTTTTTTCAGATTGATACAATTCAATCCGGGTCGGGTCAATTTTCAACAGGTGTAGGCAGAGACTTATAGAAAACCTCTTTTGATTATAATTACTCTTTAGGCGATCATATTTTGAGTGATCCAACCGATTGTATTTCAGATGTTCTATTGAAAGATGGTAGGGGTGTGTCTATACTTAGGTGGCGTTTGTTTATAATGTCGGAAACGGAAACGAAACGAATATAGTCCATTTTAGTAGAATTATTCATTGATCAAAATTGTAATTTTATTTCCTTTTCCCTTTTTCCTAGTAGTAATGTTGGGGTATTTGTTAACCTCCCTTTAGGAGGGGTTTCAAAATCCCCTCGCCAACTCACCTCCTCCTCCTTGCCAACTCACCTCCCCCTCTTTTTCCCCTTCTTTTCTCCTCTCTTGACATACAAATTTTTAGAATTCAAAATTAACTTGTCAATGTATCATCACTTAATAATGGTCTAGATTCATTTACATTTCCTTTCCGTTTTCGAACACTACAAACAAACGGGCCCTTAGAGATGAAAATCATTTGTGGATACCCGATCCATCCGCTTACCCATTCCAAAATAATGTACAGACGAAAAACCGAAGGAAAGAGGATGATGACGGGTCGACAGATTCATGGATGGATTATAGACCCAATAGACCAATCAGATCATCTAGTCTCTTTTTCTTATGGTTACCCTATCTGAAAAACAAAATGCACACTTATAGGTGTTCATTTTGTATTTCAGATTTTTTGTAGGACTATGTTAGGGGTGCGCCTAGACCCCGCTGTTTTTGGCGATGCCAACGCCTTTGGACGAATGACAGGATTCGACGCGTACATATATAGACTCGCTACTCTAGACAAACTTCAGCAATGGGGAATTGTACAAGACTCTCAATGCCGACTTTGCAACTCAGCCATGGAAGACAACCTCCACTTGTGGCAGCAATGGTCTTTCACTTTCAAAGTCTTGATTCAATTAAGATCAACAAAAGATCTGCATCCCACAAGTTTAAATGCTCTGGTCTGACAACTTTTGTGTACTGTGTTTGGAAAGCCAGAAATATGATGATCCACCAAAATATCTCCACATCCCTTGGAGAGTTTCTCGCAGGACACTAACTGTGACTTGATCTTGCTCCTTTTGTTTATGAAGTCTAGACTTTAGAAGAACATAAATCTCAGATTTAAAATTTCTCAAACGGAAGAGGCTGATGGAACTGTTTGATGTTGCATAATCTAAGGTAGTGTCTCATACGGATTGATTGTTTGGAAGCTAACTCTTTTCAAGGAAATTTTGAAATATTAAACTTCACAGAAAAATAGTTTTGAACAACAATTCATGTGGAAGGGATAATAAATTAATAATACTAACATAGCAACAGAGCAAGATTAGTAACTCCTCAGACTTGCAGTGTATAAAATTGAACAAGAGTCATCAATGGAAATGGCTTTCATGTTTGTTGAACACAATCTCGGCATTTGGAGAAGTAGGGCAATACCTCAGTAATTCAGCAGTCAATTTCAGTAAGCTCTCACCGGAAAGACCTATGTAAATGTGTAATCCATATCTGTATGTATATTCTGTGGTTCGACAATAGGTCAAGCAAGCACCGAGCTAGGACTAGAGTAGGCTAGCTTAAGTGGCTCATGGTTCAGGGATCATGGCTCACAGTAATGCAACTCCGAGCCCAAAAGGCTTGGTCGAGATGGCATTGTGTTTGAGGTAATTGGTTTCTGGTATCTGTGATATTGGGCCTATTGGTTTGGGCTTGGTTTTTGGGCCGCTTCTGTGACTTGGCCCGCCTCTGTAACTTGGCCTTCCTTTCTTCAGACTTGATCAAACGCAGTGTTTTGATGCTTCGTTTGATGATCTGACAAGCTATATAACCCTTTGTTAGGGTTTGGCTGATTAATTAATTCACCTCCGCCGCTTACCAGATTACAGAGAGAGTTGAGTGTTAGGGTTCTTGGTGGTTCGATCGCAGTGATTCTCACGGTGGAAGTTGAGTCCTCCGGTGGTGGCCTTCAGAGATTCATTCGGCGTTCTTCGTAGCTTCTTCCTTGAAGTTGTTCTTGCCTTGAAAGGGGGCTGAATCTCTTTCTTTACCTTCGTCCTAGCTTCTTCTCTGTAATAGCTTGCTTAGGTTTAGCTTGCTCGTCTTGCTTGGTGTCTTTGTAACCATTGTTGAACCTTTCGGATCTAGTGGATTATTCGGGATGAGTCTCCCCACTGAGACTTCGCAGATGTAGGGAAACCGAACTGCGTGACCAACTCTTGTGTCCCTTGTTCTCATCTTGTTATTTACTTTTCTCGAATCAATAGCACTAGAGATCGATCGGATCTGGTTATTAAGATAGTACCAAGATTCTACAAAGTGGTATCAGAGCCAGGTTCTCTAAAATTACTTGTATTGCTTCCGCTGTGTGATTTCTGTGCTTTCTTGTTACTTGACAGTTAGGTCAAGCAAGATTTGCTGCCTTAGGGTTGTTTTTCTGTGAAATTCTTGATTGTTATTCTTGAACTCACAGAAACCCTAAGTTGTTATCTCTTTAATTTCTTTCTCCAGATTCTAACAAGGTGTGTTCACTTGCCCAGGGGCTAAGATGACAGACTCAGTGAGACTGAAGCCCTATGATGGTCAAAGTGACTTTGCCATGTGGAAGGTCAAGATGAAGGCTATCTTGATAAGGGAAAAGTGCTACAAGGCTGTTTCTGAGGAGTGGCCATTGGGGATCACCAACTCAGAAATGAAGGATATGCAAGATCTTGCTCATTCTGAGATCACCTTAAGGTTAACTGATGACATAGCTCGTCAGGTGGTAAGCTTTACTCAACCCAAGGCTCTCTGGAATGCATTGGAATCCATTTTCTTGACTAAGTCCTTACCTAGTAGAATTTCTCTATTGTGCAAGTTGTTTACATATAAAATGGGAACCACCTTGACTGTTCAGGAAAATCTTGATAATTTCCTAAAAATGACACAGGATCTTAAGAGATGTGATGATGAAATTAAAGAAACCCACCAGGCTGTTTTGTTGCTTAATTCCTTACCTAGTCAATTTGAGACTCTCAAAGATGTGATTCAATATGGTAGAGATGAACTTACCCTGACTAAGATCACGGAGGCTATTATCCAGAAAAATGAGTCCTTAAAAGTCTTCAAGATTAGAAATGGCTCTAAAACTGAGACAAAGAGTGACACTAAGAATGAAGTTATGATGGCTAAGGGAATTTATAAGAATAAAAGGGGTTATAAGCCTAAGAGTAATAGCACCAACCCTCAGGATAAAGATATGTCCAAAGTGAAGTGTTATTACTGTGAAAAATTAGGGCACTATGCCTCTGATTGTCATAAGAAGAAAAGAGATGAGAAGAACAAAGATAAGAGTGAAAAAGATAAGAATTACTCTAATGTCTATGAACAATGCCCTCTGTATAACAATGAACTCCTTGTAGTTAGTCCCTCTACTGATTGCTACTCCTGGATCCTAGATTCTGGATGCACTATGCATGCCACCCCCTATAAGAAATTCTTTAAGACTTTAACTGAATGTGATGGAGGTGAAGTGATGCTTGGAGATCACACCTCTTTAGGTATTAAAGGAATAGGGAGTGTTGCTTTAAAAATGCGTGATGACAAGATTAGAACTCTGTCTAATGTAAGATGAGTACCCGAACTTAGGAGAAACTTATTGTCTGAATCTGTCTTTGATGATTTGAATTGTCACATTATTACTCACAATGGTATAAGGGAAGTGATTAGAAATAACACTGTCCTTATAAGGAGCATTAAGAAAGGAGGATTGTACTATGTTACAGCTTCTCCTGAACTTAATGTCTCCATAGGAGTTAATAGAAAGGATAATCTGGATCTTACTAAGAAGTGGCATGCTAGACTTGGACACTTAGGCAACCTTGGCCTTAACAAGTTGTATGTGAATGGTATGATTGACTTTAAACCCTGTGACTTGAATTTCTGTGAAAACTGTGTGCTTGGTAAGAAAACTGCCCACAACTTTGGCAAGTCAACCTATACTGCTAGCAATCCCCTAGAGTATGTTCATTCAGATCTCTGGGGGCCTGCTCAAGTTGATACTATTGGAGGAAGAAGATACTTTCTTTCTCTAATAGATCATTACTCAAGAAAAGTATGGGTATACTTGTTGAAAACTAAGGATGAGACTTTTGAAAACTTTAAGTCTTGGAAAGTGTTAGTTGAAAGTCAAACCAACCATAAACTGAAGTGTCTAAAAACTGACAATGACTTAGAATTTTGTAATAACTTGTTTGATACATATTGCAAAGAAAATGGTATTAAGAGACATTTGACTGTTCCTGGAACCCCTCAGTAGAATGGTACTGCTGAGAGAATGAATAGAACCTTGTTAGAAAGAGCTAGGTGTATGCTTTTTACTTCTGGAATGAAGAGTAGCCTATGGGGAGAAGTTGTATTGACTGCAGCCTATCTCATTAATAGGAGCCCTTCTTCCACAATAGGATTTAAAACCCCTCAAGAAATGTGGACTGGAAATAAGCCTAACATAACTCACTTGAAACCTTTTGGTTGCACTGCCTATGCTCAAGCATCACAAGGCAAGCTGCAACCTAGAGCACTTAAGTGTATTATGCTAGGATATCCTGATGGGGTAAAAGGCTATAAACTCCTTCTCATACAACCTGGAGGTTACAAAGTAATAACCTCTAGGTCTGTGACTTTCAATGAGGAGGACTATTACTTTAAGTCAAAATTAATGTCTTCTACTGAGCCTACAGGTACAAGTGCTAGTACAAACATCTCAAATGGAGTCTTCTATGATGTGAATCAAGAGGAGGCCTATGGAGAAGAGGATATGGAGGTTGAAGATCCTCCAAGTGTTCAGCAAAGTGAAGCTAGCACCTCTTCTGAGCACCAAGAGAACCCAGAAGAACCTCTAGGTGGCTCGAGCAACCATGAAGTACAACAACCTCACCAATCAGGTGGGGCAGGTAACATTGAAAACTCACAAAATTTTCACAATGTACAGACTTCTAATACTGAACTGTTGGGTGAAAATCTCTCTCATCCTCTCTCTGATTATCAATTTGTTAGAGATAGGACTCCTAGGACTAGAATTCCTAATAGGAGATATGATGTGAATTTTGTTGGGTGTTTTCCTATGATTGTTGAGTTTGCTTTCACTGTTGCTGAAGTGATCAAATTTACTACTCCTGAAACTTATGAACAAGCTGCTAATAGTAAACAAGCTAATGAGTGGATAACTGCTATGAATGAGGAAATACAATCCATGCATGCTAATCAAACATGGAAATTAGTTCCTAAACCAGATAAGGCTAGGACTATTGACTGTAAATGGATCTTCAAAATTAAAGAGGGCACAACTCTGCATGATCCACCTAGATTTAAAGCTAGACTGGTAGCAAAAGGATTTACTCAAAAAGAAGGAGTAGATTATAATGAAATATTTGCCCCAGTTGTGAAGTATAAAACCATGAGACTCCTCTTAGCTATGACCACTGTTTATGACTGGGAACTTGAACAAATGGATGTAAAAACTGCTTTTTTACATGGAGACCTGACTGAGACTATTTACATGAGACAACCACAGGGCTTTGTTAGTAATAAAAACCCTGATCATGTCTGCTTACTGAATAAATCCATTTATGGACTTAAGCAATCTCCTAGACAATGGAATAGGAAATTTGACTCTTGTATGATATCTCTAGGGTTCTCTAGAAGCCTGTATGACACTTGTTTGTACTATAAAATGTGCAGTCTAAGGCTCCCTTGTATGTTATGTTGTATGTAGATGATATCTTGTTAATTAGTAGTTCTAAGGTTGCAATCTCTGGTGTTAAACATGATTTAAAAACTCACCTTGACATGAAGGACCTTGGTCCTGCCCAGAAGATTTTAGGAGTGACTATCACTCGAGATAGAACTAAGAAGACTATGCATTTATCTCAGACTGATTATTTACTTAAAGTCTTAGATAAGTTTGCCATGAAAGACTCCAAAATAACCTTCATCCCATTAGGAGGTCATTTGGATCTCTCTAGAACTCATTGTCCTGTTTCTGAATCTGACAAAAAGAAAATGGAAAATGTTCCTTATGATGTGGCTGTTGGTTCTTTAATGTATGCAATGCTCTGTACTGGACCTGACTTAGCTTATGCAGTGAGTGTTATGAGTAGATATATGTCTAACCTTGGTGATAGGCACTGGTAAGGTATGAAATATATGCTAAGGTACATCTCTGGCACTCATAAACTTGGTCTAATGTATTATGAGTTTGCTCCTAGGACTGAGGTCCAAGGATATGTTGATTCTGACTTTGCTAGTAATAAGGATACACGTAAGTCTATTATTGGATTCTTTTATACTTAGGCTGGTAATTGTATATCCTGGAAATCTCAGCAGCAGCCTATTGTTGCTCTGTCTTCTACTGAGGCAGAGTACATTGCTGCTACTGAGGCTTGTAAAGAGGCAATTTGGTTGACAGGTATATTACATGAGATAGATGGTAAGACTTATACACCTATCCTTAATACGGACAGTCAGAGTGCACTGTTTCTTTGTAAAGATCCTGTGTACCATGAAAGAACTAAACACATACATGTTAGATACCACTTTATTAGGGATAAAGTGGAGAATGGTGGATGGGAACTCATCTCTTGAAGTGATGCTCTAGGTTCAGATAGTTAGAGTATTATGTATGGATTAGGAGGTCATATGTAAATGTGTAATCCATATATGTATGTATATTCTGTGGTTCGACAATAGGTCAAGCAAGCACCGAGCTAGGACTAGAGTAGGCTAGCTTAAGTGGCTCATGGTTCAGGGATCATGGCTCACAGTAATGCAACCCCGAGCCCAAAAGGCTTGGTCGAGATGGCATTGTGTTTGAGGTAATTGGTTTCTGGTATCTGTGATATTGGGCCTATTGGTTTGGGCTTGGTTTTTGGGCCGCTTCTGTGACTTGGCCCGCCTCTGTAACTTGGCCTTCCTTTCTTCAGACTTGATCAAACGCAGTGTTTTGATGCTTCGTCTGATGATCTGACAAGCTATATAACCCTTTGTTAGGGTTTGGCTGATTAATTAATTCACCTCCGCCGCTTACCAGATTACAGAGAGAGTTGAGTGTTAGGGTTCTTGGTGGTTCGATCGCAGTGATTCTCACGGTGGAAGTTGAGTCCTCCGGTGGTGGCCTTCAGAGATTCATTCGACGTTCTTCGTAGCTTCTTCCTTGAAGTTGTTCTTGCCTTGAAGAAAGGGGGTTGAATCTCTTTCTTTACCTTCGTCCTAGCTTCTTCTCTGTAATAGCTTGCTTAGGTTTAGCTTGTTCGTCTTGCTTGGTGTCTTTGTAACCATTGTTGAACCTTTCTGATCTAGTGGATTATTCGGGATGAGTCTCCCCACTGAGACTTCGCAGATGTAGGGAAACCGAACTGCGTGACCAACTCTTGTGTCCCTTGTTCTCATCTTGTTATTTACTTTTCTCGAATCAATAGCACTAGAGATCGATCGGATCTGGTTATTAAGACAGTACCAAGATTCTACAACCCACATATGTTCTCAAGATCATCTTCTCCAGCACCGGTGAACTCGCAAGCAAGAATTTGATGAATCCCATCTCATACATCACAACAGGAATATTCTCAATCTCGATTAGTTTCAGATGCTCAAATGTGAAATTGGATGCACATAAGGAATCCCAGAAAGATCCATCTTCTGATGCATTTGACTGAGGCAAGCTACCATGCTCAAACTTAAACAAAAGCAACAGTACAAGTTATAAATAACCTAGGAATGAAAAAATAGTTCAAAGTACTATGAATCATATCTACCATCACTTACTTTGACACTAAGTTTGTGTAGATTAGAGGCGCCGGAAATGAGACGACCAAAAACCGATCTCACTTTAGTATTACCCAACTCCACACACAGTTTCATAAACCTTAGGCGATAAAACACCAAGGAGCTCCGACAGAAATCAACACCGATGCTCAAAAACTGATGACAAAACAAACAAACAAACAAACATAAGATTAGATGTAATCAAGACTCCAAATGCTAATGAAAGACATTTGTATTTGATTGTTACCTGTATGAAGAACAAATCTCCTATCAACTCCTCAAGTTTAATAATACCACCAAGATACTCATGATAAACACAAACTCCGCTTTTTTGGTGCAGATCTATGAATTTATCTCGAGCTTGTACCGACAATTTAGCCAAAAGCGGGGTATACAAGTGTAATTGGGTCTGTAGGACCTGTAATCCGCGTTTATAACAATCTGTAAAGAAATAATTAAAGAACAGAATTAAGGAAAAATTATACCGAAGTGTTCTTGACGAATCTGGTGCGTAGAGTCGAGAAAGAATCTCTTTCCTTAATTCTGTAACGCCCCGTATATGTGACGGTTACCGGCGTTGAGAATCCCAGGATACAACTACGAATTCTTCTGGTTTGCACAATCAAAAGCAGAAGCCAAACGAACCAGTTTCTGTGTCGTACTCTCAGAGAAGGAGAAGAAGAGAAGAGATGGGAGACTGTGTAAATTTCGGATGTGAGAATGAGAGCCAGAACTTCTCTTAAGTAGAGAATCTGATTTGTTAGAGGAGGAGATCGTGGAGAGGCAGATGTGGGAAGTGGAGAAAATCGTGGAGGAGGTTGCTGACTCTGTTGGGCGTCCCCAACGAGGCAGTTCACAGCCCAATCTGGAAGCCCAACTTCCAGATCCAGCCCACTTCAAAAAGAAGCTAAGCTGCTGCTGCTTGGGCCTACGGCCCATTCCACAAGACCACGGACCACGAGCCACGAGCCACGAGCCACGAGCCACGAGCCACGAGCCACGAGCCACGAGCCACGAGCCACGAGCCACGAGCCACGAGCCACGAGCCACGAGCCACGAGCCACGAGCCACGGACCACGGACCACGGACCACGGACCACGGACCACGGACCACGGACCACGGACCACGGACCACGGACCAGGACCGGACGGACGGACGGACCGCGCGAGGGCCCCCCGTGTCCTCTCTCCATACCTCTCCCAAGGGCTTACCAAGGGTATGGGGTTTGGGGTATATAAACCCTTCATATTCCCACCCCAAAATCGATGTGGGACAAAACCCTTAGTCAAAAATCAGCTCCAAAATTGTTCTTTGAACTTAGTCAAGCAACCAACTTTGAGCCTTCATTTCTCATTCAAACGGAACCCGATTTTGACGTGTGAGTACACTACGGCGTAGTGCTCGCGGAGACGAAGCCAACGCTCCCATAATCCGGCACAACCGGTGACCGCAGCCCACCAGAAAAGTGCCCGGAAGTCCAGTCAAAAATCAGTTCCAACAATCCCCCACATGAATAGAAATGATTCTATTACACGTGCTTAGACAAGACAGACAGAAATTTTGAGAGTACGGGCGAAGAATCACTGCATCTGAGCTGGTGGCGTTTTTCAGCCTTGAACCACCCATTGTGAGTAGCTATCGGATTTACTCGACCAGGTAGTGAACATGATGTCTTGAACCACCCGGACTTTGACGTAAACCTAGACAATAACTATCACACAGTTTCATCTTCTCACAGAACTAGGTTCTTGATTGTGTTCATTTTGGCCGTGAACATCCCTGGTTATTCATGAGTGAACTTGGAGAAAGTAGCCTCTCTTCTTTCTCCTAGAAACGGCCCCATTTCACACTCATAAGGTGATTGACCATAAATGGTATTACCAATACCCTACTTTGTTCTTTCAAAGTTTATGGAATCATTAAAAGCAAATGCTTAACCTCTACTTTGCCATCGCACTTTTATCATCCTAGGAACTGGGGAAGAAGATATAATATCTCCAAGTGCGCTTCTAGATTCGACTTGAATTTGTTTTCCCCTTGAACCTATTTCTTGGGATCTCCAATCACTTAGGTAGGGTTGCCATCAAGCATCCTCTTTAGTCATAGGCTTTAAACCCATTCCTCTAGATGACTTTACAACTTGCTCTCTTGACAATCCCTTAGTGAACGGATCTGCTAGGTTGTCAGCTGACTTGATATAATCGATTGAGATTACACCAGTTGAGAGCAATTGTCTTATGGTTTTATGTCGTCGTCTTATGTGGCGAGACTTACCATTATATATTGTGTTCAGTGCCCGAGAGATAGCCGATTGACTATCACAGTGTACACCTAAAGCTGGCACTGGTTTTTCCCACAAAGGAATATCCTCCATAAAGTTTCGAAGCCATTCTGCTTCTTCAGCTGCTTTGTCTAAAGCAATGAACTCAGATTCCATTGTGGATCTGGCCAATAACGTTTGTTTTGAGGATTTCCATGATACAGCTGCACCACCCAGCGTGAATACATACCCACTGGTGGATTTTGAGTTCTTTGAATCCGATATCCAGTTAGCATCGCTATAGCCTTCCAGAGTGGCTGGGTATCTTCCATAGTGCAGCCCGTAACTCCGAGTATGTCGCAAGTAGTTTAATACTCGAGTTATTGCTTTCCAGTGATTGTGTCCTGGATTACTGGTATATCTACTCAGTACGTTGACAGCATGTGCTAAGTCTGGTCTTGTACAATTTGTCAAGTACATAAGACTTCCTATCACACGAGCATACTCTAACTGTGATATGCCATTACCCGAGTTTTTCTTCAGTTTGAGATGCGGGTCCACCGGACTTTTTGCAATCCAATTTGAATGGTTCTTGAATCGTTCAAGTACCGCCTCGGCGTAATGTTGTTGAGACAAGACTATTCCTTCTGAATGTCTAAATATTTTGATCCCTAAGATCACATCCGCTAGTCCCAAGTCTTTCATGTCAAACTTTCCATTAAGCATGTTCTTGGTTTGTTTGATCATGTCATTGTTGCTGCCTATGATGAGTATGTCATCCACATATAGGCACAACAGAATGTATCCTTTTGTAGTTTCCTTGACATAGATACACTTGTCACATTCATTTATTTTGAAACCATTTGACCTCATTACTTGGTCAAATTTTTCGTGTCACTGCTTAGGAGCTTGCTTAAGTCCATATAAGGATTTCACAAGTCTACACACTTTGTGTTCCTGTCCAGGGACAACATAACCCTCAGGTTGTTTCATATAAATTTCCTCTTCTAGTTCTCCATTTAGAAAAGCTGTTTTTACATCCATTTGATGTATTTCTAGATTGCGTATAGCTGCAATGGCTATTAGCATTCTTATTGAAGTTATTCTCGTTACTGGAGAGTAGGTGTCAAAGAAATCCAAGCCTTCTTTTTGCCTAAATCCTTGCACCACAAGCCTAGCCTTGTACTTATCGATTGAGCCATCGGTTTTTAATTTTCTTTTGAAAATCCATTTGCTCCCAAGAGCTTTCGAACCGGATGGCAACTCAGCTAACTCCCATGTATGATTTTGCATAATGGAGTCGATTTCACTTTTTACCGCTTCCTTCCAAGCAGGTGCATCTGGTGTTGACATGGCTTCTTTGAATGTTCTAGGTTCATTTTCCAAAAGATAAACCATTTCGAAATCAGGACCAAATGATTTTTCCTTTCTAGCTCTTTTGCTACGTCTAGGTTCATCATTGTCCTCTTCTGTTGGTTGAACAGAAGTGCTTGCTTCGCCTTCTTCACGAGTCCGTTTCGGATACTCTTTATCCTTACACGGGAACGTGTTTTCGAAGAAGGATGCATTTCTTGATTCCATTATTGTATTTGCATGTATGTCTGGTATATCAGACTTGTATACCAAGAAACGATACGCACTACTATTGTGTGCATACCCGATGAAGATACAATCAATGGTTTTTGGTCCTATTGAGACCTTCTTAGGGGGTGGTACCGCCACTTTTGCTAGGCACCCCCACACTTTGAGGTATTTGTATGAAGGTACATTACCTTTCCACAACTCATAAGGCGTCTTTCCAGTCACCTTATGCGGTATTTTGTTGAGAATGTAATTGGAGGCTAGCAGCGCTTCCCCCCACATGTTCTGGGATAACCCAGATTCTTGCAGCATTGCATTCATCATTTCTTTGAGAGTAAGGCTCGTTGGGGACGCCCAACGGACGCCTCGTTGGGCGTCCCCAACGAGGCAGTTCACAGCCCAATCTGGAAGTCCAACTTCCAGATCCAGCCCACTTAAAAAAGAAGCTAAGCTGCTGCTGCTTGGGCCTACGGCCCATTCCACAAGACCACGGGCCACGGGCCACGGACCAGGACCACGGACCAGGACCGGACGGACGGACCGCACGAGGGCCCCCCGTGTCCTCTCTCCATACCTCTCCCAAGGGCTTACCAAGGGTATGGGGTTTGGGGTATATAAACCCTTCATATTCCCACCCCAAAATCGATGTGGGACAAAACCCTTAGTCAAAAATCAGCTCCAAAATTGTTCTTTGAACTTAGTCAAGCAACCAACTTTGAGCCTTCATTTCTCATTCAAACGGAACCCGATTTTGACGTGTGAGTACACTACGACGTAGTGCTCGCGGAGACGAAGCCAACGCTCCCATAATCCGGCACAACCGGTGACCGCAGCCCACCAGAAAAGTGCCCGGAAGTCCAGTCAAAAATCAGTTCCAACAGGGTCACCTGTGCATAAGTACCTATTAAACTGAAATACTTCAAATTCGGAGCACGAATACTCAACTTCGAACTTCCAGAGCGGATTAACTTTAATTCCTCGAGCAAGGGAGAATTAGCAACAAGAGTTTCAAAAGCCGAAGAAGGCCCTTCAACGTCATAAAGAAAAAGGCGCCTCAAGTGCAAGAATCCCTTGAAGGTGAGAGGTGGTGGAGGGAATATACAATAGTTAAGCGCCAAATGAGTCAATTTTAGACAGGAATATATACTAGAGTGTACCCACCACTTATGATAATATCCAACATATAGCATTAATATTCTGATGTCATTCCTAGACAGAAAACGCTGCCATTGATTAATATAATGACAGTCTTCCATGCCTGACACACAGAGTTTGAACTTATGGATTGGTCCTTCATGGTGCAAAATAGTTTGGGTGATGAAATGATTCAGCTGAGTTTCTTCATAACCATATTCACATGAATGAGTCACACAATTATCATCAAAGACAAGGTTAGGAAGACTAGCCCATCTGTCCCTCCATTGCTTTGAGAAGAGGCTTGTTCTAACAGCATCTCGAATTGGAATGAATGATAGAATTATATGGATGATACTCAAAGGAAGATCCAATAGAAAATTTTTACCCTGCTGATAAACCATTCTTTCTTCAAACAGAAAAATCAAAAAGAACCCTGCAAGGAATTATCTTTATAAGGAGAAGAAGAATAAAAAGATTCAACATAGGAAAGAAATTTTGCAGCAAATAGTCTCCGCACTCTACACAAAATTTTGGAAATAGGGTTTCAACATCTTATCCTACGTTAATCTAGTGGCTTAGCACAAATAATAGCACTAGGGTTTCTTTCATCATATCGAACAATCACTGCAAAAATAAGAGAAGAAGGGTTTATTGATCACGCACCTGGGAGAAGACGATCGAGGTCGAATTTAATGACTTAGGTTTTGGGGATATGGTGGAACAATTTATAGTTTTTCAAACTGGAGTGAATGAGAATTTTTTTATTAGTTTAAACTTTACACTTTACAATGGACTTTATAACCCGGATACAGCGCCGTTTTATAAAAAATAGTTTATACCCCGGCTGTTTAAAACCCGGGATATAAAATGAAGTATCAGATTGTTTAGCACAAATGTGTTTAAACCATTTCAACAGAGGTTGGATGTAGACTGCAGGCCAAATATGTGCTTAAACCATCAACCTATATATTCAGCATACTGAAGGTAACAACATATATAATCTCATGTTAATCTACTATTAAACTATTAAAGTAATCCTCCTCTTTTGCCACATGATATTCCCTCTTTTAACAAGCCTTCTAATTTTTTTCCCCTAATTTCTTAGATCGCCACGTGACAAGCTTTAATCCTAATCTTTGTATTGCCCTTTTTATACTTTAAATCACACGATATTTTCTAATTTATGTATTGCATTTCTACACACCGCAAGTTTCCTTTAAAACTGTTATTTAATAATTGTATGGAAAATTTATCTTTCTTATAATTTATAAATTTTAAATACTTTAAACTGAAACATATTTAAATATTTAAAAAGCTTGATTAACACTCTCTTTATTAAAAACATTTATCATACTAATTCAAACAAATTATATTAAAGAATTGATATCTTTTTACTTAATCTATTTAGATAATAGTTTAAATTAAACAATTATTTTTAAAATATATACTAAATTTGTATAAGGTAAATAAACTTCGTAAAATATTTTAACCGAAGTTATTTCTATATTCAAATTAAACTTATATTTTATAAAACCCGTGCGATACACGGGAAACTGAACTAGTGGATACTAAAAAAAACTCCAATAAATAATGACTTATGTGTTAATCTGCTTAAACATGATACAGATTCAGACCACTAATGTCTGTTTGATGTAGGCATAATCTGTGGCCAAATTATAATACTAACATACCAAAACCTTAAAGAAGGCATAATAATACTAATATACCAAAACAGAACAAAGATTATCTCGGCATATGGAACAAGAATCATCTATGGAGAGAAGAAACGGCTTTCATGTTAGTTGAACAAAATCTCGGCATTTGGAGAAGTACGACGATACCTCAGCAATTCAGCAAGCAATTTCAGTAACTTCTCACCAGTAAGACCTGCAGATGGTTTCAAGATCATCTTCTCCAACACCGGCGAACTCGCAAGCAAAAAATTGATGAATCTCATCTCATGGAGCACAGTAAAGAACATTCTCAATCTCAATTAGTTTCAGATGCTCAAATCTGAAATTGGATGCACGTGAGAATTCCCAGAAAGCAACAATACAAGTTACCAAAATAACCTAGGATGAAAAAAAGTTCAAAGTACTATGAATCATTTCTAATTATCTATCATCACTTACTGTGATACTAAGCTTGTGTAGATTAGGGGCTCCCAAAATGAGACGACCAAAAACCGATATCACTTTAGTATCGCCAAACAAAGTCTAAATCCAACTTATTTTAAACGATTGATATTGAAACTTACATCACGACGATAATGTTCACGTGCAACGTACACGTTGATTTATTATCATAACAGAAAATGCATGAATCATGAACCATGAACCAACCATATTCGTACCTAGCTTATCCGCGATACTTGGTTGCAGCAAGATGAAGGTGATTCTTCCTATCAGCAATCGGCACAACTCCTTCATCCATATCAAGCTCTTGTGGCTTCTTTCCTTTTGCCAACTTCCAATCAAAATGAAAAATTAATTGAGCCAGAGTAAGCATTACGACCGCTTTCCCGAACCAATTACCGGGACACACCCTCACTCCTCCCCCAAGTGGAATGAATGAATGCTCACTATTACTCTTTCCTTTGTAATCAACTTCAATACCTCCTTCTCCTCCCCCGAATCTATCAGGATTAAACTTTTCAGGATCCTTCCAGTACCGCGGGTCTCGTCCAATGGCCCATACGTTAACAAATACCCTAGTATTGCAAGGGATTTGATAACAACCAAGAATTTTTGTATCTTTGCTCGTTTGTCTTGTTATCAAGGGAGTCGGAGGGTGCAGTTTAAGACTTTCTTTTACAATGAAATCTAGGAAGAGTAGTTTGTCCATGTCGCCTTCCTCCACATTGGTTTTGTTTTTGATTACTCCTCGTACCTCTGATTGCGCCCTTTGCATTATCTCTGGATTCCTTATGAGTTCCGCCATTGCCCACTCGATTGTTGCGGCCACCGTCTCTGTACCAGCTACGAACACATCCTGCATTGAAATTTCATTCAATCATGCTCAAAGCTTCATTTTTAAACAACAATCTTCTTATTGACTAAACAATAACTCAATAAATATCCAATACGTCGGATAGTTGCACTTTCTACCATCAACTATCAAAATTTTACTAAATATTTCCCACAATAAATATGGTTTTATGTACAATTAACCAAAAAAAATCACTCGAGAGCTAAATAGATGTGGTTACTTTAGAGTAAAGTCTATTTTGGGTAAGGTAAATAGGAGTTTTTGATGTGATTTGTAATACGGAGATTCAGAGAAATAAGCTTGTTAATTAGAAATTTTATTTGATTCTGATACCATGATAAAGTTTGTAAATACGAGCCCCATCATACAAGTTCATGAGTTCCATCCTAAAACCAATTGACAATTGGAAAAGTAATACTTTGTATTATATAATAGGTTGTTATTATATCAACTTCCGATATGGAAAACCTATTTTTATACCGCGAAAATTGGAAATTTACCAGAATAAGAGCCTTAATTTGGTCTGGCGTGAGGCAGAAGTTACCCTGCCCTCTGAGAAGGACATCTATGAGACTCAAACATTCACCATCACCGTCGTCTTCCCTAATCTTCCGGCCACGAACTATCCCATCGAGAATCTCATCAATCCTCTGGTGCGCTTTCCGTGCCTTTGCTCTGTTCCAGCTGAACGGCCAAACAGGAAACAAATCGCACACATGGAATCTCCCGCACAAACTCGACGCGATCTTGATCAGACTCACAAATTCCTCCATAATCTACGGCCGAATAATTCGGCAAAAATTCGACCGAAATTCGGTCACACATGCACAGTTTTTTTGGCCCGTTTGAACACATACGTTTTCACAGTTGAACACAAACGTTATCACTGATGAACACAAAGTGCCTCCACGTATGAACACCCATGTAATTTAGGTATAAACACATAAAAATGGTTCTCTTTCCACACATAAATTTGTAAGACTATTACACATGCATAAATGTGGTGTTTCACATGCACACCTACGTTGTTTCACATGAAACTATATATGTTTTACAAGAACACACTTTGTTTGCCTTATTTGAACACATGCATTGTCCCCGATGAACACATATGTAATTAGCTATGAACCCACACATGTAATTCAGCCATAAAGAAGATTCTCGTTTTCAAACATAAATTTACAAGACTAATAAATGTGCATACTTGCGTGTTTCACATGAACATAAGCATTGTTTTACATGAACACGCGTGTTTTCATAAAGACACAAAACTTAACCATTTTTTATATGAACATTTTGTTTTACCGTTGGAACTCATACTTTGACATCGATGAACACATGTGTAATAAAATATGAACACATGGTTCATCCACACATGAACACAAATGTAATTCAGCTAAAGACATATAAAAATGATTCTCGTTTCCACACATAAATTTATAAGACTAATACACATGAACACATGCGCTATTTTATGTGAACACATGTGTTGTTTCATATGAACACGTGTGTTTTCACAAAGACACATAGCTTAGCCATTTTTTCATATGAACACTTTGCTTTGCTCGTATGAACACATATGTTGTCGCCGATGAACACATATGTTATCACCTATGAACACACAATTCATCCATGTATAAACACACATGAAATTCAAGTTCAAACACATTAAAATGGTTCTCGTTTTCACACATAAATTATAAGACTAATACGCGTGTACACATGCGTTGTTTACATGAATACATGCATTGTTTCACATGAACACATAGGTTAGCATTGTTTTTTTTGTATGTACACGTTATTTGGCCTACATGAACACATACAATATTACCAATGAACACATACGTGATCACTTATGAACACAATGGTTTAAACTCATGCGCACACATGTTGTCTTGGATAAACACTTGCGTATTAAGGTATTATACATTATAATGGTTAAACTAATACATGTGTACATCACAAAAGTACTTCCACAAACCAATATAAACAATCAACCAAGTATTTACATATTTCAAACCAGCAAAACTAGTCAAAACTATCAATATTTTTACATGTGTTCTCAACTAAATATAACAAGCATCCTTTACTATTTCTTCCTCCTACTACTCTCTTCGTTGTGTGGTTCACTTATTTGCAAAAGATTTTTTGATGCTTCAACTTCAACTAGATTGTGTACAATAATCATAGCAAGAGGATTTTCTTCTTCAACCTCGGGTGAATCCAATAATGAATCTGTATATTAAACACATAGAAGCATTAGCATTTGCGCACATACATATTTATTGATGAACACAAGTATATCAGGGAAATGAACACGAGCAAAATCTGAAATGAACACAACAGTATATAACCGATGAACACGAGTATTCATTATTCTTACCGCCTTTTCATCTTGGAGATTGAGATGTGTTCTGCATTTATCTCTTGCTTTTTGTGATGACTCTACACCTGTTAGAGACAACATATTCACTTCATTATGAACACATAAGTAGTTTTTAATGCACACACCAATATTCTTATATGAACACAAGAGTCTTTTATAAATAAATAAGATATTCATTCATGTTGAGCTTCGGTTTATGAATGTATCATTGAACATAAATGCATTAGTCTATAAATAAAAACACACATGTTGAAAACACATACCCTTTTCAATGAACACAAGTTCACACGTGGATTTCATATATCTCCTAATGAACTCAAGATCACATGAAAATGTTATTTTGCTGAACACAAAAGCAATTGTACATACACTCAAACACGTGATGAAGGATCATCTGGACATCAACCGACACCAACGGTTCCCGAGTTTGAAGGTGCATTGACTCGTTCGAGAGCTAAGGAAGTCCAACAAGAACTAGACAAGTTAGTAGCTTTCTTCATGTCTAAAGAGCTAAGTGTTGAAGAGGAACCACCATTGAAGACGGTTATGATAATTGAGGTTCGAGAGCACTCGGAGCCAAACGACGAAGGCGACGGAGACAGTGGCAAATCCGCGACCGCGGCCATGCCACCCGCGACCGCGGACGTTTCCACGACCGCGGATCGCGACTTGTTGATTTCGCCGAGAATTCTTGTTTTATTTCGTTTTCGGGATTTAATGCCTTTTATTGGTTTGTTATTTTAGGAAACACTTTTATTTCTTTATTTCTTTTAATTGACATCCTTATGAACCCTATATAAGGTTTGCCTTAGTTATTGTTTTAGGGACCCAGACTTTGATATTGAATACAACGTTTATCATTTTTTCCTCCCAAAAGAGAGCTTTTGTGAGAAGAGTGCCCCGTGTGCATTGTTGTTGAACTCGCCCTAGTTGTACTTGTGTGTGTCAATCTCCTCCATAAGGTTGGTGCTATCGGGACTCCATAGAGCATCCTCCAGGTGCCTTGACCCACCATAGTCATTGTGTTTGGTTGTAATCATCCGTTGGGGTTTCTTCATCATTCGGTAAGGTTCTTGTTCTTAAGTTCAGGGGTTTTATCGTTGTTTGATTTGATTTCAATTGGCCTATCATTCGACTTATCCTTCTTTCATCTCATTCTAATTCCGCCTTTCTTCTCTGTTCGAGTTTCTGTTCGAGGTTTGGTGTCTAGATCGGACAACAACGGCTTATCCCCGCATCAACACGTATAATGATGAACACACTCATATTCATAATAAACACAAGAGAAGAAAAAATCTATCAAATTCATTGTATGCACGTTGAAGCATTATTATATGAACACATACATATTTTGTGATGAACACATACGTATTTTGTGATGAACACTCATGTTCTTTTTAATGAACACGAGATTCAGATAGTCAATGATGCACTAAAATATATCAAATCGAGAAAATAAAAACGAGAGTAGATATGAACATCTCAAACAAATTGAGCATCAACAAGGAAATTCTAGAGTAAGGAGGACCAATCCGACGACCATAGTAATGGAGAGAAGCACCAACCGAATCAATAACGCCGAAATTGAAATCCATCTTTAAAACTTTCAAATCCCTAATTTTTGGAATCTCAGATTATCAAATCTGGAGGTTTTCTTCTATCTACTCCAACGGTGGGAACGAGACCTTCAGTTAGAGCAAGCTACAAAACTCGCGAGCTTAGATTCGTCTGACCATGACCATGGATTTGGAATTTGATGTCAGGGAGGGAGGTTTGGAAGATGAGCGATTTTGTCTTGACCGTGAATAGCGTGAGGAAGAAAGTGAAAGGAGAGAGATATATAAGCGTGTGTTTTTGCAGTGTTGATTGTGGGCTGTTAGATCAAACTCCATCTTACGGATTGAGTTTATCCTTATTCTTAACACTAGAGGGTGTCCTCACCCGAATCTAACCCAGAATGATTATGTTAACAAGATTATTTTTTTGGTAGCCTGATCATTATTTTATGCTTAGATAAGACTATCTAATTGAGTTGTGGCTGACTATACGATAGGTTTGTGTAAACTTTATATTAAAGGTTGATCATTCAGTGTTTTTCACTCCTTTCTTACATACATATATTTTACAATGAAAACATGTATTGACATTTTTACAACTAAATGTACTGTATTAACGTACGAATACAACCATTCACATGCACACGCAGGTGTGTGCATGCATGTACTTTTCACATATTATCAAAGAAATGCACAATTTGTCAAATGTACATGTATTTACAATTAAATATACATGTCAATTACATTAAATGTGCATGTCAATTTTTCATTCGTACATTCGTACGTTAATAATGCATTCACATGTGAATTTTTTCCTTATTATTTATCTTTTTCAAATATAATTATAACTTAATTATTATTTTAACTTTGTATAAAAATTACTCGTATAAACATTCTATAAATATTAATGTAGATTTATAATTCCGTGATATTTACGAGGCCTACACTATACTGTATTAAAATTGTTGAAAAAACAAATACGAAAATTAATATACTCCGTAGTTATTATCAAAAAGTCAAGCGTGTTCTTGAAACGTACCAAATAATCTCTTTTGCTTGCAACATAAACTAAGCATATCATTCGACCAAAAAAACTAAGCATATCAAAAATAAATAAATTATCGATCACTTGATTCACTTCACTATCGATTTTTGGAAATTGAAAAATATCTTTTGATATTTGGAAATTGAAAAATATCTGATATTTGGAAATATATAATCTTGACAAATAAGAATCTGGAGAAAATATGAAAATATATCAAGTTGGACTCATTAACGTGTAAGGAAAGATCTGTGTGGAAATATATCTTTTGTTGTACCGGTAACCGGCCAATATCCTTATATATACATACCCAACAAAGTCCATAAGAATTCATATTACCATCCATCAATCAAGATTAGGGTATTTCCTTGCTCTCTTTCAGAAGTAAAAAACTTGTTCCTTCTGAATCTCAAACACGACCGAAGAACATGGGTTTCAAAATGGTAGAAGTTAGCCTAGACAAGGTTCACCACATCAAAAAGATGAACATGTACGCGGTGGCTTCTTTCGTCGGCGGCCACCCAAACAAAAACAACAAGAAGACTCCCGTCTCCTACAAATCGTCGACATCCGACTACTCGCTGCGTTTCACTTTTGACGACACCAAAGTCATCATCAGAAATAGGGTGTTGGTGTTTAAACTCAAGCATCATCGCACCTTCTTATGGGACAAACTTATTGGAGAAGTTAGGGTTCCGATATTAGAACTCGATCTTGGCAATGAAGACGCTCAAACTGTCAAGTACAACATTCAAAAGCCATCGTCAAGGAAGATCCGAGGAGAGTTGGAGTTCTCCTATAAAGCATCCGATGCTTTGGCGCATAGACTAATTAAGTAGTAGTTGATCTTCAATGTTTCTAACTAGGGTTTTTATAATTTCTTGGATGTTACGTTATTGAATTGTTTTTGTACTTGGAAGACAATTAAATTCATAATTGTGAATTGAGTACTTATTTTTTTGTAATTTGTAATTGAATCATCCCCAATTTTTTAGCGCTCGGACATGAAAGGATCTAGGCAAGTTTTTTTGTTGTTAAGAATTAAGATTGATTTCCTTTTGGGTGAAAAGAATTCAGATTGATCAGATATTAAGCTAGCTAGTATGCATTAAATATTTCAAGAAACTTCAGGCGGTAATAGCAATTTGTTTTCTTATCCTATCTCCAAATCATACGCAACTTCTATGCAGCAACAAGATCGCTTAACAACATATTTCTATTTGAAGATTTACTTGTGTATGATGCCCAAAGTAAGTCTAAAACACAACTTAGTATTAAGTTATAATGCACAAAGTTTGAAGATTTACTCGGGATTTCGTCATTACTTTTCCAACAATTTGGAAAAAAGCCGATCTATTCTAAGATATTAATAAATAAACATCAATAATTAGTCGAAAACCACAAACGTCTTATTTTGACGTCGGTCAACTTCTTGAATGTGAAATTTGATGTCCACTCAATTTTTGCATCCCCTCAGCAACAACACTAGTCGAAAACTCAACTGTCATCTTCACCTGGAGAACTTTTAAGCAAAAAATAGATCAATTCCACCTCGCTAGGGAAACCACAAATGCCCTTCATTTTGATGAGTCTCAGATTTGAGATTGTGAAATTTGATGTGCATTATTACAAGCTAATAAGAGAAAGAGAATTTTTTGATTTTTACCTTAATGAAATTGATAAATCCGTTCAGTCTCTTGAGATTAGTAATACTACCAAAGAATCTGGTATAATTTCAAGCTCTGAGTCTGAGGCCATCGTAGTTGTCCAATGCTACAGATATTTCATCTAGAAGAGGAGCATCCACGGATAATTCCTCCAACTCGCCTCCAAAACGGAAGTACTTGAGATTTGGAGCTTTAATTCTCAACCTTGTAGCTCTATCAATATTTAAATCAAATCTCTCAAGAAGAGGACAACTGTCAACGAGACTTTCAATCACATGAGCAGACAGATCAATAAAACTTAGAGTAAGGCATCTCAAGTACAAGAATCCCTTGAAGGTGGAAGGTGGAGAATTCAATTGACACTTCCAAAGGTTCAAAACGGTTAACTTCTCACAAAAATATATACTAGAGTTCAACTGCAGCAAATCAGGAGCAGAATAGTTACCTAGGATTAATTCTCTGATACCATTCCAAGACAAGAAACATACACATTCTTCAAGATTCAACATAGTGTCTATTAAACAGCCCCAGATTTCAAACTTATGGATAGAACCTTGATGGGAAAAAAGAACCTGAGTGATGATACTTTTAAATTCGGATGTTGTCATTTGGTCTTCTGGACTCTCCCAAACATCCCATAAATCATCAAAAACAAGATGAGGAAGAGAAGTCCATGTGTACCTCTACTGCGTTGACAAAATGCTCGTTCTAACAGCCTCTCTCGTTGAAACACGTGCTAATATGTCATGGATGATACTCAAGGGAAGATCAGTTAGCAGATCAGGATTTTGCTGACAATCCATTTTTTCCTTCTCGATCTGATTTTTTTTGGGTAGAATCTCGATCTGATATATGATAAAGACAACCTATAACAAGGGGATTTGTTAAAAAAAAAAACAAATAAAAGATAACAACAGGTTCTTTCTCAGGGAGAGTTTCAAGAATTACACTAATCAATCTAAGCTATTCTCAAATACATCTGGAGACTGCTGGTAAGACATTAATCACTCCCCGGTACCAGAGACTGAAATGATTCCTTCGAAATGCTCAAGTGTAGGAAGATCTAAATTCATCCAAGCCTGAAATCACTGCGAACTAAACATGGTCAAAGATTAGAACTTCTTATGGGTTTGTTGCCTTTTTTTGGTCGAATTGGAAAACAGTAGGTCCTATAGACCTGGGTTTCTAGGCTTCTAGCTAGTGCTAGTGGTATTTAATTGGACAAAAGAAAGGTGGTATTTCTTTACCAAAAAAAAGAACGGAACATAATAGCGTTAAATACCGGACTTTATATCACAATTCTGTGAAATCCGGTTATAAGGTATATCTTTTACCCTAGTTCTGTAAAACTCCCGACTATAAAGTCCTACACTTCACCACGCAAACATTCACGCGGTGAAGTGTCTTTGCGACTCTCAAATTGTTGTGAATCAGATCAAGGGGACCTACGAAGCTCGGACAGGCAATCTCCCCAGATATCACGCAAGGGCTACTACCTTGATTTCATTATTCAGGCATTTCGAGATTGAAGCAATCTCGAGGGAGGAAAACACGCGAGCCGATGAACTCGCGAAGCGAGGTTCCCAAGCTCAGTACGCGAATATGGAACATCTCGATGAGAATTCTACTGTCATTTTCAAGGATGGAAAGAGCCAATACTTCTGGTTGGTGAAGTCTGAGAGCGCTATTAGTAATCAGGTGGAGCTGATGGAGATAGACGAGCCAGTCAGTGACTGGCGCACCCCTATAATTCAATATCTTGCAAACGGAGCCGGACCCTCGGATCCAAAATAAATGAGAAAACTTGTCTCTATGGCTGCGCGTTTCTACATGTGTTGCGGGAGACTCTACAAAAGAGGGTATGGGCCACGCGAGCTGAGGTGTTTATCAAAGAGAGACAGTGACGTGCTTATAAGAGAACTGCACGCGGGTTTGTGCGGAACCCACGCAGGTTGGAGACCTATGGTCTACAAAGCATTAAGACAAGGGAGCTTCTGGCCCACCATGAAACAAGACGCACAACGCGAGTCGCAGAACTGTAAGCCATGTCAGTATTTTGCCCCAGCTTCCCATCAACCAGGTGTAGAGTTACAGATAATGTCTAGCCTCTGTCCCTTCGCGATGTGGGGGCTAGTTCTGTTAGGACCTTTCAAGCCAAAAGCACTTGGTCAGCTGAAGTACATCATTGTAGCAGTTGATTATTTCACCAAATGGATCGAAGCCGAGACTCTCGCGAGTACTACCGTCCCGACAGTTAAAAGGTTCATGTGGAGGAATATCATATGCAAATACGGCCTCCCTCACGAGATCGTAACCGACAGAGGACCACAATTCAATTCGCCACAGCTACTCGCGTGGTGTAATGACATGGGGATCGCCTTAAGAATCGCGTCAGTCGCTCACCCGCATTGCAATGGCCAAGTAGAGGCTGTGAACAAAAGTATTGTCTTGGACCTGAAAAGGCGGTTAGAAGGCTCCAAAGGCAAGTGGGCCGAAGTATTACCTCTAGTACTCTGGGCAAACAGAACAACAGTAAAAAAAGAAACCGGGGAAACTCCTTTTGTTCTCGCTTATGGAGTAGAAGCCACAGTGCCAGTTGAGTTCATTGTGCCCACGGTCGGCGCCAGTGTTAGGGCCCAGAAATTGTAGTCTCGCGACACAACACCTCGCGAGACACAGGGAGTCAAATCTTCGAAAGAATTCTGAGGACCTCTTCCGCAATTATGGACAAACAACTTGTATGCTGTACTTCACTCGATCAAACTCGGCCCTTCGTCAACTTCTCCCTAAGAACCAACCTTGTTCTTGAGCCCTGAGGTACCTGCGCAACCAAACCAGGAGGGGGTGGCTCCGGATTTGGCTCTCCGACGCTCAAGTTAGCAAATGTGCAAATAAGCAATCAAAGACAACGCAATTTGACACAAGCAAGAGAGAATAGGAAGAAGTAAGCCAATGAAAAGGAGAACTCAAAACACCACTTGAAGCTTATCAAGCTCTTTGCTGCAAACACCCAAATAATCTCAGAAATCACTCATTTCAACATCAAAAGCTCGATTGCAACACCGAGAGTCATAATCCAAGTGCTGATCGTCCAAACGCTTCAAGGAGAAGGTCGTTTAGGAAGATTGAAGCTCAGGATCGCTTCTATGTTTTTAGCTCTCGAGAGGAAGAAGAAAGGAGAATATTTCCGGTAAATGATGCTCTGTCCCTTTCTCTCCATTCGGTTACGCTCTTATACTCTCGCCAGGTGCCCACGCGAGTTAATTACCATTTTGCCCCTCCGATACCTGATCCCGTCGGATCCCCTTTTTGGGCTTCGTATGCTTATGGGCCGCTTTCGTTCTTCTGGGCTGACTTCATGGGCCGTCCTGGGTCGCGTCTTCTGGACCTAACCCGATTCTCTTTGGGTTTCGCGAGCCTATCGAGAACCGGCTCCAATAGTGTAGTTCAATAAACTTGAGGTTGTGAAATACCTGTGACTTAGTGCCAACACTCAGATACTGACACATACAAAAATGACAAAACAAAATAAGCATGAATCTGAATTAATGACCAGTACCACACATTTAAGTAGATGAGACTTAAGAAGTTTTTCAAAAATAAATATAACACAAAGATCGGAGGGAAGCAATTTATTTGATAGCTACCTTTGGGAACTCGCAGTGCCCATCAGCTTTTCAAGAACAGTAATACCACCAAGGAGATTAATATAATTACAAACTGAAGCTTTTTGTTGCTGATGTTCAGCTGTGAGATAAGTCATTTCTACTGATATTTCAGCTAGAAGAGGAGCATACAACGATATTTTTCTGCAATTAGCTGATGATCTTAACCACTTGAGATTTGGAGCAATAATACTCAGCTCTGATGCTGTAAACTCAATTAAGGTGAATATCTCAAGAAGCAGACAAATTGAAACAAGATTTTTTAATCCATAATGAGACAGTGAAACCCGATTTAGACTAAGGGTTGATCCAATTTGCACACGTAAAGCTTCAATTTGGTCAAATTCTTACAAGAATAAATACTAGAGCGCACCAACTGCGGCCAACTAAAATGGTCATAGCCCATATCTATGTGAAGAATTGTGACAGTGTGGTGATAAAGCAATGGAATAGATTCAGTAGAAACTTGATTAACTGTACAAGGAGGAGGCCGGCCATTATAAGTAGTAGAATGGCAACGGTCATTAGTCTAGGGATTATGCATTAATCTAGGAAATAGAAACCTATAATTAAAGGAATGCATACAGTTGCTAATAATAAATATTTGTTCTGTAACTAGAGAAATAAGTCTCCAATACTCCCCCTCAAATGGAGTGTATGTTGGTCACACTCAATTTGGCTAAGAATGTAGAAAATGCGCCTGGACCGAGTGGTTTCGTGAATATGTCAGCTGGTTGATCTTTTGTGTGGATGTGGCCGGTCATAACTTCTCCTCGTTGGATCTTCTCTCGTATGATGTGACAATCTATTTCTATGTGTTTGGTACGCTCATGGAAGACGGGATTGGATGCAATGTGAAGGGCAGATTTGTTATCACAATATAGCGTACACGGTCGGTTGTGGGGAACACATAGGTCTTTGAGGAGTGTGTGTAACCAAGTGAGTTCACAACATGTCGAGGCCATGGAACGATATTCAGCTTCGGCACTAGAACGGGAGACCGTGCCTTGTTTCTTTGTCTTCCAAGAGATGGGTCCCCCACCAAGGAAGATAATGTAGCCGGTTGTGGAGCGGCGGGTGTCCCGACATCGAGCCCAATCAGAATCACAATATCCGGTTAGGTGGAGGGGACCGTTGGCAGGAAGGAGTATGCCTTGCCCTGGACTGCTTTTGATGTAGCGGAGTACGTGATGAGCGGCATCTAGATGAGGTTGACGTGGGTTGGCCATGAACTGACTAAGGATGTGCACGGCGTAGGTGAGATCGGGTCGTGTGATTGTGAGATAAATGAGTCGACCGACCAACCGTCGGTAGACCGAAGGGTCAAGAAGTAGACTACCATCATCCGTCGTGAGGGAGGTGTTGGGATCAAGGGGAACATAGGCGGTCTTTGCTCCAAGGAAGCCGACGTCGTCCAATATCTCGAGAGCGTACTTGCGTTGGCAAAGGGGGAGATCCTTATTGGATCGGGCAACTTCAATGCCTAGAAAATACTTGAGTTGTCCCATGTCCTTGATTTTAAATTGGGTTGCTAGGAAGAGCTTTGTGTCTTCGATAACCTGCAAGTTAGTTCCAGTAATAATAACGTCATCAACATAGACAAGAATAGCGGTGAACGTACCTTGGTGGTGTCGGATGAAGAGGGAGTAATCAGCCCAAGAGTGGCAAAAACCGGCTTGTTGAAGTGCGGTGGTGAGCTTGATGAACCATTGGCGAGATGACTGTTTGAGGCCATATAAAGATTTGTGAAGCTTGCAAACACGAGTCTCCCCTTTGCCTTTGAACCCAGGTGGCAACTTCATGTATATATCCTCCATCAAATCACCGTTGAGAAAGGCGTTATTGACGTCGAGTTGGTGAATTGCCCATCCACGGATCGAAGCAAGGCTCAGTAGGACACGTACGGTTGTGAGTTTGGCAACGGGGGCGAAGGTTTTGCGGTAGTCGATGCCTTCAATTTGGTTGTATCCTTTTGCAACGAGGCGTGCTTTGTATCTCTCAACTGTACCATCCGGATTGTGTTTGATTTTAAAGACCCATTTGCAGCCGATCGGGCGCTTATCCGATGGTAGAGGAACAAGGCTCCATGTGTTGTTTTCTTGAAGGGCTAGGAGCTCTTTTGCCATGGCGTCACGCCAACGCGGATGGCGACTAGCCTGCAAGAAGGTTCTAGGTTCTTTCTCAAGCATGATGTTAGAGACAAAAGTCTTATAAGAAGGTGAAAGATGGTCATAAGAAATAACATGTGCTAAAGGAAATGGTTTACCAGACTTAATGAGATGAGACGATGATGACGGGGTCGACGAGCGGGACGGTAAAGCGGCTTCGATATGGAAGTCACGTAGTAATGTGGATGGTTTGGTGGCACGGGTAATACGTCGTGTTGGTTCTGGGGTTAAGGTCGTGGGATTTGGACTAGTTTGATTTGTAAGTGGGGTGGTCTGGGAGTTGGGTTGATGTGGAAGTTGTGAAGAAGGAAGGTGGGTAGGTATGGTATTGTTTGCAGGTGTATTAGGCAAAGGATTAGGTTGGTCTCTAGGTTGTTGGGTTGCAGTTTGTTCTTGAGGTTGTTGGGCCGTGGGGTGGGTTTCAACTTGTTGGGTTGTGGGTTGGATTTGAGTGGTTGTAGTATAATGTGTGTCATCATATATGACATGGGAAGGGGGGATTGGCAGGAGTAATGTATGGGAAGTTGAGGATTGGCTAGGGTAAGGAAATCCGGACTCGAAAAAAATTACGTCGCGAGATATGAGACTTGTTTTAGTTGAAAGATTATATAATTTGTAACCTTTGGTACCTGCAGGATACCCTATAAAAATACATTCAATTGAACGAGCCTCAAACTTGCTTGGGTGGAGAGGATGTGTTGATGCAAAACACCGACATCCAAAAACACGTAAATGCGAGTATGCAGGAGGCTTGCAAAAGAGTTTTTCAAAGGGAGTTTGGTTGTTTAAAGTACGACTAGGTGTGCGATTAATTAAGTAAGTAGCGGTTAAAATAGCATCACCCCGGAAGATTTTAGGTAAATGAGATTGGAACAAAAGGGCACGAGCAACATTAAGTAAATGGCGGTGTTTGCGTTCAGCTATCCCATTTTGTTGAGGTGTATTAATGCAAGTGGTTTGGTGCAAAATTCCTTTGGAGGAGTAGAAATCAACACATTTAAATTCAGGGCCATTGTCGCTACGAACTATTTTAACGCGTTTATCAAATTGGTTTTCAACAAGATTGAGAAAGTGAATAACAAGAGGACGAGCCTCGGATTTGCATTTCATAAGATAAATCCACGTAAACTTTGAGCAATCATCAACAATAGTAAGGAAATACCGGGCTCCCGTTAAACAAGGGGTTTTGTATCCACCCCAAATATCCATGTGCACAATCTCAAAACAAGAAGAGCTAGAAGTAAGTCGAGTAGGAAATACAGTGCGAGTTTGTTTTGCCAAAGGGCAAACCGAACAAGGTTGTTTCAAAACATTGTTTTTAAAAACGGGAATGAAAGAAGATACTTGTGATGAAGGGTGCCCCATCCGTTGATGCCAAAGTGAGTCCGAGGTAGTGAGATTGCAAAGGGAGGTGATTTGCGGTTTGTGGTGGAGCAAGAACAAGCCATCGGTTTCATACCCCGTCCCAATCGTCTTCCCCGTTTTGATGTCCTGGATAGCACATTTGTTATTTAAGAAAATAGTGGCATAAGATGTATCATGAACAAGTTTGCTTATGGAAATTAAATTAACTGTGAAATCAGGTACACACAATACATGAGATAAATTTAATGATGGTGGAAAAGAGGCAGTGCCTATATGGGAAACTTTATACGACTTACCATCAGGAAGGTGAACAAAGTGATTATTGGTAGGCTTAAACGAGTCAAGAAATTTAATATCATGAGTTATATGATCACTAGCCCCACTATCAAGTATCCAAGATGTGCAAATTAAAGGAGAGGTAGTGTTAGATAGGGTACCTGAGAAGTGATCAAAAGTTGAGAGTTTACCGACTTGGTTTGCAGTGGATCGATAGATCGAATCAATGGATCCGGTGGCCGCCTGCTGGCTGCTGGAGTCGGGGATTTGCAGTCGACTGAGCAATGTCAAAACTTGTTGATGTTCGGTTGCAGAGAGGGGAGTTTGAGCAATGTGTGGTGGAGTCGGGGAGTGAGTTGAGAGAGCGGTATGGAAAGCTGACGAAGGTTGTTGTTGGTTGCCTTCCGTGGAGCGTTTCTTCTTCCTACAGTAGTCTACCGAGTGCCCTTTGTTATGGCAAAAGGTACACTGCAGGTGCGCCCGACAATGCTTGGTCGAGTGGTTGTTTAGGTTGCATTTGGTACAATGCTTCACTTCTCCTGGATATGTTCTCTTCACATAGAACGCAGATGCGTCAAGGGGCTGTGGAGAGGCAGCAGTAGCGATCTTCGCTTGTTGTTCTTGGCGAAGAACCATAGAGTATGCCTTGTTTGGTTCGGGAAAAGGGTCCAATCCAATGATCGATCCCCGAATTTGTTCATATGCGGAAGTAAGGCCCATAAGAAATTGCATAGTCTTTTGATTTGTTAAAAATACCTTGAATTCGGAGGCTGCGTTGCACTTGCACGTCGGAAGGCCAACGAGGGCATCCTTCTCGTCCCACAAGGCCTTGAGTCTTGTGAAGTAAGTGTTGACGGAGTCCCCTCCTTGTGAACAATCATGGATAGCCTTCTCGATGTTGAAAAGAGAGATTATGTTGGACTGCAAGAAGCATTCGGATAGATCGAGCCAGATTTCCCTTGCGGTTTTGCAATGGATAACGCTCTTGGAAATTTCTTTGGACATAGATCCGAGGAGCCATGTCTTGACAAGGACGTTGCAGCGCTCCCATTGGAGTTCTTCGGTTGGTGTATCAACCGGCTTGGACAAAGATCCATCAATGAATCCAGATTTGTTCTTGATTGTGAGAGCCATGGTCATTGACTCTTGCCATGTAGTGAAGTTGTCTTCCATCAATGGTTGGGACACCAAGATTGCACCCGGTTGATCTGAGTGATGGAGGAAAAGTGGATGATTTGAGTCTTTCCATGGCTCGGTTTGTTGAGTGTTGTCCGACATGGAGAAAGAAGGCGAAGGATCGTTATATGAACCTTAGGAAAACTGATACCATGAAGAATTGTGACAGTGTGGTGATAAAGCAATGGCATAGATTCAGTAGAAACTTGATTAACTGTACAAGGAGGAGGCCGACCATTATAAGTAGTAGAATGGCAACGGTCATTAGTCTAGGGATTATGCATTAATCTAGGAAATAGAAACCTATAATTAAAGGAATGCATACAGTTGCTAATAATAAATATTTGTTCTGTAACTAGAGAAATAAGTCTCCAATACTATGATTAACTCTCTGTACCCTTCTTAGACACACAAAATACCCATTCATCAATTATCGGGACAAGGCGTCGCATTGAGCACGACAATTGGAACTTATGTACGGGTGTTCTGTGACGGAAAAGAACCCGCACGCGTGAGGAAATTTTCATATTTGAATTGTGAATTGTCTTCTGGACTAACACATCTATTATAAAAAACAAGCTGAGGAAGACTAGTCCAAGTGTACCTCCATTGCTTTGACAGAATGCTTGTTCTCACAGCCTCTCTAATTGGAACATATCCTAGAATGATATCGATGATACTCATAGGAAGATCACTTAACAAATCACGATCCGGATGGTAATCCAGATTTGCTACCATGATGATAACAATCTGGAAGCATTAGAAGAACAAAGACAAATCAGAGAACAATCAGAAATTTAATGATTTTGTTAGTATGCCTTGAATCTGAATCACACACTCTGACAGGTAGCCAAATTTGGTGAACCACGTAAACCTCTGTGTCTTTTTTGCGTTTATTGTTCTCGTTTCGATTCTATTATAGCAGATTTCCTATCTGAATGGTAATCCTCTTCGAAAATGAATGATTTTCTTTCACGATAACAATAAACTGGAAAGCATTACAATTTATAAGAAACTATCGAAGCTAGCAACTTACAAGTTTGCTAAACAAGTCCGGAGTTTCAATAATTTTGATTGAAGAGAGAAATCCATGTATCAAAATCAGAATTTTGTTTAAGTATATTACCACAAATAAGAGCCATATCGATCGAAAACATCAAGGGAAGCATAGAAGAGGAGATGGACTTACGAACACACAACCGGCTATTGTGCTGAGTTAGGGTTTGGGGGTGAATGTTTTTCTTGATGTTTGGGATCTTTAAATTCCGGACTACATAATGCATAGAGAGTTATAACCCCGGGTAGAGATGTTCAAACGGTTTGGAACCGTCGTTTTGAAACCGTGTAAAACTGTATTAAACGTTTTCGGAATTGGGGAAAACTGTTTAAGTTTGGTTTCCGTTCATGACTTCATGAAACCGTGAAACCGACGGTTTGACCGGTTTGGAACCGTCACTCCTAAATAAGTTAGGTAGTGAAATTTCCTTATAAAAGTAATAGAATTGCATGTCGTTGATTTTTCAAGTCCGAATAGTTAAGTAGACAAATTGAATATTAGATTAAATCTTGTTATTTTATCAATTTTTTCCTTATAGTTTATCTATTAAGACAAATAATTATTATATTTTATAGTAGAAAATTTAGTGATACGAAACCCCTCCATCGTCCAAGGTTTGATTATCTTATATCCAAGTTGAATCTCTCTCAAAGGCCGTTCAACTTGCGGGAGTATAATAAATATTAATATTCTTTAATAATTGTTTTGTAATTATCTAGCCGTTCCTATTGTTCAGATAGAAATAGTCCAGGTAGTTTGTAACAAACACTAAAGATCAGGGAGTCTATTACTCCTAATCAGTTGTAACTCTTTTGTATATATATCTCTACTCAGCAATAAGAAAAGTATCTATTCACTTCATTTCATTATAATTGGAACATATCCTAGAATGGTATCGATGATACTCATAAGAAGATCACTTAACAAATCACAATCCGGATGATAATCCATTCTATTCTGTTTCGTAATTGCCTGATTTCCTACCATGATGATAACAACCCGGAAGCATTAGAAGAGCAAATTAAGACAAATCAGAGAACAATCAGAAATTGAATGATTTCCTATCCGGATGGTAATCCTCTTCAAAAATGAATGATTTTCTTTCATTATAACAATAAACTGGAAAGCATTACAATTTATAAGAAAATATCGAAGCTAGCAACTTACAAGTTTGCTAAACAAGTCCGGAGTTTCAATAAATTTGATTGAAGAGAGAAATCCATGTATCAAAATCAGAATTTTGTTTAAGTATATTACCACAAATAAGAGCCATATCGATCGAAAACATCAATGGAAGCATAGAAGAGGATTTGGACTTACAAACACACAACTGGCTATTCTGCTGAGTTAGGGTTTGGGGGTGAATGTTTTTATTGATGTTTGGAACTTTAAATTCCGGACTACATAATGCATAGAGTTATAACCCCGGGTAGAGATGTTCAAACGGTTTGGAACCGTCGGTTTTGAAACCATGTAAAACTGTATTAAAACGGAATCGGAATCGAAACTGAACGGAATCGGAATCGGGAAAAACCGTTTAAGTTTGGTTTCCATTCATGACTTCATGAAACCGTGAAACCGACGGTTTGACCGGTTTGGAACCGTCACTTCTAAATAAGTTAGGTAGTGAAATTTCCTTATAAAAGTAATAGAATTGCATGTCGTTGATTTTTCAAGTCCGAATAGTTAAGTAGACAAATTAAATATTAGATTAAATCTTGTTATTTTATCAATTTTTTCCTTATAGTTTATCTATTAAGACAAATAATTATTATATTTTATAGTTAGAAAATTTAGTGATACGAAATTATTGAAAAGATCGGACGATTAATGTTATGTCATTTTTTAAGTTTGTTTTCTAGTTTGTTTTCTTACACATAATTTTTTTCCCGGTTTGAAACCGTAACTGTAACCGGATCAAAACCGTTAAAAACCAAAACCAAAACTGGCAAACCGGATGAAACCGCCTAAGTTCGGTTTCGATTCCGATTTATGATTTTGTGAAACCGTAACCGTTCCGTAACCGTGAACATCTCTAACTCGAGCTTCAAAATACCGGAGTGTAAAGTTTTGACATTTAAATGCAATGCACAACACTTTATAACCCGTTTTCGGGTTATAAAACGGTAATCTTGGCACTTAGAGAATCGAAGACAGACTACAACCAATTAGGTAATCTCTATATAAGTACTAAAGCAAAACCGTTTACTCATTCTAGCTATGTCATGTAGGCGGTCTTCATTAGAGCAACTAACTTGTCGGTTATTGGTTATCGTTTTTATTTTCAAAATAATATATATGTTAAATTTAGAAGAAAAACAAAAGAGAAACAATATCACAATAAAATCTTTCAGATATGAAAACTTAGGAAAATCAGGTCAAACAAATATCACAATAATATTACATGCGATATTTTAAGATATTATTATGTGCCAAATTTAGGTTATAATCCATTAATTTAATAAATAAGTCAAAAATAAATATAAATATAAATATCAAAAATTATTAAACAATCATCAGAATTTGGAAAGGCAAAACAACATCCCTTCCCATGAGAACGCGCCTCACGCGCGGGATCCGTCCTTTCTAACCTAGCCTTCGCCCGCCGTCGCCGCCATGCCCAAAACCAAAGGTAAGCAGAAGCGCAAGAAGAAGTCGGTCAACATCGCCGGTAGCCCGCACCATGGCTACCCCCCTTCCGACGTCGAGAGCGATTGCAGTCTGTACCACGCTGTTGCGAGTCAGACCATCCGGGGAAACAACCGCCGCCTGGGCCGTGACGCCGAGCCAGCGCCTCCGCCCAACCCTAACCCAACCCCTGACCTAGACCCCTCAGATTCCCCCCCTCTCTCTCCCAATCCAGCTCGTCCCCCCTCACTGGAGGCCGCTACTGCCCCGCCACCAGATCCGCCCTCTGTCTTCCCTCCTCCACCCCCCGCAACCCAACCAGCTACAGTTACCATCGGCCCTATCCCTCCCGCTAACCCCCCTCCCTCCCCCCCCCCCCCCCCCACCCTCTTTCTGCAATGTTGTAAATGGATCTACCCCAGGGAATAGACATGTCCCGCTCAAGCACTTTGCTGGATTTGAGAGTGGAGATATCTACTTCACTAATGAAGATATTGCCCCAATGGTTCAAAAGTGGTCTATGACTTTGATTGGTGCACCTATGGGAGCTCCTGTCTCGTTTCGATTCATGGAGAAGTTCGTGGCAATGAACTGGACAGACATTGTTCTACCTAAGATTATTCTTAATGACAAAGGTATTTTTGTCTTCCACTTCTCCTCGGAGGTTGATTTGGTGTCTATCCTGGAACGAGGACCGTGGATGATGAGTGGTCAGAGACCTCTCATTCTCAGAAAGTGGCAACAAGGGATTGATCTGGATATATCTTGTCTCAAGGAGATTCCGGTTTGGGTCTCTATGCCGAATCTCGACGTTCGCCTGTGTAATGAAGACTTGTTAGGAAAAGCTGCCTCTGCTATCGGTAAGCCTATTTTGACTGATGTTCAAACAGCTCAGCAGGACCGAATATCTTTTGCTCGCCTTTTAGTGGAAGTTTCAGCGAGTCGACCTTTGCTCAGATAATTGCGCTTTCATGGGCCTGATGGAGAAGTTATTCATCAGCATATCCATTACGAGTGGTTGCCTACTCATTGTCCTTCCTGCTGCGCATTTGGCCATAAGTGCACTCCTACACCAGATCCTTCTCCTGGTATAAATGTTGCTAATGTTGCTAATGCAGCTAATGGCAACTTAAATGCTGGGACAAGTGTTCCAACCACCCCTGCCCCTGCCATCAATGCAACTGGTAGTACCCTCCCCTCACTCTCCTATGTCAACCCTATTCTCCCCAATCCTCACCCCTCTTCCCGTATCCCTCCTCCCCACCAATTTCCCCCACCCTCCTACAAACCTAAACACCAACCACCCCCCTCCTCCTCTTCGTCTCGTCCTCAGTCTCTCCAGAAAAAACCCCTCACTGCGCAAGAGAAAGGCAAGAGCCAATATGCAGTGACACCCACAGCTCGTCGTAATGATTAGTCCAACTTTAGCAAGTTGGAACATTCGGGGCCTTCTCAGCTCCGTGAAACAAGATGCTATCAGAAATTTAGTGCGAGAAAACAAACTGGATATACTTGGTATTTTGGAAACAAGGTTGAACGCAACTACAAAGGATAAAGTTGCAAAAAATCTTCTCAGGAATTGGAGCTCCTGCTCTAACATCCAAATTGCCCATAATTGCCGTATTTGGTTATGGTGGAATCCGGATATTGTTGTCAATGATATCCTTCTCACCACGGATCAGTTGATTCACTGCAGATTCACGAGCATCTGTAGCTCCATCTCGTTCCTGGACACGTTCGTCTATGCTTTCAATTCTCGAGATGAGCGCTCTGCACTGTGGAGTGACCTCCTTAGTATTGCTTCCACAATTGCTGAGCCTTGGACGTTACTGGGCGACTTTAACGTCATTCTGGCACCTAATGAGAAAACAAACTGCCATGGCTCAGCCATCAACAACCCCTCCACGGAACTTGCTTCCCTCCTTGCCTTGTCCAACCTCACCGATCACCATTACTCTGGCTGCTTCTTCACATGGTGTAATCAACAAACAACGAAGAATAAAATTTACTCCAAGCTTGATAGAATCCTTTGCAACAAGGGTTGGAATCGATCTTTTAATGCCTCTTCTGCAATATTCGGTCTCCCCGGGGTCTCTGATCACTCGCCGGCCATACTATCCATTGCCCCCAAGATCAATGGTAGTATTCGACCACAGTTCAGATTCAATAATGCTTGGACTGCAAGTAGCAGCTTCCTTCCTATGGTGCAGGAATCTTGGGATAACTCCAACTTCAGTGGCAATCCAATGTATGTGCTTGTGTCCAAACTGAAAGTGCTGAAAGCTAAACTGAAAAACATTAAGAACGAAACCATGGACTCCCTCATTGCCACTAAAGATGAATTTCAAGGGAAGTTGACCATGGTTCAAGCTGAGTTAGTTGCTCGACCCTTTGATGACTGTATCATCACTAATGAAAAGCTCCTGGTTGAGCAGCTGCGGGATGCCTCAGATAAACTCCACTCCATGACTGCACAGCTTGCCAAAACCAAGTTCATGTCTTACAGTGATCAGTGCAACACATTCTTTTTTAACCTTGTCAAGCAAAGAAGGAGCAGCTCTCGTATTCATTCGATCCTTGGTCCTACTAACCAACCCATATCCCAACCCTCTTACATCGCCTCCCACATACTCAACCACTTCACCTTGCTCCTTGGTACCTCCATACCTACCCTTCCCCTTCACCACTACCACCTCCCGCCTGCCCAAGCCCTCACCCAGGATTTGCTCACTCAGCTCACGGCTCGCTTCAGGCCCATTGACGTCAAGGATGTCATTTTTTCTATTGGAGATAATCGTGCTCCTGGTCCAGACGACTTCAATGCTCATTTCTTTAAGAAAAGTTGGCACATCATCAGCAACAATGTCACCGGTGCTATCCTCGACTTCTTTGACTCAGGTATGCTTCTTAAACATCTTAATCACTCCGTCATTTGCCTCTTCAAAAAGACTCCCAATCCAAACACAATCTCTTACTACCGTCCCATCTCTTGCTGCAACATTCTGTACAAAACCATTGCCAAACTCATTGCAAATAGACTCAAAATCGCCCTCCCACACATTGTTAATCTGCAGCAAGGAGCCTTTGTTCCCAACCGATCCATCACAGATAATATTTTCCTCAGTCAAGAGCTCCTCAAAAATTACCATTACACCCAAATCTCCCCGCGCTGCACGATCAAGATCGACCTGTGCAAAGCCTTTGACACCATCAGCCACCATTTTATCCTCGCCACTCTCAAATACTTTGGCCTACCCGATACTCTCATTCACTAGATTCGTATTTGTATTACCCCGCTAGCTTCTCGGTTAACATTAACGGTAAACTTGAAGGTTTCTTTAGTGGCAACAGGGGTCTCCGTCAAGGCTGCCCGTTATCACCTGCGTTGTTCGTTTTAGCAATGGAAATGCTATCTAGAATCATTGAAGAGAAAACGAAGAACATAAATTTCAACTATCATCCCAAATGCAGCTCAATCAATCTCACTCACCTTATTTTTGCGGATGATTTGATGCTCTTTTGTCGTGGTGATGCTGATTCTGTCCGAATCCTCAAAGAAGCCATTGACGAGTTCGGTGATCTATCGGGCCTCAAAGCCAACCTCACCAAATCTCAGATCTTCTTTGGTGGGCTATCCGACGCAGATCAACACTCTATCGCTGCAAGTAGTGGGCTGGAAATAGGTAGCCTTCCGATGAAATATCTTGGTATCCCCCTCGGCTCGAAGAAGCTCAGCTTGACTGAATTTGCGCCCTTAATCAATAAAATCACACACCGAGTTCAGTCATGGGTTGCGCATACTCTGTCATATGCCAGGAGGCTTCAATTGCTTCGCTCTATCTTATATGGTATTCAGTCGTTTTGGAGTAACATCATCCCGTTCCCGGTGAAGGTTATTGAGAAAATCACAGCCATTCTTCGGTCTTTCCTTTGGTCTGGGCACTCGCATAGTGGACGAGCACTTCTCGCCTGGAATGACTTATGAAGACCTCTCTCCGAAGGTGGCTTAGGATTCAAAGAGCTACTCTCATGGAATAAATCCGATATTGGAGCGACGATTTACGAGATGGCCATTGACCGGGTGAGTATATGGACTTCATGGTTGAAGGAGTATGTTGTTAAAGGTGACAATATCTGGAATTTCACTCCTAAAACCAATGACAGCTTCCTCATTAAATCTATAGCAAAAATCAGAACTTCACTTCTGCAGAACCGGACGCCTCAGGCTGCCTTGGACATCATGACTAATGCGCATAATAAGTACGACTCCTCTGCAGTTTACTTTACTCTTCTCCCTCCTGGTGTGCCAACGCAGTGGTTCCGCGGCATCTGGGGAAAGCTCAATGTTCCCAGATGCAGTTTCACTACTTGGCTTGTTGGAAGAAAATGCCTCCCAACTAGATCTCGCCTACACAGTTGGGGTATTGCTAATGCAGCGGAATGTGCTCTTTGTCGCTCAGCTCCAGAAACCGAAGAGCATCTCTTCCATGGCTGCCCTTTGAGTCGTACAGTTCTCAAGAATGTGCTCCTCTGGCTGAGGCTCAAGCGCAGTTTTGGTAGTATTAAGGAGTGGCTATCTTGGTTGGGAAAAAGCACCAATCTTAGAACCTTCATGGGACAAATCAGATGCGCCACTTACACTTGCTTCATCTACAACATTTGGAAGACTAGGAACTATCACATTTTCAGGGATATCAAGCCTAACATTGAAGCGTGCACTTCAGAGATCATTCGGACGATGCAAGTTTTTACAGCTTGTAAATGGAAGAAATATATTACACAAGACACGACAACCTGGGCTTTTCTTCTCGGTATCCATTTTGACTAGGATATTTGTTTTAGGTGTTGTCATTTTGAGTAGTGCTTGTAAATCGTGAACTTGGCTCGGTTTGAGTTGTATATCCTACTTCTTCTAATACGAAAAAACCTTTTAAAAAAAATTATTAAACAATTGATTGTTATATATATTTTCTATAGTCTTAAATACACTAAAATCCAAACTACAATAAATGTTTGAATGCAATTGTATCATAGATACTTTTATCAAGGGTCTACAACATGCCACATAAGCTAAAAATGATGATGGATGACTGAGATTTCGTTTCAGGATTTTTTCTTTGTAACATACCTTCATTTTTCGTAGGAATTACAACCACTGCCACCGAATTGTTTTGATTTGTAAAATTTTGAGAAGGGTATTCATGTCCACAATGTGTCTGCCTCCTCTCCTCTCTCCCCCAACGCGTTTTCTCTCTGCATTTTCTCTCTCTCCCCTCCCGCTCTCTTTCTCCCCCGAAACCTTCGATCGACACTCCTCTCCATCCAAACTTCGATCGAAATGCAAATTTAAGCCGATCAAGGCTTCTCACCACCATCGTAATCGTCTCCATTTGTGCGCTTCCTTCCTCGCTCCAATCAAATCGCTCCGAAAACAAGACCTAGATCTTTCAATATTCCAATTTCAGCTTCAATCAAGCAAGCAGACAAATCACTCAAGCTTTGTTATCGGTCCAAACAGTTGGAGATGAACCATATAAGCACGCACATGCGAGGTTTGTTTTAGGGTTTCAATTCTTTTCGCCAGTGTGAATTGGGATGAACCAGAATGCATACAAGATAATCTTAGGAAGTTAGTTTACATAGGAGATAAACGACAGCTGCTATGATGTTATAGGCTTATAGCCTCCTTAAATCAATGATAATGTAACTTTCACCTGAGTTATGGTTTTCTTGTTCTTTTCCCTGTGGGGCTTTGGATTTTGAAATGTGTTCAGCCTTTCGATCAAGATTAAAATGTTCAGTTTACAGTTTTGTTCTTCCATAAATATCTTAATCTCTAAGAAAATATCATTATCCCTAAAATTATATTAAATTGTCTATCAATACTTCAGTGAGCAGACCATCCATCATTTACAAATGGAGTAGTTTCTATACTTTGTGATTTACAGACTTTCTAGGTGCAATAGGCATGATATTGATGTTGCTTGGGCGGCTGTGAGGTATGCTAAGAGGCCGAGGAAAAGGTCAGTAATGTGGTCTCATATGAAACAATTCCTCATTATTTCGGATGATGAGGATATTGAAGCCTTAGTAGCTGATGAGCTTTACAAACTGATATTCAGGTGAATTCATCATCACTTTCAAATTCTTTTTTTCTTACGCGAAACTTCTTATATCATTTTGAACTTTGTTCTATACAATGCAGGTTGCTTGTGGAAATTTTGATATTTCAATATCTGTCAAGCTGAATTTGTCTTGTATAATTTTTAGGTAATTTATCTTGTATAATTTTTTTATTGTTTTTATTTTCTTCCTTGCAAATAACCTTAACCTTGCTGCATATGCTTGGCCTCTGTTCAAATGATATTGATGAACCCATGAAGGAATTTCTCACTACAATAAGCAGTTTACTCCGAGTTTGTCTAAGTTAATATTTCATTTTGTTTGCTCTTGGTTATACCTAACACCTTAACTTTAGGATTTGAAAGAGATTGAAGGGCATCTAATTTTGCATGGTTATACCTAACAGTACGATGATTAAATTGAGCATCTAATTTTGCATGCATCTAAATTGGCATTTGTCAGTATTGTGGCACTAGAATTATCTTTGATGTGTCTTATTTTTGGGTAATTTATCTTGTATAATTTTTTTATTGTTTGGTTTTTATCCATTTCAAGGTGGTGATCAGTTTGCAACAACAACCATTGGATTTGATAGCATGGGTTTTCCGGAGTATAGGCTTCTACTACGTGTTTTTTCGAGGCACCAAGGTACGAGTTTGAGCATCTAAATGATTCATTGAAATATGTTGTTGTAGATCAAGGCTTACCAAATTCATGATTAAGCTTCATTTAAGGCAAGCTTTGCTGAGGAGATATTTTCAAAAATGATGATATGCTCCTGCTTTTTTTTCTCCTGTTTTTTTCCAGGTATTAGATATTTGAATTACATGCTTGATATATTATCCTGATTCAGAACTAGAACTTACTTTAAGCCATATATAGCACAGTATAATAAGAGAATTTGTGCATCATCTGCTGTGTACTTGTACATTTATATATGTATAAGATGCCTTATGCACAAAATGAGCCTCTATTGACATGGTTATTGGTGAGCTACCAAGAAGACAGATGAAAGTGAAAAAACATTTAGAAGCTTCAATATATAGCAGTATAAGCTAACTTGAGGCTCATGTTATGGAGCAATTTTATACCAACGTTCCAACTTAACCAATAAGATGAAACTAAAAATGCTCTCTCCTTTCGTAAAGATAAAGGGACATTTAAAAATCTCATATACTTGACATTTCATGACCATTTTTAATAATGAAATGAGCTTTATAGATTTTTTCGAAAGAAAATGAAAAAGTAGTAAGATTTGAGGTGACTGATTTATTGATATATTATAACAATATTTTTTAAAGCTTTCATGGCTTTTTCTGAGTTAAGGTTCTTTTTTTGTATACATGTCTGTGATAAAGAAATTCTAGGAAGCATGGGTGGTATCACTGGTCTCACCATTAGATCTGATTAACTCCCTTAGATCTCACCATCAACATATTTTTTAAAGGCTATATTTGACTCCCTGCAATTAGGCGTATGTATACACCATCAGATCTTACCATTAGATCTCAATCATGCCAATCCAGTATCTACAACGGTATTCACTGGTCTTTCCATAAACAATACTGATCACTAAATATCTACAGCTGATATGTTGAAGATATGCTGATGAGCAAAATCAACAATGTATCAACACCAGCTTCAGTGGCTTCACATGAACATCATTGAGGACATTGTCAAGAACTGTCCTCAGATCTTCAGTGGCTCTGTCAAATATGATTGGACCACAGTTCCTACATATCCTAGGTTTCTGCTTGGTTTCAATCCTGTTTAATCAGTACTTCAGTACTATGATTATATAATAGTTGTTATCGTGTTTTTCCAGTGGTGTGATGGGTTTCATGCTTTGTTCAACGGAGGGTCCTGAAGTTGACTTCAAGAATCCAGTCAATCCGATTGATGCAGTAGAGAGCCATGGCAATGCGAAACGACCCTTGAAATTCTACAACAAAGAGGTATATATTGTACAAGTTTGATTTAGTTTACTCTATATTCTTGTCTTTGCTTTGAGTTTAGTTTTTTTTGCCTGTGTTTCTTTCCTTGCAGTTACATTCTGTTGCGTTTTCCTTGCCAACGTTCGCCAAGAAGCTCATCGGTTAGATTTGTTCGACGACAGAACACATATCTTGTTCTTCCTACACACAAGGTTTAATCTATTTTATATACTTAGCATCTTCATAAGTTCGTGTGAGTTATCACTTTAGTTTCGCATGATTATATTGTATTTTAATTGTTAGGTAATGGCGGCTGCAATAAGATGTGGAGAGATTGCCGATGAGTCGTTCAACTAGAGCATCTTTCAAATGAGGTAGGATTCAATAATATTAGATCTTGTTGATTTCCCTGTTTTTTATTGATATTTGTTTTTGGAAACTTTTATGCTTTAAGAATTCAATTTTAGTGTATAGCCTCTTAATGATCAAGACACAAAAATATATTCCAATATGCCTTCCTTATTCATTGGTTAAAGATGCTCTATATAATTGTACTGGACTATGGAAGCCTTTGCTGTTGTCTTTTTTGTTGGGCTTGAGGTGACAGCCTAATTTGTCTGATAGGCCCGTATCTGGGCTTTAGGGTTTCTTAAGGCCCAATAAGTTTCAATTCCAAAAGTGTTTCTGATGCAAGCCACTATAAACATCCTTGGAGGCCAAGTTTGTGTGACCGGGTTTTTGGGTATCCACGGATTTAGTTATTATCTTTTGCGGATATCCGTATACATAATGTAATTGGGCCAAGTTTCTTCTCCTTTTCTGATAAGCCCTATTGGCCCATTTCTATTAAACTACTTGTAATTTCCACCGCCTATACCTTTCCTTACCTGCCTTCTATATAACAATGGGTTGTGCTCACTTCATAAACACCAATGCAGTTGCTTGCTTACTGATTTCATTGTCTCTGTTGTAAGTTTGTTTTCTTTTTCTTTCTTTAATGTGCTTGTGTTTTTCTTTCCTTTTTCCCTTATTGTTTCTTTCAATTACTCTCACATACATTGTATAAAGAGTGCTTCATTTCATTTTGCTTTGAAATTGACATGCTAAGCATCGAAAAGATGGCTGCCCACTACGATTAGTACGTTCTGTATTCTGCATCCTCACTTCTTCATCTTACTGTGGTCCAGGTTATCTACTGCGTTTGCCTACTCGAGTTGAAGTGCCTCCTTTTTCAAGATTTGGTGAGCAGTCGCCGCCCATTGCCTTTTTTTGCTGTGTAATCTTTCTTTAATGTGCTTGTGTTTCCTCACTTCTTCATCTTACTTTGTGCCAGGTTATCTGTTGTGTTGCCTGTTCGAGTTTAAGTGCCTCCTTTTTCAAGATTTGGTGAGCAGTCACCTAACATCTTTGTATTTCACATGCCATGCATACATTTCGATTTGTTCTTCATGTTGTATGTTTCATGTATACCTCTTGTCCATATTTGTTGTTATATAACTAAACATACTACCCACATACACACGTGGCTGTTGTCTTGTATACCACATAAATTCTTATCTCCTTAGTACATGCACGGCCTTACCACTATAGCTAGCTGTGGATTTTTTTCCTTAATACAAAAAAAGACTGCAAATTTCCTTGGCATTCCTTCACTTATTTGTATAAGAGATACGTATGTTTTGTTTGTTCTCATCACTGGTTGTGTAATCTTTCTTTAATGTGCTTGTTTTTTTTTCCTTTTTCCCTTATTGTTTATTTAAATTACTTTAATTAGTTTCATTTGTTTTACTCAAATGCATGTGTTGCAGTTTTAAGTGTTTGTAGTTTGTACAAAGAGTGCTTCATTTCATTTTGCTTTGACATTGACATGCAAAAGAACAAAAAATGGTCATCCACTACGATTAATACGTTCTGTATTCTGGATCCTTACTTCTTCATCTTACTGTGTGCCAGGTTATCTGCTGCGTTGCTTGAACGAGTTGAAGTGCCTCTTTTTTCAAGATTTGGTGAGCAGTCGCCTCCCTTGCTCTTTTTTTTTGTTCGTTCTCATCACTGCTTGTGTAATCTGTCTATGTAATCATATCATGCGCTTAATGTTATTGTTGTATGTCGTTCCACTTGCATTTAGTGACTACCATGTTTGTATTTCACCTGCCATGCATGCATTTCGATTTGTTCTTCATCTATACCTCTTGTCCATCTCTGTTGTTCTATGACTACACACACTACCCACTTAGATACGTGCCTGTTGTTTTGTATACCACATAAATTCTTATCTCCTCAGTACATGCACTGCCTTACCACTGCAGCTATCTGCTGATTTTTTTCCTTAATACAAAAAAGACTACATATTCCTTGGCATTCCTTCACGCATATGAACTTATCCATGCTACATGTTAGTATTTATTTTTGGATTCCATGAAAATGAAATACGGGCTTATTTTTTGAAATAGAATTGCCTTGACATAATAATTCTAAAATAATTGAATAGAATTTGATAGGAAAATATTCTACGGTGAGTGCAGAATGCAGATACAAAGCAACCCTTCACGCCAAAAACTGTACTAATTTTTCAAAATTTATTGTAAACAGGGCAAATTTGTCAAAGTTTGAGGATTTTCTTTGATATGATCTAATTAAAATTTGAGGCGATAATGATTTGCTTTGATATGATCTAATTAAAATTTATATGTTGAGTGCAGGATACGAATGGTGTGAATATATGGCCGCCGTTCGTGACGGGGGTATCGGTTCCAATCGCACAGTTCATAGGGGCGACTTTGAAGCAAGATGGATGAATTTACCAATTTTATTCAAGATGGATGGACGAGTGAGATGGAAGGTTGGAGCTTTTATTACTGGAGGATATCTTTGGTTGCTATAAAATGGAAGTTGCTGAGCTATTTGTGGATACAGTAACAATGCTGAGGATGTTAGATACTGAAAGGATAGCATACCTGCTATACATAGTGATTTAATGAAGTATCAGTTCCATGCTGAAATCTCATTGCTTAGAGATTTCTTTCTTTCTTTCTTTCAAAACAACAGATAAATTACATGCGTAAACGATCGTTAGGACATGAATGCATACATCTTACATTCTTACTCCTCATATCCTACTACGTGGATGCAAACATTTTCATGTGTATAATTTGAAATCTAATAATTGTGTTTGTCGTGTAACTACCGAAGCCTTGTTACAATCTTCATTTCTAATATAAATTCTTGTATATAAAAAAAGTATTGTATAGCCCGTGCGAAGCACGGGTCCCAGACACTAGTATAATAAAAAGTAACAAATAGTGCAAAATGGTAAATAATTAAAGATTGAAATATAAACATATATGTATAATAACTATGATATTCTATAGTTTTGTTACAATATACATTAGTATTTGTTATTTATATATCTCTATTGATAACATTTTATCAATTTATAAATTTTATAACATAAATTTACCTTTCTAATTTATCAAGATTGTATACATAAATGACATTTTTTAATTTTTGATCGAAAATGCTCAAAATTCGAAATATTGAACCTGAACTAACACGAGAACATGTGCTCAGAATCTGACTTGATTAACAAAAGTAGAGTATGTTAATATAATTATTAAGTATATTTATTTATTTATTAATATTTTTTGTTTTAACAAAAATAAAAAATAGTGTTGTTAACCTTCTCAACTTGAACGTGAAATGATCGAATCCTACTTGATTGATATGATTGACTGCTCTATATCTAATTGGATTAAACCACTGGGAATATAGGCGATATTATCTTAGACACCCGTTCTATTGAAACTTATTTTTCCCACATATAACGGAGTTTTTTTACGAAAAATGTTCATGGCAACGATGAGCGGTTAATTGCTTACTAAGGTTAAAATTAGTTTTCAATTAAGTTGGTAGCTTAGGACTATATCGTCTATATAAGCAGTGATTTAATCCAATTTTGCCTAAATTCGTAAAACTTAATACTATCTTAAAATTTTAAAAGATTATACAAATCTCATACACATGAATTAATCTAGTTCATACTAACTCTTTAAGAATCAAAGACAGATTAATTAGAGACGTACCAAATAATCTCTTTTTCCTTTAAAAAAAAAAACTAAGGATATCAAAAATAAATAAATTATCGATCAGTTGATTCACTTCACTATAGATTTTTGGAAATTGAAAAATATCTTTTGATATCTGGAAATATATAATCTTGACGAATGTAAGAATCTGGAGAAAATATGGAAATATATCAAGTTGGACTCACTAACGTGTATGGAAAGATATGGAGGGTGTGAAAATATATCAAGTTTTTACTTTATTTTTGGTAATGTATATATCAAGTTGTTGTACTGGTAACCGGCCAATATCTTATCTATATAAAGATTGGTTGTTCAATGTCAAAATTGAATGAAATTGTTACCTCATAACTGTTGCTTCCTCCATTGATAAATTTAGGGTTTCACTAAATAAATTTACATCAACCACTTCCCCAAATCACCGATAACCCCCAATTCCTCAATCCCCACTCCCCTTTCCAATTTCATCGATCAACCACTTCACTTCCGTCGCTTCCGCCCCGCCACTTCCGTCGCCGCCACTCCATCTCCCGTCCCGTCGTCAACCTCCCCGTTCACCGCAAAGGCGAGCTTGAAGGAGAAGAAGACCAAAAAGGTCACCGTCTTGAGTCATCCGGCTCGCCTTCTCCTTACGGGTCGGGTCACCACTTATCCGACTCTGGCTCCGGCTCTCATCTTCACTTGCACTCGGATTCGGAGGATGGAGATGAAATCAGTGAGTCAGAGAAGTTTCATCAGCACGAGTGTTCGTCTGAAGAGCGCTATGTACGTGTTTGAAAGGTTCTGCAGGTCGTTGACCTAGAAAAAGAAGGTGGTGGCGCCAGAGGCCAAAACCAGTGAGGAAGTCCCACACTAACACTTTTGATCTGCTCACCTGGTCCGAGTCTCCTCTGCCTTCTACTCCTCCGACCGCCGTCCGCTTTCGCAAGGTACCTCTGCGTATTCCTCAACACTCCTGCTTCTGTGAATTAGGGTTTTCATTCTTGTTTTTGTTTATGCTCTCAGCCGTCCGATGGGATTACAAAGGTGGTCTTCGGGGGAAAGGTCACCGATGAAGAACATGAAAGTTTGGCTAGAAGGTGAGATCTCTTTGCTTAACTGCTTCAAACAAATATTTCGTTGTTGTGTTAATTAGGTTTCGATTGCTTCCACTTGATTCCTTATCTGGTGTCCAAATCCTTTTTTTTTATCTGTTCTGGTTTCTATCAAATTCCCCTAATTGAAAACCTATCTCTCTTCTACAATTAGTGAATCTGGTGGTCACAACCATATGTAAACTCTTCTTGATAATGATTGCTTGATAGGCATATGTTTTCTTAAGATTCCTGGCTTTTGCTGTCACTAGGACAAAGGGCACCCATGGTTGGTATATTGTTTTTGAGATTCTGTAGTTTCAAATTCATGCTCATATGCCAAATGCCTCTAAATGAAAAGCTATCTAATTCCAAAAACCAGTGAACCCTTGGAAAGTGCAAATTCTTGTCATAACATATTTTTAGTTATAAACTTCTTTCCGGATGATGATTGCCTGATTGTTATATTTGTTCTTGAGATACAACAACACAATGTAGCTGGCTTTTCTGTCACTAGGAAGAAGGCACACATGTCAATTTTCATGTTAAAGATAGATAGAGTAAGGAACTCTATGTACAATTTATGGGTACTACTTCGATATGTTCATAGATCCCTAAACAGATGACATTATTTGTTCCTGATGTTGTTGATGTAGCTTAAGTTGGTCTGTGCTTACCGATAAATTTAGATGATCCATTATCTCCAGAAAACGAGCTCGGATATAAAATGAAGGAAATGATAGGAAGTGGAATATTTTCCGAAAAGGAAGGCAATGCTATGCCTGAATCTGCAAGTTCTGATCCTAGGAAAATGAGTGTTCGTATGGTTCAGGTAAGCTGTGTTAGATATGTTCATGACGTTTGATGCTTCTCTAACTTAACGTGTGCAATTTATAATTTACTGCTTACAGAAAGCGAGCAATGGCATCAGCCAGATCTCATTCAACAGTGAAGAAAGTGTTGCTCCAAACAAACCTACCTCCATACCAGAGGTTGCAAAGCAGCGTGAACTCAGCGGAAACTTAAAGGAGTCAGACGTGAAAGTGAAGAAACATGTATCAAATGCAAAGTCGAGGGAGCTTAGTGGGCATGACATATTCGACCTGCCTCCTGAAAATCTCCCTCGATCACGGGCAACGGATCACTCGTTGCAGTCAGAGGAGAAGAAATATATAGACCCACCTGCTCCACGAAATGTTCACACTTCTGTATGGGTTTCCAATGTAAGCTCATCGTTGATTTTGACCAATCTATTGTGATATGTAAGTCATGAGGGTTTTTCTAATGGTCTCTATTGTACACGTGTATCCTGCTGGAGGGCAGAGTAACATACTGTTTAATGAAGAAACAGTGGGGAAAACAGAAAGAAAAATACACAAGCAGAAGTTTCAGAAGCTGTCAGGCAACAATATCTTTAAGAAAGACACTCCTCCTTACAGTCACGGTTCTGCTGAGAAACCCGTAAGCCAGGCAAAGTTGCGGGAAATGACCGGCCACAACATCTTCTCTGACTCTGATGCTGGAAACAAAGACTATAGCGGCATTCGCAGGCCACCAGGGGGTGGCAGCTCTATATCTTTGATCTAATCAATTAATCTGTATGACCCTCGTATGTTAGTAAACACCTTTTATTATGTGTTTCTCCTTTTCTAGGCTGTAGCTTGAGAATCATGTGACTCAGCTTTGGGTGATGTGAGAATAGTGTGTTCTACATCCTCACAGCTTCTTTTATTGCTTGAATTACTTGTGTTGTGCTTACATTAAAACTAAGAGGCTTTTGCATACAATCATCCTTTATTTGAGTCAATTTACATAGAATCACTCTTAATTGACGTTACATTAAGAGTGATTTAAAATATAATCATTAAAGGATTGTGTTTTAAATCAATAAAGGATTTATAAGAAAGGATTGTGTTTTAAAATCACACCTCTGAGATTCAGGAAAAACATAATCATTAATTAAACTTTATTTTTTTTGCTTTTTGGTAGAACAAAGATTAGAGACTACTTTATTGACGTTACATTTCTATATCAGAAAGGGTTGTGAATATCATTAACCCAATCTAATTTTGGGACGCTTATTAAACAACGTTAAATTATATTAAAAACTATAATTTCTCTGCGCGTAGCGCGGAGGCCCGTTTCTAGTTCGTATATATACATACCCAACAAAGTCCATAAGAATTCACATTACCATCCATCAATCAAAATTAGGGTATTTTCTTGCTCTCTTTCAGAAATCAGAAACTTGTAAGACTGAAGAAGTTGGGTTTCAAAAAGGTAGAAGTTAGCCTAGACAAGGTTCACCACATCAAAAAGATGAACATGTACGCGGCGGCTTCTTTCGTCGGCGGCCACCCAAACAGAAACAACAAGAAGACTCCCGTCTCCTACAAATCATCGACATCCGACTACTCGTTGCGCTTCACTTTTGATGACACCAAAGCCATCCTCACAAACCGGGCGTTGGTATTCTTTTTCTTTTTTTTGAGCATCCAACATCAGCACTTATATTGAAGCATCAGCAGTAATAATTACAGCAAGATCATTAGGAAAAGAACTAGGGAAAAGGCATAACAAACAGCTAGATGGGTATAAAGAAGCTAGACAATGAGCAACCTGGTTGGCTGTTCGTCGGGCATGGCTCCAAGAGCACTCAGAGAACTCATCTTTCAGAGTAAGCATAGACTTAATCAGATATCCCAGCTATCCCTTCCAAGCTCTAGGTTTGCGCAGCTTAGAAATAAGGGCCAAGCAATCTGATTCGAATTGTACATGAGTAATCCCTTGATCAATGCAAATTCTCATTGCCCATAAAATGGCTTCAGCCTCCACTACTTCAACATCAGTTGCAGACTGAACTATGCGCACTAGTATAAATAAGTTAACTTATACCGCAAACTATGATACCGCTTCAAAAAAACTGGTATGGTTATCAGACACGGACACCGGTTATTAAGAAAATGTGGTATCCGTTTAAAAAAATATTCTTACATACCGTTTGTTCATAAAACTGGTATATAATTTGATTGTTTTTGCCTTTAAATCTACTATATAACTACTAAAGCAGAATCTCTTCCTCTCACCCTAGCTATGCCACGTGGCAAGAAGGCATTTCAGCCTATCCACGTGTCTGCCACGTGGCACAATATGATTGGTTGCGTTTTTGTCCTTTTTTTTGCCAAATTTTTTGTTGACACTGTTGTCTAATCTTGACCGAATTTTTTAAGAAGAATTTTAGGAAATCTTTTGTATTTTCAGTGTCGAACATATTTTTCTTTTTTTTGCCAATTCAGTAATGATATTAACTAATTCCCTAATTTACCTAAAAGAGGGTATACATAGAAATATTATCATGCTCTAAGCCCTAATACGTAATCTTTATGTTATTAACCTAAAATCAATATAAAACTAACATGTAAAACAAGCCACTTTTCAGTTCAATGATATAAACCTATAATGCCAAAAAAATGAAACCCAAACGCAAAAAACTGAAAAACCATTATTACATTTCACCCTAGACCAAAACCGATATGAACTTGCATTATTACAACTCTTTCTGCATAAAAAACTGAAACCCTAAATGAATCTGCAACAGTATAAAGAAAAGGATACTATTGCCAAAAATTCTGGACTGAAATTTGCACAAACCTGCAAAGCAAGAAAAATAAAATTAATAATACATAATAGAAAATCTGTAATTACTGCATTCAAACAACCCAGAAAATCTGTAAAGCAAGAAAAAGGAAAGACAACTCAAAAAAATGTACACAATCTGCAAGTTGTATTACTGCATTTACCTAAAAGATTTTGAACACCTTTAAAATCGTACACAATCTGCAAAGCAAGAAAAGGAAAGACAACTCAAAAGGCAATAAACACAATCTGCAAAGAAAGAAAAGGAAAGACAACTCAAAAGGCAATAAACACAACCTGCAAGCTGTATTACTGCATTTTGTTCCAGAAATAAGAGAAAACAGTATTATGCACAAAAGGAAACCCTAAAGTTTCATTATAAAATTGACGTTCTTCCCCATTCTCATCTTCTTATCATAAACCTACAGTCATTCTTCCTTTCATACACCATGGGTTTAACAAACATCACAGAACCTACAGAATTTCATTCTTCACGTGTTCTGTTCAATTTCACATCTAAGGTCTATCTTCCTTCACTAATCAATATTCTTCACTGCATTTTTAGTTATCATCTATGATTGTTGATCTATGCTATTATTTATGCTTTTATATAAATATAATGACAAATCAGATCCAAGATATCAAAGATATTTAAAGCTTCGAGTCAAGAGTTGCTTCCTTTCATTCCTAGCTGCAAAAACCCATACACAGGTCATAACCATCACTCTACTCCCTCTCTTATACTTTAATCTCTATTTTAAGTGAATGAATTTCAGATTCATTTAGGGTTGCTTCCTTTCATTCCTTTCATTCCTATATTTTAATTTCAACGAAAATAAAATAAAGTAAGAGTAAAGTTATGTTAAAATATTATTATTCAAGAAATCCCATAGATATCATATTAACTAATTTTGAAAATAGGGGTTATTTTGCAAGTGTACCAAATATAGAGATTCCTAAACCGTAATTACATAAGTTTCTACTAACCATAATATAAATTCGTTTATGTTTGGAAATTAAAAATAAATCACAAAGTAAGAGAATATATATATAGGTTTTGTCACACAGAATATAGTAATAAGGGAAAATATATCTATGTATTCAACTCAATATGTCATATTTAAGCAGTTCAAGATATCCCACCACAGATTTCATTACCATGCTTAAAAAATATCAGGATGCACTAAATGTAGCTATTCCTAAACCCTAATTCACATTCCTAAACCTTAATTCACAATTTCGTTTTTCAGTGTGTATATAAATACACAAGTGTTTCATTCATCCCTAATTCATTTATTATCAGTTTTCCACTCTCTCTACCAATACATAAGTGTTTCTTTCATCCCTTACAAAGAAGAAGACAAAGAAATATGTGTGCACTTGGGAGAAATCAAGAGTAGTCTTCTACTTCAAGGTAAATTATTTTTATTATAGTTGTAGAATAGTTTTCTCTAAGTTCATTTTAGATCTGTAAAACACTCACAACTATGTTCATTTTCTGCATAAAAAGTACAACTTAATTTATTATTTAGACCATAAAGTGATTCTACAGATACATTTATTTTAAATAACGTAATTGATCTAATATGCAAAAAACTTTTGTATGCCCAAGGAAGTGAAGGAATAGATGGTGGATGACTTAAAAACTTATTTTAGTTGATTTTTAGCCTTAGCTGTATTGAAATATTCATTTTGTTAAAATATTTATCTTATCATGCAAGTTTTTGTATAGCATATCAAAACATAAAATAAATAGAATAAGTAAACTTACTTGGGTATTTTTTAACAACTTCATCTCATCAATAACTTCTCATTTCCTTCTTCTCCTCCACCTCCTTAGGCTTGATTGGATCTTCTTTGCTTTGCTGTTTCACATCTTCCTTTTCTCTGGATTCAGAGAAAAGGAAGGTGTCTGCAATTTTAATTTTTTATCAGTTTTCTATTATTAATTTTGCTTCCTAAATAGTAATAAACTACAGCTGAGAAGTAGGAACCAGTACATATTACCTAAACTCACATTCTTCTTGGCTCCATAGATCATAGAAGAACGTCAACCTGCATGCGCGGGTTCAACCATTAGCTCAAGAAATGTAAAAAATTAATCTCTGAATCCAAATAAGAAAAGGAATTTGCTTAACTTGAAAGCATAAATACAACAGAGAAAAGAGAAGAAGAAACACTTGCAGAAAAATATCCAATTCTGTGATGGTTCACAATTCACACACTAGACCTAAAACTGAAGAGGAAGAAGAAAAATGCAAAATAATTGTGTTTAATTAAACATGAGATGGTTCACAGTTTTAAATTAATGATAGACAAAGGCAAAAAAACATTGATTAGGAGGTCAGCAATGAAAGTAGATTGGAACTAACAACTCCATGCTACTGAAGAGAGTTAGCAATCAAGTATCAAGTTGGTGGAATTTAGGTGTGGTGCATAATCAAAACTTTCACCAACAGTGAAACAACATTTGCAAAACCTTTAGTTTAAAACTTCCCTTATAATTAAACAATAGTTTAAAACTTCCCTTATATCAAGAACTAATATGGAAAAGTAAAATAATAAAAGAACAAATTTCTAATACATGATGATTTATATCAAGAACTCCTAAATCTCAACTAAATCTCAACTGAAATGTCCCAGAACATCAGATCTGTGCCAAGACATCTTATGTAAATGAAAATCACAGAAAACATGAACTTAAATCTCAACAATAATATGCTGAAACGGAACAACATTTAAGCAAAACTCACTTAGTAATAGTCCCATCTACATCTGAAATCACAATACGAGCATTCCATTTCCACAAGGCTCTTATACTCACAGTCTCTTATACTCTTAACTCAATACCCATGCTTCTGCTAATTGCCTACTCCTGCACCACCAACAAGTACAGCATATAATTAATATAAGGCTCTCTGTTAGCTTAAAAACACTTTCCACAATCAGATTAACACACAAGTGGCTGTGGTAACATAGTAGCAACACATATTTTAATAAAATGCAATCATATCCCATACATGTCCTTGAATTGCACGATAATTATGAGATCAAGACCAAGAACCACCAAATGCAACATTCATTTCATACTAAACTGGAATAAAACACATAATACAAGGTAATTATGAGATCCAACAACTAACAATGAAATGCAGTAATCTAAAGAGGACACGAAAACAACAAACAAACAAATTCTGATGCACCGGAAACAAAGGGATACCTAGAAACAACTCAGCAACAATACATCCAAATGACCACATGTCAATGGCAGTAGAATATCTAATAGATTATTAAGGAACTACCATTAACATCACGTTGTTCATTTTTCAGGTTAATACCACTGGACAAAGTAGCTGCAGAGGCATTCAGATGGACTGTGCAAGACAACTCATTACAGCGTCCAGTCAGTTTTTGACCTTAACGAGCTTTCCATTAGCGGCGAGCTTCCTTAGCTGAACCAACAACATTTTCCTGAAATTCGCAGGAAAGTCCTTGTGCTTTCCCTCAGCGAATTTCTGGATCGCCTGCTGATTCGATCCGTTCCTCTCCTTCAGCGTCACAATTGCATCGCTCACCATCTAACAATCCACATCGCCAGATCAGGATTCCACACAATCAAATCAACGAGATCTAACGAAATCAGATCCATACCTCAAAGTAAGAAGGATGAGAAGACGCCTTAACCTTCTTTGGCTTCGCATCGTCAACAAGAGATTCCTCTGGCTTTTCCTCTGCCGTCGGAGTCTCGATGGCGATTTTCGGACTTTCAGACTCGCGAAATGGGATGAAGAAGTGGGACGAAGCAGTGGATCTGGGAAGAAGAACCGAAATGGGGATATGAGTGATGGTGGTGTCTGGGGGCTAGGGTTTCTAGAAATATGGCTGCAACAAAATCAGATTTTTTGGAAAAGAGATTTGGGTTGAATGTACAATTTGGGTTGGATCAAATATTTTGATAAAGTCCATATACAATTTGGGCCCGAAGTGAACCAAGTTCTCCAAGCTCTTCTCATTGGAAATGAGTAATTTTGATAACTAGGTTTGTAAAAGAATATTAATTATTTTTAAAGAGAAAAATATAAATAGTATTTCGGGTTTAAGTGGTAGAAAGTCACGGAATGTAGGGTGAAAATAGAAAAAAAAAATGAAAGTAGGTCGAATATTAGTATTTTAATTATTTTTTGTTTTATTTTGAATATTTTTATGTCTTATTCATTTATAAGAGCATGGACGACCTATCTTGAAATGACAAATTTCAAGAAAAACGGAAAATGAGAAAAATCAAAGGGTTCGGTTCCGGTGAGAATAATTTTTAAAATGAGAACGTGAGAATGACTAATGTGCATCAAAATATACTTAAATGTGCATTAAATTTTTTGATGCACATCCTTTGAAAAAGTGATGCATATATACAATTTTTACCTAATGTTCTTCAATTTCTCTATAAATGTTCTTTAAAAAATAAAAAAAATTCAAATTTTGGATGTTTTTAAGTTTATCAATGGATGTGCACCAAATTAGTACTAAATGTGCACCAATTTACTACTAATGTGCATCATTCTCACGTTCGTATTTTAAAAGTTATTCTCACCGGACACTTTCCCAAAATCAAATCGATAAGTATTCAAACAACTAAGAAATTTTTACATTTTTTCGCAAATTGAAATAGTAAAGTATTTTAAGTAGATAATAAAAATAAAAATATCAGAGATTATTTTCTCTTTTTCTACGAATACAATATGTTTTTAAGTTATGTAATTTTAAATGCACTATAAAGATACTAAATAATTATTAGTTTTAATTTTAATTTTTTATCAGTTTTTTTTTAAATATACAAATCCCGTGCAGGGCACGGGAACTGATCTAGTTAATAAACTAATAACTCTTGCCATCCGTTTGTTCAGACTCATCGTTCTCAAACTAAAATTTCCTAATTCCTAACCCTAACAGTTTCTATACAACCCTTCACAAGTTCACATATAACTGCTAACTCTCGATTTCTTCTCCTCATCGGCACGATGGACTCCTCATATCTCCCACGATTGCTAGTTTCTACCTCTTGATTTGAAGAAGCAAACTGTTTGCTGTTTTGATCTGGAAAGCCCTCGCCTCCTCTGCCTTTTCGGAACGTAGCAAGGACACATTCACTGGGCGTTTCTCTTCGGAATTCGGACTTATATGCTAATCGTCTCTCCTCTCTCCTCGACATTCTTTATATCACCACCTGAGATTTCGTTTGCAATAGGTGTTGTATAGGGAGGGTGTCGTTGATCAATCTTCGTGCTTGGATACGCAAACGAATCGTGCTGAACGCACTTTTCGAAATCAATATTTCGACCCTATACAATACCTTTGGGTTACACGAAATTTGGAGTGGGATAAGACGCTGCAAACTCTAGAAGATCAAGGCAATCTACTAGAAACACTTGAAGCTTTTCGGTTGTTGGAAAAGGTAGAGAAATCACTTTTGTTCTTGATGAACTAGTCCCAAAACTTGATGAAACATCACCCTTATATAGGCCTAGGGTGGTTATACAGTTACTAGAACGTTATCCAATGGATAAAGACGTCAAAAATCGGTTGAAAACACACAAACCGTCCAAAACTGCCATTCGGCACGGTTTGTGACAATTTGGCATGGTTTGTGACAAACCGTGCCATTTTACAGAACCAAAATTTTGAGCCTTTGAGCGTTCGCACGGTGTGTGACAAACCATGCCAAATTGTCACAAACCGTGCCAAACCTCATAATGTCCCATTTTTCGTCTTTTGGCTCCCGGATTCGAACCATACGAACCCGACATGTACTTATGTACATCCCGACATATCCTTGTAACACCGAGTTCGATTTCACGTACCCGAGCCGTGCACTCCGCACTCCCAAGACTCATCGAACGTAAACCGAGCTCCTCAAGCTTTGAGCGAATCCTGATCACACTAAAACGACCGATGACACTAAAATCACCAACAATAGGCTCTCTTCTTCCGGCCCTCTCTCTCAGCAGGTTCATATTTCCATCTGATTTATTTTATTTGGAGAATTGATTGGTGTTGAACCAGATTTAGTTTAGCGTTTGTGTGTTATTGTAGACTTTTTCTGCAATTAGATACGTAGGATTGAATAATTTGTAGTCCAAATTGCTACATTTTTGTCTAATCGTCTGAAATGTGATATTTTCATCTTGAACTCAATTGGAGCTTTGAATGGTGAAATTGATAGTGTTGAGTAGATAATTATTTTGTTGTTGTTGACAAGTGTGTGTATGGTATAGTTCATGGTATTCGCATGCTCGATCTGACTCTGGCATATCCGGCCTGGATTTCCAACCAGGGGGGCATTTCTTGTTAGAAACATCACTAACTTGGTCATTTAAAGGTTCCTTATTTCTTTTATCATAGGAAATATGTCCTTCCTTGCAGGTTGTGTAATGCAATTTTATTGAGTTTTTCAACCTGATTTTTTATGAATTACGCAACTGCTCTAGAGATTCAGATAGCAATGTGCAAAGTGTTGCTCATATATCAGAGTATTAGGACTGACTTTTATAAGGTGACTTAATAGTTAATACTAATTTTTACTGCCAAATATTTGGAAATAAGGATCATTTTCACATTTTTTATGTATTAACTTATATTGTAATGGAATTATAGAATATAAAGTTTATAGGCTTACCAACTTGAGTATAAAATATGTCACTATTGTTCTATAGTTGCATTATCTTTCCCCTGACTATAAAATACGAAGGATGACATGTTTTATCTACTTCAGTCACCCATTCTAGCTTGCATTCACTACATGACTACATGTGTGGTTTCCCTCCCATAGCCAAGTCATTCGTTCTAATATTTATATATTTCAGTTACAAAGTTTACTTGATTATAGTATTTTAGGTCAATATATTAATCATCCATTTTTCAGTTGTAAGAAACTAAAGAGTTTTTTTTCATGCTCATAGATTTTTGATATGACTAGTAAAGATGCGCAAGCGCACGCGATACATACACTAAATCTCCAACGGGATTTTATCTCAAGAAAGTTGAATTTCAATGTCTTATGAACAAAAGACGAAATTTTCCTAAATGTACGAGAAGAGTAAAAAGAGCTTCATCTAATAACTAATGCAAACGAGAACAATAGGTAATTCATACAAATCATTTGAGAGACTGACAACTTTTTATTTATATACTCCTTCGTCTCATTATATAAGCCCCATTTCATTTTCTAACACTATTCAGAATCCGAGAGAATCTTCTCGATTTCTTCCAATTTACAAACGAAAACATAGTCATATGGGGTCTTGTTTGATTCATCTTAACAAATACTATAACAATTTCAAAATTTTATATTTTTTACTAATACGTAATTAGAGATATTGACAAAACAAAACGTGCATCGACATCCGTGCGTGGATGAAATGGGGCTTATATTGAGGGACGGAGGGAGAGGGAGTATTTACTAATGAAACCTGCTCAACCGAAGCTTAGTGCATCTTTGGCAATAAGAAGAGGTCATACAAACCAACACACACCTTAGGATGATAGCATTGCTAGGTTTGCTCCTAATCACATTCTAAAATGATTCTTTTCAACATAGCTACCACACAAAATTATGAATGGAGGGGCACCACAACCTGTTTACAGAATGCACAAAAAGAAATGATAGAGCCTACACCAAGTAAGAGAAAAATGTACTCTAGCAAAATTAAAAATATATCCACAAACAAGAAAAATTATGTAAACAGGAGGAATAAATCAGGGTCCAATTGAACATTGAAAGATCAAAACTCCTATATCATTATTCAATTCAGCATATAAGTAACATACAAAAACCAATTTGTATCTCGCAATGTAAGTCCACCTTTGCACTACCAGCTCAGGGAGCCACAATGCTCTTATTCTCGACCTCCTTATAACGATCCTTCTGTACAGAGCAGACCGTAATAAAACCCCTTTATTAGCAAGCAATGAAGAAAGCATAGACTATGACCAAATTTAAATGAATTGCCAATAACTCCCACTACTAGAAACACAGTATATTGCCTCGAAAATTTGCCTACGAAATTATTGGAGGGTAAATTTGTGCCCATCTAGCCTCAACTGTACCCTCGAACCAAATATTCGAGGTTATTTAACCGCACATATTATTCCAGGCTAAGTTTCGATGCTATATAGCCATGAATAATTGTGTTGGGGTTATATTCGCGGGAACATAGCCTCAATTTTTAATTGAGGCTAACTTCGAGGCTATGTTTGGTACTAGAATAACATCCAAAGCTAGATCCAAGTTGAATTCGAGGTTATATTTCGAGGTTATTTAACTCTAAAATATATTTGAGGGTAAATGCGAGGTTATGTTTTTCCTTTATATTCAATGCTAAATTCGAGGTTATATTTGAGACTATTACCCTCGAATATACCTTTGAATATAATTGAAGGTTATATTTAAGGTTATCCTGCGCAATAAATGTAACAACACATTTCCAACTACTTTATACTTTTCTTCAGCAACCCAACCCTAACTTTGACGACCAAATTTCATTCTTCTTCCCCAAACCCTCTTTCTCAAAACTCTTTCTCAATCATTCTTCATTTTTTTGTGAGTTTTAACAAAATTTTGGTGGATGCAACAAGCTCCATTACCGGTATGTAACATTTGTGTTATAAATTTGTTATTTAGAATAAGTAAATCCAAGTTAGAGTAATATGTATACTATTTGTCATGTTGTTGATGTTTGTTTTTGGACAAAGCTTCACTACATGCTTCAATATAGGATCGAAAATAACCTATAGTATATCTTTCGTTGTCATGATAATGATATATTGGGGGCTTATTCATGGTCAATGTTGTTTTTACTCGATTTTATTATTTTAAGGTGGGGATTTAGGGTGAAATTTAGTCTCAAAATCATATATTGAGTGCGTATTCGTGGCTATTTTGATTACTATTGTGAAATTTGTGGGTATACTCATGGGTATGTTCTTGGGTAATTCTCAATCTGATTTTTTCGGGAAGATAGATCAAATCTTAGAGTTTGAGTTCACTGGTCTGCCGTGCAAGAAGGTTGTGTTATATAAGTGTTTGTGGTATGACCCCACCAGAAAAACTGGGACAAATATTCACCCAAAGTACCAATTGCAAGAGATTAATGTGAAGAAACGATACAACAACTACGAGCCTTTTTTCCTAGCTCAACAATGCACCCAAGTTTACTATGCAGACTATCCAGGAGCAAGTGGTGCTTGTACAAATTGGGGGCTGTCTGTAAGACAAAACCTCGAAGTAGAATAGAGGAGAGATGGATAGAAAAGGAAGCTAATCACGAGCCCTTACAACAAGACGAGTTTCAAGGAAATCAATTCACTGGAGCATCAATTGGTGAGTTACCTAGAGATCTATTAGATCCAAATCATGTAGACGATGAAGATGGATATGATTCAGATAGCACCGAAGAAGAGAATGAGCATGAAATTGATGATGAAGAGGATGATTTTCCTTCTGATACAGATACCGAAGTGGATGATCGAAATGATATCGATAACGAAGATGAGTTTGAAGAAGAAGAAGATGATTGAACTATTATTATCTATTTGTAATGTTTTTATTTGACTGTGGAATTGAAAAACCGTATGAATTGAAACTTCCCGGTTTGTTGAAATTTTGAGCTCTCCAATTGTTTTTATTGGCGGTAGAAATTTAGAAACTTCCCGGTTTGTTGAAATTTTGAGCTATTCAATTGTTTTTATACTAATTTTCTCTATGTCATATAAATATGAAACCTAAATATTGTCTCTAGTTGCGCTTGTCAGCCACTCCTCTCCGCCGAAACGAATTCAACCTCTCCACTGTCTCTCTTCTCCCCTTGAACTCCTCTCCACCGTCTCTCCTCTTCAGGCTGAAAAGCAGGGCCTCTCCTCTCCGAGCTTCATCCCCAAAACCTCAGGTCGCCTCTCCTCTCCGGCCAGGTTTGTCTTTCTTCTTCCTCCTCAACTCTCTGGGAACTCTGATTCAATTCTTGACCGAGCTTCATCCCCAAAACCTCTTGACTGAGAATTTGTAGCTTCGTTATTTACATTAAATAACTCATGATGGAACTCTTAGGTTTGCTCTGCACTTGCGTTTTGTGATATTTACTTAGGTTTGCTCTGAACAACCTAAGTAAAATATTGAGGCAGAGGGGGCGTGCTATTTATCAGGAAGAATCAGAGGCTCATTTTTCCCTTCCACTTGTGGCCACCCATACATGAAAGGGCTACAATTTTATCTTATCTTATTACTTGAATATACAACCAACCTCATGACTCATGAGATTTCAATTCAAACTAGTTAATTAACAATATAATCTCCATAGTCAATGCTTTGAGTTTGTCTTCTATCTGGTCTTAACTCGCTAGGGCCCTCCTAATCAATACAAGAGTATGCACTAGTATTGACAATATTTTAATACGTACAGTATGAGGTTAAGCTTACTTAATCTGTCATTATTAATCAATTAGTTCGAATCTTCTCGAGAGTAGCTAACAACTGTCTTTATCCCAGCTATGTGAAGTTTTTGTGATTGTAAAGTGATCATCCAACTTAATACACTAGGGAGTAGTTGTAAAAGACTTTAGTCTCTCTTTTTTTTTTGTAGAGAAATTTAAGTTACAATAAAAATGTGCTTCACATGTTAAGTAGTGTACTTGAGAACAATCCTGCATGGGCATCCATATGATTGAGTCTCCCTCAATATTTTACTTAGGCTGATCCCCAAAACCTTAGGTTTGCTCTTAATTTGTAGTTGTATGTTTCTTTTGTTTGGTTTTATATATTAAGGATTAGTCTCCCTGATTCTTCCCTGATTCTTCCTGATTCTTCCCTGATTCTTCCGTATTGGTTTCTTAAACTAGGTGCTGTATGTTTCTTTTGTTTGGTTTTATGGCCATCCTTTTCATCTTCATTTCATATGTAATATTTTCTGTATATACTTCCGTAACACTGCTCTTAGTTTTTATTATATATTCTAATGGATTGACATTTTATCACTTGTCGAAAATATATTTTAGGATTACTGTCATGGTGTCAAGTCGTGATCGTTGTGCACGTTTTCTGTTTTCCACTCCTGCTCGAGGTGAAGGCAACCAAAGTCCTTCGGAAAACACTGCCCCACGTGCAGTTTCTTCGCCTTCAGTGTCTATAGGGCGAGGACACTCTAATTCGCCACCTGTTTCCAACAGTCCATTTATCGAGGGGGGTCATGCAAATTGACCACTCATATGAAAAGAATTGTAAGTCCACATCCAAACTCATTTTATTTTTTAACTTCATATAATTCTAGTTTTAAGCTAAACTGTTTTTATGGTCCAAGGAGGAAAAATCTGGAAAAAGGCCTAAAATTTCTGATATGGTTCGAAAGTATTGGCAAAAGGAAGATTGGACATGGACAGGGACAATACCAGCTGCACCTGTGGTTAGTATGATATTACTTTTTGATGCATTTTCTGCTGCATTTTTTGATGCATTTTCTGCTGCATTTTTTCACTTAATGCATTGAGTTTGCTTCTTTTTTTTCATATTGGAAATGCTTGTTATTTTGAGTTTGCTAAATGTTTTGAAGTTACAACAAATCTGATTTTGGAAATGCTTGCTGAATTTTCTGCTGAATTTTCTTGTTGTCCAACACAGAAGCATGTTTGCTGAGTTTTCATTCTGCAGACAGCAGTAATGATATTCATTTTGCTGACCTACTATGTAGCATGTTTGCTGAATTTTCATATTGGAAATGCTTGCTGAATTTTCTTGCTGTACAACACAGAAGCATGTTTGCTGAGTTTTCATTCTGCAGACAACAGTAATAATATTCATTTTGCTGTAGTATGTTTGCTGAATTGTCATATTGGAAATGCTTGCTGAATTTTCTGCTGAATTTTCTTGTTGTACAACACATAAGCATGTTTGCTGAGTTTTCATTATGCAGACAGCAGTAATGATATTCATTTTGCTGACCTACTATGTAGCATGTTTGCTGAATTTTCATTCTGCAGGCAACAGTAATGATATTCATTTTGCTGAATTTCTACTACTGAATTTTCGCTGAACCTCCATGTTTGATCACCGTTATATATGCATAATGTTTTTTATTTGCTGAATTTTCCCCTAATTGATGCATTTACGTTGTTTAGGAAAAGTTTGATAGTTTGTCTACCACTCAAGTTGGTGCATCTGATTCTAGAGAAGGCTAATTCTAGCCTAACTGAGACAAAATTATGGATTCAAGCATGTGATGGACTTCAAAAGAAGAAGATTTTTGGTTTGGGAGAACAAGGTAAAGCTCTTATTCGAACTAGGATATACAACTCTTCTATTATCCAAACACAATCCTCACAAGTATTTCAAGAGACTCAAGTTCAACCCTTGAAAGAAGAGATTCAAGAGCTCCGAACAACCTTGGTCGAGCTTATGAATCAACAGAAACAACAACAGCAGGAATTCCAGATGAAAATTCTGGAGCAACTCCTTAGATTTCAAGGAAATCCAACCTCCAACTCTAACTAGTACCTTCAAGCTTTATTGACTTCATGAGTTTAGACTTGTTTCTTTTTGGCTAGTATTGCAAGATACAATTATTACCTTTTTGATTAGGATTGTCTTGCAAATGACTACATACTTTTAAGTAGGTTAATTGATGTATATGACCATACTCTTTATGGTGAATCACTTATATGGTTATGATATTATGCAATCTAGCATGTGAATGTGTTACTTTTTATGGTTTTGATGCTATAAATTTCATTTATACAGGTGATGCATTTTGATAGAAAAAGTCATACGGAATGTATTAAATGTTTTTATTTGAATTTCGAATTTTTCATGAATATATACATGGTTAAGCTTGAGGCTATTTACCCTTAAATGTGCTTTGAAAAATAATATATGGCTAAATTGATTTTGTAATAGTGATAACTAGGACTAAATTCGAGGTTAAATTCGTAGTTATTTACCCTTAAATATACCGTTAAAAATAATTAAGGACTAAAAACTATCCTAGTTAGCTAGGAAGAAATAGTTGTTATTATAACCTCTATTCATATTTGAGGTTAAATTCGTACCTATATAGTAATGAATTTGGCTACTAATTATTTCGTGGCTATTAGTCACGGCAATAGCCTGAAATATATTTTGTGGTTATTTACCCTTGATATTTGATTTTGCGGGTAAAATTTCGAGGCTAAATTTAACCTCGGTCCTTTTTGCGTGGAATTCTGATTCGAAGTCTAATTCGATACCAAGCTTATTTCGTGTCTATATATAAGGTTATTTTCAAGGCCAAATTCAAGGCAATATACTGTGTTTCTAGGATCCATCAAAAGAAGTTAAGTTTTTTTTTTCGAGCCAAAAATGTCAGACCTAGGAAATCCAATAAACGATAGTCGAGACCGTGAACTATCCTGAAAAAAAACCTAAAACCGAAATATGTAGAAAACAAACAGCCAAAAGCAACATTCATCGAGCAAATTAAACTCAAAAATTGAAGAAAACGTAGAGTTACATAAACAATTAAACATATACCTTATAGAGTTCAAGCCCACTCTTGCAGGACCAGCTCAGTCCGAGCGTCTCCCCCGCCTCTTTTATTCCCGACATCTTTCTTATTCAGCTTCTTTTACACAAGAGAACCTGGACTGGCATTTGTTTATTGATAATTGACAAGAACAAAATCAAATTGAATAAATTGCAAACCAGAAAACAAGAAAGCCGAGTCGGTAGAAAGATTTGAGAATGGATTACAACTAACTACCTGATCTTACTTTAACCCAATATCTTACATGTTGCTTAAATCCCAAGAGTAAACACGACTCTTAATCACTACAACTAGTAATCAATTTCCTTCGGTGAAATTTAACTAAATCTTAAAGTATTAACTACCAAGAAAGAAATAAAGAAATAGTTGAAACCAGAGTCTAGGTAATCAAACGAAACCACATAGCAAGTCAGGGTTTCTTGAAGCTGTGTGATGAAATTCACAAACAAACGATGTAAGCAAACCCAATTTAACCCAATTCTTCAACTATTTAAACAAAAATGTTATCATGCAGCAATGTTATGACAACCAAATTGCAATTAGGAAATCCAAAATTCAATAATTGATTCCAATACTTAGCCGATTCAGGAGATTTAGGCTGGAGAGGTGGAACCCAGTCTCCGTCGACCCACTCGCCATGAACCCTAATTAAGCTCAGTGTCATCGAACTCATTCTGCTTATGAACAGGAATTACTTTCTGGAACCTCCGTGACAACACCCTCCCACCACCCGTCGTTGTGGAAGGCGTCAACGTCGTCGTCCGCCTTACTGAGACTGGCGGCTCTCACGGTGGAGCAGGGCGACAAATTCACTTAGCTTCTTCTTACGCGGAAATGGGATAGGCATTAATTTCGCCACCCACGAAGATCAAAGAAATCAAGCAGTCACAATCCGAGAGAGTGGGAGTAGGGGGCGGCTGCCGGGTGGACATTACAAGAAAAAACACCTGCAGAACCATCCACCCTTAAAGATAAAGAGTGCTTGCATTCACGCGCATGTACATCTTTAGCTATAAACGAAGATGCAATTCGAAGAAACAAGATAAAGAAGGTGAACAAACTTTATTACAAGAACAAGGATATTTGGGATTTTTGTATATTTCTTTTCATGTAGAGAAAATGTAATCATTGATAGATAGGGATTGTGGTATCTTATTTATGTGTATAAAGTGTACTGTCTTCATTCTAGAAAACTTTTACTTATGTGTAAGCTGTACTGTATGCATTGAAGAATCTGAAGTACGGTAAAAGATTTTTAATTAATGCTATTTTTTTTTTTGAAAAAATAAAAGACTTTAATTTTTTTAAATAAATATAGAAAGATACCGGTTTTGTGACAAACCGGTATCCGTGTCCCTGTTTCATACCGGTTTTCCAAAAACCGCTATACGGAGGTGGATATCCCTCTATCTTACACCGGAACGAAAACCAGTATCCACTTCACAAAAAAACCGATTGCCAAGTCCTTGACTGAGAGATTTTTGACAGCAACCTCAAAAGCGCTGAACATATTACTGCAGAAAACTCTGATTTGAAGGTCTGGAAAGTGTTTCCACACTTTCTTAGCAGTAGAGCAATCAAAAATAGCATGGGATCCAGATTCAACAGTACCACAGAGCTCACGTAGGGGGTCTTGAGTAATCTGACGGTAGCAGAGATTGCCCTTCACAGGCAGAACTTCACGACACGCCCTCCAGAGAAAAGATCTGACCCTCGGTAATGTTGGAATTTTCCATAGCTTCTTCCACAAATTCTCATTCTGCTTCGGGTTTGAGCAACCTGGTAAGCCATTTGGAGAGTCATGAAATTTGGCAATCTGATAATAAGCAGACCTGACAGAGAACATGCCATCCCTTGTATGTGCCCAAGTTAATTCATCTTGACAAGAAGGATCAATAAGCCGGATTTGCACAATAGCTGACACATCGGAAGGGAGGAAATTTTCTCTCAAAAAATCCTCGCGCCAACAACCAATATTCCAGTCAATCAGATCGATAACACGCAACTCTGGATTATCAGACATTGGTGTGAAAACTTTGAAACCAGGAAGTTGTGGTATCCATTTGTCTCGCCACACATTCACTGCGGTACCATTGCCTATGTGCCAATACATTCCTCTGTTCAGAGCCTCTCTCCCTTGTAGAATGCTTTGCCAAGTGAAGCTCGAATTTGATCCCAAAGCGGCCTGCTGGAAACTGCTATATGGATGATATTTGGCCTTATAGATTTGGGCGATGAGAGAATCAGGATTCATCAACAGTCTCCACCCTTGTCGGGCTAGGATGGTTGTGTTGAAGTGTTTCAGATCTCTGAATCTGAGACCTCCTGCACTCTTTGGACTGCACATACGTTTCCATCGCATCCAGTGTGTCTTCTTCTTATCTCAGCCATCACCCCACCAGTATTCACAAAGCTTTTGTTCAATTTCCGTGCAAAGCTCTGAAGGCAAGGCGAAGCAGGACATCATATAAGTGGGAATAGCTTGAGCGATAGATTTGATTAGAACTTCCTTACCAGCTCGGGACAACATTTTTTCTTTCCAACCACTGATTTTCTGCAGAATGCGCTCCTTGACTTGCCCAAAAATCAGCTTTTTTGACCTGCCCACAATTGTAGGAAGACCGAGATATTTCTCATGTTTGTCGACTTCCCTAACATTCAGTATCTGTTGGATTTCTGCACGCCTTTCCCTTGGCACATTCTTGCTAAATGAAAGTTCAGACTTTGCAAAATTTACTTGTTGACCCGAAGCGACTCCATAAGTGTGGAGGATATTGACGATTTCAGAGCTCTGTTGACAAGTTGTTCTTGCAAAGAGGACGCAGTCATCTGCAAAGAATAAATGAGATATTGATGGCGCGTGTCTGGAAATAGAGATACCAGTGATGCGGTTCTGCTGTTCGCTTGATCTGAGGAGTCCAGAGAGGCTTTCTGCGCAGAGCGAAAAAAGATATGGTGACAGTGGGTCGCCTTGACGCAACCCACGTGAAGGAGAGAAGCACTGGGAAGGCTTACCATCCCTAAGGACAGAAAAAGAAACTGTTGAGACACACTTCATGATCAGACTGATCCAGATCTCGTCAAAACCGAATCTGCGCATACAGTGCTCCAAAAAACTCCATTCAACCCGATCTTATGCCTTTTCCATGTCAAGTTTAAGCGCTAGATATCCTTTCCTTCCACTCTTGAGTGTCTTCATGTGATGAAACATTTCAAAAGAAGCAAGAACATTATCTGTGATGAGCCGTCTCGGGACAAAAGCACTCTGACTTTGAGACACCAGTTTACTCAGACAATGTTTTAATCTGTTAGTAAGCACTTTGGAGAGGATTTTGTAGATCACATTACATAGGCTTATAGGACGGAGATCCTTCATCCTGCTTGGATCAGTAACTTTAGGAATTAAAGTGATGAAAGTGTAGTTCAGTGTGTTTTGGAAATTTGCACCATTCAAGAGGGATAGGATGAGCTCGGTGACGTCCGGACCAACGATATGCTAGAATTTCTGATAAAACAACGCTGACATACCGTCAGGACCCGGGGCTTTGGTGGGATGCATTGAGAAAAGAGCGATTTTGATCTCCTCTTCGGTGAAAGGACACAACAGCTGAAAGTTATCATCATCTGTCATTTTTTTCTCGATTCCCTGGGATGATGCAGGAGGAACTCTGATTTTAGATGAGAAGAGATTCGAGAAATAGTCTAAAGCAACTTTTGTCTTCCCAGTATAAGATCTCCATTCACAACCCGAATCATCTACCAACTTTCTGACTTTGTTTCTTCTCTTTCGACCACTAGCTTTCATATGAAAGAATTTGGAATTTTGATCACCACATTTGAACTCATTGGCTTTTGCTCGCTGTAGCCACAACAACTCTTCCCTACGCATCAGATCTGATTCCTTTCTTTCAAGAGCTCGTCTTTTTCCAACCATATCTCCAATCATAATCTGTTTTCCCAAGAGTCTCAGTTCCTCTCGCACAAGTCTGAGGTCCCTTCGGACATTACCGAAGTGAGAGAAATCCCAGTCTTTAAGGTCTACAATGCACCTGGATAGTTTCCCTATTATACCCGCCTCAGCTTCTTGGCTTCCTGGATTGAGCCAGGCGTTTCGAATAACCTCTTGACACTCGATGTCATCAAGCCACATCGCCTCAAATCTGACTGGTCGGGGTATCTTCTTAGAAGCTTCATCGTCGAATAAAGAGATGAGGATTGGAATATGATCCGAACCATGACGTTCCAGATGATTAATGTGAGCACCCGGAAATAACTCCAACCATTTCTCGTTAACCAGTACAAAAACCAGACGTTCCTGAATGAACTCATCCCCCTCACGACCGTTGTCCCAAGTGAACCTGTTTCCGGAAAACTGTAAATCCCTCAGCCCACAGTCTTCGATGCACTCTCTAAAATTCAGGATGTTTGTCAAATTAGTCGGGTTTCCGCCTTCCTTGTCCTCAATACAACAGAACTGATTAAAATCTCCAGCACAGATCCAACCATCATGACTGTCTTCATTAAGGCGCCAAAGAAGATTAAGAGACTGATGCTTTTCATCATGTCGTGGCCACCCGTAAAAACCAGTAAATCTCCATTCCACGCCTTCCCCAAGTTGAATTTTGGAGTCGATGTGATGGGATGTGAAAGATTGGACAGAGAGTTTCACACATTCTTCCCACAACAATGCGAGTCCTCCGGACTTGCCAACACAATCAACAACAAAGCAGTTTTGAAGACCAACTTTTTCCTTACCAATTCCATTCTATTCCTGTCACATTTCGTTTCCATCAGAAATAGAATTTTTGGGGTCTCTCTCCTCACTAGTGCAGTGAGTCTATCAATTGCGCGGGCCTTCCCCAATCCCCGGCAATTGTAGCTTATGAGATTCATGGCTTCCGACCGGGAAGGCCTTTGCCTTGCCCCGCCGATATCGCAACGCTACTCGAAGCAGATGTGTGTTTTCTCTTTTTATCCTCAGCAACATCTTTGTCTAAGATCATGTCTATAGACTCATCTTGGCTTTTCCTCTTTTTTGTGTCTGGGATCTCTTCCACTACATTCATCCCTACTTCTCTTGCATTTCTTTTCCAAGTTTTCCTTGCTGAAATCTCCTCAGACTCCTCCAAAACATTTGTTTGCACACTGGACTGAACAGTACCTTCAACATTTTTGCATATAAAGGCAGTCGGTTCATTCTCTGCCTCACCATCTTCGTGCATAACAGCCTTAGTCTTGTTTGTCTCTCCGACCGAGGTAATTATTTCCGAAACCCCCTTCTCCTTTGCTAGGTTTTGGTTGCAAATCTCCTGTGTTCTTGTCAGTTTGACTTGAGCCAACTTCAGCAAGTTCTGCTCCTGTTGTGGGCTAATGGTCTGAGCCTCCCTCTCCTCTTCCTCGGATTCATTAGATTGCTCCAAGACTTCCAAAAGAGAACGTCTAGTTCCTGAATTGGTTCCCCTACCCGAGTCAGTTGGATTTATGTTGTCCACATCACTTTTGTGTTTGGCAGCTTCTCTCGCTCTTTCCATTTCAATTCTCTCGGCATTAGGCTTCAACAAAGAAGCTCGCAACCAGTCGCCATATTCATTGGCAAAAAATTGTGCTTGGGAATCTTCGCAATCCATTTCCACATGACCTAGTCGTCCACAACTATAGCAAAAATTTGGTAACCGCTCATACTTGATGTCTACCCAAATTTTCTTGTTCCCGAAGACTACCATGACCCCACGTCGTAACGGTTTTCTTATGTCCATAGAGATTCTGACACGAAGAAAGGACCCCCCCAACTGTAACTCCACTTCATCGATCTCAACTGTATTCCCGATACAGTTACCGATGGTAACTGCCATCTCTCTCGTCATAGCCTTAAAAGGGAGATCGTATATCCTGATCCATAAATCTGATCGGTCGAAGATGATTTGAGATGGTTGTTCATCTCCCGGTTCCTTTAGGACTAGCAGGTATCTGTCAAAGGACCAAGGACCCCCTTTCTGAACTCGGTTTTTACCCCCTTCCTCAGCAAACTGAAAAGTGAACAAGTTGCATCGGATTTCGCGAAAAGTAAAGCCTTTCTTGCATCTCCAAGCCCCTTTCATGGTGGATTTCATAGCAAAAGAATTAAATGGGCGAACTGACAACAGAGTACCCACCAATGTTAGAGAATTTGTTTGGGAAGATCCTGCCGCAGGCACCGTAGAGCCAACAACTATTGAGCATTCTTCCTTTGTCACATGCACATTCTTCCCTTTCTCCATAGAAACCATGACTGCACGCAAACCTAAACTCGTATCTGCAGAAACACTTCCGAAAACGGTGACCCTCGCACTCGCCGGCGAGAAAACCCTAGCTCCCACGGTTACTCACCGGAGAGGAAGAAAGGAAAAAGAGAGCGTTTTCCTGTCTATGCCCTAGGCGGTTGTTGTACCTGGGCGTTGGTATTCAAACTCAAGCAACATCGCACTTTCTTATGGGACAAGCTTATTGGAGAAGTTAGGGTTCCAATATTAGAGCTCGATCTTGGCAATGAAGACGCTCAAACTGTCAAGTACAACATTCAAAAGCCATCGTCAAGGAAGATCCGAGGAGAGTTGGAGTTTTCTTACAAAGCATCCGATGCTTTGGCGCATAAACTTAAGTAGTTGATCTTCAATGTTTCTAACTAGGGTTTTTATAATTTCTTGGATGTTACGTTACTGAATTGTTTTTGTACTTAGAGTCTTAGACAATTTTTTAGCGCGAGGACATGAAAGGGGTTCGAGGCAAGCATTTTTTGTTGTTAAGAATTAAGATTGATTTCCTTTTGGGTGGAAAGAATTCAGATTGATCAGATATTAAGCTAGCTAGTATGCATTAAATATTTCAAGAAACTTCAGGCGGTAATAGCAATTTGTTTTCTTATCCTATCTCCAAATCATACGCAACTTCTATGCAGCAACAAGATCGCTTAACAATATATTTCTATTTGAAGATTTACTTGTGTATGATGCCCAAAGTAAGTCTAAAACACAACTTAGTATTAAGTTATAATGCACAAAGTTTGAAGATTTACTCGGGATTTCGTCATTACTTTTCCAACAATTTGGAAAAAAGCCGATCTATTCTAAGATATTAATAAATAAACATCAATAATTAGTCGAAAACCACAAACGTCTATGAAACAACAATAAATAAACATCAGATTGATCAGATAAGAAAACATCCCCAATTAGTCGAAAACCACAAAGTTTTTTGTAATTTGTAATTGAATCATCCCCAATTTTTTAGCGCTCGGACATGAAAGGATCTAGGCAAGTTTTTGTTGTTGTTAAGAATTAAGATTGATTTCCTTTTGGGTGAAAAGAATTCAGATTGATCAGATATTAAGCTAGCTAGTATGCATTAAATATTTCAAGAAACTTCAGGCGGTAATAGCAATTTGTTTTCTTATCCTATCTCCAAATCATACGCAACTTCTATGAAACAACAAGATCGCTTAACAATTTCTATTTGGAAAGTTTGAAGATTTACTCGGGATTTCGTCATTACTTTTCCAACAATTTGGAAAAAGCCGATCTATTCTAAGATACCAATAAATAAACATCAATAATTAGTCGAAAACCACAAACGTCTTATTTTGACGTCGGTCAACTTCTTGAATGTGAAATTTGATGTCCACTCAATTTTTGCATACCCTCAGCAACAACACTAGTCGAAAACTCAACTGTCATCTTCTCCAGCACTGGAGAACTTTTAAGCAAAAAATAGATCAATTCCACCTCGCTAGGGAAACCACAAACTCCCTTCATTTTGACGAGTCTCAGATTTGAGAATGTGAAATTTGATGTGCATCCCAAATCCCATTTTTGTATCTTGTGAAACATCATGTTTTGTATGAGGACAAATACCCTGCAAAATAAAATAAAAAGGAAAGAGTAAAGCTCAACTTAGTTTGAAAGTACTTCTGCAAACAAACATTAATTGCACATATATTTTTATGTCATCACTTACTTGGATTTCAAGGTCGAGTAGATTGGGGGAGTCCATGATAAGATGATAAACAACCAATCTCTCTTTAATATCTTCGAGGTGCACCCTCTCTAAAGTAATAATGTTGAGGTGATGGAACACCAAGGAGGATTTTTTTTTGAATTAGGTAAATTTATATATAGAAAAGGATTTACAAAGAAGTGCCACAACAAGTTCATACAATACTCAAGAACACAATTTTGAAGCAGTGAGTTAAAATGCTCAAAGCCCAATTACAAAGCCTAAAGAAAAAGACATCGAAAGGGCTCAAAGCCCAATTACGGGGTTGTGAGCTCCCACATCTAGCGAGTATAGCAGCCTTGACGTGGCATTTGATACGCAGGGCACAATTCTGTACGGAAGGGCATATGTTCTTGAAGATAGTTTCGTTCCGGGATGACCAAGTGAGATAAACAAAAGTGGTTAGGATAACAGCTTCAAAAAGGAGTATGTTGTTTTTTGGTTTGGTACCACGACTGATGTGTGATAGCCAATCTCTAAGGTTGTCAAAATGGTTAGGAAGACGAGACCAGCTGCGGAGATTAGTATAGACATCACGGGCGAAGGTGCAGTGGCTCCAAAGTTGGTCGTTAGACTCAAGTTGACCGTTGCAAAGAACACAAAAGGGGTCATCAACAATAGACCAAGTCATAATTCTGTCCTTAGTGGGAAGACGACCATGTGCAGCAACCCAAGTAATAAAAGAACACTTAGGGGTGTTGAGAGGATACCAAATAGGATTAGTCCAAGAAAGAATCGGACTTGTATTGCGCAACAAGTTGTAGGTGTTGGAAGTTGAGAATTTGCCGTCCAGAGAGAAGAGTTCATTGGTGAGTAGTGGAGCTGCAATGCGATCAGTCAGAAGATCTCGGATCTTGAGAAGGCATTTCCAAGCATAGCTGTTGTGATCCTTCGCTTCAACAGTCCAAATGGTGGAGGTTCCAAGGTAGTTCGCTCTTATCCATCTTGTCCAAATATTGCAAGCACCTGTATGGATATTAACAAGAGATCTGGTAAGACAAGCTCGATTCCAAGACAAAAGTTCTTTGAAGCCTAGGCCACCTTCTTCCTTAGGCATACAAATGTCTTTCCAAGCAATAGGACTTCTCCTAGAGTTATCAGTTCCAGCCCAAAGATAAGATCGGAGGATAGTCTTCACTTTGCTAAGAACTTTCTTTGGGAAGAGAAAGATTCTGCACCAGAAATTCTGCATACTAAACAAAACAGTTTTGGCGAGTTCAAGTCTACCTGCATAAGAGAGGCCTCTAGCTTCCCAAGATTTGGTTTTCTTTGTCATGGAGGCTATAAGCTCATTGTAGTTGCTAATAGGTAGCCTCTTTGAACTAAGAGGGATGCCCATGTACTTGATGGGAAGGTCCCCAATGTTGAAATTCAGGGTTTGTTGGATTTCAGCTTGAATACCAATATCAACACCTCCAAACATGATGCTGGATTTTGCGGGATTAGGAGTAAGACCGGACATCAGAGCAAACTTGTCAAGGACCTCTTTAATGGCTTCGGCAGATTTCTTAGTACCCTTACAGAAAATGATGAGATCATCGACAAAGCTAAGGTGAGTGATCTTGGTGGATTTGCAATGAGGATGAAATCTGAACTTGTTGCTGAATTCTAATTTGCGCAGCATTCTGTTGAAGAACTCCATAACTAAGACGAATAAGTAGGGCGATAATGGGTCACCCTGTCTGATTCCTCTTTTTGCTTGAAAAAATCCATGGAGCTCACCATTAATAGAGATTGAGTAGAAGACAGAGGAAATGCAAGCCATTATGCAATGAATGAGATATGGCGGGAAGTTGAAGAAGATGAGGACCTCATGGATGAACCGCCAATGAATAGTGTCAAAAGCTTTCCTGAAGTCGAATTTGATGGCACACCTAGCTGAAATTTTGGCTTGATTGTAGCTCTTGAGAAGCTCCTGGCTGAGGAGAATGTTGTTTGTGATGGATCTTCCAATGACGAAGGCACCTTGCGAGTCACTGATTATATCAGGGAGAACAGATTGAATTCTGGCGACAATAGTTTTGGCAATCGTCTTGTAAATAGTAGAGCAACAAGAAATCGGTCGAAAGTCCTGCACATTGTAAGGGTTAGCACATTTAGAGATTAAAGAGATGGCTGTATGGTTGATCTGTTTTAACATTTTGTGGTTGCTGAGAAAATCTTGAACAACTCTAATAAGGTCGTTCCCCACAATATTCCAAGCAGCCACAAAGAATTTAGAGTTGAAGCCGTCGGGACCCGGAGTTTTGTTGTGATCAATGGACCAAAGACTATATTTGATTTCTCTGCCTGAGTAAGGAGTGGTGAGGGAGGTTAGGTGGACGGGGATGAGGAGGGGGCCAACTACAGCAAGGTTAGGATCAAGAGGGGTTGAGTTTGTGAAAGTGCCTAGCAGGAAGGTAAAGTAATCGACAATGGCAGCAGAGATGTCACAATTTTTTGTGAGAGAAGCCCCTGAGGAGTCATGGAGACCCAAAATAAGATTATGAGATTTTTGTCCTTTGACAAAGTTGTAAAAAGATTGGGAGCAGTGGTCCCCATGTTTGAGCCAGTTGAGTTTGGAGATTTGTCTAAGGCTCGCGTTAAGAGCATTGTTGTGGATCATAACATCATTGTTGAGCGTCTTTTCTTGCTTGATGAGAACATTATCAAATGACCGATCTTGGAGAAGTCTTTGTGTGGAGATTAGACTATTCCGTAGAGAGGCAAGCTTAATGTGAATCTGTTCGCAAGAGCCCAGAGAAAGCTTTCTAATCGGCTTTTTGAGCAGCTTTAGCTTGGAGACTAATTGATACATGGCAAATTCAGGAGTGGGAGTAATCCAAGTTTCAGCAACTGTAAGGAGGAAGATAGGGTGAGAGGCCCAAGCATTGTTAAATTTGAAAGGATATGCTCTGTGCGAAGAGGTGGCTCCCAAGTGCACGATTGAAGGGGAGTGATCTGATCTGTCCGGGCAACCAAAGAAGGCATGGGAGAGTGGGTAAGTAGCTAGCCAGTTACTGTTAACCAAGCAACGATCCAATTTGGCCCAAATACGGGAATCAACATTTTGTTTATTATTCCAAGTGTATCTAGCCCCGTTGTAGTTTAAATCAGCAAGATCAATGCCAAATAGAGCCAATTGAATTTCATTAGGATTAGGAGAAGTAGAATCAATAGCAGCAGAGACTCTGTCAGTATGGTCAAAAGTAGCATTAAAATCACCTAAAATAGTCCAAGGGCAATTAATGCTTTGATACAAATGTTGGATGCAATCCCAAAGGGCTCTACGAGAAGCATAGACATTGGAAGCATAAACAAAGGAGGCTAAGAAATTACATCCGGAAATTCTGTCAAATACTCTCCCATGAAGAATATGATCGTTTACAAAGAGTGGTTCGAAGTTCACTTTAACAGGATTCCAAGCGACGATGATGCGCACATAGTTATTGACACCATTGGTAGTGAAAGACCATCCTTTAGCAATGTTGTTTACTGCAGTTAAAACTTTATGATCTTTGAGCCGAGTTTCCACAAGAGCAAGCATGTCTAAGTTGGAGGAGTGAATAAGCTCTTTCGCAGCATTTTGTTTTGAGAGATGGTTCAGTCCTCTCAGATTCCAGCACCCCAAGATGGTGCTACACATAATTAACAGATGGTGTAGCAAGGTCCTTAGAGCTTCTAAGGCTTGCTGGGTTAGGTGTAGAGGTTAAAGGGGTTAAGGTGGGTTGGAGAGGGGATAGAGTGGGTTTGGGGGAGAGGGATCCACTTCTAGGGTGAAGAAGAATCCAGCTGGGGTTGTTGCGAAAACGCTGTGATTGATGGGGCAGAGGAAGAAGAGGTGCCAATTCTTGCGGGTTAGGAGGGGGGTTGGGAAGGGTAACTTTAGTGGTGGTAGGAATATGGTTGGTTGGGGGTAGAGAAGGGGCATGAGGATTATTAATGCATAAAACAGCATCAACATTTGGAGCCGAAGAAGAGGGAGCAACAGCTGTAGAAGGAGCAGTGACAACAACATATTTCAGAGTGGATTTGCCCTTGACGGTCGGAACAGTTGTTGCACTCTTGTTGGCGAGTTTTTTTGCACATTCTTTCTCTTTGTGTCCAAAAGTTCTGCAGAAGTTACATCTCCAAGGAAGCCAGTCATAATGAACTTCTTGGAGGGTAAGTTTTCCATTTGAGTCACGAAAGGTAACTTCTCTACGCAGATCTTCCTTAGCCGAAACTTCAACTAAAATCCGGGCAAATGAGACTCTTTCTTGAGTGGCAGTAGCTGTATCCATTTGGATAGGGATCCCAATGGAGGAACCTATTTTGCTCAGAATATCATCCGTCCAGAGACGAAAGTCAAGATTATGAAGTGAAACCCAAACTGGAATAGTGTCAAGACAGGTGATGAGGCTAAAGTCGTAGTGCCAAATCAAAGAAATAAACTCTAAACACTAACTAGAGTATAGCAAGTAAGTAGAGGTCGAACCCAAGGGAATCAAAACACCAATCGCTATGCAGTCAAGCGAAATACCAACTAACAAACAAGTAACAAGTAACCAAGGGGGGGGTTTTGATTGTAAGAACACACAAGTAACCAGTAACAAGCAGAGGAAGTTTGGGTGAGAATATGATGAGAAGGGGTTTCACCTAGCAAGTATCCACACAACAGTCAATCAAGTTGATCATAGATTTATCTCAAGTTCTTATCAATCCTAGGGAATGTTCCTATTCCAATCTTTAATATATCAGCAGGCCAACCGGTCCTGATAATACTTACTATTCAACAATCAGGGAAACCTCTCAAGATTAGATGAAATAGCAGCAAAGGGCACAAGAATTATAAGGATGCATGCAATAACTTACAACCGTCAAGTATTAACATGCAATCAATTCTCTTTCATAAAAGCAATCAACTACCAGATCATGCAGATATGAGCGCTACAATGACAAGGAATTCCACCGTATATTCCTAGTCTAGCAATAGAAAACTATCAATCAAACTAGGTGATCAAGCTAGCAAAACTAATAGAAATCAATAGATGAAGAACAAGAGAATTAATACAAACCCATAGGAAAAGAACAAGAGTTTAGAAATCTCACAACTTAATAACTGAAGGCTTCAACCGCTAGGTAAAACAATGGAGATTAGTTCCTGCTCATGGTTGCAGAACTAAATTGTCTGATGGAAAAGATGATTATAAAAGATGAAATAACTAGGGTATATATAGAGTCTAACCCTAAAGAAATAAGGTAAAAGAAATATCCTAAAATTAATTAAGGAAAATAAGGAAAAAGGAAAATAAGAAATAAGGAAAAGAAATAAAAAGAAGGAAAATAACTAAAGATGACAAGGTAAAAGAACGGATCAAATTGTGCCAATTTGTTGTGCTGCTTGCTTCCATAAATCATTACGGCTTGCTTCAAATACGCCCAGCAGCTTCATTCCAGCCCAGCAGCTTCATTTCAGTCCGAACGGGCCGCTCCTTCTCGTGGGCTTCTCTAATCATCCTCAAGCCCATCTTCTTCAGATGCATATGAATTGAACGTGACTTCTTTAATTAACAATTCACACTCGTCACCTCCGCGCCCGCGGGTCCTTGTCTGCAACACGTTCATTTCTGTCTTCGACTCTTCTTCTTCGCTTCTGATCTTCATTTCTTCACTTCTTAATAAATATCTCAGAACATAATAATGACTCGAAACACATATAATAATACTCCTAAACTAATGTAATAATCCCTAGTTACGCTATACAAAGTGCAGCGTATCAAATACCCCCATACTTAGACTTTTACTCGTCCCGAGTAACTTACAGAAAAGCTACCCTTACAATGAAATGCTCAAAGCCTCAGGAAGTACAAGAATATCTCCTAGTGATTACATAACCAATAAACTCCTCCAAAACACACAAAACCCAACATCAACAATCAAGAACAATGTGATAAAATAAGCACATACCCAGAACTACACCTTATTCCTCCAAGTGGCCTACCCGAATCCTCCTATACGCCTCCTTCTTATGTCTCCATACGCCAAGATGATAAAGATCCTAAAACACTCAATTTTTTTATTTTTTATGACACTCATCTTGCTTGGGCGCCCTTTCGGGTTTTCATCCCAACCACTCAATAATTGTTCCAGGCTCACAAAACTCACATCACTCAAGACTTATTTTTGCCCCAGCCTAATGCCGGTCAAGCCACCTTCTTATTGCATAGATCTTGCTATCCAAGGATTTTGTATGCCTTTTTTCAATTTTTGTGGCTTTTTCATACAATATATATTCAATAAGCTCGTGCAGATACAACCAACACCCAAATAATTACATGTGAATACATTCTCCTCCCCCATACTTAAACATTGCATTGTCCTCAATGAAATGGAAGACATAAAAACGAACTCAGGGAAGGAGACAGAAGACTCACATACAAGGTCGGATGACCTTCCTCCAATAAAACTCAAAGTGTGGTAGAATGAGAAACTAGATGAGCACTAACTGTAATCCAATAATGCATAGCTCATCTAAAGTAAAAGAAAGAATACCTCCAATGTAGAAAGTGACCCAAACAAATCAACTCCTTGCAAAGAACATGGTCACCAAAAAGCTAAGCTCCAACGAATGTAGATCTAGAAAGATAGTACTAATGAAACAAAACTTGATGTAATACAATTCCTTACTTTCTTTTCTCTCATATTTTTTTTTTCTGCACTCTATTTTTTTTTTTAATCCGATATATTTTTTTTTTTTCTCGGAATGATTTTCGAATTTTCTTTTTTTTTTTCTCTTTTTTTTTTTTCTTTTTTTTTTTTTTTTTTTTTTTTTTTTAGACGGGAGAGAAGACTTACAGCGAGATTGGCTACTGACTGTAGCGGACCCTAAGCTTCGGTGATTTCCTCCTGTCCATAGAAAAACTAAAAAGAAAATTAAACCGAACAAAGACAAATAAAAACAAACTCAAACCTCGGGTTGCCTCCCGAGTAGCGCCTTATTTTATGTCGTGGCTCGACATGAAACTCAAGAGATTTAACTAACGTCATTTGGCTTTGTAAAAACAGTCTCCTGTCTGAATTCTCTCTTGAACCACTCATGGAACGCTTTGAATCTCGTCCCTCTTACCTTGACCACCTTGTCTCTAGCAATGAAGGTGGTTTCATTCACTTTCTCCTCCTTGACCGTATCAGGCGGCTGTTTAAGCTCAATGTCAAGTGCCTGTACACTAGACATCAATGGTATCTCGCCTGGCGAGGTCAGTAATGGAGGGCGATTGCCCAAAGGATGTGGAGAGAGCTTACCTTTAGGCTCTGGCTTAGCCTGACACTCCTGCATATTAGTAGACAAAACAATATCTACTTTTGGGGGCTCTAAGATATTCTCTAAAACAGGTTGCAATTTATCCTTACAAGTAGGCTTAATCACATCAATAGCACATAGAGAATTCTTATCAATGGGATCCATATCATATATATTATATTCTACCTTATCCCCATCAAACTCCATAGAGAGAGTCCCACTATTAACATCAATTTTCGTTTGTGCAGTTTTCATGAAAGGTCTACCTAACAGTATAGGTGTGACATTATTAGCATGCTCCATATCCAACACAAAGAAATCAGCAGGAAAAATCAGATCACCAACCATAACAAGAACATCCTCAACAACCCCTTTCGGGTACACAGTAGACCTATCAGCAAGTTGAATAACAGTTCCTGTTTTATGCAAGGGTCCTAAGCCTAGTGATTCATACAAAGAGTAAGGCAAAACATTGATTGATGCACCTAAATCTAGCATGGCTTTGTCAAATTTAGTTTCACCAATCACACATGGAATGCTAAATATGCCTGGATCACCACATTTCTTAGGCATGCGTTTTTGAAACACTGCAGAAACTTGTTCACTTATTTCAACTTTCTTCTTTCCTTTTAGTTTTTGATTTCTTTTGATAGTGCAAACTTCTTTCAAAAACTTAGCAAATCTAGGAATACTCTTGACAAGTTTAAGCAAAGGAATGTTTACCTCACACCTACTAAAGGTTTCGAAGATTTCTTTGTCGTCATCCAGCCTTCGAGTATCCTTCAACGCTTCAGGAAAGGGAGCAACAGGCTTCTGAGAAAATAGAGGTGGAAAATTCGGGCGAATATAATTATCAATATACTCGGGGGTCTCCTGGCGATCGCCATCAGCAACTGGCGCTCGCGGATGATTTTGCACCTCAGCTTCTGGAATGGAATGGCGATCGCCATCGCCATATGGCGATCGCGGTCGATATACAGAACCTGTTTTGCTCTCTGTAATCTCATGGCGATCGCCACTCAGATCTGGCGATCGCGGTTGTGGCACAGAACAGTCATTTAAAGTTTTTCCGCTCCTCAGGAACACTGCACTGACGTTTTCTCTCGGGTTTCTTACCTGTTCCCTGGCCTCTAATTTACTCACAGCTTGAGCAATCTGTCCTAACTGATTTTCAAGATTTTGGATGCTCGATTCCGTTTTAGCATTTTGTTGCATCACAGTTTGAGCTAAGGACTTGATCATATCTTCAACAGTCATGGAATTCTGAGGTCTAGGTTGCTGATAATTAAAATTATGAGAATCATACCTTGGCCTTGGTTGCCATCCACCAACAGCGTTTACCTCAGCATTCGGCTCTTGGAGTTGTTGACCACCACTTTGCAGCATAAAAGCCTTCATCATATCTTTCAGTTCATTCATATCACTTTGAATTTTAGCGGGATCAAGTGAACTTACTGACTGTGTTCTTTGCCTGCTACCAAACTGTCTTGAGCTCTCAGCTAATTCCTCAAACATTTCAGTAGCCTGAGGTATAGTCAATCTTAAAAAGTTACCTCCACATGATGCATTCACCATTCGACGATCCTCATCAATCAGCCCGCTGAATAAGTACATAAGAAGATCATGGTCAGTATAACTATGGAATGGGCAGCTTGAGCAAAGCTTCTTGAATCTCTCATAATATTCGTAGAGACTCTCAGTTGAATGTTGTTGAAGGTTTGTGATCTCCTTCTTCAAGCTGCTCAGCTTTGTGGCTGGAAAATATTTCTCTAAAAAGACCTTTTTCATCTTAGCCCATGTATCAATACTCCCTGGAGCTTGATAATAGAGCCAATCATTCGCAGCGTCTTTCAGAGAAAATCCGAAAGCTCTCAGCATGACCTGCTCCTCAGTAACACCTCTTGGCTTCATACTAGAACATATGGCATGGAATTGAGCCAAGTGTTTGTTGGGATCTTCTCCTGCTAAGCCATGGAAGTGTGGTAGCTCATGAATTAAACCAGCTTTTAATTCAAAGTTCACACCTTCTTCAATCTCAGGAAACTTCACTGCCAAAGGTTGTTGGTTTAAGTCTGGGGCAGTGAGTTGCCTCATAGTAGGCAATGGCGGTCCATGTCGATCACCCATCTCGTTATCTTGGTTCAGAGCTGCTCTTTGGTTCCGAAGGAACGTCCTTTCAATATCTGGGTCAAAGGAAACAAGAGATGAATCAGTAGCACGGGTCTGAACCATAAAGGTTCACACCAAACAGTTGATAATTTCACAATTAGCACAAAATTGGAATAATTCAATTCCCCGGCAACGGCGCCAAATTTGATGAGGCTAAAGTCGTAGTGCCAAATCAAAGAAATAAACTCTAAACACTAACTAGAGTATAGCAAGTAAGTAGAGGTCGAACCCAAGGGAATCAAAACACCAATCGCTATGCAGTCAAGCGAAATACCAACTAACAAACAAGTAACAAGTAACCAAGGGGGGGGTTTTGATTGTAAGAACACACAAGTAACCAGTAACAAGCAGAGGAAGTTTGGGTGAGGATATGATGAGAAGGGGTTTCACCTAGCAAGTATCCACACAACAGTCAATCAAGTTGATCATAGATTTATCTCAAGTTCTTATCAATCCTAGGGAATGTTCCTATTCCAATCTTTAATATATCAGCAGGCCAACCGGTCCTGATAATACTTACTATTCAACAATCAGGGAAACCTCTCAAGATTAGATGAAATAGCAGCAAAGGGCACAAGAATTATAAGGATGCATGCAATAACTTACAACCGTCAAGTATTAACATGCAATCAATTCTCTTTCATAAAAGCAATCAACTACCAGATCATGCAGATATGAGCGCTACAATGACAAGGAATTCCACCGTATATTCCTAGTCTAGCAATAGAAAACTATCAATCAAACTAGGTGATCAAGCTAGCAAAACTAATAGAAATCAATAGATGAAGAACAAGAGAATTAATACAAACCCATAGGAAAAGAACAAGAGTTTAGAAATCTCACAACTTAATAACTGAAGGCTTCAACCGCTAGGTAAAACAATGGAGATTAGTTCCTGCTCATGGTTGCAGAACTAAATTGTCTGATGGAAAAGATGATTATAAAAGATGAAATAACTAGGGTATATATAGAGTCTAACCCTAAAGAAATAAGGTAAAAGAAATATCCTAAAATTAATTAAGGAAAATAAGGAAAAAGGAAAATAAGAAATAAGGAAAAGAAATAAAAAGAAGGAAAATAACTAAAGATGACAAGGTAAAAGAACGGATCAAATTGTGCCAATTTGTTGTGCTGCTTGCTTCCATAAATCATTACGGCTTGCTTCAAATACGCCCAGCAGCTTCATTCCAGCCCAGCAGCTTCATTTCAGTCCGAACGGGCCGCTCCTTCTCGTGGGCTTCTCTAATCATCCTCAAGCCCATCTTCTTCAGATGCATATGAATTGAACGTGACTTCTTTAATTAACAATTCACACTCGTCACCTCCGCGCCCGCGGGTCCTTGTCTGCAACACGTTCATTTCTGTCTTCGACTCTTCTTCTTCGCTTCTGATCTTCATTTCTTCACTTCTTAATAAATATCTCAGAACATAATAATGACTCGAAACACATATAATAATACTCCTAAACTAATGTAATAATCCCTAGTTACGCTATACAAAGTGCAGCGTATCAAATACCCCCATACTTAGACTTTTACTCGTCCCGAGTAACTTACAGAAAAGCTACCCTTACAATGAAATGCTCAAAGCCTCAGGAAGTACAAGAATATCTCCTAGTGATTACATAACCAATAAACTCCTCCAAAACACACAAAACCCAACATCAACAATCAAGAACAATGTGATAAAATAAGCACATACCCAGAACTACACCTTATTCCTCCAAGTGGCCTACCCGAATCCTCCTATACGCCTCCTTCTTATGTCTCCATACGCCAAGATGATAAAGATCCTAAAACACTCAATTTTTTTATTTTTTATGACACTCATCTTGCTTGGGCGCCCTTTCGGGTTTTCATCCCAACCACTCAATAATTGTTCCAGGCTCACAAAACTCACATCACTCAAGACTTATTTTTGCCCCAGCCTAATGCCGGTCAAGCCACCTTCTTATTGCATAGATCTTGCTATCCAAGGATTTTGTATGCCTTTTTTCAATTTTTGTGGCTTTTTCATACAATATATATTCAATAAGCTCGTGCAGATACAACCAACACCCAAATAATTACATGTGAATACATTCTCCTCCCCCATACTTAAACATTGCATTGTCCTCAATGAAATGGAAGACATAAAAACGAACTCAGGGAAGGAGACAGAAGACTCACATACAAGGTCGGATGACCTTCCTCCAATAAAACTCAAAGTGTGGTAGAATGAGAAACTAGATGAGCACTAACTGTAATCCAATAATGCATAGCTCATCTAAAGTAAAAGAAAGAATACCTCCAATGTAGAAAGTGACCCAAACAAATCAACTCCTTGCAAAGAACATGGTCACCAAAAAGCTAAGCTCCAACGAATGTAGATCTAGAAAGATAGTACTAATGAAACAAAACTTGATGTAATACAATTCCTTACTTTCTTTTCTCTCATATTTTTTTTTTCTGCACTCTATTTTTTTTTTTAATCCGATATATTATTTTTTTTTCTCGGAATGATTTTCGAATTTTCTTTTTTTTTTTCTCTTTTTTTTTTTTCTTTTTTTTTTTTTTTTTTTTTTTTTTTTTAGACGGGAGAGAAGACTTACAGCGAGATTGGCTACTGACTGTAGCGGACCCTAAGCTTCGGTGATTTCCTCCTGTCCATAGAAAAACTAAAAAGAAAATTAAACCGAACAAAGACAAATAAAAACAAACTCAAACCTCGGGTTGCCTCCCGAGTAGCGCCTTATTTTATGTCGTGGCTCGACATGAAACTCAAGAGATTTAACTAACGCCATTTGGCTTTGTAAAAACAGTCTCCTGTCTGAATTCTCTCTTGAACCACTCATGGAACGCTTTGAATCTCGTCCCTCTTACCTTGACCACCTTGTCTCTAGCAATGAAGGTGGTTTCATTCACTTTCTCCTCCTTGACCGTATCAGGCGGCTGTTTAAGCTCAATGTCAAGTGCCTGTACACTAGACATCAATGGTATCTCGCCTGGCGAGGTCAGTAATGGAGGGCGATTGCCCAAAGGATGTGGAGAGAGCTTACCTTTAGGCTCTGGCTTAGCCTGACACTCCTGCATATTAGTAGACAAAACAATATCTACTTTTGGGGGCTCTAAGATATTCTCTAAAACAGGTTGCAATTTATCCTTACAAGTAGGCTTAATCACATCAATAGCACATAGAGAATTCTTATCAATGGGATCCATATCATATATATTATATTCTACCTTATCCCCATCAAACTCCATAGAGAGAGTCCCACTATTAACATCAATTTTCGTTTGTGCAGTTTTCATGAAAGGTCTACCTAACAGTATAGGTGTGACATTATTAGCATGCTCCATATCCAACACAAAGAAATCAGCAGGAAAAATCAGATCACCAACCATAACAAGAACATCCTCAACAACCCCTTTCGGGTACACAGTAGACCTATCAGCAAGTTGAATAACAGTTCCTGTTTTATGCAAGGGTCCTAAGCCTAGTGATTCATACAAAGAGTAAGGCAAAACATTGATTGATGCACCTAAATCTAGCATGGCTTTGTCAAATTTAGTTTCACCAATCACACATGGAATGCTAAATATGCCTGGATCACCACATTTCTTAGGCATGCGTTTTTGAAACACTGCAGAAACTTGTTCACTTATTTCAACTTTCTTCTTTCCTTTTAGTTTTTGATTTCTTTTGATAGTGCAAACTTCTTTCAAAAACTTAGCAAATCTAGGAATACTCTTGACAAGTTTAAGCAAAGGAATGTTTACCTCACACCTACTAAAGGTTTCGAAGATTTCTTTGTCGTCATCCAGCCTTCGAGTATCCTTCAACGCTTCAGGAAAGGGAGCAACAGGCTTCTGAGAAAATAGAGGTGGAAAATTCGGGCGAATATAATTATCAATATACTCGGGGGTCTCCTGGCGATCGCCATCAGCAACTGGCGCTCGCGGATGATTTTGCACCTCAGCTTCTGGAATGGAATGGCGATCGCCATCGCCATATGGCGATCGCGGTCGATATACAGAACCTGTTTTGCTCTCTGTAATCTCATGGCGATCGCCACTCAGATCTGGCGATCGCGGTTGTGGCACAGAACAGTCATTTAAAGTTTTTCCGCTCCTCAGGAACACTGCACTGACGTTTTCTCTCGGGTTTCTTACCTGTTCCCTGGCCTCTAATTTACTCACAGCTTGAGCAATCTGTCCTAACTGATTTTCAAGATTTTGGATGCTCGATTCCGTTTTAGCATTTTGTTGCATCACAGTTTGAGCTAAGGACTTGATCATATCTTCAACAGTCATGGAATTCTGAGGTCTAGGTTGCTGATAATTAAAATTATGAGAATCATACCTTGGCCTTGGTTGCCATCCACCAACAGCGTTTACCTCAGCATTCGGCTCTTGGAGTTGTTGACCACCACTTTGCAGCATAAAAGCCTTCATCATATCTTTCAGTTCATTCATATCACTTTGAATTTTAGCGGGATCAAGTGAACTTACTGACTGTGTTCTTTGCCTGCTACCAAACTGTCTTGAGCTCTCAGCTAATTCCTCAAACATTTCAGTAGCCTGAGGTATAGTCAATCTTAAAAAGTTACCTCCACATGATGCATTCACCATTCGACGATCCTCATCAATCAGCCCGCTGAATAAGTACATAAGAAGATCATGGTCAGTATAACTATGGAATGGGCAGCTTGAGCAAAGCTTCTTGAATCTCTCATAATATTCGTAGAGACTCTCAGTTGAATGTTGTTGAAGGTTTGTGATCTCCTTCTTCAAGCTGCTCAGCTTTGTGGCTGGAAAATATTTCTCTAAAAAGACCTTTTTCATCTTAGCCCATGTATCAATACTCCCTGGAGCTTGATAATAGAGCCAATCATTCGCAGCGTCTTTCAGAGAAAATCCGAAAGCTCTCAGCATGACCTGCTCCTCAGTAACACCTCTTGGCTTCATACTAGAACATATGGCATGGAATTGAGCCAAGTGTTTGTTGGGATCTTCTCCTGCTAAGCCATGGAAGTGTGGTAGCTCATGAATTAAACCAGCTTTTAATTCAAAGTTCACACCTTCTTCAATCTCAGGAAACTTCACTGCCAAAGGTTGTTGGTTTAAGTCTGGGGCAGTGAGTTGCCTCATAGTAGGCAATGGCGGTCCATGTCGATCACCCATCTCGTTATCTTGGTTCAGAGCTGCTCTTTGGTTCCGAAGGAACGTCCTTTCAATATCTGGGTCAAAGGAAACAAGAGATGAATCAGTAGCACGGGTCTGAACCATAAAGGTTCACACCAAACAGTTGATAATTTCACAATTAGCACAAAATTGGAATAATTCAATTCCCCGGCAACGGCGCCAAATTTGATGAGGCTAAAGTCGTAGTGCCAAATCAAAGAAATAAACTCTAAACACTAACTAGAGTATAGCAAGTAAGTAGAGGTCGAACCCAAGGGAATCAAAACACCAATCGCTATGCAGTCAAGCGAAATACCAACTAACAAACAAGTAACAAGTAACCAAGGGGGGGGTTTTGATTGTAAGAACACACAAGTAACCAGTAACAAGCAGAGGAAGTTTGGGTGAGGATATGATGAGAAGGGGTTTCACCTAGCAAGTATCCACACAACAGTCAATCAAGTTGATCATAGATTTATCTCAAGTTCTTATCAATCCTAGGGAATGTTCCTATTCCAATCTTTAATATATCAGCAGGCCAACCGGTCCTGATAATACTTACTATTCAACAATCAGGGAAACCTCTCAAGATTAGATGAAATAGCAGCAAAGGGCACAAGAATTATAAGGATGCATGCAATAACTTACAACCGTCAAGTATTAACATGCAATCAATTCTCTTTCATAAAAGCAATCAACTACCAGATCATGCAGATATGAGCGCTACAATGACAAGGAATTCCACCGTATATTCCTAGTCTAGCAATAGAAAACTATCAATCAAACTAGGTGATCAAGCTAGCAAAACTAATAGAAATCAATAGATGAAGAACAAGAGAATTAATACAAACCCATAGGAAAAGAACAAGAGTTTAGAAATCTCACAACTTAATAACTGAAGGCTTCAACCGCTAGGTAAAACAATGGAGATTAGTTCCTGCTCATGGTTGCAGAACTAAATTGTCTGATGGAAAAGATGATTATAAAAGATGAAATAACTAGGGTATATATAGAGTCTAACCCTAAAGAAATAAGGTAAAAGAAATATCCTAAAATTAATTAAGGAAAATAAGGAAAAAGGAAAATAAGAAATAAGGAAAAGAAATAAAAAGAAGGAAAATAACTAAAGATGACAAGGTAAAAGAACGGATCAAATTGTGCCAATTTGTTGTGCTGCTTGCTTCCATAAATCATTACGGCTTGCTTCAAATACGCCCAGCAGCTTCATTCCAGCCCAGCAGCTTCATTTCAGTCCGAACGGGCCGCTCCTTCTCGTGGGCTTCTCTAATCATCCTCAAGCCCATCTTCTTCAGATGCATATGAATTGAACGTGACTTCTTTAATTAACAATTCACACTCGTCACCTCCGCGCCCGCGGGTCCTTGTCTGCAACACGTTCATTTCTGTCTTCGACTCTTCTTCTTCGCTTCTGATCTTCATTTCTTCACTTCTTAATAAATATCTCAGAACATAATAATGACTCGAAACACATATAATAATACTCCTAAACTAATGTAATAATCCCTAGTTACGCTATACAAAGTGCAGCGTATCAAATACCCCCATACTTAGACTTTTACTCGTCCCGAGTAACTTACAGAAAAGCTACCCTTACAATGAAATGCTCAAAGCCTCAGGAAGTACAAGAATATCTCCTAGTGATTACATAACCAATAAACTCCTCCAAAACACACAAAACCCAACATCAACAATCAAGAACAATGTGATAAAATAAGCACATACCCAGAACTACACCTTATTCCTCCAAGTGGCCTACCCGAATCCTCCTATACGCCTCCTTCTTATGTCTCCATACGCCAAGATGATAAAGATCCTAAAACACTCAATTTTTTTATTTTTTATGACACTCATCTTGCTTGGGCGCCCTTTCGGGTTTTCATCCCAACCACTCAATAATTGTTCCAGGCTCACAAAACTCACATCACTCAAGACTTATTTTTGCCCCAGCCTAATGCCGGTCAAGCCACCTTCTTATTGCATAGATCTTGCTATCCAAGGATTTTGTATGCCTTTTTTCAATTTTTGTGGCTTTTTCATACAATATATATTCAATAAGCTCGTGCAGATACAACCAACACCCAAATAATTACATGTGAATACATTCTCCTCCCCCATACTTAAACATTGCATTGTCCTCAATGAAATGGAAGACATAAAAACGAACTCAGGGAAGGAGACAGAAGACTCACATACAAGGTCGGATGACCTTCCTCCAATAAAACTCAAAGTGTGGTAGAATGAGAAACTAGATGAGCACTAACTGTAATCCAATAATGCATAGCTCATCTAAAGTAAAAGAAAGAATACCTCCAATGTAGAAAGTGACCCAAACAAATCAACTCCTTGCAAAGAACATGGTCACCAAAAAGCTAAGCTCCAACGAATGTAGATCTAGAAAGATAGTACTAATGAAACAAAACTTGATGTAATACAATTCCTTACTTTCTTTTCTCTCATATTTTTTTTTTCTGCACTCTATTTTTTTTTTTAATCCGATATATTATTTTTTTTTCTCGGAATGATTTTCGAATTTTCTTTTTTTTTTTCTCTTTTTTTTTTTTCTTTTTTTTTTTTTTTTTTTTTTTTTTTTTAGACGGGAGAGAAGACTTACAGCGAGATTGGCTACTGACTGTAGCGGACCCTAAGCTTCGGTGATTTCCTCCTGTCCATAGAAAAACTAAAAAGAAAATTAAACCGAACAAAGACAAATAAAAACAAACTCAAACCTCGGGTTGCCTCCCGAGTAGCGCCTTATTTTATGTCGTGGCTCGACATGAAACTCAAGAGATTTAACTAACGCCATTTGGCTTTGTAAAAACAGTCTCCTGTCTGAATTCTCTCTTGAACCACTCATGGAACGCTTTGAATCTCGTCCCTCTTACCTTGACCACCTTGTCTCTAGCAATGAAGGTGGTTTCATTCACTTTCTCCTCCTTGACCGTATCAGGCGGCTGTTTAAGCTCAATGTCAAGTGCCTGTACACTAGACATCAATGGTATCTCGCCTGGCGAGGTCAGTAATGGAGGGCGATTGCCCAAAGGATGTGGAGAGAGCTTACCTTTAGGCTCTGGCTTAGCCTGACACTCCTGCATATTAGTAGACAAAACAATATCTACTTTTGGGGGCTCTAAGATATTCTCTAAAACAGGTTGCAATTTATCCTTACAAGTAGGCTTAATCACATCAATAGCACATAGAGAATTCTTATCAATGGGATCCATATCATATATATTATATTCTACCTTATCCCCATCAAACTCCATAGAGAGAGTCCCACTATTAACATCAATTTTCGTTTGTGCAGTTTTCATGAAAGGTCTACCTAACAGTATAGGTGTGACATTATTAGCATGCTCCATATCCAACACAAAGAAATCAGCAGGAAAAATCAGATCACCAACCATAACAAGAACATCCTCAACAACCCCTTTCGGGTACACAGTAGACCTATCAGCAAGTTGAATAACAGTTCCTGTTTTATGCAAGGGTCCTAAGCCTAGTGATTCATACAAAGAGTAAGGCAAAACATTGATTGATGCACCTAAATCTAGCATGGCTTTGTCAAATTTAGTTTCACCAATCACACATGGAATGCTAAATATGCCTGGATCACCACATTTCTTAGGCATGCGTTTTTGAAACACTGCAGAAACTTGTTCACTTATTTCAACTTTCTTCTTTCCTTTTAGTTTTTGATTTCTTTTGATAGTGCAAACTTCTTTCAAAAACTTAGCAAATCTAGGAATACTCTTGACAAGTTTAAGCAAAGGAATGTTTACCTCACACCTACTAAAGGTTTCGAAGATTTCTTTGTCGTCATCCAGCCTTCGAGTATCCTTCAACGCTTCAGGAAAGGGAGCAACAGGCTTCTGAGAAAATAGAGGTGGAAAATTCGGGCGAATATAATTATCAATATACTCGGGGGTCTCCTGGCGATCGCCATCAGCAACTGGCGCTCGCGGATGATTTTGCACCTCAGCTTCTGGAATGGAATGGCGATCGCCATCGCCATATGGCGATCGCGGTCGATATACAGAACCTGTTTTGCTCTCTGTAATCTCATGGCGATCGCCACTCAGATCTGGCGATCGCGGTTGTGGCACAGAACAGTCATTTAAAGTTTTTCCGCTCCTCAGGAACACTGCACTGACGTTTTCTCTCGGGTTTCTTACCTGTTCCCTGGCCTCTAATTTACTCACAGCTTGAGCAATCTGTCCTAACTGATTTTCAAGATTTTGGATGCTCGATTCCGTTTTAGCATTTTGTTGCATCACAGTTTGAGCTAAGGACTTGATCATATCTTCAACAGTCATGGAATTCTGAGGTCTAGGTTGCTGATAATTAAAATTATGAGAATCATACCTTGGCCTTGGTTGCCATCCACCAACAGCGTTTACCTCAGCATTCGGCTCTTGGAGTTGTTGACCACCACTTTGCAGCATAAAAGCCTTCATCATATCTTTCAGTTCATTCATATCACTTTGAATTTTAGCGGGATCAAGTGAACTTACTGACTGTGTTCTTTGCCTGCTACCAAACTGTCTTGAGCTCTCAGCTAATTCCTCAAACATTTCAGTAGCCTGAGGTATAGTCAATCTTAAAAAGTTACCTCCACATGATGCATTCACCATTCGACGATCCTCATCAATCAGCCCGCTGAATAAGTACATAAGAAGATCATGGTCAGTATAACTATGGAATGGGCAGCTTGAGCAAAGCTTCTTGAATCTCTCATAATATTCGTAGAGACTCTCAGTTGAATGTTGTTGAAGGTTTGTGATCTCCTTCTTCAAGCTGCTCAGCTTTGTGGCTGGAAAATATTTCTCTAAAAAGACCTTTTTCATCTTAGCCCATGTATCAATACTCCCTGGAGCTTGATAATAGAGCCAATCATTCGCAGCGTCTTTCAGAGAAAATCCGAAAGCTCTCAGCATGACCTGCTCCTCAGTAACACCTCTTGGCTTCATACTAGAACATATGGCATGGAATTGAGCCAAGTGTTTGTTGGGATCTTCTCCTGCTAAGCCATGGAAGTGTGGTAGCTCATGAATTAAACCAGCTTTTAATTCAAAGTTCACACCTTCTTCAATCTCAGGAAACTTCACTGCCAAAGGTTGTTGGTTTAAGTCTGGGGCAGTGAGTTGCCTCATAGTAGGCAATGGCGGTCCATGTCGATCACCCATCTCGTTATCTTGGTTCAGAGCTGCTCTTTGGTTCCGAAGGAACGTCCTTTCAATATCTGGGTCAAAGGAAACAAGAGATGAATCAGTAGCACGGGTCTGAACCATAAAGGTTCACACCAAACAGTTGATAATTTCACAATTAGCACAAAATTGGAATAATTCAATTCCCCGGCAACGGCGCCAAATTTGATGAGGCTAAAGTCGTAGTGCCAAATCAAAGAAATAAACTCTAAACACTAACTAGAGTATAGCAAGTAAGTAGAGGTCGAACCCAAGGGAATCAAAACACCAATCGCTATGCAGTCAAGCGAAATACCAACTAACAAACAAGTAACAAGTAACCAAGGGGGGGGTTTTGATTGTAAGAACACACAAGTAACCAGTAACAAGCAGAGGAAGTTTGGGTGAGAATATGATGAGAAGGGGTTTCACCTAGCAAGTATCCACACAACAGTCAATCAAGTTGATCATAGATTTATCTCAAGTTCTTATCAATCCTAGGGAATGTTCCTATTCCAATCTTTAATATATCAGCAGGCCAACCGGTCCTGATAATACTTACTATTCAACAATCAGGGAAACCTCTCAAGATTAGATGAAATAGCAGCAAAGGGCACAAGAATTATAAGGATGCATGCAATAACTTACAACCGTCAAGTATTAACATGCAATCAATTCTCTTTCATAAAAGCAATCAACTACCAGATCATGCAGATATGAGCGCTACAATGACAAGGAATTCCACCGTATATTCCTAGTCTAGCAATAGAAAACTATCAATCAAACTAGGTGATCAAGCTAGCAAAACTAATAGAAATCAATAGATGAAGAACAAGAGAATTAATACAAACCCATAGGAAAAGAACAAGAGTTTAGAAATCTCACAACTTAATAACTGAAGGCTTCAACCGCTAGGTAAAACAATGGAGATTAGTTCCTGCTCATGGTTGCAGAACTAAATTGTCTGATGGAAAAGATGATTATAAAAGATGAAATAACTAGGGTATATATAGAGTCTAACCCTAAAGAAATAAGGTAAAAGAAATATCCTAAAATTAATTAAGGAAAATAAGGAAAAAGGAAAATAAGAAATAAGGAAAAGAAATAAAAAGAAGGAAAATAACTAAAGATGACAAGGTAAAAGAACGGATCAAATTGTGCCAATTTGTTGTGCTGCTTGCTTCCATAAATCATTACGGCTTGCTTCAAATACGCCCAGCAGCTTCATTCCAGCCCAGCAGCTTCATTTCAGTCCGAACGGGCCGCTCCTTCTCGTGGGCTTCTCTAATCATCCTCAAGCCCATCTTCTTCAGATGCATATGAATTGAACGTGACTTCTTTAATTAACAATTCACACTCGTCACCTCCGCGCCCGCGGATCCTTGTCTGCAACACGTTCATTTCTGTCTTCGACTCTTCTTCTTCGCTTCTGATCTTCATTTCTTCACTTCTTAATAAATATCTCAGAACATAATAATGACTCGAAACACATATAATAATACTCCTAAACTAATGTAATAATCCCTAGTTACGCTATACAAAGTGCAGCGTATCAACAGGACAAATCAAGGGAGATTCCAGGACTCTGTCTCTTCAAAATTAGGGGCTTTAGGCCTCCAATCATCCATGGACCACCTTCAAGAATTTTAATCAGATCTTCCTCACTAGCAAATCTAAAGATATAGAGCCCTTTCTCATTAAGGTAAAGCTTAGGAGACACCACATTAGTCCACTTGGAGAGGATGAATCTTTCCATTGTTCGATAGGGAATACTACCTCCCATTGGAGCTCCAACCAAGCTTAAATTCCATTTCTTTTCCAATGGAGCAACTTCTTCACTCGTAAAATCTATGATACCACTCTTGTATCCATCAATAAATTTCAGCTTAAGATTGGTGGGGGGTGGATTGTGAGCTCCTGCAACTTGACAGTAAGAGGGCCGAAGATTATGAGCTGGAGGAGCAGTAGAGACGGGATAGCGGTTAGTCTTCGAGGGACCAGCATTGGTGGCAGTACCAGACGGAAGAGGAAGAAGTGGTGGAAGCTGGGAACCCACGGAGGCAACAACAACAGCAGAAACAATCACAGAAGCAGCGGCAACAACGGAAACAGAACCTGAGACCGGGGAGGAGTGGGCAGGAGGAGAAGCAGCAGAAGGGGCAGGAACCTTAGTAGCGGCGTCGACTACGAGAGGCTTGGCGAGAGGCTTAGCAGCGGGTAAGGTGGAAGGGAGAGCTGGGAAATCTGAGTCGTCGTCGAGGAGGAGTGGGTCTATGGTAGGGACAAGGGGGGTATGGGTTACAGGGGGAGGGCGCGAAGGAGTCGGGAGTTGACGTTGCGGATGAGCTCAGCAGGCACTGCCGAGAAGGGAGAGTCTGAATCGGGAGAGGCAGAGGAAGAAGGGGAGTCGGTGTTGGTGTTGGGGGGCGGAGGAGAGGGTGGGTTGGGTCCGGGCGAGTTGGCTAGGGGGAGGTAGGCAGAGAGCTTGATAGAACGTTGCTTCTTCTTCTTGGTTTTCTTGGAGCTGCCCATGGCGGCGGAAGAGGAGCAGCAAGGAAATTGGTGGAACAAACCCTAACTCACTTTGGAAGAGAGGCGCGTGAGGCGCGTAACACCAAGGAGGATTGGTGACATGATTCAATGCCAATGCTCAGATACTGAAAAACAAAACAAAGAATCCAAATTGAAGCATATGACTCTCGAAAAGCAACAAAGACATGTAATGAAGTTACCTTAACGAAGAAGGACGTCACGCTCAGCCTTTGAAGATTCCTAAAACCGTCAAGAAACTTGATATAATTACACAGCGGAGTTTCTTCTTGTAGAAGATCAATTGAGGAAAAATAATCACTTAATCCAACCATACTCAGGTGAGTTAGAAGTGGAGCGTATAGGCGTATCTTTGTGTTACCAAATACTATTATTAGAAGCTTGATATTGGAGCTCATCTTCTCCAACACTCAGATACTTTTTTTGGTTTCCCACTCTAGTTCAACGGTTAGGGGACTTCCCTACTACCCTTACATCTAGAGTTCGAGCTACGTGGGTGGCTCTCCCATCAAATAATCTTGTTCTGATGTTAAGCTCGCCTAGATTAGGAGCCCCAATAAGAAGACGAGCAACCACCAAGATCTGTTTTGCATCTTGAAAATCAACTTCGTGTAGTTCAATAAACTTGAGGTTGTGAAATACCTGTGATTTAGTGCCAACACTCAGATACTGACACATACAAAAATGACAAAACAAAATAAGCATGAATCTGAATTAATGACCAGTACCACACATTTAAGTAGATGAGACTCAAGGAGTTTTTCAAAAATAAATATAACACAAAGATCGGAGGGAAGCAATTTATTTGATAGCTACCTTTGGGAACTCGCAGTATCCACTCAGCTTTTCAAGAACAGTAATACCACCAAGGAGGTTAATATAATGACGAAATGAAGTTTTTTGTTGCTGATGTTCAGCTGTGAGATAAGTCATTTCTACTGATATTTCAGCTAGAAGAGGAGCATACAACGATATTTTTCTACAATTAGCTGATGATCTTAACCACTTGAGATTTGGAGCAATAATACTCAGCTCTGATGCAGTAAACTCAATTAAGGTGAATCTCTCAAGAAGCAGACAAATTGAAACAAGATTTTTTAATCCATAATGAGACAGTGAAACCTGATTTAGACTAAGGCACTTCAAGAACAAGAATCCATTGAAGTTAGGAGGTGGTGGATCCAATTTTCCCTTGTAAAGCTCCAATTTGGTCAAATTCTTACAAGAATATATACTAGAGCGCACCAACTGCGGCCAACTAAAATGGTCATAGCTAACTCTTTGATGCCCTTCTTAGACACACAAAATACCTATTCATCAATGTGAGATTGACTTGATCGAATCAGATTACCAAATGCATGCAAGAACAAATGCAGAATGTAAATGACACAGTGAGTTGTTATCGAGGTTCGGACTCAGCCTATTCCTCGTGGCCTCAAGATTAATGGCCAAATCCACTAAGTAGATCACAAACATACAAGAGAGCACAACTCTAAGTTCAGATCAAATACACAAGAACAGAGATAACAACAATCTGTAAAAGCAAGAGAAGAGAAACTCCCTAAACCAAGCGTATGACCAAATCTCCTCTAAACCTCAACTCCGTCCAGCATCTGCTAGCTTCACCACTCGTCAAGGCCTCCAACTTCAAGCAAGAACACAATCCACTCGAAGTTATCTCTAGAAGCAAAAGCTTTGCTTCTGTCGAGATCCATCTCTCGATACACAGTCAAGAACACTCAGAAAACCCAAACCCTAGCACAAGCTCTCTTTCACAGATGGAGGCAGAGAAGAAGAATGAATTCGATGAGAGAGAAAACCAGGGTTAAAGCCTTATATACCTCAACCCAACAAGTGAAACGCGGAGCTCCAGCTACCTCAAAACGGGTCGAGTCGAGCACCTGGATCACAGCTGGCTTTTGGGCCTCTTCCAATGGGCCAAGCCCAATTACAGATTATAAACCTCTATCCTAACTATGCATAAACGATCTGAACAAAAAACACATAAGGATTGATCATCACACATGACAATGATCCATTACAATTTGCCCTCTTGATTGTCATAAGACCTACTCAGCCTAGTTCTAACTGTAACACACAACCGTTCTAAACTAGGAGTGGATTCTGGTACATCTACCATCGTCGACCAATGCTCACACTTCATCAAGGAACACTCCAAATGTGCAGGAAGTCCCTACAAAATGCAAACATGTCAGCTGTCACAATCTTAGTACCAAAATCTGCACGATTCAAGTCACCTTTAATCTTAGTAACCACAATCTGTTTCTTCTCAATTAGATCTCTAATAAAACGATGCCTCACATCAATGTGTTTAGACCTTTCATGATAAACAGGATTTTTACATAAGTACAAGGCACTCTGACTATCCATATGTAATACAGGTACATAAGTGGCACACTGGATTTCATTCAATATTCCAGTTAGCCACACAGCTTCCTTAGCAGCTTCAGTAGCAGCTATGTACTCAGCCTCAGTAGAGGAGAGTGCCACAACTGACTGTTGCTGTGTCTTCCAGGAAATGCAATTTCCTGCCCAAGTATAAAAGTAGGAGGTAGTGGACTTTCTAGTGTCTTTGTTACTAGCATAGTCAGAATCCACATACCCAAACAACTCATTTCTAGATGTATGTTCACCATACACTAGACACAAGTCTTTGGTCCCACTAATATACCTTAGAGCATATTTCATGGCCAACCAGTGGTCATTACCTGGATTGGACATGAACCTGCTTAACACACTGATTGCAAAAGCAAGATCTAGTCGTGTACACAACATTGCATACATGACATATCCCACTTCCACATCATAAGGCACACTAGACATTTGCTCTATTTCTTTAGGATCAGTAGGACAACTATTCTTACTTAACTTCAGATGCCCTCCTAAGGGTATAGAGGTGGGCTTTGAGTTATCCATACTGAATTTATCCAGAACTTTCTGAACATACTCAGTCTGAGATAATCTCATGAGCTTACTCTTCTTATCTCTAACAATTCTAACACCTAGAATCATCTGGGCAGGACCCAAGTCCTTCATGTCAAAATGCAACTTTAAGTCTCTCTTAACACCAGAAATAGAAACTTTATAGTTACTAATAAGAAGAATGTCATCCACATAAAGAAGCACATACAAGGGAGAACTAGTCTTAACACCCTTAAAATAAAGGCAAGTGTCATAACTGCTTCTGTGAAAATCTAGTTGTTTCATGCAAGCATCAAATTTTAAGTTCCACTGTCTAGGTGATTGTTTCAACCCATAGATAGATCTTTTTAACAGACAAGCATGATCAGGATTTTTAGTGTCAATAAAACCCTTAGGTTGTCTCATGTAAATTGTTTCATCCAATTCACCATGTAAGAAGGCAGTCTTAACATCCATTTCTTCTAGTTCCCAATCAAAAACAGTGCACATAGCAAGCAAAAGTGTCATGGTCTTATACTTAACTACAGGAGCAAATATTTCATTGTAGTCTATGCCTTCTCTTTGAGTAAATCCTTTGGCCACTAATCTAGCTCTATATCTAGGAGGATCCTTAGAACTATTACCCTCTTTTATTTTGTAAATCCATTTACAGTGAATGAGCCTAGCATTTTCAGGTTTGGGCACTAAAGTCCAAGTTTTATTAGTCATCATAGACTCTATTTCATCATTCATAGCACTAAGCCATTTCTTAGATTCTAAACACCTAGCAGCTTGCTCATAAGTATCAGGGGTATAGTTATTATTGATCACATTAGCAGTCATAAAGGCATAGTCAACAAGGCCAGTACACATAGCAACAACTTCAGCATTATTCACAGAAAACTTTTTATTTGGAATCCTCGGTCTAGGAGCTCTATCCCTAGTTAGTTGATATTCATTCAAGTCATGCACATCATTAGAGTTATCATTCTCAGACACCACAGTGTTTTCATTGTGCACATCAGAAGACTGTAAAGGAATATTAATGCTAGATGAGGATACTTCCCTGTTTCCTTCCCCTAAATGTTGAGGGTTGTTGCTGTTTGTGTCACTATCAACTTCCAGGCTGGTTTTGTTTGAGCCTGGTTCAGCTGCCCTTGGATCTTCTTCAGATTCATTTTGACTCATAGAGGGGTGTCCTAGGTCGAACTCCTCTTCTCCTGGGACTTCACTTGGTCCTTCAGGTATGTAGAATTGGTTTCTAGTCACCACTTCTACACTTTCTGCTTCTTTGGTACCTGTACTCTTGGTAGCATTGGTTAGAATATTTTTATAATGAAAATCTTTTTCATTAAATGTGACACTCCTAGACAAGATCACTTTATAGCCATGAGGTTGAATTATAAGCAACTTATATCTTTTTACTCCCTCAGGGTAACCCAAAATGATACACTTCTGAGCTCTTGGTTTTAATTTTCCTTGAGAAATTTGTGAATAGGCAGTACAACCAAATGGTCTCAAATGAGATATACTTGGTTTTCTGTCAGTCCACATTTCTTGAGGAGTCTTAAAATCAATAACAGAAGAGGGTGATCTATTTATGAGGTAGGAGGCTGTTGTGACAGCTTCTCCCCACAAGGAATGTTTTAATCCTGAACTTATTAGCATGCATCTAGCCTTTTCTAATAGAGTTCTATTCATTCTTTCTGCAGTACCATTTTGTTGGGGTGTTCCAGGCACTGTTAAGTGTCTTTTGACCCCTTCTTGAGTACAAAAATCATTAAACAAGTGATTACAAAATTCAAGGCCATTATCTGTTCTAAGGCACTTTAGTTTCAAGTCATATTGTTTTTCTACATCAAATTTCCAGTTCTTAAAGACAGAGAATGCTTCATCCTTAGTTTTTAATAAGTAAATCCACACTTTCCTAGAGTAGTGATCAATAAAAGATATAAAACACCTCTTACCATCTACAGTACTTACCTGAGCTGGACCCCACAAATCGGAGTGCACATACTCCAGGGGTTTGCTGGCTACATAAGAAGATCTAGAAAAAGAATTATTAGTTTTCTTTCCAAAAATACAATCTTCACAGAAACTTAAGTCCACTGGTTTTTTTATCAATTAAACCATGTTTATACAGATAGTTCAGGCCCTTATTACCTATGTGTCCCATCCAATTGTGCCAAGCTTTTGTTTGGTCTAAGGTCAGAACATTATCCATTTTGGAGAGATTTAACTCAGGTGTAGTTATAACATGATACAACCCACCCCTTTTAATTCTCTTAATAAGAGTTGTCCCATTTTTTATGACTTCCCTTATACCATTATGAGTAATAATCTGACACTTAAGGTCATCAAAAACTGACTCAGATAATAAGTTTCTTCTTAATTCTGGAACCCACCTAACATTTTGAAGGATCCTAATCTTTCCATCATGCATAGTTAGTGGGACTTTACCTAATCCTTTAATAGCTAGAGCACTATGATCTCCTAACATAACTTTCCCTCCAGCACACTCAGTTAAGGAGCTAAAGAAGTTTCTGTAAAGAGTGGCATGCATAGTGCAGCCAGAATCAAGTATCCAGTCATAATCAACAGGGGAATCACAACACATAAGCACTTCACAATTTTCATAATCCTGTGATTCAAGTAAAGAGGCAGAGTTATCATGGCCTTCCTTATTAGACTCATCCTTTTTCATTTTATGACAGTCCTTAATAAAGTGGCCAGTTTTATTACAGTAGAAGCACTTTCTCTTCTTATCACTATCAGAAGAGTTAGAAGACTCATATTTCTTTTCTGTCTTAGGCTTAAACTTCTTATTATTCTTACCATTCATCATTAAAGCCTCAACTTTCACCTCAGTCTTTTTGTTAGAATTTTTAGTCCTAAACACCTTTAAGGTTTCATTTTTCTCAGCAACAGAATCTATGATCTTTTGTTTAGTCAAAGTTTCATTACCATACTGAATAACATCCTTAAAGTTATCAAACTGAGAAGGTAAAGAATTAAGAAGCAAGACGGCTTGGTGAGTTTCTTCTACCTTATCATCACATCTTTCTAAGTCTTGAGTCATCCTAAGATACTTATCTAGGTTATCACTCAAAGTCAGATTAGTGTCCATTTTAAAAGTGAACAATCTGCAGAGCAAAGAAATCCTAGAGGGCAAAGACTTAGTAAGATAAAGAGCTTCTAAAGCATCCCAGAGAGATTTAGTGGTAGTATGATTTACCACGTGTCGAGTCACATCATCAGATAACATTATGAGGATCTCTGAGTGGGCTTGTTCATCCATCTCCATCCTTCTAGCAGAGAGGTTTCTGCAAGATAGTCTTGCTTGATGGCTTTGCTACACTTTTCCTTTACTAATATGGCCTTCATCTTCACTTGCCACATTGCAAAGTCTGTAGTTCCATCAAAGGCGCTTTCATCTTTATGTTGTTGTCTCCCATGGTTTTACTTCCCCTGAAACCAAACACACAAGTAAGTTTCAAGAATAACAGAAATAAAACAGAACAACAAGGAAGTTGGAATAGCAAATCTTGTGCAAATAAAAGCAAGATTTGCAGTTCCTAGGTCCAGATCACACAGATCAAGACTAAATACAGTTACAAAGATAATCTGAATCAAGAGGTGCGGAAGCAATGAGCCAAGATCATTCACAGAGCAATGATAGATCCTAATTATGCAAATATCTACACAAATCACACAAGACTTCAGATATAGCAATAATCAAGAACCTGGCTCTGATACCAATCTGTGAGATTGACTTGATTGAATCAGATTACCAAATGCATGCAAGAACAAATGCAAAATGTAAATGACACAGTGAGTTGTTATCGAGGTTCGGACTCAGCCTATTCCTCGTGGCCTCAAGATTAATGGCCAAATCCACTAAGTAGGTCACAAACATACAAGAGAGCACATCTCTAAGTTTAGATCAAATACACAAGAACAGAGATAACAACAATCTGTAAAAGCAAGAGAAGAGAAACTCCCTAAACCAAACGTATGACCAAATCTCCTCTAAACCTCAACTCCGTCGAGCATCTGCTAGCTTCACCACTCGTCAAGGCCTCCAACTTCAAGCAAGAACACAATCCACTCGAAGTTATCTCTAGAAGCAAAAGCTTTTCTTCTGTCGAGATCCAGCTCTCAATCCACAGTCAAGAACACTCAGAAAACCCAAACCCTAGCACAAGCTCTCTTTCACAGATGGAGGCGGGGAAGAAGAATGAATTCGATGAGAGAGAAAACCAGGGTTAAAGCCTTATATACCTCAGCCCAACAAGTGAAACGCGGAGCTCCAGCTACCTCAAAACGGGTCGGGTCGAGCACCTGGATCACATGCCTCTTCCAATGGGCCAAGCCCAATTACAGATTATAAACCTCTATCCTAACTATGCATAAACGATCTGAACAAAAAACACATAAGGATTGATCATCACACATGACAATCATCCATTACAATCAATTATCGGGACAAGGCGTCGCATTGAGCACGACAATTGGAACTTATGTACGGGTGTTCTATGACGGAAAAGAACCCGCACGCGTGAGGAAATTTTCATATTTGAATTATGAATTGTCTTCTGGACTAACACGTCTATTATCAAAAACAAGCTGAGGAAGACTAGTCCAAGTGTACCTCCATTGCTTTGACAGAATGCTTCTTCTCACAGCCTTCATCCCTACTTCGTCAACACAACCTGCAGCCACCACATCCATTATACAACCATTCAAACGCCAACGTACAACACAACCTTCTGGTATAATTACCAGGTCACAAAACAACATCAACAAACCCATCACTCGCTTAAATCTACACCTCACCACCAACCCCCATCTTAAACCACACACAATCACTCAAGCCCTTAAGCAACCGGAGTGGAGAGCTGCTATGCAGGACGAATTCGAAGCTCTTCAACGAAATCAAACATGGGATCTGGTACCCACAAATTCCTCTCAAAATTTAGTAGGTTGCAAGTGGGTGTTCAGAGTCAAATATAAACCAGATGGTTCAATCGATCGGTACAAGGCCCGACTCGTAGCCAAGGGATTCCATCAACGCCCGGGCTGGGATTACAACGAGACGTTCAGTCCCGTCGTCAAACCAGTCACCGTACAAATTGTTCTCACCATTGCAGTTCATCATGGATGGTCCCTCAAGCAACTAGATGTTAACAACGCCTTTCTGCAAGGATCTCTCGGTGAAGGCGTCTACATGAGTCAACCCCCTGGGTTTATAGATTTGACCTTTCCCGACCATGTATGCAGACTCAGAAAAGCAATTTATGGCCTTAAGCAGGCACCGTGCGCATGGTATCACGAACTTCGTGGGTTCTTGCTCTCACAAGGCTTCAAAAAATCAATTGTTGATGCCTCACTCTTTATCTATCAACAGAAGCAGATCACCCTGTATCTACTTGTTTATGTTGATGACATTATAGTCACTGGCAACTCCGCTTCAGCCGTCACCAACCTCATCAAGATTCTTGCAGCCCGGTTCTCCTTAAAGGATCTTGGTGATCTCAGTTATTTTCTCGGAGTAGAGGTGCTCCCATCCCCAGATGGTATTTTTCTCAGTCAACGAAGATACATAACAGAGTTACTTGCTAAGGCAGGAATGGAGACATCCAAACCAGCGCCTACTCCACTATCTGTATCTCCGCCTTTGAAAGCTTCTAGTGGTGCACTTCTTCCATCTCATTCAGACTACAGAACTTTGGTTGGAAGCTTACAATATCTCAGTCTGACATGCCCTGATGTGGCCTTTGGAGTCAACAAATTGTCCCAATTCATGCATCAGCCCACACCACTACACTGGTCGGCTCTCAAACGATTACTATGCTATATGTCTGGCACTCTTGATCGCGGTATCACCATCTCACGTTCATCATCATTGGCCTTCCATGCCTTCCCAGATGCGGATCTAGCCGGCGACAAAGACAACTACATTTCGACAACAGGGTATCTTCTATATCTTGGTAAAAACACCCATATCTTGGATTTCCCGTAAGCAAAAGTCTGTAGCTAGATCGTCCACCGAGTCTGAATACAAAGCGTTGGCTGACACCACGGCTGAGCTAATGTGGGTCCTCTCCCTGTTCAAGGAGCTCGGCCATAAACATAACCATGCACCAGTTGTCTATTGCGACAATATAGGTGCTGCAAATCTCAGTGTAAACCCAGTGTTTCACTCTCGAATGAAGCACATAGCACTATCATATCACTTTGTTCGCGAGCAGGTACAATAAGGAGTCCTTCGTGTCACCTATGTATCCACAAACGACCAGCTCGCTGACATTCTTACGAAACCCCTCCATCGTCCAAGGTTTGATTATCTTATATCCAAGTTGAATCTCTCTCAAAGGCCGTTCAACTTGCGGGAGTATAATAAGTATTAATATTCTTTAATAATTGTTTTTTAATTATCTAGCAGTTCCTATTGTTCAGATAGAAATAGTCCAGGTAGTTTGTAACAAACACTAAAGATGAGGGAGTCTATTACTCCTAATCAGTTGTAACTCTTTTGTATATATATCTCTACTCAGCAATAAGAAAAGTATCTATTCACTTCATTTCATTATAATTGGAACATATCCTAGAATGATATCGATGATACTCATAGGAAGATCACTTAACAAATCACAATCCGGATGATAATCCATTCTATTCTGTTTCGTAATGGCCTGATTTCCTACCATGATGATAACAACCTGGAAGCATTAGAAGAACAAATTAAGACAAATCAGAGAACAATCAGAAATTGAATGATTTCCTATCCGGATGGTAATCCTCTTCAAAAATGAATGATTTTCTTTCATGATAACAATAAACTGGAAAGCATTACAATTTATAAGAAAATATCGAAGCTAGCAACTTACAAGTTTGCTAAACAAGTCCGGAGTTTCAATAAATTTGATTGAAGAGAGAAATCCATGTATCAAAATCAGAATTTTGTTTAAGTATATTACCACAAATAAGAGCCATATCGATCGAAAACATCAAGGGAAGCATAGAAGAGGATTTGGACTTACAAACACACAACCGGCTATTCTGCTGAGTTAGGGTTTGGGGGTGAATGTTTTTCTTGATGTTTGGAACTTTAAATTCCGGACTACATAATGCATAGAGAGTTATAACCCCGGGTAGAGATGTTCAAACGGTTTGGAACCGTCGGTTTTGAAACCGTGTAAAACTGTATTAAAACGGAATCGGAATCGGGAAAAACCATTTAAGTTTGGTTTCCGTTCATGACTTCATGAAACCGTGAAACCGACGGTTTGACCGGTTTGGAACCGTCACTTCTAAATAAGTTAGGTAGTGAAATTTCCTTATAAAAGTAATAGAATTGCATGTCGTTGATTTTTCAAGTCCGAATAGTTAAGTAGACAAATTGAATATTAGATTAAATCTTGTTATTTTATCAATTTTTTCCTTATAGTTTATCTATTAAGACAAATAATTATTATATTTTATAGTAGAAAATTTAGTGATACTAAATTATTGAAAAGATCGGACGATTAATGTTATGACATTTTTAAAGTTCGTTTTCTAGTTTGTTTTCTTACACAAAAGTTTTTTCTCGGTTTGAAACCGTAACCGGATCAAAACCGTTAAAATCCTAAACCAAAACTGGCAAACCGGATGAAACCGCCTAAGTCCGGTTTCGATTCCGATTTATGATTTTGTGAAACCGTAACTGGGGTCCCGTAACAGTGAACATCTCAAACCCCGGGTTCAGAATACCGGAGTGTAAAGTTTTGACATTTAAATGCAATGCACAACACTTTATAACCTGTTTCTGGGCTATAAAACGGTAATCTTGGCACTTAGAGTATCGAAGACAGACTACAACCAATTAAGTAATCTCTATATAAGTACTAAAGCAAAATCGTTTACTCTCATTCTAGCTATGCCACGTAGGCAGTCTTCATTAGAGCAACTCACTGGTCGGTTATTGATTACCGTTTTTATTTTCAAAAATAATATATATGTTAAATTTAGAAGAAAAAAAAAGAGAAACAATATCACAATAAAATCTTTCAGAAAACTTCGGAAAATGCTCAAAACTTGAAATATTGAACCCGAACTAACACGAGAACATGTGCCCAGAATCTGACTTGATTAACAAAAGTAGAGTATGTTAATATAATTATTAAGTATATTTATTTATTTTTTAATATTTTTTGTCAAATAGTGTTGTTAACCTTATATGTTCTCAACTTGAACCTGGAATGATCGAATCTTACTTAATTGATATGATTAACTGCTCTATACCTAATTGGATTAAACCACTGGGCACATAGGCGATATTATCTTAGACACCTGTTCTATTGAAACTTATTTTTCCCACATATAACGGGGGTTTTTACGAAAAATGTTGATGGTGACGATGAGCGGTTAATTGTTTACTGGGGTTAAAATTAGTTTTCAATTAAGTTGGTGGCTTAGGCTATATCGTCTATATAAACGGTTGTTTAATCCAATTTTGCTTAAATTTTATTAAGATAAAACTTAATATATAATATCTTGAAATTTTAAAAGATTATACAAATCTCATGGGAATTAATCTAATTCATAGTAACCCCTTTCCGGGTTATTAATCGGTCCGTCTTTAAGAATCGAAGACAGATTATTTAGAGACGTACCAAATAATCTCTTTTTCCTTTCAAAAAAAAAAACTAAGGATATCAAAAATAAATAAATTATCCATCAGTTGATTCACTTCACTATAGATTTTTGGAAATTGAAAAATATCTTTTGATATCTGTAAATATATAATCTTGACGAATGTAAGAATCTGGAGAAAATATGGAAATATGTCAAGTTGGACTCACTAACGTGTATGGAAAGATCTGGGTGGAAATATATCAAGTTTTTGTTTTATTTTTGGTAATGTAAATATCTAATGTTGTACTGGTAACCGGCCAATTTTCTTATAAATACATACCCAACCAAGTCCATAAGAATTCACATTACCATCCATCAATCAAGATTAGGGTATTTCCTTGCTCTCTTTCAGAAATCAGAAACTTGTAAGACTGAAGAAGATGGGCTTCAAAATGGTAGAAGTTAGCCTAGACAAGGTTCACCACATCAAAAAGATGAACATGTACGCGGTGGCTTCTTTCGTCGGCGGCCACCCAAACAAAAACAACAAGAAGACTCCCGTCTCCTACAAATCGTCGACATCCGACTACTCGCTGCGTTTCACTTTTGACGACACCAAAGTCATCATCAGAAATAGGGTGTTGGTGTTTAAACTCAAGCATCATCGCACCTTCTTATGGGACAAACTTATTGGAGAAGTTAGGGTTCCGATATTAGAACTCGATCTTGGCAATGAAGACGCTCAAACTGTCAAGTACAACATTCAAAAGCCATCGTCAAGGAAGATCCGAGGAGAGTTGGAGTTTTCTTACAAAGCATCTGATGCTTTGGCGCATAAACTTAAGTAGTTGATCTTCAATATGAATCTTGATATGATCTTCAATGTTTTCAGCTAGGGTTTTTATAATTTCTTGGATGTTACGTTATTGAATTGTTTTGTACTTAGACAATTAAATTCGTAATTGTGAATGAGAATAGCTAGTTTCTTGAATTGAGTACTCGTTTTTTGTAATTTGTAATTGAACCATCCCCAATTTTTTAGCGCTCGGACATGAAAGGATCTAGGCAAGTTTTTTTGTTAAGAATTAAGATTGATTTCCTTTTGGATTGATCAGATATTAAGCTAGTATTCATTATAATATTTTAAGAAACTTCAGGCGGTAATAGCAATTTGTTTTCTCATCCTATCTCTAAATTATACGCAACTTCTATCCAGCAACAAGATCGCTTAACAATTTCTATTTGAAGATTTACTTGTGTATGATGCACAAAGTAAGTGTTATGACGGATGTGAGGAAGACGAAACAGAAAACAGATATAAACGAGAAGATAACAAAGCACACACAGATTTACGTGGTTCACCAACGTTGCGTTGGCTACATCCACGGGCAGAAGAGATCAGATTGTATTTCAGAGGAGAAAACATATTACAAGACTCACAAGAAACGCTCTACATCTAAGAACGCTCTCTCTTACTACTTGTGACGGTTACCAAAAACCCATACTTTCCTCTCTCCTATGTTCTCCTACGTTATGAGATAATAGAGAATATATATACTACTCTCCTAAAACACAAAACCTAAACAGGTCCAATGGGCCCAACAAGCCCAACTTGGCATTCAAGGCATAATTCTAACAAATCTCCACCTTGACTTGAATCCTCCAAACACAGCTGTATCAGACGCACCATAAGAGTGTCAGATGTACCAGACGCACCATAAGAGTGCCAGATGAGCAGACTTCCCTCTACTCCAGATTTGTCAGATGCACCAGGGCGGTGCCAGATAAGCAAACTTCTCCTTTGCTCCAGATTTCTAGATGCACCGTGGTGCCAGATGAGCAAACTTCTCTCTGCTCCAGATTTTCCAAATGCACCATGGCGGTGCCCAGATTTTCAGATGCACGAGTGTGGTGCCAGATGAGCAGACTTTCCTCTGCTCCAGATTTTCAGATGCACCAGTGCGGTGCCAGATGAACAGACTTCTCTCTGCTCCAGACTTGCCCCACATGGGGCAAGTTATCAGCTTGTGGTATTTAGCAAGTCCAAACAATATTCAGACTTGCTCTGAGGAACCAACTTGTCTATCTTCAAGTTTAAAGCAGACATCTTTTCTCACCAGATAATAAACCCAACTAACCCGAAGCTCTGATACCAGTTTGTTATGACGGATGTGAGGAAGACGAAACAGAAAATAGATATAAACGAGAAGATAACAAAGCACACACAGATTTACGTGGTTCACCAACGTTGCGTTGGCTACATCCACGGGCAGAAGAGATCAGATTGTATTTCAGAGGAGGAAACAGATTACAAGACTCACAAGAAACGCTCTACATCTAAGAACGCTCTCTCTTGCTACTTGTGACGGTTACCAAAAACCCATACTTTCCTCTCTCCTAGGTTCTCCTAGGTTATGAGATAATAGAGAGTATATATACTACTCTCCTAAAACACAAAACTTAAACAGGTCCAATGGGCCCAACAAGCCCAACTTGGCATTCAAGGCATAATTCTAAGAGTAAGTCTAAGAACACAACTTAGTACTAAGTTATAATGCACAAAGTTTGAAGATTTACTCGGGATTTCATCATTACTTTTCCAACGATATAATTTGGGAAAAAATCAATCTATTCTAAGATATCAATAACTATCATTTCTTATTACAACAACCAAGCAAGAACAAACCTACAATACCATTTTATCACCATTCAAATCAAGCAAATCAAGCAAATCAAGCAAATCAAGCATTGTGTCGATTTAGAGCGGAAAAAGTGAGAACATTACAGTACAGCTTAACCCGAGAAAAGAACATCAGCATGTTATCTTCTAAGATGCTGTCGTTTTCACGATATGTAAGAGTTGTCGTTTTCACGACACAAAAGACTCCATCTATGACAAAATGGGGTTTTTAGAGCATTGATATTCTTATTTTCCAGGCAATATGCAAGCTTATACTTTAATCAATCCAATGGTATTCAAGATACATCCTTTCTTAACAAATAATAATTAAGTAGGAAACATACCAGTGAAAAAAATCAAACAAGCACTCACAATTCGTCTCTCAGTATTTGTTCACCGAGTGCACAATCAAACTACCAGAACAAGATTCGATCAGTTCACTAAATATAACTGTTTGCTTTCATATACAAGATTCAGACAAGCCTTGAAGTGTTAAATAAAGCTCGACTTGGAAGTTGACGAAGCCTTGTGAAGGATGGACATATTTTTTGCAGCTGCTCAGAAAGAACACTCTTAAAATAAAAAATGGTCATCCTCTCCAACGTTGGTGAACTTTTAACCAAAAACTTGATGAATTCTATCTCACCGGGCAACCCTGAACACGTCTTATTTTGACGTCGCTAGGGAAACCACAAACGCCCTTCATTTGATGAGTCCCAGATTTGAGAATGTCAAAAACATACCAGCAGCCAAATGATAACTATATCATACTCATGTCTAAGGAACTCACTAATCATAAATATTCCTAGAACTCTGCAGTAATATCCTGAAGAATCCTAAGATCGGTATGTCCGACATGTATCGTTATACACATATATGTAATTGATTAGACATCACTATGTCCCTATAACACATGAAACCCGGTGTTATCAATCAATCTCACAATATGGTCTTTAATAAAGTCATTTGTATCCAAATTAATGACTCGGACCATGGACTTCTAACAATTTTATAATTTCAATTCACTTAATGGGGTTTCATTCACCAAAACAGTTTTGATGAACCCATTTGTTAACTATTAAATTGTTTGGATACTTTATCTAATCTCAAGCAGTGATTAAATAATAATATGAAACTCATATATATGTCAAGCATAAATGTTTGTGATAACAATAAACAAGATTTATCATAAAACAAACAAAGTCTCAAAAGAACTCTCTAATGTGTTTGAGCCCCTTGACTCGAATGTGACTGTCACACTTGGGTCTAGACATAGGCTTGGTTAAACTATCTGCAATGTTATCGTCTGTGCAATGTGCACAACCTCATGTCTCCTCTATCAACATAGTATTGAATCATGTGGCACTTTCATAGTACTTGTCTGGACGACTAACTCGTCATTATCTCCATAAACCAAGAATTCATCCTTAGTCCTTCTTAAGTACCATAGGATGTTCATTCTTATACACCATTGACGCTAACTCTTTCTCAGACCAGTAGGTCTCGTATGTCTATCTCTATAGACTTTAATGCCTAGTATGTACTCAGCATTTCCCAAGTCCTTCATTTAGAAATCCTTCTTAAGTCAGTACTTAAATGTCTCCAACATATGGATGTCATTTCTAATGAGTATTATGTCATCCACATATAAAACTAGGAAAATCTCTTTTACTTCGAGCTCTTCTAGATGATAACTCCTCCATTCAGAATGAAGACGTATCCAGACCGAGACTCAAAATCATCTTTGTCTGTCTGGAAACTCGCATCAGTATAGCCCTTGACGACCAATTCGTCATCACCTCCATTCACCAAGACATCATCCTCAGTCCTTCTCAAGTACTTTAGAATGTTCTTGGTTGCACACCAATGTGCCTTTCAGGGTTTGATTGGTATCTGTTGCACACACTCAAAGCGTGCGCAACATTTGGGAGAGTACAAGTCATAGCATATATTATGGATCCTATGGATGAGACATAAGAAATCCTACTCATTTTCTCATTTCACCAGATGTCTTAGGACACTAGATTTTACTGAGACGTAAGCCATGTGGCATAGGAAGGAATCCTTTATTATAATTCACCATATTAAATTTAGCAAGGACCTTATCTATATAAGTCTCTTGACTTAGACCAATAAGCCTCTTAGACCTATCTCTATAGATCTTAATGCCTAATATGTACTCTGCCTCTCCTAGATCCTTCATTGAAAATACTTCTTAAGTCATTCCTTTACTGCCTCCAGCATAGGAATATCATTTCCAATGAGTAATATGTCATCTACATATTGAACCAGGAAGGCCACTTTGCTCCCACTAAATTTCTTGTAAACACATGGCTCTTCTTCGCATCTGATGAAATCAAACTTTTTGACCACTTCATCAAAACAAAGATTCCAACTCCTGAATGCTTGCTTAAGTCCATAGATGTACTTCTTAAGCTTGCATACTTTCCTAGAATTCTATGGATCCTCATAACCTTCTGGTTGCATCATGAATACATTATCTTCTAAATAACCATTTAAAAAGGCGGTATTGCCATCCATTTGCCATATCTCATAATCATAATAAGTGGCAATTGCTAGGATTATCCTAATGGACATGATCATTACGACCAGTGGGAACGTTTCATCATAGTCAATACCATGAACTTGTCTAAATCCTTTGCAACTAATCTTGCCTTATAGACAGAAACATTTCCATCCTTGTCTGTCTTGATCTTGAAGACCCATTTGCATCCAATGGGTTTTACCCCATCAGGCAAATCTATCAAGTCCCAAACTTGATTTTCAAACATGGAGTCCATTTCGGATCTCATGGCTCCAAGCCATTTTTCGGAGTCGGGGTCCGCCATTGCTTGTTTATAGGTAGCAGGCTCATCATTCTCTAAAAGTAGAACATCAGCAGTCAAGACAAAATCCTCATATCGTCTAGGTTGCCGCCTTGGCCTGTTTGATCTCCAAAGTGGTCCCCCAGCTGGAGAGATATCAGCCAGAGAATCGACCACATCAGTATGTGGGACCTCTTCAGCCGGAGGATTGACCACATCAATATGTGGGACCTCGGGTGCTTCATCTACTTGAGGAACTGCATCTTGAATCTGGGTGGTTTCCCTTTGTGAAGGTATGCCTCCAAAATCAAGTTCCTCTGACATATCTTCTATGTCCTCATGCTGTGGAGTTTGTTGCTCTGCTTGAATCTCATCAAGCTGAACATTTCTCCCACTTGAATTCTTGGAAAAGAAATCCTTTTCCAAAAAGACACTATCCCGAGCAACAAACACTTTGTTCTCAACGGGATTGTAGAAATAATAACCCCTCGTTTCCTTGGGGTAACCTATAAAAAAGCATTTGTCTGATTTGGGTGCGAGCTTATCAGATAGTAAACGCTTTACATAAGCCTCGCATCCCCAGACCTTCAGAAATGACAAGCTGGGAGGCTTCCCAAACCACATCTCATGTGGTGTCTTGTCAACTGATCGTGATGGAGTCCTGTTTAGTGTGAATGTAGCGGTAGTATTTGGGCTATGTGGAATAACAAACGAAGTGGATTGCTTTTCAAGTATAAAATAATAGTTATTTATTACTTGGAAATAAAGACTAAGATATATAAAGATATATCTACTTTCCTATTATTATGGTAAGATAATGATAATATTATTAGGGTCATAAAGATAACCTAATATATATTGTGAATGTAGCGGTAGTGAGGGCATAACCCCAAAAGGATGTAGGAAGCTTAGCAAAACTCATCATTGAGCGGACCATGTCTAACAATGTCCTGTTTCTTCTCTCAGATACACCATTCAGCTGTGGTGTACCAGGTGGAGTCAGTTGTGTTAGAATCCCACAACTCCTCAAATGATAGTCGAATTCGTGGCTCAGATATTCACCCCCTCGATCTGATCGAAGTGCCTTTATCTTTTTGCCTGTTTGTTTCTCTACTTCATTATGAAATTCCGTGAACATTTCAAAGGATTCAGATTTTTGTTTCATTAAGTAGATATACCCATATCTACTAAAATCATCAGTAAAAGTAATAAAGTATCGATAGCCTCTCCTAGCTTCTGTGCTCATAGGTCCACACACATCGGTATGTATGAGAGCTAACAGCTCAGTAGTCCTCTCACTTGTACCAGTGAAAGGCGACCTTGTCATCTTGCCCATGAGACATGATTCACATGTTTCAAATGATTCAAAATCAAATGACTTTAGACGTCCAACATTTTGGAGTTCCTTCATGCGTTTGATGCTAATGTGGCCCAAGCGACAATGCCATAGATTGGCTTCACTTATTCGACTTTTTCCTTTTTGTATTAACGTTATAAACATCAGCTTTGAGATCCAATATGTATAGTCCAGTACTACACATATGGGCTTGAGCATAATAATCTCCAATGGCAAGTGCAGCAACTCTTGCTCCATTTCCAACGCGAAGATCTATCTCTCCCTTTTGCAACCGTCTCCTATTTCTTAGTCCTTCCACATTCGAAATAATGTGAGAACCACATCCAGTATCTAATACCTAAGAATGAGACTTGGCTGTTAGGATTTCAATAACGTAAATCCTTTCTTGATCTTGTTGACCCTCAGTTCTGAGAACAATTCTCAATTCATTTCCCAATCAAATAAATTTGTGTCGTTCAACTTATTTTTCTCAACAATTGAGTGGAGGGTGATTTTGAGGTGTTAAGAAGACGTAGTAACTACAAAAAAAAATGCAGATAAATTATGCTTGACATGCAATATCTTAAAATTTAGACAAGATATAAAAATTAAGGTATTGCGCATTCTACTCAATTAAAATTGTCCCTTCCTGAGTAAAATGATTCCAAGATCCTATCTTAAATGAAACTTGAGCGTACTTAGGCACTTCCCCAAATCTCATGTAATCAAGGTAAGTAAACTCTTTACTAATTATAACCCTTTATAACTCTTGGTTGATAGTCACATCTTATGTTAAACTCATCCTTATGCCTCAAGATTCAAAACTAAGTCTTTTGGTCTCTTGTTGAGTATAACCGTATCAAGGTTTACATGCCCCTATTAGACATGCCCGCACTATCCCAAAGTCAAAGAAGGACACCTCGCTAAGGCGAAAACTATCCAACAAATTCTAAGGGCCTCATGGGTTATGATATGGAAAGGCAATATCTCAATATTCTTTTAAGGGACCTAAGCGTGCAATGTTGTCTATCTATGATACGCTGTACTTTGTATAGCGTAACTAGGGATTATTACATTATATTAGGAGTATTATTATATGTGTTTCGAGTCATTATTATGTTCTGAGATATTTATTAAGAAGTGAAGAAATTGAGATCAGAACCGAAGAAGATTGAAGACTTGAAGAAATCACCGACGGCGATCGCCATGAAGCAAGCAGCTGGAGCAGATTGGGCCGTGCAAAGAATTGGACGTGGGCCACGTTGATGTTGAAGAAGCAGGCAGCTGGATGCCACTTGGAGGAAGCCCATCAAGACTGCAGCTGGGCCAAATTTGGGCCTGAATCATTTGGGCCATGACAGCAGCAGAAGCCCACGTGAAGGAAAGTAGTGCGTTGATGTCATTGTGACATCACGATGAAGCAAGCACCTGGACTGAAGTTTGGGCCAAAAATTTGGGCCTAATTCATTTGGGCCCCGTTGAATTGATGAAGCAAGCAGCTCAAATGAATTAGTTACCCGAGCACTTCGTGTTTGACGTTCGATTGATTTCCTTTTCCTTTGTTTGTTTCGTTTATTTTCCTTTTCTTTTCTTTTATTATTTAGTTTTAGGATATATCTTTTACCATATATTTTTAGGGTTAGTCTCTATTTAAGAACCCTAGTTTCTTTCTTTCTATCATCATCTTTTCCATCAGACAATTTAGTTCTGCAACCATGAGCAGGAACTAATCTCCATTGTTTTACTTAGCGGTTGAAACCTTCAGTTATTAAGTTGTGAGATTTCTAAACTCTTGTTCTTTTCCTATGGGTTTGTATTAATTCTCTTGTTCTTCATCTATTGATTTCTATTGGTTTTGCTAGCTTGATCACCTAGTTTGATTGATAGTTTTCTATTGCTAGACTAGGAATATACGGTGGAATTCCTTGTCATTGTAGCACCCATATCTGCATGATCTGGTAGTTGATTGCTTTTATGAAAGAGAATTGATTGCATGTTAATACTTGACGTTTGTAAGTTATTGCATGCATCCTTATAATTCATGTGCCCTTTGCTGCTATTTCATCTAATCTTGAGAGGTTTCCCTGATTGCTGAATAGTAAGTATTATCAGGACCGGTTGGCCTGCTGATATATTAAAGATTGTATAGGAACATTCCCTAGGATTGAATAGAACTTGAGATAAATCTATGATCAACTTGATTGACTGTTGTGTGGATACTTACTAGGTGAAACCCCTTCTCATCATATTCACAACCAAAACTTCTTTGCTTGATACTTGTTACTTTTGTGTTCCATACAATCAACCCCCCCTCCCCTTTGGTTACTTGTTACTAGTTGATATTTCACTTGACTGCATTGATTTGGTGTTTTGATTCCCTTGGGTTCGACCTCTACTTACTTGCTATACTCTAGTTAGTGTTTAGGGTTTTCTTTGATTTGGCACTACGACTTTAGCCTCATCAAATTTGGTGTCGTTGCCGGGGAATTGAAATTTTTCTGATTCTGTGTTAATTGTGAAATTATCAACTGTTTGGTGTGAACCTTTATGGTTCAGACCCGTGCTACTGATTCATCTCTTGTTTCCTTTGACCCAGAGATTGAAAGGACGTTCCTTCGGAACCAAAGAGCAGCTCTGAACCAAGAGAACGAGATGGGTGATCGACATGGACCGCCATTGCCTACTATGAGGCAACTCACTGCGTCAGACTTAAACCAACAACCTTTGGCAGTGAGGTTTCCTGAGATTGAAGAAGGTGTGAACTTTGAATTAAAAGCTGGTTTAATTCATGAGCTACCACACTTTCATGGCTTAGCAGGAGAAGATCCCAACAAACACTTGGCTCAATTCCATGCCATCTGTTCTAGTATGAAGCCAGGTGTTAGTGAGGAGCAGGTCATGCTGAGAGCTTTCGGATTTACTCTGAAAGATGCTGCGAATGATTGGCTCTATTATCAAGCTCCAGGGAGTATTGATACATGGGCTAAGATGAAGAAAGTCTTCTTGGAGAAATATTTTCCAGCCACAAAACTGAGCAGTTTGAAGAAGGAAATCACAACCATTCAACAACACTCAACTGAGAGTCTCTATGAGTATTATGAGAGATTCAAGAAGCTTTGCTCAAGCTGCCCATTCCATAGTTATACTGACCATGATCTTCTTATGTACTTATTTAGTGGCCTGATTGATGAGGATCGTCGAATGGTAAACGCATCTTGTGGAGGTAATTTTCTGAAACTAACTATACCTCAGGCCACTGAAATGTTTGAAGAGCTAGCTGAGAGTTCAAGGCAGTTTGGCAGTAGACAGGGATCCCACTCAGTCAAAGCAATTAATTCAGATCAATTACAAACTGACATGAATGAGTTGAAAGAGATGGTAAAGGCTTTGATGTTGAAAAATGCTTCCCTTCATGATCCCAATGCTGAGGTAAACGCTGTCGGTGGATGGTAACCAAGGCCAAGGTATGACTCTTCTAATATTAATTATCAGCAACCTAGACCTCAAAATTCCATGACTGCTGAAGAGATGATTAAGTCGTTAGCTCAGACTGTGATGAAACAAAACGCTAAGACGGAATCAAGCATCCAAAATCTTGAAAATCAGTTAGGACAGATTGCTCAAGCTGTGAGTAAATTAGAGGCCAGGGAACCGGTAAGAAACCCGAGAGAGAACGTCAGTGCAGTGTTCTTGAGGAGCGGAAAAACTTTAAATGACTGTTCTGTGCCAAACCCGTGATCGCCAGATCTGAGTGGCGATCGCCATGAGATTACAGAGAGCAAAACAGGATCTGCATCCCGACCGCGATCGCCATATGGCGATGGCGATCGCCATTCCATTCCAGAAGCTGAGGTCCAAAATCATCCGCGATCGTCGGGACCCCCCTGAGTACATTGACGACTATGTTCGCCCGAATTTTCCACCCCTATTCTCTCAGAAGCTTGTTGCTCCCTTTCCTGAGGCATTGAAGGATACTCGAAGGCTAGAGAACGACAAAGAAATCTTCGAAACCTTTAGTAGGTGTGAGGTAAACATTCCTTTGCTCAAACTTGTTAAGAGTATTCCTAGATTTGCTAAGTTTTTGAAAAAAGTTTGCACTATTAAAATAAATCAAAAACTGAAAGGAAAGAAGAAAGTTGAAGTAAGTGAACAAGTTTCTGCTGTGTTTCAAAAATGCATGCCTAAGAAATGTGGTGATCCAGGCATATTTAGCATTCCATGTGTGATTGGTGAAACTAAATTTGACAAAGCCATGCTAGATTTAGGTGCATCAATCAATGTTTTGCCTTACTCTATGTATGAATCACTAGGCTTAGGACCTTTGCATAAAACAGGAACTGCTATTCAACTTGTTGATAGGTCTACTGTGTACCCGAAAGGGGTTGTTGAGGATGTTCTTGTTATGGTTGGTGATCTGATTTTTCCTGCTAATTTCTTTGTGTTGGATATGGAACATGCTAATAATGTCACACCTAAACTGTTAGGTAGACCTTTCATGAAAACTGCACAAACGAAAATTGATGTTAATAGTGGGACTCTCTCTATGGAGTTTGATGGGGATAAGGTAGAATATAATATATATGATATGGATCCCATTGATAAGAATTCTCTATGTGCTATTGATGTGATTAAGCCTACTTGTAAGGATAAATTGCAACCTGTTTTAGAGAATCTCTTAGAGCCCCCAAAAGTAGATATTGTTTTGTCTACTAACATGCAGGAGTGTCAGGCTAATCTAGAGTCAAAAGATAAGCTCTCTTCACATCCTTTGGGCAATCGCCCTCCATTACTGACCTCGTCAGGCGAGATACCATTGATGACTAGTGTGCAGGCACTTGACATTGAGCTTAAACAGCCGCCTGATACGGTCAAGGAGGAGAAAGTGAATAAAACCACCTTCATTGCTAAAGACAAGGTGGTCAAGGTAAGAGGGACGAGATTCAAGGCGTTCCATGAGTGGTTCAAGAGAGAATTCAGACAAGAGACGGTTTTCACAAATCCAAATGGCGTTAGTTAAATCTCTTGAGTTTCATGTCATGCCACGACATAAAATAAGGCGCTACTCGGGAGGAAACCCGAGGTTTGGAACTGTTTTTATTTGTTTTTGTTCGGTTTAATTTTCTTTTTAGTTTTTCTATGGACAGGAGGAAATCACCGAAGCTTAGGGTCAGCTACAGTCAGTAGCCAATCTCGTTGTAAGTCTTCTCTTCCGTCTAAAAAAAAAAAACGAAAATCCGAAAATTATTCCGAGAAAAAAATAATATATCGGATTAAAAAAAAAATAGAGTGCAGAAAAAAATATGAGAGAAAAGAAAGTAAGGAGTTGTATTACATCAAGTTTGGTTTCATTAATACTATGATTCTAGATCTACATTCGCTGGAGCTTAGCTTGTTGGTGACCATGTTCTTTGCAAGGAGTTGATTTGTTTGGGTCACTTTCTACATTGGAGGTATTCTTTCTTTTGCTTTAGATGAGCATGCATTATTGGATTACATTTAGTGCTCATCTAGTTTCTCATTCTACCACACTTTGAGTTTTATTGGAAGAAGGTCATTCGACCTTGTATGTGAGTCTTTTGTCTCCTTCCCTGGGTTCGTTTTTATGTCTTCCATTTCATTGAGGACAATGCAACGTTTAAGTATGGGGGAGGAGAATGTATTCACATGTAATTATTTGGGTGTTGGTTGTATCTGCATGAGCTTATTGAATATATATTGTATGAAAAAGCCACAAAAATTGAAAAAAGGCATACAAAATCCTTGGATAGCAAGATCTATGCAATAAGAAGGTGGCTTGACCGACATTAGGCTGGGGCAAAAATAAGTCTTGAGTGATGTGAGTTTTGTGAGCCTGGAACAATTATTGAGTGGTTGGGATGAAAACCCGAAAGGGCGCCCAAGCAAGATGAGTGTTATAAAGGAAAAAAAAAATTGAGTGTTTTAGGATTATTATCATCTTGGCGTTATGGAGACATAAGAAGAAGGCGTATAGGAGGATTCGGGTAGGCCACTTGGAGGAATAAGGTATAGTTCTGGCTATGTGCTTATTTTATCACATTGTTCTTGATTATTGTGTTGTGTTTTGGAGGAGCTTATTGGTTATGTAATCACTAGGAGATTCTTGTACTTCCTGAGGCTTTGAGTATTTTATTGTATGGGTAGCTTTTCTGTAAGTTACTCGGGACGAGTAAAAGTCTAAGTATGGGGTTATTTGATACACTGCACTTTGTATAGCGTAACTAGGGATTATTACATTATATTAGGAGTATTATTATATGTGTTTCGAGTCATTATTATGTTCTGAGATATTTATTAAGAAGTGAAGAAATTGAGATCAGAACCGAAGAAGATTGAAGACTTGAAGAAATCACCGACGGCTATCGCCATGGATCAGCGGCGATCGCCATGAAGCAAGCAGCTGGAGCAGATTGGGTCGTGCAAAGAAATGGACGTGGGCCACGTTGATGTTGAAGAAGCAGGCAGCTGGATGCCACTTGGGGGAAGCCCATCAAGACTGCAGCTGGGCCGAATTTGGGCCTGAATCATTTGGGCCATGACAGCAGCAGAAGCCCACGTGAAGGAAAGTGGTGCGCTGATGTCATTGTGACATCACGGTGAAGCAAGCACCTGGACTGAAGTTTGGGCCATAAATTTGGGCCTAATTCATTTGGGCCACGTTGAATTGATGAAGCAAGCAGCTCAAATGAATTAGTTACCCGAGCACTTCGTGTTTGACGTTCGATTGATTTCCTTTTCCTTTGTTTGTTTCGTTTATTTTCCTTTTCTTTTCTTTTATTATTTAGTTTTAGGATATATCTTTTACCATATATTTTTAGGGTTAGTCTCTATTTAAGAACCCTAGTTTCTTTCTTTCTATCATTATCTTTTCCATCAGACAATTTAGTTCTGCAACCATGAGCAGGAACTAATCTCCATTGTTTTACTTAGCGGTTGAAACCTTCAGTTATTAAGTTGTGAGATTTCTAAACTCTTGTTCTTTTCCTATGGGTTTGTATTAATTCTCTTGTTCTTCATCTATTGATTTCTATTGGTTTTGCTAGCTTGATCACCTAGTTTGATTGATAGTTTTCTATTGCTAGACTAGGAATATACGGTGGAATTCCTTGTCATTGTAGCACCCATATCTGCATGATCTGGTAGTTGATTGCTTTTATGAAAGAGAATTGATTGCATGTTAATACTTGACGTTTGTAAGTTATTGCATGCATCCTTATAATTCTTGTGCCCTTTGCTGCTATTTCATCTAATCTTGAGAGGTTTCCCTGATTGCTGAATAGTAAGTATTATCAGGACCGGTTGGCCTGCTGATATATTAAAGATTGGAATAGGAACATTCCCTAGGATTGAATAGAACTTGAGATAAATCTATGATCAACTTGATTGACTGTTGTGTGGATACTTACTAGGTGAAACCCCTTCTCATCATATTCACAACCAAACCTTCTTTGCTTGATACTTGTTATTTTTGTGTTTCATACAATCAACCCCCCCCCCCCCTTTGGTTACTTGTTATTAGTTGATATTTCACTTGACTGCATTGATTTGGTGTTTTGATTTCATTGGGTTCGACCTCTACTTACATGCTATACTCTAGTTAGTGTTTAGGGTTTTCTTTGGTTTGGCACTACGACTTTAGCCTCATCAATCTACAAGTGAACTAAATAACATAAATAGACAAGCAAGCATGCAAAGTGGGAAAATATTAAGGCATTCAAGTAATGCAATAAATAAATAAAAATTGTGATCCTAGTATGGCCCCTAAAAACCAAATAAAGATCTAATCTTCAAGTTCGTGGTCCTTCATGGATCTTCATCCTTGAATCACCTCTTCTTGGATCTCCATCCTTGGTCTCCTTAGGATCTCCTTCTTCTTATTTTACATATAATTGAAATAAACTCTCCTGCAGAAATTTAAATTACAAAAATACATAACGATACGCAGATCGTGTACAAGAAAAACATAACGATACGCAGATCGTATTTACCTATCCTAAGGTGGGCCATACTAGTCACCACATGCAATAATATCATAATATTAAATCCACATGCAATAATAACCTAAAAAATTTCATTTAAACAAAATATGTTATTAATCCAAATTTAAAAAGCATAAACAATTAATCATATTAATTATTTAATGTAGAAACTGATTTCTAATTATATTAATTCAATTAAATTGTGCATGAAATTAATATCATATATTAATCATTAATTTGCTAAAATTGGTGAATCTAATATTCAAATATAACATTTAATATGGTAACTCAAAATTTACCAAATAAGATATCAAAATATATTGTAACATTTAACTAAATCTTTATTTACCAAATAAAATATCAAATATCTTATTGATTAAAATAAATCTAATTTATTAAGATAGAATATCATATATCATATCTTATCTTGGAAAATAATATCCTTGGGATCGTTAGTGGGCCACCGACGGCCACCACAATACCACCCTGATGGCAGTGTTGTTGCCGCGCATGTCCAGCCCGCACCGCCATCAGAATGGCAATCAGGCTGACTCATTGATCCCGAACCATCTTTTTCGTTCTTAACAGTGTTTCTCCCACTTAAAGTTTGTAACTTTTACAACTCTTGATAGGAAAGTTTATGGTAATGGATTTTCATAAAATTCAGGCTTCTTGATTCATAGTTTAAACATGAAAAATCAAAATTTAACATGTATGTTCAAAACATATACAACAGATTGCATAAACTAATTAAAAGAATCAACTTTAGGGCAAAATCATGCATAATTTTCAAAAAACCAGCAACTTGCCCTACATGTAGTTCATGAATTCTATGGCTAGAAAAATCAAATTTTCCGTTTTAGTCATGCAAATTAATCCATACAAACAATTTCTACATAATTGAATCAACATAAAACATGAACATGCATCAAAATTTAAACTTTTAAATTTGATCTAATCAATTTATGCAAGAGGCAACTGATACCACTGTAGGGTTTTTAGATGCTTAAAGCGGAATTTCAGGAAACGTTTTCCTAACATCTAACCAAGGATCTCATGCATAAACTAAATAGATCGTATATAGGAAAGAATAAATACCTCTTGATGCGTGTTTGAATCTCGTTGGAATGGAGAAATTAGAGCCCAAGTGTGATTCATCTAATTAGTCCACACGAGCAATAAACTGGATCACATTTAAGTCTCTTCTGCTAGACCGAGAAACTCAAAAGTACAACCTTGGAACGAGGGAGAAGATACACACATGCAAAGAGAAGAACTTGTTCTCTTGGTTTTAAAACATACATCCAACGAATTGTCTCACAATTCTATCTATCTCTAAATCTGCATCATGTCTTTATATATGCCGTATCTACATATCAATTATATGCCTCTCCTTAATCTTTTATTAAGTAGTCGTATGATATCTTTTATATCCTCCGTATATGTATATAAAATATATATGTATTTTCTTAATCTCACATTAAGTAGTAGCCATATATATTTGGTATATAAGATCTTCCAACTTCTTGAAATATATATCTAATATATATATTATCTTGTACCATATATCTCTCAAGATATATTTCCTTCTATCATTAAGTAATAGATAACTATTATCTTTTACTTGATAGACAATCTATCTCTTTAATTCTCCCAAGTACTTCAAATCCAATAGGCTTATCGGGCATGAGGATTCGCTTGATCCAGTCCATAAACTCTAAGTGTGTGACCTCATAGGACCCAGTTATTCTAGCCATGAGCTTAACCTGATTAATCTCATAAGTCGTATTGGCCACTAGCAATAGCATGCGACTCCTAAAATATCTGGATTATTAATCTCCATAAATAGTCCTATTTCATAATTAGTAATTGCACCTTTGATTAAAGAACACAATTCCTTCAATTTCTTCTTGTAGAAGATCAAGTGAGGAAAAATCATCACTTAATCCAACCATACTCAGGTGAGTTAGAAATGGAGCGTATAGGCGTATCTTTGTGTTACCAAATACTATTATTAGAAGCTTGATATTTGGAGCTCTAATGAACCAACGGAGAGAGCAAGTGTGAAAGAAGAGGAAGGAAAGAGTCAATTGCATCAGAAGGTTGGAGGTAGCCCATGTTCCTCGATAATATGCTGGTTCTGACAGCATCTTTTAATAGGAACAAATTCAAGAATGGTATGAATGATACTTAATGGTAGATCACTCAGAAAATCGCGAATTGACTGATTATCCGTCATCCTAATAAGAATTTAAAGAAAGGAATCAGAAAAAGTCATCAAGCTTGAACATAAGAAATTATAATAAACATAAAACTCGTACATCAAAGAAAGAATGAAACCTGTAATTACAGATCGACCAATTTTATTGAGTAAATCTGTAATTACTTCCTAGTAATTCTAGCTACCCTACTCTTTCACATGACAAATGTATATACTATATACAAAACTGAATATTGGGTAAACATGAAGATGAAGTAAGTAATGAGTAGAGGTACATTCTACACATTCTTTCGAGACTACTCGGGTCAAAACCAATCCAAAGTTTAAATTATGTTCTTTTATCTGTAAATCTGGAATGGAGACAGTCATTGTTTCATTCAAATTTTGTATGATAAAGACTAGAAGAAGAAAATAGCAACATCATTGTCATCTGTTTTCTTGGATTCTGTCAAATATTCTGTTCTTTAATCAGTCAGCAATGAACTAACATGTTTTACCAAACACCCTTGCCTCACAATTCATACTTAACCAGCTAAGCCCATATTGCATCCTCAATTTAAACAAAGCAAATAACCAATCAATTTGAATCTCCATCTATACCTCATGTTAAGAAAACAAGATACTTGACTGTTGTAACTTGCTTGTTCATTCAATAAAGAATATGGCTATAAATAGCCTACAGAAGAATCAGTTACAGATAACCTTCACATCTCCTACAATCATGGCATACTGGCCATGACTCAAATAATGGGAAAACAACTAACAGATTCCTAAAGACTCAGACTAGATGCAGACTAATTCAAAGACTATTTAAACTTAAGTAAATACTTTCAATCTCTCCCTTAAGTTGAAGTTGCCAAGCTTTAACTTAACTCTGCTAGATTAGTCATTCCCATCTCCTTCCTGAGCTTCCAGAATGTATCACTCTTCAATGGTTTGGTCATAATGTCTGCCACTTGATCACTACTGGAACAATGCTCCAAAGATATGACTCCTTCAGCAGCAAGATTCCTTAGAAAGTGAAACCTCACATCGATATGTTTGCTACAACCATGAATAACAGAATTTTTGACAGTTTGATGGTTGAACTGTTGTCACACTTGATCTTGGTGCATTCAAGCTCCTTGTATCCAATCTCCTTGAGTATCCTTTTCATCCATACAGCTTGACAGGCACTTTGAGCATCTGCTACAAACTCTGCTTCAGTGGTAGACAGAGTAACAATAGGTTGCTTTTTAGAACTCCAAACTACTGCTCCTTCACTCAGCAAAAACACATAGCCACTCGTACTTTTTCTATCCTCCACATCCCCAGCATAGTCACTGTCAGTGTAGGCTTGAAGCTCCTTTTCTCCTCTTTCTTTGTAGTATATCCCAAGGTTCGCAGTTCCCTTCAAGAACCTTAGGATCCTCTTTGCTAACTGGAGATGCATTTCTGTTGGCCTTGACATCACTAGTAGAAAAAACACTTGTTGAGGCGGGCAAGGGTCGCTGCAACACGGGGGCTGCAACAGGTCATGAGCTGTTGAGGCGGGCATTTGTTCGCCTCAACAAGTGACCTGTTGAGGCGGGCATAAATACGTTCGCCTCAACAAATGGGTAAAAACATCTGAAAACATAGCCTATTGAGGCGGGCAAAACGTATGCCCGCCTCAACAGACCTGGTTTTTTGAAGCGAATGCACTCTGGCCCGCTTCAAAAAAGCTTGGAAAACTGCAAAAAAATTCAGCTTGCCCGCCTCAAAAAAACTTGGAAAACAAAAAAAAATTGCTGCAACAAATTAATTCGATCCAGATGACGATTTGAGAACAGGACCAAAATGACAATTTGAGAATCGAACGGTTTCAGAACAAAAACAAAACTTCAACAAAAATTGAAGCCTCTAAATAAACTTCAACAAAAATTAATGGATTAAGTCTAATCTTTACAATCTGGAACAATACAAAGAAACTTGAAGCCCCTAAATCAACTTAGAAGCAAAAAAAAACAGATCTGATGTCGTAAACTTACACGCAAAAAAAATCTAAACGAGAATTCGAAATTGAAGCCTCGTGAACCAGATCTGATGTCGACGACGAATGAACCAGATCTGAAGCCTCGTTCTCAGATCTGATGTCGCAACCCTAGCTGGGAATGAAGAGGAGACGACGACGACAAACAAACCCTAGCCAGATCTGGACGGCGACGACGGCTTGAACGAATCTGAGGAAGACGCCTCTGCTGGCTCAGAAATCCACGGCCTCGACCCACTCGTTGTCACTAGACTCGACCCACTCGACCGAATCTGTTGGCTCAGATCTGGACCAGCGTTCGTTGCTTCCTTTCTGGCTCAGATCTGGACCCACTCGTCATCTCCGTCTCCCTCTGGAGCCTCTCTCTGACCGGCTACATCTCCGTCTTCCTTTCTGGCAGCGTTCGTTGCTGGCTGCGTGTAGAGATGGGTAGAATGATGAACAGTTGTGTGTAGAGATGGGTAGAATTAATTTTTAGGGTTTTTTAGGATGAAGTGTTTGGACAGCTGTGTGTAGATCTGATTTGATTTTAGTTATTTTAGGGGTTTTTTATTTAACGATAGATATGATTTGTTAATTGATCCAATGGTTTTAAACGTCGATCCGTGTGTTTTGGTAGGTTTATTAGTGGCCCTTGATTAAAATGATTCGATGGTTGAAAAATAGGAAGACTTGTTGAGGCGGGCATATATTGTACGCCTCAACAACCTCGAAAAATTGGACTTGTTGAGGCGGGCAAAGTTTTGCCCGCCTCAACAGGTCTTGACTTTTTGAGGCGAATAAAAATGTGTCCACCTCAACAAGTCTGATTTTTTGAGGTTGTTGAGGCGGGCAAAGTTTTGTCCGCCTCAACAAGGGCGCTGTAACAAGTGTTTTTTCCACTAGTGCATGTATCTACTCAGCAGACTAGTAGCATACATCAAATCAGGTCTGGTGGATGTACGATACATCAAGCTTCCAACAATCTGTTTGTAGTATGTATCATCCACAAGTGCTCCATTTACATCACTGTCGATCTTGATTCCAGGGACTATAGGGTTGTTTACTGGATTGCTCTCCCACATTCCAAATCTCTTTAGGACCTCCTCAGCATACCTTCTCTGCCAAATGAAAGTTCCTTATTTCTTCTGTATCACTTCAATGCCTAGAAAGTAATTCATGTGCCCCAAGTCAGACATGTCAAACTCTCTCATCATTGATGCTTTGAATTCTTGCATCATTTCTTCATCATCCCCTGTGTAGATCAGATCATCTACATACACACTGACTATGATGATTTTCCCTTCATTGCTCCTTTTGATGAAGAGAGTATGCTCACTATCACATCCTTGGAATCCTTCACTAACAAAGTGAGCTTTGATTCTGCTGAACCACGCTCTTGGACCCTCCTTGAGCCCGTACAAAGCCTTGTGCAGTTTGTATACCATATCTTCTTGCCCCTTCTTCTCATAGCCTCTTGGTTGCTCAACAAACACTTCTTCATTTAGCTGGCCGTGGAGAAAAGCAGACTTGACATCAAGTTGATGTATTTTCCATTTCCTCTGAGCTGCAAGAGCTATGATCATCCTCACTATGTCAAGCCTAGCTACTGGTGCAAATACTTCTGAGTAGTCTATGCCTTGCTGCTAAGAGTAGCCCTTTGCAACAAGCCTTGCCTTGTGTTTAGTAATTTCACCATTCTCGTCTCTCTTGGTCTTGAAGATCCACTTGACACCTATCTTCTTTGCTCCAGCTGGAAGAACAGTGAGGCTCCAAGTGTTGTTTTTCTCTATGGATTCAAGCTCACTCTCCATGGCTTGTTGATGCGTTCCTGGCCTCGAAAAGGTCAAGAATGACTTGCTGGAGCGATCTAGATCTCGTAGGGAGTCGGCCTTCTCAAGAACTGGCCGAGTTTGGGAACTCGGAGGGCGGCGGAAGACTGGACAGTAACTGGGGAACTGAATGATAGTGATGTTGTTACTTGTGGAGGCAAGCAACAACGATGGAGCGGGTGAATTGTAGAGATGAAGTGGATGTAAAGTGTAGGTTTACGTAGGGTTTGGTAGATAAATCCACCGGGGAAGAGGATTAGAAGAAAGGATAAAGAAGTTAGACTTTGTTTGGTGACGCCTAGGGGATTAACAAAGAGATGCACTCGACTTTATCAATTAATCCAAAAGCTAAACGTGATATTAATGAAGAAGACAAGCCATATATATAGACGAGCCTTTACAAAAGAGTATCTTGCAAAATAAGTAAAGAAAGTAATAAGGAAGATAATAAAAGGGAAACTAGGGCCGGCCACTCAAGCATGAGAGTAGACACGCCCTAAACCTAATATATATGCTAAAAATAGGAAATAATAATAATAACTAAGAAGATAGTCGGTCTTCACAACTCGGAGGAACTGGTACCAAGGGAACTGAAGTCTGGAATTGGCACTGAGAACTGGGGCTGGAACTGAAGGTGTCAATACTAGAGAGCATGTGCATTATGGAACTGGAGGTTAGGAACCTCAAGGTATGCTCTGCTGGTAAGGAACTGACGATGGCCACATTGACGAGAACTGACCTGTATCAGAGAGGGAACTGGATATCATGGTCTTATAGAGAGGATACCAAGGAGGTCTCCATAGACGTGGACTAGCAGGACTCAGCGTAGACCCTTTGTTGGCTAGGCAGGATCCCATCATTCTCCCTCCCTTGGATTCGAAGCGTCCTCGCTTCGAGCGTGTGAGTGCAAGGGGAACTATCCGATCAACAACAAATGTGGTGCAAATATCATGATGCTGAGTAGAAAACAAGAATATGGACTCACAAGGTGTTGGTACCATCAACGTGTTGGGTAGAGCTGAGGGAACTAGCGTCCATGCTGGAGAAATCATTGTTGGAGGAGTTATGGGAAGAGTGGGTTCCTCTGTGGGTTCTGGAGCTTGTTCTACAATCGAAGGAATCACCACTGGAGAGAGAGAGTATATGTTGTTGGAGTAGGAACAGCCACTATGGGGGGGAACTGGAGTTGGTGTCGGTGCTGGTTCTACAATCGAAACAATAGAGGGATTCACCACTGGGGAAAGAGTAAATGTTGCTGGAGAAGGAACAAGCACTTTGGAGGGAACTGAAGTTTGTGTCGCCACCGGATTCGAAGGTGACACGTTGAGTGGGGTAGCACATTCCTAGATCTCCAATAGGGTTTGGTTCCTCAACCACTCGGCATGATCTTCCTTCCATTTCGCAAGTCGTCTCACCCACATTGGTGTCGGTGTTGGAGTTGGAGTCGGGGACTGGGTTCGACGGTACGAACGAGTTGCATGAACCTCTGGATCAATCCTTGGGGTGAAGTAGCGTGTCATTTCATACACGAGTTTTCCCCAAGTTTTAACGGGAAGGCGACCACGGTACCATCGATCATTCTCCACATAAGACCACCAGTCGAGGGCGTAGTCGGTGAAGCAATTAACGGCGATGTTGCATTGCTCGTACTCATCATAGTCTCGCTGTCTAAAGTAATAGGCCATATGTCGGGTCCACTCCAAGAACTCCTCGGGATCATCATAACCGGGAAAACGTCATCGACGAAGCCTTTGTAGATGATACATGGTTGATTGTACCTATTAAAATACCACTAACCAATGCGAGTATCAAGTAGCACAAGTGATATCAAAGACAACAATCAAGAAGGCACAATCAACTCAAGCAAGTGACTTCACTCTCGGGTTACTAAGTTTAGCAAGGCCGTGAGGGCGGTCAAGGGAACTGAGGCAATCAAGCAATACCAAGAAAATTAAGATCAACAATTTAACCAATAGCCAAGAGAGAATTTGAATGGTATGCACAAATATTGAGGAAGAAGCAAAAGAAACAATCTTTTCTAGCATGTAAAACCTAGTCGGTGGAAAGGCATGAAAAGATGGGAATTGCAGTGTGAATGAGATCTCAAAGTTACCTTATTTTGGCTTTGGATGAGATTTTCGAGATTTTTTTTATTTTCATCCTTTTTTTGTACTCCTTTTTCATTGGTATATGAGATCTTATCTTTAAATTCAAAAAAAATATGATTTGTTTTTTCAATTAAGGAAACTCAAAGATTTACTTAAGGGAAGAAATCTTTTTAGTGATAAGCAAGAAAGAGATAGAATTTTCGGCCCTACAAACAAGGAAAGATCACAACTTTGATATGCTATCTTATTCCCTAAATATGCAAATCAAATAATCTCAAAACTTATCAATTAAATTGCAAGCAATCGAAATTAACAAGATATTGCAAGATCAGGAAACGGCTAGCAAGATAAGGGAAAAAATATTCTCTCCTAGGGTTTCGAACAAGATCTGATTTTTCTGGGTTCTTAGGTGAATGAAGGTCGAATATGGAGTATTTCTAAGGCTCTCAAAGTGATGGAGGAAGGAGATTACGTAGTGGAAGAGTGACAATCACAAACAAGAGAAGAACGTGACTTACAAGATCCCTGGCGCTCTGATACTAGTTGATGCGTTCCTGGCCTCAAAAAGGTCAAGAATGACTTGCTGGAGCGATCTAGATCTCGTAGGGAGTCGGCCTTCTCAAGAACTGGCCGAGTTAGGGAACTCGGAGGGCGGCGGAAGACTGGACAGTAACTGGGGAACTGAATGATAGTGATGTTGTTACTTGTGGAGGCAAGCAACAACGATGGAGCGGATGAATTGTAGAGATGAAGTGGATGTAAAGTGTAGGTTTATGTAGGGTTTGGTAGATAAATCCACCGGTGAAGAGGATTAGAAGTAAGAAGAAAGGATAAAGAAGTTAGACATTGTTTGGTGACGCCTAGGGGATTAACAAGAAGATGCACTCGACTTTATCAATTAATCCAAAAGCTAAACATGATATTATTGAAGAAGGCAAGTCATATATATAGGCGAGCCTTTACAAAAGAGTATCTTGCAAAATAAGTAAAGAAAGTAATAAGGAAGATAATAAAAGGGAAACTAGGGCCGGCCTCTCAAGCATGAGAGTAGACACGCCCTAAACCTAATAACATATGCTAAAAATAGGAAATAATAATAATAACTAAGAAGATAGTCGGCCTTCACAACTCGGAGGAACCGGTACCAAGGAAACTGTCTTCAAGAACCGAAGTCTGGAATTGGCACTGAGAATTGGGGCTGGAACTGAAGGTGTCAATACTAGAGAACATGTGCATTATGAAACTGGAGGTTAGGAACCTCAAGGTATACTCTACTGGTAAGGAACTGACGATGGCCACATTGACGAGAACTGACCTGTATCAAAGAGGGAACTGGATATCATGGTCTTATAGAGAGGATACCAAGGAGGTCTCCATAGACGTGGACTAGTAGGACTCAGCGTAGACCCTTTGTTGGCTAGGCAGGATCCCATCACTTGTCTCCATTTTTCTTCCAGTACAGCTTCTGCAAAACTGGTTGGATCTTCACTGTCCTGGTTCATATCATCCTGGATCATATGGACTTCATAGTCATCTAGCCATCTAGGAGCTCTTCTTTCTCTCCCTTGAGCTTGAATCCTAGTGCATTGGCTCTCCCCTCTTGTGTTTTCTCTAGTCTGAACCTCTCTAGTTCCATGTGTTTCCCGTGTTTCCCCTTATGAACTCTCTTCTTCCCGTGTTTTCCGTGATTCCCCTGGCTGACCTGAATCAATGTTGGTTTCATCAAGGTTAGTATCTTCTGGTGTTTCTTGTGTTTCCCATTCTAACTCTTCACTCACTTCTTTTCCACATTCCCTTTCTTTTTCCCAGTCCCACTGTTTTCCTTCCTCAAAAATCACATCCCTACTAATGACAAGTTTTTTGGACTTGACATCATACAGTCTATAGCCTTTAGTATTCTCACTAATGCCCAAAAAAATGCACAAAGAGCTTTTGACATCTAATTTACCTCTTGCAGCTTTCGGAATGTGTGCATATGCTATACATCCCCATACTTTGAAGTGCTCAACTGAGGGCTTGAGTCCACTCCATGCTTCTTGTGGAGTCATGTCTTTGACTGCAACAGTAGGACACCTGTTCAGGACATGGAAGGTCCAAGCAACTGCTTCTGGCCAAAAAGACTTGGGAATATCTTTTGTTGTCATCATGGATCTTACCATGTTCATGACAGTCCTGTTCTTCCTCTCTGTTACTCCGTTCTGTTGTGGAGTGTAAGCATTTGTGAGTTGTCTTCTTACTCCATTTTCTATGCAAAACTGGCTGAATTCAGAAGAAAGATATTCTCCTCCTCTGTTAGTCCTTAGGCACTTGATCTCCATTCCTGCTTCTTTCTCAACACGGCTTTTGAATGCTTTGAAGCTTGCAAATGCTTCTGATTTTTCTGCCAACAAATAAACCCAAGCCTTTCTGCTGTAGTCATCAATAAAGCTCAGAAAATATCTCTTCCCACTGTTAGAAGCTGGAGAAATTGGACCACAAATATCTGAGTGAATGAGTTCCAAGGGCTGGCTGGCTCTCCAAGAACTTTGCTTTGGAATGGGAGCACGAATTTGCTTTCCAAGGAAGCAGTCTGAGCAGGTGGTAGTTGACATGGGAAATTCTGGAAGGCCTCTCACCATTTGCTTGCTCTGTAGGAGATACAATCCTTTGTTGCTGAGATGTGCAAACCTTTGATGCCATAGCTTTGGTAGTTCTAAACTTGCAACTTGAAGGCAGTTCTCCTCTGAGCTTCCCATGTAAAATCTGGATTAAGACAACAGATATTCAGTTCAAGAACAACCGCGTGATGAAGCATAATTTGATTACATATACTAGACTGAATCACAATAAATTCAGTTTCACAAGCTGAACTTGACTTGCTTGGTGAGAAGAACTCAATCTTGGCATTCGGAGAAGCCTTGTGATGCATGAGCAAACCAACACTCAATTTTTGCAACTCCTCAGCAACACCACTAATTGAATAATCAACTGTCATCTTCTCCATCACTGGGGAACTTTTAAGCCAAAAATAGATCAATCAATTGTCATGCTTCATGTTGATGAATCCCAGATTAGAGAATGTGAAATTTGATGTGCACCTCAAATCTGATACACTTGTGTTGTAGCTTGTAAAACATCATGTTTTGTATGAGGACAAATACCCTGCAAATAAAATAAAAAAGAAAGAAAGATTGAAGTTCAACTTAGTTTGAAAGCAATCCAAAGTTTAAAACTACTCGAGTAAACATGAAGACGAAGCTAGGTACATTCTACACGTTCTATCGAGACTACTCGGGTAAAAACCAATCCAAAGTTTAGATTATGTTCTTTTATCTATAAATCTGCAATGTAGTCACTGTTTCATTCAAATTTTGTATGTACACTCACTTTCGTTTCTTTGCAGATAAGACTAGAAGAATAAAACAACAACCTTTGTTCTTTAATCAATCAGCAATGAAGATATCAATGAACTAACATGTTTTACCAAACACCCTTGCCTTACCAATCTTGACTTGACTGATTATCCATCATCCTAATAAGAATTTACATAAAGGAATCAACAAGAAACCCAAATATTACTTTAGATTTGAAGTTAAAAACTAGAAGAAAAAAAAACAGCAAAATCATTTTTCATCTCTTTTCTTAGATTCTGTCAATTTGATCAGTCAGCAATGAAGATATCAATGAACTAACATTCTCAGTTTATACAAAGAAAATAGTCATTCAATTTGAAACTCCATCAATACCTGGTTGGACCTAAGAATTTGATGCATCAAATGGAAATCCTCATAAAAAACAACAACGGCGAGTGTTGTAAGAAGACAACATCGTCCTGGCGATAGTAGAACATTTCTTTTCTACTCCGGGCATTTCACTCTGTCCGAACTGTAAAAGTACTGTTACAAAAATACAATACTAATAAGTCAATCCAACTCAAAATGAAGATTGTATGCATGTATAAAAGTAGATTAATTATACCATGTCAATGTGACCTAGTATTTTGCCTTCAATTCAGATGACTCTCCAGGTAGTCCGCTCAAAGAAAAAACATTGTGGTAATAAACTAATATAAGAAACACCAGAAAGGACATTGCATATATAATTGTACTCAATGCCCTTTGGAATCTTGAACTTCTTGATAGAGATGGGCGGTTTCATCCTCATCTTTAAGCCCTCTTCGAGTGTTACGCCCTCTGGAAACACCCTAGAGTTATCAACCTTCGAAACTCATAACCCCGCCTCAGGCTCGTACCACGTCTACAAACTCATAATTAGTTAAGAAAATGCATGTACCCTCAAAATATTCAGGAATTTTCTTATTTTCCTTCAATTTTCAGTTGTGGCGATAGTAGTATAACATTTTTTTCTACTTTGGGCTCCGAATCCGTCTGGGATCTAGAAATAGAAATACTGTTACAAAAATACAATATTATAAAAAGTTAATCCAATTCCGATATAATAAGATTGTATGTATGTATTGAAGTAGTAGATTAATTATACCATATAAATGCAATCATCCGTTTGGTCTTCAATACGGATGACTCTCCAAGTAATTCATCTGAGAGGGACCCAGTTGGGTCGTCGGTGTATCTCCACTTCCCGGTCGCCGCCGTTTTTCCTTCTTTTTTTCGCCTTTTTGATGATGAAATGAGGTGGAGTTTATATAGGTGCACAAACAGAGATGCTCTTATTTCCATGCCGTCTGTATACATCCGACAGGGACCGTCGCCGCCTTAATTGTCGGCGTACTAGGTGACGTTATGACAGATCTCATCTACAGATGTTTTTGAGGGAGTGAGCATTGGGGATTCAAAAGCATTTATAAATCATGGCTTCATCTCATCTCATTCAAATTTATCCATTTCCCTTTATCTTAAGAGAGAGATATAAAATATTTTCCCAGAAGATTATAAAGCCTATAAACTAATTATGGAAGAAATATATATAACCTATAAACATAGAGATATAAAAAATATTGCTAGAAGATTATAATTTCTAAATAACTATATGTTAAATCTAAAAAGAAAAAGATAGATGTATAAAAGAACTTACTTGGTAGATTGTTGATTCGATGTTGACGACTCTAAAGATGTCGATGTTGACGACTCCAAAGATGTCTTTCTTGCGTCTGTACTTCCATCTTCTTCCCCGATACATTTCTCTTTATTTTATGTGCAAAATGTCATCACCGCAGATTAAGTTTAAATAGGGAGTTTTCTATATTCACCATACACCACTTTCCGATGTGGGACAATTGTTCTGAAGGAAAATTTTCCATGTTTATATGTTCCGATGTGGGATAATTGTTCTCAAAGAATATTTTTGGTGCATATATATTCCGATGTGGGATGATCTTCTAATAGAGAAAGAAAACTCAACATTTGTATACTTCAATGGTAGATAGTAACACGTTATTTACATTAATCACTAGTCTATCACTTCGATCATTTTTTTTCTTGCTCATTAAGAGTTTAAAGGAGAACATACCAAATAGATGATGCTTTCAAGGTATGACGATATTTTGAATTTACTGAATACAATGATGTTCGTGTAATCTGCATTGGCGATGATCAAATAGATTAGGATGCTTTCAAGGGATGACAATATTTCGAATTTTCTTGTTTATGGTCTATGAATCAGTTTTGGTAATGTTGTGAAGTAAACTCAAGACTAATATAAGATCGGTTTTTCTAGGCATATGCTAAGAAGCTCGGAAAGAATTTCTAAATATTTTGATTTTGAGTTATACTTTTTATTGTGATGGGTTTATATTTTTGTCATGTAGGAAAACAGTTTCCATTTGAACTTTGAAGTATGTTTAACCTATGCCCTAAAAAAACCGATATAAGATTAGTGAAATACTTGTATGATGGCAAGTTTTGATCTGCATTTCTGATGGTTGAATTGAATGTGTGTTTCATGTCTAGTCTATCTATATATAAAAATTCATGGGTTTGAGAAAATAATGGCAATTGGTACTCATTAATGTTTAAACTTAATTTTTTCTCCATTTTTCTATTTCTCATTACCCAATGATAATTGAAACTTATTAAATGTCTAATAAAACCAAAATTATGTGCTTAATTGGTTAGTATTTCCACCAATTTAATTTATTTATTTTTCACTCTTCACCTTCAATCTGTATGACGATGAAGAGCAATCCGAACAACGTAAACGACTATGTGATTTTGGTACATATATAAAAGATATTCAATTCATTTTATTATAATTTACTAAAAATACATATATGAAAAAATATATTAAGTATATGAATATAGACAAAAATAAAAAGTGTTTGGCTTGCGCAAAGCTCGTGTAATGACCTAGAAAGTTGTTATTAAGTCGTCATTACTATGTGACCTCTTGAATTCCTCTTCTAATTTCAACTTTTGATTTTTTCGACTTTCCCGAATGGGATTTCGTATTGAATTCTCCCATCTAGTCGTCGTTACTCTTCTGCATATTGTATTTCGTCGTTACTCATGGTTATTGTCAATTTGTAATTGAACCAATCAATTTGCTATTTTTATCACTTCTGTTGTTCGTTTATTTTTGTGCTAATGTCTTGATCTGCAAGTTAGATTTAAATTGGCCTGAATTGGAAAAAATATGCCCTGAAAAAAATTGTAAATATATAATTATCCCAATAGAGTTTTGAGACGAAAAACCGTAATTATGCGCGTAGTGCGGGGTCCGATTCTAGTTCTAATAGAAAACTGATAAGAGAACACGGTTACTTGCTTATAATTAGATTGATCTGGAATAAGTCATTAAAAGCATCAAAATGTTCTCTTATTTAAGTCAACCAAATGTGCATTTGACGTGCTTGATGTTTCACCCAAAGAATCCCTCCACCAAACTATGAAATTACCGAGCATAATAGATACATAATCAAATAATTAAACCCTATTTTCTAATGAATAAAACTTAAAATTAACTAAACCCTAGAATCGGAAGCTTGTCATTGAGAAATCAGCTCTTCTGATATTGTCATCTGTACACAGAGATATGTTTAAGCTTGGGAAACTTTGTTTCTGATAGTAAGAGAAGGAGATCACAAATAATTCTGAAATTGCAAAAGCTTCAGGAAAAAGAATCAGTTTTACATAGTCTCAGGAAATTTTTAAGGTTCAGGATATAGAATCAGTCTAAAGGTTCTTTTATCCCCCTGAAGTTCATTTGTACAGATGATAACTAGTAAATTTTCTGAAAAGGAATAGTATGATTAATAGGATCCACAATAATCCATTTGTACAGATAACAGGTAAATATTATAGAATTAGAGGAATAAAAACATGAGCAAATCATCACACATTTTCTGTATCTCCTCAGCAACAGCACTAGAGTTCCAGAAAAAACAGCATCAAATTAAAGCAAGTACTTGTTTTTTCAATAATAATGAAAAACAGAAACAACACAATCACTCTGCAAAATTAAAAAAATGTGTAAAGCTCAACTTAGTTTTTAATTGCACACATATTGTTATGGAGTATATCTGGAATTTTTTTCTGAAATAGGCTTTTTTTTAGAAAGTATTCCCGATATGGGCTCGTTTTGAAAATAATTCCCAACATAGGCACTCTTATGAGGTTCGGAAAATTTTCACGTATGAGATACGAGCGTCTCTCATCTGAAGCAGATTTTTATTTTTTAATTCCCCCGTGTAAGAGACGCTTACACGTAAAATTTAAAAAAAAATGGATTTGTATAAGGCAAATCTCGTGCATACCTTCTTTCACCAGTTCGGAATCGGAATTGATCACGACCAGTTTCGTTGCGTCCGTATTGATCCCGGCTTTCACCAGATATGTCTCTCATCGCCTGAAATGGAGGAACGAATTTGTAAATATCCATTTACAGTAGAAGGTACGCACGAGACTTACGCGTGTTCGGGTGGCTCGTATGGGGTCGTTCGAAATCAGAATCGAGTGAGAGACATATCTGGTGAAAGTTGGGATCAATACGGACACAACGAAATCGGTCGTGATCGATTCCGATTTTAAACGAGCCCATACGAGCCATCCAAACACGATTAAGTCTTATATAATATTATATATATATATATATAAAAACTTTGAAAAAAAAAAAAAAAACAAATCTTTTGTCTCCCAGCGCCTTATACAAATCCAATTTTTTTTAAAAAAAAATTACGTAGTGTCTCTTACACGGGGGAATTAAAAAATAAAAATATGCTTCGGATGAGAGACGTTGGTAAAAAATTTATGTAGCGTCTCTCATACGTGAAAAATTTATGAACCTCATAAGATTGCCTATGTTGGGAATTATTTTCAAAACGAGCCCACATCGAGAATGTTTTCTAAAAAAAGCCTATTTCGAAAAAAAATTCGTATATCTGTATTTGTATATCATCACTTACTTTGATTTCAAGTTCGAGTAGATTGGAAGCGTCCATGTTAAGACGATAAACAACCATTCTCTTCTTTTTTTCTCTACACTTCCATCAATTCAATTCTGGCAAACTAAACAAAACCCACAAGCAAAATCAATCACCATCTGGTGATTCAAGACTTAATTTACTTGATGGCACGTCGTCCCAACCTTCACCTTAGAGAACTGAATACCCACAATCGGAGCTCTGGAATTGATCTGCTCTTCCTCCTCCATTCACTTCTCTACACAGTCCATCTTCCTCTTCTGTGGAGAAGAAGAGGCAATGTCCATTGAATTACGACAACAGAAGAGCTCAGCTGCACAAGAGAGGATATAGGAGTGGGTTTCGGGATTCGTATCACTTGCGATGATTTGTTGCTTGAGAAACTCCTCAGAACCACTCAGCAGAAGGTGGTCTGTTGTCTCCTCAATCGATGGATTGTTCATCCTGTTGAACCCATCAATAATAAGAACCATATACGACGAGTTGCATTTAAAGAATGAAATCAGCAAAAGTCACAAAAAGTTTTAACATAAAATCAGTAGTATAACATTCAAGTTCATCTTAGAATAAAAAATCTTCACATTGCATGTGTATATACAAAATTGAATAAGTACTGGCTACTCTGGTCAAAACCATACTTAACAACATATAATATGTACGTAGCACAACTTCTTTAAATAAAAAAATCTGGTCTCTTCTACACTAACCATTGGAAGAAATATATGAAGCCTATAACCTAGATATAAAAAAATTTGCTAGAAAATTGTAATTTATAAATAACTACATATTAAATCTAATAAGAAAAAAAATGTGTAAAAGAACTTACTTTGGTAGATTGTTGATTCGATGTTTGTGACTCTAAAGATGTCTTTTCTGCGTGGATACTTCCATCTTCTTCCCCGATACATTTATCTCTTCGTTGTGTGCAAAATGTCTTCGCTGCATGTTAAGTTTAAATAGAAAATTTTCTAGACTCACCATACACTACTTTCCGATGTGGGATACATTTCCATAAAGAAAATTTCCCGTTTTCAAATATTCCGATGTGGGATGAGATAATTGTTGGCAATGAAATTTTCCGTTTTTATTCAGATGTAGGACGATTTTCTAATAGAGAAAAAAACTCATCATCTATATATTACAATAATAGATTATGACACGTTATTTGTATTAATCATTCTGTGTGTCAGCCTTGAGATTCCTCGATGGAGCCCCTGTGCAACTCTGTAATTTTATTCATAGTTTATCAAATTTGAATCATTGAGTAATAATAGATCCCTCTCGTTCGGTGTATCTTCTAACCAATCATGGTCACGTCTAAATCTTCTGTTCGAAACTCCCTCAAACATGATTAAGTCTTTGTGTACCTATTACCTAATCAAAGTATGTAAGTAAAACTTATACTCATATGATTCTTTTTAACACAATATTTCTTGTTAGAAGCTGATTGTCAGAAACTGATTTGGAAGCTGTAGATGTTTCTTCTAGATGTTTTTTTATAAGCTAGGGATTAAACTCTTTGGATTTAACTCTTTTATTTATACAACATGTTCATACTGCATCTTTCATTTTGCCGTCTTTCATGAGGGGATTTAACTTCTTTGTTGTGTGCCTCGATCAAATTGGAAACATCCTCCAGATTCGATCAACGAAAGATGCGTACGAGATATGAGGGTCTATGTTGTTGTTATATTGTTGATGTTGTGCATCTTGATAGTTGCAATTAATAGCCAGAAATGGCGATTGTATGAGGTTTCTTAAAATATTCGAAATGAAGGCTTGAAATAGTAAGTATTTTGTTGGATACAATACAATAAAGAAGATGAAATCTTAATGAAGAAGGACAGCACGATCAGCTTTTGAAGATTCCTAAAACCTTCAAAAAATTTATGTTGTAACAGAATCGAAACAAGAACAATAAACGCAAGAAAGACACAGAGGTTTACGTGGTTCACCAAATTTGGCTACATCCACAGGAGAGGGAGACCCCGTGCTACATGTCGTAGTGTGTGTTTCGGATTCAAGGCATACTAACAATTTATATAATTACACAATTGAGATTCTTCTTGTAGAAGATCGGTTGAGGAACAATCATCACTAAATACCACAATATCCAGCTCGGTTAGAACTTAGAAGTGCAGTGAACAAGCATATATTTATGTCACCATATTTCAAATTAAATGCATGAACAATTCAGATTCTTCATGTTGTTCACGAATGATGAATAACCAATTAGTTTGTTTATTTCTTTGTGCCCATTATACAATTTCCACCTAGATTTATCTTGCCAATACCCAATGCCCTCTATTCCTCAACATTAAACAGACTGATTCGGTTGCATTAGAAGGAACGGTACAAAATATAAGAGAAAGGCTCCTATGGCATGATAATCCATTGAAGATTGGAGGTGGCTCAGGCATTTCACAATGCATATCTTTATAATTGAGCTTTTGGCAATCATATATACTTGAGTGCACTCAAAACCGAAAGAAAGAAATAGCAGTTGATTCCCTGATATCATTCCTAGACAGGATATCGAACTGAAAATGATGAATCCAACGACATTGCTTCATCGACAAGATACCTTAGAGACTTGATCATCCACAATCGAAGCTCCGAAATTGATCTGCTCGTGCTGCTTCAAATCTTCTGAACTTGAACCCGGTTGTGGATCATCAACGTCCATCTTCCTTTCCATTTGCTCTTCCTCCTCCAAGCTTCTCTAGACAATCTATCTTCCTCTTCTGTGGAGAAGATGAAGAAGCAATGACCATTGAATTGCGACAAAAGAAGAGCTCAGCTGCACAGAAGAGGATATAGGAGTGGGTTTCAGTCAATGTCCTCAGAACTACTCAGCAGAAGGTGGTCTATTGTCACTGTTCGTCCTTTGGAACCCGACTATAATAAGAACCCTATACGACGAGTTGCATTCAAAGAAAGAAATCAGCAAAAGTCACTAAAGTTTTAACATAAGATCAGTAGTATAACATTCAAGTTCATCTTAGAATACAAAATCTTCACATTGCATGTGTATATACAAAATTGAACAAGCACTAAATACATTGTATACTCCGGTCAAAACCATACTTAACAACATATTGTATCCTTTTAAGAAGTTTATGAAGCACAAGTTCTAAAAAAAACAAATCTGGATTTCTTCTACTCAACCATTGGAAGAAATATATAGCGCCTATAAACTTAATATATAAATAAAAAAATGCTAGAAAATAACAATTTATAAATAACTACACATTATCTAATAAGAAAAAAATATGTAAAAGAACTTACTTTGGTAGATTGTTGATTCGATGTTGGCGACTCTAAAGATGTCCTTTCTGCGTGGATATCCATCTTCTCCCTCGATACATTTATCTCTCTGTTTGTGCAAAATGTCTTCACCGCATGTTAAGTTTATATAGAGATCTTTATACTAGCCATATACCACTTTCCGATGTGGGATATTTTTTTTGTAATGAAAAATTTCCCGTTTTTATATATTCCGATGTGAGATGAGATAATCGTTGGCAAAAAAATCTTCCCTTTTTAAATATTCCGATGTGGGATCATTTTCTAATAGAGAAAAACTCACCATCTATATACTACAAGTCTACAATAGTAGATTATGACACGTTATTTATATTAATCGCCCATCTATTACTTCGATCATTTACTTTCTTAATCACTCGTCTATTACTTCGATCATTTACTTTCTTTTCTTGTTCATGAAGAGTGTAAAATAAGGACAATACACAGAATATTAACATAAATATTCTAATGGAATATGGATCATGTGCCTCATAGGTTGGAGTCATCGGGATTTGCTGTTGTAATCAAATAAATTTCATAAATTATTAATTTAATAATAACAAAAAAACACTAATATAATGTGAATTTCAAATTAACTAACCATGTTCTCGTAAAGGTTCGAATATGCACTAGGGTCAGCTAGATGTTGTTGTTCATGCCAAGAAGGTTGTGGGACCTCTTGACTTGCACTTGTACCCTCGTCAGCTCTTCCGCGCCTCTTCCTCGGCTTCGGCTGATAAGCGGGCCTCTCTCCAGCCTCGATTTCTTCTCGAGTCTGATTGCGGGCAGTCTTCCGCGCGCTTCTAGAAGACGAATGCATCTACACAAACATAATATTTTGTCAATTTACGCATAACAAACCAACAAAACAAAAAAACAGCACAAATATGCATAAACATTTGTCACGAAGGTCCAGAACAGATCTGTCACGAATGTTTGTCTGACCTTCATAGCGGAACTCTGAATTACCTTCGTGACGAAGGATTTTGCACAATTACAGAAATTCATCAATGCCAAAACATCCGGTGACGAATGAATTTGCACAAAATTTCCACAATTTCAAGCAAAAAAACAGTTTTTAAGCTATCCAATTACATTAGCCCCTAAATCATTTCATACCATATGTTTCTTAATCAAAATGTCAAACCCTAATTCATAAGTTCATCAATTTTGGGGATTATATCTAAAATTTGAAACAACTCTCAATTAAACATAAACAAACAACAATTGAACTAAAAAACATGCTTAATACACATATCAATCTAATTTAATCACACCATTTCAATGGTTTTGACATATCTTCATCAAACATAGAAAATTAATGCAAAAGAGAGTTAGAAATTACCTTATGACTTGATTTGTTGATTATTGTAGTGAAAGAGATGAAGAAATGTGGAGAATAGTAGAGAATGACGAAGGTTTGTGTTGTTGTTGCGCCGAAAGTGTGAGAAAATGTAGAGGAAGAAGTTACATTAGGGTTGGGTAAAAAATCTCTTTTATAACTGCAAAATCAGACCTTCGTCACGGAACTCCCCTGTTTCTTCGTCACGGAACTTTTGAAGACCTTCGTCACAAAAGTTTTGAAGACCTTCGTGACGGAACTCTGAAAAACCTTCGTGACAGATGTTTGAAATAGTTCTGTGACGAATGTGTGGGTGTGCTAAATAAAAAAAAAGGGTGTGCTAAATAGTAAGCCCCTATATATATAAATTGATGGGTTTGAGAAAGTAATGTCAAATGGGACTCATTAATATTTAAACCTATTTTTTCCTTTTTTTTTTTATCTCTCATTATCCCCCTTATTAAATGTCTAATAAAATCATAATTATGTGCTTAATTGATTAGTATTTCAACCATTTTCATCTTTTTTTCTTCGCTCTTCACCTCCAATCCGTATGACGATGAAGAGCAATCCGAGCAATCCGTATGTGTTTGGCTTGTGCAAAGCGCGGGTAATGACCCAGAAAGTTGTCAATAAGTCGTCATTACTATGTGGCATCTTGAATTCCTCTTCTAATTTCAACTTTTGATCCTCCGACTGGGATTTCATATTGAATTCTCCCATCAAGTCGTCGTTACTCTTCTGCATATTGCATTTCGTTGTTACTCATGGTTATTGTCAATTTGTAATTGAACCAATCAATTTGCTATTTTTATCACTTTTATTGTTCGTTTATTTTTGTGTTAATGTCTTGATCTACAAATTAGATTTACTTTGGACTGAATTGGATAAAATTATGCCCTTAAAAAGGTTATAAATATATAATTAGTCAAATCCAATTTTGCGACGAAAAACCATAACTACCCCGCGCTACGCGCGGGGGTCCGATTATAGTCTTATATCTATATAAAGGTTGGCTGACCGTTGAACGAATTGAATAAAATCAGTACCTATTTAATTCTAAATTCATTTATTTTTTATTAATTAATTATCATTAATTCTAAATCCATTTAAGTTTTTAATTAATGATCTCTTAAATCCAATTAATTCTAACATCATTTAAGTTCTTTTTATTAATGTTAATTAATGATCTTTGAAATCTAAATAATTCAAAATTCATTTAAGTTTTTTTTTTCTTAATTAATTATTTTATTCTAATTTAATATATCTTAGAATTATAGTAAAAAAAATAAATTATAGTATTATCTCCTTTATAAGGCCTCTGTGTTATGTTGGAAACTTGATCATAGTATTGAGTAAGTTTCTCTCATGATAACCTTATTCTATTATTATGTTTTAAAACTACTTGAAACATATATATGAGGAAATCAAAAATTCTTATAATTAAGAATATTAACAAATTTAATAACAACAACAAAAGTATTAACAACTAATGCGTAACTATATTAATCACATACGAAAACACGTAATTTTCTCGCGCTCCGCGCGAGTCCCGTATCTAGTCTAAATTAATGGAAAAAGTCTGGAATTATAAGTGCAAAGGTTTGTATTAATGCATGTAATAACTTTCAACTTTAAAAACTGAAAATAAGTTATGCTACTGCATGTTATAACATCTGAAAATAAGGTACCTTTCAACTTAAAAAGTTGAAAAATAAGGGTATGTTTGACACGTAAAGTCATTATTTTTAAAAGGAAAAGATTCATATGTGAATGCATTATTAACGTGCGAATGTGCGAATGAAAAAATTGCGGGGGTCTTGTTTGAACCAAGTTTTTTTGTTTTTACACCGAAATAAAAACGCTATCATGTGGCGTTTAACTTTTGATTTTGAAAAAAATTGATTTTATACCCCGGTTCTGAAAACTCCGGGTTATAAAGTTTTAAAATGCCATGACATGGCGTTTTAAAATCATCTTTATAACCTGGATTTTAAACAATTCAGGGACTTTATAACCCGGAGTTTTCATAACCGGGGTAAAAAGTATACCTTATAACCCGGATTTCAATGAATCGTGATATAAAGTCAATTTTTGAACTCCACGCCGTAGCGTTTTAAATCGGTGCAAAACTAAAAAAATCCGGCTCAAAAGTCTATCACATGCGCATTTAAGTCATTAACATGCACATTTAAGTTATTGATATGCACATTGAAAGATTGTACATGTCATTGATAATATGTGAAAAGTACATGCACACGTAGGTGTGTGGATGTGATTACTGAAAAATGTGCATGCGAATGGCTATATTCGTACATTTGTACGTTAAGTCATTCGCACCTGATCCGAGGATTATGTGAAATTGAGAAGAGTGTCGAAAAAAAAACATTCCAGAGGATGAATAAACAAAGCTTTTGATTTTGGTCTTGGTTTCCATTTTTTGGGCGATCCGCCTTCCTGTATCTTGGATTTGCTTGAGAATGATGTTAGGGGTTTAGTTATTCCCCGCTATTTAGCAAATTAGTTTTTTCATCTATCGATTCCCGTGAGAGTGCCGCCTCTCTTTGATAAAAAAAAACAAAGCTTTTGAGATTTGACATGTCTTTTCAAAAAAAAATTAAGCTAACTTATTACACAAAAAAGAAAAGATTGAATCGATAGCTTATTTCACCCATTGATTCTTGCGGGCAAATTTTACAAGTGCCAACTCGTTTATTTTAATACATGTCAGTATATAAAGGTTGTCATATATAGAAAATAAGTGAGTTACAAAGGAGAGGTTTTTACCGAAAATCACCCGTAAAATACCGTACATTGCCCAAAATCACCTTATTAATCAAATATTACCGGAAACCACCCATATAACACACTCCGTTAGCCAAACGCCACCCATTTTCATATTCCGTTTAAACTTCGTTAAATATTTACAAATTGAGCCCGAAAAGTATATATATTCATTTTTCTGCACAACTCGAAAAGTTGGGGGGAAATCATAATTAAGCAAAAAACTGGGTTAAAACCATCATCTTCTTCTTCAATAAACACATAAGAAGCTTTAAAGCTCAAACAGTGTTGCGTTGTGACCTGCAACGTGGCCAGAATTTGGGCGTTGTCTTGTTGGAGATGAACAACCTTACCCGTTAGATCGTCTAGATGCTTATGCTTCCTCATTCGAGATCTTCATGTCGATTCTCGGTTCGATTCCATCCTCTTCCTTTCTGATGAGTTTCCACTAGATGAAGCATACAAAAAACTGAGGTCTTTGTTTTCTAAGAATCAGGGTTTAAAAGTTTATTGAAAAATTTGAGATGATGAGATTAGGTGAAATTAAGGGGAGACATCGTTTCTTCTTACCCATTATCAGCTTTGTTTCGTCTCCTCGCCTTCATTCCTTCCCAATTGAAATCGCTCCCCTTTCAGTCAGTCATATTCTCGAACCCTAAAGTCCATTTAGCCCCAAATTAATTTTGCCCTAAAGTCGATTGATCTGCAAACGTCGTTAAAACTCAGGGCACAATGATCTGCAGAAATCCAGATCTGTATAAGAATTTGTCTTACATTGAGAAATTTCCAGGCGGCACAAGAACATCGTCTTCGTCGGCGGAAATGGCAGCCGCCAGAGTGTGGTGCGATTCATTGGCCTTGTGGTTGGGAATCTGTGCATCTAGGTCCGACGCTCATTCTCGGAACGAAATGGATGCGAAGAATATTAAATGCTTTTAGGAGAGTGGGGCGAGGTCGGCAGAGGCGGTTATTGTGCGGTGGAGGCGGCAGCGGTGGCTCAATTATCAGATCTCATTTTTTGTTGAAGAAGACGATAGTTTTAGGCTTTTAGCCCAAATATTTTGCTTAATTATGATTTTCCCCCAACTTTTCGAGTTGTGCAGAAAAATGAATAAATATAAACTTTTTGGGCTCAATTTATAAATATTTAACGAAGTTCAAACGGAATATGAAAATGGGTGGCGTTTGGCTAACGGAATGTGTTATATGGGTGGTTTTCGGTAATATTTAATTAATGAGGTAGTTTTGGGCAATATACGATATTTTACGGATGATTTTCGGTAAAAACCTCTACAGGACAATCTTTTTCTTTTTTTGGGGGGAGGGGGCTGGAAGTTTGTACTTTGTTACTTAGATATGCATACATAATGTGTCTTTTATCCCGGTTCCGTATTTCCTTTTATCCCGGTTTTGAACCGATATATATAGTTGCAGTATAAAAAAGAAACTATCATACAACCGTGATATAATATATTTTTTTATCACGGTTATAAAACTATGATAAAAAGTCTTAATACCGGTATAAAAGAAACCCACACACCTTCCCTTTTGGTTAATATCACAGTTATGAACTGTGATATATTTACTTAAAACCGATATAAATTCGTTGAATATTCATCCTATATAGATTATTTATCCCGGTTATAACCGTGATAAAATGTATAGTAAGGTAGATTATATATTTAAATGATCCCATTCATGACAATCCACAAATTTGTAAAACGAATTACATGAGCAACAACCACAATATAATATACATATAGAATCAATTCCAAGGCAACAATTGCCATTTCAATAGTCTAGAGATACACGGATGCTATATACATCCCGATTATTTAGTAAGGGCCTAAAAATAATATCAGTAGCGGATCAAGATACAAAGCCAACAAATGCCAATTTTTTCACTAAATGCAAAATAGAACGTAACATGAAGAGAGTCTTGTAGCCCTTCCTTTATCATCAGCTGAATGGCACCTAAAGAAGCCCCATTTCACCACCCAAAAAAAACATTTCGTTAGTGTTTCATCCTCTCCACTTCTCGGTCTCCACCTTCAATATTGGCGACGACGACCGTCTTTAGCGACCTCCGATGGAACCTCACTAGGCGTCCACTTGTATGTGTAAGACACTCTTTCACTTCTGTTTATTTCTCGCTTCCAGATGCCTCTTCCAATTTCACTGGTTAATAGTTTGCTCTAAACCCTAGCTTACAATAAAATCTGCTTGAGAAATTGACAGAGTCCATCCAGAATTTTGAGATTCAGTTAGCGAAAGTTTGAAACTTTTTACTAAGGTAGCATGTGACTTGCAAGTTATTCCTAAGATAGACTGTTCAAATTTGAAATCTGAAGTGTACAAATCTGGAATAGGTTTGGGAGTTCTTCAACCCTTTTTGTTCAATCCTCTGCACTTGTTTTTATTTTTGTAGGTGTAAAGTGACTAAGATCATTTTAAATTTAATGATGAATAAGAAGGTTTGCAAAGTGTCATCGGACCGCCATCTTCCATCTGATATGTTGCCTGAAATTCTCTCCAGACTGCCTGTGAAGTCACTTCTCAGATTCCGCTGCGTATCCAAACCATGGCTATCTCTGGTAGATGATGCTGGCTTTGCCCGCTTACATCTCAAAAACTTTAAGAACAACCGAAATGAAACTCACCTCTTGGTTTTCGAGGGGAGGGAAAGAAATTGTGTCCTGCGGTGTAGTGAAACCTTTGAAACCAATTCCGAAACACTTTATACCCTTGGATTCGTCGACGATCCTGAAAGATGGGAGATTATTGGCTTTGTCCATGGATTAATCTTGCTAAAGCTTTGTTCTGATAGTTCTGATAGTTATGATCAATTCAGTGTCTTAAAGATATGGAATACATCAATTAGAAAGTTCCATGAAGTTCCATCCTTGCCTGAAATTGAAGGATCTCCTAATAGCTCTTTCCGGGTTCACAATATTGGCCTAGGCTACGATCAATCAGCTAATGATTACAAGATTGTTATACTTATTGTGGTAAAAGACAACCCTCTGCATTCGGTAGCAGTCTACACCGTTGGGGTTGGTTCATGGAAGATTATTCCATTTCAAGGCAAGGGACCATCATGCTCTAAGTGGCGTTGGGTGCCATATCGCCATATCACAGGGCTCTTTTTCCAAGGCAGATTGTACTTCATTGCCATGGATACAGAAAAGGATGAAAGTCTTAGGGATGATTTGATTTCCTTTGATCTAAGCAGCGAGGTGTTTTCTTTTATCAGCAACATGCCTCAAAATCCTTTTTGTTGGTCTTTTGATTACAAGCTCGGGTTGGTTGACAATGGATGCTCACTGGCATTACTTGATAATAGTACTACTGATGTCAAGTCTGTGTGGGTGTTGAAAAGCTGCAGTAGTGAATGTGAGTCCATGTATTGGACCAAACGTTACTCGTTATGTATGGAAAGTACTGCTCTCTGGTACCTCAAAAAGAATGGTGAGATATTGACATGGAGAAGGCGTGGGCAGACCTTCACCAATGAAACTGGCAAGCAGGAATCTGAAATATGGAATGATGTGGCATCATACAACCCTGAAGCTGATAAGAACAAGATTCTGCAGCAAAAGAGAGGCAATGAGTTCTCGATTAGACATGTATTTGGCTACATCGAAAGCTTGATTATGCATAAATGAATTAGGAATATATAGCCTACTACTAAACCCTTGCAAGTTTCTTCTGAATTTTTTTCTTAAGATTCCTCAACGGTCTATTGCACTCCTAATCTGCAGTTCAAATGTGTTCTGTGTTGTGTTTTGATGGAAAGATGAGCCGGAGTTTGTATGAGGTGATCCTTGTTGATTCAAATCTATGCATGCTACTCTGTATGTTAATTTCTTTTCAACCCCATTAATGCTTGGAATATATTGTTTCCTCCTCCCATGGATTGATCTTGCTACAAAAAGCGAATAGTCGGAGTCGATTCGGTCTCTTATAGGCGTGGAATCCATCAATTTGAAAGATGTCTCGATATCGGCCTTGGCTACGATCCGTTAGCTAATAATTACAAGATTGTTAAACTTATCTTTCTAAAGTTCATAACTGTGAACTTTGTAGCAGTTTACAGCCTTGGGAGTGGTTTATGGAGGTTAAATAAATTTGAAGACGAGATTATCATGCTTGAACCGGCACTGTGGCCCTATCTCCCTAAAAGGAGGACAGTCTATTTCCATGGCAGTTTGTACTTTCTTCTTAGAGATGCAGTTAAACATGATGTTTGGGATGTCGTTTCGTTTGATCTGAGCAACGAAGTGTTTTCTTGTGTCAGCATGCCTGACGATCCTTATCGTTTGGAAAACACTATACTCTTGTACGTCAAAAAAGAATGGTGATATATTGACACTGAGGTATATTACCAGGGATGCGGTTCCGGTGAGAACAATTTTTAAAATGAGAATGTGAGAGTGACTAATGTACATCAAAATATACTTAAATGTGCATCAAAACATACTTAAATGTGCATCAAAACATACTTAAATGTGCATCAAATTTGTTGATGCATATCCTTTGAAAAAGTGATGCACATATACAGTTTTACCTCAAAGGTGTTCAGTTTCTCAATAAATCTTTTTTAAAAACGAAAGTTCTTCAAATTTTGGACGTTTTTAAGTTTGTCAACGAATTTGCACCAAATTAGTACTAAATGTTCACCAGTTTACTACTAATGTGCATCGTTCTCATGTTCGTATTTTAAAAGTTATTCTCAACCGACATTTTCCCTATTACCAGAGCTCAAATTGGCGGGAACGTGGTACTGTGGCCTCAAACTGGTGAGAGCGTAAGATCCTGCAGGACAAAATAAATCCTCGGTATAAGATTAGCTATGTATGTGGCTACGTCGAGAGCTTGATTCTGCTTAAATGAATTAGGAACAATTAACCATATACGGAGTAAGATATGACTTAAATCTGCATTTCAAATGTGTTTTGTATTTTGATGTTGTGCCTCTTATCTTTATGAATTGCTTGTGATATGATTCAGTATCCGTTAGTTGTTAACTTGATATGTGTTTAGATCTGTTTGGATTGGTGCTATATAAAAAAACCTGCTGAGAATTAATCTCCAAAGTGAAGGAACAGAGAGCGTCGTTGTTGTTGTTAAGATGGAATTAGCAACACTTCAAAATAAAATTTCAAACTATCGTCAAACATACGATCAAAGTTGCAACATCCTCTACATGGTTTACGACAATCATGTCGATACAAGTCTGGTATAAATGGCAAGACACCCAAAAACTACGACCCTTTTTCTTCAACTACTCTTTCAAGAAACCTAAACAAGAACCAAATTCACCACACATTGATTAATCAAAACCCAAATATGTAATAACTTCCTAAAAAAACCTTGGATCTTCAAAAAAAATGTTTCAATTGGCCTCTAAATTATATTTACACTAAAGACCAGGCCAATGTATATAATCATCTCCCAAAATGACTATTTTTTTTGGGTCCCTATCCATACCTTTGCATCCACTGTTTTGTAAAATGAGACGTCAGAAGTTGTTGTTCCAGTTCATCTGATGACGTTGTGGCGGCTGCTGAAAGACATTGGGCGGTTGTGGTAGCCCAGCTGAGTCCACTGGACCCGCCATTGATTGAGCCTGCTGAAGAACCGGAGCAGTTACGTTCTGAAGCGGGTGATACATAGGAGCAAAGTGCTGGCCTTGAGGAAGTACGTTAAAGAAAGAATTAACCGGCAAGTTGACCGGGTTCTGCATAATAACGGGTGAAGAAAATTAGCATTAATCACAATTAGACATTATTTTAATACCCAAAAGTAGTGAAGGAAAAACGAACCTGCTGTCCTAACATAGAGGCTACGAGGTCGTCGTTAGCATGAGAAACTCCAGATGTGACAACTTGGGGAGAATTAACGAGAGTATAAGCCCCAGATGGGATTGGAAAAGGCGGTTGGTTTGGGAGATTGGTTCCTGGTTTGTGAGGAGATGTTTTCATGCCTGGTGCAGCTGTCTGTGTCATATACATGTTAGTGGTTGGAAGAGGTGGAGGGAATGCACCATGACTGACATATTGGAGCATTGGTGGCATAAAATATGGAGATGGATAATGAGTGAATGGGATAAAGTTAGGAGGATAAGGTTGTCGGAGAAGAGGCACAGGCTGTACAGATACAACAACAGAGCTCGGTATAGACCCAGGGGATTGAACTGGAGGTGGAGTAGACGTTGCTAATGAATTTCCATACTGCCACAATGATAATTTCGTTGTTCAGTTATTATATGATAAGCAATGAAATTTTCTTTACGTAGAGAAGTAGCAGTGAGAAGTTACCATGGAATTTGGAAGACAAACTTGATGTTGATGATCAAGAGCTTCCAGAGGAATTGGGGGATACCCCAGCATTGGAGGCATGAAACCGAAGTTATAGGTAGGAGTTTGAATAACAGCATGTTGTGGGATTACTTCCGGCAGCGTCTCTTGCTTCAGTTGATCATCTTTCAGAGGTTGAATCTTATCAGATGGTGGGGGATTAGAATAGTTCTCCTCGTCAGCAGATGATTGAGTATCTTCATCACTGCACCAAATGTTTGACCTCAAAATAAATTTGGGTTTATAGGAGAATGCTGAGGTAATGACATCACTACTTTATGCTTGAACAAAGGCAACCCAACAAGACTACATATGCTCAATCAAACAGGTAGTAAAATAAGCTTTTACCTAAACTAATAAAATGATGAAAGCTTAAAAGCAGACTGCAGAGGGAAGAAATAAGATTAAAAAGAAATCAAGTATATGCTCCATGTGCTCCGTGGTAGGGTTTTCGCTCATCTCATGCAGTCAAAACCAAAATTACATGAAAAGAAAATAGATATGCAAAAAATCATAACTATTGACAGAAAAACGCACGACAAGAAGACAAATAACTATAACTTGAAAAGAATACCAACAGAAAAGAAGTCCAGAATGCAACTGACCACGAATCCGGTTTCTTTGCAATTTCATCTTCCACAGACTCCTCTGAAGCCTGGTTTGAGTTTCCATCTTCCACCAAGTCTAAAGTCTGGTTTGATTTTCCATTGCTATCAGAACTCAAAATATTATTGACTCCAACAGCAAAGCATGAGCCAAAACTTCCAAAATTTAGAACATTTTTTACAGCATCAGGAACTTGAATGTGGTTAGGAAGGATGACATGCTGACCCTCAGAAAACTTTAACTTCTCGAGCTTTGATGTCGACTCCTTAATAGCTGAGACATATGGTAACCTCAAGTTAGCACTTCACTATTATGAATCACACAAGCAGTCACGCCAGCACAAAAGCTTTATCAATGAGAGGTAGAAGTCTAGAAGGTATAGGTATGCACATCTTTTAGTGGGTGACAATTTAACATGAAGAAGCTTCAATTTTTTGGTAAAGAAAATCTGTAGATAAATAAGTCACACTTCAGTAACTGGCCCACACCAAAAAATACCCACGAATAATGGTGATAAAACATCAGAGCCAAAAGTGACAACTTAAGTAGCAGAAATTGCCTACTGGGAACCATCATTATTTCTTCTTGATAACGTAGCAAGGACATGGAAAATGCCTCAATGATGGGAACGCACCATAGCTCAAGCTAACTAGTGAGTAAAATGATATGTTAAGATATGTTTTGTCATCAAGGATCAAACCACATAAACGTTTCTTAAGGGACATAATAAGGACACTTCAGGAGCCATGCCCAGCAGAAACACAAAGTTTACGGATAAATATTTGCAATATATAATACAGATAGTGACTTTCAGCTCACAAAATCATCCAACAACAAATTATTATATTTATAAAACGGATCTGGTAAAAATTTAACTAGGTGAATTTCATAGAGTAAAAGAAATATGATCCTTAACATATCAAAAAATTAAATACATCTGAATGGATGTAGTAGAAATTTATGATGTTTTGCTGAAGACATAAACTCGCAGAGGTAGGCACACCTAGATCATACCTTTAATTGAAGTAAGACCATTCACCAAAGAGTTGGCAGCTGAAGACTTGTTATCTAAGGCAGTTGAAAGTTTCTCAGAATCCGAAATTTCTCCATTGATCTCAGGCTCAACTAGAAGTACAAGTTCAGAATTCTCACTTGGAACATGTTGATTTTTTATAAGGTTTTGACCTATTAGCTCACGTGAACTTCCTAACTCTTTCTCAGCAGGGCCAGAATCTTTCATCTCAACAGCAATCTGAAGGCTCTTGACTTCAGATTTCATAGCAACCACTGCAGTAGGAAGTTGTGAATTGCAAGATTGCTTTTGAGTCAGAAGGGGGTCAGAAGCAGAGGGTGAATGTTCTGTATTAACCTCTGACTGAGAAAGTGTAATTTCTGTATTCATTGGGCCAGCAATTGTATTATCTTTTTGGAGTACTGTGTCAACACCTTCAGATTTTTGCACAATATGTCCTACAATAACAGCACCGTCAGGCGACTCGATGGAACCTTTCACAGTGGTGGGTGATGTCCTGCAACGAACAAACACAAATTTAAACTCACAAATACCTTAATCAGAGTCCAGAATCTAACAGTTGACAGAAGAAGAAAAAATCATAATCAATTCTAGTATATAAACTGATATCTAAAAGGCTGTCGCTGCACATGCCTTGATTATAGGGTTTCACAGGACACTATAGCGTTAAAAATAAGCACTTACTTTCCCATCAATCTTGGTTTACTGGAATCCAGTTCCTTCAAAACTGGCAATGCAGGGGACTTGAAGGCATTTCCTCTGTCTTCATATCCATTTTCCTTACGTACAGCAGCATTCTTCCCACCTCCAGCATCTTTTATAAGCATCATATACAAAAAAAGGTGCAATAAGAAAACAAAGTTCACTTTCATGTATTTAAAATATATAGAATGCTGAACTAATCAAAGGAAGGTACAGAGAGAGATGCGTCTTATTGCACTAGGAGAGCTTAGAGCAGTTTCACATGTGAAATTCCACAAAAAATCTGTGTCATAATTACATCTATTGCCCAAGTCAACAAATGTAAATATTTCTAGGGGGGTTGTAGAGGAGAAGACTATATTTTTTCCCTTGATAATTGTGCTAAAAATAAAATATCCAAATTGAACTGTTAGCAAATATAATTCCTTCAATACTGTGCACAGGACTGTATGTAGAATGAGAAATTTTCTCATTCTATGGACGGATATGTGCTTTTATCCCCGGAATTTCCTTAAAAAAGAGTTTGCATATACGGAGTAATTTGCAGCTGCCTGCAAAGCTGCAAATTTACAGGCAGGCATACAATACTAAAAGAACTTTCAGGACCTTTGATTTTTTTCATTTTTGTTCAATTTTTTATACAAAAAATTGCAGGATGGCATACACAAAATCCATGTGAAAAGGTACCATGTGATGTATATTGAGATGAAAAACTCCCTCGGCCATTTCTAGTTCCCCGTGCTTGATTGGTTACTTTTCGTCTCAAATCTTCAAACACTCTTCCATTAAGATTCTGCCAAACGAGCAAACAAATATCATTTAGCAAAAAACAGCAGACAATAAGAGGTGCATATTGTACATAGGAAGCAGCTTGATACTGAGATAAGACCAATTTATGAACTTAGAAAAACAAAGTACGGAGTATTAAACTTCACATGTGGACATGGAGAGAACATGTTATACCTACTACAGTGAACAAATTCATGATAACTGGATATTAGAGTGAAGATATATCATATATCATCTATATCAACTCACAAACTAGACAAGCTACTTTATAATCTTTTTCCAAAACTTTCTTTCTTATTTCTGTAGATACATCTTCATAGTTAGCACCTGAGCATGAAATAACTTAACACTTGGTGAATGATATCCTAACAAAATCAAGGGTAACAAAACAAGGAACATATGGATAGTACCCTCATGGTTCATAAGAAGAAACTAAGAAGTGACTATCATGGATTCATAAACCTTGCAGTTTCTTGTCAAATATCAGCACCTCTAAACATAATACAAAATTAAGAGGTTTGATATTCAAACCTAATCCTACAACAACTCCAATCAGCCAATAGTCATGAATATCTGACCGACTTAAGAAACAGGAACACAAATTATATTTTGCTTGTATCAGAAGAAGAAACCAGATTATGAGCATCTAAAAATACAAAAGATGAGAATCCCTGTTGAAATTCACAAAATTGGTTCATTTTTGGCACATCAGATGAGTTTATACCTCCTTTCTCTTGTCCCGCTTCCTTTTGACCTCATGAAAAGTATCTGCAAAAACAACAAACTAAGGCTTATCCTCATAACTTAACATTTTAAAGCGAATGCTGAGCAATAAGAAAGATGGGCTACAATTTTCAAACTTTTAAATAAATGCATGAACCCTAACCAATCCACCAACACGAAAAACAAAACAAGGGATCCAAATCCCGTTTCGTACAGCCAAAACAGCAAAATCACAGATCCTCAATGATAGCATTGAACTCACAAATCTGGCAGCCCCAAAAACAGATCCGCAATCCATAACACCAGAAATGTAAAGTGCGGAAAAGAAGATGTACCGAGAAACAAGAGGCGCTGAACAGTCTCATTGGGATCCATACTACACTCCTTGAGCATTGCGTAGACCTCTTCATCGCTGTGGTTGACACCGATCTCTTTGATGTTCTGAATCGTCTTCCGCACACTACTCGGGATCGAAACCCTAGCATTGGCGCCACTGTTGCTGCTCATTTTTTCTCTGTTTTTTTTTTTGCCTTTTTTTGCCTTCACTCTGTTCTTCGATCAATATGGTTTTGTGTTGGCTCTTTTCGTCTTCTTTGATGAGAAGAAACAGAGAAAGAGAGCAGGGAGAAGGAGGAGATGCAGAAACAACAGAGAAGAGAGGAGAGTGGGAGGGGGACTGTACACACGAAAAATTTGAAGAATGGAAATTACATTTCTTATAGTGGAAATAGGCTCATTTCTTAAGAAATATTTTATTTTCCCTAAAATATAGATCTTTTATTAAAAGATAATACTAAATGAATTTAGAAGCATTATGTAATTCATTTGCATTGTGTAAAAATATGTATGTAAGTTACGTACAACAAAACTATAAAAGAAACTATTTTTAATTTGTATATTAAAATATGAACTTGAAAATATGTTTTTTAATTTATACTAAAAATCAACAAAACAGATATAATATTTTTTTTGAGCGGAATAGATACAATATAATTAGGCACAATTGAAAAATATAGAATACATTTTAAATAAATTACCACTTACATTTGAATATGTTACTAAATATAATAAATACGAGTATACTATATTTTGCAACTTAAATGAATTCGATAAATTCAAAAATTAGTAAATGGAGGTGACGGAAACATGCCCTTGGGATTCGACTTGGACAACCTTGTTATTCACCTTTTACTAATGTCCATCACCTCTTCAACGAGCAAGTCATAGTTCGTTGTATTTGATTTCGTCTCTTTGATTCACTTCAAACAAAGCAAGTTTCGAGGGTGGCTCCGAGATCGAACCCCTTACGCTCAAGTCAAAATGTTTTCAAGGGAGTAAATTGTGTTTTTCCTTCTTAATCATAATTAGCCCTTCCTTTGTATTTTCTTATTTTGAGCTTCACGTAAAACCTAAGTTTTTTAAATATGTAGCTAATTAATTGTGTGCGTAAGGGTAAATTTAATTTTTAAAATATTAAAAATCATCATTCATACTCCCTACATCCTAGACAATACCTACAAACCCTAAACCCTAAAATTCTAAACCCTAAATCATAAATTCTAAACCCTATAAAAATAATTAATTAATTAATTCTCTTCTTTGACACACGACCAACTATACCTTCCGCAGCTAAGGATCTGACTTGCTTCTTCAACTCCCTTTCCCCCACCTAGGAATCTTTCTTTTACTTGGCATTCATTGGATCTCAATCTTCCTCTTTTTGCTCCTTAGCGGTCAAGTTTCGCACAGAACACAACTATCCTTCATTTAGTGAGTGAGTTTGTGGGTTGGTTTTAAGTTCGCGGGCTTCAGGTTGACCTATATTCCTTGAATATGTGAGCTATAAGACTTATCTTATTTATGATTTTGGGTTTTTTACTTCTAGACTTATTCAAAAGACTTTCTCAACGTTCACGGTGAATATTTGAGTTTCTCAATAAAGTAGTTCATGATCATAGTTTGTGGAAATCTTATCTATATAATGGTTGGCTGCCTTTTGTCAAAATTGAATGAAATCGGTACCGGGTCGGTTCCGGGCCGTTCATTTAATTTTTCGGGCCTCCGGGCTTGCTGTGTTTGAAAGGCTAATTCTGAATGGGCCTCAATGGGCTGCCCTCTTTTTCCCTCTTTCACCTCCCTGCATCTTTTGCGCAGCCCCCCTCGCAGGAGCGTGTTGAGACGAATACCCATTTTACCAAGTTGTTGTATTCAAGTGATCTCACGAGTTGCAATGGTGAGGGCACGATATTCCACTTCAATAAAAGAGCATGATACGATTCGTTGCTTCTTGCTCGACTCAAGAGATAAGATTCGTTGCTTCTTACCGGTGAAGAAGGTATATGCAATATGCGTTTATGCTTACCACTGATTTCCACTGATTTCCTCAATGGCAACTTGTGTACTTGGGGCGGGATAAGATGTTTTTAATCCATATATGATTAATCGATCGATATACATGTGCAATTTTAGGGAAAATTGTTGTCATGTTAACTAAACCTAAAATATGTTCCTTTTAGATTTCTGAGGAGAGGCTTATAACCTCGCTGGAACAAATTAATACCCAGTCAACTAAACAGACCAAAGCGACTGTGAGTTGCATCTTCTGTTTGAACACTTTCATTTCTCCTTCATTTTCAGTGCAAGAGTTTTCTTGAAGATGATGATTAGAGTTGCAGAAGATGTATATCTACTGTACACAATTCCAGCTTGTGGTTATCTCTACCTCTTGGTTTTGTCATGTGCACATATAATTGTTCTTAATTTAGTTGGAAATATCATGTCAAGTGTCAAGAGCTAAACATTAATTTTGTTTGAAATATCATGCCAAGAGCTAATCAATGTATTTGATATTCGTTTGTGGTGAAGCTGAAAAGTTCTTCATTTGATATACCTACGCACTCAATATACTATGATATGGTCATATAGTTTGCATTTGTCACAAAATGCATTACTTTAGTTTGCAACTCTCGAATTTGTTTGTTTTGATAAGTGTGTTGTTTTTTTTGTTCTTATGTTGTTCTTATTTTCATATGATTCATGTCATCCTCCTTTTCTTTCATATTCTGTTTTTGGTTTTGCAAGTTTTAATGACAACGGTCTAATTTCCATTTTAATGACATTTATTGTTTTAATTTACATTCCGTGTTCATGACAGTCGTTTCCTATTTTGCTATTGGTCTTCCAAGTCTTTATGACAGCAGTTTAATTTTCCTTTTAATGTCTTTATGGTGTTGTTTTTTCAACCGTCTTTATGACAGGGGTTTCATTTTTGTGTTTATTGTCATTTATGGTGTTAAATTACCCCCTTTATTATTTTTTGGCATGCAAGTTTCTTCTACTCTTACGTCAGCCAATGTTTACAAGTGCAACTATATATACAACCTTTCCCTCCCATTTTTTCCATATTGTTGCTCCCCCTCTTATATTTTTCCTATCTACACTCTAATGGCTTCCACCTCAAAGATGATTGCCAAAGTTGTTTCTTCTAATGTCAATCGGGATTCAAATGATGGGAAAGGGGTTACTTCTTTTCTTAATCTATCTCCTAATGATGTTCGCAGTGTCAACGCCATGGTCTGTCACAGATGGGATGCTTCTAATATCAACGGCAAGTATCTTAGCACGGAGTTCCTGCTTTCGGATCCCATGGTAATTATTTGGATTCATGTTCTTTTATTTTTCCTTGCTCTCTTGAGTTTAATCACCTGTTTGCTGACTCCTTATACCACTTTTTGTCCTGATGTCAAAATGTTTTTGTCCAGTCTGTGTATTATTATACTTTCAACGTCCAGACTATGTGTTCTCTGCAATTATAATCCGTCTCAACATGGATATAATCTTATTAGCCATATGTCGGACTTCTATTTTTGAATTTCCATTTCCAGGGCAATATCATGCATTGTGTAGCACGCAGCTCTATTGCACATTGCTTCTCTGGGAGGCTAATTGAAGGAGAGATATACACAATCAATAACTTCACAGTTGCCCCAAACAGAGATTCTTATCGTGTTCGTCCTGATGACAAATATATCATTCAGTTAGAAGGGAACAGTACCGTAAAAAGGAACGAGAGAATCTCCGGTGATTTCTTAAGGTATCCTTTCTCACTGGTTCCTATTGAGGAGGTTGAACTGAATGGAAGCAAATTCCTGATAGGTTTGTTTGTATTCAGTTTCTTTAATCAAATCAATTATGCGATCATCATGATAGTGTTTTTGAAAATGTTGTAAATTTTGCAGATGTGTTTGGGGTTGCCATTAATATGGGCAAGGTTAAGGCAACTAGGAATGGATCTCAAATGATGGAATTCCATCTACTAAATGAAAGGTATTTGGTGTAGACAGTGTATATTAATCTGTGTGTTACTGTGTTGTTTTAATTTAACATGGTTTAATTCCTATTCCTAACAAAATTAATAGGGGAAGGAGCATCAAAGCAACACTATGGGGTTCAATATGTGATGGTCTGATCAAAATTAGCGCTGCAACTGTCACTCCACTAATCGTGATATTAACCGGGATGAACGTTAGAGAATTCAGGAGTATGCTTACTTTTCTGTTTTTTATCTTTTACGATCATTTCACTAAACACATACATGCAGATTTTTGCTGGTTTTATTAACAATTTTACCCCTCTTTACAGATGACATTTATCTATCAAGTACCTCTGCAACCACAATTTATGACAGCCCTGATATTCATGCAATCTCAAGTCTCCGGAAAATTATTGGGTGATTGCTTTTGTTAAGCTTTATGTTTTTAGTGAATGTAGTCTTACTATTTTGACAGCCATTAAGCATGCGTTTGTGTTTGTCTGGTAGGGAGCCAAACGTCAATGTCGTCTCCAAAGCTGTAAAAGACATAAAGAGCGAAGTTTGCACATTAAGCCAGCTTCTGGATATTGGTCGCTCTACTAAGGCCCTAAAACAAAAGGTTAGATCTTGCGTACTGTTTTTGTTACTTCTAACACGTCAAATTACCCTGGTATTTTTTTTTTAAGTATATGTGTTTCAACATTCAATTACATTTAGGAATGACTCTTCATTTTGATGGTGTTTTCCAATATTCTGGGACTCAGTTACCATTCAATGTGGGGTGGAAATTGTTGATATCCGCCAGAAAAACAGTTGGCATTACTTCTCATGTGGCAAGGGAAACTGCAAAACAGGCTTATCAAAAACTGGTGGTCATTTCTGGTGTGGTGCATGTGAATCAGAGTGTGAATTGCCAAAAGTTAATGAAATTTGTACTGCATTTAATTCATACCATGTATTTAGGGTTCTGTTCACCCGTCCTTCACCCTCCTCCTCTATTTTATTTCTTCTGATGAATTCCACGACCAATTTGACGACATCCACGCCTCCGCCGTTTCCTCTTTAGACGATCGTTTGGCTTCGAAATGAGCCTGCCATCATCGTTGCTACTGGAACTGGAACAATTCCGGCAAATCATGGTCTCCGCTCCTCCTCCTAAGTGTGTTGCCGCCACCAGCCACTTCATTTACCCTCTCGCTGCCGCACACCATTACGACGACATGGAGCCGTCGCCTCCGGTTTCACGCACCACTCGCCATGTTCGAGTTCCACCAGCAGCATAACAAGTCCCAATTCCTCGCCAATTTGGCATCCGGAAGGGCAGACGATGCGCATGAGAATTACGGGAGGAATAAGCCTTTCAGAGAGGATTTCTTCAAGGACGAAAACACTGAATAAGGTAATTCCTCATTATTCAATTTCCTAGGGTTTTTTGTACTTGAATTTTCAGATTAGGGCTCTTACCCCTTTTCATTCATTAATTTGTTGAGATTAACAATACATTTTTTAGAATGGTCTGGAATCATGAGTACTCTGAAGTCAAATCACTTATCTCCCATAATCCGTTTTTTGCATTTGCTATACCTGATCAACCTTATATATCTTCTCAGGTTTTGAGTGTTGAGCAGTTATACAGAATATGTACATTGTATTGGGATTACAAATACAACATACGAAGTGTATCACCAGATGTGAGTTTGCTTAACTGTCATATTATTTACAAGTGATTTGCAGGCTCGCTAATTTCATGATTACTTCCATGAAAAATGAGGTGATATCCAGTATGAGATAGATTGGTTACAGAGAGAATGATCGTGTCCTAAGCTGACATTACCACCTCTAAATCTGAATAGCAAATGCGCTATAAATAAATAATTATCACCGTTGCTTCCATTAAGATGATTGCTTTCCTGAAATTGCACTGATCGGTTGTTCTTCACTTTCAGTTTTTGAAAAGGCGCCTGCGAGGGAGCAGAAATGCAGGGCCATGGATGATATAAGACAAAGCACACAATAACTCAAATACTATAAGGAAGCTATTTTCAAGGCAAAGTCAAAGAAATGACACTACGTATGCATTCACATAATGATGCAGGAAAGTATGAGGTCATCATTAGTCTGATCATTCGTAGTCGTTTGTAGTATGGAATGTGATTTAGTGAAATTATGATGGTAAAATAGCTCTTAAATTTTGCTTTCTTCAACTTTAGCATGTAGACTTTAAGTAAGGGGCTATAGGATCCATTCGAAACTGCTAGGACATACTCTTGGTATGTCATGCAACAAGATTTGCCTTTCATTATGTCATTCATCTTTTTCGAACATACTTATTTTTCTATATATGTTGTTATGTTTGGAACTATCTAATTATTGAGCTTATTTTAAACCATTTTCCATTTACACATTGTAATTCATCTCAATTACATTGTTAGGTTTAGAGTTATAGCAGTTTTTTATGATCTATTTCTGTAATATTTAAAGAATTTTCCTTTCAGGTCCTCATGATAAAGATATTAAGCATGATCATTTAGAAATCAATCACATTCATGTGTTTGAGCGATTCACTTCCAAGATTGAAAGTGATTTCTTCTTTGCAAATTTCTGGTGCTGGGTAGGGCCGAGATGTATCGTTTTGAATGGCCCATATTGCTTCATATTCTGAAGCTCTTAATTGGTAGGTGTAATGAATTTATTTGGCAGTTTAGGCTGTTCGTTTTACTCTTCTTCCTTTGCCTTCTGCTTCTTCTTCTTCCGATAGAGGGTCTTAGTATATGAATACATGCCATTGAGATCTCTAGAAGTTCGTCTATTTGGTACATTAATTCACCACTTATAAAATTTGATGACCTAAATCAAATTTCTGAAAGACGTTTTGTGTTTTACGTCTCATGTATGTTGAATGTAAGAATATAAATACAATATACACATGCTAAATATTTATGGTCGATCCCTGAAGTTGCAAAAACAGTGAAGTTGTTGTCTGATCGATCCCTGAAGCCATCTTCAAATGTCTCCAAAAGAGCTAATGTAACAGCAAAGCCTATACGAGGGAGTCCTTTAAAGGGAAGAAACTCCGCTGGTGAGTCACATGACTAATTGACCAACACCGATGGCCTAGCCGAACAGGTGTAAATATATCTTCAAATATTTAAATGAAACACATGGATCTCTTAGATGAGGCTGGAAATTGGAAACGGTTTAAAGCTGCCAAGTATCGGGGGTATCTTCACTTAGGGGCTCTCTGTTGAAGGTATATCACTGCCTCTCTATAGAAGTATAGAACTAATGCATTACTTGATGATATTGATAAAATGACATTGAATAATAAGGTGGTCGATGAAACTCTGTTAAGGGTTTCTATGTTGCACAAGAATAACTTATCCAAATCACGGGATTAAGCTCAATTCAGTAATATCTGAAATCAAATCCCATTTATTGTCAGGGTCACGAATACCATCACGAAATAAGGCCTCTGCTTCTATTGGTATGGAAAGTCCTACTGGAATGAGGCCATCTACTCCAACATCTTCTAGAGGTACAAGTCCATCACAGATAATACAATGTAGTCGGACCCGAGAAATTAGGGCAGAGCAATATGATTATCCGATCCGATCCGATCCGATCCGGTAAGCCGGATATCCGCTAAAAAAATTTCCACAAAACCTTGATCCGTATCCGGTCCGTTTTGGAGCGGATATCCGGTAAATATTGTCCGGATCGGATCGGATATTTGACTCGGATATCCGAATTATCCGATTTCTAGAAGGTATATGAAAATTAAATTAAATTTTTTATTTTTATTAAAATTAAAATTCACAAAATATAAAATAAATGTTAAATATATAATTATATATATTATATAGAGGAATTAAGATGTGAAAATTAATATATTAGATTCATTTAGCGAATCAACAATTTAAATAAGCAATTAAAATATAAAATTTTGAGAACAACAATAAAAGTTATGTTATATATAAGAGAATTTTTGTGTTGAGAGAATATATCATATTGTTTAAAAATGTATAAAAATAATTATTGAATCATCTACACTTATAAAAGTATATTTTAGTTCTATAAAAATATATTTATATATTATAATAATAGTACCGGATATTTTCGGATATCCGTAAGCTAAATATCCCGATCCGTATCCGGTCCAAATATTCGGAAAATTCGCCTGGATCGGACCGGATTCGGATAAAACTTAATCGGATATTTTCGGATGCGGATTTTTAAGGATCGGATCGGCGGATTATCGGATCGGATCGGCCAGATCGGATATTTTTGCTCACCCCTACGAGAAATTGAGCAATATCATTTATGTCCTTAGTTTGCATATAATCTTAAGAAAGGAAAAAAAAAGTATTAGCCAATTGAAATATGCTCATCATATGAAGTTGTTATATTATATAATAGATATTTATAGTGGCGATTTTCAAATGTGCAAGCAAATGCTGCTTTACATATTCATAAAGTTATGCCCTAGACAGCTTAATGCACTCTCATATATAATGATATGTATTTGATATCGTATTATATTAAATTTTTTTAGTGGTTTCAGTAAGTTGGTGTTGAGATTTAACATTGGGGATTCAGTGTTAAACTTATATTTGTAATTTTAAATAAACATACTTTTATTCTTTACAAAGGAAACTTGCGTAAGTTGATTTCTCCAAATCTTAAAAAAAATTGTCATATTAACGGTCTCATCAATCTCTCTTTGCATTTCCATTTCAAAAGTGTCATAAGTTTCTCTATAAATTTCTTAGTTTAACTACTTAAAATTCTAATTTCCTACAGTTACAACTTTGTAGAATTTAGATGTATTCATATTTTTCATAATCCTTAATTTAGAGGTTGAAGGTTGATAATGTGAAAGAAAAAAAGAGAAAATGGACTGCCAAGAAAACGACGTTGTTGAGGAAGCATGTGTATTGGATAGTATATGTTCCCCATATTGTCATTCCATTCAACACTACAATGATGTTTTGGGATGAAAAGAGTTTGATTTTCATACTTCCGCATATTAATCCCTTGATTTGTTATGCTTGAAGGTGTATCTAATGTACACAATTTATATATCTAAGTTGTCTTTGAACAAGAGTGAGTTCAAAAGTTTCATCTAACAACTGAAACAAGACTGCACAAGTCTACATTGATCTTCAACTACAAACTTAAGGGGTTTAGTTGTACAACTTGCTTCCAGATAGTCAAAGATAAATATCGCTAAAACTACATTGATAAAGCTTTGAAATGTGAGATTTTGCGGTTGTGTTAGTGTTAACAATATCAATGTATGTTAAATAGTTGTAATTGCATTTCCTGATTCGTAGAATTGAATTGTATCGTATTTGCATTTTATGCTAAACAGTTGTATTATACTTTCAAAAAAGAAGAAGAAATGTATTGTATTATATGAGAGAATGATATGGTTAAAATGATAATTTGTGTGATTTATTTAATTCAAATACAAAACAACCATACATATTAAGGAAATGTATGGATATTGATGTATTTATTTTCTTTATTTACAATGTCTATACTGACTTTTTTTTTCCGAAAAGAGTCATTATGTGTATGATCGTCCCCAATCTAATTTTAAGACGTCTATACATTTAACACCATTCAACCACATATTAAAAACCATGACTTTCCCGCGCGTAGCGCGGGAGGCCGCATCTAGTCTTTAGAGATGATTATATACTTACACTTTAGAACGCTTCCCTATTAATGCATTTTCAAGAATAAGTGCTTCTAGCAAAACTTCCTAGATGTCTATGCACTTCTATATTTTTGTAGGTTTTCTAATTTGTGTCCAATGACACACAATAAAAAACTAAAAAATTAAAAAAAATTGTATTATAAATATAACAACTGTTTATTGTGATGAATTTGGTGCAGTTCGAATGAGAATAATTTTAATTGAGACTGAGAATGACTGATGTTAACCAAAATATATACATAAATATTTATCAAAATGTACTCAAATGTTCATCTTTAATAGCATCATTTGAAAAAAATAATACACATATACAATTTCTATTTTAATGTTTTTGAGTTTTTTTAATAAATATTCTTTAAAAAATAATTAATTTTAAAATTTTGAGATTTTTTAACTTTATTAGCGAATTTTCACCAAATTAATGGTAAATATTCAACAAAATACTACTCATATTCACCATTTTAATATTCATATTTTAAATTTATTCTCGCTCCATTTTCTAAAATCATTTTAGTCTTCTTGTACCTACTATAAGAATTTCATATCATGCAAAACGTCGTCGTTTGTTCAAGAACTCGACTGATCTTCTCCGTAGATCTCAGTCAGCTCCGATCATCCACATCACCTCTCTCTTTCCGCGCACTCATTCCTCTCCTCCGGCGACCGAGTTAGTCGCCGAGTCATGAAAAGCGACTCCAAGTATGTCCTCGGCCAAAACGCCTACTTGACGCTAGTCTTGCACGCTCTCAAGCATAATTCTTCCCCCGTTAATGGCGTCTTGGTCGGCCGCTCTGACGCCGACACCGGCGTCGTGGATATCTCAGTTGCCGTCCCGCTTTTCCACTCCAACCAAATCGGTCTCCTTCCTTCTCTTGAAATCGCTCTTATGCAGGTTCGCTGCCTTTCTCTATCGATTTCCCGATCTAGGGTTATGAAATTGGGGCAGCAGAGTTTGGATATGTTTTGATTGAAATTGGGGGAAATACTGAAAGTTAGCATTTAGATATGAGTTTTGACTTTGAAGGTAGAGTAAAATCTTATACTCCCTCCGTCCCTGTTTGTTCGTCCTGTTTCAAATTTTGACACTATTCACTAATCGAGAGAATCTTCTAAATATCTTTCAATATATAAGATAAAACATAGTCATGAGTGGTCTTGTTTGATTCGTTTCGATTAGTACTTTAAGAATATTAAAAAATTATAATTTTTAATAACATATAATTTGATATATTGACGATATAAAACGTGCATCGGCAAGTGTGCCAAAGTCAAACAGGACAAACAAAGTGGGACGGAGGGAGTATATGCTTAATTTGATATGAAGCTCTTGGGAGGATAAGGCGTTATATTGATCATTTGGCAGTGTTGAATGTTGATAGGTATGGTTACTTGTAAAATGCATATTGACATGATTTATGGAATAAGTGGGAATGAATCCATTTCCTTGAGGGCTCGTTTGGTATTAAGTTAGGAATCGGTTGGAATGAGGAATCGAGTTGAATATGAGGAATGGGGTTTTGTGATTCTTAATCTTTAGTGTTTGGTTGAGAGAATGAATGAAGGGTAAACTTAGGTATGGGTCATACCTTGAATTTTATTTGAGTATGAAATATATTGTAATTTGTTGGGATGAGAATAACCCATTCCCTATACTCACACATGTTCTATCAAACACAAAACAAGTTTAGCTCATTCCCAACCCCATTCCTTATACTGGTATACAAACAAACGACCCCTGAATGAATTTAGTTGGATACTGAGATTATTTGTTGTAAAAGTTGACTGCTTACTGATGGACCTTGCTAACTTCTTGTTGATTTGATGATCAGATAGAAGAGTATTATGGCAGTCAAGGTTTGAGCTTGGTTGGCTATTTTCATGCTAATGAAAGGGTTGATGATTATGAGCTGAGCAATGTTGCAAAGAACATTGGAGACCATATCTATCGTTACTGTCCTCAAGCTGCAATTCTTTTGGTATGTGTATTCTTGTTGTTTCTGGTCCGGTAACAAATTTGTGATGTTTCAGTATTCATACTTATTTTATATGGATTCTTAGCTGGATAACCGAAGGCTAGCAGCATTGCCAAAGGTCAAAGATCGCACTCCTGTGATGCAGGTACTCATTGGTGTTCATTTTTGCAGCATGTGAAACAGATTTTAGTGTAATGTCATGACAAACCATCACCTAATCAATCTAGAGGCTTGAAAGTTTTCATCTTGACTTTATAATTCAAGGTTCATTTGACATGCTGTTGGACTAAAAGTTGGTGACTTTGCAGAACTTGACTGCTTAATTATCTTCTGAAATTGACTTTATGAAGAATTGTCGTGATTAAGCAATGCAACCCTGAAATTGTTCTCTTAGATATAGTTTCTAAGCGGAGTTCAGTGCTCCCTGTAGGATATTAAATCCCATAAAAGGTTTTAGCTAGTCGAATACTTGGCTGGGATGAATCCATGATAACTCTATTTATTGGATTACCACCAAATTTCAAGTTCTTTGCGTTCGGGTATTTTATAACTAATCTTAAAGAATATTTGATCTACTTCTGCATATTGAATGCATTATTTCAAAAAAAAATTGTAGTGTAGTGTAGCAGCCTGTGGAGGCAAACAAGAAACCATAAAATGTTAATTTCTTAACTGAGTTAGACTAGTTATCTGTTTGTCACTTGATCTGCGGCTTAAATCATGACCCAGCCCAAGTTTCTGGTCTGCTTCCCTCTATATTTTTCGCATCCTATATCTGCTGCTGAAGTCTCATTTTGATGCATACTACACAACATTCACTACCGGTACTTTATTCTATGCAGTTATACACAATGGACTCATCCAGAAACTGGAAAGTGGTAGGATCAGAGGGCAGTGCTGGGCTCAGTACACGGGAGCCCACAGCTAATGTAGTCCTATTGGATTATATAGCGTCACAAAAGCAGAAGGAGATTGTCGATTTTGATGACCATCTTGATGACTTAAGCAAGTAAGTATACATTGCAATCTCTACACCTTTTTGCCTAACATTTCAAGTAACTCATTAAACTTTTATCTCATTCCCGACCCATTAACTTCTTATCAAGGGATTGGCTGAACATGGAGATATTCAAGTAGAAGCCCCATATTGCAGCTTCCGTGGCAGATGCCAGATGATGATTGCAACGGGCAATATCAAACTGAGACTATGCATTGGTTTTGAGATTACCTGTGGTTCTTTGACTAAATCTTTTTAGGAGAGGGTTAAACGAAGATTATAGGATTGTTACTCTTTTTGTTGTCTCTAGTAACTGACTAGCAGAAATGAACTGTTTCATCTTCGTCCTATAGTTCTTCCGGGTTATATGTACACAACTTTGCCTTCTATAAGTGTTTCCTCGTTCTATTTGGTAATCTGCTTGTTACTTGTAGTTGTATGAATGGCAGTTGGGCCTAAAACTTCGTCCAATAATCCTCACCATCCAGTGTCTTTCTTGAAGTTCTGAAGTACTATATTTTTCATCGGTTCAGATAAGATTGTAATGTTAGCTCACTAGTTGTTTACGCAGAGTATTCTTATCCACTGATTACAGATGAGGTCAATGGTTTAAAAATTGCAAATTTCAAGAAGATTTACATCTTAGTGTTATTATAAATCCCTTAATATCATGTAAATGATTAGAATGTCTCAAGGACTATAAAGCAGGCTTATTAAAATATTGTACATTCATTGTTCTGCGAGAATAAACAAAGATGCAGCATGACATTGAAGCACATGCATGCAACTTCACGATGGAGAGAGGTCGTCAAATGGTAATGTATTTTTGTATTTTAGTTTTCAGCAGGGTTCAGTGGATCTAACATTATTCCAATGTGTGTCCAAAGTGCTCCATGAAAAGAGGCAAACCTATTAATTATTATTGTATCTTATGGGGAACGAAATGTATATAAAAACATTTAAAAAAGTTTATGGAACTTATTCTTCCATTTCCGTAGCATTGGGGTATGCTGATCCATTGGTTTTTGATCCCTAAGCTATTATTAAAATATTTGAAATGAATTTTAGTGTTAAGAAAAAATGGGGAAAAAAATTGCGGTGAGCGTGGATCGAACACGCGACCTTCAGATCTTCAGTCTGACGCTCTCCCAACTGAGCTATCCCCGCTTTGTTATACTTGCTACATAAGTTAGTAAATAATATATCTTTGTTTCATGAATATCTTCATATTTTACTTCTATTTTCTGTTATCTCGATCTTTTCGTAATTTATTTACTGTGTCTTTCACTCTTTCTCATGTGTATTGTGGTATATACTCCCTCTATCCCGAAATAAATGTCTCAAATGACAACTTTTGATAAAATTAAGGCAAAAATACAGTATAACTATCAGCCAATAAAAAAATAGCAAAAATCTAAAATTTAAATACAAAATTAAATAAATAAACCAAAAACTTAAAATGCCCCTACCCCCAATCTCCCACTCTGATCTAGATCTGGATGCCATGGAGGCAGGGCTCCGTTGCTGCTGTTGGTATTCATACGGGATCCACCAGATGAACCTTCAACTCCGTTGAATTTCTCAACTCCGATTTCAACCATCGGCGGCCCAAAACCCAAACCCAGAAACCAGACGTCGACCCGGGTCCGAGTCCGAGACAGTAGCCACCCAAACCCAGAAACACACCCGGTTGTTGCAGCCCAAGGCGAGTTGAAGCTCCCCGGAAGCTCTTCGTTGAGGTTCATCTCGGAGCACCGGTACGGGAAAAGCCGCCGTCTTCCGCCTCACCCACACCGGCGTCCGCCTTCCGCCTCTCCTTGGCCTCTAAGACCCATCTTATTGAAGAACATGAAAGAGATGAAAGGGAAGAGGAAGGGTGGAAGAGAGGATGAATAAGCGGCTGAGTGTAGAGAATGAGGGGTAAGTTTAGGGTTTTTGTTGGTTTATTGGATTAGACTGATATTGGACTGAGTATTTTTTAAATATATTAGTTTAAGTGGGTTAAGTTAATTTGGGTTGTTAGTTAATGGGATTAGATAAGGTTAAGTTTGAGTTTGAAATTAATTTGAATTTAGTAATGAGTTAAGTTAATTAAGAAATGAATTATGTAAAAGTGGAAGAAATTTAATGGTGTTATGAAGTAAATGGATAATATTAAAATGAAGAAGATGATGTAGATGGTTGATTTGATTGATAAAGTGTTATTGAGAGTATAAATGAATAAGATTATAAGGGAGTAAAATAATATGAGTAAGGGTATTATGGGAAGAAATCTATGGCCAAAAAAGGAAGCGGGACAATCAAAAGGGGACGTCCGAAAAGGAAACGGGACATTCTTTTTGGGACAGAGGGAGTATATACAAAGCCTTTATTTAGCACACCCTCAAAATTTATTTAGCACACCCAAAGTTTCGTCACGGATGTATTACACAGGATCTTCGTCACGAATGTATAAAGTAAGACCTCTGTCACGAATGTATTCGGCCATACCTTCGTCATGTATGTATTTGGGACCTTCGTGACGAAGGTATGGTTGACTTCCGTGACGAAGAAACGTAAGAGATCCGTGACGAATGTAGTTATATCTGCAAAAGTGAAGCTATTATGTCTAATCCACACCAACTACATTTAATTACCATCAAATATCCGCAACCAACTTCATCTTCTACAGTTTCACCTTCATTTTACCCCAGTTTCACCCTAAACACTTTCATTCAAACACAATATTCAATTGAAAATGTCAAATTGGGATGATTACATACACCAAAATGTTGATGAAGATGGTCCATCATGGGGGAACTACAATAAGGTATGTTATAGTTGTTTTAAATAATGTTCATGTTAGAGTTTGTAGGTAAAATTTATGTTTTTGTATGAAATTGAATAGTTTGAAGTTAGTTATTTGTGTTGATTGTGTGAAAATCATGTTGTAATATAGAGTTGGATAGAAAATATGTGTATTTTAGGTGTTACATACAAGGAGCATGATAAGAAGATGCTTAAATAATGTTGAAGTTAGGGTTTGTGTGGAAATTTGTGTTTGTGTTGGAATTTAGGGTTTGATTCGAATTTAGGGGTAAAAAAGTGTAAAAAACAATCTGAAATGGGGTAAATAGGACATTCGTGACGGAACAATATGAGACTTTCGTGACAGAAGTTCTGAATACATTCGTGACGAATGTATTTGCACAAAAATGTGCACTTTTTTTCGTCACGCAATTATTGCTTCTATCCGTGACGAAGGTTCATCCTTTATTCGTGACGAAGGTAGGAAAAACAGGTTTCTGAGTGTAGTTTTGTGTATTTTGTTGTTTTTACAAAATAATAATCCAATGTTCAATCGTTTAAGAAACTTATCGATCAATGCCGATATTCGTTTGGGACCTGATGGAGTGCCTTCGTTTGATCTTGGTTTGGATTTTGATATTCCGCCAATAGTCTCTCAGCTTGATCCTCCTCCATATCATTCTCATCAAACTGATTGGTCTAATGTTCCTCAATACCAATCTTTATCGCAACCATATCAAGACATTGAGTATTTTCCGAAATTGAAGACAGTACCACAGTTTGACAGTGTTGTGCCTTATGAGGACCCACATATATCATCAGATTATTCAGAATCTTCAGCTCAAGAGCAGAAGCAGAACAGTGGGCAAGAGATATTGGAAAAACTCATAACTTCATGTTGAAGGTTGGTAGAACTGACTTCAAAGGGAAGTTAAGAAGGTCTTGGCTTAAATGTGAGTGCAGTGGACATTATATTCCTGATTCAGTGGGGAGAACTAGGAAATTCACCCACACAAAGAAATGTGGTTGCAAATTTCAGATTGCATGTAGAGAGACTGAAAAAGGGGAATGGATCATAAGGGTTGATCATGGAACTCACAACCATATTATTGGTCAATCTTTACACGGTAATGCATTTGCTGGAAGACTTACACTTGAGGAGGAAAAGGTGTTACTAGACATGAGGAAGGGAAATGCTAGACCAATATAGATGTACACAAGGCTCAATGAATCTCTTGACAACATGACTAAGAAGTCACAAGTCTACAACTTTTGTAACAAGTTCAGAACAGAGAGGATGGAGGGAAGAACTGTGGTCCAAGAATTCTTCTATCGTTCGAAGGAGTTGAACTACTTCGTAAGACACAAGAGCGACAAAGTGACCAATAAGATCACAGATGTGTTCTTCGCAAGCCCAGAGTCGATGAAACTGCTTAAGGCGTTTCCATACGTAATGTTGATTGACGCAACATACAGCACAATTCAGTAAGTATAATTAAGTTAAAAAGTCTGATGTTTGTTTTTACTCTATAAATTCTTATAGTAATGTATTATCTTGCAAAGGTACAACATGCCCTTCATAGAGATTGTTGGAATAACATCAACGTGGAAGAACTATGCTGTTGTTGGGGCTTTTGTGTCAGAAGAGAAAGAAGAAAACTATGCGTGGTGCATGTATCAATTGGCTGAGTTGTTTAGGGTTGTTAAGATGACGCCAACTTGCTTAGTCACTGATCGAGAGAAAGCTTTGATGAACGCTTTGGATATGATCTTTCCAGATTCTACTTTCCTCCTATGTAGGCGGCACATCCAAAAGAACATTGAGGACCATGCTAAGCTAGCAATGCGGTCACAAGCAAGGGGGGCCCATTTTGCAACTGAATGTCTTAAGTTATTCAAACAGTCGACAGAATTGGCATATAACATTGAGCTAGGGCGTATTGAAAAGGATTGGGCTGAATATCCATCTGAGATTAGGTATCTGAAGAAGAATTGGCTAAACCCCTACGGCAATAGATTTCTTTCGATCTATGTGGATAAAATCTTTACATTAGGTTCCAACACCACAAACAGGTTAGTAATGTGATTACGTTTGAAATTGTTTTACAAATTATGTTAGCTTTATATTTGTTGTTATAAAAAATTGTTTTGATTATGCAGGGTTGAAAGTGAACATTCTAGCTTCAAAAATTATTTGTCACTGCCAAGCCAGAAGATAGACACTGTGTTTCAAAGATACAATGCGAAGATGCGCAATCAGTTCAAGGAGATCTTGGGTACTTTCAATGAAAGTCAGCAAAAGACTGTAAGTAACATTACAGACGTTGATCTCTTCAAGCTTCTTAAATACAGAGTGTCTTATACTTGTTTGAGTCGCTTGCTAATTGAATACAAGAAAGGGGAATATGGCATGCATCTTGAACAGTGTCAATGCATAATAAGGAAGAGAGATGGATTGCTATGTGTGCATGACATTTATGAATATGTGAGGCGTCAAGAACCAATTCCAGTTGTAGCGGTTCATGCCTTTTGGAGGACATTGACTTTGAAAGAAGTAGATACTGAAGACGAATTAGAAGTGTGGAGGGTAGTAGCAAGAGACATGGTTACAAGTCCCGGCGATGGGGTGTGTAGGTGCTACGACTTTCAATTGTGCATTAGTTGTGCTTGCGAAATCAATTTGGCAAACATATTTGCCTATAGTATTGGACGACAACATCGCTCCGGGAGAGAAATTGCCCATATGTTTCATTGGCCTTGTTGAAGATGAAAGACACTTCATTTCGGTAATTTCTAACTCAGTCTATCAATTTGGTTTTTATATTTTGAAATCAATACCTCTTACATTTGTCTTGTAAATCATTTGCCTTGTTGTAGATGTCAATTGCCGATGACTCTCCATTACCTGAAGTTTATCATATGTGGCATCGTTACTGTTCATCGGCAACTCGCTCCTTGATAGACCCTTTTACTGAGCAACTAGCGGCGTACAAAAGGCCTAGAGCTCCAGCAAGAAACAAGAAAGGCAACAACGTCATTAATCTTACCGTTTAAGATTCTGTCGAAATGGATTGTTTAGGATTTGTAATGAATAAGATTTTTAATGTTTGCATGTATTTGGACTCACTTTTAAGTTTTAGGTACTCATGTCTAACTTTGTGCACCTCAGTTTGCAAAAAAAAAACATTCATCACGAAGATGTTCAAGATATTCGTGACGGATGTCTTGAAGTAATACCTTCGTCACGAAGGTTTCTGGAACCTTCGTGACGAATGTCTTCTCTGTAAACATTCGTCACGAACGTTTTTAGGGGTTCCGTGACGGATCGTTTTTTGTAGACATTCGTCACGAAGTCAGAAATACCTTCGTGACGCATGTATTATTTATTGCTAACTGATCTGAGTTTGCTCTCAGTTGGTGCGCACGGTTTGCACCTAACCGTGCACTAAACCGTGCCAAACATCTGAAACACATACTTGATCAATTTTTTTTGTCAAAATTTGATAAACTTATAAACTTTATTAAATTGATTCATAAAATAAAACATAAACTTTTCCATTTCCAAATGAAACAAACATTACAGAAGTAGTTGGATACAAGAAACTGGAAATTAAAGAACTTAAACAAACAACAACTTAAGCGAACAAGAACTTAAACAAACACTAACTTAAACAAACATTAAACTACTTAGTCCCAATGGAACTTGCTCCAAACTTCTCATCAACTAAGGCTTGCTTCTCCGCAGCAAGTGCAGCATTTTCACCCATGAGCTCAGCATTTTTCTACTTAAGTTCAGTTACCTCGTCGTTTAGGCTTTTTGACATTGCCCTCAGCATTTCAGTTAGCTCCTCCAGTCCACCAGCCTCTGTAGAGTGAAACAAATTATCCTCATTCAGTTGTTCTATAACCACCCTTGCTCGACCTGAGTATGGACGGTCGATCCAATGCCTGTATTTGCACCCACCATCTTCATCAAGCGAGTTCCACGTCCTATCAGGGCATCCCCAATATCTTCTCCCGTAGTTCACCTTATCATGATAGAATTGCTCAGTACAAGTCTGTTCAGTTGGCACTTTGTTGCACCAACAGAGCTTCCCTCCTGGATCCATAATTTTTTTTTTTGTATGAAGTTGAAATGTGTTGCTTATTCCATGCTGAAACGTCCTTTATATAGAGTTGAAGGTAAGTGGGTTACAACTTGCAACAGTTGTAAATCACTTACTCCATTTCAGTGAGTTACAGCTAGGAACAGCTGTAACTCACTTATTGCCTTCAGTGTGCAACATCGAGTAACAGTTGTAACACACTTACTTGTCCTGAGTGTGTTACAGTTGTAACCCACCATCTTCTGAACTACATTTGATGGGCCGGATATTGATTTGGATTAGATAATGGCGTTTTGGGCCGGACATTGATTTGGATCAGACAATTGCAAACAAACCAAATAACAAGTAATTCGTTCAAACACTACAAAGCATGTTCTTAAAACTCAAGCACAAACCAAATCCAAAACCAACATCAATCCAAACTACTCAAGGAAAGGATAGAACCCATCCAAAGTGTGACAAACAACGTCTTTCATACGGGAGTACTTCTCCTCATTATCTGCATCCCGATACGGCTCCAAATTGTACACAGAAGTCCGAATTGCCTACAGTGAAGTACAAAATAAATTAAGGCAAACATTGATTATGTTATAGATTTATAGAATTTGAAGATTAATTACATACCTGCAGGAGTTGCTCCTTAGTATAAGGAGAGATTATTGGATGAGTATGAGCCAAGTACCACTCCAAGTAATCATCAGTGCAAAGAGATGGAGGATCTGCTTCTACACCCATGTCCCATAAGCTTACAGAGTTGTTCTCCCTTTGGTCCCAACTCCAGTAGGTGGGATCATACTCCACTACGTACTTACGATTGTTTCCACACCTTCTAGCTTTAATTGGTTGAATGGGAGGGATTGGCACACCTTGAACTCGACCAAATTGTCTGCAAACTCGAAGTGGCATGTGAGGCTTGGTCTTGTCCAAAACATGCAGGATCCCATGAAAGAAAGTCGGCCGAAGATCTTCCCTACGAAAATCTAGGCGTCCATACGGTTGCCACTCAACCTGTTGTACACAAATCAATAAAACAATTTCAAAATTACAATAAAAAATTAACAGATAATGAAAATATAATCATACCCCTTCTACGCTCATATTTTCTAGCTCCTCTCTGTAGTTGCGACGATTGTCCGGTCTTTCAGACAAATCAAATTTGGCTGCATATGGCATTGTCTCATCCCACTCATAGTTTTGTGGAGGGGCAAAAGCAGGAAAGTACAAATAGATCCTACCCTACATCATCAAACAAAACTAAGGAAAACAAAAGGAAAATTATTAAAATCAAAACATTTAATTAAAGACAAACATACCATCAACAAGGTGTAACAGAAAGACATCGTTGCACAATCTTTGCGGGAGTATTTACCCAGTTGTCCATACAAAGCACACAACGCACCCGAACCCCAAGACACACCATGGATATTTGCCATATCATTAAGCCATTCATGGTGAATCAACTTGATCATGTACGACGACTTGTCAGGAAACAATGTCATTCCCAACAAGTATGTCAACCAACCCTTAGCGATTGAGACTTGATCCATTTCAAAGTTCCCCTCATTATCCACTGTCATGCATTGTTCCTTCAAAAGCTCTGGTGAAACTTCATTACCAGCTTTGACTCTTGCGTCAAGTAAATCTATACCAAAAGCCGTCTTTGCTCTGTTGACCATTACAACCTTCGTGTCAGCTTTGCCAACTCCATCAGCAGATGTGCGAAATCCCATGCCCTTTCCGTTTATAGGGATACCCAAAATCTTGTGCACATCTAATAGGGTGATTGTCATTTCAGCAAATGGCAAGTGAAATGAATTTGTTTCTGGCTGCCAGCGCTCAACAAATGCATTGATCAACGCTTGGTCGTGGTTGGGATACATGAGGGTTTGCAAATGTGACAAACCAGAAGCCCTAGCCAACGAAACCCAAGGATAGTCGCTCTCTAACTTCCATTTTTTCAAACCTTCTTTTCTGACCGTATTTCTCAATTGCGGCCTCTCCAATTTATCATATTTCAAGTTTTTTAAGTACATTTAAATCAATTAACAAATCATGTCTAAATTAACAAAGCATGGAAATTACGCAATTAACAATTCAAACAAAGGTGATAGCTTTACTTACATGTCCTTGCCAAACCATATAAGCAGTGTGCCCGCTGAAGCTATGCAGCAAGTCTATCTCCTTAGGACCTCCAGGCACAGGCCACTGTAACTTCGGGTAAATTTCGTCTTTTTCATCGTCATGTTCATTAAGATCGATCCCCCCGTAATGGCCCTCAAACTGTCCTTCAGCCCAGGAAGCAGTTGGACCAGATTGCCATTCTGGTGCTTCTGGCTGAAAGGCTTGTTAACGGCCTACTGCTTCATCCCATGCTACTTGTGGAGAAGAGGGGGGAACCCATGTAGGGATCTATTACAAAAAAAGTGGTTATTAGTAAAATGTACAACTTTCACTCATAATCGTCTATAAATTAAATTTTAAACTAATACTTACAGCACTCTGCGGACTCCAAGTTGGATATTGTGCCTCATAGGTTGGAGTCATCGGGATTTGCTGTTGTAATCAAATACATTTCAGAAATTATTAATTTAATAATAACAAAAAACAGTAATATAATGTGAATTTCATATTAACTAACCATGTTCTCGTAAAGGTTCGAATATGCACTAGGGTCAGCTAGCTGTTGTTGTTCATGCCAAGAAGGTTGCTGGACCTCTTGACTTGCACTTGTACCCTCGTCAGCTCTTCCGCGCCTCTTCCCCGGCTTCGGCTGATAAGCGGGCCTCTCTCCAGCCTCGATTTCTTCTCGAGTTTGATTACGGGCATTCTTCCGGGCACTTCTAGAAGACGGATGCATCTACACAAACATAATATTTTGTCAATTTACGCATAACAAACCAACAAAACAAAAAAAACACCAAAAATATGCATAAACATCCGTCACGAAGGTCCAGTACAGTTCCCTCACGGAACTCTCCTCAACCTTCGTCACAGATCTCGCCATAACCTCTGTCACGAAGGTCCAGTGGACTTCCGTCACGAATGTCTGTCTGACCTTCATCGCGGATCGACTTATTACCTTCGTGACGAAGGATTTTGCACAACCAGAAATTCAGCAATGCCAAAACATCCGGTGACGAATGAATTTGCTTCAAATTTCCACAATTTCAAGCACAAAAAACAGTATTTAATCTATCCAATTGAATTAGCCCCTACATCATTTCATACCATATCTTTCTTAATCAAAATGTCAAACCCTAATTCATAAGTTCATCAATTTGGGGATTATATCTAAAATTTGAAACAATTCTCAATTAAACATAAACAAACAACATTTTAACTAAAAAACATGCTTAATACACATATCAATCTAATTTAATCACACCATTTCAATGGTTTTGACATATCTTCATCAAACATATAAAATTAATGCAAAAGAGAGTTAGAAATTACCTTATCACTTGATTTGTTGATTATTGTAGTGAAAGAGATGAAGAAATGTAGACAATGGTAGTGTTGTGGTGTGATGTTGCTGCGCCGAAAGGGTTAGAGATGTAGAGGAATAAGTTACATTAGGATTGGGTTAAAAAATCTCTTTTATAACTGAAAAAGAGGACCTTCGTCACGGAACTATACGGTTTCTTCGTCACGGAACTCTGGAAGACTTTCGTCACGGAAGTATTAAAGACCTTCGTCACGGAACTATTACATACCTTCGTGACGGATGTTTGACATAGATCTGTGACGAATGTATGGGTGTGCTAAATAAAAAAAAGGGTGTGCTAAATAGTAAGTCCTGTGAGGCTTACTATTTGACACACCCTAAAATTCTATTTGGCACACCCTTACTTTCGTCACGAATGTATTTGGTCAGACTTTCGTCACGAAGGTATTTCACAAGAGATTCGTCACGGAGAAAAGGAGGAGTTCCGTCACGAAGGTATTGGGGAGTTTCGTCACGAAAATTTTTTTGAAAAAAAATAAAAAATTCAGAATGTTGTAGAGAATTTCAATACGAGTCCGTGCATATAAAATACGTCCAAAACGGACATCGTTTGCCCTTCCAAAAGCCCTAAAAACAAAACAGTCGCATGCGTTAAGTTCGTAAAAACAAAAACTTATATAATTATTAATTATAGTTAAAAATCATGCAATTAAATTTATATACTATAATTATATATTATCATTTAATATCACTAGTTTATTACTTGTAAAGTACAATTATGCATTATGTTTAAATATTACGAACTTAACGAAAACGACTGTTTTGTTTTTAGGGCTTTTGGAAGGGCAAACGATGTCCGTTTTGGACGTATTTTATATGCACGGACTCGTATTGAAATTCTCTACAACATTCTGAATTTTTTATTTTTTTTCAAAAAACGGTTCGTGACGGAACTCCACAATACCTTCGTGACGGAACTCATGGCAACCTTCGTGATGGAAGTCCTTCGTTTCTCCGTGACGAATCTCTTTTGAAATACCTGCCCAATAGAATTTTAGGGTGTGCCAAATAAAGACTTTGTTTATTTATATCATCTAAAGTTTTTAATTAAGTGGTGGCTTATCGTTACATTTGGAAACATATATTTCATAAATATTTTTGATTCAAGGAGACTTTCAAAGAAAGGGCTTAGACATAAAAAAAATATTGTTTTTGGCGTAGCTGAAGCATAAATCTTAGTGTTATATATCAAAGTCTTTTTAGGTGACATCGAGTTCAAACACCCTCAAGACGAATATTTATCCTAATTAAATTTTAAAACCATGCAATGATGCAAGTGCTCATTTTATTATACACAATGTTATTCCTTAGATACTACGGAGTATTACGCTTGAATAGTCATGAATACCATACATTAAAGTGTATATATAACGTACGTACATGATCAAGAAAGAATAGGTTCAAAGTGTTGGCCATTAATTTCCCAAGTCTAAACATGCAAATATAATCTATGCGTCAGAGATTTGAAACCCTAGTAGTAGTGTATGACATAAAATACAAAATGGTATACAATAAGATGGTATATATGCCAAATAGCACTTGTGGATTGTATGCAATCTATATATGTTTCAAGCTAGCTATAGATATACTTTATTTTTCCTCCACTAATGTGTAACGTACGCTTTTATATGTCCACCTTTCGTCTAACTGATGGCTGATGTATAGGGTAGACAGTTTTTCCAGATGAAAATCAATTATAATAGCCAATTTCAAGTTTTTCTTGATTTTTTTGGGTCTTTCATGGGTTTGAATTATTTTACGTCCGAATTGGATATTAGAGTTTTTTTTACTCCTTCCGTCCCACAATGTTCTTCCTATTTGAAAAATATGCAATATTCACAATTTAACATAATTTGCTAGATTTTTTCCATTCTAAACATAGTCATACGGAATTTTGTTTTACTCGTCTCATTGACTACTTAAACAATCTCATTTTAAAAAAAAAAAAATAACATATAAATATAATAAAAGATATTAACGACGCAAAATATACATCGATAAATATGTCGAACTGAAATAGATAGAACGTTATGAGCCAGATGAAGTATATAATAAAGATGTCACTTCGACTTTGGCTTTTCTATAATTACCGTAGGAAGAATTTAAACCCTACTTCTGAACCAATGGTTAAGATCACAAAGTCTAGTGTTTCCAATTCATCCAATAAATTTGCGCCAAATAAAAGTCAATTTCATTCATTCTTATAAATATAATATACTCCGTAAGATTCAATTCTCACTTCCGGTGTGCTACATGTCATTCGATCATGATCATTTTTCAACCTGAATAACCTAAGTTTATTATTTGGGATATTATTAATATTTTTTCAAAATGAAGATATTATTAATTAATTTAAACACAAACACTGTATATAAAAATATGTTATCACATCAATCACACATTAAGAATCCGGCCTACCTACATGACCGACTAACATTTTGTTAGATAAGCGCTTAATGAAGGAAGCATTTAGGGGATATCACTTATCGCTAATGGTATCGCTCTAACGCATCTCAAATGATGAGATCTGAAAGATCTGAAAAGTTTGCAAATTCAGGTGGTGCTGAATTAACACTCTCATTAACACTCTTTTAACACTCTTATTAAGTGTCCGTTTGCGGTTTTCGAGAAAAACTAAGGAAGTGAGAAAGAAAAAGTGAAAGGGAGAGAGATTGTGAGAGAGCGTGATTTTTTATGTTGGAGAGAGAAAATAAAAAGTGATTAGGTGTGGAAATTGATGTAAAAAAGAAGGAGAGAGAAGGTAGTTGGGTGTGGATTTTTAGAAAAGTGATTTGATGTGGATAATAAGACGAAAGATATAAATGGAAACAAGCACAACATTTTGGGACGCCAAATAAGAAAAACAGACAATATATTATGGGACGGAGGGAGTACCATTTTTCTCAAATTCTTTTTTTATCATCAACGACTCTATTTTATTAGATATAATAATTTAATCACAATATTTATGTACACGTTCATAATTTTCACTTAGACCTTCATTCTTACCCAACGACTCTTTTTCTATAGCCTCCGTTATTAGGTTGACATACATATAGGGAGACCGTGGATGTTGTGCATGTTTGTCCTATTGTGTATTGTGTCTTCAAAAGTTGATCTGATTTACATGTTACATAGCACCCAAAAAATAACTTTATTATAACAAAGGGTGTTTTATACTTTAAGTGTGTTTTGATACTAGGTACGTTGCTCCTAAACTTCAGCCTAATTCTGGCGAAAGAATCCCACTACACATGCATGAAAACGATACCTCCTCTAACATCGATCCCTCGATCGAGTTTTTAATATCAAAATAGTTCTACACTCACATTGACACGTAAACCAGATCAACTTTTGAAGACAAAAGTATAAACAAATGTTTCAACCTAACACAAGCCAAGGAGAAAAAGAGAGGATACCTTGAAAGGAAATAGATTAAGGTTTCGGTCTGTTCGACAAAGTATAATATAAAGTACTGTAATTTATTATTGGAATAAGCTCGAAATACTAGCTTATTATCTCAATAAGTTAGGTTATTTTTCTGCAAAACAAAGGCAAACTTTTACATTGCCGAACAAGGTCTTTGTCTTGGAGACCGTCTTTTGTTTCGGAGTACTCGTTACTAACAAGGGTTTGATAAGTCGGTCTCTACTTGGAATCCCTAATTTCATGAGTAAGTGGTTTGGTGATTTTGAAAAGAAATCCTTGTAGTTCGGGTTGTATTGATATCTCTATTGTTGTCTCCGATGTGTGAGATTTGTAAAGTCAAACACTTGTATGGAGTTGTTGATTAGTGAATTGTTGACTTGGTTGGTTGATTGTGGATTTTTTCGCCTTCTCGCGATAAAGGCTTTCCTTACGTAAATCTCTTATATATGTTGATATTGTGTTGCGGGATTATTCTGAGATTCTGTGTGTGTATGTCACTAGTTTTGGATCTCGTTTGATTGTCTGCGATTTTGGAATTGGTCTTCGTTGGTTTGTGTTTCCGCTTCAGAACCCAACATATATTTGTAATGGAAATGTTTATCCGGAATTAATCATGGATAAATTACGTGTATGATTTAAGGTACTTGACAATTGAATTTGTAGCAGTTGAGTGCAATATACAATATAAATATTAAATCAATCTTTCACTTTCGTCACATGTCACTTCCTCACTAAAACCGTCATGTGTTATTTCGTTATTCATTTTGCCAAATGTCCTTTTTAATATTTTTTTGGTAAACAAAATTATATAATAGAAAAATTATAAATATATGTATATGTTTATTTTAGGATAATTTAAGATTTGAAAGACACAATGCTTATTTATTTATCATTTTAAACTTATATAAACCATATTTTATGTGTTTTAATAAACAAAGAGTTATGTAATAATTATATATATAAAATATAATCTCACAATTTATAAATTTTAAATACTTTAAATTAAAATTATTTAACTATTTAAAAAATGCTTGATTAACCCTTTCTTTATTAAAAATGTTTATCATATTAATTCAAAAACTTTATATTAAAGAATTAATTATCTTTTTACTTTAGCTATTTAAGTAAATATTTGAATTTAGCAATTATTTATAAAAATTATACTAAATTTGAATGAGGTAAATGAACTAAATCTATTAGGTAAGATATTTTAACCTACATTATTTTTTTATTTAAATTAATTTCTTTTATATAAAACTCAAGACACGACAAACTAAACTAGTTTGTCACAAATTTAAATTAGGCTATGTTGACTAAAAACTTCTTTCATTTTTTTTTTGGTCGAGAAATAAGGGCGAGGCTCTTTGCGGAATGAATAAATTAAGCTAAGGAGTTTGGTCCCATGGGACTTACAACTTCAGAATTAAAAACTACAGAAATGCAATCAGGAAGAGTAGAAAAAACATGAAAAGGGAAATTATTGGCAAAAGCAAGAGTTGCCAGGGAGTGAGCGCAGGAGTTTGCCTTCCTGTTGATGTGTTGCAGCGTGGCAGACCAGCCCGGATTGGAAAGGAGATTCTTGCATTGTCTGATCAAGAAGAGATCTGGATGAGTTTTTGGGCATTCTGAGGTAATGAGGGACACAGCTTGGAGGCAATCTGATTCAACCGTGTTGTTGCTGATGTTCATGGACGAGGCAAGCTGGAGTCCATGTAGAATTGCCCAAACCTCGGCAGTGAAAGCTGAGCAGGAACCGCAAGTGAAGGTAAAGGCCCGAACGAACAGTCCCAAGCCGTCTCTGATAATTCCCCCCCCCCCCCCCCACCCGCCGGACCCGGGTTGCCATGACAAGCAGCGTCAATATTGAGTTTAACCCCAGGGGAGAGAGGTGGAGTCCACCTATGCAATATGGATACCTGGCTGGGAGCAGCTGCTGATAGAGTGCAGATGGGTAGAGTTCCATCTCTGGTAGCAGAGAAGGCACTAGCCATTGAACACACAATTAAAGATAGCCGGGGAAGTTCATTGATTCCGGAGAAAACCAAGGCATTCCTAACCTTCCAGGTGTGCCAAAGCATATAGCCGAACAGTGTACTCCATTTATCCCTGTTCTTAATATTCAATTGGATCCAGGATTTCATGTCGGGACAAGTGAAGAACCCATCCGGGGGGGAGTTGCCACTTAAGGCTAGCCATACTTTGCGGATTTCTGGGCAGTCACGAAGCACGTGGATGCAGGACTCAGGTAATTGACATCGTGGGCAATCCATAGAAGAAGCCAGATGACGATAAGTTCTGAACTGATTACAGAGGAAGGACTCGTGTGCAGCCAAATAGAGGAATTGCCTAACTCTCTGCTGAGCAGGGAGCTTCCAAATGTTTCTCCAAACCTGCTCCGGTGTATTCTCTGCTTCTGGACTGAGCATCCGATGAGCCGATCTGGCCGAGAAGTTACCATTAGGAGTGCATTTCCAGGAGAAGAAATCAGCAGCAGTAGCATCATTAGATAATCTGACTGAGCGGAGCCTATCGCAGAGAGGACGAGGCAGGTAAGGGGTGAGGAGATCCCACCTCCAATCTGATCCATTCCAGAGTTCCGCGACAGTTGCACCGAGGAGATTATCAGGGACAGTCACTGAGACAGAATCACTAAGGGGAGAGTTCAATAACCAAGGGTGGTCCCAGAATAGGGTTGATTGCCCATTGCCAACTGAACGTTTAACTCCTTGCTTGAGTATGTTGTGCCCATGTATAATTCCACGCCAGATAGATGATGGGCGACTGCCCTTGGAGAACATGTCAAGATCAAGTCGACCCTGACAGTATTTCCCGCGTACAACCCGCCCCCAAAGTGATTCGGGTTCTTATAGGACACGCCAACCTAGTTTGGCCATGAGCACAACGTTAGATTGTCGTAGAGACCTCACTCCTAGTCCGCCCAGGATATTCGGTCTAGCAATTTTTTCCCACGCAAGAAGATGTATGCGTCGTTTCTCCGTAGTCGAACCCCAGATGAAGCCCCGAGCCCGCTGTTCAATACTATCACATATGGACCTGGGCACAATCGAAGCTTGCATGACATATAGTGGAATAGCAGAAATTACAGAGTTTGCTAGGACGACCCTTCCTGTCAAAGATAGGTATTTATCTTGCCACCCTCGCAGCCTGTTTGAGACTTTGTCAAGGAGAAAAGAGTACCTCTCAGTAAGAAGTCGGCCGCCGGCAACCGGGATCCCCAGATAAGTGCCGAAATCGCCGACTACAGGAATAGCAAGACGAGTGGATATATTCTGGCGAACTAAGTCAGGCACTTTCTTTGAGAAGATCATACTACTTTTGCTGAAGTTTACAAGCTCCCCCGAGTGCATACAAAATAGGTTTAGACAGTCTTGAATTACAGTCACTTGGCCGGGCAAAGCCTCGGCAAAGAGGATGAGGTCGTCGGCAAAAAACAAATGCGAGAGCTCGACCCCACCAAGAACAATCGGTCTCCAGCGTCCTTCAAGAACCGCTGACTGAATCAAGTGTGATAAAAATTCCATGCATAAGACAAACAAGTATGGAGAGAGCGGGTCTCCTTGTCTCACACCTCTTGTCGGAGAGAACCGGCCTGATTTGCTGCCATTCCATAGAAGTTCCATATCTCCCAAAGATTGGCATCGCATGATGACATCAATCAGGCAAGCTGGGAACTGAGCCCGTTCAAGCATAGTTCGAAGGAAAGACCATCTGATTCGATCATAGGCTTTGGCGAGGTCGATCTTCAAAATCATCCACTTAGTCGACCCATTCGGATCAGCCATCGTATGAAGAGCTTCCTGGACGACTACTACATTGTCAATAATCTGTCGGCCCGGGATGAAGCTTGCCTGCGCAGGGGAGACAATACTAGACAAGACAGGTTTCAGACGGTGCACTAACATTTTGGTAGTAATCTTGAAAGCAATATTAAGCAGGGAGATGGGGCGGAAGTGAGCAGGGCACGACGGTGAGTCAACCTTTGGAATAAGGACCATAAGAGCGTTATTCATACCTGTTGGCAACAAACCATGGTTGACGAAATCCAGAACAGTCTTAGAAACATGATCTCCCACTACTGACCAATTCTTTTGATAAAATACTGCAGGGAATCCATCGGGACCCGGTGCCTTGTAAGGGCCCATGACTTTGAGGGCTTCCCGGACATCTGCGGCACTGAAAGGCTCGGCCAAAGCCGACTGAGTTGCGAAATCCAGCGGAGGGAAGGAAACAAGCCGAGTCGGGACCGGACGCAGCAGCAAACCAGGTTCCTTAGTATAGAGCTTTCCAAAGAAATCCAGAACGAGACTGGTTATCCTCGTGGGTTCAGATGTCCAGGCTCCTGTATCATCTTGAAGGGATATAACCTTGTTCGCCCGTCGACGAATAATTGTGGACAGGAACTTGTTCGTGATTTTTGGAACCAAAGGACTTGTTCCTGGTGTAGGACGTCCTCAAATTCCGAGTGAAGAGCCTTAATCAGATCGAGCATTCTTTGCGAGGGCCGAGAGGCCATGCACTTCTGCGCCCCACCAAGTCGGGCTAAAAGTTTGCGTTTTCTTCGGAAAATATTTCCAAAGACCCGGCGATTCCAGATGTTCAGATCAGAGGAAAGCTGAGCGAGGGAAGGTCCAAGCTCGGTTCTGTCAGACCATGAAGCCCGAAGAAAATCAGTAAAACCCTCGTGGAGCAGCCAAGGTGCTTGGAAGCGAAAAGGCCGCGTGCCCGACGGGTCCGAATCCGGGTGATCAAGAAACAAGAGCAAGGGCGAGTGGTCAGAGTAATAAGAAGACAAATGTTGAATAACAACATTCGGGAACCTTAACCTCCAAGAATCCGAACAGAGTCCTCTATCTAGTCGACTCGCTTTATAAGTACTGAGAGTGGCTCCTCGCGACCAGGTATAAGTCGGTCCACTAAAACCGAGATCAATAAGCTGAGTGTCATCGACCCACTGTGAAAAGTCCGCTGCAGCACGCTGAGAATACTCAGAGTCATAGGTCCTTTCTGAAGAAGCAAGTGTTGCGTTAAAATCCCCTGCCACAATCCAGGGCCGATTATTGTTGACGGCGAAGTTACTGAGGTCAGTCCAAAGTTGCAGCCGACGCCTGTAATCTAGTGAAGCGTAGATAGAAGACAAAACCCAAGGATCCTCGCCTCTACGACTGATTTCCACCGTGATGTGCTGACGACTGAGCGAGATGGGGGTAACTGCGACTTCAGCCGATCGCCAAAGGAGCCAAACCCCCCCCTACAAAACCTTCTGCATCGACCCGAAGAGAGTCGTCGAAACCGATCCGACGACAGATCTGATTAGCCCGAAAACCACTAACCCGAGTCTCGACTAAAGCGATCACACACGGATTGTGTGAACGAATGAGTTCCTGAATCGCAGCAGGAAATTTGAGGCCACCAGCGCCTCTGGTGTTCCAGAATATTAGGTTGATGTTCTTCATATTAAACAGGGAGTTGAAACAAGCTTCAAAGACTGAAGAATGGAAAGCATCCAGCGAGGCAGCAAAGGCTGACGACGCCTCATTGAGTCTCCGAAGAGCACTCACTATCCTTTGTGGCATTGAGACACGACATAACAGCGGTTGAGATTCCGCCTCCATCGGCAACAGTTCGAGAATTACCCTGTTGGCAATCATTGGTGCTATTACTTTGAAGGGTCCGGTCTGGCGGATCGACACCAGCAAACTTAATCGGTCCCTGAGTGATTGAGTGAAGACCGGTATTACCGGCCAGGACTGAGGTTGGTCCATCTGGTGTCACATCGGGGCGAGCAAGAATGGACAAAGGTGGTTGCTTTTGGGACAAGGTTGTTTTTTCAGGGAAAGATGGCGCGGAATTTGTGTGCTTTGTAGGGCTTGGGTTCTCTGAGGTAGCGAAGACTAAATCTTTTATGATAGACTTGGTTTTCTGGATAGAGGCGCTTTTTTGGGCAACTGATATCTTATTTGTGAATTTTCCTTTCCTGTTACGATTAAAAGATAGAGCCACCTCATTCAAATCTCTTTTTTCCTTGTTTTTCTAGATGGAGGCATAGATATTCCTCGTAACAACCTGTTTTGGCGTATCTTTGGTGGGTTCCCTCTGGCCGTTAGGATTCTGTTGTGGATTTGCCTGTGAAATTTGCAGCGCCGCCAGTGCCGGTTGCACCGCCGACGGGTCCTCATCTTCTACCTCCTCGTCATCAACCACTGAGTTGAACACATTGAACCTTGATCCGCTAGAGCTGGCTTGGACTGGTGTGTGTTGTACTACCTCCTTACCCTTCTTCTGAGTGTTCTGTTTTGCAACTGCCGATTCAACATGATGTCCCGAGCTATGGTTCATATGGGATTGTTGTTGCGCCGATTGACTGGCCTGTTGGGCACGCCTGGCTGGTTTAACAACCTTATTCCAAGCGCCGAAACCATCAGGGACATTCGTCGGATGCTGAATAGCGTCTGGTTCAGGGACGAAATTCTCAGCCAACGGACATTTTTCTGAAGTATGGCCAATTTTTCCACAGTCGTAGCACAAGTTGCGAATTCCTTCATACTGAATAACCCATGAGCGCCCCCGGAACTTAAACTTCGACAAAATTGTTTTCGATAAATCAAGTTCAACAGCAAGACGAACAAATTGCCCTCTTTCTGCTCTAATTGTTGTTTTGTCGATGCGAATAACCCTGCCTACAAGATTTCCAAGCTTAGTAAGGAAGCCTTCATGGAAGTATTCTAAACTGAGGCCCGGGATCCTTAACCACGCAGTCATAATTTTTGCTTTATCCGTGAAGGGATCGAAGTCAGGGACCCAACGACGAATCATCAAGTAGTTGTCTCCGATCATCCAAGGACCTTGAGTCATGACGAAGTTGTAGTCATCGACATTGGAGAATTTTACTACGTAGTAAGCATTTCCAATATCCACCATGTCAAAGGCACCCTTCATCGACCATCGTTGTTCAAGCTTCCGTCGTATCTGAATGTACCCCGGGCCTTTATCAAACAGATTGATGATAAGAGAGTGTGCCCATGGCCTGCGGAGTTCCTGCTTCTCAAGTGCAGAGAGTTTCAAAGATGGATATTTAGGATCCGGGTCTGGTTCTTCAGCATCGTCATCAATATCATAGAGATCCTGGCGATCTTCCCAAGAAGCCGATGTTGAAGGAGTCGTTGTTGCAGATTTCTCAGCGGCCATTATGTCCTTAAAAGAGGCCGTGCCTGGAGTTCCCGAGGGTTGGAATAAAGGATTCGTGATACTCAGATTGTCCTTAGCAGTAGGTGGATCCAGGTCCATTTGAGCCACCGTCCCAGGGGAGGTGGCCATGTGGCCGACGGCGGCGGCGGTAGTCCGGGGAAAAAGGAGTTTGTTACGTACGAGGAAAAGAGAGCTTTATTTCGTTTTGATACACCAAGACTTTAACCTAAAAACTTCTTTCATTAAGAAACCTTAATTTCTATATATTAACAATGTTCTTTTTTCAACAATTTTCTTTTTTAAAAGGTGTTACTAGCAAATATGTTAGAAACTACAAGTGCAATATTTGAGTTAGAGCTTCAATGAAATTGAGGATAGCCTCGCAGTCGCACAAACATCATCAACCAAACTATCATACTCCGTAGTTAACAAGTAAGGAAATATCGCCATTAATACTCTTGAACGGTTGTGAGACTGTACGAGAATTTCTAATTTCAAGAAATTAGTCTATGAAAGAAATTCAGGCATCTGCATATATACCCATTAAGATAAATGATTTACATAAATACCCAAAAAAATTTAGAGTTGCAAAAATACACCAAATATAATATATTTGCAAATGAACAAGTATAGAAGAAAAATGTTGGGTTTATTAATACAAATGTCGGTCTTATTAAATAAAATGTCGTATATTTGCAAAAACATAAGCATTGAAAAAAAATGTCACCCTTACAAAATTTAATGTCACTAGGGTATATTTGCAAACATTAAAACAATTAGGTATTTTTGCAAATGAGATATTAAAAAGGGGTATAGGGTGCAATTTATCAAAGAAATTGAAGTTTGACATGTCACATATTCGATTCCCATTAGTAATCGTTCAACACATTCATTGGATTTCTTGCGAACACTTCCAATTGAGGGGTTGGGACAGACGATGCACCTTCATGTGTTTTCTTTGCTATCGCCTTGCGATTCCTTTATATCCCGTTGATTATACTTGTCATTGTTGCTCTTCCAAGATCATGGATTGTTTCGGGGATCACGTTGTGCATTGTGTCAATGATATTGGCCTTAAATTTCGACATAACTTGGTTCGGGATGTCTTGGGTGATATTTTTTAATCAGGTTGGTGTTGTGGTGCGAAAAGAAGTGCCCCTTGGATTTTTGTTTGAGGAGGGGAAGGATCTTCGGCCAGCAGATCTCCTTGTCTACTGTTGGGACAAAGGGAAAGATGTGTGTTTGGATGTTACAGGTGTTTCTCCTTTCACAGGTGCTGGAGTCGATGCTTTTGTTCCTGGAGTTGTTGTTTCTAACGCTGTTGCCAAGAAGAAAAAGTATGAATCTAAGTGCATTGATAATGACTACAATTTTATTGTTTTTGCCTTCTCCACCTTTGGGGAACTAGGGGGTGATGCTCTCGATTTTTTGTCTAGGGTCACACGTGCTGCTCAGAGTCACGCAATTAATCTAAATATTTGGTCTTTCATTTTTCAGATGTTGAGTTTTGCTTTGAACAATGTTGAAGCACAATTAGTTGTTAGGCTCTCATCCAACATTAGAACTTTCCCTTGAGATGAGGTATTGTGAATTTTCTCGGTCCGGTTCCGATGAAGTTTTTAATGAACTCCATCGATGGAGTTAATAAAGTCAAGGTCTTTTTCAAATCATAAACACAAAAATTGGTGTACCTCAATTTTCATCTGCTCCGAAATTTTGGGAGTTGTTATTACGAGACCTTTACATTTAAAGATTGTAGCTAAGGTTGGTGTCTTAATAATTGTGTATTTTTCTAGTGATATACAGAGAGGTTATATCCGTTTGTAATCTAAGTTGATGGTGAAAGTTTGGTACATAAAGGTTCCCTGGTTTTTCCCTAGTTTGAGATTTCCACGTAAAAATTATTGTGTGCGGCTGTTTATTATTTCCTGTTGTTTGACATTTTAGTATTGTTAATTCTTACCGACATATTGTTAGTAGCCCTCTGATCTTGATGTTGTTTGTGAACAACTTGTTTGATTGCTTTTATTACGCGTGAACACCAAGCTCATCCCCTAAATACCGATAAATTCCTTTGGAGCAAGCCTTCACTGTAAAATATGTGATCGATTATTACATTTCACAAAACATATGAAGGATAATAACCTCTCTTTAATTAGGCTTAACAAACGTCGCACCACTAGTTTCACCTAACAAAAATTAAATTATCCTCTTTATGTAATGTCTAGGGCTCCCTTTATAGATCCAAAGACAAATTACTAACTAATTCCATCGGAAAGAATATGCCTAATAATTAAAGATTTAGTACTGTAACCAAGGTTAGGGAAGAAAAGAAGAACAAAATCCGACTTTGTCATTTGTTAACTATATTACCACTCCCACCAATAAATTTTGTTCAGATTTGTCTCTGATCGAGAGGGACCCATTTTTATTAAAATATACGGAGTACTGTAGAACATTTTTCTAGCGATTCATATTCATTATAAAATTTACATAATTTCTATTTAACGTCCACACCCTTTTTTTTGCTATTTGTTGCTCAGGTCATCCGTACGTGACGCACGGATTGCACATTCCAGAAAACGCACGAATTGTATTCATGCGTCACGCACGGTTAGCATCCATGGGTCAGACATGGATTTGCATATATGAATCTAGGGTTATTCAATGTATTGAATGTATTTCTAGTTAAGTGTGCAAAGAAACACATTTTTAGTGTCTTTTTTAAGGCGATAAAGCCTAATTCGACAAAAACGTCATCGAAACTTTATCGAAATGGAATGAAACTTTGTTTCAATCCTTATAATGTCTATTTGATCATGTGTGTAACTTGAAATTCAAATTTATACCTTTGTAAGTGAAACATAGTTTGAAAACCGAACGAGGTCGCAATATGTATGGCGCACCATATACAATTTGAAATATAATAAGGTTGAACATTCGTCAACATAACAACAATATAAGCATTCTAAATTTAACAATAAGATTTTGCAACATAAAACCATGCGTCACGGGTGGAATGCATCCACACACCACGCATGGTCTTACACCATACGTGACGCATGGATGCCAATGTATTTTTTTGTTGCTTATGTGGTCCATGTCAATGTATTTACTTATATCACACAAAATAATTCATGTTCCGTGTTGTTTTTAAAGGCTTTAAAACCACAATTCGCCATAACGTCGTCGAAACATCATCGGAATGGAATGAAACTTGTTTACAATGCCTATTAGAGATATTTAACCATGTCCGTAACTTTACATCAAAACCTTTTGCTTTTAGAGTAACACGCTCTTTGTAAAACATCAAACTACTCACCACAAGCTTAACTTGTTGCAATATATATGGTCGCAACATTGATGTTCACGTATGTTTGAAAAATTTATACACAAATGTGTTATAAGACATATAAAGTCCCAATAATGTCTCACACATACAAAACGGGATTCGAAACTATGCCAAAACGCTAAAACCACTAAAAACGGCTTAAATGGACTTAAGGCGGTTTTTGGCGAAACGACACTCGAACGATGTCCGAATGTAATGAAACTTGTTTTCAATGGCTATTATGGATATTTAACCATGTGGGTAACTCCTAATCACAACTTCTAACTTTTAAAGTACCGCCTCCTTTGTAAAAAACATACTAGTCGTAACTCTCTAACTTGTCGCAATATGTATATTCTACAACATTGACGGTGATTATTGTTGAAAATACTATACAACTTACTTTTATTAGGGATATTCAGTAGAAACAAGGTCTCGCTCACACGAAATGAGGCACGTAAACGCTAAAACCACTAAAAACGCCTTAAATGGACTTAAGGCGGTTTTTGGCGAAACGACACTCAAACGATGTCCGAATGTAATGAAACTTGTTTTCAATGCCTATTAGGGATATTTAACCATGTGGGTAACTCCCAATAACACCTATTAACTTGTAAAGTAGCATATCCTTTGTTTGGACTTCTTACGTGGCCTAAATGTCCAACCTTTGACAATATGTAATTTTATTTTGATTGGAAATCATGCACACATCAGTGTTACTAAGAATCAAAGGGATCATATGTCATTTTGTGCGTCACGCATGGAAGAGAACCGTGCGTCACGCGTGGATTATATCCATGCGTGACGCGTGGACATCAACTGTGCGTGACGCACGGAACTTCTTTTCAGAACTCATGCCAGCAAGTACGTCTTGTCTCACCTACTGTAATAACTCCATTAATATTTTAACTATTTCCGTAACACCTACATTAATCCCTATTATCTTCCTTTATTTCCATATTTCAAATGTCAAAACCCTTTTAACACCATTGTTGAACATTTTTGAGAGCAAAACACAATTTTTAACTATCTTCTTTTCTTTCTATATGGAGAATGAAGAGGAATGCACCAATGAAAGAGGTGAAGAAGCTCCATTTTCAAGTTACAACCTTAATAAGGTAACATTTCTTGTTCATAATAATATTTTTTAAGGTGTTGACTTGTTTTAGGGTTTGTATTAGTTAGGTTTAATGGATTTTACATGTTTAAGGTATTAGTTGTATGACTAAACATGTTGATTTGTGAATTTATGTTGATTTATGATATTTGAAATGTATTATAATATTACTTTTTAAGGTTTTGACTTGTTTTAGGGGTTTGACTTGGTTATGATTTATGGATTTTACATGCTCACGGTATTAGTTGTATGACTAAACATGTTGATTTGTGAATTTATGTTGATTTATGATATTTGAAATGTATTATAATATTACTTTTTAAGGTTTTGACTTGTTTTAGGGGTTTGACTTGGTTAGGTTTTATGGATTTCACATGTTCACGGTATTAGTTGTATGGCTAAACATGTTGATTTGTGAATTTTTTTTACTTTAGTGATTATGATGTTTGAAATGTATTATAATGTATGACTTGTTGGTTAAGGGGTTTGAAATGTATGACTTATGGCAATTCCACACGTCACGCATGGTTCAAGACCGTGCGTCACGCATGGAATGGATCCACACGTGAAGTGTCGATTTGCCATACAGAAGCTTAACTGGTTTGTTATCTGTGTGTTTGTGCATAGATGAACTTTTCTGTGTTTACTGGATTAGACAAGATTACTCTTAATGACTGCCCACGTGTGGATCCATCCATGCGTGACGTGTGGAATTGCACATTCCACAAATTGTTCGTCAACAGTTTCTTCATGTTTCAAACCCTAATTCAACAGTTTTTCCAAAATTCTAACAGATTTTCAATAATTTCATCAAAATCATACCAAATTTCAACAACCTAATTCATAAAACCCTAATAACACTATATACACATGAAAATATCAAATTTGTCAATAAATTATCAACAAAGTACACAATTCATTCATATATTACAAGTTTAATCATTTCTAATCAACTAATTATCATACACATTGGATTTTGAAGTAAATATAATCAAAACAACATGAAAACCTCATATATACATCAATACCATACCATAACAATGAAATCTTAATGTTTACATACCTTATATGCAAAAAGATGATGAGAATGATGATTTTTGGGGTAAAATGGTGCGTTGTGGAGGTGCAGCCGCCGTGAGTATGTTGGAGAAGGTAACAAAATGGTAGGGTTTGATGTTTTGGGCTTTTATAGGTAAAAAATTCATGCGTGACGCATGGTTTTATTCGGTGCGTGGCGTGTGAATTTAAACCATGCGTCATGCACGGATATAATCCACGCGTGACGCACGACGCCTGAGCGGTAAATAGCAAAAAAAAAAAAAAAAAAAAAAAAAGAAAAGAAAAAAAGAAAAGAAAAAAGGGTGGGAGCCAAAATTGACTCTCATGAGCTTTTTTCACCATTTCGGTTTGAAAAAGTGTTTTTTTTTTCCATTTGATTGATCGAAAATGTGTGTAGGCGGGTGGCTTTAAATCCAGTCGACGAAGGAGGGGAAAAAACCCAAGCAAAGGCTCAAAATTTCACAAACCCAAAGCCACATTTTGAAGCTCTCCAATTTGCCAAACTTCACTCAAAGCTCTCTCCTTTCACATTAAATCCTCTGAAAAAGGGCACTGCTGAGAGACTGAGGTTTTTTCTTCATAGATTTCAGAGATCAGTGGTCACAATTTCTGCAAATTTTAGGGATCTCTAGTTTTTTCTGTTTGAAATTCGAGATGGATACTTTCAATGAGGGTGCTATTAAGCAGCTCAAGTTATTGATGGAAGAGGGTCAGTATGATTTTATTCATCAGTTCATTCCTTTTGGTTTTGTATGCTTCGGGTCTTTCCTTGGATTTGTTTTTTTGGTTGTTGTCATTTTCCCGATCTATGATCTACCCACCTCTGATTATTGTTGAATGGATTTTTATATTTATTTATGTTTCTTGATGCAGTTGACGACTCATTGAAGCAAACTTTTCAGGTCAGTTTCAGTCTATTTTAGAAATGCAGTTCATATTTTCTTTGTCTCTAAACTCTAAAGCTATGAAATTTTAACTCTTATTAATTGTAGTAGTTTGCTTGAAATTTCTTTTGTGATTCTGATACTCAATTACTAGCTTGGTGCTGAAAGTGTGACTGTATAAGTGGGGTTTTACCCCAATTTCATGCTATTTACTTCCATTAATGGTGATTCTAATTGTCCGGTGTCTGGGATTTTGCATCTCATGCCTGTGAGTTAACACTGTTTTTTAATATTGGACCCACTATGCTAGATCTGGCTCTTGCTGGTGATTGATCCATGTTTTCAGTCCCCATAAATGTTGAATCTTCTTCTATAGTTGGATTATGTAGCTGAGATTTCAGATTACCTATTTTTGGATTTGGTTCAGCTCAATTTAAATCCAAGCTTTGAGGTCTGGTATGGTGTCAATTATCAAATGTTTCTGGAGACATGCTAGATTGTAATATGTCGTATGATTTCATACAATACTATGTCTAGTTTACTCGTGGTCAGTTTACATCTCAGGTTTATTGATATTAACTTAAGTACGGTTTCATCCCTTCCAGAATATGCATCAAGGGTGTATAAGAGAAACTCTAGTCCGATTCCTGAAAGCTAGAGATTGGAATGTTGACAAGACGCACAAAATGGTAGAGTCAACATTCTATTGATTTTTTTATAGTTGTTGCGTCAACTTCTCTACGGTGTCTTTTATCTTAGTTGCTTATGGTGTTGACGTCTTACAGTTACTTGAATGCTTAAACTGGAGGGTGCAAAATGACGTCGACAATGTATTAACGGTGAGTATAAGATCTCTTACTATGAAATGCATAAATTGCCGATGTTGCGGGACAGTATGTTGGTTGTTAGCTGATAAAGAATTTTCTACTGGAGTGGGGTTTCTTTAACATGTTTTTCTATTGATCATCAGTTTGTTCTCTTATATAATGTATTCTGTGGCATATCCATTGATAAGCATTCATCATAATTGCATTAATTAGTGCTAGTCTGCTACATAAGATATGTATTCTGATACACATGGATTCTGCTTGTCCGATTATGCAGAAACCTATCATTCCGAGTGATCTTTATAGGTCAATACGCGACTCACAACTTATAGGAATGTCAGGTTACTCCAAAGAGGTGTGGTACACTGTTTGCCATTATTTTGCCTCATGTATGCATTGTTCCGAAAATTTAGCTTACACTCTTGTATCTTTTCAGGGTCTACCTGTAGTTGCTATTGGCGTGGGGAATAGCACATACGACAAAGCTTCTGTAAGGATCTTACTTTTAGCATCATCTAATAAGGGTGTTATGACCAGCGATTTGGTGCTTTATGTGTTTAGATTTGTTTTTAGTAATTTATTGGGCCAGTCTGTTTCCCATTTAGTTTGTCTGTTTTGTAATCCATCTCTCAGCCTCTTCCTCCAGTTACTTTATTTGTCGTTTCTGTAGCGTCTATGGGTCGTTTTGAAACCATTTATGATTATCTTGGTAGGGTTTATTGAAAATGAGAAGAATATTATTCTCTTTTTTTTTTGGTAGAAGAAGAATATTGATCCAAAAAAGAGTTTTTAGACTAAGATCTCGATTCATTTATGCTGCTTTTAGTAATGGTGCAAGCACAATAATCAAAGCTTTTGTATTCAGCAAAAAAAATTGGTTTGTGCTTATGAATTATGCTTCTATAATGGCCTATTAGCATTTATGACCTCATCTTGGAATATTTAAACCGGTTCGTCATGCATTGACCGGTTCATACGTTTGTCTTTTTGTATTAGGTCAACTACTATGTGCAGTCACACATACAGATGAATGAATACAGAGACCGAGTGATACTGGTGAGCACATTGGTCATGATACTGCTTCAGTAGCAACATCTGCATTCAACAACTTTTATCCTTAACTTTTGTGGTTCTGCAGCCTTTCGCATCAAAGAAGCAAGGCCGGCCTGTTTGTAACTGCATTAAGATTTTGGACATGACTGGTTTAAAAATATCTCAGCTGAACCAACTACAGGTATATCTATGACAGTCATTATCTATTAGTTTATTACGGAGTACCTTGGAATAGATTTGTAAACAAGAGAAAATTTGTTGGAATCAAGAATTGTCTAGTTCGTAATTACGTTGCTTTTCATCTTGTTTGATCAAAATTCTGGTATTTTCTCATGATGAAATGTCTATTTTTCTGTTTAAATAAAAAAGAGTTTTTAAAATGCCCGTGCTTACTGCAGCTTCTGACTGTCATATCCACCATTGACGACTTGAACTATCCGGAGAAAACAGATAGATATTTCATAGTCAATGCTCCATACATATTCTCAGCATGTTGGAAGGTTTGCTCTTATCCTTTCCCTTTTAAAGCAAATCATAATAAAATATTATCTGTATGTCTGCAAACTTACCTCAGCGCCTAATACCTGATATTTCCACCTCAGGTTGTTAAGCCACTTCTTCAGGAGAGGACAAGGAAGAAAGTTCAGGTTCTGCAAGGCTGTGGGAAGGATGAACTGTTGAAGGTAAATATCAAAATGACCCAATCCCCACAGAATAAACCGTTTATCATTCATTCTTGTCGTGTTCTAGACCAAAATGATATCTATGTCAATGTGTGTCCAAATAACCCGGGTTAAAGAGCTAGTGCTAATCCTTCAATTTTAGGGAAAATGACAGAAAATAATAAAAACTACTGAATTATAATCCAAAATTAACAAAAGTTGCTTTTTGAGTTAAAACTTGGGTAGAAAGCTAGTAAATAAATGATAATCTAACTTAAGTGCATGAAAAATGTACTAAATATCGCAAACAAGTTACTTTCTTGGATTCTAAGTTGGCCTTTTTATCAGAGTTGTAATTCCAAATATGAGCCATATATCAAAATAATCATAAGTTAATAATTTGTGCAACTGTAGTAGTTTCCGAAGTTCATAATACTCTGGTTCTAAATCAGATAGTTGGAATAACTTTCGTTCATTTCTCCCTTATCTAATTTCTGAATACTTCACCATAGATAATGGACTATTCGTCACTCCCTCATTTCTGCAAGAAGGAAGGCTCGGGATCCCGAAATTCCAGGAATGTTGGAGGAACCGACAAGTGCTTCTCGCTTGACCACACCTTCCACCAACAGCTGTATAACTTCACTCAAGAGCAAGCCGTCTACAAAGTGTCACGTAGCCCTCTCAGACAAGGTTCAGTCCACTTCGCCTTCCCAGACACCGACCCAGAAGATGCCAAGATAGTTAAGACCATAGAGAAGGAGCTTCACAAGCTCGAAAGCAAGAACGGAATTTCCAGGTCTCTCTCGGAGTCGCTTGGTGGACTCGACATCAAGATCAACTGAAACTTATGGAAGGAAATGCACACTGTTATTGCACAACTATGAAGAGATGATATCTATGAGATATGAGATCTCCTCTATGTATTAAAAGGGATACCGAGGCTTATTGAGCATTGTATTACTTGTTTAACCTTTTAATGTATATGCCATTTGCATTAGCTCAATGCAAAGGCTTGGTTCTCTTGAGTTGTAGGCAGGAGATGACCGAGATTTTAATGATTAATGCTTAGCTTTCCTTTTATATATATGTATACTTGTTTCTTGTTATTGCATCAAAATGAAAATATATGACTGTATGAGACATGGGTGCAGGACTATTTTTGTTTCTGTATTAGTGTTAGGGTCTGTTTGGATCGCTTGAAGTATGATCCAAACATTCCCTTAAACGTAATTAGGGTCCGAGTAAGGTTGTCTTTGAATCACCCAACTTCAATGCATTAACATTGCATGAAGATACATTTTCAACATTCAGTTTTGTGTCCAAAAGTTAACACTCAGCTCAATACTGAAAGCTCAAGGAAATGCTATTTTCATAGTGAAGTGCTATGCTGGCTTCCTCTACGATAATAACTAACTTCATTTTGAGTTCGTTTCACATATAACAAAGCTTAAAGATCCTACTCATAGCTCAGTAGTTTCTCATTCACATTTTACTATACCCATCTCTCTTTCCCCCAAGCCAAAGGGCTACACATTCAACATCACTTAAAATTCTCACTAATTTGGCCAAAATTTACACACTACTAACCAAAATAGAACTCATCCGTCTTAATTTTTCATCAGATAGAACTTTCTCCAGCAAGATAAGACGGCAACCCATCATCAATCTGACTCTTCTTCCTTTGAAAAATTCCACTGAGACTAGGCATCAATGTTTTCCTTGACACTGAGCTCCTCTGCTTCTCCATTATTGATAACTCCGGTTTCTTCATCTGAACCTTATGATAGATAGGCGAGTACTTAATTGGTTCCTGCACTGTCGACAGAGACTCTGCCATAATTCTTGATGCAATTTCAGCCGCCTTTTTCTGCTCCTTCTCACGCCATCGTCTTAATTCTCCGTCCACCGCCTTCTTTGCAGCTTCAGCCATCTCTGCTTTTTTGAGTGCCACCTGTGTAGCAGTCCTTGTGTCTTCAATCTCCTTTAGAGCTGTCTCCAGCTTCTTGAGTGCTTCATCCTCACTCACCTGAACAGCTTCTTTTTGTGCCATCAGAGCAGATACCTTTAACTCTGCCAGCTCGTCTGATTTCTCTGTTTTCTTGATGAGAGACTCAAATTCATCCCTGGAAAGAGTGATCTTGCCACCTGAGCGTGTAGTGTTGTTTCTCTCTGATATGATCTTGATTTCCTTAATAGCACTTTCTTCAGCAGCTTTTGCTTGCTCGGTTTCTACGAGTGCGATCTTAAGAAGCTCCTCGGTTTTCTGTAGAGAAGCTTGAGTTGTCTCGGCTTCCTTCTCAAACTCTCCAGCCTTGATTTTCAATTTCTCAGCTTCAAATTGAGCATTCTCAGCATCTGAAATTACCTGATTAAATGTAGCGATAATTTCACCGGACACTTTGTTGGCTTTAGCTTCATCTGTTAGACAAATCTCGAGCTCAGACTTGCTTTTTCTCAGTTTGACATGCAGATTTCCAGCAAGAGACTCAGTTTTGGCCTCTTTCTCTCTTAAGTCTGTGTGCTCTTTCTTCAGGATTTCTAGCTCATACTTGAGAGAGTCTACAAACTGGTGGAGGCAACTCTCTTCTTGAAGCAACTCTTGAAGAGACTCTTTTGCACTGTCTAGCTCTAAAGTGACAGTTCTAAGTGTCTCCAGGTCTGAAGCTTTCAGTCCTTCCAATTCCTTTTCCAAGGTACAGATCTCTCTGATTTTTTCAGCTAATTGGGTTTCTAGATGTACGATTAGTTCAGGATCTAACTCTATCTTCATATTCAGCAACTTAGTATTACACTCTCCGAACTTGGCCTTGCATGTCTGCCTTTGTACCTCCTTTTCTTCAGAGACAATTGTCAACTCCTTTTTTGCGTCCATTGTTTCTTGCTGCACTTGCTCGACTGTATCCTTCATAGCTGAAATTTCTTTGGATAGTTCCTGAGTTTTTTCTGCATTAGTAATTGATGTACGTTCAGCTTCTTCAACTTGGGCGGATGCACTATTTTTCACTTCTATAGATATATCATAGTCTTGACGAATCTTAGTCAGCTCTTTCTTTGCAGCACTTAGTTCTTCTATCACATTCATATACTGTACTCTATCATTATCCAAATCCTGCAGTTGGTCAGCATTGTTCAAAACCAGGTTCCCATTATTTGTTTCTTCAAGAAGCTTTGCTTGAATTTTTGCAGCTTCAGTGGCCTTCATTGCTGCTTCTTTTGCTTCCTTGATGATCTTTAGCTTCTGATTTAGAAGGTTTGCTGTTTGCATTGCCTTTTCAAGCTCTACTAGAGCTTCAATTTTGGTGATTTCAGCATTTTTAATCCGCTCCTTTAATTTTTCCAGCTCCTTCTCAGCTAAATGAAGTTGCGAGTCTTTGGCCAATACCTTCTGGAAAGATAGCAGAAAATATAAGTATGCAAAATCTAGATCCTATACACAAGATTATTTTTCAGCAACATTAAGAAACAGCATATTTTTCTAAGTCTAAGCTCACAGAATAACCACCATATATTTGGTCCTAAATCCAAATTCATGTAGAGGGTTGTCAGAACAATGTAGTCAGTGGCTTATTAAACGTACAAACATTTTTAAGATCATTACCACATGATACTACGGGAAAGAAACGGGGCTAATTGAAATGGTGTACCTCAGCAGAATGTGGTTTCACTCTCTTGATGGTAGGTTTCTCCCCTGATAAGGCACCTTCACCAAATAAGCTGACAGCGTGTTTAACAGACCGAAATGGTGCACTTGTGTCAATCTCTCCTACCCCAACTTTGGGCGATCCACTACCTTTTGGTTGTTCCTCTATGTTCATATGCCTCATGCCTTCAAAATTTCTATGACTCGACCAACTGAAAGGAACAATAAATGGTAACATTTTAAGAAGGTTTCAACTAAGCCATGATGATCAAAGATCATACAAGGACGCTGCATTTTCAAACAAGAATCTGAAAATAACCGCATCTATTCATTCATCTATGGTCAAAACCTAAATCCCAGCATCACAGCTGTGGTTTCAATTTGACATCTAACCGTAAGATGATCCTGAATTCCAAATGTATTCATGACTTCACAGCATGTTTTTTGTGGCAAGAAGGATATAACACACGACAGATCCAAACAAATTTATTCGATACACAATTTGTAGATCCTTTTTCTCTGTCAACTTAAATTGCAGATTTAGTTTCGACTAGTTTTTACTTTGAGTTTCAGCACAACAGTCACCTCATAGAGTGCTGTTTGCTAAAGATCATAAGAATAGTACAAACGTAAAATGTGCAACAGCATGATGACACATTTGAAAGCATATTAGATTAGTATGTGCTTATTAATATAGGTTTCGGACAGACGGACACCAACAGAAATGTGCTGTTTAGAACAGAAGTACAGGTTCACCCTGAGTATGCCCAAGAGCAAGTTGTAAGCAGAAGTTTTAACAGCAGGAAAATGTATCAGGCAACTTGAGTTTGACAAAAATAAGGCCAAAAGGCAGCATGTAATCCAGTCTCCAGCTTAGAGTAGAGAGATCTAACAGGCAAAATGACTATGACTGTGTGACATATATGGTGAAAAGACAATAAGGAGGTTGTTTTTACTTAAAAGCACAGGCTGCACAGAGATATGACAGGCAAATTGACTTTAAGGCATAAGTGGCCGACAAAAATCACTATGTTGAAACATCATTCTGAAGGTATAGTCCAGATGGATCCCAGAACACGGAAGCAGGGAAACCGGATGTTTCACATTCATCGCAGCATAGGGTAAAGTCATGAACAAACCTAGCATACTTCATAAGTCATAAAGAAACAATGTAGACCTAATACTTTTTATGAGGTCAAATGTGGTATACAAGCTACATTGTTGCAAATCCATAACATCTGTGATCATGAATTAGACTTGTATAACATCTTAAGCTCTCAACTAGGTTTCAACATGTTTTTTCTTTTTGTTCGGAAAGCAACTCTAACGACCCTTTCTTAATCATTCACATCTGAACACGCCAAATATGTCAATATTATAAATTCCTACAGACGTAAAAAGGTAACAGCATCATTATGATAAAACCCTCAACTTGGAACTATACAAGCCACACAGCAGTAACTTAAAAGGCAGCAATAATTAAAGCATTAAAGAAAAAGGTAAAAAGAAGGGCGCAAACCTGATTCAACCGAGAGCGAAAACCCTAGAAGCTAAAAAATTCGACGGAACGAAAGACGGTAGCAAAACACAGAATTACACTCAACAAGCAGCGAGAGCCGACGATAGTCACAGCACCAAATGTCTCTTCCCCCTTCGTTTTCAAAGAGTACAGACTATTCCATAGAGCAGCTCAAGAGAAGAAGAGAATTTTGCAGAGAGTAGGAAATGAAGCAGGGAGCTCAGAAAATGGTTGAGATAATCGAAGAAGAGCTAGTACTGGAGTGCGAAAACTTGAAATTTGGAGATGATTTGAAATTTGGGGGAGCTTGAAGTGCGTCGTGGTTAAGCCCGTGATTCCAAAAAGGAAGAGAGTGAGTGTGTTAGTCAGCAGATCGCACCGTCCAAAAAGCTGTTTCATAGTATCAGCTTTGTTTTGTACTGCTCCACTACGAAACTAAACGAGGATTACGGTTTGTATCAACAAAGTCTATATAAAAAGATATCAAGATAAATAAATTTAATATTAACTACCTTAACTCTCGTGCCTTGCACGGGATTGCATAATAATATATAATACATAATCAGATTTATTTAATTAATGTTTAAATTAATAAAAAAGCAATTATAGAACTTATGATTGGTTTCTAGTCTTGTTAATTAATTTTTTTCAGATAAATAAAGAACAAATATAGAATTATGGTAGTCTTCTATATATAATTTATTTTTAGAAAATAAAGAAATGAGGGATAAGAAAACGCCACATGACAAATTCAATACAAAAATGTCATGTAGCAAAAGCTAGTTTTAATATAATATATATTTATAGTAGATTTTGATGAAAATGACTTGAATACACAACTGCGATTAAGTAAGCTTGTATTTATAACAATTGAGATTATATTATTTTTCATAAAGTACATCTCCTAAAGTTAAAAAGAATTTAAACATTCTATTTTAATTTTAAAAAATAAAGGTAATTAATAATTACTATTGTATAAAATTTTAATAAAAGTACATGTTTGGATATCATATATTATTATGAAAAATTATTTATATGAATAATATTTTTTTGTGAATCTTTAAATCTCAATTCTGATGTGAAATTAATTTATAAGTTATTATAGTCTTTGTAGGCAATTCTTTTTAATTAGAAATTGTATAAATTTTAGGTATATCTAAATAAGGAACGTTTTAGGTATATCTAAATAAGGAACGTTTTAGATATTGTATCATCAAATCTTTCTATATAATTGTGTAATTAAATCTTTGTAAATAATTTTGAAAATTCCTAATTAAATGACATATGGCAAGAATGTCAATTTGGATGACATGTGACAATTTGAATGGAGAAATGACATGTGGCAAAATTGGTGTTTTGCTTTAATAGTTGGGAGTGAATCCCATAATAAACACTCTTATAGAGATAAATAAAAATGAATTTAAGCCATTGGATGCCTTGACATCCAATGGCTTAGATTAAACTAGTTACCCCCACTTGTAGTGGGGGTAGTTGTGGTGGTCCGGCGGCCTCCCGGCGACCACCCGACGACTTCCCGACGACCACCCGACCGGTTGTCCGGCGGCGGTCCGGTGGAGGTCCGGCGGTGGTCCAATAATTAATGAAAAAGTTAAAGTATAAAAATAAATGAAAATTTAAGTCTAATTCAAATTGGTAAACATTTAAATATAATGTGATGAACATTCTGTTGATGAACATTTAATTATAATGTGATGAACATTCTGTTGGTGAACATGTAAGTAAAATGTGATGAACATTCAGTAGAGTATATCAAAATGAACGTTTATGAACATTTTGATGAACATTTATGAACAACGTGATGAACATTTAAGCTAATTTTAATGAACTTTTGAGTAATAAACATTTTATTAAATGCTTGTGAACATGTTAGGATGTTTGATGAACATTTAAGTATGAGATGATGAACATATAGGTAATTTTTGATGAAGATCAAGTGTATTTTTACTCGAAATTATATTAAAGTGGTGTTCCACATAAGTGGTGGTTCGGTGGTCCGACGGTGGCTTGATGGTGGTTAGTGGTGGTGCGGTCGTGGTGGTCTGCTGGTGGTCCGACGGTGGTCCGTCGTTTGTCCAAATAACATAACCATTTAAGTGTAATAAACTTGGTGAACATTTAAAAATAATTTGATGAACATTTAGTTGATGAACATTTATATAATGTGATGAATATTCAGTTGGTGAACATTTAAGTATAATGTGATGAACATTCAGTAGAGTATATCAAATGAACATTTATCAACATTTTGATGAACATTTATGAACAACGTGATGAACATTTAAGCCGATTGTAATGAACTTTGAGTAATGAACATTTTATTAAATTCTTGTGAACATTGAAGTATGAGATGATGAACATTTAAGTGATTTTTGTTGAAAATTAAGTGTGTTTTTTAAAGAAATTATATTAAAGTGATGTTCCACATAAGTGGTGGTCCGGTGGTGGCTTGGTGGTGGGTCAGTGGTGGTGCGGTGGTGGTTCGTCGTTTGTCCAAATAACATAAACATTTAAGTGTAATAAACTTGGTGAACATTTAAATATAATTTGATGAACATTCAGTTGATGAACATTTAAGTATAATGTGATGAACATTTAGTTGATGAACATTCAGTTGGTGAACATTTAAGTATAATATGATGAACATTCAATTGGTGAACATTTAAGTAGAATGTGATGAACATTCAGTTGGTGAACTTTTAAGTATAATGTGATGAACATTCAGTAGAGTATATACAATGAACATTTATGCACATTGTGATGAACAACGTGATGAACATTTAGTAATAAATAATTTTGTAATATTTGTGAACAATTTTATATATCTTTGTGACAATTTTATTCCGGCGAGGCCCAAAGGTGGTCCGGCGGAGGTCCGGCGGTGATGACAAAGGATGACAAGGGGTGTTACGTGTCATTATATGAGCTCTTGGAGAGAAATCTAAGGCTCCACAATCATTCTCATTTATCATTTTAACAACTATTTTTATATGACACTTTTCCTTAATGGTTATATACTCCGTAGTAGATTATTTAATTTCTTTTTAATGGAATTATACTTTTTTCTATTTACAGAAATCTCAAAACAACATTCCGATCTCCTAATAGTCCCACCGACATAAACAAACACTTGTGGACAATAGCAACGTAAGTTTTTGTCTTTAAAGGGATGCATTTTGTTTGTTTTCGGAGATAAAAAAGAATTCGCAACATAGCATGTGTTATTCTAGACAAATATCATGTCTCTTCTTCCTACGGAGTATTCAATCTATCTATAATAAAGTTAATTCATTAAGAGCTTTTGGAGTGATACTTTGTTAAAAAATTAATATATACTAACTCTTGTATTCCTTTTAACAACAAAAATACTAGTTATTTTATTGAGAATAAAAATCATATCAAAAATTAATATATATTTTTATAAATTTTTTATGATTTTCAATAATAAAAATTAAGTCAAACTACTTACATAATTTTCATAAAATAAAATAGTTTTATATAAATAGTTTTCAAAAGAAAAAAAGTTAAACTTAATCTGTTTAAACTTAATTTGTTTATTTGGTGAAAGTTAAACTTAATTTTTGAACGAATACGGATCAACATTTGTATAATTCCATTAAAAAGAGTTGGTATAATTCCATTAAAAAGAGTTATTAAACTTTTTTCTATGCACGGGCCACTACGTTAGTTGTTGTTACAAATCAAACATGAGCCGTGAATCACAGACTATGAGTAATGTGATTTGATTATACTAATACTAATTGTTTAATTGTTTATTTATCCTATTTAATAAAGTTTAATAAAATTCGTGGAAAATATATCTCAACTCACATGAAATCAAGTGGTAGGTAAAGTGCACCTAAAAATTGATCACAATTGGAGTAGCACAATCAATTTAAAAAATGAAAAATAAAATAATGTGTCATAATATTTTTATAGAACCAATGTCATGAGTGGAGAGAAGTGTTACTCATCTAACAAGTAACACTTACACATTTTGCTAAGTGGTTTTCTACCATTGATTGGTAAATAAACTCCACCACTAAATCAACAATTTAACCAATCCACAATTTTCATCACAATAAAATATGGATGTATGAAACTTGAGTGGAATAACACCATTGTAGGACTAAAATAACAAACATTGATATAAAATATTAAAAAACTAGCTTAGTACTCGTGCCTTGCACGGGAGTGACATAAAAGTTTATATAATTAATTATCATAATAACATAAAAAACATAAATAAAAAACTGAAAATATTATAAAAATAGTACAATTAAAAATCTCTAATTCTTATTAAATACAAAAAAAACTTCAAGGCGATTCATTTTTGGAAATATTCATTAAACATTATTAAATACTTCTTTGTACACAACATTTGTTGTAGTATTGGATCTTTTCTTGTTTTTGTCGCATATATCAGAATCTTCAAGCCTTTCTTGCTAGTAACTGTGGATGATGCAACATAAAATTGACCATGAGAGAAAACAGGGCGTGGAAGATACAAACCAACATTAGCGAGGGATTGACCTTGACTTTTGTTGATTGTCATCATACCAAAACAAACACTCACTGGAAATTGTCTTCGTTGAAACTTGAATGGGAATGAAGTGTCTGATGGTGTCATGAGCATGCGAGGAATCAAAACAGTGTGTCCAATATTGTTCCCTGAAATAATTCTTGCCTGCATATAATGAGTCGAAAATTAAGTACAAATAAAATGAGTATGTTAAAAAAATGCTAGATATAAGAGGGGTTCATTCTAATACTTGCCTGTATAACATGAGTTCCAAGTTGAGTAGTGATTAATCTTGTCCCATTGCATAAACCGGAAGACTGGTCAATATTTCTGAGCAACATAATAGGGACGCCAATTTTAAGCTTCAACACATGATTTGGCACACCAGAACACCTAACGTTGTTCAAGTAGTCAGAAGTATAGATATTGTGATCAGATTCTGCAATATGATGTGTCTTGCAAAGGCTATCAGAACTGAGATAGATTTTCTCAAGCCCCTTCAACAATGACAATATATAATCATTAACTTGATCAACTTCTTCATGTGTAGGTGCCAGAATTGCTCGCTCCTCAAAGTAGCATGGACATAAATGATTTTCCTTAATAGAGGGATATACAGCCTGGACAATTGCTGGAATCAGATCTAGTTCATAGTTCTTCACTAAGAGGTCATCAGGAACCGTTATCTGTGCTTCCCCATCACTGTCATCACCTATAGTACCATCTCCAATGCTTAAAATCCATTCAGAAAATTCTTTTACTTCTTGCTTCTCAGAATCACTGTTACCTTGTTGAATCCTCATGTTTCTGGTCAAATGAAGAACTTTACAGTGTTCCCACAACCTAGAGGAATTAATGGTGGCAAAAACGATATCTTCTCTACTTCCTTTTGTGATGACGGGAAGGATTTGCCTAAAGTCCCCACCAAATACTATCACTTTTCCTCCGAAAGGTTGTTTATCGCTATTTGGATTTGTAGCACGGCAAATATCTCTCAGAGTCCTATCCAAGGCTTCAAAACAATACTTATTAGTCATGGGTGCTTCATCCCATATAATAAGTTTCGCAACACAGATCAACTCAGCAAGTTCTGTTCCAGAACTGATATGACATGTCGACACCTCATCAACTTTCAAAGGTATTTTAAATCTTGAATGAGCAGTTCTGCCTCCAGGTATTAAAAGAGCCGCATTTCCACTTGAAGCAACAGTGAGTACTATATCACCTTTACATCGTATTGCCGCGGAAAGTGCTCTCCATATGAAAGTTTTGCCAGTGCCACCGTAGCCATTCAAGAAAAATACACCTCCGCTGTCTGATAGAACACTATTCATGATTTCATCATATACTGCTTTTTGCTCACTTGTAAAGCTAGAAATCAATTTTTGATGCTCTTCAGCTAGATGTGATTTGTCATATCTAAGTTCATCTTGTATGAGCCTGCTGACACCTTCTAATAAGAGACTTTGATCAATAGCAGGCATCTTCGTATAGTTTTTAAAACTATTACCACTTTGTTGCAATAACTTGTCAATTTCAGCGAGAGCATAGTTTTGCAGTTGTTCGTCTGTTACACAAATCTGCCAAAAAGGTTATTTCTTAATAAAGATATAACTCTGCAATAATAGACAAATTCTACGTATAAAATAGTGAAAAAAATATAAACATAGAATAAAAAGGATTATAATTTTTAATATAAAATCAAGGCTGAAAGACATTTACGTACCTTCTATACGAAGAATCCTCCTTTGTTTATTAACGATGTCATCTGATTGATGCTTCCACGTCTGTTCCCAGACAAAATCTGGCCTAGCCATGCTATCATAAATCAAAAGAAATACAAATAGACTCCTCGGATAATGTGTTGTGCCCCAGAAACTTGCTTTTCTGATCCCCTCAATGTATTCATTGTCATCATCTAATAATCCCATAGCATAACAGGCTTCTTTGAAGGTAGGATGTGGAAAGTCATTAACAGTCCTGATTGCTTCATAAGACGTCGGGCCTTTAATGTGATTTAGAAGAATTCTAAGATAGTACTTCTCTCCGCTACCTGGACTTACGGGATAAATTCTTCCAATAGAAGATGTTCCCGGAGCACGAAGTTTCCATTCTCGTTTTGAAGCAACCCATGCAAACTTTTCAGGAAATTGACAGTAGGTCAATTCTCTTGTTGTTTCACTTGTTTTGTTACATTCCATCCAATGCAAAAACATCGATTATGCTACGGCCGGATCATCTAAGACAACATCAATAGGATCATCATCTGCAAACATAACACTTTGTTCACCAGGAAGGTGGAAATTCAACTGTTGAACAGGCGAAGTACGATAATGAATCCCAAACCCAAAAATTCTCCAAGTTTGCAACAGATAGTCTGTTACTTCATCAACGCCTTCACTTTTCTTTGAGTTTGCAACAGATGTTGAGATTGCAGCAGTGACACGGTCTAGACCCTTGTTTACATACTTGAACAAATATTTAATGCTCCCAGTTCTATTGCACCATTCCACATTTATATGTGCATTGTATTTTAGGAGAAGAGTTGCATTGTAAGGAACTACATACCTATTATCTAAGGGAGCTCCACTCTTCTCAATCGTTACCCCATCATCGCGTCTTCTATAAATAGGGTAGCCATCTTCAGATACAGAAGTCTCCCCATTTAACGCTTTAGGATAGTACTTTTTACACATCCCTTCTTCCATACATGGAGAGGTGGGATTTGTATGTCCACATGGACCATGCATCATGAAATCTGTCACATCCTTGAACAAAACGGGATCATGTTTTGGGTCTGGAAGCTCAACAGATATAACTATCAATATCCGATGTAGTAGGCAACTTAGACTCCTTTTCCAGAAACAATAAAATGTGAGCATGAGGCAAACCACGCTTCTGGAACTCGATTGTGTACATTGCTGCAACATATCAATATATCACAATAAAACATAGATATACTTATTTGGAAAAATGAAGATATTTTTCGTAATCTACTAAAGTATAGGAAAATAATAAAAAAAGATGCAATCAAAAGAAAAACATATAAGGTTTTATATTGGTTACCTGATTTAATTTTCCCAAAGATTTTTCCAGTTTTGAAGTCTTCCATCATGCCAGTTAACTTCATATGGAATACTCTACATATAATGTTTGGTCGATCCTCGGGTTGTAGACCCCTTTTTTCAACAAACCTTATGATCTTAGGCCATTTTGAATTACATGTGAATGTAATAAATAAATCAGGATAACCGTGATATCTGCATATTGCCATTGCATCTTGAAAGTTATGCCTCATGTATCTCGGTCCACCAGTAAATGTATGGGCCAAGATAACTCGCTTCCCTATTGAAGATGGTTCAGTGTTCCCCTTGTTAATTGTTGTCTGGATGTTATTATACAAATCTGATCGAAGCTTCTTTTGATTGCATCTATGGTAGTTCAACCTTTGTGATTCAATCATTGTATAAACATCAACCAAGAACTGTTGAAACAACTTTTTGGATGAACGAAGAGCCGACGATTCTGATGGGCGTTCGTGGATTCTAAACTGGCAAAATTCTTTTAAAGTTACCGTCACTCTCTTCCTTGAAGAGTTTAGAGACATATCACTCAAAGAAATATCAAGTCTGTATCCATCCTCACCATAAGGGAATGCTAGAGGATATTGAAGAGGAAGGTATGAAGGATGCAACTCATGAATCCGTTGTAACGGACCAGCCTTAATGTGTAGTACAATGTCTTTGTGTGCTAAATTTGTCCCAATATCTCCAACAATAAGAGCAACAACCTCATCTTTTGTTGGGAGATTGTATCTCCTCCCATCAGTTTTTCTTTCACATATAAGACGCAACTTGACATTAGATGAATTAGGTATCTCTTTAAAGTGATCTCTTGCCGTTCTGAATGCCTTTGCATGGGGTTTGTGTTCATCTATCATCTTTCTTAATTCAGTCACAAGAGCATCATCAACTTTTTTCACCCTAGAGCTGTATTAAAAATATGCATATAAAAAATCAATATTTAGTAATACAAACAACACATAATATATATAGTAAAAGAGTTAGCTAAATATATTGAATAGTAAATTAACATACCTTATGGCACAAATTCTATTTGCATCCTCGTGTTCGGTATCATAGATATAGAGTTGTGAAAACTTCGGTGTGGACCCAGATACAGGTAAGAAACTCCCAATTCTATGAAAATTTTGTCCATTCATTCGAAAACAGTAAGGTCCACGACCTGCAGCGATGGGTGCCACCTTACCTCCTAAAGAGGTGAAAGAAAACATCATATTGTAAGCAATGATATTTTCTAGGAATTGTTTTCTTTTTGGATGCCTGTTTGTCAAAAGGCTGGTGAGCAGTGGAGGTGGATCCTTTAACAAAGGAATCTCAATTTTTCCTTTCATGCAACATAAAGAAAATTCTAGAGAATCATTTGCTAGTTCTTCATCTTCAGTTGGCTTGGGTTTTGATTTCTTGCTTCTTTCAGCATACCATAATAAGGCACCACAATACTGACATTCACATTCAGGATCACCATGATCTTTGTATTTCACTACATAATGTAAATAACGGTAAAACAATAGACAAACAAACCCTATTGTCAATTGGAAAAATACATAATAAGAATGAATTGAGCTAACATGTATTACTTAAGACTGGTTTATCAACAACTTGGTCACGATCTGATAATTTAATCAACCAAACGTGAAATAATGTACATGACTATGATATAACAACAACACACAATATTTATGATATAATTGTTATGGAAATGATGCTGACCTGAAGTTCGAGGTATTCCAAGACGCTTTTGTATAATAATTCTCATTCTTTCCATCCTCATACACCGAGCTAATTTAAAATTGGAAGAAATAATAGTTAAACATATCAGATAAATAAAATAATGCTCATATGTTATTGGTAAAATCATACCTTGTTCTCGTATTTGTAGAGAGAGTTGGTTGACGAGGCTTGGTTTGTGCAATTGGCCTAAAATTTTGCGATAAAAGTTACTAATATAATTCTTAATTTATTACACATTACTATGAATACGATATATATGATGTAAATAAAAATAAGAAGACAAATAAGAGAGCATAGTCGGCCAATACCATAATCTACTTTTGTTAATGTAGATGAAGTGTTGGATAAAGGAGTTGAAATTATTGAACAATCGAATAACTCTAGCAGTGAGTGTATACTTTCCGCGACCAGATCGAACATCCTTCACTTGTATGATATTAGACATGATGTGCAATTATACATAAACATGAGATATTATTAAATTTACAAAACTTACTTGTGCTGATAGTTAACATCGATTGAAATAAACTTACTTGGCTAGTTTTCTCTGGATTAGAACCTCACTTCATCATGCTGATAGCCTTCTGTATATATAGGAATATGTAGCATCTCAGTAAATAATTAGGGAAAGAGAGATCCTTTAAAATGGGTAAGAATAAAGATAAAGAATATGGTCTTAGTTTGGAAAGATAAATCATCGAAAAAAGGGTAAGAATAAACAGAGAGAATATGTTATATGATTGAAGAATTATTTATTCAAAATTGTTTAAGCCGGTTGAAAACTTGTATCCTAAATTATTTATTTATTTTAGTTAAATTTATTTCTTCAATTAAACCATACAGTTTAATTGAAGAAATGTTTAAATTCAGGTTGCAGATTTGTATAACTTTTCGTCCATATGCTGATGACATAATATTATATTAATGAAAGAGAATCTGCAGAAATGTTTAAATCCTATATTTGTTATTTTCGTCCATAGGCTGCAGATTTGTATATATTTTTACTATAATATTGAATTCTGATTGGTTTCTGTACAGGATACAAAGAGGTGTAGAAATAGGGTAAGTTGAGCTGTCGCGGCTGCAGATTTTTGGTAAGTTGAGTCTTGTTAATTGAAAGAAGTCATTAATTGAAGAAAATTTTAAATTCTGGCTGCATATTTTTCAAATTTCCTTTTAAACCACAGGGTTCATAAAAAAGTAGGTTGCAGATTCTTTATGTTGAGCTGTGTGGCTGATTGGATGTATGTAAAGAGGTGCAGAATTAGGGTAAGTTGAGTTGTGTGGCTGCAGATTTTTGGTAAGTTGAGTTGTGTGCCTGCAGATTTTGGTGTATAAAAGGAAACTAAATATGTGGTTGATAGGTAATATTATTATCTATCAAATAAGATAGACTATGTGGCTGCAGAATATGTAAGTTTGGATGATAGGTAATATTATGTGTATAGAAGGTGCAGAAAAGGCTTCATTCGCAGATTTTATATCTATCAAATAAACAGTGAATTATAGACAATAGTCTAACTTATGTGTATAGGATGTATGTAAATTTAACTAAATTACATATATACACTTTATTTTAATGTACATGATACATAGAGGTGCATAAATTTGTGGTGATCCTTTGGTGCAGAAATATGGGTAAAGAGGTGCAGAAATTTAACCATATTTATTATATGTAAAGATTTTGTAACGTTTTTTGGATTGTATTATAGACAATATGGACTGTATTAGAGACATTTTGGAATGTTTTATTTTATGGTAAAAAACTGTGAATTAACGAAATTGAATTGTGCAGAAATATGGTAAAAATATGGTTATCTAGGTAATCTGCCAGCCCATAAAAAGAAAGCCAGAATATGGAAATGTTATGATAGGAGATTTTGAAAAAATTAGTGACTAAACGTTTTTTAAAATAATTTGCAAGAATTTTTTATGGATGTCACGTGGCAGTCAGATGCATGGAGGAAGCAAAGTTAAAAAAAATTGAATTAGAGGGCTGCCACATGGCATTGGTGAAAGGGAGGATGCCATGTGACATAAAGGGAGGTTTACTTTAATATTTTAATAGTAGATTAGTTGTGTTACTCAAAATGGAACAAATGTAGATGCTCTTACTTTTCACTCGGAGCCAATTAAAAGGCCCTATAAAGTATTGGATAAGGTCATAAGGCAACTTTGGACATTTCATGGCCCAACAATAGTCCAGGCCCAATGACCCAACGTAGTGGATACTGATGAAGGATTTGTGCCCAATGCCTTATAAGCCATTTTAATTTAAGTTTCTGCATTCAATAATTAAATCATAAGTTTCTACACCCACCCACCCACCCCTTCCCTGACACACGCCATTTTCTCCTCTGCACTCCCTTCACTTTCCCTTCTCAATTTCTCATCCATTCCCACCTCCTCCAGATCTAGGTTTTCCAAATTCCATCTCTTCTACTCCGATTCCACGCCGCCATTGTCATTTCCAGCGCTGCAACAGTCATCACCATCACCGCCACAGACTCCATGAAAGAAAGGTCTTGTTCAAAGACTCGGAGGTTTGTGTGGCCTGGGATCTCATCGTCTCGTCCTTCTTTCGCTCACACCAATCGACGACGCTTCAGATCTGGAGGGATATCTCATCGGGCTTTCTCCCTCCTCCATCGAGACGCCTCTGTCTCCTTCCCGGATTCCCCCCACCGAGACGTCGAACTTGATCTCGTCGTCTTCATCTTCGACTCCGATCCTCCGTCGTCTATGGCGTCAGGCTCGACATCGTTCTTCTTCTACTGATTTCGTGTTCGATGCGAACGAGGCCTAAAATCTCCTTCCAGTCAAGGTCTCCGCGTTGAATAATGGAATCCGCGTTGTTGCCGTGTTGCTACTTCTGAAGAACTTCATATCTCATACGGTCTCAAAACGCCATATTATTTTCACATCTTTTATATTTCAGAAATTTTACTTCAACTCAATCTTTTTTTCCGCCATGATAATGTTGTTTACAGGTGCTCTCTGGAACATATGTGTTGCGCGTTTTGCAGTTGGAGCTCTGTTGACTGAAGCCAGACACGTAAATGCAGCTTGGAAGATCTTGCAGGATCATGCTGCTTTGCTACTGCAGAGCTCTCAGCCTTGAACAAGTTTGAATTTCATCATAATCTCTTGATCCATTCTTAAAACCAATACTCTATTTATACAACGTACAATTGATCATTGACATATATATATTGGACATTTGTTGATATTTAACTAATTTGTACTCCAATCCAACTTCTTTGATTTGCAACTTTTTTTTTCTCTGTTCATTCAATAGGTTGTCAACACATAAGGGGAAAATATAGAACTGCCAGTTTTTTGGAGCAATGAATATTGGAGAAGTGTTGTTGACAAATTATTAATAGTATTGATAGTTTTATTTCATGTGTTTGAGAGTTTCTTTTGGTGTTTTGAAATTTTTATGTTGTGTGTTGATAATTTTTAGTGTTTTTTGGTGTGTTGGCAGTTTGTTTTAGTGTTGACGATTTTTTAATGTGTTTGACAATTTTGTTAGTGTGTTGATAATTTGTTTTTGAGTGTTGACGATTTTCAAGTGAGTTGATAACTTATTTAGTTGTCTTGACAACTTATTTGTAGTGTTGACACTTATTTGTTGTTTAGTTGACAAGTTATTAGTGGTGTTTGACATATTATTATTTTTGTTGACAATTTAATTACTCGTGTTGACTAATTATTATGCAGGGACTGTTGACAAATTTTTTTGGCAGCGTTGACAAGTTAATGTGTGTAAAATTTGACAGTGTTGACAAGGACTATGCAGGGACAATGCAGTTTGTTTTAGTGTGTAAAAAAAAAATGTGTTTACACGTTTATTAGCCGTGTAAACAATTTATTTAGTTGGGTTGACAACTTATTTAGTCGTGTTGACAACTTATTTAGTCGTGTTGACAACTTATTATTCTTGTTGACAACTCTGTTAAAATTTTTGTTGACAACTCTGTTAAATTTTTTGTTGACAGCTCTGTGTAAAATTTTGTTGACAGGTCTGTTATAATTTCCACGTCAACAAAGGATTATTATTGGCGTTGACAACTTATTATTCTTGTTGACAACTTTGTTAAAAAAATTGTTGACAGCTTTGTTAAAATTTTTGTTGACAGTTCTGTTAGAAATTTTGTTGACAAGTCTGTTATAATAAACATTAAAGTTTTTGGGTAAATGTCGTGAACAAGATTTCCCTTAACTCGGAACTATGTTTGTTACAGAAAAAAAAAGAAAAAAAGAAGGAGGGCGCAAACCTGATTCACAGTAGAAGAGAATATTGCAGAGAGTGAGCAGGAGGTGCAGAAAATGGTCGAGATAGCCGAAGAAGAGGTAGTAATGGAGTGCGAAAACTTGAAATTTGGAGATGATTTGAAATTTGGGGCTATACCGAGTCGGGTCCGGCACTTGGTTTTCTGGATCGGTTTGGTATTTACGGAGTACGGAGTAATTCACAGCGCCACGTACTGTGATGTGAAGAATCAATCAATGACTACCACAAGCCACAATTTAAACAAACAAATTGTGGCAGCTCATTCGCCACTCTTTCCTCAACTGAAGCAATATATCTTCAACTCCTGGCCTGTTTCTGCCCAGCTTAGTCACTCCTGATTGATAATTTCAGATGGCCTTGAATCTGAACGGGAGTTGGTGCTTTACCCATTGTTTGAAGCGAACAAGGAGGAGAGGCCAGGTCAGAGCAGTTGCTTCTGAGGATTATATTTCTATAAACACCATCGAAGAGAAGAAGGTGAAGCTGGGTAACTCTGATTTGGAGGTCACCAAGCTTGGGATTGGTGCTTGGTCTTGGGGCGATACTAGCTACTGGAACAATTTCGAATGGGACGGTATCAACCCTAATTCATTTCCCTCTTTCTCTTTTCTTCTCTACTCGGGTTTCCATTTGGCTTTACTCCATGACTTATTTTTTAGAAGTGGCCCTAAAATGTGCATCCTCTCATAGTTACTTCCAGTATATGCATTGACTCGTGCCAAAATATTTTGTTTGAATTACTCGAGTAAGAAAGTTTAGACCCTTAGCCCTTTTGTAAGGGAGTCTCTAATCCAAGAAAAAAGAAGCGGATAAAGCTTGAGTCTATGCTGATAGAAAAGAGCCCATGATTGGTTTATAAATTGATAAGTATTGAGATCATATTGATCTTGGATTGTTGCTTACTACTTACTAGAGCATATTCATTCAGCAAACAGATACAATCATATGTATTTTACTTGTTCCGCTGCCCTGATCTTCCAGATAGGAAATTAAAGGCAGCAAAGGCGGCTTTCGATACTAGCATTGACAATGGCATTAACTTTATTGATACTGCTGAGGTCTATGGGTCAAGAGTGAGATCTTTGTCATCCTTTTCCATATTTTGTCTTGTATAATGGAGAATAGAGTTCTAATCCATCCTACATTCAATGGGGGAATCTTGGTGCAGTTCTCATTCGGCGCTATAAATTCTGAGACTCTTTTGGGGAGGTATGACCGCCGATTATCTAGATAGTATCAAGTTATTTCTGGTACTTGATTCAATATCTAACTCCCCAAATATACTTGATGGAAAGATTCATTAATGAGAGAAAAAAGAAGAATCCAGAGGTGGAAGTTGCTGTTGCAACAAAGTTTGCAGCACTGCCATGGAGACTTGGTCGTGAAAGCGTGGTGATGGCTCTCAAGGATTCCTTATACCGCCTTGGGCTGACTTCTGTAGATCTCTATCAGCTTCATTGGTCTGTTCATGCTAGTTCTTGGAATTTGGAAATTTCTTCGTCTCAATAAATATGGGTAACTAACATGTAAGTTTGAATTGCAGGCCTGGAATATGGGGAAATGAAGGTGAGTTATTTGAATCATATTCTAGCTTGTGGATATGATGCATGCATAGTATTGAATTTTGAAACCAAAGGTTCATTCCTGAACAAAACTTTGCAGGGTATATTGATGGTCTTGGTGATGCTGTTGAGCAAGGACTTGTGAAGGCAGTAGGTGTTTCCAATTACAGTGGTATGTATGTATGTTGTTAGGCCATAACAGAGCAGAAAAGAATTTGTGATTTGTGATTTGTTACAGAAGAGTGTTGACATACAGAAAAGCGAGTGCGTGATGCATACCGACGGCTAAAGAAAAGAGGCATTCCGTTGGCGTCAAACCAAGTTAATTACAGTCTAATATACAGAGCCCCTGAGGGTAATGGGGTGAAAGCTGCGTGTGATGAACTTGGGATCACAGTGATTGCTTATTCACCACTTGCTCAAGGTGATGAACTCAACACAACTCGGGGTTAATTTCCTAGCTAGCTTACATCATGGTAACGTGAACTTGTTGGGTTGGTGCAGGGGCTTTGACGGGCAAGTACACACCAGAAAACCCTCCAACTGGTCCTCGGGGCCGTATTTACACACCTGATTTCCTTACCAAGGTACTAACTCACTCACTCACTCACTCAATCATTCCTGCGGAACTCAAACCCTTGTTTGTATTCTGCAGTTGCAACCGTTGGTGAGAAAGATCAAGGAGGTTGGACGGCAATACAACAAGACTCCAACACAGGTATAGGTTCCTACTGAATACTAGTCACTGCAAGAAGCATAACCAATTAAAGTGGTGGTCATTAATAATGCACAGGTGGTGCTCAACTGGCTAGTAGCTCAAGATAATGTGATACCCATACCAGGAGCCAAGAATGGAGAACAAGCCCTGGAATTTGTGGGTGCGCTCGGCTGGCGATTGACCAGCAATGAGGTCGCTGAGCTTCGTTCTTTGGCATCTCAGGTCAACCCCGTCCTTGGCTTCCCTGTCGAATATATGTGAAGCCATGTAAATCCTCGGTTTTATAGTAATATCTAGGTATGTGTTAGATATGAAATACTAAGTCTTCTAAAGTGATTATGACAAAATCACTTGATCAATATAAAGTGACACTTAAACTTAAGTATAAGAAAAGAGGGAGAGAAAACAAAAGTTTAGAGATGTATTTCTTGCTCTTGTTGTGAATGAATTACAATGCAAGTCTTTATTTATAAGCCAAGAGAAGCCTACACTATCTAAGTGTGAAAATAAGGTGGTGTATAATTCACCGTTATTATTTATCCTTGGTAATAATCCTCATTTGTCAAATTTTACAACTTCTTGTATTCATATCAAACGTATATAATAAATTGAGGATTAGAGAAAGGAGACATATAGGCAGCCGAAAGAAATGAAGGAGCTAAAGAGAGTTATGTGTCGCTGGAGTACGAAATCGTCAAATTCGAGCGATGTGATGGAGAGATCGAGGAAGGAACTATGTTGATGGAGAGACCGGCGACGAGAAAACATCAGAGAGAGCGACTGAATTTTATAAGTAAAAGAGAAGAAGAAAGAGAGAGGGAAAGAAAAGAGAAAAAATGAACGAACGAGATTAAAACATCACATATGACACAAAAGTTAGAGATTGATAAAAAAAAAGGCGTACTCACAAGACGCTTTTACCATTGTGTTGTGCTTCAGAAGGTGATTGTGCTGATGTGCTCGGGATTTGATCGAGATTCAACAATCGAGGGACACTTGAGTGGAGGATTACGCTTTTCTCGCTATTGACTCTCCCTAATACACTCGTCATGAGGATTCCTCTTCCGAAAGACATTTATGACGACTTCTTTGGCTCCCTCATGGTTCAGATCATCGTCCTCTAGTGCATCAACTTGTGTGTGAGGTGGTCGGTAAACTTAGGCTTTCCATTCATGGCCTCAACGAACAACGCGAAGATCATTTCAAAGATGTCTGTTGAAGAACCGGTAAGTACTCTTTCTTTCACTTCAGATCTCATTTCAAACAAGTAATTGGAGTTTTGATCGATTTATTCTTCCCGCAGTTCTTCTAACTGAAATCGCTCTTGAATGGTTGTTGATTTGGTTCTGATTTTTCGGAAATATACAACTACGAGTTGAAAATTGATGTTGGTTTTGAAATGTTTAATTGATCCCTAATTTTGTTGATGTGAAATCGGTTTCGCAATTAAACGCTTTGTTTTCTGAATGTGATGTTGATTAAGTAGTGTTAAATGTTTAGGTGTCATTTTGTTGGAGTGATTTCGTGAACGCTTTTTTACATCAGTGATGACTTCAAATATGTGGATAATAAACGAGCCTTTCAGATTGAGATCAAGAAGATTATTGAAATGAAGATTATCGATCCCTAATTTTTGTGAAAAAATATTACTGTCATTAAAACAAATTAAATTAAGGATGGTGTATCTCCACACTTTAAAGTGTGTTAAGTAATTTTTGGGGTTAGAAAATTACTTAACACACTTTAAAATTTTGTGACCTTGCAATGCAAGCAATAGCGTTTTGGCGGCAAAAAGGAAAACTCTGTCTGCCTCTGTTTGCTGAAATCGCATAGTGGTGTGTGAGTTTGATTCTCTGCTGGTGTGAAGAACTGAACCCTAACCCATAAGGATGGTGTATCTCCACCAACAAGGGGCCTCTCGCAAGAGATCCTCTTCCTTTAAACCTCCTTTTCCTCCCAAAATTCCCAAACCCACAGTCGCCGCCGCCGCCGCTGCTTCCGCTGGTGCCGAACATGGCTTTGACAGAGATGAGATGCAAGTGGAGAGCCCATCCTCGTCCACTAAGATTGATCGTATGGTGGCTGTGCTCGCCGAAGCTGGTTGTACGCTTCTCAACCCTCACGGCCCCCCCTCTCTCCCCTCCGATTCTCTCAAGTTCAGGAGATCTCTTCATCGCGCTCTCTCTTCCGATTCTTCTCTTCTTTCTGATTTCCTCCACGGACTCTCTTCTTACCTCCAATCCCCCCCCAATCTTCGCAGGTTTGTCTTCCATTTTCCCTATTTTCCCTATTTCCCTATCTCATCTCTCTCAATTATGATTTCTGCTTCAGGCTTTTAATGTCTTCAATCCATGACGGATTCAATACTAGTACTACAACTCACAGTCTCGCTCGAAATCTCTTGTTGATTCCTCCCATTCAGAAGGACCTTCAAAATATGCTATTGGAGAAGCTTCCTGAATATTTTCTAGTCGATTCAGTATTATCCACGTCATTAGAGGATGACGTTGCTCGACTTATTCTAAACCAATTCCGATGGCTGGATTTTCTTGTTGATCCTTCTGACTTTACTCATAAGCTACTGCAAGTTCTTTCAATCTCCCCACTACACTTAAAGAAGGAAATTATAGGATCACTTCCAGAGATGGTTGGCAACGACAACAGTAAGGTTGTCATTACTTCGCTGGAACAGATGCTTCAAGAGGATCCGTCTATCATTGTACCAGTGCTTGACTCTTTCTCAAATCTTAATTTGGATGAGGAGATGGAGGATCAGGTTGAGCATTCATTGTGTTAGCTTACTTTATTTTCAGTTATGACAGAAATGGAGCGATGAAGCTATATTTATACTCTATGAAGAATGTCTTATGCAATGTTTCTAATTGAACACTAAAATTATGTTATTAATTGAAGAATCTTCACTGTGTGAGTCTTAATATCATTTTCCATTTTAAATAAAACCTATAAATGATAATATTTACATGTTCTATTGAAAACAGTTTGGTACCTCTTCTGTTTCTATTCCGTAGTCTTCCCTTGATGTTGTTTTCTTCCCTACTCTCATATGTCTATAAGCAGTTTACTATAAAACCACTAGATATAGCTTTTATTTTTCTCCAAACTAACAAGAGTGGAAAATAATTCATACTATCCCTGATAAGCGTATTCGTAAGATTTTATGCTGTGATATCATATGGCTTATATACAGTGTAATATTTGCTGAGTTCTTCGTCTATATCTTCTAGTTTTTTTACCACCTTCACGATATTTTTGACTAATCGTAATAGAAATAGTTGTGAGTACTGCATCATTCCTAGTATCTCAGTTAATTTTCTTGTTTAGCATGGTGGGAATTATTTCAATAACACAAAGTAATTAAATATGTTACAAGGGACTTTGAATGCCTAATACAATTATTAATCGGCTGTTTTGTGGCTCTTGAGGTTGCTCTTAGGCATACACATGGTTTTCATTTTTATACCTGTAAGCTTCTGCCTGTGGTGAGCCTTACTTACTTCTCACTCTAGTTAAGGGGATGAGGGTTAAGGACATCTCCTGTTGGCATCTCTGTAGTCGGGTGTGCCTGTTAGTTTATGTCATGCACTGTTTTCAATTTCTGCATGCTTGCACAGAAAGATTTTTTCCTTTCTTTCATTCACATATGCTAGAATTGACAGTTTACAAAGGCAACAGCGCACATTGTTTCTAAGAGAATTGGTTCATATTTTTGTGTGCATGTTTTACTCGTACCATTGTATTAAATCAATATACAAATAATTTGGGAATGTTGGTGATGCGGTGCTTTCATATGTGTGTTAACTTTTGGATTCTCTTTTATTTTGTCTGTGGAGAGTACCTTCTGTTTCTAACTGAACAGAAATAAATAATTGTTTTGTTTTGTCTTGAAAGGTCATTACAATAGCATTGGCATGCATCAGAACAGTTGATGCAGATTTTATGCCTTGCCTACTGAGGTTCTTGCTACTTTCTGCTACACCTTTGAATGCTCGGAGAATAATCTCACAGATCCGTGAACAACTGAAGTTTGTCTGCATATCAAATGTGCAAACTACACGCCATAATATTAAGCTCAAGGGCAAGGCACTTTTAGACAACGGTGAAGCATCAATTCTTGATGCTTTGAGATCAAGTCTTAGATTTAAGAATGTACGTAGTCCAAAATTTTATTTCCATGCCTAATGCCTTTAGTCAAGGCCTCCATTATGATCCCTGGTACTGCGTTTGTGCAGATTCTTTGTGAGGAGGTCCTGAAAGAGATAAAATCACTTGAGAGAGCTCAAGATCACAAAGTGATTGATATATGGCTTCTTGTACTTATACATATGAATGGTGAGTCTCTGAGGAAGAGTGTTGAAAAGATATTCAGAAAGAAAGTTATGGATGGATGTATTACTACTAATATGTTTGAGCAGTGCATTCATGGAGGCAATCATTTAGTTAAAGTACGATGCTGCTTCTTGAAATGTGATTATTCTTTTGAAATTCATCTAAAGCAATATAGAAATTCAATTTTAAAGTTTAATTGTTTTTTATCCACTTTAGGACTATTTCTCTTCATTCCTCTCCGTGTCTGAGCATTTAATGGGTTGCAAGGAAGTAAAGGCCAGGGAGTTTGGAAGTCACTTGTGTATCTGTATGTTTGAAGAGATCAAGGAAATTTACTCGAGGCAGGAAGTAAGCTTTTTCTGAGCTCTCATTTTTATGCTCAAGAGTACCTTGATGTAAATATACTTTGGTTTCTTTCAGGTTTTGGGCTCCTTACTCACTCATATAGGTTCTGGTCCTAGTTTTGTGGTGGATTCTGCACTGGATACCTTGCTTCTGGTAGCATCAAATCATTCTCAAGAATTAGTCTCCTTTTCAGCCCATATAAATGGTGTGTTGACAATTTTTCGCTTTCATTTCATTTGTCTCTTTTCTCTTTTATTTCTCAGGATAGTTACATTGAAATGATCGCTAGTTCCATTTTCGTCTTATATTATTTTTCTTCTTGAATTATGTAGGGATTCTAGACTTTTTGGAGGGTTTCAGTACTGAAAATCTACATAAGGTCCGATTCCTATTTATCTAATGCTTAAGTGATTGAAAAGGACCATTCCTTAATTCTGCAAAACTAATATGCATCTTCTAGACATATGAAATACACCTTCACCGTTAACCTCTGATTGTCATACCATGCGACTATCTGCTTTCTTGAAGATTGTAGCTGTATAAGTATTATCATACCTCTTAACAGATAAGTCAGCCAGAATTATATGTTGGATTCATAAACTTTAATCTCTTCATGTATAATTTCAATGTTTGACAATCTGCTTAAGAAGAGGGGTTAAAGCATGATCATTCAAATACGAAACAATAATTTTTTTTGTTAAATGATATCATCGAGCTACATGAATACTGGTAAATAATTCTATAGAACCTTGATATGCTAACAATTGACTACTTAGCATTCTACAAGCATATAATTATTTACCAATTAAAAGGGTAGTAATGAGACCATTTTGGGTCTTGTCACAAATTTTGGAACTTATTATTCTTTAAAAATATTGTGGTTCTATGAAATTGCTTATTTATTTATCTCCGTAAAATGTGAAATTCAAACCAAAGAAAGACGGAAGATCATTTCTGTTAGTGGAGGCTAGAGAAGTTTTAGAGACGTTGGACTTAAACTAAATGATTTAGTTTGATCGTTGTAGGTGGTTAAAAGAAATGGTAAAGGGGCTGGCTGAACCTTAGTTGAATGTTGAAAATATTAATGTTTTTCTATTGGCTGATTAAACTATTAACTGGTAGATAAAGGGTTAATGAAACGGAAAAGAAGAAGATAAGTGTGAGCTTTTAGAGAGAGAGTTTGAGAGGAGAAAAATATAGATCTTTTGCTTCTGAAGATAGTTACAAGACAAGATAAGTAGAAAGAAAACAAAGGAACTAACTAGAAAGCTTCCTGCTACAGTAAAAGCAGGAGAGCAAGTACTGTAAAAATTTGAAATAATTTACATTCCTTAAGAACTGTAAAAAGTTTCCTGCTCCAGTAAAACCAGGAGAGATACGTTCAGAAGCAATTGATATTTGATACATTTTGAATTTAGCATGTAAAAATTAGCTATCTTTTTTTTTACCATTCCTTAATTTAGCATGAAAATTCGATCTTTGTGGTTTGAAGCTACATTAGCTTTCATATTTGTATATTTGAGGTCTATGATGTTTGAATTTGGTTACTATTACTTTTTCTTACTTCAATCTTGATCTAAAATTTCAGTTATGGTAGGATTCGAATTTTCATTTCATTATCAAGTCCTAATTTGTGCAGATATATCAAATTTTCATTCTTCTCACCATTCCAACTCAATCTTCCGCTGATTCAAGTCGATCACCTTTTGCAAATGAACTTTTCATGATATTAAGGAAGCAGGTAGATGAACCTTCTATCTTGGTTTGACATCATAATGTGCAGAGATTTACAATTAGTGACTTCATAAATCTTACATATTTCCTTTTGCGGAAGAGGGGACACTTGTAGTTTGTATAATGATTGTTTTGTTTGTCTCATGAGTTAGGTCAGCAATCCAGATGTAAAGTACAAAAAGATGGGTATAATTGGAACATTAGAGGTAGTTGCCTCTATGGGGGCAGCTACGGGAAACTCCGCATTGATGTATCAGGTATGCCAGGCCCGTTTGTTTTGAGTTTGGGTATTCAACCATGAATTTTGAAGTTTGAAAACTGTAATAAAAAAAAAGGTAGTTGTATATCGTTGGGTGATGGTATGATGCTCCTTTGCTCTACATCCACTCTATTTGTTTTTAGAGATTGATATTTATCACTCTACAGACCCCAGCTTTCCTAGAAACAATTGGATCAATGACCTAATGGTTTGCTGCAAATGTGTTTCATTGAGAAATGGGGTCACATTAATATATGTAACCCACAATAACATCCTATTTGCTTTTGCCATGTATTTGGTGTAACTGATCTGCATATTCTTCCATGCAGAAGTCAAACACTGAAGAAGCTATTGAACTGTTGCAATCATGTTATGACTCTTCTAAGCAGATGCCGTTGCAGCTGGCTCTATTCTATGATGAGCTAAGTGCTGTCTTGAATTGTAAAATGCTTGATTCAACACTTATGGAGTGGTATGTTTCGAATCTATTAGAATCATGAGCTGATCATGTTGCTGTAAGATATTTTATCCCTTTTACTTGGATTTATGGAGATCATTTTTGTAGGATTGAAAAATATCTGTGTGAATTTGAATCTATCTTTACATCCGATCTTGAAGGCGGGAAACTTGCTAGGAGCCATTTAAATTATAGCACAGAAGGTAATTGAGTTCATTTTCAAAAGTTGATTGTAACCAACAATAAGACATTTACAGCCTACTTGATTTTGTAGGGGAACTGTGGATGAACCTGGATGGTGATATATCTCCAATTTGTGTGAACATCTTGCCTCTAGTTTCTTCTTCATCCCGGTAATTTCTTGCATGTTCTCGTTTGTAGTTTTCCCTATTCTGTTTATTGCAGTATATGTTTCTACTTGTAGTTTGATGAGATGGAAAGAAAAGATGGCCGTTGTTAGGTTCCAATATTTTGTAGCAAAATTGCTTAACCAACTGAATTATAACATTCTGCTACATATTGTCCTTTAGCAGAAGTATGGAATGTGGAGCTCACACATAATCTGTTTGCTCACATACATTCATTTTTTATACCATCTCACTTTTATCTTTGATTAGTGCAGATTGGTGAAAATAAACACAGCTAACTGATTGGCTGATTGCATAAAGTCAAGGAGCACTTATGAATAAATATATCTTCTCTAGTTGTGTTTATGGGGTTTTTGATCTTCTCTTTGCAAACTGACTGGTTTCCTTGCTGGTCCTATACCATACCATGGAATGTAGTCCGGTACCTAGTCATGGATTGTAATCTTGGAAGTTGTAAGATAAGGAGAATGAAGCAATTTCAAAATGGTATACGGGTCCAAGTATGCATAAATCACTCTTTGGTCACCCCTCACGTATAGGTGAGCGTTATAAGTGGACTGATTAGCAGATCACAGATATGTGAGCTTTAAAAGTGGACTGATTAGCGGACCTACACGGTTACACAACATTTAGCAGATACTTTATATTCTTGCTCCCCGCCCTATGCATAAATCACTTTTTGGTCACCCTCATGTATAGGTGAGCGTTATAAGTGGACTGGTTAGCAGACCTACACGGCTACACTACATTTAGAAAATACACGTTGATAAAGTATCTTTTATCTGTTTAGCCATAGCAATGTAATATCATGGAATGCAATATTTTCTGTCATAGAAGTAGGGGAATAGGCTTCACTACCAAGTACAGGAGTCCTTACAATGGATGTTTTGCTTCTTTATAAACCTTATCTCGTATATGCCCTAGGACTCAATTCCCTCAGCAGCAGCAGGTGCCCGCAAGTATCACCTCTATGTGTTTCCTGGACATTTCTACTGTCTTTATGATATCTTCCTCAGTCTGCTTTGCCTTAGCAATATCGTTCTCCTGTTTCTTTTTTCTCCTAGCTGAATCTTGTTCTTTAAAGTTTGAAGCATTAATTTCACTTTCCATTATGAAAATAATGTCAATGGCTAAAATTTGTGTCTTTTTTTTTCTTCCAGATGTAGTTCATTATTGCAAGCTTTGCCGGCTAATTTTCTTCTAATATCCATGGTATGGTGCTGTTACTTAAGCTGCATAGTGCAAAGAAAATATGAAACTGCTGAATTTTAATATAAGCTTATTTGACAGACGGAGAGATTGGGAAATCAGGGATTGCTAACTGGTATAGACGCATTGCTTGGCTGCCCTATGTACCTGCCATCCTCCAAGGTGAGACTTAGTTAGATGTTTTTACTTTTTTACATCATTTTGCTACGTTTTGATGACAAAATGTGTAGCAAAGATAAACTCTACTTATTCTTAATGAAGTCTTACTTTCTTCACAGAGATTGATAGTCCCCTATTGTTTAGCTTGTAGTTCATTTGCGTTCTTTATTTTCATAATTTGGATAGACTATGGCTCTGTTCGGCAGTTTATAATTTGCCTTTGTTTTTATAGAATTTAAGCTAGCTTATTGAAACAATAAGCTACGATTTCAAGCTTTTTGAACAAATAAGCTAGCTTATTCATGTTAATGTCGAACAGACTGTATGTATTCTTTTAATGTGAATTACACTGTGTTTTAAATATGGAAAGTTTCTTGTCTTCATCTTGATGGCTAGATCGATTAATATTCTAGAGCATATATGGCCTTTGATAATGCGGACCTTTGCATTTAGAGCTTAATGATATCACACAGAAGGTAGGTGTAAGGCGAAGTTGGAAGTGGATTTAGAAGTTAAAGATCACTTCTAAGAATCTGAGAATATCATCTGATTAAGTATCTTCTGATTAAGATAAGGTCCAAAAGTATGAGCTGATTCAGGATATTTAAGGTGGGATATATTGGTTAAAGGGGTAATGATATTTTTCTTTCCGGAAACACTTATTTTGCTATACTTGATGGACTTATGGAACAAACGACATTTCTTCGAGCTATTTTTAAATTCGATATTTTATGCAGCCTACTATTATGTGAATATAAGAGATGCATGTTCTAAAGAAATGTCCATAAAACTAGCTGTATGTTAATTCATCATGTCAGTTTCTTTATAGTATGTCAGGTTCTACAGAAATTTTATGCAGCCTACACTTTTTTCCTTGGATTTTTGGAATGGGTAAACATAACACAACACCAGTTGATTCATGAGGAATGATTGACAAGAGAGGAAAAAGACCTGATCAAATTGAGGGAAAGGTGTGTACTATGTAAAAGGATATAACCAAGCGGAGGGTTAAGTGCATGATCACAACCAGTACAGTAAGAATCTGGGGATTGAGAAATAACACAAGAAAACAACACAAACACGAGCCAAAATAAAAATGTGTAATCACTAATCAGACAAGACTGGAAAACAAATTTATATAAGAAAGACAAGATACAGGAATAAAACAGATTCGATTTGTCCTGTGTATACATATCCTTGTAGTTGAATGACGTCTGCTTGAGTCCTGTCCACAAGTATCTTTGTAGTTGATTTTTTTTTAAGAATTCATTGACACCCACTTCTTCTAAATAATGCTAGTACTTTGAAGTATCCTGGAAGTCATTGACAGGAAAGCAGAAAGAAACGATATGTCTATCTCTCTATTATGCATGTAATTGGCTACGAGAACTGGTAAGTCAGATTTGATATTGAAACCTACTTTTTATGGATTGTTAATCTAGATATCTTTCTCATTTACATCATTTTTATTATTATATCTTAATCCTTGTAGTTGAATGTTTTTTCAACACAAGTTGTTGGAAAGTTTGATTGCACAAGTCAGACAATGAAGGAGGAAATAGCGAACAAGCTCATTAAGCGGCTGAGAAATCTTGTGTATGTTACTCTTCACTCAATAGATTAATCTAGAAGCTTAATATTTGATTATTTTGACATCATTCAAACTATATATGAAATATTGGCAAAGAATGATGTCTGCTTAAGTTTGATCCCTGGCAAATATACTCATCTATCTAAAACATAGATCACACATGGTAGTAAGGTTGAAGGGATGCGATTATTAAACAATTGGATTTTCTTGGGTAAATTCGAGTTAGGTTATTCAGATATATTCGGAATGATGTCTCTTTACCTTCACCTCCTCAGTTACATGACACAATTTCTCTTTATTCCATTACTTGCCTTCTTAACGCTATAGTAGAACTATTTCTATGTGATTTGTTACACATGGCTGTTGTGGCTGGCACAATGTTCAGTACTCCAACAAGGAACCATATACAAAAATGCTTTCTGTACAAGTTTAAACCATGCCCTAGCAAGCACATGCCTCTGTCTCGGTGATGAAACTCAAATTGTAATTTCTGCCAAAATATGATCCTTTTTTTCTCTACAATTACGATGACCTATATGCATTTGAACGATTAGCATTTCCATAACAGATCTAAAATACTATTTTTTGTAAACACTAAATTCTAAACCTTAGACCCTTACTCCAAAATTCTTTCCTTGACCCTAAAAACATAATCACTAAATGCACAAATCCTAAACCCTAAAGAGATAAACCATAAACTCTGAACCCTTAATCTCGGATGTGAATTTGTCTTTTAAAGACAAATTCACGTTTTTTTTAAATGCACATCGTTCCGTATTCAAATGCACTTATAGGGGATCCTCAGTTCTCACGATAAGGATTGCTCGTGGGTAGAAGTATTCTTGCGGAGGAAGTACTCTTACCGAAAGTATTTACTATATATATATGTAGCTATCCTAATTACTTTGTTGACCTTAAAACTGGGCTCTCCTAAGTCTTGAGAAAATGTCTATCGTAATCTACAAATGCTTTCATTTAATACTTCTTGCACTTTATTTTTTGATAAATGAGATAGAAAGAATTACAATTGTATCAACATCTAGAATCCTAGGACTGACACTCATCTTGAAGGTCCAGAAACCCATTGTATTTATATCGCTCTTTTTGTATAGTATTTTTTTAGTTGTTTCCTTCTCATGGCTTCCATTTCTATCCAACCTCTTTGCCAGGTTTCCATTTCTAACCTTAGAATCCCCTTCTTAGTCTTATGCTACGCACTATTCGTTGCCTGTTCATGTATATCTTAGTTCATTCTACTCATTATTGTTTAATTTGAAGTCAAATCATTATTTGTAGAGTTGACAGCATATTTTTTTTCTCTTCCCCTTGGTGTTTTTACAATAGCATCAACCAACAAGTAATATCCTGCTTATACCGTTACTACTCAATTTTGTTACTATAAATGGGACATGTAGCATTTTGTTATCATAACCATTGATGTTCTTTGTAAGGATCATACTCATTGCTGCAATGCTGCTAGTTATGAACTATTATTGTTGCAAGCACAAATCATTGTTTTACATAATTGTAACTTTGATAAACAGGAAATACAAAATAATTTTATTTCTGACAAAAAGAGTTCCTTATGCAGATTTCTCGAAAGCTTGCTTAATTTCGCCCTTAAACAGTACCCATTCAGCTTGCCTGAGATCTTCCTTCATGTGGAGCAAAATCGATGTGCATCCTTAACCCAATCTAGTAAGAGAGGTCATCAACAAAGTAAAGATGGACATAATAAATCAAGTGAAAATAACTCTCTTAGCAACTGGGGTAAAAAGAGAAAGAACTCAAAGGCTTTCAAGAACATGGATACAGATAAAAGGTTTACTCAACCAACGATTATGGATGTCTTGAACAAGGCTGGGAGTACAATGGGTAAAACAATTTCTAATCATGATTCGTCAAGTCCTTCACAGAAGCCTGGGACACCTAACACACCGGAATCCCATAATTTGATCCATGAAAATCATATAATCTTGGAATTTGGGGGTGTGGCTACTTCTCTAGAATCTCAAAGATCAAAGTTCAGGCCTCTTTCTCTTGACTGCCTTTCTTTTACATCATTCATGAAGGTATGTGGATTCTGATTGTTTTTTCGTGACCGGCATAGTGAATTTCACTAATTTTCAAGACATGTTGAATGATCATATACAGCAGCATTGTTGTTTTTGTCACCAATATTTTAGACAAGCATATACTGCAATATGTTTGTGCTGTTCGTGTGAAGGATGCTTTATTGCCTTAGCTTTTTGACTACTTGTGGAGGGAATGTTGGGCTAGTGTATCTATACAAGAAGTATACAGATGAGGGATCTTTAAAATTCTAGAATTAAGGCTTCAAAGCAATTGAACAGAACTAGAAAGAAAAATGATGCAATTTTTATAATTATTTTAGGAATGCCCTCCCTATTCCCATTTTTATAATTAATAAGGAATGCCCTCCCTATTCCATATTTGTAGAATAAAACGTTTCTATACGTCAACTTCTTTTATACGTAAACTTCTTTTATTTCCATGTATGAGATAATGAGTGACACACATTGTTCTTTTTTAAACACTTTTAACTTGTAAGCCATGCTTTTTATTGTAAAAAAATAGCAGTGCATGCTTATCTTTTTTCTATATTGAAAAAGCACGACCCGTCATATTTTTTGTTCACATGTTGGATTTTGAAAAGAGGTGTTGGTCAAGTTCCTTGCATCATTTGTCATTTTTGTATTCAGTTGGCAAGAAGATGACCAATTGTAGCACTATTTTTTTTCAGTTTGTTATTTCTCCTCAAGTAGTGACCCTTCAGTTTGTAATCTATCTATTTTAATTGCAGATTCTAGATTCTTGTTGTCCAGATTCTGCTGCAGAGGTAATGAAGTTTGAACTATATGTTAAATCGTTCTGACAATGTTATCATCGAGGTTTTTTCTATTTTGTTTCTAATGTTTTTACTAATGTTATATTGTGTTCTTCTTTGCTAGTTACCTTTGCATTCTTACCTCCTACATGACCTTATCTACAAGATTGATAGATTTAAACCACCAAGCAAGCAGCTATCTGCCAAATGTTTGAGTTCTACAGTTGGCATAGCACGGCCAAATGTAAACGAGTTGCTATGTAATATCAAACCATTTCTTGTGAAAATACGGAAGAATTTTGATGCTGCTTTGTCAATCCTTCAGGCAGGTTAGGCTTAATTAAATGCAGAAAAACCTGGTACATTCTGATGGTCAACGGCATAGCTTTGTACAGGTGGTGAAACCTGTCAAGACCACTGGAAAGTGGAATCCTTATCGGCCGCACATCCAGAATTAGGTGGAATTGAAATTTCTGTATTATCAGTTTCAAGCTCAGTCTTCCAAGAAACACTTTCTTTTTTCAACAAGGTATAGCCGATCCCCCTTCCATATTGTGTTAGTATCTTTGCATCATGATGCATTCTATGGGCATGGTCCAGACATGTCACCCAAGTGGTTTCATTATCTTGTTGATTTTCAATTTCTCGCAGGTGTTAATGCTCCCTGAAACTTGGTCAAACAAATCATTTTTAGTAGAATTGTTTGAAGTTTTCCAGTCCACAGAGATGTCGGATGGTATTTTGACTGACATGCAGCTGTACCCTTTGCCTGGAACTATTGGTTATGTGTATTGTGGTGCTTATTCCTTCCTAGAGGGGCTACTGGATACTGGTACTATTTTGTTATTCATGATATCTGTTAAAATAAATCCAGCTTAATTTCCTTATTCTGTGCTACATAAATCATGTTTGCAGTTTCATCTATCTCCTTCAAGTTTGCTTCTGAAGTTCTTTTAACAATTAAAGCAGTTCTATGCTCTGGTCAGACTTTTCTGAGTCGCTCAGTGGAAGTAAATGGAAAAAATAGTGACATTAGCTCTATGTCTATGCTTTCCACTTTACAAATAAGACTTGGTAAGTTGGCGTGTAAATTACTTAAATACAATTGGGATGATTGTGATCTCAGCCACGGCTGGAAGAGTGAGGTTTGACCATCTATCTTTCCAAGCTTTTATAATCTGCTTTAGCGTAAGAAAAATTTCATGCTCAACAGTCTAGTGTTTTTTTTTCTGACCATTGCAGAGTGGGATTATTGAGCAGATAATAAGTATATACTTGGAAAATAATAGGTCTACTTCTGGTGCTATGAAGGAACTTGCCTGCTCTGTTTTTCCTCGGGTGCGTATGAATGATTCCAGAATGTACTCTATGCATATAGACTATAGAGTATGAAGTACTTCTCTGAAGAAGCATGCTGTATAAAAAAAATTCTTACTAAATCATATTTGTAGATGTGGCAACTGGCAAGTTGTCTAGTATTTAAACCCTGTTTGCTTAGCAGCATTTTTACATAAATTTGTCTTCGTGTTTTTTTTGAAATTATCTTATTGCTCTTACAGTGTTTTGTTCACGACTGCTTATATTTGCAAAAGTACCACCGGCTTTACATTGAGACTTGATTCTTCAAGACTCGATATTAGAGTTCTGATCTTTTGATTAGAGATTCATCTACCAAGTTAAACGTGTATTGATTTCTGCCTTTCTAGAAAGTAGAGTATAAGATCCTATATATGCTAACTAACCCTAAATAAGATAGTCTGGGAAATGAAGAACTCGATTATTATCCTTTTCTAGATGCATGGAACTGCTAAATTCTATTATCCTAGAACTTTTAGTTTAAGAGAATGGATTTCATTCTTAAACTTAAGCTAAAATCATATCACTCCCGTCATTCGACTTTCTTGCCATAAACATGCAATCAGCAGATGATTAGAATAACTTGGGGATGAAGCAACCATATTCAAGGCAGGTTTAGATTTTGCAGATTTTAGAGACGAAGAGAACAGTCAGAAAATATAAACCACTTGAAAAAATGTAGGACAGATGAAGTGGCTCAGGGGGGACTTATTCTCTACACATAAAATATTGCGAACCAAAATGAACAATGAAAACAGAGAATTACAACAACTTGACGAAATGTAGGAAAGAAGTGGATCAATCATGCAAGAGCTATTAGAGGAAGAAAATACTAACTGTTGCCTGTATTCAGCATTAGTAGGCAAACATTCCTTTATTAATTTTCAAGGCTTTTAACGCACAGTGTTGCGAAGTTGCATAATGTGAAACCTCTTTTTTTTCTCTCTGTATATTCCCTTCTAGACATAGATATATCTTATTCCAGTGTGAAAATATCAAGATGGAAGTCTTCTGTTTATTTTAAAACTTTTGTTAATGCATCTGTCAATTTACATCATAGATCCACCTATTGTATAGCTGATTTGATTACACTGATCAAAACTAAAGTTCTACTGAAATTCTCATCAGGTGGTAGAGAATAAGAAAGTGGGAGAAGATGATTATCATGGATTCCCTACTCTATGCTCTGCAACATTTCTCGTTTGGTATAGGACACTGGTAGGGCATTCAGTACTTTTTATTGTATTTTTTAGTTACTGGATAGTGGATACTGTACTGGTGGTATGATATTGTATTTGTTTGATTCTGCTGATATGTGATTTTCTTGCAGCATGAAAAGAACCTCCTGATTCTAGAAAAGTTGGTAAGCTATTTGTTTTCTCTACATTTTTCAACAAATTTAGGAGGTCTAAAGATTTTTCATTCCAGAGATTGACTTCTGAACAATATAATTGATTTTGAAGGTGAGGGATGCTTGTTCGCATGAAAAACGGAAGGATGGTGCTCAACCTAAAATCGTAGAGGAAATTCTTGTCAAACTCTCTCAGTCTGTGAGTGTACTAGTTTCACTGGTGAATTTGTGTAAGACTTACGACAAGGTTAGAGTACTCATTGATCTGCTAAAGAAGACTTGGGTTCAAATGGTGTTTGATTTTGTCATGTTAGTGTTGACTATGCACGCATATGTTCATCCAGGTGACGGTACACGCCTTGGCTGTCAAGTATGGTGGAAAGTTTGTAGATTCTTTTCTGAAAGGTATGCGTCCGCTACAATGTCTCTTTTGATTGCACTATTGCGCTTAAACAATGTTTCCTATATAACTTGTTGAGAATTTATGCAGTTTTTAATCTTCTTGAGTCAAATTTTGGAGAGCACCGTGAGCTTATTGTTCAGATGGTAAGACCACTTGAGTAGTCTATTTTTCAAGTTGAGACTACGGCTGACTAAAATTAACTAATATTTTTTGCGGTGGAATACTACTGACTAGGTAAAGGAACTTCAGAAAGCAACAAGAATACTGCAAACTCTTTGTTCAGAGGCTAAGGTGGATTTTCAAACCTCTTGTTCCGATCTACTGAATTTCATACTCACTTGTACTGATATTTAATGTTGTCATGATTCCTTATGCAAGGGTTCAAAGAAAACTATAATTACGAGTAAAATCCCGGCTACAAAGAGATCCATGGAACGACTCTTGTTCCACGTGAAGGGTCTTCTCCATACTTCTGCCAGTGGATGCTCCTTTTGGATGGGTATGTGGTGCACCTTTGAAAATTATGAAATTTGGTAGAAATGAAAACTGTATTTTGCTTATATATCTTATTTTGATTCAAGATACCTTTGTTATGTGCTGCAAAATAATGATAGGCAATCTTAAGCACAAAGACCTTAGTGGTGAGGTAGTGAGCTCCCAGATTTATACTGACCAAGATGACACTGAGAGAGATCTTGCAGAAGCTGACATGGAAGAAGATCAGTCATCTACCGATGCTAGCAAAGACAGCAAACAGAATGAGGCTGGATGAATGTCATGGTCTTGTTCTGATAACCGATATCGGTTCAATTTTAAGCTCATGCAATTTCTTTTTTGCAAGCATCAATCTTGTTGTTCGACTCAGTAAATATTATAAGGTTAGCAAGTCAGGTTTCTACAAAAATTAAATCCACTGCAACCGCAACATAGTCGCTTACTTTCAAAGGTTTTAAACAATCTTGGATGTCATGTGAACCCAGGAATTATGCCAGTTTTGTTTTTTGATAAATACCTCAATTCACATTAGTTTTTCGGTTCTACGGTTCTACCCTAAGATATTTTATTTTTTTAAAGAAAATTGAATGCATTTAATTATGTGATATTCTCTAATCTTCTTACTTTAAAAGAGGGGATAAGAATGGTGTATTTAATATTGGTGTATTGGTGTTGCATATGGGGCAAAATTGTGAGAATAGGTTTTCCATATCGAAGGTTGAGATAAGAATAGCCCACTATATAATATCATGGATTACTCCTCCTATTGCCAATTGGTTTTAGGATGGAACCCCATGAGCTTGTATTGTGTGTCCAATGCACATATGCGCTAATATACACGATCCCCGTGTTTATCGGCCCACCGGACTTTATCATGGTATCAGAGCAGACATAGTTTGGGTTTAGCCCGCCATGATGACGCGATATGGGCTGACTCGTTTGTCAAGTGGCTACTGGGCCAGGTCAGTTACCACTTGAGGGGGCGTGTGAGAATAGGTTTCCCACATCGGAAGTTCAGATAAGAATAGCCCACTATATAATACCATGGATTACTCCTCCTATTGCCAATTGGTTTTAGGATGGAACCCCATGGGCTTGTATTGTGAGCTCAATGCGCATATGCGCTAATATACACGACCCCCATGTTTATCGGCCCACCGGACTTTATCAAAAATGATGCATTTTGTTTATCTCAACTCACATGAATTCAAGTGGTAGCTAAAGTGCACGTATAATTGATTTTTAAAACATCGTGTGAGCCACTACTTTGCATGCACATCCTCAATCATATGCCAACTCTAATCTCTACCTCTTTCATTTTCAACTCTCTCGATCTCTCTCTTTCATTTGCATCTTCCACTTTGCATTACATTTCTGGCTCAGAAACATAATTCAAGTTGAAGATCACCCATACATTTTGTTGAGATGAAGCTTGCCTTTTCTGCTCTGCTCTTCTTGGTGGCTTCTTTAGCTATCACAAAGCAGGCATTCAGCATCAGATTCGTCATAGACAACGAAGAATGCCTCGCTCACAAGATCGAGAATGAGTGGGACACGGTTCATGTGTCTTTCGTCGTGATCAAACATGATTCATCTTGGGAATCTGAAGGAGGAGTTGATTTGGTGGTAAGTAATGGTCTTGTCACATGTCTATGATTATATCGTTCTTTCATGTTCTAGAAATGTGTTGATTTCTTCTTCTTCTTTTTGGTGAAGAATATGGGTTGATTTCTTCAAAAAGGCTTAGAAAATGCATTTCACTTCAATTTTCATGGTTTGTTCATTCCCTTAAATATATTTTTTGGATGAATCGTGTTTTTTGTGTTCCAATATCATCCATTTCGGTTGAGATTTTCTATGACTTACATACATTATACGTAGCCCACTACAAATGGATTTGGGCTCTGTGTAACTTGGGCCATATTTATTAAAGAAATTATTGATAATAGGAAGAGTTTTTAACCTTTTTTTATTTGAGATAAATAAACTAATCCACTTTGAGTTACAATCAGCTATCAACTAATTATATCATCAATACAAACTGAAACTAAATGAAACTGTCATCAACAAGTATCAACAACACAAACTATCTATCTATCTATAAAAATTGATGGGTCTTGACAAAGTAATGGTAATCGGTATCGATTTAATGCACCGAGTTAATGATGTTTGATGTATTCATATTTCCTATTTACATAGTGTCTTTTTCTTTTGTTGAAAAAATCATTTATCATTTTCTTGATTGATTCTATTTACAAGTTTAACTTTGTTGAGGTTAAATTGCTGCATTGAAAGTAAGCCTCAATTCAATTTTCGACGTCTATTTAACAACGTTAAGCCGCATATAAAACTATTAGCCCTTGAGAAAGTTATGACAACCGATACCTATTCAATGCATGAACTAATTCCTTTTCATCAATTCCTTCTCATCTTATTCATGAATTTTAATCAAAAACTTTTATCTTCTCTTAGTTGCAACCAATACAATTAATATCTACATTTCTTCATATTCTTAACCTTCATAATATCAAATTTAGTTAATGAATGCATTAAATTAATAAATTTTTAACACTAAAAAATTGTTAGTATTTATTAATAAAAATTAGTGTAACAAAATATATCTATATCGAATTGGTGAGAATGTCAGGTGAGAAGTTTTAATTTAGCCATATACATAATTGTTGTTTCGTATACGTGCCATATTTTTATTAAAATAAATGAAACAAAAAAAAATAAAGAAAAAAGATAGCTCATCGTCACTCTCCTTCGTGTGAAGATCTCCATCTTCTCTTCATATCCACTGTCGTCCGCCGCCTATCTATACCTTAAATCGTCTATTTGCAACATTATACCATATACGGAAATTCCTAATTGACCCGCGCGTAGCGCGGGGGTCCGAATCTAGTCATCGTGTATAAATGGTTAGTTAATACGAGCGAATGTTCAAAAAGAGTCTGTTAGCCTTTTTCGATATTTATAGCTCTGCCTAATCTATTTAGTATTCTTGATTTAGCTATCGTTCTTTTCTAGTATTTCATTTTTTATGTTGTCCATTTCACATTCGTAAGTCGACAAGTCGTAACCACAACTTCTAAAGCATGCCAGTTGATTTAAGATGGACACCTACGATAAATTATCATGGATATTTTTCAGGTGAAAGGACCTGATGGAGGTCAACTGCAAGATTTCCATGATAAGATAAGCGAGAAGTTTGAGTTTATTGCTCATCAGAAAGGAGTATACAAGTTTTGCTTCACGAATAAGTCCCCGTATCATGAGACCCTTGATTTCGACATACATATCGGCCATGTCCATCCTCATGAACAACATGCCAAAGATCGTATGCCCTACCTCATTGTCTTTGTATTTATGTTAGTTTAATGAAACCAAATGAATGAAACTTATTGTGTGTTTGTTTATGTTTTTATGTATATGCAGACCACCTCAATCCATTGCATGAGCAAATAGACTTATTGGAGGAAGCTCTTCACAAGATTGAGTTTGAACAACATTGGTTGGTTGCTCAGACTGACCGCCAAGCAATAAGTAAGACTTTGTTCACCAAACACATCCAAAAATACATTATTTTTATTTCTTTGCCTTGATTTATTTCTTATGATGATGATGATGATGTAGTTAATGAAGGAATGAGCAAAAGGGCAATGTACAAATCTGCATTCGAGGCAAGTTTACTCGTAGGTGTGAGTGCGTTGCAAGTGTATTTCATGCGTCGACTATTTGAGAGGAAACTCGGCGCAACCAGATTGTGATTTCAGATTTTTCTAATCAAACATATTTACAAATACATTAATGTAATTTCTGAGTTTTTCAATACTTTGTAACCAACCCTAAGCATATAGGCAAGACGGGGAGAAATTTCATTCTTTAGATTTTCATTCTATGCTTGATAAGTAAGTTTAGGAGTTTGATCCGGTGAGAATGACCTTATGCTACGAATATACGAATACATGCACACTCTTCTATATTTAGATACATATGCTTGCGTGTGCATTCTCACATGAATCTTTTCAGCATGTTTATAGGTTCATTATATTGTTGTTCGCTGATAAAGCAGGATGAAAAAACCTAACCGAAACACAGGTGTGAAGTGTTTCATAAAGCACGTGTATAGTTGTATGGCTTTGATTGATGATATTGTTAGTAACCAGATTTGTGAATACGTGATGAGTTGAATCAAATTGCTTATTTTTCCACTCTAGTTCAGCGGTTAGAGGACTCTCCTGTTACCCTTACATCTAGAGTTCGAGCGAGTTGAAAAAACAATTACACCCCAAATGACCGTGGGGCGAAAAACGCATGATGTTGATGAAAGTTTTGACTTAATGGATATTAAAATTATTAATCATGCAAATTTATAATCACAATATTGCATAGAGCATGCTAGATCAGTAGATCAGATCCATGACAAAGAGAACGTAGGGTATTAGAATTGAATTTGTTTTATAATTTCGAAAATGGTAATGTAATGAAAACGAATTTAAATCATTTTTATTTTCATGTTTATAGATTAAATAGACAAGTGATTCTCTTCATCTCCTTATTTTATTTTCACTCTGAGTCGTGGCCGCGACGACGTGTTTTGTTTTCGCAATTGATTTGTTTAGATTTTCTTGTTCAAGCTTTTTAATGGCGGCGATTTTTTCGGATGTTGTGGAATTCAACTCGCGGTAGCTTTGACTCCAACCCCTTCGGAGAGAGATCTTCAATACAAATCAATGGTTTGCTCTTATTGCCTCGTATGGTCAAGCCTCCTTGCTTTCTGCCGCCTTTTTCATCGTAGTCGCCCGAGAGGTTTGTGAAATACAAATTTTTTCTTTGGGGTTCTTAATTTTCTTTTATTCAATAACATTGTGTTTGTTTGTTTGCGTATGTTGTATAACTTGTTATAATCATAATCAACTACTTGTTATCAAACTGAATGAGTTATCCTTGGCATCAATTTTCAAGAAATCGAGAATTCTTTTGTGGGTTGACCATTGTGGAAATCATTTTATAACAAGACAAAAAATGATTTAACCAAGGGTGACATTGTCATATTTTTTCACAACAGGACGTAAAAAGTGCACTCAATCTACATTACAAGAGAATTAGGAACACATTTGTTGAAGTCTGTGATGTCTCTAAAGAGTATTAGTACACTGACAACAAGCTAAGAGAAGAATAACATCCCAAAAAATAGTGAGGTTTAACCTAAAAACCAGTTGAAATCTGTCATAAACCCATTTAGATTTTATTCTAAAAAAAACTGATCCGGAGTTGAACTCCGGCGTTCAGTCCGGTTTAGTTGGACTATATACATAAATCAGTTTTAAACTGGTTTTAATTTTATATATAAACTGGTTTATTATAAAATATATTTTTTACACCGGTTTCACTGAATAACGAAATATATCTTAAACTCGTCCACATCTAACAACTCTAAAGTCCCTGTGCATCTCAATTTGAGCAAAGCTTAGAGTTGCCCACTTTTTTCTGTGGTTATTTAAACCATTAAATCTAGTGCAATTAACATCCACCCTTTAGTAGAGCCGATAATCTTTCTCTCTAAACTCATTTGAGGATTATCTACGGGTCATCCAACACAACTCCAACATACTATTGAATTCGAGGTAATTACTCAAAACCAAAACCCTATCTGTGATTTCCGTGCAATTTTTAACCCTTTATTTTTTTTCCAAAGTGTATATTCTGGGGGATGAAATTCGTGCAATTATTGACCCTTCGGGGAGGGATGCTCAAGACAAGTCAATGGTGTGCCTTTCTGCCTCTTTCACTTCTATTGTGCCCGGACCTAAGTCTTTTCTATAGACAATTATGTTCCCAACATATTGAGATTGATTGTCGGTCGCCGTCACCTATGAAGGCTATGTGACATTCAAATTTGCAGCACAATCCATCTATCATGTTGGTGAAGTTCGCATTAGTTACGAAAGTACCATCTACTAACTTATTAAAACATTCGTTCCTCAATCTATATTTGAGACCATTAAAGGTGAGAAGCTCAGTCGACGTGAAATTAATCAGCTCTTGCAGATTTTCAATCAAAACCCTGACTATAGCAACAAGAAAAGCTTTGTACTTCTTCCGGATTTGCGTTCTTTCGTTTTTTATGTGGAACATCAAAGAAACGCACCATTCGGGAAGTAGATGTTGAAAACATAGCAGATTCGGGGTAACGATCCGGCAACCAAGCATGAACTTGTGGCATTGATAATAATTCCCTTTGAATATCAAGTAACATCAGAAGAGTGTCTTTGTGTTCGAGTTGATAGACTTTATCTTTAAGCACGTACTTTACCTCATTCACTGCTTTTTTTTTCGCATTTGCTTTAAACGAGAGCTCTGCAGCCTCCTTCAACAGGCTGTCATCATCATCGTCATTGATTTTACCATTTTCACCGAACTAAAAAACTCAGCACAATAAGCAGTAAACAAGTGCAGCACGATGTTTACCATTTTCATCGATGCTTTGTTTGTTTGTTTGCGTGTGTCTATAGCTTCTTATAATCATAATCAACTGCTTGTTATCAAATTGAATGAGTTACCTTTGACATCAGTTTTCAAGAAATCGAGAATTCTTTTGTGGGTTGACCATTGTGAAAATCATTTTATAACAAGACAAAAAATGATATTAGCCAAGGGTGACATTGTCATATTCTCTTCACAACAGGACGTAAAAAGTGCACTCAATCTACACTACAAGAGAATTAGGAACACATTTGTTAAAGTTTGTGATGCCTTTAAAGAAGATTATTACACTGAGAACAAGCTAAAAGAAAAATAGCAATCTCAAAAATCAGTGAGGTTTATCCCAAAAAGCAGTTAAAATCTGTCCTAAACCATTTAGATCTTATTCTAAAAAAAACTGAGTCGGAGTTGAACTCTGGCGTTCATTCCGATTTAGTTGGATTATATATATAAACCAGTTTGGGTTTTCTTAAAAAAAAAATTCAACAAGTTTTAATTTTCTATATAAACTTGTTATATTTTTTAATGGCTACATTTTTTCAGATTCTTCGGAGTTCAACCCACCTGCTTTGCCTCCCATTCTCTCCGGGGAGGGCTGCTGCATCCGATGGTTAGGCCTCCTCAACAGCATCTGCATCCTATGGTCAAGCTTCCTCAACAACATCTGCCTCCTATTTGTAGAAGAGGTTTGTGAAATTAACTTTTCCTTTGGGTTCTTGTTTTTTTTATTTAATAACATGTTTGTTTGTTTGTGTATAGCAGGTTATTACAATCACAATGATCTTCCTGTTGTCAAACTGATTGCATTACCGGTTGATGTCAGTTTACAAGAAATCAAAGAATTTTTTGTTGGGTTAACAATTGTAGACGTCATCCTCTACGAAGACAAAAGTGGATATAAGTCTAAGGGTGGACTTGTGCTTTTCGCTTCACACGAGGACGTCAAAAATGCAAAAGGTTGACACCGCAATTATATTAGGAAAAAACCAATTCATGTTTGTGACTCCTCTAAGGAGAAGTATTACAATGAGATTAGTCTTAAGAGGAGCCATAATGGAGGTTAAAAGTTTAATTTGTTTGCTGTCATATTATGGTTAATTAATCTTATCTAGGTCTAAGTTGATTTGTTTTCTTCATATCAGATCAGAACAAGAGTTGATGCTGCACTCACTTTCCTTTTTGTCAGAGGAATATCAACCTTTTAAAATTCAGTTAAACTAGTAAAGTATATTTGTAGAATAAAATCAAGAAAGGTGCTAAATAATAACTTCGAACTTTCCCTGAAATGTTGTGAGAATTAAAAGCAATGCATAAACATCGAAAGTAGTTTTAGTTTCTAATATTCATTTTAGATAGTGGTAATCTGTATTGATTTGCAATGTGGTCATATTTTCAAACTGTTGGAAATAGAATGGGATCTAACAATGCTTCTACTTGCAATTGTATACTTGTAGGGTTATTTTCTCATCTCATTGATTTAATAGAAAAAACCTTCAGTAGCAAATTAGCGCTGATAACTACAACATATTTAGAGGTTGTATACACTTGTGCAGAGTGGGAAATCTATAGTCTCTAGCAACATTACTATATTGTTAGTCTAAACCACCATGTCTTATCAGTCACTCTAAACCATGAGAAGTTGCTGATGCTCTTCAACCTTCATCTTTCTAATAAACTCTTCAAACTTTATGTTCAGCTCTTCTGTGCTCCAAGGTCGGAGAAGGATCGACGTTTGCTAGGATTTGTTGCACGAAGTGATAAGAAGGCCGGCAACGGCTGGGATTTGATCGGCGACGGCGGAGGCGAATCTGTTGGCGGAAGTTGCAGGCGGTGGAGACTCCGGGATGACGACGACGGCAGGGGGTGGTGGACGTGAGAGGAGCGGCGACGGATAGGGATGAGAAGATGAGATACTCGAACCGGTAGGCAAACGACGACGTTGAGGAATCCACCCCTCGATCTCGCTTGACATGAATTAGTTCTTCGAATCCACGAAGAACGCCTTCAAGGTTTGACCTAATGAGCTATGGACACACCAACCACTCGTTCGATCGATGAGGTAGAGCTACGGACACACCAAACACTCCTTCTCAAGACTGAATTGAAAACGACACACGGAATCAATTCAATCAAACTACAACTAGGGTTCTACAAGCTAAAGCTAAAACAACTAAACGTATCAATTCTTTTGGAAAATTCAATCTAACTGAAACCCTAGAAAACCTTAGGTATTTATACTACTAAAAAGAGATAGCCGAAAATGAAATTGTCCAACACACAAGCCCATTGGGCTGAAATCCCCTTCATGGCCCATTGACACGTATTCCTCACGAACTGATCTGATTGTTCCAATATCTCCCGACATCCAATGGACCTCATTTTTTGATACATAAAAGATAAGTCCAAAAATCCAGTTTTTGGGTAAATACCCCAAAACTGTAATGTTTTTTAAGTTTTTGCATCGCTTTTTTAAGTTATATGAAAATACCCTTTTGCTGACGTGACAATTATAACAGAGCTGTCAACAATTTTTTTAACAGAGCTGTTAACAAACATTTTAACAGAGCTGTCAACAAATTTTTTAACAAAGCTGTCAACAAGAATAATAAGTTGTCAACACCAATAATAACCCTCTGCTGACGTGGAAATTATAACAGAGTTGTCAACAAAAATTTTAATAGAGCTGTCAACAAAATTTTTAACAGAGTTGTCACCAAAATTTTTAACAGAGTTGTCAACAAGAATAATAAGTTGTCAACACGACTAAATAAATTGTTTACACGACTAATAAACGGTCAACAACATACAACACGAGTAATTAAAATGTCAACGCGAACAGTAATTTTTCAGCACCACTAATAACATGTCAACACAACTAAATAATCTGTTAACAACCAATAAAAACTTTACAACAACACACAAATAAGATTTCATGATCTATGTTTAGCTCATTCCCTGAGGAGTTTTCTCAAAATGTGAACGGATATTAACTCCCTATTCTGTATGCAGACTCCGAGCAAGGATGTAAGATTTTTGTGTTTCAAGGCTGAGACAATATCTATCTCTCGTGTAAAGTCAGTCCAAGCAGCCTTTGATGACTTCCTGACCTTGACCGCCACAGGCCTTCCATCTGGGAACCGTCCCTGGTAAACCCTACTACAACCTCCCTTTCCAATCAAGTTTCCTGCATTTGGAAATTAGTATTATAAAGAGCACTAGTGAACAGTTTACACAGTTTTCTGAGAAGTCGAGAGTAAGTACCTGAAGAAAACTGCGAGGTTGAGCTCTTGAGAACTTCGTAACTGAACCACGTGAAATTGGGCCAAGTTAAAACATAGTCGAGACCCGGGTCCTCAGGGAATGAGTGGCTGTTTCTCCCGTTTTCAGTCCCCCTTGTCTTCAGCAGGCGGTGGACACCCCCCACTGGGAATTGCACAAGTCAAAAAAGATTTCATGATCTATGTAATGAGATTGTTCAGCGAAGTAAAAAAACAAACAAATTTGAACTGGCCATTGAATGGTATAATCATGTAGCATGCTTAACCAAGATACAAATGCTGACAAGTTCTAATCAGGACAGATCACCTGAAAATTGCAAAACAGATGGACAAAAGGAGCAATGTTGCACTAGAAACACCACCGAATTAGAACTATTCTAAGAGAACCCTAAATCACTGCATTTGCAAGACTATCATATGACCTAAATCTAGCAAGTTGTTAGAAAGAAATCACATTAAAATTAAAGAAGATATGGCAACAACCTCTGAAAATAGTTACATGCTACTTCAATTCATAATTTTCAGTTTACTAACAACATATAGGTAAAATTGATGTGTGTAACAAGGCAATTTGACTAACAGAAATGGCCAACTACTTGAATTCTTTAATACCTAGATGAAGACAACAATGGGCAAACTTTACACTAAAACAATGTCCAAATTTCTTAGGGACCAAGACAAGCGATTAGCAAAAAGTATTACTAGTATTAGTTCCCTGAGATTCAAGATTCACTAATCAGATTCCCAATTACTATTCAAGTTCTTCTATACAAGCAACCTGAGTTATTCACTCAGCTCAGATTTGACACACAAATGCTGAAACTCAGCACAATAGATACAAAATATTTAACCTCTGATTGTTTCTTCTCAGACAGTCGATATAACCTCAGACAACTATTTGAAGTGTTCAACAAACTAAAAGCTGTGACCAGGCCCTTATATTTAAGAAAAAAAACTGAATGAACAAATAAAGATTAACTTGATCTCCAAATCCATCAAAAACATTATAAAAATCGCTGAAAACTGTACACTAACACATCTTCTCTGCTGATCCTCCAACCAACAAAATAAAGGCTCTACTGGTCATGGCGCTCATGCTTGCAATACTAACTAGCTTCAAAATATGCACATTACTGACCAAACAAGCCTCTTTATCACTAGAACTATAGCAGCAATGGAAATTCAGAAGTTTATAATAGATGATAAAAAAGCTTACTGAAGAGAAACTTGTCAAGGCTTTCATGCTGAACATACTCATAAACAAGAAGCTTTTCCCTCCCTGAAACACAATACCCTAACAGATTCACCACATTGCGATGTAATCAAGCAAGTTCGATTGAGCATAAACTGGAAAAGAATTGTAAATTGTGGCCACAAGAAGCACCAACACCCACTCACTGAGATTCGAAGGAACTTCTGAGAATTTTGGATGTTTTTTTTTACTCAACACTGGTTGTCAACACGAAAGGCCATAAAACATCAGCAACACAACACATTATTCACCAAAGTAATCAAGCAAGTTCAGATCTGGATTTACCTGAATCTGAGTACATTAATCTACAGGTGAAGAATCGGATTCCACAACTTAGAATCGGATTCCGCATCTTAGAATCTCGCTGCCTGCACCTCGAAAATAGAGACAATTGTTGATGTTCAAGAGGAAGATAGACCTGGATCAATTTTTCGAGGTCGTTAATGGATCATCCGAGTTGGATGAGTTTTTCAGATCTGGATTTACCTGAATCTGAGTACAATTGATCTACAGGTGCAAAATCACTCCAGTGCGAGATTCGAGGCAGCCGCCGGTGGTGATGGTAGATCTGTCTACATGTGCGAGATCGAACTTCGATTGAGCGATGAAGATTTTGTGTAATCTGAGTAGTGAGGTAGCGAGAGAGGGGAAGAATTTTGGAGCTGTCCTCGTGAAAGCATTGCAGGGATGAAGGCAGCGCGAGAGCTGACGTGTACTTAGGGTACTTTATTAGAACTTAATAAACGAGTGCAGAAATTGCGGATTTAGTTGCAAAAGCGGTATCGGGCACAAATAGTTCGTCCAAAAACGGACACATATCCAAAAATGGGCCCAAACGGATAAGTGGTTCGTCTGAACGAGTTGTTGCAATTTCTTACCTTGTAGAAGCCATAACTTGATCATCGTTTGTCTGTTGGGCTTCTACTTTGGGGAGCATATCATTTGGTCCTGGGTCCCAAACATATCCTGAAATGAGCCCAATTGGGTTAGCCAATTGTGAACGTCAGTCTGCCCTTGTTTCATCCCATCTTCGATAGCACCGCCTCCTTCAGCTTGGCGGCGATTTCGCATCATTGGTTGTTTTGTGAGACGCTTCAGCGTACGTACATCATCCTCCTCCCCTTTAAAAGGATTCGTCCTCGAATCCTATTGCTCTTCCAAATTCAACTCGTCTGAAAATGGATGCCAAAGATGAATAATGCTCCAACTCTTGATGAAGCTCCGACGACGTACGTACATCATCTTTGCAACTGATTTTTCTTCCCCTTGATATTTTTGCAGCCTCAACGCAGTTCTTGCTAGTCTCTGACAATTCAGCATTTCCCAGCACTGGAACTTTCCGTTGTTCTTCTGCTTCAGGTGCTGGTAACTTGTTCTTGTGGTTACAAACTATCAAAGCTTTCATTTTTGTTTCTGCTTGAGGATGATGACTAGGATCCCATAGAACAAGAGAAATATCCAATTTTTGTTGTTGATATGGGAAAGGAACGGTTTTCCTTGTGCTGCAAAATCTTACACTCGTACATTTTTAGGGTTCCATGGTTGTACATTGGCTACTATATGCACAGTTTTATAGTTTAGAAAAATAAGTCTGACAGTCTTGTAATCATTAGCCAACGGATCGCTTATCGACATGTCTATAAACTAGATCGCTACTGAAGACAAATCAACAAACAATAAACTGCAGATCCCAGCAGGGAAGCAGATAAAGCTTATATAAGAGGCAGGGCCGGTCCAAACTTTTGAGGGGCCCAGTGAAAAAAAAAATTATATAATATTTTAAGTTAAAATAGAAAATTAAAGTTAAAAGGGTGGTACGAAGAATTAAACTTGATACTCATTTAAAAGGCAAAGAACATCATATACAACTAGACCAAGTTACTTTTGTGCTATTTTAGGTCCAAAACATAAATATATTCCTACTATTCAATAATAATTTTGGTTCTCTTTCAGTCTTGGTCCCGAAGGATCGCCCTACCTGGATTATCCTTTGGCCGGCCTGATAAGAGGCATTAACATTCCAATATATCACTGAACTATTTGTGTCCAATGCTTTATTGGGGACTATACTTACACCAACTACACTATCAAATTAAGTAGTTAGTTTCTACCCCTATCATCGCCCCATGTATATAATCTAGTAAACCATCTGGTCGGGCTGCGCTCCAAGGCTCCCCCGCCTTCACTCCAAGGGTCGCCGGTCTCCTCTCCGGCGTCGCCGAGCCACCGATCCGTCGCCCGCCTCACTCCCTCCTTCGTCGCCACCACATCGCTCCCTGCTTCGCCGCTGCCGCCTCGCTCCCTCCTTCTCCGTCGTCCGCTTCCTCCTCCTTGAAGCTTCGTTCGCCGTTGCCTGCCCCCTCCTTATACGAAACTATGAATAGACAACAGTGAAGGAGAAAATATTGTCGTAGGACAAGGTGTAGTCATGTTGCTGCTTGCAAGGAAAGTCAAATTAATTTATACAGTCAGGAGGAAGAAGGTGAAGGCATTAGTTTCAAGATCATATTTCGTTCTTCACTGTGCATTAATCAACCACGATTTCTATTTACTGGACATGTACATTCATTATGACTTCAAAATTGGAGGGATTCATTAGTAAAGGAGGAGCCTAACGAAATTGTGTATATAGGCAAATTTCTATCGATATAGAATTTTTTTAGTGCGGATTACTAGTGTAGTAGTGTTATATAGTGTTGTTGACAAGTTATTAATTATATTGAGTGTTGTTGACACATTATAAATGATTGTCTTTTGTTGATAAATTATTAGTGTTGTTGACAATTTAATTAGCTGTGTTGATAAGTTATTAATTATGTTGACAGATTATTAGTAGGTTGACATTTCATATAGTGTTGACAAATTTATTTAGCTTATTGACAATTTTTGTTGACACTTCATATAGTATTGTTGACAATTTTTGTTGACACTTCATATAGTGTTGTTTACAATTTTTGTTGACACTTCATATAGTGAATTCCAATTTTATTTAACTATCAACCAATGTTTAATTAATCTTGTCAATAGTCATGTTGACATTAAATTAATCATATTGACAAGTTGTAATAACTAATAGGGTTGCCTAACAAGTTAATGACTGATTTTATAGTTCACTCCAACGTGTAGACACTTTTTTCGAACAGAACATAGAATATTAATTTAACCAATATTTTCACTAAATATCAAAGTTGGTTATGAAACTAATAGAAAAAAATAAAATAAAACGGAGACATGCTTATTAGTGAATAGATTATTCATATTATTAGTTATCTTATTAGTTACTTGTTATCCAAGGATATGATAGAATATAATCTAGTTATCATAATCTTATCTAGTGTGTTAGATAAGATTTACAATTCTTCTATAACTAGCTTTGTCTACCTTCAATAATATTTATCAATTACCATTCAATTCTTCTATATGGTATCAGCCTAAGATCCTCCTCAAACAAAGCAATTTGCTTCTTCTCTCATACAAACACACGTTCAAATCAATGGCCTCTGAATTTGTGGCCCTTCTACCAAATCCACATGAACCTAAAAACCCTTTTACCATTGTCCACCTAAACAATGTGACAAAACTAACAAGCTCGAACTATCTTCAATGGAAAGTTCAACTTCAGGCCACTCTCGAAGGTTACGACATGTTTCGCTTTCTTGACGGAACACACACGATCCCTACAGCCACATTATCAACCCCGGCAACCGCCGGTAGCGAGATACCAAATCCAGCATACTACACTTGGAGGCGTCAAGATCAGATCTTGTACGGTGTCGTACTCAACACCCTCTCCACTGCAGTGTCTTCTCTTGTCACACAAGCCGCCACCACTCAACAAGTATATATGGGAAGCTCTCCAACAAACCTTCGCCAAGCCTTCACGTGGTCGCGTCAAACAACTTAAGGAGCCGCTCCGAACTAGCATCAAAGGGACTCAAACAATCTCGGAATATATGCAGTCCATCAAGGTTACGTCCGATCTTCTCGCATCCTTGGGCGTCTCAGTCCACCTTGAAGATCTCACCGACTATGTTCTTCGGGGCCTTGATGACACCTATCAATCTGTTATCGATGGCGTCAACGCTCGCGACACGCCTATCTCTTTCGAAGAGCTCCATGAAAAGCTAATCAATCAAGAACTTCGTCTGCAGCGGACGAACAAGTGTGCAAAACTGTCGGCCATGTTCTTCAACAATGTTCGGTGTTTCGTCAGACTCACCCTTCGGTCCAGCCACCCTCCTCATCCAGGTTCCCTTCCGGACCCCCACAAGCCTACTCAGCCCACACACATGCCTACAATCCCAATCCTTGGCTAGTTGATAGTGGTGCTTCTCATCATCTCACAAACTACCTGAACAACCTCGCCATACATCAACCGTACACGGGCTCGGATGAAGTGTTTGTGGGCAATGGCACAGGTTTACCTATCACACATACTGGTTCTCTTAAGCTAAAGTCATCAACTCATAAATTCAACTTATCTAATGTCTTATGTGTCCCCTCTATGTCCAAGAATATTATATATGTCTCTAAGTTTACTTCTCAAACTAGCTATGCCATTGTTTTCTTACCTAATTGTTTCCTTGTGAAGGACCTCAAGTCGGGCAACACTCTCCTTAGCGGTCCCTGCATAGACAGCGTCTACACATGGCCATCCAATCGTCCCTCAGTTCATGTCTCCACCCGTTCAAGTCCAGCCTCTCTTCATCACAAATTAGGGCATCCATCTAGTGCTACTTTCAAGTTTCTTTTACAACATTTTCAATTAGGATCTATAGATTTCTTGCAATCGGATTGTGTTTCTTGTAAATTAAATAAAAGTCACAAACTTCCTTTTAAAACCTCTACACTTGTTTCGACTTATCCATTAGAAGTTATATACTCAGACGTATGGTCGTCCCCTGTCTCTTCATATGATGGCTATCGTTATTATATTGTCTTTGTTGACCATTTTACAAAATATATGTGGCTTTATCCTTTAAAGAAAAAATCTGAAACTCAACCTGTTTTCATAAAGTTTAAATCTTTAGTTGAAAATTTCTTCAAACAAAAAATTAAAATATTTTACTCAGATAATGACGGTGAATTTATTGTTCTAAGAAACTTCCTTAGTACACATGGAATTAGTCACTTTACGTCTCCCCCACACACACCTGAACACAATGAACGCCGTCACCGTCATATAGTTGAAACCGGTTTGTCCCTTCTAAGCCAGTCAGGTATGCCCCTAGATCACTGGCCACACGCCCTCATTAATTTTCCCAGTAACTCTCCTATTCTTCCTCACTCAACGGGCCCACCACCTACCTCACCAAACCCTAGCCCCATGCAAATAGCAAATTCCCCACTCCTCGTTAACCACTTCAGAAAACCCTCTCCCAGAAATTCCAATACCCACTCCTCCCCTTCCCCAGCGAGGCATTATAACTCGCTCCAAAAACAACATCACCAAACCTGTCCAAAAGCTCAACTTAAATGCCCAACTCAACCTAAAACCATTACACAAGCCCTCAAAGATCCCGACTGGAGAGCTGCCATGCAAGCGGAGTACAACGAGTTGAAAGCATATCTCTTCTCCAACGGCTTCACAAACTCGATCTCAGATGCCTCCTTATTCATCTATCGCCAAGGTCCGACTCTCCTATACTTATTGGTCTATGTCGACGGTATCATTGTTACAGGGAGTCACGCTCAAGCCGTAGCTACACTAATCAAGAAACTTGCGGTTAAGTTCTCCCTCAAAGATATGGGTGATCTGTCTTATTTCCTTGGTGTTGAGGTTATCCGCACTCCGGCCGGGTTGTACTTGTCCCAACGCAAGTATGTCTTAGATGTTCTTCTCAAAGCAGGGATGGAACAAACGAAGCCGGTCTCCACTCCCATGTCTGCTACGGTGACTTGAAGGCGACACAATTCTTCCCTCACCCACGGATTACAGGGTCTTGGTTGGATCTCTCCAATATTTAGGCCTCACGCGTCCTGATATTGCCTTCGCCGTCAATAAATTGTCTCAGTTCATGCACAAACCCACTACCGATCATTGGGTGGCTCTCAAGCGCTTGCTTCGCTTCCTTGCAGGCACGGTTGATCGTGGCATATTTATGTTAGCCTCCTCCCGTCCTGTTTTACATGCTTTTTCTGATGCAGCTTTGGGAGGGGAAAAGAATGACTATGTTTCAACTACGGGATATCTTCTCTATCTTGGGACTACACCAATATCGTGGCGGTCTCGCAAACAAATGTCCTTCTCACAATCTTCAACGGAGTCCGAGTACAAAGCTTTGTCTGAAACTGCATGTGAGCTTCTCTGGGTCATCTCCTTGTTCACTGAATTAGGCGAACCTCTCTTGCAGCAGCCAGTCATCTACTGTGACAATCTTGGTGCCACTTTTCTTAGTGCTAATCCAGTATTTCATTCCCGCATGAAGCACATGCTTTGTCCTATCATTTCGTTCGTGAACAAGTCCAGAAAGGCACACTCCGTGTGTCTCATGTGTCTACTATGGATCAACTTGCAGACATTCTTACAAAGCCATTGTTGCGTCCTCAATTTGATACACTTGTTAGCAAGGTTCAACTTTCCCTCGGTCGTCCTCGGTCGTCCAGCTTGAGGGAACATATTAGTGAATAGATTATTCATATTATTAGTTATCTTATTAGTTACTTGTTATCCAAGGATATGATAGAATATAATCTTAGTTATCTAGTTACCATAATCTTATCTTAGATAAGATTTACAATTCTTCTATAAGTAGTTTTGTCTACCTTCAATAATATTTACCAATTACCATTCAATTCTTCTATAATGCTGACAAGTCTACATGTTGACAAGTCTCGGTAGCTGCAAAAAATGTTAACAAGTTTCACTTGCTTCTTTAGTTGCAGATTTTTAGGGATCCACCAACGACGATGAGTCAGATTTTTAGGGATGATTCAGATTTGGCGCTGACCTCGGTGGCGGAGATCGACGGGTGAGTCAAATACGAGGGCGGAGTGAACGGTGGCGAGCACGGTGGCGGTAGATATGTCGTCGTTCGTTGAGCTCAGCGGCGGAGATCAGTCCGGCATTCGCTAGTGTCGAAGCCGAAGCTTGTCGGCAGGAGAAGGATGAAGATGGTGAGGGGGAGAGTTTGTCGGTGAGATGAGCGGAGAGAAGAAAAAAAAAAGTTGAGTAAATGGTTGATTTGATTGATAAAGTGTTTTTAGATAAAAAAGAAGAATAAAATATTGAGTAAAGATATTAATGGTGGAAATATACTATATAACTATTAAAGCAAAACACCAATTTTACCACATCTCATCTCTCCATTCAAATTGCCACATCCAAATAAAACTTCTTGCCACATGTCATTTAATTAGGGATTTTTAAAATTATTTATAAAGATTTGATTACATAATTATATAACAAGATTTGATGATACAATATCTAAAGGCAATGGCTATATGCACGCGAATCGAGGCGTATATGCACGCGATTCTGTGCGCGCAACTTATGCGCACGCATCTGTGCGCAGTTCTTATGCGCATACGTGTTTTACGGGTACTTTTCGTAAATTTTCAGAGTCTGTAACAACTTGTGCGCCTAACTACTGCGCACAGGTTGAGAATCTGTGCGCCCTGTTTCTGCGCACTACTCTAACATAGTAGCCGTTGCAATCTTTGAAAAAAGTAGCCGTTAAATGTAAAAGGGTGCGCTTAGGTTCTGCGCACAGATGCTTAAGGGTTTGGGTTTGTGCGCGGGTCTTTACAGTTTAGGATCCATCCATTTGGACCACAACGGTCATAAATGTGCCTATATAAAGCCACAATCTCTTCGTTTCCAACAAATTCATTCAAAACCTCTTCGTTTTCCAACAAATTCATTCAAAATGTCTCGTCGTAATCAAAACTCTCGTATGTTAGAGTTGATTAATCAAAGTTGTGAAGATAGTGATGAAGAACACGATTGGGATAGCGGATCACAAGAAGAGGAAGACGACCCAAACGACGACGAATGGTTGGATGGTTTCTTAGAAGACGAAGAGTTCGGCGACTGGGATCCGAGTGGTGAATTTGTGGTTAGTATAATATGTTATAATTTGAAACATATGGTAGCGTAATTAGTTTTGAAATTAGTTTCATATGCTAGCATAATTAGTTTCATATGCTAGCCTAATTAGTTTCATATGATAGCCTAATTAGTTTCATATGATATCCTAATTAGTTTAAAGTAATGATTCGTATTTTGCCTTGTTATTTTGGTAGTAGTGTAATTGTCGCTCTACAATTACGTATAGGGGAAAGATTATTCGGATTATTTTAGAACCGCACAATATTGGGATACTCCGCAAGAATTGTATGAGTGGGCGAGAGATAGAGGAAAGGAGTTAGTGATAGCTTTGGTAACGCGTAATTCAAGTTCGTACCAAATAAGTATTGTGTGCAATAGATTTGGAAAACCAAGATCTGGGAGGCCAAAGGTGAACAAAGAGAATCCAGAGTTGGCTGTTCCTAGGCTTAGAAAGTCGAAGTCGAAGAAGTGTGAGTGTAGATTTCATCTACTGGCAGTGCGAAAGAAAAACATTCTCGGGGTCGCAGGAGAAAAATGGATTTTAGGTGTGATAGAAGGTCGGCATAACCATGTGCTACTTGCTAGTTTTCATGGGAATGCATTCATGGGTCGAATGACGGAGGAGCAAGAGCTTTGTGCTAAGCGGTGGGGAGATGGAACTGGACGCAAGACGCCAAAAGAAATTATCTCTAAATTGAGGGAGAAGTACCCTGGTAATGTTACTTCAAGGAGACAAGTTGTAAACTTTTTGCAGAAGGTGAATTACGAAGATCGCGGAGAGCTAAACGTGACACAGTGGTCGCTTAAGTTTTTGCGAGACCACGACTACGTAGTTCACCCACATAGAGACACGACAAACGGAGAGGTTGCAATATTATTCTTTGCTAACTAAGAGTCGTTGCGTTTGTTGAAGAAGTACCCGTACGTGGTAATTATCGATGCGACGTACAAGACAAACAAGTAAGTCTCTACAATACCTTGGTCGATATTTAGTTCGGATAATGATATATGTTCTGTAGTGATATATGTTAATGTTTCAATAGATATGAAATGCCGCTCGTAGAGATCGTTGGATTCACCAGTACACACAAGACGTTCAACATCGCGTATGCATTCACTAAAGAGGAAAGGATTTATCATTACACATGGATAATGATTCAATTGAAGTCATTATTCATAGATTTGGGAGTGATGCCAACGGCTATAATGACAGATTGCGAAGACGCGCTGATAAAAGGGATAAAGACTGTTTTCGGGAGCGAAGTTCAACATCTGTTGTGTTGGGTGCATATCAAACACAACATTGAGGCACATGCTTCGACCATCCTAAAGAGACAAATTAAAGTGGAAGCCTTTGCAGGACAATGTTGGGGACTATTTTGCTCAGCTACTGAAGAGACCTATGAACTGCGGCTCGAACAGTTGAAGAGATCTTGGAAGAGCGGCCTTGTGGGATACGTCGAGAGAACATGGCTTAATCCTCACAAGACAAGTATAGTGAGGGCTTGGACAGATCATAAGCTTCATTTCCTTACGAGGACTTCAAACAGGTAAATATTGATATTTTTTAGTTAAAGACGATTATATCATAACGGCGTACTTTCTGAACTTACCAACTTAACTGTTTTTTAGAGTTGAAGGGATGCACAAGGTTTTGAAAGATATTATTGGTTCCAGCAGAGGGGGCTTTAACAGAGTGATCGTACGGATCCATCATTCAGTACTCCTTCAGATTGATTCAATTAGGGCGAGCATGAACATGTCTCTCTCCAAACGACCAACTGATTTTGATGATCCAAACATGCATCCGCTTGGAAGGGCTATTTTTTCCCGACTATTCTACAAAGTGTCATACAGGTGTTTTGATCATTTGTTGGCTACTTATGAGATCATGTTGACGGGGAAATTTCCTGAACAATGCACCGACCATTGGGTGAGGAACTGTCTTGGGTTTCCGTGCGTCCATCAAATTGCACACGCTATCATTTCAAACACACCCCTGATTGAGGATGACATTCACCCGTTCTGGAGGGATTTGCATTGGGATGACACTCCTGAAACAGAAGACGACCCAAATCTGAAGGTCCGAATGAACATTATAGAGTTGCGACTCCATGAAATGTTCACCAAGTTGGAACTTGGAACCTTGAAGAAAAGCACGGCATACCAACTAGGTGAGTTGTATCAGGACTTGGAGCATCCTGAACTAACTACCTTGAAAGAACCGACAAATGTGAGAAGAAAAGGCAGGCCAAAGGGTGCAAAGAACAAGGAGGAGGAGGAGGTTGACAGTGAAAATGACAAGGAGGATGACATAAAACAAGAAGATATGGAGCAGTATGAGATGGAGGAGGCAAAGCAGAAATCAAAAGGAAAGAAGAGTACAGGAGCAAGACGGCCAAGTCGTCGTAAAAAGGAGGAGGATGACAATGAAAATGACAAGGAGGAATCGAGAGAGAAGAGTTATTTTGAGCACAAACAAGAAGAGCTGGAGAAGTATGAGAAGGAGGAGGCAAAGCAGAAATCAAAAGGAAAGAAGAAGGCAAACAATACAGGAGCAAAACGACCAGGTCGTCCTAGAGAGCAAACAACGACATCACTTCCCGTGGTCATTGAGGCCGAGGAGTTGCATTCTCAACCCATGCCCGACCTATCACAGCCTGAAGGATCAAACTACACTGACTTCGATCAGTGCCCTGAAGAACTTGGTGTTCCTCTCATTCATAGGGGGGTTGACTTCGGCATTGACAATTTGGATGATTTTTGGCTTCCATACATCACAGATGTTAGACAGGTACGTTCTGACGGACATTGTGGTTATAGGTCGATGGCCTTACTTCTGGGAAGAAAAGAACAAGAGTACGGAAACATTCGGCGTGAGCTGGTAACGGAGCTGCTTCAGAACCGAGAATTGTACGAGCCTATTCGTCGTCGTCTTCGTCCGGGTACTTGGGAGGATCTTATTCTCCAAGTTAACCATTGCAGAAGCCCTTGTTCAGAACTGTACTGGTTGCACTTTCCACTGATGGGCTTAGTGTTTGCCACCCTATACCAAGTTGGCCTCGTGTTATTGTGTTGGGATGCTCCGACCTCTTGCTTACCGCTAAGGTGTAGAACAGAAAACGCTGATCCTCCACGACAGATTTTCGGCATGGCACACGTAGGCAACCGTGACCACTTCATACCGGTAAAGTAGACAATTGTACTTGATACTTGTGTAATCATAGTTTTTTGTTTAATATCTTAAGTCGATTGTGTTTATATAGGTGGCGTTGATGGTTGGTTCGCCACTACCGCATACTCCCGGTTCGTGGAAGAAACACGTAGATCCAAACATTCAATGGTGGGAAGAAACATATGGGGACAGTTTGAGGATGTATCGAGAGTACCGCATTTCAAATGGTCGGGCACCAGATCCATTCATGTATAAAGGAGGGACCAAACCCGTTCACATATCTGACTGAGTGAGATTGTCATGTAATAATTAGAAGACGCATTGGAATTTCTTAGTTTGTAATGCCTTGGTTTTTAATGTTTCGTATTTGTTATTTTGGTAGTAGTGTAATTGTGCTTTATATAACAATGAATGGATCAGATTGCATTGGAATTTCTTAACACGTTCGAGAGACAAAGAAGCGACAATGAAAATACATAATGAAAGTACATAATGAAAGTACACAACGAAAGTACACAATGCTCATAGCATTAGATGTCTACGATTTAGGCGTCGTCGGCAGAAGAGGAAGAGCAGTCGGAAGCATAGACGATACTACAAACCATCAACCGCAATTCTTTTTCTTTAATCTTAAACCTTTCCATCAGGACCTTCACTCTATTGTCACTCTTCTTTTTCTTGATGATTAATTTCGTGATAGCACGTAAAGCAGTAGGGGTATGCTCTGGATCAATAAACCTGATTCCGAAGAAACAATTGCATGCATAATGCCTTCGTCCATACTGGTCAGGCATGTCTTCGTCATTGCTAACGTAAACATTACACATTTGGCGACACCTTTTTGTACCAGTACACATTATCTGTGGAGGGTCAGGCTTCACACGTCTTGGTGATGATGATGATGATGCCATATTCGTAGTTATGTTCTTCCAAATAAGTAAATAATAAAAAACTTTAGTTATAAACATGAAAGCATATACAAAAAACAAAGCATATACAAAAATGAACAAAAGAAAAATTTACCGATTAAGTAGGGAAACTTCGATTTTTGCTCTAGTTGAGATGGATGAACTAGTTGAGATGGATGAAGAAATCACCACCTTCAAACCGTTGGTTTTATAGGAATTTATGTATATGGTGCGCGTTGCTTCTGCGCACAAGGAGTTACCGATTCAAAATAACGGTAACTAAAAGTGCGCTATGTAGCTGCGCACAACTTTTTAACGGTAATTTTCTGTGCGCGTTACACCTGCGCACCAAAAGTTACAGATTCAAAAAGTTACAGAATTGGTGCGCTTTACCTTAGCGCATGGATGAAATTTCTGTGCGTTGTACCACTGCGCACTATACTCTTCAATCTTCGAAATAGTTGCGATATGAAGGGTCTAGCACATTGATGTGGATTATGTTTGAAAAGCTTATACAAACTAGTGTTATTAGGCATATAAAGTGTGTATACGGTCTCCCCGTCACAAAAAGTTGATCGAAAATACGCGAAAACGCAAAAAAAACCTTATCGGTCCTGATGGCCTGTTAAGGTCGAGAATAGGCGGTTCGATGCCCAAACGACGTCGAAATGCAATGAAACTTGTTTTCAATTCATATTATAGATATTTAACCTTGTCGGTAACTTCGAGTAAAAAACTCGAGCTCTTCGAGTAAAAAACTCGAGCTCTTCGAGTAACACCTCCTTTGTAAACCTTCACTAGTATTTCATTCTTCGAAATAGTTGAGATATAAAGGGTCTAGTACATCGATGTTGATTATGTTTCAAAAAATTATACACTTATGTGTTATTAGGCATATAAAGTGTGTATACGGTCTCCCCGTCACAAAAAGTTGATCGAAAATACGCGAAAACGCAAAAAAACCCTTATCGGTCCTGATGGCCTATTAAGGTCGAGAATAGGCGGTTCGATGCCCAAACGACGTCGGAATGCAATGAAACTTGTTTTCAATTCATATTATAGCTATTTAACCTTGTCGGTAACTTCGAGTCAAAAACTCGAGCTCTTCGAGTAACACCTCCTTTGTAAACCTTCACTAGTCTTTCATTCTTCGAAATAGTTGAGATATAAAGGGTCTAGTACATCGATGTTGATTATGTTTCAAAAAATTATACAATTATGTGTTATTAGGCATATAAAGTGTGTATACGGTCTCCCCGTCACAAAAAGTTGATCGAAAATACGCGAAAACGCCTTGGAGGCCTTATATGCGCATTAGATCTGCGCACATGATTCTTTGCGCATTAGATCTGTGCACGGTTGAAGACCGTTAAAATATGACCGTTGCGTGCGCATAACATCTGCGCACGAAACGGTCATATTTCAACAGCAAAAACCGAAGCTATAAAAGGGGGGTTGCACTCACCTCAATTCACCAATCTCACCATTTCTCTCTTAACCTCACCAATCTCACCATTTGTCTCTTAACACTCGCTATGTCGCACAGTTCATCATCAAGCAACGCTGCCCTTTTTTATTGTAAATGTGATCGACCAACGGTAATGAGGAGTTCAGAATCTCGAAGAAACCTCGCTCGAAGGTTCTGGACATGCGCTGGTACTGGTGGTTACATTTGTGAATTCCGCGAGTGGATCGATCCACCACACCCTTGCTACTCCTTAGCTGCAATAAGAGATCTATTCTCGAAGATACGTACGTTGGAGGAGGAAAACGCCGATCTTAAGGCGACCCTGGCTTCCAATCGTTAGTTAAGTGGTTGTTTTAATCGTTAGTTCGTTGTTGTAATTGTTAGTTAAGTGGTTGTTGTAATCGTTAGTTAAGTCATTGTTGTAATCGTTAGTAAACAAGCATAGCACTAGACAAAGAGAAGTTGAGGAGGGACAACCTATAAAGATCCCCAACCGATATTGGTTTCGATGTTCGGATTTAGCAAAATGTACGAACTAATAAGAGTTTGGAAACTGGTTATTAGTTGGTACATATTGCCGACTCCGAACATCGAAACCAATCATCGGTTTGGGGATCTCGATAGGTTGGTCTTCCTCACCATCTCTTTGTGTAGTGTTGTTGTTGAAATTTGTATTTCGTTTTCAAATCAATATAGTTTTTCACGTCTTGTTGTTCAGATTTGTATTTGCATTATTGTTCGGAGTCGTTTTGAATATTCAAACACGCAAAACATAAAATTTAAAACCATCACACAAGAAAAAGGCATACATAAAACATCAATCGTACATAAAACATCCATCAAGCGTCTAATCCTGAGTCTCCTGAGTATAAGGCGGAGCATCTTCCCGAGGCACATCACCCTGAGTCATATCATCTTGGTGCGCATCCTCCTGAGTCGTATCATCCTGAGTGCCGCATCCACTCCCCTGGCCCCTCTCATGAACAGAATCTCGGAAAACAGGAGGTGGTGGTGGTGGTGGCATCCGGGATGCACGTGGGGGAGATGGTGCCAAAGGTGCCTGAGGTGCCTCTAAGATTGCAAGCCAACCACGAATCACATCTTCAGTGGCCCAAGGTCGATCCGAGATAGGGGTGTCTAGAAAAGAGTGCATCATGGCTTGAAGGATCTGACAACGCTGCAAACAAAATGTAAATTTAATCGTTAGTTAAGGTCTAAAACTAAGTTTTGTACAAACTTTATAAAATTTTACATACTGCTAATGCATCGATAGGCACCGGGGTATATCCATAGCGAGGCGGGCGATCATGTCTCTCAGAGGATGGATCGACGACGGGATGTGAGAACTCGTCCAACCAATCCATATAGTCATCAGACATCTTCCATGCTGGCTCTGCAACCGGCCCATCCAGATCGATCAGAGGCCTCGGCTCTGCGTCCCATGCAAGAAGAAGCTCAGGTGCATAAACGACGTCATACCTCGTGCAACCCATGGGCCGATTAAATGACAACGGCTGAATGGGTGGGTCGGGAACGGGCTGAGCCCGCCCAAACTGCCGCAGGACTCTCCTAGGGTTGTAGGCCTCATGAAATTTCCAGATGCTCAATACGCCCTCAAATCTCGTAGGAGAAATCTCTGGTGAGTTGAAGTCCAAATCTCTCCATGGCTGCCAGTTAACCTGAAACAAATAACAAGCCAAATTAGACACGTATTGCGGTAATGAAATAAAAAATATAAGAAATTAAATCCAAACCTACTCATATCTCATGTTGTCGAGCATGCGACGGATGACAACCAAACGCCCAGTATCCGAGCTAAGTGGTGTATACAATCCTACAGCAGCATCTCCATGGGCGAATGCAGGGTTCGTGACAAAGTGATCACGAAAATGAGGAAAGTATGCCCAGATCCAGCACTACATATAAACAATTACAGATTATTAGTAAAACTACGTGAATAGTTAAGAGTTATTCACCAAGACATTAAAGACAAGATCTTACCCTCAGAAGAATCCCACATGAACCAATGGTTGCCGTCTCGACTCTAGATGCAAACCCTAAATTGCGATACACTAACGCAAGTATGCCGGCTCCCCATGCAATGTCCCCAGTACGATCATGGTTGAGAACAAGCGCCGCGTACTGGACCTTGACACCCTTTGTCGACCTGTCCACCAAGACAGTCGAGCCCAGAAGCAAAAGGAGATACAGAGTGGCAATGTGACTCTCATTCCTGACTGGCGCATCAAACAAAACTTCCAACCGAGCATTGAGGGCACCGAAATGAATGCCACCTGAGCTATAACATGCCTTCATGTCATCAGCCTCTTGACCCATAGCGTCTGCAAGCGCCGCATAGATCTGGTCATCTGTCATAGGTGAATTGCAGCTACGACCATGTATACGGACTATGAGGATCTGCATCACGTCATGTAGGCAGATGGTCATCTCAGCAAATGGCATGTGGAAAGTGTTGGTCTCTGGATGCAACCTCTCCACAAAAGCAGAAATCAATGCAACATCGATCTGAGACGCTATGCCCACTCGGCGCAGCTCTGTCAGCCCAAAACGCTCAGCAAGCCTGAACCATGTACCCTCCTCAGCTGAAATATGATGCTCATAATCATGAACCTATGCAGATCTGTACATCACCCTCAGGAGCTTCCTAGCCTAAATAAGTACAGAAAATAAATTGCGTCCGGTTAGTAAATATGAAACGTATAACTTATTATAAGCATTCAGATCAATGTTATTGAACATACCGGATCTAACGGAGCCGCATCAGCCTCGGCCTCATCCCCGTCCCCATCCTCTGGCTCATCCTCTGGCTGAATATCTCCTACTCGTCATCTCTGCCTGGGACGACGACCACCTCTAACTGGAGCCGCAACCTCCTCAACAACAACCTCCTCAACTGCAGCCCCCTCAGTGACTCCCTCAGCAGCAACACCCTCACCACCAACTCCCTCAGCACCCTCCTGGCCTCTCCCTCTCCCTCTCCCTCTACCTCTCCCTCTCCCTCTCCCACCACCTCGGCCTCTGCGTACAGCACCCTCACCACCACCTCGGCCTCTGCCTACAGCACCCTCACCACCACCTCGGCCTCTGCCTCGGCCTACAGCTTCCCCCGCACGGGCACGCTTCCTAACCTGCACCGGGGGCACCAATGGTACATCGGGAGCAGGCCCTGGAAGAGGACCACGCGACCATATCCATCTCGCTATATGCGTCTCATAAGAACACAGTAGGTGAGGCGCACGTGGACGACAAATGTCCTGCATCGAGTCCCCGAGCCAAGGAAAATAGGTCGCTACGGCATGGTCATCGTCGTCTAAATCTCCCGACACTGGCTCTGAAGATGCGACTGGCTCTGCAGATGCGACCGTAGGAGGAGAAGATGTCGACGTTCCTGCATCTGTCACTGCAGGTAAATCCTGCTCTGTATGCTCTGAACTGCGAGGTACAGCATCCTGAAACAGAGGTGCGTCGTGGATATCATAGTCATCTGTGGTCACCTGCGCCTGTACTGGTGTGGGTTCGATAGGGTCGAACGCAGTAAGATATCGACCAGGATAATCTACGTCGTCATGGAAATCTCCTGTCTGTCCATCTATCTCCATATGCGAACCATCTATCTCCTGCTGCTGCAGCTGTGCCTCGTCGTACTCATTCTCTGGCTCACGACGCTCAGGTGATCCGGTGCCTAAAAATCGTTCGAGGGCCTCAAACTCTAATCGCACACCGGCTGCCACATCATGTCGACGTGGAAGCCGTTCCGCTACTGGTGCGGGCATCGTGTTGCCCGTCTGATCCATGACGACTTGTATAGTCTACATGTTTTTACATTTTTAGTATGGCTAATTCATACTAAAATATTCGGAAATAATTTGCAACTTCGTAATCAAATTCGAGTCTTTATATCTACGAAAACTAAATTATTTAATAGGAATTGTTAGAAATTTAACAATTAAGTCATAACTAGTTATGACTGTTAAGTTTCTAATATTTAATTCATAATTACTTAAAACTAAACATCTCAACTAATACGAAATAATAATCACTACTATTACTAAAAAAATACAATTAATACGAATTCATAATAATTCGATTAATGCATAATAATCTGAAACTTAATCGTAATTATAAAAAATTACGATTAATAAGAATTCTAATATTTAATTCATAAAAAACTGAAATTTAATCGTAATTATGAAAAATTACGATTAAATTACAATTAATACGAATTCTAATATTTAATTCATAAAAAACTGAAATTTAAACGTAATTATGAAAAATTGCGATTAAATTACAATTAAGATACGAATTCTAATATTTAATCCTTATAAAACTTAAATTTAATCGTAATTATTACAATAAAAAATTACGAATAAATTTCCAAAATTAAATACGATAAATATTTGAAAAAAGCGGGTTTAGAAATTTTATACCGAATAAAGCTCGTGCGGTGTCTCCGGATCCGTAGTCGTCGTCGCTGGAACCCGAGTCGCCGGAACCCTAGCCCTCGCCGGAATGTTCGCCGGAGGAGCATTTGCCGCTGCCAACGCCGCTCGAGTCGCATACCGCCGGCCGCCTCCATCCACCAACGCTTCATCGTCGGACAAGGTCGCCGGAGGTGGCTCCGTTGGGACGGAAGTCGCCGGAGGTGTTGGGATTGGGATGGAAGTGGTGTGGTCGGGACCGGAAGAATGAGGGGGTTCAGAATCCATTGACGGAATTGTGTTTAGACGAGGGAAACGCTCGGAAATGGAAAAAATGTGGTCGGCGCCGTCGAGCGAAAAAGCGCAGAAAAGAAGAGAAAGAAGGAAGAAGAAGAAGCTGCGAAGGGTTTAAAAGACCCTGTGCGCATAAGAACTAGACCTGGCAATCGGATCATTCGGTTCGGATTCGGTTCGGATAATTCGGTTCGGATTCGTTCGGACCAGTTTTCAATTCGGATTGTAGTCGGTCCGGATCGGATTCGGATCGGACCGGATATTGTTCGGGCTCATCTAGTTCGGATTCGGATTCGGTTCGGATAAAGGTAGTTCGGATAAATTCATATTCGGATATTATTCGGATTGAGACCATTCGGATTGAATAATTCCGGATTCGGGTTCGGTTCGGATAAAACTAGTTCGGATATTATTCGGATCGATACCATTCGGATGGATTTGTTTCGGTTTTTGTTCGGATTTGAGTTTAGTTTAGAAGAATGGACTATTATACTTAGGCAGTTTCTAATCGTATATATAAATATCTAATATTCTTTTTGGTAAAGCGTTTTTAAAAAAAATACATTAGTGCCGAAAAAGAAGACTCAAATTCAATTTTTTTGGTAGAGAGTTGCCTCATTTGTGGCAAGGAAAGAAGAAGACCCAAATTTAATTTTTTTAAAGGAGCTGTCACGTGGCAGCCCCTGATTGGTGAAGTAGGTATATTTATTTGATTATGTTTTATAATTGTTATTCACTTAAACGTTTATAACTTAAAATTTAATAATGATAAAAATAAATAAAAAATACCAATGATTTTATTATTTCGAGATCTATAAATAGAGACCAATATTGGTTAAAAAAAATATTTGGAGCCTCCTACTTAAAAAATACCAACTTAAAATTTAATAATGTTAAATTGTGAATTTAATCGTTTTCATCATTTTATCGAGATCCGAGTGTCGGATTGAGTCAATCTCTTCACATATTATCAACATAGTTCCAATACGAATCAAAACATATAAAAACAAATTAACAAAAAACGAGTCTCGGTTATAGGAATAGCTTATTTTCAACTATTTTAATCGAACTCCATTGATTATCGTTAGAACTATTCAATGATATCGTCGCATCTCGAGATCAGAGTGTCTGATCGAATCGATCTCTTCACATATTATCAATATAATTCTAATACGAATCAAAATCATTTGGGCTATTTGGGCTAATTGGGCCTCATTGGCCCATTTTGTCTCGTTTTCATCGTTTTATTGAGATCCGAATGTCGGATCGAGTCGATCTCTTCACATATTATCAATATAATTCCAATACGAATCAAAATATATAAAAAAATTAACAAAAAACGAGGATCGGTTATCAGAATAGCACATTTCCAACTATTTTTATCGAACTTCATTGTTTATCGCTAGAACTATTCAATGATATCGTCGGATCTCGAGATCCGAGTGTCCGATCGAATTGACCTCTTCACATATTATCTATATAATTCCAATACGAATCAAAATCATTTGGGTCACTTGGGTCAATTGGGCCATTTGGGCTAAGTGGGCCTCATTGGCCCATTTGGCCCATTTTGCCTCGTTTTCATCGTTTTATCGAGATTCGAGTGTCGGATCGAGTCGATCTCTTCACATATTATTAATATAATTCCAATACGAACCAAAATATATAAAAAGTTTCAACGAAAAGAGAGTCTCGGTTATCGGACTAGCTCATTTCCAACTATTTTCATCGAGCTTCATTGATTATCGCTACAACTATTCAATGATATCGTCGGATCTCGAGATCTGATTGTCGGATCGAGTCGATCTCTTCACATATTATCTATATAATTCCAATACGAATCAAAATCATTTGGGTCACTTGGGCCAATTGGGCCGTTTGGGGTAATTGGGCCTATTGGGCCTCATTGGCCCATTTTGCCTCGTTTTCATCGTTTTATCGAGATACGACCGTCAGATCGAGTCGATATCTTCACATATTATCAATATAATTCCAATAAGAGTCAAACATGGTCGTGTTTGATCTTGTTTTATTCGTCTCGTTAAGTACTTTAACATTATATATTTTTTATAATTTTCAACAAAATGTAATTAAAAATATTTATGATAAAAAACGTGCATCGGTATTCGTGTTCAGTTAAAACAGGACAAATAAAATGGAACGGGAGTAATAAGTCTAGTACGTACAGAACTTAAAGAAATGAAAAATATGTACAACCAAATTCATTTGGCTCCAATTCTAATTTTTCTGCCGCCACTTCCCAAAATTTTACCACCACTTTCCCAATTATGTAAACCCAATTCTCAAATCAACAATTCCAAACCTAACTTTTTCCCGTAGCTTGCCCTTTCGACTCTCTTGTCTCGACCACACGGCCAGCGTACTCGACCACACGGCCACACCACGTCGCCGGTAGCTCACCTGATGTAGTGTTGCCCTCCCCAGCCCGGATTTGATGTAGCTCGCCCTCCCCAACGTTCGGCTCCCCAGCTGGTTCGACCTGCCAACAGTGGTACGGCTGGCCCGTCTCATCTCTGTTTCGAGATTTCCTTCCTTGCTCCTGATTCGTCTCACACTCTCGATTCACGCAGGCCTTGTTCCTCCTTCAGTCCTTGTTCCTCCTTCAGTCCTTCTCCCGTCCACTGTCGAGTCTTCGTTTGCGGCGATTCAGATCGACCAGTAGCTTCCGACCTCCGCTTAACCTCTCCATCTCAATTAATCTTCATTGGTTTGACACTTAGATCCATTCTTCTTTGACGTTTTAAGTAGGCTGGAAATTTTTTAATAGCAGTGATAATTTTTGCAAGCTATGTCCAGTATTTTAAATAGTTTAGATAGGTGCTTAATTTCTCTTAGATGGATGCTTGGTTCCTTCGTTACAGATTTGATGAAGTAATGTTCTTGTGTCCTGCTGTGTGTGCTATTGTCATTTTCATCTATCTAAAACTATGCCATTCTTAACAGGCAGTCAGGCACCATGACAGATACACACATAAATGCTGAAGAAGTTCTTGAGGACACAGTCAGCAATGATATTGACAGCCCCACAGAATCAATCTCAACAGACATTCGTGTTAAAAAGAAGATAGCTTCGCAAAGTCCTGCGTGGCTGCATTTCACATTAGTTGAGTCAAAAGAAGAGAATATGCCAGCAAGAGCTTTTTGCAACCACTGTAACGTTTCTTATAGTTATGCAAGTTCAGTCCAAGGTACTTCAACTTTGAACACTCATCTTAAGAAATGTGCTGGATATAAGAAGTTTATGGAGTCTAAGGAGTCAAATAGTTTGACACAATCGTTTAATCAGATGCATTACAGAGAATTGATTGCTAAAGCAATTATTAGGCATGGTTATGCGTTTTCCTGGGTCGAACATGAGGGAAATAGGGAAATTCATACATATTTGAATAGTCAGATTCGAACTATTTGTAGAAATACTGCTAAGGCTGATTGTTTAAAACTGCACCGGAGTTTGAAAGCTGACTTGAAAGAGATCCTTGCTAATGTTCCTGGCCGAATTTGCTTGAGGCATTCTCTATTTTTTTGTATATTATTCTTTTGTATTCTTATTTACTTGAGGCATTCTCTATTTTTTTCCCTCTTTCTCCTAATATCTAGTATTCTTGGTTAATGGTTTGCTGTCAGGTAGGGTTTTGAACAAGTGGCGATCATCTTTACTTCCAGAACATGTGGAGGCTCTGATTACTTCTCGAAGTTGGTTGTTTGGTTATGCTGGTATGTCATTACTTGTGTGCATTAAATCTTGTATATTGTTTTAATTTAAATTTCATAACGTATTCAATTGTTTTACAAACCAATGAAACCTATGTAATAGTGGATGAGCCAGAAAATGTGGGTTCGGAGGTGGATTGGACGACCGAATGATCTTAAGCTTTCTTGGAGAATTGTTACGGTGAGATCATTTTTTTTTGTTTTTAAATTTGTCTGTAATTTTAGTTGTTTATTCTGTAATGTGTTTGAATTGTTTAAACATTCAGATTGATCATGTGTTATCAGTGTCAACTTTTTATTTTCTAGTCATCATAATCTATACATGTACTTATTACAATTAATGTTGTTTTACAGATCTTGGATCGGCTGTTGGATTTGCTATCTTTGCTTCGACTCAGTCATCTTAGGTTATCTTTGTCATTGGAGGGGAGCGTTTATTTTGCCAGGCTTGGTATGAACTGCATAACTGATTATGTAGGTCGTTGTTGAAAAATATGGGTTGACACAAGATTAATGTGGATCAGTGTTTTTTTTCTATTTTATTATGACAGCAGAACGAAGTGTATGTATTAATGTATTGTGAATGATATTTGATGGCGTTGCTCATTTTATTATTTTAGGATTGTTTTGAACAATTGCTTGTGAACTTCACCATTTTATTTAGATTAATTTTGGATCAAATTTACTTCGGATTATTTCGGATCAAGTGATTTATGGATCGGATAATTTCGGATCAAATTCACTTCGGATCGGATTCGGATCGGATAATTTATATTTCGGATTATTTCGGATCGGACTATTTTCGGTATAATGCATTTCGGATAATGTTCGGATCGGATTTGTCCGGATTAGTTCGGATTCGGGTCTTTTTCGGACTGTACATACTTCGGTTCGGTTTCGGTTCGGTTCGGATTTCGGTTCATGTTCGGATTATTCCGCCGCCATTTTTCGGATCAAAATTCGGACTCGGTTCGGATTTTATCGGTTCGGATTTCGGATTCGGATCAGTTTTGCCAGGTCTAATAAGAACTGCGCACTAATTCTGTGCGCACAAGTTCAGCGCACACATTCGGGAATCCGAAACGTCGTGCGCTGAACTTTTGCGCATTATTTATTCTGTGCGCAGGACAACTGCGCACACATTTATCAGTCATCGTCAGGATTTTCACATTTATCCCGAAAATACCCTTGTGCGCAAGAAAACTGCGCACCAAACTATGCGCATAACATCTGCGCACCAAATCGCGTGCATATAGAGAAAAAGTCACGTGCATATAGGCGTTTCGTATCTAAAACGTTCCTAATACCTAAAATTTAAACAATTTCTAATTAAAAAAATTGCCTATAAAGATTATAATAACTTATAAATTAACTTCACATTGGAATTGAGATTTAAAGATTCACAAAAATAAATATTTTTCATATAAATACTTTTTCATAATAACATATAATATCCAAATATGTATTTATATAATATTAATTATATTATTACATTTATTTTTAAAAATTTAAATAAGATGTTTAATTATTTTTAACTTTAGGAGATGTACTTTATGGAAAACAATATAATCTCAATTCTTATAAATACAAGCTTATTTTTACCGCGGTTGTATACTTAAAGTCATTTTTATCAAAATCTACTATATATATATATTAAAGTAAAAATTAGCTTTTTCCACATGACATTTTTTTTATTGAATTTGTCATGTGACGATCTCTTACTCTATTTGTCACCCCACATTTCTCTATTTTCTAAAATAAATTATATAAAAGACTATTCTAAATCTATATTTGTTCTTTATTTATTTGCAGAAAAATCAAATAAGATTGAAAACCAATTACGAGTTCTATAATTTCCTTTTTATTATTTTAAACATTAATAAAATAAATTTGATTATATACTGAATATATGAATATAAGTTATAGAACTTTTTAATAATTTAAACATTAATTAAATAAATTTGATTATATACTATATATTAATTTAAAAATAATATTATTATGCAATCTCGTGCAAGGCACGGGAGTTAAGCTAGTTAGATAAAAAAGATGATATAGATGGTTGATTTGATTGATAAAGTGTTGTTAAAATATGAATAAAATAAATAAAGTAAGAGTATTATGGGAAAAAATTAATGGATAGAAAAAAAATATTGCAAACATTTTAGGAACATTTTAGGACGCCAAGAGAAATGTTGCAAACAGGGGGAGCGGAGTATACTCTAGTCTAAAAAACTTTTCCTCCCAGAGAACTTGAAATCTTTTTCCTATTTTTCCTGACCACTATAATAGCCGGCACAATAATAAATTAAGTGTCTCATTAAGTAAAAGCGATCTTTTCATACCAAATATGAACATGCATGTATATATATACACAGTAAAATTAATACATACGCGTGAATAATTAAAATATTGTAGTACGGTATTAAGATTGTCGTTCAGGTTCTGTTTTTTGAAGAACTGCAATTGCCTTTAGGAAAAAAGTACGCTATTAAAATGGAAACATCGGGATTACACAAATCCTTAATCCGAAAACATTGCATTTTGCGTGGAAAAATCTCTCCTAATTAATGATCATTTTAATTGCATTTACACAATCTTCATCCGTTTGGACATCTGTTCACAATCTCCTCACCTTCTCTTCCTCTCTCACTACATTAACCAGTACGTGAGAACTGAGAACACTACAGAGTTTCATCGCTTTCGTTAATCGTTTCTTTTTCTTTCTTTTTTTAATCTTCCCACTATTGCTTTCTGGGTTTTTTTCGTCGAGAAAAACCCATCAATCAAATTTAAATCTCTTCTTCTTCATCATGTTTCCATTCAGCCATGGATCAAAGCCTATCATATTCATTTTCTTAACCTTCATCATCTTCTATACAACACCTTCTGGTGAGATTATCGTTTCTTTATGAATCGAATCGAATTGAATTGTTTCTTTATGTTAATCAATAATCTTGATCTGCAGATGGGTATGATCCGCTGGACGTGAATGGAAACATCACAATCCAATGGGACATTTTGCACAAGAACCCTGGTAGCTACGATGTAAGCCATGAAATCTCAGTTTTTTTTCATTGGTAAAATCTCAGTTTATAGATATAAATAATTATAGATTTTGATTTAACATAAGGGTTTATGTGATTGAGACTCTTGTCATATTGTCTGTTCACCTTTGTTTCATTTTCTTTTTAATTGTGTTTGATCAGTCTATATAATAAACATTTGTGTCTATCAGAAACACCAGCTTGCTTGGATGATCTAGTATTACAATTCCAATACATATACTTGATATCTATCTCAATCTTTGCAAGAACTAACAAACAAGGCCTAAACAAATAACCGAAAATGTCAGGCAAAGGTGACGGTATACAACTACCAACTATACCGCCACATAGAGTGGCCACCTGGCTGGAGTCTTAGCTGGGAATGGGCAGGAGCCGAGGTTATCAACACGATGTTTGGAGCAGAGGCGAAAGAACAAGGAATCTGCAACACGACACAAGGATCAGAGTTGCCTCATTGTTGTCTTAAGAATCCAGTAATCATTGATCTTCCACCAGGAGCACCATTCAACAAACAAGTTGCAAATTGCTGCAGAGGAGGAGTTCTCTCTTCTATGCTCCAAGATTCTTCAAAGTATGCTTCGTCTTTTCAGATGAACGTCGGTTATCTTAATGGCGATGCTTTTAACATCAGTAAGCCTGGAGGCTTTATATTTGGTAGCCCTGGTTATACTTGTGGGGTTGCTAAGAGTGTCTTTCCTCCTACTAAGTTTCCTCAGGATAACGGAAGGCGATGGATTCAAGCTCTTAGTATGTCATTACTCTCTACTAACCACTTTTCAAGGCTTAATTGTATTAATTCTGATATTATGTAACATTAAGATTCATTCTTTTGTTGATCTTGAACTTCAAATCATGATTATGCTTTTCTATGTGCAGAGACATGGAAGGTGACTTGCAGTTTCTCTCAATATCAAGCAACGCCAGCTCCTACTTGCTGCGTTTCCTTATCGGCTTTCTACAGCGAGACAATTGTAACCTGTCCAACATGCAGTTGTGGATGCCAAGGCCAACCTAAATCCAAGTGTTTAAAGTAATCTTTGTACAATTAGTACTGAAATGCTTAATGCAGTCAAAATTGTGTTTCTTAGTTGTGATGCTTGGTGTATGATGCAGAGCAAAAGAAAAGGTGCCAATTCTAAGGAAACCGAATGATCCAGATGATGTACCGCCTGTGTTGGTTAGATGTTCGAGGCATATGTGTCCTGTTAGAGTGCATTGGCATATCAAGCAAAGCTACCGAGATTATTGGAGGTTGAAGCTTACTATCACAAACCTTAATGTCTACAAAAACTTCTCGACGTGGAATCTTGCAGTTGATCATCCCAACTTACGAAGTGTTGTCCAAGCTTTTAGCTTCAACTATCGCCCTCTTTCTCAGAATCCTCAATGGAGTAAGTTCAGTCAACTATATCTTGACCCTACAACATGAACTACTTATCCAACATAAACTTTATCTTAGTGAAAAAGGCAAGTAATTGCACATATTGATCATTGAACTAAGTTGATCATTGTTGTTTATGCCCTTGTTTTAGATGAAACAGGACTATTTTGGGGAACGAATTACTACAACGACATGCTACTACAAGCTGGAGCGAAAGGAAACGTGCAGTCAGAGGTACTTTTTCGTAAAGACGAAGGAAGATTCACCTTCAAAGGAGGATGGCTATTCCCGAGACGAATATACTTCAATGGATACGAGTGTGTGATGCCGCCTCCAGATCAGTTTCCTCGTCTTCCAAACGAGAAAATTCCAAGCCAGTAGTAACAGAGACAAAAGGGCTTGAAGCTGAAACTTGTTCATCAGTTTTGAGCTTGATTTAGTCATTCTCTTAGGATTTTTTTCATACTTCAGTTGTTCAAGATATACTGCTACATGTGTGTATCTTTGACTTCTCCCTTAGCTAATGTTAAGCCATCAGTGGAAAGAAAGTTTTACTGAATTTCTCAGCACATTTTCATTAATAGTTGCTGCAAGTAAACTGCAAACCCAAGTTCATTACAAATCAATACTGTCAATCTCAGGAAACCAAACAACAAAAACCCAAAAGAACAACAACGGAAACAAAACAAATCAACAGAAAACTAAACAAGAAACCTAATCTGTTCTCAGTGCATGAACAGATAGAGGATGAAAAAGACACCAGTAATAGTAGTCATCAGATAAGAAGTGACAGAAACCATGTTCGTTGAATTGAATGCAACACCAGGGTTCCAACCTCCATCGCCACCGGAATAAGGAGCCGGCACGGGGGCCTGAAAATTGGGGTGATACTTATCCTGCACCATGACTCTGATAACAAGCTTCTGACCCATTTCGCAGTTCTCTTTTTCACCACTTATGAAGTAGAAGTATCCATGCCTGTCGAACTTGAACATGGCTCCACCTTCGCCGAATCTCCCGATCGGGCTCGATACATTGCACTTCTCGTAGTCATCTTGGTCCACCACCAAAACGGAGTCGTTTTGGTACTTGAAATCTGAAACCAAATAAGGCAGTTATGAAATGTAAAAGATTTTTGAGTTTTTTTTTGGTTTGGATTACTTACAGAGAATGTCGCCGATGTGGAAGCGGTGTTGCTCGGCCCATTCGTTGTAGGTTTCGGTCTCGCCGCCGGATGGAGGAGTCCATCCGGATGAACCGCCGACTTGGAATTGGTGGCCGGAGGCTGAAATGAAGGCGGAGGAGATGAAGAGGAGAGTAAGAGTGAAGATTTTGGAGGCCATTTTTTGGTAAGCTTTTGATTTTGCGAGAGATTTTGACAGAGTGAGATTTTGACAGAGTGAGATTTTTTCTTGTGGGTTATGGAGTTGAGGAGATGAGTTGTTATATAGTGGAGGAAGGAGGTGGCGGTTATGTTGGTTATGGTGTTTGAATTGGTCAATGAAGATGAGAGTGGGAGAGATTGTGTAAGGTTTTTTGTTTTTTGGAGGGAAATGTTTTTGACTAAAATTTGTAGGCATGGCCACGTTTGTGTTGAATGGCTGAACGTGGTTGATTCTGTTAGCTTAAGCAGCTTTATTGGTTTGGGCTTAATAAATGGACCGGACCAATTAGCAGGCCCACTTGATTGTCCTTCGTGTTTTTGTAAGAACTCGATAATCTTTATGGCCACCATAAATCAGCTTCATATAGTCACCAAGTAGTGTTGAAACTGAAATTATATCTTGTATGAAACTGAAATCACATTTTGCAAGCTCTATTATCTTCTACCAACAAGGCTGCATTAGTACGTAGTTCAACAAAGTAACTCTGAATTGAGTTTTATCATATTCTCATAGTATAAGCCTATGTATACCACAACTATACAACAACAATGTTCAACATATACACAGCTCAAGCAGTAAATAATCTACATACACAACAAAGAATCCAATCCACTGCAGCTCGAAAAATTATTAGCACGAAACCGGACTCGAATTATCAACCATAATCTCACACAAATCTTGAATCTTGTCATCATCAGACACAATTTGTTCAATGCTGAGTGGAATGCTGCAAGAAAACACAAGTGTAGGCTTAACTCTAGGCACATCCAGAGTATCAGCCTCTTTATTAAGCATCTGCAACACTCTTCTCATATTAGGCCTAGCTTCATAATCAGGATTTACACACCCCAAACCAACCACCAAAAGCCTCTCCATCTCCTCCATCAAAAACCCGCCGTTCAACCTCTGATCAGCGGCTTCTATGATCCTCCCTTGACCGTACAAACCCCAAACAAAATCAACCAAATTCACACTCATCTCCACCTTCTCAATAGACCTTCTCCCACAAGCAAGCTCAAGAATCACAACTCCATAGCTGAACACATCAGTCTTCTCACTGGCTATACCAAACTGAAGGTACTCAGGGGCCAAGTACCCGATTGTGCCAGCTGTTAGCGTCGAGATAGGGCTCTTACCATGATCCGTTATCCTTGCAAGACCGAAGTCGCCTAGCCTTGTGTTGAAGCTCGAATCGAGCATTATGTTGCTGGTTTTGATATCTCTGTGGATCACTTGTTGCTCACATTCTTGATGGAGATAGGAAAGAACAGATGCTAAGCCAAGGGCTATGTTGTATCGAGTAGTCCAAGGGAGGATTGGAGATGAATTGTTCTTGGGGTTGGATTCTGAGTAGAGTGCTTTGTCAAGGCTTCCATTGGACATGAACTCGTAGACGAGCAGAAGCTCTTCTTTCTCGATGCACCAGCCTTGGAGCTGGACTAGGTTCTTATGTCTTAGGCACGCGATGATGGAGAGCTCCGCTAGGAATTCGGTCTTGCCTTCATGTCTATGCTTTGATCTCTTAACAGCTGATACTGCACCTGCATAAAATTTCCCTTTTAGATCATCATCAATAATACAAACCATCATTTAGTTTTAACCTAAATAGATAAAAGTATATGAATTTAGCTCACTTGAATCTAAGTTTAAGAAAGTGTTGTACCTGAAGAGGCAAACAAGGCTTTGTAAACAGTTCCGGAAGCGCCATGACCAAGAATTCGACTAGAGTGGAAGCCTTTGGTGGCCAATTTCAGCTCCTTGTAGGTGAATTCCCTTTGTCCAGCCATGATTTCAGCTTTGAAGCTCTTGTGTTTCTTAATTCCTTTCCATTTTCTAACAGAAACCCACCCAAAAATGGTAAGCAAACAACAACATAAGGCGGGCACACCAATTCCCAATACGAACCATATCTTCTTGTAATCAACTTTAGGTGGTATAATCACATAAGCATCAGGAGAAGTATGATCACTAATTCTTGGCTTCGAAGACGAAAACCCGAAAGTTTGAAAACCCCAACTCTGAATAAAATGAAGCTCAGTGTTTCCTTCAGTAGAACCCGAAAAACCCAAGTACATACACTCCTTTAGGTGATCATAGAGGTCGATATCCGCCTCCAAAACAGGGGATTTCGGCTTAGATTTTTCGCCACCCACGTAAGCTTTGATCTTCTTCTGATCATTCTTGTAATCAATCCAAGCATAGATGGTAAAACCACTTTTCAAATCAATCCCCAGATCCGCTGACTTAACCGAAATCAGGCTATCAACATCTAACCCGACATGATTATCATTCGGATCGTTGAATTGGTAATCGAGTTTGGTATCGAATTCAACTGCAACAAACCGGTTCTTGGCCAATTGTGAGGAGTTAGCAAGACCCAGGAATCCGCCTGGGCTTCCGAGAGGCAGATTATCCGGCGAGAGGAAGAAGGCGAATCCGTCACCGGAGGAAGTGGGATTGAGATTTGAGATCGAGAAGGAGAAATTGGTAGAGAAAGAGGCTGTGGAGTTGGAATCTGGATCGAAGAACTGAACGGGGAGATTGTAGATGACAGTGCCGGAGCTCGTGGAAGGGACGGTGGAGTCTACGGTGAGTCCAACGACGCCGTTTTTGAGATAAGAGTCGCCTAGGAGAGTGATGTTTCGTGAGCTGAAAAAGGGGAAGTTGAAGTGGGTGGAAATGGGGGCAAATGTGGGTTTGGGGATGAGAAGAAAGAGGAGCATTTTAAGGAATTTGAGATGGTTTCCATGGATTTGAGTTGGGTTCATCTTGATTTGATGAAAACAGTGAAGAATGTTTTTAGTTTTGTTGAAATGTTTTGGGAGGTTGGTGGAGGTCAACGGTTGGAAATTTGGGCGCGTTTGGTGGGGATGAAAACGACGGGCGAAATTGTAAATAATGGTAGATGATGAGGGTATTATGATGATTAGTGTTAACGGCTAGTTTGATTAAGATAGTTTGTTTTGTAGTTGTATCTGACAGTGAAAGTTGATAAATATTGAGTACTTACATGTATACACAACTATACTGTATAACTCAAGAAATAGGGACACATTTAATAAATAGAGATTACATGCAATATAGTCCAATACTATTTCTTACTCTGTCACTATTATTTGTTTGTCCACTTTCCTTTTCGGGTGTCCCTTTTTGTTTGTCTACTATTCCATTTATGTCACTTTATTCTACCCATTTTATCTCTACTATCAACCTATAATTATCACATTTTCACTTTTTCTCTCTCTCAAATTCCAATCTTATCTACTCTTTCTCTCTATCTCTTTCCTCTAACTATTTACTTTATACTTTTCTCTCTCCTATTATCATTATATTCCTACAATTTCTTAATTATCGTGAAAATCGTACTTATGGACAAACAAAAAGGGATGGAGGGAGTATATAATAGCAAAAAGAGAGATTAAACTACTGCAAGTTAAATTCAAGAAGAAATGCACATAGATTAGTCTTGCTCCATTCTATCTGTAGTAAGATACACAACAACATTCAATAACTAACACAGCACACATTCCAAACTTACCAAAATTCAGTTTTTTTCTGATACTCCATACTTGTGTTAATTTGGTATACCTGATTGAGCAACGCGACGAAGGGTGACATAGTAGTTATTTGGCGTTTGAGATAGCAGCTTAAATACACATCTATCTCCCTCTATCATACCATTGTCCAATACAAACTCCTTTCACCCTGTTGAGAATCTGAATACATCTGCATAAATCAAGTAGCTAAGCTAACTGTCCAAGTGTTCCCATCAAGCCCATGTAGGAATACTTCTTTCTTATGCTGATCCGAAATGTATCTTTTATGATTGATTGGTATGTTCTGCACAAGAAAGAACTTGGTTAGAAATTCAGCCTGTTTTTCTAGCTAAATTAATTAAAAATGGCGGTTTAGAGGAAATCAGTCAGAACATAAATACCAACATATAAAATCCTTTCTCTGTGAGCACAACACTGAAAGAGGGTTTGTTCAGCTGGGTTTCTTAGCTAACTTCTCCTTCCCCATCTCCTTCTTCGGTAATGTTTCTGTGAAACTTCGTGGGCCCATAGGGACAACCACGGACTGGATCGGGGGCGCGCACAACACAAACGCATATGCGCATTAGGCCCAATAGATAAGCCCAATGAGGTTCCACCCTAAAACCAATTGGCAATAGGGGGAGTAATCCATTAGCTTATATAGTGGACAATCTTTATAACTCAAACCCGATGTGAGAATCCTTTCTAACAGTTTCCGTTACCTTCTCCATCCTCATTAGTTCGGAATATGGTTATGGAGAACACCAACGTCATGAGTTTGTCAACAATGAGCTCAAAGATACATGCATCTCCATCTAGTAGACAATAATTTTGAAAAAAATTGTTCCATCCTGAATTTATTTTCACTTGGCGGAGAGGAGGGTCTCCGATAGTATACTTCATAGCCCAAGTGTTAGCGCTATATATAGCGGCTTATGTGTAAACCTAATTGTACCGAAAACTGTAATACCGCCTCCGTATAATCTGATCTCCCTCTCCTGTGGACGTAGCCAATCTTTGGTGAACCACGTATATCTGTGTGTCTTTCTTGCGTTTACTTTGTTCTCGTTTCGATTCTGTTACAACACCAAGCTATATCATCTGGTCCCATAAGATACAAGTCATTCTCAATTTTTCCACAAAAATAGATTATAGCATCATTTTCCAAGATATCCTGCAAAAGGTTAAAAAAATGTTTAAACAGAAATATAGAATTTGAATGTTTTTCAGTTCATTAATCATTGTGAAATATAGGCCAGATTTACCAGATGTGGTTCATAATCTGGTTTCATGATGACAATAAAATGAGGGTTTGGAGTTTGAAAGGCCCTTGCACGTTGGAGAACTCTGTCTCTTGCACTAGAAACAGCTACTCCATCTCCTTTTGAATACCAATAGAATTTAAGATTACAGTTGAGTTTTCGTACTCAGATCAACACGAGAGTAAAATATATATAGTAAGATGCTTAATTTACTAGGCAGTGTAGATTGGCTGGACATAAATACTTCTTCCCTTGTTTTTGATGGCCATTCAGGTAAAATCTCAACATCGCTATCTTCAATACCATCTTCCTGGTCTAAATTGACCCTTTGATCATCAGGATATTTGATCTCCAAATGGTTTGTATCAGATATCACAACATGGAAAAAGGACCCTCCTTCATACTTAAAGAGCAATGAGTATCCACATTTGACTGAGCAATCCTCAACAAACTTTTTCCAGCCTCTGTGTAGACAAACTTGGCCATCACAAACTCTTAGCTGCACTTTCCACATTTTACCCGTGGACACTTCAAGGCAAACATATTGGGAAGAGTTCTTTTCAAGCATCTCAACTAAGTTTTGAGGAATTTTCTGTCAACATTATACAAAACAAGGTGAAAAGATAAACTAGGCACTACAAATAAATTATCAGAAGGAATAAAAAATAGTGACTATAATCCAAGTCTATAATTTATTTCATCAGCCAACAGTGTATTCTCTTTGGCGAAGTTGTAATGATGCTAGGTCAATATCTAATCATGCTGTTGCTACCACAACCAAGGGGCTGAGCTTGTTTTTTTCTTCTTTTAAACAACTGACAACAAAAATCCAGACTAACTAACTAAACATATGCAAAATAAAGGTATTGAACTTGTTTTTTTCACTGTGGTCACAGATTGATACAAAATTTTCCAATTTGATTTTTGTAGAGATTTCAGATGGTTAAAGGGGAATTTCAGGAAACGTTTTCCTAACATCTAACAAAGGATCTCATGCATAAACTAAATAGATCGTATATAGGAAAGAATAAATACCTCTTGATGTGTGTTTGAATCTCGCTGAAATGGAGAGATTAGAGCCCCAAGTGTAACTCCTCTAATTAGTCCACACGAGCAATAAACTGGATCACCTTTAACTCTCTTCTGCTAGACCGACCAACTCAAAGATATAATCTTACACGAGGGAGAATAACGAACGGAAAACAACTTTTGTTCTCAATTGAGGAATGTGACCGAGCACTCCTGCTCTCTCTTCAATTGTGAATTGCGGCTATTAGGTCATCAAGAAAAAACCCATCAAAGTGTGCAGCTACTCTCGTATATATATGTTAGGGATTTCCTAAATCACCTCTTTATTATATATTAGATTATCTTTATAATCTTAATATTATTATTATCTTATAATAATAATAATAAAGTAAATATATCTTTATATATCTTAGCCTTTATTTCCAAGTAATAAATAACTTTTATATAATACTTGGGGCGCAATCCACTTCGTTAACTATTCCACATAGCCCAAATCATACAAACTTATCGGGCCTGCAAGTTCATTTGATCCAGTCCATAAACTTTAAGTGTGCGACCTCATAAGACTCGGTTATTCTAGTCATGGGCTTAACCTGATTAATCTCATAAGTCGTATTGGCCACTAGCAATAGCATGCGACTCCTAAAATATCTAGATTATTAATCTCCATAAATAGTCTTATTTCATAATTAGTAATTGCACCTTTGATTAAAGGACACAATTCCTCCAATCTCCCACTTGTCCTTAAAACAAGTGTGCAATGTTAAAATTTCTTTGTCGCTTAATGTCTTATTTGACTATATGATGAAACTCATCTTTACCGCCAAATATGTTTCTTGAACTTATGAGATCGAACTGTCAGTACAGATGATTACTTATAATCCATCTGAGCATGGCCATGCGTTTTCACAGTTCTCACTCTTCAAGTGGCCGAGACACCAACCCTTTCCAAATGTATCATGGTATACATGGAATAGGAGGACAAATCCAATCTTGTACGACTATAGCTCTCACTCAACTTTTGGCAATCTCAATCACTGCCTTTATAACTGCCTGTTACGGTCAGCGTTTAACAGCGTCAAAGACATACCAGCAGCCAAACGATAACTATATCATACTCATGTCTAAGGAACTCACTAATCATGAATATTCCTAGAACTCTACAGTAATGTCCTGAAGAGTCCTAAGATTGGTCTGTTCGATATGTATCGCTATACACACCTATGTAATTGATTAGACATCACTATGTCCCCATAACACATGAAATCCGGTGTTATCAATCAATCTCACAATATGGTCTTTAATAAAGTCATTTGTATCCAAGTTAATGACTCAGACCATGGACTTCTAACAATTTAATAATTTCAGTTCACTTAATGGGGTTCCATTCACCAAAACAGTTTTGATGAACCCATTTGTTAACTATAAAATTGTTTGGATACATTATCTAATCCCAAGCAATGATTAAATAATAATATGAAACTCATATATAAGTCAAGCATAAATGTATGCGATAACGATAAAAAATATTTATCATAAAACAAATAATGTCTTAAAAGAGGTCTCCAATGTGTTTGAGCCCCTTGACTCGAATGTGACTGTCACACTTGGGTCTAGACATAGGCTTGGTTAAAATATATGCAATGTTATTATCTGTGCAATGTGCACAACCTCATGTCTCCTCTATCAACATAGTATTGAATCATGTGGCACTTTCGTAGTACTTGTTTGGACGACTAACTCATCATTATCTCCATAAACCAAGAATTCATCCTCAGTCCTTCTTATGTACCATAGGATGTTCTTTCTTATACACCATTGACACTAACTCTTTCTCAGACCAGTAGGTCTCGTATGTCTATCTCCATAGACTTTAATGCCTAGTATGTACTTAGCATTTCCCAAGTCCTTCATTTAGAAATCCTTCTTAAGTCAGTACTTAAATGTCTCCAACATATGGATGTCATTTCTAATGAGTAATATGTCACCCACATATAAAAAATTAGGAAAATCACTTTTATTTCGAGCTCTTCTAGATGACGACTCCTCCATTCAAAATGAAGACGTAACCAGACTGAGACTCAAAATCATCTTTGTCTGTCTGGAAACTCGCATCAGTATATCCCTTGACGACCAATTCGTCATCACCTCCATACACTAAGACATCAACCTTAGTCCTTCTCAAGTACTTTAAAATGTTCTTGGCTGCACACCAATGTGTCTTTCCAGGGTTTGATTGGTATCTGCTGCACACACTCAAAAGCATGTGCAACATCTGCGCAAGTACAAGTCATAGCATACATGATGGATCATATGGCTGAGGCATAAAGATTCCTACTCATTTTCTCATTTCACCAGATGTCTCAGGACACTAGGTTTTATTGAGACGTAAGCCATGTTGCATAGGAAGGAATCCTGTATTAGAATTCACCATATTTAATCTAGCAAGGACCTTATCTATATAAGTCTCTTGACTTAGACCAATAAGCCTCTTAGACCTATCTCTATAGATCTTAATGCCTAATATGTACTGTGCCTCTCCTAGATCCTTCATTGAAAAATACTTCTTAAGGCCATTCCTTTACTGCCTCCAGCATAGGAATATCATTTCCAATGAGTAATATGTCATCCACATATATAGAACCAGGAAGACCACTTTGCTCCCACTAAATTTCTTGTAAACACAGGGCTCTTCTTCGCATCTGATGAAATCAAACTTTTTGACCACTTCATCAAAACAAAGATTCCAACTCCTGAATGCTTGCTTAAGTCCATAGATGGACTTCTTAAGCTTGCATACTTTCCTAGAATTCTCTAGATCCTCAAAACCTTCTGGTTGCATCATGTATACATTATCTTCTAAATAACCATTTAGAAAGGCGGTTTTGACATCCATTTGCCATATCTCATAATCATAATAAGCGGCAATTGCTAGGATTATCCTAATGGACCTGGTCATTACGACCAGTGGGAACGTTTCATCATAGTCAATACCATGGACTTGTCTAAATCCTTTGACAACTAACCTTGTCTTATAGACAGAAACATTTCCATCCTTGTTTGTCTTGATCTTGAAGACCCATTTGCATCCAATAGGTTTTACCCCATCAGACAAATCTATCAAGTCCCAAACTTGATTTTCAGACATGGAGTCCATTTCGAATCTCATGGCTCCAAGCCATTTTTCGGAGTCGAGGTCCGTCATTGCTTGTTTATAGGTAGCAGGCTCATCATTCTCTAAAAGTAGAACGTCAGCAGTGATGAAGGATCATCTGGACAGCAACCGACACCTCCGGTCCCCGAGTTTGAAGGTGCATTGACGCGCTCGAGAGCTAAGGAAGTCAAACAAGAGCTAGACAAGTTAGTAGCGTTCTTCAGTTCCAAGGAGTTGAATACAGACGAAGAACCACCATTGAAGACTGTTCTAATGATCGAGGTTCGAGAACGAGCAGAGGACGACAGCGAAGAACCGCGACTGGAAACCGCGCCCGCGGCTCACCCGCAAACCGCGCTCGCGGCTCCATAACCGCGCCCGCGGCCAGGAGACAAAACCGCACGGCTCCATAACCGCGACCGCGGCCAGGAAACTCTGCGAAGTGCTTTTGAAACATTATGTTCGAATGTTTAATTGTTTTTCGGATTATTATTTTTAGGATATACTTTTTATTGTTTATTTCTTTAGTTGGCACCCTTATGAACCCTATATAAGGCTGCCTTAGTTGTTGTTTTGTGCGGCCCCTAGACTTTGATATTGAATACAGCGTTTATCGTTTTTCCTCCCAAAAGAGAGAGCTTTTGTGAGAAGAGTGCCCCGTGTGCATTGTCGTTGAGTCGGCCCTAGTTGTGCTTGTGTGTGTCAATCTCCTCCATAAGGTTGGTGCTATCGGGACTCCATAGAGCAACCTCCAGGTGCCTTGACCCACCAAAGTCATTGTGTTTGGTTGTAATCATCCGTTGGGGTTTCTTCATCATTCGGTAAGGTTCTTGTTCTTAAGTTCAAGGGTTTTATCGTTGTTTGATTTGGTTCCAATTGGCCTATCATTCGACTTATCCTTCTTTCATCTCATTCTAATTCCGCCTTTCTTCTCTGTTCGAGTTCCTATTTGAGTTTGGTGTCTAGGTCGGCAACTGCGGCTTATCCCCGCATCAAATTGGTATCAGAGCTGTGTTGACACCATTCGTCTTCACAAGAACATCAAGAGACCCCCTATCCCGAAAATCACAAAAAGAGTCAGCTTTTATTTTCTTGTTTGTCAGTTTCTTTCAGAAATTGATTTTGAGTCTTCCATTGCTTTGATATTTCTTGTTGAGTCATTACAGGTTGTGTGCAAGAAGCTTGGATCGATTAGTGTTGGTGGAGATCGAAAGATTGGAGTTTGGAGCACCCTTGTTCCCAAAATCCATTCAGCCCTTCATCCATCTCAAAATCTATCCACCCCTATCAAAACGCAGCCATCAGAAACCCAAAAGAATTGCTGAAATTTCTTTCCTTGAAGCCCAAACAAGATCTTCAAAGAAGGAAATCTTATCTTTCTACAAGGGAAATCAAGTTAGTTGTTATTTTTATTTATTTTCAATTTTGCTGAGATTAATATCTCACATCAAGTCTGTAATTTCGTTTTGTTTAGTTGAGACAAAAAAAAAAATAATAATACAAAAAAAAAAAGAATCGAAAAGCCTCAAAGTCTAGTTTGATATTGTTTAAGTCGGATCTCAAGAACTCAAAGGAAATCGGGTTGAAAGAGCCCGAACGGAAGCGAGAACCCACCAGGCCGTGACAGAAACCGCTCCCGCGGCTCAGTAGCCGCACCCGCGGTTCAAGCCGCACCCGCGGAATTCAGGCCGCGCCCGCGGCTTAGCCTCAAAAGCCACAGTTCGAAAATCCGCGCCCGCGGACTTCAGACCGCGCCCGCGGAACCGTCACTGTTTGCCTTTCCATTCCTTTCAGATACGAGCCTCAATTAATTACCTAACCCTCCCGACTCCGTCTTCGATCCTTCAATCGACATCAGTCGGAACAAGTTAAGGTACGCTTCCTTTTGGCTCTTCTTGGAATTCGAAGCTTAACTCATATCTCTGTTTTGCATTCTCATTCTTGCAAACGCCTTCGAGTCTTATTTTTTTTCTTTCTTTCATTGAGTCAGTCTCTTGTTTGAGTCAGAACCTTACAGTCGAAACCCCGCACTACGCTAGCCATCTCCATCTCTACCATCATTCATATATTGCTAGGAGTTCGGTAGTTTCAACTTGGTGGGTTATTGATCCATACAAGTCAATTCATCAAAGAAAAGCTGGTTGCAACGACAATTGAGAGAGAGTGCAGAGGAAAACATACGAGAGTAAACACTAGCGAGCTGTTTTCATTTACACTTACCTTAATATTGTTCTGTGTTAGTCTTTTCTTTAGTGATGAGCAGGTCAGTTTCTCCCCACGGGAGGCAAGAAGCCCCGGAGACCCGCGCCATTACCCCGGAATTTATGACCAACATGTTTCGGGAGATGACGTCGGCCATTACCACCGCCATAGAGCGGCAGCGGCGATCCACCCCGTCCCCAAGGGTTCGAGAGCACATCGGGACCTCCTATGATGCTCCAGTCGACAATCGGAGGCCCCTGCCTCCTCAGCAAGATGCCTATGAGGCTGCCCGCATGGGTCGGGAACCCAGACGCAGGCCTACACCCCGGGACGATCCCCCACAAGCTCGGAGAGGACGCTTTCGTAACTCTCCTATACCTCACTTTAATAGATACAATGCTGCTAACCGTTTTGAGGATGCATTTCAGGACCTAGGTGATAATGATGACGAAGAGGAGCCTGAAGAAGAAGATGAGGCGGGATGGCGACCCCATCGTCCCCAAGGAGGTTACCAAGGAAGGCGAAGAGAGTCTGAGCAAGATGGAGTGGGAAAGATAAAGGTTAAGATCCCGAGTTTTGAGGGAAAGTGTGATCCAGACATATATATGGAGTGGGAGACCAAGATTGAACAAATCTGGAATTGTCACAACTTTCCTGAAGCCAAAAAGGTGCAGCTGGCATCTTTGGAGTTTAGTGGCTACGCGTTAGTTTGGTGGGATAGCTTGATCAGAGGAAGAGTTGCCAATGGAGATTATCCTGTCACTACTTGGGAACTTATGAAGAGGATGATGAGAGCTCGATTCATTCCCCCACATTACACTAGGGAACTTATTCAGCGGCTCGAGAATTTGAAGCAAGGATCAATGGGAGTTGAAGAGACTTACAATGCTATGGAAATAGCGATGGTTCGAGCTAATTTGGTGGAGGATGAGGAGACAACCATGGCTAGATATCTTCGTATCCTTCACCCATATGTGTCTAGTGAGATTGAGATGTTCCCTTATAACTCAATGACTGAGTTGCTACATTTGGCTATCAAGGTGGAAAGAAAGACCAAGATTAGGAGCCAAGGGAGCAAAAACGCTGGTGGCTGGAAAAATCAGCAAGGAAGGAACTCCTACCCTTCAACCCGAGAGGTTCCTAACAAGGAAGACAGTGGTTCTCGAAGGAATCCGCCACCCACTACTCAAGTGCCCTCCAAGACAACGCTTGGCCCTTCTAATCCACCCCGAGGGAGTACTTCTAACCCTACTTCTAGAGCTAGGGATATTGAATGTTTTAAATGTAGAGGAAAGGGTCATATGATGAAAGATTGCCCTAATTCTAGAGTATTAATTGTTAATCAACTAGGAGAACTTGAAAGTGAAAGTGAAAAAGAAGAGAACCTAGGTGATATGCATGATGAGGATGATCTTAGTGATGAAATTGGTTATGAACATGGTGATTCTTTGATCTGTAAAAGAAATTTACATGTACAACCCGCCCCTTGTGAAGATAATCAAAGAGAAAATTTATTTCACACTAGGTGTTTAGTTCAAGGAAAGATCTGCAATATGATTATTGATGGTGGAAGTTGTTGCAATATTGTTAGCACTGAATTGATCACTAAATTGTAGTTTACTACTATTTTCCATCCTAGACCTTATAAATTGCATTGGATGAATGAATGTGGTGAATTAAAAGTTCTAAAACAAGCTGAGATAACATTCACCTTAGGAAAATATACGGATACGGTTTTATGTGATGTAGTTCCTATGCAAGCTTGTCATATATTGTTAGGAAGACCATGGCAATACGATCGAAGGGTTACTCATGATGGTCATACTAACCGTCATACATTCATCTTTAATGGTAAGCCTATTACTCTTAAACCTATGACTCCAGCGCAGATAGCAGAAGCTTACGAAAAGAGCAAAGGCAAGGAAAAGGCTTCTGACAGAACCGAAGCAACCACAACAGCGACCAAAAACCGCACCCGCGGTTCAGATGCCGCACCCGCGGCTCACGATAGATCGCAACAGAAGGGCCAGCACGAGAACCGCGCCCGCGGCCCCGAGGCCGCACCCGCGGCTCACTCGCCAAACCGCGCCCGCGGTAATTCAGCCGCGCCCGCGGGTCATCCTTCTGGCGCAACGCTGGTTCCTGCAGTGACGAATCGAGCCCTATTGTCGTCCAAAGCCGAGCTAGAAGGTGAGTATTTACCCTTCGATACTACCTTAATGATGCTTTGCAAGAGATTTGTGTTGACAGGTACCGATTCTCGACTTGATCTACCCCTTAGCATTCAAGCTATTCTTGATGAGTTTGCTGAGGTGTTTCCGGATGAGATTCCACCGGGCTTACCGCCCTTTAGGGGCATTGAGCATCAAATTGATCTTATTCCAGGAGCTTCTTTACCTAACCGGCCAGCTTACAGAATGAACCCTCAGGAGTGTCAAGAGATTCAGAAGCAGGTGCAGGAGCTTGTAGATAAAGGGTATGTTCGAGAAAGTCTTAGTCCTTGTGCAGTTCCGGTCTTACTTGTGCCTAAGAAAGACAATTCTTGGCGGATGTGCGTTGATTGCCGAGCTATCAACAACATAACTGTCAAGTATCGTCATCCTATACCAAGGCTGGATGACATGTTGGATGAGCTTCACGGTGCCACAAACTTCACCAAGATTGATCTGAGGAGTGGCTACCATCAAATCCGAATGAGGGAAGGCGATGAGTGGAAGACCGCCTTCAAGACCAAATTTGGTCTATATGAGTGGCTTGTTATGCCATTTGGACTTACTAATGCCCCCTCTACTTTTATGAGGCTTATGAACCATGTCTTGAGGAAGTTTATAGGGAAGTTTGTTGTAGTTTATTTCGATGACATTCTGATTTACAGCAGGTCCCTAGAGGAGCATGAGCAACATCTCAGGGAAGTACTCGTTACTCTTAGTATACAGCGACTATATGCTAATTTGAAGAAGTGTGATTTTTGCACTGATAGAGTTATATTTCTTGGTTTTGTAGTGAGCTCCCAGGGATTACAGGTGGACGAGGAGAAGATTAAAGCCATTCAGGAATGGCCGACACCCACGACCGGCAGCCAGGTACGCAGTTTCCACGGGTTAGCAAGCTTCTATCGGCGTTTTGTGAAGGATTTCAGCACCATTGCTGCACCGCTGACTGAGGTAACTAAGAAGCACTCAGCATTTGTTTGGAAGGAGGCTCAAGAAAGGGCGTTTGAGGAGCTAAAACGCAGATTGACCGAGGCACCTTTGCTTGTGCTTCCCGACTTCACTAGGCCGTTCGAAGTGGAATGTGATGCTTCCGGAGTTGGCATTGGAGGAGTCCTCATGCAAGAAGGTAAGCCTATTGCCTTCTTTTCTGAAAAGTTGAAAGGTGCAAGTCTAAATTACTCTACTTATGATAAGGAATTGTATGCGTTATATAGAGTACTTAAGACTTGGCAACACTACCTATGGCCTAGAGAGTTTGTTTTGCATACCGATCATGAATCTTTGAAACATTTTAGGAGCCAAGACAAACTTGATAGGAGGCATGGTAGGTGGATGAAATTTATTGAGACTTTCCCTTATATCATCAAATACAAGAAGGGAAAGGACAATGTTGTTGCTGATGCACTATCTAGGAGGCATGCTTTAATTGTTCAACTTGACTCTAAGGTGTTAGGCTTTGTTTACATCAAGGAATTATATCGTAATGATGCTGATTTTGGTGCTATCTATAAGCAATGTTTAGATAGAGGAACTGTGGATAAGTTTTACTTGTTTGATGGTTTCTTGTTTAGGGCTAGTAAAGTGTGCATACCTAAGTGTTCTTTGAGATTATTGCTTGTTGAAGAAGCCCATAAGGGTGGATTAATGGGACACTTTGGTAGAGATAAGACATATCATATGTTGCATACTCATTTTTATTGGCCCCATATGCTTAGGGATGTTGAGCATTGTTTGAAAAGATGTTTGGAGTGTCTTAAGGCTAAGTCTAGAGTTAAACCACATGGATTGTATACTCCTTTGCCTATTCCTACGACCCCCTGGGTAGACATTAGTATGGATTTTATTGTAGGGTTGCCTAGGACTAAGAAGGGGAGAGATTCTATTTTTGTGGTTGTTGATAGATTTTCTAAAATGGCTCATTTTATTGCTTGCAACAAGACTGATGATGCTCATCATGTGGCTGACTTGTTCTTTACCGGAGTTGTTAGGTTACATGGAGTACTAAAGACTATTGTGAGTGATAGGGATGTGAAGTTTCTAAGTTACTTTTGGAAAACTCTTTGGGGAAAACTAGGGACTAAACTACTATTCTCTACATCTAGTCATCCTCAAACTGATGGTCAAACTGAAGTAACCAATAGGACCTTAGGAACCCTTTTGAGAGCCATTCTTAAGAAGAATTTGAAAGCTTGGGAAGAAGCCTTACCCCATGTTGAGTTTGCCTACAATAGGGCCATCCATTCCTCAACCTCGCTGAGCCCCTTTGAATGTGTGTATGGTTTGAATCCACTAACCCCTTTTGATCTTATGCCGTTACCTACGAAGGAGCGAGTGGATTTCAATGCAGGAAAACAGGTTGATCACATCAAGGAAATTCATAAGAGGACAAGAGCTAAATTGCTAGAAGTAGCTGCTACAAATGCTAGCAAGGCAAATAGGAAGAAGAAGAAGGTCATCTTCAAGGAGGGAGACCTCGTGTGGGTCCACTTTAGGAGAGAGCGTTTCCCCAGCAAACGCCACTCAAAGCTGTCCCCAAGAGGCGATGGACCATTCAAGGTGCTTAAGAGGATTGGAGATAATGCTTATGTCTTGGAGCTTCCCGGCGACTATCAAGTGAGTGCTACCTTCAATGTGCAAGATTTGACTTTATTCGAGGGTGAAGAAGAAGAGGAGTTGGATGATTCGAGGTCGAATCCTTTTCAAGAAGGGGAGGATGATGAAGGATCATCTGGACAACAACCGACACCTCCGGTCCCCGAGTTTGAAGGTGCATTGACGCGCTCGAGAGCTAAGGAAGTCCAACAAGAGCTAGACAATTTAGTAGCGTTCTTCAGTTCCAAGGAGTTGAATACAGACGAAGAACCACCATTGAAGACTGTTCTAATGATCGAGGTTCGAGAACGAGTAGAGGACGACAGCGAAGAACCGCGACCGCGGCTGGAAACCGCGCCCGCAGCTCACCCGCAAACCGCGCCCGCGGCTCCATAACCGCGCCCGCGGCCAGGAGACAAAATCGCGCCCGCGGCTCCATAACGCGACCGCGGCCAGGAAACTCGGCGAAGTGCTTTTGAAACATTATGTTCGAATGTTTAATTGTTTTTCGGATTATTATTTTTAGGATATACTTTTTATTGTTTATTTCTTTAGTTGGCACCCTTATGAACCCTATATAAGGCTGCCTTAGTTGTTGTTTTGTGCGGCCCCCAGACTTTGATATTGAATACAGCGTTTATCGTTTTTCCTCCCAAAAGAGAGAGCTTTTGTGAGAAGAGTGCCCCGTGTGCATTGTCGTTGAGTCGGCCCTAGTTGTGCTTGTGTGTGTCAATCTCCTCCATAAGGTTGGTGCTATCGGGACTCCATAGAGCAACCTCCAGGTGCCTTGACCCACCAAAGTCATTGTGTTTGGTTGTAATCATCCGTTGGGGTTTCTTCATCATTCGGTAAGGTTCTTGTTCTTAAGTTCAAGGGTTTTATCGTTGTTTGATTTGGTTCCAATTGGCCTATCATTCGACTTATCCTTCTTTCATCTCATTCTAATTCCGCCTTTCTTCTCTGTTCGAGTTCCTATTCGAGTTTGGTGTCTAGGTCGGCAACTGCGGCTTATCCCCGCATCAAGCAGTCAAGACAAAATCCTCATATCGTCTAGGTTGCCGTCTTGGTCTGTTTGTTGCTCTGCTTGAATCTCATCAAGCTGAACATTTCTCCCACTTGACTTCTTGGAAAAGAACCCCTTTTCCAAAAAGACACTATCCCGAGCAACAAACACTTTGTTCTCAACGGGATTGTAGAAATAATAATCCCTCGTTTCCTTGGGTTAACCTATAAAAATCATTTGTCTGATTTGGGTGCGAGCTTATCACATAGTAAACGCTTTACATAAGCCTCACATCCCTAGACCTTCAGAAATGACAAGCTGGGAGGCTTCCCAAACCATATCTCATGTGGTGTCTTGTCAAATGATCGTGACGGAGTCCTGTTTAGTGTGAATGCAGCGGTAGTGAGGGCATAACCCCAAAAGGATGTAGGAAGATTAGCAAAACTCATCATTGAGCGGATCATGTCTAACAATGTCCTGTTTCTTCTCTCAGATACACCATCCAGTTGTGGTGTACCCAGTGGAGTCAGTTGTGTTAGAATATCACAACTCCTCAAATGATGATCGAATTCGTGGCTCAGATATTCACCCCCTCGATCTGATCGAAGCGCCTTTATCTTATTGCCTGTTTGTTTTTCAACTTCATTCTGAAATTCTTTGAACTTTTCAAAGGACTCATATTTATGTTTCATTAAGTAGATATACCCATATCTACTAAAATCATCAGTAAATGTAATGAAGTATCGATAGCCTCTCCTAGCTTCTGTACTCATAGGTTCACACACATCAGTATGTATGAGAGCTAAAAGCTCAGTAGTCCTCTCACTTGTACCAGTGAAAGGTGACCTTGTCATCTTGCCCATTAGACATGATTCACATGTTTCAAATGATTCAAAATCAAATGACTTTAGGCGACCAACATTTTGGAGTTCCTTCATGCGTTTGATGCTAATGTGGTCCAAGCGACAATGCCATAGATTGGCTTCACTTATATCATTCAACTTTAGCCTTTTAGTATCAACGTTATATACATCGGATTTAAGCACTACTATGTATAGTCCAGTACTACTCATATGTGTCTGGGCATAAAAAATGTCATTCTTATAAATGGAAAAACCATCAACAACAACAAATTTATAACCCTCACGATGCAAAACCGAAAATGAAATCAAGTTCTTAGTTATGGAAGGAACAAAATAACAATTATTAAGTTCTAAAACTAAGCCAGAAGGTAAAGGTAGACTATAAACTTCAATTTCAATTGCAGCAACAGTTGCTCCATTTCCAACACGGAGATCTATCTCGCCCTTCTGCAACCTTCTCCTATTTCGTAGTCCATGCACATTCGAAATAATGTGAGAACCACAACCGGTATCTAATACCCAATAATTGGAGTTAGTTGTTAAGATTTCAGTAACGTAAATCCTTTCGTGATCCTCTTGACCCTCAGTTTTGAGAACAATTCTCATTTTATTTCCCAATCAAAGAAATTTTTGTCGTTCAATTTATTTTTCTCAACAATTGAGTGGAGAGTGATTTTGAGGTGTTAAGAAGACGTAGTAACTACAGAAACAGAATAAAAAATGAAGATAAATTATGTTTGACATGCAATAACTTAAAATTTATACAAGATATAAAAAATTAAGGTATTGCGCATTCTACTCAATTAAAATTGTCCCGTCCTGAGTGAAATGATTCCAAGATCCTATCTTAAATGAAACTTGAGCGTACTTAGACACTTTCTCAAATCTCATGTAATCAAGGTAAGTAAACTCTTTACTAATTATAACCCTTTATAATTCTTGGTTGGTCACATCTTATGTTAAACTCATCCTTATGCCTCAAGATCCAAAACTGAGTCTTTTGGTCTTTTGGTCTCTTGTTGAGTGTAACCGTATCAAGGTTTACATGTCCCTATTAGACATGCCCGCACTATCCCAAAGTCAAAGAAGGACACTTCGCTAAGGCGAAAACTATCCAACAAATTCTAAGGGCCTCATGGGTTATGATATGGAAAGACAATATCTCAATATTCTTTTAAGGGACCTAAGCATGCAATGTTGTCTATCTACAAGTGAACTAAATAGCATAAATAGACAAGCAAGCATGCAAAGTGGGAAAATATTAAAGCATTTAAGTAATGCAATAAATAAATAAAAATTGTGATCCTAGTATAGCCCCTAAAAAACCAAATAAAGATCTAATCTTTAAAATCGTGGCCCTTCATGGATCATCATCCTTAGATCACCTCTTCTTGGATCTCTATCCTTGGTCTCCTTAGGATCTCCTTCTTCTTGTTTTACATATAATTGAAATAAACTCTCTTCCAGAAATTTAAATTACAAAAATACATAACGATATGCAGATCGTGTACAAGAAAAACATAACGATACGCAAATCGTATTTATCTATCCTAAGGTGGGCCATACTAGTCACCGCATGCAATAATATCATAATATTAAATCCACATGCAATAATAACATATAAAATTTCATCTAAATAAAATATGCTATTAATCCAAATTTAAAAAGCATAAACAATTAATCATATTAATTATTTAATATAGAAACTGATTTCTAATTATATTAATTCAATTAAATTGTGCATGGAATTAATATCATATATTAATCATTAATTTGCTAAAATTGGTGAATCTAATATTCAAATATAACATTTAATATGGTAACTCAAGATTTACCAAATAAGATATCAAAATATCTTGTAACATTTAACTAAATCGTTATTTACCAAATAAAATATCAAATATCTTATTGATTAAAATAAATCTAATTTATTAAGATAGAATATCATATATCTTTATCTTATCTTGGTAAATAATATCTTTTTAGTGTAATTTCGATCCAATCAGAAGTTTATCTGGAAGCACAAAATCTTTGGGATCGTTAGTAGGCCACCGACGGCCACAACAGCACGACCACCGGGGTGGTGCTGTTGCTGCGCATGTCCAGCCTGCACCGCCATCAGAATGACAATCAGGCTGACTCATTGATCCCGAACCATCTTTTTCGTTCTTAATAGTGTTTCTCCCACTTAAAGTTTATAACTTTTACAACTCTTGATAGGAAAATTTATGGTAATGGATTTTCATAAAATTCAGGCTTCTTGATTCATAGTTTAAACATGAAAAATCAAAATTTAACATGTATGTTCAAAACATATACAACAGATTGCATAAACTAATTAAAAGAATCAACTTTAGGGCAAAATCATGCATAATTTTCAAAAAAACAGCAACTTACCCTACATGTAGTTCATGAATTCTATGGCTAGAAAAATCAAATTTTTCGTTTCAGTCATGCAAATTAATCCATACAAACAATTTATACATAATTGAATCAACATAAAACATGAACATGCATCAAAATTTAAACCTTTAAATTTGATCTAATCAATTTATGTAAGAGGCAACTGATACCACTGTAGAGATTTCAGATGCTTAAAGCGGAATTTCAGGAAACGTTTTCCTAACATCTAACCAATGATCTCATGCATAAACTAAATAGATCGTATATAGGAAAGAATAAATACCTCTTGATGCGTGTTTGAATCTCGCTGAAATGGAGAGATTAGAGCCCCAAGTGTGACTCCTCTAATTAGTCCACACGAGCAATAAACTGGATCACCTTTAAGTCTCTTCTGCTAGACCGACCAACTCAAAGATATAATCTTACACGAGGGAGAATAACAAACGGAGAACAACTTTTGTTCTCAATTGAGGAATGTGACCGAGCACTCCTGCTCTCTTCAATTGTGAATTGCCGCTATTAGGTCATCAAGAAAAAACCCATCAAAGTGTGCAGCTACTCTCGTATATATATGTTAGGGATTTCCTAAATCACCTCTTTATTATATATTAGATTATCTTTATAATCTTAATATTATTATTATCTTATAATAATAATAATAAAGTAAATATATTTTTATATATCTTAGCCTTTATTTCCAAGTAATAAATAACTTTTATCTAATACTTGAAGCGCAATCCACTTCGTTAACTATTCCACATAGCCCAAATCCCAGTTTTTGGGTAAATACCCTAAAACTGTTATGTTTTTTAAGTTTTTGCATCACTTTTTTAAGTTATAAGAAAGTACCCCATTTGCTGTCAACAAAATTTTTACCAGAGTTGTCAACAAATTTTTTTTACAGAGTTGTCGACAAATTTTTTAACAAAGTTGTCAACAAATTTTTTAACAGAGTTGTCAACAAAATTTAAACAGAGTTGTTAACAAAATTTATAACAGAGCTGTCAACAAATATTTTAATAGAGCTGTCAACAAGAATAATAAGTTGTCAACAAGAATAAAATGTTGTCAACACGACTAAATAAGTTGTCAACACGATTAAAAAGTTGTCAACACGACTAAATAAGTTGTCAACACGACTAAATAAGTTGTCAACACGACTAAATAAGTTGTCAACACGACTAATTTACGGTCAAGAACATACAACACGAGTAATATTACAAAATTGTCAACACTTTACAAAACTTGTCAACATACTAAATAAAATTGTCAACACATTTTAAAAACTATAAACACGCTAAAACATTGTCAACACATACTAAATAAGAAGTTGTCAACACATTGAAGGATTGAGAAGATCCATTTTGAGGCATTCATCTCTTCTTTTTTCTCTTCAAGCATTTTTGCTTCTTGCAAAACAAATTTTAAATCAATCAACTCAAGCATATAGTCTATTTGAAAAAACACCAGTACAAGTCTTGGACCAATATAAATTGATACCTGAAAGACTCTTGGCAACCAACAAATAAGAACAGAACATTACTACTCTGTACTACACATCTTAAAAGTATTTCAGCCACAACAAAATATACACAATGGGAGAGCGAAGTACATGTTACATGCTGCAAATTACTAGTAGTACATATTTTTTAACTACTTCTATTGTTCCTCCCTAAAGACTCTTACCAGCTGCTGCAAGATTATATTAACAAGATTGGATGGCTTCTTTCTTTTTCTTCCACCTTTCCCCATAAATATAGTATTCTTTCCAATCTTGTCCTCACAATACACAACGTTCCAATTCACTCTTTCCCATATTTCAAAAGACAACAAAGTAAAAAGGAGAAGCCATTCATGACAAGGACAAACCTGGCTCGATTAACCATGCTTTGTGTTGTCTGCATAATTTACTTCGCCACTACATTCAACAAATCAAGAAAGAGAAATCATTTTCCTCTTTTCCATGATCGATCACTCCCAGTAAAAGAGTTAAACAAACATAGGAGATTACATTCAGGATAAGCAACAGAGAATGAAGAACACTCAAAAGAAACCAAATGCTCAAGAAACAACCCTGAAGTGGCTTGACACTTCTTCAGTGAATGTACTATCTGCAGGAAAAGTCAAGTATGGAGATTTGGTTCTCGATTTAAGGAGATCGATTTGAGGATGGAGATTTGGTTCTCGATTGTTCCAATTGAACCTTCGTGCTTGAGTTTACGACGACTGATTTGACTGCGAATACGCGGACGTTTTGGCGGTCGAATCTGAGATCAGATCTGAGGAGCAAAGAGGAGGTTGGCGACTGGATCTGAGGAGATCGGATCGGATCTGTGTAGTGACGGCGATGGAGGAGCAAAGAGGAGGTTGGCTACCAAATCTGAGGAGATCGGATCTGTGTAGTGACGACGATGGAGGAGCAAGGCGACCGGATCTGAGGAGATCGGATGGGATCTGTGTAGTGACGGCGATGGAGGAGCAACCGGAATCGGCTCGGGGATCGACCGGAATTCGAAAGTCAGTCTCTGGAGGCGTAAAGAAACAACGCCGGATCTCGAAATGGGAGAAGGAAGCGAATTCCTCAGGCGTCACTACACAGATTGCTTGGAGTAGGTGTATTTATGTGGGGTGAGGTAGGGTAGAAAATAAATATTTAGTTTAGGAGTGCAGATATTATAAATATAGTGCCCAATAGGACATTGGGCACAAATCCTTCAGCCCAAATCATACAAACTTATCGGGCCTGCAAGTTCATTTGATCCATTCCATAAACTCTAAGTGTGCGACCTCATATGACTCAATTATTCTAGTCATGGACTTAACCTGATTAATCCCATAAGTCGTATTGACCACTAGCAATAGCATGCGACTCCTAAAATATCTGTATTATTAATCTCCAGTATTATTTCATAATTAGTAATTGCATTTTGATTGAAGGACACAATTCCTTCAATTTTGTGTTCAATTTTGTGTTCTATTTCCAAAAAATCCAAAAAGTTGCCATTTTTTCCGGCAGGAGATGAAGAACACTTACAAGAGTTCCCTCTTCAAGGTGATAGATAATCTGGAAGAATTGTGGGTATCCATTGGGTTGTGGGCCGCAGTTCATCTGTGTATGAAATGAAAAGAAAAATGGATGTTTAACCTTGTTTCTGCTCACCTCCCCTTAAGCGCAACGCAGAAGCTTCCTTGAGTTTTCTTTGAACTAGGGTTTTCAAATTCTGCTGATTTGATGGGAACTGAAGTAGGAGAGTCTGCAGTCTAGCGCAACTGCACGCCACGGCTACTGCTCTTTTTTCTTTTCTTCTGCTTTTTTTCTTTTCTTTTACTTTTATATATAATTTATATTATTTTATATTACTGTTTTTATATATTATTTATATTACTGTGATCTTAATAATTTTTTATGTTAATTAAGTTTTTTATCTCAAAATTACGTATTTGTAAAATAGTTAACTATTAGCTTTTCAATAGATAAATAAAATATTTAGACAATTCAAGATATTAAACTTAATAAATAGTATAACACTTTATTAATAACTCTAACATTTTTATTAGTTGTTTAATTTTTAAAATTAATAATTATTTGTAAAAAGATAAATAGCTAATAATATCTCTTAAAATCACTTTCAAGGTTCAAAAAGTATCAACTTTAATATATAAGATATATATATATATATATATATATATATATATATATATATATATAGATATACCGAGTATTCGATACGATAATAAACAAAACAATTATTACTCCGTACAAAATTTGAGAGGAGATGTTATTTCTCTTTTATTATTTTCTCTTTTGAAATAAAAAGAGTAATTTTTTTTAACTATTCGACTATTCAAAATTTACAAAAGCTCTATTTGATAAAATCAATATTTCACTTACTCTAAATTTTACCTTAATGTTGAAGTTTATACTAAAAAATACATATTCATCTTAGCACTTTGATTACTATGTATTATGGACTTAGTTTTATCACTCTCTCTACTACATTCTAAATTTGAGAAAAATAAAATTATGTAAGGATTTTTATTTAATACTCACTTTGTCCCCTTTTATAATTCATGTTTCAAGTTTTACACTATTCACACTTCAACACATTTTGTAGCATAACTTCTAAATAGACCTGGCCAAACTAGGGCTTGGGTCGGGCCAGGGCAGGGCCAAATTCCAAATTCTACCCATTTACCAGAGTCGGGCCAAGCCCTCCCATTTAAAATGGGACAATTTCGCTACCCATATCCTCCTATAAGGGACCTCAGGGCGGCCCTCAACTACTTACTCAGATAAATTAAATATCAGAAATCGGACTAAACCGTGTTACTAAAACATTCAAAACCTGTTTAGTGCTTACAAGCAATTCACCATCCAAAAACACATGTTAAAAAGGTCCAAAATATATGCTTACATAACAATCCTCATAACCGAATTCAATAAAAATGTAGTGTGATGGAATGGAAGGAAGGAGGCTGGAGGCGTGAAGAAATTAGGTTTACAAAGAAATGAGGTTTACACTTTACAACGTCAAAGAGTTAGGCCGCTTGATATTTTTACTTTTACTATTTCTTTAGTTATTTATTAAATTTTATTTAAAACTATAATATTATATTAATAATATAATATCATATATAATATGGGCCGGGTAGGGCCGGCCCTCAGGGCTCTACTCCGATACCATATCCTCTCACTTTAAAAAAGGGCAGGGCAGGGCCGACCCTTATGGGTAAAATCTTCTACCCGTATCCTCCCAAATTTTTGGCGGGCTGGGAGGGCAGGGCGGGCCGGCCCTAGTTTGGCCAGGTCTACTTCTAAAGTATAAGAATAAATATAGGCATATTGGGTCTTGTTTGATTCGTCTTGATAAATACTTTAACATATCAAAATTTTATAATTTTTTGTTAACATATAGTTAGAGATATTGACAATACAAAAATAAATAAAAATTATATTATGGGACGGAGGAAGAAGTAGTTTCATAACCAACAACTAGCTAGATAGATTTGAAACTATTAACTAATTTTTTGGAAAAAAATTATATATAAAACTAGTGGACTATAGGCCGTGCGTAGTGTAGTATTTTTAGTGTTTTCCTGTTATGTCTTTGTATTGTTGATGGTTATGTTCGTAGTTGTTTTGTTTCTTATTTATCTTTCCTTAGGTTTGTTCCCCGTGTTTTCTTGTGTTTGTAATTTTCTTCTTTCTAACACTTCAATTTAATCTCGGTCTAGCAGTTGCTACCCTTGCTATGGACGGGGCACTGTCAACCAATCTACGAATTTTTGTTTGTTTAGTTTAAATGTGTGGGTTGTCTACTCTGATGTGTACATTCAACAACATCAGTAATTTATGTTGTTTGACCAAGAATAGACTACTGATATTTGGTTACGATATTACGATTCTGTGTCTGCCAATTCATATGATATGTTACTGTATGTATAGAATTGGTTACGCATTTTGTAGTAGAGGCACATAATTGTCCAACTCTTTAATAGTTAAAACCGCAATAGGTTAATATTGTGTTTCTTTTGTCTTCAAACTTATTTAATTCACCTCTACTTATCTTTTTGTTGCATTTCTATTTAGCCCATATAGTGAAAATATGTGGTTATAACATAGGTTATGGCCATATGGTATCGTACATAGGTGATTGATTCTTTCGTCCAACTATTCTCAGGTTTCATTGTTCATATTGTTATGGAAATGTGTAAGTATCTTATAATTTATAATAATAAATGTCATCACATGTGTTTTCATTTGATTCGTTTAGAGTATTATTTTCGTATGTTAATGTTTCTTTTTCCAAAATATGAGTATGATTATTAACTATATGGAGTATGCCTCGTTATAGTTATTAAATAGAACTGCAAATAATAAAACGTGAGACTTGATCTTACTCTATTCGGGAGGTGTCTATTTGTTGTATTTTGTGGACATCTCTATTTGCCAATGAAATTATGTTGTGGGTTTCAATATGTTGCTTTCCAAGTTTTTCATTTTTTAAAAATCGAAACATCATTAAATAATTTTGTAGATGTCTCACCCTCTTAGATTCTGTATATAATAGTGTATATATGTATATACATTGTATTGAGAGTTTTGGTCCAGTATGCTATTGATAACTACCATTTTATTGGAGGAATGGTTAATGTCATAAGGCTATTAAGAATGCAAGATGATATGGAGAGTGTAATATATTGCTTTTTCCTTGCCTTATGAAAATTCTAATGAGGATTTGAGGAATCATTATAATTGCACTGCTGTTTTATAGTATTGTGCATACTCAGTTATTCCTTGTTGTTGTCATAAATTGAAAAATGACCATCTTTGAAACTTAACTATTTGTATATTCTATCAATAGGTAACTCCTAACAGACTTTATAGTCGTGCGACCAGCTCGCGTCCTCTCTCATGTGAATACAGATCATAATAGAAATCCTTAATATTCTACTTGTCGTGATTCTTACATCACACCAACATTTCAAAGTTTTCTCTTGATTTCTTCTTGACTTATGCCCTTTTCGTGTTTAAAAGTTGATAAAGTAAAACATGTAGCTGTTAAAGTTTCTATGTTTTTGAATTAGCTAAGCTTGTAGAAGTGTCTTTGTAATTTTTGTTTTTTCTTTGAGAACTTGTCTTTCCTTCTTTTTTGCTGGCTTTTTGCGTCATTGTCACCTCTGTTTCCCTTTGAGATTTATCCCCCTGCAATTGAAGCATTTGTAATATTGTGTTAGTGGTCGTTGTTTTGTTGTTTTCAATTATGTTTTTTTTTCTTCCTTTTGGAATGTTTAATATTCAAAGAACAACTATCCTTACCTGATTATGTCTCATTTAGTATGACGTTAGGTCATCTGTCAGAGTGTTTGTCCATGATTTTTTTCCCTCTTGTTGTCTAATGTATTCCTGTTGTGTTGATTCTAAAATTGTTTCCATTTCAGCTATGTGATTGCCGTGTATCCAACAGGTATGTTCGTTTTTGCTATACCTGGCTCCCTCGTCATATTCCAGAATTCTCATCTCTTTGCATGTGTCCTCGTAGCTCCCAAATTGTATTCCGTCCACTGTTTTTATGTCCTTAAATGATGTCTTACTATATTCAGAAGCATGCGTAGACAGTACTCTTCCCTGTTTACCTTGTTGACGCTGAGTATTCTTCCAACTATGTTATGGGTCTCTTCTGCTTTCCATGTTTCCGAAATTTCATTACATTTGTAGTGATTTGGTGTTTCATTGTATGTGTACCTTCTTGCTGCTGGTGTTGTTCTGTTCAGTTCTACCCAGGAAGTGAACATGGATAGTTGTGTTGTATTTTGGCGCATTATGGCATATTTTGTTCCGTCACGTGTGGGGTCAGCATCTGTTTTTGTTTGGATGTGGAAAAACAGCCTTATCACTTTTGGGGTGCATTTGTGTGCTTTGATTCCGTATATGCGTAGGGTTGTCTTTGTTGCAAACAGTTTCCTTGATTGTAAGTATGTTGTTATTTCATCCACCTTTGGTTCGTGACATTTGTATGTATCTTTTGGCGACTCATTGTTCTGGATTAGATTTATGATGTTTGCCACATTTCCCGTCATTGTGTGTCTTAGCAATAACTTTTTTGTCTTTGAATTACCGCCACACTCCAAACTGATTTCGGTGTTGTATTTTTGCATCAGTGTTCTTTTATATTTTATCATGAACTGACGGTCCAATGTTCCCCCCTTTTTCCAGCCACATTAGTATTTGTGCTTCTGGGATGCCCATTTTGTTGAATTGTATTGTCTCCATACCTAGTGAAATGAATCAAACTGGTTAATTTTTTTTATAAAAAAAATATACAGTATGCGGTAATGTGTTTTACTTCCGAACTCACACGCGTTTGTGTCCCCTATGTTAGGATTTGTTTTGAGGTCTTCTATCAGTTGGTCTAGTTTTATCTTGAACAACTTTACCAATATTTCAGGTCTTTCATCTGTTGTTTGTTCTGATATGTTAGCAATGTAATCGTACATCTCTGTCCAACCTTTATTAGTAGAAAAGGTGATTGATATTGCCATATTTCCCACAAATAGCCGTTGCGTCCATGTAATTTTGTATTGTTTTCCTCGCCCCTCCGTCGAAAGTGGGCGGTAGAATTACCCTTGCGACTAATGTTCTTCTAACCTTGGTGTGTCTAGTTAAGTTGTCATATTCATTGTTGTACATTTGTTCTCGTATGATTTGTTTGTTGCTCTTTATCCATGTCATTTGTTGTGTTTCAATGGCAATGTATGCATCAATCATGTACTGGTGGTATAGTAGTCCTCCTTGTATGAGTGAAGTTCCTTCCCCAGTTCTCTGTTGTAGCCTGGCTGAGTAGTATTGCCTTATATTCAACTTTTGCGGTTGAGTTTGGAGCATCCCTTTTTTCCTTAAGTAACTTGACCATGTGTTGTATCCATCGTCTCCATACGGGAACAACAACGGGTACTGGAGTGACATGTACAGTAGGTGTATCACAAGCACCCTTACATAGCACGAATCGTTATATTAGAGGTTGATGTCATGGTTGTCATGTCTCTCTGTGTTGTCACCCATTATTAGGGATCCTATTTTTGTCACATATGTTTTGTTGTCTTCTACCACTTCCTCTAACCTTACACCATGTAGTTTTGAATGTGTATTCTTTTCCCGGGTTGTTTTTCGCCCACTCCTTGACAGTTTTGAACATCTGCAGTGGTAAATTATTTGCATGTAGCATATCGTTGATTTTTGTAGCTATGTCATTGTCCACTGCATGGTTGTTGTTTTGTTGGATTATTAAATTTCTGGTCCATGTGTTCGCTTCGTTGTGACACTGGTCTTCAGGATTGTTCTCCCATTCGTCATCCAACAATAGTCGTGGTCTGCATATGTGGTAAAACTCACCATATGATTTTAACATATGCATTGTATCGGTTTTCTGTGGTGGGTCTTTAAGCCAACCCTCACACCTGCTCATAGAAAACATCAAGTTATTCGTGCAGATGTTTTTTTTAATGACTTTGCATGTTCGGATCGTCCCTATAGTAGTTCATCAAGGATTGTTGGATTTGTTTTCATTTTTTACAGGATAATCCCTCCATTGTTGCAACATCTTGTTGGTGTGCTTCTTTCCTCATGCCACCCTTTTGCGCTACACCACTTGCATACTTTTGACATCTGGCAATTAGTATATAGTTTATGGTATAAGTTTCTTTGTCTTTTACCATTTTATTATTCTTTATCACTCACATTTTGCTTAGTTTTTATTGTTTTTGGTTTTGGTTCTTATGATGAAAATATAACTACTTGTTGATATTATATCTCTGCTTCAGGTTCTTATTGTATTTTCTGTGTCGTCTGTCATGTCTTCTTTCCTGGACTGTGTATTGTCTGCTTTGTAGTGACTTTGTGTGTCGTGACTCTGTGTGTCGTGACTCTGTGTCGTTGGTCATGTCTTCTTTCCTGGATTGTGATAGACATGAAATTACATTAAAATGTGAGTGATATGTTCTTCACCTTCAGTTTCTTGAGTTATGTACTCCTCTTTTTCCTTCGGTTTTTTTATTCTGAGTCCTCGTAGCAATCATTTGTGTACAATGAACTTGCATTTTATATGGGTGTATTTACGTGTGGTCCACATTTGTCTTTAATGTTTTAGTTTTCTCCGAAATTAATTTTCCTTTTGAAATTGGTATGAAACGTTTTTATTTATATGAGGTGTTATTGCACACTTTAATGCCATTATTTGTGTCGTTGGGTGTTTGGTAATAATAAAAAATTTATTCTTTATTCAGAAAAACCGTTATCTATGTTGCGTTCATCCTTCAATCCCAAAATATCTTGTAAAGTTCTGTTCAAGGCCTCGAACGCATGTGCGTCATTGGTGCCTCATCCCATATAATCAGCTTCACCTCATGTAATAATTGCGCTAGGTGTGTATTTTGTTTGATTCCACATGTACTGTTGTCAAGTACCTCGATTAGGATGAGGAACCTGCTATGAGCCGTTCTTCCTCCTTGTAAACGAAGTGACGTTATTCTTGCACATCAATGTCACTTTGTATTAATTTAGTTAATTTTAATTGAGTTTTTTGCGTTGTTTATTAATAGTGTTAGTTTACATGAGGATGCAACTGCCAGGACAATATCTTCTTTTGAACGTATTTGAGACATTATTGTCTTGTACATGAAGATTTTCCCCGTACTTGTTGTGTTGTAGATAAAGAAAAACTCCCCAGTTTTATGGGTTACCGCGTGCATCACCTTAGCATATATGTGAAGTTGTTGAGAATTTAGTTGGTTGTATAACATCTCATGCATCTCATTTATTTCACTTCAATTGTAAGATAGCTCCTCACGAAGCAACCTATTTTAAATGGTTGAAGCAAAGTCGGGTCTGGTTTTGGTATAAGTGGATAATCATCTAATGATTTCCCATTTTTAGATAGGATGTTTTCTATGCTCACCAGGCAGTAGTTACGTACTTGGGTTTCGTTTAGCTCAAGATGTTGATACTGGAACCCTTTTTTTCATATATTGTATGTCCCGTGATAGCGCCTCCCAGTTTGTGTCCCACGGTTTATGAGGGCTGGCTACGTCGCAGAAGATGAGGATTGTGACAAATATCTCTATAAGAAGCGCTCATGTTACCCATAACCTTGCCTCCTGAATGGCATCTGTCCACTCGTTGTCCTCTTTCAACATCCCACGGGCATAGCATGCTTCTCTAAATGTGTTGTTAAACCTCTCATTCATCATTTTTATATCTTCATATGATAGCGGCTCCTTTACTACATTTAGTAGCATTCGAAGGTAGTAGGGCTCTCTGGCCGCTGGGCACCATTTTCCCTATTGGATTTAGGTGTCCTCATGTGCTCCACACTTTGTCACTGACATCCCACACGTATTTTCTAGGTATTTCACCATACGTGTATTGTCTTGCCTTCGGATCTACATTGTTTAGAGTGAACCACTTTGTGAACATTGTTTTTGTGATATCGTCATGTCTAACCAGATTTCCTAGCAGTTGTGAGTCTGCTATTGTCACGAAGTTCTGTTCAGGAAAATGGTAGATGAGCCGGATAACCGGTGGCTGGCTGTAGTGAATGTCAAAGTCGAAAATACGCCAAGCAACTTCACAAGCGGACTTATATCTGCATTCTAGATATTGTTTTATCTCATTAATGACAATTGGGTGGCTTGATACTTCTCCATCTTGACCCTTGTGATTCTCTACAAAAACAGCAGTTGCTCTATCTGGTCTCTTTGTAATATATTTGAATAAATACTTTATTGCTCTTACATTGTTGCACCATTCAACATTTATGTGGGAACCACACTTAATCAGTAGGTACCGATTATAAGGAACAACATGACGGTTGTCAAACTTGACCTTCCTTTTGAGGACACTACACCTGTTGTTTCTCCGTTGGTAAACAGGGAACCCATCATCATCCAACGTTGTCTCTGCGTAGTATGTCTTTGGAAAGTGTTTTGTGGATTCACCCCCATTCATGCAATGCGAGGTTGGATTTTTCGGGCCGCATGGTCCGTGGAACATATGTTCCACCACAAGTCTATGGCATTATGGGTCTGTTTTCTCGCAAGGAAGCTCAGCATAAATGAAATCATCTATCTCTTTCCTTGTTTTTACTTTGCTGGTTTCTTTCATCCATAAGAGAATATGTGCATGTGGTAGGCCTCGTTTCTGAAACTCAATTGTGTATATGGTTGTGGACGCAGAATATTAGTTCGTTGTTATTTTAAATGTAAACACACTCAAGAGTTTTATGTCTCTGTTTTTTTTGTATTACCCGCATTAGTCTGCCCGAAGATTTTTTTTACGTAAATTATCCATGAGTTGGCTCAGTTTCCTTTTGAATATACGCGTCATCACATCGGGCATGTCATTGGGATGAAGGCCTTCTAGGTCTTGTAGTTTCTCCTTTGCTTCTGGCCATTTAGGGTTGGCTGAGAATGTGACGAATAGTGATGGATTTCCAAAAGTACTACATAAGGTCATTGCATCTTGATAATTTTGTATCATGTATCTTGGTCCACCTATGTAACTTGAAGGGAGAACAATTCTTTGTCCGACTGCTTTTGCGTCTGTATCTCCCTTTGTAACAGCATCATATCGGTTGTTGTATAGTTCCGATCTCATTTGTCTTTGATTAATGTTAATCCACCGCAAACGGGACTCTTCTAAGGAAGTGTACGTGTCCACAATGTACTGGTGGTACAAACGTCTGCCTCTTATCAATGTGTTTGCTTCACAGTCCCGATGTTGCATTCTGTCTGAGTAGAACTCTTTCATAGTAACCACTCCCCTTTTTGTTTGTCTTGGTCCAGAATTGGCATTATACGGGATGTTTATATGGAACCCATCCTCACCATGTGGAAACAGTAATGGGTATTGTAGTGACATATATAATGAGTGTATTTCTGATATCCGGATAGGGCGCCCTTTTTTGCTCTGGATGTAGACATCGTGTGGCTCTGTTCCTTTTCCAAAATCCCCAACAATTAGGCTTGCTATCTCTCCTAATGTTGGTAGGTTGTATTGTTGTTTTTCTTTTTTTCTTTCTCCTATTAGTCGAAGTGTGAAATCAGTAATTTTAGTATTGTGTGCCCAATTCCTTGTCATCCTAAACACTTTTCCAACAACGCTGGTTTCATCCAGCATACTTATCAGGATGTTCACAATGTCTGGGTTGATGTCCGATTTTGTCAGATTCGGACACCCCATTCTGTTTTGCAGTATTGTGTCAAACTCACTGAAATACAGTTAAGCATATCTACGTGGGGCGCTTTCCTCTGGTATCAGTAATTCGATTAGATGGTAATTTTGACCAGATATTCTGAAGGTGTATGGTCCTCTCTTCTTGTTAATTTTGTCATCTATTTGTGCCCCAAAGGATGTAAATGAAAATAGGCTATTGTATATTCTTATCCTCTCCCTGAATGTACTTGATGTTGGGTTGGTTCCCCTAAGCAATCCTTTCAATGGTTCTGGTGTTTCTTTTATCAATGGCAGTATGACTTTCCCTTCCTGACAACCTATGGACGTTGTAAATTGCGCATTTGTTGCTTTTCCTGATTTCTCTTCTAACCACATTTTCGCCCCACAAAATCGACATACATATGTTGGTTCCCCAAGTTTTTCATAGGTTATTGAAGCTCCTGTCAGTATCATCACATCAACCGGTCATTATGTGATACTTTGTTTGTTTGTTTTTTTAAATTGAATCCAGCTGAAACACACCTGTTGAATTACGGGCTGCATGTTATTTTTTTGGTTATGGTGGTCTCCAAAGTTGCTCTGTACATGAAAACCATTTTTTTTGTTATACAATAAAACCGAACGTTATTCAGTGACCCTTTGATCTTACTCTTTTGATCGTTTGTTCTCTAATCCGTTGATTGTGTTGTTTCTGTCGTGTCTTTCATGTTGGTTACAAAAAAAGGTTGTAACATATACTTGTTTCTCAAAATTTATTTTTATCAAAATTTATTCTGCTTTCTATCACCAATTAACGTGGTGTTTTTTTGTGGTACAATAATCAATACCTTGTATATCTCTTGTTAGTACCAACGCGCCGAAGGTTACAACCCTTCCATCTCGTCCTTTGATATATGTTTTGCGAAACTGGAGGAGGTATGACTTCCATGTTACTGATGTATCCCTACCTGTATGGTTTTAACATTTTAATGAACACCTTTGTTTGTATATAATTTTCACTGTTATTTGAGCCCGTTTTTCCTTTTTTCCAAAGTCGTCTCTGTTTTGTACCCGATTCAGTGTTTACAACATCAAGGTGTATCCCGCAGAATGTCTGGTATTTCCCATCGGTCCGTATCACGGTCTTTTGGCGTAGCTTGATGGTTGTTGTTCTATCTTTGTTTCCTTCTGTTGGTCCTATTTGTTCCAAATTAGCCAGGCGTACAACGGTCAAGAGATATTCAGCAAAAATGTGCCTTGACTGTGTGAGTTGAGTTACCTGTCTCTTTATTTGGTCCCATTAAGCTTGTCATTTCAGAGACCTTTGTCCTACCCTCATCCTTGGTTTCTGATTAGTTTTTGTGAAAAAATGGTTGAGTAGGTGTTATCCATGATCAAACCACAACATTGGGGTTAATCAAGGTTTGTTTTGTAATTACATTTTACCTGGATTTTGTGTTTCTTGCAGCATTGTCAGTGCACAAGGAAGGACAAAAGGATTAATTTAATTATCTTTCCACAAGGAAGGAGAAAAGGTATTCTAAATACATCCAGATATGCTCTTCAAATATAACATATAAATAACACGACAGTTGAAATCTTGAACGAAATTTCAAAAACAACGGTGGTGAAGAACAACAGAAACACAAAACGCATTATTGTGTATGTTTCAAAACCATAAGATCACAATCTTCATAACATTCTTCCGTACTTTTTCAAATAAGCCCTACACGAAACATCAAAATCTCTAGCTAAGAACAACATATCGTATGTCTCCCCAATTCCAATAACAACATTTGAAAGTGCCTGCGTAGCCTGAATTTTTGAAAAAACGGATTATATAGGGGACAAATAATATCAACATTAGGAAAATGTCTGGAAAATTAAAAAATTTATGTCATCCATAAGATCTTTCGTTGTTTCTTTAGAAGTTGGAACCATTGCACCAAACAAATTCAAGTTAGCAAGGGCTTCTTCTTTCAACGCAAACGTAGAAGTCATTTGTTTATCTCCTTCAATTAACATTTTCCGTAGAACACGTCTCGCTCCTTGAGTAATAAAATCGCATAAATAACACAACCAAAAAGCATGATCGACGACTAAAAAATATACCTAACAAACAACCATCATATCGGTATTAACATACTTACCGGAAAAACACTCAGATAGGATTTGTTCCACTTTGACCATAATTTGTCAATAAATAAGAAACATATGCGAGATATATAATTATACAACAAAGATTTTGAAAAATAACCACAAAGGAAAACTAAATATTATTTCGGTTTATTTGGTCAGTTGGTGTTGAATATTTGTATATATGTACCTAGATATATAGGTGAATTTATGTTATACCATGGCAATACGTTTTTATATTATTTGTGGGTAAAGTGTGTGTAAGTTTAATGTAGTAGTCAATTACATGACATTATGGAGTTTGATTTATCAAACAAAAGATCCGGTGAGGATGCCTTTAGAAAGAAGGAGTGAGGATCAATCTCCACCGTCCGTCACGTTTTAATCTCGTCCGTCCGTTTTTCCCTTTCCTTTCTCTTTCAACGATAAAAATTCAGCGGCTCTCTCCCGACCTCTTCTTGTCGCCGACTTGCTCCTCCGTAGATCTCTCCATCACATCGCTCGAATTTGACGAATTCGTTCTCTATAGAAGAAGGAAAGCGGCAAAAATTCGGTAGAGGAGAATCATCCTCCATCGCCGCCATCGTATTCTTCTCATCGAATCCTTCTTCTTCTCGTTTACTCGCCGCCATTGTTGTTCTTCGGCTGTTCTTGGTGTTCCTTAGGCGAGAGTGTGTTCGACAGTGCTCGCGCCACTGTGTTTTCTCTTTTTGCGTTTGTCGCCGGCCAAATCTAATGTCCTTCGTGATATGGATAATGCTTCTCCTAATTTAGGTTTAGATCTGTACTGTGTGTTTGATTTGATTGTTGTTTCTTCATATATATTGCATTTCATTACAGTATCAATATAATGTCTCGGATTTCTGGATTTTTGTACGTGATTTGGTTGAGTGATGCACCTTTTACCATTGAGTGATGCACCTTTTACCATTGAGTGATGCACCTTTTAACAATTGAGTGATGCACCTTTTAATAGACTACGATGCACCAGTTGAGAATTTTAATGATTCGTGTGCATAATGCATTAATGTTCATTGGCTGATGCACCTTTTACCTTTGACTGATGCACCTTATAATATGTTATGATGCACCAGTTGAAAACATTGATGATTTCTGTGCATAGTGCATTATTGTTGACGAGGCGAATTTGTCGTGTGCCAAGTCAAGTAATCCTAACATGCAAACTAAGTAATATAGTACGCAAGTAAGGGTCGAATCCCAAGAGAATCAGTTTATCAAATTCTTAAGTTATCACAATGACTAACCAATAAACGTAACCAAAGGGGGGGGTTTTGTGGTTTTGATACGAAGTATCGAATGTCAACTTGGTTTTAACAAGATTAAGCGAAGTGTTCCACTTAGCGATTATCCACAATTAGATTAACAAGTTGATCATAAAATCCTTTTTATCCTTATGTCAAGTTCTCAAGTGATCGTTCTAATTCCTGTTCTTGAATAGTTATTAGTCCAACTAGTCCTAATAACCCTTACTCGATTATAACCTCGAAACTATCGAAATTCAATAACAAAGTAGCAATGCATTCAGGAATAGATAGATACATGCAATATCATGGACAACTAGTCGGATACTCGACACGTACTCAACTCTCTTCTCTAATAACAATCACAACTAGTTCATGCAAATAGATTGTGCTACACAACAAGTATGATAATTCAACTAGAAGTATCAAACTCTAGCAATATGAACAAGACACAACTAACTTAGGTGATCAATCTAAAGAAGTAAATCTAGTTCATCGACAATACAAACAAGAGAGTTGAGACAATCAAAGAGTAGACAAAAGGAAAGGATAAACTCACAACTTGTTGAATCCAAAAGCTTCAAACGCCAAGTGAAACAAAGGAACTTTAGCAACTCATAAGTTTGTGAAAACTCTTCCAAAAACTTAAGCAAAAACAAAGGTTAGATGATCAAGAATGATCATCCACTACCTATATAGTATTCAGCTGATGTAACAGCCTAATTAAGGTCTAAAAAAACGTATGGAAAGTTACAAAATTAAACACAAATTACTTCAAATGGCAAAGACTTCAATTTGATTCTTCTGTCGAGGAACCGCACCCGCGGGTTGAGAGCCGCGGGCGCGGTTTTGGATTTCTTCAGCTTCTTCTGGATGGCAGAGGGCCGCGGGCGCGGCTTGAGACCCGCGGGCGCGGCTTGATCTTTCTCGAATGGGTTGGCTGAAAGTGAGAACCGCGGGTGCGGCTTGATACCCGCGGGTGCGGTTTTAGCCTTCCCGAATCCTTTTCTGAGGATGAAACCCGCGGGTGCGGCTTGAGACCCGCGGGTGCGGTTTGTTGTCTGAGGCAGAATTGCTGATTTCTTCAAGTCTTCGTCTTCGTCTTCGTCTTCAGCAGCTTCTTCCTTATGCTTCAATGTTTCCAATGCTTGTATCATCTCTTGGAATCTCGTATGTAAATCTTCTCTCGAACAGCTCCATGATACAGATACATAGGAACAAGTAACATAATCCTATACAAAACTAGCTAATAATCCATAGTTGCGGTATGTAAAACACCGCTTATCAAACTCCCCCATACTTAGACCTTGCTCGTCCCCGAGTAAGCTAAAAGAAACTTACTTTTTTACAATAATCACTCAAAGATCTCAGGAAGTATGAAAAAGAAAGAAACTACAAATTACTAACACATTTAGTATACAAACAATATGATGAGAAAGAAATCTATCAAGTTTGGTCTTCCATAGTGGTTATCATGCAAAAATTTTTGTCCTAAGACACTCATGTCACTCATATTGCCTAGGCGCCTCGAAAAGGTTTTCACCCAGCCACTCATTTCATTTTCAATCTCACCATTCCTTACCGCCCTCAAGTCCTTTTTTGCCAAGCCTAATGCAAGCCGAACTACCCGCTTATTGCATGGATTTTTCCATCCCAGGATTTTCATTTGCCTTTTTTTCGTATTTTTGTGGCTTTTTCTGTTTTTAATTCCATGCAAAGTACAAACTTGATTAAATAAAACCGAATGGAAATGACAATGAAATAAAACTACTCTAGGATAAGCAATGAACTAATTTCCCTCCCACATACTTGTAGTGCACAATGCCCTCAGTGTGTAAGACATAGAAAAATAATGAGGAAGAGAGAAAGAAGCTCACTGATCCGGGTCATCCCGGTTTGGATATTCGGGCCAACGAGCATGCATGTCGAGCCGTAAGTCATCCACCGACTGCTGCAGCTTCTCAACATTCTGGTTCACCGTCTGAACCGACTGGTAGACATACTCAATCCGCTTGAAAAGACGCTGCTCCCAAGGTACGTCAGCAGGAGCTGCAGAAGACGAGCCTTCGCCCCATTGCCTCTGAGGCTGAAAATGAGGGGCAGGCTCCTGGAAGTCGTCATCATCATCATCCTCAAGGTCAGCTGGCTGCTGATCCAGCTGCGGAACCGGCTCCTGTATGCTGATCCCACCGCGAGCTCGTCGTCGAGCAGCTGCACGAGGGGGAGCGGGTGCTGGGTTGAGCCTAAAAGTATGGGCTGGCCCATAAGCAAAATCCTCGGTGAGAGCAATCTCGGGAGGACCGAGCCAAACCCACATCCGCTCGTCTTCATTGACTGTAACCGACTTGAGCCACCTAAGTCGGGTTTGCAGAAACGTGGTATCCAGCAAATAGGGACCCATTGAGGGGTCCGGACTACCTACGCAGTCAAGCGTCTCCCAGTCGGGGACGACAGCCTCTAGGATGAGGGTGATCATGCCACCCAAAGTAATCTGTCCCCTCGGTTTTGAGCGGGCTGTCTTACAAGAGTGAACAAAAAGTGAGAGCCAATCCGGAATTACCTGACATTCCGGCATGAGAGCATACAGATACTTCAGCTGGTAGGCAGGCACCTTGTTCACCTCAGAAAGCCCAAAGAAGGCCATAGAGAGAGCCCGCTGTGTCAGGCGGAGACATGGATGGGACATCTTTGCATTATAATCATTACCGTGGGTATCCCGAACTTGTCCCGTCCATGTGTACCAGACCTGTGTAGGGCTGGCACCAACTATAGTATCATAATCTGCAGAGGGAATTTGAGAGATTCCCAAGATGTGGCGCAGCTGTTCAGCCTGAACTGTAAAGGACCGTCCATTGTAGATGAACTGGATGGCCGAGATGGAGGTGGTCTCTGAGACGTTCTTGGACTTGAGGCTTGCCAGAAACTGATAGGTAGCCTCGGCATGAGTGGGGGCTGACCTGTATAAGAAACCCTGCAGCCCTGCGTGCTCTAGCATGGCTTCAGTGCATGCAGACATACCCAAATCATCGAGGGTACGTGGATGAAAAAATCTCGTGGCTACACACTGCTTAGCCCTTAAATAAGCTAAGTTGGTCTGAACCTGTTGTTGCCACAGATCATTTTTGTGGCCTCGGGATGTTCCTGCTGCAGCCATCAGAGTGTATACGCAAAACAAATGCTACCACAAATCCGCACACAACAAATATACCACACAGCAGCAGCAGCACAATAGCAAAAAGCCCTCCCCGAGGCGTAAGCAAATCAACAATGATTAGTGCGGTTGGGAGAAGACTTACTGAAATCAGTAAAATGGACGCAGAGGTGGAAACCGCGGGCGCGGGTGGGGGGCCGCGGGTGCGGTTTTAGCCTTCCCGAATCCTTTTCTGAGGATGAAACCCGCGGGTGCGGCTTGAGACCCGCGGGTGCGGTTTGTTGTCTGAGGCAGAATTGCTGATTTCTTCAAGTCTTCGTCTTCGTCTTCGTCTTCAGCAGCTTCTTCCTTATGCTTCAATGTTTCCAATGCTTGTATCATCTCTTGGAATCTCGTATGTAAATCTTCTCTCGAACAGCTCCATGATACAGATACATAGGAACAAGTAACATAATCCTATACAAAACTAGCTAATAATCCATAGTTGCGGTATGTAAAACACCGCTTATCAATTGTTCACTGGTTGATGCACCTTTTAGCTTTGACTGATGCATCTTATTTTAGGATGTGATGCACCTAATTATAAGATTGACCAAACAAGCTATTCTACAACCAATTTTTTAAGTAGACGGTGCAGTGTATGATTCTAGTGTTGAGATTGATGAAAGAAAGCGTTTGTTGGCCGAAATGATGACATAAATGTATTCTTGTTTTGACATTGTTGGTGATGACATGGATAGATTGAAAGAGTTTTTAGCTATTTTAAAGGATCAAAAGGCTGCATTCACAAGATCTGAAGTAGTTGATCCTTCTTCCTTAACACCAGCTAGAAACTACAAGTTTGAGAAATTTGTTGGCCCGTTACCTGATCAAGTAAATATCCATCCTCTTGAAATGACAAAGAACAAGTTCAAGAAGAGGTGTATTAAAGGTGGCCAAGAAGTTGGAATTGAAAATTCCAAGAAGAAGAAAAGGGTTTGTAAAATTTATAAGAGGTCGGGACACAACATTACTACTTGTCCTCAATATGTCCATTAGTTTCTCTGAGCTTTCATTGTAATTAGTTATTAACCAGATATTTTGGTAATGCACCTATTAGTTATGGATGATGCACCAATTGTATCTCGGTGATGCATCAATTGCATCTCAGTGATGCACCAACGTTTATTAACAATACATAGCACCTTGTTTGCTTGACTGAATTAGTCTTGATTTTATTTTTCAATTTTTTATCCATTCATTTTCTGTAGCTTATTCATCCATCGATTATCATTGAGTGATGCACCAAATATCACTATGTGATGCACCATTTTCAATTAAGTGATGCACTACATTTCATTAAGTGATGCACAAACTATATATTCGGTGATGAATCAATTTTTATTCTGTGATGCACCATTTTCATCATGTGATGCACCAACAAACAACTACTCATGCATTTTCTGTCATTGTGAGTCATCAACAACCACAATTTTCATGTGCAAACCACAAATACCTAAAAATCAAACTTGTCTTACAACCTAAAAAACAAACTTGTTTTCTAAAACCAAATATGTCTTATTACAAACGAAATTGTTTACAAACATCCAAATTGTTCACATCTTCCTATTTCATCCCTACATCTTTCTACTCTTTACTTTGCACGTCCACGTCCCTTGTCGGCATGTGTCAATTTCTTCTCCACTTTCTGTTATCATTAAAAAGAACACATATATAATTAATAAAATGGCAGACAATAGATATATCCTTGATGCACCAACTCTTACTAGGTGATGCACCAACAAACACTGGGTGATGCACCAACACCCAATGGGTGATGCACTAACACCCACTGGGTGATTCACCAAAACCAAATGGGTGATGCACCAACTCACACAGATTATTAAAAAAATGGCAAAATGATTAGTGTTTACCATTAAGTGGAGTTGTTTCTCCATGATATTCTGATGAAGTTGATGGTATTTCCTCTTCTTGTGCCACTATTAAACCATAGACATATATATCATTAATAAATAGCAGCCAATACCTATGCATCAATGTACCAATAGACATCAGCCCATGCACTAATAAGCAACCACTCATGCATTTTACAATAATTATACATGCGTTTCTACAAACGTACCAGTGTTTATATGTGGTGGATAACTTAATGATTAGTGTTCCATATCTTAGCTCTTGTTTCTTTCCTACATTTTATACATAAAAAATATTCTTGTGTGATGCTCCAACACACACTAAATAATGCACCAACACAATTATTTGATTCAGTACATCACATACCATGCACAAAATACATTTGATGCACCAAAACACAATGGATGATGCACCAAAATAAAGTGGATGATGCACCAAAAGAAAGTGGATGATGCAACAAAACAACGTGGATGATGCACCAAAACACAGTGGATGATGCACCAAAACCAATTATATGTTTCAACAACACATTCGATGCACCAACGCCTCATATCTGTTAAAGAAAATGCATAAAAATTATATCAAGTGACAACACATGCAATTTCAAGGATCTATACACAGTTATTCTAGATCTATTCATGCATACTGTATAAAATCCATAAACATATGATGAAGTGATTAACAAATGGAGTTTACAACCAAAATTCTTAAGTCGAGTTTATACCTGGGGTTCCAGATGCTATTTTTGACCTCATTGTTGTTGTTTTGTTTGTTGTTGTTGTTGATTTGTGTTGTCGTCGCTGAAATCTCCGTGAAATTGCTTGGAATCGCGTTGAAATGGCTTCTTCTTCCTTCTAGAGTTTGTGAGCGAAGTCGGCTCGAGAACTCGAAAGAGGAAGCGAGATTGTAGTGGAGGTGGTCAAGCGAGAGTGAAAGAACGAGAGATCGTCGTCGATCGAGAGAGAAATCGAGTGCGAGAGTTGCGAGCGAGAGAGAAAACCGGAGAGGTTTTTGGAGAAGACGAACAATATTTTTTTAGCGTGAAAGAGAGAATGGCAGCCGTAACAAGCTTTATATAGTGCATGTATCAATGGGCCCCACCACAATCCTCCTTTAGTTGCTGGCCCTTGGATCTTACCCCATCCTTCAGATGAAGTAGATCCTAGGGGCGTCCTCACCAGAATTGCATCCCATTTTATTTGAGGTAAGAGGATTCGTTCATCAATTGTGTATGTTTATTTTACGGGAGCCTTTAATACACCGATGGTTTTTGTTTTTGAGCCGTTCTATTGAAAACGCTATAATCCGGCGCTTTCGATTCCTTTTAGAAAAAGATGAACGCTACTATACATAGCGTTCGGGTATGCCGGCTCAAAAATGAGATTTATTGGTCCAATTATAACCCCCTTATTTTAGCTACATATTAATCTTTATGATTCCCTAATTGAATTCAAACATTCAATTGAAACGTACGTTTTTGCTAACGAAAAGAGTTGATTCGATTTATCATAATTATAAAAAATTATCAATATTTCTTTACTTTTTAATTTGTTCTTGTATAACCCATTTTTAAATTTAAAAGGAAATAACACTATGTAAGATGGTTAAGATTATGCTCAGTAATAATCTTTCTAAAAATTGCAAACGAAAGAGTAATATATGAGATTTGTGTTTTCTAACGTACTTAAATAAGATTTGAAGGAGAATAATAAAACAATTTTTCATATTATAAAGTTATAAAGTTATTTCCTACTTTATCTTGGTCAATCCCGTGTAAGATTAGAGAATTAATTTTATAATCCTAAGTGTTTTCATTACGTTAAGAATAAAAGAGGAAATAAATAACCATCAAATTTCTTTTTTTATATTATAGTTACGATGAATGAGAGATATTGAATAATTTGAACTCTTAATTAAGATTCAATGCCCCACATTTAAGGTGTTAAGAATTACCGATGGAGAACTTTTATATATATTTAGATTAGATTTAGATTGATTATTTATGAGTATCTCTAAAATTATATATACCCTGATCATGAATTTGACTAGTACAACCCTAACCAAGATAAGTTCCGAGATTTAGGTAAGGGAGAATCGATATTCCAACATTTAACTTCCAACCCATTATTGATCAAACCCCAAACGAAAACCCTAGCCTAGATGAGAACGATCGAAAACCCATCTTGAGAAATCGGGAACGGAATCGAACCCTTCATCCATCTCCAACATTTCAACACGTTGCAAGCTCGGTATCGTCATTGCAGAGGCCGCAGAAGGTGACGCCGCCGTCAGTTGCTAGAGCTCTGAATTTGGCGACTTCAGAGGTGGTGCCGCCGCATAGGGCTCAAGTTGAGGAGACGGATGCGATGGTGGAGGCGGTACCGAGGACGTTTAGGGTGTAGAGGTATGAGAGGAGGAAGAGGTTGGTGAATTGTTTGAACATAGACACCGGGAAAAGAAATCTGTATTTGTTTTTAGTGATGAATCAAACATTGATACAGTAGTTGATACAAGGGATTGATACAAAGATCCGGAAAGGTTACTTACTGCTAGAGTTGAACGGTTGGAATGTGAGCTGCTGAGCTTTTTTTTGCTCTTGTTTTTATGTGTGTACTGTTTTTGCTGAGGTTTCCTTGCTCAGCTCTAGCTATAATAGTTGGAGAAATAGAAAAAAATTAAGCCCATCTCATGATATAGCAAAAAATAGCTCATGGCCCAATTGGACAACGCGCCTCACGCGTTCGTCATACGCACTTCTTGTCGTTTTTCTCTGGGTTTCTCACAGATATTCATGTTCTTCTATGAAATGCACTAAACTTAAACCTCAGTAAGATTTCTTCTCAGTTTTTCACTAATTTTGTGCTTCCAATTTGACAGACTCAGCTCAGAGGATTTCTTCGAACAATTGACATGGAGGATCATGTACCAATTGGTAAATTAACTATCCCGCAGGCTTTTTTAGATGGCGGAGGCTCTGAACTTAAACCCCAGTGAGTATTCTCTACTCTGAGCTGTCGTGAAAGAGAGTTTCTTAGCTCTAGTTGATGCGTATTTTTGAAGCAACCACTTACCAAATCTGTTGTCATGCACCACGATCTTGATGATTGATTGGGGGCTTGATTTCATTCATGACATTTTATCACAATCTGTTAAATAATTTGCAAGATATTCGCGAATTCCCTTTCAACTGGTTTACATATAGGTTCTCATGAGTCTTTGCCTTCTTTGAAGGTCAAATACAAAGTGATTTAAGTAATTTTATCTTTTATTGCATTCCATTCTTTGATCTTCATTGCTATCTACGTCTAAGATGGATTTATTTATCTGTATATTAAGCTTTAGGCACTTTAGGGGATAGTAGTGGACTGTTGAGCTCTTTAGATGGTTATCCTTGTACTTCTTTCTACACCCTGTTCTTTTTGTAATCAGATTTACCCAGTCAAACTAAGTTGAACAATTATGGTTCTCTTGTCGAAACGCTGTAATTGTAACCTTCACATACTCTTCTTCTTTCGGTTAATATGGGAGGTGACTATATAACATTTAGAGTTTAGTAATTCCTCAGGGAGGACATGAGCTATGCGTTGTTACGGAATGTGCTGAATTTTTTTTAAGATGGAAACTTCTATGACCTCTTTTTGGACCAAATATGTATCAAATTTTATCATTTTGATTCTGGTTCCTCTAGTGTTTTCCTTTTCAATGGTGCTCAATTGGGAAAAGAAATTGAATTCGTCAGTAGCAGCAATACTTATCTGATGTTAATTTTTCTCTCTGTCTGGGCTGCCATCTAGTGAGATGAGATATGTGGTTCTTGTGGCAACAGGAAGCTTTAATCCTCCAACTCATATGCACTTCCGAATGTTTGGTAGGCTTTATTGTAATCGTAGTCTATGTTTTATATTTAAATTCGCATATTATGCGATATGCTCGCTGAATACATAAAAAAATTGTTGTTGAATTTATATTGACTAACTGAAAGACAGTAATGTCTTAATGCTTTTATATGTTCTTTTCTTGCTTAGAATTGGCAAGAGATGCAATGCTTTCTGAAGGTTATTGTGTTATTGGAGGCTACATGTCACCAGTCAATGATGCATACAACAAGAAGGTAAGTAGCTTTCTCTATGTTTCTTGTAAAATTTTAGCAGTGAACACTAACAAAAATATTAGCTGCTAGTACACCAACTATAAATTCAAGAAATGTTTGACACTCTTGTAAGCTGGTTTCTCTTCTCCTTCAGGGTCTTGTATCTGCCAATCACCGTCTTCAAATGTGTAATCTTGCTTCATGGACCTCAGATTTCGTTATGGTTGATCCATGGGAGGTAATTCTTTTATAAATCTTCTAATAACTTCATAGTTCTTTTGGGCTTGTCGGTTCACATCCTCCCGACAACTGTCAGGGAATGGATTGTCAACATCTAGCCTCCCAGAACCGCTACAGTGGAAACACACTGGGATGTTTGTTGTTGTGATAACTTTCCTTTTTAATTTTTAGAAAAATGGTTAGCAGATGAGCAGATCACTTCTTTTCTTTATGTACAAAACCTTCACTTGGTATACTTGTTTGGAGACGCGTAAACTGTTCCTTGTTTTTTGGATCGTTTACTGTAATATATAATTGTGACAAAAAGTTAGTGCAACAGTATATTAGTAGTAACTAGTGAGTAAGTAGTAAGTATTCTGGACTGAAGTTCAAAAGCTAGTGCTTAGTACTCCCTCCTTGATGAAATAGTTTGCTCGCCAAAATGGTGAATGTGTTTTTACTTGATCTCTTGTATTGCCTAAACTATGTTGATTAATTCATACAAAAAGCGTGTTCATTCTTCATTGATCTTTTGTTTCAAAAAGGTTGTCTATGATTGGGTTATTTACCCTTGTGTAGGCAAACCAAAGTGAGTATCAAAGGACATTAACTGTTTTGTCAAGAGTGAAAAGTAGTTTGACTCGGGAGGATGGAAAACATTATGCTGGAGGTATCATCTAAGTGGACCATGTATGATGTATGTGTGTACTCCGTGGGTTTTGTTTTATAATCTTAAGTGACTAATCTTTATAATATTTAGGCTCACTTAAAGTCATGCTCTTGTGTGGCTCGGATTTACTCCAATCATTTGGAGTTCCTGACTTGTGGGTCCCTGAACAGGTTTCTACTTCATGCCACCTGCTAATGATATATCATTGTATTGGCCTCCTCCATTCGTAATGTAGTGAAGTTGAGATTGGCTTGTAGGTATTAATCTGTTGATACATCCTCGTTCTGTAGATCCAAACAATATGCAGAGATTATGGCGTTGTTTGCATCAGGAGGGAAGGTCAAGATATTGAGAGAGTCATTTGTAACAACAACATACTAAATGAGTTTAAGGTATTTTTAGCAACATAATCTATTTTATGTTCTTTCGTGTATAATTTCTCTGAACTTAAAATAAATTGTGTACATACTACAGCATAATATCAAGATCGTGGATGATCTCATCCCGAACCAGATCAGCTCTTCAAGAGTAAGGTGAGCTAGATTTCTAACGCCGTATTATACATACACATTTTTTGTAGCATTTTCCTAGTGACATTAACATCTATTTATCTCTTACAGGGAATGCATTTCCAAGGGACTATCTGTCAAGTATTTATTACCGGACAACGTGATAAACTACATCAAAGAAAATCGTCTCTACTCAGCTCAACCCGACTCTTGAGGTTTGTCCTGCGGAATGATGACTGCTTCTACAATGAAACATTTGTACTAATTGCAATTTTATGCTTTCGTTGGTTGCGTTTAGTTTCATCCTACGTCGTCATGTTATTGAGCCTAGCTCGATCATAATTCTCAACTGCACATGCATGTTTATATGGAATAGTTACCAGACAGCTATAATAAAGGCAAAAGCTATACGCACTACATTTTGCAACTTTCCACACTACATTGTCGTACGCCCAAAATGGGCGTACGCTGGTTTTGGGCGGACAGTGCAAAATCCCAACATCGAATGTGAGGCAAAATACAAAATACGGTATTATGTATACGGGCGTACAGTATAAATTTTAATAATATAGCCGTTTGAAAATAGCCGTTGGGGAAATACAATTTTTTACTCGTACGCCCATTATGGGCGTACGCCCATAATGGGCGTACGAGTAAAAAATTGTGAGTAACGGCTATTTGTCCAAATTCAGAAGTGACCGTTGGGGTATATTTTGCCTGTACGCCCATTATGGGCGTACGCCCATAATGGGCGTACGATTGTTTTTATCCCAACGGCTATTTTTTCAGAATATGACCGTTTGAGATGTAGTATGTGTATAAATGTAGGAACTTCGGATGGATGTTGAAGTCAAAAATGTCAAATAGGAGAGTTACAAATTTGAGTGATGGTGAGGAGTTTGAATATGTGACGGAGATTGAGTATGGGAGCGGTGAAGAGAACGAGTATGTTGAAGAGAACGAGCATGGGAGTGACGAAGACGATGCGATCGTGGATGAGAAAGAGTATTTTAGTGAACCCGACGACGGGATGTGGGACGACGATACCGACGAAGAAGGAGGAGACTTCGACGCCGGAGATTTTTCGGTTAGTAATTAATTAGAATCGTTTCGTATTTATTTACGTTATTTAGTTGCAAATAATTTGTAGAAGTGATAGTTTAGATTGATGTGGACTCGTAGTTTTAAGTTTTAGTTGTGATAAATATGGTAGTTTTTATTAATTATAGGGTATGGATTACTATGATTCGTTTGATACCGAAGAAACGTTTCCTACTAAGGAACACTTGAGGCGTTGGGTTCAGAGTATTGGTAGACAACTTATGATGGTATTAGTGACTCGCCATAGCAATGAGCGTCAAATGAATATAATGTGTTCGCATGCTGGAGTGTATAGATCAGGGAAAAAGAAAAGAGAGGATGGCGAAACAGAGGAGGTTGTTAATACAGAGCGGGATAGTAGGGATAAGAAGTCGGATTGCAAGTTTGAGATCCGAGGATATAGGTTCAGGGCGAGGGATGCGAGAGATGGATGGTATGTGAAGGTAAAATACGGACAACACAATCATAAGCTTTGCACTAGCTTCATTGGCCATCCGTACATGGGTCGAATGACGCCGAATGAGGTGAAATTTGTGACGGTATGTGCGAACAGCTTGACTACGCCGTCTGTTATTGCTACTCAGTTGAGTGCGGCCTTTCCAGGGAATACGACATCCACAAAACAAATCGCCAACTTTATTCAGAAGATGCATTTTGAGGATCGTGGAGATTTGACTGTTACACAATGGACCTTGAAGTTTTTGAAGGAGCGCAGCTATGTAGTGCATCCCCTCTGCAAGAAGAAATCAAACGAGGTGGAAATCTTGTTTTTTGCCCATCAAGACTCGTTGCACTTGTTGAAGATGTTTCCGTACGTCGTGGTTATTGACGCCACATACAAGACGAATAGGTACATAATAGTTGTATATCAAAAAAATTTTGTTTAAATATATTGCATATGCCTCTTCCTTCATTATTTAAATATATTATGCAGGTATAAAATGCCTCTTGTGGAGATTGTCGGTTTCACTTGCACGCATAAGACATTCAACATTGCATATGCATTCACGGGTAAGGAGGAAACAATGCACTACTTGTGGATAATTCAGAGGCTTAGAAAGTTGTTTGAGGATGCCGGAGTAATGCCGACTGCAATAATGACCGATCGAGAACTAGCTCTCATCACTGCAATCAAATATGTGTTCAAAGATCTTCCGGTTCAACACCTCTTGTGTTGGGTTCATATCAAGCACAACATCGAGGTAAACGCTACCAGAATTTTGAAAAATAAGGAATCGGTGAAAAGGTTGTGCTCGCAAGTATGGAGACTTTTTCTATCAAGAACGGAGGAACGATACGAGGAAAGACTGCTAGGATTGAGAACATCTTGGAGAAGCGGCGTCGTCGGATACATTGAAAAGGTGTGGCTTATCCCTTATAAGACAAACATTGTTTGCGCATGGACGGAACACAATCTTCACTTCTTCACGAGGACCTCAAACAGGTAATTTTTTTTTAACTTACTTAAACGTTTCCGATTTATTTATTAGTTTGATTATGTAACAGTTGTTTTACTTAAACGCGACATTGAATGAATAAAACATAGGGTTGAGGGAATGCATAAGGTGTTGAAGAAAATAATCGGTTCAAGTATAGGCGGTTTTAATCGAATGGTTGTGAGGATCCATGCAGCCATCGAGGGCCAGATTGTGAAGGTGAGGGCCACCATGGAAGAGGATCGGATCAAGACACCCGGGGTTTTCAGACGAATGAATCCACAAGTGAAATTGATATTTCGGCATCTATTCCATAATGTGTCTGATAGAGCGTTGCATAAGTTGTGGGATATATGGGAGGATATAAAGGCGAAGAATTATGAGGAACATTGCGAAGATTACTGGATGCGAGAATGTCAAGGCCTACCGTGCATCCACGAGATGGTGCAACATATTATTCAGAAGAAGCCATTCAAGCTCAATCAGATTCACAGATTCTGGAGGCAGCTACAATGGGATAGGATTGAACTTGATAACGGGGAGGTAGAGATTGGTGTACCTCAGACCATGCGGGAGTTGAGATTCATTGAGCTCAACGATAGATGGCAAAAGGGGGAACTTCCTGAAAGTCAGTGGTCTCAGATAGCGGACTTGTACACAATGTTGGAGTATCCACATCAAAGTCTTGCGTTGGAGCCGACGGGAATCAAGGATCCTGGCAGACCAAGAGGAGCGGTAGGAAAGAAGTGGGGAACCGAGAGAGAGATGAGCGCGTTTGAGTACGCAAGGGAAGAATTAGAGAAAAATGATGCTGCGAAGGTGAAGAATAAGACGGTTAGAGGAAAGGGAAAGGGAAAAGCAACGGCGGCACAACCTACTTTCAACGAGCCTACTATAATGAGGGAGTTTGAAGTTGTTGGGTGCACTGCGGCAGAGGCGTTTGGTCATTCAAGTGGCACTGGTGGAGAGGGGTTCGGATTATCAGGTTGCACTCTTACAGATGAGTTCCCTCAGCTAGCAATGACGAAATGTGGGGTAGACTTCGGGGTTGACAATGTTGATCTCTTCATGTTTCCATACATTGTAGATGCACAAGACGTAAGGGCGGATGGACACTGTGGATATCGGTCACTAGCCATGTTGTTGGGGCATCACCAACAAGAATATCCTCGCATTCGCATGGAACTGACTACGGAGCTGTTAGAGAACAGTGATATCTACAGACGAGTCATGACCAGACTACGCCCGGATTTGGCAAACAACTTCGACGCTCTTGTTCAAGAGGTCAACTATAGCAGATCACCATGTCCTGAAAGATACTGGATGAGTATGCCCATGATTGGATTAGCATTTGCCACTAAGTTTCAGGTTGGTTTGATATACTTATCCAAAGTCCGATCATATTTGTGCTTACCGATGAAGGTGTATCAACAATGCTCCAGTCATGGTTTGAAAATTTATGCAATGGCTCGTGTGGGCTTAGCAAACCACTACATACCGGTATGATTTTCACTAAAGTATTTGTGATTTTCACTCAATTTTCTTAATGCTTAACATGGTATTTATGTTTTGTAATTTAGGTGTGCCTTAGAGAAGACTGTCCGGTACCATCTGTACCTGGAGTTTGGCGCATGTTCAAGGATCCTAGTGCGAATGAATTGGATCGCGGGTTCGCGCTGAGGATGCAGCAATGGAAGGACTATCGCATTAATTATGGTAGTATAGATGTTGATCTGTAGTGAATTCGGATGTGTTGAATGTTTCACCTTTTGAAATTCTAGTTGATGACTTCTGTTGTATGTCTGTTATGCTTTTAATATCTTGACTCCTTTTTTATAGTATTGTCTTGTCTGTTATTTTTTAATGTTTTAGATGGGTTAAATGAAACAAGTTCTGAATTCACTACAAGGGATTACTTGTTAAATTAAAACAGACACTCCAGAAACTACAACAGACTTAGCAAAGACGTAACAACTTTCAAGACACATAACAACATTACATCCTAATCGGAATCAGGGGAAGGAGGACCACGGCCATATTCATTGGGAAACAGAACTCCAAGGTGGAATAAGGCTGATTCTTTGTCCCACCTGTGAAAAATACGAAGTTTGAGCTCCATGTCAGCGTGTTCCTTCAACAGTTTGGCCATGACTCGGAGATGATGAGGGTCGTATTCTGGCTCCAGATACACGATCCTCCAGTTACAATCACATGTAACAAACCTTCGTCCATACGTATGGGGATTGTCCTTGTTATTAGCAGATAACACGGTGAGTGTCTTTGAGCACCTTCTACTAGGGCACTGGATCTGAGTGCCTTCAGCTGGAACTGGGGAGGATGAAGATGATGCCATGCTTGTTTGAATCTGTAATACAAAGTAAGAAAACATTTTAGAAACAATGAAGATATCTATCCAAATCAGTAAAAAATGAAACTTACAGAGTAAGAACTTGAAACAATTAAGATTTTACGGCGGAGTGAGAATGTGATGAAAGGGTTCACTGAGGCAGTGAATTTATAGCCGAAGTTTTACTAGGGTTAGGGAAAAATTGGGTCGGTGTAGACAAAAGGCCCACAACAACAAAGGCCCAATAACTTAAAATTATGTCATCCAGCTGTGACTTCTGTGACTTACAGCTGTGTAGTAGCTGTAACACATTCATTTTCATATAAGTGACATCCAGCTGTATGCTAGATGTAGAATTCATCCCAACAATTCAAACCATCAGCCGAACATTTCAGCCCAACCAAGCCCAATAATTCAGCTCAGTCAAGCCCAATAATTCAGCTCAGCCAAGCCCAAATAATTCAGCCCAGCCAAGCCCAAATAATTCAGCCCAGCCAAGCCCAAATAATTCAGCCCAACCAAGCCCAAATAATTCAGCCCAACCAAGCCCAAATAATTCAGCCCAGCCAAGCCCAATGAATGGAGTAAAACGGGATTAAAACGAAAAACGGCGCGAAAATCGAGTAAAACGAGATTAAAACGAAAAACGGCGCGAAAATCGAGTAAAACGGGATTACAACGGAAAACGGCGCGAAAATCGAGTAAAACGGGATTAAAACGAAAAACGGCGCGAAAATCGAGTTTATGAAGGGACGTACAACGAAAAATGACAAGAAAAGGGTATTTAGCAAAAAGAAATAGTTTTCATAATGCAAGGGGTATTTAGCCAAAAAAACTTGAAAAATTTGAAAAGGAAGGGGTATATAGTAAAAACTTTGGATAGTTGTGTTTGAAATGGATAGTTTGGGCCCAGTTCGTTTAAACGCCTTAGAACGCTAAAACTCAAAATTTGAAAATTGTAACATGATAGAAAATGAAGTCTTTAGTCGTTATCAATTCTCGGAATCGAAAAAAAATCAACGAAAACGTCAACGGGCCTAATAAGGCCGAATTGAGATTTGGTGAGGCCCATTACCTAAAAACGACATAAAACGGGTTAATAAGACCTTAAACATTGAAAAACTTGAAATGTAAAAGTTGTATTTGAGCATTACCAATATGACGGTTTCGTTTTTATAATAAAATAACAAAGTGAACACTTCGAAATATCTAAACAGTCACTTTCACCTTGTAACGAGTTAATCTCAAGTATATAAGTCGTATAGTTTTACTCATATGTGTGTGAAATCAATTCGTTACTCAAATAAACTTTACATAACACTTTCATTAAATGTTATGAAACACTCAAATACTCCAAAATAACGACATTTCACATCTTCGTATTGTCCATATTGTTTGATTACTCGATATTTAATGAAAGTTTTAATGAAATACGCATAAAATTATGATTAATCAAGCAATATGGACAATACGAAGATGTGAAATGTCGTTATTTTGGAGTATTTGAGTGTTTCATAACATTTAATGAAAGTGTTATGTAAAGTTTATTTGAGTAACGAATTGATATCACACACATATGAGTAAAACTATACGACTTATATACTTGAGATTAACTCGTTACAAGGTGAAAGTGACTGTTTAGATATTTCGAAGTGTTCATTTTGTTATTTTATTATAAAAACGAAACCGTCATATTGGTAATGCTCAAATACAACTTTGACATTTCAAGTTTTTCAATGTTTAAGGTCTTATTAACCCGTTTTACGTCGTTTTTAGGTAATGGGCCTCACCAAATCTCAATTCGGCCTTATTAGGCCCGTTGACGTTTTCGTTGATTTTTTTTCGATTCCGAGAATTGATAACGACTAAAGACTTCATTTTCTATCATGTTACAATTTTCAAATTTTGAGTTTTAGCGTTCTAAGGCGTTTAAACGAACTGGGCCCAAACTATCTATTTCAAACACAACTATCCACATTCACTATCTACTATCCACTATCCACTATCCACATTCAATATCCACTATCCACTCTCCAAACCCTATACCCTAAACCCTATACCCTAAACCCTATACCCTAGCTAGGTTTTCCTCGGTTTCCGCGTCATTTCTCGTCTTAGCCCGTTTTAAGTCGTTTTTTCTCGGTTTTCGCACAAATTCTCGTCTTAGCCCGTTTTAAGTCGTTTTTCATCGGTTTTCGCACAGATTCTCGTCTTAGCCCGTTTTAAGCCGTTTTTCATCGTTTTTTGCACAAACTCTCGTCTTAGCCCGTTTTAAGTCGTTTTTCCTCGATTTCCGTGTGATTTCTCGTCTTGGCCCGTTTTTAGTCATTTTTCCTCGATTTCCGTGTCATTTCTCGTCTTAGCCCGTTTTAAGTGCGAAAATCCTAATAATATACATCAAAATATACATCAAACAAACATCCAAAATATAATACTGAACACAATCAAATCATTGCACAGGCCCATCCTCTTCTGGTACTACATCACCAGTCCATATGCTGATCCACCCCCTCATCATCCTCGCTTGTCCTGAAGGCAGAGTGTCACCATATGCACGTAGGAAACTGGATATCTCAGAGGCGAGTATGTTGCCCCGCTACATTTTCAAAATGTAAATATAAGTAGAATAAAATAGATTATAATTATTACTTGAGCGATATTGATTGAAATACGTACCACAACTACAGAGGCTGTCGCAGGTATCTGTATGTGCTCGGCACGGTGGTCAAACGGTGCCCGTGGGTCCTGCCTGGGTGATATGGAATCAACATAAGGATGTGACATGGCATTAAACCATGTCCGATATCCATCCTTGCAATCCCATGCATACTCTCGAAGTCCTCGTCGATCCTGCTCGTCTAAGGTGATCAATCGATCCGACAGGGTCTCTGGGGCCCAAGTGCAGTCCTCATCCCCGAATGTGACAGTGTACCCCGATGCAGAATCATTTCTGATCGCAGTAGGTGGTGTAATCGGGGGTTCGGGTATGCCTTGCACATACCCGAACTGTCGCAAACATCGGTCAGGATGGTGCGACTCCCTGACCTCAAAGGACTCTAGAGGCCCCCGAAATAGACCTAACCTATACTGGGGGTCGTTGAGATCCAACTTGCCCCAGGGGTTCCACTGAACCTATGTTTTTTTTAAATGACAAACGTATTTTTAAAAATAATAATTGCATAACATATGATGAAATTACTAATTAAATAGTACTTACCTCTGCATATGTGATCTGGTCAAGGACCAGTCTGAGGGAAACTAGTCGAGCAGGATCCTTATGGTATCTGACTTTGCTGTTTTCCCGGATAGCCGCCGCTGAGGCATTCATGGATGTCAAGTCCTGCGTAGCATGACCCCGAAGACCATGGAAATACGCCCATATCCAAGCCTACAAATACCAGAATTTCATAATGTTTTATACATAAGCAAAATATACACGAAAAAACAAAAAAACATTAAACGAAAACTACCTTCAGCAGGAGCGGACAACCAGCAAACCCCTTCGATTGAGCACGGGAGGCCTGACCCAACTGTCTGTACAGTTCAGCCAAGACGGCTGTCCCCCAAGCATAGGACCCTGTCTCATTGTGATCTACGAGGATGCTAAGGTATTTGTGCTTCACCTTCATCCGAGACTTGTCGACAAATGTCGTACTGCCTAACAGAGACAACAAGTAGAGCGAAGCAATATCACTCTCTTGCTGAGGAGTCCTGCAATTAATAACAACAAATGAATTAGTAACGTTAATCGAGAAATTATGAGAAATTCTTATAATATACGATAATTTACCTGTCCTGTATATCAAACATCTGTAATAGTCGGGTGTGGATCGTCGTGATGCCTATCTTGCCGTGGATGTTCAAACCCCCATCTGATAATTTATCACGGATTATAAATATTTAATTCAATCAACTAAAAAATGGAATCAAATATAAATAATAAAATAGACTCTACGTACGTAAGCATAGCGCAGCAGCCTCCTCGATCGTAGCAAACCCGAACATCCGTTGCACATGAGGATGCACAAACCCATCTATGTCTGCCTCAGCAGATCTGACAGCTCGTCCATGGATCGGAAGCTCCAGAATCTTCAGCACGTCTAACAAGGTAGGAGCAATCTCACCAAATGCAAAGTGAAACGTGTTGGTTTCTGGATACCAACGCTCCACAAATGCAGAAATCAGAATCGGATCGATGCTGTTGTACTCGAGCCGGGGATCTGCAAGGACATGTAAGTGGCTCCGCTGAACGAGCTGCCACCATGACCCAGGCACATTAGATTTATGCCTATCATACTCCCTGAAGAAGTCCTTGCGGGTGTATATATCCAACACCCTCTTCAGCTGATGTACGAAAGAGAAATTAATGAATTAGAAAAGCGTGTGGATCGTTTTACCTCACAAATTCATTTAGAAAACAACGCATACCTTCGATGAGGGCGGTATCACATAAGCCGGCTCATGCTCAATACGCTCTGCAAGAGACAACGTCTCAGTCCATATCACCGGAGCAATGTGGGTGCTGTAATCCACCAAAAGCCGTGAACTGAGAGGACCTCCAGGATGCCCCACATAATCTGCATCCCCTGGAACCGGTACAGCTAAGCCCGGATCAATGTGCTGAACAGGCTCCTGAACAGGCTCCTGAACAGGATCCTGAATGGGCTCCTGGAGGTCTGGCTGATCCTGAATCTCCTGCTGATGATCCTCTGCAGAAGGAGACAATGATCCAACTGGAGATGGCTCACGCAGAGGTGATCCCTCATAGTAATCATCATGCATCTGCGCCTCCAAATCTCCTAGATCTGCAACCTCTGGCTGATCTGCAACCTCGGTTGCCTCCGCCACCTCCTCTGAAAACTCCTCCGCCTCACTAACATCCAAATCATCCATCAAAGCTTTCCCTGTATCTCCTATATGCACTCCTGGAACGTCTGGAGGAGATCCACGACGTCGGGAAGCTGTGATCCCGCGTGCGCTAGGGTGACGAGGGCCCTTCTTCTTCTTTCTAACAGAACCACCCGTCGGAGCAATAGCCCTCTCTAAAGCCTATTTTCATATTTACGAATTATTATTTTATATTATTTGACGTTTTTCTTTTAAATATTTAATAATGTATTAATTACTAATTTTTTCTTAGGTACGACTTATTAATAATTTATTAAGACGCTATTTAATAATGTATTAATTACAAATTAATTCATTTCTTAGTAAATAACAACTAATTAATATTATATTAATAAATATTATTTAATATTATATCTTTTTCTTTTACAAGTTATTTATCGAATAACGTGAAACGATAAATAACGACTAATTATTCTTTAAATCGTTATTTATCGAATAACGTGAAACGTGAAACGATAAATAACGACCAATTAATAATATATTAATAAATATTATTTATTAATATAATATTATTTTCTTTTAGCTAAACGATAAATAACGACTAACTAATATTATATTAATAAATATTATTTACTAATTAATCTTATTCTTTAAATCGTTATTTATCGATTAACGTAAAACGTGAAACGATAAATAACGACCAAATAATATTATATTAATAAATATTATTTATTAATATAATATTATTTTCTTTTAGCTAAACGATAAATAACGACTAACTAATATTATATTAATAAATATTATTTACTAATTAATCTTATTCTTTAAATCGTTATTTATCGATTAACGTGAAACGTGAAACGATAAATAACGACCAAATAATATTATATTAATAAATATTATTTATTAATATAATATTAGTTAGTCGTACCTAAACGATAAATACGACTAACTAATATTATATTAATAAATATTATTTACTAATTAATCTTATTCTTTAAATCGTTAATTATCGATTAACGTGAAACGTTAAACGATAAATAACGACCAAATAATATTATATTAATAAATATTATTTATTAATATAATAGTTTTTTTTTTTATCTAAACGATAAATAACGACTAACTAATATTATATTAATAAATATTATTTACTAATTAATCTTATTCTTTAAATCGTTATTTATCGATTAACGTGAAACGTTAAACGATAAATAACGACCAAATAATATTATATTAATAATTCATTAATAAATTTTTTTTTAATCGTTATTTAAACGTTAAACGATAAATAACGACTAATTAATAATTTATTAATAAATAACAAATAATATTAACGTACCTCGTGGATCGAGAGCGTCTTCTCCGGCGATATCGAACGGGCCCGTTTTTCCGCACCGCCCCGATCACGACCACCCCGACCACCCCGAGCTCCACCCCGACCACCACCCCGACCACCACCCCGACCACCAGCTCCACCAGCTCCACCAGCTCCACCAGCTTCACCTCCAGCCACCTCGACGGCGCCACCAACCTCCTCCCCTCCACCACCAGAGCCCTCGCCACCGACCACCGCAGCACCACCACCCCGCGTTTTTTTTGTCGCCGGATTCCTCTTCCGCCCTACTCCTCCACCTCGCACCCTTGCGCCACCAGCACAAATACGGACGGGAGGGAGAACAGACGAAGCCGCAGCCTCCACCGTCGCCTCCACCACCGCCGCAGCCTCCACCGTCGCCGCCTCCACAGTTTTATGCGTTTCTTCGGATTGCATGATTCCGAGTGAAATTGAAGAAATTGATTGAGGGATTTGGATTGTATGAGAAAAACGAGTCGAATGGGATAGATTTGGGGAAGAAAACGAGTGAAATGGGAGAAGATTGGACGACGGCGATTTTTAAGGTTACGTATGAACAGTACACATCAGACGAGGGCGTACGCCCAGGATATAAAACTCGAGCTTCTTCTTCTTCCTCCTCTCGTCTGAAGTGATACGCCCATTTTGGGCGTACGCCCATTTTGGGCGTACATACCATTTTTCAGTTTTCCACCGTATACGTATACGTATACGTATGTTCGACAAAATTGCACGGTACGCCCAAAATGGGCGTACGAGAATGTAGTTTAAAAAGTTTCAAAATGTAGTGCGTATAGTCTCTTCGATAATAAAGCCTTAATAAAGCATAGCTCATGCTGAAGTGATTGAATCATGAATAGTTATTGTGTTTAAACTATTTTAATTTGGCTTGATCTTTTTTGTGCCACTTAACAATGTTTTAATCCTAAGACCAAGCTTCAACATCCTAAGATGCTGAAGCTTACCTTTGACAACAAGATTCTTAGGTTGCTGCAGCTTGAGCCAGATCTGGCTCAACACCTTATTGCCACTGTCGAATTTTATAAGATATAATAAAAGATTATGAAGCATTGACTGCAAGCTTAATGTCCTAATGAGTCTACCATCATGTAAGCTAGAGATGATTGAATATTATAAAGTTGATCTTCCACGCCTCGCAATATTGATCCACCATGATACCCGGCATGTGTATCTTTATTATTTTATACCAATTCATCAGTTTATTAATTTAAGTTTGAACATAACTCATACTCTTGCTGCCATAGTTTCAGATTACATACAAATGATACAATCGACAGTCATTGGTATTAAGAATCAATCTGCTTGAGATATTGAAACGACCCAAACTTGAAATAAAAGGAGTATTACATGCCACATGACTAAGCTAGCTTGTAGCTAGCCACAACATTGTTCTCCTCCTCCACCAAACCGGAATCCACCATCACAGACGGCTGAGGCGCTGGCACCGTCGGGAAAAACCCCAAACCTGTATCACATTCCTCCTTCTCCATCACCATCTCACCAGCAAGATCTGAATACTCTACAACTCCAATCGGATCATCCGATAACAAAACACCTCTAATCGGATAAACCGCTAAAGGACCCTCATCATATCCAACTCCAACAACCAACCTTCCAACCGCCGCCATATCCATCGTCGGCTCTCCATTCCCTCTATAATAACTCGCTAACGTCGCCGCCCTCCATTCGCCCATCTCCCCGCCTATAAACTCACACCTCCGATGGTAAACCGGAATAGCATGAAACAACAATAAATCAACCCTCTCCTCCTCTTTCATCGCCTCAAATCTCGGCATAAACCTCTCCCACGCTTTGTCGACCGGACAAATCACCGTCATTCCGACATACGCGTTCTCCCGGAACCACTTCTCTGCCTCCGTCCCCTCCGCCACAGCTCTGGCGAAAGCCCTGAAATATGAGTTGGTGCAAGATGCACATTGGGTTCAACCATCCATGAGCTTATGTATTAGGTTGTAATTAGTGTGAACATTGAATGTGAGAGTAATACCTGCACCCGATTGTTCCCATGATCTTTAGTGTTTGGATAGGTGAGGTGAGGGAGCAATGCTCGGACGTTGCTGACGTGAAGGATGGAGAGGTGGGGAGGGACTAGTTTGACTATCTCGAGGAGTTGGGAGTAGTCGGAGGGCGAAGGAGGTTTTAGCATCTATGGTCAACGACCTCGTGGCCAGAGCCAGAGGGTCCAAGCACAACAGGAGTTGAGGTAATCGTCGTCGGAGACGGGTTTAGGGAGAGGAGGGATGACATGGCAGAGTCCTCCATTGCACAGACGGTGACCTCGGTGAGGTTGTTGATGATGTCGGATAAGCCGGTGGCGGTTAGGTGGTGGTTGAAGATGGTGAATTGAGGGTATGTGGCCAGGATGGCGGTTATGTTGTGGGAGTAGGGCGCTGGTGGATCCGCCGTTGTTGTTGTGATCATGATGATGACGAGGAGGGTGGAAGTCACGGTGGTGGTTGGGCGACGCATGGAATGTTATGAATTGGATGTGGGAGAGAGAAGAGTGTTCACTTTAACGCCACTTTGATGGATGATTGTGATTTATTAGCAACTCCTCCCTCCGTCCTTCTCATCTCCAATTTTAACACTATTTACGATTTAATACAATTTGTTAGATTATTCTGATGAGGCTAAAGTCGTAGTGCTAAATCAAAGAAAACTCTAAACACTAACTAGAGTATAGCAAGTAAGTAGAGGTCGAACTCAAGGGAATCAAAACACCAAATCAATGCAGTCAAGTGAAATATCAACTAGTAACAAGTAATCAGTAACAAGCAGAGGAAGTTTGGAAGAGAATATTATGCGAAGGGGTTTCACCTAACAAGTATCCACACAACAGTTAATCAAGTTGATCATAGATTTATTTCAAGTTTTATTCAATCATAGGGAATGTTCCTATTTCAATCTTTAATATATCAGCAGGCCAACCGGTCCTGATAATACTTACTATTCAGCAATCAAGGAAACCTCTCAAGATTAGATGAAATAGCAGCAAAGAGCACAAGAATTATAAGGATGCATGCAATAACTTACAACCGTCAAGTATTAACATGCAATCAATTCTCTTTCATAAAAGCAATCAACTACCAGATCATGCAGATATGAGTGCTACAATGACAAGGAATTTCACCGTATATTCCTAGTCTAGCAATAGAAAACTATCAATCAAACTAGGTGATCAAGCTAGCAAAACTAATAGAAATCAATAGATGAAGTGCAAGAGAATTAATACAAACCCATAGGAAAAGAACAAGAGTTTAGAAATCTCACAACTTAATAACTGAAGGTTTCAACCGCTAAGTAAAACAATGGAGATTAGTTCCTGCTCATGGTTGCAGAACTAAATTGTCTGATGGAAAAGATGATGAAAGAAAGAAAGAACTAGGGTTCTTAAATAGAGACTAACCCTAAAAATATATGGTAAAAAATATCCTAAACGAAATAATAAAATAAGGAAAAAGAAATAAAACAAACAAAGGAAAATAAGGAAAGTCTGGAATGTCTTCGGCCTTGTTGTGACGATCGCCATAGATGCATGGCGATCGTGGTCTTCATGTAAAGATTTGCCTTGTCTCTGTCGCCCTATGGCAATCGCCGTAGAGTCATGGCGATCGCCATGATCTCTCGAACTCATGTAATGCTTCTGTTGTAGAATGGCGATCGCCATAGTGATGGTGGCGATCGCCGCTGCTCCGCAGAATGTCTTCATGTCTTCAATCTTTGATCCTCTTCTTGTTCGGTTCTGGTCTTCATTTCTCCACTTCTTCGTAAACAACTCAGAACATAACAATAGCTCCAAATACTTGTGATAACACTCCTAAACTAATGTAATAACCCCTAGTTACGCCATACAAAGTGTAGCGTATCAAATACCCCCATACTTAGACTTTTACTCATCCCGAGTAACTTACAGAAAAGCTACCCTTACAATGAAATGTTCAAAGTCTCAGGAAGTACAAGAATATCTCCTAGTGATTACATCACCAATAAACTCCTCAAAACAACAACAATCAAGAACAATGTGATAAAATAAACACATACCCAGAACTACACCTTATTCCTCCAAGTGGCCTACCTGAATCCTCCTATACGCCTCCTTCTTATGTCTCCATACGCCAAGATGATAATGGTCCTAAAACACTCAATTTTTTTAATAACACTCATCTTGCTTGGGCGCCCTTTCGGGTTTTCATCCCAACCACTCAATAATTGTTCCAGGCTCACAAACTCACATCTCTCAAGACTTATTTTTGCCCCCGCCTAATGCCGGTCAAGCCACCTTCTTATTTCATAGAACTTGCTATCCAAGGATTTTGTATGCCTTTTTTCAATTTTTGTGGCTTTTTCATACAATATATATTCAATAAGCTCATGCAGATACAACCAACACCCAAATAATTACATGTGAATACATTCTCCTCCCCCATACTTAAACATTGCATTGTCCTCAATGAAATGGAAGACAGAAAAATCGAACCCAGGGAAAGAGACAGAAGACTCACATACAAGGTCGGATGACCTTCCTCCAATAAAACTCAAAGTGTGGTAGAATGAGAAACTAGATGAGCACTAAATGTAATCCAATAATGCATAGCTCATCTAAAGCAAAAGAAAGAATACCTCCAATGTAGAAGGTGACCCAAACAAATCAACTCCTTGCAAAGAACATGGTCACCAACAAGCTAAGCTCCAGCGAATGTAGATCTAGAATGATAGTACTAACGAAACCAAACTTGATGTAATACAAATCCTTACTTTCTTTTCTCTCATATTTTTTCTGCACTCTATTTTTTTTTAATCCGATATATTATTTTTTTCTCGGAATGATTTTTGGATTATTTTTTTTTTTTTTTTTTTTTTAGACGGGAGAGAAGACTTACAGCGAGATTGGCTACTGACTGTAGCTGACCCTAAGCTTCGGTGATTTCCTCATGTCCATAGAAAAACTAAAAAGAAAATTAAACCGAACAAAGACAAATAAAAACAAACTCAAACCTCGGGTTGCCTCCCGAGTAGCGCCTTATTTTATGTCGTGGCTCGACATGAAACTCAAGAGATTTAACTAACGCCATTTGGCTTTGTGAAAACCGTCTCTTGTCTGAATTCCCTCTTGAACCACTCATGGAACGCCTTGAATCTCGTCCCTCTTACCTTGACCACCTTGTCTTTAGCAATGAAGGTGGTTTCATTCACTTTCTCCTCCTTGACCGTATCAGGCGGCTGTTTAAGCTCAATGTCAAGTGTCTGCATACTAGACATCAATGGTATCTCGCCTGGCGAGGTCAGTAATGGAGGGCGATTGCCCAAAGGGTGTGAAAAAAGCTTACCTTTAGGCTCTGGCTTAGCCTGGCACTCCTGCATGTTAGTAGACAGAACAATATCCACTTTGGGGGGTTCTAAGAGATTCTCTAAAACAGGTTGCAATTCATCCTTACAAGTAGGCTTAATCACATCAATAGCACATAGAGAATTCTTACCAATGGGATCCATATCATATATATTATATTCTACCTTATCCCCATCAAACTCCATAGAGAGAGTCCCACTATTAACATCAATTTTCGTTTGTGCTGTTTTCATAAAAGGTCTACCTAACAGTATACGTGTGACATTATTAACATGCTCCATATCTAACACAAAGAAATCAGCAGGAAAAATCAGATCACCAACCATAACAAGAACATCTTCAACAACCCCTTTCGGGTATACAGTAGACCTATCAGCAAGTTGAATAACAGTTCTTGTTTTATGCAAAGGTCCTAAGCCTAGTGATTCATACAAAGAGTAAGGTAAAACATTGATTGATGCACCTAAATCTAGAATGACTTTGTCAAATTTAGTTTCACCAATCACATATGGAATGCTAAATATGCCTGGATCACCACATTTCTTAGGCATGCGTTTTTGAAACACTGCAGAAACTTGTTCACTTACTTCAACTTTTTTCTTTCCTTTCAGTTTTTGATTTCTTTTGATAGTGCAAACTTCTTTCAAAAACTTAGCAAATCTAGGAATACTCTTAACAAGTTTGAGCAAAGGAATGTTTACCTCATACCTACTAAAGGTTTCGAAGATTTCTTTGTCGTTCTCCAGCCTTCGAGTATCCTTCAATGCCTCAGGAGAGGGAGCAACAGGCTTCTGAGAGAATAGAGGTGGAAAATTCGGGAGAACATAATCGTCAATGTACTCAGGGGGGGTCCCGGCGAACGCTATCAACAACTGGCGATCGCGGTCGCGGATGATTTTTCACCTCAGCTTCTGGAATGGCATGGCGATCGCGGTCGGGATGCAGATCCTGTTTTGCTCTCTGTAATCTCATGGCGATCGCCACTCAGATCTGGCGATCGCGGTTTTGGCACAGCACAGTCATTTAAAGTTTTTCCGCTCCTCAAGAACACTGCACTGACGTTCTATCTCGGGTTTCTTACCGGTTCCCTGGCCTCTAATTTACTCACAGCTTGAGCATTCTGTCCTAACTGATTTTCAAGATTTTGGATGCTTGATTCCGTCTTAGCGTTTTGTTGCATCACAGTCTGAGCTAAGGACTTGATCATATCTTCAACAATCATAGAATTCTGAGGTCTAGGTTGCTGATAATTAATATTAGAAGAGTCATACCTTGGCCTTGGTTGCCATCCACCAACAGCGTTTACCTCAGCATTGGGATCATGAAGGGAAGCATTTTTCAGCATCAAAGCCTTGACCATCTCTTTCAACTCATTCATGTCAGTCTGTAATTGATATGAATTAATTGCTTTGACTGAGTGGGATCCCTGTCTACTGTTAAACTGCCTTGAACTTTCAGCCAGCTCTTCAAACATTTCAGTGGCCTGAGGTATAGTTAGTTTCAGAAAATTACCCCCACAAGATGCGTTTACCATTCGACGATCCTCATCAATCAGTCCACTGAATAAGTACATAAGAAGATCATGGTCAGTGTAACTATGGAATGGGCAGCTTGAGCAAAGCTTCTTGAATCTCTCATAATACTCATAGAGACTCTCAGTTGAGTGTTGTTGAATGGTTGTGATTTCCTTCTTCAAACTGCTCAGTTTTGTGGCTGGAAAATATTTCTCCAAGAAGACTTTTTTCATCTTAGCCCATGTATCAATACTCCCTGGAGCTTGATAATAGAGTCAATCATTCGCAGCGTCTTTCAGAGTAAATCCGAAAGCTCTCAGCATGACCTGCTCCTCAGTAACACCTCTTGGCTTCATACTAGAACATATGGCATGGAATTGAGCCAAGTGTTTGTTGGGATCTTCTCCTGCTAAGTCATGGAAGTGTGGTAGCTCATGAATTAAACCAGGTTTTAATTCAAAGTTCACACCTTCTTCAATCTCAGGAAACCTCACTGCCAAAGGTTGTGGGTTTAAGTATGGGGCAGTGAGTTGCCTCATAGTAGGCAATGGCGGTCCATGTCGATCACCCATCTCGTTATCTTGGTTCAGAGCTGCTCTTTGGTTCCGAAGGAACGTCCTTTCAATCTCTGGGTCAAAGGCAACAAGAGATGAATCAGTAGCACGGGTCTGAACCATAAAGGTTCACACCAAACAGTTGATAATTTCACAATTAACACAGAATCAGAAAAATTTCAACTCCCCGGCAACGGCGCCAAATTTGATGAGGCTAAAGTCGTAGTGTCAAATCAAAGAAAACTCTAAACACTAACTAGAGTATAGCAAGTAAGTAGAGGTCGAACCCAAGGGAATCAAAACACCAAATCAATGCAGTCAAGTGAAATATCAACTAGTAACAAGTAACCAAAGGGGGAGGGGTTTTGATTGCAAGAACACACAAGTAACCAGTAACAAGCAGAGGAAGTTTGGGTGAGAATATTATGCGAAGGGGTTTCACCTAGCAAGTATCCACACAACAGTTAATCAAGTTGATCATAGATTTATTTCAAGTTTTATTCAATCCTAGGGAATGTTCCTATTCCAATCTTTAATATATCAGCAGGTCAACCGGTCCTGATAATACTTACTATTCAGCAATCAAGGAAACCTCTCAAGATTAGATGAAATAGCAGCAAAGAACACATGAATTATAAGGATGCATGCAATAACTTACAACCGTCAAGTATTAACATGCAATCAATTCTCTTTCATAAAAGCAATCAACTACCAGATCATGCAGATATGAGTGTTACAATGACAAGGAATTCCACCGTATATTCCTAGTCTAGCAATAGAAAACCATCAATCAAACTAGGTGATCAAGCTAGCAAAACTAATAGAAATTAATAGATGAAGTGCAAGAGAATTAATACAAACCCATAGGAAAAGAACAAGAGTTTAGAAATCTCACAACTTAATAACTGAAGGTTTCAACCGCTAAGTAAAACAATGGAGATTAGTTCCTGCTCATGGTTGCAGAACTAAATTGTCTGATGGAAAAGATGATGAAAGAAAGAAAGAACTAGGGTTCTTAAATAGAGACTAACCCTAAAAATATATGGTAAAAAATATCCTAAACGAAATAATAAAATAAGGAAAAAGAAATAAAACAAACAAAGGAAAATAAGGAAAGTCCGGAATGTCTTCGGCCTTGTTGTGGCGATCGCCATAGATGCCTGGCGATCGCGGTCTTCATGTAAAGATTTGCCTTGTCTCTGTCGCCCTATGGCGATCGCCATGATCTCTCGAACTCATGTAATGCTTCTGTTGTAGAATGGCGATCGCCATAGTGATGGTGGCGATCGCCGCTGCTCCGCAGAATGTCTTCATGTCTTCAATCTTTGATCCTCTTCTTGTTCGGTTCTGGTCTTCATTTCTCCACTTCTTCGTAAACAACTCAGAACATAACAATAGCTCCAAATACTTGTGATAACACTCATAAACTAATGTAATAACCCCTAGTTACGTCATACAAAGTGTAGCGTATCATATTCTCAATCTATAAGAACAAACATGGTCATGCGTGATCTTGTTTTGTTCGTCTCATTGAGTACTTTAACAATATCAAAATTTTATAATTTTTAGAAATATATAATAAGAGATATTAACGACGCAAAACGTGTCTCGGTAAATGTGTCGAAATGAAATGGGAAGAACATTAAGGGACGGAGGAAGTATTTGTATTTGTTACTTGGACATCAAACACATGCACGATTCATGATGCGTTGACTATCTTCATCCAAACCCTGGCTCTTTGAATCTATATTGGTTGTTTAATCTAAGATTTGCCTAATCAATGTTAAAAAGCATGCACGCAGTAAAAATGAAATTTACTCACAGTGGCACACACACACATGAATTCATATATCATATCAGAAGACAATAAAAACGCTCTTATGTTTAAAATGAATAACTTTCTTTATTGAGCAAGTAGAGAGGATAAAATAGCCTCATCTGAACAGGTTGGAGCTAATGGCATGTACAGTTCACAAGTTTGGGCTGATCCAAAGCGGTTCCATAGCTTCATCCTGGATTGTGCTACCAAAGAAAGACACTAGTTTTTATAGGTACACTGCATAGGGTTCATCGCGACGACGAACATTGACTAATTACAGGTTTCTAGGTGTCAATGAGACACTGCAGCTACATGACAGTTTTATTACTTTTCCTAAACTAGAGAGACAACTTAATTCTAAAATACACATCCAGCAGCACTAACCTCATTTTAGATCCTTGTATACTCTTGACTACTTGAATGGCCATTGAATCCAACTTCCAATCAAAACTCAACATTGGTTCAGTGCTTGTTACCGATAAGCAACAAGCAAAACAGAATAATGCAATGTCATGGTCCGGTGCTCATGTTTCTCACAAAAGGAACAAAGTTATTCCAGTTTCTAGGCTCAAATATGTTACTGCTCATCCTGAAGTAGGTGAATGATTTCAAAGCTTCTTCAGTGGGAGGATTGTAACAGTTGGCATGAATCTGCTGAAGCCCAGCCTGCCAAGAAGTTGGTGCATTTCAGATATGATATAATCACAGGCAAACAATATAGCAGAATTTCTAGCACTTAGCTCTTGGTTATGTTTCTTTTCAGTGCAAGGGAAGAATTTCTCCTTAGAAAGAAGTTTTCTCATGAAAGTTGTATTCTAGAATAGAATCATGAAATGACGAATTCATCAGGAATAGTAGAGAACAAAGGAAAGAAAGCAGCTCAAAGCATTCTACAGGTTGCAATAAGATTAAAAAATCTATACGCAAACAAAATAGGAAAATATTTCTGATTAGAAAGAAGTTTTCTCATGAAAAATTGTTTACGATTTTACTTTATTATATTGTTTTGCATCAGATTTGATGACGGAAAATAGAGGAAGTTCTACCGCTTCAAGGTTGCTGCGAGATAACCATGAGGATAGGCTATGGCGTTAAACTTTTAGTTTGAGCAAATAGACAGAGCGCTTAGCTCAAAAGAAATTTCGGCCCTTTTTATATAGTCATTCAGTGTTCAGGAAATTTAGCAATCATGGATCAGAAGAGAAAATGGCCAACTATGATTTTACATCATGATGATGCATATTGGCAGTATAATTTGTGACTGCCAAATCATATTATGCTCTCCAGTGATAAAAAATTGAAATGTATATCTATAGTGGCGAAGTCAGACCAATTCTTCAACCAAAAGAAAGCACTAAACTGTCTAAAGATAGCCATCTCTTGGACGGTTGGACCACCAGATTAGGACCAATTCTTTCTGTTTTAAGATCACATATATGATATTTTTTTACACAAAAACTAAGCTAAGTAAGCTGGACTCTTCAAGAGAATTATGAGGGAGATACTAATTAGACTCTTCTTTCCCTTTCCAAACACAATAAAAATCAAACAAGAGTTAACCCAAAATGTATCTCAAACACAATGGACCTACTGATTTCCTATTCCACGCTAGCATCATAGACACAGAATTAACTTATTTCAGTGAAGTCTGATTACCTTGTCATATCTTTCATGAGAATTTCTTCCGGTCAAACTTACAGTCTTCTTTCTTGCAGCAGCACGTAGCTGGATTAAAACAACATAGCACATATGAGACATTAATAGATTATTAACTTTCTCTTTTACAGGGAAGTTATATCATTACAAGCTGCAAGCATGTGGTATTTCTCATTAACACTTCCCTTTCTATATCTAAATACTCATTTGCTTTGTGAATACTCCTCTTTACAGAGCACTAAGCAGTGAGAAAAGCTTAGAGATGCTAGAAATATATAATTCCTACCAAAAGCTATGATGGACACCAGAAAAAAATTGAAAATATGAATAAACACTTTTTAAGTGTACAACTGCAGAGATTTTTTATTTTCAGCAAGCCTTACCTGCCGAAGTAATCCTTCAGGACTACAGCGATAAGTAGGCAATGTGTCTGCATCCATCATTTCCAAGCATCTGAGAAAAAAATTAAAATGGTGAGCGAGTACTGATTACATTTTTTATTTTTTTGTATTCGGTGATAGATTTGCAAGAAAGTTTTGGCTCAAATAAAATTCATTTTGTGAAGCCGACCAGTAACCACAACAGACTGACAATCATAACATCGGTTTAGAGCTCCATACTATTGTCAAATTTCAGTTGGCTTTTCTGCATTACCCTTAAAACAACACCCTAGAAAATCAAAAAGGAAAATAGAAAATGCATTATCGGAAGTGGCACTGAAGTACAGAACTTTATCTACACATCAGGGTTTTATGTTTAACGTTTTGCCAAGGCATTTCAGGAATGCTACATTCTTCTGATAAATCTAATTTATATGGCAATTAAGAAATTTGGCACTTTAAGGAATTTTGTATATATACTTAAAGCTCTGAGACCAAGCAACAAATTTGGTAAGGCATTTCAGGAATGCTACATTCTTCTGATAAATCTATAGATGGCAATCAAGAAATTTGACACATTAAGGAATTTTGTATCGATCCTTATCAATCAACAAATTAGGAACACTTATGTATTGCATATAAATAAGGCATAGGAAACATACGATATGTGCAATGCAGCCTCATGACGAAGTAACATTGAAGCTAGGAGATCATATCCGTTTCTCAAAAAAGTATTGTAATAACCAGCTGTGAGCTCAGCTGGGTGTGATAATGTCCGGTACCACCAATACATTATGCCAATCTTTGCCACTAAAAGCACTGATCTTTCATCTTCTTGGTATTTCTTCAACAAATTTGTAGCTCTTGAGAGAATAGCATCTGCATGACGGATTAGCTTACCACTGTACCAGTCCTGCAAAAGATTATTCCATCAAAATAGTTCATGAGTATATGATGGGTATTTCTCAGTACCTCCATATAGTTGTGAACAAGATTTTCCTACTTTCCAAAAGTTTATTATAATTCAAATCAAATTGACTGCACCTATCCCCTTCAGTAATCACTACATTTGATATTTATGGTCAGGCTACAAATTCAGAAGTAAATTGATTGCGCCAGTTGTTTTAGACATTGAGATTATCAGGAGCTTCTAGATGTTACATACAAGGAAAAAACTGCCGTAGTCTGAAAGGAAGCCTTCTTCGCCTTCTTCAAAGAAAGGAATTCCATATGGTAGACTGTTGTAACTACCAGCATTTGATGGTCCCACTAAACCCCACTCAGGTTTTCCTTCTTTAAGGGCAGCCAATCTTAAGTCTTCCAGCCTACAGGGGAGGCAGAAAGGTAAGGATATTTCAACAATAGAGAAACATATACTAAGTTAGTGTTAAACGTACATGTATTTGTCATAGCACTGAAATTCACCAATCCCAGGAAATCTCCATCTTCCATCACCATATGGATGTGCTGGATACCTAGATACAACCTCCAATTAGTTTTATCTTTATTTTTCAAGCAACCCACCATAATAGTACAAAGGGGGTGAAAAAGTACCTAAGTTCCCCAGCTGGACCAAGACCGACGCTTACTTCTTCAATAACGCACCCCATAATAGAGTCAAACTTGTCAAGGAAACTGATGATGAAATCTTCATAGCATTGTAAGGCAGTCCGACCAGAAAGTATAGGGATCTCATCCACCCCAACGGTGAGGTACTCATAACTTGAAAGTCCATGTTGATCTTTGTAAAATATATCCCTATCTTGAGAACCAATCTGAATATATTAAAAAAAACATATCATAAGAGTTATAATGGCTTAATAGCCAATCATATGAGAATGTCAAACAGAAGATGGCTGGGAAAAAAGGAGATAGAAAATGAAGCAGAAATTTCCTTTTAATACTGATAGGTATGGCCTAAATAGTTGACACATTTCTATAAGTATTCAATGAAGTGGTAAACACATTAACACCTCACTATAAGAACACATAATATACGAGAAATGTGTGTCACGTTATGTAGAAAAAGAAAGAAAGGTAAGCTAACCTCGAGAACCCACAAAGGAAGGCTTACAGAACCCTTTGCTAACACATTCGAGTTGAAACACAAAGCAACATGCAACTTCAAACCTGACCCAGCTATCCATTTAAACAGTTCCTCGTATGCGGACCAGTTGTATATATAAGGAATATGCTCCACAAGACCCCACCAAACTTCTACTGCAATACCATGGACTCCAGCTTCCTTAAGTGCTTTTAAGGACATTCGTAAAGCCTTGGTTCTGAAAAAAGTACAGTGTGTAAGTAGCATATAAATAATCAAACAAATCAAGGAATAATGAAAGGAAGCTGTAGAGCTAGGAAACTAGTGAAATACAGTACTGTCTCAAGCACCCATATAAAAGCTACTGAAAAGAAGAAAAATACTCGATTACATCCTTTCTCTTCAGATACGACAAAAACAAAACATAACTAAGCTCTCATTCTTCACATGAAAATGGGACAAGAACAATACTCTCTTATGGTTTCCACTTACGTAGCACATACTTAAACAAGTATAGACCAAGATTAATGTACCTTCTTATCTTTGCAGTTCCAGAAGCATCAATTCCAAAAGAATCAACAGGCATCATCACAAAGACGGGAATATTCTTTTGTCTTGACTCAAACATTATTGATCTTGCCCTCTCTATAGCATCCATACTGCAATTGGTGAATCATTTGGTGTCAAACCAAACAGCTTGATATTTCAATAAACAGAATGGTTTACTAATGAAAAAGGAAATAGTCAATAATGAAAAAGTAAACCCAAATTAAACATTCTAGCACTAACGGCAAAGCATCTGTGTATTGCTTCAATTGTAGAAACAGGGGGATATCCTCTACTAAGACTCAAAAGAGTTAACGGACCGTTCCTGAGCAATGCTTTCCATATGTTAGGCCACAATATGTGGTACACAAACCTAATCCAGCTTTAAAATAAAGAAGTAATAATTACTCAGTTTTAAAGCAAAATGGCTCATTTAATTGCTTCTTAGTTTGTGAAGTACTAGTACTATGTAATTTTTGACGCAATCTTCATTTTGGGTCATTGGAAACAACCTCTATGTTGTTTTAACACAGGGTTAAGGTTGTGTACATCCAACCTCCCTCACACTGCTATAAGCTGGAGCCTAAGGCATTGGGGTAATGTTGTTGTTGTTGTTATATAGGTTTAACTTCAAAGGTAGTACATTAGCCAGAATGTAATAGCTCGTCTGCATCCTGATAAAGCAGCACATATCATCAAACTTCACAAGTCCCCAATTATTATTCATTATAAATTCCACCTCTGCTGGAAATTCTCAATCCAAGATCAGGCATTATCCTATCGCACAACAAAATAACAAAAAACCTTCTTCTGTACAACAATAAGCTGAAAATGATTGAATGATAGGGATTAGGGAAATGACCTGAAAACGCGATTGTTCCTGCCGGCAAGAGATTTCCATCTAGGAAAATGCGGCATTCCGAGAACATTCCTACAATGCTCAGCGCGACTCCTTCGAGAGGTGCTGCAGCAGCAGCGGTCGGAGAAAACTAAGGCAGGCCTAGAAGAGGGGCAGCTACTACTGATTGCTCCACCAAGGCCTCCGATTTCCGCCATTGATGAATCAACAATAGTGGAGTGAGAAGAAGAAGAGAGTGGGATGAATTGAGGATTGCGTGGGATTTGAAAATTTAGGAATTCTTAACTGACTTATTCCCATCTTATGTCTTGTGTTTCTATCTTTGTGCTTCCATCGAAATTCGCCTAACCAAAACATATGCAATTTGCTTAAACTTTACAAGTTGTTCTTGATTGGATAAAGGTAGCGCCTATTTTTAGGGTAAACTACTGAAGCAAAATATATAACTTTACATAGGTATACAACAAATTATCTGGGCTACAATAGTGTATTATTTAACATTATCTTACATTAAATACTAAGTTTAATATATATTTGTGTCCAATAATGTATCATTATTTGTAATTTAGGGGTTGTTTAGATGAGATGCCTAAACTTAATACATCAAAATATATTTCAAGTTAAAAATGAAATATAATGTATAATAATATTTTTAATATATTATTTATAAAAAGTTATGTATCTTTAAACTGATCTTGGTTTAAGTAAACTTACATAACGAAAACTTGTTCTAATAACGAGTCTTGGTTTAAGCAAGTTTGCATAAGAGATAAGTACGTAATTACATAAGACTATTAGAATATATTTCATCACAAAGTAAAACAAAATTGGTTTGAGCTATGTTGCTCGGAAATTGAAAGCGAAGACGTTTCGAAAAAGGTATTTTTAGATTTACAAAAAATAGGAAATACGAAGAAAATGTATATATTATATATTTTTAAATAAAATAAGAAATATAAAAATATCACACATATGAAAGATGAAACGATATTACCAAGACTTTTATCAACTAAAATCTACCTAACTAGGGTACAATATAAAGGAGAAGTCAAGTCTTTGTTAAAAATTGCATTCTCGCTCATTTATTGGTCATATATTAATATTTTTTTAAAAAAAAAAACTTAAACTATGCCCACCTTCTCCACAATTATCTCATTTTGAAAAAAAACTAATGAAAACTAAATACCCACTCCTCCATACTTTTCATTTTCCATGATTCTTTCCAAATTCTCCATGGTGATTGTGATTGTGACAGCATTTGATATCCTCATGTGTTCAACAAGTCGCCCTCTCTTTTTCTTTGAGGTTCGATGTTTTATACTGTATAATTTATGTCTTTTAGAATATGTTAAATAAACTTGATGATTGTACATATCTATTCCGCAGCCTAATTGCTAAATGAATATTGATCTAGGAAGGTGTAGTTTTCTAAGTGCACTAGAATTCAGCATGCAATAATTTACTCACTCCAGTTTTGTGAGATTTCAGATATATATAAAAATGACGTACTCGAGCCCAAAACATAAAAGAACCTTTTTTCGAAAATGATTTTTTATATATTTATTTATTTATTGAGTTTAGAATAATGGCTTTCAAAATAAGCTGATATATTTTAATTCTATTCTTAATTATTATTAATAGAATAATTTATAATATAATTCTATAAACATATAAAGTATACATAAAAAAAATACATTTACATAATGCTCGTGAATTTCACGGGACTAACACTAGTTTTATAACACTAAAAGCGTAAAATTGATGCTTTGGTTTATTTTCAATATATCCAATCATTGAAAATGCAACGAAAAGGGAATTAAAGGTGAATTGAATATGTTCGAAGATAAAAAATACGAGGAATTGACCCGTGGAAATTTTGAGTATTTAAGAGTTTGACAAATTTGTGCTTCTAAAACTAAGAAACAACTAAAAACGTTTTGATTTCGTAGTCAATGGAGAACGTTGACAATAGAAAACATTTCCTGGAGAATTCCGAGATTTTTTTACTTTTTCGGTTTTCGACATGAAAAATGTCAAGGGACCGTTTGGTATCGGTATCTAGATATCAGATATCGGTATGCAATATGGTTCATACCTATATATATACCTTCGTATAATCAGTATATCAATATCAAACTGATGTTCGTTGTTTGGTATGAGCCAAGTATATCAAATATAAGCATCGAAATGACTTTAGAGTATATTTCTTATGTCTAAAAATTAAGTACATCAAAAATATCACTCAATAGTGATACAACTATACGACCCATACACATAGCCGACATATCATATTCATATCTTAATATTCATATCTGATATCAGATATTGATACCAAACTAGTTAGGGTGCTTGCGTTTAGACCTGGCAAAACTGATCCGAATCCGAAATCCGAACCGATAAAATCCGAACCGAGTCCGAATTTTGATCCGAAAAATGGCGGCGGAATAATCCGAACATGAACCGAAATCCGAACCGAACCGAAACCGAACCGAAGTATGTACAGTCCGAAAAAGACCCGAATCCGAACTAATCCGGACAAATCCGATCCGAACATTATCCGAAATGCATTATACCGAAAATAGTCCGATCCGAAATAATCCGAAATATAAATTATCCGATCCGAATCCGATCCGAAGTGAATTTGATCCGAAATTATCCGATCCATAAATCACTTGATCCGAAATAATCCGAAGTAAATTTGATCCAAAATTAATCTAAATAAAATGGTGAAGTTCACAAGCAATTGTTCAAAACAATCCTAAAATAATAAAATGAGCAACGCCATCAAATATCATTCACAATACATTAATACATACACTTCGTTCTGCTGTCATAATAAAATAGAAAAAAAACACTGATCCACATTAATCTTGTGTCAACCCATATTTTTCAACAACGACCTACATAATCAGTTATGCAGTTCATACCAAGCCTGGCAAAATAAACGCTCCCCTCCAATGACAAAGATAACCTAAGATGACTGAGTCGAAGCAAAGATAGCAAATCCAACAGCCGATCCAAGATCTGTAAAACAACATTAATTGTAATAAGTACATGTATAGATTATGATGACTAGAAAATAAAAAGTTGACACTGATAACACATGATCAATCTGAATGTTTAAACAATTCAAACACATTACAGAATAAACAACTAAAATTACAGACAAATTTAAAAACAAAAAAAAATGATCTCACCGTAACAATTCTCCAAGAAAGCTTAAGATCATTCGGTCGTCCAATCCACCTCCGAACCCACATTTTCTGGCTCATCCACTATTACATAGGTTTCATTGGTTTGTAAAACAATTGAATACGTTATGAAATTTAAATTAAAACAATATACAAGATTTAATGCACACAAGTAATGACATACCAGCATAACCAAACAACCAACTTCGAGAAGTAATCAGAGCCTCCACATGTTCTGGAAGTAAAGATGATCGCCACTTGTTCAAAACCCTACCTGACAGCAAACCATTAACCAAGAATACTAGATATTAGGAGAAAGAGGGAAAAAAATAGAGAATGCCTCAAGTAAATAAGAATACAAAAGAATAATATACAAAAAAATAGAGAATGCCTCAAGCAAATTCGGCCAGGAACATTAGCAAGGATCTCTTTCAAGTCAGCTTTCAAACTCCGGTGCAGTTTTAAACAATCAGCCTTAGCAGTATTTCTACAAATAGTTCGAATCTGACTATTCAAATATGTATGAATTTCCCTATTTCCCTCATGTTCGACCCAGGAAAACGCATAACCATGCCTAATAATTGCTTTAGCAATCAATTCTCTGTAATGCATCTGATTAAACGATTGTGTCAAACTATTTGACTCCTTAGACTCCATAAACTTCTTATATCCAGCACATTTCTTAAGATGAGTGTTCAAAGTTGAAGTACCTTGGACTGAACTTGCATAACTATAAGAAACGTTACAGTGGTTGCAAAAAGCTCTTGCTGGCATATTCTCTTCTTTTGACTCAACTAATGTGAAATGCAGCCACGCAGGACTTTGCGAAGCTATCTTCTTTTTAACACGAATGTCTGTTGAGATTGATTCTGTGGGGCTGTCAATATCATTGCTGACTGTGTCCTCAAGAACTTCTTCAGCATTTATGTGTGTATCTGTCATGGTGCCTGACTGCCTGTTAAGAATGGCATAGTTTTAGATAGATGAAAATGACAATAGCACACACAGCAGGACACAAGAACATTACTTCATCAAATCTGTAACGAAGGAACCAAGCATCCATCTAAGAGAAATTAAGCACCTATCTAAACTATTTAAAATACTGGACATAGCTTGCAAAAATTATCACTGCTATTAAAAAATTTCCAGCCTACTTAAAACGTCAAAGAAGAATGGATCTAAGTGTCAAACCAATGAAGATTAATTGAGATGGAGAGGTTAAGCGGAGGTCGGAAGCTACTGGTCGATCTGAATCGCCGCAAACGAAGACTCGACAGTGGACGGGAGAAGGACTGAAGGAGGAACAAGGACTGAAGGAGGAACAAGGCCTGCGTGAATCGAGAGTGTGAGACGAATCAGGAGCAAGGAAGGAAATCTCGAAACAGAGATGAGACGGGCCAGCCGTACCACTGTTGGCAGGTCGAACCAGCTGGGGAGCCGAACGTTGGGGAGGGCGAGCTACATCAAATCCGGGCTGGGGAGGGCAACACTACATCAGGTGAGCTACCGGCGACGTGGTGTGGCCGTGTGGTCGAGTACGCTGGCCGTGTGGTCGAGACAAGAGAGTCGAAAGGGCAAGCTACGGGAAAAAGTTAGGTTTGGAATTGTTGATTTGAGAATTGGGTTTACATAATTGGGAAAGTGGTGGTAAAATTTTGGGAAGTGGCGGCAGAAAAATTAGAATTGGAGCCAAATGAATTTGGTTGTACATATTTTTCATTTCTTTAAGTTCTGTACGTACTAGACTTATTACTCCCGTTCCATTTTATTTGTCCTGTTTTAACTGAACACGAATACCGATGCACGTTTTTTATCATAAATATTTTTAATTACATTTTGTTGAAAATTATAAAAAATATATAATGTTAAAGTACTTAACGAGACGAATAAAACAAGATCAAACACGACCATGTTTGACTCTTATTGGAATTATATTGATAATATGTGAAGATATCGACTCGATCTGACGGTCGTATCTCGATAAAACGATGAAAACGAGGCAAAATGGGCCAATGAGGCTCAATAGGCCCAATTACCCCAAACGGCCCAATTGGCCCAAGTGACCCAAATGATTTTGATTCGTATTGGAATTATATAGATAATATGTGAAGAGATCGACTCGATCCGACAATCAGATCTCGAGATCCGACGATATCATTGAATAGTTGTAGCGATAATCAATGAAGCTCGATGAAAATAGTTGGAAATGAGCTAGTCCGATAACCGAGACTCTCTTTTCGTTGAAACTTTTTATATATTTTGGTTCGTATTGGAATTATATTAATAATATGTGAAGAGATCGACTCGATCCGACACTCGAATCTCGATAAAACGATGAAAACGAGGCAAAATGGGCCAAATGGGCCAATGAGGCCCACTTAGCCCAAATGGCCCAATTGACCCAAGTGACCCAAATGATTTTGATTCGTATTGGAATTATATAGATAATATGTGAAGAGGTCAATTCGATCGGACACTCGGATCTCGAGATCCGACGATATCATTGAATAGTTCTAGCGATAAACAATGAAGTTCGATAAAAATAGTTGGAAATGTGCTATTCTGATAACCGATCCTCGTTTTTTGTTAATTTTTTTATATATTTTGATTCGTATTGGAATTATATTGATAATATGTGAAGAGATCGACTCGATCCGACATTCGGATCTCAATAAAACGATGAAAACGAGACAAAATGGGCCAATGAGGCCCAATTAGCCCAAATAGCCCAAATGATTTTGATTCGTATTAGAATTATATTGATAATATGTGAAGAGATCGATTCGATCAGACACTCTGATCTCGAGATGCGACGATATCATTGAATAGTTCTAACGATAATCAATGGAGTTCGATTAAAATAGTTGAAAATAAGCTATTCCTATAACCGAGACTCGTTTTTTGTTAATTTGTTTTTATATGTTTTGATTCGTATTGGAACTATGTTGATAATATGTGAAGAGATTGACTCAATCCGACACTCGGATCTCGATAAAATGATGAAAACGATTAAATTCACATTTTAACATTATTAAATTTTAAGTTGGTATTTTTTAAGTAGGAGGCTCCAAATATTTTTTTTAACCAATATTGGTCTCTATTTATAGATCTCGAAATAATAAAATCATTGGTATTTTTTATTTATTTTTATCATTATTAAATTTTAAGTTATAAACGTTTAAGTGAATAACAATTATAAAACATAATCAAATAAATATACCTACTTCACCAATCAGGGGCTGCCACGTGACAGCTCCTTTAAAAAAATTAAATTTGGGTCTTCTTCTTTCCTTGCCACAAATGAGGCAACTCTCTACCAAAAAAATTGAATTTGAGTCTTCTTTTTCGGCACTAATGTATTTTTTTTAAAAACGCTTTACCAAAAAGAATATTAGATATTTATATATACGATTAGAAACTGCCTAAGTATAATAGTCCATTCTTCTAAACTAAACTCAAATCCGAACAAAAACCGAAACAAATCCATCCGAATGGTATCGATCCGAATAATATCCGAACTAGTTTTATCCGAACCGAACCCGAATCCGGAATTATTCAATCCGAATGGTCTCAATCCGAATAATATCCGAATATGAATTTATCCGAACTACCTTTATCCGAACCGAATCCGAATCCGAACTAGATGAGCCCGAACAATATCCGGTCCGATCCGAATCCGATCCGGACCGACTACAATCCGAATTGAAAACTGGTCCGAACGAATCCGAACCGAATTATCCGAACCGAATCCGAACCGAATGATCCGATTGCCAGGTCTACTTGCGTTCTTGTGCTTGTAAACTGACAAACAAACAAGGCCTTATTATCTGTATTGTGTACTGTATCTACAAAACGGATATCCGGTTTGAAAGAATTTCCAGTGTGTCCCCTTTCTATCTACTCGCTCGCTCCCACCCTAAACATTTCAGATTAGGGTTTCCCACTTCGCTCCTCCCTCTCTACGTTCTTCTCCAGCACTCATCGCCACAAAGGCATCTCAAATTCCAGGTAAGATCCCCAACTTATTTCGCAATTTCTTCCTAGACTACTTATCAAGCTCGAATCTTTCCTCAAGTATCTGTATACCTGTATATTCGCTAGGTTTATAGGCTGAGATAGGGCGAAATCGGAGGTGTTAGAGATAGGGAAATGGATGATAACGACGGTGGAGCAGGATTCGGCGGCTTCGGCGATGGTGGCGACACTGGCGATCAGTTTCACCGCAACGAAGCCATCTCCGCGGTGGCAGATGAGGGGTTCTTGGGTGAAGAAGATGACGATTATGAGGATCTTTACAACGATGTTAATGTTGGTGAGGGGTTTCTACAATCTTTGAGAAAGAATGAAGATGCTGGTAATAGGATTGCGGAAGAGAATAGATCTGACACGCAAGCTGCTCTTCCGCCTGCTGCATCTGTGATGGCTGAAACCGGAGGGATGTCGATTCCGGGTATTGGCGGTGGTGGCGAAGGCGGTGCTGATCCCGGGTTTCAGGCTCCTTATCAAAACCAGGGCTTTAAAGGGAATGATTTGGGGGTGAAAGGGCCGGTTGCTCCTACTTCTGATCCCGCTGTTGGTGGCTATGGAGGTGGACTCAGAGTTGCATTGTCTCAGTCTAATAAAGTAGGTGATGTAGGAGGTCAGGTTGGCAATCCTATTGCTGTTCAAGGGATGGTGCAACAGCAGCAGCAGCCTTCTGGGATGGGTGGTGTTAATATGGGAAATGATGTTGTGCCAAGGCCGGTGATGGGATCTGGGAATATGAACGGGAACGTGCTGAATGTTGTTGGAGGGGGTCAAAATGCTGGCCCTGTTGGTGCGGCGGCTGCAGGTGGAGGCGGGACTATCCTTTTTGTTGGGGATTTGCACTGGTGGACTACAGATGAAGAGCTTGAATCCGAGCTTGTTAAATTTGGTCAAGTGAAGGAGGTGAAGTTTTTTGATGAGAAGGCTAGTGGTAAGTCCAAAGGGTATTGCCAGGTAGAGTTCTATGATCCTGGTGCAGCTACAGCTTGTAAAGAGGCGATGAATGGGCATGTTTTTAACGGACGGCCTTGTGTTGTTGCCTATGCTTCTCCATACACTGTTAAAAGGATGGGTGAGGCACAGGTAAATAGAAATCAGCAAATGAATCCTCAATCTGTTGCTCAAAATAGGCGTGGACCGATCGAACCCGTTAGTAAGCCTGGTGGTAGCAGCATTGCTACAGGTACAAACTATCAGGGGAATGAAAATAATACTAATAACAACAATAGAGGTGGTTATGGTGGTGGTAGAGGTAACTGGGGGAGAGGCAATGTTCAGGGAATGGGGGGCAGGGGCCCACTTGGTCCAATGAGGAATAGACCGTCGGGTATGGGTGGAAGGGGTATTATGGGTAATGCTGGTAACGGATTTGGGCAGGGAATGGGGGCAACTCCTCCTATGATGCATCCGCAAGCCATGATGGGTCAAGGTTTCGACCCGTCTTTTGGAGGACCAATGGGGAGAATGGGTGCATATGGGGGCTTTCCTGGTGGTCCAAACCCACCTTTTACAGGGATGATGCCGTCATTTCCACCAGTGGGCTCTGTTGGTATGCATGGAGTAGCTCCCCACGTTAATCCTGCTTTCTTTGGAAGAGGTATGCCCATGAATGGAATGGGTATGATGCCAAATTCAGGTATGGAAGGACCTGGAATGGGAATGTGGGCAGATCCTAGCATGGGTGGATGGGGTGGTGATGAGCATGGTGGCAGAGCAGGAGAGTCTAGTTATGGCGAGGAAGCTGCATCTGAACATCAGTATGGTGAAGCAAGCCATGAGAGGACTGGTTGGCAAAATTCCGCTAAAGAAAAAGATAGAGCGTCTGAGAGGGACTGGTCAGGATCATCTGAAAGGAAGTATAGGGAAGAAAGGGAGCCTGGATTTGATAGGGAAGTAACTCGAGAGAAAGATGCTGTCCAAGAACAAGATTGGACTGAAAGAAGGCACCGTGATGATAAAGAGGCTGCTGGTAGGGATCGTGACAGAGACCGCGCGAGGGACCGTGAGCGTTCTAGAGATAGGGAACGTGACCATGTGAGAGAGAGGGATCATGACCGAGACAGGGAAAGAGACAGGCATGCTGATAGAGACAGGCATGCTGATCATCATCGACACAGGGAATATGATGATGACTGGGAAAGGGGTAGGTCATCCAGAACTCATAGCAAATCCCGTGTTGAAGAAGAGCAAAGGTCGAGGTCTAGAGATGTTGATTATGGGAAGAGGCGTCGGTTAACTTCTGAGTAGCGCTCTTGATTGATTATCTGCTGCGTATATCTAGTAAGTGTGCTGCTATTCTCTACTGTTCAAAGCTTTGAGTTTGGATTACGTCTATTGATATGTGCCATGGATTGATTACCTTTTCCATTTGGTATGCTGAGTTTCTGAAGTAAAGCTTTTTCAACTTGACTTCTTTTTCTGGCTGCTGTGATAAATGAAGTACCTAGGAGTTAGTGTTCTAGCTTTGCTGTGAAAAAAAGAGTGCTATCTTCATTCAGCTGTTTTATTAATTTCAATCTAACTTGTATGTGTATACTAACAATATATCTATCTATTTGAAAAAGTTTTTGGCAGTAAAGTTGGCTGCTTAGAATGATATATGTTGGATTATCTTTCTGGAGTATTGAGTTTAAAAACTAGCTAAATAGACCTTTTGTGGTCTTTTTTGTGCCTGAAGGTGTGCTGATGGAAATTGTACTTATTGAAAATATGTGAAAGGAGATACATCATACATACTCTGAAAGCCGAAAAACTCTTTGTACTATAGAGGACTTATGATCGCTTAGGAATAGTGATAATCACTTTTCTGCAGAAATGAGCTCCTATGTTTGTAACTTGCTTAAATTTTTAGTTGCTTGTATAGTTTAGAATGATGAGGGGAAAGGCCAAGAATTGATGGGGGTGCACTTAAATGCTTTAAAATGAATTGTTCATGTTGATCCTCACACAGTTATACCCATATATGAGATCCTAAAAACCCTAAAAAGACTAGGAGAACAATGATTCAGCGGTTTCCAACTTTCTGTGATTTGGTTGTTATGTTTATCAACTTCTACTGGGCAAAACTAGGCCATACTTTTCTTGAATTTGGATCATAATAAATTATATCAGGGGTAATCTACTCTGCTATGTACATTCAAATCTGTGTGGTGTATCGGGATTATACTACTTACATTCCAGTGATATAGTTTATTGCATATCTCATTAAAATCAGCTGGACTTTGTCAGTGCCATTTTACTTGCTTCTTTTTTTTCCGGTTGAGACTCTTTTTTCTTTCCTTCATTTAATGAGTTACCCGTACTTCTATTTTTGGACATTTAGGATCACTTGGTTTCTGGATATATACTATTGCTTCCTTCCACAATTTCTCATTGCTAATGCATTTTATATGTTCATGATTTGAAGGCCGTATATTTAGTCGTGGAACCTGAAACTTCTGAGCAACTGGCGGTGGTGACCAAAGGATTCATAATTATCTCTATCAAGGCAGTCACGGTGGCATCTTCTCCCTGCAGACATTAATCTGAACTAAATTTAGTTTCTACCTATTTTCGCGTTCCATGTTTTAGTTACTTAATCCTTGAACCAAAGCAATGTTGTTGATTATAGACACGGTGGCTTGAAAAACATTGAAGTCTGATGAAATCTGGTGGTATGGCAATATTCCGTCTAGAATTTTGATACTTTTTTATGTTGTGATGTCATGTAATAGGGGATATAGCCTGCAGGATGTTGTTAAATGTGCTGTGCTCTTGTTGTATCTTTTCCTGTATCATTCCTTGTGGCATCCTCCTTTGTTTCCTTGTATTGTATGTATGTATGTATGTATACACAGCTGTCTAACCCCATACTCTTAGGTTTTTTGTGTAGAAGAGAAAAGTTTGTAGAAACTAACCATTCAATCAATACATACAGTTCCTTGATAGCTGAATTGTGATTGGCTGTGTGATTCATTTCTATCTCCATTTCCTCCCTGTTTTAGTATATTTGCTCATAGGAGTTGCAGTTTGTTTACTGAAACAGGGATGCACCTCACCAGTAAGTGGAGAAGACTGTAGTTGTTCAAATTATTTTATGTAAACAGAGTTAGGACTGCTAAATTGTAGTTATTAGCTTGTCAGCAGGGTAGATATGGTGTTGAGGAAATGCATGTAGTTGTTCAAATTATTTTCTTGTGAGGTGTAAACAATGTGTAGGGCCTGCTAGTCTGTAGTTAGAGCTTGTCAGCAGGAAATGCATATAGCTGTATAAATTCCTCTTATAAGGTGTAAAGCTTAGATTAAGTGCTGAGGGAATGAATGTAGTTGTGCAAATTCCATTATTCTGTGGTGTAAAAATAGATTACTTTGAGCTATATAAATGCTCATGATCAGCTGTGAGGAACTTGTTTACTGGCTTTGTTATATTTGCATGCTTTTGCTGTATCTATAATTGCTTGTTCTTGTTAGAACGAGTGATGTGGGTTAGTTCGACTGCTAACAGATTTGAGGAGTTTGTAATCCTTTGTATATGAAAAGTTGCTCGTCTTTTCTGAGCAATTGTGAATCTGGTTCTCCACTGAAGGATGTCGATTTGGAGGATTTTGAATTTCCAGCACTCGTTTTGATATCAGACCCTTCTCTGGCAGTCCTAATTTTCTTGATAGCGGCTTGTTTTTGCTTATCGATTCTCCACCTTATTCTCGAGCTCAGTTAGGCATGGTTATTAAATTCGCGAGTCTTGACTCGCACGAGTTTACGGGTACAGACTCGGGAGTAGAATCGGGTACAGACTCGGTATAGACTCGGATGAGTTTTTTCATTCAAGAATTCGGCTCATTTCCTTCACTTTTGACCCCCAAAAAGTTCAAAAAACCCGATTCAGTAACAACCGGACTTCCCAATCTGATTCTCTAGTTTAATAATTTTGCACTAAATTCTTCTGCTTCATTGCTCACTTTATATGATTTTTTTTTTCATGATCTTTTTCACAACTATAAAACTAGGCTCGTATGCGCAGTTGTTTTTATGAACCTCTTTCTATGTCGAATTGTACGACCAACGATTTTATGAACCTCTCAACTTACCAAATTTTTGTATACATCATATGATTACTTGTAAAAAAAACATACTCCTACAGAATAATTATTTGGTTTGAAAAAATGCATCAGAGTGCGTCGACATTCCTCACAGTTCAAAATCGCTGCAAAGGAAAAGGTGAATTGCTCCAGTGCAACATAAAGTAATCTTAATCCTAGCCTCTATAATCTATAGTGATTTCCAGGGGTATAAAAACATAACATATGTTCAAATGAGAAACTCCAGAGGGGCAGCTGATATGATAAACTTGCAAAATGAGAAGGACAACTCTACCAAGTTTGAGTTATGTATTCTACAATTTATAATAGCTAGAAGAGTTGGAATTACTAGCACTCTACAGTATAGAAACCCAATGTCAATAAATTACAACCTTTTATTGCATGCAGATCCCACAGGAACTAGGCAAAAGAGTATTTAGCTTCAAAATGGTCGCATGGAACGAGAATGAAAAGGGCGGGCGAGATAAGCGAGTATTACGCTTTGGTAACTAATCTATACCATGTCAGATTGTACATTAGGCCTCGACCCCTTTGTCAGCAGGCTTTGCCTCGTCTTTCTTGGTGTCCATGTTGTCTTCATCTTCTTCCTCGTCATCAGCTTCATCTGCCATTCTATTGAGCTCGTCTTGTATCATGCGCTTGATGGATGCTTTCCGGTTTGTCAGCTCAGTGCTGAAACGCTCGCCTGTGAGATGCACCCAGATATTTGGTTAGAGCTACCAGGAAAAAGATTGGAAATATGGAGAATAGATTAAATAACATACCTAGCAGCGTCAGTATGTCCGTGAAGGTGGCCTGTAAAATTTAGGCACGAGTTAGAAGACACAAAATAGACAAACATAGTAATAACTTGTGACAAAATGCTGATATACAGGATCACAAGTGCCCAGTCCCTTAGTTCTTAATATCAAACACAAAGTATGATTAATTAACAATGCTCGCAATAAGGTATAAATTGCAACAACAAAAAATGTAAACGAAGGCTGATTACACCTTGTAGCATAATTTCCAAAAAAAACTTCATAAATAATAGATTCATCTAGTGGCACCCAGCAGAAATTGACATATTTTTTGATGAAAAAGCAAACAAGAAATCATGACATATAATTACGCAGGACATGCCTCTAGGCTTGACAGACCCAAAATTGTCTACTTATTTTACGACCAATTCTGCAAGTGTGCATATATGGATTAGGTTTCCCCCTCATATGTATCATTCATGTTAATTACAAGTGTTATAACAGTTATGTCAGCAGAGCAACTGAAAAACCATGACCTAGTTAACACTGAAAGCTAGTCAAAGCTATGTTGTGTTACTTCTATGTGACAAAACAGCTTATTAAAAACAAATCCCATAATAAACTAAATATATATAGAACAAAGACACAATATATCTATATTATGTTCAGAAAATACGAATGTGAGTGCACTAAACTAACCGTGTTGAAATCAACTTCATTGAGTATTTCAGAAATGGCATTCCTCAGCTCATCATCTGAAGGCTTTGTTTTGTCAGCCTTTGGTTTCTCCTTTCCTTTTACAGCCTTTTTACCTACATTTAAAAAAAACATACTGCAACAAATTAGGCTATTCAAACATATTGCAAATCAAATTAACTTGATTTGACAGAAAAACTATATTGTTAATGCTCCAAACACAATATAGTAGAGACGAGGACCTACCCGGCTTCTCCTTTGAGACAGGTGTCTTAGAAACTGGAAGTTTTTCTTTAGCTCCTTCGTCATTTTTCTTCTTCCTTGAGAATACCTTTGGACTGGCACTATCATCACTAACCTTCGAAGACTTTGATGATGGCCTACTTGACGTTCCTTTAGATTTTGAGGCAGCAGACTTCTTAGGACTCACAATTTCCTTGGTTTTTTCTTTTGTCGAAGATGCTTTCCTGGATTTTTTTTTCTTAGGCTTGTCATCTTCTTCAGTCTCCTCTTCAGATGCATCACTTTTCCCTTTTCTTTTTGAAAGCTCAGAATCCTCGTCATCTGATCCATCTGAGGCACCATTCTCTGCTTCTTCACCATTCTCTGCTTCTTCACCATTCTCTTCCTCTTCTTCAGACTCATCTTCTGTGTCAGAAGTGCTCTTTCTTGCATCTTTTTTAGAATTATCACTGTTCTTTCTTCGGCTCTGCAAACATAACGATAACGTAGATAAAGAAATTTAATCCAGCTAAGCCAAATCAGAAAATTTGAGACAAATAGTTTGACAAAGAATAGTAAATCTTATCCATTTGAAGAATCTTGACGAATAGTTATTTTACTGCCAAGTGTCAATATGATATTTATAACGGTTTTTCTACCCTATGGGCATGTTTTAAGCATACTAGTAGAGAAACTGCTACCCTAAATTGAAAGTTAGCAAATCCTTTATAAGCTCCTTAGCCTATGCCCATAGGTTAGAAAAATCTTATTTATAATTGTTGTTTGATTCAACTTCAAGATCATCATGACAGGTAAGTCTACTGAAGCACTACTACAAATTACAATTTCAGGAACAACATGTTCAAAAGTAATATCCCAAAGACAGTTTACCTTGGTAGAGGATGCGCTCCTGGATCTTGAACCACTGCCATCCCTAACACGCTTTTTCCCCTTGCTCGGCTGGCAGGCATATATCATCATTAGCAAAACAAGAATCCACAGAAGAATCAAATCTAGCAATATGCTTCAGAGATTGAAGAAAGAACCTGCTCTTTCTCAGCAAGCAACTCAGCGGTTGTAGCATGAGGGGCCATCAAAAAGTCCAAAAGCTTTGCAACAGTGTCCTCCTGATTTTAAGATATTGTAAAGATGACATAGTAAATAATTTTTTTATTCTACGTAGTACAAATTGCAGCTACAACTTAATTGACTTTGGTAAAGTTTGTTTTTGGGATCATATCTTGCATTAGTGCATTACAGACTTACAGTCTTAACACCATCCATGGGCCCTCACTGCCCAAGCTTTAGCAGTAAATGCATACCACTTCTAACGTGGATTTATAAACAAAGACAGTTCTTTAAGAGCAAGATGTTTTAACAGCAAACCTTTTTCTCTGTAGCCTTGGTAATAGGTATGTCAAGAATGTCACAAAATTCCCACAGTTTCTCTTTGACACACTTGTCCAACTTCTCCTTCACTTTCATCTTTTGCTTCTCCTGACATCATGTATTTCATCATTAGATGTTGTTCAATATGTGCACTTCATGTAGCTCAAATTCCAACTATGCTACTTTTAAAATTCGAATTTGGAGTATCCTACTTTGATCCAATTCATAGGGTCAACAATTAGGCACACAAGCTGCAGCCAACTACACCTAAGCCATCTGTCTATATAGCATATCATGCAACTAATTGTACATTGCTACTTGATCAACAATGAAGACTCGAAACATTATATTAAATTTAAGGTGCCAATAGCTCAAGTATTCTGATCCTGATAACCCAATTACATTCTCATTCTTGCTTTGAATTTATAAGCTATTGTTGCTGTACGTGTCCAGAATTAACTGATTAAGATTTCCTAAAGATTTCTAACCCCTAATTTCAGGTGTTCCATTACCAAGTTCCTTAAACCAGTCTTTCACATTTTACAGCTCCAAAATAGTTAGATCTCACTGCAAAACACACAAACATACAGGTTTATGATTTCCTTAAGATTGACCAATGACAAAAGACAAACCAAAACCAACCACATTTAGCTGCACATATACAAGTCTAGTGAAGTCTGAAGCATGGAAAATAGCTATTATAAATGTGTTGTTACTTATTAATAATAATTATAAGGAAATGCATAGTCAGGGTAAAGTGGTAAATTTTCAGAACTTATACAGTCTGCATGATAAATGAACTTTTACCTCATTATCATGCCACACAAAGCCAGAAAAGCGTGATATATTGCTCTTGATTTCAGCTGCCTGCGTGAAGTTAAGAGAAATCTCAATTCACATAATAAAAGCATGCAACCAAACTTCAAGTCCCGGTACTATGAACCAACAAAAATATAATTTTCAGTATCCCTAGCTGTTAATACTAATTAGTTTGACCAAGAGAGCAATTCAAAGATCCACACATACCCCACAATTTTTATCTTATTGTTTTAAAAATCCGAAAAAATAGAAATGAAAGTGAAGTAAAGGGGGCTTGTAGAGAAGGCTGGTTCCTTCTTGCAGTACCTTTCCTCTTCTTGCAAATAGAATTGTATGAAGTAATTTAAAAGTCTCTTCTTCCTTCCTTCTGGACAGATTATAGGCAACTGCAAAATGTAATATCATGTCGGTTAGCGTCACAAGGAAACTTTTTGTTTTCAACTCATATGTTTGATAAACTATAAGAAAAAAAGAACATGGCAATACAATCCGCTTCCCTTAGGAATTGATGACCAAACAATATAAAACACAAATCTTGTGGCATGCATAATTCAACTTATTCCAGATTTGAACTTATCTTCATCTCCATCATGAGTCTTTTTTTTATATATAAATACCCAATCATACTAATGTACATGAAATGATACTAAATGCTAATATTCTTGCCTCCAAAGTCATGTTCCAAAATGTTGCACTGTTGAGCATTAAAAAGTTCCCTTTTCCTAGAAATGTTTGAAATACAAGAAAATAATAATTGAAAGATCAAAGAACAAAGTGAATTACGATGTTATAAAAAAAGTAAGTACTGCGAAGTCGTTTAGTACGATGTTTTTAGTAGCTGAGCAAATCATACTGCTCTGCATAAAATGATCCTAAAGTTATCTGCTATAGGGAGGGTCTTGTAGTAGAATTTCTCCCGTACTTAAGCAAGAACCTTATTAGAAAAATCAACTTCTATGGCTACAGATCGGCTCCTATATAAAAGTAAACAACATGCAGTCAAATTTCCTACAAAAATTAGTTAAAACGTGGGGGGGAAATAATTAGGTACAGGATCTGAGAAAGTATAACATTGCAAAATAATTTATAATGTGGGATTCCAACTATTACGAGCGGGAAGAAGCAAAGTAAGTCTACATATGTACCATACCGTTGGGTATCTCTTTCAGTTGAGTGCCACGACCCTGCGATTTCAAGAAAGACAATGAAAAAATAATCCAACAAATAATAAGAACATATCTCTCAAAAAAGTGAGAAGAAATAAAGAATTCAAGCACCTTTTCAATGTAAAGATCCCTGCTTGTATCTTTCTCAATGATTGCAACTAGCCTTACAACAGATTTACGCTCACGCACGGGGCGATCGCTCAGTGGAGTTTTTGGTTTCAGCTCTTCTTCTTCTGCTTTTTTTGTCTTGTCTGCAGATTTCACTGCAACACTTTCCCCCCTCTTTCTCTTATTGGATCCTTTCTCCTCTGTGCTTTCTTTGATCTTCTCTTCCCTGATCTCTTCTGCATCACCCTTCTTCTCCATTTCCTCGAACTCTTCTGCATCAACCGCCGTCTCTTTTTCCTCCTTGGTCTCTTCTGCATCAACAGCCATCTCTTTTTCCTCCTTGGTCTCTTCTGCATCGACCGTCGTCTCTTTTTCCTCCTTGGTCTCTTCTGCATCAACCTCAGTCTCTTTTTCCTCCTTGGCCTCGTCCGCATCAACGGCCGTCTCTTTTTCCTTCTTGGTCTCTTCTGCATCAATCGTCGTCTCTTTTTCCTTCTTGGTCTCTTCTGCATCAACCTTCGTCTCTTTTTCCTCCTTGGTCTCTTCTGCATCATCAACCTTCGTCTCTTTTTCCTCCTTGGTCTCTTCTGCATCAACCGTCGTCTCTTTTTCCTCCTTGATCTCTTCTGCATCATCAACCTTCGTCTCCTTTTCCTCGTTGGTCTCTTCTGCATCAACTGTGATCTCTTTTTCCTCCTTCGTCTCTTCTGCATCCACTGTCATCTCCTTGATCTCTTCTGTGTCAACCATCATCTCTTTTTCCTCCTCGGTCTCATCCGCATCACGACCGTCACCCATCCTCTCTTTTTCTTCCTTGCCCTCTTCTGCATCATCTGTGCTCTCTTTCATGTTCACTTTTTCATCCATACTCTCTTCTGAAACACCTTTTTTCTCTTCGGACTCATCGACAGTCTCAACACTCTTATATTCTGCTTCCGCTTCAACGGAGACTTTCTCCACTACCATCACCTCACTTTTTGGCTCTCCCTTCTCTTCTTCCTTAGGTTCCTTCTCCTTCTCGAGGTCCTCGTCCTCCTTGACTTCATCCATTTCCACATCTTTATCATCTGCATCTTCCTTTCCCTTTGCATTAGCTTCTGCCTCATCTTTACTGTCTTCTTCCATTGCATCTGTTTCATTCAGCTCTTTCTTTTCATCAATCACAGATTTCTCCACCTTATCCACCTCCTTGGTCTCATCCACTGCATTATTGATGCTGGAATTTGTTTCTTCCTCACCCATACCAAAACCACTTCTTTTCCAATTACAATGTATAGAGCTTTAAAAAAGATCTTCTCAACCTACACAGACATATTTAGACCATAAAAAACTTGAGCAAATCAGAAATCAACCAGCACAGAATGCTACAGTAACATAAATTCGATGGAAGAATGTGGATATGCCTACCCAACTAGACAAACTTGAACAAATCTAGTGGAATTCAAAGGAAGAACCCTAACTGGATCACTGGAAGTGAAACAAGGCTTAAGCATATAACACTAAAATTACACATCTAAACAAGCTGAAGAAAGATAAGAATCCATCAGAGTAGAGCAATTTTGAACAAGACCCAGAATCCCTAACACCTAGAATGAAGAAAAGAACGCGAATTTTCCACCAGCAAACACGAAACAGATCACGCAAAATCCGAAACACAACACATTAAGAAAGAAAAGAACTTTTCGAGAGGGAAATTGAAAAGAGCTGATGGGTGTTTTTACCTAGCGCTGGAGCTTGAAACTGAGCTCAGTTCGAGGGAAGGAGGAGAAGATGGAAGGGAAGCGGTTGTTTTCAGCTTTAGCGTTTTCTCGCACTAGTTGGGAATCTGAAAAGCGTGAGGGTATTTTCGTGAAGTGGTGCAGCGGACTTCAATTCCGGATTTGATTTGCAGTTAAATGCCACGTGTGTGCAAACTGTCAAAACAGGCTCGATCAATTGACAATGGAAGAGATCGAAACATCCCGGCTCAATTGACGGCTCTGATCATTCGCTCTGCTCTGTCTATTTTCCTCTTACTACAGTATATTTTTATTTTTCTCTAGTTTTCTTTTTTTTTTAATTAAGGAGAGACTGCACTCTCGCGCTGTTTTATTAAAAAGGTTATGGAAAAACAAATCGGGGTATAGTCACTCCCCTAACATCGTTCATAATAGATTTAGAGATACAATCAGACAGATTTCTTAAGACCATAAAACCAAAAGAAAAATTAAAAGCAAAGGAGACAAGACGGGCCGCGACTGTACTAGCCTCACGAAAGGTATGACGAAACTGGACAAGTCAATCTCTACTCAAGGAGCGCTGGCAATCTGAAACCAGGCTAAGAAGCGGATGATGAGGTTGAGGGCGAGACGTAACCAGATTCATGGCCAAGAGGGAGTCAGTTTCCAACACGATCTTCCTGAACCCCTGATCTCAAGCAAGGGTAAGGTCATCCCGGATGGCACTCAGTTCAGCCCCGAGCACAAAGCAAACACCCAGATTGCCCACAAACCCCGCAACCCACTGACCGTCACTATTCCTGATGCACCCACCCGCAGCAGAACCCCAGACGCCTTCAGTCGCACCGTCAACCTTCACTTTCACCCATTTTAAACCCAAAAAGCTATAAAAATTTGGAAAATCTATGATTTTATCAAAATCTAACCTTACCTAAGAGTTTTAAGAGTTTTAAAGTCGTTAGAATTTTCATAATCATAATTTTTTTTCTCAAACCTAAAAAACTTGTAATAGTGAAGTCTATCAACTCCCTTTTCTGACCAACTTTCAGATGAATTTTTTCAACCCCTTCATAAGGATCTTACATTCACACGTAGTTAAGAATGACAATCTCATCCGCACCCGATCCAAAAAAACGGGTGAAAATCCGAAAAATGATGGGTGATAGACGGATGTGGGTGAAGGTTTTTCATCCGTCACCTGATCTTTAATGCATCTGAAATATATAAAATATTATATATATTTAATATAAAAATCACATATATTTAAACTTTATATTTTTTAACTTGCATTTTTATGTATTAAAAATAAACTTTACATCTTTTTTTTCTTCTAATATAGCTTATAATAATAATATTTTTTTATAGATGTGTAAACTACATAAAACAATTACTAAAAGATATATTAAATTATTTTTTCAACAACCCATTACCCGACCCACCCGATCACCCGATTAACGACGAATGGTGTGCAACCAAAAAGGTTAACGGGCGGGTAGTTCACTCATTCATCGCCCGACTTATTCTCATCTATACGTGTAATAATTAACTTCTTCATTTCAAGCCTACCTGATTTTTAAGCAAAACTTAAGCTTCATGCACATTGTACTATTGAAGTCCTAGGAATGGCTTTCTTTTCAACAAAGCAAAACTTACCCTTATCCTTACCATGACAAATAGATTTATGTATGTCTCACCTCGAAGAGTAACAGGGGAATAAAAAACTTGTCATCGTATTATAAATAATGAATCTAATGTAAAAAATTTATCACGTTATGTCAGATCATTTGCATTCGGCTTATAAAAGTTAATAAAGGATTTTTTTTCGAATGACCAGAGCAGCAACGAGTGTCTATTTCTTCTTTATTAAAAATCATTACTATAAAAAAAACGTTTTTTAAGAAAATGACAAATTAGTAAACAACATTTAAGATCAAAATATTCTTGTTGAATTACTAATACTAGCATATTTCTCGTGCCATGCACGGGTGGATATACAAAAACTATAATTTTGAATATAATAAAATAAGTACAATTATTAATATGAAATTATATGCATGATTTGAATATTTGTAAGTAATTTCAGTTTGATATATTTGGTGTAATATAATTTTAAACTTATGTACACTTCTAATAAAGTTACATATACAGTTATGATCATATACTTCATATAAGAAAATTTTATCACGATACTCCATCAGTATAGAAATAATAAACAAATTATGTTATTTCGACATATTATAGAAAAACCCTCAAAGAAAAACATAATAAAGTGTTTTTTAAATATCATTAAATGTTTGTTTATAAGCGTTTTAATTTATACATCTATGTATGGAAAAATTGTCTAAAAGAAAATATATACGGTATATTACAAAAATCTTATATATTGTACTCACTTATTAATTATGAGAAAAATATTATATGCAAATCTAACTAATAACAACACAGATCCCATGAGGATCACATCCCATATGAGGAATAAGGATCCATCCACACCCTCCATCTCTTAACAGCCCCACCCCATCCCAACCGTCCACGTGTCAAAAATCTCCCCCAAATCTGTTTTTCTCTCTCTCCTGATTTCTCTCTCTTTTCTTGACGTTGCTCGTTTCTGCTTGCTCGATCTTCTTTGCTCTCGATTCCTGCCTCCATTCCGTCTTTTCCTCTCGATTCCTGCCTCCATTCCGTCTTGCTTATTCCGTCTTCGCTCGATTTGGTTTCCTTTCGCCATTTAATGGAGTCTTCCATTAATTCCGTCGCCGACGACTTCTCTCCCTCTGTCCAAGCCGGTTCTGCATCGATCGACTCTGGTAAGAGCTTCTTTTCTATTTGTCGGTGACTCCATGACTTATTAAGCATACAATGTCAGTTAGATTGAATTTGAACATGAAAACCTAGGTTTTGCCATGCTTTTATAGTTGATTGTTGCAAGTGATAATTGTTTGTGAATCGATCTTGTCGGGATTGCATTTTTTCGTCAGCATCTATTTGAGATTGTATTTTTCAGTCAGGATTTCATTTTAGTGCACACAAACAATTTGTGGATTCATTGATGGTAAGGTATTCGAAGAATGGAAGAAAACTATAGGAAGCACACCACCTGTTTGAATAAATTCCCCAATCACATGTTTTTTTGACTTAGAGAGAAAAGAATAAGAACTTGTTTTGAATTAGAGATAGAAGAATATAAACATCTTTGCTTTTTTGAGTTTTCTTTTTTGAGTTGGAGTTCAGATACTTGTAAGAAGAAGCAACAAAGCATGCTCACACAAGGATTAATGCACACAACATCCTTGATTGATGTGCACACAAGAACTTTTTGATACACATACAATTACTCACTTATGCACTTTGAGTTTCTTATAGTTGTTGAATGATTGTCTTCTTATGCACACACAATTAATAACTTATGCACACAAAAGCCATGACTCTTGCACACAAAAGCAATAAGTGATGCACACAATATCATTCTGACATCTGCTTACTCATCCATTTTTCCAGAAGATGAACAGAAAATTGAGGCCAGTTCGACCTTTGTTTCTCCAGGTAGTACAACTCAGTATTACACTCCTTAGTGTTTTATTCATGAAAAGAAGTGGTTGTTGGTTGAAGTCATGACACAGATGTATTCATGTGTTGATATCATGAGTGACGACATTGATAAAATCAAACAATTTTATGTTTGCTAAAGAAACAAAAGGATGCATTCAACAACTCAAGCAATGTTGATCCCTCTACCACTACCTCAACAAATAAGTTTGCATTTGAGAAACTTTTGTGGCTTTAACAGATGAAGTTAGTGTTCATGCTCCTCACCAAGCAAACACAGAATTCAAGAAAAGACGATTGAGAAGCGGGCAAAAGATTGAAACTGGAAATTCGAAGAAGCATAAGAGAATGTCGAGATCTGCAATAAGTTGGGACACAACATTAAGACATGCCCCCAATATGTGGATTAAATTTAAACTCATTGTTTTTTAGACTTATGTGTGTTTTAGACTCATGGTTTTGTAATATTCAGTTTTTAGACATATTATTGCAAGACATCTTTTGTTCAAAGTGATGCACACAGTAGAATAATCTCACGCACCCAGGTGAAATATGTGATGCACACAGTTGTTGTTTTGTGTTGCACACACTAGTTTTGTACTAGAAAGCAAAACTGATGCACACACACATTAATTAAAACCTTTGCACACACATCCATTTTAGAGTAATAATATAATTCTCCTCTAACAGTCATGCATACACATATTAAAACTGATGCACACATACATTAAAACCTTTGCACACAGAAACCAAAACTGATGCACACACACATTACAACCTTTGCGCGAGATTTGTTTTGTGTTGCACACAGATGTAGTTTTCTGTTGCACACTACTTTTGTACTAGCCAAACACATATAACTAAGTCATGCACAATATAAACCATTCTCAATATATATACAAGTTGGTGCGGATTTACATTGTTTTGCCAACATAAGCGTAATATCCAACCACAAAAGAGATACTGTCAATATTCATCCACAACATTCATCAAAAACTGACTAGAATTTGTTTAAAACCTAACATTCAACTACCAATTACACATAATATTTCTTGTTTCTCCCTACTACATTGCAGTCTTTGGTTTTTGCTCCCTTTGAATAATCTGCGTCACATCTCGATGTGCATTGAATTCGCTGGTCAGTAGCTTGTAAAGGTACTTGACCCTTAGAGTGTCCAACAACTTCTTGTTTCCTTTTTTAAGGCCACTATTCCAATCGGATAGTCCCGTCCCCATGTACGTCTCCATGTGTCTGATAGCATATACCCCACAATCTTTTTTGTTTCTTTCATCCCTCCAAGTCATTTCCAACCTCTCTGTTTGAACTTTTACTTCATCTTCTAACAACAAAGTTTTGGCTATCATGTTGTTGTTCTTTAGGAATTGGATAAAATAATGTATCTGCAACAAAATAAGATATTTAATGCTTTAGTTATTTATTTCATTGTAATAATCAAATCATAATTATATTTTTTGTGTACTTACCAATGATTGCGGGATTGTGCCATATTTATCCTCTTCACCACTTGCTGAGTTATCCAGAATATGCACTTGTGGAGACTTGACATTTATAGCAATCACAAAGTAGTGCCCTTGGTTGTGTACAGTGAACATGATTTGAACAATTCAGAGAGAGTAGGGTGTTCTGCACACAGAAGAAATATTTGATGCACACAAAAGAAAGATATGATGCACACAGAAGAAAGATATAATGCACACAGAAGAAATATTTGATGCACACAAAAGAAAGATATGATGCACACAGAAGAAATATTTGATGCACACAAAAGAAGATATGATGCACACAAAAGAGATATTTGATGCACACAAAAGAAAGATATGATGCACACAGAAGAAATATTTGATGCACACAATACAGAAAATAGAGTCTTTTTGATGCACACACGGAATAAAACCTTTGCACACAAAAATCAAAACTGATGCACACACACATTACAACCTTTGCACACACATCTATTCGATAGTTTTTTTGATGCACACACACAATTAAACCTTTGCACACACAAACCAAAACTGATGCACACATACATTACAATCATTGCACACACAACTCATGCCCAAAATATTGAAGTTTATTTGATGCACACACATATTAAAACCTTTGCACACAGAAACCAAATCTGATGCACACACACATTAAAACCTTTGCACACTCATCCATTCTAGAGTATTAATATTATTCTCCTATAAAAGTCATGCACACAATATTTGTAGTTTTTTTGATGCACACACACAATAAAACCTTTGCACACACACAATAAAACCTTTGCACACACAAACCAAAACTGATGTATACATACATTACAACCTTTGCACACACAGCTCATACCCAAAATATTGAAGTTTATTTGATGCACACACATATTAAAACCTCCGCACACTCATCCATTCTAGAGTATTAATATTATTCTCCTATAAAATTCATTACACGTAATATTTGATCACATATTTTCTTTCTAAAATGCATGCAAAACTGAGATGAATAGCACAAGCAGTCGTCCTCTTTAGAAGCAATTCATCAAACACCTTGCAGGCATGACATCCATTATTCTAAATTTCATTATAAGCCAGACATTCTCATCCTAAAGTTCCTGCAATTTAGATCAATAAACAAACAACCAGAGTTTTCGACTGCAGTAAACACGAATCAAAGCAATTAACAATATGATCCGAATTTAGAACTTCAATTCAACGTAACAATTAGCAAAATACCTACTGAGCGGAAGACTCGTAGCATACCGGAATGAGAATAGGAAATTGAGACTGTGCTTCGCCTCCTTGCTCGCTCACTGTGCTTCGCCTCCTTGCTTCTCGCTCGCACGCTCGCTCCTTCAATTTCTCCTCCGCTCGCTCCCAATAAAACGGAAATGCAGTGGAATTAGGTCGAGAGGGAGGCAGTTGGAGTCAAAATCGTGGACGAGAGGGAGACAGTTGGAGTCAAAATCGTGGATGAGAGGGAAATCGTGGAAGCTAGGTCGCGAGAAAAAATTTGGGGGAAATTGTTTTTGGGAGAGCTGGTTAGTTTTTGAGAGAAGCGTGTGATTATATTTTTGGGGCCCCTCTTTTATAATTTGGACCTTTGGATCAACTTCATCCTTCGGATGGAGTTGATCCTTAGTCCTTATCTAGAGGGTCATCCTCACCGGAATCGGACCCTTAAATTATAGTGATAAGACCATATCAATTTTACTATGATTCGTGCATTGCAAATTTGTAATTCAAATTGTATTTTTGAGTTACAAATAAAATATTTTCATAAAATATTTTTCACAGTTAAATATGAAAAGTAGGATAAAATTTATAGTGATAGATTATAAGAGATAAATGGTTTAGAAATTACATATTTTATTATGTAATCTTTTTCAAAAAAAACATTAATATAAAATATAAATACACTCAATAAGTTAATATTAGAAAACTTTTTCACTTTAAGACATGGTTCCATTATGTGGGTCCGATTCCGGTGAGGACGACCCTCTAGATAAGGACTAAGGATCAACTTCATCCGAATGATGGAGTTGATCCAAAGGCCCAAAATATAAGGGTCGGGCCCACTAGTCAAATCAGTTACGCTCCCTCCCTCTCCCAAAATCACAGACCCTTCCTCTCCCTCCCTCGCCCAAAATCCCGCAAAAAACTTCCCCAAATCTCTCGACCTAGTTTCTTCCTCTAGTCCACGATCTCCACAATTTCAACAATTCCTTCCCTCTCGTCCTCGATTAACTACCTCTCGACCACGATTTCCTCTCTCTCGTCCACGATTCCACTGCATTTCCATTATATTGAGAGGAGCGACTGCGAAAAAGAAGAGCAGCGATCAAGCGAGTGAAGCGAACACAGCGATCGCAGGTGAACAGGCGAATCACATTCTCACAAGTGAATCAATCAAAATGAGGAGTAAAATTGCAAGTTCTCAAGGTATAATACTTCAAACCGTTTCATTACAAGCAAAATGTTGTGTTTCTGGATGATTTTGATATTTCTGGATGATTTTGATATTTCCTTGCGTATGATTGTGATTTGCTTGTTGTGTATTATGTTTAATTTCACATTTCTGCGCTTGAGATGACAAATCCTTTTGACAATGACTTATTAACTGACATTACAGGGATTTAGAAAGATACAGTGCATGGAATATGAGTTTTTGTGTGTGCATTAGTTCTAATGTGTGTGTGCATCAAATAAACACACATATGTTGTATGCATGACTTTTAGAGTTGAATATAATTAATACAAATAGAATTGATGTGTGTGCAATGGTTTTAAGGTGTGTGTGCATCAGATTTTGTGTATGTGTGCAATGGTTTTAATGTGTGTGCATCAAATAAACACACATATGTTGTGTGCATGACTTTTAGAGTTGAATTGAATTAATACAAATAGAATTGATGTGTGTGCAAAGGTTTTAAGGTGAGTGTGCATCAGATTTTGTGTCTGTGTGCAATGGTTTTATTCTGTGTGTGTGTGTGTGCATCTTATGTAAGACTTCTGTGTGCAATAGAATTGAACTTTCTCTTCTGTGTGCATCAAATATCTCTTCTGTGTGCATCAAATATCTCTTCTGTGTGCATCAAGTATTTCTTCTGTGTGCATGAACTTTCTCTTCTGTGTGCATGAACTTTCTCTTCTGTGTGCATCAAATATCTCTTCTGTGTGCATCAAACATCTTATGTATGTCCATCTTGTGTCCAAACTCCAAATACTGCAGCTCCAGCTCCAAAAAAAGTAATAGAGGGTGAATTTGGAAAGATCACAGTTCCTCTCGATCAAGATCAAGAATCTCCAGGATCTTTCAAAGGGAAAAGAAGGAAGCATCCTGCTTCAAAAACAAAAGCAATCAAAAAGCCCAGGATAACACGTTCACAAACTTCTAATATGGAGGAACAAACAAGAGATCAACAAAGTGAACAAGAAGATGATGACGAAGAAGAAGATGAAGAAGAAACAACTGCAGAGGAGGAAGATAATGGAGGCTATGACAAGACTATGGGAGAAGAATTTAGAGAGATAAGAATGAGAAAAAAGTTGGACAAAGCAGCAACAACAACAACATCAAAATCAAAATCTTCAAAGTCAGAGAAAGGAAAAAAGAAAGTAGAGGAGACAAAGACTTCTAAGAGAGACAAAACAAAAAAGCAAAAGGACACTGTGTTTGTCTTAGCTTCAAAGGCACCAAAGGAAGGAATGAAGAAAGCTTCCAAACAACAAAGGAGCCAATACGAATCACTAAGGTGCCGAACATCTCCAAACAAGCTTGTGAGCTTCTTCACTGATGAGGAAGATCCTATCACTGTTGAGCAGAGGAAGGCTGTTATAGATCTCGGCTTTGGAGAATTACTTAACTGGAGATTACAGGAACTGTCAATGAAGCTCAATATGTATGTTTGTGCAAGGTATGATCCAATCAAATGCACAATAAAGCTAAAGGGTGGGAAGGAAATTCTTGTCACAGAAGACGATGCACACGATACTTGGGTGTTCCAAAAGGTAGAAGCCCAATAGAGTTTCCAGAGAAGCTGACAAACATTGCGTTTCTCGCAAAAATAAATGAAGATTTTGATTGAAAAGACCTAAGGAAGATCTCTCACACAAATATATACCACAAGATGAAGGAGTATCATGAAGATGTGTGGTTTAAACGCTACTTCATCCTACTCTTTGCAAACACAATCATAGAGAGCCATCCAAATGGGAACGTCATATTCAGGATCTGGGAAATCCTAGAAAATGTAGATGACGTCAAGAACTACAACTGGAGTAGTTTTTTGTTCCAAAGGCTCAACACATGCAGAAGTGTTTGGGGTGGCACTCCAAGTAGCATCTTCAAAGGGAACTTACTTCTCCTAATGGTAAGCAAAGTGTTAAATATTTAATTAAATTTTGGCCTTTTGATGTGGCTCAGTTGTTTTATATAATGTGCATTAGATTTACCTTCCGTGTGCATTAGTTTCAGCATTGTGTGTGCATTGATTTAGCCTTTTGTGTGCATTACTGGTGCCCACCATCTTGATTTTGGAAAATGTGCATGGATGGTTTATGTGTGTGCATAGGTTTTTTTATTGTGTGTGCATAGGTTTTTTTATTGTGTGTGCATCAGTTTTATATTGTGTGTGCATAGGTTTTTATATTGTGTGTGCATAGGTTTTTATATTGTGTGTGCATAGGTTTTTATATTGTGTGTGCATCAACTTGTTACTCTATATGATTTTTGCTTTGTGTGCATCATATAATGCTTGTGTGTGCATCAGATAATGCTTGTGTGTGCATCAGTTAATTCCATTGTGTGCATCACATTTACACCATCAGTAATGCTTACCTAACTCTGTTTTATTTTGTATTCTCCAGCTAGTGTATGTTGATAGAATGAAGTGGAAAGGTGAGACACAAAATAGAAGTTTCCCAATCATAACGAACTGGACCACTGAAAAGCTTCGACAAAGGGAGGATGAAGAGATCATGTATGGAGGGTTTGGTCAAGGATATCCCATTGAAAGACCAATTTTTGAAGAAAAAGAAGAAGATGTCATGGCAAGAGAGCAACACAAAAATGTTGAAGATATTGCTGCACCAAACATCAGTACAAACGACGGCCTTAGAGAGTATGTTGTGAGCCACATGAAAAAGGTGGAGGACATGGCCATGAGTGTGAGATCACTCATTGAGTCGAAGAACTAGCTTCCCTCAGAGTTGACAAAAAGCAATGTCATAAACTCTCTGAACACTGAATGTGAAAAGATAATAAAGGCGAAGCTTAGTACAGAATGAGGAAGACACTCAAGGAAGCCAGGATGCAGATTTTTGGGATACAGCCGTCATATGCATGGAGGAGCTAGAGAAAACAATCCAAGCAGCGAAAGGGCATGAAGAATCTCATTCTTTTCCTGATATATCAAATTTGGCAAATGAAATTGAGAGACAATATGGCCAAACAGGTCAAGAACAAGAGGTATAATTTAATTTGATGACGTCTTTTAGTGTTCTTTTGGGTGCATTACTAATGGTCTTTTGTGTGCGTTACTAATACTCTTTTGTGTGCATCAGTCAAATGAAGAAGAGGTGCATCAAGCTAGACAAGAGCATGTCGAAGTAAGTGAATCAAGATCACTTGATCAAGATCCTATTCGAACATACACTCGTAGCACAAGCTTCAAATCCACCTGGCTGCCTAATTCTTCTCTGAAAGTAAGAACCAGAATATTATATTAGTACATTGAAATACATATACATTAAAATAATATTAACTATGTTCCTTTAATTTCAGTTGGATAGTCATGGAATTCCTTCATTCTCCTTGGGTTTATCACACGTAAACATAATTACTATACATTTGCTCATTTACTTTTCTGTGCATGAGTATATTCTTTTGTGTGCAACAAAATCTTCTTTTGTGTGCATTGGTTTGTGCTTCTGTGTGCAATACGATTTCAACACTTTGTTTTATTATTTATAGGAAGATGCTGATCCAAAAATTAATGAGCAAGCAAAAGTGAATGAGGAACATGGAGCCAATGAAGGAGATGCTACTCTTAATGATCAAGATGTAATAATGAAAGAAAATGAGGAAGAACCAAAAGAACAGGTAGTGTGTGCAACACTTTGATCTTCTGTGTGCAATGATTTTTGGATTGATTCTTGCCTTTGTTTTTTTATAGGAAAGTGTGATGGCAGAAGCTGAGATTGAGACTGGAAAGAACAAAAAGGAAGGTGAAGAACAAGAGGTAGTTGAAAAAGAAAAGGTATTCTGTGCAACACTTTGATCTTCTGTGTGCAATGATTTTTGATTTGATTCTTGTCTTCTTCTTTTTTTTATAGGAAAGTGTGATGGCGGGAACTGAGGTGGAGATGGGACATAACACAAAGGAAGGTGAAGGGCAACATGTAGTTGAACAAGAACAGGTAGTGTGTGCAACACTTTGATCTTCTGTGTGCAATGATTTTTGGATTGATTCCAGTCTTTATTTTTTATAGGAAGGTGTGATGGAGGACACTGAGATAGAGACGGGGAAGAACACAAAGGAAAGTGAAGCACAACAACAACTAAAGGAGGTACAATCGAAAAATATAATTTTTACTCTTAGTGTGCACCAAAAATATAATTTACTCTTCTGTGTGCATTATATTCACTCTTCTGTGTGCACCAAAAATATAATTTTTATGGATTTATTTTGTTTTTTTATTATAGGGGGAATTGGAAAAAAGGACAGAGGATGAGCCAACAGAAATGGAACCTGAGGTGGCTCAAGAAGTAGGTCAAAATGAGGTTCATACAATGGACAAGGGGCAGGAGGAAAGTGAGACACAAGAAAGTGAGACACAAGATGTGGCTCAAAAGGAAACTGAGGTGGATCTAGTGGAAGAAAACCAGAACACAGAGGACAAGGGAAAGGAGGTTGTAGATATTGAAAGTGAGAAGCATAAGGAGAAGGGAAAGGAGGCAACTGGAAGTGATAGTGACTTTTAGAAAAAGGTATATGATACATTAGAATAGCTTCTGTGTGCAGCATGTTTAGCTTCTGTGTGCACCATGTATTTGTGTGCAATGGTTTGTAATGTGTGTGCAAAGGTTTTAATGTGTGTGTGCATCAGTTTTAATATGAGTGTGCATGACTGTTAGAGGAGAACTATATTATTACTCTAGAATGGATGTGTGTGCAAATGTTTTAATGTGTGTGTGCATGAGTTTTGGTTTGCGTGTGCAGAGGTTTTAATGTGTGTGTGTGCAACACAAAACAACTACTGTGTACATCAAATATTTCACCTGTGTACATCACATATTTCACTTGTGTGCATCACTTTGTAATAGGTGTTTTTCCCAAAACTATTTTTGTATTTGTGTGCAGCATGTTTAGCTTCTATGTGCATGACTTTTTTGTTTTGTGTGCATGAATTTATTAGGATTCAGAACAAGAAACAAGGGCGATGACAACGGAAGCTAAGAAGGACAATCTACCGAAAAGGGTAACAATATAAATATCATGTTTTTTAAATGAATATGTTTTTGGTATTGATTAATAATTGGCTGTGTAGCAGGTCAAATTTTTCTGCGGAACCAGTGAAACACCAACACAAGAGAAAAGGAATATCAATCCTTCAGCGGTTCTAAACTCGCCATGGAGACAAAGAGAAGTGAATCTTTCTGAAAACATCACATCAGAAGATAAAGCTTTGTACAACTGGGCTACATCAGAAAAGGGAAATGATGAAGAGTAAGTAGTTTATTATTATGAATATCTAAACTAGACAGTGTGGTACTTGATGCCTAACTAAAATGAATATTTTATGTTTCTGTGTTGTAGTGGTTATCTCTTCCATTTGGGCCCATACAGTTTAACTAGACAAGACTTTGTCACACTCAAGAAAAATGGAGAAGTAGACAGTGTGGTACTTGATGCATATACAACTTATTTGAATGAAAATGAAAGATTCAAGGACCCATTATCACCGTTAAGGCTCTTCATCCCATCATATATGCTGGTAAGCAAATTCACAAAACTGATGCACACACAAAATTTATATGAAATATTTGCACTGAATATATTTTATTTTATTTTGCTAGAAATTTAACATGCAGCACAAAAATTCTACAATGGAAGAGAAAGCGCGAGAGTTCTCCCAAGCAATGATAGAAATCTTCAGCTGTGTCGACTCTTTTATGCTTAAGCAAAAAACACTGCAAAATATTGATTTGGTAAATTTCATCTGTGTGCATGAACTTTCTCTTCTGTGTGCAACAAATATCTCTTCTGTGTGCATCAACTATTTCTTCTGTGTGCATGAACTTTCTCTTCTGTGTGCATGAACTTTCTCTTCTGTGTGCATCAAATATCTCTTCTGTGTGCATCAAGTATTTCTTCTGTGTGCATGAATTTTCTCTTCTGTGTGCATGAACTTTCTCTTCTGTGTGCATCAAATATCTCTTCTGTGTGCAACAAATATTTCTACCTGTGTGCATAACATCCTACTCTCTCTGAATTGCTCAGTTCCTGTTCACTATACACAACGAAGGACACTACTTCGTGATAGCTATAAATGTCAAGTCTCCACAAGTGCATATTCTGGATAACTCAGCAAGTGGTGAAGAGGATAAATATGGCACAATCCCGCAAACATTGGTAAGTACACAACAGTATAATTATCATTTGATTATTACAATAAAATAAATAACTAGAAGCATTAAATATCTTATTTTGGTGCAAAGATATTGTTTTATCCAATTCCTAAAGAGCAACAACATGGAAGCCAAAGCTCTGCTGTTTGAAGATGAAGTAAAAGTTCGAACAGAGAGGCTGGAAATGACTCGGAGGGATAAAAGAAACAAAAAAGATTGCGGGGTATATGCTATCAGACACATGGAGACGTACATGGGGACAAGACTATCAGATTGGAACAGTGGCCTAAAAAAAGGAATGAAGAAGTTGCTGGACACTCTAAGGGTCAAGTACCTTCACAAGCTACTGACCAGCGAATTCAATACACATCGAGATAAGGTGGCGCAAATTATTCAAACGGTCAAAAACCGAAGACTGCAAAACCTTCTAAGAAAGTTGGTTAAACAATGTAGTAGGGGAAACACAGGAATATTATGTGTAATTGGTAGTTGAATGTTAGGTTTTAAACAGATTCTAGTTAGTTTTGGATGAATGTTGGGGTTGAATATTGACGGTAACTCTTTTGTGTTTGGATATTACGCTTATGTTGGCAAAACAATGTAAATCTGCATCAGCTTGTATATATATTGGCAATGGTTTATATCTAACGTGTGCATGACTTGATTATATGTGTTTCACTAGTACAAAAGTAGTGTGCAACACAAAACTAATCTGTGTGCATCACATATTTCAATTGTGTGCGTTCGAAAATTTCTAGTGTGTGCAATACTTAACTTTGTGCATGAAAGTTAGAGGAGCATAATATTAATACTCTAGAATGGATGTGTGTGCAAAGGTTTTAATTTGTGTGTGCGTCAGTTTGGGTACCTGTGTGCAAAGGTTTTAATGTGTGTGGATCAGTTTTAATATGAGTGTGCATGACTGTTAGAGGAGAATTATATTATTACTCTAGAATGGATGTGTGTGCAAAGGTTTTAATGTGTGTGTGCATGAGTTTTGGTTTGCGCGTGCAGAGGTTTTAATGTGTGTGTGCAACACAAAACAACTACTGTGTGCATCAAATATTTCACATGTGTGCATCACTTTGAACAAAAGATGTCTTGCAATAATATTTGTCTAAAAACTGAATATTACAAAACCATGAGTCTAAAACACACATAAGTCTAAAAATCAATGAGTTTAAATTTAATCCACATATTGGGGGCATGTCTTAATGTTGTGTCCAGACTTATTGCAGATCTTACAAGCCCTCTTTTTCTTCTTCGACTTTTCAATCCCGATCTCTTGACCACTTCTAAGGCGTGTCTTCTTAAACTTGTTGTTGGCTTGTTCAGGAGGATGGACGCTAACTTGGTCTGGTAAAGCACCAACCAATTTCTCAAAGGCAAACTTCTTGGTTGAGGTTGAGGCAGAGGGATCAACCATTGCAGAACTGTTGAATGCAGCCTTTTGATCCTTTAGCAAAGCCAAAAACTGTTCCAATTTATCAACGTCTTCTCTCACAACATCAACACATGCATACATTTATGTCATGACTTCAGCCAACAACCGCTTCCTTTCATCAATCAAAACACTACCATCATAAACTGCACCATCAATTTCAAAAATAGGCTGTAATATTGATTTCTTAGTCCAACGAGTGTTGAGGAGGCTAGGAGGGAGATCAACTGCATGGCAATTTTTCAATGCAGTGAAGATGTGGCAACATGGAAAACCTAGCTTGAGGAACTTATTGCAAGAGCACTCAAATAAATTACTTGACTGCACATGTTCAACTTTGCAGATCCTACCAAATTCATCGAGAATTTGATAATAATGAATCCCATCTTCTTTTTTCAACTCATGAAGTGAGCAATGATATGCGCCACTCATGAACTCTTCTTGAACTTCATAAAATGCATTGATGGTGTACACACTTGCCATATTCTTCTCTATTTGCAATGGTGTCTTCAAACGAGTAGTAGAAGTACATGAATCAAGATCAAACTTCTTTTGGCCATGACGCTGGGATTCAATTGCACTATTGAACTGCATCATAAACACAACTAAGCTGGATTGAGAGCTCAGAAACATGCCAAAAAAGCTGTTTTGGCTTTCAGATCGAGACGTTGTCCTGAGAAGACGAGACATTTTCACATCTTGAAAACACGAGGGTATCCAATAACGGCGTAGCTCAAACATGACAGATAACCACTCATGGCCTTGTAAACCGAATTCTTCCATAACTGAAAACCACTCATTTTCAAACTCCAAAGGACTAAGGTCATCGCTCCAAACAATAGAATTGAACTTAGAATGGAAGGAGTCGATAAAAGAAGGAGGTGTCCCGGGAGGAAATTTGACCTTGTTGACAACCTTCATCATAATATGCCACATGCACAAACGGTGAACAGATCCAGTGAAAACACGTTCAACAACGGCTTTAACGGCACCATCTTGATCAGTTATGATGACGTGAGGATCATGGCCCATAGCATTCTTGAAGTTTTGAAAAAGCCAAACATACGATTCGATGTCTTCATGCAAAACCAACCCAGCGGCAAATGTGATGGATCTTTTGTGATTGTCAACTCCAGTGAATGGAATAAATATCATATTATACCTGCAAATAATTAACACAAAAAAGTAAAACTTGTGAAATACTCTTATGTGCAGAACTTATACTGTGTGTGTGCATTAGATTGATTGTGTCTGTGCATTAGATTGACTGTGTGTGTGCATTAGATTGACTGTGTGTGTGCAGAACTTATTAAATGTGTGTGCATCACTAATTTATTTTTTGTGTGCTTTACAAATTAAGTGTTTGTGTGCAGAACTTATACTCTGTGTGTGCATTAGATTGACTGTGTGTGTGCAGAACTTAATAAATGGAATTGATTTTAAAAAAAATGAAGAAGTCACAAAATACCTATTATATTGGTATGTAGCATCAGCAGAAACAACATCACCAAAGTACGAGAAACTCTTCCTCATAATAGGATCACACCAAAACAATCGAGTTAATTTATCTTCCTTGTCTGCATAATAATCAAAGTGGTACGCGTCGCAACATTCCTTATTCTTAAAAAGGTCATTAATGACCATTTGAGCATCACTTCCAGCCATGTATGAATTCAAACCCCTCGTAAAGTTCTTAAAATCAACAACTGTGGCGCCAACATTACCATAAGACCCCACCAAATTCTTGTAAACTCTAAAGCTCTTGGTTACACCGACATTTGATTTAATGCAGTTCAACATAAACTCTTGATGCAATGGGGTCACTTCCCTATTCCCTTTGGAGAAAACCATTTCAAAGGGATCCAAAAATGGATGTGTATGACGACATTCAAAATTGGTCACTCGATATCCGTCGTTGCCTGCATGTCTAAGCCACATCTTCGCATCACATCCACAACGATTAGACACTCTCCTTCTTTTGACAACATTCTCACCTGTTTGATTGAAATCTGCAAATGGCGATACATATTTGAATCCTTCTCTCGAACAACAAAGATACCTCCACTTTATTGTTTTCTCTAAATCATTGAATTTCTTTGTTGAGAACACACGAGTAGCAAAACCACACGCCTTTGCATAAGATGCATAAAATTGCATGCCATGAAGAAGAGTTGGAAAGAGCTGACCAACATATGGCGTCAAGGCAACATCGCACTCAAGGGTGTAAAACTGAGCTAAACTACCAGGGGAAATAGATGACATGATTCCTTCCATATGAGTTTCATCTCCTGAAAAAGGAATGAAACAACAGAACACATTTAAACTTCTGTGTGCATCAACTATGTCTTGTGTGTGCAGTGATTTTGCCTCATGTGTGCATCACTTTTTTCCTGAATACATTATTTCAAACCATACACTAGTTCTAGTTTGTGTGTGCAACAAAAACTTCTTAGGAGTGCATCAGAGATACAAATCCAATTAAAAACCAATTTTGTTCGTCCAGAATTCTTATATACATGAAAACTTCGTATGGGATGGGTATACAAGACATTCGACCTAAAATCATACAAGAAAACATAATTGCAAATTATCATCTGCAACAATCAACTATAAAGCATGGAAAAACCTAGGATTTCATGTTCAGCTGTAGCATTTTGAGCTTAAGCATGGGAAAAAGGAAACCTAAATACATACACTTCCCAAATTTAAATCAAAACCAAAGCAAACACATAAGAGCTTCGATCAAGCAGAAATTGTGTGTTTATCAGTCCTGAACATTTGAATCATACACATTATCAAAATCATATGAAGTAAGGGATAAAAGTCATCGGCGAAGAGTTCGTAACCTGAATCGATTGAAACAGAGGCGGTTTGGACGGAGGGAGAGATGTCGCCGGCGACGGAATTCATGGAAGCCTCCATTAGTGGCGAAAGAACGAGCAGAAGCGAGCGGAAGGAATGGAGTGCAGGTATGAGCAGCAAGAGAATCGAGGGAAGCGAGCGGCAGCGAAGGAGAAAGCGAGAATTCTGGAGGAGAGAGAAAAAAACGAATTTAGGGATAAAAGTGACACGTGGACGCATGAGATGGATTTGGCTGTTAAGGAATGAACGGTGGAGATGGGTCATTATTCCTCATATGGGAAGCCATCCTCATGGGATCTTTTTCCCCATTATATATGAGTAAGAATTTTTTTAACTAATTATACGATTTGTTCCATGTTTTACATTTAACAATATCTTATGTGTAAAAAAATCAACAAATTACGTAATGAACAGAATTTTGTTATTGCTCTTCAATTCAAATACCTATAAATTAGGAAACTAACTAACTCACCAAGATGTAGAGGAATTTTAGCTAAATTACGTTAAAGCTAGTAGAATTTTGGATGAGTTTGTTTATGATTTTTCAATAATTTTAAAATAGATATTGAAGTTGATAAGAAAATGACATGTCGGCTTGGTGGGGAAAGAGTGAATGGGAAAACTCTAAATAACTCTGTTTTAATATATACTAGTATAGTCCCCGCACCAAGCGCGGTTAATTACTACGTTTATATATAATATAGTTTGTATGCAACAATTTATGATATTATAAAAGAAATAATCTGACTATCAATTTTCTTCAACTAAAGTTCATAAGTGATTTTTTTATAATGAAATATTTGGACATAAATTTCAAAAAAATAAAAAAACATGCAAAGTAAACATGTCTTAGTATAAAAACCATGAAATAAAAGAGTAAAATATCTTATAATTTAAATATTTTGAATTTAATTTGAAGCCTACAAAATAGTTAACAAACTATTTTTTTAGAATTATTAAAAAATCAGAAATTAAGAGTGATTTATTTTTAGAAAATTAACCACAAATTGACACATAAGCAACTAAAACCTAAAATTAAGAGGAGAGCTTGAAATAACTCTTCTTTAATATATATATATATATAGATATAGATTAGCTTTCAAATAAAAACGGATAAAGTTGGAACAAGAAAGAAAAAAACTGACCAAAATATTTTTGAAAATCTTAAATCGGTCGTAAAAAGATTGATGAGATCTCAATATAAGCTATAAATGTTTTTAAAGATAATGACTTCTCTCATAGGTTTGGAAATTCGTTAAATCTACATCGTTTTTTGTAACCATGACATTGATTAAGTAGCATAGAATTAATTAAGTTTAATAAATTTAACTCTCGCTTTTTTACTAAACCTAAAACTTTTAACTTTAGGTCTTCGAGGTCTTTCATAACCATATCTAAAGACCCGTTCGATAGAATTGGAGTAATTTAGGGTTGAAATTGAAGGATTGCTTCAACTAGTTGATCAACCCCAATTTTCCATTTTGCAACCCCATATGAAGGTATTTGCTTCGACTATCCCTACCTTCGACCCACAAATCATTTTTATCAAATGGGATTGAGTAGTTGAAAACAGTCTAATACAAGAGTATTTCAAAAAAGAAAGACCTTCCATTTTTTAATATTGCAAGAAGAAGTAAGTAAGTTGATGATTAGTCTTAACCGAGTTGCTAACAACCAACCTAACCAACTCGAAGACTACGTTACATTGTAACTCTAAAAACTAAGTTAACTAACATAAACTTAACCTCAAAATCTTCAACAACACCTGAGGCACCTTAAATCGACAAAGAGGACACAAATTACTCTTCTTCAACCACCTCCCAATGCAACGTCCATGAAAAACATGTCCACACGACAACCTTTGTGTCATCGTCCCAGCACAATCGACCATTTCATCAATACAAATTGCGCACAAACCATCTCCAACGGCCTCAGACGACGGGTTCGTCTCCTCCAAGCACATATCTAAGATAGTATCCATGGAAATACGAGCCACGGGCACGAGCGTAAGCCCACTCGAGGGGCAACTATGTTGCTTGATGTTGAAATCTAAAATAGAGCGTAATAGATCGAGTATGAGGCGATCCCTCGGGTGATGGACTAAGCCTAGATTGGATAAGTGGGAGAATAGGGTTTGGGTTAGATATTTGATGTATGAATGGCCGTCCATGTTGGACGTGTAGGGGCATCGGATCTTCTCGGCTTGGGTTTTGGGAAAGTCGAGTATGAGCGGGAAGCATTGGGTGTCGCCGTCGCACTCCATTAGGCTAGTTTTAAGGTGCACATGAGCATCCATGTCTAGAGTCTTGATTAGGGAACGTATGTTGTGATTGTATTCAAAGGTGCACACCAAGGATATATAATTATATATAGACTATGGATTCTATATCTCTAGGAAATTCTATCTACTATTTGCTACTTATCTAACCGACTTTAGTTTTTAGAAAGCAAAAATCCAAAATGGGCCTAGGCCCATCTCTTTGAAACGTTGTGGGCCATAAAAGGCATTGAATCACAAGAAACCTGACTTAATTAAAACAAGTCATTCTTCTGGTTCTTCAACTCAACGAAGGTTTAAACAAACGACAATCCATTCTTTTCTGCAGACGTTCGACGCTAGGTGAAGGAACGCCAGTCGGAGGGAGCAGAACAACGATTTCTGTCCGTCTCAGGCGGAGGCCTCATCTCACAGCTAAGGTAAGTTAATATCTACATCTTCGAAGCTTAGATCTGTCACTTGATTTAGGGTTTCGACAGTTAGATATTTGAGTCCCCTAATAAAAATTGGTCCTGTATTGTTCGTAATTGGCGTTCAACTTGTGGATTTGATGCTTAATTGATATTGAATTTGAGGGTTGCTTGTGGATTAAAGCTTTGGTCTTCAGTTTGACAATGGATTGATGTTTTAGGTCCTACAGTATACATATATTTGATAATACTAATTGCAAGCTCTGTATTGATGTTCTAGCTAGTTCGTTCAATTTGATTTTGTGTTGCGTGGAATTTGTTCAATTTTGATGATGTACTGCTAGCTTTGTAAGTCGAACTTGTGTGAGATTTAACTGCAGGCTTGCAGCACTAAACACATAGACTTGGAATTTTTGTTTTTTTGTGTCTGAGTAGGATAGGCTAGGATTAAGTGTTTCTATATGTTAATTTTGTTTTACAATTTCATAACAGAATGAAGAGATATATCAGAAGTATTTCAGAAGTGTTGGGCATTCACATAAATCTAACTCACCAATGGTAGGAATGTAGGATCAAGTTCTAATCCCAGCCCAACGAGTTCACCAATTATTTTAATTTATTGATATTAGTTACAAAGAAATTTAGCCCCTCTAGATCACAAATTCAGCGTCCATCCCTGGTTAGAGTTCCAAAGGACTTCTCATTTCTCCATAGAAAGGAAGGATATGAAAAAAGAAGGACAAAAACAATAGTTTTGTAAAAGTAGAAATTTTATGGCCTAGGATCTTTAGGATTATGATACCATAATAGAATTTGATATTGAAAGTGATTTTTTATTGTGTGATGGAACAAATTTTCGACCATTTTTTATACTTAACAGGCTTATCCTTAATAGATATTAGGTTTCAGAATTAATATTTTTTAGCTACTGAATCGGTTGAGACTACTTTAAAAATCTCAACCAAATTGATTACCTTCCCTGCAGGTTTATCGTCTCTCTGATTCACACACTATGGACAAGAAGCTGTCTTTTTCAATCGCATCGAAGCCCGCTTCTTCCAAGCCAAACCGGAACCCTCTAAAAACATCTCGCACCTTCACCGATAATGATGGCCATGGAAATAAAAACAATTCCTCACACCGTTTCATCACAGAGTTCAATGCCAATGATAAAGCCCTGGACTTAAACCAAGATTCCTCCGGAAACAATAAGCGTATCATTGCTCCAATTGAAAATGAGTACATGCCTGGAAAGCGGATGAAGAATCTTGATCTTCCCCTCCGTTCTGCTGCTCGTTCCGGTGGTGATGTTGACTTTGAAGCCGATCCCTCTGCGAATAATGAGGGTGCTGATACGAACATCTTGTATGGTCTCAATATTCGGGAATCTGGGAAGAATGGAGAAGGCTCTGAAGATAGACAAAGTAAGAAGTCAGTTGACCACGTTCTATTGAAGAAACTGAAGGAGGATATAAGTAGGTTGCCTGAAGATGAAGAGAGTTTTGATCAGTTTGATGAGGTTCCTGTTGAGGGTTTCGGGGAGGCTTTGATGGCTGGGTATGGTTGGAAGGACGGTATGGGGATAGGAAAGAATGCAAAGGAAGATGCGAAAGTCGTCGAGTATAAGAAGTGGGCTGGTAGAGGCGGGTTAGGGGCTTTTGCTGATTTAGATGAAAATGTCAAGAAAGATGCTGGTAGTGATAGCCGTGACCGTGTTGATGGTGGTGTGCAGAAATTGGAGAAACTAAGGCTCGATGATCCGAGAGCTAATAAGAGAGAGAAAGTTCCAGTTTCTAATGGGAGAGACAATGGAAGAAAAGAGAGTAAAAGAACTGCAGAAGAGAGGAGAAGAGACGATGTTGGCCATGTGAAACGAGATACGGTAAAGAGGGAAGAAAAGAGGGAAAGTAAACGTTCATGGCTTAGGAGTCAAATCAAGGTACGGATAATCAGCCAAAAATTTAGAGGTGGGAAATTTTACTTGAAGAAAGGCAAGGTTTTAGATGTAGTTGGGCCAACAACATGTGATATATGTATGGATGATACCAAAGAGATGATTCAGGGAGTTGATCAAGATATTTTAGAGACTGCGCTTCCACGAACTGGAGGTCATGTGCTTGTTCTTTCTGGAAAACACAAGGGTGTGTATGGGAGCTTAGTGAAGAAGGATGCAGACAGTGAAAAAGGTATGGTTCAGGATGCTGATACACAAGCATTACTTAATGTGAGACTAGAGCAAATAGCTGAATATGTTGGAGATCCAAGCGATATTGGGTACTGATTTTGTAAAGCCAACATGTCTTGAGGAGATGAGTTTTCTATGTGATTTAATCAGTTCTACATCATATAAACAGTCACAAAGCTCTGAATACACACCCGACCAGTTAGTTGATAGTATCAGGTAATCTTTCTGTGTGACTGTTTGTATCACTTGCTAAATCATTGTTATGCTGAATCTTATTTGGCTACTGTTCACTTTGATTACTCCATGATTATCTCCAGAAAATCAGTTTATGTACATGAGATTTCACTCTTTGAGTTTTGCCTGTTTTTTTGTTTGTCAAACTTCAATTTCTTTACTCCAATTTTCTATGTTTTCCCATCATATCTCATGCAGGCATAATAGCTAAGAGCATATATTTCCACTAAAATCTGGCTATGTAGTTCTGCCGACAATGTGAGATCTTATATAGAAATTTTGTAGGTTATGATTGTTCAGATTTGATGTCATTTTAGGCCATTACTAAATACAGCCCGGTGCTTTATTCAAACGCAGCCTGGTTTCTCGCGTTACGCGAGAATAGCAAAAAATATTAACTTTTAATCTCGCGTTATGCGAGAAGCACGTCCCTCGCGTAACGCGAGAATAAAATTTTAAATTTTTAATATTTTTGCTATTCTCGCGTAAGGCGAGAAGCACGTCCCTCGCGTAACGCGAGAAACCAGGCTGCGTTTGAATAAAGTACCGTGTCATTTTATCATGTGGGTTATGCTGTTGTTTGTCATTCATATATGATTAGAATCATAAGATTGGTGTATTAAGATTAGAGGCCTTCCAATTAATTCATCATTATTTTCATTTTCTCAGCCAAAGAATGCTGCTGCAATCCGTCTGAATATGTATCTCCCATTATGAAAGGAAGAGTTGAACAATCAATGTACAGTGTGCTTTTCCCTTGGTTCATACAGAAGTATGATTACCAATCACTCATGTGTAGCCATTTTTTGTGATCTAGAGAGTTAACCAGACAAAGAATGAGCAAATAAATCTTGATATTCAAAATTTCATTTTTACTTGTAAAAGACAATTGCCTTAAATGACAGATACCGACCTAACAACTCGTTCCCTTACAAAAAATCAAAATATACAAGTTGGAGATAATAAATATACACATAAAACATGACCAAAAATGGTAGTTAGTAGATTCATGTGTAGTACTCCAGAAATGTTGACGAAACACAAAATAAACAAAGGTCGAAAACTACATATGGATAAAGACGAGCCCACTTACCCCATTCTCTCTTTTTTTTTTTCATGTCTCATTTTTCAACTACTACTCCCTCCGTCCCCAAATGTTCTTCCCATTGTTATTTTTAACACTATTCACTTTACAAGAGAATCTTAGATATATCGTCTAATATATAAGAAAAAACATAGTAATATGAGATCTTGTTTGATTCGTCTCATCGAGAACTTTAACAATATCAAAATTTTGTAATTTTTATTAACGTATATTTGGAGATATTAACGTTACAAAACGTGTCTCGGCAAATGTGTCAAAAGTAAATGGGAAGAACATTAAGGGACGGAGGGAGTACTTTGTTTCCTAATTCCGGTTTGTTGTGTTAAAATTAAATATTTTGTCGCTCGACACGACAGTCGACAACCTCGCTTTCTACCGGTTGAGATCCTCTGTTTCGGTCCTCAATTTCAAGTACTGTATCACTCTTATTAAATTGAATGAATACATACTATCTCTCTTGTAAAGTTAAAATGAATACATACGTGTACCAATAAGAATAATGAAACAGTATTTGATATATTCGGGAGATCCGGACCGGATAAACGCGGCGACCTGATAAAAAATCAAGTTATGGAAGCGGGGCCCAACACCACGTGGCATGAGTCCATTGGTCAGACGGCCATGTCGGTATACGTGGATGCCTTGCTGCTGCCAGCACATCACCAGAAGACCGACGTTGGATTCGGTCCCATGGAAAAATTAAATGACGAGGAAAAAAAGGAAAATGGGCTCGGTTTTCAATTTATTTACGTGTTTGCCACCACTTCCTTCCCGTACCAAATACTCCGTAGTTTGATTAATTTGAGAAGATATAAATTCAACTCAACAAAAGCTGAATTAACATACTTAAATATTATTATTTAAATACCATTTGGATGATATTTTGGGACGAGAGGCTACACTTTGGTGTGTTACGGATCGATGGAGGTTGTCTACAAGGGTTGGAGAGAGGTGATAAAGAGGATATTGTGTATTTAGTATTGACATACGATATGGTTATGATAACAATATGTGGATGAATACGATCAAAGTGATGAAACTATAGAAATTTGGACTGAGTGTGAGGGCATGTGCTCGACAAAGGGAGTTTTTCCAACTTTAACCATGATTGATTTTTCTGGTCTCTTTTAGAGTCATTGAATTATATCATACAACGTTGATTTAGTTTTTATATAGTTTTGACTTGAGTTTGTCAATTCACATTCTCCTCACAAGTTTCGGGAAATAGATTGTCCACATCTAGCCCCACCGACCCTGCTTCGCCGGGAACAAACTAATTTATTGTTGTATGAGATTCAGGTACGAAAACATCTTATAATATATATATGTTAGATCCGCTTAAGTAAGTGGTCCAGATTAAAAACTACAAAGAACATTTTTTGCTTGCACAACCACTTTAATCGCTCTGATTTATACTTTTTCTTGGTCTGATACACTTTTTTAAAAACTGTATTTACACTTTTTATCACTCTAACTTACACTTATTCTTTTTCGGAGTATAATTTTGAGTCTCGCCTATTAATGTTTTTGTCATAATGTTTATTCGACAATGATACTTTTTCCAATTCATTTTATAAATTTTTCGTGTTAGGTAGAAAGAGTAAAGTTCGGGTGCAAATAACTCTTAATATAGGAAAAACGAACAGATCGTGTTCACAGATTACCCGTCAATGTTCATATTCTGGATGGTAGTGTTCATAATATAGGCCACAAAAGTTTTTGAACGTTTTAAGTGAGGGACGCGGTGACATACTTGTAATTACTGCGAAATTTGATTTTTTTTAATTATTTTCTCAAAATGACCTCAAAAAAATTTATCACCTAGATTATTATGAAACATTACCGCTCAAATTATGAACATTAACTTGTTATCTGTGAACGCAAAAACTTCGTTTTTCCTACGTTAAGCTTTGTTCTCACCGGAACTTTTCTCTAAGTAGAAAATATAAAAATATAAAATATAAGTTCGACAAACATTTTTACAAAATACTCCAACATATGTTTTAGTGTTAATTCATGTTATGTTGGAATTACGCAATATTTACGTATAGCTTATGTCATGAATTGATAAAACGTTGTGTAATTGGCTAATTCTGAGATTGAGTGTGTGTATGATCAGCATTCCATTTTTAAGTTTACCATTAAAATATCAACTCATTTGGATAAGTAATACTATACAGCTAGGCAACCTTGTCTCATCTTCCTCACCTAGCACTTGATATTATTATCTTCTAATCTTACTTATTAAATTATCAATTACTTGCACAGTTGCGCCCATCCTACTTATCAACTATTAAACCGTTTCATATAAATAACAGTTTATTTTGTTTGGTTTCGTTTGTCATTTATCCAGACGAGAAAGTAACTCCAAACAACTTCTTATCAATTTTGTTTGGTTTCGTTTTACAGTGAAGCTATAGTACGTACCGACACGGGATACGAACACGGTAGGAATAGGCAAACGTAAAACTAAAAAAATCAATAAGAGACGAGATATATTATATCCAAGCACAAAAACAGTTAAAACAAAAAACATTAACAAAACAAGTCACAAAATATTCTTACATTTAAGATCCAAACTAAAACAAAGACATAGAGAAGCGACAACAGAAGAAGCGACGGTGGCCGGCGACCTTGGCGGAGGAAAGAGAGGCGAAGCCGCGGTTGTTTGTGCATGTGCGAGATAAAGGAGTAGCGAATGCAAACTGAGAGGGATGAAGTGACGAACGTGTTTTAGGTTAAAATTGTAAAAAAATAATTTTTATTCTATTTTTATTATTAAAATATAAATTAGTGTGTCCGGATGTATTTTGACCGTATCTAGATATGTCTTGACCGTGTTGCAGACGTGTCCAAAAGATTAACTATATATGTCTTGACCGTATTTTACCGTGTTTGAGTGTGTCTGATACCGGAACTTCCTCCTCCTAGACGTGTCCGTGGTATCATAACACATTTCCATTATACAATAAAAATAGATTAAATCCTCCCAAAAATACATGGCTTTGGCCGATGCAGATATACTTATTCTAGGTTAAATGTGGCAAAGCATGCAAAAAAATGTTGTAAGTATTGTATTTGTGGTCCTTTGTCCATTTGTCACATATATACTCGAAGCGAATCATCGAGGATATGCCTTCTTTCCACCATTTTTTGGGGATTATTGCCTTTCTTTCCACCTTAATAATCTACTTATTAATCACCACTCCTTCCCATCATTAACATATATAGTTTTATTATTATTAGGCCCTCCTGATTTTACATCTATCTTATATATTAAAGCTAAGACTTTTAGAGCCTCTAGAGTGATTCTAGGCTAGGTTGTTAAACTATTTTCATTGTTTATTTTTAACTTTAATTAAAAATATATTGAATAATTAACTCAACAAATAAATCTTATAAAACAATCACTTCATTTAACATAAAAACAATACAAATTATCCTATCCTATTAAGAATAAATTTTAAATTTAATTATGAGATATATATAATGAGATATTTATATATATAATTAAATTATATATCATTCATGAAATGAATATGTATTAATTAGTATTCACAAACAAAAAGTTAAATTTATTTTGCTTATTTGGTGAGAGTGAAACCTAATTTTTACACAAACTTAGCTTAAACCGTATGAATTTTTACGACGAACAATCTTGAATACCCGTGCATGGCACGGGTCACTACACTAGTAATAAAATAAGTGTAACCCTTTTTTCTCCTTATTATCACGATAGACTAGTTGCTTATTTAATATTTTACTTTTTATTTGAAAATCAATATGGTGGTACACGAGTTTAGCTATTCAATTGTATTACACGTCTACATATTGTGAAATATATACGGACACATTTAAAACTTCACCTATTAAAATCATGCACACATTACACGTACATGAGGTTAATTGTTTGACTAATTGATCAGAATTCAGAAGTGATCATAAGTTGGATAATTGATCATAAAATATAAAACTAATATAAAGTAATTAACAACTCCTCCTTTTGTTAAATTATGTTTATCATATTAAGATTAAGTCATTGTATATATATTTGTCGTTTTAGATATTAAGATATAATGTGAACACGATAAGAAAATGATAGAAAGTGTTCTGTCCTTTTTATATTGGGTTACATCGGTGTTATATACAGAGAAAGAAACTACGGAGTAACTAGGACTAAAAGTACGGAGTGGACCTAACAAACACCTAGTCCACGTACAACTAAACAGAGAGAATAATGCAACAAATATAACAAGATTTGACTTGGTATTTCCTAAATAATACAAGTTGTAACTATTGCGTTATTATATAACAACAACCACTTAGTAGATTGATCTGTCTGACATTGATGTATGAGGGAGTTAAGATGGTATTTCATCCGAACCCCAAGACTAATTAATCAGGTAGATGTTTTCTCGAACGATCCACTAAAAAGATATTGGAAAAAAGTATAAAAGATGACGAAATAGAGATATAAATATAGAATACATGATTCAAAGCGCCACATGACTCTCATATCCGACTATCTCTTTGAAACACGAACCATATGATATCATTTCAAACAGATCTATCATGAGCCATAGGCGTGATTCACTCTTTTGAGTCTTTTTTAATGACCCTCATTCAATTATTCTTGGGTCTCCCTGTGCTTCGACGAAACTGTATTAGAGTTAACTCCTCAAATTTAACCCTACACATATTTGCCACATATAACTTCATAACTAAGCATAGTTAATTATTTTCTCAATTATAGTGAAGTATTTAATAATGTTAAATATATTTTATATTTTATCTGAAAACTGTTAGAAATGAAAACAAATTTCAATAAATGGAATAATGTTTAACGACCACTTAACTAACCAAGATATACTTAACTCCTTACCTAATAAGACAAAATGCTCAGTGGATAAGCACATAATAGTACGGGTTGAAACCGGGCAGCATTTTTTTTTTCCACCCGACAACACCCTCTCGTTTGGAATGGGGTTCCGAACGAGATTGCCCGATTTTTTATTTTTTTTTAATTTTGTTTCTCGTTCAGAATGGGGTTCCGAACGAGGTTTTTTTTTATATATATATATTTATGACGTCATAAATATTCGGGTAATCTCGTTCGGAATGGGGTTCCGAACGAGATTACCCGGTTTTTTTACGTGTCGTGGCCCGTTCGGAACCCCATTCCGAACGGGAAACGGCTATATTTTTTGAAAATGCGAACCGATATATTTTCATGGAGTCTATAAAATCGGAGTTGTAAGGCCAAATTATCAAACCCAATCGGAAGAAGCACAAAAAATGACGTCTGAAAGCGATTCAACTAATTCTTCAAGGGCAGATAGTTGAAAAGAAAGACGGGAGTGTTATTCTAGTGAGACGTCGGTGGAGGAGGAGGTTGATTTGTCTGCGCCGGTAGATGATACATATTTCCAAGTAAGTACGTATAAACTTTTTTTTATAGCGTTTCATTAGAATTTATTTTATTGATATAGTAGTATTGAAATTTGAGTAATTTTAAATAGGGATACTGTAGTGATGAGGAATATTTAAAAATCGACTATAGTGCCCATTTTACGACTAGTGAGAGATTTTCTACTATGGATCTTCTGAGAGAGTGGGTTAGGAAGGTCGGTTATGACTTGTGTATGGTTATCACCACGAAATCATCAATGGCCAACAAGAGGATATTTCTGCATTGTGAGCAATCCGGTAGTTATAGAAAACATCGAAAGAAGATTAATCTTGAAGGCGATGTAGCAGAACCATCGTCGCAGCGTAGCAACCTTAGTAGGTTAAGGAAGTACAATTGTCCTTTTATGTTGAGAGGATATTATCGACGAGCAACTCTTGTTGAGCCGGCTGGGTGAATACTAAAAGTTGAGAAGGCATGTCACAACCACTGTCTTTCCAGCAGCTTGATTGGCCATGCATTTGCTTCGAGGATGACGGGTGAGCAGAGACGAAAAATAATGATTGCATCAGCGGTCGGGGCAATGCCGAAGGTTATTTATACACAGTTGCTTCAGGAAAATCCGACTTCCACAATATCAAGGAGGCAAGTGTACACTGTGAGGGAAAAGGAGAGGAATAAAGCATTGGCAAATCTAACCGTGACCCAATGGTCATTAGATTTCCTCCATCAAAGAGCTTATCGTAAAGACATTCACTACGAGACAAATCCGGAGACCGGGGAGAAAAAGTTGTCAGCGTTTTTCATATCTCATCCGGATTGTGAACATTTGTTGAGAATGTTCCGTCGGGTGGTGATCATGGACGCGACGTACAAGACTAATAGGTACACTAAATTTCATTATTATGACTTCAAATACCGTTTTTGAATTATAATTATTAAATTTGAAATTGATAGGTATGGTTGACCGTTACTTCAGTTTGTTGGATTCAATTGCACCAACTATACACATTGTATTGCGCTAGCGTTCATCTGTTGTGAGACAACCCCATACTATGCATGGGCATTGAAACGGCTCAAGTATTTGTTTGGTGCACTCGGAGGACCGGATTGCATCATGTCTGAACGAGAGCTGGCAACAATGAAGGCGGTTGACCATGTATTTCCTAGTGGGCGTCATATGCTTTGCCATGTCCACGTTGATCAGAATGTTAAGGCATTTGCTAAATTGAACAACCTAGACGAAAAAAGTGCATCTGCTAGCGTTCGACGGGTGATGCGGTCTCACACAGAGAAGCAGTATGAGGAGAGACTTGATCACTTCCGGAAAACATGGAGGAATGGTCATCTTGTACGATATGCTTAGAGCACATGGTTTACTCCCCATAAGGAAAAACTTATAGCTGCGTATTGCTATGATATACGCCATTTTAGCACAAGAACGTCTAACAGGTAAGATATTTGAATTTGTGTTTAATGAGAATGATCATGACATTCGGTTGGCTAAATGTTTAACATGTACAATGTTGTTGTCAGGGTTGAAGGTCAGCACTCGATGTTGAAGCATATGTTTGATTCAGTTGTTGGAGGGTTCGACACTTTAGTGCAACACATTGACAATATGTTTGTCGATCAGCACCATTGAATACGGGCCGAGATGGAAATGTCCAACCATACTAGCCCGAAGGAGATACAAGACGGGCCTCGGTGGATGAAGACTATTTTCATGCGCATATTGAGGAAGTGCTCCGACAAGTGTTTGAGAATGCTACTGAAAGAAGTCCTTAAGGCAAAGGAGGGAAATATATGTGGCCCATGTGAGGATCCTTGGTGGGAATCAACACTCGGATTGCCTTGCCCACACAGGATTAAGGTGTTTGTAGAAGAAGGAACGTCATTGTTGCCGAGCGACATTGATATCTTCTAGAAGCAGATCAAGTGGGAAGGAGTGGAATTGAAAGACTTCGACTCTGACGACGACGTGCAATTGACTGCAGATAAGGTTCTTATTTATGATTTCTTTGAAGGGGTATTTACCGATAACGTTGATGATTTCGATATGAAGAGGATGGCTGATAAGTGGCGTGAGTGCAAGGATCCTTCTTCAGTTGACGGGGGCACTTTCATCGGGATTCGGATGTATCCAAATCTCATGAGCAATGTGTTGCCCATAACGAGTCAATATAGTACCCTCGTTGAGTCCTGGAAGAGGAGGAGCCGCAACAGCTTCTAACTGCATCGGAACAGGACCTGACTGCCGAGTCCGTCGGGATCTACCCCGCGAAGAACCTGACCGACTCGGAACAGGTGATGCCATCGGAACAGGAGATGGGTTCCTAACCCCCGCAGCACTTGACCCCCGAGAACCTGACTGTTGCGGTCTATCACCCCGAGATCTTCTATCCCCCCTCCTCTCAGAAGCAGTAATTCGCCTATCACCCAGGTTTCTGCCTTCTCCTACTCTAGATCGGATGTTTCTAACTACCTCCTAGTTTTAACGAAATACATACAAATTTAGCATCGATTATTATAACTAAAGTCCATATATGCGATTTTAAGTAATTTTCAACCTTTTTTGTATTTTCTAAAAAGTGTTGATGCGCTTTCAACATGCATTAAACTAATTCTTTTTACCATGCATTGCAGTTAATATTGAAATTAAGCGTTTTCCACTATTAACTAATTTTAGCATGCATTTGAAATCCTATTGAGCATTTTCCACTATTTCTACAAAATTAAGCGTATTTCAGGTTTTTAGAAATACTAACCGACTCAGTGTTCCGTCTTCGACGTGGTGCTCGGACATCCTCCGGCTCTTCTTGAGGTGTTGCTAAAGTTGGATCCCAGAACGTGTGTTGTTGATGCCTTTGGAGATCACTCAAAGTGGGGGTGGGGAGGTTGTAACTACTACTAGTTGCTCCGTCCATGTTGAAAAAACCACTACCAGAAGATCCAGCGTAATTTGCATTCGGAACACCATAACCCGACCACCAATCGTTTCCTACGTAAACTTCTTCATCTGCAGCCTTCGGATCAGAAAACAAAGGATTAGGAGGAGTTCCAGCCATAATCGAGATGAAAGAGAGCGTTTTTTGAAAGATTTAGAAGGGAGCGTTTTTTTGTAAGATCGAGAAGAGAGCGAATTCGAGTGTGGTTCGGAATGACATTCTGAACCCATATATATATGCAATTTTGCACCAGCTAGCCGTTCGGGTCCAACGGCTAGCTGGCGCGGATATTTTTAAAAATATCCATTCCGAACGAGAAACGAATATCCGATATAAATTTAAAAAGAAATAATGACGTCATTAAAAATATTATTCCGAACTAGAAATCGGATATTTTTTTTGTATTATTTTAACCCGGTTTCATAAATCGAGTTCACAAATTCGGCTTCCGAACGAGAATATTAAAAAAAAAAAATTACAAAACTCGTTCGGAACCCCATTCCGAACGAGAGAGGTGCCCGGTGTAAAAAAGGTGTTGCCCGGTTGAATCGCCTAATAGTATGCACATGTAATAAAATAATGATATCTCAAAGTCATAAATCCTCATAAAGAATTTTCAAAGAGGGTAACATTTGCATTATGCCGGATATTTTATTCTTCTCAATGGTACCTATTTTATGTATTAATACTAAATCCTAAAGGTAATTGAAATGGATAAGAACCAAAGTTGGGAGGCAGAAAACATTATAGAGTCAAACCGCCCCTTCATTTCTCCAATTCTATCATCTTTCCTTCTCTTCTCTCCTCTCTCTATCTCCATCTTCATCTTCATCTTCAAGCTCCATCTGGTAAGTTATTTCAATCCACTCTCTGTTTCTTACTGCTTTTTTTTGTGTTCTTCAAATCTCATATCTGTTTTTGAAATCCGTTTTGTGTTGGTTAGATTTGATCCAAAGTTTAGGGCTATATTCATATTACTGTTGTTCTTTCCATTCCTGATCATGGGTCGATTAATTTTAAACATTTCTAGTTTATAATTTGACCTATTTTTTGGTGGTAAATCATTTTGCTGTTGAAATTATGTATGAAATATAGGAAAGTGAGGATTATGTAATAATTACGCATATGCTATGTCATCAATTTGCGTGTGTATGCTCAGCATTCCATTCTTTGTCCACCATTTCAAATTTGGATAACACCTAAGCTACGTACTCTTGTCTTATCTTCCTCCTAAGTCCTAATATTATTATTATATGCTAATCTTGATTATCATTATTATATTTTAATTACTTGCACCCTACTCATCAACTATACAAACCGTTCCATATAAACAAAATTTTTATAATATCCGTTTACTACAGTTTCAAAATTTTGTTTGGTTTGTCATTTATTGATATCGTAGCTTTGCTGTCATGAAAGTATGAAAGTTTTTAACTAGTACGGAACACTTGAAGGGAAAAGATTAAAGTGACGTAATTAGATAAATTTAGATAGAATGATTAATAAAGACCTTCAGTCTATTTTCGTGTATATTTCTATTGTGTCTTAAGTATGTTGGGGCACATCGTCTTAGATCTTGCTTTAGCGGAAAAAACACTGATTTAATTGTTATTGTTGTTGTTTGAATTAATTTTTTTATGTGCATCGTTGTTTCTCTCCTATTATCCTAATCAGAATCGAGTCAAAATATATGGCTTTGACTAATGTAAATATCAAACATAAATGGGGCATAACATGCATGTTGTGTTGTCACTATTGTGGTCCTTTGTCAGTTTGTCAGTCTCAAAGTGAATCGTGGGGGATATGCCTTCTTCCCACCTTAATTTTACTTCTTAATTACGGAGTACCTCTTTATGCCAACATTAACATGATTTTATTATTAGGTCCTTACATAATTAAAGAATTATATCGCTACTTTTTCCTTTTCCTTTTTTTTTATCGTAAATAATATACTAGTTGCTCTTAATATTTATCATTATCACTTTTCTTTGAAAACTCAACATTGTGGTGCACGAGTTTAGTTGGTCAACCTATAAACTACTACTCATTTGTCCCACTATATAAGCCCCATTTGACATCGGTGCGGATATCGATGCACGTTTTGTTTCGTTAATATTTCTATTTGTTTATTAGTAAAAAATATAAAAATTTGATATTGTTAAAGTAATCGCTGAGACGAATCAAACAAGACCCTATATGACTATATTTTTCGTTATACATTGGAAGAAATCGAGAAGATTATCTCGAATTGTGAATAATGCTGAAAAAACAAATAAGGCTTATAAAATGGGACAGAGGGAGTAGTTGTTTGACCCATTTGCAAATCCATTAAGAATTCTAATAATTATTCTACATTTATATTATTTCGAAACATATAAAAGATTAATGTAACAATGATTATTAAGATACAAAAATATGACTCGGCTATTTACATGCACATATAGGCACATGTATGCATATTTATACTCCGTACCATTTAGAGATATATGTACATGCATGTATTCGTATTCGTATGTTCAAACCATAAACATATACATATCCGATCTTTACTAGAAATATTATAAATCATTAATAACTCACCCTAATTAACCAATAAAAATTCAAAGTAACAAACTTCTTTTACTGAAATTTATGTATTAAAGCAACAACCTTTACTAAAAGGATGAAGTAATGATTATAAGTTGGACAACTGGTAATGAAATTTAAAACTCCGTTCTAACCAATGCCTTGACATATTATAGAATAATATAATATACAAGACAAGATTCAATTTGTTAGTCTTCTAAAGGGTAAATATGTAATAAACAAATTCACGGGTAACATTCTCCTTATGTCGGATATTCGGATATGTCATTTGTTAGTCTGGTAAAGGGTAAATATGTAATTTTGTAATTGAGAGGGATATATAATTGGAGTGGATAAGAGCGAAAGTAAACACGAGTTAAAAGCAAACCACGGTAAAGCCTCTTTCGTCTCTCCATACTCTCTCTTTCCAATTTCTCTCTTCACATTTATCCAATTCATTGTCAAAAACGCATCTCCGACCTCCGGCAACCGTATTCGGTGAGTTTGAATTCAACCCATGAATCTGAATTTGTATTGGGGATTCGAACGATCTGGATCCCAATTTTTCTTTCCTGTTTTTCCTGCTTTGGCGTTTATTTGGCTGATGAGAAATGAGATATATAGATTAGGGTGATTTTGTGATCTGATGATGCCTATACTTTTTTCCTCCAGTTAACCATCTAATCGAACAGTGTCATTTGGATATTGATTGAGACTGTTGTGTGGGTTCGTCTTCTTCCCCTTTGATTTGATACTTTTTGGCATTTTAGGGGAGTAGTTAGGGTTGTTTCCTCTCTTGGATGAACAATTGGTTTCATGAAGCTTTTCTCAATTATCCTTTTTCGTGTTTATCCTTATTTGGGTTTGACTCTGACTTGTTCGGCTATGTCTTCACAGTGGTTTTTGAGTGTTTATGAAGGGTCCTTCACAAATAAGCTATCAAATAGTTGAAATATTAACAATTTTTGTGACTGTATGTTGGTATATGATATCTGTATGATGATAGTTTCCCACTTTACCTGTATTTCAGGATTCTTGTAAACTGTATGATCTTGGTGCCTTGGAGTAACTCGAGTCATGGCATCAAGATCATGTGCAAACTTGTTAGGTTTGATCTCTGGTGATCTACTTGATGTTCCACGGACTCCTAGAAAAATACCAAGGGTGATGACTGTTCCAGGAATAATTTCAGATTATGATGGAGAAGAGTATCTCCAACCTGTTCGCCGTGAGCGGAAAATTATTGTTGCAAACATGCTTCCTCTTCATGCTTGCCGACATACAGAAACTTCCAAGTGGAAATTCAGTTTGGACGAAGATTCAATTTTGTTACAGTTAAAAAATGGATTGTCACCAGATACTGAGGTTATATATGTGGGGTCACTCAAGGTTGATATAGATTTAAGTGAGCAGGACGATGTTGCACAGATGCTTCTTGAGGATTTTAACTGTGTTCCAACATTTTTACCTGCTGATCTTCAGAGGAAGTACTATCATGGTTTCTGTAAGCAATATTTATGGCCACTGTTTCATTACATGCTTCCTATGTGCCCTGAACATGGAGAGCGTTTTGACCGCTCGTTGTGGCAAGCATATTTGTCTGCCAATAAAAGATTTGCTGATAAGGTTATGGAAGTAATTAATCTAGAAGATGATTTCGTATGGATTCAAGATTATCATTTGATGGTTTTGCCCACGTTCTTAAGGAAACGCTTCTACAGAGTGAAAATGGGATTCTTTCTGCACAGCCCCTTCCCTTCCTCAGAAATCTATAGAACCTTGCCTGTTCGGGATGAAATGCTAAGAAGTCTCTTAAATTGTGACTTGGTTGGTTTTCATACGTTTGACTATGCTCGTCACTTTTTGTCTTGCTGCAGCAGAATGCTGGGTTTGGACTATGCTTCAAAGAGAGGACACATTGGTTTGGATTACTTTGGTCGTACTGTTTACATCAAAATTCTACCTGTCGGAATTCATGTGGGGAGACTTGAATCTGTACTCAACCTTCCTTGCACATCAGAAAAAGTTAAAGAAATCAAGGAGCGTTTCAAGGGTAAGAAGTTGATTGTCGGGATTGATGATATGGACATTTTTAAAGGCATTAGTCTTAAATTGTTGGCCTTAGAGCACCTTTTGCAGCAGAATCCGGGGTTTCAGGGTAACCTAGTTCTTATACAGATAATCAATCCTGCTAGAAGCTCAGGGAAAGATGTGCAGGAGGCAATAAGAGAGACTAATCTGATTGCTGGAAGAATCAATGAAGAGTATGGGAATGATGACTACCAGCCAGTCGTTCTCATCGATCGACATGTAGCTCGCTACGAGAAATCAGCATATTATGCAGTTGCGGATTGTTGCCTAGTAAATGCTGTGAGGGATGGAATGAATCTAGTCCCATATAAGTATGTTGTCTGCAGGCAGGCGACTCCGTATCTGGACAATGCTTTGGGTGTTGAATCTGGTACTCCTCATACGAGTGCACTGGTTGTCTCTGAATTTGTAGGGTGTTCACCTTCCTTAAGTGGTGCAATTAGGGTTAATCCATGGGATGTTGATGCTGTAGCTGAGGCCCTGAATATGGCTCTTACTATGCCGACTGTGGAGAAGCAGCTTCGTCATGAGAAACATTACCGGTATGTCAGCTCACATGATGTGGCCTATTGGGCTCGTAGCTTCTTTCAAGATTTGGAGAGATCTTGCAAAGAGCATTACAACAAAAGATGCTGGGGGTTCGGTCTGGGTCTCGGTTTCAGAGTTGTCTCTCTTTCTCCGAGTTTCAGAAAGTTGTCTGTTGACCCCATCGTTGCAGCTTACAGGAGAACAAACAGGAGAGTGATATTCTTGGATTATGACGGCACCGTTGTTCCTCAATCTTCCATCAATAAATGGCCCACCTCTGAGGTCATCTCTGTTCTGAACGCTCTCTGCAGTGACCCCAAAAATACTGTGTTTATTGTTAGTGGGAGAGGGAGAAACTCACTCAGCGAGTGGCTTTCGCCTTGTAAGAATCTGGGCATTGCAGCTGAGCATGGTTACTTCATAAGGTACTGTTCATATAGTCTCCCCCGCTCGGTTTTATTCTTATTTTAGTATCTTGTTCTTTTTAGTGAATAATCTATTAGTGTGTTCCTAGATATGCTATTGGAAGTTGAACAAATTGACACTTCCTTTCCAATTCCTCTTGTGAAGTCATTGACCTGTAAATTTTAGGAAAAGTTTGTAGTGTGTTTACTTTATAATTGCATTCCTTAAATAGAAGTGTCAAATGTTAAGATCACCAGTTTAATTAAATGGATGGGGTAGTGTTTACCAGGTGCCGATATCTTAATCTTCTTTTACCTCCATTTCTTATGTGAAATCTCCGTTGCTCTCTTGCAGGTGGAACAACACTTCAGACTGGGAATCAAGTACAGCGCCTTGTGATCTTGATTGGAAAGAGATTGTAGAGCCTCTGATGAATTCATATATGGAGGCAACTGATGGATCCAACATAGAACCTAAAGAAAGTGCTCTAGTATGGCACTACCAAGACGCAGACCCAGATTTCGGTTCCTGGCAAGCGACAGAGTTAATGCTCCATCTGGAAAACGTGCTGGCAAACGAGCCTGTCGTTGTTAAAAGAGGCCATCAAATTGTTGAGGTCAAACCACAGGTAAAACCCCACCAAACTACATCTTAATCTACATGAATTTTATTAAACTACGCTTTTAATGCATATTTACACATTTTCAAAATTCAGGGGGTAAGGAAAGGACTTGTTGTGGAGAATGTTCTATCAACAATGCTCAAAACTGGAAAATCACCAGATTTTCTTATGTGCATTGGAGATGATAGATCTGATGAAGATATGTATGAGAGCTTATTGAATGCGGTGGTTTCCGGTGAGTCTCGACCGGTCAACCCAGAGATCTTTGCTTGCACCGTTGGACAAAAGCCTAGCAAGGCTAAATACTATCTTGATGATACACGTGATGTTTTGAGATTGCTTGAAGGTCTGGCTAATGCTTCAAATCCCAAACCCAGGAAACATATTCAAGCAAAGGTTTCATTTGAAAGCAATGTATGATTCTGAATCTTTGTGAAACAATTTGAATGATGACAAGAAAAACTAATAGTAAAAATTCTAACTACACCACCCTTGTAAGATTTTGACCCCTTTGTCCATCCGTCAGATTTGCTATATATTGGTTGATTGACAATTATGAATTTATGATTTATTTTCTCTATGTTTTCCATTGTTTGGAGTTGTAATTTACTGTATAAGATTAGAGGCTTCCCATTGATTTTTTTTTGGTTTGAAAGAAAAGTTTGGTTGGGTTGGGTCTCCATCACAAGGCGGAGAACACCCTTGGGGATCAAGGTCACTTCAAGAGGTTCTTAGCTCTTACAGATCACCTACCAGCACACTTCTCATGTCGGTCGGTATTCGACTGTTCGGAATGGAATTCACAACTTTTTGAGCGGAAGTAGTCCGACCTTACTCGTGAAACAACATGTATTGAGTGTACTTTCCGACGTCGGAACGTGGTTTGAGTAATTTTAGTTTTTCTTACGCTCTTTCATCACAAATCATCTTACTTGATCGAGGTATGACATGTCTATACATACGACCCTTCAGACTCTACTTTAGTGTGATCCCACTAGACGAATTTTTGTTGTTGTATCATTCTCTCAGCCAAACCAATGTTGTTAGATCTCATTTTTCCACCTATCATCATAATCATAAAATTCATCATAATCATAATATATATAATTTTTGGGGTGGTTGAAAAATATTCACACAAGATAATCACAAAGATATTCATTAATATATTCATCTTGGGTTGGGCTTGATCTGAGATTCTTGGAGTGGTGTATCCTTTTACTCGGGCTTGGAGTCGTATAATCTTTTTCTCAGTTTTGACCTTTCTGTTTTCGGTTTTTAGCTCTTGTGGTATTCCCATGTATTGTTAGGTCATATCGGTTACTTCCTCCCAACCTGTTGGGGTAAGGAAATACCAATCCCGACCACCCCATACCCCGTTTTTCGGGATAAATGGGAATTGATGTTGTTGTTGTTTGTACATTTTTTAAAAAGAAATTTCCACATATATTTTTCAATCAAATCTACTACTATTAAATTAAAGATTATCTTTTAAGAAACTACATCAATCTATTTCCTAATAAAGATTTTATCTTTTACTAAATTAAAAACGAGATTATATTTTATAAGGATTATGTAATTGAAAAAAATATTTTTTGGGGTGGTTGAAAAAGATTCACACAAGATATTTTAAAAAGAAATTTCCACATATATTTTTCAAACAAATCTATTACTATTAAATTAAATATTATCTTTTAAGAAACTACATCAATCTATTTCCTAATAAAGATTTTATTTTTTACTAAGTTAAAAACGAAATTATATTTTATAAGAATTATATAATTGAAAAACAAATTTGGGGGTGGTTGAAAAATATTCACACAAGATAATTTAAAAAGAAATTTCCACAAATATTTTTCAAACAAATCTATTACTATTAAATTAAAGATTATCTTTAAAGAAGCTATATCAATCTATTTTCTAATAAATATTTTATCTTTTACTAAATAAAAACGAAATTATATTTTATAAGGATTATATAATTGAAAAAATATTTTTGGGGGTGGTTGAAAAATATTCACACAAGATAATAACAAAGATATTTATTAATATATTCATCTTGGATTGGGTTTTGCTTGACTCATACAAAAAAAGGTTCAATCAAAAATAAAATATTGCCTTTTATAATGGAAAATATTAAAACTAAAGGATATAATAAAAAAATAACGATTAAATCAAATTAATAAAAATGATATTTTGTGAACATGATAAATCATATTTTAATAGAAATAATTTTTTTAAGGCTCATATATTTACAATAAACAATTTTTTACCAATTATTCTACTAAATAAAAGAGTTTTAATTTTGTAAGGGTCATATAATTGGAAATAATATCAAATATATGCATAAATAAAATTTTCTTTAGATAAAATGTATTATAAACAAAATAAGTCAACATAAATCATATTAACTTATTAAAATTACGGGTTAAGATAGAAAAAATGATTTATAAAATGTATAAGTAACATGCTTTCTGAATAAATAAAAAAGAAGAAGATATATTTTATTACAAACACTTTTTTAAATCTTAACCTCTTTATTTTTTGGTCACATTTTTTACCTCTTATTTGATAAAGGGAAATGATTTATAAAATGTATGTTTATTATTTAATTTTTCAAATTGTATTTAATTCTTTTAAAGATATAATAAAATAGTTGAACACAATAATAGATTTAAAAATTATTATTCGGATTCAAAGTAAAATATAAGTGAAACATATGGGACAATATTACACATTCTAATTCGTATTTATGGAGTACTAAATTTTTATTTATTAAAATTCATTTGGCCCGTGCGTAACACGAACAGGAGGGACTAGTATATATAATTTTTGGGGGTGGTTGAAAAATATTCACACAAGATAATCACAAAGATATTCCTCATTATATTCATCTTGGGTTGGGCTTTGCTTGAGCCACCGGAATAAAAGTCTAATATTAAAGTTTACATTTTCTAAAAAGATATGTCCACATATATTTTTCAAACAAATCTATTACTATTAAATCAAAGATTATCTTTTAATAAACTACATCAATCTATTTCCTAATAAAGATTTTATCTTTTACTAAGTTAAAATCGAAATTATATTTTATAAGGATTATATAATTGAAAAAATATTTTTGGAGTGGTTGAAAAATATTCACACAAGATATTTTAAAAAGAAATTTCCACATATACTTTTAAAACAAATCTATTACTATTAAATTAAAGATTATCTTTTAAAAAACTACATCAATCTATTTCCTAATAAAGATTTTATTTTTTACTATATTTTATAAGGATTATATAATTGAAAAAATATTTATGGGGGTGGTTGAAAAATATTCACACAAGATATTTTAAAAAGAAATTTCCACATATATTTTTCAAACAAATATATTACTATTAAATTCAAGATTATATTTTAAGAAACTACATCAATCTATTTCCTAATAAAGATTTTATCTTTTACTAAGTTAAAAACAAAATTATATTTTATAATTATTATATAATTGAAAAAAATATTTTTGGGGTGGTTGAAAAATATTCACACAAGATATTTTAAAAGAAATTTCCACATATATTTTTCAAACAAATCTATTACTATTAAATTAAAGATTATCTTTTAAGAAACTACATCAATCTATTTCCTAATAAAGATTTTATCTTTTACTAAGTTAAAAATAATTACAAAGATATTCCTCATTATATTTATCTTGGGTTGACTTTTACTTGAGCCACTGGAATAAAAGTCTAATATTAAAGTTTACATTTTTTAAAAAACATTTCCACATATATTTTTCAAACAAATCTATTACTATTAAATTAAATATTATCTTTTAAGAAACCACATCAATATATTTCCTAATAAAGATTTTATCTTTTACTAAGTTAAAACGAAATTATATTTTATAAGGATTATATAATTGAAAAAATATTTTTGGAGTGGTTGAGAAATATTCACACAAGATATTTTAAAAAGATATATCCACATATATTTTTCAAAAAAAATCTATTACTATTAAATTAAAGATTATCTTTAAAGAAACTACATCAATCTATTTCATAATAAAGATTTTATTTTGTACTAAGTTAAAAACGAAATTATATTTTATAAGGATTATATAATTGAAAACATATTTTTGGTGGTGGTTGAAAGATATTCACAGAAGATATTTTTAAAAAAAAATTCCACATATATTTTTCAAACAATTCTATTACTATTAAATTAACGATTATCTTTTAAGAAACTACATCAATTTATTTCTTAATAAAGATTTTATCTTTTTTACTAAGTTAAAACGAAATTATATTTTATAAGGATTATATAATTGAAAAAATATATTTTTGGGTGGTTGAAAAATATTAACACAAGAAATTTTAAAAAGAAATTTCCACATATAATTTCAAACAAATCTATTACTATTAAATTAAAAAATTTCTTTTAAGAAACTACATCAATCTATTTCCTAATAAAGATTTTATCCTTACTAAGTAAAAAACGAAACTATATTTTATAAGGATTATATAATTGAAAAAATATGTTTGGGGGTTGTTGAAAAATATTCACACAAGATATTTAAAAAGAAATTTCCACATATATTTTTCAAAAAAATCTATTACTATTAAATTAAATATTATCTTTTAAGAAACCACATCAATCTATTTTCTAATAAAGATTTTATCTTTTACTAAGTTAAAAACGAAATTATATTTTATAAGGATTATATAATTGAAAAAATAATTTTGGGGGTGGTTGAAAAATATTCACACAAGATAATCATAAAGATATTCATCTTGGATGAGGTTTTCCTTGACCCATAAAAAAAGGTTCAATCAAAAATAAAATATTTTCTTTTATAATGGAAAATATTAAAACTAAAGGATATAATATAAAAATAACGATAAATCAAATTAAGAAAAATGATATTTTATGAACATGATAAGTCATATTTTAATAGAAATAAATCTTTTTAAGGCTCATATAATTGAAATAAATTATTTTTCGCCAATTATTTTACTAAATAAAAGAATTTTAATTTTTTAAGGGTCATATAATTGGAAATAATATCAAATATATGCATAAATAAAATATTCTTCAGATAAAATGTTTTTATAAACAAAATAAGCCAAAATAAATCATATCAACTTATTAAAATTACGACTTAAGATAGAAAAATGATTTATAAAATATATAATTAACATGTTTTCTGAATAAAAAAAAACATATATTTAGCAAAACAATCTTAACCTATTCATTTTTCGGTCACATTTTTTTCACCTCCTATTTGATAAAGGAAAATTAAAGCTGACAAACGGGTCAAACGGGTCGGGTTTGGGTTCGGATGGAAAACGGGTTTGGGTTAAGCGGGTTGACCATTGGTCGAGTTCGAGTCGGGTCAACCCAATGAGTTTCAAATGTTCGATAGTTTTATTATAATAAAGAAAATAAAATTTAGACAATATTTTTATTTATTCAGAAATAAAATATGTGAACAGTGGATCCCTCGAAGAGTTTCGAGAAGTAGGGATCGGTTCAGGTTTGACCCAAACGACTTCATTGTTTGGTAAGGCTTTGAAAGTCTACTTAGGATATAATAACATATAAATTAAATATTTTAATATAACTATTTGATTTGTTTCCCCGTGCTAGAAATATCTATAATGACAAAGAACACCATCAGTAAATATTTGACGGTAAAAAAGATTACTTTTTATAAATTTCAATATTTCTCCTTTGGTAAAATAAAATTATATGATTATTTTATCATTGGACAATAAATAACAAAATATCCTACAAAGGTATTCTTTAGTAGTAACCTAAATTTTCATGATACAATCCGAAAAAAAAATCTCAATTTTTACTTTAGATAAAATTAATCTCAACTTTTAAATCAATAAAAATTTAAGAACCCCAACTTAAAATTTATAAATAAAAAACAACCAAATTACAGTTTCAATTAATTTTTTTTCTAAATTCGAAGATGAATGTTTTGCAACATACATAAAACTATTATTATGTGCCATGTTGTTATTGAATTTTCTTAATTTTTAATGAAAAAAGTCGTTTGATCTACATTTTGGTCTTCTGGTAACAGTTGAACATATTTTAATTAGTTTTTCCTAAACAATTAAAGTTTAAGCCTATATTTTTCTCGTGTGGTATATGCATTTATTATGTTTATGTACTTTATTATTTAATTTTTCAATTTATATTTAATTCTTTTAAAGATATAACAAAATAGTTGAACACTAATAGATTTACAAATTATTATGCGGATTCAAAGTAAAATATAAGTGAAACATACGGGATAATATTACACATTCTAATTCATATTTATAGAGCAATAAATTTTTATTTATTAAAATTCATTTGGCCCGTGCGTAGCACGGGCAGGAGGGAATAGTCATAATCATAATATATATAATTTTTGGGGGTGGTTGAAAAATATTCACACAAGATATTCATGAAGATATTCATGAATATATTCATGAATATATTCATCTTGGATTAAGCTTTTGGTTGGCCCATCGGAAAAAAGTCCATTATTAAAGTTCATATTTTTAAAAATAAAAATCCACCTATATTTTTCAAACAAATCTATTATTATTAAATAAAAGATTATCTTGTAAGAAACTACATCAATCTATTTCCTAATAAAGATTTTACCTTTTATTAATTTAAAATTGAAACTATTATATAAGGATTATGTAATTGAAAAAATATTTGTGTGCTAAGTATTTTATAAATATATTAATTTTATAAACGAAATATTCATCATAAAATGAGAAAAATATGTTATTAAAGATATTTGTATATTATATATTCACAAAGATATAATTTTTGGGGGTGATTGAAAAATATTTACCCATTATTAAAGTTCATATTATAAAACAAAAAATTACACCTATATTTTTCAAACAAATCGATTATTATTAAATAAAATATTATCTTTTAAGAAACTACATCAATCTATTTCCTAATAAAGTTTTTATGTTTTATTAATTTAAAAACGAAACTATTTTTATAAGGATTATATAATTGAAAAAATTTTGTGTTCTTAGTATTTTATAAATGTATTAATTTTATACACGAAATATTCATCATAAAATGGGAAAATATGTTATTAAAGATATTTGTGTATTATATATATTCACAAAGATATAGTTTTTGGGGTAGTTGAAAAATATTTACCCATTATTAAAGTTCATATTTTTTAAAAACAATTCCACCTATATTTTTCAAACAAATCTATTATTATTAAATAAAAGATTATCTTTTAAGAAACTACATCAATTTATTTCGTAATAAATATTTTATCTTATATTAATTTGAAAACGAAATTATTTTTATAAGGATTATATAATTGAAAAATATTTGTGTGCTTAGTATTTTAAAAATGTAATAATTTTATAGAAGAAATATTCATCATAAAATGGAAAAAATATGTTATTAAAGATATTTGTATATTATATATTCACAAAGATATAATTTTTGGGGGTGGTTAAAAAATATTTACACAAGATATTCATGAATATATTCATCTTGAGTTGGACTTTTGCTTGGCCCACTACAAAAAAGTCCATTTTTGAACTTCATATTTTTAAAAAACAATTACACCTATATTTTTCAAACAAATCTATTATTAGTAAATAAAAAATTATCTTTTAAGAAACTATTCCACATATATTTTTCAAACAAATCTATTATTATTAAATAAAATTTTATCTTTTTAGATTCTACATCAATCTATTTCCTAATAAAGATTTTTTCATCTTTTATTAATTTAAAAACGAAATTATTTTTATAAGGATTATATAATTGAAAAAATATTTTTGTATTTAGTATTTTATAAATTTATTAATTTTATAAACGAAATATTCATTATAAAATGGGAAAAATATGTTATTAAAGATATTTGTATATTATATATTCACAAAGATAATCATCAATATATTCACAAAGTTGTTTATCAATATATTTATCTTGGGTTGATCTTTTGCTTGGCCCAACGAGAAAAAAGCCCAATATTAAAAAGTAAATATTTCTTTTTATAATTGGAAAAATATCAAACTTATAAGATATACTGAAAAATATTTTAGTTGAAAAAGATTATAAAATATATTAGGTATAATATTTTTTACACTACATAAATTGTCAATTTGTAGTTGGAGATTATACTACATCTTTGTTGTTATTACATATGTTATATTAAATTTGCTAAAATAATTTTTTATACCGTTATATTGTACAATATTTTACTATATACTTTGTTCATGAATTTTATATTCTCTAGAGATATTATCAAATAAAAATCTTATCAAAAAGGAAAAAGTTTATTCTTTATTAGCCTACTAAAAAAATTCTATCATCTTGGGTTGAGCTTTCGCTTGGCCCAACGAGAAAAAGGTCTAATATTAAAAAACAAATATTTCTTTTTATAATTGGAAAAATATCAAACCTATAAGATATACTGAAAAAAAAATTAGTTGAAAAAACATAATAAAATATATTAGGTATAATATGTTTTACAATACATAGAGTGTCACTTTGTAGTTGGAGATTACACTACATCTTTGTTGTTATTACATATGTTATATTAAATTTGCTAAAATAATTTTTTTTTATACCGTTATATTGTACAGTATGTTACTATATCCTTTGTTCATGAATTTTATATTCTCTAGAGATATTATCAAATAAAAATCTTATCAAAAAGGAAAAAAGTTTATTCTTTATTAGCCTACTAAAAAAATTCTATATCAAATACATACAATTTTTTTAGTTAGACATATTTAAAGATAAATAAACAATCTTATCCTATAAAATAATATATTTTAAAAAGGAAAAAAATAATTTCATCATTTATAAATATGCTATGAATTCATATCTCATGATACACTCAAATGACAATCAAATAATCTTCTACATGCATATAAAAAACATATTATCATGATCATCATATAATAATATATAATTTTTGGATAGGAGAAAAATATCCACCCAATAAAGATATTAGAGACACTATATCATTATGGTTACTAGGCCTTTCTCCAATATATTCACAACGACCTTCATCAATATATTTATCATAATTTTTGAGCATTTGCTTAGCCTACTGAAAAAAAGCTCCATATTTTTACATTGTGATTATTAACATATTAGTTAACAATTTCATTTTTTAAACCGTTTTATAAATTAACTAATATGAAAATCCAACAGCTACGAATGAACTGAGACGAAGCAAAAACACACCAAATAAACTTACAGCTTCCATTAGGATTTGAGCTTCACTATCTGGAATGTGATGACTGAGCTTAATCAAACAGAACCTTAGCTCTTCAATAACCATGAGATCAAATCCTTCTTTTATCCCGACGACTTCTTCCACTGAATATGAGTTAGGCTATTCACTATAAGAGGTTCCTACAAATCAAAAGAAAACAAATGTCAACCCAGAATCAATAAAATAAGTAACTTGACAACCAATATGACTGATATCTCTGAGACGGAAAGTTGAACGAGGCTCAGTTTGAGGAGTTGTAGCACACAAATGAAGGAGCCTAATGGAAGTAAGGATTTGACCCCCCATGTTAACAATAAAAATTTGTCTAACTGTCAGCGAGATATTCATCCAATACCATGACTAAAAAAATCAGATCATTGTTCTTGACTCTTAATCCGTATTACAAACTTATTCAACCTTTTAACGGAAGCAAACAACAATAGTACTTTTATTTAGAAACCAAATATAGATTCCTCAACAAGGGTCTTCACTTTCTGGTTCTATTTCCTAAACATGAAATTTTACTGGAAAATCCAATCCAACTCCAATATGATTGTCATCACTTTTGTGTATCTGATGTCTTTTTTGCGGAGAGATTAAGATAATTTGTCTGCCTTTTGGTTGTACTTTGTATCAATCTCTTTCATTTTGCTTGAGCTCAAAGAGTTCTAATGCATTGCAGGTGGCACGAAAGGTCGTCTCTGCCATGAAAGTAGGTCATGAGAAAGAAGGGTTACCTCCAAGGGATCTATACGTGTCATGATCTCATGATGTGTACGATCCTCCACTATCTTCTATATCACATCTAACCAAGAGAAACATCACACCATCAATTAGGAGCAACAAAAAATACGCGAAGGGGAAACATGAAAGCAAGACCAACTCACAAGGGAGCCGTAAGAAAGATAAGAAGCATCATCACCGAAAAAGATGTTAAAAGGATGAACCATCTCTTGGTCCTGCATTTGCTGCAAGGGATTGAAAAATTGATATCAAGGCCACCAAAAAAAATGTGCAAAAAGAACCTAAACTTGTCAGAAATCCAATCACAGAGTAATATTTTCCATAACACTTAATCAAATGCAAAAAAAAAAATCAACTTTCACCCCCAACTTTCTTAGCGACATTTTGTCAAACATCTTACATGCATCAAAATCTCCAACTCATTGCAGATCTTTAGAAACGCAAAGGAGGACAAAGAGGGTAACCCGATGTTCGTTCTCAAGCACTGGAATAATCGAGACCGCCTCCTTTAACAATTTTTTCTCTAGCAACTCTGATTGAAGGTATTCTTAGTACGCAAGAATTAATTCTGAAGGTTGTCTGCTTCATTCAATAGAGAATTGACAGCGGGAGTACTAGAAGGAGCCTTCGCGCTTTATTAGACAGCTCAACCCCGCCAACAACTCATTTGTGAAGCAAGGAGGATCATAAACACAACCTTAAAATAGCAACACTGAAGTGAAGAGTGGCGGTGGGTTAGACGAAGATCAACGCGGGCGGGCTAGAACAAAAACACGGTCTGAGAAAAGCAACAGTGAAGAGGAGATCGTGAAGCAAAGAGGAAAGTACAGGAGGAGAAAAAATGATTGAATTTAGTGTAACAAACGCTTTAGTATTTTGTTGTACGTATTCATTCTTAGTAATTTTTTATGTCAGTGAGTGACTCAATATCCAGTACGTACTAATTAAGAAAAATTGTTCAACCCAAGAACTCCATTAACTAATATACTGAGACCAACGATATTAAGAACCCCATTAACTTAGTATTTATTTTGTGTTTCTTTTATTTTATATTAATAATAATCCACTATACAGTAATATAAAGTTATTATTTAATAACTATTCCCAGTTTAATCACTTAACCAGCTAGCTTGATCAAAATTTATTCTCACTTTATTATTCTCAAAATGTGATAAAATATAAATTGAATCACATATCTATCTGTATCTGTTTTTATGATTGAAGAAAAAGTAGGATATACTCCGTATAAAAGAGAAGGAACAACTACAAACTTTGAAAATGTGATTCCTTGATAACATTTTACAAGCTATTCCTTCTCTAACTTACAATTTGTCTTGAAAACGAACTTTCCATTACCTTTTTCCTTTGTTGTATAAAAAGTTATTTTCCAAAGCTAGTTGAAGGAACAATTTAGCAAACTTCAATTCATTGACCTTCTTTTTATGATTCTCTATCAAGTATCAATTTCAATCCTATCATTTTTAGATTTAATTCAACTTAAAAAATTAAAAGACGTCTTTGAGTAACTCATTTGAGGTTTGTAAGTGAATATTGGGGTTCATTTGGATCGCATTTTATAATACGTGTGAGAAATTTCTAACAAAAAAATATCTGGTGAGAAAAAAAAACACGTGAGGATCAATGCTTATATAAGCATTGGTGATGATGATGCAACACAAATGTTGTGACTCATGCACTTGAAAGTCATGAACGATGCATACAAGTTCTGTGTTGTACACAATTTGTGACACATATACATACTATATGCATCGTCCACAACGCTTGTATGTATGAGTTATATCGATAGTGTGCCTCATTCTCGGTTCTTATCTAAGCCCTATCTTCATTGTATTGTGAATTGTGATCCAAACGTCGAATTCGTTTAGGACCCTAAACGTTCTCTATTCTAACATTGTAGTACTAACATTGTAGTACTAGTAGGTATTAAATTCTCGTACTTGTATAGCATTAAGTCATTAACATCAAGGGGATGCATGTACGAATAACTTTGTGTTTGGGTTGGAAGGGGTCGAGGAATCCCAATCCAAAAATTGTTGTTTGGTGTGTGATTTTATTTGAAATCGAACTCATTTTACAACCCTTAATATAAAATTTTCCAAATTCTTTGGGGTTAGAGAAAAGAGAAGTGGTTGAGAAATTGGGTTGGAAATAAAGGTAAAAAACTAAACCCAATTCGTTACAAATACTAACCAAACATTAATATTCATCTATTACTTTATAGATCCAACCTTCTCAACTTGATATCCCAACCCGAATCTGATACCTATTTTCAACCAAACAACCTTTTAGTGTGCAAAAATACGAAATTAACGATTGTTTTGTTCTTCAAAACATATTCACCAAAAATATTTCTTGAATATTCTGCAATTTATAATTTTTAAATTTTTTTACTGAATATTCTCGAAATTAATACTATAAAATAATCTACAGACGAATATAATGTTTATTCTCAAGTATAACATCAAATATTCTCCAATTTACTACATATGTTCTCTATTTGTATATTCACACCACTAAATTTAGGCCCTTGCTATTAATCGTCCCCCCATTTCCTATTCAACGCTCATCCTTCTTACGTCACATAAGGAATAAATCATTACATCGCGTAAGGAATAAATCCTTACGTCGCTTAGAGAATTTAATTCCTTACATCGTGTAAGAAACTAATCCTTACGTCCAAACTAATCCTTACGTCGTGTAAGAAACCAATCCCTACGTCGAGCAAGGAATCAATCCTTACGTGATGTAAGGATACTCAAGTACATATTTGCTTTGTTCTATAAATGCATTACAACTAAGTCTTATTAAGATGTTCAAGTCTTATTATGTTTGAAAAAATTATACAACTTGTCCCCATACTTATGGTCAACACCATAACTATGCATAAACGCTAAAAAGCCTTAAGACCCAAATTGGAAAAACGATGCCCAAACGATGTCGGAATGGATTGAAACTTGATTCTAATGAATATTAAAGGTAATTTGACCATGTAGGTTACTCACAACCACCACTTCTTACTTTTCAAGTAACATCTGCTTTGTAATACTAAACCACTCTTAACTATCTAACTTGTCCCTATACTTATGGCCAACACCATCGATGATTGATTATGTTTGAAAAAAGTTATACAACTTAGTCTTATCAAACATATTAAGTCCCAACAAGATCTCACTCACTCGAAATCGAGCTCGAAGTGGTGCGTAAACGCTAAAAGGCCTTAAAATACCTTAAGACCCAAATTGGCAAAACGACGCTTAAACGATGTCGGAATGGATTGAAACATGGTGCCAATGACTATTAGATGTATTCGACCATGAGGGTTACTCTCAACCACCACTTTGTAGTATTAGAAATATTTGACCACAACGTTAACTCCCGACCATGTCATTTATACTACGATCCTTATACGGATGCTTCAATCTTCTTTACTTAACACTTACAAATTAATTTAACATATCTCACTTTTATACGTCACGTATAGATGCATTCCTTACATCGTGAAGGATGCATTCTTTACGCGACGTAAGCATAACAAATTGAAAATATTGTAAATTTATATCGTGTAAAGAAGCATTTCATACGCGATGAAAGGATAGTGGACATTAAATAAAAAAAGGCGGGCGTTGAATAGAAACATGTAAATTTATTTACGAAACACCTTTATACATGCGACATTTTCACTATATGCACGCCAATCTGTGCGCAGTTCTTATGCGCATAAGTCTATGCGCAGTTGTTAAGCGCACGAGGGTATTTTGGGAATAAAATGAAATTGCTGGCGTCGTCTGACAAATTAATGCGCTGATAACACGCGTTTAAAAAGAACCTGTGCGCAAAACATATGCGCACAACGTTTCGAATTCTAAAACCTTATGCGCAGACGTTTTACGTTGCGCACAGGTTATTTTTAACCTAACCGGCGTCTTCTTCTTCTTCTTTCTCCTTCTTCTTCTCCGTTTTCCACTCCCAACGACGCCTTCGTTTTTTCCCTCTTTCCGATCGATTCTCTCACCTAAACACAATTTCATCAATGGATTCGCAACCCCCACATCCTCTCGCTCCCGGAGAAACCACTTTCGTCCTGATCCCGACACCTCCGGCGAACTCCGTCACAACGGAGCCACCTCCGACGACCTTGTCCGATGATGAAGCCTTGGTGGATGGAGGCGGCCGGCGGTATGCGACTCGAGCGGCGTTGGCAGCGGCAAATGCTCCTCCGACGACAATTCCGGCGAGGGCTAGGGTTCCGGCGGCTGGTAGGGTTCCGACGACTCGGGTTCCGGCGACGATGACTACGGATCCGGTGACACTGCACGAGCTTTATTAGGTATATAATTTCTAAACCCGCTTTTTTCAAATTTTAATTGTATTTAATTTTGGAAATTTAATCGTAATTTTTTAGTAATAATTACGATTAAATTTCAGTTTTTTATGAATTAAATATTACAATTCGTATTAATCGTAATTTAATCGTAATTTTTCATAATTACGATTAAATTTCAGTTTTTTATGAATTAAATATTAGAATTCGTATTAATCGGAATTTTTCTTAATTACGATTAAATTTCAGATTCTTATGAATTAAATATTAGAATTCTTATTAATCGTAATTTAATCGTAATTTTTTATAATTACGATTAAGTTTCAGATTATTATTCATTTTCGAATTATTATGAATTCGTATTAATCGTAATTTTTTAGTAATAGTAGTGATTATTATTTCGTATTAGTTGACTTAATTATGAAAATTTAGTTTTCGCAGATATAAAGACTCGAATTTAGTTTTCGTAATAGTAGTAATTATGAATTAAATATTAGAAACTTAACAGTCATAACTAGTTATGACTTAATTGTTAAGTTTCTAACAATTCCTATTAAAAAATTTAGTTTTCGTAGATATAAAGACTCGAATTTGATTACGAAGTTGCAAATTATTTCCGAATATTTTAGTATGAATTAGTCATACTAAAAATGTAAAAACATGTAGACTATACAAGCCGTCATGGATCAGACCGACAACACGATGCCCGCACCAGTAGCGGAACGACTTCCACGTCGACATGATGTGGCAGCCGGTGTGCGACTAGAGTTTGAGGCCCTCGAACGATTTTTCGGCACCGGATCACCTGAGCGTTGTGAGCCAGAAAATGAGTAAGACGTGGCACAGCTGCAGCATCAGGAGATAGATGGTTCGCATATGGAGATAGATGGACATACAGGAGATTTCCATGACGACGTAGATTATCCTGGTCGATATCTTACTGCGTTCGACCCTATTGAGCCCACACCAGTACAGGCCGAGGTGGTGGTGAGGGTGCTGTAGACAGAGGCCGAGGTGGTGGGAGAGGGAGAGGGAGAGAGAGAGGTAGAGGGAGAGAGAGAGGGAGAGGCCAGGAGGGTGCTGAGGGAGTTGGTGGTGAGGGTGTTGCTGCTGAGGGAGTCGCTGAGGGGGCTGCAGTTGAGGAGATTGTTGTTGAAGAGGTTGCGGCTCCAGTTAGAGGTGGTCGTCGTCCCAGACAGAGACGACGAGTAGCAGATATTCAGCCTGAGGATGAGCCAGAGTATGGGGACGGGGATGAGGCCGAGGCTGATGCGGCTCCGTTAGATCCGGTATGTTCAATAACATTGATCTGAATGCTTATAATAACTTATACGTTTCATATTTACTAATCAGAGGCAATTTTTTTCTGTACTTATTTAGGCTAGGAAGCTCCTGAGGGTGATGTACAGATCTCCACAGGTTCATGATTATGAGCATCATATTTCAGCTGAGGAGGGTACATGGTTCAGGCTTGCTGAGTGTTCTGGGCTGACAGAGCTGCGCCGAGTGGGCATAGCGTCTCAGATTGATGCTGCATTGATTTCTGCTTTTGTGGAGAGGTGGCATCCAGAGACCAACACTTTCCACATGCCATTTGCTGAGATGACCATCTGCCTACATGACGTGATGCAGATCCTCAGAGTCAGTATACATGGTCGTAGCTGCAATTCACCTATGACAGATGACCAGATCTATGCGGCGCTTGCAGACGCTATGGGTCAGGAGACTGATGACATGAAGGCATGTTATAGCTCAGGTGACATTCATTTCGGTGCCCTCAATGCTCGGTTGGAAGTTTTGTTTGATGCGCCAGTCAGGAATGAGAGTCACATTGCCACTCTGTATCTCCTTTTGCTTCTGGGCTCGACTGTCTTGGTGGACAGGTCGACAAAGGGTGTCAAGGTCCAGTACGCGGCGCTTGTTCTCAACCATAATCGTACAGGGGACATTGCATGGGGAGCCGGCATACTTGCGTTAGTGTATCGCAATTTAGGGTCTGCATCTAGAGTCGAGACGGTAACCATTGGTTCATGTGGGATTCTTCTGAGGGTAAGATCTTGTCTTTAACGTCTTGGTGAATAACTCTTAACTATTCACGTAGTTTTACTAATAATCTGTAATTGTTTATATGTAGTGCTGGATCTGGGCATACTTTCCTCATTTTCGTGATCACTTTGTCACGAACCCTGCATTCGCCCATGGAGATGCTGCTGTAGGATTGTATACACCACTTAGCTCGGATACTGGGCGTTTGGTTGCCATCCGTCGCATGCTCGACAACATGAGATATGAGCAGGTTTGGATTTAATTTCTTATATTTTTTATTTCATTACCGCAATACGTGTCTAATTTGGCTTGTTATTTGTTTCAGGTTAACTGGCAGCCATGGAGAGCCGGCATACTAGTTCCTTCATATCTCAACTATTTCGAAGAAGATTTCATCCATGCGTCAAGGTTATGCGCACCTATTCTGTAACTTTTTCAATCTGTAACTTATTGTGCGCTGTTGTAAAGCGTACAATAAGTTACCGTTAAATCCGTGTGCGCAGATATAATGCGCACACATTCTGAACGGTAACAAATTGTGCGCAGCTATGTTGCGCACACTTTGTTACCGTTCAGAATGTGTGCGCATTATATCTGCGCACAATTTGTTACCGTTAAAAACCTGTGTGCCTTAACGTTGCGCACCGAATCTGAAAAATGTGTGCGCAATGATAGGTTCAAAACGTCTCGAAACGACTTAGAAACGAAAAAAACCGACTCAAAACATTACAAAACAAGCAAAGACGTCTTCTAATTATTACAAGGTAAAAAGCATCTTCTAATAGATGAGATTGAACATTACAAGGTAAAAAGCGTCTTCTAATAAATGAGATTGAACATTACAAGGTAAAATATGTCTTCTACTTATTACATGACAATCTCACTCAGTCAGATATGTGAACGGGCTCGATCCCTCCTTTATACATGAATGGATCTGGTGCCCGACCATTTGAAATGCGGTACTCTCGATACATCCTCAAATTGTCCCCAAATGTTTCTTCCCACCATTGAATGTTTGGATCTACGTGTTTCTTCCACGAACCGGGAGTATGCGGTAGTGGCGAACCAACCATCAATGCCACCTATATAAACACAATCGACTTAAGATATTAAACAAAAAACTATGATTACACAAGTATCAAGTACAATTGTCTACTTTACCGGTATGAAGTGGTCACGGTTGCCTACGTGTGCCATGCCGAAAATCTGTCGTGGAGGATCAGCGTTTTCTGTTCTACACCTTAGCGGTAAGCAAAAGGTCGGAGCATCCCAACACAATAACACGAGGCCAACTTGGTATAGGGTGGCAAACTCTAAGCCCACCAGTGGAAAGTGCAGCCAGTACAGTTCTGAACAAGGGCTTCTGCAATGGTTAACTTGGAGAATAAGATCCTCCCAAGTACCCGGACAAAGACGACGACGACGACGAATAGGCTCGTACAATTCTCGGTTCTCAAGAAGCTCCGTTACCAGCTCACGCCGAATGTTTCCGTACTCTTGTTCTTTTCTTCCCAGAAGTAAGGCCATCGACCTATAACCACAATGCCCGTCAGAACGTACCTGTCTAACATCTGTGATGTATGGAAGCCAAAAATCATCCAAATTGTCAATGCTGAAGTCAATCCCCCCTATGAATGAGAGGAACACCAAGTTCTTCAGGGCACTGATCGAAGTCAGTGTAGTTTGATCCTTCAGGTTGTGATAGGTCGGGCATGGGTTAAGAATGCAACTCCTCGGCCTCAATGACCACGAGAAGTGATGTCGTTGTTTGCTTTCTAGGACGACCTGGTCGTTTTGCTCCTGTATTGTTTGCCTTCTTCTTTCCTTTTGATTTCTGCTTTGCCTCCTCCTTCTCATACTGCTCTAGCTCTTCTTGTTTGTGCTCAAAATAACTCTTCTCTCTCGATTCCTCCTTGTCATTTTCACTGTCATCCTCCTCCTTTTTAGGATGACCTGGCCGTCTTGCTCCTGTACTCTTCTTTCCTTTTGATTTCTGCTTTGCCTCCTCCATCTCATACTGCTCCATAACTTCTTGTTTTATGTCATCCTCCTTGTCATTTTCACTGTCAACCTCCTCCTTATCCTTTTTCTTTGCACCCTTTGGCCTGCCTTTTCTTCTCACATTTGTCGGTTCTTTCAAGGTAGTTAGTTCAGGATGCTCCAAGTCCTGATACAACTCATCTAGCTGGTATGCCGTGCTTTTCTTCAAGGTTCCAAGTTCCAACTTGGTGAACATTTCATGGAGTCGCAACTCTATAATGTTCATTCAGACCTTCAGATTTGGGTCGTCTTCTGTTTCAGGAGTGTCGTCCCAATGCAAATCCCTCCAGAACGGGTGAATGTCATCCTCAATCAGGGGTGTGTTTGAAATGATAGCGTGTGCAATTTGATAGACGCACGGCAACCCAAGACAGTTCCTCACCCAATGGTCGGTGCATTGTTCAGGAAATTTCCCCGTCAACATGATCTCATAAGTAGCCAACAAATGATCAAAACACCTGTCTGACACTTTGTAGAATAGTCGGGAAAAAATAGCCCTTCCAAGCGGATGCATGTTTGGATCATCAAAATCAGTTGGTCGTTTGGAGAGAGACATGTTCATGCTCTCCCTAATTGAATCAATCTGAAGGAGTACTGAATGATGGATTCGTACGATCACTCTGTTAAAGCCCCCTCTGCTGGAACCAATAATATCTTTTAAAACCTTGTGCATCCCTTCAACTCTAAAAAACAGTTAAGTTGGTAAGTTAAGAAAGTACGCCGTTATGATATAATCGTCTTAACTAAAAAATATCAATATTTACCTGTTTGAAGTCCTCGTAAGGAAATGAAGCTTATGATCTGTCCAAGCCCTCACTATGCTTGTCTTGTGAGGATTAAGCCATGTTCTCTCGACGTATCCCACAAGGCCGCTCTTCCAAGATCTCTTCAACTGTTCGAGCCGCAGTTCATAGGTCTCTTCAGTAGCTGAGCAAAATAGTCCCCAACATTGTCATGCAAAGGCTTCCACTTTAATTTGTCTCTTTAGGATGGTCGAAGCATATGCCTCAATGTTGTGTTTGATATGCACCCAACACAACAGATGTTGGACTTTGCTCCCGAAAACAGTCTTTATTCCTTTTATCAGCGCGTCTTTGCAATCTGTCATTATAGCCGTTGGCATCACTCCCAAATCTATGAATAATGACTTCAATTGAATCATTATCCATGTGTAATGATAAATCCTTTCCGCTTTAGTGAATGCATACGCGATGTTGAACGTCTTGTGTGTACTGGTGAATCCAACGATCTCTACGAGCGGCATTTCATATCTATTGAAACATTAACATATATCACTACAGAACATATATCATTATCCGAACTAAATATCGACCAAGGTATTGTAGAGACTTACTTGTTTGTCTTGTACGTCGCATCGATAATTACCACGTACGGGTACTTCTTCAACAAACGCAACGACTCTTGGTTAGCAAAGAATAATATTGCAACCTCGCCGTTTGTCGTGTCTCTATGTGGGTGAACTACGTAGTCGTGGTCTCGCAAAAACTTAAGCGACCACTGTGTCACGTTTAGCTCTCCGCGATCTTCGTAATTCACCTTCTGCAAAAAGTTTGCAACTTGTCTCCTTGAAGTAACATTAACAGGGTACTTCTCCCTCAATTTAGAGATAATTTATTTTGACGTCTTGCATCCAGTTCCATCTCCCCACCGCCTAGCACAAAGCTCTTGCTCCTCCGGCATTCGACCCATGAATACATTCCCATGAAAACTAGCAAGTAGCACATGGTTATGCCGACCTTCTATCACACCTAAAATCCATTTTTCTCCTGCGACCCCGGGAATGTTTTTCTTTCGCACTGCCAATAGTTGAAATCTACACTCACACTTCTTCGACTTCGACTTTCTAAGCTTAGGAACAGCCAACTCTGGATTCTCTTTGTTCACCTTTGGCCTCCCAGATCTTGGTTTTCCAAATCTATCGCACACAATACTTATTTGGTACGGACTTGAATTACACGTTACCAAAACTATCACTAACTTCTTTCCTCTATCTCTCGCCCACTCGTACAATTCTTGCGGAGTATCCCAATATTGTGCGGTTCTAAAATAATCCGAATAATCTTTCCCCTATACGTAATTGTAGAGCGACAATTACACTACTACCAAAATAACAAGGCAAAATACGAATCATTACTTTAAACTAATTAGGCTATCATATGAAACTAATTAGGCTAGCATATGAAACTAATTAGGCCATCATATTAAACTAATTAGGCTAGCATAAGAAGCTAATTAGGCTAGCATATGAAACTAATTACGCTAGCATATGAAACTAATTTGAAACTAATTACGCTACCATATAAAACTAATTATAACATATTATACTAACCACAAATTCATCACTCGGATCCCAGTCGCCGAACTCTTCGTCTTCTAAGAAACCATCCAACCATTCGTCGTCGTTCGGGTCGTCTTCCTCTTCTTGTGATCCGCTATCCCAATCGTGTTCTTCATCACTATCTTCACAACTTTGATTAATCAACTCTAACATACGAGAGTTTTGATTACGACGAGACATTTTGAATGAATTTGTTGGAAAACGAAGAGGTTTTGAATGAATTTGTTGGAAACGAAGAGATTATGGCTTTATATAGGCACATTTATGACCGTTGTGGTCCAAATGGATGGATCCTAAACTGTAAAGACCCGTGCGCTAACCATCCGCGCACAAACCCAAACCCTAAAGCACCTGTGCGCAGAACCTAAGCGCACAGTTTTACATTTAACGGCTACTTTTTTCAAAAATTTCAACGGCTACTATGTTTGAACAGTGCGCAGAAACACATCGCACAGATTCTCAACCTGTGCGCAGTAGTTAGGCGCACAAGTTGTTACAGACTCTGAAAATTTACGAAAAGTACCCGTAATACCCCGTAAAACACGTATGCGCATAAGAACTGCGCACAAATGCGTGCGCATAAGAACTGCGCACAAATGCGTGCGCATAAGTTGCGCGCACAGAATCGCATGCATATATGTCTCGATTCGCGTGCATATAGCAATTGCCATATATTTATTTACATCTAATTTTTTACGTAACATCAATGCATCATTATTATAAGAGATTTCTAACCAATTTGATAAATCCATTTTTACCAAAGTTGAGAGGATGAAATCTTCTATCAACAGAAGTTAACTATGATGCCAAATGTTAATGATTGTTTGATTTGTTTCTATTTGGATATAAAAATAGTTTTTTTTGGTCGAAGACATAAAAATAGTTAACACTAATAATTGTCTTCGCCAAATAGGATGTTGCACTACTACTAAAGCTAGTCCAAATGCCTTCTTCTTCATCTTGGAAGTACCGTAATTTAATTTTGGGTATATTCTTTGTTGGACCCGGTTCTCGCGACTCTAACACGAACCCGGTTCGCGACTAATAAACGGACCGCGAGCCCATAAGACTGATAACCAAGTCGAGAACGAGAGGCCCATTAAGAAGCCCAATAGGTAAAGGGAGCGGCACCGGATCATGTGGGGCCCGATGTCTAATTATAAATCCTAACTGCAAAGAGAGAGAAAGACATCGATCGAGAGCATCTTCCTTCCCCCTTGAACGAGAGAGAGAGAGAACACAGAAGGCGATTACTCATTTCCGAGCTTGTCTTTCTGATCCCGATTCATCACTTTTAGTAGAGAATCAGATGATCGGTACCTGGATTCTGGCTCTCGGTACCGTTATCGTGCTTTTGAGGTGTGAATCATCACGATTGGTTGAGTTTCATCATTTACTGTTTCATTGAGTTGGCTCACGAGATTTCATTGTTTTGGTCATTACATCGATTGTTATCTTCTCTCTGTTTTACTGTACACTATTGTTGTTTGAGGCATCGTGTTCATTTATCTGTTGCTATTACTGATTTGAGCGTCGGAGAGCCAAATCAGGGGGTCCAACCTTCCAGTTTGGTTGTGCAGGTACCTTAAGGGTTGAAGAACACAAAGAACAGAGGAGAATAACACATTTTGATCTGGATGAAGATGAGTCATAAGTTGTTGCTCCAGTTTGCGTAAGGAAGGTCTCCGGTATTTGAAGATTCACTGAAGGCCAGATCTCGCGAGGTGTTGATTGCGGGATCGCGAATATCTGGGCTCCAACACTGGCGCCGACCGTGGGGACCTCCTCGCGCAGCTAGCTCCCTTTGAAATCTCGAGAGTCAGTTCGCAAAGGGCAGCATCATGGTCGAGACTGGCAGAAGCGGCACAGTAAATGCCACCACGTCACACATCAATCAAAACACTCTCAATCCCCCACCACTCCCTCGCGTTGAGGAGGAAGTTCCCGAGCTTATCACTATCCCTCGGGAGCAGAACGAGCTTTTTGCCGCCTGGATAGCACAAGGCTCCCCGATCGCCCCAAATGCGGCTAACCAAAGGGTCGAACCTCTTAACGACCAAGCCAATCGCGAGGAGAGAGAGATTAATCGAGAAGAAGAAGTAGCTGAAATTGTCCCGAATGACAGAGCATCAGTTTCTAGAAGGCCGAGGAAGAGAAATGGTACTCGCGATGTTGGACAGGGAAGGTTCGACTTAAACCAGGCTCCAATGAGTCATCAGGAGCACTACAACTCTCAACATGATGTTCGCTATGACGAGAGGGGCCGAGCGTACTATCCTGTACAAGAACAACGTGATCGTCAGGAGGCACCCCACTATCATCGCGAGACATTCCGGAACCATCCTCTCGACTTATCAACAATGTTTGGCCCCACGGATTTTGCAGAGCACATCATCAGGGCCCCTCCACTACCAGATTTCAGGTTCCCGACTATCAAGGAATACACTGGTAAGGGAGACCCTAAGGAACATCTTACCCGATACAAGTACGCCATGATCGCGAGGGGTCCGGATGAGGCCACCCTATGCAAAGGATTCCCAGGAACACTCGCGGACACCGCCATGACATGGATGTTAAATCAACCACCCGGGAGCATCTCTTGCTTTGCAGATATTGAAAGGGGATTCTTGTTGCATTTTGGTTCTTCGAAGAAGAGAAAGATCACTATGCAAGAAGTGGTCGGGATCAAACAAAAAACGGGCGAAAGTCTGGAAGAGTACGTAAAAAGATTCTCGCTGATGGTCTTGGAGGCTGATGACTTTGATGATAAAACCGTCAGGGTCGCGTTCTTAAATGGGCTGGCTGACGGGAGTGAGTTCAAAAAGCACCTTTACAGAAAGCAAGAAGGGTCCTATCAGGCCATGCTAGAAAGAGCTTATGTCGAAATTCAAGTTGAAACTCATTCATGCACACCCGCGGTGGGTGGAGGACAGAACAAACAGAACCAGAACCAGGACCAGAGCTCTAGAAAAGGCAATCAGAATTGGGGGAACAAGAGACAACAGTATGATCAGGGACAGAGTGATTCGCGAACTCCAGGTTTAGTAACTCAACGTCAGAATCAGAATCGGTATCAAGATTATAGACAGAGTACGGACCAGAATCAGTTCCAGGAACATAATTTGATGAACCAGAGGGATGACAACTCCAACTACAGAGTGATTCGCGAGCTCCAGGTTTAGTAACTCAACGTCAGAATCAGAATCGGTATCAGGATTATAGATAGAGTACGGACCAGAATCAGTTCCAGGAACATAATTTGATGAACCAGAGGGATGACAACTCCAACTACAGAGGTCGCGACCGAGGAAATGGAGGCCGAGGTCGTGGTCGCGATGGAATGTGGTGCACCAACCACAACTCTACCACTCACAACACGGATGAATGCAGGAGTGGCCCCAGAATGAACAATGAACCAGAGCAGAGAGTTGTCCTCATGAATCAGAGAGGCGGAGGAAACAATCAAGGCAGGGGTGGTAGAAACCCTGGCCGGGGGCCGTTCAGAGGGGGAAACAACAATGGAGGGCGAGGAAGAGGACGCAACCAACAGAACGCGAACGATCCTCATCCACCTCAACGCAATCAAGACTTCCCGTGACCGGACGGTCATGTAGGGACCATAGACGGGAAGCATATCCTTATACCTCCAAACAGGCGTGAACAACGAAAGATGATTAACGCTCCGCTCCCTCGCGGGCTCCCAGTTATGAGTATCGCGAAACCACTTCCCAGAGAACCGTATCAACTTGTCTTTTCTAACGAGGAGATCAACGAGTGGACAGTCTCTTCTGGTGACCCATTAGTCATACATCTGCAGATTGGCACGAAGCTAGTCAGCCGTATCCTGGTGGACACGGGCAGCTCTGCTGACATATTATATCTGGATGCGTTCGAAAAACTAGGGGTTGATCCACGGATGAAGAGACCGACGCGAACCACCTTAGTAGGTTTCGCGGGAGAAAGGGTCACTGCTCTAGGAGTGGTGAGTTTAGATGTAGTGATGGGAGATGAGACAGGGCCACGAAGGTCAGAAAAGATTGATTTCGTCATCATCCCGACAAGCTCTTCGTATAACGCGATCATCGGGAGAGGTACATTGTGCAAGTTTGATGCAGTAGTGTCCATGAGCCATTTCTGCATAAAGTTTCCCACACCCTCCGGGACTGGAGTTGCGACGGGGGTGGAGAAAGAGAGCATCTCTTGTTACATCAAGTCCGAAAAGGGAGAAGATGCACCTCTGCTCGCGAATCAACTTTTTGTCCCAGGTATGCCTAATGTCGAGGAGGAGGCTGATTTAGATGTTCGTGAGCCTCCCAGATATCAGAATTCTGAGGGAAATGTGGACTGAGCAAATTTTTCCAGATTTGAAACGCAGGAGGTCGCTCCTTTTGCGAACAAAGAAGAGAAATTATCGGTGGGGGGTAACCTTGACCCTATGGTGATGAGGGAGATTGAAAACTTGCTGTCGGAGTCGCGAGATGTCTTCGCTTGGTCCCCCAAAGACTTGAAAGGAATTCCCCCATCGGTAATCACTCACTCTCTAAATATTAGCAACGATATCATTCCTAAAAGACAGAGAAAAAGAAAGCAAGCGGGTCCGAAGAATGAGGCCGCGGCCGTGGAACTCGCGAAACTCCTAAAAGCTGGTTTTGTAAGACCAGTACAGTACCCAGCTTGGTTGGCTAATGTTGTTATGGTCGCGAAAAAAGGAGCGGGAAAATTGAGGATGTGCGTGGACTTCACAGATTTGAACAAAGCTTGCCCGAAAGACAGCTACCCGCTACCTTCTATTGATCAGCTTGTAGACTCCACCGTAGGGCATGAGGCACTCAGCTTTCTAGATGCGTACTCGGGGTATAACCAAGTCATGATGAACCCCCTTGACTCAGAGCATCCCTCTTTCATAACAGATAAGGGAACTTTCTGCTACAAAGTGATGCCTTTCGACCTTAAGAACGCGGGGGCCACTTTCTAGAGATTGGTCGACCGCATCTTCAGTGATCAGATAGGGGATACGGTTGAGGCCTACGTTGATGACATTGTGGTAAAGAGCAAGAAACAAAGTGACCATGCTCGCGACCTGGCAGAGGTCTTCGCAACACTTAGAAAGTATGGGATGAGTTTAAACCCGGACAAGTGCGTGTTCGGTGTCACTGAAGGAAAATTCTTGGGCTTCATGATTAGCGCTCGCGGTGTAGAGGTTAATCCCGATAAAGTCAAAGCCGTTCTCGATCTCGCACCACCACGGTCAACCCATGAGGTCCAAAGGTTTGTAGGCCAAGTGAACTATTTGGGGAGATTTTGTGCCAAGTTGGCCAAACGCAACCTCCCCTTCTTCGAGATCCTGAAAAAGCCAAAGAATTTTGAGTGGACTGAGGAATGTGGTCAAGCCTTCGCGAGCCTGAAAGAGCATCTGACAAGGCTCCCGATCTTATCTTCCCCGATTCCGGGAGAGACTCTCCAATTGTATCTCGCGGCCAGCTCGAGGGCGGTAAGCGCAGTTCTTGTTCGCGAGTCAGAGAAACCGATATATTTTGTCAGCCGAGCTTTGTTGCCAGTGGAAACACGATATTCTCCAGTTGAGAAGTTTGTGCTCGCGCTGATAATGGTTGCTCGCAAACTAAGACCCTACTTTCATGCACACCCGATTGAAACCTTGACGAACTTGCCACTCAATAGCTTCATGACCAAACCTACTATAGCAGGGAGGCTCACAAAATGGGTTATTGAGATGTCAGAGTTCGATGTGGTATACCGGCCCAGGCCAACTATCAAGGCGCAAGCGCTTGCTGACTTCATTGTCGAAACGAGTTTCAGAGAAGGGGAAGTGGTAAACCCGTACGGCGAACAGATGATGTGGATAATGCACACTGATGGGGTTGTGAACGACGAGGGGTGTGGCGCGGGTGTGATTCTCACATCGCCTACGGGAGATGAGATAAGCCACGCCATCGCACTAAAGTTCAAACCCACGAACAATGAAGCTGAATATGAGGCCTTGATCGCAGGGCTAGAGTTAGCCATCGACCTTTCAATCTCTGTGTTGTCATGTTGTTGTGATTCAGAGGTTGTAGTAAAGCAGGTGCAGGGGCTTTATGAAGCGCGAACAGGGAACCTCCCACAATACCATGCCAGGGTCGCGACATTGACCTCGCTTTTCATGCATTTCGAGATCAAAGCAATCCCAAGAGAACTGAATAAAAAAGCAGATGAGCTCGCGAAGATGGGAGCCAGTTGGGAAGGTCCCAAAGAGGAACGCGAGCAAAGATCAGGGTTCATGGTGTCAAAGGGGGGACCCCCGAAATATCTGTTTTTTGTGAAAGAAGAAAGTGCCATCAGTTGCGAGATTGAGATGATGGCGATCAATACTTCATCTGAAGATTGGCGTTGCCCATTCATAGACTACCTCAGATATAGTCGCGGTCCTACTGATCCAAAAGAGCTCGTGCAATTGAAAAGAAAGGCTGGACGCTTTTATATCAGCAAAGGTGAGCTTTACAAAAGAGGAGGTGACCCTTGTGAACTGAAATGTATGGGCTACTATGAGACAAAGGCCAACCTCGAAGAGCTGCATGCTGGGCTGTGTGGGACATACGCAGGGTGGAGACCTCTGGTGTACAAGGCTTTGCGCCAAGGGCATTTCTGGCCTACAATGAAACAAGACGCTCAAGCGATGACGCGAGCTTGTCAGGCATGCCAGTATTTCGCCCCTGCCTCTCACCGACCAGGAGTGCAGCTTCAGATCATGGGAAGCCCCATCCCCTTCGCGATGTGGGGGTTGGATCTTCTTGGCCCTTTTAAACCAAAGGCCCCGGGTCAGCTCGAGTACATCATTGTCGCGGTCGACTATTTCACAAAATGGATTGAGGCAGAAGCACTCGCGTCGACAACAGTACCCGTACTGAAAAATGGTATGTATGCCGAAAATGGGCGTACGCCGAAAATGGGCGTACGCCCAGGATATAAAACTCCGCCTCGCTTCTTCTTCCTCCTCTCGTCTGAAGTGCTACTGTTCAAGTCGTAACCTAAAATATCGCCGCCGTCCATTCTTCTCCTATTTCACTCGTTTTCTTCCCCAAATCTATCCCATTCGACTCGTTTTTCTCATACAATCCAAATCCCTCAATCAATTTCTTCAATTTCACTCGGAATCATGCAATCCGAAGAAATGGGGAAAACTTCGAATCCGGCGACGGTGGAGGCTGCGGCGGTGGTGGAGGCGATGGTGGAGGCGACGGTGGAGGCTGCGGCTTCGTCTGTTCTCCCTCCCGTCCGTATTTGTGCTGGTGGCGCAAGGGTGCGAGGTGGAGGAGTAGGGCGGAAGAGGAATCCGGCGAAAAAGAAAAGGGGGGGTGGTGGAGCTGCGGTGGCTGCGGCTGCGGTGGTCGGTGGCGCTGGCGAGGGCTCTGGTGGTGGAGGGGAGGAGGTTGGTGGCGCCGTCGAGGTGGCTGGAGGTGAAGCTGGTGGAGCAGGTGGTGGTCGGGGTGGTGGTCGGGGTGGAGCTCGGGGTGGTCGTGATCGGGGCGGTGCGGAAAAACGGGCCCGTTCGATATCGCCGGAGAAGACGCTCCCGATCCACGAGGTACGTTAATATTATTTGTTATTTATTAATAAATTATTAATTAGTCGTTATTTATCGTTTAACGTTTAAATAACGATTAAAAAAAGATTTATTAATGAATTATTAATATAATATTAATTGGTCGTTATTTATCGTTTAACGTTTCACGTTAATCGATAATTAACGATTTAAAGAATAAAATTAATTAGTAAATAATATTTATTAATATAATATTAGTTAGTCGTTATTTATCGTTTAGGTAAAAGAAAATAATATTATATTAATAAATAATATTTATTAATATATTATTAATTGATCGTTATTTATCGTTTAACGTTTCACGTTAATCGATAAATAACGATTTAAAGAATAAGATTAATTAGTAAATAATATTTATTAATATAATATTAGTTAGTCGTTATTTATCGTTTAGCTAAAAGAAAATAATATTATATTAATAAATAATATTTATTAATATAATATTATTTGGTCGTTATTTATCGTTTAACGTTTCACGTTAATCGATAATTAACGATTTAAAGAATAAGATTAATTAGTAAATAATATTTATTAATATAATATTAGTTAGTCGTTATTTATCGTTTAGCTAAAAGAAAATAATATTATATTAATAAATAATATTTATTAATATAATATTATTTGGTCGTTATTTATCGTTTAACGTTTCACGTTAATCGATAATTAACGATTTAAAGAATAAGATTAATTAGTAAATAATATTTATTAATATAATATTAGTTAGTCGTTATTTATCGTTTAGCTAAAAGAAAATAATATTATATTAATAAATAATATTTATTAATATATTATTAATTGGTCGTTATTTATCGTTTCACGTTTCACGTTAATCGATAAATAACGATTTAAAGAATAAGATTAATTAGTAAATAATATTTATTAATATAATATTAGTTAGTCGTTATTTATCGTTTAGGTAAAAGAAAATAATATTATATTAATAAATAATATTTATTAATATATTATTAATTGGTCGTTACTTATCGTTTAACGTTTCACGTTAATCGATAAATAACGATTTAAAGAATAAGATTAATTAGTAAATAATATTTATTAATATAATATTAGTTAGTCGTTATTTATCGTTTAGATAAAAGAAAATAATATTATATTAATAAATAATATTTATTAATATAATATTATTTGGTCGTTATTTATCGTTTAACGTTTCACGTTAATCGATAATTAACGATTTAAAGAATAAGATTAATTAGTAAATAATATTTATTAATATAATATTAGTTAGTCGTTATTTATCGTTTAGCTAAAAGAAAATAATATTATATTAATAAATAATATTTATTAATATATTATTAATTGGTCGTTATTTATCGTTTCACGTTATTCGATAAATAACTTGTAAAAGAAAAAGATTTAATATTAAATAATATTTATTAATATAATATTAATTAGTTGTTATTTACTAAGAAATGAATTAATTTGTAATTAATACATTATTAAATAGCGTCTTAATAAATTATTAATAAGTCGTACCTAAGAAAAAATTAGTAATTAATACATTATTAAATATTTAAAAGAAAAACGTCAAATAATATAAAATTATAATTCGTAAATATGAAAATAGGCTTTAGAGAGGGCTATTACTCCGACGGGTGGTTCTGTTAGAAAGAAGAAGAAGGGCCCTCGTCACCCTAGCGCACGCGGGATCACAGCTTCCCGACGTCGTGGATCTCCTCCAGACATTCCAGGAGTGCATATAGGAGATACAGGGAAAGCTTTGATGGATGATTTGGATGTTAGTGAGGCGGAGGAGTTTTCAGAGGAGGTGGCGGAGGCAACCGAGGTTGCAGATCAGCCAGAGGTTGCAGATCTAGGAGATTTGGAGGCGCAGATGCATGATGATTACTATGAGGGATCACCTCTGCGTGAGTCATCTCCAGTTGGATCATTGTCTCCTTCTGCAGAGGATCATCAGCAGGAGATTCAGGATCAGCCAGACCTCCAGGAGCCCATTCAGGAGCCTGTTCAGCACATTGATCCGGGCTTAGCTGTACCGGTTCCAGGGGATGCAGATTATGTGGGGCATCCTGGAGGTCCTCTCAGTTCACGGCTTTTGGTGGATTACAGCACCCACATTGCTCCGGTGATATGGACTGAGACGTCGTCTCTTGCAGAGCGTATTGAGCATGACCCGGCTTATGTGATACCGCCCTCATCGAAGGTATGCGTTGTTTTCTAAATGAATTTGTGAGGTAAAACGATCCACACGCTTTTCTAATTCATTAATTTCTCTTTCGTACATCAGCTGAAGAGGGTGTTGGATATATACACCCGCAAGGACTTCTTCAGGGAGTATGATAGGCATAAATCTAATGTGCCTGGGTCATGGTGGCAGCTCGTTGAGCGGAGCGACTTACATGTCCTTGCAGATCCCCGGCTCGAGTACAACAGCATCGATCCGATTCTGATTTCTGCATTTGTGGAGCGTTGGTATCCAGAAACCAACACGTTTCACTTTGCATTTGGTGAGATTGCTCCTACCTTGTTAGACGTGCTGAAGATTCTGGAGCTTCCGATCCATGGACGAGCTGTCAGATCTGCTGAGGCAGACATAGATGGGTTTGTGCATCCTCATGTGCAACGGATGTTCGGGTTTGCTACGATCGAGGAGGCTGCTGCGCTATGCTTACGTACGTAGAGTCTATTTTATTATTTATATTTGATTCCATTTTTTAGTTGATTCAATTAAATATTTATAATCCGTGATAAATTATCAGATGGGGGTTTGAACATCCACGGCAAGATAGGCATCACCACGATCCACACCCGACTATTACAGATGTTTGATATACGGGACAGGTAAATTATCGTATATTATAAGAATTTCTCATAATTTCTCGATTAACGTTACTAATTCATTTGTTGTTATTAATTGCAGGACTCCTCAGCAAGAGAGTGATATTGCTTCGCTCTACTTGTTGTCTCTGTTAGGCAGTACGACATTTGTCGACAAGTCTCGGATGAAGGTGAAGCACAAATACCTTAGCATCCTCGTAGATCACAATGAGACAGGGTCCTATGCTTGGGGGACAGCCGTCTTGGCTGAACTGTACAGACAGTTGGGTCAGGCCTCCCGTGCTCAATCGAAGGGGTTTGCTGGTTGTCCGCTCCTGCTGAAGGTAGTTTTCGTTTAATGTTTTTTTTTTTTTTCGTGTATATTTTGCTTATGTATAAAACATTATGAAATTCTGGTATTTGTAGGCTTGGATATGGGCGTATTTCCATGGTCTTCGGGGTCATGCTACGCAGGACTTGACATCCATGAATGCCTCAGCGGCGGCTATCCGGGAAAACAGCAAAGTCAAATACCATAAGGATCCTGCTCGACTAGTTTCCCTCAGACTGGTCCTTGACCAGATCACATATGCAGAGGTAAGTACTATTTAATTAGTAATTTCATCATATGTTATGCAATTATTATTTTTAAAAATACGTTTGTCAGTTTAAAAAAACATAGGTTCAGTGGAACCCCTGGGGCAAGTTGGATCTCAACGACCCCCAGTATAGGTTAGGTCTATTTCGGGGGCCTCTAGAGTCCTTTGAGGTCAGGGAGTCGCACCATCCTGACCGATGTTTGCGACAGTTCGGGTATGTGCAACGCATACCCGAACCCCCGATTACACCACCTACTGCGATCAGAAATGATTCTGCATCGGGGTACACTGTCACATTCGGGGATGAGGACTGCACTTGGGCCCCAGAGACCCTGTCGGATCGATTGATCACCTTAGACGAGCAGGATCGACGAGGACTTCGAGAGTATGCATGGGATTGCAAGGATGGATACCGGACATGGTTTAATGCCATGTCACATCCTTATGTTGATTCCAGATCACCCAGGCAGGACCCACGGGCACCGTTTGACCACCGTGCCGAGCACATACAGATACCTGCGACAGCCTCTGTAGTTGTGGTACGTATTTCAGTCAATATCGCTCAAGTAATAATTATAATCTATTTTATTCTACTTATATTTACATTTTGAAAATGTAGCGGGGCAACATACTCGCCTCTGAGATATCCAGTTTCCTACGTGCATATGGTGACACTCTGCCTCCAGGACAAGCGAGGATGATGAGGGGGTGGATCAGCATATGGACTGGTGATGTAGTACCAGAGGAGGATGGGCCTGTGCAATGATATGTTTGTGTGCAGTATTATATTTTGGATGTTTTTGAGATGTATATTTTGGATGTCGTAGTTTTCATGGATTTATATATTATTAGGATTTTCCAACTTAAAACGGGCTAAGACGAGAATTTGTGCGAAAACCGAGAAAAAACGACTTAAAACGGGCTAAGACGAGAATTTGTGCAAAAAACGATGAAAAACGACTTAAAATGGGCTAAGACGAGAACTTGTGCGAAAACCGAGAAAAAACGACTTAAAACGGGCTAAGACGAGAATTTGTGTTTTAATCACGTTTTACTCGATTTTCGCGCCGTTTTTCGTTTTAATCACGTTTTACTCGATTTATTGGGCTTGGCTGGGCTGAATTATTTGGGCTTGGTTGGGCTGAATTATTTGGGCTTGGCTGGGCTGAATTATTTGGGCTTGGCTGGGCTGAATTATTTGGGCTTGGCTGGGCTGAATTATTGGGCTTGACTGAGCTGAATTATTGGGCTTGACTGGGTTGAATTATTGAGCTTGGCTGGGCTGAATTGTTCGGCTGATGGTTTGAATTGTTGGGATGAATTCTACATCTAGCATACAGCTGGATGTCACTTATATGAAAATGAATGTGTTACAGCTACTACACAGCTGTAAGTCACAGCTGGATGACATAATTTTAAGTTATTGGGCCTTTGTTGTTGTGAGCCTTTTGTCTACACCGACCCAATTTTTCCCTAACCCTAGTAAAACTTCGGCTATAAATTCACTGCCTCAGTGAACCCTTTCATCACATTCTCACTCCGCCGTAAAATCTTAATTGTTTCAAGTTCTTACTTTGTAAGTCTCATTTTTTACTGATTTGGATAGATATCTTCATTGTTTCTAAAATGTTTTCTTACTTTGTATTACAGATTCAAACAAGCATGGCATCATCTTCATCCTCCCCAGTTCCAGCTGAAGGCACTCAGATCCAGTGCCCTAGTAGAAGGTGCTCAAAGACACTCACCGTGTTATCTGCTAATAACAAGGACAATCCCCATACGTATGGACGAAGGTTTGTTACATGTGATTGTAACTGGAGGATCGTGTATCTGGAGCCAGAATACGACCCTCATCATCTCCGAGTCATGGCCAAACTGTTGAAGGAACACGCTGACATGGAGCTCAAACTTCGTATTTTTCACAGGTGGGACAAAGAATCAGCCTTATTCCACCTTGGAGTTCTGTTTCCCAATGAATATGGCCGTGGTCCTCCTTCCCCTGATTCCGATTAGGATGTAATGTTGTTATGTGTCTTGAAAGTTGTTACGTCTTTGCTAAGTCTGTTGTAGTTTCTGGAGTGTCTGTTTTAATTTAACAAGTAATCCCTTGTAGTGAATTCAGAACTTGTTTCATTTAACCCATCTAAAACATTAAAAAATAACAGACAAGACAATACTATAAAAAAGGAGTCAAGATATTAAAAGCATAACAGACATACAACAGAAGTCATCAACTAGAATTTCAAAAGGTGAAACATTCAACACATCCGAATTCACTACAGATCAACATCTATACTACCATAATTAATGCGATAGTCCTTCCATTGCTGCATCCTCAGCGCGAACCCGCGATCCAATTCATTCGCACTAGGATCCTTGAACATGCGCCAAACTCCAGGTACAGATGGTACCGGACAGTCTTCTCTAAGGCACACCTAAATTACAAAACATAAATACCATGTTAAGCATTAAGAAAATTGAGTGAAAATCACAAATACTTTAGTGAAAATCATACCGGTATGTAGTGGTTTGCTAAGCCCACACGAGCCATTGCATAAATTTTCAAACCATGACTGGAGCATTGTTGATACACCTTCATCGGTAAGCACAAATATGATCGGACTTTGGATAAGTATATCAAACCAACCTGAAACTTAGTGGCAAATGCTAATCCAATCATGGGCATACTCATCCAGTATCTTTCAGGACATGGTGATCTGCTATAGTTGACCTCTTGAACAAGAGCGTCGAAGTTGTTTGCCAAATCCGGGCGTAGTCTGGTCATGACTCGTCTGTAGATATCACTGTTCTCTAACAGCTCCGTAGTCAGTTCCATGCGAATGCGAGGATATTCTTGTTGGTGATGCCCCAACAACATGGCTAGTGACCGATATCCACAGTGTCCATCCGCCCTTACATCTTGTGCATCTACAATGTATGGAAACATGAAGAGATCAACATTGTCAACCCCGAAGTCTACCCCACATTTCGTCATTGCTGGCTGAGGGAACTCATCTGTAAGAGTGCAACCTGATAATCCGAACCCCTCTCCACCAGTGCCACTTGAATGACCAAACGCCTCTGCCGCAGTGCACCCAACAACTTCAAACTCCCTCATTATAGTAGGCTCGTTGAAAGTAGGTTGTGCCGCCGTTGCTTTTCCCTTTCCCTTTCCTCTAACCGTCTTATTCTTCACCTTCGCAGCATCATTTTTCTCTAATTCTTCCCTTGCGTACTCAAACGCGCTCATCTCTCTCTCGGTTCCCCACTTCTTTCCTACCGCTCCTCTTGGTCTGCCAGGATCCTTGATTCCCGTCGGCTCCAACGCAAGACTTTGATGTGGATACTCCAACATTGTGTACAAGTCCGCTATCTGAGACCACTGACTTTCAGGAAGTTCCCCCTTTTGCCATCTATCGTTGAGCTCAATGAATCTCAACTCCCGCATGGTCTGAGGTACACCAATCTCTACCTCCCCGTTATCAAGTTCAATCCTATCCCATTGTAGCTGCCTCCAGAATCTGTGAATCTGATTGAGCTTGAATGGCTTCTTCTGAATAATATGTTGCACCATCTCGTGGATGCACGGTAGGCCTTGACATTCTCGCATCCAGTAATCTTCGCAATGTTCCTCATAATTCTTCGCCTTTATATCCTCCCATATATCCCACAACTTATGCAACGCTCTATCAGACACATTATGGAATAGATGCCGAAATATCAATTTCACTTGTGGATTCATTCGTCTGAAAACCCCGGGTGTCTTGATCCGATCCTCTTCCATGGTGGCCCTCACCTTCACAATCTGGCCCTCGATGGCTGCATGGATCCTCACAACCATTCGATTAAAACCGCCTATACTTGAACCGATTATTTTCTTCAACACCTTATGCATTCCCTCAACCCTATGTTTTATTCATTCAATGTCGCGTTTAAGTAAAACAACTGTTACATAATCAAACTAATAAATAAATCGGAAACGTTTAAGCAAGTTAAAAAAAAATTACCTGTTTGAGGTCCTCGTGAAGAAGTGAAGATTGTGTTCCTTCCATGCGCAAACAATGTTTGTCTTGTAAGGGATAAGCCACACCTTTTCAATGTATCCGACGACGCCGCTTCTCCAAGATGTTCTCAATCCTAGCAGTCTTTCCTCGTATTGTTCCTCCGTTCTTGATAGAAAAAGTCTCCATACTTGGAAGCACAACCTTTTCACCGATTCCTTATTTTTCAAAATTCTGGTAGCGTTTACCTCGATGTTGTGCTTGATATGAACCCAACACAATAGGTGTTGAACCGGAAGATCTTTGAACACATATTTGATTGCAGTGATGAGAGCTAGTTCTCGATCGGTCATTATTGCAGTCGGCATTACTCCGGCATCCTCAAACAACTTTCTAAGCCTCTGAATTATCCACAAGTAGTGCATTGTTTCCTCCTTACCCGTGAATGCATATGCAATGTTGAATGTCTTATGCGTGCAAGTGAAACCGACAATCTCCACAAGAGGCATTTTATACCTGCATAATATATTTAAATAATGAAGGAAGAGGCATATGCAATATATTTAAACAAAAAAATTTTGATATACAACTATTATGTACCTATTCGTCTTGTATGTGGCGTCAATAACCACGACGTACGGAAACATCTTCAACAAGTGCAACGAGTCTTGATGGGCAAAAAACAAGATTTCCACCTCGTTTGATTTCTTCTTGCAGAGGGGATGCACTACATAGCTGCGCTCCTTCAAAAACTTCAAGGTCCATTGTGTAACAGTCAAATCTCCACGATCCTCAAAATGCATCTTCTGAATAAAGTTGGCGATTTGTTTTGTGGATGTTGTATTCCCTGGAAAGGCCGCACTCAACTGAGTAGCAATAACAGACGGCGTAGTCAAGCTGTTCGCACATACCGTCACAAATTTCACCTCGTTCGGCGTCATTCGACCCATGTACGGATGGCCAATGAAGCTAGTGGAAAGCTTATGATTGTGTTGTCCGTATTTTACCTTCACATACCATCCATCTCTCGCATCCCTCGCCCTGAACCTATATCCTCAGATCTCAAACTTGCAACCCGACTTCTTATCCCTACTATCCCGCTCTGTATTAACAACCTCCTCTGTTTCGCCATCCTCTCTTTTCTTTTTCCCTGATCTATACACTCCAGCATGCGAGCACATTATATTCATTTGACGCTCATTGCTATGGCGAGTCACTAATACCATCATAAGTTGTCTACCAATACTCTGAACCCAACGCCTCAAGTGTTCCTTAGTAGGAAACGTTTCTTCGGTATCAAACGAATCATAGTAATCCATACCCTATAATTAATAAAAACTACCATATTTATCACAACTAAAACTTAAAACTACGAGTCCACATCAATCTAAACTATCACTTCTACAAATTATTTGCAGCTAAATAACGTAAATAAATACGAAACGATTCTAATTAATTACTAACCGAAAAATCTCCGGCGTCGAAGTCTCCTCCTTCTTCGTCGGTATCGTCGTCCCACATCCCGTCGTCGGGTTCACTAAAATACTCTTTCTCATCCACGATCGCATCGTCTTCGTCACTCTCATGCTCGTTCTCTTCAACATACTCGTTCTCTTCACCGCTCCCATACTCAATCTCCGTCACATATTCAAACTCCTCACCATCACTCAAATTTGTAACTCTCCTATTTGACATTTTTGACTTCAACATCCATCCGAAGTTCCTACATTTATACACATACTACATCCCAAACGGTCATATTTTAAAAAAATAGCCGTTGGGATAAAAACAATCGTACGTCCATTATGGGCGTACAGACAAAATATACCCCAACGGTCACTTCTGAATTTGGACAAATAGCCGTTACACCAAATTTTTTACTCGTACGCCCATTATGGGCGTACGAGTAAAAAATTTTATTTCCCAACGGCTATTTTCAAACGGTTATATTATTAAAATTTATACTGTACGCCAGTTTTGGGCGTACGCCCATTTTGGGCGTATACATAATACCGTATTCTGTATTTTGCCTCACAATCGATGTTGGAATTTTGCACTGTCCGCCCAAAACCAGCGTACGCCCATTTTGGGCGTACGACAATGTAGTGTGGAAAGTTGCAAAATGTAGTGCGTATAGCTTTTGCCAAGAAAAAGGAGAGAAGGAATAACTTTGACGAAGGGAGAAACTCTGAAAATGTGATTCCTTGAGAACATTGTACAAGCTATTCCTTTTCTAACTTACATTTTTTCATGAAAATGAACTTTCGATTAGCTTTTTCCTTTGTTGTATAAAAAGTTATATCCTACAACTAGTTGAGACCCAAAAAGTTATATCCAATTTTGGTTGTGTTGTTATCATTTTTCAACACTGTAATATCTATCTACAGTCACCATTTTGAGTTCTTCAATATTAAGAAATTACCTAACCGGCTAAACCCAGTATAGCAAATACACCAACGGCTCGTGGGAAGTACATGCTTCAAATTCTAGTAATTCAGATATCGTATTTCACGACCTTAAATATCAATACATCAATATTGTAAGAGTTTTCTAATCAATTCGGTCAATCCAGTTTAACCAAGTTGGAAAGATGAAAATCTTACAATTTTAGCGAATTTCTTCACATTAATTAGATACTTATCAACAAATTAAAGAAATTTCTATAAATTTACGACAAAAAACATACATAATCAGTTTTTATATCGTTTTTTAGGCAATAGATTAAAACTCACTAGTATAATCCCCGCGCCATGCGCGGTTAATAGCGTTTATATATAATATAATTTGTATGCAACAATCTATGATATTATAAAAGAAATAATCTCACTATCAATTTCTTCAACTAAAGTTCATAAGTGATTTTTTTATAACGAAATATTTGGACATAAATTTCAAAAAAAAAAATATATCTTAGTATAAAAACCATGAAATAAAAGAGTAAAATATATTAGACTTATGCTTTAAATATTTTGAATTAAATTTGAAGCCTACAAAATAGTTAACAAACTACTATTTTTTGAGAATTATTAAAAAATCAAAAATTAAAAATTATTTATTTTTAGAGGATTAACAACAAATTGACACTTAAGCAACCAAAATCTAAAATTAAGGGGAGAGCTTGAAATAACTTTCCTTTAATGTATACTAGTGTAGTCCCCGTGTCATGCATGAGATACGTAAAAATAAAAATTCTAATACAATATAATTAAATAACTATTAGTTTGATATATAAATGATATGAACGCATTTATGCTTTTATTAGAAGTTAATTACAAATGAACCATATCATAAATACGTAATTTTAGCAAAGTTTTCAACGAAAGTCAGGTATAGAATATTGGTTTTCTTTTAAAAAAAAAGGAATTTTAATTTTACAATTTGATTTCTAAGTTAGTACGTGTTATTTGGTACAATGATATCACATGATATCACTTATAGGTTTTTGGTGATTGCCTATTACATGAGTTCAATCACTACTTAACATGTACATATCTAAAGAAAATGGAAAATTCATTGTATCATTGTATCATAAATATTAAATATAGAGTAAGATAGAACCAAAGAAATTTGAATGTTAAGTGTATGGTTTTATACGTTACTTAGCTAATAAAAAAATCTAAATCAAATTAGTTTGTTACTTAGATTTGTTAGGATTTTATTATTTTAATTTTGATTTAAAAAATATAGCAAAAATTAAAAAAGAGATTAAGGAGAAAATTACACATCAACATGGTGGGGCCAGAGTGAAGGAGAGAGCTCCATTTCATTATGTTTTAATATATATATATATATAAATATATATATAACGAAATATTTGGACATAAATTTCAAAAAAAAAAACTAAAATAACTGTTAAAAAAAATCTTAGTATAAAAATCATGAAATAAAAGAGTAAAATATATTAGACTTATACTTTAAATATTTTGAATTAAATTTGAAGCCTACAAAATAGTTAACAAACTACTATTTTTTGAGAATTATTAAAAAATTAAAAATTAAAAATGATTTATTTTTAGAGGATTAACAACAAATTGACACATAAGCAACCAAAAGCTAAAATAACTGTTAAAAACGCTCTGTATGGGGTCGGAGGAAAGTCAGACGTCGGTGGTGCCGGAAACAAGGGATGTGGATGAAAATATGGTTGGCGTTGAGGATAGCCTACCCCCACCCGGGGATCCACTAGATAGGGCAGGAGGTTCGTATGCCAACCGAGTCTCACGAAGTGGAAGAGGAGGTATGCCGGTCCCAGAGATGGTGCTTGACGAGGAGTTTGTCTCGTCTAGAATCCACATCTCGTACCCGAATGGGGAGGACAGGGAACCGGAGGTCGAGATAGGACCGGAAGTCCTCTCGGCCATGACTGGGTTGTGGAAGCAATGCATTGTGGTCAAGGTGCTCGGAAAAGCTTTCTCCCTGCCAACGCTTGAGAGGAAGTTGTATGAAACATGGAAACCAACGAGGAAGATGGACATTGTGGATCTCCCCAGGAAGTTTTTCCTGGTTCGTTTTGATACAAAGGAAGATTACTTCCCTGCCTTGACGGGGGGGTGGTGGAAGGTGTTCGGGAACTATCTGTTAGTGCAAGACTGGGCGCCTTATTTTGACCCGACGCTGGACGACATTGTCACTACGCCTGTTTGGGTTAGGATTGCGAATGTTCCAATGATATACTACCATAAGGCTATTCTGATGGGTATAGCAGCAGGGATAGGCAAACCCTTGAAGGTTGATATGACCACGCTCAACTTCGAACGTGAAAGATTCGCTAGGGTTTGTGTGGAAGTCAATATCAGAAAACCGCTGATAGGATCGATATCGGTGAATGGTGTGAGATACTTCGTCACTGTCGAAGGTCTGAACCCGATTTGCAGCCACTGCGGGATATATGGCCACCAGATTACGAACTGTCCTTCTTTACCTAAGGAGAGTAAGGATAAAGAGGTTGCTAAGCCTCCAACGAACGGAGCCTCAAATGAAGGTTGCGTAGTGATGGACACGGTTCAGCCGGAAAAACAGTCGGGGGAAGGCCCGGAGAAGGAGGGAGCAACTGCCGGCAAATGGTTGGGGAACCAATGGAAACCGGTGGCCAGAAAAGGAAAGAATAAAAATCGAGTTTATTCGGGCAAGAATCAGGAGGGAATTTCGGTATCGAATAGTTTTGCGGGATTGGAAGGAAACTTACCTGATTCTGCTGAAAATCTTGGAGGAAAGCCGAGCCATACCGTTGAGAAAAATAGGGTTGAAAAAGATTGTGGTGTCAGAATAATTAATTCCCATAGCCAGAAAGATCTCCCGCCTGAAAATAGGAAGATTGCCGAGCCAACTGTCAAAGGGGAATCTGTTAGTTTTGTTGCAGGAGAACAAAGTTCGGTCGTACCCAAAAAGAATCATGCTCCGAAACAGACCAAGCCTTTTAAAGGCCCAATTTTTGGGCCCAAAAATGACTCTGACCAAATTTGTGGGCTGGGCAAGAGAACCCGAGCTGATGAGGGACCACAGGGTGATGCGTATTGGATGAGAAAAGAGGGATTGAATGTTGAGGCTGCCCTTGTCCAACACCAGGGCTTCTCTGTGAATTTGATGGCTGCTTTTGATGCTCTCCAGTTTTTTCCCGAAGATTCAAGTGTTTCCTTATGATTGCATTATTTGGAATTGCCGGGGTGGGTGGGTGGGTAATAAACCTAACTTCCGACGATCTGTTCACTATTTACTGAAACGGTATGATGTGGATTTGCTGGCTGTCTCTGAAACTCAGGCATCGGGTCTCAACGCTGATAGAATCTGTCAAAGAATGGGGTTCCCGAACTGCTTCCGGGTTGATGCTCAGGGGCAGAGTAGGGGGATTTGGGTCTTTTGGAAGGATAACAACTTTCGGGTGTCGATCCTTGCCTCTACAAATCAGTTTATTCATGCTCATGTGGACGATGGATGTAATAAGTTTCATCTCATTATCGTCTATGCTGCTCCCTCGACTACTCGAAGAAGATCCCTTTGGGGTCAACATGTTGACATTGTGAATCCCTTGACTGAACCCGTGTTTATTTGCGGAGATTTTAATTCCATTATTCGGATGGACGAACGGGTAGGCAGAAATGGGCGTCTCTCCCCTGACTCGCTGAATTTCAGTAACTGGGTTAACAGCCTTTCCTTGGTGGATTTGGGGTTCAAAGGCAACAGGTTCACGTGGTCCTGTGGACAGGATCCTGCTACACGCATTGCTAAACGCCTCGATAGAATTTTTACTTGTGCTCATGGGCGTCTTAGATGGCAGGATGCTGTCGTTACACATCTTCCTGTGCTGTCTTCTGACCACACTCCCCTGTACCTCCAGCTAGCCCCTTCTCGCGCCAATAATACCAAGCGACGTCCGTTCAGGTTTGAGGCGGCATGGCTCAAACACCCTGCTTTTCAAGATCTCCTCAAAGCATCTTGGAAACCTTCCATAACCACGGACGAGGCTCTGTTCATGCTTCGTTCGAAGCTGCGTAAATGGAACCGTGAAGTTTTTGGTAACATTGAAACCCGCAAAAATGAAAATGCGGTGAAAAGTATGTACTAGTAGAAACTCTCGTCAAGTTACCTATGTCGGGTTTTGCTACTCTTTCTACGTCTGAGATTACAGCGCTGGACGCCCCGGATAGATTTAAGCGTTTGTTTTCATTAAAGAAACAAGCAAAAAATCTGAGATGGCATGCAGAAGGGAGGAAGAAAGATGGACTCCTTAGACATCCTGCTGATTCTCCTCAATGGAGAAATATCGATAACAAATATCCTGAATTTGGCAAGGAGGTTAGAAATCTGAGACTTGCTCTGTGTACAGATGGTGTGAATCCTTATGGCACTCTAAGCACTCAGCACAACACATGGCCGATTCTTCTTGCGATTTATAATCTTCCTCCATGGTTGTGTATGAAGCGCAAGAATATCATGTTATCACTCCTCATCTCGGGGCCTAAGCAACCTGGAAATGACATAGATGTGTATCTAGCGCCACTCATAGAGGATTTGAAATTATTGTGGAATGAAGGTGTTTCAATGTACGATGCACACACCAACTCAGACTTCACACTGCGAGCTATGGTTTTTTGTACCATAAATGATTTTCCAGCATATGGAAACTTGTCTGGGTACAAAACCAAAGGAGAACAAGCATGCCCAATATGTGAACAAGACATGGAACCCACATACTTGAAACATTACAAGAAAAATGTGTTTGTAAAGTACATGAAGTTCCTTAGTCGGTATCACCCTTATCGTAAGAAGAAGAAAGAGTTCAATGGTCACACCGAGGAAGGAGTGGCTCGTGCACCTTTAACGGGATCGCAGGTTTATGAACGTATTAAAAATGTTGAAACCAAATATGGCAAGTTAATCAAGCCCAAGTCTAAAAAGGGTGTTTTATGGAAGAAAGTATCTTCACTATGGGATCTTCCTTATTGGAAAGATTTGTCGGTTCGTCATTGTCTCGATGTGATGCACATTGAAAAAAATGTGTGTGATGCTATTATTGGGACTTTGCTACACATTCCCGGAAGGACTAAGGACAATAAGAAAGTTCGGAAATATATAAAAGAGAGGAATATGCGTCCAGATTTATGGCCCGTGAAAAAAAAGGATGGTAAAAGGACTTTTCTTCCTCCGGCGTGTTACACAATGTCAAGAAAGGAGAAAAAGACGTTTTGCGAGTGCTTACATGGCATTAAGGTGCCATCGGGATATTCATCTAATGTAAAACGTCTAGTTTCTCTCTCAGACCTGAGGTTGATCGGTATGAAGTCTCATGATTGTCATGTACTGCTTAATGTTTTCTTGCCAATTGCACTTCGTGGGATATTGCCAAAACACGTGAGGCATGTTATAACAAAACTATGTGTGTTTTTCAGTTCGATATGTGCTAAGGTGATTGATCCAGAGAAACTGGATAGTCTGCAAGATGATATCATTAAAACTTTGTGTCGATTTGAAATGTACTTTCCGCCCTCTTTCTTTGATATAATGGTGCAATTAATTGTCCATTTAGTGCGAGAAATCAAGTTATGTGGCCCGGTGTTCTTAAGATGGATGTATCCCTTTGAGAGATATTTTGGGTCTTTAAAAGACAAAGCAAAGAATCCGGCGAATCCAGAGGGTAGTATAATTCGGGGAATCTTTCATGAAGAGATATGTGAATACGTAGCTGAATTTTTGTCGAGGCTTGAACCAATAGGCCTTCCAAAATCTCGTCATGTAGGGAGGCTTGAAGGGGTGGGAGTAATTGGTAAAAAAGTGATCTCGCCTCCTTCTGAAAGGAAGAATAAGGCACATCTTTGTGTGTTGCAGCATCTTACAGAGGTCAGTCCTTACGTAGATAAGCATGTGCTTGAATTGCAACATAATAATCCTAAATTTAATGAAAGGGCATTGATGAGGGAACATAATCGCTCATTCGTTGATTGGTTTAAGAAGGAAGTAGCTGAGGAACTAAAGAAAGGGCATGATGTTTCTGATACAGTCAAGTGGTTAGCTCGAGGTCCTCGTCTATGTGTTCGGTCTTATGAAGGGTATGATATCAATGGGTTCACATTCTACACGTCAAGACAAGATGAAAAGAGTGTGGTGCAGAATAGTGGAGTGAAGGTTGTTGCATCATCTAGGGTCTATGCAAGCGCTAAGGATAAAAGACCAGTTGATGCGACACAATCGTATTACGGTGTAATCGAAGAAATATGGGAGCTTGATTACAACAGTTTTGTGATTCCTGTTTTCCGGTGCAAGTGGGCCAACAACCATAACGGGGTGAAACAAGATGATATTTACCCGGGTTTAACATTGGTAAACTTTGACCGATTAAGTGAGAGTGACGAGCCATTCATTCTAGCGTCACAAGCTAAGCAAATTTTCTATATCGTAGACAATGTTGATCCTAGATGGCGTGCAGTTGCACAAGGGAAAAGGCATATTCTCGGTATTGATGATGTTCTGGATGAAGATGAGTATGACAACTACGATGACTCACCCCTGTTATCAACTGTTGTTCAACCATTACCAGAGGAAGAAGATGCAAATAATACTAATCACATGCGCACATATCATAGGGAAGGAATATGGGTTTCAAAGCGCAAATGAATAAGATGACTCTGCTTCTGATCTGATTCCGGTTTGCTTCTGATCTGATTATGATTTGCTTCTGGCGTGCTTCAGTTTTTCTTCGGTTCTGATCTGATTTTGATATGATTCTGATATGATTCTGGTATGATTCTGATTTGCTTCTGATTTGCTTCTGGCGTGCTTCAGTTTTTCTTCGGTTCTTCCCTTGATTCTGGTTTGTTTCCCATCTTATCTATCATTGAAATATGTTGTGCTGCTAGAATCTTTAATGTATATTTAGTATCTTTAATCTTTATGTATACTCATTGTTTTTTTGCTTATGATGCAGGAGTGTATTTGTCAGTGTTAAAATGAATAACCAAATTGTTGCTGGAAATGATTCGGAAGGTGACAGTGATCCAATTATTCCTCCTACAACAGGTGACGAATCACTGGATGCTAGCACGATTACAAAGATTGTCTGTGGTCGATCAAAAGGAGTCAAGGCAAAAAAAGCTATGTTCCTTGAGTATAATGAGCTTAATATCCCTGATGGAAAGTGGTCGGCGGAATACGGGAAGCAAGTTGGAACTTGTGCTGCTAGAATTAATATTAATGAGAAAGAATACTGAAAGATAGATGAGCAAACAAGGAAGGGTTTTGGGAGGAGACCAAGGTAAAACGTTGGATATGATTTCACATGTTTTTAATACTATGTTCATAATTTAACAGTTTCTGAAAATTGGCAGCTTTTGTTCCACATTTATGATGATTCGAGTAATTCAAGGGAAAAATATTTTCACCATGGTGTGGCAAAACGATTTCGAGATTTCAAGAGTAAGTTGGTGCGTCGATGGATCACTAAAAAAGAAAAGATGCCGAAGACATAGTCATCCAAGATGCCTTGGGAAGTCTATGACCACATCACAGAGGAAGATTGGAACACATTTGTTCAAAAATACTTCATGCTGGAGTCATTGGTAAGTTATTGTTTTTTATACAAATGGTTTCTTATGCATCATGTACAAATCTGTTTTTGGTGTTGAATTTGGTTTTGAATGGTAATTGAGTTAAATTTTCTTTCAGAAATCATCTTTAACATCCTTTTTGACAGGCTTGTAGTGAAAAGGCAAGGAACAGTGCGTCATTCAACAAAATCCATCATCGCACTGGCCAGAAGGGTTATATAAGAAAACGACATGAATGGATAGACGATGGACGACTTCCACCAGAAGCAGCATTAACTTTCTCAAGTAGTTCCTCGGTGAACTCTTCTGTCACCTCAACGCTAGCTAGAGTTAAGAAATTTAGATCAAAGGAGTGGATATTGGCTCATCAAGTTCTAAATAAAGAAGGAGAGTGGGAAATTGACCCAAATGATAAGGAAATTGCAGAAATTGCCAAAAAAACTGTAAGAAGTGATATCTAAGTAATGTTTATTTTCTTTGATTATAAATTATGAACTAATTCTTACTTTTCTAATTGACATAGATGGAGTACATTGAAGAAGAAGAAAAAGGTAATCTTGTTTTTGAAGATCAAGAGGATGCCCTCACCAAAGCTATGGGGAAAAAAGATCATCGTGGGCGTGTCAAGGCAATGGGTGGAAATGTTTGTCATACAGTTGCTTTTGGTCCGAGAAAGAGACAAAATAAATTTTCTCATAGTGAAGCTTCTTCAGATGTAATTGAATCAATTAGAGCTTCAATGAGAAAGGAGTTTGAAGACGACCTAGATAAAATAGTGGAGAAAAGAGTGCAAGAGGCCCTCCAAAAGCAACTAGCCTCCATGGGACATATGGGCCAGTATGCCTCCACTTCCAACCCTGTAGATGATCTCCATGGACATGCTGAACATGATTCTGCCCCTCAACCACGCGAGCTAAAGGTACAATTTAGTCTCATGTTGGCTAAAAATAATATATTACATTCTTTTACTTGTAATCAAGTAAATCTTGTTAGAATAATTCACATTAGCTTCATTATATGAAGAGTAGCTAGGAAAGGGTTCCATGTCTATTAAAAAACTGAATCTTGTTAGAGTAATCAAGTGAATCTTGTTATAATCTATTAAATAGAGTATATTTGCATCAATTTCATTATTTATGCAGGAAAGGGTTCCATGTCATCTTGCCCTTGAGGATGAAGTTTCCGGTAAAAAAGTCATTGTGGCGGATGGTATGGTACAACCCTCAGATGGTGCGTTGACCCAACATTTTAGATTAATGAAGCCTGGTCACTATAAAGTCCAAATTGATTTTGTTTACGAAGGGCATGTTGATGATATTCTTCCGGTACCTACTGGAGATGGTTTAACTAACTTAGGCGGTGCTCAGGGTAGTTTTGTACAATGGCCAATCCACTAAGTGATTTTCGAAGACGACGAGGTATGAATGTTTTGAACGAATATGATAATGCAAGCATTTGCTACATCTAATTGTCTACTCAATCTTGCTCATGTAATATTTTTGTAGGAGTTCACTCCACGCCTGATAAAGAAGTCTAAGTCTAAGTCACTCCAGGTATATGATTAGCTAGAACTTGTATTTTTTATTCATGACATATGTTCTATTTGCAATTTTTCTTGTTTATTAGTTATGGTAATGCACTGCTGAATGTTGTTCTTATTTTTCTGCATTGTTGTTACAGTTATTCATGACATATGTTCTATTTGCAATTTTTCTTGTTTATTAGTTATGATAAAGAAGTTTAAGTCTAAGTCACTCCAGGTATATTTTTGTTCTTATATTTTGTTATTATTTTCATATGCAATGAAGTCTAAGTCAAACAAAGAGGTGGTGGGTAGTTGTGATCGTAAAACTCAAGAGTCAGCCGCCAAAAGCAAGAAAGCGAATTTTGCAAACGATGCAATTCAAGGTCTTGGCCTGCAATGCAAATATTTGCATTTTTTCATCTCTTCAGCTCCCGGCGAAATATACGATAGTACTCCCATCAAGTTGGATGCTTCGATTTGGCATTATTCGCAAGATCAAGATACATACGTAACTGAGTCCGATGTTGAAGAGTTCCTTAGAGGGGCGTGCTTAAACATTTCAGTGATCCAAGTCTACATATTGTAAACATTTTCATCAATCTTTATGTTTTAGTTGTTAATTATTCTTTCTGTGAGATTTTTACTTTACAGATACTAATAGTGTAATCTTGCATATTTTGTAGGTATTTATTGCATGATCACAGCTGGGCATTTGAAAGGTCGTCTCAGATTGGATTCTTATGTCCTGAGACGATGTCAAGCACTAGAATCAAGGTTGATCCTAATGTCCCAACAGAGTATTTAAAAAGAATTTTCGTTGCTGAAATTCAAAGGGAGAAGATGAATGATCCTAGCATAACCAAATGGTTTTTGCTTCCATATAATCAAGAGTAAGTGTGATATAGCAATCCTTCTTTCTTGTTCTGACTACATCTTTTGACTTGTTTTCTGATGTTATACAATATCTTTTATAAATGACGCAGAAGTTATTGGATTCTATATGTACTAGACCTACGTAAAGCCATTGTGTATATTTTCGATCCTCTCAAAGAAGCACGCAAAGAGTATGATGTATGGGGCATCTTGAGTTTGTAAGTTTTTTACTGAAAAATTGTCTTTTCAAATATTTACAAAATCAGAATTTTTGACTTGTATGTTGTTTATTTTACAGGACATACCAAGTGTATAAGTTTAATGGTGGGGTGCGTCCGAGTAAAACGACTAATTTCAAGTCTTGGAGACCCATTCATATAGAGGTATACCATCATAAATTACCTTTTTCTTTATTTTTTATATCTATTGATCTTAAAACTCAGACGATGTATTATATTGTTATTTTAGTGCGCTCAACAAAGTGGCGGAACCGAGTGTGGATATTACGTTATGAAGTTCATGTTGGAGATTGTCACGACATATCAAGAGTCTAATGAGCGACTAGATAAGGTAGTTACTTTACCTAGTCCTTTCATTTCAGATATGTAAAATCTAATTTTTTTCATGTTAATTACTTCACTAAGACGATGTACTATATGTTTTTGAAGGTCTATGTTCAGAGGAGTGCGCCTTATACAAGTGAGGAACTCGATGTTGTTCGTGAGCAATGGGCTAAGTTCTTTACAACCAAATATCTATTAGTTTAAGCGTATGTTTTGGATATTTGAATAATAGGTTTTGTACTTGCATATATTCTGTTGAAACTGAACACATATTGTATGTGAAATGTATCTACAAGTGGAACTAGACGTTCAGAATGATTGAAACATGTTGCTTATTCTGTTTCGTACAGGCTGGTTACTGTAAATTCAAACCGAATATTTTTTAAAAAAAAACACTTGTTGAGGCGGGCGGAAGAATGACCGCCTCAACAGATTCATCATTTGTCCCATCTGTTGAGGCGGGCAGAATGGTGACCGCCTCAACAGACCCCCTCTGTTGAGGCGGTCACCCTTCTGCCCGCCTCAACAGAGGTAGAAAACGTTGCACCTGTTGAGGCGGTCATCCTCCCGACCACCTCAACAGAGGGGTTTTTTGACCGCCTCAACAGGTGTTTTTTCCACTAGTGATGGGCGCCTTTAAAGCCCCGGGACCGGATGGCTATCAAGCAGTTTTTTACCAATAGTGTTGGGATGTTGTGGGTCAGTCCGTGATTCAGTACGTGCAGGGATTCTTTGCTCTTGGTTTCCTGAGCGGGGCTATTAATGAAACATTCCTGGTGCTCATTCCTAAGGTCGCCAAACCAGATAACATCACTCAGTTTTGCCCGATAAGCTTATCTAACGTCCTCTTCAAAGTTATTACCAAGACTTTGGTGATCCGCATGAAAACTGTCATTTCTAAGCTCATCGGGCCCGCTCAATGCAGTTTTATTCCGGGTCGGCTTAGTACCGACAATGTCGTCATTTTTCAGGAAGCAATTCACTCTATTAAGTGTAAGAAGGGTCGAAAGGGGTGGATGCTGCTTAAGCTCGATCTTGAGAAAGCATATGATCGTATTAGATGGGAATTTGTTGAGGAGACTCTCATCGCAGCATGATTTTCTCTCGCTTGGGTTCAGTGGATCTCGGCTTGTACTTCGTCTACCTCTATGAGACTCCTATGGAACGGGGAGGCTACTGAGACTTTCAAACCGCAGCGTGGACTGCGACAGGGTGATCCTCTGTCACCATACTTATTCGTCCTTTGTATGGAACGGCTTTGTCATTCGATCGAGAGAGAGGTTGGAGCGGGAACTTGGAAGCCAATTAAGCTTAGTCGATCTGGGCCCTCACTATCCCATGTTTTCTTTGCAGATGATCTCATATTGTTTTGTGAGGCCTTCGTTGCTCAGATTCACGTGGTCATGAAGGTGCTTGATGATTTCTGTGCAGCCTCGGGCAGAGAGTTAGTCGGCCTAAATCTAAGATTTTCTTCTCGGGTAACGTTGATCGTGTGCTTAGGAACCGTATAACTGCTGAATGTGATATTGCTTGCAGTCTGGACTTCGGGAAGTATCTCGGAATGCCCATCCTTCAAAACCGGATGAACAAGGAAACCTTCTTGGATATTCTTGAGCGGATGAATTCCCGGTTGACAGGCTGGAAGAAGAAATGCCTTAGCCTTGCAGGCCGTATAACCTTGACTCGCTCGGTCCTCTCGGCCATCCCGATGCATGTTATGAGCTCGGTTATCATCCCTGCTAGCACTATCAAGTCGATGGACAAAATTTGCAGACAGTTCGTTTGGGGCAACACTCCTGATACGAAGAAAATTCACTTGGTAGGATGGAAAGAAATTTGTCAACCTCGTAAGGCAGGTGGGCTAGGTATCCGGATACCTAAGGATATGAATTTAGCTCTGTTTGGGAAACTTGGTTGGCGTCTCATGAACGATGACTCTAGTATATGGGCTAGAGTACTTCGTGCGAAGTATAAGTATGGGGACTCACCTAACCCCCTCCGGATTTGTGCTAAAAATGGCTCGTCTGCACTTTGGAGAAGCATAGTGAAAAGCTTTGAGAAAGTAATTTCGAAAGGTTTGTGCTGGGTTCCGGGCAATGGGAGACTTATCTCTTTCTGGGCAGACAGATGGCTCAACAATACACCTCTGGAAGACGACCTCTCTGGTGTGCTTACGGCAGAGGATAGACAGAAAAAAATGGTGGACTACTGGGTCCAAGGGTAAGGCTGGAATTGGCTTGTTCTGTCCCACATTATTGATCAAAACATTGTCCTAAGAATTGTTGTTGTTTCTCTTGATGGCTTAGTGGGATCAGTTGATAGAGTCGCTTGGGGAGGCAATAAGAACGGGGCTTATACTGTTTCCTCGACTTATAGCCTCATCAGTAAACAGAGCACCCCGTCCCTTGATTTCAGCAATCTATACTGGCGTATTTGGAGAGTTGTTGCACCCGAAAGGGTTTGTGTGTTTGTCTGGTTGATCGCCAAGCATCGTGTGCTCACAAATTCTGAGCGTTTCCGGCGCAAGATGTGCGAAGATGATGTGTGTGCAGTGTGAAAGAGATGCTCGGAATCTCTTCTACACAGAATTCGGGACTGTGAACCTATGGCCAACATTTGGCGGGCTTTTCTCCCGCAAGAAGAGGTGATTGAATTTTTCTCGGCAGATTTGTATCAATGGATGTATGTTAACTTGGGGAAGGGGAGTGTGCAGACCGGAGATGTGCCTTGGTCAACTACTTTTGTTACAGCTATTTGGTGGGGATGGAGATGGCGTAACGAGATCGTGTTCAATAATGGGGCTGCTACGATATTCCAGGTTACAATGGTTCAGAAGATGGCCAAGGAGTATTGGACGGGATTTCAATCCCAAAGACCTCATACTAGTCAGTGCAGGCGACATGAGATTCAGGTGGCTTGGCAGCCTCCCCACTCAAGCTGGATGAAACTCAATACGGATGGGGCCTCGAAAGGTGGGACGGGACTTGCGACAGCAGGCGGGGTTCTTCGAGATGAGTACGGCAAGTGGTGTGGCGGCTTTGCTCTCAATATTGGGATCTGTACGCTCCTATAGCGGAACTTTGGGGTGTGTACTATGGGTTGCATATTGCTTGGGAACTTGGTTTCCGACATATTTGGGTGGAGGTTGATTTGAAGATTGTGGTCGAGTTCATCAACAAAGGGGTCCCTGATTCACACCACCTTTCTTTCCTGGTACGTATGTGTCATGGATTTCTTACAAGGGACTGGAGGGTCCGGTTTACTCATGTGTATAGGGAAGCTAACCGTCTTGCTGACGCGTTAGCTAACTATGCCTCTGCTTTATCGTTAGGTTTTCATTTTCTTTCGGATATTCCTACTAGTTTGTTGCCTATTGCTATGGATGATGTAAGGGCTTTTGCTATTCCTCGCCTCATTGGAAATTAGCGTTTTTTTTTCATTAATAAAGCCCTAGAGAGTGTCGTCTCTCTTTTCATCAAAAAGAGGAGAGCTTGAAATAACTCTCCTTTAAAATATATGTTGGATCGATTAGCGTATAAAAACTCAAGGAACAAAAGCTATTGTTCATTGATAAGTAGATAATGCAGAAAGACAAACAATAATGTAAACCAAACCTGGACACGATGATATATAGTGGAAACACCCAAATATCAAAATGTCCTCGAGGCGAAAAACCACTCCTCTCTAGCTTTCACTAGAGAAAGTTTGAACGAGTCTACTTGTTGTATTGATATCTTGATTACAATAGAACTTGGATCACTCACCTAGACGTCCTAGCTAGATCTCGGATCACTCTTCTCACTTGAATCTCAATCTCACACACGTAGAACAACTCTAAACCGAGTATTAGGTTTTCGCTCTTCAAAGTCATACTAAGCTATGCAATTCCCATGCAATATATAGCACACTAAATAGCTCAAACCTAACTACCAATCTAGCCGTTCTAATATTACCATAAATCTCACAATATCTTTCTAAAAGGAAATCGCTTCCTAATACTTCATTCACAAGGAAATCTTCCTAAGAAATATTTCCTTCCGTGTGACATTCCAACTTGTTCTCCAAGTAGTCACCTTGGGCCTTACACTTCGGCGCGCCGCCTAGATCAAATAAGAAAACAAAGCGCATAAGGAAATATTCCTTGCGCGTAATATTTCCTTATTCCTTTGGCGCTTCTTCACACGCGCGTCCAATGCCCATCCTTGCCGAGTTGCCAGTTTCCTTATTTGACGAGATCTTCTTTTCCTTCTTTGACAAGATCTTCTTTCCTTCTTTGAAATGCAACTCTTCCATAATTCTTCAAGTCCATTCTCCAAGATATCTTCGACCAATAATCTTCTTCGGATGAACTTTATTCTTCACAGCTGTCTTCCATTCGTCGTAACCTTACGCCTCATGGAATCCAGCAAGACTTCCTTCGTACCTGCTTGTACTTCCTTTGTTCCTGTCTACGCACAAGTAGAATTCCTTCGTTCCTGTCTACACACAAGTAGACTTCCTTCGTTCCTGCACACACTAGTAACAATACCTACGCACTCAAGTAAACCATTAGTGGATGTTTGTCATTCAATCAAAACTTCATCATATCTCAACAATTTCCCCCTTTTTGATGATGACAAACATCTTTAACAATAAGAGTATAAACCTGAGACATATATACTAGCTAAGGAACAAAGACTAACAAAGCACTAAAAATTCCCCCTCAGAAAAACAACGAACTATAACTAAGTCATGAATTCCCCCTCAAGTCCTGCTATCCTCTAATTTCCCCCTTTTGGCATCATCAAAAAGAATGAAATCAAGTCAACTTGCAACCTTAAGAGCTCATAAATCAGAATAAGAACAAAATTCTATTAAAAATTAACTGAGGGCCACGCCCTCCTTACATCGGACCACCATACAAACAAAACAAGATAAACATGCTACCATAAACGACAAGAAGCATGGGCAAAGTGAAATAAAAAACCAGAGAAGACAGTAGATAAGGCTGGGGAACAAAAATTGGGGGTCATATGTGCCAGAGAATGATAGGATCACTCTGTGTCGTCTTGAGGAGTTGATTGAGGCCGAAGACTTCCTAGGGCAGTCTCTATCCTCTCCAATTTGAGTCTTACAAGACTCAACTCCTTCTCAAAAGTCCCTATCAGCCGTTGTTGTTGATCAGAGAGACTAGCAACAACACGGCTCAATTTCCCTATGACAGCTTGCGATTCATAGACCATAGTAGGCGCTTCATTTTGTTCCCCGTCAGGTTCCTCAGACGAAACTTCCTCAGCTTCCTCCAACTGAGCATCTTGAGCCCTTATCCAGCTTTCATACCTGTCTTCTTTGAACTTCGTCTTCCTCAAGTTACTCTCATCCAGATGCCTGTAGAACACACCCTCACCTTCCTCGGAATACACCATTAAGCTTTGAAGAATCTTCTTGACCAGGCTCGGATAAGGGAGAGCATGGGTCTCGCTGTTGCTGGCGTGTTCCATGTGGAGTAAGACGATCTTTGCAAGATTTACCTTTTCTTCACCGAGCAACTTATCCATGAGCATGAAGTCCTGGATGAGAATTGTGTTTCTTTTCTGTTCTCTTGGAGTGATGTTGCTGATTAGAATGGAGTGAAGAAGACGATGGACCACGTACCCCCATTGAATTTGTCTTCACATCGGCATTGGGTGGGTTGTCGTCTTCACTGATCTTCTTCTTCAACTCCATTGGCTGAACGTCTTGAGGCCATTGTCCTTTGGAATAGCTACAGAACCCCTCGTGAGGAACGCCCAAGATAAAGGCAAGCTCAATGCTAGAGACAGAGCACTCCTGTCCCTTAGCAGTAAACTTCCCTGTGAGGGTGTGAGGCTTTTCCTCAAGTGTGAAGGTCCCGTAGAATTCTTTAAACAGTTCCAGGTTGACACTTTCTCCTTCCTCGAACAGATGCCCCCACTTCTGAGCTTTGAGCAACTTAATTAGAAACTCTTTCCAACCCATTCTCCTTCATGAACACCTCTTCCAAGAACAGTTCCCTTACGATTGACCTTCCGGAAACGTCTTTTACCAAGGGACTTTCCTTCTTCGCCACGGCTCCCTTCCCCTTTCTGGCACTCTGTGCACGGGTGACCCTTGCTTTCTTTGGCTGTGGAGATCTTGGCTCGGGAATTTCTTCAATCGTTTCCCCCGAAGACATTTGGACCGCTTCTTTGGCAATCTGGGAACGAGTCTTTCTCTTCCCGGTAACGTTAGAGCTCTTGCCACCTTTCTTCCCCCTTGCGAGGACAGGATGGCGACCTCAGTTTCGAGTTCTTCCTTGAGGTCAACTGGAGTGTCGTCCTGCCTTGGCGCCGTCTCAGATACATCGACGGCAGGCCGGGACTCGTCATTGTCGACCTCCAAGTGCTCAGGGAAGAGCGATTTAGAGGGGAGAGGAGCGGCTTGGGGTTTTGGGGTAGTAAGCTTAGGGTTTTGGGGTTCTTTGTAGACCACCATGGAAGACATGGGGTCGATAATGGGGGCTTGAAAGATGGTGGGAGAGGGGTTAGGGATGAGAGGCTCCTGGGACATGTACCCAACAACGACTAATTTCTTGAGGAGACTTTCTAGGGTTTCGTCCTTTGCAATGACGAGGGTTGGTTTTTGGGAGGAGTTTGAGTTGGAGGCCATTGTTTGAGGAGCTTGGAATTCTTGAGAGGCTGGGAAATATGAGAGATTTCAGGAAAAACAGAGAGCGTGAGGTGGAAGATCTGGTTTGTGGGTTTTTATAAGGGAATAGGATTTTATTGGTTAAGGGAATCGTCCTTTGAACTCGCTGGCATTAAACCAAAAAGAGCCGTTTGAGATTTCCTTCCTTGTTCACACGCAAGAATCTCCGCAGAGATTACACACTTTCCAAACACCATTCACCACCTTTCCTTTTTACACCTCCGTAATAATTACCTGCTGCTATTAATTTTCACACGTCAGCTAAGCCTCGAGCCACTACACGTTGCAGACACGCATCTCGGACACGTTGCACCTCTGTCTTCGTCCAATCAGACTCCTCGCGTGACAAAAGCCATCCTTTTCTTTCCAAGGCAATCCAAAAAGATCGTAGTGTATGATATGGATAATTTAAAAAATCATGATGAGAGATTCCAGATGTGATGACATAAGATTGGCTCATAGGAATATACAATCATGATTTAGGCTTAAGGGACGGCTGCAGAGTACCTCTATCCTTTGGGCTTATAATGAGGGATCAAATCATCAAGATGACTCTTTTGGGCTGAAAATAAGACCTTGTTCATGCAAAGTGAAGTTTCAGAGAGGCATGCAATCATGTAAGTGATCATAGAGAGAAACGATATAGTTTAGGCATTACACAAAGTCAATTTTACATAAAAATTAAGAGTTGTAGAGCTCTATGAGATTTAGGAGCAAGAGACAAGAGATCATTCAAGTTTCAACCAATCATTGAAGGATTTCAAGGAATATAAGGAGCATAGAGAGAGGAAAACATACCTTAATGAGTTCCTTCCTTTCTGAAGTGATCTTGCTTAGTGCTCTTGCTAGGGAAGACTGATTTGTCCAATCGAATAATGTCTTCATAAGAAAAAGGTTTGCATAGATGGAGAGAGAATTACGTACCTTTTTAACCAAGGTTTGCAAACTTCTGATTTGGGGAGCCTCTGGTGTGAGATGTTGTGTTCCCTTCGAGGTAAGAGTTCCAATTTTTTTTTTGATTGATAAGGAGGCTAAAACGAACAAAGTACAGAAACGAAAGCGGAAGCAAAGAAAAACAAGAATTACAGGAACCGTACCTGTGGGGGAACACAGCTTCATTTAGCACATACCTTTTTCTTGATCACTTGATTCGTACTTGGGTCATCTTTGTATCTTCCCCCTTTGACACGGTTGAGTTACTCAACACGTCAATACCAAGGAGTTGCGAATGAGTGAATGCCTTTGACCGGCTCTGTTGTCTCCTTCCTTTGATCAAGAGGGAGGGATCCCTTTAGGTGATCCGGTGAAGTGGCATGGAGCTATCCTTTGTTCCCTGTAAGTTTACCCTGTCTTTGTACCAAGGATAGTTGCGCTTCACCTGAGAGAAGGGGTTAGTTTTTCCTTACCCAAGCAAGTCTCGGCTTGCTTGAGTTTTGTGGGACATATCTATCGTTCGTAGTACCTTGAAGTTCAGATTGATTAACCTCAACCTTTACTTTTGGGGTACTTCGTGGTGATCCTCTTGATCATATCCCTCCTTGAGCATTCACACCCTTAGTCTTGGGAGTGATCTTTGAATCCCATCTTTGACTCAGATTGAGTTTCCGATGTATCCTCTGATTTTCTCTCGTTCTGAGGTCGATAAGGAGCACGTATCTTTTCCTCAATTTGGATTCTGAGGGAACATTCATGCTTGTAGTGCCCGGTGTTACCACAGTGCCAACAAACACGATGTTGCTTGAGATTAATGTACTTGCTTTGTCCTGGCCAGATGAGAATGTTAGCTTTCCTGGACTCGAAGTCAATATGTGTCGGCTTTGTGTTTTGAAGTTGGCTCAACCAGATTGCATATGCTTTCTGCCCATCAAACCATGTGCTTATCCTTTCGACGGATTTGTTCCCCCCTAAGGACTCCACTTTGGTGACACACCTTTTGCAAGGGTTTTCCAATGATGGTTCCTTGGGTGATTCCAAATTCTCGTTAGGTGACTCATGAGTTTTAGGGTTTTTATCTGAGCCATATCCAATTCCACTGCGAGGCACAAATCGACTTGAGTAATCGGTTTTTAAGCCATTTATGTAGGATCTAGCATGCTCATCTAGCCACAACTTTTTCTTGTGATCCTCATCTTCCTTGAGTACCACAAGATCATTACACAGCTTCTCATTCTCATGAACCAGAGAAAGCTTTGTATTCTCGAGCTCAAAAGCCTTACTCTCAAGGGATAAGATCTTGTTTTTGAGCCCGGGGCATTTTTCGCAAGAGCTAGATGAAGAAGAGGAGAGGATTTCTAGCATGGTAACCTTTTCAGACAAAAGTCTTGTTTCGTTTACCAGTCTTGAGAGTTTCTCCTCTCTTTCATCTAATTTCTCTTGTATATCCCCGTTCTCTTCTCCAAGTCTTTTAACAATATGAATTAATTGAGTATTAGACATGCTCTGTAATTTAGTGATGATGGAAGAAAGACTTACCTCGGCTTCAAGTGTGCTCTCTTCGGCTTCCATGAGGCACACTTCCTTCTCACTCTTCTGGTCTTCTTGATCTGAGTCTGAATCCTCCCAGGTTGCCATCATTGCACGCTTTCCTTCTGGAACGGGTGGTTCTCCCGCTCTTCTTTTGTAGCAATTTCTGGCAAAGTGATCAGTCTTCTGACAGTGAGAGCATACGACTTCCTTCATGTCTTTTGTTCCGTCAGAGGGACGGGAGTCACTCCTTCCCCCTCTCCAAGCTTTACGAAAGGCACTTGTGATTAAGGCTACAGTTTCATCCTCTTCAGCCTCGACGTCTTCCATCTGGGATAGATCAAATTCTTTTTCAACTTTCAGGGCAATGGATTGACTCTTGTCGACCTCCTTTCTTCCTTGGAGTTTTCTTTCGAGAATCCCTGAATGACTTTTGAGGCGGCAGACTAGATCTTCTAAGGGTATATCTTTGATGTCGCTTTGTGCTTGTAGAGAGTTGATGAATCCGTCCCACTTGGAGTTTAGTGCTTGCATGAATTGATGCGTAACTTTCCATTGGGGGATGTCTTCACCAAGAAACTCTATTTGGCTGACATATCCTTCGAATCTGGCATGAATATCTTCCAAAGATTCGTTCTTTTCTTGGAGAGCCTTCTCATAGTCCTTTTGTGCCGCCAGAAGGCGATTTCTCTTCACATCGCTACTTCCTGAGTAGGTTCTACTAAATGCATCCCATATTTCTTTTGCAAATTTGTATTTTAATACCTTTCTGAGATCACTTGAACTTAGAGCCATGTGAAGGATCTTCTTGGCCCTAGCATTCTTCTCCAAGACTTTGTAATCGACATCATCGTAGTCGATTCTCTTCTTCTCTTTGGTCTTGTCTTCCCCGGCAAGGTCTAGAACAACTATATCTCCGAATTCAATGACCTTCCATAGTTGGGCATCAAGGGATTGAGTATGGGATTCAAACTGGATTGCCCACCAGTCATACTCTCCCGGCTTCAGCATTGGGGGTTTCCAGAACGAGTCGTTGATTGCATTGTTGGATGACATCTTTTCCTGCAAAGCTAATTGAAACAATCTAGAGACCAGACTCTGATACCAATTGTTGGATCGATTAGCGTATAAAAATTTAAGGAACAAAAGCTATTGTTCCTTGATAAGTAGATAATGCAGAAAGACAAACAATAATGTAAACCAAACCTGGACACGATGATATATAGTGGAAACACCCCAAGTACCAAAAAGTCCCCGAGGCGAAAAACCACTCCTCTCTAGCTTTCACTAGAGAGAGTTTGAACGAGTCTACTTGTTGTATTGATATCTTGATTACAATAGAACTTGAATCACTCACCTAGACGTCCTAGCTAGATCTCGGATCACTCTTCTCACTTGAATCTCAATCTCACACACGTAGAACAACTCTAAACCGAGTATTAGGTTTTCGCTCTTCAAAGTCTTACTAACCTATGCAATTCCCATGCAATATATAGCACACTAAATAACTCAAGCCTAACTACCAATCTAGCCGTTCTAATATTACCATAAATCTCACAATATCTTTCTAAAAAGAAATCGCTTCCTAATACTTCATTCACAAGGAAATCTCTTCCTAAGAAATATTTCCTTCCGTGTGACATTCCAACTTGTTCTCCAAGTAGTCACCTTGAGTCTTACACTTCGGCGCGCCGCCTAGATCAAATAAGGAAACAAAGCCCATAAGGAAATATTCCTTGCGCGTAATATTTCTTTATTCCTTTGGCGCTTCTTCACACGCGCGTCCAATGCCCTTCCTTGTCGAGTTGCCACTTTCCTTATTTGACGAGATCTTCTTTTCCTTCTTTGACAAGATCTTCTTTCCTTCTTTGAAATGCAACTCTTCCATAATTCTTCAAGTCCATTCTCCATGATATCTTCGACCAATAATCTTCTTCGGATGAACTTTATTCTTCACAGTTGTCTTCCATTCGTCGTAACCTTACGCCTCATGGATTCCAGCAAGACTTCCTTCGTACCTGCTTGTACTTCCTTTGTTCCTGTCTACGCACAAGTAGACTTTCTTCGTTCCTGTCTACACACAAGTAGACTTCCTTCATTCCTTCACACACTAGTAACAATACCTACACACTCGAGTAAATCATTAGTAGATGTTTTTCATTCAATCAAAACTTCATCATATCTCAACAATATATATAGATAGTCTCATAGACTCATACAATATGATTTAATTATTTTATAATGTACATTCTTCATAACGTCCAAGCTTCGAAATTAGGTTTTAGTAAAACTATGTTATAAGTTGAAGAAGCTTAACTTAACTTATAAATTCACTTCTTATCAAATAAAAAAGGGAAATGTAAGATACGAATAAACTTTAAAATATGAATAAAATTTTGAATATTTGATAATAAATTGATAAATATTTTCTACATGTATTTGAAAAATATTAATTGACAAATTTAAAAACGTTTACAAATTGAAAATATTTTAATAAAAAACTGAAAAATATTCAGACAAAAAACATATACTTTCAAAAGATTTTTTAATAAATATTTACGCATATATCAATAAACACATTCGTACGTTGACTACGTTCTCACAATAATACTTTTCCTACGCGAATTGCACCAATTAAAAGGAAAAAAAAATACTGTACTACAGTAAAAAAAAATTACTGTAAAAACAGGACAAAGGTTGGTGAAGAGTGCGGGTACTATTTACCACCATTCATTTCAGACTGAGAGGAAGTACTTGGGGGTAAATATGGAAACAAATTAATCTGTACTGTTAAAAGCCTTACCAATCTAAAAGAGGTAAAAAAATAATATAATAATCCCCATAAACACAACAAATTAATTTGGTACATAGAGCCTTGAATTCCCCAAACGCCAAAAACAAAACCCTTTTTATTTCCGCAGAGAGAATCTCCGCACAGCATTACAATCTCCCCCTTTCTCCTTCCTTCTCCATTCTCTCTCAAAACCTAATTATCCAGCTATGGAGATCTCCGAGCGGATTTTGCAGTTCAAATACCACATCGCAGCCGCCGGCGCTATTCTCGCCTCCATCTTCGCTCTAATCAAGGTTGCGCCGCGCTTCCTCGACGTCCTCGCTTACTTCTGGCCTCTTCTCGTCTCAACGGCGCTCTTCCTCGCTCTTGTCGTCGTTTTCGGCCGCATCTCGCCTCCGCCGCCGATGGACGAGGCTTCCGGAGAGAAGACTGGTGCTGGATTGCTTGATTACGTCGCTGGACAGACTCCTGAGTTGATTCCAGGTGATACTTACAGGTTCGATTGAAGAAAAAAACCGTGTTGTTCCTCTTTCTTAGTAGCTTAATTTCATCTGGATTTGGATTTGGATTTGGAATGGATTTCTCAAGTGGAAAGATGTAAATTTACGGGGAGAATTAACCGAATAAATTGCAGTTCCAGCTTTCGTTTTCGCTTTCTCACTCTCAATTCAGTCTTGCATTGCATCTATGCCTCAATAATTCTGTGACTGCATATGGAAATTGTTGATGGATCTGATTATGAACTTGAGGAAATGCGATGAAAGGGAGGAAATTGTGAGAGAGCTATATGGAGTAACATTTCCGTGTCATAATTTTTCCTGGTGTGGTCCACTTTTTGTCCTTAAGCTAAACTTTAACCCATTTTTGTAAATAAATCAGGTAAAAAAAAGTTTGCGCGTAATGTCAGATCAGATTGACCGCGATACAAAACCTTCGGTTTGGGGTAAAAGGTTGTAGCAGAATAAAAGAAATTTCGCTGCAAACAAACAAGTGAACAACGTATATTCTACATGAATTATGGTATTTTTTTTAAAAGGACATTTGTTATGAAACTTATACTCCGTATGTAGCATTTTCAGTTTTTAATGGTAATATGATGATCACGACGAATGATAAGTCTGACAAGTTCCAACCGACCGAAACTCAATTTTCATTTCAATTCAATAATGAACTTTGTGTACATGCCATAAGACATGGATAAATATAGTGAAATTTACAGTTTATACAATGACAATCAACCTAGAATGAGTATACCGAGAGAATGCGTTTCAAGATATCCATCTCTAAAGAGGGCAAAGGAGAAAAGATGTAAAGAAGAAGACGATGTTCATGTGTAATGTATTGTAAAGTATGCCGGATGAGACATGGTTTATCCGACTAGGATATGAGTTTGTGACGACGACGTTTCACTTGAAATTGTGGGTGAAGAAGTAAGCGGGTCAACATTTTCATCATATTAACATTTTCATCATATTGCAGATTTTTTGGCATGACGATTGCAAATTTGGTTTGGGATATCGACACATGAAGTTTTTGGGGTGTTTACACCACCAAATTAATAGGGGGAGATTTCTATTTATAGGGCTCGAGCTGCTTGTGAAACGTGTCATTCGTCTCACCACTTCGAGGCTTTTGATTGGTACTCGTAAGCAAGAGGTGGATCTGCTCATGCTGACAGGTGATCATCGTGCGGGATGACTTTCAAAGGAGGAGCGCGTTGGAGCGTCAGAGACTTGTGGAGGTCGAATTCGTCTTTGATGTCCGAACTTACACCCATGTCTCAATGATTTGATCTAACTTGGTGTTTAGTTCTCCGCGAGCGCGTTATCTGGAATAAGGTTGATCTTCTGAAGCGTCTTTGGTCCACACTTCAATGACAAGCGCGTTGAGTACGTGAAAATGCGGGGTGCTCGAGGTGTGCAAATGATGGTTCCATTAGCGTAGACCAATGAAGGTTGGTGAAAAGTGATCTTTGATAAGTCACTTATTACACAAAATAAATTGTGTATACGTTACATTTTTGGGGAAGCATATGATAAAACTACACTCAGACGATTGCTTTACAAACTACACTCAAACTGAGGTCTGAACGAGGTGTGGGTGGTGAGTGTCAATGGGTCGAGCTCGGATTCTTGTACTGAATTGACTGAAATTGCTGCCTATTGAGTATATACAAATTTAACAGTGTGTGATATTGTTCTAGAATATATTTATTTCTTTACCTGTATATCTTTGTAGATTTGTTCTAGAATATACGTCAAATTTGTAATGTGCGAGGTAATTAAGCAATAATATCATATTGTTGTTGGACATTACCATCATCTGAAAACTCTGTCTGTTCAGCTAGGATGATTCAGAACTCTTCTCGATCTTGATCTTATTTTTTTGTTTTAGATGGAGTTGTATGTGATAAGGTTTTTGACAAGATTGCTTCAAAACCATATCAGATGTTGTTAAGGTTTGCATTTCCTTATCAATCAAGCAAGTGTTCAAAATTCCAAAACCTGAGCTTGCACATAAACAGTAGGTAGAATCATCTGAGTCAGAATATATACACATTACATGAAAAAGCTGTTTGACTCAAGGCATTATTATTCATCTTGTTTGTAATTGTAGAACAGAAAGATTCCGAGAAACGTGGCTAAGTTGTTGAAGTTAGAGCAAACCTGGAGGGGCTAAACGGGGTAAGGTCGACTAAGGCGGATTTGCCGTGAAGGATGAGTTGGGCGAGGGCAGCTCCTGTGGCGGGTCCATTGAGTATCCCCCAGCAACTATGAGCAGTTGCTACATAACAGCCTCGGACACCAGGAAGCTCCCCTATCACTGGAACCCCATCATCGCTGCATGGAAGGAAGCACGCCTGCTCTGCCTTCACCCCTGCTTCTCCTTCTCTCAACTCGCTCGACACCTTTCCTGCTACTCGTTTCAGCACACTTATGGATTCCGGGTTTGGTTTCACCTCTTCCGGGTCATCCGGGACCTCTTCTTCCGCCGACATCCCGCAGATGTACACCTCTCCTATCAAATTACAATTACACTTCTTGGATTAGAATCATAACAACTGTATTGCCGGATTTCAGCCACCACGTTAGCTTCCCGATACACAAAACGAAACTGGAGATCCCACTTCCTACGGAAGGAGTCCTGCACCATGGTCGCAAGACTAAAAAAGGGGTGACACTCTCTACAGGTTTTGTGAGCAACAAGAACGCATCGCGCGAATCTGTTTCTAACAAAACCCTCCTGTATCCCCTATCCCACGCGAATCTGAGGCCCGAAAGGATACCCCAGAGCTCGGAAGCCAGGACCGAGCAGAGACCGACGTTATGAATAAAACAACAATATCTTCTGTTTATCTATATTATTGTCTAGGACGTCGTAGTATTTCTTCTGTTTCATCCGATTAACCTCACTCTAAGACAATTTGATCCAAAACAACAATATCTTCTATATGCACCTTGAAGAGATATATAGAATGAATGAGTACCAGTGGGGCGAGGATAAACTTCAGGATCCATAGGCTTCCCACCCAGACTGGAGTAGTAATTGAGAAACAGAGCATGAGGAGTAATTGCATCTGGATCTTTGGGCTCCAACACAATGCTATGGGCCTTCATCCCATAAACCCGAAACAACGATGACAATAGGCCCAATTTAGACGACCAAGGCCCAATAGCAAGCACCACGGAATCAGCCTCAATGACTCGTCCGCCTTCCAACACCACCGAGTTAACTCGTCCATCCTCCACTACCCTCTCCACCTTCCCCATCACTATCTCCACCCCATACCTCTCCACCGCCGTATCCAGAACCGTCCTCGTGAACATCTGAGGATGGACTTGGGCCGTCGTTTGGGCCGTCCCAATGGGCTTCGGACTCCGGGCCGGCCCATCAACCCATCCCGGAAGACTGGAAGCCCCGGAGGATCCGGATTCGTTGTCGGATTCAGTGATTGTGAGGCTGAGAGTGGTGAGGGGTCGGTATCCGTATGAATTGGGGCCGTCTAGCTCCTCCGAAAGGGAGCGATGGAGAGCGAAGCTTGCGCGGGCGAGTTGCGAGACGGGGGTTCCGTCGCACCAATCGAGGGCGACGAATCCGCCGGCCTTGCCGGAGGCGCCGCAGGCGATGGAAGACTGCTCTATAAGTGTTACGGCGGCGCCGTTCTTCGACAGGAAGTAGGCGCTGCAAACGCCGATTACTCCGCCGCCGCATACCACTACCCTGGGGCGGCGATCCTCTGATGAAGATTCCATGGATGACGAACTGGAGCAGCGGATGATGAAGCGATGATGATTTAAGCGGTTTTGAGGTAGTCGGTGAAATATTGATTGTGCAGGTGAAGCGGAGAAGATAACCATCCCTGAATCCTGATCCCCTTCTTCTAAGCCTGAGTTCTTAAATTACACGTGTCCTAAATGCAGTAATTTTATTTACAAAAAATCTATCCCATTAAAAAAAAAATCATAAAACTTCGGCGTCAAATCGATGGCAAGAAGGAACAAAATCTGGATTTAGGTCGAATTGGTGGAAACGTTGGCATCGGCAACCTGGATAGGCTGAATTTTGTTGAAACAATTGCTGATTTATGTGGACTTGAGCATTTGAACGATTCCATTTTTTTGTGGTTTGTTGAATTTGTTAGTACCTATCTGCAATTGTAAATGCAAATAACCGATATTTAAAACTGGTAGCTGTTTCTAACTTGCTGTATTCTGTGAGCCTGTTTGGTATTTTGACACCAACTTGAGGAAATGTTGAATTCATATAAACAAGTTTTTATGGACATGAACAGCAGAACATTTGTAAGAGGGCGCGATCTCGCAATCAACCCCTCGCGAGATCTTGCCAGTAAAATATCTTCAAGTACTGGAGACCTCCTTTACGCCAACTGAAGCAACAACTTGAACTTCGTCTTCTTTTGGATCAAAACATGACTTTCTACACTGTTCTTCGTGTTCTTCAGCTCCGAAACACCTGCACAACCAAACCGAAAGGATGAACCCCCAGATTTGGCTCTCCGACGCCCAAGTCAGTATTGATCGCAAGCAGAACAGAGTAATGAACCCAAATAACACCAAAGTATAACCAAACAGAAGAAGATAACGATCAAAATACACTTCCAAACCATTGAAACCTCATGAACCAGCTCAATGAAACAGTAAAATAGTGATTCTTAACCAAACATCACGATTCTTACACCAAAAGCACGAATGCAGTACCGAGAGTCAAGATCCAAGTACTGATCATCCGATTATCTATGAATGAAGATGAATCGGGACGAAGAAGACGATTCTGAGAGGAAGGTTTCGCCTTCTGTGTGTTTCTCTCTTGCTCAAGGGGAAAAGTGCTCAATTGCCCAAAAGATGTTTACTCTCTCCTTTCTGTTACGATTTATAATCAGGTCGCGGACCCCACTTTATCCGATCTTGCCTATTTCGCTTATTGGGCCGCTTACTGGACTTTCCTACTTGATCCTCTCATTGGCACAATGGGCTTTCGCGGTTCACCGAGCCGTCGCGAACCGGGTTCGCTCTTGACCTGAGAACCGAGTCCAACATCCAGCCCCCCAAGTCCTTGTTCTTCTCGAGAGCAAGGCTTGGGTAATCTTACTTGAAGTCGGGATCTCAGGAGGTGTTCTGGGGATTCTTTTTTATTTTTGTTCGCGACACTTTCTTTCCATCGCGCTCATTTCGAATTTTGAATTATAAATGTGTGACGTTTCGTCTCCCGCGCACTGACATCTTTCAACACGTGTCACCTATTCAGGCTTTCCCTCTTTCCTATATAAAGCCATCAAATCGTATTTCTCCCTTCTTCTTCCTCTCGCTCGTTTCATATTTCTCTGTAAAAACTCACTCAGAATAACTTTTTTCGAGACCTTCTCTACTCAATCAGACCAATAATCTGCAAATGGCTGGTAAGTTCCACTTCTAATTCGTCTTTTGCTTTGTTTTTAGGTCACTATTTATTCATAACCTTGGTTTCTTCTCATTTCCCTGCCATTGTTAAGTTTTTCGAAGCTTTTTACTGGTTTTCATGGTAGTCCGTCGAATTTCTCTGCTTTCTCACTGGCTTTCAGTGGGCGGTGTCGTCCTCTTTTTCCCCTTGAACCCTAGTTTCCTAGGCGTCTTCCTCCTTCGAGGGCGTTCAAGCTTTGAGCTTTTTATGTCTTTCGAGTTCTTCATACTCAAACACTCATCTGAACGCTCATCCGAATGCCTTCTCAACTTCCTCTCAGATATTGTTTTTCTCGTTTTCCAGGGATATCTTTGTTTTTCTCTTTATGGCTCGCGAGGTTCTTCATTCACCCTTGCGTTTCGTATTCCTGCCCTGGAGAACTAACTTTCCTACCTTTTTCCTATTCGTTACTTCACAGGAAATTCTGCAAGAAATAAAGATGTCGAAGGTCCTTCCACGTCGCGACCCGATGCTGGAAGCATTAATAATTGTCCTCCTGCCCAGGATCCCGAAGATGTAGATATTGGCTTTGGGGATGATCATGAGTACTATTCCTGGCAGGGCGAGCTTCCTCGCATCGAGACCGAGGACTGTTTTACTAAACCCGCGAGTCGCGTACAGATTTTGACTCGTCGCGTTCGTTTTACTAAAGCTAAGAACCTCAGGAATAAGTTCACAGCTCTCCCTTCTGACCTTCATTTGCATAACCTTTACGCCATTGCCGATGCTTATCCTTTCCCGGAGGGTACAATTCTCGCGTTGCCCTCTTCCGGTGGCACCTCTCTTGATGAGTATGGCTCTTTCTTTGCGATCAGTAGGTCTTCCCTTAGGTTGGGCTTTAGGCTTCCTCCCACTCTTTTCGCTCGGAAGCTTTTGAAGAAATTGAGCTATAGCCCTGCCCAGATGCACCCTAACTTCTGGCGTGTGCTCGTTATTTATGTAATTAGATGTCAAGATATAGGATTAAAACCCAACCCTTGTCATTTTCTCCTCATGTTCCGGACGCGCAAGGCTCCCGATGAGGAGGGGATGTTCACGGCTTGTAAACTTGGGGAGTCGGAGTGGGACGGTCCTCCTCGGATCGCCAAGTGGAAAACCGACTGGTTCCTTGTTCGGCCTCCTCCAAATTTTGGCTTTTCTATCAAGATTTCGGAACTAGCCACCCAGCCCAAGCCCGGGGATTGGACTCAAGCTAAGAAAGACGGTCTTTTTGCGAAGTATCATGATTTTTCAGATCTTATTTCTAAACGTGTCTTCGCGAAATGTATTACTTCCGAGGTGTTAGCTCAGCGGGGACTAAGCCTTGAACATCATTATGGTATCTTTGATTCTTCGCGATCTAACTTATTTTTTTATGTGTTTCATAACGTTTTGTACTGATGAGTTGATTTTTCGTTTCTTTCAGCTAAGGACTACTTCTCCAAACTTCCCAACCTCGACAGCTCTGATGATTCCTTCGACGAGGATCCAATAGACGAAGCCCCCGTCCCTGTCGCGAAGGGTAAGAATCGTGTTAAGAAAAGCGCGACCAAGCCCAAGCCTCAACGCATGAAGAAGGCGCCTGCTCTTGGGATCCGTATTCAGGAGCCGACGATCGAGAGGGAGGAGTCTTTGGCTGGTGGGACTCCTGTTGGTCGGACTACTCCAATCGCGAACTCCCCTACTCCAGGGAGGACTACTCTTCCTCCTAGGACTGATGGGACACCCGCCTCAAACCGTGGGACTCCCACGGAGAGGGCGTCGGCTATCGTGAAGGGCAAACAACCTATGACTCATGAGGAGCACGAGAATGTCCCACCTCAAGACTTGTCTATGCAACTCTTCCTCGACGAGAGGGCGGTGAGGTTTTTTTTTGACAAGGATCGTCCTTGTCTTCCGGAGATGCCTGCTTTTCTTGAGGACATCATTCGCGGTGGTGCCGGTATTTCTACGATTAACCTCGCGGTGAGTTTTGTGCTATGCTTCTTTTGTTACTTTTACTTCGCATGTTTTCCTTTGGTTTCACATGTTCCTTTTATCGCAGTCGATTCTTCTTAACGAGGTTGCGGGGCAGTATGCCCTTGTTGTCGAAGATGACAAGAAAAGGCTGGAGAAGGACTACGAGGATCTCCTGGAGCAGAGCCGCAACCACAAATCCACGAGGGACAAGGCGAGGTTGGCTTTGGAGGAGGAGAAAAAGAAGAACGCTGACTTGGCGAAGAAGGTGAGTGAGATGGAGGTTGTTGCGAGGGTGGAAAAGCACAACCATGAGACAACAATGGGCTTATTGAGGCAGGAGAATACTGATGCTATAATTCAAGCTCGTCGCGAAGGCGCAAGACAGTATGCCTCAATATATCGCGAGAAGGATCGTATTGACTTCATTAGTACTGCTCGTAGCGTGTACTAATGAAGTCTTCCGGGAAGGCCGCGCTGCTACTTTTATGCATATTGCTTCTTATCTTCGCATTTACTTCTGCATTTATTACTCTTCTTACTTTCTCAACCACTTTTCTTTTCTCCTTCTCTTTTGTTTCTGTTTTCGACGAAGGCGTTTATCATGGCAAGGTTGCGGCAAACTCGAGAAGGGACTCTTGGGGAGGCCTTCACTATTCCGATGGACTCGTCCGCCCTTTCGGAGGGTGGTAGCTTGGTGGGTGCTCTTCGAACTTTCTATTCCTTGTCACTGTTTTCGTGTCTTAGCTTTTCCTCAACTGTTTGTGTGTAGCGTTTTCCCAAGGATCATTGTGACCGGCACCTTAGCCATTTCGGTGGTCGTGGCCTCATTCTTTGTGTTAACTTCGAGCCCTGGGATGTGACGCTGGACAAGGTTGGGAGCTCTTATTTCTTGGGTGAAGGCTGGTCCGATTTCGTGGAGGACCATAACCTTCAAGAGGGGGACGAAGTTACTTTCACCATGTGGCGTGCCAATCCTCCAAAGGTTCCAATTCGGACCGCGGTGTATGAAGTGAAGATTGTAGTACCTCTTTAGTGTTAGTGTCCCGTAATCTTATGTTGTTTGATGACTCTCTCCCTTCTCTCCCCCGTAGCATTCGCGAGGGTGCTTGCATCCTTGAGGATGTTATGCAATAAAAGAGAGAGGAAGTGTAGTAGCGATTGTCGGGTTTCTAAATTGTTTTGTCTTATTTGATTCGCGATTGATGCTTGAATGTGGTAGGTGGTGCATGATGAAAACTAAAATAGCTTAAAATGTATATATAATGGCATTGTGCTCGCGAATCAAGTTGAACATGCGTGTTTCTTGAGATGTAGAGTCATTACATAATTTTTGAACGAGTTTAGACAAGTCAGAACAACCATCAAGATATTCAGTGAAAAGGAACATCTTCCAAGTTGTAGGCGCTCCTTAGAAAAGCCTTGCGAATGACAATTTAAGCAAGCATTTGTTAGTCATGCGTATTGCTTGCTGTGTAGGAGCGTTTTGATGATTCGCGTTCGTACCTGATTAATGCGTACTTGTGAGACAGTAACAGGGCTTATGATGTTTGCGATCATTATCTGGTATAAGCGAGTTAGAATTTCCTGCATGTGCGATCATATATCGGGGTTATACTTACGTCATCGCGAAAGTATGAGATAACTTGCACATGCTTTGCATGATACCTGAGCGAAGGCGTAGTAAGTGCCTCAGAAGTTCTAAACTCGCGAATAGGAGCTTGCGAATGGGTTCTGATATTGTGATGAGTTTACTGAGTTGTAGACTGCACACGATGTCGAGCTGCAATTTGGTTCATAGCAAGATACTTAGTGCCTGTAAGAATGCCAACCTTTGTGCACAAAAGGGGCATCTGTAGAAAGGAACTGAGAATACCTGGGCAGTGGTGGGATTGATGCCCCAGCTTAACCCCGCGCGCATTTTCAAGATCATTTGCTACTTTTTGACAAAAATTTCTGCAATAAGCAAAGAGACGGGGTTGCCATTAGATCTCTGCGTGACTTTGTGAGTCATGACATAAGTAGCGATTTTATTGGTCACGCGACTGATTTGAAGCTTTCAAGTGTATGGGCCAATCAGTCGTCGTGCCTCACGCCTTGGCGGATTATTAAAGCGTCAAAGGTCGTGACTTCGTGATCAAAGCGAGGAGGACTTGCGTCGTTACTCGTCATTGATTTTCACGGCTTCGCGAACTATGGGGGTCTATTGGAGCCTTGACATAGTAACACGGCTTCACGACCTGGGTGGGTGCTCTTGGCCCCAGCCCAGCGTCATGGCTTCATGACCTGGGTGGGTGCTCTTGACCCCAGCCCAGCGTCATGGCTTCACGACCTAGATGGGTGCTCTTGGCCCCCAGCCCAGCGTCATGGCTTCACGACCTGGGTGAGTGCTCTTGGCCCCAGCCCAGTATCATGGCTTCACGATGTAGTGAGTGCGCACTCATCTGTCATCATGGCTTCGCGACCTGGGTGGGAGCTTCTTGGCCCCAACCCAGTGTCACGGCTTCGCGACCTGAGTGGGTGCTCTTGGCCCCAGCCCAGCGTCACGGCTTCACGACCTGGGTGGGTGCTCTTGGCCCCAGCCTAGCGTCACGGGACAATATTCATACTTGTCGATCTGAAGAGTGTGGTTGTACCTTTTATTCAAGGCTGTTGTTCCCTCTCTTTCGGAGAAAGTATTTATTCTCTTTGTAACCCGACTATAGATTTGGTTGTTTTAATCTCATTCGGTTCTTTCGCCTGCATAGAGTTTGTTAGATAGAATGTTCGCGAGCATTGTATGCACGACAAATAGTTTATGCGTAAGGCAAAGTATATTTCTGAGTGAAAGGTTCGTACCTGTGGGGGGAACGGGCTAGGCGTAATAGCGGCGTAGTCGCATCACGTTCCAAGAGTTTGCAACGTGATTCCCGGAGCTATCCTTCAGTCGATAGGCCCCCGATGCGACTTCGCGATCCACTATGTATGGCCCTTCCCAGCCGGGGTCAAGTTTTCCTCCCTCTGTCTTTCTCAGAACGAGATCTCCTTTCACGAAGCCTCTCACCTAGACATTTTTGTTATAGTACTTCGCGACGCTAGCCTTGTGTGCGGCTGCTCTGATCACGGACATCTCTTGCGACTCTTCGCGAAGCTGTAATTCCATATTCATCTTCTCATCATTGGTGTCTTGGTCATAATGGAGGATTCTTTCATTTGGGAATAAGAATTCCACCGGGACTACAGCTTCGACACCATAAGCGAGGGAAAAGGGGCTTTCCCCCGTCGCTTTTTTGACAGTCGTGTGATTGGCCCAGAGGGTGAGAGGGAGGACTTCAGCCCACCTCCCCTTCGCGCCCTCCAGCCTTTTCTTGAGGTCCATGACGATGCCCTTGTTGACAGCCTCTACCTGGCCGTTGCAATGAGGATGCGTAACAAAGGCAATTTTCAGCTTGACACCAAGGTCGTTGCACCATTTTAGCAGTTGGGTAGAATTGAATTGAGGGCCTCTATCTGTGACAATCTCCTGAGGGAGGCCGTAGCGACAGATGATATTCTTCGATAGGAACTTCTTTACAATCGAGACAGTTGTGGACGTGGGCGCTTCAGCCTTAACCCATTTGGTGAAGTAATCCACAACCACAATAATGTATTCGAGTTGTCCGGGAGCCTTTGGCTTAAATGGACCAAGAAGATCCAGGCCCCACATCGCGAATGGGATGGGGCTGCTCATGATCTGAAGTTCCACACCAGGTTGGTGAGATGCAGGGGCAGAGTATTGGCAAGCTTGACAAGCTCGCGATATCTCATGCGCATCTTGCTTCATTGTAGGCCAGAAATGCCCTTGGGGAAGTGCCTTGTAAGCCAAAGATCTCCACCCTGCGTGAGTCCCACAAAGCCCCGCGTGCAATTCTTCCAGAAATGACTTCACGTCATAATGCGCCATGCATTTCAATTCGTTGGGATTCCCCCCCCCCCCCCCCTTTTGTAAAGCTCGCCCCTATTGATGTAAAAGCGGGCGGCTTTTCTTTTCAGCTGCAAAAGTTCTTTGGGATCGAATGGTCCGCGACCATTTTTCAGATAGTCGATGATTGGTTGGCGCCAATCGTCACTGGAGTAACTGATCCTCATCATTTCAATCTCATGGCTGATGGCACTCTCCTCTTTTACAAGGAAGAAGTACTTCGGAGGAGCCTCTTTTGACACAATAAAGCCAGACCTTTTCTCACGCTCCTCTTTAGGACCTTCCCAACTCGCACCTTGCTTTGCGAGTGTGTCAGCTTTTCGGTTTTCATCCCTCGGGATTGCTTGGATCTCGAAGTGTTTGAACAAAGAGATCAGTGTCGCGACCATAGCATGATATTTAGGAAGGTTCCCTGTTCTAGCTTCATAGGTTCCTTGCACTTGTTTCACAATGATCTTTGAGTCGCATCGACAAGATAATACTGCAATAGAGATGCCAATGGCCAGCTCCAGGTCGGTGATCAGAGCCTCATACTCAGCTTCATTGTTAGTTGGTTTGAATTTGAGAGCGATGGCGTGGCTTATTTCCTCACCTGTAGGCGAAGTGAGAACCACGCCCACTCTACACCCTTCATCGTTCACTGCTTCGTCGGTGTGCATAACCCACATCATTTCTTCTCCATACAGATTCGGGGCTTCACCCTCCCTGAAACTTGTCTCGACTATGAAATCTGCAAGCGCCTGAGCCCTGATCGCGGGCCTCGGGCGATACACAACATCAAACTCTGACATTTCTATGACCCACTTCGCGAGCCTCCCTGCTACTGTTGGCTTTGTCATGAAACCATGGAGTGGTAAATCTGTTAAAGTCTCAATTGGGTGTGCGTGAAAGTAAAGCCGGAGCTTCCGAGCAGCTGTTATCAACGCGAGCACAGACTTTTCTACAGGAGAATACCTGGTTTCAGCTGGTAGTAATGCGCGACTGACAAAATATACTGGCTTTTCGAGTTCGCGAACAAGAACTGCACTCACTGCCCTCGAGCTTGCCGCGAGATACAATTGAAGAGTCTCGCCCAGAACCGGAGAGGATAGAATCGGGAGTCTTGACAAATGTTCCTTGAGGCTCGCGAAGGCTTGATCACATTCTGCAGTCCACTCGAAGTTTTTGGGCTTCCTCAAGATCTCAAAGAACGGAAGATTGCGCTCGGCTAGCTTGGCGCAAAACCTTCCCAGATAATTCACTCTGCCTACAAACCGCTGGACTTCATGCGTAGACCTGGGTGGTTGGAGATCAAGTACTGCTTTGACTTTGTCTGGGTTAACCTCTACGCCTCGGGCACTGATCATAAAACCCAGAAACTTTCCTTCAGTCACGCCAAAGACGCATTTATCCGGGTTTAGGCTCATCCCATATTTTCTCATAGTCGCGAATACTTCCGCAAGATCGCGAGCATGGTCACTCTGTTTCTTACTCTTCACGACAATGTCGTCGACATACGCTTCAACTGTGTCTCCCATCTGATCACTAAAGATCTGATCGACGAGCCTTTGGAATGTAGCTCCTGCATTCTTAAGACCGAAGGGCATAACCTTGTAGCAAAAGGTCCCCTTATCTGTTATGAATGATATGTGCTCTGAGTCTAGAGGGTTCATCATCACTTGATTGTAACCTGAATATGCATCGAGGAAGATTACCGCCTCGTGTCCTGCGGTGGAATCCACAAGCTGGTCAATAGAGAGCAATGGATAACTGTCTTTCGGGCAAGCCTTATTGAGATCAGTAAAGTCTACACACATCCTCCGTTTTCCTGTTCCTTTCTTCGCGACCATAACAACGTTGGCTAGCCAAGCTGGTTATTGTACTGGTCTCACGAATCCGGCTTTTAAGAGCTTCGCGAGCTCTACAGCTGCGGCTGCGTTCTTTGGCCCTGCTTGCTTTCTTTTCCTCTGTCTCTTAGGGATTATTTCGTTACTGATGTTCAAGGAGTGGGTAATAACGGAGGGTGGAATCCCCCTTCAAATCTTTTGGAGACCAAGCAAATACGTCTCGCGATTCAGACAACAATTTCTCAATTTCTCCCATTACCATGGGACCCAGATTTCCTCCCACAAACAACTTTTCCTCTTTGTTACCAAAGGGTATAATTTCTTGAGTCTCAAAACCAGTAAACTTCGCTTTGTCCACCTCCCCGTCAGGCCCTTGGGATCTCGGGGGCTCGCGAACATCTAAATCTGCTTCCTCCTCGATGTTTGGCATGCCCGGGACGGAGAGTTGGTTCGCGAGTAGAGGTGTGTCTTCCCCCTTTTCAGATTTGATGTAACATGAAATACTCTCATTCTCTACCCCAGTCGCGACCCCGGTGCCTGATGGTGTGGGAAATTTCAAACAAAAGTGACTCATCGACACGACTGCGTCGAACTTGCATAATGTACCTCTTCCAATGATGGCATTGTATGACGAACTTGTCGGGATGATGACAAAGTCGATCTTTTCAGACCTTCGCGACCCTGTCTCATCGCCCATTACCACATCAAGTGTTACAATACCCAGAGTTGTGACTCTTTCTCCTGCAAATCCCACCAAGGTGGTCCGGGTTGGTCTTTTCAATCTAGGGTCGACTCCCAACTTTTCAAAGGCATCAAGATACAAGATATCAGCGGAGCTCCCTGTGTCAACTAGGATACGGCTAACCAGCTTTGTTCCTATCTGTAGATGTATTACTAGCGGATCACCTGAAGAAACTGCCCACTCGTTAACTTCTTCATTGGAGAATACAAGCTGGTAGGGTTTTCTGGGTAGAGGAGTCGCGATGCTTATAATCGGAAGACCGCGAGGCAATGGAGCATTGACCATCTTTCGAAACTCGCGTCTGTTTGGGGGGATAGGGACATGCTTCCCGGCTATAGTTCCCACATGACCATCAGGCCTCGAGAAGTTTTCCTGCTGATTACCCTGGGGGGGGGGGGGGGGGGGGTTGGGGCCAATCGCATTCTGTTGATTGCGACCCCTTCCTCTGCCTCCGTTGTTATATCCCCCTCTGATTGGTCCTCGGCCAGGGTTTCTACCACCCCTACCTTGTTGATTGCCTCCGCCTCTCTGGTTCATCAGGACGACTCTTTGTTCGGGTTCGTTGTTTACTCTAGGACCATTCCTACACTCTTCCGTATTGTGAGTAGTTGAATTGTGGTTGGCGCACCACATCCCATCGTGACCACGACCACGACTGCGACCCCTGTGATTGACGTTTTCATCTCTTTGGTTCATTAGGTTTCGTGCCTGAAACTGGTTCTGATCTGTATTCTGTCCGTAATCCTGATACTAATTCTGATTCTGATGTTGAGTGGCTAAACTCGGAGCTCGCAAACTGTTCTGACCCTGATCATACTGATGTCTCTTGTTCCCCCAACCTTGGTTGTTCTTTTTAGCGTTCTGACTTTGGTTCTGATTCTGCTTGCTCTGTCCTCCCAACCTTGGTTGTGGGAGTGCTAGAATGAGTCTCAACCTGAATCTCGACGTATGCCCTCTCAAGCATGGCCTGATAAGACTGCTCTTGCTTCCTGTAAAGGTGTTTTTTGAACTCACTCCCGTCCAGCAGACCATTAAGGAAAGCGACTCTAGCTATTTTATCATCAAAGTCATCAGCTTCTAGCACCATCAATGAGAACCTCTTCACGTACTCCTCCAGAGTCTCCCCTGTTTTCTGCTTAACTCCCACTACTTCTTGCATGGTGATTTTCCTCTTTTTTGAAGAGCCGAAGTGCAATAGAAAACCTCTTTCAATGTCCGCGAAGCAAGAAATACTCCCGGCAAGCTAGTTCAACATCCAGGTCATGGTTGTGTCAGCTAGAGTCCCTGGGAAGCCTTTACACATAGTGGCTTCATCCGGACCCCTCGCGATCATTGCATACTTGTATCGCGTGAGGTGCTCTTTGGGGTCTCCCTTGCCCGTATATTCCTTGATAGCTGGGAACCTGAAATCTGGCAGTGGAGGAGCCCGAATGATATGCTCCGTGAAAGCTGTGGGACCAAACATGGATGAGAAATTGAGAGGAGGATTAGCAGGGTACATCTGATTCTGGTACTCTTCGCGAGGGTAGTAGGGAACTTCTTGATGGTTGCATGGAGTACGTTGCTCATTCAAGGGGTAATATGCCTGATCCCTCTCGTCATAGCGACCACCATGTTGAGAGTGATAGTGCTCTTAATGGCTCGCGGGAGCTTGGTTGAGATCAAAACCTCCTCGTCCGGCTTCCCTCGCAACGTTTCTGCCCCTTGGCATTCTGGAGACTGAAGCTCTGTCATCCGGAGCAACTTCTGCGGCTTGCTCTTCCAGGTGAGCCTCTTGATTTCCGCGATTCTCTTATGGCTCGCGAGGCTCTACCCTTTGGTTAGTGGGGTTCTGATTTGCTGGTATTTCTCGGAGTCCCATCCAAGTATTGAAGAGTGCATGTTGCTCTCGCGGAATCACAATAAGGTCACGAGGGTCCTCCTCGTCCACGCGAGGGAGGGGCGGATTAGGGGCATTCTGGGTGAGAGGACTTGTCTGTAATAGAGTGTTGTTCACTGTGCCGCTTCTATCGGTATCTTCCATTGTACTGAATTTCACAATCTGATTCTTGAGATTTCAAAGGAACTAGCTGCGCGAGGAGGTCCCCACGGTCGGCGCCAGTGTTGGAGCCCAGGTGTTCGCGATCTCGCAATCAACACCTCGCGAGATCTGACCAGTAAAATATCTTCAAGTACTGGAGACCTCCTTTACGCCAACTGGAGCAACAACTTGAACTTCGTCTTCTTTTGGATCAAAACATGACTTTCTACACTGTTCTTTGTGTTCTTCAGCTCCGAAACACCCGCACAACCAAACCGAAAGGATGAACCCACAGATTTGGCTCTCCGACGCCCAAGTTAGTATTGATCGCAAGCAGAACAGAGTAATGAACCCAAATAACACCAAAGTATAACCAAACAGAAGAAGATAACGATCAAAATACACTTTCAAACCATTGAAACCTCACGAACCAGCTCAATGAAACTGTAAAATAGTGATTCTTAACCAAACATCACGATTCTTACACCAAAAGAACGAATGCAGTACCGAGAGTCAAGATCCAAGTACTGATCATCCGATTCTCTATAAATGAAGATGAATCGGGACGAAGAAGACGATTCCGAGAGGAAGGTTTCGTCTTCTGTGTGTTTCTCTCTTGCTCAAGGGGAAAAGTGCTCAATTGCCCAAAAGATGTTTTCAGGTCGCAGGCCCCACTTTATCCGATCTTGCCTATTTCGCTTATTGGGCCGCTTACTGGACTTTCCTACTTGATCCTCTCATTGGCACAATGGGCTTTCGCGGTTCACCGTGCCGTCGCGAACCGGGTTCGCTCTTGACCTGAGAACCGGGTTCGCTCTTGACCTGAGAACCGGGTTCGCTCTTGACCTGAGAACCGGGTCCAACAGTGTGTAGTTAGTTAATGTCAAAATACCAGTGGCAAGCGCTGTGGTTTTGTTCAATTTGTCAATAGGTATTTTGAAGCCAGCAAATATGAAATATTATATCACTGAAGTGTGAATGTGATAATAATCTTTCTCATTTGGTCAAGCAGAAGCTCTGCAGAAGAAGCTACTCCGTATTAGACAGTTGAATGATTCTCAGTTGGGTGGAGCTCATACTAGACTTTCATGGGGTCGCATCCCATCAAACAAACAAGTCAGTTTACTATATAATGATTCAGCCTGATTTTACTCGTTTCCATTGATTTAAACTCCCTAGAATTTATTGATTTTTACAGGACTCTGCAGGTGGAGCTTCCCAAACAACAAAACTATTATTACCTAGTGACAAAACAGTTCACTTTGTACCATTCTTGGCTGCATGACCTTGGCACCAGTTGGATCCTTCTAGTCAACACTCTTGATCCAACGACTGCCTGCCTAACGGAGAATCAACCGAGAGCAATGTGGAATCATCGTTACCATACCGACATCACCATTGTTCAAGAACTTCCGACTCCTTACCTGAACGTCTGTCCATGTTGGTTTGGATTTCTCAGAACTTGACAACAATGTGGGACGTGTTGCAGTCGAGTACTGGGGCATAACCAATTGCAGATCTGACCTGGGTGGTTCATGATGACAAAACTGGCACCTCCCTTGGTAGGGTCATTCTTTGAGTCAGAGGCGACATAAACGTGTTTCAGATCAGCAACGTTGAAACCAACATTGTCCCCAAGTTCTTTGCTCCTGCGCAATTGTCGCCTTTCTCAAGTCTTCTACTTATACAGGGGAAATTTGAGTGATACAACTAGTGTATCAACTTTTATTTAATTATTTTAGTAATTACAAAGATTAGATTCAATTCAACCATGTAAACTTAAGTTACAAAGCTACTATGAAGTGTTACAGTAAGAACTTACGAGTTACAACAGATCCTTCAGTGAGTTTTTCCTCGTGGGCCGGATTGAGCAAGTGAAATATCAGACACAGATAAAGTCCCAGATTGATCAACATCAAGCTCCTCGAATTCCTCCATCACCATTGATATATCTTCTTGGCTGATCTTCCCCATTTCCTTGAGCTTAAACAAGACGAATTCCGCCACCCTAACAGCACAAAAATCGCCATTCATAAAAACACAAACTAAATTAAAAAAAAATACACAAGCAAAGAAAGATAACATTAAAACTCACTTTACAACACCATCATTGTCAAGATCAGCTGCCTCAAGATCCTGATTAGTCACTCTTCGAGTCAAAACCCGCTTCACTAACTCCCTCTGACGGGTTTCAGTGTTCAGCTCAGCAATGTAGAAAAAAAACTGCCCTAAACAGACTGTACTTGTCAGAATCCAGAAAACTGCAAAGATTCTGCCTCCTTCAGTTGAGAAGCTATGATCACCATACCCAAGTGTCGTTATAGTACAACAAACACAGTAGAAAGCATCAACGAATCCTTTCTTCTCAACAAATGACAAAACTACTGTCCCAATAAACATTAGCGCCAAGAGAATGGTAATGGTCAAGAAACACTTGTATTTAACTCTATTGACCTCAATCTCCTTCACAATTTGATTTGGAGGGACTTTTTGGCGTGAGTGTAAGGCTTTAACGAGCAACGTTTCTTGCTTTTCAACTAGATAGTCTGCTGCCTTGCTGAGAATTAGTCCAATTAGGGCCAAGCCTGAAAAAACAAAGGCACAAGCAAGAAGTTTTGCTAGGACGCTGTTTGGTACTAAGTCTCCATACCCGGTTGTTGTCATTGTTACAACACAGAAGTAAAGTGCGTCGACAATTCCATTGGTTTTCTTGCCCTGAATGTGCAATCCTACTATGTAAAAGCATATGGTTCCCACAGCAAGATAAATTGACAAGAACATAGCTACAGTTCTCAAACTCGGATGTATGTTATGGAATACAGTTTCAGAGCCCGGTATAGATCGTGTGGTTTTTTCTTCTAGAGAGTAATAATCAGCCATGGGGGCGCTTCTGCATCGGCGAAACCTTCTTTTTTTCGGAACCTCCTTGTGATTGGCGGAAGCAGGAGGATCTAATAGTCCTTCTAACAATTGGGAGCTTTCGTTCTGATTGGCCATTGTAAACACAGATTTTAAAGCCAATGGACTTGGATTGACCAATCAATTGAAACTCAAAAAATCAATGTAGTTGGTTTAGGTTCTTCAGCTGCATTTTTGGTGCCTGTCATGAAATAAATATTAACATGAGTCCATATATCAGTCAAAATTCTACTTCATTATTCCTATACTTGGTATTTAGTATTTTCAGAAAGTAGTTAATACATTTTCCTGTACTTTTGAAGCATCTACACAAGAACCATCTTCGCACTTTAGGCAAGAATTATAGTGTTGTCGACATTAGGAATAATTTAGTAAATGCAGGACTAGGATTTGAATATCACCATTAAGATTGATCCAATTAAAGCGGAAAGCAGTGTAAATGGGGATTGGAGTTGTTCAACGCAGTTCTTGATTCCCAACTGATCATCCAGATGGACCAGATGAGATTATGAAATTTCAACAATCAGGCCTTGCAAACACACACATCAGCTATCACCTTAGTGTTAACTGTTAAATCAACAAAACTTATTGTAATCTTCACTGGCCCTAAATTAATGATAGGTTTCATAATATATCATTCAGTCAGCTTGTAGCCACTCATCCGTAGCAACTAGCAAGCTGTTTAAGCTTAAGTAGTGATCTCAGATACTGCAAAGATACAATTAAACTGAAGAATTAAGCAACACACAAGACAGATCAAAACTCAATTCAAACAATACTCCTGCCTAAGACATGAACAGTTGAAACAACAGGTATGATGCTTTGATATCATCCGTAATGAACTGAGCAGTCAAAAAGCCTAAAACGGAAGGCAGAACCCTAATGAAAACAGAACATTCATAAATCTGGCTCAAGTTCACCAAACGAACTTAAAAAGCTGTAATTGGAAGAACAATACTAAAACTAGGAACCAGATAAACGCGAGATCTGTAAAAGTGTGTCTTACCCGAAAATCAAGGAGGAAGTCTTGGACGCTTCAGAAACGCCCAAAAATGGCAAATTCGAGATGAGTGAGATCGAATGAGGAATTACAACTCGAAGTATCGAGAAGCAAATGGTGATCCGTGGAGAATTTAGCTCAGAGACTCGAAGAACCTTCGTTGACTATTACTCCTTCCCATATTAAATAAAAACATAGTCATTATCTTTTTTATTGTACTTATGATGAGTATTTTAATAATATTAAAAATTTATAATTTTTATTAATTTATAATTAGAGATATTAACTGTTTAGAAAAAAAGATCATTATATAAAGCAAGGAGGGAAATATTAAAGATTCCTAATTTTGAATTCTGAAGAAGACGGGAAGAGAAATGGAGGGAAAGCGAAGGAGCGCGCAACAGCGGAGCGATCTTCTCGCTAAAATCAGAGGTAGTAATCTCACACATCTTCTCCAACAAATACAATTATGGTGTGGATTCGCGGAAGTTGATAGTCTCGTTTCTCTTATACGCAGAGTTTACACTGTCAATTCTCGATGATCTCTTTCATGGACGACTGCTAGTAGTTAAAATCGATAAATTCAGAAATTACTGCACCGATTCTCTCGGAAACTGGTTCGCTTTCATACCTTGCAAGAGATTTTTGTTCCTGAATTTCCAAACTCGGCTTACAATATACGCTAGATCTAGATTAGAATAAGATCGTTTCTCTTGTAGAATGAGAGTTATTCTTCGTCGAGTAAGAGGCTGTACTCGTTACTCGTTAGGGTTTGGGCAATAAGGCAGCGTCAGATTTTTAGTGTACATGGAAGTGTGAATTGCCAGTTCGATTGCATCCTTTCAGTCTAGAAGTGTTGAGTTCTGGTAGCAACAAAATTTACAGTGCAGATGGGCGAATGATGTTATTGTAATTGTTTGTGCAGCTTCTGCCACTCTGACTTACCCAAAGGAAAGGAGCTCCTCACTCTTAAGAGGCCATGCCATGCTCAGAGACTCAGTGAGTTGCTTTTAGTTTAGGAAGTGCAGTTTGCTGCTTAGCCTTCTTTAGTTGGTTATTGGGTCTACATTTCAATGTTTAGCCCTGATGTTTATGCTGATGTTTATCAGATGCTTTGCTAAGAGTTCTTCTGATTGTTCAGCAACTACTACAAGAAAATAGGCATGCATCAAAAAGAGATGTCTATTACACTCACCCCTCTATCTTTTTTGGCAAGTAGTTTAAATTCTATATCCAGTAATTCCAACCAAGATGCTTTCGACTATCACATCTTTTGAGACACTGAAGTTTGTTTGCTGGTTACAAGATTGCTTATTAAATGCATTTGAGGCATTTTCTGTCTGGTTGAAAGATTTTTGGTGAATTGCATGCAGAACAGTCAACTGTAGACCGGGCAATAAATGATATTTGCATCCTTTTGGAGTGCAGTCGCCACCATCTAAACTTGGCAAGTGCATTTATTCATCCTATATGTCACCAATTTTATTTTTGTTCTAAAACGTAATCGAAGTCTCCTCAGATTTATCTTTGTTCTAGCCTGTTTACTTTGATTCTTCTATTTTTCGCCCTTTTCATCTCTGCGTCAAGTATTCTTAGTGATGCTTCTGATATCCGTTAGAAATGAACAAGACTTATAGGGTGTGTGGAATACGTCTATGGCCTGTTTTTTTTCCTAAAAAACTCTTATCTGTTATATGATCCTTACTTGTTATCATATCATATATTTCATTACCTCTTAGAAGACGCATAAATATACTAAAAGCCAATAATGTTGAAAGGTAGTAAAGATATACCCGTTATTCTGAGTGATGCTACTTTTTTTTTAAACTTGTTTGCTCCTTTTAATTTTTATTCTTATTGCTGCATATGTCCTTTGCAGGTTTCTGTAGCAAAAGGGTATGTCGAAAAAGCCAAAATTCATTTAACCAGGACAAGAATACACATCATAAGTGGAAAAAGACGCTTGGTGTAATTTGAAAAGGATTTAATGTCTTAAATCTTAAATATATCAATCTACTGGTTCTTGAGCAAAAATTATGTAACTCATTTCTCATTTTCATTGTTTTAAAGTAAATGGGAACTAGGAACTGAACTTACCAGCCATCTTTATCTGAAGACACATGGCAATTAATGAACTCAAAATTTGATAACTATGAAATATCTGTGCAGAAAGGAGAATAATTTTGTATCTTTGTATAGAGAGTAAGTTACAACATCCAAGTGCTATGTGTCAGAGATATATCAATCTAAGTCTTTTATTGACATTGGTGTAGTAGGGGAAAATAGTCGGAGGAAAATAGTTGTATGTTTGGGACAGGGAGAAAAGGAACAACTTTTTTATGCTGATATGATGCTCAGCTTAAATTGGATTTTAATAGTTAGATAGTTAGCTACTAATTACTAGTTATAACTTGCTTATTGACTATTTCTCTTATATTTCTACCTATTTATATTTCAGTATCATTGTCATATCACTGTTTCTGCATCCAAATTTGTTCATCCAGGTTGCTAATGGGTTGGATTAGATTCTATGAAGATGAAGCAAGAATTGATTGCATTAGTAGTCCTAATACTGTAAGAGTATGACCCTTTTTTTGCTTACTAATATAATCATAAGAGTTCAAGTACTGACAAGGTTCACTGCCAGGCCCATTCTATTCCTGTACTCGTGGAAGAAGTCAAAGGTAAGAAAGGTTTCATCAGAGTTAAAGATGAGTAACTTTTGGATGCAAAGGAATTATAACTTTTAGTAGTTTTGAGTTATATGTAGTGGTAGGTATAAGCAACTTCTGATTGGTCTACACTGAAATATAGTTTTTGGGACTTGGGAGTTCTTAGTCAATTTGTAGAATAGAGATTTTTCTTCAGTTCGTGTTCTTATAAAGCTGCTTCATTCAGATATCTGTTCCTCCGCTCAATACATCCTAGTCGTCGAGAAAGAATCAGGTATTTATTGTTTCTCTTGAGAATTTTAAAATTTTATTTCTTCTTCCCTTGACTCCACCTCTTTCCTAAACCAAATCATGCAGTTTTTCAAAGATTAGCAAATGATCAATTTTGTAGCAACAACCGCTGCATTGTTGTAACAGTAAGCACACATGCCCTCACTCAGATCTTCTAGAAATTATCATTAATCTTCACTTTTGCAGGGAAGAGGCTATCCAGATATCTCCACTCGAAGGTATTCATTCTTCACATTATCTGAATAAAGCTAAGTTTCTTGGTATCCTCATGTACATTTTGAGGCTCCCTCTCTGCATTGCATGTCACATTTATGCTTATATGAATTTGTTAATGCTATAGGTTCTTGAGACTTCTTGTTGATAAGCTTTGCATTCCTATATATTGCCTGATGGACGCAGATCCATATGGATTTGACATTCTGATGACATATCGATTTGGCTCCATGGTAAGGGTAATTTGTTTGATAGTTGTTGCATTGCATTTTTTTATTGAGGTCAGTTACTAGCAAAATGTGCCTGTCTACACTAAATATATTCTTCAGTTTACTTCTTGATTAATTTTTTTCTTTGTTCATCTCACTGTTATAACCCAAGCAAATGGCCTATGATGCGAGGTTTCTCCGCATACCAGAAATTTTCTGGCTTGGGACATTCACTTCTGATTCTGAAAAATATGCCATTCCTACGCAATGTCTTCTTCCTTTGACAGATGAAGGTAAAACTGCATGATACTCGCACCAAACTCATGCACTACAAGTTTCTAATCAGCCAAATTTATGTCAACTTCTTAATTGCCTTCCATTTTTCTACACAACTCAGATAAGAAACGGACTGTAGCCTTGCTACAAAGATGCTACCTACAAAAAGAGGAGTCGGAATGGAGGTAAGAAGTTTAATTTGTTTGTTGTCATATATTATGGTTAATTAATAATTACTCTTATCTAGGTCTAAGTTGTTTTGTTTCCATCATGTCAGATCAGAACTAGAGTTGATGCTGCACAAAGGTGTAAAATTTGAGATTGAAGCATTGTCAGCAAACTCACTTTCCTTTTTGTCGGAGGAATATCTACCTTCTAAAATTAATGGTAAAGTATATTTGTGGAATAAAAGCAAGAACATGCTAAATAATAACTTACTATTATGCAATGAAATATTGTAAGAGTTGGAAGCAATTAATACACTTCGAAAGTAGTTTTTGTTTCTACTATCCATTTTAGATAGGGGTAATCTGTATTGCTATAGAATGGGATCCAATGATGCTTTTGCTTGCAGTTTTATATTTTTATGGTCGTTATCACATCTCGTTTTTTTATAACTCCACATGCCTTAGACTAATTTTACCATGTGTGTGCATTAACTGGAGAAAGAACTTCAATTACAAATTTAGCACTGATATCAACATCGTATTTTAGTGGTGTTTACACTTATGCAGAGTGGGAAATCTATAATTTTCTAGCATAATTACTACATTATATGATATATCTAAACCACCATAATAGTACCGTCACTCTAAACCATGACAAGTTGCTGATGTTCTTCAATCCTTATCTCCTCTTTTGTTCTTCTGATAAACTCTTCAAACTTTCTGTTCAACTCTTCTGTGCTCATCCTTGCTACTGATCCCTCTTCACCTTCATCTTTTGCAGCCATAATGCAGTTCTCGCTACTATCTGACAGTTCAGCATTTCCCGACACTGGAACTTCCCGTTGTTCTTCTGCTTCAGTTGCCGGCTGTATCTGATTGGTGCCGGTAACTTGTTCTTGTTGATGTAAACTGTCAAGGCTTTCGTTTTTGTTTCTGCTTGATGATGACTTCTTGAGGATGATGACTAGAATTCCATTGAACAAGAGAAATATCCAGTTTTTATCGTTGATGTGGGCAAAGATTTGGGCTGGGAAACTGGAGATGTGGGAGATGAATGATTGGAGAAACAAATACAGCCAAGAGGGGTTTGACAAGAAGAAACTGAATATAGAGAATGAGATGATGGCTTTGGTACATTTCTTCAGAAACTGATAGGTTTGACCTTTACTGCTAATTTTTGAACCCGTTATTTTCTCCATTCGTTTCTTTCTCGTTAAACTTTACTCCCCTTAGCTATATAAGATTTGAAGGAAAATGAAGTTCATATAAGAAATGTAAAAGCTTAGGTTGATTTGTCAAATATAGAAGCAAAAGCTAGAATCAATTTTGCTACTGTAAATATAGCTCTTTCTATTTACCTATACTTGTGTTTTCTTGTGGAGTTGCTAATGGTCTGCAGGTAATATATGCGTTACTTAGCACTTGTGTCTTTTGTGTTTGTTTTTTTTGCTGAAATGTCTTTTTTTTTTTTTTTTTTTTGGTTTTCCGCTCTAGTTCAGCGGTTAGGGGACTCCCCTACTAACCTTACATCTAGAGTTCGAGCTACGTGGGTGACTCTCCCAACAAACAATTTTTAACCTCCACCAAGTCTCGAACTCGAGACCTTATGTTGGGTGGTTGGGGTCTCGTACCACTCGACCACATGCTTGTTGGTTGTCTTTTGTGTTGTTGATAAGAAAGGAGAAAATGAAGTTGTAGTAAGAGGAATAGGTTCTTACATTTAAAAAATATACGTCCTTCTAGAGTTTTTGCACAAGGACTCAAGGAGTATAGACAAAAAGACTTTTATTCAACTTTACCATTTCGCTTTAGTTTCATTAGTCACACTTTAAAATATAAGAACTAGTGTTGGTTATGAATTTGAACATTCTAACTTTCAGCGGTCTATTTGAACCGGATAATTTATAGTCATCAATATCTTTGCCTCTTCTTACATGCAGAATATTTAAACTTCCATCAGTATCTTTGTCCATCTTTTGTCAGAATATTAGTAAAACTTTTAGAGCATCTTCAACAATGAAACTCTAATGGGTTTCATTACTTATTTTTTTATTCATTTCTCCCTTCCACATCATCTTATGAAATCTATTTTCTACATTCATGTTTATTCACTTGAAACTCTGAATTTCATTATACATCATCACATGTCATCAATAACATTAAAAAATTAAAAATATTTTCACCACCATAACACCATCTTTTACCACCTCCATGCTTCTCTTTTTTTTAAGACCTCCATGTTTCTCTAGCACTACCATTCATCGCCGGCGAAAAATGCATGAGAAGTTTCAAATAATAATAAAATTCTACGGAGTATATTTTTTGGTCTTCACTTGCATTTACTTCTGGATTTAAAAATTTATTAAGGCTCTGTTCGGCAAAATAGAGCTTATTGATAGCTTTTTGATAGCTTATGTAGTAGTAGCTGAAGATAAAGCTGAAGATAAAGCTGAATATGTAGCTGAAGCTTATTTAATAGCTGAATTTAATAACTGAAGCTGAAGGTTATTTAGGTAGCTGAATTTGACAAATAAAAAGTACGTGTTCGGGAGAGTAGCTGAAATTTTATAAAAGTATATGGTAAAATTACCGAAAAGGGTATGAATGATAAATAAAAAGTTATTACGTTAAATAAATAAATAAAAATTATTTATATAGATAATGATGATGATTTGGGTTGCTATTGAGCCAAATCTGAGCCCAATTCAGGCCCAACATTTAATCCAAGCCCAAATTAATATTTAAGCATAAAAAATGTCTACCAGTATCTCTATCTTCTCGATGTTTCTCAAGAGAAGCATATCTCAAACCCTAATCGATACAACTGATCTTCTATTTCTCAATTCTCAAGCCAAATCCCCTCTTAATTCTCCGGATCTTACTCCTCCTGCAACAAATTCGGCTTTGCCGGGGCCAAATTGTCTGTATCCGACGCCGAATTTCACAACCGACTCAATTTCCAGGTCGAATAGAAGTTGTTGGTCTTCGAACTTGTATCACTCCCAACGCCAATAATCAAAGCCGTGACTGGCCACGCCGCTGCCGTCGTCGGATTCATGCTGGGCTCCAACGACTATGTTCTGATGAGGAAGGAATTCAATCATTTGGCCAACTAGTGATGGGATTGCAGTGAAGTTCATGAAACTTTTTGCCGATTTAGTATTAGATAGATTTGTGGATGTTGGATGATCTTCATTTGTGCTTACCTCACTTTTCAATTTCAGGCGTATCGAGGGAAATTTGATGGATTTGAGAGGGCAAAAATGGAATGAATAGAGTGAAGTTTCTAATAAGCTAGCTTAATTTTATCAAAAATTCACTAGTAATGTTGAAGAGCAACGTTTTGGTTTTTGGTTGAATTTTAAGCTAGCTTATATGGTAGGAAATTTGAAGGTGCCAAACAGGGCCTAACATAGTTTGAATGGGTCAAAACCCCAATTCCACTTGTGCTGAACCATACGATGTCCAATTTAGGGTTCGTTTCATAATCGGGGATAGAAGCTACAGGCGGAGGAGAAAACGAGAGTTTCTGCATTCGGCGGCGGCCTTAGATTTTACAGCTATATTTGTCAGAATTGGGTTTCTACTGCTTAAAACCGGGCGATTCTAATTACACTCGACAGATTGCCGGATTGAATGACCACTTTCATTTTCCGGCGGAGCTAATAGTCGCTCACCGCGCGGCACTTAACACCGCCCCTGACGAGGCGAATTTGTCGTGTGCCAAGTCAAGTAATCCTAACATGCAAACTAAGTAATATAGTGCGCAAGTAAGGGTCGAATCCCAAGAGAATCAGTTTATCAAATTCTTAAGTTATCACAATGACTAACCAATAAACGTAACCAAAGGGGGGTTTTTTGTGGTTTTGATACGAAGTATCGAATGTCAACTTGGTTATAAAAAGATTAAGCGAAGTGTTCCACTTAGCGATTATCCACAATTAGATTAACAAGTTGATCTGAAAATCCTTTTTATCCCTATGTCAAGTTCTCAAGTGATCGTTCTAATTCTTGTTCTTGAATAGTTATTAGTCCAACTAGTCCTAATAACCCTTACTCGATTATAACCTCGAAACTATCAAAGTTCAATAACAAAGTAGCAATGCATTCAGGAATAGATAGATACATGCAATATCATGGACAACTAGTCGGATACTCGACATGTACTCAACTCTCTTCTCTAATAACAATCACAACTAGTTCATGCAAATAGATTGTGCTACACAACAAGTATGATAATTCAACTAGAAGTATCAAACTCTAGCAATATGAACAAGACACAACTAACTTAGGTGATCAATCTAAAGTAGTAAATCTAGTTCATCGACAATACAAACAAGAGAGTTGAGACAATCAAAGAGTAGACAAAAGGAAAGGATAAACTCACAACTTGTTGAATCCAAAAGCTTCAAACGCCAAGTGAAAACAAAGAACCTTAGCAACTCATAAGTTTGTGAAATACTCTCCAAAAACTTAAGCAAAACAAAGACTAGATGATCAAGGATGATCATCCACTACCTATATAGTATCAACTGATGTAACACCCGAATTAAGGTCCTAAAAAACGTATGGAAAGTTACAGAATTAAACACAAATTACTTCAAATGGCAAAGACATCAATTTGATTCTTCTGTCGAGGAACCGCACCCGCGGGTTGAGAGCCGCGGGCGCGGTTTTGAGTTTCTTCAGATTCTCTGGATGGCAGAGGGCCGCGGGCGCGGCTTGAGCTTTCTCGAAAGCTTTGGCTGAAGGTGAGACCCGCGGGTGCGTCTTGATACCCGCGGGTGCGGCTTGAGCTTTCTCGAATCTTTCTCTGAGGATGAAACTCGCGGGTGCGGCTTGAGACCCGCGGGTGCGGCTTGAGACCCGCGGGTGCGGCTTTGTTGTCTGAGGCAGAACCTGCTGATTTCTTCAAGTCTTCGTCTTCGTCTTCGTCTTCAGCAGCTTCTTCCTTATGCTTCAATGCTTCCAATGCTTGTATCATCTCTTGGAATCTCGTATGTAAATCTTTTCTCGAACAGCTCCATGATACAGATTACATAGAAACAAATAACATAATCCTATACAAAACTAGCTAATAATCCATAGTTGCGGTATGTAAAACACCGCTTATCAGCCCCATAGCTCACGAATTCTGCATTCGTGAGGTTTTCTTAACATTAATTAGGACCGGTTTAAATAAATAAAATATATATGAGGCGACCGGTTCAGTAATAAATTGAACCGGTTCAGTAATTAATTATATGGACCGGTTCAGTAATTAATTTTTCGGATATCCGGTTTTGAAATGATAATCCGGTCTAGCATGTACAGACATCACGAATGCTGAATTCGTGAGGTGTTAGAGCATAAATTTGCAGTTTTGTCAGGAAACTAGGTCAGGAATCTAGGGCTAGGATATCTTCGCATTTTGAGGAAAATACAGACCTCGCGAATTCATAATTTGTGAGCTTGTACATAATGAATTCGCAGTTTTGTCAGGAATCTAGGGAATGGATATGATCGCTTTCCCGAGGAAAAAGGATCGAAGACCTCGCGAAATTAGAATTCGGCTACTTTGCATGCCCTAATTGATTTAGTCGGGTATATATATAGTGTACGTGATGGTAAGGTTGGGAGAAGAGGAAGGAAGAGAGTAGGAGAAGAAGAGAAAGGAGAATCGACATTATTTCAAATAAGAGATTCGATAAAAGAAAAGAAGACAATTATGGTAAGTTACATAATGTACTTGTAATTTAATTGTTTAAGTCAATATTTTAGTTTTGTGAATGTATATATATATAAATACATTGTATGTTAGAATACGTATCCAAGATTACAATTTTTTAAGAGTGTAAAACGTCATGATGTGTACGTACATATTGTACTGTAATTTAGAGGTGGTGAAGCTAATATTTGTGTACTGTATTTTTAGAAATGGAGTTAGAAAGTAAAATGTTGTAGATGAATTTGAAGTAAAATATGCATCCCGAATTGAGGATTCGGGAGTATGATTTATCCCTTGCGAATTTAGGATTCGCGAGGTAGTTAAGAATACACATTGTTCTGTTTTAGCATTATTTATGTTATTTTAACGGAATTATTTAATAAAGCGGAGTACAAAGTTCATGAGTTATATTGCACATCGTTATTTGTAGGAAGACTACACATCGTTATTTGAAAACGATTATGTGTGGAATAACAAAGAAGATGTGTTATGTTGGGCACGTGAAATCGGTACAGAGAACAACATGGTCTTAATAATTGACCGTTCAGGAGAGAACTATGTGAAGCTTACATGTGATAAATATGGGGCTTATCGTGGGGTAAAAAATTTGTTGATTCGCAACCCGATGTCCAAAAAAGGTATGTGTCCGTTTCGCCTCCATTGTCACTGTGAGGATAACGAATGGACATTGAGAGTGGTGTGCGGGTGTCACAATCACCCCCTCCCAGGAAGACTGGTGGGTCATGCATATGCCGGAAGAATGAACGAGGAACAGAAAAGGGATATCATTTCTTTGATAAAAGCGCATGTGAAGTCGGCGAAGATTTTTTTATTTTTGGCAGCGAAGCATGGTGGACGGATGATTACGTCGAAGACTCAAATTAAAAATATGTGTTACACTCTACGTCTTAAGGAGATGGATGGAAAATATGTAACAGAGTTTACACAAAGTTGGTTGTTGGAGAGGGGTTATATGGTACGATCTCGTGCTATGTCACACGACAACGACATAATTCAAGATTTTTTTTGGGCAAACCCGAAGTCGTTGTTTTTGTTGCGGTTATTCCCATATGTCATCATCATGGACGCTACGTACAAGACGAACAAGTATGATAAGTGTATATGTTTTTGTTTAATTTGAATAATTTGTTAGAAAGTGTGTAGTAATAAATATTATGTGAAAATGCAGGTACAATATGGCGTTGTTGGAGATTGTAGGGTTTACTTGCACCGGGAAGACGTTCAACGTTGCGTACTCGTTCATGGCACGAGAGAACTTTGACCACTACAGGTGGACTCTCTTGAAGGTGAAGGAAATGTACGATCACATTGGACAAAGTCCTGGAGCGATTGTGACGGATCGTGATCTGGCGGAGATTAAGGCAATTGCTGAGGTATTTCCTAATGCAAAACACCTATTGTGTTGGTTTCATATACTGTGTAACTGCAAGGCACAAGTAAAAACAGCAACGGGAAACCATAATTTTGCTGAAGCGTTTGGGAATAGTTGTAGAGGTGTATTCAACTCTAAATCAGTAGAGACGTATAATGTCTGTGTCGCTGAGATAAGGAAGAAGTATCCAGGCTTTTATCCTTATTTAAACGAGATGTGGTTGTCTCCTTACAAAGAGCACATTGTATGGGCATGGACGGACAATATATTTCATTTGCTTACGAGGACAACGAATAGGTATTACTGTTGTTATTTATGTATGTGTTGAATTTGTATATATAATCATGTCTTACAATTATTGATATTAATTATTAATCTGTATTGTAGAGTTGAAGGTGCTCACTCGAGGTTGAAAAATTTCATAGACAACAGTGTTGGTTCGTTTAACACCATAGCACAAGAGATCCACTCAACTATCTTAATTCAGATTCTGGGTATTCAACGGAAAATGGAAATGGATGTCAATACCAGACTCTCCAAAGTTATTCGCATGGAAGGAACTGGGAAGTATACATATTATGTGGAGCTCGTAAACAAGGTTTCAACTGATTGTATGAATATACTTATGGATACCATGGATAGGATCGAGAATCCTTCCAAGGGTTTCCGCCCTCATGCGTGCAGCGATAGATGGTGGAGAAATGTAAGAGGCCTTCCTTGTGCACATGATTTGTACAACTACATGAGTATGGGGGTGCCAATTCCTTTAGGGGAAATTCACGACTTCTGGAAACAAATTGTTTGGCATAAACCACCAGAAGGATATACAGTCCCCCTAGATGAGGAAAATGAGGTGAACAATGGTTGCAGACGTCCTTTGCAAGAGCCGCCATCGGGATATAATAAAAAAAAAAGGCAGGCCACGTATGACTCAACCTGAGAAGAGGGAGCAGACTTGGTATGAGCATGTATCAGGCAATGATAATATAGGTCGGGGGAGGTACAGAAGGCCAAAAGGGGAGATATTTGTGGAATCCGACGAAGAATTTGAGGACGAGGATGACTTGGAAGACGAAGAATTTGAATCCCACTCTGACACTCCTTTACTACGAGCATGCACTTTCACAACCTTTTTCATCTGTATGACATGAATCATTTAGCATTAACGGTAAATATCTGTAGCAGTAAAAGAAATGAAGTGACGTTGTAAAAAAAATTCATTGACATACCACTGCGTCGTTTGTATTGTTCCATAGGAAACGTTCAAAATGTGTGTTGAAATCGCGCAATAACGAACTGTCTGCAGGGCCGCCAAGGTACTCAGTTTGCCGCATTTCATCGGCGTCTAACTCAACGTGACTTGCACTAGTAGATCTTTGCATTGTAGGTCCACTCCTTTGGGGAGTGTCTCCAACAGCAGAACAACTCCTCCTTGCTCTTACAGTAACTGGAGTAGTGCTTCCCATCATAACAGTGTCTTCCTGAGGTAACGGAGCTTCATTTACGGTGCTACGTGATGGAGGGTTGTTCATGTTCCGACGGGAATCTCTAGACGAGCCCGCTCTGCTAAATAGGTTATGCGTTGAATCCTGAAACATCATATGAATACATACACGAAATTTACATCCACACAGATTTCTTATATTTAAATTAAGTGAACTACATAGGGACTCCATATTACTTACCCATAACCGAGTTCGAACACTAGATCGTTCATTTCTAAGAGGAGGTGGACCAGGGCCATCATGCGTTCTTGACATCTTCTAATATGTTCTGAATCTTTTTCTACACTTCGGGACTACATTTATAACCATGCAGTTAGACAATTGTATAAATACAATTTTTTTTACCTCACAATGTTATCCTGAATCCTGAATTCGTGTAAAAAAGGATAGTATCCGACACGGTCTTTTCAGAGATTTCAGATGTTGCAGTGCCTCGATTACGGAAAAAGCACAAAGTTTCTGAATCCTGGATTCGGCAACTTTGGCCATCGAAGCACAAAGTTGTCGAATCCTGGATTCGGCAACATTGTGCTTTTTCCATAATCGAGGCACTGCAATATCTGGAATTTAGCTCAATTCGTGAACATTGTGCTTTTTCAGAATCGTTAGTACATCTTTTTCCGTAATCGACACGGTCTTTTCTACGATGCTAATGGAGTTGTTGTAGTGAAACACCTCCCGGTGAAGGAGTAGTTAAATTTCCGGTCTTATTTGCTTATGATTGTAATGCACTTTAATTTCTGTTCAACTTTTTTAATTATCCTGCGTTTTTTCCAATACTGCTTTTGTAATATTAATTATCAATATGAAATTGCTTTCTATCTCCTATAAATACACAATCTATATCCCGAATTCAGAATTCGGAATTCGGGAGGTTTCATGTCAATTACCCTTACCCTACGAGTTGTGAATTCGGGAGATGTCATATTCATTGCAGCCTATTAATACGCCTTAGATGGTAGTTAGTATACTCACATTCACCACAACATTACTTTTTCCAAAATACTTTCTGAAACGCATTTATAATGGCTTTGAGGTACGGAAGCAGCAACGGTAGGAGCAACGGTAGGAGCAACGGTAGGAGCAACGGTCATGCAACGGTAATTACCTAAGTTCGTTTTACTTACCTAATTTTTTTCTTAAGTTCGTTTTTCTTAGCTAATTTTTTTTTTAGAAAATACTTGACACATTGAATTCGCAGGACGACGTTCCTTTTAGTTGCCCTTACACCGAATGCTCGTTTTTCATCCCACATAATGACTTGTACAACCACTTACACTTCGTTCATGGAGACGCTAAGTATGATCTTACCCGACACTTCCAGTTTGTGATGAGAAGAACCGATGCTTTTGAGGTGTTCCTTGACGAGGACGAAGATTCCAATATCTTCGTACTTGACACCAAAACTATGGAAATTAGTTCAATTGCTGACATGAACAACGTAGCTGACCCTCCCACATGGCTTGGTACCTTAGTTATTAAACGAACCTTTGGTGCGTTTTGGTATTGTCCACTTACGAACTACATTCGGTCTAATTCTGAGCTTTTCTGGGAAGGTGGTTCAATCCATACAAGTGACAGTGTAGCTAGGTCACAGATCCTAGCCCTATTATATGATGAGTATGAATGTTTGTTTGTGGAACATGTCCCCGGGGAACACTAAAGCACTTTGAGATCTTGCTTAAGAAGTTTGTAACGCACTTTCCTTGTATTTCAGTTACTAATCTTATGTAGCAGCTCTTTTTTTATTTACTACCCACGTACAAAGCTTTTTTTAAATACTAAACTTACCCACGAATGCAGAATTCGCCAGGTATTACGAATGCACAATTCGGGATATCTGGGTTCATTCTGCATTTTCAGAAACACTTTCTTTTTTTACGTAGTGTATTTAATTAATTTAAGTTGAAAAATAAGAACTCATCTTCGAACAACTACTGTTTCAAACACCGTTAACATTAATGAAGAAAAAAATTTTGAACTACTTTAATTTGTAAGAGACAATGTTTGTAACGAACATAACGTTTTACCGAAAAACGCAAATAACGTGTTCAACACCAAAATGTGACGTACTAATACATCAAATGTAATATGTATCATCAAATAAACCATGTCTTATCGAACACAAAAGTTAAATGTCTAAAACCCGAAACATACAAAAAACAAGTATCCATAAACATCAGACGATAAAAACATGAAAAACGTCAAACATCATCATCAAGGCCTGCATCATCAAGATCTTCCTCGGGGTCTGCCCCACCTGCTGCCTCGGCTTCTGCGCGCTCCTCCACCATACGAGATGACTCCCCTCGCTCATATATAGATGGAATGCTGGGTCCGGGTGTCGAAGAAGTCCCGGGATCCATCTGTGTCGCCCTAACAAGAGGAACATCATCAGTGGCAAGTTGCAAAATATTTCTCAACTGTTCCTTGCAACAAGGAGGGACTATCTGCAGCTGTCTCTCGACGTAGGAAGTAATAAGAGCAAGACGTTGTAATTAAAGAACAATAACTACGTAAGTAGATGTAAACTCTATAATAAAATATTGTAACACATGATAATAAAACAAACTTACCCGATGAGTATCAATAAACGGCGAAGGAACAACATCGGGAGGGGCCTGCCTCTGTGAAAACCGACTGACATATGGATGTGATATCTGGAGGTACCAGTCTAAGTATGCAGGATCCACCGACCAAGGATGAGAAGCTACGGGGCTCTCCAGAATGTACGGACAGAGATGGTCTTGCATCCTCTCCCAACGATCCCACTCCTCAGCAAACTCCACAATATACTTGTTCTTCCCGCGTTTATTAATTGGTCGAGAGACCCGTGATGGTGGAATAGGATCTAGTGGTCTGCTCTACTGTCGTCCGAACTGACGTACCACCCTATCCGGCATATAGGGCTCTTGAATATCGAGGAACCTCAACGTTCCTCGATATGTAGAGGCCCTAAACCGGTCAACAAAATCTAGTTGGCCGTAAGGCATCCAACATATCTACAAGATTACAATGCAAATGTAAAAAGTTAACAATTTGCCAAGTTCAAATAATGTACGTATACAACTAGTCGTTAAACAATACTTACATCCTCTGGTCGATACTCATCCAGAATCCGCCTGTAAACATGGGGGCTCAACTCGTGTTGGGTAGCAGTCCTGTCGGTGTGGTAAAGGGATGCGCGTCTCTCATCATCACCTGCCATATCACGCTGGAAGTTCAGGTTCCCCGGGAAGTAAATGAAGTACATCCATATCCAAATCTGATACAATTAATGCAAATCGTTAACGTCAAACAACTTTACAAGTGTATATCACTTCTACTATTACTACGTACCTGTAAAAGATAAGGACAACCGCCGAAACCAACCACTCCACTCCACTCCAAGCCGTATCGACTACTCTCGTCGGATCGTCAAATAATGGCAACAAGCGGGTCTGCAGAAGGGTGGTGCTCTTGTCCACAAACAAACTACTGGACATAAGATACCACAAATATCCAGCGGCTATGCAATCAGGATCATCCTCGTCCTCAATCATCTGCAACACGTGAGGCCAAAAACTACAAGCCCTTACCCGACCCTGCCTCAGAGGCCCTGTCATGTTCCACTTATCTAGTAGGGACACATAACTGGGATCAACTCCGAACATGTACCCAAACAGATCATTACAATACCTCATCTCTTGCATGGCATTAGCAAATGGACCTGTAGTCGCAGGTAATCCCTCAATAGAAAGGCCCAAAATCATTGCTACATCATGCAGCGTAATCGTGATCTCTCCCCAAGGAAAATGGAAGTTGTCCGTCTCCGGGTGTCAGTGCTCAATGAACGCTCCAATGAGGTTTTGATTCACAAACCCATATTGCAAATCCCTGTTACGTGTCAACCTCGTCTGCTCAGCGATCCGGAACCAAGAACCAGGAGGAGGATCCTGTGGTAAGTACGGCCTAAAACGTCCAAAATCAGTGGGCCGGGTGTAGCATCGGGTTCTCCGTGTGAACTCCCGTGGGGGATCGCCTGCTAGTTCCTCCTTTGCAATCTTATGAGCAATGTGCGCCTCGAAACTATGCAAAACAGGATCGGGCAGAACGGGAGGAGGAGGTGGTGTATCAACTGGTGTAGAAGGTTGGGGGTCAGCCCTAGGAGGAGACTGAAGAACAAGACGTCCATCATCAAACCCAATCGGTGATCCATCCACAATACGCAGGGACTGTGACTGCAACTCAACAGGTGCAGTGGAAGTAGAGGGCTCAACTGAAGCAGGAGGCACACTCATAAAGGGTACTATTGGAGGCTGTGAAAAAGACGGGTCGTCATTACAAATATCATCTAAGCCAGGGCCTACTGATGACTGCACCTGATCAGAAGCGACAGGCCTACCCCTACCGCGACCTCTACGCCCCCGGGGTGAACCAACACCCCCTCTAGACCCACCTCTCTTGCGGCCCGAAGCCGTGACTATACGCTCGGAAACTCTTCTTCCATCAGGAAGCAATCTCCTAATTTTACCAGCTATGGCCTAAATTTTTTACATTTCTTATACTAATTAGTTATTTAAACACGCACATGTCTATTAATATAACATTCTGTACTAACGTTTTTAATATCTTTTTAAATGCAATCAATTCAACTTAACGTTTTAATCTCTTTTCAAATGCAACTTATGTTGTTACTAGTTTTCCTTTTTACAACACTATAAATTAAATGCTAAATAATTACATTTAACGATTTTGCTTCATACCTACATAATTACACTATTTATACCATTTATACAATTTTTACCGTTTTTAAAACTTCATAATTAAATGCTAAATAATTTTTACAACTTTTAATTACACTATTTACACTATTTATACTTTTACTTACACTATTTATACTTTAATTACTATTTTATATCATGCCAAATATATACATTTACTATTTTATATCATGCTAAATAATTAAAACTTTTATATCATGCCAGATATTTACATTTACTATTTTTAATAACATTTCAAATACTACTTTAATTACTAGGATAAAACATTTAAAACTTATTAATTTTACATACCGCGTCGGAAATCCGTCGGGCTCTTTTCGGAGGAGGGGGATCAGCAATTAATTCTTCCGCCATCTTCATCGCCTCCGCTCCGACCCTTACTGCAATGCTTATCGGGTCACCCTCAGATTCGGTTTCCTCAGAGCTCCCGATTTCTAGATTCGGGTGCCTCTGCCCATATTCATCTTCTTCTTCCTCCCCTACCGCAACCTTCCCCTTCCTCCTTTCTTCCTCAACCACTTCGTCTTCAACCTCCATATTCCTGACTCCATCTTCTTCCTCCACCACCGCCGCACCCAAAGATCCACATCTCGCTAAAATATTCCCGGATTCCGTGAATTTTCCCTCACCGGCGCCGGCCCTTCCACCATCCAAGCCCGTCTCTTCTCGTCGCATCTCTCCTCCCGAATCCGCCTGTGCTTCACACCGCTCCTCTTGCCTCGGACATACTCCTCCGGCCAAACTCGCCTCCCATTCCATCTCACCCGATTTTGCAACATCGCCTACCGCCGGATCTACTCCTCCCACCAAACCGGCCTCCAATGCCTCAGTAACTTCTCCCACCGACCCGGGCTCCATCGTCTCCTCCCGATTCGGGCCAACTGCCGGATCTACATCCGACCCTCCTCCTCTACTCGGATCTGCAACTTCTTCTCTAGCCACCGTATCACCGCCTCCGTTCATCTCTCTCGATTGCCTAATCACCTCTTCAATTGAAATATCCGGAGGCGATTCGTCGAAAAAATTGCCGGCCAATAATCCAGACCACCAATGGTTGTCCATTAATTTTTTGGGATGATGAAAAGACGTCGAGTTCACGATTCGGATGGTTACTTATAGGAATTTCATCGGGTTTTTTTAACCTATTTTAATCTCTCCCGAATTCACAATTCGGGAGGTTCAAATTCAAATTTCAAATTCCACAGTCAAACTTGCATTTACGAGGTAGATCCAATTTCCGAGATTTTTTACTGTTGTTAGGATCTCACGAATTCAACATTCGTGAGGTTTTCTTTCACAAATCGGAAGATTTTTTGTCAGGATTTTATCTGTTTTTTTTAACTTAGTTTCATTCCTCCCGAATCCACAATTCGTGAGGTTATAATTCAAATTTCAGGATTTTACGGTCAAACTTGTTCTTACGTGGCAGTTACAAGCTCACGAATGCTCAATTCGTGATGTTTGGTTTCAAATTTTGAACTTCGAAACCCGGTTCAATACCCGATTTCTCATTTGCCCAAACAGGTTCACTATTTCTGGTTCAATACTTCTGGTTCACTACATCCGGTTCACTATATCCGGTTCCCTAATTCTGAACCGGTTTTTTTATATTTCTATTTTCCACGCTCACGAATTGTGAATTCGAAAACTTATATAAATAGTTTAATTCCGCGCGTCGCCCAACTCCGCGTGGAGCTGACCGACGCGCGAAATTTAAAGCCTGACACAGTGCGTGTGTCAGGAGTGCAATAAGCCTTTTCGTTGAAACCCAAATGCAATAATTACATTGATTCACTAAATTAATCTGACATTTTTCTTACATTTCCTTTTAAATTAAATGTTATGAAACCCAAAGTTTTATTGTTGAAGATGACCTTACAAGGAATAAGGCAATAAGCTGCTTTGCTTGGTATTATTCTATGAATAAAATGTCTATCTATCACACAATAAAACTTAGTAATATGAAACTGTGGATTGCAAAATTATTCAAAGTATCTCAACCCACATTAGATCCAAGGATTCAGTGGTTGAGATATTGCGGTGGCTATGAAAAGGGAAGAAACTTGTTCAGTAGATTGGCCAACTCCGCAGAGATTGAGTTGTTTGGTGTATGATTTCATAATGATGACAGTTTCCAGCTTTTATGTTTTTCAGATTCTTGTAATTACAAAGTTTAGATTCAACCACGGAAACTTAGTGTTTGTTCGTTTGGGTGAATGTATAGGGATTGTAATTCATGAGAATTGAATTAAGGTGATTTGTAATATAGGGGATTTTGAGAAAATGTGTTTGGTTAAAATTTGCAATAAATAGATCAAAATGGGGGAATTTAATATTGCATGTGTAAAAATGGAAAAAGTGAATTACCTAGGGATACTAGGTAAGATCAATTTTCACATAATGGAGGAATTGAAAATTTGGAAATCAAAATCCCAAATTTTCACAGAGTTCTTTTTCAACCAAACACAAATATTCATTTCTATTTCCTGCAGATTTTTAATTCTTGCGATTTTAGCCTCCAACCAAACAAACACTTAAGCAATAATTGTTACAGTGATAACTTACATGTTAAATAATTTTATTAGTATCTTGAAATATGTAAAGATTTTGACCGAAATAAATCACTCAATGGATAAAACGGGTGGGCCAAGTAGTCGAGTAATAGAATGGAGGAAATCTTAATTTATAGGATTTGGATAAATTGTGTTTGGTAGAATTTTAATAATCTATATAAATTAAAATGGAAGAAATAAAGATTCTGTAATTAAAAAAGGGGGAAATGGAACTCACCTATGAAGAGTAAGTAAGTACATTTCTTGTGTTATGTAGGAATTGAATAACTGCCATCAATTAATTCCATGATTTTTTTCAAAAAGTGTCATTTTCATGATCTACACAAAACAAAATCTCTCCCCATCTTACAATGAATGGATTTGAAAATTAAGCCTATCACCAAAAATAAACGGGTGACTCCTTTGCACCACTGCACAATTAAAATATCCTGAAGCGGGGTTAACAATGCATAGTCGAAATGTATAATGGTTAGATCTCAAGCATGCTCGTTTGAACAGGTCAAAAAGTTTTCGCTCTCTATAGCTGATGTAAGGGTAATTTCCATTAGTTTGGTTATTAGCCATTTATCAGATCACTTGTACTTAGGCTTACTTAGGAACTCGTTTATGTTGTAATGGGCTTGTGTTGGTCCAGTAGAAGGATAGGCCCATATCTGTAACAGATGCCCAAGACTCGACCCGACCCGCTTGGAGGAAACCGGGGCTCTGCGTGTCTTGTTTGAAGCTTGGGTATATAAGCTTCTAACCCTGTTCTCTCGCCTCACTTCTTACCTGCTTCGTCAATGTTCATCTGAGAAAGAGAGAGAGATCTGAGAGAGTTCTTGAGGGAGATCAACGTTGGCTTGATTCTTCTTCTTCGCCGAAGCAAATCTCTTGTTGGTGGTGGTCCAAGCTTGAAGACGGTGGTCTTGGCTAGTGGAGAAGCTCTGAGATCGCGAACTCGGGTGCTCAGTGTGGGCTAGGGTTCGAAGTCTTGCTAGTGACTGCGAAAGAGGGTACTTCTATCTCTTGCTTGCATCTTGTTTCTGTAGTTGTAAGCCTTTGTGTTTGGATCTGTTATACGTTGTATGCTCTCTGTAAGACCTTCACCTTTACATAGTGGATTTGGCTTCCTATCTTGAGGCCACGGGGATGTAGGCTGAGTCCAAACCTCGTTCGGACTTCCTATCTTAAGATTACTTTTGTGTATTCTTGGTTCGATCTGTCATCAATCGATCTCACAGATTGGTATCAGAGCCAGGTTCCCTCGTTCTGTGTTTTCTGGATCTTGTGTGATCTTAGAAGTTCATTTCTAGGGATCTTTGGTGCTTTGATTGATTTCTGGTATTTTGCTTCCGCTCAGTTATTGTTGACTGATCTTCCCTTGACTTGCATGTAGGTTTTGCTAGGTCTTTTGTGTAGGATCTAGTCTACTTGCTTTGTAACTTGAGATAACTTGGTGATATTTCTATTACTAAGGCTATCTGAGTAGTTACCCGAGGATTTTCTTGGTTTATTGTGTTAATTCAAGAATTACTGAAGTGCTTTATCTTGTTTTGTCTACTGAAAAGTACCTGACTAACTAGTGTGTTGATTCAGGTACCATGACAGACAATAACATAAGGATGAAGCCATTTGATGGAACCACTGACTTTGCAATGTGGCAAGTGAAGATGAAAGCCATATTGATCAAGGAAAAGGTGTCTAAAGCCATTAAAGGTGATTATATGGCTGAGACTTCAATTGCTAGGCAGCTGGAGATGGATGAAATTGCCCATTCAGAAATCATGATCAGATTGTCTGATGATGTTGCTCGACAGGTGGTAAATTTCAAAACTACTAAATCTCTATGGGAAGGTTTAGAATCTCTTTACTTGACTAAGTCCATGCCCTCTAGGATATCTTTACTGTGCAGATTATTTACCTATAAAATGGATTTGAATCTGACCTTGAATGATAACTTAGATAAGTTTCTTATGATGACTCAGGACTTAGAAAGATGTAATGAGAAAATTGAAGAGAATCACCAAGCTGTTATTCTTCTTAACTCCCTGCCTGCTCAGTTTGACAACTTTAAAGATGTTATTCAGTTTGGAAATGAATCTTTAACTAAACACAAGATCATTGAGTCCTTAACTGAAAAGAATGAAACCCTAAAGGTAGTTAAGGGTAAAAACTCTGACAAGAAAGTTGATTCTAAAGCTGAGGTGTTGATGGTTAATGGAAAAAATAAGAAGAATTTTAAGCAGTATAAGGATAAGAAGAAGGAGCCTCAGAATTCTATGACTGTTGAAGATATGATCAAGTCCTTAGCTCAGACTGTGATGCAACAAAACGCTAAGATGAAATCAAGCATCCAAAATCTTGAAAATCAGTTGGGACAGATTGCTCAAGCTGTGAGTAAATTAGAGGCCAGGGAACCGGTAAGAAACCCGAGAGAGAACGTCAGTGTAGTGTTCTTGAGGAGCGGAAAAACTTATGACGACTGTTCTGTGCCAAAACCGCGATCGCCAGATCTGAGTGGCGATCGCCATGAGATTACAGAGAGCAAAATAGGGTTTGCATCCCGACCGCGATCGACATGCCATTCCAGAAGCTGAGGTGCAAAATTATCCGCGACCGCGATCGCCGCTGGCTGCCCGCGATCGCGGCCGGACTCCAGAAGCTGCATCAGATTTCGACAACAATCCGCGACCGCGGATTGATACCCGCGATCGCGAGTCTTCTGCAGAAACATACTTCTCTCGGCCGCGATCGCCAAGAGCTGATGGCGATCGCCGGGAGACCCCTGAGTACATTGATGATTATGTTCGCCCGAATTTCCCGCCTCTGTTCTCTCAGAAGCCTGTTGCTGCCTTTCCTGAGGCGTTGAAGGATACTCGAAGACTGGATGACGACAAAGAAATCTTCGAAACCTTTAGTAGGTGTGAGGTAAACATTCCTTTGCTCAAACTTGTTAAGAGTATTCCTAGATTTGCTAAGTTTTGAAAGAAGTTTGCACTATTAAAAGAAACCAAAAACTGAAAGGAAAGAAAAAAGTTGAAGTAGGTGAACAAGTTTCTGCAGTGTTTCAAAAACGCATGCCAAAGAAATGTGGTGATCCAGGCATATTTAGCATTCCATGTGTGATTGGTGAAACTAAATTTGACAAAGCCATGCTAGATTTAGGTGCATCAATCAATGTTTTGCCTTACTCTTTGTATGAATCACTAGGCTTAGGACCCTTGCATAAAACAAGAACTGTTATTCAACTTGCTGATAAGTCTACTGTGTACCCGAAAGGGGTTGTTGAGGATGTTCTTGTTATGGTTGGTGATCTGATTTTTCCTGCTGATTTCTTTGTGTTGGATATGGAGCATGCTAATAATGTCACATCTATACTGTTAGGTAGACCTTTTATGAAAACAGCACAAACGAAAATTGATGTTAATAGTGAGACTCTCTCTATGGAGTTTGATGGGGATAAGGTAGAATATAATATTTATGACATGGATCCCATTGATAAGAATTCTCTATGTGCTATTGATGTGATTAATCCTACTTGTAAGGATGAATTACAACCAATTTTAGAGAATATCTTAGAGCCCCCAAAAGTAGATGTTGTTTTATCTACTAACATGCAGGAGTGTCCGGCTAAGCCAGAGCCTAAAGGTAAGCTCTCTTCACATCCTTTGGGCAATCGCCCTTCATTACTGACCTCGCCAGGCGAGATACCATTGATGTCTAGTGTGCAGGCACTTGACATTGAGCTTAAACAGCCGCCTGATACGGTCAAGGAGGAGAAAGTGAATGAAACCACCTTCATTGCTAAAGACAAGGTGGTCAAGGTAAGAGGGACGAGATTCAAGGAGTTCCATGAGTGGTTCAAGAGAGAATTCAGACAAGAGACGGTTTTCACAAAGCCAAATGGCGTTAGTTAAATCTCTTGAGTTTCATGTCGATCCACGACATAAAATAAGGCGCTGCTCGGGAGGCAACCCGAGGTTTGAGATTGTTTTTATTTGTTTTTGTTTGTTTTGTTCGGTTTAATTTTCTTTTTAGTTTTTCTATGGACATGAGGAAATCACCGAAGCTTAGGGTCAACTACAGTCAGTAGCCAATCTCGCTGTAAGTCTTCTCTCCCGTTAAAAAAAAAAAAAAAAAAAGAGTGCAGAAAAAAAAAATATGAGAGAAAAGAAAGTAAGGAGTTGTATTACATCAAGTTTGGTTTCATTAGTACTATCATTCTAGATCTACATTCGCTGGAGTTTAGCTTGTTGGTGACCATGTTCTTTGCAAGGAGTTGATTTGTTTGGGTCACCTTCTACATTGGAGGTATTCTTTCTTTTGCTTTAGATGAGCTATGCATTATTGGATTACATTTAGTGCTCATCTAGTTTCTCATTCTACCACACTTTGAGTTTTATTGGAGGAAGGTCATCCGACCTTGTATGTGAGTCTTCTGTCTCCTTCCCTGGGTTCGTTTTTCTGTCTTCCATTTCATTGAGGACAATGCAATGTTTAAGTATGGGGGAGGAGAATGTATTCACATGTATTTATTTAGGTGTTGGTTGTTTCTGCATGAGCTTATTGAATATATATTGTATGAAAAAGCCACAAAAATTGAAAAAAAGGCATACAAAATCCTTGGATAGCAAGTTCTATGCAATAAGAAGGTGGCTTGACCGGCATTAGGCTGGGGCAAAAATAAGTCTTGAAGTGATGTGAGTTTTGTGAGTCTGGAACAATTATTGAGTGGTTGGGATGAAAACCCGAAAGAGCGCCCAAGCAAGATGAGTGTTATAAAAAAAATTGAGTGTTTTAGGATTTTTATCATCTTGGCGTATGGAGACATAAGAAGGAGGCGTATAGGAGGATTCGGGTAGGCCACTTGGAGGAATAAGGTGTAGTTCTGGGTATGTGCTTATTTTATCACATTGTTCTTGATGTTGTTGTTTTGTATGTTTGGAGGAGCTTAATGAGTATGTATTCAGTAGGAGATATTCTTGTACTTCCTGAGACTTTGAACATTTCATTGTAAGGGTAGATTTTCTGTAAGTTACTCGGGACGAGTAAAAGTCTAAGTATGGGGGTATTTGATACGCTACACTTTGTATGGTGTAACTAGGGGTTATTACATTAGTTTAGGAGTGTTATCACAAGTATTTGGAGCTATTGTTATGTTCTGAGTTGTTTATGAAGAAGTGAAGAAATGAAGACCAGAACCGAAGAAGAAGAGGATCAAAGATTGAAGACATGAAGACTTGAAGACATTATGCGGAGCAGCGGCGATCGCCACCATCACTATGACGATTGCCATTCTACAACAGAAGCGTTACATGAGTTCGAGAGATCATGGCGATCGCCATGACTCTACGGTGATCGCCATGGGGCGACAGAGACCACGACAGAGCTTTACATGAAGACCGCGATCGCCACGCATCTATGGCGATCGCCACAATAAGGCCGAAGACATTCCGGAATTTCCTTATTTTGCTTTGTTTTTATTTCTTTTATTATTTTCTTTTATTTTCGTTTTTCCTTCTAGGGTTGGACCTTTTATACCCTAGCAGCCTTTTCAGTTTTTCATCATCTTTTTCATCAGACAATTTAGTTTTGCAACCATGAGTAGGAACTAATCTCCATTGTTTTGCTTAGCGGTTGAAACCTTTAGTTATTAAGTTGTGAGATTTCTAAACTCTTGTTCTTTTCCTATGAGTTTGTATTAATTCTCTTGTTCTTCATCTATTGATTTCTATTAGTTTTGCTAGCTTGATCACCTAGTTTGATTGATAGTTTTTTATTGCTAGACTAGGAATATACAGTGGAATTCCTTGTCATTGTAGCACTCATATCTGCATGATCTGGTAGTTGATTGCTTTTATGAAAGAGAATCGATTGCATGTTAATACTTGACGGTTGTAAGTTATTGCATGCATCCTTATAATTCTTGTGCCCTTTGCTGCTATTTCATCTAATCTTGAGAGGTTTCCCTGATTGTTGAATAGTAAGTATTATCAGGATCGGTTGGCCTGCTGATATATTAAAGATTGGAATAGGAACATTCCCTAGGATTGAATAGAACTTGAGATAAATCTATGATCAACTTGATTGACTTTTGTGTGGATACTTGCTAGGTGAAACCCCTTCGCATAATATTCTCACCCAAACTTCCTCTGCTTGTTACTGGTTACTTGTGTGTTCTTGCAATCAAAACCCCTCCCCCTTTGGTTACTTGTTACTAGTTGATATTTCAGTTGACTGCATTGATTTGGTGTTTTGATTCCCTTGGGTTCGACCTCTACTTACTTGCTATACTCTAGTTAGTGTTTAAAGTTTTCTTTGATTTGGCACTACGACTTTAGCCTCATCAATATTCAATAAAGTTTTTTTAGGCAAGTATTTATAATCTATCTGTCAACATTATTCCTAATGAATATAAACATTTCTGTTTTACCTGTCAGCAATATTCTATCAGGTCCAAATTTATATTCCTAATTAATAAACATATACCTGTCAACAACTTAAATATGTCAACAACTTAAATATGTCAACAACCTAAATAATCATGTTATACAACATATGTCTACAACCAATAAAATCATCCACAGTAATATCTTGTCAATATTTTGCCTAGGGAATACAAACATTTCTGTTTTACATGTCAGCAATATTCTATCAGGTCCAAATTTATATTCCTAATTAATAACGAAACGCGCTGAGCGCGCTTCGTAAGTTTATTATTCTTATGAGGCGCGCGTAGCGCGCTTCGTTCACTTACGTGTTAATAAAATCTAATCAATAAACATATACCTGTCAACAACCTAAATATTTCAACAACCTAAATAATCATGTTATACAACATATGTCTACAACCAATAAAATCATCCACAGTAATATCTTGTCAACATACATTGTCAAAACTTGTCAACAAAGTTGTGTTTTCTTAATCCATTATGGAATTTTCCAAAAATTGATAAAATCCTAATGTAATTCATTCTCTGTCATCAAATCATATATGTATATCATAATCTGTCAACCAAATAAGTTCTATATCATTATTATCATGATTTTACCTCTTGTTCGATGGATTTGTTGGTGTCGTTTACATATTATGCGCTTAGCATTGTGTTTGCAGTAGATATGCCTCCTTTTGTGTATGTTTCCAGAGAATTGATTGCGTTTTTTGTCTGCCTTTGTTTTTGATCTCTCTGTAATCTCTTATTCTGTTTCCTGAATTGAATCTTCTTCTCGCTGCGTTTTTATTCTAGAATTCAAGTTTTCGCTGTTTGTTTGACAATTCGAGGAAGAAGAAGACGCAGAAGGTTGGAGGCGCGAGCTGTATCGAGAAAATCTTCCGATCGAGGCGCCAACAGCGAGTGTGAGGAGGATGGAGAACAATTAGCGAGAATCAATGGAGAATTCGCAAGTTTGAGCCGTCGGCGGAGGATGAACAAGTCGGCGGAGTATCAATGGAGAATGTCGGCGTGGGAGCGTTTTAATTTTGGGGAAGAAGGTCAGTAATGAGATTTTACAGATTTTATTTTTCTTTATTGCTTATATAGTAGGGTATTTTGTTAACACTTAATAAAGTGATGCAGAAACTTAAAAAACATAAGAGTTTTGGGTTACTTACCCAAAAACTGAAATTTCAGTTGGGTTTAGCCAACTTAATCCATTTTTCCATTAAAAAACGGACTCGAGGTCTCCCCCCTCCCCCTTTGTTCTAATTTTTCACTACATTACATAGAAAACTTGGTAATAAATTTTACTTTTATTAAACTTAGGAAAGAAATGGAATTGATTTTTTTTTAACATTTACAACATTTAAAATAATTTAAGAACCTTAAATAAATATAGAAAAATATCATTTATATAATTTTATTTGTTTGATTTTAAGTTGAGCATTATCATATTAGTATTTTACATAAATAAAATAAAACTTATCCTATTTTAATTTTCAAATGTAATTTTTTTAATAAGATATAATAATAATATTAATAATTATGTTTTATATAGTATATAGTAAGATTTAACATCAATTATTTTTAACATATTGCTATGAAATCAAGCCCCCGCTTCAAAACATTTCTGGCTACGCCATTGCTGATAACAATAATCATCATTAAATGGTAACGTAATACTCTCATTGAATAATGATAGAAATTTATCGTCAAATGAAGATAAAAATAATTGTCATCATCACTAACTCACTAAGTGTTAAAGGTTAAAAATACAAAATCTATAAATTAGGTTAGAAACTACTAGATCAGTACCCGTGCCCTGCACGGGATTTGTTTATATTTTTTTATTTTACTAAAAACTTATAAAATAATTAAAATTAATTCCTATATAATTATTTAGTGCCTTTATAGATTATTAAATAAGAGATAACTTAATAACATAACTTAAAGACATATTATACTAAGATATTCAAGTTTCGTACAAATTATTAAAAATTTATTTGTATATAACATTCGTTGTAGTTTATACCAAGTTATTAGATCATGCACATATTAATTAATATATCATTTTCTACATAAAGTATTTTAAATATCAATTTGACTAAAAAGAATCCTAAATTCCTTAGTTTATTGATTAAATGATCGATTTGATTTTGTTCCTTAGCCGTTTTCTCGAAATGAACCTTTCACGCCATTTTATCATTTCGGGATAAGTCGTTCATTCTCTAATCACCAAATTACATGTCAAAAATACTTTCAACGGTTCTATATCAACAAAAGTTCATGCTTTTTGGATCAATTAACATAAAAAAAAAAGATAAATTAAATAAGAAAACAAAAGATAATTATTTCTTTTTTATTTTATGTAAAGATTCTTTTCAATATATTAAGAATAGAAACTCTATTCTGTTTTGATACTCTCCCTTTCACTACAAAAACCCTAGATATCGTCATTTTCATTTGCGTCTCCTCTTCTCTCCATTTCTCTCCCTTCTCTCTCCATATCAGATCTAGGATGTTCCTCGCCATAGCTCCCTCCTCCCGACCTCAACCTTTACTCGCCATAACTCAGCTCCCTCCTCCCGACCTCAGCGCTTGACCGTCAGATCTAACTCTAGCTCTCTTACATTCATCTCTACCTCTGAGCCTCCAACCACCCCGATCATTCAACACTCATCTCTACCACCGTTCAATATTTCTCCATTCAAATACACGTTATCCGGATTCTATCCCTCGATGCGCCCTTGTATTCCCAGGTAAATCCCCAATCTCTCTCGATTTCGGTTTTAGGGGTTCCAAATTTTCGGTATTAACTTTTACTGGTTTTGCTTAAATCTTTTGTACTGAGTTCATGTTAATGAAGTCTAAGACAATGATTTAAAGTTTTCAACATTTTTCAGTGTATATGAAATTAATGAAGTAAAGAGGAACATGGCAGTGACACTTTTTGAAGCAACTGATGCTCAACGTTGTTTCCCCTGCTAGGATGAGCTGCTTCTAAGTTTAAGTTCTCCTTCCATTCTTATAAATAAATGAATGTAAATTGTGATTTGACCGATTAACAAAGTCTATAAATTTGGGTTGTTTGCATATGCAAGTGTAGACTGGTGGAAAACTAAGGAATTAGGCATTAAAATTATACATACTTTTTTATATTAATGCACACCTTCTTCAAGGTTACAGAAGCCTAAAGAAGGGGAGTGGTTTTAGAAATTGAGTTTAGATTCCTAACTAAGTTTGAGATATGTTTATCCTTTAATAAATGAGAGGATCATTTTTGAAGATTTTGATATCACATCAATGTCAGTAATTGTAGTTTCCTCATTTTTCTAAATAAAAAAACATTTCTAATAAGTAATTGATTTAAAATAAATAATGAATTGATTTGACATAAATAATAAACTTATGAATTGGTAGGTTAAGTAATATTACCTCAGAATGTAATGATAAGGTCTCAAACTTTTCAATCAAATGTGCATCACTTGAGATGTGTGTCACAGTATATGGTGATGCCATTGGTAGGTTAAGTATATTGTATTCAGAAATGAGAACCTTGAATAGAAATTTCCTGTTTAAGAATATCTTCAATTCTTCAGGAATCTCATTATCATCGTCTTCTTGTAAATAGGATATAAAAATATTAGAGAAGTTCAAGATTGTATATATTAGCAAAAGGCAATAAAACACCTCTTTTCTTGATTCCAGAATATCAGTAACACTTTTCTGTACGATTTGTGAAGCTTCTTTATCAAAAATTGTTAATTGACCGTTTCCTGTTCCATCAATTACTGAAACCTGTATTGCAAACCTAGGTATTGGAAAAGTGACTATTTTTTCACATTTCTTGCACCAGTGATTATCCTCTGAGCCCGGTTTAACTTTACTCTTGCACTTTTTGCATGAGTTATAGTACCAACCAGTAGGATTATCAATATGTTCTATGGTGGCAACTGTGACAGCTCTCGGTACCTATAAAATAATTCAAAATTAATAATTGTAAAAATTCATTGGAAATAAATTTTTTACAGCTTATAGTTTTATTTCCAAATAGATGCTCATGAAGCTCTTCCAATGTTCTCCTATCATTGGCCTTTAGGAAAATTTCAGCCGGTAATTTTGAAGCCTCATTTGAAAGCTGAACAATATTCTCAACTTGTAGCCCTTCTATTTCTTTGAAACTGTATGAAAGAATTAAAGAACATAGTTTAGTTCTAATATTTTTCTGCATATCAATATCAAATAGTAGCAGTTTCTAATATATAAAAGGATTAGATAACATTTTTACTATTTTTCTGCACATAAATAGTATAAAAATAAATAGTTTTACATAGATAAAATTCGAATGTTTGTTTACCTCTTCTTGAAATCTGAAATTTCTGCAATTGAGTCATCATCTAGAAATAGTCTAGTTCCATCATAACCATTTGAGAAATTAGGCTCATTATTCCATTTTGATAGTCGTGCAAATTGAATGCCTAATACAATCTTCTTATTCTCAAGTGATAATCCGAGTAGGGGTCGACACATCTCAGCATAAGCATCCCAGAGTGTAATGTCTACTGTATTGTTTCTATAAAATAAATGTAAAGAAAATGAATTTAAAAATATATGGGTTGTTTGAATAATCATTCAACTGCGGAAACTGTAGATCTGAATAATATATTAAATGGCTCAACACTTAAAACTGCAGAAACATTTTACAGATTTCGTTGGGTATTCATAAACTGCTTCATGTTTCTGCAGTTGAAGTTAAAACTGTAGATCTGCAGTATATTAATCCAAAACCATACCTGGTATCCATTAACTTCAAGAATAGCCTTTTTCCATCAGGTTTTTTTGCAGACCAATTGACAATATCTCCAATTCCAGCCAACAACCCAGTAAGATCTGAAACAATAAATAAAAATAACAACAGATCAGTTAGGTATGAGAATAACTCTTGCAAAAATGTGTTGATTTAGTTTATAATACTAACCATAATGGGTATTCTCATGTAGTGAATTACCATACACTTTCTCAAAATCTATGAATTTAAAGCCATGAGTAGGAATATCTTCAGTCATGCAGGGCTTTACTATTGTAAAGCCTGAAAACAATAGCTTGAATTTGTGATTTGTAAATTTGTACTCTGTATCGTACATCGCAACTCCATATTTTGAGATTAGAAAAGCTTCTCCTTCTTTTAATTGTGGAAAGCTGGTCATCAAAGACTCTTTATCACTGCATGGATTCGTTCTTCCTGAATATAAGATTAGGTATAGTTAGATAGAGAAATATAGAAACAATAAAACAGGATTGAAATAATATATATACCGTTTCATCCATGAAAATTATGTTGGTGGTGGAGAATTTAGAGGGATCTGCCTTCATAGGAACTTTGAACATTCTTATGCATCTAACCTTCATAGTAAGAGTGTGTTTTGAAGATGTAATATCGATAATACGTTGAATATTATCCATGGTGTATGATAGGAAGATGAGAATAGGGAAGAACGTCAATTTTATAATGAAACATTAGGGTTTCATTTTGTGCATAATACTACTGCCTCTTATTTCTGGAACCAAATTGGCATAATTTAGGTAAACGATAATTCATTTTGTGCATAATACTGTTGCCTCTTATTTCTGGAACAAAATTGGCATAATTTAGGTAAAAGATAATTTTATATGATTCGATTCATGTATGATATATATCTCCTTGTTTAAACAGCTTGCAGATTGTGTACAAAACTTGTATTAATTTCCTTTTTTTGCTTTACAGATTTTCCGGCGACTTGGAATGCAGTAATTAGGGTTTTAAAGGTGTTCAAATCGAATCTGGCAAGTTCTAATGCTAGCAAGTTCTAATTCGATTCATGTATGATATATATCTCGTTTAAACAACTTTCAAATTGTGTACATTTTTTTGAGTTGTCTTTCCTTTCTTGCTTTAGAAATTTTCTAGGCTGTTGGAAAAATGCTGGCAAGTTTTAATGATGGCAAGGTTTGGAAACTACAGCTTGTAGAGGACTGGTAAGTTCAGGGCAGTTGTCTTGCCTTTTATTTTGGGTTCAATTTTGTTATGAAGAAATAAGTGTAATAATGTTTTTGGCTTTGAGGTTTCATAATTGTGTAATTTATGTAGGTTCATATGAGGTCTTCATCTAGGTTAAAATGTAATAATGTCTTCAGTTCTATTTTTTTCAGTTTTATTTTTTTGCATTACAGGTTTATATCATTTTAGGACAATTGATAGGTTTATAGCATTATAGGTTTATAGCTTTGAGTGTTATGCGTTAGTTTTGTACTCATTTTAGGGCAATTGGTTTAAAATCTTTCCATTAAATTAGTGATCCCTTATTTAATATCAATAGTGAATCTTTTAGGAAAAGATCTTCGACACAGAATTATAACTGATTACCCAAAATTCGGTCATGTACAGCAGTATCACAAAAAAATTGGCAAAAAAAGGAAAAAAAAACACAATCAATTGTATTGAGCCATGTGACGGACAGGTGGATAGGCTGAAAAGCCTTCTTGACACGTGGCATAGCTGGGGTGAGAGTAAGAGGATTTGCTTTAGAAATTGTATAGTAGATTAAACTTCTTTGGGAAGGGTTAATGGGCCCACTAATTTCCGAATAAAGTCATATGGTAGTTGTTGCTACTTCGAGTTGTTGCCCACTATTAAACTAGTTTTTGTTATCTTATGTGCTTAAGACATAAGATAACAAAAACGTTAGTATCAAATTCACCGGTCTTGTTTCGGTAGAGTTTCAATAAAAATCTATGGATAGAATTTGTAAATCCTTTTATAAAAAGGGTAAACCCGTTATAAAATTATATAAAGAAAAATCCCAAAAATAAATATGAAGAGAGAAAAATTTAATCTTGACCGTTCATTTTTATTTAAGTGATTAAGATCTTTTCAACTCTAGATAGAGTAACTCCACCTTAGCTCAACCTCATGCGTGACATTTGATGTACCACTATACGCATATCAAACTGATATCTTGATATCCTCTTCTATACACCAATCAACCAATATCCACAACCTACCAATAAAAAATATAAGATATCATCCTCAATCCATATTATACATATCAAACGGGCTCTTATATATAAATATAAAGCACCACATTAAATAAAATATGAAGTCACAAAGTCCCACAAAACTTCCCGATTAAATTTTCGAGTGTTGAGTGGATTGGCCTAATAAAAGTTGAGTTAGCCATTTTTGACTCCTACGAAGGATGAATAGGTGCCTGGCCTTTGGAGCTCCCCATGAGAAGAAGGATCCACAACCATTCTTTTCCGAATTGAACATAATTACATCCACAATTTGATTTGCCATTGTCTTTGTCACACTCAATTTTGAGTGGAAATGGAGCATCGACAAAAACTTACAACTGTTCAAATTACCTCAAAAATAAAGTATAAACGGTGTTGATTCTTGACATATCTATCGCACACATTATAGTAGGGAATTGAATAATTCAACCTTTTTAATTTTGGTTCATCTTTTAGGATATGCTTTTTCCCCACACAAGTTGACGAGGTTATGTTCACTTTGACAATAATTTGATATAGTGGCTTAATACTGAAATCTCTTAAAAAAATATTGATGTTGGAAAAAGGTCTAATATTTTTGTGCTAAAGGAAATGATATAACTCCAAGGAATTGTCGTGTTCGTGTAGAAAATGAGAGGTAGTTAACATAAACATAAGGCAATAAAACATCACTTTGGTTTTGTCATTTACGAATCATCATACATATATGTACCGTACGTGTCTCTATTTCATGACTATCCAATGAAAACCATATGCTCCTCGTTCCCTCGTCAAGTGTAAACCGTGGCATTCATACTATGATGAAGCTTTAATCTTTGGTAATCACAATTATCGTAATATAGACTCAATTACGTTTACTTATTTCATTTGAGAGCTCTAGGCTAAGTAAAGGAAATTGATTAAAACGCTAATTTTTAGGAGGGCTATATGAAAAAACACTATTTTTTACACTGTTTTTTAGGGGCTATAGCCCACCCTTCTCCTAGTGTAGGTCCGCCTCTGGCTCGATCCATTTGGGGATTGCGTTGAGTCGTATTGGTTGAGTGACACTTAATTGGCTCGATGGTCCATGCTTGGTCTCGTTACTTCATTTTTAGCCTTCTGAACCAGTTTTTGGTGACGATGATATATGTTTTGAGGCCTTTGGATTGGCAAATTCATACTAATAGGATTAACTATATTATTTTCTTTAGGTTCATAGGAGAAGAGGCGAAGCCGAGGGTGCCCGGGAGGGGCCATTGCCCCTGGTTTCCAAGTGTAGTTATATATTAGACATGAGAAAAAAAACATTCAGATAGCGCAGTGGTAAGCACCAAGGACATGGTAGTGGGTCCATCCGTCGAGGTTTTGTAGCAGCGTCATTTTCATTTATTTTTACTATTTGTTTCTTTTTATCAATTTCATCATTTTTTTCTTTTAAGTTTTTCCATATATTTCCATATATCATTTAGTTATCCCATTACTTTTATTTTCCATGCAATTAATTTTTGTTTTAAAAATTTATGTATTTATTAACAAATCCACTCTAATATTGCATTAATATCTAATAATCTTATGTTGTTCTTAATTTTCATAGTTCATTCATATTTTAATAACTTACCTACGCCATATATATGTATATATTCTTTGCTTTTTATTTTTCATGTAACATTTATTTAATTACTTTAAGATATTAAAATGGTTCATTATACTTTATTATTTGCAAATAAAAATATACGCTAATTTTCTTTTCACCCCTCTTTAATTATTTGCATAGTACGAGGCACAAGACCTTACACACAACTCAATTGTTAGGTAATATATAGAGGTTTTTACCGAAAATCACCCGTAAAATGTCGTATATTGCCCTAAACCACCTCATTAATCAAATATTACCGAAAACCACCCGAATAACACCTTCTGTTAGCCAAACGTCACCCGTCTTCTTATTCCGTTCAAAATTCTGTTAAATCCTATAAATTACCATTTTAACCCTTGTATATTAATATTTTAAAACATAAAATAATTTTTCTTATTTTCTTTACTATTAAAATGATGAAGTGACCAAAATGCCCCTACTTCTACATCAAATTTTCTAAATTTGCCATGTTCATCTTCAACCTTTGAGGATGTTGCTCCCTTCCTCCTCCCTCATTTTGCTCCCAGAAATCAAGAATTAAATGTGTGTCATGCTTAGGGACATGGAACAAGCAAACTGGGAATTGAAAAAACCCTAACCCTAAATGATTTGGGGGAAATCTGAATTAGGGATGAAACCTAAATGATTTGAGATTTCCTTCGAATATGCCTCTCTGGATCGGACTTCGAGCGGTCTTCTAGAGTCAAATTAGGGCACCCAAATTAATTCTGGTGAGAAGAAGAGAAAGATACTGATACTTGTGTTCTTGAATCATCGAGAGATGATGTTCCCCATGATGGAAGGCACCGACTGAGACGATTTGGGGATGATAATGTCTTCCATTTAGTTCCAGAAAGCTTTGAGGAACTTTGAAAATGGAGCAGATAGGACAGCCGGCGGAGCGACTCAGGATTCGAGGCCGGGTGACCAGCCTCTGGCGGAGCACGGCCAGTCGGCTTTCGAAGTCTTGTTCGTCATCGTAAAGGTTGACAATGTGGTGGTTAATCTACTGGTGTTGTTGCGGCCAGTCACCGGCGTCGGCTCTCTCTCTCTCTGGACTGTCAGAGGAAGAAACGGGGGGATGAGAATGAGAGAGGAGGTTGAAGATGATAGGTGGATTTCTTTTCTTTTTTAGATTTATTTTATTTTTTAATTGAAAATGGAGAAATAAAATAGTAAAGAAATGTAAAAATTTGCACGCGTGGCGCGTTGACGGCTTTTCAGACGGAATTTAGGAGCGGGTGGCGTTTGGCTAACGGAATGTGTTATTCGGGTGGTTTTCGATAATATTTGATTAATGGGGTGGTTTTCGATAATATTTGATTAATGGGGTGGTTTAGAGCAATATACGATATTTTACGGGTGATTTTCGATAAAAACCTCTAATATATATCATACGTGTCAGCTAGGGAAAGAACAATATTATACATCTATAAAATCGTAAGTGTCCCATACTATCTCCTTCGTTGTTCCTTGTCGTTTTGGAATCCTTTGATAGCTGCTCTTTCTGAGCTTTTTTCTTGTTATTTTCATGGTGGTTTCTGACATTGTTGAAGCCCAGATATTCGCGATCTCGCAATCAACACCTCGCGAGATCTGGCCTTCTAAGAATCTTCAAGTGCTGGAGACCTTCCTTACGCAAACTGGAGCTACAACTTGTAATACACTGTCATCTGGATCAAAATGTGTTATTCCCTTCTGTTCTTTATGTTCTTCAGTCCCTATTATATCTGCACAACCAAACCAGAAGGTTGAACCCCCAGATTTGGCTCTCCGACGCTCAAGTCAGTAATAGCAACAGGTAAACGAACACAATGCCTCAATAACAACAATAGAATGAAGCAACACAAAGAGAAGATAGCGATCAAAGTAATGACTAAAACAATGAAACCTCGTGAGCCAACTCAATGAAACAGTAAATGATGAAACTCAACCAATCGTGACGAATCAAACCTCAAAAGCACGATGACGATACCGAGAGTCAAGATCCAGGTACCGATCATCCGATTTCCTACTAAAAGAGGTAAATCGGATGATCGGTACCTGGATCTTGACTCTCGGTATCGTCATCGTGCTTTTGAGGTTTGATTCGTCACGATTGGTTGAGTTTCATCATTTACTGTTTCATTGAGTTGGCTCACGAGGTTTCATTGTTTTAGTCATTACTTTGATCGCTATCTTCTCTTTGTGTTGCTTCATTCTATTGTTGTTATTGAGGCATTGTGTTCGTTTACCTGTTGCTATTACTGACTTGAGCGTCAGAGAGCCAAATCTGGGGGTTCAACCTTCTGGTTTGGTTGTGCAGGTATAATAGGGACTGAAGAACATAAAGAACAGAAGGGAATAACACATTTTGATCCAGATGACAGTGTATTACAAGTTGTAGCTCCAGTTTGCGTAAGGAAGGTCTCCAGCTGATGCGGGGATAAGCCGCAGTTGCCGACCTAGACACCAAACTCGAATAGGAACTCGAACAGAGAAGATAGGAGGAATTAGAATGAGATGAAAGAAGGATAAGTCGAATGATAGGCCAATTGGAACCAAATCAAACAACGATAAAACCCTTGAACTTAAGAACAAGAACCTTACCGAATGATGAAGAAACCCCAACGGATGATTACAACCAAACACAATGACTTTGGTGAGTCAAGGCACCTGGAGGTTGCTCTATGGAGTCCCGATAGCACCAACCTTATGGAGGAGATTGACACACACAAGCACAACTAGGGCCAACTGAACGACAATGCACACGGGGCACTCTTCTCACAAAAGCTCTCTTTTGGAAGGAAAAACGATAAACGTTGTATTCAATATCAAAGTCTGGGGGGGGGGGCAAAACAATAACTAAGGCAGCCTTATATAGCGTTCATAAGGATGCCAACTAAAGAAATAAATAATAAAAGCAAATCCTAAAAATAATAATAATCCGAGTAACAATTTAAACATTCGAACAGATTTCAAAAGGGCTTCTCCGAGTGTCCTGGCCGCGGTCGCGGTTATGGAGCCGCGGGCGCGGTTCTCGCCTCCTGGCCGCGGGTGCGGTTATGGAGCCGCGGGCGCGGTTGGCGGGTGAGCCGCGGGCGCGGTTTCCAGCCGCGGGCGCGGTTCTTCGCTGTCGTCCTCTGCTCGTTCTCGAACCTCGATCATTAGAACAGTCTTCAATGGTGGTTCTTCGTCTGTATTCAACTCCTTGGAACTGAAGAACGCTACTAACTTGTCTAGCTCTTGTTGGACTTCCTTAGCTCTCGAGCGCGTCAATGCACCTTTAAATTCAGGGACCGGAGGTGTCGGTTGTTGTCCAGATGATCCTTCATCATCCTCCCCTTCTTGAAAAGGATTCGACCTCGAATCATCCAACTCCTCTTCTTCTTCACCCTCGAATAAAGTCAGATCTTGCACATTGAAGGTAGCACTCACTTGATAGTCGCCGGGAAGCTCTAAGACATAAGGATTATCTCCAATCCTCCTAAGCACCTTGAATGGTCCATCGCCTCTTGGGGACAGCTTTGAGTGGCGTTTGCTGGGGAAACGCTCTCTCCTAAAGTGGACCCACACGAGGTCTCCCTCCTTGAAGATGACCTTCTTCCTATTCCTGTTTGCCTTGCTAGCATTTGTAGCAGCTACTTCTAGCAATTTAGCTCTTGTCCTCTCATGAATTTCCTTGATGTGATCAACCTGTTTTCCTGCATTGAAATCCACTCGCTCCTTCGTAGGTAACGGCATAAGATCAAAAGGGGTTAGTGGATTCAAACCATACACACATTCAAAGGGGCTCATCGAGGTTGAGGAATGAATGGCCCTATTGTAGGCAAACTCAACATGGGGTAAGGCTTCTTCCCAAGCTTTCAAATTCTTCTTAAGAATGGCTCTCAAAAGGGTTCCTAAGGTCCTATTGGTTACTTCAGTTTGACCATCAGTTTGAGGATGACTAGATGTAGAGAATAGAAGTTTAGTCCCTAGTTTTCCCCAAAGAGTTTTCCAAAAGTAACTTAGAAACTTCACATCCCTATCACTCACAATAGTCTTTGGTACTCCATGTAACCTAACAACTCCGGTAAAGAACAAGTCAGCCACATGATGAGCATCATCAGTCTTGTTGCAAGCAATAAAATGAGCCATTTTAGAAAATCTATCAACAACCACAAAAATAGAATCTCTCCCCTTCTTAGTCCTAGGCAACCCTACAATAAAATCCATACTAATGTCTACCCAGGGGGTCGTAGGAATAGGCAAAGGAGTGTACAATCCATGTGGTTTAACTCTAGACTTAGCCTTAAGACACTCCAAACATCTTTTCAAACAATGCTCAACATCCCTAAGCATATGAGGCCAATAAAAATGAGTATGCAACATATGATATGTCTTGTCTCTACCAAAGTGTCCCATTAATCCACCCTTATGGGCTTCTTCAACAAGCAATAATCTCAAAGAACACTTAGGTATGCACACTTTACTAGCCTTAAACAAGAAACCATCAAACAAGTAAAACTTATCCAAAGTCCCTTTATCTAAACATTGCTTATAAATAGCACCAAAATCAGCATCATTACGATATAACTCCTTGATGTAAACAAAGCCTAACACCTTAGAGTCAAGTTGAACAATTAAAGCATGCCTCCTAGATAGTGCATCAGCAACAACATTGTCCTTTCCCTTCTTGTATTTGATAATATAAGGGAAAGTCTCAATAAATTCCATCCACCTACCATGCCTCCTATCAAGTTTGTCTTGGCTCCTAAAATGTTTCAAAGATTCATGATCGGTATGCAAAACAAACTCTCTAGGCCATAGGTAGTGTTGCCAAGTCTTAAGTACTCTATATAACGCATACAGTTCCTTATCATAAGTAGAGTAATTTAGACTTGCACCTTTCAACTTTTCAGAAAAGAAGGCAATAGGCTTACCCTCTTGCATGAGGACTCCTCCAATGCCAACTCCGGAAGCATCGCATTCCACTTCGAACGGTCTAGTGAAGTCGGGAAGCACAAGCAACGGTGCCTCGGTCAATCTGCGTTTTAGCTCCTCAAACGCCCTTTCTTGAGCCTCCTTCCAAACAAACGCTGAATGCTTCTTAGTTACCTCAGTCAGCGGTGCAGCAATGGTGCTGAAATCCTTCACAAAGCGCCGATAGAAGCTTGCTAACCCGTGGAAACTGCGTACCTGGCTGCTGGTCATGGGTGTCGGCCATTCCTGAATGGCTTTGATCTTCTCCTCGTCCACCTGTAATCCCTGGGAGCTCACTACAAAACCAAGAAATATAACTCTATCAGTGCAAAAATCACACTTCTTCAAATTAGCATATAGTCGTTGTATACTAAGAGTAACGAGTACTTCCCTGAGATGTTGCTCATGCTCCTCTAGGGACCTGCTGTAAACCAGAATGTCATCGAAATAAACTACAACAAACTTCCCTATAAACTTCCTCAAGACATGGTTCATAAGCCTCATAAAGGTAGAGGGGGCATTAGTAAGTCCAAATGGCATAACAAGCCACTCGTAGAGTCCAAATTTGGTCTTGAAGGCGGTCTTCCACTCATCGCCTTCTCTCATTCGGATTTGATGGTAGCCACTCCTCAGATCAATCTTGGTGAAGTTTGTGGCACCGTGAAGCTCATCCAACATGTCATCCAGCCTGGGTATAGGATGACGATACTTGACAGTTATGTTGTTGATAGCTCGGCAATCAACACACATCCGCCAAGAATTGTCTTTCTTAGGCACAAGTAAGACCGGGACTGCACAAGGACTAAGACTCTCTCGAACATACCCTTTATCTACAAGCTCCTGCACCTGCTTCTGAATCTCTTGACACTCCTGAGGGTTCATTCTGTAAGCTGGTCGGTTAGGTAACGACGCTCCTGGAATAAGATCAATTTGATGCTCAATGCCCCTAAAGGGCGGTAAGCCCGGTGGGATCTCATCCGGAAACACCTCAGCAAACTCATCAAGAATAGCTTGAATGCTAAGGGGTAGATCAAGTCGTGAATCGGTACCTGTCAACACAAATCTCTTGCAAAGCATCATTAAAGTAGTATCGAAGGGTAAGTACTCACCTTCCAGCTCGGCTTTGGACGACAATAGGGCTCGATTCGGTACTGCAGGAACCAGTGCGCCAGAAGGGTGACCCGCGGGCGCGGCTGAATCACCGCGGGCGCGGTTTGGCGAATGAGCCGCGGGTGCGGCCTCTGGGCCGCGGGTGCGGTTCTCGTGCCGCTCCTTCTGTCGCGATCTGTCGTGAGCCGCGGATGCGGCATCTGAACCGCGGGTGCGGTTTTTGGTCGCTGCTGTTGTTCCTTCGTTTCTGTCAGAAACCTTTTCCTTGCCTTTGCTCCTTTCGTAAGCTTCTGCTATCTGCGCTGGAGTCATGGGTTTAAGAGTAATAGGCTTACCATTAAAGATGAATGTATGACGGTTAGTATGACCATCATGAGTAACCCTTCGATCGTATTGCCATGGTCTTCCTAACAATATATGACAAGCTTGCATAGGAACTACATCACATAAAACCGTATCTGTATATTTTCCTAAGGTGAATGTTACTTCAGCTTGTTTTAGAACTTTTAATTCTCCACATTCATTCATCCAATGCAATTTATAAGGTCTAGGGTGGAAAATAGTAGTAAACTGCAGTTTAGTGATCAATTCAGTGCTAACAATATTGCAACAACTTCCACCATCGATAATCATATTACAGACCTTTCCTTGAACTAAACACCTAGTGTGAAATAAATTTTCTCTTTGATTATCTTCACAAGGGGCGGGTTGTACATGTAAATTTCTTTTACAAATCAAAGAATCACCATGTTCATAACCAATTTCATCACTAAGATCATCCTCATCATGCATATCACCTAGGTTTTCTTCTTTTTCACTTTCACTTTCAAGTTCGCCTAGTTGATTAACAATTAATACTCTAGAATTAGGACAATCTTTCATCATATGACCCTTTCCTCTACATTTAAAACATTCAATATCCCTAGCTCTAGAAGTAGGGTTAGAAGTACTCCCTCGGGGTGGATTAGAAGGGCCAAGTGTTGTCTTGGAGGGCACTTGAGTAGTGGATGGCGGATTCCTTCGAGAGCCACTGTCTTCCTTGCTAGGGGCATCTCGGGCTGAAGGATAGGAGTTCCTTCCTTGCTGATTTTTCCAGCCACCTGCGTTTTTGCTTCCTTGGCTCCTAATTTTGGTCTTTCTTTCCACCTTGATAGCCAAATGTAGCAACTCAGTCATTGAGTTGTAAGGGAACATCTCAATCTCACTAGACACATATGGGTGAAGGATACGAAGATATCTAGCCATGGTTGTCTCCTCATCCTCCACCAAATTAGCTCGAACCATCGCTATTTGCATAGCATTGTAAGTCTCTTCGACTCCCATTGATCCTTGCTTCAAATTCTCGAGCCGCTGAATAAGTTCCCTAGTGTAATGTCGGGGAATAAATCGAGCTCTCATCATCCTCTTCATAAGTTCCCAAGTAGTGACAGGATAATCTCCATTGGCGACTCTTCCTCTGATCAAGCTATCCCACCAAACTAACGCGTAGCCACTAAACTCCAAAGATGCCAGCTGCACCTTTTTGGCTTCAGGAAAGTTGTGACAATTCCAGACTTGTTCAATCTTGGTCTCCCACTCCATATATACGTCTGGATCACACTTTCCCTCAAAACTCGGGATCTTAACCTTTATCTTTCCCACTCCATCTTGCTCAGGCTCTCTTCGCCTTCCTTGGTAACCTCCTTGGGGACGGTGTGGTCGCCATCCCGCCTCATCTTCTTCTTCAGGCTCCTCTTCGTTATCATTATCACCTAGGTCCTGAAATGCATCATCAAAACGGTTAGCAGCATTGTATCTATTAAAGTGAGGTATAGGAGAGTTACGAAAGCGTCCTCTCCGGTCTTGTGGCAAATCGTCCCGGGGCGTAGGCCTGCGTCTGGGTTCCCGACCCATGCGGGCAGCCTCATAGGCTTCTTGCTGAGGAGGCAGGGGCCTCCGATTGTCGACTGGAGCATCATAGGAGGTCCCGATGTGCTCTCGAACCCTTGGGGACGGGGTGGATCGCTGCTGCCGCTCTATGGCGGTGGTAATGGCCGACGTCATCTCCCGAAACATGTTGGTCATAAATTCCGGGGTAAGGGCGCGGGTCTCCGGGGCTTCTTGCCTCCCTTGGGGAGAAACTGACCTGCTCATCACTAAAGAAAAGACTAACACAGAACAATATTAAGGTAAGTGTAAATGAAAAAAAACAACTCGCTAGTGTTTACTCTCGTATGTTTTCCTCTGCACTCTCTCTCAATTGTCGTTGCAATCAGCTTTTCTTTGATGAATTGACTTGTATGGATCAATAACCCACTAAGTTAAAACTACCGAGCTCCTAGCAATATATGAATGATGGTAGAGATGGAGATGGCTAGCGTAGTGCGGGGTTTCGACTGTAAGGTTCTGACTCAAACAAGAGACTGACTCAATGAAAGAAAGAAAATAAGACTCGAAGGTGTTTTGCAAGAATCAGAATGCAAAAACAGAGATATGATTAAGCTTCGAATTTCAAGAAAAGCCAATAGGAAGCGTACCTTAACTTGTTCCGACTGATGTCGATTGAAGGATCGAAGGCGGAGTCGGGAGGGTTAGGTAACAATTGAGGCTCGTATCTGAAGATTTTTCGAACTGTGGCTTTTGAGGCTAAGCCGCGGGTGCGGCTAAGGTACCGCGGGCGCGGTTTCTGAGGCTAAGCCGCGGGTGCGGCTAAGGTACCGCGGGCGCGGTTTCTGAGGCTAAGCCGCGGGTGCGGCTAAGGTACCGCGGGCGCGGTTTCTGGCGCGTCCTGTGGTTTCTCACTTCCGTTCGGGCTTGTTCAACCCGATTTCCTTTGAGTTCTTGAGATCCGATTTAAACAATATCAATGAAACTAGACTTGACTCAACAAAACGTAAAACAAACTACTAACTTTGAGACTTTTTGATTCTTCTTTTTTTTTGTATTTTTTTTTTTGTATTCTTTTTTTTTTGTCTCAACTAAACAAAACGAAATTACAGACTTGATGTGAGATATTAATCTCAGCAAAATTGAAAATAAATAAAAATAACAACTAACTTGATTTCCCTTGTAGAAAGATAAGATTCCCTTGTAGAAAGATAAGATTTCCTTCTTTGAAGATCTTGTTTGGGCTTCAAGGAAAGAAATTCCAGCAATTCTTTTGGGTTTCTGATGGCTGCGTTTTGGTAGGGATGGATAGATTTTGAGATGGATGAAGGGTTGAATGGATTTTGGGAACAAGGGTGCTCCAAACTCCAATCTTTCGATCTCCACCAACACTAATCGATCCAAGCTTCTTGCACACAACCTGTAATGACTCAACAAGAAATATCAAAGCAATGGAAGACTCAAAATCAATTTCTGAAAGAAACTGACAAACAAGAAAATAAAAGCTGACTCTTTTTGTGATTTTTCTGGATAGGGGGTCTCTTGATGTTCTTGTGAAGACGAATGGTGTCAACACAGCTCTGATACCAATTTGATGCGGGGATAAGCCGCAGTTGCCGACCTAGACACCAAACTCGAATAGGAACTCGAACAGAGAAGATAGGCGGAATTAGAATGAGATGAAAGAAGGATAAGTCGAATGATAGGCCAATTGGAACCAAATCAAACAACGATAAAACCCTTGAACTTAAGAACAAGAACCTTACCGAATGATGAAGAAACCCCAACGGATGATTACAACCAAACACAATGACTTTGGTGAGTCAAGGCACCTGGAGGTTGCTCTATGGAGTCCCGATAGCACCAACCTTATGGAGGAGATTGACACACACAAGCACAACTAGGGCCAACTGAACGACAATGCACACGGGGCACTCTTCTCACAAAAGCTCTCTTTTGGAAGGAAAACCGATAAACGTTGTATTCAATATCAAAGTCTGGGGGGGGGGGCAAAACAATAACTAAGGCAGCCTTATATAGCGTTCATAAGGATGCCAACTAAAGAAATAAATAATAAAAGCAAATCCTAAAAATAATAATAATCCGAGTAACAATTTAAACATTCGAACAGATTTCAAAAGGGCTTCTCCGAGTGTCCTGGCCGCGGTCGCGGTTATGGAGCCGCGGGCGCGGTTCTCGCCTCCTGGCCGCGGGTGCGGTTATGGAGCCGCGGGTGCGGTTATGGAGCCGCGGGCGCGGTTGGCGGGTGAGCCGCGGGCGCGGTTTCCAGCCGCGGGCGCGGTTCTTCGCTGTCGTCCTCTGCTCGTTCTCGAACCTCGATCATTAGAACAGTCTTCAATGGTGGTTCTTCGTCTGTATTCAACTCCTTGGAACTGAAGAACGCTACTAACTTGTCTAGCTCTTGTTGGACTTCCTTAGCTCTCGAGCGCGTCAATGCACCTTTAAATTCAGGGACCGGAGGTGTCGGTTGTTGTCCAGATGATCCTTCATCACCAGCACTTGAAGATTCTTAGAAGGCCAAATCTCGCGAGGTGTTGATTGCGAGATCGCGAATATCTGGGCTCCAACACTGGCGCCGACCGTGGGGACCTTCTCGCTCAGCTAGCTTCCTTTGAAATCTCAAGAGTCAGCTCGCGAAGGGCAGAATCATGGTTGAAACTGGCAGAAGCGGAACAGTAAACGTCACCACATCACACCTCAATCAAAACACTCTCAATCCCCCACCACTCCCTCTCGTCGAAGAGGAAACTCCCGAGCTTATCACTATCCCTCGGGAGCAGAATGAGCTTTTTGCCGCCTGGATAGCGCAAGGCGCCCCGATTGTCCCAAATACAGCTAACCAAAGGGCCGAACCTCTCAACGACCAGACCAATCGCGACGGTAGAGAAATTAATCAAGAAGAGGTAGCTGAAATTGTCCCGGATGACAGAGCCTCGGTGTCTAGAAGGCCGAGGGAGAGAAATAACACTCGCGATGTGGATCGGGGACGGTTCGACTTGAACCAGGCCCCAATGAGTCATCAGGAGCACTACAACTCTCAACATGATGTTCGTTACGACGAAAGGGGCCGCGCATACTACCCTGCGCAGGAACAACGCGAGTATCAGAAAACACCCTACTACAATCACGATGCGTCCCAGAACCCTCCTCTCGACTTTTCAACAATATTTGGCCCCACAGCTTTTGCAGAACATATCATCAGAGCCCCACCGCTACCAGACTTTAGATTCCCGACTGTCAAGGAATACACTGGTAAGGGAGATCCCAAAGAACATCTTACCCGGTACAAGTACGCTATGATCGCGAGGGGTCCGGATGAGGCTACCCTTTGCAAGGGATTCCCAGGAACACTCGCGGACACCGCCATGACATGGATGTTAAATCAACCACCCGGGAGTATCTCTTGCTTTGCAGATATTGAAAGAGGATTCTTGTTGCATTTCGGCTCCTCGAAGAAGAGAAAGATCACCATGCAAGAAGTGGTCGGGGTCAAACAAAAAGCGGGTGAAAGCCTGGAAGAGTATGTGAAAAGATTCTCGCTAATGGTCCTAGAAGCTGATGACTTCGATGATAAGACCGCCAGGGTCGCGTTCTTAAACGGGCTGGCCGACGGGAGCGAGTTCAAAAAACACCTGTACAGAAAGCATGAAGGGTCTTATCATGCCATGTTAGAGAGAGCTTACGTCGAAATACAAGTTGAGACTCACTCGAGCGCACCCGCAGGGGGTGGAAGTCAGAACAAACAGAACCAGAGCCAGAACTCTAGAAAGGGTAATCAGAATTGGGGGAACAAAAGACAGCAATTTGAGCAGGGGCAGAGTGATTCACGTGCTCCAGGTTTGGTAACGCAGCGTCAGAATCAGAATCAGTACCAAGATTACAGACAAAGTACAGACCAGAACCAATTTCAGGAACATAATTTAATGAACCAGAGGGATGACCACTCCGGCTACAGAGGTCGCGGCCGAGGCAATGGAGGCCGAGGTCGCGGTCACGATGGAATGTGGTGCGCCAACCACAACTCCACTACTCATAACACGGATGAGTGCCGGAGTGGCCCGAGGATGAACAACGAGCCCGAGCAGAGAGCCGTCCTCATGAATCAGAGAGGCGGGGGAAACCATCAAGGCAGGGGCGGTAGAAACCCTGGCCGAGGGCCATTCAGAGGGGGAAACAACAACGGTGGGCGAGGAAGGGGGCGCAATCAGCAGCACGCGAACGATCCTCACCCACCTCAACGCAACCAAGATTTCCCGCGACCAGATGGTCATGTAGGGACCATAGCCGGAAAGCATGTCCCTATACCCCCGAACAGGCGTGAGCAACGCAAGATGATCAACGCACCACTCCCTCGCGGGCTCCCAGTTATGAGCATCGCGAATCCCCTTCCCAGAGAACCATATCAACTAGTTTTTTCTAACGAAGAGATCAATGAGTGGGCGGTCTCTTCTGGTGATCCATTGGTCATACATCTACAAATTGGCACGAAACTAGTCAGCCGTATTCTGGTTGACACGGGCAGCTCTGCCGACATAATATATCTGGATGCCTTCGAAAAGCTAGGGGTTGATCCACGAATGAAGAGACCGACACGAACAACCTTAGTAGGCTTCGTGGGAGAAAGAGTCACTGCTCTAGGCGTGGTAAGTTTAGATGTAGTGATGGGAGATGAGACAGGGCCACGAAGATCAGAAAAGATTGATTTCGTAATCATTCCGACAAGCTCTTCCTATAACGCGATCATCGGGAGAGGCACGTTGTGCAAGTTTGATGCCGTAGTATCCATGAGCCATTTCTGCATAAAGTTTCCCACACCATCCGGAACTGGAGTCGCGACGGGTGTGGAGAAAGAGAGCATCTCTTGTTACATCAAGTCCGAAAAGGGAGAAGAAACACCTCTGCTCGCGAACCAACTCTTTGTCCCGGGCATGCCTAATGTTGAAGAGGAAGCTGAGTTAGATGTTCGCGAGCCCCCTAGATATCTGAATTCTGAGGGAGATGTGGACAGAGCAAAGTTTTCCAGATTTAAAACGCAGGAAGTCACTCCTTTTATGAACAAAGAAGAGAAGTTATCGGTAGGGGGTAACCTTGACCCTATGGTGATGGTAGAGATTGAAAACTTGTTATCAGAATCGCGAGACGTCTTCGCTTGGTCCCCCAAAGATTTGAAGGGAATTCCCCCATCAGTGATCACTCACTCTCTAAATATTAGCAATGATATCCTTCCCAAAAGACAGCGAAAGAGAAAACAAGCGGGTCCGAAGAACGAGGCCGCGGCCGCAGAGCTCGCGAAACTCCTAAAAGCTGGGTTTGTTAGACCAGTACAATACCCGGCATGGTTGGCTAATGTCGTCATGGTCGCGAAGAAAGGAACGGGAAAATGGAGGATGTGTGTAGATTTCACAGATTTAAACAAGGCTTGCCCGAAAGACAGCTACCCACTACCTTCTATTGATCAGCTTGTAGACTCCACTGCAGGACATGAAGCACTCAGCTTTTTAGATGCATACTCGGGATACAACCAAGTCATGATGAACCCCCTTGACTCAGAACATACCTCTTTCATAACAGACAAGGGAACCTTCTGCTACAAAGTGATGCCTTTCGGCCTTAAGAACGCGGGGGCCACTTTCCAGAGATTGGTAGACCGCATTTTCAGTGATCAGATAGGAGATACAGTTGAGGCCTACGTTGATGACATCGTGGTGAAAAGCAAAGAGCAGAGTAATCATGCTCGTGACCTAGCAGAAGTATTCGCGACTCTCAGAGAGTACGGGATGAGTCTAAACCCAGACTAGTGTGTGTTCGGGGTCACAGAAGGAAAATTTTTGGGCTTCATGATTAGTGCTCGTGGTGTCGAAGTAAATCCCGATAAAGTCAAAGCCGTTCTCGATCTTGAACCACCGCGGTCTACCCATGAGGTCCAGCGGTTTGTAGGCCGAGTAAATTATTTGGGGAGATTCTGTGCCAAGCTGGCCGAACGAAACCTCCCCTTCTTCGAAATTTTGAGAAAACCAAAGAACTTTGAGTGGACTGAAGAATGTGGTCAAGCATTCGCGAGCCTCAAAGAACATCTGACCAAGCTCCCGATCCTATCTTCCCCGGTTCCGGGAGAAACTCTCCAGTTGTATCTCGCGGCCAGCTCAAGGGCGGTAAGTGCAGTCCTTGTTCGCGAGTCAGAAAAGCCAGTCTATTTTGTTAGCCGAGCCTTATTGCCCGCGGAGACACGGTATTCCCCAGTTGAGAAGTCTGTACTTGCACTGATAACGGCTGCTCGCAAACTAAGACCCTATTTCCATGCACACCCGATTGAAACCCTAACGGACCTGCCACTGAATAGCTTCATGACAAAACCAACCATTGCAGGGAGGCTCACGAAATGGGTCATCGAAATGTCAGAATTCGATGTAGTATATCGACCCAGGCCAGCTATCAAAGCACAAGCGCTTGCCGACTTCATCGTCGAGACAAGTTTCAGAGAGGGAGAAGTGGTGAATCCATATGGTGAACAAATGATGTGGATAATGCACACTGACGGGGCTGTGAACGATGAGGGGTGTGGCGCAGGTGTGATTCTCACGTCGCCTACGGGAGATGAGATAAGCCACGCCATTGCATTAAAGTTCAAACCCACGAACAATGAAGCTGAGTACGAGGCCTTAATCGCAGGATTAGAGTTAGCCATTGGTCTTTCAATCTCTGTGCTATCATGCTGTTGTGATTCAGAAGTTGTAGTAAAGCAGGTACAAGGGCTTTATGAAGCACGAACAGGGAACCTCCCGCAGTACCATGCACGAGTCGCGACGTTGACCTCGCTTTTCATGCATTTCGAAATAAAGGCAATCCCAAGAGAACTGAATAAGAAAGCAGATGAACTCGCGAAGCTGGGAGCCGGATGGGAAGGTCCCAAGGAAGAACGCGAGCGGAGATCGGGGTTCATGGTATCAAAAGGGGGGCCCCCGAAATATCTGTTTTTTGTGAAAGAAGAAAGCGCCATCAGTCGCGAGATTGAAATGATGGCGATCAACACTTCATCTGAAGATTGGCGTCGCCCATTCATTGACTACCTCAGATATGGTCGCGGTCCAACTGACCCGAAGGAGCTCGTACAATTAAAAAGAAAGGCTGGACGTTTCTATATCAGCAGAGGCGAGCTTTACAAGAGAGGAGGTGACCCTTGCGAGCTGAAGTGTATGGGTCACTACGAGACAAAAGCCTATCTCGAAGAGCTACATGTTGGGCTGTGTGGGACACACGCAGGGTGGAGACCCCTGGTGTACAAGGCTTTGCGCCAAGGGCATTTTTGGCCCACAATGAAACAAGATGCTCAGGCGATGACGCGAGCCTATCAGGCATGCCAGTATTTCGCCCCTGCCTCCCACCAACCAGGAGTCCAGCTTCAGATCATGGGAAGCCCCATCCCCTTCGCGATGTGGGGGTTGGATCTTCTTGGCCCTTTTAAACCAAAGGCCCCAGGTCAGCTCGAGTATATCATTGTCGCAGTCGACTACTTCACAAAATGGATTGAAGCGGAAGCACTCGCGTCGACAACAGTACCTGTAGTGAAAAAATTCCTTTGGAAGAACATTATCTGCCGCTATGGGTTGCCACGCGAGATTGTAACCGATTGTGGCCCTCAATTTAACTCGCCCCAGCTGATGGCATGGTGCAGCGATCTGGGAGTTAGGTTAAAAATTGCTTCAGTTGCACATCCACATTGCAATGGGCAGGTAGAAGCCGTCAATAAGAGCATTGTCACAGATCTGAAGAAAAGACTAGATAACGCCAAAGGCAGATGGGCGGAGGTCCTGCCACTTACTCTCTGGGCCAATCGAACCACAGTGAAAAAAGCAACAGGGGAGAGTCCTTTCGCCCTCGCGTATGGAGTAGAGGCCGTGGTTCCAGTAGAAATTTTGTTCCCAAACGAAAGACTCCTCCACTATGACTCGGAAGCCAATGACGAAAAGATGAGGATGGAACTCCAACTTCGCGAAGAAACCCAAGAAATGGCGGTTATTCGGGCGGCCGCTTACAAAGCGGGCGTCGCGAAGTATTACAACAAGCATGTCAAGGAGAGAGGTTTCGTGAAAGGAGATCTGGTCCTAATAAAGACAGAGGGGGGAAAACTCGATCCCAACTGGGAAGGGCCGTACATAGTGGATCGCGAGGTTGCCCCAGGGGCCTATCGACTGAAGGATAGCTCTGGCAATCACGTTGCAAATTCCTGGAACGTGATGCGACTACGTCGCTATTACGCCTAGCCTACTCCCCCACACAGGTATGAATTCTCACATTTTTGTAACATGTCTGCATACCTTAGATAAATATTTCATGGAAAGCGATACAATCGCGATATAAGACGTTCTAACAAGCTGTATGCAGGCGAAAGAACCGATTGAAACTAAACGTTAGCAAGAATCTATCATCGGGTTACCAGAGGAATAAATACTTTCGCCACAAAGGGGGACGTAATCTCAAAATAAATGGTACGCGCACGATTCGGGAATTCAGAATGTTGCATAAATTCCGTGACACTGGGCTGGGGCCAAGAGCATCCACCCAGGTCGCGAAGCCATGACACTGGGCTGGGGCCAAGAGCATCCACCCAGGTCGCGAAGCCGTGACACTGGGCTGGGGCCAAGAGCATCCACCCAGGTCGCGAAGCCGTGACACTGGGCTGGGGCCAAGAGCATCCACCCAGGTCGCGAAGCCGTGACACTGGGCTGGGGCCAAGAGCATCCACCCAGGTCGCGAATCCGTGACACTGGGCTGGGGCCAAGAGCATCCACCCAGGTCGCGAAGCCGTGACATTGGGCTGGGGCCAAGAGCATCCACCCAGGTCGCGAATCCGTGACACTGGGCTGGGGCCAAGAGCACCCACCCAGGTCGCGAAATCGTGACCGTCCGAGAGTGAGTAACGACATCCGTCCTCCTCACCTCGACCACGAAGTCCTGACCTTGATGGGATAACAACCCACCAAGGCATGGAACTCAGCGAGTGACGCTCCTGAAAAAAGTCAATCATGAAACTATATACTTAGCATGGAAATATGCAATACAAAACGCTAATGAATCCCCATCTGTTTTGACAGACACTCCTGCACTAGAGAAGCAAACAATCATAGGCATGATCGCGAACGAAACAGAAAATGGCAGTTTATGAGGAAACAGGCGCTAAAGCCCCAATTATCCGTGAGCATGGATTTCCCAAGGCATCAAGAATACCTTAGCTAAGGTATGATGAGAAAAACACGCGAGCTACTTTGTTTTGTCACAAGAACAAAGAATCTGATTCCAAATTCGTTATAGGAAATCACATTTTTAAACACAAAGACGCTCATAGGTGCATGAAAAACCCTACTACTGGCTCGTACGCATGCAGTAGTCAGGTGAGAACACACTCTTTATCGCATCACAGGTCATGACATATGAATAATCTATGCTTACGCGATCGATTTCCTCGCAGGGTTTTTCGTAGGACCAAAAGAAGAATTTTTCCGGACAAAAGATGTTGGAGAGTGACCTATTTATAATATTAAGTATTCTCATTTTGAAAAACATTTTTTCTATTAATGGGACACATACTTGTAATCGCGATGGCACATAGATGCACATTACATTTTGAGTTCCAAAGTTTTTCCTGATAATCCCAGTCTAATTTATTCATAAAAACTCGTTCATTCTCCCTCCTTTCTTAACACATAGGGCTCGCGAGAATGTAAACATCCTCACGAACACTATGGGGGGAGGGGAAGAGGAGGAGAAATCACCACACAAATGCAGAATAAAAAGGCATAACACTAAGCCCGGAGAGGAACGACGACCTTCACTTGATACACCACAGTCTGAACGGGAACTTCAGGTGGAGAAGCACGCCACCTTGTGAAAGTCACCTCATCTCCCTCACAAAGATCATTTTCATACGCAAACTCACTCCAGCCCTCGCCCAGAAAGTAGGAGCTCCCAACCTTGTCCAGAGTCACATCCCAAGACTCGGAATTAGCGCAAAGGATGAGACCCTTACCACCGAAATGACTAAGGTATTGATCGCAATGTTCCTTTGGAAAACGCTATACGTAGAAAAGAGGGGTCTAAGAAACAAATAAGCAGAGAAAGACAAAGTAAAAGATGATTACCAAACTTCTGCCAGTAATAGCAGAAGAATCCATAACAATGGTAAAAGACTCATGCAGAGACCCCTCTCGAGTTCGTCGTGTCCTGGCCATATCAGAATTCTTTGAAAAAAGAAGGAATGAAAGAAGAAGGCAGGAAACGCCATTTATAAAAGAAAGTCACCTAACCCACATTTAATGCATTAAATGACTAAAGCAGAAAAGTAGTTGGGAGAACAAAAGCAATAAATGCAAAGACACGCAGGAGAATAATTGTACGGTCTCCTCACGAGACCCCAAAAAACAATATTTAGGCTCGCGATCACATTCCGATCCGCGAGCCACAGAACCAAGTAACAATTGTATGTAACATCAATCCAAGAGTTTGCACGAACACACGAAAAAGGAGGAGTCAAACTTCGTCATGAAAGTCTAGATACCCGTCAGCCTCAGCCAGTGCAGAATCGCGAGCCCCCCTCGTGCCACCAACGTCCTTTGTCGCTGCGATGTTTTCTTCGGCAGCAGTTTTTTCGCTGTCAACATTCACAACATCGTTCCCATCACCTGCATCAGACGATTTAGCACAAGAGCGAGTCGAGGAATCCGCTGCTTTCTTCATCCTTTCCTCTGAGTAAATTACCTTCTTAGGTACCTTGGGGACTGAGACTAAAGGAATATGACACTCCATCCCTTCGACGACTCCCTCACCTTCAGGCAAGAAGGGTTCGACGACCCAACCTTCAAGAAGGCTCGCGTCGTCGTCAACAAAGGTTCCAAGAGGAGGAGAGGTGTACGCAGGGATCTCGGCAGGAAGACCACAAAGATCCGTAGGATCGAAAGAGAAGTTAGCCACTTTGTGCTTTCTAAGCTAACGCTTGAGTGCAGTAATCACCAGGGTGTCGCGAGCCAGACTGATAAAATCAATACGACATTTCTCGCGATAGCTAGAAGCATACTGCTTGGCACCTTCGCGACGACCCTTGTCAAAAGCTTGGTCTTTCTCTTGACGAAGCAAACCTAACTCTGTAGTATGATTGCGCTTCATAGTCCTGGCCGAAAGCTCCAAGTCGCTTATCCTCGCCATCAGCTCAGCATTCCTCTCTTGCTCCTCCTTTAGTTTTTTCTTCGCGGCCTCCTTAACATCATGTGCTTTGTGGGCAAAATCGACCATCTCATTATATTCCCCCTCCATCTTATTATAGCCATCTTCAAGGGCGATGGAATATTGCCTCGATGCCTCGTTGAGAAGAAGCGACTACAATAAGCGAAATATGTTAGTTAAAATCACCTACCGACAAGAAGGAAGAAAACCATTCAGGAAGAAAATAAAGGAAACCCACCGCCAGATTGAGTCTCGCGAGCCCTGCTTTACCCCGAACAATGCCCTCTAAAAATCCGGGCATCTTTGGGAAACCAGGTCGATCGCGATGAAAGAACGTTCTCACTGCCTCCTCCTCTGGAAAAAGCTCAGCCAGATCCTGAGAAGGGGTATCTTGACCACCTTCAAAGGTCATGGGCTGCTTACCCTTGGCAGCTCGGTGCGAGGAAGGAGACCCGCCGGCCCCTAAGGGGATTGACGAACCAATCGGGGATTGGTCGTCTAGAGGCTCGGGCGCGCGTGTTTCGGTCTCCACAGATTGAAGCACGGAATCGCGGATATTAATACCGCCAGCAGAGATTTTCCTCTTTTTGGAGGAAGTTTTGCTCTTGTTCGCCAGCTGCTTTCGGCGCTTGCTCTTCTGGGGGGCGGAAGCCTGCTCATCAATAGGTTCCTCGTCAAAAGAGTCGTCAGAACCCTCCATAGTCGCGAGACGCGAAAAGTATCCTGTCTCTGCAGATAAAAAAATAAAATAAATAAGGATATAATGAAAATCCATAAGCATATGACATCGCGAGTGCGTAACAATGAAAGAAGGATAAGTAACAATAAACAAGAAAACCATGGAACAAGGGACATAAGAAATACCACAATGGTGCTTAAGACTAAGTCCACGCTGGGCTAGCACCTCGTGGGTAATACACCTTAGGAATATGCGCGTCGAAACAAGATCAGGGAAACTATGGAACTTACGGTAAAGACAATCTTTCTTAGCCTGAGACCAGTTACCAAATTTAGGTTGAGTCGCGAGCATCGATATCTTGGTCGAGATCCCAGACCCCGGAGGTGGTCGTACCAAAAACCAATCAACCTTCCACTTCGGTAGGCGGGGAGGACCATCCCACTCCGATCTGCCATTTTTTACGGCGGTAAACATCCCCATTTCTTCAGGAGCCCTTCGCGTAGAGAACATAAGAAGAAAATGACAAGGATTGGGTTTTACCCCAATATCCTGACACCTCATCACATAAATAACCAAGGCCCTCCAAAAGTTGGGATGCATCTGAGCTGGGCTGTAGGTCAGCTCTCTCAAGAGCATTTTAGTAAAATTGGAGAAGGGGAGCCTAAATCCTAATTTAAGAGACGACATACTCAAAGGAAAGAAAGTGCCATATTCGTCAAGGGAAGTCCCATCCAGAGATGGAAGGGCAAAAATTGTACCCTCTGGAAAAGGATAGGTATCCGCGACGGTAAAAAGGTCGCGAAGGGTAAGGTCAGAAGGGAGGGCCGTAAATGGGTTCCCGAGATTCTTGACCTTTTTATGATGGACGCGGCGAGTCAAAATCTGTACACGACCCGCTGGGTTATGGAAAATATCTTCGATTTCCACGCGAGGAAGATCATCTCGCCAGGAGTAAAAATTCTCATAGTCCTCGCGACCGATTAGTACTTCCTCAGAATCCTGAGGAGGACTTTTATTGCCACAACCTGCATCTGGTCGCGAGGTAGACGGAACTTCGTCGTCGTTATGCCTAGTAGAGCCTCCTGTGGACGATCAAGAAGAAAAAGATCGGGTTAGTTTTCCAGGGAAAGAACACGAAACGCGAAGGCCAGAAGGAAGCTTCGCGAGTCATGGGAATAACGAACAAAGAAAACCCTGGAAAACAAAAAATATAAGATCTAAGGGGAAGTTGAACAGACTACTGGTGGAAACCCTAAGAAATGGTGAAATGAACAGCCAGGAGCGGTAAAAAAGAATTGGCTTTGAAGAACAGTGAAGGTTTCAACAGTCTAAGATGACCTTTAAGGGAAAAAGGAATGCCCATCGAACAGAAGAAAGAAGAGGAGGCACCACCCAGTAAATAACCAATAGAGGTATGATGAAAAATCGCCTGACCGCCATGAAAACCAGTAAAAGCTTCGAAGGAACACAAGAAATAGCGGAGATACAGAAATATCAAATCATGTGTAGAAGCAATAGAAATCAACAAATGAAAAACGAATTCAAGATAGAACTTACGAGCCATTGGTAATTCAACGATCGTCTGAACGAATGAAGATTTCTCGAAGTTTTATTAAGGATGGGTTTTACAGAGGAATATGAGCAGTTGGAGTAAAGAAGAAGAGAAGAATGTGGTCTGGCAGCCTTTTATAAGAAGATGAAAATCCCAAAAGAAGCCACGTGTTGAAAGGTGCCAGAACGCGGGAATACAAAACATCTCGAATTTAAAATTCAAAATTCAAAACAAGCGCGATGGAATGAGGAAGAGTCGCGAGCGAATAATCTCCATGGGACCCCCCCGAGAACCCGGCTTCAATTCTTACCCAAGCTTTGCCTTTGCAAAGACAAAGACTTGGGGGGCTGGCTGTTGGACCCGGTTCTCGCGATCAATAACGTGGACCCGGTTCTCGCGACTCTAATGACGCAAACCCGGTCCGCGACCGAGAAGCAGGCCGCGAGCCCATAAGGCTAGGAAATGAGTCGAGAATGAGAGGCCCATTAAGAAGCCCAATAGGCGAAGAGAGCGATAACGGATTGTGTGGGACCCACTGAGTGGTTATAAATCCTAACGGCAAAGAGAGAGAAAGGGACAGTCGACTGAGAGCATCTTCTTCCCCCTTGAGAGAGAGAAAACACAGAGGGCGATTGTTCGTTTCCGAGCTCGTCTCTTCGTTCCCGATTTACCTCTTTTAGTAGGAAATCGGATGATCGGTACCTGGATCTTGACTCTCGGTATCGTCATCGTGCTTTTGAGGTTTGATTCGTCACGATTGGTTGAGTTTCATCATTTACTGTTTCATTGAGTTGGCTCACGAGGTTTCATTGTTTTAGTCATTACTTTGATCGCTATCTTCTCTTTGTGTTGCTTCATTCTATTGTTGTTATTGAGGCATTGTGTTCGTTTACCTGTTGCTATTACTGACTTGAGCGTCGGAGAGCCAAATCTGGGGGTTCAACCTTCTGGTTTGGTTGTGCAGGTATAATAGGGACTGAAGAACATAAAGAACAGAAGGGAATAACACATTTTGATCCAGATGACAGTGTATTACAAGTTGTAGCTTCAGTTTGCGTAAGGAAGGTCTCCAGCACTTGAAGATTCTTAGAAGGCCAGATCTCGCGAGGTGTTGATTGCGAGATCGCGAATATCTGAGCTCCAACAGACATCACTTGAGATCAAGAGACAGACAACCAACGAAATGGAAGACAAAACTGAGAAAGCATGAGCTTGAAGAGAGCAAACTTCTCTATGTGCGAAGCTTCTTAAAGTTGGATATTGTAAACACGAAAACAAAAAACAGAGTGGGAAAAGAAGAATTGAAATGAAGAAGTTTTATAAAATATTTTGTAATTAGATTTAGTGACATATATAAAATAGACATAAGTTAAGTTTATGGAAACTATTTACCTAAAAAATCAATACAACAAAAAATATAACTCAAAATTAAAACTTATTTATTTATTTTATAGTATGAGTTTTTTTATATTCACATGGAAACAGTTTTAAATTTTTATAGGCCTCTCAATTCTGAATTGACCCCATACTTATTTGCTTTCGTCATGAAAAAATCGTTACCAACGAGCTCAAAATAATTTACGGAGTAAAACATAAAAAGAGCCGATTGAAGAAGAAAAACCTTGTGATATGAATGCTTTAATTTCATTTCCCATCCTTATCCTCAATGTCTCTACTATCTAGGCTTCTAACAAGTTAACTGATTGCATTCAATTCTAGTCAATACGTTTTTTTTAATTGAATATATTATATAACACATAGAAAACCGTTTCGATTCATTGCAGCTTCAGAAAATAAAACTGTATTTCCGTCATTAAAATGTATTTTTATATTTCTATTATTCTCTGTCATACATTTTGTCATACATTTTGTCGACCTGTATCGTTTTACAAATCGAATACTATATTTATAAGAAAAAAGTCTCTTAATCTTGATATTTATATAAGGAAAAGATTCACGTGCGAACGCATTATTAACATGTGAAATTGTAAATGAAAAAAATGTGCATGCACATTTAAGCCAGCGACATGCACATTTGACATATTGTGTATATGTCATTACTGAAGAATGTGCATGCGAATGACTATATTTGTACATTTCATGTTAACTATTCGCACCTAGGGCTTTTCATAAAATTTTAAAATATAATTAGATATACATTAACTATCATGTACTGTGTGTACTAGTGTAGTACATTACCTAATTGCTTACGTTGAATGACTCAATCACAGAAGCAAACAGTATGTTAATTAGGATAATGGAGTATTCTGTTTGAGTTAATCATCTAAAATTAGTCAAACTAGTGAGTTTAAGCAACGGAAAGTTGATCAATTAGTAGTGTTAATGCGTTTTAAAAAGGAAGAGCGTGGGGGCGCGTGGAGAATGTGACGTAACGGATTACATAAGCAAAATCCGAGAATATGCGACGGCGTGGGCATGAAGGCCACGTGGACGGTCACCTCTGATCTTCTGTTAGCTCCTCTCCTTCAGGGAGTAATATAGTCCATTTTTTAATATTAAATGAGTTTATATTCACATTTATGTTACTCATATCAAATAACATGTATTTTATTTTTATTTTTATTATAAATATAAACAATATATTACATAGTCAATATTGATATCAATATGTAGATAAAAATAAATAATAAATAAATGAAAAAGAATTACAATTAAATTTTATGTATTGTGAGTGTTATAAGATATTTATCAATAACTAAGTAATATAATTTTACTATTGGTCCACATGTTGATAAATGATTGGACAAATGAAATGATTTGTATAAGAATGAGTAACACTTCTTTGTTACTTCTCTCCACTCATTACATTGGTTCTATCACAAAAGTTGTCATGCCATTTTTATTTTCAATTTTTAAATGCAGTTTGTTACTCTAAATAACACCAATGTAGATGCTCTAAGAAATTGTAACGTGAGAATAGTAAATACTTCCTCTGTCTCCTTTTAAGAAATTGTGAAATAATTTAGCTTGAAAACATTTTTATAAATTGTGAATTAATTTGGATAAATTAAAGTTTAATAAAAATAAATAATATAAAATTTAAAAGTATATCAATTTAAATCAAGAGATAAGAGGAAAAAAAAAATTGAAAGGATGAGATCTACTCCGTATCTAATACGGAGTACATTAAAGTTAATGTTTTTTATAAAGTATAAGAGTGAGTTTAGAGCAAGTTGTTAAGTTATTATTATTTTATTTTATTTTGTTAAAATTTACTATCATAAATAACCAATAAAATTAACAAATTTTATTATATTCACTACACTAATATAAGTCATATTTGATACAAGCCATATCTATGTAATTAGACCTACATAAGCCTTTTTCAATTGTTATTTTTATTTATTACAAATTTACAAGGCTCTAACATATATATTTTTCATTTTCAAGTGAAAAATATATAAATTTACAAGGCTCTAACAAATTTACAAGGCTCTAACTAAGATAGACATATTTTTTATAGAAAGATAATTTTAAAGGCTTCTTTGAGGAATGGGTACAAATTTCTTGTGAACAAACGTTTTTTAATGTGACATTACTTGTAATTGACTTTTATTCATAAAAATAGTGAAAGACTAATTAATTAGCATAATTCATAGAAAAGTCTTTATCAAGATAAACGTTTTAATAATTCGTACAAAACTATCTCCAACTTATTCTTAGCCACAAGTTATCTAAAGATTCAAATGTTGTCTCGGTCTATATTTTATCTTGAACATGATGACGTATACAATTAGGTGTTTGGTCTTATTGATCTTTAAATGTTTTTAATTAAGAAAACTAATTCAAATATTTTTTATTAAAAAAAACTAAACTCTTAAAAGTTTTCTCCTTTTTTCTTAGGGAATAAAGGGTTAGTTTTTAAAGGGGTTATTTTTTAATAAAAACGTATTCATTGGTCATTTACCTAACACACGGTTTGGTATATCATTCTATAAAGGGGAAGAGAGTCAAAATGAATGTAGACAACATTTAGTGTTGTGATTCATTAATTAAAATATATTTCCTCCGTCTAATAATATAAGTTCATGAAACATCCTTCTCTTTTAATAAATTATAAGTCTTCTGTTTTTTTTGACAAAATTTTCCTATTTTACCCTTAATTTTTATGGACAAATTCTACTTAGAGCAAATATATATTGAGTGTTGTTAAATTAGGTAAATCAATGAAGGATAATTTAGTCTTAAGTTTCATATGTTAATTTCTACCTCAAAGGCTCAAAGAACTTATATTACTAGACTAAGGGAGTATGTGTTTTTAAGAGTGTGGATGATCGTGGAAAAAAAAGTCTTTAAATACAAGAAGGATGAAGATGTTTTATAGTTTTTAAAACCCGCCCATACTTGATGAGTAAAAAAAGGCGATTCACTCCCACCAGGCCATCACCCTTTCATTTTTCTTGTTTGAACATGTCATTGTCATTTTTCTTTATAAGATATTATTATTTTATTTTCTAACCATGATACTAAATATTATCTGAACATTAAAGAGTGATGTAACAAACGTCATCTTAATCTCTCATTTAAACCCAATTAGAACATTAAATTTTGCTATCCAGTTTTAATGGAGTTGGAAATATTAAATTTTAACGTTTCAAATTTATAATATTTTCTTTTTTGTTGTAAAATATAACCTTTTCACTATATTTTTTCGACCTTTATTCAAAAACTTATTTGATATTTCTTTATAGATAGAGATCATATATGAATATTATTAAGGTATTAATACATGCATATTCATTCATATTAATATGAACATTTATTTTTATTCAAATGCACATACAATAATATATTGTATTTTTCTATACGATTTTAAGTTTTTAACTATATACACTCATCACAAAAATAACTATATTTATATTTATATTTATATTTACATGTAAACGTGAAGAGATGTATATAGGAGTAACGTATTCGTATAGCCTAATAGCCCTACCTCAATAATGTAATTCTTTTCCTCCATTTGTATAGATTTTGCTGATTTTTTTTACTTAGAGTAATAAGTTTATAATGACAATGATTAGTTGATAATCCACAAAATATTCAGGGTAAATGGGCCCGGGAAATAGGGCGCACAAAATCTATCTACATATAAAAATTCATGGATTTGAGAAAGTAATGACAATTGAGACTCATTAATGTTTAAACATAATTTTTTCTTTTTTTTCTATTTATCATTATCCAATGATAATTGAAACTTATTAAATCTCTAATAAAACCATAATTATGTGCTTAATTGGTTAGTATTTCCATCATTTTAATCTTTTTTTCTTCGCTCTTCACCTTCAATCCGTATGACGATGAAGAGCAATCCGAGTAACGTAAACGACTATGTGATTTTGGTTCATATATAAGAGATTTTCAATTCATTTTATTATAATTTACTAAAAAATACATATATGAAAATATATATTAAGTATATGAATATAGACAAAAATAAAAAGTGTTTGGCTCGCGCAAAGCGCGGGTAATGACCTAGAAAGTTGTCATTAAGTCGTCATTACTATGTGGCCTCTTGAATTTCAACTTTTGATTTTTCGACTTCTCCGAATGAGATTTCGTATTGAATTCTTCCATCAAGTCGTCGTTACTCTTCTGAATATTGTATTTTGTCGTTACTCATGGTTATTGTCAATTTGTAATTGAACCAATCAATTTGCTATTTTTGTCACTTCTATTGTTCGTTTATTTTTGTGTTAATGTCTTGATCTGCAAGTTAGATTTGTTCGACCTGAATTGCATAAAATATGCCCTGAAAAAAATTGTAAATATATAATTAGACCAATCCACTTTTGAGACAAAAAACCGTAATTATACAGCGCTACTTCTAGTATAAGAATAAAATAGGAAAAAAGAGTAGAAATGGATGGCCATTATAATCATTTTATAGCAATTGCTTGTAAGAGAGAATCCAGGAGGAGTTTTCCGTCTGTATAAATACCTTCTTCCCTGTTTCTCATCCATGTTCAACCTCTACTTTCAAGGCCGCAAGGCATCTTCTTACACCCCTACAATCCACAAATTCCTTCTCGAATCCCCTCCTCCACCACCCAAATTCCTCAATTTCCGATCCAAATCCATGGGACCCTGCTGCGTCGAAACTGCAATTCGCGACAACAACAACAACAACAACCAAAACCCAGATCGTCATCGCAACCCTAATGCCCACAATTGCAAGGAGTTTGTTGAAATCGCTCCTTGCCCACCACCTGTTCGACAAAATGCCATCGTGTCCCCAAACGGCCCAAAACCCTCCGAAATTCCAATCCTCCATGACTTGGTCAAGGTGGATGATATCTGGTCCCAAATGGTGAAGGAAGCTGAGAATGATGTCAAACAAGAACCCATCTTGTCTGGCTACTATGCAAACTCAATCCTATCGCATAACTCTCTTGACAGTGCCTTGGCCTACCATCTTTCATCCAAATTGGGTAGCCTAAACTTACCCTCTACATCTCTTGTTGACCTCTTTATTAGTGTCCTAACCCAGGACAGAGAAATCATTAGGGCTGTGGAGGATGATCTAAGAGCTGTAAGAGAGAGGGATCCAGCTTGTATAAGCTATGTTCACTGTTTCCTCAATTTCAAAGGCTTTTCAGCTTGTCAGGCTCATAGAATCTCCCATAGGCTGTGGATTGAAGGTAGGAAGATCATGGCCCTTTTGATCCAAAACCGGGTATCTGAAGTTTTTGCTGTGGATATCCACCCAGGTGCCAAGATTGGGAGAGGGATTTTGCTTGATCATGCAACTGGGTTAGTGATTGGTGAAACTGCTGTGATTGGTAACAATGTGTCAATCCTGCATAATGTTACTTTAGGAGGAACTGGGAAAATTCATGGCGATCGACACCCGAAATTAGGAGACGGGGTTTTGATTGGTGCTGGGACATGTGTTCTTGGTAGTGTGAGGATTGGTGATGGAGCTAAAATTGGAGCTGGGTCTGTTGTGTTGAAGGAGGTGCCAGATAGGACGACTGCTGTCGGGAATCCTGCGAGGCTGATCGGAGGGAAGGCGAATCCGGTTAAGCTGAATCATGTTCCGAGTTTTACTATGGATCATACATCTGATATATGTGAGTGGTCTGATTATGTGATTTAGAGAGGCTGATTTGATTTGAATTCTTCTTCTTGCTGTTCTTGTTCTTGTATTGCTTTATGTTACTGAATGGGTTTGATGATCAAGTGAGAGTTTAAGCAGGGTGATGCAGTAAGAAGAAGGAGAGGAAGGAGGAGGCTGATTGGTAGATTGTAGCTGTGTTTTGTACTAAACAATCTGCAGTTGTTCTTGCAGTGTTATGGAAATATACTCTTGCTTATCTTCTGTAATAAGGTGTGGTGCTGCATGATTTACTGTTGGTTAGAATGATTAGGAGCTAAAATGATATAGTTTAGTAGTTTTAAGAAAAAGTTCAAGTGGTTTGCTTGTCAATTAGTTTATAGGGTTCATGCAATCTCCCTTGGTGTGTTCAATCTAACTTGTTTTCTTCACATCAATCACAGGCTAAAATGTCGTCTTACCCAATTTTCTTGGATGAATTTTGATGCTCCTCAGACCATAGATCATGAACTCAACCGTTCTTAACCGCGGCAAAACAAATGAATAAATAAAATCTTTTAAGCCATATAATTGAGGAAATAAGATTGAGATGGGTCACTCAAAGTACATTATGCATTTGTTTGTGTGGCTATGTTGGCTTGGCGTGACAACTGAAAGTATTCGAAGTTTGGCGGGATGTGCTTTATAATTTGTTCGAAGACTAGTGGACATTATAAAGCAAACAAACAAGTTGAGTGCAGAAACTAGGGCAGAACAATCGGATTATCCGATCCGATCTGGTAAGCCGGATATCCGCTAAATTTTTTTCCACAAAACCCCGATCCGTATCCGGTCCGTTTTGGAGCGGATATCTGGTAAATATTGTCCGGATCGGATCGGATATTTGACTCGGATATCCGAATTATCCGATTTCTATAAGGTATATGAAAATTAAATTAAACTTTTTATTAAAATTCACAAAATATAAAATAAATGTTAAATATATAATTATATATATTATATAGAGGAATTAAGATGTGAAAATTAATATATTTGATTCATTTAGCGAATCAACAATTTAAATAAGCAATTAAAATATAAAATTTTGAGAACAACATTAAAAGTTATGTTATATATAAGAGAATTTTTGTGTTGAGAGAATATATCTTATTGTTTAAAAATGTATAAAAATAATTATTGAATGATCTACACTTATAAAAGTATATTTTAGTTCTATAAAAATATATTTATATATTATAATAATAGTACCGGATATTTTCGGATATCCGTAAGCTAAATATCCTGATCCGTATCCGGTCCAAATATCCGGAAAATTCGTCCGGATCGGACCGGATTCGGATAAAACTTAATCGGATATTTTCGGATGCGGATTTTAAGGATCGGATCGGCGGATTATCGGATCGGATATTTTTGCTCACCCCTAGCAGAAACAAAATTTAAGTGTGGAAGTAGAAAAGTGGTCCAAAACCAACCCCGAATTTTCGCTTTCAGAGTACTTTATAAAGACACGTATATAGTAGTAATAAAAAACTAATAGTCGGCATTATTAATCTAATTATACTCCAAATTTGGATTAGATTATTCTCTAGCTAGTTCAGGTGCGTGATGAAATAGATATGCCAACTTGGATAAAGTTTCATTGCATACGGAAACGTAACGAAATATTATCTGATAGCAGCAGAAGATTTAAAAATGGGCAGACTTATATCCACGGCTCCTTGTAGGCCACAAGAAAATTGTAATGTTGAGAATATTTAGAATTGTACAGTAGTGAATTGAGAGTTATGTTGGTGAAAGTAACATATATTAACATAAATATGTAAAAAAATCTTTATTCGGTGGTTGCAAATAAAATGATTAATTATTAATTTGTAAATTCAATGAAAAAATTACTAGTGTAAATTATAAAATTAGATTTTTTTAATGTGGTGAAGGAAAAACATTTCCTAAAATCTAAGAATAAGGGATGCATCAAATAATGTGGTGCATTAACTGTGGATAATTTGTTTAATGTCACATATGATGCAGTAATTGTGGATAATGTGATTAATGTCACATATGGAGCATTAACTGTGGATAATGCATTAATGTCACATGTGAATTAATTGACGAGGAAAAGTTAGAAAGAAAACGAACCTAGTCCCATTTATATGATCCTAGTGAAAATGTTCATCGATCAAAAAAATAATAAAACGAACCTAGTGAAAATGTTCATCGATCAAAATAATAATTTTATTTCCTTTTTTCATTCTCCTAGTAATAACATTGAGATATTTGTTAACCAAATTTTGAGATGAGTTTTAAAATCCCCTCGCCAACTCCTCTTGACATATAAATTTTAGAATCTCAAAAATAAATTGTCAATGTATCGTCAATTAATAATTGTTTAGATTCATTTACGTTTTCTTTTCATTTTCGAAGACTACAAACAAACAGGTCCCAAAACTATTGCAAACATTGGATGCATCATGCATGTAATAATGTAAATTGTAAATTGTAAATTGGACATAGCATGGTAAAAATGTAAATTGGATATGAGATAAAACTCCATCTAGAAGGTGTCAATGAGGGTTGACTCTAAAATACTCAACAAATTCCCTAAAGTTAATCTATGTGATGAAAAATTTAAAAACCAACATATGACAATAAGCTAGTTTTTCAGGGCAAGTCCAAAAAGTTAACTTTTAATTACACATATAATGAAACTATAGATTAAACTGATAATAGCTGAGAATAATCTGATACATTTTCTACATTGATTTGGTTGTCCTAAGCTCACTGCATATGCTCCTAGAAAGTTCGGGACTAATAAGTTTCATAAAAAAGCACAATTCGTTATCAATTTTAACTAGAAATGTGCAAGAAATCAAGTAGAAGAGGTCAATGAAGAGATTTTAAAATCATTAATAACCTTCCATTTCCATTGTTCCTACATCCTATGTTCAATCCAGCTTTGCATATCAAAACTTTGGTTTTACTATTTAATCTGGGCATATTGAAAAGAATGTCATGCAAATACCTATTATTTTCTTGATTCATCAGATTCAGAAACATCCACTTCCTCAGGAAATTTGAGAAGATCCAAGCTACCATCTACTTTGCTCTCTGGAATCGAGGTATCATCGGAAAAAATTTCCATTTTGTTTTCTGCTATCTTTTGCAGCTGCTTATTGGCTGAATCTTCGTTGCTACTCCTGTACTTTGTCATGATCTTGGGAACTGTTTGAGATGTATCCTTTGACTCTGGTGAAGAATTGCCATTCACTATCCTTTCAAATCTTACAGCACTAACCTTTCTGGCATTTGCAGCTAATATCTGCATCAAATATGTCAAGAACTTTGAAATTTGAAGCAACGGAGAAGGATTTCTGGTTAAAACCCTCAAACTATGTACTATAACCTAATGAAAAAGTAAAAACGTGAGATGAATTAACAAAGAGTGTTTGTTAACCATGTGAAAGTAACAGGTAAGATTAAAAGTTGATTTTTCAAGAAGATGGTCATACGGTCATACCTCAAGTGTATAAACCTGAATTTTATCTTTAGGGTCTGGGTGCTCAGTTTCTGTGTCGTCATTCGCTTCTTGATTATCCCTTTCAAGCAGCACCTTGATACTCTCACCTGTTCTTGGGATGTATCCAAATGCCTCACAAACAAACCCTGAGACTGTTTCATACTGATGATCCTGTTGTAAAGAGAAAACAAGAACAAAGAAGATTTCACCAAAGAGGAAATAAGGAAAGCACGTGTATTCTATGAGAATATTCATAGTTTGAAAACGTAAAAAGTAGCACCTCGGGCAACTTTATATTTAGTTCTTCAGATAGATCATAAATGGATGTATTTGCATCAACGTCATATATACCCTCAGCTCGCATCAAGATATAGCCTGTTTTCTTCTGAATTTCCTCCTGTCACATGATATGGAAAAACACAGTTAGATGTGTGCCTCAACAGTGCAACTATAGAAATGTGGTCTAGTAAAAGCATAGTAGCATTGTTTCTAAACACACTCAACTCTCACAGTTTCACGATCATAAAGTTTCTTTTCTAACTGGCTTATGATGCCCTCGAGGGTAAATCATCCACAAGAATGCGATGACATGCTAGCTGTTTGTTAAATAGAGAAAATTATGTATCATAAATTAATAAAAGTAGAAGATACCACAAGGAAAATATCTATTATCCTTAAAATAGAAAAGATAAGTACAAACTGGAGAAGTAGCAATAACTATAGTCAAGCATCTACTTGAAGCAAATTAAAGAAAATGTTACGAGTGAAAAATGTCTCCATTCACCTTTGAATCATTTTCATCAAAGATTTCGCCAACAATTTCCTCAACTGCATCTTCTAGAGTGACTATCTATTTTCAGGAATACATACAGAACAAGAAGAGTTAGCTTATGACAGAGCAAAAGAAATAAGAAACACTAAGCAACAATCAAGAATAGATCTCCTATGCTAATGGAAAATCGACACAATATTTTACTCCCTTCCTTCTATTATACCAGAGTATGCAGTTAAGGATCAACCATATTTTAATGGAAGTTACTTGATCAAGAAAAATACTTCATCTCACTTTTAAGTTGCAATCGTTATAAAAAATTCATGTTTAGTGAAGTATCAACTTATCAGAGCAAAAGAATTTCTTAGTGACTCTAAAATCTTCATGCATAAAGCAAACACCCTCAACTAGACTTGATAGTTTTCATCAGTACCGATATTATTGTATAGCTGTAGTTACTATATCCATCTTAACCAAACCATGGTCCATATAAGGTGGAATGCATCTTCAGCATTCATTCTGAATTGCTCGGAATTTGTTTGATAACTGTTATAAACAGCAACATAAGAGTATGGAATTTGGATGACCTACTGCTTAGTGCCGGGGTTATAAAATCAGGAAGAAAATAGACATCTTTTAAACTAAGGAAAGCACCAAGAAGAAATTGGTCAAAGGATTATGGATGATAAAGAAGGCCTTCAAATATTAAAAACTTAACAAAATTGGACTTAAACTCATGTTAACTTATATTACAAATGCTCTTGTTAACGAATTAAGATCTAAAGCCTAGCTCCAAGAAACATAACCCCTACCGACTTCCTAAGTTTGATTGGTGTTCCCTGCTCCTGTTGCATTTCAAAATATGGCATTCTATAGTCCCAGTAAATAAGTGTGCACTACAAAAATGAGTTCCAGAACTGGACAGCTATCTTCATTATCTCATACAAAGAAACAAGATGGAGATTCAGCAAGTTAACATTGAAGGAATAAGTTTGAACTATGTACAATATCCATAAATTGTGGAAATAAATGAAAGAATTTTCATGATTCATCATATATACTTATTCTCAATTGCAACGAAAAGTGAACTTCCACACATGCCAAGCATGAACACATAATTAAATTACAAATTCTTTAACCTCTTGCAAGAAAATCCACATACCCCCACTGTTCCTCCATATTCATTCAGAACAACAGCCATGTGAACCTTCCTGATTCGAAATTCTCGAAGAAGATTCCACACTGACATTGAATCTGTGATTGCAGAGAACAAAAAAACTCCTAAATGATTTTTTCATGTCAACAATGAACCAGTTATTGAAATAAATATCAATACAATTCAATTTTCTATATTTCTTTAGAAATATATATAGATCAATATAACATCTTCCAAATTAATACACAATTATATGCACTATCCTCCTGTTTTCACAGCGGATAGAGCAAGCTAAACCAGAAAAAAATATGAACAACTTATTGATGAAAACAGATGATATGATAAATACAATGAATTTTTCATTACGGAAGAAATTTATGATTTGGGTACACAATTATTCTAGAAGGAGATATTGCCATTCTATAAAAAGAAAACAAATAAGAAAACCGGAACAATAATGATGACGATGCTTTCATTGTTGCTTAAAGATCTAAATAAATCATATTCCCCGGATTTATAGAAAATAAACAACATAATTCCTGATTGTTGGTAGACTTTCAGGTTAAATCTACTGGAGAGAGAACAGCCATATTGAGGAGTGTAGTAAATCACAAAAGTTGATATATTTGAGCATGCCATAGCTGGAATTTGATTCTAGTGGAACCAGGCAGAGTTCATGGATATAATACTAAAGATAAAAATAACTGCTTTCCACCACCACCACCAAAAGGTGATAAAATTACACGCATGTCAATTTTAGCAAGTCCAGTCAAGAGATCTGAATTTTAAAGTCACCATGCAATCATGGGGTCCAGCTGTGTAGGCAAGTATGCAAGTATGCAAGTATGCATGCAAAGCAAACTCATTATACTGCATCTATAGCTTTACCAGAATTAAGTTTCATTGACAGATTGCCACTCAAGATAAAGATGCTTCAGCTGGTAATCAACTGTATGCGAATACGTATATTTAGTGACATTCTTAAAAAGAATATTTAGAGTAAAAATACCAGGCACAAAGTAGGCTGGCTTGTGTGCGAAATCCCCCACGAAAGAGCTTTCCAGTAGCTCTCCCTTCAAAATCAGACAGACAACAGTTCCGCAAACTATGAGCTCAATAACAATGAAAATATTAATAAAAAGGCTGCGACAGAGAATGCCCACCTTCTGTACATACTCTAGCAAATCCATAGCATATGCAATACCAACAATGTTATCAATACGTTCTTCAAATACAGGTACCCTGAGAAATTATGGAGAAGTGAGTATGTCAGAACAATGAAACATAGAGGACACAATTTTAAAAAGACGTCTATAAAATAAGATACCTCGAATATTGATGTGTCACCCATAGTCCATGAAAATCAATTAGTGTGGCGCTTGAATCAATGGCAACAACATCAACAAGAGGTGTCATGACCTCTCTAACATGCGTGTCTTTTATCTCCAAAACATTTTCAATCATGTCCTGTAATCAAAATATCAACACAATACAAAGCTCACTAAGACTTTCATTCTTACATCACATTATGAGGAACCTTTTTGGCTTACTGATTATATCACAAAAGTTATTATGAGACAGTTAAAGGCTAAATGTCTCAGTAATCAACATCAGATTAATGTTTCATTAACATAATTCCAACAAGAAAGGTGAAAATGCAAAAGAACGAAATCATGAAAAGGTGGCAAAACGGGATAACAAAGTCAACAGTTCATCAAGGAAAGAACAACCTGTTCTTCCTCCTCTATTGCCCCACTCAATTCTGCTCCTCGCAGCATCAACTTCAGTTCATCTTCAGTGACATATGGTTCACTGGTACAACGGATCCAGTAAGTGACAAACATCTTATATATTTGCACAAAAACAGTTGTCACAAAAATATCTACAGAAGAACCAGCTCTTGTTATAATCCTCTAAAATGTAGTCATGTATACATGAGATCTATTTTTAACAAACAAAATATTTGCATAGCACAGTCAAGTTGATCAATAGATGCTGCAATCACCATCAACAATTGCATAGTGGATTAGTGGCCTGGTACATAAACCAGTAGTCATGCCCTGAATATTATTATCCCCTTACTTTTCAGAGATAGTTGGAAATTGGTATTTTGCAACATCAGTTTGCAAATTTCGATTCAACCAAATTGCCAGCAATTCAGCATAATAGCATTTCACTACAGAAAGATTGTTTTAATTTATTATAGCAGTATATATGCAGCTACCAAACAGGCTGTTGGTCACACGAACCTACTACTGGCACTTAATGTCAAAATCAAACCTAGTCAAAGCATCATGGAGCAAACAAAAGATGACTGATATTGTATGTAAGAGTAATAGTGATATTTTGATATAGTTTCAGAAAGCAACAAAATCTTAACAGAAGATGCAACTATAAACTGAAAGAAAACTCACTAACCTTCTTCCTTTAAATCCAAGCATTTTCAGCATCCCAAACGAAAGGAATGTGGCAATTCTTCCCACAGGATATAGTATAACCGAAAGCCAAGCCACTGGTCTCACCTACCATTATAAACAAATGTTAAGTAAATCAATATGTTTTCAGAAACTCCAAGAAGAGAATCAGAGTAAGAATACATAAAATACGGACTGATAATTGAAACTATTATCATGTTAAGTTTTCGTGCATGCAACTTGAAGTAAGCTAGATGATGTCCAACTTTGCTAAGAGTACCATGTAGTCCATTTCACACAAAGGAGATGGATAGAAAATTCAATTATACCACAATTCTGGCAACTTCAGTGGCATGATGAACAGCGATACTTTTAGGGGTTATCTCAGTAAGTAGCAAAATAGCAACCTGCAATAAAAAAAAACAATAAACAAGTAATGAGAATGGCTGAACAAGGGAAGTCTTTTACAAGTAAATTAAGTGCATTTTCAATCCCGTTTAGCTAGTGGAATTTTATTTATAGGGAATAGAGACAGGAAGAAAAGCACGAAAGTGAAACTAGAACATGACTGTTTTTTTTTCAAGGAAAAGAAATACTGGTTGAAGGAAAAAGCTGAAAATCCTGAATATGAACGGATATAAGAACTTTTAGTCATATCAGACTTTTCCTGTAAGTGAGAAAAAAATTGTCACTCCTGAAAGAACGGAGAAGGGATATTTGAACTATACAGTCATCACTCCAGTTGCTGCACTAATTCCAGCTTCACCGAATATTGCTGTTGCAGCCTCCGTAACTAATGCAGTTGCCGCAATGTTAACAACACTGTTAAATGAAGAATCTTCTTAAAAGAGCTTCAGAGAGATACAAAAAGCAACATAGACAATTTAATCCAAAAAGAGTTCATACGTTGTGCCAATGAGAATAGTTGTCAGGAATCGAGTAACATCGCTCCGAAGCATTCTGAAGACACCGTTGTCTGGTTCTTTCTCAGCTAACTCTCTCACCTATAAGGAATCAAAATGATAAAGCCAGATAAGTGCTCGATCATTTTGAGATAACATATTATAGGAAAATGTGGAAAAATAAGAGGTTCATCTTTCATGAACAAAATAGGGCCTGTGAGTCATGATCATGGTACATGCATATAATTGCAGTAGGTGTTGCTCAAAATTAACACAACTAACAAACTACTTAAAAAGTCAGAAGAATATCTTAAGAAAAAGGTCAAGATTTCTTTTCAGAACTTTGGAAGACAGTTATTAAAATCACAATCCAAATTACAAGAGAAACAAAATCATCAACATGTCAATGAATTAGAACATGTTCTAAAAATGCATCTGATATCTGAATATGACAGTAAGACGGATGATATAAATATAGCATTTGTGAGCAGCTATTTACAACAACTATCTTTGTTATAAACCATACAAAAAAAATCATTTCAATTCTATAAAAGAGAAATCATTTATACAAATAAAGCAGAGTACTGAGTGAGTTCTAAATGAAAATCAGCACAGAGGCTGCACTGCTGCATAGGGATAAATGAGATTCCATTAAAAATTCACAGGCTATACACAAAACAAGGAATAATCAAGAAAACCATATGATATGATTCAAAGAACATTTTTATACATACCTTCCAAGGCCAAAGAGTGGTGATCGAAGTCTCAGCCATGGAGAAAAAAGCTGATAGGCCCAAGAGTGCAGCTAAAATGAGCCCTTGCTCCCTAATCACCTGAAGGACTTGCAATATCTTTGGCGAAGCATTCTTTAGCGACAACTTACTATGCTCAACAACCTCATGTGTTGCCTTGACAACTCCTTCCACTGTCATCCCTCTCTGAAATTGAAATACTATAACCCCACACACCACAGCAGCTAAAACTACTCCGCACTTGATCATAACCTTAACAGATTCACTAAATCTCACACTCTCAACACTAGATTGCTCATTCTGCCCCTGAGATTCATCACCTAAAGAGAATTTTCCGTCCTTTCTATTATTTAAACACTGCAAACGCCTATTATGGTGTCCTACAAACACGGTTTTTTTCATACAATTGATAATGAACGGGCTAGATGCAATTCTGGAAGATATCTTGACATTCATTCTCAATGAAGGCCTTGACCAGCTAAAAACTGGCGAATGCAGCGAAAAGCTCATCATAGTATGTCAATTTTCAAACCAAAATTTGTAGCAATATCAGGAAAACAAATTCAACAGCGGATGTTTACATTATGCAGCAAATTCGCTTCTCTGGCTTGTCAATCTCCGATCCAATGAATTCCGCAACATCTGCAAAACTCGCTGTAACTGAATAGAAGTTGTTCTAGGTTTTGGAGGCTAAACCCTAATATCTGCCACTAGAGCTAGAATTCAGCGGCGGAAGAATCCCTAGGATGTCGGAAAGCTTGAAAAGAGAAATGGCGATTGGAGTATAAGGGATTTGGGATTGTTGTGGAGGAAACGCCTTGAGAAATTCACGGTGGTGCTCAGTGCTGTGTAACTTGCAAGTGGAACGTTAACCGAAGCGGACGTTGTCCTACAAAAAAAGAAAAGGCTAAATAAATAAATAATCGGTTCATATTTAAACTTATTTTTAATGGAAATTATTCTTCTACGTGATAGAAATATAAATAATTATAACAATAAATTAATTTAAAATAAAAATATTTTTAAAATATTTTTATTATGAGCAAAACTGTTCAATAATTGTCAAAACATAATACACACGAATATATACGTGGTTTAAAATAGTTTGAGTGACTCAGTTCAAATCAGTATTAGTATCGTGAATCAAGACACATCAAAAAGATCAAAAGCTAGTGAAATAAGTTATTACAAATCATCAATAAACACAACTCTCACGTAGATAACGAAAATCAAACTAACAACATTCTGAAAAAAAGTAACACTTCTTTATCAACATTTGATATGTTTCATAATGTAAGAAATAGAAAGCTTTTATGAAGCATATAATTTCATGCGCATTATTTACTATACAAGTACTTTTTGTGGGTTTTTTTGTGGGTTTTTTATGTATGTTTTTAAAAAATGAAATAGTAAATTTAGTCAAAGCTTGGTTGGTGTAGGAAATTTAGTTGAAGCTCTTGTAGTCGTCTGATGCAAATATGTTGGTGGGCGAGAAATCTCCGTTATTGGGATGAGGATGAGGATTTTACACGGGAATGTGGTGAATGTTTTATACGGAGACAAGGGTGGGGATGAGGATATGCTCTCATCCTCGTCGAGGATCCTCATACTCATACCCATCGCGAATCTCCGTAACCTTTTTCGTTGGGGCCGTTAGGGAACCTGAAAGAAAATTTTGTATGTAATTTTTAAAACTCTCTCTGTATTGTTTAGCAAATAATTGTACTATGTATAAAAAGTATGTTCTAAAAATAAAATATTTTTAGACTTTGATTCTATTTTTTAGAAAATATAGTTATTTGTTAAAATTAAACCAAAAGACAAGTAGAAAATTAAAACTAGAACTTCTTTGTATGAGATTTAGCAAGTGCGTAAGTGTTTCTTGCTTGTGTATATTAGCCATGAAATGCCCTCTATTTATAGGAGAGGGTGTGGTTACAAGTCAAGAATAATGTCTCACTTAATAGTAAGGTTATGCTTACAAGTCAAGGGTAATGTCCCACTAATAGTAAAAATAGATGGAAACAATAATGAAGGTTAATCATTCATCTTGTGTAATATATGTATAACACTCCCCCTTGAATGATCACCTTTCATTATACACAACTTCCATCTGGGGTATATGTTGTCTCATTAAAACCTCGTCAGGGAAAACTCATTGGGATAAAACCCGAACGTAGGAAAAAGAGTACAACCAACTCATTATTATATGCTTTGATGATGTTGTCTCATTAAAAACCTTGTCAAGAAAAAACTCTTGGGATAAAAACCTGAACGAAGGGAAAAAGAGTGCAACGCATATAATGCTCCCCCTGAGTTTTATTCATTTAGTGGATTTCTCGAAGTCGGCACATTCCAATCTTCCGCACAAGTTGTTCAAACTTCTTGGGGGCTTAGTGATATTGTGAAGAGATCTGCAAGATTTTCTTCTGATCGAATTTGTCGAACTTCAATTTTCCCTTTCTTCTCGAGTTCATGAGTGGAGAAGAACTTTGGTGATATGTGCTTCGTTTGATCTCCTTTGATATAACCCTCTTTCACTTGAGTGACACAAGCAGAGTTGTCTTCATATATCACCGTTGGATTGCCTTTGATTGATCTGAGTCCACATTCTTTCTGTATGTATTTTATCACTTTTCTTAACTATACACATTCTCTTCCTGCTTCATAAAGAGCAATTAATTCTGCATGATTGGATGATGTTGCAGTTAAAGTTTGCTTCGTGGATCTCCATCATATGGTTGTCTCTCCATAAGTGAAGACATAGCCATTTTGAGATTTGGCTTTGTGTGGATCAGATAGATATCCTGCATCTGCATAACCAACAAGAGTAGTATTTGGAGAATTACGATAAAATAATCCAAGGTCATGAGTACCTCAAAGATAACGGAATAAATGTTTGATTTCGTTCCAATATCTCCTTGTTGGTGTTGAACTGTATCTTGATAACAAATTTACAGAGAAAGCAATATCTGACCTTGTATTATTGGCCAGGTACATCAGAGCGCCAATAGCCCTCAAGTATGGTATCTCAGGTCCAAGGATTTCCTCGTCATCCTCTCGAGGACGAAATGGATCATTGATACGAATCTGGGTGACTCGTATGCCTCGGGGGGGATCGTGGTAGAAAGGGAAGCGGTCGTTCTTCAACTCGTCTAGTGTTTGGATAAGTATTGAATCTTTCGATTCAACAAGAACTCGATGTCTTGAGAGTCCACTCAAGATATGAACGAATTCAAATAATTGGCTTGATGACAGTTCGCTAACGAGAACAACTCCGGATCCAATCAGTGGGGTTTTGACGAAGAAGGTTTAAGGGAGGAGATGACTCAACTTCAAAGCTTAAACTCAAATTCAACGTAAAGAACAACAATTGGGAAAATGTCAACTTATAAGAGGGTTGCTACTAACATTAACCCCAAATGTGCAACCCCTAATCCGGAAATAAAAACAATTAATTAAATAAAACGTCTCTCAAAGGAAAGTTCGGAATGCTGAAAATTAGGCGATGGCGATCGCCATATGAGGGGTGGCGATCGCCACCGGGTTCAACTGGCACTGGCACGGTTTGTCACAAACCGTGCCATCTTGCAGAGGCTCTCAATTTCTGCTCGATCGGAGTCCCGCGATCGCGGCTTCATTTCTGCGGTCGCGGCCGGTCTTGGCTGAAGTTGTTGCTTCTGTTGGATGCCCGCGATCGCCACCATCAACATGGCGATCGCAGACTGACCCGTGTCTCGACCCTTGACTAATGAGGCTGGCTTGAAGGCCAGCATTGCTTCGCCAAGTGTCCGATAGTCATCCACCGCTTCGAGCGTTGTCAAGCTCCACGTTCTCTCGGTTGCACCGATGTCGCTATTTCTGGATAAGCCCTTAGTGACCATTGATTGAGTAGCCTTGGCTACTGCTCTTGCTCTAGCTCGGGTCACTGGGCCTAGTGAGCGTATGCTCATGAGTTCCTCCTCTTCTGCCTCTGTCAATGTCTTGTCCGGTATCGTTTCACTCTCCCCTTCTTGGCCTCGACACGTCCTTGTGTCGTCAATATCTAAGTCCGAGGGAATGTATGGGGACAAATCAACAACATTAAATGTCCCATGAACACCAATACCTGGGGGCAATTCAAGCTCATATGCATCAGGACCAAAAGATCTAAGAATTTTGAAGGGTCCATCTCCTCTATCATCTAATTTGTGCTTTCGTCTAGATGGAAAGCGTTCCTTTCTCATGTGCAGCCACACGAGATCTCCTGGGGCATAGGTGACCCTCTTCTTCCCTTTGTTCGCCTTGGACTCATATTGTAATGAACGGCGTTGCAGCTGCTCCTTGGTTCTCTCATGCAATTCCTTGATCATCTCAGCCCGGTTAGCTCCTGCAGCCTGTTCACCATCTTTCAAGGGAAGTGGAATCATGTCCATCGGGGTCAAATGATTTTGACCATACACCACCTCGAATGGACTCAGCCCTATTGCCGAATGGACGGCTCTGTTATACGAAAACTCAATATACGGAAGTAAGTCCTCCCACCTCTTAGGATTAGCACGAAGCATGGTACTTAGAAGTGAACCTAGAGTCCTATTCGTAACCTGAGTCTGTCCATCAGTTTGTGGGTGATAGCTAGTAGAAAATAGGAGTTTAGTACCTAGCTTTCCCCACAATGTTCTCAAAAAATGACTCACAAATTTCACATCCCTATCACTAACAATAGTTTTAAGAATTCTATGCAACCTAACAACATGCTGAAAAAAGATATTACTCATATCGGTAGCATAATTAGTCATTTTGCATGCCATGAAATGAGCCATTTTAGAGAACCTATCAACCACAACAAAGATGCAGTCACTCCCCTTCTTAGTTGTAGGCACCCCCATAACAAAATTCATAGATAAATCTTCCCAAGGTTGATTGGGAATGGGTAGGGGTGTATACAACGAAGAAGATGAGCGACTTTTCGCCTTGTGACAAGTCACACAACCATTGACAAATCATGTGACATGTTTGATCATATGTGGCCAATAGAAATGCTCTTGAAGAGCGGCTAAGGTTTTGGCTATTCCAAAGTGTCCTCGCCCTTCATGAGCTTCGTGAATCAAAAGTGTCCTTATAGAACTAGAAGGGATACAAAGCTTGCCCCGTCTATAAAGAAACTTTTGATCCACAAAGTAGCCATCTACCTCACCTTTAGCTAAACAACTCTCATAAATAGACTTGAAGAAATCATCTTGCATGTACAAGCCTATTATCAATGAAAATCCGAGTAATTTAGCTTGGAGGTGAGTTAAAAGAACATACATGCGAGAAAGGGCGTCGGCTACCACATTCTCCTTACCTTTCTTATGCATGACAACATATGGGAAGGTCTCCATAAACTCTACCTAACGGGCATGGCGTCTTCCTAGCGTGGATTGTTGCTTCAAATATGCCAATGCCTCGTGATCGGTGTGCACAACGAATTGTTTTGGCCATAGGTAGTGTTGCCAAGTCTTGAATACCCTAATCAAAGCATAAAGTTCTTTATCATAAGTAGGGTAGTTAAGTGTTGCACCTGAGAGTTTTTAGCTGAAGTAGGCAATAGGCCTTTTCTCTTGGAGCAAGACACCACCAATGCCGAAATTGGAGGCATCACACTCAACCTCAAACATCTTTTGAAAGTCAGGGAGTTGCAACAATGGAGCATTGCAAAGACATTCTTTAAGCCGAAGGAATGCAACCTCATGTTTTTCCTTCCATTCTATAGTGGCTCCTTTCTTTGTGAGCTCATGCAATGGGGCTGCAATTGTGTTGAAGTCTCGCACAAATCTCCTGTAAAAGCCTGCCAATCCTAAAAATGATCTTACCATAGTGGGTGTACTAGGAGTCGACCACTCTTTTATGGCTCGGACCTTTTCTTGGTCCACCTGCAATCCATCTTTAGAAACAACATAGCCAAGAAAGATAGTAGAAGTAGAGCAAAATACACATTTTGACAAATTAGCATACAATTGCTCATTCCTAATACATTCTAAGACTTGTCGAAGATGGCCAACATGATCATGCAATGAACGACTATACACCAATATATCATCAAAATAAACCACAATAAATTTTCCTAAGAAATGTCTAAGCACATGGTTCATCAATCTCATGAAAGTACTTGGTGCATTTGTAAGTCCAAAAGGCATTACTAACCATTCATAGAGACCATACTTTGTTTTGAAGGTTGTCTTCCATTCATCACCCTCCTTCATACGAATTTGATGGTATCCACTCTTGAGATCGATCTTGGAGAATAGAGTAGCACCATGCAATTCGTCAAGCATGTCATCCAGGCAGGGGATAGGATGCCTGTATTTCACTGTAATTTGATTGATATCTCTGCAGTCCACACACATACGCCATGTGCCATCCTTCTTTGGCACCAAGATAACTGGGACTGCACAAGGCGAGAGGCTTTCTCGAACATAGCCTTTATCCATCAAGTCTTGAACTTGTCGTTGTAGCTCAGCTGTCTCTTCCGGACTTGCCCTGTATGCAGCTCTGTTGGGTAGGGAAGCGCCCGGAACCAAATCAATTTGGTGCTCGATGCCTCTGACTGGAGGCAATCCACTTGGTAAGTCGTCAGGATAAACGTCTGTAAAGTCCTGCAAAAGAGATTGTATGACAAGAGGTAAGTCATCTTGTTTGGCACTAGAAAGACACGCTTTAGGAATTAAAAGAAAGCAAGGAGAATGTCCCTGAATGATTGGAGTGATATCCCGAGAGCGTGTGAGTAGTAATCTGTTCTCATAGCGTCCCTGTATTCCCGACTTTGGTTGGTATGGATCTTTCATTCGAGCTGTAGTCGGAGTAGAGGAGTTGCTGTTGGATTTTGATGTCGCGATCGCGTCCTGCTGGGCCGCGATCGCGGTATTTGACTCGTCAATTTTTTTGGCTTCTGTTGTGTTCCCGCGATCGCGGGTTTCTGTGCAGTTGTTTCTCGAGCTTTTTGGCTTCGAATTTCCTGGTGAGCTGCTTCCAAGGCCTTGTTTCTACTGCTTTCTTGATGATCCATGAGGATTTCGTGTGGTGTCATGGGCAGCAAGGTTACACGTCTTCCGCCATGGACGAACGCGTAAGTGTTGAGGAGGTCATCATGCACCGTCTTCCTATCAAACTGCCAAGGACGACCAAGAAGAAGGTGCGTAGCATCCATTGCAATAACAAAGAAGATGAAGCACTTGGAGCCCAGAAATTTGGCCGGAGAAGTCGAGAGGGAAGAGTTACAGACAAAGGGAGAGGGGAGAGTTGAAGAAGAAGAAGCGAAGACAATTGGAGAAGAGCAGCGGCAAGAAGGATGAAGAAGCAAACACCCTCCAATCGAATCCGGGTCGGGTTTAACCGACCAACTCGACCCAAGGAATCAATAGCAGATAACTGGGTAATACGTTTTTGCAAAAATTACTTCTAGTAACCCTGAGGTTTTAATAATTCCGCAAAAGACCCAATGGTTTGATGTATTCCGTGTGGTATGCTTGTTTTTTCCCCATCATATACCCCTCTGTTATAAAAGCAATAGTTTTTCCATCACAAAGCAATTATTACAAGAGGAGGAATGCTCGTATAACATTAAAAAAAAAATACTCCTTCCATCTCGTTATATAATTCTTATTGGCTTCGTTCAGTGTTGCATAAACTTCACTTCCCTACTATTGTCTTTTGAGCTACATCACGAGCCAATCTTGTTTAGTGTAGTTTACATGTTCTTTTTGTGATCCAGGAAACGGTTCTTAAAGATCTTTTAATCCGATCAGTTCATCGATGGTCGACAAGCATGATAAGATGGAAATCCTTACGATGAGAACCACATGCAACATCAGCAAACCAATCACAATGAGAACGACATGAATCCTAAGCTCTGTAGATTATGTGCAGTCCTAACAAGTTGTCATATAATCTTTGGACCAAGTGCTAATTCTTGTGTAGTGGCTCCCTGGGATGCATGTAGGTTTTGTTGGTTATAACTTGGATTTAATAATGATCAATGGATTCTTCTGGGAACTCTTAATATGGTTTTGTTTGAATTCCTTCAGTTGGTCTATTGATTATAAAAATGATCTTAGTATCAGCTGGTCAGTGTTGTATGTCTTGCTGTGTACTATTACTCTTCTTTTTTTACAATTACTTTCTTGTTGTGTAATATCGCAACTCAGATAAACCATGATATATGATCCACACTGCACTTGCAAGATAACTACGTAATAGATTCTATATAAAACAAAGGAGTGTGATTCAGTATTGAAATGGACGTGTTTCGTAAACATTAGTACTCCATAATGATCGTATACAGAATTGAAGCAAAGATTGGGAGAGAAGAGAGGAAGAAGAAGAGTGCTCTGTATTCTGTATTGAATGAATTGCTGAAGCTGTTACAAAGAATGCCTTATATATATAGGACTAACCCACTCACTCAACTAACTAATATAATAATCCTAATATGCTAACACCCCCCCTCAAATTGGAGGTGCTGGTAAAAGACCCAATTTGGGCATTACATGGCTATGATTAGGACCACTAAGAGGTTTAGTAAAAATGTCAGCAAGCTGAGAAGTAGTGGGAACATGAATCAAAGTGACCATGCCTTGAGTTAGCCTAGATCTGATGTAGTGACAGTCGATCTCTATGTGCTTTGTTCTCTCATGATAGACTGGATTCCTTGCAATATGTATTGCAGCTTGGCTATCACATTTAATGGGAACAGGATTGATGTCTGGTACTTCCATCTCTGTCAACAACCTTGTGAGCCAAGCTAACTCAACTGTCAACCTTCTGAGAGACCTATATTCAGCCTCAGCACTTGACAGGGAAATGGTACATTGCTTCTTGGATTTCCAGGAGATGGGCGAAGAACCAAGAAGCACTAAGTAACCACTGACAGATTTTCTGCTGCAAGTACAGGATGCCCAATCTGAATCACAATAGGCCTGGAGCTTGAAGTCTGTTGAATTGTTGAGAAGCAATCCTGAGTTCAGTGTGCCCTTCAGAAATCTGAGTGTATGTACAGCTGCTTTGAAATGTTGATGAGTAGGGCTATGCATGAACTGGCTTAGATGCTGTACTGAGAAACATATATCTGGCCTTGAATGTGTGACAAAGTTGAGCTTGCCAACTAATCTTCTATATGGAGTAGGATCTGCCAAGAAGTCTGTGGAAGGATCTGTGAGCTTGATGCTAGGATCTAGTGGACTAGATGTAGGTGTTGAATTTTCACTGTCAAAATCCTTCAACACTTCTTTGATGAACTTTCTCTGTGACAGAATGATCCCTTGAGGTGAATGCAGGAATTCAATTCCTAGAAAGTAACTGATTTGTCCTAGATCTTTGATCTTGAAGACTGCATCCAGATAGCCCTTTATTCTCTCAATGGCACTGTTGTCATTTCCTGTGACTAATACATCATCAACATATACAGCTAAAAAACTGATTGAGTCTCCCTCTTTCTTATGGAAAAGAGAGTGATCATTTTCTGACTGTATAAAACCTTGTGACAATAATGCCTCTGACAATTTGGCATGCCATTGTCTCGAGGCTTGTTTCAATCCATATAAGGATTTGTTCAGTCTGCAAGCTTTGCCTTGAAGTGTAGGAATTCCTAGTGGCATTTTCATGTATACTTCCTCTAGTAAGTCTCCATGTAGAAAGGCATTGTTGACATCAAGTTGACAAAGATGCCATCCTTTCTTTAATGCCACTGCTATCAAGCTCCTTATTGTTGTCATCTTCACTACTGGAGAATAAGTTTCTGTGTAATCTATACCTTCTTTCTGAGTGCATCCCTTTATCACCAACCTTGCCTTGTACCTTTCCAGAGTGCCATCAGCTTTGCATTTGACTTTGTAAACCCATTTGGAACTAATGGGCTTCTTTCCTGGAGGTAGATCCACTATATCCCATGTATGATTTGCATCCAAAGCTGCTAGCTCCTTGTGCATTGCTTCTTGCCATTCTGGTGAAGAACTTGCCTGCTCAAAACTAGTAGGTTCCTCTAGAAGACTGACATTAGCCACCAACCTCTGACTATCATCAAACACAGTGTTAAAGTCTACTACCTGAGAAGTATAAGTAGTAAGAACACTATTACATGAAACATTAGTACACACAAAATCTTGTAAGTAAGAAGGTGGATTAGAGGCTCTGGAAGATCTTCTAATTGTAGCTTCAGTAGGTGGAGCAGCCTGGGAAGAAGACACATCAGTGACAACATTATGATCCTCAAATATAGTAGAAGAAGGTGCTGGAAATATTGAAGAGTCTTCAGCTTGTTTATTTAAGAATGGCATTGTGTCTTCATGAAAAATAACATCTCTGGAGTATATAATCTCTCTGGTCTCCAGATTCATGAGCTTATATGCCTTCTTGGTTGCAGGATAACCCAGGAAAACACACTGTGAAGCTCGAGGCATAAATTTATCTCTTCCTGCTTTTACAGTGGAGGAAAAAGATAGACAACCAAATGTTCTCAGTGAATTAATATCAGGAGGTTTAGAAAACAAAACCTCATAAGGAGACTTTCCTTTCAAGCTTGAAGAAGGATATCTATTAATCAGAAAACAAGTTGTAAGCACTGAATCTCCCCAAAAACTCAAAGGTAGACCAGCATCAAATAAGAGTGCTCTTGCAACTTCCAATAAGTGCCTATGCTTTCTTTCCACAACCCCATTCTGTTGAGGTGTATAAACACAGGTAGTTTGATGAACTATACCCTTTGTTAAAAAAAATTCTGAAGAAGCTTTGCTTGACCCTAATTCATAGGCATTATCTGTTCTTACTACTCTAACAGTTTTATCAAATTGAGTATGAACCATTGTGATAAATGACTGTAAAGCAGTAAAAGAACTAGATTTATCACTTAATAGATGAATCCAAGTAACTCTTGAGAAATCATCCACAATTGTGAGAAAATATCTATATCCATCATAAGTGGTAGTCTTGAAAGGACCCCAAGTGTCTACATGAATAGTATGAAAGACATCAGTAGTGGAAATAGAGCTACTAGGAAAAGAAAGTCTTGCCTGCCTAGCCTTAGCACAAACTAGACATGGAACAATACAATCTTTTGAACTGTCTAATTTGCAAAGAACTTTTAACTTGTAGAAGGGAAGATGGCCTAATCTTCTATGAAGTAACACAGTCTTATTTTCTTCATTGGAAGAGACAGATAAAGCATTAGAATTCTTCAGTCCATGCTGTGAAGGAGTATTCAACTGCTCTAGAAGATACAATCCATTTGATGCTCTACCAAGGACTAAAGGCTTTGTCAAGTTCAGTCCCTGCAGTGCACAAAATTCATCAGAAAAAATAGCATGGCATTGCATCTGTTTAACAAGTTTCTGTATTGATAATAGATTGAACTTAAAGTTTGGAACAAAAAGAACTCCCTCAATGACTATTTCTGTAGTTATCTGAACTCTGCCAACTTTACTGATCAACATCACTGTGCCATTTGGTAAATGAACCTTTAAAGGTGTATCTAAATCTTTGTGATCCAGAAATAAACTAAAATCACATGCCATATGATCACTAGCTCCAGAATCTATGATCCATATGTGGTTAGATACAGATTTACCAAAACCAGCAAAGGAATAAGAGGATATACCAGCCATGTTGCAAATAGACTGATCTGGTTGAACACTGTTCTGAGACAATAAGGTCCTTATTTGAGCCAATTCTGAAGAAGTGAAACCACCTGAGCTCTCTGTGGAAGCATTGAGTGCTTGAGACTTCTGTCCTTGTCCATATCCTGGAGGATATCCAATCACTTTATAGCAAGACTCCACAAGGTGTCCTGGCTTCTTGCAAAATGTACAGATCTTAGGATTTCTTCCTTTGTAACCTGTCTTTGCAAGATTGCTCTGTGAAGAGCTGACATTGAAAGAAGTTGTTATCTGGCTAGGTTGTATACAACACTTGATCTCCCTTTGTTGTTCCTCTTGAACCAAAGCAGAATATGCATCATCAACAGTAGGTAGAGGATGCATCATCAACAAGTTCCCTCTTACCACAGTATAGGACTCGTTCAACCCCATTAAAAACTGATATAAACGTTGTTCTTCCTCATAAGCCAACATTGCTTGAACCATTGATGCAATGTCTTTCTGAATTGTGAATTTCTGAGCGCCATTCGTTCTCCCAAACCTAGAATGGAGCTGAGACCAAATTGCTTGAGCGGTGGAAGCAAACAAGACATTGTCAGCTATGTTCTTTTCCAAAGAACCAACCAACCATGAGATAACCAAATCGTTGCAGCGATCCCACAAACGAAGGCGAATTGGATCTTCTCCAATCGAAGACCGAGGGAACGAGCCATCAACAAAAGCGACTTTGTTTTTGGCACTCAAAGACACCATTATTGCGCGCTTCCAAGAAATAAAGCTCTTCCCATCGAACTTTGAAGCAAGACAAGCTCCAGGACTGTCTGACGGATGAACATACAGTGGATCGCTGCTATCAACTGTGGTCACCATTGACGCCGATCAAGAATCAACAGAAGTAATCGGAATAAAATTCCAGTAATCGAACAAATCTCGATCAGAGATCGAAGGAGGAAAGAAAATTGATCAATGAAGATCGAATGAGAATTGCAGAATCGACATCTGCTCTGATACCATGATCGTATACAGAATTGAAGCAAAGATTGGGAGAGAAGAGAGGAAGAAGAAGAGTGCTCTGTATTCTGTATTGAATGAATTGTTGAAGCTGTTACAAAGAATGCCTTATATATATAGGACTAACCCACTCACTCAACTAACTAATATAATAATCCTAATATGCTAACACATAATATGTTGTATCAGTAGACATAACAACACGGTTACATTATAAATATGCTTAGCAAAACAAATCCCATGTTTGTTCAAACTAAAAAATTCAGTAACATTTATGCAACAATAAGCTAGACACTGCTTCTACCTGTCCGGATTCACTATGGAATTTTTTTTCGAACTAGTTTTTTTTTCAAAAAAAATTCTCGATTTGAACTCGTTTTAAAATTTATTTCCAACATAACCAGCGTCTCTTATACATAAAATATTCAAAAAATATATTTTGGTTTGTATAAGGCGCCGGCAAAAGCAATTTTTTTTATAAAAAAAATCAAATGTTTTATATATATATATATATTATTACATTAAACTTACGCGTGTTCGGATGGTTTGTATGGGCTCGATTGAAATCGGAATCGATCACGACCAATTTCGTTGGGTCCGTATTGATTCTAGCTTTTACCAGATATGTCTCTCGCTCGATTCGGATTCCGAACGACCCCATACGAGTCACCCGAACACGCGTAAGTCTCGTGCGTACCTTATACTATAAATGGAGATTTACAAATTCGTTTCTCCATATGAGACGATGAGAGACATATCTGATGAAAGTTGGGATCAATATGGACCCAACGAAACTGGTCTTGATCGATTCCGACTCCGAACTGGTGAAAGAAGGTATGCACGAGACTTACGCGTGTTCGGATGGCTCGTATGGGCTCGTTCGGAATCAGAATCGATCAAGACCAGTTTCGTTGGGTCCGTATTGATCTCATGTTTCATGAGATATGTCTCTCATCGTTTGATATGGAGGAATGAATGTGTAAATCTCCATTTATAGTAGAAGGTACGCACGAGACTTACGCGTGTTGGGGTTGCTCGTATGGGGTCGTTCGGAATCCGAATCGAGCGAGAGACATATATGGTGAAAGTTGGGATCAATACGAACCCAACGAAATCCGCCGTGATCGAGGAGGATGTGAACGGATCCGTCGAAGCCTACGAAGAAGTCGAAGAGAGTCCGTCGCGAGGGAGAAAGTTGTCGAGGAGGATGTGAACGGATCCGAGCAGGAGGATGTGAAGATCTTCGTGTTTGCGTTGTTTAACAAGAATATGAAGTCAGGGGCGTCTTCGGATCGGAGTCGAGGAAGGAGAAGAGAGGGATATGGCATGAAGACGAGAGTGGAGGCGGAAGGGAAGGGAAGTCAAAATTAAATTAAGGTTAAAAAAAGGTTAATTTCCTCAAATTAAATGGAATAAATCTAGAAACTCCTTGTCTAATTAGGGGCAATGGCCCAACTTAAAAAACTAAAACCAAAGGGGCCCAACTATTAATAACCTATAAATTAAACAAATTAAGCGCGCTTCTAAACGTTTTCTGCTCAGTTTGATCTTTCACTACGTAGTGTCGTATTCTGTATTCTCCCGGAGGCGAGGAGTTGTCTCTTTTCGAGGTAGATAGTCCGGTAGTCTTTTTGTGAGAAAGTTTTTTGGTATCTTGTTTATAAGTCGATAAGTCCGGCCGCTAGTATAATCCAGCGTAAGTTCTGTCCGTTCTTGATCGAATCGTCGTTTCAAGATTGGTTAGTCATTCTCTGTATTTTCTGTTCTGTTACTCGCAGGATTTCTAGCAACAGATCATATTGAAGAAGACCCCCCGTGTATTGTATATGACCCTAGTGTTGGAAATTTGCGCTACGTTGAAGGCATACCCGATGGCCATTCAGTCTGTCTAACTGGATACGGGGTTAGCCAAGCTCCAGGATTTGAAGGAACCCCAGTGTGGGAATACCTCAATTCTTGGGGGACAGGTTTCGGTCAAGATGGTTATGGATACGTGCTCAAGGATGGCCTTAGCTTCCTCTACGAATCAAACCTGAGAAACTGCACATGTGGGAGCTACTGAGCTAGGCAGGTTTACCCACTCAAACATTATGCATATTCTTAACTCCAAATTATCTCTTGTGAAATACCTTACTCAACCTATAAAATGTACAGTAGACAGATTTCTTTTTATTTGCAACAAAACGAACGAAGATCAGATTCACCCCACATCTTGCCCATGAAGAGATTAATGAAATTACAGATGGATCAAGATAACAAATGGTCCTTCACTTATAAACGTTTTATACTCTGTATAATCCAAAGCGACTTCATTTCATGAAATCAACCCCAGCTAATAGATGTTTTATACTCAACACAAATACACAATCAATCTTATAGAGTCAACACACATCATATGTTTTATAGCCACACTGAAAATAAGAATTTATTATCAACACAAGTACCAAACTTGAGCATTCATGAAAGTTCACCATTGAGAATAACCATCTTCAGGATGTTGTATGAGACCAGGCTGCAATGCACATCTCGCACAGCCATTCTCTCCAGTTTCTGCAATGAGATGAGATTGAACCCAGGAAAAAAAAAAGATCATTCATAGTTTTACTGCACATCTAAAACAAACAAATATAATTACGAAATAACTAACATATTCAGAAATCTACAAAACTAATATCCCATTACAATGCATAGTGAGAAGGTGCACATACTTGTATCAGTAGGCCCTAAGATGCAGCAAAAGAGGCAGCTAAGACCTGGATATTGTAAACGCTTCACCTCCGCGAAAAAGAGCTTATCCTCAGCTTCACTATCATTCTTAATCCGAGCAATGAAGTTGCAATGAAACAGACAATACCTTCTAGATTCAATACAATCAACTGCATCAACAAGCTCATATTCAGGACCCTGCAGATTCAATTTAAAAGGACAGATTGAGAAATACAGTGAAAATCTTGAAATGCACAAGGTACAAGATTAATCAGTTGTAACAAGTAAATAACCTGGTTGGATAAACTATTTTCATTGTAGCTTGATAAGGCCTTCTCTGCAACTCTGCAAGTAGTTGTCTTAGGACATTTTACTGTGTGGGCATGCGACATTATCACAGTGGGATACAAACTGTCAAAATGAGTGCAATAAATTGTGAAATGCATTAAAGCATAGCAAATCATCATAAGCCAGGTGAAACTGAATTTTTAGTAGACAGAATCCTCTTAAGGTCACTTGAATGTAAAAAAGAAATCAAACTTTGAAGAGAATACGTCAGACAGATTCTAGTGCACATAATAAACACTTGGAATGAAGCATATTAAAATACGCACATGATCTTACACTTTTGTTCTACTTTAGTGCAAGAAGATCAATGAGCATCTATAAACGAAGCAACCATTCATCATTCTATCACATAAGGCAAGGAGAAAAGTAGAATCAAATAATTCGCAGATTGCCAAACACTAAGAAGTCAACAGAAAAAAGCAACATAGCAATGAATTATACACCAGGAAATAGATTTTCCAAACATTAAACATAGCAATGAATTATACACCAGGAAATAGATTATCCAAACATTATGCACAATAATAGTCCAACTTATTGTGTAGAAGGTACTCTAGAGGAAATTATACACCAGGGTTGGGGACATGACTTGTAGAGCGACAATTCGAACCCTAAACCTAGAAAGATGCCAAATAACTATGATTAAAACAAATAGGAGCAATCGATAGCAAGCACAAAAATCAATCTACAACGACGTGATTGAAGATGGGGGTGCATAAATAATTAAGGTAGGGAGAAAGCAATTAAGGAGTAATACCTCTTAGATATGGTTTTACGAACAGGTAATCTGACTTTTGGACCAGTTTTATTGCGGATTGGGGCATCATGATTAATGTTCCATTTGGGTAAGAAGGAACGAAGATCAGTTTCACCCTCCTCCATAGACGACGACATTCTCCAGTTTTAGGATTCCGCTGATGTAGGAAAGGGAGAGGGATATGCAAATATCGAATCGATACTTAATTATGTATCATCGAGTTTTCAAAACCCTAGCATATATAGGTGGGCCTTTCAAACCTATACGGTTGAGAAACATTTACTACGCAAAACGGGGCCCTTTGCCCATTATTGCACTCTTTGAGTGTAATATAACATGCCTTCCAATTTAAAGTGGTAACTAACCCTTCCCATTTTCTAATTAAATTTTTAATAGAAAAATATATATACCTTCCCTAATTAAATTCTCTCCACTTTCCATTCACGATTTCTCCTCGTTCCTCTTTCACGCTCTTCACGCCTCCTTCCTCTTCCAAGCATTCCGCTCCATTTGGCCGCGATTGCTTGTTGTTTCTCGTCGATTTCGAGCTTCTATCCTCACGCACGATCTCCAGGTACTTTTTATTTCGATTTTTGGTTGATTTTTGTAGAAATTAGGGTTTTGATCGATGTTTTGTTGTTTTACTGTAATGCAGTTGTTCTCCTCTTGTTTCTGTGTGTATTTCGACCAAATTTCATCCACAATCAGTCACAAGTATGTATTTAATTCAGTTTTTGCTTTTGTTTTGTGTTTTTAGGTTTTACGGTTTGATTTTGAGTGCGATTTTGCTTTTTTCGATTTGATTACAGTTTTGTTTTGTGTGTTTTGCTTGCGAATTGCACTTTTTTTACTGTATCTCTTTGATTTTTTACTTGTTTGTCCTTTTGCATGTGTTGGCTACAGTTTTATTTGTTTAATTTTCGTATTTGTCATCATATTTATGGTATTTAGTTTTTTTTTGTTCTTTCTTATTGTTATTTGCGTGTAATTTATGTTAGTTTTGTAGTTTCGATGACAGTTAGTTTGGTTATACATCTGGTTTTTGTTTTGATGACAATGCGTTTGTTTGTGTTTTATGTTGAGGACAGTTTATTAGTGAGATGTCATTGTTATACTATTGTGGATGACAATATGTTTGTCATCGAGATGGTTTTCACTTGAATATTCTACTATTTTAGAGTACAATTATATAAACTGATGTTGATGACAGTTAGTTTGCTTAGTCATCTGGTTTTTGTTTTGATGACAATGTGTTTGTTTGTGTTTTATGTTGAGGATAGTTTGTTTAGTGAGATCTGAGTATTATACTATTGTTGATGACAATGTGTTTGTCATCGAGATGGTTTTCCCTTGATTACAGTGTTCTTTGCTCTATTTTATTTTTTGTGCATTACAATATTGATGACAATGTGTTTTGTTCAAATGTGGACGAAAATGTGGATGGCAATGTGATTGACATTTTGTTTTGTTCAAATACAGTTTTTTAGTACTCTTTGATGACAGTATTTTTGTTCTATTTAGTTTTTGTTTTGAATGTTGATGACATTTGATGGTTTTAAAAGTTTTTGAGATTTGATTACAAAATATTCTATATTAGGATTTGTTTGTCTATTTCTTCTTGTTGATCACAATGTTTATTTCTCATCAAATTTCTATCATGTTTGTTCTAATAATTTATATTAGGTCTCTTTGATGACAGTTTAGTTCTCTATATTTGATTTTTTGTTAAATTTGATGACAATAGTTATTTAAGGTTTTTTAGATTTTGATTACAGTATCTTGTATGCCGTATTAAAGCTTTTATGATCTTAATCATTTCTTTGTATGATTATGTTTGTTGTTCAAAATTTCTATCATGTTTTGTTCAAATATAGTATTTTAGGTCTCTTTGATGACAATTTTATTACTCTATTTGATTTTGTTTGAAGGTTGATGACATTGGTTATTTAAAAGTTTTGAGGTTTGATTACAGTATCTTGTGTATAGTCATGAAGGATTTGTTTTTTTTTTCTTCTTGTTGATGACAATGTTGATTTGTCATCAAATTTCTATCATGTTGTTCTAATAATAAAATTAGGTCTCTTTTATGACAGTTTAGTGCTCTATATTTGATTTTTTGTTTGAATTCGATGACAGTAGTTATCTAAAGTTTTTGAGATTTGATTATAGTATCTTGTATGTAGTAATAAAGGGTTTGTTGTCCTTTTTTTGTTGATGACAATTTTGTTCTATTTTCCTTATTGTTGTGCAGCAGTGGAATGTGCAGTTGCTGGCTGTGCAGCAGTGAAACGTGCAGCTGCTGGTTGTGCAACAGTGAAATATGCAGCAAAAAATTGTGCAACAACATCTTGTTCAGCGGCTGGTTGCGTAGAGGAATGGAAATCGACATCTACATGTGCACAAAGACCAAAACGTTGCGACAACATACATAACCTTCACCAACAAAGACGGAGCTCTAAGGCACACAAAGAACAACAAGTTTATTTCTTTCAAGTAACTAATGAGAAAATACCCAAGTTGGCTCTCGTGCAAGAAAAAAACAGAAAAAAAATCAGCAAGTCCTTGTATTGGATTTTTTTTGTCGAAGGGAAAGTCTATAGCAAACAATATGTTTGGTTTGATATGTACAATATAGTTTGGATAATATGCTTGGTTTTGGATTTTAGATGACACTGTTTGCTGTATGATGACAGTTTGCTGTAATGATGACAATTTGCTGTAATGATGACAATTTGCTTGTATTGTTATTTCAGTGATGAAAGTTAAATAAAATCTTCTTCTTTTTGCTTTATATTTGATCAATCATTATATAATTATTTAGTCATCCTTTTTTTTATGTTCTGTCATCCAAATTTTGTATTGTCATCCAGTTTGTTCAAATATCATAATTTGTTTTCCATGTTATCTATTTTTCTTTCAATCCCTAAAACATCTTTTTTATTGTTAATAATCTCCTAAATAAACTTTTTTCTTAAAAACTCCATTATTTTTTTATAGTCATAATTTAACTGTCGTCGATATTTTTCTTTTGTTCATTTGATGGCAATAGTTATTCCAACTTATATGTGGTTGATGACAATAACATTTTGTTCCTTGTTTTTCTCCAAGTCTTTAACTTCTGTTTTTCATTGAGCATTTTTTTTCTTTTAGTGGTTTTATCATATACTCATGTATATAATATGATAATGAAAGGCATAAAATTGAAGCATAATACTCATGGTTTAATTCGGTTCAACAGTGAAACGTGCAGCTGTAATGATGAATTGATGACAGTTGGTGGCTGTGCAACAATGAAATGTGCAGCTGCTGGCTGGTTGTGCAGCAGTGGAAGGTACAACTGGTAGCTGTGCAGCAGTGAAATGTGCAGCAAAATTTTGTGCAGCAACATCTTGTTCAGTGGCTGGTTGCGTAGAGGAATGGAAATCGACATCTAAATGTGCACACAGACCAAAACGTTGCGACAACAAACATAACCTTCACCAACAAAGACGGAAGGTCTAAGGCGCCAAAAAAACCCAGCAAGTTCCTTTCTTTCAAGTAGCAAATGAGAAAACCATAGTGTGATGCTCAAGTTGGCTCCCGTGCAAGAAAAAGAATCAGCAAGTCCTTGTTTTGGATTTTTTTTGTGTCGAAGGGAAAGTCTATAGCAAAAAATATGTTTGGTTTAGTATGTACAAGACAATTTGGATAATATGTTTGGTTTTGGATTTTTAGATGACACTGTTTGCTGTAATGATGACAGTTTGCTGTAATGATGACAGTTTGCTTATATTGTTATTTCAGTGATGACAATTAAATAAAATCTTCTTCTTTATGCTTTATATTTGATCAATCATTGTATAATAATTTAGTCATCTTTTTTTTATGTTCTGTCATCCATTGTTGTATTGTCATCCAATTTCATTTGTCATCTATATTCTATTGCCTTAAAATGTTCATTTCTTTTTTCAATGTTAAAGTTTTTTTGCCTTATTTAAATGTCTAAAAGAAATCCGTAATTGAATTGTCATCAACCTTCATCTGTCATCAATATTCATTTTTTTCTATGATAGTTAGATTCTTCTACTGTCATCAAGATTTATTATTATTATCACATAGTCTATTAAATAGTCAAATCTTGTTATCTTTTTATATTAATCTTATGAAGCACGCGTAGCGTGCTTCATTTGCCTCTCATCAAATTGTGATAAAGCTTGTGACAGTGTTGTAGGGTTCAGTAGCTGAACTGTCATCAACCTTCATCTGTCATCAATGCTCATATGTTTTCAACAATTAATAATGCTTGGAGCTATTACCTGTTATTCAATATATGTTGACAATAATCCATCATTTATTAATAGTAAGAAGAATGTAAATTGTTATCCAAACTTTGTTGAACCAAAAGAAATGCAAGTTGTATATGCATATATATATTTTTATAAACAAACTTTTCAAGATCCAATGGAGTACTTCTGACTTCTTGTGTTTTGTTCATACATGAGTTTCTGTTGTGTCCAGTAGATCCACTTATATTGCACCTTCTTCTTCATTGCTGCTACTCTATAGAAATCTCCTCCAATCACTTGGTATTGGAATCCATTCAGCGCCCTCACTTCAAATCTCTTGACCAATTTGTGCCTCTTTTGAAGTATTTTCTTCAACATTATGCATCCATCAAATTTCTGTCATCATAAATGAAATTCTATAGTAACATTATGCATCCATAAAAAATTATGTCATCAAACTTCCAATTCTAAACAACATTGTGTCTAAGCATCATATCATTATGTCATCATTTTTTAATTCCTCCAATAAAATTACATATAAGCAACATTCTGTCATCAAACAAATTAAAATTGTACCACTGTCATCAAACACACAACATTAATGAAATTCTTAAGCAAAATTAGTATTAACAATATTGTCATGAAAATTACAAGTCTAGACAACATTATGCAAACATACAAATTTTGTCATCAAAAATCTAATTCTACAGTAACTTATGCATCTATCAAGTTTTTGTGATCATAAATGAAATTCTATAGTAACATTATCCATCCATCAAAATTCTGTCATCAAACTTCCAATTTTAAACAACAATATTGTATAAGGATCATCATGTCATCAAAATTCAAATTCCAAGCAATATTATGCTAGTATTAAAATGCTGTCATCAAATTTCTAATGTTAATTCAACATTCTGTCACCAAAAATCTAAATCTAAGCAACTCCATTTCTAATCAATATTCTATCCAAGCATCATATTATCACCAGGATTCCAATTTAAAACATCATCCTTAAATAAAGTTATATCGAAGCAAAATTCTGTCATCAAACAAATTAAAATTGTACCACTGTCATCAAACACACAACATTAACGAAATTCTCAAACAGAATTAGTATTAACAATATTTTTGTCATCAAAATTGCATTATCAAAAATATTTTCTATTAAAGAACATTTTGTCATCAAAATTACAAGTCTAAAACAACATTATGCGAACATACAAATTTTGTCATCAAAAATCTAATTCTATAGTAACATTATGCATCTATCAAATTTCTGTCATCAAAAATCTAATTCTATAGTAACATTATATTGTCTAGGCATTATGCATCTATCAAATTCATGAATTGTAATGAATTATGTCATCAACTTTCCAAACCTAATCCAATATTTTGTCCTCAAAATTATAATTATGTACAACATCTTTGTTTATTCAACATTTTCTCATTCAACTTTCTATATCTAATCAATATTCCATATGAGCATCATATTGTGAGCATCATATTGTCATCAGGATCAACATTCATCAGTTTCATTCTATATTCATCAACACTCTGTCATCCAATTTCCATTATTTTATTCAATCATTGTACTTCATCTTTTTCGTCCATCAAAATCCTTTTTTTATCAACATTTTGTCACCAGAAATACATAAAGTCTTTAAAATCACTGTTTATTTAATTATTTCGTGTGTTTGAGCATTCACATTCATGGAATTATATGATGACATAATGAATCTTACCTCGAATTCGAATTTGCAGCAGGATGTTTCTTATATCGCGACGACAGATTGATGCTTTGTTAGTTTGATGAATCAAACCTTTAATTTCATCCCAGAAGCTACCCCGAGAGAGTTCTTATGAAGCGCGCGAAGCGTGCTTCATTAATCTTACCAGAAAAGTCGATGCGAGCCACCAAATCTAGTCGATGGGAGCCGAGACGAGGCGTGACGTCGAGTTTTCTGGTGGAGGCGCTTTGCTGCGAGACGGAGGATTGACAACACCGGGAAGGAACGAGCTTTTTCGCTCCGAATGAAGAGGAAGGACGAAGATGACAGCACCGGGAAGGAGGACGAAGAAAATCGGCGTGAGAAGGAGGAGGAAAATCGGCGTGAAGGAGAGGAAGATGGAGGAAGAAGAAAATCGGCAGGGAAGGAGAGGAAGAAGAAGAAAGCAGCGCGCGTACCAGATTAGAAAAGGGAAGGGTTAGTTTACCTTCCTTGTATAAAACGGGTTAGTTTCTTCATTAAACTTTGTAAAATGGGTTACTTATCCCGTTTTTGGCATTTACTAGAGCAATTGGAGGAAAATTTATTTATTAAAATTTTAGACAAGAACTTTATATTTTTTAGTTTAAGAAAATGACATATAGAATTAAGGAAAGAATAAGAAGAAAATAAAGGAAATAATCAATAGCAGTTGGGTAAATTTAGAAAGGGAAAGTGTCCTGTGAGAATAACTTTTAAAATACGAACGTGAGAATGGTGCACATTAGTCGTAAATTGATGCACATTTAGCACTAATTTGGCGCACATTCGTTGACAAACTTAAAAACATCCAAAATTTGAAGAACATTTATTTTTTAAAGAACATTTAAGAAATTGAAGAACATTTAGACAAAAATTGTATATGTGCAACACTTTTTCAAAAGATGTACATTTAAGTATATTTTAATGCACATTTAAGTATATTTTGGTGCACATTAGTCATTCTCATGTTCTCATTTTAAAAACAATTCTCACCGGAACCGCACCCATTTAGAAAAAGGGTGTAAAATTATGTTAAAAGACAGTAATTTTTAACAAATAATTTAGACTGCAGGACAAGTAATTTTTTACGGAGGAAGTATATCATATCAATGCTTGTTTTATCCACTTGTGGAAATATTTAAGTTTAATTAAGTTTTATCTTCAACTAGTACGGGTCTAAATAAATACGAGGCATGTTCTACGAGAAGATCTAAGAATTATTGAGGACCGTTGGATCATCAAAATATACGCTTCAGATTGATGTTCTTCTAGTTCAGAATACAGAAGTCTTCTTAGGAATTAGACTGATATGCCTAATGGAAGCCAACATAAGTACAGAAGTCTTCTTAGGAAATTCAATTTTGCAGCTTAATTCTCTGCTTCACCTAACGTTGGGGACACCTTATACTGTTTGTTGGCTGAGTATAAGCGTCGGCCTGCTTTTCTATCATTTCCACCTGTTGGTGTAAGCGCCAACTTTGGTAGTGGAAATGATGAGGGATACGTATTTGGTGACTATAATCAGTTTCTTAGCATGTGATCAAAATCACAAGGAAGCAAGTCTGAATTGGATCTTTGTTTGGAAGAACCAAGCTATGATCTTAATTCAGATTTAGATGTGCTATGAGTTTTGAAAGAAGTTTGACGTATAATATATCTTTACGTTCTTAGTGTTTATGGATTTTGACGAAGCTTGAAGTGCAAATGGAGCCGTCAAGGGAGTGATTTATGCTACATTGCTACTATACCACCCGCAATTGTGTGACCTACAAAACACATGCAACAAATCATTTAGAGAAATCATATATGTATACTTAGTGTTATGCTCTAGAGTTTATTTGTGCCTTGAGATAGTTACCTTGGGCTGTAATGTAAAACCTCCCCAGCTTTGGAAACTCAAAAAAATTCTCTATGCATATCGCATTCTTCACCTGAATACAAAAAATCAAGATGATAAAGACGACAAGTACACATAATTGTTTCAGTTTCAGTTCCAGTGAGATGAAGACTTATATGAGGACTCTGAATATTGCATACATACATGTATCGCATTCTAGAGCGGTTTTTTTCCTACACTGAAAGAATATAAACTCGTCACAGTATACATACCTTAATCCGACAAACAACATAAGCCTTGCCGAACTGAAAAACAACGGTCTTTCCCATTTTCCGCATTCTATGGGGGTCAATTAGACAAATCACCTCGGAAATTTCACATTCCTCCATAGCATTATGAGCGTGCAGGACTCCCCGGTAGGACTACAACACCAAAATGTTCAACACAGTTTTAAACTTTACACCAAAAATGATCATAAGGTGGAGAATGTGGACAATTACATACACAATCACGAATTTGTAAGATCTTTGTTATAGCTCGAAACTCCCGAACGACATTTATCGGCCTTGCTGCAAAACACACGCGTATATATATATTATTCGATTTTTCTAGAGTGTGTTGTGAGAGATTTCGGTTTGAAGGGTGAGAACTTACAAATGCTGGAGAGGACGAAACCCTACTTAACATGTTCATGAAAATTTATTCTGACTTGGGTAAATGATCGAGTCGGTACCAGTCTACCATATTGAATATGGTAGACCGATCTACCATATTCAATATTGTATACAGCAACAACTTCAACTTTAACCTGATAAACAATAGGCTTGATCAAATGAACAAGTATATCAAAATAATGATGCGTGTTAAGACAAACCTTATTTGGCATGAGCAACAATGAATCCCCTGCACGAACACTACCATACTCAATTGTACCTGTCACTATGCCATTCTTTACACTACTAATCGACATCCTACAAGTTTAAACCTCCAATTAATCTCCTACAAATATATCTTAACATACAAAAAATTGGACATTCTCTAAAGTTAAAACCTTGAATTACCTGAAGGGAGCCATGGGGTCTTTTAGTCGATTTTCTATAGAATCAACAACTTTCGACATTAATATTTACGAAAAGGAAGCAATTTTTTTAACAAAGGTAGTTCAATTCAGCAAATAAAAACTTCGAAGTGGCATACATACCTGCAATCGACATCAAACTCGTGAGCGAAGTATTCATAGACATAGTGTTGAAGCCTTGAGGGTGAAGATCGATCTAATGATAGGCAGGAAATCAGTAACTTCCGAAGAGATAAAACCCTACAAATTTTCAATCGATCTTAACGAAATAGTCCTCTTTATATACTCCATCTTGATAAGGAATTGAATATTACCCCTTCATAAAATAATATTATCACTTCAAGAGATATTTATGGAATTATTGTTTTTATTCTATCTGTTTAAAAAAAAACAGAAACAGATAAAGATTATAAAAAATATTATACTCCGTAGATAATTTATATTCCTACGGGTCTCACAAGTCACATCCATGAGGAATATTCCTCATATCATGCGATCTTTAAATAATTTATAAAATAATACAAATTTTGATCTCAATTAAAATCTATCTCTCTCTATCTCTCTCTATCTCTCTTATATATTAATGGAAGCTCTTATTTCATGCTTAGACAGTTAGATAATTATTAAATTTAATGATTAATATATTATATAATTATATTAATAAATAAATCTTAAAAAGTTATCATTCATTTCAACAATAAAAATACAATTTTTCAATCAAAAATAAAAAGAATCTGGATCAGGTGAGAATGATTATTATTGTGCGAATTGCGAATGGATGTACATTTAGGCGATTGACATGCAATTTCTTCAGTAATGACATGCACATTTAGGCCATTGACATGCACCCGGTCAGATTTGCATGTCATTGATAATTTTCCATTGACATGCATTTTTCGGGGTGTGTGCATGTATTTTTCACATATTATCAATGACATGCAAATCTGACCGAGTGCATGTCAATGGCCTAAATGTGCATGTCATTACTGAAGAAAGTGCATGTCAATCGCCTAAATGTGCATTTCAATCGCCTAAATGTGCATTTCAATCGCCTAAATGTACATTCATTCGCAATTCGCACAATAATAATTATTCGCACCTAAATCGTTTCCTTTGCGTTGAAGTTAAAGTTTTTCCATCAAAAATAAAAATACGTTGAAGTTAAACTTTATGATGATTTTTTATAATAAAAATTAAGTCAAACTAGGGTTATAAACTTATTGAAATAAATTATATCTTTATCAATAATTTTCACAAACAAAAAGTTTATTCGCTTATTTGGTGAAAGTTATAAACTTAATTCTTGGATATAAAAAGCTTAGACGTAATATAGAATTTCTCATACATGACACACTGTTGGGCTCCCTCCTTATATTAGGAAGTGGACTTGGTCCAAGAAGAAGATCATAGCCCAAAGCCCATTACTTAGGAGAGTTCTAGAAATAGTAGTATAAGAATGATAATTCTAGAATCAACTATGATAACCTTTAGGCTAGATTAATCTAGAGTATGCTAGTAAACTCTAAACAAAGTAGAGAGCTATCTTCACTCCTATAAATAGGAGGCTTGTACTCACATTTGTAATGAATCCAATCAAGAAAGAAAATAGAGAGAGTGATCAAGCTAATATAGCTTAAGGGAGTGTGACTACTAATCCTTGAGGGTGAAGTGTGTAAGCAAGAGTTCGGGTAAGTCTTCCACAACTATTCTAATTAGTGTTGTAATCCTTTCCTTATATATAAAAGTAAGAGTGAGTTTGTTAGTCCGCGTCTTGCCCATCTTAACTATACGAAGAATGAAAAGTCCGATATTTCCCAACACACGAGCCAATAATAATTACTTATTTGAAAGATTGGATCAAACGAAAGTAAAAAGAGAGGTAACACTCTCTAACGTTTTTTTAATTTAAAAAAGTTTCATAACTAATAGGGGGATAACTAGATCTTTCACATCAGATATATTGAAAGTAGATCAATAACATTGGATCTTCACTAAAGATATTGGAAAACTAATCTTTTCATATATTTGTTTTATAAATTTATAAGTGTTCACGATCCCTGGATTTTCATTCATAACTTTCCAACCGTTCTCAATTGCAAAGAACAGTTGTAATCCCTGACTCGTTAGTTATTGTTGTTATTGTTTGGTATTTCAACATGTGAGTGTCATACCTTACCTCTAACCCCAATCAAATAGATGTGTAGCTTCAACAAATAGCCAAATTGGATTTCTAGAGCCAATGTTGTAGCTTTTAATGTGTCAAAAACAGGCGAAGGAGCAATCAAGAGGCTGATGATGTATACAGATTTTTCGAATGTTTTGTGGCCAATCTAATGATCCACAATTCATCTGCAAATCGGAAGATATATTAGACATATGTAACATATATCGATCGATCCCATGACCTAATATATACTTAAGTCTTACACTTCCACTACCTCAAATAACTAAGTCTTAAAATAACACAATTTAGCATGCTATTCTATTGTCCATGTTCATAATTAGTTTCTTACAACTCCACTCCCTTTATACTTGTACCATTTTGCACACACTAGAAAGTACACCAAATCCAGGGCTCCTAAGGCAGCCACAATGTAGTAAAAGTAGTCCAACTTCCCCTTATTAAGATCCTCAGCCAACCACCCGCCTGATCCCGCCTTCTCTGTGGCTCGATGCACGACCGACACCAAGAAACTGCTCAAGTAACTCGACATTGCCATCCCGCAAAAGAACAACGACCCCGCCACACTCCTCATATTCTCCGGGAACTCCTTGTAGTACAACTCGACTTGGCCAACCGCCATAAACGCCTCTGAGAGCCCTCCCAACGCCATTTGAGGCACCAACCATAAGCCTGACATGGACGAAATTGCCCCTCTTCCTCTAGGTAAGATACCGAGCGTAGGCATTGTGAGAGCGGTGGTTCTCCTTCGTTGTTCGACTAGCCCAGATACGAGCATTGAGAGCGATGACAGAGCTATACCGATCCCCATCCTTTGAAGGATCGTGATCCCACCTTCTCGTTTGGTGATCTATAGATTAACAACAATCAACCCAATATAATCTTATGAAAGCAGGGTCTAGGCAAGACCAGTCTCAGAAGCAAGGGAAGCCTGGGCGACAGCCCGAGCCCCAAAAACAATTTTAGGCTCAATATAGTGAAACATGCCCTTTTTCAACCAAATGGGACAGTGGACGCCTTGGGCCCCTGATATGTTTGGGCCGGTACTAGGGGTCAAGATGTACGCATCCATACATCGAATAAGTCAAGAAAGAAAATGATAGCAAGTCTTGGGTCTAGATGTATACATTCCTACCCCTAACAAGCCGAGAGTACGTTTTTTGAGCGATCCAATAAAACTACTTCAAACAAATAAGAACATGGAAAAGGGATAGAAACACAATGCAAAGCATAATAAACCCATAAGTGTGTACTCTATTCATCATCAACGATAACTCACTCGACTATTAGATTTCCATACCTTTTGTAGTAGAGGAACTATGAGGCGGTCATAGATGGGTATCCAAAGAGTGAAGGTGAGCATGAGGAAGACATTGTAGGAGGCGGCAGGGATCTTGAAACCGTGCTTACCAAGGCGTCGATCGGATTGGAGGGCTTGGAAGACGGCGTAAGTATGCATTTGGACTATTGGGACATGGTAAAGGATGGCTGATGCCCAAATTGGTAGCACTCTAACAACACATTTTGCTTCTTCCACTTGTTGCATTGAACAGAGTTTCCAAGGATTTGATGCTGAACCATCTGGGTTTGTTTGATCCTCACTATCCTTGATTGCTGCTTTGTCTAAGAACCTGTTTTGTCCACTTAATCAGCACATTTTGTGGAAATTACTGCAGAGCATATGCCAAGTAGTTCAAGTTCCATTACCTGAACTCATTTGTATGAGGCAACTTAGAGTTGATAGAATGAATATCACGGAAGTTGAAGAGAGCAACCGAGGGATCGTCTATGGGTAGTTTCAAACGCCGTTTTTTCATTGCAACCACTAGAACTTGGACCATGCTCGTCATGGGGCTACCTTGTGGCTTCACTTTCACGTATAACCGAGAGCCCATGAAGAACAACAAGAACGCCAAGAACATTAATGCAGCAGGAACCCCTAAACCGATACTCCAGCTCACGTTCGATTGTAAGTAGACGATGACCGTCAAGGAAACCATTTGTGCAAAAGTGTAGGTGAAGAAGTACCTGTTGGACAATAATCTGCATTCTGTTAGTGTTTGATTTGAGTTCGTTAGTGCCTCATTAGTTGTATAAACTAATCTAGAGAAACAGAACAACTGAATGTGTATGTAAAATAGAAAGCGACGTATAACTACATAGTCATAATCTTTTGTCCTGTTATGTCACACAAACACAAAGTTGAAGTTAGGCTCTCATACTTTGGCGTTAATGGACCACAATTGAGAAATTACTCAAAAATGGATTGACTTGAAGTCTTGAACCCATTACTTTAGGCCTACATTTTTGCAAATAATCCTCATTTAATTTCAATTATCTTCATGGGTCAGTTTTTCCTCACGAGATTGCCTATATTTTGGTTTGTCATAAAGTATGTGGGACAATAAATAGACTTGTTAGATTACTCTTCTTATCATACTTTTATTGCAAGGGTACGTACACACGAGAGCGTATATGCACATATAAATTGAGTGGGATAAATGTACCAGTTAAAGAAGCTATTGATCCCTCTTTTGCCAGAATCGGAGACGGGATCGAACTGATCGGCTCCAAAAGCGAGGTTGCAAGGACGTACACCAGCGGCTCCGACGATCATTAGCCCAAAACCCATCATGAGAAAGGTCATTTGCCATGTTGTTGGAGCTGTGCAACTCTTTTCTTTTGCAGCACAGCTTGGTGGATGCAAGTTTTTAGCCACCGCTGTTAATGCTATCATCAATAGCCCCTAAATGCATCCACATCAAATTTAATAACACCTTCAGGCTTCAACTCAATAATTGTAAATATTGCTTTTTGTTCATGTTTTTTTTATATGAGTGCAACGAGCTACTTATTAAGATTGCACAGAATGAGCAAGATATAAACGTTACGACTCATACACTCTTTTGATGACGCGCAATTTCACTAGCTACAACATTTATGTTCATTGTCTACGGTCCTCATCTAAGTCATCGTCCTTTTAATTAAGACTCATAAGTGAACTAAAATCGAAACTGCATCGGATTATAGACACACATGCAACAAAGAAAGAGAGAGAAATACCAGGAAAGAGCAGAAAGTTGAGAATCCGAGAGTGACAAATCGACCAAAATAAGAGTCACATAAGAAAGCACCCAAAAGAGTTGCGAAATTGGTGGTTCCATAGAACACATTGATGATCGTAGTAGCCGTTATAGATTTCAAATTGAAAACCGTCGTCAGATACACCAACAAATTCGACAGCGTCCCAATTGCACCCAATTTCTCAAATGTTTCGTTCCCTGTAAGTTAATTCAAGTAAATGAGCACAAAAAACAGAGAATGATTGAAGATAATTAGATCTGTAACTGACCAATGATGAAGGGCATGGCCTTGATTCCTGGGTATTTGATTCTGGTAGACTCATCTTCTTCGTGTGAAGGTTTTTCCTCATTGTCCATGGCTTTTTTTTTTTTAGAGGTGCTTCTTGTGTTGGAATTGTGTTTTGTAACGGCAATGGAAATGGTTATGTAATAAATGGATGAAGTGAATTATAGAAAAGGACCACTAAGATGGGATATTTGCAAAAACTGGCAGGCTCATACACAGAATTTGCATAAGTCCCTTACTTTAAAAATCTTGGTGATTCTTCCACTTAAACACATTTCCAGAAGTCCTAATTGGTAACAAATAATAATTAATCCAAGTGACCCGTGATTGATTTTGAATGGAAAAGTTGATTGTTTGTGGCATTTTTGTAAAGAAAATGTATTTAGATGGATTTAAAAAATATATTTCTAAATTAGGAAGTAAATTTGTAAAACTTTATTAGATCAATAATTGATAGTGAATGGTTTCTACTTATCATTCAATACCGTACTATACTAAAGACTAAAAAGAGAGAAAAAGACTCAACTTTCAACTATGTCTATATGTCTATATGTCTATATGTCTATATGCATTGAATTTAATTTTGACCAAAAAAATGCTCATTGAATTTATAGATGAGGTCTTCAAGTAGGGGACTCGCAAGATTTTTTTTTGAAGAGACTAGATCCGGAATCCCGCGCTTCGCGCGAGGAAATTATGATTTTTCGTTTGCGGTTAGTCATTAAATAAGCCGTAAATTCAAAATGAGTAAAAGATGATATAATAAAACTCAACAAACTCGTAAGATGCAATACAACTATTGCAACAGTGGTTACAACCGAAATCAAGGATGAAAAACTCGAGAAGGTGTTTGGATACTGTAATAGGCAAAACATATTTATACCGAAAAAAGAAGAAGTAAAATCATCCTTCAGAGAAGATGAAAGGCTAAAGAGGAGAAGAAGAGTTGAATATCAACAGAAGAAATAAAGTCTAATCGATAAATCAAATTTAACCCAATAAACCAATTAGGCCTGATGGATTAGTTACGGTGGCCCGATACGGATTGACATTACTTTGTCAAATTCATCAATTTCTATATAGATATAGATATATAATATATAGATAGATTAAAATATCTAATTAACCCATATTCATTTTTAAGCGAAGAAGGAGGGGGCGTCACGATAAAACGAATGGATTGACGAACGAGATTAGAACGGGATTAACATTTAAGAGAATAGATAATTAGGATAAAGATTTAACATATTAGCATTTGTTAGGTACAAATTGTCATTACTTCATCAAACCCAACAATTTATATATATATATATATATATATATATATATATATAGATAGATTTAAGGTACCGCTCTTCAAAATTGAAATGCGTTTATACATGCACTCCATATGTTTTTAATACTAAGTAGCTCATACTCTTTTTAAAACACATCTTAGTTGTCATGTGTAGTTCTTAGTATTGAACTCAAATTTGCATAAAGAACATCAAAACTCAAGATAAAGTATTATTATCATTCCAATGCCTTCAAAAAGTTTTTTGAGTTCATCAGTTATGACAAATTATAGGAAGACTGATGGCGATGTGTACATTATTATGAATGTTGCTTTAATCAATTAGGACAAACTAAAATTCTGATTCATGATAATCTACCTAGTCTAAACACAAAAAATAAACTTTCTTTGAGAAGCTTGAACAAAAGATATCTAATAAAATCTTCATTATAAATTTCAATTTCATCAGCTATTCAACACAAAGCTCAAAGCTTGTGATCCGAGGACACCATCCCACCGGATGATCGCCACCATTGATCAAATTGCAAATGTGAATAACCCAATAGTTAGCTTGAGCAACAAAATCAATCAATAAAATAACAGAGATATACATGATCCTGTGTAAATAGAGGATATATAAATACCCAACATATGTATCTATATACATAATTAATTAGGGTGGAAGTGAAAATATGTATCACCTCAGAGATGTAGCCTGGAAGTGGAAGGCGGAAGTTCTGTAACGAATTTCATGGATAAATTAGAGAACGGCGACGCTGATGGAGGATGTTTTTATGGCTTGATAGTCAGTAACAATATTACCAACTTCGTTAGGTCTTCGGAGGTAGCCCCACATAAGTATTGTGTGACTTATCATCCACCACTTTTCTAGGACACCCTTAGAAATTACACATCTCAAAATCCGATATAAACCATAGAAGTGACATGGTGCTAATGGCAACCAACATGTAAAACCTTTTTTTAGAGATTCATTGATAAAAGTAAGCATTGTATTTTCTAGCTTCAAACGCACAAAAATAAGCATTGTATTCACTCCTCAAGTGATTTTGCAATGCTCTCATCTCTCACTTGCAACATGAAGTTAAAAGAAAATCATTTTTAGTCAAGCAAAGCTACTTGACAATGAGAGAGATGTATCATACTCCATAATATAAAGAGATTCATCAAAACTTAGTCATCTCATAATTTATATAAGAATAGTCTAGAAAGAAATAAAAGCGAGAAACTATCACTTGTTTATGTATTAAATATGAAAGCATATAATTAAACATATCGAAAGGTCATTATCATTTTTACGATCCATGCTCTGCTCTGAAGTTGATAATAGCTTAAAGAATATAAAAACAAATTTTGGAAAAATAATTAAGACCTCAAATATTAACAACATGCTTACTTAGATTAGAACAATAAATTACACGACATGTTTTATCTCCAAAATGAATAATTCAGTCACATTTCATGCCTGCAAATTATGACATACCAAATAGGAGAGTTGAAAGCTAATAAAAGAACCAAATATTGGAGATGTTTCAGCACATATTAGGCATCAATATCCTAGAGTTGCCTTACTTCAAAATCCTATTTGTTGATCTCAATTTCAAATTTCCTTCACTCAATCGATAATGAAAGGAACTAAAAAAATGCGGAATTTCAAAACTGATTACAATTTATGACAGGGCAGGGTTTAGCGACTGACTCGGATAAGCAACTCCCAATTATCGAACTGATCTTCCTTCCAAAGCCCTTGACAAGCTCATCTTGTGGAGCCTCTTCAACTCACACCAATCCTTTTCAAAAAAAAATTTAAGAAAAAGGGCTTTAATGAGATTATACTATGCAATACAAAAGTACAAATGCAAATAAGACGCTGGTGGGAAGTACCTGGTTCCCCTTGAAATTGTTGAGCCTTTCATTAGCAATTTCTTCACATTGAACAGTCGCCACCATCACCTAAAAAATATTGACAACAAAACGATATTAATATCTATTAAAATTGTATTCCTTCACTGACAAATCTGCATAATTACCTTGTGCGCAGGAAGGTCAAGATCCTTGTTCTCCTTGGTAATTTTCCAAATTTGTTGGGCACTATAAGAAAATCCAGATGCAGGAACAACACCTTGGCGATCTCCAGCAAGTCCCCCAGGTGCTATAGAGTGTTGAAATCTCTGTCATAGATTAACAACCTATAATCAAGTAATAATTTTAACATTCACCATGAATAAAGATTTTAGAAACATATTTGTTCTTTAATACTTTCATAACCATAGTCAAATTACCTGGCAAGGAATACTATCGACTTCGTCAACATAATAGAAACAGTAAATAACAAATTTTGCAAGGTACTGGGTAGCGAGAGAAAACTAACGAAGATCTACCTGTTCTTTAAATTGCTCCTCCTTCTCCTCATAACTTGATAAAACCATAACTTCAACCTAATAAATAAGATAGGTGTTATAGGAGCATTAGGTCAATATCAACATGACAAAAAAACGTCATCCACGACGTGTTTTGCATACTCTGGATCATCAAAATCACCACATTGTCAAAAACTGAACCACCCTTCACCTGGAGATCAGACAATCAAGTGTTTAGTTTTCATGGGTGAAAGAGTTTGATGTAAGCTACATGCCACACTTCTATGCCTACATATTTGATTGGCTTCATCACATAGAGACACTCCCTACCTAATTATTTCAACTTTTCCAATTCATAACAGCTCGAATAAATTTAGTTTTATATATTGGTATTAAAAATTAATAAAAACAGTTGGATGAAGATCATCACAGCTCACACATAAAACATTTAAAGTTTTTGGTTTGTATTTAGAAATCATTGTATATTCAAAACACCCACAAAAGATATGTATTGTACAGTGAGTTGCAAATTTGCAAATGAATCAAAGAATTAAGCACTTCCTGCGGAGGTATTTGCCTCATTGCTTGGTGTAGGATCTGTCTGTTGGCCACTATTTTTCACCATTAGAGTCGGATGAGGTGCAGGAAACTTCTTCAGAACCCGTTCTTTATTACTCCACCATTCCTCCCGCTTGTTTCTCTGCAAACCTTTTTTTACTAAAAAATCACAAAGACTGAATCAGCATTTTGCTAAACCAATTCAAGATTCAATTTCATGAATGCCATAAAAAAATTATGAGTGTTGTGCTGCACCTGAATCTGACTCTCCTGAAGAACTTGACATCATTACAGAGTTGAATGACAGTAACATAAACACCAGGCTCAAACTGCTCTATAACCTATGTTGCTCTCATCGTCTGATTGTTTTTAGACGGCCTTGATTCCATCTTTCGAGAAGACGTCGACTCCTTACTTTAATTCTCATATGCAGTAGATTCAGAAGTTAAGTCTGAAGAAGGCTCAAAATTTTGTGTTATGTCATCCTCATCTGAAGCAGGCTCAGAAGTTTGTGGCTCTGAAGTTTGCGGTATAGTTCTTGCTTCTGAATTTTCTGAATAACCGACATTGTTATAATCTTCAGTTGCATGAGTTTTGTTAGTTTCACCTGAAGTAGGCTCAGAATCTTCTTGTACGTGTCTGATTACCAAAGTGTCTGAATTATCATCGGAATCACTGTTTTGATCATCTTGTTGAGGATAGAACTTTTTCGATTTCGTTTCCTTCAAGGAAATTATTAACTTTCTGTTGCATTGTCATGAATTCATTGCTCTCGTATACTTCCAGTGGCAGCAACTCAACAATTTCATTTAGCTGAAAAAGCAAGGAAAAAAACAAAATAAATAATCAGTTGATCAGTATGAACAAATTCGTTTTTGCGTTGATTGAAAATTATACATGAGTAGTAACCAACTTCATAATCTCCTCCGCGACTCTTCACATCAAATATTGTTTTGAAGCTGATGCACAGACTTGCTCACTGTCGAATAGAAGAAGAAACATCAGCCCCTAGATATTTCTACTGACCAAGAAGCAGAGAATAGGTTTTGTGCTATCAGGTAAAAAGATTGAATAGAGTTATTACCTGGCTAAGTTTCAAAGCATCGTCCTTTGATTGAAGTATGAATGATGACCTATCCAGGCATAAACTTCTTTGTTGCATAACCAAAAATCTGACAATAGATTGTGGAGATTACCTCTACAGGGCCTGTACATATATAAATAAATCTAGAACTTAGAAGCATCATTTGGAAAATGAAATGAATAAGCATTATAGAATTCACTTTTGAATTATTAACGTGACATGTCAATGGAATAGTCACAAAAAATCTTGTAATATTCATTACAACAATTCAATGGCAGGAATCGGGATATAATGTAAAGATTTATTATCAGATAAAAGAATTAAGGTGAGCATTATTAGTTAGCCATAATATGAAAAAGACTAAATTGTGCAAATCTAAAGACTAAATTGTGCAAAACATACAATTAAGGTAAGCATTAAGAAATGATTCTTTAAGAAAATGTTCTTGAAATCAAAATTATGTTCTGTTAAAATAATTTTGAATTTTGAATTACAGGAAAAACTGAATCTATAACCATTATGGTAAACTAACTTATACAGTCCAAATAACATTTGTAGGGGTGTGATTAAAAGCTGCAAAACCAAGTTGAAAATCACACATTTAAAGTGTGAAATTGGCGTTTGCAAAAATATTTTTTGGCTTGAGATCTAGATGTTAGACATTTGTTGCAGAAGAAAAATAAAGAAATATGAAACGCAAAGAAACAAAAAAAATGAAATATGAGGATAAAGAACCTATGTATACGTATATAATTTAAAAAATTTCTATATACACACATTTGCTAAAGAAGGTAATCAAAGACCATAGAAAAAGGAGGGTAAAAGGTCTCCTTGCAAATAAAAATAAAAAGTTAAAGAACTCACTTTGAAGGTGTATCTCGATTTCTTAATAGCTGTTTTGAGAAATTGAAGACTTTCTTTGTTTTCAAACCTCTTTTAGTCTCAGTCCTATCAACTATCTGCGGTATTTTGGTATGGATTCATCTGATGAGATGCCTAGACCCTGCGAGGCAAGAAACAATTTATAACAGTGAAAATGAGGTTGATTGCTTAAATGTGATATTAAGCAAATATACAAAAAAAAATATGTATGTGATCTTGCACTTCCATCAAGCTATTCCTCTCCCTCGACCTTTAGATCAGTTGCTACTTCTTTACACATTGTATACATGGGTCTTAAAACATGCAAATACAGACAATAATTGAAAATGTGTAATTGATAGCAGCTGAAAACATAAAATGTAAAAAACAATATGCATTCAATTTATTCACCAGCTCTTCAGTATTCCCCTTCATTTCTAAAGAGAGGTGGTGAGTGATCTCATTATTAGCAACCTTGGTACTTATTCTGAGTATGTGGATAATGTAAGATTTCTTAGCAATATAGAAGCTAAATTAAGAATATTCCAAGCTTTTTTAAAAAGAAAAACAGAATTACATGTGTATTACGGTGGATACATTCCATGGTTATAGTATGTGTGCCTTTAATCTCAAAAACATGATGTGTACCAATCATGAGTAATATATCATTGAAGCTCTCTTCATAATCAGCATCTCGGCAATGTCATCAAAAATCGTGACAACCAAAGAACTGTTTCCATCTGTAACTTCCATATGTAGCCTATATCTGGAGAACAAAGCGGTAAACACCAATATATACAAAACAAAATTACAAAGGTAATAAGGACCCCTACCTGGTCAGCGGAAACTCGCAATTCGACTCACATTACTCACACCAAAACTGGACATCGGAACGTGTAAGACCTTTCTTGCAATTTCCTTTCCCACAAGGGAAATAGTGCCAGCTGTTTTTCTGGCAAATATCAACAATCTTAGCAGCAACAGTAACTGTTGTGGAGGCCTGTGCGGAAAATATTAATACCATAATATGAACATTCAGTAATGCCAATAATTGTAGGATAGGGAATATTCCGATTAATAAACTAAACACTACCTTTGTGTTTTTGCAAGATCTGCCCATGTCAAGGAGCTGACCAAGTGTTCTATCGTCCTTCTTAGTTGGTTCAGATATCAAGGCCAGTAAAAAAATAATATATACACACTACCTATAAAATTGAAAGATCAATCCACTTTACCACTTATGCACACAAAATAAAAATCTTTTGGGCGAAAAAAAGTTATTGTAGGAAACAAAACCTGCCTATTCTTCTTGCTTGTTGCAGCTGAGAGCCATGAAATTTTCTTAATTCAGAAACATTGAAAGTGGAGAAATCCCCTTGAACAACATGCAAAAGTTCTCTCCACAACTTAATACTGCCAGAATGCTGCAGAAGTATCTTCTCCCATCTAGAAATCAGGGTATCAACATTGTCCCTTTGTTGATATGATTTTAGTAGAGAGTAATAAATCTTCATCATATGGGTTAAGCTCAGTAGCTTTTTCCAATATACTTATCTTCTTTTCAAGAATCTGCAAGCGAACACCTTTTTGTGGTTGCATGCTTGCAAGCTTGTCTTGAAAATCAGCAAAATCCATCCACACCTTAATATCATGTGGACTCTCCCTTGTCATTTTATTATACTCCTTTGTCTTCCGCAACATCTCATCTTCCCATGACTCCTCTACCTCTACAGGTCCTGAAGAGGGACCATTATTATCATCTCGTTCCATCAACGGAATAAAATAATCGGAGGAATCATCGACAGGCTTTTCAAGAGAAGAGATCTTGATTTTCTTCAACTCTCTGTGTCGTTCTATAGCTGAATACTTTGCTAACCAATATCGCCCGCTCGACTTGAAATGACCGTCCAAGGCATATACATCACTCTCTTCCGCAAAGAATAAACCTTTGTTATAGGAATGGGAATAAGTGCGCACACGGGCTTCCAACTTTTGCAAGGAATTATAGAGTTTGTATCATGGAACATCCAATCTATGTCATTAACAAAGGATTAGGTGCAATTAATCAGATTTAAGTCAATGTTTTCACCGTTTTCCATCTAAACTACATCTAAAAAGCAACGAAGGAAGTATTTTGACCTGATAGAGAATAAGTTATCACATTTGTCTTGTGTTATATATAGAAATAGTTAAACTATGTCACGTATTGGTTACTGACATTAGTTTCTCCCATAGTTATTAGGATATTTATCCACTTCAAACTCTAAAATATTACTCCTTCATGACATTGTTTAAGGATTATGCAGTAAGTTAAAAAAAAAAAAACTATCCGCAATATGATCACTGAATAAACAATAATTGTTTACACCTGTTTGAATATCTATTAAGAAAGTGCAGCAGTGAGCATTTCAAGAATATGAAGGAAGAAACATTATAATTATAGCGCAATAGCTTTATGCATCTCATGACACTGAAAAATTTAGGATGCTAATGCTAACAATATAAATACAACCACAGTGAATCAGTAATGACTAATGAGACAATTTCAACACAAAGAACCCAAAAAATGAGCATATATATGGTTTGGAAAATACATACAAAGATTTTCAATATTAAGCTACCCGTCTACTCTAGGAATAATATAACGAATCTATGCTAATGAAATTTATGCATTCATGTTTATCAACTAGAGATTCAGGCACTCAACTCCCTGTTTCATAGACAGCTGCAATTTCTTACAAATTACAACAAACTCCCATAAAATGGAATGAGCTTGCGGTTTGGTAAGAACATTGAAGATGTGCACTCCAGATGGCTTGAAGCCAGATATAGTCCGCCAACTGGAAGACAGTGATTTTTCAGGATAAAAAAATCGGATAATGGTAGAGGGTTCAGGGTAGGAAAGAAAACCAGTAAAATAGATGTAGGAGTAACACTTTGGTTGACTCTGTAATGGGAGAGGGATCATTTTCCATCTTATGCAACTAAAAATCTCATGCATTTGGGCTTCATCTATTTTTAAGGCTGAAAGAAAGAAGACTCACACAATGGAGAACTATGGCTTAACCTACTGAAAGCATTCTCGCCTGCTGGTGTCACCAAGCCAACTTCACTCCGACTCGATGGCGACCCCACACTGCCGCTTGTCGAAACCGATTGACCAGAAACAGTGATTCCATTTCTACTCAACAAACTAAGAACTGCATTTAGAATTTAGTTGTTCTAAGAGCACACAAAGTAAAGATTTCACATTTAACATCACAACAATTTTTTTTATTCAGAAAGAAGTGAATCCCTAAAACTGACAACCAAAAATCAATCCTCCAACATAACCTAAATCCCAAACCCCTCAAATTCAATCACATATTGAGAACCACAATCAACAAAATTTAGGCGGTGAACATCAGAAATCAACAAAAAGTAGTTGATGTCTAAAATTGAACGATCAAAGATGAACTAAAAATCGTGACACCAATTTTGAAACAAAGTTTTTCAACAACTGCATCAAACGCCAATGTTCTAATCCTTAAAATTAGATGGGTTTTTCAGTCATCCCATTTCCTCTAAGTTATACAGAACGTCTGGAGTATCTTGAAAAATGCAAGATTGCAACTGACTTTATAGAGCCAAAATTGACGTGGAATAGACCAAATAGGGAAAAAAATCAATGAAAACATGCGATAAGAACGAATTTAAGGGGCTCATCAATGCAAATTTTAATAGCAAATATTGCAATTACTAACAACGGTTACGTTGTTGACCAAAGAATCAGAAGGGTTGAATGACAACATATTTAAGACAACGGTTACGTACCTCAATCAGAGCTGGTGAAAACATACCTAAAGGAGGACGGTTCACATGAATTGACTTCTCCACAATTCAGATCAAACTGAGGTTTAGAAAATTCAATCAAATGGAGGTCATACCAGCAACGCCAGTAGCGTGATTGCCTTCAGCAAAATCTTCACTTCCTGATGTGAATGCACCACAGAATCCTCAATGATTTAGAGCTCAGCGGTGTCAAAGTGATCGATCTTCAACACTCGGAAGATTGTCATGTTCATATTACTCCCGATTAGATAAAACCTCTGGTCACAAACCAGGAACAATATCAGGATATACAGTCTCACATAAAATAAAACAGTAGTAGGTTTTGAGACCTAAAATCTTGAAAAGTTCATACTGAAAAGTCCATCAACTCTTCTATTCTCTTCTACTCTCCTTCCATTCTATGTAGTCAAATGCTTGTGTTTGACTATTCAATGTTCCATTCACGGTGTAATGCCAAATTGTTTGGCGTCATTTTGTTGTTTGTAGATCGAATTCTTGCTAACTTTGTCATTGGTTTTTGAAGATTATTCAAAACTGAAGTTGGATCCATCTGTTGTCTGCATATCCTTTTTAGTGTAGTTGGGCAAACTGCAAAAACATCAAAATCATTTAGTTTAGGCATTTTATGTTAATTGAGTAATGGACTAATGGATTGAGTTTTGTTTTACAGCCAATGCTTTTAGCTGCTTCTTTTGGGCTCCCAGCAAAATGTTGACAAAGTTCCTGCAAGTTATTAGCTTTTTGTGCCTTTGCGCGTTTCTTTTGGCCTACTTTCTGGGTCGATATGCTCGACAACAATGGGCGGTTCTGCCTTGATTTATTGTGTTGGCTCCTTTACAAATGATAGAAAATCCTTTCCCTTTTTATTTTGATAAAGTGAGTGTGAGAAATTCAAAATGTGTCATTCAGTAAATCGAAGGGTTTACAGAACTGTGGAGACGAAGGAGGCGGTGAGGTGAGGAAAGGGTGCCTTCACGAAGCAGCGGTGGAGGTGGCAAATTGTTAGGGTTTTCAAAACGAAGCTACCCATCTTGCCTTCTCCTTCGATTAAAATCTTTTCTCATGATTTTATAACATCTCGACAAATTCAAGGAACCCTAATTTCTGAGTATACAGGACGACCACTGAAATCTTGAACGGAGTTGAAGGAGACGTAGGAGGCGGTGAGGAAAGGTTGCCTTCACGAAGCAACGGTGGAGGTGGCATGTTGTTAGGGTTTTCAAAACTAATGATATAAAGGAGGAGTGGAGGAGGTGATGAGGAAGGAGTAGAAACCTGAGGCAGCAATATTGACGGTAATAAATTATAATTGTTAGTAATAGCTGAAAATAAAAAAAAGGAAATGTATAATGAAAATCAACAACAATGAAAAGAGGATCAAAAAAGGAAAAATGAAAGTAAATGAAACGGGCCCCGGTACCGTTTTCATTTACTTTCGGCCAAGAACGACTAACTTTTATATATATATAGATGAAGTAAAGGGTGTGTTCACACTTACAGGTTTGTATCTAATATTATTTAATAAAAGCTAAAGTCAAGTCTTTACAAAAAATTACGTTATTTGTCAAAATTTAAGTGGAGACATGCGTACTTCATTTTTATTATTCTCCTTTTAAAATATATTGAATAAATCTTTGTAACCACTATCCCACTCTAGCATCCTACTGTTCCACTAATCCAAATTTACAAAAGCTCTATTTAGTAAAATCATTATTTCACTAACTTTAAATTTCAGCTTGATGTCGAGGCTTTCGCTAAAAAGGGGTTTGTTCATCTTAACACTTTGTTTACTATGTATTATGGACTCAGATACGCCACTCTCTCTACTATTATTGTTCATGTTCCTTTTTTCAATGAAAGATATGAATGTTCACTATTTATCGTTTGATTAAATTTTCTTCAAGCTCTACAAACTTCTACCTCCCAATTTCATTTATTAAGATTTGGAAATTTGTTTCTATATGTGAATGATTTTGATTGAATTTGTTTTCACCGATGTCTAATTAACCCTCAAATGGATTCATGGTTCCTCCTCCTATATTTCATTCGGCTAACATATTTTTTGTAAAAATTATTCTACTAGCATTTCAGATGCATATTATGGTCTAATAGGAAGCTCTATTAATGTTACTTATTAGGACTTTAGAAAAACAGAAGTTGTCGACAACCTGTCGTAAACTAAATGGATAGGAGGAAAAAAATTATGAACAAATTTTTATTAATTAAAAATTATATCATTACCCGTACGTCGTACGGGACAAGCACTAGTTATTGATAAAATTTGGTGGACTAATTAATAGGAGGATTGTATACACAAGCTCATGTACATATAAAGGGGTTTTCATCTTACGGTGTAAAATGTGAATTCACTTTATTTCTTAACATTATTATTTTCAATGTGAATTATAAATTATTTTATCTTATACATTAACCTTAACTATCTTTAACTATGAATAGTTTCACATATAAAGTTAATTTTGAACTTTATATGAGAATTTTTAAAAATTAATTTACAAAAGAAATTCATTAACTTTTCTATAATATATATGTTATTTATTCTCCCAACTTTTAACTACAAGAAGAAGACAAAGTGAATGAAATTTATAGTTTCTACTTAAAAAAATATTATGTAGCACGGAAACCTCTCTTAGGGTTCGAAGCGGGGTGTCAGAAACCTGAAAACGCTTGGAAGCGTCGGAAAACGGTTAAGGAAACGCCGGAAAACGGTCAACGTTTTGAAAACACCGGAAAACATCTGAGGAAACGGGAGGAACGTCTGAGGAAACGTTTTGATGAGCTAAAAAATTAGAAAACTATATATATTTTATTAATAAATTAAAGAAAAATAGAAAAACTTAGCCCTAACCCTTCATCTGTTTCACGTTCTCAACCCTCACATTTGATTTAGGTTTAAGACTTGGTTTTCAATGCTTCTGTCAAATTCGATTTTTATAAACTATAGTTATATTAAAGACTTAAATTACTTATATTGTATTTGCCTCTTAGTAATATTTATGTATAATTCATTACAATATAGTTTTAAAATAATATATAATATTTAAATTTATCACCGTTTCTCGTTGTTTCTTATATTTATTTATTTTAGGTTTGTCGTTTTCCGGTGTCCTACCTTTTTCGTTTTCAAATGTCGTTTTTGTTTCCGTGCAACATAAGGTGAGATTGATTATTTAGAGGACAAATAAACTTTTTGTATGCTTTTTTGTAACATACTCCAATATAATACAAATACATATGTACCTAATTGATAAGAGAGAATTGTGGAAACACTACTCATTTCCTTATATATATGCTTCTTAAGTGGGTGAGTTTGGGCCATTGATTTTAATCAATGGATGGATACAGTTCATCGAACTCCGTGAATAGATTCTATGGATGTCAAATCTATGAAGCTGAACCGATGGTGGAGATACTCCACAACTGATAGACACTCGACTTCGAATTAATCATGTGGACTTGCTCAAAAGTGTTAACTCAAGCTTGAGTCATCCAAAGACGTTTGATTCACATGAATCTTACGTGAAATACATGCTTTTGAATTTATCTACCATATCAAACCAAGAGTAGCTAGGTTGAACATGCTTTTATTGTTATGATAGATGATCAAAGGATGATCACATTAATAGGATATATTGTATGGTGTAACATATGTACGTGAAAAGAATGAGATATTGAAAAACAAAGAAAGAATACATATGTAGATTTTACAAGATTTAATAATAGAGTATTAGCTAAATGAATTTTACATACATAATTTTATACGATTTACTATATAGCTAATAGAGTGATAGTTGCATGTATTCTTGTGTTAGTTGTATCATTAGGCGGTATAGGTGTGTCAAATTCACTAGACTAACTGAATATTGCTACAATATCTCTTAAAACATATTTTATATCCCCCAATGCCTTCGACATATAAACTTTAGATTATACATTTATAAAAGACAAACACGTACATACAATTCAATCATCTAATAACCCTAATACAAAATCAAACAACTAGCACTTCACCGCTCTCTTTCTCCACCAAACCATCATTCCCCTTATACCTATACCACTTAGCACAAACCAAAAAGTAAACCATATTAAAAACCTCCAAAACCGCAATCAACCCATAAAACTTATCCAATCTCCCAACATTCAAATCCTCAGACAACCAAGACACTCTTTTCCCTCCATCCTCACTCACTCTATGAACAACCGACTCAAGAAAGCTTCCCAAATAGCTCGAAATCGCCATCCCGGTAAACAAAAACGATCCACCGATACTCCTCATCCTCTCCGAAACTTGCTTATAGTAAAACTCCACCAATCCAACCATCGTAAACGCCTCCGAAAGTCCCGCCAAAACCAACTGAGGAACGAGCCAAAACCCAGATAGAGAACCACTCGTCATTCTCCTCTTATGTTCAACGTAAGAAGATAACGACATAGTGAATACCGCGATCACGATCCCTACACCGATCTTTTGAAGGAGCGATATACCGGATTCCTTTCCGGTTAACCGTCGAAGAAGCGGGACGATGAGTCGGTCGTAGAGCGGGAGCCATAGAGTGACGGCTAGCATTGTGAAGAAAGTGTAGGAGGCGGCTGGGATTTGGAAACCGGTTTTGGATGAACCGAGGTGTCTGTTGGATTGGAGAGCTTGGAAAACGATGTAGTTTTGGAGGATGATTAGGGATGTGTAGTAGATGATGCCTGAGATCCAGATTGGGAGGACTCGAAGGATGCATTTTACTTCTTCGGTTTGTTGGATGGTGCAGAGTGACCATGGATTTGATGCTGATCCGTCTTCGTTGATTTGGTCGTCTTTGGTTATGATCGCGCCTTTGGTTAGGAATCTTCTCACGTCATGCAAAATGATTTGTTACTAAAGTTTAGTGAGTGAACCAAAATGAATTCAATATGTAACCTAAGGAAACACAGAAAAATCTAACTAAGATTTGATTAGAGAAGGTTCACTAAACTCCTATTTTAAATAGGAAGAGATTCAATACAAAAATATCATATAGCATAAAGTATGAATGAATATCAGAAATTCATTGAATCTGTTTAAATAAACAGGCTCATGTTATAAGCTATAATACTGAAATAGGCTAAAAAGTGTGATTCAAAAAATGAATAAGTAAAACCTAGTGCATTTTTTACTTGAAGTTAAAATTATTTATCACTTTAGCTTACACTTTTTTTTCGGGGGACTTGAAATGGGCCGACAACTTTATTATTTGAGCCGATGATTTTAAACGCTACCTCGTGGCGTTAATAAGTTTTACCCTATTTTTATAAAACGTAATATTACGGCGTTTTAAATTTCCGGCTCAATAATTAAAAAATCTGGTGGCAAAATCAACCTCCTTTTTTTTTCGTTCCGACTTGCAGTTTTGAACAATTTAGAAAAACTAAGACATTTTTTTCTCACAATTACATATTTTATCACTCCTGGACATACTTTTTCTTATTCTACTTTTATTCATTATAACTTAGTTTTTTAAACCTTCATTTTACACTTCAACTCTTCTTAGTTTCAAATATTATATTAGAATTTTTTTTTTTTTGAGAAGATATTAGAATTAAATTAAAACAACTTGTATATATTTTTGAGTCGGTGGGAGTGATAGTATGCAAATGTGACCAAGTCAACTTGGGTAAGTGAAGATATTTAATTCCATCTTGGTTTGTATAAACATGTGTTAATCTGGGCCTTATAATATTGCCGTGTCGTGTCAACTTTGCCTACTTGAGCTGCTGTCTACTTATTTGGTTTTCTTGAGTTGAAGAAATGGTGCTGCAATAACTTCACTCAGCTCATATACAAAGGTGTACATTGTCAAAATTGAATGAAATTGGTATCAATTTAATGCATTACTCATTTTTTAATCATCTCTTATTGGACTTTTAGGCATGTATTTAAATATTTTTATTATATCCCTATGTTATATTTATTTATAGTCTACTTGATTAAGTCACAAATTAAATTAATGTGTGAGCTTCTCTTATGACAATGCAAACTTATTCTAATATTATGTTTTAAAACTACTTCAAACATAAATATAAGGAAATAAAAAATACTTATATTTACAAATATTAATAAATTTGATAACAACAACAACATATTAACAAATAATGTATAACTATATTAAATCACATACGAAAATCCGTAATTTTCGCGAGACCTGTATCTAGTCTACTAAAAATGCCAGTCAAACTCCTCAGTCCCGTAAGACATCCATCAATTATGGTTCTTTCTATCATAAAAATTGAAGAGGTTTATTTTGACAAGTTGAAAAATACTGTTCCTAGACCTTAGCAATCTAACCACGATTCTCGTTTTAGGCTCACCTGAGTTATTTCCATATTACGTAACTTAATTTTTTTATTTCATCTGGGTATTGAGTTTTTCGGTAAAAAACATTGACCTAATTTAATAAACTTAATCTAAATTAAAGTAGTTTAATTGTTAATGTTACACCCCTAGATTACCCCTAGATTAGTTGAGTTTAATTTAATTTTTAATTTACTATTATCCTTTATTATCAATAAGATATTTAAATAATTCATTGTATCCTTTTTGTAATTTTACCATTATATTATTTCAAATTCAGCTATAAGTACCGAACATTCAAGTAGTTTTATATACAACATTTTCATCTTCAGCTCATTCATTTAGCTCTAGCTCCAATTTCAGCTACTTACTCGATTTCAATAACTATTTCAGCTTGTTATGCTGTACGAAACCTTAATATTGTTTTTTCGCTTTCAACCTATTATACACTAATGTTTCATTTGGTAGACTTTTTTTGTACCTGAATGGAACTTAATTGCTTTCCAATCTAAGTTGTTGAGTGTTTTGTAAAAATGTACTTCATCTAGCTTAACAAGGTATCTCCTAGATTAATAGAGCTTGACAAGTTTAATATAATTTTTAATTCACTGTTACCCTTCATCAATAAAAAAATATTAATTATATCCTTATTCGTAATTTTACCATAATAATGACAAATTGAGCTACAAATAACGAAAATTTAAGTAGTTTTTTAAACAACATTTTAATCCCCACAACTCCAATTAATCATTCATTTTTTCAGTTTCATATACTTGTTCAACTTCAACTTCTATTTCAGTTCGATATGCCGAACAAAACCTACCAAACATATATTTGGTTAATATATTTTCTTAGAAGAATGTTTATTATAGAAAAGAATCTGGATCATGTGAGAATAATTATTATTGTGCGAATATGCGAAGAAATGCACATTTAGACGATTGACATGCACTTTCTTCAGTAATGGCATGCACATTTAGGTCATTGACATGCACTCGGTCAGATTTGCATGTCATTGAAAATATGTGAAAAGTACATGCACACACCCCGAAAGTGCATGTCAATGGCAAATTATCAATGACATGCAAATCTGACAGAGTGCATGTCAATGGCTTAAATGTGCATGTCAATGGCTTAAATGTGCATGTCTTTACTGAAGAAAGTGCATGTCAATCGCCTAAATGTGCATCCATTTTCATATTCGCACAATAATAATTATTCTCACCTGAATCTTTTCCTATAGAAAATATATTATAAATTTGTATAATATTCCTAGGATAAAATTCCATTAAGCATGTTACGCCTATAAGTTTTTCACTATGACCTTCTATCTATTGGTACACAAACTTTAATCTCGATCTTAGGCACTCTGGCTCAGTATTTTCACAATCTTAAATCAAAGGAAGCAGTATGTATATGAATCATATGATCATGCCTTACCTGAACTGATCAGTGTAGGGAATCTTGGATCCGACTGACTTAGCAACAAGATCATAATCCAGCAATCCAACCATAGTCTTATCCGGAAGCCTACACTTCCTCTTCTTAAAAGCAGCCACAATCACCTGCACAACGCTCACAAGAGGGCTCCCTTGAGGCCTAAGACGCACATAAACCGGAGTCCCAACAAAGAACACGGCGCACGATAGCATCATTAGGAGCGCGGGAATCGCCAATCCCAACGCCCAGCTGACGTCAGTCTGGACGTAGACGATGAACGTCATCGACACCATCATGGCGAATGTGAAGGTGAAGTAGTACCAGTTGAAGAAGCTTGTTGTCCCTCTTTTGCCTGATTCCGTTGATGGGTCGAATTGGTCTGCTCCGAATGCTAAGTTGCACGGTCGTATCCCGCCTGCTCCCACCACAAGGAAAGCTAGGCCCGATAGTAGGGCCGCCATTTGGCCCGTTGTGGGCCCGTGGCAGTTGGTTGAGCATTGGGGTGGGTGGAGGGTGTGGATGGCTGCTGTTAGGGTTAGCACCACCATTCCCTGATTAATGGAGTACAGGGATTAGGATCAGGTGAAAGTATATCTTATTATGCGAAATGTGAACTGAAGTTTAAATACATGTTCACAGTTTCGGAGAGTAAGATATGTTTTTATTAGAAACTTGCTCATGCAGATAGTGTACCAGAAAGGAGGAAACAGAGGAAAAGGCCAAGGTGTTGTATCGGCCAAAGTAGGTATCAGAAAGGAAAGCCCCGAGCAAGGTGGCCAAATTGGCGGATCCACTAAAGATGTTGACGACGGTTGTAGCCGTTATGCTCTTCATACCGAACACGGTTGTCAAGTACACCAATAGGTTCGACGACGTGCCTACAGTTCCTAACTTCTCGAACGTCTCGTTACCTATTACGACAATTATATGCACATTTTACAAAAGATATAAGAAGATTTAGAGTTGGTTGTTAATGAAGTTTGTTACCTATGATGAAAGGCATGGCTTTAACTCCTCTGTATTTGATAATCTCCTCTTGCTCTTCATGTTTTGTGTCTTGCTTCTCAGAGTTCTTCACCATGGTTGATTGATGACCTTGATCTTGAAGACCATGTAGAGAATCAGAGGCCATTATATAGACCATAAACAGAGTAAGTGAATTATGGTACTCTGTTTCAGGAAATAAGTAACTGAAATTGAAATGTGAAACGTATAAGTGGGGCCTCTGCATGCAGTCAATACCGAACACTTGCTGGGAGTTACGTTTGTGGGAGTTACACATATCTAGTCCAACAAAAAATCGGGGGAAAAACACCGCACCCGATTTTTTATAATTGGCACTCGGTCTTGGGTGCATCCTGAGTGCGCCCAAAAAAAAAAAAAAAAATTGCCGTTAAAATGACTAAAATTCCGGTTTAAGTTGGATGCGCCCAAAAATGAACCGGGTTTTTGAAAAATAGTTTTGGATGCACCCGGGATGCGCCCAAGACCGAGTTCCAGTTATAAAAATCTGGGTGCGGGGTTAAACGGCCCAAAAAATTGGAGTATTACTAGCATTTTGGGGCCCGCGCTACGCGCGGGTCTATATCCATTTTGAAAATCAAAACTAAAATAGAGTACGAAATTTGAGAAGAATAGGATTTTCTGTCTTTTGTTTAGTCCAAAGTAATGGGTCGTCTTTTTGTTGGGCAACTCCAAAAAAACGTATAAGATTCGTAAAAATGGATCGCATTAGACATATGTGTTTAACAAACCGTTGAAATAATAAGAGAGAACAAAAATTCATTTATGTCATGGTCAATCAAAACACTTCAACATTGACGGTAAAACATTCATTTGTAAAAATCACAATTTATATATTAGATAGATTGAAAATTAAAATAATTATCGTTTAAAAAATCTAGGTTTTAATTCTATAAATCTTAACATTCAAATTTTTATGGAGTTTATCCAATTATTATAATGTATAAAACCCACCATTAGAAAATATAAGTATTAAAAGAAGGAGAGTTATTAACCAATAGAAATGTGAAAGTATTTAATGGGGTATTTAATTTTCTCACTCCTCCATTTTTATATTGTATTAGATTATCTTTCATCAAAATAACCAGCTCACTGTTGGACCCCATTTCAGATTCTTGTCTTTCATCATACTAAATGTAATCTAATTGAATATCTTGCGAGTGTAAAACTATGACTTGAGTTTCACAATTAGACAATTTAATGATCAATCGAGATATTGACACTCCAAGGAACCTAGCGTACATAACTACACTATGTTCCAAATTTCATTGTCCACTTTTTAAAACTTTGTCGTCGAAAAAAGCTTAAGGTAGAACCAAGCACGCAGATCCAAACAACTTACACTGATTGATCAGAAGAATTCATATCAGACTTTTCATTCAATGGTGCTATTGTAAATCATGTTAAACAAGCTTCAAACTCTTAGAAAAATAGTGAACAATTTGCTCATGAATACCCAAATCAATTCCTTGGTTAGTTAGAATTGACGTTAGAAATAGGACCCTTAAACCAATGCCTAGCACTAAAGAACCAAGCACAAAGAATGATGATCAAGAGTCCGCCAACTGCAACAGGGGTGTAGTTGAGTGTGTCTGAGGTGACCGGATAGCTGACCGGCAACGAGAAGAGGACCGAGATGGTCACGACCCACAACACTGCGATCCATCCCACTACGACACCGTACTTTCCCAAGTTGAAAACGCCTCTTTTGAACGACTTTCGTGCTACCGTCACCCTAAAGAATATTGGAAATGCATATGCGATGTATAGTCCGATTGTCGCGATTGATACCATCGCGTCGAATGCCACTAGACTTCCAAGTGACTAAGGGATCAATGAAGCAAAAACAACATGATTAGCCTTATTAATAATATTGAAAAATAATACCACCAATCCAAAACTATTTGGTCATGGGATGAAATCTCATTAGACTCATGTATTCGGCTTGTTATTTTGTATGTATGTGTGATGCGCTTCTGTTTGCATGACACATAGTCTATGTGTTTGCAGACAGTCGGGTCTCTTTGCCAAGAAAGCCAAAGAGGGTAAGTCATGATGGGGTTTTGTGAGCAAATACAGTTAGCGAACAGAATCCCGTCATGAACTACTTTCTCGTGTTTCACTTTTATTTTGTCGAAAAAAAGTATATGAACATGTCTAGTACAACTACGGCCACATGTTTTAACTCTAGAGTAGAGCTATGAATGAAACATCTCCTATATGAGGTGACTTTAGATTTGTTTAATCTTTATAATAGGACATTTGAACAAAGTCATAATATCACTTCTCATGTCTAACATAACCAATGTTTTAAAAGTCGTTAGACGGGACTCGGGAGGGTTTAGCATGTAGACGACTAGACGAGGCCTATACGAATTAAAAGTTAATGCATTGACAGGTACTTCTAGAACACTGAACAAATATACCAAAAAAAAAGAGAACACTGAACAAAGCAAAGGTAGGTGAACATACCGTCAATGCCATACAAAACGCGACCACAACCGATAGCCAAACTGCGTTAATCGGAACCTCCTGACCGTTCACTTGATGCCAAAGCCGCGAGAATGGCATTGCACCGTCTCTCGAAAATGCATACGCCATCCTACACACAAAATATGCACAAACTCTTAAACTATGTAACTACAAACATGAAAAATGTCTACCAAAAAACAGAGTTCTTAATACCTTGAATTACTAGTAACCGAGCTCATCCCACAAAAGTAAACAGCAACAGCCACTACTCCAAGACAAACAATCCCTCCGGTCCCAGAACCGAACCTGCTCTTAAAAGCCGAGTAAAACACTTGAGCAATGGCATAGCCCCCAGCATCATTTTCAGTGCTTAAAAGGTAAGAAATGTCTTTTACCGCAAAGGTAATTCCAAGAATGTATCCCCATCCGACTATAATCGATACGCCAATCGCACTTATTATGCCCTTTGGCCCGTTTATGTCAGCTCCCTTAGTTTCCTCTGACTGAAATCAGAAAACATCAGTACTTATGCTCAGTACTTCATTTACAAAATCAGAATTTTGAAGAAATGAAATCTTGCTAGATTGAAGATTACAGTAGTAAATCCAGGGGAAGCAATTTGGGAATTTTGATATTCTGATTATGTAAAAACACTTAAGTACTGACAAGCTAACTAACGCAGTCAGAATTGTTAAATAATTACAAGAATGCCACTTGGCTAACAGAATTGACACATTATTTACGAGAGTCCCACTTTCCTGTATAAGAATCTATTAGCCTTACCATATGAGCAGAGGCGTCGTAGCCAGTAAGTGTATACTGGCTCATCAAAAGGCCGAGGACAAAGATGTACATTTTACCGTTGATGCCATCACCATTACCAGTGTTGAAGTAAGTGAAAACAAACTCTGCACTCGCCCTTTCGGTGGAGACGAGGGGGATGACGAGCATGAGAACGAAAACGCCTTCATTCGTATAAATGGCGTGTGCAATTAGCATTGTGATCAATGCATATAGTAAAAGTTATGGATTGAATTGAGACGTACTTACCGAGAAAATTCCAGGCTGCAGCAAATTGATTCAAGAAGGACAGGAAGGAGATTGGGAGGCTGTTTAATAGAGCATGTGAAAAGAGGATTAGTGCATGAAATAAGAGAGCCATGTACTTTGATCCTTCATAGCCGCCATTGTTTTTGCCACCTGTGCTGAGTAAGATGATGACTTGAATTAGCTCAGCTAGGGAGTAGTCCACACTGGTTGTTACAGCCCACTGCAATTGAATTATGTTATTGATATTTCATCGGAATAAGGTTGATCAATGCTCATCATGACTTTCTTTTTTTGTTTCAGATTGCTGAGTTTTACCTGACCAACAATGTTGAACCTGCAATAATTTGAATGGCTTTTTAGAGCAATGCTAAAAAATTACTATAAGAAGTTCAGCTTGTCATATAACATTCATTTAGTCTTTTTTTAATAAAATTTAAGTTGATGAATCTAGTTCTTGCTTCAACTATTCATTTAAATTCTGTTTCACCTACTTATTCTCCAATTTCATTTCCAGCATGATATGCCAAACAAAACCTGATTTAATGATCTAATGTAAGTCTCATTCCAGTTCCATTTTCAGCACTAGTCTGTGATTTTTTTTATCTAATGTAAATCTCTAACTATACTTAGTTTTTATTTTTGAAAAAAATGAATAAGGAAAACAACTCAGACACCACGGAGTTGTTAGTTATTAGTTGTTACTTGTTACTACTACATCTAAGAACAAAACAAAGGTGCAAAACAATTCAAATATTTCTCACCAACAATAACACTATTGGATTTTGATCACAACAAACAGCATAAGATTTTGTTTGAAATTTTCAATTACAAGAACATCTTAAAAAATTCAGTGGAGCAAAATGAAAAAAAAAACATACATACCAGCCAGTAAGCCAGGAGGCTAATGGGCCCCATTGGGCCCCACAAAGCTTGGCACTCCAAAAATAAAGCCCACCAGAAGTCGGATAAGCAGAGCAGATCTCAGCCATGGACAGGCCCACAATCATGGTCATCATCCCCACAATGGGCCAGCCATAAACCATCGTGACCGGCCCACCAAAACTCAGCCCAGTCCCATACAGAGTCGTTATCCCCGTCATTACCGACACCACACAAAACGTCACAGCAAAATTCGCCAGCGCCCTGAAAATTCACTTCAATTTTCTTGTGCAAATTGAAGAAGAGAATGAAAAAGGAAGAAGCGTACGAAAGGCCTCGGCCGAGTTCTTGCTTGTAGCCGAGCTGGTGCAGGAGATCGCCGTCATCGGAGATGGCGGATTCGGCGAGTAGAGGGTGGGAGCAATACGCGTCGTTTTCGGACGTTTCCATTTCTGTGTAAATAAAATGTAGGTTGAATCGATTGTGTTATACGAACCTAAACAATTTTAGGTTGAAAGCAACAGCTAACAGTCAACAGGTTGATTATTAGCTAATTCAATAATACAGCAAATTAAGGTCCTATAATGTTAACATTATTGTTTATGTAAAATGAGTTGTTCAAGATTCGTTACAAGATCAACGTTGATTGGCCTCGATACCGCTCAGACGATTGCTCCTTAAGTATTTTCGTGAGAAATCTTGATTTTGAATTATGTTGACGATGGCATTGGGCATGTGTAAAAAAAAATGTGTTTCCAAAATCCTTTAAAGTTTTTAATTAGAAACACTCAATTAGTTTTTATTAGTTTTCGTTGAACTAACTATTTGATTTCCTCTTTGGTAGAGGATTAGTTTTTAAAAAGGTTATTTTTTCAATAAAAATATACAAAATGGTTATTTATCTAACTCACCGTCTCACCTAAATCTTTTCAAAAAAATTATAAATTATAAATTATAAATTTATTTGATTTCACCTAAATCTTTTCAAGACCGGGCCGATTGTAACCCGGTCCGGTCCAATAAAACGGGTTGTCCCGGTTTATGCCCATCCCTAGTTTTTGTTTTGAAAATCATTAATACAAACGGTATCATTATTAGTTTGCTCTTCTTCTTTTTTGCTTATTTAAGCATGTTTAGTCATGTTTTCGTTTGGCCATATTTGGATGTGTGTGATTATGTTGTTTGAGAAACGCTACAATGAGCACACATTTACTAATCTGTTTATAAATTTTTGGATGAAACACACTTATACTTACCAAATTTATTATTGAAAAAAGATTGCAAAATTTGATTACTTGCCTATACGACTATAAATATGACAAAGATATGTAAAAGATTAAAAAAAAGACATGCAAAAACAAGTCACACATTAATCAATGAACAATGCTTTAAATTTATATTTGATTTTTCATCTATACTAACCTAATCGTTTGAAGAATGAGGAAGAATTTGAGTGTCAATTAAAGGAGTCGGAAACAAAGATAACTTACACTGTTACACATAGCTACAGACTAAAGACTAATGGATACTAGATTGACAATTGTATAACAACATGTAACTATGTAATTACATGAAATTGAATTCCATTTTTTAACTAACAAAGAAATTCAAACTTTAACACAATAAGACAATAAGATGAGTATAGATCAATTGACAAAATCTATAAGAAGAAGAGATACAATACAAAGCATGTGGGTTACGATCCAAATTGAAAAAATATTCGGACCATATTCTTTGGAACTCAAAAACCACACAACACACCAGAAAAAACATGCAAGACAACATGTACATATAGCATAGTCGACAACACGAATTATACTCGCGCTCGCGCCAAGAGCGGGAATAGTATCTACTTAAATTGTCTTATCACAATGATCTTGCCAACAACATATAGTGCGGATTTATTCATCAAACAAATGTTGCAATTATCAATTACGAGTATAAATTTTTCGATGTGGGAATCTAAGGTTTAGGTCCACTTTGCTTTCTTTTTCGAATTTTGGTGAATTGACTACTTCTCCATGTCTACGTGTCTTTCCAAACTAGTCAACTACATATTTTTTTGGTTAAATTCAACTAGATATGTAGTCCACATCTAATGGTGTATTTGTTAGAATTTATCTTTTTTCTTTAATTGAGTATGTATTTTAATTTGCTTTCTAAGTGATAAAATTTATTCTCTTAAAAAAGTAAAATTTAGCAAATTTAATTAAGTGATATTATACATTATTATTAGAAAAATCAAATTAATATGTCAAAATTATAAAATAATATGCTTATATTATAATTAGATGATTTCTATATAAGAATTATAAAATGTTATACGCCTATATAGTTTAAACTCTTGTTGGACTTATTGAATTCAACGATCCTTAATATTTTTTTATATAAAACATAAATCTTGTTAGGTTTTGTATACCTTAATAGTATTTTTGTATTAATATATCTATATTATAAACTAAAATGATTCTTGTATTGGATATTATGTATTAATGAATGTCTATATAGTCTAAATAATAAGATAGGGGGTAGAAATATAAGAAATAAGTCACTTTAATTTAAACCGTATCAAAACCGTCTAGAAGGCCGTACAACCGTATAGACGCTAGACAGTCCTTCACCGTACAGCTTCCGTATAGCGTTTTTTAGAACACTGTCAACAGCACATCATCATATTCGTGACCTGAATGATCATTGTCAAGTCAATCCATTGCCATTACCTTCTACAAGCTATGTTTCTATGTTTCGAAAATCATTAAGCTCACTAGAAGCAACAGACACTGTAATATCATTCTTGTCGTCGCCATTGATTACAAATTGCTCGGCATTCTCGACAAACTAAGAGAGAATGTCATTGAAAAATAAATTTGTTGTTTTTGCTTCAGTTTGAATACAATTGAAAACAAACATTAGTGTGTAAACGATTTCTCTTTTATTTTTTTTGCTTCAGTTTAAGGTTTACATTGCAAATCATAAATCCTTTGTGTGTTTAAAATATTTATCTTCTTTGTATGCACCAAAATGGCATTGAAATAAATTTAGTTCAAGAAAAATTCACTTACAGAAGTAGTTCAGTAAAAAAAATCAGTAAAAAGGAGGTAAATCTTGCATTTGCGATCCTGATCATAGAATCTTACGATCCTACTTCCGATCCTGACATGGGTCCGATCCTACATAGGATCGGGATCTGCGATCCTACGATCCGGATCGTGATCTTAACAACCATGTGTAGTATTAATATTTACCATAAGAATCAGATCATACATTACAAAGCTAAATTGGATATAAAATATCAAGGTCCTTATATTTTTAAAGATGTTATAAAATGAAGGTAGCATATTGGAATTGTAGTCCACACTTTTGGACTGAAATAGGTTTTATCAAAAGAACTCATAATATTGACCTGTTTTGTTTAGCAGAGACTAAGAATAATGAAATGCCTAGTAGTCAATTTATCTATAAAATAAGGTTTAAAAATATTATCATTTCTCCAGCTGATGGTACCAAATGAGGTTTATGGCTTCTGTTCTCTCATTTTCAAAAAGCTTAATTTTGCAGTGTAATTTTCACAGGATCAAACACCATAGTTTTAAAATATGAAGAGCTAAACATTAAATTTATTATCATATTTATTTATGCACCTAGTAAAAAACATTTAAAACAGGATTTTTGGAACTTTATTTCCAATATCATTCATATGTATGATGAACCACCAATCATTATAGGAGATTTTAATGATATTCTTCAAGCTGAAGACAAACAAGGTGGTGATATACCCGCTAGTAATAGATTCTCGAGACTTAATGCATTTTTATCATCTCATGGTATGCTTAATCAAAATTATCAAGGGAATCCGTTCACTTGGAAAAGACATAATAAGTATACTAATTCCACAATACTTGAACGTCTTGATAGGGCTTTAATCCACCCTACCATTCTTAATTATTTCAATAATATTGTATTAACTCATTTACCTTTCACAACTTCAGATCATTGTTGTATTACCCTACAGATAGGAGATAATGTACATATTAAAAATTATCCTTTTAGATTTGAAAACACTTGGTTAAAGAATGACTCGTATAAAAGATTAGTTAATAAAATATGGAACTTTCACTTCGTTGGTTCAACAATGTTTACATTTTTCATGAAACAAAAGAAATTGAAAGGCGAAACTAAGAATTGGTCCAAAGGAATACGAATAATGTTCAGGAACAACTTAAAATAACGGAAAATAAACTACAAAGTCTACAAAATGAATGCTATCAACAAGGTATTACGAATAAGATTCCAACCTATAATAGATTTATTGCAAAATATAATAAATTACTTGAATTCCAGCATACATATTGGAAACAAAGAGCAAAAATAAAGAATTTCAAGGACATGGGTAAAAATACAAAATACTTTTAGACAGTGGTTAAAGTAAGAACCTATAAGCAAAAAATAAATTCATATGAATCACTTAATAGATCCATTCATTACAATATAGAAGATATTAAAATAGCTATTACAAATGATTTACAATCTCGTTTCCAACCTTTACATACTATAAGTCTAACTGATAATGAATTCAAAATAATACCGAAATTAATTTCAAATGAAGACAATGAAATGTTACTTCAACAACCATCCCATTTAGAAATAAAAGACGTCATTTTCCAATTACCACATAATAAAACTCCGGGGCCTGATGGTTTTAATGTTGAATTCTATCAAACTTATTGGCCAATTATTGGTAACTCAGTAATTCAAGTGGTACAAGCCTTCTTTCATTCTGGAAAAATGCTAAAAGATTGTGCTCAATCCTTTGTCGCCTTAATACCAAAAATTGATAATCCGATTACTATAAACCATTATCGACCTATAAGTCTGTGTTCCACAATTTATAAGGCAATTACGAAATTAATGGCAAATAGACTTCAAAAACTGTTACCTAAACTTATTCACCCTTGCCAAGCAGCTTTTGTACAAGATAGATAAATTTTTGATAACATTCTAATATCTCATGAAATCTTTCATTCGTTTCATCAAAAGAAAAAAGGTAAAAGAGGCTGGATGACGCTTAAACTTGACATAGAAAAGGCATATGATAAGGTCCAATGACCTTTTATTATTAAAATCCTTTCCTCTTTTGGATTTCATAAGAAATGGATTGATTATGTAATGACATGTATCACTTCAGCATCTTTCTCAGTTTTAGTTAATAATGAACCTGTGCCTACTTTCAAACCAAAATGTGGTCTACGTCAAGGTGATCCAATTGCACCCTTCATCTTCATCACTGTAATGGAATATTTAGCTAGGAGTCTACAAACTGAGGCTGATAAAATAAACCACAAGATTGGTATACAACTCACTAGAAATGGTATGCAAATCTCATTTCTTTGTTTTGCAGATGATACTATTATCTTTGCAAATGCAAATCTTAAGAATATGAACTTCATTAAAAAATTATTGGAAAAATTTACTGACCTTTCCAATAAATTATCATAAAAGCTCGTTTCAAACTACACCAAACATTTCCACAACACAACGACAAGCATTAGCTTCAGTACTCAATCTTCAACAGACAACATCAATGCAAAAATATCTTGGCATACCAATAGTCAGGGGTAAAGTAAAGAATGATTGTTTTCAATATGCAGTACAAAGCATGCAAAAACAGTTATCTAGATGGAAAGCAAATACTATTTCACAAGCTGGTAGAGTCATTCTTATACAATCAAACATTTCGTCTAAAGCAAATCATCTGATGCAATGCTTCTCGCTACCAAAAGGAATTTGTGATCAATTCGATAAAGTAGCTAAAGACTTCTTCTGGAATAATAGTAACCCTAATTACCGTGCAATCACATCTTGGGATAACATTTGTAAACCTAAAGATTGCGGGGGCTTGAGTTTACATAAAGCTACAGACTTGAATAATGCACTACAACAAAAACTCCTATGGAAACTTGTAACACAACGGAATAACGTTTGGGTAAGATTAATATATCAAAAGTACTTACAAAATAATAATATTTTTACATATAAAAAGAAAAATAAACAATCATGACAATTTTCTAGACTACTACACCTTAGGGAACAATTTCAAAAAGGTATAGCCTGAGAAATAGGTAATGACAATAGCATAAATTTTTGGACGGACAATTGGATACCAAATACAAATCTCAGAGAACATTTTGATGCCAACTTTTATAATATTAACACCAAAGTGTCGGAGTTTATCACTAATACAAAAGAATGGGACGTATCCAAATTGAACGACATGTTACCCAATCATATTGTCGTAGAAATCCTATGTATTTATATCCCTAAAAGTAATATAGAAGATAAGATTATATGGACCCCAGATAAAACGGGAGAATTCTCTACATCATCTGCGAGAAAATTCAATATTACAAATACAAATTATAATTCAAATGATATATACTCATGGTTATGGAATTTAAAAATACAGCCTCGATATCAAAACTTTTTATGAAAATCAATTTCAGATAACTTCCCAACTACAGAAAGGCTAAACAAGTATTATAATCGAGTCCCGTCTCAGTGCTCTATGTGTAACAATCCCTTAGAGTCAAGAGAACACATCTTCTTTGAATGTCACTATACTAATACTCAAATACAAAAATTTGAAAAACTTTTAAATTATAAATTTCATATTCCGAATCAAAATGTGACCTCATTTCATGATAAGCTCATGCAAACTATTAATAGCCTCAAAAAAGATAAAAATAAAATAGAGGCCTTAATCTTTCTTTGGTACTGTATGTGGATCAATAGAAATGCAGTAGTATTTCGAAAGTTCATAAATACGCAAAAAGACCTATAAAGATATGATTTTGAACAATTCAAATTCTGGGAAGCTAATTAGGATGGTATTAAAGGTCCTAGAATGAAAAATCAGAAATCTAGAGCTAAAAAGAAAAATATAAAATAGCATAAACCAGCAACGGATTGGATAAAATTTAACTTTGATGGTTCATTTCAATCTACTGACCACTCATATATTGGATGCATTGCAAGAAATCATAGGGGTATGATTATTGATCTTTATAATAAAAAAGTAGTATCACCCTCTCCTCTATATACTGAAGCATTATGAGCTTTATATACTGTACAGTTAGCGCTAAAAATGAAATGTAAAAACATTATTTTAGAAGGTGATAACCTTACGGTGATAAATTTTATAAAAGATATTTGGAAAATACCTTGGGAAATTCGGAACATAGTTCTTGATATTAGACATATTTTAAGATCATTCGATATGTTCAAATATTCCACTGCTTCAGAGAAGCAAATAGAGCGGCTGACTTCTTGGCAAAGTCAGAGATAAATATGCATTTTTTTAGAGACTGTCTTGTCTTGCAACCAAGATGACTTATTATCTGATTCTTATATCAGAACAATGATTCTCATCTTCATATAGTCGAGTTTATTTGGTACATACTCTGACATTTTCAGGATCATCCCTGAGGATGGTCAGGAGTTGTTGCCTGTTGTTGCCTGTTCTCAGGTGAGAGTCCAGTTATAGGTGAGAGTCCGGTTCTAGCCTTTATCAAAGAAAAAAAAATAAAAATCGTAGTTTTATTTAGTTTTTCCTGTTTAAAAGTTTGGCAAGAAGATTCCCAGAATTCACGCGAAAAAAGACTCCTCCTTTTTTCTTGGCTGATTTTCTTTCAATAAACCAAAAAATACAGTATAAAAGAAATTTGGTGGAGTATGTATTTTTGTTCTTCTTGGTACGTCCTATCTAATCAGGTTTTCAAAATTCAAACCAGTTCCAAATAGAGTCAATTTTTTGTTGCAGACGACTGGCCTAGCTGTTGTTTGTTGTTGCTGAGGTCTTTTAAAGTTTATTCTTTTAATATTATGGAGATAAGTGTCCGCTCATTTTTTTTCAAATTTTCGTCTGACAAACGGCCATTTCCATATGCACAGATTTCCCTGCATAAATTTTGTTTTGTTCGAGCTCTACAGTGACCGTTCAATAAAAGCAACCCACTAAAAAAAACTTTCTTTTCATCAAAAGTTGGGTAAGAAAATATACTGAACAAGTATATTTGTAGTAAAATAAAATGAAAATGGGTGCTTGTATTAATTATGAGGTTTTTTTACTTTCTTTCTTGCTAAAATCCTGCACCATGATCGCATTTTATCTTCCTCTTCACTCTTCAGTCTTCCTCCATAGTCCATAGCCCTCCTTTTTCTCCCTCCCATTGTACTATCAAATCTCTGAGCAAACCCTAATTGAATCGCCAGTTGACGCAAATGTTTGAGCTGAATCTGTTGTTTCAAGTGTTTTTAGTGGCTACCCTTTTGGGTTCTTCCTGTTTTGGGCTAAACCAAGATGGTAAAGTTCTTGATATTCTGCTCAGCACTCTTTTCTAGTCTTCCCGTTGTTTTGATCTTTCTGATGTGTTTGCATTTGTGTGTTTTTAAGGGTTGACATTGCTTGAAATCAAGGAAGCTTTCAATGACACCAGTAATGTTCTAAGTAACTGGAGAGATACAGATCTTTCTCCTTGCCAATGGACTGGGATTTCTTGTCACCCAGAAGATCATAGTGTCACTTCCATGTAAGAACCCTATTTTTTTTAGTGTTATTGTCTTGAGTTGCATTTTCTTTTGTATATAATGTAAGCTTAATATCACTGGGTTTTGATTTTCAGAAACCTACCATACATGCAACTTGGAGGGATTATATCTCCAAGCATTGGGAAGCTTAGTAGACTTCAGAGACTGTGAGTTGTTGAGCTCGGGCAATTTTATTCAAAAATAACATATTTTGGGTGCTAAAATTTCTTCTTTTTAATAGGGCTTTACACCAAAACAGCATACATGGTTTCATTCCACATGAGCTTGCCAATTGCCCTGAGCTTAGAGCACTGTAAGTGGAAATTGGAAACCCTAGCTCTATGATAATTGATTTTTGAGGAGACACAAGCTAAATATGGTTCTTAATTAGGTATTTGAGGGCTAATTATCTGCAGGGAGGCATACCGTCAGAGATTGGAAATCTTACCTATCTTAACATATTGTAAGTAGTTCTTTTTCTCTGTTGAACTCTTCAAAATTCTATGTCTACTCTTATTTGGTATGAAGTTGACATCTTGAAGCTCTTTATGTCTGTGCTGAAGTTTTGGTTATGGACTGATTTAATAAATGCAGGGATTTATCAAGCAACTCATTGAAGGGTGCAATACCGTCATCACTTGGTCGGCTCACGAAACTCCGTTACTTGTAAGTACATTGCGGATCGCAACAAAGTCCAATAGAAAAATGATTGGAAAGATATTAAAATTCTACCCATGATCATTTTTTGTCAGAAACTTGTCCACAAATTTCTTCTCTGGGGAGATTCCTGATTTCGGAGCTTTGAGTGCCTTCGGAAATAACTCGTAAGTTTGTCCTCTTCATTGAGAATTGTTTTTAAATTATATTGGAGGGTAGAAAACATGTCATGATACGCTCAATGCTTATGCAGATTCATTGGAAATCTGGATCTCTGTGGTCGTCAAGTGCATAAGCTATGTCGAACTTCCCTTGGCTTCCCTGTAGTTTTACCTCATGCTGAAAGTGAAGAAGATACAGGCAAGTCAAAATAAAGAAACCAAAACATTTTTGCATACTTCATTAAATTCAGGATTTGTTGTCATCTAACTGAGTCTGATGTATTCATATTCTGAGTTGCAGTCCCTGCTAAAAGATCATCTCATTACACCAAAGGGTTACTAATCGGTGCTATGTCGACCTTGGGCATTTCACTCGTAGTCCTCCTATCTTTCTTGTGGGTTTGGTTTTTAGCAAAGAAGGAAAGAGTTGCCAAGAAATACACTGAAGTAAAAAAACAAGTTGAAACTGATTCAGGTGCGGAATGGGGTTTCCTGTTTTTTTTACTGCTCAAATTTCGTACTGTCAAGTGTCAATCAAGTTACTCAAAATATACTCACTATTATAGGCACCAAGCTTATCACCTTCCATGGTGATCTTCCGTACCCCTCATTTGAGATCATAGAAAAGCTCGAATCTCTAGACGAGGAGCATGTTGTCGGTTCTGGAGGATTCGGTACCGTCTACAGGATGGTCATGAATGATTGTGGTACATTTGCTGTCAAGAAAATTGACCGAGGTCGTGAGGGATCCGACCAAGTGTTTGAAAGAGAATTGGAGATTCTAGGTAGCATAAAGCACATAAATTTGGTAAACTTGAGAGGATATTGTCGTCTCCCTACCTCAAAGCTTCTTATCTATGATTATCTGGCCAATGGAAGCCTGGATGATTACTTACACGGTATGCTTCATTTTAAGATGTTCATATTTCATTTTTTCAGCTCTGTTATCTAACTTTTTATATTTAATCAGCAGAACGCAACAGTAAAGAGCCGGCTTTGAGCTGGTCAGCTCGGCTGAGAATAGCTTACGGGTCTGCTCGTGGAATAGCTTATCTGCACCATGATTGCTCGCCTAGGATAGTTCACCGAGACATAAAAGCCAGCAACGTACTCCTTGATGAGAATCTTGAGCCTCATGTATCAGACTTTGGGCTTGCTAAACTTCTTGTTGATGAAGACGCTCATGTAACAACTGTTGTTGCTGGTACTTTTGGCTACTTGGCACCAGGTATGGAATTATATATCTGCCTTAGCGTTTTTAGCTACCATTATTTTATCTATAACCTCTTATTATATATGAAGGCAAAATCTGACCCAAAGAATTTGTGAATGACAAGAGTATCTACAAAGTGGACGGGCCACGGAAAAATCAGACGTGTACAGCTTCGGGGTTCTGTTGCTAGAGCTTGTGACGGGTAAAAGACCAACTGATCCATGCTTTGTGAAAAAGGGCTTAAACGTTGTCGGTTGGGTAAGGAAGCTTGAAATTATCCATAACTCGACATTTTGACTATAATGCCATTAAAAGTTAGAAGACAAATGAAAACTTGAACAAATTCTTTTGCAGATGAATTTATTATTAAGAGAGAACAGAATGGATGATTTAGTGGATGAGAGATGCAGTGATGCTGATAACGAGACACTAGAAGCGTTTCTCGACATAGCCGCTCGATGCACTGATTCAAACCCGGACGAGCGTCCGACAATGAACCAGGTTTTGCAGCTTCTCGAACAGGAGGTCATGTCGCCTTGTCCTAGCGACTTCTATGAGTCCCAGTCTGATTATTGTTGAACCTGAAATCGGAAACTAACTCTATTATCTTGAGAGCCGGAATGAAGGAAGGGATTGTTTTGGTCTAAAATTGCTGTCTCTTGCAGTTTGGAACTTTTGGCTTCACTTAGAATGTTTCTTCCTCTGCCAATATATATACATTAAAACTACTTTCTTGGTGCTTTTGGTGCCACTTCGGAAGGCATTCAAATTTGTAAATAGTAAGAACCAAGAACTAAGAACTAAGAACCTTCGCTATGCATGAGTATGGATGTAATGATCATTTTGATGCTCCAACTGAGCTCTCCGAGAAATTTTCTGAAACTGATCAATGATTTGCATTGATTTTTTAGGCCCTTGCTAAATACCGTCCGGGCGTTTTTAGAAAACGCCCGGGCTCTCGCGTTCTGCGAGGGAGCGTCACCTCGCAGAACGCGAGGGTGCGTCACCTCGCAGAACGCGAGGGTGGTTTTTCCCTATAAAAGGGGAAAAACCCTACTCGGCCCATTTTTTACCTCACACACAATTTTCTACCGCCGCCTCTCACCATCTCTCTCGGTTCAAACTAGTTTTTCTTCCTCTTTTCACTACAAATCTCCATATAAGGTATGTTTCTTATACTCTTATGCTTTGTAATGTTGTTTCTAGATGAATATATGTTGTTAGTATAGGAAATTGCATATTATATGATGTTTTGATATTGAATGTTGTTTTAGAAATGGTTGTATAATGAATGAAAGATGATGATTTTGAATTATGGTGGATGAGTGGATGTTGATTTTGAATTTTCGCCTGAAATTCTCGCCGGAAACTCATGATAATGCAAATTGACGCAGAACGCTACACCCCTCGCAGAACGCGAGGGTCATGGTACTCGCAGAACGCGAGGTCATGCCCTTCGCAGAACGCGAGAGTCATGCTGATCTGCTACTATGATTATAAGCATTGTTGTTGTTTGTATAGATTATGAATTTGATTGAGTATGTAACTATAATTTGGTCAGGTTTGTGATTATACAGATGTCCAATTCCAATCAAGAATCTGATATTTCTGATATTAGTACGGTGTCTAGCATTGGAGACAACTTTGATATGCTTGAACGGGAGAGACTTGAACGGGAGAGACAAGAACGTGAGCGACGTGAACGGGAGAGACAAGAACGTCAAAGGGAGAGAGGGGAACCATCCACTAGACCAAGGATGACCGCACGAGAATTCAGGAACCTCTTCAGGCCGTTCAACCCTCGTCGTTAGATCTTTCTTTTGAAAATTTATCGACCTTCTTTGTTTGCTTGTTCCGTTTAATGTTGTTTGTTTAGAATTACTTATTATGTTGAACCTTATTATGTTGCACCTTTGAAGTGTTGAACCTTATTATATTTCTTTATTTATATGGTGTGTCATACATATTGCGACCTCGTTCGGTTTTCAAACTAGGTTTCACTTCCAAAGGAAGAAATCTTAATTTCAAGTTACACACATGATCAAATAGACATTATAAGGATTGAAACAAAGTTTCATTCCATTTCGATGACATTTTTGCCGAATTGGGCTTTATCGCCTTAAAAAAGACACTAAAAATGTGTTATTTTGCACACTTAACTACAATGCTTCTGTTAATACGCTTTAATGTGCATCCTCGCGTTTCCTAAATAACGCACCCTCGCGTTCTGCGAGGGAACGCATCCTCGCAGAACGCGAGGGTGCGTCACCTCGCAGAACGCGAGGGTGTTTTTTCCCTATAAAAGGGGAAAAACCCTACTCGACCCATTTTTTACATCACACACAATTTTCTACCGCCGCCTCTCACCATCTCTCTCGTTTCAACCTACTTCTTCTTCCTCTTTTCACTACAAATCTCCATATAAGGTATGTTTCTTATACTCTTATGCTTTTTAATGTTGTTTCTAGATGAATATATGTTGTTAGTATAGGAAATTGCATATTATATGATGTTTTGATATTGAATGTTGATTTAGAAATGGTTGTATAATGGATGAAAGATGATGATTTTGAATTATGGTGGATGAGTGGATGTTGTTTTATGTTGAAATTCATTAGGGTTAGGGTTTTTGATTAGGGTTGTTGAGTTTATTTAGGGTTTTGATGTTTATTTGGTAATTTACTTAAATTGATAGGTATTTTAGCTAAAATATTGAATTTTCGCCGGAAAATCTCGCCGGAAACTGTTGCCGGAAACTCATTATAGTGCAAATTGACGCAGAACGCGAGGGGTGTAGTATACTCGCAGAACGCGAGGGTCATGGTACTCGCAGAACGCGAGTGTCATGGTACTCGCAGAACGCGAGGAATTGACAAAACTGGAAATTCTTTCCTCTTCTGCAGATTTTTATTATATACTGATTTTACTTTATATAATGTTATATTTATATACTGATTCTACTTTACATTTTTTTAGGTAATGGATCTTCCTGGACGTTCAACCCGTCGAAGAAATAGGAACGCTGTGAGAGAAAATCCACCGGTTGAAAATGCAAAAGGGAAAAGGAGAGCAAAGAATACAACACCGGTAGAGCTCTTCCCCGAGGGGCTCCCCGACGTTGATTATCGCCCCATAGAGCGGTACAGTGGTGTCCATAGTTATGCCGGGGAAGACTGTTCTGTGCCTAGTGGGATAGAACGAGCAGATACATATCAAGGGTATCGAAATGATGATTGGGACCTTTATTCTCAAGAGTCAGTTTCATGTGCACAACCGTCAACTCAATGGGCACCACAATCAACTCCATATGAACAATCGGGTAGCTGGGACAATTTCATTCCTCAGTATGCTGTAGTGGAAGTTGGACAAGGGTGGGGTGGACAAAGTTGGGTCGGTGGACAATGTTGGGGAGGTGGATTTGGTGAGGGAAGTGTTCCTGAAGACATGGGTCAAGGAAGTGGACAAACTTGTTCTTCTTCTTACAATCCTCAACCAGAACCGATGGAACAAGAGTACCAGGATGAAGGTGTTGGGGAAGAACACGAAGAAGAAGGTGATGATGATGATGATGATGATGAAGAAGAAGAAGAAGAAGAAGAAGAAGAAGAATTGGTCCAGAAACCAAAAAGAAAGAGGAAGTCCAAGAACAATGAGCCAAAGTATGATCCTGAGCTCACTCATGCCACACCTGGCGGTCCAGAAGATCCCGAGTTGCTTAAGGGATTTGAAGCACATGTGGCGTTCCACATCCAGAAAGGGGAGGTAATTTACTAATTTATTGATTTTCTGCATTTTTAATACATTAACAGAAATTCTGCAGAATTATCAGAAAATGCAATTTCTGTGCATTTTCTCGCAGAACGCGAGGAGTGGCATACTCGCAGAACGCGAGGGTGTTACTCTTCGCAGAACGCGAGAAAATGCTTGGTTTCTGCAGAAGCTGATAATTCTGCAGAAACTGTATTTTTTGTAAATTTGGCCTGCAGTGTGTAATTTTGTATTTTTCTGCAGTTGAAAGGTCCGATGAAGCCACAACAACGGACAAAGCAAAGCAGTGATTGGCCATTGGACAACGATGACTGGTCAGAGATTCCCGGTGCTGTTGGATTGTCAGATCTACCTGACATGATGTACGAAGCAATCGACTATCCGTTGATTGAAGCGTTCATCGAACGATGGCAACCGGAGACTAACTCATTCCACCTCCCTTGTGGTGAGATCACTATTGGCCTTCTAGATGTACATATGATTTTAGGCCTACCTATAGAAGGGAAAGCAATGACTACTTGTAAGAAACTGGGTGCCAAGTTTAGTCATGATGAGATTATAAAATACTATGGTAGGAAGGGGGCGGAAATTTTTGGAGTAGATCCGCACACTTTAGATTCTGGGAGGGTGAAAGCTTATTGGTTTAGAAGGCATTGTGAAAACCTAGGTCCAGAGCGAAAGGGTTTAGGATGGGTGTTGTATACTGCTTCCTCGCTCTTATTTCCGGACAAGTCACAGAACTTGATTCGGCTTAGATATGGGCCTTATTTGGAAACCTATGCCCATGCTACGGGCATATCGTGGGGTTCAGCTGCTTTGGCCCATCTGTATAGGCAGCTGGGGGTATGCACACGACAGGGTTGTGCCCAGATGTCTTTCTGTTACACCTTGTTGCAGGTATTATACTTTCTAAGCGTTTAATTTACATACTTATATATATTTTCATATTTAACGTACTTTGTATTTCTTAGGCATGGATCTACAACTACTTCCCACACTTCCGACCTACTGAACGTCCTCGGTGGAGAGCGGAGCAACCATGGGCATACCGGTGGATGCCTAAGAATGTAAAGCTGAAGAAGGGGCAAGTCGGAAGGGACTATAGGGGAGCGCTCGATATTCTTATGCCGGAGATGGTAAGTTTCTGCATTTTCTGGGATTTCTGCATTTTTTTAGTACGCAGCAGTAATTTGTTTGATTATGCAACATTTTCTCGCAGAACGCGAGTCTGTGGCTTCTCGCAGAACGCGAGGATGCACACCCTCGCAGAACGCGAGAAAATGCAAGTTTCTGCATTTTGTCCTAGTTTCTGCAGTTTCTGGTGTTTTACAGACTTCACCATGCGTTTTTCTGTCATTTTGTTAGGTATGTTGGAACCCGTATGGAGCACAAGACTTCACCGATCCTGAGCTTGCTCCCGCTCTATTTCACGGGGTGTTATCTTGCTGTGACATCACCGAACCACACATGCCTGATAGGTGTCCCAGACAATTTGGGAGAGTGCAGCGTATTCCTAGGCCAGTCATCGAACCGCTCAAAGCTCATAGGTTGAAAAACATTAGGTGTTATAGTGTTTTTTATGACGCCAACCAATGGCTTTGGGAGTCAAGAGATGTTCACTCTTTGTCTCTCGATGATATGGGGCCAGTTGCCTATGCACCACATGAATGCTCCCATGATTACATGGATTGGTACATCAAGAGGACCCATAGGTATATCCGTCCTGCAATCCCTGGGATGATTACTGAGAGACAGGTGATTGGTCGGGTGTACAATGACATGGACCGGTATCGGTTTGCCACTCCAGAGGATTTTGATTCATATCACGCCCAAATGCTACTATGTATGTCAAATCTCGCTCCCTTCCGACCACGAGAAGACGAGTAGCCTTTCGTTTTGTGTTTTGGATTGTGTTTTGGATTGCTTTCTTAGGTGTTTTGTTGATTGGATAATTTTGTTGGATTATGTTTAGGGATATGTTGGTGTTGCTTCAATTCTGTTCGTTTTTTGCATAACCTCGCAGAACGCGAGGTGTACACCACTCGCAGAACGCGAGTCTGCCCTATAGGAAACAGGGTGCTCTCAGTTGATATGCACGGTCTGTGGCACGGTTGGTGTTACTCGCGTTCTGCGAGTGACACCCGCCTCGCAGAACGCGAGGAATGACATTTTCTGGAAAATGTCAATGACATTAGTTCCAGTTTAAGAATTTAAAAAACCATCTCCAGTTCAACATTACATTACAAATTCAGCGAATAAAACATAACTTCAACATTACATTTCAAAGGCGGCACATCGATGTGACACAAGATCGTGCAAAGAAAAAGCATCTCTTTCAGCGTTTCGCCACCAAGGAGTAAACACATGAGGTAATGGGCAGTTTTCTTCAAGACGCAACTACAAGAAAACAACAACGTTAGGAAGTTGCATATTAGATAGTAATTCATAAGTAGATCCAAAAACTTACCGGAACAAAATGTCTCTCACTCTGAATATAGAATAAGCAGAACGTCGGAAGTGTGTCACCATCTTCTAACCAAGTAGGACGTTGTAGAGGAAGGTAAGTGTAGTTAGCATTTTTTCCCACCGTTACGAACACTATGTTGAATGTGGATGCCACAAGGCATCCCATTTCCGGGGTAGCTAGCCAGTGATCTTCTGGAGCCCTTCCTATTCCTTCCCATGTAAGTTGGTGTAAAGCGCTTTCCAAAGTTGGTTGTTGTGGAGGTCCAATCCAAGTTCCTTGAACTAGGTGCCAAATCTCTTTGACCTTAGCTATCATCAAATCTCTTACTTCCCTCCATAAGTGTTGGTTGTCATGCAATTCATGAGCTATTGCTCTAAATCCACAATTTCCATCTCCATTTACCTCAAACCAACCATTCACATGGGTGCGCATTGACGCGGGTATGTGAGACTTGTACTTGCCAATCACCTTAATCTTTGGTTTCTTGAATGTTTCAGAATTAGAAGCATTTTTTTGCTTCTTTGGGGGTGTTTCTTCCAAATCTCTAGCATCCATCTCAACATTAGTGTGCTCCCATGCAGACGGTCTTCTTTGCGTTGACCTAGGTTGTTTGTTAGGAGCTCCGACTGGACGACCTCCGGTGTGCTTTGAAATAGCCGGCTCTTTTAGAGGAGTATTTACTTTCCCAATGTCTAAAACAGTTTGTGCACACTTTTCTTGATCATGGGGGCACAATTTCGGAAACGTTTCCTCATAGAAAGTCTGAAAAAGACGCCTTGCCACCTTACTCTTAACTTCCAGTATGCCGGGAACATCAACTTCTTCCAAACTCAAAGTACTCCAGAAAGGGTGCAACTCTGATACTCTTAGTGGTCTTTGCTCCTTCCAATGTCTTACAATCTGATGAACACACATCAACCCATCTCTAATCTTGATCCCGCAGCTACAAAACATATTAAAGTGCGCACCTAATCTCTCCCCCTTCGTGTATTCCTTAAGCAAAAATTCTATGCATTTGTAAGAGACTTTGAACTTCAAGACTTTAAACAAGTCCGCCCCTTCAACAACTGTGAAGCTCTTATTCAAACTCTCGGTGAAAGACACAGTAATCTCCTTAAGTTGGTTCTCCGCCATTGTTTTGTATTCTTTGAACATTGTGTCTAGCCTAGCATTTCCACTTGACAAGTATGACTTAAGACATGAATGTGCTCCTTCAACTCTAAAATGTTCGAAAAAACAATAAAATGCAAATACAAATCAGAACCTGTGGATCCTTCTGTAATGTGTAACTCCTCGCGTTCTGCGAGTTCATACATTGTTCCAGGATCTTTGCATTCGAAAATGCATCAACACTGAATCAAGGAATTTACTCGCGTTCTGCGAGTTGGTATGCCCTCGCGTTCTGCGAGGTGTGCATTACAAAAGCTCTTTTTATCATATGTAGAAGGTAGACATAAATAACAGAACATACCTGTTTGTTGTGTTATTCCCGAGAGTGAAGACATTATCCGTCCATGCTGAAACAAGTCTTTCTTTGTAACGGTTTAGCCAATTCGTTCTCACGTACTTCAATACGGTTGGATAAGCTCGCCATTCGTCCTCAAGTTTCTTCAAAGTACTCTTGTAATCTTCTTCAGTGGTTTGTTCGAACACGTTATAATAATCATTTGAAATATGAACCCCCAATGCTTGTGTGCCCATAGCTATCTTGGCTCTCGCCTCTATGTTCTTCCTTACATGTCGCCTACATAAGAGAAACTTTGCATTTGGCCATAACTTGTCTGTTGCATTCATAAGAGCCATCTCACGGTCAGTGACGAAGCAAGTAGGCGATGCTCCTATTCTCAAATACATCGTCTGCAGCTGCTGCAACGCCCATAAATAACTATCCTCGCTCTCAGCCTCTAACCATACCCCGCACACAACAAAATTCTTCCATGTAGAAGTCAAACCGACTATCTCCAGGAAGGGAACATTGTACCTGGAACCAAAATACAGTAAGATAAATACAACATAAAAACAGAATGATAAATACTTACCTGTTCGTGCTATAAGTCGAGTCCATCAAAAGGACATATGGAAACGCCTTTAAGAGTTTCATTGATTCGGGGCTAGCAAAGAACAAGTCGCCTATTATCGAAGGGTTCGTTGCACTTGGCCTATACTCCATGAAGTAGTTGCTCTCTTTGCATTGGTGAAAGAATTCTTGAACCACGGTTCTACCTTCCATTTCCTCTTCCCTTATATGTCTTACCAAATTGTACACTTGGTTCTTCTTTGTGCAACTTCCGGGATCCTTGTTTATCTCAGTGTAAATCTGATTTGGAGAACAATGTGAAAGTACCATCTCACGAACCTTTTTCTTTTGATCCGGGGTTGGCCTCCCGGCAAATGCATTCCCGACCAAACTATCTCCAATAGGATGGTTGTGCAAACCACAAACAACCACTAATCTCCAATTCTCTTCAACCCGGTTTTCCATGAGCTTCAACTGAAATTTACACCCCGTTTTCTTGCTCTTTGTGTTTGATCTAACACCGACACCTTTAGGCCTATGGCTTCCCCCTTTCTCACAAATGATTTGAATCTTACCACTTTGCCCCGGTTTAGATGGTACACTCCTTCCAATAGAGATCATAAACTTGTGTTGCTTTGCAACATTCTAAGCCCACAAATGAGCGATCTCCTTAGAGGCAAACACTTGCTCCGTAGTGAAATATTTCGAATAATCCCTAGAAACAACCTCTTCCTCACATACGGGACTATCAAACTTTGGTGCAGTGCGTAAAGAGGGAAGAAAACACATCTCCTCTCCTACGTTTGTTGGTGGGTTAGCAAATTGTGAATCAAACGCATCATAGCTTGATGGCACCTCATATGTACATGGCATGGAATAAGTAGATGGCACGGGCAACTCATAAGTAGATGGCACATGCAATTCATATGTAGATGGCACATGTTGTTCATATAAAGATGGTTGATGATAATATCCAAAGTCGTCAATCCCTAAATCAAATGACGGTGGCGAAACGGGCACCGTATTCCGCGAGGGGTAGGTGTAGTCATTCAACTGGATTGCATTCAATCCAGTGAACAAAGAAAAATTCACCTATACACAGTGCTTCTGTTAATACTCTGTAATGTGCAAATTCTCGCGTTCTGCGAGGAAGGCCCTTCTCGCGTTCTGCGAGTGGCTTCCTCTCGCAGAACGCGAGAAGTTGCTATTTCCTGAAACTAGTCATTGAACGGGATAATTTAACATAACATGAGTTCCTACATTCAAAACCATAAAAACCCTAAAAACATGAACACATCTAAGTTTTTGACATTATATGCAAAAGTCATCTCTTCAACACTTACCACTACTACTAGATTTAACATGAAATACAACATAATAAGTTCATTTTAGCTCTTAATGGTGCAAAACAAATTAAAATTCAAAAATTAAGTAAGAACATTACCTCATTTGAATGGTAACTTGATGAACCACCATCTTCATTCCCTCCTTTGTTGAATTCCTCTTCATCTTCCATTATTTTAGGTGTTTTTAGAGTGTTTTGAAGTTTTAAGGTTTTGAAAATGGGTTTTAATGGAGGGTGAAAGAGGTGAAAGATGATAAAAAGAGGTGTTAGGGTAGGGTTAATAGGTGTTACGGAATACTTAAAATAAGGGGGTAGTTATTATAGTTAGGTGGGGACAAGACATGTAGTAATGGCGCACAACAACGTCCATCTGACATGTTAATCTCGCGTTCTGCGAGGGACGGGTCACTCGCGTTCTGCGAGGACACGTGCACTCGCAGAACGCGAGATTAGCATGCATGTAATTAACCTAATTTTTTGCTAATCTCGCAGAACGCGAGTGTACGTGTCCTCGCAGAACGCGAGTGACCCGGCGTTGTTTGAATAAAGTACCGGGCTGTATATAAGAATCGTGATTTTTTATTGTTTGTTTGTGTGTGTACATGAAATTGTCCAGTGAGACCTATTTTCAACGTTAATTGCCGACAAATAAACGTATTGTCAATGCTAATTGCTGAAACAATCCGGTGACCTGTAGATAAAAAAAGGGGTTGCTATGATAGTTCAACTTGATAACATTTTTGTACCGAAGACAATAAATATTATTTTGTAGAACTTTAGGATAGACAGCAAATTCATTGTGCTGGAGTTGATATAGAATAAGATTATGGTCAAAGTCCAATGTAGCAACTTGACACTCTAATATACATCTTCTCCTTGAAAGTCAACTACTTCAATATGAAATTGAATGTACTTCATAAGTGAATTCACCATTTGTTTTGTGAGCAAGATCAGTTTTCATCAAAAGAAACAGCATGTATACAACAATGCCCATTTCTGCTTACAAGAAGCCAAAAACTGCTTCTTCAAGGCCAATCCGTGAGGAACCCAACTCCAGTTGCCTCCTACTCCAAGAAGATCAAGAAGTCGGGGCCATGAAAACGACCTCGTGCTTTCTCAGCTCTCAAAAGTTGAAGATCAAGAAATTGCCTTTCCCACATAACACTTTAGTCACCATCTATCCTGATGGAGATGATTATAGCTATGAACTCTTCTTTGTTCCTGTAATCAATCAGCCCATCTCTTCCAACCGGTACTATATCATCAGAAAGTATGATGGGTAAGAATCAAGAATTCACCATTTTGATTTACCCAGATCTAAAATTCGTTCTAATGTTTAATCTATTGTGAAAATCTAGGGAGACACTAAGATGTGCAAAGTTGGAAGATGAACAAAGCTGCTGTTTTTGCTTCACTACAATCCCAGATGCAGATCCAAGGCCATTGGATCATGACGACATGTATCAACAATTTAAAATCTCTCCTTCCGAAACATGTAATGGGTATTTCTCTGCAACTTGTGTTGCACCAGATGGGGTTGTTCCCAGGATCTTAAGAAACAGCTTTGAAGTCAAATCTACTCGTATTAGCCTTCCATCTTTAAGGGAAGCTAAAGGTCTAGATTTATCCATCAGAGATCACCTCCCCGATACATCCTTACCTGCAGTGACTGTTGGTAAATGGCTCTGCCCATTTATGTTCATCAAAGACATACCGATGAAGGAACAAGTGAAGCAGTCGTTGTTCTATGAGATGACACTAGAGAGGAGATGGGATCGGGTCTTCACATGTCACAATATTCTCGGTGAAGCCAAGAAAACCGTCAACATGGCTGTTGTGGTATCAGCTGGAGGGATTAGAGTTGCTGGTGTTGAGGCAACAAAGTTTGAGGAAGTAATTGTTGATGGGTTTGTTTGGTATAAGGGTATATCTAGAGATGGAAATATGCTAAAAAGTGTGGGGTTGAGTTCAGTGATTGTAGAGAGAATGATTTGGGAGGAAGAAAGAGTTGGGTGGGTTAGAGGAAATGAAAAGAATGTGAGGATGATGAGAAGAGAGGAATTTGAAGGTGAAGAATTGTGGTTGAGCTTTGATTGCTTTGTGTTGGTTGAGAGATTTGTTCTCAAGAGATTGGATGGAAGCTTGGTTTTGGAACGTGATTTTACGCACACCCATCAAGTGAAGATCAAGTGGGGGTAACAACAATTCAAGGCCTAAGAATGAAAAACCAAGAACAGAATTTACTGTTTATTGTAAACCTATTGAATTCATCATGAAAAATATGTATTATCCTATACATCTTACAAAATCAATGTTCTTGATATTTTCTACGCAGTTTATTATGAAAATATTTACCAGATATATAAATTTTGCTAGTAAAAAGTCTTTCTGATCTACCACCTACAATAAAAAATAGAACGAAAAAATACCTTGTGAAAAAGCTCGGTAACTTTGATTCATTTGATGCAAACAACCCTTAGATTAGGGGAGTGTTCAGAAGTCAGAATCACACCACAGTTGATAATCACCGACAACAAGAAAAATCAAATATGGTCACTAGGTTGAGATATGCTCAGATATGAAACTAGAATGATCTTGTAGTTAAGCAATTAAAAGTAGATATGTTACCAAAAGAAAATAAAAACACCTCTATCTCCTCATGTTGCGCTGGCGTTCTCGTTTGCGGAAGCGGTCCAGAATGATTTCATCTGTTGCAGCTTGCCTCCTTCCAGGAGGATCAGTTGTATGATCGTTGAATCTTGATACCGGATTCATATTATCACCTGCACCTCTATTGTAGAGCTCCGGGTGGTCTGTAAGTATTTGATTAATATTAAGAGAAGGGAAAAACAACCTAAAATTATGATCAGAAAAACTTTAACTATTTATGCCCTTTGTATAAAACTGCCCTTTATTATTTTCAATAGTGTTAACTTGTCATGTGATTTGCAAAGTCAAATTCAAACCTCTTCTGAGCTTTTCAGCATAGTCCTTCCCACGTTGGAGATAATCTGCACTGTGACTCGAAGGCAGGCTCGACTCTGTCTTCGTTTTACCCATAAGCTTTTTCTCATGTAGCAGCTTTTTTGCAGCTTCCGTTTCCTCTATGTTTTTTAACTTGTACCTTAAATAAAAGATACAAAGAATGAGATCTAGCACAGGAACACCCAAGAGTTTCCAATTATCAATTCTGGTATCACTTTGTTTGAAGGAATAGTATATACACTAAAAATAAGAGAGGTCTTGTATTATACGATATAAAAATCAGATGAAAAGTAACTATTGGAAGCCAAGATATGATGAACATACTCGATAGGAAGCTGAATTTCTGCAATGCCGGTGGTCCACTGGGTTGAGCCTTCTCCTGTGTTTCTGCTCTTGACCTAAATAAATCAAAAGTTGGCCCATTAACCGAAAGAACCTGAAGATGAAACTAACCAACCCAAACCCACTAACCAAAAGAACCTGAAGATGAGACAAACTAACCCTAACCCAAATCCAATACATATGCAAACTCAAAGTGCACTCACTTTGAGATGATCAGGGATCTTGTACAGTTCATCTTCTGCTCGTTTTAGATCACTCTCCTCTTGATTAGATGGAATTACATCCTTGCCTCTTTTCTTAGCCAATTCTTTATCAATATATTTGAGCCTGAAAGAATATATAGGAGCGATAAGATTGCATGGTTCGTAAGTCGTAACATAAGTTTCACTACTGTAATATCCAATGATAACAAAGATATGGCAATGCCAGTTAAATCTTGATTTACTCTCAGTGTTCAACTAGTATTAGCTCTTAACTTTCTGCAAGCCTCTCTGTCTATATATACCGAGGTGCTAGGTTTCGTAATTCAAATTGTTCTTATGATATATCAGAACAATTTGTTTCCTCTTGTTAGATTTTAGTAGTTCTTTACTTTTTTCCTTCTCTGTAAAGTGGTCTTTCTGAGATTAAGTAAAGGAGAGATCATTTTTTCTTCCTTCCAAAAATTGACCAAAAAATTATCAAAAACACAATATTACTTACATATTGGGATCTTCTACCATAACTGCAGTTTCTTGTGCAAATGTATCTTGAAGGACCAACTCCTCCTTCTCACCATCGACCTCAACTTTGTCCCGCACTTTAGGCAAGACATCTCCTGATGGGCGTGATACTTGATTTGCAGAAATTCCACTTTTCTTCTCTCTTTGTTTCTGTAGCAATTTTACCTCCTCCAAAGCCAACCTAAAATGCATTACTCCAAATGATAAGATACAGGAAATAAAATCAATCCAAATGATAAGATACAGGAAATCAAATAAAAAACTAAAGCATGATGTCCTTTCAGGACACAGAAACAAATTTAAGCATCCCTAGTAAAATACTTCCATTAGACTGGGATACACATTCACCAAAATAAAATGCCCCAGAGCCAAAAAGGTACCTTCTTTCCTCTTCATCTTCAGATTCATGTCCTTGATAATTTTCTTCTTCTTCATCAACTTTTCTCTTTCTAAAATTTTTCATTTGCTTCTGCCTGGTCATTAGAAGCTGTACAGATACAAATTTATATGTCAGCATAATTTCAGCAGACAAGAGATCTTTTAAGAGCATTGTACAGCACAACAACACAAAATGATGTATAATTAGATATTAGCAGAATGCGCTAGCTTTTGGGTTTGTGCCTTTATTACTCAGGAACTAGCAGACTTCAACATACGCACTAATACTCTAGCATCATAATGAGGCCCCTAATAAACAGATTCAAAAGTAATCCAATAGACAGCTGAAAATTCAAGGATTTAACAAATTATACACAAGGGGGAAAAGGAGAAAACCTAGTCTTTTGAAGACAACGCCTCAGCCAAAATTGATGATGTACAAGAACGCGCAATAGAGAAAAAAGAGAACCGACAAGTTGACGGAGAGAGAAGTGGAAACCGGCGAAGAAGTCGCGGCGGCGGCCGGAGAGAATTGCAACTCGTGAACTGAACGACTGAATTGGAATTGGGAAGAGACGGAGCTTTGATTGAAAAACGGTTTAGATTTATATTCACCGGTCCGTTACGGTTTGATCTTTGCTTAATATTTAAACCCGGTTCAGAATTAAGCCTGTTTTGATTTTATGCTTCTTCTCTTCCTCTTCCCATTCACTCCTTCCTCCACGAATTACAGTACTGTCGACGCCGCCGCTCTTCTCTCTCGCTGTCGGTTTGTCTCCAACCCATTTCGGTTCTGTAACAACTTCAGCTTCACCCATTGTTAGTGTTGGGTTAACTTGATTTAGGTCTGTATTCTGATTTGATTAGTCCACTTGTTCACAACAGGTTTCGAATTAATTTTGTGCATTTGATTGATGTCAAGTGTGTACTTTCATGGATGTGTCCTTGAAATGTGCATTCTTCTTAGCGTAGAAGACTAGAAAGTTATGTAATGGCTAGGCCTTTGCTTCCCAAACATGTAGCTGCTGTGTTAAAGCACCAAACGGATCCTAGAAAGGCTCTGAAAACATTCAGATCAGTTGAAAAGGAAGATGGCTTCAAGCATAATCTGTGGACCTATAAGTGTATTATTGACAAGCTTGGTGAACATGGGGAGTTTGAAGACATGGAAGAATTGCTGTCAGAGACGAGGAAGAACATTGATAACAATTTATTGGAAGGGGTATACATTGGAGCCATGAAGAGTTATGGGAAGAGAGCGAAAGTCCAAGAGGCGGTGAATTTGTTTGAGAGGATGGACTTCTATAACTGTGATCAGTCTGTTAAATCTTATACGGCGATAATGAATATATTGGTTGAGTCTGAGTATTTTAATCAGGCACATAAGGTGTATTTAAGGATGAAAGATAAGGGGATTGCTGCTGATGTATATAACTTTGTAGTTAGGATTAAGTTGTTTTGTAGGACAAGCAGACCTGATGCTGCTCTGAGGCTTCTTAAGAATATGAGTTCTCAAGGATGCGAGGCCAATGCATTTGCGTATTGTACCGTAATTGGTGGCTTTTATGAAGAGGACTATGCATATGAAGCGTCTAAGTTATTTTGCCAGATGCTTAGCTTGGGGATTTGTCCTGATATCGTTACATTTAATAAACTGATACACACACTTTGCAAGCAGGGAAATATTGTTGACAGCAAGAGACTTCTCAACAAGGTTTTCAAAAGAGGCGTCTCTCCGAATTTGTTTACGTTTAATATATTCATCCAAGGATTGTGCAAGAGAAGTGAGGTTAATGAGGCTGTCAGTTTGTTTGACTCTATAAGGAAACAGGGTTTTGTTCCTGATGTTGTGACCTATAACACTCTTATATGTGGATTGTGTAAGAACTCCAAAGTTGTCGAAGCAGAATGCTTTTTACACCAGATGGTAAACAAGGGATATGATCCTGATAGTTTTACCTATAATACAATCATTGATGGATACTGCAAAATGGGGATGGTGCAAAAAGCTGATAAACTTCTCAGTGAGGCAGTATTCAGAGGGTTTGTGCCTGATGAGGTCACTTTCAGTTCTTTAGTACGAGGGTTGTGCCTAGAAGGTGAGACGGAAAGAGCCATTGCTTTTTTCCACAAGGCCATAGAAAAAGGATTAAAGCCAACTATTGTTATTTACAATGCATTGATAAGAGGTTTATCAGAACAGGGGCTTATGTTGCAAGCGCTACAGCTAATAAATGAAATGTCGGAATGTGGCTGTGCTCCAGATATTTGGACCTTTAATATAGTCATAAATGGAATGTGCAAGATTAGTTGTCTATCTGATGCCAACGATCTTGTGGATGTTGCTATTACCAAAGGCTGCCTACCTGACATTTTCACATTTAACACATTGATCAATGGTTACTGTAAGGAGTTGAAATTGGAGAGTGCAATTCAGCTTGTTGATAGAATGTGGGAGCATGGTGTTACTCCAGATGTGATTACCTACAATACCGTGCTTGATGGACTTTGCAAGGCTGCAAAATTTGAGGCTGTGATGGAAACCTTCACAACAATGACTGAGAAAGGGTGTTCTCCTGACGTAGTTACCTATAATATACTAATAGACAGCATGGGCAAGAGTCGGAAAATTCAGGAAGCATTGAATGTGATAGATGAAATGGAACATAGGGGTATTAGCCCTGAAATTGTTACTGTTTGCACACTGGTTAATGGGTGTTGTACAAATGGAGATCCAATTGCTGCTTATGAGATCTTCAGAAGAATGTGTCGGCAATACAAATTAACTGCCTCGACAGCAATTTATAATGTTCTCATTAATGCATTTTGTGAGAAGCTAAACATCGAAAGGGCGGAAGAACTTTTTCGTAAAATGGTCTGTGACGATTGCTTGCCTGATCAATATACATACCGTGTTCTGATTGATGGATTCTGTAAAGCTGCAAATAGTGATACTGGTTATGCCTACCTTCTGGAGATGATAGATAAGGGATTTATTCCCTCTATGACAACATTTGGCAGAGTAATTAATTGTCTATGTATGGAGCATAGAGTTTACGAAGCTGTCGGCATAATCCATCTTATGGTGCGCAAGGGGATTGTTCCTGAAGTTGTTTACACAATCTTTGAGGCTGACAAAAGGGAAATTGCCGCACCAAAGATCATTGTGGAAGACCTGCTAAAGAAGAGTTGTATAACATATTATACATATGAACTTATGTATGATGGTGTTCGGAACAAGAAGCTTAAGAAGATTAGGATTTCTTAGAAACATCTTCTAATTATTTTGGTAAGAGGGTTTCGTTTGCCAGGGAAGTTGCATAAAATCTGCCCTGAAGTCCATAAAATGTAGCATAAACCATAGAAACTGAAAAACAGCATGGGTCGACTGTCTCAAAGGCAAACACTCATTGGAGCTGAGTAACGTGCTGTTTCATTTTACCAACAACTTGTGACCATACTTGGTAGAATACTTGGGGTAGATATACTTTCTCATTTTTTACTTAATTTTACAATTTCACGTATACATTGTGTGCATATCACCGTATGCTCTCTTTTTAAAATTACTTTTACCTTATATGGATTGCTGTCTTATGGTGTTTAAGGTCAATGAACAACCTGCACTGCTTGCTCTTCTTCTGGAAGCAGCAGAGATACTTGAAACAGAACCTGCTTTTGGGCACTCTGGAGGTAACAAGTTCTTCCATTTTTCGTTTTTATCTTCAAATCTAACTTTTGCTGGCTTGAGTTAAAAACGGATACCGAAATATACCACAATCTAGGGAAAAAGGTTCATGTTAGCAATTACTTTGTGCAAATGTGTAATTTTTTTGCCAAGTCAACTTTTGTTGGCTTGAGACTTGAGTTGAAAAATGGTATGTGAATCAAGAGAAAAGTACATGGGAGCATTTACTTTGTGCGAATTTGCAAATATTTTTTACTGCGGCCTTATTAATGATAATGATTCAATTAGTCCTTATTTTTGCACAAACTGTGTGTGTAAAATCAGTACTTAAAATGGATAACAGGTTTGTGCTAACAAATAGGAAAGATGGAGCTTACAAATCTAATAAAAGATAGTTTAATACGATTTTCCTCTTAACACAAGTCTCCTGGTATAAATCATACATGCACAACTTGAGCAAATAGGACTAATTCACAGACTCTTCTATTCAACATTAAGAAAATTCTAGGGCCTTGGTAAGACTTGTCGTTTTAATTTTGGCTTGCATTATTCATGTATGTAGATGACTGAGTTTAAACAAAAACATGATTTGAGTCTTTTACATCTGCATTGGCCTCTGGCAAGTAGACATAGATCCTCTTCTATCTACTTGATTGCTCATCTGTTGTTAAAAGCTTTGTTTCTTCTACCTGGTTAACTGTAGCTGAAGCAAGACGCTTGTTCGAAAACACTAGCAAATGGATTCCTCATCCCAAATGCAAGGAACATGATATCATGCTTGTTTGTAAAACACTACCTACTACAGGAAGGTGGCATACTGGCATGTGCCATTAGCTGCAAAACATTACCTCCATCTCTATACCAAAGGATTATGGCATACAGTGTCGGAGATATGTTACTTCCACTTTTGTAAACTTTCTTATACTAACAAGGTCCGTTTGCATGGATTTATGCCTGTGATCAAATGTGTGTCTGCAAAACAGTTGGTGTAATATTCTGTTACCTTGATACATCAATCTTATTTTCTCCTTCTCATTCATTGAAAAGGCTGAACTTTCAAAACCCTAAAGCTGAATCAAAAGAAGCTCCACTGCTTGATACATGTTTCATAGCACCAGTGCTGCGTTTTAATGAGGAACACGATGACATGACAAATAAAACAGAACGGAGAGAAAATAGGATACATTATGTTGCAGTGTGATCGGCTCGAGCTTCCGGAGATTTAGGGTTCGTTTGGATTCTCAAATAATGTCAAATTATACAGTTCAATATTTTTGCATTTTTACTGGTGAAATGCAATGTTATTTTTTCATTTTTAGGTGAAATGCAATGTTATTATACATAGAATTTACACGAACATACAAATTCATCTGGGTTTATGAATCTGTTCTCTTTTAACATAAAAAACCATATTAATAGATACATTTCGACGTTGAATCATGTACTGATTTTTTATGGCAAACTCGCCAATACATTCAGGTTTCTAGTGTTGTATTTGGGTCAATGGACAAATTAGAAATTCCAACTCTAATGTCAATAATTAGTATATTAAAAAACATTAAACGAGATAGCATAATAAGACCAACTTATCAAGTCTAAAAACAAAACTCAACAATAAATATAAGATTCAACTCCACACCAGTCGAACACCATAAAAGGGTAAAAAAATTGACACATCCATGAATAACATCCCTAAATCCATGTCTCCTCTGAGCAACCAAAACTTGACATATAAAAAGCATAGAAAATTGGGGAAGAACTGCAGATTAAAGCTGTTCTAGGCAGATCTAGTTCTTTCCTGGCTTTGCGGCTTGCCTGTCTTTTGTCTTCTGAATCTTCAGAACCTTCTTCACGATCTTCTGTTCTTCTATTAAGAAGGCTCTAATAATCCTGCAAAGATAAAATCAAATTAAGATTTTAGAACGACTAACACCCTGTGCTAAACTAAGAGCATAGTTTTGCTTGAGCATACCTTTCACGAACGGCGCCACCAGAAAGAACACCACCATAAGGACGGTTGACGGTGCGCCTGTTTCTTGCCAATCTTGATCTCTTGTACTGAGTAGGCCTCAAGTGAGGAATCTGTGAAACAACCACCATAGTATCAATAACAAGGTTTACTCAAAAGGGCATCACAACAGAAAACTTTAAAATGAGAAAACACAACAAAGCAACATAATTATTTACAACAATTTCAGACATAACTTGGAAACAAACATTGGTAAACAGTAAATACTGATTGTAAGGGTTCCTTGTCAATCTATCATATTCAGTTTCAGAGGATTCAAGATAAAGTATACACTGAGACAAGCCTCTCCTTTCTGTCTTTGAAAGCAGAAAATATCTATCTAATCATATTCCAGAACTCGTTTTGTAAGATAGGATGTCTTTCTTAATTTAAATGTGAACATAAAAGATAGCAGAGAGCTGACTCATGAGCATCTTAATCGTAACACTGGACTAACATATGCATATGGAAACAATGTTAACATTTACAGAAGATATAAAATCAAGAATGTAGGCTGCAACTTATGAAATCCCTCACAAAGAATGAGGAAAAGATTATAAAGTTGAGCCAAAAATGTAGCTTAGGTTAAATGTTGAGTACTGATGGGAATACTTGTCAGCACTGGACCGTCCCTAAGCACTAATAGGTGCATTATCAATGAAAAACTAAAAGATACAATAGCAACTAACACTAGCTTGTGATTATGTTAAGTTCTAGTGGTTTACATTATTGCAGTTCAAACAACAAAATGCAATATAAAAAAAATTGAACTGACCCCCTGAATTCTCTTTCCGGTAACGGGGCATTTTGGTCCACTGGCCCTCTTCTTCGTGGTCTGGTACACCAACTTTCCACCTGCAAACATCAACCAAGAACATCAATAAACCATTTCACATTTTCAATTCATTCTGACCTAGCGGCAAAAGGATTCAGAAATCTGATCAAAACGAACATATTTACTCTCACTTCAAACTAATAAAACAAACTTTGCTGAATTGATCATATTTGATTGGGGAAGATGAGTACCAGGGGTTTTGACAATCCTGTGCTGGTTGGATTTGGTAGCATAGCTGTGGCGAGTACGGTATGTGAGGCGCTGCACCATTTTCGGGCGATCGGAAAAGCTACTCCTCTAAGCAACTAGCTCCCTCTGGAATACGGGAAAATGGCGGAAGGATTTGGGAAAATAGGAGGCCAAGACAATAAATACATGTTTCAGAAACCCTAAATTTGTTCCGGATTGGGCTTACTTATTGGTCCAACTTCGTGGGCTTTAAGTCCGTCATTATCAGGACATTGGCCCTCTTTACTGATTCTCATTTTACTCCTTCCGTAATTACTACTCCACTGTAAATGGACAAATCGTAGTTTTAATCATACTTTTATTTATTTATTAATTAATGTAAAAGGGAAAATAATTTTCTAAAATGTAGAAAGTGATTCTTAAAAGAAAATTTTGATCTAGATTACTGGATAATTGGATATGATCCAAATTAAATGTTTATTTTAATCTTTTAATAAGAATTATTTACTTTGTTAGTTATATTAAATGATTTTATTCATACTTCATTCACTAAATAAGTAATTTTTATTATGATGGGTGATAAAAGTGTGAGAACGTGTAATGTCCAACATACAAGCCAAAATGAATGTATATATTTACATGCGAATGGAATTTTATGTATGAGGTATGGTTTTTTTTTTATGTTTGTGCATAATATTTTCTCTTGAAATTTTTAATTGTAAAAAAATACGCGATATCTATATGTGCATCGATTTACACTTGTCAAAGTCATACATACATAAACTTATACACATAATGGATGTGACTGAATTTTATGTGTATATACATAGATTTACATTAACCAAAGCCATCACTGCTAAATCTATACATGTTGCATGGATTTTATCCTTATAACATTTGTTTACATTTCTATTTCTAGAGCTACGCAACTATAACTTCAACAAAGATTGATTATGCACATACGGAGTATAATAATTTTACCCTTTTTAAATTGTTTTTTTATTGCAACTCGTTTGTTGCTAATATAAAATAATGAACATATAAAAGCCGAGAGGGTAAGAAAGAGAGGTTGCTGACGAACCAACAGTAGGTGATCTTTAAATTTCAGGTACCCAATTTCTCTCACACTCTTACCTCATCGTCATTGTTTCTTTCTACTCAGCTTCTCCACACAAGTGAATTGCATATCTTACTTTTTCGTTCTTCACCGTTCCTTTCGTTGACGGATTCTTATGGTGCGTGCTTCAGTGAAGAATTCGCTATTGTTTTCTTTGTTTAGGGGTTAGAATAGCTATAGATAGGCTTGGAAAAGTTTGTTCTTAGCTTGAAGCTTGATAGTATCGAGCCACTTCCGCTTTGGATTGGCGAAATGAGTCTGTGCTTTTAGATCTGTGGATATCCTTTAACGTGTGGCTTTGTTTCCGATTTTTTTGCTTGGATGCTGGAGAATTGTGCTAGGCTAGGGTTTCTTACGTTTTCTTGGAAATTTGAGTTTTGTGCGAAATTCGTGTTGGAGTTCTTGCTTCTTGATTTTCTATCTGAACCTCTGATACTAAAAACTATAGCTGGAGTTGTGCTCATGATACTATCATGTAGCTGTAAAACCTTGTTGTGGTTATGTATCTGAATTGCATCTCAGAACCTTACTAAGTGAGTATTCTGATGCATTTCGAGTTTGTTCTGTGAGATCTTATTCCGTTTGCAGCTTATTTCGGGAATTCTACATCATAGAATGAGTTCTGGATTTCTTATCTATGATTGGAATAAGCTAATGCCCAACTGATTTTAGATGCTCTACTTGGCTCCTCCTTACAGTTTCTAGAAGAAATTTCTTATCATATGTTGATATATCAGTTGTATTCACTAAATAAGTAAATTTCATAAAGTCCGAGTTTGGAACAGACCATGAATATGGTTACCTTTTTGCTAATTATGATAATACTATAAAGTTCTCATGTATGTTGATTTTGTTTTAGAATAACCCTATGATTGAAAAAATCTGAATATTTTAATTTTGAAATGAGAGTCATGACTCATGAGACAGACTTTTATGCTTGATATGTTAACAAAATAACGACCAAATTTAGTTAAACCAAATGAACTTCCATGTCAAGAATTTAATAAATAGATTCTTGAGTGCATAGAGATGTACAAAACTTTTTTGTATTGTTCCCAAAAAATCAGTGTTAATATTTAGAATCTCTATTTTCCATTCATAGTGCTAGCTTTGTCTTTTGGAGTTCTGCATATTACTGAAACTATTACTTTTGAACACTGCTATAAGCTACCTCAGTGCTTTGTTTGCAATGATTAAGGATTTATTGTGTTACAGCATTCTTGGCTTGGATCATTAGGTTTCTAGTTATTACTATAATTAGAAGTTGCAGGCTTCTGAACCAAATATATTGGCAAATAGGTGTTTGGTTCATTGTGAAGAGATATCCTTAACTTGTGTACTACATTGAAAACTTGGAATCTATCATAAGGGTTCACATGAGAGTTTTGACTAACTTTTTATTTTTCTTCCTCTTCCAGGATCTAAAAATGGCAGCTATACCAGCAACAACCTATTCAATCAGATCATCTCCTTCTGTCAGCCCAAATGCTGGCTTAATTAATCAGTCAAAGCATATCAGTCTGAAATTTGCCGCCCAAAACCACCTTAGAGGCTTTACTGGCCTCAAGGCAACTAATTCCGTGACTTTTGAATCAGAGTCCTCCTTTTTGGGAAAAGATGGTACCACAGCTCTAAAAAAGACCTTTGCAGTGACAGCTAAAAAACCGAACCAAATCTCAACATATCGTCTCAATCCCCAGGCATCAGCATCATACAAGGTAGCTATTCTTGGCGCCGCTGGAGGGATAGGTCAGCCGTTATCACTTCTGGTCAAAATGTCGCCCTTAGTATCAACCTTAAATCTTTATGATATTGCAAACGTAAAGGGAGTTGCAGCTGACCTCAGTCACTGTAACACTCCCTCACAAGTTGTGGATTTTACCGGCACTTCTGAATTAGCCAATTGCCTAAAAGGAGTCGACATTGTTGTTATTCCTGCCGGAGTACCGAGAAAGCCTGGGATGACTCGTGATGACTTATTCAACATCAATGCTGGAATTGTCAAGAGTCTGATTGAAGCCGTCGCTGATAATTGCCCGGACGCGTTCATCCATATTATCAGTAACCCAGTCAACTCAACCGTTCCAATTGCAGCTGAAATTCTCAAGCAAAAGGGTGTCTATAATCCAAAGAAGCTGTTTGGAATAACCACACTAGATATTGTTAGGGCAAACACATTTGTTGCTCAGAAAAAGAATCTGAAGCTCATTGATGTGGATGTTCCCGTTATTGGTGGCCATGCTGGAATTACCATTCTACCCCTCCTGTCGAAAACAAAACCCTCTACCTCCTTCACTGACGACGAAATTGAAGAGCTGACTGTTAGGATTCAAAATGCTGGAACCGAAGTTGTGGAGGCAAAAGCAGGAGCTGGCTCTGCTACATTGTCAATGGCGTATGCTGCAGCTAGATTTGTGGAGTCGTCTCTTCGAGCTCTGGATGGAGATAGTGATGTATATGAATGCTCGTTCATTGAGTCCGACGTGACTGATCTTCCGTTCTTTGCATCAAGAGTCAAGCTTGGAAAGAAAGGTGTTGAATCTGTGATTTACTCTGACCTTGATGGTTTGACCGAGTACGAGTCAAAGGCATTGGAAGCTCTTAAGGTGGAGTTGAAGGCGGGCATTGAAAAAGGAGTGGCATTTGCAAACAAGCAGGCTGTAGCTGTTTAGAGTCCTTTCTTGCAGATTTTTGATGAGCATTACAAGTATTGTTAACAAATGTGGAGGCTTTACATTACCATGCCAAGATTTTGATTTCAAATATCAGTTGTTGCATTTTTGTAGATTTAAGTCTGGTTGTTTCATGGGAGTATTCCTTGTCAGCCTGTGCTACAAGGTTAGGCATAAAACCCAGAGGCGGTAGCGTCTTGAATCTCTGACACTTTGTAGTCATCTTATGTGCAAACCATTTGGTTTCCCTGTTGGTAGATCTGTTCGTTCATTTGCAAGATTTGAAATATTCATCACTTCACTTATTTGCATCTTTCATGTGCACCTTTTCTGTTATGTCAAAATGATGAAACAGGTGTTAAGGAAGAGAGAACATTTTCCTATTTCGTTTGTGATCAGTAAACATTTATCTTTCAGGAGCCAAAAGAGGTAAAATGAATGGAACACAAGGATTATATGAATTTGTTTAGGAGGATCACTTTCTACCAAAATATGGACTCGGAAATTGAGCCGGTAAAAACTACATGTGTTTCAGGCTTTAAAAAGCAATGTCTTGGGCTTTTTACTGTATTGAGTCTCTGCACAGTTTCTTGCTTCAACTCTTTGTCAAAGTGATCTTCTCAAACATCAGGGACGATACACGCCGTATTCTGATCCGATCAACAATCTTTTGTTAGCATAGTGTGAATCTAGTATATGGTGGACCTTATATTCATCTGAAGCTGTAGCACCACAGGAAAACACACAATTGCACTTCTTCAACGCTACAGGATTGTGTTACCCTTTGGTGTAAACATCTTCAAAATGGCACTATGCACGCGTGCATCTCATTTCATTCTCAAGTATGGTCATACTTCGAAAACAGCCTCTATCTTAGCCCACAAGATTCGCGCTGAAAAAACAATGAATTAACCTACTGCCACAAGTCATTGCACGAGCAGGACCCTTTTCGAAAATGATGAATCCGGGTACCATCTCTTATAATCACCTTCCTGTTATAAGCTGATGAAAGAGCCTTTGCAAAGTTATGGCAGTCCATGCAAATCTGATGGTTCTTTGCCACTCTGATTGTAGTACCTGGCGGAGTAGCAAGAACAGCGAATGCAATAGCCAACTTCTCACTATGATATTTAACGGCCACATTCCCCGCCTTCTCTGTATCCCTGTTGTGCAATTCTAATGGCTCATTAGAGACATACCCAGCAATTCTCAGTTGCTGCTCAATTTCTTCAAGCATTCGGTATATTTCATCCTTGCGAGGATGTGAAACGTCGTCAGCAATAAACTCATACACCACACGTTTCAGCTCAATTGTGCTGCACCCGGGTGAGATTTTTATTGCATTGTCCTCCATGTATTTTCTTAGCTCATCCACTTTCTCCAAGTTACCAACTGAAGAATATATGTTCAACAACAAAACGAAATCTCCTGCTTCTTGGGCCTTTAGTTCTACCAACCGATCAACCAAAACCTCTCCAAGAGAAACATTCTTATACAGCCTGCAGGCCCCTAATAGGGTCCGCCAAATCTTAGCATCCGGGTTCATCCTCATAGACATTATGAGATTATAAGCCTGGTTAAGTAAACCAGCTCTGCCTAAAAGCTCAACCATACACCCATAGTGATGAATGTTGGGAACTATACCAAACTCTTCCTGCATTTGATCAAAGAATTTGATCCCTTCATCAACCAACCCACAACGGCTACAAGCTAACAGAACTGCAGTGAATGCATGAGCATCAGGAGTAATGGGAACACTAACCATCTCCTGAAAAACCTCAATTGCCTGCTGTCCACGCCCATTAATTGCTAATCCATACACGACCGCAGTCCAGGAAACAACATTCTTATTAGACATCATTTTAAAGACGTCAAACGCACCTTCCAAACACCCACATTTCGAATACATCGAGATGAGGGCGTTATTCAGATTCGTAAAACCTCCGTACCCACGCTCTTTAATAAAGCCATGAACCATAGTCCCATAATCAAGAGCACTGAGACTAGCACACGCCTGAAGCATCAACAAGCAAGTGACGGAATCAGGCTCACACTTGCCATCAACACTCTGCATAGCACCGAACAATACAAGAGCATCTCGGGTCCGGGAATTACAAACGAAACAAGACATCAAAACATTCCACACGACAACATCCCTGTTGGGCATTTCATCGAACACCTTGACTGCATCATCGCACTTTTGACAGACGGAATACATCTCCAACAAAGCGGTCATCATGAACCCATCGGCATGACAGCCAGTCTCCAAAACCCTAGCATGAAGCTGAGAGCCTCCAACGAGAGAAGCAGCCTTGACGCAGCACTTGGCGGAGAACATCATCGTCTCCGAATTCGGAGCAACGTCGTTCCTCTGCATTTCATTCAACAGACGAACCCACGAATCTGAAGCCTCGCTGGTCGAGAAGGCCCTAATGATGACATTATAGTGCGCCAATCTAGGTTTCAGGAAGTTGGAGAAGAGGCGGTAAGCGTAATTGATGGGTCCAGATTGGGCGGCGGAGGAGAAGAAGGAGAGGGAGACGTCGTGGTGGAGGATGAGGTGGGAGCGGAGGAGGTGGGCGTGGAGTTGGAGGAAGTGGGGGTGGAGGAAGCAGGCTTTGACGAGGGATAGGGAGTGTTTGAGGGTTTTGGAAGTGGATGGGATTGTTTGGAGCTGAACGGAGGCGGCGGTGCAGAGGCGGCGGAGAAGGATCATCGTTCATCAGTGTCAGCTATGTACAGAGCTGGCATTTCAGGGAAAGGGTTGGCGGGAGAGAGCGCTGCGGGAAAAAGATAACAACACCCAATTCTAAATACACTCTCGACTCAATGACTGGCTGAATCATAAGCCGGTTTTTCCGGCGGATCTGACAGCTTCGCGCGACGCTTAACTCTGCTTCAAACTCTACGAATTTAGAATTCGTGAGGTAAACTTCAAAAAGCTCACGAATTTACAATTCATGAGCTTTAAAACTTCAAGGTGAAACTTCAAAAATTCAAAAAAAAAAAAAAAATCCACGAATTGTGGACTTTGAAATTTCTTGAAACTCCGCGCGGAGCTGAACAACGCGCGGAATTAACCTCGTGTCAGACTGTCTGACACGAGTGCAATAAGTGCAATAAGCCAACATGATATTTGTACGATTCACTTGACCTGATCAACAGAATGGTAGTCACTTCGTCCCATTATTATCTTCCTGTTTCTTTTGGGCACACATGTTGATGCGCGTTTTGTATCATCAATATCTCTAATTATAAATTAGTAAAAATTATAAAAAAATTATATTATTAAAGTACTCGATAAGACGAATCTAACAAGACCACACATGACTATATTTTTATTTATATATTTGCCGAAATTACGAAGATTCCCTTGAATAGTAAATAGTGTCAAGAAAGAGAAACACGAAGATAAAATCGGGACGGAGGGAGTATATCATGGTGGCTTCTGACAAAAAGAAGTACTCCCTCCGTCCCTTTTTTATGTTCTCATTTCCCATTTTTGGTGTCTCAATCTGATGTTCCCATTTTCATTTTTAAACACAAATCTTTACCAATATACCCTCATCAAAACCCATTAATTTTCCCCAAAATCACAACAATCCAAAATACACTTTAATTTTTTTCTCTTCCATTATTTTCTCACTCAATCTTAACCCTTTAATTTTTCATCTCTCACCATTCTCTCATTCCAATACACTATCTCTCCTATTTTCATCTCTCTCTCCTCTCTTTTCTCCTCTCCTTAATTCTCGTGCAAAGAAGGGAAATGAGAACATAATTAAGGGACGGAGGGAGTACATGAAAAATTCAGCAACATATGTTTCAACAAACCCTATAAGCTCGTTACTGACGTGGAGAGGATTCTCGAGGGCCAATAGATATACCTCGCGAGGTCCAGATAAGGTCTAAACCCGCGATCTCATTTCAAATCAAGCAAAACCCAAGGAAGGAGAGGCACCCCACGAGAGAGGTCCTCGACAGTTTTACTGAAGATCTTTTTTACCTGAGTCTCGCGAAGTGTTGCATCACGAGGTCAAAAGGGACGGTAACAATTTAACTCTCAAGAACACTGGTTAACAATGGTAGAAAACTTTGACTTATGTTATTGATCTCGGTGGCTGACTTGATTACAATAATAGAGAAGCCCTATTTATATAGGCAAACTCTAATTCTAGATATAAGGAAATGATAATATATTTTTCCTTATATCTTTAACTTAATATAAACATGGTAAAGAAATATTCTTTTTATATTATCTCTTTGATCACGATGCAGCAACCAAGGTTGGGCTATAAGCCCTCCTAGGTCGCGAAAGCGTGGCTAGGCTGGGGCCACAAGCACCCACTCAAGCCATGAAACCACACAACCTAGACTCGGCTGGGTTGGGGCCGACGAGCACCCACCCAAGCAAGGAATACGGGTCAGCGTAGTTGGACTGGGATGTAAGCACCTCCTAGGTAGCGGATAGCAACGCTGGGCTGGGGGCCAAAATTAAGCTTCCACCCAAACGACATGCGAAAAGACTCTGGGAGGGTTATTACACTCTCCCAGGTCGCGACCCGTGTGGATTTTATTGCTTACATATGAGATGTTGTGAAAACTTGAAACAAGTACTGAATAGGCTAAGTGTCTTTTCATATAGTGCAAGAATCAAGTGAAAAAAAAGAAAGGCAAACGAGAAATGCTTCTCGAGGGTGACCAGGGGCCATATAACAATCATTGCCCAGGTACGAATCTTGTCAACGTTCATAGCGCCGGACAATTAAGACGCACGCGTGTTATTAATTGACCGCTCTATAAAGAAAATCCTCGCAAGGCAAGCAAGAAAATAGCATGATCAGTAGAAACTGAGAATAAATGAGCAAAGAAGCTAAACAACACGCGACTACTCCTGAGGCTATAATACACCCACAGCCCAGGTAAGACTCTCTCCTATTTCCATAAAGTCAATAAGAAAATTCCAATAACCTAAGAGTGGATTTGACAATCACAGGACAAACCTCACGAGCTACAATAGGAAACAGGCCCGGAAAAGAAAACCCTATCGTTGGCTAATATGTACGCAATGATCAAGTATAATATTTGTGTGAAAGCTTGTCCTACGGTTTCGCGAGCTTTGTCGTTGTTCTAACAATGCATGGTGCGTATTTTCAACAAAATGCAAGGTTTTCTGAGAGAAGCAAGCCGCAGAACATGAAGTTGTTTTCCTGTTTAGAGAACTATGATTTTAAATGTAAACCAATGAAGACGTTTTTGTTATGCTTTATAGTTGAAGGGATCTTAGTTTAAATGTGGTTTCATTCTTTATTTTCGAAGTTTAAACTATTATTCGTCGCGACAACGAAAGTATCTATCTCTCGAATATCATTATTCTCGCAAGCCTCAAGCCTCCCGAGAATAAGGAGGAGGAGGAGGAGGGGATAGATTAAGGGTACTCGATTCAAGCTAAACGCAAAGCAGCTGGAGCTGAGACACCGCCAGGATTCCAAAAGTTACAACCAGAGTAATGCAATATTTAAAAGCATCTAAGAAACATGATTCTTGGTATCATGGTGACTTATGACAAAAAGAAGTACATGAAAAATCCAGCAACATATGTTTCAACAAACCCTATAAGCACGTTTACTGACGTGGAGCCGATTCTCGAGGCCCGATATATTAACCCTCGCGAGGCCTAGATAAGGTCCAAACCCGCGATCTCATTCCGAATCAAGCAAGGCCCAAGGAAGGAGAGGCATCCCACGAGAGATAAGGTCCATGTGGATAGGCCCAAAAGCTCGTCAGAAAGTGTAACAACCCGGGTAATGAATTAAATGGGACCCACGTGAGGGTATAAATCTCTAACAGAAAGGAGAGCGAAGAATCTTCTTCCTTTTTCCCAAGAAATCATCTCTGAAAATTGAGAAAGAAAACACAGAAGCAAAGAGAGCTCGAAAGCTTGCTTCATTCTATCCCTTTTAGTGAAAGTTTGGATGATCGACACTTGGATTACGACTCTCGGTGCCGAGCTCGTGCTTTGAGTGTGAGAATTGTCTCATTATGAGGTAATTTGTGTTGAAAGATTGTAGCAGCTTGTAAGGCTCGTTTATGGCTTTTGCGTGATTGTTTTTCTTACTCTTTTATATTGTTTTTTTTTTTGCCTTTGGGCGTTGCTTTGTACCTTGCGATTCACCTTTTGTGCTCAATTACTTACTTGGGCGTCGGAGAGCCAAATTCAGGGAATCAACCCTCCTGATTTGGTTGTGCAAATTCAAAGGAACTCAAGAACAAATTGAAGGAAGCAAAGAAGGAGCTAGAAGACGTACTTTGATCGAGCGAGATTGAGATTCCAAGACAAACGGTGTGGTGAAGAGGTCCTTGATAGTTTTACTGAAGATCCTTTTGATTCGATCCCCGTAAAGTGTTGCGTCGTAAAGTGTTGCGTCGTAAAGTGTTGCGTCGCGAGATTTGCAAGCATCGCGAGGTCTACATTTCTAGGATCCAACATGATTGGCATCGTGAGGTCTGCATTTATAGACTCCAACATTATTGGCCACATAGCGTTTGTCGCTACTTGAAAAAAGGTGTGAAAGGTTAGCATTACATTAGCATGCCAATGTCATCGAACAATGAACACTGATCCGGTCAATTTCAACGAGTTAGGTGATGACAAATTGGACCCGGCTAAAATTTGCTTCCCAAAGCTTTAATCAGTCATTTTTTGAAATATCAATACAAAACATTCAAGAAAGATTGTCAAAATTTGGCATAACAACAAGAATAATGTTATTACTCGAACATATAGTTTCAGATCCAGCAAGTGAGTTGCTACAGCATCAGACAGCACTCACCTCCTGTAATTTCCACCTCTTCCACCACGGCCTCTCCCACGACCTCTACCACCACCTCTTGCAGGTTGATCACGCGATAATTTCATGTTTTCAGGCAGAGGAAGAATGTGATCGACGCACTTTCTGAAGCTGAAATCATCAACCGATTGATCTTCACGTACAATGAAGAAACAACGGCTTTTGTATTCTGGATGGAAACGAATCTGGAATGCTTTAGCTCCAACGCCTATCTTGTTTTCTGGGTCTGAATGGCCCTTCTTGATTAAGTCCAGGAGTACCAGATGTTCATACTGCAATGGTGCATAAATAAACTTGTTAATGAGATCAACAACATAAAAATGAGGGATTTCTTCTAGCAATTCTATTAAGTAAAATTATGTCAACTGCTCAAACATAATTCAAGAGGAATTTACAGGACTGATAACTCATCTGACGAATGACCAAACCAGGGAAGAATAAACATAACATGTTAACAACGGGAAAAAGGAAGTACAAAACTAATCAAGAATGTGAAGAAACCATAAAGATGTTGATGGTGCTTTTATAGGCATTTTATGACAGTTATTCATGGGTACTTAATATGATAGTACCAACTGAATACTGCAAATACCAACCATATAGCTTCAAGAACCCCATATGGTGTCATCTTCTACTCTGCTACTCGAATGTAAAAAAATTGGAAAGAACCCCACACTTCATACACAATTAGACCTGGAATATCTGTTCACTTTGTTACCTCAAAGAATTAATCTTCTAATCTACACTAACTGCAAGTTTACTCGAAGACTAGAGAACAATAAATACCTTGTTAGCATCAGTATTAGGAGCCCAGTTATGAAGAAACTTGAAAAAGTACTCATACATCTCCATTGAAGACTTGAAAGTCTTCGGACCAAGGCTAACCGGACCCGACTTCTCCTCCTCCGCTTCTGCTTCGCTCTCATCATCAACCTTCTGCTTCTTCGAGGCGTCAGTGTCCCCCGACTCGTCTCCTTCCCTGCTTCGCTTCGTCTCGCAGTCTCCGTTGACAGACATGTTCTCCGCCGCCGCCGGGGCTTGGTTGTCGGTGGTAATTTCAGTCTCTGACACCATGGCTAATATCTAGGGTTTACAAAGCTCTCTCCGCTAATGCAATTTTGCTTGCAAACGATGATTAACGAATTTTGCGGGAAGTAGGAGAAAGGAAATCGTTATAATTTATTGGGCCTGGGCCGACTTTAATTGGGATCATTATGGGCCGATACTAATCAATGATCGTGAATATTACAGATTTATATTTGAAGATATCGTATAATTTTTCTGCAGTCAAGACAAGATTGCATATGAAGTCTATGAAGAACATGTAATCTATGTGTTGGACCCGGTTCTCAGGTCAAGAGCGAACCCGGTTCGCGACGGCTCGGTGAACCGCGAAAGCCCATTGTGCCAATGAGAGGATCAAGTAGGAAAGTCCAGTAAGCGGCCCAATAAGCAAAATAGGCAAGATCGGATAAAGTGGGGCCCGCGACCTGATTATAAATCGTAACAGAAAGGAGAGAGAAAACATCTTTTGGGCAATTGAGCACTTTTTTCCTTGAGCAAGAGAGAATCACGCAGAAGACGAAACCTTCCTCTCGGAATCGTCTTCTTCGTCCCGATTCATCTTCATTCATAGAGAATCGGATGATCAGTACTTGGATCTTGACTCTCGGTACTGCATTCGTGCTTTTGGTGTAAGAATCGTGATGTTTGGTTAAGAATCACTATTTTACTGTTTCATTGAGCTGGTTCGTGAGGTTTCAATGGTTTGAAAGTGTATTTTGATCGTTATCTTCTTCTGTTTGGTTATACTTTGGTGTTATTTGGGTTCATTACTCTGTTCTGCTTGCGATCAATACTGACTTGGGCGTCGGAGAGCCAAATCTGGAGGTTCATCCTTTCGGTTTGGTTGTGCAGGTGTTTCGGAGATGAAGAACACGAAGAACAATGCAGAAAGTTATGTTTTGATCCAAAAGAAGACGAAGTTCAAGTTGTTGCTCCAGTTGGCGTAAAGGAGGTCTCCAGTACTTGAAGATATTTTACTGGCCAGATCTCGCGAGGTGTTGATTGCGAAATCGCGAACACCTGGGCTCCAACACTATGAGTGCTACATGCCTAAAAGATAACACTTCATTTAGTTATATGAGGAATGTTGATGCTCGGATGCATGGTCTATGTAAACTGGTTGTGCTCATATTTTAAAAAGTCTTCGTCGAGGGTCGTTGGACCTCATCTAAAGATTCTAAACGCTAGACGGTCATCTTTTGTTTGACTAATGTATTATATCCTCCTCGTCTAGACCTCATCTAGTTGTCTAGATGCTATGCTCTCTTCTTTATCGCTCAACTATCATGTAACAACTTCTTGAAAATTGAATGTGCTGCATGATTCTTATGTTCGAAAGATTAGCACAAATCAATCCCGACATTACAAAATCCGGTGTGGTAGCAAGACTTTTCAAAAACATCACATGGTAACCTCTATTATTGGTTTTTGTTAGTTGTTGTGCACTGAAATTGGCAAAGCAAGTTTTCGATTAAATGAAAAACAAAAAACTTGTTTTCTCGCGCTTTATTAAACTCTTGTTCTCTTTAAGCGAAACCATTATTACCATTGAGTCTCGTCGGTTATTGGTTGTTACTTGTTTTGACTTATGTGTTAATTTTTATAAATGACAAGCACGTCGTTTTCAAATGGCCTTGATCATAACAAATTGTCACGGTGCGTCAAACTCTCCAAGAAGCACTCTACCACTGAAGGAAGCTCCAGGGACATTAGACCAATAGTAATCCATGACTAAAGCTTCTTCAACGATCGTCTAAATCAACCAGAAGACAACGTTTAGACCATTATATGTCACTAACTTTATAAGAGCACAAACAAGTAGAGTACATAATAGTGTCGCTTGTATAGAGTGTAGAGAGATGAGAAGTCGAAGAGAAAGTAAATAAGGAAGCAATGGCAGACACCGTAAATATAGGAAATAGCTCAAGGGCATTTAGGTCCACCCCTCTTAGTCTTCCAGTTGTTGTAGCAAGGGCAGAATTGCTTGTTCCCGTAATACCCCGGCGGCACACACATACATTTCCTGCAACACTTTTGGCAGAAGAACATGCAAGGCTTGTGATACTGCGTTTGCCCGCATCTCCTCGCACATTGCGAAGGGCATTCTGGTCATTTCACACCACACTCTTAGTCTTAGCCACCACTACTCATAAAATTAATTACCAAAACTTGAACGTAATTAATTTTACACTTACGAGATTGGGGTACACTTCCTGATCCGTATTGTCCCCTGCCCAAAACCTGTACAAATTACAACACATTCTCGTTTTTAGTGCATGGCATTTTGAAGATTGACAATTTTGTGTATGGGTTTATCTTACCTGAGATGCGAGCATGGAGAAGGCGAGGAGGGCGAGGAGGAGGACGAGAGAAAGAGATTTAGTGGTGTTCATGGCTATGGCTTCTTGAGTTTCAGTAAATGGAATATGGCTTCTATAAATAGAGGAATTAATTTTGAGCCATGATTTCAGCCACCTTCTCCGTTTCAGATTACCGCTTCTGGGTCCCACTTATATTTTGTTTTTTCACCTAAAAATTCAACAAAATCACATGCACCAACATTACAAATTGATGATAAAAACATATGGCATGATCGAACCTCCTCCTCCTCCTCCTCCTATAAGTTCATTTAACAAAAAGAAAGGTTGGAAAGGGACATTTACGGTATTCAACAGTCCGTTCACCGTTGTTTGCGGTATGTTACTCACACGCGACGTAATTTAAGGGCCGTAGTAGGACCTTCAAGATAATTACGTTCAGGATTCAACCAAATTCCGTTGCTTTTTTCTTACTTTATTTTATAGATGCATGTCTGCCATTTTTATTTTTATATCTATACAAAGAGCGTTACTAATTTTATCATAGATTTGTGAATGTCACACATGAATGCAAAATGCATGATATATAATGTTTTATGATCCACTCACATCATGGTTTATGATGCACACATACAATGGTTTTGGCAAGAAGAATTATTCACAAAAAATGGCGTGAATCAAAATTGTTTTGAATTCGTATTTAAAACTTCCGTTGACTCTTTCAAAATTGTTTTGTAACTGCCCTGGTTTAATGCCATTTTACAAGTTTTGTGATATGGAGTTAGTGCTCCAGATTTGCAGTTTCATCTCCTTAAATTGAGATTCATTCTGCTGAAGAAATACACAGAAAAAACAGTCTTCTTCCTCCTCCTAAAATCTCTTTCGTTATGAGCATACCCGTTTGATTCCAGTCCTTCGAAGTAGCCCTACATTCTGTTCTGATTTCTACCAACAATTTAGAAGCGAGTTTATTTTGAAATCAGAATGGCGATGTACTTCAAGCCGATGTTGGATCTGTCGAAGCTCGAACCTCTTGACGGGACGAACTACAAGAGGTGGTCTCAGAAGATGCTGATTTTCTTCGAGCAACTGGAGGTCGACTACGTTCTCCTCCAACAGCCTCCGGTTTTCGAAGGATCCGTTGTTCAAAACACTCCTGGAATGGACAGAACTCCGTCTCCTGGCGCAACATTAGTCACGGTGGACGAAGCAACCATGAAGAAGTACAAATATGACAATAAGACGACTTTTGGTCACATGCTCAGCCACGTTACCAACCCGATCTGCTTGCTTCCCACAAATCTGCAAAGGTGATGTGGGATCTCCTGGAGGCAAAATATTCAACTGATGATGCAAGAAAGAAGAAGTATGTCTGCGGGAAATTTATGCAGTTCAAGATGGTGGACGACAAGCCAATCATGGCTCAAGTCCATGAGTACGAGAATCTGGTGGCTGACATCTTGGCTGAAGGGATGAAAATGTGTGAAGTCCTGCAGGCCAACTTCTTGATCGAGAAGCTTCCAGATTCTTGGTCTGGTTACCGTAATCAATTGAAGCACAAGAAGAAGGATTTAACCCTTCTCGAACTAGTCAACCACATGAAGATTGAAGAGGCAAATCGCCTCAAAGATAAGCCTGTTTCTAAAGGTTCTGATAATTCGGTTAAGGCTAATCGTGTGGAATCTTCTGAAAATTCTGACAGGTTCAAGAAGAAGGACAAAAAGGAGAATTTCAAGAAAGACAAGGTGCAGAACAAGAGGGCTCCTAACTTCAAGAAGAAAGGGAAGCCCCAGAACAACAATCAAGGTTGTTTCGTATGTGGCAAGATGGGACATCGAGCCTATCAATGCTACGACCGAGCTGACAACCAAAAGGATGCACCGAAACCTAAGAAGGACAAGACCAAACCTCAAGCCAACATTGCTGAAGGGTCTGACGATCTAATCGCCATGATCACAACTGCTGAAGCCAACCATGTAGCTGAGAAGGTCGAGTGGTTGATTGACACAGGAGCAACTAAGCATTTTTGTGCTGACAGGTCGTTATTTGCTGAATTTGATCAAGTCTACATGGGAAATTCAAGTATCTCTCAGGTGCTGGGAAAAGGGAAGGTGTCTCTGAAGCTCACTTCAGGGAAGTCTCTTACACTGCAGAATGTTTTATACGTGCCATCTCTGCGTAGGAATTTAATTTCGTCTCCTTTACTTGAAATTGCTGGCATAAAACAAGTGATTGAATCTGGAAAAATAGTTTTAACCAAGAATGGTGAAAGAACAACCTTATAAGGCAGAAGTAGAAAACCAATTGAATCGGAAAATCAAAAGGATTAGATCTGATAGAGGTGGTGAATACATCACCAACTCGTGGAAGGAATTCTGTGAGAACAATGGCATAAATCATGAATTTATAGCTCCATACAGCCCACAACAAAATGGTATAGCAGAAAGGAAAAACAGAACTTTGAAAGAAATTATGAATGCTTTACTTTCAAGTTCTGGTTTACCTGACAACATGTGGGGTGAAGCTGTATTAACTGCCAATCATATTCTCAACAGAGTTTCACATAAAAAGCTAGACAAAACACCTTACGAATTATGGAGAGGGCATGCGCCTAATATGAAATTTCTTAAAGTGTGGGGGTGTCTAGCTAAGGTGGGATTACCTACTTTTAAAGTTGATGCAATCGGATCTAAGACCTTTGATGTTGTGTTTATAGGTTATGCTAGAAATAGTGCAGCTTATCGATTTATGGTTTTGAGTGATCGTTCATTGTGTGAATATCGAGATGCTGAATTTTTTGAGCATATTTTTCCTTTAAAGAAAAATGACGTGCAAGTTGATTCTTTGCCTAGTAGTGTTGCATCTTCTTCTATAACCTTACCTTCTATGCCTATTCATGAAATTGAACCTAGGAAGAGTAAAAGACAGAAAAGAAAAACTAGCTTTGGTCCTAGTTTTGTGACTGCATTCTTGATTGAACTCCATGATCTAGATGTGTTGAATGATACATTTGTTAGTGTGCATATGCTAGAGGATGACCCTAAGACATATGATGAAGCTGTAAGATCATTGGATGCTAGTTTTTGGAAAGATGCAATTAACAGTGAAATAGAATCTATCATGTCAAATCACACATGGGAACTAGTTGATTTACCTAAGGGAAATAAGGTCATTGGTTGTAAGTGGATCTTTAAGAGAATACTTAAGACAGATGGTTCTATAGAAAGGTATAAGGCGAGACTAGTTATTAAAGATTTCACTCAAAAATATGGAATTGACTTCTTTGACACTTACTCTCCTGTCACTAAGATTTCCACCATACGTGCATTGTTTGCTTTAGCTTCTAGCTATAAGTTATTGGTACATCAGATGGATGTTAAAACTGCATTTTTAAATGGTGATCTTAATGAAGAGATTTATATGGAACAACCTCCAGGGTGCGTGGTTCCTGGACTAGAGAACAAGGTGTGCAGGCTCAAGAAGTCACTCTATGGTTTGAAGCAAGCGCCAAAGCAATGGTATGATAAGTTTCATAAGACTATTCTAAGCTTTAGGTTTCAAGTCTATGGGTCTGATGCATGTGTGTATTCAAAGATGTTTGGTGCTGATTGTGTGATTATATGTCTTTATGTTGATGACATGTTATTATTTGAAACACATATTAATGCTAGAAATTTGACCAAACTATATTTATCCTCTCAATTTGATATGAAAGACTTAGGTGAAGCTGATGTTATTCTAGGTGTTAAAGTAACTAGAACCGAAAGTGGCTTCATTTTATCTCAACCTCATTATGTAGAGAAAGTGTTAAAGAAATTTAATCATTTTGATGTGGTGCCAGTTAGAACTCCCTTTGACTCTAGCATGCAATTAAAGAAAAACCAAGGTGACAATGTTTCACCAAGTGAGTATTCTAAAGTAATTGGAAGTTTGATGTTTTTGATGAACTGTACTCGGCCCGATATTGATTATGTTGTTAGTAGACTTAGTCGGTATATTCATAACCCTAGTAAAGATCATTGGGGTGCACTTAACAGATTATTGAGATATCTGAAAGGCACTATGGATTGGGGTTTACATTATGTTGGTTATCCTAAAGTGTTAGAGGGATATTGTGATGCAAATTGGGTAACCGATGATAAAGTAGTTAACTCCACTAGTGGTTATGTGTTTACATTATGTGGTGGTGCTATTTCTCGGAAGTCTTCTAAACAGACTTGTATAGCTAGATCTACTATGGAGTATGAGTTTATAGCTCTAGATTTAGCAAGTCAAGAGGCCGAGTGGTTAAGAAGTTTACTGGCTGACTTACCACTGTGGGGGCGCCCAGCTCCCCCTATATCTCTACATTGTGACTCTCAAGTTGCGATTTGCATAGCAAACAGTAATGCCTATAATGGCAAGAAGAGACACATTCGGATTAGACATGCGTCTGTGAGACAATTGATCACGAATGGAGTATTCAGCTTGGAGTATGTGAGATCTGAGAGGAACAATGCAGATCCTTTGACTAAGGGACTAAATAGAAGATTAGTTCTTGACACGTCGAAGGGAATGGGTCTAAAACCCGTGAGATGAGGAATTCTTGGTGGATCCACGTTGTGGTCAAACGAAGCCTTGAAAAGACTCATGTGATGTTACACTACATCCCATTCTATGACAAATGTATTGTAGAGGATGAGCTTTAGCTCTTAATGAACTCATAGCCCAGAATATGGGTTGTCCTTTCAGACGGACTTGATGAGCTCACCGATGATTTGAGAGGTTGAGTTATTTAACTCTTAATGACTTCATAACCCATATAGGGTGGTCCCTTGGAGACAGGACTTGATGGAGTCACCTACAGGAGTGTGAAGGGCTAGCCACCTTCTATGAAAGTATTCGGGTAATCTTTCTAGAGCACTCTTTAGCATCCCAAGGAAGATTTGGCTATCTTAGAGAAATGATTGAGGAATCAACTGGATTTTAGGCAATTGTGTTATTAAGAACAATCCTTGAACGAGAGAGTTCCAGATTTGTTCACTCTTTTCGTGAAGGGATCACTTGATTTCACTATGTGTTGGTTCAAGTCGTAAGACACCAGCACTTAAGCTTCAAACCTTACATATGCTCAGAACTTGTTTTTAACTACATTTTTGAAAAAAAAAACTATTTCTGTACTGTGGGGGATTGTGAGAGTACAGAAGAGTGAAATGAGGTTTTGGGTTTTTCCATTGTCCCACATCGACTAGGAGGGAGTATATTATACACTATATATATTGGGTATTACTTTAGAGGGTTAGTTGAGTTAGAAAGGAGTCCCCCTCGCGCGCGCCGCCGCCGCCGTCCGTCCGTTCCGGTCCGGTCCGGTCCGTGTTCGTGGCATGTGCGCGGTGTGGTTGGGTGGGTCTTACTTTTTCCGAGTCAAATTAATGTTTGGGCTCTCGGAGTATCCGAACGTAAATTAATTGCGCATCAGATTCTTCCGATTTGTTTTGAATTCGTATTTAAAACTTTCGTTGACTCTTTCAAAATTGTTTTGTAACTGCCCTGGTTTAATGCCATTTTACACGTTTTGTGATGTGGAGTTAGTGCTCCAGATTTGCAGTTTCATCTCCTTAAATTGAGATTTATTCTGATGAAGAAATACACAGAAAAAACAGTCTTCTTCCTCCTCCTAAAATCTATTTTGTTCTGAGCATACCCGTTTGATTTCAGTCCTTCATTGGCGAGAGCCCGCGATCGGAGGACGCTGTGATAACCTTGGGGGGCGACGCTTGTCTGACTGTGCTCCGGTGGTCAGGGCGAATTCGCTTCTAAGGCAGCGGCTCACGTACCGCGACGCAACAAGTTTTCGGTTCCTGTTTTTTGCAAAGGTTTTCGAAGTAGCCCTACATTCTGTTCTGATTTCTACCAACAACGATAAAAGTTGTACACATGCAATATCAATGTAAATTTCCGCGATGTTGATGGCTCTTGGCTCCTTGATTTTGTGCACATTAGGTCCCTGCCTCAAAGCTTTGGGGTATTATGATGGATCTTAACATTGCTTGGAATAGAGGAAATAAAAAGGTTTATACACGCAATTGTTGTTAAGTAAATATGTGGATCCTTGTCACTTATTCGCTAACCTTATACTCCCTCCGTCCCATATTGTTCTTCCCATTTCAAATAGTGCACACTATTCACGGTTGAAGAGAATCTTCTCGTTTTATCTTGATATATAAGAAAATATATAGTCATGTGGGATCTTGTTTGATTCGTATTAATGCGTACTTTAATAATATCAAATTTTAATTATTTATATTAACATACAACGAGAGATATTAAGGATACAAAACATGTCTCGGCAAATGTGTCGTTGAAGAAATGAGAAGAACATTTTGGGACGGAGGGAGTATGTCATGGCAAGAGGCTTCACTTATAGGGATTGGTGTCATTTCCACCATGTTTTCCACGAAGCTAATACGGTCGCTCCTTCTTTTCGTTTTCTCTTGGTGTTCATGTTTTGAATTCAGCTCCATTGAAGGCCTTAGCTTGGATGTTGTTTAAGGATGATATTAGGGATAGGACAACATCCGAATTGCTCCCGGAAAGTCCATTTTATGAAGTTCTCCAAGGGTGTTGCCTCTCGTTCATGATTTTTTTTTACATCAATCTGTGAATTAAAATGTGCGATTATGAGAAGTGTCGATGTGGTATTATATATACACTCAAGAAGAAAGATGTGTTATGTGTTAACTCATATATATGTGGCTACAAGATTACATCAATGATTTTGTTATTAGTTGCATTTTGTTAAATCTGGTATATTTGGAATGTTAGGGACATTGCTACTTTGACATAGAAGCAAGGACTTTTTGTGTATCGGTAATTGCATACGATCATTTTTTGGGGAGCAAAATTGCATACGTTCATTGAAATGTGAACTAGCTAGACGGTCTCATTTCTCATGTACCATATAGAAAAGTATATGGCTGTTTTCCGATACGATATTCACTAACTATTTATACTCAAGATAACATTTTGGTGAGAATAAACCTTACGTTATAAAATGTTAAATGTGCGCGTTCATAAATAACAAACTAATATTCATATTTTGGACGGTCATTATAATCTGATCATGTTATGTTCATGTCATTTTCAACAAAACGAACAAATAATTTACAGAAATTATAAGATTGTCATTGCGATGTGTAATTTGTGAATGTGAGCGCTTCACATTTCGAACAATAACTTATTTCCTATCAGAACATTCCTCACCTATTTAATTTGTTTAAGATCACTACAATTCTACAATCAAATAATCAATGTATCAATGTATAATTATTAAAACAAAACTTTATACTCACCAATTAGCTATGTCATGTCATATGACTCGTGTCATTTAAAAAAAATTATTTATTTAAAAACTATTATCCTAACTCGATTAACGTTTTTTTATCCTATGTCTTAAAGGCTTCATGATAAACATACTAATTAGAAAAACTGCTACCCTAAATTAAAAATTTATAAACACAAAAAAATTATAATTTCATAAATTAGTAAACTCAACAATCTTTCCATTATGAACTTCTTAACATATGCCCTAAATTAGTAAACTCAGCAATCGTTCTATTAATATCATTTTCTTATTTTAACACAAATCAATTAAAAAATATATATAAACAAAGATCATTATCCTAAATTTTTTGATATGTTTTCCTTATTTGAAGAATACCAGTTAAATAGATTATGCAAATTCTATGTGTTCATAAATTTCACTATTTATTTTTATTTAAATAGTTTTGATTTAAAAAATAATAAAAATAAAAATAACTAAATATAACATATTTTTATTATGTAGTTTCTATGTGTTTACAAATTATACATACAATTATAAAAAATTATTTTGTAATTTCGCGCATGACGCTGAAATGAAAATTAGAGAAAAGTTCGCGTAGGAAGAAAGCTTAATGTAGGAAAAAAGAAGCGTAGACGCTCACAGATAACAAGCTAATATTCATATTTTAGATGATAATGATTATAATCTGGGCGTTGAAATTTTTGAACTATTTAAATGAGGCGCACGAGGACAATTTTATAATTTCTGTAAACAATGTGTGTTTTTTTAAATGATCAAAATGGACCAGAAGGTTATAATTTCTGTAAACAATGAGGCGCACAATGACAATTTTAAATGAGGCCATCGAAGCGTTTGTTTTTTTTTTTAGCAGAATATCTATCTTATATATTAAAGTTGAGTCCTTTTGAGCTCGTAGAGTGAGTTTAAGAAAGTTGTTAGGCTATTTATTTATTTTTTAAAAACTTTATTAACATATTACTCCCTCCGTCCCTTAATGATCTTCCCATTTGCTTTTGACACATTTGTCGAGACACATTTTGTAACGTTAATATCTCTAAATATACGATGATAAAAATTATAATTTTTAATATTCTCAAAATACTCATTGAGACGAATCAAACAAGATCTCACATGTCTATATTTATTTCTATATATTGAAAGAAAACGAGAAGATTCTCTCGGTTTGTGAATAGTGTCGAAAAAGCAAATGAGCCTTATATTAGGGGACAAAGGGAGTAACAAATTACATTAAGAAAAATAAAAAACATTAATTTAAAGCAAATTATTTTCTAGGTTTAAGTAAACTTAATCTATCTAATTATTATTCATCTATTTTATTTTTGATATATAATGAAATTTGAACAGATATAAAATTATAAATATCTAAACACTAAAAATTTGATAGTTAACCAATGAAAAAACACATAAATATATTTTATCTGTTATATATATTTATTGAGGCTGTAGCAATATAAAATACTATAAATTATATTAAACATATATCAAAATCGATTATAAAATCATTTTTAAGTAATTATATAAATATATCCATATGCCATGCACGGGTCTTGCACTAGTTGTCTTGTTATATATGAAAATAAACGCTTTACTTTTCAGAGGTTAAACTATGGTCATATCATAACTTTTGGGTTAGATTCGGGTGAGGACACCCTCTAGTGTTAAAAATAAGGATAAACTCGGATGGAGTTTGATCCAACAGCCCACAATCAACACTGCAAAACACACGCTTATATATCTCTCTCTCCTTTCACTTTCTTCCTCACACTATTCACGCTCAAGCCAAAATCGCTCCTCTTCCAAACCTCCCTCCTTAACATCAAATTCCAAATCCATGGTCATGGAGACGAATCTGATGTGAGCTCGCGAGTTTTGTAGCTTTCTCTAATTGAAGGTCTCGTTCCCACCGTTGGAGTAGATAGAAGAAAACCTCCAGATCTGATAATATGAGAATCCAAAAATTAGGGATTTGAAAGTTTTCAAAGATGGATTTCAATTTCGGCGTTATAGATTCGGTCGGTGCTTCTCTCCATTACTAAGGTCGTCGGATTGGTCCTCCTTACTTTAGAATTTCCTTGTTGATGCTCAATTTGTTTGAGATGTTCATATCTACTCTCGTTTTTCTTTTCTCGATTTGATATATTTTAGTGCATCATTGACTATCTGAATCTCGTGTTCATTACAAAGAACATGAGTGTTCATCACAAAATACGTATGTGTTCATCACAAAATACGTATGTGTTCATATAATAATGCTTCAACGTGCATACAATGAATTTGATAGATTTTTTCTTCTCTTGTGTTTATTATTAATATGAGTGTGTTCATCATTATACGTGTTTGAGTGTATATACAATTGCTTTTGTGTTAAGCAAGATAACATTTTCATGTGATCTTGAGTTCATTAGGAGATATATGAAATCCACATGTGAACTTGTGTTCATTAGAAAGGGTATGTATTTCAACATTATGTGTGTTTTTATTTATAGACTAATGCATTTATGTTCAATGATACATACATAAACCAAAGCTCAACATGAATGAATATCTTATTTATTTATAAAAGACTCATGTGTTCATATAAAAATATTGGTGTGTGCATTAAAAATTACTTATGTGTTCATAATGAAATGAATATGTTGTCTCTAACAGGTGTAGAGTCATCACAAAAAGCAAGAGATAAATGCAGAACACATCTCAATCTCCAAGATGAAAAGGTGGTAAGAATAATGAATACTTGTGTTCATCGTTATATACTGTTGTGTTCATTTCAGATTTTGCTCGTGTTCATTTCCCTGATATACTTGTGTTCGTCAATAAATCTATATGTGCGCAAATTCTAATGCTTCTATGTGTTTAATATACAAATTCATTATTGGATTCACCTGAGGTTGAAGAAGAAAATCCTCTTGCTATGATTATCATACTAATAATTCATAACGTTACAAAATAAGAGAAGAACAATGTCATATTTCATAAAATAATTAATTCATTACTTTTACAATATAGAATGTCATATTTCATAACATTATGAAATTATTATATTTCATAACGTTATAAAATTTCATTAATTTCATAACGTTACGAATAAATTAATTAATTTCATAATGTTACCAAATAATATAATTTTATAACGTGACGCAATAAATTACTTAATTTTATAACGTTACGCAATAAATTACTTAATTTCATAACGTTACCATATAAATTAATTTCATAATGTTATAAAATAAATTAAATAAATTGATAACGTTACGAAATTTATTTAAATATTTCATAACGTTATCAAATATTATTAAATTCATAACGTTACGAAATTAAATAACTAATTTCATAACATTATCAATTTAATAAATTAATCAAATTAAATAAATTGATAACGTTATGAAATTAAATAACTAATTTCATAACGTTATAAATTTAATAAATTAATTAAATAAAATAAATTGATAACGTTACGAAATTTATTTAAAAATTTCATAACGTTATCAAATATTATTAAATTCATAACGTTATGAAATTAAATAACTAATTTCACAACGTTATAAATTTAATAAATTAATTAAATTAAATAAATTGATAACGTTACGAAATTTATTTAAAAATTTCATAACGTTATCAAATATTATTAAATTCATAACGTTATGAAATTACTTATTAAATAATTTCATAACGTTACGAAATAAAATAATTAAACTATTTAAAAACATTACAAAAGTAGTAGAATATTTAATAATAATACATACTTGATGTAGATCTACGGGAGTCGAAAAAGCTTCCGGTTGCGCCTCGGTTTGAGAATTCAACCTTCTATTTGCTCGAGTAGCGTACCCGGGACCGACGTTTTGGACGGGTCGCTTTCGGTTTCTTGGCCTCGGAGCGGGTTGGGCTGCTGGTATCGGGTCGGGTCGGGCTTCAGGAATCGGGTCGGGTCGGGCTGTGGGTACGGGATCTCGTCGGGCTCGGGATTTTGGCCGGTTCCGGGCACCACCACTGTAAATCAGTGCCGTCGGCGGGAAGCTTGGACCTTCGTCTCCGACCGGATTTTTGGGCCCAGAAGATGCGGCTTGCTCGGGGGAGCTCGAATCCATCATCAATTTGTAGATTTGGTGGCTTAATCGACGGGAAATTGGACGGAGGAAGAAGAAGTGCGGCGGCGGAGGAAAAATCGCAGAAAGAGGGAAGGAGGAAGAAAGGTCGGGAATATAACCTAAATTGGTGCGGTAACACTTACCGCACCAATTTATGATTTTTTAATTACTTAAAACTGGTGCGGTAACCCTTACAGCACCAGTTTATATATTTTTTTAATATATTAAACCTGTGCGGTAAGTGTTACCGCACAGGATATTAGTATTTTAATACTTTTTTTAAAAAAATTATTAATTAAAAAAAATAAAATTCATGTGCGGTAAGAGTTACCGCACAGGTTTTTCAGAAGTTAAATTTTTTTTGGGATTAATCTCGTATTAACTGTGTGCGTTAAATGTTAACGCACAGATCTGTGCGGTAATTCTTACCGCACCAGCGTCGTATAGGTTTCAGAAAAAATTCCAACAATGTCCCGGACTCCTTTGGTGCGGTAAGCCTTAACGCATAGATGTGTACTGCAACTGTTACCGCACAGAATAGTGTGCATTTAGCAAAAAAAACGTGTGCATATAGACCAAGCCTATGCACGGTAAAAATAATTCAAATCCTAATTAATAAAAACATTACAATATTAGCTCAACTTATGGTTTATTTCCAAAATTCCAAACCTTGCGGCGGTAGGAAATGATTCAAATTACGAGCCAGAGAAAAGAATATTAAATAACTGCATTCAGAATAATATAAAGTCCCCATCCACAGAAGGATCTAGAAACCCTAAACAACTCCATATAAATAACGTTCTGCTCGACATCTCTGTCTTTCGCCTCCTTGCTAACATTTCTCTGATCCCTTTCTCGCTTCGTTTGATCTCCGACGAACGTATCTTCTTCTTTGAGTTTCCGATAGAGCGACCATGTCGGATACAGAGACGTTTGCCTTCCAAGCGGAGATCAACCAGCTCCTCAGTTTGATCATTAACACCTTCTACAGCAACAAGGAGATCTTCCTTCGTGAGCTCATCAGTAACTCCTCCGATGTAAGTTTCTCTCACTCGCTCCCTCCGTTCTTCTAGATTTTGTTTAGGTCTTGTCCAGATTAAGTCATTTCGTAGGGTTGGATCTGGACATTTCGCTGTACTAGCTAGGTTTTTGTTTTGGCTTTATAAATAATCGCTGTATATTCGTGGATTGTAGTCGTGTTATATAGTTTATGAAAGAGTTGGCATCGATTGGTATGTGTGGAGTAAATGAAGTTAAGATTGAGTGAACCGCAACCAATCTATTGTTTCGGATTGTGTGCTACTGTTATGAATGTAACCAAATTTCTGCCATTGATTGTGTATCAAGTATTGAAGTCTGTTACCTTCTTTTTCTGGTACTGTAGTTGAACTACAAAGTGTTATGTAGTGTGACTGGCCCTAAAATAACTTGTTTAATTTGCCTTTCCTATTTAATTGCTTTGAGGATGTGGATGATTCCACCTGTTTAGCCCAAGTATATATGCAAGGCTTCATTAGTTGTATATGATCATATATTGTCACATGATGTTGTCTTTCTATCCTATCGTGGAGACTTAATTCTGTTTTAGCTTGACTTTTGGGGCTTCAATCTCCATCTTTTGCTAAATAGTCCTCAATCTTCATGTTATGCTAAATAGGATGAACTTTTATCTGTTGGAGTTGTTTGTAATCAGTTTTGTTACTGATTCTCTTGCAGGCTTTGGATAAAATCCGTTTTGAGAGCTTGACAGACAAGAGCAAGCTTGATGGCCAGCCTGAGCTTTTCATTCACATTGTCCCCGACAAGACCAACAACACACTTACAATCATTGACAGTGGTATTGGGATGACCAAATCTGGTATGTCATGATAGTGAAATTTTTATTCTCATTGTTCGTGGTCTTTTGATTTTGTTAGTTTATGTAATGTGAACTGATGGAAGTATATTTTTGCTTGCAGATTTGGTTAACAATCTAGGTACAATTGCTCGCTCTGGAACCAAGGAGTTCATGGAAGCCATTGCATCTGGTGCTGATGTGAGCATGATTGGTCAATTCGGTGTTGGTTTCTACTCATCATACCTGGTTGCTGAGAAGGTGGTTGTCACAACCAAGCACAATGATGATGAACAGTATGTGTGGGAATCTCAGGCTGGTGGGTCTTTCACCGTCACCCGTGATACATCTGGTGAGGTTCTAGGCAGAGGTACAAAGATGACTCTTTACCTAAAAGAGGACCAGCTAGAGTATCTCGAGGAGCGCAGGCTCAAGGATTTGGTCAAGAAGCACTCTGAGTTCATCAGCTATCCCATCTCTCTTTGGGTTGAGAAGACCATTGAGAAGGAAATCTCTGATGATGAGGACGAGGAAGAGAAGAAAGACGAAGAAGGAAAGGTAGAGGATGTTGATGAAGAAAAGGAGAAGGATGAGAAAAAGAAGAAGACCATCAAGGAGGTCTCTAACGAGTGGTCTGTGCTCAACAAGCAGAAGCCTATCTGGATGAGGAATTCTGATGAGATCACAAAGGAAGAGTATTCTGCTTTCTACAAGAGTCTCACCAATGACTGGGAAGAGCACTTGGCTGTGAAGCACTTCTCTGTTGAGGGTCAACTTGAGTTCAAGGCAGTCCTCTTTGTCCCGAAGAGGGCACCCTTCGATCTCTTTGACACAAAGAAGAAGCCAAACAACATCAAGCTATACGTCCGCCGTGTGTTCATCATGGACAACTGTGAGGATCTGATGCCAGAATACCTTGGCTTTGTTAAGGGTATTGTTGACTCTGAGGATCTCCCCCTGAACATCTCCAGAGAAATGCTCCAGCAGAACAAGATTTTGAAGGTTATCCGTAAGAACTTGGTGAAGAAGTGCATGGAGCTCTTTTTTGAGATTGCTGAGAACAAGGAAGACTACAACAAGTTCTACGAGGCTTTCTCCAAGAACCTCAAGCTCGGTATCCACGAAGACTCTCAAAACAGAACCAAGATTGCTGAGCTTCTCAGGTACCACACCACCAAGAGCGGAGAAGAGTTGACCAGCCTCAAGGACTACGTCACCAGAATGAAGGAAGGACAGAGCGACATCTACTACATCACTGGAGAGAGCAAAAAGGCAGTTGAAAACTCCCCATTCCTCGAGAGGCTTAAGAAGAAGGGATACGAGGTTATCTACATGGTTGACGCCATTGATGAGTACGCCATTGGCCAGCTCAAGGAGTTTGAAGGTAAGAAGCTGGTGTCAGCCACCAAGGAGGGTCTGAAGCTAGAGGAAACCGAGGACGAGAAACAGAAGAAGGAAGCTTTGAAGGAGAAGTTTGAAGGTCTCTGCAAGGTCATTAAGGACGTGCTCGGTGACAAGGTCGAGAAGGTCATAGTCTCCGACCGTGTTGTTGACTCCCCATGTTGTCTTGTCACTGGTGAGTACGGGTGGACTGCCAACATGGAGCGTATCATGAAGGCTCAGGCTTTGAAGGACTCTAGCATGGGAGGATACATGTCAAGCAAGAAGACCATGGAGATCAACCCAGAAAACTCCATCATGGAGGAGCTGAGAAAGAGAGCTGATGCTGACAAGAACGACAAGTCGGTTAAGGACCTTGTTCTTCTTCTGTTTGAGACCTCGCTTCTTACATCTGGATTCAGCCTGGACGAGCCCAACACGTTCGGAAACAGGATTCACAGGATGTTGAAGCTTGGACTTAGCATTGATGACGATGCTGCTGAGGACACTGACATGCCACCACTCGAAGAAGCTGACGTTGACGCCGATGGCAGCAAGATGGAGGAGGTCGACTAAGTTTTCTGTTCTGAGAGCAACTCTGCAATTCGGCCTTTTGAGTACTTTTCTACTACTATCTTTTTGCTGTTAGTTTCTTCTCTTTTTATGGGTTTTGAATGAGATTTGAGTTTTACAGTAGTACTTTGTATGGTGAACTATAACATCCGCCTATCAGTAATAGCCTATGCCTTTGATCAGTTTTTGGAGATATGGTAGTTGCGTTTTTATCTCCTGAAATTTTGGACTTCAGCTCTAACCCAAATCTACAAGTAAGGAATGTTTGTTGGGCTTTGAAAGATAGATTGAGCTCTCGCCATATCTATACCAAAACTTAGTTTTTTCATGGGTTTTTTAGGTTCGATTTGCACCGAAAGTAGGTATAATAATTTTTGAAAACGAAAGATTTTTTCATTACCATTGAAAAAGAGAGCTAAGGTGGAAAGGTTCCTCTTAGGTTTTCGGCTTGTTATCCGGATTCAAGCCATGTGTCGACATCTTAATACTTGTCGCACATTTCCACCTGATTAATAGTTCTTGTTGAGCATATAAATGTACATATTGCACTTAGGTATATAACAGAAATAACTGCAATAGGATAGGGAAAATGGATCGAAACACTTTTTTTGTCAGCTTGTTTTCTCAGACCTGATCATCCAAATAAAGTCTATTTTCCAAATGAAATTAAAATAAGAAATACAATATTCGGGAATTAAATTGACTAACAATAGTGTAATTAATGATTTTAGGTCAGTTTTCACATCATGGGCGGTGGAAATATAAAAAAAAGTTAATGTGATGGCGTGCCGATTGATTATCTTAACTTTTTTTTGGTACGATTGATTATTGATTATCTTAATTTAAAGTTATCATAGTACGGAGTAGATTTTTAGTGAACTTGACGATTTTAAATACTCGATGTGAGCGATGTGGGGCCCTCGAATTTTTTTATACGTAGTCCGTACTTAGAGACTTGGGATCATTTTTTTTTGTACCCAATAATATTGTCCGACTAACCGACTTCAACAATACCATATTGTACCCTCCGTCCCACAATGATCTTTTTTTTTCTTTTAAGCACATTTGTCGATGTGCGTTTTGTATTGTTAATATCTTTAATTATAAATTTGTAAAAATTATAAAATTTTAATATTATTAAAGTACTTGATAAGACGAATCAAACAAGACCACACATGACTATGTTTTTATTTATATATTGGCCGAAATTACGAAGATTCCTTTGAATAGTGAATAGTGTCAGGAGAGATAAACAAAAAGATAATTATGAGACGGCATGTTATTGTCAAATTTGAAGCAAAATATAATAATAAGAGCACCCGATGAGGACTTTAGTAAAGCGCTATAAGAATTAATTTAATTAAAAAGAATTAAAATCCTTTCAAAGTCCTTTATGTGAGTTTTTAAAATCAGCCAAAATCAAAACTTTGACAAAGTGATGTGGGAGCATTCGGGCTATCATCGAGGACACTTCGTCCTAAATCTAGAGATGTGCTAACCACTGGAGCAAGGGCTAAATACCGCTATGAGCTATCATTGGAGTCATTGATATTAGCCCGAGCTCGTATTGTAGTCATTCAAGCTCGTAGAGATCCGGTTCGAGTCAAGATGAGAAGTCAAGTGATGAAGAGCAAATAAACTAGACTTCAAGACGAAACTGTGGGATTTGGAATCACTCAATTCCGACCTCGGACGAGAGAGAACGAGCCGTTTGAAAAAGAGTTGTCGGTGATACGCTTACGACCGCGATTGCGGGACTTACATGGCGATCACCATCATTTAATTGTCATAATCCGTAGCCAATCTATTAAAACCGCGATCGCTACCCATCTATGGTGATCGCCTTCTTACAGGCGGCAGAAGGATGCGAGATTTCCGTATTTAGTTGTTTTCGGGATTATTTGTTTTGAGAATATTTTTGGCAATACTTTTATTAGTTATTTCTTTTATTATTGGCCACCTTATTAACCCTATATAAGATTTTCCCTAGTTATTGTTTTAGAAACCCAAACTTTGATATTGAATACAACGTTTATCGTTTTTCCTCCCAAAAGAGTGCTTTTGTGAGCAGAGTGCCCTGTGTGCATTGTTGTTGAATTCGCCCTAGTTGTACTTGTGTGTGTCAATATCTTTCATAAGGTTGATGCTTTCGGGACTCCATAGAGCATCCTCCAGGTGTCTTGGCCTACCATAGCCATTGCGTTTGATTGTAATCCATTGGGGGTTTCTTCATCATTCGGTAAGGTTCTTGTTCTTAAGTTCAAGGGTTTTATCGTTGTTTGATTTGGTTCCAATTGGCCTATCATTCGACTTATCCTTCTTTCATCTCATTCTAATTCCGCCTATCTTCTCTGCTCGAGTTTCTGTTCAAGGTTTGGTGTATAGATCGGACAATAACGGCTTATCCCCGCATCAATTGGTATTAGAGCTGTGTTGACACCATCCCGTCTTCACAAGAACATCACCAGACCCCATTATCAGAAAATCACAAAAAAAGTCAGTTTTTTGTTTTCCTGTTTGTCAGTTTCTTTCAGAGATTGATTTTTGAGTCTCCGATACTTTGATCTTTCTTATTGAGTCTGTTTCAGGTTGTGTACAAGAAGTTTGGATCGATTCGTGTTTGTGGAGATCGATAGATTGGTGTTTGGAGCACCCTTGTCCCAAAATCCATTCATCCCATCACCCCATCACAAATTCATCCCTGCCTACCAAAAACGCAGCCGTCAAGAAACCCTAAGAGTTGCTGGAATTTCTTTTCCTTGGAGCCCAAACAAGATCTTCAAAGAAGGAAATCTTATCTCTTTTACAAGGAAAGTCAAGTTAGTTGTTATTTTATTTATTTTTTAATTTTGCTGAGATTAATATCTCGTATCGAGTCTGTATTTTGTTTTGCTGAGACAAAAAAATAAATAAATATATATATATATATTCAAAAAAAAAAATACAAAAAGAAGAAAAGAAAAATACAAAAAAAGAAGGAAAAGTCTCATAGTCAGCAGTTTATTTTACGTTTGTTGAATCCAGTCTAGTTGAGTCTTGTTAGAGTCGGAATTCAGGAATTTGGAGGAAACAAGATTGCTACGAGTCCGTTACGAAGACGGAGAAATTTTAAGTCGGCAAATTCCCGCGATCGCCACCCATCCTCCGCGATCGCGGCCGTGATTAGCCACTTTTGCAGAACCTTCAGTTAAGTCCACGCGACCACTTCGCGAGCACCCCGCGATCACTATCTTGATCTCGCGATCGCGACCCTTGTCTGGCGATCGATGTCGGCCTTCTCCGAGCTACTGCAATTCTTCTGAGCCATACCCGAGCCTACCCTACCCCTCTCGACTCCGTCTTCGATCTTTCATTGACACCAGTCGAGACAAGTTAAGGTACACTTCTTTTTGGCCCTCTTGAGTTCAAATTTTTAGTCTGACATTTGTTTGCATTTACATTCTTGCAAACGTCATTTGAGTCTTTGTTTTCTTTCTTTGTTGAATCGTTTTGCTTTGAGTCAGAACCTTGAGTTGAAACCCCGCCCCTACACTAGCCATCTCCATCTCTACCATCACTCATCATAGTGCTAGGAGCCTGTTAGTTTCAATCTATTGGGTTATTGGTCCATACAAGACAATTCATCAAGAAAAGCTTGTTATAACAACAATTGAGAGAGAGTGGAGAGTGAAACACACGAGAGTAAACACATGTGAGTTGTTTTCGTTTTCACTAACTTAACATTGTTATGTGTTAGTCTTTTCTTTGATCATGTCTATGACATCGAGCTATACAAGAGGTTATCAGAGAGAGTATTTGGAGAGTGAAGATTGGCAACCATACAGAGATGTCCAAAGAAGAAGAGGACGGGACCTAGAGCAAATTGGTTTGGCCAAGATCAATGTGAAAATTCCAAGATTTGAAGGTTGGGACATGGATGAGTATATGGAATGGGAAACCAAGGTTGAGCAAATTTGGAGTTGTCATAACTTCATGGAACACCGAAAGGTACGATTTGTTGTCCGTGAATTTACTTGCTATGCACTGAAATGGTGGAATAACCTTGAGGAAGAAAGGAGAAGAGCACTTGGTCCAGCCGTGAACACTTGGAGGTATATGAAGACCTTGATGAGAGCTCGCTTTGTGCATCCACGTTTTGCACGTGAGCTAAGGCAAAGGTTGGAAAATTTGAGGCAAGGAACCATGTCAGCAGAGGAGACATACGATGCAATGCGGTCTGCTATGGTTCGAGGTAATGTGCATGATAATGAGGAGACTACTATGGCTAGGTATCTTCATCTACTTAACTCTTATTTAGCTAACGAAGTATATTTGTATCGCTACAACTCCATGGAAGAATTGCTACACTTGGCCATCAAGATTGAGAGGAGAACAAAGGCCAAGAAGCAAAAAGAAATAAAGAAGGCTATGGAAGAATGGCAAGCGCAAGTGCAAGCGCAAGTGAAAAACAACTTTGCTAAGTTCCAAGCCGAGCTTGAGCGTTGGAGTTGTCATTTCAAAGAGGCTTCCAAGAAGAAGGAAAGGGATAAGAAGCCAGAAAGGGATCTAAGGCTTGCCTCTCCATCACAAGAAGTTAACTCAGGGAGTACTTCTAATCTTTCTACTAAAATTGAAGTTGTTTTGTGCTTAAACTGCCAAAGTAGAAATCATATGATTAATGACTGCCCTGATATGATTAATCACCTAGGTCAAATTGAGATTGAATATGAAAAGGGTGATAGTGTTGATGATGTTGTTTGTGTTGATGACCTTAAAACTGATTTAGATGACGAAGTTGAAATTGAGTATGCGCATGTTGATTCATTTATTGATAGGAAAGATTTGCATGTACAATCTGCTCATTGTGATGAAATTGTAGGAGAAACTCATTGTCTAGGTAAAGTTGAGGATTGCAACATGAAAATTGATGAAGGTAGGTTTAGTAAAATTGCAAGCATGGAATTGAATACTACATTGCAACTTACTACAAATTTCTACCCTAGTCCTATAAAACTGCATTGGATGAATGATTGTTTTGATGTGAAATTGAACAAGCATGCTAAGGAAGACATGGCATTAGGACATTGTGATGATACTATTTCATGTGATGTTGTGCCTATGCAAGCTTGTCAAGTTTTATTGGATTATCCATGGCAGTATGATAAGAGAGTTTCCCATGATGGTTTTGTTAATCGTCATTCCTTACCCTTCTATGGTAGAATTGTTGTTCTTCCTCCTATGATTCCCTCACAAGTCGCTGATGAGTATGACAAGAGGAAGGACAAGGATAAAAGAGCTAAAAGAATGAAGGAAGGCAAGGATTCCCCACAACATCAAGTTTGTTCCTCAAGGCCCAGCTATGCACTCAAAGCATTCAAGAGGAAGCTATGCATCAAAGAGGATGACGCCTTTGAAGATCGTTCAATCATTATTATCAAATATGATTTGAGGTCGATTCCTTTTCAAGAAGGGGAGAATGATGCGGGAGCATCCGAGCTATCATCGAGGACACTTCGTCCTAAATCTAGAGATGTGCTAACCACTGGAGCAAGGGCTAAATACCGCTATGAGCCATCATTGGAGTTATTGATAGTAGCCCGAGCTCGTATTGTAACCATTCAAGCTCGTAGAGATCCGGTTCGAGTCAAGATGAGAATTCAAGTGCTGAAGAGCAAATAAACTAGACTTCAAGACGAAACTCTGGGATTTGGAATCGCTCAATTCCGACCTCGGGAGAGAGAACGAGCCGTTTGAAAAAGAGTTGTCGGTGATACGCTTACGACCGCGATTACGGGACTTACATGGCGATCACCATCATTTAATTACCAAAAGCCGTATCCAATCTATTAAAACCGTGATCGATACCCATCTATGGCGATCGCCATCTTACAGGCGGCAGAAGGATGCGAGATTTACATACTTAGTTGTTTTCAGGATTATTTGTTTTCAGGATATTTTTGACAATACTTTTATTAGTTATTTCTTTTATTATTGGCCACCTTATTAACCCTATATAAGGTTTGCCCTAGTTATTGTTTTAGAAACCCAGACTTTGATATTGAATACAACGTTTATCGTTTTTCCTCTCAAAAGAGTGCTTTTGTGAGCAGAGTGCCCTGTGTGCATTGTTGTTGAACTCGCCCTAGTTGTACTTGTGTGTGTCAATCTCTTTCATAAGGTTGGTGCTATCGGGACTCCATAGAGCATCCTCCAGGTGCATTGGTCTACCATAGCCATTGTGTTTGGTTGTAAACTTGTAATCCATTGAGGTTTTTTCATCATTCGGTAAGGTTCTTGTTCTTAAGTTCAAGGGTTTTATCGTTGTTTGATTTGGTTCCAATTGACTTACCATTCGACTTATCCTTTTTTCATCTCATCCTAATTCCGCCTATCTTCTCTGTTCGAGTTTCTGTTCGAGGTTTGGTGTCTAGATCGAACAACAACAGCTTATCCCCGCATCACAAAGACTCTAAACTAAGACTACTTTTATACAATTTTCTATTTTTAAATTTTTATAAAATAAATGTTATAATTCTATTTATATCTATACATATACTAAAACATAGCGGTGTTTTTGACAAATATCGCCCTCACGTTCAATTAGCCTATGTGTCAGTCTCTCGGCTATGTCACCTCCTTCGTCATGTCATCTGAAACATCGTCGTGACTTTAAAAAAAATTGCCACATCATCATTACTTTAAAAATTCCAAAAAAAATCTTAAATTGAAAATTTATCTTTACTAGAAAATTTATCTACTTTCAATATACTAGCCAAATATAATTACTTTAGTTAGCTTATTTCATGCAATATTTGATCTTCAATCTATATTGTTATATATGTATTACATAATATATATTTTGTATACTATATTGTTCAATTTCTCAATCATACGTATTTTAAGTTAATGATAAATAATCTCAATTCCATTACATCTATATTGTTATATGATTTAATTTCACTATATACATATTAAACGATACGTATTTCGAATTCATACATATAATGTGCAGTGTCTAGCTAGAAACTCTACAAAATCACTAAATTTGTGAGTCAGTCTCGTAGTCGTAGATGATCAGCTTCACATGCAACATTTATCTCACTAGGAATGCATTGCAAGTCATCGCTTAAGAATAGTGTCCTCGCAAATCATATCATCTTCAAGAAATTTTTCCATGAGAGTCTACAAGGTTAAATAAGTCGTCGCTTAAGATTTCAAGTTTTTATTAAAATTTAGCTTGTTTATGTTTAGGTATGCCGAACGGGCTGTTAAACTATCAAAATACCTATGACACCTCTATTATCGCATAACCTCGTTCTCGTAGGAGATAATCAACCTTCGTATAATAATAATAACCACGTTGAACCACTTTTCTTCGAATATATCTTAAATAATTCCCTTTTAAAAACTTTAAAGTACTTTTTTAAAAATACTTTTCCTTGAATCAATTTAGCAGCCATTTCAGCCAACCATCCACAGAATCGTTAGTACACCCACACGTTAAATTACATTATTAAATCTAAATAAAAAGAAGAAGAAATGACACCCAATTTATTTAATAATAATTTAACTCTGGAAAAGCCAGATCAACCAAAAGAAATTGTGTGGCTGAGAAATTAGTAGAACGCTGACGTGTCTAAACGCTTGATTTTAAGCAGATAAAAAACCCTTGATTGGACGCTGTCAACTCCACCCCCCTCACTTCCCAAATTCTCTTCCTCTTTTCTTTCCCAAAACCAGAAGAAAAAGTTCAACTCAAGGACTAAAAATGTTGGATATGGCAGACCCTCAATTTAAACTCTTCGGGAAAACGATTCCCCTCTCCTCTGATAGCGATGATTCATGTGGCGACTCAATTGACAAAGCTGCGGAGCACGACACTGATAATAAGGTGAGAGGGATTATCTTTAGTGACCCAGTACTCGGAATTGATATGGAATTAATGGGTCGAGTTTAGTTTCAGCTGTGGTGGTTTGGTTTTTGAATTTGATGATTATCTGTTTCTCTGTGCTTTGTGGGTTGGAGATATTTGGTTCTTCTGATTAGATAACGCTTAATTGGATTTTCATTTTCCATTGTTTAGATTTTGTAATTACTCCGGTTTCTTCCTTCTTCTTTTTTTATAGAAAGCAACTTTTCAGCTCATAGTTCCTCTCATATCCACTTAATCTAGAAGGTTCTTTCTTTTACCAGTAGCAGTTTAAAATTTGATTTAACCTTTTTGAATTTTGTGTCACAGTTGAACATCTTATAAGTTGAGGATGGATCTCTTAGACTAAATCTCGTTTCATGCCCTTTTACCAGTAGTAGTTTCCTTGTCATCTTTTTGCTGTTGTTGCTCAGATCCATTTGTATTAACTTATTCCAGATTTCAGCTTTGCTCTTTGAACAGTGAAATGGGATTGACCTTGAAGGTTGACTTGAACATGGAATTAGTAAATCATACAATCTCATAGGATAAGAATTGCTGAGTTTTGTAATTGACTATGAACTGGACATTGATTTTCTCTTGCTCTCTTTCCAATTTAGTGATCATAGTTTGTAACAGCATAAGGGTTTATTTCTCAAGTAGTAAAGATCCTGGATCATTAGAATTGTTGGCTTATTACGATTTGTTCGATTTCAGGGACTTGCAGATGAAAAATCAACTGATGTGACTAGTTTTCAAACTGATTCTTGTCCAAGAGTAAGAGAGGATCAAAACACACCAATTATTGTTGATGACAACTCAGATGCTGAAACCCAAAAGGGTCAGGAAACGCCGCAAGGAGAAGAATCCGAGAAAACGCTGAAGAAACCAGACAAGATCCTTCCTTGCCCAAGATGCAACAGCATGGACACGAAATTCTGCTACTACAACAACTACAACGTCCACCAACCGAGGCATTTCTGCAAGAGCTGCCAGCGGTACTGGACAGCTGGCGGGACCATGAGGAACGTTCCAGTTGGCGCTGGCCGGCGAAAGAACAAGACCGCCTCATCCAAATACTGCCACATCAGCATCTCAGGGGTCCACCACTCACAGGCTGGCTTGAAAATGAATGGAACTGTTCTAACATTTGGAGTAGACTCACCCCTGAATCTTGCAGAGAATAAAGTTCGTCCTAAAAGTGGAGAAAACGGGGATGATCACTCAAGCGGATCATCGACTGTTACCACAAGTGGCTCGGTGGAAGAAGGTGATGGTAGTTTGAAGCATCAAACTACTCAGAATATGAACGGTTTTGCAGGTCCTCATCAAGTGCCTTTCTTCCCCGGTTTTCAGCTGGCTTATGGCTGGAATCCGGCAATTCCAATGCCGCCTCCACCACTAGGGTTCTGCCAATCAGCTGCCTTCACTCCAATGCCGTTCTATCCCGCACCCTTTTGGAACGGAGCTCCAGTTCCTTATAACGTCCCTTGGGTACAACAACCATGTGCCTCCAGTTTATCTACACTCGGAAAGCATTCAAGGGATGAAGACGTTAAAAACCAATCAGTTGAAGCCGAGAAGAGACCATGTTCGTCTCAGGTTTTGCTTCCCAAGACTTTGAGGATTGACAATCCAGAGGAGGCTGCAAAGAGCTCCATATGGACCACTCTTGGGATAAATAAGGTTGAAACTTCCGGTAATGGCGGATTTTTCAAGGGTTTGCAATCGAAGGGGGAGGAGAAGAAGCAGAAGATGGAGAGTTGTCCGTTGCGCAATGCTAACCCTGCAGCTGTTGCTCGATCGATTAGCTTTCATGAAACTGCCTAATGGATAACGGTTAGATCCTTTCCAAAATGTGGTTTTTGTTCATGTAATGTTTTTGAGGCTTGGAAGGTAACACTAGTGTTTCTCAGCCTTGTTCTTACTCCATTAGGGAATTAGTGTTTCTTACAGACAGTTTTCTCAATGATCCACCTTGTAAAATTTTGTGGAGAGTTGTTTTAGCCCTCTCCTCTCTGTAGATAAACAACTCTTTTGTAACAGTGCAAGTGATTTTGTTGTATGTGAAAATAGGGAAAGGTAGTGTTTGTGGAATCACTTTTCCAGAAGCTTTGATGTAATGTAATCAGTCCAAACAAATGGAAATTATTTCTCTTTTGTTCCTCCTATATCTCATTAAGGCCGACAGTAGCGGTTTCTGTGATGCTAATAATAACGGTTGAAACTAGCAAATAGCTATGAACACGCTCTAAATCTACAAGAGATGGTGATTTGGAGTTGTTTGATGGGAATTAGTTTAACTAGTTTTGCCTGTTGATATTTCTCAGAGAACCAATTTGACCCCACAAGAAGATATGTAGATATATTAATGGGGCCTAAAATTAGGGTTTGGATCCTTCTTCCCAACATATCACCATCTTGTTGATTAATGTCAAAAGCAAAGTGGTAATGACTCCCTCCGTCCCTGCAATATTAAGGGAATGAAACAATATTTAAGAAAAGTGAGATGAGTGGAGAGAAGAAGAAAAAAGAAGTTGAGTAGATGGTTGATTTGATTGATAAAGTGTTAAAAGAATAATAAAATATTGAATAAATGTATTAATGGTGAAAATTAGATAGAAAAGATGATATAGATGGTTGATTTGATTGATAAAGTGTTGTTAGGATATGAATAAAATAAATAAAGTAAGGGTATTATGAGAAAAAATTAATGGATAGAAAATAAATGTTGCAAACATTAAGGGACGGAGGGGAGAAGAGAGTGGGGACAGATTGGTTGAGGAAGCAAATGAATGACAAGTGAGATGATGACAAATCCAACCCAATCCACAAAATTAATAAGATGGTCACTTTGTAATCTTACACGCCTAATTGAGTTGTCATGTTCCAGCTTCCCACATCTCTTTACGACTACCTTTTTCAAGCTCTTTAAGTTTTGGAAGCAAAGTGAATGGTGTTAAGATGCAATTGGCTCTTGATATGCACCTTTAAAAATAAAATTCAAGATCTCCCAATAAAATATTTTCATTCATGTTCATAGATAACACGCTAATGTTAATAGTCTGACGATCATATCCGTTTATATCATTCACATTTTCAATTTTTAATTTCTCTAATCCAATGATCATGATTTAGCTTTTATTTTCTACTAAGAGTTGTTTTCATGATAATCTAAATCGTCAAAATACTAGACCAACTTAATATTGGTAAATAACAAATCTTTCACAGAAAGCAAATTAAAATACTAAGTGAGATTTATGTAAATATTGTGGTGCTTACATCTTTACAATATTTATATGCGCCATTCTCTTAGATTTGTTCGTTTTAAAAGAAAATATGGGCTACTTCTTTAAGGATATCTATGTTTCTCTTGGTCAGTAATTCAAAAAGTTCAATATACAAAAGCAATTTTTTGCAAAAATAATAGAAAGTGTTGGTCAGTAGTTGTGGAATGGATTGTAACTGAGAAGGCATCTATATAGTGCTACCACTTTGTAGAAATGGATATCAACCTTGGTTAACTCATGCTCAGCCATATATGCATTATGTATACTTTTTCTTTAATTATAACTATCTCCACTTAAAAATGAATTATGGAGAACAATCACTAACACCATATTACTTTACAAAACCTATTTAAAAAAGTGATACTTGATTAACGATTAAGTTAATGATTCATTTTCATAGAATGAAGAATAGAAGAGGATGAATGACCTATATAAACATTATAAATAATGTAAAGATCAAAAGAGAAATTAATCTTAAAATGAGAAATGAGAACAGAAATGAGAAGTAATTCTAGCTAGGGAATTCAATGGCTAGGATTACACTCTTCTAGGGTTTTGACCATTGACCAGGTTTGACCGGAATTGACCATTGATCGACGTTGGCTTTTTTTAATTTATTTTTTTTGGGCCAAAAAAAATATTTTTTTTAGACCGGATTTTGTACTTACAAAATTAAGTGCTTCAAAATGCCTGAAATGTGTTACTATATGGTTGAAATGTGCTATGATATTTTAGGCTAAAATTTGAACTTGCAAAGTATGTGCTACCACAAGTGTTATGTGCTTCTATATTGCTGAAATATGCTACGCTTTTGCCCATATGTGCTTCTATATGGCTAGCTGAACTGTGCTACGATATTGCATATATGTGCTTCTCTATGTTTGGTGAAAGGTTCTACGGTTTTTCCTATATATGTTTCTCTATGCTAGGTGAAAGGTGCTACGTTTTTTTCTAGATGTGCTTCTCTATGCTAGGTGAAAGGTGCTACGGTTTTTCCTATATATCATTCTCTATGCTAGGTGAAATGTGCTACGTTTTTGTCTAGATGTGCTTCTTTATTGTTGAAATGTGCTACGTTTTTCGCCTATATGTGTTTCTTTATTGCTAGCTGAATTGTGCTACATTTTTGCCTATATATGCTTCTCTATGGCTAACTGAAGTGTGCTACGTTTTTGTCTATATGTGCTTCTTAGGTGAAAGGTGCTACGCTTTTGCCTCAATGTGCTTCTCTATGACCGAAATGTGCTACACTTTTTCGCCTATATGTTCTTCTCTATGGTTAGGTGAAATGTTCTACGCTTTTGCCAGGATGTGCTTCTCTATTGTTGAAATATTCTTTTTCGCATACATATGCTTCTCTATGGCTGAAATGTGCTACACTTTTCGCCTATATGTGCTTCTTTATGGCTGAAATGTGCTACACTTCTCACCTATACGTGCTTCTCTATAGCTAGCTGAAGTGTGCTACACTTTTTGCCTATATGTGCTTCTCTATGCTAGGTGAAATGTGTTACGCTTTTGCCTTGAAAAATATAGCACTTTTACTTACAAAGCATAACACTTTGCTTACAAACAATAGCACAAAAAATTGGTAGAAAAAACATAACACTTTTGCTTATAAATCGTAGCAAAAAATATTTGGAAAAAAAGAAGAAGCATTTTTCCTTACAAAGAATAGCACTTTTACTTACAAATCATAGCACAGAAAAAACTGAAACGGAAAAAGTCCGAAAAAAAATGACATTTTTTTAAAAAAAAAAAGAGTCAACGGGTGGTCAACGGCCGGTCAATAGGTAGTCAACGGCCGGTCAATGGGTGGTAAACGGGGGTCAACGACCGGTCAATGGGTGGTCAACGGACGGTCAACGGGTGGTCAACGGACGGTCAACGAGGCCGGTCAATGGGTGGTCAACGGTCGGTCAACGGGTGATCAACGGCCGGTCAATGGGTGGTCAACGGGTAGTCAATGATGGTCAACGGGCGGTCAACTCCAAGGAGAGAGGAGGGAGGAGGAATGAGCTTCCTCCTTGCTTCTTATTTCTTGTCTTAAGGGCATTTCTCATGGGATTTGAACCCTATAATATTTGTGTATATTATCTCGTTTTTTACTTAAATTTTCACGGAGATTTTTTTTTTCTTGAGTAAATGAAGATCAAATATTCAAATCTTCCATATAACAATGACTTTAGTGACACCTTATGGACCCCAAATTTACCAACTTGATTCGAAAAAAGAAAGATGGCCAACGCATTAAGATATTTTTGGGTTCAAACAACTGGTAGACCACAATAAAATTTTAATGGTCCACCCACTTTGAATTTTCTTTCTCTAAATAAAGGGCTTCTTAACTTTTATTCTTTTGTTTGCTTCTACTCCGTATTTTTTCTCAAACGCCTTGTTATTTAGCACCCCTAAAATTTTATTTAGCACATCCACACATTTGTCACGTAACTATTTCATACATCCGTCACGAAGGTTTTATAAAGTTCCGTCACGAAGGTATCCAAAACATCCGTGACGAAGGTCTAATTTTGCAGTTATAAAAGAGATTTTTTACCCAACCCTAATGTAACTTCTTCCTCTACATTTTCTCATACTTTCGGCGCAACAACAGCACACCACAACACCATTCTCTACATTTCTTCATCTCTTTCACTACAATAATCAACAAATCAAGTCATAAGGTAATTTATAACTCTCTTTTGCATTAATTTTCCATGTTTGATGAAGATATGTCAAAACCATTGAAATGGTGTGATTAAATTAGATTGATATGTGTATTAAGCATGTTTTTTAGTTCAAATGTTGTTTGTTTATGTTTAATTGAGAATAGTTTCAAATTTTAGATATAATCCCCAAATTGATGAACTTATGAATTAGGCTTTCACATTTTGATTAATAAAGATATGGTTGTGCTTGAAATTGTGGAAATTGTGAATTTTAGGAGCTAATTCAATTGGATAGATTAAATATTGTTTTTTGTTCTTGAAATTGTGGAAATTTTAAGCAAATTCATTCGTCACCGGATGTTTTGGCATTGCTGAATTTCTGGTTGTGCAAAAACCTTCGTCACGAAGGTAATAGGTAGATCCGCGACGAAGGTTAGAAAAACCTTCTGACGGAAGTTTAGTGGTTCTTCGTGACGGAGGTTATGCTGAGATCCGTCACGAAGGTTGAGTACAGTTCCGTGACGGAAGTATACTGGACCTTCGTGACGGATGTTTTTGCATTTTTTTGTTTTGTTGGTTTGGTATGCGTAAATTCACAAAATATTATGTTTGTTTAGATGCATTCGTCTTCTAGAAGTGCCCGTAATCAAACTCGAGAAGAAATCGAGGCTGGAGAGAGGCCCGCTTATCAGCCGAAGCCGAGGAAGAGGCGCGGAAGAGCTGACGAGGGTACAAGTGCAAGTCAAGAGGTCTCGCAACCTTCTTGGCATGAACAACAACAGCTAGCTGACCCTAGTGCATATTCGAACCTTTACGAGAACATGGTTAGTTAATCTGAAATTCACATTATATTACTGTTTTTTGTTATTATTAAATTAATAATTTATGAAATTTATTTTATTACAACAGCAAATCCCGATGACTCCAACCTATGAGGCACATTATCCAACTTGGAGTCCGCAGAGTGCTGTAAGTATTAGTTTAAAATTTAATTTATAGACGATTATGAGTGAAAGTTGTACATTTTACTAATAACCAAATTTTTTTTAATAGATCCCTACATGCGTTCCCCCCTCTTCTCCACAAGTAGCATGGGATGAAGCAGTAGGCCGTCAACAGGCCTTTCAGCCAGAAGCACCAGAATGACAATCTGGTCCAACTGCTTCCTGGGCTGAAGGACAGTTTGAGGGCCATTACGGGGGGATCGATCTTAATGAACATGGCGATGAAAAAGACGACATTTACCCGAAGTTACAGTGGCCTGTGCCTGGAGGTCCTAAGGAGATAGACTTGCTGCATAGCTTCAGCGGGCACACTGCTTATATGGTTTGGCAAGGACATGTAAGTAAAGCTATCACCTTTGGTTGAATTGTTAATTGCGTAATTTCCATGCTTTGTTAATTTAGACATGATTTGTTAATTGATTTAAATGGACTTAAAAAACTTGAAATATGATAAATAGGAGAGACCGCAATTGAGAAATACGGTCAGAAAAGAAGGTTTGAAAAAATGGAAGTTAGAGAGCGACTATCCTTGGGTTTCGTTGGCTAGGGCTTCTGGTTTGTCACATTTGCAAACCCTCATGTATCCCAACCACGACCAAGCGTTGATCAATGCATTTGTTGAGCGCTGGCAGCCAGAAACAAATTCTTTTCACTTGCCATTTGCTTAAATGACAATCACCCTATTAGATGTGCACAAGATTTTGGGTATCCCTATAAACGGAAAGGGCATGGGATTTCGCACATCTGCTGATGGAGTTGGCAAAGCTGACACGAAGGTTGTAATGGTCAACAAAGCAAAGAAGGCTTTTGGTATAGATTTACTTGACGCAAGAGTCAAAGCTGGTAATGAAGTTTCACCGGAGCTTCTGAGGGAACAATGCATGACAGTGGATAATGAGGGGAACTTTGAAATGGATCAAGTCTCAATCGCTAAGGGTTGGTTGACATACTTGTTGGGAATGACATTGTTTCCTGACAAATCGTCGTACATGATCAAGTTGATGAATGGCTTAATGATATGGCAAATATCCATGGTGTGTCTTGGGGTTCGGGTGCGTTGTGTGCTTTGTATGGACAACTGGGTAAATACTCCCGCAGAGATTGTGCAACGATGTCTTTCTGTTACACTTTGTTGATGGTATGTTTGTCTTTAATTAAATGTTTTGATTTGAATACTGTTTCTTTTGTTTTCCTTAGTTTTGTTTGATGATGTAGGGTTGGATCTATTTGTACTTTCCTGCTTTTGCCCCTCCACAAAACTATGAGTGGGATGAGACAATGCCATATGCAGCCAAATTTGATTTGTCTGAAAGACCGGACAATCGTCGCAACTACAGAGAGGAGCTAGACAATATGAGCGTAGAAGGGGTATGATTATTTTTTCATTATCTGTTAATTTTTTATTGTAATTTTGAACTTGTTTTAATGATTTATGTACAACAGGTTGAGTGGCAACCATATGGACGCCTAGATTTTCGTAGGGAAGAACTTCGGCCGGCTTTCTTTCATGGGATCCTACATGTTTTGGACAAGACCGAGCCTCACATGCCACTTCGAGTTTGCAGACAATTTGGTCGAGTTCAAGGTGTGTTAATCCCTCCCATTCAAGCAATTAAAGCTAGAAGGTGTGGAAACAATCGTAAGTACGTAGTGGAGTATGATCCCACCAACTGGAGTTGGGAGCAAAGGGAGAACAACTCTGTAAGCTTATGGGACATGGGTGTAGAAGCAGATCCTCCATCTCTCTGCACTGATGATTACTTGGAGTGGTACTTGGCTCATACTCATCCAATAATCTCTCCTTATACTAAGGAGCAACTCCTGCAGGTATGTAATTAATCTTCAAATTCTATAAATCTATAACATAATAAATGTTTGCCTTAATTTATTTCGTACTTCACTGTAGGCAATTCAGACTTCTGTGTACAATTTGGAGCCGTATCGGGATGCAGATAATGAGGAGAAGTATTCCCGTATGAAAGACGTTGTTTGTCACACTTTGGATGGGTTCTATCCTTTCCTTGAGTAGTTTGGATTGATGTTGGTTTTGGATTTAGTTTGTGCTTGAGTTTTAAGAACATGCTTTGTAGTGTTTGAACGAATTACTTGTTATTTGGTTTGTTTGCAATTGTCTGATCCAAATCAATGTCCGGCCCAAAACGCCATTATCTAATCCAAATCAATATCCAGCCCATCAAATGTAGATCAGAAGATGGTGGGTTACAGCTGTAACACACTCAGGACAAGTAAGTGTGTTACAGCTGTTACTCGCTGTTGCACACTGAAGGCAATAAGTGAGTTACAGCTGTTGCTAGCTGTAACTCACTTAAATGGAGTAAGTGAGTTACAACTGTTGCAAGCTGTAACCCATTTACCTTCAACTCTATATAAAGGACGTTTCAGCATGAAATAAGCAACACATTTCAACTTCATACAGAAAAAAAATTATGAATCCAGGAGGGAAGCAATTGTCTGATTGAATTTCATTCAATTTTTCTGGGACATGTTTTGCAAGTCTAGGCTCATTTTTTTTCGGAATAAAGGATTGTTTGGATGATTTTATTTTTATGGCTATGGAGAACTCTCTCTGATTTCCTCCAAAACAAATATCTTCTAAAAAATTATTCATAGAGTTTTCTTGATCGTAGTAGTATTCGTATATTCATTATGAGAACTTAAAAAATCTGAGAGACTTGATAAACATATGTCATATACTCCTATATTAACTTATGAAAGAATTATATATTTTTACCAAAAAAAAAATATTAACTTATGAAAGTATCAATGATTATCACTAACACAACAAGCAATTAATATGCATATATAGACTAAACATATGTTTCCTCTGTTCTGTTTTATTCTTCCTATCTCTGATTTTGACACTATTCAGTCGAAGAGAATTTACGATTTCTGACCAATATATAAGGAAAAACACAATCATGAATAATCTTTTTTGATTCGTTTCAATAAATATTTCAATAGTATCAAAATTTTACAATTTTTACTTGTAATTAGAGATATTGACAATACAAAACGTGCATTTAATTAAAGATAGAAAGAACGAGATAAAAGGGAGAGTGGTAAATAGTTACACACTTAAGTAGCTTTACAATCTGGGATTATTTTAGAAAATAGGCTGGCATTGAATTTAATCCAAAGCATCTATATGGCCATTATCTCAAAAAGACGAAGAGTTGTCTTACAAACAAATCAAATTGAAGCTCAAAAGAAGTGGTTGCACATCAAGGTTTCTAAATCAAAGGCATACGGCATATAATCCATATTGCATGATTGCTTCGCAAAATTATAAGTTAATTACTTGCTTTATCCCTACACTAAAGCGTTTACTGTTTCCATTAATAATACAAAAAAGCCAAATCTAACTAAACAACTTTTTTTGAGAAGATCTAACTAAACAATTGTTACTCGAATTGGAGGGAAATGAAATCATGGAGTTAAAGCAGCACCGACAATCCTCCCAGTATAATCCCATAGTAGTAGGATCTGGGAGGTCAGATTTAAACATGTTATTTTTCGAACGCGTTGAGAGGAAGTATATCGAGAGACCGTGGCAAACTAATGAACAAGCTAAGCTAAGCCTATAATAGAATGTACAAGTAAGGGGAGACAAGAAGCGCAAGTAAGGTTTTAACTACTTATCAAATCGAGCTTGCGACAGTCTCTATTTTCATACGTCTATAAATCCACAACCTGAATCTTATCTCTCTAAAGGTTCATGTCTTGGGTTGAGCAAGGTTCTGCCTAATCACCTCCCAAAAAATATGCATAATTGAGATACTTAAAATAACTATATAAGTTTAGTGGAATTTCTATTTAGTATAAGTTGACAATAAAAAAAAAGATGGTTACATTCCAAGTTTAGTGGAGTACTACACTGGCAATAGGAGTTAAAATCTAGAGTCTAACAATTCAGATACATAGCTTCAATGAGATTTTATCTTAAGATTAACTAGTGATAATCCAATAGTTATTATACAGCATAATACTTTGTGGTATATAGTAACTAACCATCTAAATAGTAAATAAAAAGTTGATGAAAAAGGAGAAAAGGAGAAAATTAGTTTGAGTAGAAATAAGTTATTAGTTGTTGTGAATTTCATTGCTTTGTTTTTTATTCATTTTAAATTCCAAAGACACGTGAAAAATTATTTTAGATTATTCTTGTTATAGATCTTATCCCTATAATAAGATAAACCTAATCGATTTGATATCATATAATCTTATCAATTTGATATGATTTTACAAACACGTTTATGTACGTACTATTTATATACTCCCTCCGTCCCTAAATATAAGGCCTATTTGCTTTTTAAACACTATTCACGATCGAAGAGAATCTTTCGATTTCTGGCCATTATACAAGGTAAAATATAGTCATGAGTGGTCTTGTTTGATTCATATCAATGAGTACTTTAACAATATCAAAATTGTATAATTTTAACTAACTTGTAACGAGAGATATTGACGAAACAAAACGTGCATCGACAAATGTGCCCATTTGAAATGGGAAGAACAAAGGGGGACAGAAGAAGTATAACCAAGTATAGTTTTCATATATATTAGTTGGAATGACTTTTCAATAATTTGGCTTAAATTATGCATATACATTTTTCATTTTATTTTTCAAAAAAGAAAAGAAAAAAAAGACAAATGTCTCCGCTCAAAATTTATCAAGTGAGTCTATTATACGGTATATAATAGATTATTTTTTATCCGCTAAGCTCTAATCACACTTACATGAGGTATACCAATACTGAGCGTATTATGTTTGGAAGATATCATGACTTATTAAACGTATTCATATTGCATAACAAATCTTTAGACTAATTTTATTTTGGTTCATAAGAGACACACGATATTAAAATAGTGATTGGTTGAAGTTAAATTCATTTTTTTTTACAAACTATACATACCACAAAGAAAGTTTTATAAACAAATGAAAATAAAGAGTACTCAAAGACATCATATTTCTTATTGTTCTATTCTGATATTAGTCCTACCAACTTACTGGTATATAAGAAGTAAATAGTCAAACTTAGATGATAATACATATACAAAGTTTCTATTCGGCACATAACAAAATTGCTATTTAACACAAATCTAGACCCATCACGGACCAATAAGGTCCGTCAAGGACCAAACAAACCATTAGATCTGTGACGGACCTCCTGCATTGGTGCGTGTCGGACCTAGATCTTTGCTAAGTAGCAATTTTGCTATGTGCCAAATATGAGGGGTCTACATACATAGGTAAGTCAGCAGTCAACTTCCACCAAGTAATTACTTGTTCATATCATGATTACTCTTTACTTCAAATGTTGTAGCAATATAGGAAAGGCATCAAAGCTAAGGTATCATGAAATTTTATGCTCAAGTTTTCAACCACATCAGTCTTCACTATTCCTATATTTGTCATCATCTAGTAGATGTCATTGTTCTCCAGCCTAACCACAAGTTTCACATTCATTCCTTAGTAGGAGTGGAGACAAATTTATAAGATTTGAAAGTTGAACCCATTACTAAACATGAACAATTCCAATTAGGTTTTCAGTATGATGTCTAAGCCATGCAATTCAATTAAGAGATTAATATAGCCTTTCCCATGCGTTCAGGTGCCAACCCTTTTGTGTTTTGTGCCCAAACTCATTGACTTTAGTGTACTATTGTTTTTCCCATCTTTAAAAAAAAAGCTTGATAAAATAAGTAATTAGTGGTAAGTTGAATTTGAGCACAATGAGATGACCCACAAATTTTAAGTAAAACATCATTTGCATGACTAAAAGCCATCCTACTTTCATGTATACGCTTAGACAAATATAAAATCAACCAGATTTTGACTATAACATGTCTATAATTTGGTTTTCAGGCCCTTAGTACATGTTATTTTAGCCTAAATCTATGCCTTGTAGCAAAATCATAGAATTATAACAATAGTTTCCATTTACATGATTACATACACATCAATCAGATTGCTTAAACTAGTAAGCAATCAAACAGGTTCTTGTTAAATCAATTTAATTAAATACTGAGAGGAATGAGATCTTGTTAGTAGATGCAAATACTTTTTAGAAGAGTGAGTTTAACCTGAAGCCTCACTCATTGAATGGAACAACCTCCGCCAGCATCCTGCGCATGACGAACATTACCAAATGCTGATAACTCAAGGAGATCCATGTCTCTACCTGAAAGTACATTTGATCAGTTAAAACCTGTTCATAGTACTTTTTGAGAGTAGAAGCCAAAAGTTGGTATAGGATAATGCCAAATAGGCCCAATACTATACTTAGCATCAAATAATCAGCTGTAGTTTCCATATGCCGACTACCTGAGACTTTGCAGTATGAACTCCTTCGAATGAGTTCAGATTTGGAAATATCAGTACGGTTCCCCTTTGACCGATTGACAGTAGCCTAGAATAGGAGAGTGGTAAAGAGAAACCAGTTAGGCATTGCCAGTTCAAACAATTTATATATAGAAAACATGGAAAATGAAAAAACCAGAAAATGCTTAAGCTTCTAGCTTTAGGTCGAAGAAACAACAACAACATTAGCCCAATGTCTTTAAAGGCTCCCGCTTGTAGCAGGGTTGGAGGGAGGGGGTTCAATGTACGCAACCAAACCCTCTGTTAAAAGAACAAAGAAGTTGTTTCCGATGACCTAAAATGAAGATTGCGTCAAAAGTTGCATAGTCTGAACTACTTCACATAATAAGAAGCATAGACAGTTTAAATGAGTCATTTTGCTTTATTACATTTACATATAATTCTGAAGCCAAAGGATAGTGAATCTTTGGTTCCATTGGAAAATGGAAAACTTTAGGTCGCAGAAACAAATATGTAAAATTCTGTGACAGAATACAGCCTATCTCTTCCAAATTTGTATGATAAGAAAAGATCAGAGCATTAACCTCTTGGAAATTCTTAAGATAAATAACGACTAAATCAGATTAAAGACGAGGCAGTACCAAAATTTGGCATAGACTGAAATAATGAGTGATATCCATGAAAAACAGTCCCTAGGTGAATTTCAACATGATGACAGGCCCACTCATCTCATCCGGTAAAAAATTGGGATACATTAATCTAAATAATCAAAAGAATGACTCGTTCCGCGATTATATACCAATTTGAAAACAAAAAACTAAAACCAAACAGAAATAGAGTCTTTGGTACTCTTATGATCATTCACCAAATAAAAAACCTTATTTTGTCATCATAGTACGTGATCTACCCACCAACAAATATGTTTGGTCTAATATTTACAAGTATAATAGTATGAAAGATTATTAGTTTACATTTCTTCATGTGGGAACTTTGGACTACTTTACACTAAGAAAACTTGTTCAAGATCAATTCAGTGGTCGGTGCAAGGAACCAAGCACAAGATAAATGCAGCATACATACACGATCAAGATAATTACTTAATTGAATGCCATAGAAAAGATGGAAAGAAATCTCAAGCAAAGAATCAGATAGATACCTGTAAAACTTGGCAATTCTCTAGTGTGCTTTTTCCACCCTGTAATTTTTGCATATCCAAATAGCATTAGAATCTTGATCAAAATATCACGCATACTGTGTTACTATCTATCTCGAGATATGAATGGCATGACAAAACTATTATACACAATAAAAAAGGCTGCATAACACTAATCAACAACTCAATTGTCATGCAGACCGAAAACATTTTTAGCTAAATAACTGACTTCTAACAGCACAAAGTACCGGAAATCACTAACTTTAGGACAAATGCGCAAGAGATTAATTTCTGAGCCATTACACTCTTATTTAAGTCATGGATGATGGAACCACAATCACAAATCAGCAGTATTTCTATAAGCCAATTTCAGAAGGTTTTTCCATTGACAAAGAAACGGTACCAGCACCAACAATAAGCTCCCGTCGGAAATTCTTAACTATTTCACCCCAGCTACTCGTTGGCTATAATTTGTGTGACAGTCATTATTGAAAAAATAACCACACCTAAAGACCAAGATTTGATACATATACTGATGAAGGGAGAGATTTAAAGACATTGAAACTGTTAAAGAGTTATAAGGTGCCTTGTAAGTGAAGAAGAGATACTATTCATATTTATGAGCTCCATTAGTATAAAGCTCAATAATAATAATAATAATAATCTTCAATAATTTAGATTACTGCCAAAGGTCCACAGTTTTGAAGGGCAGAATCACAATTTAGAAGCTTGAAGGTGCTAAAACTTTGGGATAGCTAGATAAAACAATCCAAGCCTAACATTGTGGTCGGCATCATCTCAGTAAATCATCTTTCCTGATACCAAGAAACTACATCAACATGTATATTTCGAAAGGGACAATTAATTCAAACATTATGTGCAAAGATTGGTTACCAGGTCAGACTCAACTTTATAATGAGTTTCTTCTTTAGTTGGTTGCCAGAAAGCTATGAGATGACCACAGCACCAAAAATATATTAATTTGTGTGATAGATAAATTGATTTTGAGACTAATATTCTCAGGCTTTGTTGAAAAATCAACCACAACTAAAGACCTAGATTTGATACATATACTGATGAAGGGAGATAATTAAAGTAGATTGAAACTGTTAAAGAGTTATAAGGTGCATTATAAGCAAAGAAGAGATAATATAGCTCCATTAGTACAAAGCTCAATGATAATAATAATATTCTTCAAGACTTTAGATCAGTAGGTCACTGTCTAAGGTCCACAGTTTTGAAGGGCAGAATCGCAATTTAGAAGGTGCTAAAACTTCAGGATAGCTTGATAAAACAATCCAAGCCTAACATTGTGGTCTCCGTTTAATATCATCTTAGGAAATCATCTTTCCTGATAGAACCTTTAACTGTTTTAAGAGACTTCATCAGCATGTATATTCCCAAAGGGACAATTAATTCAAACATTATGTGGACAGATTGGTTACCTAGGTCAGATTCAACTTTATACTGAATTTCTTTTGTTTGTTGCCAGAAATCTATAAGGTGACCACAACATCAAAAATATATTGAAACTGCATGGTATTTTCAACACTTCATACAGAATAACATATTCACATTCAGTATCCAAATCCTTATGAGTTAGCTAAGCACAGTCCTGCATTAAGAAGTATTTGGTCTGATTTTCAAAGTTCACCAAATCATCAAAGTTGTGTAGGCAATAAATTATTTTAGCCAATTGAAGAAATCATCTTCCAATAGACAATGATTTCCAGAGGCACAAACTAACTACTGATTCAGTCATTCTTGGTTATTACTCAACTAAGACTAACCATTGTAACCAATGAACAATCATACTGAACAGCAAAAGCAATCCCTAATTTCTCCATTAGTTCAAAAGCAAGAAGAAAAGCCTGACCTTGGAGTAAGGAGCAATGTGGTCATAATCATGGCAGAGGCAGCCAGGACAACCCACAAGCTTCTTAAAGAGAAGGTTTCCGAGGAAATCCTTTCTCCAGCGAGAAGGATCTCTTCCTTTGACCTTCTCCGCCTTCTCCCAGCATTGCTGCTTCACACTGTAAGGGAAGCTTCTAGGGTTTCCGTCAGATGATTTCGAGGGTGAAATTGGGAAATCATCCAGCTGCAGATCTTCGAATGCAGTGGCGAATTCTTCAGTAACGAGTGTAGAAGAAGAAGAGCCTGAAGCTGAGGCGCGATTCCTTCCTCTTCTTCCTCTTCCGCCGCTGCCTCTACTTGTTTGTGTTGTCATGTTTGAACTATTGGGGGGAAATGGCAGTGGCTGCAGAGTAAATTGAAGCAACCACCAATGGCTTCTCTTCTTATCCACTCGAGGGGGGAATCAAAGATGGGTTAGTGAAGATTGTTTATTTATACCTTTCTTGAGTGAGTTGCTCACTGCAAATGGATTGCTTATAGATGACCAAAAGTTTCTAAAAGCTTAGGAATTCAATAAGCAATTTTTCATAAGAAAAATCTTACAATTACAGAAGAGAGCAGCTGATTGCTTCAAACTTATGTGCATTCTGGTTCGGTTAATGGTGAATGTGGCGTCTATGTATGGTTTTTCTCGGTTTATGGTTGGTGTTTAGGGCTTTAGGCCTTAAATAATGTGGCGTCTATCGGGTAGGAATCATCTGGTTCAAAATGATAGTCTATTTCATGGTCTAATTGTTGTGATTCGTTAAATTGATATAAAAAAATTATACTCCCTTCGTTCCACTTTGTTTGTCCTGTTTGACTTTGGCACACTTGCCGATGCACGTTTTATATCGTCAATATATCAAATTATATGTTATTAAAAATTATAATTTTTTAATATTCTTAAAGTACTAATCGAAACGAATCAAACAAGACCACTCATGACTATGTTTTATCTTATATATTGAAAGATATTTAGAAGATTCTCTCGATTAGTGAATAGTGTCAAAATTTGAAACAGGACGAACAAACAGGGACGGAGGGAGTACATTATATAACTATTTAGTTTTAACAAAATTAAAAGAAAATACTTATTTGAACCAATCAAAACAATTATACCATGAAATTGACTATTATTTTGGACTAGATGATCCCTACAGCTATGTATGTTTTTCTCTTAATTCAGGATTTATCTTCGTTATCAAGCTTAGTGTTGGATGTCTCGATAAAACTATCTTATCTATATAAAAATTGGTTGTTCATTGCCAAAATTGAATGAAATTGGTACCAATTTAATGCATTACTCATTTCTTAATCACCTCCTATTGGACTTTTGGGCATGTATTTAAATATCTTTCTTATATCCCTATGTTATATTTATTTATAGTCTACTTGATTAAGTCACAAATTAAATTAATGTGTGAGCTTCTCTTATGACAATGCAAATTTATTCTAATATTATGTTTTAAAACTACTTCAAACATAAATATAAGGAAATAAAAAATACTTATATTTACAAATATTAATAAATTTGATAACAACAACAACATATTAACAAATAATGTATAACTGTATTAAATCACATACGAAAATTCGTAATTTTCTCGCGCGAGGCCCGTATCTACTAGAGAAAGAGGATGACCATTTGAAATTATCACAAGGCAAAGTGTGGAAATAAAAGTTGGATATAGGCAGTCAAATCTGGTTGGCTTCAAGTGCATTAATCTTGCGCTTTTCTTTCCTTTTTGTTTCTTGTTTTTCATGGTTGATTAGTCTGTTAAATTAATCATACACCTTCGTTTCAACTTCCAACAAGATCTATATTGTATTGACTAATGAAAGTCTTCCTACCTTTCGTTGCTCAGATAAGATTGCTCAAATTTCATCTAGTCTCTCTTCCAAGACAAACATTCAGAGAATGAACATTTTCATAAGCCTGGCTGCTCTAAACTTCCTTCTTCTCCCATTTTGTACCTATTCCTTAAACCCCCAATATGAAGCCTGCAAACCCTTTCAATGTGGAAGCCTTAACATCAGTTACCCTTTCTATGTTCCGTCTACACAACCTTCTTACTGCGGCTTGGACGGATTCGACGTCTCTTGCAGCAACAAAAGCCAAACAGTTATCAGGATTTCTGGTGATGATTACATCGTGAACGGGATTATGTATGAGGATCTAACTATTAACATCACCAACTCTGCCTTCTCCGGCTCTGTCTTCAGCTGTCCCAGCTCCATTCACAATCTCAGCTTGGTTTATGATGGAAGATTCAACTTTACTTCTCAACCCAAAGAGATCTTTCTTTTCTCAAACTGCACAAGAAATATGAACGTCAGTAACAGAAATCTTACAGAGATCAAGTGTTTCCAGGCAGGTTATGAGGAGAATTTCGATCCATTGGAATTTGGTTTGTGCGAAAAAAGTGTTATAGTGCCATACTACAAGAATCAGAATGAGATTGAGAATAGTAGTAGTAGTAGTATTGAAGGGATATTGAGAAGGGGAATTGTGTTGAATTACAGAGTTTACAACTGCAGTCACTGCCTTGAAAGTGGTGGCAGATGTGGGATTGATGAGACCACCTCGGAGTTCATGTGTTTCTGCTCTGATCGGTCTCATAAGAATTTTTGCCGACTGCCGATAGAACGTAAGTCTTGTTTTAAACCTGTTTTCTAAAATAATGATTCACTTTAATATCCAAATGACAATGAAATGAGTAATCTACCAAGTCTATATATATACTTATTCTCAACCTTTATGATGTGAAATGTATTGTAGTGTTCCGAAAGACTAGCTCAAAAATGTGAAGGAGTGTTTGAATATAGCATGGTTAATCATGATCTTTCCTCCTTTGTAGGTAGAAGTTTGAAGCAAGTCATCATGTTATCAGGTATTTCTCCTCAGTTTTTAAGGGCCCTAAAGCTTCTTTAAATGCAAGAGCTTTCTGAGATGCTATTTCAATTATGTGGTTGAAATTATATATGTGGTTGAAAGTAACTACAAGAAAATAGGAAGATGTTCAACAACAAAAGAATAGGAGTTTCTAATTTTTTTTATGTACGATGATTAAAGTTGTAATTACTGATATATAAGAGAGGAGAAGAAATTATCTATCATTTTCACAAACACATAAACACAAGAGAGAATATAATTCCATCTGCGAGAGGGAAGAGTAAAACACAAAGAGAGGTTTATATTTCTTTGTAAGGTACTTACTCTTCTACGACAAGCTTGTGGTTTGTACAAGTTGTCGGTTATTTCCTTCATATAGTAACAAACATATCACCCCGAGGACGTAGGCAATTTGCCGAACCTCGTTAAATTCTTGTGTGTTCATACTACTTTTTTCGTTCCATATTAGTCGAAGTTTCCGCAAGTTTCCGCAGCTACTCAACAATTGGTATCAGAGCTAAACCAAGATCTACGGCGGTAAAAGTCTGATTTTGGAAACAATGGCTTCTAGTAGTGGAACCGTAAAAGTGGGTAAGTATGAGATTGAGAAATTCAATGGGAAGAATGATTTCTCCTATTGGAGGATGTAGATGAAGAATCTGCTAATTTCTCAAAAGTTGCACAAGGCATTATTGGGTAAGGATAAGAAACCTGCAGATATGAAGGTTGATGACTGGGATGAGCTCGATATAGAAGCACGTGCCGCCATAATCTTATGTCTTGAGAGAGACGTTGCATTCATGGTGGACGACAAGGAAACTGCGTTAGGCGTGTGGGAGAAGTTGGAGGCAAACTTCATGACGAAGACTCTAACGAATAGAATCTATATTAAGTCACAATTATATACTTGCAAGATGGAGGAAGGAATTTCACTCCGTGATCACATCAACAAATTTGATAGGATAATTTCAAATTTGAAGGATATTGATGTGAAGGTTGAAGATGAAGCTCAAGCTCTTATGCTTCTACTTTCATTGCCGAAATCATATTAGAATCTTGTTCAAACATTAATGCTTGTGGGCGAAACACTGACCATGGATGAAACTAGAACGGCGCTTCTAGTTGATGATCTGCGGAAGGTGGCCACTAGTGGTATGACTAGTGCAAACAATGAACAAGCACAAGGTTTGTTTGCAAGAGGAAGGGGAAATAGCAAGAGGGGAAAGTCTAGATCAAAGTCTAGATCTCTAGCGGAAACTCGTTGTTTCAAGTGTGGTGAGCTTGGGCATTGGAAAAAAGATTGTTCTAATAAGAAGGTACAATGGAAGAACAAAAACAACAAGAATAAGGGAGATCAGAATGTGAAGCACGAAGCTAGCATCGCTTCAAATGAGTATGACGCGGAATGTTATTCTGTTACATATGAACATTCAAGCAATTGGATTCTTGATACTGGATGCTCTTATCATATGGCCCAAACAGGAAGTGGTTCACTTCTTATAAGGCCATGGATGGTGGAACCGTTTTGATGGGTAATGATCATGGTTGTAAGACGGTGGGAATTGGTACAATTAGAATCAAGATGCATGATGGTGTTATTAGGACGTTAATGGATGTACGACACGTGCCCGATTTACGAAAAAATCTGATTTCTTTGGGTGCATTAGAATCAAGAGGTTGCAAGCTGATCGGTGAAAACAGGGTTCTAAAAGTTGTTAGTGGTTCTTTGTTGGTGATGAAAGGAATTCGTCATCGAAACTTGTACCATATTTCTGGAAATACAATTACAGGTGATGTAGCAGTTGGAACTAGCGGAAGTAAGAAAAACCCAACGGAGTATACTAGACTTTGGCATATGCGTCTTGGACATATGTCAGAAAAGGGTCTAAGTTTGCTTGGTAGTAAAGGTTTGTTGAAGTACATTAAGAAGCCTTGCATGGAGTTTTGCGAGCATTGTGTGTATGGAAAAGCACATAGGGTTTCATTCTCAACAAGCAACCATAAAAGCAGAGGGATATTAGACTATGTCCATACAGATGTTTGGGGTCCGGCTAAAGTTTCTTCCAAAGGTGGTTCTAGATACTTTGTCTCGTTTGTAGATGATTACTCAAGGTATGCTTGGGTGTATTTTCTTAAGCATAAGAATGAGGTATTCGAGACGTTCAAGCAATGGAGAGCAATGGTTGAGAGCAGAACAGATAGGAAGCTAAAAACTTTGAGATCTGATAATGGTACAGAGTACACAGATGGCGCTTTCAAAAGGTTTTGTGATGAAGAAGGCATTGTTCGACATTGGACAGTTAGAGACACACCACAACAAAATGGAGTCGTAGAAAGATTGAACCGTACACTACTTGAGAAGGCTAGATGTATGCGCTCCAATTCTGGGTTAGGACGTGAATGGTGGGCAGAATCGGTTGCCACAGCTGCTTATATTGTGAATCGGTCTCCACATTCGACATTAGATGGGGATACCCCTTTTAGGGTGTGGTCAGGAGAACATGAAAATTATGGAAAGCTTAGAGTGTTTGGATGCATAACATATTATCATGTCAAAAATAACAAGCTTGATAATAGGGCCAAGAAGGCGATTTTCTTGGGATATGCAAGAGGAGTCAAGGGCTACCGTCTTTGGTGTTTAGAGGACTCTAAGTTTGTAATCAGCAGGGATGTTACTTTTGATGAGAACTCCATGGCGGCTTTATCAAAAGCAGATGTGCCTAAAGGTGGTGATGTTGCAATATTAAAATCTCAAGTAGTTGAAATAGAAGAATCTGAAGACCAACCAGATTCAATTCATGATCAAGAGGAATCTCATGGTGAAAGATACGGTCAAGATAATGATGAGCTTGAACATGAGGAGGTTCAACAGGAAAATGCCCAAGTACTACAACAACAGCAAGAAGAAGAGTTTTTGGCTTCCACTAGGCCAAGGAGAGCTTATAAATCAGTCCAGAAGTACGGGGCCGACGAGCCTTTGAAACATTATGGGCATGTAAACTTGTTAGAATATGCACTCTCGGTGGAGGATGATGAACCGATCACCTTCAAACAAGCTATCAAAGATGTTGATAGAGAGAGATGGTTGGTCGCAATGGAGGAAGAGATGGAATCTCTCCATAAGAACAAGACATGGGAGGTCGTCCCATTGCCCAAGGGTAAGACTGCTATTGGTTGTAAGTGGGTGTATAAACGAAAATCAGATTCATCTTAGCTCGGTGGTACAAGATACAAGACAAGATTAGTGGCTAAAGGTTTTGCACAGAAGGAAGGTGTGGATTACAATGAGATCTTTTCTCCTGTGGTAAAGCATACTTCTATTCGGGTGCTTTTGAGCATTGTTGCTCATGGTGATCTTGAGTTAGAACAACTTGATGTGAAGACAGCCTTCTTGCACGGTGACTTGGATGAGGAAATCTACATGTATCAACCAGAAGGGTACAAAGTAGAGGGAAAGGAGGGTCAGGTATGCCGCTTGAAGAAATCCTTATATGGGTTAAAACAGTCGCCTCGACAATGGTACAAGCAATTTGACTCTTTCATGCTAAAGCATGGATTCTCCAGAAGTGATTATGATTGTTGTGTCTACATTCAAAAGCTTGGTGGAGGTGACTTTATTTATCTTTTATTGTATGTGGATGACATGCTTATTGCTTCAAGAAGCATGGTGGAGATAAATAAGCTAAAGGTCGAACTTGGAAAAGAGTTCGATATGAAGGACATGGGCGCTGCTAGGAAAATACTGGGTATGGAGATCAGAAGAGAACGAAAAACTTGTCAATTATTCTTGAGTCAAAAAAGTTATATCGAGAAGGTTATTGATAGGTTTGGTATCCGAAATGCTAAGTCGGTGGTGACTCCATTGGCACAACATTTCAAACTCTCAAACAAGCAGTCTCCTATTACACTACAAGAAAAGGCACACATGAATGGTGTACCCTATGCTAGTGCAGTTGGAAGTTTGATGTACGCTATGGTGTGTACACGTCCAGATATTTCACAAGCTGTCAGTGTTGTTAGTAGGTTCATGGCGAATCCTGGTAAGGCACATTGGGAAGCGGTAAAGTGGTTATTGAGGTACTTGAAGGGCACTATCAATGTTGGACTATGTTTTGGTGATAATACATGTCGAGTTAGGGGTTTTGTGGACTCGGACTATGCAAGTGATATTGACAAGAGAAGATCTACCAGTGGTTATGTTTTCAAGATATATGGTGCTCCGATTAGTTGGAGATCAATGCTACAAGCTACAGTTGCACTCTCCACAACAGAGTCTGAATATATGGCTATGGCAGAGGGAGTGAAGGAAGCATTGTGGTTGAAAGGTCTTTTGTATGACTTGGGAGTGACGCGGGATAGCGTGGATTTATGGTGTGACAGTCAAAGTGCGATTCACTTGGCTAAAAACCAAGTCCATCATGCTCGTACCAAGCATATTGATGTTAGATATCATTTTGTTCGAGATGTCATAGAGGATGGTGATATTTCTCTTATGAAGGCTCACACAAATGATAATCCTGCAGACATGTTAACCAAAGTTGTGACAGGCAGTAAGTTCCAACACTGCTTGGAATTGCTTCAGATTGGCCCATGCTAAATCGCCCGGAAGGGGCATAGTCCTTCGGGACGGTTACGGGTGAGGTGGAGACTATGTGGAGGACAGGTAGAACTACGGTTGGCTTGATCCCGGTCAAAGGGGTACGTAGGCAGTCATGGTTAAAAATGATGCAGCCCAGATGGTGAAGTCTATTAAGGACTGTTCTCATATTCGTCCAAAATTTGAGGTTTTCAAATTATGTACGAGGTGGAGAATTGTGAGATGCTATTTCAATTGTGTGGTTGAAATTATATATGTGGTTGAAAGTAACTACAAGAAAATAGGAAGATGTTCAACAACAAAAGAATAGGAGTTTCAAATTTTTTTATGTACGATGATTAAAGTTGTAATTACTGATATATAAGAGAGGAGAAGAAATTATCTATCATTTTCACAAACACATAAACACAAGAGAGAATATAATTCCATATGCGAGAGAGAGGGAAGAGTAAAACACAAAAAGAGGTTTATATTTCTTTGTAAGGTACTTACTCTTCTACGACAAGCTTGTGGTTTGTACAAGTTGTCGGTTATTTCCTTCATATAGTAACAAACATATCACCCGAGGACGTAGGCAATTTGCCGAACCTCGTTAAATTCTTGTTTTAAACCTGTTTTCTAAAATAATGATTCACTTTAATATCCAAATGACAATGAAATGAGTAATCTACCAAGTCTATATATACTTATTCTCAACCTTTATGATGTGAAATGTATTGTAGTGTTCCGAAAGACTAGCTCAAAAATGTGAAGGAGTGTTTGAATATAGCATGGTTAATCATGATCTTTCCTCCTTTGTAGGTGGAAGTTTGAAGAAAGTCATCATTTTCTCAGGTATTTCTCCTCAGTTTTTAAGGGCCCTAAAGCTTCTTTAAATGCAAGAGCTTGATCTTAGTTTATTTTAACAAATGTGACTACTTTCCCTTAGTTGTGAAGTGCATGTTGTTGTTTCCTTGTTCAGCACTTGCTGGAGTAATAGTCACCATCTTAATCCTCATTGTCTACTGGCTAAGAAGAAGACAGATCAAAGGCTCATCAACCAAGTTCAAATGGGACAACCAAAAGTTTGACACTTTTATAGAAAACTATGGATCTCATGTTCCGAAGAGATATGCACACTCCGAAATAAAGAAAATGACAAATTCCTTTGCAGAAAAAATAGGAGAAGGAGGCTATGGTGCAGTTTACAAAGGCAAACTTCTTGACGGGCGTCTTGTTGCAGTGAAGTTGATGAAGAACTTGAAAGGCGACAAAGAAGGATTCATCAATGAGGTTGCGAGTATTGGTAGGACTAATCATGTCAATGTTGTCACCTTACTTGGATTCTGCAACAAGGGTGACAAAACATCACTTGTATATGAGTTCATGGAAAATGGATCCCTTGATAAATACAGTAATGAAAAAGAAGCAGGCCTTTCATTTGAAAGACTGTTTCAAATTATGCTTGGCATAGCGCGAGGACTGGAGTATTTACACCGAGGGTGTAAGACACGGATTTTACACTTAGACATCAAGCCTCACAATATTCTCTTGGATGAAGAATTTTGCCCCAAGATTTCAGATTTTGGACTTGCTAAGCTAGCTCCTCAGAGCAAGCAAAGTAAAGTGTCAATGTCAGGAGCTAGAGGGACGATCGGATACATTGCTCCCGAGGTTTTCTGCAGGACTTTAGGTGATGTGTCCCACAAATCAGACGTCTATAGCTATGGGATGATGATGCTAGAAGTGATTGGGAGTAGGAAAAACACAAATACTCCGGTTGTCCACAATTCAAGTGAGTTGTACTTTCCAGAATACATTTATAAGCAACTTGAGAATGAAGAGGAGGTGGAACTAGAGATAGGGATGAGTGACAAAGATAGGGAGTTGAAGAGGAAGATGATGATAGTTAGCTTGTGGTGTATCCAACCGGCTCCTTCGAGCAGGCCATCAATGAGCGGAGTGGTGAAAATGCTAGAAGAGAGTGTTGAAACAATTCAAGTTCCTCCAGTGCCTTCTCATTCTTCTCCTCCAAGACCACATATGGAGTCTTCTTGGTCATCATCCACAATGACTTCTTGATCATGGTAAGAGTTACTGAACAAGGGGAAATCTCACTGTTCGTGCAAAAAACTTATAATGTATGTCCTAGCATTATTACGCATTTTTCGTATCTCAAATTCATACATGTACGTCCAAGCATTCAAAAAAACTTAAAATGTTTATGACACCTATAACTTATATTTTCCTACTGTATAAATCATACATTGCTTGATAATGAGTTAGTGGAGGCTGGTAAAAACCAAATATTTACTTCTGAAAACAGAGTAAATATAACTATAATGAACATACTTGTACCACACAAACATAGGCTTCAACAAAATGGTAAACATAGGTCAAATTTTTTAAGCCATGTAAAACCGAACTATTGTGCTCATTTTCTCTTGATTCTTGAACTTTTTGTTTATGTGCCTCATCCATGTAAATTGATCTGTTGTGCTCATTTGCTCTTGATTCTTGAACTTTGTTTATGTGCCTCCATCAATTTACATTGAGTGAATGTTGTTTGATTTTCATGTCAGATTTTCCCATATACCACTGCATATTATATACCTTACTATTACTAATGAGCATTCTAAGAGATAAAAGAAGAAGTAAGCAAAGTGACGAGCAAATGGCAACATGAAAACACCTTTATTACCTGAGAATGTACATCAGGTAAAAAAATCCAAAGGAAAAGAGATGAAGAAGAAGTATGAATGATCATTCCTTGTATGCTATAATGTCTTACATTACAATGCACAGTGGTATATCCTGATGAGGCCTGAGTTTTTGTGTCAACTTAAGCTTGCCTCTCTATTGCAGTTAATCCTAATGTATTTGTGGAACCTCTACTCGAGCATTCGCTAATGAATATGTATTTGCCAGCAAACAAGGTAAAGTACAACAAATTCAAGGCCCCAACGACAGTCACTATCAAGTAGAAGTAGTCTAATCTGTTCTTGTTCAAATCTTGCCCACCTAACCAAGCCTCTCCTTCACCATTTTTGGTCAACTTGTATATGATATTAACCAAAGCCGAGCTCATATAACTCGCCATTGACGCACTAAGGAAGAACATAGATCCGGCTATAGACCTCATGCTCTCTGGCATTTGTGTTGTGAAGAATTCAAGAATTGATACCGCTGCAAATGCCTCAACCATGCCGGATAAAGCAAGTTGTGGCACTAAATACCATATGCTTAGAGGTGATATGAATGAACCTACCTTTAGTGCTGCATTCCTCCTTCTCTTCTCCACAAATGCAGCCACTACCATGGATGCTATTGACATTATGATGCCAATTTGGATTCTCTGCTTTACAGACAATCGAGCATCTTCGCTCTTTCTAGCTTTTTGGAGCATTGGGATGACGACTCGCTCATAGATGAGAATCCATAAGGAGAGTGTTAGCATTGACACAAGCCCTATCCAACCCGGTGGGATGATGAATTGTGATCCAACTTTTCGGTTCATTTGTATGGCTTGGAGAACTCCGAATGTGTTTTGTTGGTCCATGGCCTCGAATGAGAGGATACTCGTTACCCAAACGGGTAGTATCCCTATCAATGACTTGAGTTGCTCCACTTGTTGGATGCTACAAAGGCTCCATGTTTTGGCGGGAATCCCTTCATGAGTTAGCTCATCAGGGTGGCTAATCAACGCGGCTTTCTCAAAGAAAGTTAGTCGTCTTGTTCTTGTGAGCTCATACCCAAATGGGTCCAAAGGGGATAGATCATACAAGGGATGAGCCTCATGTGGGCTCAAAGTTAACCTTCTTTTCCTACATGCCGCCACCACAACCTTGAACATGTCAATAAAGATGCTTCCTTGAGGTTTGTTGTAGATGTATGTGTGGCAACCGATTAGGAGGCATGTTATTGAGATCGCGAAGCAAAAAGTAGGGATGGCGAATCCCAAAACCCAGCTGACATTCGTTTGGATATAGACGACAACAGTTAGAGCTAGAAGGAGGGCTATTGTGAAGGAGAAGTACCACCAATTGTAGAAGCATTGTAGTTGCACTCTCCCTTTGTCGGTTCTTTGGTTAAACTGGTCTGCTCCAAAGGCTATGTTACACGGCCTTATGCATCCTGATCCAATGGCTAGAAGTCCTAGAGATGTGAAGAGGATAACAAGCTGCCACTTGTCAGCTTCGCTGCAATCAGATCTTTGATCACATTTTTGAGGACTTATCTTAGGAAAGGTTGAAGTTAAGGTCATTCCACCCATCCCCTGAATCCAAAAACACACACATTATTACTATACATTTAGGGTTATGGTTTGTAAAACATACTAAGAAAGTGATTACTGCTGAACAAACTTTCAAAGTAAATTGCTTGTTAGAAACACAACCTAATACACAAAATGAACTAAGACTTAAATTGTTGAAAGAACAGAGTAATGGTATTGTTTGATTTACCAAAAGAGAAGCTATGGAGCCGATGAGAAGCGTATAGAAGCGCCCTAAACAGGCATCAGAAAGCAATGCTCCAAGAATCGAAAGGATGTTGGATGATCCAGACCATATACTGATCACATTCACCAACAATATACCTTCCATGTTGTATTTAGTCCTAAAGTAGACTGTTATGTTTGCTGTCAAGCTCATTGAAGCGAGTTTCTCGAAGGTCTCGTTTACTTGAACACAAGACACACACAAGAGGAAGCAAAAATCACAAGTTATGCTCATTGAAAATGCTAGGAAAATGACATCTAATTGTGAATGAAAGTTTCTGTTACTATAAATGTATTGTGTAACAATCAACAAGAAGATGTTAGAAAAACTAAAGAAGATCAAATGCAATAAAAAGGAGTGTTAAGGTTAAAAAGATGATTACCAAGAATGTATTTGACAGCCCTCCATCCACCTTTTTTCTCATGGTTGTTTAACTCATGATGAGTTTCATCATTATTATCTTCTAAGAGAGGACGATCAATATTATCATCTAAAAAAGGATCCCCAACCTCCATAGAAGCCTACGCTTGTTGTATGATCCGTAACGTTATATATCTTGGCTTAAACTAACATCTCTAATCGAACAAATGCAAAATTACCCAATAGAGAAATCGATAAGGGCAATCGCCCTAAACCCTAACTTGTAATACGATCAAGCAAATGTGGAAGGAGATTTAGGGTTAGGATTCGAATATGTATCATGTAAGCTTGATCGTCTGTGATCGATTTTCTGGAAATGGGAAATTTTGAGATTCGAAACTCGATCTCAATATCCGGAAGAGGAAAGATGAAGGGGGTAATTTTGATATGTGGGTTGATTTTAGAGCTAACTCTTCTTTTTGGCCACTATTTGTTTTTGATTGGATACAATTATTGAACTCGGGTCGGGTAAAATTTTCTTAAAACTACTACTTGTATTTTTTTTTTAAAAAAACTCTTAAATCACAAGCCTTCCATTATTGTATGATTAAATTTAGTTTTTTTATTCCACCAAGCTATATTAAAAACCTTACTTACACAAAGTACAACTCGAGTAATCTGAAAACTCTGTTATTCACCAACGCATCAGTGGCCTAGTCGTAAGGGATTGTCCCTTGTACCACAGGTCCAAGATTCGATCTTAAGGCCGGTATGACCCCAGCTAATCCTGGAGTAGGAGCCCACCTGATAAAGGGTCCCGTCCTTGTCTAAACCAAAAAAAAAAACTCTGTTATTTAGTACTCTCTCCGTTTCACAATAATTGTCGTTTTAGCTATTAAATTTTGTTTCAATATATTTGTCATTATAGGATTTCAAGACAATTAATTACATATAAATCATAATTTTTGTATTGAAATTTGAAATTGTTGATTTTTTCTCCACTCCTATTGATTGTAAAAGGTGGGTGATTAATTTGAGAAAAAGTTAGATTTTTAAGATAAAACCAATCATTTTCTTAATATGTGTGAATAATGTTAGAATGCCAATTATTTTGAAACGGAGGGAGTATATGATTATAAATTTAAAACTATAAAATCAGTACGGAGTACGATTTTTTGAAGGGTAATTCACACGTGTATGCATACATATTATGAACATATATTTTTATTAAGTGTTCATAGGTTTATTTGGAATGCATATCCAAATGCTACCAAGATTGTGTTCATGTGCTTATTTTAAGTGGCTCTATGTGTACATGTTAGCTTGATAAGTATATTTATGCTTCATATGTAGTTATGTACTCATATACGGAGTAGTAAGTGTGCATATATATGATTGTTTGGTTCTCCTAAAAAGGTGATAGAGAGAAGAGACAGCCTTATTACAGCAAAAATGATGTTAAAGTGCTATGGAACCTCTCCAAAAAAAACAAGGCCATTATGATCAAATTCCAAAAGGGAGACCAGCAAATATCAGTAGGTTATAAGCTAAGTAACCTAAGCAACGCCAGCCCAAATTGTGCCCTAAAGTCAGCTTCTCGTATCTCCTCATGCATCGTTCAATGCAAACGGTGGACTTAATACAGTACATCCGAATAATTGCATCAATTATGCATTTCGTGTACTTGCCCTTTAACTGAAAACATTAAGTATACACTGTACTTTTGAAAATTAATACAGTAGAGAGTAAGAGATGATGCAGAGCAGAGTAGATGAACCACATGGGTGACGATACAATGCTTTGCTCCTTGACTCATCCATGTCCTTGCTCACAGACACCTAAAAGTAACTCTAATTTTGATTAATTAAGGTCAAAACTATTCTTTCTTTCTTCAAACTAATTTTCTAATGAAGTTCTTGCAACACCACCCCGCAAAATATGCAGGAAAATAGGCCCATCTGCCCTTAATTTTAACTGTAACTAGCAACTTACTTGCACGTCTTCAAAACACAAAACAATTTACTTGCGTCAGAAGCCGCTCGGCTTCACCCATATTTATGTAAATTACAAAAAACCACCCTCAAACTTGTAAAAACAACAACAAACAGCAAACAACACAAATTTAACTTAATTATGTATTGCATAATTCGAAATTCTCACACCCAAACACCACAAAGCAAGACACTTTGAAAAAACAAACACTAGTACCTTCGGCTTCCAATGCCCAATTCAAGGTTCAAGCAGGTGGGTATCTTTGCTAAATACCACATCCCTACCCCTAATTTCAACAACTTCCCATTTCCCGCCCCGTAAAAACATCAGGACAGAAAACAACCCCTACTACAAACTTGGGCCCAATAAACGCAAGCCCAAGTTCTTACAGCCACTTTAATATAAGGCCCAAACTATAAATAAAACCTAAATGACCTAAGTACCCCCACTACCCAACCCCCCAACAAATAGAGGAGCCTGGGTTTCCGGAATTGCCCTTGACTCAGTCAGAACTGACCTCCAGTGTAGGTCTGACCGAACGACCAATTGGGAGGCGCCACGTTGAGAGCTGTGACGGTACGTCCGTCACTGGCGGTGATTTTAAACGAAAGAGCTTGTCCGTTGAGAAGAGAGTTGCTTTGCCAATTTTGCCCCCAGTTTCTGGACATCGACTGCCATCCTGTCCTCGAGCCCTTCACCTGAGCTGCGTGGACGTCTCCTGCGCCGCCCACGTTGGTGATGAGGACGAGATTGAAGTAAGAATGGCCGTTGATTGTGAACCTTATCCCTCCCTTCTTGCTGCACGGAACCCTGAAAAAAAAACAAGCGTAATTTGTTGTTAGACCTAGGGGCAAAATTGGCATTTTGAAAAGTGGCTGAAGCCTTTCGTTACCTGCGGAAAGAGACGGGGACGATGCCGGCTCTGTACTGAGCGATCTGCTGGAAGACGGGCTGGGCGAGGTCGAAGTGTTGCAGCGGCGGGTTACACCAACCTCCGGCATTGTTCGGGAGGGCGTTATTCGGCGGGCAGAAGTTGGTCGCCGTTACCACAATCGACTTTCCGGGGAGACACCATTTACCGTCGTTGACGCAGCGGAGCTCGAAGCAAGCGCCGCAGCTCATCCCGTTGTTGAAAAGCGCAGTGCTCAGAGCTGCAGTGCTTGTTCCATAGCCTTCGCTGTAGAGGTTTCCGTAGCCGCACGCGCCGCCTGAAAGATACACACACAGTTTATTTTTAGTAGAGTGAAAAGTTGGGAAGAATTGAAGGGTTAGTTTAGTTACCCATGGTGCCGGAAGCGTCTCCACCGCCGTAGAAGGTTGCGTGGGCGTCCATCCAGCCTGAGTTGGAGGCGTTGGCCATGGAGAGTGAGAGGAAGGTAAGGAGAAGGAGGGGTAGAAGAGTCATTTTTTGTGGGTTTGGGGTTGGAGAAGAAGTGAAGTGAAGCGAAAGGCAAGTGTGAGTTGTTGTGTTTGTGGAAATGGGGGCGGAGGAGGGAAATATAAATAGAGGAGGCGGAAACCAAAGCTTCACCGTGAATTTTTATTGTTAGACTATTTTGATTAAATAACAGTGGCTTAAATTGAAGTAAGGAAAGTTTAGAGTGGGAATAAAAATTAGCTGGAGTGGGGCCCAAGGGAGGTTGAGGTTGAGGTTGGCAGTTGGGAAGGGTGGGACCCATAACGGATGGGGTGCAGCTATTCTGCATTCCAACTTCCGGCGCTGTAGGCAGCATACACTAAACAAGCAGCGGCGCCCCCAGAAAAATACTCCCAAACAAATTGCATTAATGTTCCAAGTTGATTCCACAACTTACTACTCAAATTTACGGTGTCGGAACGAGTTCGGTCCGGTGCTGATCAGAATTTATTTATCGCTTTAAATCAGGTTTTCAGGTTAAATTTCGGTCGAATGCTTTTCGGGTCCAAACGTGTTTCAGGTCCTCAAAATTTCAGATCCGGATGTATTTTCGGTTAACTAAATTTCGGGGTCAATTTTGAAAAAGAGAAAATTAAATTTTAAAAATGATATTATCTTTGTTCACTAAAGAATGTTATTTTAGACATTTGAACAATAACTAAGGATTTCAATAATTACCCTATATTTTTATTATTATTTTCTAAAATACATAACTCACATCATTTTTAACCAATCAAAAATCGCAATTTGCATCAAAAGAGTAAAAAATTACAAGTTCTAATAACAAACCTCGTAAGTCACTACCTAAATACCTAAAATGACAATCTTTTCTTAACAAAAAAGAGAGGCTAAGATGATATTCTTCAGTGAACGGATGGAGTAGTTTAAACTAATTAACATATGAATGGATTACTAATGGTCTATAATTAAGTAGAAATTGATCAAACAATCTTGGTTTCAGATAATCTCGGGTTTTGAACAATCTCTGGTTTCAGATAAGTTCAGGTCAGACAATCTCAGGTTTCAGACGAGGTTCGGATCGGATAAATTTGGGTTTCAGACAAGGCTTGGATTGGACAATTTTCTGGTTTCAAAATTAGTCGGTACGATCAGATTCGTCTCGAGCATATAATATTTCATTTTTTCGTGTTCAATCCGCTTTTTTCTATCGGAGTTTTCGGGTTGGGTCAAATTTTGATTGTCTTAAATTTATATCAAATTAAACTGTTACTGAAATTATTTTGGCTTTATAATTATATTTCTCGAATTACTACTCCGTAGTAGTGTACTCTAGTTAGGATGTGATGATAATGTCCTTGAACTTTTGTATGTGCGGTTGGGTCTAGCACACAAAATCATAAGGTTTTTCATCATAAAACTAATTGGTAATATACGAATAGTTGATGTACTTGTACTAAAACATCAAGCTCTACATGGGAAGACACTTAATATTTATATTCTCACAAATAACATAAAGCTGTACATGGAGACACTTGATATTTATACAAAGTCTTTATTTGGCACACCCTAAAAGTTTATTTAACACACCCATACATTCGTTACGAAGGTATTTGGTCAGACATTCGTCACGAAGGTATATGGCCAGACATTCGTCACGAAGGTTTGAAGGACATCCGTCACGAAGGTATTCGGGAGATCCGTCACGAAGGTATTGGGGAGATTCGTCACGAAGGTATTGGAGAGATCCGTGACGAATCTTTTTTTTTAAAAAAATAAAAATTCAGAATCTTGTAGAGAATTTTGATACGAGTCCGTGCATATAAAATACGTCCAAAACGGACATCGTTTGCCCTTCCAAAAGCCCTAAAAACAAAACAGTCGTTTTTGTTAAGTTCGTAATATTTAAACATAATGCATAATTATAAAAAAAATAAAAAATTCAGAATCTTGTAGAGAATTTCGATACGAGTCCGTGCATATAAAATACGTCCAAAACGGACATCGTTTGCCCTTCCAAAAGCCCTAAAAACAAAACAGTCGTTTTTGTTAAGTTCGTAATATTTAAACATAATGCATAATTATACTTTATAATTAATAAACTAGTGATATTAAATGATAATATACAATTATAGTATATAAATTTAATTGCATGATTTTTAACTATAATATATAATTATATTATACAAATACTAAATTTATATAAGGTTTTGCTTTTACAAACTTAACGCATGCGACTATTTTGTTTTGGAGGCTTTTGGAAGGGCAAACGATGTCCGTTTTGGACGTATTTTATATGCACGGACTCGTATTGAAATTCTCTACAAGATTCTGAATTTTTTTTTTTTTTTAAAAAAAAGATTCGTCACGGATCTCTCCAATACCTTCGTGACGAATCTCCCCAATACCTTCGTGACGGATCTCCCGAATACCTTCGTGACGGATGTCCTTCAAACCTTCGTGACGAATGTCTGGCCATATACCTTCGTGACGAATGTCTGACCAAATACCTTCGTAACGAATGTATGGGTGTGTTAAATAAACTTTTAGGGTGTGCCAAATAGTAACCGCCTATTTATATTCTCGCAAATGTGGAGTATTAATTTCAAGATTTGGAGTGTACGGAGTAGGTTGAAAAAGTCACCGCTAGCATTCACCACTCAGGCACTATTGTGCGTTTAAAAGCAAAGCAAAGCAAGCGCGCCATTAAAGCACACATCACACCGCGCGCATGTAATTTACACGTGGCAACTTCTCTGCCTCCCACCACAACTTTACGTACTTTTCTCATTAATTTTCTTTTTCTAAAAAAAATGATACAATTCAAAATTCAAGCTGATCGTCAATTACTCCCTCCCTCCCATAATATATCGCTCCTTATTCGCCAGAATTCAACGGAGTATCGGAACGAAACAACCGAACTCTTAAGGAAATGATAAATGCAATGTTGCAAGAATCTGGGTTAGCCCAGAACATGTGGGGGGGAAGCATTGCTTACCTCAAATTACATTCTCAACAAAATACCACATAAGGTGACTGAAAAGACGCCTTATGAGTTGTGGAAAGGTAACGTACTTTCGTACAAATACCTCAAAGTGTGAGGGTGCCTAGCAAAAGTAGCAGTACCACCTCCTAAAAAGGACTCAATTGGACCAAAAACCGTTGATTGTATTTTCATCGGGTATGCACATAATAGTAGTGCATATCGTTTCTTGGTATACAAGTCAGATATACCAGATATACATGCTAATACAATAATGGAGTCAAGAAACGCATCTTTCTTTGAAAATGTGTTCCCTTGCAAGGATAAAGAATATCCTAAAAGGACTCGTGAACAACGAGATGCAAATGAATGTGCTCAAGAAGCAAGTATGCAAGAAGCAAGCACTTCTATGCAAATAGTGAGTACATCTGTCCAAGAAACAGAAGAAGAGAATGATGAACCTAGACGGAGCAAGAGAGCTCGAAAGGAAAAATCATTTGACTCAGATTTCACAATGGTGTTTCTTCTAGAAAACGAACCTCGAACGTTTAAAGAAGCCATGTCAATGTCAGACGCACCTTCATGGAAGGAAGCGGTCAAAAGTGAAATAGACTCCATTATGCAAAATCATACATGGGAGTTAGCTGATTTACCCCCAGGAACAAAAGCGCTGGGATGTAAATGGATTTTCAAACGAAAGTTGAAAACCGATGGCTCAATAGAGAAGTACAAGGCAAGGCTCGTAGTACAAGGATTTAGACAAAAAGAAGGTCTAGATTTCTTTGATACTTATTCGCCGGTAACGAGAATTACTTCTATTCGAGTACTAATAGCGATTGCGGCTCTAAGTAATCTAAAAATACATCAAATGGATGTAAAAATGGCCTTTTCTAAACGGAGAGTTAGAAGAGGAAATTTATATGAAACAACCCGAGGGATATGTTGCGCCTGGACAGGAACACAAAGTGTGTAGACTTGTGAAATCTTTATATGGATTAAAACAAGCACCTAAACAATGGCATGAGAATTTTGACAGTGTTATGATGTCAAATGGTTTCAATATAAATGAATGTGGCAAATGTATTTATGTCAAAAAAACTCCAAAAAGATATATCTTGTTGTGCCTATACGTTGATGACATGCTCATTATTGATAGTAACAAAGATATGATCCAACAAACTAAGAACATGCTAAGTGGGAAGTTTGACATGAAAGATTTGGGACTAGCGGATGTGATTCTAGGAATAAAAGTCATAAGACATTCTGAAGGAATCATTTTAACTCAAGATCATTACGCTGATAAGGTACTTGAACGTTTCAAGAAATACTCAAGCGGTAGTGCAAAGAGTCCTGTGGACCCTCACCTCGACTTAAAGAAAAACTCGGGTGATGGCATATCTCAAGTAGAGTATGCACGAGTGATTGGAAGTCTAATGTACTTAACAAATTATACAAGACCAGATTTAGCACATGCGGTGAACGTTTTAAGTCGTTACACCAGTAATCCAGGACATGGTCACTGGAAAGGCATAACAAGGGTATTGAACTACTTGCGATATACTCGAAATTATGGGTTACACTATGGACGATATCCAGCAGTGATGGAAGGCTATAGTGATGCTAATTGGATATCAGACTCCAAAAACTCAAAATCCACAAGCGGGTATGTTTTTACTCTAGGTGGTGCGGCTATATCCTGGAAATCCTCCAAACAAACACTACTGACTAGATCCACAATGGAATCTGAATTCATTGTCTTGGACAAAGCAGCAGAAGAAGCAGAATGGCTTCGAAACTTTCTGGAGGATATACCAATGTGGGAAAAACCGGTGCCGGCTATGAGTCTCCATTACGATAGTCAATCGACAATAGCTCGAGCACTAAGTTCAATGTATAATGGTAAGTCTTGTCATATTAGAAGACGACATAAAACCATAAGACAATTGCTCTCAAACGGAGTGATCAATGTTGATTACATCCGATCGGCTGACAACCTAGCGGATCCGTTTACAAAAGGTTTGTCTCGAGAGCAAGTTGTAAAATCATCAAGAGGAATGGGTTTAAAGCTTATGACATAAGATGAAGTTTGATGGTAACCCTACTTACGTGATTGGAGATCCCAAGATGTAAGTTCAAAGGGCCAACGAAATCAAACTAAATCTAAAGAGCACTTGGAGATTAACATCTTCTCCCAGTTCCTAGGATGATAAAAGTGCGTTGGTAAACTTTAGGTTAAGTCATAAAGTGTTGGCTTTTAATGATTCCATAAGCTTTGAAAAGCAAAGTGAAGTATAATGGTATACTACTTATGGTAAAATCACCTTATGAGTGTGAAATGAGGCCGTTTCTAGGAGAATTAACTGAGACTGAATTCTCTAAGATCACTCATGAATAACCAGAGATGTTCACGGCCAAAATGAACACAATCAGAGAACCTAGTTCTGTGAGAAGATGAAACTGTGTGATAGTCGTTGTCTAGGTTTACATCAAAGTCCGGGTGGTTCAAGACATCATGTTCACTACCTGGTCGAGTAAATCCGATGGCTACTCACTATGGGTGGTTCAAGGCTGAAAAAATGCTACCAGTCCAAATGCAGTGATTCTTCGACGTACTCTAAAAAATCTTTCTGTTGAGTCGTTTTACACAAGTTTTAGTCATTTCTATTCATGTGGGGGATTGTTGGAACCAAATTTTCCGGGCACCGTTGGTGTCGGATAATGGGAGCGTTGGCTTCGTCTCCGCGAGCACTATTTCGTAGTATGCTCATTTGTATATAATTCGGGTTCCGTTTGAATGAGAAATAAGAGAGTTACAATTAATGTAACTAAGTTGAATTTTGAGGATTAATGTGTATCCCACATTGATTAGGAGGAGGAAAACTCACTAGTATATAAAAACTAGGAGTGGATTGTAATGGATGTGATTGAGCCAGAGAAGGCTATCCTGGTGGGCTTGGGCCCTGGAAGACCACACGCGCGCGGTTCGGCTCGGCTCGTGGGCTCCTTGGTCTCATTGGTCTCATTGGATGGGCCGTAGGCCCGAGGAGGAGGTTGTCTTTTTGGGCCTAACTCAAGTCTGATATGACTTTTGGGCTTCGTTCAAATGGGCCTCGCTCAAAGTCAGAGTCAACAGATCTCGGGCATTAATGTCACGCGGAGTTGACTTGGACCAGATCAGCCTATTCATTACACACGGATTGAGCCATTTAATCCACGCAGATTGGGTCATTCATGTCACAGATTCTCCCCTGCAGCCTATAAAAGGAGGCTCTGCAAAACTCAAATAGACACACAATACGAACAGCTGAAACAACATTCGTATTCTCCTTCTCCCACGTTTTTATCAGTCTCTCTTCACCTCTTCTCTTGTGTTGTTCGAGTCTGAGAATACACACTATAAACTAGAGTTCGTTGGCTTCTGTCCTTTGAGTTGTGCAAGTCAGAAGCGTAGCAGTTGTATCCTGGGATTCGGAACGCCGGTAACCGTCACACTACGAGGCGTTTTCAGAATTAAGGAAAGAGATTTCATTCTCGACTCTGCTTAATCTCGACAGTACGGTTTGATATTGGTTCGATTATTTTCTCTTCTCCTTAATCTCGATTTATTCTTATATTTTATACATATTTATAAGTTCTAGAAAATAGGATTTCTATACAAATCTCTTGTTTCCTTCGGAGTCACTAATTATTACGGAGTAATACTGGATTTTATACTATACAAATTCCAATCTCTCTAGGTTCTATTTGAAAATTTTAATGAACATCAATATTTAAAATTCTGTGTATTTATAAAATTTATACTACTACGAACGAAAATATATACTCCGTAGATGGTTGTGCTCACGGTTTCAGATAAAACGGGCGGCCATTCTCGATTAGACTCCTGTTTTTAGCCGTCGATAGAAATTTGTAGTTGCATTAATTCTGCGGCATGCATGACAAATTAACATTCAGAAATCTGCAATACTTGTCATCCGTCAAATTTTGCATGCATACATCCACTTCCAATTCAATTGTTCAATTTGTATTCCTCTGCTTCCTACTTGTGTAACGGTTACATACATACGTACTTATATTGTATATGATACATTTTCTTCTATGAGTAAATAAATTGACGAACTCTATAACTTAGTACGCATATGACATATATATGTCGAGACATCGATCTAGTTAAAATCGGCTATATAAAGATTAGTAAACTAAATTTGAAAATTATGACAAAATAAATAAGAACTCTATAACTTAGTACGCATATGACATATATACGCATATGACGAACTCTATAACTTAGTACGCACATTGATTTGTATTGAGGAGTTCTAACCATAACATTAACTTTTTAAAAGAAGATCTTATACTCCATCTGTCCTTTTTTTATGTTTTCATTTTCCATTTTTGGTGTCCCAATTTAATGTTCTTATTTTCATTTTTAACCACAAATCTTTACCAATATACCCTCATCAAAATCAATTAATTTTCCCCAAACCACAACAATCCAAAATACAATTTAATTTTTCTCTCTCCCATTATTTTTTCACTCAATCTTAACCCTTTAATTTCTCATCTTTCACCATTCTCTCATCTCAATACACTCTCTTCTATTTTCATCTCTCTTCTCCTTAATTCTCGTGCAAAAAAAGAAAAATGAGAACATAATTAAAGGACTATTAATTTTTGTTTTATATATGTGTGAATTGAATAAGGTTGGTTTATTATTCGGCGTGCAGTCAATTTGTTGAGTGCTACAGTACATCCAAACCATACAATTACAATACAGGCAGAGGGATAAAGCTGGTTGCACGTACCTTCCCATTTTCCTTTCCTTTGGACCGCCTGCAGAAACAATTAATATCACTGCATCCAAATTTCAATAAATTAAGTGCTCCGTAGTTTCTTTCAAGTTTTTAGATATTCAATTAATCGAGATTCCAGACTTCGACTAGTTTAACTCAAAACGTTTTATATTAAAATCAGAAATTGTTTCCTTAATTTTTTTGGTGGAAAATCTTTTCCTTAACAAATGTGAACGACTCTAGATTTATGTTTATATGTCCATAGGATTATGATTAAATGTACATGGCTTTGGTAGGTGAAAATTCATTCACATAGTATCTTTTATTGCATGAAGAATTGGCAGGTTTATCAAGCTCAAAATTAATGTAATTAGAAATTAATTAATCACACGCATGACTATAAATAGAAAACTTAAATTGGCAGGTTTTGAGCGACCAAACTTGCTCACGTAAACAAGGCCCGGCTTCGGGGTGTTAAATGTGGGTGACCGAACAGGGCCCCCGAAATTCTGGGGTCCCATAATTTTAATTTTAGGTCTATTATATATTTTTTTATTTATAACTCCAAAATTAATAGGCCTAAATTTCTAACCAAAGTGTAAATAATTGTTTAATTTCTACCTCTTTTTGTCCAAATTCGAACTTTTTTTCTATAAATACGTCTCAATTCAAAGATATACATTTATTATCTTATAAACATAACTAATTTAATGAATATAACCTCTTCAATGTTTTGTTATAAAAATTTGTATTATGTTATAAAAATTTGGGTTCTTTTATGTTCCTCCGTCAAAGACACAGATTTTTTAAAATATTGGTTGTTGATTCTCATTTTTTTTTGGGTTGTTTTGGCTTTTTTTTTATCCCATCCAATCGTTTTAATTTTCAGGCGAGGTACTATTTTCCTTCCGTTTCCTGACTAACATTAGTAATATTAAATTGGATTATTAAAATGATAAGTAATAAAACACGCTTTAATAATATGTAATAAAATACTAGTACATTATTTTCTAGATTTTCTGTTTCTCCTGTCTATTAGATAAGAGTTGTAACAGGGTCTTAAAAATGACAGGAACGGCCCTGCGTAAACCCTAGGCCCTCATGTCATGGATGATCGATCTCTCTTTCTTGAATTGTGTACATAAATTGCAACTTCGTTCATCTCTCTTTGGTACAGTATTAGTTTCTTATATCAACATTGAATTTGATCCTTTAAAAACATAAATGCATTTGTAAAAATCAAATCCCAAAAAATATGATGTCCATGTGCGACAAGCCAATATCAATGACTTTATTGACTTGGGTCGTTTTCAACGAATCTATACGAAAATCATACATGGCAGATTAATACATCAAAATTCATATGCATATCGTTGTTACTGTCAGATTGTGGCATATATTTATAAGTCGAATTGTCGATCGTCCATTTTGATGATTATGAAACTGTCATAAAATTTCTTGCCCCCGTGAGTTGACAAAGACGTTGATATTGAGCATCCTTAAACATGTCTTTACTATGGAGTACGGAGTATTTTATTTTATTTTTCATGTGTTGGTTGCACAACAGATTTGTCAAGTTTTTTTTACAAAAGTTAAATGTGAAAGTTTGATGCACCCCCCCATATTTCCAAACATGTATTAGGAGTTCATCAAACACATGTCATACATAAAGTACTCAGGCTACACCAAATGCCCGATAAATTAACTAAAATTACGTATGAATATTTTCTACCTACTTAGACGACGCATTTGCATGTGCTGGTTTCAGTTACATTTCCCTTAATTTGTTGAAGGCCGTTGAATATTTTTCTACGAGTATGGCATGGTTTAAATCAGCATTTTTATTTTGGAATATGAACGTTACACTAGCTTGTGGTCAGCTTAAAAATGTTAAGTTTTTCTCACTTGTTCTCTCTGTAAATATGTTTTTTAATCTTAATCTTAAGATATTACGCATTAATCGAAGGTATGGAATCATTAGTTTAGTCCCTAATACAAAATTATAACACGATCGAAAGACTTATCGCCTTACTCAGGGAAAATTTGAAAATTTTACTCAACTTCCAGCAGCCATTCATATTATATTGATACGAGTCTGGAATATATTTGTTTAGTAGATTTAAGTAGGCAAGCAGCACACGTTATAGCCACCATATTTCCTGCAAAATACTACATTAGTGTAATAAACAATTAGAGCGAAGTATGCACAGAAAGTTTGAGTGCTGAAACTTTGCTTTCTTCTTTGATTTGAGTTTATGGAAAAAGAGAGAAGAATGGAGGGAGAGAGCTTTAACCGCCTAACTAACTGCAACAAACTTGATTCTCTTTTATAAACGGCATCTTTCTTTTCCAATACACTTTAAACTGAGTGACCAATAGTTCGGGGTTAGTGTTATGTATAGAATACGATATCAAAGCAATTTGTTTAAGGGTTCTATTCAAAGAAACATGAGATATTTCACTGTTTCACCCAAAAAAAAAGAAACATGAGATATTGATATTGGAAGATATCATTAACAACTCATCCAAATTCTAATTGTCCTTTTGTAGACGGGTGTGAATTAGTTTAATTTAACAACATTTTTTAATGGCGTAGGCTTGTTTTACCACGGAGATAGGTTCTTCGTTAATGCCAAACTTCCTAATTTACCCCTTGTAATTGTTCTGGCAAACAGCAAAAACTAAGGGCAATATTGTAATTAAGACAAAAGTATGGGCGCCCCCATGTGAGTGGGGTCGATGAAGAGCAGTTAAAAGTGTTGTATAGACGACGCTGCATGCATGAAAGCATCATAATATCACGGCCGCTAACTCTTTTCAATTTTTCAAATTTCGAATCCGTTTTTCAAAAATCACAATTTGGTTCAAATGTTAATTAAATAAGTAAAATCAAACTAAATAAATGAAAATTACCAAAATTATGAACCAAAATCAACGCAAGCCGCTCGCAAGTTGCGACATCAATTCCTGACCTTTTGACGTCAGTTTTCAGTTTGGTTCGAATCGTCAAGATATATGGTGGCTTTAGAATAAGGGCGGCGTGCTTGCCCTAAAGCTGCCAAAAGAAGGCTCCTAATTCTTCATGTTTTATCTAATCTACTCTTACATTACTTCTATATGTGTGTAAAGTTCAATTCTTCTCTCAAACTTACATACTGTAAAGGTATTCTATACACCCCTATCTTACTTTCTTCTTTTCGGTTCCCTAACTTTTTTTATTTGAAATTGCTAGCTCTATCATGCATGTACGAGTATAATATACTCCCCGTCCCATAATATAAACAACATTTCTATTTTGAGCGTCCAAAAATATAAGCAATATTTTCCATTTTTAGTATACTTTTTACGCCCCTTTATCTTCTTCCAATACACTTTTCACTCTACTTTTTCCTTTATTCATTCAATTTTCTCTTTCCTCTCTCCTTCTTCTCTTTATCTCTCTCATCTAACTATTACACCTTTTTACTTTTCACTTTCTTTTAATCATTAAACTCACATTTTCTTAATTCCCGTGAAATCCTTCAAATGTGGCTTATATTGTGGGACGGAGGGAGTATATATGGATCACGGGAAAAACTTTAGGAAGAAAAAAGTCCAAGTGAGAACACCCATTAAAAAAATGAAATGCGGAGCTTTTACAGATAATAAAATAATGTTAGATATTTTGGGCGATGATGTTCATAATTTGACGATTATGTCCATTCATGTCATTTTTAAAAGAAAAAAATAAAAAATTCACAATAATTAAAAGAATGTCACCGCGTACCTTAGTGAAAACGTTCAAAAAAATTAATTGCCCAGATTATAAACATTACTATGTGTAATGTGTGAATGAGAGGTGTTTGAACTTCGTTTTTTAAGGGTTGTTCTCACCCGAACTTTACGTTGATGACAAACGTTATGCTATTAATGATTCTTTTTCAAGTTGTTATACTGAGTTGGCAGGTTGATACTGGATGAGAACAATGGGCCATCACTAAAGTAGTTTAATATCATAAGTTTTAGTGGTTGATCTTTCAATTAAGCTCATGCATTCATGTGGTTAAATGAAATAGTATTTTGGTAGTTGATCTTCTTAATGACGGGACTTGGATCACTCTTAGTCTTAGATGAAATCATACAAAGATTATAGATCAATGTACATTAAATTTGAGCCCATATCGATATCTTTCCAGTTTGCACCATACCATATAATTTGTTCGCCCTACTAATTAACAAGTGATGTATGACAATATCTTGTATCTTCTAATAAGATCGATATACTCCGAATATGAACACGGCTAGATAGCATCAGGATTTGCCGTTTAGCTAGAATGCCAATATTATGAACATATAGGGCTAAATTATAACATGATGAATGTTACGTGATGGACGTTCCAAGCTTACACGTCAATCCCTCATTTTGGACCATCTTATATACTGCATTAATATTATTAAGTCCCATGTGCATGCACTAATGTCATCTCCTGTATAAGGCATATATAAGAACTACATACCAATTTCTCTTCCTTGACAAGGATAAAGACAATAGAATTTGGTACAGACGTTGTATGTGGACCTCAGTTTCAAGATTAATTGAGTTTTACCAACTCATCAACATAATTTACACTCTTATTACTTCTACAGTTCTACCTAATTGGCAATACCTGTCATAGTTTTTTATTTGGTGTTATGTAAAAAAACTTGTCATTGATTTATTTTTTCTACTCTTGGTTTACAGTCTTGAGATAACATGAGCATGTTTATAAACATAAAAAATAGCATCTGAAACAACGTTTAGCTTTTCAAAAAATAATGTGTTTAAAATGTAATGATAGTGTTTCAAAGTTTTACGTTTTAGAAAATTCTAATTTTAACTGCCAATATTAGCGCTATCTCAACCAATTTACGGTTACCCATATACCAAAGTATGAATAGAGGTAATGACTCATATGTTTTTCTTGCTAAAGATAGGCCGGTTTTTGGGTAAATACCCCAAAACTGTTATGTTTTTTAAGTTATAAGTAAATACCCCTTTGCTGACGTGGCAGAGCTGTCAACAAAAAATTTAACAGAGCTGTCAACAAATTTTTTAACAGAGTTGTCAACAAATTTTTTAACAGAGTTGTCAACAAATTTTTTAACAGGGTTGTCAACAAAAAATTTAACAGAGTTGTCAACAAATTTTTTAACAGAGTTGTCAACAAGAATAGTAAGTTGTTGAGTTGTCAACAAATTTTTTAACAAAGTTGTCAACACGACTAAATAAGTTGTCAGCACGACTAAATAAGTTGTCAGCACGACTAAATAAGCTGTCAACACAACTAAATAAGTTGTCAACCTAACTAAATAATTTGTTTAACACCACTAATAATTTGTCAACAAAACAACAAATGAGTGTCAGCACTACAAATAAGTTGTCAACATGACTAAATAAGTTGTCAACACGACTAAATAAGTTGTCAACCCAACTAAATAAATTGTTTACACGACTAATAAACGGTCAACAACATACAACACGAATAATATTACAAAATTGTAAACACTTTACAAAACTTGTCAACACCAATTAATTACATTGTGAACACACTTGTCAACACTGTCAAATTTGTTTGAAATATGCAGCATCAACACCCTTCATCTCTCCATTTCTGCATACATAGAACAACGATCATTCAAGAAAATTAAGAACAATGGGCAATGTTACTGATGTTTACAGGAAATAAAGTATCAACCTATTTGTGCCTACTCCACAATTTCAACTAGAACATGATAACATATGAAGATGTTACTTGGAAAGTTTGCTAATCAAATTCATTTTAGAAAGAAGACGATAAACTTTTCATTGTTCATTTAATCAAGAAACTTTCTGCAACTGATGTTTTGAAATACCAGAAAGATGTTACTGATGTTTTAATCAAGAACACATCAACTTCAAACCAGATCAGAAACTTTCTGTTCTTGATTCACAATAACAATTAACAACAATAAACAACTTGCAGAAATAGAAAAAACATCAGTTGCAGCATGGGATTCAGCTTGACTCAATTGACAGTTCAAGATAATCATGAACATTCACAACTTTCAGCATAAACATTCAGAGAAGTCAAGTGTTGCGAGTAATAGTTTTTTGTTACCAGATTCCTGAATTCGACCAGTAGTTGTCAACAACATATAACAGGCCTCAGAAAGAGCTACTCGGAGAGAATGAAAGAGAGAGGTGAAGCTATCGGCGATCGCTAAGGAGTCCTGGTTCCATGAAATCAAATCTCTGCAAGTGAATCAAGAAAGAGACACATAGTTCGGATCTGATCGCCTCGCTGGCTCGCCGTGGGAACGAGCTCGTCAGGGCGCCGCCTTCGATCTCGTGAATCGAGCTCCAGATCTCCTCTTCTCCGCCTCCGATCTGTTGAATCGAGCTCCAGATCTCCTCTTCTCCGCCTCCGATCTCGTGAGTCGAGCTCACTGCATTGTAGTTCCCAGCCTTGTGGTCGCCTTCGATAGCAGAAAGAAGAAGGAGATCATCGCTGCTGAAGGAGCTCGCCGGACTCCGATGCTGATGCCATAGGTGGAACTCGACGACAATTTTGGAGGTCGGAAAAGTGAAGTTGGATCGGAGCTTAAAGGCGGCGGTGTATATGTTGCGGGAGTGGTTGTGGAGGGGTCTTTTGAAGTAGAGATGTGCAGGGATTTGAGGGCAGAGAGCTGGTTGGGGTCGAGAGAGGAGGCGCCGGAGGTGAGAGGAGTCAGGAGGAGGAGGATGAAGAAGTGGAGCATTGGATCCATTTGCAGAAGGGAGGTTGGATGGAAGGAAGGAGAAAGAGTGGGGAAGAGGAGGAAGACGGACAAAGAGAATGGAGAGCGGCATGTATGGGGGTAGGGTTAGGGTATTGACTAAAAGTTTAATACGGGCGATGTAGAAGCTTACATTAAAATGGAAGAAGGTGTATTGGACACAAATAGGTCGTGTAAACTTTCTTGTATGAAATGGCCCAGAAACAAAGACCCAAATAATCAGGCCCAAAAGTGGCAGATTGTAGGCCTCTAACTGGAACTATTTGCCCAATGTCATATTGGGCACAATAACTTCAATAAGTGTATTTCTTTATTAAACCTTAAGAAAACACCCTACTATAAACAGATGTCTCTCTTTTTCTTCCTTCCAGATTTTACCGACAGTTTCTTCCTTTCAGATCTAAACCCTATCGACCTCCTCCTTTCTTCTTCACGACCTCCTCCCTTCTTCTCTCTCACCATCTTCGTCTCCTCGCATCAAGCTTCCTCCGCCTACGCTTTCGCTGTCGTCGCTGCCTCACTGTCAGATCGCCATCGCCATAGAGCTCTATTCTCCATCAAATCAAACGAGGATGAAGACGAGAAGATCCATCAAATTGAAATTCGAATGGTGGATGTGAATCGCCGATCAAAGGATATTTCGTTGAAATCATCCTCCGAAGAAGCTAAGAAATCTCACAAGGTACACTTTGAAACCCTAACATCTGCCTTTTATCGAGCTCAAGGTGCTTCTCCATCTCTCTTTTACTCGAATTCTCTGTGTTTTGTACTCTGTATTACCGAATTTGACTTGCTTTATACTGGATTTTTCCCAATTCGAGCTTTGTGATTGATGCTTAGGGTTTTATGTAGTTGCGATTCAATTTCAGAGTTCTAGCTATTAATTATTGCTACTGGATGTGTCGGAGTGTGATTGCATCTCGTAGTTAGCTCTAATTTTGACTTGATTTGCTGCTTCCTAGTTTATTTGTTGCTGCTGCTGAGCGAGTTCTACTTGAATCTTGTTTATTGCTCTTCTGATTTGGTGGTTGTTGTAGTATTGAACTTCTAGTCTTGATCTTTGTTAAAGAGATTGAGACAGAGTTCATGGATGTTCATGTTAAAGATTTAGGAGAAATTAGCAATACTGATGTTGCATCTCGTGCAAAAAGGAATTTAGGTACAGTGGCTCATGTTGAAGAAGTTGTTGCAAAGGAATCTAAGAGGAAGCATATGAGCTCAACCAAGTGATATATAGTCTGAGAACGGATATAGAGCATCAGAAGGGAAAGTTATTGGAGCTGGAGACTGCTTCTTCTAAATCTGTAGAGAATTAGCACAACTGGCTTCTTTGTACAAAGAGAACAGTCAGAATGATGCCAGGCCCCCTCATTGGAGAGGAGCAGCAACTGCAACATCAAATCCACGAGGTCTCCTTCCTCACTGCATTTCTTTTTCGTAATAAGAGTTGTGATCTGAAGTTTAATAGGCATGTTTGACAGTTTATGAGGCGTGTTGACAATTTATTTAGTGTTGTTGACAACTTATTGCTCCATTGTAGTCATTGAAACTTTACAGATGTGGGACAACAAGTCCATAAACTTTACTGATTAGGAAAACGACATTGTTAAAATTGGGTTATGATGTTGTTTTTGGAGATTGTTTTTGTATGAACCATTTTTTTTATTAAAATTGTTGATTTGTTGTTGTTACAGGAGCATTGGCAGTGCAGCTCCCACTCCCGGTATGAGATCTCGCTGCCACCGTAGTGGACTGGTTAAACAATTGAAAGGCTGATGAACTATGCTTGAATCAAGTAACCAAGTGTTAAGGGATTAGCTTCAAGTGATTCGTATTAGTAAATTACAGGAGATAGGGAATGATGGTGTGTCTTGATTAATTTGATCTTTGTGCAGATAATTTTAATCTTTATTTATTGTGTTGACAACTTTTGTAGTGTGTTGACAAGTTTTGCAAAGTGTTGACAAGTTTTGTAAAGTGTTGACAATGTTGACAATTTTGTAATATTACTCGTGTTGTATGTTGTTGACCATTTATTAGTCTTGTAAAAAATTTATTTAGTTGGGTTGATAACTTATTTAGTCGTGTTGACAATGTTTTATTCTTGTTGACAGCTCTGTTAAATTTTTTGTTGACAACTCTGTTATAATTTCTACGTCAGCAAAGGGTTATTATTGGTGTTGACAACTTATGATTCTTGTTGACAACTCTATTAAAATTTTTGTTGACAACTCTGTTAAATTTTTTGTTGACAACTCTATTAAAAAATTTGTTGATAACTCTATTAATTTTTTTGTTGACAGCTCTGTTAAAAAATTTGTTGACAGCTCTGTTAAAATTTTTGTTGACAGCTCTGTTATAATTGCCACGTTCGCAAAGGGGTATTTCCATATAACTTAAAAAAGTGATGCAAAAACTTAAAAAACATTACAGTTTTGGGGTATTTACCCAAAAACATTACAGTTTTGGGGTATTTACCCAAAAACATTACAGTTTTGGGGTATTTACCCAAAAACATTACAGTTTTTGGGGTATTTACCCAAAAACATTACAGTTTTGGGGTATTTACCCAAAAACTGGCTTTAACTGTTCTATGGCCCATTTATCTACTATATACAATGTTAAAGTTGAAGCCATGTCTTCACAAAAAATTGCGCCACTTGGCAAAATTTGAGTGGAGAAATGAGCTTTTTTTCTATTATTTTTCTTTTTAAAAATGAAATTATTGACCCACTATCCCACTAACTCTAATTTATCTTTTACTTACATTAATTTAAGAAAATCTATCTTTATTTATGATTTAGATGGTTAGTTTTTGTATAATATATTTATAGTTTATATTGTTATATAATACGGAGTAATTGTTTACTTACCCGTACGTGGTACGGGACAATCACTAGTTATTGTGTTACGCGTTATTTATGAGTTTTTGCGAATTTTGTTTGACGTAAGAAAATAATCATTTTCATCATTGACACCAAGATTAAACTTTGTATATATAGATGGTTCGTATGCACTCATCATGATTTTTTTTTGGTAGTATGCACTCATCATATTCAAGAATGTTTATTTGGATATATTCATAACTTAGGAGAATGTAGAACATTAAGGTGCTCAAAGTCATTCGACATATATAAAACAGTTTATTGAATAAAAGAAAATAATTCAAATCCATCACAAGGTCACAACGTCTTTTATCACCGTTTTCAAAAGAGAAAAGTGCTCATAAAAAACCAGAGCACCTACCAACACAAAACCCAACCACATAACTATTTACACATATTAACACGAGATAAAGAAATTGATAACAAAAATAAAAAAAGAACAAATATCAAGTGTTAAGCCACTAGCATAGAATTATCCGCCTTAGCTTCAAACAGCTCCTGTGTTATGTTCAAAACGGCAGGATTTTGAATTGATCTGAACAAATTGTCAATCTTTTCTTCCTCTTCAATGGATGATGCCACCGAAATCTCGCCAATCGACGCCAATTCAACGAGTTCAGATTCATTCAAACCCTTTGCTTGACCAACAAAATTGGGTTGCACCTCTGCATTGTGCTTTGCCAATGCTTTTTTGAACTTCTGGATCTGTATTTTTACCAAGAAAAAAAAACTCATTGTTGATCAAATGTTAACATGGAAATAGGATAAGAACTTCTAGAGTCTATTTTTTGTGTTTCTTACAGTTGATACAGTGCAGCTGAAGCCACAAAGACGTCCCTCTGAACCCTTGTAGAATCTGAAGAAAGGCAGCACATGAACATGGAGGGCATGACACATTTTGTTGAGTTCTTCATGATTCACTTTCAGGAATATTGCATTTTGGTTTGATTCAGCCAGCTGACATATCTGTTTAAAGAAGTTCATATGGATGTCATAAAAAATTAGAATTTTTTCATAAAGAAGGTGAAAATTAGCATTTGGGAATTGAAATTTTTTGAGAGAAAAATTCAAATTTGTATTTTTACGACGGTTTCATTGATGTTACAATCATCAAATAATGATAGAAAGTTGAAGTAGACCAAAAAACTACCGTCATTGAATTTTATCACTCATTCCAACATTCTGTCATCGAATAATGATAGAAAGAATTCAAGTTTACCTTCGGATGAAGAGCTTTGCAACCACCACAAGCAGGAGAGTAGAAATCAACGACAACAAGTCTGTTACCAGAATTCTTCAATGTATCAACAAGTTCATTTGCTGATTTGATCTCTATCATGTTTGGAGTTACAGTTTTCTCCCACCATCTCATTGATTTGCTCAGATAATAAGATGCCTAAAACACAAACAAAAAATAGAAGCAAAAATCAGCAGATGAGCTTGTTGATACAATAAAAATGGTGAAGGTTTTTTACTTACATTCACAGAAAACTTCCATGGGGATTTGGGAGTTGTAAACTTTGAACAAGAAGAGCTCAGCTTTTGATTTGGGGCAATAGAAAATGGCTGTGCCAAATTTGCAAGCCCTAATTGTTGATTCCGGAGGAAAAGACCAGAATTTACAGAGCAAGCCATTGATATTGCTTATTATACCAAATCGACGAACCCTAAGTTGCGCACATTATTAATCCAACAAAAAGGATGAAGCTTTCTTCTAGTTTCTGATTAAAATAAGGGAGATCAACATAAAATTGAATGACCCAGAACTCTGATGAGATCAAAGCAAACAGCTTGAATTGAAAAGAAGAGGAAGAAGAAGGACAAATTTTAGAGGCTTTTGGGATAGAAAGGATAGGATAGAATGTGGATTTCAGATTAACCCACAAAGATAAAAGAAGAGATTGAGAGATGAGATAGGGATTTCCACTTTCTTCCTCTCAAATTTAGAATGCCGCCTAAGCCAGAGAAACAGAGAGATGAAGTGATACTAAAATTACCGAAACCCCCCCTAAAATAGGACATTTTGCAAAATATCACCCTCACTAGCAAATTTTCACATCAAAAGGCCACATTCGGTACCATACTTTGGGTATGAAAAAACGGTATCCCAATCAATCGAATGAGAACCTGCCTGTAGGGATTACCTCGTCTCGTTGCTTCATAAGTCTTTTATGCAAGTCGGGAGTCTAGACTCTCTCATTTCTACCAAGCAAAATGTATATATGCATCAAAACAAGAAAAATGTAAGCATCAAAACAAGAAAAATGTGAGATTTGTAGAAATTCAATTCACGTAGTTCTGGATAAATGGTTCTAAGGAAATAATTTTTTATTCAAAAAATAATATTTGTTTTTGACCCATTTATAATTAATAACGATTTTAGTGGGGAAAAAAATTCTACCATCAAATGGTAATAATAAAAAACTGCTAAATATGAATTGATTAAAACACAAAAATCAATATTTGTGATTTATAATGTGAGTTCGTACCTTGGTAATTTACAAACAATCCAATGGAATTTTGAATTTAGGGTTGAGAAATCAAATTTCATCAAGAACCCTAATCCCCAAATTAAAATTGAACATGATAATTTGTGTAATTAATTTAAAAAGATAAGGGCAAAATCATAATTTCAATATTTGGATGGAAAATTTAACAGAAGTTCGTCGAGGATGAGACTTTGTAATAAAAAATGAAATAATGGGTGGTTTTAAATCGATATAAGGGGTTGTTCCATACAAATTGACCCAAATAAAGGATGGTCGTGCACAAACCTAAAAAAAAATCTTAAGGAAGACAATGAGCTAACATCCAATTTTTTATGCGGCCCACAATGTACTAATGAAAAGGAATGTTGCTTCATGCTCTCCCAAAATACTGTAATTTTGAAAATTGATCACCTTAGAGTAAGAGAGGATATATAAAACGGATTTTCTAAATGTATAGGTTAAAGGAAAAATTATATAAGAATTATTGTTAATATATAAATATATGAATAAGTTATTGATATATATATATAGATTTAAATACTTTGGCCCTCATAAAATATGTGCGAAAAATACATGCGTGGATGTAAAGTGATTTAATGTGCATGCGAATGTAGAAGATGTGCATGGTCGTAGTTCTTAGATATTTGTACTTAACTTTTATCCTAAATTAAAATATCTATAAACATATAAAATTGACATTTAGTTTAAACAATTAGTGATTTTAGAGTCGCATTTAATACTTCTAGAGTTGCATTTACTGCTTTTTATGTTTTGAAATCTCTACCTTGTGTGAGAAGATGGAGTCGCCTAGCATTAAAATTAGATAAATTTTACTTCTCATTTTTATCCGACCTTTCCCACTTCAATGCCCATTCCCGCCCTCAATAAATGACGTTCTTCTGTTTCCTTTGCTACGTCGTAGAGGCGTTTTCAGGGTCGATTGATGTTCGGGGATGAAGTGTGACTCTTGAGTCAGTAATTTAAGGGGTGATTGGTATATATGATGTTCTCCAATTTCTCTTTCCCGATTTCATCATTTCTGCAATGGCTCAAGCGAATGGAAACACGTGGTCGCTCCGCTCGGATGCCGACAGCGGAGGGCGCACAAGTTTTGAGTAACCCCACCGGACACCATCGACGGATAAGTCCAAGCGAGAATCCGTCCAAAGATTGCAGACCCCAGGTTCTCAGGTAACAAAACTATGAATTTCTGTTGAAGGTTTTTCAAGGTTTCTTCATGTGAAATTATTCATAAAAACGTGCAATTTTGAGGTTCATATTCTTAGGTTCATCATTGGTGCTCAATTTGTATGGAGTATTTGAGTTTTACTACACATGACTTTATGTCGGGAAGGTGATCAATAGAAGGTGAAAAGAGATGTGTAATCGAGCGGCGATAAAAGCATAAATTGGTTCTCAATTTATTGCTTGAGTTATTTGAGGAATTGAGGTTAATATTGGTTTTGGATCTGCATTTAAAGTTCTTGAGATCATATGAAATCTTAAAGTCGTTTTTTCATCTTTCAAGACCAAACTGCTTATTATATGACCTCGGGAGCTACCAGCTATCGGGTTTAAGTATATTTTCTATAGATGAGAACTTCTTGTAGAGACTGTTATAAGAAAACATTTCAAAATATATGAAATTCAAACCAAGATTTTAAGTTACTCTTACTTTTGAATATCTACAGGCTACCGGAGATAGACAATCTGGTCTGAAAAATGCTTACTCAGACCCTGAATCAGGTGTTTTTGGTCGTTGGCTCAGTTCTCATTCTTACAGTATGAAACGTTGGCTTAGTTTACATAAATTCTAAGTTTGTGCACAAAATATGTGTCTCTTTTGATTTACTTATTCAACAATAAGAGTACTTGAGAAGTTTAAAAAAATGAATGATTGACAACTAAAATATTTGATTTATTAATAACTTTGTTAATTTTGCAATAGCATTTTGTAACAAAAATACACAAACATTCTAAATCGCATATATAAAATAACTTTAAAAAGGTCGTGCATCGCACGGGCGCAACCTGCTAGTTTATAATGAAAGTTAAGTCAAGTTTTATTAAATTTGAACTTATCTACTTTGTTATTAATAATTAGTAATTTATAATTTAGAGTAACAATTTATTTATTGAACATTTTTAAAAAGTCAATGGACCTATAACGGCTATAAGCTATAAGATTTAGTGTTGTATTCGTTAATGTTGATCATAATCCGTGAATATCTAAAAATGATGAATATTAAATACTAATAAAAGAAGTTATGAACATTAAAGATATAGAGAAAATTTTGGGTAAGAAGAAGACTTAATGTAAGAAAAACGAAGCGTTTACGTTCACAAATGACAAACTAATATTTATATTCAGGATTATAATTGTTAGTTATTGAGTTTGTTAGTGTGACGTTAGCTTTCAGTTAGATACATCAGCAGCTACTAGAGCATCTTTGTTAGTTACAGAATGTGAGGGAGTATAAGACATGATGTTAGCAGCTATTGTAACTTGTTTTACAAAGCAATAAAATTCTAATTATGAGAGGTTTTCCTTTCTCTGAGTGTTCTTGAGTGTGTTTGATTGTGTGATTGATGATCTTCTCAGATCAACATGGTATCAGAGCAGTGATCGGAGATCATGATCGCGCGCTGCATCTACTGTCTTCTCTCTCAGTGGTCGGTGTAGCTGCTTCTCTCTACTGAGCAGCTCATATGATTTTTCTCGACTTGAAACTCTAGAATCTGTGATTTAGGATTTCTTGTTTGTCTCTATCTCCTCTATTTGTCTGTGATTGTTGTGATTTTCCTTCTCTCTCACTCTGTCGTCAAGTTGTTATTCATCAGGTGAATGGACGATGATCGATCTGGTGAACGCTCTGGAGAACGACGTCGTGAATTCATCACAACAATGGATTTGCAAAATCCTCTGTTTATTCATCTCTCTGACAACTCCGGGATGATTATGACGTCTATCCAACTCACCGGTGACAACTATAGGCATTGGAAGCGTGCAATTGGGAAGGCGTTGTCTGTCAAGAACAAACTTGGAATAGTAGAAGGATCTGTGACAAAAACTGTAGAAAACTCTGCGTTGTGGCACAGATGTAATGATATGGTCAGCTCATGGATCTTGAATACTGTCTCCAAGGATATATATATATGCTACTCTTGATGAATTTGATACAACAAAGCAAATGTGGGAGGATCTTGAGGAAAGCTATGGTCAAAGAAATGGTCCACTCCTTTTCCAGATCAAGAAAGAACTTCAGGATTGCAGTCAAGGTACATCTTCTGTCACAGATTACTTCACAAAACTTAAAGGCTATTGGCAACAATTATCTGGATTAATCACTCCTATAAGATGTACTTATGGAAAGTGTGAATGCAACCTGAATGAAAAGATGGATGCTACTGAGAATGAGGATAAACCCATGAAGTTTTTAATGGGACTTGGAGATCAATTCTCAGCTGCTAGGAGAGAATTCTTGCTATCTACTCCTTTGCCTTATGCTAGTCATGCTCACTCTCTTTTGTTGCAAGATGAACTGAGTAAGAAATTGACTAGTTGCATAACTAAGGTGGACACCACAACTTTAATGAATTCAAGGGGTGACAGCTGAAACAAGTATGATCCAGGTGCTAGGAAATCTGATAGAGGAGATAGACCAAAGAGAGAATGTGAGCACTGTAAGGAGAATCACCCTACTGAGAAGTGTTGGGAGGTCATTGGCTATCCTAGTTGGCATTTCAAAAGCAAATACAAGCCTCAAATGGAGAAGTTTGGCAGTGACCAGAAACAGAAACAATCCAAAGCAAATGCCAGCAAAAGCAACTCAGACAATCAATCCTTGTTTCACAATATGAGTAAGGAGAAACAAGAAATGGTAAGCAATTTCTTGAAGTTCATGGAACATCAAAAGGAGAACATTTCTGATTCTAGCTATGCAGGTATGATCTCTTCTTGTTGTAATGTTTCTGAGCACAAAAATATTTGGATTCTAGATAGTGGAGCTACAGATCATATGGCTTGTGATATCTCTTTCTTTTCTAATCCTAACCCTATATCTCAAAATAGAAATATTCATCTCCCAGATGGGAGCATGAGTAAGATCACTCACTCTGGCAGTGTTTACCTCTCCAAAACACTTAGTCTCACAAATGTTCTCTATACCCCAAATTTCAAATTCAACCTTATCTCCCTGAGCCAACTCATTCATGATACCAACTGCTATATTTTCATCTTTTCTGACATTTGTGTTATTCAGGACCTTGTAAGGATGACAGTGATGGCAGCTGGTAGGGAAATTGGTGGCTTGTACTACCTTGTCCCTGAGTCAAGAATGAAGGATGCTCTGGAGAAAATCCCTCAAGTATACTTTGATAAATTCCGTGCTACTGCACCTGTTTTACCAATGTTTTTTTTACCAAACACTTGTAACTTTGAACCTAATGCCTTATGGCATTTGAGACTTGGACATGCTCCTATGGATAGACTCTTTCATGTTCCCAGTATTGACTATTTCATAAGCAAACAATCTGAATTAACCTGCATTGTTTTTCCTCTTGCTAAACAAACTAGACCTTCTTTTCCTAACAACACTTCTCATGCTAGTAATGTGTTTGAGATTATACACTGTGATCTATGGGGACCCTATGAAACTGCTACTTACAGTGGAAATAAGTATTTTTTAACCTTAGTTTATGATAAATCTAGGAGTGTGTGGGCTTTTATGATGAAACACAAAACTGAGACCCCAAGTCTTCTTAAGGACTTTATCCTTCGAGTTCAAACTCAATTTCAAGCCAATGTCAAGATTCTTAGGACTGACCAAGGCACAATTTTTTTTAATTCTAATGTCTCTTCTTTTCTCAGTGCTATGGGCATCCTTCATGAGAGCTCTTGCACTGCTACCCCTCAACAAAATGGGAGAGTTGAGAGGAAACACAAATACATTCTTGAAATGGAAAGAACCCTAAGATTTGAAGCTTCTCTTCCAATCAAATTCTGGGGAGATTGTGTCTTAACTGCCACTTACCTTATAAACAGACTTCCTTCTTTTGTTCTCCATCATAAAACTCCTTATGAAATTCTATTCAACTCTCCTCCCCTTTACTCCACTCTAAGAGTCTTTGGATGTCTTTGTTATACTTCCACTTCTCATGTTTCTAGGAAGAAGTTTGACACCAAAGCTAAACCTTGTGTGTTCATTGGTTATCCTTTTGGATTCAAATGTTACAAAGTGTATAATCTCCATACTCACAAAACTAGTGTCAACAGAGATGTTAAGTTTGTGGAACATTGCTTTCCTTTCTCCCAACCTACCTCCACACCAAACTCTTCCACTAATGATCACACTCACTCTCCAGTGTGTGACAACACCTCTGACTTTCCTACATTCCATTCCATTAAACCCTGGTTCATATATCAAAATGTTGATCTAAACCCTCCCACTACTACTGACTCCCTAGATACTTATTCTCCATCTCATGTACCTCCCACCTTTGATCCTATTCCCCAGATTACCAATCCTCACCCTTCAGCCACTACTACTATCCCTCTTGCCTCTACTCGAGCTTCTTCCAGAGTGTCAAAACCTTCAGTATGGCTCAAGGACTATGTGTGTATAGTCACTTCAATGAACTCCACTGTCTCACCTCATTCTGGTAAGACCTCACCCTATCCTATTTCTTCTTACATTGACTACACATCTTCTTCTTGTTCCGTTGCCTATCACAAGTTCATAGGAAATGTGGCTACACTAGCTGAACCAATGTTAGTGACAAAAGCCTTGCAGCAACCTGAGTGGTACACAACTATGCAGACAGAGTTAGAAGCTTTAGAGCACAATGGCACTTGGGAGATTATACCCCGGCCATCTGGACAATCTATGGTGACTTGCAAATGGTTGTTCAAAATCAAGTTTCACTCTGATGGCACTCTTGAAAGATATAAGGCCCGATTGGTTGCTAGGGGATTTTCTCAAGTTGAAGGTGTTGATTATGGGGAAACATTTGCTCATGTGGCCAAAATGATCATTGTGCGTGCTCTCCTTGTTGTTGTTGCTGCCAAAGATTGGCATGTCAGTCAAATGGATGTCACCAATGCCTTTCTTAATGGTGACCTTGATGAGGAGGTGTTTATGGAGCTACCTTCTGCCTATTTTTCTCTCAAGTCTGGTGCTTGCTCTCAGGGGGAGAAGGTGAGTGAGAGCAAACACAAGAGCAGTGTTGTTTGTAGACTCAATAAGTTTTTGTATGGTCTAAAGCAGGCACCAAGGCAATGGTTTGCTAAGTTCTCTAGAGTAGTGAAGGATGCAGGCTATGTTCAATCCAGAGCTGACTACTCTTTGTTCACCAAGAAGAAAGGACAACACTTTACTGCACTTCTGGTATATGTTGATGACATGATTATTTCAGGAAATGATTTGACTGAGATAAAGGAATTGAAGAATCATCTACACAGAAGTTTTCAGATGAAATATTTTGGTGATCTAAGGTACTTCTTGGGTATTGAAGTTGATAGAACTGAGCAAGGTTTTCACCTAAACCAAAGGAAGTATGTGTTAGAACTTCTGAAAGAAACTGGAATGATAGACTCTAAGCATGTTGCTACTCCCCTGGATCCCAGAGTTAAGTTAGATCTCAAAGGAGAAACAAAAATTGTGAATGAAGGAGCTTACAAGAGACTTGTAGGTAAGCTCATATATCTTACTATAACTAGACCAGATATATGCTATGCAGTACAAGTACTTAGTCAGTTCATGCATTCCCCGAATGATGAGCATTGGAGAGCTGCCAAACATGTACTCAGATATCTTAAGGAAGCTCCAGGACAAGGGCTAATGTTGTCAAATAATTCTGACTTAAGATTGAGAGCTTTCTGTGATGCTGACTGGCAAGGTTGTCCTATGACCAGAAGATCTCTCACTGGATTTTGCATTCTTCTAGGAAAGTCCCTGATCTCATGGAGATCTAAGAAACAATCCTATGTTGCTTCATCCTCAGCTGAATCAGAGTATAGAGCTATGGCTATGACATGTTGTGAGATAACTTGGTTGTGCAAGTTACTGGATGACCTCAGTATAGAATCAAGAGAAGTGAAATTGGCATGTGATAATCAATCTGCCATTCATATTGCCAGAAATCCAGTTTTCCATGAAAGAACTAAACACATTGAGGCTGACTGTCACTTGGTAAGAGATAAGGTTTTGAACAAAGAAGTTGATCTTGGTTACATCTCAACTCGTGAACAACCTGCTGATATCTTTACCAAAACTGTGAGTCATGATCTGTATATGAAGAACTTGAGCAAGCTTGGAGTTGTTAACTTGTTCAGGAACTCCTCACTTGAGGGGGAGTGTTAGTTATTGAGTTTGTTAGTGTGACGTCAGCTTTCTGTTAGATACATCAGCAGCTCCTAGAGTATCTTTGTTAGTTACAGAATGTGAGGGAGTATAAGACATGATGTTAGCAACTATTGTAACTTGTTTTACAAAGTAATAAAATTCTGATTATGAGAGGGTTTTTTTTCTCTTTCCTTTCTGTGAGTGTGTTTGTTTGTGTGATTGATTATCTTCTCAAATCAACAATAATATTCAAATTTGAGATGTTGACAAATTTAAACTTTTTAAGTGTCGATTTTGCAATTCCTACATTAGGTACTTTCTACTCAGTACTTTCTACTCGATCTTTTCTCCACAGGTATATAAATAAACGTATCCAATTAGCTGGATATATTGAATTTGGTTTCCCTGATATTTTCCTTTAATTACGCAGATGTTTGATTTAATGGATTTTATATACAGACTCACATGATACACACCATTCATATCGCTATCAACATCGTGTATAAAAGCAAGTGGTTTATATATTTGGACTAAACTAATACTTATATACACAAATACACACATATATAAACCTTCAATACATGTATTTCTTAGATGTACGTTATCACTTATTTGTCCTTGTTGCAGACTTGCAGTGCCACCATCCATTTTTCTTTTGATGCTTCTTTTTTTGGAGCACAACCCTAATACGCACACATTAATGATACTCCTTCCACCAAACAAACATTAATTATACTCCTTCAATTTTAGCAGAATTATACTCCTTTTTAATCTTAAAAATACTAGTCTAAAGTCTCATATGATATGGTGTATTACTATTTAGAAAAGGTTATACATAGGATCGAAAAAGAAAAAAAGTTAGAAAGAGTTATTGTGTTTGTCTAAGGAAGTTGAAGATTGTATTTGAATTACATTGCACTATGTTATTGCCTAAAGCGTTTTATTTTTATCGATATTTATTACTTAAGATATTTTTTCATATATGTATTTTTTAGTAATTTGTAATAAAAGAATAGAATATCCATCATATATGTACCAGAATCATATAGTTGTTGACGGTACTCGGATTGCTCTACATCGCCATACGAATTGGAGGCAAAGAGAGAAAAAGACAAAAAGGATGGAAATACTAACCAATTAAGCCGCAATTAGTATTTTATTAGACGTTTAATAAACCTAAATTGTCATTGGATAGTTGAGAGATGAAAAGAGAGAAGAGAAAATTAGGTTGAAACATTAATTAGTCTCAATTGAGATTACTTTCTTAAACGATTAATTTTCTAATATATATATAAAGAGGGAGGATATCGTATTTATATTATAATTGATGTGATGTAATTTTGATGCGAAGTCAAAGAAACGCTATATTTTACACTAAAAAAAGATCAGGAATTTTTTTTTTGAGGGAAGCTATAGCTTACCTTGTGCCTAAGGTAGGTCTGCCCCTGCATTACACATCTTCACATTATTTAAATTATGTCATACGTATAGTAAAAAAATAGTTTATGAAAACTAATTCTAAATGAGTCCTTGGATACAAAATTTGAAAAATAAAATGCGATCTACTAATATTTGAATCTTTCTTGTCACAATCTTCCATTCTATTAATGGAGTGTTTCTAATGTGGTTTATCAAATACGGAGTAGTTTACTTGACTCAGTCAGTAATTTGACGCTTAAGGGCTATAGGATAATAAGTTTATTAACTACCACTTTGTAAAAACAATAATAAGGTCAATTGCTCAATTAGTCTTTTACAACTTGCACAATTACAGAGTATATTTCTTTATTTTTGTGAGACAGACTTTTTACACCGTCCATGCATATTTGAGAGGATCCCTTGATTCCCTTCAGTTGGAAGTACAAAATTCAATAATATCAAGTCCCGTCAATTTTCTTCTAAAATTAAGCTAGTGTTATTCCTTTATACTATTGTATATGAATGAAAACCAATTATGAATATTTCGTCTGCTATCCTAAAAAGGAAAATACATACACTGCTGTATACTTAGTTGTTAAAATGATATTTGCATGTATAATGTGTTTATATTTGTGTGTAGCGAATCTTTTATAATTGTGAAATCTACTTAGTTTATGTTTTTACACGTAAATCTTTCCTTCTAACTTTTTTTTTTGGGGGTCAAATCTTTCCTTTTAACTTATAAGCAGCTACATCCGCACAAATTTTACTTGAGGTTGGAGGTATTTAGATATGATACTTGTTTTTTTTTATATGAATTTTTGGTTTTTTTTTGCGTTCTTAAACAATGATGCTAATCCAATCAAAATGCTACAGATCAAATTAGCTAGATTAGGTTGTAGCAAAGCGTAGTTGTCCGGTTAGCAAGTAGGCTGAAAGACACTTGTTAAAGGATAGGTAGACAGAGATCGATGGTTCGACTTTCACTATCAACATTCCGCATGAGCCTAGGCATCTAAGGAGAATCTAGGCCACGAAGGAGTTGAAGTGTATGACCTGCAGATCTCTTAAAGAGTGGGAATCCGGTATTTTGTTTAATTGACTAATATGTGATTGAAACGTGATCAATTAAGGCTCTGTTCGGCACCGTTTTTTATCCTGTAAGCTAGCTTAAATTGAGCTTCATAAGCTAGATTATGACAGGCTGGAATCGAAGTATTGAATGTTATATTGCTAGCTTTCGCATGAATAGTTAAAAATTGCGGTTCATTCATACAATTCTTTGGCTCTTATCGTTCATTACAGCAGGCTTCATGATGTCGATCGATTATCGATCGCTACTTATATTTATTTTATATTTTAACTAATTAACACCGCCATAAGACTAAAGCAGTGATAATAGTTCGTCGACTAATGAACCTACTATTTTTTCTTACGCTGTTCATATATACCATAAGCTATTCCCGAAGGGAAGGCTACGTATGTACTCCCTCCGTCCCTTAATGTTCTTCCCGTTTCATTTTGACATATTTGTCGAGACACGTTTTGCGTCGTTAATATCTCTTATTATATCTTTCTAAAAATTATAAAATTTTGATATTAATAAAGTACTCAATGAGACGAACAAAACAAGATCCTGCATGACCATGTTTGTTTTTATAGATTGAGAATAATCTAGCGAGTTGTATTGAATTGTGAATAGTGTAAAAAATGGAGATGAGAAGAACATTAGGGGAGGGAGGGAGTACGAGATATATATTCTGTAAGTGGTTAATACTTGTACACGTGAATCATCTTCTGTAGATGATTTCAATTGTCAAATGACTAACAAGAGTGTGGTTAATTAGTTCGATAACATCTCACAATCACGGTGTTGTCAAAACTCTTACAATAGTGATATTGGTGGATATCTTTATTAAAACGTGACAGGTTAATAGTTCACGCGTAAAACAAAGATTTTCAAGCCAGAGCATATATAGTTGAACTCCAGAGTCGATTAATTCACTGGATGATGATAAGTATGTAGAGATCATCTTATATAAATATTTTAATTTTCCCAAATGGATATCTTGTGTTTGTCATGTAACAGAGAAACTTCTCTGTAAAAAATAAAAGCTTGACTACTGGTTTTCCTAGTCAAAGTTTGATTAATCTACTGAAACGGGAAGAACTTAAAGGGATAGAGGGAGTATTAAAGACGTGTGGAGATATAGGCCTCTATTCATGCCCACCTTTTTTCTTATGGATGTGAATCCCATAATAAAATATCTTACCATTATTGGTAAATAGTTGTATAGTTTATTAAATCCATGTCATTATTTTTCGGGAGCCATGTCATCATTTTTGCCGGATTTTTCACCGGAAAACTAATCATACCATTATTGGTAAATAGTTGTATAGTTTATACTGCTCCTAGTAATTTTTAAAGTTGGTATTATTTTAGGTTGAAAGTGAATAGTTTGTATTATTTAAAGTAATTTTGCCTTAATTATAAGGTGATGAACATTCTGTTGGTGAACATGTAATTAAAATGTGATGAACATTCAGTAGAGTATATCAAAATGAACGTTTATCAACATTTTGATGAACATTTATGAACAACGTGATGAACATTTAAGCTAATTATACTAAACTTTTGAGTAATGAACATTTTATTAAATGCTTGTGAACATTTAAGGATGTTTGATGAACATTTAAGTATGAGATGATGAACATTTAGGTAATTTTTTATGAAGATCAAGTGTTTTTTTACTCGAAATTATATTAAAGTGGTGTTCCACATAAGTTGTGGTCCGGTGGTCCGTCAATGGCTTGATGGTGGGTTAGTGGTGGTGCGGTCGTGGTGGTCCGGCGGTGGTCCACCGTTTGTCCAAATAACATAACCATTTAAGTGTTATAAACTTGGTGAACATTTAAAAATAATTTGATGCAGTTGATGAACATTTAAGTATAATGTGATGAACATTCAGTTGATGAACTTTTAAATATAATGTGATGAACATTCAGTAAAATATATCAAATGAACATTTATGACCAACGTGATGAACATTTAAGCCGATTGTAATGAACTTTGAGTAATGAACATTTTATTAATTTCTTGTGAACATTGAAGTATGAGATGATGAACATTTAAGTATGAGATGATAAACATTTAGGTGATTTTTGTTGAAAATTAAGTGTGTTTTTAAAAGAAATTATATTAAAGTGGTGTTCCATATAAGTGGTGGTCCGGTGGTGGCTTGATGGTGGGTCAGTGGTGGTGCGGTGGTGGTTCACCATTTTTCCAAATAACATAAACATTTAAGTGTAATAAACTTGGTGAACATTTAAATATAATTTGATGAACATTCAGTTGGTGAACATTTAAATATAATGTGATGAACATTCAGTTGGTGAACATTTAAGTATAATATGATGAACATTCAATTGATGAACATTTAAGTAGAATGTGATGGACCTTCAGCTGATGAACTTTTAAGGACAATGTGATGAACATTCAGTAGAGTATATACAAATGAACATTTATCAACATTGTGATGAACATTTATGAACAACGTGATGAACTTTTAGTAATAAATAATTTTGTAATATTTGTGAACAATTTTATACATCTTTGTGACAATTTTATTCCGGCGAGGCCTAAAGGTGGTCCGACGGTGGTCGGAGGTGGTCCGGCGGAGGTCCGACGATGGTAGGTGGTAGTCCGGCGGTGGTCCGGCGGCGAAGGTGACAAGGCATGACAAGGGGTGTCACGTGTCATCATATGGACTCTTGGATCTCTCTTGATCCAAGGGTCCACAATCATTCTTATTTATCATTTTAACAAGTATTATTACATGACATTTTTCCTTTTCTTGTTCATCGCCTATATTTGGTGCGTTGCGTATGAGTTCATTTCATAAGCGATATATCGATGACAATATTTAGAAATGCATTCATACGATGTGAGCCCCCATACGTCGTGTATGATTTTTTTTTCCCATAACCGCGTAGAGAATACCAATACGAGCGCGTACATATAAAATTCGTCTAAAACGGACATTGTTTGCCTCTTTAAAATGCCAAAAAAAACAAATCTTTCATACATAATTTCCCACGTCAACAAGTCCTTAAAACTTAACACACTATTTCTTCAACGTTTTTTTTAACAATATGGTAGAGAATTTAACGAGGAGTCTATTTGGTGATAAATTTGTAATACTTATATAGAGAATAGTTCCGGTGAGAACAAGGCTTAACGTAGGAAAAACGAAAATTTTCGCGTTCATAGATGACAAGATAATGTTCATAATCTGGGCGGTAAAATTTTTTTAGGTGATTTTGAGAAAAGAACAAAAAAACCCAAAGTTCGTGCGCAGTTATTACAAGTATGCCACCGCGTCACTCACCGAAAACATTCAAATTATTTTATGACCCAGATTATGAACATTATCATCCATAATTGGAACATTGACGAGTAATATGTGAACGCAATCCGTTCATTTTTCCTACTTTAAGACTTATTTGCACCCGAATTTTCCTCTACTTATATATAATCAATAAGTACAATGTATAAGTAATAGATCTATTACATTTAAGCATAATTACGCTTATATATAATCAACACATATTACTTTGAAAATAAAATAAAGTAAGATAAATATATCACTGTAAAATGCATAAAAGTAACTATTGTCAAGTTATTTATCACTTATAACAAGTACTCCGTATATGGTAAATAAACAACATATGATCGTACTCGCAAGGCTATTCGTGCACTACTTCAGGCAACCTAGATAACATACAATCTATGCTTGTCGATTCTAGTTTGGATTTTGCCTTGTCTAGTACTCCCTCTGTCCCTAAATGATAGTCCCATTGTTGCTTTTGACACTATTCACAATTCAAGGAAATCTTGTAAATATCTTTCAATATATAAGAAAAAATATAGTCATGTGAGATCTTGTTTGATTCGTTTCAATGAGCACTACAATAATATCAAAATTTTATAATTTTTACCAACTTATAGTTAGAGATATTAACGATACAAAACGTGCATCGGCAAATGTGCCGGAGTGAAATGGGACTATCATTTAGGGACAGAGGGGGTAACTTGCAGGAAGTTGTACATGAGTTGGATGTTCACCATAAGCCTCCGTACGAAATGTCAAGAAAGTAAATTTTAGGGTTATTTACCGAAAACCACCCATATGATACGCTACTTTGCGATTAACCACCCCTATGTTGCGATATTACCGGAAACCACCCATATGATACCCTCCATCACTCAACAACCACCCTTCCCCAAATCCGTTAAAATTTTCAGTTAACGCGTTTCACGCGCTATTAAAATAATATTTAATTTTTTTTTTTTTCTTCATTTATCTTCTTTTACCTTCATTACTTTCTTTTACCTTCATTTTTTTTACCTTCATCTTCATCTTCTTACAAAATCGATTTGGGGATTTCCTTCTCAAACCCTAATTCCGAATTGGGCTTTGATTTGGGTGTTCGATTGGGAAGGTGTGGGTTGTTTTCAGTGTTTCCGAGTTAGATTGGGTGGGTTTGGGAGCGATTGGGAGCGAACCTTGAAGAGAAGTCGAAGAAGGCGATTTTCTGTGCGATTTCTAGGCGATTTGTGATTTGCGGTTTCTGGGCGATTTGCGATTTCTGGGCGATTCTACTCTCGATTTCTTCTAACTAGCTAAGGTAAGTTATTCAATGGCATTTCTCATCTTAATTTTATGTGTAATCGATCGAATTTCTGAATTAGGGTTTAGGGTTTTCGAATGGAATTTGGGGCTTTTTGATTGTGATTTCTCGAGATGCTTTCTGAGCATTGGAATGATGTTTCACTGTGATTTCTTACCTTTTTCAGCATGAATTATAGCAAAGATTCGTTTTTTGGTAAAGCTTTAGTATATGGACAAAGTTGAGGGTTATTTATTGCATGTGGTGGGGTCTAAAGTTTTTGGTTCATGTGACCATATGAATTGACTGCATTATATAAGTCTTAAAATGCTTATAATATAGGGCATTAATGGTTGTTGAATATTGGTAGGTATGGCATTCAACCAAGTGCATATTAGGGTGATGTATGATGGTATCTTTTACAAATCAAAAGATAATGATCATCTTATGTACAAGAAAAGCAAGGTCCATTATTATAGGGATGTGGATCCGGATATGCTTTCTAAGGTAGTGCTTGAAAATATGCTAGAGGAAGATGTGGGGTTGATGGACATAAAAGAGTTGTGGTTTTTAACTCCTGGGTTGTCAATTGAGAGAGGGCTCCAGTTAATTGATAATGACAAGGGCCTTATGCTTATGGTGAACAAAGTTGGCAAGGACAACTTAATGCACTTGTATGTTATACAAGGGGCAGAAGTTAGTCCAAAAACTTTGAGGGAAGAAGGCCCAAGTTCTCAGCCCACAGTAGAAAAGTCTGGTGTCACTGAAAATCCATCAAGAGAAGGATATAAGAGGGATGAGGTGGAACAACCTAGGTCTAATAATTGCACAACCAAAGAGGCAGCCAAAAACAACAGTGAAGATCTAGAGGCAAATGTTCAGAGATTGGTGTTCACCTCAGATGAAGACCCAGATGCAGAATTAAGGTATGATTCATCTTCCTCTGACAGTGAAGAGTTCTTTTCAGAGAGTGAGGATGAAGATGATGATATCTTCAAGGATAATGTTGATCCAAGTGTAGATGACTTTAGGCTTAGAGAGGGTTTGAGAGATGGATGTCTGAATTTAGGAGCTGGTGTATTGGATGGTGTTTCTGATGAGGAGGATTCTGATAATTCTGATGCATTAAGGAGTCTTAGTGAGTCTGATGGTACAGGTGGGAAAAAGAAGAGATATGCAGAGTTTAATCCATTAGTTGATTTCAAGAGGAAGATTAAATTTAAGAGTGGTTTGATATTTCCATCTAATGATGTGTTCAGACAAGCATTAAGGCAGTTTTCTATTGAGAATGGGGGTGATTACTACTACCTTCACAATGATAAAACCAAGGTCTCAGCTTACTGTAGGAAGAAGTGTGACTGTTCTATGAAACACTCTAGGAAAAAGTGTGTTTGTAAGAAGATTTATTGTCAGTTTAAGGCTACTGCTAGAAAGATGGGAAGTGATGGGAGTTTTCAGTTGAAAAGCTTTTGTGGGAAGCATGAATGTGGATGGCAGCATGAGAATAGTAAGCTCACCTCAACATGGCTAGCTGAAAGATACATTGAGCACTACAGAGATGATCCTTCTTGGAAGCTTTCTGCATTTATAAGTGCTGTAAAAAGAGATCACAATGTCCATGTTTCATACAACCAAGCTTGGAAAGGCAGACTTAGGGCTTTGATCATGACTCAGGGAGATGCTAGGTTGCAGTATGGAAGGGTTTGGGATTATGCCTCTACTGTGAGAAAGTGGAATCCTGGAAGCTCTACCTATGTCAAGGTTACTCTGGGAAATCCACAACAACCAGTATTTCAGAGACTATATGTCTGCTTTGATGCTTGCAAGAAGGGCTTCATCACTGGATGTAGACCAATAGTAGGGATTGATGCCTGTCATTTGAAAGGGGCATACACAGGTCAGGTCTTAGTGGCAGTTGGCAAGGATGGTAATGACAACATATATCCTGTGGCTTTTGCACTTGTGGAACTAGAGACAAAGGAGACATGGGCATGGTTTCTGGATATTTTAATGAGAGATATTGGTGAATGTAAGCCTACATTCATCTCTGACAGACAGAAGGTAAGAAATTCTTTATAATTGTTTATTTCAATTTCAGTATTTGGATGGATTACTGACTGTTGACTTGTTTTTTTGTAGGGTTTGATCGAGGCTTTGCATCTAGTTGTTCCACAGTGTGAGGCAAGAGTATGTGTTAGACACATGTACAACAACTTCAAAAAAATGTGGCCAGGCAAGGCATACAAGGATTGTATCTGGGCAGCTGCAAGGGCATGTACTACATCAGAGTTTCAGGAAGCTATGCAAGAGATTAGAGGTATGAAGGAGGAAGCTTATAGCTATTTGTTGAGGCAGGATCCAAACTCTTGGTCTAGACATGGATTTAGCCATGTTAGCAAATCTGATATGCTATTGAATAATGTCTGTGAGAGTTTCAATTCAATGATCATGCCTGCAAGGGATAAGCCAGTTTTGTCTATGTGTGAATGGATTAGGAGAATGCTGATGAAAAGGTTTGTGTCTAAGCGTGAGGGCATGATGAAGTATGAGGGGATCTACACACCTAAGGCTAATAAGCTAATAGAGATGAACAAGGAAGAAGGGACTAGGAGTTGTAATGCAATCTGGGGTGGTGGAGAAGCCTTTGAAGTTGATCATCTGGGCAGGACCTATGTGGTGGATTTGCAGAACAAAACTTGTGGGTGCAACAAATGGGATCTAACTGGAATCCCATGCCCTCATGCAATGTGTTGCATTGTGAAGGATAGGAGAAGACTTGACCAATTTGTGCATCACTATTACACAAAGGAGGCTTACCTAATGGCATACAAGGAAATCATTCACCCAATGCCAGGGGAATCACAGTGGGAGAGGACACCTCATATTCATCCAGCACCACCAGCATATATGGTTCAACCAGGTAGGCCTAAGAAGCTAAGAAGAAGAGAGGCTGCAGAAGTGCCTAGCAGTAACAAGAGGATTAGAATTGTGGGACTCGTGAAGTGCACCAACTGTGGAAATCCTGGCCATTACAAGAACAAGTGCTCTGCTCCTCCAAGAACTAATGATAATCCACCTCCAACTCAACAAAACAGAGGTGGAAGGCCTAGGAGTACTAAAACAGTACCTATTGGATCTCAAAAGAGGAGGAAGTACACAAAGAATGTAAATTCATTGTAATTTTTTATTGATTATGCTAATTCATTTGTATTTGTATTGATTATGAAAATGTTATATTTTAGGTGCCACAAAACCAACAAGGAAATCCTGGAAGTACACCTGGGGGGAACCAACAAGGAACTGCAAGTGATGGAGATTGTGGAAGTCATGGTGGACAGATTGTACCAAGTCAAGGTTATGCTCCAAGTGCAAGTCATGGTGAAGCTCCAAGTGCAAGTCATGGTGAAGCTCCAAGTGCAAGTCATGGTAGCAACTTCAGCCATCAAGGAAATCCAAGTGCTAGTCATGGCATAACCATGAGTCAAGGTGTGTGCAGTCAATCCAATCCAAAACCTTTTAAGTCACCTAGGATGAAGATTCCTGCTTCCAAGACAAAACTGGTGAAGGAGGTTCCTAGGCGTTCACCAAGGAAGAAGACAAAGAAGTAGTCTACTATTTATGTTTGTAATGTTTGGATCAGTTTCAATGTTTGTTGAATGTTACTGTGTTGAACAGATGTTGCAAGTGGTTTTTGCACTGTTTTAGTTGGTAATCTATGGTTTTATTTTGAAAAGGCTTTGCACTGTTTTTTGCCCTGGTTTGGTCACTGGTTTGGTAACAGGTTTGGTCACAGGTTGGTCACAGGTTTTTGCACAGTGAAGACTGTCATTGATGCACAAATTGCACGGTTTTTCAGCCTCATTACTGCAGTGTTTTACCATTGACCATGACCACATTTAATTTTGGTCAATTGTTACCTACCCCATGTCATCAATTCTTCACCTAAACCCTGCACATTTCAAGCATAAATAGCTCTATTTCTCAGCACATTTGCCATCACAACCGAGCTTCCTTTCCTTGCATTTCTTCATTTCCTTGCATTTCGTCCATGGCAAATCATGTCATTGATCTAACAGACATCTCGGACAGTGAAGACATCAGCCACTGCAAATGCGAGGAGTGTGAGGAATGGAACCAGGAAACACCCTTGGAGAAAGCTGAAAACTACCCTCACAAAACCAAATTAAGCTTTTATGTGCAAATGAAAGCATCATTTGTTCAAAAACATTGCAGAATGGTAAGTAATGTTTTATTCTTGTGTTTTGGGCATGTTATTCTAATGACTAATATACATAATTTTTTTTATTAACAGCTTATTCCTTTCGAGTATGCAAACAACAATTTGAGGCCTTTCATAGATGAAGAGATTACACTTTTCATTGGTGAAACAACTTGGAAAGTAGTACTCAAATTCAGTGGGAACAAATTCAAGTTTGGCAAAGGATGGAGAGACTTTGTCCAAGACAATGACATAGAAATAGAAGATGTTTGCCTCTTTCAAATGGAGGAGATAGTTGGAAAACCCACCTACGAAGTCATCATCTTCAAAGCTCAATTAACTGTCTATTTTGTTTGAACTGGTGTGTCTCATTTCCTGGTGTCTCATGTCTCATTTCCTGGTGTCTCATTTCTGTTTTTGTTGAATTTGTGTTTTATTTCCTACTGTCAATGTTAGTTTCCTGATGTCAATGCACTGTCTTCTCATAAAATTGCATTCCATTCAAATATCATAAAAGAGCACATTACAGTGACCATTTCAATACTAAAACATTTGCAAACATGAAGAATATGAGGAAGACAAGTACAACTACTACATCACTACAACTGATTTTTCTAGGGTTCATAGCCACTGCTACTTTTGGTGCTTCATCATTATCAATCTGATTTTCTCTAACTGCATCTTGAAGCTTCATAATCTCGGCCTCCATTTTCTTCTTCTCTTTCAATAATTTGTTAATCACATAAGTGGCCCTTCCACTATATTCCTCATCCTTCCACATAAAGAAATTGCAATTCTTTGTCTCTGAACCATAAAAACGACAGCCCCAAAATCTTCTCATGAAATTGAATTCAGTTTTTGAAGTTGCTTCAGATGCTGGATAACCACACTTGCAGAATCGTTGTTGGGAATTAATTGATGAAGAGCTCGAGTTTGACATTATCAAACCTAGCCCAGAAATCAAAAAAATAGGAGATTAGGGCTTCGCAGTCAATCGGAATGCAAACAATGACATACTTACCGATTTGGCTTCGCAATGTCTACAATCTTCAATCGATTTACTTGCTCGCGTCAATCGTAAGAACAGAGAAGAAATAGGGCTCCATTTCAATCGGGAATGAAGATGAAGAAATAGGGCTCGAGAAGATGAAGATGAAGGATGAAAAAATGAAGGTAAAAGAAGATAAATGAAGAAAAAAGAAAATAAAAAAAATTAAATATTATTTTAATAGCGCGTGAAACGCGTTAACTGAAAATTTTAACGGATTTGGGGAATGGTGGTTGTTGAGTGACGGAGGGTATCATATGGGTGGTTTCCGGTAATATCGCAACATAGGGGTGGTTAATCGCAAAGTAGCGTATCATATGGGTGGTTTTCGGTAAATAACCCTAAATTTTAATTAAATATAGCAACAACAACAACGTGTCCCACCTTATTATAAATAATACTTCGTAAAATATAAAAACTACAGTAGATTTTTAACAAACAATACACGAGTTCGAAAATAAATTTTAAAGTTACATGAAATAATATCTTCGGCCATATGATGATGAAGAGATGATGATGATTAATAACTATATGATCACCTAAAACTAAACGCTAAGAGATTAGAAGAAACTACAGAACGATAAGTGATGGAAAAAAATATTCGTAAATATGTGTTTTACAATTTAATATTTAACTTTTATTGAGTACTCCCTCCGTCCCTCTTTTTCCTTCCTCTTTCCTTTTATATTGTCCCCTTATTTTCTTCCTCTTATCAAAACTTTCTACTTTTGATCATAAATATTTACCACATTATCCTCATAAAAACTTTTCAATTACTATAAAACCCACAACAATCCAAATTACCTTTTCACTTTTATTCCTCTCATCATTATTATACCTACATCTTAACCCTTTAATTTCTCTCTCTTTATTTTCTCATCCAATACACTCTCTTTCCTCTTTTTCTTCTCCTCTCTCTTTTCTCCTTTTCTTAATCTTTGTGCATTTTGTTGAAGAGGAAGTTAATATGGGGACGGAGGGAATACAAAGTAAATTATAAAAAGAAATACTTTTTTATGGTCAAAGAAAACAAAACGATCAACCAACATAAAAAAAAAGGCTTACAAAAGTGTTTGTATTTTTGAATTTTCGACACAGAAAAACAATGGAGTATTATTCATAATTTATGAATGTTCTAGCTTAAAAAATTAAAAAAATACTCCCTCCGTCCTTTAATATAAGACCCATTTACTTTTTCGACACTATTTACAAACCGAAAGAATCTTCTCGTTTTCTTCCAACATATAGAAATAAATATAGGCATGCGAAATCTCATTTGATTCGCCTCAATGAGTACTTTGACAATATAAAAAAATTATATTTTTTATCATCGTATATTTAGATATTTAGAGATATTAGCGAAACAAAACGTGCCAAATGTGCCCATTTGAAATGGGAAGATCAAAAGGGGACGGAGGGAGTATGCAATATCAAAATGACCATAAGAAGGACATTCTAGGGTGAGCTGGCATTCTGTCAGCTGTAAATAGAAATTATTATTGCACTATAGAAAAAGAAAAATTAAGAGAATAAGACACTCTTACCCCTCAGTTTCCTTCCATCCCACGTCTCTCTTTCAAGAGCCAGTAGTATTTAGATGTTCTTCCTCTTTGATTTCTGAAAATTTTCTCTATTAAACTTCTTTGCAAAAATTATTTTTTAAATCCATTACAGTTCTAAAGTCTTTTCCCTCAAAAAAGCCTCCTATTCAAGCTTCAATTTCAACTGATTTATCATATATCTCACACACAAGAAGATCAGATCAAGAAGTTTAGGAGTTTTGAAAAATTCAGCAACCTTTTGCTTAAGAGACTCTTCAAGTTTGGATATTATAAAGACTCTTTCCTTTTTTCTTCCAATTATAAAAATATCAAGATTGAAATGGAGAATATTTCTGGTGTGATTGGTGAAGAACAAGACCAGATGATGGACTTACCACCTGGATTCAGATTCCATCCCACAGATGAAGAACTCATCTCCCACTATCTCTTCCCTAAAGTTCTTGACACCAGCTTCATCGCTAGAGCTATTGGTGAGGTTGATTTCACAAAGTGTGAGCCATGGGATTTGCCAAGTAAGAATTAAACTTTATAATTCAAGTTCATCTGGGTTTTTTGTAATTATTTCTAATTGGTGTTATCTTATTGATTCAGAGAGGGCTAAATGGGGTGTAAATGAATGGTACTTCTTCTGTGTCAAGGACAGAAAATACCCAACTGGATTGAGAACGAACAGAGCAACAGAGGCTGGATACTGGAAGGCTACAGGGAAAGACAGGGAGATTTACAAAGGAAAATCTCTTGTGGGTATGAAGAAAACATTGGTGTTTTATAAGGGAAGAGCTCCGAAAGGCGAGAAATCGAATTGGGTTATGCATGAATACAGATTAGAGGGCAAATTCTGTCCATTTAATCTCCCCACTACAGCTAAGGTAAGAAAAATTTAGCAGAAGTTTTGGTACTCTATTTGTCGTAGTGCCTTGAATCTAAATCACAGACGCGTAGACACGAGATTTTTTCGCTATTTATGTTAAATCCTAACCCGAAACCTGTGATTTTCCCTCATAATAAAATCTGAAGTTGGTGAACTACGTAAATCTGTGCTCGTTCATTCTCGTGATGTTATAACAATTGTGTATTTTTGGGTTTTGTGTTTGTAGAATGAATGGGTGATCTGCAGGACTTTCCAGAAGAATTCAAGTGGGAAGAAGATACCATTTCTTGGGTTAGCGAGTTCGAGCTCGGTTGAGTTTCGTCCTTCTAGCTCTAGCCTTCCACCATTGATGGAGTCATCTGCTATGCCTCATGTGTCCTGGTTCTCCAGCTCCATGATCATCCCTCAAGAAAGTAGCAACCATGATAAAAGTCCAATTCTTGGTGACTACTACTATCCTAGAAACCAAGCTCAAAGTTCAGTTTATCTTCCTCAATACCCAGTTGGGATTCAGAATGAGAGTGATGTTTTGAGGTCGATGATGATGAAAACAGAGAGGGTGACAGTAAGTGTGTCACAGGATACTTGTTTGTCTAGTGAGATGAATCCTGAGATTTCATCTGTTGTGTCCGATTATGAGATCGGAAAGGGTCCATTTGATGATCATCATGAGGCTCCATCGACATTCGGTGGACCGGATCACACTGGATCCTTTTGGAATTGGAACTACTCATAACTTATAAGGTGAGAAAAAAAAGATGATGCAAGAAGAAGATGAAGAAGAGGATGATTGTCATAAGTTTAGTGTATTGTACAGATTTTACTGATCCTAATAGAGAAATAGGATTAGGATTCAAAGGTATTTGAACTATTTTGTGTAATATTATTCCAAATATTAAAGTACATTCAAATTATGAATTTTTTTTTTCTGAAATGAGCATTTTACCAGAAAAAATTCCCGACGCAGACTCTTTTCAAAACAATTTCCCAAAATAGACACTTATTTCAGCTTTGGAATTTTTTTATGTGTGAGAGACGCTGGTTCTCTCCTCCAAAGCTAAAACTATTTTTTTTTGAATTTTTTATGTATAAGAGACGCTGGCTGGGCCAACGTCTCTTATACATGTTAGTTTTTTAATTGTATTTCCAAACTTTTTTGTAGTTTTTTTTTTTTAAGGCAATGTATAAGAGACGCTGGTTCGACCAACGTCTCTTATACGTTCAAACATAAAAAAAAAATGTATATGAGACGTTGGTCGAACCAGCGGTTCTTATACGTTCAAACATAAAAAAAAATGTATATGAGACGCTGGTTCGACCAACGTCTCTTATACACCGATGTTTTTTTTTTATTTGCACATGTATAAGAGACGCTGGTTGGACCAGCGTCTCTTATACCGTAATGTTTTTTTACAGCGAAAGGTCAAACGAAAGGAATTAGTGTTTTAGGGTTTTGGTTTTGCTTATAATAATTTGAAATAATAATGTAAATATGAAATTGTTGTGTAATAAATCTGATAAAAAATCATAGATTTAACATAAAATTTTAAATCAACAAATATGTAATAATTCTAATCTTCGTCTTCACTCTCTGTGTGACCACCATCTTCTTCTCTACTTGGCTCTTGGACGGGTGCTAACGTAGGCTCGTATCCCCACCCACATATATTACGTTCATCTCTAGAAATTGGCCTAGTGGGAGAAATAAATACACTTGAAGCACTAGTGGACATAAATGAACTTGGTGCATGCATTGATGATGTCATGTATGAATAATGAGACGAGGAACTCCATCCACATTCACCGAGATGTGAGAACACCGGTTGCGGGATTGAAGAACTAGGAAAATCTTGAAAGGAAGAATAATAGGGCGGAGGTGTTGGAGAGGCCATGAGAAACGATGTTGGATAAGACATTGGTGGCGTAGACGCTGACGCTGACGCTGGCGGAATATAGGGAGGTGACATAGTCATTGGAGGATCTTGTTGGCTATAGAAGAATGATTGATCTACAGACAATTGGTTAAGAACATCAATCCCTTGCGTCGTCACCTGTTGTCCCTGGAAAAAAAAATCATAAGTATGTTTGAAATATTCAGTGTAAATATTATATAAACTGATATGTTATATTTCATACTCACCACCATATACAAGTCTTGAGACAATGGTTGATATTGTCCTGCTGGCGGCCGAATATGTGGACTAATAAATCTACGAGTAATTGATCGGTACCATCTCATATACCGTTCTTCCATTGTTGAAGGACATGGGTCATCCAGAGGCATAGCAATCCAATCCGCACGTCTGTTCCACAACTCTATAAATTGCTTGTGAAATATGCTCTAGTCTGTCTCATGCTTCCCCCTTCTGTTAACTAAATGCAACTCAGCATAGTTTTCACATGCACCCGACACATGTTGTGGAAATCCGAATTGACGCATCACACGGTCGGGTCGATGCCACTCAACTATGTCAAAACAAATCATAGGGGCTTGGGTCCTCCACACATTGCATCCTAAAAAACAAATTATACCAAGCCTCCCTAGTTCACTTGGTGTGTAGGGATCCCATGCAAACTAAATATAAAATAAAATGACCTTAAGTATGTTGAATATATGTATTATGTAATTAGACATTAAAAAAAATACAAACCTGATCGCTCCTTAGCCTATCCAATGCATCTCGATAATACATAAGATCATGACTTTTACCATCATATACGAAATCACACTTCAACCACCTAAATAAAAAAAGAGATTGATAAGAACTCGCCCGAGATATATGTATATGCAGTAATGGTGAATGTTACCTCAATGCAAGTGAATCTTGACCATTCAGAAATTGGTCATCAAGTGGTGGAGGTTGTGACCCTTCAGATAGGGCAGCCTTAGCTTTCCTCCTTCTATCTCTCCTCCTCGCTAGGCGATCTTGCTCCGGGTCTGAGACCCCGATAAACCTTAGCCTCCCAATCGGCATGCGTTGCCATGCCCATAACTACAATCATGACATTAATTAACCACTGAAAACCGATAACTTTAAATTCAATAAGTTATATTATATACCTGAAGTAAGATCAGTGGACCGCCTATTTGAGAGTGATGTTTCTATGAGGCTTTGCATAGGTTGCGGTAAAGATATGCCAAAGTAGCACTTCCCCAGCTGTAAAATGCCGCAAATTCTAGATTCTCCAGCAACGGCAAATACACTACTTGTATTTCGCCTCCACTGTAATCTGAGAAAAGGAGGCCACCCATTACCATCAAGATGTATGCCCTTGCATAACACTTGATCGTCTCCTCATCCGCATTATCCGACAATTCACTGAAGTTTGTTCGTAGCCATGAAAGCTTCAATGCTGAGCCGCCGAGTGATCGACTTGGATCTTTACCGAGCAGACGGATGACCTCTGATCTCCAATGGTGACCTGCAGTGCCTGATACAGCATAGCCATCCACACATAGTCCAAACAACACAACAACATCTTGGAGTGTGATTGTTGCCTCACCCACGGGCAAGTGAAATGTATGTGTCTCAGGTCTCCATCTCTCCACTAATGCTGTAATAAGCTCCTTGTCTAGTTTGAATTTGGATCCTAGACGGGATACGCAATAAAATCCAGCAAGACGAATGTATTCTATGACCCTAGGATGGGGATCGAACCAATGTCGCAGATGCACTCTAGTTTCTAAGGGTGTCATTGTCTATACAAAAGAAAGGGAAAATTAGAGATATTTAAGCATGCAATGTACAAACTAACTAGTGAAAATCGATATTTAAGCATGTAATGTACACTTACATAAGCGGCATTGTCCCACACATCCGAAGATCTGTGTTGTTCTTGCTGACTAAGCACCTCAGACGATAATGGACCAGGGTTAATCTCCATGTACTAGCCATTGAAACAACAATCATAAATACACATGAATACAAATGTCTTCATAAACAACAACAACAACAATCATTACAAATGTCTTAATAAACAACAACAACAATCATTACAAATGTCTTCATAAACAACAACAACAATCATTACAAATGTCTTCATAAACAACAACTACAAATAAAGTACAACAATGAAAACTAGCTAAAGCTAGTTATGTTGTCCAGAACTGCTAGCTCGTGATGCACATGTCCTCCTGTTGTGTCCCTCTTGCCCACATAGTTTGCAGTTGCTTTTCCCTGGAGCACTAACAATGTCCATCTCATTATGGAATCGAGACTCTTTCCGCCTTCCTGGTCTACCAACGTCACGAAGATCATTCGGATCTGGCTTCAATGTTGGTCCCTCAATCACAGGCCAATCTAAAATATCTCCTACTGGATAAAAGGTTGTCTGATATGTCCTCATCAGAGCCTCTATGGAGTAAAGTGGATCAACATATTCAACATACGAGAAGCTCCTGTGGCGACACACTGCTAAGACGTGAGGGCAAGGTATCTTATAATTCTTCCATCTTTGACAAGTACATGTCCTACTAGTCAAATCCATGACGTATTGTAAGCGCTGGCCGTATTCCTGGACGGGTGGAACATGCACTTCATATACATGTCTTAATGCGTTGAATGAGATTACTTGTGCACGACGAGCTATTGTAACATTGTGCTCAATCAACGTTTCCACTGCATTAGTGTATCGTTGCCCTGCCACATTAGGTTCTGTTGCCTTTCCAAGACGCTCTACAAAGTACGAATTAAGTCTATAGAATGTCGATTGGACAAGACCTGTGATAGGTAAATTTCTGGAACCCTTCATCACCCCATTAAAACACCCAGACATGTTGGTTGTCATCACTCCATACCTGGAACCGCCATCATGACATAAGGACCATTTTTCCTTTTCAATGTTGTCCAAATAAGTTTTTGCCGTTACATTTTTGGAGCACAAAGTAGAGTACCCAACATCAAATTCCGCCTCTTCATGTTTGTATGTTGTTGCACCAAGTAATCGGTTCAAGTGCTTGTTTCCAACAGCTGTGTTGAAATTTGAAACAATATGGCGAACACAAAACCTGTGATATGCATTTGGAGCTCTCCAACGCTGTAGCTTTCTCATAGCCTTCAGGATACCCGGATGCCTGTCCGATATAACACATATACCAGTGCGGTCTGTTACTCGACGACCAATTAAATCCATGAACCAAGACCAACTGTGACCATTCTCACTCTCAACAACAACAAACGCAATAGGAAAAATCTGTTGATTTGCATCCACAGCCATTGCTATAAGTAAAGTACCTTTGTACTTTCCATACATGTGAGTTCCATCAATAGTAATCAAAGGCCGACAATGTTGGAAACCTTGGATGCTTTGTCCAAATGACCAAAAGACACGTCGGAAGATGAATCCACTCCCATCAACACTTGGTACCGTACTCCATTCGACAACAGTACCAGGATTGGACTGTACAACTGCAGCCATAAACCGAGGCAAAATAGCATATGATTCCTCCCAATCACCGAAAATGGAAGCTATTGCCTTTTGTTTTCCACCCCATGCTCTTTTGTACGTAATGGAGACCTGATACGAATTCTGTATTATCTGCATAATGGTCCTAGGCTTCAATGCTTTGTCAACTCGGATAAGCGAAACTATCTCTTCAGCGATGAACTTTTGCGATATATTACGATTATCCATATGCATGACATCTCTTACGCAGCTAGGGACATGAGGACCTTTGTATGTGCTTATCTTCCACACATTGTCAAGCTCACCGACTTTATGAGCCGATAGTTTCCATGTGCATCCTTCGTCTTTTTGCACGCAGACAACTGTGTACCATCTATCTCTGACCTTTTTCACCTTATACTCCTTCCCCTTGGATGCTGAGTACACTACAATTCTTCTTTTCAACTGTTCGAGTGAACTAAAAAGTTGTCCTTTGCAAAATTCATCTTGATTTGGCAGTGGATCCTTTCCAATCCAAGTTTGCCATGAGTTCATCAATGCTGGATCAGGTTCTCCAGTCATATTCCAACTCGGGGCGATTTGCGCTGCTTCTCTAATCATGTTAACCCTAGCTATATCAGCTTCATTGACATCCTCGTCCTCTGACGATTGATCGATGTCATCATTGTGATCAAGACCAAACGCATCGACAAACGCATCCTCGTGATCATTGTTTCCCTCTCCATGTACTACCATTTGTGATCCACTCATTACTCCAGATTGAACATTTGAGAGTAATCTGGTGAATGAGGTTTCACACTGGGGGTTGTATCCACCTTCCATTCTAAAATGTCAAGGAAAATTTTATCATAAAATTATTTTATCTTTAAATTTAAAGTAATTGTGGTTTAAATTTTTTTAAACCTAATTACTTTGATTGTTTATACATAATTACTATTTTCAACTATTTCCAACTATTTTCAACCACTTACTTTGATTGCCACATTTTATCATAAAATTCAAGCCAAATCAAACCACATTCAAGTGAAGCCACATATTATCATAAAAAAATTCGTTTTTTAAACCTATTATAATATCAAATCAAACCACATTCAAGTGAAGCCAACTATTTTCAACTATTTCCAACTACTTATTTTTAAACCTATTTTCATATAACATTCGTTTTTAAGTCTATTATCATTACAAAATTCATAAAAAAATTCTTAAACCTATTATAATATAAAATTCGTTTTTAATCCTATTATCATTAAAAATTTCTAAAAAAAATACTTAAACCTATTATAATATAAAATTCGTTTTTAATCCTATTATCATTAAAAATTTCTAAAAAAAATACTTAAACCTATTATCATATAAAATTCGTTTTTAACCCTAGTATAATTATAAAATTCGTTTTTAAACCTATTATAATATAAATTTCGTTTTCAATTCTATTATCATTACAAAATTCTTAAAAAAATACCTAAACCTATTATCATATAAAATTCGTTTTTAACCCTATTATCATTTTAAAATTCGTTTTTAACCCTACTTTTATAAACCTATTTTCTTAAACATATTCATAGATTCTTAAATAAAATGAGTGCAGAAATTTTCTTACGTTTTCTCTGTTGAAAAACGTTCACCCGCTCGTTCACGTCCGCTCGTCCGTTCACCCCAGTCTGTTCCTTGCTGAATTTGGAACGAAGATTGTTGCTGGTATGACAATAAAATAACAGTGAACAAAATTAATTAAGAGAACAAGAAATGGAATTACACTGTTTAAATGAATCCAAAATTTTTTAAGAAGAGAAAAAGAAATGAAGACTTACCTTCGATTGTTGGATCACCCCTCTATTGCCTTGCTGTTGTTGTTGGAACGAATGAAAAGAAAACAAGAAGAAGAAGAGGATTGAAGTAAAAAAAGTGAAAGAAGATGAATTTAAAGACTGTAACACGTTCAACTCCCCAACTCCCCACATTCAATTTCAACCCGTTCAAACGAAACAACGTCGGGTTTTGAAAAATTAGGGTTTAGAGTAAGAGACGCTGGGCGAACCAGCGTCTCTTACACAACACATTTTTTTTTAATTAAAAATTGTATAAGAGACGCTGGTTCGACCAGCGTCTCTTATACATGTGCAAATAAAAAAAAAACATCTCTGTATATGAGACGCTGGTCGGACCAGCGTCTCATATACATTTTTTTTTTATGTTTGAACGTATAAGAGACGCTCTCTTATACATTGCCTTAAAAAAAATATATTAAAAACTACAAAATAGTTTGGAAATACAATTAAAAAACTAACATGTATAATACATAAAAAATTCAAAAAAAAAAAGTTTCAGCTTCGGAGGAGAGACGTTGGTTCTACCAGCGTCTCTCACACATAAAAAAATTCTGAAGCTGAAATAAGTGCCTATTTTGGGAAATTGTTTTGAAAAGAGCCTGCGTCGGGAATTTTTTCTGGTAAAATGCTCATTTCAGGAAAAAATTCTTCAAATTATATCATATGGATTCATTCTACATGGCTGTTTATTAAGGGCGTTTAACCCCGCATCCGGAAAATTATAACCGACACCCGCTTTTGGTCGTATCTTGGGTGCGTCCAAAAAACCGGGTCAATCTTTTTTTGCCGTCAAATACTCAAAAATCCGGTTTAAGTTGGGCGCATCTACGATGCGCCCAAAACTGAACCGGATTTTAAAAAAAATGTTTAGGATGCGTCCAAAATGGGTGTCAGTTATATAAAACCGGGTGCGGGATTTTTCTCCGTTTATTAAACTATGTTATTAACAAAAACGGACCGTCTATACGCATATGAATAATCATCGAGCCATCAAACAATTACTGAGATAAAAAACAAACACGAAGTTGGATGTTGGCTAATACTCCGTAAATCGTAAGGAAGTGAAAATAAATTGTTAAGTCACTGGATTCATTTGGCAAGCAATCCATCTCTTTGAGCTCAGCATTCTGTTATGTTTTGGTATGTTCTGCACTTACTGGAAGAGTCCTCTGGCTATAGCTGATTTGATTGCATCACCAAGAAGATAAACAGTTTTTGTTTTATTTTTAGCCATTTATTTTTCTCTTTTTTTTCTGTTGAGAATAATTCCTTTTCAAGACCCTTTTTGAGTTGAAATTGTGGGGACTGAATTAATTAATGAGTTGCCATCTTTCTTTATCATTCTCTACTAAACTCACACAAAAAACAGAGAAGAGTGAATGTATTGGGAAGCATCATGGGATAAAGTTAGGTGACAAGGCCATATTCATTCTTGTCTTTATCTTCCTCTCCTCATTTTAATGCAAATTCTTAGGCCGTTATTAATGCTTATGCTTTTCTAATCCTAATCTAATAAAAACAAAATACTTACCCATGACTTTCAACCTCAGGATTTTGTTTTGTATCACGACAAAAGAGTATCATTCAGTTGTCAATGATATCGCGATGATGATCCACGATGCGTGCTACATATTCTTTGTATTAAACTTAGAAAGTTGAATTTGTACAACATGCATCGTAACAAAATTTGTTATGCCCTCGTAATGCCCTTATATGAATATGTATGGTATCATTACAAGGATTTAAGTACTATAGTTTAGTGAACCCTAAATGAATAGAAAAAATCTAAATGGTGCAATGCGCATACGAGTGCTGAACAATTGAGAGATCCAATTCCGTCACGTCTTCCGCAAGGCGAATATCGTTGTTGATTTGCTTACTTCCTTTGTATTTTCCTTTTTCCTCTTGGTTTTCATGTTTTAGATTTTCCGTCCGATCGGGTGTTGCTTTCAGTTTCGGACAATGTTAGGGGTAAAAGTGTAAAACTACCCCGGCTTGTTTGAATTGCAGCCCTTTCATCTATTGAATCCAAGTCCCGCCTCTCTTTCAACGAAAAAAACAATTGGGATTAAAATTTTAAAACTGTGATGCATTATAACTATACGTATGTAAGAACATAGCTAATACGCTACATGATCTTGTACATTAATTTAAAATACATTAAATTTTTAGATATTGATTAAGTAATAATGTTATTAAGATAAACTAGAACGGTTATTTACTTATTTGTGGTATGAATCTTGATTGTATCTATATTGACAAAAATACCCTAATAGCAGTAATAAGCCTATAACATGTACATAATTAAAATTTCAAGTGTGTATAATTTATATCCACGTGGTTTAACATTATACTAATTCACATAATATTGCTAAAATCGTACTTCCTCCGCCCCATATTGATCTTCTCATTTTCTTTTGACATATTTGTCGAGATACGTTTTGTAACGTTAATATATAAATATATGATGATAAAAATTATAATTTTTTTATATTGTCAAAGTATTCATTGAGACGAATTAAACGAGATCTCACATGCCTATATTGATTTTTATATATAGGAAGAAAACGAGAAGATTCTTTCGGTTTGAGAATAATGTCGAAAAAGCAAATGAACCTTATATTATGGGACGGAGGAAGTATATGTTATTTGAATCGTAGACACGATATTACTGAATATACGGTCAAATAAAATTCTCTCTTTTATGATTGATAGTAGAGCTCGTCCTTGATTTAGAAAAATCATTTCATGGTATAGTCGAATCGTAAAATTCAGATTCTCGATCAGAATCAATTCTGATCGAGAATCTGAGAGCCTTGCTCCATATAAGTTGGGGGTTAATGAAGACAAAAAAAAATACATGTAAACTTCTGATGGCTCACAAACTGACTTAACACGCACAGTTTCATTTCATGTCGTCATACACTCAGGGTGTGTTTGGATAGAAATTTATAATGCATTAAAATGCATTATGGAAGAAATAATGCATTAAAACTAAAAATTATGTTTGGTTGTATAAAAGTTTAAAATGTATTATTGTTAAATATTAATACCGAGAAGAGTTGAGGGATGAGGGAGATTCCAGAAATAGACTGGGGAATAACTTAGTTCACTTATGTTGTCAAATACACTCAAACATTTAATACATTTTAATAACGTATTAAATTTTAATTTAACACATATTAAAATTTAATGCAAAATAATACATTATTAATTTAATGTGTTGGAATCCAAACACACCCTCATTGGCCATGGTCGGATAACATATTATGTCATAAACTTGAATTAATGTAAGAGGTTTTTACCGAAAACTACCCGTAAAAGTGCCTATATTGCTCTAAACCACCCCTTTAATTGGATATTACCGGAAACCACCCGTTTAACTACTTCCATTAGCGATTCACCACGCGTTTTCATATTCCGTTTATAATTCGTTAACTATTTACAGATTTAGTCCGAAAACTTTATATTTATTCATTTTTCTTCACAAATTGAAAAGTTGGAAAATAATTGTAATTAGTTACAAAATTGGGGTAAGTAAATCATCTTCTTCCCTGTATGCATTAAATTTTTGTGGGGAAGAAGATGATTTACTTACCCCAATTTTGTAACTAATTACAATTATTTTCCAACTTTTCAATTTGTGAAGAAAAATGAATAAATATAAAGTTTTCGGGCTAAATCTGTAAATAGTTAACGAATTATAAACGGAATATGAAAACGCGTGGTGAATCGCTAACGGTCCGGCGGTGCTCAACGAACTTAATTCCCGATCTAGGCGCTCAACGAACTTAATTCTCAACATAAACACAAATTTTTATTTGGAAAAACAGCGTCTCCCAACCAAACCTAATAATGAATAAGAGACATTGTTACAAACATCATCTCACATATAATTTTTTTTTAAAAATTAGCGTCGTTCATACATATTAGTTTATTTTTTAAAAAAATTCTATAAAATCGCATGTTTTATAAAAAAAATCTGTATAAGTCTCTTACGTATATTTGTTTTTTGAAATTATACGATGAGAGGCGCTGTTTGTAACAACGTTTCTCATACATATTTGTTGATTTTTTTTAAAAAAATTATAACTTTATAACGTATAAAAAATAGAAGTGAGACGTTGTTCTCGCGCAACAACGTCTCACTTTGAGTTTTTTTTAAAAAAGAACTAGCTTTATCCCTGTGTCATGCGCAGACTTTACACAACAATTTTTATAACTATGTATATAATTTATAAACACATAAAAATAACATTAATACAAATAAAAGTATGCATTATATATTTATATTTATTTTAATTAATTTTTAAGTTAATATCATATAAATAAAAGGAATTTCAATTGATTTATAATCTTTTATATTGATATGCATTTAAATAAAGAAATGATATCAATAGATTTAAGATAGTGATCTTTGTATATATATTTTAATTGAATTATGTTCAAATAAGGAAATGATATTATTAGAAGAGAAAGTGTCGTGTGAGAATAACTCTTAAAATACAAACGTGAGAATGATGCACATTAGTAGTAATTTGGTGCACATTCGTTGACAAACTTAAAAACATCCAAAATTTGAAGAACATTTTTTTAAAAGAATATTTATTGAGAAACTGAAGAACATTAAGGTAAAAATTGTATGTGCATCACTTTTTCAAAGGATATGCATCAAAAATTTTGATGCACATTTAAGTATGTTTTGATGCGCATTAGCCATTCTCACATTCTCATTTTAAAAACTATTCTCACCGGAACCGCACCCTTATTAGAATTAGGTTAATTATCTTTAAACATATATATTTATTTTTTAATTTTTGAAAAAAAATGACATGTATCTGATGACGTGACATAGTTTATTGATGAGTAGACAACGTGACATAGATTATTAATGAGTATAATGTTTTGCTTTACTTATATAAAGATTATTACGTCTCTTGTGAGTTAGGATATTTTTAAAAGGGGTTTGATTTTAGAACCGGTATTTTTATTTTTTGAGCCAAAAATATAAAACGATGTTACATTGCGTTTTAAAAAAATAGGAAAAAAAGGGAGCGCAACATCAAGGCGTTTAAAACTCTCGGTGCAAACAATAGAAAAAGCTGCTCATTCAAGTTTCCCATTTTAAAAAGACGTAGGTTCGGTTGAGAGACGCTGTTTGTGACAACGTCTCTTCAATGCCTTTTTTTCCAAATAAAAAATGTATGCCAATATTGGAAATTAAGTTTAATAAGAACACATGTTAAGAATTAATTTATAAAAAATGCTTATTTAAAATAAAATCGCAGATACTTCTATTTCTTCAAATGGTAACCCCGAAATGATTTAATAAATCGGTAGTTCGTAAAGTTTACTAGGCATTCAACAAGATAGTGTCTAAAGGCATAACGGATGTCTTGTTTGCACCACTAAATTTAGCTAATGAACCGAAGTTATAAAACAATGTATAATAGCGTTTTCAATTGTTGGGCAATTTTTTAAACTCTAGTGTATGGAGTTAAAAAAGTTCTGCTCAATCCTGAAATTATCCGACTCTTAAACGAAGCCCCATGCATAATCATCTCATTTATATATTACAACGAAACACTTTAAATTGAAACAAAACTCACGAACGAATATATATAAACCTATGAATACATGATTATTCATAAATATCCATCGCTAGTACATACAATACCTCGTATATAAGTTTATATATTGTTAACTCGCAGACTCATATAGGCATAAATATGTGCACATCTATAATTGAACAAAAAAAACTGTATATAAATGAAGATATTGATAATTTGATATTGAAAGGAGTGTATTACTTAACTGTCAACATATCCTGTTCGACAGTAAAAAAACTTTAACCGATCAAACCAGGAAAGGAACGAAGAAAAAAAATCATCATCCATGGAATAAAGACTGTGCCTCATAACTCATAAGAATCGCTTTTAATTGCTAGTCAATTCTTCGGCCAAATAATAATATTATTACAATGCTGAAAAATATAAATATTGTTATGATTGATTGATTGTCCTTGCATGACAAAAAGGATAGCTAGAAGATCACATCCTGATGGTGAAAACGTGTTGTATGTAAAAGTAAAGCGAAAGTTGAAATTCTTGAAGTAAATTAAAGTTGATGATGCCTTTGACTGGTTTAAAAGGATCAAGTACTACTTTCGTTAGAGATTCTGCATCAAGATATCTACATGAAGAGTTGGTCTTTTTTCTTTCTATTTTTCCTTTTTCATTTGATTCTAAATTTCTAATACATATGATATGTTAATACACATAGTTACGTACTATAATCTAGATTCAATTCACATCTTGAAATTCTGAGATTTCAGAATCTAAGGGTTTTCAATTCACTTTATTCAAATTTATTCATGTTAAAATAAACTAATTCTAAATCTTATACTCTAACACCTTGATCAGTGTTCAATTTATCCAAATTTTTACTTCTCTTAATTTACATTATCCTTAATTTTAGGTCTTTCAGTCGAAATCCTGAAATATTAAAAAACTTCAAAATGTTTTAATTCTAATTTACACATGCTTCAGTGCATCAACTTAGTATCAACAACGTCCAATAACATTACCCCGGTGGCCCAGTGTCTTAAAAAGGCTCTCGCTTATAGCAGGATAGGGGGTCGAATATACGCAACCCTAACCCTGTATTAAAAGAATAAAGAGGTTATTTTCGATGACCCAAAATGAAGATTGCGTAAAAAAATTGCATAGTCTGACTATTACTCCACAAAATAAGAAGCTTAGAATAAATAAGTCATTTTGCTTTATTTCATACAATTCTGAAGCCAAAGAATAGTGAATCTTTGGTAAACCTCAATGATTAGTTTAAAACATGGAACTAATTCATTAATATATATATATATATATATATATATATATATATATATATATATATAGGGTCAGGATCTGGTGAGAACACTTTCTTAGAAGAGAACAGGTGAGAACGAATCTCCACCGTTTATGTGTTTGAAGGGTTGCGATTAAATTAAAACATCCAACAACGTCTCTCCAACGAAGACATCGACGACCAATATCGAGCTCTCTCTCCCGTCCATCGACGTCGCACTCCACCTCATCGCCGGCCCAGTCCACCACCTCCACTCTCGTCCACCCTTCCTCCTTGCTCGATTGGGTTTTTGCCCCGACCTTCCTCCTTCCTTGTTGGCTTGCTACAGACTGCGAGCAGGGGTGCCTAGGGGTGAAGATGCTGCCGACTGCGAGCTCGAGATCTCATCTATCTCGCACCTCCGGCACGAAGCGACGACAACCACCTCGCTTGATAGTCTCGTTTCTGTTTCACAATTCCGATGATTTGGCCATTTGGGCATTTCGATTATAACCTAGATTGAATTTGGGGGAAACCGCTCTGCAACCTCCTTCTTTTGAAGGATGAAAATCAGTCCAATCTGGCTTTCTTGGTAGAGATTTGAGAATTAGCAATGGTTTGGGTTAGTGCAGGTTAAGTGTTCGATGAAATGACTCACTGAAAGTTTCATCTCCGCTTGCACCTCCGCACTGATGTACATAATCATAGTTTAAGCAAGCTAAGGTTTGATGAATGTCATTTATGATTAGTCGTTTGTTGGAATTGGATGATGTTATCCTTGCCTAAAATTGCATCTTTATTATCAGGTAACTCGACCATGGAGGTTTGTTGTGTCAAATATCCCAATGCAAAAGCATTCATCAGATTGAGTACATTCTGGAAGAGAAGGTGCTGAAATTGGAGCAGAGAAGGTGCTGAAAAGCTTGAACGTTCGTGCCTTTTGGTGAATAACGAGGCGAGATTATCAGGACTGGAGGACCGAATTGATAATCTTCAGGAAGATAATAAGTGCAGAAAGAAGGATTTTGAAGAGCAACTCGAAAAAGCGGTAAATGCTCAGGTTGAGATTTTCATCATGCAGAAGTTCATACAAGACATAGAAGAGAAGAACTACAATCTAATAGTGATTGCCAGAAATATGTTGATACAGCAAAGTACTCCGAGAAGATAATTATAGAGTTGGAAAGTGAGAACATGATGCAGCACCTCGAAATGGAGTTTCTTCTCGATCGAGTTGACAACCTCAGGAGAGGAATTTTCCAGGTGCTGAAGGCTCTTGAGATTGACAATGTAAATGAGTCTGAATTGGATGTCTTTCTGTCTCGTATACCAGGTATAATCTCGGGAACCCGAAGGGATCTCGTGGAGGTTAGAGATGAAAATCAGCACCTTCAGATCCAAAACACCGTTCTCTCAGCTGTCATTAGGCAGTTGAGCTCTGAGGGGTCAATTCTTGGAGCACGAAAAAAATTCATTGATAATGAACTTTTCATCCTCAACCAGAAGCATGCAGTGCTTGAACATGAGAAAGATCAGATTCTACAGTTAAATAGGCAGCTGTATAGAGTAGTTGATGTGAAAGAAAGAGAACACAAGATACTAGAGGCTCAAATGGAGATTATGAGTTCAAAACATGAGGTGTCTCAGAAAGAATGCGTTGTTCTTCAGGAAGAACACTCCGCTGTCCTCAAAATGAACAAGTGTATACAGGACACAGTGACAAAAGTCGTGGAAGAGAACAATACCTTAGTCGAAGAGAATTCGGAAGCCATTATTGAAGCCCTCAGTTTGAGCAATCAGTTTGTAGTCTACAAGAGATCATGGGTTGAGAAAAATATGGAATTGGAGAGAGTTCCGGTGGAAATTAACCATCTTCATGAAGCTTATACTGATTCTGAAAAAGAGGCAAGGGCGTTGAAGGAGAAGTTGGTTGTCAAGGAAACTGAAAATCTACATATAGTGCAGTTGATCCAGAAGTTGTAGGAGAAGAACCATGAGCTTAGTGTTTTTAATGATCAGCTGAACGAGAAATCCGTGGTTGAGGGTGAACAGATGAATCAGACGAAAATTAGGCTTTTTGGTGCAGAGCAAAGAATTGAATCACTTGAGGATGCATATACTGAACAGCACACAACCATCCATGGTCTAGAAATGCGGTGTGACGGTCTAGATGTGAGCCATTCCTAATTTGGAACCGTGAACCTCATTGATGTCTTTTTCTAATATTAGCAGAGGTAACATATCACTGAAACGTTGTCAAAATTAAGTGATATGCTTTTATAGCAGCAGGTGGAAACTTACTGTATTAAAATGAAAGTAGAATCAAGGTTCTGAATAAGTTGAATGTCTTGTGTTGTACACAATATTCACTTGTTTGATCCAGTTATGACTTTCAGCTAAAATGGTCTTCACTGTTTGCATCCATTCATGTGAAAATTTAATACATCCTAATTTTGTGTGTCCAGGAGTTATCAGAACTTGAGAAATCGCTAACTGCAGAACCAGAGCAACTTCAGCATGTCAGTTCTCTGTTTATTTTGCGTCCCTTTATACTTCTCATAAAAAACATGCGCCTAAATTTGCTCATCTTTTTTAATCTCAAGACAAAAGGACAACCCTTCAATGTAGCAAGAAGATGTCACTGCTACCTTGAACAAACTGTGATATGTGAAGGCCGGAATTCTCAAGCCCTTGATTGAATTAGTGAAGGGGTTTTGGATCAAGCAGGTGGATAAGTCAGTGTATGTGCTTACCTTGTCGGTGTCAATTGTTCTGGTCAACATCAATTCCAGTCCCGGAAGCGGAGGGTGGGACAAGCATTGAATTGATGACAATTAAGGAGAAGAAAAGGGAGAGAGATATGAAAGAGGAGGCGAAGAGCGGGAAGCTTATATTTAGCGTCAGCAAGTAGAAGGCATTCACGATGGAGCAGCTGATGAGAGTGTCGACAGAGATGCTCGGAAGGGGTAATCCAGAGACGACCACAATGTTGTGACGATGAAACAAGCAGCAAATCAACGAATCATTCATTCATCGTCTGATAAACAAACGACACCAGGTGTTGCTGTTGTTGCGCTTCAAACTCGGTCAAGTTCCATTCTTCGGAATTCTGCGTAATTTCAGGAAGCGATGGAAGCATCAACTGGTCTTGTTGCACTTTGATTTGTGGCGTTGTCAGCAACCTGTCACCGGACCAGTACAAGTATGTGTAGTAGCTAATCTTGCTGCACTACTGTCATTGGAATTGCATGACCTTTCATTGGCATTGTACTATTGTTATTTCAATTTTTTTTATTTATGTTTCGAAGGTTTAGTAGATGAAATTGTTGCTGACTTCATGTTAGAACTTTGTAAAAGTTAAATCCTTGACTATAATTATACATGGCAGTTGGCAGTTGGCAGTGTAATATTGTTTATATTGTTTTGTTCGAATTGCTCAATGGAAAGAATTGAAAATGAAGGTGAACAATCTTTGTAGAGTAAAAAGCAGATGAGTTATTACAATCTAAGAACACCAAGAATTGGAGAGTGGAAAACTGAGTATCCATATACACACACCTCAACCAAAATGAGCAAATGAATATATTAATTTGAATGACTTATATATACATTATGAGATTTGTGCGTAAGTAACTAAGTAATCTCACTGCTAAAAAATATATTAAGTAATCTCGGTGAACGACGTTATTTCTTCTTTCATTTAAAACAGAAACAAACGAGTAAGCGGAAAATAAATCGTTCTAATGTTACCGAAAAAATGAGTATGTAATTCATAAAAAAAACTGAGTATGAAATAATAAAAAACTTAGTATGCAATTCACAAAAACTGAGTATGCAATTCACAAAAACTAGCATGTTTAGGAAAAGCACGCGCATGAAGCTTAACGAAAGCACGTGGTGGCTTGGAGAAGAACGTGAGGTGGATAAAATAAAGTCATGTGGCGTTGTTCCGAAAAGCACGTGGTGTGCACTAGAAAGTCATGTGGAATGGCTCGAAGAAGCACTTGGTATGCAATTCACGATTCAATGAGTATGTAATTCAAAAAACACTTGATATGCAATTCAAACATCACTTAATATGCAATTCAAAATAACTTAGTATGCAATACATAAAACACTTGATATGCAATTTGAAAATTAATTATTATGCAATTTAGAATTTAATTAGTATGCAATTCTAAAACACTTGGCATGCATTTAAGAAATCACTTAGTATGCAATTCAGAAAGACTTGGTATGCAATTCAGAAATCACTTAGTATGCAATTCAGGACACACTTGTATGCAATTCAAAAAATACTTGGTATGCAATTCACAAATAACTAAGTATGCAATTCACATATGGTGCTCTAGAGTAGCACGTATGAAGCTTAAAGAAAAACATTTAAGGTGCTTTGCAAGAAGCACATATGGAGCTTAAAGAAAAGCATTTAAGGTGCTTTGCAAGAAGCACATATGGAGCTTAAAGAAAAACACGTAATATTCTTCGAAAGAGGCACGTAGGTGCTTCGCGAGAAGTACGCACGATGTTTCTATAGTAGCACGTATGGAGCTTCAAGAAAAGCACGTATGCAATTCACAAATCAAATAGTATACAATTCACAAAAATTTAGTATGCGATTCACAAATCAAATAGTATACAATTCACAAAAACTGAGTATGCAATTCATAAAATTTGAGTATGCAATTCACAAATAACTGAGTATGCAATCCACAAAAACTGAGTATGCAATTCACAAAAACTGGGTATGCAATTCACAAAAACTGAGTATGCAATTTATAAATAAATGAGTATGCAATTCATGTATGGTGCTCTAAAGTAGCACATATAAAACTTAAAAAAAAAAAGCACGTATGGAGAAGCATGTGGTCTCATACAAATATACAATACATTACAAAACGCACCTATTGTGTGTTACTAGATACACATGAAGTAAATTTTGCTTGTTTTTTGGACAACTTCTTTGCTTATCTTTGTTTTTTTTAAATCACTTTTATTATGGTTATGGTTTGAGCATATGCATCAGATTTTGTTAAAGGAAAATATAAGAAGATAGAAGGTTGGGATATAGCATGTTTATAATTGCTAAAGTGTACTCACCAATCACCATATTTTAGTTGGAATATTTTTTTAGTTACCTTTGTTTTTAGGAAAATCACTTGTATTATGAAATGCACATCCAATGTATTACAAAGTGCACATACAATGTATTACGATATTCACATATAATGTATTACGAAATGCACATACAATGTATTACAAAATAACTTAGTATGTAATTCAAAATTCACTTAGTATGCAATTCAGGAAACTTGATATGCAATTTGCAAATCAATTGATATGTTTTGCATAATGGATGAATAAGCAAACATACAGGGAGGGAGCGGGGAAGGAAGAAAAGGAACTAACTTAGGAATTTACTCAACCAAACCAGTGAAAAAAAGCATTCATAACTCATTCTAACTCCATTCACCAAAAAGTAACCAACAAACAAATAAACCCTAAGATAAAACCAGTCATTCACTTGAAAATTTGTTGTTGCTCCTTGCTTAGTTGGTGGCGTTGCTCCTGAATGATCCCAAAGCTTTGATTGCAGCTGCTCTCAAGATGTACTGATGGTACACTGCTGCTGCTAATGCTCCCACAAATGGTCCAACCCAGAAGATCCACTTCAATCCACAAATCTCACAATTACTACCAAACTCACAATTACTACCAAATCTCACTGCTGCTGTCTGCATATGTATATCACTTTCCTCCCGCAGGTTTTCCAGGACTCTCAGGAAAGCAGCAACCTGATGTGGAATTGCCTAGTTTGGATAAATGCTTGATCAAACACACGACGAAACTCGAAAGGGAAGTGCAAGATGCACGAAATGCCAGAGAAAAGGATTCTAAGGAACGCCAAGAAAACATAGTGAAGTCTTGTCGTCGAAGCTGGGTGGGTCGAATGATTGCAACATGAAGGCATCAGTGAAGCCAGGTTGACTCGCCCCAGACTCGTTCTTCTCAGAAACTGTGATGTTGGCGGGAGCCTGAACAGTCAAGATCTGAGGGATGTTGTTAGTGATGAAGAGGGCAAAAAGGAAGAGCCCAAACAACCCTGCAATGGTGCAGATCTTCCATGTTTTGTTGATGGCGGATCTTCGGATGGCTTCCATTTCAGGATATGAACATCAGTAAAGTAGAAGTGAGCTAGTGGTAGTGAGGATTGATGTTTCACCTATGTAATTCAAAGTTTATGTATCCCACCTGCGAGACCCACTATCTTATTAATCTCTTTCCACCCCCAACAAAATCAACATTTTTTATTGTGAAATGTCTACAATTCTACAAACTAACGTATAAGATTCAGTGATTTAAACACTTGTATTTACCATAGAGTGATATCTCTTCTTAACAACGAGTTTGATTCTTCAAGATTTCAGAGGTTAAAGACATTAACCTAAACCAATTTTCCCACAAAACATCTCTTAGAAACCTCTCACTATAACCCAAACCCTCTTTAGCTACTTCCAGCTGCATATCCTCAAACCCAGATTCTGAAATTGATCCAAAATCCAAGAAATTAATGCAGTTACAAAGAAATTCTTTGGAAAAATAAGAATAATTCATTTTCGGTTAAGCTATTATACAAAGTAGATCAAATTGATTCAGAACTGGAACATTGAGCCAAATCCATACGAAACAATAGCTAAAAGCAAGAAAAAACCTAGAACAAATTATGAATCGACAGTTTAGTAAAATTAAGAGGTAGATGCAGAGAAGAGATCACAAGATTATTACCTCATGTCATGCGCATCAAGCTCAATATAGATGCATCCAAAATCAACTACAGTTGCACAAGGTTGGGATTTGTCAAAAACCTAGATCAAATTTGTCGAAGTCATCGTAGATAGAATTTGAGAGGGTGGAGGGATTGAAAGGGAGGGAATCTGAACTTACACATCATGAGGATGCCAGTGAGCCGTTCGACGGTGCCAGGCTCGTGGGAGTGGGGGAGGAGGGAGATGTCGCTGAGTCTGAAGCGCGGAAGGGAGTGGTGGAAGAGAGTGCGGTAGCGTCGGAGGACGGGGAGGCCGGCGGTTCTTTTCCAATCGGCGACGGATCAAAAGTGAGGAAGCCAGCGAAGAAGTGGTAGACGGCGTCTCTGAGGAGAGTCGAAGAAACCACAACAGAGAAGACGAAGATGTGCGTGGAGACGAAGGTTACAGATTATAACATGGACCGTCCAATTTTTTTTAATCCAACGGCTATAAAGGGTTCTCACTTTAACAAGGTTCTCTCCTAAGGAATGGTTCTCACCTGAACCACTTCCTATATATATAGTTCCGGTGTAACGAGTGTTGTGGTGTAACGAGTATTTACCTTCAATGATATTCGGGTTTGTTAAGGTTGATATTCAACTTTATGTAGATTTATGTTATATATGTACTAATCGCATTCTCATATACTTGTGCCTCTATTCAATCTTTTACGCTATTTATTCATGTTTATTTAGTTGAATATCTACCCTATATTGATATAGGTAAATTAAGTTGAATATCTACCTTAACAAACCTGAATATCATTGAGGGTGAATACTCGTTACACCGTTATACCGTAAGAGGCTCCAGAACTTAAATCTTAATATATATATATATATATATATATATATATATATATATATATAGAGGTCGGTTCCGGTGTAACGGATTTTGTGGTGTAACGAGTGGATTGATTAGGAGCGTTGGATTGGATTAAATGAATTTTGTGGTGTAACGATTCTTTAAGAATTTTTTTGATTTTTTGATTTTAAATTTAAATGTTAATCAGGAGAGAGAATCCTTGATTATCGCTTCACGTTCTTCTTCAGTAGGTCTTCTCCATTGTAGTCTGCATCACAACCTTCACGCTCTTCTTCAAGGTTTCTTCATTCTTCTTCAAGTTCTTCATTCTTTTTCCATTGTCGCCTGAATTTACAATGTCTACGGATGAAGTTGATCGTAAATGTTAGTTCTTGATAATTAGGGTTTCTTCATATTCAGTTTTGGTTACTATGATGTTCGACTGAAATCTGGAAAAATCTCTTCTTATGTGGCGCAATATATATTCGATTTTGTTTAATCGATATTCATGTTTACAATGCAGTGTGTGTATTCGTATTCTAATGTGAGATATTCATCTTTTCCGTAGTTGTGTTCTACTGGTGATATATTAGGTTCTAGGGTTTCCATTATGAAAGACTTTTGTTCCTACATAAAGAAGACAATATTCTGATGTTCATCTTTGTTATTCGTGTTCTACTGTTGATATATTCTATTATAGGGGTTCCATTATGAAAGTAATTAATGAAAAACATAAAGAAGACGATATTATGATGTTCATCTTTGTTATTCGTGTTCTACTGGTGATATATTAGGTTCTAGGGTTTCCATTACGAAAGACTTTTTTTCCTACATAAAGAAGACGATATTCTTATGTTCATCTTTGTTATTCGTGTTCTACTGTTGAATATTCAGTTATAGGGGTTCCATTATGAGAGTAATTAATGAAAAACATAAAGAAGATGATATTCTGATATTCATCTTTGTTATTCGTGTTCTACTGGTGATATATTATGTTCTAGGGTTTTTATTACGAAACACTTTTGTTCCTACATAAAGAAGACGATATTCTGATGTACATCTTTGTTATTCGTGTTCTACTGTAGAATATTCAGTTATAGGGGTTCCATTATGAAAGTAATTAATGAAAAACATAAAGAAAACGATATTCTGATATTCATCTTTGTTATTCGTGTTCTACTGGTGATATATTAGGTTCTAGGGTTTCCATTACGAAAGACTTTTGTTCCTACATAAAGAAGACGATATTCTGATGTTCATCTTTGTTATTCGTGTTCTACTGTTGAATATTCAGTTATAGGGGTTCCATTATGAAAGTAATTAATGAAAAACATAAAGAAGACGATATTCTGATGTTCATCTTTGTTATTCGTGTTCTATTGGTGATATATTCTGTTATAGGGGTTCCATTATGAAAGGCTTTTTTTCCTACATATAGAAGACGATATTCAGTTTTTAATCTTTGTTATGCGTGTTCTATTGTTGAAATATTATGTTATAGGGGTTCCATTGTGAAAGGGCTTTTTTCTGGTTTTGAACATCATCTTACAAACGAATATAGTGTACTTCATTGTACAAAAGGGGTTCCATTACAAAATGTTATTCTTTTTTGCCCAGGTAAAAAAGTGGTCGATGAATGGTCAAGTGATGATTTGGTGACCGACAATTCAGAAGATGATATGGAGGTTTGCGAAACTGAAATAACAGACGTTGATGAAGAGGAAGAAGCCGAATTCGATTATGGAACTGATTGTATTGTTCATCCCGATGACCGTAATTCAAAGTGTTGGATACCTAGGTTTCCAAGTCAAGAAAAACCCTTTATGCGGAGAAAATTTAAGTCCCTAATAGAATATAGTGTACTTCAAATTTTGTACTACTAAGATTAGTATTCGAGTTTTTGGCTTTGATATTCAGTTTTATTTGCCTCAATCGTATTCACGTCTGTTAAAGCTGATATTCAGGTTGGTTTACCTATATATGCATTAATCACTTTCTCATATGTTTGTGCATCTGCTCAACCTAATGTTTGTCAAAATCATTCAGTTATGTGAGACATATAAATCATTTGTTATAAAGTGAATATAACCATTTAGAAACATGAATATGATCACTTGTTTCATGAGTATGGATCATAATTCAATTAATTACATAAAAATATCACCGCCTATTACACAAAATGACCACCTAATTCATGAATATCAATGACCACCTAATTCATGAATATCAATTTTCTACAAAGTATAGTAACATCATGAATATGGATCATACTTAATTTAAGTTTGATCATACGATCATACTTAATTTAAGTTTTATCATACGATCATCCTATTCCATCCATGAATAGAAGTCATAGTAGATAGAAAATTATTTCTGTAAGAAATAAACAAAGACATCACCTATGATCTCAAAGAAAATGGTAAGAAGAGAAAATAGTTTTTAGTACTTGAGTTTTATTGTCCACTAGACATATTCAACATGAATAAAACACAAAATCAAACTCAACAAGATGGGCTTCCTGCCAATAATCAAACGACGGTCCACATGAGCGTCATCAAATACGAGGCCCTCCCTGTTTGAAAACCGAGCATCTCGTCTCCAATACCCTTCCATTGTCCGCTTATAAAAAGCCCCGAAACCGAAACAACTGTCGCCACCAACGACGTCCATATTTGCATCTCAAGAACGACTCGGAAAGTCGTCTTTTTTATTACCTTCTGGAAGGAAAGCTGCATTAATGAGAGTATGAGCGAGTGGAGAACGGAAGTCCCTAGGGTGGATATGAAACCGAGCATGTAGTGCACTTTGTTGACCCCAGATGGCGCGTCCGAGTCTTCATTGACTGCTAAAAGAGCAGCTGAGAACGTGACTATCACGACCGAGTTGAGGATCAAAGCGGTTAATCATTGGATGTTGAGGAAGTACGAGAAGAAAACATTGAAAACGAGCTGGGTCATGCAGATAAGAGAGTAGGTTGAAGCTGAGAGGTATAGGAGACCGACTGAATATAGCAAATTGTCGCGCGCAATGAGAATCCCGAGGATGATGTATACTGCAGAAATGTGCATTTTATTGGGTGGATTGGATTGGGTTGGAGGTTGTTCGAGTGGGGAAAGGGATGGGAGAAGAAGTAATGGAATGAGGAGGATTGGAAAGGCTACAGTTTGCATGAGGGTGGCCATGAACGTGCTTGACCCGCCTTTGTCATAGTAGAATCTGCCTAGAAGAACGACTGCTGTCTGACCAGCAATGAGAAAGACGACGTTACAGATCATGAGCAGCCACCTGTGGAAACGGCTTAGTTTGATGAGTCTAGATAGGCTTGTTTTCCCAGAGCGCGAGTCCTCAGGGTTTTGACCGTCTGATTATTGAAATAGGATCACCAAACGAAAAAGAAAAATAGTCAGCAATTTACGTAGATATTCTAAAATGTGATGCACATGGAGATTGTGAATTCGATCTTACTCAAGTTTCAAGAAAAGGTAATTCTAAAAATGACATGTGAATATGACCAAGAACTCTAAAGTGATCAATGGTTTCCTTGCACAACTGGCATAATCAAATCAAGTACGAAGTATATCATTATGCAATGGCAGGATATGATACAATTCAATTCAATTCACACTCAAAAGAATCTTAATAGCAATGAGAACAAAAAACTGACTAATCTACTAGATGAAACACCAGTTTAACTGATTTTCTGACAGCAAAATAAATCAAGGAGAAGAACATGCAAAAGTGTCAAGCTTCAGTAAACAACTTTATAGTTTACACATACCGACAACACCATGTAAAAGCGCATCATGGGAAAACTACCTATCATATGTCAAAGTCAGCTAGGGCCCAGAAAATGCCAAAGCTGCCAGCATTGACTAAGAATTATGCTTACTTAACACAATGTCAAATGTGTTGAAAATAACATACAAGAATAAATTTTAAACCAATCTGAAACAAACTCCAATAAAAATATGCTCAGTTCAGAATTATAACAAAAAATCAACAGAAATAAGCCAAATTAAGGGAATACACGAACCATATCCGCCGCCGGCTATAGCAAAATCCTGGTCCTGGTGATAACCCCGAACTGTCCAAGACCTCCAAGAACAGAGAAGAAGAGCTCTGAGTTACGCTGCGGGGAGCAAAATGCCCTGCCGCTTACGTCTGCGTAACAAACACCTCCTTCGCATCCGTCGTTGATGATCTGACAGTAGAAATCGCCCTAATTAGGTTTTGAAGATAGGCAGAAAATGATGACGGACGAGGAGGAAAGGGAAGATCGAGAATGGGGGCGGTTTTGGGAAGGAAGGTGTATTTAGGTTTTTAGTGAATCAGATTTGGAAAGAGAATAATTTCAAATCCCCTAATTACGGGATTGACTCTATTGGAAGATTGATATGGAGTGCACATTCCCATATTAAAATCGTACGACTCACTCCAATCAATCTCAACCATTTATTTTTTCGTAATCCTACGGTTTAAATTTATCCACTCGTTACACCCTAAAATGGTGTTACACCAGAACCTAAATCTATATATATATAGAAAGAGGTTCACGTGAGAACGAATCATTAGGAGAGAACTCTCGTTCCCGTGAGAACCATTGTCAACCATTAGATTAAAACAATCGTACGATCCATGAAATATGCTGCACATCTACACGCGTGCTTCTTCCTCTGCCATATCCGTCGTCTTCTTCTACTCTCCACAGCTTCTCCACCGGCTCCTCACCTCCATCTCCATCTCCGATTGCAAGCTCACCCTCGACCTCACCATCGTTTCCCTCCGCTTCCTTCGTCGCTACCCCCGCGATCTCTTCCACCAGTCCCTCACCCTCGCTACCCCTCCCTCTCTTGCCTCCGCCTCACATTCACCTCCCTCCTCTACTCCGACGAGATGTTCGTCCACTTTGCTAACGAGTCCAGCGCCGTCAAACGCCTATATAACCTCCTCATGATGTGTAAGCAGGTCCCTCCCCTATCAGTCCCTCCACTCTCTCAAGTTCGATCTAATTCTTCTTGCGATTTTGACAAAACCCTAATTCATTGCCATCCCGATCAATTTCTGAATGTCCGAGGCTCAAATAGATTACCTTTCTTTGGATCAACGATTGGAATAAGGAGTTTCCTGTATCCAGTTTCAGAGAAAAGGTAGCTCTTTCAATAGATATGTCTGCTTGTTAATCCTTGAATCATAACATTCCCCAATGTTTACTGTTAATTGAATTTGGAAGGTTTGAATTGGGTGATCAAAGAAGCAGATTGGGATGTGTTTACTGATGTTTCAACTGATTTTGTTCATGCTCCTGCAGTTGCAGGTTATGTTGTTGTTCAAGAAAGAGTTGGTATCACTTAAGTTGATGGGAAGAATGTTGATGCAGGTTAGGCTTACACTGTTTTGGATAATTAGCATAATTAGCATAATTATAAGTCATATAACAAGCTACTGTTTTGGATATGGATCATGATGTGGTGTGAAAATGGCAGTTTTAAGGTAAAATTTGGCAACAAAATTGAGAAGGCTCGCCTCTTTCATTGCTACAAAAGAGGCGTTGATCGAGTTTTCATGGATCATCCTTGCTTTCTTGAGAAGGTAATTTCTTGAATGTTTTTAATTCATTTGGTGATGAAAACTACTGAAAATGATGCTTGTTGTACAATTTTTTCAGGTGTGGGGTAAAACTAGATCGAAGGTTTATGGACCGAATGCAGGGACTGATTATAAGGATAACCAACTTCGGTTTAGCATGTTGCGCCCAATTTTCTTTTCTATGTGATTGAGTCATCGAGCTGGGTGTCTGTATTCATTAAGGATAGGAATTGCATTTGCCATTGTTTTTAGGTGATCTGTTTACAACTCTTTAGTGACGGAATTTCCTTTGTTTGCAGGACCCGACTAACAAGAAGAATATCATCTGTGATGAGAAGCTGAAAACCATATTTGCTGGGAACAAACAAGTAGGGTTCCTTGAGATTGCTGGGTTAATCAGTCCACACTTCCTGAAGTAACACTCTAGGTTACCGGGTATTGTGTTCTTTATAGTTGTTTGGTAAAAATCCGTATTTTAAATTAGGAAGGAAATTGGATGGAACCCTTTGCTGGTTTCCATATTTTGTCTTAGACTCTATCCTCCAACAATTGGCTACTCCACCAGATTTGTGGAAACAGTGTTTGTACACTCTGAATCTCGTCTAACCTGTTTTTTTGTAGATTTCGGTTTCTTGTTTATTATCGATGACTCAATGTTAAGTAGGAGTCTTAATGACCATTTCTATGGTAAATGCTATTGTGTCATCTTCAGTCTTTGCACATGTTTTACCTAACTAAACGGCAAGGAACGGTTACCTGAAAGTTTTACGGGTTAACCGCTCTTGTCAGTAACTGTTGAGAAACAGCTTTGTATGCATTAGAAGTTGATGCAGCACAAGCTACAAATTGTGCAAATAGGTAAAGAAAGAAGAGGTTTCTTGAATCAAATTTGTGTTTAGCTAAAAAATCATATACACATCCAAATATTTGTCATAATAAATTGTCAGAAATTATAGTACATGGTTTTGATAACATTTAAAGAATGCTTAGAAGCTAGAATGCAATTATGTAACTCTTCCCTTGCTGGTGGGAAATCATGAGGACTTATATTTCCTTTGGTTTAGCATGTTGTGCCAGGTGATCATCACTCCTGCATTCGAAGAGATGATTCAGAACTGCATGGATCTTGATCTTTCTTGGAAGGTCTGTATATGTCTTACTTTAGCATTTAAAATGCTTCTTTTTTGTTGTACTTAGTTTTTTCTTGCTTGTGTTTATTGCAGGGACCATCAAAGCTCTGGGAAAAGATGCTATTGAGCATGGAAGCGATTGGAGAAGACGGGATTGATGGCGAAGAGATGGCTCCAATGGCGAAGGAAGACGTCGCGACCCCATAATGTGTTTCATATTTGTATTCCATGTTCCATCAGCTTGCTTCTAACTGTTGAAATAAGAGGGGGCAATGTCATTTTGGTGATCTTAGTTTGCTAGGAAGACTATTGTTTGTAGAGATGTTCAGATAATAGTTTCATCAAGTTTTTGCTATGTATGTTTTCCTTACATTCAATATATGCTTCATTAAGTTTTCAACCAGAGTTTACTGAGTCATGGAGCAGTCATTCCTCCATTATAGCATGTGCTGAGCTTTTGACTTTTCACCCAAAACCGAAAGTTACCCATGGTGGTTTTTCTTTATGATATGATTCTGGAAAAGCATCAAGTAAAGTCTCTAACCACTAACCATCAACCACTTGCATTGCAGAAGATATATTTGATTTATAACTTGGAAGCTAGGATATCCGAAAACTCCAAATTACTAAAGGAGGTGCACAGTTTGTAGGCATGGCTAAAAAGTGGTCCTCCATTCCTATGTAACCCAAATATGAGTTATATAGGATGTAACTCAAGTATTAGTTAATAGGAAAAAGTACATTTTTCTTTGTAACCAATTAATATTTTATTTTATGTAACTCCCATTATGAGTAGTCTAAGAGCTTTAGTGAAAATATAACTATTTGATCCTCAGTACGACAATGTTTCATGATAATAATTTCTTTTTTCACATTATGTCTTAGAAAGTAGTGCCTAATACCTATATTGTTGAACTTAGTATGGAAACACAAGATTTTTTGAAATACGGCATTAGTATTATCACAAAGAATCTTAAGAGAACCATAAGACTTACCAAAGTTGGAAAGTGATTGTTTGAGCCAAAGAAGAGCACAACAGGCTGCGACAACCATGTATTCAGACCTTGTAGTAGAAAGAAATATGAAAGTTAGCTTCTTGGATTCCCATGACACAAGGAAGGGACCAAGGAACTAAGCCATATTGATTTTTTGGATAAGTTCCTTGACATACTTATGTTGATGAATTTGAGTTCCTTTAGGAAGTTAATTTATGCGGAGACCTAGAAAGAAGGTCAGTTCCCCTATCCAGCTCATCTCGAATTCACTACTCATAAAATTCTGGAATTTCTCTACAAGAGACATATTAGTAGAGCAAAAAATGATATCATCAACATAAACTTGAACAACAAGAATATCTTTGTTTACCTCAAGAAGGACTTTTTTTTGTTGTCAATCAAACCTCTTATGTATCCATTAGATATAAGGAACTGAGCGAGACGATCATACCAAGCAGGAGGAGCTTGCTTCAAGTCATAGAGTGCCTTGTCTAGGAAGTAGACATGGTGATCTGGACGATTTGTTTCCTCACAACCAGGTGGTTGTGAGGAAAAAAATATGTGCATTTCATGATATATAATATGTGCATTTCGCAATATACATTTTTTTCATTTACTCAGTGTCTGAAAAAACAAATAAAATGCATTTCATATCCATCTCGTAACACAAAATGTAAGCCTCAAACTTATATTTTTCTAACAGCAAGTTATTTGTGAATTGCATACTCAGTTTTTGTGAATTGAATGCTCAGTTTTTGTGAATTGCATATTTAGTTTTTGTGAATTGTGTACTCATTTTTTTTGTGAATTGCATACTCAGTTTTTGTGAATTGCATACACAGTTTTTGTGAATTGCATATTTAGTTTTTGTGAATTGTGTACTCATTTTTTTGTGAATTGCAAACTCATTTTTTTGTGAATTGCATACTTAGTTTTTCTGAATTGCATATTCAGTTTTTGTGAATTGCATATTCACTTTTTGTGAATTGCATACTCAGTTTTTGTGAATTGCATATTCAGTTTTTGTGAATTGCATATTCAGTTTTTGTGAACTGCATACTCAATTCTTTGTAAATTGCATATTCGGTTTTTTGTGAATTGCATACTTAGTTTTTTCTGAATTGCATATTCAATTTTTGTGAATTGCATACTCTATTATATCTAAGGCGTGTCATGTGCTTCTCATAGACACTTCATATGCATCTCTCGAGTCACGTCATGGTTTTCTCTAAGTTAAGACATGTGCTTTTCTTAGCCACACTACTAGCTATTCGGAGCCACACCACGTGCTTTTTCGAGACACGTCATGTGCTTCTTCCTAGACACACTACGTGCTTTTCGGAGCCACGTCACATGCTTTTCTAGGGCATGTCCTATGATTTTCATAGTCACGTCATGTGCATCTCCTGAGTCACGTCACGTGCTTCTCCAAGTCAAGACACATGCTATTCTTAGTCACACTACGAGCTTCTCCGAGCCGCATCAAATTCTTTTAGGAGTCACGCCATGTGCATCTCCTAAGGCACGACACATGCTTTTTTGAGGCACACATGTGCTTCTTCGTGTCGCGCCACATGCTTTTATAGGTCACACCACTTGCTTTTCGTAGCCATGTCACGTGCTTTTTTGTGGCACATAACTAAAATATGTGTCCGAAAAAACAAATAAAATGCAATTCATATGCATCTCATAACACATAATATATGCATTTCGTAATGTATTGTATATTTGTATGTGAATTTTTGAAAAATAAATTGAAGCCCCGAACTCTTGTTTTTCTAAAAGCAAGTTATTTGTGAATTGCATACACAGTTTTTGTGAATTGCATACTCAGTTTTTGTAAATTGCATACTAAGTTATTTGTGAATTTTTGTGAATTGCATACTCAAGTTTTTTTGAATTGCATACTCACCTTTTGTGAATTGCATACTTAGTTTTTTGTGAGTTGCATACTCAACTTTTTTGTGAATTCCATACTCAGTTTTTGTGCATTGCATACTCAGTTATTTGTGAATTGCATACTCAGTTTTTGTGAATTGCATACTCGTTTTTTTTTGTGAATTGCATACTCAGTTTTTTTCAATTGCATAATTAGTTTTTTCTAGGGCGTCACGCGCTTTTTTGTACCCACATTATGTACATCGCCCGAGTCACGTTATGTGCTTCTCCAAGTCAAGAGACGTGCTTCTCTAAAATCACATTATTTTTAAATAACCTACGTAATTTTTGAACCGCCCTATGTGCTTTTCTTGAAGCTCCATACATGCTACTCTAGAAGCACCCTACCGCCCTATGTGCTTTTCTTGAAGCTCCATACATGCTACTCTAGAAGCACCCTACCGCCCTACGCGCTTCTCTTTATGCTCCGTACATCCTTCTTGCGAAGCATCTTGCGTGCTTTTCTTTAAGCTTCATACGTGCTACTCTAGAGCACCATACATGAATTGCATACTAGTTTATTTGTGAATTGCAAACAAAGTGTTTATTGAATTGTATAGTACTTGATTTGTCAATTGCACATTAAGTGTTTCCTGAACTGCATACTACTTGATTTGGGAATTGCATACTAAGTGATTTCTGAATTGAATACCTAGTATTTTTTGGTTTGCATATGAAGTTTTTTTGGATTACATATTAAGTGATTTCTGAATTTTTTTGTCGTTTGCATACGAAGCCATGTCACGTGCTTTTACGAGGCACCTAACTAAAAACAATTATTCGAAAAATCAAATAAAATGCATTTCATATGCATCTCGTAACTAAAAACAATTGTTCGAAAAAATTAGTACGAGGGAAGTGGAAATCTCTCTATGTTTAGGATTTTGACAGTGGATTTTTAAGGACGGATTGTAGAGATATTAGTGAAGCCTAGCCTGACACCATCTTGCTTTAATCTTGGACCTATTGGTGCAAACCCATACATGTGTGTTTCCACACTTAGTGCACTGTATGCGCCTTGACTCCTCAGAGATAAATTCACGATTACTCTGCAAACGAATCAGAAGAGCAAGGTGAGAATTTTAAAAAGAAAAGAGTCTTGCAGCTTCCCATCCAAGGTAAACTAGACAAATTTGTGAAAACAGAAAGAAAAATCCAATTAAACCTACCTGATTTGAGGTGCTGGGTGATTGCAGGGAGCTAATCTTAGATTCTTCCTTTCTTAGTTGCTCATCATAATCTCTTTTCTTGCCAGAATCAGAAAGACCAGAGAAATTTTTAAAGATCAGAATATTAAAAAAAAAACTGTTTTCACTAGATAAGAAAGCATATTTGTGTAAATTGATTGTTAGTAATTAGACCTGAAATGGCATGATTATTTGTTGTTTACTCACCTCATATGTAGACTTGAGTTTCTTAAATGATTCACTGGCCAACGGACTTCCCATATTTTTATCAGGATGAACAAGCATGGCCTGAAAATGCAGATATGAAGATAGAAACACATTTATCGGGTGAGACTTGACAGACATTTAAACATGGAAGCTAGTTATCTGTGCAGGAAAGTCAAACTGAAAGAAAGAGTACATATCAATCTATGTCTCTGTTCATTTACTACATATGCTATTGCTTAACTATCTTCGTACTCAGTCTGAACTATTAACCTGTTTTCCACACAACTTCCTACCAAAACTTGTTATTTCTCTGTTCACTATTGTTGATATACACTACAGCATTTGAAAATAGGGAACCCAGGAAGGCTGAATCATCAAAGAATACAAAAAATGCAGGGTAAATTATACTTTAAAAAAAGTGATCGACAGAAAGAAGGATGTTGATTCTTGCTAGGTGAAGAGGGGATAATATAAAACATAAAAAGATTCAAGTACAACATTACCTTCTTTCGATGTTCCTCTCTTTCCAGATATAGCTATCCCTCCGATTTCACGATCAATGGCCCCAAGCAAGAGAGCTGTTTTAATAGCATCCTGTCAGAGCACAGACGTTTTAGAGGATCTCCACTAGTGAGTTCCATGAGACAACATCTCTCTTAGGCATTTTAACAAACACCTTCCGTGCAAACTTCACATTACCACTCTTCATAAAACTCGCAATACCAGCATTGCAAGCCTCTAAACCAGAGAAACAGCAACCCAGTGATTCATCTAGAAGCTAAAAGCGATAGTGTAAACCTAATGGTGTGAAAAAGTTGATAGACAAAAAATAAGTAAGAATTGGACTTCATGTACAACAATGTAAGCAGAGTAACCAAAACTCAAGTAAGTGAAGTGGACTTCAGGTGTGATTGTGTGAAGCAAGTAAGCGAGGTAAGCAAATAACTGAGGTGCACCGCGAAGTTGAAGCAGGTAATCGAAATTGAAGAGGCGTTGAACCCTAATTCTGCCAAGTCGCCAACAACCAAAAGAAATTTTCAGAGGTAAGATATGAGAGTTTTAGATGGAGGTCCAGCGGGAGATGAAAAATCGATGAGATCTCATGGTCACCGTCGGTATAATATTCACCATTATTGAATCTGGAAAGGAAGATGAAGGAGGGAGGTAAGACATCGACGTTCGATCTAGATCAGTGTTTTGAGACGAAGGAATGGCGACGACTAATTCTTTGTTTTCGGCGCAGAGCGAGAGGGTCAGATTCGTCGGAATAGAAGTGACGGCATCCGAGCTCCGATGAGACGTAGTATAGGGCAACAGAGGAGTTCATCATCCCCTTGTGCGAATGACGCAGAGCGAGCGAGAGTGTATTATTTTGTTTTAATCTGTACCGTTTAAAAAATCAACGGATGAGATTTGTTCTCACTTGTTCTCTCCTAAGAAAGTGTTATCACCAGATCCTTATATATATATATTAAAGGAGAGTTATTTCAAGCTCTCCCCTTAATTTTAGGTTTTAGTTGCTTATGTGTCAATTTGTGGTTAATCCTCTAAAAATAAATCACTCTTAATTTCTGATTTTTTAATAACTCTAAGAAAATAGTGGTTTGTTAACTATTTTGTAGGCTTCAAATTAAATTCAAAATATTTAAATTATAAGTCTAACATATTTTGCTCTTTTATTTCATGGTTTTTATACTAAGACATGTTTATTTTGAATGTTTTTTTATTTTTTTGAAATTTATGTCCAAATATTTCATTATAAAAAAACCACTTATGAACTTTAGTTGAAGAAAATTGATAGTGAGATTATTTCTTTTATAATATCATAGATTGTTGCATACAAACTATATTATATATAAACGTTAACCGCGCATGGCGCGGGAACTATACTAGTATATATTAAACAGAGCTATTTAGAGGTCTCTAGTTAATTCTCAAATTTTAATTATTTTAATTCTTCTCTAGATTAATTGCTAATTTGCTACAATTTTGTTACCGCCTAATTTTTGGCATCTCGTATTAGAGTTTGTTACGTAGAAGAAGTTTGTTTCCTTTTTTATAGGTACGTGCATTCACCAACTATAATGGCTAATTTTCAATATTGTTTATTTGTTCATTTGTAATTTTTTTATTTTAATTTATGAATTTTAGTAACTAAAATTATTGTAAATGATATTTAATGATTTAATTACACTAATATCTATCAAATCTATCTTATATATTAAAGTTGGGCCTTTTAGAGCTCTTAGAGTGATTTTAGGCTTGGTTTGTTACACAATTATTATTATGTTTAATTTCAATTATTAATAGATTGGATAATTATATTAACAAATAAATCTTAAAAAATTATCATTCCTTTCAACAATAAATATATAAGCTATTTTATTGAGAATAAATATTATGTTGAAGGTTAATATATATTCTTAAGTTAAAATTAGAATTATTTTCGATAATAAAAATTAAGTCAAGCTACATACATAAGTTTCATGAAATAAAATTTATATTTATAAATAGTCTTTACAAGAAAAAAGTTAATCTTAATTTTTTGACGAACTCGGTTATTAGGATATACAAATTTTATACGAATAATATGAAATTTCCCGTGCATGGCACGGGTCACTACACTAGTTGTGATTAAGCTCTTTAAATTTAACTTATTAAGATTGTTACAAATTTAATCATGAACTCAACTTACACGAATTCAATTTTTTAATAATTTTTGCCATGCACGGGTTAATACTCCTAAATGTTACATTTTTCATTTTATGAAATTTATGTCCAACTTTATCAATAAAAAAATTAATTTTTTAGTTTAAGAAAAATTGATACAATAAAATCTATAAAATGTTAGATTATATCGCGTATAATATATAAATGTTAAACGATTACCCGCGCATGGCGCGTGGACTACGCTAGTTTTTTTCAAATATGTTTTGAAAGATAGAATCCCTAATAATAATTAAGTATTTCGAATTCGATCGAATAATTAATAAGTTGCTTATTTTAGCAGGAAAAAGCCAATTAAAATGCATGTGTGTTTCTTGGTATAAGTAGGCTGTTTTGTGATCGAATCCTATTTACATGTATCATGCATCGCTAGCTACTGCGTGATATTGAGTGTCATCTAATTTTTTATTTTTTTCGAGAACAAGTGACATCTAATTTGATTACAAATTAAGGGATCAATGGAATATTAGTAAACATGTAGCTAATTTATCGGCCTGCTAACGTGTGTACGTAAATATAAACTACAAAGGTCAATTTTGATGTTCACTTTCTCCTAGTCACGTAAATCTCTCTATAAATGGTCTCTGAACCATTAGCTCTTTGCTAATCTTGGACTGGACCTCATCACCCCAAAACAATTTTTTCCACATAAAAAAATAATAATCTAATTCATGTACCTCGATAACTAAAGAATATATAAATTGCAAACTGAAAAACACAAGAAGTTTAGGACTTAAGTAGGCGGTGAGTTGAGTAAATGACCTTTGTGTAAAGTTTTTATTAAGAAACTAACTCCCTTAAAACTAACCCCCTCTTTTAAGTTTCTCTCTCAAGTTTATCTCTTAAGTTTCTCTCCCAAGTTTCTAATTATTTTAATAATATTTTTATAGTGACACTTTCCGACTAATGACACTTATTTTTTAATGACACTTTTATAGTAATGACACTTATTATTTAATGACACTTTTATACTAATGACACTTATTTTGTAATGACACTTTATACTAATGATACTTTTACACTAATGACACTTTAACGCTAATGACACTTTCAATTAATGACACTTTTAAATTAACGACACTTTCAAATTAATGACACTCAACTTATGACACTTTCATATTGTTTTAATATAACACTTTTGATCTAAAATGACACTTTTATATATCGAATAAAAAGTGTCATTACACTCACAAACTTACATGAAAAGTGTCATTTTATTAATAAAATGTGTCATTATATTATATTCATAGAAATTGTCATTTACACAATTAAAAAGTGTCATTACACTCCTAGCACCAAATAAAAAGTGTCACTATATTTGTAAAACCACATTAAAAAGTGTCATTATACTCATAAACTCATATAAGAACGGTCATTCCACCAACAAATCCACCCCGCCCTAGTTCGTTCACCTTAATTTGAGAAACTTTCTGTTGCTTCTCTGATAGTGTTGAAATCTAACTGCAAGGATTCGATGCTACTTACTTCGTCACTATCATCTAACTCAGTGGTTAGCATTTTCCTCGGCTTCGTTCTTCATCTTAGCTAGCAACAGAGAAGGAAATTTAACAATAGAGATAGACATGCTAGGACACTAGGAACAACAATGATAACAATTTTGGTTTTCCCGCTCCTCTTTCCTGTAAATACAAATTTTCAAACTGATGTTAAGAAATTTTAGTTAAATGCTGCAACAATGATAAGAAATCTCAGTAAGTTACTACATAAAATAATCAATACTAGTCTACAGAAATATTACTTGATGTAGCAGGAGATGACGGTTTGCTGCTACTTCTGGTGGAGAAGGATCAGGCATAACAGCTTGGATTAAGAACCCGCGCCCCTGTCTGCCCTTTGATGCCATCTCCAACTAAAAGACCACGTATCACCCAAGCTTGTCAACCCACAATTCGAGCTTCACAATCAGAACAAGTCTATAAACGAGCATTTGTTTTACATATATGCTTGTAGTGATATAGATGCAACTATGTTGGCTTGCATTGGCCTTTTCATGCCCAAATCTGGAGTCAATGAAGATCTCTACGTCAAAACATCGATCAACAACCATTGAGATCTCTTTCCTTAGCTTCAAACCAACCATTTAAATCGTGAAAAATAAACAACATTTATTGGGGGATTTTATCGAACACCTTACCTACACCTTCTCTGACGTCCCAGAATCCGACTCGTTTACCTCCGATGGAGACACGGTGACTTTTCAGATCTCGAAGGAGTTGAGGATATGAAACCGATATGGATTCGTGGTCGGAGGAGATGCCCGTCGGTGAATCGAGATCGAAAAGTTCGTTAGAGATCGAGGTCAGACGATGACGAGGCAGTGATAGAGGGCCAATGGGCCACACTTACTCCTTAAGCAGGAGGGATTTGAGCGAGCAGTTTTAGGTTAAATTACTTATTGGGCCGGCCTGTTTGTTATAGTTGTCCACTTCTATTCTCATGAAACATCTGGGCTGGTTCAACACAATAGCTAATTCAAAAAAGTTTTATTAATTTATAATATTTTATTTCTAAAAATGTTTTGATGATAAAATGTATCATCAACCAAATGTAAATTGTCATCCATTAAAATTGTTTTCCACAGAACCGTCATCAAGTGTTAAATGATAACTAGATACGGGTCTCGCGCTCCGCGCGAGGAAATTACGTATTTTCGTATGTGATTGAATATAGTTACACATTATTTGTTAATATTTTTGTTGTTGTTATCAAATTTGTTAATATTTGTAATTATAAGTATTTTCGATTTCCTTATATTTATGTTTGAAGTAGTTTTAAAATATAATATTGAAATAGAGTTGTCATGAGAGAAGCTTACTGAATATTTTATTTTATTTGACAACATATTTTTAATATTACACACATTAATTTAATTTGTGACTTAATCAAGTTTCTAACATAACATAGAGGCCTTATAAAGGAGCTATAATTCATGTTTCTAATATAATTAGAATACACATTTATTTAAATTTATGATTTAATCAAGTTTCTAATGTACAACACAGGCCTTATAAAGAAGTTAATACTATAAATTTATTTTTTTACTATAATTCTAAGATATATTAAATTAGATTAGAATTAGAATAAGATAATTAATTAAGAAAAATAAAAAGACTTAAATAGATTTAGAATTAATTAGATATCAGAGATCAATAATGAATAAAAACAAAAAAGACTTAAATGGATTTAGAATTAATGATAATTTAATTAATCAAAAATTAAATAAATCTAGAGAGTTGACAATGTAGAGAAGTGAATTTGTTGATAGCGGCAAACACGTATGAGTTTATAGAAGGATAAACCACACCATTACTATATGCATAGAAAATTACCTAACTCAACTTGATTGACAACAGGAAACGAATACACTCTGTTATTGTGTTAATTTCATCCAGATCATTGCAACATGTGATTGTGTCCACTACGAATGTGGGTTGTGACACACAACGAAATTCATGATCCAGTACGACATATAGTTTTGGTGCAATTCTGTGTGCAAAGTTCGATTATAGAATTAAGTATCAAACTTAAAATGAAGATAGGCGAAGAATCTAAAACATTTATGCATGTTTTAATGTTTCACACTGCAAGACCCATAATCGTTTGCGTGTTCAGATATCATAACATTAACAACAAAACCAACCGAAACCGCGATATCTAAATTTCAGGCAACTCATGTAAATTTTGACAAAAATATTCCAATAATCAAATATACATGGATAACTGATGCTATGCGGAAATGGGATCACTCCTCACCAACAATGCAAAGCCTCCCGTTCCTCTCTCTTTTTCTAGTGTTTTTGTAGCTAGTTCTTGGTCATGTTTTGAGAGTTGTTGCACGTGCACCCCGATTAATTAGCAAAAAAGAGAAGAAAAATAACCTAACTAAATTGCAAATTACTTCGTAGCCTTACACTTGATTTTTACGCTCCGTATCCGTTTTTAAGTGTCCTGCTTAGAGATCACCACATAGGTTGTTTCCTGGTCCTTCCCTGGGGAGTAGTTTAAGAGTAGAAAAATGGTTTAACTAAAGTGCAAAAACTTAATATCCCTTTTTTTGGCAGTATCCTGGTCAGATCACCACAAATGAGGGGTGGTATGTGTCTTCAGTAGCTTCATCCTCGAATGATAACTGCATGTTCAACATCCGTACCAGTCCGGGAGAGGGAAAAAGGATGAAGAAAATTGTAATGACATATTTTTTAATAAATAGAAATAACAAAGGAGGCCATTTAGAGAAGAGGGATATTGTGTAAGTACCTAGAGTGACGGTGCACTACTCAAAATCCCGGTGTCAGTGAAACACTCGTAGCCGGCATGTGGATAATAAGTATTGACATTCGATATAGCATGAATTATGTGTCCTCATATCACTATAGAAGATAATACCAACTTCTAGTCTTGAAAGAGTAGGCTCCATGAATCTAGTGTGGAAGTTTGGCACTTCAGTTTATAATGTCATTATTAATAAAAAATTAGTTTACAAAATACTGAATCTACAAATCACTACCATTCATTTTTCTTTTGTTTTTTTTTCTTTCTTTTTGGTTTTGAATCGCGAGAAAGAAGTAACCGACGACATTTCGTGTTCTTGTGTAAGATGGAAAAGGAGTAAAAGTTACACTCTGAAATTGTGTACAAAATTTCAAGATCAAGTCCAAAGTAAGATAGGAAATTGGAATATCCGGAAGTTAAGGGAAAAATGACTAAACTTACAACATTGGTGAAATTAAACAAAACCTCCAGCATGTTTGTTGTACTTGAGGACAAAACCAATTACTTGCTCAATCAATTTTATATGTGAGAGATTGGAAATATCAACCCCAGAAATGATACTAAATTGCAATATTTTACAAAGTCCATATTTTAAGATGTATAGTCTTATTTCATTATGTCCTAAGAAACTTATTACATAAAAATTTAAGATAGACCTCAGTGTAATAAGTGAGTGCATGCAACTAACTCATGTGTATTAATCAGACTTTTTCGAAAAGAATACATAAAAAAACAATGAAAATGTCAAGCGTCAAGCAAATGAAAAGCATCGGACACGAAGCCTGTATAGAAATCATAAATAAACGTCAAACAATGATTTATACTTCTATCAACATATAAAGAAAAGAAACTAAATTTAATATCAAGGAGCTGACAAACATATGCAGAGAAAATTATATAAGAAACACTTCCAATAGTTTTATTAGCTTCTACATTTTTCTGAATCGTGTAGAAATAAAAATCATTGTTTGCGCTTCCTATTGTTTTAATTGATTGTTGCGATTTCTGAGCTCTTCCAGATACTTATCGTACATAATCGGGTAGGAGAAATATCATTATCACATTGATGTCATCGACCTGTATAAAAAAATCCTGACATGATGGGGAGTGTGGATGACGAGAAGGTAAAAATTACCGTCGCATAAAATGAGTTCGAGTTAGATGTTTAAAATCATTAGATATGAATGCAAAGATAAGTAAGCTAAGAAGACATAGTGCATACTTAGAAGTTAGAAGAGGCTTTACTTTATTAGTTTGTAAATTTCTAGTAAAATGTCATTCTATTTGCAACAAAACCACATCATCAGTTTTTCGTGAGAATTGGCAATAAAATTTTATCAAGCACCAATGATAATTTGTAGTAGAAATTTTGGCACTTTGTCTTTTTTAAAGTTGTAAATTGATAAAGAATAACTTGTAGTTTCTACATCAAATCTCTTTGGATTTAACCAAAAACTATACATATACTATCAATGCAAGCAAAATCTCAATTCAGAGACAATTTCTCCTTTCAATTGAATCCAAGCTCAAAAATCATATAAACCTTCTACTCTCATCTGCACAAATTAATCACCTTCCTCTCCACCTGCTCCTATCTTCCCTAAGTTTCATTCTTGCCAACATTTTCCCAAAAATCTGAAGACGAACACAAATAACCTGCTCCTATCTTACCAAGCACCAATGAATAACTGATCTGGATAATCTGCAACACCACTACTGAAATTTTGATATTTTTATGTTGTACTTTATACGAAATCTTTTTGGAATTTGCCAAAAAGTTATTAGTTTGTTTCGTATCAATAGCTCACAAATAAAAGCAACGGTGAAGATTGAATAGCTATTAACATGGTTAAGAGTTAAAATTGGAAGGAATTTGGACATACCCAATACATATTTGTTTGAGAACTGAAATCCTTGGAAGAAGCTTCGTGTAAATTGGGTGCAGATGGACCATCCTCATCCACAAGCTCTTCCTGAGGGACAGCATCCACCATCTCCTCCTCTTCATGGAAACCCTACACAGTAAATATAGAGATCGAATAATTGACATACTGAAGTGATGTCACGTATCAAGAAAAAATAGTAGATGATGAGTGGAAACCTCAAAAAAGCTATCCGTCCCAGCACAACTTGTTCTGATGAGATCCTCACACACTGGCGACAAAGCTGGCACAAATAAAGTTTGAGCATGATCCCTTTTAAGGATCTATTCTGAAATGAAAAGGCGTCACACGTATCTTCTGCATCCCAAATTGAAGATGTCACAACAGACTGGAAACCCGTTTTATTATGGTGACTCAATATATAAGCAGCAATGAGTCACATGTGAAGGGGGTCAAAGTTCCAGTACAAGGTGCCTCGACACAATCAGCACCTACATCAAATACTTGAGTAAGTAGATCTCCAACCCTTGTGTTTGTCAGGCTATCAGCCCACGCACCAGCTGAGATGGAAGAACTATTATCTACTCCCTGGTCAACCAATAGTAAATGAAAACATAATCAGATTAATAGAAGTTTATGGTCTACTTAAACTTCCAGACTTCAGATAAAGCTATGAACAATATGCAAATAACAACTTATGTTTTTCATCAAGGTAAAAATGGAACACAATGCAAGAGCAAGCTGCATCAGAATTCTGACCAAGACCAAAAGTTTAAACACATATTAACATTTTATTTTTAATTATCTTCCTTTTTTGTGAGGAGCCACATATCATTACAGTGAATAGAACAGCTGGGCATAAATTTATTTCAGGACAGCTGATGATAAATGGACTTTATTCTATCACTATCCCTTGCTTTTCTCTGTTATCTCCCCTGGAACATAATAAAATACAAGAGCTTCATGTTCTGGTGAACTGTCAGCTCACCAGCTAATCCCTCAACTTTACCACTAAAATAAGTATCAATATCTCTAGCAAATCATTATGGCCTTGTTGTGAAACAAAGAGAACTATCAAAAAGCATACCCAGAAACCAACAACTTGTATGATGTGCTTAAGTTCATCCCAAGATGAGCCGGCATACTGAAATGATTATCAGAATTAGATGTCAAATAACAACAGAAATGGCTCTGCAAAAACTTAGAATTAGCACACACAAAATAAACAGATTGATGTAGTTTACCTCTTCCTTTGCTTGAGCACACCATATATCTAACTCTGCCAGCCCGGATTTAACATATTCGCCATTGCTAAAAGTGAAACACTCACGTCGCAAGAGGAGGCTGAATGGAAAGACAGATACAAACAACAAATCCAATTCATAATCCCTTAATTTCTTATTCCCCATTCTGTTAGGCCACCTAATATGATAGATCAATTTTGTGTGGATGTAAGTAGGTACCTGATGAAGCAGCTGCTCTATCTGTGGTATTCACTGTTCTATACATCGACCAATCAACATCTCATGAATCGAAAATGGCGACCAAAAGAGGATGAAGAGATCTTTGCCCGATTCCAAACCAACAATAGGTCTTCCGCAACGTTTGATTGAAGTAGATTAAGACTTTGAGCAAGGGAAAATGGGTTTATGAGTTATGACCAAGTTAGTGATTCTAGAGAAACAGATCAATCCATACTTGGAATTATCTTCGTCGGACGAGCTATTATCACTGTCAACCTCTTCTACCTGCAAACACCTGTCAAAGGAGGAGCATCAATACCAAAAACAATAAAGAAAATCAATTCTTTGTAACTGATATCTCATTCCAAGAAAAAGTTACAAAAGATGGTGTTTCTAAAGTTTACATTCCCAAACAGTTGTTCCAATCATGATCAAGAAAACAACACATGCACATACAAGATCATCATTGCATTTACACGAAATATGGCTTCAAAGACGTCACCTGTCTACAAAAACAGTGCAGTTCGTTATCCAAATTCCATTGCCTCTTCATCGAAAAACCGTTTGAAACAGAATCTTCTATATATGGTACCATAATTGAAGCCATGTTTTATTCATTGCATATTCCAAAAATACAACTTTGTATTCACCTCCACCTCCACCACCGCCTTGAGTTACTCATCCTCTACCGCTTTGGCGCCGCTCTGATACGGAGGTGGGGGAACTGCAGAAGAAAGTAATAATCTCCCACTCTATATGCACTTAGAAAGTAGGCCTCCTCTCTCTTCGTTGTTGGCTAGGGCAAGTAAAAGGCCTTCAACAGAGCCAACGAAGGAGACGAAATTGCAAAGTAAGAAAAGAATAGCAAATAAAGAGAGCTTATATAGCACAACCACACAACTGGTCTAGGAAAACAATTTGTAATGCGATTGAAGACAAACGGGATTTCTGAGAGGCTTGATACTCAAACGATGAATTAGAAACCATGACAAACAACAGTTAGGAGACATGCTAAGATGGCAATCAAAATCTATCGATCGATCAAATAATGGTAGACTCATATGATAAAAATTTCAATTGAATTCAATAAAACTACGACTAAATTAGTTTCAACAAACCTCGTGCATATGTCGAACCGGCCCTTACGGGACTTCGAACTCCTGAGAGCATTACCGGTGGCATAGATTTGAATAGATGAATGAGAAACCATGGCCAAAAGCAGTATCGAGAAAGGCTAAAATGTCAATCAAAATCACAAAGAGGTGTTAGAGGAAAATGCAAGAGGAAATCAAATTTATAGAGATTGACATTCTACTAAACCCTTCGTAAACCTACACTTTACATCCACTGAATCTATACAATTCATCCGCTCCATCGTTGTTACTCGTTAACACAAGTAACAACTTCATTCAGTTCCCCAGTTACTGTCATGTCTTCCGCCGCCCTCCGAGTTCCCAAACCCGGCCAGTTCTTGAGAAGACCGACTCTCTACAAGATCTAGATCGCTCCAACAAGCTATCCTTGACCTTTTCGAGGCCAGGAACACATCACTTACTACTTCAATCTAGAAATGGGAAACAAAAGGAGAACCCCATAAACCCAGAAATGGATGGAGTTCACATAAATAAGCTATGAACTAAATATCAGAGCTCACCTCAACATCAAAACCAACTCATGCATTTCAACAGATGACCAATTAGTCGAGCTTTATACGATTATAAACATAAAAAGTCCACAGAACTGTAACGTCTGCTTCAAACCTAAAATTTGATGCTGAGAACACAAAGAAAACCCCTTATACGAGTAGCAACTCTAACACCACGAAATTAGTTCAAACTCTAAACACTTAGCTGAAGAAAACCCTACTTCCCAAAATCCCCAATTAGAACGAAAAACAAATTTTGCAGAGAAAAACGAAGGCGGTGTAGCAGAAATGGTAAGAGGAAAAGTAGCCCCAAAAGAGAGGGATTTTACCTCGTTCACAGGAGAATGCTATCGAAAGCCGAAGAGTGGACCCTACGCGTTCACTAATGGCGATAGTTTGCCGGAGAGTGTTGATCGGAAGAAGGAAGACGATCGGCTTCCGCTTGACGAGGAAGAGACGACGAAGATGCAGCAGCAACATCAATCGACGTAGGAACAGTCTTCGTCGGAGGTCACGGGGAGCGGAGGAGGGACTGCTGCCGTGCCTTTCTACGACCTTGGTGCTGCTGCTGATGCATTTACCTGGAATGGTGCTGCTGTTGCAGGAAGCGGTGGTGGAAGTGGGCCTAGGGGTGCCTTGTCAAGCGGTGCTCCTTGTGGCCGGGGGGGGCGAAGGAGCGGAAATTGAAGCAAAACGCCAACAGACAGGGCATTGAAAGGAGATGTGGGAGCTGTGGTAGAAGAAGCAATCGAGGAATTAAACTCAGGAAATGAAACAAAACAAGCTAATATTTGATGCCCATTATTCAACCCATTAACGAGATTCATTAACTGTCAGTAACAATTTCATTCAATTTTGGTATTGGACAGCCAATCTTTATATAGATAAGATTTAACGAATCCATGCTTTATTTATACGTGGAATCTGTTTACAGAGAACTAGCGTGTGTTCCCGTACCATGTACGAGGTCGTATGTATTAAATATTTCAATAATATTATAATATTTTATATTATTAATTAGTTTATAACTTATAGTTTATAAGTTGTAGTTTATACTTTTTTATTTAAAATTTATGGATTATAGTTTGCGATTTATATTTTATAGTTTGAATTTTTTAATAACTCAAGTTAATTAGATTGATAAAATAATAAATAGATAAAGATATATATGAAAGATAAGATATAATATGTTAAAGATAAAAATTGATATTTCTTTCTGTTAATATAATTTATTCGATGTCTTTTTGATTTTTTCCTTATTTAATTCAAATATATATATAAAAATATAAAGTCGGATGATGTGGAGGATGGCATGGTGGATGAAGTGGCATAGCTTAGAGGCCGACACATAGGCGAATTGAACGTAAGGGCGACATGTGGAAAAACAACGTTCTGTTTTAGTATATGAATAGATTAGTAGGAGGCCAAGAAATAATCTGGGCTCCGACACCCTTAACAATAGAAAAATCAATCATAGTAAAAATATGTGCAACAGATCGCGTCCTGGGGCGAAGTCAGACATCCCAGATTGCGTCAAAGGGGATGACACAATCAAGTCAACATAGACATCAAGCCCACCCTCCCAGGAGTAAAGCAGCATGTCGGCAGGCCTGAGTGGACTGTCATCTCCCCCCCCCACAGTCCAATATCAACCTCTTTACCACCCGATATCCCAGAGCGATAACAAACATCCGCCAAAGTATCACGAACAACATTATGTCGGTGTTTAATACCAGAAAATCCAGCACATGATACATCATGATCTCCAAAAATGTCTCCCGCAAAGACCTTGGAACAAGCACAACAGGGCTTCGAAACGGAAAACAGAGAGATACCCAATCAATAGCACAACATACATCGATACGTCTTACCATTCATAGTCTGACCCAAACCTGCAATCAGAATAGCCCTAAGCCAATCAGTGGCGCGGTCTCCTTGCTGAGATCTCCACAAAGCCATCTTTTGCGGGGACATGGAAAAAGTGGATCTGCACTTTTAGCAACCTTCATGAAATATATGTGTCAATTTCTTCATAAGTTGGGGGGCATCGATATCACTAGGGTTACTTAAAATATCAGTCTCCACAATCCTATTAAACAAACATACGACATCATCAAAAACCATCCCTGAAGTTGTGACACCGGCCTGTCCTAAGAGCTTAGTCTGTAAGTCAACAGATTGAATCCGCGAGGACAAAAATGCATAAATCCGAACATCACCAGCCGAATAAACTCGAAGCCCCCCAAATTTAAAGGACAAGGTGGCAAGCCTCCATTGCCAAGCGGCAAGCGCCGAATCCCGATCCTGAAGCATTAGCAATACGTTTCAGAGAGCAACAAAGGACTTGATCAATCTTAATTTGGACAGACTCAAAGACATGAGGTGGGCAAGTACGCAAAGCAAAATAGAGGCGTGAAACTCCTGCACACGCACGTAAAAACAACAACTCACACTGAGGGTCACCAATCCTAGCTACTGCATCCATCAACGCAATACACTTGTCAACTCTCCTCATCACAAGTTCATTACTGAATCTAGAATCAACACTGACAGGACCACAAGGATTTTAACCCCAAGTTGTGGCCTAGAAATATTTGGCGGGAATACACGTGGAAGCCTGGTTCTAGGATCCTCCTTTGGCCAGAAGACTTCAGTTTTATCAACAATGAGATGTAAGCTATAATGGGCTCCATCAGCAATAATCATCTCCAAGACCTTCCCCACGACCAAGGTATCTCCAACAATAGTGCCATCATCCAAATACCAAGCCTGTAAGTACAACTCAAAAGTATCCCTAATTTTACATACCAAGGGATGCAACACTAGAGCAAAAAGCAAAGGGCCGAGGGGATCCCCTGTTACACTCCCTCATAAGACCATAAAGTGTGCTCCCCGTAGTACAATCTTGCTGGATTGGAGTAGCAAAATTCAACCCAACGAGGTATAACAGGACAACGAAGCCGGACTTCGCGGATCATGACCTCCGTCACGACCACAAGAACCCCCGACCATGATCCCTAGCCTGACCAACAACCCGAACGACCAAGCCCTAACCCCCAAATCGGTTCGAAGTTGTTATTATTAATTCATTGTTTTTCGTAATTGATAACCAAAATAATTGCGTTTGTCGGGAGTTGAACCCGGGTCTATTGCTTGGAAGACAATTATCTTTAACGAATTATAATGTTTTTGATAGAAAACAAAAAAATCGCACTGTATAGAAAGGGTTATTTAACCCCCTCAAAATTAAATATCACGTATTTTAACTGAATATTGTTGTTGTACAATTGTATAAATGGAGGTATAGATTGATACACATAAGTTTATTTTTGTTACTAAAGATACATTAAGCAAACTAAAACGTGTAGAATAATCCATAAACAGTACAAAAGGTAAGAGCCAAATTGTTTGCACGTGTATATGAATATATATTGCACAAGACAATAGTATTACAGACAGTACATATTGTTATAGGAGTAATTTTTATTTTTGACATGTCTATTATAAGACTTTTGAGACAAATAAGTAAACGGTAGAAGTAAAATTGAATAAGGGACAGTGTTCGATGCTGCGTGCAACAACAATCGAAATGTGCTGCATGATTAAGTATAGCTACTATAGAGAGTAGGCAATCTTAGCATGTCATTTTCCTTTCTTTGTTGCAACATCATATGTCAGCTCGAAAGCTTTCTCAATGCATGATTTGAACTCCAACATATCTATGAAGTTTTTCTCAACTCCAATGGCAATCCTTAATGTCCGCATGTAGCTTAAAACCGTAATTTCCACACTCTGTGTAAGTATACCAAAATCAAACAATATTAGCTTGTTGCAAATCACGTCGCCTTGGGTAACAACTGGTCCAACAAAGAGGAAGAAGGCCAATGCGCGCAAATTTGATTAAATTAAGTCAAAATTAATGAATCGAATCAAGAAATGTATGTTGTCATACCAATTTGTTAGGTCCTAGATAGTAGAAAATGATGATTTAGACGTACTTCTTTTACTACACAAAGGCATAATGTTACGAATACACATGTTTATACACAGAGAGCGTACCTGAGGCGAACCACTCACTATAAAATAGAAGCCCTTAATAGGTTGATTAGCAATTGCAATTTTCTCAATAGGTCCAACCATATTTGTGATGACTATGCTCGCATTTTTTATTGTTTTATGGAAAGATCTAGCTACAACCTGTACATACGCATATAATATTGTTATTAACTAAAAGATAATTAATACAAAGAATAAGATTCATCAGAAAATTATTATTAATGTACGAATTTACGAATGATTATTTACATGCACATCTCTTCACAATATTAACATTCACATGCAAACGTTAATATGCGTCTAGGAAGTAAGAAGGGTTGGTGCCCATTTCGAATGCCCAATCACTAGGGCTTGTGGATGGGTCCTTGAAAAGGAGACGACCCTAGAGGATTGACCCCCTGACTTTTGCACTCCACCCCCTCGCTTTCTATTCCTCCGAATACTTACTTGGGTACTTCTAATGTGCAGGTTGAAGACGAGCATAAGGATAGTGGAATAAACGACATGGTGTGTGACGTCGAGGCTTTGGCAAGCTCAGAAAAGACACAAACTTCAGAAGAAGACTCGGAGCAAGTAGAGACACCCATCAATTAAGATGGACGATTCAAGGGATCGAGATCAAAGTCTCAAACTAAGCCTTGTCAAGTTTCCTCTCATTTGTTTCCTTATGATGAACATCACTTTTTGGAATTGTTGTGGTGAAAAATGACGGTTTTTATAGAGCCTTGAGATATATTTGTAATCACCATGCATCTAATGTTGTTGCACTTTTTCAAACTAGAATTTTTGGAGAACATGCGGATGGCGCATGTGCTTAGTCTAAGTTTTCTAATAATTTATGTGTTGAAGCTCAGAGATTTGCAGGAGGTATTTGGCTTCTTTGAAATTCAAGTAAGGTGGATCTCTAGGTGATTAAATCCACCAGGAACTTCATCCATGCCACTATCCGAAGTAGCTCCACGCTAATTTTTGCTATATCTATGCTCCTCCCACAGTTACACGTCATGTTGACTTCTGGAAGGAATTTGAGGAGGCTATCAGAACCACTCAGGGACCCATTATCGCAGGTGGTGATTTCAGTTTTATCCTCCATTCTTTTGAGAGACAAGGTGGTAGTGGGGGTCTTCACTTTGATTCTAGCACTTTTTTTGACTGTGTGAATGCGCTGAGTCTTTTTGGATTTGGGTTATTCTGGGCCAGATTTCACTTGGAGCCATGGCAATTCTTCCTCCATGAGAGTAGCTAAGATACTTGATAGAATCTTCACTGATGTGGAGGTTCGTTCTTTGTGGCCTAATGCTTCTGTTAAACATCTGGCTAATTTCTCTTCTGATCATTGCCCTCTTTTGCTCTGTAGTGATCTTGTGCTTTCACGGAACTAGAACCGCCGCCTCTACCAGTTTGAAGCAACTTGGCTCAGGCATGCTTCGTTCTCTAGCTTCCTTAGAGATAAATGGCGTAAGTTCATTGATACTCCTTCGACACTAAGTTTTCTGTCTAGAGATCTTCCCATTTAATTTGGAACAAGTGGGTTTTTGAAAATATCCAGGAACGTTGCATTGCCACCATCGAGGATCTTCTTGAGGTTCAAACTAACCTTGGTGCTTCCTTCTCGGATGCTCTCCTGGACCGGGAGAGGGATCTCAAGAACGACCTAGCTCTGATTATGGAACAAGAAGAAATTCTTTGGCTTCAAAAATAGAGAGAGCAATGGCTTGCCTTTTGGGACCGCAAGACTAGCTTCATTCATACTTCTACACTCATTTGTAGGAACCAGAACAAAATTGGTGGGATTGAAAATGAAGTGGGTATCTGGATGGAGGAAAGCAAATTTGGAGAATCATGCAACCTCCATTTTTTAGAAGCTCTATTCTGACACTGGGGAGGCCTTTGGCGTCTTGGATCTGTATGGGTTCCTAGCTTTTCCCCAGAATGGGATTTGTGAGCTCCTAGGGAGGTTTTTGTCGACGAGATTTGAAAGGCCTTCAAGAGTATGAAAGCCTTCAAGTCCCCTGGAGTTGATGTTTATCATCCGGTCTTCTACCATTAGTGTTGGCCAGTAGTGGGTGAATATGTGTGCAAGTTCATCTCAGAGTTCTTTGAGAAGGGTCTTCTTCCTTGTGGGCTCAATGACACCCTTATTGTGCTTATTGCAAAGATCTCCCAATCCAATCTTATTAGCCAATTCAGACCGATTAGCCTCTGTAACGTGCTTTACAAAGCAATCACCAAAATCATTATGTCTAACCTCTAACCCTTCCTTGGGGATATTATTGGACCCTTCTAGGGTAGTTTTCTTCCGGGACGGCTTATCTCGGATAATATTGTGATTGATCAAGAAGTGGTTCACTCCATGAGACTCAAACATGGTCGTAAGGGGTGGATGCTTCTCAAATTGGATCTTGAGAAAGCGTATGACCGTTTGAATTGGGACTTTGTGGAGGAAACTCTGATCGTTGCAGGTTCACATGAGAAGTGTATTAATTGAGTTATGGAATGTGTTCGCCCACCTCGGATGCAACCCGTCAATTTACTCCAACCCGGGGTATCCGTCAAGGTGACCCCATTTTGCCTTATATCTTCATTTTGTATATTGAGCATCTAAACCACATTATTAGTAGCTCGATTGAGATGGGAGGCTGGAAGCCTATTCGTCTCAACCGCCCCCCCTTTTGTCCCACATTTTCTTTGCAGACGATATCGTGCTTTTTGCAGAGGCCTCGGTCCAGCAGATACGCATTATCCATGATTGTATTAAGAGTTTCTGTGATGCTTCTGGGGAAAAAAGTTAGTTCTCAGAAATCCAAACTTTATGTTTCGGGTAACGTGGAAAGCTCCTTGAGATATGGGCTTGAACAAGCTAGTGGGTTTATAGTTACTGATGATTTGGGAGTTTACATGGGAATGCCTCTTCTTAACAACAACATTGGCAAGGAATGTTTTGGTCCTTTGCTGGACAAGTTTGCCACTATGCTTTCGGGGTGGGAATCCAATTGCCTTAGTCTCTCTAGGAGAGTAACGCTGGTGAAATCTGTACTCTCCTCTCTTCTTTGTACTCTATGTCGACGACTACTTTTTCCCGCCCAATCTGGACCCGCATCTATCAGATATGTGGGAGCTTCGTTTAGGGTAGCTCGGAGGGTCACCGAAAGATGCACAAAGTCTCGTGGGAGGAGATTACCAAACCTAAAACTCTGAGGGGTTTGGGAATCAAATCTATGGAGGAGCTTAACCATACTCTTATGGGCAAGCTTGGATGGCGTTATCTGATGGAAGATGACTCTCCTTGGGTTGCTGTCTTGAGAAGCAAGTATGCAACCGTTAACCGTATTTCTGAAAAGTCTGCTTCGCATATCTGGCGTGTGATGAAGAAGGGGTCGCATAAAGTCATTAATCCATGTAACAAATGGATTCCTGGCATGGATAGTGAGATTATGTTCTGGACTGATTCCTAGTTCTTAGATGCCTCCTCACCACCTATGCCATTGTCGATATTGGTTCTAGGAGATCTGATTGGGTTAGAGACTATTTGGAGGAAGTGAGAGGCTGAATTTGAGAGAAATTTGAAGATTTTCTTCCTAACGTCGTCATCCTGAAGCTAGCCTCTTGCTGCGTTTCTTGTGATGTCAAGAGGGTGGATGAATTGAGTTGGCCCCTGACTTTGGATGACAACTACTCAGTCAAGTCGGGCTACAATATGCTTAAGGGTGAGAAGCTTCCCCGTCGGTTGACAATGACTTGTTCACCTGGATCTGGAAAATTGAGACTTCTGAACGCATGCATATGTTTATGTGGCTTCTCTCTCAAGAAGGAGTGCTCTGTAATGTTGAACTCGTCCTGAGGCACATTGTTGGCTCGCCCACGTGCTCGTTGTGCAATCAAAATGATGAGTCTATTCGAGATTGCACGACTATGCGAAACTTCTGGCTTGGATGACCTTCTATGACTAGAGACCCTTCTTTCTTCTCTCTCCCTATTTCAGCATGGGTACGGTTCTAGCTTACTTTCTTCTCACACTGTCTCAGATGACAAGCTTTCTAGGAGCATTTTTACAACATCACTCTAGTGGGATTGGAAGTGGAGAAACAAGAAGATTTTTGATGGTGTCCTTTTTTATAGAAATAGAGAGGGTTTCATTCTTGAGGCTGTTAGGGAGTATGAAGCAGCCTGTAAAAGTATCTTGGATAAAGAAAGAACCGTTGTTAAAACAGAGGTTCAAATCAGTTGGACTCGCCCTTCGGATGGTTGGGTCAAAATTAACTCAGATGGTACCGTTTCTGATGACTCTCGTGCAACCGTGGGGGGGTATTATCTGCGACCACAATGGAATATGGATTACTCGATTTTCCCACAATTTGGGTGTGTGCTCGATGCCGATGGCTGAGCTTTGGGGTATCCTTGATGGTCTTTGTATAGCGTGGGATAAAGGCTTCATATACGTTGTTGTTGAGTCCGACTCCAAGTTAGTTGGATCTTCTTCTCAAGCCTATCCACCCCCAACTACCCCTGGCCAACCTTGTCTCTAGTTGTCAAGGCTTCATTCGTAGAGCTTAAACTATCCAAGTTCGGCACATTTTTCAGGAAGTTGATTATGGGCCAGATGCGTTGGCCACTCTGGCCCTCTCTGTCCCCTTAGGGCTCTCCCTTTTTCTTTTGCCCCTACTTGTATTGAGAACATTATGAAGGATGATGTAAGGGGTCAGATTACACCCCGGGTAATCCCAAAGTAGTCCGAGGTTGCGGGCTCACCTCGGGTTCTCCCAAAATAGCGTAGGGTATTCTATTCGAAGGCCTTCTTCTCACAAAAAAATATTATGCATGTATTCGTACCATAAACATATTCATACCATAAACACATAAAAATATTCATACTATATCTTTTCTCAAATACAAATGCTATAAGCCTTATGAATAATACGGGTGTAAATAGTGCCTGTGGACCGACACACTTTCTCATAAGCTCTAGTGTGTGAGCGATGAGTTTGTGACCTAACGAGTTCTTTTTGTTTTCGATGATTTTCTTCGCCTCAAATACAAACTTGAGCGGGTCAAGTAACTCATCCTCTTGGGTGAGTTTCGGTATTGATGTATGTAGAAATGCAAATTGATTTCCCCATAATGACTGTTTTATGTTGTTGTTTGGTTTCAACATCTCGGAAACTGACTTACATCCACCGACGTTTCTTGTATTCATTAACACTAACTAGATACGGGCCCCCGCGCTTCGCGCGGTGAAATTATGAATTTTCTATACAGTTGTGTTAATGTTTATCAAAGTGATGAATATAAATTCTAGTATATAATATATTAGAGTTTGAACTTCATAAAGAAAAAAGAATAACATGGTAAATTATATAAAATTGTAAATATACATTTACATATATAGATAGAGATTTATGTACTCAACATTAATGGATGATCACTAAAATTGTTGGTCACCTCTTATGTCTAATGAAACAAATCACTATCAATGAAAGATTAGAAATTTAAAGAGAAAACAATTAAAACGGAAAAGGACAAAAGGTTACTCACTTGGTTTTGTACAAAAAGGATGATGAGAACATTTGGATATGAAGATTTTAACTAAAAAGATAAATCAAGATTTTAATTACTATACTTTGCTTATAATTTCGATCATGTTGCTCAACTGATTCTTTATCTTGATTTGGAAACAACAAAAAATGCACGTATGGTTTCAGACTGAGTGCAAGCATCCAAATGATTTAAGGAGTAAGAAATCACAAAACTTGAAAATAGGATAACAATTTTATAAAAAAAAACACTAAGAGACCAACAATACATTGCCATTAAGAAATTAGGTAGTGAAATAAAATAAAATAAAGTTTCGATGCCAAATATGATAATATGTAAAGGTTATGAACTACAATAAAACAAAGATAATATGTTTAGGTGTGAATCACCCCCAATTTTCACATTAATCCTTCTGTGTGAAAAATTATAAATTGACGCTATCCATTTAACTCAGTTAGATAAAAATAGATCCAACACCCCAAATAAGCTTGCTTATAATCTTAACTAAGAGATAAGAATTTCAGTAAGAACGAAAATGAGAGGTTGAAAAGAGGGCCAGGATAACAAGAGGTCCAAATATGAATCCTTTTGCTTCTAACATATGCACTAAAATTTCGAGTTTCGATATGAAATTATCGATTAGTTAGCACATGAAGAGTTTATAAAAACCCTAACACAAATTTATGGATTGACCTAAAATTGAGGAATTGATCGGTGAAGTAATGATCAACATATCTTATCATGTAAATCATAGATCAGATCATCATCGACAGGGGGAAATTGTTTCATTGCAGAAATATAGGAACACTTCCATTATTATTGGCAAACACTATGTGCCTCTATGAGCCTCAATTTGGGGGTTGCAACATCAGTAGCTGCTAATCGGTCCAAACTTGGTGACAATCTATTCAATAAAATGTACCAACATGTAGATTAATACAAAAATTTAGTACTAATAGTGTAACTACTTCATAATCTAAGTTAAAGCTCTATTCACTAACAACAAAGAAGAGCCGGATGCAAAAGAGGTCTTGCCAATTTATTGTTTACGTATCTATATTTTTCAAATTCATAGATTAAAAAAGCAAAAGCAATACTCATAAACTTAGCATCTGCGCATAATTCCTACACCAATCAGCTCAAGAGAAACATGAGTAAGTTCAGTTTCCATCTATTTTGCTTAGTTCCAAGCATCTGGCTGCTCAAATCTCGAATGATCTCTTCACAATTTTTTGCCAACCTACCAGAATTTCTTATCGTATATAGTGCCTTTGCAGGTCTTTAGATGCAGGAAAAAATATGAATACTCAGCAAGCAAACTTAATATTAAATTGATAAATATGAGTGTCAGATGCAAAATCCAATTTTAAAACATAACACATGAATAACATATGTCGGATGCAAAAGCCGATTTTACCTGAAGTTTAGTCACTATATGTGCAATTGTTTCATCCCTAGGTAAACCAAGTAGAGCTTGGCATGCTAGAGCACGAATACAATCAAACATAGAAGGAGGTGAGGTATAGAAGGATTTTAATACCATTCTTTGAACACACATCATCTCTTGATTGACAATATCCTTTTTCTAACTGTTCAGCAAGTCCAGCACATCCTGCCACCACCAAATGTTATTTTCTGATCACCAACCAGGCCAGATGAAACTGGTGTTTGTCCAGCTACACCATTGTGCTCTCATGGTTCATTCTGTTTAGGTATAGAAGCAGTTGTTTTGAACAAAAGCACACTGTTGACCTTGCGTGACAGCTGGCTTAGTGCTAATGGAAGGTGGAGGACAATCAAGATTGACCAACACATTTAATGCTTGCTTTATAATCTAAATAGTTCAACAAATAGCTTATATTAATTAGTTATGGTGAGAAGGACGAAACATTCCTAGGAGTACTCAAGGAAAAGAACGAAAGACCTTAACTCAGGACCAGAATAACCAGAACCACCAGCTGCATCCAAAATGACAGCAATACCAACTCGGTTATTACTTAATATAGACTTGCGCCGTAATAAACCAATGTGACAATATGTAGAACACCTAAGGCATACTGAAGCAAGTCATGCACAAAAAGCTTAACAGGTAGAGCCTACAAGAAAAACCCAGATGAGATATGAAGGGAATTAGAGAACAACTATCTGACATGATACGAGCATTGTGATATGACCATTACAAGCAAAGAACTTTTCGAACATTGGACCAAGCAAAGAGCTTTTGATCTTTCTGAATCTAGAGAAGAATTGCATCTATGGCGTCACCGCTTATGTCAAGTGGCTTATGAGCAACCCTCACACTTAGTATTCCGAGCAGCAGCATGACGACTTTTATTTGGGAGAATAAAGTCCAAAAAAAAGAAGAATTTGTGCTCAAAAATATTGCTGCAAGGCAACATATGTGTGATAGACAATATGCTTTTCAGATGATGTCAGTACTTGAGCATTAGACCGATCATTTCTAATTGGAAAAGAAACAGAAGGTGCCAACGTAAAGGAATTAACTCCCGATCTTACACAAGCAGCCTCATGTAACATATTAAGTAGTTTATGTAATCCAAGCAAAATGAATTAATTCTCGTTTTGGAAGGCTTATACTGGAAAGTAAATTTATAATATTTGCACATGTTTAAAAAGGGGAAATTCGAACATGACACAACAAATACATTATGCATGCTTAGTAGGTCTCAAATCATAAAACTTCTGTGAAAACTGCTGTCCAATTATATCCCGATGCTACCCTGTGTTTTCTTAATTCTGAATCTATTATTCCAAAAAAAAACTTTAGGATTTTGAGAATTTTGCTTTTGTGATTTCAGGGATGAGTTGCATAACCTATTTATGCATATCAGTACAGAGTTTAAAGTGAGTACCTCAGCTAGTGCAACCCTTGGAATTGGAATCTTTTGATATGTAGTAGAGAGAACGTGAACTGCATAGGACTGGATTGCTTGCTCAAAGCCTGGCATTATTATTAAAAGGACCACATGGAAGATGACAACAAAAAATAAGACAAAAAAAATACGTAGACATGACTATACGTGATTAATGTCATTTTATTTGCCGTCACTTTTAATCCATATAATATAATATATAAAAACAATCAATAACTTGTTATGTGACATACAATTACATTAATAAAACAAGATTATGAGTTAAAAACTGCATGAGAGAAATTCATGAATCTTGGTATCATGATAAAAATTCTCTCTTTCTATGTATATAAGCTGTCTTTGGGGGTGGAGGAAGGGATACATATGGACTGGACAACTGGAGGTATAATTAGATACCAAAGTCCTTCGTTGGTGAGAGAGAACAAGAAAGGAAAAGCATTAACAGATGCCAATACAACTTACTCATTTTTTGTTCTCTCTTCTCTTGTTCAATAATTAGTTTTTCCGCTTTAGATTGCAATTATAGAAATAAGTTGTAAGTAATTAATTACCTGGAACAACATCCAGAAGGTGCCTACTTTTTGATGCTTCATCCCAAAATTGACCAAATCTTGCAGTCTACACTCTGTAGATAAAAATGTAATTGTTAAGAACATGTTCAATGTCTGCATAGTCATAAAATACAATCATGGAATAGTAAAGCACCTCCAAATAGTGTGAAAGAACAATCAGTGTCTTCATTTGTTCCTCCAGTTGCTGATCCATTTATACAGAGAAATACATGTCAATATCTAATGATTCCATTCAAAGAAAATATTTTCACATATCTACTAATTGTATTCCAAATTTCCAACTAAGAGTGCTGCTTTTCAAGAAGTAACTAACAAATCATGTAAGAAAGAAAGGAAAAAAATGCAAGGAATAATACCACTCGCTCAGGTATCAAAAAGAGGCAAAGGCTGTCAATATTCACACCAAAGCATCTTTTTGATCCAACAAGCTCAAACCATTAACCGCCATTTGTCACCCACATTCCAAATCCCACCAGCCAGCATGTCAATATTCAGTGTCCTGACAATTCTAATAGGTCTTGTTATCTATGAACGCGTACTCGTTCCAATAGCAGCACGAGTCACCAAAAACCCGGCTGGTTTCACTTGCCTACAAAGAATGAAGGGTTTGTCAAACATTTTTGCAACAATAGCAGCCTCATTAGTTGAGATGAAGAGAAAATCAGTGGCAGATCAACATTTACTGGACAGTCCATCATTCCAATAACTGTTTTCTGGCTTGTGCTTCAGTATGTCATCCATGGATTAGAAGAGGTGTTCATGAATCATGAATGTTGGGCATATGGAGTTTTTATATGAATAAGCACCAGAGAGTATGAGAAGTACAACAACAACACTTTATTGGATAGCAATAGGGTTAGGAAATTACCTTGTAACTTTGATGATGACTATGGTGCACGAGTGTACAGGGAAGGAGAATAACTGGATACCGACATAAATTTCAACAGAGGAAGATTGGAGTATACTTTATTAAATTTGTTAACAGGCAAAACTAAGTTGTATAATGCACAAATTTTGTTTTATGAATACTCGAGATCCGGATCTTGTTGGAGACAAAAAGCAGTTTTCACACCAATACTACGCAGCTTGTCAACATCTTCTGCAACCTTAAATTAAGAGAGTGACCTGTATGGTTAGTTATTCCCTGTATGAGTACAAAAAACGTCATGGAACTTCTAAAGAAAAGCTTTAAGCTACCTGCAAACATGAACTCACATTTGAGTTTGAGAAAATTTTGTATGGGGATGAGGACTCGTCTAAGGCTTTCAATGCTAGAAGAGGGAGGGCTAGACTAGGAGGTAGGAAGGAGGATGGGAGGGTGCTGTTCGTCAACGGAGAAGACGGTAGAGGCGCAACTATTGTCAAATTGATCATCGAAGGAGAAGTAATCGAGGAGAGGGCGTCGACGGAGGAGATGCGGTTGTTGGATTCGAAGAAGCGATCGTCAGATTCGTCGTCGGTGTTGCAGGCGAGGCGTCCCAGGTCAGTCTTCGTCCTCTTCGCGACCGTGTCGGTCGCCTTCTCATGTGCTTCCTGTGATGTTGATTGGAATCGGTAATAGTAGAGAATGGGGTGACGAAACCCTATTTTATCAATGGAATGAGATAACAACATTGTCGACATCAACCCTTTGGATCGAGGCACCAAGGAAGATGTCGGGCTATATTCAAGTGGTTCTCCTTGGCTGAAACAACAGCCGGCGAGCAGGAGGCCCGCCAGAGAAGAAGGGGAGCGGCGGCTGCGCAGCTAGAGAGTGGAGACAGAACAACGAAGCCCTTGGCGCCTCGATCCCTTGCAGCCTCTCTTGCGCTGCTCTTTCATTGAGGCAGGCGCCTCCATCCAGACTTCATAGGTGTTCACGGAGACGGAGAGGGAAGGTGCTGGTCGCAAATGGAGGAGACGGAGGAGGCGAGGCTGTCATCGAATTGTTTAAGACGATCTATGGAAGAGATTCGGTGAAGAGGATTGAAATAGGGTACGGTTAAGAAATTTAATGGTACCATTTTCATTTACTTTTCTTTATCTAGATAAGATGTGGTGGAGTTTGAGCTAGCCCATTTTTCACTTCTCCCTCGCATGTAAAGCCGAACTCCATGGAAGATTATACTCGTGACTATGTCATTTATCGTCTGTGGATAGCAAGTAAAGCTAGTCGAAATTTTAATATCTATATCATATTAGAAAAGCTCATTTCGATAACAAAAGCTACCGAGCTATATATAGTATTCAAGAAATTTTTAATTCATTTCTAATGTAAGAAACTCATTTCTCTTATAAAAAAATCAGCTTTTTTATTTAAAAACTATTCAAAATTAAATAAGACTTGGAAAAAACTTGACCAATTAAAATAAACCAATGATATAAGCATGAAAATTAAAGAAACTTTTGATAAATTTCTACATTGTATAAAAAATGAGATTGAGTTTCTGTTAATGACATGGAAAAAAGAGAATAATAAAAATACAATTAAAAACTGAAATAGAGTATCTCCGTCATGAGAATTGAGACATTATTAGACTTACACTAGAAGCAGAAACCCGCGCGAAGCGCGGGTATAATGTTGTTTTCGTTGTTTTGTTTTAATGCTTTGTCGGTTGACATAATAGTCTTTCGCTCATGTTTTTTCCCTTTTTGCTTGGTTTTTTTATTTGTTTTAATTGTTGTAAATACTAAATAGTTTTAATATAATGATTTCATCATTTAACTTGACAACCAACGTGTAACAAAATACATATAATACTGATGAGGCTAAAGTCGTAGTGCCAAATCAAAGAAATAAACTCTCAACACTAACTAGAGTATAGCAAATAAGTAGAGGTCGAACCCAAGGGAATCAAAACACCAAATCAATGCAGTCAAGTGAAATATCAACTAGTGAACAAGTAACAAGTAACCAGGGGAGTTTTGATTGTATGGAACACAAAAGTAACAAGTATCAAGAAAAGAAGGTTTGGTTGTGAATATGATAAGAAGGGGTTTCACCTAGCAAGTATCCACACAACAGTCAATCAAGTTGATCATAGATTTATCTCAAGTTCTATTCAATCCTAAGGAATGTTCCTATTCCAATCTTTAATATATCAGCAGGCCAACCGGTCCTGATAATACTTACTATTCAACAATCAGGGAAACTTCTCAAGATTAGATGAAATAGAAGCAAAGGGCACAAGAATCATAAGGATGCATGCAATAACTTACAACCGTCAAGTATTAACATGCAATCAATTCTCTTTCATAAAAGCAATCAACTACCAGAACATGCAGATATGAGCGCTACAATGACAAGGAATTCCACCGTATATTCCTAGTCTAGCAATAGAAAACTATCAATCAAACTAGGTGATCAAGCTAGCAAAACTAATAGAAATCAATAGATGAAGAACAAGAGAATTAATACAAACCCATAGGAAAAGAACAAGAGTTTATAAATCTCACAACTTAATAACTGAAGGTTTCAACTGCTAAGTAAAACAATGGAGATTAGTTCCTGCTCATGGTTGCAGAACTAAATTGTCTGATGGAAAAGATCATAGAAAAGATGATAGAACTAGGGTTCTTAAATAGAGACTAACCCTAAAAATATATGATAAAAGATATATCCTAAAACTAATATAAGGAAAATAAGAAAATAATAAAAAGAAATAAAAGCAAAGCAAAATAAGGAAAGTCCGGAATATCTTCGGCCTTGTTGTGGCGATCGCCATAGATGCCTGGCGATCGCGGTCTTCATTTAAATCTCTGCCGTGTCTCTGTCGCCCCATGGCAATCGCCGTAGATTCATGGCGATCGCCATGGTCTCTCGAGCTCATGAAATGCTTCTGTTGTAGAATGGCGATCGCCTGGATGGTAGTGGCGATCGCCGCTGCTCCGCAGAATATCTTCAAGTCTTCATGTCTTCAATCTTTGATCTCTTCTTCTTCGGTTCTGATCTTCATTTCTTCACTTCTTAATAAATATCTCAGAACATAATAATGACTCGAAACACATATGATAATACTCCTAAACTAATGTAATAATCCCTAGTTACGCTATACAAAGTGCAGCGTATCAAATACCCCCATACTTAGACTTTTACTCGTCCCGAGTAACTTACAGAAAAACTACCCATACAATAAAATACTCAAAGCCTCAGGAAGTACAAGAATATCTCCTAGTGATTACATAACCAATAAGCTCCTCCAAAACACACAAATAACAATCAAGAATAATGTGATAAAATAAGCACATACCTAGAACTACACCTTATTCCTCCAAGTGGCCTACCCGAATCCTCCTATACGCCTCCTTCTTATGTCTCCATACGCCAAGATGATAATGGTCCTAAAACACTCAAATTTTTTATAACACTCATCTTGCTTGGGCGCCCTTTCGGGTTTTCATCCCAACCACTCAATAATTGTTTCAGGCTCACAAAACTCACATCACTCCAGACTCATTTTTGCCCCAGCCTAATGTCGGTCAAGCCACCTTCTTATTGCATAGAACTTGCTATCCAAGGATTTTGTATGCCTTTTTTCAATTTTTGTGGCTTTTTCATACAATATATATAATAAGCTCATGCAGATACAACCAACACCCAAATAATTACATGTGAATACATTCTCCTCCCCCATACTTAAACATTGCATTGTCCTCAATGAAATGGAAGACATAAAAACGAACCCAGGGAAGGAGACAAAAGACTCACATACAAGGTCGGATGACCTTCCTCCAATAAAAACTCAAAGTGTGGTAGAATGAGAAACTAGATGAGCACTAAATGTAATCCAATAATGCATAGCTCATCTAAAGCAAAAGAAAGAATACCTCCAATGTAGAAGGTGACCCAAACAAATCAACTCCTTGCAAAGAACATGGTCACGAACAAGCTAGCTCCAGCGAATGTAGATCTAGAATGATAGTACTAATGAAATCAAACTTGATTTAATACAACTCCTTACTTTCTTTTCTCTCATATTTTTTTCTGCACTCTATTTTTTTTAATCCGATATATTATTATTTTCTCGGAATGATTTTCGGATTTTTTATTTTTTATTTTTTTTGTATTTTTTTGTATTTTTTGTATTTTTTTTTAAGACGGGAGAGAAGACTTACAGCGAGATTGGCTACTGACTGTAGCGGACCCTAAGCTTCGGTGATTTCCTCTTGTCCATAGAAAAACTAAAAAGAAAATTAAACCGAACAAAGACAAATAAAAACAAACTCAAACCTCGGGTTGCCTCCCGAGTAGCGCCTTATTTTATGTCGTGGCTCGACATGAAACTCAAGAGATTTAACTAACGCCATTTGGCTTTGTAAAAACAGTCTCTTGTCTGAATTCTTTCTTGAACCACTCATGGAACGCTTTGAATCTCGTCCCTCTTACCTTGACCACCTTGTCTTTAGCAATGAAGGTGGTTTCATTCACTTTCTTCTCCTTGACCGTATCAGGCGGCTGTTTAAGCTCAATGTTAAGTGCCTGCACACTAGACATCAATGGTATCTCGCCTGGCGAGGTCAGTAATGGAGGGCGATTGCCCAAAGGATGTGAAAAGAGCTCACCTTTAGGCTCTGGCTTAGCATGAAACTCCTGCATGTTAGTAGACAAAACAATATCTACTTTTGGGGGCTCTAAGAGATTCTCTAAAACAGGTTGCAATTTATCCTTACAAGTAGGCTTAATTACATCAATAGCACATAGAGAATTCTTATCAATGGGATCCATGTCATAAATATTATATTCTACCTTATCCCCATCAAACTCCATAGAGAGAGTCCCACTATTAACATCAATTTTTGTTTGTGTTGTTTTCATGAAAGGTCTACCTAAAAGTATAGGTGTGACATTATTAGCATGCTCCATATCTAACACAAAGAAATCAGCAGGAAAAATCAGATCACCAACCATAACAAGAACATCCTCAACAACCCCTTTCGGGTACACAGTAGACCTATCAACAAGTTGAATAACAGTTCCTGTTTTATGCAAAGGTCCTAAGCCTAGTGATTCATACAAAGAGTAAGGCAAAACATTGATTGATGCACCTAAATCTAGCATGGCTTTGTCAAATTTAGTTTCACCAATCACACATGGAATGCTAAATATGCCTGGATCACCACATTTCTTAGGCATGCGTTTTTGAAACACTGCAGAAACTTGTTCACTTATTTCAACTTTCTTCTTTCCTTTCAGTTTTTGATTTCTTTTGATAGTGCAAACTTCTTTCAAAAACTTAGCAAATCTAGGAATACTCTTAACAAGTTTGAGAAAAGGAATGTTTACCTCACACCTACTAAAGGTTTCGAAGATTTCGTTGTCGTTCTCCAGCCTTCGAGTATCCTTCAATGCCTCAGGAAAGGGGGCAACAGGCTTCTGAGAAAATAGAGGTGGAAAATTCGGGCGAACATAATCGTCAATGTACTCAGGGGGCTCCTGGCGATCGCCATCAACAACTGGCGATCGCGGTCGCGGTCGCGATGCAGACCCTGTGTTGCTCTCTGTAATCTCATGGCGATCGCCACTCAGATCTGGCGATCGCGGTTTTGGCATAAAACAGTCATTTAAAGTTTTTCCGCTCCTCAAGAACACTGCACTGACGTTCTCCCTCGGGTTTCTTACCGGTTCTCTGGCCTCTAATTTACTCACAGCTTGAGCAATCTGTCCTAACTGATTTTCAAGATTTTGCATGCTTGATTCCGTCTTAGCGTTTTGTTGCATCACAGTCTGAGCTAAGGACTTGATCATATCTTTAACAGTCATAGAATTCTGAGGTCTAGGTTGCTGATAATTAATATTATGAGAATCATACCTTGGCCTTGGTTGCCATCCACCAACAACGTTTACCTCAGCATTCGGCTCTTAGAGTTGTTGACCACCACTTTGCAGCATAAAAGACTTCATCATATCTTTCAGTTCATTCATATCACTTTGAATTTTAGCGGGATCAAGTGAACTTACTGACTGTGTTCTTTGCCTGCTACCAAACTGCCTTGAGCTCTCAGCTAATTCCTCAAACATTTCAGTAGCCTGGGGTATAGTCAATCTTAAAAAGTTACCTCCACAGGATGCATTCACCATTCGATGATCCTCATCAATCAGGCCACTAAATAAGTACATAAGGAGATCTTGGTCAGTATAACTATGGAATGGGCAGCTTGAGCAAAGCTTCTTGAATCTCTCATAATATTCATAGAGACTCTCAGTTGAGTGTTGTTGAAGATTCGTGATTTCCTTCTTTAAGCTGCTCAGTTTTGTAGCTGGAAAATATTTCTCTAAAAAGACCTTTTTCATTTTAGCCCATGTATCAATACTCCCTGGAGCTTGATAATAGAGCCAATCATTCGCAGCGTCTTTCAGAGTAAATCCAAAAGCTCTCAGCATGACCTGCTCCTCAGTAACACCTCTTGGCTTCATACTAGAACATATGGCATGGAATTGAGCCAAGTGTTTGTTGGGATCTTCTCCCGCTAAGCCATGGAAGTGTGGAAGCTCATGAATTAAACCAACTTTTAATTCAAAATTCACACCTTCTTCAATCTCAGGAAACCTCACTACTAAAGGTTGTTGGTTTAAGTCTGGGGCAGTGAGTTGCCTCATAGTAGGCAATGGCGGTCCATGTCGATCACCCATCTCGTTCTCTTGGTTCAGAGCTGCTCTTTGGTTCCGAAGGAACGTCCTTTCAATCTCTGGGTCAAAGGAAACAAGAGATGAATCAGTAGCACGGGTCTGAACCATAAAGGTTCACACCAAACAGTTGATAATTTCACAATTAGCACAAAATTGGAATAATTCAATTCCCCGGCAACGGCGCCAAATTTGATGAGGCTAAAGTCGTAGTGCCAAATCAAAGAAATAAACTCTAAACACTAACTAGAGTATAGCAAGTAAGTAGAGGTCGAACCCAAGGGAATCAAAACACCAAATCAATGCAGTCAAGTGAAATATCAACTAGTGAACAAGTAACAAGTAACCAGGGGAGTTTTGATTGTATGGAACACAAAAGTAACAAGTATCAAGAAAAGAAGGTTTGGTTGTGAATATGATGAGAAGGGGTTTCACCTAGCAAGTATCCACACAACAGTCAATCAAGTTGATCATAGATTTATCTCAAGTTCTATTCAATCCTAGGGAATGTTCCTATTCCAATCTTTAATATATCAGCAGGCCAACCGGTCCTGATAATACTTACTATTCAACAATCAGGGAAACCTCTCAAGATTAGATGAAATAGCAGCAAAGGGCACAGGAATCATAAGGATGCATGCAATAACTTACAACCGTCAAGTATTAACATGCAATCAATTCTCTTTCATAAAAGCAATCAACTACCAGATCATGCAGATATGAGCGCTACAATGACAAAGAATTCCACCGTATATTCCTAGTCTAGCAATAGAAAACTATCAATCAAACTAGGTGATCAAGCTAGCAAAACTAATAGAAATCAATAGATGAAGAACAAGAGAATTAATACAAACCCATAGGAAAAGAACAAGAGTTTAGAAATCTCACAACTTAATAACTGAAGGTTTCAACCGCTAAGTAAAACAATGGAGATTAGTTCCTGCTCATGGTTGCAGAACTAAATTGTCTGATGGAAAAGATCATAGAAAAGATGATAGAACTAGGGTTCTTAAATAGAGACTAACCCTAAAAATATATGGTAAAAGATATATCCTAAAACTAATATAAGGAAAATAAGAAAATAATAAAAAGAAATAAAAGCAAAGCAAAATAAGGAAAGTCCGGAATATCTTCGGCCTTGTTGTGGCGATCGGCATAGATGCCTGGCGATCGCGGTCTTCATTTAAATCTCTGCCGTGTCTCTGTCGCCCCATGGCGATCGCCGTAGATTCATGGCGATCGCCATGGTCTCTCGAACTCATGAAATGCTTCTGTTGTAGAATGGCGATCGCCTGGATGGTAGTGGCGATCGCCGTTGCTCCGCAGAATATCTTCAAGTCTTCATGTCTTCAATCTTTGATCTCTTCTTCTTCGGTTCTGATCTTCATTTCTTCACTTCTTAATAAATATCTCAGAACATAATAATGACTCGAAACACATATGATAATACTCCTAAACTACTGTAATAATCCCTAGTTACGCTATACAAAGTGCAGCGTATCAAATACATATCAGACATGAAGCTTAGGTAATTTTCAACATTTATTTTTACATATATACGTAATGTTGTTTATTTTATTCTCTCGGTTAGAGTTAATAATAAAATCCAAAAGAATGTTGTGTTAGACAACCGTGAATATTGTTGAATAGCAATCAACATTTAGAAGCTTAGCACAATATGAAACCTAGCAAGTTAGACAACCGTAAATAGTGTTAAATAAAGCCATTATCTATCTAAACATACATATACTAAAATAGAACGTTATTTTGTCACATGTCACTCTTATATTCAGTTCACCTATGTGTCGACCTCTAATTTATGCTACATCATTCACCATGTCATCCTCCACATTATCCAACTTTATATTTTAATATATATTTTTGAATTAAATAAGTAAAAAAACCAAAAAGATATCTACTAGGTTATTAAAAAGAAATATCGATTTTTATCTTTTATCATATCATATCTTATATATATCTTAATATAATAATGTTATCAATTTAATTAAGTTGAATTATTAATGAACTTAGAATGTAAAACATATACCGTAAACTATAAACTATAATCTATAAATCATAAATCATAAAATATAAACTACAATCTATAAACTAATCAATAGTATAAAATATAAATATATTATTAAAATATTTATTACATGCGACCCCGTACATGATACGGGAACGCACGCTATTTCTATTTTTAAGAATCTACCATATGATTATGTAAGCTTAGCACAATATGAAACATAGCAAGTCAGATAACCGTGAATATTATTGAGTAAAGCCACTATACGTTTTTAAGCCTCTACCATATGATTATGTATGATTAGAACACTATATATTTCTAAGCATCTATCGTATTTCACACAACATCCACAAAAAAATTTGAAATCTTCATATTAATAGATGAATAAGCTATACTTTAAGAGGTATGTTTCACATCATAATACCCACCAAAAAAGAATACTCATCATAAGATACTGATCATTCTTCCAATAATAAAATGATTTCTTGTCAAGGATGGAATACAAATCATTTTTTGCTCGCTCTTATCTTTTTCCTTATCCAAAATATTTCTATTGTTGGGTACCAAATTCACCTGCAACATCTATAATCTATACACACCACATCAAAATTCACCGACTTACATGGCTCCCTACGCAACCAAAGAGTTCAAAAGAGTAGAAGGAGAAAGATATATCATTTGATCTAATCAGGGTTGATAGAGTGGATCCATATTGTTGTTGTATATCTCAAACAATTCATCGACGTGCAACTTGACAATGTATCTATAATCGTTCATAGATACATCATCTTCCTGGACCAAGTCAACAACTAATTGTTTCATCCTGCCTTCAGGATCCCCATATTAGGCGCTTCCCTAGTTCCATACCCCTGGGAAAAAACATGTTATTCACACCTGGAAAACTCAAATACACGAGAACAATTGGTGGAATATTTTATGCATGTAATTTGTTCTATTTAATCAGGCCAACACTTTGTGAATACCTAATATTCTCAGTGAGAGCAACAAAGGCAAATCATAGATACAATTCGGATAATCATAAATCATACATCTTACCAAATGGCTTGCATTCTTTGGTTTTAAGGGAGCCATATCTCCAAACTCCAAGGGAATTGCTCTTACCGTAGAGAGCACAAATTGATTTTAAGCAACGATTGCTAGCGTTAAGAGCATTAACATCTTCTTAGCCGTCTCCCACAACTTACCCTCTTGAGGACCATTAGATTTGCACAATCTAGTTTCACGCTGTTTCTCAGCAGAGAATGAGAGAGTCTTGCCCAATCTAGTTTCAACAACAGATAGAACCTGAAAATGGACAGCAATATATCTTGTCAATGGCCATAACCAAAGTAGAAAGTTGCTGAAAGAGCATTGTAATTTCCCCGAGATACACAACCTCCTACTTTCAGTTTAACTCCTTATCATTGCCTCATAGATAGGCCTGCAATCTCAATACACATTGATCCCAATTCAAAAAACCCAAACCTAAATCGCTTCAGAGGACACATGATGACCCCAATTGGCCCCAATGTCATCTTTATCTTGTCAATGGCCACTACAAAAGTAGAAAGTTAACAAAAATCTGATCTATTTTATATTAAACTTGGAAATTGCGTGCTTGCTTCAATTGATTAATATACAACTGAATGAAGAATTAGAGGCCTAGAGCTTCCTTAGGTTTTCACTCAACTCTACAACAAGTAATCATCCCCATATTAAATTGCGTAACAACTTTAAATCTATTGAAAATGAATTTCTTTCTTTTGGTTTCTGCTATTATCCTTATGCTTCTTATAATTCTCAACACTTGCCTCTGCACAGATCAAAGCTTATTACATGTATCCAAATGTTTTCTTATCATAAAAAGAAAAGCTTCACTTTCAGCAATCAAACCAACTGCAGTATGAAATATAGAAATAACAACACTAACATTGTATCAATTCTTCATCAATTATCCAGATGCAGAAAACTGAGGAAACTAAGACAGAGTAATAATCTTACAAAAAGTGAAGCATAATATAACCATCCCTTCAATTTGAACCATTAAAATAGGGAAAGAAAAGAATGTATTACCATATACGCCAAAAAATGTCAATCATGTCACAAAATAAAATTTCCCTCTCAATTCATATAGTCTAATGTCTACAACTAATCTCTTTTCTTCCAATGTTTTCTTATCATCACATCAAACAAAAGAAGCTTCACTTTCACCAATCAAACCAACTGGAGTATGAAAAATAGACTTAACAGCACTAACATTATATCAATTCTTAATCACTTATCCAGATGCAAAAAATTGAGGAAACTAACAATCCACAAACTATTAATGCAACTTGAGAGATCCCTATTTATAGTAACTTAAAGAACAGGTCGATCACCTAATTACTGCACTACACACTCATCAATAAAAAATCTACAAAGTCCAAATCATGTATGCAACTCACATTGCGAGAACGGACACGAAATTCATACAATTGAACACAGAGAAAACCTCTACATCTCTGAGCAACAATTCAATGTAACACAAACCAAAAACGATATGCAAATCAGCCAGCGGAAAAATGTGAGAGAAGGTCAGGGGAAAAACGGGAGGAGGAAACCGGTCATACCTGCTTGTGAAACACGGGAGAATCTTCGAGGTCGATAAAGGTAGTCACGAAATTCCTTCAGAAAGTGTATCTCAGTCACTAACCATCTATAAAAAATAAGGAAGCGAAATACATGGTGGAAATTCAGTGGAGGGTAGGAAATCGTAATGAAACTTAGCTTTCATTTAAGATAAGGCTATTTTTAAGCCTGAATTTAAACAATCTATCAGTCAACATAAGAAATTAGTTAGTTATTTTCACTTAGAAAAAACAGTTCTTATTATTCTTGTTCTATATTTTGGTGAATGAAAAGCTATGTTAATATAAAAAACCAAACAAGTATATCAGTAGTGGTTGAAAGGATATTCTTTGTAATAATGAACTCGGACATTGTTTGGAACCTGGTTTGCTGCAAGATAAATCATGTGACAGTAAGCAATCATCATGTAGTATTGGGAAAGAGATTTAAAAACAAATAAATGTGCAGAGATATGCACTTACCATTTGGAGTAGATTTTGTACCTGGAAAAACACAATGTGATAAATTTGTTAAACTCTAGCTAATTTCAAACGCTTCTACAACTGCAAGCATAAGATGCTGTATGTCTTCGGAAAGTTCTTAACTATTTTGTTTTTGGTGAAAAAAAATTCAAACTATTATGTTTGTATGTGATACCCTGCACTTTGTATAGCGTAACTAGGGATTATTACATTGATTTAGGAGTATTATTATATGTGTTTCGAGCTATTGTTATGTTCTGAGATATTTATTAAGAAGTGAAGAATTGAAGATCAGAACCAAAGAATATTGAAGAGTTGAAGAAATACAGAGAGGAGCCAAGAATATTTAATAAATCCGCGACCGCGGATTAATATCCGCGATCGCGGGTATTATGTTGGATTCCCCTTCGTGCGTGAGACGGGCCGTGGATTTAAAGCAAGAAGTTAGGCCGTGATATTTGCTGGATTTAATGAAGAAGCAGATGGGGCCCATATGAAGCTTGCAGCCGTAATGCACAAATTGGAAGCAAGCAGCTGCACACTTTGCTCCGTTCTTTTACCTTGTCCTTTTTATTTATTTTCCTTGTTTTGTTTTATCTCTTTCCTTTTCTTATTTTCCTTATTTTCGTTTAGGATATTTATCTTTTACCATATATTTTTAGGGTTAGTCTCTATTTAAGAACCCTAGTTTTATCTTTCTTTTCTATCATCATCTTTTCCATCAGACAATTTAGTTCTGCAACCATGAGCAGGAACTAATCTCCATTGTTTTACCTAGCGGTTGAAACCTTCAGTTATTAAGTTGTGAGATTTCTAAACTCTTGTTCTTTTCCTATGGGTTTGTATTAATTCTCTTGTTCTTCATCTATTGATTTCTATTAGTTTTGCTAGCTTGATCACCTAGTTTGATTGATAGTTTTCTATTGCTAGACTAGGAATATACGGTGGAATTCCTTGTCATTGTAGCACTCATATCTGCATGATCTGGTAGTTGATTGCTTTTATGAAAGAGAATTGATTGCATGTTAATACTTGACGGTTGTAAGTTATTGCATGCATCCTTATGATTCCTGTGCCCTTTGCTGCTATTTCATCTAATCTTGAGAGGTTTCCCTGATTGTTGAATAGTAAGTATTATCAGGACCGGTTGGCCTGCTGATATATTAAAGATTGGAATAGGAACATTCCCTAGGATTGAATAGAACTTGAGATAAATCTATGATCAACTTGATTGACTGTTGTGTGGATACTTGCTAGGTGAAACCCCTCCTCATCATATTCTCACCCAAACTTCCTCTGCTTGTTACTGGTTACTTTTGTGTTTCATACAATCAACCCCCCCCCCCCCCCCCCCTTTTGGTTACTTGTTAGTAGTTGATATTTCACTTGACTGCATTGATTTGGTGTTTTGATTCCCTTGGGTTCGACCTCTACTTACTTGCTATACTCTAGTTAGTGTTTAGAGTTTATTTCTTTGATTTGGCACTACGACTTTAGCCTCATCAAATTTGGCGCCGTTGCCGGGGAATTGAATTATTCCAATTCTGTGCTAATTGTGATTTATCAACTGTTTGGTGTGAACCTTTATGGTTCAGACCCGTGCTACTAACTCATCTCTTGTTGCTTTTGATTCAGAGATTGAGAGGACGTTCCACAGGAACCGAAGAGCAGCTTTGAACCAAAGTAATGAGATGGGTGATCGACATGGACCGCCATTGCCTACTATGAGGCAACTCACTGCCCCAGACTTAAACCAACAACCTTTGGCAGTGAGGTTTCCTGAGATTGAAGAAGGTGTGAATTTTGAATTAAAAGCTGGTTTAATTTATGAGCTTCCACATTTCCATGGCTTAGCGGGAGAAGATCCCAACAAACACTTGGCTCAATTCCATGCCATATGTTCTAGTATGAAGCCAAGAGGTGTTACTGAGGAGCAGGTCATGCTGAGAGCTTTTGGATTTACTCTGAAAGACGCTGCGAATGATTGGCTCTATTATCAAGCTCCAGGGAGTATTGATACATGGGCTAAAATGAAAAAGGTCTTTTTAGAGAAATATTTTCCAGCTACAAAACTGAGCAGCTTAAAGAAGGAAATCACGAATCTTCAACAACACTCAACTGAGAGTCTCTATGAATATTATGAGAGATTCAAGAAGCTTTGCTCAAGTTGCCCATTCCATAGTTATACTGACCAAGATCTCCTTATGTACTTATTTAGTGGCCTGCTTGATGAGGATCGTTGAATGGAGAATGCATCCTGTGGAGGTAACTTTTTAAGATTGACTATACCTCAGGCCACTGAAATGTTTGAAGAGCTAGCTGAGAGTTCAAGGCAGTTTGGCAGTAGACAGGGATCCCACTCAGTCAAAACAATTAATTCAGATCAATTACAGACTGACATGAATGAACTGAAAGATATGATGAAGTCTTTTATGCTGCAAAGTGGTGGTCAACAACTCCAAGAGCCGAATGCTGAGGTAAACGCTGTTGGTGGATGGCAACCAAGGCCAAGGTATGATTCTCATAATATTAATTATCAACAACCTAGACCTCAGAATTCTATGACTGTTGAAGATATGATCAAGTCCATAGCTCAAACTGTGATGCAACAAAATGCTAGAACGGAATCAAGCATCTAAAATCTTGAAAATCAGTTAGGACAGATTGCTCAAGCTGTGAGTAAATTAGAGGCTAGGGAACCGGTAAGAAACCCGAGAGAGAACGTCAGTGCAGTGTTCTTGAGGAGCGAAAACACTTTAAATGACTGTTCTGTGCCGAAACCGCGATCGCCAGATCTGAGTGGCGATCGCCATGAGATTACAGAGAGAAAAACAGGATCTGCATCGCGACCGCGATCGCCATATGGCAATGGCGATCGCCATGACATTCCAGAAGCTGAGGTGCAAAATCATTCGCGACCGCGATCGCCAGTTGCTGATGGCGATCGCCAAGAGTCCCCAGAGTACATTGACGATTATGTTCGCCCGAATTTCCCCCCTTTGTTCTCTCAGAAGCCTGTAGCCCCCTTTCCTGAGGCATTGAAGGATACTCGAAGGCTGGAGAACGACAACGAAATCTTCGAAACCTTTAGTAGGTGTGAGGTAAACATTCCTTTGCTCAAACTTGTTAAGAGTATTCCTAGATTTGCTAAGTTTTTGAAAGAAGTTTGCACTATCAAAAGAAATCAAAAACTGAAAGGAAAGAAGAAAGTTGAAATAAGTGAACAAGTTTCTGCAGTGTTTCAAAAACGCATGCCTAAGAAATGTGGTGATCCAGGCATATTTAGCATTCCATGTGTGATTGGTGAAACTAAATTTGACAAAGCCATGCTAGATTTAGGTGCATCGATCAATGTTTTGCCTTACTCTTTGTATGAATCACTAGGCTTAGGACCTTTGCATAAAACAGGAACTGTTATTCAACTTGCTGATAGGTCTACTGTGTACCCGAAAGGGGTTGTTGTGGATGTTCTTGTTATGGTTGGTGATCTGATTTTTCCTGCTGATTTCTTTGTGTTACATATGGAGCATGCTAATAATGTCACACCTATACTGTTAGGTAGACCTTTCATGAAAACAACACAAACAAAAATTGATGTTAATAGTGGGACTCTCTCTATGGAGTTTGATGGGGATAAGGTAGAATATAATATTTATGACATGGATCCCATTGATAAGAATTCTCTATGTGCTATTGATGTAATTAAGCCTACTTGTAAGGATAAATTGCAACCTGTTTTAGAGAATATCTTAGAGCCCCCAAAAGTAGATTTTGCTTTATCTACTAACATGCAGGAGTGTCGGGCTAAGCCAGAGCCTAAAGATAAGCTCTCTTCACATCCTTTGGGCAATCGACCTCCATTACTAACCTCGCCAGGCGAGATACCATTGATGTCTAGTGTGCGTGCACTTGACATTGAGCTTAAACAGCCGCCTGATACGGTCACGGAGGAGAAAGTGAATGAAACCACCTTCATTGCTAGAGACAAGGTGGTTAAGGTAAGAGGAACGAGATTTAAGGCGTTCCATGAGTGGTTCAAGAGAGGATTCAGACAAGAGACTGTTTTTACAAAGCCAAATGGCGTTAGTTAAATCTCTTGAGTTTCATGTCGAGCCACGACATAAAATAAGGCGCTACTCGGGAGGCAACCCGAGGTTTGAGTTTGTTTTTATTTGTTTTCGTTCGGGTTAATTTTCTTTTTAGTTTTTCTATGGACAGGAGGAAATCACCGAAGCTTAGGGTCCGCTACAGTCAGTAGCCAATCTCGCTGTAAGTCTTCTCTCCCGTTTGTAAAAAAAAAAAAAAAAAAAAATCCGAAAATCATTCTGAGAAAAAAATAATATATCGGATTAAAAAAAAAAAATAGAGTGCAGAAAAAAAATATGAGAGAAAAGAAAGTAAGGAGTTGTATTACATCAAGTTTGGTTTCATTGGTACTATCATTCGTTGGAGCTTAGTTTGTTGGTGACCATGTTCTTTGCAAGGAGTTGATTTGTTTGGGTCACCTTCTACATTGGAGGTATTCTTTCTTTTGCTTTAGATGAGCTATGCATTATTGGATTACATTTAGTGCTTATCTAGTTTCTCATTCTACCACACTTTGAGTTTTATTGGAGGAAGGTCATCCGACCTTGTATGTGAGTCTTCTGTCTCTTTCCCTGGGTTCGTTTTTATGTCTTCCATTTCATTGAGGACAATGCAATGTTTAAGTATGGGGGAGGAGAATGTATTCACATGTAATTATTTGGGTGTTGGTTGTATCTGCATGAGCTTATTGATTATATATTGTATGAAAAAGCCACAAAAATTGAAAAAAGGCATACAAAATCCTTGGATAGCAAGATCTATGCAATAAGAAGGTGGCTTGACCGGCGTTAGGCTGGGGAAAAAATAAGTCTTGAGTGATGTGAGTTTTGTGAGCCTGGAACAATTATTGAGTGGTTGGGATGAAAACCCGAAAGGGCGCCCAAGCAAGATGAGTGTTATATAAAACAAATTGAGTGTTTTAGGATCATTATCATCTTGGCGTATGAAGACATAAGAAGGAGGCGTATAGGAGGATTCGGGTAGGCCACTTGGAGGAATAAGGTGTAGTTCTGGCTATGTGCTTATTTTATCACATTGTTCTTGATTATTGTTGTTGTGTTTTGTGTGTTTTGAAGGAGCTTATTGGTTATGTAATCACTAGGAGATATTCTTGTACTTCCTGAGGCTTTGAGTATTTTATTGTATGGGTAGCTTTTCTGTAAGTTACTCGGGACGAGTAAAAGTCTAAGTATGGGGGTATTTGATACGCTGCACTTTGTATAGCGTAACTAGGGATTATTACATTGATTTAGGAGTATTATTATATGTGTTTCGAGCTATTGTTATGTTCTGAGATATTTATTAAGAAGTGAAGAATTGAAGATCAGAACCAAAGAATATTGAAGAGTTGAAGAAATACAGAGAGGAGCCGAGAATATTTAATAAATCCGCGATCGCGGGTATTATGTTGGATTCCCCTTCGTGCGCGAGACGGGCCGTGGATTTAAAGCAAGAAGCTGGGCCGTGATATTTGCTGGATTTAATGAAGAAGCAGATGGGGCCCATATGAAGCTTGCAGCCGTAATGCACAAATTGGAAGCAAGCCGTAATGCACAAATTGGAAGCAAGCAGCTGCACAAATTGGAAGCAAGCAGCTGCACACTTTGCTCCGTTCTTTTACCTTGTCCTTTTTATTTATTTTCCTTGTTTTGTTTTATCTCTTTCCTTTTCTTATTTTCCTTATTTTCGTTTAGGATATTTATCTTTTACCATATATTTTTAGGGTTAGTCTCTATTTAAGAACCCTAGTTTTATCTTTCTTTTCTATCATCATCTTTTCCATCAGACAATTTAGTTCTGCAACCATGAGCAGGAACTAATCTCCATTGTTTTACCTAGCGGTTGAAACCTTCAGTTATTAAGTTGTGAGATTTCTAAACTCTTGTTCTTTTCCTATGGGTTTGTATTAATTCTCTTGTTCTTCATCTATTGATTTCTATTAGTTTTGCTAGCTTGATCACCTAGTTTGATTGATAGTTTTCTATTGCTAGACTAGGAATATACGGTGGAATTCCTTGTCATTGTAGCACTCATATCTGCATGATCTGGTAGTTGATTGCTTTTATGAAAGAGAATTGATTGCATGTTAATACTTGACGGTTGTAAGTTATTGCATGCATCCTTATGATTCATGTGCCCTTTGCTGCTATTTCATCTAATCTTGAGAGGTTTCCCTGATTGTTGAATAGTAAGTATTATCAGGACCGGTTGGCCTGCTGATATATTAAAGATTGGAATAGGAACATTCCCTAGGATTGAATAGAACTTGAGATAAATCTATGATCAACTTGATTGACTGTTGTGTGGATACTTGCTAGGTGAAACCCCTCCTCATCATATTCTCACCCAAACTTCCTCTGCTTGTTACTGGTTACTTTTGTGTTTCATACAATCAAACCCCCCCCCCCTTTTGGTTACTTGTTAGTAGTTGATATTTCACTTGACTGCATTGATTTGGTGTTTTGATTCCCTTGGGTTCGACCTCTACTTACTTGCTATACTCTAGTTAGTGTTTAGAGTTTATTTCTTTGATTTGGCACTACGACTTTAGCCTCATCAGTATGACTTGTTGTTTTATCAAATTGCTTAGCAAAATAAGAGAGATTGCAGATGCAAGTAAAACTTCAAATCAAGAGAAAAAAACATACTTGCCAAATAATTTTTTACGCCTTATTTTGGAAACTAATTTGGGACTGAGGAACTTACAAATACAGTCATATCACCTGTGCTTTGTTTTGAATAAACATTGTTTTGTACATCATGTAATCATTAACGTATTACAATGCAATACATTCAAATATAATGACTACGAAACAGCAGGGGCAATATAACAGAAACCTTTCGTCCTCTCTACTAATTAGTGCACTGGGCGACGATTACTATCACAAAATTGATTAGCATGTGTGATCTCACTGTCAGATTTTTTGGTTATATAGAATTCATACATGAAGTTATTGCAGCTCAAACCTTGATACTGAGTCATTGTATCTATGTAGAACTTCAAATTAGCAACATTCTTCTGAATTATAAGTTTTGGCGAGGACATGCCCTAGATGATTTCCAGTTTAAGGAAATAGAACTTCAGATTTACCTAAAGTCCATTTTCCTTTATCTGGAAAACATAAAAATGTTAAAAATATAGCAATAGGTATTGAGAAGTGAAGGGTAGACTGGAAGCTTAGAATACCTTATCAGACTTCGCCACATTCACGCAATGGAAGCTCACCAGGGACGAATTCATCAAACTTGGTACCAATTAGAAGTGGATTGTCGTCTGCAAGTATTTAACAAAATTTAATATGGAATTCTCTTCTATCATTCAATACATTAAGAACATGCATTATGATAGGATTACAAAGCATGCATGAGGGGTGTGCTTCTGAACATGTAGATTTTTAGGGCTCAGATCCTGGTTCCATCGGCATAGAGCGTCGACAATGGCGTGGTGAGCGAAGGTGACAAAGAAGGTTAAATGATTCCAATTAAGACAGTATAAACAGGTGGTACATGCTAAAAATGGCCTCATAAAAATGATCTACATCAAGTCATGTAGAAATAACAAGATGCCACAATGCATTTATTCTAAAATTGCAGTCAGAAACTGATTGGAAAAAACATACATGTCAGGAGTAAGTATAGAATTTACTCTTGCAATCTCCTCTACGTTGATCACTCTATTTCCTTCATGCTCAAAAATGCTCAAATGCAGTAGATCAAGTACTCGAAAACAACAACTCCAACATACATCATTGTGCATATTGCAAAATTGCATCAAAAACATATACTTCAGTTGCATTCTGAGCAATAACGCACACTGAATTAAAATCAAAGGCATATACCTAGTCAAAAGGACTGATGGATCCTTGTTGATAAGGCCAACAGCTGCATGGCCCTCATAGCAACCAACTTATTCTCTTGTTGCAGATAAAGTTGAGCAACCTGTCTTGAGAAAAAAGATGGTTTCATCGGAACTGAGTCAGATGTTTCAGTATGGAAGAACCTGAACATAAATGAACAATATCTCAGTAAAAATAACAGAGTTCAATTCGATTTAAGAAGATATAGATTATAATCACCTCCAACAAAGATCTGAAACGAAGACACCCAGCGAAGAGAGTTTAACAGAGATGCTCCATTTGACTGGGCAACACTTTGCCCGAGGAGGCCTCCAGACTGGTTACTGAGGAACTTTAGCATCAAATAATGACTACAGTTAATGACCAGAATCCACTGCGTGACGCCAGTAAGAAGCTCTAACAGAACCACCCCGATTGCAAACACGTCCGTTTTCTCGTCAACAATTATGTGCATGAAAGATTCGGGGGCAAGATAGCTGTCAAACACAACCCATAGCATTTAGTTTCTAAGAGATTTTCAGAAATTTTGACTTCCTATGTCCAGATTTAAACACAATGTGTACCCTAATGTTCCTTCAATGGGGGTGTACAACATAGTTTGTCCACTTCTCGGGCAGCCATTTTGCCAAGCCAAAATCAGAAATCTGCATTGATCCATCACCAGGCCTCGTATGAATTATTCAAGTTAATAAGATCAAGAATATGAAAAGGCAGGAAAAAGTTGAAAGGTTAAATAGGAGGTGGGAAAGAACATATACCACTGGCTCAAAGTCATGACAAAGTAGAATGCTGGAAGCTTTGATGTCACGATGAATGATGCGCCTACGACAGGTATGGTGGAGGTAAGCCAATCCCTCGGCCACCCCTACTGCAATTTTATACCTGGCTTTCCACTTGAGCCCTTTCCTTGATCCTGAAAATGCTTCTCTTCGTCAGCAGTTGATATTATATATGGAACCAATTATGCAGTCCAAAATCATAAAAGCAATGATGAATTAGATTGAGAGAGCACCATAGAGATGAGATGCAAGGCTACCGAGGGGAGCAAATTGGAGAACAAGGTAAAGACCCTTTTCAACACCGAAGCCAATGAGTTTAGCTGCATTCGGATGCTCAACATGAGCAATCACACCAAGCTCGGATAAGAAACTCTTGACTGTCTCTTCAATTCCGGATCAAGATTGTTAGCCGGATGACTAAATCAAAGAAAATTAACAAAAACATAAATTTCTAATTGAGCAAATCAACTAAATCCAAAAGAAACCACAAAGTATGTAAATTACATCCTTTTTTTTGCTTGATTGAATCAAAGGTTTCTCAGCTTCAAGAGCTACATAAGAAATTTCATGAAGATGAATGGCTTCCTTAATGTCTTGACACATGGTGTGTCCTTGACTGCTCCTTCTTGACACATGGTGTATTCTTCCACGACAGAACTATCTCGACCTCGAACCGCCTCTCAACGGACAGCGTCTCGACATCCGTCACCCGATCTAGCGACACAGAAGCTCCATCCGGCTTCACGCACTCTTCTTCAATGGGAGTCCTTTCGGAAAACTCCATCGATCGATTGAGATAGATCTGAGTGAGAGAGAATGGGGAGAATAGATTGAGGATTTGTTGTTTAACAGCAATGGAGGAGTGAAGACTGAGGAGAAATTTAAGTGGAGAGCAAAGAATTAATATCGTAAAGCCGACACTCATGGACTCATTGACTCAAGGAATAGGGAAGTTGAAAGGTTTTAGAGGAAAAGCACATCAAAACCATTCACTCAAGAGGAAAATGAATGAGCTGCAGCCCAATAACACATTTAGTTAGGCCCGGTTGAATTAATAAACGGCCCGGTACCGATTGACATTACTACATCAAACGCACCAATTTTTATATAGAGATAGATAGTACATAGATCGAGTAGGTTAGATAATTACTATTCGTGTAGAACCTATAGTACCGGATTCTCTTAAACTGTTTGTGTAGCCATTCATGTGTCAAAACACAAATTCATTTTATTATTATTTAAAAATCTCAAATTATAAACCCTAAACACCAAAATATAAACCCTAAATATATAGGGTCAGGATCTGGTGAGAACGTTCTCACAGGAGAGAACAGGTGAGAAACGAATCTGATCCGTCCATCATTAAATTAAAACGAACGGTCAGATTAAAACAAACTAATCAATAACGCGTCCGAAAAAAGTAGTTGGCCTTCCTCCTTCCTCCAGTGGCGAGGATTGTATCGACGGTGAGCTCGATACTTTGTCGACCTCGCACCTCCGACACCAAGCGGCGGCGGCGAAATCACTAGATCAAGTTACGGTCTCCTTTCTTGGATGTTTTGATTTTAACCTAGGTGGGAGAAAGATGGAAAGCCTGAGAAGAGGGCTTCAGTTGGCAAAGGAGTCCGTTGTTCATCGTCGGCGAAGCTTGTTCTCGCTTCTTTGCTCGCTTCATATCACCCCCGGCGACGCCAAATCTCTGAAGCTTCCAGATGAGCATCGTCGTGCTCCCGACAAAGCTGCGGTTGAGACGGGAACGATGACGATTTCGGAGCTCCTCTGTCGCAACCAAATCCTCAGACCACCATGAGTATTTCGCTTCCGAAGATCTCAACCCTTTCTGAGCCTGAAGCTAAACTCAGGTTTCTCTCATGTCAATTTCGATTTCCCCCCTTTTCTAGGGTTTTATGTTAAGATGTGCTTCTTGAGGTACCCTCTGGTATGATTTGTCTCCTTATTCGCATTTGCAAATATTTTCAGAGAATTGTTTTTTCTTTCTGCCGTGAATTGGAGGACAATGGAATTTTTCGATGCTAATAGATGGTTCATTATTAAGCTGAATTCATTTCATATTCTTAAAAGTCTTTTTCGTCAATTTCTGTTGTGGAAATGTTGTTATTAACATATCAAGATTGCCTCCTTCACGTAATGTGGTTCATGGTGATAGTCATTCTTCATTAACACCCATATATCAAATTTAGAGGGCTTATGAAATATGAAATTATTATTAGTGAGAATGAGAATGGAAGTTGTTGCATTTCAGGCTGCATCATTTGCTTTAATCACCAGTTTGATTGCTAACGATATTTGTGCTTCTGATATCGTCTAAATACATTTTCTCTGTGATTGTGTAGGTAGTCAAGATGCTAAAACCTGAAAGGTGGCAGGCATTTTTCGATAGTGAAGGGAGGGTTCTGGGTTTCAAGAAAGTGTTTTAATTAATATGTATTGGGGTATGTTGATTACTATAGTAGTGAATAATATAAGTTAATTCTTCAATATGCCTCATGTGTCAGAAATTGCCACAAGAGCAATTTCTGACATGGAAATTGAGCATCTCCTCATTGGGATCCGCTTACTTCGTTCATACTTGAATGAGGAACAATTACAAACACCTGTTTTGCAATTTTTTGAAGAAAAATCTTCCTAACGTGTCAACTGTGAATGAAAGTGATGGCCATGTTGATTTGAAATGGAAAGGTCAGGAGATAACTTTTTCCATGCACAATGTTGATACAATGGATATGTATGCCCGTCTTTCTTTTGCGACGTATGTGGATGACTTATCATCAGTCATCAGAAGTGTGGCAACCTTTCACTGGATTCCCCCCTCCGAGCACAGCAGGTAGTAAGTGAAGTTGGTTGTCTTAGTTGCATATATTGTTGGTGATTATTTCATACTCAAATGTTCTATTATTTTTTCCAACACTTGGCAGGAAAGGATATGCTTGATGCTAATAGTAATCTCTCAGTTGGGAATTATGTAAGTACTCAGTTGGGAATTACTTGCTTTAGGCAGTTCTAAAGGCTCGGGTTTATTTCTTTAAAGTCTTTAATGAATTATGAAACTATATTATTATTTCTGGAAATTTTTGTGGTTTAGGTATTTAATGGTGATACTTTAAATTTGTAATCATACTTGCTTGTTTTTTTGTAAGGCTACTCTTTACGATAGACAACTTCCCAAGACTCATATATAATATATTTCCACGTGTGCAATCAGTACTCTTTATACTACTGGATGATTATATATATCTGATGAAGTATAAAAGGTTGCAGTCTCTACATTTTGTAGATAGTTGTTCTAGCTTTTGACGTCTTATTCTCTTAATGCAGCCATTTGGTGATCCTTACCAGTTACCAGTCTCTGGCACCTGTAGTACAGGATGGTATTCAAACTCCAGGTGTGTGTGCTTTGATCTCTTAAAATATCTTGTAAATCTTATCGTGTCATTTGATAGATAACTGTGAAATTTGTTATAAATTTTTATTCTGTGGAATGTGTGTGCAAAGTTTTAAGTAGTCACAAGGTATGTGGAGTCTTTGACTGAATATCAAGTTGTAGATTGCTTAGGAACTTTCCGCTATCAAGTTGTAACACTGACAAATATATGATGGTTGCAAGATGAAACCATTAGTGGAGTAGTCTTGAATGTTATAAATTGATTAGGAATCAGTAGTTGGTAAGCCAGCTCCTGATTTGCCCTGAAAAACTAGAACTGTAACCAAATTGTTTGTCATCTCATTGTTGTATGTGAACTTGCAGAATCAAAAGAAGGGTAACTTCTCCAGACATCCAGTGTCCTGTATATGCATATTCAACCGGCCCTTGGCCTGAGTATTATTGACGCCATCTCTCTGTTCATAGTATTTATGTTCCTGTAGTGCAAAGCCCCTTTACTTATTCTTATGTCTAAATATTAATCCGTGCCAAATTGACTTAACCCGTGCATGGCACGGGGGTTGCACTAGTATACTAAAATGTTTTATGCGTGACTGCATAATTTTTTTCTTGTTCATTGTTCATGCTTTCAAATTTCGATCTTGTAAAATTTCATCCTTGCAAAGTTTAGTCCAGAAAGATGGAATTGCACCAAATTGTTTATGGCATTGTCTTGACTCTGAATTGCGTTGAGCAATACTGCTGTCAAGAAAGATGAATAGATAGATTTGGGAAAATATCCAACATTCCAATTGTTTATGAAATTGCACCAAATTTTGATTCGAATTAATGAAACTAAAAGATGACAAAATTTTAAAGAATATCACTGTCTTGACTCTTGAGTTTAGGTATAAGGTCCATTGGAGTTTCATTTATTAATTAACATTAAAAAGACCTGTGTAGTATTGCAGTTGAGCGGGTCATCTTATTTATATATATCTATTCACAAAAATGGAGTATGCAATTAAGAAAAACTAAATATGCAATTTACAATAACCAATTATGCAACTCACAAAAATTGAGTATATAATTCACAAAAACTAAGAATACAATTCACAAATAACTAATATGCAATTCACAAATACTGAATATGCAATTTACAAAAGTTGAATATGCAATTCACAAATAACTTGGTTTTAGAAAAATACAAGTTTGAGGCTTACATTTTATTTTTAAAAATGAAAATATAATGTTACGAGATGCACATGAAGTGCATTTTACTTGGAAAAAAAATAGTTACCTTTGATTTTAGGAAAATCATTTGTATTACGAAATGCACATACAATATATTACGAAATGCAAATATAGTGTGTTACGAGATGCACATTAAGTGCATTTTACTTGGAATATTTTTCTTAGTTACATTTTTCTTAGAAAAATCACTTGTATTATGAAATGCACACAATGTATTGCAAAATGCAAATATAGTGCGTTACAAGATGCACATGAAGTGCATTTTACTTGGAATATTTTTTTTAGTTACCTTTGTTTTTAGGAAAATCACTTGTATCACAAAATGCACATCCAATGTATTACAAAATGCGCATACTATGTATTACAATATGCACATATAATGTATTACGAAATGCACATACAATGTATTACGAAATAACTTAGTATGCATTTCACAATTCAATTAGTATGCAATTAAGAAAACACATGATATATAATTCAGAAATCACTTAGTATGCAATTAAAAAAAAACTTGATATTCAATTGAGAAATCATTTTGTATGCAATCCAAAAAATATTTGGTATCCAATCCAAAATAACTTAGTAAACAATTCAAAATTTACTCAGTATGCAATTAAGGAAACACTTGGTATGTAATTTGCAAATCAATTAGTGTGCATTTCACAATTCAATTATTAGTATGTAATTCTTAAAACACTTGATATGCAATTTAAAAATCACTTAGTATGCAATTCAAAACACACTTGAGATGCAATTCAAAAATAATTTAGTATACAATTCACAATTCACTTGGTATGAAATTAAGTAAATATTTGTTATGCAATTTGCAAATCAATTAGTATGTATTTCACAAACCAAAAAGTATGTAATTCAGAAAACACTTGGTATGAAATTCAATAATCACTTAGTATGCAATTTTAGATAATTCTACTGGTTTTGGTTAGAATTAGGCATCAATTTACTTGCTAAGAAGATATTTTATACCAGGACAAAGAATTAGGCATCAAATCAATTGTTGAGAATATATTTCAGGTGCTAACTCCTACCGGTGCTAACTCCTACAGTTTGCAGTCACAATTGTATGAATGATCCTGACTAGTCATCCTATATCTATCTACTAGCTATTCAATTGTATCAATGTTAACTATAAAACTTCACAACAAAAAGTGCATTTTCACCTCTTCAGACCACCAAAATGAGTATCAACTTCAAATTTTGTTGAGGAGCAAAGTCTGTTTCCATTACAGAACATTTATCCAAAACTGGTACATTTTCCTTCCTTCATGTATTAAGAAAGAGAGTATATTTCTCCCAGACCAGAAAGCAAAAAAGAATGGTTAAAACAATACTACACATTCAGAAACTAAACAATATATGAATCTAGAACAACCAATGGAGACTGATGTTACCAAGCCATATAAACAGTGGAAACTGAACAAGAACAATGAAGATCAGCAAACAATGATGCCTGCTCGAGTCATAGCTTATGACCTCTGCATACAGCACTCTCTTCATCGCCTTATCAGCTAAGGCTTCTTGGATTTCGGGGAAACCCGAAAGGGTTTTGAGCATTTTGGACGCCATAGCTTGCAGAATCGAGTCATCGGTCATGCAGGACTCGATCAATGGTGTGACAGCTCCATATTGAACCATTGTGTTAGCCGCCTCAGATGACAAAGCGAGTCTTTGGAGGACTATGGCACCTTTTTCTTGAGCAATCGCACTTCCTGAATACTCCACAAGCCTTATGATATTGGGAAGAACAGATTCTGAAATTAGCCAGTTTTCGTGGGCCCTGGATTCTACTAATGAAGAAATTACAGTTGCTGCCTTGTCTCGGGTTTTTGGACTTGATGAGGAGTAGAAGATTTACTAAGGAAGAGATGTTGCTCCTTCCTATACACGATAACACGGCTTTCTCGTCTTCATTCATGATTTCAGCAAGGGTGTTGAGTGCTTTGGTTTTTGCCTCCATATCTCCAATTTGAAGCCTTGCAAGCAACTCTCCTATGTTATCAGGCTCCGATGATGACGGTTCATGCCAGTTTTGTTGTGAACTCGGTTAGCATGCCAGTTTTGATCAAAACCGAGTAGTCATTCAAGGACAAGTCCAGTTTCCCACATAACGAGTCGAGCTCACTTTGCATCTGCAGCTTACCCTCGAATTTTTCCTGGTTGCATAACTCAACTAGTTGGATGACTTCATTTAGGGTCTTGACAACAGAGTGCAGCTGTTCCTTGCATAGGGCCGTTTTTTGGAAAAGCAAGGATGGGTCGATAAATCGGAAAGACGAGGAGGAATCTGCTGAAGCTTCAATGTGATCATCTTCCATCTTGATGAGAACCCTTTTACTTGTTTGGCTATGTCGAGGGCGACAGGAACAAGATCCTCAACTCGGGATAACAAGTTTTCAGCCTTCTCGGGTTCGACCAATCCACTGCTATCTTTCTCTTCTACCATTGCTGATTCAAAGATTAAGCTTCACAGAAACTATATTCACCAAAAGCAACAAAGATCAGATGGTAAACCATTAGCTAATTGACAATAAAAATTTGAATTTGGGAATTGCTGAACACAGAGATATGTGGTGAAGAGCAACTGAGTGAATTATCTTGCAATGCACATGTGTAATTAGAAATTCCACTAACATAGAGAAAAATCACAATCATGATGAGTAATGGATAATTTAATGCACCCATAATTACAAAGCTGGAAAGGGAAAACCATGTTCAACTACAGTAGGTATTGAAAAGGATGGATGGAAGGAAATTACTCTCAAATGTCTAAGAAAAATAACGCTAACCTACAATCTACCTAATACAACTGTTTGAGTTTGGGCGATATATTAGGGATTTGTTGAAGTCATCAGGAAGAATTGGATCGAATTTGAGAGGGAGGAGGGATTGAAAGGGGAGCGATGAAAAGGGATCGATCTGGACTTAGACATCATGAGAAGGCGGGGGTGTCGATCTGGACTTAGACATCATGAGAAGGCGGGGGTGACGTTCGAAGGTGTCGGAATCGTTAACAGAGTGGACGAAAATCTCGTCAAAGTAGAGGTGGAGAGCGGCAGAAGCAAGAGGGGTAGCGAGGGTGAGGGGACTGGTAGAAGAGAGGGGCTAGAGACGGAGGAACCAGAGGACGGGTGTGGTGAGGTCGAGGGTGAGATTCTAGTCGGGGATGGAGTTGGAGGTGAGGAGCCGCTGGAGGAGCGAAGGAGCGGTGTAGAGTTGAAGAAAAAGACGAAGATGCCGCAAAAACGATTTAACACGCACCGCTGATCAACACAAATCCAACGGTCAGGATTGGTTCTCACCCAAAGCCCAGTTCTCTCCTAAGGATTGGTTCTCACGTGAACCCCTTTCTATATATATATATATATATATATTAAAACAGAATGAAATAGAGCTCTCACGTTCATTCTGACCCCACGAAGCTGACGTGTCAAATTGTGAGTTTTTCTCTTTTATTTTAACTCAAAATTCTCCTTAAACTTCTCTACAATTTTCTAAACTAACTAAATACATTTATTAATTTGAAGATAATTACCACTGATTTAGGTAATCCAAGTAAAAAACGTTAATAAATTTATATTTATGATTTTTTATTTTATTTTCATCATGCGTCTACCCAACTTATTACAATTTATAATTATACGATTGATATAATACTTAATTGTATTTTATTCTAAGTTATAACACCTAATGGCATAGTATATCCAATCTCATAGTAAGAAATTTACAGAACTTTTTCAAAGCACAAGGAATATAATATAATTTTAATATATATAAATATCCAATTACCGTAAAATAGACACAATATAACATCAAATATTTATGTGGTTTAACATGTCAAGAATAATATTTTCAGTTTATGCTAATTTAAGTTGTCAAACCTAATTTATACGTAATATTTGTTAAACTAATTTGAATTCCCAATATATGTCAAAAATTCTTTAAGAAAAAGAATAGTATTGATACGCTACACTTTGTATAGCGTAACTAGGGGTTATTACATTGATTTAGGAGTATTATTATATGTGTTTCGAGCCATTGTTATGTTCTGAGATATTTATTAAGAAGTGAAGAATTGAATATCAGAACCAAAGAATATTGAAGATTTGAAGAAATCACCGACGGCGATCGCCATGGATCAGCGGCGATCGCGGTGGAGCAACAGAGAGGCGCCGAGAATATTTAATAAATCCGCAACCGCTGAATAATATCTGCGATCGCGGGTATTATGTTGGATTCCCCTTCGTGCGCAAGACGGGCCGTGAATTTAGCTGGGCCGTGATATCTGCTAGCCCATTTAATGAAGAAGCAGATGGGGCCCACAATTGGAAGCAAGCAGCTGCTCACTTTGGAAGCAAGCCGTTACTATAGATTTATTTCTTTACCTTATTTTCCTTTTTTGTTTTATTTCTTTCTTTTTTCCTTTTTCCTTAATTAGTTTTAGGATATATCTTTTACCATATATTTTTAAGGGTTAGTCTCTTTATATACCCTAGTTCATTATCATCTTTTCTATCATCTTTTCTATCATCTTTTCCATCAGACAATTTAGTTCTGCAACCGTGAGCAGGAACTAATCTCCATTGTTTTACTTAGCGATTGAAACCTTCAGTTATTAAGTTGTGAGATTTCTAAACTCTTGTTCTTTTCCTATGGGTTTGTATTAATTCTCTTGTTCTTCATCTATTGATTTCTATTAGTTTTGCTAGCTTGATCACCTAGTTTGATTGATAGTTTTCTATTGCTAGACTAGGAATATACGGTGGAATTCCTTGTCATTGTAGCGCTCATATCTGCATGATCTGGTAGTTGATTGCTTTTATGAAAGAGAATTGATTGCATGTTAATACTTGACGGTTGTAAGTTATTGCATGCATCCTTATAATTCATGTGCCCTTTGCTGCTATTTCAATAAATCTTGAGAGGTTTCCCTGATTGTTGAATAGTAAGTATTATCAGGACCGGTTGGCCTGCTGATATATTAAAGATTGGAATAGGAACATTCCCTAGGATTGAATAGAACTTGAGATAAATCTATGATCAACTTGATTGACTGTTGTGTGGATACTTGCTAGGTGAAACCCCTTCTCATCATATTCACAACCAAACTTCCTCTGCTTGTTACTGGTTACTTTTGTGTTCCATACAATCAAAACCCCCTTGGTTACATGTTACTTGTTCACTAGTTGGTATTTCACTTGACTGCATTGATTTGGTGTTTTGATTCCCTTGGGTTCGACCTCTACTTACTTGCTATACTCTAGTTAGTGTTTAGAGTTTATTTCTTTGATTTGGCACTACGACTTTAGCCTCATCAAATTTGGCGCCGTTGCCGGGGAATTGAAATTTTTCTGATTCTGTGTTAATTGTGAAATTATCAACTGTTTGGTGTGAACCTTTATGGTTCAGACCCGTGCTACTGATTCATCTCTTGTTTCCTTTGAACCAGAGATTGAAAGGACGTTTCTTCGGAACCAAAGAGCAGCTCTGAACCAAGAGAACGAGATGGGTGATCGACATGGACCGCCACTGCCTACTATGAGGCAACTCACTGCCCCAGACTTAAACCAACAACCTTTAGCAGTGAGGTTTCCTGAGATTGAAGAAGGTGTGAATTTTGAATTAAAAGCTGGTTTAATTCATGAGCTACTACACTTCCATGGCTTAGCAGGAGAAGATCCCAACAAACACTTGGCTCAATTCCATGCCATATGTTCTAGTATGAAGCCAAGAGGTGTTACTGAGGAGCAGGTCATGCTGAGAGCTTTCGGATTTACTCTGAAAGACGCTGCAAATGATTGGCTCTATTATCAAACTCCAGGGAGTATTGATACATGGGCTAAGATGAAAAAGGTCTTTTTAGAGAAATATTTTCCCGCTACAAAACTGAGCAGCTTAAAGAAGGAAATCACGAATCTTCAACAACACTCAACTGAGAGTCTCTATGAATATTATGAGAGATTCAAGAAGCTCTGCTCAAGCTGCCCATTCCATAGTTATACTGACCAAGATCTCCTTATGTACTTATTTAGTGGCCTGATTGATGAGGATCGTCGAATGGTGAATGCATCCTGTGGAGGTAACTTTTTAAGATTGACTATACCTCAGGCTACTGAAATGTTTGAGGAATTAGCTGAGAGCTCAAGGCAGTTTGGTAGCAGGCAAAGAATACAGTCAGTAAGTTCACTTGATCCCGCTAAAATTCAAAGTGATATGAATGAACTGAAAGATATGATGAAGGCTTTTATGCTGCAAAGTGGTGGTCAACAACTCCAAGAGCCGAATGATGAGGTAAACGCTGTTGGTGGATGGCAACCAAGGCCAAGGTATGATTCTCATAATTTTAATTATCAGCAACCTAGACCTCAGAATTCCATGACTGTTGAAGATATGATCAAGTCCTTAGCTCAGACTGTGATGCAACAAAACGCTAAGACGGAATCAAGCATCCAAAATCTTGAAAATCAGTTAGGACAGATTGCTCAAGCTGTGAGTAAATTAGAGGCCATGGAACCGGTAAGAAACCCGAGAGAGAACGTCAGTGCAGTGTTCTTGAGGAGCGGAAAAACTTTAAATGACTGTTCTGTGCCAAAACCGCGATCGCCAGATTTGAGTGGCGATCGCCATGAGATTACAGAGAGCAAAATAGGATCTGCATCCCGACCGCGATCGCCATATAGCGATGGCGATCGCCATTCCATTCCAGAAGTTGAGGTGCAAAATCATCCGCGACCGCGATCGCCAGTTGTTGATGGCGATCGCCGTGAGCCCCCTGAGTACAATGACGATTTTGTTCGCCCGAATTTTCCACCTCTATTATCTCAGAAGCCTGTTGCTCCCTTTCCTGAGGCGTTGAAGGATACTCGAAGGCTGGAGAACGACAACGAAATCTTCGAAACCTTTAGTAGGTGTGAGGTAAACATTCCTTTGCTCAAACTTGTTAAGAGTATTCCTAGATTTGCTAAGTTTTTGAAAGAAGTTTGCACTATCAAAAGAAATCAAAAACTGAAAGGAAAGAAGAAAGTTGAAATAAGTGAACAAGTTTCTTCAGTGTTTCAAAAACGCATGCCTAAGAAATGTGGTGATCCAGGCATATTTAGCATTCCATGTGTGATTGGTGAAACTAAATTTGACAAAGCCATGCTATATTTAGGTGCATCAATCAATGTTTTGCCTTACTCTTTGTATGAATCACTAGGCTTAGGACCTTTGCATAAAACAGGAACTGTTATTCAACTTGCTGATAGGTCTACTGTATACCCAAAAGGGGTTGTTGAAGATGTTCTTGTTATGGTTGGTGATCTGATTTTTCTTGCTGATTTCTTTGTGTTAGATATGGAGCATGCTAATAATGTCACACCTATACTGTTAGGTAGACCTTTCATGAAAACTGCACAAACGAAAATTGATGTTAATAGTGGGACTCTCTCTATGGAGTTTGATGGGGATAAGGTAGAATATAATATATATGATATGGATCCCATTGATAAGAATTCTCTATGTGCTATTGATGTGATTAAGCCTACTTGTAAGGATGAATTGCAACCTGTTTTAGAGAATCTCTTAGAGCCCCCAAAAGTAGATATTGTTTTGTCTACTAACATGAAGGAGTGTCATGCTAAGCCAGAGCCTAAAGGTAAGCTCTCTCCACATCCTTTGAGCAATCGCCCTCCATTACTCACCTCGTCAGGCGAGATACCATTGATGTCTAGTGTGCAAGCACTTGACTTTGAGCTTAAACAGCCGCCTGATACGGTCAAGGAGGAGAAAGTGAATGAAACCACCTTCATTGCTAAAGACAAGGTGGTCAAGGTAAGTGGGACGAGATTTAAGGCGTTCCATGAGTGGTTCAAGAAAGAATTCAGACAAGAGACTGTTTTAACAAAGCCAAATGGCGTTAGTTAAATCTCTTGAGTTTCATGTCGAGCCACAACATAAAATAAGGCGCTACTCGGGAGGCAACCCGAGGTTTGAAGTTGTTTTTGTTCGGTTTAATTTTCTTTTTAGTTTTTCTATGGACAGGAGGAAATCACCGAAGCTTAGGGTCCGCTACAGTCAGTAGCCAATCTCGCTGTAAGCCTTCTCTCCCGTTCTAAAACAAAAAACAAAAAAAAAACAAAAAAAAACAAAAAAAAACCGAAAATCATTCCGAGAAAAAAAAATATATATCGGATTAAATAAAAATAGAGTGCAGAAAAAAAAATGAGAGAAAAAAAAGTAAGGAGTTGTATTACATCAAGTTTGGTTTCATTGGTACTATCATTCTAGATCTACATTCATTGGAGTTTAGCTTGTTGGTGACCATGTTCTGTGCAAGGAATTGATTTGTTTGGGTCACTTTCTACATTGGAGGTATTCTTTCTTTTGCTTTAGATGAGCTATGCATTATTGGATTACATTTAGTGTTCATCTAGTTTCTCATTCTACCACACTTTGAGTTTTATTGGAGGAAGGTCATCCGACCTTATATGTGAGTCTTTTGTCTCTTTCCCTGGGTTCGTTTTTATGTCTTCCATTTCATTGAGGACAATGCAATGTTTAAGTATGGGGGAGGAGAATGTATTCACATGTATTTATTTGGGTGTTGGTTGTATCTGCATGAGCTTATTGAATATATATTGTATGAAAAAGCCACAAAAATTGAAAAAAGGCATACAAAATCCTTGGATAGCAAGTTCTATGCAATAAGAAGGTGGTTTGACCGGCATTAGGCTAGGGCAAAAATAAGTTTTGAGTGATGTGAGTTTTGTGAGCCTGGAACAATTATTGAGTGGTTGGGATGAAAACCTGAAAGGGCGCCCAAGCAAGATGAGTGTTAAAAAAATTGAGTGTTTTAGGATCATTATCATTTTGGCGTATGGAGACATAAGAAGGAGGCGTATAGGAGGATTCGGGTAGGCCACTTGGAGAAATAAGGTGTAGTTCTGGGTATGTGCTTATTTTATCACATTGTTCTTGATTATTGATGTTGGGTTTTGTGTGTTTTGAAGGAGCTTATTGGTTATGTAATCACTAGGAGATATTTTTGTACTTCCTGAGGCTTTGAGCATTTTATTGTATGGGTAGCTTTTCTGTAAGTTACTCGGGACGAGTAAAAGTCTAAGTATGGGGGTATTTGATACGCTGCACTTTGTATAGCGTAACTAGGGGTTATTACATTGATTTAGGAGTATTATTATATGTGTTTCGAGCCATTGTTGTGTTCTGAGATATTTATTAAGAAGTGAAGAATTGAAGATCAGAACCAAAGAATATTGAAGATTTGAAGAAATCACCGACGGCGATCGCCATGGATCAGCGGCGATCGCGGTGGAGCAACAGAGAGGAGCCGAGAATATTTAATAAATCCGCGACCGCGGATTAATATCCGCGACCGCGGGTATTATGTTGGATTCCCCTTCGTGCGCAAGACGGGCCGTGAATTTAGCTGGGCCGTGATATCTGCTAGCCCATTTAATGAAGAAGCAGATGGGGCCCATAATTGGAAGCAAGCAGCTGCTCACTTTGGAAGCAGGCCGTTACTATAGATTTATTTCTTTACCTTATTTTCCTTTTTTGTTTTATTTCTTTCTTTTTTCCTTTTTCCTTAATTAGTTTTAGGATATATCTTTTACCATATATTTTTAGGGTTAGTCTCTTTATATACCCTAGTTCATTATCATCTTTTCTATCATCTTTTCCATCAGACAATTTAGTTCTGCAACCATGAGCAGGAACTAATCTCCATTGTTTTACTTAGCGGTTGAAACCTTCAGTTATTAAGTTGTGAGATTTCTAAACTCTTGTTCTTTTCCTATGGGTTTGTATTAATTCTCTTGTTCTTCATCTATTGATTTCTATTAGTTTTGCTAGCTTGATCACCTAGTTTGATTGATAGTTTTCTATTGCTAGACTAGGAATATACGGTGGAATTCCTTGTCATTGTAGCGCTCATATCTGCATGATCTGGTAGTTGATTGCTTTTATGAAAGAGAATTGATTGCATGTTAATACTTGACGGTTGTAAGTTATTGCATGCATCCTTATAATTCTTGTGCCCTTTGCTGCTATTTCAATAAATCTTGAGAGGTTTCCCTGATTGTTGAATAGTAAGTATTATCAGGACCGGTTGGTCTGCTGATATATTAAAGATGAGAATAGGAACATTCCCTAGGATTGAATAGAACTTGAGATAAATCTATGATCAACTTGATTGACTGTTGTGTGGATACTTGCTAGGTGAAACCCCTTCTCATCATATTCACAACCAAACTTCCTCTGCTTGTTACTAGTTACTTTTGTGTTCCATACAATCAAAACCCTCCCTGGTTACATGTTACTTGTTCACTAGTTGGTATTTCACTTGACTGCATTGATTTGGTGTTTTGATTCCCTTGGGTTCGACCTCTACTTACTTGTTATACTCTAGTTAGTGTTTAGAGTTTATTTCTTTGATTTGGCACTACGACTTTAGCCTCATCAAGTATGTACAAAATATCAATAAAGCAGTAAAGAAGTCCTAATAAAAATAATAAATTAATAAATTTTAAAATTAAAATTATATTAATAAATTTCTATATATTTTCTTATACGAAGATTAGCATATATTTTTTGTAAGGACGTAGGTTCCTGATTAGTAAATTGAAAATATGTAGATTTTTTCAATAAATCTATCGGACAATATATTGGATAGCAAACATGTTCGGTAGATCGGGTCGTATAATTATTTTTGTCATCCTGTCGGGTTAGGTTAATCTACCACGTTTTAAGTGTTCGTTTTCTATGGAGACGTTAATTTCGTCTTTGTTCAACTGATTCAAATTTGTTATTTTCTATTTTTCATTGTTTATTAAGTAATATTCGAAGTTTTAACTTAATTTTGTAAACTATTTATAAAAATTTCAATTCAAAACTGCAAATTAATTATCGGATAAATTATTTATAAATAAGTGTCGTATCGTTTCATAAGTTATTTAATATAAACCCGCGCATGGCGCGAGAATTATACTAGTAAATTGTAAACCTTAAATTCTAAACTATACACCCTAAATCCTAAAAAAATACAAATAAATTCCTCATGTGCTGCTACAAATAAATTCCTCATGCCTTCCTTACCTACAACTACAAGACCATCGGATTTAACAATGTAATTTCCATTAGAATGGAAAATTGTGTTGACTGGGAGATAGAATCTACCATGGGAATATAGAACCATACAATATATAGCATGTTGCATATGATATGATGAGATTAAAAAAAATAGGTAGGAAAAAAATTGACGCAATATATCTTACCACCCCAAGCTCATCTTTAATGATCTTGATTTCGTCAAGAGAGAACTCAAGAGTAGATATTTCCATAGGCTTGTGCTCCAAGTCCTCGTTTCCGGATCTTATCGGTGTCTTATCATCTTCGATCACACTACTCTTAAGTACCTCTTGACACACTCTTCATGATTCTTCGACAATATCGGAAATGATAATGGAATCGAAGGATCATCAGCTCGTTGGACACACGAGAGTAGCGCGCCCATAAGAGAGTACCCGTTCGACAATTTATATACTAATATTTTTCAATATATTTATAAATAAATTTTATTTTTTTTTATTTTTTTTATTTTATAATTAATATTACAAAAATTATAAATTCCGTTTTTTTTATTTTATAATTAATATTACAAAAATTATAAATTCCGGTCCAAACCCGGACCGGGTCTTGGACCGGTCCGGACCGGTCCATTCCGATCCGGATTTCGGGTCACATATTTTTCGGAATTCCGGGTCCAGGTCGGTCGGTCCGATCCGGGTTTGGACCGATGCTCATCCCTTACGCTCAGGGAAGGACCTACATAGAGACCAGTGGGGGCCTGTGACCAGTGTCACTGACATTGAAAAATGAACGAAATTGTTGATCTTTTCAATACGAGTCCATGCATATAAAATTCATCAAAATCGGACATCGTTTGACCCCTGAAAACCCAAAATTACGAAACTCTTGCAGGTTGCAAACCACGCCGCCGCAATACAAGACTAAACGATCAAGATGGCGTGTTCCGAACTATTAGAGGTTAGGGACGCAACACGAGGTCTTCTTTTTAGTTCCTTATGCGTTTTTTCATGTGTTATTTCATTTTGAAACATCACAAGCTACTTCTTTTCATGTGTTGTTTAATTTTGAATAGTCACAACTCACAAGATAGAAGAATATTTTTATTGAATTGATCTTTGTAAAAAATTCTACTAGAAAAAATTGTATTGAACTATGCTGTGTAGAGTGTTGAGCTGATGTAAATATTTTGTTTGTGTATGCTTGATCTTTGATGCGAATAGTATTGAGATGATTATTAGTTTTGATTGTATATACGTTTGATTAGAATTATGTTAAATATTTATGCGATCATATTTTTTTTTAGCTGAAACAGGCCCTCACTGACTTGAAATCCTGGGTCCGCTACTGCTTACGCTAATAATGTTTGTGTGTGGTTAACGTTTGCAGTTCGGGAATGGACAAGTAAAAAATCGGGAAAATGGAAGCAGAAAAAACGACAGGGATCTGTGTGCTAAGCCTTATTGTACAGTAAAAATAACCGGTTAGCACAAAGGTAACCGGTTAAAAATAATTCATTTTATTTCATTTTAAAGTGTGTGAAAGCTTATTGTACAGTAAAAAAGTTTAATTTTTTTTTAGAAAATCAAACTAGGAGTTCGTATACATAAAATTAATTGAAAGAGGATATCATTTGACCCTTTGGAGGACGAAAAAAAGAATCTATCATCGTGCTCACATTGAGCAACACTTTGTGCAACATATTAGAAATTGTTCTTTTCTTTAATTTTCTATCATCACGTAGATAATTTAATTCAAAACCGTATATATAAAATGCATAAAATAAAAGTTTGACTCTAATAGCTTAGCAGATGAACATGACCCTTTTTAAGCGATTTTTTGTATTCACATAGGAGAAACAAAAGTCACAATATAATAATTTAGGTGAGTTGTATATAGAAATCGTGTATTTATAATGGTTTTATAAGTGCTGGTCAGTAACTTGTAAACCTGATCAACCAATTAGCTAGCATGATACTGCAAGGCGTCAAGCCTATTGAATATACCATCCACTGCTCAGTTTGCAAAGAGACAAAGACTGACATCAAAAATTAGAAGACGGGTAGAGGGATAGGGCAGCGAGCTAGAGACATAAAATGCATGATCCACAAGCCGGTAGTATAAAATTTTATGGATAAAGGTTATAAATTTAACAGAAAGAGATAATTTTATGGATAAAGGTTATAAAATAAAAGTTTTACTCCTATATAAAGAAAAAACAAATAAGAAAATATAAAAAGAATAATTTAATCATGGTCGTTTAATCTCATTTTAGTAGTCAAGATTTGTTCAACGGTAAAGTTGATTTCTTCAACTCCACATTTTAGCTCAACCTAGACCTGGCCAAATTAGGGCTTGGACTGGGTTAGGCCAGAGCCTAATTTAAAAGTTTACTCATTTATCAGGATCGAGTCAAACTCTCTCATTTAAAATGGGACAATTTCGCGAGTCATATCCTCCCATAAAGGCGGGTAGGACGACCCTCAGTTACTTACACAAAGAAATTTAATGTCAAAACCGAGTTAAACCGCGTTATTAAAGCATTCAAAACCTGACTGAGCATACATACCAATTCACCATCCAAAGATGCATGCTAAAAACGTCAAATGCATCCTTACAAGTCGGAGTATCAATAGTCAGGGTGATCTCCAATGTAATTATACTCCATTTTTCGTGCACATTTCTCTCAATAACAATTTTAGAATTCTGATCTTAGCAACATAACTCGAAAATCAATAGATCAATGAATGACATGAACTTGAAAGAAAAGACACGAACTTGAAAGCCCCAAACCCAAGTGAAACGCCCGTTCATTCAATCTGAATGAACCCATTATTCTATATATTTAATTGTATTTTTATTACACTAAGTATTTCTGACTCGTTGAACTAACTGAAATTTTTATTACAGTAATTGTATTAGAAATTACAAAAATAACATGTAGAAAATATATGTAATAATCATAAAAAATAAGTAATTCTGACTCGTTGAACTAACCGAAATCTAAGCCAAATTTGTTACAAAACTTATTTAACCTGAAAATTAACAATTTGATCGATCAGATTCCAACACAGTTGTCATGTCTAAATAATTTTTCAAATTATTATATAATATTAATAATTGTATTAGAAATTATTTTATAACATGTATAAAATATCTATAATAATCATAAAAAATAAGTAATTCTGACTCGTTGAATTAACCAAAATCTAAGCCAAATCTGTTACAATCACACTTATTTAACCCGAAAATTGACAATTTGATCGATCAGAATCCAACATAGTTGACATGTCTAAATAATTTGTCAAATTATTATATAATATTAATAATTGTATTAGATATTATTTTATTACATGTAGAAAATATATAATAATCATAAAAAAATAAGTACTTCTAACTCGTTGAATTAACCGAAATCTAAACCAAATTTGTTACAATCACTTATTAAACCCAAAAATTAACAATTTGATCGATCAGTATCCAACACAGTTGACATGTCTAAATCTTGCCACTAAATAAAATCTTCATTGATCTCCTATCAAGAATTTATGGTTGCAGAGTGGATGTGACTTTTCAAGCATACAGTTGGAAGTATTTACTACTCCCTCTGTCCCAAAATATAAGCGACATTTGATTTTGTGACACTATTCACTAGTTAAGAGAATCTTCTCGTTTTTTCCAATGTGTAGGAACAAATATTGGCATGTGAGATCTTGTTTGATTCGTCTCAAAGAGTACTTTGACAATATATAAAAATTACAATTTTTGTCATCGTATATTTAGAGATATTAACGTTACAAAACGTGTCTCGACAAATGTGTCAAACGCAAATGTCTCTTATATTATGGGACAAAGGGAGTACTACGGAGTATCTTTTATCCCTGTCAAAAGTTAGAAGTGTTGAAACTAGTGATCATGTGTTTCTATCAGAGGTTGGAAGCAATTACATACTCCCTTTGTCCCTGCAACATTGAGGGAATGACACAGGATTTAAGGGAAATGGAAAGAGAAGGAAATGCTGCAGAATTGAGTCAGAACCACAGAAGTCACACTCAGCTGGGATTTCAGCTTATAATTAAATTTATTAAAATAATCACAGTTAACATAACACAATCCCACTAAACCCATATTAACCAATAGGAGATCAGCATTCAACATACACGAATTGAGCTTTTTCACTGTTTAAACAACAGTGTTTATATAAACACAGACAGAACAATATGTTCTTAACACAAGAAGAAAAAACAGAGGAAAGAAAGAGAGAAAAAACAGAGGAAAAAACAGAGGAAAGAAAGAGAGAAAAAACAGAGGAAAAAACAGAGGAATAAATTCTGCATCATTGCCTGTTGTGAATGGCTTCAGCATTTAATGGAGAGGATGCTCAACCTCTAGAAGATGGAGAGAACCAAGATGCTGACGAGGGTCTTAATGATGCAGCTTGGGACACAGGGGAGCATGCTCTTCTTTTTTATCCGAATTATGCACCAGCTAATGAAGAAGAGCATGAACAATTTGTAGCAGAGCATCAACACCAGGTTCTTCACCAACCAGAAGCAGAGCATCAGACAGGGGCAACTGGACATCATCAGCCAACACAGACAAGGCTCAGCAGTGAACAAAAGGTGCAGGTCATTCACTTCCTTCTCAACAGAACAATAGAGGGACATCTTCCAAAAGGTGCAATCTCTGCAGCTGCAACCAAGTTCAATGTGTCAAGATTCACCATAGACAGTGATACGCTGCACTTTGTATAGCGTAACTAGGGATTATTACATTAGTTTAGGAGTATTATCATATGTGTTTCGAGTCATTATTATGTTCTGAGATATTTATTAAGAAGTTAAGAAATGAAGATCAGAGCCGAAGAAGAAGAGATCAAAGATTGAAGACATGAAGACTTGAAGATATTCTGCGGAGCAGCGGAGATCGCCACTACCATCCAGGCGATCGCCATTCTACAACAGAAGGGTTATGGGAGTTCGAGAGATTATGGAGATCGTCATGACTCTACGGCGATCGCCATGGGGTGACAGAGGCTACGGCAGAGATTTACATGAAGATGGCGATCGCCAGGCATCTATGGCGATCGCCATAACAAGGCCGAAGATATTCCGGACTTTCCTTATTTTGGTTTGTTTTTATTTCTTTTATTATTTTCTTATTTTCCTTATTTTAGTTTTAGGATATATCTTTTACCATATATTTTTAGGGTTAGTCTCTATTTAAGAACCCTAGTTTCTATCTTTTCTATCATCTTTTTTCCATCAGACAATTTAGTTCTGCAACCATGAGCAGAAACTAATCTCCATTGTTTTACCTAGCGGTTGAAACCTTCAGTTATTAAGTTGTGAGATTTCTAAACTCTTGTTCTTTTCGTATGAGTTTGTATTAATTCTCTTGTTCTTCATCTATTGATTTCTATTAGTTTTGCTAGCTTGATCACCTAGTTTGATTGATAGTTTTCTATTGCTAGACTAGGAATATACGGTGGAATTCCTTGTCATTGTAGCATCCATATCTACATGATTTGGTAGTTGATTGCTTTTATGAAAGAGAATTGATTGCATGTTAATACTTGACTGTTGTAAGTTATTGCATGCATCCTTATAATTCATGTGCCCTTTGCTTCTATTTCATCTAATCTTGAGAGGTTTCCCTGATTGCTGAATAGTAAGTATTATCAGGACCGGTTGGCCTGCTGATATATTAAAGATTGGAATAGGAACATTCTCTAGGATTGAATAGAACTTGAGATAAATCTATGATCAACTTGATTGACTGTTGTGTGGATACTTGCTAGGTGAAACCCCTTCTCATCATATTCACAACCAAACCTTCCTCTTCTTGTTACTGGTTACTTGTGTGTTCTTGCAATCAAACCCCCCCCCCCCCCCTTCGGTTACTTGTTACTAGTTGATATTTCACTTGACTGCATTGATTTGGTGTTTTGATTCCCTTGGGTTCGACCTCTACTTACTTGCTATACTTTAGTTAGTGTTTAGAGTTTTCTTTGATTTGGCACTACGACTTTAGCCACATCAAATTTGGCGCCGTTGCCGGGGAATTGAAATTTTTCTGATTCTGTGTTAATTGTGAAATTATCAACTGTTTGGTGTGAACCTTTATGGTTCAGACCCGTGCTACTGATTCATCTCTTGTTTCCTTTGACCCAGAGATTGAAAGGACGTTCCTTCGGAACCAAAGAGCAGCTCTGAACCAAGATAACGAGATGGGTGATCGACATGGACCGCCATTGCCTACTATGAGGCAACTCACTGCCCCAGACTTAAACCAACAACCTCTGGCAGTGAGGTTTCCTGAGATTGAAGAAGGTGTGAACTTTGAATTAAAAGCTGGTTTAATTCATGAGCTACCCCACTTCCATGGCTTAGCAGGAGAAGATCCCAACAAACACTTGGCTGAATTCCATGCCATATGTTCTAGTATGAAGCCAAGAGGTGTTACTGAGGAGCAGGTCATGCTGAGAGCTTTCGGATTTATTCTGAAAGACGCTGCGAATGATTGGCTCTATTATCAAGCTCCAAGGAGTATTGATACATGGGCTAAGATGAAAAAGGTCTTTTTAGAGAAATATTTTTCAGCTACAAAACTGAGCAGCTTGAAGAAGAAGATCACAACCATTCAACAACACTCAACTCAGAGTCTCTATGAGTATTATGAGAGATTCAAGAAGCTTTGCTCAAGCTGCCCATTCCATAGTTATACTGACCATGATCTTCTTATGTACTTATTTAGTGGCCTGATTGATGAGGATCATCGAATGGTAAACGCATCTTGTGGAGGAAATTTTCTGAAACTAACTATACCTCAGGCCACTGAAATGTTTGAAGAGCTAGCCGAGAGTTCAAGGCAGTTTGGCAGTAGACAGGGATCCCACTCAGTCAAAGCAATTAATTCAGATCAATTAGAAACTGACATGAATGAGTTGAAAGAGATGGTAAAGGCTTTGATGCTGAAAAATGCTTCCCTTCATGATCCCAATGCTGAGGTAAACGCTGTCGGTGGATGGCAACCAAGGCCAAGGTATGACTCTTCTAATATTAATTATCAGCAACCTAGACCTCAAAATTCCATGACTGCTGAAGAGATGATTAAGTCGTTAGCTCAGACTGTGATGCAACAAAACGCTAAGACGGAATCAAGGATCCAAAATCTTGAAAATCAGTTAGGACAGATTGCTCAAGTTGTGAGTAAATTAGAGGCCAGGGAACCGGTAAGAAACCCGAGAGAGAACGTCAGTGCAATGTTCTTGAGGAGCGGAAAAACTTTAAATGACTGTTCTGTGCCAAAACCGTGATCGCCAGATCTGAGTGGCGATCGCCATGAGATTACAGAGAGCAAAACAGTATCTGCATCCCGACCGCGATCGCCATGCCACTCCAGAGGCTGCATCATATTTCGACAACATTACGCGACCGTGGATTGATACCCGCGATCGCGGGTCTTCTGCAGAAACATCCTTATCTCGGCCGCGATCGCCAAGAGCTGATGACGATCGCCGGGAGACCCCTGAGTACATTGACGATTATGTTCGTCCAAATTTTCCCCCTCTGTTCTCTCATAAGCCTGTTGCTCCCTTTCCTGAGGCATTGAAGGATACTCGGAGGCTGGATGACGACAAAGAAATCTTCGAAACCTTTAGTAGGTGTGAGGTAAACATTCCTTTGCTCAAACTTGTTAAGAGTATTCCTAGATTTGCTAAGTTTTTGAAAGAAGTTTGCACTATCAAAAGAAATCAAAAACTGAAAGGAAAGAAGAAAGTTGAAGTAAGTGAACAAGTTTCTGCTGTGTTTCAAAAATGCATGCCTAAGAAATGTGGTAATCCAGGCATATTTAGCATTCCATGTGTGATTGGTGAAACTAAATTTGACAAAGCCATGCTAGATTTAGGTGCATCAATCAATGTTTTGCCTTGCTCTTTGTATGAATCACTAGGCGTAGGACCCTTGCATAAAACAAGAACTGTTATTCAACTTGCTGATAGGTCTACTGTGTACCCGAAAGGGGTTGTTGAAGATGTTCTTGTTATGGTTGGTGATCTGATTTTTCCTGCTGATTTCTTTGTGTTAGATATGGAGCATGCTAATAATGTCACACCTATACTGTTAGGTAGACCTTTCATGAAAATTGCACAAACGAAAATTGATGTTAATATTGAGACTCTCTCTATGGAGTTTGATGGGGATAAGGTGGAGTATAATATTTATGACATGAATCCCATTGATAAGAATTCTCTATGTGCTATTGATGTGATTAAGCCTACTTGTAAGGATGAATTGCAACCTGTTTTAGAGAATCTCTTAGAACCCCCAAAATTAGATGTTGTTTTGTCTACTAATATGCAGGAGTGTCAGGCTAAGCCAGAGCCTAAAGGTAAGCTCTTTTCACACCCTTTGGGCAATCGCCCTCCATTACTGACCTCGCCAGGCGAGATACCATTGATGTCTAGTGTGCAGGCACTAGACATTAAGCTTAAACAGCCGCCTGATACGGTCAAGGAGGAGAAAGTGAATGAAACCACCTTCATTGCTAAAGACAAGGTGGTTAAGGTAAGAGGGACGAGATTCAAAGCATTCCATGAGTGGTTCAAGAGAGAATTCAGACAAGAGACGGTTTTCACAAAGCCAAATGGCGTTAGTTAAATCTCTTGAGTTTCATGTCGAGCCACGACATAAAATAAGGCGCTACTCGGGAGGCAACCCGAGGTTTGAGTTTGTTTTTATTTATTTTTGTTCGGTTTAATTTTCTTTTTAGTTTTTCTATGGACAGGAGGAAATCACCGAAGCTTAGGGTCAGCTATAGTCAGTAGCCAATCTCGCTGTAAGTCTTCTCTCCCGTCTAAAAAAAAAAAAAAAAAAATCCGAAAATCATTCCGTGAAAAAAATAATATATCGGATTAAAAAAAAATAGAGTGCAGAAAAAAATATGAGAGAAAAGGAAGTAAGGAGTTGTATTACATCAAGTTTGATTTCATTGGTACTATTATTCTAAATCTACATTCGCTGAAGCTTAGCTTGTTGGTGACCATGTTCTTTGCAAGGAGTTGATTTGTTTGGGTCACCTTCTACATTGGAGGTATTCTTTCTTTTGCTTTAGATGAGCTATGTATTATTGGATTACATTTAGTTCTCATCTAGTTTTTCATTCTACCACACTTTGAGTTTTATTGGAGGAAGGCCATCCGACCTTGTATGTGAGTCTTCTGTCTCCTTCCCTGGGTTCGTTTTTATGTCTTCCATTTCATTGAGGACAATGCAATGTTTAAGTATGGGGGAGGAGAATGTATTCACATGTATTTATTTGGGTGTTGGTTGTATCTGCATGAGCTTATTGAATATATATATTGTATGAAAAAGCCACAAAAATTGAAAAAAGGCATACAAAATCCTTGGATAGCAAGATCTATGCAATAAGAAGGTGGCTTGACCGGCATTAGGCTGGGGCAAAAATAAGTCTTGAGAGATGTGAGTTTGTGAGCTTGGAACAATTATTGAGTGATAGGGATGAAAACCCGAAAGGGCGCCCAAGCAAGATGAGTGTTATAAAAACCAAATTTGAGTGTTTTAGGATCATTATCATCTTGGCGTATGGAGACATAAGAAGGAGGCGTATAAGAGGATTCGGGTAGGCCACTTGGAGGAATAAGGTGTAGTTCTGGGTATGTGCTTATTTTATCACATTGTTCTTGATTATTGTTGTTGTGTTTTGTATGTTTGGAGGAGTTTATTGAGTATGTAATCACTAGGAGATATTCTTGTACTTCCTGAGGCTTTGAGTATTTTATTGTATGGGTAGCTTTTCTGTAAGTTACTCGGGACGAGTAAAAGTCTAAGTATGGGGGTATTTGATACGCTGCACTTTGTATAGCGTAACTAGGGATTATTACATTAGTTTAGGAGTATTATCATATGTGTTTCGAGTCATTATTATGTTCTGAGATATTTATTAAGAAGTGAAGAAATGAAGATCAGAGCCGAAGAAGAAGAGATCAAAGATTGAAGACATGAAGACTTGAAGATATTCTGCGGAGCAGCGGCGATCGCCACTACCATCCAGGTGATCACCATTCTACAACAGAAGAGTTATGGGAGTTCGAGAGATTATGGCGATCGCCATGACTCTACGGCGATCGCCATGGGGTGACAGAGGCTACGGCAGAGATTTACATGAAGATGGCGATTGCCAGGCATCTATGGCGATCGCCATAACAAGGCCAAAGATATTCAAGACTTTCCTTATTTTGCTTTGTTTTTATTTCTTTTATTATTTTCTTATTTTCCTTATTTTAGTTTTAGGATATATCTTTTACCATATATTTTTAGGGTTAGTCTCTATTTAAGAACCCTAGTTTCTATCTTTTCTATCATCTTTTTTCCATCAGACAATTTAGTTCTGCAACCATGAGCAGGAACTAATCTCCATTGTTTTACCTAGCGGTTGAAACCTTCAGTTATTAAGTTGTGAGATTTCTAAACTATTGTTCTTTTCCTATGGGTTTGTATTAATTCTCTTGTTCTTCATCTATTGATTTCTATTAGTTTTGCTAGCTTGATCACCTAGTTTGATTGATAGTTTTCTATTGCTAGACTAGGAATATACGGTGGAATTCCTTGTCATTGTAGCATCCATATCTGCATGATCTGGTAGTTGATTGCTTTTATGAAAGAGAATTGATTGCATGTTAATACTTGACGGTTGTAAGTTATTGCATGCATCCTTATAATTCATGTGCCATTTGCTGCTATTTCATCTAATCTTGAGAGGTTTCCCTGATTGTTGAATAGTAAGTATTATCAGGACCGGTTGGCCTGCTGATATATTAAAGATTGGAATTGGAACATTCTCTAGGATTGAATAGAACTTGAGATAAATCTATGATCAACTTGATTGACTGTTGTGTGGATACTTGCTAGGTGAAACCCCTTCTCATCATATTCACAACCAAACCTTCCTCTGCTTGTTACTGGTTACTTGTGTGTTCTTGCAATCAAACCCCCCCCCCCTTTGGTTACTTGTTACTAGTTGATATTTCACTTGACTGCATTGATTTGGTGTTTTGATTCCCTTGGGTTCGACCTCTACTTACTTGCTATACTTTAGTTAGTGTTTAGAGTTTTCTTTGATTTGGCACTACGACTTTAGCCACATCAGGCAGAATATGGAAAGTAGCTGAACAACAACTAAGGTCATCCCAAAATATCAATGTGAGCACAAAGTATCACAACTGTGGTAGAAAGATAATTCAAGTATCACCAGAATCAATCACATCAATAGGAATGGGGGACAGATCATGTATAAGAGATTTAGCAACCCAACTCAATATATCCAAAACCACAGTTCACAGAATGGTCAAAAGAGGAGTACTGAAACCACATACAAATCCACTTCACCCTGGACTGAAAGAAGAACACAAGATATCAAGATTGGATTGGTGTTTAAAGCTACTGCAAGGGGACAGTGCAGGTACTAAGAAAGAGTATTATCCTATGTTTGACTTTGTTCATTTGGATGAAAAATGGTTCTTCCTAACCAAGAAGTCACAGAAAGTCTATCTAGAACACAGTGAAAGGGGCAAATACAGAGCAGCTAGCTCAAGCAAGTTCATACCCAAGGTCATGTTCACATCAGTGGTTGCTAGACCTAGATTTAATTCAGAGGGACAGTGTACTTTTGATGGAAAGATAGGGATTTTTCCTTTCACATATCAAGAACCAGCAAAGAGGAAGTCAAAAAACAGAGGCAAGGGAACAATCATCACCAAGCTAGTTGAATCAGTCAACAAACAAGTGACAAGGGACATGCTTATAAATCAAATTATTCCAGCTATCAAAGCAAAGTGGCCAAAAGATGGGACAAGCAGAATAATATTCATTCAACAAGACAATGCTAAGCCTCACATTACACAAGAAGATGCAGAGTGACAACAGGTATTCCAACAAGATGGGTTTACTTTCATATTAATTCGACAACCACCAAACAGTCCAGATTTAAACATATTAGATCTAGGATTCTTTAGAAGCATTCAGTCACTTATGCACAAGAAAAAGCCTAAAGATGTTGATCATATGCTAAAAGCTGTGAATGAAGCTTTTTATGAGCTAGACCCCAAAAGTCTAGCTAGTGTTTGGATGACATTACAGTATGTGATGAATGAAATACTCAAAGCCAGAGGAAGAAATGATTATGACATGCCCCATCATAACAAGAAAAGATTAGCAGCTCAGGGGAATCTACCAAGAGAGGTAAAAGCACCAATGTGGGCTGTCATGGAGGCATGGGACATTGTTCATAATCCTCCACAAGTATCACATTCACAGCAAGGGACTCAGGCAACAGATGCAGATGAAGAACCAACTCAAGGGACTCAGGCAACAAATGCAGATGAAGACAGTCAAGGTGCAATAATTTGAACACAGTCAATGGGACATTATATGAAATGTATTCATATAATGTGCCCTTGACTGTATTAGCAACTATTGTAATCAATCATGTAAAGGACAAGTTTTTGTGCAGTTGGGACATTTTGTGGTGCTTTTATATAAAGGTCCAAGTTATTTTGAAAAAAAATTCATCTCGGGTGTCCCATAACCATCATTGACACAATTCAATCTCCAAATACCTCACTACACTTGGCCTCATTCAGTCACACCTATCACTGGTTTCCTAGAGCATGCTAAGGCAAAGCTTAACATACAATGGCGTGCCAGAGTGATAGATATTACTGGTTTCCTAGAGTATGGTAAAGCAATGAGAATCCACACAAATTGCATCTCAGAATTAAAGAACCCATCATTGATAAAAAATGAAAAAATTAATCTCAGGTGTCCCTATAGCCATCATAGACACAATTCAATCTCCAAATACTTTACCACACATGGCCTCATTCAGCCACACCTATCACTGATTTCCTAGAGCATGCTAAGGCAAAGCTTAACATACAATGGTGTGCCAGAGTGATAGATATTACTGGTCTCCTATTGTATGGTAAAGAATTTGAGATTTCACAAAGAATTGCATCTCAGTTTATAAGAACTCATCATTGATAAAAAAAAAAAAAAAAAAAACAAAGGGACCTCAGCAATGGGACAGAATTGCAACAACAACATTAATTCACACAATGGGACCTCAGCAATGGGACAGAATTGCAACCACGACAGTAATCACACAATGGGACCTCAACAATGGGACAAAATTGCTAATACAAATCCAATCACACAGAATTGCAACCACAACAGTAGTCACACAGAGAAGATGCTCAACAGAATTGCAACCACAAGAGTAGTCACACAAATTCCTCAACAGAATTGCAACCACAATAGTAGTCACACAATTTCCTGAACAGAATTGCAACCACAACAGTAGTCACAGTTCATCCTCAACAGAATTACAACCACAACAGTAGTCACACAAATTCCTCAACAGAATAACAAAATCATACTAATAATCCATAAATCCACCAAAATATTAACATAGTCCAGGAATCCACCAAAAAATTACAAAGTCCAGGAATCCATCAACATAAAACAGTCCATAAAACAGAGTCCATAATCCATAAGCAAAATGTGGAACATAGTGGGACAATAGAGCGACTTAGCTAGATAGTGTCAGAGCAGGATGGGGAGGCAAAGACAGAGGGCGAGTCGGGAATCACAATCAGCTTCGGGTCGGCATGTCAACATCAAAGGAAACCTCTGGCATCGGAGTGTCTGGGATGACGATGACCTCCCGGGGACGAGATAAAGCCTCATTTTCAGAGAGCTCGGGGGACCACATCATCTCCATTGACTCCTTCTGCTCCGGGGACTAGAGCATGTTGATGTCGATCTCCTCGGATGGGACATAGCTCCAGGTATGATCGCCAACACAGTCCTGACCCCAATTGCAAGGCGGGGACAGAGAGCAACCCGATCGACTTTCTGTGGGATCGTCATCGGCCGAATCCCTGAAGAACTCATTCAAAGCATCTTCTTCATCGTGGTTGGGGAGGTTTTCAGAGATGGAAAAGGATTGAGGATCAACAGAGACCGGTGAGCTCGGGTTTGAGACAGATAGGGACACTCGTCCAGTGGACAAACTGGGTGTTCCACTCTTAGTGAAACTTTGAGATGGGCGAGTATGGCTATCGTTGTCCATCTGAGGAATCAAAGAGGAAGAAAGAGGCGACTGTGGAGGCGAGAAATAGAGGCGAGAAATGGAGCTAGGGTTTCGGGAGAGAAATGGAGGCGAGAAAGAGAAGTAATGGAGAGCATTAGATGCAGATGGGGTTTTATCGGGTAAATTAGGGTTAGATTATGGGCTAGGATTTGGGCTGGGTTTTGGGATAGATTAGGATTATGGGTTGGGTAGATTAGGATTATCAGAAATAGATTAGTGGGTTAATTATTGTTTAAAAAAAATGAAATACTTAAACATGGTTAAGGTTAATTAAGAAATTGGTTATGTAAAAATGGAAGAAGTTTAATGGAGATGAAGGTGGTTGATGAATTAATGTTGAAAATTAAATGGAGAAGATGATGTAGATGGTTGATTTGATTGATAAAGTGTTGTAAAGATATGAATAAAATAAAATTGAGTAAGGGTATATAATAGGAAGAAATATATGGATATAAATAGACATGTTGCAAACATTTCGGGACGCCAAATACGGTAATGTTGCAAACGTTAAGAGAATGACACAATATTTAAGAAAAGTGAGATGAGTGGAGAGAAGAAGAAAAAAGAAGTTGAGTAGATGGTTGATTTGATTGATAAAGTGTTTTTAGATAAAAAAGAAGAATAAAATATTGAGTAAAGGTAGTAATGGTGGAAATTAGATAGAAAAGATGATATAGATAGTTGATTTGATTGATAAAGTGTTGTTAGAATATGAATAAAACAAATAAAATAAGGGTATTATGGAGAAAAATTAATGAATAGAAAATGAATGTTGTAAACATTTTAGGACGCCCGAAAAGGAAATGTTGTAAACATTAAGGGACGGGGAGAGAGTAGTATTAAAATACCAACCACTTAGTTGGTGGTGGTTTGGAGACGTCATAGTTTTAGACAATTTTCATCCTCCATTCACATAAACAATATTATTTTCTTACAGATATAATATGCGTACAACATACCAGATCTCCTTAATTTTGTAGGGCATCAAGCACTAGAAGCTTTATCCCATTCTAGTGTATGGAAGGGTACACACTCAAAATCACACATCCTCATCGGAATATTATCGTCTTCTGTTTCTATCTGAGGTTGGAAGCAATTACATAATTGGTTTGGAGACGTCGTAGTTTCAGAGTTGAGACAGTTTTCATCCTCCATTTATAAAACCAATATTATTTTCTTACAAACATGATTTTCGTACAACATACCAGATCTTCTTAATTTTGTAGGACATCAAGCACCAGAAGCTTTATCTAATTTTAGTGTATAGAAGGTCACATTCTCAAAGTCACGCATCCTCCTCTAAATACTATCGTTTTCTGTTTCTATCAGAGGTTAGAAGCAATTACATTATTGTATGAATATATCAATCACTTAGTTGCTGGTGGTTTGGAGGTTATAGGTCATAATTTGAAACAAACGTTTCCCACATCATCTGTTTAAAGAATATTATTTTCTTACAAAAAAAATATACATACTGTACAATATAGAAGGATATTTTTCCTTCACTTTTATAAGTCGTCCGGTTTTAGAAGCTCTATTCCATTCCAAGGCTCTTATCCGCAATTTAAAATTTGCCTTTGTTTTTGTAAAAATTAAGCTAGTTTATTGAAATAACTAGAAACGGGTACGCGCGGGTAATTTGGTTTGATTTTTTACTTGTTTCTTTTTGTGTGTGTTTATTGCGCAAGTTTTTTTGCCCTGATTTTATGTTTTTTTTCCCTCCTACTCCGTATTTAATTGAATAAGCTCCACATTTTTCCTTTTTGATTGACTTCACGTTTAATAACTCCTTAGCAATTTCTTCTTAGTATAAACCCTTAGTGTGATGTGCGTATAGTTTGATGTGTGTATGCTTGTAATTCTATTGTAGATCACATGAATTAATTGTGTGTAGGTTTTAATGGGTCTAGTATGTTTTTGTAGTAGTTATTTTTTTATGGATCAGGCCCATAGCATCTTCTAATTTGTAGGTCTAAAATCTAATTGAACAACAAGGCAATAGAACGCTTACAAAAGAAAGGAGGTGAGTGAAAAAACTTGATAATGCATTAAATTGGTACCAATTTCATTCAATTTTGGTATTGGACAGCCAATCTTTATATAGATAAGATAAGATAAGATAAGCTACTACGATTTCAAGCTCTTTAAATAAATAAGCTAGCTTATTCATACTAATGTCAAAGTTTTAAACACCTAGTTGATGGTGGTTTGGAGTCTTGGAGGTGATAATTTAAGAGAATTTTCATCCTCCATCCTCATAAATAATAGTATTTTCTTATAAATATGAATATTTTCACCTAATTTTGTATGACAAGAGGTATTAGAATATCTATTTTCTTCAAACTTCTAGAAGGTCGTACATCCTCGTCTTGTTACTACTCTCCTCCTAAAATGCATAATTTCATTTCCGGTGACTTATTTAAGTCGAGATTTTTAATAAATGAACTGAATGATTAAAGCGCTAATTGATAGCGTTCAGAAATTTCAAGTACGTTTTTTAAAGCGCTATAAAACAGTGTTTAAAATTCTCGGCCCAGTAATGAATTTTGCCGGCTCGATAAAATTATAATAAGTTTTCTTTCACAAGTAATACTTTAGGGTTTATTTATTTAATAGACATTATCAATTATAGTGGCTTTTTTCAAAATAACCCCATTTAAAACTTTGGAGAATGTGCTAGAAAGAAAACTATAATGGGGAGTGATTTAGATACCTAATAGGTATTTACCCTTTTATTTCTATTGGTTGTGTTTTTTATTATAGTTCCTACCCCTTTAAAAAAAGGTAAACCCTCCACTATAAAATACATGACCAATCAAACATAATACACCTCATAAGGGTATCTACCCACTAGATAACTCAATCATTTTCCAACTAAAATTTATCCCCTCACATAATTTTTTTATGGAGAATGTGCTAGAAAGAAAATCAAAATTTTATTCCCCTCACATAAATTGTATTGGAGAATGTGCTAGACTAAAAATGCAATTTTTTATATTGGAAAATGTGCTAGAGTAATAATGTAATTATATAAAAAAAAATCATTATAATTGAACTGAATGAAGAGTTCAATCGTTGTAATAAGTCACTTCAAACTAGGATATTACTCCATCCATTATTAATTACTCCATCCGTTTCAAAATACGTAGTAGATGTCATCTTAGACTCAATTTTGTTTCAAAATATTTGTCATTATAGTATTTCAAGACAATTAATACCATGAAAATCATAAATTTGTGTATTGGAATTTGATATTGTTGATTATCTTCATTCATGCATTGGTTGTAAAATGAGGTGAATGTTTATTTTGAGAAAAAATTAACTTTTCAAAACAAAATTAATCATTTCCTTAAGATGTGTGAAAAACTCTACAATGACATCTATTTTGAAACGGGGGAGTATTTGTCCTTCTAGTTTTACCTTTTTAGTCGTCTAACTTTATTTATTTCTGTATATGTGCGGTGAGTTGGATAAATGACAAATATACACGCTTTTTTAGTAAAATAACATCTTTAAAAACTAACCATTGTTTTAAAGAAATAATATATATTCTAGAGATTAGTTTTCTCTAACAAAAATTAGTTAAATTTATTTTTCTTGATTGAAGACATTTAAGCGTAATGTGACACACTCTCTCTTTCTCTTTATGTTAACTAGTTTTTGTGTACAAGAGTATGTATTTGACATGGAAGTTATATTTAAGCTTCGCAGTTACACGACCAAAATAACAATTATATTTCACATCATACACACATAAATACATAATGCACAAACGCGACAAAAACATTGCAAACATATGCTCATAATGAAGAAATCATGAAAACGGGCATTTGGCGATTTTCCGAAAAATAAGAACTAAATATAAAATGCAATGATAGATAGAAGACACACTCGAAATTATTATTTAGTCAATAGTGATGATATCCAAACTTCCTTCCATCTTTTCATGCATGCCAAATCAATTAGCCCTTCTAACCTTTTTAGTATAAAATGACCTTGGAGTTGTATTCTATGACATGAAAAAGTGAGTATATATGTATATATTTCTTTTGGTGTTCTCAAACTTTGTCAATTATTGATATTGGGAAATAGCCTAAAGCAATTTGATTATAATTTAAAGGTGTTACATCTAGTTGTTCGTATCCACATTGTAAATCTTATAATTGACTTAATCATCTTTTGTTCAAAAGTATACAACAATTGATTAATATGGTGCTATTCTATACAATGTGAGCAAGTGAAAAAGGGAAACTTGGTCGTTGAGCAAATGATTTTCCTTAACAAATTATTGTATAGAAAAAAAACAAAATCAAACAATGTTGTTCTTTTCCTTAATATCCTAATCAAACATGATCATATAATCATATATTCGTGAAATGGCTTTACCATAGTCATATTGATGGATTTATGAATAAACTCCTTCAATATTCCAAGAACCTGTAAACAGAGTAATTATATATGTCACATAAAGAAACCTTAATATTATTACCTAGTTTTGAGGTTTAAATTCTCTTATGTGTTCATAATATGTGAATCTTATTGCAATAGCATAAAATACAGTCACATATAGGTAGACCTGGGAAAATATGACCCGACCCGTAAACCCGACCCGAACCCGCCCGATTTTTTGTGCTCTTAACCCGTTAAATTAAACCCGAACCCCGATTTTGACCCGACCTGATGACCCGACATTTTGCTGGGTCAAAAACGGGTTGGGTCGGGTCAACCCGTTGGGTCTTACACTCTTACCAAAAAAACAACTAGAAAATAACAATAGGAAAGAAATATGAAAAAACTGAAAAAATGATAGGGAAAAAAAATGATATTTTGCTGCTATGTTATAAATTCTGTTTATAAAAACAAGCTTAAAAATAAAAATTAGGTTGATTAGGCTTAAATAATATATTGTTTTACTTATTATGGGCTTTAATTTTAAAAGTCCAATCACGAAAACATATCAAATTGGATTGTAAGGAGTCAACAACTTGTACCAACCTTATATACACATTTAGAGCTTCATGTTTTTCCATTTGGTCGATGTGGGAGGGATTCGATTTATGTAGCAAAAAATGCAAGATTATATAGAAGATTGTGACAATGATCCATTTGCATGTCCTCGATGGGTGGGAAATGAGGATAGACAAGTTTTATACATACAAATTTAAATAGAGTCACCAACCACTTAATTTTTAATGAGATTTATTACTTCTTCTAGTTATTTTTTAAATGATTAAATTTTGTATAATCATCATCACTATTCACTAGTTTACAATATTCTAGCCCAATATTAAATGATATTGTGAGCTATAATTCTAGCTTGTATGGATTGTTTAATAATTGTTTAGTGTTTACATAAATTTTATTATACGAAATACTCTTTAATAATTAAAAACATATATAAACTAGAGTTTATGTTGGAGACTATAATTTATGGATGATTATTTAATAAAATATAATATACTTTTATATACTTACATAAGAAATTATATGGTTATTGATTGAACATTATACTTTGTTATATGTCTATTAGTTTGAACAACATGACACAAAGTTCAAATATAAGAAAATAAGTCATTTTATTTTATACTGAAACTATGCGTAAACGCTAAAAGGCCATGTGGGTAACTTCTAATCACAACTTCTAACTTTTCAAATTGCACCTCCATTGTAAAAACCAAACTAGTGATAACTCTTTAACTTGTCACAATATGTATGGTCTAAAACATCGATGTTGATTATTGTTGAAAACATTATACAACTTAGTCTTATTAGGCATATAAAGTCACAATAAGGTCTCGCTCACACAAAACGAGACTCGAAACTATGCGTAAACGCTAAAAGACCTTAAATAGGCTTAAAAGCCCAATTTGGCAAAATATTCCTTGAAAAAAGTATAAAGAATAGATAAATGTTCAACGATTTGTTTATCCATTGCAAATTTATTTATAAATAAGTATAAAAAGGAATAAAAAAATTGCGCAATCAGACCCGATGGGTTGATCCAAACCGGAGATAAACCCGTCGTAACCCGACCTGTTTTGACCCGGTAAATTTTAAACCTGAAATGACCCGACCCGAAATATTCTAAACCCGATGTACTCTGACCCGAACCCGACTCGCCCGACCCGTTTCCCAGGTCTACATATAGGGTTACTGGACTGTGAAGTCAGGAGATACTTTTGCAACTGTGTAATTTAAACAATCACATACACAAATCATATATTAAATGGTATATATTTAGTGGTAATACAAAGTTTTAATGCATAAATTCAAGGATTGGAGTTAATATTTACCTCCATTGACAACTTGTGCGTCTTCTTCTCGTAGAGCACCCAAAACCCGAAACTGAGAGAGGAAGGGACAAATTGAGGAACAACACGATACATTTCTGGTGCTTTGGAGAGGAAAGAAGAGTTTGATAGAACTTTACTTATTTACCGTCAGTCTTCCTCTAACATACGTAGCAATTACAAGATAGCCCACTCACACTAATGATTGTGATATGTGGTTTATTCATCAATATTTTTAATTATACGTTAATAAAAAATAAAAAATTGAAATATTGTTGAAGTATTCATCGATACAAATCAAAGAAATCTCATATACTCCGTATATGACTAAATTGTTCTTTATATTGTTGAAGTATTCATTGATACGAATCAAAGAAACCTCATATACTCCGTATATGACTAAATTTTTCTTTATATATTAAAACAATCTACAAAATTCTATCAAATCGGGAATAATATAAAAAAAAATCATGAGATCTATAAACGGACGAACGGAGTAGTTATGTCAAATATTCTCTAGGTTTTCCCGTCAAGATATTATATAGAGGTTTTTGTATAGAATCACCCCTTATTTGGGTCAATTTGTATAGAACCACCCCTTATATCAATATTAATTTAAAACCACCCATTATTTCGCTTTTTCTTACAAAATCTCACCACCGACTAACTTCTGTTAAGAATTCCGTCTAAACATTGAAATTATCATTTTGCCCTTACTATTTTAAACTAATTACCTTAATTACCAGGTCATTTTTCTGATTTGGGGATTAGGGTTCTTCATCAAATTGGGAAACAACCTAATGGGTGGTTTTAAATTAAAAAAATTCTGATTTGGGAATTAGGAATTCTTAACAGAAGTTAGTCGATGTGAGATGTTGTAAGAAAAAGAGAAATAATGAGTGGTTTTAAATCAATATAAACATAAGAGGTGCTTCGATACAAATTGATTCAAATAAGGGGATTCTATATATATGCCGCAATATGATTGTAGTCTCTAGGTTTTCTTCAAAATGCCTTCAAATTCCACAAAGAGTAATGATTTCAACCCTGTTGACCCAACAACCCTTGAAGCACAAGCCACGAAGGTGATCCACCTCATATCCAACTACTACCGCAACGTCGAGTCCTACCCGGTCCGAAGCCAAGTCGAACCAGTCTACCTCCGCACCCTAATCTCGAGCCACGCCCCACATTCCCCCGAGCCCCTCGACGCCATCCTCAATGACGTCACTCGCAACATCATCCCGGGTCTAACTCATTGGCAAAGCCCCAACTTCTTCGGCTACTACCAAGCCAACGTCAGCAACGCCGCCTTGCTCGGTGACCTCCTCTCGTCCGCCTTCAACGTCGTCGGGTTCACGTGGATTGCCTCCCCTGCTGCAACCGAGCTCGAGATGGCCGTCATAGACTGGGTCGGTCAAATGCTGGCTCTCCCTCAGGACTTTCTCTTTTCTGGGAGCGGCAACGGAGTCATGTACGCCAGTACGTGTGAGGCCATGGTGTGCACGCTTGCCGCCGCTCGGGATAAAATTCTAGTTATGTCACGTGGCACCATCACTAAAATGACAGTATACACCTCTGACCAGACCCACTTCTCACTACAAAAGGCGGCTAAGATCGTCGGCATTACGCCGAGTAACTTTCGAGCCATCGCGAGCACCCGGACCCGAACCGGGTTCGTGCTCTCGCCGGATGAACCTGGCGATGTCCATGGAGGATGACGTGGCGAGCGGGCTCGTACCATTATATGTGTGCGCCATGGTGGGAACGACGGCCACGGGAGGGGTGGATCCGGTCGGGGAGGAGGCGGGGCGCGTGGCTAGGAGATTTGGCGCGTGGGTTCATGTGGACGCCACGTGTGGAGGGAGCGCGTGTATATGTCCCGAGTATAGGCACTATTTGGATGGAATAGAGTTGGCGGATTCTATTAGTATCAATCCCCATAAGTGGATGCTCACTAATTTAGATTGCTGTTGTATGTGTGTTAAGGATCCGAAGGTGTTGGTGGACTCGCTGTCGACGAGCCCTGAGATACTTACTAACAAGCATACCGCCATTGGCGAGGTCGTCGACTACAAGGATTGGCAGGTAAAATGTTGTTAAAATCGAGATTCCAGAACCAGATTATAGAGCAGTAATGTTTATACCTTTTTATTATTATTTGTTACACCATGGTGCAGATATCACTAAACAAGAGATTCCGAGCACTGAAGCTTTGGTTCGTGATAAGGATGTTAGGGGTGTTCATAATTATCCGATCCGGACGATCCGATCCATCGATCCGCCGATCCGATCCGTAAATATCCGTATCCAATGGATTATGTATCCGTATCCGATCCGATCCGGATAAATTTCCGGATCAATGGATCGGATACGGATCGGGGTTAGATATCCTGCGGATATCCGGGGGTATGTCACTTATATTAATATAATAATAAATTATATATATAAATAATATAAATACATTATATCTAATAAAAAATGCAAAAAAAAATATGTAAGTGGTCGTCAATACTCAAGTATTGTTTGGACTTAACCCTCTGCATTTATTTGGACAAAGCCCATTAGTGATATAATGGTATTGGGCTAATTATTCATGGACTCACCAACATTTAATGACCACTAGTGGACCCACCAATGGCTTGTATTGATATTTCGGATATCCGCCTCGGATATCCAATCCGATCCGAGGATTTCGGATTGGATATCCGGACGTTTCGGATACGGATACGGATCGCAATATTGGAATTTTTTTTTGGCGGATACCCGATCCGAAACGCCGGATCGGATCGGATATCCGATAATGAACAGCCCTAAAGGATGTACGGCTTGTCCAACTTGAAGGATCACATATGCTCTGACATCGAATTAGTCAAGCTGTAGGATCTGTATGTTAGTATCAAGGGAACTGTGACAAAGAGTTGTCCAGTTCCTTGGAACAGCGGAAGTAATATAACAAGTTATCAATGCAATTACTTAATGTGGAAACCCTAGATAACCAATTAGTTATCTTTGGATGAAAACCACCCCTCTTTCGAGGATTTGAAAGGTCTACTTGTATATTCAATCAATGAGTTTAGAGAAGAACGAGATTACAAACTTATTGCTAAGTACTAACCTAGTTTCTATCAGAAACTCTAAGATGATAATACCAGTGAACTTACTTGATATTCTTTTGCAAGAGCACTTTTCTCTTCTCTTAGTCTGATGCACTTCAAGCTCCGTCAAAATACATGAGCCCCAAGAACATAAAGATGATCATATATATAGGAAGCAAGTCTGTCGTATAAAGATATTCCAAGAATATATTATACGTCAAACTTCTTTCCTAATTTATGACAACCTCTATGGCTTTCAAGTTAACCTAATTAACTCGAGATTTACCAAATATTACATAGACAATATTACAGTCAACTCTAGCAAGTTGGAGGGCAAGTTCGTAATAAGGTGCGCGATTGGCGGGGTGCTTACTCAGCAACGCCACGTGGATGGCCTCTATATAAATGAGCTAGAATTTCTATGTTGTAATCCAACCACCAGAAAGATAGCAATATTAATTTGTTCATGGCAGAAGTTCCTTGTTTATTGGACTTTTGGACATGTCTTTAAATATCCTTCTTATATCTCTATGTTATATTTATTTATAGTCCACTTGATTAAGTCACAAATTAAACTAATGTGTGAGCTTCTCTTATGACAATGCAAACTTATTCTAATATTATGTTTTAAAACTACTTCAAACATAAATATAAGAAAATAAAAAATACTTATATTTACAAATATTAATAAATTTGATAACAACAACAACATATTAACAAATAATGTATAACTATATTAAATCACATACGAAAATCCGAAATTTTTTCACGCGGAGCGCGAGATCCGTATCTAGTATATATAAATTGATGGATGATTAAATGAATCTGCATATTACAAAGTCAAATCGGATGGAACCAATAATCAAAATGTCGTCTTTTTTTATTAGAAGCTAACGGTCAACCAACAAGGAAGATTTAAACGGAAAATTGTTTTATTAGTTTAAAATTGGGTAGGGATACACTCCGGTCGTTGGCTCAAACCGATCTGGAAAAAACTCGACGAGTCTATTAATCCGGTGATTTGGAATCTGAAAGACATGTTGTCAATTGGGTTAAATTTAAATCGACCTGAAACCCATCGAGGGATTCAGTTTCACATATTTTATTTCATTAAATTAAAAACTTTATTTTACTGTATTAAATAACCGTCTCGAACCCGGCCAACAAAACAAAAATCTAAATCCGATTGCAGATCTAGGTAAGGAACTTATATGATACAAATTATGAATATTCAATTCGTCAGCCAACATATAAATACATACATGTCTATATAATTATATAAATACATACATGTCTATATAATTCTGAATTGTTGGGTGAAATTTACGAATGTCTACAATTTCAAAATTTACGAATTTATCTTATCTATATAAAAGTTGGCTGTCCATTGCCAAAATTGAATGAAATTGGTACCAATTTAATGCATTACTCATTTCTTAATCACCTCCTATTGGGCTTTTGGACATGTATTTAAATATCTTTCTTATATCCCTATGTTATATTTATTTATAGTATACTTGATTAAGTCACAAATTAAATTAATGTGTGAGCTTCTCTTATGACAATGCAAACTTATTCTAATATTATGTTTTAAAACTAATTCAAACATAAATATAAGGAAATAAAAAATACTTATATTTACAAATATTAATAAATTTGATAACAACAACAACATATATTAAATCACATACAAAAATCCGTAATTTTCTCGTGCGGAGCGCGAGGCCCGTATCTAGTATATATATAAAAATTGTTGAGTTTGATGAAGTAATGTCATTTTGTATTTAATAAATGCTAATATTTTAATTTTTTATCCTAATTATCTATTCTCTTAAATGTCAATTTTATCACTAACTATTTAACTAAGAATACATCGTCTTCGTGTCCTTCCTTTATCACAACCTCCAAACTCATTCTCATCTAATCTCGTTCGTCAATCCATTCGTTTTATCCTGACGTCCCCTCCTTCTTTGGTTAAAAACTAATATGGGTTAATAAGATATTTTAATCTATCTATATATTATATATCTATAATGATGCAACTAAGAGCAATTGCAACTGCTGATGTTACATCAAGATAACTACGAGAAAGGGTAATGACCGCTTAATTTTTTTATGGGGATATACTTTTCTAATAGGACAATTTTAAAATGCTAAAAGAATGGGTAAACTGAACTATTTTGTATTTTAACGCATTAGGTGAAAGAGAAACGAGCTTAACATCAAAAAGTTGTATTTGCCTCACTTCAACATTTTTAATATCCTCTATTTACGGAGGTTAAAATTACTTTTTTTTATCCGCTGAAAGAAGTCATCATGTCTTCTGTCGTTATGTTGATTGAATTGATTCACGTTGTTTATAAATTTTAATTTGTTGGGGGTTACATTTCTTTAATTGAAGAGAGTGTGAATATGATTAGTCCGATTAAACTGCAAGACGTCTATTAAACAACGTTAAAGTGTTAAACCATATAAAAAAACCAGGGGTCCGATTCTAGTGATTGTAATGGTTATTCTAATTAATATCACACTTGGAAGCAAGAAGATGAAAGCAACTCTGCAGCTGCAGTATCGAGTATGAAAGCATGTAGAAGATCAATTCAGCTTTTTGACTTGGCTCTTGAATTGCTCAAGTACGTTACCCAAATAAACAGCAATTAATTATCCAAATGTTACCAACAAACATGTGGTCGGGTGTTAAGGGATTCCAACCACCCAACACAAGGTCTCGAGTTCGAGAGTTGTATATGGAGGTTAAAAAAAATTTGTTGGGAGAGCTATCCACGAAGCTCGAACTCTAGACGTAAGCGTAATAGGGAGTTCCCTCAACCGCTGGACTAAAGTGGGAAACAAAAAAAAATTTATCCAAATGTTACAAGATAAGATTAAGAGAATTAACGAGCAAACAATACAAAGTAAAAGATTAAACATTATAATATATGGTGTATACATATATGAAATCGTATGCACATGTGAAACATAAAATTTGAGTTATATCTTGTATTATGAATACACAATTTTCATGTGTGTTATCTATAATCAGTTTTTGTATCTTATCTCCAAAAAAACACATTATAAAAAAGGGAAAATGACTAAAAATAGTCTCAATTTTCACTTGTGAATCAAAAATAGTCTCAATTTTCATATCAACAAAAAATAATCTTAACTTTCGATTTATCAACCAAAAATGGTTCAAACGATTTTTTCTCTTGAAGTTTAAGGTAATTTTATAATAAGACGACATCTTATTATAAAGATTACACACATAAACAACAATTATTATGACCAATTATGAAAAAAATCTCTAGTAAACATCATCAAATTAAGCAAAATTTCAATCGAAAAAGTCATTTGGACTATTTTTTGTTCATAGATTGAAAGTTGAGATTATTTTTGGTTCATATGAAAGTTGAGACTATTTTTGGTCATTTTTCCTATAAAAAACTATATTACGAAATTAAAACCCTATTCTAAGAGAATTAAATTCATAAGAAATTTAATACAGTATAATTAGAGTTAAACACAAATTCTTTCCCAATTTCATGACATGCATTAATGCATTTACTAATGAAAAATTGTCGGGTGAAAATAAGTTTTAAGCATATTTTAATGATAATCGGACATTCGTACGTTTGTATCCTAAAATTGTCTCAACCGAAATTTACATAAGTTTTGTATTTTTATATACAAAAAATATACATAAATATTTTATATAAATATTCTGTTACTATGTGTTCGTATGAACATAAATTTCTCACTTTTGGGTATATACATCGTCTTGTTCCCCAATTACGATTGAGAAGGGAAAATCCGGTTTTTCTATGATTGTATAAAAAGGAAAACATCTATGGACAAAGACATGAAAGGCCTAATTATTTGGAGTAACCATCATATATTATTTCTTGTCCAATTCCAGCAAGAAAGATAAACACCAAACTTTAGAAGCATACCAATAGTAAAAACATGGTATTAATCTTGCTCTTTCGAAATACTCAAGACATCTTAATGATGCCAGCCAATGAAATATTAGAACAGTAATCCAAGACAATAAACACCACACCAGTTCCAATCAGATGCTGCAAAACAGAGACTTTCTTGGTTACAAGATAAACCATTCTTCCTCGGGAAAGAATTATTCAAAGCTCATAGTTTCAACCTCGTGCCTCAACGAATCGAACAGAACAGTCGACAGATAGCGTTCGCCTCCACTGGGGAAGACAACCTGACGAGGCAGGAGATCAAGCACATGATACAGTTAATTGCAATTACAGGATATAAACCATAAACAAACAATCAAACTTTGAAGAATATAAGATATGACATACAACTATGAGCTTTCCATCATTTTCAGGTCTCTTGGCTATTTTTATTGCCGCTGCTGCTGCTGCTCCAGATGATATCCCCACCTGCAAATTTATAAGTCAATAACATTTATCTCTAAATCTCGCTAAGATTTGAGTCCAAATGTCTGCACAGAAACTTACCAGAAGACCTTCTTTTAGCGCAAGCTGTTTAGCCATTTCGATTGCTTCATCACTACTTACCTGTACATAAGTTTAGCGAAGTTATTCTATTTCTCCTAGCTTTTCTATAATCTTGAAAAGAAACTTACCTCGATAGTTTCGTGAAGGAGGCTGACATCCAAGACTTTAGGAATCATACCAGTCCCAATTCCTTGGATCTTATGAGAGCCTTTGGGAAAAAAAGAGAAGAAATAGTAATCAGATATACAAGAATTAACCTTCAAACATGTATAGAATACAATCCAGATCATAATTTTGATCAACTCACCAGGTGGTTTCCCATTCAAAACAGCGCTTTCAGAGGGTTCAACACCATACAACTATTAATCAGCAAGAAGTAAATCAGAATTTTTTAAAATCTTTTCATCTCCTTCATTTCTACTTCCAAAAGGCAAAAAACCGAGACAAACTGACCTGGATTGCAGGATTTTTCTCTTTAAGAAACCTTCCTGAGCCAGTAATGGTACCACCTGTTCCTATCCCAGATACTAGGATGTCAATCTTCCCTCCAGATCCATTCCAGATTTCTGGTCCAGTAGTTTCATAATGGATCTATGCCGAAAAATCAAGAGAGTAAATAAACATATAGTTGAGGCTATCAAATATTCAAAAGTTAAGGAAAAGTTCACCTTTGGGTTTGCTGGATTTTCAAACTGATTAAGGAGGTAACTATCGGGCGTCCTCTCAATTATTTCATTTGCTTTTATAATCACTCCTGGAATCCCCTTAGCTTTGTCTGTTAAAACGAGTTCTGCCCCAAAAGCTCGAAGAATAATCCTCCTTTCTAAACTCATTGAATCGGGCATCACAAGAATTAGCTTGTAACCCTTAACTGCTGCCATGAATGCCAGCGCAATGCCCGTGTTACCACTCGTGTACTCAACAAGGACAGTCTACATTGCATCAGCATTTCAACAGAAACTTTTTACCACATTTGAGCCTATTTATTCAGTCTCAGCAAATTATCATTAACATTGACCAAAAAGATCACCTTTCCTGGGATGATCAGACCCTTCTCCTCGGCATCTTTGATCATACTATAACCTATCCTGTAATGCAAACTCAGAAGAAATAGGTCAAACCCTTATATTTTTGCAACTAATGTCATATTTAACAGAGAAATTAAGTGAAACTACCTATCTTTAACACTAGAGCAAGGCTGCATCATCTCTAGCTTGGCAGCTATTCGCGCTCCACAACCTTCTACAACATGGTTTAGATACACCATAGGAATTTTGCCTATAAGCTAAGCTCAACAAAAAAGAAAAAGAAAAATAAGCATGAAATTAGCTTCTCACAACCAAATAAAAAGATGCTAATAGAATGAGCTAAGCTGAAGTTAATTACCCCTGTAACATCGTTGGCGATTGCAATCTTATCATCCATGTTGATATCTGCTGACAGACAAGATGAGAGTCCAAGGAGCAACAGTGAAATTAAGGGAAGCTGATATGGTAAATTCAACAAGAAATCAAATTAAGCATTCATCAAACAATTCAAATTAGGTAGGTCCGTGAAAGCTTATCAGCACTACTCAGAAAGGGGGAAAACTGAATCTAGATAAGGTACGGAAACACAGACTCATTAAATTTCATAAGAATCAGAGTCAGTACAAACTGGAATGAATGAAGTTTTAATCAAGAAAAACCTGTGTACGGCAGGATATACAAGAAATTCTTCTTCTTCCCTGAAACCCTCTGTCTGGGTTGGTATGTGTTTTGTCTTTCAATGGAGATTTAGTCTGTCATAAATATTTTAATGTATACTGAATTGGATGGAGTACATAAATAAAGCGCTGTCCTTATTAAAATAATTAGTCAACAGTCAAGAAAACGGAAAATTGGAATGCAAATTGTGTTTCTGGAATTGACATGCTCATTTTTGTTTTCCTGGAAATAGTAATGCTAATCCAAAACGTCGTTTTTTAATGTTTCAGAGCCTATCGTAATACAGATGAGAGATAAAAGACTTGAGTCTAAATATCCTCTGTCGTTTAACACTTTCCATTTGAGTCTTTCAGCCATGCCATCTTCCTCTCTGTCATCTCATATCAGCTGAAGAAGTCTTATATAACTATAAAACTACTAGTCCTTGAAACAATGAAAGGAAGAGGATGAAAGTGAAAGCACGTTACAGCATGTTCGCCACTGATTCACCCAGAAACAATAATTTACACATGAACTAGAAATTGCGAATATAATCAAATGGAAAGAAAGACATGAAAACTGGTTATTTATGAAAATTAGTATGAGAAACTGCGTATATATAGGCAAAGCAACTAATAATAATGAACTTGTAAAGCAAACAACAGAAAAGTACCCTACACCTCCATCAAAACACAAACCACATTCAAACTGCAGATTCAGATACTTGCAGGAGCTCAATAGTTGGCTATTCCTAATTTATTTAAGCAGAATTAAGCTCTCAACATAGGAAGAAACATGACTAATCATATAAAATGAACCTCTGCTCCCTTGAATAAACTTATACTCCCGAGTTTCAGGGCTGTATGATGTCACCTGATCGCACCTTACTGATTTCTTGCCAGTTTCAGCTGTCAATGTCTCCTTACGACACCTCCGTGTCAATATTTCACCATTCTGCTTGAGATGCAAGAACTGAATAAATTTCAACTGAAATGAGTAACGCTTTGTCCAACTCAGGGATCCACTGGAGCTTTCTAACACCCACACAGATTTATCAGGAGAATAAGTATGAAATAGTGCCAATGAGCGTCCACCATCAATAATTGCATGACTGTTACGTTCCTCCAAATAAAGAGACCTGAAACAAGGATCTTCAGGCGTCCGAACTGAAGAAAGCACCTCGCTGCTTAAATTAAAGGAAACCAAATCCCAAACACTTCCCTCATAATCAGTATGAGCTTCCGAATTTTTGCAAAGGAAGCACAAGCTGCCCTGGAAATAGACCTTCTTCATGTACCATTTCATGTACCAGCGCCATTTTAAGCTTCCTTTACCTTGAAATTCAATCAACTTCCATGAACCAGCCCCAAAGGAGTACATTGCCACTAGATACAGAGTGGTGCGATTCTCAGGGATAAGTTTAACATGCTTGTAATCCTTAGTTAACGGATCGTATCCAAGGCCGATATCCATATCAAGCGGGGAATACCAACGAGGTTCAATTTTAGGCAAGGATGGAATTTCATGGAACTTTTTGATTGATAGATTCCACAACTTTAAGTCATTGAAATGACCAATTCCCTTAACCATCCTTAACAGGACCAGTCCATCAATAGAGGAAATAATATCCCAGCTTCCTCCACGGTGCTCGTGTCCAAGAGTGAGAAGTGTGTCTGAATTGGTATCGAAGGTGTCACTACTCTGCACAACACAGTTTCGCCTCCTACTGTGGACAACCAAGAGGTGAGTTTCATCACAGTTGTTCTTGAAGTTTTCAAGATGTAAGCGGGCAAAACCAGGATTGTCGATCACAGATAGCCATGATTTGGACACGCAACGGAGCCTGAGAAGAGATTTCACAGGGAGACTGCAGAGTATATCAGGCAGTAAATCTGTTGGAAGGTGGCCTTCCCACCATACTTTGCAAAGTCTCTTGTTCTTCATGATGACAATCCGAGTGACCTTAATTATACAGACAATACAAAGTTTAAGACAAAAAAATTGTAACATGTTTGCATTGCATAGCCAAATGTATCACCACACCAACAACTACACAGAACTACACTATGGTGCCAAAACTTATAAAGCGAACTCTTTACAGAAATGACCCCTCTTACAGTGTTAAAATAAAACGCCAGGGTTTTTCTACTCCAAGATTCCACTTTTGCTCAGTAATTCAAAGACTAGTAAGCTCATTACAGTTCACATTTCAAATATCATGGATTTCAAGCCAAATATCATGATGATGAACTAGCTAAGCTAAAATAAGGAGTGAATGAGAGCAGTCAATTTCTCAAATACTTTGATAGCTAGGGTTTGAGCGCAAAGGAGAAAGAAGAGAAATCGGGAGAAGGGTTGCAACTTACGGATGATATGATAAGAAAAAACTTAAGGTTAAGGCTGACCGGTTACTGCAGAAGGAAAAAATAATCTTCAATCGCCACTCCCCGCTGATGATGGAGGAGACGCTGCAATCTGGATATATATACTCTGTTTGGATAGTGGATAACAAGGGGAAGGAAGGAGGGTTAATAAAAGAAAAGGAGAAGAAGGAAAAGAAAAGGGGAGGAACTAGGACAAGGGAGACAATCTTTAATTGTTGTTTGGATGGAAAGGAAACAAATTAATTATATTGTTTGTTTTTTACGAAGGAAATGAGAGAAAAATGAAGGATTATTAGTTGTTCAACTTCATTTTCCATTCAAATTCTACCATTTTGAGCGGATTTATTTCCCCTTAATTTACATCATTTTCCCTCTGAATCTCTCTTTCCTTTCTATTAAAAACACTCTCATTCCCCTCTTTAAAATTATCCAAACATGAGAATTTGCCCCCTCCCATTTCTCTCCCTTTAAAAAACACAGATGCTATATACAGTCCGGTCAAATTACCAAATACATTCCGGTCTCTCGCGTTACGCGAGAAACACGTCTCTCGCGTAACGCGAGATTAGCAAAAAATATTTAAAATTTAAAATTTTAATCTCGTGTTACGCGAGGGACGTGCTTCTCGCGTAACGCGAGAGATGTACATCTCCCGTAAGGGCATTTTTTAATTCTCGCGTTACGCGAGGTGTCTCCCCCTCGCGTAACGCGAGAGACCGGGCGGTATTTGGTAATTTGACCGGGTTGTATTTAGTAAGGGCCTTAAAAAACCTTCCAATCCTCCCATCCAAACACACCGATAGAGTATGGACGGAGAAGAACGGAAAGTCACGTGCCTCTCACGTGATGGTCAAATCTGGGAAACTGATTAGTGTTGTGGCCCACTGTTAGTATAATACTTTAGTGATTGTACACATAGGTCTATAGTATAAATACAATGCTCCTATGTGCCAGCTCACTAGTAATGATTGTAACAGATTTTTCATTACTCTTGTAACAAGAAGCAAAGCTTCTTCCTCTTCAATGGAGTGTTACTTCTTCCCCAAATTCTCTTTCTGATTCGTTCTCACATGGTATCAGAGCAGATGATCTTGCTCCTGCTTCTTCCGCTCTACTGATTCTTCCGTTTTCCATCATCAATTGATCAATTCGTTTTTTTTCCGAAGTCATGGTGATCGGCGACGGAACTCCGAGCAATCCTCAGATGCTTCATCTTGATCCGATGTACATTCATCCATCGGATACTCCAGGTTTATCTCTAGTTTCTAAAGCTTTTGATGGAACTGGTTTTGCTGTCTGCAAACGATCGATGTTATACGCTCTCTCCGCCAAGAACAAGGTTGGATTCATCAATGGCGAAATCCAGCGCCCTAGGGTTGACTCTCCTGAGTTTCGTTCTTGGGAGAGGTGCAACGATATGGTTGTTTCATGGATTTTGTGCACTGTGAGCAAAGAAATCGCACAGAGTATCATCTTCTCCAAATCTGCAAGAGATATGTGGATGGAGCTCTGCGCTAGGTTTTCTCAATCGAATCTTGCACAGAGTTTTTCGATATCCCAAGAAATCTGCAATATCTCACAAGGTAATGAGAGCATTTCAACATACTTTACACGAATCAAATGTTTGTGGGGTGAGTTTTCTGCTTTACAAGATATTCCAGATTGTACTTGTGGTGTAAGTCAAGCTTGGTATAAGAATTTTCAAGAAATGCAGTTACTACAGCTCCTTATGGGACTCAACGAAAGCTATACTACTGTGCGTGGCAACATCTTGATGATGAATCCCAGTCCTTCGATCGCTCAAGCTTATTCTATTCTGTCACAAGAAGAGAAACAGCGAGAAGTCCACTCTTCTTCAACTTTTTCTGGTGATTCCTCTGCAATGAATGTCCGAGGACAAAGATCTGGAAATCCTAACAGACGTTCTTCTATTCAGTGTACTCATTGTAAGCGACCTGGCCACAGTGTTGAATCTTGTTGGCGCCTACAAGGTAATACTGCAGGATCTTCGACTAGTGTCTCTGGTCAGGGTAGACGTCCTCCTATGATCTGTTCTCATTGCAACAAAACAGGTCATCTTGTTACCAATTGTTACAGAATAGTTGGTTATCCCACTGATCATGGCAAAACCAACTCCACTGGTTCAGGACAAGGCAAAAGAACTGTTGCTCAAGCCTTTGTCAATGATGCTACTACAATTCCTGGTTTCACTGCAGAACAATGTGCTCAGTTATTACAATTTCTAAGCAACAACAACACCAGCTCTTCCACTGAATTTGGGGGCAGTGCTCTTGCAGGTTTGGGATCTCAATTATTCTCTTCTAAGTTTTGTGGCATCAATACAGAATCTGCAGTTAAGTTTGATCTTGACAATACTTGGATTATAGACAGTGGGGCAACCGATCACATGTGTTATTTGAAGGACGTTTTTATCACCCTTAATCCTTTACCTAAACCATATCAGATATCTCTACCAAATGGCCAAACTATTCATGTTTCTTTACATGGATCTGTCCCTATCCTACCCAATCTAACACTACATAATGTCTTGTTTGTACCAAATTTTCGATTCAACTTGTTATCTGTGCACAAGTTGATCAAACAGACCTCTTTATCCATCCTCTTTACACCATTTTCTTGCTTCTTGCAGGACCTTTCAGCGAAGAACCCAGTGGTTCTCGGTAAGCAGAACAAAGGCCTATACCTATTACATTCAAAACATGAAGATGTATCACCTCAAGTGCATCTCAATTCTGTTAACACTTTGAATTTCAACCTTTCTACTTCCTGTAAAGCTAGTCTAAATAAGTCCACAAATGTTTTGTTGTGGCATTCGAGATTGGGACATATGCCTTTTACTAAAATGAAAAAACTTTCTTTCCTTGATACTGCCTCATTTGATGTTATGTCATTTCCTTGTGAAATTTGTCACATGTCTCGATAGCATAGGAAGTCCTTTCCCAAAAGCCACATATCAACAACCCAACCTTTTGACCTTGTACACATAGATCTTTGGGGTCCTTACCACACTTCCACATATAATGGCCATAAATATTTCCTTACCATTGTGGATGACTTCACACGCACCACATGGACTCACCTCTTGTCAACCAAAAGCAATGCCTTCCATCTCATCATATCTTTCATCAACATGGTCCAAACTCAGTTTGGTTACCTCCCAAAGATCCTCAGAACCGACAATGCCTTTGAGCTTGGTTCTAGCAAAGAAGCCTCTCAATTCTTGTCTTCTAAAGGCATAATTCACCAAACCAGTTGTCCTCACACCCCTCAGCAAAACGGGGTTGTTGAACGCAAACATAAACACCTCCTTGAAACCTCTAGAGCCTTATTTTTTCAATCCAAATTGCCTACCAAATACTGGGGTGAATGTGTGCTTATGGCCACTTATTTGATCAACCGATTCCCTTCTTCTATCCTTAATGGTGCATCTCCCTATGAACTCTTGTTCAACTCTCCTCCCACTTATCATCATATCAAGCCTTTTGGCTGCCTGTGCTATGTATCCACTACTAAACCCGGGCGTGATAAGTTTCAACCAAGAGCACATCCATGTATTTTCTTAGGCTTTCCTTATGGTAAGAAGGCCTACAAAGTGTTATCCTTAGCCACACATTCTGTATTTTCTTCCAGAGATGTCACTTTCTATGAAACTACCTTTCCATATCATTCTCCCTCACCCAATACTTGCCTTCCTTTACCCATCAATGACATCTCTTCTGGCATACCAATGCACCAACCTGATCCCTCATCCCTTCCTACCTCACATCATTCTTCACCTAACACATCATCTATTCTTCCCACTATCAGACGATCCACTCGAGTTCATCAAACTCCTGCTCATCTTCAGGATTATGTATGCACTGCTTCTATTGCTTCTCCTAGTGATTGCACACATACTATCACCAATCTATGCTATGTCCCGTCTTCCATATGTGTTGCTGTTCTGAATCCCTCTGAGCAGTCATTCATGAACAGCCTCACTGCCACACTTGAACCACACAATTACACAGAAGCAGCAAAAGAGACATCATGGCAAGAAGCCATGGATAAGGAGTTCAATGCCCTAGAGATGAACAACACCTGGACTATAGTTCCTTTACCAAAAGGTAAGAAACCAATTACTTGCAAATGGGTTTATAAGACAAAGTTCAGAGCAGATGGCACAATAGAACGCCACAGATCCAGATTAGTAATCAGAGGTTTTACACAACGAGAAGGAATTGACTTCACAGAGACATTCTCCCCGGTTGTCAAAATGACAACCATTAGATGCCTTGTTTCAGTAGCTCTCAAGAAGGGCTGGTCCATGACTCAACTTGATGTAAACAACGCATTCCTTGATGGTGATCTCCACGAAGAAGTGTACATGAAACCACCACCAGGACTCACAGTTCCTCCTTCTTTTGTGTGCAAATTGAACAAGTCACTTTACGGCCTCAAGCAAGCTTCCCGACAATGGTATGCTAAGCTGTCAGATTCTCTTCGATCTCAGGGGTATGTTCACTCTCCCAATGAATACTCTCTTTTTTCAAAGAAGTCTGGCTCCTCAGTTGTGTTTCTGGCTATATATGTCGATGACATACTGTTGACTGGCAATGATGATGATGATGAAATTGCCAAGATTAAAGCCTACCTTGATGACACTTTCAAGATCAAGGATTTAGGCGCTTTACATTTCTTCCTAGGCCTCGAGTTTCTCTCTGTTTCTGGTGGTATGGTCCTCAGTCAAAGAAAGTTTCTTGCAGAAGTCCTCTTGGAATTTGATGATCTCCTTGATGACAAACAACCAGCTTCCCCATTACCATCAGACTTGAAGATTAATGATCCCTCTGCTACACCACTTGCGGATCCCTCTCTGTATCGAAAACTTGTTGGGAAACTCAATTTTCTTACTCACACATGGCCAGATATTGCTTTCACAGTGCAGTTTCTCAGTCAGTTTCTTCATGCTCCTTCGTCTATGCATTTCAGAGCTGCTGTTCACACTCTTTCTTATCTCAAAGCACACTGCAATCTGGGTATCTTCCTTAACTCCTCCACAGATTTTCAATTGCTCGGAAACTGCGATGCAGATTGGGCTGCTTGTTCTCATACTCGACGCTCTGTTAGTGGTTTCTTCATTCTATTTAGGGGTTGCCCTGTGTCATGGAAGTCAAAGAAACAACCTATTGTTTCCTTGTCGTCTGCAAAATCTGAGTACCGATCCATGAAACGTCTCACTACTGAGTTGGCGTGGTTATCTCGCTTGTTCCATGAGTTTGATGTTCCTGGATTGCTTCCCATCCCGATCAAATGCGACAACCAGGCTGCTATACACATTGCTCGCAACCCCGTTTTTCATGAAAGGACAAAACACATTGATTTGGACTGTCACTTTGTTCGACACAAGTTACTTGATGGCCTCATTACCATTTCTTACACTCCAACACAATCTCAGCTTGCCGATGTCTTCACAAAATCTCTCACTGGTGCTCGCCATAGTGAAGTTCTTCCCAAGTTGCAGATGGTTGAACCACCTTCAACTTGAAGGGGGGTGTTAGTATAATACTTTAGTGATTGTACACATAGGTCTATAGTATAAATACAATGCTCCTATGTGTCAGCTCACTAGTAATGATTGTAACAGATTTTTCATTACTCTTGTAACAAGAAGCAAAGCTTCTTCCTCTTCAATGGAGTGTTACTTCTTCCCCAAATTCTCTTTCTGATTTGTTCTCACACCCACACCATTTACATCCCTTTGCCTTTAAACTTCGGAGGAAGATTCAAATAGATTTACAAAGTTTCTATTTGACATACCAATTTTCTTTATTTAGCACAGAATTCAATTCGTCACGAATATATTTAGCACATCTGTTACGAAGAAATAAAACTATTCTGTGACGAAGGTCTTAAGGAGTTTTATCATGAAGAAAATGAGGTGGTTCGTCACGGACCAGAATTTTTATATTTTAAAAAGTTCAGAATATTGTAGAGAATTTCAATATGAGTCTGTGCGTATAAAATAAGTCCAAAACGGATATCGTTTGTATTTCCAAAAGCCCTAAAAACAATCAGCTTTCATAAACTAGTAGATTACGCCTCCCTGAAATTTAATCAGCTTCCATAAACTAGGCTCAATTGCTACTGAATGCAGAGTGGTGAAATTTAGAAAGATAAATCTCACATGCTTGTAATCCTTAGCTAAAGGATCGGCTACCATGTGGACAATCAAGAGATGGGTTTCATCGAAGTTGTTCGTGCACTTGTCGAGATAACTTTACTGAAATCGGATGTATATATTCCTCATATATCTACCCACCGAAAATTACACAGGAGCTCTAAATATCACATAATTGCAAGATTCAAGATAGGAAGACCGAAATTATGAGAGTATTTACAATTGAAAAAATGAAAGTTTCATCGGCTCAACATCACATGAATAAAATGTACCCGTGTTGAATGAATCAGCTCTGTATATGTTTGGGGTTATATTTCCATTTTGCCGTTGTAGGAGGCAACAAGGATAAAAAACAGCCACAACTTGATAGTGTTATAGAGAAATACACATAAGAATAGCATATGCCCAAAGCAACAAGGATCCCCTCAAATACAGACATTATTCAGAACACAACACGTTTGATTATGAAATGCAGATTGTAACTGCAATAAACTGGAAATAGTTCAGTAGGTTGGCTATATATTCCTAATTCATTTATGCAGAATCAAACTCTCCACATAGCCAAATACATGAATGCTAATATCATCAAAGGGATATCGCTGCAGTAGAACCTTATGCTTATCCGTTTCAGGGCTGTATGATGTAACTCCTAGGCTCGCTCCATGTCAATACATCACCGTTCTTCTTGACGTACAAGATTCGAGTGCGGTCAGTCAAAGAAAAGGAGCAGCGTTTAGTCCAATCCATGGACTCAGTATCTAACACCCACACTGATTTGTAAGCAAGATTAGTGTCAAACATTATTGCCAGTGTGTTTCCAATGTCAATCAAGACCAGCGCTTCAAACCATCTAAAATAACCAGAAAAGAAACAACGCTCATCAGGCATGTCAACACAAGAAAATACCTCTTTGCTCAGATCCAAAGAAACCAAATCAAAACCATAATGGTCTTGTGTATCTCTAACAATGAAGTACAAGCTGCCCTGATGGCAGACCCTTTTGAAACGGTAATAAAATCCCAGTGCCAGTCAGAGCATGACGATCCATTTCCTTGAAATTTGATCATCCTCCATGATCCATCCCTAAGGCTGTAAAATTGCTACTGAATGTGGATTGTTGCCGTCTACCAAGATAAGTTTAACAATCTTGTAATCATTATCTAACGGATCATAGCCAATGCCGATTTCAGTACCACCCAAGCGACTACTAGGATATATTTCTATTTTAGGCAAGGAAGGAAGGACACGGAACTTTCTAACTGATGGATTCCACACAATCAACTGCGATTCGGATTGAAAACTTCGCCTTAGCAAGATCAATCCATCGACATATGAAAGCATATCCCAATCATTGAAGTCATTGTTTGTAAAGGCGACAAGTAGTTCTGAAGTGATTTCAAAGGTGTCACTACACCGTACGACACATTCTTCTCGGTAGCCATTGACCACTAAGAGGTATCTGAAGTATATAGCCCACGTCTACATTTGCTAATAAAGTTATTTTGATAATTATCTAGTTGCAGTAGCGGTTCAAGATATCGTGGCCTGTAGGAGTTGTTAGTGGCCTTCAGTTGAGAAATAATAGGAACGGTTAGTCTAATCTCGTCTAATCTCTCTAGTTTGTTATTTCCCCAAGTGTATAAGTACGGAAGTTTATCTCAATGGAAAATACAACTTTCTACAATATCTTTTGTAATCTTATATGGTATCAGTTAAGCCATAAAAAGATCCTCCTTTTTTATCTCCTTCCAAAACAAAACACACTACTAGAAAAATCCTGTATAGCCATGTATTGATGGAGACGGAAGATAGACGTGGCTAATTAGCCATGAATATAGAGACGAACCAAAAGCATTCATGGCCGAAAAAACTAGCCATGAATAACAGCCACGGATGGTCCGTAGCAAGGAACGGCGACGAATCTAGCCACGGCGTGTCAGTGGCTATTTTCTATCCATGCAATTTGGCCACGGATAGACCATGGCTAATCAAATTTAACTTTAGCCACAAACGCCCGCCACGACCAAGTTAGTGGCTAAGTTAACAACCAAATATATTTTTTGAATATAGATCAATCCTTCAACATAAATAATTTTATGTGTAAATTTTTTTTAATAATGATAATTTAAAACAATAAATATCATCATTTTAACCAAAAGATTATAGAACAAATCTTATACTAGCTCCACTATCAATGAATATTTAAAATCATATTATGATCAGTAACTAATTTCTAAAAATGATTGGTTCTCGTTAATGAAGACTTGAATATAATTATGGTTGTCATTAATGTATTTCTTATTCTCATTAACCTATTTTATAAAATTGATTTGAAATAGTTACAACAAATGTATTTATAAAAAGAATATTCACACTAAATATTAGTATAATTTTACACCAATTTTTGAAGGACGAAAGATGTTAATCAATGGATATTTCACGGGATAGAAATACAAATAGATATTATATATAGTATGAATATACAAATTGTAGAGATATTATTATCTAAATTTCTAAAAACGTTCTCCAAAATATTAATGTTTTTCAATTTTCTAATAAGTATTTACCAGATTAATATTAATAATATCGATATTCTAGGATCGAATGGCCCTCTAGATCGAATCTGATCGTAGAATCTTACTATTCTACGTTATGCTAAAAAGTATATAATATTTATAACTTAATATTATATATTATGTTCTAGAATATTATAAATATTGTAGAAGGTAACTAATAACTTTATCAAGATAAATCATGATGATAACTAATCAGGGATCGCTCCTCCTAATCTTTAATATCAAAGAGTTAAGTCTAAATTTTGATAATCATGCATACAGTTTTAGTGATGCATAGTTGCATATTATCTATAACACAACACGCATCACATGTGCACCGTCCACAATATCTATGTGCATGAATAATAATATAATAACTTTGTGTCTGCATCATTCGTAACCCACACCTAAGTCTCAATCCTTATGCGATATTTTCCGTAGTTATTAGTTATGATTAAGAATTACAAAGTTGGTAATTATATTATAAAGAAATTCGGTGTTATTGAATCTTTTGTAAGGATACAAATATTATGATGTATGAACACGTTTTAATCAATAAACATATATTGTAATATATCAACTTATAATATTATGACTGATTAATACACATTTGAACATAAAACACATCTTAAATCCTCACTTGACAAGTCATTTTGACCGGATCCTTGCAAACCAAAAGATTATGAGTTATAGGTAGTTATAAAATTAATACTTATTCTTTTAGTTACACAATATGACTAAGAATATATTACAAAGTTAATACTAATATGTTGGTAATGTTTACTTACGTTTAATTTTATCTAGGAAAAGGATTATTAATATTCATTATTTACATACAAAATACACAATTATTCAAAAGGCTAGAACTATGATTTCTAATGCTTATCTTGTTAAGATACTATCATCTGTACTTTTTATTACTTTGCAACATTTATTATTAGTAAAAAGAGTGTTATATGTAAATCAAATATATCTGATGGTTAATGATTTGGTTATTAATAGATCATAAATTAGTATACAAGTATAAAGCATTTTTACATTCAAATAATTAAACAGAAAAAATAAATTATACTATTTTCATTAATTTTGTTTTAGAGAAATTATATAGTACTACTCCACTATATTTCGAATTAAAATTGGTACTACAAGTATACAATTTACTGAATCATAGTCGTTCCTTGTCTACTTAATCTAACGGCTTAAATTGGATCCGTGGGATGCATAGTTAACCAATAAGAGATAGACACTCATCTTCCCTCCTCTAATCTCGTCCGTCTATTCTCAATCAAATCATATTGGCCTCTCCAGTCAAAAGGGGTTCTCTTCTTCCTCTCTCCATTTGCCTCTACCTCAAAATATCAACAATAACTCTCAAGTTCCCCCTTCCACAAAATCAACGGTTGCTCGTATTCAATAGTCAAATACTCAATTTTGAAAACAAAATCTCCAAATCTTCCTCCCTCTATCAACCATCCATGTCCGAGCTCTGACGTTAGAGAAACTCAATCTTCAAGACAATAGAGGTTATATGCACAAACCTTGCCCAGTTGTCTATTGAAGACAGAGTCGTATGCTCGACGCCTTGTCCCCACCCGGAAGAACGCCGTCGTCTGGGCAACGCACCACCGCTGACATTCATATACCCAGAAGATTTTATTGTTTATTTTTAAGTTTTGGTTTAGAAATTTCTTATTAATGTTCAATCCTGTAGAAATTGTAGGTTCTTGTTCAAGTGTTGAGGGGTTCATCTTGTAGTTATGTACATTAAAGTAATGAATGAACTGAGATCCAGATTTGGTTATAAATTTGTGCTATTTGTTTAAATATGTCATTTTAATTAATAATGATTTGATGAATTGGGATTTTTTCAAAAGTATTACATCATACAGTATTTCATAACTTATATATATACTAATGATTATTTAATTCAAAATAAATAAATATATAATCAGAATATTGTATAATTACAAAATAATTATTTTTAGCATAAATAATTATTGAAATATAATTATAATAAAAGGCTAAATAAAAAACGAAATTAAAAACAATGACTCCTTTAAAGTTTGTCCCAATGACTCCTTTAAAGTTTTTATTAGGGAACAAATCAGAAACAGGAAGAAGGTGAGCGTCTTATTAGGGAACGGAAAGAACCTAGCCTTATTTTAGCGGAGAGAGTGTGTCCCAATGACTCCTTTAAAGTTTTTAATTAGGAAAACTAACCTTAAGTAGTTTTTATTAGTTTTTGTTAAAGAAAACTAACCCATTGGGTTTCTCCTTTTCCCTTGGGGTAGGAGTTAATTCTAAATGGGTCATTTTCCTAATAAAAACGTACAAAAGAGTTATTCACTCAAATCACCGTATTTTAGCGCCCAACACTTATTCGGCACAATTGGGTAAAAAAGAAACCACATCACAACACAATAGACCATTTCCTCTCACATTTTATAACTACTATTACAACATGTAAAACAATTAACAAAATAATTCACCACGTGACATATTTCACAAAGTCATGTATAAACAAAAACAAAAAAAAAAACATATTGTCACACAAAGATCGTCTGCATAATGGACATAAAACCACATAATAAATGGATGATAAATGGATGATAAATGGATGATGAGTACTTGACAATCATCATTGTCAAAAGAAACAACACAGGAGAAAACACAAAAAAAATGGAAATGATGACTCAACAATAACATCGTCAAACCGTAGTAGTTAAAGAGATATAAAATAACAACCACCGAATCTCACACACAACACTTTAATTTTAAGAAAACAGAGAAAAAAATTAACACATAGGGGTCATGCATCGCACGGGCACCGTAGGACTAGTATATTATAAAGCTAAGGGTTTCTCAAATTAATCACACTGCATTTAGTGTTTTGTTTTTAGGCTCAAATATCGAAAATCACCCTTAAAAAGGGTCGATTTGCTAAAAACCACCCCTTAAAATTTATTTTAGAGAAAACCACCCTTAAACGTACTCCGTTAGCCAAAAACCACCCCTCCGTTATAATTCTGTTAGTTTGATTAAATTAATATTATTAATTAATTTTTTTAAATAAAAATTACTTTACAAATTTAGCCCTAACTTTTTATTTACTTCAAAACTTAAAAAATGGGTAAAAATTGTAATTAAGCAAAAATGTGGGATAAGTTGGTCATCTTCTTCCACCTTAAATCCAGATCTGGGTTACTAAATTTCTTTACCTGGTTCTCGCATCTCCACCGGACCCGACTAAGGTGTGCCCAAAATTGATGATGTTCTGTTGTTCCCCACAAAATAAAATGAGCAATGAAAAGAAAAGAGTGGTAGGAAGTGGGGCGTCGAATATCGGGGAAGAGAGCGAGAGGAACGGGTTGAGCGAGGGGCGTGGAGAGTTGAGCCAGACAGGGCAGGAGCCGTTGATTCGGAGCCAGGCGTCGAGGCAGAGGAGGTGGAAGGTCTCTCTGTCCTTGTAATCACAGCTGTAGATCGAGCAGAAGATGAAGGGACCATGACTCCTCTGGCTGAGGATGAAGGGATGAGTTGCCGACGACGACAGAAGATGTAGGAGCAGAGGTGAAGAGCGGTAAAGATGAGGAGGAATCCGACGGCGATGGCTAAGGGTTGAAGAAGATGACCAACTTACCCACATTTTTGCTTAATTACAATTTTTATCCATTTTTTAAGTTTTGAAGTAAATAAAAAGTTAGGGCTAAATTTGTAAAGTAATTTTTATTTAAAAAAATTAATTAATAATATTAATTTAATCAAACTAACAGAATTATAACGGAGGGGTGGTTTTTGGCTAACGGAGTACGTTTAAGGGTGGTTTTCTCTAAAATAAATTTTAAGGGTGGTTTTCTCTAAAATAAATTTTAAGGGTGGTTTTCTCTAAAATAAATTTTAAGGGGTGGTTTTTAGCAAATCGACCCTTTTTAAGGGTGGTTTTCGGTATTTAAGCTTTGTTTTTAATTTATCATTTTCTTGAAATTTTTTCTTTTCCCATTTCTTTCCTACGATTACAAATATGTCGCCCAAATGAAGAGTTTGACCCACCAACACATGTCTATATCTGCTACTCTTCAATTTCGCAACGTCTTATTGTGAAGTTTTATAGGCCGTAAAACCCGTGCGTAGCGCAGGACCAAAAAGTCTAGTTAGCAACTAAAGAAGCATCCCCTAAATAATTATCGATATATAGGGGTGGTTTCATGCAGGAGCCGACATATAACGAGTGGTTTCCTGGAAAAAAAAAACTTCTTAAAACATAATTGTAATATATTACGTCACTAGTACAAAATGTCAATTGTAGGACATACGCTTTTACTACGGTTCCGTGTTTTTGTGTATTCATTTTGTCTATGGGATTAAATTACTACGGTGTTTGCGTGAACCGTTATAATTTTAGACCTAATTTACTACATGCATAACCCGTAGTACAATATTGACACATACACTCTCAGGGGTGGACTGGTGGAGTATCAGGGCTCAGGAGGTGTGAAGGAAGCATCAACTAATGATTTGTACAGTCAATGTGCCATCTATATTGTTGCTGCTCATGCGCTGAAACCTAATAACTTGGTCAGCATCTTATGCCATTTCTACAAGCTTGATTGAGTTATAAATATGGTCCATTTCTTAGATCTTGGGATTGATTGGAGTAAGCTGACAAATTTGGTGTTACTATTTGTAGTGGTTAAAACTTGATGTATGATTTGCCCTGAAGTTTGAACTATTATCACATCTTGATTTCTCGTTTTATCTCCTTATGCATGAATGATATTGTAAGTTGGTTGTGCCTTGAAGATAGAATGAGTATAGAATCTTAGTAACACATGCATATTGTGTTGGTTTGTCGTGTACGTGTATATATAGATGTATTATAGTCTTGACCAGTGACAATGGACTGGGAAATTTATTGTATTCCTATGTTATTGAAGAGATGATATAGCTTGTTATGGCAATGCCTTAGCGGTCTTGATTAATTCCATGGTTGACTGACTCATTTGAAGTGTACAGTTCTTGGTAGCCTCGGGACACAGTCTCTTACTGTCAAGAATATTTTGTTTCTTTCCCTTCTACTGTTGATCTATACGATTCAAGAATATTTGGATAAAAGCTGATCTATACGATTCAATTCTTTCTTTGGAGATGTTTTCTTACTTTCAAGCTACTGATGTTATATTGTGAACATGGGAACTGAATATTTCTCAAGAATAAAATAAAAGCTATCTTGATAAAAGCTACTTACGTTACTAAATGTTTACTGAATTTTCTGCATAAAGTTTACTGAATTTTCTGCATAAAGTTTTACTGGATTTGTTGCAGAAAGCATATTGAATTTTTCGAATTTTTCTCAAGAACTCAGAGAAAATATGAAGTTGATGCATATTGCGTGGTAAAGCGACGATACACTTACAATTTTGCTTCGGAAAGATTTTAGTTGTGGGGGTGAATTGTGGAATGCCAGGGAGGAGATTTCTTAATGGATTTTTCAACAAGAAATTCAGGCTACACATGTATCCATGTATATCAGATAACTTACTTTTATAATTAACTTATTTATTTACAATTGTTGCTTTATATAAATAGGATTTTCATAAATGTTCCATTTTATTATTTATATTAGCAGGTAAGTTACTCTTGTAGAGTAAAATTTGGAAGCTAGGTTTCACTTTTAAATTGGATTTTTGCTTAAATAAAATATAAACTTTGAATTGCACTGCTATACATAACCAAATGGGTTGAAACCACTTACAACGAAGCGGATAGATCAAGTTCGGGACCAATTGGTTTATTTTGTGCAGGGTTTCATTGATGATTTCCTTGATTACTAAATTTTTATATGATCAAGCTATGTATATTTTATATGATGGATATTGTGAACATTGTTTTATTAATTACATATGAATGATTGTTGGATATTCATTGGAATTGTTTTGTTTTAACTTAATGTTAGAAAATTCAGGACTATCGAGCAAATTATGTATAATAGCGACAAATAGTAGGGGATACAATATTACTGCGGCTATAACAAATTAATGACAATAAAGTTTACTACGGTTGTAACAATTTTACTACAGACAAGTTTACTACGGTTGTAACAACATACTACATTCACATTTACTACGGTTGTAACAATATTACTACATACATATCTACTTCGGTTATCACATTTACTACGGGTTCTAATGAGGGTAAAAATCTGCATTTTTACTACGGTTACTAATTTACTACGGTTGTGCAAAAACGTAGTAAATATGTGAACCGTAGTAAACAGAAACACTACAACCACTTTTACGACGGTTCTAAACCGTAGTAAAACATGTATTTGAACCGTAGTAAAACTATCATTTTGTACTAGTGCGTGTTTACCTAATGGCATTACTTGTGAACATCATGATATTAATTACTACTGCAATAACGAGCAGATGAAGCGGTCAAGTGCAACGTTTTAAGCTACGACAACGGTTATTGCAGTAGATTATCAAATGCAGCGAATGTTTAAAAAAAATTAATGAAGCGGTTTACTCAAATGCAACAGATTTGCAACAGTGTTATTTTTTTATTGCAGTGTTGAGGTGATTCACCGGTCTTAGCTTAAAAAACAACAGCTCCTCTTATCTATCAAGTGCACCAAATTAGGGTTGTGAAAAGTTGTAATCACTGGTCAGGACTGAAGTCGTAAAATCGTTGGTGTGAGTCGTTGATAGAGCAAATTGTCGTAGTGCTAAATCAAAGAAACCCTAAAATACTAACTAGAGTATAGCAAGTAAGTAGAGGTTGAACCCAAGAGAATCAAAACACCAAATCTTTGCAATAGCGAAATATCAACTCACGAACACTTATGGGTTTTTTTTATTGGTTACGAACTAAATAATATCAAGTAACAAAGCAAAGCAACAATGGTTGATAATATGATTATGAAGGAGTTTCACCTAACAAGTATCCACACAACATTCAGACATGTTGATCATTGATTATCTCAAGTTCTTATCAATCCTAGGGATTGTTCCTATTCCGATCTTTATTATATCAGTTGGCCAACCGGTCTTGATAACACTTACTATTCAATAACCTAAAAGACCTCATAGGTTAAATGAAATAGCAGAAAAGAGCGTAGGAATCAAAAGGATGCATGCAACAACTTAACAACCGCAAAGTATTGAACATGCAATCAATTCTCTTTGACAATTGTAATCAGCTACCAGTTCATGCAATTGTGGATGCTACAATGACAAAGAATTTCACCGTCTATTCCTAGTCTAGCAATAGAAAACTATTAATCAAACTAGGTGATCAATCTAGCAAAACCAATAGAAATCATATGGATAAAAGCAAGAGAATCCCAAAGGAAAAGAACAAGAGTGATAAATCTTACAACCGAATCAACTGAAGGTTCCAACTGCTAGGCAAAATAATGAAATTAGTTCCTACTCATGGTTTGCAAGACAATAATTCTAGATGGAAGAGAGAATACATATAACTGAGAATTAGGGCTGCTTAAGAAAGAGTCTAACCCTAAAAATACAGAAATAACATAAAAGGAAAGTGACTAAGCGAAATAAAAAAATAAAACAAGAAAGGAAATTCTGCTTAATTGAGTCGGCCTAGAAAACCGCGATACCATGCGAGTCCACGCGATCGTGTCTTGGTCTTCAAGGATTTGTTGGTCTTTGTTGCTAAACCGCGATCGCGTTATGAGGATCGCAATCATGTCTTCTTCTGCTTCCAAATCTTCATTCTTCAACTTCGAGCGTCTTTAAGTTACTGTCTTCAACCTATTAATTCTTCTAAGTCTTCACTTCAGCTTAGATACTCCAAATCTTACAACCGAATCAACTGAAGGTTCCAACTGCTAGGCAAAATAATGAAATTAGTTCCTACTCATGGTTTGCAAGACAATAATTCTAGATGGAAGAGAGAATACATATAACTGAGAATTAGGGCTGCTTAAGAAAGAGTCTAACCCTAAAAATACAGAAATAACATAAAAGGAAAGTGACTAAGCGAAATAAAAAAATAAAACAAGAAAGGAAATTCTGCTTAATTGAGTCGGCCTAGAAAACCGCGATACCATGCGAGTCCACGCGATCGTGTCTTGGTCTTCAAGGATTTGTTGGTCTTTGTTGCTAAACCGCGATCGCGTTATGAGGATCGCAATCATGTCTTCTTCTGCTTCCAAATCTTCATTCTTCAACTTCGAGCGTCTTTAAGTTACTGTCTTCAACCTATTAATTCTTCTAAGTCTTCACTTCAGCTTAGATACTCCAAGTCATAGAAACGTCTCCAAAACATTACAATTCAACTCCAAATATAGTGTAATAATCCCTAGTTACGCTATACAAAGTGCAACGTCGTATCAGTCGTCGTACTTGTCGCTGGATAGAGAGGGGTGGAAAAGATGATGTAATATACCTAATACAACACCAGCAAATGAAGCGGTAGAAACTGTTTCATTTGGTGCTTACCTCGTCGGCCATGGACAACTCGCTCTCTTCCTACTCTGACTCAGACTGGGGTACTCATATTAAAGACAAGAGATCTATCAGTTCTTACTGTATTTACGATGGGTCCAATATCATTTCTAGGTGTTCGAAGAAGCAGCCTATTGTGTCGAGATCTACTACTGAGGTCGAATACCGCGTTGTTGCTAAGGCTACTGCAGAAACAATTTGGCTTCAGTCCGTGCGCGCTATTTGAACTTCAAGTTTTCCTTCCACATCCACCTACCCTCTGGTGCGGTAATACTTGGCGCGACATATCTGGTCGTTAATCCAATACTACACCACAAAATCAAACAGTATCAGTGAGCGTGCGCAGTCTAAATCCGAGCAGTTATGCCACGCGGAGGATCCATGCATTGATGACACGCAAATCAGCTCATTTATGTCACGCGGATCAGCCCATTCAATTCACGGATTCTTCTCCTGCAACCTATAAAAAGAGGCCCTGCAACTCTCATTTGACATACACTCAACAGAACAACTCATTCTCTCTTCTATTCTAGCGTTCGTAGGCTTCTGGAATTTGAGTTGTGCAAACAAGAAGTGTTAGCAGTTGTATCTGGGATTCGGAACGTCAGTATTCGTCACACTACGAGGCGTTTTCTGAATTAAGGAAAGAGATATTTGTCTTGACTCTGCTTAAATTCGAACGATCCAGTGTTGCTATTGGTTCGACGAGTTTTTTCTTCTCCTTAATTTTGTTTTATTTTATATAATTTATATGTTGTATAAATTAGGATTCCTACAAGAACTCTGTTGTTGAAAGTTGAAACTAATGAAATAGAGAATCATATTTTCTATCCTCTTACCTTGGATTTAGAATTAATAGTTGTCTAGGAGATTGTACTATCATCTGAAGAACACTAGCAATTATACTTGCCTTTAATCATGAAAAAGCTGCATATCGAAGTTTGAGAAGATATGCAAGAAACAATTCACTCAAGGTTTTTCATACCAAAATTGCACGTTCATCTGTGAAGCATTACTCATAAGTCAATTGTTACAACTTCATATGCCAAACAGATGCAATAAACCCAGCTAGATTGGATATTGCTTGCTAATTTCTCATAGAGTGGCTTCTACAACCTCCTCAAAGTAAGTTTGTTTGCCTTTTCCGCAACGCGAAGAGTAGATCAATCAAGACATTCGTAAGATATATATTTATAGATCTATATGTTTGTGATCAAAACAATGCAATACGTACAAAAAGGAACGGGACAAGGTTAATTTGGTATATAGATTAGAGCAAGAAACAATCAGCTAGAATGCGAAGGTTAGGTCAAAGGTGATCAGGCAAGCGTTGATAATCAGGTAAGAAGAGAGAGTCTTGATTCTGTTGAATATGTCCATAGTAAGCATATCCTCCATGGCTCGATATATCAAGCCCGGCCATCTCCGCGTCCTTGGAAATCCTCAATATGTTGAGCCTCCTGAGCGCGAGGAACATGGGTGCCATGGTAAAAGTGACCCAAGCCAAAATCATGAAGAGCTCAACCAATTGCGCGGCCATGAGACCGAATCCTCCCCCCAAAAGAACCCCATAGGGTCTCGATACAGTATTGTCCCCCGAGTTATAGACTTGAAGGACAAACTCTTCCTTTGCAAAGAGACCAGTGAAGAGGAGGCCCCAGGCGCCGCACCCCCCATGGAGCTGTGCGGCCTCCAAGGGATCGTCGTACTTTAGCTTGAGGGCGAGAGCGTTGAGTGCTATGAGGAGCCACGCTGAAACGAAGCCGCACACGAGAGCTGCCCAGGGCTCGACCACCGAGCATCCTGAGGTGATGCCTACGAACCCGGCTAGGACTCCGTTGCACACTGCAAGGGCGTCCCAGTGGCCCACCAACACTCGCTTCGCGAATAGGGTGGTCAGCCCAGACATGGACCCGGCTAGGGTGGTGGTCACGGCTGTGCGGCTCACGGCCGTCCAGCTACCTGTTGATGATAATATGTACAAATTCAATTGTTACTTTCTGCTAGGCTAATTCTGAGTCTATGAATTACTCTCCCTATTATCATTTGGTTTTAATACCAAACTCTCTATTACCTTGATGAGCAGCATCGGGATACGACACCAAGATGCTCGAGAATGAGCCAGGGTTAAAGCCAAACCAGCCGAACCAAAGAAGAAAGGTGCCGAGGACAACGAGGGCGGCATTATGAGCCCTCATAGTAACAACCTTTCCATTAGCATCAAAGCGACCGACTCTGGGGCCCTCAATAAGGGAGCCCCAGAGTCCGGCAACTCCCCCAACAAGATGAACAACGCCGCTACCAGCAAAGTCAATGGCCCCAGAGCCGAAGAGTGGATCCTCTGAGGAGGCGCTAAGGAAGCCAGAAGACGACCAGAGCCAGTGGACGACGATGGGATACACGAACCCCGAGATAAAAGACGAGAAGACGAGGTAGGCGCTGAACTGCGTCCGCTCGGCAACAGAGCCACTCGCAATGCCAGCCACCGCGATGGCAAATGACCATTGAAAAAGGAAGAACGCGTAGCTGAAGTTTGCGTTCGGGATGTCGTTGAGGCAGAAGAAGCCGGCGCCTATGAAGGGGTTGGAGGCCGCGCCTGTCCCGAATGAGAAGGCGAAACCGAAGAGGAAGTACGAGACGGTGCCTACTACCGCGTCCACCACGTTTGTCAGCATGATGTTGGTCGCATTCTTGGCTCGTACCGAGCCTGCGCATAGCATCGCGAACCCCAACTGCATTACGAATACTAAGTATGCTGAGAATAGAAGGTAAAGGGTGTTGATTGATGAGCTCACGCTCTCCTCCCACGCTGTCGAACCTGCCATCATCGATCGATCACCGTAAGGTAAGGCCATGCCGTTTCTGCTGTATATATACTCATGTGCTGGTTTGTAAAACGGTATCCAAGCGTGATGTATGACATAATCCAAGAAAAGATCCCGTCAAGAACTGCATCCAATTCGACGTGTATAGGAATAGCATCCACAATTTCATATGCAACTGGTCAAAATTCCATAAAATTCTTTTTACCAAGTCATTTTTATAACAAAAAAACAAACTAAGTTACTTTATACTCGTAGTTCTTACTATACAAATCATCTACGGAGTATTTATTTTATTTTATTTTATCAAACTCAGCTCACCACCATTCAGACAGACGACAACTATGGAAATATCGTCATGAATTCGTCTTCTTGCTCCTTTCTCTGTTTTCTTAACCATAAAATGAAGTTTATAATTCTTCTGTGCAACCTTCTTTACAACCGCTTGTACAAGCCTCTTAGCAATGTCATGCATAGAATAAATCATAGAGTATTGAGATTTAAGACAACTAGTTTATTGATAGTGCAAAAGAATTAAAGGGAGTTAATTACTCTTCTGGGTTTTTCTAAAACAATCTGAACTGCTTCTGCATTATCCAATTGATCCCACAAACCATCAGTTGCAAATAATCACAAACTTGTCTTGTCTGATGGTAATTTGGAATACTTCTACAGATGGTTTGTGGAATACTTCAAACCCAAAATATTCCATATGACCATCAGCCAAGAAGACAAGTTTGTAATTATCGACATGCCTGTCGTTCTTCACAAATTCGCAATCATCACAAAAAAGTTGAAAGGCTAAATAATCAAGTGACCTACCCTCTAATCAAATTCTCTAAATAATGAGCAACACCCATGATATATAATCACGCTATTTTCTAATGAAATTACCGAACATAAATAGATACTTAATCAAATAATTAAACCTGTTTTCTAATAAATAAAACAAGAAAATTAGACGCTACCTATTTTCTAATGAATAAAATAAAGCAAGAAAAATAAACCCTTTTTTCTAATGAATAAGAAAAGAAAGACTAATTAACGCGTTATGGATATGATTCCAATTTGATGTATTTATAATGCCTATTTGCACTGTTTTTCTCGTTGCAGGTCTAAATCCGCGCGGAGTTACGGAATGAGCGGATTTTATAACCCGCCAGAATACTTGAAAATTTTGTAAAAAGTTAGGCTGAAAAGCTGGCAAATCCTAAATCCGCCCGCTTTTAAGCTTTGAAAAGCTGACAAATCCTAAATCCGCCCGCTTTTTAGCTTTGAAAAGCAAGCGGATAATGCTAGCGGATTGTAAATCCGCCGGGTCGGTCGGAGCTCAGCTCTACGCGAAGCTCAGCTCCGCGCGCAGCTCATATTCGCCGGAATTCGACCGTTTTGATTTTCCGTCCCATCTCAGTGCAAAATAGGATCCGCCATTTATAATAGAGCTTCACCAAATAATCACAATTTCGATGTGGGAATGCAAACAAATTAAGTTTTCGATTTGAGCAATTTTTATTGATAACATTTCGATGTGGGTAAAACGGAAAATCTTCTAATTAAGAAAAGCAATCCCTCTGAATGTATTGAAGAGCTACGATGTAAAGAACATATACTGTTTTTAAGGAATCACCTGTTTTTCTCCAGTCTCGATCATTTCCTTGTACAGCTCTAACTTGGGCATCAAATAAAAATTACGGTGCTTAAGGCGCAAGGAACTTTAAAACCTGAGGTGCAAGTTTTCCCTAAACTTAAAAAAGACAAGTATTCAACAACATAAAATACATTTCTGAAATTCTAGTACCTATGTTGGGAATTAATTTCAAAACGAGTCTATATCGGGAATTTTTTGCAAATAAAAAACCTATTTCAGAAAAAAAATTCTCAAAAAATCTCCATTTAACTCGTGAAAGCTATTTATTTCTTTTGGAGTTTTTTTTTAGTTATGTTTAAAGCTTTAAACAATTATTATAAATTGATGATTGAAGCTTAAGAAAACGTACATAATTTATAGTTTATATTCAAACTACATTTATTTTAAAATAACATTTTTTTTTGGTAAAAATTTTAAAATAACATTTACATCTGGTGGAATAGAACTATTTGCATTTATTTCAGAAATGTCTTTTATGTTGTTCAATACTTGTCTTTTTTAAGTTTCGGGAAAACTTGCACCTCAAGTTTTAAAGTTCCTTGTGCCTTAAGCACCGTAATTTTTTTTTTTTTTTTGGTTTCCCACTCTAGTTCAGCGGTTAGGGGACTCCCCCTACTACCCTTACATCTAGAGTTCGAGTTGCGTGGGTGGCTCTCTCAACAAACAATTTTTAACCTCCACCAAGTCTCGAACTCGAGACCTCATGTTGGGTGGTTAGGGTCCCTTACCACCCGACCATGCTTGTTGGTTGGCACTGTAATTTTTATTTGATGCCCAAGTTAGAGTTGTACAACGAAATGATCGAGACTGGAGAAAAACAGGTGATTTTTAAAGAGTATATGTTCTTTACATGTTAGAGCATGTTTATTAGAGGGATTTTGAGAGATTTTTGGGTAGTTTTTGATGGATGATTTATTTGTAAAAACCTTATCATTTTTAATAATTTTATTGGGGGGTTTTGAGTTATAAGTTTACTTGAAAATAATATTTTTGTTTGTATAATGCTATTAAAAATTATTTTTTGAATTAAATAAGTATACTAAAATTGCTATTAATATTTAAATTATAACATCAAAATGTTCAAATAACCACATATTATAATTTTAAAACTATTTATAATGAGTTTAGGATAGAGAAAATACATTAAAAATTATAAATTTTCAAATGTACATAAAATGGGTGTATAGATAGATAAAAATAGGAAAAATATCCGGTGAGAATGCCTTTACAAAGAAGGAGTGAGGATCAATCTCCACCGTCCGTCACGTTTAATCTCGTCCGTCTGTTTTTCCTTTTTTTCTCTTTCCCTTTCCTTTCCCTTTCAACGATAAAATCCAGTCGCTCCCGACCTCTTCTCGTCGCCGACTTGCTCCTCCGTAGATCTCTCAATCACATCGCTCGAATTTGACGAATTCGTTCTCTATAGAAGAAGGAAAGCGGCGAAAATTCGGTAGAGGATAATCATCCTCCATCGCTGCCATCGTATTCTTCTCATTGAATCCTTCTTCTTCTCGTTTACTCGCCGCCATTGTTGTTCTTCGGCTGTTCCTGGTGTTCCTTAGGCGAGAGTGTGTTCGACAGTGCTCGTGCCACTGTGTTTTCTCTTTTTGCGTTTGTCGCCGGCCAAATCTAATGTCCTTCGTGATATGGATAATGCTTTTCCTAATTTAGGTTTAGATTTGTACTGTGTGTTTGATTTGATTGTTGTTTCTGCATATATATTGCATTTTATTACAGTATCAATATAATGTCTCGGATTTCTGGATTTTTGTACTTGATTTGGTTGAGTGATGCACCTTTTACCATTGAGTAATGCACCTTTTACCATTGAGTGATGCAACTTTTTTACAATTGAGTGATGCACATTTTAATAGACTACGATGCACCAATTGAGAATTTTAATGATTCGTGTGCATAATGCATTAATGTTCATTGGTTGATGCACCTTTACCTTTGACTGATGCACCTTATAATATGCTATGATGCACCAGATGAAAACATTGATGATTTCTATGCATAGTGCATTAATGTTCATTGGTTGATGCACCTTTTATCTTTGAATGATGCATCTTATTTCAGGATGTTATGCACCTAATTATAAGATTGACCAAACAAGCTATTCTACAACCAATTTTTTAAGTAGACGGTGCAGTTTATGATTCTAGTGTTGAGATTGATGAAAGAAAGCGTTTGTTGGCCGAAGTGATGACATAAATGTATTCTTGTGTTGACATTGTTGGTGGTGACAAGGATAGATTGAAAGAGTTTTTAGCTATTTTAAAGGATCAAAAGGCTGCATTCACAAGATCTGAAGTAGTTGATCCTTCTTCCTTAACACCAGCTAGAAACTACAAGTTTGAGAAATTTGTGGGCCCGTTACCTGATCAAGTAAATATCCATCCTCCTGAAATGGCAAAGAACAAGTTCAAGAAGAGGTGTATTAAAGGTGGCCAAGAAGTTGGAATTGAAAATTCCAAGAAGAAGAAAAGGGTTTGTAAAATTTATAAGAGGTCGGGACACAACATTACTACTTGTCCTCAATATGTCTATTAGTTTCTCTGAGCTTTCATTGTAATTAGTTATTAACCAGATATTTTGGTAATGCACCTATTAATTATGACTGATGCACCAATTGTATCTCGGTGATGCACCAATTGCATCTCAGTGATGCACCAACTTTTATGAACTGATGCACCAATTGCATCTTAGTGATGCACCAACTTTTATTAACAATGCATAACACCTTGTTTGCTTGACTGAATTAGTCTTGATTTTTTTTTTCAATTTTTTATCCATTCATTTTCTGTAGCTTATTCATCCACCGATTATCATTGAGTGATGCACCAAATATCACTAAGTGATGCACCAAATATCACTATGTGATGCACCATTTTCAATTAAGTGATGCACTACATTTCATTAAGTGATGCACAAACTATATATCCGGTGATGAATCAATTTCGATTATGTGATGCACCATTTTCATCATGTGATGCACCAACAAACAACTACTCATGCATTTTCTGTCATTGTGAGTCATCAACAACCACAAACCATTTTCATGTGCAAATCACAAATACCTAAAAATCAAACTTGTCTTACAACCTAAAAACCAAACTTGTTTTCTAAAACCAAATATGTCTTATTACAAACGAAATTGTTTACAAACATCCAAATTGTTCACATCTCCTATTTCATCCCTACATCTTTCTACTCTTTACTTTGCACGTCCACGTCCCCGTCCACGTCCCTTGTCAGCATGTGTCAACTTCTTTTCCACTTTCTGTTATCATTAAAAAGAACACATATATAATTAATAAAATGACAGACAATAGATATATCCTTGATGCACCAACTCTTACTAGGTGATGCATTAACAAACACTGGGTGATGCACCAACAAACACTGGGTGATGCACCATAACCAAATGGGTGATGCACCAACAACCACTGGGTGATGCACCAACACCCACTGGGTGATGCACCAAAACCAAATGGGTGATGCACCAAAACCCACTAGCTGATGCACCAACACCCACTGGGTGATGCACCAACTCACACAGATTATTAAAAAAATGGCAAAATGATTACTGTTTACCATCAAGTGAAGTTGTTTCTCCATGATATTCTGATGAAGTTGATGGTATTTCCTCTTCTTCTGCCACTGTTAAACCATAAACATATATATCATTAATAAATAGCAGTCAATACCTATGCATCAATGTACCAATAGACATCAACCCATGCACTAATAAACAACCACTCATGCATTTTACAATAATTATACATGCGTTTCTACAAACGTACCAGTGTTTATATGTGGTGGATAACTTAATGATTAGTGTTCCATATCTTAGCTCCCGTTTCTTTCCTACATTTTATACATAAAAAATATTTTTGTGTGATGCTCCAACACACACTAAATAATGCACCAACACAACTATTTGATTCGGTAAATCACATACCATGCACAAAATACATTCGATGCACCAAAACACAGTGGACGATGCACTAAAACACAGTGGATGATGCACCGAAACCAATTATATGTTTCAACAACACATTCGATGCACCAACGCCTCATATCTGTTAAAGAAAATGCATAAACATTATATCAAGTGACAACACATGCAATTTCAAGGATCTATACACAGTTATTCTAGATCTATTCATGCATACTGTATAAAATCCATAAACATATGATGAAGTGCTTAACAAATGGAGTTTACAACCAAAATTCTTAAGTAGAGTTTATACTTGGGGTTCCAGATGCTATTTTTGACCTCATTATTGTTGTTTTGTTTGTTGTTGTTGTTGATTTGTGTTGTCGTCGCTAAAATCACCGTGAAATTGCTTGGAATCGCATTGAAATGGCTTCTTTTTCCTTCTAGGGTTTGTGAGCGAAATCGGCTCGAGAACTCGAAAGCGGAAGCGAGATTGTAGTGGAGGTGGTCGAGCGAGAGTGAAAGAACGAGAGATCATCGTCGATCGAGAGAGAAATCGAGGGCGAGAGTTGCGAGCAAGAGAGAAAACCGGGGAGGTTTTTGGAGAAGACGAACATTTTTTTTTAGCGTGAAAGAGAGAATGGCAGCCCTAGCAAGCTTTATATAGTGTATGTATCAATGAACCCCACCACAATCCTCCTTTAGTTGCTGACCCTTGGATCTTACTCCATCCGAAGGATGAAGTAGATCTTTATTTCTTCTCTATAGGGGCGTCCTCACCGGAATTGCGTCTATAAAAATGCAACTAAAATTATAGTATTTTTATTTTAAAACATTTTTTCTAAAATTTAAATTAGAGGTCCAGATAGAATTTGGGCTGTCCGTGTGATGCCACGTATCTCACATCTTGCGCCCTTCAGGCACCAAATATATGGACGACATGACGCGATGCTTGTCATAAGGTTTGTTTCGCTAAGAGCCAAAATGATGTGTTTTACTTTTGAGAATACAATATTTTCCTACCTAAACCAAACACACCCTATTTCTACCTTACAAAACCTCATTCATCCGATTTGTTTTATTCCACTTTTAAAAATCTTTTGCTTGGGGAGTTTTTAGGGGTTTTAATCTTTATATATATAACTGATAAAGCAAAATACTATACTCGTCAATAAGCTATGTCACGTCATCAAACACATGCCATTTTTTCAAAAATAAAATAAATAAATATATATGTTTAAAAATAATTAACTAAATTATACTGATATCATCAATTAAAATATATATACAAAGATCACAATCCTAAATTTATTAATATAATTTCCTTATTTAAATGTATATCAATATAAAAGATTATAAATCAAATGAAATTTCTTTTATTTATATAATATTGATTTAAAAATTAATTAAATAATTATATAATATATAATTTTATTTATATTGATGTTATTTTTAGATGTTTTTTAATATATATTATATAGTTATAAAAATTGCTGTGCAAAATTCCGGTATGACGCGAAAATAAAGCTAATATAATAATCAAAAGAAATAAAAAAACCCTTTCAAAGATAAAGGTGTTCTTATTAGAAGATTTTCCGTTTTATCCACATCGACATGTTATCAATAAAAATTGCTCAAATCGAAAACTTAACTTGTTTGCATTCCCACATCGAAATTTTGTTGGCAATTTATTTGGTGAAGCTCTATATAAATACATCAAATTGGGAACCTAGCTGTAACACGTTAATTAGTCTTTCTTTTTTTATTCATTAGAAATTAGGGTTTATTTTTCTTGCTTTATTTTATTAATTAGAAAATAGGTAGCGTTTAATTGTCTTGTTTTATTCATTAGAAAATAGGGATTAATTATTTGATTAAGTACCTATTTATGTTCGGTAATTTCATTAGAAAATAGGGTGATTATATATCATGGGTGTTGCTTATTATTTAGAGAATTTGATTAGGTTGTAGGTCACTTTTTTTTTTGTTCAAAATATAGGCACCCCATAGTGGTGTTTTATTTAACTAGGGGAAGAATCGTGAGCAGAGGCCCTCAAATCAACAGTAAATAAATCAGAAAAACAATCAGTAAGTTCAGTATATAAAACAAAATTCAACTCCATAGCAAAGGAGGATTGAGCCAAAGCGTTGGCGATTTCATTTGTTTGGCGTCGGGAGTGTAGGTTGTAGGTCACTGATTACTTAGCCTTTCAAATTGGTTTTGATGATGGTGAATTTGTGAAGAACAATATGCGTGTCAACGATTATCAGTTATCACTATCCCTTTAGTATGCTACCTAGCTCATCATATAAAAAAGACCACAACTACAGAGATATTGTCATGGATTCGTCTTCTTGCTCCCTCCTTCTCTGTTTTCTTAACAATAAAATGTAGTTTATAATTCTTCTGTGCAACCTTCTATACAACAGCTTGTACAAGTCTCTTAGGAATGCCCCAAAAGAATTAAAGGGAGTTAATTACTCTTCTGGGGTTTTTTGAAACAATCAGAGTGTTTCAATTGGATGATGCAGAAGCACTTCAGATTGTTTCAAAATACCCCAAAAGACTAATTAAATCACCTCTGCAACTCAATCTTCGCAAGCCAAGGCATTGTTTCCTATGCGGGGCGACTTCAACTTATCATGTCGGTTCTTGCCAACCTCAGTTCGTATTGGTGCAATATCTTTAGCCTTCTGGTGGCTATTGTAAACAAGATTGAATCTATTGTTAGTTTCCTATGGACAGGGAAGGAGGCGTGTCAAGAATATGACATAAACTTTTGAGATTGGGACTCGAGGAGGTGCTGTCCTGGAATAATTCATGCCTTGTTAGATCAACTTTTGAGAAGATTGCATTCTACCAGCTGCACTCCAGGGAGACTAAACTCTGACAAGGGTCATTCGATGAGACTAAACTTGAAGGTTGTCATAGGATTATAATAAATTAATAATCACTCAATATGTCAATAATTTGTAGAGAAACCAATCTATTTTAGACTTTTAGTAAGATAATAGGAGCAGCATCTTCGAAATCCATGATCTAAATACATCATCAAGAACACACGAAAATGCATTAAACATGATATCTTTTAGCATTTTAAGGAGTTAGTGATCACACAAAGATGTGCTTGTATGTTCCACTTCTAACCGAAATGACTATTGTTAGTGTTGATGACAATTGTTGTTTCACAATTGATCCTCCACAAGAAGAAAGTCGATTGTGTAACTATAAGTTTCTTGATGGTTTTAGGAATCTTCTGAAGTTGTCTATGTCATCCTCCTTCATTCAGGTAACAGTTGTGTCTTTGTTGCTTTTTGAGAGTCTTGTTGTAACAGAAACGAAACGAGAACAATAAACGCAAGAAAGACACAGAGGTTTACGTGGTTCGCTAAATTGGCGTGGTTCACCAAATTGGCTACATCCACAGGAGGAGGGAGATCGGATTATATGGAGGCAGATTACAGTTTTGATTCAATTAGGGTTTACACATAAGCCGCTATATATAGCGCTAAACAACCCTAAGCCCAACAACAAAACTGATAGGCCCAATAAATCTCATACAACGAGACCCCGTGTTACCTGTCGCAGTGTGTGATTCAGATTCAAGGCATACTAACAAGTCTTATGCTTTAGTTTGACTTCTTTGCTCTGTTTCCAGTATCTAAGCATTGGCATTGAATCTTGTCACCAATCCTCCTTGGCGTGTCATCACCTCAAGGACATACACTTATTCTCCAAGTGATGATGCATAAACTGTATATCAATATATGTGGAAATTTGTATTTGATGTTTGTTTGGTAAATGCTTTCAAACAAAGTTGATCTTTAATCTTTGTTTTGTGCAGTCTCCTCAACATGAACAAGATGAATCAGAACCTCCAAACCTAGTGGATTTGGGATGGAATGAAGATTTCACAGTCGATAAACTGAGACCTGTCAAATCAATCTGTATTACTGAGGAATTCATCATTAGTGGATTTGTTTTGCTTGATGAATTCATCATTGTTGAAGTTGATGATCGTTGTTTATTCAAGTAGTGTTGTTAGTATTACTGAGGAGATGCTAAGATTTATTTTTTGGTGAAGTTGGATCCTGAGGATTTGTGAAAGTGTTTATTCGTGATTATCAATCAGGTGGCTTGGCTGGTTTTGTCAACTTTATATTTGGGTCATCTGTGTAAATCCTCTATGAGAAATCTTCATAAAAAGCTTAATATTGAGTTTATTTTATCTGTAGGGAGAATGGCATATATTCTTGTTTTGATCATCTCGATCACTCCTTTTAGTTTATATGGTTGAAAAGAATACAGCAAACAGAACAGTAAAATCTACAAGAAGATGAATACGAATATACGATATCAGGCTTATCAGCTACTACTTACATGGAAAAAATAATATGATACGCGCGGAAATAATGTCGGTTATAATGTCGATATTTGAAGGGATGAACATGACCAGTTTTTCATTATAGTTACCAAGATGGCAAGATTAATTGTGTGGCCTTACATAAACAAGTTGGATATATGTCATAAGTATCTAGAATAACAATTGCATTGATTAAAGCATAAGCTTCTCCCAACGGTCGTTTTCTGTTTAAGACCCGTCTAGGATTTTTCACTTACATGTTTGATGTCGAGATCCAAAAATGAATATCAAACCCATCTCTACATAATTTTATAAGATTCATTCAATGGTATTTGGAGATATAATCATAATTATAAAGATATCAATTTTGTTTTCGTAAATCATATTTCTAACATATATGGCTTTTCTTGAAAATAACTCAAATAAAGCAATGAAGTTATGTAATTTATAGGAAAGTAGGTTAAAAAGAGTGAAGAAACATTTCTCGTTGATAAATTCATCGCTCAGGCGCTCTCACCCCTATTCGGCGCTCTGGTTGAAAGGTATAATGTTCTCTTACATGATTTGATTTTTCTTCGTTTAAATGCTAAACGTTCTGACCTAATTAATTTAGGGTGATGTTATATACACTCATTTTTTTTTTTTATTTAGACTCAAATACCACGCATCCAGAAAACGTGGGCGTAGGTATGTTGTCACGTATGCAGAAGGCGTAGGCGTACGTTTAAAACGGATATCTAAGCATTAAAGTCACGCCCACGCAAACCGTAGGCGTGAGTATTTTGATAAAATATTACGCTTGCGTAAATTGTACCCGTAGAATAATTTCGAAAATATTAAAAATATACCCACACCCACGCCTAGAGTGTGCGTGGGTTCCATGTTCCATCCCAAATATATATGTGTGCGTGGGAGAGGCTGGCATCTTTGTAGGTGGGTCACAAAAAATAGGAGTTCATGTTCTCCTATAGGCTGCAGCTAGTCCTGGTCAAACTCGGGCTAGCCCGGCCCGCCCAACCCTTTATCTAGGCGGGCTTGAACACTAGATAAAGCCCTGTCGGGCCGTTAGGCCCGGCCCGTAAGGGTACGAGGGCCGGGTACGGTATAGACCTCAGGCCCTTAAGGGCCGATAGGCCCGGCCCGTATTATATATTAATTTAAAAAATCATCATTTTAAAGTCATTTGAATAATCTCTTGTGCATATGCATTTACAAAATCATCATTTTAAACACGTAACACTATTATTTAAAAATAGACACATCATTATATTTCACACAATTTCAAGTGATAATTACCTCTTTGGGATCAATATAATTTGGCATGGATTCTCCTTTTATTGATGACTCTCCATCATGATTTGACATTGTTTTTATGATTTGTTCAATGAGAGATACGAGAAAAAAGAAGAGTATAGGTTTAGGTTTTATATTTGCAAAACTAGATTTTTACTTTCCAAATTACGTTAGAAAGAATCTTCTCGAAAATCTCCCGTAGATACTGTTACCTTATTTTTGAGTCGGTCGCAATAAAAAATTCCGAAAAAAAAATAAACCCCACGCTCATGCTACGCGCACGTGTGGTTAATGAAACCAACAAGCCACGCCCCCTCTTTGCGTGCCCGTGGCTGAATTTCAAATCCTAACATTAATTCCCTTTCTATCCTCCGTTAATGACACGCGTGCTTTGGACTATACCCACGCCCACGCAAGGCGTGGGCGTTGTCTATACGAATCGGATATCCGTAAAATTGTCACGCTCACGCTTTCTGGAAGCGTGACCCATACCCATGCCCACGCTACCCGTGAGCGTGACCCTATGAGTCTAAATAGCAAAAAAAATGAGTCTATATAGCCAATACTGTGAGATCGATTGATGACAGATCGAACCAAGAATACACACAAGTAATCTTAAGAACACAGGAAAATGTTAACGAGGTTCGAACTCAGCCTACATCCCCGTGGCCTCAAGATAGGAAGCCAAATCCACTATGTAAAGGTGAAGGTCTTACAGAGAGCATACAACGTATAATAGATCCAAACACAAAGGCTTACAACTACAGAAACAAGATGCAAGCAAGAGATAGAATAACCCCCTTTCGCAGTCACAGGCAAGACTTCAAACCCTAGCCCCCACTGAGCACCCGAGGTCGCGATCTCAGAGCTTCTCCACTAGCCAAGACCACCGTCTTCAAGCTTGGACCACCAACAACAAGAGATTTGCTTCGACGAAGAAGAAGAATCAAGCCAACGTTGATCTCCCTCAAGAACTCTATCAGATCTCTCTCTCTCTCTCTTTCTCAGATGAACATTGACGAAGCAGGTAAGAAGTGAGGCGAGAGAATAGGGTTAGAAGCTTATATACCCAAGCTTCTAACAAGACACGCGGAGCCCCGGTTTCCTCCAAGCGGGTCGGGTCAAGTCTTGGGCATCTGTTACAGATATGGGCCTATCCTTCTATTGGACCAACACAAGCCCATTACAACATAAACGAGTTCCTACGTAAGCCTAAGTACAAGTGATCTGATAAATGGCTAATAACCAAATAATGGAAATTACCCTTACAATATGCCCTCTTAATTTCCAACACCTTTACAAAGCCTAACTCTAACTGTAGAACACAACCATTTGTTGAGAAAGGAGCAGATTTGCAACTACCAACCATCGTCGACCAATGCACACTTCAACACTCATCAAGGAACATCCCAGATATGAAGATAGTCCCTGCAAAATGCAAACTTATCAACTGTCATAATTTTGGTACCATAATCAGTAGGATTAAGATCACCCTTTATCTTACTAACTACAATTTCCTTCTTCTCTACTTTCACGAATGAAATGGTGCCTCACATCTATGTGTTTGGATCTTTCGTGATACACAGGATCCTTACACAAATACAAGGCACTTTGACTATCAATGTGTAAAGTAGGAACATAATTAACAGACTGAATTTCATTCAAAATCCCTGTTAACCAAGTAGCTTCTTTAGTTGCTTCAGTAGCTGCAATGTACTCAGCTTCTGTAGAAGATAAAGCAACCACAGACTGTTGTTGAGATTTCCAAGATATACAGTTTCCAGCCCAAGTGTAAAAATAAGAAGTAGTAGACTTCCTAGTCTCTTTATTACTAGCAAAATCAGAATCTACAAATCCATGTAACTCATCTCTACTAGTATGCTCACAAAACACTAATCCTAAGTCCTTGGTACCACATATATATCTCAGGGTATACTTCATAGCAGTCCAGTGATCAGCACCAGGGTTTGACATGAATCTACTTAAAACACTCACAGCAAAAGCCAGATCAGGTCTGGTACACAGCATTGCATACATAATAGAACCAACAGCAACATCATAGGGTACACTAGACATTTTATCAATTTCTTCTTGACTGGTGGGGCAACTATCCTTACTGAGTTCTAAGTGACTTCCTAAGGGAATAGAAGTAGGTTTAGAATTTTCCATGTTAAATCTGTCTAAGACCTTTTTCAAGTAGTCTTTCTGAGATAGCCACATCATTTTCTTCTTTCTATCCCTAAGAATCCTAACTCCAAGAATCATTTGAGCATGACCAAGATCTTTCATATCAAAATGCATCTTAAGATCTCTTTTAACACCAGAAATAGTCACTTTGGAGTTACTCATCATAAGAATATCATCCACATAAAGTAGAACATACACAGGAGAAATAGAATTCACAAATATAAGCAAGTATCATAACTGCTCCTATGAAAACCCAATTTTTTCATGCATGCATCAAATTTTAGGTTCCATTGTCTAGGTGATTGTTTCAACCCATAAATGGATTTATTTAATAAGCAAGCATGATCAGGATTTTTCACATCAGTAAAGCCCTTAGGCTATTTCATGTAAATAGTCTCATCTAAGTCCCCATGTAAAAAGGTTGTTTTAACATCCATTTGTTCTAACTCTCAATCAAACACAACACACATAACAAGTAATAGTCTCATAGTTTTATACTCGACAATAGGTGCAAAAATGTCATTGTAATCCACCCCTTCTCTTTGGGTGAAACCCTTAGCTACTAACCTAGCTTTAAATCTAGGTGGATCCATCTTACTGTTACCATTTTTAATCTTATAAATCCACTTACAATCAATAAGTTTGGCTTTGTCTGGTTTAGGGACAAGGGTCCAAGTCTTATTAATTTTCATGGATTCAATTTCTTCCTGCGTAGCTTTTATCCACATATTAGCATTTTTTCATTTCATGGCTTGCTCATAAGTGTCAGGGGTAAAGGAGTTATCAATCACATTTGCAGTTATGAAGGCATACTCAACTAAGCCGACAACAGCCAAGATAACATGCTCAACATTATTAGAAGCAAACTTCTTATTAGGGATCTTCACCCTAGGAACTCTATCCCTAGCTAATTGATAATTTTCTAAGTCATGCATTTCAGTTAAAGGTTCAGACACCACATTGTCATTCACATTATGCATATCAGAAGACTTGAAAATATTAGAACTGGAAGAGTTAGAAGTTTCTTCCCTGTTTTCTCCTCCCCTTAACTTCTGTTTCCTGCCCTTTTGAGCTATTGACATCTGTCTCCCTTGAGCTAGGCATCTCTTCACTTGTGCCTTCATTTGACTCATGTTGACTGAGGGACAATTGACCAATGTCAAATTCTTCTTCATCTGGGGGCAGTGGCTCGGTGGGAGTGTAGAAATGTCTTGATGGAGCTTCATCTCCATCACTATCTTCTGAGGTACCTGTCACCTTGGTAGCAGCAGTTAGATTATTCTTAAAATGAAAATCTTTTTCATTAAAGGTAACACTCCTTGACACTATAACCTTTAGGCCATGAGGTTGTAAAACAAGTAACTTGTACCCTTTTACACCCTCTGGGTATCCTAGCATCACACACTTAATGGCTCTAGGTTTCAACTTACCTTGAGAAATTTGAGAGTAAGTTGTGCAACCAAAAGTTTTTAAGTGTGATAGACTAGGTTTTCTATCCATCCACATCTCTTGTGGAGTTTTAAAGTTAATGACAGAGGAAGGAGACCTATTAATGAGATAGGCAGCAGTCATAACTGCATCACCCCAAAATGAATGTTTCATTCCTGAGCTAATTAGCATGCATCTAGTTTTCTCAAGCAATGTTCTATTCATTCTTTCTGCAGTACCATTTTGTTGAGGAGTTCCAGGCACAGTTAAGTGTCTTTTCACTCCCATTTGGTGACAATATTCATTGAACTCATGATTGCAAAATTCTAAACCATTTTCAGTCCTAAGACATCTAAGCTTTTTACCAGTTTGAGTTTCTACTGATATTTTCCAGTTTTTGAAAGCATTAAAGGCTTCATCCTTAGTTCTAAGTAAATAAAGCCAAACTTTCCTAGAATAATGATCAATGAAAGAAATAAAGTATCTCTTACCTCCTACTGTGCTTACCTGTGCTGGACCCCATAGGTCAGAGTGCACATACTCAAGAGGAGCACTAGCAACAAAGGAAGATCTAGCAAATGAATCATTAGTCTTTTTTCCAAAAATACAGTCTTCACAGAAACTCAGATCACAAGGTTTTTTTATCAATTAAACCAAGCCTATGCAAATGGTTTAGGCCTTTATTACCAATGTGCCCCATTCTGCTATGCCACACCTTGGTTTGTTCTAAGGTAAGATTATTATTATCAAAACTTGAGAGATTTAATTCAGGTGAAATGACAACATGATACAAACCACTTTTCTTAATTCCCTTTATAAGAGTAGTCTCATTTTTAATAACTTCTCTTATTCCATTTTGAGTGACAATTCTACATTTAAGATCATACAAGGCTGACTCAGATAGCAAGTTTCTCCTAAGGTCAGATACCCACCTAACATTTTGTAAGGTCCTAACCACACCATCATGCATACATAAGGGAACCTTACCTATCCCTCTAATTATCAAAGCACTATGATCACCTAACATCACTTTACCCCCATAAGATTCAACTAGAGAGCTAAAGCAAGATTTATTAGGAGTAGGATGCATGGTACATCCAGAATCAAGTATCCAATCATCATCCAGAGGAGAATTAGAGCACATCAGTAATTTACAATCATTGTATTCCTCAGATTCAAACACAGCAGCAGTGTTATCATTTCCAGATTTATTGGCATCATCTTTTTTCTTTTTATGGCAATCTTTGATAAAATGTCCTACTTTGCTATAATAGAAGCAGGTTTTCTTCTTATCGTTACCATTATTAGATCCTAAGGACTCCTTCTTCTTATCCTTATACTGCTTAAAATTCTTCTTATTTTTGTCATTAACCATCAACACCTCAGCTTTAGAATCAACTTTCTTGTCAGAGTTTTTACCCTTAAACACCTTTAGGGTTTCATTCTTTTCAGTTAAGGACTCAATGATCTTGTGTTTAGTTAAAGATTCATTTCCAAACTGAATAACATCTTTAAAGTTGTCAAACTGAGCAAGCAGGGAGTTAAGAAGAATAACATCGTGGTGATTCTCTTCAATTTTCTCATTACATCTTTCTAAGTCCCGAGTCATCCTAAGAAAATTATCTAAGTTATCATTCAAGGTCAGATTCAAATCCATTTTATAGGTAAATAATCTGCACAGTAAAGATATCCTAGAGGGCATGTACTTAGTCAAGTAAAGAGATTCTAAACCTTCCCATAGAGATTTAGTAGTTTTGAAATTTACCACCTGTCGAGCAACATCATCAGACAATCTGATCATGATTTCTGAATGGGCAATTTCATCCATCTCCAGCTGCCTAGCAGTTGAAGTCTCAGCCATATAATCACCTTTAATGGCTTTAGACACCTTTTCCTTGATCAATATGGCTTTCATCTTCACTTGCCACATTGCAAAGTCAATGGTTCCATCAAATGGCTTCATCCTTATGTTATTGTCTGTCATGGTACCTGAATCAACACACTAGTTAGTCAGGTACTTTTCAGTAGACAAAACAAGATAAAGCACTTCAGTAATTCTTGAATTAACACAATAAACCAAGAAAATCCTCGGGTAACTACTCAGATAGCCTTAGTAATAGAAATATCACCAAGTTATCCCAACTTACAAAGCAAGTAGACTAGATCCTACACAAAAGACCTAGCAAAACCTACATGCAAGTCAAGGGAAGATCAGTCAACAATAACTGAGCGGAAGCAAAATACCAGAAATCAATCAAAGGACCAAAGATCCCTAGAAATGAACTTCTAAGATCACACAAGATCCAGAAAGACACAGAACGAGGGAACCTGGCTCTGATACCAATCTGTGAGACCGATTGATGACAGATCGAACCAAGAATACACACAAGTAATCTTAAGAACACAGGGAAATGTTAACGAGGTTCGGACTCAGCCTACATCCACGTGGCCTCAAGATAGAAAGCCAAATCCACTATGTAAAGGTGAAGGTCTTACAGAGAGCATACAACGTATAACAGATCCAAACACAAAGGCTTACAACTACAGAAACAAGATGCAAGCAAGAGATAGAAGAACCCCCTTTTGCAGTCACCGACAAGACTTTGAACCCTAGCCCCCACTGAGCACCCGAGGTCGCGATCTTAGAGCTTCTCCACTAGCCAAGACCACCGTCTTCAAGCTTGGACCACCAACAGCAAGAGATTTGCTTCGGCGAAGAAGAAGAATCAAGTCAACGTTGATCTCCCTCAAGAACTCTCTCAGATCTCTCTCTCTCTCTTTCTCAGATGAACATTGACGAAGCAGGTAAGAAGTGAGGCGAGAGAATAGGGTTAGAAGCTTATATACCCAAGCTTCTAACAAGACACGCGGAGCCCCGGTTTCCTCCAAGCGGGTCGGGTCGAGTCTTGGGCATCTGTTACAGATATGGGCCTATCCTTCTACTGGACCAACACAAGCCCATTACAACATAAACGAGTTCCTAAGTAAGCTTAAGTACAAGTGATCTGATAAATGGATAATAACCAAACTAATGGAAATTACCCTTACAACGTTAATTTATATTTGTGCTTTCTTCTGTATGTTTTTGTTATCTCAACTCACTATACTCTAGTGGCTGATAGAAAGTTCTTAGCTTGAAATCGGATCAAGTAACCTAGTATGAACTATGATTAAGAAGACTAAGGCTACCCATTGATGGTCAATTACTAATCTTGGTGTGTACTTTTTGAATTTAGTTTCTCTTTTTGTGCTCAAACTTTGATGATTGTTGCTAATTCCCGTTTTTCCAAACCTAAATCTCCATCTATGGTTCATTTTATTGTCTGATTGTTCTTTTTTCTTCACAATTTTGTTTTTGCTTTTGTGTTCAAGCTTTTATGATTCTTGATGATATTTGTTTTTCAATTGTTAAGGTTATCTAGGGTTCAGAATGGATAAGCGTTCAAGTCTTCATTTACTAAGTGAACTTCCGTTGAGCATTATACACACGATTCTAGAATGTATTCCAATCAGAGATGTTGTCAGAACAAGCATCTTGTCAAGGCAATGGAGATACACATGGACTAGTCTTCCTCACCTTGTTTTCGATGATCATTGTGTGAGTCTTTCAGAAGAATTTGAAGATGATCATGAACCCAGGCTGATTAATTTCATTAGCCAAACTCTTCTCCTTCATGATGGACCCATACATAAATTCAAACGCCACCTTTCATTTATGGGAAGTTGTGAGTATATTCATCAGTGGCTTCTTTTTCTGTCTCGGAATCATATTAGGACGTTAATTCTTGCCGTTCATGATTATAACGAGATGTTTACGGTTTACCGTCCACTCCAGTCTATATTCTTTTAAATACTTGACCCATTTAGAGTTATATCATTCCGATCTTCATCCACCGCCTCCGACCTTCAAGGGATTCTTGTGCTTGAAGCGCCTTTTTCTTTATTATTTCAATGGTCTTTCTAGCACCATTGAGAGTCTTGTTGATAATTCTCCTTTGGTTGAGGAATTAATATTAAAAGACTCTGCAAATTCGGAGTTGAGAATTTCTGCTCCAAATTTGAAGTATTTCTATTTAAGAAATCTTCAAATAGAATTATCCTTGTATGCTCCACTTCTTGCCAAAATGTCGATAGGAGGACTACGAGAATTCACTGCCGAATATCTACAGCAGAATAGCTCAGTTTGTAATTTTACCAAGGAGATAATTTTACCAAGCTCCTTGGTGGAATTACTAAACTTGAGGAGTTGAAAGGAGATCTCTCATTCATAAAGGTCAAAATTCATTAAATTATTTATGTTGATTTAATTAAATTCATTCTTATGCTTGCTTGTTTTGTTGTCAGTATTTGAGCATCGGCATTGTTGGAGCCCAGATGTTCGCGATCTCGCAATCAACACCTCGCGAGATCTGACCAGTAATAAATCTTCAAGTACTAGAGACCTCCTTTACGCCAACTGGAACAACAACTTGTAATTCATCTTCATCTGGATTAAAATATGCTTTCTTACGCTGTTCTTCGTGTTCTTCAGCTCCAAAAACACCTGCACAACCAAACCGGAAGGTTGGACCCCCTGATTTGGCTCTCTGACGCCCAAGTCAGTAACGATCACAGGTAAACGAGATTAACACCTTAAATAACACTAGAATGCAGCAAAGTAGAAGAAGATAACGATTAAAGTATACAACCAAAACAATGAAACCTCACGGACCAGCGCAATGGAACAGTAAAATAGTGAAACTCAGCCAAACATCACGATTCACACCTCAAAAGCACGACTACGATACCGAGAGCCAGAATCCAGGTACCGATCATCTGATTCTCTATGAGTAGAGATGAATCGGGACCAATGAGACGATCTCGAGAATGAGGGCTCGTCTCTTGTGTTTCTCTCTTGCTCAAGGGGAATGCTCTCAATTGCCACTGCCCTTTTCTCTCTCCTTTCGGTTAGGATTTATATCCAGGTCGCGGGCCCCACACAATCCGGTGTTATTCTTTATACCTATTGGGCCTCTCATTGGGCCTTTCCGTCTCGATCTCTTCAATGACTTCTTGGGCTCGCGGTTCACCAGACCGTCGCGAACCGGGTTCGTATTCACCGCGAGAACCGGGTCCAACATCCAACCCCCCAAGTCCTCGGCTTCGCGAAGGCAAGGCTTGGGTAACTATTGAAGTCGGGATCTCGAGGGTGTTAGGAGTTTGTTCATTCGCGACGCCTTCTCATTTCATCGCGCTTGTTTTGAATTTCGAATTTTAAATTCGAGACGCTTCGTCTCCCGCGCACTGACACCTTTCAACACGTGTCAACTTTTTGGGTTTTTCCCACTTTCCTATACAAGGCCATCAAATCATATTCTTCCCTTCCTCTCCACTTCGACTGTTCGTATTCCTCTGTAAAAAACCGTCCTTAATAAAATTTCAAGAAATCTTCACTCGTTCAGACAATCTTCAGATTACAAATGGCTGGTAAGTTCTATCTCGAATTCGCTCTTTATTTCGCTTTTCCTACTATATTTACTCGTAATTTTGGCGTTTCCCTGGTATTCCGCCATTGTCGTGCTTTTTTGAAGCTTTTATGCTGGTTTTCATGGAGGTTTAATGGCTTTCTCCGCCCTCCTACTAGCTTTTAGTGGGCGGCGCCGCTTCCTTTTTCATCCTTCTAAACTCGATTTTCTGGGTGTTTTCTTTCTTTAGGACCTGTTTTAAATTATTTAGGGTTCTTGGCGCTTTTCATTTCTTGAGTACTCGTCAGAATGTTCATTTGGACATTCATCCGAGTGTCTCTTCGATTCCTTTCTGGATCTTGTCTTTCTCGTTTTCCAGGGTTTTCCTTGTTTCCCTTTTTTATCGTTCGCGAGGATTTCTTATTGCCCTGGCGTCTCGTATTCTTGCCCTGGAAAACTGACTTTTTCCTTCTTTCCTTCTTTCCCTCTTTTAATTGTTTTCAGGGAAAACTACTAGAAATAAGGATGGCGAAGGCCCTTCTACTTCGCGACCAGATGCGGGTAGTAGGAATAACGATCTTCTCCCTCAGGAACCTGAGGATATAATTATTGGTCGCGTGGAATACGAAAAGTATTATTCCTGGCAAGGCGATCTTCCTCGCATTGAAATCGAGGACTGTTTTAATAAGCCGGTGGGTCGTGTACAGGTCCTGACCCGTCGCGTTCGTTATACGAAAGTCAAGGTCCTCGGGAATCCATTTACGGCTCTTCCTTCTGATCTTCAACTTCGCGATCTTTATGCAGTAGCCGATTCATATCCCTTTCCAGAGGGGACAATTTTTGCCTTGCCATCCTCAGACGGCACTTCTCTTGACGATTATGGTTCTTTCTTCGCGTTGAGTATTTCCTCTCTTAAATTAGGCTTTAGGCTCCCTTTCTCCGACTTCACTAAAAGGCTTTTGAAAGAACTGACATATAGCCCAGCCCAAATGCACCCTAACTTTTGGCGCGCACTCGTTATTTATGTGATGAGATGTCAAGACATTGGAGTAAAACCCAATCCTTGCCATTTTTTCCTTATGTTCCGGACGCAAAGGGCTCCCGAGGAAGAGGGGATGTTCACGGCTGTGAAGAATGGCAGAACTGAGTGGGACGGACCACCCCGGCTCCCGAAGTGGAAAACGGATTGGTTCCTAGTACGGCCTCCACCAGATTCGGGGTTCTCTACTAAAATATCAATGACCGCGACCCAATCTAAATCTGGTGACTGGTCGCAGCCTAAGAAAGATTGCCTTTCTGATAAATTCCATAGCTTTCCTAACCTCATCTCGAAGCGCATATTTCTGGCATGTATTACCCACGAGGTGCTAGCCCAGCGAGGGCTAAGCCTTGAACATCATTACGGTCTTCATGTCTTCACGTAACATTTTATTTGTTTGTTGTTTTCATCTTTTGTCTTTATTTCCCTTTTATAACGCCATGTGCTTATAGATCGATGCTTTCCTATGTTTTTCAGAAAAATGATATTTTTCCAGGCTCCCAACTCTAGAAGGTTCTGACGATTCTTTCGACGAAGAACCGATTAGTGAAATCGCTCTTCCTGCCGCGAAGCCCAAACGTAGAAAGCAGCTTGCGCAGAAGAACAAAGCTCCTTCCAAGAAAAAAGCCCCTTCTACTGGTATCAATATTCGAGAGTCGCCCGCCGAGGCGTCAGAGCCTTTGGCTGACCAGACTATTCCGGTCGTGAGTTCTCCTGTTTCAAGGGGAGCTTCGCTTCCTTCTGGAGCCGATAGGACTCCTTCCTCAAACCGAGGCACTCCTACTGAGAGGGCCTCAGCCATCGCGAGGGGTAAGCGGCCTATGACTCTCGAGGGTCGCGAGGATATCCCTTCTCAGGATTTAGATGAGCTCTTTCCCGAGGAAAAGGTGGTAAGAAAGTTCTTTCACAATGATTATCCTCGTTATCCGGAGATGCCCTCTTGTCTAGAGGGTATCGTTCGCGGTGGTGGAGGTCTTTCCACGCTTAACTTGGCGGTAAGTTTTCACTCCCTGTTATTTTCTCGTAGACTCTTCCCTGGTTGGTTATCATCTTTAGCTCACATTCCTTCTTTATCGCAGTCAATCCTTATCAATGAGGCTGAGGGGCAATAGGCTTTGGCCCTCGAGGACAACCATAAGCAGTTGGAGGAGGATTATGAGAAAGTTCTAGCATTCGGCCATAAGCTCAAAGACTCAAGGGATGAGGCGAGGCATGCTCTGGATAAGGAGAAGAAAAAGAATGCTGACTTGTCAGGATAAGTGGAATGGAGGTTGCTTCCAGAGTAGAGAAGTGTACTCATCACACAGAGTTAGGCCTGATCCGACAGGAAAAAGATATGGCTTTCGCTCAGGGTCGTCGCGAAGGAGCGAAACAGTATGCATCAAGCTTTCGCGGGAAAGATCGTATTAACTTTATTAGCACTGCTCGTGATGTACTGTTGATCACCTCGCTTAGGCGTCAGCTCAAGAAACACCAGGTCCCCAAGTTTCCTTACGATCCATCCGACTTCTGTGGTCTTCCTGCGGAGCTTCCTCCGTATCCCTCTCCTCCCGTCGTAACCTTCATTGACGATGACGCGAGCCTTCTTGAAGGTTGGGTAGTCGAGCCTTATTTGAGAGAAGGTGAAGGGGTTGCTGAAGGGATGGAGTCTCATATTCCCGTGGTTCCCGCTCCCAAGGCGCCCAAAAGAGTTCGGGGCGTGGTTTATTCGGAGATAAGGATGAAAGGGGCTGGGGACCCAATGAAGCGCCCTCGTGTCGAGACAACTGAGGCAGGTGACGGCGACGATATCGTGAATATTGATAGTGAGGAGACCGCTATTGATGAGAATGTCGCGTCAGCTGAGGATGTTGGTGGTGAAAAGGAAGCTCACGATGTGACGATGGATGAAGTTAACAAATACCTGGATATCCCTACCGATCATGTGAATGACGATGCTTGATCTTTCTTCCTTATGATATTATCTTTGTAAGCTCTGGGTTGATGTTACGTACAATGGCTACTTGGAATTTTTGGCAGTTCGCGAACCATGTGTGGTCGCGAGCCTTGGATTATTTTGGGCCTCTTGGGGAGGTCGTATTGTTATTTCTATGTGTGTTTCTGCATTTATTGCTTCTCTCGTTTTCTCAACTACTTTTCTGCTCAACCACTTAATGCATTGATTATGGGTTAGGTGGTTCAACTTGATAAATAGGAGCTTTTACTTTCTTTTCCTTGTTCGTTCTTTTCGAGAGTTTTTATTATGGTTAGGACTCGGCGAACTCGAGAAGGGACTTTGGAAGAGGCTTTCACAATTTCCATGGACTCCTCAGCCATCACTGGTGGATGCCTGGTGGGTGTTTCTTTGCACTCTTCTTTGCACCCTTCTTTTCTTGTTTGTGCTTTAGCCTTCTTTTTATGTACATCGTTTTCCCAGAGAGCATTGTGATCGGCATCTTAGCCATTTTGGTGGTCGAGACCTTATCCTTTGTGTTAACTTTGAACCTTGGGACGTGACATTGGATAAGGTCGGAAGCTCCTATTTTCTGGGTGAAGGTTGGCTCGAGTTTGTAGAGGATCACAATCTTCAGGAGGGGGATGAGGTGACTTTTACTATGTGGCGCGCTAATCCTCCTGAAGTTCCAATCCGAACCGCGGTGTACCAAGTGAAAATTGTTGTTCCTCTTTAGAGTTGGTGTTTTTGAAGTCTTTATGTTATCTTGTAACTCTCCTCCTTCTCCCTCCCCTCATAGTGTTCGCGACGGTGCTTTACATGCTTGTGAACGCTATGCGTGAAATAAGGAGAGAGGATAAATGTAATGATATCTGGCTTTTATTTTTGTTTGCTTTTGAATCGCGATTGTGGTATGAAAACGAGTGCAGGTACTGAAGTAATGAAATTTTTTCAAAGACTTAAGAATATACTAAGTGTTTCTATGCTTCGCGATCCAAAACGAGCATACATGTTTATCACATGGATTGATCTTCTACATAATTGCTTTTGAATAAAAATCACTTAATTTAAACAGAGCAATCCTCAAGAAATCCAGTAGAAAAAGGAATCTTCCGTGTCGCTGGCACCTCTTAAAAACCCTGTGAGATAGTCAATTGTGTAAGTATTTGTTAGCTATGCGTCTCAACTTGTGTGAAATAAGGAGTTCAAGACAACACATATCTTTACCTGATTACTGCATGTATATGAGCCAGTAATAGGGTTTTCAATCGTTCGCGATCGTCTGTTTAGTGTGGGCGAGCATAGGATTTCCTATATACAAAGAATCGGGGTTATACTTTCGTTTGCGTACAAAGCCAAGTAATTTGCATACTCCTTTCGTGATACCTTAGCGGGGGCGTGTTTAGTGCCTTAGGAATTCTATGCTCACGAAACATTGGAGCTTGTGCAGTAGTTCTGGTATCAAAATGAGCCACTGGACTCTATATTGCTCGCGATGGAGAGCTGGGCGATGGTGGGTTTGATGCCCCAGCCTTGTATCGCGACCATATTAGGGTCATTCACCTCTCTTGCTTAAGAATATCTGTCATGAGCAAAGGAGTGGGAACACTATTAGCTTTTCGTGAGATTTCGTAAATCTCGGTGTTGAGCGATAGTTTTACGGTTTGATTTTTACATGAATGTGTTGATCATTCACTGTGTTTCGTGCCTTGATGGGTTGCCGATCCCACCAAGGTCAGGACTTCGTGGTCAAGGTGAGGAGGATGGATGTCGTTACTCGCTCTTGACTGTCACGGCTTCGCGCACTATGGGAGCCTACTTGGGTCCTTTCATAGAGTCGCGGCTTCACAACCTGGACGGGTGCCCTTGGAACCAGCCCAGTGTTATGGCTTCGCGATCTGGGTGGGTGCCCTTGGCCCCAGCCCAGCATCACGGCTTCTGATACGCGGACACTTTGTATAGCGTAACTAGGGGTTATTACATTAGTTTAGGAGTATTATCATATGTGTTTCGAGTCATTATTATGTTCTGAGATATTTATTAAGAAATGAAGAAATGAAGATCAAAACCGAAGAAGATTGAAGACTTGAAGAATGAAGAAGCTTATGCGACGCCAACCGCGATCGCCACTACCATCTAGGCGATCGCCATCATTCAACAGAAGCCATTCGAGAAGAAATTAGCGACCGCGATCGCCAGTCATATATGGCGATCACCATGGAGCGACACAGACCAAGGCAAAGCTTTACATGAAGACCGCGATCGCCAGGCATCTATGGCGATCGCCACAACAAGGCCAAAGACATTCCGAACTTTCCTTATTTTCCTTTGTTTGTTTTATTTCTTTTTCCTTATTTTATTATTTCGTTTAGGATATATTTTTTACCATATATTTTTAGGGTTAATCTCTATTTAAGGACCCTAGTTCTTTCTATCTTTTCCATCATCTTTATCATCAGACAATTTAGTTCTGCAACCATGAGCAAGAACTAATCTCCATTGTTTTACTTAGCGGTTGAAACCTTCAGTTATTAAGTTGTGAGATTTCTAAACTCTTGTTCTTTTCCTATGAGTTTGTATTAATTCTCTTGTTCTTCATCTATTGATTTCTATTAGTTTTGCTAGCTTGATCACCTAGTTTGATTGATAGTTTTCTATTGCTAGACAAGGAATATACGGTGGAATTCCTTGTCATTGTAGCATTCATATCTGCATGATCTGGTAGTTGATTGCTTTTATGAAAGAGAATTGATTGCATGTTAATACTTGACGGTTGTAAGTTATTGCATGCATCCTTATAATTCCTGTGCCCTTTGCTGCTATTTCATCTAATCTTGAGAGGTTTCCCTGATTGTTGAATAGTAAGTATTATCAGGACCGGTTGGCCTACTGATATATTAAAGATTGGAATAGGAACATTCCCTAGGATTGAATAGAACTTGAGATAAATCTATGATCAACTTGATTGACTGTTGTGTGGATACTTGCTAGGTGAAACCCCTTCTCATCATATTCTCACCCAAACTCCCTTTGTTTGATACTTGTTACTTTTGTGTTTCATACAATCAAAAACCCCCTGGTTACTTGTTACTTGTTCACTAGTTGATATTTCACTTGACTGCATTGATCTGGTGTTTTGATTCCCTTGGGTTCGACCTCTACTTACTTGCTATACTCTAGTTAGTGTTTAGAGTTTATTTCTTTGATTTGGCACTACGACTTTAGCCTCATCAAATTTGGCGCCGTTGCCGGGGAATTGAATTATTCCAATTTTGTGCTAATTGTGAAATTATCAACTGTTTGGTGTGAACCTTTATGGTTCAGACCCGTGCTACTGATTCATCTCTTGTTTCCTTTGACCCAGAGATAGAAAGGACGTTCCTTCGGAACCAAAGAGCAGCTCTGAACCAAGAGAACGAGATGGGTGATCGACATGGACCGCCATTGCCTACTATGAGGCAACTCACTGCCCCAGACTTAAACCAACAACCTTTGGCAGTGAGGTTTCCTGAGATTGAAGAAGGTGTGAATTTTGAATTAAAAGCTGGTTTAATTCATGAGCTTCCACACTTCCATGGCTTAGCGGGAGAAGATCCCAACAAACACTTGGCTCAATTCCATGCCATATGTTCTAGTATGAAGCCAAGAGGTGTTACTGAGGAGCAGGTCATGCTGAGAGCTTTTGGATTTACTCTGAAAGACGCTGCGAATGATTGGCTCTATTATCAAGCTCCAGGGAGTATTGATACATGGGCTAAAATGAAAAAGGTCTTTTTAGAGAAATATTTTCCAGCTACAAAACTGAGCAACTTAAAGAAGGAAATCACGAATCTTCAACAACACTCAACTGAGAGTCTCTATGAATATTATGAGAGATTCAAGAAGCTTTGCTCAAGCTGCCCATTCCATAGTTATACTGACCAAGATCTCCTTATGTACTTATTTAGTGGCCTGATTGATGAGGATCGTCGAATGGTGAATGCATCCTGTGGAGGTAACTTTTTAAGATTGACTATACCTCAGGCTACTGAAATGTTTGAGGAATTAGCTGAGAGCTCAAGGCAGTTTGGTAGCAGGCAAAGAACACAGTCAGTAAGTTCACTTGATCCCGCTAAAATTCAAAGTGATATGAATGAACTGAAAGATATGATGAAGGCTTTTATGCTGCAAAGTGGTGGTCAACAACTCCAAGAGCCGAGTGCTGAGGTAAACGCTGTTGGTGGATGGCAACCAAGGCCAAGGTATGATTCTCATAATATTAATTATCAGCAACCTAGACCTCAGAATTCTATGACTGTTGAAGATATGATCAAGTCCTTAGCTCAAACTGTGATGCAACAAAATGCTAGAATGGAATCGAGTATCCAAAATCTTGAAAATCAATTAGGACAGATTGCTCAAGCTGTGAGTAAATTAGAGGCCAGGGAACAGGTAAGAAACCCGAGAGAGAACGTCAGTGCAATGTTCTTGAGGAGCGGAAAAACTTTAAATGACTGTTCTGTGCCAAAACCGCGATCGCCAGATCTGAGTGGCGATCGCCATGAGATTACAGAGAGCAACACAGGGTCTGCATCGCGACCGCGATCGCCATATGGCGATGGCGATCGCCATTCCATTCCAGAAGCTGAGGTGCAAAATCATCCGCGACCGCGATCGCCAGTTGTTGATGGCGATCGCCAGGAGCCCCCTGAGTACATTGACGATTATGTTCGCCCAAATTTTCCACCTCTATCCTCTCAGAAGCCTGTTGCCCCCTTTCCTGAGGCATTGAAGGATACTCGAAGGCTGGAGAACGACAACGAAATCTTCGAAACCTTTAGTAGGTGTGAGGTAAACATTCCTTTGCTCAAACTTGTTAAGAGTATTCCTAGATTTGCTAAGTTTTTGAAAGAAGTTTGCACTATCAAAAGAAATCAAAAACTGAAAGGAAAGAAGAAAGTTGAAATAAGTGAACAAGTTTCTGCAGTGTTTTGAAAACGCATGCCTAAGAAATGTGGTGATCCCGACATATTTAGCATTCCATGTGTGATTGGTGAAACTAAATTTGACAAAGCCATGCTAGATTTAGGTGCATCAATCAATGTTTTGCCTTACTCTTTGTATGAATCACTAGGCTTAGGACCCTTGCATAAAACAGGAACTGTTATTCAACTTGCTGATAGGTCTACTGTGTACCCGAAAGGGGTTGTTGAGGATGTCCTTGTTATGGTTGGTGATCTGATTTTTCCTGCTGATTTCTTTGTGTTGGATATGGAGCATGCTAATAATGTCACACCTATACTGTTAGGTAGACCTTTCATGAAAACAGCACAAACGAAAATTGATGTTAATAGTGGGACTCTCTCTATGGAGTTTGATGGAGATAAGGTAGAATATAATATTTATGACATGGATCCCATTGATAAGAATTCTCTATGTGCTATTGATGTGATTAAGCCTACTTGTAAGGATGAATTGCAACCTGTTTTAAAGAATCTCTTAGAGCCCCCAAAAGTAGATGCTGTTTTGTCTACTAATATGTCGGAGTATCAGGCTAAGCCAGAGCCTAAAGGTAAGCTCTCTCCACATCCTTTGGGCAATCGCCCTCCATTACTGACCTCGCCAGGCGAGATACCATTGATGTCTAGTGTGCAGGCACTTGACATTGAACTGATATTCTCTTGCATTAGTGCCATTCCTATGCTTATTTTCCTTGTTTTGTTTTATCTCTTTCCTTTTCTTATTTTCCTTATTTTCGTTTAGGATATTTATCTTTTACCATATATTTTTAGGGTTAGTCTCTATTTAAGAACCCTAGTTTTATCATCTTTTCTATCATCTTTTCCATCAGACAATTTAGTTCTGCAACCATGAGCAGGAACTAATCTTCATTGTTTTACTTAGCGGTTGAAACCTTCAGTTATTAAGTTGTGAGATTTCTAAACTCTTGTTCTTTTCCTATGGGTTTGTATTAATTCTCTTGTTCTTCATCTATTGATTTCTATTAGTTTTGCTAGCTTGATCACCTAGTTTGATTGATAGTTTTCTATTGCTAGACTAGGAATATACGGTGGAATTCCTTGTCATTGTAGCATTCATATCTGCATGATCTGGTAGTTGATTGCTTTTATGAAAGAGAATTGATTGCATGTTAATACTTGACGGTTGTAAGTTATTGCATGCATCCTTATAATTCTTGTGCCCTTTGCTGCTATTTCATCTAATCTTGAGAGGTTTCCCTGATTGTTGAATAGTAAGTATTATTAGGACCGGTTGGCCTGCTGATATATTAAAGATTGGAATAGGAACATTCCCTAGGATTGAATAGAACTTGAGATAAATCTATGATCAACTTGATTGACTGTTGTGTGGATACTTGCTAGGTGAAACCCCTTCTCATCATATTCTCACCCAAACTCCCTTTGTTTGATACTTGTTACTTTTGTGTTTCATACAATCAAAACCCCCCCTGGTTACTTGTTACTTGTTCACTAGTTGATATTTCACTTGACTGCATTGATCTGGTGTTTTGTTTCCCTTGGGTTCGACCTCTACTTACTTGCTATACTCTAGTTAGTGTTTAGAGTTTATTTCATTGATTTGGCACTACGACTTTAGCCTCATCAGTGGGTCTCAACTTGAATCTCAACATAAGCCCTTTCTAACATGGCCTGGTAAGACTGCTCTTGTTTCCTGTAAAGGTGCTTCTTGAATTCGCTTATGTCTGCCAATCCGTTTAGGAACGCGACTCTAGCGGTCTTGTCATCAAAATCATCAGCCTCTAAAACCATCAGCGAAAATCTCTTCACATACTCCTCAAGACTTTCACCTGCCTTTTGCTTGATCCCGACCACTTCCTACATAGTGATTTTTCTCTTTTTCGAAGAGCCAAAATGTAGCAAAAACCCTTTCTCGATGTCCGCGAATCAAGAAATGCTCCTGGGAGGCTGATTTAACATCCATGTCATGGCCGTATCAGCGAGTGTTCCCGGGAAGCCTTTGCACATAGTGGCCTCGTCAGGTCCCCTCACGATCATGGCATACTTGTATCGCGTAAGATGCTCCTTAGGATCCTCTTTACCAGTGTACTCTTTGATAGTCGGGAATCTGAAGTCCGGCAACGGAGGGGCTCTGATGATGTGCTCTGCAAAAGCTGTGGGATCGAACATGGTCGAGAAATTGAGTGGAGGGTTTGCATGGTAAGCAGGGTTCTGGTATACGTCGCGATTATAGCTTGGGGCACCATAGTGGTCGCATTGCCCATACACGGGGTAATATGCTTGACCTCGACCATCGTAGCGACTACCATGCTGAGAGTTGTAATGCTCTTGGTGACTCATCGGGGCCTGATTTAGATCAAACCCTCCATGTCTGGCCTCGCGGACAGCATTCCTTCCTCTTGGCATCCTGGAGACTGAAACCCTGTCGTCAGGGTTAACTTCGGTCACCTGTTCATCGAGGATAACTTCTCGTTCCTCGCGATAAGCCTGCTCATCGCGAGGCTCGACTCTCTGATTGGCTGCGTTCTGGGCAACTGGGGCGCCCTGTGCCACCCAAGCGTTGAAAAGTGCGTTCTGCTCCCGCGGAATAGTGATGAGGTCAGGTTCTTCCTCGTCTACGCGAGGGAGAATCGGGTTAAGAGCATTTTGAGTGCCGGGACCCGCTTGTAACAGGGTGTTGTTCGCTGTGCCGCTTCTACCAGTATCGCCCATGATACTGTCCTTCGCGAACTGATTCTTGAGATTTCAAAGGGAACTAGCTGCGCGAGGAGGTCCCCACGGTCGGCGCCAGTGTTGCAGCCCAGATGTTCGCGATCTCGCAATCAACACCTCGCGAGATCTGGCCAGTAATAAATCTTCAAGTACTAGAGACCTCCTTTACGCCAACTGGAACAACAACTTGTAATTCATCTTCATCTGGATTAAAATATGCTTTCTTACGCTGTTCTTCGTGTTCTTCAGCTCCAAAAACACCTGCACAACCAAACCGGAAGGTTGGACCCCGTGATTTGGCTCTCCGACGCCCAAGTCAGTAACGATCACAAGTAAACGATATTAACACCTTAAATAACACTAGAATGCAGCAAAGTAGAAGAAGATAACGATTAAAGTATACAACCAAAACAATGAAACCTCACGGACCAGCGCAATGGAATAGTAAAATAGTGAAACTCAGCCAAACATCACGATTCACACCTCAAAAGCACGACTACGATACCGAGAGCCAAAATCCAGGTACCGATCATCCGATTCTCTATGAGTAGAGATGAATCGGGACCAATGAGACGATCTCGAGAATGAGGGCTCGTCTCTTGTGTTTCTCTCTTGCTCAAGGGGAATGCTCTCAATTGTCACTGCCCTTTTCTCTCTCCTTTCGGTTAGGATTTATATCCAGGTCGCGGGCCCCACACAATCCGGTGTTATTCTTTATACCTATTGGGCCTCTCATTGGGCCTTTCCGTCTCGATCTCTTCAATGACTTCTTGGGCTCGCGGTTCACCAGACCGTCGCGAACCGGGTTCGTATTCACCGCGAGAACCGGGTCCAACAGGCATTGAATTCTGTCAGAGCTTCGTGGTGTTTAATCACCTAAGGTTCATTAAATTGTGTGTGGATTTTGATGATACGAAAGTGAGAACTGTTCTTGTTCGTCTCATTACAGGCGCCCCAAATCTACACAAGCTTAAAATCATAGTAAGTGATGATAGATATATTCATAATTATTTGAACTGTTTTTTTTACTCGTGTTTAATTTGTGCAGAGTTGTTTCACTAGAAAAAATGCAGCAGAGGCTGATGGTGAATATTTGTGGGATCCGGCATGTGCATCCAATTTCAGATTTGAGAGGCTCAAAGTATTCGAGATGGAGGATATTCGTGGTGTGCTCCATGAGATGAGATTCATCAAATTCTTGGTAGAAATTTCTCCAATGTTGGAGAAGATGACCTATAAACCATGTCCAGGTCTTACTACTGAGGTGTTACTAAAGGCAATGGTTGAGTTGTTCAGGTGGCGTCCGGATTCAGCAAATGCCGAGTTCTCGATCAACGGGAGTTGAAAGCTTTCTCTTTTATCCATAGATGATTCTTGTTAAATTTTATACACTGCAAGTTTGAGGTGTTATTCATGCTCACCTCCATTTATGATGCTTTGTTCTGTGGACTGTATTTAAGCATTGGCATTGAATCATGGCACCATTTCTTGAGGTGAATGAATTTTGATGGTATAACAGAGACATGGCTTAATCAAGTAATGAAGTTTATGTTACATTCTATGAGATCAACTGATGACAGCCTTCTTGATTTCCTAACCAATTGACACTGTATTTCGATTTTGATATACAATTTTATAAGTGAAAAGTATTATTTTTAATTTTTTATACAATTTTTAAGAATATAAAGTATAGTTGCCTATGTAAGCGACGAAAAAGGTACACTTATCACTTATACAATTCTTGTGCTTGAAGTGCCTTATTCTTGATCAAGTTCATGTTTCCTCTAGCACAATTGAAAGTCTTGTTGCTAATTCACCTCTTCTTGAGAAGTTAACATTAGGCAAGAAGAGGTGAATTAGCAACAAGACTTTCAATACCATATCCTAGTGGTAGGTGAGGGGAAGGAGGGATTAGGGGCTGGTTCCGGGAATGGTGGGATTAGCTCGGAGGGTGAGGGAGTGGACGGTAAGCAACCAGCTTCGTAGACACGTGGTGTGTGCTATACAAGCGCAGAAGAAGTGGAGTAAGACGACTGCTCCTTCCCGCTACTCTGAGAGGACCCGGGGACACAAGCCCAAGGTGTCCCAATGATTGTCGTCTCCTGGAATGTGCGAGGGCTTTGCCAAGCCCTGAAACAAAATGGCGTTGGAGGTGTCATTCGTGAGGTTGATGCTAAGGTGTGTGGGCTTTTTGAGACCAAGTGTGGGGGTGTCCGCATTGAGAGTGTGGCTAGCCGGGTTGCTCCGGGATGGGACTTTGTGGACAATTTTGCCCTGGACCCACGGGCTCGTATCTTGGTTATGTGGGATCCGTTGTGTGTTGATTTGAGTGTCATTACCATGTCTGTTCAGCACATTGGGTGTGCTATGACATGCAAGACGACTGGTGAGAAGTTTGGGGTCTGCTTTGTCTACGGGCTTCATAGTGTGGTGGCGCGCCGGGGCATTTGGGACAGTGTTGATGAGTTGGTTGAGCTGCATGATTTACCATGGCTGATTATGGGGGACTTCAATTGTGTCATGGCTGAGCATGAGAGAGTTAACGGGCGTCCAGTTTCGCACTATGAGTGCAAGGATATGATTGATGCGTGTAGGAGACATGGGCTTGTGGACGCGCCGAGCACTAGTTCTAGTCCTTTCACTTGGACGAACAACACAGTGTGGAGCCGTATTGATCGTGTTCTGACTAGCTCGTCTTGGGTTAACTCTGGATTTCATTGCCGCTCCAGGTTCCTTGAGAAGTGGCACATCTCGGACCACAAGGTGGGTGTTGTGTCTTTGTTGAGGGATTTTGGGAAAGGGAAGAAATACTTCAAGTTCTTCAATATGTGGGCTGATCACCCTAGGTTTTCTGAGGTGGTTGAGGAGGGTTGGACTACGGTTGAGAGAGGCACTTTCCAGTTCAGGTTGGCCAAGCTTCTGCAGGGATTGAAGAGACCTCTAAAGGGGCTCAACAACAAGGAGTTTGGCCACATTTCCAGGCAGGCTGCTGATGCCAATAGGGAGCTTGCTCGGGTCATTGCTTGTTTGAGTGAGTCTACGGATTCTGTGGATGGCAGGAGAGAGGTTGAGGAGGCCAAGGCCAAAGCCAAGAGGCTTAACAAGGCTGAGGCTTCCTTCCTTGGCCAGCAGGCCAAGGCCAAGTATACCCTCCATGGGGATCGGTGTACTAGGTACTTCCACTCGCTTATGAAAGCGAATGGCAAGAGGAACCACATTGCTTCTATTTGCAAGGCTGATGGGACCAGAACCAAGTCCTCTAAGGAAGTTCATGACGAGTTCATTGGCTTCTTCAAGAGTCTTTTTGGTTCTGAGATTGGGGTGGTGCTTCCCAGTGCCACTGATTTTGCCCAGGGACCGTTGGTCAGTGCTGAGGAGGCTTCTATGCTGGTTGGGGCTGTGTCCAATGCTGAGATCAAGGAGGCTATTTGGGGTATTGGGGTGGACAAGGCACCGGGGCCCGATGGCTTCAATGCCAAGTTCTTCAAGACCACTTGGGACATCACTGGGGCTGAGGTCTGTGCGGCGATCAAGGAGTTCTTTGCTTCGGGGAAGCTTCTGAAGTCGTTCAATCACACCATCGTTTCTTTGATTCCTAAGGTGGAGGAGCCGGATCGTGTGGAGAATTTTAGGCCCATTTCCTGCTGTAATGTGGTCTATAAGATCATCTCCAAGATTATGACTTCCCGCCTTAGTATGATTTTAGGGACTTTGGTGGATCAGGCTCATAGTGCTTTTGTTGGGGGAAGACTCATGTCAGACAACATCTTTCTGGTTCAGGAGCTGCTCAGACGCTACAATGTGACTAGGGACACCCCGCGGTGCTTCCTTAATGTGGACCTCGCCAAGGCTTATGATTCGGTTTCTTGGGACTTCCTGCGCTTCACGCTTGGCCATCTTGGTTTCCCGCCCAAGTTTATTTCTTGGGTGATGGAATGTGTTTGCTCTCCCACCTACTCCATCAAGGTTAATAAGGGCATTCATGGTTTCTTCCCGAGTAAAAGGGGCCTTAGGCAAGGGGATCCCTTATCCCCTCTCCTCTTTGTCCTATGCATGGAGATGTTCTCCCGCTTAGTCAAGAAGGAGACCTCCTGTAGTTCTTTCCACTTCCATCAGCACTGTGAGAGCACCAGACTCACTCATTTGACTTTCGCTGATGATGTGGTCATGTTCTGTAGGGGAGATAGGGGGTCTACTGATGTGCTTCTGGGCTGCCTCCGGAAGTTTGAGGTTATGGCTGGGCTGAGTGTGAATGTGGGAAAGTCGTCTATGTTCTTGGCTTCGGTTGAGGATCCTGTGAGCTCTTCCCTGATTGAGGCTTCTGGTTTCAGAGTTGGTACCTTCCCGTTCAGGTATCTGGGGATCCCTATCAACCCCCATGGTCTCAGGAGTTTGGACTTCAAGCCTCTGCTTGACAAGATCAGTAACTACCTCACTGCATGGACTAAAAAGTCTATCTCTTTTGCTGGGAGGCGGGAGCTGATTGCGTCGGTATTACAGGGGGTCGAGGGATTCTGGTTGTCTATCTTGCCCATTCCTGTGGGTGTTCGGAAGAGTCTGATTAGCATGTGCCGGGGCTTCATGTGGAGGAGGCCTAAGGTGAGATGAGATGAGGTGTGCAAGCCAAAGAAGGAAGGGGGCCTCGGTCTCCTTGATATTGGTATTTGGAACCAGTGTTTCATGATCAAGCACTTTTGGCACATCCTTAGCCAGAGGGATAGTATGTGGACTCGCTGGATTCATCATAGGTACCTAGGGGTTGTTGGGCCGCTTGAGTGGACTGTGCACAAGCGTGACTCTCCGTTGATCAAGGGTATTCTGCATGCTCGGGACATGGTTGTTCAGCTTGATAGTAGAGTTCTCAATGTCGAGGAGTCTCTCTTAGAGTGGTGCAAGCTCGGCCACTTTAAGGTTTCCTTGGCGTATGAGGCTCTACGCACGAAGCGGCCTACTGTCAGATGGTATAGAGAGGTGTGGGCTAGACACAACACGCCCAAGCATATGCTCCTTCTTTGGTTGGCTAACCTCGGGAAGCTGTCTACGTATGATCGCCTGTCGTTCCTGGACGTTCACCCGGGGTGTCGGATGTGTGGGGCTGCTCTGGAGGACCATAAGCACCTGTTCTTCGACTGCCCTTACTCAGCTACCATTTGGAGAGAGGTCAGAGTCAGATTTGGGATACCGGCTACTGCTTCGTCGATCAAGTCTTCTCTTCGCTGGCTTCGGAGGCGCGCTTCTACTCGTGACTGTCTCGCCCATGCTCAGGTATGTTCCCTTTCCTCTACTGTTTATTACTTATGGCATGCTCGGAATTCTCTTATTTTTCAGGGCAACCAGATTCCTCGGGAGGACATTGTGCGCTTGATTTTTGTTAGTGTTTTTAGACTTTTGCATGAACGTTTCCCGCCTTGCATGGTTATGGGTTTGTAGTTTGTTTATTTGGTTGTTTGTTCGTTTTTGTTTGTTTGTGTTTGTTTGGACTTTGTTTACTTTGATATTTTGTGTGCTTTTGTTTTGTGTAGTTTGGAGGGTCTGTGTACGCTTCCATATACACCTGGTTTGGTTTTTGTGTAGCTTGGACGGCTTGTTTGCCTCTCCATATGCACTTTATCTTGGTTTGTGTAGATTGGATGGCTTGTTTGCCTACCCATATGCACCTTGCACACAGTTTGGAAGGCCTACGTGTCTCTCCAAGTGTGTTTTGTTTATTGCTTTGAACTGATTTGTGTACTGTTTCGTTACCCTCTTTTGTAGGGTCATATTTATAAAATTTAACCGAGGGTACCGTCCCTCTTTAAACCAAAAAAAACATTAGGCAACTACAGAGGATTAGAGTTGAGAATCCGTGCTCCAAATCTGAAGAGTCTTTGTCTATTTGGTGTTTACTATGATATATGTGTGTATGCTCCACTTGTGGTTAAAATGTCAGTATTGTTGGAACTGATTTTTTACTGGACTTCCGGGCACTTTTCCGGTGGGCTGCGGTCACCGGTTGTGCCGGATTATGGGAGTGTTGGCTTCGTCTCCACGAGAACTACGACGTAGTGTACTCACACGTCAAAATCGGGTTCAGTTTGAATGAGAAATGAAGGCTCGAAGTTGGTTGCTTGTCTGAACAATTTTGTGAGCCGAATTTGATTTGGGGTTTTGTCCCACATCGAAAATTGGGGAAAAAGTCGAAGGGTTTATATACCCCAAACCCCTTGGTAAGCCCTTGGGAGAGGTATGGAGAGAGGACCCGGGGGGCCCTCGCGCGGTCCGTCCGTCCGTCCGTCCGTGGCCCGTGATCTTGTGGTCTTGTGGAATAGGCCGTAGGCTCAAGCAGCTTAGCTTCTCTTTTTGAAGTGGGCTGGATCTGAAAGTTTTGGGCTTCCAGATTAGGTTTTGGACTGCCTCGTTGGGGACGCCCAACTAAGTCAGCAACAACCTCCACGATCTGCTCCACTTCCTCCACAACTGATTCCACCTCGTTGGTGTCGTCAGAACCGAAATCTCCTCCTCTGTAACAACCCAGACTCTTTTTTAAGAGAAGTCTGGTTCTCATTCTCTGGATCCGAAATTACACAGCAATCTCCCATCTCTTCTCTTCTTCTCCTTCTCTGAGAGTACAGCGCAGAACAGTGGTTCGTTGGCTTCTGTTTTTTTATTGTGCAAACCAGAAGAATTCGTAGTTGTATCCTGGGATTCTCAACGTCGGTAACCGTCACATATACGGGGCGTTACAGAATTAAGGAAATAGATTCTTTCTCGACTCTACGCAACAGATTCGTCTTCAACACTTCGGTAAAACTCTTTCTTAATTCTGTTCTTTAGTTTATTCTTTACAGATTGTTCAAACAACGGATTTCAGGTCCTACAATCTTAATTCTATAACATTTTATCATGTCGCTAACAATCTGTTTGAGTTTTAAAGGAACAAAAAGTTGCATCCCGAAGAAAATTGTATGTACTGCGTACAGTTTCGGATTTGTGTTCAGATTCGAGTAAAAGCGAAAAAAATTATTTTTTAATAATTCTGAAGTTGCTGTTGCATTACAGAACCGGGTTGCTGTTGTATTACAGAACCGAAAAATTGTGCTTACAGTTCACAGATTTTTGATTATGTATTTACAGTTTGCAGAATCTGTGTTTTACAGTTCGCAGTTTTCAGATCTGTTTTACAAATTCGTGATTTCTGGAAAAAAAAAAATTACAGTTCGCAGAAATTCAGTTCTGTTTTACAGATTCGTGATTTCTGGAATTTTTTAAGTTCGCAGAAATTCAGTTCTGTTTTACAGATTTGTGATTTCTGAAATTTTACAGTTCGCAGAAATTTAGTTCTGTTTTACAGTTCGTGAATTCTGGAATTCTTTTTAATTTCGCAGATTTTCAGTTCTGTATTTGCAGAATCGTGAATTACTGGTTCTGAGTTTACAGATTCACAGATTTTGGTTCTGTATTTTTTACAGTTCGCATATTGCTGGTTTCTGCATTTACAGTTTGCAGAAAAACTGTGTTTAATTTTTAGATTTCAAAAAATTTGTATTGCAGAGTTACTTCTAAGTCATTCTAATATTTGTTTGTCTTATTGAACAGATACAATGACAAACGGAAATGAGAAAACTGTTGCTGAAGCTGGAAAGGTCACTGGGTCGCCCCGAATTCAGTTTGGGACTATGCCTCTCGATCAGGCTCAGATACTTGAAAGGGTTCAAGTTCAGAACAGTCCGGGTCATGAGAGTCCGGCTAAGAAGAGTCCGATCAAGGAAACCCCCCCGGTCGTCCAAGTGAATCTGCCAACAGTGCCTCTTCATCCGGCTGAAACGAGTCATCTGGCTCAAGCTCTTCATCCGGGTCAAATGAGTCATTCGGGTCAAATGAGTCATTCGGGTCAAATGAGTCATCCGGGTCAAATGAGCCATCCGGGTCAAATGAGCTATCCGGGTCAAACGAGTCATCCGGGTCAAACGAGTCATCTCATGGATCTGTCCGATGTTCAGTTGCCTCATCTGTATGTTCCCCACAAGCCTTATGTGACAACTATGCCGAACACAATCCATGCTGGGATCCTACCCAAAAAATTTGACGGGAAAGAGTTCAAAATATGGTCTCAGAAGATGGAGTTCTTCCTGAGCATGCTAGGTCTGGACAAGTTCTTAAAGGAGGGGAAACCTAGGTTCTCCCCACATGACACTGACGCCCTATCTGATTGGGCGAAAGGGGACTATGCATGCAGAGGATATCTTACTCATCGCATGATTGACTCGCTGTACAAGGTCTACTGTAACCATAATACCGCTAAGGAATTGTGGGATACTTTGACAAAGAAGTACAAGACGCAGGATGCTGGCTCAGAGATAGCGGCAGTAGCAAAGTTTCTGAACTACAAGATGGTAGATTCAAAGTCAGTCGTGGAACAGGTTGAAGAACTACAACTGATCGTCCATGAAGTGATCTCGGAAGGAATGACCATCTGTGAGGCTTTCCAGGTAGGTGCCATCATTGAGAAGCTTCCTCCATCCTGGGAGCAATTCAAGGTCTACTTGTTGCTGAAACAAAAGGCAATGAGGATTGAAGACTTGATCGCGAGGCTTCGGGTCGAGGAAAATAATAAGAGGGCCAATCAAGTTGGGCTTTCTAACAAGGCAAACCTGGCTGAGCATCGAGACAAGGGGAAGAACAAGAAGTTTCAACCTCAAAACACCACAAACTTCAAGAAGCAAGGAGCAAAGAAGTTCAGTGGAAAATGCCACAAGTGTGATAAGGTTGGTCACAAGGCAGAAGAGTGTCGCAGCAAGCCCGACAACAGAAGAGACAAAGGGAAGAAGTCTCAAGCCAATTTAGCTGAAAACTCGCTGACAGCAGACGACCTGTGTACGAAAGAATTTGATCTCGGGGACTCTTCTCAACAAGAATGGGTTATGTGTCAAGTTTGTGTCTGATAAGTTAGTTCTTTCTAAGAATGGGATTTATGTGGGGAAGGGTTATGTGAAGGATGGGCTGATCAAAATGAATGTAATGACAGTCCTTCCGAAAAAGGTTGTAACTGATGTTTCAGTGAATGAGAATAATCCTATTGCTTATGTCGTTGAGTCTTTTAATATTTGACATGAAAGATTGGGACATGTTAATTATAAATCTATAAGTAGACTACTAAGCATGAACATGATTCCAAAATGCAAAACAAGTAAAGACAAATGTGAAGTATGCGTACAAGCGAAACTCACAAAAACGCCATCACCCCATGTAGAAAGAACAACCGGACCTCTAGGACTAATTCACACTGATTTATGTGATTTAAAGTTTGTGCAAACTAGAGGCGGTAAGAAGTACTTTGTAACCTTTATAGACGATTGCACACGATATTGTTATGTATATTTGTTACATAGCAAAGATGAAACTTTGGAAATGTTTAAAGAATACAAGTTGGAAGTTGAGAACCAACTTAGTAAAAAGATTAAAATGATCTGAAGTGATAGAGGAGGCGAGTATAGTGAACCATTTAATGCATTCTGTAGAGAACATGGAATCGTTCATCAAACTATTGCGCCTTACTCACCTGAATCTAACGGGATTGCGGAACGAAAGAACCGAACTCTCAAAGAAATGATAAATGCAATGCTGCAAGAATCTGGGTTACCCCAGAACATGTGGGGGGAAGCGCTGCTAACCTCCAACTACATTCTCAACAAAATACCGCATAAGGTGACTGGAAAGACGCCTTATGAGTTGTGGAAAGGTAATGTACCTTCATACAAATACCTCAAAGTGTGGGGGTGCCTGGCAAAAGTGGCGGTGCCACCCCCTAAGAAGGTCTCAATAGGACCAAAACCGTTGATTGTATCTTCATCGGGTATGCACACAATAGTAGTGTGTATCATTTCTTGGTATACAAGTCTGATATACCAGATATACATGCAAATACAATAATGGAATCAAGAAATGCATCCTTCTTCGAAAACACGTTCCCGTCTAAGGATAAAGAAAATCCGAAACGGACTCGTGAAGAAGGCGAAGCAAGCACTTCTGTTCAACCAATAGAAGAGGACAATGATGAACCTAGACGTAGCAAAAGAGCTAGAAAGGAAAAATCATTCGGTCCGGACTTTGAAATGGCTTATCTCTTGGAAAATGAACCTAGAACATTCAAATAAGCCATGTCCACACCAGATGCACCTGCTTGGAAGAAAGCGGTGAAAAGTGAAATCGACTCCATTATGCAAAATCATACATGGGAGTTAGCTGAGTTGCCATCAGGCTCGAAAGCTCTTGGAAGCAAATGGATTTTCAAAAGAAAATTGAAAACCGATGGCTCGATAGATAAGTACAAGGCTAGGCTTGTGGTGCAAGGATTTAGGCAAAAAGAAGGCTTGGATTTCTTCGACACCTATTCTCCAGTAACAAGAATAACTTCAATAAGAATGCTAATAGCCATTGCAGCTATACGCAATCTAGAAATACATCAAATGGATGTAAAAACAGCTTTTCTGAATGGAGAGCTAGAAGAGGAAATTTATATGAAACAACCCGAGGGTTATGTTGTCCCTGGACAGGAACACAAAGTGTGTAGACTTGTGAAATCCTTATATGGACTAAAGCAAGCTCCTAAGCAGTGGCACGAAAAATTTGACCAAGTAATGATGTCAAATGGTTTCAAAATAAATGAATGTGACAAGTGTATCTATGTCAAGGAAATTCCAAAAGGATACATTCTGTTGTGCCTATATGTGGATGACATACTCATCATAGGTAGCAACAATGACATGATCAAACAAACCAAGAACATGCTTAACAGAAAGTTTGACATGAAAGACTTGGGACTAGCGGATGTGATCTTAGGGATCAAAATCTTTCGACATTCGGAAGGAATAGTCTTGTCTCAATAACATTACGCTGATGCGGTACTTGAGTGATTCAAGAACCATTCAAATGGGATTGCAAAAAGTCCGGTGGACCCACATCTCAAACTGAAGAAAAACTCGGGTAATGGCATATCACAGTTAGAGTATGCTCGTATGATAGGAAGTCTTATGTACTTGACAAACTGTACAAGACCAGACTTAGCACATGCTGTCAACGTACTGAGTAGATATACCAGTAATCCATGACACAATCACTGGAAAGCAATAACTCGAGTATTGAACTACTTGCGACATACTCGGAGTTACGGGTTGCACTATGGAAGATATCCAGCCACTCTGGAAGGCTATAGCGATGCTAACTGGATATCAGATTCAAAGAACTCAAAATCCACCAGTGGGTATGTATTCACGCTGGGTGGTGCAGTTGTATCATGAAAATTTTCAAAACAAACGTTATTGTCCAGATCCACAATGGAATATGAGTTCATTGCTTTAGACAAAGCAGCTGAAGAAGCAGAATGGCTTCGAAACTTTATGGCGGATATTCCTTTGTGGGAAAAACCAGTGCCAGCTTTAGGTGTACACTGTGATAGCCAATCGGCTATCTCTCGGGCACTGAACACAATATATAATGGTAAGTCTCGCCACATAAGACGACGACATAAAACCATAAGACAATTACTCTCAACTGGTGTAATCTCAATAGATTATATCAAGTCAGCTGACAACCTAGCAGATCCGTTCACTAAAGGATTGTCAAGAGAGCAAGTCGTAAAGTCATCTAAAGGAATGGGGTTAAAGCCCATGACTAAAGAGGATGCTTGATGGCAACCCTACCTAAGTGATTGTAGATCCCAAGAAATAGGTTCAAGGGGAAAACAAATTCAAGTCGAATCTAGAAGAGCACTTGGAGATATTATATCTTCTTCCCCAGTTCCTAGGATGATAAAAGTGCAATGGAAAAGTAGAGGTTAAGCATTTGCTTTTAATGATTCCATAAACTTTGAAAGAACAAAGTAGGGTATAAGTAATACCATTTATGGTCAATCACCTTATGAGTGTGAAATGGGGTTGTTTCTAGGAGAAAGAAGAGAGGTTGCTTTCTCCAAGTTCACTCATGAATAACCAGGGATGTTCACGGCCAAAATGCACACAATCAAGAACCTAGTATTGTGAGAAGATGAAACTGTGTGATAGTTATTGTCTAGGTTTACGTCAAAGTCCGGGTGGTTCAAGACATCATGTTCACTACCTGGTCGAGTAAATCCGATAGCTACTCACAATGGGTGGTTCAAAGCTGAAAAACGCCACCAGCTCAGATGCAATGATTCTTCGCCTGTACTCTCAAAATTTCTGTCTGTCTTAACTTCATTTTTTAATTACACCAAGTTTCCGCTAGTTTTACTAATCTTGAGGAATTAAATGGAAATCTCAGTTTTATAGAGGTAAAAAGCAATAATCTGTGTCTTTGAGTAGCATTTTGGACATCTCAGTTACATTCACTCTTATGCTTTGTTTTATTGTCAGTTTTTTAGCATTGCGTTTGAATCTTGTCATTCCTCGTTGGTGTTTCATCATCTAAGGGTTATTACACTCTAATGTGAGTTCCATGATACGAAAGCTATGTCGGTTGTTGTTCGTCTCCTTACAGGCCCCCCTAATCTACAGAAGCTTTGAAACCATAGTAAGTAATGCCATAGTTAATGATTCAAAATAATATGAATTATATTTTCCGCTCATTACTTGGTTAAACTTGCAGAGTTGTTTGCCGACTCGATGAGATGAAATTCACATTTAAGTGGATAAACTTGGTTAAACATGCACATTTAAGTGAGTTTCCGCTCAGAAGTTGGTAGTAATCGAGCCCAATTTCACATTTAAGTGGGTCAAAGTAATCGAGATGGACTAAGTTCGTGGTACGCTCCATGAGATGAAATTCATTAAATTTTTACTAGCTGAAGAAAATCTTAGGCATGTTTATTGGAGTCTTATACAAGAGTCTCATAATTATTTTTGATTAAAGTAATAGCAAATTGCTATAAGACTCATCCAAAGTCCCAAAATTTGGAGATATCTTGGAACCGTCTCATGCAATGTATAAATAAAGGCTTGTTTGGTTGAAGACATTTATTTTGTTTTTCCATTACATAAAATGAATTCATTTCATACTTTCACCAAACAAGCGTTAGTGCTTTTCAGAATTCAAAAAAGTGGGTCATGACAACATCATATTGGACATCTTGCAAGGGTTGGATGTCCGCGACGTCAAACCCCATCGACGGCTTGGATTTATTCAAGATCATACATAATTTAGTTATTAAAATTGAATTATCTTAAAATATACATATTTAAAAAAGTTAAAATAAATTTCATAATTCTAATTACATTTTTATCTATATGTAGACATCCATTTTGGATATACTTCAACAAGTTTTATAATTTATTTTTATTTTGGATATCATAAGTGAAAATAATCATTATTATTTTTGCGTATGGTTTTGTGTGTGTTTTCAATTGCTTATCTGTTGATTATAATAAAATGTAAGTTTCATTTTATTAATAATATTTATTTCAATTTAAAAGTAATAATTTAATTAAAATAGCTTTAATCATTTTTTCATTAATTTATAAAAAAAATTCAAACCTTATTGACTAATAATAGATTTTTTTAAGGATAAATAATAAGAGAGATAATTAAAATATTTTAATATTGAAGTTATATTTGTAATTTAATATTGAAGTTATATTTGTAATTTAATATAACAAAAGAAGTATAATAGGGGTTTGGTTCCGGTGAGGATGATTCCTTAGATGAGGACTGAGGATGATGCACACAAACGTTATAACTCATGCACACACGAGTTATAACTAATGCACACACTGTGTGCATGTGTAATATATTGTGTGCATCACAAAATACTGTGTGCATGAGTTATAACGTGTGTGTGCATTAATTATAGAGTTTGTTTGCATCACCCTTAGTCCTTATCTAAAGATTCATCCTTACAAGATCTTTTCCGTATAATAGTAATTTAATTTTTCTATAGGACTATAGACATTAGATTCAATAAACTCTTCATTTTGTTAAGAGTCTCATAGTAAATAAATCATTCAAAATTCTCCTATAGGACCCGAGCTATGGGACTCGGTTAAACATGCTCTTGGTGGTAAAGAGTTACTCCCTCTGTCCCTATATATAATTCTTGTTTGAGTTTTGACACTATTCAAACTTTAAAACATTTTATTACATAACTTTTAATATATAAGAATAAATATAGTCATGTGCGGTCTTGTTTGATTCGTCTCGATGAGTACTTTAACATATTAAAATTTTATAATTTTTTATTAACATATAGTTAGAGATATTAACGATATAAAACGTGTCTCGGCAAATATGAAAAATGAAACAGGAATTATATTATGGGACGGAGGGAGTGTAAGGATTTGTTAACCTCGTTCTGCTATGTTCAGTTAGTATTATCATCTATCTGATTGCACTGTAACTCTAAATTTTAAGTGTCATGCTTATGTTTGCACTTTGCAGTATTTGTTTCAGTAGATAGATAGATCTTCTTATTTATCTAATTTTCCTTTTTTGTATTTTAAAATGAAAAACTTAGAGTTTCTTCGTTGTTATGCCCTAATAAACTTTTGTTCCTCACGTTGTTACTCTTTTTAATTCAACTATACACAATGCAAATTTACTGTAGGAGGGTCATTCGTGTCATAAACTGAGAAGAATGGACAACTATAGATGAGGAGGGAAGGGAGGGGCTCTGCAATCAAGACACGCAAGAAGAAACAGAATACAGAGATGTCAACCTCAGCAGAAAGGGAGAAAAGAGGGAGAACTAGTAATGAAATTCAGAAAATCAGATAATCCATTTTGTAATAAGGAATACTCTCTTCTCATTTGCTTTTGACACATTTGTCGAGACACGTTTTGTAACGTTGATATCTCTAAATATACGATGATAAAAAATATAATTTTTTTATATTATCAAAGTACTCATTGAGACGAATCAAAAGAGATCTCTTATACCTATATTTATTTCTATATATTAGAAGAAAACGAGAAGATTCTCTCGGGTTGTGAATAGTGTCGGAAAAGCAAATAGGTCTTATATTAAGGGACGGAGGGAGTATATAACACCACCGTATCCACTGTATCGAATTTCGCGCCGTAAGAACTCTCCTCGTAGTCTTAGCTAAATTTAAGTATGGTAAGAATTGCAAAGAAAGATATACTCCCTCCGTCCCTAAATATAAGGCTCATTTGCTTTTCTAACACTATTCACGGTCGAAGAAAATCTTTCGATTTATAACTATTGTATAAGGTAAAATATAGTAATGAGTGGTCTTGTTTGATTCATATCAATAAGTACTTTAACAATATCAAAATTTCACAATTTTAACTAACTTGTAACGAGAGATATTGACGAAATAAAATGTGTCTCGACAAATGTGCTCATTTGAAATGGGAAGATCAAAAGGGGACGGAGGGAGTACTCTGTATGTAAATCTTAGTTTAAGTAACATATATCTTTTCTATACATTTTTTGGGAATATAAAATATATACTACGTAATCCCATAATAAACTCTCTCTTAGAGATAAATAAGAATGAATCTTAGCATCCAATGGCTTAGATTAAACTAGTTACCCCCACTACAAGTGGGGGGTAGTTGTGGTGGTCCGGTGACCTCCTGGCGACTTCCCGGCGACCGGAAGTCCGATGGAGGTCCGACGAGGGTTCGGCGGCGGTCCGGCGGTGGTCCGGTAGAGGTCCGGCGGTGGTCCAATAATAAATGAAAAGGTTAAGTATAAAATGAAAATTTTAAGTCTAATTCAAATTGGTGAACATTTAGATATAATGTGATGAACATTTAATTATAATGTGATGAACATTCTGTTGGTGAACATGAAATTAAAATGTGATGAAAATTTACTAGAGTATATCAAAATGAACGTTTATAAACATTTTGATGAACATTTATGAACAACGTGATGAACATTTAATTATAATGTGATGAACATTCTGTTGGTGAACATTAAAATGTGATGAACATTCAGTAGAGTATATCAAAATGAAGGTTTATAAACATTTTGATGAACAACGTGATGAACATTTAAGCTAATTGTAATGAACTTTTGAGTAATGAACATTTTATTAAATTCTTGTGAACATTTAAGGATGTTTGATGAACATTTAAGTATGAGATGATGAACATTTAGGTAATTTTTGATAAAGATCTAGTGTTTTTCTACTCGAAATTATATTAAAGTGATGTTTGATGAACATTTAAGTAAGAGAAGATGAACATTTATCAACATTTTGATGAACATTTAAGTCGATTGTAATGAACTTTGGCTAATGAACATTTTATTAAATTCTTGTGAACATTGAAGTATGAGATGATGAACATTTAGATGAACATTCAATTAGTGAACTTTTATGTATAATGTGATGAACATTCAATAGAGTATGTACAAATGAACATTGTGATGAACATTTATGAACACTTGATGTTCATCAAAAATTGGTGAACATTTAAGTAGAATGTGTTGAACATTCAGTTGGAAAACTTTTAAGTATAATGTGATGAACATTTATGAACACTTGATGTTTATCAAAAATTGGTGAACATTGAAGTAGAATGTGATGAACATTCAGTTGGAAAACTTTTAAGTATAATATGATGAATATTTATGAACACTTGATGTTCATCAAAATTTGGTGAACTTTTAAGTATAATGTGATGAACATTCAGTAGAGTATATACAAATGAACATTTATGAACATTGTGATGAACATTTATGAACACTTGATGTTCATCAAAGATGGTCCGGCGGCGATCCGGCGGTGGGGACAAGGGGTGCCACGTGTCATCATATGGGCTCTTGGATCTCTTTTGATCCAAGACTCCACATTTATTCTCATTTATCATTTTAACAAGTATTATTCCTTAACTATATAAGCACTCAATTGTTTTGAATCCATGGAAAATTAGGTTATAATCTTACTCCACAATTTTACTACTCAGCTCCGTCAATCCTTCAGGTACACTTATCTCTTATACAATTCTTACTAGTTTGTTTTGGAAGAAGAAAAAATCTAAGAATCTCCAATTTTGTAGAATTTGGCGGAGAGATTCTTGTTCATTAGGTTATTTTGATTCTTTTCTGATTATTGTTAGATGATTATGTAAATTGTAATCTAGGGCTGTGATTATCAAATTTATCATAATGGATGATTTGATGAGCGATCTTCCCTTGAGCATTATACATATCATTCTTGGGCTTGTTCCGGTTAGAGATGCGGTCAAAACAAGCATCTTAAAAAGGGAATTGAGATACATATGGACTACTCTTCCTCGGCTTGTTTTTGATGATGATATTGTGACTCGTTCCGGAAATTATGAAGGGATATATTATCATCTTAACTTCGAAAATGGATTATTTGTTATACAGAAGTTGAGACAAAGAAGTCTCCCGAATGACAAGACATCACACTTGAGTATACCTAAGAAAATGACTTGAATATATACTATGCCGAACGTGGATGAATTTTTTTCTGAAATAGACAATATTTTGAAAATAATTATCATGGTAGGCGTCTTTTGAAACTTATTCTCGAAATAAGCACTTTTTATAGGTTCGGATATTGACAAAGAAGGAGAGGCGCCGTCTGCTCGAAGCTGATATATTAAAAAAAAAAATACATACAAACAACAGAATTCTAAGTAGTACATTGTGTATATACACGTAGGTTTACTTTGATTTTAAAAAAAAATTATTTGGAATACATACGCGGGTATCGATGGCTCGTATGCGCTCGTTCGAAATCAGAATCGAGTGTTTGGAATACACACGCAGTTTAGTTAATGAAGCAATCTTAAACATGTATAAAATATGAAGAAAGGGTGGTGTTTTAAGTATAGGTATTGGTCTAGCTCGATTCCGATTCCGAACGAGCTCATACAAGAAAAGATTTATTTTTCTCTTCTTTCGTTTCAGCGCCTCTTGTATGTAATTTTTTTTTATAGAAAATGTAAACGAGAGGCGCTCGTGTATAATTTTTTTTTAAAATATTTCAGCTTCGGGGAGAGGCGTTGTCTCGGACAGCGCCTCTCCTTCTTTGTTAATATCTGAACCTACAAAAAGTGCCCATTTTGAAAATTAGTTTCAAAAGACATCTACAATGAGAATTATTTTCAAAATGAAAAAAAAATTGAACATTGGTTATTAATTTCTATATAACTACTAAAGCAAAACGGCTTCCTCTCATTCTAGCTATGTCACGTAGGCAATTTTTATTAGAACAGTCACTTGTCGGTTTTCTATTGGTTACCGTTTTTATTTTCAACATAATATATCAAATTTAGGAAAAAAAGAGAGATATAATATCACAATAAAATCTCTCAGATATGGAAACTTATAAAAATCAGGGCAAACAAATATCACAATGATATTACATGACATATTTTAAGATATTATTTTGTGCCAAATTTGGGTTATAATCCATTAATATAATAAATAAGGCAAAACAAAAACAAAAATAAATATAAATATCACAAATTATTAAATAATTGATTGTCATATATCTTTTCTATAATCTTAAATACACTAAAAAAAAGTAACAAATATTGCAAAATGGTAAACAATTAAAGATTGAAATATAAACAAATATGTATAATAACTATAATATTCTATAGTTTTGTTTCAATATACATTATTATTTGTTATTTATATATCTCTAATGATAATATTTAATCAATTAATAAATTTTATAACATAAATTTACCTTTCTAATTTATCTAGATTGTATATATAAATGATTTTTTTTTAATTTCCGATCGAAAATGCTCAAAACTTGATATTATTGAACCCGAACTAACACGAGAATATGCGCCCGAATATGACTTGATTAAAAAAAAGTAGAGTATGTTAATATAATTATTAAGTATATTTATTTATTTTTTAATATTTTTTTGTTTTAATAAAAAATAGTGTTGTTAACCCTATACGTTCTCAACTTGAACATGAAATGATCGAATCCTACTTGATTGATATGATTGACTGCTCCAAATCTAATTGGATTAAACCACCGGACATATATGCGATATTACCTCAAATCACCTGTTCTATTGAAAGTTATTTTTCTCACATATAACAAGGTTTTTTTTATGAAAAATGTTGATGGCGACGATGGATGGTTAATTGTTTACTGGGCTGTTTTTATGAGTAGTTAAAATTAATTTTCAATCAAGTTGGTGGTTTAAGGCTATATCGTCTATATAATCGGTGGTTTAATTAAATTTTGGCTAAATACTAATTATATCAATTATTAAGATAAGACTCAATATATAATATCTTAAAATTTTAAGAAATTATATAAATTCCGTACATGGTACGAGAATTAATCTAGTTATAAAATATTTTAATAAATTATAAGTAATAACTAGTGTAGTGACCCGTGCCATGCTCGGAAAATTCCATATAATTCGCGTGAAAATCTTATATATTTTAATCAAAATTCATTCTAAAACTTAAATTTAACTTTCATATAATAAGCGAATTTTTTTCTTGTAAAGAGTTTTAATAAAAATATATTTTATTTTATAAATATTATTTACATAGTTTAACTAATTGTTTATTATCGAAAATCATCCTAATTTTGTCCTAAAAATGATATAGTAACTCACAAAGAAATATTTGGGTTAAGTTCCGGTGAGGATGAATCTTAAGATGAAGAATAAGGATGATAATCACAAACATTATTACGTATGAACACACATGTTATAATGTATGAACACATTTTCGTCAATGAACACACAATGTGATATATAAACACACACTATGATATACACATACTCTGACGTATGAACACAGACCTTATGACTGATGAACACACACATTATAACCCATGACATCCGAAATCCATTTCCAATTTGCGACAGACCAAATACGGTAATTCGTGAAGTCGAATTCATAAAATGGTCCATGATGATAATCACCTAGAATATGACAACATCATTAGCATGCACAAGCACATAACTCACAATTGTATATTACAAAGCCCATAACTTAGGGTCATTTGAATTATTCAATATTATCATTAAATTTGACATTATAATGACATTATATCCTTAAAATACATGTTTTTTAGAAAATAGACTAAATGAAAAGGTATAATCGTCTTTCTTCCTCAACCCTTCGGCGCTCTCGCTGAAACACAGACGTTCTTCCATTTCCGCTTCCTTTGAGAAAAGGTATAATCGTCTCTTCTATTATTCTTTCTCCTTTGTATGCTACACGTTAGTCACCATTTTGGTATTTGCCCCTTGTTCTAGAAGTGTTTACTTTCAATTTCTAGGAAAAGAACCCTTTTTTTTTGCTTGAAATCGGGCTAAGTAACCTAGTATAACCCACTATGAACTGTGATTAAGAAGATTAAGGCTACCTTATCAATATTTAGTCACGAATCTTGAGCTTGATTTGATCAATTTTTCCAGTTATTCATCTGCACTGCTAATGGTACTGATTTGAGTCTCCATAAATGTTGAACTTGGAAGAGAGATTCCTGTTGTTCATTTTGTTTTCATACTATGTACTATTTGATTTGAGTTTTTCTTGCTGTGCTCAATTTTTGATGATATATTGTTGCTGATTCCATTTTTGATAATATATGGTTGATGATATATTGTTGCTGATTCCATTTTTGAATAACTGGATAAGTACTATGATTAAGCACTATGATTAAGCAAATTAAGGCTACCTTATTGATGTTAATTTACCCTTTGGTGTGTGCTGTGTTCTCCAGCTTTGATGATTTATGCTCAAGTTATTTTTGTCAAATTGAAATCTCCATCTAGGGTTCTCATTAAAATCAGATGGAATAGCAAGTTTTTGTAGAAAGTTTTTAGCTTGAAATAAACTAGTATAACCATTATGAACTATGGTATAATCTCCTCCTACAAGATTCTGTAAGTTTTTCTTATCTCACCTCACTAGAATCTAGTTGCCAATAGAAAGATTTTAGCTTGAAATTGGATAAGTACTATGATTAAGCAAATTAAGGCTACCTTATTGATGTTAATTTACCCTTTGGTGTGTGCTGTGTTCTCCAGCTTTGATGATTTATGCTCAAGTTATTTTTGTCAAATTGAAATCTCCATCTAGGGTTCTCATTAAAATCAGATGGAATAGCAAGTTTTTGTAGAAAGTTTTTAGCTTGAAATAAACTAGTATAACCATTATGAACTATGATTAAGCAGATAAAGGCTACCCTATTGAGGTTGAATTACCTTTGGTGTGTACTGTGTTTGAATTTAGTTTCTCTTTCAAGCTTTCATGATTTTGTTGCTGATTCCATTTTTCCTAATTGTTAATTGTCATCTAGGGTTGTCATTATAATCAGAATGGAAAAGCGGGCAAGCCGTGATTTTTTGAGTGATCTTCCTGAATATTATCCATACCATTCTAGAACGTGTGCCAATTGGAGATGTTGTGAGAACAAGCATCTTGTCATGGCAATGGAGGTACAAATGGACTAGTCTTCCTCACCTCGATTTCGATAAGTATCGTGTGAGTTTTTCAGGAGAAACTGCAAGTAATGAAACCAAGATGATTAACTTTATAAACCAATTTCTTCTCCTTCATAAAGGACCCATCCATAAATTCAAACTCAATGTCTCATTCAAGGAAGACTGTCCTATAGATCAGTGGCTTCTTTACCTGTCTAGGAATGATATCAGGATTTTAAGCCTAACTTCTGGATTACATGATGATGGGTTTTCAGTACACTTGTATATTCTTGTCAAATCTTGACCCGCTTGGATCTTTGGCGATGTGCACTGCCTCCACCACCTCCGTTCTTCAAGGAATTCTCGAGCTTGAGATGCTTTATTCTCTCTGAAGTCCTCGTGTCTTCTACCACAATTCAAAGTATTATTGATAATTCCCCGCTGCTTGAGGAGTTGATAATAAACAGTTGTGGTCCTCCTGGAAATTCAGAGTTGAGGATTATTGCTCCAAATTTGAAGAATTTGAGACTAGAACGTGGTTACACAGAGTTATACTTGTATGCTCCACTTCTGGCTAAAATGGCACTTGTTTCTGATTATGTGCAAGATGTTCAGTGCTTAAATGATTTTCCGGACGATCTTATGCAACAGAAAAGTTCAGTTTGTATGAAACCACCTCTTATATCGATATTGATTTAAAACCACCTTTTATATTACTGTTTCTTACAAAGTCCCACCCCCCGAGTCACATATGTTAACTTTTCCGTCAGAATCTGGAAATGATTATTTTGCCCTTATAAAATTCAATTAAGGGGTTTTTGCAGGAAATCACCCGCTATTTGTCGGAATTTGCAGGTAACCACCTGCTATTAACGTATTTATTCCAAACCACCCAAATTGTATCATTTTCTTACAATTCACCACCCTTCGACTGTTTCTGTTAAATATTCATTTAAAACTTGAGAAATTACACTTTTACCCCTCTATTTTTACAGAAAATAACAACTTTGAAAGTTATGGGTTAGTTTTTGTAATTTTCTAAAAATGGATTCAATCTCCTCTTCATTTCCCCTCATCTTCTTCTCCTTATTGCTTCCTCAATCCTTACGAATCCCCTCCGTCGAAGAAGATGGTCCGCAAGAGATCCGTTGCCGAGATGGATGCCGGAGAAGACGCTCCTTCTTCTTCTTCCTCTCGCCCTCCTCCTCGACAACCGCCTCCGCTCCCTCCTTGAACTTCCACCACCACAACAACAACATATAATATACGGGTAAAACCCAGACGAGGAGCTTTTGCTCTTGGAGCTCTTCATCTTCTTCACCGCCTTTATCATCCCCATCGTCACATCATTCGTCTCGCTTTTCCCTCCCATATCGTCATCCGAAGGCGGCGTCGTGTTCCGCGAGATCGGAGACCTCAATCTCAGCTTCCGGCTCAGATTCCAATGGCGAGGCTTGTGGTGCAGCGACCCTTCAGAGTTCGATCGGAACTCCCTCACCACGGGAGAAGCAGACGGTTTATGAGTCGCCCGCTTCGAAGCGATGCAGCCCATCAACTAATTAAACTTACGCCCATCGAAATTAGGGTTTGGTGAAATCGAATCGCCTATCTGAAATTCTTTTGATGTTCGAAATATGCGGGAGGTTGGGAGAAATATGGAGCAGAGATGGAAAATGTTCGTCCGGATTTGGTGGGAGAGAGGAAGGAGTGGGGGTCCGAAGATGAGGGGAAATGAAGAGGAGATTGAATCCATTCTTAGGAAATTACAAAAACTGACTCATAACTTCAAAGTTTTTATTTTCTGTAAAAATGAAGGGGTAAAAGTGTAATTTCTCAAGTTTTAACGGAATATTTAACAGAAACAGTCGAAGGGTGGTGAATTGTAAGAAAATGATACAATTTGGGTGGTTTGGAATAAATACGTTAATAGCGGGTGGTTACCTGCAAATTCCGACAAATAGGGGATGATTTCCTGCAAAAACCCCTTCAATTAATTACTTAAATTACCCGGTTTCTTTACCTTCTATACGAGTTACTGTTCATATCTGAATCCAGATCCAAAAAATCTCTCCATCATCTCTTTCTCCAGCTCAAGCAGCTCCTTCTCCACCTTCCTCCCTGAGATCTCCATCACCACCTCCTCGTCCGATCCCCACCGTCTCCCTTCCGAATCGTCGATTGAAGAAGGCATGGGAAGCACTCCCTTCTTCTTCAGTATCTTCCTCCTCCATCGCCTAATCGCTCGCCTGTACGACTACAGCCCCGCAGGAAGCTTGTAAACTGCTAGCAGAAGCAGGTTTAAGAGGCCGCAGGGACAACAGCAGGCTATGGCCGCGCACTCCGCCGTCGTCACCCCTGCTACCTCCGCCAACCGCAACGGCCTCCCTTTCTGCCGGATGCTTATCTGATTCCTCGTCATCTCGATTGAAATCGATCTGAGATTTGGAAGTAGTGGAATCGTGGTTTCAGGTGGATTTTGTAAGGTGTTGGCGAGATGAGAAATGAATGTCGATTGATTCAAGCCCAATTTGGGTAAAAACACTACGAAGAACCCTAATCCCCAATTCAGATATGAACAGTAACTCGTATAGAAGGTAAAGAAACCGGGTAATTTACGTAATTAATTGAATTTTACAAGGACAAAATAGTCATTTTCAGATTCTGACGGAAAAGTTAACAGATGTGACTCGGGGGTGGGACTTTGTAAGAAAAAGTTGTAGGACCTGTATTCCGCAGAATAACAATCTGTAAAGAATTTAAATAAAGAACAGAATTAAGAAAGAGTTTTACCGAAGTATTGAAGACGAATCTGCTGCGTAGAGTCGAGAAAGAATCTCTTTCCTTAATTCTGTAACGCCCCGTATATGTGACGGTTACCGGCGTTGAGAATCCCAGGATACAACTACGATCACTTCTGGTTTGCACAATCAAAATACAGAAGCCAACGAACCAGTTACTGTGCAGTACTCTCAGAGAAGGAGAAGAAGAGAAGAGATGGGAGACTGTGTAATTTCGGATATCTGAGAATGAGAACCAGAACTCTCTTAAATAGAGTTTCTGAGTTTGTTAGAGGAGGAGATCTCGGAACTGACGACACCAACGAGGTGGAGTCAGTTGTGGAGCAAGTGGAGCAGATCGTGGAGGTTGTTGCTGACTCAGTTAACTCAGTTGGGCGTCCCCAACGAGGCAATTCACAGCCCAATCTGGAAGCCCAACTTCCAGATCCAGCCCACTTCAAAAAAGAAGCTAAGTTGCTGCTGCTTGGGCCTACGGCCCATTCCACAAGACCACAAGACCGACCACAAGACCACAAGACCACAAGACGAGCCACGGACCACGGACCAGGACCAGACGGACGGACGGACGGACCGCGCGAGGGCCTCCCGTGTCCTCTCTCCATACCTCTCCCAAGGGCTTACCAAGGGTATGGGGTTTGGGGTATATAAACCCTTCATATTCCCACCCCAATTTTCGATGTGGGACAAAACCCACATCGAAATTCAGCTCCAAAATTGTTCTTTGAACTTAGTCAAGCAACCAACTTTGAGCCTTCATTTCTCATTCAAACGGAACCCGATTTTGACGTGTGAGTACACTACGGCGTAGTGCTCGCGGAGACGAAGCCAACGCTCCCATAATCCGGCACAACCGGTGACCGCAGCCCACCAGAAAAGTGCCCGGAAGTCCAGTCAAAATCAGTTCCAACAATCCCCCACATGAATAGAAATGATTCTATTACACGTGCTTAGACAAGACAGACAGAAGTTTTTGAGAGTACGGGCGAAGAATCACTGCATCTGAGCTGGTGGCGTTTTTCAGCCTTGAACCACCCATTATGAGTAGCTATCAGATTTACTCGACCAGGTAGTGAACATGATGTCTTGAACCACCCGGACTTTGACGTAAACCTAGACAATAACTATCACACAGTTTCATCTTCTCACAGAACTAGGTTCTTGATTGTGTTCATTTTGGCCGTGAACATCCCTGGTTATTCATGAGTGAACTTGGAGAAAGTAGCCTCTCTTCTTTCTCCTAGAAACGGCCCCATTTCACACTCATAAGGTGATTGACCATAGATGGTATTACCAATACCCTACTTTGTTCTTTCAAAGTTTATGGAATCATTAAAAGCAAATGCTTAACCTCTACTTTGCCATCGCACTTTTATCATCCTAGGAACTGGGGAAGAAGATATAATATCTCCAAGTGCGCTTCTAGATTCGACTTGAATTTGTTTTCCCCTTGAACCTATTTCTTGGGATCTCCAATCACTTAGGTAGGGTTTCCATCAAGCATCCTCTTTAGTCATAGGTTTTAAACCCATTCCTCTAGATGACTTTACAACTTGCTCTCTTGACAATCCCTTAGTGAACGGATCTGCTAAGTTGTCAGCTGACTTGATATAATCGATTGAGATTACACCAGTTGAGAGCAATTGTCTTATGGTTTTATGTCGTCGTCTTATGTGGCGAGACTTACCATTATATATTGTGTTCAGTGCCCGAGAGATAGCCGATTGACTATCACAGTGTACACCTAAAGCTGGCACTGGTTTTTCCCACAAAGGTATATCCTCCATAAAGTTTCGAAGCCATTCTGCTTCTTCAGCTGCTTTGTCTAAAGCAATGAACTCAGATTCCATTGTGGATCTGGCCAATAACGTTTGTTTTGAGGATTTCCATGATACAGCTGCACCACCCAGCGTGAATACATACCCACTGGTGGATTTTGAGTTCTTTGAATCTGATATCCAGTTAGCATCGCTATAGCCTTCCAGAGTGGCTGGATATCTTCCATAGTGCAGCCCGTAACTCCGAGTATGTCGCAAGTAGTTCAATACTCGAGTTATTGCTTTCCAGTGATTGTGTCATGGATTACTGGTATATGTACTCAGTACGTTGACAGCATGTGCTAAGTCTGGTCTTGTACAATTTGTCAAGTACATAAGACTTCCTATCACACGAGCATACTCTAACTGTGATATGCCATTACCCGAGTTTTTCTTCAGTTTGAGATGTGGGTCCACCGGACTTTTTGCAATCCCATTTGAATGGTTCTTGAATCACTCAAGTACCGCATCAGCGTAATGTTGTTGAGACAAGACTATTCCTTCCGAATGTCGAAAGATTTTGATCCCTAAGATCACATCCGCTAGTCCCAAGTCTTTCATGTCAAACTTTCCGTTAAGCATGTTCTTGGTTTGTTTGATCATGTCATTGTTGCTACCTATGATGAGTATGTCATCCACATATAGGCACAACAGAATGTATCCTTTTGGAATTTCCTTGACATAGATACACTTGTCACATTCATTTATTTTGAAACCATTTGACATCATTACTTGGTCAAATTTTTCGTGCCACTGCTTAGGAGCTTGCTTTAGTCCATATAAGGATTTCACAAGTCTACACACTTTGTGTTCCTGTCCAGGGACAACATAACCCTCAGGTTGTTTCATATAAATTTCCTCTTCTAGTTCTCCATTTAGAAAAGCTGTTTTTACATCCATTTGATGTATTTCTAGATTGCGTATAGCTGCAATGGCTATTAGCATTCTTATTGAAGTTATTCTCGTTACTGGAGAATAGGTGTCAAAGAAATCCAAGCCTTCTTTTTGCCTAAATCCTTGCACCACAAGCCTAGCCTTGTACTTATCGATTGAGCCATCGGTTTTTAATTTTCTTTTGAAAATCCATTTGCTCCCAAGAGCTTTCGAACCGGATGGCAACTCAGCTAACTCCCATGTATGATTTTGCATAATGGAGTCGATTTCACTTTTTACCGCTTCCTTCCAAGCAGGTGCATCTGGTGTTGACATGGCTTCTTTGAATGTTCTAGGTTCATTTTCCAAAAGATAAGCCATTTCGAAATCAGGACCAAATGATTTTTCCTTTCTAGCTCTTTTGCTACGTCTAGGTTCATCATTGTTCTCTTCTGTTGGTTGAACAGAAGTGCTTGCTTCGCCTTCTTCACGAGTCCGTTTCGGATTCTCTTTATCCTTACACGGGAACGTGTTTTCGAAGAAGGATGCATTTCTTGATTCCATTATTGTATTTGCATGTATATCTGGTATATCAGACTTGTATACCAAGAAACGATACGCACTACTATTGTGTGCATACCCGATGAATATACAATCAATGGTTTTTGGTCCTATTGAGACCTTCTTAGGGGGTGGTACCGCCACTTTTGCTAGGCACCCCCACACTTTGAGGTATTTGTATGAAGGTACATTACCTTTCCACAACTCATAAGGCGTCTTTCCAGTCACCTTATGCGGTATTTTGTTGAGAATGTAGTTGGAGGTTAGCAGCGCTTCCCCCCACATGTTCTGGGATAACCCAGATTCTTGCAGCATTGCATTCATCATTTCTTTGAGAGTTCGGTTCTTTCGTTCCGCAACCCCGTTAGATTCAGGTGAGTAAGGCGCAGTAGTTTGATGAACGATTCCATGTTCTCTACAGAATGCATTAAATGGTTCACTATACTCGCCTCCTCTATCACTTCGGATCATTTTAATCTTTTTACTAAGTTGGTTCTCAACTTCCAACTTGTATTCTTTAAACTTTTCCAAAGTTTCATCTTTGCTATGTAACAGATATACATAACAATATCGTGTGCAATCGTCTATGAAGGTTACAAAGTACTTCTTACCGCCTCTAGTTTGCACGAACTTTAAATCACATAAATCAGTGTGAATTAGTCCTAGAGGTTCGGTTGTTCTTTCTACATGGGGTGATGGCGTTTTTGTGAGTTTCGCTTGTACGCATACTTCACATTTGTCTTTACTTGTTTTGCATTTTGGAATCATGTTCATGCTTATTAGTCTACTTATAGATTTATAATTAACATGTCCCAATCTTTCATGCCAAATATTAAAAGACTCAACGACATAAGCAATAGGATTATTCTCATTCACTGAAACATCAGTTACAACCTTTTTGGGAAGGACTGTCATTACATTCATTTTGACCAGCCCATCCTTCACATAACCCTTCCCCACATAAATCCCATTCTTAGAAAGAACTAACTTATCAGACACAAACTTGACACATAACCCATTCTTGTTGAGAAGAGTCCCCGAGATCAGGTTCTTTCGAATGTCTGGCACATGAAGCACATTGTTGAGAGTCAGCTCCTTCTCAGAAGTCATCTTGAGCACGATCTTCCCAATACCTTCAACCTTGGATGTCGCAGAGTTTCCCATGAAGAGCTTCTCTTCTGTTCGGCTTTTCTGATAAGTGGTAAACAATCCCTTATCCGAGCAGATGTGTCTAGTGGCACCTGTATCGTACCACCACTCCTTTGGGTTGCTCCCAACCAAATTCACTTCAGTCACCGCACACAGGTCGTCTGCTGTCAGCGAGTTTTCAGCTAAATTGGCTTGAGACTTCTTCCCTTTGTCTCTTCTGTTGTCGGGCTTGCTGCGACACTCGTCTGCCTTGTGACCAACCTTATCACACTTGTGGCATTTTCCACTGAACTTCTTTGCTCCTTGCTTCTTGAAGTTTGTGGTGTTTTGAGGTTGAAACTTCTTGTTCTTCCCCTTGTCTCGATGCTCAGCCAAGTTTGCCTTGTTAGAGAGCCCAACTTGATTTGCCCTCTTATTGTTTTCCTCGACCCGAAGCCTCACGATCAAGTCTTCAATCCTCATTGCCTTTTGTTTCAGCAACAAGTAAACCTTGAATTGCTCCCAGGATGGAGGAAGCTTCTCAATAATGGCACCTACCTGGAAAGCCTCACAGATGGTCATTCCTTCCGAGATCACTTCATGGACGATCAGTTGTAGTTCTTCAACCTGTTCCACGACTGACTTTGAATCTACCATCTTGTAGTTCAGAAACTTTGCTACCGCCGCTTTCTTTGAGCCAGCATCCTGTGTCTTGTACTTCTTTGTCAAAGTATCCCACAATTCCTTAGCGGTGTTATGGTTACAGTAGACCTTGTACAGCGAGTCAATCATGCGATGAGTAAGATACCCTCTGCATGCATAGTCCCCTTTCGCCCAATCAGATAGGGCATCAGTGTCATGTGGGGAGAACCTAGGTTTCCCCTCCTTCAAAAACCTGTCCAAACCCAGCATACTCAGGAAGAACTCCATCTTCTGAGACCATATTTTGAACCCTTTCCCGTCAAATTTTTCGGGTAGGATCCCAGCATGGATTGTGTTCGGCATAGTTGTCACATACGGTCTGTGGGGAACATACAGATGAGGCAACTGAACATCAGGCAGATCCATTGGATGACTCGTTTGACCTGGGTGACTTGTTTGACCCGGATAGCTCAATTGACCCGGATGACTCATTTGAACCGGATGGCTCATTTGACCCGGATGACTCATTTGAACCGGATGGCTCATTTGACCCGGATGAGGAGGTTGAGCCAGATGACTCGTTTCAGCCGGATGACTCGGTTCAGCCGAATGAATAGGCACTGGTGGCAGATCCACTTGGACAACCGAGGGGGTTTCCTTGATCGGACTCTCATGACCCGGACTGTTCTGAACTTGATCCCTATCAAGTATCTGAGCCTGATCGAGAGGCACAGTCCCAAACTGAATTCGGGGCGACCCAGTGACCTTTCCAGCGTCAGCAGCAGTTTTCTCATCTCCGTTAGTCATTGTATCTGTTCAATGAAACAAACAAATATTAGTATGACTTAGAAGTAACTCTGCAAAACAGATTTCAAAATTCTGAAAAAACACAGTTCTGCAGATCTGTAAACGCAGAAACCAGAAATCTGCGAACTGTAAAAATTACAGAACCAGAATCTGTGAATCTGTTAATGCAGAAACCAGCAATCTGCGAACTGTAAAAATTACAGAACCAGAATCTGCGAACTGTAAAAATTACAGAACCAGAATCTGCGAATCTGTTAAACTCAGAACCAGTAATTTACGAATCTGTAAACACAGATCTGAATTCCTGCGAACTGTAAAAGTTCCAGAAATCACGAATCTGTAAAACAGAACTGAATTTCTGCGAACTGTAAAACACAGATTCTGCAATCTGTAAATACAGAATCAGAAATCTGTGAACTGTAAACACAGTTTTTCGGTTCTGTAATACAACAGCAACCTCACAATTATAAAGAGTAATTCTCGTTTTTACTCGAATCTGAACACAGATCCGAAACTGTACGCAGTACAGACAATTTTCTTCGGGATGTAACTTTCTGTTCCTTTAAAACTCAAACAGATTGTTAGCGACAGGATAAAATTTTACAGAATTAAGATTGTAGGACCTGTATTCCGCAGAATAACAATCTGTAAAGAATTTAAATAAAGAACAGAATTAAGAAAGAGTTTTACCGAAGTATTGAAGACGAATCTGCTGCGTAGAGTCGAGAAAGAATCTCTTTCCTTAATTCTGTAACGCCCCGTATATGTGACGGTTACCGGCGTTGAGAATCCCAGGATACAACTACGATCACTTCTGGTTTGCACAATCAAAATACAGAAGCCAACGAACCAGTTACTGTGCAGTACTCTCAGAGAAGGAGAAGAAGAGAAGAGATGGGAGACTGTGTAATTTCGGATATCTGAGAATGAGAACCAGAACTCTCTTAAATAGAGTTTCTGAGTTTGTTAGAGGAGGAGATCTCGGAACTGACGACACCAACGAGGTGGAGTCAGTTGTGGAGCAAGTGGAGCAGATCGTGGAGGTTGTTGCTGACTCAGTTAACTCAGTTGGGCGTCCCCAACGAGGCAATTCACAGCCCAATTTGGAAGCCCAACTTTCAGATCCAGCCCACTTCAAAAAAGAAGCTAAGCTGACCACCAGACCACGGACCAGGACTGGACGGATGGACGGACCGCGCGAGGGCCCCCGTGTCCTCTCTCCATACCTCTCCCAAGGGCTTACCAAGGGTATGGGGTTTGGGGTATATAAACCCTTCATATTCCCACCCCAATTTTCGATTTGGGACAAAACCCACATCAAAATTCAGCTCCAAAATTGTTCTTTGAACTTAGTCAAGCAACCAACTTTGAGCCTTCATTTCTCATTCAAAAGGAACCCGATTTTGACGTGTGAGTACACTACGGCGTAGTGCTCGCGGAGACGAAGCCAACGCTCCCATAATCCGGCACAACCGATGACCGCAGCCCACCAGAAAAGTGCCCGGAAGTCCAGTCAAAATCAGTTCCAACAAAAGTAATGTAAAAGGTGGTTTTAAATCAATATCGATATAAGGGGTGGTTCCATGCAAATTGGCCCATATAACAAAAACCCCTTCTTAATAATGTAAAGTCTGTTTTTGGCTCAGTTACTCGGTGTAATTTGTGCAGAGTTGTGTGCCTCAGCAAAATGCATCAGAAGTTGGTAGTGTATCTACATGGGATTCCAAATGTGTGCCAAATTTCACATTTGAGCGGCTCAAAGTAATCAAGATGGGTATTGTTTGCGGTATGCTCGATGAAATGAAATTCATCAGATTTTTACTAGCAAGTTCACCGGTGCTGGAGAAGATGATCTGTCAACCGTATGTATGTCTTACTGATAAGGAGTCACTGAAATTGACTGCTGAGTTATCCTCGGGCTTCTACAAATGCCCAGATTTTGTTTGGCGCAATATGAAAGCTTTCTTTTCTTCCTTGATCAGATTAAACAATTACATGTACTTGCAAGTTCAAGGATTTGTTAACCTTGCTCTGTTTTCTTAGTATTGTCATCCCTTCTTCTCCTCAGTTGTCTGATTGCAGTTTAGTTCTATATTGTTCCTTCAGCTTGTATACAGTATGCAACAATCTAGTTATAACTCAGTCACACTGTTGAATTCATGGTGATATAGATAAGAATCCCAGAAACAACAGGTGTCATACATCAGATATTGTTATATATTGATAGTATAAAAAAAATCCTTAAATCCCATGAAAATATCATATATATTTATACGATTTTCTTTAACGAACACCTATTTTCCTATTTAACGTGTCATGAACTAAGAAATTTTCGCCACGAACCAAGAAATCAAGTAGTCCGTCACGAACCAAATTTGCTAGAGGATCGTCACAAACAAAACCATTTTGTTTCACGCAAATTTTATACATACAGACTTGTATTTAAATTCTCTACAACACAATAGGAGAAAACTTTTAAAAAAATATTGGTTTGTAATAGACGAGCTGGCTTTGTTCGTGAGGGACGTAGATGTTTCGTGACGACCAAAAGCCGTTTCCAGTTTGCGACGGACCAAATATGGTAATTCGTGAGAGACAAATTCATAAAATTGTCCATGATGGATAATCACCTAGAGATATGATAGCAACACTAGCATGCACAACAGCACAAAACTCACAATTGTAGATTACAAAGCATATAAATTAAAATATATGGTTTTTAGAAAATAGACTAAATGAACCGGTAAATGTGTAAACTGTTTCTTCCTCAACCTCGCCGAAACACAGGCATACAGCAGGGCAGATTCTTCCATTTTCGCTGAGAAAGGTATAATCGTCTGTTCTATGATTCTTGTTCCTTTATATGCTAAACCGCCTAAACGTTAATGACCAATTTGGTATTTGCCCTTTATTCTAGAAGTTTTTACTGTCAATTTCTAGGAAAAGAACGTTTCTTTTTACTTGCAATTGGGTCAAGTAACCTAGTATAACCGCTATGAGTGATTCAGAAGATTAAATCTTGAGCTTGCTTTGATCAATTTTTCCAGTTACTTATGATAATGTTGTTTGTGCATGAAATTGGATAACCTCTATTACTGTTGAAATCGGAAGAGAGATTCCTGTTGCACATTTTCTTTTCATACTTTGTACTATTTGATTTTAGGTTTTCTTTTTGTGCTCAAGTTTTGATGATATATTGTTGCTGATTCCATTTTTTCGATTTGAAATGGTCATCTAGGGTTCTTGTCTTCGTAATGGGTAAGCGGTCGAGTCGTAATTTATTGAGTGATCTTCGGTTGAGTATCATCCACAGCATTGTGAAACATGTTCCAATTAGAGATGTTGTCAAAACAAGCATTTGGTCAAAACAGTAGACATATAAATGGACTAGTCTTCCTCAACCTTGTTTTTTATGATGAACTAGTGTACTCCCAGGATTATTTAATATATTTAATAATTTTTGTAAACTATAAGTATATAAATTTATATATAAAATCCATTATTTTGAAAGTAACACGCAAGTAAAATAATTAAACTTTAAAAGACATACAAATAACAAAAACTACAATAAAAACTCTTTCATTGTACGAAATTCCTAATTCATTTACGCAGAATCAAAATCTTAACATTGTCTTTTCACCCAAAAAAATTAAACTCTTAACATTGTCATAGTCATATTATTCATAGCAAGTCGAAAGCAGAAAAGGTCTGTCCTACTTATATTAAGCTCTCAACATATCATGACATTTTATGGTCTATACAACTAAAATCTGAAAGGTCTGTCCCACAACTTGTTAAAAAGATATGTTTGTAATCTCTTCAAGAATATGTACTTTTCATTTTTTCTGTTGAGTAAATTATTTTGCTGTAATAGCAATATTATGTAATAAAAACTTATGCAGATATACTGAACATGCCAGAGGTGCTAAAAAAAAACATGCCAGACTAATATTTTTGTAGCTCTGGAGATTGTAAAAATTCAGCCTGCTTACCATCAACAAGCATTAATTGAAGTTTCACTTTTCACAGCAGTAAGCTTCTAAGATATATAATCTCAAACCTTTTGTTTCCAGCTGATTCGTCTACTGATGTTTCATTATTCTAGTTCAAATCCTTTGATGACTATACAGAGATTTTGGCAGATTGCAGGTGTAACCAACATGATCAACTACTACTTAACACAACGGAATCACCTTGCTTAAGAGTAAAAAAATATAACGAAAGATAAATCAGAAGCTAATTCATTTAAGCAAAATCAAGCTCTCATCGTAGCGGAATACATGAGTAGTAGAATACTTGGAATCAATCTTCCCATGCAATATCTTATACTGGTTAGTTCTAGGGCTGTATGATACCACCCCATTCCACACCCCTTCAGTGCCATCTTCATGTGCAACGACGGGGACAAACCTCTGTATCAATATATCACCATTCTTCTTGAAGTGCAAGATATTGTCATCCAACGTAGGCTGAAACGAGTAACGTTTGGTCCAATACGTGGACTCACCGGATCTTTTCAACACCCACATGCACGAGAAGCTTTGATCATACGAAGTATAAAAAAGTGACAGTGCGCCTTCACCATCAATCAACACCCGATGATTCAACCAGTTATAATCAGTAGACGTAAGATAAGGATCCTCAGGCATGCCGACACAGGAAAAAACCTCGTTGCTCAGATCAAACGAAACCAAATCATAACCACAGATTTTGCGTGCATCCTTTGCAACGAAGTACAAGCTTCCTTGGAAAGGGACCCCTCTGCAATTGTCACCATATAGTTCCCAATGCCAGTTAGAGCTATTGCCTAGACAATTAATTATCTTCCATGAATCAGCCCCAAGGCTGTAGATTGCTACTGAATGCAGAGTTTTTCTAGCATCTACAAAGATAAGTTTAAGATGCTTGTAATCCTTACCTAAGGGATCGTAGCCAATGCCAATTTCGACATCCTCCTCAAAGTAACTACCTGAAATTTCAGGCAGGATCGGAAGTTTATGGAACTTTCTAATTGATGGATTCCACAGCTGTAAGTCAATGGTTCTGAATACTCTTACACCACTCCTTAGCAAGATCAGTCCATCAACGGAGCAAACAATACACCAACCATGAGAAAAGGAGGGCTTGATTTGAAGGTAGCAGAGTGTTTCAGAATTGGTTTCAAAAGTGTCGCTACGGCGCAACACACACTTCTGATGCACACCACGGGCAACCATGAGTTGAGTTTCATCGCGGTTGTTGGTGAAGTTTTTGAGATGCAATTGGACAAAGTCAGCATCATCGAGCACCGATAGCCATGTTTTCGACACGCAACGGAGTCTAAGAAGAGATTTGACAGGTTGCCTGCTGAGAATTTCAGGCAATAGATCGGCTGGAAGGTGGCGCCTTTTTTTCCTCAACGTTTCCCTTCGTTCTTGTTTGATCAGCAAAGCATACGCCTTGTCGAGAGACGGTAAAGGATCTTGGGCAAGAAGATTTGATCTTGCAGTATCATAGTCATGATCTAAACCCATAAGAAATTGGTGGGTTTCCTCCTCGTCTCGTTCACCACATTGACACGAGCAATTAGGAACAGAGATATAGCCAGATAACTCACCCCATATTTTCTTGAACTCTTCATAGTAAGCTGCAATCGTCTTCCCGTTTTGATTGCATTGACGGAGATCGGCACGAAGTTGTTGAATGCGAGATCTGGTTCTTGGGTCAGTTTGTGTTGCACTCATGATTGAGAACGGAAGAGGCTAGAAGAAGAAAAGAGATACGGTATCATTCTGTTTAAATCTCTCTAGATATAGCTGTACAAGAAATAAACATAACAAGAAGATATTCATAAATAAACAATAATACTATCTTGTATCACCGTTTAAATTCCTAGCCATAGAAAAATTCTATCTGTTTATTGGGTACTAACTTCTAGCCTAAAAAAATAAATTCTTGCACCGATAAAAAGTAAAAACTATAAAATTGTGTATTAAAATAGACTTTACATAAAAAACCAGGTATAAGGTCTACTTTATACTCCGGTCTCGCAATGTCCGATATAAAACCAACATTATATCCCGTTCGAAATCCGGGTTCTAAAGCTTGAATTTAAACACCAGCTACAGTTTATATCCCGGACTTTAAAACCGGGGTATAAAGTCCCGTAATACAAATCTTACCTTGTAAAATTCTCGCGTTCACATAGAACAAGCTAATGTTTAGCATTTGGGTGGTCATGTTCATAATCTGACGATCATTCAGGTCATTTTTAAAAAAATTATAAAATTGTCACCATATGACTCACTTAAAAAGTTCGAAATAGTCACCGCCTAAATTATGAACATGGTGACAAATTATGAACAAGCGCTTGTATTCGCACCTCCCTTTATTTTTATAAGTTATAACCCTATATATTTTCACGGAACCATATGGGCACCCATATGTAAGACTTAATGAAAGGATACAAGAGGTCAAACATGTTCAACCAATGTGCACCTGTGCAGTGATCTGGAGTCAAGGGCAGTTGGAAGATTAGAGGTCAAGCATGTGCAAGCCCATATGTATGTAAGACTTAATGATTGAGCTGATCACGAATGATTCATTAATAGAAGTTCAGTTGATCCAGTCATTGCTTATTGAGTTGTGTCGTCTTCACAACTACTTCACGACAATTGATATACCAAACTTCCTTTCTAGCTTCAAGAAATTGTAGCATTGTGAATCAAGAGTGACAAACAGGGAAATACAATTTATAATAATTGAATGAAGTCATGCTTGAAACCGAATGAAAATATACTACCATTAACCAAGGGTACATATGCAAAGGAGAATAAGAAAGGAGATGAAACAAAAACCTAATACTAGCTTGCAATGAAAGGATAAGTATAATATGATACACTGATGCAACTATTCCATGGTAAGTAAGAAGATTCAGGATGTGTTTGTAGAACAAAATTTCCTCAACTTTTCTGATCCACATGTCAAAGTACTCCCATGTATGTTTTCTGTTCCTGGATCTGCCACACATGAGATAGTTACATCTTATTGTTTGAAAATAGAGACGGAATTAGACATAAGGGCATTTAAGCAGCAAGCAAGTAAACTCGAAGGAGATAAAAAAAAGAGTGTTTTATATGATCGATTTCAATGCCAGCGTGATCTGTGCATTTCATTTGTCCACTGATGTTTGATTATTGTAGTTCAAATCATCTGATGGATATACGGAGAGGGATGTAGGACGACACTGATTGATGGAACCACACCACCCAAAAATTATTGATTTTGCAAACAAGTGAAAGTTGAAGGCGAACCAAACAGTTGAACATTGTCAACTACTGTATATGTTCAACTTAAGGAAAAGAGATGATTTACTAAAATGATCTACATCAACAGCTTGGTAGGTCTTATTTAGTTTGTTCTTCAGCGCTTTCGATCGCTTCTTTGAGGGATTCTGACATTAAGAAATGATTTATACCTTTCCAAGACATTGATTCAAAAACTTTGATGTACTCAGTAACTTCTTTGAGGGGATTCTAATCCAAGATCTCAGAGATCGCACCAGCACCTATTCTTAACACAAGATTTCTCATTTAAAACTGCAGCTCTTCATTACTGAAGCATTACTTAGGAAACCTCGCTGAACCACTGTCGAGATCACTAGACCTGTGTAAGGATAATTTCCATTGTTGGGAATTAACCATTGTTAACAGATCTTGTACTTAGGCTTATCTGGAAACTCGTTTATGATGTATTGGGCCTTATGTTGGTCCAGTAGAAGATCAGGCCCAATAACGTAGCAGATGCCCATGACTCGACCCGACCCGCTTGAGGAAACCGGGGCTCCGCGTGTGAGTTGGAAGCTTGGTATATAAGCTCTCTAAACCCTTCTTCTGCCTCACTTCTTGCCTTGCTCGTTTCTGTTCATCCCAGAGGAAGAGAGAGATCTGAGAGAGAGTGTTCTTGAGGAAGATCAACGTTGGTGTGATTCTTCTTCTTCGCCAAAGCAAACCTCTTGCTGTTGGTGTTCCAAGCTTGAAGACGGTGGTCTTGGCTAGTGGAGAAACTCTAGATCGTGTCATCGGGTGCTCAACGGGGTTAGGGTTTGTTGTCGTGCTGGTGACTGTGAAAGGGGGTTCTTCTATCTCTTTCTTACTTCTTGTTTCTCTTACTATTGTGTATGTAGTGTCTGAACCTTTATCTGAAATGCATGACCTAGAAAATTATCAATTAGCTAGAGATAGAGTCCCTAGAGTTAGGATACCTAATAAGAAGTTTGCTTCTAATAATGTTGAGCATGTTATCTTGGCTGTTGTTGGCCTAGTTGATTATGCTTTCATTACAGCAAATGTAATTGACAACTCCTACACCCCTGACACTTATGAGCAAGCTATGAAATGCAAAAATGCAAATTTATGGATTAAAGCTATGCAGGAAGAAATTGAATCCATGACAGTAAATAAAACTTGGACTCTTGTCCCTAAACCAGACAAAGCCAAACTTGTTGACTGCAAGTGGATTTATAAGATCAAAGATGGTAACAGTAAAATGGATCCACCTAGATTTAAGGCTAGGTTAGTAGCTAAGGGCTTCACCCAAAGGGAAGGGGTGGATTACAATGACATCTTTGCACCTGTAGTTAAGTATAAGACAATGAGATTATTACTTGCTATGTGTGCTGTTTTTGACTGAGAACTAGAACAAATGGATGTAAAGACAGCCTTTTTACATGGAGATTTAGATGAGACAATTTATATGAAGCAGCCTAAGGGCTTTATTGATGTGAAAAATCCTGATCATGCTTGCTTATTAAATAAATCCATTTATGGATTAAAACAATCACCTAGGCAGTGGAATTTAAAATTTGATGCTTGCATGAGAAAGTTGGGTTTTCACAGAAGTAGTTATGATACTTGCTTATATTTTAAGAATGTGAATTCTATCTCTCCTGTGTATGTTCTGCTTTATGTGGATGATATTCTTATGATGAGTAACTCTAAAGTGACTATTTCTGGTGTTAAAAGAGATCTTAAGATGCATTTTGATATGAAAGATCTTGGTTCTGCTCAAATGATTCTAGGAGTTAGGATTGTTAGGGATAGAAAGAAGAAAAAAATGTGGTTGTCTCAGAAAGACTACTTGAACAAGGTTTTAGATAGATTCAACATGAAAGATTCTAAACCTACTTCTATTCCCTTAGGAAGTCATTTAGAGCTCAGTAAGGATAGTTGTCCTACCAGTCAAGAAGAGATTGATAAGATGTCCAGTGTGCCTTATTATGTTGTTGTTGGTTCTATTATGTATGCTATGCTGTGTACCAGACCTGATCTGGCCTTTGCTGTGAGTGTATTAAGTAGATTCATGTCAAATCCTGGTGCTGATCACTGGATTGCTATGAAGTATACTTTAAGATATATATGTGGTACCAAGGATTTAGGATTAGTGTTTTCTGAACATACTAGTAGAAATGAATTATATGGATTTGTAGATTCAGATTTTGCTAGTAATAAGGACACTAGGAAGTCTACTACTTCTTATTTCTACACTTGGGCTGGAAACTGCATATCTTGGAAATCTCAACAACAATATGTGGTTGCTTTATCTTCTACAGAAGCTGAGTATATTGCAGCTACTGAGGCAGCTAAAGAAGCTACTTGGTTGACTGGGATTTTGAATGAGATTCAGTCTGTTAATTATGTTCCTACTTTACACATTGATAGTCAAAGTGCCTTGTATTTGTGTAAGGATCCTGTGTATCACGAAAGATCCAAACACATAGATGTGAGGCACCATTTCATTCGTGATAAAGTAGAGAAGAAGGAAATTTTAGTTAGTAAGATAAAGGGTGATCTTAATCCTGCTGATTATGGTACCAAAATTGTGACAGTTGATAAGTTTGCATTTTGCAGGGACTATCTTCATATCTGGGATGTTCCTTGATGAGTGCTGAAGTGTGCATTGGTCGACGATGGTTGGTAGTTGCAAATCTGCTCCTGTTGATTATGGTACTAAAATTGTAACAGCTGATAAGTTTGTATTTTGCAGGAACTCCCTTCACATTCTGGATGTTCCTTGATGATTGCTGAAGTGTGTTTTTGGCCGACGATGGTTGGTAGCTTCAAGTCTGCTCCTTTCTCGATCAATGGCTGTGTTTTACAGTTAGAGTTAGGCAATGTAAAGGTGATGGAAATTAAGAGGGCATATTGTAAGGATAATTTCCATTGTTGGGAATTAACCATTGTTAACAGATCTTGTACTTAGGCTTATCTGGAAACTCGTTTATGATGTATTGGGCCTTATGTTGGTCCAGTAGAAGATCAGGCCCAATAACGTAGCAGATGCCCATGACTCGACCCGACCCGCTTGAGGAAACCGGGGCTCCGCGTGTGAGTTGGAAGCTTGGTATATAAGCTCTCTAAAACCCTTCTTCTGCCTCACTTCTTGCCTTGCTCGTTTCTGTTCATCCCAGAGAAAGAGAGAGATCTGAGAGAGAGAGTGTTCTTGAGGAAGATCAACGTTGGTGTGATTCTTCTTCTTCGCCAAAGCAAACCTCTTGCTGTTGGTGTTCCAAGCTTGAAGACGGTGGTCTTGGCTAGTGGAGAAACTCTAGATCGTGTCCTCGGGTGCTCAGCGGGGTTAGGGTTTGTTGTCGTGCTGGTGACTGTGAAAGGGGGTTCTTTCTCTTTCTTACTTCTTGTTTCTGCAGTTGTAAGCCTTTGTGAGTTTAGATCTGTTGTTGTTGTATGCTCTCTGTAAGACCGTCACCTTTACTTAGTGGATTTGGCTCTTATCTTGAGGCCACGGGGAATAGGCTGAGTCCGAACCTCGTTAACATCTCCTGTGTTCATTTCTCTTACTATTGTGTATGTTCTTGATTCGATCTGTCAACATTCGATCTCACAACCTGAAATAAGAATCATCAGGCATGATGACCGAAGAAAACCATTGATGCTCAGATCAAAGTATACCAAATAAAAACAACAGCAGAATAAGTTGTAAGAATTCTCTAACACTGACAAAACTGACGAGTTATTTTACATAGCAGCAAAAATTGATCAATCAGAATGAAATCTACAAGCACAACAGCAGACTGATAAAAACTGATCGTCATAAGCTCGATCTCAACATGACTCAATCTCTTACACGAAGATTAATCACTTGGTAAATGCCATAGAAACTGAAATTTACCAACGGTAGCAACACAAAATCTTACTAGTTCATTACACAAAACACACATACTAGCCCTGCAACTATAAGTGCAGAATCTAAAGGAAGATGTTCTTAGCAGTTGGCAATTCCTAATCTATTTAAGGAGAATCAAGCTCTCAACATAGCCATGTACTTGAAAAATATCTCGAACGTCTTGTTCATTCTGCAACAGAACTTTTATATCTTGAGTTTCAGGGTTGCACAATATCACCCACTTATGTTTCAATCTGTTGTTGGATATCATTATCACCGGGACACTCCACCGAGTCAACAACTCACCATTCTTCTTGAAGTAAATGAACTCACGGGGAAACAAAGAAAACGAGTAGCGTCTAGTCCAACACATGGACTCGATTGACTCACTTTCAGCTTCGGAGCTTTGCAACACCCACAAGGATGAGACCATACCCTCTACCATAAAAAGTGCAAGTTTACATCCACCGTCAACCAATGCGAGCCCCCTTCAAAATAAAGACAACTAGAGTCAGGTACGCTAATGGAAGAAAACATCTCGCTGCTCAGATCAAATGAAACCAGTTCCCAAGCTTTACTACTCCGAACCCGATCAACAAAGTATAAGCTGCCCCGAAAATAGATCTTGTTCATCTCTGTGTATTCCGAAATCCAGTACCACTTCCACGAGCATCCCATGCCTTGAAACTTAATAAACATCCATGAATCGGCCCCAAGAGTATAAACTGCAATTGAAGGCACTGGATTACCCATTACAAAGACGAGTTTGACATGTTTATAATCTTTAATTAACGGATCATAGCCAAGACCAAGCTCCACTTGCATCAAGTGTTTTCGATGGAATATTGTGATCTCAGGTAAAGATGGAACATCGTGGGACTTTCTTATTGATGGATTCCACACTTTTAAGCTGCGGTAATTTGAGGCGGCAGGTTCATTACTCTTTAGCAAAACCAGACCGTCAATAGAGCACTCAACCACCCAGATTCCACTAGTGTGCCTGTACTTGTGTCCAACCGGGAAGGGAATTGTTACATCGTCTTTGAAGGTATTACTACACCTCACAACACAGCGTTGTTGCCGTTCCCTTCCTTGGACAACCAAGAGGTTGGTTTCAAGGGGGTTGTTCTTGAAGGTTTTGAGTTGTAAGCGGGCGAAGTCAGGATCATCGATTAAAGCTAGCCATGATTTTGAGACACAACGGAATCGGAGAAGAGACTTCACAGGGAGCCTAGAAAGTATTCCAGGCCATAGATCTGCTGCTAAGTGGAATTCTGACCCTACTTTTGAAAGTTTTCTTTCATTCATGACGACAAGCCCGAGTGATCTGACGTGAGCGGAATCCGAATTCGTCAAAACACACAACCACTGTCCACAAACATTGACAAGATCTGATGGGCACGCTGACAGGAAGTAATAACCAATACGACAGGAAATATAAACAGCAACTGAACACACGAGACTTTTTACGTGGAAACCCAAATCGGGAGAAAACCACGAGACCCTCAGGTCTTAAACCTCCACTATAAAACAGTTCAAAGTGGGTACAACCTCTCTAGATATCACTAGAGGAATACAACAACATCAAGGCAACAACCTTGGCTATAATCTTCACCCAACAAGGTGGAACAACAACAAGAAGAGCAAATAAACACAGCAGCTCAGAACCTGAGTTAGAGGGCTCGAAATCACGATCCAACCGTTGGATATGATCTTCTTAGTGGCAGGAACAACACTCTGAAATTTCGTCCCAATCGGAGCTCGTTTGGTCGTCGATCGGGGCAGATCAGATCTGGGTGCACCAACACCTACGGGATTCTCTTCCACTCTTTTCTTTCTCTCTCTTTTGTGGCTCTCTTTTCAGCTGATTATTTCTCTCTCCATTAACACTAGATGCTCACTTTTCATCCCCTTAAATATGAGGGCCAATCTAGAGCAAGACATCCTCATTTGGGCCTCCCAAATGGTATTACTTAAGCCCATAAATAAATAGACTTCTTCCCCCATATAGGAGGGAAAACACAACAAACTCCCCCTTCACTCCTGTATGGGGAATTCAACCAAGCCCGCTCTCAAGCGACAAGCAACAAGCTTCTCCTTAGGCAAGGTCTTCGTCAGCATGTCTGACCCGTTGTCATCAGTATGGATCTTCAACAAATCAAAGTCTCCATCTTCTACTCTCTCTCGCAACCAATGATACCTCCTCTGTATGTGCTTGGTTCGAGAATGGTAGGCGGCGTTCTTGGCAAGGTGGATGGCACTCTGACTGTCACAGTGCAGTGGAAATCTCACTTGCTTCACTCCCAACTCAGTCAGGAAAGCCCTCATCCAAATTAGCTCCTTACCAGCCTCAACTGCAGCCATATACTCAGCTTCCGTGGTTGACAAAGCCACACTCTTCTGCAGTCTCGATTGCCATGAAACAGCTCCCCCTGCATAGGTCATCATATATCCTGACGTGGACCGGCTGGAATCAACATCACCCGACATGTCATAATCTGTAAAGCCATCAAGCATAGGCTCTCCGGGACCATAGCGTAAGCACACACTCGAAGTGCCTCTGAGATACCTAAGAATCCACTTAACTGCAGCCCAATGCTCCTTTCCAGGATTACTCATGAATCTGCTAACAACCCCCACAGCAAAGGCAATGTCTGGCCTAGTACAAACCATGGCGTACATCAAGCTACCCACGGCTGAAGCATAAGGGACACTCTTCATCTCTGCTTTTTCTTTCTCACTCTTCGGACACTGATCAGAATTCAGCTTCATCTCAGCCGGTAGTGTAGAGCAAACGGGTTTAGCCTTGTCCATGTTAAATCTCTGCAGCACCTTTTCCATGTATCTCCCCTGTGACAGCCACAACATGTTTTTCATCCTGTCACGCACTATACGCATTCCCAGTATCTGTTTTACAGGGCCTAAGTCCTTCATAGCAAAGGACTTGCTCAGAGCTTTCTTCAAGCTAGCAATCTTGTTGGTATCACGACCAACAATCAACATATCATCCACATATAGCAAGAGAATGAGGAAATCACCTTCATGGTACTTCTTCACAAACACACAATGATCGGCTTGTGTCTTGTGGAATTTATGCTCCATCATGAAGGACTCAAACTTCTTGTACCATTGTCGAGGAGCTTGCTTCAAGCCATACAAGCTCTTCCTCAATCTGCATACAAGCCTCTCCTTTCCCTTGATCTCAAAACCCTCAGGTTGCTCCATATATATCTCCTCTTCAAGATCACCATGAAGGAATGCGGTCTTCACATCTAGCTGCTCAATCTCAAGATTCATGCTTGCAGCTAGGCTTAGAACAACCCGGATGGATGACATCTTCACAACTGGAGAGAAAATCTCATCAAAATCAACACCTTTCTTCTGCTGGAAGCCCTTCACCACTATGCGGGCTTTGTACCTAGGTGGACAACCATCTTCTCCAGTTTTCAGTTTGAAAACCCATTTGTTCCTAAGAGCTCTCTTACCCTCAGGCAACTTCATCAAGTCATAGGTGTGGTTCTCATGCAGGGAATTCATCTCATCTTGCATGGCATTATACCACTCCTTCTTGTGCACATCTGCCATAGCCTCCTCAAAGCACTCTGGCTCTCCTTCATCAGTCAACAACACATACTCACTGACTGGATACCTACAGGATCTCTGTCTCTGCCTGGCAGGGTATCTTCTCAACTCAGCAGTTGGCTCTAGAGAGGGTTCTTGCAACTCAGTCTCACCTGATTCTGGCGGCTCAACATCACCATCATCATTACCTGCATCATCTGCATCTTCCTGCTGAACATCATCTGACTGTTGCACACTGACAGGATGTACAGGGCTAGTGTCAGGAAACACGGGATCTATAACAGTGGCAGGATGGGAAGACGACACTGGCAGGATCTGCTTCCAGTCTTCAATCGTCTTGTCTTCCATGAACACAATGTCTCTACTTCTGACCACCTTCTTGTCAATCAAATCCCACAATCTGTACCCAAACTCATCTTCTGAGTACCCAAGGAAGATGCATGGCTTCGTCTTACTGTCAAGCTTCTTTCTCTGATCTCTAGCAATGTGCATGTATGCTAGGCATCCAAACACCCTCAAATGCTTGTAGGAAACATCTCTTCCAGTCCACACCCTCTGAGGAACATCACCATCTAGAGGAACTGAAGGAGATCTGTTGATGATATACACAGCAGTCATCATTGCCTCCGCCCAATATGACTTCGGCAGCTTAGCATGCGACAACATGCTTCTCACTCTTTCTGCTATGGTTCTGTTCATCCTCTCTGCAAGCCCATTCAGCTGAGGTGTCTTGGGCACTGTATACTCAAGCTTGATCCCATGACTCTTACAGTACTGCTGAAACTGACCCCTGTACTCTCCACCATTATCCGTCCTGACAGCCTTTAGTTTCTGTCCTGACTCCCTCTCAACTCTGGCATGAAACTCCTTGAAGACCGAAAGCACTTGGTCTTTGCTTTTCAACACGAAAGCCCACAACTTTCTGGAGTAATCATCAATAAAAGTCACAAAATATTGTGCACCACGATGCGACTTGGCATCCATATAACACACATCGGTATGAACCAACTCTAATGCATGTCTTCTCCTCATCGGAGGTCTAGAATGAAAGGATGCTCTGTTTTGCTTTCCAGCTAAGCAATCAACACAATGTTTTAGACTTATACCTTTCACTTCCGGGAGGATGTCCTTCTTGGCTAGCGTCTGCAGCCCCCTCTCACTCATATGACCAAGCCTCTTGTGCCATAACTCGCCAGCTGAGTCAGCCACCACATTGGCTTCATCTCTGCACAACTTTGCTTGCATCACGTATAAAGTATTCTGCTTCTGTGCCCGGAATACTATCAAACTTCCTTTACAGAACTTCCATACACCATTCTGAAAACCACCACTATAGCCCTCATCATCCAGACGCCCTGAAGATATCAAATTCAGCCTGACATCAGGAACATGGCGTACATCTCTTAGCATCATTCTGCAACCTGTGGATGTCATCAAACAAATACTACCCATGCCAACAATCTTGCACGAGCCATCATTTCCCATCTTCACATGGCCATAGTCGCCTGATCTGTAAGACGAGAAGAACTCCCTCTTAGGAGTCAAGTGGAAAGATGCACCAGAATCAACTATCCAAGTGCACTCATCATCACTAGCAAGGTTCACACCTGCTTGTTCACTAATGAACAACAACTCCTCTTCACTAGTTGCAATCGCTGAGGTATCTTCTTCTGAAGGTTTTCTCTGTTCTGTACTATCACCATTGCCCTTGTCCCTCTTGAACTTTCGACAATTCTTTTGGAAGTGACCCGGTTTGCCACAATAGAAGCACGTGAGTTTACCTTTGGACTTTGATCTCCCTCTGGACTTGTCTCGGTTCTTAGAACCCCTCTGCTTGCTCCTTCCTCTACTGAAATCTTGTGTCACATTCACTTCTGACTGAGACGAGGCACCCATCTCTTTTCTTCTTGTCTCTTCATTCAGAAGGCTTGCCTTCACGGCCTCTAAAGACAACTTGTCTTCCTGACAGGAATTACTGAGTGACACGACAAGAGTTTCCCAACTGTCTGGCAGGGAGGAAAGTAACAGCAGGGCCTGCAACTCATCATCTAACGACATCTTGGTTGAGGCTAACTGATTCACCAAGCCCATAAACGTACTGGCGTGCACTGCAATGATCTCACCATCTGAGTACTTCAATCTCACAAGTTTTCTCATCAATGACGCCTTGTTAAGGGCATTCTTTCGCTCATACATGCCCGCAAGCTTATGCCACAACTCATAAGCATTCGTGTCATTGGCCACATGTTGAAGTATACTCACATCAACAAACTGTCTCATCGTTGCTACGGCTTTTCTATTCAGAATCTTCCACTCGGATTCTATCACCCCCGTCGGTATTTCTTGTTTATCTATTGGCTCATAAAGATCTTTCACAATCAAAAGATCTTCCATCTTAATCTTCCAATCTGAATAATTATTGGAGTTCAACACAATCATTCCCTGAAAGCTACTGTTCTTCTCATCCATCGGAACCTAAAGCTCTGATACCAGTTTGACGTGAGCGGAATCCGAATTCGTCAAAACACACAACCACTGTCCACAAACAGTGACAAGATCTGATGGGCACGCTGACAGGAAGTAATAACCAATACGACAGGAAATATAAACAGCAACTGAACACACGAGACTTTTTACGTGGAAACCCAAATCGGGAGAAAACCACGAGACCCTCAGGTCTTAAACCTCCACTATAAAACAATTCAAAGTGGGTACAACCTCTCTAGATATCACTAGAGGAATACAACAACATCAAGGCAACAACCTTGGCTATAATCTTCACCCAACAAGGTGGAACAACAACAAGAAGAGCAAATAAACACAGCAGCTCAGAACCTGAGTTAGAGGGCTCGAAATCACGATCCAACCGTTGGATATGATCTTCTTAGTGGCAGGAACAACACTCTGAAATTTCGTCCCAATCGGAGCTCGTTTGGTCGTCGATCGGGGCAGATCAGATCTGGGTGCACCAACACCTACGGGATTCTCTTCCACTCTTTTCTTTCTCTCTCTTTTGTGGCTCTCTTTTCAGCTGATTATTTCTCTCTCCATTAACACTAGATGCTCACTTTTCATCCCCTTAAATATGAGGGCCAATCTAGAGCAAGACATCCTCATTTGGGCCTCCCAAATGGTATTACTTAAGCCCATAAATAAATAGACTTCTTCCCCCATATAGGAGGGAAAACACAACATGATCTTGCTGGGTTTCTGAAACTATCAAGTCGAAAGCATGAATCAGAATTATTATACAAACTGAATATATACAGTCTATACAGACTTGGAAACTGATGATACACAATACAAACCAACAAACAGAGGTAATTATAGCTTGTTTTCAAGCGGTGTTAATTTGGATGATTTTGAAGAACTGAACTCTATTCCGGGTAACCACAGAGAGAGAAAATCTTGGGAAAATGCTAAAAACGATTGGTCGAGAAATCCATGTGATGAAGGATCATCTGTACAGCAACCGACACCTCCGGTCCCCGAGTTTGAAGGTGCATTGACTCGTTCGAGAGCTAAGGAAGTCCAACAAGAGCTAGACATGTTAGTAGCGTTCTTCAGGTCCAAGGAGTTGAATACAGACGAAGAACCACCATTGAAGACTGTTCTAATGATCGAGCAGAAGACTACAGAGAAGAACCACGACCGCGGCTGGAAACTGCGCCCGCGGCTCCATAACCGCGCCCGCGGCCAGGAAACTCGGCGAGTTCATTAACTTCGCCGAGGCTTCCTTTTGAAACATTATTTTCGGATGTTTAATTGTTTTTCGGGATTATTATTTTAGGAGATACTTTTTTATTGTTTATTTCTTTGGTTGACACCCTTATGAACCCTATATAAGGTTGCCTTAGTTGTTGTTTTACCCCCCCGATATTGATATTGAATACAGAGTTATTAAGTTTTACTCCCAAAATAGAGTGCTTTTGTGAGTCGAGTGCCCTGTGTGCATTGTCGTTGAGCTGGCCCTAGTTGTGCTTGTGTGTGTCAATCTCTTCCATAAGGTTGGTGCTATCGAGGCTTCATAGCGCATCCTCCAGGTGCTTTGACATACCATAGTTATAGTCATTGTGTTTGGTTGTAATCCATTGGGGTTTCTTCAACATTCGGTAAGGTTCTTGTTCTAAAGTTCAAGGGTTTTATCGTTGACTGATTTGGTTCCAATTGGCCTATCCTTCAACCTCCCTTTCTTTCATCTCATATCTAATTCCGCTTTTCTTCTCTGTTCGAGTTCCTATTCGAGTTTGGTGTCTAGGTCGGCAACTGCGGCTTATCCCCGCATCAAATTGGTATCAGAGCTGTGTTGATACCATTCGTCTTCACAAGAACATCAAGAGACCCCCTATCCAGAAAATCACAAAAAGAGTCCGCTTTTATTTTCTTGTTTGTCAGTTTCTTTCAGAAATTGATTTTGAGTCTTCCATTGCTTTGATATTTCTTGTTGAGTCATTACAGGTTGTGTGCAAGAAGCTTGGATCGATTAGTGTTGGTGGAGATCGAAAGATTTGAGTTTGGAGCACCCTTGTTCCCAAAATCCATTCAGCCCTTCATCCATCACAAAATCTATCCATCCCTACCAAAACGCAACCGTCAAAACCCTAGAAGAGTTGCTGAAAATTTCAGTCCTTGCACCCCAAGCCAAGATCTTCAAGGAAGGAAATCTTATCTTCTCTACAAGGAAATCAAGGTGGTTAGTAGTTTCTTTTATTTTAAAATTTGAATTTTCTGAGATAGTATCTCAGATCAAGTCTGTAATTTCGTTTTGTTTAGTTGAGACAAAAAAAAATCAAAAAAAGAATCAAAAAAAAAAAAAATCGAAAAGTCTCAAAGTCAGTAGTTTATTTTACGTTTTGTTGAGTCAAAGTCTAGTTTGATATTGTTTAAGTCGGATCTCAAGAACTCAAAGGAAATCGGGTTGAACGAGCCCGAACGGAAGCGAGAAACCACCAGGCCGCGACAGAAACCGCGCCCGTGACCCAGTAGCCGCACCCGCGGAATTCAGGCCGCGCCCGCGGCTCCGCCTCAGAAGCCACTGTATGAAATCCGCGCCTGCGGACTTCAGACCGCGCCCGCGGAACCGTCACTGTTTGCCTTTCCATTCCTTTCAGATACGAGCCTCAATTATTACCTAACCCTCCCGACTCCGTCTTCGATCCTTCAATCGACATCAGTCGGAACAAGTTAAGGTACGCTTCCTTTTGGCTCTTCTTGAAATTCGAAGCTTAACTCATATCTCTGTTTTGCATTCTCATTCTTGCAAAGCGCCTTCGAGTCTTATTTTCTTTCTTTCATTGAGTCAGTCTCTTGTTTGAGTCAGAACCTTACAGTCGAAATCCCGCACTACGTAATACTGTAAAATTCCCAATTCGAAAACGCCTTGCCTTTAAGCTGAATTATCTTCCATGCACCAGCCCCAAGAGTATAAACTGCAATGAAAGCCACATCAGTGACATCACCAAGCTCCTCTACAAAGATGAGTTGAACAAGCTTGTAATCATCAACCAATGGATCATATCCAAGACCAAGCATCACAGGCCTCATACATTTACGAGAACAGATTTCAAGATCAGTTATGGATGGAACTTCATGAGACTTTCTAATTGATGGATTCCACACCAATAAGCCAGAGTGTATCGGGGTGTTAGCTATCCACCTTTGTGATATCCAACTCTGTAGTAAGACAAGTCCATCTATAGCAAAACCAACCACCCAGCTTCCTGTTATGTCGGCGGGTCCAAGAGTGGATGGCACTGTTACATTGACTTTAAAGGTGTTGCTGCACCGCACACTGCAGCTTTGTTCCCTTCCATTGACAACAAAGAGGTTGGTTTCAAGCCGGTTGCTCTTGAAGTTCTTTAAATGTAACCTAGCAAAGTCTGAACCATGTATTAAGGCTAGCCATAACTTTGAGACTCAACGGAATCGCAGAAGAGATTTCACAGGGAGCTTAGACAGTACTCCAGGCCATGGATCTGTTGGAAAGTGGAATTCTGCCATTACTTTGGAAAGTTTTGGTCATTCATGGGTTTCTGAGACATTATAGTGTTGAAACCATTAAAAAGGTAAAATCTATACGCACTACATTTTGCAACTTTCCACACTACATTCTCGTACGCCCATTATGGGCGTACGCTCGTTTTCAGCGGACAGTGCAAAAATTCCAACATCGATTGTGAAGCAAAATACAGAATACGCTCGTCTGTATACGCCCAAAATGGGCGTACGCCCAAAACCTGCGTACAATCTAAATTTGAATAATATAGCCGTTAATACAGCTAGGTTGTTAATACAGAGCGGGATAGTAGGGATAAGAAGTCGGATTGCAAGTTTGAGATCCGAGGATATAGGTTCAGGGCGAGGGATGCGAGAGATGGATGGTATGTGAAGGTAAAATATGGACAACACAATCATAAGCTTTCCACTAGCTTCATTGGCCATCCGTACATGGGTCGAATGACGCCGAATGAGGTGAAATTTGTGACGGTATGTGCGAACAGCTTGACTACGCCGTCTGTTATTGCTACTCAGTAGAGTGCGGCCTTTCCAAGGAATACAACATCCACAAAACAAATCGCCAACTTTATTCAGAAGTTTCATTTTGAGGATCGTGGAGATTTGACTCTTACACAATGGACCTTGAAGTTTTTGAAGGAGCGCAGCTATGTAGTGCATCCCCTCTGCAAGAAGAAATCAAACGAGGTGGAAATTTTGTTTTTTGCCCATCAAGACTCGTTGCACTTGTTGAAGATGTTTTCGTACGTCGTGGTTATTGACGCCACATACAAGACGAATAGGTACATTATAGTTGTATATCAAAAAAATTTTGTTTAAATATATTGCATATCCCTCTTCCTTCATTATTTAAATATATTATGCAGGTATAAAATGCCTCTTGTGGAGATTGTCGGTTTCACTTGCATGCATAAGATATTCAACATTGCATATGCATTCACGGGTAAGGAGGAAACAATGCACTACTTCTGGATAATTCAGAGGCTTAGAAAGTTGTTTGAGGATGCCGGGGTAATGCCGACTGCAATAATGACCGATCGAGAACTAGCTCTCATCACTGGAATCAAATATGTGTTCAAAGATCTTCCGGTTCAACACCTCTTGTGTTGGGTTCATATCAAGCACAACATCGAGGTAAACGCTACCAGAATTTTGAAATACAAGGAATCGGTGAAAAGGTTGTGCTCGCAAGTATGGAGACTTTTTCTATCAAGAACGGATAACAATACGAGGAAAGACTGCTAGGATTGAGAACATCTTGGAGAAGCGGCATCGTCGGATACATTGAAAAGGTGTGGCTTATCCCTTACAAGACAAACATTGTTTGCGCATGGACGGAACACAATCTTCACTTCTTCACGAGGACCTCAAACAGGTAATTTTTTTTTAACTTACTTAAACATTTCCGATTTATTTATTAGTTTATTATTTAATAGTTGTTTTACTTAAACGCGACATTGAATGAATAAAACATAGGGTTGAGGGAATGCATAAGGTGTTGAAGAAAATAGTCGGTTCAAGTATAGGCGGTTTTAATCGAATGGTTGTGAGGATCCATGCAACCATCGAGGGCCAGATTGTGAAGGTGAGGGCCACCATGGAAGAGGATCGGATCAAGACACCCGGGGTTTTCAGACGAATGAATCCACAAGTGAAATTGATATTTCGGCATCTATTCCATAATGTGTCTGATAGAGCGTTGCATAAGTTGTGGGATATATGGGAGGATATAAAGGCGAAGAATTATGAGGAACATTGCGAAGATTACTGGATGCGAGAATGTCAGGGCCTACCGTGCATCCACGAGATGGTGCAACATATTATTCACAAGAAGCCATTCAAGCTCAATCAGATTCACAGATTCTGGAGGCAGCTAGAATGGGATAGGATTGAACTTGATAACGGGGAGGTAGAGATTGGTGTACCTCAGACCATGCGGGAGTTGAGATTCATTGAGCTCAACGATAGATGGCAAAAGGGGGAACTTCCAGAAAGTCAGTGGTCTCAGATAGCGGACTTGTACACAATGTTGGAGTATCCACATCAAAGTCTTGCGGTGGAGCCGACGGGAATCAAGGATCCTGGCAGACCAAGAGGAGCGGTAAGAAAGAAGTGGGGAACCGAGAAAGAGAAGAGCGCGTTTGAGTACGCAAGGGAAGAATTAGAGAAAAATGATGTTGCGAAGGCGAAGAATAAGACGGTTAGAGGAAAGGGAAAGGGAAAAGCAACGGCGGCACAACCTACTTTCAACGAGCCTACTATAATGAGTGAGTTTGAAGTTGCTGGGTGCACTGCGGCAGAGGCGTTTGGTCATTCAAGTGGCACTGGTGGAGAGGGGTTCGGATTATCAGGTTGCACTCTTACAGATGATTTCCCTCAGCCAGCAATGACGAAATGTGTGGTAGACTTCGGGGTTGACAATGTTGATCTCTTCATGTTTCCATACATTGTAGATGCACAAGACGTAAGGGCGGATGGACATTGTGGATATCGGTCACTAGCCATGTTGTTGGGGCATCACCAACAAGAATATCCTCGCATTCGCATGGAACTGACTACGAAGCTGTTAGAGAACAGTGATATCTACAGACGAGTCATGACCAGACTACTCCCGGATTTGGCAAACAACTTCGACGCTCTTGTTCAAGAGGTCAACTATAGCAGATCACCATGTCCCGAAAGATACTGGATGAGTATGCCCATGATTGGATTAGCATTTGCCACTAAGTTTCAGGTTGGTTTGATATACTTATCCAAAGTCCGATCATATTTGTGCTTACCGATGAAGGTGTATCAACAAAGCTCCAGTCATGGTTTGAAAATTTATGCAATGGCTCGTGTGGGCTTAGCAAACCACTACATACCGGTATGATTTTCACTAAAGTATTTGTGATTTTCACTCAATTTTCTTAATGCTTAACATGGTATTTATGTTTTATAATTTAGGTGTGCCTTAGAGAAGACTGTCCGGTACCATCTGTACCTGGAGTTTGGCGCATGTTCAAGGATCCTAATGCGAATGGATTGGATCGCGGGTTCGCGCTGAGGATGCAGCAATGGAAGGACTATCGCATTAGTTATGGTAGTATAGATGTTGATCTGTAGTGAATTCGGATGTGTTGAATGTTTCACCTTTTGTAACTTTACAGGACTTGCCCTTGTATGCTTTTGAGATTGTAGTTGATGACTTCTGTTGTATGTCTGTTATGCTTTTAATATCTTGACTCCTTTTTTATAGTATTGTCTTGTCTGTTATTTTTTAATGTTTTAGATGGGTTAAATGAAACAAGTTCTGAATTCACTACAAGGGATTACTTGTTAAATTAAAACAGACACTCCAGAAACTACAACAGACTTAGCTTAAATTAAAACAGACACTCCAGAAACTACAACAGACTTAGCTTAAATTAAAACAGACACTCCAGAAAGGCTAAAAGAGTCAGCATAAATTGAAACAGACTCATTAGAAAATAAAACAGACTTAACAAAGACGTAACAACTTTCAAGACACATAACAACATTACATCCTAATCGGAATCAGGGGAAGGAGGACCACAACCATATTCATTGGGAAACACAACTCCAAGGTGGAATAAGGCTGATTCTTTGTCCCACCTGTGAAAAATGCGAAGTTTGAGCTCCATGTCAGCGTGTTCCTTCAACAGTTTGGCCATGACTCGGAGATGATGAGGGTCGTATTCTGGCTCCAGATACACGATCCTCCAGTTACAATCACATGTAACAAACCTTCGTCCATACGTATGGGGATTGTCCTTGTTATTAGCAGATAACACGGTGAGTGTCTTTGAGCACCTTCTACTCGGGCACTGGATCTGAGTGCCTTCAGCTGGAACTGGGGAGGATGAAGATGATGCCATGCTTGTTTGAATCTGTAATACAAAGTAAGAAAACATGTTAGAAACAATGAAGATATATATCCAAATCAGTAAAAATTTGAGACTTACAGAGTAAGAACTTGAAACAATGAAGATTTTACGGCGGAGTGAGAATGTGATGAAAGGGTTCACTGAGGCAGTGAATTTATAGCCGAAGTTTTACTAGGGTTAGGGAAAAATTGGGCCGGTGTAGACAAAAGGCCCACAACAACAAAGGTCCAATAACTTAATTCTGTCATCCAGCTGTGACTTACAGCTGTGTAGTAGCTGTAACACACTCATTTTCATATAAGTGACATCCAGCTGTATGCTAGATGTAGAATTCATCCCAACAATTCAAACCATCAGCCGAACAATTCAGCCCAGCCAAGCCCAATAATTCAGCTCAGTCAAGCCCAATAATTCAGCCCAGCCTAGCCCAATAATTCAGCCCAGCCAAGCCCAATAATTCAGCCAAGGCCAACAAAGCCCAATAATTCAGCAAAGCCCAATAAATTCAGTAAAACGGGATTAAAATGAAAAACGACGCGAAAATCGAGTAAAACGGGATTAAAAATAAAAACGGCGCAAAAATCGAGTCAAACGGGATTAAAACGAAAAACAGCGCGAAAATCGAGTAAAACGGGATTAAAGTGAAAAACGGCGCGAAAATCGAGTAAAACAGGATTAAAAATAAAAACGGCGCGAAAATCGAGTAAAACGGGATTAAAACGAAAAACGTCGCGAAAATCGAGTTTATGAAGGGACGTACAACGAAAAATGACATGAAAAGGGTATTTAGCAAAAAGAAATAGTTTCCATGATGCAAGGGGTATTTAGCCCGTTTTAAGTTGGAAAATCCTAATAATATATAAATCCATGAAAACTACGACATCCAAAATATAATACCGACAACAAAATATACATCACACAAACATCCAAAATATAATACTGAACACAAACATATCATTGCACAGGTCCATCCTCCTCTGGTACTACATCACAGGTCCATCCTCCTCTGGTACTACATCACCAGTCCATATGCTGATCCACCCCCTCATCATCCTCGCTTGTCCTGGAGGCAGAGTGTCACCATATGCACGTAGGAAACTAGATATCTCAGAGGCGAGTATGTTGCCCCGCTACATTTTCAAAATGTAAATATAAGTAGAATAAAATAGATTATAATTCTAACTTGAGCGATATTGACTAAAATACGTACCACAACTACAGAGGTTGGCGCAGGTATCTGTATGTGCTCGGCACGGTGGTCAAACGGTGCACGTGGGTCCTGCCTGGGTGATCTGGAATCAACATAAGGATGTGACATGGCATTAAACCATGTCAGATATCCATCCTTGCAATCTCATGCATCTCGAAGTCCTCGTCGATCCTGCTCGTCTAAGGTGATCAATCGATCTGGCAGGGTCTCTGGGGCCCAAGTGCAGTCCTCATCCCCGAATGTGACAGTGTACCCCGATGCAGAATCATTTCTGATCGCAGTAGGTGGTGTAATCGGGGGTTCGGGTATGCCTTGCACATACCCGAACTGTCGCAGACATCGGTCAAGATGGTGCGACTCCCTGACCTCAAAGGACTCTAGAGGCCCCCGAAATAGACCTAACTAACCTATACTGGGGGTCGTTGAGATCCAACTTGCCCCAGGGGTTCCACTGAACCTATGTTTTTTTAAAATGACAAACGTATTTTTAAAAATAATAATTGCATAACATATGATGAAATTACTCATTAAATAGTACTTACCTCTGCATATGTGATCTGGTCAAGGACCCGTCTGAGGGAAACTAGTCGAGCAGGATCCTTATGGTACTTGACTTTGTTGTTTTCCCGGATAGCCGCCGCCGAGGCATTCATGGATGCCAAGTCCTGCGTAGCATGACCCCGAAGACCATGGAAATACGCCCATATCCAAGCCTACAAATACCAGAATTTCATAATGTTTTAAACATAAGCAAAATATACACGAAAATAAAACAAACATTAAACGAATACTACCTTCAGAAGGAGCGGACAACCAGCAAACCCCTTGGATTGAGCACGGGAGGCCTGACCCAACTGTCTGTACAGTTCAGCCAAGACGGTTGTCCCCCAAGCATAGGACCCTGTCTCATTGTGATCTACGAGGATGCTAAGGTAATTCTGCTTCACCTTCATCCGAGACTTGTCTACAAATTTCGTAGTGCGTAACAGGGACAACAAGTAGAGTGAAGCAATATCACTCTCTTGCTAAGGAGTCCTGCAATCAATAACAAAAAATGAATTAGTAACGTTAATCGAGAAATTATGAGAAATTCTTATAATATACGATAATTTACCTGTCCTGTATATCAAACATCACTAATAGTCGGGTGTGGATCGTGGTGATGCCTCTCTTGCCGTGGATGTTCAAACCCTCATCTGATAATTTATCACGGATTATAAATATTTAATCGAATCAACTAAAAAATGGAATCAAATATAAATAATAAAATAAACTCTACGTACGTAAGCATAGCGCAACAGCCTCCTCGATCGTAGCAAACCCGAACATTCGCTGCACATGAGGATGCACAAACCCATCTATGTCTGCCTCAGCAGATCTGACAGCTCGTCCATGGATCGGAAGCTCCAGAATCTTCAGCACGTCTAACAAGGTAGGAGCAATCTCACCAAATGCAAAGTGAAACGTGTTGGTTTCTGGATACCAACGCTCCACAAATGCAGAAATCAGAATCGGATCGATGCTGTTGTACTCGAGCCGGGGATCTGCAAGGACCTGTAAGTGGCTCCGCTGAACGAGCTGCCACCATGACCCAGGCACATTAGATTTATGCCTATCATACTCCCTGAAGAAGTCCTTGCGGGTGTATATATCCAACACCCTCTTCAGCTGATGTACGAAAGAGAAATTAATGAATTAGAAAAGCGTGTGAATCGTTTTACCTCACAAATTCATTTAGAAAACAACGCATACCTTCGATGAGGGCGGTATCACATAAGCCGGGTCATGCTCAATACGCTATGCAAGAGACGACGTCTCAATCCATATCACCGGAGCAATGTGGGTGCTGTAATCCACCAAAAGCCGTGAACTGAGAGGACCTCCAGGATGCCCCACATAATCTGCATCCCCTGCAACCGGCACAACTAGGCCCGGATCAATGTGCTGAACAGGCTCCTGAACAGGGTCCTGAATGGGCTCTTGGAGGTCTGGCTGATCCTGATCGAAATCATGAACAGGCTCCTGAATCTCCTGCTGATGATCCTCTGCAGAAGGCGACAATGATCCAGCTGGAGATGGCTCACGCACAGGTGATCCCTCATAGTAATCAGCATGCATCTGCGCCTCCAAATCTCCTAGATCTACATCTGGCTGATCTGCAACCTCTAGCTAATCTGCAACCTCTGGCTGATCTGCAATCTCTGGCTGATCTGCAACCTCGGTCGCCTCCGTCAACTCCTCTGTAAACTCCTCCTCCTCACTAACATCCAAATCATCCATCAGAGTTTTCCCTGTATCTCCTATATGAACTCCTGGAATGTTTGGAGGAGATCCACGACGTCGGGAAGCTGTGATCCCGCGTGCGCTAAGGTGACGAGGGCCCTTTTTCTTCTTTCTTACAGAACAACCCGCCGAAGTAATAGCCCTCTCTAAAGCCTATTTTCATATTTACGAATTATTATTTTATATTATTTGACGTTTTTCTTTTAAATATTTAATAATGTATTAATTACTAATTTTTTCTTAGGTACGACTAATTGATAATTTATTAACACGCTATTTAATAATATATTAATTACTAATTTATTCATTTCTTAATAAATAACGACTAATTAATATTATATTAATAAATATTATTTAATATTAAATCTTTTTCTTTTAATCGTTATTCATCGAATAACGTGAAACGATAAATAACGACTAATTAATATTATATTAATAAATATTATTTAATAATAAATCTTTTTCTTTTAATCGTTATTTATCGATTAACGTGAAACGTTAAACGATAAATAACGACTAATTAATATTATATTAATAAATAATATTTATTAATATAATATTATTTTCTTTTAAAATTTATCGTTTAGCGTGAAACGTTAAACGGTAAATAACGACTAACTAATATTATATTAATAAATATTATTTAATAATAAATTTTATCGTTTTAATAGTTATTTATCGAATAACGTGAAACGTTAAACGATAAATAACGACTAATTAATATTATATTAATAAATATTATTTATTAATATATTTTTAATTTATTTTTAATCGTTATTTATCGAATCACGTGAAACGTTATTCGATAAATAACGACTAAAGAAACGTTATTCGATAAATAACGACTAATTAATAATTTATTAATAAATAACAAATAATTCATATTTTATTAATAAATTGTATTTATTAATAAATCTTTTTTTAATCGTTATTTACCGAATAACATTTCACGCTAAATGATAAATAATGACTAATTAATATTATATTAATAAATATTATTTATTAATATATTATTAATTTATTTTTAATCGTTATTTATCGAATCACGTTTTCACGTTATTCGATAAATAATGACTAATTAACTAATTAGTCGTTATTTATCGAATAATGTTTCACGCTAAACGATAAATAACGACTAATTAATAATTTAATAATAAATAACAAATAATTCATATTTTATTAATAAATCTTTTTTTAATCGTTATTTATCGAATAACGTTTCACGCTAAACGATAAATAACGACTAATTAAAAAATAATATATTAACGTACCTCGTGGATCGAGAGCGTCTTTTCCGGCGATTTCGAACGGGCCCGTTTCTGCGCACCGCCCCGACCCCGACCACCACCAGCCCGACCACCACGAGCTCCACCACGAGCTCCACCCCGACCACCACTTGCTTCACCTCCAGCCACCTCGCCGGCGCCACCAACCTCCTCCCCTCCACCTCCAGACCCCTCGCCAGCTCCACTGACCACTTCCGGAACCACCGCACCACCACCACGAGCCCTTCTACATTTCGCCGGCTTCGTCTTCGGCCCAGGCGCAACTCCTCCACCTCGAACTCTTGCACCACCAGCACTCCGCCGGACGGGAGGGAGAACAGAACTAGCCGTCGTCGCCTCCACCGTCGCCGGAGTGGATTTTGAAAGTTTCCCCATTTCTTCGGATTGCATGATTCCGAGTGGAATTGATGAAATTGATTGAGGGATTTGGATTTTTTGAGAAAAACGAGTCCAATAGGATCGATTTGGGGAAGAAAACGAGTGAAATGGGAGGGAATTTTGACGTCGGCGCAAATTAGGGTTTCCGGTGAATAGTACTATCGAGAGAGAGAAAATGAGAGGAAGAAGAAAGCGAGGCGGATTTTTATATCCGCCTCCCTTTTGGGCGTACGCCCCTTTTGGACGTATACGTATACACGAGAAATTGCACTATACGCCGATTTTGGGAAATGGGCGTACGGAAATGTAGTTCAGAAAGTTACAAAATGTAGTGCGTATAGACTCTTGGTTAAAAAGAGGCAATTATAAGAACTGACCCTACTTTGGAAAGTCACAGAGCTTAATTTAGGGTTCTTCAGCACTATACTAAGTTACTACTTACTAGCCCCTAAACAGAGGCAATTATAAGAGGTGACTCTACTACTTTAAAAAGTTTTCTGTCATTTAGGAGGATAAGCCTGAGTGACCTTAAGTTAGGGTTCTTCGGCACTATACTAAGTTACTAACCAACCAGAAGAGGTAATTAGAGCTTTATATTAGAGTGAAATAGACAAGCTTATCCATAATTTCATACCAAACACACTGTACTGAACTCAAATTCAAAAGGGTTTGAATCACTTAACAAAAGAAAACCTAATTTGAGTAAAATAGAGCTCGACAGTAGCTAGGGTTCTTCAGAACAAAGTGTAAATCACTGAAATTAGAAAGATAATGAAGCTGAAGGAGGGTGTTTGTCTTACCGATCTGAGCTGCAGGTGATACCCAAATGGAGGTCGGAGGAGGAAACAGAGCGAAGATAGTGAGAAATGTCAAAGCGTTCTCGATGCGACTTTTTTTTTTTAGAAAACTTTTATTTATTTGTGGCAAATTATTTATTTTACTTTACATAGAAGTAAATATGATCAGGCTTAATAAACAGAAAGGATCTTACAAGTTCGTAACACAAATTAGACATGCTTGAGCTGCAACTATAACTCTAGTACACGTTGGATTTCATTATTGAAGTGTTCATCATAATCACGTTATAGCTCTAATCAACGCTTCCACAAAGTAGTAGACAAAAGAGTTGTGAGATTAAGATTATACAATATTGTAAGACGAAAGGATTAAGAATTATTACAGTGATACTAATATTACACTCGATTTGAAAGGTTGACCAATCGAATGACCGACTCGATTTTTCGGCGGATCTTAGCTACGCGTGAATGTTAATTTCGCGCAAAATTAGTATTTAACAACAGAATTAGTACGTTGATGCTAATTATATTACACTGATTTGACAGATTGATTGATCGAATAGCCAACTCGATTTTTCGATGGACCTTTACTGCGCGTAAATGCAAATTTCACGCAAAATTAGTATCCATCAGCTATGATGGGTTTATAACCGACTGTTTTATAATACGTCGTCAAAAAGCAAATGACCTCAACAAATATAATCTCTTAGCCTTAAGACTCATAACCATGTACTTTTGCCCACCCACAAAAAGTCATAACCATTGCAATAATTATACTGATCTCAGACATCTTAAAACAGATAACCTAAGGATTTGATCATTAGTGTTTTTACTTAATACACCAACCTTATGAAATCTGTCTTTGGTCAAACCTTGCTAAATTAAATATATAACATAGTAGTGGAACGCCACACACTAATCTTGATTATCTTTGATTAAACTATCTTCTTAAAACAATGAATCAACGGTACAATGGGATGCCACTAAACACAGGCCGAGAACATTTCAACCTAATAAACAAACATTCTATTCTCCCCAAAAGTTCGTTACACTAGCTTGTAACATAGCACGTCTTCAATATACTTGCTCACCACAACTATATGATTTCATCTAATTCCTCTATTTTCCACTTCTTAAGTCTTCATACATTCATTACTCCTCCTAACCGGCACAAAATGACCGGCGATCATAAACCACCGCCCACTCTAACCCTAACCCTAATAATATTTTCTCTCCTCATCTCCTCTTCATCATCTTCCTCTTCCACTTCATTCACTCCTCATGACAACTTCTTGATCAACTGCGGTGCCTCGGATAGCGCGAAGCTCGAAGACGGTCGAACCTTCGTCTCCGACCCTCAATCCGCCACCTTCTTAAACACCGAAGAAGACGTGAAAGCCACCACAAAAACCCTCCAAAACACCGACAAAAACAACTCTCTTACCTCCTCTTACCTCCCTCTCTTCCTCTCCTCAAGAATCTTCCCTAATGAAGCAACTTACAAATTCCCCATCTCACAAAACGGACTCCATTTCCTCCGCCTCTACTTCTACCCGGTCCCACACCAATCCTACAATCTCACCAATGCCGTCTTTCGCCTCTCGGCCGACGACTTCGTACTCCTCCACGACTTCTCGATTGGCGGCACAGCCGCCATTCAAAAAGAGTATCTCCTTAACCTCACCTCCGATAAACTAACCCTAAAATTCTCCCCTAAGAAAAACTCGGTCGCGTTTATCAACGCGATCGAGCTCGTCTCAGCTCCCGCCTCGCTCATGGACTCGCCTCTCGACGCATTCGGTGCCTTGGTAACGGGCCGGGCCCTCGAAGTCTCGTATCGGTTGAATGTCGGGGGCCCACTCGTGAGCCCGGCAAACGACACTTTGTTCAGGACGTGGCGGCCCGACGTTGGGTTCATGCCGTTCAATGGAGCTGCTGAAAATGTCTCGATCGCACCGAGCCTAGTTGTGTTCCCTGAAGGAGGAGCCACACCTTTGATCGCGCCTAGCTCGGTCTACTCATCGGCTGATCAAATGGCAAACTCTCAAACCGCAAACCCTAATTTCAACCTCACGTGGAGAATGCCCGTTGACCCTAGCTTTGACTATATGCTGAGGCTCCATTTCTGTGACGTGGTGAGCAAGGCATTGAATCAGCTCTACTTCAACGTCTATCTTAACGGTATAGTAGGGGTGTCGGGGCTCGATCTTTCGTCGCTAACCGGTGGGTTAGCAACGGCTTATTATAGGGATTTCATTGTGAACTCCACGTCCATCACAAACGGGTCGGTTACGGTTCAAGTGGGGCCCGCGGAAGGATCCTCATCGGGCTCACCGAACGCGATCCTCAACGGTGTGGAGGTGATCAAGATGAGTAACGCGGCGCAAAGTTTGAGTGGATTGTTTAACGTGAATGGTGTGAGTTATAAGCCTAGTAAGATGAAGATCATAGCTGGAGTAGGGTTAGCAATGGGAGCAACGGCTATGCTCTTTGTTGGAGCTATGTTTGTAAGGTGGCATAAGAGGCCTCATGATTGGGAGAGAAGGGATAGCTTCTCCTCATGGTTGCTTCCTCTTAATGCTTCTACTAAATCCTTCCTTTCGAACAAGAGCGGTTGCTCGAGGAAATCGAGCATGTTTGGGTCGAGGAAGAGTAGAAATAGTATAAGTACATTCTTCTCCACAAACAATGGGGTTGGAAAGTTCTTCACCTTCAATGAATTGCAACAAGCCACCAACAATTTCGACGAGAAGGCGGTAATAGGTGTTGGCGGTTTCGGTAAGGTCTATTTAGGCACCCAAGAAGATGGAACCAAGCTTGCCATTAAAAGAGGGAACCCTCAATCCGAGCAAGGGATCAATGAGTTCCAAACCGAGCTCCAAATGCTCTCACAGCTACGACATCGTCATCTCGTCTCCCTAATCGGGTATTGTGATGAAGGAAGCGAGATGATCCTCGTATACGAGTACATGGCGAATGGCGTTCTTCGAGAGCATCTCTATAGCTCGAAACTCGAAACCCCTCTTTCATGGAAACAAAGGCTAGAGATTTGCATTGGTGCAGCAAGAGGCTTACATTACCTCCACACAGGCGCATCACATTGCATCATCCACCGAGATGTCAAGACCACAAACATCCTTTTGGATGAGAATCTTGTAGCTAAAGTCTCCGATTTCGGTCTCTCCAAGGCAGCTTGCCTAATGGAGCAGACCCATGTGAGCACCGCGGTCAAGGGAAGTTTCGGGTATCTTGATCCAGAGTACTTTAGGAGACAACAACTAACCGAGAAGTCGGATGTCTACTCCTTTGGAGTTGTCCTCTTTGAAGTCTTATTGGCAAGGCCAGCTATCAACCCTGCCTTGTCTAGAGAACAAGTGAATTTAGCCGAGTGGGCGATGAACAACTACCGAAAGGGGAACTTAGAGAAGATAGTTGACCCTAATCTGCAAGGCAAGATAAGTGCAGAGTCATTGAAGAAGTTTGTGGAGGCTGCAGAGAAGTGTTTGTTAGAGTATGGTGTTGATAGGCCTTCAATGGGAGATGTTTTATGGAACTTGGAGTATGCTTTGCAGTTGCAAGAGGCGACTACTCAACAGATAGCAGACGCCGCGACAGAGGACAAGAGCACAATCTCGCCTTTGTTGATTCCCTTGGAAATGATCTCCCTTGATGATGTGTTGATTGAGGAGCCGGATACGGTTGTTGATGTTAAGAATGGAGGGAGTTCAAGTGATGATCATGATCAAGTTAGCACAATCTCGCCTTTCTCCGATGTAGCCAACTTCCAAGGAAGGTAACAAAAGGAGAAACTATGGGTTTGATCATGCAACTTTCATCTTTATATTTATTGATTGTGTTGTAATAAGATTGTAAGAACATTCAAACTTGGATATTGATCAAGTTGTATTTGTGTAGTGTGATATCTTAATTACATTTTTTGCATTTCATTCTTTTGTAATTGTAGTTGGTTATTTTATATGTAACCGCATCATTTGTAATCTTGTTTAATTTTATCAAAAAAAAAAATGGATATATTTGAGCCTCTTTAAGTATTTTTTTTTCTTGATCACCGATGAAACGAACTGTCTTACTCGCACACTATGAGCTACATTCTTCTTCATGTGTGATTAGTAATAAGGTAATTGGCATTACATTAGATGAGAGAGGAGATTAACGTACATCACATCATGGAAGTCGAAATATATATGATTGATTCAATTATTTGTGCTTTCTCGACCTCCTTGTTTTTCATAAATTATGGCAATTTGGAATTTTTGGATAAGTCCGGATAGTTGAGTTCTACACGTAAATTTAATTAATCAATCCAATAATTAAACTGAAAAGATATGTGATTAATCATTTCCCGAAGGAAAGTTTCGTGGATAAAATAGTACTGCTCCCTCACTTTATTATTAGTAGTTTGTCCCCCTTGATGCTCTTATAAAATACATGTATTACGTACTCCAATTCCTACCAAAAAATAATGCTCTAATATTATCTCGTTAAATTAATTTAAGATTATTTAGGTTTACAATGTAAATTTAACTATTCAATAAGGATATTTTAGTTATTATCTTCCTAAAATAATACTCCGATTTCCAATCTGAGTTTGTTAAAGGGTTGGTCTCGAGCTGGTTGTTATGCTTATTAATGGTAAAGCCAACGTGTCAGCTTCCAAATATTGGTGCTTAGGGATCCCAATTACTGCTTTTGGTCCAAAAACAAAATCAAGAAATAGAACAGTAAATCAGGTTTACCATCGCTTTCAAGAGATTTATAATGAAGATCTTCACTAAGGGTTCTGATCTCCCAAGGTTTTCCGGATGTTTTTGATAGCATTGACGACAGTAAGATTATCACATACAATAATAACCTTTTTAAAATTATGCTCTCCTGCAGCCAAGATGGCCTCCAGGACAGCATAGGCTTCGGCTGTTAAAATAGAGGTAGTAGGAATGGACTTCCTATCCAAATGAAGAATATCATTACCAGAGTTACGAAGGATAAAACTAATAGTAGAGGAATTATTTTTACAAGAGGCGTTAGTGTTAATTTTAACAAAATTAGTAGGAGGCTTAGTCCAAGAGTTATTCTTGGGACGTTTTTTAATCTTAGGGGATTTATTACTAGTCGGATTACTGAGATCTAGAGAGGAGGATCATTGAGAGAATTGATAGAGAATACTATTCGCAAGGTCCCAAGGATGCAAAGGTTTAACAGAATTGAAGATCGGGTTGTTGCGAATGCGCCAAATGTTCCACCAAGCTAGAAAGGCAAGGTCAGATTTTCCTGAAAAGCAAGAGGAGAAGTTGGTAAATTTATCAAGAAAGGAGTTATGGTAGTCAATCTCCTGGCTACCAAGAATATTAATATCGAGAGATTTAAGGACTTTAGTAGTATAGGGACAGAAGAAGAAAAGATGATTTGTATCTTCATTACATTCGTTGCAGAGGGTGCAGGTTGCATAAACTCTGTGGAAATAACGGTTTAGTCTTTCCGTAGTAGAGAGACAATCAGCAGTAGCTTTCCAAAGAAAATTCTTAACTTTGGGGTAGATGGGTTTACTCCAAAACGAGGAAGACGAAGAAGGAGATCTGGGGGTAGAGGGAGGAGCAATGTGTCTGAAGGCAGAGTTGGTAGTAAAAGTGCCATCAATTTAGGGGGTCCGGATAATAGTGTGAGGTATATCAGAATGAGGAATACGGATGTTACAAATGAGGTTAATGACAGAAGACGGGAGGAATTGAGTAAGGAGATCCCAATTCCAAGTTTTATCATGGGTGATGAATTCCGAGACTCTGTGATTATGAGAGCCGTGATTGAAGGCTTGAAGGTTTCCAAAACCCGGGATCCACATATCTTGCCAGAAGTTGATGTTAAATCCATTACCAAGTTGCCGAAATAGGGCAGAGCGAAACTGGTCCTTGATAGAAAGGAGACGATTGAAATGCCAAGAGAAATTGGTGCTAGGGTCGAGGTCCAAAAACTTTTGGTTGCGGGTGTATTTTTCCTTGACAATCTGAACCCATATACTAGGGGAGTTTGACATAATTCTCCAAAGAAGCTTCATTTGAAGAGCAATATTATTATCTCTGGTTAATCGAAGACCAAGACCTCCCTTTGATTTAGATTTACAAATGTTCTCCCATTTGAGTAAAGGATGGTGGTTAGGCTTAGAGTTGTTCCAATTTTTTTTTATAAATGTCGTCGATATCTTCACAGACTCCTTTAGGGAGGAGGAAGCTTTGCATAAGGTAGTTAACTTTGAAAGTAAGGTAGGATTGGATGAGGAGGGTACGAGCAGCTTGGGAAAGAGATGAAGTTTTCCAGGTGGTGAGTTGCTTCCTAAGGTCATTAAGTGCGTCCTGAAAGGCATCTTTGGTAATACGACCTTTAAGAATTGGAATTCCAAGGTATTTTTCCATGGAGGTAGTGAGGGGAATGTTCATAACACTAGCAAGTGAGAGAGCCGTATGCTTAGGGACATTATTAGAGACTTGCAACGAGCTTTTGTGGAAGTTAATTTTGAGGCCACTAATCTGAGAGAATTCCTTAAGAAAGTTGAGAATATAATTCATGTTTGCCGGAGTAGCATCAGCCAACAGAATAGTGTCGTCCGCAAAGGAAAGGAAAGGAATGGGGGTGCCATGTTGAGTGAGGCGAATGCCAATGTTGCTATTAGGTTTAATGGATTCCAACGTGAGTTTACGAGCCATGAATTCCATAGCAAGGATGAAGAGAAAGGGGCAATAGGGTCACCTTGACTAATTCCGCACTTAGGAGCAAATTTAGGGTCAGGTTGGTTATTGATGAGAACAGAGATTTTAGATGTAGTAAGACACTCCATAATAAGATTGACCCATTTGGGGTGGAAACCAAATTTTAGAAGTATTTCATTAGTAAATAGCCAATTGATTTTGTCAAATGCTTTCTCCAAATCAATTTTAACTTTCATCCAACCTGATTTGCCTTTGGTTTTCTTATGGAAGGACTGAAAAATTTCATGTGCCGCTAGGATATTATCTTGGACAAGTCTGCCTTCAACGAAGTCCCCTTGAAGAGGGGAGATAATGCGAGGAAGAATTTTCTTGAGTCTATTACACATAATTTTGGTGATAATTTTGTAAGTAGTGTTGCATACGCTAATGGAACGAAAATGATTTATATTAATAGGGGAGTCAATTTTAGGAACCAAAGCCACAAAGGAATGATTCCAGGACTTAAGAAGTTTTCCCGAGTGAAAAAAGGATCTGATGGCGGGGCAAACGGATGGGGCTACAATGGTCCAGTAACTTTGAAAGAAATCGATAGGAAAGCCGTCAGGGCCCGGGGTTTTGTCTTGGGGGAGCTCAAATACAGCGGTTTTGATTTCTTCATAGGAGGAAATTTGATGAGGCTAAAGTCGTAGTGCCAAATCAAAGAAAACCCTAAACACTAACTAGAGTATAACAAGTAAGTAGAGGTCGAACCCAAGGGAATCAAAACACCAAATCAATGCAGTCAAGTGAAATATCAACTAGTAATAAGTAACCAAAGGGGGGGGGGGCTTGATTGCAAGAACACACAAGTAGCCAGTAACAAGCAGAGGAAGTTTGGGTGAGAATATGATGAGAATGGGTTTCACCTAGCAAGTATCCACACAACAGTTAATCAAGTTGATCATAGATTTATCTCAAGTTCTTATCAATCCTAGGGAATGTTCCTATTCCAATATTTAATATATCAGCAGGCCAACCGGTCCTGATAATACTTACTATTCAGCAATCAGGGAAACCTCTCAAGATTAGATGAAATAGCAGCAAAGGGCACAGGAATCATAAGGATGCATGCAATAACTTACAACCGTCAAGTATTAACATGCAATCAATTCTCTTTCATAAAAGCAATCAACTACCAGATCATGCAGATATGAGTGCTACAATGAAAAGGAATTCCACCGTATATTCCTAGTCTAGCAATAGAAAACTATCAATCAAACTAGGTGACCAAGCTAGCAAAACTAATAGAAATCAATAGATGAAGAACAAGAGAATTAATACAAACCCATAGGAAAAGAACAAGAGTTTAGAAATCTCACAACTTAATACTGAAGGTTTCAACCGCTAAGCAAAACAATGGAGATTAGTTCCTGCTCATGGTTGCAAAACTAAATTGTCTGATGGAAAAGATGATGATAGCTAGGGTATAAAGAGAGACTAACCCTAAAAATATATGGTAAAAGATATATCCTAAACGAAATAATAAGGAAAAAGAAATAAAACAAACAAAGGAAAATAAGGAAAGTCTGGAATGTCTTCGGCCATGTTGTGGCGATCGCCATAGATGCCTGGCGATCGCGGTCTTCATGTAAAGCTCTGCCGTGGTCTCTGACGCCCCATGGCGATCGCCGTAGAGTCATGGCGATCGCGGTCGCTGATTTCTTCTCAAATGGCTTCTGTTGAATGATGGTGATCGCCTGGATGGTAGTGGCGATCGCGGTTGGCGTCGCAGAAGCTTCTTCATTCTTCAAGTCTTCAATCTTCTTCGGTTCTGATCTCCATTTCTTCACTTCTTAATAAATATCTCAGAACATAATAATGACTCGAAACACATATGATAATACTCCTAAACTAATGTAATAATCCCTAGTTACGCTATACAAAGTGCAGCGTATCAAATACCCCCATACTTAGACTTTTACTCGTCCCGAGTAACTTACAGAAAAGCTACCCATACAATAAAATACTCAAAGCCTCAGGAAGTACAAGAATATCTCCTAGTGATTACATAACAAATAAGCTCCTCCAAAACACAACAACAACAATCAATAATCAAGAACAATGTGATAAAATAAGCTCATATCCAGAACTACACCTTATTCCTCCAAGTTGCCTACCCGAATCCTCCTATACGCCTCCTTCTTATGTCTTCATACGCCAAGATGATAAAAATCCTAAAACACTCAATTTTTTTTATATATAACACTCATCTTGCTTGGGCGCCCTTTCGGGTTTTCATCCCAACCACTCAATAATTGTTCCAGGCTCACAAAACTCACATCACTCAAGACTTATTTTTGTCCCAACCTAATGCCGGTCAAGCCACCTTCTTATTGCATAGAACTTGCTATCCAAGGATTTTGTATGCCTTTTTTCAATTTTTGTGGCTTTTTCATACAATATATATTTAATAAGCTCATGCAGATACAACCAACACCCAAATAATTACATGTGAATACATTCTCCTCCCCCATACTTAAACATTGCATTGTCCTCAATGAAATGGAAGCCATAAAAACGAACCCAGGGAAAGAGACAGAAGACTCACATACAAGGTCAGATGACCTTCCTCCAATAAAACTCAAAGTGTGGTAGAATGAGAAACTAGATGAGCACTAAATGTAATCCAATAATGCATAACTCATCTAAAGCAAAAGAAAGAATACCTCCAATGTAGAAAGTGACCCAAACAAATCAACTCCTTGCAAAGAACATGGTCACCAACAAGCTAAGCTCCAACGAATGTAGATCTAGAATGATAGTACTAATGAAACCAAACTTGATGTAATACAACTCCTTACTTTCTTTTCCCTCATTTTTTTTTTCTGCACTCTATTTTTTTAAATCCGATATATTATTTTTTTCTCGGAATGATTTTCGGATTTTCGGGTTTTTTGTAGACGGAAGAGAAGACTTACAGCGAGATTGGCTACTACCTGTAGCTGACCCTAAGCTTCGGTGATTTCCTCATGTCCATAGAAAAACTAAAAAGAAAATTAAACCGAACAAAAACAAATAAAAACAAACTCAAACCTTGGGTTGCCTCCCGAGTAGCGCCTTATTTTATGTCGTGGCTCGACATGAAACTCAAGAGATTTAACTAACGCCATTTGGCTTTTTGAAAACCGTCTCTTGTCTGAATTCTCTCTTGAACCACTCATGGAACGCCTTGAATCTCGTCCCTCTTACCTTGACCACCTTGTCTTTAGCAATGAAGGTGGGTTCATTCACTTTCTCCTCCTTGACCGTATCAGGCGGCTGTTTAAGCTCAATGTCAAGTGCCTGCACACTAGACATCAATGGTATCTCGCCTGACGAGATCAGTAATGAAGGGTGATGGCCCAAAGGATGTGAAAAGAGCTTACCTTTAGGCTCTGGCTTAGCCTGACACTCCTGCATATTAGTAGACAAAACAATATCTACTTTTGGGGGCTCTAAGATATTCTCTAAAATAGGTTGTAATTCACCCTTACAAGTTGGATTAATCACATCAATAGCACATAGAGAATTCTTATCAATGGGGTCCATGTCATAAATATTATATTCTACCTTATCCCCATCAAACTCCATAGAGAGAGTCCCACTATTAACATCAATTTTCGTTTGTGCAGTTTTCATAAAAGGTCTACCTAACAGTATAGGTGTGACATTATTAGCATGCTCCATATCCAACACAAAGAAATCAGCAGGAAAAATCAGATCACCAACCATAACAAGAACATCCTCAACAACCCCTTTCGGATACACAGTAGACCTATCAGCAAGTTGAATAACAGTTCATGTTTTATGCAATGGTCCTAAGCCTAGTGATTCATACAAAGAGTAAGGCAAAACATTGATTGATGCACCTAAATCTAGCATGGCTTTGTCAAATTTAGTTTCACCAATCACACATGGAATGCTAAATATGCCTGGATCACCACATTTCTTAGGCATGCGTTTTTGAAACACAGCAGAAACTTGTTCACTTATTTCAACTTTCTTCTTTCCTTTCAGTTTTTGATTTCTTTTAATAGTGCAAACTTCTTTCAAAAACTTAGCAAATCTAGGAATACTCTTAACAAGTTTGAGCAAAATAATGTTTACCTCACACCTACTAAAGGTTTCGAAGATTTCTTTGTCGTCATCCAACCTTCGAGTATCCTTCAATGCCTCAGGAAAGGGGGCTACAGGCTTCTGAGAGAACAGAGGGGGGGAATTCGGGCGAACATAATCGTCAATGTACTCAGGGGGCTCTCCGCGATCGCGGTTAGCCAGCGGCGGTTGCGGTCGCGGATAATTTTGTACCTTAGCTTCTGGAATGGCATGGCGATCGCGGTCGGGATGCAGACCCTGTTTTGCTCTCTGTAATCTCATGGCGATCGCCACTCAGATCTGGCGATCGCGGTTTTGGCACAGAACAATCGTCATAAGTTTTTCCGCTCCTCAAGAACATTGCACTGACGTTCTCTCTCGGGTTTCTTACCGGTTCCCTGGCCTCTAATTTACTCACAGCTTGAGCAATCTGTCCTAACTGATTTTCAAGATTTTGGATGCTTGATTCCGTCTTAGCGTTTTGTTGCATCACAGTCTGAGCTAAGGACTTGATCATATCTTCAACAGTCATAGAATTTTGAGGTCTAGGCTGATTATTAATATTATGAGAATCATACCTTGGCCTTGGTTGCCATCCACCAACAGCGTTTACCTCAGCATTCGGCTCTTGGAGTTGTTGACCACCACTTTGCAGCATAAAAGACTTCATCATATCTTTCAGTTCATTCATATCACTTTGAATTTTAGCGGGATCAAGTGAACTTACTGACTGTGTTCTTTGCCTGCTACCAAACTGCCTTGAGCTCTCAGCTAATTCCTCAAACATTTCAGTAGCCTGAGGTATAGTCAATCTTACAAAATTACCTCCACATGATGCATTCACCATTCAACGATCCTCATCAATCAGGCCACTAAATAAGTACATAAGGAGATCTTGGTCAGTATAACTATGGAATGGGAAGCTTGAGCAAAGCTTCCTGAATCTCTCATAATATTCATAGAGACTCTCAGTTGAGTGTTGTTGAAGATTCGTGATCTCCTTCTTCAAGCTGCTCAGTTTTGTAGCTGGAAAATATTTCTCTAAAAAGACCTTTTTCATCTTAGCCCATGTATCAATACTCCCTGGAGCTTGATAATAGAGCCAATCATTTGCAGCATCTTTCAGAGTAAATCCAAAAGCTCTCAGCATGACCTGCTCCTCAGTAACACCTCTTGGCTTCATACTAGAACATATGGCATGAAATTGAGCCAAGTGTTTGTTGGGATCTTCTCCTGCTAAGCCGTGGAAGTGTGGTAGCTCATGAATTAAACCAGCTTTTAGTTCAAAGTTCACACCTTCTTCAATCTCAGGAAACCTCACTGCCAAAGGTTGTTGGTTTAAGTCTGGGGCAGTGAGTTGCCTCATAGTAGGCAATGGCGGTCCATGTCGATCACCCATCTCGTTCTCTTGGTTCAGAGCTGCTCTTTGGTTCCGAAGGAACGTCCTTTCAATCTCTGAGTCAAAGGCAACAAGAGATGAATCAGTAGCACGGGTCTGAACCATAAAGGTTCACACCAAACAGTTGATAATTTCACAATCAACACAGAATCAGAAAAATTTCAATTCCCCGGCAACGGCGCCAAATTTGATGAGGCTAAAGTCGTAGTGCCAAATCAAAGAAAACCCTAAACACTAACTAGAGTATAGCAAGTAAGTAGAGGTCGAACCCAAGGGAATCAAAACACCAAATCAATGCAGTCAAGTAAAATATCAACTAGTAATAAGTAACCAAAGGGGGGGGGGTTGATTGCAAGAACACACAAGTAACCAGTAACAAGCAGAGGAAGTTTGGGTGAGAATATGATGAGAATGGGTTTCACCTAGCAAGTATCCACACAACAGTCAATCAAGTTGATCATAGATTTATCTCAAGTTCTTATCAATCCTAGGGAATGTTCCAATTCCAATCTTTAATATATCAGCAGGCCAACCGGTCCTGATAATACTTACTATTCAGCAATCAGGGAAATCTCTCAAGATTAGATGAAATAGAAGCAAGGGCACAGGAATCATAAGGATGCATGCAATAACTTACAACCGTCAAGTATTAACATGCAATCAATTCTCTTTCATAAAAGCAATCAACTACCAGATCATGCAGATATGAGTGCTACAATGACAAGGAATTTCACCGTATATTCCTAGTCTAGCAATAGAAAACTATCAATCAAACTAGGTGATCAAGCTAGCAAAACTAATAGAAATCAATAGATGAAGAACAAGAGAATTAATACAAACCCATAGGAAAAGAACAAGAGTTTAGAAATCTCACAACTTAATAACTGAAGGTTTCAACCGCTAAGCAAAACAATGGAGATTAGTTCCTGCTCATGGTTGCAAAACTAAATTGTCTGATGGAAAAGATGATGATAGCTAGGGTATAAATAGAGACTAACCCTAAAAATATATGGTAAAAGATATATCCTAAACGAAATAATAAGGAAAAAGAAATAAAACAAACAAAGGAAAATAAGGAAAGTCTGGAATGTCTTCGGCCATGTTGTGGCGATCGCCATAGATGCCTGGCAATCGCGGTCTTCATGTAAAGCTCTGCCGTGGTCTCTGACGCCCCATGGCGATCTCCGTAGAGTCATGGCGATCGCGGTCGCCGATTTCTTCTCGAATGGCTTCTGTTGAATGATGGTGATCGCCTGGATGGTAGTGGCGATCGCGGTTGGCGTCGCAGAAGCTTCTTCATTCTTCAAGTCTTCATTCTTCTTCGGTTCTGATCTCCATTTCTTCACTTCTTAATAAATATCTCAGAACATAATAATGACTCGAAACACATATGATAATACTCCTAAACTAATGTAATAATCCCTAGTTACGTTATACAAAGTGCAGCGTATCAGAGGGCTTGTGAAGAAGATAATCATTATCGTTGTCCGTGATAATAGAAGGGATAATGTCAAGATCATTCTGAGAGCAAGAATGATTGGGTACTTGGTATCTTTCCGAGAGTTCAGTAGTAATAGAGTTAGTGATCGAGGAGTGGTCGGATTGGAAAAAACCATCTTTATCACAGAATTTATAAATCTTTGCCGATAAGTGCGGATTTTTGCAACATTATGAAAGTACTTAGTATTTTTATCATTGAGAGAAAGGTGTTTGGTTTTAGCTCTTTGTTTCCAATAAGTATCTTGAAATTACATTATTTTATTGAATTTCCTAGTAACATTGAGAATTTTGTTACGAATAGCAGGGTCATTTGGACACTTAAGGAATTCCTCATGGAGTTTTTCAAGCGTATTTTCTGTAAGTTGAAGCTGCTGGAAAGAATGATTATTGTTATTGCGGGCCCAAGTTTTTGCATAGGTTTTAAGCAACTTGAGTTTATACGAGAGCTTGTACATATATGAACCTTGGACTTTGAAATTCCAGACTTTTGCAACGAGTTTAGAGAAGGAGGGAGAGTTGGACCAAGCGTTTTCATAGCAAAAGGGGATCTTGACATTACGAATGGAGTCACCAACGGTTAGGGTGATTAAGGAGTGATCCGAGGAAGTAAATGGATGATGCTGAACAAGTGGATTAAGAGGAGAGATGAGATTTGAGTGAACGAGGACACGGTCAAGGCGTTCTAAGATGTTGTTTTAATTGTTTGACAACTTACGCCACGTAAAAGGGAATCCCGTAAAATGTGTGTCAACTAAGTTAAGAGAGGAGATACGATATGTCAAGCGAGTAAAACGCGAGGATTTGGGGACAAGACCCCCAATTTTATCACTAGGGTTGAGAATGTCGTTAAGATCGCCTATGATGATAACTGGAAGGTTAGAAGAAACAGCAGTTGCCTCTAGGTCATCCCAGAAATCATATTTGAGTTCTTCTCGGGGGGGGGGGGGGGGGGGGGGGACGTAGACAAAGAATATGAGAAAGTCAGTGTTGTTAATGGAGGATTTCATGATAATAGAGTTATTAGTGCTATTGATATGCATGAAGGAGGTCATATGGCTATAGTTATTATAAAGGAGCCAAATGCCTCCTTTGGTGCCTAAAGAGGGGACAAAAATATGAGAGTCAAAGCCCATTTTCTTGATTTTATTAGGGAGAGGTTGGGTGTCCGTCTTAGTTTCGCTAAGGCACAAAACGTGTAACCTATTTATCTTTTGAATATAGTTGATTTCAGAAACAAATTCTGGCCTACGAGAGCCTCGAACATTCCAGTATCCTATATTCATATTATACCTTTGGGATATATGTGACATTGTCCAAGATGGTCATAGTTGATACAATTGTAGGAGTAGTCATAATAAGTTAAACCAGTAAGGAAGCAGTCAAGATATACTAGGGCAATATGTATTAAGCAACATATTATATTATGCAAAGATAGATTATCAAAATATTCAAGGTAGTCTATCCTGGAGCATTGTTCAAAACATAAGCAATACATAGCAAATTGTTTCTGGAAATAACATAGCATGATCTTAAGGGAAGGAGACTGCAAATTGTCATTCTGGAAGAGTGTCTGGACTAGTGTCAAAACATTGTCGTAACATAGGTGTTTGTCTAAACAAAAGGAAGGAAACCTGGTGCAATAGAGCTTACTAATCATAATCATTCGGGAGTGGCTTTGCCCTTGCCTCGGGATTTCTTCTGCTTCTTGGGCTGAGGAGGCGTGGGAGCGGCTTCTTCTTCATCTTTCTTCTTCTTTGGGATTACTATCATGGAGGAGGATTCAGCTTGAGCAGTCAGATCAATGTTGTCGATCTTCTTCTGGATTGAAGTGGTGGATCTTTCAGACACTTTGGGGGAATCATTTTGTTGATCGATGCTGGGAGGAGGAGTGTAGATGACACCATGAGGAGTCCTTATCATGGGTTGGATCATCCTTGGCTTGATGTTCATCATATGTGGGAGAAGATAAGCCATTTGGTGCTGGAGCTGAGCAAAGACATGTGGTGGATACATCTCTGGAGCAAAGTTAGGACGCAGTGGGTAAGCTGGAATGACTTCTGATGGGGAGCTTGGAGATCTGGAGCTGTTATGATTGTGTTGATGAGCATAGTGGATAGCTACTTCTTTTCCCTTCACAGGCTTGCGGTGAGTGTTAAACTGACTTGACATTGAAGAGGAGGAGCTGCTGGAGTTCTTGATGGTGAAGTTGGGAGTTGCAGAGGACTTTGGTTGAGCACCAATTCTTTTGTTGAGCATGTTGCTGAGGAGTCTGCTTCTGGTTTGGTCAGCTGCACTGATCTCTTCTGCAGTCATAGTAATCTGAGCTTCAAACACATTAGATGTCATATTGTTGAGGAAGCAGTCCTCAAAGACATGGTCCTCTGCACCGCAACAACCACACCCCGGGGAAAAATCCTCATACCAGAGCTTCATAGTTAGGATTGTATTGTCCACATGCTTGATTCTCACAAAACCAATGGTGACAGGCAGTTTAGAATGTATGCAGATACGAGCAAACTTCTTTTTATTTTTGACATTAGAGTTGACATCAGTTTTGAGATATTGACCAACCCCATTCCCTTCAATGATCAAAGAAAGAGCTGCATCAGTATAGAGATGGTGAGGGAGTAAAGGTATATGTACCCAAATGTCTGCAGATAGGATTTCCTCATCAAATGGATCAAAAGTTGGTGTGAAAGCTCGGAGGACCACAAGTTTGCTCAGAACATGGTAAGGTCTGTTCTCTCAGACAAAATCTCTAGACTCACGATTAGCAAAGATCAAGAGAGTCCAGAAATTGCCAAGTTCCTCAACTTCAATCATATCTTTCACTCCTTTCCAGTGTTCTTTTACTTTAGATAAGATGACAGAGATAGACACTGGGTCACTGGCCATTTCGATGTAGAGAGCTAGGGAGCTAAGGTTCTCCATCCTGGTTCTAACACCAGGAAGGTTGTTTGGGTCTGGGACATCTTGAGGGAGGTTTGTTTCAGGGGTGGCTACAAAATCTTCAAAGTTAAAGTTTGCAGCAGAGAAATTTTGAGAGTTATGGCATTGTGCTTCAAACTGAGAGGTGTCTTGATCCATGGGGAAGACAACGTCAAGAGGAGTAGAATTGAGTGGCTTTGGGTTGGTGATAGCTAGGAGAGAACCTGCGTTTGGAGGATTTTCAAGGTTGGGAGGAATGGGATGATCAGAGATGTAGTGTATGAGAGCATTGACATATGAAACATCATCCGCCATTGAAGCAAAGGATAAGGCGAGGGAGTTGTGATGATCTATGAAGGAAGGATAATGAGGAGGATAGTTGATGGTGGTTCGGATTTGGTTCCAAAGAGAACTATATATAGGGATGTTGAGGAGGTTGGTGGAGGATGTGGCAGTGGCGGGGTTGTTTGTTGAGGAGATGTTGAGGTTGAGTGATAAGTCAGTGTAGCTTTCCATGGTGGCAGAGTAGGACAGAGATCGGGATTTTTGAGAGCTGGTGTGGGAGAATAGTGCTAAGGTGGTGAGGTTATAAAGAGATTTAGACATGTAGGAATATGAAGAGTTGCATATCAGTAATCGAGCAAGTGTGCATATATGGAGATAAATGCAATGGCTGCGTGTGCAGAGAAGATTAATCATGGTGATTATGCTAGAATCAAGGACATCACAACCTATCTGCAATTCCTCAATCCTCTTGGCCAGGTCACAAATTAATGCAACCGGAACCAAATACGAGGAGAGCGTCTGCAGAAAGAAAGTTATGTCATCCATAAAGATTTTTAGTCTAGGTGTCAATAATTGTTTCAGAGTAGGTGTCAAAAGTTTGTCCAGTTGGCAAGAAGCCGTGTCAAGAACAGAATGCACAAGGAGGCTAAGGAGAGCAGGCCCAAAACCAAATTCTACTAAAATTTGGCCAAGACCAAATCATCCAAGAAAAAAATGAGGCCCACTTCCTGCCTGAGTCCATAGTGATCTGTAAGAGGAGTAGACAGTAGAGAAGCTTACCAGGTAAGATAGCAAACCTTAGCTTCAGAAAATCTAGAGTTATGATGAAGAGGCGGCCAATAGTGAGGGGAAGTTTCAGGGATTTGCAAATACGCAACCAACAAACATTGGACATGGTGTAATTAGAGGGAAAAGAGCAAGAGAGGATAGATCTCACCAAGAGAAGAGTATTTGGGGTTAGAGGGAAGTTTCAGGGATCCATGCATATAACTACAAGTCAATTGTTTTATGTTTTGTATTTTATTTTTCACAAGTACATAAAATACTATTTGAATGACCCTTTCAGATTAATGAATCAAACTTGATTCAAGCTTAGATCAACAACAAGATAAGAGTATTTGGGGTCTTTAATATGATTGATTATGAGATTAATATTTATAGAAGAATAGAAAAACTATTTACACAAGAAGAGAAAAGCTATTTATAGACCTAACTAACTAAGCAACTAACTAGTCAACAATGACTAACTATTTAAAAAATGATATAAGGCTCCTAACAGAATTGATCACATAATTACAGCTGTGCCATTAAGAACTATAAGCTCCATAGCCACCCCTCAAGCTGGACGTGCAATAGGGAAAACAGGTCCAAGCTTGGATGCTAGAAATCTGTTTTGCTGAGCTCCAAGAGCCTTGGTAAAGATGTCAGCCAGCTGCATAGCTGAAGGAACATGAATTGTGCAAATAAACCCATCCTCGATCATGTCCCGAATAAAATGAGCATCAATCCTAATGTGTTTAGTTTTCTCATGGAAAATAGGATTGACTGCTAACTATTGGGCCACCTTGTTATCACAATGCAAATGAACTGGAAGTGCAACAATTACACCAAGATCTGTCACTAAACCCTCCACCCAAACCAATTCACTTGCTAGCATAGATATGGCCATGTACTCACTCTCGGTTGTAGACTTGGATATTGCTCTTTGTTTCTTGGTCTTCCAAGAAATCAAGGAAGAACCAATAAAAACACAATATCCAGTAATAGACCTAGATGAATCTTCACAATTTCCCCAATCTGCATTAATATAGGCCCGTACTTGAAAATTTGATTGAACGGGATAAAACAAGGAAATGTTGAAAGTACCTCTAAGATATTTAAGAAGATACTTAGCAGCTTGTAAATGTGGTTCGCTCAGACATTGTATGTTGCACAGTGTATGAGATGTTAGGCCTGGTTAATGTGAGATATAGAAGGCGACCAATAATCCTTCTATACACTTCAGGTTCTGAGCAAAGGGCACCTTTATCATCTAGTTTTGCGTCTCTCTGCATTGGGAATTGAGTTGGTTTGCATTGCAACATTCTTGTGTCTGTGAGTATGTCCAAGACATATTTTCGTTGGTCGAGCAAGATGCATGATGACGTTGTGGCAATTTCCATCCCAAGAAAATATCTTGCTTCACCAAGATCCTTAATAGTGAAGGCTATGTCTAAAGCTTGCTTGACTAAATTGATTTGATACAAGGAAGTACATGTGATCAACATGTCATCCACATAAACTAAGGGAATTGTGAATTGGCCATCAACCTTCTTAGTGAATAAGGAGTAGTCATGCTTGGACTGCACAAAACCTTGTTGCACCAGTGACTTAGTTAATTCAGTATTCCACTGTCTACTGGCTTGCTTGAGACCATAAAGGAACTTTGTCAGTTTGCAGACTTGTCCTGGGATGCCTAATAACCCTTTATGATGACCAGGAGGTGGAATCATGAACACTTCTTCATCCAATTCAAGAAACCATGCAAGAAATCATTGTTAATGTCAAGTTGGTGAAGCTTCCATTTCTTGGCAGCAACTAAGGCCAAAACAACTCTAACTGTAGTGAATTTAGCCACTGGGAAAAGGTATGTTTATAGTCTCTATCTTAGGCGTTGATTGTAAACTTTGGCTATTAGCCTTGCTTTAAGTCTCTCCACTTCACCTGAGGCTTTGTACTTTGTCTTGAATACCCTTTTAGATCAACCTATGGATTTCTTCCCAAGAAGAAGATCGGTAATCTGCCAAGTACTGTTTTGCTCCAAAGCTTCTAACTCCTTGTTCATTGATTCTATCCAGTGAGGATGAAGTTTTGCTTTCTCATAGGAGGAAGGTTCAACTGTATCAAGTAAATTAAATAAAGAAGCTACATAGGTTGGTGGAAGATGAGAGAAATTTTGATAAGATATCAAAGTGTAATGAAAATCTTTGAGTTTCTAAGGGGTTATATGAACTCTAGTTGATCTTCTGAGAGTGAGTGTAGGTTCTTATTAAGAATGAGGTGTATTAAGTGGTTCATGAGAAGGACCTTGATCAGTCACAATGAGTGGATTAGCTGATGGAGCAGCTGGTGGAAGAACATAACTACCAAGAAGGATGTGAAGTCAGATCATTATCTTCATGATGATGATTCTCTTGCAACAAGGTGTCTTCTGTGCCAAAATCTTGTTGCAAGGCATGATTGACTAGAGCTAGTTGAATTTGAGAACTACCTATTTTGGGTTTAATAGCATTCCTGAAGGGGAAAATACTTTCATGAAACTCAACATGCATGACCACATATACCCTGTGAGTGTCCAGATCATACAAGTTATATGCCTTTTTCCCTACAGGATATCCAATTAAAATGCATCTCTTTTCCATTGATGCAAGTTTATCCTTACATTTATCAAGAATAAAAGCATAGCATAATGAGCCAATCACCCTTAAGTGATCATAACTAGGAGCAGTGTGATGAAGAGCCTCATAAGATGTCCTCTATTTCATCATTGAAGAGGGCATCTTGTTAATCAAGGTGGTGGTAGCTAAGATACAATGCCCCAAAAATTTGAGTGGAAAATTTGCATGAATTCTAATGGCTCTGGTTGTCTCAGCTAGATGTCTATGCTTTCTTTCTACTCTATCTTTTTGTTTAGGAACTCCTAGAGATGATTTCTGATGAACAATTCCTTTGCTTCTGAACACACAAATCTATCTTTTGATTTGTGTGGCAAACTTGAATCATCAAAGAGTTGATCCAACTCTGTTTTGGAATAAGAACCCCCCCCCCCCTAAAATTAAGAGTTTTTTTTATTATAGAAAGGCTTTGTTGATTGTCTTCCGACGACTTCCCGACTTAATAAACATTTTAACTGTGTACCAGATCGATGTTCCCTTTGTGATGAAGTAGACAAAGATCGTAATCATTTCTTATTTCAATGTCGGGTGACCATTTGTTTATTGAAGTACATTGAGTCTTTTGGCAACATCTCCTTTAAGTTTGATTATACTGAAGACTTTGAAACCAACATTATCTCCTTCATTCCGGATAATAGTGATCATATCACTGCTTTCTTCGCCTGGTGGAATCTCTGGAGATGTAGGAATAACCTAATCTTTCGCCCCTCTAACGATGATAAAATCAATTTTGCACAGTTGATAGCTAGTATCCTTTCTAAAGTTATGACCTGAAAAGTGGAATCTCAAAATATCAAGACTTGTGGCCCTCGTGATCAGCAAACTGAGGTTCGTAGTAATCGTAACAAGAAGTGGACTAAACCTCCAACTACCTTCTTCAAGTTAAATTTTAATATATGGTTCCAAAAAATATGACCAGACTTCGTTCATTTGCTTTATTATTAGAAATGAATTTGATAAGGTTGTGATGGTTGAAAGCAAGCCAATCCCTAACGTTTCTATTATGATTAGTGAAGCCTCAACTGCTCTTGAGGGTCTTCGGGCTGCTCTTCGCTTAGGTATTAGGAATATCGTTCTTTAAGGTGATAATTTAACTGTTATTAATTGTATTCGGAAAATCTGAAAGTTTTTTGGGAAATTAGGACCTTTTTTTCTGAGATTTAACTTCTTGTCGGCCTCTTCTTTTAGCTCTTATAATCATCCGCTTTGATGATTTAGGTGTAACTTACGTGATATAAGTGTCTTTCATTGGCTTGTTAAAAAAACTCCGTAAGGGAAAGGTTGATCATAAGTGGATCCGAGGCTCTAAATACTTCCATTAAAGGACTATGGGACAATTTCATTTTATACCCGAAAATCATTTTCATTTGATTCTTAATTGAGTGTATATCAAATACATGATTAAATAATAAATAAATGGAGTATATAATAGCTAGTCAGTCATAATATGGATTTGTTTGGATAGCAATTTATTGGCTTTATTTAAAATGTTACAAAAGATAGTTTGGGACATTGGATGTTGTATGTTTTGACTTTTGAGAAAGAATATTTGTGTATAAAATTATATTTTTGTAATAAAAAATAAATACAATTGCAATATATACATTACAAAACAAACAACAAGTGTTACAAACAAGTTACAACTCAAGTTAGATGGCAAATTTGGATATGGACCGACACTGCCACATATGAGTAGCAACACATTATTTGGTTGGAACGCTGGATAAATCATGCATGCAATTTGATATTAAGTAATGTATTAATTATTCCATACTTCAGGAGTGGACTTGATGTGATATTAATCCTATATTATAATAATACTCCACTAATTAGGCTTTTTCATTTTCTGCAGATTTGTGTATTTTGAGCATCCAAAGAATTAGGCTTTTTCATCAACAACAAATTTGAGCTTCTTGACCTCTAATTTGATGCTAATTAAATTGTATTATACTCCTCTACGATAGAGAATGCGGTATAAAGCGTGAGGTATTCGCGTTCACAGATAACAAATTTATGTTCATAATTTAGTGTCATGTTTACAATCTGGTGATCATGGTTCATGTCATTTTTACAAAAAAAAAAAAAAAAAATAACAAAGTTCACAGAAATTACAAGTCGCATATATAATTCACTTAAAAATTCCAAAATTAGGAACATTATCATTCAAAATATAAATATTGAAATTTTAAAATTATGAACATTATCATTTAAAATATAAACATTGACATTTAATTTATAAACGTGAGTACTTCATATCTAGTACCGTAACTTATTTACTATCATCAAAAGATCTATTAGAAACCCTAAAAAAAATCAAAAGATCTATTAGATTGGGAAATACGGAGTAAACCATTAAATAGAGTCGATCGATTAAAAGACTAGACCCAGTACAAACTTTTTTCCGAGAAGATATGTCGGAAAGTATTTAAATACCCGATTTAATCAATACAGTATAAAGTTGTAAAAGAGCATTGCTCCTTTTTATTCGAATCAATGAGAATGACACAGACTCATGAATCATGACTCACATATGCCAAAATTCGAGAGCTATATACTCACATTCTGGTGCATCGTAATTGTTGTTAAAATTTCAATTTGGCTCTACAATTCTGTGATTTGGAAGTGGTCTTATGATTTTGAATATATTAGGTAAATTAATTTCATCGAAAATATAATTTCTATATTTCTATATAGAATCCATAAAATCATGTGTACAATTTGAGTCTCATGTACGATTTTAATGATTTTACATCATAAATACTATATGATATTATTTCATTGTTAGACAAATATGCACCATAATTCATTAAAATTTTAATTATAACGTAATTGTATTGATAGATTAGCACTAGGTTCTATAGAGAATATGGAACTTTTTATGTTCCACTTCATATATAAAACGGTTTATGAGGTTTAAATCCATAGTCTTGGGTTTTAACAACCAAAAAAACAACTCGAATAAATACAGTAAATCCGTGGATATTTTTATATTTTTTAGTTAAATCCATTTGTGTTAATTAATATATAACCAATATATGTATAAACAAAAGCTAAAGAAATACAGTAAATCAACCAATATATAGGAATATATTTGACCGGATAAATTAATTTCAGATTATTTATGAAGTTTTTTTATGAGTTTAAACCGAATTAGTTTGAGTTTTGCAAGATTTGCTCTTAAGAAGTTTGAAATTAGAGGATTAATAGCAAGTTTGTTGGCCTATCGATTCTCCACTTCCTTCCAAACAACCTCCAAACTCTCAGCCTCAACACCAACCAGGCAACCACTACAACACATCAACAACACAATCCGAACTCATACAGTATTTCACACTAATAATAATCACATTATTATTCATCATCAACTAACTCTAAACAAATTCAAATTCCAATAATTTACTTAAAAAAATTCCCCTAATCTCTTCATTATATAACGAGTAATTTCCCAAAAGAAACAAACACTATAATCTCAACCTCCAAAACCCCAAATCTCTCAACCTTCACACCACCCAAAAAATAGTCTAAACTTACCAAGTCAACCAAAAAATGCAAGATAACAAAGCAATGATAATCCTTAGGAGATCAACCCACACATTTCTAACTCATATCCACCACTTCTCCTCCACTCCAACCCTCCTTGTTCTTCCTTTCTCCCTCTCCCTCCTCCTCCATCTCCACTTCACCGCCGCCATCTCAACCCTCCACGACCGCCTCGACTCTGCCCTAAGTCTCGTCGGCTTCCCCGTCTCCTCCCCAACTTCCAACTTTCTCCTTCAAAAACTCTCACAAACACTCTACTTCTCCTTCTCCTCATTCCACATATCTTTCTTCCTCCTCTTATCCAAATCATCCACAATCAACACCCTCGAAAACCACTCATTCAGCTTTAGCTCCAGCTCCAGATTCAGCTACAGCTCATACCAGAATCCACCTACCTCGGCCATATCCTCATTCTTCAACCTCCTCATCACCCACATTTGCAACCTCGTCTTCCTCATCGCCACCAACTCCGCCTGCTTCACCCTCCTCTGCCTCGCCACCTCAAATAACCCGACTCCCACCTGGGTTTTCACCCTCAGCTCGGCTTTCTACTCCGTTACAGCCACCAATACCATCGTTATATCAAATCTCGCGCTGATTTCCTCGGTTTTGGAAGGGAAAGGAGGTTTTCGAGCCATTATAAAGGCGTGTGAGCTAGTCAACCGAAACACGGCGAATGCCTTGATTGTAGCATTACCGGCTAAACTTGCCATGACAGGCGTTGAGGTTGTGTTTTGGTACCGAATCTACGCCGGAGAAGAGAGGTGGGTATGGGCGGTGGCCGCCGAGGTGGTTTTGATTGGCTACATTTACTCTGTTTTGATCGTTTGGGATACCATTATTGGATACTTTTTCTACCGGAGTTGTATAGAGGATGCGATGAAAGATGATTATGCGTGTGATTTGGAGAAATTAAGAGCTCTTGAAGAAGGGTTTTGATCTACAAATTTGTAACGTTACATCTTTGTTACGTTGAGTTAGGGTGAAGTGAATGAAAGTTATGTACATTTTTTCTTAATAAAAGGATTGTAAGAGCATAGGGTTGCCATGGAAACATTTTTCCATGGTTTATAAAACTTCATTAAATGAGTATTCACTATTCAAGAATTCAAGAAAAACAACAAATGGATAGGAGCAAAAGAAAGGAAAATATTAAAGTAACAGATGGGGACAATGGGTCCAATAAACGTAATTGTTTAATCACTACAAACAAAACAGCCCATGTACACAAAATAATTGGGCATGAGTAAAGCTTGAAAGTTACAATTTCAAATAATGTGTATATATAAAAGCCCTGGATTCTGCTTCTACCACTTTTTTTCAATATAAAATAATATGCATTTCAAAGCTGAGGAAAGTTCGGACGGGAAGTGAGAAAAATTCACTTTCATAAATTATACGTTAAGTTTCATATTCAGGATAGTATCGTTTATAATCTGGGAGATGAATTTTTTTGAACATTTTCAATGAGAGATATGATGACATTTTTATAATTAATGTGAACTTTAATTTTTTTTTCTCCTCATTTAAATTGACATTATCATCAAATTACATTATTATTTGTGAGCATAAAAAACTTCACATTTTAATTTTAAGGAGCGTTTAGAACGAACCTTTCTCTTAACTCCACATGACAACTAATTTCTTTTATAATCAGCCACTTCCACGACTTTGAGAGACGAACTCTTTTAGCTGATAGCTCTAACTGATTTTGTACTAGAAATCATGCTGCAGATCGAATTGGGAAATCGTGTTCAATTGGATTAACTCTAACTGTATTTAAGAGTGCAACAACCAGCCTACTATTATTTGGTGAGTTTGAGACGTAAAGATAAAGCAACCTTCTCTATTTTAGAACATCGTAACTTTATGGAGATTAATCTAATTTCCAATTACAAAGTGTAATCTTTCCCATTTTTCTTTCTATTCCTAGAAAGTTAGATGGAAAATATTTTTTTACAGAAGTACATGATGTTGGATTTTAGTACATAGTTTTTGTAATGATACATGAATATCTACAAATATTGTGAAATTTATATTTTTTTACAGAAGTACATGATGTTGGATTTTAGTACATAGTTTTTGTAATGATACATGAATATCTACAAATATTGTGAAATTTCTCAATCCACAGTGTGGGTTATGGGACAATTACAGACTGTCTGAGACTAAAACACAGTTAAGTGGGACCCAGAATATGGATAAACGCAACGTTCGCATTAGGCACAACAGATAAGTTCATGACGTTATATCATAAAACCAATTGACATTAGGAGGAGTAATCTATGAGTTTATATATATACTCCGTAGTAGACAATTTATCTTCAACTTTCGATTTGAGACTCTGTTTAACACCCTCTCGCAAGTGTAACGGGTGAGAATCCGACACTTAGACAATCAAGATCGTGGGTAGCTCTGATACCATGTGAAATTATGTAGGTCAGGGAAAACGCAAACTCTGAGGGTCCTGAAAAACCACGATAAGCACAAGTGCGCATTGGGCCAACGCTACTTGAGCATTGGGCTCATTCCATAAACACGTGTGTTTCTTTTATAAAACAAATTGACAATAGAATGAGTAATTCATCTAACCATTAGCTCTAATACTTTTTATTAGAGGAGATATTAAGCTCAACACATACAAGCTCATAGAGAAGTTATCAAGAGTTTATATAGAAATTCATATTTGGTTTAAATTGATATAATTTGTGCTAATCTAGGAATTAAGAATTTTATTTGTTAAAAACATAGAAAGTTAAACTTACTTAATTGAACAAACTTTTTATTAAACTAAACACACGAAAAAAATCTAATTCTGAAATTCTGAAAAGTAGAATATGAACCAAATAGGCCGGGTTGCACAACAGGTCCAGACCGGATCGGACTGGAATTTTTCCAATCCATGGACCAGGGATCAGACCGGAAATTTCCGGGCATTTTTTGACCGGATCGGGTATAAAAATTATAAAACTTTCTTTTTCTTTAATAATTTTTTAAAATTTTTTTTTATCCGGGTTTTCGGTCTTAGACCTGACCGGAAACTTCATGGACCGGACCAGAACCCGGAATTTCTCAAATATGTGGACCGGGGACCGGACCGACCCGGAAAATTCCGGTCCGGGTCTTTTTTTGCATCCCTTAAACCAAATGAGTGTTAAACTCTTTCGCTTGATTCTGTTATATTAACTAGTTCAGTTTCTCGTGCATCGCACGAGTTTTATAAAATATAAGTTTAATTTAAATATAAAAATAGCTCGGTTAAAATATTTAACGAAATTTATTTACCTTATACAAATTTAGTATAACTTTTAAAAATAATTGTCTAATTTATATTATTATCTAAATAGATAAAGTAAAAAGATATCAATTCTTTAATATAATTTTTTTGAATTAGTATGATAAATATTTTTAATAAAGAGAGTGTTAATCAAACATTTTTTAAATATTTAAATATATTTCAGTTTAAAGTATTTAAAATTTATAAGATAAATTTTCTATATAATTATTAAATAACAATTTTAAAGGAAACTTGCGGTTTGTAGCAAGGCAATACAGGGATTAAGAAATATCGTGTGATTTAAAATATAAAAAAGGCAATACAGATATTAAGATTAAGGCTTGCCACGTGGCGATCTAAGAAATTAGAAAAAAAAATAGAAGGTTTGTTGAAAGAGGGAATGTCATGTGGCAATAAAAGAGGATTACTTTAATAGTTTAATACTCCCTCTGTCCCATAAAGAATGTCCCGTTTCCTTTTTGGGCGTCCCCTTTTGATTGTCCCGTTTCCTTTTTTGGCCATAGATTTCTTCCCATAATACCTTTATTCATATTATTTTACTCCCTTATAATCTTATTCATTTATACTCTCAATAACACTTTATCAATCAAATTAACCATCTACATCATCTTCTCCATTACATCTCTACTCCATTAATTCATCCAACTAACTTCAACTCCATTAAATTTCTTCAATATCTACCTAACTCATTTTATAATTAATCAAATTAACACCTAAACCCAAATTAAACCCTAAACCCAAATTAAGACCCGGTCTCCCTAAACCCAATTACCCTAATCTAATCTTGATTACCCTAATCTAGCCCAACCCAATTCAGCCCAAAAATACCCAGCCCAAAACCAGAACCCTAATCATCTCCCTCTGTAAATACCCATTTTCCCCCCGCCTCTCTCCCGCATTCTCACAACTTCAAACCCTAATTCTCACAGCCTCTCTTTCTTCCTCTCCCTCATTCTCGTCATGTCTGATTCCTCACACAGCCGCCCCTCCCAAAGCTTCACCAAGAGCGATTCTCCTCCCTCCTATGAGTGGGGAGTCCAACCTCCCTCTGACCCTGAGCCTTCGAGCACCCCGTCGTTCATGCGGGAGTCAACGCCCGAGGAATCGTCGGCGGTGAAACAGGAATCCGGCGACCAATCCTTCTCCGTCCCTCTTCCCGGTGGCTGCAATCTGTCTCCTCCTTGCAAAAAGGGTCCCCGTTGCGATGGGAATCACTCTTTCAGCCTCAGTCTGCCAGAGATCACACCTAGTGAAGTCTTAGGCTCTTACCCGGAGAGGCAGTCGGTGGAGATGCAGTGGTCGCCGGAACTGTCAGAGAACGAGGCCATTTCTCGGCCCCGGGAGGTGATCGTGATCCCCGACACGCCTACTCCTGAGATGAGGGTCCCCGACGTCGCCACACCTGAGCTCGTGGTCCCCGACGACTACATGGATGATGATGCTGAGCTGCTGCCGCCGGATATTGATGCCCCTCTATCCCCTGAGTTGATTGTCATCTCTGACAGGCCCTCTCGATCTAGCTAAGTCCCTTCTTGGTTTAAATCCCCTATATTCTGTATTTGGACTCATTTTTGGTATTTCTGGACCTTTTGTGTTGTTCCCGGATAATGTTGTTCTGTTTTGGATGTTGGCTTGTGGATATTGTTGGACTCTGTTGGTTTTTGTGGATTATCTTGTTTTGATATTGGTTTGTGGATTATCTGCTCTGTTTTTTGTGGATTATCTGCTCTGTTTTGGGAGGCTTATCTCCTTTGCAAACAGGTTGTGATGATCGATGTGCTCTGTTTTGAACAGAATGTAGTGCATACAGGTTGTTATGGTCTATGTGCTCTGTGAAGCACTCTTTTGGTGATGGTCTCTGTGCTCTGTGAGGCACTCTTTTGATGCTCTGTTTTGGGATGTTTGCTATGTTGGATAAAAAAATACCATGAAAAAACTGTCTTAATGTGCTATAGGAACTCTTTTGCATATTTTCTGATTTCAGTGTGCTATTTTAAGTTGTGATTAGCAGTGTATCTGTGAGGGCTTGATGGTAACTGAGATATTGTTCAATATCTGTGATGAAATTTTAAACTGAGATGCATTTCTAAGATCACAAACTTAATTTGCCATTGGATCATTAATTTGCAATTAAGTAGATGCCTATCTGGTATGTTTTGATCAGTTATTTTTTTGGTATTTGATCGATGATGAATCCTTATATCCGAGATGATAATCCTCTGATTTTTCCAACTTAAATGTTCTATAAGCCACCAGTTACTTGTAACTGAATTGCTAGGCTTATCTGGTATTATGAGTTGGCAAAAATTGGGTTTGATTCTATGATGATTGGGGACAACTGAGATCAAAAAACTTATATTCGTCCATAGCATTCATTTTCAAATACTAGCATACAAAAGAGTTTCTTAAGTTCACAAGACTGCCTAGTGATGTGAAGTTTAGAAACTTATCTTAACTGTTGTGTCCCCTTCAGTTTGGTTCTTCTGATTCTTGTGGGTCTTGAGTTTCCGTTGGTTCTTGGTGATCCTCTGAGGATCCTTGAGTATCTTGATTCTTTGTTGGATCTTCTTGAGTTTCTGTTGGCAAGCTACTTTGTCCCCCTTCATGAACAATATTCCATGCTTCTTGCACGGCCCACGCTGGTGCTTTAATTACTGATGGTAGCATACCTTGTGATCTCATCCTTCTCTTGTTAACATGTGGTAGGTCATAGCCATTTCCCCCTTTTGATTTCAGAATTTCATTCATGACAAACTGCATTGTATGCCATACATCACTGAGTGTTATAGGATCCAACTCATAGAAAGCTTGCATAACTGCAGTAAGCATGTCATCTACAGTCTTTGGCATTTTTTTGTGCATTAATGACTGAATACTCCTAAAGAAACCAAGATCTAGAATATTAACATCTGGACTGTTTGTTGGCTGCTGTATCAGTATAAATGTGAAATCTTCTTGTTGATATACCTCTTGCCACTCAGGATCATCTTGAGTTATATGAGGCCTTGCATTATCTTGCTGAATAAATATGGTTTTATGATTTCCATCATCTGGCCACTTTTCCTTGATTGCTGGAATAATTTGATTGATGAGCATACTTCTTGTCTCTTTTTTGTTGATTCTTTCCACCAGTTTGGTGATCATTGTCCCCTTTGCTCTGTTTTTTGATTTTCTCTTTGTTGGCTCTTCATATGTGAATGGAAATATTCCTATTTTCCCATCAAATGTGCAATGTCCCTCTTAGTTCCACCTTGGTCTTGCAACTGCTGTTGTAAACATTACCTTTGGAATGAATTTTGATGAACTAGTTGATCTGTATTGACCTTTCTCACTTCTGGCTATGTAGTACTTCTGTGTTTTCCTTGTTTGATAGAACCACTTCTCATCTATGTGGACGAAATCATACATAGGAAAATACTCCTTTTTGTTGTCTGCTATGTCCCCTTGAAGTAGGCTTAGAACCTTGTGATCTTGTGTATTTCTGACAGTCCTGGATGCAGGGCATTTGAATGTGGCTTCATGTCCCCTTTTTTAATCATTCTATGACATGCTGATTTGGAAATGGATAGAGAACTTGCTAAGTCTCTAACACAAGTCCTATTCCCCATGCTTATTGCATTGACTACCTCTGGTTCTACTTGAACTCTTTTCCTTCCACATTGATGAAATCTTGTACTCAGGTTAGGGACTTCATGTTCCTCTGTCTGCTTAGCTTTATTCCATAACCTGCTTATTGTCTTACGTGTTGTGTTGAAATATTGTGCAGCTTCATTGATGGCACCTTTTGGTAGCTTCCCCTCTGATGTCCTCTCCAGAAGATAACTCAGTATTACCCATTTCTGATCCTTGTTGAGCCTGCGTGTGGATGTCTGATGATGTCCTGATGCCTCTGCTGTTGCCTCTGGTTCTGGATGGTGATGCTCAGGTGAGAAGTTAAGGTCAAATGGTAGATCATTGTCCCCACTTGTTTCTCTGTCTTGTGACCATTCTCCCTCCATTTCTTCTCTAATGACGTCATCATCTGGAGCTTCATTTAAATCGAAAGCTGAGGACATCCTCACCAGGCAATGATGCAGAAACTACTGTAAAATTGAATGCTCTGTTTTTTACTTAAGCACTGTGCTTTTTACTTGTAATCTGAAAGTGTAATCTGAAAGTAGATGGAGAATGTACAGGGAATAAAGGCAGAATGTTGTAAGGGTATTTTGGGTAGGGAAAAGTGGTGATCTGTGTGCTCTAATTTAAGCAATCTGATTGGTTGTAATTTTTTCCAGCTTTGTTCTGATTGACTGATAATAAAAAAATAATTTTTTATCTCCCCTACTTTTTCCTTCTGCTGTCCTTTTTTTTGCCTTAATTCTATCAAAAGTGGTCATTTGAGACATTCAAAACAGAGGAGAGGAGCACAATTGGTCAAAAAAGTATGAATATCTTTGACCAAAAATATATATGTGGATATCTTCTTTTTATGCTTATGTATGTATCTTGTATGGCAAGCTTAGGCGAATCTGATTATGTATAGCAGAGCAATAAACTCAAAACCCTAGCACCCTTTCCGCCTCAATCATAGGGCTGCATCTCAAACTCTGATCCAGGAAGAAGAAAGTGAGACAACAATCATTCATGGCTAACTTTCGTGGATCAACTCGGAATCGTCGAAGCCGACGCAGTCGCCGGACTCGTCGAAACCAACGCAGACGCCATCTCCCTGAAGATCTATGGCCTGATATACTCTCCAGACTTCCTGTAAAATCACTTCTCAGATTCCGCTGCGTGTCGAAATTATGGCTATCTTGGGTGGATGATCCTGCTTTTGCCCGCTTGCATCTCAAAAACTTCAACAACAACTCCAACGAAACTCACCTTTTTGTTTCCCATGGTGGCCCCCAACAAAATTGCGTTGTGCGGTGTAGTGATACCTTTCTGTGGATGGATTAATCTTGCTAAGGCGTTCTGCTGGAAGTCCTACAATTCATTGGGAGTTAAAGGTGTGGAATCCGTCGATTAGAAAGTTCCATCAACTGCCTAAAATCAAAACATCTCGTTGTTGTTTAGGTAAAGTCGATATTGGCCTTGGCTACGATCCGTTAGCTAATGATTACAAGATTGTTAAACTCATCTTTGCATTCAGTAGCAATCTACAGCCTTGGGGAAGATTCATGGAAGATAATCAAATTTCAAGGCAAGAGATCATCTTGCAGCACCTCTAATTGGCACTGGGATCTTGATTATGGCAGTGCAGTTTTCGTCAACTTACAAGGCAACTTGTACCTCGTTGGTAAGGATGCAGACAAAGATCGTGTTTTTGATTTGGTTTGGTTTGATCTAAGCAGGGAGGTGTTCTCTTCCATCAGCCTGCCTGATCATACTGATTTTAAATGTCTGTGCTCACTGGCCTTAATCGATGGTGGAAACACATTGGCATTGTTTAATTACAAATCCATGTGGGCTGCCTTAATTGACGGTGGAAACACATTGGCATATTTTAATTACAAATTCCTGTGGGATTTAGAAAGATCCAGTGAGTCAATGTATTGGACCCAACGTTGCTCGTTTCGTTTGTCGACGGTGGATCGAATCTTGTACGTCAAGAAGAACGGTGACGTTATATTGGAACGAGGGGCTGAGGTGGCATCATATCGTCCTGAAACTGGTGATATTAAGATACTGCAGAAGCAAATTAATGAGCTCAGGCATGTGTATCGCTTTGTTGAAAGCTTGATTCTGCATAAATAAATTTGGCATCAAGTTGTGTTTTTTTTTATGACAAGTTGTGTTTTTTATCAGCTAATTGTTCATATAATGTCATCCTTTTGGGGTTTAGAAACTGGTGTAAGGGTTTACAAACTATTTAACCTGGTCTATGCTTAAAAATGGCTTCTCCCAAACTCTCTCATGTGCTTTTTATACTTGTTATATACAAGTTCTAAACGTATAAAAAGAACCTACAAATCAAACTGAATCTGTAACAACAATACGAGTAATCAACTCTTATAAGAGAGACTTGTCACGTCAATGATTGGGATATTGTTTCAGCTGTCCGTGGATTGATCTCGCAAGTTCAGTGAACTTCCATTAATGAAATGAAACATCTTCTAATAGTTCCCTCAAGGATGGAGATATAGGCGAATCTTACTAGAACACAGAAATCGAATTACAAGATTGTAAACTTATCTTTGTAAATGGAAACACTGTGCATTCAGTAGCAGTTTACAACCTTGGGACTGGTTCATGGAGGATGGCAGCTTGTACTTTATTGCTATAATAACACACACAACAATTGTGTAGTCTCTAGAGCATCCTCCTTTTGTATTTAAATGGTGGAAACACATTGGCAATGTTGGATAGTCAATCTCGTGAGAAGTCTTTGTGGGTGGCTTCGTTGAAAGCTTAGTTATGCATAAATAAATAAGGAGGGAGTTTTAAGAGCTAATTATTCATTTCGGAAAAAAGATGGGTCATCTAAATTGCCTTTTTAGTAGACGACAAATCGATCGGGAGTGTCGTTAAACCACTAGCACTGATTTTTGGTGGACAAGACTTTGAATAGAACTAAAAGACAGAATTTAAGGGACGAGCAAAGAAAATTGACTGTATTGTTTCATTGATTCGAACAAATGGGATGACAACTGAAACAGTGAAAAAATAGAGCTATGAATTTTCTTTGGTTTCTCACGCGTGACTTCTTCTTCATATGATCTTCCTTTTATACCATCCAGATCTCGTTCCAATCACCATAAATGGAGAGATATCTGACGAAATCCCCGGCGAACTTCAAGGGATTTGGGCATTAATGGTTCGACGGTCATTAATGGTTCAACACTTCAACTGGCATCATAACTCCTCGTTGATCCGAGCTTTCTCTTCCTCTGTAAGCGGTCACGTTTTTAACTTCCGTATTTTCTACACAGTACAGTAAGCCACTTTTTTAAGCGGATCGCACTACATTTTGTAACTTTCTGAACTACATTTTCGTACGCCCATAATGGACGTACGCCCAAAATCGGCGTATACTGCAATTTTTCGAGTATACGTATGTATACGTATACGTTAAAAAAATTGAAAAAATGGTTCGTACGCCCAAAAGGGGCGAGGCGGATTTTCTCGCTTTCTTCTTCCTCCTCTCATTTTCTCTGTCGCGTCACTGTTCACCGGAAACCTTTTTTGCGCCGCCGTCAAAATTCCCTCCCATTTCACTCGTTTTCTTCCCCAAATCGATCCTATTCGACTCGTTTTTCTCATAGAATCCAAATCCCTCAATCAATTTCATCAATTCCACTGGGAATCATGCAATCCGAAGAAATGGGGAAAATTTCAAACACCACTCCGGCGACGGTGGAGTTGACGTCGTCTAGTTGTGTTCTCCCTCCCGTCCGGCGGAGTGCTGCTGGCGCAAGAGTTCGAGGTGGAGGAGCTGCACCTGGGGGGAAGACGAAGCCGGCGAAATGTAGAAGGGCTCGTGGTGGTGCTGCGGTGGTTCCGGAGGTGGTCAGTGGAGCTGGCGAGGGGTCTGGAGGTGGAGGGGAGGAGGTTGGTGGCGTCGGCGAGGTGGCTGGAGGTGAAGCAGGTGGTGGTCGGGGTGGAGCTCGTGGTGGAGCTCGTGGTGGAGCTCGTGGTGGTCGGGCTCGTGGTGGTCGGGGTCGGGGCGGTGCGCAAAAACGGGCCCGTTCGAAATCGCCGGAAAAGACGCTCTCGATCCACGAGGTACGTTAATATTTTTTTTTTAATTAGTCGTTATTTATCGTTTAGCGTGAAACGTTATTCGATAAATAACGATTAAAAAAAGATTTATTAATAAATACAATTTATTAATGAAATATGAATTATTTGTTATTTATTAATAAATTATTAATTAGTCGTTATTTATCGTTTAGCGTGAAACGTTATTTGATAAATAACGACTAAAAATAAATTAATAATATATTAATAAATAATATTTATTAATATAATATTAGTTAGTCGTTATTTATCGTTTAACGTTTCACGTTATTTGATAAATAACGATTAAAACGATAAAATTTATTATTAAATAATATTTATTAATATAATATTAGTTAGTCGTTATTTATCGTTTAGCTAAAATAAAATAATATTATATTAATAAATAATATTTATTAATATAATATTAATTGGTCGTTATTTATCGTTTAACGTTTCACGTTAATCGATAAATAACTATTTAAAGAAAAAGATTTATTATTAAATAATATTTATTAATATAATATTAGTTAGTCGTTATTTATCGTTTAGCTAAAAAAAAATATTATATTAATAAATAATATAATATTAATTAGTCGTTATTTATCATTTAACGTTTCACGTTATTCGATAAATAACGATTAAAAGAAAAAGATTTATTAATAAATAATATTTATTAATATAATATTAATTAGTCGTTATTTATCGTTTAACGTTTCACGTTATTCGAAAAATAACGATTAAAAGAAAAAGATTTATTAATAAATAATATTTATTAATATAATATTAATTAGTCGTTATTTATCGTTTCACGTTATTCGATGAATAACTAGTAAAAGAAAAAGATTTAATATTAAATAATATTTATTAATATAATATTAATTAGTCGTTATTTACTAAGAAATGAATTAATTAGTAATTAATACATTATTAAATAGCGTCTTAATAAATTATTAATTAGTCGTACCTAAGAAAAAATTAGTAATTAATACATTATTAAATATTTAAAAGAAAAACGTGAAATAATATAAAATAATAATTCGTAAATATGAAAATAGGCTTTATTGTATTATTTATATTTGATTCCATTTTTTAGTTGATTCAATTAAATATTTATAATCCGTGATAAATTACCAGATGGGGGTTTGAACATCCACGGCAAGAGAGGCATCACCACGATCCACACCCGACTATTACAGATGTTTGATATACGGGACAGGTAAATTATCGTATATTATAAGAATTTCTTATAATTTCTCGATTAACGTTACTAATTCATTTTTTGTTATTAATTGCAGGACTCCTCAGCAAGAGAGTGATATTGCGTCGCTCTACTTGTTGTCCCTGTTAGGCAGTACGACATTTGTAGACAAGTATCGGATGAAGGTGAAGCACAAATACCTTAGCATCCTCGTAGATCACAATGAGACAGGGTCCTATGCTTGGGGGACAGCCGTCTTGGCTGAACTGTACAGACAGTTGGGTCAGGCCTCCCGTGCTCAATCCAAGGGGTTTGTTGGCTGTCCGCTCCTGCTGAAGGTAGTATTCGTTTAATGTTTGTATTATTTTCGTGTATATTTTGCTTATGTTTAAAACATTATGAAATTCTGGTATTTGTAGGCTTGGATATGGGCGTATTTCCATGGTCTTCGGGGTCATGCTACGCAGGACTTGGCATCCATGAATGCCTCGGCGGCGGCTATCCGGGAAAACAGCAAAGTCAAGTACCATAAGGATCCTGCTCGACTAGTTTCCCTCATACTGGTCCTTGACCAGATCACATATGCAGAGGTAAGTACTATTTAATGAGTAATTTCATCATATGTTATGCAATTATTATTTTTAAAAATACGTTTGTCATTTTAAAAAAATATAGGTTCAGTGAAACCCCTGGGGCAAGTTGGATCTCAACGACCCCCAGTATAGGTTAGGTCTATTTCGGGGGCCTCTAGAGTCCTTTGAGGTCAGGGAGTCGCACCATCCTGACCGATGTCTGCGACAGTTCGGGTATGTGCAAGGCATACCCGAACCCCCGATTACACCACCTACTGCGATCAGAAATGATTCTGCATCGGGGTACACTGTCACATTCGGGGATGAGGACTGCACTTGGGCCCCAGAGACCCTGCCGGATCGATTGATCACCTTAGACGAGCAGGATCGAAGAGGACTTCGAGAGTATGCATGGGATTGCAAGGATGGATATCTGACATGGTTTAATGCCATGTCACATCCTTATGTTGATTCCAGATCACCCAGGCAGGACCCACGTACACCGTTTGACCACCGTGCCGAGCACATACAGATACCTGCGACAGCCTCTGTAGTTGTGGTAGGTATTTTAGTCAATATCGCTGAAGTTATAATTATAATCTATTTTATTCTACTTATATTTACATGTTGAAAATGTAGCGGGGCAACATACTCGCCTCTGAGATATCTAGTTTCCTACGTGCATATGGTGACACTCTGCCTCCAGGACAAGCGAGGATGATGAGGGGGTGGATCAGCATATGGACTGGTGATGTAGTACCAGAGGAGGATGGGCATGTGCAATGATATGTTTGTGTTCAGTATTATATTTTGGATGTTTGTGTGATGTATATTTTGTTGTCGGTATTATATTTTGGATGTCGTAGTTTTCATGGATTTATATATTATTAGGATTTTCCAACTTAAAATGTGCTAAGACGAGAATTTGTGCGAAAACCGATGAAAAACGACTTAAAACGGGCTAAGATGAGAATTTGTGCGAAAACCGAGAAAAAACGACTAAAAACGGGCTAAGGTGAGAATTTGTGCGAAAACCGAGGAAAAACGACGTAAAACGGGCTAAGACGAGAGTTTGTGCGAAAACCGACGTAAAACGAGCTAAGACGAGAATTTGTGCGAAAACCGATGAAAACCGACGTAAAACGGGCTAAGACGAGAAATGACACGGAAACCGAGGAAAGCCTAGCTAGGGTATAGGGTTTGGAGAGTGGATAGTGGATAGTGGATAGTGGATAGTGGATATTGAATGTGGATAGTGGATAGTGAATGTGGATAGTTGTGTTTGAAATGGATAGTTTGGGCCCAGTTTGTTTAAACGCCTTATAACGCTAAAACTCAAAATTTCAAAATTGTAACATGATAGAAAATGAAGTCTTTAGTCGTTATCAATTCTCGGAATCGAAAAAAATACGAAGACGAACGGCCACCTTATATGACTGGACATCTTCGTATTTATGCGTATTGTCCATCTTCGTATTGTCCATATACCCCAACGGCCACCTTTTTAACTTTTGAATTTGGACAAATAGCCGTTACGCCAAATTTTTAACTCGTACGCCCATAATGGGCGTATAAGTATTATATTATTAAATTTCAATTCCCCAACGGCTATTTTAAAACGACTATTTTAAAACGGCTATATTATTAACATTTAGACTGTACGCAGGTTTTGGGCGTACGCCCATTTTGGGCGTATACATACGACCGTATTCTGTATTTTGCTTCACAATCGATGTTGGAATTTTGCACTGTCCGCTCAAAACGAGCGTACGCCCAGGGCGTACGAGAATATAGTGTGGAAAGTTGTAAAATGTAGTGCGTATAGATTTTGCCCTTTTTTATCAGCTATATGCCTATATGAACATTTATGATATGGTCATAAAATAATTCTAAAAAATGCAGCAAAATTACATGTTTGACACTTTGACAGTCATATATATAAAGATATTTACAATCCTAATGTTATTCTGATCAGTTGCAGTTCACTAAATCCAAACAGGTTTACGAACAGGTAATGGAATGATCTGTCCTTGGATAACTAGGAGGGAAATATTTTACAAAGAGCAGAACCATATGTACAATTTAGAGGGAGCAGAACTAAAGCCCACAGAATTTACACTACTCACCTGTAAATTCATTCCCAGGGATAAGAATAACAGAGGTTGTATGGCTGTCACCAGCTAAAAGATTACCCAAACTCCTTAAGAACTAACCATGATTTCAATTGAAGTATTAGCAAAATATTTGCTCAGACGAACTAGTGTATATATTTTTAGTTCCTCCAAGTGTTAACCAAAATCCTAGGAGCAGTGAACAAAAGAATACTCTTGTTCTTCCGAGTCTATCTTATATGACTGGACAGCAACAACCTTATTACTTGACAATTTTTCTCTCTTAAAACAAGCGGCATTTTGCAAAGGCAGAACAGGGAAGGCCTGACCAACTGAAAAAATTAATGGAAAGTGGATAAACATGAATTCTTCAATGATTAGGAGGATTATGAGAATTTGATACAAGAGAAAAGAATAAAATACACCAGGAAAGCAGTGTGTTGATAAGAAAAAACAATATTATCTTTAGAAGGTCTATATCATCAAAACTCGTGGGGAGGAAGGTGGAAGCAATTGGTATACATGGAAGCAATACCAGAAGTGTGAATAAAGGATATTTTCAGAATCAGTCTTTCAGCAAAAATGAGCACTTCAATGAGTAAAACCTAGTTACCTTGATAAGATTTGATAAGGCCCAAGCTGCAGTTGTGACAGTTGAACCCTTGTCTGGAAGCATCATCCTGGCAAGAGGCAAAAGAGCTCCTTGTGATAGCAAAATAATTCTAAGATCCGCAGATAAACCCTAATCAGCAAGCAAACAAAAACTGAAAGGAATTTGATGTCTCAAGTTTCGGGGGATACATTAGCCGTGCATTGAACCCTAATCTCCAATTGGTAGCTCCATCTCCTTCAATCTCAAAAAATTGGACTTGTTGCTGTTCAGAAGCAAATCCTAATTTCATAGGCTTGAACCATAAAAAAGGCCCTTACTATTTAATGGCCACCCTTTTTGCTATTTACCGCCCAAGCTCCGTGCGTCACGTATAGAATATATCCATGCGTGACGCATGATTTGCGTCCACACGTCACGCACATAATTAATCCATGCGCGACGCATGGACACAAACCATGCGTCACACATGGATTTTTTTACCTATAAAATGTCCAACATCGAAACCCTACCATTTTATCATCTTCCTAAACATTGTCCCACGGCGGCTGCACCTCTCAACGCACCATTTTACCCCAAAAACAATCATTTTCATCATCTTTTTGCATATAAGGTATGTAAACATTAAGATTCCATTGTTATGGTATGGTATTGATGTATATATGAGGTTTTAATGTTGTTTTGATGATATTTACTTCAAAATCCAATATGTATGCTAATTAGTTGATTAGAAAGGATTAAACTTGTAATATATGAGTGGATTCTATGTAGGTTGTTGAGAGTTTCTTGTTGAATTTGATATTTTGTTGTGTAGATAGTGTTATTAGGGTTTTTATATTGAATTAGGGTTTTGTGAATTAGGTTGTTGAAATTTGGTATGGTTTTAATGAAATTATTGAAAAACTGTTGAATTTTGGAAAAACTGTTGAGATTAGGGTTTTAAAGCAGCCGGAGTGCAGAAACAAAGAAATTAGGGCTATGGAATGTGCAATTCCACACGTCACGCATGGATTGCAACCATGCGTGACGTGTGTATTTGCAAATTCCAGAGCTTGTGTTCTGCAGTTTCAGATTGAATTTGATGATATGCTAATTGAGTTTTTGATGATATTCTGATTAAATTCGGTAAACTGATTAATTTTGTGGAATTGCACATTTGTTTATAATGATCATGGTCCTGAATGATTAATTTTGTGATGCAGATATGGATGATGATCGTCGACCTGGACGCGATACTCGTCAAAGAGTTAGAGAAGTGAAGAAAAAAGATCCCATAGTTCCAAAACCAAGGAGGAAGAAGAATAAGAGACAAGAATCCCCTCCTCGTCGTTTAGAGTTTTCTGATCAGAGGCAACAACAGCAACAACAACAGCAACAACAACAACAACAAGGTTTGTTTGTTGGAAGCTTCATGCCCCAGGGCTCCCCTCATTATTTTCCTGGCACCCCCATTATGGTCTCACAAGTCCCGGGCTATCCTCTTCTGCATCCACAACAAACACAGTTCTCGGGTTATCATCATGAGCCTCCACAACAAACACAATTCCCGGGCTATCCTGCTGTGCCTCCACAACAAGAGCAATCATTTGTGGAGATGATGAGAGTGGCTAGTGGTTCTCATAACTTTGAGAACCCTCAGTTGGGTGGTGACTGCTACGCACTAACAGTTGCTTCTAGCAGTGCAGGGCCATCAGCTGCGGGTGCAAATGTTGATTCTGATTATGAGGAAGAGGGTGAGGAAGAGGAAGAGGATCAAACACATGAGAATGTTCATGAAGAACATCAAGAAGAGGAAGAGGGAGAGCAAGAGGAAGAGGAACAAGTCATTTGCAAACAACTCTGAGTAATCAAGAGAGACATATTGTTCTTCTTGTACTTCAATATCAAATTGTGGTGCAGTACGCAAAGGACGAAACACATTTAAGCTACTTGTGTCTGAAGGTGGCCTCACCAAATGCGAAGGCCATTGCGTCAAACCAAAACCGGTTCCAAAAGATCCAGTGTTGATATCACCGAACTGTGATTGCGGTTGTTCCCATGTTGTTGCATTTTCGGTCCCATATTGAGGTTCCTCAAGAGGTTCAATACCCAAATCAAACGAAGGTATGTCTTTGATGTATGACGGAGGTGGTGGGTAGTCATTAAGAGTTATGTTGTTTAATCCAGTAAACACAGAGAAGTTCATCTATGCACAAACACAAAGATTACAAACCAGTTAAGCTTCTGTATGGCAAATCCACACGTCACGTATGGCTTCATTCCGTGCATCGCGTATGAACACTAACCATACGTGACGCATGGTTACTGTCTATACGTGACGTGTGGAAATACAACTAAAGTTTCATTAACATTTCAAACATCATACATCATAAATTCACAAGTTAATATCTTTTGTCATACAACTAATACCTTTAACATGTGAAATCCATAAAACCTAACTAAATCAAACCCTAAAACAAGTCAACACCTTAAAAACTAATATTATAATACATTTCAAACATCATAATCACTAAAGTAAACAAAAATTCACAAATCAACATCTTTTGTCATACAACTAATACCTTGAACATGTGAAATCCATAAAACCTAACTAAATCAAACCCTAAAACAAGTCAACACCTTAAAAACTAATATTATAATACATTTCAAACATCATAATCACTAAAGTAAACAAAAATTCACAAATCAACATCTTTTGTCATACAACTAATACCTTGAACATGTGAAATCCATTAAACCTAACTAAATCAAACCCTAAAATAAGTCAACACCTTAAAAATTAATATTATGAACAAGAATGTTACCTTATTAAGATTATAACTTGAAAATGGTGCTTCTCCACCTCTTTCATTGGTGCATTGCTCTTCATTCTCCATATAGAATGAGCTTTTTTGGGATACAATGGTGTGTTTTCCTCTCAAGAGTATTCAACAATGGAGTTAAAAGGGTTTTGACATTTGAAATATAGAAAGAAAGGAAGATAATAGGGGTTAATGTAGGTGTTACGGAAATGGTTAAAAAATTAATGGAGTTATTACAGTACGTGAGACAAAAAGTTCATGCAGGCCTGAGTTCTGAAAAGAAAATCCACACGTCACACATGGTTTCCATCCATGCGTCACGTGTAGACTAAGTCCATGCGTGACGTCTGGATCTCAACCATGCGTGACGTGTAAAATGGCACATGATCCCTTTGATTCTTAGTAACACTTATGTGTATATGATTTTCAAACAAAATAAAATTACATATTCACAAAGGTTGGACAGTTACACCACGTAAGAAGTCCAAACAAAGGATATGCTACTTTACACATTAGTAGTTGTTATTGGGACTTACCCACATGGTTAAATATCCCTAATAGGCATTGAAAACAAGTTTCATTCCATTCAGACATCGTTTGAGTGTCGTTTCGTCAAATTGGACCTTAAGTCCATTTAAGGCCTTTTAGCGTTTACGTGCCTCATTTCGTGTGAGAGAGACCCTGTGGATACTTAATATCCCTAATAAGAGTAAGTTGTATATTAGTTTCAACAATAATCAATGTCAATGTTGTAGAATATACATATTGCGACAAGTTAGAGAAATACGACTAGTTTGTTTTTTCCAAAGGAGGTCGTACTTTAAAAGTTAGAAGTTGTGATCGGGAGTTACCCACATGGTTAAATATCCATAATAGTCATTTAAAACAAGTTTCATTCCATTCGGACATCGTTCGAGGGCCGTTTGGCTGATTTGGGCCTTAAGTCCATTAAGGCCTTATTAGGCCTTTTAGCGTTTACGCATAGTTTCGAGTCCCGTTTTGTATGTGTGAGACCTTATTGGGACCTTATATGCCTTATAACACAATTGTGTATAAATTTTTCAAACATACGAAAACATCAATGTTGCGACCATATATATTGCAACAAGATAAGCTTGTGATGAGTAGTTCGATGTTTTACAAATAGGGTGTTACTCTAAAAGAAAAAGGTTTTGATACAAAGTTACCAACATGGTTAAATATCTCTAATAGGCATTGTAAACAAGTTTCATTCCATTCCGATGAAGTTTCGACGACGTTATGGCGAATTGTGGTTTTAAAGCCGTTAAAAACAACACGACAAATGAATTATTTTGCGTGACATAACTACTAATACATTGAATACATTGAAATGGATTACATAAGCAAACAAAACATATGAAATTACACACGTCACGCATGGATGAAATCCACGCGTCAAGTATGGATACAAACCATGCGTGACGCATGGTCACAATCCATACGCGACGCATGGAATTTTTTGCCTATAAAAGGCCCAACATCGAAACCCTACCATTTTGTTCCCTTCCTCCTTCTCTTAACGGCGCAGCAGCAGCACAAACGCACGGATTTACCCCAAAATCAACCATTTTCAACAACTCTTTGCATATAAAGGTATGTACAAAGTAAGATTTCATTGTTATGCTAAGATATTGATGTATATATGAGGTTTTGATGTTGTTTTGATAATATTTACATATGTAGATCCAATGTGTATGTTATACTTTGATTAGAAGGGATTAAACTTGTAATATATGAATGGATTGTGTACTTTGTTGATAGTTTCTTGTTGAATTTGATATTTTCATGTGAAGATAGTGTTTACATTTGGGTTTTGTGAATTAGGGTTATGAATGAGGGTGTTGAAATTTGATATGGTATGGTTTTAATAAAATTATTGAGAAACTGTTGAATTTCAGAAAAAATGTTGAGATTAGGGTTTGAGAATAGATTCGAAAGCAGTACTGAAGTTCTGGAAGTGGCAATTCCACACGTGACATGTGGTGAGTAACCATGCGTCACGCATGGTTAGTGACCATGCGTCACGTGTGGAATTGCCACTTCCAGAACTTCAGTACTGTAATTTAATTGAGTATGTAACCATAATTTGGTTATGTTTGTGATTATACAGATGTCCTATTCTGATCAAGAATCTGATATTTCTGATATTAGTACGGCGTCTAGCATGGGAGACAACTTTGATATGCTTGAACGGGAGAGACATGAACGGAAGAGACAAGAACGGGAGAGACGTGAACGGGAGAGACAAGAACGTGAGCTACGTGAACGGGAGAGACAAGAACGTCAAAGGGAGAGAGGGGAATCACCCACTAGACCAAGGATGACCGCACGACAATACAGGAACCTCTTCAGGCCGTTCAACCCTCGTCGTTAGATCTTTCTTTTGAAAACTTATCGACCTTCTTTGTTTGCTTGTTCATTTGAATGTTGTTTGTTTAGAACTACTTATTATGTTGAACCTTATTATGTTGCACCTTTGAAGTGTTGAACCTTATTGTGTTGCAAGAACTACTTGTTTTTCTTAAGAGTGTCTATTTTGTTGGTATGTTGAAACATGTCGAGCCTTGTTATATTTATGCGTTATATGGTGCGCCATACATATTGCGACTCGTTTCACTTTCAAACTAGGTTTCACTTTAAAAGGAAGAAATCTTAATTTGAAGTAACACACATGGTTAAATACCTCTAATAGGCATTGAAACCAAGTTTCATTCCATTTCGATGAAGTTTCGATGACGTTTTTTCCGAATTAGGCTTTATCGCCTTAAAAACGTCTTGCCAAATGAGTTATTTTGCACACATAACTAAAAATACATTGAATATGACTCCATATATCTCAATTAACATATGTATAACCACGTGTCACGCATGGTTTCCATCCATGCCTCACGTGTAGACTAAGTCCATGCGTGACGTGTGGTTCTCAACCATGCGTGACGTGTAAAATGGCACATGATCCCTTTGATTCTTAGTAACACTTATGTGTATATGATTTTCAAACAAAATAAAATTACATATTGTCAAAGGTTGGACAGTTACGCCACGTAAGAAGTCCAAACAAAGGATATGCTACTTTACAAGTTAGTAGTTGTTATTGGCAGTTACCCACATGGTTAAATATCCCTAATAGGCATTGAAAACAAGTTTCATTACATTCAGACATCGTTTGAGTGTTATTTCGTCAAATTGGGCCTTAAGTCCATTTAAGGCTTTTTTAGGCCTTTTAGCGTTTACGTGCCTCATTTCGTGTGAGCGAGACCTTGTTGATACTTAATATCCATAATAAGAGTAAGTTGTATAGTATTTTCAACAATAATCAACGTCAATGTTGTAGAATATACATATTGTGACAAGTTAGAGATATACGACTAGTATGTTTTTTACAAAGGAGGCGGTACTTTAAAAGTTAGAAGTTGTGATTGGGAGTTACCCACATGGTTAAATATCCATAATAGTCATTGAAAACAAGTTTCATTCCATTCGGACATCGTTCGAGGGTCGTTTGGCTGATTTGGGCCTTAAGTCCATTAAGGCCTTTAATGGACTTAAGGCCCAAATCAGCTAAACAAAGAAATGTGGGATGGACTGGACCGTAGAAATTAGGGTCCAACAATTGCCCCAAAGAAATAGGCCGATCGAACATATGAAAGAGGGTGATTTCTTTCTCCTCTCATCACGTCACACGTGAGTGCATCTCGTCCTTTTGTTTGAATTAGCCGAAAACCTTCTTAACTTCCATAAATAGGCTAGTATGTCTTTCATCATTGCATCTTTTGCACAAGTTACTCTTCTCAAGGTAAACGTCTTTCCCTTTCTATGTTAATCTTCTTCTCCAAACTCCTTCAATGGGGTCGTCAAACTGTTCTTCCTCAACAAGTGAAGGCAATCACCCTCCCAAACTTTCTTTTTTTTGGTGAGGACGCGCCGCTTGGTGACATGGATGCCTATGACCTTATCAGAGTCTTGAAAGAAGGCAACTTTCCTCCGTCCACCGAGGCCCGAATCCCTTATCCCGATGAGAGGGCCAACGCTCGACACAAGGTTGGATTTGCTTCTATGAATACCCTTTCAAAATAGGTTATACCTTCTCATTCTCTCAACTCACTCGTGACGTCCTGTCAAACTACGGTCTTGTCGTATTTCAAATCATGCCTAGTGGTTGGCGCCTCCTTAGGATCATAGACAGTTTAGTCGAGTGTTACAACCTAGACAGTTTAATTTGTGGGTTCTTATAACAAAATGAAGAAACAAACCTTCTCAAGTCGAATGAGGCTAGACGATCGATGCTGGAGTCAGAAGTGCAAGAGTCCAAGGAGAAGATGGTTGAGCTTGAGTTGGAAATGTCGAGGATCAAGAAGAAGAGTGGTGAAGTCATCCTGGACGTCGGCATGTTCTTCACCATCCAATGCAAGATCGACATGATTGAAGAGTTCCAAGCCGGGAAGACAAACTCTTGAGATCTGAAGGCTGAGAAGGCTAGTCTTGCCAAGGACTACCCTGAGGGATGCCCCGGTGTAGAATTTTTGAAGGTGTGTGGTGCAGTCAGAGAGTACGCCGCCCCTGTTGATGGCGACGACAGTACCGAACGAACCGAGATTGCCCAGGTGAACCTTGTTGAAGATACTATCGACCAACCTGTTGACACTTGATTTCACCTTCAAAATCCTGGGCCACCCCAGATGCGCCAAAAATAACTTGTTTTTCATCTTCAAAATGCCAAAAAATGGTTTAATTTGGACGCATCCAGGATACGTCGAAAGCTAAATCGAGTTTTTAAAAATAAAATTTGACTAAAAAAATGGTTTAATTTGGACGCATCCAGCATACGTCGAAAGCTAAACCAAGTTTTTTTTTAAAAATGACTGCATCCCAAACGCTCATCATGGTTGGATCACAAAAGCTGATCCAGGAAGAAGAAAAAGCTTACGAAACCGGAGAATTAACTTGGTCATGACCAAAAAAAAAAAAGAAAGAAAGATCGTTCTTCCGTCAATATCTTCAACAGCTTGTTTTTTACCATAAATTTAGGGCCTTACTATTTAGCACACCCTCAAAGTTTATTTAGCACAGGATAACTTCGTCACGGAACTATATCATAAATTAACAACTTCCGTCACGAAGGTATTGCCAACATCCGTGACGAAGGTCCAGAAAAGATCCGTGACGAAGAAAGCAAATACATTCGTGACGAAGGTCCGATTTTCAGGCTATAAAAGCAATTTTTTACCCAACCCTAAATTAACTTTGTCTCCATACCATATCACACCATTTCGGCGCAACAACAGCCAAGAACAACACCCTTCAACACATTTTTCATCTCCTTCACCACAATAATCAACAAATCAAGTCATAAGGTAATTTCTAACTCTCTTTTGCATTAATGTTCTATGTTTGATGAAGATATATCAAAACCATTGAAATGGTGTGATTACATTATGTTGATATGTGTATTAAGCATGTTTTTAGTTCAATTGTTGTTTGTTTATGTTTAATTGAGAGTTGTTTCAAATTTTAGATATAATCCCCAAATTAAATTGATGAACTCATGAATTAGGGTTTGACATTTTGATTAAGAAACATATGGAATGAAATGAATTAGGGGCTAATGTAATTGGATAGCTTCAAAAACTGTTTTTTTGCTTGAAATTGTGGAAATTTTGTGCAAATTGATTCGTCACCAGATGTATTGGCACTGCTGAGATTATGCAGTTGTGCAAAATCCTTCATCACGAAGGTAATGAATAGATTCGCGACGAAGGTTGGACACACTTTCGTGACGGAAGTTTGTGCTACATCCGTGACAAAGGTCTCAGAGAGTTCCGTGACGGATCTCTACTGGACCTTCGTGACGAAAGTCTTACTGACCTTCGTGACGGATGTTTATGCATATTCCTTTGCTTTTTTTTGTTTTGTTGTTTTGTTATGCGTAAATTGACAAAATATTATGTTTGTATAGATGCATCCGTCTTCTAGAAGCGCGCGGAAGATCGCCCGCAATCAGACTCGAGAAGAAATCGAGGCCGGAGAGAGGTCCGCTTATCAGCCGAAGTCGAGGAAGAGTCGCGGAAGAGCTGACGAGGGTACAAGTCAAGATGTCCCACAACCTTCCTGGCAGGAACAACAACAACTGGCTGACCCTAGTGCATATTCGAACCTTTACAAGAACATGGTTAGTAAATTCGTAATTCACTTATATTAGTGTATTTTGTTATTATTAAATTATTAATAATTTTGTGATTTATTTGATTACAACAGAATATCCCGATGACTCCAACCAATGAGGCACAAGATCCAACGTGGAGTCTGCATAGTGTTGTAAGTATTAGTTTGGAATTTAATTTATAGACGATTATGAGTGAAAGTTGTACATTTTACTAATATGTTTTTTACTAATCTGTATTTTTTGTAATAGATCCCTACATGGGATGAAAATGACGACATTTACCCGAAGTTACAGTTTTCTGTGCCTGGAGGTCCTAAGGAGATAGACTTGCTGTATAGCTTCAGCGGGCACACTTCTTATATGGTTTGGCAAGGACATGTAAGTAAAGCTATCACCTTTGTTTGAATTGTTAATAGAATTATTACATATGTAGAGATGATTAATTGATTGAATTCAGTCATGATTTGTTAATTGATTTAAATGTACTTAAAAAATTTGTAATATGATAAATAGGAGAGACCGCAATTGAGAAATACGGTCAGAAAAGAAGGTTTAAAAAAATGGCGGTTAGAGGACGACTATCCTTGGGTTAGGCTTTGTAGGGAGTCTGGTTTGTCACATTTGCAAACCCTTATGTATCACAACCACGACCAAGCGTTGATCAATGCATTTGTTGAGCGTTGGCAGCCCGAAACAAATTCATTTCAGTTGCCATTTGCTGAAATGACAATCACCCTACTAGATGTGCACAAGATTCTGGGTATCCCTATAAAAGGAAAGGGCATGGGGTTTCGCACATCGGCTGATGGAGTTGGAAAAGCTGACACGAAGACTGTAATGGTCAACAGAGCGAAGGCGGCTTTTGGTTTTGATTTAGGGGATGCAAGAGTCAAAGTTGGTAATCAAATTTCACCGGATCTTTTGAAGGAGCAATGCATGAGAGTAGATGCTGAGGGGAACTTTGTTATGGATCAGGTCTCAATCGCTAAGGGTTGGTTGACATACTTGTTGGGAATGACATTGTTTCCTGACAAGTCGTCGTACATGATCAAGTTGATTCATCATGAATGAGTTAATGATATGGCAGATGTCCATGGCGTATCCTGGGGTTCAGGTGCTTTGTGTGCTTTGTATGGACAGTTGGGTAAATACTCCCACAGAGATTGTGCAACGATGTCTTTCTGTTACACCTTGTTGATGGTAAGGTTGTCTTTAATTATATGTTTTGATTTGAAGCGTTTTCCTTTTATTTTCCTTAGTTTTGTTTCATGATGTAGGGTTGGATCTATTTGTACTTTCCTGCTTTTGCCCCTCCACAAAACTATGAGTGGGATGAGACAATGCCATATGCAGCCAAATTTGATTTGTCTGAAAGACCGGACAATCGTCGCAACTACAGAGAGGAGTTAGACATGATGGGCGTAGAAGGGGTATGATTATATTTTCATTATCTGTTCATTTTTTGTTATGACTGTAATTTAAACTTGTTTTTATTGATTCATGTAAAATAGGTTGAGTGGCAACCGTATGGACGCCTTGATCTACGTAGCGAAGAACTGCGCCCGACTTTCTTTCATGGGGTCTTGCATGTTTTGGAGAAGACCGAGCCTCACATGCCACTTAGAGTTTGCAGACAATTTGGTCGAGTTCAAGGCGTGTCAATCCCTCCCATTCAACCAATTAAAGTTAGAAGGTGTGGAAACAATCGTAAGTACGTAGTGGAGTATGATCCCACCAACTGGAGTTGGGACCAAAGGGAGAACAACTCTGTAAGCTTATGGGACATGGGTGTAGAAGTTGATCCTCCGTCTCTCTGCACTGATGATTACTTGGATTGGTACTTGCCTCATACTCATCCAATAATCTCTCCTTATACTAAGGAGCATCTCATGCAGGTATGTCACTAATCTTCAAATTCTGTAAATCTATAACTTAATCAATGTTTGACTTAATTTATATTGTACTTCACTTTAGGCAATTCAGACTTCTGTTTACAATTTGGAGCCGTATCGGGAAGCAGATAATGAGGAGCAGCTCCGGAGAATGAAAGACGTTGTTTGTCACACTTTGGATGGTTTCTATCCTTTCCTTGGGTAGTTTGGATTAATGTTGTTTTTAGATTCAGTTGTTGTGATTTGGAATTGGTTTGTGCTTTAGTTTGAAAGACGTTGTTTTTTAGTTTGGATTTGGTTTGTGCTTGAGTTTTAAGAGCATGCTTTGTAGTGTTTGAACGAATTACTTGTTAGTGTGATTTAGTTTGTTTGCAATTGTCTGATCCAAATCAATATCCGACCCAAAACGCCATTATCTGATCCAAATCAATATCTGGCCCATCAAATGTAGTTCAGAAGATGGTAGGTTACAGCTGTAACACACCCAGGACAAGTAAGTGTGTTACAACTGTTACTAGCTGTTGCACACTTAAGGCAATAAGTGAGTTACAGCTGTTGCTAGTTGTAACTCACTGAAGGCAAGTAAGTGAGTTACAGCTGTTGCAAGCTGTAATACACTTACCTTCAACTCTATATAAAGGACATTTCAGCTTGGAATAAGCAACACATTTCAACTTCATACACACAAGAAAATTATGGATCCAGGAGGGAAGCTCTGCTGGTGCAGCAAAGTGCCAACTGAACAGACTTGTACTCAGCAATTGAGTCATGATAAGGTGAACTACGGGAGAAGATATTGGAGGATGCCCTGATAGGACGTGAGACTCGCTTGATGATGCTGGTGGGTGCAAATACAGGCATTGGATCGATCGTCCGTACTCAGGTCGAGAAAGGGTCGTTATAGAACAGCTAAATGAGGATAATTTATTTCACTCTACAGAGGCTGGTGGACTGGAGGAGCTAACTGCAACCCTGAGGGCAATCACAACAAGCCTAAACAACACTGTAACTGAACTTAAGGAGAAAAATGTTGAACTCATGGAAGAAAATGTTGCACTTGCTGCAGAAAAGAAACCCTTGCTTGATGAGAAATATGGAGCAAGTTCAAGTGGGACTAAGTAGTTTAATGTTTGTTTAAGTTAGTGTTTGTTTAAGTTCTTGTTCGCTTAAGTTCTTGTTTGTTTAAGTTCTTGTTTTCACTGCTACTGTTGTTTTAATTTCCAGTTTCTTGTACTGCTACTTCTGTAATGTTTGTTTCATTTGGAAATGGAAAAGTTTATGTTTTATTTTATGAATCAATTTAATAAAGTTTATAAGTTTAACAAATTTTCACAAAAAAATACACAGAAATGGAGAAGTATGTGTTTCTGTAGTTTGGCACGTTTTAGGGCACGGTTAGGCGCAATCCGTGCAAAACAACAGAGAGCAAACTCAGTTCAGCCTCCTGTAAATAATACATTTGTCACGAAGGTATCACAGACCTTAGTGACGAATGTCTAAACAGAAGACATCTGTCACGGATCTATACAAGACCTCCGTGACGAATGTGTACATAGAGGACATCCGTCACGGATCACTGCTAAGCCTTCGTGACGAAGGTGTTACTTATTGACATCTGTCACGGATGTCAATAATATCTTCGTGACGAATGTTAGTTTTATTGCAAACTGAGGTGCACAAACTGAGACATGAGTCGCTAAAACTTAATCTTAAACTTAAAACTGAGTCCAAATACATGCAAACATTACAAATCTTAGTCATTACAAATCCTAAACAATCCGTTTCGACTCAATCTTAAACGGTAAGATTAACGACGTTGTTGCCTTTCTTGTTTCTTGCCGGGGCTCTAGGCCTTTTGTACGCCGCTAGTTGCTCAGCAAAAGGGTCAATCAAGGAGCGAGCAGCCGGTGAACAGTAACAATGCCACATATCATAAACTTCAGGTAATGGAGAGATCTCGGAAATTTGCATCTACAACAAGGCAAATGATAGAGTGTATAAGAGGTATTGATTTCAAAATATAAACACAAAATTGATAGAGTGAGTTAGAAATTACCGAAATGAAGTGTCTTTCATCTTCAACAAGGCAAATGCAACATATGGGCAATTTCTCTCCTTCAGCGATGTTGTCGTCCAATACTATAGGCAAAAAAGTTTGCCAAACTGATTTCCCAAGCACAACGAATGCACAATTGAAAGTCGTAGCAACTACACACCCCATCGTCAGGACTTGTAACCATGTCTCTTCGGGTGCCATCTCTCCTGGTCCAGTCCAAGCTAGGTTTGTAACAGCTCTCTGAACATTAGGCGTTTCAACTGGCAATACCCAACAATCTTGCAACCCATTATTCCCATGTGCAAATGTCGTTTGAGCCATTTCAGATCTAACTCTCCTCCAATTATCTTGGTCCCATCCTAATTGTTGTGCTATAGCTCTGTATCCACAATTTCCATCAGCGACAATGGGATACCAACCTTGCACGTAGGGACGCATGCATGGAGGTACAAGAGTATTATACTTTGTAAGCTTCTTCAAAGCCCACTGACCACTCTTACCCTTTCCGTATGAAGCCAGTTTTTGCTTCTTTGGAGGCGTTTCTTCAAGTGTTGCATCAGTGTGCTCCCAATGTGAAGGTTGTCTTTTCATTGGGTTGTACTCTTTGTTTGGAGCTCCTGGAGGTCGTCCCTTCCCCCGTTTCACACGAGCTGGCTCTTGGAGGTTGGTCATTTGAGGGTTACCTATTGTCAAACACTTCATTGCACACTCGTGTTGGTCATAAGGTGACATTCCCTCCCATTGCTCAGCCATAAACTCATCCATCAAGTTTCTTTCTACTACCCTCCGCACTCCTAATTCGTCTTCAGTCTCTACTTCTTTCAAAGTCAATGTCCTCCAAAAGGCATGAACCGCTTCAGCTGAAATTGGTTCTTGATTCCTCACATATTCATAAATGTCATGCACACATAGCAATCCATCTATCTTCCTTATTACGCATTCACAATGATCAAGATGCATGCCATATTCCCCTTTCTTGTATTCAGTTAGCAAGTGACTCAAACAAGTATAAGACACTCTGTATTTAAGAAGCTTGAAGAGATCAACGTCTGTAATGTTACTTACAGTCTTTTGCTGACTTTCATTGAAAGTACCCAAGATCTCCTTGAACTGATTGCGCATCTTCGCATTGTATCTATCAAACACAGTGTCTATCTTCTGGCTTGGCAGTGACAAATAATTTTTGAAGCTAGAATGTTCACTTTCAACCCTGCATAATCAAAACAATTATTTATAACAACAAATAAAAACTAACATAATTTGTAAAACAATTTCAAACGTAGTCACATCACTAACCTGTTTGTGGTGTTGGAACCTAATTAGTCCTGGCCAAACTCGGGCCCGCCCGGCCCTCTATCCAGGCTGGCTTGGGCACTAGATAAAGCCCTGTCGGGCCGCTAAGCCCGGCCCGTAAGGGTACGAGGGCCGGGTACGGTATAGACCTCAGGCCCTTAAGGGCCGATAGGCCCGGCCCGTATTATATATTAATTAAAAAAAATTATATATATGTATATATATATTATCTAAAAATAATCTAAACTAGATTTTGTTTCCCTATACTTGCGCCTCCGTCTCCTTTTCTTTCACTCGGTCTCACTCTTTCTCTAATTTAGGTCACAATTCACAAACTAACAGAGACTTCTCAAAAATTTTGTCTCACATACTCACCCTTACACACCTCAGCGCACCTCGCCTCTCGTCATCGACCGGTGTCCGCCTCGTTATCATGATATGAAGAATATGATTATGTAGTATTTTATTTTTTATCATTAAAAAAAAATTTAACATAACCGGGCTACCCGGCCCGCTATCTGGGCCGGGTATGGGCACTGTCACAGGCCCTCAGACCGGGCCTCGGGCTAGCCCGGCCCAAAAATATGGGCCGAAAATTTGAGTCCTGCCCAGCCCGGGGCCGGCCCGAGCTCGGGTATGGCCACGTCTAAACCTAATGTAAAGATTTTATCCACATAGATCGAAAGAAATCTATTGCCGTAGGGGTTTAGCCAATTCTTCTTCAGGTACCTAATCTCAGATGGATATTCTGCCTAATCCTTTTCAATACGCCACAGCTGAATGTTGTATGCAAATTTCGTCGATTGTTTGAATAAGTTAAGACATTCACTTGCAAAATGGGTCCCCCTTGCTTGTGACCGCATTGCTATCTTAGCATGGTCCTCAATGTTCTTTTGGATGTGTCGCCTACAGTGGAGGAAAGTAGAATCTGGAAAGATCCTATCCAAAGGGTTCATCAAAGCTTTCTCTCGATCGGTGAGTAAGCAAGTTGGCGTCATCTTAACAACCCTAAACAACTCAGCCAATTGATACATGCACCACGCATAGTTTTCTTCTTTCTCTTCTGACACAAAAGCCCCAGCAACAGCATAGTTCTTCCACGTTGATGTTATTCCAACAATCTCTATGAAGGGCATGTTGTACCTTTGCAAGATAATACATTACTATAAGAATTTATGGAGTAAAAACAAACATCATACTTTTTAACTTAATTATACTTACTTAATTGTGTTGTATGTTGCGTCGATCAACATTACGTATGGAAACGCCTTAAGCAGTTTCATCGACTCTGGGCTTGCGAAGAACACATATGTGATCTTATTTGTGACTTCGTCGCTCTTGTGTCTTACGAAGTAGTTCAACTCCTTCGAACGATAGAAGAATTCTTGGACCACAGTTCTTCCCTCCATCCTCTTTGTTCTGAACTTGTTACAAAAGTTGTAGACTTGTGACTTCTTGGTCATGATGTCAGGAGATTCATTGAGCCTTGTGTACATCTGTATTGGTCTAGCATTTCCCTTCCTCATGTCTAGTAACACCTTTTCCTCCTCAGGTGTAAGTCTTCCAGCAAATGCATTACCGTGTAAGGATTGACCAATAATGTGGTTGTGAGTTCCATGATCAACCCTTAAGATCCATTCCCCCTTTTCAGTCTCTCTACATGCAATCTGAAATTTGCAACCACATTTCTTTGTGTGGGTGTATTTCCTAGTTCTCCCCACTGAATCAGGAATATAATGTCCACTGCGCTCGCATTTAAGCCAAGACCTTCCTAACGTCCCTTTGAAGTCGGTTCTATAAACCTTCAACATGAAGTTATGAGTTTTTCCAATATCTCTTGCCCACTTTTCTGCTTATGCTCTTGAGCTGAAGATCTTATCAGTGACAAAAACTTCTGAATAATCTGATGATATATGTGGCTCCTCATAAGGCACAACACTGTCAAACTGTGGTAATGTCTTCAATTTTGGGAAATACTACATGTCTTGATATGGTTGCGATAAAGATTGATATTCAGGAACATTGGACCAATCATTTTGATGGGAATGATATGGAGGAGGATTAAGCTGAGAGACTATTGGCGGAATATCAAAATCCAAACCAAGATCAAACGAAGGCACTCCTTCAGGTCCCAATCGAATTTCGAAATTGATCGATAAGTTCTTTAAACCATTGAACATTGGACTGTTATACTGTAAAACAACAAAAACACAAAAAATACACTCAGAAACCATTTTTTATACCTTCGTCACGTATAGTACATACACCTTCGTCGCGAATACCAGCCACACTTGCGTGACGAAAACATTTGCACATATTTTGTGCAAAAACTTTCGTCACGAATGTATTGTGTAGTTTTGTCACGAAGGTCTGGCATATATCCGTGACGAATCTTAAAACTCATTTCAGAATGTTTTTCACACATTTTTACCCCTAAATTCGATTCAAACCCTAAATTTCAACATGAACTTCAAATTTCACACAAACCCTAACTTTAACATTATTTTAACATCTTCTTATCATGCTTATTGTATGTAACACCTAAAAATCACATCTTTTCTATATTACAACATCATTTGCAGACTATCAACACAAAACCTAACTTCAAACTATTCAATTTCATACAAAAACATGAATTTTACTACAAACCCTAACTTCTATATTATTTAAAACAACTATAACATACCTTATTGTTGTTCCCCCATGATGGACCATCTTCATCTACATTTTGGTGTATGTAGTCATCCCAATTTGACATTTTCAATTAAAGCTTGGGTTTGAATGTTTGAATGAGAGTGTTTAGGGTTTGATTTGTTAAAAAATGAAGTGTTTCGGGTTGAAGAAGAAGGTTGTTCGATTGAATGAAGGTAATTAAATGTAGTTAGTGTGGATTAGACATAATAGCTTCACTTTTGCAGATATAGCTACCTTCGTCACGGATCTCTTGCTTTTCTTCGTCACGGAACTCATCCAAACATTCGTCACGAAGGTCCCAAATACATACGTGACGAAGGTATGTCCAAATACATTCGTGAGGAAGGTATTGCTCTATACATTCGTGACGAAGATCCTGTGTAGTGACGAAACTTTGGGTGTGCTAAATAAATTTTAAGGGTGTGCTAAATAAAGGGTTTGTAAATTTAATTTGTATGGGGATATCTTACTTTCTTGTATAGCAGAGCAATAAACACAAAGCCCTAGCATCCGTTCTGTCAGACAACAATCATGGCTATCTTTCGTGGATTAACTCGGACTCGTCGAAACCGACGCAGACGCCGCACTCATCGAAACCAACGAAGACGCCATGTTCCATCAGATCTATGGCCTGATATACTATCCAGACTTCCTGTGAGTCAATGTATTGGACCAAACGTTGGTCGATTTCTTTGAATAACGTCAGTAGGGTCTTGTACTTCAAGAAGAACGGTGACGTTATATTGAGACGAGGGATTGAGTTGGCATCATATAGTCCTGAAAAAGGTGATATTTAGGTACTAGAGAAGAATAGTCGAGCTTATCATATTTCCTGCTTTGTTGAAAGCTTGATTCTGCATAAATAGGCATCGACTTGTTGTTTCTTTTGAAAACTAATTATTCATTTGATGTGGGTTTGAAACTATTTAAACATATGTCTATGTATTAAGATTATAATAGGATCTTATGTCGTCATAATACATTAAAATGATATGCACCTGAATCCAAATACAGCCTAAGCTCAACACATATATACAAGATAACCTTACATCAATATCTAATCTTTCCTTCTATCTAATATTCAGCCTTACAGCTTTCTTTCTATCCACCTCTGCCTGCTTTAAATTCTCCACTTGTGCATTTCTCAAGGATTTCACAAAATTCACAAGAGTCTGCGTCACTGCAAGTCATATTAATGTCAAACTCACCATCATGATGTACTAAACTTAGCTACATTCTTAGTGCCTTACCTTGCTCAAATGCACAGCGAGCTGGATCTTCGCCAAAGTACAATACGAGTTCATCTGCATTTTTAACCTGTATTATTTCAGAACATTAAGACAGTACAACATGAGATGTGTAAACTTTACGGTAGTGATCAAACAGAGAGAGAACTGTAGAGAACAAATACCGCTTCTGAGTACAAATTCATCATAGATCCCGCCTCCATCTTGGCTGAACCGATAAATGTCTTCAGAGTCTGATTACTCAATAAAGAGATCGAAGAAATTCCATTAATATGTAATTTCCTCAAATCAAGATTTAGTTGCTTTTCTCCAACATACCTTACAAAATATTTGAGATACAGGGCCATCATTTTCAGATGCTTCAAGCTCTTGGTTAACCATTTCTAGTCCCTTGGTTATAGCCTCGATTTCTTCAGACAACGCGTTCAGTTGTATCTGCATAAACCTTAAAGTAGATTAATATGTGTAACAAATGACAACACCATCTAAAGTAGATGCATTAGAAAGGCATAGAGAGCGGACATTTGAGGAAGCTTCAAGACTCCACAACTCTTCATGAATATCTAGAAGATGTGGATACTTTTTTGCTGCAATCTGAAAAGGCAAATACACAATTCAAGAGAACTGTGACAAAGTAGATCACCTTATTTGCAGTAACATCAAAGTTGTCATACCTTGGCAAGATAATGCATCAGTGTAATCCTACTATTAGCAGCACGGGTTTCATTGAGTTTTACAAGACTCTAATTTGAATCCATATGCTTTACCTTCACAACATTAATTTGTTGTACTAATTATTCAAACTATTTTTAGAAACATTGATTTCCGGATGAAACTACAAAAATGACGAGCTTACCCCTTGATGTTCCATAGTTTAATGTATTCCCCAATACGAGAATAATACGCATTAGTTCATTCAACTTGGAGGAGCTCCGGATCTATTTGACATCAGTAACACATTAGAGAAAAGGTCCAAGAGAACAACATTGTAAAACAAATATCATCTAAACAAGTAGTATATTTACCTCACTACATGCAGAATGAACAAGATTTGAACTTTTTTTGCAGTCAGTAATCTGCAACAACAACCGAGTTTAAATATAACAATGACTCAATGAGGTATGAGCTCTTTATACACGTATGAGAGAAGTTGTAAACCTATAAAAACCTGAGCATTAAACTGAATCTTGAATAGGAATACTCGTAATTTTGATTCCACCCTCGGAACTTTCATCAGCTCCATGAAGAACTGAAACATAAACTGAAAGCAGTAAGATACACCAGAAACACATTGACTTTGTCTAAAAAGCCTAATAAAATTGACATACCTGTTCACACTTTCCCAGCTTTGCTCTATCCCCATCATAGTTCTTGGAATTGCAAACAACATACCAACATCCATTAAGATTCAAATCAACAGAGGGAGATTACAAAGTGAAAAGAAGAACAATCTTCCTAAAAGAATTATTAAAATTTGATGCATAATACATAAAATGGTACCATAAGAACCTCCATTTCATCTTTAGTAGGACAAAATTTAATCAGATTTTCAACTTGATCTGCATTGAGTACTGTTTCATCCATTGCTAGTGCTGCAGCCTGTAAATATTATTTGAAAACATAGTTGATACATTGATATCCAAAATGATTTGCCATGAAACTGAGATAAGCAGACATATATACCATCATATCTGGGAGGGGCATTTTAAATTTTGTGAGCATGATCATAGTGTTATTCGCCCTCGTCATATCAAACTGCATAAAATAGGTTATGTTAGCAGAACAATCTTAGATAGATGTTAGTGGCACTTCTATTGTCATGTACATATAGAGGTAGAGCCTAAGTAGTACTCCAAACATTAAAACTGCAGAAAATAAGATTAATTCTTCATGGTTCTCAAAAGTTACCAGAGATTTAGGAGCAGGTTTCTTCTTTACTTCAGGTTTGGCAGCAGGTTTGGCGACTGCAGCAGAAAACAATGTCTCGAATTCGGACACATAGATTTCTGGTTCACTAGATTTTGAAGAAGATGTACATCAGTTAAAAGTATCTTGTTGAGGCAAACAGGGAAATAAACTATGGCATAAGGAGATAGTCACATATATATAAGTTTGATGTATCATAAATGAAGATATGATGGAGTATAAGTTTGAGACCTTTTTTGTTTTTGTAACTCCTCCCATATAGTTCCTTGTTGCACCTTCGCTATCTTGCTCCAATGCAATGGCTTCAAAGGTGTCCTTGGAGTATCTTTAGAACCAAATTTTGGTGGTGGTGGACCACCTCCGCCAGGTGGTCTTGGTGGGCCCGGTATTCTTCCAGCTGGAGGAAGAGGTGGCGGTGGACCCCGAGCTCCAGCTGGCGGTGGTGGTGGTGTCGGAGTATTTGAATGATCAGCATCTGAAGTCGCCTTGATTGAATGCTTATTTGCAAGAGTTTTTGTGGTTGATAGAGAAGACGGCGAGCTATAGACCCTTACCGGAGGATAAGAAACGTGCATCGACCGAGTGAAAGAGCCTTTATTAGATGGTATCCATCGGAGTTGCATATGAACTGGCTTTGTAGCATCACTGATCTTGGTTTTGTATTTGATCCAACCTGAATCAGACGTTGACCTTTGGTAAAATGTGGGTTGTTTCTTCACCACAGGCTGCAAAAACATCTTTGACATTTCTTCTTGATCTCTCTCCAGTCTCCACACCTTTCTCTTCTACATAATATATATATGTAGATCGACAGATAATTGGTTCATAACATTGATTATGATTGCATTACCCACCATCTAGAATTCCAGATCAATATACTTAACCGCGTACATAACGTATGTGAACTTCGAACAAAATATATAAACTACTACAGTGGGGGCGATTAGTTTTTGGATATAATAAATAATGACTGACTATATACGGAGTATATATTAGAAAAATAGTATCATTAATGCATGTGAAGAATGTAGGACATACAATTATATACTTATGTAAGCGATATAACAATGGTATGACATTACAGTATTATTGAGACTGTCTGTCTGACAGAGTAGGAAGATAAAGGAATTATATTTCACTTTTGATGGTTATAAACGATTACTTTCTTCTTCATGATAGGTTGATCAGGAGAGCATATAACATCCATCAGGGTGGAGGTTGATGCTAAGCAAAGATTAGTAAGCTGCAGATCTAACGGCCTTGTTTTTAGCGATCGTAGCATTATAGCCCAACACAAAAGATAACAGAAATTGTGATAATGTATGTACTGACGTATAAAACAAACCTAATTATGTTAGTCACCCTGGATTAAAGAAGTGAAATCCTTGAAAATGTACTGCAAAACACAGGAAACCCAAAACATACAAAAATGAGCATTCATAGGGACATTTGGTCCTGACCCGCGGTGGTGACCGGAGTCGAACCTTGTTCTTCTCAATATCAGATTATTACAATGGATCCCATCTCCTATAGCTCTCTAAACTGTTTTCTATTCCACACTTAAAACCAATTCCTAACTCTTCTATTTAAAGCCTAAATTCTATACAAAACCTTACATCAATATCTAATCCTAGCTAGATATCTAACTAATATAAACCCAAAAAAATGTCAGGTACGAGATCTCTAAACTATGTTACAGGAAAAAAAAAATGATTTACCTCTAAGTACAGCATGTTGAATCTTTGTACATACTTGTAATCTACAGCTGATGATCTGATCTGCTGGTCTTTTCTGTCGTCCCCAAAATATGAAATTTCCCCGTGCGTTTTTTCTTTGACTCAAGAAGGCGTATAATCCAGGTGAATCGACATAGCCTAACTTCAAGCTCCAAACCACTTTGCGGTTTGCTCATGTCTAAGCCTCAGTTGAAGGTCAAATTGGCAGTTCAGCCCTTTTGATAAAAATCCTTTTATCCATTCAAGTTTAAACTTTTCGGCGGGACTCGGGATTGCAGGTGAGGGAGTACACTCATGCGGCGGTTGACATTCCATTAAATTATCATTTTTGCCCTCTTATCCTTTTGAAGTGTTGCCTTCTTTTGCCTTCTCCATTTCAGCCTCTTTTAGAGCTTTCTTTCTCTCCATTTCTGCCTGCTTCAAATTCTCGTCTTGTGCATTCCGGAAGGATTTTACAAAATTAAGGAGAGTCTGCGTAACTGCAAGTCAAATTAGTCAAACTCGTCATGTGAGCCTAACATTCAAGCTTTTGGGGGGTCAATTTTTTAGGAATAGGATATTCTTAGAATTCTAAGGGACTAAAGACAACGTGACCAAATTACTTTAGACAATAAAATTAGCTTCACTCTAATAATTTACCTTGCTCAAATGGACAGCGAGCTGGATCTTCGCCGAAGTACAATACAAGTGCATCTGCATTTTGACCCTGTATTGCAGGACGTTTACGAGATGCAAAAACTTGATGGTAATGAGTAAAGAAAGAGAAGGGTAGAGAACAAGTACCGCTGCTGAGTACAAATTCTTCACAGATACCACCTCCGACTGGGCTGAACCAATAAATGTCTTCAGCGTCTGCATAGACGTTAAAGAGAAATGTATTGGTTGATCTAGAGAAGAAATTCCATCAATATGCCATTTCTTCATTCATGACTTAGTTCGTAGAGCGCGATAAATAAAACCTGATCAAGAAAAAGCAATCAATCGGTTCAATATACATACCTTACAAAAAATTTCAGATACAGGGCCATCATTTTCAGATGCAGCTAGCTCCTGATTAACCTTTTCTAATCCCTTGGATATAGCCTGCATTTCTTCAGCCAAAGACTTCAGTTGTATCTGAATATAAAAAATGATTGCGATCAGAAGAACATCATTATCTAGCCCCAAATGAACGGTGGCATAAACCTTAAAAGTAGAATAATATGTGTGACAGCACCTTCTATAGTACACACATTACCAAATTTGCTAGAGAAATACTGTATGAATATATAATTATGCTCTCCCTGGTGAAACAAAGATAAAATTACACAAATTTACTTCTTCTCAATATAGACAACATTCACTTATTTTTCAGCAAAGGTATAATGTACAATTGTATCCTTCCAGAAATTACAAACTAATAACTAAAGATCTACAAAAATAAATTCAATATGTCCAGGTCCCCTTGGCCTAGTGGATGGGGCTCTGTCCTCTAATCCATAGGGTAATCCATAGGCGGTAGTTCAATACTCCTAGGCAGTGACATGACCAACTTTATAAAGCTGGGAGAGTTGCCTTCTCTAGAAGGAACCTCACTGTTTGCCAGTACCAAAAAATAAAATAAATAAATTCAATATGAAAAATCTTACATACAGTATAAATCACCCTTAAGTTTTGACAAAAAGGTTGTCATACTAAAAAGTCATTTTTAAAAACTGATGTATAAGCTTGTTCATTTACCGCTTCAAGGTTGTCATACTCTGTTCATTATATAAAGTTATATTGTCCCCTGTACTTGCATATAGGTGCAATATATTAAAGATTTGTACATTTTTTCTCTTTCTAGCAATGACATGGCAGTCTAAAGGTGAACTTGCCAAAAAGATTGCAAGAGGAGATGGTTGATAAGATTCAACATAATGTTATACTTTGTTTCCCACACTCCTTATACGTGGAAAGTTTGTACTCTAACCCCCTCATGAATAAATTCAGATTTAAAAACAGCATGCCAACATATTCACCCAGATCATTAAGCAAAATCCACATGATCACATGTCAGACTGGTCAAGTCAGTCTACTGTATTATAGCTTGATTTTTTTTGGTAATTATAGCTTGAAATCGTGGCAAGGGATAGAGAGCAGACCTTCGAGGAAGCTTCAAGACTCGTAAAGTCTACATGAAAATCTAGAAGATGCGGATACGTTTTGGCCAGAAACTGAAAAACAAAGACATGATTTAACAAAACAGTGACAAAGTAGATGCCTCTGTACGAACAATTAATAAATTGCAGGATGAGAAATCTGCTATGAAATCATTACAAAACCACAGATTTCTACGCACAAAACTGAAACTATTGCCTATCTGAACTTTTCAAACACTTTATTTGCCAACCTACAGTGGGAAAGAAGAAGAAGAGGAAACTGAGAATCTAGAGGGATAGTTTTTCATAACATATCTCTTTCCGATTCAAAATCTCCAATTTGAGTTTCTTACTTGTATAGGGAATCTTTACATAGTTTTTTGTCATCTTCTGTTTGTACAGCTTCTTTTACTTGAAAACACTCTTGATATATTTCTTGCTTTCTTACAGAACCCTAGATATCCAAATGAAAACACTATGTTTTCCTACTCCAATTCCATTTTGATTCAATTTTTCCATCTCAACTATGTCTAAAGATTTTTTCCGAGTCATCAAGATCATTTCCAGTATCCATGTTGTTCATGGCACATAGTGGGCATACAATACATACTAGACTAGCGAAATATAAGTAACGACATAACAATAGTGGACAACACGAGAATGCCCCATAAGTTTGTAACTAACCACAAACACCTAGATACTTTAAGAACACAACTACATCAAAAAAAAAAAACTTAATACCTGGTGCAAGTTAAAAATGAACGAAGAAGAAGGGGCAGGTGTATTTTTTTGGGCATTTAAGATGATCAAAATACGGGAAGTAATAGATAAAATGGAATAAAGCTCCTTCTTGAAAACTCCTTCACGTTATTGTCTATTTTCATGTAATCTCCAATCTGGTTGACAGGATTCAGGGGATTCAAATGGGAGGAATAAATACCTTATGCTGGGTTACACTAGTAAAAGTTCATATGAAGCATGGTTATATTCTTTGTTCATCAAATGTTGTCAAGAAGATAACAACTTTTTTCTTACACAAGGGAGCAACACCATAAATCTTTATTGTATATGCTATGATCGCTTTTTAGTTTAACATCCAATTGGTTTCCATCCTAGCAGACAGCCGATACAGGAGTAAGAGCAGGTAGATTTACTACGACTACAAGGTGATCAGATTATTCTATTTAGCACAGGATCAGATCCACTTAATTATTTGTATGATAAAATCAAAGAGACATTATGCTGCTCATTTGCTCAGTGGGAATGAATTGACACGAGGTTGCAGCAGTAGCAGCCAGATAAACATAACTAGAACAGTAATGCTGAAAAAAAAATGGAGTACAAAACTTATTTGCAGCAAGACAAAATAGCCATACCTTGCAAAGATAGTGCATCAGTGTCATCCTAATGCTAGCAGCACGAGTTTCATTGAGTTTTAGAAGACTGTCCAATTTGAATCCATTTGCTCCACCTTCAAAGCAATAATTTGCAGTAATAATTAAGAGACTATTAGACTATTGTTCATAGCTTGATTTACGGAACTAGCAAAGGTTCTTTTACTTTTTCTAGAACAAAATGTCAAGTGTAAAACTCAATTTAACAGCAGAAGTGGACAACAACAACAACCCCTCCACCTCAAACAAAACCAAAAAGAGATGTCCGTATTTCCGCCAGTGAACTTCCAAACAGGCTAAGCATCAATTCTCAACTGAGGACTTCGTGATAATAAAAAGAAGTGTGTTGTGTATTTGTGTAGACTGACATAGAAAAGATAAGGAAGAAAGTGAGAAAATGTATGCTCAATGACTCCATGAGAGCAATCAGAAGTAAAATCTCAGTGAGAACTTTGCTACTGAAAGATTTAGTGGATAATGTAATAGATACAGCTACAGATATGTCTGCTAGAATGGGTACCTAGAAATAAATATTCAGATACCAACTAAGCATCCTAACCCTGTATAATCTACAATAGCACATTAAAAGTGTGCACTGTGCACTAATGCTAAAGAAAATACTTTTAACAACTACAAAGATGATGACCTTACCCCTTGCAGTTCCATTGTTTAATGTATTTCCCAGTGCGAGAATAATACGCATAACTTCCTTCAACTTGGAGGAGCTCCGAACCTACTTGACATCAATAACACATAAGAAAAGACGTCCAGAAGGAAAAGAATGTTAAAAGAAGTATCTTAACAAGTCAGGTATGTACCTCATTACATGCAGAGTATACAAGATTTAAACTCCTTTTAAAGTCAGTAATCTGCAAAAAGAAATGAGCTAAAATATCAAATCTGGTTTGCTGCTCCAATTCTGCCTTGATATATTCAGTTATTGTAGCTCGTGTGTTTCTTATATGTGTTAGAAAGTTTTAGAACAACAGGAACCTGTGAATTAAACAGAATCTTGAACAAGAATACACGTAATTTTGATTCCACTCTCGGAACTTTCATGAGCTCCAGGAAAAACTGAAACATAAACATGAAAGAAGTTGGATTCAGTATTTGAAAAGAACAAAAGAGCAAAAAACGATCAAGAAATAAGTGTTCTATATATACACAAGAAACACGCAATTTTACTATTTTTTGAAGTTAGGACTGAAGTCAAATGAAAGAAGGCAAGCAGGTATGATAGCGTGCATCAGAGTTATAAACGTGGTAGGTTTAATATGAGCTGATTGGGACAGAATAACTCAGTTGCCTTCACCCTATCTGTCTTACATCTCTTTAAATTAAAAGTTAGATTCCAGTGACTGGTGAAATTAATTAAAGATCTCGCACATTTGACAGAGGACATGGCTCAGGACAGGAATATCTGGAAGGATAAGATTAGGGTTGTAGAACCCTAGAGGAGTAGGGAGGGAGCCTCTTTGCAAACTCGTTCTTTTAGTTTTTAGCCTTCCCCCCTTTGTTGTTGTTGTATTAGAAGCTCGCACGGATTAAAACCCAAAATTTGGTGCAAAGAGGGATCTTTAGGAGGAGGAAGAAACTGCAAAATTGTGGAGATCAATTTCTTTGACAACTTTTCTGGACCTTACAGAATGACAATAAGAAAGTATATGTAACAAAGAGGAGAACTGATATACCTTACCAAACACAAGAGTCTATCAAAAAAAGTGGGGAAAAACACCCTAACTGGAATAAGTGCATAAAAGAAAACGTAGGGCTAATAGGAACTCCAGACATTGTGGTAAGCAAACAACTCATGAAACTGCAAAAGACAAATAAACTGGAAATTCACATAAATCCCAACCATTTAGGCTCCAGTTTTTTTTTCCATTAAAATCAAGTGAAATTTTTTTTCCAGTAAACAACTCTTGTAAAATTCACATAAAACTGAATATGATATAGAAAATTAATTGTGAAAGAGTAGAAAAAACCTCAACAAACTCTTGTTATAAAAGTAGAAAAAATTAATCTGCACATCTTGAACAAACATTAAAAAAAACTTGTTGATGCCCCATATCTGTCTATTTTCAATAGTCCTTACAAGTCCTGACTATAGACTTTGGCCTGTACCCCTTTTGACCTGATAAAAGTGTTTATCTTCATTTTAAAAGAGGATGGCATCACACTAAAGATAAAGGGAGCAACTAAACCTTAAATATAGCGAAATCAGATATCACAAGCTGCACAAATTTATATTAACTCCATGATCTGTGACAACATACATTTTAGATAACAAGGATTCTTAATTCTATAGGAAGATTGCTGAATCAAAGATTATCCAGAACATGAACACATGCTAATTCCACTTTTTATGCAATATCAGAAGACAAATTGCTCTAATATGCACATCAAATAAACCACAGTGACCCTAGTGGCAATTATATTTCAGAAAAGCTCATTAACATTGACATACCTGTTCACACTTTCCAAGCTTTGTTTTGTCCCCAGGATAGTTCTGGGTTGCAAGTAAAAACATAACAACATCAGTTAAACTGCCAAATCAAACACAGGTGATGAACTGCAAACATAAACAACTTTCCTTGTGCAACTACATCTGCACACCAATAAATAAATTATTAAAGCTAATATATAGATAATAAAAGTTCAGATAGATCACTTTACCTTGAGTTGCTCCATTTCTTCTTTAGTAGGACTAAATTTTATTAGGTTTTCAACTTGATCTGCATCCAGTACTGTTTCATCCATTGCTAGTGCTGCTGCCTGGATATATTATTTGGAAACGTAACTGATACAATGATATCCAGAAAGTTGTAACATAAAGTTAAGAGCAGAACAAGGTTGATAACAGTGAGCAGCTCTACGAACAACCATCATAAATGACAATTTCACAATATGATACAAAACTGGAAATAGAATTCCATGACCTTTTTGCGCCTATCCAACCAAGACTATACTTGTGCCCTCCCCTATGAATTTTTTTGGCTGGGAGCACACCTTCTAGTGATAATTCACACGTAACACACAAAGGCTTCCAAGAAAATCGGGTTAAGAACCAGAAGCTCAAATATTTGAAGTATTGGGACACTGGAAGATGGTACAGCATACTCTAAGAAAAGTGGTGCTATGAAAAAAAATTGAACTGGTGAGGACATAAACCCCCTTGAAAGCACCAGTATGATGACTCAACAAGGATGAAGCCACACTTTTGCTATGCTACCAAATGATAATTTTTCTTTTTGTGACGTCACATATTACCTGACTAAAATTGACAGAGCATATACTCTAATAAGTAAACCTTAATGATTTGATGTATGATGACTTGCTTGTTCTATTAAGAAGGATAGAATTAAATGATTCTTTCGTATAATCACGGAAATTTGTGGAACAGAAAAGTGAAATATCCAATATACCATCATATCCGGGAGGGGCATTTTAACTTTTGTGAGCATGATCTCAGTGTTATTCGCCCTCCTCGTATCAACCTGCAAAGCATAGGTTACATTTACAAAACAATCTTAAATACATGTTAGGGACACTTATGATGACATGTAATATAGAAAGCTAGATGCAAGGTAATATTGCAGTATGGTATTTACACAATAGCATATCAATGATATAGTTAATATACAAAGACTGTCATGGAGTAGACTGCATCAATTAAACTGAAGCAATCAAAAGTGCAGAAATTAAGATAATCCTTCATGGTTCTCTAAGTTTACCAGGTGAACAATTTCAGATTTAGGAGCAACTTTCTTCTGACCTCCAGGTTTACCAGTAGGTTTGGCGACTGCAGCGGAAAACAGGGTCTCAATTTCGGACACATCAATTTCTGGTACACTAGATTTTAAAGAAAATGAATATCAGTTGACAGGAACACGAATAGGAAAAGAAGTTATGGTAGAGGGAGATACACTTTCTGCAACAAAATTCAGACTATATGAACTCAGAAGTTAATGTATAAATGAAGATATGATAACTTTGAGACCTTGCTTGTCTTTGCAACTCATCCCATATGCTTCCCTGCTGCACCCTCGTTATCTTACTCCAATGCAATGGCTTCAATGGTGGCCTTCGAGCTACAGGAGCTATTACAGGTGGACGAGGTCCAGTTACTTTAGAACCAAATGGTGGTGGTGGTGGTGGACCACCTCCCCCAGGTGGTCTTGGTGGACCAGGAGGACCAGGTATTCTTCCACCTGGAGGAGGAGGTGGAGGTGGACCTCGACCTCCAGGTGGTGGCGGTGGTGGCGGACCTCGACCTCCTGGTGGTGGTGGGGGAGGAGGTGGCCCTTGACCTCCGGGTGGAGGAGGCGGAGGGGGTGGTCCTCGACCTCCGGGTGGTGGTGGTGGAGGGGGTGGTCCTCGACCCCCTGGTGGAGGTGGCGGAGGGGGCGGTCCTCTACCTCCAGGTGGTGGTGGTGGAGGTGGTGGTGGTCCATAACCACCAGGAAGAGGTGGAGGAGGAGGTGGTCCTCGACCTCCAGGGGGTGGAGGAGGTGGTGGTGGAGCTCGACCTCCGGGTGGTGGTGGGGGAGGAGGTGGAGGCTGCAATGTTAGAGATTGTGAAGCATGTCTCTCGAGGGGTGGGGGTGGAGGTGGCGGTGGCCCTCGAGCTCCCATAGATGGTGGCGGCGGCGGTGGTGGAGGTGGTGTTGGTGCTCGAGCTACCATAGGTGGTGGTGGCACTCGAGCTTCTATAGGTGGTGGTGGAGGTGGAGGTGGAACTTGAGCTTGAACCTTACTTATTGCCAAATTCCATGGATCATTTAAGGGAGAAGGGGAAAGCTGGTGGCTTCCAAATAGTGAAGGAGATGCAGACAGATAAGCACCACTTGTTGGGGGAGGGGGAGGAGGAGGTGGTGGAGGAATATGATGAACAGGGGGAGGAGATGAAGAAGGTGTTTCTGCTGCAACATAAAATAATGATTGTGTGGCTGATGATGATAGCAAACAAACTCCTTGTCTCAAAGGTGGTGGAGATGGAGGAGGCGGAGGGGGCGGAGGGGGGGATGCCGATTCAATATGAGAAAAACCAAGAGACCGAAATGAAGAAGGAGGCGGCGGTGGTGGTGGTGGTGGTGGTGGCGGCGGTGGTGGACTAGGTAAGGGAGATGAAGGAAGCACTTTTTTTGTTGAATTTGAGTGATGAAAAGTATCTGTTTCACTGGATACTGAAATCTCTTGAGCAGATTCGGCACGCCTCATTGCTCTTACCTCCTTGATCGAATGTTTATTTCTCTCAACATTGAGACCTCCATTCTCAATAATTGATGAACGAGACTTTCTAAGACCTCCATTTGAGTCCTTTGCTTGATTTTTGGTGTTTGCTAGCGAAGGAGGTGCACTATTGACCCTCATAGGTGGATAAGCAATGTGCATTGAGTTAGTGAAAGACCCTTTATTAGATGGTACCCATCGCAGTTCTGCTGGCTTTTGTTGCATAGATTTTGTAGCATCACTCTGTGGATCTTGATTCTTCGTTTTATGTTTGGCCAAAGATGAATCAGAAACTGACTTTTGGTAAAATGTGGGTGGTTTCTTCGCCACAGGTTGCAGTAGCTTCTCAGAATTAAACTTAGCTGCATCAGATGACTTTCTCGTAGGACTCGTCTGCCCACCCATATCTTCTTTATCATATATTTTATCCACTCCTTCCACTACACCGCGTAGATCGGCAGTTTCTAATTGGCTAATCTTTTTTCTGAGTGCATCACCAACCCATTTGAGGGAATCTATCTCTTTTTCTTGGTCATCCAAATCAATATTCTTCACCAAGTACATGTCAGTTTCAAACTCCACGATCTGTTTCAGATTGCCTTCATCCAAAGCAATATCTTTCACATCATAAATAACGTATTCTGGTTCAATTATTTTATGGTTCGCCTCATCAAGAAGTATATCCTTTACAGTATCAGAGTCGAAAGCTGAAGTCTGCTGTTGATTCAAACCATCAAGAGCAATGTCTTTAACCACATTAGAGTTTACTTCTGCCAGTCCATTATGTCTTTGACTCCCCTCATCTGATGCACAATCTTCAAATGCAGGAGGATCAAAATCTCCTTTAACTTCTGTACCATCAGCAGCATTGCTGAAAATCTCTTCAACTTCATAAAATTCTTCAGGTGAGGCAGCTTCCGCGTCATTTTCATCTTCACTTTCCACATCACTACTAGTTGTAGAAAGAGATGCATCAGCATCGAGAAAGCGTACCTGGTACAGTTATGAGTATGAATTCAACTTCCGCAGCTTCCAAAAAATATCAGGGAGAGAAAAGATTCTACAACCTACCTCTGCCTTGAAGTCCCTTGGAAACTGATCCTTTGCATCCCACATAATATCAACTTCGTCACGGCTAAGCAATAAAGTATTTGAACGAACAAATGCTGTGTGAAACATAACTCGGAACATTATTTCCTCCTTTGTATCAAACAAGTAGATGCATTCTAGGACAACATCCCCTTGAACGCGACAACGAATGTCTAATTTCACTGGATCCATCTGCAGCCACAAAACAGCTACATTTTTAGCAATTAGTGACCTATCCACAAATATTAAGTGGAAACAAAAAATACCTCATAGTACTTGGGAGCGTGTTTTCTCCTCTTTGAGGTGGAACACAGTAGCTTTGTACTTCTGCTGGACTTAAATACAGGATCCTGGCCAAAAACACGAGCCACAGGGGTGCCCCCTTTTCCTAAATCAAATCGGGGAGGGGCTTTGAGAATAAGGCAATCTACAACCAAAGGAGTATTTGACGGAGGCCACTCTGTTTCTAAATCTCTTCTAGATATATACTGAAGATATCTCATCTGTGATGGTTGGGGGTTTAAAGGAGACAAGAGATGAAGAAGGTCCTTTGGAGCTTGCTTGTAAACCATTTCAAGCGTCTTTTGCTCTCCATTGTATTGTTTCCTATACAAAAGAAGACCAGCAAGCATAAATGCAAGAACTGGCCAGCCTCCTCTCTCACAGTGCATCAATAATACATTCTGTTGCCCCTCCAAAGATAACCAGCTCTCGCTGGAACGCAGGAAGTGGTAGATCATTTCAAGAGGCAGAAGAGGACAATTCTCGTATTGTCTAGGATACTCCATCACTGTCATATCATACTGAGATAATATATCATATATTTGACTCCTCCTGTCTCCTTCTTTAAAGTTGAAAACCATGAAAGAGGCATCAGGATAGTAGTCCTGAAGCTGCAGCACAATACCGCCCATATACTGTTTGTATTCATCTTCGTCCAGCACATCAGTGGAGAAGCAACAATCAAACACTGGTTTCAAGAAAGTAAAAAAGCACCATTGTTAATATGGAAGTAAAATGATAACTAACTACAATGAGTCCAAAAAAGAACTCTGCAGAATGGAAAATGTGCATAAGAACACTGTCAGGTGAATTTCAGATATAGTCCGTAAAGAGCAACAAAATCTGATAATTTAACAGCACAGCAAGCAGCCAAAAGATGCTAAAGTGTATCATTGTCAATCATCAAAGCATGCAACTTTCTCCCTATTAATACAATCAGATTCCTCAATCATAACACAGAAAAGAGTTGCCAATCAGCAAAAGGGGAAGGAAATCAGTTCTTACAGCAAATCTGCCAAACAATGTGAATGCCCCATATCAAAATTACCAATTAGGAACAAACATCTACAGCAATTCGGACTTAATCAAGAAGAAACATAAAAGGAAACAAATGCATAATTCAGCTTCATCAAGCCACTGATGATCAAAACCCTAAAAATCGGGGGTTACCGTAAACGCGCTCAGAAATCTCAAGAAGCCGATCCGGCGGCTTCCGGTAGAACAATCGGCGGAACAGCGCCATAAGATGGCGCTGTTACTACCTCCAACCGGATCCAAAACGGTCAATTTCCAGCTCGGGGATCAATTCCGCTTCAAAGCCCCAATTTCTCAATCCAACGCCAACCTCTTCACCAAACTTCAATCCGATCACATACAGCAACCAAATTCAGCACAATTTTCTACACCAAGATCAGAGCTGGGACAAACCCAGATGCCGAAATTCGATAAAATGCGAGTGAAATTGTTATAAATTAGAAACCCAAGCTAGATCAAGAGCTGGGTATTAGGTTAAAAAAAAGACGAAAACAATGATAACGAAGATTGAGCAACCATGTATGAGTCTATGATCATCACATGGAGAGGAGAGGAAAGCAATTGAAAGTGTGGGACTGAAAAGGACCGAGTCCTTTGTCTTGCTCCTCTCCAGCTGGCGTCTCTTCTTCTCTCTCAACTCTACAAAACTCTACAAAATTGGGTAATTGGAGGATCTACTGTCTTCCTGTTTACAGCATAAGTAACCGCTTTTTGTGAATAATTAGGGAGGAGTAATTAATTGTGGGTTTGGTTAATAATATGCACATGTGGCGTCGGAATTTACAGACGGAGAAGAAGACGTAGGAGGGAGAGAAACGGTAGCTTGCACAGATTTGCTAGCGACAGGTAATTTCTCCAACAATTGTTTTTTATTCTCCTTTAATTCTTTCCTACATAACTGTAGAATTTTTAATAGTTAATTAACATACCATATTTATTTTAAATATAAACTCAGCCAACGGTGCAATTCGTTATTTCGCTAGGTAGATCTTTTGGTCAAAGGTAGATCTTTGGCTTGTTCAATTAGAATATTATTATGTTTTTTCAAGTACATTAATTAATAACATTTGTTCTATAATCATTTAAAATATTATAAGTAAAAATAAAATGTATTTTAAATAAAAATATTAATATTCTATTTTGTCCAGATGAAACTTGAATCCTACATAAAATGACCACAAAATAATCAAAACTAGGTTTAAATCCAAAATTCTATACGTTTTGTAGTTTATAAACGTATAAATAAAGAGAAAGTGTCCGATTAGAATAACTTTTAAAATACGAACGTGAGAATGGTGCACATTAGTAGTTTAACGATGCACATTCAGTACTAATTTGGTGCACATTTATTGACAAACTTAAAAACATTCAAAATTTGAAAAACTTTTATTTTTTAAATAACATTTATGGAGAAATTGAAGAATATTAGGTACAAATTGTATATGTGCATCACTTTTTCAAAGGATGTGCATCAAAAAATTTAATGCACATTTAAGTATATTTTGATGCACATTTAAGTATACTTTGATGCGCATTAGTCATTTTCACGTTCTCATTTTAATAATTATTCTCACTAGAACCAAACTCATAAATAAATCAATCTTTTCATTTTGTATTCCAACTTTTCAAGTCCTGTTGTCTTTTTATTCACGTTTGTTTGCATCTCTATCAATTCAATTTCATGTTTGGCTCATTTCATGTGGGTTTGTCCCACTATCGAGCCTAGTTCGTCCCTCGATCTATCGTGATATTTCTTATATGTAGAATTCATTCCTTTGAAAAAAAATACTTGTATTGTTTTAATAAATCGGTGCCAAGGTGTTGGCATTACAATTGAACTACTTGTATTATTAATCTTATTGTATGCTCCTTAATTATTGTATGATCCTTCCTTATTGTATGCTCCTCCTAAACATGGTTTATAAATAAACAAAGTTTTTGAATGTATGACTTGATTTACATATTTGTAGAAGATCATGGAGGAGGTGAAAAATTGTGAAAAAAATAGATTTTATTTAAATATTATTTAATTAATAAATTATTTTTTGTTTTTCTAAATTGTGACATAGCGTTGATTTGACGCAATATTTTGTGAAGATTTGATTTCTCCCTTATATTGTAGTTAGGTAGATAAGTATACAAATTTAGTTGCTCCACCGTTGGACACAGAAAACTGTAATCCCCAAATGTAAGCCAGTGCCACACATGTGATGACACGGTCATGTGATATCTCACTAACTCTCACATTCCAATTTGCCTAATTAAGTACGGTAATTAATACGAGTACATACTAGTAGTAAAGAAATTCTGTACTGATCCTTTTGGATACCGATGCTGGTTTGATATGTGGAATTGTGAGCTGTTGTTACATGTCAGACATCATCACTCTTTTACGTGTCAGACATCATCAGTATCACTGTCAAAAAGAAGGAAGATTACTTTTGTAGTTGTACTTGTAGCATTATGATATACCAGTAGGAGGAGGCCAATGCCATTTTGCAATTTACATTACTGCATTTCTTCCCAGCAGATTCGAGGGAAAATGAGCTGCCCAACTTTGAACTCAAAAAATTACAGCAGATTCGAGGAAGTGTTGTGCGTTCATGGATATGAATCCACGGCGCAGTTCACCTGCGTCCATCGTTCTTGGATCGAGCAAGGCAATTCTCTGATGTTTGTTACAGCTGCACTTGGATATACACTTGCCATCGTGTGTCGGTTTTCCATCCCGTTTAGCATTATGAACCCCATTCCCGTTTTTTTCTAACATTTCGCCTTCATTTCCCCATATTCTTACCTGAAAATCGACATAAACAATGAATGAACCTCTTTTACATTCTCTAAATTTGAAGTCATGAGATTGTACAGGAGTGATGGGATAACTGCGAAGAGATGAACTTAAAATCCGTTTTCAGTTTGTTTCTTACCTTTTTGAAACCATGATTTTCTAACTGCCTGCCGAACATGACGTTCATGCCTCTCTAGAAGCTCATCAATCTTATAGGTCTGTGATAACAATGGTCCAGAGTATTCAACCTTATCCTCGTTATCCTGAAAATACACCAGTATCAGATCTTTTCAAATTGCAGGATACTTGTAAAAGAAGAAGAAAAAAATTGACTTGACTGCCAAATCCACTTTCTTCTACCTTTGATCATCAGTTTCACTTAGTTAAGCTCATTTTCATTGTTCTAAGTTCTAACCAACCATTTAGGAACAATTTGAATAATTCAGGAAAAGTATAATCAGGCGCTATATCAATGTTTACTTACCCTATTGTTTCTCTTGGCATCAATCTCCTTTTGATAGAGCGCCATAGACAAATCTTGCGAATGGTATCCATCAAAAGCATCGAAAGAATCCGGTCGACCATATTGACTCCACTGCCGCTGCACCCTAGGCTTGACAGCCTCAAAATGATCATACCCACGGGAATGTGCACGAGCCCCATTCAAGATATGACAATTGTCCACCTTTGGCAACTCGAAATTGCTTTTATCACGTGATGCTGATGATGGAGGTTGTTCAAATCCATTAAGGCTTGCTTTGGAGCTAGACCGGCTATGTGATTTGGCGGATCCACTGTCCCTTCGCTTATTCACCCAAGCAAAGCCGCTTGAAGTTGGAACTTGTATAGGACCCGAATATGGCACATCCCCTTGAGACGCGTTCTTTATGTGTAAAACGTCTTTTCTGTGATCAACCGACACTTTTCGCGGTTCTCGTGTCACAATGTTGTCTTCTTCTGAGGGGAAGAGTGCTATATTTCCGTTGATCTTTACCCTATGAACATCTTGTGTCTGAACCGGGACAACCGGCAAACCCTGTTTCAGAATAAAGTTTAGTAAATCAAGATTCATTCACCTCCAGTGTCATACATGCTTACATGAAAAAATTCAGACCTCAGCGGGTTTACAGGCTCCGTTTGGCTTTCTAGAACCTTTTCTCGACCTTTCAAGGCCACGAGCTCGTGCACCGGCTTTTTTCCTGATATCATTTAAACTACTGTGATTAAGTATACGAGTCTTATGTGCTTAATGAAGTAAGGAACTAGAAAAATCAAGGTTCCAAGAATAACAACCAGTACTTGTTACAGAAACTTTACAGTTTTTCATGTTAACTGTTAACATCATTGACGAAAGCAATAGCGTCACTATAACCGGCCTCAATTGCAGAAGAGGCAAAAAAAATCAAAAAAGATGTGAAAACCTACCTTCTAGCTTCATCACGGCATTTCACATCAATCTCCTTGTTAGGTGGGTATGTGGGCAAGCTTGCAGGATCACATGCATATGGCTTTGTTGCAAAATACTGCATATAACATTATACTAATTTAAATTCAGCTCATCAAGTCTTCTGTGTTTCTATCTAAAAACAGGCCATACCTCAGAATCAAGAGCAGAGGATGCACTACCACGCCTGTAAGGCTCAACGGAGAGTAAAGTTTCAATGAGATCTACAGCAGGAATTGGCAAATCTTTACACGTTCTGTGAAGAGAGCTGTCATAGTGCTGTTGTGGCTTGAAAAGAGTCGAATGGGGAAGCCTAGACTTTTTCCAGTACTCATCTGGTGGAGACCCACAAAGCTTAAATATTTTGTGCAGTTGCTCTACCTGTTGAAATACCAAGTCAATAACAACTAAGGGAATAATAATGGCTATCACTTATCAAGATAATCAATCACCTCAGTTCTTCCTTGAAGGAGGGGCTTTCCAAGAAGAACCTCCCCGAAAACACAACCGACACTCCACAGATCGACAGCTGGACCATAATCAGTCGCCCCTAGCAGAAGTTCAGGTGGGCGATACCAAAGAGTCACAACTCGGCTAGTTAACGGATGCCTGTTCCCCAAATTGGAGAAATTAGCCAAACCAAAATCAGCTACCTTAAGAATCCCCTCATTATTTATCAAAAGATTTGACCCTTTGATATCCCGGTGCATCACTCCCCGAGCATGGCAATGCTCAATCCCAGATAAAAGCTGCTTCATATAGCATTTAACCTGAAGTCAAAAAAATTACAGCATGTGATCAAAATCCTTCAAACGTCAAATAACTCGCAGTACATGATCACAAAACAAATCCACAGACCTGTGATTCACTGAATTTGATATCAGGGCAAGACAACAGTCCAGTGAGGTCATGTTCCATGTACTCAAACACAAGATAAATGCTACAAGACAACCTGGATGTTATTATGCCCTCTAATTTCATTACATTAGGATGATCTAGCCTCCTGAGTATGAGAATCTCTCTTGCCATAAACCGAACACTCTCTGGCTCGAAATTGTCGAACCTAACTTTCTTCAAGGCAACTATCTTCCCTGTACTAAGCTCCCTTGCTCGAAATACACTGCTGTATGTTCCTTGTCCAATCTGAATAAGAACATACCAACACAAGTGTCAGATCACTAGTCATATGTCATTATCCTTCTCCAATTTCTCACCACAATACCACATCTCCTACTTTTTTTAATAGAGACTCCAATTTCAACAGCAATAAACTTTTTAAATCAGAGTCTGACAAAGACTGAAAACAGTAAAATACTCCCAAAACCCTAATTTCTAGTCCTTTCACCATAGCTTACCTTCTCAAGCTTCTCGAATGATTCTGCTCGTAGTGGAATCCAGCCTTGAATGGCTTCTCCGGCGACGGCGCTGAGCCATGCCGGCCAACCTGCCGCTACCTGCTCACCTTCAACGTACTTGTTGAGATTCCCCAAACGGAAACTGACTGAACCGCTTTCGCAAGTCATCCTCGAGCTTCCTCTCTCGCGCGAATCGACGCGACTCACCGCCGACTCATGGATCCCTCCAAGTGCATCAAAAACCTTCGCGGACGACGATTTCTCCGAGTCGACTCGGCTGTGGAGAGAGTACGCCGCCGCATTGCCGCCGGAGTAGTCCGCGGCAGGAGTGACGGTCACCGTCTGTTTCGAACTCACACACCCCATTGTTTCCCCCAAAATCGGACCTAAGACGGCCGATCTGACATAGCAGAGCAGTTGGAAAGTCGAATCCGAGGGTTTTGGGACAAAATTGAAGAGGTTTGGTGAATGGAAAAAGTGAAAGGAGAAAGAAATACAAGTGGAGGATGCTTTAATTTGAAGAACGGCGAAAGTGAATGCGGGGAGTTTATAACGTAACGAAGTTTGGTTTGAATGGAACTTTCCTCTACATCTGTTCTTCTTCTTCTTCTGTGTGTTCTGGAATTGGGAAAATTAGGAGCAAGAATAAAAGGGGAGAAAGAGAAGACGGAGAAGTGGAATTTGAGAGGTAGAAGACAAAGCGAAATCAGCGGGAAAAAGTGTTTGCTTTTTTTTAATAATGAAACAAAAAACAAATTGGAAAAGAAGGGGAAATCCGGAAATGTCTGCAGTTCTGGAATTTACCCTCATCGAGTCATGGAAAATAAATCTATCATCTCTGTTTCCATGGATCTCTTTAGTTCTTACCCTCTGTTCTTGTAAGAGTTTGGTAGATCAATAAACAAATCGTTTCTTTTGTATGACGTGTAATACTAAGAAACTGGAGTATTTGTAACTCCGTATCATTTATTTTATAAACTATTTTTAAAAGTAGAATTGATTGATTTTTCATAGTTTAAAAGGAGTATGTGATAAGTTTATATGGCGTAAAACATTGAAGCTATAATTTCGCAAGTAGAGTTAAAAGGAAAGTGGAGTAGACGAGTAGTTGATAGTGAAGAGGAAGTAGTACAACTACTACGTTTCAGATGTTATGGCGTGTGTTTTAACCTTCAAGACGTGGTCGTGACTTCCGGTCAACTAAATTGAACTTGTATACTTGACCAAAATTAAATGGAAAAATATTACATTTGTTCTTTGTAAGATATATATTTTAGAAGTTGCCGAGAAATGATTTAGCTTATAGACGTCTAAACGTAAATCTAGATGAAGACTATATATATTAAATTTAATATATTATTAATGTAATTGTTTGACTACATTCTGTTGGATCGATTAGCGTATAAAAACTCAAGTAACAAAAACTATTGTTCATTGATAAATAGATAATGCAGAAAGACAAACAATAATGTAAACCAAACCTGGACACAATGATATATAGTGAAAACACCTCAAGTACCAAAAAGTCCTCGAGGCGAAAAATCACTCCTCTCTAGCTTTCACTAGAGAGAGTTTGAACGAGTCTACTTGTTGTATTGATATCTTGATTACAATAAAACTTAGATCACTCACCTAGACTTCCTAGCTAGATCTTAGATCACTCTTCTCACTTGAATCTCAATCTCACACACGTAGAACAACTCTAAACCGAGTATTAGGTTTTCGCTCTTCAAAGTCTTACTAAGCTATGCAATTCTCATGCAATATATAGCACACTAAATAGTTCAAACCTAACTATCAATCTAGTCGTTCTAATATTACCATAAATCTCACAATATCTTTCTAAAAGGAAATCGCTTCCTAATATTTCATTCACAAAGAATTCTCTTCCTAAGAAATATTTCACAAGGAAATCTTTTCCTAAGAAATCTTTCATTCCGTGTGACATTCCAACTTGTTCTCCAAGTAGTCACCTTGGGCCTTATACTTCGGCGCGCCGCCTAGATCAAATAAGGAAACAAAGCGCATAAGGAAATATTCCTTGCGTGTAATATTTCCTTATTCCTTTGGTGCTTCTTCACACGCGCGTCCAATGCCCAACCTTGCCGAGTTGCCACTTTCCTTATTTGACGAGATCTTATTTTCCTTCTTTGACAAGATCTTCTTTCCTTCTTTGAAATGCAACTCTTCCATAATTCTTCAAGTCCATTCTCCAAGATATCTTCGACCAATAATCTTCTTCGGATGAACTTATTCTTCACAGTTGTCTTCCATTCGTCGTAACCTTACGCCTCATGGATTCCAGCAAGACTTCCTTCTTACTTGTTTGTGCTTCCTTTGTTCTTGTCTACGCACAAGTAGACTTCCATCGTTCATGTCTACACACGAGTAGACTTCCTTCATTCCTGCACACACACTAGTAACAATACCTACGCACTCAAGTAAACCATTAGTGGATGTTTGTCATTTAATCAAAACCTCATCATATCTCAACAATTTCCCCCTTTTTGATGATGACAAACATCCTTAACAATAAGAGTATAAACCTGAGACATATACACTAGCTAAGGAACAAAGACTAACAAAGCACTAAAAATTCCCCCTCAGAAAAACAATGAACTACAACTAAGTCATGAATTCCCCCTCAAGTCCTGCTATCCTCTAATTTCCCCCTCTTGGCATCATCAAAAACAATGAAACCAGAAGTCATAGATAGGAAGTATATAAAACACAAGAAGGCAACTGAAGTAATAACTTATAAGAACTTCAATGCTCAAGAAATCACAATATCAAGAAAAAAAATATGAGAATCGACATGCTAGCAACCAAGAATAATAAGTCATGAGAAAGTGTACAATAAGATCAAAGAGAAGAGGGATAATGTGGTTGGGAAAGAAGAGTGGGGTTGGAGTAATTGGAAAGTAGTCAGAGTTGTTCTGTTCCTTTTGAAGAATGAGACCAGATTACTCTGAAGTGACGACTTTTCAAATTTTCCGAACCAAGAGATCGAATCCCAGTTGTCTTGTTAACTTTTTCACCTTCTTCTTCATGTTGTTCCTTTAGAAGCTACTGTAACTGAAGCCATTGAACCGGCCCAGCCTTTCATTGTACACGACCTTCTTGAGTGTCTCCGTTGCTTGTTTGAGGGTATCAAACCTACCCGATTTTTGTACTCTGAAGACTTCCTTCTGTAGTAACCATTCTTCCAATTTTTGCAATCTTCATCCTTAGTCATCACAATCTCGGAAACATCATTGAGTGATCCTTTAGCAACCTTACTTGCTGGGTTAGTGTCTGCAGCGGAATAAATTGATGGATGTTGTTGAAGAGAGGGTGATGAGGGCGGTTGTAGAGTTGAAGATGGAGGAGGGTGATGATGAGTGAATGACACTTACGAAGTTGAGATGCGTGGGAGAGGGTCAATAATTTTGAGGAGGTGGTTTGGTAGTTTGAGGGAGGGGTATGTATAATGGATGAAAATCGTTTCAATTTGGAAAGAAAAAAGATCTTTTTCCAAATTGATAAGATCTTAGGGTTTTGGGTACCGCTTCACCTTTTCCAAGACAACACCGCTTACTTGAGTAACTTACCAAAAAACACACGGAAACTTCTTTTCATGTCATCCTGAGATCTCGTCTCCTTTCCTTCTTGAGGACCAGAACATTCGTTCCACTTTCACAATTTTTTCAAAAAGAATAGAATAGTATAATGCGGGGGTGAGTTACTAAAGATGGTACAATAGAACATTATACAAAAATCATAGATGAAAATGTGAATTTATTAAGTCATGATGAGAGATTCCAGATGTAGATGAATACAAGGGGCTCATAGGAATGTGCAATCATGACAAGGCTTCAGGGACGGCTGTAGAGATCCTCTATCCTTTGGGCTTATAATGGGGTTCAAATCATCAAGATGACTCTTTTGGGCAACAAATAAGACCTTCTCATGTAAAGAAATTATGGTGCTAGCATTTCGAATTCAAATAGATTTCAAGACTATAGAGATTAATCAAGACAGGAAGAAACAAATAACTCACACCAACGAAATACTATCACATGTTCATATAATCCTATAGATAACGACCAATTATCACTCAGACTTCAACCAGTCATGGGAGGTTTTTAGGAATAGACAGAATTATTCGAGAGAAATCATACCAAGTTCTAGACGAAGCCTTTCAAAAGGTTCCTTGTTTAGTGCCTTGGTGAAGATGTCTGCGATTTGTTCCTCGGTGCGAACGAATTCCATTGTTACTAGCCCCTTTTCAACACAGTCTCTTAGAAAGTGGTGTCTAATCTCAATATGTTTGGTTCTAGAATGCTGCACAAGATTCTTAGCAATATTTATAGCAGTAGTATTATCACAAAGAATAGGTACTGAATTGAGATTGATACCAAAATCACTTAACTGTTGTTTAAGCCATAGGAGTTGTGAGCAACAGGCTGCGGCTGCTATGTATTCAGCTTCAGGTGTGGAGAGGGCCACTGTGGTCTGCTTCTTTGATCCCCATGAGACAAGACATGGTCCTAAGAACTGAGTCATGCCAGATGTAGACTTGCGATCTACTCTGTTCCCTGCAAAGTCTGCATCTGTATATCCTATGAGGCTCATGCTTCCTCCCCTGGGATACCATAGGCACACATCATTTGTTCCCCTTAGGTACCTCAGAATCCTCTTGACTGCAACGGTGTGTGATTCTCTTGGATCAGCTTGAAATCTTGCACATAGACACACACTGTACATTATATCAGGTCGGCTGGCAGTCAAGTAGAGTAAGGATCCAATCATTCCTCTGCAGAGAGATTGATCTTCTTTGCTGTCGTTCTCGTCCTTCCCAGAGAGTCATTCGGAGAAATTGGGGTTGCATATGGCTTGGAATTTGCTATTCCAAACTTCTTGACTACTTCTCTGAGGTACTTCTGTTGATGGACTCTAGTTCCATCATCTCCTTGTATTACTTGTAGTCCGAGAAAGAATTTGAGTTCACCTACCATGCTCATCTCGAATTCACTTTCCATGAGTTTGACAAATCTCTCCACCAGCTTGTTGTTTGTGGATCCAAAGATGATGTCGTCTACATAGACTTGCACAACCAGGGTGTCCTTTCCTTCCCTCAAGAGAAACAAAGTTCTGTCTACCTCTCCACGAACATACCCATTGGACAACAGATGGCGAGATAGTCTCTCGTACCATGCTCGAGGGGCTTGTTTGAGACCGTAAAGAGCTTTGTCCAGTACATAGACATGGTTTGGATGAGCTGAATCAACAAACCCAGGAGTTTGCTCCACAAAGACCTCTTCCTTGAGTTCCCCGTTGAGGAAGGCAGTCTTTATGTCCATCTGTTGAAGCTTGAAACCATGATGTGCTGAATAAGCGATTAGTAATCTTATAGCTTCCAATCTGGCCACTGGAGCAAAGGTTTCATCGTAGTTTATCCCCTCCTGTTGGTTGTATCCTTTTACCACCAGTCTTGCTTTGTTTTTTGTTACATGTGCTTTGTTTTTTGTTACATGTCCTTTGTCATCTAGCTTGTTTCTGAAGACCCATTTTGTTCCTATTATGGTTCTGTTCCCTGGGTTAGGAACAAGTCTCCATACCTTGTTTCTTTCAAACTGATGAAGCTCGTCTTGCATAGCCTTGACCCATTCTGGATCCTTTAGGGCTTCATCTACTGTTTTTGGTTCTGCTAGGGAGACAAAAGAAGTGAAAGCACAAAATTCATTAGAGGGTAAGAGAGATGACGTACCTTCGCTAGGATTGTTCGTGATTGTGTTTGAAGGTAATGGGTCTTGTATGACTGCATTACATATGTAGTCATCCAACCATCCTGGTGGTCCAGTACTTCGAGAAGTGCGTCTGATTTCTGTAGCAGGTTCTTCGTTGATGCACTCTTCTGCTGTGTTCCCTGGGGAGGGACTTGCATCCGAACTGTCAGGATTGTTGTTGATTTCCTCATCACTTTCTTCCTCTGTTTCCTCTGAGTTGCTTTCTCCTGATTTGTCAGACTCTGAGGCTTGATTTGGGTCACCACTATTCGGGCTTTGTTCCCCGAGATTGGCAACTTCGAATAGATCAAAGTTATCTTCCTGAGTATAGGGTGTGGTATCTCCTTCTTGTTTGGCTTCGCCAGCCATAGTGGACTCATCGAAGATGACGTGAATACTTTCTTCAATTTTTCCTGTTCGCCTATTGAAGACCTTGTAAGCTTTGCTTTGAAGAGAGTATCCCATGAATGTACCTTCATCGCTTCTTGGATCAAATTTTCTGGAGTTTTCCTTCCCATTGTTGTGAACAAAGCATCTACATCCAAATACTTTAAGAAGAGATACACTTGGCTTTCTTCCATTTAGGAGCTCATAGGCGGTTTTGTTGATGATAGGTCTGAGAGTGGCTCTGTTTAGCACGTAGCATGAGGCGTTGAGTGCCTCAGCCCAGAAGTTCTTTGGAAGATTGCTGAAGATTAAGAGAGTTCTTGTCATGTCCTCTAAAGTCCTATTCTTCCTTTCCACGACTCCGTTTTGCTGAGGAGTTCTTGGGGCTGAGAAGTTGTGGTTTATCCCTTTGCTCCTACACAGATCATAGAACTGAGATTTTTTAAACACAGTTCCGTGGTCAGAGCGTATAGAGACTAAGGAGACTCCCAATTTGTTCTCCACATATTTTAGCCATGCTTCAAACTCCTCAAAGACTTCATCTTTTGAGTACAAGAATATGGTCCAGGTGTACCTAGAATAGTCATCCACAATAACGAAAACATATTTATTTCCTCCACGACTCTGTGTACGCATAGGTCCACATAGATCCATGTGGATCATCTCTAAAGGACGAGAAGTGCTTACCTCCCTTTTGGATTTGAAGGAGGACCTTACTTGTTTACCTCTTATGCATGACGAGCACACCATGTCTTGGATGACTTATACTTTGGGGAGACCGGTTACCAGGTCCTTTTGGTAGAGCTTTTGAAGGTGTGACAAACCTGCATGACAAAATCTTTTGTGCCAAAGGAGAGAGTCCTTTTTAACAGAGGTAAAGCACAGATCCTCCTCAGGAATAAAGGCTGAGTCTACTTTGTAGATGTTGTTGATACATATTCCTTTTAGGAGAATCTTCCTGAACTTAAACTCTCAACTTGACAATCATTAGTAGTAAAGATAACTCTATTCTTCCCTTTTTGACACAGTTGAGCCACGCTTAACAAGTCAAAACCAAGATTGTCTACTAGATTCACATTATTGACAGAGAGTTTGTCGGAGATACTTACCTTGCCTGTTCCTTGAACTGCTCCTTTGCTTTTGTTCTCGAAAGTGATGGAGTCTCCGCCTTGGAAATTTAGTGATTGAAACCATTCTTTGTTCCTTGTCATGTGACATGAGCAAGCACTATCTATATACCAAGAATGAATAGGTACCTGGTTGGCGTCATCTTGATTACTCCTGGTTGCCATGAGACATAGGTTGTCTTTTGTTCCTTCCCAGGTTGCCATCATTGCGGATTTTTCTGGTGGTTCCTCTACTCTTTTCTTGAAGCAATTCCTGGCGAAGTGACGTGCTTTTTGGCAATTATAGCAAATAATTTCCTTTGGACTTTGGTTACCTTCAGTGTGACGTCTCTCTCCTCCTCTCCATGCTTTCCTGAAGGCTCTTGTGATGAGGGCAACTGTGTCATCCTCTTCAATTTCACGGTCTTCCGTCTGGGAAAGATCAAAAGCTTTTTCCACCTTTAAAGAAATTGATTTTCCTTTGTCCGTATCTTTCCTTGTCAAGAGCTTCCTCTCAAGAATTCCAGAGTGACTCTTGAGACGGCACACAAAGTCTTCCAAGGAGATTTCTTTGATATCACTCTGAGCTTTAAGAGCATTGATGAACTCGTCCCATTGGGCGTTCAGTGCTTGTATGAATTGATAGGTGACTTTCCACTGAGGGAGCTCTTCACCTAGAAATTCAATTTGACTCACATAGCCTTCAAACCTTGCATGGAAGTCTTCCAAGGATTCACCTTTCTCCTGCACAACTTGCTCATAGTCCTTTTGAGCAGCAAGGAGTTTGTTCCTCTTGACATCATTACTTCCAGAGTATGTCCTCTTTAGTGCATCCTAGAAATTCAATTTGACTCACATAGCCTTCAAACCTTGCATGGAAGTCTTCCAAGGATTCACCTTTCTCCTGCACAACTTGCTCATAGTCCTTTTGAGCAGCAAGGAGTTTGTTCCTCTTGACATCATTACTTCCAGAGTATGTCCTCTTTAGTGCATCCTAGAAATTCAATTTGACTCACATAGCCTTCAAACCTTGCATGGAAGTCTTCCAAGGATTCACCTTTCTCCTGCACAACTTGCTCATAGTCCTTTTGAGCAGCAAGGAGTTTGTTCCTCTTGACATCATTACTTCCAGAGTATGTCCTCTTTAGTGCATCCTAGAAAATCAATTTGACTCACATAGCCTTCAAACCTTGCATGGAAGTCTTCCAAGGATTCACCAATCTAGTCGTTCTAATATTACCATAAATCTCACAATATCTTTCTAAAAGGAAATCGCTTCCTAATATTTCATTCACAGGGAATTCTCTTCCTAAGAATTTTTTCACAAGGAAATTTTTCCTTCCGTGTGACATTTCAACTTGTTCTCCAAGTAGTCACCTTGGGCCTTATACTTCGGCGCGCCGCCTAGATCAAATAAGGAAACAAAGCACATAAGAAAATATTTCTTGCGCGTAATATTTCCTTATTCCTTTGGCGCTTCTTCACACGCGCGTCCAATGCCCAACCTTGCCGAGTTGCCACTTTCCTTATTTGACGAGATCTTATTTTCCTTCTTTGACAAGATCTTATTTCCTTCTTTGAAATGCAACTCTTCTATAATTCTTCAAGTCCATTCTCCAAGATATCTTCGACCAATAATCTTCTTCGGATGAACTTATTCTTCACAGTTGTCTTTCATTCGTCGTAACCTTACGCCTCATGGATTCCAGCAAGACTTCATTTGTACCTGCTTGTACTTCCTTTGTTCTTGTCTACGCACAAGTAGACTTCCATCGTTCTTGTCTACACACGAGTAGACTTCCTTCGTTCCTGCACACACACTAGTAACAATACCTACGCACTCAAGTAAACCATTAGTGGATGTTTGTCATTTAATCAAAACCTCATCATATCTCAACATATTCCCCAAAATTTATTAATTTAATATAAATTTATTTATCATATTCTATTATAATTCTTTAATTTAATAAACACTAATATGAAACTATGTTTGTTATATTCAGCACTGTTTTATACGAAGTAGTTGTCATTTTTACCGTATTAAAAATTAAGTAAAATATTCGTCAAAATTGAAAGGCAAAGGATATAGAGTTGTACTTATCCCTTTACGTGTTGGAGTCACATTGTCTGCTAGTGCGTCGGGTTCTTCTATATCACATTTCTCCAACTTTTCTTTGGGTGACTTTGATCTCTCAGTAGAACCCAGAAATCTAGCATCTCCCACCTACAGAATGGTGCGTCATCTGCTTGTCTTCTTTGCATATGTCAATACCAACGACGTCTAGTTTCCCGCAGTTTGTCTCAAATGTCAATATAACTTCATTTCTGGTTCTATCCACCTTGATATGGTCGCACGTCCAGTGTAACATCCTAAAATACTTTGTCTTCGGACAAAAACCTACCATCATTGTAAATAAAAGGAGACTAGATCAAGGCATGATGCAAACCAACGACGACTCGAAAATACTTTGTCTCCTTCTCAGACACTTACACTGAGTCGGAACTCCCTCGTACATATCCCTGAAACCTGCTTACAACCACTCTCCATAACATAAACTTTTAAAACATTGAATATGTGAGCTCTAAACAAATAATCCACCACGACTTAGTCTTGCGCATGTCACATGCGCTCACAAGTCCAACACCTTAGCTCCCTATCAAAACTAATTTTCTGTTAAAATATAACTTACTAAGCTTATATTTGAAGTATTTAGAAATAACATTTCGATGTGTGATAGTTTCTAAAAATCGTATATAATAAATCGACCTCAACAACCAACTATCATTTGGAAGGAAAGTTCCGGTGCGAACAGGTCTTAACGTAGGGAAAATAAACAGTTTGCGTTTACAGATTACACGTCAATGTTCATATTTGTGATAATCATTGTTCATAATCAGGGTCATTTGAACGTTTTTCAGTGAGGGGTGCGGTGACATATTTGTTATCTGTGAACACGAAAAACTTCGTTTTTTCTACGTTAAACCTTGTTCTCACAACAACTTTTCTCATCATTTAGAACTATTTCATAATTTAATAAATAAGATTAAGATTAATATTACGGAGTATGTCATTATTGAGAGATAGCAAAGGTGAGTGGATAGTGTTTAGGTAGCAAGGATAATAATAATACTATAATGATTAGTGTATCATAAACTATATTTATGTTGATGATGATGATTTGTGTGCATATAAGCATTTTCGATAGGCATAATATTTTTTTTTCGTGGTTTTTTTTTTAACAAATTAATCACATTACCGAATAGTGAATACGAAGTACTCCCCTTATATGAGTGCCGCTGCCGCGGTATCGGACATTTTGGATGGGTTGACAAATTCCAACATTATTATATACGGAGTACTCTTTTCAACGTGTAAGTTATGGGGAGTTTTCTTTTCTATGATGTAATATAACCTGATTTTATTAGACTACTCGCACATTAAGAAAGTTCGTTGTGTAGTGTATTATTTTTGTTTATTAGCTTAGAAACAGTATTTTATTGGAAGGTTAATTAAAGTTAATTATCTGATTTGGGAATCGTTTAAAAAGAAGAGAGAAAAAGAAAGATAAAAAGGAAAAATAAACATAAAAAATAGTCGAAATGAATTAGGAATTCACTTTTGTGTTAACACTTTACCCCGCAGACCTCTCTCACTTAAAAAACTTTTGGTTTGCACTTCTCCACACTCCACTTCCACAATGCGAAGGCAACTCAATATAATTCACTACCAATATTGACCTTTGCTCGGTTTCAATGGAAGAATAATGGAAGAATTATCGGGCATTGTGTCGGGTTTTAGGATTGCTTAGGATAAGAGATACAAAATAGTTGTTTCGAAACAGATTCGCGCGTTGCGATCTTGTTACTCATCAAACTTGTGGAGTGTTGTCGCCCCTTATTCAACCTCGTCTCGATGATGCAATTCCGAAACGTGTTCCGAGAGGTCCTTAGTTCGTATATAAATAGGTTGATAAAAAAAAACAATATCGTGAGGATAAGGGCTTAGACAAGAACCGTGAATAGAGTGTGCATATACTGTTTCAGTGTGCATAATTTACAATATTAGTATGTACCAAAACCATTAGGTTGAAGTAAAATAATTTGGGGGTTGGATAGTATATGCATTTATTGACTAACTTGGTTGCACCAAAACCATTACTATTATAAAAAGAAGCTATCTATAGTGCACTCAATAAGTTCGACTTTGTGGATACCCCAAGAACAATTATTGAAATTTTACAAAGGAGATATTGGAAGTCATGATTTAAGCATGAAACAGGCAAGGGGACAACATAATTCTCATTAAAAAAAACTATGGACAAGTGCAAAAGTGTATGTTTAATTGTATATGGAACTAGTCATACATGTTTTTATTAATTTCTTTGATAAATCAATTTATATATAATTTTATTTTATCTATTTATGCTTTGCCCATAATGGAATCAGAATGAGCTTATGTCAAAGTGCTTTAGATATCCATACATCAGTGACAAATTACATACTACTAAGTACTATTTTTCAGGAATTGTGGAGTTGTTCTAGCTTAACATTGTTTCAAGACTTTTAAGTACTGTTTAACTATTACAGTTTGGTCAAAAGATGAATCTGTTAGTCCCCTTTTATTAATAGAGGTGAAAGCAACATCTTATTCTTAAGAAGTCAATTAACAGTATGATTACTTTTAACCTACTTTGCATATTTGGAAATTGGCTCATGAACATCAATCATTTGTGTTGGACCACTACTTCCAAAACAAATGCTTATTTTTTCCATCCAATACAGAACTATTTTTCCTTCTAACAACTTCACCACTATCCTTGAAATACTTCTTCTAATAAGATTGTCATTCTATCTTATAGATTTTGTTGAAAAGTTTGTTATTTCAAAGTTTAGGTAATAATTTAATGGTAAATTGGTAATGTACTAGATTAGTAACTGTAAATTGTATTTTTTTATTCTTTTCATTCAGATTTTCTTGGGTTTTTTTTACGAAAACCACCCGTATAATGACTCATATTGCCCAAAATTACCCTTTTAATCAAGTATTACCGAAAATCACACGGATAAAGCACCCCGTCATTCAACAACCACCCCTCACTAACTTCGGTTTGAAATTGATGACACATGTCATATTATATAAATTTATTATTCAAAATTACTGAAATCACCCCTCCAAAATCTTCTAAGGGCATTTTTCACATTTCTTCAAACTCTTTGGACAATTTATGTAATTTCTACAAAAGTAATTAAAAGCCTCAAACTCCATCTTCTTCCCCCAAAACAATCGAAATCCCTAAATAAAAAATTCAATTAAAGGAAGAAATTCGCCGTGAATCCAAACTTGAGGAAGGAGAGAATCTGGTCGGATGAGAGCTTATTGAGGTCGTCAATGGAGTCCGACTTGAGGAAGGAGAGAATCGGGTCGGCGGTTGGGCCGGCGGCGACCAAGCTCAGAAGGACATGGAGAGAAAGCGGTGAGAAGACGACGTTGGATCCGTTAGGATCGAACAAGTGTGCTGCGATGGAGAATATCGGAATTGAATCTATTTTTCTCTTGTTTCGGCGTTCCGGAACTGGTGGAGTTCGGCTACTCGGAGTTTCATTCGAAGTCTTCACCATGATTTGAGTAATTGGATGCTGATCTTGTATGAGCGTAACCCTAATTTTCTTATCAAATTTGACAGGAAAACGGGATTATTAATGAATATAACATCATATATATCTCATCTTCGAATTTGTAAGTAATCCTCTAGATTCACGGCGAATTTCTTCCTTTAATTGAATTTTGGATTTAGGGATTGATTTGGGGAAGAAGATGGAGTTTGAGGCTTTTAATTACTTTTATAGAAATGACATAAATTGTCCAAAGAGTTTGAAGTAATAAATTTATATAATATGACACGTGTCATCAATTTCAAACGGAAGTTAGTGAGAGGTGGTTGTTGAGTGACGGAGTGCTTTATTCGGGTGATTTTCGGTAATATTTGATTAAAGGGGTGGTTTTGAGCAATATGAGCCATTATACGGGTGATTTTCGGTAAAAAAACCCAATTTTCTTTGTTGAATTTTTATTAAAAAGGGAGTTATTAATTAGTTATACGCTAGCGTGTGTTCCTGTACCATGTACGAGGTCGTATGTAATAAATATTTTAATAATATATTTATATTTTATACTATTAATTAGTTTATAGATTGTATTTTATACTTTATGGTTTATAATTTATAGATTATAGTTTATAGTTTATGATTTATGTTATATAATTTAAGTTCATTAATAACTCAATTTAACATAGTAACATAATAATAGATAAAGATATAAGATATAATATGATAAAAGATAAAAATCAATATTTCTTTTTGTAATATAACCTATTAGATATCTTTTTGAATTTTTTACTTATTTTATTCAAAAATATATATCAAAATATAAAGTCGGATGATATGGAGGATGACATGGTGGATGATGTAGCATAGCTTAGAGGTCGCCACATAGGCGAATTGAATATAAGGACGACATGTGGCAAAACATTCTGTTTTAGTATATGTATAGATTTTAGAAAAATCATCATAAATTTATATGCAACTATTTCATTGATTATCTAAATGGGTATTACATATTTCATAACAATACCAAGATGTAAAAATTAAACCTTTCTCACTTGTGTTTTGTAATGGTGCTAGCTTAGTTTGTTCGAATAGCAACCAAATTTGTTTATCAGATGGATTCTCTCATCTTTATATCACAAGTTCATAATGGATTAGTGGGCCTAGTCTTATTCAGAGCTGCATTAATATAATACAGATTTTCAACAACAAAAAATGTAATACAGATATCACTAACAACAATTTTATTCCTGTAATAAAGACATATGTAAGGATGGGAATTTAAACCAAGCATCTAAGTCATCAAGGTCTTAACTTTTAACTAGGCTAAGTACTAAGCTATCATTGCAACATATATCATATTTTGTACAATTAATGTATTATGGTGTAGATGTGCAATGAACAAAACATACGTTATTTTATCTATATGAACTTAGTGACAAAGTTAGAACTCGACGTGATGCACACTAACAGATACAGTAAATCAGTTAGATGAGCGGGGTTCATAGTCCTGTAGAATCAATCACAGCATGGTACATTGCAGGCAGTTATACCTTATAAACTACGAAATTTCTATCCAGGAATTTATTAATAGGTTCTTATTATACAGGAGCAAAATTGATATGATTGGTACATTCAAACAAAAATCTAAAAAAAAACATTATCAGGAAGGTGGTGAATCCTAAGCATCTTAGTATCTAACCACTTTTTTATGATGCTTCACTTCTTTGTGTCCTTTTGGAGTTTGCCAAATGCATATAGCATTGATGATCGTGCGTTAGCAATCTCTACAAGTATCTCCAGGGCTGCAGCATACCAAGAATTTTAATTTGATAAGCAATTAAGAAGGATAAGATTGTAATCTGGAAAGAAAGACTAAAATGAAGAAAAAGATAACTAGTATTATCTCACATTTCTCAAATGAAAGTTGTGAATCGCGTAGTCTCGGGGGAACTAAAGCTCCAAAAACAGCAAGAGACTTGAGCCGTTCTCTTTGAACCTTGAAAGATGGTACGTACATATTTTAGTTATTTTAACATCAGTCAAGGCAAACAGTTTTTGTTCGCAGAAGAATTAAGATAACTAGATTCATTCTATACCAAGGTCATGGAAAATTTCCTTAGATCTATAACAAAGAAACTTTTTGAGTACAGGATTCTTACTTGTTGCTCAGGATTAAGAGCAGGCAATTTTGTTGACGAGCTTTTCTCTTGAGATTCTACACAAAGATAAAACAAGAGAAAAATAAATGTGCTGCCATGTCTAGCATCACAACACATTTTACATATACATAAGAGAATCTCTCGAAACAAACAGGGTGGATTACACCAACTCACCAGGAGATGATGAATTAGTACCACTATCTTCTGTGGTTAATTTTTCAAACATCTTCGGCATATCACCTTCATCTTCAGTTTCCTCAGAATCAATATCCGCACGTGATGCCCATTTGCAAAGTGTGAACTGTGGTTGCTCTGTAGAAAAGTCAGCTGCAGTTAGCACTGGGAAGAATATTTTGATACTTAATTCTCACTCTGCAGAAAATTTGGATTTGACCTTAACAACTAAAGCTGTCAGGAAAACAGTATAGAGAGCAAAAAGACGAGACGCTACCCTGATCTTGTGTCACTTGCAAATGTGTAGCAGCATTGTGCGGTTTAAGGTTGAGTAAAGCACTATTGATGCGAGAAGCTCCCATGGAGTGTCGAGCACTGGCTAATTGAAGCCATCCCTGATATTGGAAACCATTCATCTGTCAATGACTCTCACTTACACGGCTGAATTTGTGCCATATAACAATACAAACAATTCCTTAGTGTGTAAACAATGTCATAGCAATCCTGCATGCTCCAAAGTGTTCAAGAGGGATTATAATTCATAACCTCTATTCAATTTTCCTTTTCTTACAGAAGAAAAAGAATCACCTAAAGAAAGCACATAACATTAACACAATGGATTGTTGCAGAAAGGTAACAAGGATAGCAATCAAAGCACCAGAAACTAGTAAACACATCCAAATTCCTCCATTCAGTTACAACAACAACAGCTGACAAGACAACTAAGACACATGTTTTTTCATGTTCATAGGATACAAAGTGCACATAAAATACTGACTTTAAAGCAAAAACTAGAATAGAGGATGAGATAAAGCACAAGTGATAGACCTGCCCTAGTGTAGAAGAAAGCGAATTAAGAAGCATCATGTAATCATCAAGCGAATCCAATAACTTCAAATTATCTTCGTCATCCCCTTCCTGATCCGATTGGCGAGGTTGCGATTGATCTTCAGCAAAATCAACCAAATCCGCCATTGTATATGAATCCGCCCCAATTCTCGAACTTTCTGTCGCAACTACGCAAGTAGAACTAGTGTAGCTTGTGAAAAGGATGCGCACAATCTGGCACCTAAGACCTAAAATGTAAGGAAACCATGACGAGAATCTGATTCAAATTGGATCAAATTACCATAAATTCGGTTAAACAAAGCAAACCCAATTCACAGATTTAGAGCGACAGTGAAATACTTGAAGTTGGCGATCGCGATTCACAATAGGGTCTGTGAATTGGGTTAGAGACTTGAAGAATAGAGATTATCGATCAAATGGCCTTGCTTCAGTACAACTTATCACGTGACTCGCATCACTTGTTTTTCTCCAACCCAAGACCTTTAAAAATGAAATTGTGCACATAAAATTTGAATTGGTGATGATATAAATTTGTTTCCTTGGTAATACATTTGAATTGGTGCTGATATAGGTGGTCAGGTTTATAATAGCCTAAATTATTAACACTAACTTGCTTCGCACTTCATAGTGTAAAATTTGTTTTTATTGAAACTTTTCTCTACTATAGTTTTAGTTAAATTAGTAGGTTTTACAATTATAAGAACATAAAACTTGACTTTTATAAAGTGTACTCTTTTCGTCCTATAATATAAGAGACATATGTTTTTGACACATTTATTTTAATATGTTTTGTGACATTAAGATCTTTAATTATATGATAATAAGTATTATAACTTTTTGATATTGTTAATATACTCGTTGAGACGAATCAAACAAAATCTCATATGACTATATATCATGGAAGAAAACGAGAAAATTTTCTGAACTTGTGAATTGTGTTAGAAAAAACGAAATATCTCTTATATTAGGAGACGAACAGAATATAAGTTAATCTTAAAAATCCTTTTTTGAAAGGCTATAACTTTTATGAGATTGGTTCGGGTGGGAATGGGGGCTTAAGAGAGAATAACAAATGATTCGCGTTCGTTAGATCAAAGCTTCCAGCTTTGATCGGACGGCTGGGAGTAATGGTGGGAAAAAGAAGCCACGTCGACGATCGTGCTTTTTGAAACGTCCACGCGCCCACCTAGTTGCTTCGTGCGAAGCACGCGCAGCGTGCGTAGCACGCATATAAATACCCCATTAAAAGGCGGTTTCCAAAGCAACGCTTCAATTTTCATCCTCTTCCCGATACTCTCTCAGTAACACCTTCCAGTAAAAACCCTAGAAATCGATCCGAGGAGAATTCCAGTCGTCGCTCATCGCAAATTCTAAGAAGATGGAAGGATCGATGCAAGAGAAAACTCAATCTTTAGGTATGAACTCGTAATCGCTCATAACCTCTCATTTACTCACAAAGATAATGCTTAAATTGTGAGGATTGTGCAAGAGTTTACAATTCTGCTGGTCGTTATAGTGAACTCGTAACCTCTCGCTTACTCGAACAGATAATCAGTTCAATTATGCAGATTGTGCAAATAATTATAGATTTGCTCCTTTTTCTCGAACCGTCTATGGAAATCTTTTGATTGTTGTTGTTAGATTCTGTTGTTTACATGGTGATATACAGTAAACTTGCTCAATAACATAGCATGATGATTTTACCGAGTCAAAGAGAATGCATGTCCAAAAAATTGATGAAATGTGCATCAATATGTGAAGAATATGCATCAAGATCATTGTAATATGTGCGTATATTTCTCTATGTATGTGCATCAATATTACCTGAATGTGCATCAGTTTTTTTTGAATGTGCATCAATTTTGTCATGAGTGTGCATCATTTTTATTCTAAATGTGCATCAGTTTGTTTTTGAATGTGCATCAATTTTGTCATGAATGTGCATCAATATTCTAAATGTGCATCAATTTGTTTCTGAATGTGCATCACTTTTGTCATGAATGTGCATCAGTTTTTTTCCTAAAGTGCATCAATAATGTAATGAATGTGCATCAATTTTATACTATATGTGCACTAGTTTTGTTCGGAATGTGCATCACTTTAATTCTTTATGTGTGCATCACGTTAATTCTTTATGTGCATCAGTATTATCATTTAATAAGTTTTCATTTTCTATGGATTACATCAACAGTAGGTCTTGTAAACCAAGAAGCTCTTCCTCAGCCATCTCACGTACCTGAGCAACCTGACGTACATGAGTCATCTCACGTAGCTAAGCCTACTCCAGTACCTGGGCCTACTTCTGTACCTGAGCCTACTCCCATAAATGAGCCATCTCAAGTAGCTGAGCCTACACCTGTATATGAGCCATCTCCCGTACCTGAGTCATCTCCGGTACCTGAGGAATCTCACGTAGCTGAGGCTACACATGTACAAGAGCCATCTCCCGTACCTGAGGAATCTCTTGTACTTGAGGCATCTCATTTACAAGATAAATCTACAGACCAAGAGGAATCTCCTGTACATGAGACACCTCCCGACGAAGAAAACAGAACAAAGAAGAAGAATGACAAAGCCAATGAGAAAGGCGCGTTAATTTCATTATTTATCAGTTTACATTTGTAAAATGTGCATCAATTTGTTTATGCATGTGCATCAACTAACTGATTAATGTGCATCATTATCATTCAGATCCAACACCTCCTAAGAGAAGAAAAACAACAGCTCACAAACAAATTATACCTGTTAGATGTTCGCCGAGATTCAGTTCAAGTCAAGAGGATAGCGATGACGTACCAATTCAGCGACGAGCAGAGAAAATGAATTTGCGTCAGAAGCAAGAGAAGAAAGCTGTAAGAAAACCACGGCCTCCCAAGAAAAAAGAACCTGCTAAGTTGCCTAAGCCATCCAAAAAACAAGAGCTTGCAACAATCCCTCAGCCTGCCAAGAAACAGGCACAAACAAAGAAACCAGAGCAAATTGTAGGTTCCAAAAGAAAGAATGAGATTGTTGTTGTAGAACCAGTGAAGAAAGCTAAAATGGGGATGAGAGAGATAAAGAAGAACTTTCCAACATTAAAGTGCACAAGTTCTCCTATGTGTCTGGTGGATACATTAAAGCAGATGACTGATGAGCAAAAAATGGATGTAAGAGAGTGTGGATTTGGTCCATTGCTGCAATGGAATATGGATAAGCTTCCAGGGAAGCTTAGCCATTGGCTTCTTACAAACTTTGATCCTGTATCCTGTAATTTGATGCTGAGTACAAATGGAGAAAAGCACCACATCACTAAATATGATGTGCATGGCTACTTGGGATTGCCAGTTGGGGGAAAGGTTATTGATCTCACAAGGAGTACAACTGAAGAAGAAGATATTTTTGCTCAAGAACTTCTGGAGGAATTCCGCGGACAGTTTGGAGAAACTATTGATACAAAGACTGGACAAATGAAGCCTATGGATTTGGATAAAATTCATACATCAACGCTTTCTGAGAAGCTTCTGAGTTGTAGGGTACCCGATGAATGGTTCAAGAGGAACCTTGTGATTTTTATAATAAACACAATCATGGAGAGCCATCAAAGTGGCCGCCTTAATGTGAAAGTCATAGGGCAACTTGAGAACACTAGTAGTATTCATCAGTATGACTGGTCAGCTCTTATGATTGATCTGCTAGTCAACGCAAAAGAGGCATGGGATAAAACTAATAGTGGGAATTTCAGAGGGCCAATATTGCTTCTACTGGTATGTCACTAGTGGAAAAAACACCTGTTGAGGCGGTCAAAAACCCCCCTGTTGAGGCGGTCAGGGGTCGCTGCAACAGGGGGGGCTGCAACAGGTCATGATCTGTTGAGGCGGGCAGCGCCCGCCTCAACAGAGGGGTTTGTTGAGGCGGTCGGGAGGGTGACCGCCTCAACAGATGGCACGTTTTCTACCTCTGTTGAGGCGGGCAGAAGGGCGACCGCCTCAACAGAGGGGGTCTGTTGAGGCGGGCAGAAGGGCGACCGCCTCAACAGACGGTCGCCCTTCTGCCCGCCTCAACAGACCCCCTCTGTTGAGGCGGTCGCCCTTCTGCCCGCCTCAACAGAGGTAGAAAACGTGCCATCTGTTGAGGCGGTCACCCTCCCGACCGCCTCAACAAGTGTTTTTTTTTAAAAAATATTCGGTTTGAATTTACAGTAACCAGCCTGTACAGAGGTACGTAGAAAACCTGTTTCAATCATTCTGAACGTCTAGTTCCACTTGCAGATACATTTCACAAACAATATGTGTTCAGTTTCAACAGAATATATGCAATTCAAGTACAAAACCTATTGTTCAAATATCCAAAACATACAGCTTAAACTATAATAGATATTTGGTTGTAAAGAACTTAGCCCATTGCTCACGAACAACATCGAGTTCCTCACTTGTATAAGGCGCACTCCTCTGAACATAGACCTTCAAAAACATATAGTACATCGTCTTAGTCAAGTAATTAACATGAAAAAAATTAGATTTTACATATATGAAATGAAAGGATAACTACCTTATCTAGTGAAAACGTATATAATCTGTGATATGTATAACTTGAAAGGATAACTACCTTATCTAGGATAACTACCTTATCTAGGATAACTTAGATAAAAATTGAAAACGTTATAAGAATATATCACGATTTATAAACTCAGACGTTGTGAAAGATGTATATAATCTGTGATATGTATAACTTGCAATACATGCATATTGTGTAAAGTAACTACCTTATCTAGTCGCTCATTAGACTCTTGATATGTCGTGACAATCTCCAACATGAACTTCATAACGTAATATCCACACTCGGTTCCGCCACTTTGTTGAGCGCACTAAAATAACAATATAATACATCGTCTTAGTTTTAAGATCAATAAATATAAAAAATAAAGAAAAAGGTAATTTATGTTGGTATACCTCTATATGAATGGGTCTCCAAGACTTGAAATTAGTCGTTTTACTCGGACGCACCCCACCATTAAACTTATACACTTGGTATGTCCTATAAAATAAACAACATACAAGTCAAAAATTCTGATTTTGTAAATATTTGAAAAGACAATTTTTAAGTAAAAAACTTACAAACTCAAGATGCCCCATACATCATACTCTTTGCGTGCTGCTTTGAGAGGATCGAAAATATACACAAGGCCTTTACGTAGGTCTAGTACATATAGAATCCAATGATTTCTGCGTCATTTATAAAAGATATTGTATAACATCAGAAAACAAGTCAAAAAATGTAGTCAGAACAAGAAAGAAGGATTGTTATATCACACTTACTCTTGATTATATGGAAGCAAAAACCATTTGGTTATGCTAGGATCATTCATCTTCTCCTTTTGAATTTCAGCAACGAAAATCTTTTTTAAATACTCTGTTGGGACATTAGGATCAGCCTTGATTCTTGTGCTTGACATCGTCTCAGGACATAAGAATCCAATCTTAGACGACATTTCAAATGCCCAGCTGTGATCATGCAATAAATACCTACAAAATATGCAAGATTACACTATTAGTATCTGTAAAGTAAAAATCTCACAGATAGAATAATTAACAACTAAAACATAAAGATTGATGAAAATGTTTACAGTATGTAGACTTGGATCACTGAAATGTTTAAGCACGCCCCTCTAAGGAACTCTTCAACATCAGACTCAGTTACGTATGTATCTTGATCTTGCGAATAATGCCAAATCGAAGCGTCCAACTTGATGGGAGTACTATCGTATATTTCGCCGGGAGCTGAAGAGATGAAAAAATGCAAATATTTGCATTGCGGGCCAAGACCTTGAATTGCATCGTTTGCAAAATTCGCTTTCTTGCTTTTGGCGGCTGACTCTTGAGTTTTACGATCACAACTACCCACCACCTCTTTGTTTGACTTAGACTTCATTGCATATGAAAATAATAACAAAATGTAAGAACAAAAATATACCTGGAGTGACTTAGACTTAGACTTCTTTATCATAACTAATAAACAAGAAAAATTGCAAATAGAACATATGTCATGAATAACTGTAACAACAATGCAGAAAAATAAGAACAACATTCAGCAGTGCATTACCATAACTAATAAACACGCCAGAAGCTGCAAATAGAACATATGTCATGAATTAAAAATACAAGTTCTAGCTAATCATATACCTGGAGTGACTTAGACTTAGACTTCTTTATCAGGCGTGGAGTGAACTCCTACAAAAATATTACATGAGCAAGATTGAGTAGACAATTAGATGTAGCAAATGCTTGCATTATCATATTCGTTCAAAACATTCATACCTCGTCGTCTTCGAAAATCACTAAGTGGATTGGCCATTGTACATAACTACCCTGAGCACCGCCTAAGTTAGTTAAACCATCTCCAGTAGGTACCGGAAGAATATCATCAACATGCCCTTCGTAAACAAAATCAATTTGGACTTTATAGTGACCAGGCTTCATTAATCTAAAATGTTGGGTCAATGCACCATCTGAGGGTTGTACCATACCATCCGCCACAATGACTTTGTTACCGGAAACTTCATCCTCAAGGGCAAGATGACATGGAACCCTTTCCTGCATAAATAATGAAATTGATGCAAATATATGAGTCATTACATTTTAAACACATTATTTTTTGAAAAGCTAAACGTTGTTTCAGATGCTATTTTTTATGTTTATAAACATGCTCATGTTATCTCAAGACTGTAAACCAAGAGTAGAAAAAATAAATCAATGACAAGTTTTTTTACATAACACCAAATAAAAAAATATGACAGGTATTGCCAATTAGGTAGAACTGTAGAAGTAATAAGAGTGTAAATTATGTTGATGAGTTGGTAAAACTCAATTAATCTTGAAACTGAGGTCCACATACAACGTCTGTACCAAATTCTATTGTCTTTATCCTTGTCAAGGAAGAGAAATTGGTATGTAGTTCTTATATATGCCTTATACAGGAGATGACATTAGTGCTTGGATTTTGCGCTTCAACATGTTGGGATCAAATCTTCTTACTTCAAAGTATATATGTAGACCCAGACTTTATACAACGTATAAAATAAATATAAGTTAACTCCATGCTCTAGTCATATATAAAATACGTAAGCACCAAGGCTTATATATTATGGGTCAATTTTGAGCTTAGTCCTATATACATACTGCATGAGTATACAAATTAAACCCTTTGACATACTTTTTAGAAATTTAAATAGCACAATCCCATGCATGTGAACGAGATTGTGTAATCAAAATTCCTTTCCTTTCCTATGGCCATATATATTGTATATTAAGGTAATATATATATGGTTCTGATTTTCACTCATGAGTATATATGAAATCAATTGCCTTCTCCCATATCTTCGTGCATAATCTACGACAGCATATTGCCTTATGTATGCAATTTCAATTTTTTATTTGCCCAATATAAATCATCATCATTCAAATATACATGAATGACATAAATTGTACCTTTAGCTCGCGTGGTTGAGGGGCAGAATCATGTTCAGCATGTCCATAGAAATCATGTACAGGGTTGGAAGTGGAGGCATACTGGCCCATATGTCCCATGGCGGCTAGTTGCTTTTGGAGGGCCTCTTGCACTCTTTTCTCCACTATTCTATCTAGGTCGTCTTCAAACTCCTTTCTCATTGAAGCTCTAATTGATTCAATTACATCTGAAGAAGCTTCACTATGAGCAAATTTATTTTGTCTCTTTCTCGGACCAAAAGCAACTGTATGACAAACATTTCCACCCATTGCCTTGACACGCCCACGATGATCTTTTTTCCCCATAGCTTTGGTGAGGGCATCCTCTTGATCTTCAAAAACAAGATTACCTTTTTCTTCTTCTTCAATGTACTCCATCTATGTCAATTAGAAAAGTAAGAATTAGTTCATAATTTATAATCAAAGAAAATAAACATTACTTAGATATCACTTCTTACAGTTTTTTTGGCAATTTCTGCAATTTCCTTATCATTTGGGTCAATTTCCCACTCTCCATCTTTATTTAGAACTTGATGAGCCAATATCCACTCCTTTGATCTAAATTTCTTAACTCTAGCTAGCGTTGAGGTGACAGAAGAGTTCACCGAGGAACTACTTGAGAAAGTTAATGCTGCTTCTGGTGGAAGTCGTCCATCATCTATCCATTCAGGTCGTTTTCTGATATAACCCTTCTGGCCAGTGCGATGATGGCTTTTGTTGAATGACGCATTGTTCCTTGCCTTTTCACTACGAGCCTGTCAAAAAGGATGTTAAAGATGCACATAAAAATTATGAACAATACACACAGATGCACATAAAAATTATAATTCATTTACAAAGAGTTACTCAATATGCATATCACTAAAATTATATGTATGAATCAAACTTGTGATCTATTATGCTCATCTGTCATGGATCACATAACTATTAACAAGTAACCAAGCTATATTACCATACAAGAGATTAGGGGCATTAAAACAAGCTTTAAAAAATACGACAAAATTATGCAAAACACAAATGAGGTGATCGAAGGCAAGTGAAAGTATGAAAGGGACAACACCTCAACGTCAGAATCATTGCCAGCACAGATTGAATTACAACCATGCATCTCATTTTCTGATAAATACATTTTAACCCCCATATTCCCACTAATTTATGGTTTTGGGTCCTTCTTTCTACCTTGTACACTTGTTCAAACATGCATGAATGTTTACTTCTTAGCACACGTATAGTTTATGAACTACCCTTTTCATGCACTTAATTAACCCTATGCATGTCCTTTTCTAGATATATCCTTACGTTATTACCAATGATGCATAAGAAACCATTTGTACATGATGCATAAGAAACCATTTGTATAAAAAACAATAACTTACCAATGACTCCGGCATGAAGTATTGTTGAACAAATGTGTTCCAATCTTCCTCTGTGATGTGGTCATAGACTTCCCAAGGCATCTTGGATGACTGTGTCTTCGGCATCCTTTCTTTTTTAGTGATCCATCGACGCACCAACTTACTCTTGAAATCTCGAAATCGTTTTGCCACACCATGGTGAAAATATTTTTCCCTTGAATTACTCGAATCATCATAAATGTGGAACAAAAGCTGCCAATTTTCAGAAACTGTTAAATTATGAACATAGTATATATTAAAAACATGTGAAATCATATCCAACGTTTTACCTTGGTCTCCTCCCAAAACCCCTTCCTTGTTTGCTCATCTATCTTTCGGTATTCTTTCTCATTAATATTAATTCTAGCAGCACAAGTTCCAACTTGCTTCCCGTATTCCGCCGACCACTTTCCATCAGGGATATTAAGCTCATTATACTCAAGGAACATAGCTTTTTTTGCCTTGACTCCTTTGGATCGACCACGGACAATCTTTGTAATCGTGCTAGCATCCAGTGATTCGTCACCTGTTGTAGGAGGAATAACTGGATCACTGTCACCTTCCGAATCACTTCCAGCAACAAATTGGTTATGCATTTTAACACTGACAAATACACTCCTGCATCATAAGCAAGAAAACAATGAGTATACATAAAGATTAAAGATACTAAATATACATTAAAGATTCTAGCAGCACAACATATTTCAATGATAGATAAGATGGGAAACAAACCAGAATCAAGGGAAGAACCGAAGAAAAACTGAAGCACGCCAGAAGCAAATCAGAATCATACCAGAATCATATCAGAATCATATCAAAATCAGATCAGAACCGAAGAAAAACTGAAGCACGCCAGAAGCAAATCATAATCATATCAGAATCATATCAGAATCATATCAAAATCAGATCAGAACCGAAGAAAAACTGAAGCACGCCAGAAGCAAATCAGAATCATACCAGAATCATATCAGAATCATATCAAAATCAGATCAGAACCGAAGAAAAACTGAAGCACGCCATAAGCAAATCATAATCATATCAGAATCAGATCAGAAGCAAACCGGAATCAGATCAGAAGCAGAGTCATCTTATTCATTTGCGCTTTGAAACCCATATTCCTTCCCTATGATCTGTGCGCATGTGATTAGTATTATTTGCATCTTCCTCCTCTGGTAATGGTTGAACAACAGTTGATAACAGGGGTGAGTCATCGTAGTTGTCATACTCATCTTCATCCAGAACATCATCAATACCGAGAATATGCCTTTTCCCTTGTGCAACTGCACGCCATCTAGGATCAACATTGTCTACGATATAGAAAATTTGCTTAGCTTGTGACGCTAGAATGAATGGCTCGTCACTCTCACTTAATCGGTCAAAGTTTACCAACGTTAAACCCGGGTAAATATCATCTTGTTTCACCCCATTATGGTTGTTGGCCCACTTGCACCGGAAAACAGGAATCACAAAACTGCTGTAATCAAGCTCCCATATTTCTTCGATTACACCGTAATACGATTGTGTCGCATCAACCGGTCTTTTATCCTTAGCGCTTGCATAGACCCTAGATGATGCAACAACCTTCACTCCACTATTCTGCACCACACTCTTTTCATCTTGTCTTGACGTGTAGAATGTGAACCCATTGATATCATACCCTTCATAAGACCGAACACATAGACGAGGACCTCGAGCTAACCACTTGACTGTATCAGAAACATCATGCCCTTTCTTTAGTTCCTCAGCTACTTCCTTCTTAAACCAATCAACGAATGAGCGATTATGTTCCCGCATCAATGCCCTTTCATTAAATTTAGGATTATTATGTTGCAATTCAAGCACATGCTTATCTACGTAAGGACTGACCTCTGTAAGATGCTGCAACACACAAAGATGTGCCTTATTCTTCCTTTCAGAAGGAGGCGAGATTACTTTTTTACCAATTACTCCCACCCCTTCAAGCCTCCCTACATGACGAGATTTCGGAAGGCCTATTGGCTCAAGCCTCGACAAAAATTCAGCTACGTATTCACATATCTCTTCATGAAAGATTCCCCGAATTATACTACCCTCTGGATTCGCCGGATTCTTTGCTTTGTCTTTTAAAGACCCAAAATATCTCTCAAAGGGATACATCCATCTTAAGAACACCGGGCCACATAACTTGATTTCTCGCACTAAATGGACAATTAAATGCACCATTATATCAAAGAAAGAGGGCGGAAAGTACATTTCAAATCGACACAAAGTTTCAACGATATCATCTTGCAGACTATCCAGTTTCTCTGGATCAATCACCTTAGCACATATCGAACTGAAAAACACACACAGTTTTGTTATAACATGCCTCACGTGTTTCGGCAATATCCCACGAAGTGCAATTGGCAAGAAAACATTAAGCAGTACATGACAATCATGAGACTTCATACCGATCAACCTCAGGTCTGAGAGAGAAACTAGACGTTTTACATTAGATGAATATCCCGATGGCACCTTAATGCCATGTAAGCACTCGCAAAACGTCTTTTTCTCCTTTCTTGACATTGTGTAACACGCCGGAGGAAGAAAAGTCCTTTTACCATCCTTTTTTTTCACGGGCCACAAATCTGGACGCATATTCCTCTCTTTCATATCTTTCCGAACTTTCTTATTGTCCTTAGTCCTTCCGGGAATGTGTAGCAAAGTCCCAATAATAGCATCACACACATTTTTTTCAATGTGCATCACATCGAGACAATGACGAACCGACAAATCTTTCCAATAAGGAAGATCCCATAGTGAAGATAATTTCTTCCATAAAACACCCTTTTTAGACTTGGGCTTCATGAACTTGCCATATTTGGTTTCAACATTTTTAATACGTTCATAAACCTGCGATCCCGTTAAAGGTGCACGAGCCACTCCTTCCTCGGTGTGACCATTGAACTCTTTCTTCTTCTTACGATAAGGGTGATACCGACTAAGGAACTTCCTGTACTTTACAAACACATTTTTCTTGTAATGTTTCAAGTATGTGGGTTCCATGTCTTCTTCACATATTGGGCATGCTTGTTCTCCTTTGGTTTTGTACCCAGACAAGTTTCCATATGCTGGAAAATCATTTATGGTACAAAAAACCATAGCTCGCAGTGTGAAGTCTGAGTTGGTGTGTGCATCGTACATTGAAACACCTTCATTCCACAATAATTTCAAATCCTCTATGAGTGGCGCTAGATACACATCTATGTCATTTCCAGGTTGCTTAGGCCCCGAGATGAGGAGTGATAACATGATATTCTTGCGCTTCATACACAACCATGGAGGAAGATTATAAATCGCAAGAAGAACCGGCCATGTGCTGTGCTGAGTGCTTAGAGTGCCATAAGGATTCACACCATCTGTACACAGAGCAAGTCTCAGATTTCTAACCTCCTTGCCAAATTCAGGATATTTCTTATCGATATTTCTCCATTGAGGAGAATCAGCAGGATGTCTAAGGAGTCCATCTTTCTTCCTCCCTTCTGCATGCCATCTCAGATTTTTTGCTTGTTTCTTTAATGAAAACAAACGCTTAAATCTATCTATGATTGGAAGATACCACATAACTTTAGCCGGCGGCCCCTTCTTAGCGGAATTTACCCCTTTACGCTTGTAACGAGATACACCGCACTTTGGACACTCATCCAAATTTTCATGGTCTTTTCTGTAAAGAACACAATCGTTTGGACAAGCATCTATTTTGACAACCTCTAAGCCAAAGGGACACATCACTTTCCTGGCATAATAGGTAGAGGTGGGCAACTCATTGCCTTCCGGCAAAACTTCACTTAACCACTCCAATAAGGTCGTGAAACTCGAATCAGTCCAGCCACTCTTCGATTTCAAGTTGTATAGCATTGACAAAGCTTCTAACTTGGTAAATTTTGTACACCCAGGATACAAAGGCGTCTCAGCAGCCTTTGTTAGTTGTTCTAACACCTTAGGTCGTTCATCCAAGCGATCTCTCACCCCATCCATCATCTCATTCATTTCATCCTCTTGCTCATCATCATCATCATCATCCATCTCATAATTCTCAGAAATGTTATCATCACTCTCATCACTGTCTACCTGAAGATCAAATTCGTTTACACTAGAACTTGGACGATCAGGTATTTTTTCTCCATGCCAAAACCAAACATGATAATCTTGCTTAAACCCACGACGAAATAAATGATCGTCAATCTCATCAATGTCTGCTAACCTCCTTACATTGTTACAATCACGGCAGGGGCAATAGATTTTTTCGGCTTTTGTACTCTGTTGGTTGGCTAAAGCACATCTAATAAACTCCCCAACCCCACTCAAATATTCAGCTGTAGTATGATCACCGTACATCCAACGACGACTCATTTCTAATAACTAGAGAAAACTGTAGAAAGACCAATACATACATAACATTGAAAACACTCATTGAAATAAAATAAAATTATTTGGATATCTAGCTAACAAAACAATATCTCATGCAAAACTCATTAAAATCACTCATCGACATATTTCATTTGCTTTCCTACAATTTTGTATAAAGACAAGGGAATGAATTTCACACTATCCACCTAAATCCAGAGAGAGAATTAATTCTATAAGAAGAACTTTTTTCACCATACAAGACATCTAATTCAATGATTAAAATCAAGGTCCTTTTTTCACCAACATAGCATCAGGATCAATTTCACATTGTACTGAATTAAACCAAAGTCTCAACTCAAAACAACAGTAAAAGCATTGCTAACATGAAAGGTATTAACAAGAACTAGTAAAATTGACAAGATTAAGATTAAATTTTCGTTTAGGCATTTTACCGAACACTTGGAGTGCATCAAAATTTCCTAAAGAACCAAAACAACATAATCAATCAAAATTCCACCAAATAAGGGACTAATCACCCACAACAACAAAAATCAACCATTCATACCACAAAAGGAATCAACTCATGCACATCAAAATCCGAAAACAATTTGCAAAGGAGGAAGTTTCACCTACCTCGATGACTCGAAGGACGAAAGCTGGAGGAGGAGGAGGAGGCGGCGAGGCGAGGAGGAGGCGGTGAGTTGGAGGAGGTGGCGAGACGTGGAGGAAGCGGCGAGGAGGAGGCTGCGAAGAGGAGGAGGAAGCTGCTGCGCAGTCGACTGAAAACGAAGGAAATGAAGGCAGTTCGCGCTAATTAATTTCAGAAGGAAATGAAAGCAGTTGAGGCGGGCAGTCATGCGCCCGCCTCTAATTTTTTTTAACACTCTGTTGAGGCGGGCGCATGACTGCCCGCCTCTAATGTGTTTTACGCAGCCTCTGTTGAGGCGGGCGCATGACTGCCCGCCTCTAATTGTTGTTATATTTTGAGGCGGGCGCATGACTGCCCGCCTCTAATTGTTTTTACGCATCTGTTGAGGCGGGCGTCTTACTGCCCACCTCTAATGTTTGGGCTCTGTTGAGGCGGGCGCCTGACTGACCGCCTCAACAAGTCAAAAACACAAATATTATTTGAGGCGAACGGATATTTGCCCGCCTCTAAAGTACCTGTTGCAGCGAACTAAACGACTGACCGCCTCAACAGATAGTAGAATAAGACTTTTTGCGTCGGTTTTTAAGGTGACCGCCTCAACAGGGGGGCTGCAACAGGTGTTTTTTCTACTAGTGTGTGCATGAATATTACTCTATATGTGCATCAATATTACACTATATGTGCATCAATTTCGATATGAATGTGCATCAAGATCAATATAAATGTGCATCAATTTCTTTAAATAATGTGCATCTGTTTCAATATGAATGTGCATCAAGTTCAATATAAATGTGCATCAATTTCTTTAAACAATGTGCATCAATTTCTTTAAACAATGTGCATCAATATTACACTATATGTGCATCAGTTTTGTTCTAAATGTGCAACACTTTGATTATGAATGTGCATCAAAATTAATAGTGTTATTTTTTTTCATTTATAGATGATATATGTTGATCGGGTTGCACTGCGAACTCAAGAGATTGATAGGCACGTTCCAGTCATTACCAACTGGAATTCTGAAATGCTGAGAAAGAGGGAGATTGAGGAAATTAAAATTGGAAGTTTTGGAAAAGGTTATGTCAGGATAGCTCTGGACTTCAAGGAGCAAACACTGTTGAGAGAATCAAATGAGAAGATAGAAGAATCTGAGAGAAAGGAAGAGAGTAAGAGAGAAGACGACAATGCCAGTAAAGAAGATAATGATGCTACATTTTTGGTAAGCCTTTTTTATTGTGCATCAATTTTAATTTGAATGTGCATTAAATTTATTCTAAATGTGCATCAATTTCATGAAACAGAAAGAGTTGGAAGACCACATTAAGAGCAGCCAAAAACTTGCTCTTGAAATCAGGAGATATGTTGAGAGAGTGTCTAAGGCTCCAGAACGTTTGGTCAACGAAGCAATAGACAAAATGTTGAAAGTCAAGGTCTCTCTATCAGAGAAGGAGTCACAAGAGGAAGTGGAGGTTAATCCAACCTTGAATGAAGAAATGTTTTGGGATGAAGCTTCAAAGTGCCTAGAAGAAATCGAGAAGACAATAAAGGCAACAAAGGTTTATAATCGAGAAGACAATAATCGAGAAGACATTCCTTCATTCAGTTTGGGGATTAATGGTACTCCACCAAGATAGATCCCTCATATTCCTGTGCATGATATAGGCTCAAAGTTTTATAAACGCACTTCGTTCAGGGTAATGGAATTAAAACTTTTGTGCATCAATATTACTCTGAATGTGCATCACTTCTGTTATTAATGTGCATCAAATTAATACTAATTAACATTTAAAAATATTCTGCTTTTTTTTACAGATTCCTAGAGAAGTAGTAATGAGGTCAAACAATGAAATGGAATCTGAACCTTCTACCACTGTTGATGCTGAGTTGGAAAAGCAGCCATCAATAGATATAGATGTGCAGGTATTCTAAAATGTTCTCTCTCTTTTTTCCTCTAAATGTACATTGATGAGGCTAAAGTCGTAGTGTCAAATCAAAGAAAACCCTAAACACTAACTAAAGTATAACAAGTAAGCAGAGGTCGAACCCAAGGGAATCAAAACACCAAATCAATGCAGTGAAGTGAAATATCAACTAGTAATAAGTAACCAAAGGGGGGGGGGGGGTTGATTGCAAGAACACACAAGTAACCAGTAACAAGCAGAGGAAGTTTGGGTGAGAATATTATGCGAAGGGGTTTCACCTAGCAAGTATCCACACAACAGTCAATCAAGTTGATCATAGATTTATCTCAAGTTCTATTCAATCCTAGGGAATGTTCCTATTCCAATCTTTAATATATCAGCAGGCCAACCGGTCCTGATAATACTTACTATTCAGCAATCAGGGAAACCTCTCAAGATTAGATGAAATAGCAGCAAAGGGCACAGGAATCATAAGGATGCATGCAATAACTTACAACCGTCAAGTATTAACATGCAATCAATTCTCTTTCATAAAAGCAATCAACTACCAGATCATGCAGATATGAGTGCTACAATGACAAGGAATTCCACCGTATATTCCTAGTCTAGCAATAGAACACTACTAATCAAACTAGGTGATCAAGCTAGCAAAACTAATAGAAATCACTAGATGAAGAACAAGAGAATTAATACAAACCCATAGGAAAAGAACAAGAGTTTAGAAATCTCACAACTTAATAACTGAAGGTTTCAACCGCTAAGCAAAACAATGGAGATTAGTTCCTTCTCATGGTTGCAAAACTAAATTGTCTGATGGAAAAGATTATGGAAAAGATGATGGAAAAGATGATAGCTGCTAGGGTATATAAAGTCCAACCCTAGAAATATATGGTAAAAGATATATCCTAAACGAAATAATAAAATAAGGAAAAAGAAATAAAACAAACAAAGGAAAATAAGGAAAGTCTGGAATGTCTTCGGCCTTGTTGTGGCGATCGCCATAGATGTCTGGCGATCGTTGTCTTCATGTAAAGCTCTGTCGTGGTCTCTGTCGCCCCATGGCGATCGCCCTAGAGTCATGGTGATCGCGGTCGCTGATTTCTTCTCGAATGGCTTCTGTTGAATGATGGCGATCGCCTGGATGGTAGTGGCGATCGCGGTTGGCGTCGCAGAAGCTTCTTCATTCTTCACTTCTTAATAAATATCTCAGAACATAACAATGACTCAAAACACATATGATAATACTCCTAAACTAATGTAATAATCCCTAGTTACGCTATACAAAGTGCAGCGTATCATACATCAGATTTCTAATAAATGATCATCATATTTGCTATGTGTTCAGCAGGGAATTGCTGCATCTATTGTAGAACAAGTGAAACAAATGGCACAAGAATGTGGGGAGGACTTGACAGAGAAAGAAATTTCATAGGAACATGAGAAGGAAGCACTGCCTCAGATTAGCGTGGAACATGAGAAGGAACCACTGCCAATTGATCCCAAGGAACCACCGCATGTGGATGCTGGAAAGGAAGTTGGGAAAGAAGTTGAAAAGGATGTCATAAAGGATGCTGGAAAGGAAGTTGCAAAGGAAGTTCCGAAAGAGGTTGCAAAGGCTGACGGAAAGGAAGTAATTAAGGATGTTGATGCAGGGAAATAAAAAAGAAGCCAAACAGTCACATATGCCCTTAAATCACCATACAAGGAGAGGAAGGTAAATATAATGGAGAGACCATCAACAATTGAGAGCAAACTGTTCAATTGGATTGTTGTAGATGGAACAGAACCAGAATGTATTGTGGTAAAACAGAAGAAGTGCAACTTACCAAGAGACGGTTCAAATGCATGAAATTTAACTCATATATGGAAGAAGATGTGATGGACTGGTGGGTAAGATTGCTAAACCACAAAGAAATGATCAATAGTGATGATAAACCACTACGATATTTCCCCGACTTGAATACTACGGTAAGAATATCTTCTTGTTGTTCTCCACAATAGTACTAAATATTATAGAAAATGCATTTCTGAATAAATCTTTAAACTCTTTTTTGCTAGACTTATCCTCTCATGGACTCTGTGGAAATTAAAAATGGTCAATCATGGTTCAATGAAAGTATGGATAAAGGCATAAAGAAGCTGCACAACAAGAAGGTGAATGATATACAACTGGTAAGATTTTGCTGTTAATTGTGCATCATTTTTATAATATATGTGCACCAGTTTTGGTGTGAATGTGCATCAGTTTGTTGATATATAATTTTTTTGTTCTTTTGTGCAGTTTGTCTTCCCCATTTATCAGTCAGAACACTTCTATGTCATCGCTATCAATCTCACAAAAGCCAGATATGACATCCTGGACAACTCGTCCAAGAATATGAGCATGAAGAACAAGTATGACAATATTCCCGGGAAATTGGTAAGTATTTACAAATGAATGTGCATCAATTTACTTCTGAATGTGCATTAGTTTTATACTGAATGTGCATCAGTTTACTAAATCAATTTTCATCATTTGATCAGAGGGAATATTTTGCAAGCTACTTAGAAAGCCATGGTTTAGTGGGAAAAGCATCAATAGTTCGAAACCAGAGGAAGATGCCAGCTCAAAGAATAGCGATGCCATGTCGAGACACCAAAAACAAAGTAGACTGTGGTATTTATGCTATGCGGCACATGGAGACTTATTTTGGAGCTGGAATGACAAACTGGGAAAGTGATCTGATTCAGGGGGATGAGAAACAAATGCAAACAATCCGCATTAGGTACTTGAAAGAAATGATTGAAAACAAGTACAACCTAGTGGGAAAAGATGTTCTTTCAAAATTGAAGTACTAATTTGTAAGATGTGTGCTTGTTTTGTGTCACTTAGACAGTTTGAATCGTTTTGTGTGCTTGGGGCACTTTGACACTTAGACAGTGCAACAAATTGTTAACAGGGTGCAACAAATTGCTTCACAATGTGCATCAAATTGCTTAACAATGTGCATCAAAATGCCTAACAATGTGCATCAAACGCTAACAATGTGCATCAAAACGCCTAACAAATGTGCATCAAAACACCTAACAAATGTGCATCAAAACTTAACAATGTGCTTCGAAAATCTTCACAATACGCATTGGAGTGCTAAACAATGTGCGCCAGGAAATGCATAACAAATGTGCATTAAAATTCTAAACAATGTGGACCAATTATCTGAAGGATGTGCATCAAAAGTCTTAATAGTGTGCATCAAAAAAAGAAATGTGAAAATCAAACAACTGGTAAGGATTCTGGCTTGAACTTTCATGTCTTCTTGTTGTGACCAGGCTTTTGACAGATGCTGCAAACCCTTTTATCCTTTGATGAACCAACGATGACATTCTCAGAAATGCTTTTTAACCTACCTTCTTTTGGCCGGCCCTTGTTCTTGGATTGAGGAGGTGGAAGAACAAAAATTTCCTCTGGAATAGGACCAAAGAATGTCTCAAATCTACTCATCTTCCTCTTGCTAGGTGAATCAGTATTAGCACATTCTTCTCTAGAATACACTTGTTTCTTCTCCTTGATCAAACTCAAAAGATCTTTCAACTTTTCAGGGTTATCATCAATCATATTAATGCAACAATGGATTTCAGAGAGCAACTCAAATACCAGAACTTTCTTATCATCCAAATCATCACTACCATTGAAGACAGCCCCATCAATCTCAAAAGCAGGCTTCAAAGATGATTTTTTTGTCCACCTAGGGTTGATATATTTCTCAGGCAACTTAATCCTGAGATTATTAAACACCATGAACATATGACGACATGATATACCCATGTTCATAAACAAGTTGCAAGAGAAACTAATATCTTGAGTTGTTATACTATGGCGCACAACACATTCAGGGCCAATAGTACCACTCACATGCCAATATTTAACATCATCTTGAGTGTTGAGATTTGTCAGACGACAATCATATACTGAAGCAATTATTTCTTCCTGCACATCCTTGAAGACATTAAGCGTATAAACTGATGCACATTCAACTTCAATAGGCATCTTTGTCTAATATATTGGAACTAAAGTGCATGATTCCATGTGAAGCTTCCTTTTATTGTGACGTTGTGCATCAATTGCATTATCAAATTGCAACAAAAACATAATCAAAGACGATGATCGTCCAATGAAGTTGGAGAAGAAAGAATTCTGACTTTCTGACCTAGATGTTGTCCTTAGCAAACCACCCATATGATAACCTTGGAAGAATGCAGGAATCCAGTATTGACGCAAATCAAAGATTGTTTGCAACCAAACATTTTCCTCAAGCCTAAAGTCAGTAATAATAGAACGCCAAGCTTCCTCAAACTCAAGGGCCCTCAAATCATTACTCTACACAATAGAGTTAAATCTCCTCCTAAAGTCTTCCGTTAATGATGAATCAAGCTTAACCTTAACAGGGACCTTAAACATAATGTGCCACATGCAGAATCGATGAACTACATTGCTAAACACCTGCTCAATAGCTGCTTTGACTGCGGCGTCTTGATCAGTTAGTATGGCTCATGCCCCATAGCCTTTTTGAAGTTCTCAAACAACCACACATAAGAAGCAATGTCTTCTTTCAACAATAAGCCAAACCCAAAGGTAATAGAGCTCTTGTTATTATCAACTCCAATAAAAGGAACAAAAACCATATCATACCTATAAGAAATCAAACAAAAAAGTGTCAATGTGCATCAAAGTTGCATTGAAAGTGCACCAATATGATCTATATGTGCATCAGTTTCGTTCTGAATGTGCATCAACATTGCATTCAATGTGCACCAATATTTTCTATATGTGCATCAGTTTCGATACGAATGAGCATCAAATATTTAAGCATGTGCATCAATAATAATAGAAGTGAAAAGTATGAAAATAGTACCTGTTTGACTTATAAGTCGCATCCGCTGAAACAACATCACCGAAGAAAGAAAAACTCTTGCGTGAAATAGGATATGAATAAAAAAGTCTGCAAATTTGATTCTGATCATTTACTTCATAATCAAAGTAGAATGCCTCACATCTCTCCTTTCTTCGAAACAAATTGTCAATAAGCATTTGGCCATCACATCCAATCATGTAAGTATTCAAGTCCCTCTGAAAATTCTTGAAGTCCACAAGTGTAGCACCCACATTTGAATAAGAACAAACATAATTCTTGAACAACTTGTACGCTTTGCTAGTGCCAATATTTGTTTTTAAGCAATTGATGATGAAATCTTGATGAAAAGGAGTGAGTTTTCTGTTGTCCGGTGCAAAATGTCTCTGCGAAAGAGGTAACAACGGATGGTTGTGACGTTCTTCAAACATTTTCAAACAAAATCCTTCCCTTCCTGCTTGCCGAAATATAAAATGTGCAGGACAACCACAACGATTAGACATCCTCCTTCGCTTAGGCTCACTGTTTTCACCATTAGAAGGTTTGTATGGACCCAAATATCCTTGCCTATTACAAACAAGATACTGCCACAGTTTAGTACCATCTTTCGCCTTTGTTCCAGTAGCTTTTCTCATAGTAAAACCTACTTCAAGAGAGTAAAACTTGTAAAATGCTTCAGCTGCATCATAGTTTGCAAACATTTGCCCCTCATATGGCTTGATATCATCACTACAGATCGGGACGTAATAGGTTGTATTATTTGGCGAAACAGTAACAACAACACGAGCTTCATCTCCTATAGTTAAGAAAACAAACCAAATAGTTAAAGGATTGAAACAGTGTGCATCATTATAAAACACAATGTGCATCAATATAGAACACCATGTGCATCATTATAATGCAAATGTGTACCAATATGGTAGTAATGTGCATCATATATTAGAGAGAGTAACACATAAGCAACCAATGTGCATCAATATAGAGCACAATGTGCATCAATATAACCAAAATGTGCACCAATATGGTAGTAATGTGAATCAAGTTCATTGAGAATGTTCATAATGATTCATAACATTGCGTTGTGCATCAAGTTCAACAAAAAGTTCACCAGTTCACTTGGATTTGAGTATGTTTGATCATATAAAACTTCAAAATAAACAGAGGAGAGCAATCGATAGCAAAATTGCAAAAGGATAAGAGCCTACAACCTGAATTCATGACAAATTGAAGGACATTTGAAGATTGAAACCCCGAAATCTGCAGGATAAACAAAAAAGCGTAAACATTCATGAGGAAAACAAAACAGAGAAAAAAAAAGACGAAAGGAAGAACGATTAATTACAGGAAGACGAAAGGAAGAACAAGAGAGAGCTAGGCTTAGGAAGACGGCAGGAAGAACGAGAGCAAGCAAAGCTAGGGCTGGAAGCGTGGGGGAAAAGAGATCGCGAGAGTAATGTAACAGAAAAGAGAGAGAGAAAAAGGAAATAAAATAAAATAAAATTAATGCGTTTCACACGCGCGATCACACGCGCGGGATCTCAGCCATTGAACGCATTTCAGATCGACGGCTGTGAGCCGTTCTCAGTTCTCACCGGGATTAAGTTTCCCACATGACACTTTCCCTAACTTTATTGAAGTTTGTTTTCAAGTCTTGTACCAAGAGGTGCGAGCCTTTGTGCCTTGTGCCTCTTTGAATGGGCCTCAGTTTTGGTGATAGACACAGCCAGGTGCAAGGCAAGGCAGCGTGAATAAAAAGGCATAGACAAGACTTTTTTATTCACGGACTACATCTATTTATGTTTGTGCGTGTTAGCAAATGAACATTCATATATTCAAAGGTTAGTATTCGTGCATGAGTCTTTCGACTCTTTTCCTTTGTACACCTAACAAAGCATTTCCATTTCAACAACACCAGTCTCAAATCATTTGCACAAGTTCAAGTTGCAGGATAGAAACACTTCTCATAAATCCAACTTATAAATAAAACGATATATAGTCTAAGAAACCTATTTCCCCAAGCCACCAATTACCACAATCAAAACTGGAAAAGCAGTGTCCTCAAAATTATTTCTGAGCAATATCCTTGACACCGCAAATCTGCTCCTCTCCCATGGCCGACTGCACACTCACAATCAGGTCTTTTCCTTCCGAGAAAGAACTCTTAATCTGAAAATATGGCACCAATCATTTCATCAGACAATTGTGATGATAAAACTAAGCAGTTTGTGTAAGAAGACAAACCTGGTTCAGGAGAGTCTCGTCAGTTGGGAGTCTCAGATCATCCTTTGTGTTTCCGGAATCAGTGAGCAAACTAACAAACCCATCCTCAGAAATATCAATCAGCTGGTAGTCAGTACGAGAAACGTGGGGAACCTAAATAAGAGCGGTGAAAGAGTGAGAGGTTTGTAAGAAATTTGGAATTTGTATAATGGCAAGTAAGAAAAATATACGTAGGCATACATCACAGTTGCACAGTTGTGGGATGAAGGAACAATATCTTCAAGCTTCTTTGAGGTGAAGATATCAATTGCAACAAAGTGACACTTGGCATGACCGTGCTTGCCTGTCTTGGAAGTCGACACTTCCACAACCTGCAAAAGGAACTAAATGTTATATTCCGAACGCCACTAGCATTATTTATAGGATGTAACAATTTCAAATAAGAAATTGCAGTACATAACCTAAGAAATACATAGCAACAACATGACACAATTTCTTTTTGCGTTCGGCATTCTGTATAGCTTATAGTTGTTTCAAACAGCACTCGATGAATGAGTTTTTGCAGATATACAGCTTTATGATTATATGTCTTTGAACTTTATAACAGCCAAGGATTTCTCAGAAATAGGCAGCCGACGGTAACAATATTTAAAACACTTAGAGATCATAAAACTGATTTTTCACTGACAGCAAGGTTATAAGCAATCACCAAAATTACCCCATGCATATTTTATGATAAAGAGAGAAGATCAATCGGCCAAAATGACACATTCACTAAAAACTGGAGGTAGAGAGAAATTTTGGATAGGATTCGGTTTAAGACGCCTTTTATTAAATTTCTAAGGCGTAAGTCTATAAAAAGGATGTTTTAGCCAATTTTGTTTAAACGTGCAGGATTGCCTCTCCATAAACAATTGCAAACATTTGACCCAAAAAACAAACATTGGTAAGCAGAAAACCATAAATTTGCTTAAATTCTAGTAGCACAATCACAATCACAGTCCACAAGCAAATTTTTTACTACTAATTGACATTCCGAAACCTCTTTTGCATGCATAGAACACCAGAAACTGTGCCCATGTCCAAACAATAACCCAAATCACACAAATAAAACCCTAATCCAGTAATCTTACACCACCTAGTCCTACGATCGAAACAAACAAGTCAAAACATGAACAACTCACTTTAGTTCCACACAGAATCAAACAAGTCAGCAACTTGGTACCAAAATCCAATCAATCCATCTACAAAATTTAATTCGAAACCTGTAAAACCTACTCCCTCCGTCCCATTAATTTCTTCCCACTTACCTTTTTTAGTGTCCCACTATCTTCTTCCCATTTAACATTTTTTACCGTATTTGGATGTGAATTAAAGGCTATATTGTCCTGATAAAATCCACCAAATTACACCCAATGCCATTGCCTACTTAAATAAACTCCACCCACTTCCACTACCATTCATCTGCTCTCAAAAACCTAAACCTCTCTTGCCTCTTTCTCCATCCTTTTTCTCATCGTTCTCATCTTCTCTCTGAGCCGTCAAGAACCCATTTTTTTATCTTGCTCTCTCGATCAAACCGATCTCCATCTAATCTCCCTCTATTCTCCATAAAATTACTCTGTTTTTTTGCTTGAAGCTTCAATTTGCCCCCTTTTGATTTACAAGTCCGAACCCTAGATCTATCTCCTTGTTGCCTCTCCTTCAATATTCTAAAACCCTAGATCTAATCTCCTTTGTTCATCATGAGCCAATCCGATGACTCATTCTGGAAGGATTCTCAAGATGATGTGGATGTATCTGAATCCTATGTTTGCTCCGATGGGAAATGTGATGGGCCAACTTCTTGTTTTGGGAATCACACCTATAGCCCCAATCGCGATTGGGTTGGGTCCGAATCAATGGTTGGGAACATGTATGTTCGTCGTCTAGAAGTTGTTGATGACGCAATATCTTTGGAGCATCCCCCGAAGTCCCCCAAGGAAAATGGTGTTCAAGTTGATGATGGTGTTGTGGTGAAAGATTCGGAAGACGATCAGTCTAGCCAAGGACTTGTTGTTCCTGATTCGGAGGAAGACAGTGACAACGAATCCTCGTGTAGTTAAGTGTTCTTTTCATCCCTGCCTTTGTTGTTGTTGTACTGGAATTATGTTTGTATTGTTGTTGTTCTTGATTCTAAAGTTGTAATGCTTGTATTGTTGTTTTACTAGACGTATGGTTGTGTAAGACTTATGATATGTTTCTATTGAAGTTGTTGTCCTCTGATGTGATTTTCCTGATTGTGCGGATGATGAGGCTATTGTTGAATCACTTAATGATGCATCTGATTTTGTTCATGGCTTATGAGATTAACTTGATATAACTATGGTCAATGATGAACCTGTTGATGATGAGATATAACTTCTTGTATTTTTTTTACTGTAATTTGACTGTGCTGAGAAACCAGATGCAAAGAAACTGATGAAGGCTCCTGGTGTAGTCAAATTATGGGTTGGAAGTTACTTTAATTTGATTATGCTGAGCAACCAGTTGCTTTGCAACTGATGAAGGCTCCTGGTGTAGTCAAATTACTGTATTAATTAGAATTATATCAATGATTATAAGGGACTACTGAGACTAGATAGTTTTTTCGGGTTTCTCATTTAAAGTGATGATACTATGGACAATGATGAACATTTTTATGATCAGATGTAACTTCCTTAATTCATGTTCCAAAATGTCAAAAGCTTCCCCAAAAAATTACATAGATCATTCTAGAATATTACATTCATGTCCTATGCTATGATGATCTATAAATCTTCAGATTGTTGTGTTTCATTCTCCCCTTGAGTTGCTTGTTGACTGCCATGTTGTGTCCCTTGAGTTGCATTGTCCCTTTGAGTTGCATCTGGTTGTGGTAGCTCTGCATTCCCATGAACAAATTCCCATGCTTGTAATACAGCCCACATAGGTGCCGTAACTTGTAACCTCAAGTTCCCTTGTGCTTCCAGTCTCCTTTTGTTTACATGTGGCATGTCATAGCCATTGCCCCCTTGTGACTTTAGAATTTCATTCATTACATATTGAAGGGTCATCCACACATTGGCTAGGGTTTTAGGGTCTAGTTCATAGAACGCTTCATGTACTGCCTCAAGCATTTTATCTACGTTCTCTGGCATCTTCTTATGCATCAAAGATTGTATGCTTCTAAAAAATCCTAGGTCTAAAATATTTAAATCTGGGCTATTAGGAGGTTGCTGAACTAAATAGAATGTAAAATCTTCTTGTGCATATACCTGCTGCCATTCTGGATCATTCTGAGTTATGTGTGGCTTTGCATTATCCTGCTGAATGAAAATTACTTTATGGCCACCACCTGCTGGCCATTTTGCCTTAATTGCTGGAACTATGTTGTTGATGAGCATGTTTCTTACAACTGACTTATTCACTGACTCGACTATCTTGGTTATAATTGTCCCTTTATCTCTGTTCTTTGATGATCTCTTTGCTGGTTCTTCATAAGTGAAAGGGAAGATGCCAATCTTCCCATCAAATGTGCATTCTCCTTGTGAATTGTATCTTGGCCTTGCTACCACTGCTGTGAACATAACCTTTGGAATGAATTTGGATGAACTAGCTGCTCTGTATTTCCCTTTCTCTTTATGTGCTAGATATACTTTCTGTGTCTTTTTTGTTAGATAAAACCATTTTTCATCCAAGTGTACAAAATCAAACATGCCATAATACTCACTCTTTGCCTCTGGTGTGTTGCCTTGTAGTAGCCCCAATATCCATGCTAGTCTTGTAAGCTTGTTATCATTCTTCAATCCAGGATGCAACGTGTTTGTATGTGGCCTTATGAGTCCCCTCTTCACCATTCTGTGCACTGTTGACTTTGAAAGATCTAGCTTGTTAGCTAGGTCTCTAAGACATGATCTATCCCCCATTTTGAGTTGTTTGATTTGTTCGTGTGGAACTTCAATTCTTTTTCTGCCACATTTATGATATTTGGTACTAACATTATACCTTTGACCTACTTGTCGTTGGTGCTTTGCTTGATTCCATAATCCTCCTATGCATCGTCTTGACACACTAAATTCTGTTGCAGCTGCTTGGATTGTCCCTTTTAGAAGTTTGCCTTCTGTTCCTCTGTTTAGCAACCACACTAAGATGTGCAACCTCTCTTCACTGCTGAGCCTGACATTTGATGGTTGATGATGACTTGTCCATTGTCTGTGTTGCTCTTCTTCCTGTTGAGTTGAAGACTGATGATGACATGTCCCTTGTGTGTGCTCTGTTTCATCATTTGTTGGTTGGTTTAGATCCGGAAGCATAACATCTTCCTCCATCTCTTCTGTTGCATCATTTAGATCTATGTGCATTTGCTGTTGTTCATCACCAGGGTCTTCTTCAATAGGAAAAGGAGCAAAATTCAGATTAAAGCCTGAAGCCATCAATGCAGGCAGTGATGTATTCTGAAATTTAGTGTGTGTTTTTTAGCTTAAGTGTGTGTTTTCATGGTAATTAATGCTTAACAGGACAGAAAATTGTAATGCTTCATTTATGAGCAAATTGAATGCTCTTATATAATCAAGGCTTGATCCGTGTGCTGTTCTTGTATTAATTGTGAACCATTGATTAAAATTTTCAAATGTAAATTGTGTGGTTTACATTGAATGAAATTAATTGCAGGGTTTTGAGTCTGTTTTTCCCTGACTCAATCAGAGTATGAAAATTTTCTTAATTCCTGTGCATTGAAAAAAATGGGAAGAAATATCTGGGACGGAGGGAGTAGTTAAAAGCCAAAAAGGAAAAAAAGATTGAACCTTGCAAGGACGGCCTTTAATTACGAGAAAGCCACTCTTTCGAATGGTGCCAGCCTGTTGTGGATAAGTCTTCGAGGCTCCAGCGTCGGCCTTTGACTCAAACTGATGCTCCTCGTCCGACATGTCTCTTGATTTCTCCTTCTTCTTCCCAATAGATTCGATTCTAAGAATTCAGCTGTCGTGTCCACAGCAATCAAATACTTGGTTTTTATAGTACTCCCTCCTCCCTTTTGATCTTATGGGCATTGTATGTTTTGTTTTGTCAATATCTCTCGTTATAAGGTGAAAATTGTAAAATTTTGATATTGTTAAAGTACCCATTGATATGAATCAAACAAGATCATCCATGACTATATTTTACCTTATAGAGTAGCCCGAAATCGAAAGATTCTCTTCGACCGTGAATAGTGTTAAAAAACCAAATGACCCTTATATTTAGGGACGGAGGTAGTAGTCTAAACTCTTTAACCAAATTACTGATTTCTCCCCTATCTTTTGCCTTTTCATATTTTGGCATAATTACAAGATTATATCATGATTTATCTTGGACAATTTAAACATTATTCTAATCAAATGGAAAAGATAGCGAAGAACCATAATAGACTAGTACAAAATCACACTTGATTTAGGTATTTTTACAAAACTACCATACTTTGTTATCAGATTGTATAAGACATTAAGACCTGATAACATTTAACAGATTAAATAAACATAGTAAATTGCACAACACAACCAGAAATCTGCAACCCAACTTGGGAGAAACAACTTCTCAACAAGCACATAATTGATACAATTTCAAAACTACATACTATTCCTCCTTCTCGAGCAGCTTCTCCGGTTGATCAATCACCGAGCGTGCCACGAGCCTCTCCACAGGCAACTTAACCACATCCCGACGAACTCCAATGTCAGACACGAGCCTACTGACACAATACATGCCACATCCGACAGCCGTCAGCCCGCCAAAGCTCGTGGTAAAAAATCTTAGAGGAGAAGAAGCCACAGCACTAACTATTGCAACGAAAGCTGTCGCCTGTCCACTCCTTCCCACGCTTATGTTTGTGATAACGAGCAAACCCGTCTTGCAGTAGATGGTGAAATCCTCACAGTTGTTCTTGAAAAGATTGTAGGCACCAAACCCGTTTTCAAGAAGGTGGGTGGCTCGGTAGAGGACGTCTTCTGTCGGGTCTGATTTTGCAAGAGTGCAGGTGCCTCCACGTGCCTTGGCAAGGAAGAATGGGAGCGAGACTGCGTATTCGAATAGGTAGAGATCTCCTCCAGAAAGAAAGCATTCGAGGCAGGATTTGATGACTCCGTCGGATTTGGAGTGGTCCCCGCATTGTGGGCACGGTTCTCCTGTTTTGTTAGTAGGGGACGAACTGAAAATGAAACGGTCTAAAACCGTTCCTGTTCCTACTTCCTGGCCACCTCCACGGGTGAAGTGGATAACTCGGTCATCTCCAGTATAAATACCTGAATTCAATCAGAAAAAGACAATGTTTAAGACTTAAGAGTGTGTTTTCCGTCGTTATAAGTTGAGAAAACAAAAATGGACCATCTCGCGATTCAGAAGTATGCACCCCTAGCAAGTCGGTAGTCCCCAAATGAGACTAAAACAGACAACTTGAAAATACAAACATACTAAAGAGCATAAACAGCAAGACACACAAAACACCTGTAAGATACAAACACAGTGCACTGTAACTGAAATCTCGTTACATGTCAAGACGACCCCTGGGTTTCAATGATGACAGATTAGAATCACAAGAGCAGAAGGCCTTCAGCATTTCAGCACAGTGCACTCACACACATAAATCAACTAAGCATCTCATCGTGCAATATTTTAACTTAAACTGAAGCAGTTCCAAAGAAGGTAATCCCATGCACAGAACAAACACAATCCAACTATTGGTAAAATATCTAGCAAGCAAGTTTATCAAAAAGATCATCCAAACTGGAAGCATGTATAAGAACTAGATTCTGAAGAAGCAAATAAACATCAAATGGAAGCCGTAGTATAAGCAAATGGTCACCAACAACAGCACAGCTGATACCTTAATCAAACTAATCCTATCTCTTCAACTTTCAGAAGAAAATAACTGCAAGTGTGTGCAATCAAGGATACATCTACCTAGTCGGTAGCCATCAGCAAAACTGTAAGATATGTAACAATTTTAATAACGCAATTGGCAATTGCATTCTAACTTACCAAACATGATGTACACATTCCCACAAAACCTCCTTGTTTCCAAATATAGTAAGCATTTCAAAGTGTTGATCTCCTAATTGCTTCAAATCCCTAACTCAGTGCCGTTTGGTTCATTTCCAATTTAAGAACACTGAACTAACTCACCAGCGGTAACCCAATCCCTAAACAAATAGAACAGGCCAAATTAAATTCCCCAAATCAGTTCTACAATTGAAAAGACTACAAATTCCCAGTTTATATTCCTAGAAACTTGTCATTTTCAGAAAACAGAAAGAGAAAGCTACAAATGCACAGAGAAATGGAGATAGAGAGGGCACCATGATGAGAGTAAACATAGCCGTGGCGCCATGAATAGATGTGATCCCCAGCCTTCACGGACTCCTTGGGAATCTTATTGGAAAGTACCCCCATTTTTCTCAACTCTCCTTAGTGGCAGTGCTCTGCTCGTCGTCTATGTCGATTTGGTGAATTCCGCCCAGAGGAGGAGGAGGAGAGACGAAGAAAAGGGTTAAGGAGAGATGCAAAAGAGGAAGCCTGACTTTCCGGCAACGATCCTTACTTTGTAAATCTGTATTCGCGTTGTAACTACGCAGTTTTGTATCCGCGTTGTACACACGTAATTAAATAGGTGAGCACCTACAGTTATCTCATTAACAATTATCACTTCTGCTCAAAAAAACAAAAACAATCACTTATTTTACGGAAAAGCAAGTTTTGAATGATTTTGTATGCGTTTTTTGAGTATAAACTTTGAATTATGTAATACTAAACAAGTTTGAACTTTGAAAGGTTTTTTAATTATTAAAATAGGTGTAGAGGGCCGCCCTGACCCTTATGGGAGAATATGGGCAAGGAAATTGTGTCATTTAAAATGAGAGAGCTTGACCCAGTCCTGCTAAATAGATAAAATTTTGATTTTGGCCGGACCTTGGCCGGCCCTAGCCATAGTTCAATCAGGTGAACGTAGATATTACGGAGTAGTTTATAACATCATGCATATATTTTGCGCGTGAATTAATACTTAGAAACTAGTTCAGTTTCCCGTGTGAGGCGGGAATTTATAAAATAATAATTTTAATACAAAAATAACTTAGATTAAATTATTTTATTAAATAGATTTTGTTCATTTACCACATACAAATTTAGTTTAATTTTTAAAAATAATTCTTTAATTTGAATTATTACCCAAATAGCTAAAGTAAAAAATATGATCAATTCTTTAATATTTTTTTTTGAATTAGTATGATAAATGTTTTTAATAAATAGTATTTAAAATATATTTAGTTTAAAGTATTTAAAATTTATGAATTATAAGATGAACTCTTTCTATATAATTATTAAATAACTCTTTTTATATTAAAGAACATAAAATATGGTTTGGAGAATTTTAAAAATATAAATAAAGAAGCATAGTATCTTATCTTTCTTATCTTAATTATCCTAAAATAAACATTTACACATATTTATAGTTTTTCTATTATATGATTTTTTTATCAAAAAGGAAAATGATTAAAAAATGACATGTGGTAAAATGAATATTGAAATGACATGTGACGGTTTTAGTGAGGAGGTGACATGTGGCGAAAATTGAGAATTGCTTAAATAGTTTAAGGCAAAAGCTATACGCACTACATTTTGCAACTTTCCACACTACATTGTCGTACGCCCAAAATGGGCGTACGCTGGTTTTGGGCGGACAGTGCAAAATTCCAACATCGATTGTGAGGCAAAATACAAAACACGGTATTATGTATACGCCCAAAATGGGCGTACGCCCAAAACTGGCGTACAGTATAAATTTTAATAATATAGCCGTTTGAAAATAGCCGTTGGGGAAACAATTTTTTACTCGTACGCCCATTATGGGCGTAAGCCTATAATGGGCGTACGAGTTAAAAATTTGGTGTAACGGCTATTTGTCCAAATTCAGAAGTGACCGTTGGGGTATATTTTGCCTGTACGCCCATTATGGGCGTACGATTGTTTTTATCCCAACGGCTATTTTTTCAGAATATGACCGTTTGGGATGTAGTATGTGTATAAATGTAGGAACTTCGGATGGATGTTGAAGTCAAAAATGTCAAATAGGAGAGTTACAAATTTGAGTGATGGTGAGGAGTTTGAATATGTGACGGAGATTGAGTATGGGAGCGGTGAAGAGAACGAGTATGTTGAAGAGAACGAGCATGGGAGTGACGAAGACGATGCGATCGTGGATGAGAAAGAGTATTTTAGTGAACCCGACGACGGGATGTGGGACGACGATACCGACGAAGAAGGAGGAGACTTCGACGCCGGAGATTTTTCGGTTAGTAATTAATTAGAATCGTTTCGTATTTATTTACGTTATTTAGTTGCAAATAATTTGTAGAAGTGATAGTTTAGATTGATGTGGACTCGTAGTTTTAAGTTTTAGTTGTGATAAATATGGTAGTTTTTATTAATTATAGGGTATGGATTACTATGATTCGTTTGATACCGAAGAAACGTTTCCTACTAAGGAACACTTGAGGCGTTGGGTTCAGAGTATTGGTAGACAACTTATGATGGTATTAGTGACTCGCCATAGCAATGAGCGTCAAATGAATATAATGTGCTCGCATGCTGGAGTGTATAGATCAGGGAAAAAGAAAAGAGAGGATGGCGAAACAGAGGAGGTTGTTAATACAGAGCGGGATAGTAGGGATAAGAAGTCGGATTGCAAGTTTGAGATCCGAGGATATAAGTTCAGGGCGAGGGATGCGAGAGATGGATGGTATGTGAAGGTAAAATACGGACAACACAATCATAAGCTTTCCACTAGCTTCATTGGCCATCCGTACATGGGTCGAATGACGCCGAACGAGGTGAAATTTGTGACGGTATGTGCGAACAGCTTGACTACGCCGTCTGTTATTGCTACTCAGTTGAGTGCGGCCTTTCCAGGGAATACAACATCCACAAAACAAATCGCCAACTTTATTCAGAAGATGCATTTTGAGGATCGTGGAGATTTGACTGTTACACAATGGACCTTGAAGTTTTTGAAGGAGCGCAGCTATGTAGTGCATCCCCTCTGCAAGAAGAAATCAAACGAGGTGGAAATCTTGTTTTTTGCCCATCAAGACTCGTTGCACTTGTTGAAGATGTTTCCGTACGTCGTGGTTATTGACGCCACATACAAGACGAATAGGTACATAATAGTTGTATATCAAAATTTTTTTGTTTAAATATATTGCATATACCTCTTCCTTCATTATTTAAATATATTATGCAGGTATAAAATGCCTCTTGTGGAGATTGTCGGTTTCACTTGCACGCATAAGACATTCAACATTGCATATGCATTCACGGGTAGGGAGGAAACAATGCACTACTTGTGGATAATTCAGAGGCTTAGAAAGTTGTTTGAGGATGCCGGAGTAATGCCGACTGCAATAATGACCGATCGAGAACTAGCTCTCATCACTGCAATCAAATATGTGTTCAAAGATCTTCCGGTTCAACACCTCTTGTGTTGGGTTCATATCAAGCACAACATCGAGGTAAACGCTACCAGAATTTTGAAAAATAAGGAATCGGTGAAAAGGTTGTGCTCGCAAGTATGGAGACTTTTTCTATCAAGAACGGAGGAACAATACGAGGAAAGACTGCTAGGATTGAGAACATCTTGGAGAAGCGGCGTCGTCGGATACATTGAAAAGGTGTGGCTTATCCCTTACAAGACAAACATTGTTTGCGCATGGACGGAACACAATCTTCACTTCTTCACGAGGACCTCAAACAGGTAATTTTTTTTTAACTTACTTAAACGTTTCCGATTTATTTATTAGTTTGATTATGTAACAGTTGTTTTACTTAAACGCGACATTGAATGAATAAAACATAGGGTTGAGGGAATGCATAAGGTGTTGAAGAAAATAATCGGTTCAAGTATAGGCGGTTTTAATCGAATGGTTGTGAGGATCCATGCAGCCATCGAGGGCCAGATTGTGAAGGTGAGGGCCACCATGGAAGAGGATCGGATCAAGACACCCGGGGTTTTCAGACGAATGAATCCACAAGTGAAATTGATATTTCGGCATCTCTTCCATAATGTGTCTGATAGAGCGTTGCATAAGTTGTGGGATATATGGGAGGATATAAAGGCGAAGAATTATGAGGAACATTGCGAAGATTACTGGATGCGAGAATGTCAAGGCCTACCGTGCATCCACGAGATGGTGTAACATATTATTCAGAAGAAGCCATTCAAGCTCAATCAGATTCACAGATTCTGGAGGCAGCTACAATGGGATAGGATTGAACTTGATAACGGGGAGGTAGAGATTGGTGTACCTCAGACCATGCGGGAGTTGAGATTCATTGAGCTCAACGATAGATGGCAAAAGGGGGAACTTCCTGAAAGTCAGTGGTCTCAGATAGCGGACTTGTACACAATGTTGGAGTATCCACATCAAAGTCTTGCGTTGGAGCCGACGGGAATCAAGGATCCTGGCAGACCAAGAGGAGCGGTAGGAAAGAAGTGGGGAACCGAGAGAGAGATGAGCGCGTTTGAATACGCAAGGGAAGAATTAGAGAAACCATGGCATTAAACCATGTCCGGTATCCATCCTTGCAATCCCATGCATACTCTCGAAGTCCTCGTCGATCCTGCTCGTCTAAGGTGATCAATCGATCCGACAGGGTCTCTGGGGCCCAAGTGCAGTCCTCATCCCCGAATGTGACAGTGTACCCCGATGCAGAATCATTTCTGATCGCAGTAGGTGGTGTAATCGGGGGTTCGGGTATGCTTGCACATACCCGAACTGTCGCAAACATCGGTCAGGATGGTGCAACTCCCTGACCTCAAAGGACTCTAGAGGCCCCCGAAATAGACCTAACCTATACTGGGGGTCGTTGAGATCCAACTTGCCCCAGGGGTTCCACTGAACCTATGTTTTTTTTAAATGACAAACGTATTTTTAAAAATAATAATTGCATAACATATGATGAAATTACTAATTAAATAGTACTTACCTCTGCATATGTGATCTGGTCAAGGACCAGTCTGAGGGAAACTAGTCGAGCAGGATCCTTATGGTACTTGACTTTGCTGTTTTCCCGGATAGCCGCCGCCGAGGCATTCATGGATGTCAAGTCCTGCGTAGCATGACCCCGAAGACCATGGAAATACGCCCATATCCAAGCCTACAAATACCAGAATTTCATAATGTTTTATACATAAGCAAAATATACACGAAAAAAAAAAAAAACATTAAACGAAAACTACCTTCAGCAGGAGCGGACAGCCAGCAAACCCCTTGGATTGAGCACGGGAGGCCTGACACAACTGTCTGTACAGTTCAGCCAAGACGGTTGTCCCCCAAGCATAGGACCCTGTCTCATTGTGATCTACGAGGATGCTAAGGTATTTGTGCTTCACCTTCATCCGAGACTTGTCGACAAATGTCGTACTGCCTAACAGGGACAACAAGTAGAGCGAAGCAATATCACTCTCTTGCTGAGGAGTCCTGCAATTAATAACAACAAATGAATTAGTAACGTTAATCGAGAAATTATGAGAAATTCTTATAATATACGATAATTTACCTGTCCCGTATATCAAACATCTGTAATAGTCGGGTGTGGATCGTGGTGATGCCTATCTTGCCGTGGATGTTCAAACCCCCATCTGATAATTTATCACGGATTATAAATATTTAATTGAATCAACTAAAAAATATCATCAAATATAAATAATAAAATAAACTCTACGTACGTAAGCATAGCGCAGCAGCCTCCTCGATCGTAGCAAACCCGAACATCCGTTGCACATGAGGATGCACAAACCCATCTATGTCTGCCTCAGCAGATCTGACAGCTCGTCCATGGATCGGAAGCTCCAGAATCTTCAGCACGTCTAACAAGGTAGGAGCAATCTCACCAAATGCAAAGTGAAACGTGTTGGTTTCTGGATACCAACGCTCCACAAATGCAGAAATCAGAATCGGATCGATGCTGTTGTACTCGAGCCGGGGATCTGCAAGGACATGTAAGTGGCTCCGCTCAACGAGCTGCCACCATGACCCAGGCACATTAGATTTATGCCTATCATACTCCCTGAAGAAGTCCTTGCGGGTGTATATATCCAACACCCTCTTCAGCTGATGTACGAAAGAGAAATTAATGAATTAGAAAAGCGTGTGGATCGTTTTACCTCACAAATTCATTTAGAAAACAACGCATACCTTCGATGAGGGCGGTATCACATAAGCCGGGTCATGCTCAATACGCTCTGCAAGAGACGACGTCTCAGTCCATATCACCGGAGCAATGTGGGTGCTGTAATCCACCAAAAGCCGTGAACTGAGAGGACCTCCAGGATGCCCCACATAATCTGCATCCCCTGGAACCGGTACAGCTAAGCCCGGATCAATGTGCTGAACAGGCTCCTGAACAGGCTCCTGAACAGGATCCTGAATGGGCTCCTGGAGGTCTGGCTGATCCTGAATCTCCTGCTGATGATCCTCTGCAGAAGGAGACAATGATCCAACTGGAGATGGCTCACGCAGAGGTGATCCCTCATAGTAATCATCATGCATCTGCGCCTCCAAATCTCCTAGATCTGCAACCTCTGGCTGATCTGCAACCTCGGTTGCCTCCGCCACCTCCTCTGAAAACTCCTCTGCCTCACTAACATCCAAATCATCCATCAAAGCTTTCTCTGTATCTCCTATATGCACTCCTGGAATGTCTGGAGGAGATCCACGACGTCGGGAAGCTGTGATCCCGCGTGCGCTAGGGTGACGAGGGCCCTTCTTCTTCTTTCTAACAGAACCACCCGTCGGAGTAATAGCCCTCTCTAAAGCCTATTTTCATATTTACGAATTATTATTTTATATTATTTGACATTTTTCTTTTAAATATTTAATAATGTATTAATTACTAATTTTTTCTTAGGTACGACTTATTAATAATTTATTAAGACGCTATTTAATCATGTATTAATTACAAATTAATTCATTTCTTAGTAAATAACAACTAATTAATATTATATTAATAAATATTATTTAATATTAAATCTTTTTCTTTTACAAGTTATTTATCGAATAACGTGAAACGATAAATAACGACTAATTATTCTTTAAATCGTTATTTATCGAATAACGTGAAACGTGAAACGATAAATAACGACCAATTAATAATATATTAATAAATATTATTTATTAATATAATATTATTTTCTTTTAGCTAAACGATAAATAACGACTAACTAATATTATATTAATAAATATTATTTACTAATTAATCTTATTCTTTAAATCGTTAATTATCGATTAACGTGAAACGTTAAACGATAAATAACGACCAAATAATATTATATTAATAAATATTATTTATTAATATAATATTATTTTCTTTTACCTAAACGATAAATAACGACTAACTAATATTATATTAATAAATATTATTTACTAATTAATCTTATTCTTTAAATCGTTATTTATCGATTAACGTGAAACGTGAAACGATAAATAACGACCAATTAATAATATATTAATAAATATTATTTATTAATATAATATTATTTTCTTTTAGCTAAACGATAAATAACGACTAACTAATATTATATTAATAAATATTATTTACTAATTAATCTTATTCTTTAAATCGTTAATTATCGATTAACGTGAAACGTTAAACGATAAATAACGACCAAATAATATTATATTAATAAATATTATTTATTAATATAATATTATTTTCTTTTAGCTAAACGATAAATAACGACTAACTAATATTATATTAATAAATATTATTTACTAATTAATCTTATTCTTTAAATCGTTATTTATCGATTAACGTGAAACGTTAAACGATAAATAACGACCAATTAATAATATATTAATAAATATTATTTATTAATATAATATTATTTTCTTTTACCTAAACGATAAATAACGACTAACTAATATTATATTAATAAATATTATTTACTAATTAATCTTATTCTTTAAATCGTTAATTATCGATTAACGTGAAACGTTAAACGATAAATAACGACCAATTAATATTATATTAATAATTCATTAATAAATCTTTTTTTAATCGTTATTTAAACGTTAAACGATAAATAACGACTAATTAATAATTTATTAATAAATAACAAATAATATTAACGTACCTCGTGGATCGAGAGCATCTTTTCCGACGATATCGAACGGGCCCGTTTTTCCGCACCGCCCCGATCACGACCACCCCGAGCTCCACCCCGACCACCACCCCGACCACCACCCCGACCACCACCTGCTCCACCAGCTTCACCTCCAGCCACCTCGACGGCGCCACCAACCTCCTCCCCTCCACCACCAGAGCCCTCGCCAGCGCCACCGACCACCGCAGCCGCAGCCACCGCAGCTCCATCACCCCCCCCTTTTCTTTTTCGCCGGATTCCTCTTCCGCCCTACTCCTCCACCTCGCACCCTTGCGCCACCAGCACAAATACGGACGGGAGGGAGAACAGACGAAGCCGCAGCCTCCACCGTCGCCTCCACCACCGCCGCAGCCTCCACCGTCGCCGGATTCGAGGTTTTCCCCATTTCTTCGGATTGCATGATTCCGAGTGAAATTGAAGAAATTGATTGAGGGATTTGGATTGTATGAGAAAAACTAGTCGAATGGGATAGATTTGGGGAAGAAAACGAGTGAAATAGGAGAAGAATGGACGGCGGCGATATTTAGGTTACGAATTGAACAGTAGCAGCTTCAGACGAGAGGAGGAAGAAGAAGCGAGGCGGAGTTTTATATCCTGGGCGTACGCCCATTTTGGGCGTACATACCATTTTTCAGTTTTCCACCGTATACGTATACGTATACGTATGTTCGAGAAAATTGCAAGGTACGCCTACGCCCATTTTGGGCGTACGAGAATGTAGTTTAAAAAGTTTCAAAATGTAGTGCGTATAGTCTCTTCGTTATTTTATCCATCCTTCAACCTAAATACGGAGTAATACTCTATTCATTTCATTGCAGCCATTTGATCTGGTTTCAAAATAATGGTCATCTCGACAAAAAGTATGACAGCTTATTTGGCATACGAGATATCTGTATCGATTTAGGCGTAAGATATGAAATATCGGATATGATTTATTTAACTTACGCCTAATGAGATAGATTAGAAGACCTTAAAGATTAATCCAACCTCAATTGAACATTGAGGCTCTGACTGAAGTCATCAATAATTTACCCTCTGATTGTGTGACTTTGACTACCCGCTTGTTGACTTATTCGTCATGTCCTCTACTTTTTCACCGAACGAGACAGAGTCCTATGTGGCTCAATGCAGTCTGATGCAATCCTGCGCGGTGATATCACGTTGTCATCTCGACCTTCGGCTTTGATGTTCATAACCCGATTTCATGCCTCGATGATTTAGTCCAACTCAATGTTCAAAACGAGTTGCAAGTCATGGGGCCGCGTCCTATATTCCTTCCCTAGAGCGCGGTTTAGTGTTTTCTGATGCCCAAAGTCTTGTGAGTTTCTCGGAAATTTCCAGTCGAAATTTGTACTTGATCAACAATCTTCTATTTCCTTGTTCTCGGAGCCCAAAGTTTCAGTATATCCTCTTTCGGAAGGTGAGGATGGTTCAGGGAACACCACCTTCTTTGAAGATGGGGCGCAGCGAATTAGGAGCTGGGTATTGCTTGGTTGCCTCGCTGCATAATGGGCTTAGGGTTTAGGGTTTAGGGTTAAGGGTCTATTGATGTTGAACCGGGGTTTTACTTAGACTTGGCCCCACGTTCTCTAATGGGCTCCACACAGACAATATAGATATAGATATGAAAAAGACAATGGAAGGAGCAACCAGCTGAAAAAGTAGTTCAAAGCCAAGGAATTACGATTCAAATGATCTTTATAAGAAACAAAGGATTCGTTACACAATCAAAGAACAATGCGAAATTGAACTGTTGTAGTCCTTTTTTTTTCTTCCATACGCAAGATAGCGAAGGCATATCTGTTCTTGATTGCAACTGATGTCAACAACAGTAAAATGAAAGTGCGAATATACTTTACAGAAATGGTGGAGGGTGTTACCATCTTCATCAGGCGTTCTACACTCTCCCATTCTGGTGAGAGACAACGCCATTAGTGTGAGCTCCCTTGAGCTTCAAATTCATCTTCTTCAAGCCCCAAATTCGGATGGTACGATCATCACTAGCAGAAGCCAACATATGTGGATTTTTCGGGTTCCAGCTCACGCAACTGACTGCTCCTGAATGCCCAGGGAGTACTAATATAAGCTCTCTTGTCGCCCTGTGCCATATATACACCTGCAATCAAGATTATTATGCACAGTGATTTTTTATGGTCACAATATACTACTTTCTGAGGCATTAAACTGAAAAGATAGAGCTACCTGTGAATCTTCACTACCACTAGCAATAAAGGATTGTTCAATTCCACCAAAGCAAGAGCGAATAACAAAACGACTGCGCTTGTGGCCCTTGTAGCTAGAAACGAGTTTTGGATCGTGTTCTATGTTCCATAGATGTATTTCTTGGTTTAGAAGATTGATGAGTAAGAATTTGTTATCCAGTGAGAGTGAAAATGACGTGATCACTTGATCTTCTTCAATCAGCGTCTCAAATTTTGCTTCCCTGTCAACCATGAGAATTGCAGTTTCTCGACAAATGGTTAAGATCTTTTTCCCATCACTGGTTATAGCCATGTCAGATATCTTCAACGTTTTCTGACCCTTCCAACATTCCAGCTCTTTTCCACCCAAATCCCAAAAGGAGATGCTTTTATCCGCGACGCCACAAATTACTCCTTTTCCATCAGGGAACCATTCACATGAAACTAGGCCAAGGCCTTGTTTTTCATAAACATGAAGACATTCACCAGAGCTAACATCCCAGCGCCTGACTACATCATCGAGTCCGCATGTAAGAATCTGTTTATCATCTTGACTCCATGAAAGAGTTGAGACAGGTTTCTCATGACCCACCAGCTTATGCTTTAGATCCAATTTTCCATCTTCCCGGACCTTAACAATGAAATTTTAATCAGGGGAAAAAAATGATTCATTGTCCAAGGGAAAATAATCGAGCAAACCAAACCAAAGACCATAACAAATAATGTATAAACTTCTGATAATTGACAATAATATACTTATACTCCAGAGGCAAGAAATATAACTATACTAAACTAAACTGTTTATGGAAAAAGTGTATCTTTAATCTAAAGAATGAGAACTCCCATAATGACTAATAGAACACTGTTTTCTTTACCAAGAATAAAAATTTAGTACTGCAAATATACCATGAAAATTAAGGGCTGTAAGCTTAAGATGACCAGATATTTGTTGAAGACTATATTTTCACTGAACTTCTTAAAAGACTATGCCCTTGAGATATTATACCTCAACCGCAAGGTACCTCATCAATATGACATAATACTTTAGGGTACCTTAATGAACCTTTTTAATTTTGTGGTTAGAAAAACATAGCACTTTACCTCCCAAATAATTGTAGATTCGTCTTTAGATGCAGAAGCCAAATACTTGCCATTATGGGAAAATTGCAGATACCAAACCTCATCGTTATGTCCTTGGAGAATCTGCACAGTTTGGAAAGGCAAAACGCAAGAACATTACATGATAAATGATATCAACTATTCAATATTATTTTTCTCTTAAAATGAACAAAATAAGTAACATGCTGGCCAACAATCAGTTTATATTATGATGGTGTGTTTAGTCATCAACAATTAGTAACACTTTTGCTATTTAATTTCATCAAAATAATTTACTGCAGGCACAAACCCTATATGAAGTTATGCACACCAATACACAATACTGATAACATCATGAAAAAGACAGAATACCTGCTTTCCAATTAATTTTCTCATCTAATTTGGAAAGGAATTTAAAATAGTTGTTCGATAAGAGATCATATCAACAAGCAACATAAGTAACAGAGATGATTGAAAGTAAGTAGGTTAATAGGCAGTGCACCAAACTTAAGCCAACATGACATTTGGCAACCACCAAGTCAATTCCTCAACTAACAGTAGACAATACTCTTGTCGTTCAAATAGAAAGTAGTAGCTTCCCTGAAGAATAGTTTTCTTTTTTCTTAATAATCTGTTCAAATAGAGAGGAAGTACTAAGTGCTACAATGTGCTCCAAACTTATGCATAGATCCTAAACTACCAGGAAATACTCAACCAGCAGTAGACAGCATCCTAGCCATTAAAAATGTACTGGTTACAGTACATTCAGAAAAACTTAAGACACTTTACAATACCCCAATAAGCACTACCAACAGAATAACATATGAAATTACATCTGAAACCCACACATATAGAGCCATGCACTTAACAAAAATACCAACAATAAGTAGTACATCAACTAGGCAAAAAAAGTAGAGAATTTTTAAAAGTGAATATGGTGTCACAGAAAGGGTAAACTTCAGCGAGAGTAAGAAGCAATCAGTCAACACTATAAACACCTCACCTATCACATCTGATGAAATTGGCAACACAAAGCAATGTTGTGCATTAGGCTCATCATCAAATCCGAGATTCATTTGGATTTCCTAAACTAAAACAAGAATCCGTTTCCCGAATATATATTGAATACCACACTTTGTCTAGTAAAGAACCTACTAAAGAACCAAATCAACATGCGACTTTCTTATTGAATGGCATCCAACACTTGATGGTAGTTCTCTTTTATGGCATACAAGTCTGTCCAGATTTCAAGCAACTTGATCTTTTACTAAATAACTTCAGATCCCATAAAAGTCTGTCCATACTTCCTGCAATATGAAAATGGCTTAATTCTTCAATAGGCTTATAATTAGAACAACTAATGTTCCTTGTTTGGCCTATTTGCGAGGAGGCTTCAAAATGATGGTGGCCCGAAATTGACTTGGCTTCGCCAAAAGGCTTACAGACAAAAAAAAGAATTGAACATTTATAGTTGTCTTATCAGCTTTATCATATTAGCCTCTTCTACCTCGAATTATATTTTCTTGGATAGAAAATTTTATCTATCAAAGGCTTCATCACTCAATGCACAAATACACATAAAGATTACCACAATCCCGGATGATGAAATGGATTTGGCTTTCACATCAAAGTCAAACATATATCATACATGTACGGTAAGTTTCTAAGTACCAACAACATGATGTTCTCTCAAACACTTGATATTCCTTACCTGTAGAGTTTGAGAAGGGATCTGACTTTTACCACATTGGTGGTCTGTGTAGAGTGACAATTCCTTATCCGAAGTATTGTGGAAAGCACAAGAACAGCGCTGGATATCAAGTGCTTGCTCAACTAGATGCTCCAGCCTTCTCTCAGGAATGATAATAGATGCTGGAAGCAACTTTTGTAATCTGTCCAGAATCCGAGACCGTGAATTTGCACATACATTGGAAGAAGCACACTTGGATTGAGAAATAATACAAGCAGCAAGCTCAGGAACTCTATCAGCATTGGTTTGAAGTGGGACAATCTCATTTCTTAGTGTAGTCAAAGCCTCCATGATTTTCTCCCTCTGGAGAAGTTCAAGGAACTTTTGTTCCAAAATTACAAAAGATGCAGATTTCAAAGTTTCATCAGATATCCCGATTTTGCGCAGGGTTATAACACTTTCATCCCATTTTCCATCCAGCACTTGCTGCATAAACAAACGCACTGTAGATGAATGTAAGGGAATTCCTGACTCCTCTTCCAAAAGAGCCCCTGATTTATCGTAGCCAAGAGAGTATAATGCCTTTGTTATGATTTTTACGAATTCTTGTTTTCTAATAAGCCCTTTTGTTCCAACCATCTCATCATCTCCTTTGGAGGATAAAGCTCGAGACATTTGATCCTCCAAAGAGCAAACAATGGAATTAGAGCACGATGAACTCCCCAGGAAGCCGTTCGATTCCTTTGGCGATTCTTTCACACGTTTTAAAGGTGGTTCACTGTCCTCAAGACCTCCCATGAAATGCCAAACTCAGCCCATATATTTCCTATAACAGGGGAAAAAAAAGCAATTATCTTGTGCCACCATATGGGGATTCAAACTAGCACAACCTAATTGCATTGCCAAGTTCAAGAAACACTCAAAGCTTGAATGATCGCCCATAAAGCAATCAAGAACGAGCAGCTAGAAACTAATAAACCCAGTAACTGATCACAAACCGACCCATCATGCAATCAGATGTAGAAACCCCTAATTCTAAACGAAAGAAATTAAGCAAAAACCCTGAATCAAAGAAAGCCCTATTCCAAATTGGAAGCTAAAGAATTCATCTAATCCTAACATCAAAAGAAACCAACCCATTTCCAAATCTTGTCCAAATTACCTTCTTGGATCATCGATACACAAAGGGCAAGTCAATTAGGGATTAGGGCATGTGCCTACTGTACCTTTTGCAGACACAGTTGCTTAAACCAACGGGGCAGGAGAAGAGGAAGTGGTTGCGACGGCGAAGTTTGAGGAATAGTAGGATGAGGATGGCGAAGATTGGAGAAAGGTAGCGTCGGTTTGGAAGCAAATGGGCTATAAACAAAGGGATTGTGGGAGAGATAGAGAGGTGGGCAAGCAAGACACCTGCAGGTTGTGCTTTGAGCAACGTAATCTCTTCTTTTTTTCTAAAATAAAAACTTAGTGATATGTTTTGGTCAATGTAAGAACTTGTAATATGTCACCCCTGCATTGTCCAAAAGAAGTTTTAAGATGATTCTACAACACAAAAAAGTCTAGATGTTAAAAATGATGAAAAATATAAAAAAAACCTCGAAATATAAACGCGCCTCGTTTTAAAATTCTTTCGAGAAGTATATTTTATACACATCTATTGTTTGTTGGTCAATATTTAAATGATTTTTCCAATCTATGTTCTAAGTTCAAAAAACAAGACCTCAAAGGTGTCTTGATTGCCCTAATTGAGCATAGGAACACACATTGTGTAATCATATACCTTGTTTTTATATGCAAATGTTGGAACTCACATTTTTTAACCTAAGTATTTCAGTTTTATGTACAATCCTTGTTTTTATCTGCAAATGTTGGAACTCACATTTTTTAACTTAAGTATTTCAGATTTCAAGTGTAAGATATTTTATGGCAATGGCTATATGCACGCGAATCGAGGCGTATATGCACGTGATTCTGTGCGCGCAACTTATGCGCACGCATCTGTGCGCAGTTCTGATGCGCATACGTGTTTTACGGGGTATTACGGGTACTTTTCGTAAATTTTCAGAGTCTGTAACAACTTGTGCGCCTAACTACTGCGCACAGGTTGAGAATCTGTGCGCCCTGTTTCTGCGCACTACTCTAACATAGTAGCCGTTGAAATCTTTGAAAAAAGTAGCCGTTAAATGTAAAAGGGTGCGCTTAGGTTCTGCGCACAGGTGCTTAAGGGTTTGGGTTTGTGCGCGGATGGTTAGCGCACGGGTCTTTACAGTTTAGAATCCATCCATTTGGACCATAACGGTCATAAATGTGCCTATATAAAGCCACAATCTCTTCGTTTCCAACAAATTCATTCAAAACCTCTTTGTTTTCCAACAAATTCATTCAAAATGTCTCGTCGTAATCAAAACTCTCGTATGTTAGAGTTGATTAATCAAAGTTGTGAAGAGAGTGATGAAGAACACGGTTGGGATAGCGGATCACAAGAATAGGAAGACGACCCGAACGACGACGAATGGTTGGATGGTTTCTTAGAAGACGAAGAGTTCGGCGACTGGGATCCGAGTGGTGAATTTGTGGTTAGTATAATATGTTAGCCTAATTAGTTTCATATGATAGCCTAATTATTTTCATATGATATCCTAATTAGTTTAAAGTAATGATTCGTATTTTGCCTTGTTATTTTGGTAGTAGTGTAATTGTCGCTCTACAATTACGTATAAGGGAAAGATTATTCGGATTATTTTAGAACCGCACAATATTGGGATACTCCGCAAGAATTGTATGAGTGGGCGAGAGATAGAGGAAAGGAGTTAGTGATAGCTTTGGTAACGCGTAATTCAAGTCCGTACCAAATAAGTATTGTGTGCGATAGATTTGGAAAACCAAGATCTGGGAGGCCAAAGGTGAACAAAGAGAATCCAGAGTTGGCTGTTCCTAGGCTTAGAAAGTCGAAGTCGAAGAAGTGTGAGTGTAGATTTCAGCTACTGGCAGTGCGAAAGAAAAACATTCCCGGGGTTGCAGGAGAAAAATGGATTTTAGGTGTGATAGAAGGTCGGCATAACCATGTGCTACTTGCTAGTTTTCATGGGAATGCATTCATGGGTCGAATGACGGAGGAGCAAGAGCTTTGTGCTAGGCGGTGGGGAGATGGAACTGGACGCAAGACGCCTAAAGAAATTATCTCTAAATTGAGGGAGAAGTACCCTGGTAATGTTACTTCAAGGAGACAAGTTGCAAACTTTTTGCAGAAGGTGAATTACGAAGATCGCGGAGAGCTAAACGTGACACAGTGGTCGCTTAAGTTTTTGCGAGACCACGACTACGTAGTTCACCCACATAGAGACACGACAAACGGAGAAGTTGCAATATTATTCTTTGCTAACCAAGAGTCGTTGCGTTTGTTGAAGAAGTACCCGTACGTGGTAATTATCGATGCGACGTACAAGACAAACAAGTAAGTCTCTACAATACCTTGGTCGATATTTAGTTCGGATAATGATATATGTTCTGTAGTGATATATGTTAATGTTTCAATAGATATGAAATGTCGCTCGTAGAGATCGTTGGATTCACCAGTACACACAAGACGTTCAACGTCGCGTATGCATTCACTAAAGCAGAAAGGATTTATCATTACACATGGATAATGATTCAATTGAAGTCATTATTCATAGATTTGGGAGTGATGCCAACGGCTATAATGACAGATTGCGAAGACGCGCTGATAAAAGGGATAAAGACTGTTTTCGGGAGCGAAGTTCAACATCTGTTGTGTTGGGTGCATATCAAACACAACATTGAGGCACATGCTTCGACCATCCTAAAGAGACAAATTAAAGTGGAAGCCTTTGCAGGACAATGTTGGGGACTATTTTGCTCAGCTACTGAAGAGACCTATGAACTGCGGCTCGAACAGTTGAAGAGATCTTGGAAGAGCGGCCTTGTGGGATACGTCGAGAGAACATGGCTTAATCCTCACAAGACAAGTATAGTGAGGGCTTGGACAGATCATAAGCTTCATTTCATTACGAGGACTTCAAACAGGTAAATATTGATATTTTTTAGTTAAAGACGATTATATCATAACGGCGTACTTTCTGAACTTACCAACTTAACTGTTTTTTAGAGTTGAAGGGATGCACAAGGTTTTGAAAGATATTATTGGTTCCAGCAGAGGGGGCTTTAACAGAGTGATCGTACGGATCCATCATTCAGTACTCCTTCAGATTGATTCAATTAGGGCGAGCATGAACATGTCTCTCTCCAAACGACCAACTGATTTTGATGATCCAAACATGCATCCGCTTGGAAGGGCTATTTTTTCCCGACTATTCTACAAAGTGTCATACAGGTGTTTTGATCATTTGTTGGCTACTTATGAGATCATGTTGACGGGGAAATTTCCTGAACAATGCACCGACCATTGGGTGAGGAACTGTCTTGGGTTGCCGTGCGTCCATCAAATTGCACACGCTATCATTTCAAACACACCCCTGATTGAGGATGACATTCACCCGTTCTGGAGGGATTTGCATTGGGATGACACTCCTGAAACAGAAGACGACCCAAATCTGAAGGTCCGAATGAACATTATAGAGTTGCGACTCCATGAAATGTTCACCAAGTTGGAACTTGGAACCTTGAAGAAAAGCACGGCATACCAGCTAGGTGAGTTGTATCACGACTTGGAGCATCCTGAACTAACTACCTTGAAAGAACCGACAAATGTGAGAAGAAAAGGCAGGCCAAAGGGTGCAAAGAACAAGGATAAGGAGGAGGTTGACAGTGAAAATGACAAGGAGGATGACATAAAACAAGAAGATATGGAGCAATATGAGATGGAGGAGGCAAAGCAGAAATCAAAAGGAAAGAAGAGTACAGGAGTAAGACGGCCAGGTCGTCCTAAAAAGGAGGAGGATGACAGTGAAAATGACAAGGAGGAATCGAGAGAGAAGAGTTATTTTGAGCACAAACAAGAAGAGCTGGAGAAGTATGAGAAGGAGGAGGCAAAGCAGAAATCAAAAGGAAAGAAGAAGGCAAACAATACAGGAGCAAAACGACCAGGTCGTCCTAGAGAGCAAACAACGACATCACTTCCCGTGGTCATTGAGGCCGAGGAGTTGCATTCTCAACCCATGCCCGACCTATCACAGCCTGAAGGATCAAACTACACTGACTTCGATCAGTGCCCTGAAGAACTTGGTGTTCCTCTCATTCATAGGGGGGTTGACTTCGGCATTGACAATTTGGATGATTTTTAGCTTCCATACATCACAGATGTTAGACAGGTACGTTCTGACGGACATTGTGGTTATAGGTCGATGGCCTTACTTCTGGGAAGAAAAGAACAAGAGTACGGAAACATTCGGCGTGAGCTGGTAACGGAGCTGCTTCAGAACCGAGAATTGTACGAGCCTATTCGTCGTCGTCTTCATCCGGGTACTTGGGAGGATCTTATTCTCCAAGTTAACCATTGCAGAAGCCCTTGTTCAGAACTGTACTGGTTGCACTTTCCACTGATGGGCTTAGTGTTTGCCACCCTATACCAAGTTGGCCTCGTGTTATTGTGTTGGGATGCTCCGACCTTTTGCTTACCGCTAAGGTGTAGAACAGAAAACGCTGATCCTCCACGACAGATTTTCGGCATGGCACACGTAGGCAACTGTGACCACTTCATACCGGTAAAGTAGACAATTGTACTTGATACTTGTGTAATCATAGTTTTTTGTTTAATATCTTAAGTCAATTGTGTTTATATAGGTGGCGTTGATGGTTGGTTCGCCACTACCGCATACTCCCGGTTCGTGGAAGAAACAAGTAGATCCAAACATTCAATGGTGGGAAGAAACATTTGGGGACAATTTGAGGATGTATCGAGAGTACCGCATTTCAAATGGTCGGGCACCAGATCCATTCATGTATAAAGGAGGGACCGAACCCGTTCACATATCTGACTGAGTGAGATTGTCATGTAATAATTAGAAGACGCATTGGAATTTCTTAGTTTGTAATGCCTTGGTTTTTAATGTTTCGTTAGTTAAGTGGTTGTTTTAATCGTTAGTTCGTTGTTGTAATTGTTAGTTAAGTGGTTGTTGTAATCGTTAGTTAAGTCATTGTTGTAATCGTTAGTAAACAAGCATAGCACTAGACAAAGAGAAGTTGAGAAGGGACAACCTATAAAGATCCCCAACCGATATTGGTTTCGATGTTCGGATTTAGCAAAATGTACGAACTAATAAGAGTTTGGAAACTGGTTATTAGTTGTTACATATTGCCGACTCCGAACATCGAAACCAATCATCGGTTTGGGGATCTTGATAGGTTGGTCTTCCTCACCATCTCTTTGTGTGGTGTTGTTGTTGAAATTTGTATTTCGTTTTCAAATCAATATAGTTTTTCACGTCTTGTTGTTCAGATTTGTATTTGCATTATTGTTCGGAGTCGTTTTGAATATTCAAACAAGCAAAACATAAAATTTAAAACCATCACACAAGAAAAAGGCATACATAAAACATCAATCGTACATAAAACATCCATCAAACAAAAACAGAAGTCGAGCGTCTAATCCTGAGTCTCCTGAGTATAAGGCGGAGCATCTTCCCGAGGCACATCACCCTGAGTCATATCATCTTGGTGCGCATCCTCCTGAGTCGTATCATCCTGAGTGTCGCATCCACTCCCCTCGCCCCTCTCATGAACAGAATCTTGGAAAACAGGAGGTGGTGGTGGTGGCATTCGCGATGCACGTGGGGGAGATGGTGCCAAAGGTGCCTGAGGTGCCTCTAAGATTGCAAGCCAACCACGAATCACATCTTCAGTGGCCCAAGGTCGATCCGACATAGGGGTGTCTAGAAAAGAGTGCATCATGGCTTGAAGGATCTGACAACGCTGCAAACAAAACGTAAATTTAATCGTTAGTTAAGGTCTAAAGCTAAGTTTTGTACAAACTTTATAAAATTTAACATACCGCTAATGCATCGATAGGCACCGGGGTATATCCATAGTGAGGCGGGCGATCATGTCTCTCAGAGGATGGATCGACGACGGGATGTGAGAACTCGTCCAACCAATCCATATAGTCATCAGACATCTTCCATGCTGGCTCTGCAACCGGCCCATCCAGATCGATCAGAGGCCTCGGCTCTGCGTCTCATGCAAGAAGAAGCTCAGGTGCATAAACGACGTCATACCTCGTGCAACCCATGGGCCTATTAAATGACAACGGCTGAATGGGTGGGTCGGGAACGGGCTGAGCCCGCCCAAACTGCCGCAGGATCTCCTAGGGTTGTAGGCCTCATGAAATTTCCAGATGCTCAATACGCCCTCAAATCTCGTAGGAGAAACCTCTGGTGAGTTGAAGTCCAAATCTCTCCATGACTGCCAGTTAACCTGAAACAAATAACAAGCCAAATTAGACACGTATTGCGGTAATGAAATAAAAAATATAAGAAATTAAATCCAAACCTGCTCATATCTCATGTTGTCGAGCATGCGACAGATGGCAACCAAACGCCCAGTATCCGAGCTAAGTGGTGTATACAATCCTACAGCAGCATCTCCATGGGCGAATGCAGGGTTCGTGACAAAGTGATCACGAAAATGAGGAAAGTATGCCCAGATCCAGCACTACATATAAACAATTACAAATTATTAGTAAAACTACGTGAATAGTTAAGAGTTATTCACCAAGACGTTAAAGACAAGATCTTACCCTCAGAAGAATCCCACACGAACCAATGGTTGCCGTCTCGACTCTAGATGCAGACCCTAAATTGCGATACACTAACGCAAGTATGCCGGCTCCCCATGCAATGTCCCCTGTACGATCATGGTTGAGAACAAGCGCCGCGTACTGGACCTTGACACCCTTTGTCGACCTGTCCACCAAGACAGTCGAGCCCAGAAGCAAAAGGAGATACAAAGTGGCAATGTGATTCTCATTCCTGACTGGCGCATCAAACAAAACTTCCAACCGAGCATTGAGGGCACCGAAATGAATGCCACCTGAGCTATAACATGCCTTCATGTCATCAGCCTCCTGACCCATAGCGTCCGCAAGCGCCGCATAGATCTGGTCATCTGTCATAGGTGAATTGCAGCTACGACCATGTATACGGACTCTGAGGATCTGCATCACGTCATGTAGGCAGATGGTCATCTCAGCAAATGGCATGTGGAAAGTGTTGGTCTCTGGATGCCACCTCTCCACAAAAGCAGAAATCAATGCAGCATCGATCTGAGACGCTATGCCCACTCGGCGCAGCTCTGTCAGCCCAGAACGCTCAGCAAGCCTGAACCATGTACCCTCCTCAGCTGAAATATGATGCTCATAATCATGAACCTGTGCAGATCTGTACATCACCCTCAGGAGCTTCCTAGCCTAAATAAGTACAGAAAATAAATTGCGTCCGGTTAGTAAATATGAAACGTATAACTTATTATAAGCATTCAGATCAATGTTATTGAACATACCGGATCTAACGGAGCCGCATCAGCCTCGGCCTCATCCCCGTCCCCATCCTCTGGCTCATCCTCTGGCTGAATATCTCCTACTCGTCGTCTCTGCCTGGGACGACGATCACCTCTAACTGGAGCCGCAACCTCCTCAACAACAACCTCCTCAACTGCAGCCCCCTCAGCGACTCCCTCAGCAGCAACACCCTCACCACCAACTCCCTCAGCACCCTCCTGGCCTCTCCCTCTACCTCTCCCTCTCCCTCTCTCACCACCTCGGCCTCTGCCTACAGCACCCTCACCACCACCTCGGCCTCTGCCTCGGCCTACAACTTCCCCCGCACGGGCACGCTTCCTAACCTGCATCGGGGGCACCAATGGTACATCGGGAGCAGGCCCTGGAAGAGGACCACGCGACCATATCCATCTCGCTATATGCATCTCATAAGAACACAGTAGGTGAGGCGCACGTGGACGACAAATGTCCTGCATCGAGTCCCCGAGCCAAGGAAAATAGGTCGCTACGGCATGGTCATCGTCGTCTAAATCTCCCGACACTGGCTCTGAAGATGCGACTGGCTCTGCAGATGCGACCGTAGGAGGAGAAGATGTCGACGTTTCTGCATCTGTCACTGCAGGTAAATCCTGCTCTGTATGCTCTGAACTGCGAGGTACAACATCCTGAAACAGAGGTGCGTCGTGGATATCATAGTCATCTGTGGTCACCTGCGCCTGTACTGGTGTGGGTTCGATAGGGTCGAACGCAGTAAGATATCGACCAGGATAATCTACGTCGTCATGGAAATCTCCTGTCTGTCCATCTATCTCCATATGCAAACCATCTATCTCCTGCTGCTGCAGCTGTGCCTCGTCGTACTCATTCTCTGGCTCACGACGCTCAGGTGATCCGGTGCCGAAAAATCGTCCGAGGGCCTCAAACTCTAATCGCACACCGGCTGCCACATCATGTCGACGTGGAAGCCGTTCCGCTACTGGTGCGGGCATCGTGTTGCCCGTCTGATCCATGACGGCTTGTATAGTCTACATGTTTTTACATTTTTAGTATGACTAATTCATACTAAAATATTCGGAAATAATTTGCAACTTCGTAATCAAATTCGAGTCTTTATATCTACGAAAACTAAATTATTTAATAGGAATTGTTAGAAATTTAACAATTAAGTCATAACTAGTTATGACTGTTAAGTTTCTAATATTTAATTCATAATTACTAAAAAATAAACATCTCAACTAATACGAAATAATAATCACTACTATTACTAAAAAATTACAATTAATACGAATACATAATAATTCGATTAATGCATAATAATCTGGAACTTAATCGTAATTATAAAAAATTACGATTAATAAGAATTCTACTCGTAATATTTAATTCATAAAAAACTGAAATTTAATCGTAATTATGAAAAATTACGATTAAATTACAATTAATACGAATTCTAATATTTAATTCATAAAAAACTTAAATTTAATCGTAATTATTACAAAAAAAAATTACAAATAAATTTCCAAAATTAAATACGATAAATATTTGAAAAAAGCGGGTTTAGAAATTTTATACCGAATAAAGCTCGTGCGGTGTCTCTGGATCCGTAGTCGTCGTCGCTGGAACCCGAGTCGCCGGAACCCTAGCCCTTGCCGGAATGTTCGCCGGAATAGTCGCCGGAGGAGCATTTGCCGCTGCCAACGCCGCTCGAGTCGCATACCGCCGACCGCCTCCATCCACCAACGCTTCATCGTCGGACAAGGTCGCCGGAGGTGGCTCCGTTGGGACGGAAGTCGCCGGAGGTGTTGGGATTTGGACGGAAGTGGTGTGGTCGGGACCGGAAGAATGAGGGGGTTCAGAATCCATTGACGGAATTGTGTTTAGACGAGGGAAACGCTCGGAAATGGAAAAAAGGTGGTCGGCGCCGTCGAGCGTAAAAACGCAGAAAAGAAGAGAAAGAAGGAAGAAGAAGAAGCTGCGCAGGGTTTAAAAGACCCTGTGCGCATAAGAACTGCGCACTAATCCTGTGCGCACAAGTTCAACGCACACATTCGGGAATCCGAAACGTCGTGCGCTGAACTTTTGCGCATTATTTCTTCTGTGCGCTTTTGTCCTGCGTACACATTTGTCAGACATCGTCAGGATTTTCACATTTATCCCGAAAATACCCTTGTGCGCAAGAAAACTGCGCACCAACCTATGCGCATAACATCTGCGCACCAAATCGCGTGCATATAGAGAAAAAGTCGCGTGCATATAGGCGTTTCGTATTTTATAACCTTTCCAATCCGAGCTAAATGATGTATGTCACTCAACTGTTCCTACTTGCTTTGGCTTTGTTTGGTAGATCAGTTTATAAACTGATTTTGGGTTATAAGCTGTGTTTTTTTGGAAAACCTGGTTTTGTGAGTTTAGATATTTGTGCCAATTTAACTTTTTCTCCTTTTATTTGGAAAAAAATATTTTTTTAGGTGTCTTCAAGCACAGCTTCTATCATCCTCAAGCCTTCCGAGCACTGTCTTGTTTCCCCTCTTTCTTCTCTTGATCTCTTCCTTTCTCGGTCTTCCGATCTTTGTCCCTTTGTAGGGTTTTTTTGACTCCATTCTGATCAGTACATGTCGTTCGAGAATTCGTTTAAATTTGCTCATTTGATCGTCAGTCCTGTGAGATCTTTGAGAGATTGGTGGTAATGGTGATCGAATTTCCTCCAATCGGCAACGACACAACGCTTGGTGAGTGTTTACTCTGCCCTTTACTGTGAGTTTGTTATTTTTTGTATAATTGTATGTATGCATGTGTTTGAGCAGTGAAATTTTCTTAGGGTTTGATTTGATTTTGGTTGAAATGAATAGATTTTGTTTTGGTTTGTTGATTGAATTGGTAATTGGTTGAAAGATGAGATAGATTTTCTTGCAATAGATAGTTGGATGGAAATTTGAAATGCAGAATTGGTTTTCAATTCTTTGTTTGCTCCATGAATTTCATTTGAGGCCAATTTCTAACGTAATTGAAAACACTGAAGTGTATTTTTGTTTGTGAAATGAACAAGAAGAAGTCAAAAGAAGGTATTGTGATTTTGGGTTTGATGAGAAAGGTTCAGAAAATTATGAAAAGTAGAGCAAACAAAATGCATAGCGTTAGAATTCAAGGAAATTGAAATTTTGTTGTATCCATTTCAGTCATTAATTTCTTGTTGTAAATGCATCACACTTTTATTAGTGAATTGTTGTGGACGAGAAGTCGAGAACTATGAATTTTCCTTCTCTTTCGATATATGAATATCATTATATCATTTCATTATTACTTGTCGAATACAAATTCTCTGTATGCTAAATCCTCACAGAGCCTTATTTCTCAGAAGCAATTCTTCTATATTATATATTATTATTAGTTTCAATTTTCATAAGCCTAGAACATTTTGACTCACTGAATGTTGCTCTTGTTTAGATTTGTTATATAAAAAATCATATATGATGTACAACTTTATATTATGCAATACTTGAATTTTTTTGGAAGAGTATTGTTTTTTAGCTCTAAAATTAAGATTTCCTGCATAAAAAATGGGGCAGTAATGCAGTATTGTTCTTAAGTTAAAGACAACATGTTAAATTTTCTTTATCTTTCTGAACAAGAGCAACTATCATGTGCCTACCTTTTCATGATATTGATGAGGCGTCATCTTTACAACATTATATATCATTAACTATATGGACCTGTCTGTATTTAGGATACAAAATGTCGTAATGAGTGTACATGTGATTCACCAGAGATACAAATTTGCGGGGTATGTTAAAAAGTTCTTCACTGACTTCTTAGATTATATGGAATATTTCAGCATTGGACTTTCTGGATTTCTAGTTTCTATCTCTGAATTGTCATTTGAAATTTGTGCCTCTTATTTTTCTGCAGCTGAAAGCAAAACCAACTACTCCTATACATATATTAGCTCTTGATTCATGATCAAGAAAGGAAATCAAAAGATTTTGTTGTATGCCAGAAATGATCAGTCGAAGTCACATTCAATAGTAATATACATAATCACATGAAGACTTAAATATGTGAAGATTTTTTGTTCTTAACAAAATCTATCTCATCTTTGTCTTGAGAAGACTTAGTATGTGCATATTTTGTTTTGGTTTTTTTATGAGCCAAATAGATAATTCGTTGAAAGTTGGTTTATTTGAGAAGACTTAATTTGAATCTCTTTGTCTTGGATATGTTTTATTTACCAGGATGATCAATAGAGTGTATATTTCGATAGATTTGTATGCTTTCATGCTGAAAAGTTTACTTGATATCTCTTAGTATGCATATTTGCTTATTTTGTGTGTTATGTACTTAGTTTTCCAAGAAATACATTTTGATTGGTGTCTTTGGTGTACTTCTATCTAAATTCTCATTTTTATTCTTCTTAATAGAAATGAGTTCATCTTGATGATCATCTATTTGGCTCATAAAAAAACATGAATTTCAATATTGCCTTCTCAACTTTTACAGGAATTTGCAATAAAAGACACGTGGATGACTAGCAAGGAGGGGAAGAGAGATTGGGAAACAGCGTGGATGACTAGCAAGGATTGGAAGAGAGATTAGAAAACGGCATGGATGATGAACAAGGATTGGAAGAGAGATTAGGAAACGCTTATCTAGGATTTAGATTCTTAATTATTTGATCATCCAATTGTTAAAACTCTCATTTATATTTGATAAATGAAAATCTTCTTTGTACTATATATAGTCTTCTATGCAGAACAGATATAATAATCTTTTCATCTCGAGTATCTTCTACCAAATTGAAAAATCAAAGATTATATCAAAATATGGAAGTTCAAATATAGTATATAAGTGTTACATATTACATTTGCAACCCTGATCAGATAACAAGTAAAACTAGCTAGTTGTTTAATAGGAGTATCTTTTGTCATTACCTATTATACAATAAGAGAAAACATACGATTCCTGGAAATGCTATTACTAGCGACGGGAAACATATTCTAGCATTGACGCAGCTATTTGATTTCGAACAACAGACATTACAACACGTTGTTCCATGGGTGCCATATCTTCTAGGGGCACTTGTTCATCATGCGGCTATCGTTGTTCCCTATGCCGCACTTCAGAAAGCATTTGTCTAGGAAACCTTACTGCCTGATTAAAATGAGCATCATTCCTCTTGTGTAATCGTATGTAATTGTTAAGGGCAAAGAACGCCATAATAATGTCTATCTAGGTTTCCAATGGAAAAGGAGGCATCTCGTGCAACATCACGTGGACCTACATTTTCAAATTCAGTCAAGTGGTATCGACCATCAGGGTAAGGTGTTAAAAATCCAAGCCTGTCTGGATATCCTTTGTCTGCCACGTAGAATTTTCCTTCTGGCGCAACCGGAAATAATTGTTTGTGATTATTCAACACCTCATTAAGGACTTTAGAATCGTGTGCCGATCCCTCGTATCCCACAACAACAAATGTGAAGTGCAAGTCAAAGTCACAAGTAGCCATGACATTGAAAGAGCACCATCCCTTCCGATTTCGATATTTTTCACTCTCGCTTTGAGGAACACAAGCTGATATGTGGGTTTCATCGATTGCACCGATACAGTTCTGCAATTATGGTTACAATTTTTGATTAGTTAGGATATTACAACAGTGTACAAGTGTTGAATTCAATAGTGGATTGAAAAAACATACCTGAAAATATGGATAGTATCGTCTGTCATTCATTAGTAGTTGAAACTGAAAATGTTGGATCGAGTGGACGAACAAAGTCTTGTACAAGCCCGCTGAAGTTTCTTGACCGACCAACTATGCACTCTAGGACCTCATGAAAAACATAACTTATTGTCCATCCAGAATGTTTGAATATTGCTTGTGCATCTCGATTTGTCCGATGGCTCGCAATCACAAATAGAAATATGCCCACCTTTTCCAGCGCTGAAATATTCGTATCTCTAAGGTCATAGTTATTTTTCAAGTCCTCACACAGAGATAGGAGAACATGTGCTTCCATTCTTAATAAATTCATACAAATGTCTTCAGGGACATCCAAGATGCACAAGAAAGACATTAAACAAGAAAACAACTCTTGTATCCGGTTCACTTCTTCATCTGAATGTCTTGCTGAACTCGCAGTAAAGCCAATCTATCTTCATCTTTAGGGATTGCCATGAACATATTCCTATGGTTTTCGTCAAGCAAAAAGTGCAGCGCATAGCCCATCAAATCACTTCCACTATCAATCTCACTATCATTCACCAAACGATACCAATTCCTCAAGGGCATCAGCCACAGACACTGAAGTATTTGTTTTTGGAGGTGGACTGTAGCACACACTACCGGGTGGGGTGAAGGATTTCTTCGCTACAGATAAATATTCAGCAATTTGTTCTCTCAGACTGCTAATGTGATCTAGTGCAATATCTTGCTTAGAAGTGAACCTTTTCTGCCGCTTTGGTTGAGATGCAGATCCTACCACAGGACTGGACGAATTACCTTCAATAGGGCAAGAACCTTCTGGTTGACCAATCGAAAGCGCAGCGGGTGGACTTGTACCAAATTCAGTCTGATTCCCATCACCACCAGAAGCTCCCTGAGTTTCACCAATTCCTTCCATCTCAATTTGAGCATTTTCAATTCGAGCTTCTAGAGAACACACCATACTAGGCATCACCAAATGTTCACTTGTAGCCATCGAGCCATCAAAAATTTGAGCATATAAATCCTCTACCTCCTTCGGGATACCAGAATTCCTAAATTTTTTATAATCTTTGTTATCTTGCATCCATTTACCAAAAAATAAGGTTAGAAGTTAGAAATATGGATATTTGACTATGGAAATCCTACTAACAATATATCTTACCTTTATTTTCCTTTCCCACCAAAGGGCATCTGCTTGAATGAAACCTGTGAGAGGATCTATTCTAAGACCAGTTTCACCCTTTAATAAAAAATTTCCAATGACTATACTCAGTCCTCATCGTTGACAACTTGTTGTGAAGTACGTCTTTTGTCACTTGCAGTCCAGTTTCCTTATTAAATTCTTCTACTATTTCAGGCCACTTATAGAATTGTTTTGACGAATGAGAAAACTTCCAATTTGCTAATATGCGGAGGAACAAAAGCTTCTCCGCCTCAGTCCAAGTATGAGATTTATCTGATCTTGACCTCTTTCCAGGTGATGCCATTGCCTAACAAATAATTTGTATAAATCAAGTACATGAGAACAACTAGACACTATGCTATTTCATGCGTCTGATTATGTGATACTATAGAAGCTAAAAACAATACCATTTCATAACTAAAAATTATAATTATTGTTGGTAAAGACAAATAACTTCACTTATCCACTATACACTATCTAAGAGGAAAGAAGATGATGAGGAAAATACAAGTCAATATTGTAGAAGCACTTAAATATAATTTTAGGCAAGACAAATACAGAGTAAGATGATACTCATATGTTCAGGAAATCAAAATTTGCCAACTTACAAGATGGAGAACTGATTCTGTAATATGATAACTCTGATTAACCCCACATATGAAATTAATGTATATCAAGAAGCAAGTATATGGTAATGATGTACATCAGGCATGATCAATATAAAGGATTGATCTTGGGTTAGTAGCCAATTTTGAGTATATAGTGACCAGACCACTATAGCTACTACACAGTTTACACGAAGTAATTTACCACTATATACCCCACTATTTCCAAATTCAATATGATTTTAGACCACATGAGCTAATCAAAAGAGTCAGAACATATCAATCGACAATCAATTATTTTAACAATTCAACCATACAAGTTAAATACTTCCAATTCAGACTGTTGCCTCAACTCTATTTGATGACTATTTAACCTGTGTACCATTTTCAAATCCAGAATATTGTCTCAGGTCTATATGCGAAAATTTCTTCTATCAACTATACCCATTTGAGCTGCCTAGATTATACAAAAATGGAGATCTATAAACATACCCGACGGGTCGACGACGACGAGGTTGAGACTTGATAGTTGATGTGATTGACTGCGAAAACGTTGAGAAATTTGTGGCTTCTCTGTCCAGCCTCCAATCAGATCGAACCCACAAGCCAAACTGACCTTGAGTTGCTTCACACCTTCCAAGTGACGCGAATCAATTTAGCACTTGGCCTCCAATCCTCTCGTTTGCAAAAACCCTAATGTGTTTACTGATTATTGCCAAACGAGTTTTTTCAGATAAACATTTCTTTTAAATAAATATTTTTTACATCACCAAACGTGTTTTTCAACAAAAACTAGTTTATAAACTACAATCAATTTATAAACTGATTGAACAAACAGACCCTTTATGCATGTCAAATTCCACACTTTATTACAATCTCAAATCTCAAGCACTGCTACACAAAAACCTAATCAGAGTAATTACACCATTGACCAAACCCTAGAAACTACAGAGTGCAAATCATGCAAACAACGTACATGAAAACATGGATGCACTAGTATATAAAAATTCATGGGTTTGAGAAAGTAATGGTAATTAGGACTCATTAATGTTTAAATTTAATTTTTTTCTTTTTTTTTCTATTTCTCATTATCCAATGATAATTGAGACTTATTAAATATCTAATAAAACCATAATTATGTGTTTAACTGGTTAGTATTTCCACCATTTTCATCTTTTTTTTCTTCGCTCTCCACCTTCAATCCGTATGACGATGAAGAGAAATCTGAGCAATGTAAACGACTATGTGATTTTGGTACAAGAGATATTCAATTCATTTTATTATAATTTACTAAAAAATACATATATGAAAAAATACATTAAGTATATGAATATAGACAAAAATAAAAAGTGTTTGGCTCGCGAAAAGCGCGGGTAATGACCTAAAAAGTTGTCATTAAGTCGTCATTTCTATGTGGCCTCTTGAATTCCTCTTCTAATTTCAACTTTTGATTTTCTGACTTCTCCGAATGAGATTTCGTATTGAATTCTCTCATCAAGTCGTCGTTACTCTTCTGCATATTGTATTTCGCCGTTACTCATGGTTATTGTCAATTTGTAATTGAACCAATCAATTTGCTATTTTTATCACTTCTATTGTTCGTTTATTTTTGTGTTAATGTCTTGATCTGCAGGTTAGATTTGCTTTGACCTAAATTGGATAAAATATGCCCTAAAAAAGATTATAAATATATAATTAGCCCAATTCAGTTTTGAGACGAAAAACCGTAATTACCCCGCGCTACGCGCAGGGGTCCGATTCTAGTGTTAAGAAATAAAGGGTGGACATCCATCATCAATCCTTATGAGAGAGAAGACCCTCATTGAAGTAGCATAGTGACCAATGTCATGCAAGAAGATATGTTTATACAATTAGTTAATAATAATTTTATAATCGATTTTGACATATGTTTTATAATTTATAGTATTTTGTATTGTTACCTCAATAAATGTCTATAATAATAAAAAATGGTCACATCATTGATAAAAAAAATTATGTTATGAAAGAAATTTGTTTGCAAAATTTATATGCTTATTCATTGGTTCACTATCTATTTTTTGATGAATAATTAATATTGAGTTTTATTAAGTTCTTGTTATTTTTAGCATGATTAAATTAAATATTTATAGTTTTATATCGGTTTTAAATTTCATTATATATCGAAATTCAAATAGATGAATATTAGTTAGAAATATTAAGTTTATCATGTACTATCACCACATCGACTACGAATCCAGCCTTCAATTCCACTGCTTTGATATCACAATCCATTTTAGAGCTCTCTCTTTCCCCACTTCATTGCTGCAATCTTCTTGCTTCTGGAATCGACTCCATCTCCTGCGTTGATATCACAATCCCGAAAAATGGAAGACCTGGATTCAATCACCCCAGTTTGCTGCATTCTTCTTGCTTCTGGAATCGACTCCATCTACGGAAACCCTACGGCAGAATAGGCAACAAGATCCAATCCCGAATCCAGCCTTCAATTCCAATTTTATGAATTCGAATGGATAGTTTTCAGTCAAGGATATTATCTGCAAGTTCTACATTTGCTATTGGTATGCATTCATTCTTCATAATCAACTAGTGTAGTGACCCGTGCCATGCACGGGTATTTTAAATTGTTTGTTGTAAAATTTCATACGGTTTAAGTCAAGTTTGTCTAAAAATTAAGTTTAACTCTCACCAAATAATTAAGCGAAATAAATTAAACTTTTTATTTGTGAATACTAAACAATACATATTTATTTCATGAATGATATATAATTTAATTATATAAATAAATATCTCATTATATATATCATAATTAAATTTAAAATTTATTCTTAATAGGATAGGATAATTTGTATTGTTTTTTATGTTGAATGAAATGATTGTTTTATATGATTTATTTGTTGAGTTAATTATTTAATATATTTTCATTAAAGTTAAAAATAAAAAAATAAAAAAAGTTTAACAACATAGCCTATAATCACTCTATAGGCTCTAAAAGTCTCAGGTTTAATATATAAGATAGATTGGTAAATTTTGTAGCAAAAAATGATGTGCACTACTGCTCTCACTGGGAGTCACTGCTATCGTCACTGGTTTAAATAAAAAGTTGATTCATCTTTCTGATTGTGTTTGGGTATTTGCGACTGCAAAAAATGATGTGCACTTCATTTTCCTTTTATTTTAAATAAAAAGTTGATTCATCTTTCTGATTGAGTTTGGGTATTTGGTCAGTATTGGCAACAATTTATACAGCTGAATTTGAGTGGAATAGCTTGAATCTTTAGAGTTCGAATCGATCTGATGCAGATCAACCTTTGGTGAGGAATTTCAGCGCAATCATATTAGTTAAACCAGTGAGGAATTTCAGCGCAATCATTTGGAATAGCATTTTCTTCAATTTTCTCCATGACTTTGTTCTGTTGCTCCTCTGTCTTCATCTATGTAGCTGTTGTGATTAATTTGTGTAACCACATGTATAAATAGATAGAAATTCTTACCAAATTCTTTCTCACAAGCAACAATTCATACACTGTTGCTGCAACTTTTATATCTGAAGCAAAATCATATTAGTTAGCCACCTTTAAGGGAAAGCAAGGAAAATGAAATGATAGCCATGACAATTTTTTTTCCCTACGACATAATTATTTGGTTCTACTTGAAAGCTCTGAAGCAAATATGTTTTGTGATGCCATGTGATTGTGCAGGAGCATAATTTACAGGATTCGTTTTGGTCAGTAATGGCAACAATTCATACAGCTGAATTTGAGTGGAATAGCTTGAATCTTTAGAGTTCGAATCGATCTGATGCAAGTATGCCTTTGCTCAGTAATGTGATTATATAAGAACGTTGACCTTGCTATCCAGATTTAGGTAGTATTTGTTCAATTTGGGTATTATTATTGAAAATGTAGAACTCAATAATCTAATAAGTGGATCACTGTTGCTGCAGCTTTTATATCTGAAGCAAAATCATATTAGTTAGCCACCTTTAAGGGAAAGCAAGGAAAATGAAATGATAGCCATGACAGTTTTTTTCCCTACGACATAATTATTTTGTTCTACTTGAAAGCTCTGAAGCAAATATGTTTTTGTGATGCCATGTGATTGTGCAGGAGCATAATTTACAGGATTCGTTTTATGATAATCTGATGGAAGATGAACTTGAACATGCAACTAATTACAATTTTGATCACCCTGGTGAGTTTCCATCTACTTTCTCTTTGTTGGAATTTATATACAATAGATCATGGTGGAAAAAAATATGACTGCATATACAGATTCTGATTTATATTAGTGATATATTGTAGTTTGGCAGCATCGTAGTAGCTGTAACATATTGTCTGTTTATTAAATATTAAATGCATAAGATTGCTCATTGCTCTTATCCATTATAAGATTGCTTTCTTTCAGATTCTGATTTGGTTTATCCATTATAAGATTGCTTTCTTTCAGATTCTGATTTGGTTTGTTACTCTAATTTCAGATTCTGATTTGGTTTGTTACTCTAATAAAGATTCTGATTTGGTTTGTTACTCTAATAAAGATTCTGATTTGGTTTGTTATTGATTGATTGATTTATTTATTTTAAGAATAGATTCTTTACGAAATTAATCTTCGAGGATTATATATCTCCTGCATACCTATTTCCTAGCAAAATCGTACCTTTCTTTTTTGCTGCATCTTTTGAAGCCTTCATTTTGGTATTGCCATGACGACTTTAATTGATGATCTTACTTTAGGGAAACAATCTACATGTGCACTCATAGTTCGTGTACTAAGCATGTGGAAGGCAAGGAACAAGAAAAACTCAAAGAGATGAGCTCCATGAACAAAAAAAGGTAGATTCTAATTGAAAACCACTTTGGGTTTGTGTAAGTGGGTCTCTTTTTTTTGAGCTGTAATTGCCAGCTGTATTTTATTGTCAACACTAAAAACGTCCATCTTCAACTATTGCTGGAATAATCTCAATCTCCACTGCTCAGGGTGCTTGACAACTTTGTTGAAGAAATGAGGTATGTATATCATTTCTTATAACTCAAAGTTCGCATTTTCTTTGCTTAATACAGTCTTTCATGCATTTACTGTATCCGTCTTGAGTTTTGCTATCATATATGAAGAACCCTAAACAGATCGACTGATGCTTATAATCTTTTGACCATTAATTTCCTGAAAAGACATGAATTTTTTTACATTTGATTCAGTTCAACTTAACCTTATGCATCCAGCAAACTCAAACTTTGAAACCCAACCCATCTGGTTATTTAAGAACCCAAACAACATCAAACGAAACCCAAAACTAAATTTCCAAGCTACAATGAGCAATCCTAAAGCTGCTCTACTCCTTGCAATCCTAAAGGGATCATATGTTAAATTTGTTTTGGATTATTTTGATGGAAAATCAGTGATACTCGGTTTATATGTTGGGGGTGATGGATGAAATTTTGATCGTGTCAACACTGAGTATTAAAAGATAGATTCTAATTGAAAACCACTTTGGGTTTGTGTAAGCGGGTCTCATTTTCTGTACCATTTAGCTGGCTTAAATATTTGGACAGTAAACGATTCCTATCTAATTTTGGATTTTATATTTCAGAATTGGAAGATCTAGCCAATTGTGTTGACCTTTCACTTTAAATTATGATTGTCCCACATTTCAGAATTGAAATTCATTTTAAGTTGAGTTTATTTGGATTTTGGAAACCTGAAACTGTGTTTTTTAGCTCTATTTATTGTTGAAGTGTGGAGTCTGTAACATAATGGTGTTATTGATAGTGACATTTTCTGTGCTTTACAAGAAAATTTTGAAAGAACAATTATTAGATAATGGCATTTGGAGTTTTTTTATTGTTAATGCACATTGGAACGTTTTTATGTAAGTAACCAAGTATGAATTGAATATTAGTTAGTCAATAGAGTCATCTCATCATTCAATATTTATCTCTTATTATAATTTTTTTTTTTTGCAGGAGAATATAGGTTTTAAAATAAAAATTCATCAAGAAATAGTAAGATTGGAGCGCAATCATTACCAACATCAATATTTGTTATTGCTAATCTTTGGCCTCTTCCTCTGTCATATTTATGTATCGACATTTCTGTTATTGAATAGCTTTTTGTCCTTAATAGACTAAGTTTATAATAATGTTGCAGTTAGTAAATAACTAATTTATTACATTCATATTTGATGTATGCCAATTTTAGATGTCTCTTAAATAATAATGTTGCAGTTATTCAAAATCGACAAATTCCCGCGCATGGCGCGAGTCTTACACTAGTATAACTACTAAAGCAAAACACCTTCCTCTCATCTAGCTATGCCACATATAATCTCCTTCAATTAAACCATCTACTTATCGTCATTTTTTTTTGAAAGGACTTATCGTCATTTCACTGTGTATAAAAAGATTGCACATCTTTCATAAGTCTCAATTTCCTATTAGGTTATTGAAATTTCTGATCTTATAAATAAAAAAGATTGATTGATAAATAAGGCAAAAATAATGAAAAAATATTACAAATCTACTAATCTATATCTCGCTCTATATTAAAATAAAGCTATTTAGAGCTCCCTCATTCACTCCGACCCTACAAATCCTATGTATCATTAAATCTCATAATTAGAATTATTTTGATTTATTTTCTTAATATCTTCAACGGAAATTTGTAACAACTTCGGTATTTTAACAATATAATTTTCTTTTAAACTTTTAAATTCTGACAACTTATCTTAATTAACAACAGTAACACCATATTAGATAATATACAAAGACAAATCTTACATATACTAAAACAGAACGTTGTTTTGCCACATGTCGTCCTTATATTCAATTCGCCTATGTGTCGACCTCTAAGCTATGCTACATCATCCACCATGTCATCCTCCACATCATCTAACTTTATATTTTGATATATATCTATGAATTAAATAAGTAAAAAAAATCAAAAAGATATCTAATAGGTTATATTACAAAAAGAAATATGGATTTTTATCTTTTATCATATTATATCTTTATCTTATATATATATATATCTTTATCTATTATTATGTTATCAATCTAATTAAATTGACTCATTAATGAACTTAAACTATAAAACATAAATCGTAAACTATAAACTATAATCTATAAATTATAAACCATAAAGTATAAACTAAAATCTATAAACAAATTAATAGTAGAAAATATAAATATATTATTAAAATATTTCTATACATGCGACCCCGTACATGGTACGGAAACACACGCTAGTTTATATTATCTAGACGATTACATACTTCAACTGATTTGCATGATTGATAAACTAATTAAATATATATGTTAATAGTATATAATTTAGATATATTTTAATGACTTTTCATATACATTTTAAAAAGTATAGATAACCTATACCTCTTTTTTTTTGATATTATCAATTGTAATTAAATTTTGAATAATTGATTTGTTTTTAATGTAATAAATTTAACTAATTTTTATTTATAAATCTCTATATAATTATTAAAACATTATTATTTTCTCTCATTTTAGCTATGTCATGCGACATTCATAATTTAAGGTCACCCAAGTGTCACTATTTCATCAGCCACACTTTTTTTTATTGTTTTTTGTAATTTTTAATAAAAAATGATTAAATTTGAAAAATCATATACAAAAACATTAAAAGATTGCTTAAGATCCACCGGGTTAAAAAAAGAATCTTTTAGATTTACTTTTTCACTGTCTTATTATATAATTTTTGCAAATTTATAATCTTATTTTTATTATATTACAGATAGATTGATAAATAAAAAAAGATAATACTCAAAATATCACTTCTATTAGCCCTATAATATTTTCACGCTCAATTAAATTAAATTATTTTTATGATGTAAATCTTGCGCATTACGCGGGAGCTAATATAGTTTTTTGTAAACTCAAGCTTTAAAGATGAGAGTTAGTCCGTTCAATAAAAAGATACAGGGAGTATAAGATACTCCCTCCGTCCCCATTTGTTTGTCCTCTTACGCGTTTACACACTTGCCGATGCATGTTTTGCGTCGTTAATATCTCTAACTACATATTATTAAAAATTATAAAATCTTGATATTGTTAAAGTATTAAATGAGACGAATCAAACAAGACCCTATATGACTATATTAATACACAAAGATTGAGAATAATCGAGCAAATTACGTTAATAGGTGAATAGTGTCAAATTCCGTCATAGGACAAACAAATGGGGACGGAGGGAGTAGATCTTTTTCCAAAGGATAGAATAAGTATTTTCTGTTAAAAAAAGGAGTGAATAAGTATTTTATATTCAAAAAGAAAAGCGAGAGAATAAAAGATAGGAGAGGCCACACGGTTGCGGGGTCCACTTCTCGCGAGTATATAAGGAAGGTTTTGTAGGGTTGAGCTGAGAATCCAATTCCCGCACCTCCTCTTTTTCTCCACTTTCAAAGTTCATCGTTCTCTAATCCCTCAAATTTCCTTTTTTGCTGTTCTAATCTCCTCGCCGCAGATCTCTGATTCTCATTTAGTCGCCATGGCCTCCAAAGGCCTCAATTTGGATGACATCAAGAAGGAAGCGGTTGATCTGGTATGAACTTCTTCTACTACTCTTCGGTTTTCTAGTGTCGAGATTTTGCTGTGATTCTTGTTGCGTTAAGAACTTCTCGTAGATTCACTGTCTCTAATGCTTATTGCTGCTTCTCTCTGTTTCTGTATTGTAATGCGGTGAAATATTCGAACTTATTTCTGCATTTTTTCAGTTTGATTTTTCCTCTGTGGATCTTCTAGTTCTGAAACTTCTCGCAGTTTAATTTTATTCGCTAGATTATTTGTGATTACGATTTCGAAATCTATTCTGTTAGCGAGGATCCGTTATCCCCCTGGAAATAAAGCCGGAAATATTGTTTTTTTATACGGCATAATAAAGCTGCTCTCCTGTAAAAAGGGTATTTTTATTTTACTTCATTTTATTCTTTCATGATTCTATTCCGTCAAACACCAGAAATAAAATAATGGAAAAGATCTCTGTTTTATACTTTTAATAATTTTTTACTCATACTTCACTATTAAATTAATATTAATGAGGTTTGGTGGTTTTGGGGTGGGAGAAAATAAAACGGAGTATTCTGACGCAAGGATGTGATTATTATTTGCTCCACTTCGATAAATTTAAATTATGTATATGGTAAGATTAGATTGAAAATTGATACGCTTTTATTGCATACAAATCTGACGAAATAGCAAATTTGAATAAATTGCATTCATTCAAAGAATTGTTAATGGAAATAATTGTTAACACCTCGCTAATATGCCGTTTTAACCTATAATTTCGGCCATTATAAACTATCGGAGTAATTGCGTTGACTTTTCTATGCGCGTCGTTTAAGACGCTCCAAAATATTCTTACTCTGTCGGGTCAATATAGGAAACATTATTAATTATTTACCACCTGCGCGCGTGGAAAGCACGCATTCCAACACGTGGTGAGTGATGATTGGAGCAATCCACTACTTGACCTGACACGGTTGAGTTTACTTTGGAGTCAACTACCCTCTATCTTATACGGGAGTGATCAAAATAACCTTTAATTTTTCTTTTTCTTATTATTTTCCTACTCAATTTTAATATTTTAATTTTTCATCTCTTATCATTCTATCCTCCCAATACTCTCTCCTTAATTCTCCCAATACTCTCTCCTTAATTAAGGGACGAAGGAGAGTACAAGGGAGTGACCATACCTCATGAGTATTTGCACATAATTGTTTGTATTTGCATTAATAACAATCTTATTCTTCCTACAGGAAAGTATTCCAATTGAAGAAGTCTTTCAACAACTGAAATGTTCCAAGGAGGGTCTTTCCTCCGAGGAGGGAGCCAACAGACTCGAGCTCTTCGGACCAAACAGGCTAGAAGAGAAGAAGGTTGGTGCCAAACATAAATCAGTTCAATCTGCGCATAAGTAGATGCAAATGCTTGTCATGTACTTTTAGCATGTTCATAATTTTTTTGTAACGAGATTTATCTTGTGTGTTGATCAGGAAAGCAAATTACTCAAGTTTCTAGGCTTTATGTGGAACCCACTTTCATGGGTCATGGAAGCTGCAGCTATCATGGCTATTGCTTTGGCAAATGGTGATGGCAAACCCCCAGATTGGCAAGACTTTGTTGGAATCATGTGTTTGTTGGTTATCAACTCAACAATCAGTTTCATCGAAGAGAACAACGCTGGCAATGCCGCTGCTGCTCTCATGGCTGGTCTTGCTCCAAAAACTAAGGTAACAATTCATGTCAAGCTTCAGACAAAATTAGGACCCAGTGCAGGATAATTTGCAATAACCCATTTGTTATGGAGACTAAAGTTAATGCTTGTGCTTTGTAGGTTCTTAGAGATGGTCGATGGAGTGAACAAGATGCTGCAATTTTGGTTCCTGGAGATATCGTTAGTGTGAAACTAGGTGACATCGTTCCTGCTGATGCCCGTCTTCTTGAAGGGGATCCTTTAAAGATTGATCAATCTGCCTTAACTGGAGAGTCTCTTCCTGTCACAAAAAGCCCAGGGGATGAAGTATTTTCGGGTTCGACTTGTAAACAGGGAGAAATTGAAGCTGTTGTTATCGCAACTGGTGTGCATACTTTCTTTGGTAAAGCTGCTCATTTGGTGGACAGCACAAATCAAGTTGGACACTTTCAAAAAGTCCTCACAGCAATTGGAAACTTTTGTATCTGCTCAATTGCTGTGGGAATATTGGTTGAGATTATTGTGATGTACCCAATACAACACCGCAAGTACAGAAGTGGGATCGATAATCTGTTGGTTCTTTTGATCGGTGGTATTCCGATTGCCATGCCCACAGTGTTGTCTGTTACTATGGCTATTGGCTCCCACAGGCTGTCTATGCAAGGAGCTATCACAAAGAGAATGACAGCTATTGAGGAAATGGCAGGAATGGACGTTCTTTGTAGTGACAAGACGGGTACTCTGACTCTCAACAAGTTAAGCGTTGACAAGAACCTTGTTGAGGTGTTTGCTAAAGGTGTAGACAAGGACTACGTTATACTTCTTGCAGCCAGAGCTTCAAGAATGGAGAATCAAGATGCTATTGATGCTGCCATGGTTGGAATGCTTGCTGATCCAAAGGAGGTAAGAATCTTGATTATATATTTATATCTGTTCTTGATCTATGATTTGATATTAGTGAACATATTTTTCACATGCATTATTCATGCAGGCAAGAGCTGGAATCAGAGAGGTACATTTCCTCCCATTCAACCCAGTAGACAAGAGGACTGCTTTAACTTACATTGATAATGAAGGAAACTGGCATCGGGCTAGCAAAGGTGCACCAGAGCAGGTAATAAAATCACATAATGTAAAACTACTTTCATTTTAGGCAAAACAAAATTGATTTCCTCTACTAATTGTGCCGATTTCCTTATATGTTTGCTTGCAATAGATCATAGACCTATGTAACTGCAAGCAAGATGTCAGGAAGAAGGTCCATTCTTGTATTGAAAAGTATGCTGAGCGTGGGCTTCGTTCATTGGCTGTTGGAAGACAGGTTAGTATCAAAATATTAATGTTACTGTTGTATCTTTCTCTTTGGCATGGATGATGTTTTCTAATAGCTTTGTTCTTTATTAATAATCACAGGAAGTGCCTGAGAAGAATAAAGAAAGCCCTGGTGCACCTTGGCAGTTTGTTGGACTACTGCCGCTCTTTGACCCTCCTAGAGAAGACAGTCGCCTAACCATCAGTAGAGCTCTAGAGCTTGGAGTCAATGTCAAGATGATTACAGGTAAGAAAGCTATTTGCTAGACATATTTAGCCTTAATACTTTTATTTTAGACATAGAACTAACTGCATCGTGTTCCTTTAGGTGATCAACTTGCCATAGCTAAGGAAACTGGTAGAAGACTCGGTATGGGAACAAATATGTATCCCTCTGCTGCTTTGCTTGGCCACGGTGAGGACCCGGCTCTTGGTGGTCTCCCCGTTGATGAATTGATTGAAAAAGCGGATGGATTCGCGGGGGTTTTCCCAGGTGAGGATTACAAGTTTTATATGAAAATAAAAACAAAAAAAGGTTTTGAATTGTAATAGATTGTTATTTGCAGTTTGCTAAAACATGGTTGACATTTGTTTTTATAGAGCACAAATATGAGATTGTTAAGAAGCTGCAAGAGAAGAAACACATTGTTGGAATGACTGGAGATGGTGTAAATGATGCCCCTGCACTGAAAAAGGCAGATATAGGTATTGCAGTTGCTGATGCCACTGATGCTGCACGAGGCGCGTCTGACATTGTTCTGACTGAGGCTGGACTTAGCGTTATCATAAGTGCTGTGCTAACTAGTAGGGCAATTTTCCAGAGGATGAAGAACTACACGGTTAGTAATTTCATTTCTTTTAATCCATTTAACAGGAATGAAGCCGTTTTTTTATGGTTTTAAACTTCTCAAATCATCACAGCCTAATAGTTTGTTTCCTTTCTGTTTTTGGTGTTTGTTAATGCCAGATCTATGCAGTTTCCATCACAATTCGAATTGTGGTATGTTTCATAATCCTAAACTAAATTCATATTTCAGCATGTACTAATTTATAGCTCTGCTAAGCTAATGGTCGTTGTTGTGTACCTTGCAGTTCGGTTTTATGTTCATTGCACTAATCTGGAAGTTCGACTTCTCACCCTTCATGGTTCTGATTATTGCCATTCTAAATGATGGTATGCTTGTAATAAATTGTGAAAATATTTCACTGTTTTTCGAAAATAGGACTCTTGTGAACTGACTCTTTCTTTAATCTTTCAGGGACAATTATGACCATCTCAAAGGATCGTGTGCAGCCATCTCCAATGCCAGACAGCTGGAAGCTGAAGGAAATATTTGCAACCGGCATTGTTCTTGGAGGCTACTTAGCACTAATGACTGTCATTTTCTTCTGGGCAATGAAGGACACCGACTTCTTCACAGTAAAAACACCATCATTACCTCTTGATTATTTTTATCTATACTATTCACAATCTAATATTCCACACTTTGCAGACCACATTTGGAGTAAAGTCCATAAGACACAGTCCAGAGGAGATGATGGCTGCTTTATATCTACAAGTCAGTGTAGTGAGTCAAGCCTTGATCTTTGTCACCCGTTCGCGTCGCTTTTCCTTCTTAGAACGCCCCGGTCTTCTTCTCGTATTTGCTTTCTTCATTGCTCAACTGGTAAGAAAGAAAAACCTTCAATTTCTGATTTCTAAGAAAACAAACCCTCATGAACATTGTGATTCTCATGAAAACTGTGATTCTCATTAGGTGGCCACTCTGATTGCTGTGTATGCTAACTGGGAATTTGCAAGAATCAAAGGGATGGGATGGGGATGGGCTGGTGTTGTATGGCTTTATAGTATAATCTTCTACATCCCGCTCGATTTTCTCAAGTTCGCCATTCGTTATATCTTGAGTGGAAAGGCCTGGTTCAGCCTATTTGACAACAAGGTACATTTTCAGTATTCAATATAAGTATGTTATAAGTTTTAATAGATTTGTTTCTAATGCACACATATATTACCATAGACGGCGTTTACTTCAAAGAAAGACTACGGTAAAGAGGAGAGGGAAGCACAATGGGCGCTTGCACAAAGAACACTACACGGTCTGCAGCCACCACAAGCAAGCAGCAACACCATGTTTTCAGAGAAGAGTACGTACAGAGAATTGTCAGAGATTGCAGAACAAGCGAAAAGACGAGCAGAGATGGCAAGGCTTAGGGAGCTTCAAACGCTTAAGGGTCATGTCGAATCGGTTGCTAAGCTTAAGGGTATTGATATTGAGACCATTCAGCAAAGCTACACTGTCTAGAGAAAGAACAAGAAGAATCCATCATGCAATTTTGTGAGTGGATTTTGTCATTTAGAGAGAGTTACAAGATTATTAGCAGCAACAACTCTTAGTTTCTTTTTTTTGTTATTTTTTAAATGTTCAGTTTGTTGGAGGATTGGAATAGCTTTCTATTTCTCTATGGTATGCCGTAGAGTTTGTCTATAAGGATAAGGGTGGTTGGATTTTTTGTGGATTTTGTTTTTTCATATTGAAAACTCGCACTTAGATACATAGTTTTTCTTTCTAGCACCTCTTTCTAGCACCTTTTTCAGGAAAACAGATAATCAGTTTGCAAAGCTTGCTATTGTGGCCTTAACTGCCTGGGGTTTTGACCCTAGGCTCTGTTCAAGATGCTTATGCTGCAAAAACCAGTGGTAGAGTTGGTGGCCAAGCTTTCCGATCCTCGGCTCCTCGATCTGCTCCTAGGATCAATAATTCAAGGTAAACCCTTCAACTTTTTTGCCATTTGGTTGTTGGGTTTTAATCAAATTACTTGATTTTTTGTTTAGTTTAGTTGGGCTGTGGAAAACTATGCTACTAGGCTAGTATTGTGGGTTGATGTCTTGTAGGAAGGATTATTTTGTGTTTTCTACTGTTTTGGGTGATAACTTTAAAAGCTGGGTAGAAAAGATTGCACCTAAGGGTCATGGATTACTAAAAAAATGGGCACTTCTGTAGAAACTGTGCTGCTCTGTGCTGTGGTTGTGATTCTGATGTGGTCTTAGATATGGGCTGAGAAAGAAGATAAGTTCAATGGCCGAAGAGATTTACTAGTTAGTTTATATTATCTTGTTAATTTTGTTATAGTAGAGAATATATCTCTTATTATTTCTCTTTCCTTGCTATTAGGAATTTAGGAGTAGTTTATATTGTCTGAGTCTCTAGACCCGTGACTAGATCCTACGTTAAGGCCCATAACAGATTTATGGAATTTGAATTGCTGGAAAAAGGGATTTCATTGGAGTTGAGTGTGACAAAGTAATAGACTTATGGTGACGATTTATGACTCTCATTTTGTATGGTGGAGTTGGGTTATAACATGAATATACTCTTTTGGACTTACCTTAGGATAAAGTTAGTCAAGTGATGTGGGAGAAGCTGCTATTTCTTAGTGCAGTTGGCCAAATCAAGTAAACTAAGAAACATAAGCTTTTTACAGTTCTCGTGTATTAAAAGATTCAGTTTTTGTTGAAACGTGCAAAGCTGCTTGGTTATGTCATATCTGAAAATGTGTTTTAAAACTGAATTATGATCCTCAAATAGTTGTTATATTATCGGTTTATCAAATCATTGTTGCGGAAGTCGATGAATCACCATGGATGAACTGGCAAGAAAAAGTAGAAAAGAGAGAGGAAGTGGGAAGTTTGTTTCAGTTTATTATCTCGATATCTGTGAATGATTTGGACAGAGTCCATTACAAGCATTAATAGAACACTGTCAAATATGCTGACGTGCTAACTGATAAAATGAAAAACAACACTTAACCAATAAACACATTAATCCCATTAGTTTAGTATTGCATTATTGGTGCAGTGGCTCAGTTTGTTTGGTGATCACTTAGTTTCATGAGTAGGGGTGGACACATGAATGAGGAAAATGGTGATGAGCCTCATCCACTGTCATATAGGAAGCCAAACCTGAACTTTTTCCCGCGGAATAGGGTTAGGGCTACTCAAGGGTTGACATAAATACTGGTCTTGGGCAAAAGAAAATTTATGGAAGAGCTGATTTGATTCAACTTATAGATAAACTGTGTACAACTTCAGATTTTCTATGTGTATGATATAAAATTGTCCATCCATAATCTCATAATGATGGTTTGTGATCCTTATAATATACTTGAGTTCTTGATGCAAAGTATGTGAACTTACTTAAAATAACCTCTCTAAATCCCCGGAGCATTGATTCTTGAGCACATACAAGGAAATCATATTACTTTTTTTTTTTTTTGGTTGAAAGAGAGGCCGCACTCTCGGAATTTTATTAGAAAAAACCTACTTTGCCACCAGGGGAGGTGTAGAAAACCCCCTCACATCGTTCGAAATACAAGCACGCACCCTATCGGGAGGATCCGTCAAGACATGAAAACCTAAAGGAAAATTAAAAGCCAAAGAAGCGATAAGGTCGGCGACCGAATTCGCTTCCCGGAAAACATGACAAAACTGGATACACCAGTCTCTACCGAGGAAACCCTGCACACGAGAAACAAGGCTAAAATGGGGATGACAACGCTCCACAGGTTTGGATAGTAACAGATACGCCTCAAGCGAATCTGTCTCAATCCAAACCCTCCTGTAACCCCTGTCCCAAGCAAAAGAGATGCCCGAAAGAATTGCCCATAACTCGGCAACCAAAACAGTGCAAAGACCAATGTTATGCGCAAAACCGCAAACCCATTCGCCAGACTCATTCCTAACAACGCCTCCAGCAGCGCCAAGTCCCTCTCTAACAGCTCCATCAACGTTAACTTTCAGCATGTCCGAGGGCGGGGGTGTCCAAGTGACAAAGATGGTCGACTGAACCGGCTGACTGGGCCCCAGAGGATGCGTCAGAGCCCTCTGGTAATCCTCGTACACCTTCAAGATAAAGCCCGCTTTGTTTCCTTGGAACTTCTCGCCTTGAAAAACCCAAAGATTCCTCCATTTCCAAATGTACCAAATCGTAATGGCAAAGATGCTAGCCCAGTCCTTCCCATCTGCCGTCGGGTGACTATGAAGGAAATTTAGTCTGCTCCATTGAGCAAGTTCCACTCCGAAGAAATCGGGCCAAGGCATCGGGGGTTGAAGCTCAACCCAGATGATTGCCACCTCGCTGCAGTCTCTTAACAGGTGAGTGCAAGTTTCAGCTTCATCTTGACAGCAGGGGCAGGTGTCGGTATCACTGAGGTGTCTTCTTCGACGCTCCGAGTTGGTGAGGACTCCGCCACGCACGAACATCCAAGCGAAACACCAAACTCGTTCCTGGACTCGCAACTTCCAAATCTTCTTGAAGACGTACCTGTCGAATGTCGATATCCACAAACGAGCAAGCGGGGTTAATAAGTTTATAAGAGGAGAAGACCATATACTTACCTGAACTCGAGGGACCCCAAGCCATGGAGTCCGGATGATCCTCGTCCAGCAACGCTATCGAAGCAAGTTTCAGCAACACCATAGCCGGAAGACGATTGGAGAGCCAATTCCAATTCCAACCTTCGCCCGGAAGCCAGAGGTCTCGCACTAACAACTGACTACTGTCGATCTCAATGGCCATTGTAGCGACACTCTCCAAGCTAACATCTAGAAGCCATATATCCTTCCAAAAACGAATGGTGGAACCATCTCCGAGATGCCAAGCACAACCTTTCACCACCACCTGCTTAACCGCCTTCCGGATTCCTTTCCAAATAGGCGATGGATGAGCATGGTCCGCGAGAGAAGGACGGATGTACTTAGCACGAAGGACCTTACCCCAGAGGCCCTCCATGTCAGTGAGGAGATTCCAAGCAAGTTTACCGGTAAGGGAGAGGTTCATGTCTCTCATGTTCTTCATGCCGAGGCCTCCAAGTTCCTTGGGTTTGCAGAGTTCTTTCCACTTGATCATGTGCATCTTCCGGTTATCACCCCAACTACCCCATATGAAAGACCTAGTCAGTTTCTCGATCTTGTCGCAAACCGGGCCGGGGAGAGCAATGGCTCCCATCGTGTAGACTGGAAGCGAGCTAATGACAGATTTAGCTAAGGTAACACGACCGATAAAACTGAGATTACGGCTTCGCCAACCCGCAAGGCGAGCGTTGATCTTCTGGAGAAGCGGGTAAAAAGTATGCTTGTCGATTTTCTTGTGGAGCAAGGGCATGCCCAAATAAACCCCAAGATCCGTGGTGATCGGGAAACCGCTAACTCTTGGAATATCCCGAGTAAGATCCTCGGAAATATTCGGGAAGAGGAAAAGTTTGGACTTGGCAGTGCTCACTCTCTGTCCAGAGGACCGACATAACCTATCCAAGACTTCCTGAATAACTGTAATTTGCTCGACAGACGCCTCCGCCATGAGCAAAATATCATCTGCGAACAAGATGTGCGAAATGGGAGGCCCTCCTCTAGAGATCCGTATTGGCTTCCAACTAACCCCTTCAACAGCCTGGAGTATCATCTGACTCAGACGCTCAATGCATAACACGAAGAGATAAGGAGATATGGAGTCACCTTGCCGAATGCCGCGAGTCGGTGATAATCTCTCCGTATGTTCACCGTTCCAGAGAACACTCATCGAGGTAGACGACACACAAGCGGAAATCCAATCGATCCAAACATCCAGGAAACCAGCATCAACCAAGGTATCCACGACAAAATCCCACCGAAGGCGATCGTAGGCTTTCTCTAGATCAATTTTGATAATCATCCATCCGGACACACCACTCTTAAAATTCATAGAGTGAACCACTTCCTGAGCCAACACAATGTTATCTGTAACGAGTCTTCCGGGGAGGAAACTACCTTGCATAGGTCCAATAAATACCTTGCATAGGTCCAATCAAGTCGGGGAGGAGCCCTTGAATGCGGTTCACAAGCACCTTTGTAATAATCTTGTAGGAAACATTGCAAAGGCTAATGAGTCAAAACTTGCTAATCTTATCCGGGTTGGACACCTTGGGAATGAGGGAGATTAGTGTATGGTTCAAGCCCATCGGTAGTGCTCCAGACGTGAGGAAAAAACGGACAGCTCGAATAATAGAGTCTCCCACAGTGGCCCAACATTTTTGAAAGAATATGGGCTGGAATCCATCGGGCCCGGGAGCCTTTAAACCGCCCATCTTCCTAACAGCCCCATATATCTCTTCCTCAGAAACAGAATCAGCAAGCGCATCCCATCTCTCAGAACCAATACTCGGGAAAAGTCCATGGGGAGTAGAAATCAGATAGTTCTCCTGGGGTGGAAGCGTGTACAGTTGCTTGAAAAACTTGACATCCAACTTTTCCAGATCCTCCTCTTTAGCAACCCAGGTGTCGTCATCATTCAGGAGAGTCTTAACTCGGTTGTGCTTTCGTCTGATAACAGTGGAGGCATGGAAATAGGCGGTGTTTCTGTCTCCAGAGGCCAACCAAGTCTCACGGGATTTCTGAAGCCACATAAGTTCCTCCTGTTCCAGAACTAAGGCTAAGTCTTTCCTCGCGATTTCGTCTTGTAGTAGCAGAGCATTAGAAGGATTAAGCGATATTTCTGATTGGATCTTGTCGATCCGCTCGAGCAGCTCAGTTTTCCTCAGATGGATATTGCCAAAGGTTTTCCAATTCCATTCCTGAATTCTGCACTTCAAATCCGCAAGAGCCTCGTTAGCAGGTTTTTGCTTGTTCCAATTCGCCTGAATAAAAGGAAAAAAATCAGGATTAGTTAGCCAAGCAATTTCAAAACGAAAGGGACGACGACTTTTATCAAATGTAATGGACGAGTCAAGGTTTAAGAGGAGAGGAGTATGGTCGGATCCGAATTTGGGGAGATGGCGCACTCCCGCATTAGGCCATGCTAGACATCCTTCCAAGTTCATGAGAACTCGATCGAGGCGTTTGGAAATCAACGTCTCAGCCGAGTTCCCCCGCGACCATGTGAACTTTTGCCCGGAGTAGCCTAGGTCGACCAGACCATTATCCTCGATGACCCGATGGAACTCAGGGGTGTCCGGATGGCGGGCACTTGAACCCCCATGCCTCTCGTCACATCTAATAATACAGTTCATGTCTCCGCCCACAAAACACGACCCCAAGTGTCTACCAATCTCATTCGAAAGGTCGTTCCAGAAGTGCCGTCTATGATGAACAGTGGGGGGGCATAGGTGACAATGAGGCGAAACTGATGCTCGCCTTTACTCACAAGGGCACTGATAAAGTGGGGAGTTTTATTATCGATCCGGACATCAACCGAATCCGGATTCCACAAGAGCCAAACTCCCCCTTTAAAGCCCGTCGCCTCCACTCTATCAGAAGCGCTCATTCTGATCCTAGAACAGACTTTGTGGGCTTGCACACCCCAGATATGAGTCTCGAAAAATGCCACAATATCCAACTTATGTCGTCGGATCATGTAATTCATTGTATTTACGAAACTTGTCTTCCCGGCACCACATCAACTCCAAAGGAGGCAAGCCATGAGCACAACAACAAGACAAAAAGGACGGGGGAGTCGCTAGACCCGGGGATCCGAGCCATCCGGCTCGTCCTCCTCATCAGTCCCAGAATCGATCATCTCATCTCCAGAGAGTTGAGTCTTCTCCTGTTCGTCGCTCTGAATTGCGTCATTGTTCTCCTGGGTCTTTAGGGAGTCCGAATCAGTAAATGGCCCCAGTTTATTAGGTGGGTCCAAGTTCTGGGCTGCCATATCCTCCAAAGTAAGGCCCTTTTTAAGGAGGGAGATAATGGGCTTAGCCAAATCGGACCTCATCCTTTTTATTGGGCCTGACGATCCTTCCTCGCTCGGACCATCAGAAGCACTCGACCCATTCTTCCTTCTCCTATATCTCTTGTTGGACTTCTTCCTATTTCTGCCGTTACCCATACTGCCTTTGGATTTGTCTCCAAAACCTGCTAGGGTACTGCCAAAAACAGGCGCCGAGTGACCTGCAACAATTGTCGATTTACCTTTATCCCTCCATTTCCATTTAGCTCCTTTGTTTCCTTCCTTTAGCCTATCCTTCTGCTGTCCTATTCCGTTTCCTCCATTCTGACTTTTCTCCGTTGGGTTAGCTTCCAAATCTCCTTCCTGCGCCTCTCTGTCCCCCAGTTCACCAAGTATGTCGAAAGTTCCAGATTTCTGAGCAACCTTCAACGGCTTGGATGTGTCTCTATTGGCGTGATTAGGGTTTGGGTTAGGGTTAGGGCGACGTTGGTGTTGTGGCCGCCGCCTAGGCTTGGGGATGATCCAGCCGCCCAGTTTTTCGTCCCCAACCGGAGCCCTACGAGTAGGATCATATGGTTTAGGGGTCTCAGCTTTCTTCTTCTCCACGTTACTAGGCAACTCCGGACAGTTAGGTTGAAAATGCCCGTAGTGGCCGCAGTGGAAACATATCGAGTGCAGGTTTTCATATTCGATGAGATATCGTCCTCCATTGATGAAGATCGAACCCTTCAGTTTTTTCGTTAAATCCACCTCGATACATATTCGGGCAAACCTACCTCGATCCACCTGCAACGTTTTCTTGTCGACTCTTATCGGTTTCCCCAGCCCGCCTGCGACGTGCATTAGGACACGCTCATCATAGAGAAGAACTGGGAGATTCAGCAATCTAACCCAAATCGGAGTAGTCTCAACTGGATCAGTAGCTGGATCAAAAGCAGGAGCCCACGGTTTGATCACCAGGTAGTGACCAAACATGGACCAAGGACCCCTGGTAAGGGCCGTCATATAGTCTTCCTCCCTAGAAAATTTCACCATATAGTATGAATTCGGGAGGTCGATAAGTCTAACCTTTCCTTTCGGTTTCCATAGGTCGAAGATTTTCCTGCTTATAACGTCGCACGAAATCATGGTGCCTAGGGTTTTGACAACAAGGGTGCAAGTCCAAGCCTCCGCCAGAGCCTCCAGCACTTCATTCTCAATGATGATGACAGGATCCTGGTCTGGTCCATCTGGAAAAGTGACTCTAATCTTCTCCTCCAGAAGACTATCGGGAAGCACCAGAGGTTCTGAAAAGTTTTCTTCAGTATCCAGCGCCTGTTCCTTCTCCGGGCTTGCCTCTGTCTTGTCCGCGACCAGGTCTCTCCAGGATCTCTTCTTCTCATTTTCTCCCCCCTGTTGGCTATCCTTTTGACTAGTAGCCACCGAGTTGTCTTCCACAGCCTCCTCCATGTTCATATCCTCCTTTGCTGTCTCAGGCTCACTCTTCCCCGGTGGCTGGTCCAGGTTTTCGACCTCAGTGTTCATGTTCGTATCAGCATTGGTCGTAACTTGAGTCTCAAGAACCAAGAAACAAAAGAAAAAAGGGTTTTCTCTCTCAAGAAACTAGAGAGAAGTCAGGAAATCATATTACTTGCCTTCCCATAATCCTTATAAATGATGGAATATCCAGAACACAGATCACCGGGAAGTTCCGTAGTGTAATTATAGCCATGAAGCATAGGCCATAAAAAAATACCTATTTAACGCATAAGGCAAGTAATATTATGATTTAGGAATAGATCTCTTTCTTGATTTTTCGCTTTAGCAATTAATATTATTACTGCATTTTGTGACTGGCCAAAAACAGATAATCTTTTGTTTTTGTCAGGCCCAACATTTATGTAGTGTCTCATAAAGAACCATCAGAAAATTGACTTCATTGTTGTATACAAGTTCAATTCTAGGGATTACTGGTGCAAGCTTCTTCTAGGGATTTACATTGGAGGGTCAAACGAGATTTAATGTAACAGAAACAAAACCAAAGGTACGAGGTAAAGCAGCCAATTATTCAAACAATAGAAACTGCATGTTCCGCTACTAGGCACGGAATTGAATCCCATCACTTTTTGAGCAACCGTCTTCCTCTTTGGTTAGCATTTTTCACCCTGTAACTCAACTCATCCACATCATCATTCAGAGGATCCAATGCTTTGTTTTGCCTGAAAATGGTGATAACAGTTTCAAACATTACGACACTGATGTACAGAGGTAACTGATTGTGAGAGTTTTTGCATAAACACTAACCTATTTATCTCAGATCCCATGTCCTTGGCCATTTCCTTTAGCTCTCCTAAAAGATCACTCAGGTCAGACAGTGTATCATCTTGCTTTGCACTTTCATACTGCCAAACAACCACAATACGTAAAACAAATCACCAAAGATTAGCTATTCTCATGAAAAAAGACAATCAAGGGTTCAGAAATTAAAGTTGTATATGACAATTGATTCAAATAGTTGAAATTACCAACCTCAACTTTTTGGATTGCATTTGTAGGTTCAGGAGGTGGGGTTCGTGATTTTGGTCGTCCATTGGATGCAGATGATAAACCCAACTTCTCCCTTTGTTCCAGATGATTAACCTTTCTGCTCACTGGGTCATCTATGTAAGACATGAATGATCAGTCCAAACTCCAAAAAGCTCTGAATATCAAAGAATCAAACCAAATCAAACAAGAGATATACCTCTTGTTATAACGGGTCCGGTAATAGGACGTGTTTTTGTTGGTTTCCACGTCTTGGAAAACAATCCTCCAAGACTTCCCAAAAGCTTTTCACCCTGAAACCAGTACCAACGTCCAACCGTAATTAAAACTATAGTATTGAGGTAGAAATGTTACCACCAACTTCTATTCTCAAAAAGAAAATAGTTTATTGATGATCATCCAGTCTGAAATACTAACTGCAGAATCAAGCATCTAGTGTCTTTCGCAGTATACATTTTTTGTTGCAGATTAGAACATGTTACCATAAACTGAATGAGGAAACAGAAAATCCAAAGTCTTGAATCAAATTTTTATCCAAGAATCCAGTATTTACAGCTAAAATCTTATCTAAAACTTCAGAGAGTACAGTTCCATAGATGCATACCCGATTTGTATCCAAGAATCCATACTAATCTAAACAAACGTTAAGAGGCAGGAATGCAAAAAAACAGAAACATACCCGACTGAGATCATGATCTATGTCAGCAGCCGCCATATGCGTTCTAGTGATCTGCTCTCCCTGCTGATGAAGTGTGACTAGAGTCCTAGTCGCATCCTCTCTAATGTCCTCTGCTATCCTTAAGCAGCTATTCACAGTTTTTGTCGTCTCTTCAGACTTGTACACAGCATAACCCTCCAATTCCTGCACGCTCTGATTCTCCACTCCTCCCGAGTCACGAAAGTCATTCTTGTACTTGTTCCTTTGCGCATAGCCATACGAGTAGTTGGATTGTTTCCCTTCACTAAGAGGAGCATCATAATCATCAAAGGGATTGGTGGTTGAGCCCTGAGCAAACAATGATGGTTCAGAGGTGGTTCTCTTAGATGGGGCAAGAGTTTGCTTATTGTCTGACTCGTCATCCGAATCAAACGGGTTGGAAGTTTTGCCTCTGGTGATTGGAGGATCAACTGAGCTGTGCTTAGACAACTTGTGCAAGGGAGACTTCTTGAAAGCAAGCATCTTTGAATTTTTCAACCAGTCAAGCGATTCAGCAAGAATCTGAAAACAATGCAAGATAACAAAACATTCAGATTAAAAAGGATATAAGGTAATTGCTGGAAGAGGATAACAACACCGGAAAATTGATCTCGATATCAGATCACTTAAACCAAACAACTCGTTACTCCAAATTGGTGAGATTAAAGACAATAAAGGAGACCCCTACTCTAAAACATGAATATCCTTAATACAAGAATAAAACTTTACCAATGATCAAAAGGGGGGGAAAGAACACAGGATTTGAAGAAAAAGGGATATCGAACCCAACCAAAACCTCAATTTTCCCGACACGAATATTTCGAAAAGTCTCAAGCTTTCATCCCCAGCAAGCTCTAAGTTATAAAAATCCAATTACAAAACAAGCTCGATTTGGGAATTTGTCCTGTCAGACAGCAATTAGCAAGACCCACTACAGCAAAACCCATTACAGCAACTTGATAGATAGATGGATTTCGACCAATTAACTACATAGGAAGTTCTAAGTTCAGATTTCGACCAATCAGCAAGACCCATTACAGCAAGCAAACGGAAGGTTTAAAAGCAAGAATCAAGAACCCCAAATCAATAAGGAAAGGGGGGAGTTGAGATTACCTGAGAGTTCAATTGGAGAAATGGCAGGGTAACTTGATAGATGGATGGATTCTTCGGAAGCAACGAAGAGGATGAGATAAGAGATTGCTTAAATGCACGAATTTGAAGGAAAATCGGAGCACACGGTTAAGGTAATAAGGTGAGAACTAGTTGAAAGGGTCTCTCACGAAAGAGGTTAGAGAAACTCGCAAGAAATTCCCGTTCCGATTTCAAGTAGACTTGTTGGTTTCCCTTGACTGCCTATATCGGACCTCTTCAATTTGAAATTTGAAAATGGAACAAAAGAAAATTCATACTAGATGAATTATTTTTTATATATTGTCAAAAAAAGTGGCCTTCAGCTTAAACATTTCTTTATAGTTACAACTTTTTGTTTAAGGTGAGCGTAATTACGACTAATTGCATTCTGATTAAAAAGTATATGTATATTAAACCACACTCATGGAAAAACCTCACACCGATTTTCTTATAACTGACATCCGGTATTGAGCATCTAGCAAAATTATAGTTTATGAATTTTAATAATAAGACACTGTGTATGTGTTTTTATGGCTATATTTTAAGTGTTTAGATGTTATTAAAATATTTTACAGGTTAGAATATGAAATTAAAGGATTTATAAATTTCACTTGATCCATCGATCTATATATAGTGGCGGATTGGATATAAGAACATTTTATAGATATTATATTGGATAGATGGTAAATGTTAATATGAATCAGGCGTGATATGAATTCTAACAAATTGCAGGTAACCACCCGCTATTTAGATATTATATTGAATTTTAATAATATGAACCACCCGCTATTTGTCGGAATTTGCAGGTAACCACCCGCTATTAACGTATTTATTCCAAACCACCCAAATTGTATCATTTTCTTACAATTCACCACCCTTCGGCTGTTTCTGTTAAATATTCCGTTAAAACTTGAGCAATTACACTTTTACCCCTCCATTTTTCCGGAAATAACAACTTTGAAAGTTATGGGTCAATTTTTGTAATTTCCTAAAAATGGATTGAATATCTCCCTAGTTCATCCCCAAATCTCAATCTCCACCTTCAATCTCAATCTCCTCCTTCATACTCGATAAATCTTCACATACCACCTCCGTTCTGAGCGAACTGAGCTGCAGTGATCGATGAACGCATCGAATCCCTAATTTATGCTATTCCATTTTTAATTTCCCCTTCTCTTTCCCTAAATCCTTCGCCGCCTCTTCCACCGCCTCTTGGATCTCCAGATCCCTTCCATTTCTCTGGCTTCCACTCTTCCATATCTACTAGATGCTTCTAGGGTTTTCCCATCGCTTCAGATTTTAGGGTTCCGTCCACGGTAAAGTTTTTCCCCCTTTCAGAGTATGAGATGTTAAGGGATAGAGTGTTTTCCGGTCAGATCTACTCACGGTTAGTGGAAAAACCCTAATCTCGGGTCCAATTTGCTGTCTGAGCACTGGAAATTTCTAGGGTTTGTAACAGTTCATGTATGGCGTCGGATGCATTAGGAGCGGAGGAGGCGAGGGAGAAGAATAGGTGGGGTGAGAATTGGAAGGTCTATTCTCGTAAGATTCGAAGAGTAAAGAACAACAACAACTCTACCACAACTACCGTCGCCGCTGCTAAGGAGAACGAAAATGATGTTTCGAAGACGAACGAAGAGTTGGGGAACTCCCCTTTCAAATGTTTGATTTTCTGGATCCGTTTCGCAGGTGCTCTCTGAACTAATTCCTTTCTCAATCATCTAATTCCTTTCTCAATCTCTCTTTTGTAACTCCAATTCCATGGGCGTCGTTGTCCTAACTCCGGAGAATTGTCTCAACTGCCACCACATCTCCTCTCCTCGCTTGAAACCTCGTCGTAGATCCGATCACAGGAAGCCGAAGAAGACTCAATCAGCCTCTCCTCCGATTGCGCCTTTGATTTATGCTAGATCTGCTTTCTTCACCTCGCCACCGCCGAGCTCTGTTCCGATGTCGGTGTTCTGTACAAAGAATATTGACGCTGCTAGTTTTGAGTTGAAGATGATTCTCCGCCTTGATTAGTGGTTGGTAACAAGATGTATGTGTTATCTGCATGTTCTGATGTTGTGTTAGGTTGATTATTTATGCGTTTCCTCCATTGATTTCAGTTTGATTGCTCTATTTTTTCAAAAGGAAAGGATTGAACGATGGAGCTTGGTATTTGGGGGTTGGCTGAAGGAGGAGATTGAGATTTGGGGATGAACTAGGGAGATATTCAATCCATTTTTAGGAAATTACAAAAATTGACCCATAACTTTCAAAGTTGTTATTTCCGGAAAAATGGAGGGGTAAAAGTGTAATTTCTCAAGTTTTAACGGAATATTTAACGGAAACAGTCGAAGGGTGGTGAATTGTAAGAAAATGATACAATTTGGGTGGTTTGGAATAAATACGTTAATAACGGGTGATTACCTGCAAATTCCGACAAATAGCGGGTGGTTTCCTGCAAAAACCCCTAAATTTTATTTGAAAATACTATCTTTACTTTATGATTACTATTAGATTTATTTTAATATATATTTGTTCTCCCTCACCAAAAGCTTCTTCTAGACTCTTTTTTTGGTGAAATTCTTCTAGACTTTTATTGGAAAAAAGAGAGTTAATGGTTGACCATTAAACATGCTCCATCGTCTAGTTGCAAAATGCTATTATCATATCATATTGTTGTAAACGAGAGTGAAATTGGCAGTGTAAACTTGATAACTTCTATTGAAAGATAAAGAGACTAAATACAAAGAGAACGGATAACTGCTTCCTAGACTATCGGCCGACTCTTTTTAATTGTTTACTTAATGACCCACTAACTAGGCCACTAATAACTCAACTGAAACTGAAAGACTTTGTAAATAACTGTTCCAACAGACTCCTACTAATAAGCAAGTTTAACAGACTAATTAAAATGACATAATGAGCCAACAAATCCTCCCCTAAACTCAAACGACTCAGGTTAGAGTTTAAATATCTGCATCTTCATTCCATGACAACCTTTCCTTTGTTAGTTCCTGCATTTCCTTTGATCACATCTGTAATCATTCTGACTCCAAGTTTGGACCTCAGATTCTCGTACACATCAAGCTTTACTGCCTTAGTCATTATATCAGCAATTTGGTGAATTTTACCACAATGCTCAAGTTCAATTGTACCTTCCTTGACTAAGTCTCTGAGAAAGTGAAATCTTACGTCTATGTGCTTGCTTCTTCCATGTAGTACTGGATTCTTAGAGAGCTTGATTGTAGAGCTATTGTCACAAAATATTTTTGTGCCATTCTTGACACTCTTCATCCAACCCATCTATTCCAACACTCTTCGCAACCATATACACTGAGCTGCACACGAGGCTGCTGCTACAAACTCAGCTTCAATAGTTGATAAAGTAACAACTGGTTGTTTTTTGGAGGCCCATGAAATAGCTCCACCAGATAAGAAGAATACATAGCCACCTGTACTTCTTCTATCATCCACATCGCCTGCATAGTCACTGTCAGTGTACCCAATCAATGCTTCATTCTCATCACCTCTTCTATACCAAATGCCAAATTCCATAGTGCCCTTCAAATATCTGAGAACTCTTCTTGCAGCCTGCATATGCATTCTTGTTGGTGATGCCATGTATCTGCTGAGAAGGCATACAACATACATGATATCTGGCCGTGTTGCTGTAAGGTATAGCAGACTACCAATGAGTTGTTTATACTCTGTGCTATCAACTTGAAATCCGTCTCCTTCAAGAGTGAGCTTGTTCCCTGGAACTATAGGATTTTTCACATAGTTGCTGCCATGAAGTCCAAATTTCTCAAGAAGCTCCTTGGTGTAATTTTGTTGGCAGATAAATACACCTTCATCAGTTTGATGAACTTCAACACCTAAGAAATACTTCATATTGCCCGAGTCAGTCATCTCAAACATGGCTTGTATACTAGTCTTGAATTCCTGGACCATATAATTGTTGTTGCTTGCATACATGAGATCATCAACATAGAGACTCACAAGTAAAACTTCAGAATTATGCCTTTTAACAAATAGAGTATGCTCATATGGACATCTTTCAAAACCTTAATTGAGAAAGTATTGCTCGATCTTGCTAAACCATGCTCTGGGTGCCTGTTTCATCCCATAGAGTGCCTTCTTCAACTTGTAAACTTTATCTTCCTCCCCTACTTTCTCAAATCCTGGAGGCTGAACAACGAAGACTTCTTCTGTCAACTCTCCATGAAGAAATGCACTCTTCACATCTAATTGATAGACTGGCCAGCCACGATTTGAGGCAAGTGCCAAGAGAGTTCTTATGGTGTCCCACCTAGCCACTGGTGCAAACACTTCAGTATAATCTATGCCATGCTTTTGAGAGTAGCCTTTAGCAACTAACTTGGCTTTGTACTTATCCACCTGCCCAAGCTCATTCAATTTATTCTTATATACCCATTTGACTCCAATTGGCTTGACTCCTGAAGGTAAGCAAGTTAGTTTCCAGGTATCATTTTTCTCTATGGATTGTATTTCAATCTCCATGGCTTTTCTCCACTTTTCTTCTTTCACATCATCCTCGAACCATGTTGGATCAGCTCTGTCAACTTGTAAGACATAGTGATCTTTCAAGTCTATGATAACATTTCCCATTTCATGGTTATCATGCCATGAGGGTTTGGATCTCACACGTGGACCCAAGTCAGTAACTGGAGGAGGTTCAGTTTTCCTGATTTCTTGTTCACTGTCTTCCTGAGAATAATCCTGATTGCTAATCTCTTGAGAAGTCTGTGAACTGGTGCCTGGCAACTGAGCTATTTCCTGAGGTGGAGAGGTATTGTGAACTTCAGTTTCTGCACCGATTTCCTCATCTGAATCAGTTTCTGTTGCATTCTCATTGTAGCCATTCCACTAAAGTTGACTTTCTTCTCTTGCTGCTTCATAACTCTCATTCCATCCCTCATTTTCATCAAAAATAATATCTCTATTGACAATTACTTTCTTTGTGACCGGATTATAAGCTTTCCAGGCCTTAGACTCATATGAAATGCCAATAAAGAAGCATTTACAGCTCTTGTTATCTAGCTTCTTTCTTTGTTAATCTGGTATATGCACATAACACACACACCCAAACACTCTGAAATGATCTACTTTGGGTGTTGATCCACTCCAGAGCTCTTGAGGTGTGTGGTCTTTGTTACTGGATGTGGAACTTCTATTTAGAACATATGTGGACCATGCTACTGCTTCAGGCCAAAAAGTGTGGGGAACCTTAGTGTCATTCAGCATACACCTAACCATATTTAATATGGTCCTGTTTTTCCTCTCGGCCACCCCATTTTGCTGAGGGGTTAGAGCTGTTGTAAGTTGTCTTCTAATCCCTGAGTCATCACAATAACTTTTGAATTCTTGTGACAAGAACTCCCCTCCTCTATCTGTTCTTAAGCACACCAGCACAAAGTTGGATTCTCTTTGAACCAACATTTTGTACCTTTTAAATGCACTAAAAGCTTCTGACTTAGCTTGCAAAAAGAAGACCCACAATTTGCGACTAAAATCATCAATCAAGGTAAAAATATACCTCTTCCCACCATTTGAGGTTGGATTAAGTGGTCCACACAGATCAGCATGTACTAGTTGAAGCTTGGATGTGGCTCTCCACTGACTTTTCTTTGGAAAGGATGTCCTATGTTGTTTACCCTCAAGATAGACAGTGCACATTCCTTCACTCCCATGTAAATGAGGTAGCCCTTCCACCATACCCGCCTTCTGAAGTTTCTGCAAACCTTGGTGATGAAGGTGGCCAAACCTTCTATGCCATAAAGCCAAGGTATTCTTCTCAGCACTGGAAGCTTGTAAGCACTGTGCCTCAGTATTCTTCAAATCTGAACAAGAACTTGCTTAAAGAATAAACATTCGATTTGCTCTCATGTGAGTCTGAAATAAGAATCCTTTGTCATCATGGAATATCTTGTAGGTACCATGCTTCATGAGACAAGCAAGACCATTCTCTTGCATTTGACCAATGCTTAACAAGTTGTTTGTTAAGCCTGACACATAAAACACATCCTGTAAAACTATGGGTGTTTTATCGACTTTCATCCTTATGTTCCCCTTTCCTAGAACCTTCAACCTCATGTCATTTCCCAATTTGACAGTACAAGAAAAAGTGACATCAAGGGATGAAAACCAGCTTCGATCACCACTCATGTGGTTACTACACCCAGAATCAAGAAACCACTCTTTCTTAGGAGGCTCTTGTGGAGTCATCATACTCTGAGCATCAACTGTCTTGTCATCAATTAAAGCCATGAGCAACATCTCCTCATGTGAACCATCTGCATAATGAGCATGTTGATTCCACTCTGGACATTCATTCTTAAAATGCCCAAGTTTATGACAGTGAAAACACTCCACTGTTTCTCTTGACCAAGATCTACCTCGACCTCGTCCTCTTCCAGAAGGGCCACCACGGCCTCGTCCCCTTCCCCTGTTGCTATCAAATCCTACCTTCAAAGCCTGGTCCTCTGCACCAGCTTTCCTTCCAAATTTCTGCTCATGAACCAAGAGAGAACTCTGAAGTTGATCCACTGACATATCATCTATGTCCTTAGTTCCTCAATTGAACACACAATATAGTTGAATTTTTCAGTGAGTGTTCTCAGGATCTTCTCTACAACCTGTACATCTGTGATGGATTCCCCACAATTGCGCATAGCATTGGAGACAACCATCACACGACCAAAGTAATCATTGATAGATTCTCCCTCTGTCATCTCTAGCAACTCAAAGTCTCTCCTGAGCGTTTGAAGTTGTGCCCTCTTCACACGAGCACTACCTTGAAACTTGACTTTCATGGAGTCCCAAAGTTCTTTGGCAGTAGCCTTCTTTGTCATCGTCTTGAGGATGGTCTTGTCAATACTACTAAAGAGGTAGTTCTTGGCCTTGAAGTCCTTCAGACGTAGTTCTTCTAAGGCCTTGCTTTGATCAGTCGAAAGCACGTACTGCTCCTGATGCAGGTTCAGAGAAGCCATCACTGACTACCGGCCAATATTCTTTGGATCTCAACAAATTCTCCATCAACAGACTCCAATGGTCATAATCGCCATCAAATTTTGGAATACATGCCTTTGCAAAGTTTGCATCCCCCATGATGATGCAGTTTCTGGCTCTCACACTTAACAATCTCTCGTGTTTCGCTCACCCGAAAGATGAATAGAGTTTTTAATCTCTGTGTTTAACCCGAAATTCACACAACTCACAGAATGGATCAAGAGTTTGCGGTGGCTCTGATACCACAATGTTGTAAACGAGAGTGAAATTGGCCGTGCAAACTTGATAACTTCTATTGAAAGATAAAAAGAGACTAAATACAAAGAGAACGGGTAACTGCTTCCTAGACTACCGGCCGACTCTTTTTAATTGTTTACTTAATGACCCACTAACTAGGCCACTAACAACTCAACTGAAACTGAAAGACTTTGTAAATAATTTGTTTTAACGGACTCCTACTAATAAGCAAGTTTAATAGACTAAGTAAAATGACATAATGAGCCAACACATACATCATATACTAGATGGCCTGTCATATTTGCGTAAAATTAGATGCAATCGTTGCCGGATTTGGTTATGGACGTAATTGTTATCTATTTACATTTTTTTGATCCTGGTTATTAGAATGGATAGGCCATAAAAGATACCCCTCCGTCCCATAAACACATTGTCCTGTTTCAAATTTTGACACTATTCACTAATCAAGAGAATCTTCTAATATCTTTCAATATATAAGATAAAACATAGTTATGAATGGTCTTGTTTGATTCGTTTCGATTAGTACTTTAAGAATATTAAAAAATTATAATTTTTCATAACATATAATTTGATATATTGACGATACAAAATGTGCATCGACAAGTGTGTCAAAGTCAAACAGGACAAACATTATGGGACGGAGGGAGTAGAATCTTAGACCAGAAGTTACACTCGTGCATGGATGGATGAAAATCAATGAGACAATGTACTAGATAGTACGTACATGCATACAATCACAAATACAACCACCTCAACCATATAAATCATTTAGTCACTAATCCATTTGCTTGGGAAAAGAAGACTTTCGACAAAATCACAAGCCACAAAGATTTGCTTGTCAAATTCATCGTCAAGTCCACCTTTCAAAGTAACATAACCACCTCTAGTGTCACATAAGATCAGCTCACCATCCACCTGCATGCCTCGAGTATCGGTCATCCTTGTAGCCACAATCGTCGCGTTTTCGAGCATTTCTTCTCTTTCTCCCATCACCCACAAAACCCTAGTTACACTCGACCCAACGTTAAAACGGAACACATTAACCCAACTATCATCTTGCCTCGAGTAAATGGCACATCTCTTTTCTAAGTCCATACACACTAGAGAAATCTCACCTCTCCATTTGTAGATTACATAAGGCTCATCCCACTCATGGTGTTCATATGGGGTCCTAATAAGGTCAAATCTTTCCTTCACAAAGTCGAAGCAAATTACAATCACATTTTGTATGTTGTTTTCCCAAATAAAGGCTCCCCAACAAGCCACTCCTTCTATCACTATTGATCGATATCCCATCATGGGACCGAGACGATCATCCACGCCTTCAAGGACTGATAACTTCCATTCATTTTGAACTGAAGAGTAAAACAAGTCATAGTCGCTCATAGTGAAATTAAATAGTATGATTTTAAACTCTTTTGTTGAAGGGTCAATCCAGAAGGAAGTGTATGTTTGATCCTGATCTCCAACGTGGTCTCTACTATTGTCATAACACCAGTGTTCTCTATCTGCTTCAGGAAGAGTTAGCCACTTACGTGTGGAAGGGTTCCAAAGATGGAAGGTATCGTTGAAGTCGAAGAAACAAACGACTCCATGGAGGGTGCCAATGACGAAATCTCGTTCTCGGGCGATAGTGTCGAATGACGGGAGATTTTGGGGATCGAGAATCATAAGCTTTGGGTCCTCGTATTGGACGAGTACACGAGGCTTTTGGACAGAGAGGTGTTGGTGCATGAACGGCTCAGAGTCGATGAGTTGCTTCCATGATTTGCACACACATCGGAATTGCAAGAGGGTTCGAACAGGCAAACACCTCAAGATCTTAACTAGATTGTCTTCGGGGATGTGATCCGACATTTTGAGAATTGTTTAGGAGTTGTGTGAAATGAGTACAAGAGGTTTTGATCGAGGGTTTTATAGGGCTGAATGAAGAATGGACTTCTTCAATTTGAAATGGTCGAGTAGGATTAGTTTAGGTAGAGTAGTTGTGCATGCACGTTTAACAAACTAAATGTTTGTTTCCAAATTTCAAAAATTATGTTGGTTATTTTTGTTTCCAATTTTCAATATATTTTCATGCTCAACAAAAGGCCATTACTAGCTAGCTAGGTTGGATACTAAATATTGGGGTGGACTAATTCAAGAAAACTATAATGTCATAGTAACAACTTAACTTGCAGATCATGCTAATATAATTGCTCATGATACTTGCATCAACAAACAAATGAAGACATTTCTAGGGACAACATGCACAGATATCAACTGCTTTTGTTTATTACACAGATTTCAATTGTTTTCTGGCCCACAGATTTCAGCTGTTGAGATAGTCAGATAAAGTGCCTTGTAAGCCAAGTCATGGTTTTCAACTGCTGTTGAAAATGATTTATGTTGATAAAGAAAAGGTCAAGTCTGGAGTTTGTTTTTAGGTTAGACCCTTCTTTGTTTTTCAAACAAGCTAGATGCTTGCAACTCCTGCAAATCTGTAATATCTCACGAGTCATGACTAGGACAAAGCCTTCAAAACCAGCCATGGGCAATTTACCACTGGTCAAGTATTCGACAATACATGGCATATACCAGAGCTAACAGACATCACACTTCTGCCAAGCATTTGAAGAGAATCTACACAATTAAGGTCTATCACAAATCGATAGACTGGCACAGTAAACCATTGAAACCCAGATGAGAGATTACCTATTCAATGATGATCATTCTTTCGGAACATCATGACTGACCAATTTTGGTGTCGGAATCATTTTGGATAAGTACCAAATCATCCACCCTATTTACAATCTAAAATTTGCCTTCATGCATCCACAGCAGATAACAAAGGTTCTGGTACTTCATCTGTTTGTCTGGTAGATGCTACAGCATTTTTCTCCTTTCAATCAGGAGCTGCTTCTCTAACTCAGCTATTCTCTGCAGTGAAGCTTGTTCAATGCAGGCACGGCGATTTCGCTCCTCTTCTAGAAGCTCTGTCATTTGATATCTCAACTCTGCCATTTCTTGGGCAAGATCCTCGCTTTCCTCCTTGGCTTTCATTTTTTCTTCCTTGACTTCTTCTCTTAGCCTCTTGACAAGAAATTCATACTCATGAATTTGGTGAGACATTGTTGAATCGTGATTGGTAATTCCTAAAGAGAGCAGTTTCAATAACAAAGATCCCAGAACCTCACCACACAAGCCCACTTCTGATTTACTTGGTACACATTTGGAACTTTCTAGAAGCTCCTCAACCTTTTTGACGAAAAGGTTAACCTGGGTTTGTGATGAATCAAGCATATACCTCATTTTTATGTTTTCCTGTTCTAAGCTTTCAATAATCTCATGTGCATCCTCATTCTGGACATCAAGTTGATCAATCAACTCCCTCATTACAGCTTTCTCTTGAACGCATTCCTTTTTGAATCTCTTAGATTCAAGGTTACTCTGCTCTAGCGACAGCATTTCTAACCTCAAGGTTTCAATTTCACATTGTGATTCTAGTGCAGCTGAAGAATTTGTCTCCTCCAGTTTCTCTATGTATAATGTTGAATTATTCAGCTCCTCAGTCAGCCTGATAACCTCATCCTGTAAACTTCCCATTTTGGACAATTTCATATCAAGACTGTTGACATGTTTGCCTAGAGAGTCGATCTCTAAATTTCTCGAATTCAGTTGATCATGCAAAGATTCTGCAAAGAAGATGATAATGTATTTGGGTCTGAACAAACATAAAAACAAAGTGAAAAGCATTTCACGTGATTATCTACCAACATGTGAGAGCTACATGACTTATTTGCATGGGAAACACCATGAGAGCAACATGGAATCATCAGACTAAAATTTCAATAGAGCGCATGTTTTTTTATAAATGTCCATACGTCATATGAATAATACAACACAGCACATCATGTTGTTCAGAAGAGACACCCAGCAAGAGTAGTAATTTGTAACAAACAACGAAATCAAATTCCAGTCTACAATTTTCTTTTAACACAATACAATCGAGGTAAACTAGGAATACATATAGTACTGTTGCATTCCATCTTACGTCTCAGAAAGGTTATGACCACATGCTATGTTATTTAAGAACCTTTTTTTGACAGATGCATACCATGGTAAGTTACAGTCATCTTGTATGCATAAAGAGAATTACTCTTGAGTTGACTTGTATCTGATGACAGTTACAGCTGAAACAATGGAATGGTCACACTTAATTTTTTTGTAAGGTGATAACAAAGCACAAGAAATACAAAGAATATTTGAACATGTCATATCCATAAGTACGATTATCCCAGTTATAGTTGCAACTATCCTTCATTTCAAATCAATGTAAATTCAAATGACAAATCTAACTTTATGAATAACAAAAATTGAACACCAGAGATTGAAGATAATTACCTATCTCATTACAACGATTTCTTAACTCTGTTTCCAGTTCCTGAATATGCCTTTTATCTTCAGAATGTGCATCATTTAATTTCTTTATATGTAATTCAAGTCTCTGCATTCGATAAATTTCCAAGTTTATTAATGACAAAAAGGTATACATAAACCTGTCCACAGCACACCACCATTACTACTACGGTAAATGAAACATACACAAAGCCACAAAGGATCAGTCTCTCATCCTCAAATCTTTTGCCCAGTGTAGCCTTTGTTCGAAAAGCATGAGAAAAAAACTGACCTAATCACTTAAATTTTTTAGTACTTTCATCCTAATACCTGAAAGTTCTCAGAGTCTACATCCTGATACATTGAAGCTTATAATGTTCATTTCTTCCTCTGAACTTATAAAACTTGATTAAATTTAATGCAAAACAAGTTGCCAGTATTTTGATTCAAAACAGAGTATACAATGCATTTTGTATGAGCACATATACCTAGGTACATAATGGGTAGTACTCAGTAATACACTATATAACTGAATGTCAGAAAACGAGTGCAACACCAGCAACTAGACTCTGGTAAAAGGAACAGTAAAGTATATGCTAAAATTGAAAATTTCTCCACTAAATAAAAATGGGAAAGACATTGATATCTCAGGGGCACTCCTCATGTAACCTGATACTTCCTAGCATGCATCGAAAACATCTTATAACTGTTCTTTCATAAGATTCCCAACAGAACTCCGATAAAAAAAACACCTTTACTTCGTATTAATAAGTTTCCTATGACTTTAGATCGGTGGAGTCAGTAAGTTTAAGTTTCAAAAATCATTAGTCAGAGTCAACCAGTGTATTCAACTGAAAATGTTCATAGGACATGAATTTACTTTAATAAGATCATAGCCTTGAGAATGTGATGCTTTTAGCAGATCCTTTTCCTTCTTAAGCTGCACAACAGATAAGCAAAATAACTGTTGGTAAACTTTCTAAACTCAAATACAAAAGTCAAGAAAATGAAAACATCCAAAAAAAACCCTGCAGATCATCAACTAAGTTATTGAAAGATAGTACTAATATCTTAAGCAACACATTATATAAGACACATCACTGTGAAATAGATTAGAATTCTAATTATGCAACCCCAACCCCTCACAACCCGCCCCCCCCAAACACAAAGAAAAGAAGAAGCAGAAGACTGCACATAATCTTGCCATATGGCTATATTCGATCAAGGTTTTTCCATAGCACCCTCGCGTTACAAAAGGAGAATGCCTAGAAACATATCATATTACACTATTTGATCAATGTTTACAACTTTATATTTACACAAATTTTATCTCCATAGTTTCTTTGTTAAACTGGTACAGTCATTAGTTCAAGGGAAGTACCTCTCTACATCTTGCTCCGATATTCAGTAGTTCTTCTAAGTCTATGCTAGAACTGGAGCTGGAGGTATCACTCCTGGAGCTGCTAGACATCTGCAAACAGAAAAATAAAAAAACTGAAACATATAGAAACATGGCAGCATTTACTGATGTGCATAAGCATCATATACATTGCTATGTTACCGCATCAAAACAACACATACAAATTTAACTATTCATTCAAATGATCACATGATCATAATTTCCTTCTTTCGGCCCCTCAAATTGCAAACCCTAACTAAATACAGAGGTAGGGAAACCTCAGCTACACAGCAGCACTATTGGGCATGTGAATTGTGAACCCGAAAATTATTCAGTAGTTGTTACTATCTCTTATCAACTTATGCATAAAAACTATAGAAATCTGCATAACTGCTGTGGTAATTTCCCCCTTTTATCCTTTCCTTGGCAGTAATTGCCTACTATGCATCAACAGCCTTCAAATGTCCAAAGGAACTCTCAATCACCAACAAAGGCATGAATGCAGGCTAAAGTAAGCATATCCAATACATAGAGCAAACACCAAATTTCAGAACTACAGCAGTTAAAACGAAATTATTCCCAATTTACTGATTGCAGAAAATTTCAGCGATTTAAACCCTTATTTCCAGGAGGACCAGGACACATAAAGGAAAGGGGGAAATGTAAAACCTTGAAGGGAAAACGGAAATTTCTAAAGTAGAGTTACTAAGCAATTGAAAAGAATCAATTAGCAAGTAGAACCATAAACGAAAAGGATGAATTCGAATTATTGAGAAACAGAAAACAAAATCTAGCTGGAAACCTCAACCAACACGATGGAAATTCAGTAGTTTGCGAGCTGGAAACGATTTGATCCCTTAAAAGCCCCGATTGGAGTAGAAGAAGAGCGAGGAAGCTTTCAGAAGAGAAAGAACAGTGATTACGTTTCAAGATTTCGAATAACTTGGAAATGAACGATTTGGGTCATCGGCCTCAGCGGCCTCAGCCTCTCTCATCATGTCTACTTTTTCGCAAATTGAAAGATAATTACATTATTTTATATTAGATAGTACATATTTTTAAAATTTATTATAATGTCAAAATTGATAAGACAATAATTAACACTTTATCTTAATCTTATCCTAATCTAATGAATGCAAACTAAGGTCATTAAACTAAGGTCATTAAACACCATTGAAAATAATGGTTATTGATTCGGATGGGCCTAAAATATCTGATATCTGATATCTGATGGGCTTTTTGTTGTTTATTGTTAATGGGCTGCTTTGATTATCGATCTGAATTAGGGTTTGCCCGCCGCCGTCGTCGTCTGTCAGTTGACGCTCTTCGTCTCTCCTCTCCGTCGTCAATCCGTAATCAATACGCCTCCCCGTTATTAATTGTTCTTCAGGCGTTACGGTCGTCGGCAATAATGGGTCTTCAACTCCTTTTCCTTTCAGATCTTTCAGTTGTCCTAATGGTTGTGGTTAAATACTGTAGTGGTGCTGCGTTCCACCGCTGTTTTACACGTTTTCCCTCGAATCACGCCGGGCGTCAACATGCAATCCTCCAATCTCAAGCAAACTGAAAAGTCCACATCCGCTGCAACCAGCTACCGTCGGGGGAATGTCCGTAAGATGCCCGCGCCCCCTGGGACATTTGCCGGCACATCGCGTGTTACCGGCGCTCTGAAAACCGGTCGTACCCCCCGCAATCAGCCCATCCGGAGACCTGACACGGGAGAAGACTCCCAGATTGTACCGTTCGCCGATCTGGCGGTAGGGGTGCCATCCAAGGTCAAGGTTTATGTCACCCACAAATGGGAGGTTATCACGCCGAGGAACAAGTACTTGAGCGTCGACTAGCTTCTCGCCGATCACACTGTAAGTCCGATAATGTTATGTAATCGTAATCATATAATTCGAATTGCACTGAAACTTATATGCGAAATATATGTTTGCCGTTTGTTACCCTTTTACGACAGGGAGGTGGTATTCATTGCACGGCGCGTGTCTCGATTGCGCACTGCTTTGTCTCTAAAATGGTTGTCGGTAATTGCGTGACAATTAGCGGGTTCACTGTCTGCCCTAACCGGGATGAGTACCGTCTACGACGGACCGACCCTTACATGCTTCAGTTGGAGGGGAACTCGGTGGTGAGGAAGGTCGAGTGCGACATACCTGCAACTCTACGCTATCCTTTTAACTTGGTGCGACTTGAAGACATCCACCTAACAGGAGATAAGTTCCAAATAGGTAACACATCCCCGCTATAATCTAATTATATTTCATATCAATTCCCGATTTAGGTTTCATAAAAATCGTTTGCATCCGTATAATGTTGACAGATGTTATCGGCTGTGTTGTTGAAGTCGGTAAGGTGCGGCCTACAACAAATTCGTCTTAGCTTTTGGAATTCCAACAAACTAATGAACGGTATCCCTTCACACGGGATATGTCACTTGGATCTTATGATAATTCTGTATTAAAATGCCTGTATGTGGTCCATTTACAGAGGGCATCGGGTTCGTGTGTCTATGTGGGGAGCCCTATGTGATGAGTTCCTGAAGCGTAACGCCACCCACTCCACCCACATTGGAAGCCACGCCGTTATCCTCCCTTTTATGAATGTGAGGGAGTTCCGAGGTATACATAAATTCTATATTGCAGACACGTGTGGGCACTACATCTTCATACCTATGTACTCAAAACATAATTGCTTTGTGTTTGTTGTAGGTGAGCTGTATTTGTCGTCCTCATCTGGAACAACAGTGTTTGACACTGTGGATATCCCTGAGGTGAAGGCTATGAAGGATGCTCTAAGGTACACTGTATAACACATCTACCTATGCTCGCACCCGTCAATGCGATCCCTGCGCTCCCTTATTGACAATCATTACTGCAAACCTATTCTTTACACCGCAGGAACGAGTCCCTGCCGCCGAGTTTTCTGCTTCTGGAGACCATGACTGACCAAGAGTTCAATCTTCTGCACGTGCTGCAAGTGGGTCGTGAACAATATCTCTCTGGCAACAAGGTACCTCATATACATTTTCGATTTGCCGCCCGTTTGTGCTATAACACATTTTATTACATGCGCATAAATCATCCACTTTTACTTGCATCGTGACCATTGATGAGATACTCACTAAGAACAGCTGGAAGTATGTCGCTTGCGGGATGTCCGGATGTAAAAAAGGTGTCAATCCTGTCGGAGATACATTCTATTGTGAGTCTTGCGATAAAGCGTGCGAGTATCCCCAGACGAGGTCGACATTCATCTTTCCTCCCTCCCAATCCGTTGCAGTAATTTCTTCATAATAGATGGTTGGTTAAAGCTTGCGTTTGTGTGATATTGCAGGTACCGACTAAACGTCCGTGTCTCTGACGATACAAGCTCGCTGCACGTGACCATGTTTGATGACCTGGTCGAAGGTCTGGTTAAGAAAAAGGCTTCCGTTTTGCTCGAGGAGCTTGAGGTATGAGTTGCCATTGTCCTGTAATGTTACCAAACATATTTTCGCCGATTTTGATGTTTATCATCTCACATTATGATATCAGGCTGCTGATGACGACAGTCTGCTGCCCGTAGAGTTGGAGCAACTTATTGGGTTGACCTACAAACTGGAACTGAGGTCCCACACGTATTTTGATTATCGGACCCATGAGGGATTCACTGCATCATAAATCACTGAAGTACTCGAGCATCTTGGTACTCCGCCTCCTACCAAGACAGGGGACCTCCTTCTCTCTGACCCAAAGGAAAAGACCGCGGAGGCAGACGATCCCCGGGTGACCCCCTCTCCACCACACATGAATGGTAACCTGCCTGTGGATGGTCATCATGTGAAAGTGCATTTATCCTCTGTTTGCATACTCCCACATGTGAATTGTTGTACGCTTATGGGGTGTTGTATGTGTTGTGCAGAAGTGAGCTGAAAAAAACTGGTGTGCTATCTTTCACCGAGGTCAATGCACTACAGGCAGATAATCCTGAGACCAACAACCTTATGCTTGATGCTCCCGAAATTGTTGAGGGTGATTTGCCACTGATTGCAGTGGAACAAAAGTAGGATCATGTTTTTGTCCGAGCTTTAATAATTGTTTGCCGTGTCGTATTTACGAATTTTACGCAAACCTTTTGCAGACTCCAAAATGCGGGTCCAACGGCGCGAAACCTGTCAACCAAGACCGTCGCAAATGACAAGGCTGATGTAGCATCCGGCCTCCTGCTTCATACTTCTTTACCAACTGTTGAGGATACATCACCATTGAAGCGCAAACAGAGTTAGGTTGGATTGTAGTTTCGTTGACGTGTTTACACATATTTCGCCCCCTCATACTTGTTAGTATTTGTGGACCTTCATGCAGATCTGAATCCAAGTCTTCCAGGTCTCCGTCTCCCACCACCGGCACTCCTGAAAAGAACGAGGCAAGAAAGAGGGTCATCAATCGGGTTTCGGGAAGTGGATGAAGTGTTGGTTGAAGATGTATTCCCTGCTTTCATGTGTTACTATCATGCTGTTTTGTTTTCCCCCTGAATTTTTCTGATATGGAAATGCTGTGACATTTCATGCATATCAGTGTTTTTGTTGATTTTGGTGGCTGTGTGACCTTATTTCGAATGAAACATAAAAAAAGCTCTTGGTTTTAATGTGCTCTTTCACGAATATCATTTTCTTATGAACGCATGATACACTTGATCTTATGTCAACCACGTCGACTGACTGTGGATGTGGGCTGTTATAATACTACAATAATACGATACTAAAACAATGTTTCAGATGTTGCATTCACGTTTGTGACACACGTTAGAACACCACACTATACTGTTTCATACATTCCTTACAACCTACAATGAAGCCTACTCTCCTCTCACCCGCCCTTACTAACGCCCCCCAATTCCCGATAACGATATCTCTGCAACCGCAGTTTCCGTTATCCTCATCCCTGCTTTGACTACCATCCGTTACGATGTCCCGTGACACATCCACATGTTGTACCACGTTATGAGGCAATGATGACGGATGATGCTAATTACGCTGGTACCTAGCCTCAAGAATTCTATATTAATATTAACGTTACAATTGTGGTCGTGAATGAAGTGTGTTCCGTTCGAACTTTCAACGATACAGACAACTTCATTAGTAATCACTATCGCGTCTGTCCCGAACCTTACACGTGATATTTTGAATATGTATACACTAAATATTGTTGCTTTGTTAAATCCTCTTACATTATCCGTACAATAGATGCTTATAACAACATGCTTTGCCTTCTCAAATGTGTAAACAGGCAAATTAAATTTGTAGTCACCATTCACATTTATGGGTGAAATTATTCAATACACATTCACGTCCGCTGATCTTACATCTTCTACGCTGTGGTAAACCGGCCTTGACTATTGATTTCTGCATATAACGTTGTTGTACCGTGTTCTGTTTGCTAACCCGAAGACTGTGATAAGAAGACAATGGTTTCCGTTGCTCACATGTCCTTCATGATCCTTTCACCAACTTCAATGAACAGTATCATAGTGTAAGTTTGTCGCCGATGGGATTCCGTAGACACTATAGGCCGATAAACTTATTTAACTTATACAACAATACCATAACGGCGTCGGAACTCACTAAAGAAAACGAGAGGTTGAACTCCATAATCAGGGAACTCAAAGCGGGTTCCACGGGGCCACATACCTACGTTCGTGGTCAAAGTGTCGTCCGACGCCTTGATATGGATGCAGTCGTCGAAGAAGACGACGTATACCAGCCTCAAGTACACCATGTTCGCGTTCTCCCGAGAGAAACGATTCAGAGAAGCAAACCCGAGGAAAAGATGATGTCAGACGTCGTCGCTGCGCTCGTAGCACAACAGGTCGGCGCCCTAAGAAAGGAGATGATGCTGATGCCCGGAGCTCCCAAATCTATAATCCCTGAAGACGAGTTCAGATTTCAAGAAAGTCCATTTGTTACTGCTATCATCGCCCAGAAGATCGCTAAGAAGTTCACCGTCGCCGATCTTCCCGTCTACGACGGATCAGATGACCCGGAAGAACACGCCTTACTCTACAAGGCTAAGCTCTCCACAAGTCCAATTGAGCCAGAATTAAAGGAAGCAATGATGTGCAAGTTCTTTAGCTCAACGCTGAAAGGTCCCGCCTTGACGTGGTTCATCCACTTACCCAAGGGAAGTATCTCCTCCTACGTCGAGCTCTCCAGCCTGTTCCGACTACAATTCGCCAGCCGTAAGTTGTTTGCAAAGCAACCCTCAGATCTCCATAACATGCGAATGAACAAAGGCGAGACCATAAGAGCCTTCATGAAGCGTTTCAATGACGAGAATATTACAATCCCAGATTGTAGTGAAGCCACTGCTGCCGACGCGTTCAGACGCGCGCTTCCCCGAGATAGTGACTTATACAAGGAACTGACGAAGACTCGCCCTGAATCATTCGTCTCAACTAGGAAAAGAGCCATGGAAGCCATACGCTTGGAGGAGGATCTCCTAAGGTACAACGAAGAAAGTTCTCGATCTCCACATAGGCAAACTCCTCCGCGTAGGAACTCTCCCCAACGTCGACACAATGACCGACATCAGGAGCGAGGGGAACGTCACGACAGGAGAAATTAGCCATTCCAAAGAGAACCCCAAACGGTGCATGCGGTGAGCGAAGTTGATAGCGTCTATATGGTGGACAAAGGTATCTCTATGAAGACCGACGCGTTGCGAGTCATGATAGCAATGGAAGGGTTACGCGACGTGCAATGGCCGAGAAAGCCAAATCCTGGAAGGAGGCCCGGAACGGGGCAGGGGTACTGCAAGTTCCATAACGATACGGGTCACACGACGGATGGTTGTTACACCCTGAGAAAAGAGGTGTTAAGGTTGCTGAAAAGAGGAGATTTTAAAGATCTACTCTCCAAAGAAGGAAGGAACGCGTTTGAAGGGGCGAAGAGAGAAAAGAAGTCCCCTACTCCTCCTCCACCTCCGTCAAGTCATACCCGGACTATAGACACCATCTTCGGGGGCTCTCCCGCGAGCGGCTACACCGCATCCGCCGCTAGAAGGAACATTAAGATTATACGCGACGATAGTGATATGACACGAGTTTACCAAATTCGACCTTCCGGAAGAAATTACCCGGTAACGTTCGAGGAGCCAAACGAGATGGTGGAACATCACGACGGTTTAGTTATCTCCCTCATCGTCAGCAATTGCCTGGTCAAGAGAATCCTCATAGACAACGGGAGTTCCACCAACGTGATCACTACATCCTCTATAAAAGAGCTCGGACTATCCAACGACGACGTCGTGAAGAAACACGTTCCTCTAGTGGGATTTAGTGGTGAAGTAGCAAGCATGTTGGGAGAAATCACGTTGGCAACCTATACAAGGGGTATCAATATACAAGCGAAGTTTGCGGTGATGGATATCGAATCACCGTACAACATTATCCTAGGAAGACCTTGGCTACACGACATGAAAGTTGTACCCTCGACGTACCATCAGTCTTTAAAATTCCCATCTCCATGGGGGATCCAAGAGATCAAAGGCGAACTTCAAATCGTGAGAGAATGCTATAGCATTGGAATGAAAAAAGCCACTAAGTCGTCATTAGGCAAATAAAAGAAAACATAGCAATCAAGGAATCACGAAGGAAAAGCTAGGGATGGAAAGTCGGTCCCTGACACGATGAGAAAAGAAAAGTCTGACAAGCAAGAGGATACCAACCCACCAAGTAAGTACGAGCAAAAAATCCAAGCAAAGAGCAACAACTTAAGCTACATGTTCCTGAAGCACCATCCACCATAAGTCTAAAGAAGTGATATGAATTTCCAAATTTCCTAGCATTATTTCCTTTGTGTTCTTTCTTGCATGAGTAGGATTAGTTTCTTTCAAGAGTTTCAATAAATTTAGCGTCGTTATCTTAGTGTCGAAGCGACAAGGGGTCGCGATGACTAAGGGTAAGCGTCGGTGTCGAAGTCTGTCAGTTCATGATGTGTTTTCTTTATTAATATATGAGTACACTCCTTTTTTCCGACGTGTTAAAGTATGCCGAGTTGTTCCATTTCCAAATTACTTGCTCTCTGTCTATGACGTAACATCAAGCTTAATAAGGCCGCGGCAAAAATCCGCGTCGGTGAGGAGTTTCGTTAGCCTACGCGTTCAAGGCTCCATCTACGCGTAGACAACGTTAGCCAAACCGCCGACTCCGAGTCGACGCTTCCCATGATTGTTAGCGACGTGTGGCAATGGTCATGGGGAATGAAGCCCAACACCTCACGAAACCAGCACGGCCCTCTGAGCGAAGAAGGGAAACCTATCGCCACGACCACTCTCCAGGAACGCGTACTCGCGCCTTCCACGGCCCCTCTGAGAGTCATGAATCCACGGGAAAAATGCCAAACCGGCAGGGATGCGTCCACCGGCATCGTAAGTCCTAACAATCTAGAAATCGGACGCCACACGATGAATAGGCCCGTCGATTAAAAGAGTTCGACGTCGACCTAACGCTAGCGTGAGGCAACAGACCCACCTTAAAAGTAAGGGGTAACGTTAAAAGCTGATAAAATCACACGCTGACCTATGTCCGTCACTCGCTTCAGGGTTCGGAGGAAATGTTGGACCCAACCTTCATGTAAGTCGGCAACGTAACTAAAGCAGCCGCAATGACCATACCACCCTATCAAGAAAGTAGAAACCATCTAACACGTTCATCACGAACAAAGTATCACGCTAGGGGTAGAAAATCACACCCTAAAAGATAAAGTAGCAAAAGCCAAAGGACCAAACCTACGTACTCACAAACGAGCTACGCGTAAGGGGCCACGGAAGTTAAAAGTCAATAAGAACAAAGTTCTACATGCACGCAGAGCAAAATACGCGTGCCAAAACGAAGTACATAAGATATCAAAGCCAGATAAAGGATAAGCTCCCAAAACGCCCCCGACGCAAAAGAACGACGCGTAAGACGCAAGAAACGAAGTATGAAATACAACAAATAAAGAAGAGTCTTTGATAGCTCTAACCCGGTCTACAAGGAGCCTAGGTCAAACCTACCAAAAGGGGTAGGACTACTCAAGAAGACATGAAAACACACCCAAAGCCGAGAAGTGCACAGGACACACGTCAAATCAAGACCGAGACCACCTACCCGTAAGAAGATAAGAAAGTCAAGGAGCACCCCCAAGATAAAGAAATTGGAAAGACAAAGGTCGATTCAAAGAGGACCCTAAAGTCACTCGAGGAAACTCATGGACAAATACGCCTTCACCAACAGAAGGAAGACTAGATGCAACGACATACTCCAAACATAAAAGATCTCGGAGACATTTTCATCAACAAGTAAGCATTTCCAAAATACGACGTTATATTACAGAGGCCCATCATGAAGGGCGAGAATGAAAAGTATTTACAAGAGAACGCCCCAAAGACCGACGACGCGTAAACAAAAAAGAAAATCACAAAGAATCGCTATCAGACTCAGAAGAACCCGATGAGGAGCCATCCGCGTCCTCATACTCATGTTCATCCTCTCCCTCGTCTTCAGAATCTTCCACGACAGCTTCTTCACCAGCATCTCCGTCATCTTCGACGCCATCATTAGGATCAACCTCATTAAGATGAGGGACATCATCCTCCATAACGTGAGGACTCGCCGGAGGATTCATAGGCGTAGGTCCTGCCTCGACGCCTTCAGGGAGCTCCGCGAACGCTTCCTGAAACTCCCTCCATTCCTTCACTGGATCCCAACCGTGGTATTTACCAGCGGCATACTGCTCAATGACTTCCACACGAGAAAGCCAAGACCAATAAAGCTTCACCTCCTTGAGCTCGGAAGCAAGCTTCTTCTCCACCTTAGCCTTCTCGTCTTCCAGAGCAGCAATCCTCGCCTTCGAGTCTTCAACCTGTTTGGCAAATCGACGTGAAGTTTAAGCGTCGCCGCAACCTTTTCTTGAGCTTCATTTTCCTCCTTACGCGACGCCTCAACCGTCGCATTAAGCTTCTTAATCTTCGCCTCGTCGGCCGATTGCTTCGCCTCCATAGCTTTCACCCGATCAACAAAATCAGAGAAACGCCCATAAACGCACAGCGAAGATTGAAAAGCCTAAAAGAGAGAAGATAAATAGGTCAGAATAAAATCAAAGACAAGAGACTTGGCATAAAAAGCAAGAAAAACCTACCTTCCATTGCGTAGCAAGAGCCTCTCCTATCACATCTTTCGTCTCCATCGGCAAATAGTAGTCGAGCGACGGAGGATTCTGAAGACCCTTCATGGCGGGCAAAAATGACCTTCCAGACGCGACGACACGGGAGATAACTCCCGGGAAGTCGTCCACGGTCTCGTAGTTGAAACTCAACTTCTCGACAACCTTCTCCTTACCCTTACGAGACTTCTTCGCCGGGATTGAAGAAGGAGATGGAGACAAAACGAGAGAAATCATTGGCGTGATCTGGATAGGAACCTTGAAAGCAGTTCCCTCTCCGGTACGACTCCTCTTCCGCGACGCGATGAGAGCGAATGCGGATTGTCCTCCACTGCGAACGCGTGAAAGATCCGCAGATACTAAAAGATCAACAAGAAAAAGAGTTAAGACCCTCAAAGCAAAAAGAAAACAAGTAAAAGAGCATGAACACGTTACCAGTCAAGGTCGTCGAGGCAATACGATGACCCTTCCCGTCGTGACCATGACAAGTTCGATCACTCTCAGGGATCTCGAGAAGTCTATCAATAACCTTCTTAGTCTCCCGCCTCACCACGATATCATCCATGTTAACTGCAAGGAAGAACAAAATAAGGTAAGACATCAACGAATGACGACATGTGCAACAAAGATCTGAAAGAAAAAGCAAACTTACTCCCAGGATTCCAGCACTCGATCAACCAAGAACACTCCTCACCAAGAGTCGATTTTTTGACAAAATAGAAGAAGTCGGCCCAGTGACGATCAGCCTGACTTCCCTCGATGGTGATCCTAGCCACCTTAGGTCTTGATTTAAGACCTACTCTCCCAACCGTTTTAGTTTGAACGTTTAAGGAATAAGCAAGGTTGTCGACGGCAATCTCGACGCCATGTTTTTCTTTTACATCGTCTAGAGCACCAAAGATTCTCCACACACTCGGCAGAAGCTGACCTACGGCAACTCCTAGTGTAAGTATGAACGCCTTCATCAACGGCGAGAAAGGAAACCGATGACCATTAAGGAAAGGATACTCGTATACCGCGATCCACCCTGGCCGATGTGCATCGGCAAATACCCCTTGAGGAGGTATCTCAATCTCCACCCCGGGACCAAGATTCGCCAACGATCTCAGTTTCTCGACGTCGCGTGCTTCCGTCGATTTGCAATCAGAATCCTTCAGGATGAACTTTGGTACGTAGAAAGAAGCCATTTTTGGAAGCTGAAAGGAGAAATGAAGGAGAAATCTGAAGAAGGGAGAAAGCAAATGATCTTTTTGAGCGTAAGCAAGCGAGAAAGCAAGAAATAATCAGAGTAGATGAGTTGTAGAGGGAGTAGGAAGAAAATAAAGATCTTCTCTTTATATAGCCTAAGAGATCGCGAAGAATATGGAAGAAAGTTCAACGGCATTATATCCGTTGAGAAACTAGCCGTTGCGATTGAACGTTATCGGCACAGATAACGAAGCCTCTCGCCTGCCACTTGGAAATAATTGAAGAAGAATGATGACCGAAGCTTTGCGACGATGTTAAAAATTCAAGTGACGTAATCATCAACGCGTTCCTAGTGTAATGAAGACGTATTCCTTGAAGAAAGAAGGCGTCTCCCAGTTCCACTAGACGTTAAGCCCTGTAAGACGCCTTAGGGGTATTGTTTGTGCCTAAAAATACGACGAGTACAGAATGCGTAGGAAGACCGTGTCGACGCGACGAGAGGAATGAAGGATTTCGTCGACGCGACGAGACGTGGCAAAGGTCTCGTTTATCTTGAAGATTAGGTCGGTCGAGCATATTTCATCTTATTCCTTATTATATTTTTATAATTGGTAAAAGATACGGTACAGAATATCTTTTACCTTGTTTGTTATATCATTATTTAGATAAAAGGAAGAGATAAGATCTCGTTTCCTTAAAGATATTATTAGGGTTAGCCTATAAATACAGGCTAACGTATGCTTTGTAAGGATTCATCCACCATTACGAGTAATACCAAGTTCAAGCTTCAAACCCTAAATTCTTCTCTCGTTCTAAATTCTTCTCAACACTCAAGAACAATTTAGAACGAGAGAAGAATTTAGGGTTTGAAGCTTGAACTTGGTATTACTCGTAATGGTGGTTGAGTGATTACAAAGCAGGCGTTAGCCTTTATTTATAGGCTAACCCTAATAATATCTTTAAGGAAACGAGATCTTATCTCTTCCTTTTACCTAAATAACGATATAACAAACAAGGTAAAAGATATTCTTTACCGTATCTTTTACCAATTACAATAATATAATAAGGAATAAGATAAAATATGCTCGGCCGACCTAATCTTCAAGATAATCGAGACCTCTGCCACGTCTCGTCACGTCGACGACATCCTTCATTCCTCTCGTCGCGTCGACACAGTCTTCCTACGCGTAGCTCTTCACGCGTTCCACACTCGTCATATTTTTAGGCACAAACAATACCCCTTAGGCATAACGTCTAGTGGAACTGGGAGACGCCTTCTTTCTTCAAGGAAAGGTGGAAGCAAAAGAAAGGTGATGCAAAGTATAAGAAACGTGAAATATTCTCTCACATGGATATCCACAAACACCTGGCGGGCGTAAGGCTAAAGATCAAGAAGGGACATACCCAATCAACCAACCTTTATCCTTACAAGTTGAACTTCACCGTCATAAACACACTCACTATTACTACAAATCAATTGCTGAAAAGACGATCGAACAACAATCAAAAACCTACCAATAATCTATACTGAAGTGGATAATTAGAACCATAAATACACTAATACACACTCCACACTTTATTGGAAGGAGCTGCAAACAACCACAAAGATACAAACCACCAACATGCAACATAATGGACCATGATACAACGAACAACCAACAATCAACCAACAACTTAATCGGATTACCGGGGCAAGATTGCAAGAACTAAAGAAAACACTTGCACCACTGATGATTCAACTCAACCTAAAAAAAAAAGAAACACATCCAGAAACAGGGCGCCTACAACACAAGAAAATCTGATTACACACGCGCAAGGGTGAGTCAAAATTTTCATACCCAATACGGAGCAGAAGACAGTCGAATAACCACTTTGCAATACCTTCCTCTCACGCTTGCGCACTGCACCTCACAGGAATGTCTTCCAAAAAGAGAAATGTAAGTCGATGTGTCATCTGGGATATCTTCCCGGGGTTGACCCAACCGGGTTCATAGACTTTTTAGGTTGGGTTGGGTCAAGTTTTTGTCCGGTTTCGGTCGACTAAGCGGGTAAGGTACGCTTTTTTCATATCTAATTTCATCGATAATTAATTAATGAGCCTGATATTACATGGTAGTGTTGGGTATAATGAATCACTAGATTCCATTAGTTTTACATACCAGACATTTATGTTCGAAAATTATGAAAGATGAGCATCATTTTTTTGCGTATGGATCAAATATTGGAATCCTGAGTTGTATACATATTTGCGTTGTTGTAAAATATGCCATATCTGATGTAGTCTTTCCCTCAAATTGGTCATGAATCATGATATCTTAACACAACAGATAACAAACATTCTCATTGCGATCGCCTCCACGTCTCCATATTTGTCAAACAAGTCCAACACAGATCATAACAGTGCCAAGAAACATCAACATAATTCTTTGAACTATTAAATCCCACATTCAAACGAAAAAAACAATGCCTGGGTACTGTGACATCATGACATTGGCCTCATCACGGAGTATATGGTAAGAATCCCGCTACAACCGCAGCCACACCGTAATAAAGATCCAAAGAACGCCGCACACCATCAAGGACCTCGCGAAGATCCAACACCATCTGCAAAGGCACATGGGCATCTTTATCAAACATGTTTCACATTAAGTAAGCCAGAGTTAATCACACGTACACATTTCAATCTGTTGGTCAAATCGACACACTCCTCCGTAGTTGTCGGTTGCTCAACGCGAAGCGTGGCGCTTTTTTCAACAGCGACCCTTAAGCGAACCTCTGTGCCCGTCATGAGTTCATCCCCCCTCATGATAATCATACATAGTGATTGATCAGTCAGAATATCTCGGTCTTCCCCTACAATATCATACGAACAAGTTATAGGCGACGCAAGCACAACAACCGCCCCCACACAAATTGAAACAAAACAGAATACTGCCGCATAACAATCCTCTTGTGGTTGCAACTTCAAGATCATACATCACATCGAGATAACACCGATTGCTAATTCCGTATGTGTTTCCTTCCATTGCCTGCATATAAACAAAATCAAAATGAATAAGGACGTGGTACAATTTTGTAGCCACTTATGCTGAGGAAAACCTTCTGACACACACTTACACCTCACAATCCCGGGAAGATTTCAAGAACTTCAACTACAACGCAACGCCAACGCCAATCCTGCAGTACACTTAGATATTAGGGTGTTGTCTCAACATCTTATATGTCTGCCATACAATTATTATGATATGTGTCATTGAATGCATTAAATGACTTATCAAATGGCTGACTTAACAAATGGCATTGTAAGTCTAACAGCCAAAATAACATAACATTTCGAATACACACCTTCTTTTGTTAAATACATATCCCATAAACAGCCCATGACTATCAATACCAATCTATTTCCACTTACCCCCTTTCCCTCTTAATGACAGAGGTACACCGGTTTAAAGTGTTCAATGCAAGCCAATTGTGTCTGAATTATTTTTTTTCAGATAAAATAACACTGTAAACCAATTGTGCTTGAGCTAATCCCAAAGATAAAACAAACTTCAGAGATAGATTGTAGAGCATCCAACAAAATACTACATATATGTATAACAAGAGACTGAAGGCGCACAAGAACTAAATGAAAAGTTGAACTAGGACATCAAAGTCTTACTATTAATGAAAGGGGTTTTTGCAGAAAACCACCCGTTATATAGGCCATTTTACAGGGAACCACCCGTTATATGCGTATTTATTCTAAACCACCCATATTTTAATTTTTTATTACAATTAACCACCCTTTACCGGTTTTCGTTATATGTTCCGTTAAAACATGTGTAATGACATTTTTACCCCTCCATTTTTACAGAAAATAACAACTTCAAAAGTTAAGGGGCAGTTTTTTTAATTTATTGAAAATTAATTAAAAGCATTTCACTATCATCTTCCTAAATGAGATTTTTCTTTGTTCTTCCCCAATTTCAATCTTATTCAACTCCCAATCTTCAATTGAATTAACTATCATCTCCGCCTACTTATACACACATTTTCCCTAATCTTCGATAATCAATTGAATCAATCGAGCCGCTCAGAAAAAAAAATCAAAGCAATCGAAGAAGATCGAAGCAGAAGAGCAAGATGAATTTTCGCGTAATGGGATTCGACGCACCACTAATGAACTCCCTCCACCACCTCCTCGACGACAACGACAACAAAAACTCCTCCATCGCATCATCAGGCAATGCGTCATCTAGGGCGTATGTTCGAGACGCGCGTGCCATGGCCAGCACTCCTGCCGACGTGAAGGAGCTTCCGAATTAGTACGAGTTCGTAATCGACACGCCTTGGCTGGGCGCAAGCGACATCATTGTGCAAGTAGAAGAGGATAATGTTCTTGTCATCTCAGGCGAGAGGAAACACAAAGAAGAACACCAAGAGGAGGCTAAGTTCTTGAGAATGGAGAGGTGGATGGGGAAATTCACGAGGAAATTCGCTCTGCCGGAGAATGCTAATATTGAGTCGGGTGTTTCAGCTGCTTGTAAGGATGGCGTGTTGACTGTGACGGTCAAGAAACTTCCTCCGCCAGAGCCCAGGAAGCCCAAAACGATTCAGGTCCAAATCGCTTTATTCAGGCAATATCTGATGGATCCAAGAGAATTGATTATGTTTGTTTTTGAATGTGTGGGTTTTCGATCTGCAGTGTGTTCTTTTTTATTGATTCAATTGAAGATTGGGAGGTGAAAGAGTATGAAATTGGGGAAGAAGAAAAGCAAAATCTGAATTGGGAGATGATAGTTTCAATCAATTTTCAAGAAATTACAAAAATTATCCCTTAACTTTCGAAATTGTTATTTTCTGTAAAAATGGAAGGGTAAAAATGTCATTTCACACGTTTTAACGGAATATCTAACGAAAATCGGTAAAGGGTGGTTGATTGTAATAAAAAATTGAAATATGGGTGGTTTAGAATAAATACCCATATAACGGGTGGTTTCGTGCAAAATGGCCTATATAACGGGTGGTTTTCTGCAAAAACTCCTTAATGAAATCCACACAAAAAAACAAGTGTCTATGCTAAATTTTCATAACAGCGAGTGTTCACAAAAAGACCCTAAACATCACCCATTGTTCATAACAATTCAAACACATGAACTACACAGAACGTGTGATTTTCACATTGTAGACCCCCTTCACCGAATCAACCAGCGCAAACCTGCACACATCATCCACCTTCAGATAGTGACGAGCGACAACATCTTTCCATCCGTGTCCGAAACAAACTCCTTTCTTGCACCTTGACAGCTCGACAACCCTTTCAACACCTTCAATCTCAAGAACAGCTTCACAAATTCTGGAACATCCTAAATACTCTTGCACGTGACTTTTAGGAATCCACTGTGACAGGACCAAACAAAAATTAAAAAAAGAGAACAAAATACTAACTAACCATAAGACCTAACGGTTTGGCTTTCCCGGAAGTGTTGACACTTGTCTTGGAGCAACCTGCCGTGAGTTCATAATCAGCTTGCGCAACACTATTACATAATCGTCTCACACCAGGGAAACAAAATAGAGCCCTAAGGAAACTCATACCTGCGATGTTCCGGCCAACCTTCTCACGTAGTCTGGCAAACGTCCCTTTACGGGGTACAGCTGCCCGACAATAACCGCAATTAAACACATCAAAATGCATACAAGACAAATAATGCAGCACCATAATACAACCGAAAGAAACAGAATTTATGGACTTTTGTCAGACGGGAAATGTGAACCTGCAAGATGGCGCCTAACACGATCGAAATAATCAATTTCAACAGATTCCGGGGAGAAAACTCGGACTTGGTACGAAGATGCACCTTTAGGTACAAAGACAGCGATATCACCAACCTCTATTATGTGGTCTTTGACAAAAGCATCCCACCCACGCTTAAGCCAACAGTCGCCTCCTACGCCCTTTTCAACCTCGCCGACATAAGAATTGTTGTCGGGAACTGACAAGCGCATAACCCAGTCGATACTATTACCCATGTCAGTCGTGAAAGGATTGGGTATACGCTGCAAATACAACAAACGAAACATGTATCACGTGAAACATAGGGTAAACATCAAAGGCATCTCATTGCAAACATACCGCTTCTATCAACATGCGATCAGATGTGATCAAACGTATGAAAGCCACCGGTAATGCTTCGTTGTTCCCATCCCATATAGAAGTGTCCGAATCAAATTTTGTAGTGCCATCACATGTACTGCCTGCGCTTGAAGAGATCGAAATCACCTCCATTTTGTCCACACCAAAAAAAAACCCATAACAACACGTCAAACCACCATCGGTGTACGTATACGACAAATCCCACGCCACACGTACACACATCATAAATGTAAATGCACATTCAGTACGACTGACATGGCCATATGATAAAAAAAAAAACAACTTAGTCACAACATCAAACATCAAACAATGGACGGCTGACACTTCTTTTCTACCAAAACATAATACTTTACATGAGAACTACAACCCCTATCAATCCCATAACAAGTAGCGAGAGAACTATGACCGCAGGCAACCCCTATCAATCCCCATGCTAATATTCATGACCAGACACATGATCTCCATATACATTAGTACTTATAATGCAAGACCTGATATTTAAATAAACATCGGGAAGGCAGGAAGTTATAGTTTTGGTCTCCTGTGAACATATAGACACCAATTACATAACAAATGCCTAAAGAAGCTAAGTCAACACGACATAAACCCTGAATTAATCTCCAATTACAGCACACCAATACAATACCCATAACCTCAGGCGTAATTGACAGAATCAACAATCTCCAATTAAACATCAAAATGACAACATGCAAAACGGAAGTTCAAAACCCAAAGAGAATATACCCCGAGATTACAACTAATTTCTGCCTCCGATCAACAACAATAACACTGAGGACCGCACGACGGATGAAAGCTTCAAACAACCAAAACCAAACGCCACTAATCAGACGGAGACGACCTCAGACAATGCCACAGTCGATACTCACAGCTTTCTCCTGAACTCACCAAGATAGCATACAGAGGGGAACGATCACAGAAAACACCATTAGAAGGATCCCGATTGAACGACAATTAAGGGTACAAAAAAAAACAGTCACAGGTGTTAATGACACTTGCTGTTCAAAATATTTGCCCATTGAATTATGAATCCATAGAGAATAAAGATAGACTTAGGTTTGTACTCTTTGTGACCCTTAATTTACGTTCTAGACATTGTAGGAACCTTATTTTGAAAAATACCCCAACTTTTCTTTAAATAACGTCACAAAGTTATACTCCGATTGCACTGACAACATATACCGAACCATCGCTAATTTTTTCACTTATGAAAAATTGATATGAGTTGTTTACAAAACGTACAATATAACAACGGCCACACATGCATATCGTGATATTTTTGCCTCTTCGAACGACCCATAAAAAGAATGTCCGCGTGAATCGTCGTGACAACGTTTGGTTGTGTTTCGGTGTGGTACACATATCACGGCGATTATTTGTATACGTACCCATGGTTTTTTCATGTTGCCTCTCATCCATACAACGTCGGGAGAACAATTATTCTTCCATCTGTTATTCATTTTAAACCCAAATTCAAAGGTTAACATGTAATGTTAAACCTTATTTCATCAAAGATCATCCTTAACTCAATCCATCTACTATGGGTCGGTGTCGGTATTGTATGAAGATGAATCACATACATATAATATTATACCCCCCGTACCCCATAATATTCTTTGTACCGCACAGCACAAACTAACAAACGTCCACATCGACCAAATAAAAAAGGCACCTGTTTAATGCACACCCTACGTTATACATACATTCAATTACAATTGGTTGTGAAGTATACATTTCAAATTTAAATGACAGTATAACCGGCGAGGTATACAAACCATCTCATACAAATCTAATTAATTCAAACAATGGATGATAACCTTATCGTGTTCTCGTTCCTACCCTTCCGACTCCACAAAATACATACAAACATTGTGGTGAGATCATCACAAATACCCACCTGCATACCACGCACAACATGGAACCAAAGTAAAATAGTTCCTCTATGCAGATTGACACCACATCCCATGTTACCCCAGATGTTCCGTCCGCTTTCTAGCACGAATTACCCTTGTCGTTCGACGTGCAACTGGTCGTTATGGTGTGTAACCAATAGGTATCAACCGATGACATCGGGTTGTTCAATGGGAGCGCAATATTGATATCAGATAACAAGGTACAAACACCCACCAACGTCATCCGTATATAATGCTATCTTATATGATGATTGAAGTTGACCTTTCATCATAATCTGCTCGACTAGAGTACAAACCGATAGATGTACTCATTCGATAAGCAAAAACCCATAGTGAAATATATGAATGTATATGATATTACTTAGCCCGAATGAAATCAATTTCATGATGCGATATTTGTTTTTTGTGAAATATATTATATGATGCGTTAGTTGTTTGTGATATATGTGCTATTACCCCAACATGGATATCATAATAGAGTGACAAAATAAACTTCATTTGTTCTTATTGAGCACATATGGTAACAAGGTTTGCGCTTGGTATATAATACTAATCATGTCTTGGTATATATTACTAATCATGTCCCCCACATATATGACACAGGGTGATTCCATTCTGTGTTTTGCCAAGGGGCAAGTAGTAGATCGCTTCTTTTCTTCACTGACTGACGGGGAAGTGTACACTTTGCGCAACTTCACTGTTATTCCAAACACAACACATCTTCAATTTCGTCCTGATGATGCTTACATGATCGAACTTCAAAACAATTCAGAGTTCCGTCCAATCACAATTGAGCGCAAGGTATTCAACCGATATCCTTACAACCCAGCCCCCTTTGAGGAATTAATATACAACGGCTCACAAGCTCTCATGGGTAAGAATGCACAGGCCATAACCTCATATATACATTCTTATGCATATTCAGACTTAAATACGGTCATACACAATTGCAGATGTCGTAGGGGTCGTAGGTCGAGCAACCAAAATGCACACAATACCGGCCGGTGTGCCTTACCTACATTTCAACCTCATTAACGAAAGGTTGTATTGTATTTGAAATATACACACATTATACACATGTGATTTATTAGAACTCACGTGCTGATAATCGATGATCTAACGAAAAAGTATTGTACTGCAGGGGTACTATAATCCAGGCAATTCTATATGGATTTATATGCGATACATTCGTCGCAAAGCGCTCAGAAGCCAAAAAAAACTTTAGATGGTGCTACTTACTGGAATGGACGTCGGAGTACGCAACGGTACGGAACTCATATCATACGAACACCTATGTCATACCATACGACTGAAAATCACATATCTCTATATTCATAGGTAAACCGTGTATCAGGAGCACTACTTGCACCTCCATAATTGATGATATTCAGAGCCCACAAGAGAGGTCTCTTCAAAATCGCATGAGGTCTGGTTTCGATTATTTGTCGAAATCTTATATATACCAAGCACACGCGATATAAACCTCTCATTGATTGTGAACCACATGCAGAAATTAAGACATTGTAAAGGAACTCACCGTCCCTATAGACGTTGAAAGCATCAAATGGAGCGAACAAACTGAAGACGAACCCCAAACAGCCTCATACACCGATGTTTCAGATGACGAGCCCTCGGATGTATACTTATTAATGGAAGAAAGGTGGTATACCGCGACCATAAAAAACAGTATCTATATATACATTACAGAGTACGAATTAACTGTTGTGTTGTTCAACTTACAGCTTCCCCGACGATATAGACATTTTTCCAGAAGACACTGCTGCACGTAAGCGTAGAAAGGTCGAAACTAATCCGTGAATGATAAGTCCAAAGTGGAATCGTTAAATCCACCGGTGTTTGTCCCACGAACAAACTACGTAAACGTGTGCCTTATTTTTTTTCGTTACACATTGTTGATTTCAAATCCAGCAAGCAACGATTTTCCCTTATCAACTATCATACCATTTTCTACTTATGTCATAACAAAAGAACTCTATTTCACATATGCATTTGAAAACAAGATATGATGTACCGTCTTTCCATCAATCGAGTCTATATGTCGCAGCATTTGTGATATATAAGTAATTTCCGCATCTTCAAATGCAACCAACCCGGAACATAAATGTATTTAACATGCTTTCCAATCATACATGATTTAATATCAAAGGTTTTTCGTCCAGGTGTCCAAATAAAAAAACCACCGAAACACGACATTCATACAGCAGCACCAACGAAAAAACAACACTAATGAAACGAATGTCAGATATTCGAACAACATACCACAATAATGCACAGTGGTTGTAGTACATACCAGTGAATGGATGCTTCAGAAATGATGGCTTCATCTTTTTGGAAAAATGTTTGGCGGCTGTGCTATTTAGTTCTACGATGTACGCCAGGGCATCATGCACCTCATGCCTTGCGTAATTCTCAGAGTTCATCTCTGAACACAGTTGTGGGAATACATGAACATTAAATTTACCTCCTTCATTAGGAATGAACAACATTATCAATTTATTTGTTATGCAACTTCCTTAGGTTAATATTCTGAAACTGTTTCTGTTTTGCTTGCCTTTGTAGATGGAAATACCAACCACCTTAGCGGACAAATGTATGTAAGTATGATGATCAATTCAGGGTTTAGGCATGTAATAAAATCACAAACATGATAATAATTATATTATGTTTATATGATATGATTCTAAATTACCGTGTGGTAGCTTTGCAATAAAACATCAAAACTACGAATTCGTTACGCAATAAGTTGATCAGAAGGAGTGGAGGAAGCAACAGTATAAGTTCAAGGAAACGTAATTTCAAACGCTGTGATATAAAAAATTCCAACTCCCTATTCCTGATCCAGGATTGTCCCGATCGCATCCTTCAAGTGTTGTTGAATGTCCAGCAAGCATTCAGTCGCTTGCTGTTGTGAGAGGAACTACAAGGAAAACAGAGGCATAACATAAGCAACAGAGATGTTTGGAGATACTGTATAAAGGGGATACACAGGAAAACCGCAATAATGCATACCCATGTTACACGAGCCTGTAGATACGCAGTTTCATAATCGACAATTCCTTGAGGAGGAGGTAGGACGGACTGAAGTCCAAGTTCGGTTGCAGATGCCTGATCCCTTAGTGTCGCCAGCATCCTGTCACCAAATACGATGGCACGTCGCATTGCATGGTGGCGACTAACTGCTTGCTCCCCACCTGTGTAAGAGGTAGCATTATATATGTAAGAAGGTGAATAGGTAAGAGCAGTCTTATTGATTAAATGCATATGTTGGTTGTAGAAAAATAGGTAGAGCAAATATTACCATGGACTCTCAAGTGCCAACGTCTGGAAGTCTTGAAAGTGTGCCAAATCGTTGTGTAGTCGGGGGTGTGTGGGTTGAACGGGGTTCTGGGGGATGTATCAATGTGCTGCAGTGGAGTTGTATGAAGGATCAGTTAAAATAGACATAATAACGAAAAAGACGATGACTAATTGTTAAATTCTGTAAGGAAATACATGAGTCAGCGCATCGAAAGTCTCTCCCTCTGGCGCAGACCATTCCCTTATAGTCACCAAATCCCTTCCTTCAATCATCCTCTCTAGTCTCCAGGTGAATTTCATGCGTGTTGACCTCAACGAGTTTGCAGTCTGAAACAACAAAATCAACAGCATGTCAGTTAGAAAACGCTGAAATACACTATAAATATTTGTTCTGGAGTAAGAAGACAAGTTATTTTGACCAATACCAATTGCATGTCCATTCGAAACTTCCTTACATCCTTCAGTTCCACAAGTGGTAACCCCATCATGTTCCTAAGCGTGGAAACCAACTCATCCACTCGGTCATTGTTTGCCAACAATTCACCATCACACTTTGTTATACCCAACAGAATGGATTCCCTCAACTCTTTTCGCTCTTCAGTTTCTGCACAATGTAACAGCATCACAATAAGGACATGTAAAAGCAGCAAATATGTTGTTTTCAACATGAGTAACACAGCAAAAACAGGATATATTACCTTCATCTTGATGTTGCCACCTTGGCAAGGAATGGATTAAGCGGAATAACTCCCGGTATACCGGGGCCCTTGGCGAATAATTCTGACTGAACCCATCCAGTACAGCATGAACATTAGTGGATTACACATGCCAAATTAGCATTGAACAACAACAATTTAAGGTGCAGATGGCAAATCGAATTTCACAAACTCGATTCATAACAAATATACTGTAATCATAATCTATAACCAACTTGGTAACAGGAGGCTATAATGTTCTGGCTGGGGGGGCATCCGAACTATAACGGAAGCACCTGCTGGCATTTCCAAGTTCGTAAAGTTGAGAAAGTAAACCCATCTACAAATTACGAACACAATAAACCTAACCTAACCTTTACCTTCGTAAACAGAGTAAGGAGAGGAGAATATGTAACATTGGCCAGATTATCGTTCGATAGTATGGTTCATCGGATAAACAACATAACATCTTACTATGGGAGAAATTTGAAAACCCCAACAGAACGACCAGCAAGTACAACCGAGCACTTCAGAACAAAAACGATTATTGTGTCAGTTGTTGCAATAGGGTTGAAGAGAGTACTCACTTGATTTTCGGTGCCATTTTTTGTCTTAGTGAAGCCCAGAAAACAAAATTAACTTCTGTGGGTGTAACGGCGGAACGGAAAAAACTGCCAGTAAGCATGCACAACCGGATTAGTGTGGTAGAAGATTGCCAAAAAGAATTTGGATATGTAGTGGTATATCGAGTACCACAGAGATGCATACCTATAGAAGATGAAGCGTCTTCTTTCAATATGTGAACAAGTGAAGCCTTGAGGAAGAACATGAACGGTTGCATATGGGACTGGGAAGCGGTTTAAATACCCGCGTTAGTTCATTCATCATAATTGGGCACAAGTTTTGTAGTAATTGTTTCAATTAATACAATGGAAAATATTGAAATTAGATTTGTGCCATTCGATAAATCCATAAAGTTGTTAATTGCAAAAAAAATGGCCAAGATACAAAAATGTAAAACCGTTAATATTTGTAAACTGAATTTAATAGTTGGTATGTTACTCTAAATCGCAAAGAGGGTGTTACGTCCTCACGTCTTCTTATAACATATACAACTGCCCTGAAGTTAGATCTTTTCAAAAATCATAATTGTCCAAAAGTGGAGGTAGACCTTCTGTGTGTTAGATAGACAACTTGGTTTAGTATTCAATACATTTACACCCTGTTTATTCGCATCAAATCATCAAAATTTATACAGTGGTAGCGTCGTCCGAGCCTTCACGCTTAATTCTCCCCATGTCCATTGTCGGCAAATATTTATTCATCATTTGCAGTTCAAAAGTACCTCTTAAAAGTTCACACCTTCCTGCGTCCAACACGCAACGTATATCATATCGCGAGACATATTACTTAAACAGCGATATACGTGGTTTTTATTAATAACCTTTACACGCTATCGCTTTCAACACAGTTGCTTATACGTTTCTTCTTGTGCAGCTATGCGAATATGCAATAATGAAATCCATTCTCAAAGCATCGTCTACGCACAACGAATGCTTGATTGATCGGTATTAATACAAGAGCATGACAAACATCAAAATGTACATGTTATTTGGTGGGATGGTGGTAATACACGTAAAGTTTGTACGGAACCGAACCTACTGTTGTCATCACAAAGCCAAACCAAAGTACTCAAATAGAAAAAAAAAAAAAAAAAGGATATATAAGTAGCAACACGCTAATACAATCCCTAAGCCCGACGTTCAATTCTTACGTCATACACAAGCTCCGTTACGTTCGTCAAGCGGAATGTGCACTTAACCTCGACACGCAGAATATTATCAGAAACAAACTTATCCCACGCAGAATATCCTTTTTTGAAAAATGTCTGGCGGCTGTGCAATTTAGTTCTACGATGTCCACCGGTGCATCATGCACCTCACGCCTTGCGTAATTCTCAGAATTCATCTCTGAGCACAGTTGTGGGAATACATGAACATTAAATTTACCCCCTTCATTAGGAACGAACAACATTACATCACCGGTTTGAATCCCATGCTCCAATGCAAACTCGGGCCACCCTGCCTTCAACCAATATACCCCATTACAGTCCTTACCAATCCGTAATTTAGATACGTTCGCCCCGTGTGTAACTAGCTCGAAAGCCCAACAAATACCAGTACACATTGTTGTAGTAAACTTCGTTGGGATACGCTGCAAACATACATTAACAGACGGTAAACACACCCGTACGATAGAATAGGTGTTCAGATCAGTACCAAAAAGTATAATAGCAAAAAAAAACATCACATACCAATCGGTCGGTTACTAGACGAACCAAAATAAACATAATGGCCACCGGCCAAAAAGGTCGTCAAACGACCCGACCGTAGTTTGACTCAACCAACGAGGACTTGACGAACCTGACTTCAAACAGAGATCCACTCACGAGCAAGAAAACTACAAAATCACCAAGTTGCAGACCATTATCGCAGGCAAAAGTGGACCATCCTCTCTTAAGCCAGTAACACCCGTTAGTATCCTTTACCGCCTTCACCTCATACACCTTGCCTTCAGGTACAGCCAAATGTGCTATACAACCAACGCGTCTTGTTGTTCCGTCATCAAAACTCGGGGGAAGCCTCTACAAACAAAACGACAATACATGTATTAACCAGAATGGAAAGCATAAAACGAACACCAAAAACGAAAAAACAACAACCCATGCCAAGTCACTCATCTGTGTACGGTAAAGCATCATACGGACAAACGCTACCGAATGAACGTGGTCTGGGTTTCCCCCCTTCCTCATACCTGAGCCGCCGCCCCTAGAACCTCTCTCTTCACCGTCAAGATTAAACGAAGCGACAGTCTTATCCATACCCACTACGAGAACATAACACACATAGTAATAAGAAGTATCCTCAGTACAACAAAAAACAAAGGAAAAAAAATTTGTCATCACAAATAAATACATATCATCTTATGATCATCCCCTCCGTCTCAACAACACAAACGGCCTATCATAATACTGGACCGGTAATTACCACAACATATGACGGAAAACAACGGGTCAACCAACACAAACTACATTCACAACACTATAATCAATACCTCATAATCAATCACAACCCCATAGTTATTAGGCATATCCGTCGGAAATATACTATCCCTATTACCAATTATTAATGTAATACTAAATCCCATGACATACATACATGCCATTCTACCAAAACCCACCCACCATATAGCAAAAACACATATCACACATCAATTAAGCATGTTGTCTGTTTACATCAAACCACAAAATACTATCCCTACTATCACAAATCAATATAACTTCACAATATAACAGAAAAGATAGCTATTGCATCAAGTCTCAACAACCTCACGCCTGCTTCAAGTAAGAATCAACCATTAATTTTGTTGTAAGTCGGATAGAGAAAGTGGCAGGAATCCGTATGCTCGAGGATTCCGTCAAACTATTTCGATGAAATCCTAAATTAGAAACGACGTTTGGCAGAAAAACACACCACTATTCACCCAAGATCGAACGCATTTGTCAAAAAAAAAACCTTGGCGATAAATAAACACGATTCACAACATAACCCTAAAATCAATTGAGGTGATGGATGTTTGAAAAACTTATACATACCGGTTTAAGCTAAATGACTTCAATAACGCTCCTGGAAAAAGAGAGGACAAATATCGGGCCGACGAGCGGAAATTCCAATGCGTACACCGAACCCTAATTAAGAATGACCGATGCAATACATACTGGAATGGATGTAATCCTAGACAATGACCAACGCCCTCTTACGAAATCAATAACGACTGATCCTCCTACGATGAAAGTCCTTACGGGATCATGAAGAAGGAAGCCATTTCTGCACCTCAAACCATTTTCAACCCCAAATTTGAACGAGGAAGGAGAAAGAAAACAAACTAGACTGTAATTTCAGATCAACTTATTAGGCATTGGTCTAGGCCCAATAGTCATATGTTTAAGGCCTGTTTAATTTTGTTTTTTATTATAGGCCTATCCTAACTAACAATGATAACAACACAAACAAAAAACATGAAACGATAATACATAGTTTACATTTCACCAAAAACATAATCAATAATAGATAATACATATATTTACGTCGTATTTTAACATAATCAATAATACATAGTACAAATATTTACGTCATAGTTTTGTATAATATACCCTATTTGTCGAAGAATTACAACAAACACGAATACACCACGTCACCCAAACCTAAAATAAACAAAATCCAAATTTATTTTAAAATCCTAACTAAGGACCAAGATGCCTTATGATAAGTGCAGTGTTTTCTTTTAATTAGGGTTTGATAATCGTAAATAAAAATATGACAAATCAGTTAATATGATGTATAGTATAATATATAACATTTTTAAATTTGAAATGGGCTTTGTTTTAAACATTACATGACCCAAAATTAAAACAATACCAAACCGAAATATGCAAAATAAACTAAAAGTAAATACATGTATTAAGCTAATTAAAACTGCATGGTTCGAGAGGCTCATGTATACCAACCGACTGTTGCAATCAATCAATGTTTGAATAACATTGGACAACAAATAACGTAACCTCCGTCCCCCGCGCGTAGCGCGGGCACCACCTCCTACTATAATATAAAGTTAAATAATAGGTAATAAATTTCACTCCATAAATGCTACACCAAAAATTCAATGCTTCAAATCAACCCAATTTAGATGGACCACAATATTAATCTCAACCCATCTTCATCTCAGATGGGCTAAATCATTGTGATTCAATATTATTACAAGCCCAATGCAAAATAAAAAAATGATCTCAATCCCAGCCCACTTCTTTCATTCCCCTTCCTTCAATTCAATCGTATCTTCGTCTCTCCCGTTACTCCTTCGCTGCCTTCAATTCGAGCTCCATCGGCCGACCTTTGTTCTTCCGTCCTTTGGCCTTCACCGTTACACCCCTACAATAATGGAGACGGAAACCTCTTCGTGTCTCCTGGATTTGCCTTATAAATTTTCCAGCGTTTCTTTGCACCGCCTCTCTAATCGTCTTTCCCGAATAAGTTTTTGACATCGAGTACTACTCTCGCGACCAGTGTCCTCGGCAAGGTCGGAGGTGGCGTCGGCGGGAAGGGGGTCAGGCGGTCGGTGAATGACAGGCGGTGGTCGAAGTCTGAAGACAGGTATGTATTGATTTTCCCACTTCAAATCAGGTAAACTCGAACTTGGGTCGGGATTAGGTCACTCCATTTAGCTATTCTTGCGGTGGGATCTCTTTGAATCAAAAGGTCGATCTCCACTGATTTCAATTAGGGTTCTCCCTTCACTGTTCAATTTCCGCAAACCTACTATTCACTCTTCTCACCTCTATTTAGTCGCCTACTTCCTCGGTATGTTTTCCCTCTCTATTTTCCTCCTTCTCCGGCTAGGCGGCTACTCTTTTTCGTTCAGTTTTGCCTCAGATAGTGATAGTTTGGACGCTATCACCTCCAAATATTTGAATATTTCTGTCTTCTGTTTGATTTGATGCATGGATCGTGAAATTGGAGATCGAGGGCGATCTGTGGGATCCGATTCATTTATGTTCTTAATTTGGCGCATTGCTGATTCCTGATGGTATGTTGTCATGGTTTATAAGTGTTAAATTCAGAGGATCTTAGGTGCATATCTTGACAATTTTTTCCATCTGTTTATTTTTCTGATCGAAGAGACCTAAATAGTTGGAACATGCTACATGATTGAAAAACATTTGTTTTGTTTACATGTATCATTTGCCCTGTCATTTGTCAAACAGAGCACTTCTTGAATTTATGTGGTTCCTTCTTTTGTCAGTAGAATAATATTTACACATTAGCACTTCCTAACAAAAAGCTTCTTCTTATAAGGCTATAAAAGGATGCACCATTCTCTTCATATATTTACCATAGTGTTTCAGAGTGTTGAGAGCAAAGTACGATTGAGAAAGTGGGAAGAAGTTAAGTCAATGTTCATGTCGTATTTTATTACTCTTTATCTAAAATTAAAACAAGATAAATATGCACTCATTTTCTTATATGCACTTATGTTATTGACTTTTGTTGTTATCTTAGTGGAGATGCCAATGAATAATGTTTCTTAGGATTTTTTGTTTTAGGTGGATGAAGATGGATCCTGATTAAGGATGTTTGATGCATAATTTGTGTGTTTTGCTTGGGTTTTTGTTATGTGTTCATTGAGTTGAATCTGCATCCTTCATAGGATGAAGCAATTCAGTTTGCTGGATACGTAAGTTGTAAATTCATATTTCTCGATATTGTTGTTAATGCATTAATCAATCTTTTGAATTCGAATCAAACTTACTTCTTGATATGTAACTAGATTGTGAGATGTGAGCAAATGGAACTTGATAAGCGTGCTCATATAACGATGAAGAAATAGGTACATCTGTTTGCTCTACTCAAAATCTGCTTCATTAATGACAATGTAGAAATAACACTAACTTGAGAAATTGTAAATTGTTGTTCTGTTTGCAGCAATACTTCCAGAAACTTCAGATGGAGAATGTTATGAGTTCATTAGCAGCACCTGATAAACAGGAGCTCAAGCATGAAATTAGTAAGAATGGTTTGTAGTTTATTTTATGATTTCCTTTTCGCGTGTTAGATAGGAGTGATTAATCTACATTGCATAATCTTATGTTTCAGAGATTGTACCGAGCAAATAGAAGGGAATTGATGCTTCTTGATGACGAGTGTTTTAAGACAAGGTTATACATCGTAAGAGGGGAGAAGCATTCCCTAATATGAGATTTATATGTCATGGTGCAAGATGTTGCCCTAAACTTTGTGAAAAATGATGATATCGAGAAAGCGTTCTATTGCACCTGCAAAAGTTCATTCATGGTGAAATAAAAGTTTCTTCATTTTTATTTTCTTTTGTTAAAAGAAAGAAGTCTATTTATAGGTCTAACAATCATCTTTATATTATTATTATAGGTTGGTGTCAGTAGACTTCCTCAAGGATGGTCATGCAGGTAAACCTTATACTTACAAGTAAACATTATCCATTACAATACACATGTGGGAATCAAAATAGTATAATAATGTATTTAGATTTTAGTATTTCCTATAAGTCTATTTTTCTTCCTTCATATTTAGGTAAAATATAATCAATTTTCCGGATAACACTTTTTTATAAGTCTATTTTGTTTGCGCATATTTTCCTTTTGGTTGCATCTGATGTTGGTTGATCTGCTCATGTGATGAGGCCTGAGGGTAACTGGGGTTACCGTCCCTTAGCTAATAACGACTTCAAGGTAGATTCGTCGTCTCTTAGTTAATATTTAATTTAGATTTTTTCCCTTCTTGAGACTTCATGCTTTATTAAAGTTTTGTCTGGACGTGTTGTTAGAGGCCTAAGTTGCTTCATATTGTAATGAAGACCACAATGTCTATTGGTTTTCCTTGGATTTGGATTGCACTTTCAGTTTTATTTTGTTTGAATTGTATTCTTCTGAATTTTTTGTTGGTGTTGAGAACTGCAAAGATCGATGATTTGTTCTCTCACAAAAGAGAATATTCCTCATCGTGTTTGTACGAAAAATTATTCAAAATCAGGGTCAGTGTTTATTGCTTAATTAAGGTATGGTTCAATGTTATGTAATCCCATTATTAGTTCTCTCACAAACTAAAAAAGTACAATTTCAAAGTCAACAAATATAATATACCAAATGGATAATAAATTAAAAATTTGAGACAAACTAAGAGAAAATATGGGAGAAAGTAGAAGGTTTGATTTCCTTTTATTCAATACTTTCATTAATCATTTTATGTGTTTTATTTTATATTTAAAAAAACAAAAAATTCTAATATTTTCTAACCTCCTTTCCCCCTCCGGTCTATCATCCCAAACAAACATTGTCTCTCTACTCACTGTGGATGATCGATCAAACGATTTCAGTCGCAACTGAATTTAAGCCTTTGTCACCAACTGAATTCAAGCTTCTCTTTATAATATAAAGATATCATAATTATTTTAATAAAATAAGACATAATATTATTTATTTCAACATCCTATCCTATATATTATAAAGTTAGATGTATAATGTTCCAAACCCCAACATTCAATGCACCATCATTCATCTCGAAATTAATGTTCCGTCAAAATTCTTTGATATGGGTTATGAGTTCAGTCCATTATCAGCATGTGCTCTTTGTAAGTGGGCCTACTATCAACAACTTGGATCCAATTCGTGCTCTTTGTAATTGGGCCTATTACCAACAGCTTGGAGTCCATTAAAACGAATCATCATTTAGTCCAACATATTTCCACCTTCAATTTACAGCCTCGCATATTTCCACCTTCGATTTACACCGCCGCCAATCTCCAACTAGGGTATTACCCTCCTCCCCTTCCACATTCCTACCGATGCTGTCGGCGCCCCTTTCATCTTCACATTCCTACCTCCTCCACCTCCCTTCATCGGTCTCCTCTTGCAATCCCCTAACGCCACCGTCTCTCTCACTCACTTCATGTCGACCATCCCCCGCGAGGCCTCCGTCTTCTCCCCTCAAAGCATCGTTGTGAAGATTTTGTGGAGCATTTATGCTTGATGTAAATGAAAATTGGTCAGAGAGAAAAAATCAGATCTACGGGGATTCGTCTTGCGCAACATTCAACACAACTCCGACGACATCGATGGTGCCGATCCCAGAAGGTTCAGGGTCCTGCTTCCTTGGATCTCTCCTGTCGTAAATTATTAAGGAAGAATTTTGGACCTAACTTTGTTAGATGCCTTACCCTTCATAACAACCCTAGCATGTCATGTTTGTTGCCCTTTTCATGGGTTTGAACTCGATTGTGCTTGGCTTTCACCTTGATCAAATAAAGTGTCTTGACACGTGTCACATTTAATGTTTCAGTTCGAGTAGAGTTTATTAGCTTGAGTTCAAGATCGACATAATAATGACGACCTGTCACATGATGACTTGGCGAAGGAGGTGACATAACCCAGAGGTCGACACAAATGTCAATTAAACGTAAGGACACATGTGTCAAACAACTCTCTGTTTTAGTATATATGTATATATGTATAGATAATGGAAAATGTTAATAATTAGCTAACTATAATGCGAGTGCCAGTAATTTCAAGCTTCATTTGCTTTAGTTTGCCTATGAGAAAAATATTTATGTATTTTGTCATAAATATTTTTTAATCAAATTGATCTTATCACGAACTGGCTTGAGATTTGGTGTTTTCGCCCACACACTAATAACATAAAGTAACGATCCCGTAACTAACCACCCTCCTTTGGAATCATCATATAACTCGAATCAACGTTCACAAAAATTTTCTCTTTTTCTAAATATTTTAAGATTTATTTATGAAACCCACTTATTACAAAAAGACTTGTGCATCGCACGGGCCTAAAATCCTAGTATTATTTACTCTTACATTACAAAACCTTCTTAAATGCGAAAAATATTTTTTTTAAAATAAACTAGAAATAGTAATGACTAGAAAAAGACCGTAGATAGAGGATTATTAATTACAACCCCATTAATACAAGTATAATGACCCGTGCCATCCACGGGTATTCTAGATTGTTCGTCGTAAAAACTCATACGGTTTAAGTTAAGTTTGTCTAAAAATTAAGTTTAACTCTCACCAAATAAACGAAATAAATTTAACTTTTTGTTTGCGAATACTAATTAATACATATTCATTTCATAAATGATATACGAGTATAATTTAATTATATATATAAATATCTCATTATATATATTTCATAATTAAATTTAAAATTTATTTTTAATAGGATAGGATAATTTGTATTGTTTTTATATTGAATGAAGTGTTTTATAAGATTTATTTATTGAGTTAATTATTTAATATATTTTTAATTAAAATTAAAATTAAAAAATAAAAATAGTTTCACAACCTAGCATAAAATCTTTCTAAAGCTCTAAAAGTCTCAGCTTTAATATATAATATATAAGATAGATAAGGCTCTAAAAGTCTCAGCTTTAATATATAATATATAAGATAGATAAGGTTGCTCACCATTTTAGAACCATCGGTCATAGGTTTAGAAAATCATGAATCAAAATAGAATTTGGATCCTTCGATCTGTTTTTGCCGGTTTCGATTACGTTTCTAAATCCGATTTTTTAACGATTTTAATAGGCTAATCATTTTAACTATGAAATATCTTAAGCATTTTTTATACGGTCTATTCACTATTGACACACAATAACAAATAACAATGATTGAGTCTCCTAATTCGGGCAATATTTGAATACATAAATTAAATATAATTTAAATTCATTTTGTAATGAGTTAACCAGATATTCTTCAGGAAAATATTTGGACAAGACTTTCAAATAGATGCACACTAGAAAAACTGTTATGTAAATTAGAAAGGGGAAATAAATGATTTTAAGTTAATCTCACTTAGCTAACCATTTCGATATCCACACTTTTGTAACGATTTAAAAATGCAATTTTAAGATTCTATGAAATCATGAACTGAAACTGTACTCAAACAATTCGCCTTGTAACAGTTTCAGTTTCGAAGGATTTCTAAGAAACAGATCTACATTTGTGTTTGGATGACCTTGATAATGACATTATCTGGCATTATGATATAAAAAAGTAGCATCATAATGCATGATAATGTTTTTGACATCATAATGCATGATAATGTCATCATCTGGACATCCAAACCAACCCTACATCAACCTACTCTTATGCGGTGACAATATATGACAGCATGCCTATACATACATCACTCTTATAAAGTAAGATATTAAAGATACAACTGAATTCAATCGGCTGAATGTAATGATCAACTATGACTTTGTATAGAATTAGTGCACAAATATAAAAATACACCGTTATTGCAGACTCATCCAAGAATATAAATAGTTGTTGTCAAACAATGGGCAAGTGGATACAAATATGAACCTATAATACTGTTGCTAAGAAACTCCCCTTTGAATTGGCAGTGTATCTTCATCATCATCATTATCAGCTCCACCAGAACTTGTGACTAATTCTCCAGGAGTTTCTTTAGACTTATTACTGAAAACATCTGCTGGAATGTTGAATCCAGCAAATCCAAGCATCACAATTGCAGCTCCAATGCAATCTGATAAACTCGGGGCGTTTCCTCTCAGAAAATCTACCACTGCTGCCAAAGGAACTTGTATCGTTAGCCCTGCTGTTGCCACTGTTGTTGTCGTCAAAAGTATTGCTTTCGCCCATAAATAATCGCTCAGAACATTGTCCAGCAAACCTGCATTTGAATCCATAATGTGAATACGTTCATAGTTCATGTTCCATAGCAACTGAATCCTCCCAAGCAACAATAACGGAAAAACTCAGGTGACAGATTACACCCCAATGTTTTCAAGAATATAGTTTGGAGGCAAGGAAATAGAAACCAATTTCAAAACTCCGACAGAAAAGTAATTATTAAATTCGACAACCCAAAAACTAGATGCACCATCATAAAGCAAAAGGCAAAACATCAAAATGGAAGCTACAGAAAAAAGAGACAAATGAACTCAAATCATAATTTATCAAATAAATTCAAAAATAACAATTGATATAGGTATCATAGCAGAAGTTGCATCACATGTTAAAAACACAGAGTTAGCACACAAACCTTTGCCAACGACAAGGTAGAACTGCTTCCAAGTGAGTGTGTAGAAAGGCTCCAGCTTTGTGAAATTCAGCACAAGGGCAACGGGTAGGAAAATAATGAGGTTGAATAGCCCCAGATACCCCAGAAACTGTGCCATACTCATTTTGCCACTTTTCTCATCATTTTCATCAGGTAATTTCTTACGAATGAGTGTAATATATACAGCATATAAGCCCGCCGATACAAGAGCTAATATGTCCCCAAGAACGGGATTTGAATTCACTACACTTAGAGTGGAGCTTGAGGAATCACCCATACTAACAACAATAGTACCTCCCATGCAAAGCACCACACTTACGAGTTTCACCCAAGTGAATTTTTCACCCAAAAATACCATCGCAAACAAGAAGGTGAATAGACTGGAAGCCGTACTCAAAATTGTATTTGACTGCAAAATTTTGACAGCAATTAACACTTGAGGACTTGATTTATTAAACACAAGTAAAGAAGAAAATGTGGGTAACTCACAGTGACACTAGTGTACTTGAGTGAAAGATTGAAAGTCAACTGTGCAAGGAACCAAAATGGGCAAACCAATAAGCTAACTTTTGCTGTTCTAAAACGTGTCCAACGTCCCTTTGAATCAAGTTGCTGGTTTGGTTGAAAGTTGTTGGCACATGTATTTTCTAACTGATTTGAGCTTTCTAATAAGTGAGGATGCAATTCCCTGCTGTCCTGCTCAACTTCGCTCTTCTGTATTGACACACTATCGGTGCTATTACTAGGGCCACTAGCTCGAAGAAGTATAGCCTCCTCTGAATCAGCAAAGCTCTGAATACCATCGTTTCTTTTTTCCCGCCAAAAGCACAAAATTCCAGTCCTATCTTCTAGATATCGAGATATTTCAATGATAGGAATATATACCAAGAACAAAGAATTGCAAATATAAGTGATGAGGAATGGGGAGACCCCTCCATCAACCACAGACTGAACCACAAAGCTAGCAGCAATCCAAATAGCGGCAACAGCAACTATGTATATTAGCCCTAAAACCCATCGCCCAACGTCACTCCTCATGCCTACCAGATCTCAATAACTAATCAAATTATCTCAGCTCGTACTTCACATCATATCAAACTAGACAAGTGCAGAACAATACAATTTCATGACCTGTATAGTACAAAACAGAAGAGCATTGAACAATGATTAAGGCATTTCAACAGCATATTTAAGGAGAAAAGAAAAACCATAGCCATATACTTCCAATGAAGACACATACTAGGAGTAATAAGTAATACTCCCTCTGTCCCATTATATAAGCCCCATTTCATCCCCGCACGGATGCCGATGCACGTTTTGTTTTGTCAATATCTCTAGTTACGTATTAGTAAAAATTATAAAATTTTGAAATTGTTGTAGTACTTGTAAAGACGAATCAAACAAGACCCCATATGACTATGTTTTTGTTTGTAAATTGGAATAAATCGAGAAGATTCTCTCGAATTGTGAATAGTGACAGAAAAGGAAATGGGGCTTATATAATAGGACGGAGGGAGTAGAAGTTAGCAACACAGTTTACTAGAATCATAAACAAATCATGACCCATTAAATTGGCTTCAAAGTTGCAATTGCAAGAGGTTACAGAAAACAGGGATGCAGACCAATCTGAAAATAAACCAGGATCAGAGCACAAACTAAGCCAAACTGGCACAAGTTATATTTTCAAAGTAACTAGCACAAGTTATATTTATGATGCATCCACTTTTTCAAGACATGAATAGCTATAGGAAAGCATATATTCATGATTATAAGCAAATAACGGTGAAGGCATGATCTGGTCTGAGCCAAACTGGAACCACAAAGAATACAAAAAAAAACTAGAAGCAAAAAACACGGCAACAAACCACAAACCTCACGTGATCAAGATTGCATAAGTCGTAATTGTGTAGGCAAGAACCCTAAAATTCAGCAATTCAGCCTATCCAGAAATCCCGATTGGGAAGACCCACAACTCACTGAATTCAGCCAAACCCTAATTGTTTTTTTTTTACAAAAAACTGATCGGAAACTGAAACAATTTAGGAAAAAACAAACATCAAAACCCTTATACAGAGCTACACATTTAATCTGATCCCAGCATTAAAAGGAGACATTACGATCCGAAATCACATCACAAATACCTTCGAATGGGTCAATTAGACCGGCGGCGTGAGATTGGATAATACTGAGAGATAGAGGAAGAAGAAGCCCGTGGCCCCGTGCCAACAAGACATCAGTCTGTTTTATTCATGTTTGATTAATAAAATGGGTCAATTAATTAGATTAATCCTCATGAAAATAAATTTGATTTTCACCTCAATCTACTATTAAACTATTTAAGCAATTCTCAATTTTCGCCACATGTCACCTCCTCACTAAAACCGTCACATGTCATTTCAATATTCATTTTACCACATGTCATTTTTTAATCATTTTCCTTTTTGATAAAAAAATCATATAATAGAAAAACTATAAATATGTGTAAATGTTTATTTTAGGATAATTAAGATATGAAAGATAAGATATTATGCTTCTTTATTTATATTTTTAAAATTCTCCAAACCATATTTTATGTTCTTTAATATAAAAAGAGTTATTTAATAATTATATAGAAAGAGTTCATCTTATAATTCATAAATTTTAAATACTTTAAACTAAATATATTTTAAATACTATTTATTAAAAACATTTATCATACTAATTCAAAAAATATATTAAAGAATTGATCATCTTTTTTACTTTAGCTATTTGGGTAATAATTCAAATTAAACAATTATTTTTAAAAATTAAACTAAATTTGTATGTGGCAAATGAACAAAATCTATTTAATAAAATAATTTAATCTAAGTTATTTTTGTATTAAAATTATTATTTTATAAATTCCCGCCTCACACGGGAAACTGAACTAGTTTCTAAGTATTAATTCACGCGCAAAATATATGCATGATGTTATAAACTACTCCGTAATATCTACGTTCACCTGATTGAACTATGGCTAGGGCCGGCCAAGGTCCGGCCAAAATCAAAATTTTATCTATTTAGCAGGACTGGGTCAAGCTCTCCCATTTTAAATGACACAATTTCCTTGCCCATATTCTCCCATAGGGTCAAAATCTGCTCATAAACAGCCCTTAAGTGATAAATGAGAATGAACGGTGACCGTTCATTCGAATTGATCTAACGGCCCAGATCTCTCTCACCTCCCACACTGACAACTTCCTACTCGCTAGCTTTTTGTGTGAAACACACGCGCTACATCGTTCCAACACCGTTCATTCTCATTTATCACTTAAGGGCCAGATCTCTCTCACCTCCCACACTGACAACTTCCTACTCGCTAGCTTTTTGTGTGAAACACACGCGCTACATCGTTCCAACGTGATTCAAAATTGGAGCGAAAACCGCCTCTTCCTATTCTTCTCAAAACTTCCATATAAAACCTCTCTCGCAAAATCGATCAAACCCTATCCTCCTACTCGCTTGCTTTTTCTTCGATTTCTCAACGAAATCACTTCGTTTTCTCTCGCCTATCATCAAAACAACATACTCCTACAAATTTCGCGATGTCTGGCTCACAGAAGAACAGCGAAGGAAGAGGTATGGTGTTTAATCCCTAATTTTAGCGTATACGATGCTTTTTCCTGTGATTTCTCACTGATTTCTCTTCATTTCACTCCGTCGTTCACCAAAATCCATCAACTCGCTACTAAAAATGGCAGAATCTCAGAGAAGCCAAGTACCAAGAGGTATGGAGTATAATCTGGTATTTGGAGTTAGGTTTTTGCTTTGACATGTTAGATTTCGCTACATGCATGTTTGATTTTAATGTATTGAGTGTGAAAAGTATATTTGTATGAGTAGATCTACTATATTCGGTGTGAAATGTTCATTTGTATGTACTGAGTGGTCATTATTTTGATCATGACTGTGTTTTTACTCTATGTTCACCAGATCTTGTATATATGTTCATCAAAGTTCCTAACAAAGTTCATCAAAATACATGTTCATCACAGTACATCTAAATGTTCATCAAATATCTTGTATTTGTTCATCGTATCTTGTATAAACGTTCACCAGATTTCTTTTCAATGTTCACCAAAAATTTTGTGATTGTTCATCTCATTGCCTATAAAAGTTCATCATATGTCTTAAGATTGTTCATCAGATTTCTCTTATATGTTATCATAAATCTTGTTATTGAATATTATCCTCTGTATAAACTTTGTATTTTTGCACAATATATAACTTGTATGTTCAATATTACAGAGATAAGAAGCAAAAAATCAAATGACAGATCACAAAGAAATTTGTCATCCCAAGAACAACAACAACAGGAGGAAGAAACAGTTCATGGTAACTAATGTTCATGCAAAGGTGATTGAGCACTTGTAGTTGTCAACTCCAGTGAAAGGAACAAACACCATATCATACCTGAAAACAAAAAGCGAAACTCATAATGTTCATCAAAACTGTATTATTTGTTCATCAAATGATTGAACAATGTTCATCATTACTGATAAAAATGTTCATCAAAACTGGGATAAGAATGTTCCTCAACTGGTATGAATGTTCATCAATAAATCTAACAGTGTTCATCAAAACTTGTATGAATGTTCATCAATAAACTAGCAATGTTCATCAATAAATTTTTATATGTTCATCTATAAATAAAACATAGTTCATCACAACTACAATGATTGTTCACCAAAACAAATAGGAATGTTCATTAATAAATTTAACATTGTTCAACATAACTACTTAGAAAAATTCTCCTAAACAGGTAAGAATGTTCATCAACATACCTATTTGATTTGTATGTTGCATCAGCAGTCACTACATCACCAAAGAATGAAAAACTCTTGCGTGCAATCGGATCAGCCCAGAATAAACGAGTTAGTTGATTATGCTCATTGACATAGTATTCAAAATAGAGAGCCTCACATCTCTCTTTCTTGCGGAAAAGGCTATCAATTACCATTTGAGCATCACAACCAAGAATATACGCATTGAGATCTCGGTTAAAATTCTTGAAGTCAACCAGCGAGGCACCAACATTTGCGTAAGATCCAACAGAATTCTTGAACATCTTAAATGCTTTGCTAGTCCCAATATTGGACTTGATACAATTAATAATAAAGTCTTCATGGAATGCAGTCAATTTCCGGTTACTCCTGGCAAGATGTCGTTGTGATTCATCAACCATATAATGTGTATGACGCTGCTCAAAAATCTTAACAGAATAGCCATCATGACTAAGATAGCGAAGTGCTAATTTAGCAACACAACCACATCTATCTGAATTCCTCTTCCTTTTTGATGAAGTGGAGTCATCTGCAGTATTTCCATCTACTTTCATATATCCCTGCCTACTGCAACAAAGATACTTCCAAATTGGAACTTTGTTCACATCTTTAGTGCTAGTCCCTGACATGATACGTACACTAAAGCCTGCCCTGATGGCATATTTTTTATAGAATTCAATACCATCTTCAATTGAAGCAAACACTTGACCAACATATGGCTTGTAAGAATCTTCACATAATGGTAAAAAGCATTTCGTATTTCCAGGAGAAATAGAAACTACACCATTGGCATTGGATTGATCAACACCTAGAAAAATGTTCATCAGATATTAAACATATGTTCATCAAACTACTTATCAATGTTCATCAAACTACTTATCAATGTTCATCACAAATCCTGTAAATGTTCATTACACATTAAAATGATGTGAATGATCATCACATCTAGAACAAAGTTCATCAAATCAGTATTAAAAGTTCATTAAGACTGCATTCAACGTTCATCACATGTTTTATAAAAGTTCATCACAAATATTGTCTATGTTCATTATATGTCCAATAGAATGTTCATCACTTCTATTACTGTTGTTCATCAAATCCGTTATAAATGTTCATCAAATTCGTTATAAATGTTCATCACAATTCTTCTAAATGTTCATCACATCACTAAATATTCATCTTCAGTTTTTTAAATGTCCAATATATGTTCACTAACAGTCTTATTAACGTTCATCATATGTCTTGTACATGTTCATTAATTACCTCAGAAGTATGATATTAAGCTTTTTCAAAGCTTAAACATAATCAACAATAGTTCATCGATGATGTTGATCAAATTTGAGATAAAAACTGCTTCATTATACACGAATCATCGTAATACTTCAACAAATAAGCTCAAATTGGAGAGAAACAGGGGGATGAACTAGTGAAACAAAGAAAATAGAAGCAAAACCTAGATCCATAGGTAGAATGAAGGAGAAACAAGCTAACGAATGATAATCGATGTGTTGGATTAGCGAACAGAGCAATCAAGAGATTTTCCCTAAAATCTCGCCCCATCCCAGTCCCCATGACATTCCCTCTTTCAACAAGCCTTCTAAATTTTTTTCCTTATTTCTTAGATCGCCACGTGGCAATCCTTAATCCTAATCTCTGTATTGCATTTTTTATATTTTAAATCACACGATATTTCCTAATCCATGTATTGCCTTGCTACAAACCGCAAGTTTCCTTTAAAACTGTTATTTAATAATTATATAGAAAATTTATCTTATTATTTATAAATTTTAAATACTTTAAACTGAAATATATTTAAATATTTAAAAAATGTTTGATTAACACTCTCTTTATTAAAAATATTTATCATACTAATTCAAAAAAATTATATTAAAGAATTGATATTTTTTACTTTATCTATTTAGATAATAATTTAAATTAGACAATTATGTTTAAAAGTTATACTAAATTTGTATAAGGCAAATAAATTTCGTAAAATATTTTAACCGAAGCTATTTTTATATTTAAATTAAACTTATATTTTATAAAACTCGTGCGATGCACGGGAAACTGAACTAGTATGAATGATAGTAAGACATGAGGTTCTTTATAGGATATGAAAATCAAAAGAATAATGTAAAATGTAGAGCCTTAGGGCATCCATAATGGAGATCCCATGAGTTTCTTAAAGTTCTAAAATAAAAGAGAACTAAAATAAGTGGCAGGAAATGGCATGAGAAACATTCCTTGATTCTAGAGTGATTTCTCTATTAAGAAACTCATTTCTCTGACAAATGGAGTTTCTTATGCTGATGTGGCGGAGAGAAAAAGATAAAAAATAAATTAAGAAACTCAAATTGGGTTTCTCCGTTGTGAATGCTCTTATAAGTGAAGTGTATAGCCACATGCATGGTTAACAAAATACGATGCGTTGATTTAAAATCCCGAATAATTCAGTGTATGGAATGTGTGAAAGGCAACATTAGTGAAGTATTGCAATAATTAGAAGAAGTAATATTTTTTTTTTGATGAAGTAATATGGTACATGCAAGAACATTTGGCAATAGGTCCCTTTTCGATCTTGTTTCGGTGGAGTTGATTTAAAATTTTATGGGTGAAGTTTATATATTCTCTAAAGCTTTGTTTGGAAAGAGGAATTAGAATGGAAGGGGAAAGAAGATGGTATTTGAGTAAATAATCTATATATAAATATTAAAACAGAGCTATTTAGCGCTCTTTCCTTCACTCTGCCCTCACAAATCCTACATGTAATTTTCTCCTTAAACTTCTCTTTTTATTTTGTTTTTTTTAAAGTAATTTCACATAATAAAATTCTAACAAATCTCAACAAGTCTTTACCTATTCTTTTGTTAGATAAAATAGTGAAAGTAAAAATAATATATCTATTTTTATTTTTTTAATCATGTATTAACTACTAAAACTTATTTGATTGTACCATACTCTATATTATAATAAATAAATTATGAATTTTTAAAGTAAATAATGTTTGGGCTTATCAAATAAAAAACTTTCACACGATCTTATATATTTTTTAAAGATTTATCAAAATACTTTTATAAAGTATATGAAGAATAGTACATGAGACTAATATATAGATAGTATAAGTGATATAAACTTAACAATAGAAAAAGAGTTTTTTTTTAATTAAAAAACCACTCATATAATGATATAAGATCTAACGGAAAGCATAAGTGTTTTTGTAAGTCTAATTTTCCGTTCACTTTCCCTACAAATCAGTCTTCAAAAAATATCATATTATTATTCATAATAAATTTAAAATTGTAAAATTTGACTAAGTAACCCGTGAATGGAACGAGTTGATTCAATTTAAAATTTAAAATATATAATATGAAATAACTCGTGCATGCACTGAGTACACTAGTTAAAAGGGATTTGAGCGTTAAGCAAGATAATTAAGGGGGGAATTTAGATGAAATTTAAGGAAACTAGTTTTATTCTCGCGCCACGCGCAGAATTTGCGCAACGATTTTCATAACTATGTATATAATTTATAAATACATAGAAATAACATTAATATAAATAAAAGTATGCATTATATAATTATATTAATTTTAATTAATTTTTAAATCAATATTATATAAATAAAATAAATTTCAATTTATTTTATAATTTTTTTATTTTAATATGTATTTAAATAAGGAAATGATATCAATAGATTTAGGAAATACGTGCCATTTCAGGACATTGAAATGTCAAATCTCATAATGTTTAGTCAGTTGTAAGAGAACTGAAGCGCATCAATATGAATACAGGTTTCATGCTCCACAAGTTAATACTGCACCATTGTCTCAAATCTCAACGCCAAAGCAAGAGAGCCTAATTACAGAGTAAATCCTACAATGAAACTGCATCCAACCAACTATCTCAATGGTAGCTAATATTGCAAGCTACATAACCTATGCACTGTTGATGATTATTGAGGCATAAGCGCTGCTGATGGTGGTGCCACCACCATTTGAGCCATTTTCCTGAGCTTGGAAGCATGTTTTGAGCCAAGCAGATGATTGTTGAAGCCTAAATCACTATTGCAGACTACATTACACATAGCACATACTCTCATTGAGCTCGCACCTACTTTCTGTCTCTTCGAATCCGAGTTCTCTGGTGGATTTTTCTGGGTTAGAGGGATTAGTTGGTTAAATTGACTAACGACGCTAGACTTTTGCACCTGAATGAAACACCATATAAGCCGCCTGAAATTTGTGGATAGTGCAAATTTGGAAGTGAAAATATTACCTGTGCAATATGCTTCTTTCCCTGAATATGATCAGCAAAACCTACTTCACTGTTGCATACAACATTGCATGTTGTACAGACGCGCAAAGACGCTTCAGCAACTCCGGATTGGATAAGTTTCTGCTTCTTTGTCACCAGATCTTCACCAGCAGACACACTTGGAATCACAGTACTAGTTGTTGCCTCCTGTCAAAATAAGGGGAAGACAAGGCGACATACTTAGAAATTAGAAACCCTTTTTCTATATAATTCCCAGCCGTATGTTTACTGTTGGCATTGTTTGGAACATTCTAACTATTTACTGCAGAGATTAGATCAGTCAGTAATCACTGTATACTAGTATCATTCAAGCACATATACTCATCTCCCCCTAATTTGTTTTCTTATTACTTGAGAGACTTCATCTGGTGTTCAAGAGGAAAATATTGTTTCCAAAAAAACTGTAACGTCACAGAGCAGTTTACTTTTCAATGCTTTTAGAAACATCTGGTGACATACAAAAGGCAGTTTTTGTGCAAAAAAATCTGATTGGCGATGCATCTACCATGGACATTTTTATGCTCCAAACCTGTGGATTATGCCATCACGAATATCCTAATCTTGATCACTAAGCCATCACTAGGTGACCTAAAGGTCCCTTAAACAATGCTTTAGGAATCAAAATTCAGAAAATAGTTTAGACTTCAAAGAGATATATAGACTAGATGGTGGGAGTTGAGTTTATATTAAAAAAAAACTGGCACAGAGAAGAGTTGAAACTAATGTAACGAGTTAATAGAATTTTTTACATATGGTCGATGCCTCACCTGAATATTGTGTTTTTCGCCAACAAGGTCATTGGCAGAAGTGACATCACTTTTGCATGCAGCATCACCTGTACTGCATAACAGCACAGACTCTTCAACAATTCCACTTTCCATAAGTTTCCGTTTCCTTGCATCCAAACCTTCATCAATAGACCTTGATGAGGGCTCTGCCATACCATGTCCGCTCACCACTGTAATTGATGAAGACTCCTCCATACCTTCACCAGTAATTGATATTTCCTTCAGACAAGTCTGCTCATAGGAGAAAAACAAATCAAATAGGTGCATAAAATGTGAGTACTAGTATACTTATGTAGTTATATTGCTACTTTGTTCCGTCATTCATCAAGGATTCAATAACTGACATTACAAAATATTCAAAAAGATTTTTGCCAAGATATTGCTCATCTCTTTTGCATTCAACGGATATATATGAACTGTTTTTTTACTTTATAAAGCAAGAGTGTCTAAGGAAGAAATTCTGGAAGTACACAGGTTGATTCCAAGAATTCAAGGAAGAATTCTTAACAGCAATCTAAAGCGAATAAAAGATCTGCGTGAATGCATATGGACAGTTTTTTTTTTTGGTGAAACTGCATATGGACAGTTACGTATGCACAAAAGCAAGAGAGTACTATGCACAAAAGCAAGAGAGTACTTATGAGAAAGACTTCTTCATAGACAAAATAGAATTCAGATTAGTTTTTACTAAAAAAGAATTCAGATATTTAATGCCCATATGCAATGTCTCCACAAATGATGGTTAATCCATAACATTTAGAACAACCATTATTAGATGGGTCGACCAGTCAAAAGATATAAAAGAACATAGATCAATAGATGGCATGTTTAGAGTCAGGCGTCAGTAGAATCACCTGATCCCCATCCTTGTGTCCAGCAACATGATCCTCAAAGGGTTTCTCACTTTCGCATGGGACATTACAAGTGGTCAAAATATTTTCTGGCGCAGAACTGTTGACAACCGACTGAGGAGTTGATTCTGATGGTGTTGTCTGTGGAGGATAGTTTTTCTTCAAAGTCTTTAGATGTTTCTTACCAGACAAATGTTGCTCATACAATTTTAAGTTACTGCAAAATATGTCACAAATCTCACATCTCACACTCTTATCCAATTTTGGTTTTCTTTTCAGGGCATTACTTTTCAAACGAGAATTTGGCCTGTTTGTGATCTGTGGAGGGTTAGAACTCGGTAATGGATTCTCAACCAAGGGATGGATGACCTACAAACCACAACAGAAATAGCTGTTAAACACGGAAAAATAAACTTAGAAACACGAATCCAAAGCCAATGAAGCTTTATTATTCAATAAGTGATCTTTCTATTCTGAGAATAGCAACGCACTCTGAATCGCGTAAATAAAAACATACTATCCATTTAAGTAAGATATGGTTTCACACATGTAACCGTTTAGCAGACCGGTTTATGCTTTTATATTTTAGTTGTCCAGTTCTGAATTAGCAGCCAGTTCACTTTCAACTCTTTTTCAAGAAATCCGTTTGAACAGTACAGGTAATCGAGTAGGCTGTTTATGCCACTTTCATCAATTCAACAATGATCATTCTCAAAACCCTCATCTCTCTCTCTCTCTCAATCTATCCACCTTCAGTCTTCTTCTGGTTGATCCTTCTCCTAGAGATCACCTCCTAGACCGAGATACCTAAATCCTAGCTCCAGAGAGCTTTTAATTGACATTAATGATTCTCCAGCTTCATATGGAGCAAAATTTTAACAGAGAAGTACTTTGAGTAGAAGTAGAATGACATAACACCAATTTTTCTGTATATGAAAAATTGTAAAGCTGATCAATTCAAACACCCTTTTGGTAGATAGTAAATGAGGAATTTACAAATAATACAGGATTAAGGAGCTATATATATGAACTTCATCTAAAAGACCAAATCTTTGTGATCAATAGCAATTGACTGCAAAAAATCCAGGATTAAGGAGCTATAAATTTGAACTTCATCTAAAAGACCAAATCTTTATGATCAATAGCAATTGAATGCAAATAATCCAGGATTAAGGAGAAACTAACGCAAAAGCAGAAACGAGGCACCATACATTAGAGATCGAGAAGCTAGCAAGAGGTTGTTGAGGTAGCCATGTCTGAAAAGTCTGATTGGGATTCGGGTAAGCCATCTGGAGGCCTTTGACGGGGGCACATGGAATGAGAGGGTGAGAGTCCAAGGTAGAGTGACGATCATCCATGGCTGCTGTGGGAGTAGTAATTGATGAAGACTCCTCCATACCATCGCCAGTAATTGATATCTCCTTCAGACATACCTGCACATCGGAGAAAAACATAAGAAATAGGTGCATCAAATGTGAGTACCTAGGTTGATTCCAACAACTGACATAACAAAATTTTCAAAAAGATTTTTGCCAACATATTGGTTATCTCTTTTGCATTAAACTATTCTACGCGAACTGCTATTTGATGAACTCTTTAAAGTGGCTGAGAAAGCAATAAAGTAAGTACATAGGTTCATTCCAAGAGTTCTAGGCGAGGCTTGAAGAGATTATATAAGTCTATATGTATAGTCGGCTTGAATCTTTGATAGAAAGAATTCCTAACAGCAATCTAAAGAATAACAGATGAACAGTTACATATGCACAAACGCAAGAGTCCTTATGAGAAAGACTTTCTTGATACACTACAGAATTCAGAATAGCAATGCCCAAGTGCAATATCTTCAGAATAACATTTAGAACAGCATTTGTTAGATGGGTTGACCGGTCAAAAGATATACAAGAACATTGATCAACAGACGTCATGGTAGAGTCAACAAAATCACCTGATCTCCATCCTTGTGTCCAGCAACATGATCCTCCAAGGGTTTATGACTGTCGCGTGGGACATCACAAATGGTCAAAAGATTTTCTGGCGCAGAACTGTTGACAACCGTCTGAGGAGTTGATTCTGATGGTGTTGTCTGTGGAGGATAGTTTTTCTTCAAAGTCTTTAGATGTTTCTTACCAGACAAATGTTGCTCATACAAGTTTAAGTCACTGCAAAATATGTCACAAATCTCACATCGCACACTCTTATCCAATTTTGGTTTTCTTTTCAGGGCATTACTTTTCAAACGAGAATTTGCATTACTTTTCAAACGAGAATTTGGCCTGTTTGTGATCTGTGGAGGGTCAGAACTCGGTAATGGATTCTCAACCAAGGGATGGATGACCTACAAACCACAAAAAAATAGCTGTTAAACACGGAAAAATAAACTTAGAAACACGAATCCAAAGCCAATGAAGCTTCATTATTCGATAAGTGATCTTTCTATTCTGAGAATAGCAACGCACTCTGAACCGCGTAAATAAAAACATACTATCCAGTATCCATTTAAGAAAGTTATGTTGTGACAGGGTTTCACACATGTAACCGTTTAGCAGACCGGTTTATCCATTTTATATTTTATGCTTTTCAAGAAATCGGTTTGAACAGTACAGATAATGAGTAGGCTGTTATGCCGTTTTCATCAATTCAACAATCATCATTCTCAAAACCCTCATATCTCTCTCTCAATCTATCCACCTTCAGTCCTCTTCTAGTTGAGATTACTGATTCTCAGCTTCATATGGAGCAAAAATAAAGCCCACTATCCAATTATGTAAAATCAAAACAATATATCCAATGACGATATGGAGCAAAGTTTCAACAGAGAAGTACTTTGAGTAGATGTAGAATGACATGACACCCATTTTGCTGATTATGAAAAACTTTAAAGCTTATCAATTCAACTACCCTAGATAGTAAATGAGGAACTTACAAAGACACAAGTAGAACTACAAATATGAACTTCATCTAAAAGACCAAATCTTTATGACCCATAGCAATTAAATGCAAAAGCAGAAACGAGGCAACATACATTAGAGATTGAGAAGCTAGCAAGAGGCTGTTCAGGTAGCCATGTTTGAAAAGTCGGATTGGGATTAGGGTAAGCCATCTGGAGGCCCATGACGGGGGCACATGGAATTAGAGGGTGAGAGTCCAAGGTAGAGTGACGATCATCCATGGCTGTTGTGGGAGTGGATAAAGAATCGGATTGCAGAAATTGGGATTGAGTAGAGGAATCTAGGGTTTGGGGAGCTTCTCGTTATGAATCTTGATCGGAACCGGCTATCCCTTGAATCGCCGGTCTAATTGTAGTTCAGGTCCGTTTCGGTTGGGACGGTCTTTTTGACGGATATGGACAGAATTAACGAATGGATTAACGAAGTAATTAATACGCTAAGAACCTTCATACTAGATCTTTTATGTTTTCTATTATACTTTTTAATCTTATTTACCGAAAAAGTTTGAGCTGCAGAACTAGCCTAAATTTGAAGAGAATTCTGATGAACGTGAAGAGCATTTTGCATATCTAAGGAATCGCCCAACAAACAGCAATGAGCAAGATAAACAAATTTTGCATAAATCAAAACCTGACATCAATAATCAAAATGTAAACAAGAAGACCAAAATCTGATGGGATCGAATCGGACACATCGATCAAAATAGATCATCATCATCATAATGTTGTCCTTCTCCATAATCATCATACGGATCATTCTGGTACTTGTCATTGTTTTCTTCATCATAATCCTCGTCTTCTACCTCCTCCCAAGCACTGAACTTGTTCTGTCCAGATTTGTTTTGGTTTAATGCCGCATCATCTTCAGAATACGAGTCAGTTCTGCTCTTTTTAGATTTCTCAGAAGCTTCCTGATAACACCATTCAATATAAAACAACATAAGCGGGAGCTAAAGGGATTCACAAAACAATATTAGAAGCTGAGGGCTTACCGGTTCACCAAGGAGTTCATTCAGCGCGTCATAGTTCACCCTCGTACTAGTTCTCTGCAACACATAGTTACATACCATAAAAACATGACTAGAAAACCGAAGCAAAATTACTACATTACAATGCCAACTGTTATATTGCAAAACAAGCAAACACAGCCTTAATTGTGAATTTGTCTTCCTCTATATAAGATTCCATTAACGGTTATAAGACTTGTAACTTGAATAACAGATGTACCTTAACAGCAACACCCCGAGTTTTTTTTGTCCCTGCTGCTTGCATTTGCTGTTTCTCCTGTAAATATTAAATTGCACATACAGAAAAAGGTGACTAACCATTGGAGTAGTCTGATCAAGAAAGAAAAAATTGGTTGAGGTGCATAAATTATGTGTAGCTTAAAGAGATTTGAGAAGTTTGTTCCGACTATCAGATTATGACATGAATCGCTCCAAAAAAAACAGCTTCCGTACGAAGCTAGTAATGCAATCAATTGCTGATAAGACAAGAAAGTCACCTTTTTCAATTTCATAGCATTTGCAGCAGCAGCCTTTCTAGCAGCCTCTCCCTGTACAAATTGCAAGAAGAGGTACTGTTGAGAGCAAATACAAGGCTAAAATATTTGGTCGAGTACAGTCATCCGATTAAAACATTCGGCAGTCAATTTTTTTGAAACATATAGTCTGAATGCTGAAATCAAAGAAAGAAGTAGAAGAACTACGCAAATCTCAATAACAAAAACGTTAAGTCAGTAAAATTAGAAAATGACCTTAGTGTACTCTGCATTCGACCTCTCCCACATCATCTTCTTAAGAAGCACTGCATCCTCCTTAAGCAAGTAGCTTCTTACCTGTATAAACCACCAGAACACTAACCAAATTAGACTAAAGCTTAAGATTTTGCAAGAAAATAAGTTATTGCTGAATGTGATTCATACTATCACATACTCCGTATTATCTGGATTGTATAATTAAGTATAGGGTTTAAATGATGCAGACTCTACAGTTTGGCAAGGTAAAAAGCACAGACAATTGAAGTTCATACCTCAGAATCATCAATGTCAGACAGACTTTCTGAATCATCAGAATTTTTTCTACTGATGATAGCACCTTTAGCGTTTTTTCTTACAGTTGTCTGCAAAGCTAGCCAAGGTATTACAAGATGTAAGGATTAAATTGGCACCCTTTAATCTGGTTATCAAATAGCTCCAACCCCAAAAAAAGAAAAAGAAAAGGGATCACCAAATATTACCTCTAAATATTGCCATATCCATCTTCAGACGCTTACCAACAATGAGGTTGTTGACTCCTTGCTCATGCTACAGGTTGTAACCAAGACACTTTCAGAGTTCAATATAACAGGGCATATAAAAGCCTAGTCATGAAACACATAAGAATTATGAGATTCAGTCATAGTTGGTTAAACCAATACCACAAGCACATTTCTGACAAGTTAATGGACAAACTACCAGTACAAACAAGTTAAATGGGACTTTAAAAATGGTCAATCCAACACCGATAAAAAACACTATGCATATGGTTACCAGTTACCAGTTACCACAATATTCTTCCTACTCCAATTGCTTTACTGATCACAATAGATGATAACATGATGAATCTGATGTATGGAAATTCCGAGGGATTTCATCAATTATGAAAGTATACCTAATCAGAAATTCCGTGATCTCCTTCCATTGTTATCCTAGAATGTGGAATTTATCAAAACCCAGATTCAAGTTTAAGCCATAAAAGAAAGAACAAACAAATTACAATTTCAAGCTCTTAAATTTTAGTTCTCAATTCCAGTTAAGATAAGAAGAGCACAAGCCACAAGGTACAATTTTACCTGCCCCATTGCAACCCCAGAAAAGCTCCGTTTCTTGGAATCAGTTTCTTGATTTACAACTTTTCCGCAGCCATGACAACATCTAACAGCAAATAAAAACGTCAGCTTTAGAACTGAGATGAAAGAAAATATCGTCAGGGTGACAAGGAAGAAGATTTAGCAATGAAAGATGAACTCACACTAAACTCGAGCGATCAGACTGTACAGGCTGAATTCTAGTGCAATTAGAGCACCACACCATCCTAGATGGTCACGTTTTTGGCAATTAGGCTGCAATAATCAACAATAAAAATCATCCATACGCATCTGAACGCAGAAATTGTAGAGGATTGAATATCGAACCTCAGATTGTACGAATCTGGACCGCCCTAGGGTTTTGAGAGGTGCAATTTTTTCTCAAGCACTGGCGTATTTATCAACTATCGAAAGAAAGGTATTTTTTTCTGAAGTGTTTTTTGATATAAACTTGATTTGAAATATAGTCTTAATATAGACACAATTTTCTATTTGAAAATATACCCGTTAAATTTTAATTCTCACGTATAAAAGATGATTGTAAAACTTAAAACACCAAGTTTAAAAACTAAAAACTTTAAGCATAATACCCCATACACTACACTCCTAATGCATATATATTTTGTCTTAATATAGAGGTGCTGAGATTTATCCACATTGATGGTTTTTGGAGTGGAGAATTTGCCGGTTGGTTCCGTTAGAACATCATGTGCAGAAAACCTACGGGTTTTGGCATGGAGTGGGGAGAGTTCTTTATTTTCACCTTGTGGTGGTTATGGAAATGGAGAAACAATCTTGTGTTTCAAAGGAAGGAATTTCATGGGAATAGGGGTGAGTTCGTTTTTTTGATGGCAAAGGAGTATTATGCTGCTAATGATATTTGTTTGGGCAGCAGAGTGGGTACGAGAGTTGATAAGTTGATCTCGTGGACTAGGTCGTCGGATGGGTTTATTAAAGTCAACACTAACGGTGCGGTTCGTGATGGGCGCGCTTCGTGTGGAGGAGTGTTGCGGGATCAGGATGGGAAGTGGATCGCGGGCTTTGTTCACAATCTTGGATGTTGTACTGTTCCTAAAGCGGAGTTGTGGGGTGTGGTTCAGGGTCTCAAGTTAGCTTGGGACAGGGGTTACAGGAGGGTTTGTCTTGAAACAGATTTGCAGTTAGCGATTTTGTTATTGGACAAACCCATGGATCGTTCTCATCCCCTTTTCAGTCTTGTGGCTTTGGCGCAGGACTTCATCAGTAGGGACTGGTCTTGCCAGTGCCGTCATGTTTTCAGGGAGGCGAACTTTGTGGCAGATGGTCTTGCCTCCTTGGCTTTTTCTTTCTCCTTAGGTCTCTTGGTGCTTGATGTTCCACCTTCGGGTGTTGTTTCTCTTATTGCGAACGATACTAGGGGCCTTTGTACGCCCCGGATGGTTTTGTTGTAATTGCTTCGTTTCGTTTATGCATGTTCGAGAGGGTCGTCTCTCTTTTCACCAAAAAAAAAAATTTGTATATATATATATTAGCAGGAGAGAACTGTTGTTGACGTGAGAACCACCATTACATTAAAACAATCGTACGATCCATGTAATATGTTGCACATCTACACGCGTGCTTCTTCCTCTGCCATATCCGTCGTCTTCTTCGACTCTCCGCAGCTTCTCCGCCGGCTCCTCACCTCCATCTCCATCTCCGATTGCAAGCTCACCCTCGACCTCACCATCGTTGCCCTCCGCTTCCTTCGTTGCTACCCTTGCGATCTCTTCCACCGGTCCCTCACCCTCGCTACCCCTCCCTCTCTTGCCTCCGCCTCACATTCACCGCCCTCCTCTACTCTGACGAGATGTTCGTCCACTTTGCTAACGAGTCCAGCGCCGTCGAACGCCTATATAACCTCCTCATGATGTGTAAGCAGGTCCCTCCCCTTTCAGTCCCTCCACTCTCTCAACTTGCGATTTTGACAAAACCCTAATTCATCGCCATCCCGATCAATTTCTAAATGTCCGAGGCTCAAATGGATTACCTTTCTCTGGATCGACGATTGGAATAAGGAGTTTCCTGTATCCAGTTTCGGAGAAAAGGTAGCTCTTTCAATAGATATCTCTGCTTGTTAATCCTTGAATCATAACATTCCCCAATGTTTACTGTTAATTGAAGTTGGAAGTTGAATGAGGTGATCAAAGAAGCAGATTGGGATGTGTTTACTGATGCTTCAGCTGATTTTGTTCATGCTCCCGCAGTTGCAGGTTATGATGTTGTTCAAGAAAGAGTTGGTATCACTTAAGATGGGTCGATCCTAAGAGCTAAGTTTGCTAGACGACCTACTCGTGATTGCTTATTTAAGGATCCAATGACAGGTGTAAAGAGGTATAATTTTTCTTTATATCTAAAATAAATACTTCATACTGTTGTTTATATAGCAATTTCTTTGATGTGCAGTTTGCTGAAGATATGGAATCATAACAAGCAATCAGGAGTGGTTAACTCCGTCTTCTCTTATATCTGGATATGTTAGTCCATCAGATATTGAGTTTCTTGAGGAGATCACTGGTGAAAACTGAAATGGAGATTTTGTGTAGTACATTGACTTGGTTGTCCATTCTTATTCAGGAGGATGAAGTTGATGAGATGAAAGAAGCACCATCCATTGACTTGATTGTTTTCTAGTTCGAACGACGACAAGGTGGCGGCAAAACGTCAGACTGAACTTGGGCAAGTCGTGGTTCGATCCTCGGCGACCCTCTAACTCCATCACTGTTTAGTATATATGATAAAGATTAGTGATTCATTTAGTTTTTAGTATCCGTATTAGTTTGTATATTTCACTATGTAATTAAAAGCAAACAAATAAGTATGCACGCTCCTTGGTTTTCCTCTGTTGGTTGCTTTGATGTGTCCTAAGAATTAGCTTTCTAGCACTATACCGATTGCACTCAAGGAAATTTAATGCACCCTCAGATGCCTCTAAATATACATGATAGTATAGCATCGAAACTTTTCTTTCCTAACAAAAACGAATGTAACTAAAAATTATTTTGAAAAACAAGTAAAACATTGTTCATGTGCATCTCTTAACACATAATATATGTATTTGTAATGTATTGTAGTGCATTTTTGAAAATTAAATGTAAGCCTCAAACTTGTGTTTTTCTAAAAGCAAGTTATTTGTGAATTGCATATTCATTTTTTGTGAATTGCATATTCATTTTTTGTGAAATGCATATTAATTTTTTGTGAATTGCATACTCAGTTTTTGTGAATTCCATACTCAGTTTATGTGAATTGCATACTCAGTTTATGTGAATTGCATACTCTATTATTTCTAGGGCATGTCATGTGCTTTTTTAGTCACGTCATGAGGTTCTCTAAGTTGAGAAACATGTTTTTCTTAGCCACACTACTAGCTTTTCGAAGCCACACCACGTGCTTTTTTGAGACACGTCATGTGCTTCTTCCTAATCACGCTATGTGCTTTTTGGAGTTACATCACGTGCTTTTCTAGGACATGTCACATGCTTTTCATAGTCACGTCATGTGCATCTCCCGAGTCATGTCATGTGCTTATCCAAGTAAAGACACGTGCTATTCTTAGCTACACTACGAGCTTCTCTGAGCCACATCACATGCTTTTAGGAGTCACGCCATGTGCATCTCCTAAGGCATGACACATGCTTTTTTGAGGCACACATGTGCTTCTTCGTGTCGCGCCACATGTTTTTATAGGTCACCCCACATGCTTTTAGAAGCAACACCACGTGCTTTTCATAGCCATGCCACGTGTTTTTTTAGGCACGTAACTAAAATATTTGTCCAAATAAACAAATAAAATGCATTTCATATGCATCTCTTAACACATAATATATGCATTTTGTAATGTATTGTATATTTTTATGTGCATTTTTGAAATTAAATGTATGCCCTAAACTCTCGTTTTTCTAAAAGCAAGTTATTTGTGAATTGTATACTCAATTTTTGTGAATTAAATACTCAGTTTTTGTGAATTGCATAAGAAGTTATTTATAAATTGCATATTCAATTTTTGTGAATTGCATATTCAGCTTTTTGTGAATTGCATACTGAGCTTTTGTGAATTGCATACTCATCTATTTGTGAATTGCATACTCAGTTTTGTGAATTGCATACTCAGTTTTTGTGAATTGCATACTCATTTTTGTGAATTGCATGCTCAGTTTTTGTGAATTGCATGCTCAGTTTTTGTGAATTGCATACTCAGTTTTTGTGAATTGCATACTTAGTTATTTCTAGGGCATGTCACATGCTTTTCGTAGCCATGTCATGTGCATCTCCCGAGTCATGTCATGTGCTTCTCCAAGTCAAGACACGTGCTTTTCTTAGCCACACTACGAGCTTCTTCGAGCCACACTCGTGCTTTTAGGAGTCACGCCATGTGCATCCACTAAGGCACGACACATGCTTTTTCGAGGCACTCATGTGCTTCTTCGGGCCGCGCCACATGCTTTTTCAAGGTACATAACTATAAAAATTGTCCCAAAAAAGAAATAAAAATGCAATTCATATGCATCTCATAACACACAATATATGCATTTTGTAATGTATTGTATATTTGTAAGTACATTTTTTTGAAAATTAAATATAAGCCTCAAACTTGTGTTTTTCTAGAAGCAAGTTATTTGTGAATTGCATACTCAGTTTTTTGTGAATTGCATACTTAATTTTTGTGAATTGCATACTCAACTATTTTGAATTACATACTCAGTTTTTGAAAATTGCATATTCAATTATTTTGAATTACATACTCATATTTTATGAATTACATACTCAGTTATTTATGAATTGCATACTAATCAAACTTTTTTGGACCAGAATTCTTTCATTATAGGTTGACCTTTTTTATATATTGTTTTCAATCCTTTGAAAAGAGAACAAGACAAATAAATTTGAGAGAGGATTGTCCTCCTCAGTCCAGATAATTTCATAATACATAGTTACTTCATTCAAAACATAAATATCAACCAAAAAACGTGCAATATCATTAATCAAGACACACAATTTACAAAAGATGATCTACACAATTTACAAAAGATTATCTACAGATTGCAAGTAGTAATCTGAATTCAGTTTGCGCATCCAAGCTGTGTTTTTTCAAGTAGCAACAGAATTCGAAACTCCGTAACTTGAATCAGCATCTTAGAGCTCACTGCAGCAAGAAAACATCAGGATGCAAGCAAGTGGAAGAGATTACCAATAAAACTAACATCAGTAAAGATTACTCACTCACATGAACTGGAAACAGTGATTTTACTCAAGGATGAATATGAAAGATGGTGCATACAAACTCGACTTACAAGCACAAGACATGGATACACTCATAAAAAATGGCATACAAATACAAATTTCTAGTTTGCAAATAGCCAACTTTCAGACACTACAATATGAATTCTTACTCTTCATAACAAAAATAGCTATTGTCCATTGCACTGCTTCATAGTCTATTTTATAGAATAATCAAACACAACCTGCAACAAGTTCCACGAATCGAATTCCATACATTTCAATCTACTAAAATCTCTACTACAACAAGAAGCAGATATGAACCTTTTGAATATCATCAGACAACAGATACAGTCATACAAAAAATTAAAGAACAAGAACCCATGTGCAATTTTTCCAAACAACTTAGTATTACAAATAACAACAAGAGGGTCACTAGGTTTTAAATATGGTCATGCAAGAGGAGAAAGAAGCAACAACCACATAAATCTCCAATGCGAGCTGATTCTCACACAAAAAGAAGAGTCGTTTTCCATCCGAATCCGCAGCAATCTCAGACAATGTAAACCAGAAAATCAATGGGAACAAAATTCCTAGCGCTAAACAGAGAAAAATCTAGAAATCAAGACAGCATTGCAAGCAATTAACATACTGAAACTTTAATTTATAAGAGAATAATTGATCTTCAAAGAGAAAAGGGGAGGAGACTCAACAGCAGGAGATGGGGGTTTCTGAAATTGAGGGCTTTATTCTCGTGAAAAACCTAATAGTGTAAACCTGATCTTACAAGGCTTAAGGCCACTATTCCAACCACTGCTATTCTGTTATTCCTTTCTAACACTTAATTAAGGAGACGAAAAAGGACAAACTCCTCACTTGCAGGGGTCACATTTGCATTCAGATCCGCACTTACAACCTACATTCTCCCTTACTGCTACTCCCATCAATTCTCCCTCAAATTGCCTAATCCAACAATTATAGATCATGACCAGATTCTATTCAATCCCCATTCTCACGTACCTACCTTTCATTTTTGCTTAATCAGGTATCAGTAAACTACTTAAGATACAATTGATTGACAAATATTAAATATGGTTAAAGCATCATCTTGATTCCTCTGGTTACCTTAAACGCTAAAGTTGCTCCATCTGAACTAATTTTAGTCGACTTAACTCCAGTTGTTGCACTTAATCCTGCTTCAAGATGTCAAGATCCCATCAGTTTCAGCTATAGATAAACAAGAAACTAGAGACACATGTATACAGTTTAGAGAACTGGTGAATTTGATCTTTAAGTAATGTAGGAGTGGAGGCAGTAGATGGAGTCGGCGACTTCTAAGAATTTACAGGATGATATGATGTACTTAATTCCATCACAATCACGCAACTTGCAAATTCTTAGATCCTGTGCATAATATAGAACCACATAAGAAACCTAAACTGGTATTGCCAACATGAACATCTTTATTAGCAATTTTTATATCCCTACTGACTTGTTCTCATAAGGAATAGCAATGTCATGACCATGATTTTACTAGCTGCATGGGTAAGCTATACCATCAAACCCATTAGTATTACACTTTAATCTTTATCTCTCGCTGATTGTTTGGAGAATTTATCACCTCTTGAAATGCGTGCGGACCAACGTGTCATATAGAGGTCTCCAGTGAACCGTTAAGGATAACTTCCTCTTGTACTTGTTTATTACTTTAACAAGTATGTTTCCCCATCTAACCTGTCAGTAGAAGAAAAAAACATTGTGTTGAAAAGAGAGATCGTACGACATAACATCAGTCTATGAGATAATTATGAAAATATTAAAAGCTACATGTGCATATAACTTGTCACACGACACATTAAAAATTTCTAGCCCAATCTCTATAACTGCTGTTACATCGTCCACATTTACTTCACTTTTAGCCTTAATGAAAGTCAAATTCCACATTGATAATCTACTTCTAGCAATATGGACTACAGAAAAGCCATTTTCAGGGGCAGCAGTACAAGAAGTTGAACCAATGCAACAAGAATATGACAGATGGACCAACTATTTATGATCGATCCGAACAAAATGTGTTGGTCAAGCTCAAGCTTGTCAAAAAGCTTATTGTACTGTCGCAGTCCAGAACAAAACATCTACCCAATTCATAATCCGAAATACACTAAGAACTTCATATACATTGTCAGAGGTCCAACAAATATAGCAGCACCCTGGATCAGTTCTTATTTAAATAAACCACCTTATGGGCATGGCTCTAAATCCAAGTTTATCATCACATAGTTGGCTCCACAAGAGTCATACTATATAGATAAGTGACAGCATGACCTCCCACAACTAAAAAAAAAAGGAAGAAAAAGAAGAAGGGAGAAACAAAAATAAATCAAGCACCCCTCTAAATAGACAGATAAGGGAATGAGTGAGCCAAAATTGGTTTGATACTTTGAGGTCAATGGTGTGTTTGGATCGAGTGAGTCATAAGGATTTATGGAAAGGAAACGAAAAGGGTTCATCTTTGTTTATGTATAAGTAAGAAGATACTCATTTCTATTTAAGTAGTTGAGGGTTATACCATGACCCAAACACCTGAAACTCAACATCCCTCAGATTCAGAATTGCTAAAACCAGTCATATCCCACTATGAGAATCTCGAAGCTAGAGTTCAGAACTTTTTAGCTCATAACTTTATAACAACCCAACACATATATAAGCCAACAGGGAATTGGCGTGAGAGAGAAGCACATCTTAACATAAAACCTAGAAAAGGGGGGAAATCGAAATTGACGTGAGAAAACCTGAGTTTAGCTTCCGGGTCAGAAAGGGTTGAGATCTTCGGAACTGAAATACTCATGGTGGTCTGAGGATTTGGTTGCGACAAAGGAGCTCCGAAATCGTCATCGTTCACGTCTCAACCGCAGCTTTGTCGGGAGCACGACGATGCTCATCTGGAAGCTTCTGAGATTTGGCGTCGCCGGAGGTGATATGAAGCGAGCAAAAAGGGAGTCGGAGGTGCGACGTTGACAGTAGGAAGGAGGAGGAGGAAGGTCGAAGCAAAGAAGCGAGAACAAGCTTCGTCGACGATGAATTGCGGACTCCTTTGCCAACTGAAGCCCTCCTCCCGGGCTTTCCATCTTTCTCACACCTAGGTTTAAATCAAAATACCCAAATGTCCAAAAATGGCGCACGGAAAGGAGACCATAACTTTATCTAGCGATTTCGTCGCCACAGCTTGGTGCCAGAGGTGCGAGGTCGACGTATCGAGCTCCACTGTCGATACAATCCTCGCCACTGCAGGAAGGATGAAGGAGGAAGGCCAGCTACTTTTCTCGGACGCGTTTTTATTTAGTTTGTTTTAATCTGAGCGTTCGTTTCAATTTAATCATGGACGGCTCAAGATTCGTTCTCACATGTTCTCACCTGGGAGTCCGTTCTCACCAGATCCTAACCCTATATTAGTATATTACATATTGCATATTGCATTAGAACTTACGTGGTTCGGATAGCTCCTCGTATGGGTTCGTATTGATCTTAGTTTTCATCAGATATGTATCTCGTCGTCTAATATGGAGGAACGAATTTGTAAATCTCCATTTATAGTAGACGGTATGCACGAGACTTACGCGTGTTCGGGTGGCTCGTATGAGCTCGTTCGGAATCGGTATCGAGTCAGACCAGTTTTTTTGGGTCTATATCGATCCCAACTTTTACCAGAACTGTTGACAATCGAGCGAGACCAGTGTTGCCTTGAGCCCTTGACCATCAGTCAATCTTCCATCATCAAGAACTTGAAGGAGAACGTTGAAAACCATGATGTGAGCTTTCTCTACCTCAAACAACACGACACTGTAAGGCCGCCTCCTCACCGCCTCAGTAAGTTGACCGCCTTCGCTGTGTCCCTTATACCTGCAAAAAAAAAATGTAAAGACCAATCAATCTTAAGACTAGAAATTTCAAGTCTTCAAAAACTCAAAGATTACCCTGGTGGAGAACCAATCAATCGGGAGACAGAGTGCTGCTCCATATACTCGGACATATCGAGCCTCATAAGCAAATTCTCATCATCAAATAGCTGCTCAACAAGAGCCTTTGCAAGCTCGAATTTCACCATATCTCAAGTATGCAGCTCTTGCAAGATCATAAATCCTTTCAGCCTCCTGCAACCTCGCCTTTTTCTTAAGCCCTTTAATCTTATCAATCCTCTTTTTTTCTTTCCTATACTTCATCTCCATAGGATAAAGCTTTCCCCTACGATCACCCACCTCTTGAGTCTTCTAATAACGGTTATGGCATAAGCAATGCTCGGTTCAGACACATAAACTTGTTGGAAACGCCTTTCAAAGGCGAAATCCTTCCTGACATGCAAATTGTACTCCTCAAGAGTCGTTGCACCAATGCACCTAAGTTGGCCTCTAACCAACATCGGCTTCATGAGGTTTGTTGCTGTTAGCATATTAGAATTAGTTAGTTAAGCTGAGTTAGTTAGTGAGTTAGTTGTGCTATATATAGCATCCCTTGTAACAGATTTTGTCACTTAATCAATACAGAAATCATTCATCTCTTTCTCTCCCTATCTTCCTCTTCTCCCTCTCTGTACACAAACACGGTATCAGAGCAGATGATGATTCTGCTACTTTCTTCCGCACATTTTGATCTTTATTGATCAATCTTACTTCTCCCTCGATCTCTGATCAAATTGTTACTAGAATCACATTCCAATTTTTCTGTTTTTCTGTTCTTGATCGGCGACAATGGTGACGACTGCGATTGATAGAAGTGATCCGTTGTACGTTCATCCTTCAGACAGTCCAGGAGCTTGTCTGGCTTCAAAATTCGACGGGAAGAGCTTCTTATCTTGGAAGCGCGCAGTGATGGTCTCTTTGAGTGCCAAAAACAAAGTCGCTTTTGTTGATGGTTCGTTCCCTCGATCTTCAGTTGGTGATGATCCTATTCGTCTTCGTCTATGGGATCGCTGCAACAATTTGGTAATTTCTTGGTTAATTGGTTCTTTGGAAAAGAACATTGCAGATAGTGTCTTGTTCACCTCCACAGCTCAAGGAATTTGGTCGCAGCTCCATTCTAGGTTTGGAAGAACGAATGGTGCTCAAAAATTCACAATTCAGAAAGACATCGCCTCAATGGTTCAAGGTATTGATGGTATTTCGTCCTACTTTACTAGAATCAAGAAGCTATGGGACGAATTGGATTCTATGAGGTCGATTCCGCCTTGTTCTTGTGTTTCTGCACCAGCAATGTTGGCTTATGAAGAAGAGCAACGCTTATATCAATTCCTGATGGGGTTGAATGAATCTTATACAGTGGTAAGAGGCAATCTGTTGATGATGCACCATTTACCAACTATTGATGATGCTTATTCCACTCTGGTTCAAGAGGAGCAACAGAGAGAGATTAAATCTTGTGTGCAGCCTAGTCAGTTAGCCACTTCTTTCAATGCTAGTTCTTCACAAAGCAATCCTGCAAAAACAGGTTACAAAGGGGAGAATCCTAAGATTTGTACCTTTTGCAAGAAGCCAGGACACCTTGTTGAGTCTTGTTACAAGGTGATTGGATATCCTCCAGGATATGGGCAAGGGCAGAAACCAAATCCACAGGCTCATAAAGCTTCGACTGATAATTGTAGCTCAGGTGGTTTTACATCATCTGGATTGGCTCAGTTAAGGAACTTGCTATCTCAGAGCAGTGTTCAACCAGATCAAACTATTTGCAATATGGCTGGTATATCTTCTTACTCTTTTGCTGGTTTTGGTAAATCTGTATCTAATCACATATGGATCATAGATTATGGAGCTAGTGATCATATGTCTTGTGATTTTAGTTTATTTCTTGATCACAAAGAATTAGATACACCTTTAAAGGTTCATTTGCCAAATGGGATAGTAATGTTGGTCAGTAAGGTTGGCAGAGTTCAAATCACTTCAGAAATAGTCATTGAGGGAGTTCTTTTTGTTCCACATTTCAAGTTCAACCTATTATCAGTATAGAAGCTTGTTAAACAGATGCAATGCCATGCTATTTTTTCTGATGAGTATTGTGCACTGCAGGGACTGAACTTGACAAAGCCTTTAGTCCTTGGTAAAGCATCAAATGGGTTATATCTGCTAGAGCAATTGAATACTCTTGCACATCATGGATTGAAGAGTTCAAATGCATTGTATGTCTCCTCAAATGAAGAAAATAAAATTGTCTTGCTTCATAGGAGATTAGGCCATCTTCCTTTCTACAAGTTAAAACTTCTTTGCAGATTAGAAGGTTCTAAGGATTGTATTGTTCCTGTTCTTGTTTGTGCAAAAGCTAGAGAAGCTAGACTTTCTATTCCTAGTAGTTCCATTCCTACTACTGATGTGTTTCACACAATTCATGTTGACACATGGGGTCCTTTTAAGACTACCACTTATGATGGATATAGATACTTTCTTACTATTATAGATGATTTTTCAAGAGTTACATGGATACATTTGCTAAGTGATAAATCTAGCTCTTTTACTGCTTTACAGTCATTTATCACCACGGTCCATACTCAATTTGATAAATCCGTCAAAATAGTAAGAACAGATAATGCTTATGAATTAGGATCAAGCAAAGCTTCTTCTGAATTTTTTACAGCAAGAGGTATAGTTCATCAAACTACTTGTGTCTACACGCCTCAACAGAATGGAGTTGTAGAAAGAAAGCACAAACACTTGTTGGAAGTTGCCAGAGCACTTTTGTTTGATGCTGGTTTGCCTTTGACTTTTTGGGGAGATTCAGTTCTTACAACTTGTTTTTTTATCAATAGATACCCTTCTTCAAGCTTGAAAGGGAAGTCTCCTTATGAGGTTTTGTTTTCCAAACCTCCTGATATTAGTTCTTTGAGAACATTTGGTTGTCTTTCTTTTGTTTCAACCATTAAGGCTGGAAGAGATAAGTTCATGCCTCGAGCCTCACAGTGTATATTCTTGGGTTATCCTGCAACCAAGAAGGCTTATAAGCTCATGAATCTTGAAACAAGAGAGATTTTATACTCTAGAGATGTGGTCTTTCATGAAGACACAATGCCATTTTTGAAGAAACAAGATGATGATCCTTCAATATTTCCAGCTCCTTCTTCTGTTATATTTGAAGATCATGATTCTATTCCTCATAATTCTTCTTCCCATGATATTTCTTCTTCAGAAACCACAATAAGAAGATCTTCTAGAGCTTCCAATCCACCTTCCTACTTACAAGATTTTGTATGTACAAATGTTTCCTGTAATAGTGTTTTAACAACTTCTACTTCTCAGGTAGTAGACTTCAACACTATATTTGATGAGAGCCAAAGATTGGTAGCTAATGTTAGTCTTCTGGAGGAACCTACTAGCTTTGAACAAGCAAATTCCTCACCAGAATGGCAGGAAGCAATGCACAAAGAGCTTGCAGCATTGGATGCAAATCATACATGGGATATAGTGGATTTACCTCCAGGAAAGAAGCCTATCAGTTCTAAGTGGGTCTACAAAGTCAAATGCAAAGCTGATGGCACTTTGGAAAGATACAAGGCAAGGCTGGTGATCAAAGGCTGTACTCAAAAAGAAGGTATAGACTAAACAGAAACATATTCTCCAGTGGTGAAAATGACAACAATAAGAAGTTTGATAGCAGTAGCATTAAAGAAAGGATGGCACCTTTGCCAACTTGATGTCAAGAATGCATTTCTGCATGGAGATTTGCTTGAAGAAGTATACATGAAGATCCCACTAGGTATTTCTCCAATTCAAGGGAAAGCTTGCAGACTCAATAAGTCTTTATATGGACTTAAACAAGCCTCAAGATAGTGGCATTCTAAATTGTCAGAGGCACTATTATCACAAAACTTTATTCAGTCAGAAAATGATCACTCCCTTTTCCATAAAAAAGAGGGTAAGTCAATCATTTTTCTAGCTGTATCTGTTGATGATATTTTAGTCACAGGGAATGACAGTAGTGCAATTCAGAACATCAAAAGTTATCTGGATAAAGTTTTCAAGATCAAAGATCTAGGAAAATTGAGTTATTTCCTAGGCATTGAATTCTTGTATTCACCTCAAGGGATTATTCTGTCTCAGAGAAAGTTCATCAAAGAAGTGTTGAAGGATTTTGACACTGAAGATTCTACTCCCGTGTCTAGTCCACTGGATCCAAGCATTAATTTAAGCTCACAAATCCTTCCACAAATTTTTTGGCAGATCCTACCCCCTATAGAAGATTGATTGGCAAACTCAATTTTGTTACACACTCAAGACCAGACATTTGCTTCTCAGTGCAACATCTAAGCCAGTTTATGCACAGTCCTACTCATCAACACCAGTTGTTCATACACTCAGATTCTTGAAGGGCACCATCAATTCTGGTTTGCTTCTGAACAATTCACAGGAATTCCAGCTTCAAGCTTATTGTGATTCAGATTGGGCATCTTGTACTTGCAGCAGAAAATCTGTTAGTGGTTATCTAGTGCTTCTTGGTTCTTCACCCATCTCATGGAAGTCCAAAAAGCAGTGTACTATCTCCTTGTCAAGTGCTGAAGCAGAGTATAGATCAGTAAGAAGATTGACAGTTGAATTAGCTTGGCTTACAAGGTTGTTGACAGAGATGGAGGTACCAGACATAAATCATGTGCCTATCAAGTGTGATAGTCAAGCTGCCATTCACATAGCAAGAAATTCAGTCTATCATGAGCGTACTAAGCACATTGAAATAGACTGTCACTACATCAGATCAAGATTGACTCAAGGAATGATTACTTTGACTCATGTTCCAACTACTTCTCAGTTAGCTGACATCTTTACTAAGCCACTTAGTGGTCCTAATCATTGTAATGTAATGCCCAAATTGGGTCTCTTACCAGCACCTCCAATTTGAGGGGGGGGGGGTGTTAGCATATTAGAATTAGTTAGTTAAGCTGAGTTAGTTAGTGAGTTAGTTGTGCTATATATAGCATCCCTTGTAACAGATTCTATCACTTAATCAATACAGAAATCATTCCTCTCTTTCTCTCCCTATCTTCCTCTTCTCCCTCTCTATACACAAACAGCTGCATCCATTTTTGACCCTTTACCATTTCCAGCCCCAAGGACAACATGAATTTCATTTATGAAAAGTATAACTTTCCCCTCAACCTCTTTAACTTCATTCAAAACAGATTTCAACCGCTCTTCAAACATACCACGTAACTTTAATTATAACTGTCAGTGATGATAACTGCAATTTGACGCGTAGGATAATAACAATATATTAGAATTAGTTAGTTAAGCTGAGTTAGTTAGTGAGTTAGTTGTGCTATATATAGCATCCCTTGTAACAGATTCTGTCACTTAATCAATACAGAAATCATTCCTCTCTTTCTCTCCCTATCTTCCTCTTCTCCCTCTCTGTACACAAACAGTTGCATCCATTTTTGACCCTTTACCATTTCTAGCCCCAAGGACAACATGAATTTCATCTATGAAAGTATAACTTTCCCCTCAACCTCTTTAACTTCATTCAAAACAGATTTCAACCGCTCTTCGAACATACCACGTAACTTTAATTATAACTGTAAGTGATGATAACTGCAATTTGACGCCTAGGATAATAACAATATAGTTGAGAAGAACATTATGAGACGAAGAAAATATATAGAATTTTTTTTACAAGACTTTGCAAAAAAAAGTAAAAAACTTTAATCGGTGACGAATCTAGGTCAAGTTTGGTTCTTCAAAGACAACCCTGATCACTTGGTTCGTGCAAACCTTTTAATTATTTAATTGGTGAAGAAATATATTGCGTTAAAAGAGAAAATTTGGTTTGAGCTAAAGAGCATCTTCAATGATATGCTAAAAATGACTCTATCAAACTTATAGCGAAATCACTCCCTAATGGTATGAAGAAATTAATAATATTCTCTTAAAGATTATCTATTTCTCCAAGTCAAAAGTTAAATATAGCATTTCAAATAGCATTCCATATAACATTTTTGATGATGCGTCAAAAAGGTATTGAATTTATTTAATAAACAAAATTAATATAGAAAAACAAGTTTGAAAACTAATATAAGAAAAATCACATTTTAACATTTGTTGTTGGTGGTGTATTCCTCGGTAAAAATTACATTTGCTAAAAAGTACTATTTTAAATTACTCCTTTTGTCCTTTTTAGTTAGTCTCATTGTGTCTTTTGCACTTGGATTAAGACAAGTCTAATCAAAACAAGGATAATTGCACGTTAAATCATAAAATCCAACCAATGAGAAATTTATTAGATGAAAAAAGTTGATTTGATAGATAAAATGTTGTTAAGATATGAATAAAATAAATAAAATAAATGTATTATGAAAAAAAATTCAATGAATAGAAATGGAAATGAGACTAACTTTAAAGAACGTCAAAAAAAAAAAAAAAGGAACTACGTTAAGAGGACAGATGGAGTACTATAATACTACGTGACAACCCTAAATAAAATCTACTGAATTTAGCCAAATCTCAAGCCCTAACTCCACACAAAAACCTAAAGTATGTCACAAACAGTCACCAAAGTAGGCTTTCCTTTGGCTTTTATCTGCAAATACCTTCCCTATTTGCAAATACCTTCCCTAGTAGGTCCTCAAGTGCAAATGTTTCGAATAAAATTTCAAATTTTTGGAAGACAAACAAACAGCTCTTTTGGGGGACCGACAATAAGGTGGGACCCACCGCACTATTTGCACCGGCTTACCCTACCTTCATTTTTGTTTTTTAAGTATTTAACTTCCCCAAAAGTACTCTTCATTTTCTTTTTATTTGAAAATAAAAAACAGAAGAATATTTTCATTTTAAAAAGCTAGGAATTTTGCTTAGAAATTCCCCTTTGCCCATCTCTTCACACTCTCCCACTTCATTATCTCTCCCATTTCGTGTGCTGCTGGTACTGGTTGAACCTCTTCTTCAACAGATCTCTCTCTCCAGCGATTTCACACTCATTCTGCAGCTGATTAAACTCAATACGACCTCGTTTTGAGTCTCAAATGGCCTCCTCTCAAGCGGTACTGTTGGGTTCCATCCTCTTCTTCGCCATGGCTGTCGGCTACACAAGTAAGCTTCTTCTTCCTCCAAATTTCATTTCCAAGAAAAAGAACAAATATCTCTCCGTTCATCATCCTGTGTTTCATTTCTTGTTTTCTGCACTTAAACTGTTTTTCCCTCTTTTTTAAAGGCAAGAAAATATATCCCTTATTTCTGTTGTGGCTTCCTTTGGAGTAAAGTTCAAAGTTGTTTCTTTTTTTGGTTCAAGAATGTTTAGCAAGAAGATTATATTTTTTTTTTATATTATAAAGAGTGAAGTGGGTGTGGAGAAATATAGACAAAACTACACTTTAGAAATTTCGGAGTGTTTAATAAATGAAGAGATTAGTATTTATGGTGGTTTAAATTAAAATTAATTCACATTTGGTTATAGATCTGTACTCTTTGATATATCAAGCATGTTTGGGGTTTCACTGTGAGCAGAAAACAGAAAAGAAAATTTCCTCATCTTTTCTACTTTTCTCAGTTACCCATGTCACAGTTGCCAAGAGGCGCAAGAAACCCTAAAACATATCTCAAGATCCACTTTCATTGATGGGTATTTTTTCTTATTTATTAAAATGATAACAAAAGATGAAAAATTGAAATCTACTGACAATTTCTGGATTTTTGTCTCTACAGGTGGCGCATGGTGTGTTTGCAAAGCTGGGTCTGATGCAGTTCTTCAGAAGACTCTAGATTATGCCTGTGGGCATGGGGCTGATTGCAATCCTATTAAATCAACTGGAGCTTGTTACAACCCAAACAGTATGCAAGCTCATTGCTCTTATGCTGTTAACAGCTACTACCAAAGGTTGAGTTCTACTGGTGCAACTTGTGACTTTTCTGGAGCTGCCTACATTTCTGCTTCTGATCCCAGTAAGCTAGTAGTTGATAATTACTTTTGGTAATTATGTTAGATGAAGTTTGATTAGGTTTATGAATTGATTGGGGCTTGTTTTGCATTGAAAAACAGGTGCTTCTGGTTGCTCATATCCAGCTAGTGCAAGGTAATTGATTAGTTTGTTTGATATTGCTAAATTTGTTTGTAAAAGTGCTGATGATATAATATACTTAATATCAAGAAAAAGACATTGGTTCCTGTCAGTCTGTCACCAGATGTTAGGCTGTGAGTTTATGTGTATATTAGTGCTTTGATGTGTCATAAAATTGGCTTCTTGTTCCTCTGCTTATTCATTGCCTGGTTAACTGTTTTGAAAAGTTGTGGTAACTCATACTGGTTTTTTGTAGGGCATAATCCTCACTCAAATAGGTTACTTAACTATTCATAAGAATCTTGTAGCTGTGGTGTGAGATTTAACTACATTTCTTAAACCTGACAGAACCAGAAAGTTTTCTGCTTAAGCATGTTGCAATAATTGCTCTAATTATAACCATCCAAATCGGCAAGTCTGGCGAAATCGAATCCGGTTTGAAAGAAACATTTGAGATGCTTTGCTAATCTATGAGTTTGAAATTCATTATTCTATTGTAATAAAACCAAGTATAAGTATTATAGTATTATTAACTGGATCAGAGTCTCAACTTTTTATGTTATGCTGTGCTGCCTTTGTCTAAAGTCTCTGCCTTTTCTCACTCTAGCATCTTGTCTTGGTGGAGATGGCATCTTTTGCTTTTCTATGTCACAAGATGGCATGTCCTTTTGAAACTGTTCCTTTCCACCCCTTTGTTTATATTAAGCTACATATCCTAAACATCTCATTATCATATAATCTTGACTGCTTATAGCAGGCCAAGATCTCGGTAATTAACCCCCCGCCTTTTTATGCCTCTTTTCACATGTGTTTAGACAATCCCAAGACTCCTTTTTGTCATTTTTACTCATAATGGTGATTTTATGATCATGTTGTCTGAATCACTAGTTTTCTCTCCTTTTCACCTTAGGTTCACATTGTCTACACTGCTTTTTCTTAAGGTAATTTGCTTCTTTTTTCTCACCCGCCGATGAGATAAGATAACAGTCAAGGGAATAATATGACAGATCATAAACCAAGGGTCTAGATTGTCTTACCTATCAAATGGGATTAGGATTAAAGCACTTAGGGCCCATTTTCCGTAGTGCTCTTTTTATCATGGTTCTTCTCTATAGATTACTAGCAGATTCCATTTGAAGTTTTCCCCTTTTGGTGGTTGAGGTCTTAAATTCACACCTTATTGATAGAGACTTGTGATCAGAAAAGCTTCACTTATACTGAAAACTTTAAAACTTGGCGTCTGAGCTAGCCTTCTTCTGATTCAATACCATCATGCCTTTGCCATATTGGAAACACAGGAAGATAGGATTTTTAGTTAGAAATGTAAAGAGATTAAATTGTATATCTTGTTTATAATCTATGACATTTCACGTGCTTAATGCAGCTCTGCTGGAACGAGTGGAACAACAACAAGTCCAACAGGAACAACAACAAGTCCAACAGGAACAACCCCAGTGGGGACCACTCCGATCTCCGGGACCCCGTCAACCTCGTCTCCATACACTAGCACCACTCCCGTAGGTGGGGTCGGGACCCCGTCTACTTTCGGTGGCGTCGGAACTGGGATCGCACCAACGGGTATGGGAATGGAAGACCCTAACAAAGCCGGGATGACAAACCTCAACTTTGCCACAGTCGCCCTTTGCTCGGTCCTCGCTATGATCATGATCCATCTATGGAACTGAATGCAGGAAATCATGTGAACTGAAGAGGATGATGCCAGAAAAGAACTTTGCAGTAGGCTTTGTTTTTTAATTTTTTTAGTGGTTTAAAACATCTCTTTATGTTGCCTCTTTTGGTTGTTATGACATGAGTATTGTTAGAAGGATGGTGTACTTTGGTCTGGAGTTCTTTGTTTGGTTGGGATTTATTTTTGTATATTAATTAAGATGGATGGATGGATGGGTCTTAGTGCTGAACCAAATACTATATTTTGATCTTGATGAGTATTTGTTGGCACTAAACTTTTTGTTGCTCCATGTTTTGTGGGTTAAGGTCCCCTTTTCACTTTCTTTTTGTCACTAGTACAATTTACTTACATTATTTATGCATAACAGTTGTTTAATCAACCAAGTTAAGCTCAATTCTGTTACCTATGTTTAGAATGATAAATATATATTCCAAAAAAATGTTTTTGGTAAAAATACGGTTGCACTCATTTAACAATACGGTTGCACTCATTTAACAAACAATTGTGCAATCTGCGTAAACTTTTTTCAATGATAGATATATCAAAGTTTCTGATGAATTTAGGAGCTTATAAAATTCTCATTGACGTCCCAGATTCTTTTTACCTATTTAACCCCCTTAAATAGGGTTTTTTCCCATTTGTGTAACGTTTCGACTGTCTGTTGCTCGCTCTCACTCGCTCGAGAGGAGGATCACGGCGCCTATTCGTCTTCCCTTTACCCGGAATTTCTTCTGCTGAAATGGGTTCGATTTTTTTTTAACTTGATCATTATGGTGTCTTTGATTTTCGCATTAGGGTTCTTTGTGTTCTTTATGGACTTGGATTTAGATTTTACTGTGTGGTGCTGCTTCACTGAATCCGCCAAAACACTGATTTGTTTTGTCTTCTAGGTTGGATTCATGGTGCATGGATTTATAGTAACATGATTTGCTGCCTTCCTAATAAGTTGTTGCTCGATGTTGGATTAGATTAGATAATAATAAAATAAATTGGGCCTGTATTATAGCAGTTGTTGGTTTGTCTTCTTCTTCATAAACAGATGATTTAGGCAAATTAAACCAAGTCGCTTGATTACTTCTCAGAGATGATCAACACTTCTGAAATTGGTGTGATGAACGAGAAGAAAAGAGAGGCAGAAACAAAGGAAAGTGCTCCAAAAAAGCAACAACAAGAGGAGAAAAAAGAGCAGAACATTGAGGTAATGAAGTAAACATAATCAGAATCACTAATAAACTGCGGCCCAAACTTTGCAGGAATACATAGAATCATTATGCAGAATTTTAATACAGATTTCCACTTCAATGCTGGATCTGTTTGACTTTTACAAGCAAGTTCCACCAGAGGTGATGAAGACAGAGCCAATGAGAAAAATGCAAGAGAAAATGCTTCAACTACTCGGCATAAATCTACCGAAAAATAAGCATAGCAGTGAGCAACAAGACAGTGATGATCCGCTTATGTCACACCCTGATGTGATCACCTGCATGGAGGAATTGGACAAGGCAATGACAGGAAAGAGAAGAATGTTGATGAGAATGGAAGCTATGCGGCAATGTGGACGTGGCATAGACCAGGAATCAAGTGAGATAAAACAGACTCAAACACCAGCAAAACTTGAGACAAATCCTTTGGTGATAGAGTGCCTTGGAGAAATGGAGAAGGCGATGGAAGCGAAGAGAAGATTCGTGATTGAAATGACTTGTTATCACCACAAACACTACTCAAAATTTCCTTGCCAATCTTATCTATACCATCAGTCCTTCAACATTCAAGTACAAGTCAAATTGCACCAACTTACCTCCATGAGGCTGAGCTGTAACAATTGGTTGGAAGTCTCCAGTCTACATAAAAGTAAGCTGCAATTAGACGGTAGCTCAAGAGGACCAGATCTAAAAGCTACAGCTATTAAAAATAAAACAATTTCAAACTACGCTAATATTCTTTTAGAAGCAGATAAATGAACACACATTTAACAGCGTTTCACATAATGCAAGGTTTCTGATCTTGACAGTAGACAGGAAAGCTAAAATTGTGTGCATTCCTCTAATATGCATATATTAAGCTCCACTAGCCTAAAGAAACGAAAATATGACAGTATAAGGCAGAATTATAACACAGAGGGACTTTATTGCTATTTATCAAGCATTTCAAACAAAATAAATGGGCTTTAACGTGGGGCAAAAAACAGGAGGACAAAAAAAAACAGATGCAAATAATGTAAAGAATAATCTATCATTTATTTCCATCTTCACTACAACCATGGATATAGCTTTTGGCTAATCACTTGGATAGTTAGATGTTGCACCATTTAAAAGCAACGTCAACAGCTTGCAAATATCAGTAGGTTCTTTATAGGTGATCTGGTACTCTCTGATTGCCTACCTAAAACCCTACAATTACTTTCCGTCCATATTTACAGCAGAAAACAGGTTTTAAGTTTCCTGCCAAGAATTAGGACGTCATGCCATGGTCAAACAAAGACAATATATGTGGAGTACTTCCAAAGATCATATTTACCCATGGCAGCATATAAACATAGAAAACAAAAACAAAGGCAAATCATGTTGAAAATACTGTTCTGCCTTAACCACAACCATGTATATAGCTATTGGCTAATCACTTGGATGTTGCACCATTCAAAAGCAAACAGTGTAACAAAATTAGTAAGACAGAATTATAGTCAAGCCACTTCTAGTTGTAGTTAACAAGAATGCGATGAAATACAGCTTGCAAATGTCAGTAGGTTCTTCATAGGTAATCTGGAACTCTCCGATTGCCTACCTAAAACCCTACAACTAAATTTCTGTCCATATTTACAGCAGACAACAGTTTTTAAAGTTTCCTGCTAAGAATTAGGACACCATGTCACGTTCAAACAAATACAATACATATGGACAATTTCCAAAGATCGTATTTCCCCACGGTAGCATAGAAACATAAGAAGAAAAAAAGGCAGGGCATGTCGAAAATAATCTCTCATTTATAACTTTTGGCTAATCGGTTGGAAGTTGCACCATTCAAAAGCAAACAGTATACCAAATTAAAGAGCCAGACTTGATATTAAGCAACTTCTAGTTGTAGTTAACAAGTATGCGATGAAGACCAACAGCTTGCAAATATCAGTAGGTTCTTTATAGGTAATCTAGAACTCTCCGATTGCCTACCTAAAACCCTACATTTTAAATTTCCGTCCATTTTTACTGCAGAGAACAGATTTTAAGTTTCCTGCAAAGAATTAGGACGTCATGCCACAATTAAACAAGGATAACAAAAATAACCCAGCTGCTCCCCTCAGTCAACTTATGAAGCTTGTGTGTTCCAACAGCAGCAACACACAATTGCACAAAAGTTGGAGATTAGAGCAGTACCAAAACAAACAAAAAACAGTTATCCTTCTCATATCCATGAGGTGCTGAATTGCCTAAATACTAAGGAGATATCTTCTGAAGCTCATGTTTTTCCACAGCAGTGACATTCATATGCACATAAGTTGAACATTAGAGCAGTGCGAGAACAAAAAACAGTAAAAATCCCTATAATCATGGAATTGCTGGATTGCCTAAGTATTTCAAATTGCCTCAAAACAAGCAGCACTAGTGATATGTTTATCAATTTAAGAATGGAACAACTCGCTGATTGATATACAGCAGGTTCAAAATAATAGCACAGATCAATAAGTAAGCCAATTTAACAGATATTACTGTAAGATAGTATCCAACCTAACTAACATACATAAAGACGTAACACACAGGCTAAAGAGTAAAACAACACTGGTATTCAAAGGGAAAGCAGAAAACAACAGACCTAAAAAGATCAAAGAGATCCTGTAGTATCTTCATGAAGGTGAGCAAGATTTCATTTTGAAAATGTCCGTGTTAGGTTTCATCCTTTATTCTTGGGCGGGGGAGTAAGTTCAACATAAGTCTGATCGATTACGAGAAAATAACAATTGATTAGGGTTTTACTCTTTTTAACTAAACTACATGCTTACACTCCACACAAATACACTGCCGTTCTATATCTTTCACACATACTTTAAGCCACAAACACAACACCTAAACTATAATCCCTAACCTGATCCTGGGGAGCAACGGAATTCTGAAGATCAATCTGAGGAAATCTGCCAAATGGGATCTCAGATTCTTGATGCCGGGAGTCTTGATTTCTTGGATTGCTGTTTTTGTATTCTTCCCTGCACAATTTGCAAACAATTTGTTTGAGAGATTTGTCTTAAGAACCCATGTGACTGTATTTGGAATAAAAGGTTACTATATCCTCTACCAGTTTAGCTTAATGCTTTCATTAGTCAAATCTATATGCCGTCTGAAGATCATAGCATCATGTGCAATATCTGTTTGGTATGAACAAAGGAAAAGCTCATGTTCAGAACATAGGATAGGCAAGGCTGGATTAAGGAAATGGTAAGGTTATGCTTCAATGTCAACGTTTGCTATCTGGTGAAATTGTTTTGAATCTTAATTATATAACTCAATCTTTCCGAGGAACTTGTACACAATCAAATCAACTTACTGCAGTTTTACATAATACAAGGACCATAAGAATGAAATCACCAAAAAAAAAACAGAAACAATAACTCGAATCAGCAACCGCAAAGAAGAAAGAAATTCAACAAATAGAAACAATACAAGATTAGTGGGTGGGTCTTACCGTGATGTAACCAAGCAGCACGGTCAAGGGCGAAGAACTTGTCTCCAAATGCTCTACCGTTGAAAACTGCCGAAACTCATACATCTGCATCTGCGTATCATCTGAACTCATAGTAGGTGGGACGGGGTCACGCATCTCTGTGAGTTCAGAGGACATGCAGATGAGATGATGCAAAGTATGTATACGAGACAACAGGCCAACATATGACATGGCTAATTTCTTCACCTTCTCTGACGGTGCTGAGGAGGCCTAGAAATGGAGAGGGCGATGCTGCAGAGGTGGGAAACTGGAGCCGAGAGTGGTCATGGTGGATCTGAAGAGTTGAGCGGTGTATGAAAGAGATGGGAGATGGAGAACGGCGGAGGATATGGTAGAGTGACGACAGGAGTTGAGTCACAATTAGGGTTCTTTCTTTTATATAGCCTGGTTTATGTAAGCACCTACGCACAATATTATCCGAGTTTTTCTGCATTTTTTAAAGTCAAAAAAGTTAAATATAGCAATCCAGCAGCTTTTATTAATATTGGTGATGTGTAAAAAAATATTTGATTTATTTAATAATAAGATTTAATATAGAATGACAAATTTAAGAGTTAGGTTAAGAAATAGCAAATTTTACTATTTTACTATTTGTTGTTGGAGTTATCTTCCTTCGTAAAAATAACATTTGTTAAAAAGTGCAACGTCAACTCGCTATAATCCTAAATGACATGTCATTTTAACTCTCTATTAGAGATGTCCTTTGATGAATAGATTTGATATATGGATGTTTGATTATTTATATTTAAAATACAATTTATGAATAAATTATTCACGTGTGCATATATTTAAGATATATGAAAAAATACATGCATTTGTATGCGTGTGATGTCCTTTCTCTCTCGCTCGCAACTCTCGCACTCGATTTCTCTCTCAATCGACGACGATCTCTTGTTCTTTCACTCTCGCTCGATCGCCTCCACTACAATCTCACTTCCTCTTTCGAGTTCTCGAGCCGATTTCGCTCACAAACCCTATAAGGAAGAAGAAGCCATTTCAGCGCGATTTCAAGCAATTTGACGGAGATTTCAGCGACGACAACACAATTCAACAACAACAACAAACAAAACAGCAACAATGAGGTCAAAAATAGCATCTGAAACCCCAGGTATAAACTCGACTTAAGAATTTTGGTTGTAAACTCCGTTTGTTAATCACTTCATCATATGTTTATGGACTTTATAGAGTATGCATGAATAGATCTAGAATTACTGTGTATAGATCCTTGAAATTGCATGTATTGTCACTTGATATAATGTTTATGCATTTTCTTTAACAGATATGAGGTGTTGGTGCATCGAATGTGTTGTTGAAACATATAATTGGTTTTGGTGCATCATCCACTGTGTTTTGGTGCATCATCCAGTAGGTTATGGTGCATCATCCACTGTGTTTTGGTGAATCATCCAGTAGGTTTTGGTGCATCATCCACTGTGTTTTGATGCATCATCCATTGTGTTTTGGTGCATCATCCAATAGGTTTTGGTGCATCATCCACTGTGTTTTGGTGCATCATCCACTGTGTTTTGGTGCATCATCCACATCGTTTTGGTGCATCATCCACTTTCTTTTGGTGCTTCATCCAGTTTGTTTTGGTGCATCATCAACTGTGTTTTGGTGCATCGAATGCATTTTGTGCATGGTATGTGATGTACTGAATCAAATAGTTGTGCTGGTGCATTATTTAGTGTGTGTTGGAGCATCACACAAGAATGTTTTTTATGTATAAAATGTAGGAAAGAAACAGGAGCTAATATATGGAACACTAATAATTAGTCATCCACCACATATAAACACTGGTACGTTTGTATAAACACATGTATAATTATTGTAAAATGCATGAGTGGTTGTTTATTGGTGCATGGGCTGATGTCTATTGGTACATTGATGCATATGTATTGGCTGCTATTTATTAATGATATATGTCTATGGTTTAACAGTGGCAGAAGAAGAAGAAATACCATCAACTTCATCAGAATATCATGGAGAAACAACTCCACTTGATGGTAAGCACTAATCATTTTGCCATTTTTTTAATAATCTGTGTGAATTGGTGCATCACCCATTTGGTTTTGGTGCATCACCCATTTGGTTTTGGTGCATCACCCAGTGTTTGTTGGTGCATCACCCAGTGGGTTTTGGTGCATCACCCAGTGTTTGTTGGTGCATCACCTAGTAAGAGTTGGTGCATCAATGATATATTTATTGTCTGTCATTTTATTAATTATCTATGTGTTCTTTTTAATGATAACAGGAAGTGGAGAAGAAGTTGACATATCCCAACAAGGGACGTGGACGAGGACGTGGACGTGCAAAGTAAAGAGTAGAAAGATGTAGGGATGAAATAGGAAGATGTGAACAATTTGGATGTTTGTAAACAGTTTGGTTGTAGTAAGACATATTTGGTTTTAGAAAACAAGTTTGGTTTTTAGGTTGTAAGACAAGTTTGGTTTTTAGGTATTTGTGGTTTGCACATAAAAATGGTTTGTGGTTGCTGATGACTCACAATGGCAGAAAATGCATGAGTAGTTGTTTGTTGGTGCATCACATGATGAAAATGGTGCATCACAGAATCGAAATTGATTCACCACCGAATATATAGTTTGTGCATCACTTAATGAAATGTGGTGCATCACTTAGTGATATTTAGTGCATCACTCAATGATAATCGGTAAATGAATAAGCTACAGAAAATGAATGGATAAAAAATTGAAAAATAAAATCAAGACAAATTCAGTCAAGCAAACAAGGTGCTATCCATTGTTAATAAAAGTTGGTGCATCACTGAGATGCAATCGGTGCATCACTGATCGAGATGCAATCGGTGCATCAGTCATAACTTATAGGTGCATTACAAAAATATGTGGTTAATAACTAATTACAATGAAAGCTCAGAGAAACTAATGGACATATTGAGGACAAGTAGTGATGTTGTATCTCGACCTCTTACAAATTTTACAAACCATTTTCAATTCCAACTTCTTGGCCACCTTTAATACACCTCTTCTTGAACTTGTTATTTTCCATTTCAGGAGGATGGATATTTACTTGATCAGGTAACGGGCCAACAAATTTCTCAAACTTGTAGTTTCTAGCTGATGTTAAGGAAGAAGGATCAACTACTTCAGATCTTGTGAACGCAACCTTTTGATCCTTTAAAATAGCTAAAAACTCTTTCAATCTATCCATGTCATCACCAACAATGTCAACACAAGAATACATTTTTGTCATCACTTCGGACAACAAATGCTTTCTTTCATCAATCTCAACACTAGAATCATACACTGCACCGTCTACTTCAAAAAATTGGTTGTAGAATAGCTTGTTTGGTCAATCTTGTAATTAGGTGCATCACATCCTGAAATAAGGTGCATCAGTCAAAGCTAAAAGGTGCATCAACCAGTGAACAATAATGCACTATGCACAGAAATCATCAATGTGTTCAACTGATGCATCATAACATATTATAAGGTGCACCAGTCAAAGGTAAAAGGTGCATCAGTCAATGAACATTAATGCATTATGCACACGAATCATTAAAATTCTCAACTGGTGCATCATAGTCTATTAAAAGGTGCATCACTCAATGGCAAAATGTGCATCACTCAATGGTTAAAATGTGCATAAACCAGAAACATAGTTCATGACCAACTGGTTTTACGAGATCTTTCAAACAAATCTAATAGCAACATATATGTAGAAACAACAATCAAATCAAACACACAATACAGATCTAAACCTAAATTAGGAGAAGCATTATTTATATCATGAAGGACATTGGATTTGGCCGGTGACAAATGCAAAAAGAGAAAACACAGTGACGCGAGCACTGTCGAACACACTCTCGCCTAAGGAAAACCAGGAATAGCCGAAGAAGAACAATGTCGGCGAGTAAACGAGCAGAAGAAGGATTCGATGAGAAGAATACGATGGCGGCGATGAAGGATGATTTTCCTCTACCGAATTTTCGCCGCTTTCCTTCTTCTATAGAGAACGAATTCGTCAAATTCGAGCGATGTGATGGAGAGATCTACGGAGGAGCAGGTCGGCGACGAGAAGAGGTCGGGAGAGAGCGGCTGGATTTTATCGTTGAAAGAGAAAGGAAAGGGGGAAAACGGACGGACGAGATTAAAACGTGACGGACGATGGAGATTGATCCCCACTCCTTCTTTGTAAAGGCATCCTCACCGGATCTTTTTCCTTAACTAGTTACGTAAATTGTTTTAGAAAATAGGGTTATTTTTGTCAAGTAATTATAGGTAACTATTAGAAACTAGTTTGACCTCTTGTTTTTTCTAGTTTATCATTTAAACTAGTTTAGTAACTAGTAACTAGTTAAAATTAGTCTACCAAACCATGTTTAAATGAATTTGTAACTAGTAACTAGTTAGATAACTAGTAACTAGTTAGATAACTAGTTAAAATGGCTTTGGAAACACTGCCTAAGACTATCCAAAATGAGGGTTGCATAACTTATTTTAATAATTGGTTGCATAGCAAAAAGTGCTTTTTGCTATACAACTCATGCTTGGGTTGCATATCATGTAACCCAAATGAGAGTTGCATCACACTTTTTTTGTTTGGTAATAATTTAATAGTGTTTTTTTAATTTTATGTAACATAAAAATAAAAATAAATGTCAAAAAATAAGCTATGCAACCCAAATCATACAACCCTCATTGATGATAGCCTAAGCATAAACAAGACAAGATCAAGTCATTTGCTATATATTTCATTCTACTTTCAACATCTTTTATATTATAGGAAGTCATATGGTTAATTTAAACACCATAACTTAGTATTTAAAAATCTTTTATAATATAAGAAGTCATATCTATCTTATATATTAAAGTTGAGTCCTTTTGAACTCTTAGAGTGAGTTTAGAAAAATTGTTAGCCTATTTATTTATTTATTTTTTGAAAACATTATTAACATATTAACAAATTACATTAAGAAAAATAAAAACATTAATTTGGAGCAAATTATTTTCTAGATTTAAGTAAACTTAATATATCTAATTATTATTCATCTATTTTACTTTTGATATATAATGAAATTTGAAGCAGATATAAAACTATAAATATCTAACCATGTTAAAGAATAACAAAAACTTAATAAAACTCAATATTAATTATATTTTTAATTATCCACTAAAAATTTGATAGTTAACCAATGAAAAAACACATAAATATATTTTATTTATTATAGATATTTTTTGAGGTTGTAGCAATATAAAATACTATAAATTATATAAAATGTATGTCAAAATCGATTATAAAACTATTATTAAATAATTATATAAACATATCCCCGTGTATGACAGTGGTCTTGCACTAGTTTGTAATTTAAACACCATTACTTAATGAATCTAATAAGAACGTAGAAATAGTATAGGTTTTTGTGTGCAATATTTTTTTGGGGGAGCGCCAATTGTGCAATTTGTGATCCGGTATACCAACCAAAAAATCTTTTTCCACGCCTTGTGCCACAGTGTGGCCTTTCTTTGCTGGATTACTAAGAAACGGTTCTCTTTTCTCGTTGGATGAGTTATGCTGCCCCACTCCACAGTCCACACACAGAAAGAAAGCGAAAAAAAAACCCTCCAAAAACTTTCGCCTAAACAAACACTAGAATACGAATGCAGTAGTCCCGACAAGAACCCTTAATAATACCCTTGTGCTGCCTTTGTTTGCTCAAGAACCCTTCTTCGATAATCAGCTCCAACCATTGTGAGAGTAGGCTTTGGATTCCAGTTATTGCTTGCACTTGGGTATCTTTTTATTCTTTCATATCTTTCTGGAATCTAATCTGCTCAATGATTTGTTACTGGTTTCGGCTCTCTGGGTTTCCCTTCTTTCTTCTGATTATTGGCTTCCGATTGACATTCAATTAGGGCTACAGTTATTGACTTCCGTTTCATTCATTCATTTTCTTCAGCAGCTAATCTGGGCTGAATTGATTTTTTGTGACTGGTAGTAGTGGTAACCTAGAATCATCCACATTTCTCTGCTGAAATTTGCGGAAGCGAATGAAATTAAGGTTTTTTCCCCTCCTACATCCGTTTATTTCGTGCACATACATGGGTTCAGTCATGAAATGGTGCAAGGGTCTTTTGTCTTGGTGAACTCAGATGAATGTGTTTGGGGCAAGAGAGTTTGTTTATGATTTGGTGGATGCTTGAAACAGGTACATGTTGTTAGTGTTGAGCGAAGTAGTTGCAGAAAATTTCAAGTTTTAGTACATTTCTTCTGTGCCTTTTTTCTGGAGGCTCAGTTTGCGGAAAAGTCTGAATTCTGGTCATTGATTGAGAAGATGCCTGAAAAGAAGTCATTTGATAGAGGGAATGGACGTTTCTTAGGTGGAAGATATAGGAAAAAAACACCGTGCAACAGTCCAACAAAGAGGCCTTCTAGTAGTGGATTCGAGGGTGATTATTTTGATTTATCAAATGATATTGGTGAAGCATCAACATGTGGAATGCGTTTTAGGAAAGGTCAGATAAGGGGAAGTAATTCGCTTAAAAGTAGACGGTCTAATTTGCTCCATTTGAAGCCTCTTAGTTCCTTGGATAGTTGTCTGATGGCTCAGTTGTACAAAGAACATGCTGAAATGGAGTATGTTCCTGTGCCCCTACCATCTCCATGTACTCCAGCTTTCAGGCCTTTTTCGGTGAGTGACGGTAATCCATGTACTCCAGCTTTGAGGCCTTTTTCAGTGAGTGATGGTAATCCATGTACTCCGGCTTTGAGGCCTTTTTTGGTCAGTGATGGTACTCAAATAATAAGCCGATCAAGCTGTGATTCTTTTAATCTACACGGCAGAGATGACAAGGGAAAGTCACATATAAAAGTCTATACCGAAGCAAATGAGACAGTGTCTGGTGGTATTCCTCATCTACCGGAGATAGGGTCGGATGAAGGGTTAAAAGAACAGAATGCCAAAAGGAGAAAGGATCAAAATAGAAATGTAAGCAATAAAAGAAGAACACAGAACGAATCACAAATTTCTTCACAAGGTACCACTTCTTTTAGTTTATTAGTGTATATACGACTGAGTGATATGATAATTTATTATAAGATGGCTGGGCTCGATTAATTGTGTCTGATGTCTTTTTCTTATATATGCACCTAGCTTTCAATGATATAGGCATTTTGAGAAGTGACCTTCTATAAGTTTGGTCATGATCCATGAGGTCCTTTCTTATAGACGTTCTCTCTATGTTCAGCTGTCCATTTTGAAGTTTTTTTGTTTTACTAATCCTTGCCATATTATGTTACAATATAAGAAATGGTTAATGTGCTTTAGATAGTATAAAATTACAAAAAGCCTATAAAATAGATTTGAATGTGCTTACAAAGTACTGGAGAATCTGATATATCATTTGTATTATATTACATAAGAGGCTAATGGTGGAAGTGATGTCTACTGGATGAGAAAACTGGTTTAAAATAGATGTGGAGCTGTCTATGAACTTCAAATATTCAAATAGTGGTAGAACTTGTTTATAGAAACTCGTCTTGATTGTTTCTCTATCCTGGAATAGTCTGTGTGATAAAGAATTTAGCACACAACAACAACAACAAAGTAAACCAGAGAATGATACAACCTTGTTCTGCAAATCTGTTATTGTTTTGATAAACCCAGTGATAGGTTAGGTGGGTTGCTCATAAGTTTGGTTGCCTCATTGCATGGTACTTCGGATTTTGGGATCATGCTCGTACTTCAAGTTTAAGAATTTTATCCAGGTTTCTAAGTTGAGAAGAGGGTAGTTATGAGTATTGAGTAGGAAAAGGGGTTGTTTGCTGTAATTAGTATGGGTTAGTAATCTTCTTAGTATCATTTCATGTTTAACATTTTACCTTTTATCAGGGTCACCAACTGGAGCAGTTTTGTTCTGTCTTGGGGTGTCTTTTGGCGTAATTTCAAGCATATTAGCTAATAAAGCGGAGGTGACGAAACTGCATGATCTGTTGAAGCAAACTGAAAATTTGGTTCAAGACCTTCACGAGGAACTTGAGATGAAGGATTCACTAACTGTAAAAGAGCTTGTTAATGAAGATGCTTTCTCTTTGGCAAATGAGATTTCTGCTGATAGATTTAAACCAAATGAACCCCTAGTCCACACAGATGTAAACCCGCTGATGAAATGTGTTGATGGAGCAACTGGCTCACTGAAAGCAGCTGAAACTATTGAGTCTATTAGTACAATTGAGGCTGAGCTTGAAGCTGAACTGGAACAATTGGAGCTAAACATGAAAAAACCAACACTAAATGGAAGGTTATCTGATGACGACGATGAGGTAACAAGATTGTATATTTTTCTTAATCATTTAACTTGCATTTACTAACAAATTGTACTTGACGTGGTTTACGGCTACAATATCAGAGTAGTGAAATATGTTGTTTACCTCTATGAAAATTTATCTGAAGGCAGTCAGTCAAAATCTTTAGGCTCTTATCAACTCATAGTCAGAACTTACAAACTTAGAAAGGCCTTACTCTACCAAGTCAATATCACACTGAGAAACACTTCCAGATGATGTTTTTTTAAAACTAATTCTGATAGAAACCACTTTAGGCAAGAATCTGACACAAAAGAATTTGGCGGAGAATCTCCAAATTCTGTGACACTTTACTCCTAAGTGACCAAGCCTGCCAAATACAAGATGTGCAGCCTTCTTTTATAGTGGATAAAGAAACAACTACTAAAATGATAGTAATAATAATGGAAATTAAGGAAAACAACATATAGGAAGTGGAGAAATTGTGAAAATTCCCAAGAACTATGAAGTAGGAACTCTAAGTCTGAAAAATTAAACAAACTAACCAGTAAAAGAAAATTATTAAATGGAAATCTGGGTTTGTATCAGATTCCTGCAGTATTTAAGCTGTAAGTTCTGCAACCTATTGGATAGGTGAACTTTATTCGCGTTAGAAAAAAGGTTCAATCTGGTTCGCCTTGATGTTTTAAAGCTAATCGGATGAACAATCATTTGGCTATGTTAGTTGATTCTTGACATTAACTTTCTCTTTGTTTTTTGAGTTCATCGCTCTAATTATAAGCTTGTATTATGTTCTAGCTTGACCCAGAATTGATGGTGGAGGTTGTCCAAGGCGAATTCAGAGCCGACATACTGTACAATAAATCCAGTTCAGAGCCTTCTCTTGATCACAACTCAAGCAGCAGCAGCAGCCCGACCCCGCGCTCACCAAAACAAGCCGTTTGCCCACGCGAGCTGAGCCTAAGACTCCACCAAGTGATTCAATCAAGACTAGAACAACGCATCACGGAGCTCGAGGCGGCATTAGAGGAGAGTGACAAAAGGGTTTTGCAGTTGCAATCTGAACAGCAGTTGAGTTGCTCATGGAGAGGTTTCTCACAAACCGACATGTCGGTTTCTTCTTTCTCAACCCGAGACAGCCCGAACACAATAGGAGGCAGTACTCCTGTGGATTTTTATAATGCTGCTTTTCAAGAACCTGAGAAAATCAATCGGTCTGTTACAGAGAAACAGAACGACACGGAAAACGATTTGTTTTTGCTTCAGCCCACAAATGCGCAGCCCGAGACACCAATGGATAACAGTGGAATGATGGAGACATTTTTTGTGGATGATGAAAATGATGAAGAAGATGAAGATTTGAAGCTGCTGATAAAACAGATTGTGGAGAAAACCAGGCAAGGCTCACCTGCGGTTTTGCAGGCTCATAGAGCATTGGTTTACTTGGATAAGAATGAGGAATAATTGGGTTGATCACATCTGGATTCAATAGGCATGGTCACTTGGTCAGTCTTAACTTGGTGGGTTGTAAATTTTCCTAATGTTGTTATAATAAACTTTTTTTAGCTATCCATATACCTTTGTTATTGGATGACATTGGAGAAGATTTGAGGATTAGTTTATACCGTGTACTTGACTAGTATAAGATTTCAGAAAGCATAATTTGTAAAATTCTTAGCTATTCTACATTTCTTACATTATAATGCAAAGATCAAAGATGCATATTTGGATGTCCAGCATTAACTAAAAGTAATTTATTATAAACGGGGAAACATCCATCTAATCAGCAGAGCTCATATTCTCATCAACTCTAGTTTTCTTCAATGAATTAAGTGAGACAAGATTATATCTTAACATGATATCAATTCGAAATGGAACAGTAAGATCTTAAGCTCCAAAGCCTCCACCACAGCCACGTCCATCTCCTCCACCTCCACGTCCATCTCCTCCACCAGAGTCTCCTCCAGCACTACCATCAAAACCAGTTGCAGCAGTGGAGCCAAACTGATCACCAGTGACAGGAGGTGAGCCAAATTGATCACTTCCTCCACTGAATCCTGAACCAGTGGAAGGAGTTGAGCCAAACTGATCGCTTCCACCACTGAATCCCGAACCAGTGGCAGGAGTTGAGCCAAATTGATCGCTTCCACCATTGAATCCTGAAGTCTCTCCTCTAAATCCACTGCTAGCAAAGCCTGTGTTGCCACCACCAACACCACCAGAAGCATCATAGTTAGCACCACCAGTGTAAGAGGCCGCCTGATTACCACCAGCAACACCATAACTTCCACCAGTGCCAACGCTGCCACCTCCATAATTTCCACCAACATTTTGATCAACCCCGCCACCATAACCACCACTTCCGCCACCACCATATCCACCACCGCCTCCATAACCTCCACTGCCTCCGCCACCATAACCACCACTTCCACCTCCACCATAACCGGCACCTCCACCTCCACCATAACCACCATTGCCACCTCCACCATAACCACCGGTCTCGCCATAACCGCCTCCACCATAACTAGGAGTGCGTTCTCTCTCTGTTGCATAAGCTACCCGAACCCGACGACCATGTAGTTCCTGCATTCCCAAGTTAACTCAAGTATCAGTGGCAGTAGTATCATAAGACAATATCAAGATAATCTAGTTGCAACCAGTAAAGATCTTTGGCCTCAGTACAGCTGAACCACGGATTGGACCAAGGACATGACAAACCAGCACTGAAAAGAGCTGAGACTAATGTCACTAATCAATCTAGATCAATTTTGTTTCTTAATATCTCAATATAGATAGGGGCATCACTACTTCTAGCTAAATATAATTAGATACACACTATAGGGTACTTCAAAATAGCAATTGAATCCAAAAACTTTGGAGTGGCAAGAATGTCACAGTTTTATATCCATGCTGGTTGTGGCATCTAGTGAGTTGGCATGATTTTTTTTTAAATATCATTTCAATGTCCAAATTCAGTAGATTACTCAATACAAGTGACAAGATACTGTAAAACACTGAGCTAACATAACACATTTAATTTTGGTACTTGCAAAGATAGTATTTACAGATATGTAATGGACTACCTGTCCATCCAAAGCTTGAAGAGCACTGGAAGCTTCCTCACTGGAATCATATGAAATGAATCCAAATCCTTTAGATCTACCCGTTTCACGGTCGATGATAACTTTTGCTGCATGAAATTGAAAAAAAATGTAAAGAAGTAGTATACAACAGCAAAACAGAACACCTAGAAACTTAAGGACAAAAATATGTAAGAATGAAATGCAGCAACACACAGGAGTTCATACCATCATAAACATTCCCATATCTGGCAAAGGCTTCACGCAGACTAGTCTCATCAGTGCTGTAAGAAAGACCTGCACTTTCCATGAAAAAAGCTTATAACCCAGACAACAAAAACTGGTGCTCATCAAATCCAACAGAAAACAAAGGAAAATCTCACCTCCAATGAAGAGTTTTGAAGACGACATCCATCTTAAAGATTGAAAAATAGAAGGAGTAGATGATGAAAGATGCGATTCAGCCTGCCTGCACACAGTCTGCCTAAGCAAGCCTCCAACTTTACCGAAGAAAACCATTACAATAACCTACAGCAAACAGATACAATGTGAAATAATAATAAAAACGCCACTAATGGAGATCAGAAGGAGAGAGAGGGAAACCTGAGCAGAGAAGCGACGGACGGAGAGAGTAAGAAGTGTTAAACCCTAGAGAAGGGTTTATGATCAGTAGAGAGAAAGCAAAAGCCCCATGAGAGTAGAGGTTTTATACAAAGTTGAGTATGTGATGTGGACCGTTGGATGAGAGTTTTATTTATACAAGTACTCTCAGCCGTCAGATTGAATGTATCGAGTGTGTTATGTGTATGATTCTGTGTTGTGTCCTAAGTCCTAACCTATGTAATGCAAATACACAAAACCGACTCGAACCCGCATGTAAAGATTGAACCAACTTGACCCATATGACTGTTTGATTTGAACTTGTCAAGTGTGTATACTGTTAATAATTGACCCAATCCGTTGGATTGACCCGTACCGTCCGAAAATTTCTGATTCATAACCCGTAAAATGAAACCCGAAACCCGTTTTCAATCAAACCCGATGACCCGAAAATTTTTGGGTCCAAAACAGGTCGGGTCGGGTTGACCCGTTGGATCACAAATAAAAAGCGGGAAAAAATAAAAAAGCGGCAAAAAACCCCGCTAATATCTATTCTAGGGTTTACTTCCCTCTTATTTTCTTATCTTTACAATTCCTTTCAGTAAAAAGTCTTTACCACGCCGCGACGCTCTTCCCAAACAAAGATCGTCACTTCCAAATTGTTGTGCTGCCTTGATTGTGCTTCCTATCACCTTCGCTTGCTACAGTACACTGTGTGTATGATTCTGTGGCCTAATCTTTGTAATGCAAAGACCAAACCGACTTGAACCAACATGTAAAGATCGAATCTATACGACCCTTGTAACTCGATCCGACTCTTCAATTTGAATCTAACGAGTGCATATGTTTTTTCTGGTTGAAACAAGGGGAAAACCCCTGAAAATTGCATAAAATCAAGCTAAAACAAACCGGGTTTAGCCATCCCCGTAACATAATTTGTAAAAGTGCTACAAACTAAAATTGGAGGATCCGCCAAAGATGAAAACCAACAAAAATTGAAAAAGCGAGCGAGGTAAGAGTGTCGGCGGAGCAATTGACTTCTCAGAACACGTGGCAGAATTGGTTAAGTCAATTCCTACGAATGTAGTCTTGACACGAGGTGACAAGACTAGCAAGGGTATGGTGGCGCGGGGGCGGGTTGTTGAGAAAACCGATACAGTCTGAGAATTTGTTTCGACGACAACCTTCTTGAGATTATGGGTTCATGGCAACTTAAGCCCCTGAAAGACGCCCCAAAGCTCCGTATTAGGGACCAGACACATATCGATATTGTGGACAAAACCCGTCATCCAATCCCCCATGTCATTACGGATGACGCCCAGAGCAAAGGCAATGCCTCGAGGACTTAACCAATCCATCGATGTTTATGGTGACCCAACCATGGGGAGGACGAGTCCCTTGGTCGCCAATTGATACACTTTTGCCCTATTGAGACAAATCGTGCCATATTGCCATGAACCAAAAGAGAACAAGCGCAAACATGACACTCCATTTGACACCATTAGCTAGATGTGTAGAGTCCATGAGATTGAGCCTCATCCAACAAGGAAAATTGTTATAAAAAAAACTCGTTGTACTCCATCGGGGGTTCAAGCTCATGCCAAATCAACAAAAATCGTAAACAACCGCGAAGAAGGTGGATGCAGGATTCCGAAAATCCCAAGCAACTGTTGCATGAATCATCTCCACCATGTGCCTCCAACATCTTTCTTGGTTAGTCAAGATGACCCCTTTGAAAGCAAGGCACACGAAAGATCTAGCTCTAGCTCTAGCTCGTTCAAGGACCTTGAGTGACCAAATACTCTTGTAAATGCTTGCATCAACAGAAAAAAACAGTCATGCATCAGTCAAAAACTTAAATGTCGAAGAGACAGAGAACTTACCTAGGTTAGTTCCCTTCCAACTTATCCAATCCATGGCATTTGGAAGGGGTAAAAGGGCCACCGAGACGATCTTAAGATCCATCCTAGTGGAAATAAAAGGGCTAATAAAAGCCCGCTTCCAACCCGAATCAACAACCAAAAGATCCACGAGCTCAGCTGGAATCTGTCGAGTGACATTGTTGCACAAAGGGAGATCATCGATCCAAGTACCCAACCATAATCTGACCGAGAGACCATTGCACACGACCCATTTGAAACCCTTGATCACGGCTTTCTCCACTCCTTTTTAATGTTATTCCAAATATGAGAAGAAGGCGAGCTCGAAGGAAGCTCTTCCGCCTTAATGTACTCCGATTAAGAACTTGAACCCAAAGCGTATCCTCTTCATCAATGAACCTCCATCTCACTCACCCCGTGTATATGGTTTCGTGACGTGGCCTAAACTATGTAATGCAAAGACCATATCGACTCGAAGTCACATGTAAAGACCAAACCGATTCGACTTACATAACTCGATTTGAGTGTTCAGTTTGAATCTAACGAGTGTGTATAGTTTTGTGATGTAACCTAAACTATGTCGTGCAAAGACTAAATCGACTCAAATCTCTATGCAAAGATCGAATAGATTCGACCCGTATTCCTATGGATCGCTTTCATATTTGAAGGCAGATTATTTATAAAACACATTAAAATATAAAATTTCTTACCGAAGTAGATCAACACGTCAGCTCCTCTGACTTCACCGAAAAGTCCAACTTGATTTCCATTTGGTCCATCATGTGATGAATTGAACAACTCATCAAACCCCCAATTCGAACCTATGAAATTGCCCTAATTCTGTTGCAGCGTCAAAAACTCGAATTCAATTCATATCCCGAAAATTGAAGGTGCAAAATGGACAGAAATCAGCGACCCACAAGCCTTCTCGACACATTGGGAGAAGAAATCGTCAGAATCATCACACCCGTCACAGCTTGCATGTTCTTAGTGGTCATATTAGTTTCCATCCTCAACGCCGACGATCCATTCTCTTCCTCATCACAGTCAATCACAAGCATAGCCACCATAGCCTACGACGAAGGCAGCTCAACCACAGATTCCTTCTGGGACAAATTGGAAGGTGCCCTATTGAATTCTCTCCTCTTCGTCACCGTTGTCACAGTCGTTACCTTCTTTTTGGTCTTCTTATTCTACATAAGATGCACAAAGTTCCTGAAGTTCTACATGGGGTTTTCCGCCTTGATTGTTTTGGGGTTCATGGGTGGCCAGATGGGCTTGTTGTTGATTGATAATTTCAACTTTCCGATTGATAGTGTCACCTTTCTGGTGAGTTTGGCGAATTTTGCTGTTGTGGGTGTCTTAGCTGTGTTCTTGCCCAAAATGCCAATTCTTGTGACTCAGAGTTATCTGGTTGTGATTGCTATTTTGGTTGCTTATTGGTTTACCAGATTACCCGAATGGACTACTTGGGTTCTTCTGATTGCCTTGGCATTGTATGATTTAGCTGCTGTTTTACTTCCTGTTGGCCCATTGAGGCTATTGGTTGAGCTTGCAATCTCTAGAGATGAAGATATCCCTGCTTTGGTTTACGAGGCTCGTCCTGTTGTAGACGAGGCCGGTTTTCGGGACGGTGTTAATCACAGGAGGTGGAGAAGGGACACAAATGAAAACCCTAATTCAGAAGAGGCTGTAAATCTTATTTTACAATCGAATTTAGGTCCTAAATCCGATGTTGAGGTCTCCGCCCCTTTGCTTGAGCAAAGAATGGACCCGCACACGGAATTGGATGAGAGCATTGCTGTTGAAGGGATTGGATTGGGGTCAACGGGCGCGATTAAGTTGGGGCTTGGTGACTTTATATTCTATAGTGTTTTAGTGGGAAGAGCTGCAATGTATGATTTCATGACTGTATATGCTTGTTATCTTGCTATAATAGCGGGTCTGGGAATAACGCTGTTGCTGCTTGCTTTGTACCAGAAGGCTTTGCCAGCTCTTCCCGTGTCCATAACGATGGGCGTGGTATTCTATTTCTTGACCAGGTTTCTACTTGAAGCGTTTATTGTGCAATGTTCAGTTAATCTTGTTATGTTCTAGTATGAGGGATTGAATGGAACAAATCTTTTTGTAAATGTCTCCACGAGAGATTGTTAATGGCAAGAACTCGCAACATTACTGTGTGGTAACTCCTTTTACATTGTTGCATTATTCTATTTATGTATGTTTGAATTGAATCTATAAGGTTGGTGTTGATATACAACAATTTCATCTATGATGCTGTCGATTGACGTCTTTATATGGTGCTATGAGTTATTTTGAGATACCAGAAGTACACAGGCCGGTAAAAAGAGCAGCATTGTATGAGTAACCTAGGCTCGACAACTTCCCTTGTTATATTTGTTTCCTACTCTCCTCAGTAGAAATAAACATCCCTAGAAAATCTCAAAAATCATGACAGGATTGATAGGTCTTTGCAGTTTAGTAGTGTTGAATGACATATCACTTTGAGTTTATTAAAACCGTGATTCTGTATACTCTGTCGTGCAGGAACAATTTCTTGCAATTCTTTGTTACTACAAACACACTGCATTCAAACTTCCAACAATATTAGTAACTGCATTTTCTTCCAACTCTTTAGTTAGGTATAAATGCAACATCAGACTTTTTTTTTTTTTTTTTCGATTCAACCGGGCAGCACCTTTTTTACACCGGGCACCCCCCTCGTTCGGAATGGGGTTCCGAACGAGTTTTGTATTTTTTTTTTTAATATTCTCGTAACCGGGTTCAAAAATGTGAACCCGGGTTAAAATAATACAAAAAAATATCCGATTTCTCGTTCGGAATGTCATTCCGAACGAGAATTTTTTTTTGTAAATATTTTTAATGACGTCATTATTTTTTTTAAATTTATATCGGAGGTATTCCGAACGAGAAACGAATTTTTTTTTTTAAATAGCTGGCGCAAAATTGCCTATATATATGGGTTCGGAATGCCATTCCGAACCACACTCGAATTCGCTCTCTTCTCGATCTTACAAAAAAACGCTCCATTCTAAATCTTTCAAAAAACGCTCTCTTTCATCTCGATTATGGCTGGAACTCCTCCTAATCCTTTGTTTTCTGATCCGACGGCTGCAGATGAAGAAGTTTACGTAGGAAACGATTGGTGGTCGAGTTATGGTGTTCCGAATGCAAGCTACGTTGGTCCTTCTGGTAGTGGTTTTTTCAACATGGACGGAGCAACTAGTAGTAGTTACAACCTCCCCACCCCCACTTTGAGTGATCTCCAAAGGCATCAACAACACACGTTCTGGGATCCAACTATTATAGGCGGAGCAACACCTCAAGAAGAGCCGGAGGAAGAGCAGGAGGATGTCCGAGCACCACGTCGGAGACGAAACACTGAGTCGGTTAGTATTTCTAAAAACCTTAAATACGCTTAATTTTGTAGAAATAGTGGAAAATGCTCAATAGTATTTCAAATGCATGCTAAAATTAGTTAATAGTGGAAAACGCTTAATTTCAATATTAACTGCAATGCATGGTAAAAAGATAGGTTAGAAGATAAGAATTAAATTCATTGTGAAATTTAGTTTATAAGAATTAGTTTAATGCATATTGGAAGCGCATCAACACTTTTTAGAAAATACAAAAAAGGTTGAAAATTACTTAAAATCGCATATATGGACTTTAGTTATAATAATCGATGCTAAATTTGTATGTATTTCGTTAAAACTAGGAGGTAGTTAGAAACATCCGATCTAGAGTAGGAGAAGACAGAAACCTGGGTGATAGGCGGATTACTGCTTCTGAGAGGAGGGGGGGGGGATAGAAGATCTCGGGGTGATAGACCTCAACAGTCAGGTTCTCGGGGGTCAAGTGCTGCGGGGGTTAGGAACCCATCTCCTGTTCCGATGCCATCTCCTGTTCCGAGTCGGTCAGGTTCTTCGCGGGGTAGATCCCGACAGACTCGGCAGTCAGGTCCTGTTCCGATGCAGTCAGAAGCTGCTGCGGCTCCTCCTCCTCCAGGACTCAACGAGGGTACTATATTGACTCGTTATGGGCAACACATTGCTCATGAGATTTGGATACATCCGAATCCCGATGAAAGTGCCCTCCGTCAACTAAAGGCGCAAACAAGGCAGAAGTGCTTCGAGCTATGGTTGCCTATAATTCCTACCGAGCCGGAGCCAGATTCATGGTTTTCTATTGCCCAGGAGTCGGGGCTGCTTCACATCTTGAAGGGGCAATTTTGGAATGTGGACCACAACCTCCTTTCTGCATTCGTGGAAAGGTGGCACCCTGAGACGAACACATTTCATCTGAATTGTGGGGAGCTTGGAATCGGTCTCCATGACATTTTGGAGATTCTGGAGCTGCCTATTGACGGGCGTGCTGTCACCACCTCATGGACGCATTTGGGTCTAGATGCAGATTCAAGGGAGTGTGCCCAATTGTTCTCCTATTTGTTTGGCGTTGACCTGGACAACCCGTTTGACGATGAGGAGGAAGAGATGGTCAAGTTCATAGGTAGGGGGAAAGTCGGCGAGCGGGAATTCTTTTGCCACGTTGTCTTGATGATCAACTCTGGAAGATCCGATCCGGGCTCTATTGCAACAGACTTTTTGTGGCACCTCATTCAGCAGTCTCTGTTCGTGAACAAGACCTCGAACCTGTTAGACACATGCTTCCTGCCGCTACTAGAGGATCCGAGTAGGATACATGAGTATGCATGGGGTACAGGTTATTGCTGTACAGGCAGCTGGGTATAGCATCGAGGGCGAAATGCGTGCAATTTTCTGGTTGCGTAAGGCTTCTTGAGATTTGGATTTGGTTACATTTCCCGTATTTTCCTGGGAACCCAAACCTGGATGTGAGCTCCCAAGAAGTTACTGCTCGTGTGTCCCGCTATTCCACTAGACGGGCCCCGTTGAGGCAAAAAAGGACTCTACAACAGTACAGGCGCATCTTGGATGAGTATGCACCGGAAGATGTAAGTCAATCGTCTAAATGTCATTCCAAGTTTTTTGTTTTCAATATTGTTATTAATTGTTATAAGCTACTTTTGTAGGTGTGTTGGATGTCGTATCTGGATTTGGACGTGGGACCGCAAGGGCGTCATAGAGTGGCCACTTATCGTGGTGGGATCCAGTGCTTTGACATTATGGAGATGTACAACCCTGATCCGGTGCTTTGTTATAAGCTACTTTTGTGGTTGTGACATGCCTTCTCAACTTTTAGTATCCACCCAGCCGGCTCAACAAGAGTTGCTCGTCGATAATATCCTCTCAACATAAAAGGACAATTGTACTTCCTTAACCTACTAAGGTTGCTACGCTGCGACGATGGTTCTGCTACATCGCCTTCAAGATTAATCTTCTTTCGATGTTTTCTATAACTATCGGATTGCTCACAGTGCAGAAATATCCTCTTGTTGGCCATTGATGATTTCGTGGTGATAACCATACACAAGTCATAACCGACCTTCCTAACCCACTCTCTCAGAAGATCCATAGTAGGAAATCTCTCAGTAGTCGTAAAATGGGCACTATAGTCGATTTTTAAATATTCCTCATCACTACAGTATCCCTATTTAAAATTACTCAAATTTCAATACTACCATATCAATAAAATAAATTCTAATGAAACGCTATTAAAAAAGGTTTATAGGTACTTACTTGGAAATATGTATCATCTACCGGCGCAGACAAATCAACCTCCTCCTCCACCGACGTCTCACTAGAAGAACACTCTCGTCTTTCTTTCCAACTACCTGCTCTTGAAGAATTAGTTGAATCGCTTTCAGACGTCATTTTTTGTGCTTCTTCCGATTGGGTTTGATAATTTGGCCATACAACTCCGATTTTATAGACTCCATCCCACGACACGTAAAAACCGGGTAATCTCGTTCGGAACCCCATTCCGAACGAGATTACCAGAATATTTATGACGTCATAAATATATATATAAAAAAAACCTCGTTCGGAATGGGGTTCCGAACGAGTGTCGAACCGGTTCGCGTATTGCGAACCGGTTCAGCATTAATTAAATGGAATTTGATTTTTCCGGACCGGTCTCGTTCAGAACCCCATTCCGAACGAGAAACAAAATTTTAAGAAAACAAAAAAATCGGGCAATCTCGTTCGGAACCCCATTTCGAACGAGAGGGTGCTGCCCGGTTGCAACCCGTTTTTTTTTGTATTTAGGCAAGAACCGGGCCCCCATGTCCTAGGACATCGGCAGACCCTGATCGTCCCGAGAGACGATCCGAATGAAGGACCGAAGAGATGGGTTACAACTATTTAACGTAGTTGTACCAAATAGATTCCTGATATTGGCATTAGGTATTAACGCATTATGACCATAGTAGGCTAGTTTTAAGGCAATGATATTAACATCCTTATTGGCTAGAAAGTCAGCTGCTTGATTTGCTTCCCTGAAGCAGTGTTTAAACTCATAGGTTGGTATATTCTCAAGAAGCTTCCAACAATCGGAAACTATAGTTGAAATTTCCCAAGGTATTTTCCATTGTCTAATAATGGAATTTATAACTGTGAGATTGTCTCCCTCGAAGATTACGTTATTCATTTTGTACATGTTGGCCAAAGTTATGGTGTGTAATGCTGCCATTGTTTCAATAGAAAGCACAAAGTGGTATGAAGTTTGTTTATTATCTACAAAAAGGATTGTGCCATCATGCTTTCTAGCTATGCAAGAAATATATCCTTCACGTCCATTTTTTAGTGATCCGTCAAAATTTATTTTTATCCAATTTTGTGGTGGTTTCTTCCAAATGCGATGTGTTTTATTAAGTCTGTTCCTTTTATTCGTCTGTTTTGGACCTAATCCTTTGGGAAGCGTATTCTCCCACTGTTGCATCTTAAAAAAAGCGATTTATGCTGGCGATCTGTTATTCTTATTTGGTTTTGAGAAAACAATATTATTTCTATTAATTCAGAGTTCATACCAAAGAAAGATAAAAGGGGTAATTAATTTTTTATGCTTTGAATTAGTCCTTAGTTCTTGTAGGAATTGAGAAAATGATTTATCAGATGGAATTTGGAATTGCAAATTAAGAAGATGGAGTAATATTATGTAATTTTTAATAGTATTTGGGCATTGAAAAAAGAAGTGATTACTGTCTTCAGAAATATGGTTACAAACAGAGCAGTAAGGCGGAACTCTGTTATAGAATCGGTTTAACCATTCTGTAGTTGGTAGATTATCGGAAGTCACTTTCCACAAGAAGTTTTTTATTCTAGGTGGTAGATTCTGTTTCCATATCCAATCATACAAATTGTTGATATGGTCATGCGTGTTACTTAAGCAGAGTGACCTAGCTGAGGCAGTGGAGAACTTACCCGAATTATTAAGTTTCCAGATAATATAATCCGGCTTTGGGTACTTAGGGATATAAATATTTAGGATCTGATCAATTATGTGGGGAGGTAATATTGTTCGAAGTCGTTGAGTATCCCATGTTTTATTATTTGTTATGTATGTATCTATAGTTTCGTTTACGTCGGTGTGGATAGAATTATAGTAACTTCTGAGATCTACATTTTGTAGCCAATTATCTTGCCAGAATCGAATAGTTCTACCATCTCCATTTTGTAGCAACATCATACTTTAGTTTTCTCAATCTGCCTTAAAACATTAAAGCAGAGAACAAGTCAGTGTTAAAAAACGCGTCACTTGGCACTCTATTTATCTGACAAATGGACACCCTATCTGACTGACCCGTCAACCCTAATTATCTCCTTAACCTCTTTCCTATTCCCACGATAGTAGCCACATTTAGTGTCTTTACTGAATTCTCTCTTCCCCTCCCTCCCACCTTCTTCTTAACCATCCCTCTCCCCCACGATCTTCAACTGCTGCATACTTCTCAACTGCCGATGGATCCAAACCGTCTTCATTCTTCTCACTCCACCTCTATCCAGATTCTCTCTCTTTCTTCTTCAACTGCATCCCCTCTCTCCCACGATCTCTCCGGCTCCGCCAAATTTGAGAAATCTTGCCACGTTCTGCTACTCAACTGTTTCCGCTGCAGATGGGATGGATGCTTGCGGATTTGGGTCGAAACCCTAATCAACCATCCAATAGCAGTCACACTATTTTCTCGACAACGGTTGTTTCTTCCTCAAATTTGCAATGGAGGTGCAGTCGTACCCTCTTTTGATTTGATTTGTGACTTAGGGCAAATGTCAATTCTTGTGTTTGATTTTTTTTCGCAATTGAAATTGGGGGATATGGACATATTTATGGTGAAAGTTTGAACGATATGGGGAGATTCCACTGTGTTTCCGTCAATTTTGAGTGAAAGCAACCAGTTTTTAGGACATGTGTTACACTCAAATCTGCAATCGAGGTATTATGTTGTTGCAAGTCATTCTCCATCACTCTTTTCCCCAATTTGGTGGCTTTGCATTACTCTTCATGTGATGTGTTTAAGCTTGGAACTTTGTTGAGCCTGAATGTATCATCGGGTATTCAGTTTTAGTAGATAGCTATTGACTTGTGATTGGTATGAACTTGATAAACAAACATAGGAATCCTTTGCTTCATCCCCTTGGTATGCTGAATATCTGAAAATTTTATTCACTTTGCCTGCATTAAAATCTCAAAATTTTATTTGAAGATTTGTTTCCAGTTTTTGGCTAATGATGATAACTTATTTATCTTAGCGGATTTCAGTGTGATTGATAATTTATCAATCAATTTTCCGAATGTTACACACATTGAAGCCCCCTTTTATACGTGTTTCATCTTTCCTGAAGATTGTGGCTCTTAGTTTTCATACCAATTGAAACTGAATTTGTTGATTTTGTATAATGTGATGATGATAGTTTGAAGACAAATCGTTGGCTGTCAAGATACTTAATGGATTTTGTATAATTTTAGAACTAAGGGATGATATATATATATAGCTCAGTCTAAGACAGGAATGTTGAAACCCAATTAGAAGTTTATATTAGCTTTGATCACTCCATTTTCATAGGTACGTAGAGGTAGAATGGGAATCATGCTTTGTCAGTTGCTCTTTCAGTTTTCAATCGAACAATGGAAACTTCTGCTAAGCAGATGAATATTGACCTGAGGACTTACATTTACATACGTTCTGGTTAAGAATAGGGAAATTCAGCAGAAGATTTGATTAACTATTTGACAAAATATGATAATTGCAAATGAATGACAAGATAAGAGCATGGAATTTGGATGAGGAAAATTTAGGGGTTTATCTTACAGGAAGTACAAGATACATATTTAGCAGCACGGTAAACTATATGCTTCTTTGGGTCTTCATTTTTTATTGGAAATTGTCGATCTGCATGAATTTCTAAGCCATGTGAATATGCTTATTAAGAGAAGACTGAATTGCATTTAGATAGGGGTGGAATTGAAAGACATAAATTCTTTTCATTTGGTCTGTTTTGCATCACACACTTCCCTCTTTCTAGCAAACCCTTTTGCAATTATAAATTTCAACATCAAGCTTCTTGACTTCACCCTAACCGACTTCTAGCCATGAATTCATATGAATCAAAAAGAATTGTGTTTTGCCACACACACTTGCATTCACATACATGTGATCAATCACCAACCATACAAATATATTAGCCAGACTAAATTTAGTGACTTGTATTTTGTGAAGATGTTTTTTTATCCAATCTTATTAAACGGGTGATTCACTATTCAATTGATTCATTATTCGATTAAACAAACATGTAGTGATATTAATTTAAATTTCTTATTTACTACAGTCAATTCTCAAGATTTGAAATTACTAGCATACACTAAAGTTGTATTATGCACATTATGGTTTGAAATTTTTAGCATACACTAAAGTGATATTATGCACATTATGGTTCCATGGGAAAATACTTTTTTGTTCCATGAAAGTCGTATTATGCACATGATGAGTTTTGACATGTTCTTGCGTAGGAAATAATAACCACCATGTTGCTATTTGTGCAAATTAAATTGAGGTTTGATACATCTCTTCTATTCAAAATTGACTTATTCTTAAGAGTCCAGTTCATTATTCTTGAAATGTTTGCTCTAGGTGTATCCCATTGACATATTACATATACCTTTATGACTTCCAAGATTATAGGGTTTTCTAATATTTGCTCTTCATTTCACGATCTGACAAAAAGGTAATTAGTGGAAGGGGAGGTGTGTTGGACTGTTAGTTCTATAAAATTGGTGAAGCACAATTTACTAGCAGGATTCACATTTTCATGCTTTAGTAAAAAACCCTAAAGGTATCTGCTAACCATCTCAGTTAGTTAGTTTTTTTTGAATAATAATCTCAGTTAGTTTTTGCATGCTTTGTTTTTCTCTTTATTGATAGATATAATGTTCTTTACTTGTATGAATCTTATTGTTAGTATATGGTCATGTGATCACAATTCATGACGGATTAACAGTGCAGGAGCTGTTGATTTTTCGAGAGGGAGTTGAAGGACGGGATCTTCTGCATAATATTTGAATCTGTTTAGACTGAGTCCTTTGTTCTTTGTGTCTTATATCATTTGTATATGTCAGAGTGTCAGACTTGCCATCATGCCATCATTGAGATTCTTTCTGAATGCCAAGTATCTTCATGAACAAGTTGAAGACTTAATGTTGCCCTGTGAGTGATTAAATGACAGCTCTCGGTCCTGTTTTCAAATAGTTTTATTTTAGGGCCCTTTTTGTAATTAGGTTAATTTCTTTCTTCCCCGACAGTTCTTCCTGCTAGGGTTTCGAGCGTTCCGCCCCGCCGTAAGGGGCCGCCGCCGCCGGTGAGGTCTCTATGGCTGGGCCGAGGGGGCGCGGGGCGTCGACAAGGTCTCGAATGCGAGGAGGAGGAAGAAACGCAGGGAGAAAAGCTGGGAAAGGAAAGGGATCGAGTTCGACGACTATGATTGAGGAAGGGGTGGAAGAGGTCGAGTCGCCTCGGTGCGTGGCCGGAAGTGGTTCGGGAAGGAGGACTGCTAGGGTGCGGTTTGATGAGAATGTGGAGTTTGTCGGATCTGAGCCTGATATGCGAGATCTGAAGTTTCAGAAAGTGGCCGGTGGGAAGAGATCTCAGTCGGAGCTTATGGGGAATGCGCAGGAAGAAGATGAAGAGGGGTTCTCTGACTCAGTAGGAGAGCTAAAGGGAGAGGGGTCTCAGTCAGGTGATCCAGTCAGTAAGAGTTCTCAGTCAGTGCTTATGAGGAGTGCTCAGGGATTTGGCAATCAGTCGGACTTTGTTGATCATTCAGATTTGGTGATAGGAGTTGGTTCGAAGGTAGGAAGTGTTGCTACGGGTGTTAAGGTTAATGCAGTAGGTCATGGTAAGGATGCAGTCTGTTGTGGTGCAACTATGGGGGTTGGACTGAAGTCTGGGGGTGGAGCTGAGTGTGTTGAGAGCCAGAGTAAAGGAGCTGTTGTTGAAGGTATCGAGGGTCAGTGCAAAGCTTCACGTGTTGAGAGGTTAGCAAATGCTAATGATGGGAAGTTAGGAGAGGACTTTTGGGAAGGAATGGAGGCGTTGGAGCTTATTTCGGGGATTAATAAGGCCGTGTATAAATTCTCAAAAGAAGAAGTGTGTGTGCAAGAAGAAGAATGGAGTGCAACGGTGATTGGGGTTTATGGCGGCGATGCTTCATTTCATCAAAGCTAAATGGATGGTTGAGGAGCCTAAGATTCATTTGAAGGATAATGGGGTGTGGATTATGAAATTCAGGAAGAGGGAGGAGATGGAGAAAGTTTGTGAAAAAGGGTTATGGATGATGGGACGGGCTAGACCATTGGTGCTTAGGGAATGGAAACCTGGAATGAGAATAGAGTGGGCGAGCTTTGAGAGGCTTCCAGTCTGGATAAGATTACCGAACTTGGATCCTATTTTTCACTCTAATAGGATGCTTAGTGTGATAGGGAGTATGATAGGGAAACCGTTGTGTATGGATTATGTTACTAGCCAGAGATCAAGATTGTCTTATGCTAGACTCTTGGTGGAAGTCACTGTAATGGAAACTGTTAGGAAGAATGTGAAATTGGAGGGGTATGATGGGAAGACTTATGAGCAAGAACTAGAGTTTGAATGGTTGTCGTGGAGATGTTTTAAGTGCAAAGAGTATGGCCATAAAAGTGGGATTATGAAGGGAGGTGATAAGATGGTTAATGGGAATGGTAAGAGTGCCTGGAAACCAGTTACTAAGAATAGTGTTGGAAATGTGAGGAACCACACGGTGGAAAATGGGGATGTGGAGAAGGGTATTGCAGATCTTTTTAAGGATCAAGGAGCATCTGAGTTGACGATTAAATGCTCACAGATGCAAGGAAAAGGTGAAGCTAGGAAAGGAGAGGAGGGGAGTTGGAAGGAAGTGGTTAAGAAGGGAGGAAATGGAGGAAAGGGTTACGAGAAAGGAAGGATGAATGAGAGTGGAGCTGAGAAAGTTGCGTTAACACCAAATAAGTTCAATGTGTTAGGTGCGGGTTCTGAGGGTTGTAGCAATCCTAGAGGTGAAGATAATGGATAAGCTGAAAGTGTGTGCGTGGAACTCCAGAGGCTGCAATGGAGTGGGGGCTATTAGTAGGCTCAATAAGTATGCAGTTAGAATGAAGTTGGTTATTTTTTCTATTTTAGAGACTAATATTGAGAAGAATAAAGAGGGAGAGATCTATAAGAAGTTGTTGAATGGTTGGCCCTTTGTTACCAATGCTACTAATACTCGTAAAGGTAGAATCTGGATTAGTTGGAAATCTGTTGAAGTGAATTTGAATGTGGTTGAGATCGATGCTCAGTTTATTCATTGCAAAGTTAAGTGTCTCGGGTTGAGGCAGAGTTTTGAGGTTTCTTTTGTGTATGCTGAAAACAGTAGGCTGTGTAGGGAGGACCTGTGGAACAGTATGAGAAGCTATGCTCTGAGTATTACTGATCCTTGGGTTGTTATGGGTGATTTCAATTGTGTGTTAGATGCTTCAGAGAGACTGTCTGATGTTGTTATTCCTATGTCTAGTTACGAGGAACTTAACGACATGATGGGAGATTGTGATTTATCTGATTTGCAGTATGCTGGAGTGGTTTTAACTTGGGATAATCAGAGAGATGGGAGACATAGGGTTGCTTGCAAGTTGGATAGAGTCTTGGTGAATGGGAATTGGAGGGATAAGATGGTGAGTAGTGTCGTTTTTGATGAACCTGATGAGTCTGATCATTCCCCTGGGGTTATGTTTATTGAAACAGCAAGGGAAATGAGAAAGATCCCATTCAGATTTAGAAATTATTGGCATGTGGATCACGATTTAAAAGTATGGTGCATTTGGTGTGGAAGAGGAGGGCCCATGGCACTAAGCAGTTTCAGTTGGTGGAGAGTCTTAGGGAGTGAAGCAAAACTAGATTCCAGAATTTGGATGGTATGGTTGAGCAAAGTGAAAAAGAGTTTGAAAGGAAGTTTAATGAGCTTCAAATGGATTACTTTAATGAGCACAAGCAAAAGGAAGCTAAGGAGGCCAGAGATATCATGATTCTTAGAAGACAACAGGCTAGGGATAAGATTGTGCAAAAAGCCAAAGTTGGTTGGATTGCTTTTGGGGAAGAGACTTCTTCTATCTTCTATAAGAGTATTAAAACCAGGATGGGGATCAATGGGATCCATTTCCTCCATAATGATAATGGTGATATTCTTGAATCTCAAGAGGATATTAGTTACGAGATTATTAAGTTCTACACTGGTTTGTTTAGGACGAGGAAGGACACTAGTATTCCCAACTTTGTGGATATTGAGGGGAAGAAGGTGGATGATGATGATCACAGTAATCTTTGTCGCATTCCTACCCCTGGTGAGATTAAATCAGCTCTACATAGTATTAATAGTAATAAATCTCCTGGGCCGGATGGGTTTAATAGTTTCTTCTTTAAAGAGTGTTGGGACATTGTGTCTAATGATGTTGTTGAAGCGGTTAGGGATTTCTTTTGCTCTGGGAAGCTGCTGAGACAGTTGAACACTACTTTTGTCACTATTATTCCTAAAATCTCTAAACCTCTTCTGGTGAAGGATTTTAGACCCATATCGTGTTGCAATGTGGTTTTTAAGATGATCACTAAGGTGCTTGCTTTGAGAGTCAGAGATCAGTTAGAGAAAGTGGTGTCTGTGGGGGTAGGGTGCTTTTGTGCCTGGTAGAAGTTTGGTGCATAATTTTGTGATAGCTCAAGATCTTGTCAACAGTTATCTTCCACAATGTAAGTCTCCTAGATGTATGGTCAAAGTTGACATTATGAAGGCCTATGATTGTGTTAGTTGAGAGTTCTTGGAATATGCTCTTATTTTCTTGAACTTTCCTCCTAGACTGATTAGTTGGATTATGATTTGTGTTCGAACCCCTATGTACTATGTGTTGGTTAATGGTGAACCTAAGGGGTTTTTTAAAGGTGAAAGAGGATTGAGACAAGGGGACCCCGTGTCTCCTTTCCTCTTTGTCGTGGTTATGGAGATGTTGAGCAGGAAACTACAGAAAGCCAGTAAGAGTAGAGAGTTTAAATTCCATCCTAAATGCGGGGGGGGGGGGGTGAGGATTGTAGACCTTGCTTTTGCTGATGATTTTCTGTAGAGCTGACCTTGGTTCTGTTTCTGTGGTGAAAGAGTGTATTGACAGTTTTGGCGAAGAGTCTGGCCTTCTTGTGAATGTTCAAAAGAGTGAGGTCTTCTTTGGAGGTGTTTCTGAGGTCGTTCAGTATGAGTTGCAAAGGGTTTTGCTTTATGCTCCGGGGGAGTTTCCTATTCGTTATCTTGGGCTTCCTTTGCATACCAAGAAGGTGAAGGTTTGTGAGTATGCGGGATTGCTCAGGAAGATTACTGATAAGGTGCATAGTTGGACTTGTAGAAACCTTTCTTATGTCGGGAGAAGACAAGTTATTAAGGCTGTTATTGAGGGTATCTTGGGTTTTTGTGGTCAAGCTATGTTGTTTCCTGAGCAGGTGGTGGATAAGATTGTTGCTATTTGTAGAAGTTTCTTGTGGGCTGGGAAGTGTGATAGCAGGAGGTGTTTAGTGGCCTGGAAAGAGGTGACCAAACCTTTTGATGAGGGGGGTATTGATATTAAGGAAGTCCTCACATGGAATAAAGTTCTCCTCATGAAATTGGTTTATGAAGTGCACGAGAAGAAGCCTAATATTTGGACTAGTTGGGTCAGAAATAAGTTACTGAAAGGGGAAGATTTGTGGAGAAGAGAGGAAAAGAGTGGTGACTCTTGGATTTGGAGAGTGCTTATTAGAATCAAGAATGAGTGGAAATATAAGTTTATGCCTAGTAATTCCTCAGTTGGGTTATGCAGTGAAAGACTGATTAGTCTTGATGACATCAAAAAGAGGAATGGTAAGATGAATTGTAAGGCTTTGTATGACAATGTTAGGGAGAGGAACGCCAGTGAGGCTAAATGGAATTTGATTTGGGGCAAGAGACAGACTAGGAGATGGTCCTTCCATTTGTGGCTGGCTATGAAGGAGAGATTACCTACGAGAGCTAAGCTTCATGGTTGGGGGGCCAATGTCCCAGATATGTGTGTCTTGTGTAGATGTGAACCTGAGACAGAAGCTCATTTGTGGTGGAAGTGTAACTACACTAAAGAGGTGTTGATGAGATTGTTGGCGTGGCTCAGAGTTAGTACTTGGAAGGAGACTCTTGAGGATTGGATTACTTGGGTTGATAGAAGCAGAGATAAGAAGTGCTGGAGAGTGCAAGGCTTGGTTATGGTGATTAGCGCTGCTACATATCATACTTGGAGAGTCAAAAACAATACTATTTTCAGAGGTAAACAAGATAGTGTGATGGACTGTTATAATATGGCTATGAATGATTGCAGGGCTCGGATTGCATTGAAGTGCAAAGAAGATAACAGGAGGAATGATTCGTATAGAAGAATGCTTAGGTTGTAATTGTTCTCCAGGTGTTTGGGTTTGGTGTTGTGGTTGTGGGGAGAGTTGGTTCTTGTTACTCCCCTAGAGTCCCTCACGTGTAGGGTCCTAGAGGGGGTGGACGTTATTGTTTTCTCCCCTTGAGGCCTCGTATTTGTGAGGTTCCTCGGAGGAGAGGGGGCTTGTTGTGCTTTCCACGAGACCTTAGCTTGTGAGGTTCCGTGAGAAAGTGTAGGTGAGGTTAAGGTTAGTCTTGTAATAAGATTTGTCCCTTTTTGGTAATATACTTACTTTTACCAAAAAAAAAGAAAAAAGTTTAAGACTTAAACGGTCTTAAAGGTAATCAGAAGAATATCAGCGACAACCTTTTTTAAGGCAATCAATCTTTTTGTAACACAGGTACAAAGACACTTGCAATTAAGAATTGAAGCACAAGGAGACTATTAGAGAAAGCTTGGGAGACACCCAACAGGAAAATAGAATATTGGTGCGCTTATCCTTGGTTAATACTTGTCACCAAAATTGTTTCCTGGTTAATAACAAGCTTTAGGACTTATCGAATGTTACTTTCATTCAACTTACATGTTTTCTTGAACATGTGGTCGATGGTATTTTAGGCTGGTTTGATTTGCATATATTTTTCTTATATATATGTTGCTCATTTTTATTTGTTGTAAATTAACTAACCTTGTAATAAGAAGTTGCAATTTATCAAAGTGGCCATTTCTCAGTTTCATTTCTTACAGAAGTGTGATCTCTTAAAAATAGTAATCTCAACAGGCATATAGTATTTGCTACGACTATTAACTGTACTCATATAGATTTGTGATAGACTCTGTAAATAATAAGTTGTTTTCTTATATTAAGTTATGTATTTAAAACTTTAAAATGAGCTAATTCATTCATAAGTAAGTTGTATTAAAATTTCAGCATTACGTAAATTAAACAAAATTGTATTTATAGATTGATAATAAAATATTAAAATATTGCACAATCATAATTTGCAAAATTAAATTAAATTAACCACTAGTTCTAATGAAATGTGTCCCCTACTATGATCATGCTTCTTCTTTGCGTATTGAAGTACCAAACATACATTTTTTGCTTATTTCTGTAAAAAGCAAATTGAAGTACCAAAAGTACTTAAAAACCAACCGAACAGACCCTAAAGAATGTTTTTTTTCCCTTCAGTTTGTTCAGCTATTAATTTTTTGTTCTTATCTAAAAGCCGAACCAAATAATGGGCAACTGATGAAGCAGTAAAAAATACTTGTCAGCTAACATGACCAAGACTTCCATTGAGTTGTGGTAAATGATGTTTTCTGCTGCTTCTTTGGCGTCTTCAAGATGCAGCTATTCTAGAAAGATGATAAAGAAGAACTAAATTTTCACGGTATGAAACTGAAGAAAGTGATGCTATTTTGTCTTCGGAGACTTCTGAAAAATGCAACTAATCTTAATTCTTTCTGTCTTTATGGCATGCAATGTATTTAGCTTTGTTTGACCTGAAAATATCAGGAGACCTTCGCTGGCTTAATTTTTAGAAAATTCTTAGATCTGCTGCCTGCTGAGTGGGTCTTGGTTTTGACTGTTTCGGAGTGAGCTCATGTTATGATCTGACTTAGTCCATACACAAGTTAAATGACTTGTTGTCAGATGAAATACAACACGATTAACGTAGGTGACGTTTTTTTGCACTTGTGAAACGGTAGAAATGAATCTAGACAGATCATAACATGACTTTTGGAGTAGACTCTTTTTATTATATGATTATAAATTGGTAACAAGCTCTTACCCAAAAAAAATTGGGAATAAGAAATTGACATTTGTCTATTGAATAAACTTTCATGATTCGAACTTAAATTAGGGAGTGTTCAATATTTGGTTTTGAAGTCGAATCCAGTTGAAATACTTTTAGGTGAATTATAAGCCTAAAATTTTGACTTCAGCAATGAAATTGGATGTCTTTATCAGTTTTAAAATCAAACCTCCCAACAAATCTGATTGATGCATTGACATTAAGATGCAGAGATCGATTTTTTTTTTTACATTAATCTGGATTAAACCACTTTATTTTAGAAGAAACATGAGCTTTTAATCATTTTCTATAAGCGCTTTCTGAACCAAGAAAAACGTTTGCACATGTCCTTTCCTGATATCATTATTTAGAATGTGGATCAATATCTGCTTAGAAGAACTGCATAAAAATTCAGTTAACAAAGAATAGACCAATATGATAAATACAAGCAAAGTTCTTCATGAAATGGGGGATACAACAAGGAATTGACATCACAGTGACTACCAAAATAACACTACAACAATAAAAACAACTTGCCAAAACAAACATTCATCTTCTCCATGTACTAGTATTCGAGGATTTAGCCAAACCTTCAAAGAGATCATTGATGAGGTCCACAAGATCGTCCGCCTCGTACTTCACATGCTTCTCGAGATTGTGCTTCTTGCACTTATTCACAAAATTCTGATAAGCTGGAACCAATCTTTGAGTGATAGATATCCTCAGTTCTTGCTTCAACTGGTCATCTCTGATAAGCCACCCTGTCTGAACTTTGTACACCTCCTCGAACGCAGACGTGAAATTCCTCAGCTTCTCCCTAAGAACCGTGCTCCTTGACGAGCCCGACCCTGAGCCTGAACCCGATTCATCCAACAGTAATGGCACAACCGGGCCCCAACTCGATCGATGGTAGCATGTCGCTTCATGGAGATAGGCCGACATTCTTTTTCTGATCCAATCGTCACCATAATAAGCTCTCAATTCAGAGTCCATAATCTTATGGACTATGTAATGGATGTTGTTTAGGAGAAAGATGTGCCTTAAGGAGCTGTCTCTGTAGAGCTGAGACTTTCTCTCGAGGTTGGTCTCGAGCTTGTCGACTATTGAACGAAGATTAACCGACATTAGACAGGTCGATACGCTCTCTGGGCCATCGTCATCTCCATTGGACTCTTCTTTTTCTTTTTCTATGAAGTGGCTTCCGTTAACAGGAAAACCAGATCCAACAGGACCCTGGAGAAGCAAGTTAACAATGTTGGTGTATGCAGGAAGCGTGTTGAGGTAATTCATCAAGTATTTCGTCAGATGGTGGATCCGACCGGCAGGAAAAGGGTCGTTTGCTGGATCGGAGAGGACCAAATCACCGAACTCCAAGAAAGTCGCTTTAGCAGAGGAACCGAGCCTAGTTGTTAGCTCTTGTAGTTCAACCTTGATAGAAGAAGTCGACTCTTTCGAGAATAACTCATATACCTCGAGACTAACCTCTCTAAGAACTTCAACCATGTTGAGGAGGGCGAATAGCTTTTCGGGCTTTCGGGTTCCCATGGCCACTCCCTGGCCAAAATTCAAAAGACACATCATTGTAGAATTTGCAATGTTGGCAAAGAACGCGGGATCCATGGGCCCCGCATCCTCGAAAATCTGCTCAAGAAGACGCTTCTCTCCTGCAAGATAGACCTGGACGAAGATCCTAACCGCCCGGATCCATGTCTTGATTTTTCCATCCAAGATTTTCCAATCCATCTTTATCAAATCCTCTATAGTGAAGCTTTTGACACCAAGATCAAACAGAAATTCATCCAAAGCTTCTTTCTGGGTCGATTCGATCGCATCACAGAACTCCTTATTGTAATTTGCAGCGCACATCACTAGGGCAATTGATTTTATAACCGGGATTGAATCTGCACAGACCAAATCAGCAACAACATAGTGCCCTGAATCGCTGCTGCTACTCTCTCTCCTAGAAGAACCCAAAATGGATTCATCTGAGGTAACTGAAGCAACCTCCTCTTCACAACAAGAAGATGGCAACGCCGTGTTCGATATGCAAGTTCGAAGACTATGAGCAAATATGTCCTTTAACTCCTCTTCAACCCTCACCATTGCAGCCTGAAGAATGTTCTCAGCTTCTTGGATAGTCGACTCGCAATCGGCTTTCCCCATTGAAGATAAGTTTCTAGAATATTCCGCCAAGCGACGAACCTCATCAACAGACATCAAATAATCAGAAAACATATCAGGGCAAGAATCCCAAGTCATTCCCTGGTTTGATTCCCATGCTTTGATTTTTTCATCAGCTAAACCTAACCTCTCTTTGATCTCGGTTAGCTCGTTCTCCTTGTTTTCATCCATCAATTTAATGGCGCTTAACTTCGTGTCAAGCTCGGCTAAGATCCTCCTTAGATGAGCATCTGCGTGCCTATGAGTTGCAAGGAGCTTGACCATCTTTTGAGCAGAAACAACCATGTTGTCCTCTCTTTCGAGGAGAGAAGGCAAGTCTTCAAAATCATCCCCCGTTTGGAAACTTGGTCTGTTGGTCATTTGAGAAATCCTCATGAAAGGATTGCAGAACTAGAAGGAATAGTACTGTTTTCTGAGAAAGAATCAAAGAACTGGTGTTAGGGAAAATCAATTGAGATATTTTCTCACAAGATAGAAGTGGTTGACAACTAAGCCCAAAGACAAAGCTGAGATTGTCAAAATTGAGATTAACAAACACACTAACAAGAAAATGATGATCAAGGAAAGTTGATAATTCAAAGTTGGAATTTGCTCAGTTTTGCAGTTGAAAAGTCTTCCATGGAATTAAACTTGAAAAGCTTTCTAAGATCATCAGACTACTTTGCAGAGAAAATCAAAAGGGGCAAATTGGATATATAAAACCCTAGCTTGACAAATTCTGCAAAATCAGACTACAGAAGAGAATTATACCTCTTGTGTCTTCTATGGGCGTTGTTGGGTAGCAGAAATTTCACAAGAATTTGAGCAAAACCCAACACTCCATTTGAAGATTGAACTCTGAACAATCGGATACTTGAAAAAAATGGTGGGAACCAGAAGCTAAGCCTAGAGCTTATGCTCACCGGAGTCCAGAAGAAAGGATTGATGAAAGAAGGGGTATGAGAATGATTTGACTAATAATTAAACGACAGAATCCAATACAAAATTAGTGATACCCAACTTCTTCTTCTCCGTAGTCTCTTTAAAGCGCTCCCCTCCTTCCTCATCTGCTTCTCAACCAGACTTTTAATACGGGTACTATCATATTATGAATTGTCCTTTATGAAAAATATAAAATTTGCGAGCTTTCGAATTTATTCTTATTTAATGAAGCCATTTGCTCCAATAAGTGAGTATTAATTTAAAGGTGCGGTTTCGGTGATAATAGTTTTTAAAATGAGAACGTGAGAATGACTAATGTGCATTAAAATATACTTAAATGTGCATTAAAATTTTGATGCACATATTTTGAAAAAGTGATGCACGTATACAATTTTTACCTGAATGTTCAATTTCTCAGTAAATGTTCTTTAAAAATGAATGTTCTTCAAATTTTGAATGTTTTAATTTTAAGTTTGTCAACGAATGTGCATCAAATTAGTACTAAATGTGCATCAAATTAGTACTAAATGTGCATCAATTTACTATTAATATGCATCATTCTCACATTCGTATTTTAAAAATTATTCTCATCCAACACTTTTCCTTAATTTAATTGCATAAGTTATCGGAATTTTGAAATAATGCCTCCTAAGTTTGTTTGGGCAATTGATACGCGCACCAAGAGAATTTATTACGCGCCTGTCCTCTACCTGGAGGATAAATGTATTTTTTTTAAATAGTTGTTTTTATCCTCAACAGAGCAGAATACAAATTAATCGGATATTGGATATGTTCTCAACCTTGTGAAAGACAAACTTAAGGGTTCATTTTGATTCAACATAACCAAACCGGAATCATATAGAAAGGTTTAATAGTTTTGGTTCCGCTAAAATCGATCTGTTTCATTCACTGATTTGGGTTTATAATATGGAACCGAAATTAAAGACTTTTTGTGTCGTGGACAAAAGCTACATTATTTTGGTAGGGTTAGATGGAGAGTGGAGACCGGGTTTACGTTTTTATTACTGAACTCGAATTTTATAATGATAGGGTTTTCTGAAAATTTCATTTTCTTGTCCTCTATTAGGTAGAGTATATAACTAGACCGATTTTTTTGTTCGCTATAACGTGGAGTATAAAAATCGGATATTTTTGTCCTCACCCTGATTAAGGACAAAAGGGGATGTGCGAATTACGAGCGTTGTTGTCCTAGGAATCTCTTGATTTTAAAAGAAGTTAAATTCTTTTGATATTTGTTCAGCCTTTTCAAAAAATTAGCGAGGATAATTTTTTAAAATCATAGATTAGATAATAAAATAAAATTTGAGTGATGTAAGATATAAAATGAAATATTCAAATCATTCTTCAAAACAAAGATAAAAGGATATGTAATGCAAAAATAACACTACCTATACAATATTCGATATTCTAAAAGTCCCTAGACGAGAGCAAAATGTCCATTATCTAGATGACTTTAAGGAAGGTGAAATTGTGCAAATCAAGGTATTATTTATTCGATTATATTTTCTAAAATCCATTGTTTTTACACAATACTACGTTTTATATATTGATGAGATTTATTACTTATTATGAGTCGTTTTACAAAATCTCTTTCATAATTTTTACATCATTATTATCTCTTCATCTTTTAGACGATCCTAAAGAAATCTATCTATACATATATTAAAACAGAACTTTGTTTTGACACATGTCACCCTTATATTCAATTCGCCTATGTGTCGACCTCTAAGCTATGCTACATCATCCACCATGTCATCCTCCACATCATCCGACTTTATATTTTGATATATATCTTTGATTTAAATTAGTAAAAAAATCAACAATATATCTAATAGGTTATATAACAAAAAGAAATATCGATTTTTATCTTTTATCATATTATATCTTTATCTTATTTATATATATATTTATCTATTATTATGTTATCAATCTAATTAAGTTGAGTTATTAATGAACTTAAACTATAAAACATAAATCATAAACTATAAACTATAATTAATAAATTATAAATCATAAAGTATAAACTACAATCTATAAACTAATTAATAATATAAAATATAAATATATTATTAAAATATTTATTACGTGCGACCCCGTACATGATACGGGAACACACGCTAGTTTTAACTCAAAAATAACAGTGTAACGTTTAGTCGTTTAGATAAAACTCATACCTTCATAGACGGAGACTCACAAAACAAACATTAATAGAATTCGTTAAATAACCAAATTGTCAACTCATAGAATAACCAAGTTTAATTTATCACTGAAATAGTTGGTGATACCAGTACTAATTTTATCAAGTAGCCATTCTATTTGGGCATTTACAAAATTGACATAAACATTATTTATATCAATGTATCAGATCGCTCTAAGATCTGATTTAGGGTTTTGTTTCTTGGGAGTCATTTTCGAACAAGAAATGTGGGATTCACCGAAGACTTTCAAGACAGACGAAGAAGAAATCTTCTTTGTGAAATGACTTGTATATTTTCGTCCAACTGCATGTTTTGAGTTTTCCCGTTTATATTGATGCTTCTGATTCACAACATATGATTCAATTCAATGTCGTTACTCGATCAACTTGTGTATTATAACTCCACTTTGGCTTATAATATTCCATATAAATTATTTTCCCATTTATTGCTCTATTACGATAGCAATTATAGCATGTTATACAACTTTTTCTGGTATGGAAAGGATTTGATGGTTTACATTATCAAAGCTTGAAAAGTTAAACTTGAATCGGACCTTTGTTTGTTCATATGCTAATATTGTACAAAGATCTAAAGATCTATTATTACATCAATCATGAATTAACTAGGATGTGTATTCTTTGAAGATATATTTCAATTTTGAAAGTATATTATCTTAGAAGATGTTTGCTAATTATTTTTCCGGATGTGTATTCTTTGAAAATATATTATCTTGTAATAAATACATTATTTCTGATAAAAATATATTAGATTGATAAATCAATAATATATTTCATTTTTAATAAATTTTAGTGGAAATTCAAACATACCTTCGGTCATGAGACATCTATATATATATAAATACTAAAACAGAACGTTGTTTTGCCACATGTCGTCCTTATATTCAATTTGCCTATGTGTCGACCTCTAAGCTATGCTACATCATCCACCATGTCATTTTCCCCATCATCCGACTTTATATTTTAACATATATTTTTGAATTAAATAAGTAAAAAAATCAAAAAGATATCTAAGAGGCTATATTGCAAAAAGAAATACATGCGACAACACACGCTAGTTAACTGCCTATTAGGGGACTAATTATGCTCTACAATCTAATTGATATACAATTAGCACATAAACTTAATACTAATCAACAATATCTCATATACGTTTAGCATAGAAATCAAATCTTAAAGTACTCCCGAATAGAATAAAACGTTAAAAACAAGTTGATATCAATTCTAAAAAAAAACAATTTGATACTATCAAACAAGCCGAGTACGTTTACTAAAGCCTTAGACCCAAAATACAATCTTCAAACCAAATCTCACCAAATCAAAACCATATCAAATATCATGGAATTTAGACATAAATATGATATCGTGTTTGTTGGCTAATTTGATTACGGAATGAGTATGAGCGACTGCTTGACATGTGCAATGACGTATGTCACGCTGTCACCTCCATAATATTACGGAGTATATAAAATAATGTAGTTACTGAGTATATGATACCCAAAAATAAATATTTCTATACTTACTACGTTACAGCATTCCTCAACTTTGCATGAAATAAGGTGCTAAAAAAAAACTGCATGAAATAATGTTAGTTAGAAAATTTGGTTGGATAGACTGATTGTATATAACTTAAGATTAATTTGTGTTTGAAATCTTTAGGATTATTGGGTTGGATATACCATTCATGAAACACAATAATTAGATATATATATAGCTCTCAGCCTAAGGGATACGTTTTATACAAAGAAATTAAACTCATTAATAATTAGATATATATATATATATATATATATATATATATATATATATATATATAGCTCTCAGCCTCTCACGATCGTCCAGTGGCTAGGAAGCTCATTTATCTGGTACGTACAAGTTGCTAAATAAGTTCATATTAAGAAGATAATACTTGCTCAATGAGTCAAGGTAAGGTATTTTGATAGGTCTCAAGTCCTTGTCTCCTTGATTGTCATGCTTAATAATGTAAAAAAATTGGAATATTCGGAATGGAAAAAAGAGAACAGTCAGATTCATTTAATTTGTATTTTCAGACCTTTCCGAGCTGCACCCAGATTTCCAACACGGACGTACTAGATTACCTAAGCTTTCCTTTGACTTCCTGACCAAACTTTGTACGGAGTAACTTGCAAGGTTACATGCAATGTACCATTTGTAATGTGTCTTAAATTCACACCATAACTCAGAAACTTTCAACATATCACTAATTTCAAAGGCTTCTTCTCCCTAAACATATACGGAGTAAATAAATCACATACAAAATGTAATATAGTCCTACGTATCTATCTATCTAATCTACTATGTAAATTGCTAAGAGAGAAAATGAAAGTTTTCCATTCAATTTTGAAGTGTTTTGATTGATTCCTCTATAAATGACTTCAATTCCACATTTCAATAAAACTTACGAATTTATGAAGCCATATGTATTTATATGTTGTGACTCATTGTTGCAGACCCAATTCATAGTTGTTGTTCGTCAAGCTCATCATGGTAAAATGTTCTAACATGTCTTTATGTTAAAAATAAATTTAGACAAATTAATTATATAGATTGTAACCGTAAATTTTTTATGAGATTATTAATATACAATAGATTATCCAGAAGCTAATGGAGACTCTCTTTTGATTTCATAAACATATGTAATGCAAAGGGTGGACAAAACAAATGTTTATTTATTATATTTATACATACACATTTTCAATATTCCACCTTGCAACATTTACATGTTAAAATAGTCTCCAACCATAAAATATATTACTACAAAAATTAAAATGTAAAGTATTTACACACATCGATAATGTTTGTATCTAAATTTTAAGACTTGTGTATTAGACTCGCGCGTAGCGCGAACCTCAAAATGATAGTCTACTATATAAATTGCGGAGAGAGAAAATGAAAGCTTCGCATTCAATTTTGAAGTATTTTGATTGGTTTCTTCATAAATGACTTCAATTTCCCATTTCAATAAAACTTACGAATTTATGAAGTCATATGTTGTTGCAAACCCAATTCATAGCTGTTGTTCGTCAAGCCCATCACAGTAAAATGTTCTAACATGTCTCTATGTTAAAAATAAATTTAGACAAATTAATTAGATAGACCGTAACCGTAAAATTGTTATGAGATTATTAGTATACAATATATTATCCAGAAGCTAATGACGACTCTTTTTTGATTTCATAAACATATATATGTAATGCAAAGGGTAGACAAAACAAATGTTTACTACAAAAATCGTCTTCAACCACGAAATATATTACTACAAAAATCAACATGTAAAACAACACATCAATAACATTTGTATCTAAAATTAAAGACATGTGTATTAGACTCGCGCGTCGTGAGAGCCTCGAAATGCTAATGCTAGTGTCACCCTTCAGGGACCAGTCAACAAACTAAATAGGGTACGCAAGACTTTTATTAATGAAAGCCGTCCTGAATACGTCCTAAACAGCTCTTAAATTCTCAACCAACATACGGAGTATATAAATACGTATTTATGTAGTGCTTAAGCACAATTAATTCCGAAAAGATAAGCTAAGCTACAAAAGTACTTACACAAATTAACTTGACACGTGCCTCACGTGAGGATATTCACAGAGTTAGTTAGAAAACAAACTCGGCAAAAAAACAGACGTTCGCGAGAAATAAGTCGGGAAATCCAGGGGACTGGAGTATTACATCAAACGAGTCGTTGTTCAGCATTCAGATGGGAACCACAAGTTTTACTCATGACCAGTTTAATTGGCTTATGAAATCAGAAGAAGTGAATCCGGATGCACATCATCCGCATGAATCGGATGATCATATCTCCTTGGTTGAGTCTTCAGGATCGCTATCTGACGAATCAGAACCGAAAAACACTGAGAAAAGCACTGAGAAATCAGCTGATATCAGCACTACAGAAATTGTCAGTACAGAGACTGAAGTAGCTGCTGTTAGTGTGGAGGAGGAACCTGTCAGTGTCACTGAACCGGTTATTGAAGATAGGAAACTGGATTCTGAGGTCGAGAGAGAACGGAATTTGAACCCTAAATCTCCTCCTACTGAGGAAAAAACCCGACATTTTGCTCGTGGCTCGGATGCAAGTGGTCAATCTTTTGCATTTCCACTGTAAGTTGATTTTAACATTGCAGTGTGCATTTGATATTTGTGGCTGAGTGGCTCTACATTCTTTAATGGTTAAATTGGATTGCTGTGATTTCAGGCTTGTCGGGGAAGTAGATGGAGGTAGTCCGATGAAAACGGGGCCCGGTTCTCAAGAGAAATTACAAGAGGAAACAAAGACACAACCACCAGAGAAAATCTCTACATCAGCAGATCAAGAAGTTCATGCAGAAACTGCAGAAGCAGCTCAGTCTTCTTCTTCCTGGTTTAGTCGTTGCATCGCCTTTTGTTCATGCAAATAGATTAGAAAAAGAAGATAAGAAGTCCATTTGGCCTTTCCCTGCTGTTTTCTTCCATAGATGAATTAGAGATAGTTTTGTTGCTTCATTAGTTGTTTTTGAGAATCAGGAATCACTGCAGCAATACAATATTCTTAACACAAAAATTTCCTGATGTTTCAAGTTTACCAAAAGATAAAGCCAAAACCACATTCTCTTACTAATTATTCACCTTCAAATGCACATTCAAACATAAAACCTAATTGCCTATGAAATCTAACACCCTAATATGACAAAACCTTATGGATTCTACTGTAGAGGAGAGCTCCATTCTTGGAAGTGGTGTACTGCACCCGGAAAATCTGTGAATAGCCCATCTACTCCCATCTTGTTGATCCAGAAATCAAATTCTTCATATGGATCTTGATGGTACTCAAAATGCACGTACTGGTTTTCTAATCTGTATGTGTAAGGATGCACCTGGTTCAAAAAACCAATAAATTCAAGAACAATGTCACAAAATCATTTCAAATAAGAAGAATGTCCCTAAAATCACTTTGATTGAGCAAATAACCTGTAGATTCCTGGCATGTGCTTTGGCAATGAGATCTGTTGGCTTCAGTAGATAGTTGTTAACAACAGGAACAACAGTGTCTTTCCAAGGTCCAATTCCATCAACATATTTGCTGATATAGTCTAAGTATTCGTCCGAGGTGATTTGAGCATATGTCTACGAAAAAAACACACATACATGAATCATAAGGGGATTGTAGTTATTTTTTGTTCCATTGAAGCTAATTTACCATGTTAGTGTCTTCAGTAATGATATTGACGTCATCAATCAAGAAGATCTTGGGAAGATCAGTTGAATTTGATACGTGGACCAGTGAGGACGCGTCAAATGACTGAATAAAGCAAGGCTGATTAATCCAGTCTTCTGAAAGATATTTCCCCTTGTAGCCATACTTTTTCAATGTTGCAACAAACATGTCTTCAAATAGAGCACCATTCGGCCACTTAACCTGCACGTTTATAACAATTTTTTTAAGTTTAGTAATTTTATGACAGAAACGATATTCTGAGATGTGATTTGATGATTTGGTTTACATGTTGGTTGACGAATGTTGGGTTCTTCATCTCTGGGTAGATACCGACAACTCTTGGCGCATCAAGAGCAATGGCGATGAACTCATCAAAAGTAATCACTGGAAACATTCCTGTAAGAAAACACTGATTATTTCCTTAATTCATTTTCTTGATACAAATAAGAGATCAAATGACAATTTGTTGTTTATCAATCTGACCATTGTATTGCTGATCCCGGAAAGGAAACCTCTGCTTCGTGCGCAGAGTTGACAACTCGGCCCATGTAAAATCAACTGAGAACATTTTTAAAAAGATGTCATCACAAAAGCATAACTTAGACAATGACGTGTGAATTGAAATCAGTGAACGTACCAGTAAAGAAGCCAGTGATGTTAACTCCTTGAACTTCATAAGTTCTCTTACGATCAGCAAACTCTTTGTGATCAGCAATGTCGGTTGTATCATCTAGATTCACATCATGGAAGCAGATCAGAACTCCGTCTTTCGTAGCCAAAATGTCACTCTCTATGAAATCTGCTCCTTCATCTATGGCTCTCTGACAAAAATCAAGAAAACAGGATAAAATCATTAGAAAAAAAACAGTACTGTTTTGTTTTTTCTTCAGGTGGGTTTTGTTGTAGTACCATGTACGCAGCATAGGTTTCTTCAGGGAGTTCTCCATTCGAGCCTCGGTGTGCAATGTTAAAAGGTCGAGAAGTCTGCAATGGCTTCTTGTTAGTGTTGCCTAATTTGCTTGGGAAGTGTATAGAAGGCCTTGCATTGCATCCGAATGCGATGAACAAGAGTGTAAATGAGAGAATACCTAATGAACGAACATAAGAAAGATGAGCTTTAGCCAATGAATTTGTTTATGATTAAATTAACCAGATTAAGACCTAACTTACAGAGGGAAGTGGTCATGGTTGTGGCGTTGCACCTGCGTTGAGCGAGTGTTGCAGCTTCTTCAGGGAGTTTTATACATCATGCTAACAAGTAAAAGGTATATTCTTGTATTTGAATTTGAGATGCTGTTCAAATGGTATTATGCTATCCTGAGTATCTTGATTTACGATTCTTGATGAAAGATTGTGTTCAACACAATCTTTTTTTTTCCTTAAATCTCTTTATATTGTTCTGCTTTTTTTTAGGAGTTGGGTGGAACTTGGGCAAGTATGAAATCTATTCAATTTAACAAAGCTATTTTAAATTCCTTTAACCCAGTTTTTTCAACCGGGTATGTTTGTACAAAATCCAACCGCATCAGCCACTACAAGTTCAAGCAACTGTAATATTGATATTTTAAATAGTGGTATGCTATAATTACACATTCAAAAAAATGAAAAAGAAACATATTTTGTATAGAACAGAAATGCCTAAAATATGGCACTCTTTCTGATATTTACAAACTAAGCCTCACCATTCACACAGGTCTATTCAGATAACGGATTCGAATCACCTCTTCCTACTGATGCAAGCCTTTTCGCCTTCTATGTACTGAAGGTTCACCGTCATAGGCAGGAGAGATCCATTCTTGGTAGTTGTGAAGACTGCCTGTGAAATCTGTAAATAGACCATCTACACCAATCTTTGTTATCCAGTACTCGTATTCACTGTATGGATCTTGATGGAAATCGAAATGCAGATACTTGTTTTCGTTTCTGTACGTGTATGGATGCACCTGGATATGAAAATAAAGCAGAAAAGTGTTGGCAAAATTTTTCAGCAAACCACCTTCATAGTTAATTACAAGTTGTTGGATTATTAGGCTCAGTAAACTTTTTGATAAATGGGTTTAGAGTTTAAGACGACAAATAAAGAGTAAGGAAATAGTGAAACTACAACGACTCAAGGTGTCGCATACGCACCTGTAAACCATGCGCATGTGCTCTTTTAACGAGATCTGTAGGTGTTTGAAGATCATTGTTTAGTACTGGAACCACAGTGTCCTTCCAGGGTCCTATGCCCACCACAAACTGTTTAATGTAATCAAAATATGTGTCCGAGGTGATCTCCTGGTATGTCTGCAGTACATGTGATTTATTTTATCAAAGTTTTAAGTATGTGCAGAATTTATAAAGAACAGAAAATGATTTAATAATGATGTGGCTGGTATAGTGGTATGTCATGTCAAAGGTAATTATAAAGAAGGTATCATCTCAAGCCAGTCATGTTCTTTGAGCACACTTCAATTTATTCTTGAGTTGTGATACTACTTTTGAGTGCTGGTCATTAATAGAACATTCCTCGGCTGTCACCAGTACATGTAAAATACGCAATGTAGAAGCAGTTGATGACATTACCTGGTTAGTATCTTGTGTCGGTGAAGTTTTATCGTCGATCAATAAGAGCTTAGGCAAGTCTGTCAGGTTAGATATGTACACTAGTGATGTTGGTGCAAAAGATTGAATGATAATTGGTTGCTTCAACCAATCTTTTGACAAATAGGAACCTTCATATGAATATTCTTTTAGAGTCTCAACAAACATGTCTTCAAACCTTTTCCCATTAGGCCATTTTACCTGCAGATACAAAGTACATTAAATATTTGGGCAAAACAAATGAGTAAAGAATCACCAAGTAGATAAAACACGACACTGTTATGTTCCTTCTTTTTCCCTTTTGTACAGACTTTACCATTGGTATGTTAAGACACTATATTTATAAATGGTTTATCCGCACTGTAAACAATATATTTCATTATTCAGTTCTTAACATTTTTCAAGGAGCTTGCTAGCTGATATGATCTACAGTTTTTCCCATGAAAAAGGCTCAACATCTGTTTCAAAGATTTTTAATTTCTAACAGTTTATTCATATAATTACTCACATGCTCGTTAATAAAAACTGGATTTTTGATCTCTGGATAAATCCCAACAACTCTAGAGGCATTAAGCGCTATGGAGATGAAATCTTTGAAAGTAATGATAGGGAATTTTCCTGCAAAATGGGTGCAAGAGATTATCCAGACATACATTTCAATTGTTTAACCATCCAAAATTATAACTAAACAAATCTTAATCTCACAAGTAAGTCAGTAACTAACCATTATACTTCTGATCACGAAAAGGATACCTCTGCCTTGTTGTTAACTTCTGAAGTTCCTTCCATGTAAAATCCACTGCTCATAAAACACAGTCCTTGGTAATTGTGGTATACAAAACAACAGTGTATTGGAAAGTGGCCATAAGACAAGAAACTCTATTAAGATTATACCAGTAAAAAATCCAGTAACATTAAGCCCTTGGACCTCATAAGTTCTTTTACGGTCAGCAAACTCTTTGTGTAAGTCTACATCTGTTGTCGTATCGAGAATTAAGTCATGGAAGCATATCAGAACACCATCTTTGGAGGATAAAATATCGGTCTCTATGAAGTCAGCCCCCTCTTCAATTGCTTTCTGCCAAAAATGTACACAACGATTTTAAATAGGAAAATCACAAAGATAAATATGTTGTACTACAAGTAAATGAAGCATAAACCATACACACCGCATATGCAGGTGCAGTTTCTTCTGGAAGCTCGCCGTTTGAACCACGATGTGCAATGTTAAATGGACGAAAAGTCTGCAGTGGCTGTTTACGGGTCGTATCTGCTTGGCTAAAAGGTCTGTAAATAGGCCTTGCACTACAACCGGCAATGAGTAGCACAAGACAAAGGGTGATAAGGCCTATCAAATGTGAATTGCATGTCTCAGTCACAATTTCCATGAAAGTATACTCTGTTCCATTTAAAATTAAGGCAACATTATCAGCATTTCCTAACAAACTGAATGTAAGTTGGTTTAGCAACATAAACAACTTCCCATACAGTATTGTATTCCATAAATTGAACAACCAGTGGCCTCTAATATTGATGTTGAATTAGTTGTCTAAAAGCCCAAACCCTAAAACAGCCACTGGAAGTAAAATTTCATCTGAATCCCTTAACTTTCCCTTAATCGGAAAATTCACGAAACCTAGAAAAGAGGGCAGACCGATGCTAGAGATGAAGATCATACGGAAATCAGACCAGAAGGGTAAGACGAGGACAGTATTTAGAAGAAGAAATAACTTACAAGCAGATCTCGTGGCGAATTCAACACCCCCAAATCTGCGTTGACCTCTTCCTTGTGCACTCATCTTCGTCAAATCTGTAGCTTCTCAAATCAATCCTTTTGCTGTTTAAATATGCGTTCCGTGATTAAACATACTCAAAGCTTATTCATATAAGAGACACTAATCTTAGTTCCGGATTAAACATGCTCAAAGATTGATGTACTTTCTCTCCATTTCAATGTGTTGTTAGTTTTTCCTTTTTGACGTTTGTAATGGTGTTGATAAATCTCACCCGTACAATCATTACCTGATTTTACAATAATTTTTTATATCTTTATGATCTTATTTTTCATGATGGTATAGAACGGTTTATTCTCGTTAACTAAACCCGCTTTCTGTGTTGGCCTTAGTTTATAGTACTACTAGCAGTGGATAATGGTGCAGCTTTGAGTAGCAAGCATTTCAGTGGCTTGAAGTTTCCGGAAGTGAATATGGATTTGAACATACTTGAGCTTGACACTTAAACTAGCTCACTTTTTTCTTTGTCAGTCTCTTTAAAATCTTGATTGAGTAGATATATCTTTGTCAGTCTCTGACTTGTGTTTAATTGTATCGTGCATTAGTGCCTTATAACACCTATAATTGGTAAATTGAGAGAACAATGTACATGCTTTCTACAAAATAGAAGAAGAGAATAATGTATATGCTATAGGATCTTCAACTAAAAAACAAAACATTACGTACAACTCCAAATTTGATCAAACAAAAACATGAGATGGATCAAACATCAAAGCATTGATATTTCCCCGTGGGATTGTATTCAGGAACACCAAGGGAGAGGACAGGTTGGTCTGCAGCATGATCCATCAACACCAAACTCTCTCTGACAGAAACACCATCGCGACGATTAACATGTTCCCTTATGAAAGCAATCAACGAATTGGGTAGAAAGACTGCTTGATTACTGAATAGCAATTACAAGTAGATATAGGCTAGAGATGAGAAACTAACTGCTAGTTTATCACCTTAGTTGCCATGAGTCGGACTTCATGACACACATCTGCGTCGACTCTAGCAATGCCTTACTTCCATACTCATAACTCCTGATTCTCGTAAATTCCTCTGTTTCATAATCAAACATCAACACATAAAACGAGTAATACATCGACCGTAAAATCCAATGAAGATGTGTTCCTTTATTCGGCTTAAGTTCGACGATGGGTATATCTTCCTCCTCCATCACCTTCCTCCTCCACACACCCTCTTTAACAGAGTACACATCGTATATCACCTTCTTTTCTAACTCTAACCTCCATACTCTAATCACCCTAAAATCATTCGTAGGAGCATGGAATACAAGCCCTGACCCTAAACTATAATAAGGAGGAGGCTGCGGGAGATCATAGGAGATCTTGAGATACTTTCTGAGTAAAGGATTCCAAAGTATAATCACGTCTTCTTCTTTTCTTTCTCTAAAAGACGTGACTAGTAGACAAACATGGCCCTTAAGGGCGTTCATAAACACAGGGTTAGTGTTATAAAGCTTGCACTCATCGCGGGATTTAACTGTAGGAAGCAAGCGAAGTTCGGTTTCGTTGTGCCTCTTCACAATGTAATAATAGTCACGGTTATAGAGTATGATGCGTGGTGGCGAAGCAGAGTGGTGGCGGTGATAGATGGAAACGAAGATAGACGACGAAAGAAGAGAATTCAATGACTTGCAAACGACCTTTGATCGTCCCACGGTCTCAAGCGGTGTCCTTTTGTAGATCTCCATAACCAATTCATCAAGGAGAGAAGAGAAACAGTCTCTTTTACTATTGCAATCGGAAGAAGAAGAAGAAGAAGAAGAAGAGTACGAAGAAGGCATCGATTACTACTCTAATACCAAATTCAAAGTCTTATTGGATTGGAGTTCTGGATGGATTGAGATAAACAAATCTGTATTTTTGTTGGAATATATAGTATGCAACATACGAAGTCGTTTCTTAACAAGGAAACAAATCTTGGGAGCTAAAGAAAAAGGAAACAAATTTTGTTTTATCATTAGACTAGGCACTAGCACGAGATATGTTTATAAGTATTTTTTAAGATAAGAAGATATCGATATGTTTATATTTAATTGTTAGAGAACAATATTATTTTTTGATGGAATAAATAATATTAATAATTTCTGATTAGTGAAAGAAACTTGGTAAGGACGAGATATCTTTAGCGAGACTCCGTCCTTGATTTAGGCTGATAAACCCTCCCTCCCCTTTCAAAAGCAGTCAAATGCCTCTAAAAGCCGATAGCTTTCAAACTACTGTTTTCAATCGGGGCCGTAAGAAGGGGAAGGATTTGTGCTCAATGCCCTATTGAGCACTATACTTGTAACAACTACACTCTCTAAGTAAACATTAATAAAATACCCTATTTATAAATACGCACCTTTCAGATCTGAATCTCCTCTCCCCCAAATCACCTTTCTTCGTTCATTCTTCTTCCCTGCTCTGCAACAATGCTGAGTGAAATCCTCCCAAATCCATCCTTCCCAAGCTCCCGACTCCGTCACACCAGCAAGGCCGACGCCGACTCCGCCACTATAGCCGCCTCTACTCATCCTTCTCCATGCCTCATCGCATCTTCCCTACGCATCCGCATCGGAGTCCGGCGAGCTCCGTCAGCAGCGGTGATCTCCTTCTTATTGCTGCTATCGGAGGCGACCACAGGCAGGGAATTACAACGCAGTGAGCTCGACTCACGAGATTGGAGGCGGAGAAGACGAGATCTGGAGCTCGATTCAACAGATCAGAGGCGTAGAAGAGGAGATCAGGAGCTCGATTCACGAGATCGAAGGCGGAGAAGACAAGATCTGGTGAGTAGCTCAGCTGAGAAACTTAATTCGCAATTTCTCCGAGCCTTGTCAATCGGTTCTTGAATCTCGTCTCCTCAAATTCATCAACCAAAGTAACTTCTTTAATCTGAATTCTTCCTCTTTTTATTAAATTCAAATTTTTCGTTCGGCTATTTATTCTTCAGATTTGTTATTGTCTTTGTCAGAGAATGAAGATGAACAAAAGATCTAGTCTCTGTCGATTTTCCTTCCTTGAGTTCAGGCGAATACACCATATGTTTTAGCACCTGCAACATATCAATTTACACAGACCTGTCATGTTCTTATTAAAATGTATTTTAGAAGAAGGAATTTGCAGGTCAGCATCACAATTAGAGAGTTAGTTTAGAAGAAAGACAAGCCAAACTTAGAATAGAAAAAAGAATTCATAAGAATGTGTTGACAAAGATCTTAGTATGTTGATAGTTTTATCAGTGTTGTTGACATATTACTAATAGTGTTGACAAAAATTTGTCTGTTGACAAGTTATTGATGCCGTTGACATATTATTAGGGGTGTTAACATCTAATTTGTGTGTGGTTGACAAGTTAATGTCGACAATTTATTTAATGTGTTCACAATTTTATTTAGTGTGTTGATAATTTATGTTATGTCGTTGGCAAGTTATTAGTGGTTTTGACAAATTTTTATTGCATTGACATTTTTTTATGTTGTTGACAAGTTATAAGTGATGTTATGTTGCTGACAAGTTATTAGTGGTGTTTACAAATTATTATTCGTGTTGACAAATATTATTCGTGTTGACAATTTAATTACTTGTGCTGACCGTTTTGTTATGTTGTTGACAAGTTATTAGTGGTGTTGACAAATTATTATTTGTGTTGACAACTTAGTTTAATTTTGTTGACAATATTAATAACTCTTGTTCGTTTCATTACTCTTGTTGTCAGTTTAATCGTGTTGACAATTTTGTTATGTTGCTGACAAGTTATTATTGGTGTTGACAACTTATTATTCTTGTTGACAACTCTGTTAAAAGTTTTGTTGACAAATTTTGTTGACAACGCTGTCATAATTGTCACGTCAGCAAAGGGGTATTTCCATATAACTTAAAAAAGTGATGCAAAAACTCAAAAAACATTACAGTTTTGGTTTATTTACCCAAAAACTGATAAGAAGGGATGTAAGCAAAAGGACTTCTTATAGCTTTATTGTTTTTTTTGTGCTGTAATAGAGGCTATAAGGAAAGGGTTGTAAGGTTTATAAAATTACATTTATATCCTTGAATTTGTATTAAATTACTAATATATTTTTATTTTAAATAAATAAATAAGATTTTATTATATTAAACATAAATAGTTAAAAGATATTAGAATTTTAAGATATTGGAATTTTGTGTAGTTTAAAGTATTATAAATAATTATAATTGACATTTATAATATCAAAAAAATACTAAATTTGTACAGAAAATTCCCTCAAATGAAAATTAATTGTAAACACATTAATTTAGTATACAACTTTATTTTAAAACAGATTAATTAATATTAAATGATTTATAGAAATTAATAATACTTAAAATAAAATAAAATATTGTATGTATAAAAAATATATAAAAAATGAGTTTTTATGGATAGAGAAAAATGTAACTATAACTATGGTATTTTTTTATTAAATTTTATTAAGTAAATATTTAGATAAAACATTTTTAAAAAAATAATTACAAACGACCAGGAAGATCAGGCGTCACGTGTCGCCCATCGGGCGCGCGAAGGCGTCCCAATTACAGGGCGACACAACGTCGTTTTGGCCCCGCCCCAACGCAAAAAAAAAATGAGGCCAAACATGCCCTCGCTGCAGTAAAGCTATAGCAGCATTGCTGGGGCTTTAATTTGGACCGATTTTAAAGACTCTTCCCATGGGCTTTTGGGGGCTTTTACATATTGAATTCAAAAATAAGCTTAAGCCTTGCCAAAAGCCCTCATTGGGGATGCTCTTATATAACTACTATTCTCTCCGTCCCAAAATGTGAGTCCTATTGTACAAAAAGCTCTTGGATTAAGGCAAAAAACAAGTACATATTTTAACCAATCAAAATTGAGATAAAATCTGAAAATTAAATACAAAATTATTTACAAAGCCAAAATTCCTACACTACCCCTAATAACAATCTGATGAATTTTGTGGGTTTTGGTTTGTCTTTCAATCGTCACCTCTAGTGAATGAGTTATGTTAGGTGGGTTAAATTAGGTAGATTAGGAATATTTATTAATTCAATTAAATTTAAATAAGAGGTTTAGGTAAAGATTAAATGAGATATGATAAAAACGTGGGTTTAAAATATTAATTTGGGTTGGTTAGAAATTTTTAAGATCAATTAATGGAAGAAATTTAATGGAGATAAAAATGGTTGATTGAATTAATGGTGAAAAATAAGATAGAGAAGATGATGTAGATAGTTAATTTGATTGATAAAGTAATGTTAGTAAATAAATAAAATAAATTGTGTAAGGATATAATGGTAAACATTTATGGCTAAAAAGAGAAATAAGACTAACATTTCGGGACACCCGAAAAGGAAAGTAACACAACATTTTGGGACGGAGGGAGTAAGTAAAACACATTTCTTCCCTTCTACTCCGTCCCATAATATAATTCTTGTTTCATTTTTCACATTTGCCGAGACACGTTTTATATCGTTAATATCTCTAACTATATGTTAATAAAAAATTATAAAATTTTAATATGTTAAAGTACTCATCGAGACGAATCAAACAAGACCACACATGACTATATTTATTCTTATATATTAAAAGTTATGCAATAAAATGTGTTAAAGTTTGAATAGTGTCAAAAGTCAAACAAGAATTATATATAGGGACAGAGGGAGTATCTATTTCATTGGTCACAATTTTTAATTATTTATTGTACTTTTCTCTTTCTAACCTATGACCTTAGGGCATAGATAAACTTACTCAAAAAGAAAATTGTAACTTTAAGAAGAAAAATATAAACACATCACAATAAAGGATTTAATGAAATTTAGGATAAATCTACCAAATCTGTTTACATTTGGACTCTTATCATGGGCATAGGTTAGAAAATCCGTTCTCAAAAAATTGATTAAATTTGAAAAATCATGGAATTCTTTCTCTGAAATAGGCTTTTTTTTAGAAAATATTCCCGATATGGGCTCGTTTTGAAAATAATTCGCAACATAGGCACTCTTATGAGGTTCAGAAATTTTTAATGTATGAGAGACGCTGGTTTTAGCAGCGTCTCTCATCCGAAGCAGATTTTTATTTTTTAATTCCCCCGTGTAAGAGACGCTTCTCTTACACATAAAATTTTAAAAAAAAATTGGATTTGTATAAGGCGCTGGTATACAAAGGATTTGTTTTCAATTTTTTTTTTCAAAGTTTTATATATATATTATTATATATGACTTACTCGTGTTTGGATGGCTCGTATGGGCTCGTTTGAAATCGGAATCAATCACGACCAATTTCATTGAGTCCGTATTGATCCCAGCTTTCACCAGATATGTCTCACGCTCGATTCTGATTTCGAACGACCCCATACGAGCCACCCGAACACGCGTAAGTCTCGTGCGTACCTTCTACTGTAAATGGATATTTACAAATTCGTTCCTCCATATCAGGCGATGAGAGACATATCTGGTGAAAGCTGAGATCAATACGGACCCAACGAAACTGGTCGTGATCAATTCCGATTCCGAACTGGTGAAAGAAGGTATGCACGAGATTTACGCTTGTTCGGAATCAGAATTGACCACGACCAGTTTCGTTGGGTCCGTATTGATCCCAGCTTTCACCAGATATGTCCCTCATCGCCTGATATGGAGGTACGAATTTGTAAATATCCATTTACAGTAGAAGGTACGCACGAGACTTACGCGTGTTCGGGTGGCTCGTATGCGGTCGTTCGAAATCAGAATCGAGCGAGAGACATATCTGGTCAAAGCTAGGATCAATACGGACCCAACGAAATCGGTCGTGATCGATTCCGATTTCAAACGAGCCCATACGAGCCATCCAAACACAAGCCATCCAAACACGAGTAAGTCTTATATAATAATATATATATATATAAAAACTTTGAAAAAAACAAATCCTTTGTATAAGGCGCGCCTTATACAAATCCATTTTTTTTTTTAAATTTTATGTGTAAGAGACGCTGGTTGCCAGCGTCTCTTACACGGGGAATTAAAAAATAAAAATCTGCTTCAGATGAGAGACGCTGGTAAATACGTGAAAAATTTCCGAACCTCATAAGAGTGCCTATGTTGGGAATTATTTTCAAAATGAGCCCATATCGGAAATATTTTCTAAAAAAAAGCCTATTTCAAAAAAAAATTCAAAATCATGTGCAAAAATATCACAAAATATTGTTTAAGTTCTTTCATATTACAAAAAAAAATTATGTGTTAATTTTTTAGATTTTGACTTGTCAATATTCTATTATGTTATTTTACAAATTTATAATTTTATTTTTATGATATGACATATCACAAAAAGATTGATTTCTTAAAAAATAAGAGAAAATATTATATATTTGTTATTTGGTAGTGCTTTAAATTATATAGATTTATATATGTGGAAATCAATTTATTTAAATTTAAAAAAAATTGACCAATGATAGTTTGATTAAAAAAAATTATACAAAAACTCATTTATATTCGTTGTTTATTATATTTAAAATTTTGAAATTTAATCATATATAATATCATTTCAAGATATCAATTTATTTTCATATAAAATTATATACTCCCTCTGTCCCACTATATAAGCCCATTTCATCTATGCACGGATGCCGATGCGCGTTTTGTTATGTTAATATCTCTTGTTACATATTAGTGAAAAATATAAAAATTTGAAATTGTTATAGTACTCGTTAAGACGAATCAAACAAGATCTCACATGACTATGTTTTCGCTTGTATATAGGAAGAAATCGAGAAGATTCTCTCGAATTGTGAATAGTGTCAGAAAATGAAATGAGACTTATATAATGGGACGGAGGGAGTATAATGTATAATACTATTTATTAACTATATCGAGTTATAAATCCGAACATGACGGAGGTACTAGAGTAGTTATCGAATCTAAAGCAGTTGCAATTGCAAACCCTGAAACACTATTTTCCAAGAGAGCCAACACATAACCCGATTAGGATTAAGGAGGTATTTACAGGCCTGAACGGTGCCTTATATAACTTTTGGTTGGTGTGACAATTTTTTCCCACGGAATAGACAATATAGATGGCCATTTTCTAGCATACACTACTCTTGCAGAAATCTTATCTATCTTATCTTAATATATACTCCAAACGTCTTAAATGTGTCCTATTAAATGTCAATCATTATTTTCTCTATTTTCTTGTGTATAATCGATAAATTAAAATAAAGGTTAAACAAGTCACTCAATTAACGAAACACCTTTATTTGTGTAACGGTTATATTCACACTGGTCCAAATTCGGACCAACTCCCATAAAATGTTAATTAAAATCTATGTGTTGATTTCATTAAATCATAACCCTTAATGCTAATTAATGTTTCAAATTTATCCAATGTCTCATTCCTCACAACTATAATAGAAAATAAGATACTTGATGGTTAGTTATTTCCTCTTTTTTTTCTTAACGTAATGAAAAACACTTAGGATTATAAAAAAAATTCTTTATTCTTATACAGAATTAACCGGGATCAAGTGGAAAATAATTTTATTACTTTATAAAATGGAAAATTATTTTATTATTCTCCTTCAAATCTTATGTAAGTACGTTGAAAAAAACACAAATCTCATACATTTCTCTTTCGTATGAAGTTTTTATAAATATTTTTATTGAGCATAATCTTAACCATCTTGCACATTGTTATTTCCTTTTAAATTTAAAAAGGGGTTATACAAGAACAAATTAAAAAGTAAAGAAATCTTGATAATTTTTTATAATTATGATAAATCCTCTATTTGTAAAATATATAAATAAATAAATCTTTTCTCAAAATACTTTTAAAATTTGTGAGCGGTACGTAATATATATCTCGCATATGTTCTATATTACGTACCGCTCACAAATATCAACCATGTTACACTTTGACCATAAGTTTTATTCATTATTTAGTTTATTCCTTTGTGGTTATTTTTCAAAATCTTTGTTGTATAATTATATATCTCGCATATGTTCCTTATTTTTTTGGCAGATCATGGTTGGTATTGTGAGCGGTACGTAATAGTGAATGCATGTTTGCTGAGCTTATGGTCAAAGTGGAACAGATCCTTTCTCAGTGTACGTGTTCCCGATAAGTATGTTAATACCGATATGATGGTTGTTTGTTATATATCTTTTTTTAGTCGTCGATCATGCTTTTTGGTTGTGTTATTTAGGCAATTTTATTACTCAAGGATTGGGACGTGTTCTACGGTAAATGTAAATTGAAGGAGATAAACAAATGACTTATGTGTTTGCGTTGAAAGAAGTTGCCCTTGCTAACATGGATTTTTTGGTGCAATGGTTTTAACTTCTAAAGAAACAACGAAAAATCTTATGGATGACATGAAATTTGTAATTTTCCAAAAATTTTCCTAATGTTGATGTTATCTGTCTCCTATATAATCCGTTATTTCAAAATTTCAGGCTACTCAGGCACTTTCAAATTTTGTTCCTGGAATTGAGGAGGCATACGATATGTTGTTCTTAGTTAGAGATTTTGAAGTTTCGTGTAGGGCTTATTTGAAAAAGTACGGAAAAATGTTTTGAAGATTATGTTTTTATTGTTTTGTCTTACACAATACTCGCGTTTTGTGTTTCTTTTGTTCTTCACCACCGTTGTTTTTAAAATTTCGTTCAAGATTCCAACTGCCGTGTTATTTATATGTTATATTTGCAAAGCATATCTGGATGTATTTAGAATACATTTTCTCCTTCCTTGTGGAAAGATAATTAAATTAATCATTTTCTCCTTCCTTGTGCGCTGACAATGCTGCAAGAAACACAAAATCCAGGTAAACTGTAATTACAAAACAAAACCTTGATTAACTCCAGTGTGGTGGATTGATCATGGTATAACACCTACTCAACCATTTTTTTTTTACAAAAACTACTCAGACACCAAGGATGAGGGTAGGACAAATGTTTCTGAAATGACAAGCTTAATAAGACCAAATAAAGAGACAGGTAACACAGCTCACACAGTCAAGGCACATATATGCTGAATATATCTTGACCGTTGTACGTCCAACTAATTTGGAACCAACAAGACCAATAAAAGGAAACAAATATAGAACACCAACCACCGATCTACGCCAAAAGACCGTGATACGGGCCGATGGGAAATACCAGACATTCTGCGGGCTACACCTTGATGTTGTAAACCTCAACCAGGTACAAAACAGAGACGACTTTGGAAAAAAGGAAAAATGTGCTCAAATAACAGTGAAAATTATATACAAACAAAGGTGTTCATTAAAATGTTAAAACCATACAGGTAGGGATACATCAGTAACATGGAAGTCGTACCCCCTCCAATTTCGCAAAACAAATATGAAAGGACGAGATGGAAGGGTTGTAACCTTCTGCGCGTTGGTACTAACAACAGATATACAAGGTACTGATTATTGTACCACACAAAAAACACCACGTTAATTGGTGATAGAAAGCAGAATAAATTTTGGAAAAAATAAATTTTGGGAAACAAGTATATGTTACAACCTTTTTTTGTAACCCACAAGGCAAAAATACATGAATGACACGGCAGAAACAACACAACCTACGGAACAGGGAACAAACAACCAAAAAAGTAAGATCAAAGGGTCACTGAATAACGTTCGGTTTTATTGTATAACAAAAAAATGGTTTTCATGTACAGAGCAGCGTGGGAGACCACCAAAACCAAAAAACCAGCATGCAGCCCGTAATTCAACATGTGTATTTTAGCTGGATTCAATATTTTAAAAACAAACAAACAACCACAGTATCACATAATGACCGACTGATGTGATGAGTACCTTGTGGTCAACCCGAATGGTGTATACACACCCATCGACTGGAGAGCGCTACTACCTTCAAATGCTACTAAATGTAGTAAAGGGGCCACTATCATATGAAGATATAAAAAGGGTGAATGAGAGGTTTAACAACACATTTAGAGAAGCATGATATGCATGTGGGATGCTGAAAGAGGACAGCGAGTGGACATATGCCATTCGGGAGGCAAGGTTATGGGCAACAAGAGCGCAACTTAGGGAGCTATTCGGTAGCGATTCATCCTTCCCTATCAGAGGACATATAGTATATGAAAAGAAAAGAGTTCCAGTATCAACAACTTGAGCTAAACGAAACCGAAGTACGAAATTACTGCCTGGTGAGCATAGAAAACATCCTATCTAAAAATGAGAGATCATTAGATGATTATCCAGATATACCAAAACCAAACCCGACTTTGCTTCAACCATTAGAAAATAGATTGCTTCGTGAGGAGCTATCTTACAATTGCAGTGAAATGAATGAGCTGCATGAGACGTTATACATCCAACTAAGCGCTCAACAGCTTCACATATATGCTAAGGTGATGCACGAGGTAACCCATAGAACAAAGGAGTTTTTCTTTATCTACGGCGCAAGAGGTACGGGAAAAACATTCATGTACAAGACAATAATGTCTCAAATACGTTCAAAAGGAGATATTGTCCTGGCAGTTGCATCCCCGAGTAAACAAACACCATTAATAAACAACGCAAAAAACTCAATTAAAATTAACTAGATTAACACAAAGTGACATTGATGTGCAGGAATAGCGTCACTTCTTTTAGAAGGAGGAAGAACAATTCATAGCAGGTTCCTCATCCCAATCGAGCTACTTGACAACAGTACATGTGGAATCAAACAAAATATACACCTAGCTCAATTATTGCATGAGGTGAAGCTGATTATATGGGATGAGGCACCAATGACGCATAGACATGCGTTCGAGGCCTTGAACAGAACTTTACATGATATTTTGGGATTGAAGGATGAACGCAAAAGAGATAAACTCTTTGGAGGAGTAATTGTAGTTCTAGGGGGAGATTTCAGACAAATCCTACGCGTTATCACAAAGGGAAAACGACAAGACATTGTCGAGGATTCTATTAACAACTCAACATTGTGGGACAAATGTCAACTATTTATGTTAAGCAAAAATATGTGCGTCAAATCTATGAACGAAGATGGTACAATAGATTTTGAACGACAACAGTTCACTGAATGGATAAAAAAATGTAGGAGATGGAAATGCACCAGCCATAACCTTGCAAGATGAGGGAGAGGAATCATGGATAGAAATCCCCAAAAGATTCATTCTTCAACCAAGCTTAAATCCAATTGAGCAACTACTAGACACAGTCTTCCCCAATTATCATAATAACGGAAAAAAATCCGTCATACTTACAAGACCGTGCTATACTGACACCTTTGAATGAGGATGCGGATCAAATAAACGACTATATGTTCAAAAAGATCAAAGGCCTAATGAAGACTTACAAAAGTGCGGACGACATATGCATGGCGTCCACCAATGTCGCTGAACAAGAACACATGTTCCCACATGAGTTCTTAAACCCTCTTGATTTTCCAGGTACCATTTAAATTTTTTCAGAAAAATTAATCATTTGCCTATAAAGAGTAATCGTGTCGTTAGCAAACGGCTAACATAAACTTATGAAAAAGACCTAACACATTGTAAAATTAATAACACGAATCCCTCCACATGTCCTGCATCTAAAGGTCGGCCTACCGGTAATGCTCCTAAGAAATGTAAATTCAAGCCAAGGTTTGTGTAATGAGACCCGTTTGCTAATAACCAAATTAGGCTCTTGGGTTGTAGAAGCTCTTATCATAACAGGCACTTGCGTTGGAAAAAAGGTATTGTTACCCAAAATTACCTTATCATCAACCCAGAGTAAATGGTCATTCGTAATGAAGCGGCGATAGTTTCCCCTAAAGTCATGCTTTGCAATGACAATGAATAAGAGCCAGGGTCAGTCATTGAAGAATGTGGGGTTATATCTACCCAAACCAGTCTTCTGCCATGGACAGTTGTATGTCGCAATTTCAAGAGTAAGGGACCCCAAAGGACTGAAAAATACTTTTACTAAATACGGGTAACTAGCGAGAGAACCGCACAAGGAATATTATTTTCAAAGAAGCTTTCAACAATCTTAATGTTGTACCCTTTTTAAGTGATTAATATGCGACAAAACAATAAATTAAAAGGGTCGATCTGACATATTTTAATCCTGGCCTATATATACAAACAACGCATATAAAACGTAGCTTGATAGAGATGATTAAAGATCAATCAACGGAATACAGGACGATCATGAAGGCAGACACATAAAGTGAAAAAAATCAATTTAAACAAATACAAAATGAATAAAGCACAACCACAGTCAGCTACAAAACAAGACAAATAAAAATAAACAACAAAACTTAAAAACAAACAGCAGACGAAATCATAAATCAATGCTTCATCATTTCATGTTTAAATTTTATCAATACTACGCCTTTTTAATTTGGCACTACTATGTTTAGCATATTCTATACCTTGCTAATGTTGTTTAAAAGAAAATATAACAACAAATGATGTTAACAAACACGAGGAACAAATTAAAAATGTCCTATACTGCCACATTAAAAGAACAAGAGAACATACCAAGAAAAACCATTTATATTTTAATGTGTGTAAATAATTACAATATGGTATGTTAAAATGTATCTCCAAAAATAGTGTCTCCTAAGATTAATATAAAAGCTATATGTCCTAACATTTTTACACATACAAATATACATGAAACAAACATACCAGTCTAATCTAAAAATAAAGTTGTGTGCATAAGATTTTAATAACCTTAATTAAAAAGTTCAGCCACAACAGTTTACACTGTAACTTTAACCTAGCAATGAACCGCCGCATCTTCCACGTGGAAATCGAAGACACACAAACAACAACAAAAGTAACATGTAGCAACATCAAAACGTACCAGTCCACAAGGGCAATATTGTTTTGAAGGAGGATATTTCTCACGGTAAAACGGTTTCTCTGAATAAAGAATAATTTTTTTATTATTATTACCAAACACCCAACGACACAAATAATGGCATTAAAGTGTTCAATAACACCTCATATAAATAAAAACGTTTCATACCAATTTTAAAAGGAAAATTAATTTCGGGAAAAACTGAAACATTAAAGACAAATGTAGACTACACGCAAATACAACCATATAAAATGCAAGTTCACCGTACACAAATGATTGCTACGAGGAACCGATATCAAAAACCGAAGGAAAAAGAGGATTACAGAACTCAAGAAACCGAAGGTGAAGAATATATCACTCACATTTTAATGTAATTTCATGTCTATCACATTCAGAAAAAATCACCAATGAAGACGACGTTGTCACAAGTACACGACACTACAAAGTCACTACAAAGCAAACAATACACAGTCCAGGAAAGAAGACATGACAGACGACACATAAATTACAACAACAACCCGAAGAAGAGATATAATATCAACAGGTAGTTGTATTTCAACATAAGAACCAAAACCAAAAACATTAACAACTAAGCAAAATGTGAGTGTTAAAGAATAATAAAATGGCAAAAGACAAAGAAACTTATATCACAAACTATATATTAAATTGGAAGATGTCAAAAGTATGCAAGTTGTGTAGCGCGAAAGGGTTGCAACAATGGAGGGATTATCCTGCCAAATATGAAAACAAATCCAGCAATCCTTGATTAACTACTACATGCATGATCGGAACAAGCAAAGTCATTCAAAAAAAAACATCTGCACGTATAACTCTATGTTTTCTATGAACAGGTGTGATGGTTGGCTTCAAGACCCACCACAGAAGACTGATACAATGCATCAATTAAAATTGTATGGTGAGTTTTACCACATATGTAGACCATGACTATTGTTGGATGATGAATGGGAGAAAAATCCTAAAGACCAGTGTCACAAAGAAACGAACGCATGGACCGGAAATTTAATAATCCAACAAAACAAAAACCATGCAATGGACAATGATATAAATACAGAAATCTACGATAGTTAATAATCATAGACTCATATTTTGGAAAAAGAAAACATTAACATACCAAAATTAATAGTCTAAACGAATCAAATGAAAACACATACGATGGCATTTATTATTAAAAATTATAAGGAACTTACACATTTTCATAACATTATGGAATTGAGAATAGTTGGACCAAAGAAACAATCACCTATATACGACACCATATGACCATAACCTATGTTATAACCACATATTTTCAATATATGAGCTAAATAAAATGCAACAAAAAGATAAGTAGAGGTGAATTAAATAAGTTTTAAAAACAAAAGAAACACCCAAATTAACCTAATGCGGTTTTAACTATTAAAGAGTTGGAAAATTATGTGCCTCTACTACAAACTGTGTAATCATTTATATACATACAGTAACATATCATATGAATTGGCAGACACACAATCGTAATATCGTAACCAAATATCAGTAGTTTATTCATGGTCAAACAACAAAAATTAGTGATGTTGTTGAATGTACACATCAGGGTAGACAACCCACACATGTAAACTAAACAAAAAAAATTCGTAGATTGGCAGTGCCCCGCCTATAGCAAGGGTAGCAACTGCTAGACCGAGATTAATTGAAGTGTTAGAAAGAAGAAAATTACAAACACAAGAAAACATGGGGAACAAACATAAGGAAAGATAAATAAGAAACAAAACAACTACGAACATAACCATCAACAATACACAGACATAACAGGTAAAACACTAATGATACTACGGCCGTGCGTAGCACGGCCTATAGTCCACTAGTATATATAAAAATTGTTGGGTTTAATGAAGTAATGACAATTTGTACCTAATAAATGTTAATATTTTAAAAAAAATTTATCTTAATTATTTATTTTATTATATGCAAATTTCATCACTAACTAAGCACACATTGTCTTCGTCCCCTTCCTCTACCACAACCTTCAAACTCATTTTCATCTAATCATGTTCGTCAATCCATTCGTTTAATCCCGACGCCCCCCTTTTTCTCCATTTAAAAATTAAGATGAGTTAATTAGATATTTTTAATCTATCTATATTACATATATTTATCTATATCTATATAAAAATTGATGGATTTGACAAAGTAATGTCAATTCGTACCGCGCCACCGTAATTAATCAATTGGGCCTAATTGGGTTGTTGGGTTAAATTTGATTCATCGATTAGGTTTTATTTATTCCGTTGATATTCAACCCTTTTTCTTCTCTTTAGTATTTCATCTTCCCACTTGATTGCTGAATCGAAGGATGTTATACTTAGGGTTTTTTTGGTATAAATATGTCTTGCCTATTGCAGTATCCAAACGCCTTTTTGAGTTTTTCATCATTGATTTCGATTATAACCATCATTGCAATAATTGTATTTGCATTTTACGCGTTTGTAGAATTGTATTATATCATCGCTCACCCATTTTAAATATAGGGCCTATTTAATGACTAACCGCAAACAGAAAATCGTGATTTTCTCGCACGAAGCGCGGGGTTTCGGATCTAGTATACTATAAAGATGACGTTTTGTTTAAGCATTAATGGTGTTTAGTGGTGTATTTAGATCCGTGAATTGAGTTGTGGTGTGTGACAGTTACGGACCCGGTTTAGCTCATTCTCCTTTTCCCAATTGTGGACCCGGTTTAGTTCAAACTCTTTTTCCCAGCAATTGACATGTATTATGAAACTAATAAAGTATCCATGTTAATTTTATAAAGTAATTTTAAAAAGGGTATAGAAATTCTAAAAAGTAAATCAAAACATACTTAATATGTGATTGGATAACAAAAGGTTTACGAGTATTCTAAATGGTGTACCTCTTCAATGAAATTTATGCCTCCATTTATAGTAAACATCAAGTCTGGGAAGTCACGCAACAGACCAAAGTTATAATTATCTCTGCACGATAGTCAATTCAAGAAATGTGTATTTGATTTGAATTTCTCCAGAATTTTCTTTGTGTTTGAATTGTTGAAATTTAAATTATAGATAGTAGATCATATACTTCAGTGGATGAATTGTTCGGTTTTGAGCAGGACTAAGCCCCTCCAAAATTTCCTTTCTTGAGTGTAAGATGAAGTATTTGGTTGTGGAAGTTGAGCAGTTGACATGCATTATGAAACTAATAAACCATCCATGTTAATTTTATAAAGTAATTTTCAAGGTCATGAGTATGCATATGTTTTCTCTCTGCCTAAGTCTTATTTTGACGACTATACATGTTTTTGGACTTAAGGTCGTTTGTGAATGTTGGATTTGCAAATACATCGAAGAAAAAAGAACATCACGCTCTAGGTTTGTTGAGTGTCCATTCCTACGCACATGTAACCTAGAAACAAAATCAATAACACTCACACACCCAACACAAAAATAAAAACCAAGGAAACACATGTACTTGTAAGTACAGAAGAAATTCTCTTGTCTATCAAAATATAGAGCTAAAAGCAAAATTCTTCATTTCTCTTTCCCTCTTTACACCTTTGTTACAGAGGAATTCACGCCAGTTGAAGTACGAAAGTAGAGCATAACGAAAACAATCACAAACACAACAAGTGTGTCTGACCAATAATACAACAAATTTTACTATAAAAAAACCATATATGATCAAAACCACTAACATTAGAAATACAAAATTAAGCCAAACAATGTAGCACAGGGGCCGTGCATCGCACGACCTCCGTAGGGCTAGTTAAGCACAAAACATTAACCACAATCAAACAATTTCTTTGGTTTCCTTATTCGCCAATCAGAAATTAATGTCGATCTCACAATCATTTATGAGACGCGTTTAATTTGGAACAACTTGCTAGTTGCTACAGGTTCACACTTGAGCAATTTTATACGCCAAAATTACTAATTTGCCAATTTGCCAATTTGCCAATTTGCCAATTTGCCAATTTGCCATTTACAAACACAACTCCAGATGCCCAAGTCTAAAAATTACACGATGAAACGTATTAAAATGCAAGCAATAATATTGAAGGCTAAACAATTCACAATCTCGTGGGCATTTCATATCTAACAAATTTGGCACCATCTATTTATCTCATGATCAAACAACACTGTCCTTAACAAACCCTCTAGAGACTAAAAACCCACAACTTAAAAAACAATTGTACCGAAAACAAAGAATTTAAAGAACTAACAATAGAATCCATGACCAACACATAACAAAAGAATCTCCCTAAACATCTGGATGCACGGCCTCTACGTCGCCTTCCTCCTGTTCATTCTCCCCGGACAGATCCTCGAGCGACTTCCCGTTGGACTCGGGCACCATAAACGTGCAAAAGAATCCAGCCGCGCAAATCCCTCCAAGAATCATCAACGAGTTTCTGACTCCAATACCAGCCGGGTAGCCCGCATCAGTCAAAGCCGGGTCAGTATTCTGAGCCAAGTACAGAAACCCGAAAGCACCAACAATCGCTCCAGCCTTTCCTGCAGCAGATGAGATTCCATGACATGTCGACCTTAGCCTGGCCGGAAAGATCTCAGCAGGGACAACAAAAGTTGTAGCATTGGGCCCGAAATTGGCGAAGAAGAAGGTGAGTCCATACATGACTATGAAGGCGAGATGGTTGCCCGGTGTGGTCCAGTGATGGTAAGGAATGGCGAGGGCGAACATGAAAACTGTCATGAAAGCAAATCCCATGAGCTGAATGTAGAATCTTCCCATCCTGTCGATTAAGGCGACTGTGAACCAGTATCCCGGGACGGTCCCACAAAGAGCGATCAACGTCTGGGCCCGCGCCACCTTGTAAAGCTCGTCTAAGGCGCTCATGGTGTTGGCCTTGGGGAGCCAACCGACCGCGCTGAAGATGTCCTTTTGGAACAGATTCTGGCTGTAGAAGGCAATGTCCAGGAGGAACCATGTTGTGGTTGTACCGAGCAAGTGTTTGCCGTGTCGTTTCAGGAATTGCTTTGAGAATAACCCGAATTCTTTCTTTGCTGGAGTGTCGGGCTTCTGCTCCTCGACGATCTCAACTTGGAGGACTTTGGACATGTCGCTTGCAGCTTGTTGGGTGTTTTTGGCGACTAAGGCGGTGTAACGAGCTGTCTCTGGCATCTTCATGCGCCAGTAGTAGGTCATGAGGGCAGGGAGGGCGCCGAACATGAGGATTATACGCCATACGTAGTCGGCTTGTGGGACAGTTGAGGCTGCACCAACAGCACTGAATGGCTCTGATGGGAAGGCGGATTTGAAGGCTGTTGAGACTATCAGGGCAATGATACCTCCTGTCAAGTTTCCAAATCCTTGCATTGCGAATACAGCAGCTATGAACGCACCACGCGTCTTCTTGTTTGCGTACTCAGACATGATTGTTGCTGAAAGTGGGTAGTCTCCTCCTATACCAAAACCCAGCCAGAATCTGTAGTGCAACCAAAACCAATCAGAAATTATAATCTTCAGATGAAACACAAAACCACACAGCATTTATATCACAATTTTTCTGACCTGAAGAAGCAGAGGGTAGCCATGACAGATTTAGGGGTACTACCAAAGGAGAGGCCAGAGGCAACAGAGCAGAGGACCATGATCATGAGTGTCATACCATAGACTCTTTTCCTGCCCATTTTGTCACCGAGCCAACCGAAGAAGAGCTGACCAGTGAGGGTGCCGCAGAAGGCGACACCATTGACAGCAGCCGAGACATTAGGAGGGAGGGTCCCGGGCTTGTTGGCGGTAGTGTAGTAGATGCGACCGAGGAGCTTGGTGACTAAAGATATGCTGAACAGATCATAGGCATCAGTGAAGAAGCCCATTCCAGCAACTACAATTGCTGTGAAGTGGTACCATTGGGTCTTGGCTGCATCTAGTGCAGTCAGCACTTGCAGCTGTTCCTTTGCCATTGCTCACACTCTGTTCAACAAAATTAGGGACTTAAATCACTAAACAAATCACACAGAGAAACATCAGATATTTCAACAAGTTCAGCTTTTTCTTTCCGGCTTGCATTATGGGCATTAAAAATATGATGGCGACCTTGAAAGTGACATAATCCTAAGTAAGGTTATTGTTGACCCCACAAAGATGAAAACAAACCAAACTAAAACCATATTTGTACTTATGCAGAAAATAAATTATATAATATGATCACAAGATGTCACTGAAGAACAAAAGGAGAAGAAGGGGCCCTTCAGATTCTTTTCGAATTACTGTTGATCACTCAAACACTAATATTCAGTAAGATTACTTGTATAACAACACAAATAGAGAATATCAAAGACTCCAATTCTACAATTACTTTGGTATGCTTACTAGGAAAGTAGATGCCGTATCAGAATTCGTTTATTATGATTCCAAACTGTCAAAATCGCCACCAGAAAGCAACAAAAGAACGCAAAAATAACGAATTCCAAATCAATTATGTCATGGCGGTCAAGATCAACAAACAGAAGTAAAAGTTGTAGATGAAAAAGAACAGGTCGACACTTAGATGATCACTTTTTGAAGAAATACACCAGGAAATTGAAAGAAGAAAACAATTTGAAACGAACAAGTAGAAAAAACAGAAAGAAGAGTGTATGATGGAGTAGTAATAGAATACCTTGGAAGAGAGCGAACCCTAGAAAGTAGGATCGATAGCGAAGATTCGAGTGATTTGGAGGATTTGGAGGATGAGGGAGGAGGAGAGAATGTATATATAAGGGCCGTTAAGGCTATCTTTTTCAACACTGCCTCAGCATATTCTCTTGCTGTTGCAATATACTGATTTTGTTTTTTTATCTTTACGGAAAATTTGCCAGCTGCCTTGTTTTCTATTGAATTTTTCAGATCCTGATACTATTTATTTCCTTAATAATTCTTTTTATCCACGCGATACTCACCCCAAAAATTTATCTCTAATAATTACCAGGGATAAATAAGGGTTGTTGGAGCCCAGAAATTGCGATCACACGACACAACACTTCGCGTGACGCAGGGCGTCTGGACAATCAACTTATACGTAACACACCACATCTTCTTCTTCCTCAAGACCAACCTTATTCTCGACACCTATGACACCTGCGTAGCCAAACCGAGAAGGAGTCCGGTTTCGGCTCTTTTACGCTCCAATAAGAAGGATCAACACACAACCAGAGACGTCGAAACAACGCAAGTGTATATGAAGGTAGGGAGAAACAAAGTGAAGGAAAAAGAGAGTAATATGTCAATTAAAACGTTCCACGTTCCAAGCTTACAATAAACCGAATAGTTCAGAAAATGCACATAACAACATTAAAAGCTTGATAGCAAAACTACGAGTAGTAAAACAAAGTGCTACACGTCCAAACTCTTCAAGGAAGTGAATGTTTCGTAAGATTGAAGCTTAGGCTCGCTCTTGTGTTTTTCTCACTGCCAAGAGGAAGGTGAAGCGTTTTTCTCTTTGTAAAAGATCCCCTTTTCTTATCCATTGGGTTGCGTTTTTATACTACCAACAGGGACCCACGCGAGTCAATTACCGATTTGTCCCTCGATACTTAATCTCGTTGTATCCTCTTACTGGGCTTCACCTGTTTATGAGCCGCTTTATTCTTCTGGGCTGACTTCTTGGACCGACCCGGCTCGCGTTATATGGGCCTAATCCAATTTCCTATGGGCCTCGCGAGCCCATCGAGAACCGGCTCCAACATCCAGCCCCCCAAGCTTTTACGCTGGATAGCTTAAGGCTTGGGCCTGTCTTCTTGAAGTCATCTAAGTGTCGACCTGTTCTTTTTCATCTACAACTTTTACTTCTGTTTGTTGATCTTGACCGCCATGACATAATTGATTTGGAATTCGTTATTTTTGCGTTCTTTTGTTGCTTTCTGGTGGCGATTTTGACAGTTTGGAATCATAATAAACGAATTCTGATACGGCATCTACTTTCCTAGTAAGCATACCAAAGTAATTGTAGAATTGGAGTCTTTGATATTCTCTATTTGTGTTGTTATACAAGTAATCTTACTGAATATTAGTGTTTGAGTGATCAACAGTAATTCGAAAAGAATCTGAAGGGCCCCTTCTTCTCCTTTTGTTCTTCAGTGACATCTTGTGATCATATTATATAATTTATTTTCTGCATAAGTACAAATATGGTTTTAGTTTGGTTTGTTTTCATCTTTGTGGGGTCAACAATAACCTTACTTCGCATGATTCCGTCGCGTGCTAGGGTCGCGTGTATTTCGGCCATGTTTCTCTGGGCGACGTTTTGAATTCAAAAAACCCTTACGAATTCCCGCGCTGAGCGCATTCCGTCCACGTGTTGTCTTCTTATTGCACCTTCTTCCCCCCGATTTTTCCTTATTTATACTCGTCTTCGTCTTCCTCTTTTCCCTTCCGCCACAACTTCCATTTTCTCTGCAAAACCGTAATCTTGCTCTCTTCGCCGGTGCTCTCCTTCCTTCTCCACTGCCATCTTCGCCGTCGTTCTCAGTCGATTCTCCATGGCAGGTTAGTCTTCCGCTCTCCTTTCCCTTTTCTACTTCGTTTTTCTTGATTTTAGGGCTTCAATTGTCGCTCAATTTCTTCCCGCTCACCTGTCATCAGAAATTCCGCTTGGACTTTTCGAATTGAAAGGCTTCCGAAAGTCATTGGGTGTTTTTTGTGTCGAATTCCCCTTTCGAATCTCATTTCTCAATGCGTTTGTTTGGAAAAAGGCGTGTTTTGGTCAATTTCTGCCATTTTCGACCTTTGTAATGTTCTTCGTGTTCTTGGGCTTGGTCCACTCTGACGTCGTTTTAGCTTCTCTTTTGATTCTTCGAGTTTCAGCTTTTCCAGGGATTTCTTGTTTGTTTATTTCCTGCAGACTCGCGTTAGTTTCCTTAGACACGCGTTGTTCCCAATTTTGATGCTCTCTTTTCCCTCTTTCCATCCCTGGAAAACTGAAATTTACTTTGCCTATGCTTTCAGGTAGCGATGATTTTTATGAACGCTCAGCTCGGGCTGAGTATTCGGGGCGCACTACGTCCGGATCCGAGGGGGGTTCTGGTGATCGCGAGCCAAACTCTCGCAGACGATCTCGCGTTTCTAGGAAGTCTAAGTGGAGCAAAGCGAAGACGCCCAAAAGATCTAAAACCAGACTCCCGTCTCGCGTCATTCAAGAGCGAGCCGAGACCAATTATGGTCAATTCGCCAGCTTTTTCTCCCATAAGGGGTCTTTACCCCACTTAGTTATAGAGAAACCTTTTCTCGCGGACCCTGGCCGCATAAGTATCCTTACAAAGAGAATTACACATTCTCGCACCTTAATTCCCAACACTGCCCAACGTAGCAGTCTTAATTTTGATGATCTTCGTCGCCTCGCTACGCGATATCCCTTTCCTGAAGGGACCATCTTTGCCCTCCCCGACCTTGAAGGCACTTCTCTCGACCAGTATGGGTCTTTCTTCGCTTTGAGCAGGCAGTCTTTAGAAGCTGGCTTCCGCCTTCCTTGGACGTCCTTCCAGACTGAAGTAATGGCGGATTTAGGCTTCAGCCCTTCCCAGATGCATCCAAACTTCTGGAGCTCACTGATCGTTTACATCATGCGATGTCAGGACATTGGGATAGTTCCTAATACACCCCATTACGCTCTCATTAATTCGTATAAGAAGAACTCCCGCGAGGATGGGTTTTATACTGCTCAAGCCAAGACCCCTAGCGCCTTCCGATTGCCTTCGAAGATCGAGGGGTGGAAAACTTGTTGGTTTTTAGTCTGTCCTCCTCTTGGTTCTGAAATTTCTGTCCAAGTACGCGAGCCTAATGCGAGAAGGCCCCCCTGCTTTTTCCCAAAGGAGACTCGCGATAAATTCATTCGTGATTATAAGGATTACCCCGAAAAAGCAGTTCAAAAACGTTTTGAGTTGACAATCTCGGACTCTTTACTGGTTGCCAGGGGACTTAGTCTCAAGGCTCATGCTCTAGGTTTTTGTTCGTGTTTGTTTTGGCGCTCGCGTTTATTATTATTATTTACACTTTATGCTCACTTGTGGTGGTTTTTGCAGATGCTGATATGTTTGCCGATCTTCCGGACCTGGGGGGGTTGGTTTTTGACGAGTCGGGCTTGCTAACCATCGAGGCTCCTACTCGCGATGTTTCATCCGTTCCTGGCTCGACCCCTACTCCCCCAGCTGCTGTTTTGGAATCACCAGTGGAGCTTACGACGACGGTTTCTGAGGAGGTCCCTCTGGCCAAGAGATCTCGCGTAATTTCGGCTCGTGATAAGGGGAAACAGAAAGTTTCCGAGAAATGCCGCAAGAGGACGACGAAAGTGGAGTTTGTCTCCTCTCCAGAGCCTACTGACAATTCGGTCGCAAACCCCACTTTCATCCATGGTTTATCGGCGACGCGTGCTTTCTTTGAGACGATTCCGACTGTCTTCCCCCCCGAACCTAGCCTCTACGAGGAAGTTTCGGATAGGCCTGGTGGCCTGTCTAAACTTCTCTTTGCCGTAAGTCTCCTGCTTTTATCTATTTCTTGTTTCTTTGGGGTATTTTTAACCCTGGAGTGGGTCATTTTGCAGGGGATGAACATCATCGCGAGCGCAAGTCGGAGGGTGCTTGCTGCTGAAGACAAACTCAAGGAGCTGATGGACGAGGATCAGTCCATCCGCGATGCCAACAGAGCGGCCAAGTCTCGGCTTATGGGGGAAAAGAAAGCTTTGGAGGAGGAGCTTTCAAGAGCTAACGCGTTGCGGGAATCTAAAGACGCGAGGATAAAGGAGATGGAGGCCGAGCTCGCGTGCGAGAGGTCTAAAGATGCGAGGATAAAGGAGCTGGAAGCCCAACTCGCGTATGAGAGGTCCACCCACGTCAACATCGCTACTGAATACAATACGCAAGTGAACGACCTCAGACAGGAAAACGAGAAGCTTCATGCGATGATGTCTGAGAGAATCGCCTATGAGAGGAACATGGCGAAGGAGGAGTATTGCGGGGGATACCGCCAACGTGCTGGCGTCGACTTTTACAAAAATGCTGTCAACACGCTTCTCCTTTGCATGGTAAAGGTTCAGATGCGAAAATTCAAAGTCAAAGATTTCCCCTTCAACGCTCAGGACTTATGTGGTTTTTCCACTGACCTTCCCGAGTACCAGCCCCCGTTGCCGGGAACTTTCATTGACGATGGGGAGACTCCACTCGAGGCTTGGGGAGTAACGCGTCTCGCGCCTGAGAGAGGCATTGTTAAAGGTAAAGAGAATCAGGTCCCCAGGCCCCCTCTCCCGAAGATGGTCGTTCCCCCTTCGCTCGAGAGGCCAGAACCTGTTCCTCGCACGCTACCGAGCCCTCCTTCTCCGACCCTCTCTCCTCGCAAGAGAAAGGTATTCGCGTCCGATGCCCTTCTCGACACCATTCAGCCCTCGAAGCGTTCTTGTTTAGATCAAGCGGGGGGCTCAGGATCGCGGGTATCTGGTGTCCAAGACGTCGTGGATCTAGAGGCGGATAGTGTAGAGGACGCGGGGATTGCTCCTGAGTCTGTTGCCAAGTAATGTCCTGGTGGTCTTTTGAACAATGTTTTCTGTATCCGGAATTGGGATTTTTTGTAATCAACTTCTGTATATTTAATGTGGGTATGATTGTCGCGAGCTTTATGCTGTTTCTATATTTTTGGTTTTGCTTCTGTCTGCTTGTTTCGTATATACTTATCTCGCCTCGTTCCCCCCGTTTTGCGTTTCGGAAAAATGAGTAAGTTTGCGAAAAAAAGGAAAACGTAAAGAGATAAGTGTTTCATAGTTACGATCCCTCCTGTATAGTAAAAAGCAAAACTGGCCTGTTACATAATTTTGCGAGAGTAAGCATTGCAAACTTTTCTTCTGCTAACTATTGCATGATCTTTACACGCGAGTTCTCAGTGATGGTTGATACTCGCAGGATTCGTCTTGAGCTCTTGTTAGTCGCGGAGCAGTAGGATAGTTTTTCTTTGGTGTGGTTGTTGCGGAGAATTTCTGGCCTTTGTAGGTAACCTGGGCATGATGTTGCTCTTGCGGGGGATACCAAGCGCTGCACATGTAGAGAAGCATTCAGTTTTCGGTTTTTATTTTTAGGTAGTTAGAACTTTTGAAAGGCGGGTGAGTCATGATGCAAACCCGTCTATACTTTCGCGACCTGGGGGGGTTTTTTGGCCCAGCCCAGCCGTCTACGCTTTCGCGACCAGGGGGAGTTTTTTAGCTCAGCCCTGGAAGCTGGAAGCTTGACACGCGACCTGAGGGGGTTTTTTAGCCCAGCCCAGCCGTCTACGCTTTCGCGACCAGGGGTTTTTTTTTAGCTCAGCCCTGGAAGCTGGAAGCTTGACACGCGACCTGGGGGGGTTTTTTAGCCCAGCCCAGCCGTCTACGCTTTCGCGACCAGGGGGAGTTTTTTAGCTCAGCCCTGGAAGCTGGAAGCTTGACACGCGACCTGGGGGGGTGTTTTAGCCCAGCCCAGCCGTCTACGCTTTCGCGACCAGGGGGAGTTTTTTAGCTCAGCCCTGGAAGCTGGAAGCTTGACACGCGACCTGGGGGGTTTTTTTAGCCCAGCCCAGCCGTCTACGCTTTCGCGACCAGGGGGAGTTTTTTAGCTCAGCCCTGGAAGCTGGAAGCTTGACACGCGACCTGGGGGGTTTTTTTAGCCCAGCCCAGCGAAGCAGCCCTACGACTTGTCTTTCTAGTTGAAGCGCTACCTTTTAGGTGGATGAGCGTTGGTCGGCCTGGTTGTGATACTTATTCCTTGGCAAGCTGGTTTACAACTTCCTGGTGTTGACCTTTGCTTATCGTGCTATAGTAATCGAATGCTTTAGTGCCTTAACGTAATTAGTATTGTGACCAAGGATGAGGGAAAATTTTGCTATTTCAAATTGTCAATGCGCACCTGAGTTTTGTGGGAGGATTAGGCATAGAAGCGACGAAGTCGCATCACGTTCCAGGAGTTGGCAATGTGATTTCCAGAGTGGTCCTTGAGGCGATATGCCCCGGGCGCGACTTCGCGATCTATAATGTAAGGTCCTTCCCAGTTGGGGTCGAGCTTTCCTCCTTTTGTTCTACGGAGCACGAGGTCTCCTCTGGCAAATCCCCTCAACTTTACGTGCTTGTTGTAATACTTCGCGACGCTGGCTTTATGATTGGCCGCTCTGATAATTGCCAAGTCGCGAGTCTCTTCCCGCATCTGCAACTCTAGCTGCATTTTTTCGTCATTGTCATTTGGACTGTACTGAATCACGCGGTTCGTGGGCACAATGAACTCGACTGGTACTGTGGCTTCTATTCCATAAGCGAGAGCAAAAGGTGTTTCCCCAGTTGCTTTTTTCACCGTGGTTCTGTTTGCCCAGAGTACTAGAGGTAACACTTCGGCCCACATGCCTTTGGAGCCTTCTAGCCATCTTTTCAGGTCCATGACAATACTCTTGTTCACTGCTTCTACCTGGCCATTGCAATGCGGGTGAGCGACTGAAGCAATTCTCAAAGTGATCCCTATGTCTCTGCACCATGTAAACAACTGCGGCGAATTGAATTGCGGTCCCCTGTCGGTTACGATCTCGTGAGGGAGGCCATATCTGCAAATGATGTTTCTCCAAAGGAACTTTTTAACTGCCGGGACGGTAGTGCTCGCGAGAGCTTCGGCTTCGATCCATTTGGTGAAATAATCAACTGCTACAATGATGTACTCTAGTTGACCAGGCGCTTTTGGTTTGAAAGGTCCTAATAGATCTAGTCCCCACATCGCGAAGGGACAAGGGCATGACATTATCTGCAACTCCACACCTGGTTGATGAGATGCTGGGGCAAAGTACTGGCACGGCTTACAGTTCTGAGACTCGCGTTGTGCATCTTGCTTCATGGTTGGCCAGAAACTTCCCTGCCTTAATGCTTTATAGACCATTGGTCTCCAACCCGTGTGGGTTCCGCACAATCCTGCGTGAAGTTCCCTTATCAGCACGTCACTTTCTATCTTAGACAAACACTTGAGCTCGCGTGGTCCGTACCCCCTTTTGTAGAGTTCCCCACGACACATGTAGAAGCGTGCAGCCATGGAGACAAGTTTTCTCATTTCTTTCGGATCCGAGGGCCCTGTTCCGCTAGCAAGATATTGAATTATAGGGGTGCGCCAGTCGCTGACTGGCTCGTCTACCTCCATCAGTTCCACCTGATTGCTTACGGCGCTCTCAGACTTCACGAACCAGAAGTATGGGGCCTTTCCATCCTTGATAATGACAGTGGGACTCTCGCCGGGACGCTCCATATTCGCATACTGAGTTTGGGAACCTCGCTTCGCGAGTTCATCAGCTCGCGTGTTGTCCTCCCTTGATATCGCTTCAATCTCAAAATGTCCGAACAACGAAATCAAGGCTGCGGCCCTCGCATGATATCTGGGGAGATTGCCTGTTCGGGCTTCGTAGGTCCATTGATCTGATTTACGACGATCTGAGAGTCGCTCAAGCATTTTACCACGTGAACACCTGCGTGAACGGCAGTTTCCAGTCCTGCGATGAGCGCTTCATACTCTGCTTCATTGTTAGTGGCCTTGAACCTTAGCGCAATCGCGTGATCTATTTTATCCCCAGCCGGGGATGTCAGGACGACTCCCGCTCCGCAACCATCTACGTTTGCTGACCCGTCGATGTGCATTACCCACGCGGGATGTTCTGGAGCTATAGCATCTTTTTCTAACTCTCTGAAACTTGTTTCAACTATGAAATTTGCTAAAGCTTGTGCTTTGATAGCGGGTCATGGTCTATAGACCACATCAAATTCTGTCATTTCAATGACCCATTTAGCGAGTCTTCCAGAGGTTGTTGGCTTACTCATGAAAGATGGGAGTGGTAAATCTGTCAATATTTCGATGGGGTGTGCATGGAAATAAGGTCGGAGTTTACGAGCGGCTGTTATCAACGCGAGCACTGCTTTCTCAATGGGCGAATATCTGGTCTCGGCCGACAGAAGTGCTTTACTGACGAAATAGATGGGGACCCGTTGTTCTTTCACTAACACCGCGCTAACTGCACGCGTACTTGCCGCGAGGTACAGCTGCAAGCCTTCACCAGGTATTGGTGACGCAAGGGTTGGGAGTTTTGCCAGATGCTCTTTAAGGCTCATAAATGCCCTTTCACACTCCTCAGTCCATTCGAAGCTTTTTGGTTTCCTTAGTATGTCAAAGAAGGGGAGGTTTCGCTCCGCGAGTTTTGCGCAAAACCTTCCTAAATAGTTAACCTTTCCCACAAACCTTTGGACATCGTGAATGGATCTTGGCGGTTGTAGATCTATTACGGCCTGGACCTTGTCTGGATTGACATCGATGCCGCGTGCACTGATCTGAAACCCAAGGAATTTGCCCTCGTTGACTCCGAAGACACATTTCTCTGGATTTAGACTCATACCGTACTTTCTCAGGGTTTCAAAAACCTCCGCCAGGTCGCGAGTGTGATCCGCTTGCTTTTTGCTCTTAACCACTATATCGTCAACATAGGCCTCTACAGTGTCACCTCTTTGGTCGCTAAAGATCATGTCCACCAGTCTCTGGAATGTAGCTCCTGCGTTTTTCAAACCGAACGGCATTACCTTATAGCAGAAGGTTCCTTTGTCTGTAATAAAAGCCGTGTGCCCCGAGTCGGCTGGGTTCATCATAACCTGATTATACCCAGAGTACGCGTCCAGGAAGCTCAGAGCTTCATGACCCGCGGTGGAGTCTACCAACTGGTCGATCGAAGGTAATGGGTAGCTGTCTTTGGGACATGCCTTATTGAGACCAGTGAAATCTACACACATGCGCCACTTCCCCGTCCCTTTGGGATTTTTTTCGACCATTACAACGTTTGACAGCCACGTCGGGTATTGCACTGGTCCGACAAACCCTGCTTTAATTAGCTTCGCGAGTTCTACCGCAGCTGCCGCGTTCTTTGGCCCAGCCTGTTTTCGTTTCTTCTGCCTGCGCGGCTTGACCTCCGGACTAATATTCAGGGAGTGGGTCATGACACTCGCTGGGATTCCTCTCAAATCCTTTGGTGTCCATGCGAACACATCCCGGGAGCGGGTGAGTAAGGTCTCAATCTCTTGTACAACTTTCTGATCCAGCTTCCCCCCTACATAGAGCTTCTCCTCTTTATTGGGGAAAGGAGTGATTATCTGTTTCTCAAACCAATCAAAATGCGGTTTGTGTCCCTCTACTTTTCCCTCAGTATCTTGCGGCCTGGGTGAGGCACGAACCTCTAACTCGGCTTCTTCAAGCACGCGTGGCAGTCCTGGAATAAATAACTGGTTGGCAAGCAAGGTCCTGGTAGTGCCCTTTTCGGATGAAACGTAGCAGATACGACTTTCCTCTTGGTTTCCTCTCGCGACACCTACTCCTGTCAACGTTGGGAATTTTAAACAAAAATGACATATTGATACGACCGCTTCAAATCTGCACAGAGTCTCGCGTCCCAGTATCGCATTGTAGGAGGATGTTATTGGGATTACTACAAAATCTATCTTTTCTGATCTTTTTGATCCGGTCTCTTCGCCTAGGATGAGATCTAGGGTGACGACGCCCAGGGCCCTCACTCTGTCGCCCGCGAAACCCACCAGTGTGGTTTTAGTAGGCCTGAGTGTGGACTGATCAATCCCCATTTTCTCGAACGCGTCCCAATACAGTATATCGGCCGAGCTCCCTGTGTCCACGAGGATCCTTTTTACAAGCTTGGTTCCTATCTGAGCATGAATGACCAGTGGATCAGCGGCCTCGACTGCCCAGGTATCTACCTCCTTGTCACTGAAGACAAGCGTGTAAGACTCAGACTTCGACCTCGCGACACTATAGATTGGCTTTCCTTGAGGCTTGGGTGCGTTGTTAATAAGTCTATGCTCTCGCTTGCCCAGGGGAATGGGTTCATGGCGGCCTGCGATTGTGCCTATATGGCCGTCCATGCGAGGGAAGTTCTGGTGTGGGTGGCGATTAGGCCCCTGATTCTGGTCATTTCTTGCGGGGGTTTGCTGCCTTATCTCGTTCTGTACTTTTCTTCCTCTACCCCCTGCCCCCCTGTATGCGATGCCGCGACCTCCATCAACGTTTCCCCTTCGAGCAGTTAGGACTTCCTGCTCTCTTGGGTGATGATGTCGCGACCAACACTCCTCTGTAGAGTGAGTATTCACTCCGTGGTATTCACACCAGGTGGTTGGCCCGTGGCGGTCACGACCGCGATCCCCTCTCCTCTCAACCTCGCGTCGGTTATCCTGCTCGGCTACAAATTCTGCGAGTGAAATTGATTCTGATCGTGATTTTGGCCCCTGAACTGTCTTTGACCCTGATTCAGATCTTGAATTTGTAAACCGGGAACTCGCGAGTCAATCTGTTCCTTCCCCTGACTACCTTGATGGCGCTTATTCCCCCAGCTCTGGTTCTCTCTCTTCTGACCTTGAGCGGGCTTACTCTGATTATTCCCTTTCAGCGCGATACCTGAGTGTGCTTCCACATTAATCTCTGTGTATGCTCTTTCGAGCATGCCCTGGTAGTCCAAATCTTTCTTGCGGTATAGGTACTGCTTGAAGGAACTTCCATCAGTGAGTCCATCAAGGAACGCGACCCGAGCGGTCTTATCATGAAAATCTTCGGCCTCCAAGATCTTTTCCGTGAACCTCTTAACATAACCCTCCAGTGATTCATGTTGTCCTTGTTTGACACCCACTACTTCTTGCATTGTCACTTTTCTTTTCCTCGAGGATCCAAAGTGCAATAAGAAACTCTTCTCTAGATCAGCGAAACATTGGATGCTCCCTGATGGCTGGTTAAGCATCCAGGTCATGGCGGGTCCCGCAAGTGTGCCTGAGAAACCTTTGCACATCGTGGCCTCATCAGGGCACCTCGCGAGCATAGCATACTTGTAGCGCGCTAGGTGTTCGCTGGGATCCTCTTTACCATTGTACTCTTTGATAATAGGGAATCTGAAATTAGGCAGAGGGACTGACCTGACTATGTGCTCCGCGAAAGCAGTCGGGCCGAACAAGATGGACCGGTTGACAGACGGGTAGGCCTCAGAAGCCTGCCGCGGGTGGGTGGCCTGGTTGTAAAAAGGTTCCCCCTCGTACTGGCGGCGAGAGGGCCTTTGCTCGGCGCGAATCCCCTGCCCTCTTGCCTCGGTTCTTCCCCTTCCAGATTGGTTCTCCACGTAGCTCACAGGGGGTTGATTCAAATCAAACCTATCAGGGTGGCAAGGCCTCTCGCGCCCCTCGACCCTGGTCCTACGCGACTCGGAGACTCTATCGTCAGGTACGTGTTCAGCACTCCCTTCAGCGACTGATTGCTCTCGTCCGCTCTGATTCTGTTCGTGCTCGCGTGCCCTGGTCCTCGGATGCTCATGGTTTCCGCCTCTGTCCGCACTTTGTCCCATCGTTTGTAGGAAAGCGCGATACTGTACCAGTGCGGGCCCTACCAGAACAATCTCTTCCTCATGCACGTGTGAAAGAGGTGCTCGCGAGCTATTTACGTCTTGTGTTCTCGTCTGGGGAGGGGTGTTTCCGCTTCTTTCGCCGCTAGTATTCATCTTCTCAGGCAGTTAACTATTAGGGATACGCGAGTAATCCGAGTATATGTAGTAAGCCTTACTTGTGCGAGGAGGTCCCCACGGTCGGCGCCAGTGTTGGAGCCCAGAAATTGCGATCACGCGACACAACACTTCGCGTGACGCAGGGCGTCTGGACAATCAACTTATATGTAACACACCACGTCTTCTTCTTCCTCAAGACCAACCTTATTCTCGACACCTATGACACCTGCGTAGCCAAACCGAGAAGGAGTCCAGTTTCGGCTCTTTTACGCTCCAATAAGAAGGATCAACACACAACCAGAGACGTCGAAACAACGCAAGTGTATATGAAGGTAGGGAGAAACAAAGTGAAGGAAAAAGAGAGTAATATGTCAATTAAAACGTTCCACGTTCCAAGCTTACAATAAACCGAATAGTTCAGAAAATGCACATAACAACATTAAAAGCTTGATAGCAAAACTACGAGTAGTAAAACAAGTGCTACACGTCCAAACTCTTCAAGGAAGTGAATGTTTCGTAAGATTGAAGCTTAGGCTCGCTCTTGTGTTTTTCTCACTGCCAAGAGGAAGGTGAAGCGTTTTTCTCTTTGTAAAAGATCCCCTTTTCTTATCCATTGGGTTGCGTTTTTATACTACCAACAGGGACCCACGCGAGTCAATTACCGATTTGCCCCTCGATACTTAATCTCGTTGTATCCTCTTACTGGGCTTCACCTGTTTATGGGCCGCTTTATTCTTCTGGGCTGACTTCTTGGACCGACCCGGCTCGCGTTATATGGGCCTAATCCAATTCCCTATGGGTCTCGCGAGCCCATCGAGAACCGGCTCCAACAAGGGTAATTGTGGTGATATATTCACTACAATTATATTTATAATATATTAGTTAGATTTAAATAATTTATTTATCTTTGTTGATAATACATTGAAACGTAATTTGATGTTCATAAGTTTTATTTATATTATTCTAGGTCATTCTAGATCTTTGAATCCGTACGAAAATATATCTTATAATTTGAAATAAGATGTAATAATACTTACTCGAGTACTTACTAATTAATGTTATCTATATGATTACTAGACTTGTCATCGTTGGGTCGATTCGAAACGATCCGAAAAAAACTCGACTCAACCTGAATTTTCTTCACATATTTTATTCCATTTGAATTAAACAATAACAATTTATTTTATTAAATAATAATATAATAAAAATATTGTTTAAATTTTCTTTTCTTTTTTACAATAAAAAAAATCAAACATTTAAAACCCGATGAATTGACCCAAACCCGAACCCGACCAACCCGAAAACTTTATCGACTCGTTTACCAGGTCTACATATGATATAAGATGAAAAAGTAATTTCTGTAGTTTTATTAATAAATAATTTTATACAAATATCCAAATGATCACACACTTATCAATCTTTAAATATATCTTATCACCCAAATCCAAACTCATTAGCTTATATATTACATGAAATATGAAATATCTAATTTATGATTTAAATTTATTATACACCACGTATACAAGCAAGCTAAGTATCAATAGCTTTGTATAAATTAAGAAACAAGTACATATAAACATAGGGTTATGTTTTGGTGAGGATGAATCTTAAGAATTTTTTTCTGAAAGCATCTTTTTTTAGAAAAAATTCCCGACGTAGGCTCTTTTCAAAAGAAATTTTCAATATAGACACTTATGCCAGCTTCGGATTTTTTTTTATGTGTGAGAGACCAGCGTCTCTCGTCCGAAGCTGGTAATTTTTTTTTTGAATTTTTTATGTATAAGAGACGTTGGCTCGCCCATCGTCTCTTATACATGTTACTTTTTTTTTTTTTCCAAAAATTTTATTGTTTTAATTTGTCTTTTTTTAAGGCTGCGTATAAGAGACGCTGGTTCGACCAGCGTCTCTTATACGTTAAAACATACTTTTTTTTTTATATGAGACGCTGGTCGAACCAACGTCTCATATAAATGGTCTTTTTTTTATTTGAACATGTATAAGAGACGTTGGTCGAACCAGCGTCTCTTATACAGATTTTTATTTTTTAATTCCCCCGTGTAAAACCAGCGTCTCTTACAAGGCATTTGTTTAATTTTTTTTTTCAAAGTTTATATATATATATATATTATTATATATGACTTACTCGTGTTTGGATGACTCGTATGAGCTCGTTTGAAATCGGAATCGATCACGACCGATTTCGTTGGGTCCGTATTGATCCCAACTGTCACCAGATATGTCTCTCGCTCGATTCTGATTTCGAACGACCCCATACGAGCCACCCGAACACGCGTAAGTCTCGTGCGTACCTTCTACTGTAAATGGATATTTACAAATTCGTTCCTCCATATCAGGCGATGAGAGACATATCTGGTGAAAGCTGGGATCAATACGGACCCAACGAAACTGGTCGTAGTCAATTCCGATTCCGAACAAGCCCATACGAGCGATCCGAACAAGCGTAAATCTCGTGCATACCTTCTTTCACCAGTTCGGAATCGGAATTGATCACGACCAGTTTCGTTGGGTCCGTATTGATCCCAGATTTCACTAGATATGTCTCTCATCGCCTGATATGGAGGAACAAATTTGTAAATATCCATTTACAGTAGAAGGTACGCACGAGACTTACGCGTGTTCAAGTGGCTCGTATGGGATCGTTCGAAATCAGAATCGAGCGAGAGACATATCTGGTGAAAGCTGGGATCAATACGGACCCAACGAAATCGGTCGTGATCGATTCCGATTTCAAACGAGCTCATACGAGTCATCCAAACACGAGTAAGTCATATATAATAATATATATAAACTTTGAAAATAAATAAATTAAACAAATGCCTTGTATAAGGCGCTGGGTCTCCCAGCGCCTTATACAAATAATTTTTTTTTTAAAAACATTTTACGTGTTTTCAGCGTCTCTTACACGGGGGACCAGCGTCTCTTATACATGTTCAAATAAAAAAAAAGACCATTTATATGAGACGCTGGTTCGACCAACGTCTCATATAAATTTTTTGTTTTAATGTTTTAACGTATAAGAGACGCTGGTCGGGCCAGCATCTCTTATACATAAAAAATTCAAAAAAAAAATTACCAACTTCGGACGAGAGACGCTGGTAGAACCAGCGTCTCTCACACATAAAAAAAATCCGAAGCTGGCATAAGTGCCTATATTGGGAATTTCTTTTGAAAAGAGCCTACATCGGGAATTTTTTCTGAAAAAAAGCTCATTTCAGAAAAAAAATCTGAATCTTAAGGTGAGGAATAAGGACAATGAACACAAACATTGTTACGCATGAACACACACGTTATACTGTATGCACACATTTTCGCCAATGAACACACAATGTGACATGTGAACACACACTATGACATGCACATACTCTGGCGTATGAACACAAACATTATTACTGATGAACACACACATTATAATCAATGAACACAAAAGTGTCCTGAGTCTTAACCTAATAACTTATCCTCACCGGATCTTTTTCCATAAACATAAGTCATAAACAGTGATTTATGTTCGTATTAACTAAAAAGTGTAAATCTTATGAGAAATGCCCTTAAAATGAGAAATAAGAAGTGATCCTTCCTTTTTGAAGTTGACCGACATTGACCGTCCGTTGATCGATCGTTGATTTTTTTGAGGTCAATTTTTTTTTATAGGATTTTTTACCATTTCAATTTTTTTTGTGCTATGATTTATAAATAAAAATGTTATTCTTTGTAAGCAAAAATGCTTTGTTTGTTTTTGCTACCAATTTTGTTTTTGCTATAATTTATAAGCAAAAATGCTATGTTTTTTTCTACTAATTTTTTGTGCTGTGGAGCAAAAGTGCCATGGCTAGTAAGTTAAAGTGACATATTCTTTCTAGCAAAAGCGTAGCACATTTCACCTAGCATAAAGAATCACATATAGGCACAAACGTAGCACACTTCAATTAGCCGTAGAGAAGCACATATAGGCGAAAAGCGTAACACATTTCAGCCATAGAGAAGCACATCTAGGCAAAAAGCGTAGCAACTTACACCTAACTTAAAGAAGCACATATAGACAAAAGCGTAGCACACTTCAGCTAACCATAGAGAAGCACATATAGGCGAAAACGTAGCACATATCAACCATAGAGAAGCAGATCTAGGAAAAAAGCGTAGCATATTTCATCCATAGAAAATCACATCTAGGCAAAAAACGTAGCACATTTCACCTAGCATAGAGAAACAGATATAGGCAATAGCGTAGCACATTAATACAAATTTGTACTATAAGCTTGTTATTGTTTCTTATGGCATTAATACAAATCCAACCATCGCTTTGACAAACACCATCAACCTAATCTGTTCTTCGTAGAGTACAAATCATATCATTCATATGGTTGCGTGGTATAAAAATCCTCAGAACAGTTTTCAATCTCGCCTACCTTCGTAGATTACCTGATTCACCCTGATATATTTTCTCAGCCATGGATAGATTGTTAATGGTAGAATCAGAATTTCTTAAAGCAGTAATGGTATGGAATCTTTCTCTAAGAAAAACCCTAACGTTGCCCATATCCGACGCTATGAATGGCGCTGCAGCCTACAACCTAAAGAATCACTCATGAAGTCTATTTCAATTTCAAAGCCAGCGCAAGAGTTTTATCTTTACTCATGGTAATATATCTATCCATTTAAGTGGTACGTTATACTCTTTTGCAAAAAATGAAAAGTCAACCCCATTGAAAATTGCTTATCGTTGATGATCCTGTATATGACCTTGCTCTTACCTCTCTTATTGATTGTTGCTTTCTTGGGCTCTTTTATTGCTTGCTGCTTTCTTGGGCTGGTTGGATTGTCTAAACCTATGATGTTCGTATGACACTTCAAAGGAAACACAACATTATTATGTTCATAGACCTAGTTTTGACATTTGGTCAATAAAGTTTCTATGTATGAAAAGAAATGAGGAAATTTTGTTGCAATGTGGAAGTAAGATTTTGTGTTAGAATGACACTGAGGAACATGAAATTCCGTTGTTGGCAAAGAATAGGAAATATTTTAAGAAGAGAAACAGAGTCCACTAATTTTGATGGAGAAGTGCAATAAAGAGATATGCAATCTGATCATTTTCAGCCTCATCTCTCTGCGTAGCTATCTTGATTCACCCCTTTTCTCCTCAAAACCACCCCTGCTTTACAATGTGAAGGTATGACAATGGAATATTATCTCATCATTTGATGTATTATTCATGCTAGAATGTTGAAATTTTCCTCCAGACCTAACGGTGGCCAAGAGGTGCTTGATTATCTTTGATCTTGATCATGAGAGTGTGTTGGGGTGTCTTTTGGATGGATGATAGTCGATTATGGAGAGTAACAACGTAAGTCTTGGATATGGATGACGAGAATGAGTCGTCAAACTGGTTGGTGAAAGATTTGATGATGGTGATCGAAGTTCGAACGGTGAAATGTGTTTTAATCCACAATCATGTTATTCATATCAAATAACATACATTTTACTTTTACTTTTTGTATAAATTTAGATAATATATTACCTAGTTAATATGGATGTCATTATGTAGATAAAAATAAATTAAAAATATTTGAAAAAAATTATATTAAAAATTTATGCATTGTGAGAGTTATATAATATTTAACAAATAGATAAGTAATGTATTTTGTTATTGGGCCAGATGTAAACATTTAATTGGAAAAGTTGGGTGAATTGTGTAGGATGAGTAACATTGAAATGTTACTCACGTCGTGGTTCAAACAAAAAGGCTAACACTTTAATTTTTTTTACTTTTAAAAAAAAATCTATGTTACTCTCAATTATATGAATGCAGATGCTCTAAGAAACCAACAAATTGTCTCAAGAAAAAAATCTATGTAGAGAAAAATAAAAGCAAAAAAGTGACGAACACATAAAAAGTATACTGGGAAGTTTGGAATCTCCTCGATCAAAGAGTATCCAAGAATAAGAGCAAATCACGGACAAACGCCATATATTGTGATATTCATCTCCTTCAATTGTTTCATGGACAATAGAGTATCACCTTAATGATTACTAAATTAAAGTTCGACTCCCTTTTGTTAGTATATACAATGTTCGAGTTTTATCCCGACTCTGGTCAACTGAAAAACGGAGTTGGACTCCGTACGTTGTATCGAGCTGAAATAGGAGTTAGAGATGAAGTTGAATAAGAAGCTGGAGCTGAAGTTGAATATGTCAGCTTAATTTTCTGTAAAAAGCTATTTAAATATATGATACTGTAAGCTGAATTGATATTTATTAATGATAAAATTACGATAAATGACATTTAAATAAATACAAAAAATCCATAATATGCAAAATAAGAGGGTAGATGTAGATTAAAGTTTTAATTAAGTTACTTAAACTCCTTTACTATGGAGGGTGACATATTAAAAATTTAATCTACTTTAAGTTAGTCAAACTAGATGAATTAACTTTTACCAAACATGTTATGTCGAACACATTTGTTAGGTTTTTGGAGATGACACCACCTCCAATTGAGGATGTTTTGCCGATTGGGGAAATGTAACTTTGATTGCTTAATAAATTCAGTATGTTTGTGTTCGAGCATATTTTTGTTGTTGCTAGCATTGAAAGGAGTTTATAAACAAAGTATTTATTTGGCACACCCTAAAATTCTATTTGGCACACCTTTACTTTCGTCACGAAGGTATTTGGTCAGACTTTCGTCACGAAGGTATTTCAAAAGAGATTCGTCACGGAGAAACGAAGGACTTCCGTCACGAAGGTTGCCAGGAGTTCCGTCACGAAGGTATTGTGGAGTTCCGTCACGAACCTTTTTTTGAAAAAAAATAAAAAATTCAGAATGTTGTAGAGAATTTCAATACGAGTCCGTGCATATAAAATACGTCCAAAACGGACATCGTTTGCCTTTCCAAAAGCCCTAAAAACAAAATAGTCGTTTTCGTTAAGTTCGTAATATTTAAACATAATGCATAATTGTACTTTATAAGTAATAAACTATTGATATTAAATGATAATATATAATTATATTATATAAATTTAATTGCATGATTTTTAACTATAATTAATAATTATATAAGTTTTTGTTTTTACGAACTTAACGCATGCGACTGTTTTGTTTTTAGGGCTTTTGGAAGGGCAAACGATGTCCGTTTTGGACGTATTTTATATGCACGGACTCGTATTGAAATTCTCTACAACATTATGAATTTTTTATTTTTTGTCAAAAAAAGTTTCGTGACGGAACTCCTGGAAACCTTCGTGACGGAAGTCCTCCTTTTCTCCGTGACGAATCTCTTGTGAAATACCTTCGTGACGAAAGTCTGACCAAATACATTCGTGACGAAAGTAAGGGTGTGCCAAATAGAATTTTAGGGTGTGCCAAATAGTAAGCCCCTAAAAGCAAACCATTGAACCATATGGTTGAGATTATGGATAGTGGTGAAGAGATTATTGATTGTGGTGAGATTGTTTTTGGTGATGATGAGGTGGTTATTGGGAAAAACAATTCTTAAGTGGGGTTTTTTTTTTGGGGAAATATTCTCGAATTTAGCTCGTTTTAAAATAATTTTTTAAAATAGGCACGTTTTTCTGGTTTGGAGAAGTGAGACGATGGAGAGATGCCGTTTAAAACGGTGTCTCCAATCCGAAGGATACAGTTGAGTAATTTAGAGAATGATAAAGAGGAGCCTTAGGCTGATTGCTAGGGAAACTTTTCCTAATATGGTAAGATAAATAAGGAGACATTATCTCACAATATAAACTTCCTAATACAAAATATGGTAATGCATGATACCCCTCAAGTGGAGTGTATATTGATAACACTCAATTTGAATAGTAGACGAGAGAAGTCGGTTGAACTAAGAGGTTTAGTAAACAAGTAGGCAAGTTGATCATTTGTTCGGATGTGTCTTGTGTGAATGATACCTTGTTGAATCTCCTCCCGAATCACATGACAATCTATTTCAATGTGCTTTGTGCGTTTATGGAATATCGGGTTGGTAGCAATGTAGATGGTTGCTTTGTTATCACAAAAGATATTTGTTGGTTGTGAATGAGTGACATTAAGATATTTCAGTAGGATACACAACCAAGTTATTCCGCAACATGTGTTGGACATTGAACGACACTCTGCTTGGACACTTGAATGAGAGATTGTTCCTTTCTTTTAGTCATCGCACCCCTAAGAAAACGATGTAACCTATGGTGGATCGACGAGAGTCACGACATCGAGCCCAATTGGCATAGTAGACATTCAGTTGAAGGGGTTTGATGGATGGCATGAAGATGCCTTGTCCTGAGGTCCGCTTGATGTAGCGAAGAACATGGTGGGCTGCATTAAGGTGGTTTTGTCGTGGTGTGGCCTTGAATTGAGAAAGGATATGGACATTGTAGACGAGCTCCGGGCGTGTAATTTTGAGGTAGATGAAACTCCTGACGAGCTGACAATAAATGGATGGGTCTTGGAGGAGATCGCTTTCGGTGAGGGATAGATTTGCATCAAGTGGGACGGTGGTTGGCTTGGCCCCGAGGAAGTCGGTGTCATCGAGTATCTCTAATGCGTACTTACGTTGACATAGACTGATCCCGACTTTGTAACGGGTAACTTCAATGTCGAGAAAGAATTTGAGCGGACCCATGTCTTTGAGTTTCAATTGTTGGGCAAGGAATGTTTTTGTGGCTTCAATATTCTGCAAGTTAGTCTCAGTGACAATAATATCATCTACATAAAGTAAAAGGATACTGAACATACTTTTGTTATGTCGGATGAAGAGGGAATAACCAGCCCAAGATTGTCAAAATCCAACCTGTTTAAGGGAAGTTCAGAGCTTTAGGTACCATTCTCGAGAGATTTGCTTGAGTACATAAAGAGACTTTTGAAGTTTGCAAACTCTTGTATCTCCCCCTTTTAATGAAAGCTCGGTGGTAGTCTCATGTAAAAGTCTTCCAAAGATCATGATTAAGCAAAGCATTTTTGACGTCGAGTTGGTGTAGGTGTCACCCTTGGGATGAGGCCAAGCTTATGAGGACGCAAATGGTAGTAAGCTTTGCGATTGGGGCGAAGGTCTCTCGATAGTCCACCCCTTCAACTTGGGTATACCCTTTGGCAACAAGACGGACTTTGTATCGCTCGATTGTCCAGTCGGGTCGATATTTGATTTTATAAACTCATTTGCAACCTATAGGCCGTTTGTTAGGAGGAAGTGGTACTAGACTCCAAGTGATGTTATCTAGTAGGGCCTTGATTTCGTGAGCCATGGCATCCCTCCAATTTTTTGATCGATTGGCCTGTAAAATAGTTCTCGGTTCTTTCTCAAGCATAATGTTAGCATAAAAGTGTTTGTAATATGTAGAGAGTTTGTCATAAGATAAAACTTGAGCTAAAGGAAATGGTTTACTAGAGATAATGTAAATGTGCTAAGATAATGGATCAGACGAGTGAAATGGTAGAGTTACCTCAATATGGAAGTAGCGGAGGAGGGTGAATAGTTTTGTCGGGAAATACAGGGTGGATGTGGTGTTGGTGGCAGGTACGGGTGTAGGATTTAGTATTGACGTGGAGATTGGTTGTAGTGGGGTTTGCGGTAGTTGTTACAGTCGTATGAAGTGATACAGGTGCGGAGTTTGGTGGTGGTGTGGAAATTTCAGTGGTAGGTACGGTCGTAGAAATTAGTACAGGTGCGGAGATTGGTGGTGGTGTGCAAATTGCGGTGGTTGGTACGGTCTTAGAAGTTGATACGGATGCAGAGATTTTGGTGGCATGAGATTTGCAGTTGTCCTAATACATAACCCGATGGGTTGACCCGAACCCGTTCAACCCGAAAATTTTGTCAACCCGAACCTGTTTTCGACCCGAACCCGACCCGTTCGACCCGTTTGCCAGGTCTAGTCAAGTTCACTAAATGTAAGAATTTTTACCATATCATTATAAATTACCAATCAATATGATCGAGTATATATCCACGCTACTCCTAATTCCTAAATATATACTTACAAGCAGTGGCGGACTCAGGATATCCATCCAGTGGGGGTCTGTTTTGCCAAAAACAAAAATCATACTATACGAGAAAAAGAAATCCGACGTTACAATTTTTTTTTACATAAACTCTCTCAAGAACTATCTAGTCCATAAGAAAATTTCATTAACATAATAATTTATGAGATCATCTCTCAGTCGACATAAATCTTACAATAACATTTTTCGAGGTGTCATGTTCTGAAATCTCATAAGAACCTCTTTGATGCCAGTCAATCTAGCTAAATCTTTTTCAATGTAAAAAAACAAACAATCATTCATTAGATCATCTCCTAGTCGATTGCGTATTTGGAAGGAATAGATAAAGCCGAAATAAAATATATTAATTCCGATAAAAAAATATTTTTTATTTTTTTCAATTTATTTTAAAAAATTCAGTGGAGGCATAGGCCCCAACTGGTCCTTCCCTGGGTCCTCCAATGCTTACAAGTTATAGCGAGTGGGGAATTAACAACGGATAGTTATTATAGTTCGAAAAATAAAAGCTATACCTATTTTGTTGTCTCATTTCCCATGTTCAGAGACTTACTATTTCAGGAAAGATTTAGTTCAATTTTTGCTTGCGTTTTAGAACTTTCTATATTTTATAAGTTTCTAACTATGAAGTGATCTAGCCTTGCATGGTTTGGGCCGTCTTATTGGACTCTTGGCTATCAAGCCCAAGCTCGTTCAAACCCTAGCCCAAACCCCTGGCCGCCCACTCTTTCTCTTCTCTAGGTTTAGCTTGTTTTTCCTTTACATGGCCTAGAGCCTTCATCTTGTACTCTTATGTTTTGCTTAATCTAGTTGTCATTGTTGAGACGAAGTTATACCTCCATAATCTAGATTCAAGGTGTCAACCAATCCTTTAAATCTAATCCATTCACATATTCTTCTAATCTCTTTCTTCTACATCTCCTCCCTTTTCGTCTATATCTCCAAACTCTTTCACTTGTTCAAGCAACCTTGATCACCATCATCAACCCTTCACCAACCAACTTGACAAGTTCTCTTGTCATCTATATTACAGACTTTCGCTGCTACTTCCATCTCGATCAACCAACTTGACAAGTTCTAGACTCCAAGTGATGTTATCTAGTAGGGCCTTGATTTCGTGAGCCATGGCATCCCTCCAATTTTTGGATCGATTGGCCTGTAAAATAGTTCTCGGTTCTTTCTCAAGCATAATGAAGAATAAAAGTGTTTGTAATATGTAGAGAGTTTGTTATAAGATAAAACTTGAGATAAAGGAAATGGTTTACTAGAGATAATGTAAATGTGCTAAGATAATGGATCAGACGAGTGAAATGGTAGAGTTACCTCAATATGGAAGTAGCGGAGGAGGGTGAATGGTTTTGTCGGGAAATACAGGGTGGGGGTGGAGGTGGAGGTGGTGGTGGTGGTGTTGGTGTACTGGTGGCATGTACGGTGTAGGATTTAGTATTGACGTGGAGATTGGTTGCGGTGGGGTTTGCAGTAGTTGTTACGGTCGTATGAAGTGATACAGGTGCGGGGTTTGGTGGTGGTGTGGAAATTTTAGTGGTAGGTACAGTCGTAGAAATTAGTACAGGTGCGGAGATTGGTGGTGGTGTGAAAATTGCGGTCGTTGGTACGGTCTTAGAAGTTGATACGGGTGCGGAGATTTTGGTGGCATGAAATTTGCAGTTGTCCTAATACATAATATGATAATGCATGTCTAATAGTGAAATAAGGTGGCAATATATACATGAACCGGATTTTTGAGAGGTTAAATTATCTTCTTTTTTTGCTGCAATTATGCAGTTCTAAATTTCTAATTTGGAATTTTGTGCTAAGAGTTCAATTAACCCGTGATCAATCCTCTAATTGAAGGAAATTTTGAACTTTAACTTAATTACTTAAAGGGTTTGTCTAATGTATGTCTATGGACATACAATAAACAACTAAGAAGGGATATATATACACCTGGGTATCCTTACGCCGCGTAAGGATTCCAGGGCGATAAAACCTTTAGAAATACACAATCCTTACGTTACGTAAGAAATCCTTACGCAACGTAAGGATGTCTAGGGAGATAAATAACAATCGCCCTGAGCGATGAATAGTAACATCCTATATATAGGCCGTAGATGATACACCTTTCTAGAAAAATAAATAAACTCATCACAAAAAAAAGATATTGCATTATCAATATAATTATTTCATTTTTTAGTTATTTATTGAGTGGGCACCCAATAGAAAAATCCTTACTTAAATTAAATTAAGAGCATCATATAGTAAATTATTTTTAACAAATTAAACATCATAAACATTTTAAAAAAGAGACGAACATTCACGGGTCTAGCTAACACAATTTTTTCTATAAAAATCCAAACTTGACATCTATAATTGCCGGAAAACAAGTAGAGATGTGCACTCAATATATCTCATGCATTGCTAACTTCATGTTCAATAATTTGAGTACACATGAGACGTCGATCACTCCAAATCTCTACTATAAATACGTACGCATCAAGCCCTAAAAAGTTTCCACCACCATCCACACAAAATTCAAGATGGGCTCAAAATCCTAGCCTCAGTTGCCCTCTTGATTTGCTTCAACCTTGTATTCTTCACACTAGTGAGCTCCACAAATGTACCATGCCCACCTCCACTCTCAAAGCACCACCATAAAACTTGTCCTAGGGATGCCCTAAAGCTCGGGGTATGTGCCAACGTGTTGAACGACCTGATCAACCTCGTAGTTGGGGCCCCACCAAAGACGCCTTGTTGTCCACTCCTCGAAGGGTTGGTTGATCTTGAGGCGGCGGTTTGTCTATGTACTGCCATTAAAGCTAATGTGTTGGGGCTTAACCTAAACGTCCCGGTTTCTTTGAGCTTGTTGCTCAACTATTGTGGCAAGAAGTTGCCCTCTGGCTTTCAGTGCGCGCATAAATCGAGCTACTACTTATGTTTATCGTCTTTGTGAACTAATGTGTAGTATCTCTTCCCAATTGTTTGATTGTTTCGGTTTCTGTTGAAGTGGCGGTTCGATCTTGTGATTTCTTTTTTTATCGTTTGTCATTTTCAAGCGAGAATTAATGATTCGCTCAATCTCATGCTTCGATGCTTCATTTGTATGCGGAGAATATAATGCATGAATCATGTATTTGTTGTGTTGGAGCCGGTTCTCGATGGGCTCGCGAGGCCCAAAGGGAATCAGGTTAGGCCCATGGAACGCGAGCCGGATCAGTCCAAGAAGTCAGCCCAAAAGAATGAAAGCGGCCCATAAGCAGGTGAAGCCCAGAAAGAGGATTCGACGAGATTAGATATCAAGGGGCAAATCGGTAAGAAAAACACAGAAACGAGCCTAAGCTTCAATAGATGGAGAAAGGCAGATCATTACAGAAAGAAAAACGCTTCATCTTCCTCTCTCGAGTGAGAAAAACACAGAAACGAGCCTAAGCTTCAATCTTCCTAAACGACCTACTCCTTGAGGCGTTTGGACGAATAGCACTTGGTTTGTGACTCCCGGTGTTGCTATCGAGCTTTTAATGTTGAGATGAGTGATTTCTAAGGCCGTTCGGCTTATTGGTAACATAGAGCTCGAAACGTTTAAACTAACATTTTGAGCTCGCTCTTCCTTTACTTTACTTCTTCCTACACTCTCTTACATTTGCGTCACTTTGTCGTCTCTGGTTGCACATTTGTTTCTTGTCTAACTTGAGCGTCGGAAAGTCGAATCCGGAGACTCCCCCTCTTGGTTTGGTCGCGCAGATACTGCAGGTGTCAAGAACAAGGTTGGTCTTTAGGAAGAAGACGACGTGAATTGTTACATACAAGTTGTTTGTCCAGACTCGCAGAAGAGGTCTTCAGAATTCTTTCGAAGAACTGACGCTTTGTGTCTCGCGAAGTGTTGTGTCGCGAGACTGTAATTTCTGGGCTCAAACACTGGCGCCGACCGTGGGGACCTTTCTCGCACAAGTAAGGCTTACTACAAATATTCGCATATTTCTGATACTTAACCGCCTGAGAGGATGAATACTGGTGACGAGGGAAGTGACAACACCCCTCTCCAGACGAGAACACAACAAGATATAAATAGCTCGCGAGCACCTCTTCCGCGCGTGCAAGAGGAAGAGATTGTTCTGGTAGGGCCCGCGCTGGTTCAGTATCGCGCTTTCCTTCGGACGTTGGGGCAAAGTGCGGACAGGGGCCGGAACCAAGAGCAACCAAGGGTCGGGGCCCGCGAGCAGGAGCAGAATCAGGGCGAACGAGAACAACCAGTCGCTGAGGGGAGTGCTGAGCACGTACCCGACGACAGAATCTCAGTGTCACGTAGGCCCAGGGTCGAGGGACGCGAGAGGGCTTGTCACCCTGATAGGTTTGACTTGAATCAAGCCCCCATGAGCTACATAGAGAACCAATCTTGCAGAGGAAGAACCGAAACAAGGGGACATGGGATTCGCGCCGAACAAGGACCTTCTCGCCACCAGTATGGGGGGAACCTTATTACAACCAGACAACCTGCCCGCGGCAAGCTTACGAGGCCTACCCGTCCGTTAACCCGTCAGCCTTGTTCGGCCCGACTGCTTTCGCGGACCACATAGTCAGGTCAGTCCCTCTACCTAATTTCAGATTCCCTATCATCAAAGAATACAATGGCAAAGAAGATCCCAACGAACACCTAGCACGCTACAAGTATGCTATGCTCGCGAGGTGCCCTGATGAAGCCATGATGTGCAAAGGTTTCCCAGGCACACTCGCGGGTCCCGCCATGACCTGGATGCTTAACCAACCGTCAGGGAGCATTCATTTTTTCGCTGATCTAGAGAAGAGTTTCTTATTGCACTTTGGATCCTCAAGGAAAAGAAAAGTGACTATGCAAGAAGTAGTGGGTGTCAAGCAAGGACCACACAAATCACTAGAAGGTTATGTCAGGAGATTCTCGGAAAAGATCTTAGAAGCCGAAGACTTTCATGATAAGACCGCCAGGGTCGCGTTCCTGGACGGTCTCACAGATGGAAGCTCCTTCAAGCAATACCTATACCGCAAGAAAGATTTGGACTACCAGGGCATGCTCGAAAGAGCGTATACAGAGATTAACGTGGAAGCGCATTCAGGTTCCGCGTTGAAAGGGAAGAGTCAGAATAAGTTTGCTCAGGGTCAAAAGAGAGACAACCAGAGCTGGGGTAGCAAGCGCCATCAAAGTAGTCAGGGAAAAGAGCAGATCGACTCGCGAGTGCCCGGTTTGCAGATTCAAGATCAGAATCAGGGTCAAAAACAGTTCAGGGGCCAGAATCACGACCAGAACCAGTTTTACTCGCAAAATTTTGTAACCGAGCAGGGTAACTATCGCGAAGCTGAAAGAAGAGGGGATCACGGTCATGGTCGCCACGGGCCAACCGCATGGTGTGAGTACCACAAGGTGGGTACACACCCTACAGAAGAATGTAGGTCGCGACCTCACCACCCGAGAGAGCAAGAAGTCTTAACTACTCAGGGAGGAAATGGTGACGGAGGTCGCGGCAGCACAAAAAGGGGGGTAAGAGGTAGAGGAGGTAGAGAACAGAACAAGATAAGGCAGCAGACCCCCGCGAGAAATAACCGGAGTCAGGGTCCTAATCGCCACCCAAACCAGAGCTTCCCTCACATGGATGGCCATATAGGTACAATCGCAGGCCGCCATGAACCCGTTCCCCTAGGCAAACGAGAGCAAAGGCTCATTAACAACGCACCCAAGCCTCAGGGAATGCCAATCTATAGTATCGCGAGATCGAAGTCCGAGCCTTACACGCTTGCTTTCAACGACAAGGAGGTAGATACCTGGGCTGTCGAGGCCGCTGACCCACTGGTCATACATGCTCATATTGGAACCAAACTTGTAAGAAGGATCCTTGTCGACACAGGGAACTCGGCCGATATACTATACTGGGACGCGTTCGAGAAAATGGGGATTGATCAGGCTACACTCAGGCCTACTAAAACCACACTGGTAGGTTTCGCGGGTGACAGAGTGAGGGCCCTGGGCGTCGTCACCCTAGATCTCATCCTGGGCGAAGAGACCAGGTCAAGAAGATCAGAAAAAATAGATTTCGTAGTAATCCCAATAACATCCTCCTATAATGCGATACTGGGACGCGAGACTCTGTGCAAGTTTGAAGCAGTCGTGTCAATCTGTCATTTTTGCATAAAGTTCCCTACGTCGTCCGGAGTAGGGGTCGCGAGAGGAAACCAAGAGAAAAGCCGTATCTGCTACATGTCATCCGAAAAGGGCAGTTCCAAAGCCTTGCTCGCCAACCAGTTATTTATTCCAGGGTTGCCTCACGTGTTTGAGGAGGCCGAGTTGGAGGTACGTGCCTCTCCCAGGCCGCGAGATACTGGAGAAGAAATAGAGGGACACAAACCACATTTTGATGGGTTTGAGAAACAGGCAATCACTCCATTCCCCAACAAAGAGGAGAAGCTCTATGTAGGGGGAAAACTGGATCAGAAAGTTGTGCAAGAGATTGAGACCTTGCTCGCCCGCTCCCGGGATGTGTTCGCGTGGACACCAAAGGATTTGAGAGGGATTCCAGCGAGTGTCATGACCCACTCCCTGAACATTAGCCCAGAGGTCAAGCCGCGTAGACAGAAGAAACGAAAGCAGGCGGGACCAAAGAACGCGGCAGCTGCTGTGGAGCTCGCGAAATTGATAAAAGCAGGATTTGTTAGGCCAGTGCAATACCCAACGTGGCTGTCAAAGGGACGGGAAAATGGCGCATGTGCGTAGATTTCACTGGTCTCAATAAGGCATGCCCCAAAGACAGCTACTCGTTACCTTCTATCGACCAGTTAGTAGACTCCACCGCGGGTCATGAAGCTCTGAGTTTCTTGGACGCGTACTCTGGGTATAATCAGGTCATGATGAATCCAGCCGACTCGGGGCACACGGCTTTTATTACAGACAAGGGAACCTTCTGCTATAAAGTAATGCCGTTCGGCTTGAAAAACGCGGGAGCTACATTCCAGAGGCTGGTGGACATGATCTTTAGCGAGCAAAGGGGTGACATTGTGGAGGCCTATGTCGATGACATAGTAGTTAAGAGCAAGAAACAAGCAGATCACACTCGCGACCTGGCAGAAGTTTTTGAAACACTGGGAAAGTACGGAATGAGCCTTAATCCAGAGAAATGTGTCTTCGGGGTCACCGAGGGCAAATTCCTGGGTTTTCAGATCAGTGCACGCGGTATCGAGGTCAATCCAGACAAGGTCCAGGCTGTAATAGATCTACAACCGCCGAGATCCACTCACGACGTCCAAAGGTTTGTAGGGAAGGTTAACTATCTCGGGAGGTTTTGTGCAAAGCTCGCGGAGCGAAACCTCCCCTTCTTTGACATATTGAGGAAACCAAAAAGCTTCAAATGGACTGAGGAGTGTGAAAGGGCATTTATGAGCCTCAAAGAACATCTGGCTAAACTCCCAACACTTGCGTCACCGGTACCTGGTGAAGGCTTGCAGCTGTACCTCGCGGCAGGAACGCGTGCAGTTAGCGCAGTATTGGTGAGAGAGCAGCGGGTCCCCGTCTATTTCGTCAGTAAAGCACTTCTGTCGGCCGAGACCAGATATTCGCCCATTGAGAAAGCAGTGCTCGCGTTGATAACAGCCGCTCGTAAGCTCCGACCTTATTTCCACGCTCACCCCATCGAAGTATTGACAGATTTACCGCTCCCGTCTTTCATGAGTAGGCCAACAACCTCTGGAAGGCTCGCTAAATGGGTCATTGAGATGACTGAATTTGACGTAGTCTATAGACCGCGGCCCGCAATCAAAGCGCAGGCTTTAGCTGATTTCATTGTTGAAACAAGTTTCATAGAGTTGGAAAAAGATGATATAGCTGCAGAACACCCCGCGTGGGTAATGCACATTGACGGGGCAGCAAACGTAGACGGTTGCGGGGCGGGAGTCGTCCTGACATCCCCGGCCGGGGACAAACTCGACCATGCGATTGCACTAAGATTCAAAGCCACTAATAATGAAGCAGAGTATGAAGCGCTCATCGTAGGACTGGAAATTGCAATTCACGCGAGTATTCACGTGGTGAAGTGTCTGAGTGACTCTCAAGTTGTCGTGAATCATATCAATGGGACCTACGAAGCTCGAACAGGCAATCTCCCCAGATATCACGCGAGAGCTACTGCCTTGATTTCATTGTTCAGGCATTTTGAGATTGAAGCGGTGTCAAGGGAGGAAAACACGCGAGCGGATGAACTCGCGAAGCGGGGCTCCCAGGTCCAGTACGCGAATATGGAACATCCCGATGGGAATTCTGCCGTCACTTTCAAGGATGGAAAGAACCAATACTTCTGGTTAGTAAAGTCTGAAAGCGCCATAAGCAATCAAGTGGAGCTGATGGAGATAGACGAGCCAGTCGGTGACTGGCGGACCCCTATAATTCAATATCTTGCTAGCGGAACAGGACCCTCAGATCCAAAAGAAATGAGAAAACTTGTCTCTATAGCTGCGCGTTTCTACATGTGTCGTGGGGAACTCTACAAAAGGGGATACGGACCGCGCGAGCTCAGGTGTTTGTCTAAGATAGACAGTGACGTGCTTATGAGAGAGTTGCACGCAGGGTTGTGCGGGACCCACGCGGGTTGGAGACCTATGGTCTATAATGCGTTAAGACAAGGGAGTTTCTGGCCAACCATGAAACAAGACGCACAACGCGAGTCGCAGGGCTGTAAGCCGTGTCAGTACTTTGCCCCAGCTTCTCATCAGCCAGGTGTAGAGTTGCAGATAATGTCAAGCCCCTGCCCCTTCGCGATGTGGGGGCTAGATCTGTTAGGACCTTTCAAACCGAAAGCGCCTGGTCAACTGGAGTACATCATTGTAGCAGTTGATTATTTCACCAAATGGATCGAGGCCGAGGCTCTCGCGAGCACTACCGTCCTGGCAGTTAAAAAGTTCCTATGGAAGAGTATCATTTGCAGATACGGCCTCCCTCACGAGATCATAACCGACAGAGGACCGCAATTCAATTTGCCGCAGTTGCTCACGTGGTGCAGTGACATAGGGATCGCCTTGAGAATCGCATCAGTCGCTCACCCGCATTGCAATGGCCAAGTAGAAGCTGTGAACAAAAGTATTGTCATGGACCTGAAAAAAGCGGCTAGAAGGCTCCAAAGGCAAGTGGGCCGAAGTATTACCTCTAGTACTCTGGGCAAACAGAACCACGGTAAAGAAGGCAACTGGGGAAACACCTTTTGCTCTCGCTTATGGAATAGAAGCCACAGTGCCAGTCGAGTTCATTGTGCCCACGGATCGCGTGATTCAGTATAGCCCGATCGACAATGACGAAAAAATGCAGCTAGAGTTGCAGATGCGGGAAGAAACTCGCGACTTAGAAACTATCAGAGCGGCCAATCATAAAGCCAGCGTCGCGAAGTATTATAACAAGCACGTAAAGTTGAGGAGATTTGCCAGAGGAGACCTCGTGCTCCGTAAAACAGAAGGAGGAAAGCTTGACCCCAACTGGGAAGGACCTTACATTATAGATCGCGAAGTCGCACCCGGGGCATATCGCCTCAAGGATCACTCTGGAAATCACATTGCCAACTCTTCGAACGTGATGCGACTTCGTCGCTTCTATGCCTAATCTTCCCACAAAACTCAGGTGCGTTTTGACAGTTTAGTAGAGCAAAATTTGGTCAACTCCATGGTCACAATACTTATCGCGTTAAAGAACTAAAGCATTCGATTAATATAGCATGATAAATACAAGTTGTGACACCAGCAATTCGTTACCACACCAGTCGGGGTTACCAAGGAATACGTATCACAGCCTGATCGACCAATGCTCATCGACCTAAAAAGGTAGCGCTCCAACTCAAAAGACAAAAGCCGTTAGGCCGCTTCACTGGGCTGGGCGAAAAAAAACCCCCGGGTCGCGTGTCCAGCTTCCAGGGTTGAGCTAAAAAACTCTCCTTGGTCGCGAAAGCATGGACGGGTTTACGCCAATGAGCTCACCCGCCATGATTCCGCTTCACTGGGCTGGGCTAAAAAAAAACCCCGGGTCGCGTGTCCAGCTTCCAGGGTTGAGCTAAAAAACTCTCCTTGGTCGCGAAAGCATGGACGGGTTTACGCCAATGAGCTCACCCGCCATGATTCCGCTTCACTGGGCCGGGCTAAAAAAAACCCCGGGTCGCGTGTCCAGCTTCCAGGGTTGAGCTAAAAAACTCTCCTTGGTCGCGAAAGCATGGACGGGTTTACGCCAGTGAGCTCACCCGCCATGATTCCGCTTCACTGGGCCGGGCTAAAAAACCCCCCGGGTCGCGTGTCCAGCTTCCATGGTTGAGCTAAAAAACTCTCCTTGGTCGCGAAAGCATGGACGGGTTTACGCCAGTGAGCTCACCCGCCATGATTCCGCTTCACTGGGCCGGGCTAAAAAAAACCCTGGGTCGCGTGTCCAGCTTCCAGGAGCTAAAAAAACTCCTTGGTCGCGAAAGCATGGACGGGTTCGCATCATGACTCACCCGTCTTTTAAAAGTTCTTACCACCTAAGAATAAGAACCAAATACTGAATGCCTCTCTACATGTGCAGTGCTTAATATCCCCTGTCAAAGCAACGTCATGCCCAGATTATCTCTACAAAGTCAAGAAATTCTCTGCAACAACCATACCGAAGAAAAACTGTCCTAATGCTTCGCGACTACAAAAGCTCAAGACAAACCCCGCGAGTATCAACAACCACTAAGAGCTAAAGCGCGAAACCCTGTCGACGGCTAGACAACATACTGAATAGGGCTCGCGTGTAACGTTCATGCAATAGCTAACAGGAGAATAGTTTGCAATGCTTTATGATTCTCACAAAAATTATGTAACACTGTCAGTTTTACCTTTTACTATACAAGAGGGATCGTAGTTATGAAACACTTATCTCTTTACGTTTTATTTTTCGCAAAATTACTCACTTTTCCGAAATACAAAACGGGGGGGAACGAGGCGAGATAAGTATATACGAAACAAGCAGACAGATAAGTAAAAATATAGAACAAAACAGCATTTAGCTCGCGACAACCATGGCCGCATAATATATAATTACAAAAAAGCCCAATTCTCGCGACAGTAACACCAAAAACATGCATTGTTCAAACACCACCAGGCAGTGTCGGAAGGATAATAAACTTTACTTAGCGACAGACTCAGGAGCAATCCCCGCATCCTCTACGCTATCCGCCTCTAAATCCACGACGTCTTGAGCATCAACTACCCGCGATCCTGACCCCCCCCCCCCCCCGCTTGATCTAAGCGAGAACGCTTCAAGTTGGGCTGAATGGTGTCAAGAAGGGCGTCGGGCGCGAATACCTTTCTCTTATGAAAACAAAGGGTCGGAGAAGGAAGGCTCGGAAGTGTGTGAGGAGCAGGTTCCAACCTTTCGGGCGGAGGTGGAATGACCATCTTCGGAAGAGGGGGCTTGGGCACTTGATTCTCTTTACCCTTAACAATGCCTTCCTTAGGCGCAAGACGCGTTACGCCCCAAGCCTCAAGTGGAGTATCCCCATCATCAATAAAAGTTCCCGGCACCGGGGGCTCATACTCGGGAAGGTCGGTGGAAAAACCACACAAGTCTTGAGCGTTGAAGGGGAAATCTTTGACTTTGAACTTTCGCATCTGAACCTTCACCATACAAAGGAGAAGCGTGTTGACAGCATTTTTGTAAAAATCCACGCGAGCACGTTGACGATAACCCCCGCAATACTCCTCCACCGCCATGTTCCTCTCATAGGCAATTCTCTCAGACATCGTCGCATGAAGCTTCTCATTTTCTTGTCTGAGGTCGTTCACTTGCGTGTTATACTCAGTGACGATGTTGATATGGGTGGACCTCTCATACGCGAGTTGGGCTTCCAGCTCTTTTATCTTCGCGTCTTTAGATTCCCCTAACGCGTTAGCCATCGAAAGCCCCACCTCCAAAGCCTTCTTTTCCCCCATGAGCCGAGACTTAGCCGCTCTGTTGGCGTCACGGATTGACTGATCTTCATCCGTCAACTCCTTGAGCTTGTCCTCCGCCGCAAGCACCCTCCGACTTGCGCTTGCGATAATGTTCATCCCCTGCAAAATGACCAACTCCAGGGTTAAAAGTACCCCAAAGAAACAAGAAATAGATAAGAACGCGAAACTTACCGCAAAGAGTAGTTTAGACAGGCCACCAGGCCTATCTGAAATTTCTTCGTAGAGGCTGGGTTCAAGGGGAAAAACAGTTGGAATCGATTCGAAGAATGAACGCGTCGCAGATAAACCGTGAATGAAAGTGGGGTTCACGACCGGAGAATCGGTAGGCTCTGGAGAGGAGACGAACTCCACTTCTGTCGTCCTCTTGCGACTTCTCTCGGATACCTTTTGCTTCCCCTTATCGCGAGATGATATTTCGCGAGACCTCTTGGTCTGAGGGACTTCCTCAGAAACAGTGGTCGCGAGCTCAGCTGGCGACTCCGATACAACAGGGGGAGGAGCAAGGGTCACATCAGGGACAGACGAAATTTTACGAGCAGGAGCCTCGAGGGTTAGGGAGCCAGCCTCGTCAAAAACCAACCCCTCCAAGTCCGGAAGATCAGAGCACATATCAGCATCTGCAAAAACCACCGCAAGTAAGTAAAAAAAAAAACAATAATAATAAACGCGAGCGCTAAAAACAAACACGAACAAAAACCTCGGGCATGAGCCTTGAGGCTAAGTCCCCTGGCAACCAGTAAAGCATCTGAGATTGTCAACTCGAAACGTTTTTGAACAGCTTTGTCAGGGTAATCCTTATAGTCACGGATGAATTTATCACGAGTCTCCTTTGGAAAAAAGCACGGAGCCTTTCTCGCATGAGGCTCGCGTACTTGAACAGAAATTTCGGAATCAAGAGGGGGACGAACTAAAAACCAACACGTCTTCCACCCCTCAATCTTCGAGCGTAATCGGAAGGCACTAGGAGTCTTGGCTTGAGCAGTATAAAATCCATCCTCGCGGGAGTTCTTCTTATACGAGTTAATAACAGCGTAGTGAGGCGTATTGGGAGCTATCCCAATATCCTGACATCGCATGATGTAAACGATCAGCGAACTGCAGAAGTTTGGATGCATCTATGAAGGGTTGAAGCCTAAGTCCGCCATCACTTCAGTCTGAAAGGACGTCCACGGGAGACGGAAGCCAGCTTCTAAAGATTGCCTGCTCAAAGCAAAGAAGGGCCCATATTGGTCTAGGGAAGTGCCCTCGAGGTCGGGGAGGGCAAAAATAGTCCCTTCAGGAAAAGGGTATCGCGTAGCGAGACGGAGAAGGTCGTCAAAATTAAGACTACTGCGATGGGCCGTGTTAGGAATTAAGGTGCGAGTATGTTTTATTCTCTTCGTAAGGATGCTTATTCGACCAGGATCCGCGAGAAAGGGTTTCTCTATTACTATATGGGGTAAGGACCCCGTATGGGAGAAGAAGCTGGCAAATTGACCATAATTGGTCTCGGCTCGCTCTTGAATAACGTGAGACGGGAGTCTCGTTTTAGATCTCTTGGGCGTCTTCGCTTTGCTCCATTTGGATTTCCTAGTGACGCGAGATCGTCTACGAGAGTTGGGCTCGCGATCATCAGAGCCCCCCTCGGATCCAGATGTAGTGCGCCCCGAATACACAGCCCGAGCTGGGCGTTCATAGAAATCATCGCTACCTGAAAGCATAGGCAACGTGAGTTTCAGTTTTCCAGGGATGGATAGAAGAAAAAGAGAACACCGAAAGTGGGAACAACGCGCGTCTAAGGAAACTAACGCGAGGCAGTAGGAAGTAAACAAGAAATCCCTGGAAAAACTGAAACTCGAAAAATCAAAGGAGAAGTTAAAACGACATCAAGATGGACCAGGCCCAAGAACACGAAGAACCTTGCAGAGGTCTAAAAATGGCAGAATTGACCAAAACACGTGTTTTCCTGAACAACACATTGAGAAATGAGAGTCGGAAGGAGAATCCGGCACGAGAAACACCCAATGGACAAACAATCACTGACGGAAGCCTATCAAATCGAAAAGTCTGAGCAAAAATTCTGACGACAGTTATGAGCAAGAAGAGGTCGAGCGACGAATCTGTGGGAAACACTAAAATCAAGCCAAAACGAAGTAGAAAAGGGAAGGAGGAGCGATAGACTAACCTGCCATCGAAAATTGGGTGAGAGCGGCGGTGAAGACGACAGTAGAGAAGGAGAGAGCACCGACGAAGAGGATGAGTTTGCAGTTTGAAGAGAACGACGAAGAATTGTGGCGGAATAAAAAAAAAGGGAAGACGAAGATGGGTATATATAAGGGAAAATCGGGGGAAAGAAGGTGCAATGAGGAGACGGCACGTGGACAACATGCGCTCAGCGCGGGAATTCGTAAAGGTTTTTTGAATTCAAAACGTCGCCCCGAGAAGTGTAATTGAAATACATGCGACCATTGCACGCGATGAAATCATACCAAGTCAGGGGGCCACTCTCATATCGAGAACGCGACTTCAAGAAGACAAACCCAAGCCTTAAGCTATTCAGCATAAAAGCTTGGGGGGCTGGATGTTGGAGCCGGTTCTCGATGGGCTCGCGAGGCCCAAAGGGAATCAGGTTAGGCCCATGGAACGCGAGTCGGATCAGTCCAAGAAGTCAGCCCAAAAGAATGAAAGCGGCCCATAAGCAGGTGAAGCCCAGAAAGAGGATTCGACGAGATTAGATATCAAGGGGCAAATCGGTAATTGACTCGCGTGGGCCCCGGACAAGAGTATAAGAACGCAACTCAATAGATGGAGAAAGGCAGATCATTACAGAAAGAAAAACGCTTCATCTTCCTCTCTCGAGTGAGAAAAACACAGAAACGAGCCTAAGCTTCAATCTTCCTAAACGACCTACTCCTTGAGGCGTTTGGACGAATAGCACTTGGTTTGTGACTCCCGGTGTTGCTATCGAGCTTTTAATGTTGAGATGAGTGATTTCTAAGGCCGTTCGGCTTATTGGTAACATAGAGCTTGAAACGTTTAAACTAACATTTTGAGCTCGCTCTTCCTTTACTTTACTTCTTCCTACACTCTCTTACATTTGCGTCACTTTGTCGTCTCTGGTTGCACGTTTGTTTCCTGTCTAACTTGAGCGTCGGAAAGTCGAATCCGGAGACTCCCCCTCTTGGTTTGGTCGCGCAGATACTGCAGGTGTCAAGAACAAGGTTGGTCTTTAGGAAGAAGACGACGTGAATTGTTACATACAAGTTGTTTGTCCAGACTCGCAGAAGAGGTCTTCAGAATTCTTTCGAAGAACTGACGCTCTGTGTCTCGCGAAGTGTTGTGTCGCGAGACTGTAATTTCTGGGCTCAAACATGTTGTGTATGAATATAGACACAAATTGTTATTGGCAAAGCTTTGAAATATATATATATATATATATATATATATAACTTAATAATATATATTGATTACATAATTGTTTGTTTCATATGTTTTAGTACCTTAATTACCTTCAAAATCAATAAACAAGTATTGTGAAGTTCACTAAATGTAAGAATTTTTACCATATTATAATAAATTACCAATCAATATGATCGAGTATAGATCCAAGCTACTCCTAATTCCTAAATATATACTTACAAGCAGTGACAGACCCAGGATATCCGTCCAGTATGGGCCTGTTTTGCCAAAAAAAAATCATACTATACGAGAAAAATAAATCCGACGGTACGATTTTTTTTACATAAACTCTCTCAAGAATCTATCTGGTTCATAAGAAAATTTCATTAACATAATAATTTATGAGATCATCTATCAATCGACATAAATCTTACAATAACATTTTTCGAGGTGTCATGTTCTGAAATCTCATAAGAACCTCTTTGATGCCAACAGATCTAGCTAAATCTTTTTCAATGTAAAAAAACAAACAATCATTCATTAGATCATCTCCTAGTCGATTGCGTATTTGAAAGGAATAGATAAAGCCGAAATAAAGTATATTAATTCCGATAAAAAAAAAATTATTTTTTTCAATTTATTTAAAAAAAATTCAGTGGAGGCATAGGCCCCCACTGGTCCTTCCCTAAGTCCGCCAGTGCTTACAAGTTACAACGAGTGGGGAATTAACAACGGATAGTTATTATAGTTCGAAAAATAAAAGCGATACCTATTTTGTTGTCTCATTTCCCATGTTCAGAGACTTACTATTTCAGGAAAGATTTAGTTCAGTTTTTGCTTGCGTTTTAGAACTTTCTATATTTTATAAGTTTCTAACTATGAAGTGATTAAGCCTTGCATGGTTTGGGCCGTCTTATTGGACTCTTGGCTATCAAGCCCAAGCTCGTCCAAACCCTAGCCAAACCCCTAGCCGCCCACTCTTTCTCTTCTCTAGGTTTAGCTTGTTTTTCCTTTAAATGGCCTAGTGCCTTCATCGTGTACTCTTATGTTTTGTTTAATTTAGTTGTCATTGTTGAGACGAAGTTATACCTCCATAATCTAGATTCAAGGCGTCAACCAATCCTTTAAGTCTCTAACTCCTAAATAATCCATTCACATATTCTTCTAATCTCTTTCTTCTACATCTCCTCCCTTTTCGTCTATATCTCCAAACTCTTTCACTTGTTCAATCAACTTTGATCACCATCATCAACCCTTCACCAACCAACTTGACAAGTTCTCTTGTCATCTATATTACAGACTTTCGTTGCTACTTCCATCTCGATCAACCAACTTGACAATGTTTTGTATATTGACAAAATTAGGAACATGAAGAAACTAGTAGAGTATGTGGAGAGTCTACTAATGTTTTGTATATTGACAAAATTAAATTTGTATTGGCAAGAAACTAGTATCATTTGTATAAAGATTCCTCTCTATTAGGAAAACAACAAAATAATGCTCAATGAAAGTCTACTAAAGTATCTAAATGAATAGTCTATTAAGTTATATTTTTGTATTTCTTTTATTTACAATTTTCATTCCTTATGGTGAATTAGTCTGAGATGGTTATAACCACTTCCTCCACTATGGAGAGAATCTCTCCGGTTAAGTTATCACTTTCCTTGTATATATATCTTGTGATTCATTAATAAAAAATGAAGCAAGTATTCAACATAGTATCAACGAAATTCTAGGTGGTCTCGTACACAAACTTCCTCCTCTGAGTGACTACAAATCCACAAATTTCCTTTTCTCCAAGATTCAATGGGTGATTCCAACTCCACAGCTTTACCCAACCCATATGAAACCAACAAGCCCTTCATTGAAAAGTGTCCCACATCATCAAGCTTGCACCAACGAATTATCTTTACATGGAAAACTCAAATCTAGGCGACACTCGAAGGCTATGAACTCTTTGGCTACCTCGACGGCTCAACCGAGGCTCCACCGGAAATGCTAATGTCAGCAACAACTCCACCGATCTCCACCCCGAACCCGGCATTCTCTACTTGGCGGCGTCAAGATCGTCTCGTTTATGGAGCGATCCTTGGCACTCTCACATCACCTGTGGCTTCTCTTGTCACTCAATCTACTCACTCCTCAAATGTTTGGTCTCTTCTTCAACATACCTTCGCCAAGGCCTCTCGGGGCCACATGAAGCAACTCAAGGTTAAAATCCGCTCAACTAAGAAAGGCTCACGGTCTATTATGGACTATATGCAGAGCATGAAGATCACATCTGATCTCCTTGCTTCCATTGGCGCCCCACTTCATACAGAGGACCTCACGAACAAACAAACATATGCTCAAAACATAACCAAAAGACCCAAATTATGAGATTAAGTGAAAGGAAAAGCAACTGGCAGAAACGAATGAGACGACTACTATTAGAGCTCAATTAAATACGAGAAGCTACAAAATAAGTAAATTTCAACATTAATTAATCTTAGTTGACATTATCTCGTGAAAAAATCAATTTTTAATTATATACTAGATTTTGATCACCGCGCTTCGCGCGAGCTTTAGCGTATTTAAAAGTAATATTTAGATAGGATCATACGAGGACACTCCTCCACGTGAGGACATGAGGATGTAATGAGAACCATTAGATCATCTTCATCTAACGGCCATGATTAAACACCGTTTTATACCAAGAAAATAAGACGGGGGTATTTTAGGAAATATACACCTCTTTATTTCCTCTCTCTCCTCTACCTCTGCAACATCTATGGTGATCCCGATCTCTCGATCACCTCTTCCAACGTCTCCCTCATAGCATCGTCTCCCTGGCGCTCCGGCTTCTCCCTAACGACATCGTCTTCCTCCCGGCGTCTCCTAATGGTATGTCAGTCGCTGGTCTGATGAAGGATTGAAAGTAATCCCCAAACCTCCCCTCAGCCTAAGAAGTTAGATGTATTAATTAGGGTTTTTTCGCTAATCCAGGCATTCACTTTATCTAATCGATGTCATTGCGGTGACTAACGTGTTTATCTGGCTTGAATTTCTTCTTTATACAATAGGGAGTACTTGCTTTTTGAAGTCAGAATAGATTTGGTTGCTTGTCTTCATCATGACTTCATATCTTTGGGTTTCAGAATTCTTAGTGGTTATTGAAATCATTTCGATAAATTTTGCATATCGTTTCACAGTTCACATAGAATTTGTGATGTTGCTAGTTATGCATATAAGGTGTTTGTATTAATGCCTTACTGGACATTTTAAGGAGGATGAAGAGGGGACTGGTTGTTGTTGCAACCATGAAGAGAGTAGTGGTTGTTGTAGGTCTGGTCTCAACGACTGTAAGGATGTATGTCAAGGAAGGAAGGCAACCGGTGCTAGCGGATTCGGATCCGACTGCTTACGACCTCCATTACTCTTAGTTCGGCCTTGAAAGTATGTTTGCTCAAGTTTTTAATTTTTCCCTCAATTGGATTGATTAAGAGATTTAGTTGATTGATTGAATGAATTACTGTTTCAAGGTCTGGACAGGGATGAGAAGCTTGTGGAATGAGGTTCGAGAAACTTCTTCCTCGACAAAAGAAAGGTGGTTACAGAGACGGGATTCCATGAGCGTCGTCTTTTCCGTTATCGTGCTTCAAGCAGACGGAGAATAAGAGGAACAGGAAAGGGTTCGGTCTGCTATGGCTCAAGCTCATGAGCTTCTTGCAGTAGGATCCATTCCGTAGAATTGAGATTTAGAGTTTGGTTGATGTCTTGCTTCTTCTGTGTAAATTCAGTTGTGTGGCAATGCAAATTTTATGTTGGCCTTGATCACAATAGTAGGTAGTTTGTTATTTTTAGTGGTAATGATTGTTTTTTCATCTTGACTTAATCTTATACTGATGTGGAAGTGGGATGAATATTGTGTATATAGCTACATATTTATATACAATAAATTTGTTTTTATTGTTGAAAGCCATGAAGGTTAGGTACTTAGGTTGTTTGTCTCGAATTGTATTCTAGCTAAATACTATTATTGTGTATTGCAATGTGTATTAATTGTTAAGCATTGATAAAATATGATCAAGCTTTTTACCAAAAAAAAAATATGATCAAGCTATGTCATGTTCTATGTCATTCAAACAGTTGCAGACTTGACAGTGAATCTACTACTTATTATGAGAAAACTTTCTAGTTATTTATGATTTATCTCTTCATGCTTTTATCTCTCATTTTTGTAGGTTCTACTGCTTATCCTATGCCTTTTCTTTCATTTTATATGTCTAATGATGTAGCAACCCCTTGCAAAATCGTTAATAATAAGCAGGGCTTCTGCCTTATTTCTTGACCCAAAGTCAGGGAAAAAATGAACATAAGCACATGTTCATGCGATTTACACAAAGTTCATGTGTTTTAATGCGTAGGTTTAAGTTTTTTAACAAGGATGTTCATGAACCTACATGACTATCGATATGAACCTAATGCCTTTTAGCTCAATGTGTATATATAAAAAAAATCGGGCTAAATAAATCATGAACATACAACACTATCGGAGACATAAACTTGCCTGATTATTGACATGAAACTAATAACTTTTAGTGCAAAGTGTTCATTACAAAAAAAATTGGGATAAAAAAGTCATGAACCTAGAAGCCTATCGGTATGAACTTGCAAAGTTATTGACATGAACCTAAAAGCCTTTTAGTGTAATGTGTTTATAACAAAAAAAATAGGGCTAAAGAAACTCACCTACACAACTATCAACATGAAGCTAGAGCATGTTAGTGCATTCTGTTCAACAAAAAACATGAAGCTAGAGCATGTTAGTGCATTCTGTTCAACAAAAAAAATCAAGCTAGAAAAATCATGAGCCTACAAGACTATCAGTATGAACCTCTAGGCATATTTTCATTAACCTAAGTGTATTATTATGAACTTAAGTGTATATTTTCATGAACCTAACTGTATATTTTCACCTCTAGGCATATTTTCATGAACCTCTAGGCATATTTTCATGAGCCGTAGACATATTTTCATGAGCCTCATATTTTCATTAACCTAAGTTTATTGCTATGAACCTAAGTGTATACTTTCATGAACCTAAGTGTATATTTTCATGAACCTCTTAGCATACTTTCATTAACCTCTAGGCAAACTTTAATGAACCTGTAGACATACGTCTAGGCATATTTTCATGAACCTCTAGGCATATTCTCACGAACCTTAGTTATATTTTCATGAACCCCAAGTGTGTATTTTCATGAACTTCTAGACATATTTTCATGAACATTTAGGCATATTTTCATGAACCTCCAGACATATCTAAAGCTTTTTACTTCAATGTGTTAATAACAAAAAAAATGAGCTAAAAAACTTCATGAACCTACATGACTATTGGTATGAACCTCTAGGCATATTTTCATGAACCTCTAGGCATATTTTCATGAACCTTAGGCATATTTTTATGAGCCTCATATTTTCATGAACCTAAGTTTATTACTATGAACCTAAGTGTATAATTTCATGAACCTAAGTGTATATTTTCATGAACCTCTAGACATACTTTCATGAACCTCTAGGCAAACTTTAATGAACCTCTAAGAATATTTTCATGAACCTCTAGGCATATTTTCATGAACCTTAGGCATATTTTCATGAACCTCAAGTGTGTATTTCATGAACTTCTAGACATATTTTCATGAACCTTTATGCATATTTTCATTAACCTCTAGATATATCTAAAACCTTTTACTGCAATGTGTTAATAACAAAAAAAAACGAGCTTAAGAACTTCATGAACCAGAATGACTATTAGTATGAACCTCGAGGCATATTTTCATGAACCTCCAGGCATATTTTCATAAACCCCAAGTGTGTATTTTCATTAACCTCTAGACATATTTTAATGAACCTCTAGGCATATTTTCATTGACCTAGGTGTATTGCTATGAAGCTAAGTGTATATTTTAATTAACCTCTAGGCATATATTCATGAACCTTTAGGCATATTTTCATGAACTTTCAGGCATATTTTCATGAACCTTTAGGCATATTGAACATCTAGGCATTCATTGTTGTATGAGTGTTTCATTCATAATTGCATGAGCTGATTCATGCAACTCTTTATTGTCAGCAACACTTTCTGGGATAAGCTTAGTTATCTGATTAAGTTGTTAATCTTTTTACACTGAATGATCAACACACTCGTGGTTTATTGGGTACCTTAGGCTAAGAAAATTCATGAGCCTACACAACTATCAGCATGAACCTAAGAATGTTAGTACATTTTCACGAACCTCTAAGCATATTTTCATGAACCTCTAAGCATATTGAACATCTAGGCATTCATTGTTGTATGAGTGTTTCATTCATAATTGCATGAGCTCATTCATGCAACTCTTTATTGTCAGCAACGCTTTCTGAGATAAGCTTAGTTATTTGATTAAGTTGTTAATCTTTTTACACTGAATAATCAACACACTCGTGGTTTATTGGGTACCTTAGATATACTGTACTTCCAGATACAAGAATGAATTTTTAGAAGGAAGACAAATCTAAGCTCAAGAAATTAATGATCAACACATTCGTGGTTTATTGGGTACTTCATGAACCTAAGTGTGTATTGTCATGAACCTCTAGGCATATTTTCACGAACCTGTAAGCATATTTTCACGAACCTAAGTGTATTGCTATGAACCTAAATGTATATTTTCATGAACCTCTAGGCATATTTTCATGAGCCTCTAGGCATATTTTCATGAACCTCTAAGCATATTTTTTCATGAACCTAAGTGTGTATATAATGAACCTTTAGACATATTTTTATGAACATCTAGGCATATTTTCATGAACCTCTAGGCATATTTTCATGAACTAGTGAATCCAAATTTTCAGATGATTGTCATGACTTTCCAGTATCAAATCATTTTGAAAATTTCAAGCGAAAGCCTCAATAAAATGAAAATGTGAGTGTATAACCATTGCAAAAAAAATTCAGACTAAGATCATTCAAAGCAATCCAACAGCTGATCTCAGTACAGATCAGATTATCCGTAAAAGCTCAAATTTTGCTCTACTAAAAGGTGTATGTAATACTGAGATGAAGCTCCCGTACGTATCAAAAATAAGAAAATCTCTAGACTTTCCAAACAAAACCTCCATATGTTCTCAACACCATCGATACTAGTATCAAATGTACCCTGAATAACAAAAAAATCAAACTTCACTATCTGGTTCAGACATTTAGTCAAACAGATGAATAACTTCCCAAACAACACCCAAAATTGCAAACAGTAACATAAAACCTCCACAAAAAAACAACAAAGACCCACATCATCAAAAGAGCGAGCAAAATAATACCCTAGTCCTGATCAGTTTCCGCCTTATACCCACACACAGAAACATTTTTAGCAACATTTTACACTCTATCGATACCCAGACAGCGTAGTTGGAGCTGGAAAGCTGGGGTAATCAAACTACCGCAACTGCACTGGAACAGCCACTTCTCTTGAGAAATGCAAGCATGCCCAATCCAGCAACTAATGTAGCACCCGCTGCAACAGAGGTGTACGCTGTAGCCCAACTGGCATAAGCTTGGCGTGATCTAGCTTTAATCCTCCTGAGCGTTTACTACTTCCTCGTGTTCCCGAGTAATCCAAATGCAATCTTAAGCCCTGTGAAAAATTCATTAACACGGTTAATATCCAAATTATACAAACTTAAACTTAACTAGACGAGAAAATTCTAATACCTTCAAGCCAGCTACCCTCGCATATCTACAGATGCAAAGAGATCACTATCTGAAACGAGTATAAAGCAATCATGGTCCTCGTCTTAATACTGCAAATATTAATTAAAAAGTTGAGTATTACCCGAAAATGCCATAAAACTAAGTATGATTCTAAAAATAGCATACAAAATGAGACTAGATTGTGTAAGAGATTATCAACATTGCTATATTAGGAAACTTACAATAGCTTGAGAGCTGAACAGTTCCCAATCTGTGTAGGAATTAGACCAGTCAATGAGTTTCCATCAAGCTGAAGCACATTCAAGGTACCTGAATCACATAAATCTCCAGGAAGAGACCCATATAGTGCGCTATACCGAAGATCCAAGACCCTAAGCTTCTGCAAGTACCCGAGTTCTGGCGGTATCCTCGAGTTAAGATTGTTCCAAGAAAAATTCAAGTATCCCAAGTATGTAAACAACTCCATTTGCGACAATATGTTGCCTCTAAGATTATTTCCTAACAAATCCATGACGAGTAAAGACTCGAATAATCGACTTGATCCAGGTGGTATTGAGCCTGAGAATTTATTCCACGACAAATCCATCTGCTGCAGTCCCATGCTGAATAATTCATATGGTAAGCTTCCACCAAAAGCATTGTTAGACAACACCAAAATTTGAAGTGATCTGAGATTACCAATTTCCAGAGGAACTTATCCTCTTAAGGCATTTTTTGACACATCTATGAACACCAAGCTTGTTAGATTCCCTGTCCATTGTGGAAACTCTCCTTTCAACTTATTGTTTATAAGTCTAAGAGGGTTAATGAATTTAGCTTCTTAAGTGAGTCTGGTATCCCTCCAGTAAACCCATTCTTCCTAAGATCAACTTCATGCAAATCTGAGCAGAGTCCTATATCAACCGGGATAGGCCCAGAAAACCGGATAAATTTCCTAACACTGGAAAAGAAACTCACGGTAGTCACATCAGCATGAGTAATGCTTCCTTTGTCAATATATGAACCTGAAAACAGGATTTGAAGCAATGTTATTGTGGGTGCCTTCATCGTCGAGATTGAATCAGAACTAGACTCCTGTAAAATTAGGGTTTAGTCTCAAAAGACCGATCCTTCGAGATACAATTAGTTCAGTATAAGGGTTAAAGCTTTACCTCTACAAAAATTACGTTTCTTCTCCTCCGATCCAGTAGCCAATGACTTTTAAGAATCCATCTCAATCTTCGAATTCTTAGATTCTTTCTCCTCACGCGACATCGTGCGGAACTTCATTTAATTTTTATCAGAGAGGCGACAAATTAGGGTTGAAATTCGAATGTTCTACACATATCGGAGAATGTGCGGTGGCATTTAGGATTGAAATTCAAAGAAGGAGAAACGAAGGGAGAGGAAATCTGTTGTTGCTGGGGTCGGAGGCTTCTGCTGGAAAGAGAACCCCGACGTTGTCGTCGCTGGTCAACGACAACAAATATCTAGGGTTCAGACGGACGATGAAGAAGGCGGTGGGCAGGAACGACGGTGTTGGAGTCGGGACGGAGACTAGTATCTAGGAAGATCGGGTCTCCTCCATGGGAGTGAAAAGTGGAAGAAATCAAGCGTTGCAGATGGAATGTGGAATGAGATCGGGTCTCTTTGATTTTGGGATCCCGCCCTTTGTTCTTCCTGTTATGTTTGTGTCGTAGAAAGACAAGTTTACCCTTAAAAAATCTTTAATTTTTCTAAGTTGCCACCGCCCCTTTTAACCAGTTTCATGTGCGTGCATAACACATGATTATTTTCCCCTTTTAATCTCAACCGTACACTAATTAATCTAAGGGATGAGATCTGTCCGCATGTCCTCACCATATATCATGTCCTCACATGAGCCTCCCTCTTATAGACATATGTAATATATTTTGTCTTTTTCAAGATTATTCTGATATCTATATATTGTATTTATGTTTGCTTTTATTTTCATTAAGTGAATGTAAGTCCAACCATATGTATTTGTTTATTTTGGTTTGATATGGCTGTCGGGTGATTTTTTTGTATTTTAATTAAAGTTGTTGTAACGTCCTCCACTTGGGTCGGCCCAATCACAAGAGATGCAGCCCATACACCCTAACTCATCCGTGGTAGCTTCGCTTATTAATAAAGCAGTTATTTCACAAGAGGTTGTTGGTGAGGCTCGAACCTGATACCTCCACCCTTTATCAAGCGGCAGCGCTACTTGGTAACCAATTACACTCTCGTGAAATAGCTGCTTTATTAATAAGTGGAGCTACCAAGGATGAGTTGGGGTGTATGGGCTGCGGGCTGCAGCCCTTGTGATTGGGCCGGCCCAAAAGCGGCGGATGTTACAATTGTTAATCAGGTTAATTAACTTGGGTTTGGATTGAGAATGGATTGGATCAATTCGGATTATTGGTTAAGATGAGTTGGGTCTATACGTGTTAGTGTGCAGTTGAGTCAATTTGTTTATTAAATAGTTTTTTATTAATGATATTAGATTTGGATATTGTGTTCGAATTGAGTTTTCAATTTGACGTGATCATGTTGTTTTTTACTCGGACGGTTAGGTTTTGACTACGGACATCATCATTTATTTAGGAAGATTAAAATTAGCAAAAGTAGATAAAAGTTATATTAATCTTTTTACATTACATTTATTATTATTAGATTAGGACAATGATAGGATTAGGAAGAAATGATATATAATTAATTGATAGAAAAATAATATTATAATGGGTCTTGAATTTATTAAGTTTTAAAATGATCAAGGTTTAACATTGTTAAGGTACAAATTACATTTACTTTGGGCAAAATTGATCAATTTTTATATAGAGAGATAGATTCATGAATTAATAGGATGAGATAACATTTATTAGGTATGGATTACATTTACTTTCGTCCAATAGCGATCATTAATATATATATATATATATATAGGAAGTCGTTCGGGTGAGAATCAATCCTGAGCAGAGAACACCCACTTAGGCGAGAACAAATCTCGTCCGTTTATTTAACTTGATCTCAACGGTTCTTATTATATCCCAATTTGAGTTGTGAGATCCCTATGTTCCTCCTGGCATCTTCTTCTCCGATTCTCCTCCTCTGTTCGAATCCATAACCAAAATGACCACCTGCTACCTCCAATCACTCGCCAAATCCGCCGCCTCAAGCGGGCTCCATCGCCGGCTTCTCTCAATCCAACCTCTGAATATGCGGATGTCCTCTAAGCTCGTTGTACAGATTCACTCCCATGGACCTCTGAATATGTTTGCTTCTCTCCCATGGATCTCCTCTGAGCTCGCAGTACGGCTTACCGAGCCCTAGGTACCCACCTGTCGCATTCAAAAATTTAACATGGGATATCTAATTCTACCAAATGGTTGAAGCGACTGCACCAATTCCGTATCTCGGTTTCAAGCTGAGCAGTCTCTGAAGGCGGTGGTCAACTTTAATGGCGACAACTGTACGAAAGCCCCAACTTCTGCACCACGCTTCGTCAGGCAGAGCACGCGGCGGCAGAGGTTGCACAATGTTCTCTCCAGTCGAGGCTCCTCCTACTCTCTCTTTGCCCGGATTCAGGTCAGATAAAAACTGCGATCCTGTATTTGTACAGAGGGAAGGTTCAAATTTTGGCATTTTTGTCAATGAGATAGGTTTAGTTGTGTGCTTAGGTGATTTGATACTTGTTTTGTGCTTATTGCTGTTCAGTTAATGGTAAATGAGGATGTACTGACAGACTACTTCAGCTTCATAAACACTATATGGACTTAGTAATCTGATGAAAAAGGACATTGCTTTCTATATTAAATTTGAACCTAGGAGTGAAGGCAAGAACATTGTTTATGTATATCAGGACAAATCACTGAACCTAGATTGCCAATTGTGCCATCTGTTTTGTTCTAGTGCAAAGTTTTATCCATATTTACAAATTTGGTGTCACAATGTGAGTATAGTGATATTTTTGGTTGTGAAAGTGTTATTTATGTTTCTCCACAGAGCTATGGAGCGTCGGTTGAGAATGTATATGTTGTGGAACCAAGCGTCTGGCCCTCTCTGGATGAGATAAAGAAGCTACCCAACTAAGTCCTGCTGTGGTGTGGTATGCAATTTGATTATTAGTCTTGGGTTTGAAATTGAAATTGAAATGTACTTTGCTTGATGTTCAAACTTACCCAGGAACTCATAGTTCGAACCTGCTAAGCACTTGCAAAAGGTTTTCTTCCAGCCATATGTTCCCTCCCAGTTCCTGGATACATGGTAATCTCATAAAGTCCCTTGAGCTCAGCTCACTTTGTATATTGAGTTCTTTCTAATTCCATATTTTGTGGTACAGTTTTGGAAAGGCAATTGTTTGCTCGGATGCTGCAGCAGAGGCAGCAAAGTATGGATTCACAGCAGTTGACAGGCCCAAAGGGTTCTTATTCTTGGTTGTTGCCTCACTAGGAGATGACATCACTGAAGTGACAACGCCGCCCAAGGACACTGAATCTCCAGAGAAGAAGAAGATTGACATTAAAGGGCTGGGGAGAAAGAAGACAGACGAGTTTGAGCATTTCGTTTGGAGAGACGACATCAAAGTCCCTTGTGGCCGCTTGTTCCCGTCGGAACAAAAGATAGCGTCCTTGAGTACAATGAATATGTTGTTTATGATAAAAAAACAGGTACACAATACATCTCTTAGTGTCACCAATGAATATTTTGTTTTCTGTGACTGAATCTGTGCAAGGATTCTGTTCAATTTACTGAAGTGGAAATGGGCGTGGTCTAGTATAAAAATCGACCAATTATCAGACTGATCAAATAAATGTTTCCTGTTATGTAAACTGAGACCAACTATTTTTGAATTTTTTACCATAGCTCAAGGTAATTTATTTCCTCAATTTGTATTTCAGTTCATTGAACCTTGCATTATTATATCCAACTATCCATATGTAAGGACCCAATTTTTTTTCTTGACCGTTCCATTGAGCACAGGGCTGTTGATGCTGTGATGGGCCTTCGCACCACACAACATAAGACCGTTGCTTCAGAGCCTGCAGTTGGTGTTGCTGGTCCCATGGCTAACAGCTATGCTGGTTCTAATCCCCTGCACCATCCATTACGAAGCATTCACAAATGTAAGCCTTGATCTCTCTTTTTGAAGCATCTTGGCATGCATATTTTGGTCTAATAAACCAATATTCTGAAGAGATAATGATGGTATTGTTAGTTTACATTAAGTTAATTAGTTGGGATCATCTTTGTATTGCAGTGGTTGAACAACTTTGGAAGCGACATCAGCGAGTGCAAATTCCCTTGATATAGTGCAGGAGGAACTTCTGTTTTGGATGGATATGCATGCTTAGATATGATAAATGCCATTGTTATGATCAAACTTCGTAAATTAAACTACCAAGTCACCTTATTCTTTTCGCATTAGATGGTTCCCTTGTAGCATATATATGTTGGTGCATGATCTATATAAATTATTCCGAAAAACAAGTAAAATGAACTTCATGTACATCTCGTAACACACTATATTTGCATTTCGTAATACATTAAATGTGCATTTCGTAATACAAGTGATTTTTTAATTGCATACTAAGTGAATTGTGAATTGCATACTAAGTTATTTTTGAATTGCATATCAAGTGTTTTCTGAATTGCATATTAAGTGATTTCTGAATTGCATATCAAGAGTTTTCTGAACAACATATTAAGTGTTTTCTAAATTGCATACCAAGTGTTTTCTGAACTGCATTCTAAATAATTTCTGAATGACATACTAAGTGTTTTCTAAATTGCATACCAAGTGTTTTCTGAATTGCATACTAATTGAATTATGAAATGCATACTAATTGATTTGCAATCAAGTGTTTCCTAAATTGCATACTAAGTGATTTTTGAATTGCATACCAAGGGTTTTCTGGATTACATACTAAGTGATTTTTAAATTGCATGTAAGTTGGTCATTTGACATGGAAAAAACAACACTAAACTAGTGTTAAAAACAAAATGGAAAAGATCTTATGTGTAGAGATTGAAGTTCCATTGAATGGTGTAATTTCAATATTAAATGGGAGTAATAACTTATAATACCAACATGTTATATTGCGAAAATCAATGTTTTAGCTATTGACTTTGGTGACGAATTGCATATCAAGTTTTTCCTAAATTGCATACTAAGTGAATTGTGAATTGCATACTAAGTTATTTTTGAATTGCATACTAAGCGTTTTTTGTATTGCATATTAAGTGATTTTTGAATTGCATATCAAGTGTTTTCTAAATTGCATATTAAGTGATTTCTGAATTGCACACCAAGTATTTTCTGAATTGCACACCAAGTGCTTTTTGAATTGCATTCTAAGTGTTTTCTAAATTGCATACCAAATGTTTTCTGAATTGCATACTAATTGAATAATGAAATGCATATCACTTTATTTGCAAATTGCATATCAAGTATTTCTCGAATTGCATACTAAGTTATTTTGAATTGCGTACTAAGTTATTTTTTAATTGCATACCAAGTGTTTTCTGGAGTGCATACTTATCGATTTGGGGTTTGCATATGAAGTTTTTTTGGATTGCATACTAAGTCATTTCGGAATTTTTTATGGTTTGCATACGAAGTGTTTTTCTGTATTGCATACAAAGTGATTTCTGGATTGCATACTTATTGATTTGTGGTTTTCATATGAGGTTTATCTGGATTGCATACTAGTTTATTTGTGAATTGCATACCAAGTGTTTTTTGAATTGCATAGTACTTGATTTGTGAATTGCATACTACTTGATTTGTGAATTGCATACCAATATTTTTTTATTCTACGTGCTTTTTGTGCAACACCTTAAGTGCTTTTTTTTAGCTCCATACGTGCTAATCTAGAGCACCATACGTGAATTGCATACTTAGTTATTTATGAATTGCATACTTAATTTTTCTGAATTGCATACTCAATTTTTGTGAATTGCATACTCGGTTTTTGTGAATTAATAGACAAGTCCACCGGTTCATCATTGAACTAAAGTCAGTATGAAGAGAAAGAACGTGCACAAAAGCTAGATCTATATAACCCAATCTAAGCAACCAACAACCCCGTCTTAGTGTTAAGAATGACAAACTTTGATTCCATTATTCATCCATACACAAGGAAAAACAAGCAAAAAATATAGGCAACACCAGAGGAATCAACATAATTGACTTGAAAGGAACAAACTTTGATTCTTATTGAGATGAAGGCCGTGTGTCTTACGCTTCATCTTATAGAGCCTTCTTCCTAAAATCACAAAACCGAGGAAAGCACCTGCTACCGACAAAGACCAAAAGACATGCCAAAATTATTTTGGTTTGAAATTACTGCCTTCCAAAACAATTTTTGATTGGTCATCTTGTATCTATCTAGTGCTAACTTTTTAAGAATAGTCCTGTGAATTAGAGTATTCAGCCTGTGTAAACTGTTTGTTCTACAAATGATTCAAAATAAAGGGCTGAAATTCCAATACTCTCTGAAAGCAAGAGGCTTACTCCTTCGCAGTGGCTAATATCCTACTGTCAGGATCTATACCTCTCCTTGCTATCTCCTCCTTGATTTTCAAGATTGGAAGGCCATTTATATATTCCATCACCTATATTTCCAACAGTAACAAAATTTACATCAGCAGATTGATTGAAATTTAAATACACAGTTTTAACAAAAACTCATAAGATTTTGGCATGATCAAACTACTAGCTATTCAGTTGTATGAATGTTAATATCTATCTACTAGCTATTCAATTATATGAACACTAACTATGAAACTTCACAACAAAAAGTATAAGGCTGATTATGAATGCAGTGCATTTTCACCTCTTCAGACCACCAAAAAATCAATAATCAACTTCTAAAAAAGTTCAGCTTTTACCAACCCCAAATTATCAATAATCAGCTCCTGAATCCCTATCTCCTCTTCCTTAACATCAGGGAATTCAGGCAGCCATGGCGGAATCTCCATTCTCCTCCTGTGATCATCTCCAACCCCCAAAGTGGTCATCAAAGTCACAAGAAACAATATGCTTTGAAGCTTATATTAATTTGATCTTTGGGAGGATTAAGGAGAGTTTGTTGTATTATCAAAGTGGTCATCTGTTAGTATGCCTTGAATCTGAATCACACACTGCGACAGGTAATGTGTGATTCTGTTGTATGGGCTTTATTGGGCTCATCAGTTTTGTTTTTGTGCTTAGGGTTGTTTAGCCCTATATATAGCGGCTTATATGTAAACCCTAATTGTACCGAAAACTGTAATACCGCCTCCGTATAATCTGATCTCCCTCTCCTGTGGACGTAGCCAAATTTGGTGAACCACGTATATCTGTACATCTTTCTTGCGTTTACTTTGTTCTCGTTTCGATTTTGTTACAACATCATCAAAGTCAGGTGTCTTATCAAATATCTCAATAGTGCTAGGCTGGAGATGATAATTAGTCCACAGTTCTCAACCCACAATTCACAAAACCAAATTGATTTAAGTGAGCTACTGACCCATGGTTGGTTAGATATTTTCTTTCAACACAAACTCCAGCAGAAAACAAGAGGTGAAAGCTACTGCGCTGTACTACCTAAAATCACAATGTCAAATATCTAATAAGCTATACATAAACCCTAAGCTCACATCGAAAGCAGAGACGGACAGAAAGAACACACCTGAGGATCGATGAGAGGTTGAGCAAGGTCATCAGCATTAGAGGAAGTAAAATCTGAGCGCTTCAAATGGACGGTGTCCTCACCGTTCTCACCTCGAAGCTGATTTTCACCACATCCGAACCCTATATATATATATATATAGATTTAGGCTCCTGAGAAACCACCTTTTATGGAAAAACGGAGTTAACGATTTAGAAGCGTTAGATCAAATTCGGATCAATGACAAGGATTAACTCAGAATTTTCAATAATAAAAAATCGTTTTAATTTTAGCAATATTCCCCTAAATCCCGCTATCAAATCTCATCCCTCTCTCTCCTCCCTAATTCATCCTTCTCTCTCCTCCCTAATTCATCCTTCTCTCGTTCTCTGCAAGCCGTCTCAGGAGCCTCCGCCTCTCTTCACTCGTCCTCCTCCGCCTCTCTTCATCCGTCCTCCTCCGCCTCTCCTCTGCCTCTCTCTTTCCCTAAATCGCCTCCGTCTCACTCTTGCCCTAAATCTGCAAGTCGTCGCGGGAGACGTATCGACTGCACTCTTCCGTCCGGCTACACCCTCCAAGGTACCTCTTCCTCTCTCGTTTCTTCATTCGTTGTTTGTTGCTCCAATTTTGATTTCGAATTTAGGTTTTGAAATTTCTGTTCGGCTACACCGAGCCTGTTGGTAATTTCTTTGTTGCTCCATGGACTACAATTTTTGACTTCGAATTGAGCATGGATATAGGTTTTATATAGTGATTTGTTGTTTGCTTCCGTACATCGAATTTGGAAGAGAAGAATACTGGAATTTAGGTTGTCATTTACCCTTACTTTGTATAAATACTTTAGTAATCGAATGAAGAAGTTCTACAGTCCATTCGAATGAAGTAATTCTTGTAATGACAACCGACACATCAATATAACAATATAGAACAAATGATGAGAAAGAAAAGATGTGATTAAGAAGGTAAATAAGTGAACCAATGCCTTGAAATCAATAAATAGGCAAGAATATAGGTTCTGCTGTCATGATTTGTTGTTTGATTTGTTGTTTGCTTCCGTACATCGAATTGAAGTTGTGCCTAGTTTGCTTCTGTGCCATGTTAAAGCCTCACTCAACTATACAAAAATCAAACACTCCAAGGAAAATGGAGAGGCTGAATGCCAAAGTTCGAAATAATGCTAGAATTGGGCAAAGCAATTGGATGCTTACAATGGGATCTTCAAGTGTTGGATGGTCATAAGTATTGACAGTAGCATTAGCATCCGTGAAAATCTAAGATTCAACAAACTGGTCCTCTGAATTCACATCCTCCAAGACCACAACATTTTCTGTGCCAAAATCCCCATCCGTCCTCAAATCAATGCGTTCTTGGAGGGCTTTAGCCAGTTGATTAGTTATGTTATGCAAATTGTATATTGAGATATTCATGAACTTGTTTAACGTACTACAATCCTTAATATCAGTGAACAATGAATATAAATATTTAGTGCATATGCCTTAATGAGTTTTGCATATCGATTCATCGTTTTTGCATATCAATCCTTGATATCAAGTCAATCGAGTAAGCCTTAACGAGTTTGATGACAACGATTTGGTGCATATCGTTGCAGATTTGGTGCATATCTATACAGATTTTGTGCATATTGTTACGAATTTGGTTCATATCTATATAGATTTGGTGCATATCCCTGCAGATTTTGTGCATATCTATAGATATGTGTTGCATATTAACTAGAAAGTTGTAAACCTTGGAGAACACATAAGCACTTATCTCTTAAATTAAACCGAATATAATTTCAATATCTTAAAACCCAAATTTACGTAATACCAAAAATTAACTCTAATTCCAATATCGCTAAAAAAATAAATTGCGTATTAACATCAACTAAAGGATTCTATCAAGGAAACAATATGGTTAATTATAATGCATATCAATTCAGATTTTTTGCATATCGGCATATCAAGGCAATATGAAACCCTACAACAACGAGACAAAAATTAATTACTACTTCAGGCATATCGAACCCAATGCTTTATGTGTTTGTCTTCGGTGTCAGTAACACATTCGATACCATATATTAATTCTTCTTTGTCTGACACACCTCATTAGATACATCGATATCATCATACGAGGAATTCTACATGACATCATCCTTTGAGTTCTTTTGCATACACCAACCTATGAACTGCATATCAATACATATTGAGTGCATATCAAGTAAATCAAAATGCATAATGATGAATACGAACAAACATGAAAATGATAAAAACCTTGAAAATCACATCATCGGGTCGGTTCTTCTGCATATCTTATACAGTTTTGTGCATATCAATGAACCGTAAATGCATATTCATTAAGATTAAGTGCATACCAAATAAATCAGATTGCATAGCCGCGAAAAAATAACTTAAGGAAAAAGCCAACATAACTACTGCATAACGGAGATTACGAACTGAATATTGATTTACTTTATGGCATATCAAATCTCACCCTAGCAACCTATCATAAAATTTAAATAGGTATACAAAATTCAATAGGTAAATCAAATTTCTCACCCTCATGACCGTCAATTTACATGAAAGAATCTTATGAATCTAATATGAAAGTCGAATGTCACATTCACTTGGCTAAGAATTCGATTTGAGAGGCGAAAACCATTGTTAGAATCAAAACGTATCTACTGCATATCAAGTATATTCGGCTGCATAACAGTGATTACGAAACGCATACGACAACCATTTTACCGCATAACAGAATTCATGTGAAACCCTACATTGCTACTGCATACCACCGAATCATCTGATGCATATCGTTTTATTGTTGCCGCATATCAGAACGAAACCTTATTTAACCCTAGTTAATTTGATGCATATATCAAAGTCGGCGTTTAATCAAACCCTAATTAAATCCTAATAAAACCCTAATCTAATTCCTATGAATATCTCGATACTAACCTTCTTCCATGGAGTTTTGTGTGATGTTGTATCAATCATCATCTGACATACAGTACACCATCGTCTGAGGAAGAATAGATCACATCATTAGGTCGGTTCTCCTGCATACCTGATACAGTTTTGTGCATATCAATGAACCGTAAATGCACATTCATTTAGAACAACTGCATACCAAATAAATCAGATTGCGTAACCTAAATAATATAACTTAGGGACGATTTACATGAAAGTATCTTGTAAATCTAATATGAAAGTCGAATGTCACATCCACTTGACTAATAATTCGATTTGATAGGCGAATGTTATTGTTAGAATCAAAACGTATCTACTGCATATCAATTATATCCAATTGCATAACAGGTATTCCGAAATGCATACGACTACAGTTTTACTGCATAACAAAATTAATGTGAAACCCTAAACTGCTACTGCATACCGCCGAATGTCACATGCATATCGTTTTGGTGTTGTCGCATATCAGAACGAAACACTGTTTAACCCTAGTTTGATGCATAAATCAAAGTCGAATATACTCAAACCCTAATAAAACCCTAATAAAACCCTAATAAAACCCTAATCAAGTCCTATGAATCTATTATACCAAAGTCGATTTAAGTAAACAAATTTGATGCATATCTCAATACTAACCTTCTTCCATGGAGATTTGAGAGGTGTTGTATCAATCAACCATTGTTACTGTCGGGAAGAAAAAACTAGACGTGAATGACGATGAAAGAGAGGCAGCGTGAATTGATGGAAGAGAGAGAGAGAGAGGCAACGTGAATTAAGGAAGGGGTTATGGGTTTTTTTTTTCCTTATTTTCTTTTAAGAATCCGGATCAGGTGAGAATGATTATTATTGTGCGAATTGCGAATGGATGCATATTTAGGCGATTGACATGCACTTTCTTCAGTAATGACATGCACATTTAGGCCATTGACATGCACTCGGTCAGATTTGCATGTCATTGATAATTTGCCATTGACATGCATTTTCGGGGTGTGTGCATGTACTTTTTACATATTATCAATGACATGCAAATCTGACCGAGTGCATGTCAATGGCCTAAATGTGCATGTCATTACTGAAGAAAGTGCATGTCAATCGCCCAAATGTGCATCCATTCGCAATTCGCACAATAATAATTATTCTCACCTGAATCTTTTCCATATATTACAAGACTTCTAATCTAGCCTTTCATCTAATCTCATCCTATGGCTACTATTCGTTAACTCCGTTTTACTACAAAAGTGGTCTTACTGGAGCCCCGGTCTATATATATAGATAGATAGATACCAAAGCTTTGCCAATAGCAATTTGTGTCGTATTGGTGGTGGAGGCGTTGTTCCATGTCGTTCATTGAGTCTTCGGCAAAGCTTTTTTTACGTATTACACCTTAATTTTTTATTACATCTACTATATACAAACTTAAAGTTGAAGCTATCTCTTTACAAAAAATTGCGCCACTCGGCAAAATTTAAGTGGAGACATGAGCAATTTTTTTTTTTTTTTTTTTTTGAAAAATAAGTCATTGACCCACTATCCCACTAACTCTAACTTATCTTTTATTTGCATTAATGTAAGCACATCTATCTAATATATATATGCATATGATGTAGATAATACAAATAAAGCAATATATATCAAACGTTTATTTCCGATTTTATGATTTATATGGTTAGTTATTTTATAATATATTTATAATTTAGATTGTTATATAATAATTGTTTATTTACCCGTACGTGGTACGGGACGATCACTAGTTTAGTTATTAAGTGTGAGTTGAAAAAATATTATCTAGCTTACACAAGATTAACGTAGAATAAAGTAGCTTAATTTGTTAATGTTACACACCTAAATTAATGGAGCTTAACAAGCTTAATTTAATTTTTAATACATTATTACCCTTTATCAATAAAGATTGAAATAATTCATTATATCTTTTTTCGTAATTTTAATATTATTATTTTAAATTCAGCTAGAACTACCGAACATTCAAGTAGCTTTTTAAACAACATTTACATCTTCAGCTTCAACAACTTATTCAGCTCCAGCTCTAGTGTCATCTACATATTCAGTTTCAGCTACTATTCCAGCTCAATAAACCGAACGGAGCCTAAATATAACGATTACAAAGTGTTTGGTTTCTTATGCGGGTTCGGTGGCTCGTTTGGGATCGTTCGGAATCGGAATCGAGCGATACCAGTTTCGTTGGACCCGTAATGATCACAACTTTCACCGGATATGTCTTTCACTCGATTTTTATTCTAAACGATCCCTGGCAATCCCTCGGAATCCGACATCGTCAACTTAATGAAGCTTCTTTAGGTAGTGGAAGGTTCAGGTGGCTTGTTTGGGATTCTTCGGAATCGGAATTGAGCGAGACTAGTTTCGTTGGGTCCTTACTGATCTCAGCTTTCACCAGATACGTATCTCATCGTCTGATATTGAGGAATGAATTTGTAAATCTCCATTTACAGTAGCGAGACTTACGCCGGTTCGAGTGACTCGTCAGGGCTCGTTCGGAATCTAAATCGAGTGTGAGATATATCTGGTGAAAGATGGGATCGATACGGACCAAAGAAAACTGGTCTCGCTCGATTCCGATTCTGAATGATCCCAAACGAGCCACCCGAACCCGCGTAAGTCTCTCGTAAGTATGTCAAATGTTAAAAGAAAAAAAAAAAAAAAGTATAGGCGCTGTCATGGGCAGCGACTTTTATAGGCAAATTTTTTTGCCCTCGTATGAGGCTTATTTCCAAAAAAAAAAAGGTTCGAAGAGAGGCGTTATGGACAACGCCTCTCCTCGAACCATCATCTTATTGGATTTCAAACTACGCCTACAACGAAAATTTATTCCAAAAAAGTGTCCATATAACAAAAAAAAATTCACGTAATAAACTAAAAGTATATATCCGATCCATCATCCTATTGGATTTCCATATTTTCTGGGCGGTTTGGAATGTATACATATTTGAACTATAAGTTTAAAAGAAGCGTGTTACAGTGAGTATAAAAATTAGTTGGTGCATGCATGATCATCTGAATATGTATATAAGTTGAAAATTGAAGATATTATAATAAGATTTTACAATATAAAATTTACACCTTAAATAATGTTATTGTAAAATATATTATAATCAAATTCCACTTGCTACAGTATATTGAAAGTTCTATTCATCAAAATAATATAAACCTTGCATCTACTCAGTAAAAATCCTACACGGTATCCTCATTTATAATTACTTTTGTTGCCTTGTACAAAAACTTGAAATAAACTCACAATCTTTCTCTTAAGTCTTAATCTCACAAGCTTCCTTAATGCAATGCGATGGTTCCACAGGTAGATCTGTACGTGAAATGATTGAATACCGATCAAGACTTGACAAGCAAGGGATATTCAAAACTGATAGAGGATTTGATCACGGGTTCAAAATATACACTTATGAATTGACAACTTAGCACTAAATTCCAAATTAGAACTGCATATAATTGCAGCAAAAAAAGAACTTGAATTAACCTCTCTCAAATTCTGATGCACACATTGCCAAATATTCTTCTCGATTATTCTTCCGTTAGTTTCCTTTGTTTTCCCCCTTCTCTGATTGTAAATCCATCATTTCATTCCCAAACTTGTACTATAAATACCCATCAAAACCTAGCAATTTTCCCACCACGACAAACCCTATCCTTGTTTTCTTCAACATGGGTTCAAACTCCTTAGCCTCAGTTTCCCTCTTCACATGCCTTAACCTTGTTTTGTTCACACTTGTGAGCTCCACCAAAGTTCCATGCCCGCCTCCACCACCGCCTTCAACCACTGGAACTTGCCCTACTGACACCCTTAAGCTCGGGGTTTGTGCCAATTTGCTGAATGACTTGATTCACCTCGTTATTGGGACGCCACCAATAACACCTTGTTGCTCACTCATCAAAGGATTGGCTGATCTTGAAGCGGCGGTTTGTCTCTGTACCGCCATTAAGGCTAACATCTTAGGGATTAACCTTAACATCCCGGTTTCTCTGAGCTTGTTGCTTAACTACTGTGGCAAGAACGTGCCCTCTGGCTTCCAGTGCGCGTAATCAAGATACTTAATTGGTTTACCATCTTGATGAACTATAGTGTGATGATGCCTTCTTGTTTGTTTGTGTTTCTTTGCAATGTTGTCCACTTTGTTGTTTGTGTGTGTGTTCTCATACACCGCCTAGGTGGTATTTACACTGAATGTTGTTGTTGTTGATTAATATCGTGTTTGTATGTGGTGGATGGTGAATTGGTAATGATTTGTGTATCGAATAAAAGTTATCAATCGAGAATGTTTGATATATGTAATACAGTAAAATGGTTAGTTTGTTGTATTGCTGTTATACTCGGTTGAACCGTGACATGATTCTACCCTGTGTTTTCTCAAGCAAAGATAATATTCAAATGTGTTTATCAAACAAAATAGTGGATAAAAACTAAGATTTATATATAAAACATACAAATAGAGAGAGATTCCGCCATTCTGATGTCCTAAATACATCCTTTGCATAGTTTCCTATCTTCTACTGACAAGAACTCCTGACTACAGCTTGTGTACACAAACTCCATAGTTATTGATGATGAAACAACAACAAATAAGGGCGTCTTGTTAAACCAACTCCATTGTATAATAACCGCAGATGTTTTTTATTTAAAATATGACAGCTACAGGCGCTGCTAAAATAAATTAGAAAGAACAACAACTGAAATTAAACAGCTCAATTTCATACAGCCATAGAGTCTCCAAAATTGCGCATAAGAATGATAGAGCCAACAAAGAGCCCAGCAGCCCGCAGCAGTTTCTGCAAGATAAAATGCAATCGAAGCACAAATTATAAACGGAAGAAAGATTTGACTTGCATATAGAATATAAACCAAATGTGTATATATTTTTCTAAACGCAAATGCTGAATGCTAAAAACAGAGAACACTCAGATGCAACTATCCAAATCAGTAATGCGATTACATATCCTTCGTCACACTCATCGTTACTTGCTAAATCACAGTGTCAAGTATCCACAATGCAGAACAAGCAAGCAACATCTAAGTTACTACATGTTCCACAGTTCCAGAAACTAGAGTGCATAAGGTTAAATCAACAAAAGAAAGGTTTTTCTTGTCTCCATATTAATAAATCCATTCTACAAACTTAATAATCCTTTTGTTTCAACTAATGATCCTGAGCTAGAATGGATACCAACCATTCCCAGAAACATGATTAAGTGGCAATTATGCTGCATACTAGCTAGACCAATTAGCCTATGAAACAGAAGAAGAATTCCAAGCCTAATCTGAAACACACACAGCACATAAACGAGGCGATTCAGACGTAATTGCAAATACTGCAACGAGAAGATTCAGAAACACAAAAAATGGATCTTGGAAGATGAAAAGAGGGGGAAAGGGATTCCAATGGAGAATAGGTATTACCATGTTCATGGCCCACTTTTGATCATCGTAGACCTCAGAGTTCCAGAAGCTCTTGAGCTTCTTCATTGCAATGTCTGTGCCCGCCATTATCACTGCAGCTTCTTCGATTGGAGTTTCTAGGGTTTGGGAGATGGCAGGATTGGGGGTTTACACCAAGAGCTATATTTTTCATTAGCGGTCCGGTTCGGTCTGATTGATCGTTTTCCCCAATCCTTGGACCGTATACCTGGTTCGAGTCGGTTCAGTTCTGAGTTCTAAGAAAAATAGTACTCCATCCTCCCTCTATCCCCTCTTATAATCCTTATTTATTTCTTCAGTACTATTTACAATTCGAGATAATCTTCTCGATTTCTTTCAATATATAACGAAAAATATGGTCATATGGGGTCTTGTTTGATTCGTCTCAGTGATTACTTTAACAATATCAAAATTTTATATTTTTTACTAATAAACAATTAGAGATATTAACGAAACAAAACGTGCATCGGCATCCGCATCGATATCAAATGAGGCTTATATAGTGGGACGGAGAGAGTATATCTTATGATTACAAATTTATAATATTGGATAATAGTTTTCATAAAAAAAACATCTAATAATATTATACATATTAAACAAAAATTTCAGCCTTCAAATTACTTACCTCCTTCCTAGATCAACAAAGATAATAGGCTTCCATCAACATAAAACTTATATATTAAGCTAGATGAATGTAATTTTACCGAATAAAAACTACATAAAAAACAAAATTAAACTATATTAATGTGAAAAAAGTTGTGTCGAATATAACCTTACGTCAAACACTTAATTCTCATCCTTACAAAATCTTTTTTCACTAATCAATGATATAAAATATTTGGGATTGTCATCAATAACATTATTTATTCCATCAAAAAGTAATATACATTCTCTATACATATGTCGTCTTTTACCTAAAACTTTTGTCTAGTTTGTATCACTATCTAAAATAATTTAATATAAATGATATTTTTCAGATATATGAATTAACTTAATTAGTTGATTATCTTTTATCTAAAAAAATATCTAAAACCATTCAAATATACTTTAATACTGGATAAATATCATCTATACGTATTCTTTATTCTTTATTTATATTGTCAAGTGGTTAATAATTAGTTTTATGTTAAATATTATTTATTCTCAAGTGGTTAATGGAAGTATACTTTATCTACCTCAAATTTCCAAATATTTTTTTTAATCAAAAGCCACGTAGAGGGTTTCCCTTAATATGACAAGAGATAGAATTGCATTAATATTAATTTTCCAACAATTTTTTTTTTATGCCAACCTATATCTATAAATTTGATCGGTGGGGGTATGGTTTCTTATTCGTAACTTCAATCACCGTTTGAATATATTCAAAATTTGTTATTCATGACATTATTTATTCGAAAATATATTATTTTTCTTTACAATAAATTGCAAGCCGCCACGATTTCTTTCCTTCCCCGATTTAAAAGATATCGTTTCGTTAGTATGACAAGAGATAAAAACTATCTTGCATGAATCAATATTTGAGTAGTATAGTATATATTCCAACACAATACATATAAATTGATCGGTGGGGGCTTGGTTTTGTTATTCATAACTTCAATCAGAGTTTGAATTTGGTATTCAAAAATATGACGTCGTTCTATGCTTCTCCTCTTCTCCCTGATGATCTGCTTATGGAGATCTACAAAAGGGCAGAGCCTGAAAGCGTAGGACGATCCAAGGTCGTTTGCAAGTCATTGAATTCTCTTCTTTCGTCGTCTCTCTTCGTCTCCCTCTATCACCATCACCACTCTGCTTTTCCACCACGCATCATACTCTATAAAGGAATTCTGCCTCACTCTTACTATTACATCAAGAAGAGGCACAACGCAACCGTAGCTCGCATGTTTCCTGATGCTAGATCCATGGATGAATCGAAGCATTATAGGTCTGCTGTGTTTATGAACGCCCTTAAGGGCCATGTTTGTCTACTAGTCACGTCAAGAGAAATAGAAGAAACAGACGTGATTATAGTTTGGAATCCTCTACTCGGAAAGTATCTCAAGATCTCTTATGATCTTCCGATGCCTCCTTCTTGTTATAGTCTAGATCTAGGGTTAGGGCTTGTATTCCATTCTCGTACGGATGATTTAAGGGTGATCAGAGTATGGAGGTACGAGTTTAACAGGAAGGTGGTATGTTATGATGCGTACTCTGTTAAAAAGGGTTTGTGGAGGAGGAAGGTGGTGAACGAGGAAGATATACCCATCGTCGAACTTAAGGCGAGTAAAGGAACGTCGCTTCTTCATTGGCATGGATTGATGTTTGATTATGAAACAGAGGAATTTACCAGAATCAGGAGTGATGATCAGTATGGCAGTAATAAGGCATTGCTAGATTCCACGCAGATGTGTGTCATGAAGTCCGAATCATGGCAACTAAGGGAAGATATCTATCGTGATGGTGTTTCTGTTAGAGAGAGTTTGGTGTTGATGGATCATGATGCAGCAGCCCAACCCCTCGTCTCCTGTGGTCTTCGTCAATTCTTTCTTTCGATAAAATTTGCAGAACAATCCTTGCTTTAATGTTGTGTGTTTTCATTGGTTAACTATGAAATTTTTAATGGATAATTAAAAATATAATTAATATTGAGTTTTATTAAGTTCTTGTTATTCTTTAACATGGTTAGATATTTATAATTTTATATCTGCTTCAAATTTCATTATATATCAAAATTAAAATAATTTGCTCGTAATTTGTTTTTATTTTTCTTAATGTAATTAGTTAATTTGTTAATAATGTTTTAAAAAAATAAATAAATAACCTAACAACTTTCCTAAACTCATTCTAAGAGCTCAAAAGAACTCAGATTTAATATATAAGATAGATATATTTGTTTTGAATTGTTTAGTTGTAAGTTTCAATGTTTTGTTTTTTAGTTGAAGATCCGAATATTGATTGTTCTCTCCAATCTTACCGACAATTCAAATTGGTTCAATGTGAGAATTTAAATTTTCGGGAACTTAGGTACTTATCGAGGATTATAAATTCTTATATTATAAGAAATCATGTTTGGTTAACATAAGAAGTGGAACTAACCTATTTAAACAAGGTAAGGGAAATCTCATAATCGTAGGAATTACAACTTCCTATGAATTAAGTTCAACGTCCTGGGAAGTACAACATGACCCAAACAAGGGCTAATGCACTACTCCCATGCGTTCCCAAATATTTTTCTTATTCTAAATTTGACAAAATATATCTCGATAAATATGTAAAACGGTCTTTTTTAACTTATATCCTATTAAGTTTATCCCAAAAGAAAATTGTAACACCAAGATAGAAATTACAAACTCATCACAATAAAATTCAATATAATTTAGCATAAATCCATCAAATCTTTCTATATTTAGAAAGTTAAAAGCAAAAGTTTGATTATTATTAATTACTAGGTTATTTTCCCGCGCGGGCCTAATGCGTTGTTTCTTGTTTGTCAATATTTTTATATATTGATATTATTTTCATATTGTATTTATGTAGTGATTTTTAATAAAAAAATAGACGTTTATAATTAATTAAATATATAAATTTTAATATAATAATATTGTCATAGATTGATGATGCTCAAATTAGTGCTCTTTTGTATATAGATAGATAGATAGATACCAAAATAATTAGAGTTTGAAGTGTTTGGGTTTGGGCCAATGAAAGCCTATCCATCGAACAGATGATATTCTTGGAGCAGGAAGTAACAGCCAACACAATAGGAGGTAGCCAATGAGGAAGCGCCAAGTGGACAACTCCACTCCACCTACATAAACAAACACCTTTCCAATTAGGATTCTCACATTTCTAATTCTCCTCTGTATCTTAACTGATCAGAAGAAGAAGAAAAAGCCAGAGGAGAAGGAGGTTGAAGATGGCACTGAGACTACACACACCTTGCAGAGCCATGGCCAAGCAACAACCTTCTGTTTCTGCACCTTCCTCTAAGAGGGTATCTTTCTTACTTTCCAATCCTTCACTTTCTGAATATACAATTCGAATATTGGGACACTTGTGGTTAGGTTATTGTTTCTCACATTACCTATTGGTATCAATGTATAATTACAACTTATCTTCATGAACTCTGCCATATGTTTTGTATGAATTTCATGATTTTAGTTCCCAATTACTTTGAACGATTGTGCAAGATTTACCTTTCTGCAAAATGTAAGAATAATAGCAAAAGGCTAATGTAAGAATAATTATTAAGCATACATACATACATATTTCACTACAAGTTTTTGTTCATACACTATTCTTATACATATTTGTAAGTTTTTTCATCATGGCCATACAGGGAACAATAGTAATTCCAGTAGGCGAGCCAGCCCCAAAGACACTAACATACTCCTCCAACACCCCACAATCAGTGAAGCTCCTAACCAGAGTTGAGCAACTCCGGCTCCTGACAAAAGCCGAGAAAGCAGGCTTACTCTCAGCAGCCGAAAGACTCGGGTTCTCCCTCTCGTCAATCGAGCAATTAGGTCTCCTTTCCAAAGCCGAGGAGCTCGGTGTCTTGTCTGCTGCAACTGATCCCGCTACTCCAGACACACTTCGGACCCTCAGCCTCGCGTTGTTGGCTGTCGGTCCCGCATTCGTGTTCTTCTTGCCTGAGGATTATGTCTGGGAGGTGGCTCTTCAGGCGGTTGTGGCGATTGCTTGTGTTGTTGGAGGATCTGCTGCGTTTGCTGCCTCTTCGCTTGTGTATGATTTGCAGAAGTCTTAGTTTTTGGCTTTTGTAATGGAGCTGCATTCAATGTTTTTTGTAACACTTCGTATTGAAACAACTTAAGTTTGAAATATCAGGTTTTGCTGGGAAAGAAAACGAGTTCATTTATCTCAGCACCAAAAATCAATTCATCTTTCCATCAAACGTACTCAACCATGTCATTCTGCGATAGATTGATTGCAAAAATGATCTGTTATACTTAACAATTGAACAACAAAACTTGTAATTATGATGAGTCAAATTACAATTCGCATTAATCTAATGTTGAGAAAATAACTTCCTAGATGAGATTGGAAGTTTATTATCAAGATTTTTTCCTAGATGAGATTGAGTCAAACTTGTAAGTAATTTGTTGTTTTTATATACACAATCATAAGGGTGTTTTTTTTTCTTTTAAATTTCAATGTCGAAAACTGTTTTATTACCAACATAAAACATTTATAAACTTCTCACATTGAAAACTACCTGAGAGGGTTGAAATCTATATATTAAAATATGAAATTCTTCATCCTCCACTCAATTTTTTATGTATATATTTTTATATTTTTTTGTGTGAACCGACGGTTAACCGGACGATTTAGGTTCCGGACCGGTTTGTCCGGTTAACCTTCATTAAAACCGCCGGTTCAAGGTTCCGTAATCTCATGAACCTGAACCTAAACCGTTAGTAAGGCGGTTTAGTCGGTCCAGTCCCGGTTTCGGGCCGGTTCCTGTTTTGACCAATTTTGACCGGGCCGGTTCCGGTCCGGTTTGGCCGGTCCAGTTAACCTTTTAACACCTCTATTGGATAGTATAATCTATTATATATCTATTAAACCAATCCTTATTTTTGTCGCACGATATTTCCTCTTTTACTATGATATGTGATAGAAATTCTTTCAATTTGTTTTCTTAATATTACATCGTCACGTGACGCTTCAACAACTATGACAAAATTTGTATTTATTTTCTTAAGCCTAATCTTTGAATTTTCTTTTTTATATTTTAATCACACGTTATGAGAAGTTAAGCAAAGTTGTAAACAACCAAGGGGTATAAACAAAGCAACTAAAAAAAGAAATAGATATATTTGTACTAAATATATCTAAAAAATAGCAATAAAAAAAGACCTAAATTATAATAAAAACACATTGTTATTGAAGATTCTATATACAAATTTAAACATTTTTATAATTATAAATATATTAGATATATCACTTTATAATATTCGTTCGTCGAACCACTTTTCCCTAGACCTGGCCAAACTAGGGCCGGCCCGCCCTAAAATTTGGGAGGATACGGGTAGAAGATTTTACCCATAAGGGCCGGCCCTGCCCGACCCTTTTTTAAAGTGGGAGGATATGGTATCGGAGTAGAGCCCTAAGGGCCGGCCCTACCCGGCCCTAGTCATGGCTCCCGGCCCGGTCCGGTTCCGGTCCTCCGTAATCCGGAACCGAAACCGGGAAAAACCGGTTTATCCGGTTCCGGTCCGGTCCGGTTCAATCCGGTTCTGGACCGGTTCCGGTTCGAAACCGGAACCGACCGGTTCAGTCCGGTTCGGGCTGAACCGGACCGGTTTTTTATTAAAAAAACAAAACAAAACCGTCGGTTAACCGGCGGTTTTGTTTTTAAAAAATAATTTTATAAATTTATAAAACTGAAAAAAAACTTAAAAAAATGACAAAACATTCTTTTTAATAGCGTTTTTTTATAATCATTTTTTTTAAGTTTAAAAATTATGTAAACATAACAAAAAACTTTTAAAAAAAACTTAAAAAAAAAAGATTAAATATGAAGGAACAAAAAAATTAAAAAAATTGGGCTTGCACTTAAAAGTGACTTACTTGTTAAGTTGCCTACGTATCCTCTCGGGTTAGAGGAATCAAAGCCTACGTAGTTCTTTACCTTTTTTCAAAACCCGTTACCTAAGTCGAATCTTCGGCGGATGAATCGGTGCGTATAGTAGTAGAATCTCCAATCCACTCGTCTTCCGATGACTCGATAATGTTACGTTGTTGCCTAATTGCGGCTCTCTTCCAATCGCAAACACAACATTGCGCCTCCAATGACTCCGGTGCCAAATTTGATCTCTTCCTCGTTAAAGTGTTGCCTCCTGCACTAAAGTTTGTTCCACCGCCACGGTTGAAGCAGGGACGACAAGAACTTGAGCCGCAATCTTCGCAAGCGTTGGAAACATGCTCCTATGATCCTCCCACCACTTCAAAACATCTAAAGTTTCACAACTAACAAACTCAAAGTTGGTGTTAAGATAGTTATCAATTTCCGCATTCGTGTTTGTAACTCTTGGTCTTTTACTAAAATACTTAGCTCCAAAGGCCCCCAAGCTAGTAGAGCTCGAAGAAGTCGGAGGTAATTGTGAAGTAGTCGGAGAATCACAAAAATGAGTAAATAAAGTTTCAATGTTTGTTCTAGTTCTAGAAACCATACCTAAAATATCCTCTAGTTCACCTTCGGCTAAAATATATGCATAATAGTCATTTAAAAGAGCGTGTAAACCGGATAATTTAAGTCTGGGATCTAAAACACAAGCAACAAGAAAACAATCGGGAATATATCTATAGTAGAGCAACCACTTACTCCTCATGCTTGCAACGGATTCCTCAATGCCGGGAATTTTAGCTCCCTCACTTAAACCACACATAACATTACAAGCTTCCAAGACAAAAACATTACTACTTGGTGTATAAACATGACTAAATCTTTTTGTTGCATCATTAAAACATTTTAAAAACGTTGCAATACTTTGACATATATCCCAACCTGATTCGCTAAAATAGAAAGGAGAGCCAGAAAGGTTTTGAGAAACAAAAGACGTTAAAACTTGTTTATATTGTATACATTCACATAGTAATATGTAAGTAGAGTTCCATCGGGTACCCACATCTTTTGAAAAACGTTTTGGGTGCATCCCGTTAGTTTTACAAAAGGTCATCCAATCTCTTGTAACTTTAGGATGCCCCCAAATATACTTAATAACGTTCTTAATTGGCTCAAAATGAAAACTCATAGCACGTAAACCATCTTGAACACATAAGTTTAAAATATGACAAGCACATCGAATATGAAAAAATTTCCCACCAAATATAGGTTGACACATTTCTTGTAAATCTCTAATAGATGCGGTGTTAGCAGATGCATTGTCGAATCCAATTGAAAAAACTCTATTAAGTAGTCTATATTCTTCTAAAATTGCACGAATCATCATAGCAATATTTTGTGCGGTATGTGAATCATCAAATACTCTAAATGCCAATAAACGTTTTTGCATTGTAAAATGATGATCTACAAAATGACATGTAACACCCATGTAAGAATGGGTTTGAGTATTATCACTCCATATATCACTACAAATAGAAACATGCATATCATTTTGCGAAAAATAAGAAACTAATTCGGCCTTGCGTCTTTTATAAGCCTTAATTACGTTTTTCTTAATCACTTTCCTAGATACGGATTTAAAAGCGGGTTGTGTATGATCTTTAATGTACTCATTAAATCCTACATTTTCACTAAATCGAAATGCTAAATGATCAACACAAATAGCTTCGGCTAATGCTACACTATTAGCTTCATGATCAAAACGAAATAAAGGGTTACCGCTAGTAGAAGATGCAAATCCGCCGGAAATTTGTGTTTGTCCCCCTAGCATTCCCATCTCGGCGACGTGTTTGTGCTCCATGTGTCGTTGAAGGGTTCCATATCCTCCACTTTTCTTCCATTGGAATGTCGCCTCGCAAAAGTTACAAGAAACAATAATTAGATCGGGATCATAATCCTCGACTTCGAGTTCCTCGAGACTGGGTTCTAATTTAGTAAACCACTTTACAAAAATAGGAGATGTTAGTTTCCGGGATTGGTTCCCGGAGGACCCGGACCTCCCCCCCCGGCCCCCCCTACCCCTAGCCGGCCTCGAACCGCTAGGTCTCGAACCGCTAGCTTGCCCTTGAGGCCTAGCGGTCCTACCCCTACTGGACCTAACTTGGGAGGTGGGAGTGGGAACCGAGGGATAAGAAGTGACATTATCACTCTCTTCTTGGGTGTCAAAATGTTCCGCCATAATATGATTAAGAACAATTAAATAATATGATTAAAAGCAATTAAAACAATTAAAACAATAAAACTTAGAACAATATAATAATGTGATTAAAAATGTAAAAGCAATAAAATATTGAAAGACAAAAGCTAATTAAAAGGAAGAGATTAAGAGAGATTGTTGATGGAATTTGAGAGATTATAAGATTGAGATTTGAGAAAGAGAAGAGAGATTGTTGTTGTTGGATGTGTGATTTGAAGATTGTATGGTATGGTATTTATAGGGGTTTGATATGAGTTATTTTAATATTAAAAAATTAATTTTTTATTTTTTTTTTTAATTTCCTAACGGCTATTTTGGCTAAATAGCCGTTAGGACCGCCAGTTAACCGGCAAACGGCTACTTTTCTAGCCGTTGGAACCGGCGGTTCTATATTTTAATTTTTTTTTAAAAACCGGCGGTTCCGGTTAAATTTTTTTATTTTACATTTCGTGAACCGGAACCGGACCGTGACCAAACCGGTTCTGGTCCGGTCCCGGTTTTGACCCGGTCCGGTTCCGGTTCGAACCGGCGGTCCCGGTCCGGTCGGGCCATCCCTACCCGGCCCTACCCGACCCATATTATATATGATATTATATTATTAATATAATATTATAGTTTTAAATAAAATTTAATAAATAACTAAAGAAAAAGTAAAAATATCAGGCAACCTAACTCTTTGACGTTGTAAAGTGTAAACCTCATTTCTTTGTAAACCTAGTATCTTCACGCCTCGAGCCTCCTTCCTTCCATTCCATCACACTAAAATTTTGTTGAATTCGGTTATGAGAATTGTTATGTAAGCACTAAATAGGTTTTAATCACACGGTTTAACCCGATTTCTGATATTTAATTTATCTGTGTAAGTAGTTGAGGGCCGCCCTGAGGGCCCTTATGGGAGGATATGAATAGCGAAATTGTTCCAATTTAAATGAAAGGGCTTGACCCGACCCTGATAAATGAATATAATTTATAATTTGGCCTTGCCCTGGCCCTAGTTTGGCCGGGTCTACTTTTCCCTAAAAAAGAAAGTGCCGAGTGTTGATCAATTTCTTTCTTTTATTTTGAGCAAACTGATATGTAATTATGTAAATATGTAATTGATGTGGTCCTAAATCCAAATATTTGCAAACTTGATGATAAGAGAGGAAAAAAAAAATTTGAGGGAAAGTGAGAAGCCGGAGAAGAAGACCAAGACAGGAGATCGCCATTGGAGAAATGGATGCTCAAGAAGCCTAATCAAGCCCTAGAGATCTCTGAGAAGCTCATCCATAGAGACCTCCGACGCTCGCGAGGCCTCGCTGTTCGCAACCAACGGTCAGCTCTCTCTGTCTCAATCCTATTAACTTCTTGATTTAAATTGATTCAGTTTGTATGTGTATTCTTAATTCTCATGGAAATCTAAGTTGTATGTGTCCTGTCCTGTCCTGTGTGTTGGCTTCGTTTCTATACATTATGTTGCTGCTTGTTTCTATACATTATGTGGCGACTGTAAGAACTCAATTTCAGGTCATTCAGTGTCTTGCTATCACTGTAGACTGATTTTAATAGTTGAATTAGGGTTTCAAGTGAACCTGACTGGATGGATACGCTTCTCCATTTGCAGATAAGCTTGTTAACTTAAAATGGTGGGGGAAAACAAGGAAGGTAACTTGAACAAGATCGGTGTGGTTGTTCCCAATAGTAGCCATGGAAACATCAAGACTGCTTCCACCGACCAATCTATGCAAGACATTCTTATGCAAATTAGGTCATCTAAGTGTCCCGTAAGTAGCTCAATTTCTCTACTTCTGCTCGGATTTAGAGTAATTGGGATTATCGGCAGTTTTGGTGAATTTTGAGGGAAGTTATTGTAATTTTGGGTTGCAATTGTTGCAGGCTGTTATCAACTATGGCGCCTCATGGTATCTCCATATATACAAATCACCTGCACATTTTTGTTATCCATGATGTTGGGCAGAATACATAATGGCATGAAACAATGACGACGATGGTGTGCGTTTGTTTTCAGGTGTGGCGTATGCTCCCAAATCCTGCCAGCATTTGGTAAGTTGAGCAGCAAATTTGGAAACATGACCTTTGTGTATGCAGATATTGATGAGTGCCCGGAAACGACTCAACACATAAAATATACCCCAACTTTCCATTTCTACCGCGAAGGTGAAAGAGTCGATGAGATGTTTGGTGCGGGAGAAGAAAGGCTACAGGATCGCCTCTGGTTGCATTCTTGACATAGAATCTTTTTGTGTGGTTCATAGGCTAAAGAGCTTGACATTACTCAAACCAGAAACCAAGTGTCACATACTTGTTTGGCGCAGTCTGCTGTAGTTTGTTATTTTGAGTTTGTCATGGATGGCAGTGCGTGGTATGTGCTAAGAATGGCTTGAATGTTAATAGCAAGCCCAAGAACTGCACCACATTCAACGTGAAGAAAACCACTTGAGCTAAGAATGGCTTAATGAAAGTTTTTAAAGGGTAAAGTAAAACCCATTTCTAGTTATTTCTTAAAACTTTCTGTATTTTGAGCAAGGGAAAGATGTATGAATTCGGTGGTTCTTATCCACAATTGAACAAATGATAAATACTAAGTGGATGATTGTATTTCATGCTTCTTTGGTCTGGCCTCTTTCTTCCTGTATTATTGCAGTTTAGGGAAAGTTCTGATTTTTGCCGAAGTTTGAAAGTATTTTGTGTTTCTATCTGTTTCTTTGAAGTTTTTGATTTTTGCCCTTTGTTTCCAATAGGTATGCTGAAATTCAAGTAATTTATTATATTTCGTGACAATCCTATTATAGAGGGGAAGCTTGTGGTGTTGGTTTTGGCTGAAACATTCATCTTGTAAGTGTTGTAGTTTGGCCTCAGTTATTTTAATTTGTTCAAGTACATTATTATTATTCTTTTTTAGCCAATTTTTCGTTTCATATTTTAGTTGTTTTTGTTTCATAAAAAGTTTGTACAAAGATGATCCATTATAATGGAAATTCCATATCTTTCGTACTAATTTACTATAACTATTCTTTTGCATCCAAGCATTTTCAAACCCGAAGGGATAGCTTTTTTTAGAATTATCCTCTCCTAACTGTAGAGTTATGCAGCAATGATCAGAAGTAGTAAACGGGAGATGTGTCATTATTATTTTATTATAATAATTAAGTATAGTTGGATGAATAAATGCTCGATCTAATCTTTCCAAGATTGTAGTGTTATTGTATTTATTATTTCGTTTCCAAGTATAAGGCGAACCCTGATAATTTTGATTTATTAAACCATGGTTTGATATAAAAGTATTAAGTCTAACAAATCTATTTATTCCTGGTTCCGCTCCTCCAAGTTTGTCTTCTGGGCCTAAAATGTCATTAAAATCTCCTATTAAAATAGGAGGGTCATTATGAGTATGTATGATATTAGATATAAAACACCAAAAGTCATTCTTAAGATTTTCTACACTTGGTGCATATATAAAAATAATTATGAAACAGATATGGTGTTCTTCATATTTGGATACTATGGTATTATAGCCTGTATGTATTATTTGAAAGAATTCCTTTAAGGAAATTAGAGCATAAAAGCCACAATCCACCTTTTGTACCGTCGGCTGACGAGATAAAAATACTCTTAAATCCTATTTTGTTTAGAAATTGATTACTCAGTATTTCATTTGTCTTAGTCTCAGCTAGACAGAAAAGATCAATTTTGTGGTTCCTTTTTATGTGAGATAACTCCGTCTAAAAATGTTGCCTGCGTATTCCCCTGCAATTCCAGTATGCTATTTTAACCATATATGGGTTGGTTTTGTTTCCCTAACTGGCTTGGGTTGAGTCTTAATATTATGCTTATAATGATCATAGCTTTTCCCAACTATTTGAAAAATGCATTCATAAAACATTGAATGTTGTAACCTTGTGCCAATTTTGATATCACTTAGCCTATTTATTAAGGCTTGTCTTAATACATCAAAACTAGTCATAACATGATTAAAACTTAAGATGTATGTTATATTGGGTTCAACATATGCATAGAGAGTATGATACAATTGGATAAAACTATATACACAAGCAGGATTGTGCATCAGAATAAGACTAATCAAATTTCTGCAGCGTTTACTAGATTGCCCAATTTTGTAACAGAGGTGGTCTATTATGAAATAATAGTCTTTGTTTATAAAAATAACCCAGTGACTAATGAGTATATCAAAACACACCATATAAACATAACAGTAGAGAATAACCATGTACCACATACTATTATCAAAACCATGGCTAAGATAAATAATGGTCTGAATGAAAACATTTTTATAATTAAAGCAAAAAAAAGAAAATAGAATGGCATGCTATAAGAAACGTGTTGAGTGAGTAGAAGCTACAAAATTATGGTAATGACTCGTGTATTCCACTCACATATCAAAACAAGAGGCATCAAGATTTTAGAATTGAGCCGATTAAAAACAATTTGACAGTGGATACCAGCATTTGTGTAAAAGAAGAACATTTCTCCTTTATGGGTCTTCTTGTGGAAGGCTTGAACTTTTGTCCAACAAAACCCGTAGCTATCAAAAACAATTTGGGAGTCTTACAGCCAAGATTATGTCACTAGTATCCACTCCTCTGAACTTCTTACTATTGCACCGCCAAAAAATTGAAATAAACCAGGAGTCATCATTCACTAAATTTTGATACATATAATTGAAACAAAGTAGACTCTTACTCATATTATTAGAGAAAGGGTTAATTATCACCCTGCTGGTGTGGAAAGGAAAATTCAACCAGCAGAACAAAGGTTTATCAAACCAGCATGCACAGAAGATAACTTTTTGTAATACTTGGTATTGAGTCTGCAGAATGAAATTCTCAAAGCATAACCATTTGCACTTAGAGTAATTATAACTGAAGTTAGAGCCCCATATTGTCATTATCTTCAAATCCACCTCATTAGGAATCCTCAAATTCACACTGTCACGGTTAAAGGATATTAAAAGGCACAAATTAAACGACCCAACCCTATGTGCTTGGACATTGACATTCATTCTTGAGTTCCTCAGGTTTTCCAAATTCTGCCATACCTGTATCAAAATTACACTGCTCCACACAAAATCATGGTTATGCAAAGTAAAAAGAAGCCAAAATAAAGCATCCACATCAAAATTGATATAATCTTTGCTGTGGCTCTTATAAATCATCCCAAAATTTTGTACTACTGGGGGGACAGAAATTGCATCTATAAATCATATAGATAGAAATGTTTATGTCAACGGTCTCATACATGCAGCTGCAATTATACTTAGAAGTTACATAATGGCTACCAGGCGGCGACAGCCGTTTTCCCTACGGCGACCGCCGTCCCAAAGCAGCCCCCGCCGCCATTTCGGAATCTCGACACAAGGCTACGAAGCATGGGCAGCGACTGCTGCCAAATGGCGGCGACCGTCGCTTTGCCTACGGCGACCGCTGCCCCAAAAAGCAGCAATCACCGCCAATTAATTTTGGGTACGACTTTTTGTCAATTAATTGCAGCGATCGCCGCCTCTCAGGTATGGCTTCTAAACCCGAGCGGAAAAAAGAATATGTGAGATTAAAAAAAACAGAAAATCAAAAAAAAAAGAAAAAAAATAGAGGACATTCGGATTTTCAGCCTTCCCTTCTTCTACCTCACCCTCACTTTGCCAAACTCAAACACAAACCAACATTCCTCTTTCTCTCCATACAAAAACCCTCAAACACAAACCCTCTCCCCTCTCTCCCACAAGCAGCAGCCACCGATCCTCTCTACTACTCCTCCCTTACAGCCGGCGACCGCCGCCCTACGTCAAGTTCTCGACGCAGCAGCAAGCAGCGACCACTGCCTTTATAGCAGCGACCGCCGCCTTCTCCACCACAGATTCAAGCGTCGTCGGATTTTAGTGCAATCTCCTCGGTTTCTTCCCGTTTCGACGTCGCCAGAGCCTATTTCTCACCTCCACCATCTTCAATTTCGGTTTGGTAAGCCCCCTCTTAACCTAGAACTTGAAATTCGAATTCTAGGGTTTGGGCTATTTGGTTGATGATTTGTGGAGGATATTTGCTATTTGGTTGTTGTTGAGGATTGATTGGAGTTGATAATAGTGATTGTTGAAGCTTTGGTTTGCTTTGGAGGATTATTTTTGGATTTGAGCTTCTTGAGAATTTTGGTGTGGTTGTTGTTGCTCTTGGTTGTTGTTGTTGTTGCTCTTGTTGTTGTTGTTGATTGAATGATGAAGCGTACCGCTAGCTCCCGCCAACAACCTCCTCTTGAGCACAAGGAGAGGAAGAAAAGGCTAGAAAAACAAGAATTTGTGTCCACTTTGTTCTTAGACCATCAATGTCTAGGTGCACTTGGCCTCTATGATTGCATGGAGAAACTGTTTCAGCATGGTGGTTTGAGACAGTTCTTCCATCTTAAGGCACCAACATTCAAGAGTTGGACGATTGAGTTCTTAAGCACCCTTGAGAATGTGAAAGACGAGAAAATAGTTGCTTTTGTGCTTGCAGGTAATAATTACTCAATGAGTTACGAAGAATTCAGATCTGCGCTTGGAATTACCAAGCCACCCTCTAAGGATTCAGCATGGGCAGACACTTGTGAGTACTTGGATTTTTTGTATGGTTCTACAAGTGATTCAAATTATGACGCCAAAGGTGGAGAATATAATTACAAATGGTCACATCCTTGTCTCCGCCTAGCTCACAAGGTAATTACTAATTAGGATGGCTTTCTTAGGCCAATCAGAGCTGAACAAGTTGTCGTATCTAGACCTTGCATTAATATGGGGCATGACACCAGAATGTTCATTGGTAAAGGATTGGTTATCCTTATTTTTCGGGTGTTGTACGAAATATCAGAGTGCCAAGAAAGGCAAGAATGTGATCGGTGGAATGGTATCTTTGATTGCCTTGTCCCTTGACATCCCACCTCCGGCTGAAAAATCACAGGTTTCTTCAAGCTTTGTTTATGACTGGGTCAAGATGAGGCATGTGGGTGTCTTGTCACACATGAACGACAAGCACTATTGGACTTATGGTTCAAGAGGAAGTCACAAGATCAAGCTTCCTCTTCGAGTAGAGATGCCTTATGGACCCAAGTATGTGGACTTTGATATACGTAGGTATCAGTTGGGTGCTTCTGAAAGCTCCTCTGCTGGACCCTCACGTGAACCTGTTGAGCAAGATGAAGAAGACATTGAGATGGGTGATCCCGTCCCTCCTAGTTCTGAGGACATGCAGCAGCAGATGTTTCAGATGATGCAGAGGATAGATACGAGGCAACAGGCAATGGAGGTTGATTTTAGGGAGTTCAGGCAGCAACAACAGTTTTTCAGTGATGAGCAGAGCTTCATGAGAGGTCAGCTTACTCAGCTTGTTGACAATCAACTTGATTTTCGTACCATTCAGCAGCGGCAGACCGAGAACATACAGAGCTTAGAAGATCAGATGCGGTCCTGGGACATTTTCATGACCCAGCATTATCCACCATCTCAGTAGCGGTACTCTCTTTACTTCCCCTTATCGTTCAGTCTTTAATTCATTGAGGACAATGTTAGCTTTAAGTGTGGGGGAGTAGATATTGTATTTGTTATTGTTATTTTGATATTATGATTCTGAAAAAAGAAAAAAAAAAACCAAAAAAATATGAAAAAAGGCAGAAAAATCATGGGATAGCAAGATCTATGCAACAAGCAGGTAACCTGGACCAGCACTAGGTTGGGGTAAAAAGAGGTTTCGAGAGATGTGAGTTTTTGTGAGCCCTGGAACAATTAATGAGCGGTTAGGACGAAAACCCGAGAGGGCGCCTAAGCAAAATGAGTGGTAAGAAAAGAGAGATTTTTAGGATTCATTCTTATTTGGCGAGGTGACATAAGTTGGAGGTGATATAAGGAGGAATTTGGGTAGGACATTTTGGAGCTATAAGGCGTTAGTTTTGGTCATGATTTCTTTGATCACATTTGTTAGTGTTGTTGGAGGATGAGACTATTTGGTGTTGATTGAGTTGGAGTTTTGTTGGTTGTTAGCTAGGATGTTGGTGCTTTCATTTGTTTAGATTTATGAGCTTACATGTTTAGGTGCTACATTCTTGGTATTGAGTTCTCTTGTGTACTTGGGTGTCTATGAGCTATATTGATGATGGGTAGTAGTTTTCTATCTACTCGGGACGAGTAGAGATTCAAGTGTGGGGGAGTTTGATACACACGATATCATAGTGTGTAAGTATGGTGTTTTAGGGTAAGATTACTGAGTTTTAGGAGCGTCTTGGAGCTTATTCATGCATTTGGAGTGAAGACGACGTATGGAGCTTTATGTTGATATTAGAGACTTATTACAGAAGAAGAAGAGAAGCCAGCAGAAGACCGACGAGAAGACAGAAGAAGACGTCATCTACTGGCGGCGACCGCCGCCAAACCTACGGCGATCGCTGCCAAACCTACATAGGAAATTTTTGTTGCCCATAGAATATAAAACATAAAATTTTAATAATTAATTGATAAACGTCTGTCTTTGAGCGGGAACTGAAGACATGAAAAGAAAAAATGAAGAGAAGTACAGTTCCTCAAAAACTTACTTTTTATGCTCCCAAACGACAAAAGAAGGATGCAGAGATGTCAACTAAGGTTGTGTATCCAATATCTCTTTTTTTGAATTTTAAAATATAGTTGGATATATAGATTGTATACTTTTTATCCTGTATATCTGTCCCTCTGTACTTCAAATGATATCACTTGTTATGTAACATCATGATTTGTGTTCACATGTATTTCAGAAAGTAAAGCTCTTTGACTATGAAGAACTAAAGAAGCAAATAATGCAGTCAAATGCTGACAAAATGAAGGAAAAAGGACTTGATCGCCTAGCAAATAAAGTTTTGCTACAAAAGTATGACATAATTGCGAGTGATATTGATGATGAGGTAACAAAAGATAAAGTTATTCAATTAGTATGATCATTTTTTTTATCATGATTTCAGATTGAAAAAAAAAGTGCTTACTTTTTTTCAGTCACTGTGATAGAAGAACATTGTGCATACTTTCACAAGCAGACATTAGTAAACACATAACAGGAGTACATGAGTTTTGCAAATCAGAGGGGAGCAAACAAAGAATAATGTTCTTCCTAGCGAGAATTCAAGAGTATATATGATTTCTGAGTTCATCTTATTGAGAATTATAGGATTGTAATTTTTTCATTTTTGAGTTCATCTGATTTCTGAATTTTGAGAAGTGGACATCAGTAACCACAATGGACATTCAGGAGTATATATTTTGAGAAGTGGACATTCAGGAGTATATAGATATCAACAAGTAAATCTAACATGTTAATCAATAACATGTTCAAGTCTGTTTTTCTTCGTCTCTGTTTTTCGTCTCTGTTTTTCTTTACATGCATTACACATACTACGCCTTTGATTTATTTGAATATATTTTGTTTGACTGTTAAATATGATAGATTTCTGGCAACTGTAAGTCGTGCAGATTTCTTGTTCTTGTCTTTTCTCATTGATTCTGATTAATTTTTTCAGGTTTCAAACAATATGAACTCTTCAAGTTCTAAGAAGGGAAAGCAACATCTTATCCAGACATTACCCATGGCTGAATCTCTTGCATCCAAAAGTACGAAAAGTCGAAAAGATCAGTCACCACTCTTGGTCCAAGAACAAGGTTCAGTTATGAACACTGGACCATCTCAAGTTCAAGTGCAAACTTTGATCCAACCCACGGAAACTCAACGAAAGAAAGTGTTGGCTGGTCAATATGATAAATGTCAGCAATATTGTGCTCCAGGCACAATGTCAAGATATTTGAGAGATTTAAAGTCGCATGGCTCTAAAGGGCAACAACGACAAGTAAATGTTGAGTCATCTTTGGCTGATGAGTATTTGAGAGCACAACAAGTAAATGTAAGTGATGAGGTTCTGGTTTTAGAAAATTCCACCCAAAACCAGACTCATGAAGCTGCATATGAGACCTTTCAAAACGAGTCTAATGAAAACCCATGTAATGTATTTCAATAATCCCTAAGACCATTTATTAATTTACTAGAAAAGTTTATATCTTTTACTTTTAAATTTAGTTACCGAAGGGAAGAAGCATTGAGGGAGAACCATTTTGGCGCATGTTCATGGTCGTTCAATGGAGAAACAACCTCTCGTCTTGTTTAATGATCTGAACCAACCAGTGGGACCTCATAAAGACACAGTTCGTGATTTTTCTCACCTTCTTGGAACTTTGGCAAAAGATTCATCCTATGCACCTTTGAATTGTGAAACTTGGAAGCACATGCCTTCGTATTTCAAGGATAAAATCTGGGATTATGTTCAGGTGATGGTTTTTCATTCATTGTATTTATTTATAGAGGTTTTCACCGAAAATCACTCGCAAAATACCGTATATTGCCTAAAACCACCTCATTAATCAAATATTATCGGAAACCAGCTGTATTAAGCCCTCCGTTTGCCAAACGCCACCCATTCGTAACTTCCGTCAGCGCCAGATTTTTTATTTCTTTATTATTTTCTCCATTTTTTATTGAAAAATAAAATAAATCCCAAAAAACTAAAAAAGAAAAAGAAAAAAGAAAAGAAGCAAAATTGAAAGAATTATCTCCTATACTGCACATCGTTCGATTCGTCCCCTCCATCATCATCATTCATCTAGCAAAGCCATCGGCTATCTTTTTGATCTGGAAATTTAGGGCTTTTCGGGGTCAGGCAAGAGGCACCGTCGTTGGGGTATATTCGGGGTCGTCGTTGCCGCCTTTTGCTGGTGGTGTTGGAGTGATATCGCCGTTGCGGCCTGGGCTAAGCCTCCTGGTCTTCTTCTTCCTCCTCAGACAAGATGAGATTGAACTAGGAAAGGCGAGATCGAACGGGAATGGCGCAATTTTTTTGAGATCGAACGGAGCGGGATCGACGACTTTGCCCTAAATTTGTCCACCCCTCTCATGGCCTTGACTCCTTCCGCTCCAAATTCGACACCTCGTCGGTGTTCCTACTCCGAGTTCCTCGGCCTAGACGCTGGAGACAACTAGCAGAAGAAGCCCCGACATCAAATTGGATCTCAGATGGAAGGATGTATGATTTTGGATTTAAGCTGCAGCTTTGTCTAACACTAAGAATGTTTATAACATTCCGACAAGTCATTATGCATGATTTTAGATTTAGATTATTTTGGGTAATTAAGGATCTAAACTTTGATCAAGAATTGTTGGTGCATGATTTTGGATTTAAGCTGCAGCTTTGTCTAACACTAAGAATGTTTATAACATTCCGACAAGTCATTATGCATGATTTTAGATTTAGATTATTTTGGGTAATTAAGGATCTAAACTTTGATCAAGAATTGTTGGTGCATGATTTTGGATTTAAGCTGCAGCTTTGTCTAACACTAAGAATGTTTATAACATTCCGATAAGTCATTATGTATGAACTTGGTATTTTGTAAATTGGGAATAGATATAAATCAATGTAATTATGTATTAAATATCAGTTTCTTATGTATCAACTTTTTGTTTGATGTTATAGAGGATTAAGTAGGTTTGAACTGAATCACAGGATTGAACAGCTCAAATCTTATCACAAACAGGTTCATTCCACAAATGTATAACCGCTGCATTTGCTTTATCAACCGTTGCATTAAATATCCAAACAACCGCTGCATTTGAAATTCACAAACCGCTGCATTTGATAACACAAACTGTTGCATTTGATCATCGAAACCTATGCATTTGATCAACGAAACTGTTGCACTTGATATTAAAACCGCTGCCTTTGATATAAAAACCGATGTCAAAACCGCTGCAACCGGACCGCTGCAAATTTAAAAAAGCAGCGATTTGTCTGTCAAATGCAGCGGTTCACTATCCTCATGATAAACCGCTGCATTTGGTCTAATGCACGCGAGGAGATGAAGCGGTTAAAAACCGCTGCATTAGACCTAATGCAGCAGTTTTTGAGTCTGCGAAAATCGCTGCATTAGTCCTTAATTGTAGTAGTGACATCTGCGTGTGTTTTATTACTGAAGAACGTGCATGCGAATGAGAGAAATTCGTACAATATTCATTCGCACATGTTCCAGATTCAATTATTAGCCTTTTGAACCGTCTTTTCCAACTACAACAACCCATAAACAATAGTTATAATCAATAACTTGTTGTAATATTTATTTTAAATAAACACACACAATACTTCCGGTAAGTATTGTGTACACAAACTAGTGTATCCAAATCAAAACAAAACTTTTCGGTTCTAATCTTATCTATATAAAACTTGGCTGTCCGTAGCCCGAATTGAATGAAATCGGTACCGCCTATTAATGACCTCCGTTAATGGGCTGCAGAATGGGCCTCAAATTTTTCCCTCGGTCCAGCCCGTTTCGCTTCGTCCTGCATCATGAAATTGGTACTGAGTTAATGTTTAACCCTATTCTTCCCCCTCCAAGCAGCGCCGTTTCTATCTATTCCTTCCTCCTCCTCCAAAGTCGATTGCTTCCGGCTCTTCCCTTCCCTCTTGCCTGCTGTCGATACACTGGTTCTTCTGATCCATTTGTGGTATTCACTTGCAATCGAAAGACGAGAACCAGCTCTATCAAGTTTCAGCAATTAGATCCTCAGTGGAAAGGTGAACATTCTTCCGTCTATGCTTTCTGTGTGCAGAGAGATTTGAATTTGATGCAATCGAATTCGATTTGCTTTTCATTAGTAAAATAATTCAATTGATTGTATATTGAATGCGATTGTAATCAGAGAAGGGTTTTCGAGCTATGGAGGGCGAAGCACAGTATAATCCTTCTTAATTGTGGATTTGTCCAGTTTGACAATGAAGACGCTGCTCAGAGTGCCATTGATAAACTCAATGGTATATTGATAAATGACAAAGGTTGATCTATTCTGCTTTTTGAATTTTAGGAACTCAAAATTATGCTTTCTGTTTGTGTAACCTTTTGGGTTCAGTTGGTCTAACTTACCACGAACTTCTTTCTGTTTTTTGCTTGCAATTGTTGCTCAAACAGAAGATAATATACACATTTTTATAGCAGGGGGAACCGTAGGAATGCATTCTTTTTATCCTTAATCTTCTAATTGTTATTGCTATGTGGGACTAATTTAGGAAGTATCAGGTTCTGCAGTTCATGGATATTGGGACAAACATTTCAGCATGATTGGTCTGTAGAAGTGTATGATTCAAATAATTATTGTGTAATGTGGCAGCTCATATCAATTTCTGTGCCTCTTCAACCTTTTTCCTGCATGTTCTATTTTTTTTTTTGAGTTCAATGTTGCATTATGGTTTGCTTATTAGAGCTGGCTTCTGGTTGAGTTCGAAATTGTTGAGAAATTGGCCTCTTTTTATGTCCTGGTAAGTTTTCTTGACATGACCTTGAATAGAGAGAACTGCTGAATGTTATTGTATAAGAAATAGAAAATCTAATGGACAAAAATATGTTCCAGGTCATTGCAGCATACATGATGATTGACTCTTTGAATAAGAAAGGATATAATGGTTACGCAATCCGAGTTCCATCATTCACTGAAATTGTGCAAATATTTACACTTGATGCTCCGGTATTTTTTTTGTTACTATATATATATATAGTTGTTTAATTTACTTTCTTTTTAGATCATGCAAGGTAGATCGATAGCTTGATGAATACATGTAACCAAATGGGTCATATCATGAGCCTCCGTCTATGCTGCATATTGAAGTTTTTGATTTTGATGGGCCTTCTGATGAGGCAACCTCCCTTGGGCACGCTGAAATCAATTTTCTAAAAACAAACTTTGCAGATTTAAGTGACGTCTGGATTCCTCTATGGGGAAGCTTGCTCAACATCTCGGTTCAAAGTTGCATTTGAGAATATTCTTGGATGACAATCGATGTTGAAATGCTATGAGTGATTATTTGGCTAAGATGGCAAAGGAGGTTGGAAAGAAGGTAACACCTCACTTGAGCCTGGGTGCTGGTGTTGGTTCGTTATTTTTAGTATACATTGCTTCATATTTTTGATTCCATGCTAAATTCATATCACAATTTTTTTTTCCAGGATCGTCTTTGGCTACGAATATCCAGCTTACGAGTGTTTGAAAACCGTAGAGAGGAATAAGCCAGAAATTGAGCAAATTCGTTTTTGGTGATACTATCGGTATAATGCCATAGTACCTTGAGAGTTAGTACCTTGATCCAACTCTAATTTCTTTAATTTGATCAATTTAAGATTCTTGCTTCAACTTTCTTAAGGATCTTAGTAGCTTTGTTTGTGAGCGTGTAACTGATATTTTTATTTCATGGTACTTAAATAATAATCCATTTATCAGTAAAAGATAATTTCCTAGGTTAAGTACGTGCAATGAATCTTTTTCTATACAAACGGGTCCAAAGAATTTCATTACTTTATACCTTAGTTTTAGATTATACATATCTGATATTGAACAGTTGAAGATCTGTAGGATATTGCAAAATTTGCATGTCATAGGTTGGAAGTTGGACCTCTTTGTGGTTTTGTAACTTGATGAAATATTTATTGCCCTGTTTGACTAAAAAAGGCACGAGGTTTCAGTTATAATTGCCCTGTTTTAATTTCCATTACGTCATATGCCCTCTAATATGATTTTCCTGCTTCTCTCCTTTCTACTGTAATTATGTTTTCACTTTCATGTTGACAGCATCCCTGTTCCTCTAGAATAGTTGAGTAATATGCTAATACATGTGGATTATAAATTAATAGGTGGGATTAACCGCTGCAGATTAATAGTTGACGAATTACTTTTTAGTTTAAAATTTGTGTTAATAGACCATGGTTTCATATCTTCGTTTGGATGCATGATTTTACCATTTGGGATTTACTGATGTTGATAGTAATTGAATATAAGTTTATTTTGGCTTCTTATGAAGGAGTATGGAGCATATTCTGCTAAAGAGAAGCAGAGACTTTGCAAATTGATGAGAAACTTGATTTTTAATGGAGAACTAGGTTCTGAACCCTACACTCCTACTACCTAGAGTGCAGCAATGGATGTGTTTTACTATCCCGAGTTCAGGGTTGATTTTGGAGCTGGGCTTTTGGACATGCATGCCATGGATGATACAGAACTCCTTTCTGAGGTAAACTTTTCCCCTTTCTATTGTCTTATTCCATGAGTGCTTGATCAACATTGGTTTACAGTTAGCTAACTTTTATTTAAAACCTAAAAATCTGATTGCAAGAGTATTCTATTTCTAAATGTCTGATATTATGATACAGTGAAATAAGTTATCTTCTGCAGGCTTTGTATACATTTTAAGATTTCTTTGTGCTCTATTATTGTTCTTCCAATTCAAGGATTTTCAAGCAGCTGCACAAACTTAGTGTATTTGAAACTACACTAAGAATGGTGTATTGTTTCGAATAACAGGCACGATAATAGAAAATACAGATTTAAGATTCAATTTGCAAGCACAACAGACAGCTGCTGTTAATATGGTTGATGGGGCGTTTGTCGCGATGCCTATCAAAGTAATACCTAGCTTGAATACACTAATATAGTGGGAAGCAAGGGTCGAACCCAAGGGAGTCAAAGTACAATTCAAATCACAACTCTTGTTCCTAACAAGTAACCAATTTTGGGGGGGGTTTGTATGTAGTTGAGATCAAGGAAGTAAACAAAAACGCAAGAGTTGAGATTAAGTAGTATGATGGAAAAGAAGTTCACTTCTCGGTTTTTAGCACATCAATCATGCAAGGAGAATTGATCATAGCAACCTAACACCCTATATTCATCACATTCAATTGATTTTATCCTACTCTTTGTTCATATAAAGTAACTAGTCCAACAAGTCCTAGAAACCCTTATTTGATTATAACCCTAGAACAACTAAGATTCAATAATCAAATAGCATTAAGCACAAAGATATGTAGGCTTGTGCAATACCATTGGCGACAAGCCGGTACTTGACACAAGTTTATAATCTCTACCCTATGAACATTCTCAACAAGTTCATGCAAATAAGGATTGCTACCAAAGACAAGACTCTTCAACAAGAATTATCAAGTCTAGCAATATAAAAGATAGAAATCAAACCTAGTTTGCAACCTAGATTAAACCAATATCTCTCAATAGCAAATTGAGGCACAAGAGATTATAAAATAAAACAACAATTGAAATAGAATATAAGATGTAGGAAACTCACAATCCTCCAATGAAAGAAGGCTTCAAACCTCAAAGTGAACAATGGAGATTTAGTTGCACAAAGTCATGGAAGCTCTCAACAATGGAGTTTTCTTCCTAAAAACCAAGATCCAAACTCTAGGGAGAAGGAGAAGAGTTTATATAATTTCTCCCTAGAAAAAACCAAGAAAAATAAATAAAAACCAAGTCTTAATGCAGCAATTTAAAGATAGACATAACTAATTTCGGAGTTACAAATCAAATGGAGAGAGGAAGGTCTAGCATCCAATGCCATCAATTTCAATGCTGATTCCGGGTAGAAATCTCGACCGAGATGTTGGAAATCTCGACCGCGATTTGCACATGCTGACGTGGAATGACGTGGAATCAACAGAATCTCGATGCTGGAAAATGGCAAAATCTCGACCGCGATTTGACAAATCTCGACCGCGATTTCTTGTCTGCAGCTTCTTCTCTCCGTCTTCTTCTGGTCTCGAGGCAGCTCAGCTTCGCCTCTCGACCACTCCTCTGGTGCAAGTGTGGTGTGTACTCCTCCTAAGCTCCATCCCGCAAGTACCAATGAAGGATACAAGCGGAATCTCCTAACTCCACCACCAAAATCGCTTTCGAGCTTCCCGCAAATCCATAATAAAAACTCCAACCGGATTCCGGAAATACACTCGACAAGCACCTAAACTCCTCTAATCCTATGCTAATAGTCGCTAGTTATCACCATATAACATGCTCCTATCAAACTCCCCCATACTTAAACCTTGCTCGTCCCCGAGAAATCAAAGTGATGCTAACTCCTCCAATGAGCACCAAGGTCACAAAAGCATGGGAAAGCTTGCTAGCGACTATACTCCAAACTCCGTGTGTAAGCAAGTAACTCTAATCCTAGCTCCTGGCTAGCTTCTTATCACTCCGAGGTGACCTACCCAATTCCCTCCTTATATCACCACTTCATATGACGCCACTCCAAAATAGTAACCAATATCGAACCAAGTGACGTGCAATAAGCACAAGTGGACTCCTAATCTCCTCTAAGGCTAAGGGAACAAATAATGGGCAATAATAGAAAAATAAAACCGAGTCACCCACTCGCTTAACACACTTCTTATTCCTCCTCTTCTTTTGATGTCCTAAACCACTACATAATATCCAATCAACACATCAACCACCAATCCTAAAACAAGAAATCTGCATAGTACAACCCCAACAATATGCATCAAACTCCAAGAAAAGAACCTAACCCTAGAGCTATCACAACCGCCAAAGATGTACCAAAACAAATCTCAAATCAAAGAAAGAGATAGTAAAATGATCATGGGTATGCAATAAAGATCAATGAGAGAAAAAGAAGCAAATCTAACTCCTTATCCCTCCATGGTGAATCCTAAAACCCGAGACAATCCTTCTACTCCCTTCTTATGTCTCCAACGCCATAAAACTGCAAATCATTCAACAATGAAGTCAAACAAATCACAACACATTAAGTTCGGCGCCCTTTCGGGTTTTCACCTCCCTTCTCAAGACATCAATTCTTTCTTTCTTTTTTTTTTTTTTTTTTTTTTTTTTAAATGAGATAAACAAGATAGATAGATAGATAGTCTAATCTCCCTTCCAAGACAGATCAATCATGATAGAGGCAAGGAAGAAAAGACTCACAACCACTAGAAGAACCGACAACCTCCCCCATACTTGAACGAAACATTGTCCTCAATGTGTAGCGGAGGACCTCTAATGGTGGGGACGAACCGGGTCATCTAGTGATAGGTGGAATGGTAGTGAACCGGCAATGTGGTAGACCGGGAAAAGTAACCATGAAACGGAATGGGGAATCGAATGTGTGACACTCGGGATTGCAATGAGCAACGATCCGAGTGACATGGAGGTAGAGGATGAGGTGACGTCGTCGGCGCTAGATCGATGTTACTCGGGGAGGCGACGACGTTTAGGTATGGATGAAAGAAGCGGAATGGTGGAGTGATAGTGAAATGGAGGTGATAGAATACCAAAAGCACGATTTCTTTTTTCTTTTTTTTTTTTTTTCTTTTTTTTTTTCGTTTTTTTTTTTTTTAGAACAAAGAAGAACAAAGACTAGAAAACTACCTCGGGTTGCCTCCCGGTCAGCGCCTTAGTTATCGTCGTGGCACGACGTCCATCATCTCACCCGTACTCTATAGGTCCCCTCGGAACCTCGGCCTTCATGATCTCATTCTTGAACCACTCATGGAAAGGTTTGAACCTTAGACCATTTGCCTTCGTCACTCTCCACACCTTCTTGCACGTCTTCTTCTTCTTTTTACCTCCCCCATACTTAGAGTCAGGTGGGGAGCGTTTGGGCTCTTTCGGTACAACCTGCACAAAAGAACTAGCAGGTATCTCGACCTGAGACGTAAGAAGAGTGGGGCGATTGCCCAAAACAGTAGTAGAGAGGATGGTCGTGGCATCCGAGCACAAGTCGGGGGGTTCAACCATCTTATCAACAATGTTGACCTCAAGATTCTCCTTCATAGGAGGTGAAACAATATCAATCAAACAAACAGAAGGCAAGTGAAAAGAGTCGACGTCATGGATATTATGTTCTATTAGATCACCGTCAAACTCCATAGTTAATGTTCCACCAAAAACATCAATCTTAGTCCTAGAAGTTTTCATGAATGGCCTACCTAACATAATAGAGGCCGTAACATTATCACTTATATCCAAGACAAAGAAATCAGCGGGGAATATCAACTTATCCACTTTCACCAAGACATCCTCTACTACTCCCCTAGGATACACACAAGAACCATCAGCAAGTCTTATATCAATGTCAGTTTTAAGCAAAGGTCCTAATCCTAGTGATTCATAAATTGATGTAGGCAAAACATTGATAGAAGCACCCAAATCAAGCATAGCCTTATCATATCTAGTGTCACCAATCACTATAGGGATAGTAAATATACCTGGATCCTCACACTTCACCGGTATCCGGTGTTGAAGGATCGAGGAGACTCTCTCGCTTACTTGCACCTTCTTCTTGCCCTTCAACTTTTGGTTCCTCTTCATGGTGCAAAGCTCCTTCAAGAACTTGGCGTACCTAGGAATACTTTGAACAAGTTTTAGTAAAGGGATGTTTACCTCGCACTTGCTAAACGTCTCAAAGATCTCTTGATCGTTGGCGGGCCTTCTTGTGTCCTTGAGAGCTTCCGGGAAGGGAGCGGGAGGCTTCTCGGAGTATAAGGGAGGGAAACTGGGGCGCACATAGTCCTCTTGCCTCAAAGCAAAGTCTCCTCTATCCTCGTACTCCTCTTCGGGCCTTGGATGTGTGGTTTTAGGCTTAGGACCCCCCTTTTCCAGATCTCGGTCGAGAATGTCACCAACAGGTCGAGATCCACTTCCAGAAAGAAAATCTCGACCGAGATTTTGGGATCTCGACCGCGATTTTTCGGAAATGCAATCACCGTCTCCAGAAGCAAAATCTCGACCGAGATTTTGGGATCTCGACCGCGATTTTTCCCCTGTAGCTTTTCTGTCCGAATCAGCTTGGAGCTCGGGAATCGATTGGCCTTCCACCAACTTTTCTCCTTCCAAACATCCCTCAAGAACCTTTCCACTACGCAAATGAATAGCACTTACATTCGCTCTTGGATTCACTACCGTTTGAGAAGGCAAAGATGACGAGATACGCTGTTCAAGCCTAGTTACCGATTCCGCCAATTGCCCGACTTGGTTCCTAAGATCCCTCATGCCGGATTCAGAGGTTTGGACATGTGCGGTGAAGTGTTGGACATGAGTGGTGAAATGTTGGGCCAAGGACTTCAGCATATCCTCGGTGGAAGGGCCTTGAGGCTTGGGTGCATAAGAAGCTCGGTTTTGGTTGAAGTTCTGAGCACCTGCCGGATCACTCCATCGGAAGCCCGGATGATCATTCCCTCGTTGATTGTAGTTGGCATTGTTCTGATCATAACGAGGTCTAGGAGGTCCGTAACCTCCCAAAGCATGAACTTCAGCAATAGCGGGATCTTCTAGCTGGGGGCATTGATCAGTATGATGCCCTTCTTGAGTACATATCCCACAAACGACCCCCGGCTTTTGATTGCCAAGAGTGAAACCTTTGATCATGCTCTTCAACTCAGCAATTTCCTCTTTCAGCTCGGTATTCTCGGAGCTCACTGCACTTGCTCCTTTCTTTGTATAAGTTCGCCCGAAACTTCTTGTTCCCTCCGCAATCTCATGGATCCGGTTTCGGGCAGCAGCAGGAGTCAAATTCAAGACGCTTCCATTGCAAGCGGCGTCTATGAGCCTCCTCTCATGATCTAGTAACCCATTATAGAGGTGGGTCACCAAATCCTTCTCCTCAAACCCGTGGAACGGGCAGCTAGCACACAACCGGGCGAAACGCTCACAATAGTCATAGAGCGTTTCATCATCAGCCTGCTCAACATTTGCCATCGCTCTTTTCAAAGCAACCGCCTTCTTCGATGGGAAGTACTTCTCAAGAAAGGCCTTATGCAGCTTGGCCCAAGTGTCAATAGTCCCCACCGGAAGCAAGTAGTACCACCTTCGAGCCCCATCTTTCAAAGTCAATCCGAAGGCTCTCATCTTCAACTGCTCCTCCGTAACATTACTTGGCTTGCTGCAGTTGCAAATGTCGTGGAACTCGCTCAAATGCATGATTGGGTCCTCACCACTCAAGCCATGGAACTTCGGGAGCAAGTTGATGAATCCTGTTTTGAGCTCGAAGTGAACTCCTTCATTGAGGGCAGGATAAGTGATCCCAAGATGTTGGGCATTCAAATCCGGATCGGTCAGCTGCCGCAAGGTTTGTTCCGCCATGTTTTCCACTACGATCTCGTGAATACCTTCTCGGAGATTCCGTAAGAAAGTTCTCTCGATTTCTGGATCAAAAGGAAACAAGGCTTGATTAGTAGAACGAGTGTGGACCATACGAATGATCCACACCAAGGTTAGAAACAAAAAAAAAGAGATAAAGACTGTAAATTAGACTCCCCGGCAACGGCGCCAAATTTGATGGGGCGTTTGTCGCGATGCCTATCAAAGTAATACCTAGCTTGAATACACTAATATAGTGGGAAGCAAGGGTCGAACCCAAGGGAGTCAAAGTACAATTCAAATCACAACTCTTGTTCCTAACAAGTAACCAATTTTGGGGGGGGTTTGTATGTAGTTGAGATCAAGGAAGTAAACAAAAACGCAAGAGTTGAGATTAAGTAGTATGATGGAAAAGAAGTTCACTTCTCGGTTTTTAGCACATCAATCATGCAAGGAGAATTGATCATAGCAACCTAACACCCTATATTCATCACATTCAATTGATTTTATCCTACTCTTTGTTCATATAAAGTAACTAGTCCAACAAGTCCTAGAAACCCTTATTTGATTATAACCCTAGAACAACTAAGATTCAATAATCAAATAGCATTAAGCACAAAGATATGTAGGCTTGTGCAATACCATTGGCGACAAGCCGGTACTTGACACAAGTTTATAATCTCTACCCTATGAACATTCTCAACAAGTTCATGCAAATAAGGATTGCTACCAAAGACAAGACTCTTCAACAAGAATTATCAAGTCTAGCAATATAAAAGATAGAAATCAAACCTAGTTTGCAACCTAGATTAAACCAATATCTCTCAATAGCAAATTGAGGCACAAGAGATTATAAAATAAAACAACAATTGAAACAGAATATAAGATGTAGGAAACTCACAATCCTCCAATGAAAGAAGGCTTCAAACCTCAAAGTGAACAATGGAGATTTAGTTGCACAAAGTCATGGAAGCTCTCAACAATGGAGTTTTCTTCCTAAAAACCAAGATCCAAACTCTAGGGAGAAGGAGAAGAGTTTATATAATTTCTCCCTAGAAAAAACCAAGAAAAATAAATAAAAACCAAGTCTTAATGCAGCAATTTAAAGATAGACATAACTAATTTCGGAGTTACAAATCAAATGGAGAGAGGAAGGTCTAGCATCCAATGCCATCAATTTCAATGCTGATTCCGGGTAGAAATCTCGACCGAGATGTTGGAAATCTCGACCGCGATTTGCACATGCTGACGTGGAATGACGTGGAATCAACAGAATCTCGATGCTGGAAAATGGCAAAATCTCGACCGCGATTTGACAAATCTCGACCGCGATTTCTTGTCTGCAGCTTCTTCTCTCCGTCTTCTTCTGGTCTCGAGGCAGCTCGGCTTCGCCTCTCGACCACTCCTCTGGTGCAAGTGTGGTGTGTACTCCTCCTAAGCTCCATCCCGCAAGTACCAATGAAGGATACAAGCGGAATCTCCTAACTCCACCACCAAAATCGCTTTCGAGCTTCCCGCAAATCCATAATAAAAACTCCAACCGGATTCCGGAAATACACTCGACAAGCACCTAAACTCCTCTAATCCTATGCTAATAGTCGCTAGTTATCACCATATAACATGCTCCTATCAATGGTGTTGATATATATTTCTATCTGATTTTTCCCCACAAATTATTGTTTGAGAATGTGCAACCCCTCTAATTTTCCTGTGGATCTTGCAGGCGACATGCCTCCCTACGATGACCGCTACAGTACACGCCTCTATGTAGGCCACCTGTCTTCACGAACCCGATCCCGTGTTCTGGAAGATCTCTTCAGCCGATATGGCAGGTAAATGCATGCTTCAGTGCTAGATGTTGTTTGGAAGATTTGCCTAATACAAGAAAAACAGCAGCCATTTTGGAACATTTGATCAACCATATATGATATGATAATGTAGTTTGGATTAGTCAGAAATTGCATTACTTAATTAAATCACAATCTTATGAATTCCCACACCTACTGAAAAAGAAAAGGTAAAGAACTGGGGAGAAGAGAATTTAAGGGTTTTGGAACATTTGATCAACCATATATGTTAATGTAGTTTGGATTTGTCAGAAATTGCATTACTTAATTAAATCACAATCTTATGAATTCCCACACCTACTGAAAAAGAAAAGGTAAAGAACTGGGGAGAAGAGAATTTAAGGGTTTTTGGAAAAGAGAAGTAAGATCACATAAGATGTTCTTCCAATTCAAGGATTTTCAAGCAGCTGCACAAACTTAATGTATTTGAAACTACACTAAGAATGGTGTATTGTTTCGAATAACAGGCATGATAATAGAAACTACAGATTTAAGATTCAATTTGCAAGCACAACAGACAGCTGCTGTTAGACAGAATTGGATCAATTCACAAGCAGTACTCATCCATATTCTGCATTTTGTTGCATAAACTGTATGTATTGTCTAATTTTCAAGTAGAAATAGAATTTTTAATTAGTTGGTACCACAATGTTATGTTCTTAATATTTTACATTCATCCATATTTTTAATCAAGTACAAACTGGATATATATGGTATACATTGGTGTATGTTTGTGTGGGATGGACCTCCCCATTTGCTTATATATCAAAGAATGTGACAGGATGGGATTCACACTCACTATATACTAAACTAAAGAAACTTTCATATGATTCATGCCATCCTCTTTGCGTTGATACCACAAACACAGTCTTCAAAATGGCACAGCATGGGGATATATCTAATCAAATGAAATTGTCGTTGTATGTAACGGCTGATGTACCCGGAAAATTCAGGAGGTAAAAGCCATGTATGCTTGCTCCATCACTGTTGAGGAGATGCAATTGTGAAAAAAAAAACAATACTACAACATACTCTTATTTTATACACTCAAACTGATATTAATTAAATTTCCACATGGTCATTATCTGTCTTATTATGTGTATGCACTAATATCTTGCTATAAAACGAATACACAAATTAGCACAGTAATGAGATGGCAGTTCAAAAAACTCAACCAAAACGGCTATTCATGAAGATTGCTAGGTCAATGCAAATAAAAGTTCATAATTAAAATTGGGTGGAAGTTAATTAGACACAATAAAAGCTAATTCAATGCTCCAACCAAAGAGCAATACAACCCAACCGGCACCAATAACACGTTATTGGGAAACACTAAAAACACACAAAAAAAAAAGAACATTACGTAGCAAAACGAAAAAACTATGTCCAAATTCACTTTTTAATACACTAATAAACTTCCAATTGATAACATTATTACAACATTCTTTAATTGTATTGTTGATAACGCCAAAAAAATTATGATCATGCGTTGTTTTTATCAAACAAATCAAGGTAATGCAGAAAAAAATTAAATCTTAAACAAATAGAAAAAAGATTATGCACTCTATAATCTATCTATTACAAGATAAAGATTGAATGCAAAACAAACGATTCAATAGAAAAACAGGATGTCAGTTTCACAAAAACAATGTTGGAAATGGATTCAAAGTAATTGGTGCACACATTGACAGCCCAACTCTAAAACCGATACCAAAACCGGCATCATCAAAACCAGGTTAAAACATGATCAATGTGTGGACAGAGGGAGGACGTACATGACACACCTGGTTTGATCAAAATAAAAGAGTAGCAGGGAGGGCAATACCAAACATGATTAACTTTGTTATACCAAACAAAACGCGGCAGCATGATCATCATCATAATAGAATGACTTTGACCTAGGCCAAGAATAGAAAAAAACAACAAATAGAAAGAATTAATTATGATGGTCATAAAAACAGGGACTCAATGCAAAAAAACGTTACCCTCCAATAAAGAATAATTATTCCATATACATTTACTCCTACATGTTCCCCTATAAAATCAACCAATCAGAAAAGAAAAAAAAACCAAATCAGGTACGAACAGGTAGAGCCAGAATCACTCCCCAAACTACAACCACATCCAACAGAAAAAATGAACCAACAGATGCTATCCAGAGAAATTGATGCAGCAACTATGGTGGATGTGATCAATGATCATGTGTAAGTATTATAACCAGAATCTCAACTAAAATACTGTAATACTAATTTTATAATAGTTTGTTTTCCATTTGGCAACCAGCGCAATTGACACCAAAGTGCAAGAACCAGACACGACGCGCAACAACGAACTAACTGGAACCATATCACAGTTTCTCACATTCGGTCGAGAGCTATGGGCTCATCAATCCAACACTAATTATTCGTCAATCACTCTACACTGTGCAGTTACGATAATTGCAGTTGTAGCACAGTCAGGGTGGTATTACTATTCATGCAATGTATGTAAATGCATGAGAGGCGTCCGCAAAACAGACGATGGATATTGGTGCACCTCCTGCGAGGACAATTGTTCAAAGCCACAGAAAAAGTAAAAACCGTAACCTCTTTGGGGAGAACGGTACATACATCTTACACATAACATAAACAAAACAATTCTCCACACCTACTTTACCTGCAGGTTCAGGATACAACTCCAGGTTGGGGATGATACTGGGAGCACTAAAGTCACGTTGTTTGATGAAGTTGCAGCCAAAATCATACCACAACAAATTCTGAACACAGCCGAGGTAAAATATATATGAACTCTACTTTGTCAATCCTATTAAATCAAGTGATACACAACTAATCGCATATATGTCCACAACAATTAACAGGAAAACAGCCACCCATATGAACTCCTAGAAGAAATAGCCAACCTGTGCAACACCACCCATACATTGGAGATTAAAACACATACCTACTATGACCACATAACACACGAAGCTTTCTGCTGCAACAACATTAAGCCACACAGACAGATAACCAACCCCAACACCAAACCTGGCAATGACACCGTCAACATACCTGATGATCAGTGGACACCGGAACCCTACTGCTACAATCAACACCTGGATTTCTCATTCGATGATATTGAAGACACAGACGACTGGGAAGATTGGGTATTTTCCCAAGAGAACAAGAGCGAAAACGACGGAGAGTAAGTACCTGCAAAAATGTATCATGCTTTAATGCAAACAAATATACTAACAAAGACTGACCAGTTTAATGTATGGTTCAGAGACTGCAGTACTGAGAATGGAGAAGAAACACCAAACGAAGGACAACACGAAATATAGAACATTTCACAAAGGAAGACGACTACAGCTTTGACCAATATGCTCTACCAAAAATAATTACATGCATGTTTCCCATGGCATATCCTGCTTACTTTAGGTTTCAAATTAACGTCTTCATTTGTCATACTACTACAGTTTCATAGTGTCGATCTTATCAGTTGTTTCAAATCCTCAACTTCAGTCTTACACATATGCTACGTTCATTTACAAACTACATCATCATATGACACCCGTATTATTCAGAATATAAAAAAACGATAGCAAAAACAAATTAATCCATTTTGGTTGAGAAAAAAATAAAGAAAGATCAATAAGGAAAAACAAGACTACAATAAGAGATTTTAAAATAAAACAAGAGGCCAAAAAAGCATGAAATAAAACCAAAAAAACATCCGCAATAAACTCAACAACACAAAACACTCAAAAAATCATACCAAATTACCCGCGCGAAGCGCGGGTGCCCGTTTCTAGTATATACATATGAATCGGTGGGCGGCAAATAATTAAGATTGAAGTCGAATGTATATAGTAGTATGATTTATAGTAATTAACTAGATTTGGACCCCCGCGCGACCAATTAGTAATTTTCGTATATAGTATAATGTCGCAAGTAGACTATTTAAGGTATAGATAGGCGGCGGAAGACAGTGGATATAAAGAGAAGATGGAGATCTGCACACTACGGAGGGTGACGATGAGCTATCTTTTTTTTTTTTTTCGTTTCATTTATTTTAATAAAAATATGGCACGTATACGAAACAACAATTATGTATATGGCTAAATTACAACTTCTCACCTGACATTCTCACCAATTCGATATAGATATATTTTGTTACACTAATTTTTATTAATAAATACTAACAACTTTTTAGTGTTAAAAATTTAAAAATTCATTAACTAAATTTGATATTATGAAGTTGAAGAATATGAAGAAATGTAGATATTAATTGTATTGGTTGCAACTAAGAGAAGATAAAGGTTTTTGATTAAAATTCATGAATAAGATGAGAAGGAATTAGTTCATGCATTGAATATGTATCGGTTGCCATAACTTTCTCAAGGGCTAATAGTTTTATATGCGGCCTAACGTTGTTAAATAGACGCCGAAAATTGAATTGAGGCTTACTTTCAATGCAACAATTTAACCTCAACAAAGTTAAACTTGTAAATAGAATAAAATGATAAATGATTTTTTCAACAAAAGAAAAAGACACTATATAAATAGGGGTTATGAATACATCAAACATCATTAACTCGGTGCATTAACTCGGTACCGATTACCATTATTTTGTCAAAACCCATCAATTTATATATATATATATATATAGATAGATAGATAGATATATGGTATCCAAAACAGTGAAGTTAGTAGATTAATGAAACGGCACATAAAGTTTTGGATCGATAAAAGGAGAAAGTTCTGCTGTAAATAACTCTTAACGTAGGAAAAACGAATAGATTGCGTTCATAGATTACACGTTAATGTTTATATTCTGGATGGTAATGTTCATAATCTAAGCCATAATTTTTTTTAAACGTTTTCAGTGAGGGACACGGTGGCATACTTGTAATTACTGCGAATTTCGTTTTTTTTGTTTAATTTTCTCAAAATAACCTCAAAAAAAATTATTGGCCAGATTATGAATATTATCGCTAAAATTATGAATATTAGTTTGTTATATGTGAACGCGAAAAAGTTCGTTTTTCCTACGTTAAGCCTTGTTCTAGCCGAACCTTTTCTCCTGTATAAAACTTATGTACGTGGCTATAAAAGATATGGGATTTATAACTTAATATTAATGCAAGCAGCAGTAATACTGATTACTGATCGATCGGTCAGTGATGCATGGTGCAATATGAAAAGTCATTTTCTGGTGTTAAACTGAAAATAATACTCTCCTCTACTATAAAGTTGTATATACAATATACAGTAATTTTAATAACAGATATGATATGATATGCATATAGTATAATGATATAATGCATGGATGGGATTATTATTGCACTGAACAAAACTCACAGTGAGCTACTAGTGCTACTGCTGGATCTCTGCACTGCTCTTTGCCTGGGATCTGGAGACCATTTATTTTATTTTACCCTTATTTAATTTATTCACGGGCTTCGTTCTTTTACGGAGTATTTTTGAAGAACAAACTTTTTTTGCTAAGATATCTTTGCACAACTTTAATCAAACAGTAGACCAACCTTATTTAGTTTATTGGTTCAGCATAGTTTAGTCTAAAATCATGAAGAATAAAACAGTACACAAGTAGTCGAACCATTTATCTATTAGGTACAGTCATATATTTAGTGCCACTACATTTTTATAACGAGTTCCATAATCTTATATGTAATAAAAACATCTTAATTTATAAGAGTTATATTATCTTTGTTAGACGATATAAGCTTAGTACTTCCAATGAACCACTCTTAAGGATTGTGCAGAAAGAGAGATATGAGGGTGAGGGATTAGAGATGTTCTTGAAAGAGTGAATGGAAGAATTCATGCCGAGATTAGAGGAGATTGATTAATTATGGTGCAACTAAATTAAGAACTTGAGATGATTGTAGTGCCTTGTCGAAATCGAATTTGTTTTCGGTTCGTTTACAACCTGTTCGACAACGGTAAAATTAAGCTAGTAAAACAAAGGCAGAATACTAATTTTATAGCGGAACATGGTCTAAATTAAAATTCTCTTTTGATCCGATTAGTCTGGTCTTATTTTTCGTAATTGATTATGGAAATGATTCATGTAAGAATGATTTTTATATACGAATACATGTGTTTTCGGTTCGTTTACAACTTGTTCGACAACGGTAAAATTAAGCTAGTAAAACAAAGGCAGAATACTAGTTATATAGCGGAACATGGTCTAAATTAAAATTCTCTTTCGATCTGATTAGTCTGGTCTTATTTTTCGTAATTGATTATGGAAATGATTCATGTAAGAATGATTTTTATAAACGAATACATGTATAACATTCTATATTCACATGCATATATTCTTGTCATGTCACATGCACATTCGTAAATGTAAGCATGTCTTTGACAATGAAAGTTTTTAACGATTTCCACAATGAAGTAAAACAAACCTAATCACAATTTCAGCAATTAATGTGTACTGCACTAGTTACACTTTGTAAACTCATACAATATTTGAAATCGGTAAATTTTTACACCCAAAATGTTGATAATAATGAATTAAACTTCAATGGTTAGTGAAGTCTATTCTGAATTGACGGAGCTTAACTTTAAGGGATGGCAATGGGCGGGGATTCCTCATCCCTAACGGGGAATCCTCGCTACGGGGACGGGAATGGAGAATTTATGCGGGGATTGGCATTATAACCGGGATTCTCCATCTCCAACGAGGATCCCCGCAAACTTTCGGCTCTATTAGGGATTTCCAAAACAAAAATTTATATGTAATTCTTTAAAAATACTTCTATATTATTTAGCAATTATTTGTATTCTACGCCAAAATTATGTTCTAAATAAATAATTCTTAGACTTCGGTTCTATTTTTAGGTCATGTACTTTTTTTTACATACATATGAATGATAAAGTTTAACGGGATGAAAAATCTCAATTGGAAAATTTAAACGGGGAAAATTAACGGGGCTGGAGATTCTCTAATGGGGACGGGGATGGGGCGGGGACGGGGCGAAATTTTAGAAAGAAACTGGAAGTGGCGGACCCAGGATTTCAAGTCAGTAGGGGCCTGTTCAGCTAATTTTTTTTTTTATTGCATAAAAATTTAACATAATTCTAATCAAACATATATACAATTAAAATTAATAATCATCTCAATACTATTCACATCAAGGATCAAACATACACAAATAAAATATTTACATCAGCTCAGCACTCTACACAACACAGTTCAACTAAATTTTTTCTAGTAGAATCTTGTACAAAGATCAATTCAATATAAATATTCTTCTATTTTATGACTATTCAAAATTAAACAACAAATAAAAAAAGTAGTTTGTGCCGCTTCAAAATGAAACAACACATTAAAAAACGTGTGAGGAACTAAAAAAAAGACCTCGTGTTGTGTCCCTGACCTCGAATAGTTTGAAACAAGCCATCTTGATCGTCTAGTTTTGTATTGCGGCGGTGTGGTTGCAACCTGCGAGCGTTTTGTATTTTGGGGTTTTCAGGGGTCAAACGATGTCCGATTTTGATGAATTTTATATGCACAAACTCGTATTGAAAAGATCTACAATTTCATTCATTTTTCAATGCCAATGGAGGTTTGTGCCCCCAGTGGTCTCTATGTAGGTCCGCCCCTGGGATAGGGATGGGGATGTGGATCATAATGCTAAACGGACCGATGGGAATGGTAAGACTAGTCCCCGCCCATCCCTACATATAAGACCTTGATTTTTTCCGAGTCATATAGCTTGGATGTGAAAGGACAAACTCGACACATCTATCAAATAAGTGGGAGTTGGACTCATTCCATTAACATTGATTAAGATTTCCTTTTTGTGTAGTGCATGTAATGACACCATTTTTATTCCATATTTCTGGCCACACGATGTACTTCTTCAACATTCGAAGGAGGAGCGTGACGGTTCAGCATGTATGGAGGAGATTCCATTTAATAATTCAATTTCTATTTGCATATAATAAGATACTACTATATGTATAATAATTATTGGAAAAGACTCACATATATACCTATTTATGAGCACACACGAAAATAAATACATGTATATACATTTTAAAAGTTATACCCGCTCGTATAACTGAAATTCGGTAGATCACCAATATAAATATATGCATATATGAATTTTAGGCATATATTTATTATACGTTATAGCCAGAAGAAAGTTTCGGTGTGTACAAGTCTTCACGTAGAAAAATAAACAGTTCACATTCACAGATTACACGTCAATGTTCATAGTCTGGATCATGATTTTTTTTTGAACGTTTTCAGTAAGAGACGTGGTGGCATACTTGTAATCACTGCGAATTTGATTATGTCTTTTTTTTTCAAAATGGCCACAAAAAATTTCATCGTCCAGATTGTGAACATTACCGCTAAAATTATAAACAATAGTTTTTTATCTGTGAACGCTACATTAAGCTTTGTTCTCACCGAAACTATTCTTGTATATGCTAGTAATTAAATGGAGCACTCGTATTTCACACCATATTCGTATATAATCCACCTCAACATTTTTGGAAAGATGGTTTCGAAAATCATGTGTAGGGTACATAAAAGAGGAGAATTAAAGCTATGGAAAAAAAAAATGGTGGTCCTAGATCTCTTTTAATTAATTTATTGAGTAAAGGAATGCATTAAAAAAGAGAGTCATTTTGGTCCCAACCCTAAAAGCTAAGCTCGATCATGCAGCAGCCTCTCTCTCTTTGTCTCTCTGTTACCTATGAATTGTACACACTACATACATCAAGGCCCTTGCTAAATACCGCCCGGGCGTTTTCTAAATAACGCCCGGTCCCTCGCGTTCTGCGAGAGTGGGTCCCCTCGCAGAACGCGAGAGTGCGTCCCCTCGCAGAACGCGAGAGTGCGTCCCCTCGCAGAACGCGAGGGTGCGTCACCTCGCAGAACGCGAGGGTTTTTGTTTCCCTATAAAAGGGGAAAAACCCTACTCGGCCCATTTTTACAGCCACCATAAAAAAATTCCGCCGCTCTCTTCTCATTTTACCATCTCCCTCAATTTCAACCTACTTCTTCTTCCTCTTTTCAATTCAAATCTCCATATAAGGTATGTTTCTAATACTCTTATGCTTTTTAATGTTGTTTTTAGATGAATATATGTTGTTAGTATAGAAAATTGCATATTATATGATGTTTTGATATTGAATGTTGATTTAGAAATGGTTGTATAATGGATGAAAGATGATGATTTTGAATTATGGTGGATGAGTGGATGTTGTTTTATGTTGAAATTCATTAGGGTTAGGGTTTTTGATTAGGGTTGTTGATTTTATTTAGGGTTTTGATGTTTATTTGGTAATTTACTTAAATTGATAGGTATTTTAGCTAAAATATTGAATTTTCGTCGGAAAATCTCGCCGGAAACTGTTGCCGGAAACTCATGATTGTGCAAATTGACGCAGAACGCGAGGGGTGTAGTATACTCGCAGAACGCGAGGGTCATGTTACTCGCAGAACGCGAGGGTCATGGTACTCGCAGAACGCGAGTGTCATGGTACTCGCAGAACGCGAGTAATTGACAAAACTGGAAATTCTTTCCTCTTCTGCAGATTTTTATTATATACTGATTTTACTTTATATAATGTTATATTTATATACTGATTCTACTTTACATTTTTTTAGGTAATGGATCTTCCTGGACGTTCAACCCGTCGAAGAAATAGGAACGCTGTGAGAGAAAATCCACCGGTTGAAAATGCAAAAGGGAAAAGGAGAGCAAAGAATACAACACCGGTAGAGCTCTTCCCCGAGGGGCTCCCCGACGTTGATTATCGCCCCATAGAGCGGTACAGTGGTGTCCATAGTTATGCCGGGGAAGACTGTTCTGTGCCTAGTGGGATAGAACGAGCAGATACATATCAAGGGTATCGAAATGATGATTGGGACCTTTATTCTCAAGAGTCAGTTTCATGTGCACAACCGTCAACTCAATGGGCACCACAATCAACTCCATATGAACAATCGGGAAGCTGGGACAATTTCATTCCTCAGTATGCTGTAGTGGAAGTTGGACAAGGGTGGGGTGGACAAAGTTGGGTCGGTGGACAAGGGTGGGGAGGTGCATTTGGTGAGGGAAGTGTTCCTGAAGACATGGGTCAAGGAAGTGGACAAGCTTGTTCTTCTTCTTACAATCCTCAACCAGAACCGATGGAACAAGAGTACCAGGATGAAGGTGTTGGGGAAGAACACGAAGAAGAAGGTGATGATGATGATGATGATGATGAAGAAGAAGAAGAAGAAGAAGAAGAATTGGTCCAGAAACCAACAAGAAAGAGGAAGTCCAAGAAGAATGAGCCAAAGTATGATCCTGAGCTCACTCATGCCACACCTGGCGGTCCAGAAGATCCCGAGTTGCTTAAGGGATTTGAAGCACATGTGGCGTTCCACATCCAGAAAGGGGAGGTAATTTACTAATTTATTGATTTTCTGCATTTTTAATACATTAACAGAAATTCTGCAGAATGCACAGAAAATGCAATTTCTGTGCATTTTCTCGCAGAACGCGAGGAGTGGCATACTCGCAGAACGCGAGGGTGTTACTCTTCGCAGAACGCGAGAAAATGCTTGGTTTCTGCAGAAGCTGATAATTCTGCAGAAACTGTATTTTTTGTAAATTTGGCCTGTAGTGTGTAATTTTGTATTTTTCTGCAGTTGAAAGGTCCGATGAAGCCACAACAACGGACAAAGCAAAGCAGTGATTGGCCATTGGACAACGATGACTGGTCAGAGATTCCCGGTGCTGTTGGATTGTCAGATCTACCTGACATGATGTACGAAGCAATCGACTATCCGTTGATTGAAGCGTTCATCGAACGATGGCAACCGGAGACTAACTCATTCCACCTCCCTTGTGGTGAGATCACTATTGGCCTTCTGGATGTACATATGATTTTAGGCCTACCTATAGAAGGGAAAGCAATGACTACTTGTAAGAAACTGGGTGCCAAGTTTAGTCATGATGAGATTATAAAATACTATGGTAGGAAGGGGGCGGAAATTTTTGGAGTAGATCCGCACACTTTAGATTCTGGGAGGGTGAAAGCTGATTGGTTTAGAAGGCATTGTGAAAACCTAGGTCCAGAGCGAAAGGGTTTAGGATGGGTGTTGTATACTGCTTCCTCGCTCTTATTTCCGGACAAGTCACAGAACTTGATTCGGCTTAGATATGGGCCTTATTTGGAAACCTATGCCCATGCTACGGGCATATCGTGGGGTTCAGCTGCTTTGGCCCATCTGTATAGGCAGCTGGGGGTATGCACACGACAGGGTTGTGCGCAGATGTCTTTCTGTTACACCTTGTTGCAGGTATTATACTTTCTAAGCGTTTAATTTACATACTTATATATATTTTCATATTTAACGTACTTTGTATTTCTTAGGCATGGATCTACAACTACTTCCCACACTTCCGACCTACTGAACGTCCTCGGTGGAGAGCGGAGCAACCATGGGCATACCGGTGGATGCCTAAGAATGTAAAGCTGAAGAAGGGGCAAGTCGGAAGGGACTATAGGGGAGCGCTCGATATTCTTATGCCGGAGATGGTAAGTCTGATTTGGAGAACAATGTGAAAGTACCATCTCACGAACCTTTTTCTTTTGATCCGGGGTTGGCCTCCCGGCAAATGCATTCCCGACCAAACTATCTCCAATAGGATGGTTGTGCAAACCACAAACAACCACTAATCTCCAATTCTCTTCAACCCGGTTCTCCATGAGCTTCAACTGAAATTTACACCCCGTTTTCTTGCTCTTTGTGTTTGATCTAACACCGACACCTTTAGGCCTATGGCTTCCCCCTTTCTCACAAATGATTTGAATCTTACCACTTTGCCCCAGTTTAGCTGGTACAGTCCTTCCAATAGAGATCATAAACTTGTGTTGCTTTGCAACATTCAAAGCCCACAAATGACCAATCTCCTTAGAGGCAAACACTTGCTCCGTAGTGAAATATTCCGAATAATCCCTAGAAACAACCTCTTCCTCACATACGGGACTATCAAACTTTGGTGCAGTGCGTAAAGAGGGAAGAAAACACATCTCCTCTCCTACGTTTGTTGGTGGGTTAGCAAATTGTGAATGAAACGCATCATAGCTTGATGGCACCTCATATGTACATGGCAATTCATAAGTAGATGGCACGGGCAACTCATAAGTAGATGGCACATGTTGTTCATATAAAGATGGTTGATGATAATATCCAAAGTCGTCAATCCCTAAATCAAATGACGGTGGCGAAACGGGCACCGTATTCCGCGAGGGGTAGGTGTAGTCATTCAACTGGATTGCATTCAATCCAGTGAACAAAGAAAAATTCACCTATACACAATGCTTCTGTTAATACTCTGTAATGTGCAACTTCTCGCGTTCTGCGAGGGAGGCACTTCTCGCGTTCTGCGAGTGGCTTCCTCTCGCAGAACGCGAGAAGTTGCTATTTCCTGAAACTAGTCATTGAACGGGATAATTTAACATAACATGAGTTCCTACATTCAAAACCATAAAAACCCTAAAAACATGAACACATCTAAGTTTTTGACATTATATGCAAAAGTCATCTCTTCAACACTTACCACTACTACTAGATTTAACATGAAATACAACATAATAAGTTCATTTTAGCTCTTAATGGTGCAAAACAAATTAAAATTCAAAAATTAAGTAAGAACATTACCTCATTTGAATGGTAACTTGATGAACCACCATCTTCATTCCCTCCTTTGTTGAATTCCTCTTCATCTTCCATTATTTTAGGTGTTTTTAGAGTGTTTTGAAGTTTTAAGGTTTTGAAAATGGGTTTTAATGGAGGGTGAAAGAGGTGAAAGATGATAAAAAGAGGTGTTAGGGTAGGGTTAATAGGTGTTACGGAATACTTAAAATAAGGGGGTAGTTATTATAGTTAGGTGGGGACAAGACATGTAGTAATGGCGCACAACAACGTCAATCTGACATGCTAAGCTCGCGTTCTGCGAGGACACGTACACTCGCAGAACGCGAGGACACGTGCACTCGCAGAACGCGAGCTTAGCATGCATGTAATTAACCTAATTTTTTGCTAATCTCGCAGAACGCGAGTGTACGGGTCCTCGCAGAACGCGAGTGACCCGGCGTTGTTTGAATAAAGTACCGGGCGTTATTTAAGAATCGTGTACATCAACAAGCTGATAGATACAACACATATATAGTTGTCCACTAATTAATCATAAAACACTTATACCTATATGCATAATTTTCTACTTCACTAGTAACCAGTAATTAATATATATGTTTATCTTCAAACTAGATTGTATACAACTTAATTAATTAAGCATTCATTTAATTTGGTTGAAAAGATGATCGACAAACACATGTCGAGTGATTAGAGTAAATAAGGTATGGTTTATAGTTGAATTGTGACTTACAAGTTAAATTAAGTGGATTTGGTTGCATTCAATCCTTTTGTTTATTTGAATTTTTTTTGGTAGAAATTTTTGTTTATTTGATTTCAACTTCTTCTTCTTTTCGAATAAAATAGATAATTCATTACATTAATTTCCGGTGTCCCTATCTGAATCGGATATTATCTTTGACATTGTTCACATGAATTGGATCCGATGAGAATGACATTATACTATAAATATACGAATATATGAACATCCTTATGTGCACATTTTTTTAGATTCATATGCACACGCAAACATGTGCTTGTTTTTTATATATTGTCAAAGACATATACACATCTACAAATGTGCATGTGAATGTAAGGAAATGAGCACGTAAATATAGAAGAATGTGCATGTATTCATAATTTAATTATAGAATAAAAATCATTCTTACACAATCTTTCAAGTAGCCCCTTCAATCCTAGGCAAATTGTAATTTTAATAGTCATTTCAAATTAACGAGCTACAAATAAGATATATATCTAAAATTTCCAAGATAATTAAATCTAACCAAATGTAAAAAAATGGTCTCAACTTTCACTTATGAATAAAAAATAGTCTCAACTTTTATATTAACAGAAAATAATTTCAACTTTCAATCTATGGACCAAAAATGATCCAGATGACTTTTTCGAATGAAATTTTGCTTAATTTGATGTTGTCTGCTAGAGATTTTCTCATAATTGGTCATAGTAATTGTTGCTTATGTGTGTAATCTTTATTATATGATATCGTCTTATTATAAAATTACCTTAAATTTTAACGAAAAAAAATTCTTTGGACCATTTTTTGTTGATGAATTTGAAAGTTGAGATTATTTTTTGTTGATATGAAAGTTGAGATTATTTTTAGTTCATAAGTAAAAGTTGATACTATTACTTTTGGTTATTTTTCCTTTATTTAACTTCTTGAAGAATAAGTAAATATTTATATTAAAATATAAGAGTATTTGTGTAAACTCTATTGCACAATATCCGTATAACATATATATAGGTTGGTCCCCGGGCACCAATCAAATTGATAGCAAACCAATCCTCTAACTCAGTTTTTTCCAATTCAATGGTGTAAAACAACCTTAGATTATACATCTCGTATCATATTCTTTATTTTCCAATTAAGCCAAAAAACCGACACACATAAGAAAAGAAGTAAAAGGCTAGGGCTCGTTTGGATGCACTATTATATAAATATTCAGTGAAGCTATCTCTCATATATAGCAAAGTAAAGTAGTTGAAGCTAAGAGAAAGCTTTGACAACCCTTTTTTCAGTAACTTACAAAGATTGATCTTCAACTTAGAGCTAGTTGATCAGTGGAAGCTGCACAAGATGAGAGCTTAAATCTTCAAGATCTTTCTGTTTTTATTGGGGCTAGCTTCTTCAACAGATCGAGATTTCCTCAGCCGGGTTTTGATTACAACGCAAGCTTCGAGTTGCGTAATTCTGTAAGTATGTGTATAGATCGTTCATATGATGTCTTGGATTTCTGTTTTAGCTAGCTAAGATTTCTCCAAAAGGTCCCTATCTTAATTGTTTTGTTTAAATTAAATTGCTTATGAATACATCCTTGAACATGGCCTTAAATTAGGGTTTTCTTCTTCTTACATAAAACCCTAACTTAATCAATTCAAAACCAATTCAATAGTTGATAATTTCATGCAGATACATATATTTATATTAATGAGGAGTTTTTTTATCATGATCAAGAGGAGAAGATGATGGCTAGATTACTAAAAGATCAAAAGGACACCATAGAAGCGAAACTAGAAGGCAATTCAGCAGCTGAAACTGGAGTTGGAGTTTCTTCTTCCTTGACCATTGGCACCACAAGACGATGGGCGGGGTTCAAGAACCCAAGAATTGTTCGTGTATCGCGCACTTTTGGGGGAAAGGACCGTCATAGCAAGGTGTGCACCATACGAGGCCTAAGGGACCGAAGAATTAGGCTATCGGTCCCTACCGCCATTCAACTATACGACCTCCAAGAAAGGCTCGGTCTTGGCCAACCGAGCAAGGTCATTGATTGGCTCCTTGATGCCACTAAGCTTGACATTGATGAGCTCCCTCCTCTCCATTTCCCTCAATTCCATGACCATCATTCCCTAAATATTGGTCAATTGTCCAACAATTTTGCTCCTCCACATCACTTCTCTCCTTACTTGGACGCCAATTTGACGCTAATGAATGGGCTCCCGTCCCATATTGGATCTTCATCCATGACGCCATCACGAAAAGAAGGGATAAATATAAATGATAATAGAGATAACGAGGACGAGGATGATGATCAACATTCCCTAGAGAAAAGCAAGTGGAACTACAACAAGAGCAACATTAACAATGAACATGATCAACATTTCCTGCCAAGCTTGATGAATAACTCGACAATGGCGCCTTATGGTAATTTCTACCATTGGGATCCTTCGAGTTTGTCCTTGTCGCAATTCGGAAACCATGGATTCTTAGCACCTTCCGAGGAATCGAATCATCACTATCCTAGTGTTACTCAACAATTTCTCTTTTGTCCTCCTATGCCAACCACTACAACATCTCTCTTCCCACAAAGCGACACGTCAGCTGCCATGTCAGACGCCTTCCATCCAAGTGGATCGAGTCAGCAATATAGACAAGGAGAATGAATTATAAAGGTGCGTGAAGATGTTAGAATGGTACGTTCTTAATTTTTGTTTATCTTGCACCATTAGTTTTGTTGCAGTACGTTGCTATGATATACAAGTTATATGATAATGTGATTAAACAATTTATGTATATGTACTATTGAACAATGTAACATTCATGTTTGTGAGAATGAATGAGGATGTAATTTTAAATGACGATTAAGGACGATGCACACACTTTGTGACTCGTTGACACAAATGTTTTGGACAATACATACACATTGGGACTCATTCATACAAATGTTTTGAATGATACACATATGTACAATGTGCAAATGTCACAAATTGTATGCATTGTCAATAACACAAGTACAATTAATCACACACAATTAATCACAAAGTATGTGCATCTTTTTCAATTCTTACCTAAACTCATTCCTTATCGAACCAGAGCTCTTAATGTTGGCTTATATGCAGTAATTTGTTGATATATAAATGAGTTGATAATTATTAGTATGAGTTATTGTGTAATGATACAGTACTGTAGGATGCAATCAGATCCTTCTGTTTAGGTATTTAAGGATTTTCATCAATTAGAAATCAAAATAAAAGCTTAGGGCATTTCTGCAAGTCTGTTATTTTTCTGCTTTTGACAGTACGTGATGAATTAAATTCTGTTTGTGTAATTAATTGCAGAATTACTCCACATTTACATTTACAGTACAACATATACTCCCTCCCCTCTGTCCCTTAATATAAGGCTCATTTGCTTTTCCGACACTATTTACAAATCGAGAGAATCTTCTCGTTTTCTTTCAATATATAGAAATAAATATAGGCATGCGAAATCTCGTTTGATTCGTCTCATTGAGCACTTTGACAATATAAAAAAATTATATTTTTTATCATCGTATATTTAGAGATATTAATGTTACAAAACGTGTCTCGACAAATGTGTCAAAAGCAAATGGGAAGATCAATAGGGGACGGAGGAGTATATAGCTAGCTAGCTTCGATTTCTTTTTCCCTATATAATTATATGCACTGTGGTATCTAGCCAGCTAGCTAGTTTCGATTAATACTGAAATATATACGGAGTACTCGTAGTTAATAATTTATCAACAATAATTAGTTAACTACGATCCACTCCAGAGATCACATAATTAACTTCATGCATGGAAGTTCAACACCCCAACCCTATTACTTTCTCCGTCCCTTAATATAAGGCCTATTTACTTTTTCGACACTATTCACAAACCGAGAGAATCTTCTCGTTTTCTTCCAACATATAGACATAAATATAGGCATGCGATATCTCATTTGATTTCTCTCAATGATTACTTTGACAATATAAAAAATATATATTTTTTATCATCGTATATTTAGAAATATTAGCGAAACAAAACGTGCATCGACAAATATGCCCATTTAAAATGGGAAGATCAAAAGGGGACGGAGGGAGTACTATCTAACCCAAGCTTAAAAAAAACATGATGTCACTGGAGAATATAAGTATGTTTGTTCAATAAAAAATCATCTAAAATGAAGTATAGCTTTAAGTAATTAAAGGTAACGGAGATTCATACGAGAACTAAAGATGATGCACATACATTTTCTGAGTTTTTTTTTATTAATGCACATAAATGTTGCGGACGATACATATTTGTTTATATATGTGTCATAAATTATATGCATCACAAATCACAAAATCTATGTCATTCATTACAATTGTCTGCATGCATGAGTCACAAAACTCGCACCACATCAGTCTAAGTTGCATCCTCACTATATGTAAGTAAACAGCAGTAATTAACAAGCAGTTCACTAGTAGTCACTACTGCATTTGTGTCCAGTGATTTTAGGATATACAGTATAATTTTTGTTTTTAGGTGAAGTGCTCGTTATCTTCTTCCTAGCCACAGGCTTTTTTTGAGCGGTGTTGGAGTTTCAGAGAGTTCGTTGCATGTGTTGTCTCCTCATTATTAATCTTCGCCGATCTTTTCCCAATTCTCTACAGTTCCTCTGACAAATTTAATTTGATCATACGTACATATCGTTATAATCTACACGTGAGCTACTTATACTTCAATTGCATGTGTCCTATATAAATTGATATATATGCTGAAAAATACTACTCCAGCGTAGCTACTTACGCAAATATTTATTACTTAGTTTGTTATGATTCTAGCTTGACAAGTTTGATGCAGAAGTTCATCACTATAGGCCTAGAAAATAAACCACACTTTGTGAGATAGCTGCAGAAATTAATCTAAACTATGGAATTATATATACAGTAAGATCGAGCTAAATATTAGGTTTTTTATTACACGATTTGAGTTTTTTATTTCTTTGGGTTCTTAATTAAATCCAATTTCAAGATCCTAGATACATATATATTACAAAATTTCGGGGGTGATCGTTTTAATTGTCTTAATCCTATTAGTAGTGTTTAATTTTTCTTTGTTTTTGGATGATTTGTAAGGTGTTATCTCGTATGGTACTTTGTTAAAATTAAAATGTGCGAGAGTGTCGTTTCTTCTTCCACACAAGTAAACGGCAAAGCTAGACTGAATTATGTACAAGAAAATTAAATTATCCTTTCTTAAATAACCTATTGGAATTTCTACTCTGAGTTTTCTATGCCGATTTATCTACAAGAAAATAAAATATTCTCTCGTAAATAGCCTAAAGGTACTTCGAATTCCCACTCGGAATTTATTATAAGCCTATAACATTATGCATAAGAAACTTGTTTGATTCAAAAAGCCTAAAAATTAGAGGAAACAAAATTGGCCTACCTATGAATAAGTTCAAATTACAGTTGAAGCCAAGCAAAACATAATTGCTAGCTGCACATAACAATACGATAAGAGGACAAAGAATGAAGGGAGAAAAGAGTTTTGGAAGCTGCGATTTTTCTGACTATGAAAATGAACGAACGTCACACTTTATTCATTGTATATTGGACTATTATTTCATTCTTCCCTTTATTTGTCGAATGGACCCAACTTTCACACGTTATTATTGTATGATAAGGTAATCTAGTACTCTTTCCGGGTAACTTTATTAGTCATTCTAATTTGAAATTCTTTGGTGAGTTTTTTTTTCATTCGCAGGAATAAATTGTGGTGAGATTTTGATGAGTTGGCATGTACATCTTTATCAAAATTTAACATAAAACCAAGTAATTGCATGCTTCTCTTTTAGCACATGCATTATGTATACATGCTGTACTTTTGAATTATTAGTTCATCTACCGAAAAGGACATAAAATGACGCACATCAATAATTTTAGTGTTCCTTTCCTTGTTTTATGTGGTTCTCTCAGTCTATATAGCATAACTGATAAACCTCCAAAATTAGGGAAGATTTAAAAAATTAGCCCCCGGCGAGGATCGAACTCGCGACCTCTCGCTTACGAAGCGAACGCACTACCACTATGCTACGGAGGCGTTCGTGCATTGGATTTTAAGGCGTTAATTTTCATTAGTGATCTGTGTGATCTTATTCAGACAGATTATCTGATAAATTAGCTCAAGCCTCAAGCTAATACGATATATTACCATCAATCCATCATCATGATATTAGTAAATACAACAATGTCACTGGAATCTAATTCTTTTGTTATCACATACAAAAATGTGACTGAAATCAAAAGCAAATTCATTATATATACTTAGGCCCTTACTATTTAACGCCCACCCTTTTTGCTATTTACCGCCCAGGCGCCGTGCGTCACGCATGGATTAAATCCGTGTGTGACGCATGGTTTTAATCCACACGCTACGCACAGAACAAAACCATGCGTGACGCAGTCACGCATGGATTTTTTACCTATAAAAGCCCAAAAACATCAAACCCTACCATTTTGTCACCATCTCTAACTTCACTTACGGCGGCTGCAATCCATAACGCACCATTTTACCTAAAATCCATCATTCTCTTCATATTTTTTGCATATAAGGTATGTAAACACTAAGATTTCATTGTTATGGTATGGTATTGATGTATATATGAGGTTTTCATGTTCTTTTGATGATATTTACTTCAAAATCCAATGTGTATGTTAATTAGTTGTTTAGAAATGATTAAACTTGTAATATATGAATGGATTGTGTACTTTGTTGATAATTTATTGACCAATTTCATATTTTGATGTGTATATAATTTATTAGGGTTTTGATATTGAATTAGGGTTTTGTGAATTAGGGTTATGAATTAGGTTGTTGAAATTTGGTATGGTTTTAATGAAATTATTGAAAAACTGTTAGAATTTTAGAAAAACTGTTGAGATTAGGGTTTGAAACATGGAAAATCTGTTGACGAGCAATTTCTGTAATGTGCAATTCCATGCGTGACGCATGGATGGAAGCCATGCGTGACGCATGGATGGAAGCCATGCGTCACGCATGGAATTGCACATTCCAGAAATTGTGTTCTGCAGTTACAGATTGGATTTGATGATATACTTATTGAGTTTTTGATGATATGCTGATTAAATTCAGTAAACTGATTAATTTTGTGGAATTGCACATTCTATGATGCAGATATGGATGGTGGTCGTCGACCTGGACGCGATACTCGTCAAAGAAACAGAGAACTGAAGAAAAAAGATCCCGTAGTTCCAAAACCAAGGAAGAAGAACAATAGACAAGAATCGCCTCCTCGTCGTTTAGAGTTTTCTGGTGAGATGCAACAACAACAGATACAAGAGCAACAACAACAACATCAACAACAACAGCAACATCAGCAGCTAGCTTTGTCTGCTGCAAGTTTCGATCCCCAGGGTTCCCCTCATTACTTTCCTGGCACCCCCATTCTGATCCCACATCAAACACTGTTTCCACAACAAACACAGTTTCCAGGCTATCCACAACAAGAGCCATCATTTGTGGAGATTATGAGACAAGCTACTGGTTCTCATAACTTTCAGAACCCTCAGACGGGTGATGACCAGTACGCACTGGTTGCTTGTAGCAGTGCAGGGCCATCAGCTGGGGGTGCAAATGCTGATTCTGATTCTGATTATGAGCAGGAGCATGAGCATGAGGAACAGGGCCAGGAAGAGGATCAGACATATGAGAATGTTCATGAAGAACATGAAGAAGCGGAAGAGCAAGAGGAGCGAGAGGAACAACCCAGAAGACGACGACGACGACGACAACCTCCGGTCAGAAACATATACGTCCCTCAGTTAGAGGGGGGTACTCCTGGAGGTCCACAAATTCCGGAGCTACTCATAAGCTTTGAAGCTCATACAGCCTTTTTTGTGCAAAAAGGAAAGGTATGTAATTAGAATTTCGTTTATAGATTCAATACTTATCATAACTAATTTAATGTTAGGAAAATGGTTGAAAAAAATGAAAAAATTACGTTCAGTTCATTATTTGATTATATGAAAGATAAAGTATGTTTATTTTTATTTATGAATTGTAAATGTGTTGTGATATTAAATTTGTTAATGTATGAATTGATTTCATTAAATTGATGGATTATTTGTTGAACTATTTGTAGTTTTGTTGAAAATTTGGTTAAGGTGTGTTGTAAAGAATGCAGAAACTGGAAAGGTTGCATTCTGTGTAATGCAATTCCATGTGTGACGCATGGTTCATGTCCATGCGTCACGCATGCTTCTGTTCCATACGTGACGTGGGGAGCAGAACCATGCGTCACGCATGGAATTGCATTACACAGAATGTCAAGTTTCTGCAGTTTGTGGAAAAAATGTATGCGTTATTGAAATTATTTGTGTTACGTAATCAATTTACAGGATAGAGGTGTACTCCCTTACCAGACTAGACAATCGCAGCTGAAAGATTGGGAACTTAATTCTGACTTGCCATGGGGTAATCACGCAGTTGCAACGGAGCTGACTCATCTCAGGGTATTGATGTACGATGTGATTGATTATCCGCTCATCTGCGCCTTTATAGAAAGGTGGCATCCTGAAACAAACAGCTTCCACATGCCATTTGGTGAGATGACAGTGACGTTGCTCGACATCAAGAAGCTGATGTTGCTTCCTATTCAGGGGAAGCCTATGGTGACCGACCCCACCGCTTCAGTCGGGAGAACTACCAACAAGAACTATTTTGGTGAAAAGGGACGACAAAATTTTCATCTTCAAAATGAACAGCTCGATAGTTATTGGATTAGAGCAAAAGAGTTTAAGGCGCACATTGAGGGCCTTAATGATCCCGTAGTTCATGGAATGGGATATATATTCCACTTGTTGGCTTCCACAATCTTCACTGACAAGTCACAACATAAGCTCCCGGTGAGATTTGGTGCATTTCTAGGGAGTGTTGAAGAGGCAAGAAGTATGTCTTGGGGATCGGCGGCGCTAGCATATTTCTATCGCCAAATGGGCATCGCTACACGCCAAAATTGTGGTTTGATCTCATTTTGTTTCACTCTCCTTCAAGTAAGTTTTTAATTATTTAGGAACTACATTTTTTAGCAATCATAACTTATTTCTATGGTTTTAATGCTAACTATATTTTTTAAATGGTAGGGTTGGATATACACATACTTCCCATCCTTAGCAGCTGGTGTTCGGCGTAATCCTGGTTGGTCAGTTGATCATCCTTATGCGTTTCGGTTTCTACCAGAGGAAGCGTTGCCGAACTACGACCCTGAAGCACGAAACTACAGAGCTGAACTAGATGCAATGAGGGTGGATCAGGTATTTGTGTTGCATTTTGTTTACATTTTTAAGCCTCAGTTTTTTTTGCAATTCCATGCGTGACGCAAGAAACGTATCCATGCGTCACGCATGGAATTGCAAAAAAAACTGAGGACTTTTTTTTACCTCTGTTTTGGACCTTAAGGTGTAAAACTACTGTTTGAGTAATGCAAGACGTTGATATCGTTTTTAGGTTAATTGGAACCCGTATGGTGAAATCGACTTCAATGATCCTGCCTATGCTCCTGCTCTTTTTTTCGGGGTGTTGAGCTGCATGGACATAACCGAGCCCCACCATCCCAATAGGTCGCCTAGGCAGTTTGGTAGGGTGCAGATGATTCCCAGGCCTCCAATTTCACCCCTTAGAGCCCATAGGCTCATCAGCCCTAGGTCATATGTGGTGAATTATGATAGAATGGCGTGGAGTTGGGAGGGGATGGATATCCACAGGGCGACCCTTGAGCAGATGGGACCACCTGCGGCGACGGGTTTTGAAGAAGCTCCGGAGTATCTTTTGTGGTACATCCCCCGCACTCATTGATTTCTGATACCCGGCAGACACGCTAGCTTGGAAGCACAGCAGGTATTACATTTATCTCATGTAACTTGAGATCTTGATTTTTCTTTAAGTTTGATTTAAGGTAAACATTATGCAAATAGATGATTTCAATATTTAATTTTATTTGTAGGTTTTTGACAGGGTCTATGATCACTTGTCACCATATGCAACCTTGCCTGATCCGTATGATGTTTCTGCAATGCATGGAGCCATAACCGAGGTCCTTCAAGATATTGAGCCGTGGACAACTATGTATCAACAACATCGGTGGTGATCTTGGTGGATTGGGTTCGATTGTTTTTTATGAACTGTTTGTTTTCAGATTTTCAGGATTGTCCGTTTTTCGTAAGGATTGTTTGTTATGACGTTGTTGAACTTTTCATTTCTGGTTAGCGTTGTTGAATTTGTTGGATTATTTGTTTAGGGTGCAGAAGACATAAATCTGCATTCTGTTGGTCAAATGTCGAACCATGCGTCACGCACAGATGCGTTCCATGCGTCACGCACGGTTAGCTTCCATGCGTGACGCATGGAATTGTTAACCTAGTTTGAAATCGCCTATAAATTGACTCCCTCAGCATACCATTTCCACTCATTAATCTCTCGTTTTCACTCCATCAGCCTGTAAGTTAATTTTTGAAGTTCTTCATTGAAGCTCCATATTCCACATCTTATTCCTTACTTTCTCACTTGTTTTCTTACATTGTATTACTGATTGGAAACCAATATGGCATACTCCTCATCATCATCTTCAATACCACGAGAAGGCAGCACCATTCAGTGTCCAAATAAGAGGTGTAGGAAGTCTATCACGGTTTTCAGCGCTAATGACAAGATGAGACCAGACCAGTATGGCCGGAGGTTTATTACATGCGAATGTAATAATCCTATCAGGTGGGTGTTTCTTGATCCTGAATATGACCCTCATCATCTCCGTGTCATGAAGAAATTGTTGGAGGAAAACCGGACTATGGCAGCGAAACTGGAAATCTTTAACGAAGAGAAAGAATGAGTCTTTTTTATGCTGTAATGAATCTGTTTTATTTTGTAATGTATCGGTTTTTTGTTGAAACGTATTTGTTTTATGTTGTAATATATCTGTTTTATGTTGTAATTCCGATGTCTCCTTTTGATAAGACTACTCATATGTCTCCTTTTGACAAGACAACTCATATGTCTCCTTTTGACAAGACAACTCATATGTCTCCTTTTGACAAGAAAACTCATATGTCTCCTTTTGACAAGAAAACCCATATGTCTCCTTTTGACAAAACAATTCGGAAGTGTTGATTTTGACAAGTAAAGCTGGAATGGAATTTCTGCATTCTGTAGGAAGAATGCAATTCCATGCGTCACGTGTGGAACAAATCCGTGCGTCACGCACAAATGTGTTCCACACGTGACGCATGGAATTGCATTCTTCCTACAGAATGCAGAATTTCCATTTGAGATGCAAAGCACATGTTTCACGTGAAATGTAACCTAGAAATACCACATAAAGACTGAAATGTGCATCAAAAGATACAACCTTACAACATTAGAAGGTCATTCGAAGCTCGAAATAAAATACACATTACAACATTGTCTGGACTGACAATAACTCTTGAACTAGTAATCGTTTTCATCATCGTCTGGAATTGTGATGCTTTGTTTGGACGATTGATGTCCTCCTCTTTTCGGGGGGGGGGGTGTAAGCCCCACATCTTTGCCACACTTCGTCATACAAGGCCGCAGCAGATTCTTCACAATTACGCTCCCAAAGATTATAAACAGGTGGTAGTGGACATCCATCCTTCAGGCGAATCTGAGATAGATTTTATGGAATTGCATAATTAAATTTACATGTAATGCACTAGGTAAATAGCAATTGAAAAAAACATACCGGGATGAAATGTTCTTGCTGTGTGAGTAGTAATAGGCAAACAACTTGCATCTTGGCTCCAGGTTGACCATACCAAGTCGGAAGTCTAAGAGGTAGGAATGTCTGTTTAATTTGCTCGCCTAGACACACAAAGACACAATTACATGCCGAAGCCACCAAACATGCCATTTCTGGTACGGTAAGCCACTTATCCCTTGGAGCTGGGTAGTAATCGCTTTCCCATGTAAGTTGATGTATAGCGGACTCCAATGTTGGATTTACTTCTCCACCAATCCACGTGCCTTTAAGTAAATGCCAAATCTCTTTAGCCTTTCTTATCATCTCTTCTCGTATGAACTTCCAATGCTCTTGGGTCCCACCTGTTACATGACTCTCAAAAACAGATTGAGTGACGGAATATTTTGGATAAAGTGTACATTAGAGTGAAGATAATATCGGTCACCTGTTTCCATAGAAATAGATCTAAACCCGCAGTTTTCATCGGCTCTGATGTCAAACCAACCCTCCACATATGGTCGCATGCACATTGGTATCTTTCTAATGTACTTAGAAGGCGCATACATTTTTTGTGGAGCGGGAGGTGCACCAAAGGGTTTAGGAACCCTTTGCTTCTTGGGAGGTGTTTCTTCCAAAGCTCTAGACCTCATCTCTTGGTCGGTGTATTCCCATGCTGACTTCTTTCTTTGTGTAGATCTAGGCACTTTGTTAGGAGCTCCTTGGGGACGACCACCGGTGTGTTTCGAAATAGGCGGCTCTTTGAGAGGTGTATCCACTTTAGCTATCTTTCTCACAGATTCAATACACTTCTCTTGATCATGTGGTGACAAGGTGTTCCATGTTTCTTCATAAAATTCATCAAATAAACGTCTTGCCACGTTTTTCTTAGTTTCAAGATGACACTGTGTATCCACTTCTTCCAAAGACAACGTACTCCAAAAAGGATGCAAAGACACGGGCTGAATTGGCATTTGTTTCTTCACACAAGTCGCAAGGTCATGGACACACAGCATCCCGTCTCTGACCTTGGTTGCACAATCGCAATATTGTGGATTGTACATGCCTTGTACACCTTTGTCGTATTCTTTAATCAAGAGCTCCATTGCCTTGTACGAAACTTTGCACTTCAAATGTACAAACAAAGATGTTTGGTGAACAAGTCTATACGTCTTTGTTAGGCTCTCGTTAAATGAACCCAATATCTCTTTCAGCTGGTTTCGTGTCATGTCACTGTATTCCTCAAACACTGTGTCGAGCCTACCTTGTCCACCACTCAAATATGACTTCAAACAGGAATGCGCTCCTTCCACTCTGCATTTTTATTAAGGTGTTCAACCAGGAATGTGCTTGTGCAGTTTCTGTAAACTGCACATCCATGCGTGACGCATGGAACAAATCCGTGCGTGACGCAGGGAATAAATCAGTGCATCACGCACGGATGTAATCCACGCGTGATGTATAAAAGTGCAGTTTACAGAAACTGTTTAAATTCACAGAAAACTGAATATAGTTGTGTAAGTGTAATTACAGATAAATTACCTGTTTGTCGTGTTGCTTCCAAGAGTAAACACGTCATCCGTCCATGCCGACACACATCTTTCTTTGAAAGGACCAAGCCAACTGTCTCTAACATATTGCAGTACAGGAATATGCGCGTTCCAATCTCTCTCTATAGTATCCAACTTTTTTTCATATCCTTCTACGGTGGTTTCCTCGAACAAGTTGTAGTAGTCGTTGGATAAGTTTTTTCCCTTTAGTTTCGATCTCATTTCGAGGGAAGCTTTGACCTCTATGTTTTTCCTTATATGTCGTCTACATAAGAAACTTTGCATTTGGAAAAAGAAGATCCGTTGCACTCATTAAAGCTTGTTCACGGTCGGTGACAATGCAAGTCGGCGTTGCTCCAATTCTTCTATACATCTCTTGAAGTTGTTGCATTGCCCACAAATAATGCTCTTTAGTCTCGCCCTCAAGAAATGCCCCACAAACTACAAAGTTCCTCCATGTAGACGTGATTCCAACAATCTCGAAAAATGGCATTTTGTACCTGTAAAGAAATAATTTGAAATAATATTATTGCAATGTTATGGACAATCATATGTAATGGTGAATAATCACACAAAACTTACTTGATTGTGGCATATGTGGAGTCCATTATAAGTACATAGGGAAATGATTTCAAGAGCTTCATTGATTCAGGGGACGCAAAGAACATACCACCAATCATAGATGCATCATCTTTGCTTGTCCTATACTCCATGAAATAGTCGCTCTGTTTGCATTTGTAGAAAAACTCTTGGATAACAGTTCTTCCTTCCCTGTTTTCGATCCTCGTCTTGGCCATCAAATTGTAAACTTGTTTTTTTTTTGTAAGGTTCTTGGGAGACTTGTTGAGCATAGTGTAAATCTCATTTGGTTTACAATGAGCCCTAGTCATTTCAACTACTGTACACACTTCATCAGGCGTCAATCTGCTTGCAAACGCATTCCCAAACAAGCTACTACCAATAGGATGGTTGTGGGTACCTAACATTACAGTAAGTTTCCAAGCCCCTCTATGCTCCTCTCGAAGCTTTAATTCGAACCAACATCTACATTTTTTCGTCTTTATGTTTTTCCTCACTCCCTTAGCTTTTGAGTAATTCACTCGTCCTCTATCACAGATAAGCTGAAGTTTTCCAGATTTTGTTTCGGTAGGTGCTCTACTCCTTCCATTGACTATCCAAAAGTTGTTGGCTTGTGCAATGTTAACGGCCCAACTCACTCCCTGTTGTCTAGAGGCGAATACCAAGTCATTTGCAAACAACTCTGAGTAATCAACAGAGACATATTGTTCTTCTTGAACTTCAATATCAAATTGTGGTGCAGTAAGCAAAGGACGAAACACATTTAAGCTACTTGTGTCTGAAAGTGGCCTCATCAAATGCGAAGGCCATTGCGACAAACCGTAACCGGTTCCAAAAGATCCAGTGTTGATATCACCAAACTGTGATTGCGGTTGCTCCCATGTTGTAAAATCAATGCCCAAATCAAACGAAGGTATGTAGTCGAGGTATGACGGAGGTGGGCAGTCATTAAGAGTAATCTTGTCTAATCCAGTAAAAACAGAAAAGTTCATCTATGCACAAACACACAGATAACAAACCAGTTAAGATTCTGTATGGAACATCCACACGTCACGTGTGGATCCATTCCATGCGTGACGCACGGCCTTGAACCATGCGTGACGTGTGGAATTGCCATAAGTCATACATTTCAACCCCCTTAACGAACAATGCATACATTATAATACATTTCAAACATCACAATCACTAAAGTCAATAAAATCCATAAATCCATTAAATCAAGTTAAAACCAAGTCAAAACAAGTCAAAATCCATAAATCCATACAACTAATACCTTGAACATGTAAAATCCATTAAACCTAACTAATACAAACCCCTAAAACAAGTCAAAACCTTAAAAATTAATATTATAATACATTTCAAATATCATAAATCAACATAAATTCACAAATCAACATGTTTAGTCACACAACTAATACCTTAAACATGTAAAATCCATTAAACCTAACTAATACAAACCCTAAAACAAGTCAACACCTTAAAAAATATTATTATGAACAAGAAATGTTACCTTATTAAGGTTGTAACTTGAAAATGGAGCTTCTCCACCTCTTTCATTGGTGCATTCCTCTTCTTTCTCCATATAGAAAGAAAGGAAGATAGTTAAAAATGGTGTTTTGCTCTCAAAAATGTTCAACAATGGTGTTAAAAGGGTTTTGACATTTGAAATATGGAAAGAAAGGTAGATAATAGGGATTAATGTAGGTGTTACGGAAATAGTAAAAATATTAATGGAGTTATTACAGTAGGTGAGACAAGACGTACTTGCTGCATGAGTTCTGAAAAGAAAATCCGTGCGTCACGCATGGTTGCCATCCATGCGTGACGTGTAGTTTGCAACCATGCGTGACGTGTGGTTTGCAACCATGCGTGACGTGTGGTTTGCAACCATGCGTGACGTGTCAAATGGCACATGATCCCTTTGATTCTTAGTAACACTGATGTGTGCATGATTTCCAATCAAAATAAAATTACATATTGTCAAAGGTTGGACATTTAGGCCACGTAAGAAGTCCAAACAAAGGATATGCTACTTTACAAGTTAATAGTTGTTATTGGGAGTTACCCACATGGTTAAATATCCCTAATAGGCATTGAAAACAAGTTTCATTCCATTCGGACATCGTTTGAGTGTCGTTTCGTCAAATTGGGCCTTAAGTCCATTTAAGGCGTTTGTAGTGGTTTTAGCGTTTACGTGCCTCATTTCGTGTGAGCGAGACCTTGTTTCTACTGAATATCCCTAATAAGAGTAAGTTGTATAGTATTTTCAACAATAATCACCGTCAATGTTGTAGAATATACATATTGCGACAAGTTAGAGAGTTACGACTAGTATGTATTTTACAAAGGAGGCGGTACTTTAAAAGTTAAAAGTTGTGATTGGGAGTTACCCACATGGTTAAATATCCATAATAGTCATTGAAAACAAGTTTCATTCCATTCGGACATCGTTCGACGGTCGTTTGGCTGATTTGGGCCTTAAGTCCATTATGGCCTTTTTAGGCCTTTTAGCGTTTACGCATAGTTTCGAGTCCTGTTTTGTATGTGTGAGACCTTATTGGGACTTTATATGTCTTATAACACAATTGTGTATAAATTTTTCAAACATACAAAAACATCAATGTTGCGACCATATATAATGCAACAAGTTAAGTTTGTGATGAGTAGTTTGATGTTTTACAAAGAGGGTGTTACTCTAAAAGCAAAAGGTTTTGATGCAAAGTTACCGACATGGTTAAATATCTCTAATAGGTATTGTAAACAAGTTTCATTCCATTCCGATGAAGTTTCGACGACGTTATGGCGAATTGTGGTTTTAAAGCCGTTAAAAACAACACGACAAATGAATTATTTTGCGTGACATAACTACAAATACATTGAATACATTGAAATTGATTACATAAGCAAAAACATATACATTGAAATCCATACGTGACGCATGGAATTTTTTGCCTATAAAAGGCTCAACATCGAAACCCTACCATTTTGTCCTCTTCCTCATTCTCTTAACGGCGCAGCAGCAGCACAAACGCACGGATTTACCCCAAAATCAACAATTTTCAACAACTCTTTGGATATAAAGGTATGTGCAAATTAATATTTCATTGTTATGATAAGATATTGATGTATATATGAGGTTTTGATGTTGTTTTGATAATATTTACATATGTAGATCCAATGTGTATGTTATACTTTGATTAGAAGAGATTAAACTTGTAATATATGAATGGATTGTGTACTTTGTTGATAGTTTCTTGTTGAATTTGATATTTTCATGTGTAGATAGTGTAATTAGGATTTTGATACTGAATTTGGGTTTTGTGAATTAGGGTTATAAATGAGGGTGTTGAAATTTGATATGGTATGGTTTTAATAAAATTATTGACAAACTGTTGAATTTCATAAACAATGTTGAGATTAGGGTTTGAGAATAGATTCGAAAGCAGTACTGAAGTTCTGGAAGTGGCAATTCCATGCGTCACGCATGGGTTATAACCATGCGTCACGCATGGTTAGTGACCATGCGTCACGCGTGGAATTGCCACATTCAACATCAAGACTATGCAGAAGTTAATTGAGTATGTAACTATAATTTGGTTATGTTTGTGATTATACAGATGTCCTATTCCGATCAAGAATCTGATATTTCCGATATTAGTACGGCGTCTAGCATGGCAGACAACTTTGATATGCTTGAACGGGAGAGACGTGAACGGGAGAGACAAGAATGTGAGCGACGTGAACGGGAGAGACAAGAACGTCAAAGGGAGAGAGGGGAACCATCCACTAGACCAAGGATGACCGCACGAGAATACAGGAACCTCTTCAGGCCGTTCAACCCTCGTCGTTAGATCTTTCTTTTGAAAATTTATCGACTTTCTTTGTTTGCTTGTTCGTTTGAATGTTGTTTGTTTAGAACTACTTATTATGTTGAACCTTATTGTGTTGCACCTTTGAAGTGTTGAACCTTATTGTGTTGCAAGAACTACTTGTTTTTCTTAAGAGTGTCTATTTTGTTGGTATTTTAAAACATGTCGACTCGTTTCACTTTCAAACTAGGTTTCACTTTAAAATGAAGAAATCTTGATTTGAAGTTACACACATGGTAAAATATCTCTAATAGGCATTGAAACCAAGTTTCATTCCATTCTGATAAAGTTTCGACGACGTTTTTGCCGAATTGGGCTTCTTAAAAAAGACACTAAAAATGTGTTATTTTGCACACTTAACTACAAATGCATTCAATACATTGAATATGTCCATGCGTGACGCATGGATCTAATCCCCGCGTCACGCGTGGATATAAACCGTGCATGACGCAGGGTTCTCTTCCATGCGTGACGCACAAAATGACACATGATCCCTTTGATTCTTAGTAACACTGATGTGTGCATGATTTCCAATCAAAATAAAATTACATATTGTCAAAGGTTGGACATTTAGGCCACGTAAGAAGTCCAAACAAAGGATATGCTACTTTACAAGTTAATAGTTGTTATTGGGAGTTACCCACATGGTTAAATATCCCTAATAGGCATTGAAAACAAGTTTCATTCCATTCGGACATCGTTTGAGTGTCGTTTCGCCAAAAACCGCCTTAAGTCCATTTAAGGCGTTTTTAGTGGTTTTAGCGTTTACGTGCCTCATTACGTGTGAGCGAGACCTCTTTTCTACTGAATATCCCTAATAAGAGTAAGTTGTATAGTATTTTCAACAATAATCACCGTCAATGTTGTAGAATATACATATTGCGACAAGTTAGAGAGTTACGACTAGTATGTTTTTTACAAAGGAGGCGGTACTTTAAAAGTTAGAAGTTGTGATTGGGAGTTACCCACATGGTTAAATATCCATAATAGCCACCGAAAACAAGTTCCATTACATTCGGACATCGTTCGTGTGTCGTTTCGCCAAAAACCGCCTTAAGTCCATTTAAGCCGTTTTTAGTGGTTTTAGCGTTTTGGCATTGTTTTGAATCCCGTTTTGTATGTGTGAGACATTATTGGGACTTTATATGCCTTATAACACATTTGTGTATAAATTTTTCAAACATACGTGAACATCAATGTTACGACCATATATATTGCAACAAGTTAAGCTTGTGGTGAGTAGTTTGATGTTTTACAAAGAGCGTGTTACTCTAAAAGCAAAAGGTTTTGATGTAAAGTTACGGACATGGTTAAATATCTCTAATAGGCATTGTAAACAAGTTTCATTCCATTCCGATGATGTTTCGACGACGTTATGGCGAATTGTGGTTTTAAAGCCTTTAAAAACAACACGGAACATGAATTATTTTGTGTGACATAACTAAAAATACATTGAATACATTGACATGGATCATATAAGCAACAAAAAAACATATGAAAATCCATGCGTCACGTATGGTGTAAAACCATGCGTGGTGTGTGGATTAATTCCATGCGTGACGCATGGTTTTATGTTGCAAAATCTTATTGTTATATTTAGAATGCTTATATTGTTGTTATGTTGACGAATGTTCAACCTTATTATATTTCAAATTGTATATGGTACGCCATACATATTGCGACCTCGTTCGGTTTTCAAACTATGTTTCACTTACAAAGGTATAAATTTGAATTTCAAGTTACACACAAGATCAAATAGACATTATAAGGATTGAAACAAAGTTTCATTCCATTTCGATAAAGTTTCGATGACGTTTTTGTCGAATTGGGCTTTATCGCCTTTAAAAAGACTAAAAATGTGTTTCTTTGCACACTTAACTAGAAATACATTGAATAACCCTAGATTCATATATGCAAATCCATGCATGACGTACGGATTGTATCCATGCGTCATGCATGGATTGTATCCGTGCGTCACGCATGGATTGTATCCGTGCGTCACGCATGGATTGTATCCGTGCGTCACGCATGGATACAATCCGTGCGTTTTCTGGAATGTGCAATTCGTGCGTCACGCACGGATTAAATCCATGCGTCACGCACGGATTAAATCCATGCGTGACGCACGGATGACCTGGGCGGTAAATAGCAAAAAGGGTGGGCGTTAAATAGAAACTATGTATACTTATATCAAATGACAGGTGCAGATTCAAAAATACAATCTGACTCACAGCACAACTTTATCTAGACAAACTAACACAACAAAAAAACAGAAGTCATCTATACAATCCATTTAGTACAATTTTCTCTACCCAAACTAACACAACACCATTTCCAAAACAAAGGCTAACATTCTTGCAGTGATATATCAAACTATCCATGATTCTAAAACAACTTCCTGCATTGCTTGCTCGGGTTTCCGCGCAAATTAGCCGCTTCTCCGATCACAACCTCATCCACCAAATCCCTAAAGATGGACCGCTCGATATCCAAAACGACAACAGATGCATCCCCACAAAAGTCGTCGGTCCATCCAAAACCATCCTGGATTTCGCTCGCCTGGAGCCGCTCTATTTCCTTACACAGATCTCTTAAAAGATTTTGTGCATTTAGGGTCTTTTTAGTCAGTTTAGAAGATGTCAGCTTCAATGCAAGAATCTCGTTCACAGCATCGAATATGAGCTTTCTGTCTAATTTCCCGAGGAAGCTGCCCAGTTTGGTCTGTTCTAACACGAAGAAGAGCTCCGGGTTGATTAAATGACCTGATTTGTGGAGTTGGAAGGTGGAGTTAAGATCACTGAATAGGAGTCCTGAAGCTGAGAATATTGCTGACACGTATTTGTGAACCAGGTTTGAGTTCTTGGCTTCACTCACGTTCATGTTTTGTTGTCTTAGCTTCTCTACCTCAATGTTATCAACTATACCTGACTTCTTGATGTTGATCTCTGAGGTGAATCCAGACCCAACATCATGGTTTAAAGAGAGGCTATCTTCTGACTCCCATTCTCGTTCAAGACGGAAATTTACCGAGGTTTTAGCTGCAATGCCTGTGCCATTTAGAGTTAATGTTTTATCACAACAAATTCTCAAAAATATACTTGAGCATTCAAAACACTGAAGTAGACTTTTACAACAACTGAAGAAACCAAATTCTGAAAATTTCTTACACAAACTAAATATATTGTTGTTTCTTTATCTTATTTGAAAGGTCAAATCCTAAAATAAATACATGAAATAGATTGTCAGAAGCAAAATTTTCTTGGTTCTAATCTTGATCTCTTGCAGTAGAGGCTTTTACTACAACTGAAGAAACCAAATTCTGAAAACTTCTTATACAAACTAAATATAACTTTGTTTCGTTTTATATATTTATGGGGAAGAATTAGCAGTTTAGCATATGTTCCTAAAACCAATAGTTTTTGGGAAGTATTGGTTAGAAAAATCTTTTTACCTTCAAGGTTATGTGATGTTTGCTTCACTGGAGAAGGGGAATCATCGCCATATTCTGAGGCATCAAGAACAGAGATCGGACTGGGATGCTCAGGACCAACAGCAGGAGATTCTTCCATCTTGTCACCTTCATTCAACCTAATGCTTGTATTCTGCAACAAAAAGCATATTATAATTACAAACAATGAATCAAACTCAGCCAAACAGATGAAAAATGATACAACATTTTGTTGATAAGACGTACCGTTCTTATATCACTAATATCAGAACACTTGAAAGCCTCATACATTGGCATCTGATATTGACTTGTCTTTACAGACCTCACATTACCAGCGGCTTCCACGTCAATACTCGACTTTAGCTTACGTCTCCCACCAGGAGACCCGACAGATTCAGTCACCTGCCGGTTTAATTGTCTTCTTGATTTGGCTGAATCAGGTGTTGGAGGAATAGATCTCTTGTCAATCTCAAGTTTCTTCTGCAATCTTGGACTCGTAGAACCCGAGCTCTTGAATGAGATTACATTGTTGTCTCTGGAGGACGGTTGAGCTTTTGCTGAATTTTGAGTTTGACCCACTCTCAAGTTTCTGTTGCTATTTAGCTTGTTAGTAGAAGTGCTAGCAGCATTGTCCTTACAACTTTCTTTGGGAATTTGATTCTTTGTAGCTCGTCGATTAAGATAATGCTTTCCTTGACCTTCATTGTCACTGACAGCTCTTTTCCTATGAGATTCACTTGCACTGATAAAACCAGAATTTCTATTTAAACTTTTACACGCTTTCTCGTCATCTCTTTTCGAATTCCGTTCGTCTTTCGCCGTACCGAGGAGCCCTTTAGCCTCCATTGCTTCCAGTATCTGCTTTAATGCTTTGAGATCCTTTCCAGATTGCTCAAACTCCAGATCTTTCAATCTTTTCTCTACCTCTCTGTACACTGAAGGAGAAGAGTTCAAAATTCTTTCTGGTGACTTCAACTGTTTTAGCATCGGCTTTTTCGGACTTCGACTGCCTTCGAGATATTTCCACGGGGCTGGTTCAATTGGACACTTGGAAAATGAAATTTGTCTCATATCACCATTCTTCCAACTAGGTGAAGTTGGTTCTTTCCTTAAACGCGCTGTATATCCATGATCATCTCGAGACGGTTTATTATCAGGCAATGTCTCCAAACCCATCAACTTTGCTACAACACTAGGAGGCCGGGGTATTTCTTGAGCATAAGAAGCTTTTTCATTAAACCAGTCATCTTCATTCTTATCATCCTTGGGAAGATAAGCTAAGTTTATGTCATACCCGGAAACTCGCATGGAGCTTTCTCTACTATCCAATGAACGCCTAGGAAGGTCTTTGATTTTCTGGTTTGAAGACAGATGATTTGTCTCTCTACTATCCAGTGAGTACCTCGACGCGTCTCTTGAAGTTGGAAGCGGATAACCGTCCTTTGTCTCGTACCAAGGAGCCTCTTTAAGTCTAGCAAGGAGTTTGAGAGACTCCTTAAGATCACCTGGCAACTCATTGTTGTTTCTGTCATTAAAAGATTTAGACAGCCGCAAAGGGCGAGGAGAGTCGTTTTTGTGCTCTTTTACTATGCTTTGCGGAGACAAGCCCCTTGATTCCCTGTGCATTGAGTCCTTGACAACGTCTCGTAGGTCAACTGAAAGCCTTCCAAGTCTTGGGCTAGCTAGAGGTTGTGTAGAAGTTCCAGGAACTGTAATTTTGTCCAGAGAAGAAGATGGAAAAGATGGCGATAAAGACAACTTTGATAACTTTGTAGGCACTTGTTTGTCACTTCTATCCTTCTTTCCAATACTTTCCTGCATTTTGTTTTTATGAAACGTTACCAGATGCATACTAGGTTAATATATTTTGAATTTTCAGCTGAATTTAGCTATTTATAATTTTAAAACATAGTAAACTGCTCCATTTCAAAAATATGTTTCTTTTAAATTACTTAAAAAAAGTAGGAATAAAATAAATGATATCCTCTGTTTTCACATAAAAGTAGAGAGTTCAAGGCTTTGCCCAGAGCTAGACAAGTTTATAACATGCATATTTCATGTTTGTGAGAATATACAAGTTTAATACATCCAACATTTTGGCTGCAAAAATACAAGGACGAAAAGAAAGATCGAAATCTTACCATTGCGCCTCGGTCATAGGCATTATTAGGATCAGTATCAAGGCTGGCACTGTCGAAATGGGAGTTTCCTGTGCCAGAAAAGATGCATCAATCATTTTGTTGCCAGAAAAACTGAAGTGAGAACATGATGCAAATAAAAAAGTAAGACTCTAATGGAAGCATAGGGATGAAGGTCAATTTTTTTTTCTAAGACACCCCTTACAGGAAAAAACAATGTGGATTGTCTAGAGCATGAGGAAGTTCAAAGATCAAATAATCTTAGCCACCATGAAACGGCATTAGTGAAACAGATAATATAATCGCAGAGAACCCAGATAGCGGTTTACTTTTACTCTAGCAATCTATGGCTGAATATGAATTAATGACAGAAAATCATTCAAACACAACACTTTAAAGCATGTGAAAACTTATGCAATACAGCTGAAAAAAGAAAGCAAAAGACAGATAACTATGCACAGAATCATCTCATCATACAATCTCTATGAAATATAAATCCAAAACCAATCAGCTAAAACAGATAGCGATGTCAGTAGATATCTACCGGGAGGTAAAAACCCCTTATGGCGTCGCCCCATATGCTGACGATCAAAGATCTGAAGGATTCCATTCATACATCCAATTTGCTTCTGTAAATCTGGATTGTCATCAGCCAGTGAATGCAACAGTCTTGCAGCCATTTAGCAATATAATGTACTTCCAAAAATACACCAGCACAACACACTGAACAGCCTAGTTGCAGACCTCCTCCTCACAAACAGTATAAAATCCAAGCTCCATTGTCATATAAATCCAAGCTTGACTCACTGGTTTCAGAGCTGAGCTCACAGCTTTTATGGTGCACAGATTGTTGAAATCCAAGAAACTCAATGCCTAATTAAAACATCGGACCTTGTCAGCACCACCTCACAGACATATTCAATCCTAAGATAAAAAAAAAACAATTAATCATCAACAGCAGCATATACACAGGATTCTAGCTCAAATACTTATCAATCACAGTTTATAAAACAGTATATCTGTGTATTACTGGTGCAATCCTCGTAACAGCAAAAACAAGAAAACAGCAACCACATGTATCCTAAAACAACCCTCTTCTCCTTCGTTAGATACAATGCCAATACTATATAAAAATTGTATCAATAAAATCAAACTTACAACCTAGAAATTTCTCGCCCAAATTCAAAACTGAGATTTTGCAATAAAGCTCAAACCTTTTATGCCTCAGATGGACTCCAAAAGAAACGCACCACCGCTAAGATGAGATAAAACACCTACAATTTCCTAGAAAGAGCATTCCAGAGGAGTTTTATGCATATCCAACAGCCGAAAAAGCAATAATACTAAGAAATGGGGGTAGGGCAGATTGGAGCGAGAGATTGGGGAAAGAGAATGAGCGAATGGAGATGTGGGTTTTGGTTTGTTACAGATGGTGCCATTAAAGAAGTGGGAAATTTAAGAAAGGCCATGTGGGTCAGAGAGGGGAGAGTGGTAAGAAGGAACATCCTTGATGAATGATATGATGGGAGTACAGAGATTTTATCTGAAGGTGAGAAGATTCCTCTCACAGAAAAATGCAATTGCAGAGGGTCCTTCTCACGCTTCCATGTGGGCTGATTATTTGGGTGGGGTCATCAATGGCATGTGCAGATGTCAGAAGATGAGATAAATGCTGCTCAATTAAGCAGATGAAGATGAATCAAACAACGGGGTTTTGAGATAACAGAAGAACTACAGAAGCAGAAAAAGGGTGTGCAGTTACATTTGCTAATCACAAATTAGATTACTGTTGTTAACATAACTAGATAATCATCCTTAATTCATTCCTAAAACAGTGTCATTAAGGTATTGAACATTGAACAGAGAGGCCATGTTACTATGATCTGTAACCTAATTCTTTAACCTAATTCTTTCTACTGATCTGTAACCTTCAATCCTGCCTTTCTACTGAACAGAGAGGCCTTAATTCATAACTAGATAATCATCATTAAGTCAGATTCTTTAACATAACTAGATAATCATCCTTCAATCCTGCCTGTAAGCTACTGATCTGTAACCTAATTCTTTTAACTTGATTTACAATGGAGTAACATTTATATACGAAACGCCTATATACACGCGACTTTTTCACTATATGCACGTCAATCTGTGCGCAGTTCTTAAGCGCATAAGTCTATGCGCAGTTGTTCAGCGCACAAGGGTATTTTGGGGATAAAAATGAAATTGTTGGCGTCGTCGGACAAATTGATGCGCTGATGACACGCGTACTGCAACACCTGTGCGCAACACATCTGCGCACAGCGTTTCGAATTCTAAAATCCTATGCTCAGACGTTCTGCGCATAGGACATGTGCGACGTTAAGTTGCGCAGATATATTGCGCACAAATTTTTAACGTTAAAATGTGTGCGCATTGGATCTGCGCACATGGATTTAACGGTAACTTATTGTGCGCTTTACAACAGCGCACAATAAGTTATAGATTGATAAAGTTACAGAATAGGTGCGCATAACCTTGACGCATGGATGAAATCCGGTTTGAAGTAATTGAGATATGAAGGGTCTAGTACATGGATGTTGATTATGTTTCAAAAACTTATACAATTATGTGTTATTAGGCATATAAAGAGTGTATAAGGTCTCCCCTTCACAAAAAGTTGATCGAAAATACTCAAAAACGCAAAAACGCCTTATCGGTCCTGATGGCCTGTTAAGGTCGAGAATAGGCGGTTCGATGCCCAAACGACGTCGGAATGCAATGATACTTGTTTTCAATGCATATTATAGCTATTTAACCTTGTCGGTAAGTTCGAGTCGAAAACTCGAACTCTTCGAGTAACACCTCCTTTGTAAACCTTCACTAGTCTTTCATTCTTCGAAATAGTCGAAGTAGTTGAGATATGAAGGGTCTAGTACATGGGTGTTGATTATGTTTCAAAAACTTATACAATTATGTGTTATTAGGCATATAAAGAGTGTATAAGGTCTCCCCTTTACAAAAAGTTGATCGAAAATACTCAAAAACGCCTTATCGGTCCTGATGGCCTGTTAAGGTCGAGAATAGGCGGTTCGATGCCCAAACGACGTCGTAATGCAATGATACTTGTTTTCAATGCATATTATAGCTATTTAACCTTGTCGGTAAGTTCGAGTCGAAAACTCGAACTCTTCGAGTAACACCTCCTTTGTAAACCTTCACTAGTCTTTCATTCTTCGAAATAGTCGAAGTAGTTGAGATATGAAGGGTCTAGTACATGGGTGTTGATTATGTTTCAAAAACTTATACAATTATGTGTTATTAGGCATATAAAGAGTGTATAAGGTCTCCCCTTTACAAAAAGTTGATCGAAAATACTCAAAAACGCCTTATCGGTCCTGATGGCCTGTTAAGGTCGAGAATAGGCGGTTCGATGCCCAAACGACGTCGTAATGCAATGATACTTGTTTTCAATGCATATTATAGCTATTTAACCTTGTCGGTTAGTTCGAGTCGAAAACTCGAACTCTTCGAGTAACACCTCCTTTGTAAACCTTCACTAGTCTTTCATTCTTCGAAATAGTCGAAATAGTTGAGATATGAAGGGTCTAGTACATCAGTACATGGATGTTGATTATGTTTCAAAAACTTATACAATTATGTGTTATTAAGCATATAAAGAGTGTATAAGGTCTCCCCTTCACAAAAAGTTGATCGAAAATACTCAAAAACGCAACAACGCCTTATCGGTCCTGATGGCCTATTAAGGTCGAGAATAGGCGGTTCGATGCCCAAACGACGTCGTAATGCAATGATACTTGTTTTCAATGCATATTATAGCTATTTAACCTTGTCGGTTAGTTCGAGTCGAAAACTCGAACTCTTTGAGTAACACCTCCTTTGTAAACCTTCACTAGTCTTTCATTCTTCGAAATAGTCGAAATAGTTGAGATATGAAGGGTCTAGTACATGGATGTTGATTATGTTTCAAATACTTATACAATTATGTGTTATTAAGCATATAAAGAGTGTATAAGGTCTCCCCTTCACAAAAAGTTGATCGAAAATACTCAAAAACGCAACAACGCCTTATCGGTCCTGATGGCCTATTAAGGTCGAGAATAGGCGGTTCGATGCCCAAACGACGTCGTAATGCAATGATACTTGTTTTCAATGCATATTATAGCTATTTAACCTTGTCGGTTAGTTCGAGTCGAAAACTCGAACTCTTCGAGTAACACCTCCTTTGTAAACCTTCACTAGTCTTTCATTCTTCGAAATAGTCGAAGTAGTTGAGATATGAAGGGTCTAGTACATGGGTGTTGATTATGTTTCAAAAACTTATACAATTATGTGTTATTAGGCATATAAAGAGTGTATAAGGTCTCCCCTTCACAAAAAGTTGATCGAAAATACTCAAAAACGCAAAAACGCCTTATCGGTCCTGATGGCCTGTTAAGGTCGAGAATAGGCGGTTCGATGCCCAAACGACGTCGGAATGCAATGATACTTGTTTTCAATGCATATTATAGCTATTTAACCTTGTCGGTAAGTTCGAGTCGAAAACTCGAACTCTTCGAGTAACACCTCCTTTGTAAACCTTCACTAGTCTTTCATTCTTCGAAATAGTCGAAGTAGTTGAGATATGAAGGGTCTAGTACATGGGTGTTGATTATGTTTCAAAAACTTATACAATTATGTGTTATTAGGCATATAAAGAGTGTATAAGGTCTCCCCTTTACAAAAAGTTGATCGAAAATACTCAAAAACGCCTTATCGGTCCTGATGGCCTGTTAAGGTCGAGAATAGGCGGTTCGATGCCCAAACGACGTCGTAATGCAATGATACTTGTTTTCAATGCATATTATAGCTATTTAACCTTGTCGGTAAGTTCGAGTCGAAAACTCGAACTCTTCGCGTGTGCGCAGAACCTAAGCGCACAAATTTACATTTAACGACTACTTTTTTCAAAAATTTCAACGACTACTATGTTTGAACAGTGCGCAGAAACACGGCGCACAGATTTTCAACCTGTGCGCAGTATTTAGGCGCACAAGTTGTTACAGACTCTGAAAATTTACGAAAAGTACCCGTAATACCCCGTAAAACACGTATGCGCATAAGAAATGCGCACAGATGCGTGTGCATAAGTTGCGCGCACAGAATCGCGTGCATATATGCCTCGATTCGCGTGCATATAGCCATTGCCTTTATATATATATATATATGTAATTTATGTTTGTTGTTGATCAAACTACGTACGTACTCTTTTATTGTGGACTTCTTTCTTTTTTGTGGTTCCATTGTTTTATTTATAGGATATAAGCGAGAAGAGCTGAGTTTCGGTGTAACGAGTATTATGGTGTAACAGTGTAACGAATATTTATTCTCAATGGTATTCGGGTTTGTTAAGGTTGATATTCAACTTTATATAGATTTAGGTCGTTATATATGCACGAATTGCATTCTCGTATGTTTGTGTCTCTATTCAAACATTTACGCTAGTTGTTCATGTTTATTTAGTTGAATATCTACCTTATATTAATATAGGTAAATTAAGTTGAATATTAACCTTAACAAACCTGAATACCATTGAGGGAAAATACTCGTTACACCGTAAGAGGTTGTTACGCCGGAACCTAAATCTAACTGAGAAATTAAACATCTATACGAATATGTTTATGATACGAAAGTACGAACACATGTAATTATTGTTATTCACATGCATAAATAGACATGTGCATATATTTTTCATACAATGTTAATTTTATGTGTACACGTTTGTGAATGTGCGTGCATGCACGCACATTCGCATATTCATACATTAATAATCAAATTAGGACCAGGTGAAAATATATCATACGATGCGAAATGCAAATTACATTATTATCTTATATGTGAACTTAATTATGAATGTAAAACGATCATTATCTTATATGTGAATCTCACGGTGATTCACATATAAGATAGTAATGTTCACAATTGGCATTTCACACCGTAAGATATATTTTCATCAAATCTTTCGCTCAGACTCGTTGAGTCGTGGATATATTTTCATCAAATGTTATCTGATTCAAAGAAAAGGCTCAATATATATAACCATACATGCACTTGCACTACGTACTACTTCCTCCGTCCCATATTGTTCTTCTCATTTCGAATAGTATACACTATTCACAGTTGAAGAGAATCTTCTCGTTTTGTCTTGATATATAAGAAAATATATAGTCACGTGGGGTCTTGTTTGATTCGTATTAATGCGTACTTTAATAATATTAAATTTTTATTATTTGTATTAACATAAAACTAGAGATATTAAGGATACAAAACGTACATCGACAAATGTGTCATGAAAAAATGGGAAGAACATTGTGGACGGAGGGAGTATGATACGAATTGAAAAATGGTACGTTGTAAGTAACATCAACATTATTGCGTGTATATTCGATCATTTAATTCTCCTCCACAATTTGGGTCACGATACTACTTGTACATGCAACTCCACGTGTATCAATACATGATCAGTGTTTTGACACTTTAAGAAAAGGATAATTCACTACCAGAGAAATGGTTTTTCCTTACGTATCCTTACCGACATATAACAATGTAGGAGATGTATCGACGGATAGTTTTGTCACTATTTCCCTCAGATTTAGCTTCAGACACTTCCCGACACTCATGATTGTCGGGTCAAATTCCTGACGATAGTTGAACGACACCTTTTAACGTCGGCGAAGTACCGATAAGTAAAAATGTCGGTATAGCTAACATAGTTATTTCCTGACACTAGCTGATCGACACCTTATAACGTCGAGAAAGTACCGATAGGTAAAATTATCGGAATAGCTTACGGAATTACTTCTCGATATATAGTAGTGTTGGCGGAGAAGGACTTGACGAAATTTTATATTTTATAAAAATAATTTGTATTCTTTGTTTTCTCCTTTCTCACTACCTTAACTCAAATTGGCCCGTTGTGCAACATACGTTCGACTTTTCCAAGTTAATTGCCTTAAAGTTCTTGATGAATGAATTTGTATGGATAGCTATCAACTACGTACGGATTGGTTATACTCCATTATAAAATCAATTATGGATGAATGAATATAATATTAAGAAAAAAAAGTAAAACCTAGGTTTAATGAGATGGATAGATATCTTTGTGCTCAGGAGGAGATAGGTCTCGATGGAGATAGGTCTCCCTATTTGTTAGCCCATTGATCGATTAACCAAAGTAAGGTCCCGTTCCATTTTATTTCATGGTGGTGCAGCCTCCATCTTCTTCTTCAAGCTTGAACTTGGACCACTTTTATCCAAGTGATTCAATAGAAACGGTTTGAAGCCAAAACTCAACAAATGATTCAATTCCATAGTGGGGGAAATGGGTGGTTATCGAACGTGGGTATAATTTCTCAATTTTTTCTTTAAAAATTATGTAATTATATAATGTGAGACGTGCAGACTGCAGAGCAGTTGCTCCATCAGATTGCTCATTCTTCTACTCTCCTCTCCTCTCCTCTCTCAGTTGGTTACTAATTTCTCATCATGAATTCAGGACAAAAAATGGCTTCTCGCAGTCAGGCTCCTTCTCCCAACACACAAGGCACTAGAATTGAAGCCAACACCGCTCTAGTTGCGATGAGCTCGCCTGCCTTTGTTCAGAGCCAAAAGTCAGAACATGAAGAGGAGATGGAACATGTAAACTCAAGAAATGAACAAAAGTGGAAGAGGAGATCCGACCTACAGGAGTTCCACGTCTGAGTTTTGACTTAGTTTGTTTGCCTTGGTTTGATTCAGCAAGCCTTGGTTTGTTTGCCTTGGTTTGATTCAGCAAGCCTTGGTTTTGTTTGCCTTGGTTTGATTTGGTTTGTTTGCCTTGGTTTTGTTTCCAGGTTTGATTGTATGTACATACTGTACATGTTACTTGGTTTGTTTGATTTTAGTACAGGTTTGTTTGATTTTAATATAGGGATGGTTTGGTCAAAGTTGTATCTTAATTCCCGAATTGCTTATTATATTATATATGTATATATATTTTGATATATATTACACTATTGTTGTATATATTAATTTATTATATTCAGGATTTTAGTTTATTACATTTTTCATTATAATAGTGTGTAGGGATTGTTTTACAGAAAAAAAAGATGTTCATATATGTGACTATAATAAATGTGAGATTGTTATTACCAACAAATATAATCGTTAAGAGTGTACTACTGACAAATATTGTCGTTATCAACCACACCAAGTTTGAGACACTATCAATATTTCCGACGAAATTCTAAATTATGTCACCGTTTGTGATAAATTCAACAATCACTAAAAGACATTTCTCTAGTAGTGATTATTCATGATGATACATAATTAAAATACCAGCATCTAAAAAAGTATATATAGAGCATGCATGCATCTTGGCTACCTAATTTCTACTGGAGCAGGTATTAATTTAGTGGTAATATTATACAAAGTTCAATTATATGGTCCAAAGTAAAACAAAAAAGTAATTCGTTACGTAAGCTTTAGTGAAAGACCAAATTAATATACTCGACTTAACCCTAACTAGTGCAGCACCGTGCACGCCCAATCAAGTATACGTACATTAACTAAAGTAATATTGATTTGAAGGCATGAATAAATATAAGCCCTTACTATTTAACGCCCACCCCTTTTGCTATTTACCGCCCAGGTCATCCGTGCGTCACGCATGGATTAAATCCGTGCGTCACGCATGGATTTTTTCCCTATAAAAGCCCAAAAACATCAAACCCTACCATTTTGTCATATTCTTCAACAACAACAACGGCGGCTGCAATCCATAACGCACCATTTTACCCCAAAATCCATCTTTCTCATCATCTTTTTTGCATATAAGGTATGTAAACATTACGATTTCATTGTTATGGTATGGTATTGATGTATATATGAGGTTTTCATGTTGTTTTGATGATATTTACTTCAAAATCCAATGTGTATGTTAATTAGTTGATTAGAAATGATTAAACTTGTAATATATGAATGGATTGTGTACTTTGTTGATAATTTATTGACAAATTTGATATTTTCATGTGTATATAGTTCATTAGGGTTTTGATATTGAATTAGGGTTTTGTGAATTAGGGTTATGAATTAGGTTGTTGAAATTGGGTATGGTTTTAATGAAATTATTGAAAAACTGTTATAATTTTGAAAAAAGTGTTGAGATTAGGGTTTGAAAGCCATGGAAAAACTGCAGAACACAACCCTGGAATGTGCAATTTCATGCGTCACGCATGGATTGGAACCATGCGTGACGCATGGATGGAAGCCATGCGTGACGCATGGAATTGCACATTCCAGAAACTGTGTTCTGCAGTTTCAGATTGTATTTGATGATATGCTGATTGAGTTTTTGATGATATGCTGATTAAATTCAGTAAACTGATTAATTTTGTGGAATTGCACATTTTATGATGTAGATATGGATGGTGGTCGTCGACCTGGACGGGATACTCGTCAAAGAAACAGAGATCTGAAGAAAAAAGATCCCGTAGTTCCAAAACAAAGGAAGAAGAAGAATAGACAAGAATCGCCTCCTCGTCGTTTAGAGTTTTCTGATGAGATACAACAGCAACAACAACAACAACAACAACAACAACAACAACACCAACAACAACAACAACAGCAACAGCTAGCTTTGTCTGCTGCAGGTTTCGATCCCCAGGGTTCCCCTCATTACTTTCCTGGCACCCCCATTCTGATCCCACATCAAACTATGTTTCCACAACAAACACAGTTTTCAGGCTATCCGGGCTATCCACAACATGACCAATCATTTGTGGAGATGATGAGGCAAGCTACTGGTTCTCATCACTTTCAGAACCCTCAGACGGGTGATGACCAGTACGCACTGGTTGCTTGTAGCAGTGCAGGGCCATCAGCTGGGGGTGCCAATGGTGATTCTGATTCTGATTATGAGCAGGAGCATGAGGAACAGGGTCAGGAAGAGGATCGGACCTATGGGAATGTTCATGAAGAACATGAAGAAGCGGAAGAGCAAGAGGAGCAGGAGGAACAACCCAGAAGACGACGACGACGACAACCTCCGGTCAAAAACATATACGTCCCTCAGTTAGAGGGGGGTACTCCTGGAGGTCCACAAATTCCGGAGCTGCTCATAAGCTTTGAAGCTCATACAGCCTTTTTTGTGCAAAAAGGAAAGGTATGTAATTAGAATTTGGTTTATAGATTCAATACTTATCATAACTTATTTGGTTTATAGAATTTGTGATAATAAATTTGTTAATGTATGAATTGATTTGATTAACCAAATGGATTATTTGTTGAAATATTTGTAGTTTTGTTGAAAATTTGGTTAAGGTGTGCTGTACAGAATTTTCTGCATTCTGTGTAATGCAAATCCATGCGTGACGCATGGTTCATGTCCATGCGTCACACATGGTTCATGTCCATGCGTGACGCATGGATTTGCATTACACAGAATGCAGAAACTGCTTTCTGCATTCTGTACATTGCACCTTAACCAAATTTTATGCAGTTTCTGTATTCTGCAGTTTCTGGAAAAAATTTATGCGTTATTAAAATTATTTGTGTTACGTAATCAATTTACAGGATAGAGGCGTACTCCCTTACCAGACAAGACAATCCCAGCTGAAAGATTAGGAACTTAATTCTGACTTGTCATGGGGTAATCACGCAATTGCAACGGAGCTGACTCATCTCAGGGTATTGATGTACGATGTGATTGATTATCCGCTCATCTGCGCCTTTATAGAAAGGTGGCATCCTGAAACAAATAGCTTCCACATGCCATTTGGTGAGATGACAGTGACGTTGCTCGACATCAAGAAGCTGCTGTTGCTTCCTATTCACGGGAAAGCTATGGTGACCGACCCCACCGCTTCAGTCGGGAGAACTACGAACAAGAACTTTTTTGGTGAAAAGGGACGGCAAAATTTTCATCTTCAAAATGAACAGCTCGATAGTTATTGGATGAGCGCGAAAAAGTTTAAGGCGCACATTGAGGGCCTAAATGATCCCGTAGTTCATGGAATGGGATATATATTCCACTTGCTGGCTTCCACAATCTTCACTGACAAGTCACAACATAAGCTCCCGATGAGATTTGGTGCATTTCTAGGGAGTGTTGAAGAGGCAAGAAGTATTTCTTGGGGATCTGCGGCGCTAGCATATTTCTATCGCCAAATGGGCATCGCTACACGCCAAAATTGTGGTTTGATCTCATTTTGTTTCACTCTCCTTCAAGTAAGTTTTTAATTATTTAGGAACTACATTTTTTAGCAATCATAACTTATTTCTATGGTTTTAATGCTAACTATATTTTTTAAATGGTAGGGTTGGATATACACATACTTCCCATCCTTAGCAGCTGGTGTTCGGCGTAATCCTGGTTGGTCAGTTGATCATCCTTATGCGTTTCGGTTTCTACCAGAGGAAGCGTTGCCGAACTACGACCCTGAAGCACGAAACTACAGAGCTGAACTAGATGCAATGAGGGCGGATCAGGTATTTGTGTTGCATTTTGTTTACATTTTTAAGCCTCAGTTTTTTTGCAATTCCATGCGTCACGCATGGATCTGTGTCATGCGTCACGCACGAATCAAATCCATGCGTCACGCATGGAATTGCAAAAAAAACTGAGGACTTTTTTTCATCATCTTTGCTTGGACCTTTAATGAAATTACTGTTTGAGTAATGGAAGACGTTGATATTGTTTTTAGGTTAATTGGAACCCGTATGGTGAAATCGACTTCAGTGATCCTGCCTATGCTCCTGCTCTTTTTTTCGGGGTGCTGAGCTGCATGGACATAACCGAGCCCCACCATCCCGATAGGTCGCCTAGGCAGTTTGGTAGGGTGCAGATGATTCCCAGGCCTCCAATTTCACCCCTTAGAGCCCATAGGCTCATCAGCCCTAGGTCATATGTGGTGAATTATGATAGAATGGCGTGGAGTTGGGAGGGGATGGATATCCACAGGGCGACCCTGGAGCAGATGGGACCACCTGCGCAGACAGGTTTTGAAGAAGCTCCGGAGTATCTTATGTGGTACATCCCCCGCACTCATCGATTTCTGATACCCGGCAGACACGCTAGCTTGGAAGCACAGCAGGTAATACATTTATCTCATGTAACTTGAGATCTTGATTTTTCTTTAAGTTTGATTTAAGGTAAACATTATGCAAATAGCTTATTTCAATATTTATTTTTATTTGTAGGTTTTTGACAGGGTCTACGATCACTTGTCACCATATGCAACCTTGCCTGATCCCTATGATGTTTCTGCAATGCATGGAGCCATAACCGAGGTCCTTCAAGATATTGAGCCGTGGACAACTATGTATCAACAACATCGGTGGTGATCTTGTTGGATTGGGTTCGATTGTTTTTTATGAACTGTTTGTTTTCAGATTTTCAGGATTGTCCTTTTTTCGTAAGGAAACTATGACGTTGTTGGATTGATGTTGTTGGATTGTTTGTTAAGGTTGTTTTGTGTTTGAACTTTTCAATTCTGATTAGCGTTGTTGAATTTGTTGGATTATTTGTTTAGGGTGCACAAGACATAAATCTGCATTCTGTTAGTCAAATGTCGAACCATGCGTCACGCACAGATGCATTCCATGCGTCACGCACGGATGGGTTCCATGCGTGACGCATGGAATTGTTAACCTACGCCTATAAATTCACTCCCTCAGCATACCATTTCCACTCATTAATCTCTCCTTTTCACTCCCTCAGCCTGTAAGTTGATTCTTGAAGTTCTTCTTTGAAGCTCCATATTCCACATCTTATTCCTTACTTTCTCACTTGTTTTCTTACATTGTATTACAGATTGGAAACCAACATGGCATCATCCTCATCATCATCTTCAATACCACAAGAAGGCAGCACCATTCAGTGTCCAAATAAGAGGTGTAGGAAGTCTATCACGGTTTTCAGCGCTAATGACAAGATGAGACCAGACCAGTATGGCCGAAGGTTTTTTACATGCCAATGTAACTTCAGGTGGGTGTTTCTTGATCGTGAGTATGACCGTCATCATCTCCGTGTTATGACGAAATTGTTGGAGGAAAACCGGACTATGGCAGCGAAACTGGGAATCTTTAACGAAGAGAAAGATTTGGAAACGGCTAAATGGTGGGTGAAGGAGCTCTATGAGGATTTTGAAGAGAAACCAGCCGATTCTGACGATGCGTAGTGGTCTTAGTATTTTGTTCCTTTTAAGATGTAATGTGAAGTGTCTTGGTGTTTTGTCTTTGTTATGTTCGTTTTAATTTACGTTTCAAGAATGAGTCTTTTTTATGCTGTAATGAATCTGTTTTATTTTGTAATGTATCGGTTTTTTGTTGAAACGTATCTGTTTTATGTTGTAATATATCAGCAAAAGGTGTAATTCTGATGTCTCCTTTTCATAAGACTACTCATATGTCTCCTTTTGACAAGACAACTCATATGTCTCCTTTTGACAAGAAAACTCACATGTCTCCTTTTGACAAGACAACTCATATGTCTCCTTTTGAGAAAACAATTCGGAAGTGTTGCTTTTGACAAGTAAAGCTGAAATGGAATTTCTGCATTCTGTAGGAAAAATGCAATTCCATGCGTGACGCATGGACACGAACCATGCGTGACGCATGGATTGACTCCATGCGTGACGCATGGAATTTCATTTTTCCTACAGAATGCAGAAATTCCATTTCAGATGCAAAGCACCTGTTTCACGTGAAATGTAACCCAGAAATACCACATAAAGACTGAAATGTGCATCAAAAGATACAACCTTACAACATTAGAAGGTCATTCGAAACTCGAAATAAAATACACATTACAACATTGTCATGACTGACAATAACTCTTGAACTAGTAATCGTTTTCATCATCGTCTGGAATTGTGATGCTTTGTTTGGACGATTGATGTCCTCCTCTTTTCGGGGGGGTGTAAGCCCCACATCTTTGCCACACTTCGTCATACAAGGCCGCAGCAGATTCTTCACAATTACGCTCCCAAAGATTATAAACAGGTGGTAGTGGACATCCATCCTTCAGGCGAATCTGAGATAGATTTTACGGAATTGCATAATTAAATTTACATGTAATGCACTAGGTAAATAGCAATTGAAAAAAACATACCGGGATGAAATGTTCTTCCTGTGTGAGTAGTAATAGGCAAACAACTTGCATCTTGGCTCCAGGTTGACCATACCAAGTCGGAAGTCTAAGAGGTAGGAATGTCTATTTAATTTGCTCGCCTAGACACACAAAGACACAATTACATGCCGAAGCCACCAAACATGCCATTTCTGGTACGGTAAGCCACTTATCCCTTGGAGCTGGGTAGTAATCGCTTTCCCATGTAAGTTGATGTATAGCGGACTCCAATGTTGGATTTACTTCTCCACCAATCCACGTGCCTTTAAGTAAATGCCAAATCTCTTTAGCCTTTCTTATCATCTCTTCTCGTATGAACTTCCAATGCTCTTGGGTCCCACCTGTTACATGACTCTCAAAAACAAATTGAGTGACGGAATATTTTGGATAAAGTGTACATTAGAGTGAAGATAATATCGTTCACCTGTTTCCATAGAAATAGATCTAAACCCGCAGTTTCCATCGGCTCTGATGTCAAACCACCCCTCCACATATGGTCTCATGCACATTGGTATCTTTCTAATGTACTTAGAAGGCGCATACATTTTTTGTGGAGCGGGAGGTGCACCAAAGGGTTTAGGAACCCTTTGCTTCTTGGGAGGTGTTTCTTCCAAAGCTCTAGACCTCATCTCTTGGTCGGTGTATTCCCATGCTGACTTCTTTCTTTGTGTAGATCTAGGCACTTTGTTAGGAGCTCCTTGGGGACGACCACCGGTGTGTTTCGAAATAGGCGGCTCTTTGAGAGGTGTATCCACTTTAGCTATCTTTCTGACAGATTCAATACACTTCTCTTGATCATGTGGTGACAAGGTGTTCCATGTTTCTTCATAAAATTCATCAAATAAACGTCTTGCCACGTTTTTCTTAGTTTCAAGATGACACTGTGTATCCACTTCTTCCAAAGACAACGTACTCCAAAAAGGATGCAAAGACACAGGCTGAATTGGCATTTGTTTCTTCACACAAGTCGCAAGGTCATGGACACACAGCATCCCGTCTCTGACCTTGGTTGCACAATCGCAATATTGTGCATTGTACATGCCTTGTACACCTTTGTCGTATTCTTTAATCAAGAGCTCCATTGCCTTGTACGAAACTTTGCACTTCAAATGTACAAACAAAGATGTTTGGTGAACAAGTCTAAACGTCTTTGTTAGACTCTCGTTAAATGAACCCAATATCTCTTTCAGCTGGTTTCGTGCCATGTCACTGTGTCGAGCCTACCTTGTCCACCACTCAAATATGACTTCAAACAGGAATGCGCTCCTTCCACTCTGCATTTTTATTAAGGTGTTCAAACAGGAATGTGCTTGTGCAGTTTCTGTAAACTGCACATCCATACGTGACGCATGGAACAAATCCGTGCGTGACGCATGGAACAAATCCGTGCGTGACGTATACATGTGCAGTTTACAGAAACTGTTTAAATTCACAGAAAACTGAATATAGTTGTGTAAGTGCAATTATAGATAAATTACCTGTTTGTCGTGTTGCTTCCAAGAGTAAACACGTCATCCGTCCATGCCGACACACATCTTTCTTTGAAAGGACCAAGCCAACTGTCTCTAACATATTGCAGTACGGGAATATGCGCGTTCCAATCTCTCTCTATAGTATCCAACTTTTTTTCATATCCTTCTACGGTGGTTTCCTCGAACAAGTTGTAGTAGTCGTTGGATAAGTTTTTTCCCTTTAGTTTCGATCTCATTTCGAGGGAAGCTTTGGCCTCTATGTTTTTCCTTATATGTCGTCTACATAGAAGAAACTTTGCAGTTGGAAAAAGAAGATCCGTTGCACTCATTAAAGCTTGTTCACGGTCGGTGACAATGCAAGTGGGCGTTGCTCCAATTCTTCTATACATCTCTTGAAGTTGTTGCATTGCCCACAAATAATGCTCTTTAGTCTCGCCCTCAAGAAATGCCCCACAAACTACAAAGTTCCTCCATGTAGACGTGATTCCAACAATCTCGAAAAATGGCATTTTGTACCTGTAAAGAAATAATTTGAAATAATATTATTGCAATGTTATGGAAAATCATATGTAATGGTCAATAATCACACAAAACTTACTTGATTGTGGCATATGTGGAGTCCATTATAAGTACATAGGGAAATGATTTCAAGAGCTTCATTGATTCAGGGGACGCAAAGAACATATCACCAATCATAGATGCATCATCTTTGCTTGTCCTATACTCCATGAAATAGTCGCTCTGTTTGCATTTGTAGAAAAACTCTTGGATAACAGTTCTTCCTTCCTTGTTTTCGATCCTCGTCTTGGCCATCAAATTGTATACTTGTTTTTTTTTTTGTAAGGTTCTTTGGAGACTTGTTGAGCATAGTGTAAATCTCATTTGGTTTACAATGAGCCCTGGTCATTTCAACTACTGTACACACTTCATCAGGCGTCAATCTGCCTGCAAACGCATTCCCAAACAAGCTACTACCAATAGGATGGTTGTGGGTACCTAACATTACAGTAAGTTTCCAAGCCCCTCTATGCTCCTCTAGAAGTTTTAATTCGAACCAACATCTACATTTTTTCGTCTTGATGTTTTTCCTCACTCCCTTAGCTTTTGAGTAATTCACTCGTCCTCTATCACAGATAAGCTGAAGTTTTCCAGATTTTGTTTCGGTAGGTGCTCTACTCCTTCCATTGACTATGCAAAAGTTGTTGGCTTGTGCAATGTTAACGGCCCAATCCACTCCCTGTTGTCTAGAGGGGAATACCAAGTCATTTGCAAACAACTCTGAGTAATCAACAGAGACATATTGTTCTTCTTGAACTTCAATATCAAATTCTGGTGCAGTACGCAAAGGATGAAACACATTTAAGCTACTTGTGTCTAAAAGTGGCCTCATCAAATGCGAAGGCCATTGCGACAAACCGTAACCGGTTCCAAAAGATCCAGTGTTGATATCACCAAACTGTGATTGCGGTTGCTCCCATGTTGTCAAATCAATGCCCAAATCAAACGAAGGTATGTAGTCGAGGTATGACGGAGGTGGGCAGTCATTAAGAGTAATCTTGTCTAATCCAGTAAACACAGAAAAGTTCATCTATGCACAAACACACAGATAACAAACCAGTTAAGCTTCTGTATGGCAAATCCATGCGTCACGTGTGGATCCATTCCATGCGTGACGCATGGTTCCAATCCATACGTGACGCATGGAAATACAACATGCAGTTTCATTCATCTTTTGTCATGGTTCGTATGATTCTGTTAACCACACTATGTTTCATTAACATTTCAAACATCATACATCATAAATTCAAAAGTCAACATCTTTTGTCATACAACTAATACCTTTAACATGTGAAGTCCATAAAACCCAACAAGTCAAACCCCTAAAACAAGTCAACACCTTAAAAACTAATATTATAATACTTTTCAAACATCATAATCACTAAAGTAAACAAAAATTCACAAATCAACATCTTTAGTCATACAACTAATACCTTGAACATTTGAAATCCATTAAACCTAACTAAATCAAACCCTAAAAGAAGTCAACACCTTAAAAATTAATATTATGAACAAGAAATGTTACCTTATTAAGATTGTAACTTGAAAATGGTGCTTCTCCACCTCTTTCATTGGTGCATTCCTCTTCATTCTCCATATAGAAAGAGCTTTTTTGGGATAAAATGGTGTGTTTTGCTCTCAAGAATGTTCAACAATGGAGTTAAAAGGGTTTTGACATTTGAAATATGGAAAGAAAGGAAGATAATAGGGGTTAATGTAGGTGTTACGGAAATGGTAAAAAAAATTAATGGAGTTATTACAGTAGGTGAGACAAGACGTGCTTGCTGCATGAGTTCTGAAAAGAAAATCCGTGCGTCACGCATGGTTGCCATCCATGCGTGACGTGTGGTTTGCAACCATGCGTGACGTGTAAAATGGCACATGATCCCTTTGATTCTTAGTAACACTGATGTGTGCATGATTTCCAATCAAAATAAAATTACATATTGTCAAAGGTTGGACATTTAGGCCACGTAAGAAGTCCAAACAAAGGATATGCTACTTTACAAGTTAATAGTTGTTATTGGGAGTTACCCACATGGTTAAATATCCCTAATAGGCATTGAAAACAAGTTTCATTCCATTCGGACATCGTTTGAGTGTCGTTTCGTCAAATTGGGCCTCAAGTCCATTTAAGGCCTTTTTAGGCCTTTTAGCGTTTACGTGCCTCATTTCGTGTGTGCAAGACCTTGTTGCTACTTAATATCCCTAATAAGAGTAATTTGTATAGCAGTTTCAACAATAATCAACGTCAATGTTGTAGAATATACATATTGCGACAAGTTAGAGAAATACGACTAGTTTGTTTTTTACAAAGGAGGTGGTACTTTAAAAGTTAGAAGTTGTCATTGGGAGTTACCCACATGGTTAAATATCCATAATAGTCATTGAAAACAAGTTTCATTCCATTCGGACATCGTTCGAGGGTCGTTTGGCTGATTTGGGCCTTAAGTCCATTATGGCCTTTTTAGGCCTTTTAGCGTTTACGCATAGTTTCGAGTCCCGTTTTGTATGTGTGAGACCTTATTGGGACTTTATATGTCTCATAACACAATTGTGTATAAATTTTTCAAACATACAAAAAGATCAATGTTGCGACCATATATAATGCAACAAGTTAAGCTTGTGATGAGTAGTTTGATGTTTTACAAAGAGGGCGTTACTCTAAAAGCAAAAGGTTTTGATGCAAAGTTACCGACATGGTTAAATATCTCTAATAGGCATTTTAAACAAGTTTCATTCCATTCCGATGAATTTTCGACGACGTTATGGCGAATTGTGGTTTTAAAGCCGTTAAAAACAACACGAAAAATGAATTATTTTGCGTGACATAACTACAAATACATTGAATACATTGAAATTTATTACATAAGCAAAAACATATACATTGAAATCCATGCGTCACGTATGGATACAAACCATGCGTGACGCATGGTCACATTCCATACGTGACGCATGGAATTTTTTGCCTATAAAAGGCCCAATATCAAAACCCTACCATTTTGTTCTCTTCCTCATTCTCTTGACGGCGGCTGAAGCTCTATCACGCATGGATTTACCCCATTTTCAACAATTTTCATCATCTTTCTACATATAAGGTATGTAAACATTAAGATTTCATTGTTATGGTATGGTATTGATGTATATATGAGGTTTTGATGTTGTTTTGATAATATTTACATATGTAGATCCAATGTGTATGTTATACTTTGATTAGAAGAGATTAAACTTGTAATATATGAATGGATTGTGTACTTTGTTGATAGTTTCTTGTTGAATTTGATATTTTCATGTGTAGATAGTGTAATTAGGATTTTGATACTGAATTTGGGTTTTGTGAATTAGGGTTATAAATGAGGGTGTTGAAATTTGATATGGTGTGGTTTTAATCAAATTATTGACAAACTGTTGAATTTCAGAAAAAAATGTTGAGATTAGGGTTTGAGAATATATTAGAAAGCAGTACTGAAGTTCTGGAAGTGGCAATTCCATGCGTGACGCATGGAATATAACCATGTGTGACGCATGGTCAGTAACCATGCGTCACGCGCGGAATTGCCACATTCAACATTAAGACTATGCAGAAGTTAATTGAGTATGTAACTATAATTTGGTTATGTTTGTGATTATACAGATGTCCTATTCCGATCAAGAATCTGATATTTCCGATATTAGTACGGCGTCTAGCGTGGCAGACAACTTTGATATGCTTGAACGGGAGAGACGTGAACGGGAGAGACAAGAACGTGAGCGACGTGAACGGGAGAGACAAAAACGTCAAAGGGAGAGAGGGGAACCATCCACTAGACCAAGGATGACCGCACGAGAATACATGAACCTCTTCAAGCCGTTCAACCCTCGTCGTTAGATCTACTTATTATGTTGAACCTTATTATGTTGAACCTTATTGTGTTGCACCTTTGAAGATTGAACCTTATTATGTTGAACCTTATTGTGTTGCACCTTTGAAGTGTTGAACCTTATTGTGTTGCAAGAACTACTTGTTTTTTCTTAAGAGTGTCTATTTTGTAGGTACTTTAAAACATGTCGACTCGTTTCACTTTCAAACTAGGTTTCACATTTCAAATATCATAAATCAACATAAATTCAAATATCAACATGTTTAGTCATACAACTAGTACGTGCTGACATGAGTTCTGAAAAGAAAAACAGTGCGTCACGCATGGATATGATCCACACGTGACGCACGGTTCTATTCCATGCGTGACGCACAAAAGGACACATGATCCCTTTGATTCTTAGTAACACTGATGTGTGCATGATTTCCAATCAAAATAAAATTACATATTGTCAAAGGTTGGACATTTAGGCCACGTAAGAAGTCCAAACAAAGGATATGCTACTTTACAAGTTAATAGGTGTTATTGGGAGTTACCCACATGGTTAAATGTCCCTAATAGGCATTGAAAACAAGTTTCATTACATTCGGACATCGTTTGAGTGTCGTTTCGCCAAAAACCGCCTTAAGTCCATTTAAGGCGTTTTTAGTGGTTTTAGCGTTTACGTGCCTCATTTCGTGTGAGCGAGACCTCTTTTCTACTGAATATCCCTAATAAGAGTATGTTGTATAGTATTTTCAACAATAATCACCGTCAATGTTGTAGAATATACATATTGCGACAAGTTAGAGAGTTACGACTAGTATGTTTTTTACAAAGGAGGCGGTACTTTAAAAGTTAGAAGTTGTGGTTGGGAGTTACCCACATGGTTAAATATCCATAATAGCCACTGAAAACAAGTTTCATTACATTCGGACATCGTTCGTGTGTCGTTTCGCCAAAAACCGCCTTAAGTCCATTTAAGGCGTTTTTAGTGGTTTTAGCATTTTGGCATAGTTTCGAATCCCGTTTTGTATGTGTGAGACTTTATTGGGACTTTATATGCCTTATAACACATTTTTGTATAAATTTTTCAAACATACGTGAACATCAATGTTACGACCATATATATTGCAACAAGTTAAGCTTGTGGTGAGTAGTTTGATGTTTTACAAAGAGCGTGTTACTCTAAAAGCAAAAGGTTTTGATGCAAAGTTACGGACATGGTTAAATATCTCTAATAAGCATTGTAAACAAGTTTCATTCCATTCCGATGATGTTTCGACGACGTTATGGCGAATTGTGGTTTTAAAGCCTTTAAAAACAACACGGAACATGAATTATTTTGTGTGCCATAACTAAAAATACATTGACATGAATCATATAAGCAACAAAAAAACATATGAAAATCCATGCGTCACGTATGGTGTCAAACCATGCGTATTGTGTGGATTAATTCCATGCGTGACGCATGGTTTTATGTTGCAAAATCTTATTTTTATATTTAGAATGCTTATATTGTTGTTATGTTGACGAATGTTCAACCTTATTATATTTCAAATTGTATATGGTACGCCATACATATTGCGACTTTGTTCGGTTTTCAAACTATGTTTCACTTACAAAGGTCTAAATTTGATTTTCAAGTTACACACATGATCAAATAGACATTATAAGGATTGAAACAAAGTTTCATTCCATTTCGATAAAGTTTCGATGACGTTTTTGTCGAATTGGGCTTTATCGCCTTAAAAAAGACACTAAAAATGTGTTTCTTTGCACACTTAACTAGAAATACATTGAATACATTGAAAGTTAGAAGTTTCATATATGCAAATACGTGCGTCACGTATGGATTGTATCAGTGCGTCACGCATGGATACAATCCATGCGTCACACATGGAATTAATCCGTGCGTCACGCATGGATACAATCCATGCGTTTTCTGGAATGTGCAATCCGTGCGTCACGCACGGATTGTATCCATCTGTGACGCACGGATGACCTGGGCGGTAAATAGCAAAAAGGGTGGGCGTCAAATAGAAACTATGTAAATATACTTTTCAATATGGGTCAACTATTCGAATAAATATAGGAGAATATTAATAAAACCTCAATTATATAAGTAATAATTACTCACTCCGTCCCTTAATGTTCTTCCCATCTCTTTCTGGCACATTCGCCGAGATACGTTTTATAACATTAATATCTTTAAATACACATTAATAAAAAATTTAAAATTTTGATATTGTTAAAGCTCTTGATGAGACGAATCAAACAAGACCTCATATTACTATATTTTTTTCTATATATTGGAAGATATGTCGAAGATTCTCTTAAAACGTAAATGATGTCAAAATTAAGGATGAGAAGAACTTTTGGGGACGGAGGGAGTAATAAATACAAAAAATGATGATGGTGCATTGGATGGGAGCTAGCCTAAAACTATTCGATCATTTACACACGAATTTAAAGTTTCTTGTATTTATAATTTACGTTTAATAATAAGTTCTTTCCATGGTTCATTTGTTATACGGAGTATGGGCGTGACTCTGAACTTTTTTTTTGGTCAAGAAGAAGGGCCAAGCCCTTGAAACGAATATATTAAGCAATAATGTTTTGCCTCAAAGAGGCTACAAGTTCAGACTGAATTAAATCAACAATGCAAGTAGGAGCAACAGAAAATGCAGTAAGAGGAACATTCTGAGACAAGGCGAAAGTAGCCCGGTGTTAGCCTTTCGGCTGATGTGAGAAAGTTTGGACGCCCCCCTGCGATTATCAAGCAAGGATTTGCAGCGGCGAACGAGATAGTAATTAGGATGTGAGCGTGGGCAATCCTTATTAATTAGCTCACATGCCTGGAGACTATCTGATTCAATTTCAAGAGCGGAGCCATCTAAGAAGCTTGCTTGCAGTAGTCCATTGTATATTGCCCATAGTTCAGCAGTTAACACATTGCAGGAGCCACAGGAGAAAATGAAAGCTTGCACAAAAACACCCTGATGGTCACGGAAGATTCCGCCTCCAGCTGTCGGCCCCGGGTTGTGCAGAGCTGCCGCATCAGTGTTCAGTTTAAACACAGCAACCGGAGGAGGAGACCATCGTGGCTGCGTCCCTAAAGAAGAAAAGGTAGGAGGCACAAGTGCAGAGACTAAAGAAACAGAGGCCGAGCGGAAATCTGCAGTCATTCTAGTGACCACAGCAGAAAGACGAGAGATTTCATCAGTGTGGGTGAAAACCAAGTTGTTTCTGAACTTCCAAGCATACCAAACCATGTAACCAAAGGTCGTACTCCAGTAATCCCCATCCGAATATTCATGGAGATCCATTCCGTTATATTGTAGCAAGTGAAAAAGCCCAAAGGTAATTTATTTCCACTCAAAGCTCTCCACACATCCTGGATTGCAGGGCAATCTCGGATCACGTGAAGACAAGACTCAGGCACCGAGCAGCGTGGGCAGGCGGCCGAAGAAGACATGTGTCTCGCAGCTCTAATCTGATTGCATAAGAAAGCTCCGTGGGCAGCAATGTACAGGAACTGCCGAACTCTTTGTTGAGCAGGGAGATGCCAGATTAGGCGCCAGACAGGATCAACAGTGGGGTTGTCTTGCCGAAGAAACCGGTGGGCAGATTTCGAAGAAAAGGTCCCCGAAGGCGTGTGGCACCATGTGAAGTTATCAGAATTAGCCTGCTCATTCGAAAGACGGACAGCGCGGAGTTTGTCACAAACAGGACTAGGAACATAAGGCACAATCAACTCCCATCTCCATTCCTCGCCATCCCAAAGCTCGGCTACAGTTGCCCCCTCAAGAGCAGCGGGGATCGGTAAAGAAACTGAGTCAGCTATAGGACAATTCATAAGCCAAGCATGGTCCCAAAACAAGGTTGCCTGCCCATTGCCCACAGACATTCTGATGCTTTTAGAGAGAAGATCAGACCCATGGATGACGCCTCGCCAAATTGGGGACGGGCGATCCCCCATAGCCAACATATCAAGATCCAAGCGACCACTGCAGTATTTGCCACGAATGACCCTACTCCAAAGAGAATTGGGTTCTTGGAACATACGCCATCCCAACTTAGACAACAAAACTTCATTCGAATGACGCATAGATCGCAGACCCAAACCACCATGTTTTCGTGGGCATGCGATTTTTTCCCAGGCAAGGAGATGAACTCGTCTTTTTTCCGACGTCGAGCCCCAAATGAACCCCCGCACTTTCTTGTCAATGTCGTCGCAAGCAGAACGAGGCAACATATTTGCTTGCATAACATACTGGGGGATAGTCGAGAGAACGGAATTAGCTAGGACGACTCGACCCGCCATTGAGAGACTTTTCGATTGCCAGCCCCGAAGCCGGTTAGAAACCCGATCGAGTAAAAAGTCATACCTCTCTGCTGCCATCCTCCCACACGCCACAGGGACACCTAGATAGGTTCCGAAGTCAGAAACCTCAGGGATAGAGAGCCTATTACTTATGGCCTCCCTAACCGTCCGAAGAACTTTGTTCGAGAAGATCATACTGCTTTTGGAGTAGTTAACCTGTTCACCCGAATGCAGACAAAACAACTGAAGACAGTCCTGAATAACCACTGCTTGATCAACCGAAGCCTCTGCAAATAAGATGAGATCGTCTGCAAAGAAAAGATGAGATAACTGAACCCCACCCAAAGAAATCGGCCTCCAGATCCCTCTGTCAACCGAATCCTGTATGATATGGGACAAAAACTCCATACAGAGCACAAACAAGTAGGGCGATAGAGGGTCTCCCTGTCGTATACCTCGAGAAGGAGTGAAAGAGCCCGCCTTCCCTCCATTCCACAACATTTCCATGTCTCCAGACGATTGACATTTCATTACGACATCAATCAGTTGAGGCGGCTGAGCTCGTTCCAGCATGACCCTCAAAAAGGACCAACGTACCCGATCATATGCTTTTGCGAGATCAATTTTAAGGATCATCCACCTAGTGGTTCCCTTAGGAGCCGACATTGTATGGAGCACCTCCTGAACGATGACAACATTATCAATAATCTGACGGCCCGGTATAAAGCTTGCTTGAGCCGGCGATACAATGTCAGATAAGAGGGGCTTGATTCTTTGGACGATCATCTTAGTTGCTAATTTGTAAGCAACATTGAGCAGAGATATAGGCCGAAACTGCGACGGTCGAGTTGGTGAATCAACTTTAGGGATCAACACCACCAGAGCACTGTTCCAACCCGAAGGGAGCACATTGTCATTTACTAAGCTCAGAACTGCAGCAGAAACTTGATGCCCCACGATTTCCCAGTTCTGTTGATAAAACGACGCCGGAAAGCCATCCGGGTCCGGGGCTTTATACGGACCCATTACTTTAAGAGAATTCCAGACATCAGCCATAACAAAGGGCCGAGACATCTCCTGCTGAAGTTCGGGTGAGATAGGCGGGAAAGTACTCGACATCAGCGGAATTGCAAAATCATTGCCCCCACTGTCGTCTGTATATAAGCTGCGAAAGAAATCCAGGACCATGCTCTGTACCGATGAAATATCAGACACCCATAACCCAGAATCATTCTGAAGCGACAAAATTTTATTTGCTCGGCGCCGAATAACTGTCGACAAATGGTAGAATCTGGTGTTGCGGTCCCCATCGATGAAGAAACTGGCCCGTGACTTTTGGAACCACAAGACTTGCTCCTGATGCAATACCTCCTCTAGTTTTTTCCTGATCGAAGCGATCAAGTCAAGATAGTACTGCGATGGACTGCTAGTAATCTTCCTCTAAGCCCCGGCCAAAAAGCTGTCTTTTTAGACGAAAAATGTTCCCAAAACAGAGCCTGTTCCAAGAGTTCAAATCAGAAGCAAGCTTTCTCAAAGAATCAGGGAGACAGCCATCAACTGGCCACGCCTGTTGCAGGAAGCCCCGAAATTCCTCATGGCGCTGCCACGCAGCTTGAAACCTGAAGGGACGAACGCCTCCCGGTCCAGCCTGATCATGATCAGACCTGATGAGAATGGGGAGGTGATCCGAATGTGAAGCAACTAAGTGTTGAACAGTCTCCTCAGGATATCGGAGACGCCAGGAGGCAGAACACAAGCCACGATCAAGGCGGCTCCCTTTGAAAGTCTCAACCTGCGCTCCTCTGGACCAAGTAAATTGTGGCCCAAAGAATCCCAGATCAATAAGGTGCGAGTCGTCGATCCACTGAGCAAAATCTGCCGAGGCTCTATGTGAATACTCCGAGTCATAAGACCTCTCATGAGACGATAAGGTTGCGTTAAAGTCCCTCGCAAGGAGCCAGGGCCTGTTGTTCAAAGAAGCGAAGGTCCCAAGATCGTCCCATAGCTGAAGACGGCGACGGTGATCAGGCGAGGCATAAATTGCAGAAATGACCCAAGACTCTTCCCCACGTCGCTTTATATCCACTGTAATGTGCTGGGGATTGAGAGAAATAGGCGTGACTGTAATTTCAGAAGTCCTCCAGAGAAGCCAAATTCCACCAGAGAAACCCTCGGCATCCACCCTAAGAACACCATCATAACCGAAACTACGACTGATTCGGTCCGCTCGAGAGCCACTGATGCGGGTTTCAACTAAGGCAACAACACTAGGATCATGAGTTCGAATTAGCTCACGAGCAGCAGAGGAAAAAGATGCACCACCGGCGCCCCGAGTGTTCCAAAACAGAAGTTTGATGTTCTTCATAGGAAAAACCATTTGAAAAAGGTCCCTGATCACAGGAGAAGACATAGCTCGGATGGAATCCGCAAAAGCCTGAGCGGCTTCTGTAAATCTGTTGACTGCATTAGCAGTCCTTGGTGCCAGAGACACCCTGCACAGAAGAGGCTGAAATTCTGCTAGCATCGGAAGCAACTCGAGTCGTACCGTGCTGATTAACACCGGCGCAACTACCTCGAATGGTCCCGCCTGGCGGTTTGAGAGAAGTAAACTTGTCCTGTTTAGTAAGTTCCTGGTGTTTACCGACGTCCGAGAGTCCAGAACTTGAAACTCCATCAGAAACGGGGGAACGTTTGAGAATGGTTACAGGTTGGGTTAGCTTTGATGGCAAGGGATGGTGAACTGTGGCATGGGCCTGCGAGGAAGGGAATACGAGATCTTTAATAAGGCTTGGGTCACTTTGGATAAAAAAAATTACTGGATAGGATATCTTTTGTGCTGATTTTCCTGGACTTTTAAAATTAGCTGATAAAGAATTTTCCCTCGGATTTTTTTTATCTTTGATTCTCGAAGTTGTTGCATTGGTAAACTTAGCATCCTGGCCAACAACTTTTTTACCCGAAAGATCTGGGGGGGCCCCTTTTGGACGAGGATCATGATCCTAAACTGATTCTAAGGTTGTTGTAGCAACCGCCTCCTGAGAAATCTCCGCTGTAACAGATTGGAAAGAAGGGAGCTCCACCGACGGCGTCTCCTGCTCGAGGAGGTGGAAACGAGATCCCGTAGCTACAAGCTCAGTACTCGTTGCTACCACATGTGCTTTCCCCGGTCTCTGGTTCCGGTCGGATCCCTGGCTAGAATTCCCAGCGGTACCCTTCTTAGGATGGGAATGGCTCTGGTGACTGTGGTTCTGGCCCCTTCTGATTGGCTTGACAACCTTATTCCAGGCCCCGAAGCCGTCCAGAGTTTCTGCTGGATGCAAGTTCACCTGTTCTTCTGGGACAAAGGCATCAGATAGAGGGCATTTCTCCTTAAGATGTCCAATTTTCCCACAATCATAGCATAAATTCCGAATACCTTCATATTGGATAACCCAAGAACGACCACGAAATTTGAATTTTGATAGCAAGATTTTTGATAAATCTATCTCGACGGCTAAACGAACAAACTGTCCACGATCCGCCTTGATCGTTGTTTTATCGATCCGTATAACCTTGCCAATCAGACTTCCAACCTTGGACAAGAAACCTTCATGAAAATATTCCAGACTAAGTCCTGGAATTCTGACCCAAGCAGTCAGGATCTTTGCCTTGTCATTGAAGGGATCAAAATCTGGTACCCAACGACGAATCATCAAGTAGTTGTCTCCAATCATCCATGGTCCCTGTGTAAGAACGAATTGGTAGTCATCCATATTTGTGAATTTGGCTACATAATAAGCATTGCCAATATCCACCAGATTGAATGAGCCCTTCAGTGCCCATTTCAGTTCCAGCTTTTTCCTTATCTGGGTATAGCCCGGACCTTTGTCAAAAAGGTTGACAATGAGTGAATGAGCCCAAGGTTTCCGAAGGTCTCGCTTTTCCGCAGCAGACAACGTCAGAGCAGGATACTTGGGGTCAGGATCGGCATCCTCCGGGTCATCATCAGTATCGTACAAATCAGTTCTGTCATCCCATTCATTGCCCTGAACAGTAGAGGAGGCAACCAATGCCTCTGCAACCATGATATCCTTGAATGAGACTTTCGGTGGCTCAGAAGGTTGAAAAAGCGGGTTAAGAACACCAGCAGAGGCGGAGTGAGAAGGGGGATCAAGATCCATGTGGGCCGAAGCCACAGGGGGCTCAGCCATGGAAGCAGAGAGAGATGGGGCTCGAACTTGAATTAACGTGATGATCTTTTTCCGTGACTCTGAAACTTTATTAACAATTATGAAAGTAAACAACTTACCGTTTGGTATACGTACATTAACGAGAAAGAGAAAAGTCAACTATCTATCTAACTACGGAGTACAATACAAGGAGAAGTCAAGTCTTCACAAAAGATTGCACCACCTCAGCGCCACGTCACCATTTTTTTTAAATAAATAATTAATTAGTCAAATTCTTAAATAAAAAACTCATTTTCTCACAATCTTCCGTCTCCTCCATGATCTTTTACAAATATGCAAATCAAGTTATAAATTCAAAAATTATGGTCATTTATAAACCATGTTTAAAAGGAGCATACAAAAAGGATCATACAATAAACTTTGGTCATTTCTAAGTGTTACCACTTTAGAAATTAGGTGTTGTCATTTTAGTGATATTTTTTGTAATGGTTTTATCCATTTACTTGTAGGGGTAGTTTCTTATTTAAGTATGCTTATCTTATGCCCTAGGTTAGAAAAATTGATCATTAACCTTAAAAGTTCAAACTTCAGAGAGTATGATGTAGAATGATTATGCTAACAATATTATTTTGTTGGTAGTTTGGTCATTATTTTATGCTTAGATTAAACTATCTAATTGAATTTGATTGACTATACGTTAAGTTGGTGTACATTTTATATTGGATGTTGATTATTCAGTGTTTTTCACTTTTTTTACATACATATATTTAACAATGAAAACATGTATTAACATTTTTAGTATTATTTATCTTTCATAAATATAACTATAACTTAATTATTATTTTAACAATGTTTGTATAAAAATTATAAGCATTCTATAAAAATTAATATTGATTTATAATCTTAATTTATAATCCCGTGATAATCACGGGACCTACACTAGTTTATAGGTAAGAGCTTAATAAATCATCATCAATTATCAAGTACTAATCATTTGTGTTTACTAGAACATGGGAACCAAACGAGAATCAATCAAAAGCATAGGAGGTAAAATTCTAGTTATATTTTCAATTTTTCATCAATTAGTTTCACAATAAAATGAGGAAACAATTTTTATATCATAAAATAATAACGTACCGTTCTCATAAGTCATATTCATGCAGATAAGAAAAATACTTTCACAAGGGATTTATAGACGAGCGACAATCATGTATCGCGAGCAAAAGAACTAAAAAAGAAGAAGAAGAAGAAAGTATAGCTTCACTTTATGATTAAAAAAAGTATGAAGTGATATAGTATAGCTAAGCTAATTGGCCCGGCTTCTTTCTAAGAGAATGTTCAGTAATATCTACTATGATGCATGTATATATCGACCATCTTTTTCTTATCTACAAACTAAGGTATTAAATTTTTAAGGTCCCTCCCTCTCACAATGATCCTTGCACAAGAATTATTCTTATATAAGACATATGTATAATCATAAATCATAATAGCATAGCGGCCCTAGCTTGACTTTTCAAATGTTTTCAAGACAAGCTTAAATTAAATAATACTCCTTGAAGTTCTTAGGCCCCGTTCGGATTAGATGAAGTTACACAAAAAACGGTATGAAGTTGAAGAATTTGGTTGGTTGAAGCAAATTTCACCTGTTCGGCAAAGATGAAGCAAAAAAGCAGATTTGTATGAAGCTGGTTGAAGGTGGTTGAAGGAAATGGGTAACTTCAACCAAATAGTGCAATTTTTCTTCATCTAGCCCCCCCAAGATGAAGCAAATGCTTCAACTTCAACCCAGTTGAAGCTGGTAATATTTCATCAAATGCCCTTGTGATTTCTCTACTCCTCTTCCATTCCGATTCAAAGTATTTCTCTTCACCCTTTTCACTTTCTGATTTTGATAAACTTTAACCCTAATTTCTGAGTTTGAAGCTTGATTCTCCAACTCAAGTTCCATTAGATTGGCTTGTTCTATGTACACGATTCAGGTATTTTGCCCTTTTTCTTTCTTTTGATTGGGAATTCATCTATTTTGCTGCACTGCTGCATGCCATTACATGGAGTGACTAAATTTCGATTATTCTTCAAAATAATTTACATTTGCTTCAGTTTTGGTGTAAATATTGTTGATTTGGCATTATATATGGTTGATATTCATACAAACTGGATTGAAATTCATTCCTTATTGGGTTTTATTGACTTTGCTAGTTGTGCACTCCATGTGTTTGTTGAAATGCCAATTTTTTTTATTGTTGTAGAATCCATGGAATGAAGCATAACTTAACATTTGCAGTAGGATGCAACATTTGTAAAATTGTTGGACTTGGCTTGAGTTGTTGTTCAGTACAATTTGGAGATACAAATGATGGTGTAAGTTGGAGATGGCTGGTGTGAGTTGGAGATAATATTCCTTATGTTGAATCCATAGGAGACAATAAGTTTTTCACGTTCTTGAAGTAAGTAGCAACAATCAAACTTGGCTCTCTTTTTCAATCTCAGTGATCATCCCTATTATTGTTGATTTGGCATGAACTGCAGAGTATTTGAGATAGCTCCAGCAACAAAGAAGATGTTCTCATTCCTGAAGAATTCAGAGGTGCCTGTTGAGAAGAATCCCAAGCTCAAGAGTCAAGACCCATGCCATGACTGTCCTCATCATGGTCACTCTCTCTTCTTTTTTCTCGTACCTCTAATGCAATAATATATATATATATATATATATGTATGTGTTTTTCATGTGTAAACTCAAGAAACACACATTGTTTGTCAGACTTGTGAATCAGCAATTCAGCTAAGGAAGACAGGGAAAGTGACGGTTAGAGAGTCAAGCCTAAAGTGTCTCTGTTCAATCCACTTCAAATACGGAGTTGCTGATGAGCATTATGAGGTAACTTCCCATTCTCAGACTCTATCTAATGGCATGTAAAAACAAGATTTGGAGTAAAGTGCTAGAGTCGGTTTTAACTAATCCTAATCTCAGGTTGTAAGGTATCCACTAGTGGAGACAATAAAGGAGGCAGTTCCTGAGATGTGGTCAGCCGAGATGAAGGCTGCTTGGGGCACGGCATATGACCATGTATATATGATGTATCTTCATATATAAAGCATATCAATGTTTGGCTTTCCATCATAGCTTCTGAATTGTCCATGTATAGAGTTAACATTGCCCATCTCATATACTTTGATCTATAATCTAGATACAGTACTTCAGACTATGATTTTGTAATCGTTGGGGCACTGATCATTCTAATGAATTATGTTTCATAGAGTCGGGTACTTTCTTCGTTTTGCTGGTGTTGTGGTGTAATGAATCTGTATCTTCTATCATGTCGAAGAAGTCTATTAGCTCAATTGGGAGAGCAATGTGATATACACATCGATGTGGGTTCGAATCCCACATAGACTTATGTATATATGGTGAAGTCTTATAAATATAAATAAATGTATTAATATTGTATTATAAAATTTTAAAGTTATATATATATGCATCAAATGTTTATTGAATTTAATAAATTACGTATTTTATTTATAATCTAAAATATACTCCGTAGTTTATATGAATTTTTAAATTTTAATAAACTATTTTAAATATTAAGTTCGAATTATTAAATTAAATAACCAAATCTCATACAAACAAAACACAAATATAACACAAACACTTTAATCTAAAATTCATTTATAAAATTATATCTATACCCCTTTTGGTAATTTCACTCTACAATCACTCAACTTCAACTACCATTTTTTTCATCTTTACCGAACACCACTTTTTCCAACTTCAACCCAAAAAGCAACTTCAGCTACTAACTTCAGCTTCAGCTTCCTTCAACTACTTACTTCAGCTTCAGCTACCTTCAGCTTCAGCTACCTTTAACCCCAAAAACCTTCATCTTTACCGAACGGGGCCTTAGTCTCTCCATACAAATTTAGAATATATTAAATTTCAATTGTCGTTTTAGCCTCAAAATTTTTTAAGAAATAATTATCATTTATATATTTAAATCTACTTTTGCCAATTTTATTCAGATTTGTTTATTTTCTGTTATTTATTAAAAACTAAGATATGTAAATACAAGTATTGTCATTAATTTGTCTAAAAATTTACCCATGTTTAAAAAATAATACTCCGTATTAAATAATGATAAATCAACTAATATCTCTTATAAACCAAAAATAGCCTACCAAATCCAAAACTAATGGGGACCGGTAAGGAATCCAGTATAATTCATAAAAATAGTCTACCAAATCCGAAACTAATGCAGACCGGTAAAGAATCCAGTATAAATTGATCCTTTAACCGACCAGATTGACTCTTTTAAATCAAGAGGCATCTAAGAAGGAAAGATCGTTCGATTCAAACCAGCCATATGATCATTAATTGGGAGATTGTAATGCAGACATGGGTCGAAATTGTACCTCTTGTCAGTTGACATGTATATGTGTTACAAGTACGAAATTCTGTCACAATTCAGACGATACATAACATAAGGTACGCCAATTATTAAAACGCCTAGCTAGCTATAGCCTATAATATATGTTCAATCACCTCATGATAGCACTTACTCATATGAAATGTCCTCCCCTAGAAATAAAAAAAGAAGAAAGTCAAAACTATTTATTTCCAGTTAATAAAACCTGTACTACCCATTTTAAACTTTGAAGACAAGGAAATCAACTGAATCTTAAATCTTAATTAAGAGGGATCAAGATATCCAAATAATGTAATTTTCACATATATGGTACAAAGATACACTAGTCATTTCTGTTGATCAGATGAGAGGAAAAACACTTACTGACCACATCTATCAGAGCTTGTTCCATATACAGCTGAAAGCACCAAGAAGCAGCTGCATTTCAACTCTAAATTACAAAGATAACGCTCAGCACATTACAATAACCAGATCCAAACAGAGAAGAAACTGCTTGAAGAACTCGTGGGTTTTTAAGACTTATCGATCTTGAAACTTTGATGGATACAGAATTTGGATTGGTCTGTGTAGCAATGTTCTTTTTATCCTACTAGGAGCAATCCAGTATCACTTGGCATACTTGTTGACATAACCCTGTCAAAATAATGAAATAAAGTGAGAAAGAAAAACAGTTAAGACTATAAATAACAATGCATCTTATGCTTATTAGGAGAAATCCAAGCCCTGTAGAAAAAACATTCAGTAAATGTCCAGAATTAGGGCAGGAAAGAAATGAACAATAAACTCCATTGCAATTTTTTCTACTTATACTTAAAGACTAGTAGCAACAAGAACAGATAAAACAGATTTCACATAAAAGGTGATCCAAAATTAATAACAGCGCTAATTTCTCAGAATTCAAGGATTCATAAGATGAGTAACCCAAAAAGCAAGAACAGTACGAGTAAAAAAACAATTGTTGAACTTAGATAAGCAACCTCCATCTTCTTCTTTTTAACCTAATGAACCAATTGCAAATAAATTTGAAGAAGTGAGACTCCTAATACCCTGCTAACCAAGTAGATTACCAACACACTGATGGTATATAGTTTCCTCACAAACTAGTATTGATAGAAAAAAATCCACAAACAAAATTCTATCACAGATTCACATGTTGAAAGAGCAAAAAACTTGTTTCATTAGATATTTCTCTAAATAAATGGGGGAAAGTAGTCCTATCAAGATTATAGGCACTAAACGAGTGAAATGGATATTACCTCCACTAGTGCAGTAAGCTTCCGCTGTGAACGGTCAATATATTGATCTATTTTTGCCTTAGACTTGGGAACTCGGTGCCCTTTCATTGCTCCAGAGACTTTTTCAACAGTTTTCTTAACAATTGTTTTGAACGCCTCCTTGCTCATGTTTCCTTGGCGCCAAGATGGCTTAAGCATATCCTTCACAAAGCCTGCTAATGCAACCTTGAAATGTTTCATTGACCTAGAATCCTTGTTTTTCTTCTTCTTTCCATCTCTCCTAACCTGATCAATCTCAACATCACCACCAGATCCTTCTGCACTATCATTTAGATTGCTTTGGCTCCCAGCTTCCGCATGATGCGCTGTCTCACCAAATTCATCAGTTTCTGAAGATGTCGCTGCAGAATCAACCTCTGACTCTTTCTTCTTCCTGTTTACCTTGGCATCCACAGGATTAGAACCACTGAGCCTTAACATTATATCAGAATTATCTGCGGCGTGATCCTCCTGTTCTAATGGTTTCTTCAGTGATTCTGCTGATGGCTCAATGCTGTCAAAAAGTGGATCATACTGGTCTCCACCTGATTTAGCCAAAGTCTGACATTCAGCCCTAGAGGAATGCGGAGACGGGATAACTGGACTTACTCCATAAGCAACATTCTGAACCTCAAATGGAGCACGGGCCAAACTGTAAGAATTTTCAAGTTCACTACCACAATGTTTGTTCTCTTGCCTGAAGACATCAGACCCCAATTTAGAGCTTAAAGGCTGTTCAAAAGTAGATGCATACGGATTATAATGAGCAGTTATTCTGGAGCCAATATCAGAGATGTGCGGAGGATGATTTTTGTGGAGCTCAGCTGAGAAATGTGAAGGGTCTCGAAAACTATCACGAGCAGCTTGGTAGAACCCATGTGTTTGTTGCAGATATAGAGGATTCTGAAAAACTGAACTAGACGGTTCACCTGATAGCAAAGTTGTGGCCTGTTGAGGAGGAATATTTCCACGAGAAAATGAACTTGAAGGGAAAGGACCTGAAGAGAGGGAATTTACATATCGATCATCTCTTGCAGAAACTGAGCCTGCATCAGCTTGGCCCAAACGGTTACCTGATTGTACAGCATCCACATGTTGGGGAGGCTGATGAGAGTGCTGCATGGACATATAATTTTCCTGCAGATTACCAACCTGAGGATGAATTGGTAAATCAGTAGGCTTGGTTTTTAGAGAAGGCAGCATTGATGGATCACATCTTACAGGTAAACCGCCCTGCTGAAATGAAGCAGGTCCACTATATACTGGTGGAGTGAGTATATATGGTGGTGGGTGTGGGGGTGGAAACGTGCCCCATGGCAGATTTTGTGGTGGATGATACTGATTATGTTGGTTAGAAAATAAAACATTGGGTTCTGAAGGAGCAGAAACATAATTTTGCATAGATTGTGGAATATGAGGTATACTTGCAACATGCAATGATGGGGGTGGCGGTGGTGGAAGTGGAAGATGCAGAGGTGGTCGCAGCTGAGAAACATGGTTAGGATAAATGAAAGCAGAGGAGACTGAAGTTAACAGATCTTTCTGTCCAGCAGGCTCAACTAAATTCTTGCTTGAAAAAAGCACCGCTTCAGAAGGCTGACAGGAAGAAAATGGAGACATGGGGACGGCTGTTGTTGGACAGGAACTTCTTAAATGTTGGGGATGATTATCAAGTGCAGGATGCTCTTGTATTAAGGATTTTGCCTGAGAATGACAAACATGTTCATCTACCCCCGACAACATAGGCTGCTCAGGTTTCTTGTCGTTTTGGAGATTTGAAGTGAAAAAGTCAGAAACATCTTTAAGAGTTGTATCATTACTTTGCTTGATAACTGCTGCACCTTTTGAACCATAACCACTGTCAGCATCCTGCTTTTGATTTTCCACTAACTCTGCATCCTTCACTTCATCATCTTGAATTTCCTTGCCACTAATGCCATATTCTAGCGAACCCTTTCTAATTGTAACTTCATTTTCTTCAGAATTATCATAATCCCTTGAACTTGGTCTAGTTTCTGAAGCATGATGTTTACTTCTATTGTGCCGAGATTCGCTGTACTTGTCTGGATCATTGTGAAGGTACTTGCAGGATGCTCCTCTGTAGCATCGACCTTTAAGGTAGTCGAAGCATTCTGCCAATTGATGTCTATCTCTTGCATTTTTTTTGCTACCACTGTCAATAGTGCGTCTTAAAGGAGACCGGCTCCTGCTTCTCCGTCTTTTGGGCGACCAACTGAGTAAGAAAGAAGAATTCAAAAAAAATGGCATAGGCAAACATGACCAACAAGTACGAAGCAGATTAACATAATACATGAACTGTCGATCATATAGAATGCACCATACCTTCGAGATAGGCTTCTCCTCTCCCTTCTCCTACCGGGGCTTCTCCTCCTTCTTTTCGGTGGTGATCTGCTCATACTTCTACTTCTACCTCTTCTACGGCGGCGTCTATAGTAGCTTGAATCATCAGATTCGGATTCACTAGCACCTTCTCTGATCAGCCTGCCAAATTCATCAACTTTTACAGATGCAGAACTTTTTGTATGTTTTTTACTCTGAGATCTACCAGAATTTTCCAGGGCATCCTTTTCTTCAAGATCATGAGAAGTACTTTGTTTGGATGCATCAGCTCTGACATTATTCACAATAGTAAAGTCTGCTTTCTTTCCAGATGAACTAGGTCCAGAAATCTTAAGAGCTCGAGAAGCATCTAAATCTTTAGGTTGTTTGCACTCATCAACAATCATATGAGAGTGAGACTTCGAAGGCCCTACTTCAGTTGTTTCTGATTCTGAGCTGTCTTGGATCTTCCATCGATCAGAAGCTACAACAACGGCTTCATGAAACTGCAAGGTTGAATCTGGCTCCTGAGCATCACCCTCTAAACTGTCATCTGAAGCATATTCTTTTAACAGCTTGAATGGGTCCTCAGTTTGAGTTTTAGAGCCAAAAGTTTTATTAGGCCTCGCTCCATCATCACTTCCCAACTTGATTGGAGGTCCCAAATTCATTGTTGCAATACCACAATCTGAACTTTGCGGTACATTATCTCGTTCCTGTTTGTCAACCTCATCTACTGCTGAGACAAAGCCATGCTTTACATTACTGACTTGATCATGAACGGCTGGTTTTTCAGAAGGCTGGATGATATCATCTATATAACAACAGCATAGATAAGACTGGATAAGAACAAGATATTGCTTCATCTGTAAGGACGGATAAATATACCGCTAGCACATAATCAGAAACATTATATCTCTTAATTATTGCTTTAAAACAGATGATTGTTCTCATTTCAAACACAACGGATCACTAGGGAATTTTAAGCACAAAATAAAATAAAAGAGAGCAATTAAAAAAGTAGCTGGGTAACTTAGAATCTAATTCTTCATATAACAGCCAGCTAAATAATATACAGCTCCTTCTCTTGCCAAGCACTCCAAAAATTTACACATTGCAGTAATTGGTATTTAATAGAATCAATTCTGTATGCTCACTTATTTTACAAGTTTCTGGTTCATATCTATGCAGTAATACTGAAGCTCACTTGTGTAAGGATCAAGGAACATGACATTTTCATAAAAACTTCAACAATTGCATAGAAATTCCTATCCGTAGAATAGAGAAGAAGCATCATAGCAAGCAAAATACAATAGAAGATGGGAAAAAAAAATCCATTATCAGGTTGAGCATTAACCTTCCATGTCCATGTCTGAATCAGTCACTGAATAAGATGTTTCCTTTTTTTGCTCCACTGAAGATCTATTCTCATCATGCTTATCCTTCAGTAAAAAGCTACTTTTACTTTTCCCAGGACACAATTTTTTTTTCATCCATAAATAATATTTCTGCGCAACTGCAGCTTCACTCCCTGGTTCACCACCAAACAAAAATTTGAATTCTGAATTTCCTGCTTCCTTCTGACGAACCATATCTTCAAAGGCAGGACCATTCTGAGAAATAAATTGGCACAATATCTCAATATTCCGAAGAGTTTTTTCATTAGTTGGTCTCGGTGGAGTTGTGGGAACATCTTTTGTTACACAATCTGAAGCATCATTTGGAACACTTTGTCTATTCTCAGCATGTGGCAATGTACTTTGTACAGATTCAGAAGCTAAAGCATGACTGGAGCCATGATCAGAATTTATCGTCTTAAAAGAGACTGGAAAAGAAGGTTGAAGTGTTGAGGATGGAGGAGGTGGAGGTGGTGGCAAAGGTGGTACAAAGGGAGGCGGTGGTGGTGGTTGTCTATACAAGTTTTGAATCTGAGGAGGCGGCGGCGGCGGCGGCGGAAGTCTAGAATGGCTAGGGGCAGGAGGAAATGGTGTAATATACTGTGCATTTTGAACACCCGGCTGAGCTGACATATATTGATGCATCACATTGGCGCTGTTGTTAGCGTGTGGTGGGTAGGATTGAGCGGATCTTGGCATAGAAGTTGAGGAAGATGATTGCACCATAGGACCAGCTGGAGCAGGAAGATGTTGTGCATTTTGTTGCATGAATGGAGGCCTAGGTGGTCTGTTAGGACTTTGCCCAAACTGAAGTGTATAATGACCCTGACCATACATTTTAATTGAACCTGTATCACCTATCAACCCTCTCTTTCTTACAGAAACTAAGTTTCTGTACCAGACTCCACAATCTTCACCTTAAACTGCTAGCAAAAAAATGCCTCTCTTAGAATAGTGTTCCAAGACATCAAAAGATAGACATCATAGAGAAAAACAATTGTCATTGCAACGAGAATAACATAATTTCCAGATATAAGAAAACCTATCTAGAAATGCAAACCTGAAATTCACTTCTCAAATTTGTCATCTGTCAACCACATTTTAAGTCTAGTTTGATTAATTTTCATCTCACTGTCACAACCTAGCACTAGCTTTCAAAAGTTTCCAGTATATTTTTAACAGTGGAATAAGCTGTAGTTGAACAAAGATTGGCGGAGATGTGGACATTAACTTACCTTCGTTGTGAGATGAGGCCTCCGCCTGAGAAGGGACTGTTGTCGTTGAGCTCCCGTCCCGCATGCGTTTGTTAAGCTAGTGTCGATCGGATGCAGTTGCAGAAAAGAAGGGACTGTCGTTTGTTCAAAGCTAGGTTGAGTTGGGGAAGAAGAAGAAGAAGATGAAGACTTTTTTCTTTTTTCTTTTAATTCAATCTGGGCCACACAACATTTAAAAAGCTGGGCTTATGGCCCATTTCCAGGTTTATATTGGCCTTTTTAAATATTTAAATATGTGAAATGAAGTATGCTTATGTAACCCGAATCTTGTTATAGCCTCCTATGCTTTTAGATTATATCGTTTATTTCCTTCCAACTAGATTCGGACCCCCGCGCGACAATACGGATTTTCGTATACGACATAACGTTGTAAATAGGCAATTTAGGTGTAGATAGGCGGGGAACGACAGTGGAAGATTCTGCATATGAGAGGAAAAGTCCACTTGTTGGAAGTTGATCATCAATTCACCTTTGAAAATCTAATAGTTATATGGTGTGGTAGACACTGCATAAAAGAAATCGATAACAAAATGAAATGAAACTTACACGGCGAAGGTGGTTGATTGAATTTCTCAATCCTAACAGGAAGGAAACATAGATAAATAATATAAGATGAGATGAAGTAAGTATGAGTTAAAAACCAAGAATTCAAGTTGACTTACATGAATCACCCGATCTTCTTTTCAATGAATCACTCATTCTCCTTTCCTTTTGCAGCCTTGAAAAAGGAAAGTCTATCAAATAACATAAACATGAACAACATATTAATTTTTTCTAGCATTATTGCTTTCTGCTTGTCAGATATATGTCAAATGCAATTAGTTATATATTATTACAGTTTTTATAATCAAGATTTAGTTATATATTACAGTTTTTATAATCAAGATTTTAGTGGACATCATATGAGTCAATGTAAAATATTAGTACGAAATCGCAATCCGTTACATATTTTACTATTTTTAAACATGATTTTAGTGGACATTTTAAATGAGCGATTTCAGTATCACAACAAAAAAGAAACAAAAACTGTACTTAATAGCCACGCTCCTTCAGGAACTTTAACATGTTTTTAACATTGGGTGAATTGATATATTTATAGTCTTCTCGGTTCTCACAACACAACATAAAAGAGAGAATCAATCAAGGTTGAGATTAGTCTAACGATAATTATAGGTCCTAGCTAACATTATTTATAATTATGAATTTGACATTAGTGGGGAAAGGAAGGTAATCAACAAAGGTAGATTAGTTGAGAACCCTTGGCACCCACATTTCAGAATTGCACTATTTATGTCTTAAGATTGATAAAAACAAAATGAAGGCTTAAATTCTCATGTTCTTCAAACAGCTCATCCCTACCTTCAAAGATAAGCAACAAAAATGTGTCCAATGAATTTGACACCTAATAAAAATGCATAAAACTCACAACACAAAGAAAATTCAAAAACCCAAAATCCTGAAAGATAAAGCAGAAGGCCATAGAATTAGTTGGTTGCCAGCTCCAACGTATGCCGCAGAAAGCCATCCATGGAAAGTGAGGGTGTTTCAGAACCCTCAATCGTTCTAACAATGAATTACCCTCTAACTGAATGATATGTGTACCATCCTTACGGAGGCGGTACGATGGTTTGTTAGGGATCAATGAAAACCAGACTTATGGCATAAATATGGCCAGTTTGCAAACTTCCATCAAAACAGTGAGCAATGGAACTCCTAGCAATGCAATGCCTTTGTCCTACAAAGAGAACCGAAAACCAATCAGGTAATTTTTCGGTTTAGAAATAAAATTAATTATAGAGTCATAGGGAAGTTACTGTTTGATCAGAGAGAATGAACTCAAGGCTAATATACTTCCCAGGAATATTGCTAGCATCCCACCGACGACACACCAACACCTGATCACCGAGGTGAAAGTGGCTGGGAAATTAAGCCCATCAGTCCTACACTTCTCAGTCCTACACTTCTCAGTATCTTTGATAGCCTTGAGAGCACTTGACCTCTCAGAGAAATGAATAAATCCAAAATTTCCTTTTCCTTGCCCACCTTTAGCAGGCGGAAAGACATCTTTTGTAACCTCTCCATGGCGCTGGAATAGCTCCTTCAAAGCCTTAACCTGGGAGAAATGATGATATTTTGGATCGGCCCAGGTGACAGTTGATGTATTTCCCTCAAGTTTAAAACTTCCATTAGACATTTTATGCCTTGCGCAATCAGCACATGCATTATTGTAATACTGAAATGAAAGCAGCCTACTACAATCATCCGAGTTCTGAAAAACAACGCTTACCAAATCCTCCAAACAGAATTTGCACTCATAGTTCTACAACTTTTAGATATATAGTGCTGAAGTAGAACAATTTATATGATATGCACTAATTTACATATACATACTGATCATAACAGAAGAGGCTAACACATTATTTTAAAACAGGATAAAAACATAAATTTTCTGCTTTCAACATAAAGAAATTTTGCCAGTTTACCAACTCATCATATCTAGTTGCAAGCCTAAAATCTTAAAGAAATTGAACACAAAAGTGGAAAAACCAAACAGATAAACTCAAATGCATAATAGGCAGCTATTAGTACAGAAGGTAAAACATATAATAACAATAGTAATTATCATATTATGAACAAACTGAACAAACATGCATACTTTATACCCAAATCGATGTGTTCCTGGATACCGAATCCAATGCAGCTGATAGAGAGTATTTCATACATATTATCTAGTGATTATTAGCTTAGGTTATGATCATTTGGGAGCTATTTTATATGTAATTGCATGATCCGGAGTTGAAGAGAAGAAGTAGTGATTTATGAAGATTAGTGAAGATTGAAGACGTCTTTCAAGGAACTGAAGAAACCAAGTAAGAAGACGACAAAAGACTTGAAGAGAAGAGAAGACGAAGCTGATGCAGAAATCCGCGGGTGAGCCACGGGTGAGCCGCGGTAGCGGATTTGCAGCACACAGATTTGCCTAAGTATGATTTCCGCGGGTGAGCCGCGGGTGGACCCGATTTCCGCGCCCGCGGATTCTGCGCTGAACACCGGATTTGTTTCCGAGTTTTATCTTGTTTTGTTATTTTATTTATTTCTTTTATTTCCTTTTACTTCATATTTCGGATTTATTATTTCCTAGGAGTATTTAAGCCTAAAAACACTTTAGTTTTAGGTTAACCTTTGTTTTCTATGAAGAACCCTAGTTTTGCCTCCATGTCGATGTTGAACTAATTTCCCTTTGTTTCGCCTGACGGTTGAAGCCTTTGACTGTATGGTTGTGAGATTCTAAACTCTATTTCGCTTTCTATTGATTGTATTGATTCTCATGCTTTTATCTTATTGAATCTTATTGATCTGTCTAGTTTGGCCAGCTAGGTTTATTGGTATTGTTCATAGTGATAGGATTTGGTAATTCCGGGTCGGAGTTCTTTATCTAGTGGCAAACACATGTTTACATGAGCGGGTCGCAGTGTTTACTTGTGAATGAGAATTGATTACATGCTTATCTGACGGGTTGTCTGAATTGCATGTATCCTGCTATATTCCTTTGCTTAATGCTTCTATTGAATTGAGTCTTGAAGGTCTTCAGATTTGTTTAATAGGAAGTTATATCAGAGCGGGTTGCGCTGATATCTATGTCTGAACAGGAATAGGAACAACAATAGGATTGCATGAGTTAGAGATATCTATGATCAACCTTGCATGTCATTGTGTGGATATTTGTTAGGTGGAACGTTTTCCCAATCATATTTTCACAACTCTTGCTACTTGTTACTTTTACTTGTCTTAGGTTATAGAACAACAACTTCCCCCCCTTTGGTGTGTTCGTTGGTAATAGTTATTTGTTTAAGAATAGACTACTTGATTCTCTTGGGATTCGACCCTTGCTTTCTTGCTATACTAGTTGGTTAGGTAGGTTTTCTTTGATAGACACATCGATTTTAGTCGGGGAATCAAATTTTCTGTTTTTGTGTGATTAATTGTTACCAACCTTTGTGTGGACCTGTTGTATGGTCCACACCCGTACTACTGATTCGCTTCTTGTTGCTCTTGATCCAGAGATTGAAAGAACCATTAGCCGCAACCGAAGAGGAACTCGTGAGATGGCTGTCGTACCACAGACTATGAGGCAGTTAACTACCCCAAACCTGACTCAACAGCCGCTAGCCATCACCTTTCCCGACTTGGGAGAAGGTATGAACTTTGAACTGAAGTCTGGCCTGATTCATCAATTGCCACACTTCCATGGTTTGGCAGGAGAAGATCTGAATAAGCATTTGGCTCAATTTCATGTTGTTTGCTCCAGTATGAAGCCAATGGGTATAAATGATGATCAGGTCATGCTGAGAGCATTTGGGTTCTCTTTGAAAGATGCAGTGAATGATTGGTTGTACTATCTAGCTCCAGGAAGCATCACTACATGGGCTGGAATGAAAAAGGTATTTCTAGAAAAGTACTTCCCTGCTATTAAGCTGAACACTTTGAAGAAAGATATTGCTATCATCGAGCAACATGCTACTGAGACTTTCTATGAGTATTATGAGAGGTTCAAGAGGTTATGTTCGAGTTGTCCATACCATGGGTATGCAGATGAAATGCTCATCCTCTATATTTTCAATGGTTTGCTTGAGGATGAGCGTCGTATGGTGAATGCAGCCTGTGGGGGTAACATCTTGAATAAAACCCCAGCCCAAGCTCAAGAGATTTTCCATGAGTTATCTGAGGGCTCTAGACAGTTCAGCAGGCGAGAGAGTGTCAGGGCAGTAGAGTCTCAATCAACATCTAGGCTGGAAAATGAGATGAAAGAGTTGAAAGATATGGTGAAGTGCTTAATGGTGAAGAGTGGTGCTCAACAACAAGTAAACGCATGTGGATTGTGTACTGATACAGGACACCCTACCGATGCTTGCCCACAACTTCAAGATCCAAACGCTGAGGTAAATGCTATAGGAGGGTGGCAGCAGAGACCTAGATATGATCCCCAAGCTAATACGTACAATCATGGGACAAGAGATCATCCAAATCTCAGGTGGGGGAACAATCAAAATGTGCAAAAACCCCATCTCTTGCAACCACCACCTCAGCAACAACCACAAGCCCAAGGTTCATCCTCATTCCTTCAACAAATGGTTGAGAAACTCGCTGCAAGCCAAGTAGAGTTACAACAGAACTGCATGCAATTTCAAAAGGATACAAAGTCGAGTATTCAAAATCTTGAAGTGCAGGTTGGAAAGATGGCTCAGGCGTTTAATGAGTTTAGAGCAAGAGATTCGGGGAAGCTACCATCTCAAACGGTAGAAAACCCGAGAGCAAACGTCAATGCATTGTCTCTAAGGAGTGGTAGGCAATTGGAAATTAGACTCGTAGCTGAAACAGGGGCTGAAGACGAGACAGAAGAGGGAGACGAACAGAATCCGCGACCGCGGATCCGACACTGAGGAAATAGCCGAGCATTCAACAGAAAGTTTTCCGCGCCCGCGGCTCGGATGCAGAGAAATTTCTGCACCCGCGGATGGAAAGTCGCGCTCGCGGATCTGAAGCTGATCTTTCTGACTCTTATGTTCGTCCTGTCTTACCTCCCCTCAGCTCTTTAAAACCACCAGCACCTTTCCCTGAGGCATTGAAGGACACTAGAAGACTGGAGAACGACAAAGATCTCTTCGAGACCTTCAGCAAATGCGAGGTAAATATTCCATTACTTAAACTTGTTAAGAGCATTCCTCGCTATGCTAAATTCCTGAAAGAATTATGCACGATCAAAAGAAATCAGAAATTAAAAGAAAAACAAAAGATTAAGGTGAGTGAGCATGTGTCTGCTGTGTTTCACAGGCGTATGCCTAAGAAGTGTGGTGACCCTGGCATGTTTAGTATTCCATGTGTTATAGGTGAAACTAAGTTTGGCAAAGCTATGCTAGACTTAGGTGCATCTATTAATGTCTTGCCGTATTCTTTGTATGAGTCGCTAGGACTAGGACCATTGCATACAACAGGAAGAATTGTTCAATTGGCTGACAGTTCTACTGTGTACCCTAAAGGGGTAGTTGAAGATGTTCTTGTGAAAGTTGATAATATGTTTTTTCCTGCGGATTTCTTTGTTTTGGACATGGATCATGATAAGCATGCTGCCCCTATTCTGTTAGGTAGGCCATTTCTGAAAACTGCTCAAACAAAGATTGATGTTAGTAGTGGAACCCTTAGTATGGAATTTGATGGGGACAAAGTGGAATACAATATTTATGATATGAGTCTCATTCATGATACGTCTTTGTCTTGCATAAATGTGATTAATCCTACTTGTATGGATGAATTGCAACCTATGTTAGAGAATGTCTTAGGAGACCCATAAGTAGATATCGTTTTGTCTACTAACATGCAGGAGTTCCAGGCTAAGCTAGAGCCTAAAGGTAAGATCTCTCCACATCCTTTGGGCAATCGCCCCACATTACTGACCTCGTCAGGCGAGATACCATTGATGTCTAGTTTTGCTGGCACTTGACATTGAGCTGAAACAGCCGCCTGATATGGTCAAAGAGGAGAAAGTGAATGAAACCACTTTCATTTCCAAAGACAAAGTGGTCAATGTAAGAGGGACGAGGTTCAAGGAGTTCCATGAGTGGTTCAAGAGAGAATTCAGACAAGAGACTGTTTTCACAAAGCCAAATGGAGTTAGTTAAAATCTCTTGAGTTTCATGTCGATCCACGACATAAAATAAGGCGCTGCTCGGGAGGCAACTCGAGGTTTGAGATTGTTTTTATTTGTTTTGTTCGGTTTAATTTTCTTTTCAGTTTTTCTATGGACAGGAGGAAATCACCGAAGCTTAGGGTCAGCTACAGTCAGTAGCCAATCTCGTTGTAAGTCTTCTCTCCCGTCTCAAAAAAAAAAAATAATAATAAATCGGATATAAAAAATAAAAATAAAATCAATCCGAAAATCATTCCGAGAAAAAAATAATAAATCGGATTTAAAAAAAAATAGAGTGCAGAAAAAAATATGAGAGAAAAGAAAGTAAGAAGTTGTATTTCATCAAGTTTGGTTTCATCGTTTCATCATTCCTATCATTTATGGATCTACATTTGTTGGAGCTTAGCTTGTTGGTGACCATGTTCTTTGCAAGGAGTTGATTTTGGGTCACCATCTATATTGGAGGTATTCTTTCTTTTGTCTTGGATGAGTTGTGCATTTGTTGATTTCATTCTACTACACCTTGTGTTTCATTGGAGGACGGTCATCCGACTGTGTATGTGAGTCTTCTGTCTCCTTTCCTGGGTTCGTTATTATGTCTTCCATTTCATTGAGGACAATGCAATGTTTAAGTATGGGGGAGGAGAATGTATTCACATGTCTTTATTTGGGTGTTGGTTGTATCTGCATGAATTTATTGAGTAAATTGTTTGAAAAAGCCACAAAAATATGAAAAAAGGTAGAAAAATCCTGGGATAGCAAGATCTATGCAACAAGCAGGTAATCTGGACCAGCACTAGGCTGGGGTAAAAAGAGGTTTTCGAGTGATGTGAGATTTGATGAGCCTGAAACAATTATTGAGTGGTTAGGACGAAAACCCGAGAGAGCGCCTAAGCAAGATGAGTTGATAAAAAAAATAGAGTGATTTTAGGACCCGATTTCCGCGCCCGCGGATTCTGCGCTGAACACCGGATTTGTTTCCGAGTTTTATCTTGTTTTGTTATTTTATTTATTTCTTTTATTTCCTTTTACTTCATATTTCGGATTTATTATTTCCTAGGAGTATTTAAGCCTAAAAACACTTTAGTTTTAGGTTAACCTTTGTTTTCTCTGAAGAACCCTAGTTTTGCCTCCATGTCGATGTTGAACTAATTTCCCTTTGTTTCGCCTGACGGTTGAAGCCTTTGACTGTATGGTTGTGAGATTCTAAACTCTATTTCGCTTTCTATTGATTGTATTGATTCTCATGCTTTTATCTTATTGAATCTTATTGATCTGTCTAGTTTGGCCAGCTAGGTTTATTGGTATTGTTCATAGTGCTAGGATTTGGTAATTTCGGGTCGGAGTTCTTTATCTAGTAGCAAACACATGTTTACATGAGCGGGTCGCAATGTTTACTTGTGAATGAGAATTGATTGCATGCTTATCTGACGAGTTGTCTGAATTGCATGTATCCTGCTATATTCCTTTGCTTAATGCTTTTATTGAATTGAGTCTTGAAAGTCTTCAGATTTGTTTAATAGGAAGTTATATCAGGGCGGGTTGCGTTGATATCTATGTCTGAACAGGAATAGGAACAACAATAGGATTGCATGAGTTAGAGATATCTATGATCAACCCTGCATGTCATTGTGTGGATATTTGTTAGGTGGAACGCTTTCTCAATCATATTTTCGCAACTCTTGCTACTTGTTACTTTTACTTGTCTTAGGTTATAGAACAACAACTTCCCCCCATTTGGTGTGTTCGTTGGTAATAGTTATTTGCTTAAGAATAGACTATTTGATTCTCTTGGGATTCGACCATTGCTTTCTTGCTATACTAGTTGGTTAGTTAGGTTTTCTTTGATAGGCACAACGATTTTAGCCTCGTCAGCAGCCGAAGTCATTGAAGTTGCGCCTCAACGAATCGTACTCCTTCACTGTCAAACCCGTTGCGAGAAGTTGCATTGCCCTTGCGCCTCTCGGTGACATAGCAAGCGATCTTTTCATTACGACCAATTTCGAATGATTGAACAATGTACCTCGCTGCATTTTACAAAAAATCATATTTTCATTAGGTTTGTAGAAATTCAAGACTAATTAAGACACACGTAATCCAAACCAAACAATCCTAGATATATAGGTAGAGAAGTTAAATTTCCCATGGAGGAAACAGGGGCTTGTCGACTGAGTTGTTCCAATACCTAATCGAATTTAAACACAAAAAATAGAGCAAGAAAACCACCCTTCCTCATTCTCTTTTATATTACAATCCTCTTAAAATATTTTATAAGTTCTAACAAATCATACTCAACCCCAAATCATTATACAGAACCCAAATTTCCAATGCAGAGTGCTCAATTTTCAAATAATGGTATTCAAAGCTCAAATCAACAATTACATAATGCAATGCAAGTGATATAACATATAAATAAACATATCACATCTACAATTTCCTAAATTGATTTCAACATTGCAATATGAGTCCTTAATTTCCAGTAACTCTAATTTTCAATCAAGTCCCTAATTTTGATACATGAACTCTAGTACTCAATCAAACTAAGTATCTAACCAGATTCAGTATCAGCAACAAGAGAAATGTAGAATAATACTTATCCTAATCGTGAATTATGTGCATTAAAAAGTTGTGCGAAATCATACGAACCCTTTTTTATTGGTTGTTGCATCTCAGGCTGGCTTAACCAAGGCCATACATTCAGAAGTATCATGCTGTGACAAAGGAGAGTGAAAGCTAGCATTCTGATTGATAAGTGAAATCAGCAAAGCAACAGACATGAGCTTAGAGATCAATAGTAAATGTACTACAATGCAGCAGTCGCCTTATGTTTATTCCTTGAAAATATCTTATTTCATGATTGTGATAATAATTTCATACAAAAAAATTAACCTTCTTCCGAATATACAATTAGGGATTCGTGTTTGGTAAGTGATTCATGTTTTTGTTTCTTCTCTCTCGGACACGTTTCAACCTCCACAAATTCATGCCGCACCTGTAAAACGATGTGAAAATTAAATAAATATTAGTCGTGAGCTACTGAGCTGAGATTTGGATGGATTGACTTACCTTTTGTTTTCTAGATACATCAATATGAGTCAGCAACAGGCTGAAGTGTCAATATAAACAGAGAAAAGTCAGAAAATCTTGTATAAGATTGAAAATAAAATTTAAATTAAGGACCAAGGAAAAGACAATTTTAAGTCCAAACTTGTTAAGCAATTGCACATTAACGAATGAGAATACTTGAGTGAGAAGTTTGTGAATCAGAAACGAAGGAACATGAAAATATGTGCACATAAAAATTTAATGCATCTACAAATAAATTGAGTATGATATCAAGGAGATAATACACCATAAATACATAGTTTTGTTGCATCACATGACAATATTTAGCAAAGCTATGAACCAAAGAACTACTTATCAGAGCAACACATCCTCTTTAAGTGCATTAGCTTCCGCCTTTCTTGGTACCTTTCCCAAATACATAAACCACATGAGTTGTCAAAAAAAATGACTAACATGTAATTAGTAAACTCTGAAATAAGCTGCCAAAAGTGATTTTCATTACCCTCTAGCGAGATTAAGGGCCAGTTGCATGACAAATTTGAAAGCCAATTTCCTTGTCGGGTTCTTTGTCAGATAATTTATGAAGACGCCTTAAGATACTCCACTACAACACTATATATTTCAGTCTGGCCATTTTTTGTTTGTACTTGAAAGCCTGATAACCAATCTTTGCCCCTATAAACTGCAGCCTATAAATAAATATAAAGATCATAAACTGCAAAATATAAATGTATATGTCTGGATAAGAGACTAACAGTGAGAACAAACTAATATAGAAAAATAAGATATCCACTAATTAGTTTCAAATAGCCAGTGTTGTGTCCAAGTCAACAAAGTACTCAAGAACTGAAAGTTTGAAACTAATAAAAATAGAAACTTATAGTAACTGCAAGCTAAGTGTGGTTAGCTCAATCCTTATGTTCTTACTCTTAGAAGCAAAAATGTCACTGGGGATTCGATTTTCCTAAATTTTCCATATCCTCCTGATACTTCATCTGCAACTCATGAATGCTTTCTTTTGTAGAATATATAGTACACTTCAGTTCCTAAAAGGTAACCATAATACTTTTGTTAAAGGAAAAAAGACTCTTTCTTGAATTCATCATTATATGTCAATTGTTCAGATGCAGTTCAGTTTAGAATGCTTTCAATTGCACTTACCTGAATATCTATGTGTTGTTGTTCAACCATACTCTATTGTTTCTCCAAATTGAAAGTCGATAGATCTTTCTCATAGATTTTTTGCATATTGCTGACTCCCTTTATGGACATTTGTCTGTTGTTCATGCCTACTGTTTCAACCTTTTTGTCCAATAATGCAAGAAAACAGAAAAGTGAAGTTGAGCAAGTATTCATCCAAAGAGCCAAAACAAATACATCTACATTTTCACTCACATGACATAAGAAAATACAACTAAGAATTCTGATAAACCTAGACAACCTAATCCATTAGTTATCTTGGAAGGCTGCCCTCCTCTAAGCTACAGCTTCGCATAAGCTATTACATACCTAAAATTGAATAACTCACTTCTCTTCTTCGGACCATCGCATAGATTCTTACAGTCTATCCTTGATTATAGTGACTAAATAAAGAAAAAGAGAAACATGATAAGAAAGTCAAGAACACCATAACAACTATCAAATTGAGCTTGGACATAGATTGTAACAGGAGGAAATGAAACACATACTTTAGGTGTATACAATGCCAGTATCGCTGCCTACTTTCAAGGACGAAAACCCAGAGTCAGCAGAAGACTCCTTGAACCACCAAGAGAAGGTTGAGCAAAGACTCCTTGAACCACCAGATTCATCCAAATCATTGATACAATATTCGACTGCGAATACAATGCACCCAACGACAAAGAAATACCCGATCAAATAAACCCTATAAGCATTAAGATCATGATACAATGCTCGCCCTGAACTACTACACTATTTCAGAACTGCAATTAAATGCAGATTAATGTATCTAGAACAGTAGCAGTTTTATGCATTCAAATATACATGGGTTGCAGTTGTCACCATCCATAGATCTCCCTCTAGCAATCTTTCATTCACATGGCAGTTGCAGTTTTATACATGGGTTGCAGTTGCAGTTTTATGCATTCAAATAAACTGCAATTCCACATTGAAACTAATCTTATTCAATCAAATCCTCAATTACCTGGCCGCTTATCTGTTCATGAGGAATTTCAAAGATTTTCCATCAACTACAACATGAACTATCTCTGCAACCATTTGTTGTTCATGTCTTCCTGATCAATGAAAACAAAGCTATAAGGAATGCAATCAGAAAAGTTCGTTTAGTACAGAAGTTTTCATAGGAATTTCCTGTGAAGGAGGCAAATAATCAGTACCAGAAAATAAAGCAAAACATCAACTACTATTTTTACAGTAAATTTAAGGATTTCAGGACCAAAATATAAATCACTTAATCAAGCTACTTAGAATTACATTCATCGTCCGATTTGTTATTAACTTGACCATAATCGGTCCAAGGTCTACGTCTAATGGACTACCCTATCATTCTAGCATCATCATGATCAATGTGTAGGTTTGTCAGAATGAACACACAAATGAAAAATTCAAAACCTAAGGAGAAATAGAAACACAATCTGACATTGAAACCTAATACTGCAATACAGGTCTTTTCTACCATTTAATTTAGCACGTAACATTCATATCTAAAAGCACTCTACGTATCAATTATTTCTAGTACTGAAGCAATGTGAACAAACTTCCTAATGCAACGGGAAATGATAAGCTTGAAAACATTAAAGCACCATGAAATTTTGACAACACGGATCCAAGTAGAAATATTCACACATTTTTGGAAGTCCTCTCTTTCAATGGCTTAGAATTTCCTGATCGATCACTTTGTATTTCAATTGATGCACCACCTGATTTTCTACATATATCTTTTTATCTTGTATTTTAATGCTTTAAGCTTTAGAAAAGGAAAGGTCAAATAGTAGTAGACTTCAAACTAAGAGAGTACAAATTACTGAAAGCAAACTACATGTTATTGAAAGCACTTTAAAAATTATTGAAAGCAAAATGCACCAAACCATTCAAGGTAGCTGAAAGAATGCATAAAGTTTTGGATTGGAATAGAGTAGACATAACCAGCACCAGATTTGATTTGTTATTCATATATATATGATAATAGCAAATGACTAACCTGTGCAAATTTTGTGGGGATTCTGAACATTATGACAACAGAAGCTCTGTGAAAAAGACCCTTCATCTTTGGCTCCATCTTACAAAAATGGAAACAGTAAAAACACTGTGAAATGACAAACATCAAGAGAAAGTATAAATGAAATGAGACACATATTATTGTTTTAAGAATTGAAAACATGTAAACACGACACTTACCCATCAAGTTCCACCCATGAAACAGTGTTGTTGCTCACATCATCAAACCAACCATCATCACTTGAGACACATAGTAAGTAGTACTGGTACATATGGGGAACCATGAAATTTCAGCCAAATAATACTATAGGAATGTGTAAGAACAAAGAAAATAGACAAAAGCATGTTCACTTGTGAGTTTATGACTATATAAATATGTTTGAAATGTTAGAACTAAAGAACAATATTCAGTAGACCTCTATAAAACTAATTTGTTTTTAAATAGAACTCATAGAGGATAAAAATAATGAATGCATGTAAGACTTGTAACATAAAAGTATATGGAAAATCAAGATAAGAACATATATAATAGACAACAGGATACAACAAATACCATTGAATTTCATCACACCAAAGAATCCACATATCCCATGTCGAGTATGAACTCATGCAACTATGACTTCCTTCCATTTATATAGTCACCAATTCACCTCCATATCATAGTGTTTCAAGCTTTCAACTTGTAAAACAAAAATATTATAATGACAGTTGAGAATTGAATTTCTTAGTACAAACCATCGGGATCAGTCTAAAGAATTGATGCAAGAGGTTCACTAAGTACAAATAACCACACACATGATCAGATCAAGGCAACAAAAAATAAGACTAAATTCAAATGCCATATCATGATGAAATTCTATAGCAGAAGATTAATACATGTGGATTCCATATCTAACAAAAAAAATCAAAAGAAACTTAAACTTATTGAGAATTTGCTCTTCACAGTACAACAGACAACATAGACTATTCTATTATTCAAAAAATGATTGCAAATCCGATTACAGGAAAGCAGAGAAGCAATCGTTCACCTTGGCGGACTAAATCTCTATTTCTCTTGGAGAAAACTTACTTGTATGACGGATTGCAGTGACCATGGGAGAAATCACGACTTCACTTTTAGTTTTGCTCCTTTTGGGTTGTCCATCTGGCCATTCCGTCACAAAATTTGGTTCCAACTCTGCACTTCTACTATAAATACCAAGAAATTTGATAAACCTAAACATGAAACAGATGCGTACAAAGCTGAAGGTTTGGCCTAAATAGCCCTATTGACTTACCTTATCGATCAAGATGTTGTGGCCAACCGTAGCATGTCCGAAAACAGAACTCAACTCAGCCAGGAGACAGTCAAGCGGGGGCTTCAGAGTCGGCGTTGTAGCAGTGGGCTTCGGAGTCGGCGTTCCGATTGTGGCAATGGAAAGAGACGGAATCAATAAGCTCTGGAGGAGGAGGAAGAAACATATTAGAGAGAATCAAGAGGCGTGAATGAATGGATTAGAAGGAAGTGAACAATAAGTTTTTGACATTAACTCGGTGAAATTCTATGTTCAAAGGATGAGAAGCCCATAAACCCAATAACTGGCCCGATGTCGGCCCGGTATAATTTACCATTACTTTTGCAAACCCATGAATTATTATATAGATATAGAAGATTTGTTGGGATAAGAAAACACTCAATCCCGAGACTCCCATACCCTATTTAGCGGGATATAATGGGGTATATGCTTTTTTTTAACATACAAACAGAAGGCTCATTGCTAAACACAAATCAAGCATAAATCATCTTCGTGGATGATCTTGAGAAACTCCTTCAAGCAGCGACGTCCAATAACAGACTCTAACAAGAAGTTGCAAAAAGTCATAGTCTCTTCTTCTGAACACAGGTTATTCCATCTGATGAGATGTTCCCGTCGTTCTAGTTGTTGTTGTATTCGTCATTCTAATTGTTGCATGTTGGATCCTTACTGTAAGGAATGTGAACGCTTTTAGTTGATGAGTTCATCGAAAAGACGTGATTTTATTTTGGTAAAGTATATTTTGTAGTTAGTTTCTTATCAATATCTAACAGAATTTTTGTTTTTTTAAAGATAATGAACATTTGCACTGAGAGAAAATCTATTATTTAACTATTAAAGTAATCCTTAATTTTCGTCACATGTCACATTCTCACTAAAACCGCCACATGTCATTTTAAAATTCATTTTGTCACATGTCATTTTTCTATCATTTTCCTTTTTGATAAAAAAAATTATATAATAGGAAAATTATAAATATGTATAAATGTAATTTTATGATAATTAAGATATACAAGATACTATACTTCTTTATTTATATTTTAAAATTCTTCAAACCATATTTTATGTACTTTAATATACAAAGAGTTATTTATTAATTATATAGAAAGATTTCATCTTATAATTCATAAATTTTAAATACTTTCAACTAAATATATTTAAATATTTAAACAATGCTTGATTAACACTCTCTTTATTAAAAATATTTATCATACTAATTGAAAAACTTTATATTAAAGAATTGATCATCTTTTTACTTTAGTTATTTAGGTATTAATTCAAATTAAACAATTATTTTTATTAAAATAAAGTTATCTGTGGTAAATAAACTAAATCTATTTGATAAATAATTTAGACTAAGCTATTTATGTATTAAAATTAAATTTATTATTTTATAAAATCCGTAGGAGGCACTGAAATTGAACTAGTGTCTTTAAAGATATTTCACATTTGCACCGAGAGATGTTAAAGCTAGTGTCGTGTCAAGATCATACAAAATCATATGCTAGATTTTTGAATGTTTTGTCTTATAATTTTAGCAATCTGCCAAACTTTCACCCATATGTTAGATTTTTGAATGCTTTGTCTTTCTATTTTTTGCAATATAAACATGGAATTATGACTTGAAACAAACACTCTTCAGCTCTTAATTTCTATGGCTCCCTCCTCAGTCAAGAACCTAATTGGTCACCTTGAATCTGTTTTCAACTCCTTATCCACTTGTGTTCTGTTCATTTTCAGTTTTAGTTATACTGTATCAAAGCACCAACACGAAGATAGACTTATCCTCAACTCAAAAATATGATAAAAGCAGGTACCAGATACTTAACAGTGTTTGCAGAATCCTCCCCTAAATTGATTAATTCATCATCTGAACTACCACTGTAACATTCCTCAATACAGGAAATTTGTGACTTGCAAGCAATGCATGTCATCAACATCTAAAAAAAATTACCCTACAAAAAAACCCTAGATATAGCTTTCTTCAATCTGATTCTATTCAGTCAAAACGGAGTTGTTGGCATTGTCGTTCATAGAGCTTACTGTGATCAGCTCAGATTTCGCTAAGAATGTACAAAATGGCCGGTGATTATGTACCGTTTAGTCACAAAATTAGCCTCCCAAAAAAGAACTTAGCCCTTATATCTAAACTGAATTTAGTGAGTCTCTGAACTTGGTGCCATGATCTGCTCAGCATTTTCTGCACAGTTTTTTTCACCTACAAGAAACAGAAAGACCCATCAGAACCATATTATAATTGAGTTTAGCAGGATCACAAAAATGACATTTATGTAATTCATGCTTGACCCATTAATACCTTGGCTTGTTGGTTTAATGGTGTCTTCAGGAATAGCATAATTCTTTTCAGAAACTTGGTTGGAGTCCAAACCTAGGTTCAAATTTGGCACTAACGTTCCAGCAGCAACCTACATATTCAACTTAGTTGTAAACTGTAACTCAAAAAAAGTAGCAGATTTCAAATTTTAAAGAGTCAACGTTAAATTTCCGAATTGAGCTAAGCAAACATAACACAGAATGAGCTGTTTTATGATCGTTTATCTCATATATAAGAAAAGCAATAACCAACCTCCCCAGACTTGTCAGGAACTGATAATCCATGTTCGTTTGCTGCAGAGACGGTATCTTTTTGAGGATCCTTTGGTATTGACAGATCAGTTTTAGGCTCCTGATCATTATTCGACTTCACTTGATCATTATTCAACTTCACTTGATCTTTTGGGGTTGATTGATCAGCTCCAGCATTAATTTCCCTGTCAAGTTAAAGGCAATAACTCAATTAGAAAAGAATCTACAGCTGGTATTGATCGTAGTCAATAGGTAGCAAACTCACCCACTAGGATTTCTGGTAGGAATGGGGCCAGTCATTGGAGTCAGTGGTTTGTCCGAAAATAGGATACCACGCAAGGGCTTACCGTCTATAATAGTTTCTATAGTAAATCCATTACCCAAATTTTTGGTGACTTTGGCATGAAATGTCCTCTTCCCGATTGTAGGTCGATAATCGTTTAAATGGATGTGCTGCGGACCTGAATGGGAGATTTGATATCAAGTTCACTGTCACGAGTTTGAAAGCTATGCTCATGACAAAAACTACACTAATATTGTAATCAGCTTAACAAAAAAACAACACAATCAAGAGAATCAAGAAAACTGTGCAGAAAGTAACACAATCAAGAGGATATTCAGCTGTTCACTGGCAAATTAGTATAATTTTTTTTACTACATAACAGTCCCGTGTCTTAACACATGCAAATACTGTTAAATCAGAATTTTGTTTTCTGAAAAAAGGGTTGAAAAGCAGAATAGAAATAGATAGCAGAAGTTCAAATATTAGATAGACAAAATAGAAATAGATAACAGTAGTTCAAATATGAAGATTTTTTGCTAGCCAATAAGAATGACCTTACAAGTTACAATATAGAAGGACCAAAGCAATAAACGCATGTAAACATATTAAAAAAAATCCTGTGAGCTTAATCATGGTAAATTAAAATAGGCAAATGATGACCATGGCAGTAAAACATTTCTAGAAAAGATAATGACAGTATGGCCAATAGCTGGCTGGCTTAGTGTTTCCAAGATGAAACATACTCCCTGGACCATGGTGCCAAAACATAGTCATGATAAATAAAATATGTGTAGAGCATAACTGACCATGCTGACTATATGCCCCAGATTCATGGAGATCAGGGGATCCATACGGAACAAGAGCTTTGTCATTTGATGAAGCAGGAAGATATCTCTCTTGACATTTCATCTTTAATTGTTTCCTCAGAGACAGCTTCTCCAGCCTTCTATCATCCCTCCCAAATTCCCTCAAAAGGTCTAGTATCACCAAGGCAAAATAAATAAGCTACAACCAAAGTAGGATGATCAAACATGCTAATGCTTTTATAAACAAGGTAATGAAGATAATTAGATTTGTAATCAATAAGATCTTGCAAAATGACGAACCAGTGTATAGAAAGTACATATCATCTAAAGCCTCTAGACTTTTGTTGCAACCACCAATGAAAACCAATGCACCGCAGATAGTTGGATCCAAGCAGTCTCCAGCCATGGAAAATCTAGCAGAGGGTCCATCACCAGTTGCCAGTATTTTGGTCCAGGTACCAGCATCTGGAGGTTGAAAAGAAAAGTCCCATGAATCAACAAGGAAACTTCATGACCGATAAAAAATACATTCTACATATTGATAGTAGGGACAAGAAACTTTCTTTGACTCCGGGCAGAGTAATATGAGTACTTACCAACATCAAGCATATGAAGATCATCATATAGATTTTGCTCATCGCTGAATCCCCCAAAAACAAACAGGTATTTGTCAAATGCTACCGCTGAATGACCAGCACGAGGAGGAAACAAGTGGCCAGAAGAAGCATTCAGCTCACTCCAAACAAGATTATCTGGTTGAATCCAATATAAAGTTAACATGGGAAGCCAAAGGGATATGCAAGAGCAAACAATTTTAACTGGAAATACTCCCCTAAATTATTGATTGAATAGTGAGCTAAGGTACGTTAATGCTCGTTATACAAGACATGCCCCCTCTAATCACCTAGCCTACCCTCACTCGCTCTTGTATATAGAGGATGCAAATCATTACATGTATATGTTAGAAAATGCATAACTGGAAAGCCATAGGGATAGGCAAGACCAAACCATTTTTATTGGATACATACATCTAACTTAATGATTACATAGTGAGGTAAGAAGGATTAATCGTAATTTATACAAGACATTACCCATCTAATCACCCAGCCTACCCTGCCCCTTGTATATAGAGGATGCATATCAATACATGCATATGTTAGCAATATGCACAGTTGCACGACTGATCAGTTGACCACACACAAACCCGTTCAGGAAGAAGATACCTGTGTCAAGAACATGCACATCATTCAAATAGTATTCATGTCCATCTTCTCCCCCAATTACTATCAATTTGCTGCCCCAAGACGAGCAAGTATGACTGTCTCGTGCAGAAGGTGGGGTGCCTGATGTCACAGCATGCTGCCATACAAAGGTCTCTGTACATATTAACAAAGATAAATACCTTATTTCAGTCAAATGGCTCATTCAGATCAAATAACCAAGAAAATTTGTATGGCAATAACGATATACAAGAACATCAGACTTTCTCAGCCAATGCATACATAAAACAAGAACAAGTGAATTCACTGAATTAATGAAATGATTATAGTGAATCAGTATAGGATTACAAAGAGAATTCATAACAATAACAAAGCATCTTACCTGTATTTAATATGAAAAGATCATTGTAGTATACTTCATCAGCACTGACTCTTGATTTTCCACATCCACCAAATATAAAAATCCGTTTCCCAATAAGAGCTGCAGTATGGCCTTCCCTTGGTTCAGGTGCTTCACCTCTCACATTTGGTGTAATCCATGTGTTGGAAGCTAAAATATGTACCATATCAGATTCAGTAGTTGTTCCATGTAAAAAAAGTAACATGAACCAAATTTTGAAGCTAAGCTGGTACTGGAAATAAATCTTGAATTTGTAATGTTGCATAAAATAATCTTAAAAGAGCCACACAGGGAGAAACAGAAAAAACCACGGTGACATAGATAAGCTTTACTGATACCACATAACGTGAAGCAAATTCATTTTAGTTTTGTTACAGTGCTAACATTTCCAATGGATTTAAAGCATAAAAAATATAGAATGTTAACAGATAATAAAAGAGGGAGAGGAAATCACCAGTATCTAGAATGTGCAAATCCCTTAGCGGATTCACCCCATCTGTCCCGCCAAAAACAAAGAGATGATTCCCAACAGTGGTACATGAGTGACTATCCCTTGGAGTGGGTGGTTGTCCCATGACAAATGGTTGGCTCCATGACTGCGAAACTGCAACATAACATGAAAAGTCACAGAATTAATATTAGTCAAAAAAATATAGGCTGCTAATATTAGTATTAGTTACAGACACTCATTTCTCACAATAAACCAAATCCATTTAACTAAATCGATGTCATTAGATATATAGCAAGTGTAAAAATCAGCAAGCATTCATTTCCACTTGGAACAAAGTAGGAACAAATGTACTATAACTATAATTCAACTGCCTGAGTGCAAGAAATAAGGAAAAAAACAAGAAACCTTCAAAAAAAATTGTTCCACGCCATGAGCACAATATTCAGCTGAATAGAATATCAGTTTTAAACCTCACATGGCTATAACAGTCTTCAGTATCTTTACTATAGTAACCCAACGAAAATCTCAAAACAAAACCCTAACGTTCCATGTTCCCTATATGCAAAACCCATTCAAGAATCCCATCCTTCCGCAAAACAAAACACCATACAGAAATCAAGAACCCTAAAGAAGAAATCCATCCAATCGTCACCCACATTTCCCCCCAACAGATCATAAAGAAACATAAAACAGAAGAATCAGTATCAATCGAAGCGAGAGTGGAGAGAAAAAGAGAGAAAGAACGCACCAGTATCGAAGACATGAACCTGGTTAGTCTGGCAGTTATCTCTGCCATAGCCGCCGAAGAGATAGAGAAGCTTGCCCCCTTGAACGGCATTGAAGGTGTGCCCCCACCTCTTCCCTGGCCCACCAACCTCCATGGCATCGCTAAGCTTCACCTTTTTCCACCTCATTTTCCTCTCCTCTCAAAATTACGATGCACAGCGAAAACAAACTACAGCGGAAGAGAGTAATTAGTGAAATGGATCCAGTAATGAGACTACTGGGTTTGATTTAAGTTGTAACAAAAGAATTGGGCAAAGGGGGTTCGTGTTCGTGGGTAATAAAATTCATGAACCAATAATAAATGCTCAAGAGTAATTCATGAATCTGTTCTTGATTTAACAACAAGCCAACTTAAAATTGGTAGAGTATCTGTAATTTCCAGTTTTAAAATATTGAAATTCCTACCACGAGGAAAAGTTTAAGGTATGTTTTGACATTATTATAATGGATTAAATTTATATTATAAGAAGGGCGTTTAACCCCGCACCCATTTTTTTATAACTGGCACCCGTCTTGGGCGCATTTCGGGTGTGTCCAAATTTTTTTTTTTGAACCGGGACTGTTCAGTAAATTTTTTTTTTTTTTTTTTTGCCGTCAAAAGTTTAAAAAACCCGGTTTAAGTTGGACGCATCCTGGATGCGCCCAAAACTGAACCGGGTTTTTTTAAAAACATTTTGGACGCATCCGGGTTGCGCCCAAGACGGGTGCCAGTTATAAAAAAGTGGGTGCGGGGTTTTTCGCCGTATAAGAATTATATTACTTTCAATCTGTATAAGATAACACACTATAGTGTAACATAATACACAGCACAAATTGATATTATCAATAGGGTGTTAATTCCAGTTTATCCAATGTAGGCAAACAAGGCAAGGATTATGGGCCAGCCCATTAAGTCTAGTAGCGTAAGTCAGACCGGATGAAAAAGCCCAATTATATAAAACTTTTGTAACATTGTAAGTTTTTCTTATTTATTAATGTAGCATGGTAAGTTTGTAAAGTGGGTATACAAAAATCAATCTCAATATTAAGGTCTCAAATGCTAAAATATTATTTTAAAACTGTGTATATAAATATACTATAATATATTTTTTCAAAACAAAAACCATCTATCATCATGTGTACTTTTTTTCCTTCTTTTGGAAATGAGGAATACGATTTGTTACTTAAATGTACTTCGGATATGATTTGCTAATAATCTAACAAGTTTATTTTTATGTATCGGTAGTAGATGGTAGAGTTTAGTATAAGTATGAAAATATCCATTCTAACGAACCGGGATAATCTGAAGTCCGGATCTTTAGACGGGCTTATATAAGCCTTTTACAATTATTACCACCCAAAATCATTATGGGCCAGGCTACCTATGCTTACGGCCCAATACTAATTCAGTAATGTAGCTCAAATCCTATAACCGGAACATGACATATATCATGACATGTTTTTTAAGTAATACTAGGCCTTCACGTCACATGGATATTTTATATAAATATCATTCATATAAAAAATATTTAAGTATCAGGTGGAATAATACCTTAAGATTGGTAACTTACTGGAAATTAAAACAATTTTGAAATAAAAAATCGATTATGCAGAAGAAAATCAATGAGACCAACTTGAAGTGTTGAACAGAAAGGGAATACCTCTTCATTTGTGTAAAGAGACCACTTATGTTATATACTTCAGTTCAAAGAGGATGGATATGTATTACTTAAAAGTTAATGTTTTTTAAATCTACTTTAATTTGTGGAGTTAATAACTTAATTTAAACAATTACATGCCTCCTCCTGTTCCACAGAGAACAAATATCCATTGATCCCAAGTTGTCAACTACTCCCTCCGTCCCGTTTTTATCTTCCTGTTTCACTCCTATACACAAGAATTAAGGAAAGATAAAAAGGTGCAGAGGCGGCAGAGTTGCAGTGCAGTAAAATGCTCAGCCAATAGAAACACACCATTTGAAGCACACGGATCCAGCCCAAATCTGGGATTTTTAAAAATAGTCTAAAACTCATTTTACCCTTTCATTTCCCTCCTACTTAAGCATTCACCTCTATTACACCTCCATTACAGAGCTAAACACAACACAACAAAACTGGAAAAAAAACCCAGAGACTTGAAGACAAAAGTAGGCTTCATTGTCTGATATTGATGGCTTCAGCCTTTGATTTAAATGAGGCTCCACCTCCACTTCAAGAAGACTCTGACGCTGACACAAGTATGGAAGAAGCAGGGGACATGGAAGATTTTTCACTTCTTTTCGATCTTAATCAAGAGCCAGCAGAAGAGGAAGATACAGAGCATGACATAACAGCATCCGAAAGTCATCAGGAATCTTCAGAAGCAGAGATAGAGCATGAAGCAAACACACCAGGTCATCATCAACCACCAATACGCAGACTCAGCAATGAACATAGGATAGAAATTCTCATGTGGCTACTAAGTAGAGAGGACAATGGTCATCTTCATCGAGGATCAATAAAGGAAGCTGCACAAAAATTCAACAAATCAGTAAGGTGCATAAGCCAATTGTGGAACAAAGCCAAGCAGCAGAGAAGTGCAGGAGAGAGATTCATTGTGCCTACTAAACACCACAATGCTGGTAGAAAGAGAATTGAAGTACCAACTGAGGCAATCAAAAGTTTGGGAATGGGGCACAGATCATGTATTAGGGACCTAGCAACCAATCTACACTTATCAAAGTGTACAGTGCATAGAATGGTCAAAAGGGGAGCAATTAAGCCACACACAAATGCACTTCATCCAAGTCTCAAGGATAGCAACAAGGTAACAAGGCTGAAATGGGTATTCATGCTACTACATGGTACAACACCAGAAACAAAGTTTTAAATGCTCTACAATAGCTCAAATTTTGGTATATAGGGCAACATAGCTCAACTTTTGGTATATGGGGCAACTTAGCTCAACCTTTTGGTATATGGGGAACAACTCAGTTTTTTTCAATGGAAGCCTAGTAATCTCATAAAGTTTTAAATGCATCATTGAAACAATTTCATTCACATTAGTATAACAACCATATTAGTCTCATACGGTTATTAATGTCTGGAGTCTTATTGCATATTATGGCTTTTTTAATCTCAGTATATTCAAAAACTTCATCATTTGTTCCCAAATCAATCACAGATAACCATAATAAACCTCTAAGTCTCACACAACAGATAATAACTGGTACATTTAGGTTATTAAACCATGGAAATATTAGAAATTGAATCTCAGTAGATAAAACAATTCCTCACAGATTAACTACATAGTCTCAGGTGTCCCCAAGCATCACTGACCTCCACCCCTAACCCCTAAAACCAAATTTCACCAGGAGCCGCAATCACAAAGTGACTGGTGGCTCGGCATAATTTGGCTTTATGCATCATTGGGATGGAGCATCTCAGCATAAGAGTTTCATCATTGACATAAGGAATAGGAAAACAGGAAGATAAAATCGGGACATAGGGACATAAGGGACCATTTAAAGGGAACTTAGCAACATCAGAAGCAACACACAAACCATCAAGCCAACAATCCAACATCAGAAGCAACACACAAACCATCAAGCCAACAATCCAACAGCAGAAGCACCACACAAGCCATCAAGCCAACAATCCAACATCAGAAGCAACACACAAACCGTCAAGCCAACAATCCAACATCAGAAGCAACAACGAATCCAGGGGACAAAATTAAAATGAGTAAGAAGATTAAAGGGGACTTAGCAACATTAGTCGGCGAAGCTCTCGGATTTGCTATATGGATCATCATCATCTCAGATAACAATGACATCGGTTGGAGCTTCCTCATCTTCTTCCTCATTAAAGGACATCTCTTCAGTTGGAGCTTCTTCATCTTCTCCCTTAGTCGGATCTTCTGCATCTTCTCCCTCATGCACAGAAAACTCCTCAGTCAGATCTTCTTCCTCTTCTTCCCCATCTTCTTCGTTCTCAGGCAAAGAGCGTTCACGGCTATCAACCACATCTTCAGGGTCCTCCCCGCTGGCGAATCTTCTGGGTGAGTAGCTATGAACTCCTTTACAGTTTGATCCCCACTCGCAATTGGGTTAATCAGAGCATTGGTAACTGCTTTCTTCATCACTGAAGGAACAAGAATCAGAGGTATCCCCGAAGCTGTCGTTGTTGCTCATGGTGGGGGAGTGAGATCAACAGAGATTGAGATCGTTTTAGGGTTTACAGATGGAGGCGAAGATGATAATGAAAGGGGATCAATTAGGGTTTATAGAGAGAGGGGAGTAATTAGGGTTTACAGAGAGGAATGGCGGCGAAGGATATATGAACATCACAAATGTGATAATTATATGATCATAACTGTATTTAATGCTTTGTTTTTAATTTATCATTTTTTTGATTTTTTTTTTTCCCATTTATTTCATATGTTTACGAATATGCAGCACAAATGATGATTTTGACCCATCAACACATGTCTATAATGAATTTGTATGGAACATATCATCATCTTCTACTCTTCAATTCCTCAACGCCTTATTATGAAGTTTTATAGGCCGTAAAACCCTGGTAAGGATCCTCTAGTCCACAATTATAGTCCATTTTTATAGTTCAACTAGGGAGAAGGCGCCCGCGCATTTGCGCGAGCTTAATCGCGTCGACGAAACATAATTAATAAAAATGAAGAATCAATTATAATTGTTTCTTTCAACGGGTGATATAATCGCAAACGTTAAAGAATCGAATTGTCGTAGACGACCTTCGAGTCTTCTACTATGTGGAAATAAGTTATAGATTATGACAATTTGATTTGTGATGTGAATGTATGTATTAGTTTCATATTAGACTTATATATTAATGAGGTACAAATTGATCAGTAGATTAGGTCTCTTATCCTCACAAACACAAAAAGAGACAATAAATGAGATTAATATTGACCAATCAAAATAAAGGTAATAAATGCATTAAGTGGATTTTGAAAGAACCTATAATTTTATATTAGATTAGATTGTTCTGATTGGTTAAATTGATATAAAAAACTTATATAACTATTTAATTTTGAAAAAGTAAAAGGAAAATACTTATTTGAACCAATCAAAATAAATGAACCATGAAATGGACTATTATATGGGACTAGAGGATCCTTACCGGTAAAACTCGCGCGGACCCCAATGTTAAAACGGATTGGTCAATATAATATTTATTACCTTATTTGGTTGACCACTATATAATATAGACACGCTTAGTTAATTTAATTTCATAAAAACAGTGAGGAATATATGAACATCATGATCCTATGATCATTTTAAAAATGCAAGACATCATTAACATAGATGTACCTTCTAAAGAAGGTTTGTGTCAACTTGAAAGCCCCAACTTGACCCAATTGCAAGTTGGGTATGTCAACCACTTACACCTCTCAAAAGCCGTAGGGCATTCGATTGGATATTTGGGCTCTTTTGTATGTCCATCAAAATTAAACAAAGATAAATTTGACCATAACTTATAATTAATGGAACAATATTATACTCCCTCCGTCCCTCCCTCCGTCCCTTAATTATGTTCTCATTTTCCTTCTTTGCACGAGAATTAAGGAGAGGAGAGAGGGGGATGAAAATAAGAGAGAAAGTGTATTGAGATGAGAAAATGGTGAGAGATGAGAAATTAAAGGGTTAAGATTGAGTGAGAAGATAATGAGAGAGAGGAAAATTAAAGTGTATTTTGAATTGTTGTGGTTTTGGGGGAAATTAATGGGTTTTGATGAGGGTATATTGGTAAAGATTTGTGGTTAAAAATGGAAATGAGAACATCAAAAATGAGAAATGAGAACATAAAAAAGGAACGGAGAGAGTATATTTTTGACTAATCAATGATATCCCTATCACATAATATATACTCCATATACAAGTACATTTTTATTGATCCTAGGATCTTGAGATCGTACCCATGATCGACAAACATTCATTTCAAAGATATGTTTTCCAAAGGAGATATGCAGCAACTTGATCCAATTGCATTTGCAACTCTCCATAACACATTAAAGTCGATATAAATATATAGTATAACGATTTTTTCTAATTTATAATATTAAGGTATAGATCAAGCATCTCATTCATTTTTAATACGATAATAATATCTAAAACAAAAAGTAGTAACCAATAGCTTTTGTGCATAAACTTGAAAAACCAATAAATTAATTATCATTTGTCAAATCAAATATAAAACACTTAAAATTAGAGTTGTCAAACAAATAGGTCGGTTTTGATTTCAGTTATTTTGTGTTCAAGTTGAAAATGGATTGTGTTAGTTAGGTAAATGTTCGAGCTGGGTCAGCTCATTACAGATTAGCGGGCGATTGAAGCTAATCAATAGGTTACTAAGTTTCTTTTACTATTAAAATATTCTTAGATAATTAAGAAATAAATTAAAAAGTCAAACGGAATAAATAATATATTATTGTTATTAAACATATTTTATTATTATTTCGGAACCAATTTACTTTTTAGAGAGGAGAAAAAAGATTATACAAGACAAAACAAGCACGACTTGCGACATCAGCAGTGACAAGAGTAGCAAAGATAACGTTTTTCAATCTTGTCGGATCATTTAAACCTTTTCGAGTTGTAACTGTTTGGACCCTCTCGAGTTGTTATTTTGATGATGTTAGCATATATTTAACCTTTTAAAAAAAAAATCTTGTCGGATCATGTATATATACTTGTATTGTTCGACATCTTTCTCAATGAATCGAAGTTTAACGTTTTGGGATGCCAAATCCTTACACATAATGGCAACATTGTCAAATTCTTACTCCCTAGCCCTACGTACACTCCTACTCATCCCTACACACAATGGTAACGTTAGTAACTAAGAAGACATTGTAAATTAATATCAAGTCGATAAAAAAAAAGTAGGTGTTTTACTACTATAATCGACATTATATATTATACATATTTGACTAGGAAATAGTAAAACATATAACTGGAATTAGAATGATTTGGTACAATAATTTAAGCTGAGAGCTTTATAACAAGTGGACTTGTTCTCTGATAGTATATTAATACACGGTTCTTATATACAGCCCGATGCTTTATTCAAACAACGCCGGGTCACTCGCGTTCTGCGAGGACACGTACCCTCGTGTTACGCGAGATTAGCAAATTATTAGGTTAATTCCATGCATGTTAATCTCGCGTTCCGCGAGTGTACGTGTCCTCGCAGAACGCGAGTGTCACGTCTCTCGCAGAACGCGAGATTAGCATGTCAGATGGACGTTGTTGTGCGCCATTACTACATGTCTTGTCCCCACCTAACTATAATAACTACCCCCTTATTTTAAGTAATCCGTAACACCTATTAACCCTACCCTAACACCTCTTTTTATCATCTTTCACCCTCCATTAAAACCCATTTTCAAAACCTTCAAACTTCAAAACACTCTAAAAACACCTAAAATAATGGAAGATGAAGAGGAATTCAACAAAGGAGGGAATGAAGATGGTGGTTCATCAAGTTACCATGCAAATGAGGTAATGTTCTTACTTAATTTTTGAATTTTAATTTGTTTTGCACCATTAAGAGCTAAAATGAAGTTATTATGTTGTATTTCATGTTAAATGTAGAGTAAGTGTTGAAGACATGACTTTTGCATATAATGTCAAAAACTTAGATGTGTTCATGTTTTTAGGGTTTTTAGGGTTTTTAATGTAGAAACTCATGTTATGTTAAATTATCCCGTTGAATGACTAGTTTCAGGAAATAGCAACTTCTCGCGTTCTGCGAGAGGAAGCCACTCGCGTCACGCGAGATGTGCCTCCCTCGCAGAACGCGAGATGTTGCACATTACAGAGTATTAACAGAAGCATTGTGTATAGGTGAATTTTTCTTTGTTCACTGGATTGAATGCAATCCAGTTGAATGACTACAACTACCCCTCCCGGAATACAAGGCCATGTTCGCCACCGTCATTTGATTTAGGGATTGACCACTTTGGATATTATCATCAACCATCTTTATATGAACAACATGTGCCATCTACATATGAATTGCCTGTGCCATCTACTTATGAGTTGCCCGTGCCATCTATATATGAGTTGTCCGTGCCATCTACTTATGAATTGCCATGTACATATGAGGTGCCATCAAGCTATGATGCGTTTGATTCACAATTTGCTAACCCACCAACAAACGTAGGAGAGGAGATGTGTTTTCTTCCTTCTTTACGCACTGCACCAAAGTTTGATAGTCCTGTATGTGAGGAAGAGGTTGTTTCTAGGGATTATTCGGAATATTTCACTACGGAGCAAGTGTTTGCCTCTAAGGAGATTGGTCATTTGTGGGCTTTGAATGTTGCAAAGCAACACAAGTTTATGATCTCTATTGGAAGGAGTGTACCATCTAAACCGGGGCAAAGTTGTAAGATTCAAATCATTTGTGAGAAAGGGGGAAGCCATAGGCCTAAAGGTGTCGGTGTTAGATCAAACACAAAGAGCAAGAAAACGGGGTGTAAATTTCAGTTGAAGCTCATGGAGAACCGGGTTGAAGAGAATTGGAGATTAGTGGTTGTTTGTGGTTTGCACAACCATCCTATTGGAGATAGTTTGGTCGGGAATGCATTTTCCGGGAGGCCAACCCCGGATCAAAAGAAAAAGGTTCGTGAAATGGTACTTTCACATTGTTCTCCAAATCAGATTTACACTGAGATGTGGTGCACATTGAGTTGACGGTTGTGCACATGAAACTGACTCTTGAGAATAAAGGTCTCAATCATCATTTCGATACCCTTGATATGTATCTGCTCGTTCTATCCCACTAGGCACAGAACAGTCTTCCCCGACATAACTATGGACACCACTGTACCGCTCTATGGGGCGATAATCAACGTCGGGGAGCCCCTCGGGGAAGAGCTCTACCGGTGTTGTATTCTTTGCTTTCCTTTTCCCGTTTGCATTTTCAACCGGTGGATTTTCTCTCACAGCGTTCCAATTTCTTCGACGGGTTGAACGTCCAGGACGATCCATTACCTAAAAAAATATAAAGTAAAATCAGTATATAAATATAACAGTATATAAAGTAAAAAAAAATAAAGTAAAATCAGTATATAAATATGTATCTGCAGATGAGGAAAGCATGACACTCGCGTTCTGCGAGTGTGATGACTCTCGCGTTCTGCGAGTGTGATGACTCTCGCGTTCTGCGAGGGGTGTAGCGTTCTGCGTGAATTTGCACTACCATGAATTTCCGGCAACAGTTTCCGGCGAAAATTCAATATTTTAGCTAAAATATCTATCAATTTAAGAAAATTACCAAATAAACATCAACAACCCTAATCAAAAACCATTTCTAAAATCAACAACATTCAATATACAACCATTCATGAACCATAATTCAAAATCAACATCCACTCATCAACCATAATTCAAAATCATCATCTTTCATCCATTATACAACCATTTCTAAAACAACATTCAATATCAAAACATCATATAATATGCAATTTCCTATACTAACAACATATATTCATCTAGAAACAACATTAGAAAGCATAAGAGTATAAGAAACATACCTTATATGGAGATTTGAAGTGAAAAGAGGAAGAAGAAGAAGTTTGAACCGAGAGAAATGGTGAGAGCGGCGGTAGAAAATTGTGTGTGATGTAAAAAATGGATCGAGTAGGGTTTTTCCCCTTTTATAGGGGAAAAACACCCTCGCGTTCTGCGAGGTGACGCACCCTCGCGTTCTGCGAGGAGACGCTCCCTCGCGTAACGCGAGGGCCCGGGCGTTATTTAGAAAACGTCCGGGCTGTATTTAGCAAGGGCCTATTAATATATGGGTCTATTTGGTAAGTCAAAGAAACATAATGAGAGAATCTCGATCTCCTTATCAGCCAAATACGGAGTACGTATGTTTTTAATGCCGGCCTCTTGCATGTCCTAAGAGTTATCGAGATTGTAGTAAATTTAGTTAATTAATGTACACTTGAAGAAGAAAAAGATTATGGATCTCGAAGCTTATCTTTTATGGTATTATCTTCAAGCTTAATTAAGAATTGGTACTATTTTATTTGAAAGGAGAGACGACACAATCACAATTTGCATAAAAGGCGGGGATAGCCACTCTCCTTAAATCGTTCTCTAAAAGAGATGAAATATATTTTAGCGGATCACAAACAATATGATATAATAACCAAAAGCTAAATAAGCAAAACGATTTACAACATAATTTACTTTACTAGGAACATAACAAAGCTGCACCGCTACAAAAAAGATGATTACGTTCACATCTTCATGAATCATTTTCACAACAATTCTCGAGTCCGACTCAATCTTATGATGATGAAATCATTGTGGGCATACGTTCATAATCGTCTTCTAACACCAGTTGTGAAGTTGTAATCGACGTACGTACGTGCCTCGAGTGTTCTTTACGTCGGTTGGCTTAATTCAGCGAACTATAAGTTCAAAAACTCTAATAAAGAGTGAAGTGACATGTACCATTTGAGTTAGGCCCGCCCTTTTTTAACGTATGAAACAAACAACAGGTCACATTACACTTTATTGATTGGTATAAATATTTTGGTACTTCTATGTTACCATAAAATGTTAACACTAGCATATCGATAGTATAAGCTGAGTCAGCGGCCATGTTAGAAAACAGAAAATGTCCCATCGAGGATAAATGTGTGCATATGTTTTGAATTTCGATCTTTATTATTGTCAAAGCTAGGGTCATCAAGCCATTCAAGCATAAATATAGCCCTTACTATTTGACGCCCACTCAAATGGCTATTTATCGCCCAATTTTTGTGCGTCACGCATGGAATAAAACCCTACGTCGCGTACGATTTTTTTTTGTTTTTGCTTGTTTTTTCCCATAATCTTGTAGATAATTTCAATACGATCGCGTGCATATAAAATTCGTTCAAAACGGACATCGTTTGCCCCTTCAAAAGGCCAAAATACAAATTTATCACACATAATTTCTTGTATCAACAAATCCGTTAAAACAACACACAATTTTTCAATTTTTTTTATAATATGGTAGATAACCTAGCAAAGATTTTATTTAGTGATGGTAATACTTAAATAAAATTAATAACTACAATTTATAAGTACGGAGTAATAGATTTGTTACACTTAATCATAATTACTTCACTATTTTTTGTTTTTTAGCCTTTTGAAGGGGCAAACGATGTCCGTTTTGGACGAATTTTATATGCACGCGATTGTATTGAAATTATATACAAGATTATGGGAAAAAAAAAAAAAAAAAAATTCATACATGACGTATGGTTTTAATCCATGCGTGACGCATGAATTTTTTCGTGCGCGACGTATGGTTTTATTTCATGCGTGACGCACAAAAACTGGGCGGTAAATAGCAATTTGAGTGAGCGTTGAATAGAAATTACGTAAATTTATGTATGATTGATCAAGGACGGTACACCTACAAAACAAAAACCCATAATTTGGTTAGCCAAATAATGTAGCGTATATATTGGTTTAGTTACATGTGGGTCGATGAAGATTCCCTATTTCTTCGTTTTAGTTATCTATTGCACTTGTGGACACGATAATGGAAAAAAAAAAAACGAACCCAAAACCCAAAACCCAAAACAATAGATCATAGACCTTACAAAAATGAAAATAAAACGAACCAATGCAAATTATTCTTCTCACAAACGCAAAACATAGGAAAGTTACACTAAAAATAACTTTTAACTTAGGAAGAACGAACATATCACGTTTACAAATTACACGTCAATTTCATATTCTGGATGGTAATGTTCATAATCAGGGCCATAAAAATTTTGAACATTTTCAGAGAGAGATGCGGTGGTCTGCGAACTTTTTTTTTTTCTCTCAAAATATTTTATAGCCCAAATTATGAATATTAGTTTGTTATCTGTGAACCCGAAAAACTTATTTCTCTTTACGTTAAGTCTTTTGTTTTCACGAGAATTTTTCTTAGCCAAAACAACCGTATCAAAAATAATTTAGATTGTTTCATTCACGTCATTGTTCTCACAAATGCACATGCATAAAACAATAGTGATCCGGTGGCAAGAGATAAAACTCTAATCTTATCTTTTCTACTAGTTGGATGATCGTGAATCTAATATACATTCAATCTAATCAAATTCCACGACTCAACAAACATTAGCTGCACCATTAATTCAATTGTTCATGCAAGTCATTAAGTATATATACCCGTTATAGGTACAACATTACACATGCAAAACAATAGTGATCGGGTAGCTACGTGTTATGAAAAAACATTGATGGCGATAGTGAAGTCACTATAGAGTGAAGTGACATGTCAAGATCGAAAAGAAAAACAGAAAGTGAAGATGAATACAGAGATACTGCAGATGGAGGACGATTGCAATCTGCAGAAACTCACTTACTTCCCTAGCCTGCGCTCAGAGAGATGGGGAGACATTTTGGTCAAAACCCACGAGACCTTTTCAGACATTACGTACTGGATTCAGTCAGTAAAAAAGATGCCTTTTATTACTCCCTCCGTCCTACAATATAAGTCACATTTGAGGTGTTTCACGAAAATTAAGAAAAATTTGAATTTAATGATTAAAAGAGAGTGAAAAGTAAAAAAATGTAATAGTTAGATGAAAGATAGAGAGAAGAAGGAGAGAGGAAAAAGAAAATTGAATGATTAGAGGAGAGAGGAAAGTGAAAAATGTATTGGGAAAAAATAAAGGAGTGTAAAAAATATACTAAAAATGGAAAATATGACTTATATTTTAGGACGCTCAAAATAAAAATATTGCATATTATGGGACGGAGTACATTTCATCCCATTGATGTGGTGCATTCTAACTGGATCCAGCTAGAATTCCAAGTTTACAGTCATTTCCCAACTTTAGTATGACATGCACTAACTAATCACCATACACGTATGTACCTTATACACATATAAGAGTGAATAGATCTCGAGGATAGATGGGAACTATGGATAAATCTTGAGCAAAATCCCAACTTGCGTTATGTGTTCAATTCACTAAACTTTGTGATAATATGTGGGTCGTACACATCACTCTGTGATTGAGGGTCGTACACATGAGAGCGCATTATATAGTCCGATATGATTTTTTTTTTTTGAATAAATGAAGCTTTGTATAGAATGATGGAACCAGACGAACCATCAGAGACATAGTTAAGCCCAAAAGGGCAGAGGGGTTACAAAATGCGCCAAGGCGACTTGAGCAACCATAAAAAAGCATGATTAATGATCAACAAAATTTATATAATATGGAGAAAACTCAGCCAAGAGGAGGTGCTCAAAATGTTCCGATCAGTTTTGGCAATGATAGCGCTTTTGATGTTGTTGATTAGCTCTTGAGTGCAGATGGATGTACTCGGGTGCTCGTTAATGAAAATAATCTTGTTCATGTTCATCCATATTGAGTAGACAAAAGTGGAGAAAGCCATGGAGCAAGTTTTGCTAATGATACCTGGGCGTTTACTGGTGTGAGCCAGCCAAGTGCACCATCCTTTGACGGTGTCGGTTCACCTCTGAATACCCAGCCAATCAAACATGTTGTGGAGAATCGTCTTAACAAAATCACATTGTTGCCATAGGTGCATGGCTGATTCAATATCGTTGTTACAAAGAGCACACATGTCATTATCAATTGTAACCCATCTCTTGAGACGATCTTTAGTAGATAGCCTATTATGGCAAGCCAACCAAAGTATGAACGAACATTTCGGCTTATGCAGCCCGTTCCAGACAGATTTCCAGAGCTTAGAAGTTGTGCCATGAGAGCGAAGGGTATCATAAGCTTTTGAGGTTTTGAAGGAGCCAGGTGAATCAGAAACAAGCAATGGCAGATTGCTAGCAGGAAATCTTTCAAGAAGAGAATCGCGAACATGGAGGATTGATTTCCAGCACCAACTATCCCCGCTCTTAGGAGTTAAATTCCAAGGATCACCATTTCGAGTCAAGTTTGTAGTAGCCCAAATAGTCCAGATATTGATTATTGCCAGGTTAGTGATTTCAAAGAAGGATTTAGCAACACAAGCTTTGTTCGAGGAGAGCAACTCTTTGAAACCCAAACCCCCTTCGGCTTTCGGTTTGCAGATTTGCTCCCAAGAGATGGGACATTTTCTCGAATTAGACCCTCCAGACCAAAGAAAGTTGTGGAGAATAGCCTCGATTTTGTGCAGCACACCAGAAGGGAAAGCAAGGATTGAGCACCAAAAATTCTGAATACCATATAAAACTGACCTGATTAGTTCAACTCTCCCAGCATAAGAGAGGGTGCAAGCTGTCCATGAGCGAACTTTGGCTGTCATTTTATCAATAATTGGACCATATTCTCTACTGAGCAACCTCTTTGTACCAAAGGAATGCCAAGGTACCTGATGGGGAGTGAACCTGAGATGAAACCCGAGGAGGCGAGAATAGTCTGTCTGGCAATATCAGTAACTCCACCCAGAAAAATGTTGCATTTTGAGGCATTGATGCAAAGCCCCGACATTTTACTAAACTCATTGATGATATCTTTCACACAATCAACCGATCTTTTGTCACCTTTGCAGAAAATGAACAGATCATCGGCAAAACCCAGGTGCGTAAGCCTCAATTTCCTGCATTTTGGATGGAATTTGAACCCGGGGGTGTTCTCAAGAGACTTAAGCATTCTAGCTAAGTATTCAGTAGCAATAACAAACAAATATGGCGAAAGTGGGTCGCCCTGTCTGATTCCCCACTTTCCCGGGAAGAAACCTTCAAGACTGCCATTTACATTAAGCGAGAAAGTTGCAGTCGACACACATGTACGAATCCAGCCAATGAGAGTTTGAGGGAAGTTGAAGGCTTTCAGAGCATTCTCAAGGAAGTTCCAGTTAAGAGATTCAAAAGCTTTATTGAAATCGATTTTAATCGCACACCGAGGAGAAATACCTGACCATGAGTAGTGCTTCAGCAAGTCATGACAAACGAGGACGTTGTGTCTGATAGAACGTCCCGGAATGAAAGCACCTTGCTTGTTGTCGATAAGACTCGGAAGAAGGATCTTAATCCTGTCAGCGAGGATCTTTGTAATGGCTTTATACAATGTGTTGCAGCAAGAGATTGGACGGAGATCATTGGCTTTTGAGGGATTGTCGGCCTTTGGAACAAGCGTGAGAATGGTATGATTTATCTGTCTGAGCAGCCTCCCCGAATGGAAAAAATCAATGACAGCTGCAGCAACCTCACGTCCCACAATACACCAGGATTTCTTGAAGAAGAAAGCATTAAAACCGTTGGGTCCTAGAGTTTTATAGTCAGCAATCGAAAAAATGGAATTCTTCACCTCAAGAGGAGTCACAGGCTTAGTAAGGTCAGGATGGGAGTTTGTGTGGATAATGGGTCCAAGGGTGGGGTAGACTGGGTTGAAAGGGGAGACTGGAGGGTCGAGGCCAATCAGGTATTGGAAGTGTTGGATGAGGGCTTTAGCAATGTCACGATGATCATGAATTCTCTTGCCTTGATTGTCGAGGAGGAAAGCAATAGAGTTCCGTAGGTTTCTGGATTTAAGGCGGTTGTGGAATAAAGCAGAGCAATGATCTCCATATTTAATCCAGTTGAGCTTGGCCTCCTGCTGAAGCATATCATTCAGCTCTTTCATATCAACATCCAACTCAGCAATGCAACTAGCCTCTTGCTGAAAAAGAGAGCCGTCAAAAGGGCTCAAGTGAGTCTTCTCTTGGATACTCTTAAGATTGATATTTCCACTGTCAATCTTTTTAATGAGGGACTCGATCCTAGATGATTTGAATCTGCGGAGATTAGATTTGATGATTTTTAGCTTGGCGCAGATCTTAAACATCTTACACCCCTCGAAATTGGTCGAATTCCAGGAACTAGAGTTGGTAGGGAGGAAGAGCTCATGGGAAGCCCATGCATTATTGAATCTGAAAGCGATGTTCTTACGATCTTTGGCGCCACCCATGTTCAGAATGATAGGGCAGTGGTTAGATCTGCCCTCAGTTGCAAAGTGGGCACTAGATCTCGGATACTTAATGAGCCAACAGTCATTACAGAGAGCCCTATCCATCTTGCACCAAATTCTTTGTCCAGTTCTGTTCTTGTTACTCCAAGTGTGCAGAGCGCCTCCAAATTTGAGGTCAAAGAGCCCTGTTTGTGCAAGAAGACGATTCAGCTCGGAAGTGTTTGGTGGCGCATGGCAGCCAACCTGACTAATCTTTTCCTGGTGATTAAGCACACAGTTAAAATCCCCGAGAACACACCAAGGCTCAGTGATTGTAGAGGAGAGGTTCATGAGGTCCTGCCATAGGGACTCCCGACTACGGGCATCATTATGGGCGTAGACAAAGGTGAGCAGAACTTGAGCATTAGTTTGCTTAGAGGTGACCAGGCAGTGAATCAATTGATCAGCGGTGGAGAGCGTAGTAATAGTGATGGAAGAGGTATCCCAGAAAATCCAAATTCGACCATTCAAAGCAGGAGGACAGTTTGAAGAATGAGACCATGAATTAAGGAAAGAGGAGACGGATTTGGGGCCGGATTCTAGTTTCAAGGAGCCCGACAATGGAGGCTTTGGATTCTTGAAGGAGATTCAAAACTGATTTTTGTCTATTAGGAGTATTGAGACCCCTAACATTCCAGCATATAGTTGAGAGGCTATCCATATAGAAACGGAGGGGTAGGGAAGCGTTCACTCCTCAAGCACGTGAACTCAATAGAGGGGGTAGAAGGGGTAGAAGGGTTGGCAAGGTTAGGGAGAATATCATAGGTATTGCGATCGTTAACACGAGGAGGAGGGATAGAAGGTCTGCAGAGGTAAGAACAGAAGAGGTTTGTTGTTGGGAATGTTGAGAGATAGAGGGAAGAGGAGCTTTTGTGGATGTTGTTGGCGGGGTTAAAGTCTCGATGGAAGGTGGGGGATGAGGAGGATGAGATGTGATGGTAGGGGCTGGTGGGGTAGCTACAGAAGAGCATGGCGAAGGAGTTTTAGCTGTGACATGCTGGGATACTGAGGGAGCAGCAAATGAGGTGGCAGCAGGAGGGGGAGGGGAATTTGTCTGCTGCATTCTACATTCATTAATCGCATGACCAAAAGCTAGGCAGTTGCTGCAATGAGGAGGCAACCAATCGTAGCACACCTCTTGAATGGTGATTTTGCCTCTTTCATTTATGAGCCTGATCGCTCTTTTCAAAGTGTCTCCCGCTGAGATTTCGATCAACATTCTCGCAAAGGAAATTCTTTCTTCAGAAGCTGTAATTTTTTCGATAAATAATGGTCTACCAATAGCTAAGCCAATTCTCTTGAACATTCGCTCAGACCAGAATTGCAACTTCAGACCGGGAAGAGAGACCCACACTGGGACAGATTGTAGGCAAGATTTATCCATAGTGATACCCTCATGCCATCTCTTGAGAAAAACGGGTCTGTTTCCCCCAAACATCCATGGACCACCCTTATGGATTTTCATCAAATCCTCTTCGCTAGAGAACCGAAAAATGAACAACCCGTTTTCGTTCAGCAAGATCTTTGGAGATTGAGTAACATCAGTCCATCTAGCCAAAACAAATCTCGGCATAGCCTTAAAGGGAACCTTTTCACCCAGCAGGGCGCCAACGAGAGAAAGCGACCAAGTATTGATCTGCTCAGCAATGTCATCCTTGGTCTAAGAAATGACTCCATCTTGATAACCTTCTTCGAATTGGAGTGGGGTAAGATTTTCAGATAGGCGATTACCTGCCACAACATCATTGTATGATGCTAAACCCCTCCTTAGGAGAGGGCCCTCGTTCTGCATATCTGCTCTGGGAACCCATTTCTTGTGGGTAAATCGCCTCTCCTGGACTCAAGGCAGAGGTCGACGCTTAGGAAGCTGGAGGAGAGGCGGAGGGTTAGGGATTAGAGGTGGAGGACCAAGAATACCATTAGAAACTGGGGCATTAGTTAACAGGGAGAGGGAGAGACTAGAGCAACCGGGGGTCTGACAACGACATCAATAGCAGGTTCACCCAATAAGCTGCAACTCGGAATCTCGGGTGAAGAGAGCGGCAGAACAACACTACAATTCAGGTGCTCAGTCAGAGAAGGGCACGCAAAAACCACGGCCTTGCCCTTTTGTTGAGCGGTCGGCGCGGGGAGAGGTTTTGCATTAGAAGGGGGAGCTGAGCAAGGAGGCAGAAGCTTGGCTGTAGTTCCGGTGGCGACATCGTCCAGATCCAGGAGAGACGCCGGGAGGGAGGTAGCGAAAGAGGTTGAATGAGAACGAAGAATGCGAAGATTCACAGATTTGATGGTCCCATCGGAGAACCTCTCAGGCGGCTCGTCTTCGTCGGAAGCGGAGGGAGAGGCAGGTTTAGTGGCGGGCTGGGTGGAGGAGGATGGTTTGGATTTGGGTTTAGGCTTCTTGGAAAGGGCTTTAGGCTTAGGTCTTGACTTGGAGGAGGAAGCGATCTGCGACGGCACGGGCTGGATAGTCTTACGCCGCCCCATGTTCTCCGACTCCGGCGGGAGGCCAAGAGTCGTGGCCCAAGACGGTGGCAAGGCGGCGGCTAGGGTTAACCAGTCCTAAGAGACGTTGTTTTTTTTACAGTGACTTTGAGAGAGAGTATCTTTTGCTTGTGAATAGAGATTGATAAGTCGTCCGATATGATTTCACCTATAATCAATTGACGATAACAGGATAATCTATAAGCTTATATATTATGTTTTATTTAGTCTTAGTTCTATGTGGTGTTATCCTCGATCAACACACTTGTACTCTTTCTATACCAATTTGTTAGTCTCATTTCAACTCAGCATATATACCGATATATGTTTTATATCGTTAATATCTCTAATTATATGTTAATAAAAATTATAATTTATAATAGTGTTAAAGTGCTTATTGAGACGAATTAAACAAGATCACATATGACTATATTTTTTCTTATATATTAGAAGAAATCTAGAAGATTCACTCACTTTGTGAATAGTGTCACAAATGGGACTAATATTTTGAAACGGAGAAACTGAGAAAGTATATATTTATATTAGGGATACTAAAAGTTTAACGTGTGATGTATTTTCTAGTCTAACAAGCTCTAGGGTTGGCAATGGAAAAGTAAATTTTTCTTTCTTGACACGAGGACGAGGACGAGAAATTTAAATGGAGAAGGGAGCGGAGATAGGAAATCACGTTGAGTTGGTAAATAATCTTTCTGTACATTTGTATTAGGAAAATGACCCCTTTAAAAACTAATTAATCGTCTATCTCAAGGGAAAAGGAGAAACCCTCATGGATTAGTTTTCTTTAATAATTAGTTTTTCTAATTAAAAAGTTTGAAGGAGTCATTGAAACACATTCTCTTTGGAAAAACATCTATTCTCTAAGTGGGATAGGAAAAAGGATATGGATCTTCAATTCGCTAGACGTCCTACCCCGATCATGTCGATCCCCGCTTCCGTCTCTGTCGAGAATCCCTTTCCCTGCTCTTTTTTGTAATGTCAATTTATTATAATTTTTTAATATACGACAGTTTGAAGTAAATTATATTAATAGATTTATATATAAAATTATTATTTTTAAATAAAATATATATTAAAACAGGAATTGGACAGAGTTATTATTTAAATAAAAATGGACAAATCAAATTTAATAAATCTACCATGAACTCTCTAAGCTAGATCGATAATTTCCACTAACAATGTTTTAATAAATTAGTTTTTTTTAACTCAATTTTTTTTTGTCAATATTAAACTTTATAAATAAAACTTATAATATTTTTTTTTTATTTCTTAATAATTATAGGATGATACTCCCTTCGTCCCTTATTGATCTTCTCATTTGCTTTTGACACATTTGTCGAGACACGTTTTGTAACGTTAATATCTTTAAATATACGATGATAAAAAATTTAATTTTTTTATATTGTCAAAGTACTCATCTTCATCCAGAACATCATCAATACCGAGAATATGCCTTTTCCCTTGTGCAACTGCACGCCATCTAGGATCAACATTGTCTACGATATAGAAAATTTGCTTAGCTTGTGACGCTAGAATGAATGGCTCGTCACTCTCACTTAATCGGTCAAAGTTTACCAATGTTAAACCCGGGTAAATATCATCTTGTTTCACCCCATTATGGTTGTTGGCCCACTTGCACCGGAAAACAGGAATCACAAAACTGTTGTAATCAAGCTCCCATATTTCTTCGATTACACCGTAATACGATTGTGTCGCATCAACCGGTCTTTTATCCTTAGCGCTTGCATAGACCCTAGATGATGCAACAACCTTCACTCCACTATTCTGCACCACACTCTTTTCATCTTGTCTTGACGTGTAGAATGTGAACCCATTGATATCATACCCTTCATAAGACCGAACACATAGACGAGGACCTCGAGCTAACCACTTGACTGTATCAGAAACATCATGCCCTTTCTTTAGTTCCGCAGCTACTTCCTTCTTAAACCAATCAACGAATGAGCGATTATGTTCCCGCATCAATGCCCTTTCATTAAATTTAGGATTATTATGTTGCAATTCAAGCACATGCTTATCTACGTAAGGACTGACCTCTGTAAGATGCTGCAACACACAAAGATGTGCCTTATTCTTCCTTTCAGAAGGAGGCGAGATTATTTTTTTACCAATTACTCCCATCCCTTCAAGCCTCCCTACATGACGAGATTTCGGAAGGCCTATTGGCTCAAGCCTCGACAAAAATTCAGCTACGTATTCACATATCTCTTCATGAAAGATTCCCCGAATTATACTACCCTCTGGATTCGCCGGATTCTTTGCTTTGTCTTTTAAAGACCCAAAATATCTCTCAAAGGGATACATCCATCTTAAGAACACCGGGCCACATAACTTGATTTCTCGCACTAAATGGACAATTAAATGCACCATTATATCAAAGAAAGAGGGCGGAAAGTACATTTCAAATCGACACAAAGTTTCAACGATATCATCTTGCAGACTATCCAGTTTCTCTGGATCAATCACCTTAGCACATATCGAACTGAAAAACACACATAGTTTTGTTATAACATGCCTCACGTGTTTCGGCAATATCCCACGAAGTGCAATTGGCAAGAAAACATTAAGCAGTACATGACAATCATGAGACTTCATACCGATCAACCTCAGGTCTGAGAGAGAAACTAGACGTTTTACATTAGATGAATATCCCGATGGCACCTTAATGCCATGTAAGCACTCGCAAAACGTCTTTTTCTCCTTTCTTGACATTGTGTAACACGCCGGAGGAAGAAAAGTCCTTTTACCATCCTTTTTTTTCACGGGCCACAAATCTGGACGCATATTCCTCTCTTTCATATCTTTCCGAACTTTCTTATTGTCCTTAGTCCTTCCGGGAATGTGTAGCAAAGTCCCAATAATAGCATCACACACATTTTTTTCAATGTGCATCACATCGAGACAATGACGAACCGACAAATCTTTCCAATAAGGAAGATCCCATAGTGAAGATACTTTCTTCCATAAAACACCCTTTTTAGACTTGGGCTTGATGAACTTGCCATATTTGGTTTCAACATTTTTAATACGTTCATAAACCTGCGATCCCGTTAAAGGTGCACGAGCCACTCCTTCCTCGGTGTGACCATTGAACTCTTTCTTCTTCTTACGATAAGGGTGATACCGACTAAGGAACTTCCTGTACTTTACAAACACATTTTTCTTGTAATGTTTCAAGTATGTGGGTTCCATGTCTTCTTCACATATTGGGCATGCTTGTTCTCCTTTGGTTTTGTACCCAGACAAGTTTCCATATGCTGGAAAATCATTTATGGTACAAAAAACCATAGCTCGCAGTGTGAAGTCTGAGTTGGTGTGTGCATCGTACATTGAAACACCTTCATTCCACAATAATTTCAAATCCTCTATGAGTGGCGCTAGATACACATCTATGTCATTTCCAGGTTGCTTAGGCCCCGAGATGAGGAGTGATAACATGATATTCTTGCGCTTCATACACAACCATGGAGGAAGATTATAAATCGCAAGAAGAACCGGCCATGTGCTGTGCTGAGTGCTTAGAGTGCCATAAGGATTCACACCATCTGTACACAGAGCAAGTCTCAGATTTCTAACCTCCTTGCCAAATTCAGGATATTTCTTATCGATATTTCTCCATTGAGGAGAATCAGCAGGATGTCTAAGGAGTCCATCTTTCTTCCTCCCTTCTGCATGCCATCTCAGATTTTTTGCTTGTTTCTTTAATGAAAACAAACGCTTAAATCTATCTATGATTGGAAGATACCACATAACTTTAGCCGGCGGCCCCTTCTTAGCGGAATTTACCCCTTTACGCTTGTAATGAGATACACCGCACTTTGGACACTCATCCAAATTTTCATGGTCTTTTCTGTAAAGAACACAATCGTTTGGACAAGCATCTATTTTGACAACCTCTAAGCCAAAGGGACACATCACTTTCCTGGCATAATAGGTAGAGGTGGGCAACTCATTGCCTTCCGGCAAAACTTCACTTAACCACTCCAATAAGGTCGTGAAACTCGAATCAGTCCAGCCACTCTTCGATTTCAAGTTGTATAGCACTGACAAAGCTTCTAACTTGGTAAATTTTGTACACCCAGGATACAAAGGCGTCTCAGCAGCCTTTGTTAGTTGTTCTAACACCTTAGGTCGTTCATCCAAGCGATCTCTCACCCCATCCATCATCTCATTCATTTCATCCTCTTGCTCATCATCATCATCATCATCCATCTCATAATTCTCAGAAATGTTATCATCACTCTCATCACTGTCTACCTGAAGATCAAATTCGTTTACACTAGAACTTGGACGATCAGGTATTTTCTCTCCATGCCAAAACCAAACATGATAATCTTGCTTAAACCCACGATGAAATAAATGATCCTCAATCTCATCAATGTCTGCTAACCTCCTTACATTGTTACAATCACGACAGGGACAATAGATTTTTTCGGCTTTTGTACTCTGTTGGTTGGCTAAAGCACATCTAATAAACTCCCCAACCCCACTCAAATATTCAGCTGTAGTATGATCATCGTACATCCAACGACGACTCATTTCTAATAACAGAAGAAAACTGTAGAAAGACCAATACATACATAACATTGAAAACACTCATTGAAATAAAATATAATTATTTGGATATCTAGCTAACAAAACAATATCTCATGCAAAACTCATTAAAATCACTCATCGACATATTTCATTTGTTTTCCTACAATTTTTATCAAGTCATGCTAAAAAGTCACAAGATTAAGTTTAGTTATATGAATTGACTATATGGACAAGAGGTAGAGTATAGTCCTAAACATACATGAAAGGTATTAACAAGAACTAGTAAAACTACCAAGTACTATATGTTCCAATATATAGTCATAATCTATTGGAGTGCATGTAAATTTTCTACTAGGCATTTTACCAAACACTTGGAGTGCATCAAAATTTCTTAAAGAATCAAAACAACATAATCAAACAAAATTCCACCAAATAAGGGACTAATCACCCACAAGAGCAAAAATCAACCATTCATACCACAAAAGGAATCAACTCTTGCACATCAAAATCCGAAAACAATTTGCGAAGGAGGAAGTTACCTCAATGACTTCAAGGACGAAAGCTAGAGGAGGAGGAGGAGACGAGAAGGAGCAGTTGACGACAATGCGAGGAGAGTTGGAAGACGAGTTCGACGAAATCAAAACTGTGCCGGCAATGAAATCTTTACAGTTAAGCATCTTGAAATGGAATTAAAGCAAAATGAGGGAGGAGAGGCGAAGAGAAGGAAGGAACCTTAATGAATGCCGAGGTGAGAGTAGAGCGTCGTCGGCGTTTTTGAGGTATCTGTATCACAAATAAGCCCTGCTACATATAAAGATTACAAATTCGCCATTTTTAAAATAGTTAATTAAGTACTCCGTAAATTTGTTTGGATTCGATCTTGCTTAAGTTACTTATACAATCCTGTTTCATCACACTGTACTGAGTAGTGATACTTAACTTCAACCTAATAGTGTTAAAGTGCTTATTGAGACGAATTAAACAACATCACATATGACTATATTTTTTCTTATATATTAGAAGAAATCTAGAAGATTCACTCACTTTGTGAATAGTGTCACAAATGGGACTAATATTTTGAAACGGAGAAACTGAGAAAGTATATATTTATATTAGGGATACTAAAAGTTTAACGTGTGATGTATTTTCTAGTCTAACAAGCTCTAGGGTTGGCAATGGAAAAGTAAATTTTTCTTTCTTGACACGAGGACGAGGACGAGAAATTTAAATGGAGAAGGGAGCGGAGATAGGAAATCACGTTGAGTTGGTAAATAATCTTTCTGTACATTTGTATTAGGAAAATGACCCCTTTAAAAACTAATTAATCGTCTATCTCAAGGGAAAAGGAGAAACCCTCATGGATTAGTTTTCTTTAATAATTAGTTTTTCTAATTAAAAAGTTTGAAGGAGTCATTGAAACACATTCTCTTTGGAAAAACATCTATTCTCTAAGTGGGATAGGAAAAAGGATATGGATCTTCAATTCGCTAGACGTCCTACCCCGATCATGTCGATCCCCGCTTCCGTCTCTGTCGAGAATCCCTTTCCCTGCTCTTTTTTGTAATGTCAATTTATTATAATTTTTTAATATACGACAGTTTGAAGTAAATTATATTAATAGATTTATATATAAAATTATTATTTTTAAATAAAATATATATTAAAACAGGAATTGGACAGAGTTATTATTTAAATAAAAATGGACAAATCAAATTTAATAAATCTACCATGAACTCTCTAAGCTAGATCGATAATTTCCACTAACAATGTTTTAATAAATTAGTTTTTTTTAACTCAATTTTTTTTTGTCAATATTAAACTTTATAAATAAAACTTATAATATTTTTTTTTTATTTCTTAATAATTATAGGATGATACTCCCTTCGTCCCTTATTGATCTTCTCATTTGCTTTTGACACATTTGTCGAGACACGTTTTGTAACGTTAATATCTTTAAATATACGATGATAAAAAATTTAATTTTTTTATATTGTCAAAGTACTCATCTTCATCCAGAACATCATCAATACCGAGAATATGCCTTTTCCCTTGTGCAACTGCACGCCATCTAGGATCAACATTGTCTACGATATAGAAAATTTGCTTAGCTTGTGACGCTAGAATGAATGGCTCGTCACTCTCACTTAATCGGTCAAAGTTTACCAATGTTAAACCCGGGTAAATATCATCTTGTTTCACCCCATTATGGTTGTTGGCCCACTTGCACCGGAAAACAGGAATCACAAAACTGTTGTAATCAAGCTCCCATATTTCTTCGATTACACCGTAATACGATTGTGTCGCATCAACCGGTCTTTTATCCTTAGCGCTTGCATAGACCCTAGATGATGCAACAACCTTCACTCCACTATTCTGCACCACACTCTTTTCATCTTGTCTTGACGTGTAGAATGTGAACCCATTGATATCATACCCTTCATAAGACCGAACACATAGACGAGGACCTCGAGCTAACCACTTGACTGTATCAGAAACATCATGCCCTTTCTTTAGTTCCGCAGCTACTTCCTTCTTAAACCAATCAACGAATGAGCGATTATGTTCCCGCATCAATGCCCTTTCATTAAATTTAGGATTATTATGTTGCAATTCAAGCACATGCTTATCTACGTAAGGACTGACCTCTGTAAGATGCTGCAACACACAAAGATGTGCCTTATTCTTCCTTTCAGAAGGAGGCGAGATTATTTTTTTACCAATTACTCCCATCCCTTCAAGCCTCCCTACATGACGAGATTTCGGAAGGCCTATTGGCTCAAGCCTCGACAAAAATTCAGCTACGTATTCACATATCTCTTCATGAAAGATTCCCCGAATTATACTACCCTCTGGATTCGCCGGATTCTTTGCTTTGTCTTTTAAAGACCCAAAATATCTCTCAAAGGGATACATCCATCTTAAGAACACCGGGCCACATAACTTGATTTCTCGCACTAAATGGACAATTAAATGCACCATTATATCAAAGAAAGAGGGCGGAAAGTACATTTCAAATCGACACAAAGTTTCAACGATATCATCTTGCAGACTATCCAGTTTCTCTGGATCAATCACCTTAGCACATATCGAACTGAAAAACACACATAGTTTTGTTATAACATGCCTCACGTGTTTCGGCAATATCCCACGAAGTGCAATTGGCAAGAAAACATTAAGCAGTACATGACAATCATGAGACTTCATACCGATCAACCTCAGGTCTGAGAGAGAAACTAGACGTTTTACATTAGATGAATATCCCGATGGCACCTTAATGCCATGTAAGCACTCGCAAAACGTCTTTTTCTCCTTTCTTGACATTGTGTAACACGCCGGAGGAAGAAAAGTCCTTTTACCATCCTTTTTTTTCACGGGCCACAAATCTGGACGCATATTCCTCTCTTTCATATCTTTCCGAACTTTCTTATTGTCCTTAGTCCTTCCGGGAATGTGTAGCAAAGTCCCAATAATAGCATCACACACATTTTTTTCAATGTGCATCACATCGAGACAATGACGAACCGACAAATCTTTCCAATAAGGAAGATCCCATAGTGAAGATACTTTCTTCCATAAAACACCCTTTTTAGACTTGGGCTTGATGAACTTGCCATATTTGGTTTCAACATTTTTAATACGTTCATAAACCTGCGATCCCGTTAAAGGTGCACGAGCCACTCCTTCCTCGGTGTGACCATTGAACTCTTTCTTCTTCTTACGATAAGGGTGATACCGACTAAGGAACTTCCTGTACTTTACAAACACATTTTTCTTGTAATGTTTCAAGTATGTGGGTTCCATGTCTTCTTCACATATTGGGCATGCTTGTTCTCCTTTGGTTTTGTACCCAGACAAGTTTCCATATGCTGGAAAATCATTTATGGTACAAAAAACCATAGCTCGCAGTGTGAAGTCTGAGTTGGTGTGTGCATCGTACATTGAAACACCTTCATTCCACAATAATTTCAAATCCTCTATGAGTGGCGCTAGATACACATCTATGTCATTTCCAGGTTGCTTAGGCCCCGAGATGAGGAGTGATAACATGATATTCTTGCGCTTCATACACAACCATGGAGGAAGATTATAAATCGCAAGAAGAACCGGCCATGTGTTGTGCTGAGTGCTTAGAGTGCCATAAGGATTCACACCATCTGTACACAGAGCAAGTCTCAGATTTCTAACCTCCTTGCCAAATTCAGGATATTTCTTATCGATATTTCTCCATTGAGGAGAATCAGCAGGATGTCTAAGGAGTCCATCTTTCTTCCTCCCTTCTGCATGCCATCTCAGATTTTTTGCTTGTTTCTTTAATGAAAACAAACGCTTAAATCTATCTATGATTGGAAGATACCACATAACTTTAGCCGGCGGCCCCTTCTTAGCGGAATTTACCCCTTTACGCTTGTAATGAGATACACCGCACTTTGGACACTCATCCAAATTTTCATGGTCTTTTCTGTAAAGAACACAATCGTTTGGACAAGCATCTATTTTGACAACCTCTAAGCCAAAGGGACACATCACTTTCCTGGCATAATAGGTAGAGGTGGGCAACTCATTGCCTTCCGGCAAAACTTCACTTAACCACTCCAATAAGGTCGTGAAACTCGAATCAGTCCAGCCACTCTTCGATTTCAAGTTGTATAGCACTGACAAAGCTTCTAACTTGGTAAATTTTGTACACCCAGGATACAAAGGCGTCTCAGCAGCCTTTGTTAGTTGTTCTAACACCTTAGGTCGTTCATCCAAGCGATCTCTCACCCCATCCATCATCTCATTCATTTCATCCTCTTGCTCATCATCATCATCATCATCCATCTCATAATTCTCAGAAATGTTATCATCACTCTCATCACTGTCTACCTGAAGATCAAATTCGTTTACACTAGAACTTGGACGATCAGGTATTTTCTCTCCATGCCAAAACCAAACATGATAATCTTGCTTAAACCCACGATGAAATAAATGATCCTCAATCTCATCAATGTCTGCTAACCTCCTTACATTGTTACAATCACGACAGGGACAATAGATTTTTTCGGCTTTTGTACTCTGTTGGTTGGCTAAAGCACATCTAATAAACTCCCCAACCCCACTCAAATATTCAGCTGTAGTATGATCATCGTACATCCAACGACGACTCATTTCTAATAACAGAAGAAAACTGTAGAAAGACCAATACATACATAACATTGAAAACACTCATTGAAATAAAATATAATTATTTGGATATCTAGCTAACAAAACAATATCTCATGCAAAACTCATTAAAATCACTCATCGACATATTTCATTTGTTTTCCTACAATTTTTATCAAGTCATGCTAAAAAGTCACAAGATTAAGTTTAGTTATATGAATTGACTATATGGACAAGAGGTAGAGTATAGTCCTAAACATACATGAAAGGTATTAACAAGAACTAGTAAAACTACCAAGTACTATATGTTCCAATATATAGTCATAATCTATTGGAGTGCATGTAAATTTTCTACTAGGCATTTTACCAAACACTTGGAGTGCATCAAAATTTCTTAAAGAATCAAAACAACATAATCAAACAAAATTCCACCAAATAAGGGACTAATCACCCACAAGAGCAAAAATCAACCATTCATACCACAAAAGGAATCAACTCTTGCACATCAAAATCCGAAAACAATTTGCGAAGGAGGAAGTTACCTCAATGACTTCAAGGACGAAAGCTAGAGGAGGAGGAGGAGACGAGAAGGAGCAGTTGACGACAATGCGAGGAGAGTTGGAAGACGAGTTCGACGAAATCAAAACTGTGCCGGCAATGAAATCTTTACAGTTAAGCATCTTGAAATGGAATTAAAGCAAAATGAGGGAGGAGAGGCGAAGAGAAGGAAGGAACCTTAATGAATGCCGAGGTGAGAGTAGAGCGTCGTCGGCGTTTTTGAGGTATCTGTATCACAAATAAGCCCTGCTACATATAAAGATTACAAATTCGCCATTTTTAAAATAGTTAATTAAGTACTCCGTAAATTTGTTTGGATTCGATCTTGCTTAAGTTACTTATACAATCCTGTTTCATCACACTGTACTGAGTAGTGATACTTAACTTCAACCTAAGCAAGCAATCAACTTGTTTCTAAATTCTCCTAACAAATTAAGTCAATAAAACAAATAAAGGCATTTGTTTCCACAACCAATTCAAATTGCAGTCTCCATATCAAAAGATAAAAAGTAGCAGCATCTTCTCCTCGAGTTGAAAGACCAACAACTTCTTCTCCAAAGTGAAGAAGCTGCTTGAATTCTTTATCTAGCTAACAAAACAATATCTCATGCAAAACTCATTAAAATCACTCATCGACATATTTCATTTGTTTTCCTACAATTTTTATCAAGTCATGCTAAAAAGTGACAAAATTAAGTTTAGTTATATGAATTGACTATATAGACAAGAGGTAGAGCATAATCCTAAACATACATGAAAGGTATTAACAAGAACTAGTAAAATTGACAAGATTAAGATTAAATTTTCGTTTAGGCATTTTACCGAACACTTGGAGTGCATCAAAATTTCCTAAAGAACCAAAACAACATAATCAATCAAAATTCCACCAAATAAGGGACTAATCACCCACAACAACAAAAATCAACCATTCATACCACAAAAGGAATCAACTCCTGCACATCAAAATCCGAAAACAATTTGCGAAGGAGGAAGTTTCACCTACCTCGATGACTCGAAGGACGAAAGCTGGAGGAGGAGGAGGAGACGAGGAGGAGCAGTCGACGAGTTCGACAGTGAGGCGTGGAGGAAGCGGCGAGTTGGCGGAGGCGGCGAGGAGGAGGCGCAGTCGACTGAATTGAAAACGAGCAAATGAAGAAAGCAGTCTGCCCGCCTAACTTAATTAGAAGCAGTTGAGGCGGGCGCATATTGCCCGCCTCTAATTGTTTTTAAGCATCTGTTGAGGCGGGCGCATGACTGCCCGCCTCTAATTGTTTTTAAGCATCTGTTGAGGCGGGCGCATGACTGCCCGCCTCTAATCTATGTTATATTTTGAGGCGGGCGCCTTACTGCCCGCCTCTAATCGCTTTGTCGCATCATTTGAGGCGGGCGTCTTACTGCCCGCCTCTAATGTTTGGGCTCTGTTGAGGCGGGCGCCTTACTGACCGCCTCAACAAGTCAAAAACACAAATATTATTTGAGGCGAACGGATATTTGCCCGCCTCTAAAGTACCTGTTGCAGCGAACGAAACGACTGACCGCCTCAACAGATAGTAGAATAAGACTTTTTGCGTCGGTTTTTAAGGTGACCGCCTCAACAGGGGGGCTGCAACAGGTGTTTTTTCTACTAGTGGACGAAGCAAACGATATCTCGTATGCCTATATTTATTTCTATATATCGGAAGAAAACGAGAAGATTCTCTCGGTTTGTGAATAGTGTTGAAAAAGCAAACGGACCTTATATTAAGAGACGGATGAAGTATATTACTAACCTTATATAGTGAAATTATTTGTAATTATGTGTGTCAAAGATCACACAATAAACAACTTAAAAAGAAAAGAAATTACATTAAACCACACAATAAAAAACTTAAAAAGAAAAGAAATTACATTAAACATGTAATGGATAGTTTTACTAGATAGGGAGCAATGTAAATAGTTTCATTTTCTCTTAAGTTATCTATCTATTGACCAAAATACTTTACATGAAGTCATACATACTGTATACGTAAATTTGTAATAGACGATAGACACCTCACTCTGTTCGTTTGCCCACTACCCTCTTCAATTCCCTAGCCACTCATTCTTGATTTCTTTCCCACATTAATCCCTTTCTTTTAGGCAATGACTATATGCACACGATTTTTTTCCTAAATGTACGCGAATATGTGCGCATAACTTGTGCGCACAAGATTTTACACTGTAAAGATTTGTGAGCGTGTGTTCTGCGCACAGATTCAAGTGCATTTAGGGAAAAAATCGCGTGCATATAGGTCGGACGTTCTTTTATTATTAAAAATAAGTAAATACACAGTAACTACTTTTCTAAAGAAAAACACAACCACTCCGTATAGATCAATAAATAACGAAGAGGCTATTTGCACTCGGATTTGACGGAAAATCAGGTCGAATGACCATTTCGATTTTCCGGCGAACCCAAGATCCGCGCGGAGGCAGGCTTCGCGCGGAGTTCGATTTCCGGTGGAAAGTGGGCGGATTGTCGATCCGTCCGTGTGGAATGAAAAGCGGTTAAAGAAAGGTTTAACGGGTAATTTTTGAAAATTTTGAACCGGTTTAGAAAATATTGGACCGGTTTATATGAAAGTGAACCGGTTTAGAACTATTTTAATTTGTTCATGAGTTTTGGTTGAAAACGAAACCGGTTTAAAGAAGAAATTGGTTCGGTGACCAAGGATCAGTGGGTGGGTTTTCCATCCGACAGGTTGGCGGGTTATAATACCGCCAACGGGAATGGGAATTCAACCGTCGGGCGGATGGTAAATCCGCCAGGTGTGATTGATTATGTCTTGACAATTCTGTAGTGGTATGTCAAATCGATGGAGGATATGTCAGTATGGCAGATCGTAAATCCGTCCGCATAAAATGAATTCTGAAGCTGTGTTTATATAGACGGGGTTGAAAAGTGAAATCTTCACCCCCGACATTTTATCCACTAAATCTTATACAAGAAAGCTTATTTTAGAAGAAAGGTTTTTCTCTCCTGAATACTGGAAACGAAGAGAAGTTCGCAAGAAATATGGTAAGAATACATATATTTGTACAATTACAGTTTATGCTAGAAAAATGGATATTATTGTTTGTTATAGTATATGTTGTACATCAATGAATTTGATGTACCCGTAGGTAATCGGAGTAGTTATATTAGAGTGTATAATAAATACGGATAGAATGGTCGTTAGTAGTATTGTTTTGTTTTGATGCGTTGCGTATATCTATAATTGTTGCACGTATGAGTATTTTAACAAAAATAAAGTATTGACTTGATAGGAAGATTTCACCAGTATTTTTGAAAACAATTATGCATGGACTGATAGAGAAGAGATGTTAGAGTGGGCGAAAGAACTTGGCAGAATGCACAAGATGGTCCTAAATACATTTAATTCAGGAGTTGGATATGTTAAGTTAACATGTGAGAAATATGGGTGTCGTAGAGGAGTTTTACAAAATCTCACTCGTAAAGTTCGGTCAAAAAAGAGTAATTGTCCTTTTTACCTCCACTGTAACTATCGGGACAATGTGTGGACATTGAGAGTTGTTTGTGGCCAGCACAATCACCCTCTTCCAGAGAATCTTAAGGGGCATGCGTATATAGGAAGACTGAAGGAGAGACAAAAAGCAGATGTAATGTCGCTTGTAAAGGCTCATGTGAGGCCGGCGAGCACAGGTATGTATTTGAAATGTAGGGAGGAGACAGACGAAGGAGTGTATACAACATCAAAGAAGCAAATACATAATATTACGTACAACTATCATCGTGAAGAAACGAGGGGAAAGGATGTAGTTGTTTTTACACGCGACTATTTGGTGGACAAGGGTTATATGGTAAGATCTCGGCCTGTGTCAGACAGCAAACCCATAGTACAGGATTTTTTTTTGGGCAAACCCAAAGTCGTTGTACTTGCTGAGCTTATTTCCATATGTCATCGTCATGGACTGTACTTACAAGATGAACAAGTAGGTTAACTTCATACACGTGATTAAATTTTTAGTTAGTTGTCTGCGTAAGCGTACACTAAAGTCGGTTAAAATGTAGGTATAATATGGCATTGATGGAGATTGTCGGCTTTACATGTACGGGTCAGACGTTCAATATCGCGTTCTCATTCATGGCCAGAGAGAACTTTGATCATTATAGATGGACGCTTATGATTATAAAGGAAATGTATGATCACATTGGGAAGAGTCCTGAAGCGATAGTGACAGACCGTGATCTAGCGGAGATAAAGGCTGTGGAGGAAGTATTTCCCGAGGCTAAACATCTATTTTGTTGGTTTCATATAGTCTGCAACTGCAAGGCGTTTGTAAAAACACTTACAAAGAACCACGGTTTAGCGGAGAAGTTCGGAAATAGATGTTTGGCGTTGTTCAACTCCAAGTCTATTGAAACATACAATACTCGCTTTGTCATAATGAAGAAAGATTTTTCAGGATTTTCCCCCTATGTGATTGAAACATGGTTGCCACTTTACAAGGAGCATATTGTAAGGGCGTGGACTGACAATATATTTCATCTGCTTACGAGGACGACTAATAGGTAATGCGATATTCTAGAATAATGTAAATTTGTGTACTGGATTTACGATATTTGTTTGTTTGTATGTGGTGTTTTTGTAGGGTTGAGGGTGCTCACTCGAGGCTTAAAGATTTCATTGATAATAATGTGGCGTCCTTTCACCTCATAGCAAAGAAGGTCCACTCTTTGGTGGAGTCACAGATTGACGAGATCCAAAGGAAAATGGAGATGGATGTGAATACAAGACCATGTCAAATAATTGCTATGCCCCCAAGTAGGTATATATTATTTGTGCAGCTTGTGAACAAGGTTTCAGTGAGTTGTTTGCATATCCTTTTGGAGACAATGGAGAGAGTGGAGAACCCCTCGAAGGGATCCGAGCCATTTGTGTGCAATGACAGATGGTGGAGGAATGTACGGGGATCTTCCTTGTGCTCAAGATTTGTATATGTACATGTTAATGGGGATTCCAATCCCTTTGGATCAAATTCACGACTTCTGGAAACAAATAGTGTGGAGAACGCCGCCGCAAGGGTACACAATTCCGGCTGACATGGAATTAATAAGTGGTGGACGAGGAAGGTTTTTGCAAGAGCCCCCATCGGGTTACAATAAACCGAAAGGTAGGCCGCGGGGGACGCAGCCTGAGAGAAGGGACCAGACTTGGTATGAGCATGTAGTCGATGGACATCATATACGCGACCACATCCGTAGAAATAGAAGCTCAAGACGAAGGGCTTTTATGGAAGAAGATGACGAATCTGCTGAGGAGGAAGATGCTGATTTCGATCAAGACAGGCAGTCAAGGCGTACACAAATTGACTATGATAGAGTATTTGGCGTGAACCAGGTGGATGCTTTTTTGTTCCAATACATAACGAATTATAGAAGCGTTATGGGAGACGGTCATTGCGGGTATCGATCCCTAGCATGGCTATTGGGTCTGGAAGCGGAGGATGCATGGAAAGAAGTGCGAGCTGCGATGGTCGCAGAGGCACAACAGAACTATCAACTGTACTGCAACATTGGGCCGTCATTCCTTACGATTAACCAAGTGATATATCAGATGAATTTCTATGGTCAATGTGCTAATCGAGAGTTTTGGATGGAGATGTCGTTCTGTGGATTCATAGCTGCAAGTGCTGTTCAAAAAGTCATTGTTCTTTTATCATGGGGTGGTTCACATACTACGCTCCCATTCTACTCTATGGGTAACCCGGTCGGCCCGGCAGACGTCATCGCGATTGCGTTGGTGGGAAATCACGATCATTATATTCCGGTAAGCGTCATTAATTATAGAAAAAATTACTTTGATTAAGTATAATATTTACACTCAATTATGAATTATGTGTGCAGATACGGTTAGCGCCAGATTCTCCACTGCCGCCGATTCTTGTAAATTGGAGGGATTACCATCATTCAAGTGTTGATGGGTGGGAAGTTCAATTTCAAAACCGAATTAGTCATTTCCAACATCTACGACAACAGAATGGAAGAGGGTTTGCATGATAATTGTGGGACGCAAGTAAACTGTAATATTGACATTTTAAATGTAGCAGGACCGCAGTTATTGGTCACATGTTTAAGAAAAACTTGTTTATTTAGGAAACAACAGCCAACAACGTATTGTAAAGTACAACGAGGGAAAAACACATAACAAACATTTTAAAAACGACTTAGACAACTACAACATCAACTTCTGTTACTCCTAGAGGAGGTTATAGTGTAATGGCCACCTTCTGTTGCTGGTCGAGTTAGCTCACGCGAGAAGAACAAAACAAGTAAAAAAACGAGGAGAACAGTAACAAGCCTAAAATAACTGATTTGCGTAGTTGCAGGTTGGTGTCCCTTTGGGGGGCAAAGGTCACTCTCCGATTGACGGTGTGTCTCAACCTCATGTAAAACAGTGTTACCAAATTGCAGTTGTTGTTCTTCATATGCATTCTTATACCAGTCCAGCTCGTACTTCATATCTTCGATATGTTGCGAAGCTTATTTGTGGCTTTGTTTAGCGGCATCTAAACGCATAGTAAGTATTTTGACTTGATCGGGCAAACTACAATACTGCAATAATGAAAAAAAAAATTAAAACAAGGGACAAAATGCCTAGAAATTTAAAACAAAGTAAGTACTGAAATTAATACCGCCAAATACTCGTAAAACATGTCTGGTTCTAGGAACGATGTGGCGGAGCTGTTTGATGCTTGGCTGACCATTTGTCTCGGATTGAATGTGGAGGGGTAGGTTTAGAAGATGAGATTTTTTGATGTGGAAAACAAGCGTAGGTGAAGTATATATAGGCTGGGAGAACAGGCCAGCGAATATAAGAACCGTTGGTCAAGGGTCTGGCGGATCGTTGATCCGCCGGGTCACGAGAAACCACTAGGGTTTTTACGGAGGAGGCTGAATCGGCGGCGGCGGATCGTATATCCGCCGTCATGAAAATTTGTCACCGTCGGATCAAAGATCCGCGCGCAGAGTTAAAAATATTAAAAAAATTCCAAACAACATCTGTATTGACTGAAAGATGAAGAAACGTGGAATTAAAACCAGTAACGACATTTTATATTGAAACGTAGTACGATTAAATTACAACTTTTAAAGTGGCGTACACAACTAGTAATTAAAATATTACAATACATCTTTAGTACCTATGCAAGATAGTCTATCATCATAATTCCATCAGCGTCATAGAAACATTCCAGAAAGTAGGAGTTCCGTGTCAGGGTAGGTCGTTACATAATTTTGTTCCCAAAAAACCTCAGACGCATAATCATGTTCATTAGTTTTTGGAATAAACCGGAAGAACCCGAAGTCCTGCTTTGCAAGGAGAGTGCCCACAAAATCAGGAGGTCCTCCTACGCGGTTTGGCTCCGCAATGGCAGTGATTTCCAATGTTCTTGTTCCAAGGACATAGACGGTCTTATCCGGAACCTCTTCAAGAAAAACAACAAATTTATCAGTTTTAGAAAGAGGAAACGTGAATCTCCTGTTCATATTATACACCGAACATGTGTGATCGTCCTTAAGGTGCATGTACAACTCGTTCGGAGAGCCTAAAAAGATACAATCTTCGTAAGGGCAAGTGTACTTCTCCTACAAATCATAACAACGTTGTTAAATAAATAATACTTGTATACGAAAACTTAATATTATATGGTAAATGTTGTATACCGTTGGATACCCGTTGCTCATTAAACCTTCGATCTCCATTTGTTTAAATTTCGGTGGTTGTGTAGGAGGATGTGTGCATTGCAAACGGTTGTATTTATAGGTGCACATTTTTACCCAATGTAAATAGTGGACGGATTAAGGATCCGTCAGGACCACCAGATGATATATCCGCCCGTGCGGACGTAAATCCTTCGGACCCATTAATGAGTCTATGACACGATCTTGGGTGGATTCACGACCCGCCCGGATTATTGATCCGGCAGATCAATAATCCGTTGAGGGGTCGAATCGGTTTACTAAGGGTTTGTTTGGTTATGAGGTGTTTATTGTTTATAAACTGTTTTTTTTGGAAAAACAGGTTTTTCAAATTTGAAATATGTGAGAGATTGAAATTTGTGCATGGTTGAAAACAAACAGTTTTTGGTTTATAAATGGTTTATAAACCATTGTCAAACAAACCCTAATTGAAATAGGAAAACAACGTCTATCGATATTTAATACGTACGATCATAGGAAGTTGAATTACATGCTACATTACACAATCGTAACGTTTTTAACAGCACTAGTATCTGCTAGAATACCCACATCCAGAGCTTCCTTCATAAGCGTTAGAGTACCCTGCTTGATCGTCTGCCTCATAATGAGTTGAACAGGTGGTGCAATGCATGCTTGAAACCGGCGATTCGAAGTTGGCGTCGTCTCTCGAATTTGTATCAAAAGAACTTACCGGAGTGAATTCAGCGACATGAAACCCTTGAAACAGGGGTTGCGATGTTCGTTCATATTCAGCACTACTTCTAACTTGATGACTAGGAATGAAGCTGTTGGGTCCAACTTCACCCTAAGAGTACATCGGAAACGAAGGATTGTAATCATGTATAGATGGACCGTGTTGGCTAGGCATAAAGGTACTATGTCTAGCTTCACCCTGAGTCCCGTCAAGATCTGTAACATATGGAACCTGTTGGGTAGGCATGAAGTTGTTAGATCCAACATGACCCTGCGAATAAATCGGATATTGCTGGGTAGCTGGTTGCTCGGTCGTCGTAGCGCGCATTCTTTGTGATGCATCATTACTGTGGTACTGTATAACTTCAGGCAACCCTTCAGTCATTAATGAGTCTATGACTTTCAGTATGATCTTCTTCAACGGATTGTCATCCTCATATCCTCGAAGGGTTTCAGCATTCTCCGTTATGATCGACTCAATGTGGTTCAACCGCTGAAAAAGAAGGACAAATTGTTAAACATTTAAAAGGCCCTATATCGAAACATATTTCAAACTACGTACCCTCACAGTTTGCAGAGCTAGCGGTCGTGGCTGCCGATCCAGTTGATGGGCTATTTGTGTAGACCTGTGATCGATATAAGGATGGGAGTGTTTTTTAAACCAATCCATATACCCCTTAGTTGATTCCCACACGTGCTTACTAGTAGGAAAATCTTCGGGCAAAAGGCAATGTTCCCACCAGGAAGTGAAGTTATTGTCGTTGTCACTGTACTGCACCTTGTAACCAGCGAGGCTGGATGCTGGCCTATTAGCATCACATGGTTTGATTGGGGGGTTCCTTGGTATTATCTGTTTTTTGCCAAATTGTCTGACAAATCTGTTTGGATTGTAGCCTTCTTCTAAATTTAGGCATTGGAGAGTGCCTTTGTATTGTGCCAGTTGGAACTCACGCTTTTTAAGCGCATCTCTCCACGGAGTCCATCATACCTGTTACGTATGACAAGATGTTATCAATAAAATATCTTACGTGCAATTGAGACAATTATGTCAGACGGTTTGCACACTTATACCTCGTCCACCCGCATAAGATCTAATTGTTTCCGGATTCCTTCAATTCTGTACTCCGGTGCTTGTCCTGCACGACGCCTTTTGTTTCCCGCAGCAGCTGGAACGCTACCCCTAAATTGGGTTTCCGTCGTTTCATGACCTTTAAACATTGGGAAGTACGCCCATATCCAGCTCTGCAGAGGTTTGCGATAGATTACTATACTATAACATATAATCTTATCCATGGACAAAGGTGTTTACGAAATCATACCTGCAGCAGTAACGGAGATCCGCAAAACTGCGCCGCACCAGCACGACTAGCGATACCAAGTTCCCGATAGAGGTGCGCGAGGGTAGCAACTCCCCAAGCGTAGTTTGGAGTGACATCGTGGTCTACAACCGGATGGAAATTTCTGAGATTAATTCTTCATCCACTCTTATCCTGGTATAGAAGACATGAAGTTATAATGGCCAAATACATCGAGGCCACAGTATTCTGTTGATCCGGATGAGTCACCTGGGCTTTCATCATCTTAAACAACTCAAAAATTAAGAGACCCTTGTTTGTTTTTAGCTCATACAGACGCTTTTTACTTATGCGAAGCATCTGGCTGAGCTTCAGGACTTATTTTTACCACCCTTTGTCGGATCCTTAACCCGCCCTCCCCCTTTAAACCTAATTTTCCCGTCTTTTTACCTAGGCGCCGCCAGGCTGTCGGGTCTTGCACCCGTCAGACTTGCGTTAGACTTATTTTTACCACCCTTTGTCGGATCCTTAACCCGCCCTCCCCCTTTAAACCTAATTTTCCCGTCTTTTTACCTAGGCGCCGCCAGGGTGTCGGATCTTGCACCCGGTAGACTTGCGTTAGACCCGACACGACCGGTTCACTTTTTCACTTAATTATTTTTTCTAACCTAAACCGGTTTACACTGAACCGGACCGGACCATTGTTTAACTTTATAATTACTCAAACCGGTCTACTAATTAATATTTCGTCCCGGTTATTATATATCCGTTCCTACATTGCCGGAACTATGACCCGCCCACCTTCCACAGTATTTTCTTTTTTTACGGGCGGGTTGTAAATCCGTCAGATTTCTGACTCCGCGCGAACCCAAACTCCTCGCGGAGCTAGGGTTCGCGCGATCTGACACCTGCGACAAAAAAAAGTGCAAATAGGATCCCCATAAATAAAGAAAACAGTTGTGAATTGTCATAGTACGATCTTCATGCATTATTGCAAGCTGGTCTTATGTATCAATATTGTATGGAGTATGATTTGGTGGATGTCAGAAGCTGTTGTACAGTATATCTTTTCACATGATTTTGTGTCATTGTCGTACGGTTAGGTTAAGGGTATAATGCATGCTTCATAATTTTGGTATCGGCTAGTATAATTTGATCGTCGGACTTGATTATCTGATGCAACTGCTGAACCCGGTTTTAACCATTCAACGTCTCATTCGACCGTCGCCTGGTTCCTAATGCGACTGATAAGTGAGCTTTTCTCCCCTTTGTTGTAATGGCTTCGAGATCTCTAGGATCTCCAACGTCTATATGCATTATTTCAGACGTCAAAAACCTAATTTTGACTTATTTAGAGTCCATACCAACGTTCATTTGAAGTTGTTGGAACAACCTACGAAAATTCCAACGTCTAACGGTAGATCTCCTTAAAAGTCTCAAATTAGGTTTCTTGTTACTATAAATAGTCGACCGTTAACACTTTCTAAATCATACCACCATTGTTGCATTACTCACCATTAAACTTTCACTTGTACTCTCATCAATAAAACTCTAGTTATATTATATATTTTCCCTTGTCCGACGTTGCTCAGGCTTACTGACCATCCTTCCTCTTTGACTAGTACGTGTTACAACCCTCTTCCTCTTCCATTGTATCACAAGTGTTGCTATTCGCAATCACCAACTTTCATTAATCGAAGTAGATTTATCTTTCTCCGGTTCTTAATATTTGAGCTATTTACGAAGAATGAAAAATATTCAAAGTTAAACAACAAATTCTTTGAAACAAACCGTTCTCTATCGCAGTCTTTGAGAATAGACATGTAATTCTAAATTTCTAATTACTCGTCCATCAAGATCATGTTGTTTCTCGGTATCGAAAATTCAATTCGCAATCCTCTTCCTTTTTCGCTTTAACGTTGAGCTTTCGGCTTTCCTAGGTTTTGACCTCTAGATTTGGAGGACGTATTTGTCTAGCTAGCAAATGTATTTGTCTAGCTCGAGATGATATAACGTGACTTTTGAATGATACTACCACTCTAAAGCAAGGTATACGTATTTGTCTAGCAAAAGTATTGCACATAAAATCATTAAGTAATATGGTATCAAAGTTCATTTCATTGATCGATGTGGGGACTCTCCCAAAAACTGATTGTCAATGCAATGAGTTTTTGAAGGTCCTCAAAACGGATATGATCGGCTAAGCTAAGAAGATAATCTTTAATTTGCCATTTATTACGTTATTCTTATGAAATTTGATATCATGCATTACCTAAAAAAGTGTTAAAGAAAGTAAATTGGGATGTTTTATTTCCTCCGAAAATGGTTGTTTTCTAAGTTCGAAGGGTTACAAAACCTACTAATTAAGGGTGTCGTATCGGTTGGTAAGGATGAGATGTCATACGAGGGACCGGTTTTACATGTCAAACTTTAGGTGTGACGTACGTTGAGTCATCCCAATACTAACATAAGAAATCGTGTTTAGTCAGACTAATACTTTATTTAGAAGTTTTGAGTAATCGGTCACCCTAATTGTCAAATTTAATTCAACCATTTTAGTAGTGTTTACAGTTAACGCGATAGATTAAACTTTTATTTAATTGCACATCGTATCATCTATATATCTTATCTATATAAAAGTTGGTTGTCCATTGCCAAAATTGAATGAAATTGGTGCCAATTTAATGCATTACTCATTTCTTAATCACCTCCTATTGGACTTTTGGGCATGTATTTAAATATCTTTCTTATATCCCTATGTTATATTTATTTATAGTCTACTTGATTAAGTCACAAATTAAATTAATGTGTGAGCTTCTCTTATGACAATGCAAACTTATTCTAATATTATGTTTTAAAACTACTTCAAACATAAATATAAGGAAATAAAAAATACTTATATTTACAAATATTAATAAATTTGATAACAACAACAACATATTAACAAATAATGTATAACTATATTAAATCACATACGAAAATCCGTAATTTTCTCGCGCGGAGCGCGAGGCCCGTATCTAGTATACAAAAAAAAAATGGTTGATCTTAGATAAAAGTAAATGTAATTGACCCATTAAATGTCTAATTCAACCAAGTTACTACACTTATATTTTCACTATTTTCTTACTTCGATTCTAATCAGTATGACGATGAAGAGTACTCAGAACACTAATTTAAACACCATTAGCCTGATACAAGCAAAAAAGTGTTAGACTGCACATTCATGTCCCTCTATATGATATCTAAGTATAAAAATATTAAAAAACAAATAAAAACATGTCGCTCGTGACAATAACCTAGTAATCAGATGACAAAGGATTATCTACCCGATCCAGATCATATACACGAATACAAATAAATTCTCTATTAGGAGAAATTAACTCTTCTCATAAATTGCAGATTCTCTATTAGAGGAAATTAACTCTTCTAATAATCTAAGATTTTCTATTAGAGGAAATTAACTCTTCTAATAAACTAAAGATTCTCTATTAGAGGAAATTAACTCTTCTAATAAAATGCAGATTCTCTATTAGTAGAAATCCACTCTTGTACTAATTGATTGCAGATCGCATCATAATCAAACGAGAAAAGGATTATGTATGGTAGACCCGGCCAAACTAGGGTCGGCCCGCCCGGCCCTTCCAGCCCGCCCTAAAATTTGGGAGGATACAAGTAGGAGATTTTACCCTTACGGGTCGGCCCTGCCCGACCCTTTTTTAAAATGGGAGGATATGATATCGGAGTAGGGCCCTACCTGACCCATATTATATATAATATTATAGTTTTAAATAAAATTTAATAAATAACTAAAGAAAAAGAACAAGTAAAAATATCAGACAACCTAACTCTTTGAAGTTGTAAAGTGTAAACCTAATTTCCTCAAGCCTCCTTCCTTCCATTCCACCAAACTAAAATTTTGTTGAATTTGGTTATGAGAATTGTTATGTAAGCATGTATTTTGGACGTTTTTAGCATGCGTTTTTAGATGCTGAATTGCTTGTAAGCACTAAACAAGTTTTGAATGTTTTAGTAACACGGTTTAACCCGATTTCAGATATTTAATTTATCTGTGTAAGTAGTTGAGGGCCGGCCCGAGGATATGGGTAGCGGAATTGTCCCATTTTAAATGGGAGGGCTTGGCCCGGCCCTGGTAAATGGGTAGAATTTGAAATTAGACCCTGCCCAAGCTCAAGCCCTAGTTTGACCAGGTCTAATGTATGAGTTGTTTTAAAGCAATGTAAAGTTTAACCCCATAGATTTTTACTTTTACTTTAGTTAAAAGTTAAATTATTATCAATACTTTTAAACTATTCTCTTTAGATGCTTATAATGAAAAAAATATTTGTTGAGACCTGTTAATTCTAGACTTAGTTATTTATTTTAATGTGATAAGTATATAATTTATTAATTAAATATATTTTGTAAATACTTTAAGAGTTTAAGTTAGAGAAATGCGTTTAACTATTAGGTCGATCGCAATGGACTCCAAATCGCATACAAATAAATTTTCTATTACACCTTTTGTTGATGGAGATTTTTTAAGATCGTCCATCATTTAAGTAGAAATTAACTAATTAAATTGCATATCTTATATGCAATCGATCCGTACGTGTTTATCGAATATTAAATGTTTGGGCACCCCTTCTTGGCATGGTTGCATCAAAGATAATGCTAATTAAATTTCCTTTAATCAAAAACATATTAGAAATAAACAAAACAAAAATAAAATAAAGCGCATTAACGCCTATATAACCGCCTCCTACTCCTCCTCACTTGTTCAAGCCACCTAATTCCAAGCTAACTCTGAATCTCCAACAATGGCAACCGATCAAGACTACTTCTTCTTCCTCCTCTTCCCTACAATTCTCCCTCTCCACCCTCTCCTCCTCCTCCTCCTCGCCGCCTTCCTCGTCCACCTCGCTTTTTCTTCACGGGCCAGGCCCACGATCCCCGGCCCATTAGTGGGCCCAATCTCCGCCTTCACCGGCCCAACCGCTCATCGCGCCTTGGCGGCCTTAGCCAAGGCCGCCGATGCCCTACCCTTGATGTCCTTCTCTATTGGGCTGACCCGTTTTATCATCTCGAGCCGACCAGAAACCGCCAAGGAGATTCTCAACTCCTCGGCTTTTTCTGACCGGCCCGTTAAGGAGTCCGCTTATGGGCTTCTTTTCCATAGGGCAATGGGCTTCGCCCCCTCTGGCGAGTACTGGAGGGGGCTGAGGCGGGTATCAGCTACCCATTTGTTTTCCTCCAAACGGGTATCCGCTTTCGGTGGGGTCCGGTCCGAGATAGGCCGGGAGATGAGGGACGAGATCGCGACTTTGATGGGTCGAAACGGTGTCGTGGAGGTCAAGAAGGTGTTGCATTTAGGGGCCTTGAATAATGTGATGGCGAGTGTGTTTGGTAAAAAGTATGATTTTGTTGGTGAGAGTAGGGAGCAGGAAACCGAGTTGAGAGGGCTTGTGAAAGAAGGGTATGAGCTACTCGGAATGTTCAACTGGAGCGACCACTTTCCGATCATCGGGTTGTTGGACTTGCAAGGGGTGAGGAGGAGGTGTAAGAAGTTGGTTGGGAGGGTGAACTTGTTCGTTGGTGAGATTTTGGAGGACCACAAAGTGAGAAGAGCTCTTACTCGAAATGGTGATCACGAGGAGGATGAAAGTTGTAAGGATTTTGTTGATGTGTTGCTTGATTTGGATGGCGAGAATCGGCTTAGTGATAGTGACATGATCGCTGTTCTTTGGGTATGATCTCGACCTTTCACTTGTTTTTGTTTTTGTTTTTGTGCACATGATAACTTGTTGGTTTTACTAACTTTGCCCTTGTTTGAGTACTCGTAGCATGTTGTTTTCATATTGCCATATTTTGTACATAATAGTATATGGGACCTTTCAACACTCAATTCTACTATTGACTCATTTGTTTTTCTATTGCCACCTAACTTAGATAGTTCTAGTTCCTTCTAGGGCATATTGAAATGAATTCTTAGGTCCTTGATCTTGGATTTTGTAGGAAATGATCTTCAGAGGCACGGATACAGTTGCAATCCTTCTGGAATGGATTCTGGCAAGAATGGTGCTCCACCCAGATATCCAGTCCAAGGCCCAATCCGAACTCGACAATGTCGTTGGTGTAGGAAGGGAGGTGTCGGATTCCGACCTCCCTAACCTCCCTTACCTAACCGCCATTGTGAAGGAAACCCTAAGGATGCACCCACCAGGCCCACTCCTCTCGTGGGCCCGTCTAGCTATCCACGACACCCATGTTGGGCCTCACTTCGTGCCTGCTGGGACAACCGCAATGGTTAACATGTGGGCCATCACGCACGACGAGACCATCTGGTCCAACCCGAACCAGTTTGACCCGAACAGGTTCATCGAGAAGGATGTTGCTATATTTGGTACTGACCTAAGGCTTGCTCCGTTCGGGGCGGGGAGGAGGGTGTGCCCGGGAAAGACCATAGGGTTGGTTACTGTTCATCTATGGCTAGCTCAGTTGCTTCATAGCTTTAAGTGGGTGCCTGGTCAAACTGGTGTTGACCTGACTGAGAATCTGAAGTTGTCTATGGAGATGGACAAGTCTTTGGTGTGCAAGGCCATTCCAAGAGGTGTTTATTAACCAATGCATGCATGGATGTTATCTGCTTCAGATATTCTAAGTGTGTTTGCTTCTACTTTTAGGTGTGTGATTTGTGTGTGTGGTTTTTAATTTGTGTGTGTGGTGTGCTTAGTAGGAAAAATCTGTATAATATTGATGCATGTATGGTGTGTTTGGAGCATGTGTAATGGGTCGATCTCTTCCATGCATGATTTTGGAAAGCTTAATATGCATGGAGAGATGAGGAGTATATGTTTGATCCTTAAAAACAAAACTATGTATAAACTTGTGTGTTTGTAATTTGTCTTCGCACGTACGTGATCGTAATCTTAATTGTTGTGTTGGTTGCTATATAAGTTATGATCATGAAGTAGTTCCTTAATTCACTTCATGTTGATCGATAAGTATGGTGAAATTGTACTTGTTAATCATTTTCCTAACAAAGGATAATTGCATAGTTTATTCAAAATTTGCAAATTATATATTTATTGAAAGTTTCAACCTGGCTTTGGGTATATATATATTTTGATTACAAGAAAAATAATCCAAGCGAAATATTAAATATATATCTTATACGTTTTAAATTTGAGTATATGCTTTTGCAGCTTAAGTATTGTAAGTGTCTTTAAAAAATTAAGAAACCGAAGCTAATTGAAAAAATTTGACAAAACTTGGTTTTTACAATTAGGATAAGGGACTTAGGGATCACGTTCTTGGCATGAAAGGCTATAAAGGAGGAGAAAGAGAGGCGGGTATTGCTTATTTCTTGCATTTTCTTAAGTAAATTCTCACATCTTAGATACTCCCTCCCCGTCCCTTAATGTTCTTCCCATTTCATTTCGACACATTTGCCGAAGCACGTTTTGCGTCGTTAATATCTCTTATTATATATTTTTAAAAATTTTAAAATTTTGATATTGTTAAAGTACTCAATGAGACGAACAAAACAAGTTCACGCATGACCATGTTTGTTCTTATAGATCGAGAATAATCTAACAAATTATATTAAATCGTAAATTAATAGTGTTAAAATTAGAGATGAGAAAAACATTAAGGGACGGAGGGAGGGAGTACAATTTAGTTATAGTACGTACACTTTAATATAATAAAATTTAATATAAGTTGGCTTTATTCTCTTCTAAATATTTTTGGTGTAAAGTTACGTCTTCTTTTATGCCCTAGATAGCTAAGCTAGCTTCCTCCCACTAATGCATGAAGAATCATGCATGGAATAATTAAAACCATGTCTAATTTAAACAATGGTCCTACTAAGATTAATCAACAAACTAATTAAGTTAATTAGATTCCTTCACCACTGTATATAAGAATCTAATTAAAAGAAGAAGAAAGACAAGCCCTTTACAAATGATTGAGGAATACGAACCTTAACAAATACACCCAACAACAATATTATTGGGTGGTCACTTCTTTCATTTTTAGAGATTCAATTCCCTTCACACAATCATAAATTTTTAACGTTTATATGTACGTGGACACATACACTACACAAGATTATATTGTATGCTTCCTTGAAAAAAGGCTTTTTTCTTTTCCCTTCCCCCACATTTGAAATATTGATACATTGATGGAAGGTGATTGATTTGGGGTCTGTTTGGATTCCCGTTCATAAGTACTTCGTACTAAATTTAGCAGTATATACATAATAACAAATTAACAATATAAATGTGTTATAATCCAAACAAACCCTCTATATGATCTCGTGCATTTTTCCGCAAATAATCTAGGTTTATAAATGAAGATTGTGTATATTAATTGTCGGTGAGTTGAGTAAATAACTTATACGTACGTTTTTTTAGGAAAATAACCTTTTTACACACTAACCTCTTACCTCAAAGGGATAATATAAACTCAAATGTTATTTTCTCTAATAGAAACTAATAAAATAAATAATTGAAGTTAATTTTTCTAATTGAAAACTATGAAGTGGCCAATTAGCCAAACTTCCTCTACTAACTGTTCGTGAAAATGCACGAAACCTGCGATATTATATATTCTGTAAGCTCACATTAACTTATATGAATGCATTGGGGTTGGATCTTTCTTAGTTGTTGAGCTTTGAGGCATCATTTGTGGACCAGAAATTTTATGGGATTTGGGCTTCGAGAGGATCATTCTCGAATCATATTCATCTATGGTTCTGGAGCTTATCCAAAATCACATTCATAACGGCCATCCATCGATGTTAAGCCTGGTGAATCGGTGCCAAGGCTTAATACGTGTCCAAGTCTGTCACATTTATTGGGAGGCTAACGTTGTTGTGGATCGCCTAGTTTCCCATGCTTTTGGTTTTAGCATTAAGTTTTATTTTTCAGTGACCCGCCTCAATGTATTTTTAATTTCCTGTTGAGCGATATAAGGGGTCTGGCTATTCCCCGTGTGAGATCGAATATTGACAGATCGAATCAAGAACACACACAACAGTAACTGTAATGGACACAGGAGATGTTAACGAGGTTCGGACTCAGCCTATTCCCCGTGGCCTCAAGATAAGAGCCAAATCCACTAAGTAAAGGTGAAGGTCTTACAGAGAGCATACAACAACAACAGATCTAAACTCACAAAGGCTTACAACTACAGAAACAAGAAGCAAGCAAGAGATAGAAGAACCCCCTTTCACAGTCACCGACAAGACTTCGAACCCTAGCCCGCTGAGCACCCGAGGTCACGATCTAGAGCTTATCCACTAGCCAAGACCACCGTCTTCAAGCTTGGAACACCAACAACAAGAGATTTGCTTCGGCGAAGAAGAAGAATCAAACCAACGTCGATCTCCCTCAAGAACTCTCTCTCAGATCTCTCTCTCTCTTCTCTCGGATGAACAATGAGCGAGCACAGGTAAGAAGTGAGGCGAGAAGAAGGGTTAGAAAGCTTATATACCAAGCTTCTAACTCACACGCGGAGCCCCGGTTTCCTCCAAGCGGGTCGGGTCGAGTCTTGGGCATCTGTTACAGATTTGGGCCTAATCTTCTACTAGACCAACATAAGGCCCATTACAACATAAACGAGTTTCCTAGTAAGCCTAAGTACAAGATCTGTTAACAATGGCTAATTCCCAACAATGAAATGGTGCCTTACATCTATGTGTTTGGACCTTTCATGATATACAGGATCCTTACACAAATATAAAGCACTTTGACTATCAATATGCAGAGTAGGAATATATTTAACAGACTGAATCTCATTCAAAATCCCAGTCAACCAAGTGGCTTCTTTGGCTGCCTCAGTAGCTGCAATATACTCAGCTTCAGTAGAAGATAAAGCAACCACAGATTGTTGTTGAGATTTCCAAGATATGCAGTTACCAGCCCAAGTGTAGAAATAAGAGGTAGTAGACTTCCTAGTGTCTCTATTACTAGCAAAATCTGAATCTACAAATCCATATAATTCATCTCTACTAGTGTGGTAAGAAAACACTAATCCTAAGTCCTTGGAACCACATATATATCTCAAAGTATACTTCATAGCAATCCAGTGATCAGCACCAGGGTTTGACATGAATCTACTTAAAACACTCACAGCAAATGCCAGATCAGGTCTGGTACATAGCATAGCATACATAATAGAACCAACAACAACATCATAAGGCACATTGGACATCTTATCAATCTCTTCTTGACTGGTAGGACAACTATCCTTACTGAGCTCTAAGTGACTTCCTAAGGGAATAGAAGTAGGTTTAGAATCTTTCATGTTGAATCTATCTAAAACCTTGTTCAAGTAGTCTTTCTGAGATAACCACATTATTTTCTTCTTTCTATCCTTAAGAATCCTAACTCCTAGAATCATTTGAGCAGGACCAAGATCTTTCATATCAAAATGCATCTTAAGACCTCTTTTAACACCAGAAATAGTCACTTTAGAGTTACTCATCATAAGAATATCATCCACATAAAGTAGAACATACACAGGAGAGATGGAATTCACATTCTTGAAATATAAGTAAGTATCATAACTACTTCTGTGAAAACCCAGTTTTCTCATACAAGCATCAAATTTTAAATTCCACTGTCTAGGTGATTGTTTCAACCCATAAATAGATTTATTTAATAAGCAAGTATGATCAGGATTTTTCACATCAATAAAGCCCTTAGGATGTTTCATATAAATTGTCTCATCTAAATCTCCATGTAAAAAGGCTGTTTTCACATCCATTTGTTCTAGTTCCCAGTCAAAAACAGCACACATAGCAAGTAATAATCTCATTGTCTTATACTTAACCACAGGTGCAAAGATGTCATTGTAATCCACCCCTTCCCTTTGGGTGAAGCCCTTATTAGGTATCCTAACTCTAGGAACTCTATCTCTAGCTAGTTGGTAATTTCCCAAGTCATGCATTTCAGTCAAAGGTTCAGACACCATACTATCAGGTATATTATGCATATCAGAAGACTTAAAATTATTAGCATTTCCCTTTGAGTGAAGCCCTTAGCTACTAACCTAGCTTTAAATCTAGGTGGATCCATCTTACTATTACCATTTTTGATGTTATAAATCCACTTGCAGTCAATAAGCTTGGCTTTGTCTGGTGTAGGGACAAGAGTCCAAGTCTTATTGACTGTCATGGATTCAATTTCTTCCTGCATAGCTTTAATCCATAAATTTGCATTCTTGCATTTCATAGCTTGCTCATAAGTGTCAGGGGTGTAGGAGTTATCAATCACATTTGCAGTAATGAAAGCATAGTCAACTAAGCCAACAACAGCCAAGATAACATGCTCAACATTATTAGAAGCAAACTTCTTATTAGGTATCCTAACTCTAGGAACTCTATCTCTAGCTAGTTGGTAATTTCCTAAGTCATGCATTTCAGTCAAAGGTTCAGACACCGTACTATCAGGTATATTATGCATATCAGAAGACTTAAAATTATTAGCACTAGAAGAGTTTGAAGAGTTTGAAGTTTCTTCCCTGTTTTCTCCTCCCCTTAATTGTTGTGCATTGTTATTTGCACCATTTCTTTCACCACTTTCTATTTCCTGCCCTCTTGAGTTGCTAACATTTGTCTCCCTTGAGCTAGGCATCTCTTCACTTGTGCCTCCATTTGACTCATCTTGACTGAGAGGCAGCTGGCCAATGTCAAACTCTTCTTCATCTGGGGGTAGTGGCTCAGTGGGAGTGTAGAAGTGCCTTGATGGAGCTTCATCTCCATCACCATCTTCTGAGGTACCTGTCACCTTGGTAGCAGCAGTTAGATTATTTTTAAAATAAAAATCATTCTCATTAAAAGTAACACTCCTTGACACTATAACTTTTAGACCATGAGGTTGTAAAACAAGTAGCTTGTATCCTTTTACACCCTCTGGATAACCTAGCATAACACACTTAATTGCCCTAGGTTTTAGTTTACCTTGAGAAATTTGAGAGTAATTTGTGCAACCAAAAGTTTTTAAATGTGATAGACTAGGTTTTCTACCCATCCACATCTCTTGTGGAGTTTTAAAGTCAATGACAGAGGAGGGAGACCTATTAATGAGATAGGCAGCAGTCATAACTGCATCACCCCAGAATGAGTGTTTCATTCCTGAGCTAATTAGCATGCATCTAGTTTTCTCAAGCAATGTTCTATTCATCCTTTCTGCAGTACCATTTTGTTGAGGAGTTCCAGGCACAGTTAAGTGTCTTTTGACTCCCATTTGGTGACAGTAATTATTGAACTCATGATTGCAAAATTCTAAACCATTGTCAGTCCTAAGACATCTAAGCTTCTTACCAGTTTGAGTTTCTACTGTTATTTTCCAGTTTTTGAAAGCATTAAAGGCCTCATCCTTAGCTCTAAGCAAATAAAGTCAAACTTTCCTAGAATAATGGTCAATAAAGGAGATAAAATACCTCTTACCTCCTACTGTGCTTACCTGTGCTGGTCCCCATAAGTCAGAGTGTACATACTCAAGAGGAGCACTAGCAACAAATGTAGATCTAGCAAATGAGTCATTAGTCTTTTTACCAAAAATACAGTCTTCACAGAAACTCAAGTCACGAGGTTTTTTTATTAATTAACCCTAGCTTATGTAAATGGTTTAGGCCTTTATTACCAATGTGCCCCATTCTGTTATGCCACACCTTAGTTTGATCTAAAGTAAGATTATTATTATCAAAGGAGAGATTTAATTCTGGTGAAATGACAACATGATACAAACCACCTTTCTTAATTTCCTTTATAAGAGTAGTCCCATTTTTAATAACTTCTCTTATTCCATTTTGAGTAACAATCCTACACTTAAGGTCATCTAAGGCTGACTCAGATAACAGGTTTCTCCTAAGGTCAGGGACCCACCTAACATTCTGAAGGGTCCTAACAACACCATCATGCATACACAAGGGAACACTACATATACCTCTAATTATTAAGGCACTATGATCACCTAACATCACCTTACCCTCATAAGACTCAACTAGGGAGCTAAAACAAGATTTAATAGGGGTAGCATGCATGGTACAACCAGAATCAAGGATCCAATCATCATCTAGAGGAGCATCAGAACACATCAGTAATTTACAATCATTGTATTCCTCAGATTCAAACACAACAGCAGTGTTATCAATTCCAGATTTATTGGCATCATCCTTTTTCTTTTTATGGCAATCTTTGATAAAGTGTCCTACTTTACTACAGTAAAAGCAGGTTTTCTTCTTATCATTACCATTATTAGATCCTAAGGACTCTTTTCTTTTATCCTTATTATACTGTTTAAAATTCTTCTTAGGTTTTCCATTAACCATAAGAACCTCAGCTTTAGAGTCAATCTTTTTATCTGAGTTCTTACCCCTAAACACCTTTAGAGTTTCATTCTTTTCAGTCAAGGACTCAATGATCTTGTGTTTTGTTAAAGATTCATTTCCAAATAACATCTTTAAAGTTGTCAAACTGAGAAGACAAAGAGTTAAGAAGAATAACAGCTTGGTGTTTTTCTTCAATCTTTTCATTACATCTTTCTAAATCCTGAGTCATCCTAAAAAACTTATCTAGATTATCATTCAAGGTCAGATTCATATCCATTTTATAGGTAAATAATCTGCACAGTAAAGATATTCTAGAAGGCATGGATTTAGTTAAGTAAAGAGATTCTAAACCTTCCCATAGAGATTTAGTAGTCTTGAAGTTTACCACCTGTCGAGCAACATCATCAGACAATCTGATCATGATCTCTGAATGAGCAATCTCATCCATCTCCAGCTGCCTAGCAGTTGAAGTCTCATCCATGTAGTCACCCTTAATGGCTTTGGACACCTTTTCTTTGATCAATATGGCTTTCATCTTCACTTGCCACATTGCAAAATCAGTGGTTCCATCAAATGGCTTCATCCTTATGTTGTTATCTGTCATGGTACCTGAATCAACACTCAAGTTAATCAGAGCACTTTTACAGTAGACAAAATCAAGGTAAATCACTTCAAAGATTCTTGAAATTAACACAATAATCCAAGAAATCCTCAGGTAACTACTCAGATAGCTATGATAGTCACAGTATCACCAAGATATCCCGAGTTACAATACAAGTAGTTTAGATCTTACACAAAAGACCTAAACAGAACTACATGCAAGACAAGAAATGATCAGTCAACAAAAGTGAGCGGAAGCAAGATACCAGAAATCAGTCAAAGCACCAAAGATCCCTGGAGATGAACTTCTAAAATCACACAAGATCCAGAAAAGCACAAAATAAGGGAACCTGGCTCTGATACCAATCTGTGAGATCGAATATTGACAGATCGAATCAAGAACACACACAACAGTAACTGTAATGGACACAGGAGATGTTAACGAGGTTCGGACTCAGCCTATTCCCCATGGCCTCAAGATAAGAGCCAAATCCACTAAGTAAAGGTGAAGGTCTTACAGAGAGCATACAACAACAACAGATCTAAACTCACAAAGGCTTACAACTACAGAAACAAGAAGCAAGCAAGAGATATAAGAACCCCCTTTCACAGTCACCGGCAAGACTTCGAACCCTAGCCCGCTGAGCACCCGAGGTCACAATCTAGAGCTTCTCCACTAGCCAAGACCACCGTCTTCAAGCTTGGAACACCAACAACAAGAGATTTGCTTCGGCGAAGAAGAAGAATCAAACCAACGTCGATCTCCCTCAAGAACTCTCTCTCAGATCTCTCTCTCTTCTCTCGGATGAACAATGAGCGAGCACATGTAAGAAGTGAGGCGAGAAGAAGGGTTAGAAAGCTTATATACCAAGCTTCTAACTCACACGCGGAGCCCCGGTTTCCTCCAAGCGGGTCGGGTCGAGTCTTGGGCATCTGTTACAGATTTGGGCCTAATCTTCTACTGGACCAACATATGGCCCATTAGAACATAAACGAGTTTCCTAGTAAGCCTAAGTACAAGATCTGTTAACAATGGCTAATTCCCAACAAATGGAAATTACCCTTACACCCCGCCTTAGCCTTTTCAGCTATCTACTCCCGCGAGAGTGTCGTCTCTCATTTGATAAAAAAACATGTATGAAGATTTAACTGCACTTGGTGTAAAGAAATTATATCAAGATCTTGGTTTATGCCTTATGATCCGAAGGATATATACGTAGGCATGCATGGGTATGTAGGACCTAGGCTAAAAACCAATCAAATGAACTTAGTTATATATAATCTTGCTTAAAGAAGAAGTATCTTTTTAGCCTAAAATGCATCATCGGGCTAAAAAAAGGCAGGGAATAAAATTAAGTGGATTGATCTAATGTTCCAAGTGGGGCGAGGGATGAATTAAAAGGATTAATCACAAGATGTTATTCCTTTGACCACTCATATATATCTACACGTCCAGTACGTCTCGTAAGTCTAGGTGCAATCTACTAATGAGATCTACTATAGATCTTCTTTACATAATGCGTGAATTTATATATGATGAAAAGAAGAGAACCACATCGGATTTCCTAGCATGTGTTCACCAAAAGATCAGGGTGGTCTAGTTTTTCCTTAACTTATTGAGTAATCTATAGAAAATGATCGGTTAACATTAGTTTAACGCATCATATAAGGATCCTAGCAGAGTGGATTGCTCTTGACAAATTGTGTACCAAAAGGCTACAACACATCCGTTTAGCGATTTTAATTTTCAGATGCCATGGCTATCTTTCGAAGGACTGGGAGGTCCGCATCTATCTCGTCCAGGTACACAGAGAGTTCAATCGATCGTGTCACTGACTGTTCAACTAACTTTGCTTTAAATTTTAGTTTAGGCAATCATGTACTTTTGGATCCTTTTGATGTCTTATTTTTTCTTTCTGAAGACCTTGGGTAATTTCAGTCTTATTTATTTTCAGAGAGTTTCATCTTTCTCTCGACAAAAAAAGCGTAGTGGATAGTGTGCTTTAGGCCGATAGATGTACTTATGTCAGTTTGTCATACATGCAAGTATGTGTTTAATAAAACTTTATCCTAACGTCAATTGACAATAAAAATAGCTAATACTAATTTGTTGGGCTTATATGTGATGTTTTTTTAGTTCGACTAGTCCAATCTGCATCCCCCTCAAGAGCGACGATTATATATATATCGATCAATTTTAGCTTTAAAATATATGCGTTTGTAAGGTTGACAAGGCAAACAGATTAACTCTTAGTTGATATGGTAACTGAATAGAAAGTGTTTTTCTTTTCCTTGCTAAACGTACCATTATTTATAAACAATTTGTGCAACTATAGTGACTTTAGTTTGTGCCTTTTGCTTTATGCAGGCAGGCATGCATGGTATAGAAATAATTCTCCTATGCATATCTATAGGGCTTGTCTTCAAGATTCTATCAAAAAAAGAAAAGAAAAAGTGTTTTTCAAGACATAATATATACGGAATGGACGTCGATCAATCGACATATATAATGCTATCTTACCTATCTAACTTGTTGCGCTTGTACGTACATAACATATTTGCTTATAAGGTTTATTAATCATACTTATAGGATAAATTCTCTTGCCTTAAGAACATAATATTTTCTCTATAAAAAGCATCTTGATTACTTTTGATTAGCATCACAATAGGCTTTAGACTAATAAATTAAGCTCTAGCTAGGTTGCTTTTCTTGATTTGATTCAATAATGCAGAAGAGATCTTGAGCATTTCCTCCAGTGAGCAAACACCAACGATTAAATATAGCTTTAGCACTTAATTAAGCGTGATTCGATCACTAATGTGCATTAGAAATGTGAGCCCCGGCAGCCGCCACCACCACCAACGATTAAACGTAAACGGAAAATGCTAGCTACAGGAGGCAATGACGTTGGCTTCTATGGAATAGAATTAACTAATCCTCTAGTTATTTTGTCCAAATTATAAGATTGTGTATCAATTAGGGTGGTTTCTGCATGCCTATATATGAACTTGCTAGATATATATGTATCAAGAACCCTAGCTAGAAGATGTATAGATGCTTAGTTTAACGATAAAATGTGATCGGATTTTATGGTAATCTAGGGTTTGTTTGGCATTTACTGAGTAGTTTATAAATTAGGTTTCAGTTTATAAACCGTTTTTTCTTAAAAACCTATTTTATTGATTTGGATCAACGTGTAAAACAATTTATTTTACTTTTTTCTCACCATTCACATATTTTAAATAAACTACCTGCATATATTCCATAAACACTTACTCTTTACCAAACATATTTATCATCAACAAACACTTTATAAACTACTTTACTTAACAAACCCCTAATTGTATTTTAGGTTAACGATAAAATGTGATCGGATTTTGAAGCATGGCATATCAAAAAAAAAATGATTATATTTATTCATTCAAAACATTAGGAAAGTAAATTCCTATGGAGCACAATTTACATATCAAAGCACTTCTTATCTTTCATTTTTTCCTACTCGTATATCAGTCACATAAACAACACGATCTCTCTCTCTTGCTCCATCAAGATCAACCATCTCTCACTGCTCTCAGCTCGATTCTGTGAAATTTTGTGGCCCTATGGTCAATCCAGACTGGGTGGGCCATGAGACATGAGACTCAGAACATGAATAAGCGTAGCATGAAGCTCATGAGATTTTTTTCTAAAATCAATTGAAATAGGAGGAATAATTCTTGTGTTTTTATAGTAGACAAGTTACCTCGATCTCAACTTTAGATGTAAGACTTTTATTTAACATGCGATTCGAAAGTATTCAACTCACGTCATATAAACGATTCTAAACAAAGATTTCTTAGAACATTTTGCATACAATTAATAGAAATGGTTAAAGTGATTAAAAGAGAATTTCTTTAGTTCTTCTTGAGCATTTGGAACATGGCCATATAATGTCCTCATGTTGGGTGCTTCTCCTACAACAGTACATTTACATTTTATATCAATGTTTTTTTGGTGTAGTTGAAGCCATCGAATAAAGTGTCTATAGCTGATTGCATCCTTCGAAAGAATATTAACCACATGCTACATATCTAGCTAGGTCCTACTTTTAAATTAGGATTTTTTTATCGAAAATCACCCGTATAAAGGGTTATATTGCTTAAAACCACTCCTTTAATCCAATATTATCGAAAACCACTCTTATCATACCTTCTGCTAGTCAAGAACCACCCGTCAACAATTCCGTCCAATTTCTAGTTAAATGAGTGACGTCATGTTCACTTTGCTGAATTTTTTAAAGTAAAAAAGAAAAATAAATAAAAAGTAAACAGTAATTTCTTTTAAATTTATTTAGTCTTCTTCAACGTTCAGAATGTGAAACTTCCATTGTTATACGAAGAGACTATACGCACTACATTTTGAAACTTTTTAAACTACATTCTCGTACGCCCAAAATGGGCGTACGCCCATTTGGGCGTACCGTGCAATTTTCTCGAACATACGTATACGTATACGTATACGGTGGAAAATTGAAAAATGGTATGTACGCCCAAAATGGGCGTACGCCCAGGATATAAAACTCCGCCTCGCTTCTTCTTCCTCCTCTCGTCTGAAGCTGCTACTGTTCAATTCGTAACCTAAATATCGCCGTCGTCCATTCTTCTCCTATTTCACTCGTTTTCTTCCCCAAATCTATCCCATTCGACTCGTTTTTCTCATACAATCTAAATCCCTCAATCAATTTCTTCAATTTCACTCGGAATCATGCAATCCGAAGAAATGGGGAAAACCTCGAATCCGGCGACGGTGGAGGCTGCGGCGGTGGTGGAGGCGACGGTGGAGGCTGCGGCTTCGTCTGTTCTCCCTCCCGTCCGTATTTGTGCTGGTGGCGCAAGGGTGCGAGGTGGAGGAGTAGGGCGGAAGAGGAATCCGGCGAAAAAGAAAAGGGGGGGTGGTGCAGCTGCGGTGGCTGCGGCTGCGGTGGTCGGTGGCGATGGCGAGGGCTCTGGTGGTGGAGGGGAGGAGGTTGGTGGCGCCGTCGAGGTGGCTGGAGGTGAAGCTGGTGGAGCAGGTGGTGGTCGGGGTGGTGGTCGGGGTGGAGCTCGGGGTGGTCGTGATCGGGGCGGTGCGGAAAAACGGGCCCGTTCGATATCGCCGGAGAAGACGATCTCGATCCACGAGGTACGTTAATATTATTTGTTATTTATTAATAAATTATTAATTAGTCGTTATTTATCGTTTAACGTTTAAATAACGATTAAAAAAAGATTTATTAATGAATTATTAATATAATATTAATTGGTCGTTATTTATCGTTTAACGTTTCACGTTAATCGATAATTAACGATTTAAAGAATAAGATTAATTAGTAAATAATATTTATTAATATAATATTAGTTAGTCGTTATTTATCGTTTAGGTAAAAGAAAATAATATTATATTAATAAATATTATTTATTAATATAATATTAGTTAGTCGTTATTTATCGTTTAGCTAAAAGAAAATAATATTATATTAATAAATAATATTTATTAATATAATATTATTTGGTCGTTATTTATCGTTTAACGTTTCACGTTAATCGATAATTAACGATTTAAAGAATAAGATTAATTAGTAAATAATATTTATTAATATAATATTAGTTAGTCGTTATTTATCGTTTAGCTAAAAGAAAATAATATTATATTAATAAATAATATTTATTAATATATTATTAATTGGTCGTTATTTATCGTTTCACGTTAATCGATAAATAACGATTTAAAGAATAAGATTAATTAGTAAATAATATTTATTAATATAATATTAGTTAGTCGTTATTTATCGTTTAGGTAAAAGAAAATAATATTATATTAATAAATAATATTTATTAATATAATATTATTTGGTCGTTATTTATCGTTTAACGTTTCACGTTAATCGATAATTAACGATTTAAAGAATAAGGTTAATTAGTAAATAATATTTATTAATATAATATTAGTTAGTCGTTATTTATCGTTTAGCTAAAAGAAAATAATATTATATTAATAAATAATATTTATTAATATATTATTAATTGGTCGTTATTTATCGTTTCACGTTATTCGATAAATAACGATTTAAAGAATAATTAGTCGTTATTTATCGTTTCACGTTATTCGATAAATAACTTGTAAAAGACAAAGATTTAATATTAAATAATATTTATTAATATAATATTAATTAGTTGTTATTTACTAAGAAATGAATTAATTTGTAATTAATACATTATTAAATAGCGTCTTAATAAATTATTAATAAGTCGTACCTAAGAAAAAATTAGTAATTAATACATTATTAAATATTTAAAAGAAAAACGTCAAATAATATAAAATAATAATTCGTAAATATGAAAATAGGCTTTAGAGAGGGCTATTACTCCGACGGGTGGTTCTGTTAGAAAGAAGAAGAAGGGCCCTCGTCACCCTAGCGCACGCGGGATCACAACTTCCCGACGTCGTGGATCTCCTCCAGACATTCCAGGAGTGCATATAGGAGATACAGGGAGAGCTTTGATGGATGATTTGGATGTTAGTGAGGCGGAGGAGTTTTCAGAGGAGGTGGCGGAGGCAACCGAGGTTGCAGATCAGCCAGAGGTTGCAGATCTAGGAGATTTGGAGGCGCAGATGCATGATGATTACTATGAGGGATCACCTCTGCGTGAGCCATCTCCAGTTGGATCATTGTCTCCTTCTGCAGAGGATCATCAGCAGGAGATTCAGGATCAGCCAGACCTCCAGGAGCCCATTCAAGATCCTGTTCAGGAGCCTGTTCAGCACATTGATCCGGGCTTAGCTGTACCGGTTCCAGGGGATGCAGATTATGTGGGGCATCCTGGAGGTCCTCTCAGTTCACGGCTTTTGGTGGATTACAGCACCCACATTGCTCCGGTGATATGGACTGCAGAGCGTATTGAGCATGACCCGGCTTATGTGATACCGCCCTCATCGAAGGTATGCGTTGTTTTCTAAATGAATTTGTGAGGTAAAACGATCCACACGCTTTTCTAATTCATTAATTTCTCTTTCGTACATCAGCTGAAGAGGGTGTTGGATATATACACCCGCAAGGACTTCTTCAGGGAGTATGATAGGCATAAATCTAATGGGCCTGGGTCATGGTGGCAGCTCGTTGAGCGGAGCCACTTACATGTCCTTGCAGATCCCCGGCTCGAGTACAACAGCATCGATCCGATTCTGATTTCTGCATTTGTGGAGCGTTGGTATCCAGAAACCAACACGTTTCACTTTGCATTTGGTGAGATTGCTCCTACCTTGTTAGACGTGCTGAAGATTATGGAGCTTCCGATCCATGGACGAGCTGTCAGATCTGCTGAGGCAGACATAGATGGGTTTGTGCATCCTCATGTGCAACGGATGTTCGGGTTTGCTACGATCGAGGAGGCTGCTGCGCTATGCTTACGTACGTAGAGTTTATTTTATTATTTATATTTGATGATATTTTTTAGTTGATTCAATTAAATATTTATAATCCGTGATAAATTATCAGATGGGGGTTTGAACATCCACGGCAAGATAGGCATCACCACGATCCACACCCGACTATTACAGATGTTTGATATACGGGACAGGTAAATTATCGTATATTATAAGAATTTCTCATAATTTCTCGATTAACGTTACTAATTCATTTGTTGTTATTAATTGCAGGACTCCTCAGCAAAAGAGTGCTATTGCTTCGCTCTACTTGTTGTCCCTGTTAGGCAGTACGACATTTGTCGACAAGTCTCGGATGAAGGTGAAGCACAAATACCTTAGCATCCTCGTAGATCACAATGAGACAGGGTCCTATGCTTGGGGGACAGCCGTCTTGGCTGAACTGTACAGACAGTTGGGTCAGGCCTCCCGTGCTCAATCCAAGGGGTTTGCTGACTGTCCGCTCCTGCTGAAGGTAGTTTTCGTTTAATGTTTTTTTTTTCGTGTATATTTTGCTTATGTATAAAACATTATGAAATTCTGGTATTTGTAGGCTTGGATATGGGCGTATTTCCATGGTCTTCGGGGTCATGCTACGCAGGACTTGACATCCATGAATGCCTCGGTGGCGGCTATCCGGGAAAACAACAAAGTCAAGTACCATAAGGATCCTGCTCGACTAGTTTCCCTCAGACTAGTCCTTGACCAGATCACATATGCAGAGGTAAGTACTATTTAATTAGTAATTTCATCATATGTTATGCAATTATTATTTTTTAAAATACGTTTGTCATTTAAAAAAAACATAGGTTCAGTGGAACCCCTGGGGCAAGTTGGATCTCAACGACCCCCAGTATAGGTTAGGTCTATTTCGGGGGCCTCTAGAGTCCTTTGATGTCAGGGAGTCGCACCATCCTGACCGATGTTTGCGACAGTTCGGGTATGTGCAAGGCATACCCGGACCCCCGATTACACCACCTACTGCGATCAGAAATGATTCTGCATCGGGGTACACTGTCACATTCGGGGATGAGGACTGCACTTGGGCCCCAGAGACCCTGTCGGATCGATTGATCACCTTAGACGAGCAGGATCGACGAGGACTTCGAGAGTATGCATGGGATTGCAAGGATGGATACCGGACATGGTTTAATGCCATGTCACATCCTTATGTTGATTCCAGATCACCCAGGCAGGACCCACGGGCACCGTTTGACCACCGTGCCGAGCACATACAGATACCTGCGACAACCTCTGTAGTTGTGGTACGTATTTCAGTCAATATCGCTCAAGTAATAATTATAATCTATTTTATTCTACTTATATTTACATTTTGAAAATGTAGCGGGGCAACATACTCGCCTCTGAGATATCCAGTTTCCTACGTGCATATGGTGACACTCTGCCTCCAGGACAAGCGAGGATGATGAGGGGGTGGATCAGCATATGGACTGGTGATGTAGTACCAGAGGAGGATGGGCCTCTGCAATGATATGATTGTGTTCAGTATTATATTTTGGATGTTTGTTTGATGTATATTTTGATGTATATTATTAGGATTTTCGAACTTAAAACGGGCTAAGACGGGAAAGGACATGGAAATCGAGGAAAACCGACTTAAAACGGGCCAAGACGAGAAATGACACAGAAATCGAGGAAAACCGACTTAAAACTGGCTAAGACGAGAAATGACACGGAAATCGAGAAAAAATGACTTAAAACGGGCCAAGACGAGAAATGACACGGAAATCGAGGAAAAATGACTTAAAACGGGCCAAGACGAGAAATGACACGGAAATCGAGGAAAAACGACTTAAAACTGGCTAAGACGAGAAATGACACGGAAATCGAGGAAAATGACTTAAAACGGGCCAAGACGAGAAATGACACGGAAATCGAGGAAAAACGACTTAAAACTGGCTAAGACGAGAAATGACACGGAAATCGAGGAAAAATGACTTAAAACGGGCCAAGACGAGAAATGACACGAAAATCGAGGAAAAACGACTTAAAACTGGCTAAGACGAGAAATGACACGGAAATCGAGGAAAAATGACTTAAAACGGGCCAAGACGAGAAATGACACGGAAATCGAGGAAAAACGACTTAAAACTGGCTAAGACTATAAATGACACGGAAATCGAGGAAAAATGACTTAAAACAGGCCAAGACGAGAAATGACACGGAAATCGAGGAAAACGACTTAAAACTGGCTAAGACGAGAAATGCCACGGAAATCGAGGAAAAATGACTTAAAACGGGCCAAGACGAGAAATGACACGGAAATCGAGGAAAAACGACTTAAAACAGGCTAAGACGAGAAATGACACGGAAATCGAGGAAAAATGACTTAAAACGGGCTAAGACGGGAAATGACACGGAAACCGAGGAAACCCTAACTAGGGTATAGGGTTTATGGTATAGGGTTTGGAGAGTGGTTAGTGGATAGTGGATAGTGAATGTGGATAGTTGTGTTTGAAATGGATAGTTTGGGCCCAGTTCGTTTAAACGCCTTATAACGCTGAAACTCAAAATTTCAAAATTGTAACATGATAGAAAATGAAGTCTTTAGTCGTTATCAATTCTCGGAATCGAAAAAAAATCAACGAAAACGTCAACGGGCCTAATAAGGCCGAATTGAGATTTGGTGAGGCCCATTTCCTAAAAACGACATAAAACGGGTTAATAAGACCTTAAACATTGAAAAACTTGAAATGTAAAAGTTGTATTTGAGCATTACCAATATGACGGTTTCGTTTTTATAATAAAATAACAAAATGAACACTTCGAAATATCTAAACAGTCACTTTCACCTAGTAACGAGTTAATCTCAAGTATATAAGTTGTATAGTTTTACTCATATGTGTGTGATATCAATTCGTTACTCAAATAAACTTTACATAAAACTTTCATTAAATGTTATGAAACACTCAAATACTCCAAAATAACGACATTTCACATCTTCGTATTGTCCATATTGCTTGATTACTCGATATTTTATGCGTATTTCATTAAAACTTTCATAAAATATCGAGTAATCAAGCAATATGGACAATACGAAGATGTGAAATGTCGTTATTTTGGATTATTTGAGTGTTTCATAACATTTAATGAAAGTTTTATGTAAAGTTTATTTGAGTAACGAAGTGATATCACACACATATGAGTAAAACTATACGACTTATATACTTGGGATTAACTCGTTACTAGGTGAAAGTGACTGTTTAGATATTTCGAAGTGTTCATTTTGTTATTTTATTATAAAAACGAAACCGTCATATTGGTAATGCTCAAATACAACTTTTACATTTCAAGTTTTTCAATGTTTAAGGTCTTATTAACCCGTTTTATGTCGTTTTTAGGAAATGGGCCTCACCAAATCTCAATTCGGCCTTATTAGGCCCGTTGACGTTTTCGTTGATTTTTTTTCGATTCCGAGAATTGATAACGACTAAAGACTTCATTTTCTATCATGTTACAATTTTGAAATTTTGAGTTTCAGCGTTATAAGGCGTTTAAACGATCTGGGCCCAAACTATCCATTTCAAACACAACTATCCAAAGTTTTTACTATATACCCCTTCCTTTTCAAATTTTTCAAGATTTTTTGGCTAAATACCCCTTGCATCATGAAAACTATTTCTTTTTGCTAAATACCCTTTTCTTGTCATTTTCCGTTGTATGTCCCTCCGTTTTACTCGATTTTCGTGCCGTTTTTATTTTTAATCCTGTTTTACTCGATTTTCGCGCCATTTTTATTTTTAATCCCGTTTTACTCGATTTTTGCGCCGTTTATATTTTTAATCCCGTTTTACTCGATTTTCGCGCCGTTTTTATTTTTAATCCCGTTTTACTCGATTTTCGCGCCGTTTTTATTTTTAATCCCGTTTTACTCGATTTATTGGGCTTGGCTGGGCTGAATTATTTGGGCTTGGCTGGGTTGACTTATTGGGCTTGGCTGGGCTGAATTATTTGGGCTTGGCTGAGTTGACTTATTGGGCTTGACTGGGCTGAATTGTTCGGCTGATGGTTTGAATTGTTGGGATGAATTCTACATCTAGCATACAGCTGGATGTCACTTATATGAAAATGAATGTGTTACAGCTACTACACAGTTGTAAGTCACAGCTGGATGACATAATTTTAAGTTATTGGGCCTTTGTTGTTGTGGGCCTTTTGTCTACACCGACCCAATTTTTCCCTAACCCTAGTAAAACTTCGGCTATAAATTCACTGCCTCAGTGAACCCTTTCATCACATTCTCACTCCGCCGTAAAATCTTCATTGTTTCAAGTTCTTACTCTGTAAGTCTCATTTTTTACTGATTTGGATAGATATCTTCATTGTTTCTAAAATGTTTTCTTACTTTGTATTACAGATTCAAACAAGCATGGCATCATCTTCATCCTCCCCAGTTCCAGCTGAAGGCACTCAGATCCAGTGCCCTAGTAGAAGGTGCTCAAAGACACTCACCGTGTTATCTGCTAATAACAAGGACAATCCTCATACGTATGGACGAAGGTTTGTTACATGTGATTGTAACTGGAGGATCGTGTATCTGGAGCCAGAATACGACCCTCATCATCTCCAAGTCATGGCCAAACTGTTGAAGGAACACGCTGACATGGAGCTCAAACTTCGTATTTTTCACAGGTGGGACAAAGAATCAGCCTTATTCCACCTTGGAGTTCTGTTTCCCAATGAATATGGCCGTGGTCCTCCTTCCCCTGATTCCGATTAGGATGTAATGTTGTTATGTGTCTTGAAAGTTGTTACGTCTTTGCTAAGTCTGTTGTAGTTTCTGGAGTGTCTGTTTTAATTTAACAAGTAATCCCTTGTAGTGAATTCAGAACTTGTTTCATTTAACCCATCTAAAACATTAAAAAATAACAGACAAGACAATACTATAAAAAAGGAGTCAAGATATTAAAAGCATAACAGACATACAACAGAAGTCATCAACTAGAATTTCAAAAGGTGAAACATTCAACACATCCGAATTCACTACAGATCAACATCTATACTACCATAATTAATGCGATAGTCCTTCCATTGCTGCATCCTCAGCGCGAACCCGCGATCCAATTCATTCGCACTAGGATCCTTGAACATGCGCCAAACTCCAGGTACAGATGGTACCGGACAGTCTTCTCTAAGGCACACCTAAATTACAAAACATAAATACCATGTTAAGCATTAAGAAAATTGAGTGAAAATCACAAATACTTTAGTGAAAATCATACCGGTATGTAGTGGTTTGCTAAGCCCACACGAGCCATTGCATAAATTTTCAAACCATGACTAGAGCATTGTTGATACACCTTCATCGGTAAGCACAAATATGATCGGACTTTGGATAAGTATATCAAACCAACCTGAAACTTAGTGGCAAATGCTAATCCAATCATGGGCATACTCATCCAGTATCTTTCAGGACATGGTGATCTGCTATAGTTGACCTCTTGAACAAGAGCGTCGAAGTTGTTTGCCAAATCCGGGCGTAGTCTGGTCATGACTCGTCTGTAGATATCACTGTTTTCTAACAGCTCCGTAGTCAATTCCATGCGAATGCGAGGATATTCTTGTTGGTGATGCCCCAACAACATGGCTAGTGACCGATATCCACAGTGTCCATCCGCCCTTACGTCTTGTGCATCTACGATGTATGGAAACAAGAAGAGATCAACATTGTCAACCCCGAAGTCTACCCCACATTTCGTCATTGCTGGCTGAGGGAACTCATCTGTAAGAGTGCAACCTGATAATCCGAACCCCTCTCCACCAGTGCCACTTGAATGACCAAACGCCTCTGCCGCAGTGCACCCAACAACTTCAAACTCCCTCATTATAGTAGGCTCGTTGAAAGTAGGTTGTGCCGCCGTTGCTTTTCCCTTTCCCTTTCCTCTAACTGTCTTATTCTTCACCTTCGCAACATCATTTTTCTCTAATTCTTCCCTTGCGTACTCAAACGCGCTCATCTCTCTCTCGGTTCCCCACTTCTTTCCTACCGCTCCTCTTGGTCTGCCAGGATCCTTGATTCCCGTCGGCTCCAACGCAAGACTTTGATGTGGATACTCCAACATTGTGTACAAGTCCGCTATCTGAGACCACTGACTTTCAGGAAGTTCCCTCTTTTGCCATCTATCGTTGAGCTCAATGAATCTCAACTCCCGCATGGTCTGAGGTACACCAATCTCTACCTCCCCGTTATCAAGTTCAATCCTATCCCATTGTAGCTGCCTCCAGAATCTGTGAATCTGATTGAGCTTGAATGGCTTCTTCTGAATAATATGTTGCACCATCTCGTAGATGCACGGTAGGCCTTGACATTCTCGCATCCAGTAATCTTCGCAATGTTCCTCATAATTCTTCGCCTTTATATCCTCCCGTATATCCCACAACTTATGCAACGCTCTATCAGACACATTATGGAATAGATGCCGAAATATCAATTTCACTTGTGGATTCATTCGTCTGAAAACCCCGGGTGTCTTGATCCGATCCTCTTCCATGGTGGCCCTCACCTTCACAATCTGGCCCTCGATGGCTGCATGGATCCTCACAACCATTCGATTAAAACCGCCTATACTTGAACCGATTATTTTCTTCAACACCTTATGCATTCCCTCAACCCTATGTTTTATTCATTCAATGTCGCGTTTAAGTAAAACAACTGTTACATAATCAAACTAATAAATAAATCGGAAACATTTAAGTAAGTTAAAAAAAAATTACCTGTTTGAGGTTCTCGTGAAGAAGTGAAGATTGTGTTCCGTCCATGCGCAAACAATGTTTGTCTTGTAAGGGATAAGCCACACCTTTTCAATGTATCCGACGACGCCGCTTCTCCAAGATGTTCTCAATCCTAGCAGTCTTTCCTCGTATTGTTCCTCCGTTCTTGATAGAAAAAGTCTCCATACTTGCGAGCACAACCTTTTCACCGATTCCTTATTTTTCAAAATTCTGGTAGCGTTTACCTCGATGTTGTGCTTGAAATGAACCCAACACAAGAGGTGTTGAACCGGAAGATCTTTGAACACATATTTGATTGCAGTGATGAGAGCTAGTTCTCGATCGGTCATTATTGCAGTCGGCATTACTCCGGCATCCTCAAACAACTTTCTAAGCCTCTGAATTATCCACAAGTAGTGCATTGTTTCCTCCTTACCCATGAATGCATATGCAATGTTGAATGTCTTATGCGTGCAAGTGAAACCGACAATCTCCACAAGAGGCATTTTATACCTGCATAATATATTTAAATAATGAAGGAAGAGGCATATGCAATATATTTAAACAAAAAAATTTTGATATACAACTATTATGTACCTATTCGTCTTGTATGTGGCGTCAATAACCACGACGTACGGAAACATCTTCAACAAGTGCAACGAGTCTTGATGGGCAAAAAACAAGATTTCCACCTCGTTTGATTTCTTCTTGCAGAGGGGATGCACTACATAGCTGCGCTCCTTCAAAAACTTCAAGGTCCATTGTGTAACAGTCAAATCTCCACGATCCTCAAAATGCATCTTCTGAATAAAGTTGGCGATTTGTTTTGTGGATGTTGTATTCCCTGGAAAGGCCGCACTCAACTGAGTAGCAATAACAGACGGCGTAGTCAAGCTGTTCGCACATACCGTCACAAATTTCACCTCGTTCGGCGTCATTCGACCCATGTACGGATGGCCAATGAAGCTAGTGGAAAGCTTATGATTGTGTTGTCCGTATTTTACCTTCACATACCATCCATCTCTCGCATCCCTCGCCCTGAACCTATATCCTCGGATCTCAAACTTGCAATCCGACTTCTTATCCCTACTATCCCGCTCTGTATTAACAACCTCCTCTGTTTCGCCATCCTCTCTTTTCTTTTTCCCTGATCTATACACTCCAGCATGCGAGCACATTATATTCATTTGACGCTCATTGCTATGGCGAGTCACTAATACCATCATAAGTTGTCTACCAATACTCTGAACCCAACGCCTCAAGTGTTCCTTAGTAGGAAACGTTTCTTCGGTATCAAACGAATCATAGTAATCCATACCCTATAATTAATAAAAACTACCATATTTATCACAACTAAAACTTAAAACTACGAGTCCACATCAATCTAAACTATCACTTCTACAAATTATTTGCAACTAAATAACGTAAATAAATACGAAACGATTCTAATTAATTACTAACCGAAAAATCTCCGGCGTCGAAGTCTCCTCCTTCTTCGTCGGTATCGTCGTCCCACATCCCGTCGTCGGGTTCACTAAAATACTCTTTCTCATCCACGATCGCATCGTCTTCGTCACTCCCATGCTCGTTCTCTTCAACATACTTGTTCTCTTCACCGCTCCCATACTCAATCTCCGTCACATATTCAAACTCCTCACCATCACTCAAATTTGTAACTCTCCTATTTGACATTTTTTACTTCAACATCCATCCGAAGTTCCTACATTTATACACATACTACATCCCAAACGGTCATATTCTGAAAAAATAGCCGTTGGGATAAAAACAATCGTACGCCCATAATGGGCGTACAGGCAAAATATACCCCAACGGTCACTTCTGAATTTGGACAAATAGCCGTTACACCAAATTTTTTACTCGTACGCCCATTATGGGCGTAATGGGCGTACGAGTAAAAAATTGTATTTCCCCAACGGCTATTTTCAAACGGCTATATTATTAAAATTTATACTGTACGCCAGTTTTGGGCGTACGCCCATTTTGGGCGTATACATAATACCGTATTTTGTATTTTGCCTCACAATCGATGTTGGAATTTTGCACTGTCCGCCCAAAACCAGCGTACGCCCATTTTGGGCGTACGACATTGTAGTGTGGAAAGTTGCAAAATGTAGTGCGTATAGCTTTTGCCTTGTTATACTGCAAAAACTTCATAGACTAGGCCAAAAAAATCTAATTGAAACAATTGTAAACACAATTAATTAAACCCAAACCCACAAAAATCGTGAAATTTTTTTGGATCCGAGAGTGTTCAATCCAAAAGGGGACCCAAAATATTGTTCATCCCAAAATTCAAAAATCTTGAAAATGATTTGGATATCTTCGGATTTGGTCTGCTCCGTCATGGTCTCGGTCGATCTCGGGGATAGAGGAAAGCTCGACGGAGGAGACCAGGAGACGAGGAGAGTTGGCGGAGTCGCCGAAGCTTCACGAGGACGATCTTCAACGACGGTTGGGAGCTTCTTCTTGCTCGGAACACATCCGCCTCATTTTTCCATCGGAATCGGAAGTGAAGCAGCGGAGTATTCGGAAGAGGACGAATTGTTTGGTAGATCGAACAATGGAGAGATGATTTGAAGTGATGGGTCAATATTCCCCCAAATTTTCCAGATCTGGAATGTGGATCTAGGGAAAAATTAAAGGTAGATGTAAAAAATTTGTGTTTTTGGGATAAAGAATTAATGGCTGTAGATATGGATAACTATTGAATAGAGGAATTGTGGACAAGGATGATTTGGAGAAAAAGAATTTTAGTGTTGTTGGAGCACAGAAATTGCAGTCTCGCGACACAACACCTCGCGAGACACAGGGCGTCAGTTCTTCGAAGGAATCCTGAAGACCTCTTCCGCGATCCTGGATAAACAACTTGTATGTAGTACTTCACCCGATCAAACTTAACCCTACGTCAACTTCTTCCTAAGTATCAACCTTGTTCTTGACACCTGTGGTACCTGCGCAACCAAACCAGGAGGGGGTGGCTCCGGATTTGGCTCTCCGACGCTCAAATCAGCAAACGTGCAAACAAGCAACCAACGACAGTACAATTTGACACAAGAGCAAGAGAGGATAGGAAGAAGTAAAGCAATGAAAAAGAGAACTCAAAACACCAAATAAAACGTTTCAAGTTCTACGCTACCAGTACCCAAATGGCCTTAGAAATCACTCATTTCAACATCAAAAGCTCGATAGCAACACCGGGAGTCTTAATCCAAATGTTGATCGTCAAAACGCCTCAAGGAGAAGGTCGTTTAGGAAGATTGAAGCTCAAGTTCGCTTCTGTGTTTTTCTTGCTCTCGAGAGGAAGAAGAAAATAGAGTTTATCCAGTAAAATGAGGTCTTTTTCCTCTCTCCATTTGGTTATGCTCTTATACTCTCGCTAGGGCCCACGCAAGTCAATTACCACTTTGCCCCTCCGATACCTAATCTCGTCGGATCCTCTTTTTGGGCTCCGTATGCTTATGGGCCGCTTTCGTTCTCCTGGGCTGACTTCATGGGCCGTCCTTGGTCGCGTCTTCTGGGCTGACTTCATGGGCCGTCTTCGGGTCGCGTCTTCTGGGCTGACTTCATGGGCAGTCCTTGGTCGCGTCTTCTGGACCTAACTCGACTCTCTTTGAGTTCCGCGAGCCCATCGAGAACCGGCTCCAACATCCAGCCCCCCAAGCTTTTATGCTGAATAGCCTAAGGCTTGGGTTTGTCTCCTTGAAGTCGCGTTCTCGATATGATAACGGCCACCTGACTTGGTATGATCACATCGCGTATAAAGGTCGCGTGTGTTTCGACTGAATTTCTTGGGGGGACGTTTCGAATTCAAAAATCTTTACGAATTCCCGCATTGGGCGCATGTTGTCCACGTGTCGTCTTCTCATTGCATTTTCTTTTCCCGATTTTTCTTTATAAATACCCATCTTCGTCTTCCTCCTCCCAATCCGTCATAACCCCTCTTTGCTCTCCGTAAAACTGTGAATAAACACTCTGTCGGTGTTCTCTTTTCTTCTCTACGGTCGTCTTCGCCGCCGCTCTCACCCGGTTTCCGATGGCAGGTTAGTCTATCGTTCTTCCTTTTCTTTTATACTTCGTAAATGTTCGTTTTGGTTTGATTTTAGGGTTTTCCATAGATTCGTCGTTCGTTTTCTTCGTACTTGATAACTGTTGTCAGAATTTTTGCTCGGGCTCCTCATTTCGACAGATCTCCCTTAGAGATTGTTTGTCCATTGGATGTTTCCCGTGCCGGATTCTCTTTCCGACTCTTGTTTCTCAAGACGTTGTCTAGTAAAATACACCTTTTCGGTCAATTTCGCCATTTCAAACCTTCACAAGATTCTCCGTGTTCTTGGGCCTGGTTCATCTTGATGTCGTTTTAACTTCTCCTTTGATCTTCCGAATTTCAGTTTTTCCGAGGATTTCTTGTTTGCTCACTTCCCATCGCCTCGCGTTAATTCCCCTCAACTCGCGTTGTTCCCACTTGCGATGTTCTCTTCTTGTTTTCTCTTTCCATCCTTGGAAAACTGAAATTTACTTTGCCCATGCTTTCAGGTAGCGATGATTTCTACGAACGTTCAGCTCATGTTGAGTATTCGGGGCGCACAACGTCTGGCTCTGAGGGGGGCTCTGGTGGTTGCGAGCCTAGTTCTCGTAGACGATCTCGCGTTACCAGAAAATCCAAATGGAGTAAGGTGAAGAAGTCCAAGAAATCTAAAACCAGGCTCCCGTCTCGCGTTATTCAAGAGTGAGCCGAGACCAATTATGGTCAATTTGCTAGTTTCTTCTCCCATAAGGGGTCCTTGCCCCATATAATAATAGAGAAACCCTTCCTCGCGGATCCGGGTCGAATAAGTATTCTTACGAAGAGAATAAAACACACTCGCACCTTAATTCCTAACACAACCCATCGCAGCAGTCTTGGCTTTGACGATCTTCGCTGTTTCGGTATGCGATACCCTTTTCCTGAAGGAACTATTTTCGCCCTTCCCGACCACGAGGGCACTTCTCTCGACCAATACGAGCCCTTCTTCGCTTTAAGCAGGCAATCCTTAGAAGTTGGCTTCCGTCTCCCATGGACGTCCTTTCAGACTGAAGTGATGGCGGATTTAGGCTTCAGTCCTTCATAGATGCATCCAAACTTCTGGAGTTCGCTAATCGTATACACCATGCGATGTCAGGATATTGGTATAGTTCCCAATACGCCTCACTATGCTCTTATTAATTCATATAAGAAGAACTCACGCGAGGACGGGTTTTATACTGCTCAAGCCAAGACTCCTAGTGCCTTTCGATTGCCTTCGAAGATTGATGGGTGGAAAACGTGTTGGTTTTTAGTTCGTCCCCCGCTTGGTTCCGACATTTCTGTTCAAGTACGCGAGCCTAATGCGAGAAAGGCTCCATGCTTCTTTCAAAAGGAGACTCGCGATAAATTCATTCGTGATTATAAGGATTATCCTGACAAAGCTGTTCAAAAACGATTTGAGTTGACAATCACGGATGCCTTAGTGGTTGCCAGGGGACTTAGCCTCAAAGCCCATGCCCGAGGTTTTTGTTCGTGTGTTTGTTCTCAGCGTTTGCGTTTTTTTTTTTTTTTTTTAGTATGCTCACTTGTGTGGTTGTTTTTGCAGACGCTGACATGTTCTACGATCTCCCGAATTTGGATGGGTTGGTTTTCGACGAGGCCGGCTCCCTCACTCTCGCGACTCCTACTCACAACATCCCAGCTGTATTGGAATCGCCAGTTGAGGTCGCGACTACTGTTTCTGAGGAGGTCCCTCAGTCCAAGAGGCCTCGCACTGTTTCAGGCAAGGTGAGAGAAAGGACCACTGGGCCGGAGTCGTCACGAGACCTCTCGTCTCGCGATAAGGGGAAACAAAGAGTGTCTGAGAGAAGTCGCAAGAGAACGACGGAAGTGGAGTTTGTCTCGTCTCCAGAGCCTACTGATTCTCCTATCGTGAATCCTACTTTCATTCATGGTTTATCTACCACGCGTGCCTTCTTTGCCTCGATTCCAACTACTTTCCCCCCTGAACCTAGCCTTTATGAGGAAGTCTCGGATAGACCTGGTGGCTTGTCTAAGTTACTCTTTGCGGTAAGTTTCGCGTTCTTATTTACTCCTTGTTTCTTTGGGGTCTTTTTAATCCTGGAGTTGGTCATTTTGCAGGGGATGAGCATTATTGCGAGCGCAAGTCGGAGGGTGCTCGCGGCAGAGGATAAACTTAAAGATTTGATGGAGGAGGACCAGTCGATCCGCGATGCTAATAGAGCGGCTAAGTCTCGTCTTATGGGAGAGAAGAAAGTCTTGGAGGTGGAGCTCTCGAAGGCTAATGCGCTACTGGAATCTAAGGACGCAAAGATAAAAGAGCTTGAAGCACAACTTGCGTATGAGAGGTCCACCCACGTCAAAATCGTTACTGAATATAATACGCAAGTGAATGACCTCAAACAAGATAATGAGAAACTTCACGCGACGATGTCCGAGAGAATTGCTTATGAGAGAAACATGGCAGTGGAAGAGTATTGCGGTGGTTACCGTCAACGCGCTCGCGTGGATTTTTACAAGAATGTTGTCAACACGCTTCTCCTTTGCATGGTGAAGGTTCAGATGCGGAAGTACAAAGTCAAAGATTTCCCCTTCAGCGCCCAAGACCTATGTGGTTTTTCCACCGACCTTCCCAAGTATGAGCCCCCGGTGCCGGGAACCTTTATTGATGATGGAGATGCTCCACTCGAGGCTTGGGGTGTAACTCATCTTGCGTCTATGAAAGGCATCGTTAAAGGTAAGGAGAATCAAGTGCCCAAGCCTCCTCTTCCGAAGATGGTTACTCCGCCTCCGCCCGAAAGGTTGGAATCTGCTCCTCACGCGTTTCCGAGCCCTCCTTCTCCGGCCCTCTCTCCTCGTAAGAGAAAGGTACTCGCGACGGATGCTCTTCTCGACACCATTCAACCCTTCCTGAAGCGTTCTCGCTTAGATCAAGCGGGGGGGTCAGGATCGCGGGTGGTTGACGCTCAGGACGTCGTTGTGGATTTGGAGGCGGATAGCGTAGGGGATACCGAGACTGCTCCTGAGACTGTTGCTAAGTAATGTTTATTATTTATGCTCGTCTTATGTTTCGAACCTTCTGACACGCCCTGGTGGTCTTTCGAACAATACATGTTTTTGATACCGTTGTTGCGAGATTGGGCTCTTATGTATTTATACTTTTTAATGCGGCCATGGTTGTCGCTACCTATATGTTGTTTTGCTCTATATTTTGGGTTTTACTTATCCGTCTTCTTGTTTTGTATACACTTATCTCGCCTCATTCCCCTCTTTTTGTGTTTCGGAAAAAGTGCAGTAATTTTGCGAAAAATAAAACGTAAGAGATGAGTGTTTCATAACTACGATCCCTCTTGTATAGTAAAAGGTGAAACTGACGGTGTTACACAGGTTTTTGTGAAACAATCATTAAAGCATTGCAAACCATCCTCCCGTTAGCCATCGCATGAACCTTCCACGTGAGTCCGGGTCACTGTGTTTGCTCTAGCCGGTGACAGGGTTTGGTGCTTTAGCTCTTTGTTGCTTTTGATACTCGCGAAAATTGTCGTGAGCCCTTTTAGTCGCGAAGCCTTAAGACATTCCTGAGTTTTTCTTCCGCATGGTTGCTGCAGAAAATTTCTTGACTTTATAGGGATGATCTCGGCATGTCGTGGTCATTGCGGAGGACATTAAGCACTGCACATGTAGAGAGGCGTTTAGTACTTTCTCTTTATTCATTAGATGGTTAGGAACTTTTAAAGGACGCGTGATGCGGACTCATGGCGGATGAGCTCATTGGCGTAAACCCGTCCATGCTTTCGCGACCAAGGAGAGTTATTTTAGCTCAACCATGGAAGCTGGACACGCGACCTGGGGGGGTTTTTAGCCCAGCCCAGTGAAGCGGACTCATGGCGGGTAAGCTTACTGGCGTAAACCCGTCCATGCTTTCGCGACCAAGGAGAGTTTTTTAGCTCAACCATGGAAGCTGGTCACGCGACCTGGGGGTTTTTTTTAGCCCAGCCCAGTGAAGCGGGCTCATGGCGGGTGAGCTCATTGGCATTAACCCGTCCATGCTTTCGCGACCAAGGAGAGTTTTTTAGCTCAACCATGGAAGCTGGACACGCGACCTGGGGGGGGTTTTCTAGCCCAGCCCAGTGAAGCGGACTCATGGCGGGTAAGCTTACTGGTGTAAACCCGTCCATGCTTTTGCGACCAAGGAGAGTTTTTTAGCTCAACCATGGAAGTTGGTCACGCGACCTGGTTTTTTTTTTTTAGCCCATCCCAGTGAAGCGGGCTCATGGCGGGTGAGCTCATTGGTATTAACCCGTCCATGCTTTCGCGACCAAGGAGAGTTTTTTAGCTCAACCATGGAAGCTGGACACGCGACCTGGGGGGTTTTTTTTAGCCCATCCCAGTGAAGCGGGCTTATGGCGGGTGAGCTCGTTGGCGTAAACCCGTCCATGCTTTCGCGACCAAGGAGAGTTTTTTAGCTCAACCATGGAAGCTTGACACGCGACCTGGGTTTTTTTTTTAGCCCAGCCCAGTGAAGCGGTCTTGACGACTTTTTGTCTTTTGAGTCGAAGCGCTACCTTTTTAGGTGGACGAGCATTGGTCGACCAGGCTGTGTTACTTATTCTTTGGTAACCCAGACTCGCGTGCTAACAAATTGCTGGTTCCACAACCTGTACTTATCATGCCATAGTAATCGATTGTTTTAGTGCTTTAAGGAGATAAGAATTGTGACCATGGATGAGAAAAAATTCTGCTCTGCTAAGCTTTGCTAAGCGTACCTGGGCTTTATGGGAGGATTAAGCATAGAAGCGACGAAGTCGCATCACGTTCCAAGAGTTGGCAACGTGATTCCCAGAGTGATCCTTGAGACGATATGCCCCGGGTGCGACTTCGCGATCTATAATGTAAGGTCCTTCCCAGTTGGGATCGAGCTTTCCTCCTTCTGTCTTGCGGAGCACGAGGTCTCCTCTGGCAAACCCCCTTATCTTAACGTGCATGTTATAATATTTCGCGACGCTGGATTTATGATTGGCTGCTCTGATAGTTTCCAGGTCGCGAGTTTCTTCCCGCATCTGCAACTCTAGCTGCATTTTTTCGTCATTATCGATCAGGTTATACTGAATGACGCGATCCGTGGGCACAATGAACTCGACTGGCACTGTGGCTTCTACTCCATAAGCGAGAGCAAAAGGTGTTTCCCCGATTGCTTTCTTTACCGTGGTTCTGTTTGCCTAGAGTACTAGAGGTAATACTTCGACCCACTTGCCTTTGGAGCCTTCTAACCGCCTTTTCAGGTCCATGACAATACTTTTGTTCACAACTTCTACTTGGCCATTGCAATGCGGGTGAGCGACTGATGCGATTCTTAAGGCGATCCCCATGTCACTACACGACGTGAGTAACTGTGGCGAATTGAATTGTGGTCCTCTGTCGGTTACGATCTCGTGAGGGAGGCCATATCTGCAGATGATATTCCTCCATAGGAACTTTTTAACTGCCGGGACGGTAGTGCTCGCGAGAGCCTCGACTTCGATCCATTTGGTGAAATAATCAACTGCTACAATGATGTACTACAGTTGACCAGGCGCTTTTGGCTTGAAAGGTCCTAACAGATCTAGCCCCCACATCGCGAAGGGACAGGGGCTCGACATTATTTGTAACTCTACACCTGGTTGACGAGAAGCTGGGGCAAAGTACTGACATGGCTTACAGTTCTGCGACTCGCGTTGTGCGTCTTGTTTCATGGTGGGCCAAAAGCTCCCCTGTCTTAATGCTTTATAGACCATAGGTCTCCAACCTGCGTGGGTTCCCCACAACCCCGCGTGCAGCTCTCTTATAAGCACGTCACTGTCTATCTTAGACAAACACCTGAGCTCGCGCGGCCCGTATCCCCTTTTGTAGAGTTTCCCACGACACATGTAGAAACGCGCAGCCATAGAGACAAGTTTTCTCATTTCTTTTGGATCCGAGGGTCCGGTTCCGCTTGCAAGATATTGAATTATAGGGGTGCGCCAGTCACTGACTGGCTCGTCTATCTCCATCAGCTCCCCCTGATTACTTATGGCGCTCTCAGACTTTACCAACCAGAAGTATTGGCTCTTTCCATCCTTGAAAATGACGGTAGAATTCCCATCGAGATGTTCCATATTTGCGTACTGAGCTTGGGAACCTCACTTCGCGAGTTCATCCGCTCGCGTGTTTTCCTCCCTCGACACTGCTTCAATCTCAAAATGCCTGAATAACGAAATCAAGGTAGTAGCCCTTGCATGATATCTGGGGAGATTGCCTGTTCGAGCTTCGTAGGTCCCCTTGATCTGATTCACAACAATCTGAGAGTCGCTCAGGCACTTCACCACGTGAATACTCGCGTGAATTGCAATTTCCAATCCTGCGATGAGCGCTTCATATTCTGCTTCGTTATTAGTGGCTTTGAATTTTAATGAAATCGCGTGGTCGACCTTATCCCCGGCTGGGGATGTCAAGACGACTCCCGCCCCGCAACCGTTTACGTTTACTGCCCCGTCAATGTGCATAACCCGCGCGGGGTCTTCTGGAGCTATATCATTTTATTCTAACTCTCTAAAGGTTTACAGCCGCGAGGTACAGCTATAAACCTTCACCAGGCACTGGTGGCACAAGTATTGGGAGTTTAGCCAGGTTCTCTTTGAGGCTCATAAACGCCTTTTCACACTCCTCAGTCCATTTGAAGCTTTTCGGTTTCCTCAATATGTCAAACAAAGGAAGGTTTCGCTCCGCGAGCTTGGCACAAAACCTCCCGAGGTAGTTAACCTTTCCTACAAACCTTTGGACATCATGAGTGGATCTCGGCGGTTGTAGATCTATTACAGCTTGGACTTTGTCTGGATTGACCTCGACGCCGCGTGCACTGATCTGAAATCCCAGGAACTTGCCCTCGGTGACCCCGAAGACACATTTCTCGGGGTTAAGGCTCATACCGTACTTCCCCAGAGTCTGAAAAACTTCTGTCAGGTCGCGAGCGTGATCTGCCTGCTTCTTGCTCTTAACTACTATGTCATCAACATAGGCCTCCACGGTGTCACCCCTTTGCTCGCTAAAGATCATGTCCACCAGCCTCTGGAATGTGGCTCCTGCATTTTTCAAGCCGAATGGCATTACTTTATAGCAGAAGGTTCCCTTGTCTGTAATAAAAGCCGTGTGCCCTGAGTCGGCTGGATTCATCATGACTTGATTATACCCCGAGTACGCGTCCAAAAAACTCAGAGCTTCATGACCTGCGGTGGAGTCCACTAACTGGTCGATAGAAGGTAATGGGTAGCTGTCTTTGGGGCATGCCTTATTGAGACCAGTGAAATCTACGCACATGCGCCATTTCCCTGTCCCCTTGGGATTTTTTTCTACCATTACTACGTTTGACAGCCACGTCGGGTATTGCACTGGCTTAACAAACCCTGCTTTTAACAATTTTGCGAGTTCCACAGCAGCGGCCGCGTTCTTTGGTCCTGCCTGCTTTCGCTTCTTCTGTCTACGCGGCTTGACCTCTGAACTGATGTTCAGGGAGTGGGTCATGACGCTCGCTGGAATCCCCTTCAAATCCTTTGGTGTCCATGCGAATACATCTCGGGAGCGGGCGGGTAAGGCCTCAATCTCTTGCACAACTTTCTGATCCAGTCTTCCCCCTACATAGAGCTTCTCCTCTTTGTTGGTGAATGGAGTGATTGTCTGTTTTTTAAACCCATCAAAATGTGGTTTGTGTCCCTCTTCTTCTTCACCAGTATCTCGCGGCCTTGGAGAGGCACGCACCTCCAACTCGGCCTCCTCAATCACGTGAGGCAACCCTGGAATAAATAACTGGTTGGCGAACAAGGCCTTGGTGCTGCCCTTTTCGGATGATACGTAGCAGATGCGGCTCTCCTCTTTGTTCCCTCTCGCGACCCCTACTCCGGACCACGTTAGTAACTTAAGGCAAAAATGACAGATTGACACGACTGCTTCGAACTTGCACAGAGTCTCGCGTCCCAGTATCGCATTGTAGGAGGATGTTATCGAGATTACCACAAAATCAATTTTTTCTGATCTTCTTGACCCGGTCTCTTCACCCAGGATGAGTTCTAGGGTGACGACGCCCAGGGCCCTCACTCTGTCGCCCGCGAAACCCACCAACGTGGTTTTAGTAGGCCTAAGTATAGACTGATCAATTCCCATTTTCTCGAACGCGTCCCAGTACAGTATATCGGCCGAGCTCCCCGTGTCTACAAGAATCCTCTTCACAAGTTTGGTTCCAATCTGAGCATGAATGACTAGTGGGTCAGCGGCCTCGACGGCCCAGGTATCTACCTCCTTGTCGCTGAAGACAAGCGTGTAAGGCTCAGACTGCGGTCTCACGATACTATAGACTGGCTTTCCCTGAGGCTTGGGCGCGTTGTTTATGAGCCTTTGCTCTCGTTTGCCTAGGGGAATGGGTTCATGGCGGCCTGCGATTGTACCTATATGGCCCTCCAGGTGAGGGAAGTTCTGGTTTGGGTGACGATTGGGAACCTGATTCTGGTTAATCCTCGCGGGGGTTTGCTGCCTTATCTCATTCTGTGTTCTACTTCCGCCTCTACCTCTTACCCCCCTTCTCGGGTTGCCGCGACCTCTGTCACCATTTCCTCTCTGAGAAGTTAAGACTTCCTGCTCTCTCGGGTGGTGAGGTCGCGACCTACATTGCTCCGTAGAGTGAGTATCCACTATGTGGTACTCACACCACGTTGCTGGCTCGTGGCGACCACGACCGCTATCCCCCCTCCTTTGAGTCTCGCGACGGTTATCCTGCTCGGCCACAAAATTCTGCGAGTGAAACTGATTCTGATCATGATTCTGGCCCCTGAACTGTTTCTGACCCTGACCCTGATCTTGAATCTGCAAACCGGGAACTCGCGGGTCACTCTGTTCCTTTCTCTGACTACCTTGATGGCGCTTGTTACCCCAGTTCTGGTTGTCTCTCTTTTGACCCCGAGCAGACTTATTCTGATTGTTTCCTTTCGACGCGGAACCTGAGTGTGCTTCCACGTTAATCTCTGTATACGCTCTTTCGAGCATGCCCTGGTAGTCCAAATCTTTCTTGCGGTATAGGTATTGCTTGAAGGAGCTTCCATCTGTGAGACCGTCCAGGAACGCGACTCGGGCAGTTTTATCATGAAAATCTTCGGCTTCTAAGATCTTTTCCGAGAATCTCCTGACATAACCCTCTAGTGATTCGTTTGGTCCTTGCTTGACACCCACTACTTCTTGCATAGTCACTTTTGTTTTCCTTGAGGATCCAAAGTGCAACAAGAAACTCTTCTCTAGATCAGCGAAAGAATGGATGCTCCCTGACGGTTGGTTAAGCATCCAGGTCATGGCGGGACCCGCGAGGGTGCCTGGGAAACCTTTGCACATCGTGGCTTCATCAGGGCACCTTGCGAGCATAGCATACTTGTAGCGTGCCAGGTGTTCGCTAGGATCTTCTTTGCCGTTGTATTCTTTGATATTAGGGAATCTGAAATCAGGTAGAGGGACTGACCTGACTATGTGGTCTGCGAAAGCAGTCGGGCCGAACAAGGTTGATGGGTTAACGGACGGATAGGCCTCGTAAGCTTGTCGCGGACAGGTTGCCTGGTTGTAATAAGGTTCCCCCTCATACTGGTAGCGAGAAGGTCCTCGCTCGGCACGAATCCCATATCCCCTCGTTCCGGTTCTTCCCCTGTAAGATTGGTCCTCTATGTAGCTCGCGGGGGCTTGATTTAAATCAAACCTACTAGGGTGATTAGCCCTCTCGCGTCCCTCGACCCTGGTTCTACGCGATATTGAGATTCTGTCGTCGGGTACGTGCTCAGCACTCTCCTCAGCGACAGGTTGCTCTCGTTCAGCCTGATTCTGTTCTTGCTCGCGGGCATCAGCCCTTGGTTGCTCTTGGTTTTGACCCCTGTCCGTGCCTTGTCTCAACGTCTGAAAGAATGCGCGATACTGAACCAGTGCGGGTTCTACCAGAACAATCTCTTCCTCATTTACGCGTGGAAGGGGTGCCCGCAAGTTATTTATTTCTTGTTGTGTTCTCGTCTGGAGAGGGGTGTTGTTAACGGCCCCACTTCCCTCACCACCAGTATTCATCCTCCGTCTGTCGGCTAATATCAAAAATACGCGGAACTTTGTAATAAGCCTTACTTGTGCGAGGAGGTCCCCACAGTCGGCGCCAGTGTTGGAGCCCAGAAATTGCAGTCTCGCGACACAACACCTCGCGAGACACAGGGCGTCAGTTCTTCGAAGGAATCCTGAAGACCTCTTTTGCGATTCTGGACAAACAACTTGTATGTAGTATTTCACCCGATCAAACTTAACCATACGTCAACTTCTTCCTAAGGACCAACCTTGTTCTTGACACCTGTGGTACCTGCGCAACCAAACCAGGAGGGGGTGGCTCCGGATTTGGCTCTCCCACTCTCAAATCAGCAGACGTGCAAACAAGCAACCAACGACAGTACAATTTGACACAAGAGCAAGAGATGATAGGAAGAAGTAAAGTAATGAAAAAGAGAACTCAAAACACCAAATAAAACGTTTCAAGTTCTACGCTACCAGTACCCAAATGGCCTTAGAAATCACTCATTTCAACATCAAAAGCTCGATAGCAATACCGGGAGTCTTAATCCAAATGCTGATCGTCCAAACGCCTCAAGGAGAAGGTCGTTTAGGAAGATTGAAGCTCAAGTTCGCTTCTGTGTTTTTCTTGCTCTCGAGAGGAAGAAGAAAAGAGAGTTTATCCAGTAAAATGAGGTCTTTTTCCTCTCTCCATTTGGTTATGCTCTTATACTCTCTCTAGGGCCCACGCGAGTCAATTACCACTTTGCCCCTCCGATACCTAATCTCGCCGGATCCTCTTTTTGGGCTCTGTATGCTTATGGGCCGCTTTCGTTCTCCTGGGCTGACTTCATGGGTCGTCCTTGGTCGCGTCTTCTGGGCTGACTTCATGGGCCGTCTTCAGGTCGCGTCTTCAGGGCTGACTTCATGAGCAGTCCTTGGTCGCGTCTTCTGGGCCTAACTCGACTCTCTTTGAGTTCCGCGAGCCCATCGAGAACCGGCTCCAACAAGTGTCACCATTGATGAAGATCGGTGAGGTACTGAGGTTGAAGATAAGAAATTTTTAATTTGATTAACTTTTTCTTTCTTTTTTTGGTTAAAAGAGAAAAAGAAAAGAATAAAAAATTAGAAAAATTTGCCACGTGGCATGTTAACGGATTTTTTTGACGGAATTATTGACGGGTGCTGTTGACTAACAAATTGTATGATAAGGGTGGTTTTCGGTAATATTAGATTAAAGGGGTGATTTTAAACAATATAATCCTTTATACGGGTGGTTTTCGATAAAAAAAAAACTCTTTAAATTACTGATCATCAAGTGGATCGACCAAGTGAGCAATCATTCCCACCAAGTGTTCATCATATTTACAAATAAAATCCAGGAAGATATCACCGACCCCCAATCATTAAGGTATTACTCCGTATTTTCCTAGCTTGTAGGTTATTTGGAGTCGGGCATTCTTGTAGGTTTTGGCATAAAAAAAACTTCAAACTGATTTAACTAAAGATATAGGCTCTGTTCGGCAGAGTTTTTTTTTTTTTTTGCACATTACGGAGCTAAATTTTTATTAGACCTAGTTATTAAGTGTTCGGTAAAAAAACATTCATCTAGCTTAACAAACTTAATGTAGATTAAAGTAGCTTAATTTGTTAATGTTACACCCTCTAGATTAATGGAGCTTAACAAGCTTGATTTAATTTTTAATCCACTATTACACTTTATCAATAAAGATATAAATAATTTTTTATATCCTTTTCCGTAATTTTACTAATATTATTACAATTCAGCTAGAAATACCGAACATCCAAGTAGTTTTTTCAACAAAATTTTGATCTTCAGTTTCAGCTATTAATTCAGCTCCAGTTTCAGCTACTTATTCAGCTACTTATTCAGCTACTTATTCAGCTACAGCTACTATTCCAGCTCAATATACCGAACGCCATATACTCGCCAAGTTTATGTTCCTCATGATGCTACGGTTCATAGGCTAGGGTGATCAATCATACATTTCATGTGCTAATGATAATTATAAGATGCGTAATCAAGAATAGTTAATCTGAAAAGGGTTAATTAATCTTGACGGCGCTACCGCGCTAGCCCCATCATTGCCGATCAAAGCTATAGGTAGGCTTTGCAACTTGTACCTAGCTTGATCGATCTGATCAATGAGCCTGAAATCAAAATGATTTAATGATTAAATTCACATTATTACACGCATTAGCCCGCATTGCTTTTTCATAAGAATCTGAAAGCTGCGGAGTAAAAAATTAAGGGCGCAATTAAGTAGTGCCTCTCTTCCATAATGTTATTCTCATTTCTTCAACAACACGTTTGTTGAGATATGTTTTATATCATTAATATCTCTAGTTGTATGTTAATATAAATAATTAAACTTTGATATTATTAAAATACGCATTAATACGAATCAAACAAGACTCCACATGACTATATATTTTTTTATAGAGGTTTTTACCGAAAATCACCCGTAAAAGTACCTATATTGCTCTAAACCACCCCTTTAATTGGATATTACCGGAAACCACCCGTTTAACTACTTCCGTTAGCGATTCACCACCCGTTTTCATATTCTGTTTATAATTCGTTAACTATTTACAGATTTAACCCGAAAACTTTATATTTATTTATTTTTCTTCACAAATTGAAAAGTTGGAAAATAATTGTAATTAGTTACAAAATTGGGGTAAGTAAATCATCTTCTTCCCCACAAAAAATTTGCAAATTGTATATGTAAATTTGCACTACTTGAATTGGTCTCTAACTCTCTACACATAACCAGAAGCTTAAAAAAAGAATTAAAATCAGATTCAAAGATCTTTGAATGATCGAAGTTTTGCCGAAGTTTTGGAGTTCCGAAAAACCTTCATCGGACTCGGGAAATACCATCCCTTACTCTTCACTGATTTCGCCTCATCCAATCCACAGGGAAACGCCACCGATTTCGACCTTCAAATGGTCGCAATATTCAAATCAGGCGCCTCATCTTCCTCGATCTTCCCTCTTTTGGATCTCTGAGGCAAGAAAAACAGCCACATCGACTTGCTCTTCTCAATCGACGCCGATGACTCCCTCGGAGCCACAAAATCTCCCCGATTTCATGAACGAAAGCGCGACACATCTAGATCTGGTGTACGATTGCTCGCTTCGATAAGGCTCGACACTCTCCCGATGGATCCGACGTCGCCGGGGATGGAGATGAAGGAGAACGAGGAAGACGATGAAGAAGAAGAGAAATCGCGGGGGAGGAGAGTAGCGCATTCGGGAGGACCCCACCCCACCCCGGTCGGAGGAGGAGGAGGCGGCGGAAGTGGGGTTGTGGTAGTGGTGGAGGGGGGGAAGGGGGGATTAGAGGGAGGTGGTGGTTGTTCTTCGGTGGCGAATTGGAGGAGGGCGGAGCCGGTGGAGCGGAGTGGGCGGCAGAGAATGCGTCCGGGATTTCACTTCTCAGATCTGGTTTTTTGTGGGGAAGAAGATGATTTACTTACCCTAATTTTGTAACTAATTACAATTATTTTTCAACTTTTCAATTTGTGAAGAAAAATGAATAAATATAAAGTTTCCGGGCTAAATATGTAAATAGTTAACGAATTATACACGGAATATGAAAACGGGTGGTGAATCGCTAACGGAAGTAGTTAAACGGGTGGTTTCCGGTAATATCCAATTAAAGGGGTGGTTTAGAGCAATATAGGCACTTTTACGGGTGGTTTTCGGTAAAAATCTCTTTTTTATATTTCAAGACAAAGCGAGAAGATTCTCTTCAACCGAGAATAGTATACACTATTCGATCGAAATGAGAAGAACAATATTGGACGGAGGGAGTACAAACATACGGAGTATATAATTATACAAACATATGGATGTTTATCAAATACATATACTCATTAAAATTTTGATGCACAGTGAGAAAAAGTATTTTTAATAAATTAATGTTATTCTTTTGGGATGCTTTAAGTTTGTCTATGTATGTCTTCCAAAAACAAAATGTCGTATTTTCCCCCCCATAAGATGAATCTTTAGTTTTGGATGGAAGTTTTGATTCGATGGCGGAAATAAGGGTGCGTTTGGATTTCATCGCATTAAATTTTAATGTGCATTAAATAAAAATTTAAAACGTTATTAAAATGTATTAAATATTTGAGTGTGTTTGACAACATAAGTGAACTAAGTTTTCCCCCTGCCTATTTCTGGAATCTCTATCATTCCTCAACTCTTCTCGGTGTTAATATTCAACAATAATACATTTTAAACTTTTATACAATCAAACAGAGTTTTTAGTTTTAATATATTATTTCTTCCATAATGCATTATGAATGCCTATCCAAACACACCCTAAGTGTCATCTACTTGATGACATATCATATCGTTCTTATCATTAACTTAATGACCGATTTAATTGATAATATTGAATTAAATTAGAAGTTAGATTAGGTGTGACTTCGCTTCCTACGGAATACAAATACATGCATATCTTTTTATATTCACATGTACATTCCTTCGTATTTACATACACGCGAAAATATGTTCATGTATTTTTCCATACACTATTAAAGATATGCACACGTCTACAAATATGTATGTATTTATGTATGTATGTGAATGTCAATGTGAAAAGATGTGTATTTGAATTTTTCATTCGTATATTAATATAATAAAAATCAATCTTTGCTATTAAAACAATAAAGCATTATGCCAGTTGATCTTGTTAAGGTTTTTAATTCACTAATATTTTAAAAAGGGTATTGGACACCACTTTCGTGGGCCTAACCCAAATCATCTATCCAACAGGCCCAATTAAGCCACTAAGCCCAAATATCATTGCTCATCACTCATCACTTTGTGACCCAATTATAAGGCCCAAAACTATGAAGGACGCCTACTAGCTAGATCAAGGAAAGACTAATTAGTTTTAGAATAGAGTCTAGACGTCTAGCTGAACTAATCTGCAAGGCTTTGGATCTAAAGTACATTTACTGTAGCGATAGTTTTTTGAAACTTATTTTTAAATTAGAACTCTGGTTTAGTTTTAGAATAAACTTATTTCTAAAGTACATATTTTCCTCACCGAATATAAAAAATTTGCTTTGAACTAAATAGATTAAACTTCAATGGTTACATGGGAAATCAAATCACTAATTTGTCTCTTTATTACGATGTTGGGTTTAATGCAACATATTCCACTTACTGTAACGGAACAGCCGAGAACAAAAACCCCACACCCTAATATTTGTTTTTTGTTTTTTCCTTTATAGGACGTGATTTTATAATCATAATTAGCGATTGGCATTTTCCTTGATAAGGGTGCAACTTTGTCTGAAAAAAAAAAGAACGTACGACGAGTCCGAAAATTAGAAAAGAAATTAATTTTGACAGAAATAGAAAGCCAATCAAAATCAGACAGCGTATCCCCCAAAACCACTCCGGTTTTGAAAAACCACTTATAAATGCAAATCGCACCAATATTTTATGGCCAAAATCGTAAGAACATGACAACGCATTTGCGCAAAACTACTCTGGTTTACTGCCAAACCGCTAGTCCAAAAAAATCGATCACATTTTCAGCCAGTAAGCACCACACAATTAAGAAATAGAATTACCAATAAAAAGAAATTTTGTGAGCAAGTGAATATCAAGTACGGAGTAATAGGCAAGAATTAGTAAAAAATTCGGATCATATATCATAATTATCGCTATTGTAATGCCAAACATGACCTTAGAAGTTAGAATGTGGAAGAACTCTTATCTTTAGGTTTTTCGTTTGATTTGAATAAACACTTAACTAATCAGCAAGTATGGTGCAGCTAGCTACGCGTAGTATAGATTAGCTAGAAGTAAACAGTGCATATAGCTATTCCCCTCCTTCCAAAAAACCTCCAGCTTGATACCACCATATATTATACGGAGTACTCTTTTCGTCTCAGAAGTTCATACAGATCAAGCAAGAAACAAACCCACAAAAATGGGTCGAGGAAAAGTGGAGCTGAAGAGGATCGAGAACAAGGTGAATCGCCAAGTCACCTTCTCCAAACGCCGCTCTGGATTACTGAAAAAGGCCAACGAGATCTCCATTCTTTGCGACGCTGAGCTTGCTGTCATCGTCTTCTCCCCTAACGCTAAACTCTTCCACTACTCAACTCATTCATGGTATATCCTCTACTCTCAGATCCAGATTTTTTAGCTTCTTTTACAGATTCAAATTGGGATTTTATAACATTACATTTGAGTGTTGTTTTTGTGAGCAAACGAGGTGAATCAATCGTTTCTGTTGTCAGGATTCAAGAACTTTTTAGTGCTTTTTCTTCAACTTCTGATGCTAACAAAAGTGACTTTGTTTATTATCAGATGGTAATTAGGGCTTGGTGTTACAGATAAGGATGGTTGAAGTTTTTGTAAAATTTTAGTTATATGTACATCAAATTTAATTAGGGTGTACAATATATATTACTCCACGTTTGTGCTGTGAAATATGTGAGCATGTGATTACATTTACTATTTGATCATCAATAGTGTTATTAGTATATGATAATCTTCTGAATTAGGCTGTCTTTGATCATCTATATGATTCTTCTGAATCAGTGGTACGACAACATATAGCTGGCTGGTGTAATTCTTCAAGAAAATTAACTATAACCAAATCTTTAGCTTTATCTAGTTATTGTGAACATCATATGTACACGTATCCTTAAAGAGGGAAAGTTGTCACGGTTTGGATTTCCTCATTTCATCATTCATAGTGGCTTACCTGAAAAACTCACTGAAGCAGGATACATGAAATGAGAAAGTTTAGGTGCAACAACCTGTGGAATTTTAAAATGTACACAAACTTTTGTCTGCATATGTGTGCATTTTTACTTAGAGATAATCACACATTAATACAAATTTAGATGCAAATACAAGTTTGTGAACATCCTCTATTCATGTGAACCTTTCTCTAAACATATCGTTATATGCTCACATTGTAGGATAAGAATTGTTGATCACAACACTAAGTCTTACAAGGTGTTTTAAACCTCTTACATGCACCGTGTGGTATGATAATTGTAGGTGAATTCATAGGCTATAGTTTTGTAAGTGATGTGTTATGGTTCATTAGAATTAAGAAAGGTGGTGAATTTGATTTATGCTTGTTTTGTTCATAGGAAATGGCTTATGTTAAAGAGACTTGTTAGGTATTGATACAAATATATAAGAGATCGAATATCGATATATATGTTCGATATTCATATGAGTGTTCTATGTATCAATTCTATGGAAATATTATTGCTAATGAGTATTTTTCATGAGCAGCATGGAGAGGATTCTGGAAAGATACGAGAGATACTCTTGCTCAGAGAAGCAGCTCATTCCGCCTACAGATATTTCATCATATGTAATGCATATCTTTTCATAACATATGTCAATTTAAAAAAATAATCAATGGTATAAGTATAACCCAAGACTTTGATTATGAATACATTTGTATCCAGGGAAGCTACACATTGGAGCACTCAAAGCTCCAAGCCAGGCTGGAACTCCTGCAGAAGAATCAGAAGTAAGATTTATCTGAATTTAGAAGCTGTTAAATTGATGAATCAATAAATAATTCAAGAAATTTTCTTGATTTATTGCAGACACTATGTGGGAGAGGATCTTGATAACTTGAGTCTTAAGGAGCTTCAGAGTGTTGAACATCAGCTTGACAATGCTCTTAAGCACATTCGAACTAAAAAGGTAAAACATCAAACATTTATGTTAAAAGGTAAAATATTATAGTGTTCATGGAAACCTTCATCCTCTATATGACTATATCTGAATATCTGATCAATGCAAAAACATTTTATCTTTTGATGTATTAATTAGATGTCACTGGACACAATGTGAATAATTTTTCCTTGTTTATTGCAGAACCAAGTGATGCATGAATCAATTGCCGAGCTTCAAAAAAAGGTAAACCACTAAAATTTATAATCATGGTGATCATCTTATGTCAGGCAGAATTATCAATCCATGTCTAATATCTGTCTTTGATGTGGCAGGCTAAATCACTTGAGGAGGAAAACAATGTTCTTACAAAAAATGTTGGTATCAAAGTTTCATGTCAAAACTAAATTAACCCTAAAATACTAAATTAACCCTAAAATACTTTGTTGACATCATTTTTGATTTCCAATCATGAATCATAGGTGAAGGAGAAGGAGAAGGAAAAGGAAAATGCAGTAACCACGCAAGCTCAGTGGCATCACCAAGATTTTAACCTTAACTCATCCTTACAAATCAGGTATACAAATATGGTCTCATCATTCATACTAAACAGAATTGTGTTTGGTTCGAAAAAATGTGATGATATTTAAGCATGGGAAAATTGCAGTGAAGGTATTAATGTCTATGAATCGAGCGGAACTGCCATGTACAACCAGTTGCCATTCTGGATGAGGCCCATATGAATGGAGGAGAATAGAATGTGTGGAGAAGAAGTACTAGAAGTGAATTTTCAAGATTATATGTACATATGTGTGGATGAGTTCCAAAATGGGGGAAACATTTGACATCTTGAATAAGTTAGGGGGCTATATATGTAACTGTAAATCAGTTAATGTCTGAGTTTGAACTTCTAGTTTGTGATCAAGGTTTTCATGCTTTTCAGAGTTCAGCTATGTAATGAAATTATCCTATACAGGCTGGAGGAAGTATTAGGGAAATGTAATGGATACTGTCTGTACCAATTGAGCTGGAAAAAAATGAATCTGGATTTTATCTTGCATGATAAGTTTATTGTGTGAAAAATGTTTGCATTAATTAGCCATATCAGTGTTAATATACCACAAAGTCTCTCTTGATCGTCTGGTTTGATTGGGAGTCTACATTTCCTAATTTGTAGGGGTTGAGATTAGGGCACGCCAGTTTGTGTTTTGAATTATCTTTATCATATCTGAAGTATGAACTTAGCTTGACATGTTCTATAGCTCTCATGCATTCCTACATGTTGATACTTGATAATCCAATCCACATACTTCTGAATAAAAACTAAATTTCTTGTTCATTTAAAAGATCTTTTTATAAAATTATAAAATATTTTTATAATTGAAAAATAATTATAATATTGCCCATACTATAATTTTGTTTAAAGATTAGTTGTATTCAACTAATTTATTATCGTTTTTGATAATATGTAATGTGGTGTTTATAAAATTTGTAAGTACTTTTTCTTAGATTTTTTTTCTTCTGAAATGGGCAATATTTTGAAAATAATTCTCATTGTAGGCGTCTTTTGAAACTAATTCCCGAAATAGGGATTTTCTGTAGGTTCGGAAACTGACAAAGAAGGAGAGACGTTGTTCAAAATAGCGCCTCTATCCGAAGCTGAAATATTAAAAAAAAAAAATTATATACGAGAGGTGTTGTCCGAGACGGCGCCTCTCGTTCACTCTTTTTTATAAAAAAAAAATTATACACAAGAGGCGCCTCTTGTTCACTTGTTTTTAAATCAACAAATTTCAAGCACTATAACGAACTTCACTTAATTTTCATTTTTTTGTGTATTTGGAATACATACGCGAAGTTCGGGTGGCTCGTATGGGCTCGTTAGGAATCGAAATCGAGCGAGAGACATATCTGGTAAAAGTTGGGATCAATACGAACCTAACGAAACTGGTCTACCTCGATTTCGATTTCGAACGATCCCAAACAAGCCACCCGAACCCGCGTAAATCTCATATGTACCATTTGTTGTAAATGGAGCTTTACAAATTCGTTTATCTATATCAGATGACGAGACACGTATCTGGTGAAAGCTGAGATCGATACGGACACAACAGAACTGGTCCCGCTCGATTTCGATTCCGAACGAGCCCATACGAACCACCCGAATTCGCGTAAGTATCCCAAACGAGCTCATCCGAGCGAGACAATTTAGGAGACAATTTATATCTCCAGATATATATATATTTCACCAAGGTTGCTGAAAGTGCAATAACCACTTTTTCCTTGACATCGCGGCAGGTGGCTCTATGGAGATCTCAGCAAAGAGACCATGCCACTGATTGGCTTAGAGCTGTTCCATTTTCAGGTTTGGGTCAGACCATGAATGAGAAGACATATAGATGTGTGTTGTGCTATCGATTGGGTATACCTATGTTTTCCATTCCGAAGCCTTGCTCTACTTGTTCCAAGGTTTTCGTGGGAGACATTTTTGGGGACCATGCTATGTCATGTGCTGGAATTGTTGGTATTAAACACCGACACAATGTTGTTCGCGATACGTTGGTGAATGTCTGCTTCCGTTCTGGGATATCAGTTGGTAAAGAGGTTAACATTGGGCTACGTGGGGGCGACGATAGACCACTTCGGCCTGCTGACATGCTGCTTTACTCCTGGGAGGATGGACTTGATGTTTGTGTTGACTTGACTGGGTCATCTCCTCTGACGCAATCAGGAATGCCTGACTTCGCTCCGGGGCGCGTTGTGATCGGGGCGGCGAATCGCAAGCGGATCAAGTATCAGGCTAAGTGCAAGGATATGGGCTATGGTTTTTTACCATTTTCATTTTCTTCGTTAGGTGAGCTTGAGTCAGATGTTGTTTGCCTTCTCAAAAGGATTCAGAAATTTGCTCAAGCTCGGAATATTGGGACACGGTCTGCTGCACATATATTCACTAGAATTGGTTTTGCGATTGCTAAGGGAGTGGGGGCCCAGATTGTGTTTAGGCTCTCCACTAACTCCATGTAGATGTTGAAATTATCATTATTAATAATTATTAGATTCTATTTGAAAATAGAAATTAATCCACATAAACTATTGACCTTCATGCCCCCTTTTTTTCGATAAAAAACTAGGGTGAAACTGAACTAAACCGAAAACCAAACTAGAGAATTTAGGAACAATTAATCGAACGAATTAGTTCGGTTCGGTTCGATTTCAGTTTTCATCCCCATCCCCATTATGGAATCTTCATCCCCGTTAATTTTCCCAATTTAATTTTCCCAATGGGGATTTCGTATCCCCGTTAAATTTCATTATTCATATACATGTATAAATAACAATAACTAAATCAAAATATTTTAAATTCAAAGTATATATCAAAGTGTAAGCATATTTAATATGGGAATGAGATCCTCAATAATAGCGGGAATGAGGACGGGGATCCCCAACGGAAACGAAAATGGAAATTCCCGTGGGGATCCCCAATGGGCATCTCTATCCTTGTGCAGGGATATTATTTTTCTCCATCCCCATCCCGTCCTAAAAAAAAATCCCCTTCCCCGTGTGGAAATTCTCCGCTGGTATTGGGGATTCCCCGCCCATTGCCATCTCTAGAAAGTTTCGGTCTGTTGTATGGACCGGTTTAGAATGAACCGGAGGAAAACTTCGGACTGGTCCACGCCCGGTCAAACTTTCAAATAATCCCGCCCGCCGGTCCGGATCGGACCGGATACACAGACCGAAAGCGACTTTCCAGCTATTTACGAAAGTAGCCCCTTCTACTGAATCGATTGCAAAAAACAACTTTTTTTTTAGAATCTGAGCAAAAATAACCCTAACGTAACGTTGTAATCTCGGAAAAAATGTAGAAGAGGGAAAGGAAGCATGGACATCCAAAACTCTAAACCCTAATTCCCTTTTATCAGATTTTCTCTTCCTGAACCCGCCGGAGGTTAGTTTGATTTTGAATTGTTTTGTTTCTTTCTTAGGTCGTACCGATTGAATGCTATGAATGATTGCAAATGTTTAAGCTTGTTTACTCTAAATTATGCGTAAAGATCAATGTCAATATTCAATAATTTCTTCAGATTTTTTTTGGGGGTAAAAATTCAGATTTCTTCAGATTAGATATGCTACTGTTAACTCCGTTGGGAAAATTGGTATTACAAGCATCAGCAAAGCTCATGTATCTTCTGGGTGCAAGTTTGAAATGCAACTGAACTCAATCCTATCTGCTAAACTTGTAAGGTAGTTGCTGTTGTAAATGTGTGTGGCATGCCGTATTCACCTGAGCGCCTACTCCAACTTCTCCAGCAAGTCAACAAACACCATAGACAAATAAAACAGATACAAGCTCTGACAATCACTCATGGCCACCTTCACTTTAACCCACTTGATTATACTTCCTTCAGATGGATGAGCACCCTTTTGTTCAATTCTCTTATCGGATCGTATCTCAAAAATGGGTTCCCGTTTAAATCCCTTATCCTCTTCACTCAAATGCTTGAACACAGATCACCTCCTAACAACTTCACTTTCCCTTCTCTTATCAAAGGAGCATCTTCTTGTCTTTCATTTGCCTCCTCGCTCGGTAGACCGCTTCATTGTCAGGCCATTAGACGTGGATTAGCCTCTGATCCTTTTGTACAAACCTCATTGATTAGTTTTTATGCCAAGTTTGGTGGTTTGGGTGATGCTTGTTTAGTGTTTGGTGAAATGCCTGAACCATGTAAGGTGTCATGCAACTCTATGCTTGATGCTTTTGTAGCAAATGGGGACATTAGTTCAGCTGTTTCACTTTTCGAATCAATGTCAGAGCATGATGTGTACTCTTGGACAAGTATGATCAATGGCCTCAGCCAAAAGGGGTATTATGGGATGGCCATTGGGTTTCTTCAGAAGATGATGGTGCATAGTAATGTGAGGCCTAATGAAGCTACTTTTGTTAGCATTCTTTCTTGTTGTGCTAACTCAGATGAGGGGGGAGCGTTGTACCAGGGAAAGCAAATACACGGGTATATGCTCAAGAATGAGATTAAGCTAACAGATTTCATGGGAACTGCATTAATATCTCTCTATGGAAAACTTGGATGCTTGGGAACTGCAATGAAGATTTTCTACCAAATTGGAAACAAAAAAGTATGCACTTGGAATGCAATTCTTTCCTCCCTTGCTTTAAACGGACTGGAAAAGGAGGCTTTAGAATTGTTTGAGAGGATGAAGTCGGAAAATATTAGGCCAAATGAGGTCACATTTGTTGCAGTACTTAGTGCATGTTCTCGTGCAAAATTTGTGAGCTTGGGTTTAGAGCTTTTTCAGTCTATGACACGAGACTGGGGCATTTCTCCAAAGATGGAGCATTACGGGTGTGTTGTTGATTTATTATCCAAAGCAGGGCTTTTGAGCGAGGCAAAGGAGTTTATAAAGGAAATGCCGTTTACGCCTGATGACACTGTCCTTGGAGCTCTTCTGGGTTCTTGCAAAGTTCATGGAGCCATTGAGCTTGGGAATGAAGTAGGAAAAAGATTGCTTGATGTGCAACCGATGCATTGTGGACGATATGTTACACTTTCAAGCATGAATGCTTTGGCTGAGCGGTGGGGCTCAGCTGCTGATTATAGAAGATCAATGATTAGGGCTGGGATTCGTAAGATCCCAGCTTATAGCTCGATTGAACCTCTGTGAGTTTGGTATGTGCAGCTCTATGTCTGATAATGGAAGCTTCATAAGGTTGTTATTGATTCTTGCTATTGAATTTGGTTCAATGGTGTGCCTTTATATTGCTTATAGGCTAACTATGTTCAATTTCATGCGCTGATTTGTTATTGTAGAAAGCTAGACAAGGAGAGACCGATGAATGGAGCAATGGACAGAAAAAGGAAAAGATAGTAACACAGAATTCTAGACATTAGTCATGAAATATGTAAACTAAGGATGTGAAGATCACCTGCCCTTGATCATGCTCCTTGTTGATGAAGATTTCAGCGAGCCCTATCTAATACACAATCTCATCTGGCTCTGAAGCTCTGAAATTGAGTTTGAGTGAGCATCGTAATGTATTCAGAGGCGACATACCCTTGCTCTTTGTGATCAAGCCTTACAGAGGCATATCTGCATATGCATTGGTAAATGGTAAGTATTCATTTCCTTGATGATCGTAGCTGTATAACTCAACATGAATACCTTTTTCATTTGTCTTCATGCTATTAGGGACTCCGTATGATTTTGCATCATTTTCACTGGTAGAATAAATATCTACTGCAGCAGTGAAATTGAGCATGGAATTTTTGTCTTTTTGTTTTTGCAGCGACTGAATTGGTGGCAAAATTGCAAGATCCATTGAAGTGATGATGGAATCTGGTTGTAAAGAGGTATCACCTTTGCTTTTAATCTGTGGATGTATGTTGGATTTGTCATTTTTATATGCTTTATTAAGGAATTGTAGTCATTCATGACCCCTCCATGCTAAACGCGTGTAAATTAAGGCTGTAAACTTCGATATTCTTTCTAGTCTATGCAGTATGCACAAAATCTGAAAGCAGATAACTGATAATGAATCACAATGTGCTTTGAACTTTTATTTGCAAATGTAAATGATAATGTGAAACCTATGACATTTTTTCATTTCATTCCCAAAGAACCTGTTTTGTGTGATAATATTGTCAAAGCTGCGATTGTTGGCTTGCATCCCATTAATATCTAGGATGGAAGCATCTTAAGTGATAGCTTGAAACCCATTGTTTATGTATGGTTGACTTCTAATTTGTTTGTCTGGTCCTACTACTAAACTCACTTTGTACAAACTGGTTGTTTCTGTTAAGCATGTCTTTGTAATCTCGTATTAAACTATGATTATGTATCATTAGAAGAACTATTTTGCCACATATGAACCCGAATGAGTATCCCACATATAACATATGGATTTTATTTGAAGGTTGTCAATTTTACCCTTCAATTAACACGTTGGTTTGTTGACTCCTAATAATGGACGCATACAGCCTCAGTAAACACGTTGTGCAAGCACAATTCTCTCATTATCTCCACATATTAAGCCGACCAAGGAATCGATGAACCTACAAAATCTGGTTAACTCCTTATCTGAACTCTTAATTAATCATTATTACACACCAGAATACTTAATCTATAATAGAGGTAAGCCGGACAACGAATTAACAGATGTGCGTGCATGCAAGTCATGGCTGTCACTCTAGAATATCACACAACATACAACTAGTGGAAAATCTAACATTATCAAACCAATCTGATAAATCTAGTTATAGTAATATAAGACAACAAAGAATTAGTGGAAAGCACGTCTTAAGATTCATAAGGAAAAGCTAAAGAAACAAGCAAGAAAATTGTAAAGAAACAACCAAGTCAAAGATGTCAATATCATCCGCACGTCTTCATTTTGTGCTCCACAAACTAAGAACACTTTAAGAACACACTTGATTTCATGAACCAATCTCTATCCCCAATACGAAGAAGATGGTTAAACTCCATAGCAAATTCTCCGGTTTATGTTTCAGAGTAGGCAAGTCCAAGATACCACTGAAATCCAACTCTCCATACAACTCAATCCACAAAGATGATCGAGATACGAGCAATCTATGTAACACGCCGAGAACCAAACAAGGGGAAACGCCGAAGAGCACTTGTCAAGGTAACAGGATTATGGTGGTGATTGATTCCACCAAACAAGCTAAAGATGCACTTCATTGGACACTCACACATGCTGTTCAGAAAGAGGATACTCTCATTCTAATGCACATAGTAAACCCTACAAACAAAGGTAACAAATAAGATTCCAAAAGTTATACAGTGAAGTCTATGGCCCCATAGACATATATGCTAAGTTATTTCTCAACTACAGATGTAGGTTCAGATTCCAGCAATGAAGTCAATCCTAGAGCTTTTGAATTGCTTCACTCTATGAAGAGTGTTAGCGAGACCAAGAAACCCGGAGTAAGTAAACTGAACTCACAACTGTTGGATTATGATGTACTGTAATCGTTTATCCACAAATAGTAGAAAAAACTAGCTTGGTAGCAACTTTAGACCATCATAACTCGTGGTGAACTGGGTTAACTCTTCTCGTGTTCTTTGCCTTCAATTTCCTTATAAACTGCGTTTGACTCCTAACAACAATTAGTTGTTGATCTTTTATGCTTGACATGAGATTAAGTAAGCTTAACTGGACTAATTTGTTTTCTGCTGATCAGGTTAAGGTTGAGTTTGCAGTGGTCAAAGGAAAGGAGAAAGGGAGGGTGATAGTAGAAGAAGCGAAGCTGCAGAAGACGACATTGTTGGTTTTAGGACATAGACGACGATGTCTTATGTGGAGGTTGGTGAAGAGATGGAGAGGGAAGAACCAGAGTAGCAATGCAGTTGCAGATTACTGCATTAAGAATGCAAGTTGTATGACAATTGCTGTGAGAAAGAAGAGTAGGAAGCTTGGAGGATATTTGGTTACCACTAAGCGTCACAAAAACTTTTGGCTTCTAGCATAAAGCACTGTAATTTACTCAACAACAACATCTACCCAGTATATTTCGCACATAGAAGATCTGGGAGGTTAAGAATACTCCCCTAGTCCCTATTTGTTTGTCCACTTTTGAATATTTACGTTTGCCGAGACGAGTTTTGTATCGTTAATATCTCTAACTACATATTACAAAAAATTGTAAAATCTTGATGTTGTTAAAGTGTTCGTTGAGACGAATCAAACAAGATCACATAACTATGTTTCTTCTCATAGATTGAGAATAATCGAGCAAATTGTATCGATATGTAAATAGTGTAAGTGGGTCAAAATGGACAAACAAATAGGGACGGAGGAGTAGTAGAATTTGAATTTTGTTTTGCCTTCCTTAAGAATATTTTTCAAGCTCTACTATTCTTGCTGAAAACTTTCAGAACAGGACAAAGAATCAAACTGGCTTCCACATCAAACTTTGACATTCACTCTTTAGGCGATCATAGAGCAATTTTAATAGTTTGTAAAATAAAATGGAACTTTGATGGGGAAACTTATTATAGTAAAGGTAGTGCATAGTCTACCTATTGAAAAAAGTCTAGGTTTGTATGGATACAGATCGGATATCAATATCATTCATAAATGAAAATAAGAATCGAAACATCTATACCAAATGGTCTTTAAGGGGATGCTTCTTAGAAGAAAATGGATATTTGTTATACAACTTCTTACCTAAATCATATAGCCATGACTAATTTCTTATAGAAATTAATACCAATGTGAGTGACATCAAGCCAGAAGATCAGATGGGCAGATATTGAAATGATTAATGCTCCAATGTGCTTCAGCAATTTAGGTTTTGAAAAGTACACTTAGTTAAGTCCATGATTAGGGTTATGAACTATGATCAAAATAGAAGCAAACTAAACTCATTAGCTACAATATTCCTATTCCCATTTTCATTGATGAAATGACACACAAGAAGCCGCCATCTCCGTTTAAACTGAGCTTTCATCCAAAACTCTTCCTTTAAATCTGGAATCCCTTTGCGTCCCCATTTCATATGCCTTTCTCAATTAATAATTCCTTTGCTCTCTTTATCTCCCTCCTTAGATCTCCCAACAAACTTCTCCATTTAACTTCTCCGATTGGGATCAAAACTGAAGGAGAAGAAAAAACCTTGATGCAAAATCAGGGTTTACCCCCAAAAGTAAACCCTTCATTGTAGCTTGCAATTGCAATGATTTGATTCTATCTGATTGGAGGCGAATTTGTGGAAGCAGCGAAGATGCGGCGAAGGGGGCCCGATTATCGGCGCCCGGCTAGAAAACGGGTCTCGTATTGGATCTGGGCGCTTCTTGGATTGTTTTTCATTGCTGGGTTGATACTTTTTGTGGTTCACCATAATCATGATCAAGATGAGGTTCCCCAACCTGTGATGGTCAGTAAACATATCTTCCACTTGATCCTTCTGATTTTATCTTGAATAATTCTGTATCCAGTAAAATAATATTAGATGCATTTTTTGCCTGCTTAATTTTTAGATTTAGCTTTCTAGGATAGCATAGTGTTATCTGTGTAGTAATTGCTTTATTGTGTCGGTGGTTGTTGATGATTTTTTGTCGGTTAAGAGACACAGTTAACCAGGATGAACAATTTTCAGCTAATCTTGTCTAAATAAATTTGCTGTGCTGAAAACATGAAATGCTCATAAGAAGGTTGTGGAATTGGAGCAATTAGAAAGGTGGGAACTTCTCAGTATGTGCTATCTTGGAACCTGAGATTTGAATTGCCAATAATATATTGTACAGTTTGGGTGGGAACTCTGAAGTTTATTTGCACATTGTTTCATTGATTTTGGACTAATTAAAAGGATGTTGTGGCCTACTGAATTTTAAACACTCTTTCAACCCCCTAGCTCTTTTGAAACTTGATATTACTCTCAAAGGGGAAAGGATTTCTACAGTCTTAAACAAGTAGAAGATGGTAGTTCCGAGTTCACATTACTAATTTTGGATCTGAAGCATCATAACACTCTGGAAAATACCTGGTGTCTGGATATTTGAAGGACAAAATCGAGTTCTGTAATGACTGTGGTTGAAGAAAACTGATGGCATTGCTCCTTAACCTTTTCTTAGTTATTTTTTTTATGTGCTTTTGTTCGAGTTTTTTATGTGGGGAGTATTGATGTAACTGTATCCACCTATCGATTTCGAGTTTTTTATGTGGGTACTGAAAAAAGAAATGTGAAATTTTGAATAGGTTGGAGAGGTACTCATTTGAATATGAAGAACCTAAAGTTAAATAGTATCGGAACCGAACTGTCTAAAAACCCTTTTTTAAAGTAATCCCTACAAATGTCTACCTGAAGGTACTCTGTCCAGATTTCACATGCTTAACAATTTGATCCGAATTAACATGTCTAGCATCTATACCCCGTAGTCCGTACTGTGTAGGCATTTGTAACGTGATCTATATTAGTACAAGAAAGGTTCTTTCATCAAGATAGTAGAACTGAAAAAGTAGTGTTGTTCGGAGAATTAATTTTGGTCTTAATATGTGGTTTTTGTAGTCCCAGTTGCTCTTCTGCTCCCTGTTATGTTTTCAGTAATATTGGTTTATCTAGATTGTATAATGACCACAGCTGCACCTTGGCTTTTTTCTGTTTGCTGGATGCTGAAAAGCCCTAGCTGTTGAATGTTTATGGATAGTCTATGTGTTGTGGCCCTGTGGGTGCTAGTTTATTCTTGAATGTGTTCTGGATTTTTGTTGTTGATTCATTATCTGTAATAGAAGCAGCGTGGAGTTTAAACGTTTCTGTTTCACTCATTTGAGATCCTGACAAGACCATCTGTGCATTTTTTAGAGCTAGAGAGTAGTACAGTATATTTCGGCTATAAGTTATCCTCTATTTCAACTACTATATTTGTAGAATATGGGCCAGTGTAGTTAAGTGTGGTACATATAGAGCTTACATTAGGAGTCTCATTGTTTATTATCTATACATTGTTATAGTAGTACTTAATGATTTGGCAAAGTTGCAGAAGCTGTTCTTAGGTCCTTGTACTTATTGTAATATAGTGCACAGATCGGTTATTTGAGTATCATATGAGCTTTGGATTAAACCTAAAAGGTTTGCTGCTTGATTCTACCGTGATGCTCTCTTGCATTACTCTGCTGAAATGCCTCTACTCACAAAAGCAGTCCCTGTATGGATCAGCACTCTATAAATGACAGATTCATCTCTACTTGATTTGATTGTGGGAATAGTTTTATTGGAACTTGACAAAATAGTTCTTGTGTAGAGGAATTAGTACAAAGGCTTGCACTGCCTTCATCCACTTGGATATGATAACACTAACAGGTTGCTAGCTACGTATCAGTAATTTACAAGTTTAATACTTTCGATATCAGCAAAAGCTGGGAATCCTTTAATATTTCTTTCATTTTGAGCTTTTAATTGATATTCTTACAAGCCCCTTTTTTTATTGACAGGAAAAAGTAGAGAAAACCGAACCTCTTCCTCAACGTGTAAACTTTACCGAAGAGTTACAAAGTGTAACCTCGCTCGCCAGACAATTAGCCGAACAAACGACCCTTGCCAAAGCATACCTAATCATTGCAAAAGAACACAATGACCTCCAGCTAGCTTGGGAGCTTAGTTCCAAAATTCGAAGCTGTCAGCTTATTCTATCAAAATCCGCCATGAGAGAAGAACCCATATCATTAGACGAGGCAGAGCCAATAATCAAGTCCTTGTCGTCTTTAATCTATAAGGCACAAGATTTGCATTATGACATAGCAACCACAATAATGACCATGAAATCCCACATTCAAGCACTTGAGGAGCGTGCTCATGCAGCAAACGTGCAGACTACAGTATTTGGACAGTTAGCTGCTGAATCACTTCCAAAAAGCCTCCATTGCTTGACAATGAAACTCATGGCTGATTGGCTTGAAAACCGTTCCCTGCAAAAAATTGCATACGAGAGGAAAAACTCTCCACGTCTCATGGACAACAATCTCTACCATTTTTGTGTGTTCTCAGACAATCTCTTAGCGGTCAATGTGGTAGTTAACTCCACCGTATCCAATGCTGATCACCCAAAGCAGCTCGTCTTTCATATTGTCACAAATGGAGTCAGTTATGGTGCTATGCAGGCTTGGCTCCTTAGAAGTGACTTTAAAGGCGCTACAGTTGAGGTACAAAATATTGAGGAATTCTCTTGGTTGAACGCTTCTTACTCCCCAGTTTTCAACCAACTGCTTTCCCCTGATTCACAAGCCTACTATTTTAGTGGCTCACGGGACTTGGGTGATGAACCAAAATTTAGGAACCCGAAATACGCGTCACTTTTAAACCACCTTAGATTCTACATTCCTGATATCTATCCCCAGCTGGAGAAAGTGGTTTTCCTTGATGACGACATTGTTGTTCAGAAAGACCTCACTCAACTCTTCTCCCTGGATTTGCACGGGAACGTCAATGGAGCAGTTGAAACTTGCTTGGAAGCGTTTCATCGTTACTACAAATATCTGAACTTTTCGAATTCGGTGATTAGCTCAAAGTTTGACCCTCAGGCGTGTGGGTGGGCGTTCGGGATGAATGTCTTTGATTTGGTTGCATGGAAAAATGCAAATGTGACATCAAGGTACCATTACTGGATGACACAGAATTCTGATCGGTCGCTTTGGAAACTGGGAACGCTTCCTCCTGGTCTTTTAAGCTTCTATGGGCTCACTGAGCCTCTTGATCGAAGATGGCATGTTCTTGGATTAGGGTTTGACCCAAACATTGATAACCGATTAATAGAGAGTGCAGCGGCTATTCACTTCAATGGAAACATGAAGCCTTGGTTGAAACTGGCAATTGCAAGGTACAAGCCGTTGTGGGATCGGTATGTCAACCAAACGCACCCTTATCTTCAATATTGTGTAACAAGCTGAAAAGATTTCTGGTTGCACTATGAACCCTTTTTTGTGAAAGGAATCATATGAATACACACAGTTGCACTTGCAGTAATAGATTTGATTGCAGAATTTTCGAGATTGGTCTATTGGGGGTCATATTTATACATTTTGGAAGGAATTGTTTTTAGGTGAAGAGAGGTGAATGTGGCAAATTGTGCTGATGGGCAATTCTGACTCTTTTATTAGTGATTGGTTTGCTTAGAAAGAGGATTCTTGGTTTGCCCTAATTTTGACCAAGTTGTAGAATCCTTATTTATTTTGTAGCACATTTCTGTAATAATAAGCGAATTTTTTATACTAGATAGTAATTGATGATTAGTAGTGAATTTAGAGTTGCTCAAAAACTTGTCTTTCAAATGTTGAATCTTTGGTTTTGTTTTACTTTTTGATCTTTGTCTGCAGGGTTTGTATATAAAAGAGGTTTTTCCGGTTTTTTCTATGTTTTTGGATCACTTCCGATCATACATTCTCCAAACTAGTTTGAGGCAAGTATATAGTTATATACCTACCCATCTCAACTCTTCTGAGTTTGACCGAGGATATGACTCAAGACAAGAAACTCTGGAAGGATGATATTAGAGTTGAAAAACTGTAGCGGAGTATGGAACGAACTTCCCGACAAACTTGATTTGAGTAGTTTTGAACTTTCCGACGAACCTCCCTCTAATGTCTCTTTCCTACTTTTTATTCCCTAGATTTCTCTTGGGTCTCCCATTACACATCCTCTCGACTTGATTGAGGTATGACATGTCCACCACGTTGGGATCGCAGGGCGGATTGTTGTTGTTGTGTCTGTTGTTGTTGGTATCTGATATGCTCTTGCCTCAAAATTGATGAAGCAAATTCTCTCTAAAGAGTATTACCATGCACTAAAAGTTCAATTTTCTCATTTAAATCTTATGTTGGCAAATTCTGTTTCAAAAAGACCTTGCATTCCATTTTGTTGTTGTTGAGTCGAAGGTTAGACATAACTGAAGAATCTGTGAACATATTATAAACACATTATAAGACGAAATCTCCATGGAGTAAAATAGATTGAGGCAGTATAATATGTGAGATCGTGAGCAAGTGAAGTTAAAACAAGACACATTGGCCTAGAAGTGAGAGTGGAGCCCAGATGGCGTAAGCCTATTGGGTAATGACAGCTGACACGTCAGCATCATCACCGCCTTCAATTCTTTAGACGTCACGACAAACCGACCCTAGATCACGCTTCCCTCACGTGACTCATCCTTCAACATTATTATGCTCTAATTAATGCTGATTTGATATGTCCATAAAACTAACAGTTTTTTCTCTTCATCTTACACTATCACTGTTAAGAGTGCATCAATTTTCATATTCACCGCAAATGGACCTTCCAATTAAAGACAAACAGAAAAAAGACATACAGGGAAAATCTACAGTTTTTTGTAACTCCAAACGAGCAATTACCGCCAAATTCGGACTAAACAGGCCTCTTGCAAAAACTGAATATAAGGGTCCGTTCGGTGAGAGATTAAAAGCGGTTATTGGGGCTGAAAAGGGATTTTCTGGCTATGGCTGAAATTGAAGGCTGAACAGAGCTCAAAAACCCGTTCGGTATGTAGGCTGAATTTGGGGATGAAAAGGGCTAAATATGGCTAAAATCTCACCATAATATTCAGCTTCATACGAAGGCTTAGAGGGGCTTAATGAAATTAGTTTCAGTTTTTGCCCTTCCAATCTCTCAATTTTCCCCGACTCGTTCTTCCTTCGACTCTTCAGGTATGGTTGGCTCTTTATCCTTCGTGAATCTCTCTTCCTCCTCTGGTTTCTCATGTTCCTCGTCTCCTCTAATTCCTTCATCTCCTTCCTCTCCTCTAATTTCTTTTATTCTAGGTTTTGGGCTATTACGGGGTATGTGTTTATCGAAGCTGGATTTTTTGGGTTTGGGGTTAATCTGTCGGGGTTTAGTTTGATCCTAGAACGAGGGTGGTTCGATCTTGTTATGCAGCTTGTACACGTTATGCAGCTTGATATTGTTATGCAGCTTGTACATGAACCCTAGGTTTAGTTTGATCCTAGAACGAGGGTGGTTCGATGATTTTGGGGTTAAAGTTTGTACAAATTAAGGGTTTGATAGTGTGCAGCAGATATCAGGTCATGTGCGGTGCAAATGTGCAATAGTGTTGACTATGAATCTAAGATTTGGCATGAAGTTATCTTCCATACATATATATTTGTAAACAAATCAGTTGCTTCCTCTATAACTAACGTGCTTATATGTAGTGTGTATGGTTGAATAACTTGAATTTGTTTTCCCTCGTGTGCTATATGAGTATATTAATTGGTTTTCTACTGTTGAATAACTAGAATTGGTTGAATCAAACCTCTAAATCACTGAACCAATCTCAATGTCTTGATCTCTATATTCTCTTGTATATTTGTTTGTGTGCTGTTGTATAAATTTTGTGATTTTGTGCATTTAACCTTCTTCACTTATAGCTTTACTCTTGTCGGATTATAATCAGGTTTGTCTTTGTATATGTATTAATTATTTCACATAGGCATGTCAAGTTCTGAAAGTGGAGACAACGACCTTAATGACTTCAATCCCCCAACCCAAAGCTCTGGAGTAGGTGACCATGGAGAGCCTACGCAGGTTTTGGAGATCTTGACTGACTCCTCATCCCTTGGAATGTTGTCTAATAGGGTGATTTTAATTATACCAATATGAATAAATCTTATTCCTTTGAACTAGTTAAACAAAATAAAGGTATAACATCTATGTTTTCGCAAATTTATATACTTAAATGTAGGACTTGCAAGAAGAAATTAGGCAAGACGATTTGAGGGAAGAGATGGAACTCTTGCAAGAAACACCAGGAAGTGCAAGGGCTGCGCAGCTGCAAGCATTAGCCACTAGGCAGAAAAGTCTCCTTGAAGACACACGACTCAAGATTGCAAAATTCTTCCATGAATCCAAGGATGCTGAGAATGCTAACGTGAAGATGGCGGACAACTTGGCTGGAATCAGCAGTGCGTATGTTCTTGTCTGCTTGGAACGAGACAACTTAAGGAGGTTTAAGAGGGGAAGTACGTATGCCCTTCCTATCCTTGTGATTATGGTAGTGCTATTACTTGTGGGGCACACGCTGCATAAGTAGGGGCATGTTGTTTTATGCCATTTTGTAACTATTTATGCATCTTGCATTGGCCGTTAAGCTTTGCCATTTTGTATAAAAACTATGCAGGCATATGTAGGGGCATGTTGTTTTATGCCATTTTGTAACTAATCGTGCATCTTGCATTGACCGTTAAGCCTTGCCATTTTGTATAAATACTATGCAGGCATTATATTAATCTAATATTGGTTATCATTGTCAGCTGACATCTATGTTGTCCATCCTTCTTATGATCAAGATTTCTACTTGGCAAAATATTACCACTTGTAGTTTGCTACTTGTGTCTTTCCTATTTTGCAGGTTTGCTGATGAGTATGCTTGTACCATGGAAACTCGGCTGATCTCAGGCCAACTTTATGATCTCCTTGTTCAACTCAAAATCAATCTCAGAGTCAATTTGATAGGGTATGACAGTTACTAATCTCCCTCTTTCTATACTAATATCTCCCCCTGTTTTTTGCACTCCTGCATAATTTTAGGATGCAATACTGATATGTTGAGATATATATATTCAACTCAACTATATGAATATTTCCTTACTTTTTCTGCCATTACTGATAGTATGGAATCCCAGCTTGTTGGCTTCAAATTTGGGATTGTTTGCAATCGAAGATAGTTATAATGTGAAGTTATAGTCTGTGCTTTGTGGCTGGTTTTTTGTAGAAACAATAATATGGCTGGTTTTTTTCTATGGAATGTATAGCAGACGGGCCTAAGTAAAGGCCCTATTTTTAGATGGAAAGCCCAACTCACAGTTTAAGTGCAGTACAACCTTTTGGAATTCCTCTATTTATAAAGGTTTAGGTTGAAGAATACCATTTAATCTTCTTATTGTTGCTTTGCAGGTTCTTGATAGGCTCTCTAAAGAGAAAGGATTGAAGTTAGCTGTTTTGTTGCTTCACTTACAGGTTCTGGATATATTTTATCAAATGCTTGCCATATAGTAGGGTTTTATAGGATTTGCCCTTGTTTAAGGATATAAAATTATAATGATCTTCGTCAAATTTATTCCTCAATATGTAATTATTTATTCCTAATTTACATGCATATGCCTAATTTACATGCAGTGATCTTGTCTAGACATATAAAAGTGCATTGATCTTGTCTAAACTTACAAAACTATCAAATTTATGCTTAATATACTAGTTACTAATGCCTAATATACTGAGTGTTTCTTCGTTTCTTTATTTGTGCATTTATTTATTTCTGCAATGCTGCATTTCTGCATTTCTGCATTTCTGCAATGCTGCATTTCTGCAATGCTGCATTTCTGCAATGCTGCATTTCTGCAATAAAGGTTAAAAGTGAAGGTTAAAAGTGAAAAATTGAAAAGTAATTTTGGTGAATTTTGGGGTTAATAGTGAATACTATTGTGCAGATGGCAGAATTTCTTTGGACGCTAGATGACTCAAATGCTTTGCTAGAAGGTTGTGCACTATGGAAGGAAGAATATGGTCAAGCCACATCTATATCCTGGTTTGTGGTAGCAGATCGTCATCGTGTTGCTACAGGAAAAGCCTTTAGTTCCAAGGCTTTGAAAAACAAATTTGAATTCCTGAAGAAGAAGTACAACATGTGGAAACAACTTGAGAGAACCGGTGATGTTCATTGCGACCCTATGACCGGAGCCATTATTGCTGATGTCGCATGGTGGACAAACAAAATTGAGGTGGGGTTATGACTCCTTTATATTAATTTATATAGAAAGTAACACATGTTTGATGTTCATATTAGTTGTCTTTTGATGTAGATTTGTGAGTCTTTCCGCATGTTCCGCAACCATCCTCTAACATCAGCTACCAAAGAGTTGTGTGCTCGCGTGCTCGGTTACTAGCGCACCTCTACGGAGCTTCTGAAACATTGTGAAATGTCACTGGCTTGTGTTGTTTCTGCTACTTGTGTCTTAGATTTCAATTTATGTTGTTTTTTAAAGGATTATGGTATCCCTTGTAGATGGAGAACGTTATTGGCATGTGTTGTCTTTGTTTTCATTATAACAAGTTTGTAGTTAATGTGCTTTGTGGTGCTTGACAAATGTGTGTATACATGCAAGTCTTCCGAATCACAAACATAATTAACAAGTTCAATCAAATCATTTATTTTAGAACTAACTTGGAATAAGATTTAAAATCAACAAAAGTCCATCATTAATACTAGCATAACCTGCATAATTACAAAAAGATAGTTGTTTTGCTTGACAGTGATAATCTGTTTGCCAATAATGAAATAACATTGGCCACAAAAAGATGCATAATACTTGCCATAACTTGCTTGGCCAAAACATTCTTAAACCCAAGTCTACAACCATCTTCTCCTGTTTCTCCAAATCTCATGTGCTATGGTATTGCGAAGGGTCCTCATGCCCATTGGATGATCGTCATCGCCTTCATTTTCTCTCATCGGATAAAAGACATCCTCATCGACTTCTTCTTCTAAAATGGAATCATTCATCTTGTTCTTCAATATGAAATTGTGCAACCCAAAACATGCAATAATTATGTCAATTTGCGTGGCAATACTGTAACTCGGCATAGACTTTAAAATCTTCCATCTCTTTTTTAAAATACCAAAGCACCGCTCGATGGTTGTTCTCAGAGAAGAATGGACACGGTTAAACCCTTCTCTTTCATTTTTGGGAGCCTCCCTCTCAAACTGTGATTGATGGTACCTAACCTTAGAATATGGAACCATATATCCTTCTCTGTCAGGGTAACCCTTGTCTACTAGATAATACCTACCTATACAAATCAGAATCATTTATTATTAATAAAACAAACATATAAATTATACCATTGAATGGATAATTACCCGGGGGAGGATGTGGAAAGTTCAGGCTCAAAGTTCTCACGGCATGATCAAAGACTCGTGCATCATGTGCACTACCTTCCCATCCAGCAGAAATAAAGGTGAAATACAAATCGAAATCACATACAGCCATTACATTGAATGAGCAATATTTCTTTCTCCCGAAATAAGGAATTTGCTCTCCTTTTGGTATACATGCTTCCATGTGAACCCCATCAATGCACCCAATAGCACCCTATACAAAAAGTCAATACAGTTACAACTGATTACATGAACAAATGGAAAGAAAAACTGAGGATATTACCTTGAAACTATTGTATTTTTCTTCTGAAAAAATTATTGGTGGAATTGTTGAAAAACTCCTATCACGAGGTTCTAGAAGATTCCGGACAAAGCCGTTGTAATTCCTGTTTCTACCAACAAGCGACTCCAGAACCTCGTGAAATATTCTACTGATAGTGTCCCCTGACCTTTGAAAACGTTCACAAGCATCTCTGTTTGAATGAGCTTGTGCAATAATGAAAAGGAAAATCCCAACTTTCTCCAGAATGGTCATATTCTTTGAGGCCCTCAATCCATAATTATCCTCTAGTTCATTGTACAATCTAAGAAGAACGTGTACTCTGAATCAAAACAAGGAATTTTATGGACGAACCTCAAGTAATAAGCTTCTGCAAGTCGTAACTGTGTCTCCATTAGCAACTGAAGTGGAGGGACCCACTTTCTTATCTGCTCGAGTATCCTAGGATCAATCACGAACTCAGCCATGCCTGTAATTACTCACAATTGTACAAAACATTAAAAAATCAATGTATTATAAAACATTGAATAAAATTGTGCAAATTTATAGTAATAAGAGCACTTATAAAATGAGAAAATGTATCATACATTCACTGAAGGTTCACACGTGAAAGAAATATAATACATGTAAGCTGCAAAGTAAAAACAAACACACCAAATAGTTTCAACAATAAATAAAAAAGAGTCTTGAACAATCTGCAAATTTGAATATCCTCATATCTAAACCTTAAACACACAACAAAGTCAAATCGAAAGCTCTTAGCGATTCTCAAACTCATGCGTGAGCCATGCTAACCTACGCTCGTCGTCATCAAGTACAGTGAATACTAGACGCCTTTCTTCCTTGCAAAGTTCAGTAACAGCATAACACCACAGTTTTGATTTATCCACCATTAGGCCAGCTTTAACTAACTTACCCAACTCGTCATACGCCTCCTTAAATCCCATCACTTCTCCATTACTACTTGCGACCTTATTGGCACTTCCAAAATTATTCTCAAATATAGACAAGAACCTCATACTAGTCTCACCAACCAAAGCAACACTTTCGATGTAGGAACTAGCTCCCAAAGATGACTTGCTTCGTTTCTGGTTCTTAGTTCGTGTTTCAGGAACTGAATTTGCGTGTTTTCCCTTGTTCTGCATTGCAGCTGCACGTACGCCGTCGGGTGGTTGACTTAAGCTCCCTGTTGGCTGACTTTCCTGCTGCAATTGCTGTGCTAAATCATCCATTCTATCTATATTCAATTGTTGGTCAAGGGAATCCTCTGAGTTAACCTCTTCTTCTTGAGGAGTTGGTTGAACAACAGGAGCATTATTTGAGTCCATAGAAGGTGCAACCACATGCTTACCACTTGCCGCAATGGTACCAAAAATGTCATCCCACAAATCACTCATCTCCACTGACACCGGTTTCTTCTTGAAGGAGTAGAAGTCTTCCTACAAATGAAATATAAACAAAAGCAGTTTTAACATATGCAAATATTCATCCTAAACATTAATGAAACTTATGAAAATATACACACCTCCTTCTGTTTTTCCCACCATGAATCATCTGCTGTAATCTTTCCAGTGGAGTAGTCATAACCTGCCCCTGTAACTTTGGTCCTTAAGTTCGTCCATGCAGCCCATTTTGTCCTAAGATAACGTAACTTGTTTCTTGCAATCTTTGGAGTTATAACTTCCCCGGTCTTTATCTCAAATTGATTACATATTATAGGCCAAGAGAAAGTGCAAGTGTATCCATTACTTGCTTGAAATTCCTTTAGCACTTCCAGAAATACAATATGGGAACTATCAGTCCAAGGAAAAAAATTTCCCTTCTCCTTTCGTGTCGCGATACTACTACAATAGCTCATCTACTTGTGGATCAAGTCAACGGGGATAAAAAAGATGAAGAAACTGATAAGTATTCTTGACATTAGTGATCAAATTAAAGAGTAGAGCACATCAAATGTATGTATATCAGCAAACATAAACAATTTTATCACAGAAATATCAAACGAAATGTTTATTGCCACTCCAACTATTTTGTAAGAACCAAACCTTAAATCCTAGAAGACTAATTAATAGCTAAGAAATGCCATCTCCCCTTGTTTATCTCATTGTAATTTTTTATATTTTACTGATTACTAATTGATCTACTGCCTCCCATATCCCGACTTGATGAACTTACTAAAGGAGTGAATCTGAGACTACCTAGACTTGTCCATACATAACAAACAAACACCTCATATATCAAGCCAAAAAATGGATAGCTATAATGTACTAGTAAATCAGAACCGGATACAAGTATGAAGCATAGACAGAGAGTAACAATTTGTTTGGCAAGCTGAACCTAACCTTAGAAATTGAGTTGTGGGGGAAGTTTCAGATGTGGTTGACAAAGAGTAGGGGTCCGTTCGGCACCGCTTGCTTTTCCGGTGTAGAATCGTCGGTTCTTGGTGAGTTTGTAGTGGTGGCTCAGAATAACAAATCGTCGTCTCGAGAAGTGGTCGTCTTTCCTCTTCACGTGGACGTCGGCGCACCCCTTGCTCCTCAAAGTGCCGTCGGAGCTCACCTTGCTCCTCAAATGGCGCTGTTTGATGCGGATTGTGAGGGCTCATCTGAGAATGATTAACCCTAATTTTGAAGGTCACATGGTAAATTCTATAAAAAAATAAGGGTAAATGAGTAATTTTCATATTAATTAAGTTCTTATAAGTCATCCATACCGAACACACAAAACAGCTTAATTTAGAATTTTCAGCTTCACGTATCAACCCAGCTTAATTTTTAATAATTCAGCTTCACCTCAATTCAGCCCATAAATTAAGCTTCAGCCTCTTCCAGCCTCATTCAGCCAACTCATACCGAACGGACCCTAAGACTCTTAGGTACAAAAGTTTTAAAAAATACGTAATATCAAATCACTAAAAGGCTTGTAATAGAGTTTAATTATTAGTTCTAGCAATGAGAAAATGGGATGTTCAGTATAGAAGGAAAAGACTTGCACACGAATGAATGTTATTAATCTACTCATTATGAATGTTCAGTTCGTTGCAACTCTAATATAAATACATGATACATAGAAACATAAATACATAAACTTCTGATCTTCACATATATTTCATATGTTTATGATGGTGTGTACTATCAAAATGAATATTTCTAATTCGCTCTATAAATTCATCCATACCAGATCCAATCATTTTAACATGCATCAATCATCGAATATGTAAAATAGTTTGAAAATACGCTATATTACTTTAAACCACCTCTTTAATTTAATACTCTCTCCGTTTCAAAATAGATGTCATTTTAGACTCTCAATTTTGTTTTAAAATATTTGTCATTATAGGATTTTAAGACAATTAATACCATAAAAATCATAAATTTGTGTATTGGAATTTGATATTGTTGATTTTCTCCAACTCGTGCATTGGTTGTAAAAGGAGGTGAATGTTTATTTTGAGGAAAAGTTAAATTTTCAAAACATAATTAATCATTTCCTTAATATGTGTGAAAAACTCTAGAATGACATCTATTTTGAAACAGATGGAGTATTACCGAAAACCACTCATATTAAGCCCTCCGTTAGCCAAACACCACCCATTGTAACTATCCGTCTATTTTCTCGTTAACGCGTTACACGCGCGAAGTAAATCCATTTTTAATTTTTTTTTCTTTTATTTAATGATTAATAAACGAATTTCTGGAAAATAAAATAAAAATATCCAAAAAACAATTTAGTCCTAATTTTACCCCCAATTCAATAACCCTAAAACACATTCCAGAACCCTGAAACACATTCCTCTTCGTAACGGTGGAATTAAACCAATTTCGGCGACGAAGTTGAATCTGTGAGATTAGGAGTCCTTTCGTGGTCGAAAATGTCTGCCTTGAAGGAGCTGATTTTGGCCGATTGCGGCAATGAAATTACCGAGCTGGCCATTGGAGGTCTAACGATCTTCAAGATCCGATCTCTCAAGAAATTGGATCTAGGGAAGCTAAATCTGGTAGACAGTGGCGGAGCTAGGGGGGAGCTTGGAGGTGCTTAAGCACCCGCTTTCTCCAGGATTACCGCCGGATTAGACACGAATCAGAGACAAGCACCTGCTTGCTGAGTTGCTGCGGCGACAATTAGGTTGAAGAAGACCGTCGTCTATTTTTTTGTTTATAAAAAAACGAACCCAAGTTCTCTTCATTTCCCTCTGTGCCAAACTGTCCAAAGCCCAATACCTAATTGATCATTGAAGCCCGACTTATCTTAATTGATAATGAAGCCCAATTCTCTTTATTTCACTCCGTGTCCAAGCGCTAAAGTGCGCAATTCTCTTTACCATTTTTAGTAAGATTGATTTACCGTTTAAAGTAATACTAGCGTAGTTCTGTTCTCGCGCCATGTGCGGGTTATTCAATATTAATATATTGATCATTATTATAAATTTATATGTATTTATGTTATATTATGAAAAACGATTTTATGCAAGCTTATGTTTTTAAGAAATATAATATTGTTAATATATCTCAAATCTTTTTATAAATACTTACGTAACAAAAGATTTAAAGCTATACAAAATTATAGAAATTCGATATAACTGATTCAAAGATCTACAAAACGTAAATGACCAAAATCTAAACCATAACCACCTGATCTGAATGGTAATTCTTTCACGTATTTGATCTATTCCTAAATAATACATTTAGATTTTAAAAGTTTCAAAAATATTTTTTTACATTTTTGTATGCGGTTTCAAATATTTTACTACTATATTGATCACTACTATATTGCTTACATTAAAGATTGATTTTCCATTTTACGCTTACTTAATTTTCTTAACCTGAAAAAATTAATAGAATAAATCCCTAAATAATAACTAAAACAAAACCCTACACTATGTTGACGCATTTCATTTGAAAATAAAATAAAATTTAATATAAAAATCACTATCTTAATTCTATTGATATCATTTCCTTATTTAAACATGTATAAATTAAAATCTATAAATAAAGATCACCATCTTAAATCTTTTGATATCATTTCCTTATTATACACATACAAATTTAAAAGATTATAAATCTCATAATTTTTTTGTCTATATAAATTTTATTTAATAATCAATTAAATATATATATATATAGATATAAATTACATATTTCTATTAATATTACTACTATGTATTTTACGAATTACATATACATTTATAAAATCGTTACGTTAAATTTGTGCATGACGCGGAATAAATCTAGTATATAATAAAAAAAATTATTTTGAATCACATAAAAAAAATCGAACACCTACTTTAAAAGATTTCTGGCTCCGCCACTGCCGGTAGATTTGACCCTAATTCTGGTGGCGGAGGGGTGCAGGAGTTTAATCGAGGTGGTCATTGATGGTTGTCGTCTCATTTCGGGTGCCTTTCGGGGTGCATAAGTCAATGGAGGTTAGAACATGTTCAATGAACGAAGCTCATTTATATGGCGGAACTTAGATCTGTATTGGGCTCGGTGTAAAGGTTAGAACTTCATGTCTTTGGATTTAGGAAAGGTGAGTTTGGTCTTGGTCGGAGCTTATTCATATGATGGAACACCACTCGAAAATCCTGCCGCTGTCGTTGCTCAATGAACAAAACTTTTCCAAGTCCGAATCTCATGGATTTCCACTTGATGGTGTGACTCGTTTTGCTTCCCAATTGCCAAACAAGTCTTTGGGTGCAATTGAGCAAAGAAACTTCTCGGTTGCTGGATTGAGATTCAACTTTCAAGATGAACATGGCATTTTTTAGAAAATTTGATATCAAAATAGGGGCATTTTTGTCACCTAAAACATAAATTAATTATTTTCTTGGTAATCAAGAAAATCGGAAAAATCATTTATTCTATTTTATAATATTAATACTTCAGGTTAAAATGGTAATTTTCAGTTTTAATTGAATTTTAAACGTAATATGATAATGGGTGGTGTTTAGCTAACGAAGGGCTTAATATGGGTGATTTTCGATAATATTGAATTAAAGAGGTGATTTAAAGCAATGTAGCGTATTTTACGGGTGATTTTCGGTAAAAACCTCAAATAGTTTTCTTGTTTAGAGAATGGCATACAGTAATAATCAATATAAACTTACAGCATACTATCTCTTTTAAGTTAATCCCGTTTGTTTTTTTGAGCGTGCTCTAAAATTTGTCTTATATTCATTTTTATTCATTAATTGGCTCAACCGAAGCTCGCTCACTTGGGTGGTTTTGGGTGTGGGCTCCACCCAAAATAGCAAATCCGTGCGACGTCGTTTCAGTATTCAGTCAATCCACATATTCCTCATCCGTACAACTCATACTCCCACTTATTAGCCACCCCAAAACGCTGTCGTTTTCCCCTTCCCTAGTGACAGGCAGCTGCACTTATTATATGACCCGACCCGATCCTAATATACATGAATCGGATCCTGATCATTTGCGCGGGGTTAAAAATAAAATTAAACGATCAACAATTCAATTATGCTCACCAAAAAAAGGTTGCTCTCAACCTAGTTATCTTTCATCATCATCATTCACTTTGCTACCGTCCAATCCTTCTTAGATATTTATACATATTTTTAAACCATCAAATTCTATTTAACAACGTACTTAGAAATATTAAATTGCATTGCATAAAATCAACCGAGCCCCAAAAAGCCGGGCCGAAATTACAGAGAAGTTAGCAGCATGCTTCCCAATTTCACCATTTCCACGTCCAACAATCCCCGAATTACTATATTAAACTCATAAAAGTAAGCACACAAGAAGAAAATATTTCACACTGAATCATGGACAAATATTTGCAAAATTATCTATATTATGTAATTAATTTTCCAGTTTCCAAGAAAAAACAAATTCGGTTACTTGCTGTTGCTGCTATGGCGGAAGATAGAGATGCTGATCATGATCACTTTCGTGCCATTGATCAGTCGATTGTCCGCTCCAGTGAGCAGCACTATTACCAGGCGTCAGATCGAACAAATTGCCGATGAATTGTGCTCGTTCACCTCCGGAAACACCACGCCAATCAGTACTACTGCTGTTAGGAAGAAGATCTACATCAGAGCCCCAATTCTGCATCAGTTGCTGATTCTCCTGATGATGATGATTCACTTGATTTTGATGGTGAGATCTAAACGGAGCAGGCGCAGCGTCGAATTCGAACAGATTCTGGCTCTGATTCCCGCTCATAAAGCTCACAAATCCTCCGATCTCCGTGAAAACTTCTCTTCCGCCTGAATCGTTCAGCTGTGAGAAGGTAGGGTTTACGACGGAACAATCGGCCTTCGTCGGCTCCTGAACAGCATAATTGGGCGTGGGTTGCTCGGCTAATTTGAAAAGAGGAGGCGAGGAGAATTCGGAGGGAGATTTGGCTGTAGCTACAGCGGATTGATCTTTCGTGCCTGTGTTTGCAGAGTTGGTTTCGCTGCTAGATCTAGAGTTTGATTTGTTCCTCCCCTCTTCAATTGCGGTCGAAGGAGGAGCCGGAGACGACGCCTTCCGCTTCGTCGTTCGCTTGGCTTTTCTGCATCCGCCTCCTACAGGAACGTTACGAAGAACACCTCCATTTGTCCAGTAGCGGCGGCAATTCTTGCAGAAATGGCGAGGTTGAGAGAGATTGTAGTTGTTGTAGTAGCAGAATTTGGTGTTGGAGGAATCGCATCGAGGACAGTTGAGATTCTGCTGATGCGCCGCCGCTCTCAGCCTCCTATCGCCGAAGATGGGCCCTCCGGAACCACCTCCGAGAATCCCCTGTATATCCTGCATCTCAGCGTTCATCAATGGCGGTTTATTTTGTTCAACGAAAATATCCTCCTCACGACAAGATACTTGAACTGTCCTGAGAGCAAATTATAGTGGTAAATTACGCAACTGCCCCTATTGTTATAGAGCAATGGGCGTCTGAGTGGGGGTGACATCGGATTGATTACGAAAAGACAGGAACGGCCCTACACGGCTTGCTAGAGTAGAATACCTTCCAAGGGTAAAAATGTAAATGCGGGTTGGATTTGTCATGAGGTAGACTAGACCGTAGCGGGGCGGGGGCGGGAAGATCGGGCGGATGAGGAGAGGACACGTGTACGGTTGAGATTCGAAAGGGGAAATAGGAGTTGGAGGAGGTGTCGGCTTGTCGGCCACCATAACGCGCGCGCTGTTGAGCGTTGAAGTTGTTCTTAGGCGTGCACGTGGCAGGGTGTGATTGGATGGAAGGTTAACCGTGGATTAGATCCATGGGATTGGTGTGGATTAGATTTATGTGGATTTGCACGAGTTTTAGTATAAGTACATTTTGTGGAAAACAAGAAAAAATAAAACACTTCATCGAAAATGATTTCTACAAAGTACAGTAGGACTCTTTAATCGTGACAAAGATACTTATTTTATCAGATGTTTTATGTTCAGCTTTCGGCAAATACAGAATTCGTAATCCATTTCAATAACAGTGTCATTAGTAAACTGATTTATACTGTAAAAAATCCTGTAATTAGAATGTTGTTCGCACATGAATCCTTTCAATAAGAGTGTCATTAGTAGAGCAACTGAGGAAATGTTTTTAGATAAAGTGTTTTTAGATAAAAAAAAGAATAAAATATTCAGTAAATGTATTAATTATGAAAATTAGATAGAAAAGATGATATAGATGGTTGATTTAATTGATAAAGTGTTGTTAGAATATGAATAAAATAAATAAAGTAAAAGTATTATGGGAAAAAATTAATGGATAAAAATATAATGTTGCAAACATTTTGAGACGCCCGAAAAGAAAATGTCGCAAACATTAAGGGACAGTAAGCCTTACAACATTTTCATACACGCTTCCATGAAACATGTTACATTGATGAAGAGAAAATCACTAATTGCCTTTAATTTACTTACACTGGAGTCAGTACTATATATAGGCCCTTGCTAAATACAGTCCGGGCGTTTTCTAAATAACGCCTGGGCCCTCGCGTTACGCGAGGGAGCGTCTCCTCGCAGAACGCGAGGGTGCGTCACCTCGCAGAACGCGAGGGTGCGTCACCTCGCAGAACGTGAGGGTGTTTTTCTCCTATAAAAGGGGAAACACCCTACTCGGCCCATTTTTTACATCACACACAATTTTCTACCGCCGCTCTCGCGTTTTCTCTCGGTTCAAACTTCTTCTTCTTCCTCTTTTCACTTCAAATCTCCATATAAGGTATGTTTCTTATACTCTTATGCTTTATAATGTTGTTTCTACATGAATATATGTTGTTAGTATAGGAAATTGCATATTATATGATGTTTTGATATTGAATGTTGTTTTAGAAATGGTTGTATAATGGATGAAAGATGATGATTTTGAATTATGGTTGATGAGTGGATGTTGATTTTGAATTATGGTTCATGAATGGTTGTATATTGAATGTTGTTGATTTTAGAAATGGTTTTTGATTAGGGTTGTTGATGTTTATTTGGTAATTTTCTTAAATTGATAGATATTTTAGCTAAAATATTGAATTTTCGCCGGAAACTGTTGCCGGAAACTCATGGTAGTGCAAATTCACGCAGAACGCTACACCCCTCGCAGAACGCGAGAGTCATCACACTCGCAGAACGCGAGAGTCATCACACTCGCAGAACGCGAGAGTCATGACACTCGCAGAACGCGAGTGTCATGCTCTCGCAGAACGCGAGTGTCATGCTTTCCTCATCTGCAGATACATATTTATATACTGATTTTACTTTATATTTTTTTTACTTTATATACTGTTATATTTATATACTGATTTTACTTTATATTTTTTTAAGTAATGGATCGTCTCGGACGTTCAACCCGTCGAAGAAATTGGAACGCTGTGAGAGAAAATTCACCGGTTGAAAATGCAAAAGGGAAAAGGAAAGCAAAGAATACAACACCGGTAGAGCTCTTCCCCGAGGGGCTCCCCGACGTTGATTATCGCCCCATAGAGCGGTACAGTGGTGTCCATAGTTATGCCGGGGAAGACTGTTCTGTGCCTAGTGGGATAGAACGAGCAGATACATATCAAGGGTATCGAAATGATGATTGGGACCTTTATTCTCAAGAGTCAGTTTCATGTGCACAACCGTCAACTCAATGTGCACCACAATCAACTCCATATGAACAATCGGGTAGCACTATTGGTGGCTGGGACAATTTCATTCCTCAGTATGCTGTAGTGGAATTTGGACAAGGGTGGGGTGGACAAAGTTGGGTCGGTGGACAATGTTGGGGAGGTGGATTTGGTGAGGGAAGTGTTCTTGAAGACATGGGTCAAGGAAGTACACAAGCTTGTTCTTCTTCTTACAATCCTGAACCAGAACCGATGGAACAAGAGAACCAGGATGAAGTTGTTGGGGAAGAACACGAAGAAGAAGGTGATGATGATGATGAAGAAGAAGAAGAAGAAGAAGAAGAAGTGGTCCAGAAACAAAAAAGAAAGAGGAAGTCCAAGAAGGAAGAGCGAAAGTATGATCCTGAGCTCACTCATGACACACCTGGAGGTCCAGAAGATCCCGAGTTGCTTAAGGGATTTGAAGCCCATGTTGCGTTCCACATCCAGAAAGGGGAGGTAATTTAATTATTTATTTATTTTCTGCATTTTCAATCCATTGCACAAATTCTGCAGAATTATCAGAAAATGCCTAATATGTGCATTTTCTCGCAGAACGCGAGTTGTCACTCCTCGCAGAACGCGAGAAAATGCACAATTCTGCAGAAACCAAATTTCTTGAAAAAATATGGTATGCCGCGTCTAATTTTTGTATTTTTCTGCAGTTCAAAGGTCCGATGAAGCCACAACAACGGACAAAGCAGAGCAGTGATTGACCATTGGACAACAATGACTGGTCAGAGATTCCCGGTGCAGTTGGACTGTCAGATCTACCTGACATGATGTACGAAGAAATCAACTTTCCTTTGATTGAAGCGTTCATCGAACGATGGCAACCGGAGACAAATTCATTCCACCTCCCTTGTGGTGAGATCACTATTGGCCTTCTTGATGTACATATGATTTTAGGCCTACCTATAGAAGGGAAAGCAATGACGACATGTAAGAAACTGGGTGTCAAGTTTAGTCATGATGAGATTCTAAAATACTATGGTAGTCATGGAGCCCTTCCTATTCCTTCTCATGTAAGTTGGTGTAAAGCGCTCTTCAAAGTTGCTTGTTGTGGAGGTCCAATCCAAGTTCCTTGAACTAGGTGTCAAATCTCTTTGACCTTAGCTATCATCAAATCTCTTACTTCCCTCCATAAGTGTTGGTTGTCATGCAATTCATCAGCTATTGCTCTAAATCCACAATTTCCATCTCCATTTACCTCAAACCAACCATTCACATGGGTGCGCATTGACGCGGGTATGTGAGACTTGTACTTGTCAATCACCTTAATCTTTGGTTTCTTGAATGTTTCAGAATTAGAAGCATTTCTTTGCTTCTTTGGGGGTGTTTCTTCCAAATCTCTAGCATCCATCTCAACATTAGTGTGCTCCCATGCAGACGGTCTTCTTTGCGTTGACCTAGGTTGTTTGTTAGGAGCTCCGACTGGACGACCTCCGGTGTGCTTTGAAATAGCCGACTCTTTTAGAGGAGTATTTACTTTCCCAATGTCTAAAACAGTTTGTGCACACTTTTCTTGATCATGGGGGCACAATTTCGGAAACGTTTCCTCATAGAAAGTCTGAAAAAGACGCCTTGCCACCTTACTCTTAACTTCCAGTATGCCGGGAACATCAACTTCTTCCAAACTCAAAGTACTCCAGAAAGGGTGCAACTCTGATACTCTTAGTGGTCTTTGCTCCTTCCAATGTCTTACAATCTGATGAACACACATCAACCCATCTCTAATCTTGATCCCGCAGCTACAAAACATATTAAAGTGCGCACCTAATCTCTCCCCCTTCGTGTATTCCTTAAGCAAAAATTCTATGCATTTGTAAGAGACTTTGAACTTCAAGACTTTAAACAAGTCGGCCCCTTCAACAACTGTGAAGCTCTTATTCAAACTCTTGGTGAAAGACACAGTAATCTCCTTAAGTTGGTTCTCCGCCATTGTTTTGTATTCTTTGAACATTGTGTCTAGCCTAGCATTTCCACTTGACAAGTATGACTTAAGACATGAATGTGCTCCTTCAACTCTAAAATGTTCGAAAAACAATAATATGCAAATACAAATCAGAACCTGTGGATCCTTCTGTAATGTGCAAAACCTCGCGTTCTGCGTGATGTGTACACCTCGCGTTCTGCGAGTTCATACATTGTTCCAGGATCTTTGCATTCGAAAATGCATCAACACTGAATCAAGGACATTACTCGCGTTCTGCGAGGAGTGTACACCTCGCGTTCTGCGAGGAGTGCATTACAGAAGCTCTTTTTATCATATGTAGAAGGTAGACATAAATTGCAGAACATACCTGTTTGTCGTGTTATTCCCGAGAGTGAAGACATTATCCGTCCATGCTGAAACAAGTCTTTCTTTGTAACGGTTTAGCCAATTCTTTCTCACGTACTTCAATACGGTTGGATAAGCTCGTCATTCGTCCTCAAGTTTCTTCAAAGTAATCTTGTAATCTTCTTCAGTGGTTTGTTCGAACACGTTATAATAATCATTTGAAATATGAACCCCCAATGCTTGTGTGCCCATAGCTATCTTCGCTCTCGCCTCTATGTTCTTCCTTACATGTCGCCTACATAAGAGAAACTTTGCATTTGGCCATAACTTGTCTGTTGCATTCATAAGAGCCATCTCACGGTCAGTGACGAAGCAAGTAGGCGATGCTCCTATTCTCAAATACATCGTCTGCAGCTGCTGCAACGCCCATAAATAACTATCCTCGCTCTCAGCCTCTAACCATACCCCGCACACAACAAAATTCTTCCATGTAGAAGTCAAACCGACTATCTCCAGGAAGGGAACATTGTACCTTAAACCAAAATACAGTAAGATAAATACAACATAAAAACAGAATGATAAATACTTACTTGTTCGTGCTATAAGTCGAGTCCATCAAAAGGACATATGGAAACGCCTTTAAGAGTTTCATTGATTCGGGGCTAGCAAAGAACAAGTCGCCTATTATCGAAGGATTCGTTGCACTTGGCCTATACTCCATGAAGTAGTTGCTCTCTTTGCATTGGTGAAAGAATTCTTGAACCACGGTTCTACCTTCCATTTCCTCTTCCCTTATATGTCTTACCAAATTGTACACTTGGTTCTTCTTTGTGCAAATTCCGGGATCCTTGTTTATCTCAGTGTAAATCTGATTTGGAGAACAATGTGAAAGTACCATCTCACGAACCTTTTTCTTTTGATCCGGGGTTGGCCTCCCGACAAATGCATTCCCGACCAAACTATCTCCAATAGGATGGTTGTGCAAACCACAAACAACCACTAATCTCCAATTCTCTTCAACCCGGTTCTCCATGAGCTTCAACTGAAATTTACACCCCGTTTTCTTGCTCTTTGTGTTTGATCTAACACCGACACCTTTAGGCCTATGGCTTCCCCCTTTCTCACAAATGATTTGAATCTTACCACTTTGCCCCGGTTTAGATGGTACACTCCTTCCAATAGAGATCATAAACTTGTGTTGCTTTGCAACATTCAAAGCCCACAAATGACCAATCTCCTTAGAGGCAAACACTTGCTCCGTAGTGAAATATTCCGAATAATCCCTAGAAACAACCTCTTCCTCACATACGGGACTATCAAACTTTGGTGCAGTGCGTAAAGAGGGAAGAAAACACATCTCCTCTCCTACGTTTGTTGGTGGGTTAGCAAATTGTGAATCAAACGCATCATAGCTTGATGGCACCTCATATGTACATGGCAATTCATAAGTAGATGGCACGGGCAACTCATAAGTAGATGGCACGGGCAACTCATAAGTAGATGGCACGGGCAACTCATAAGTAGATGGCACGGGCAACTCATAAGTAGATGGCACGGGCAACTCATAAGTAGATGGCACAGACAATTCATATGTAGATGGCACATGTTGTTCATATAAAGATGGTTGGTGATAATATCCAAAGTGGTCAATCCCTAAATCAAATGACGGTGGCGAACATGGCCTTGTATTCCGGGAGGGGTAGTTGTAGTCATTCAACTGGATTGCATTCAATCCAGTGAACAAAGAAAAATTCACCTATACACAATGCTTCTGTTAATACTCTGTAATGTGCAACTTCTCGCGTTCTGCGAGGGAGGCACTTCTCGCGTGACGCGAGTGGCTTCCTCTCGCAGAACGCGAGAAGTTGCTATTTCCTGAAACTAGTCATTCAACGGGATAATTTAACATAACATGAGTTTCTACATTAAAAACCCTAAAAACCCTAAAAACATGAACACATCTAAGTTTTTGACATTATATGCAAAAGTCATCTCTTCAACACTTACTACTACTACATTTAACATGAAATACAACATAATAACTTCATTTTAGCTCTTAATGGTGCAAAACAAATTAAAATTCAAAAATTAAGTAAGAACATTACCTCATTTGCATGGTAACTTGATGAACCACCATCTTCATTCCCTCCTTTGTTGAATTCCTCTTCATCTTCCATTATTTTAGGTGTTTTTAGAGTGTTTTGAAGTTTGAAGGTTTTGAAAATGGGTTTTAATGGAGGGTGAAAGAGGTGAAAGATGATAAAAAAAGGTGTTAGGATAGGGTTAATAGGTGTTACGGATTACTTAAAATAAGGAGGTAGTTATTATAGTTAGGTGGGGACAAGACATGTAGTAATTGCGCACAACAACGTCCATCTGACATGTTAATCTCGCGTGGAACGCGAGATTAGCATGCATGGAATTAACCTAATTTTTTGCTAATCTAACGTTCTGCGAGTGTACGTGTCATCGCAGAACGCGAGTGACCCGACGTTGTTTGAATAAAGCATCGGGCTGTATATAAGAACCGTGTATATATACGTCTAGAAGACGAGAAAAATGAATGAGAATTTGTCATGGAGATCAAGTGATGAACAAGAATGCCTTGACAAAAATATTACAATTATATATGTGTAGTTTTTTTATCAGTGCACCAATAATCGATCTCTTTTAGTAAGTGTCGTTTTATTTGAATTTTACTTAAAAAGTTTTTATGATATTTCACCATTTTGTTTTGAAAATTAATGAAGAGTAAGTTCTGAAATTTTTATGATATTTTTCTTGTGATTTATGAATTCATACTAAAAGGAAAGTGTTGGAATTGCAAGCCAGATTATTATTGTCAATATTATAAGATTGAGGTTGCTTAGGATCTTAGGTAGTTAGACATATAAATTAGGTCGTAATTAATGACTAAATTAAGCCATCTTATTTGTATATACTAGATACGGGCCTCGCACTCCGCGCGAGAAAATTACGGATTTTCGTATGTGATTCAATATAGTTATACATTATTTGTTAATATGTTGTTGTTGTTATCAAATTTATTAATAGTTGTAAATATAGGTATTTTTTATTTCCTTATATTTATGTTTGAAGTAGTTTTAAAACATAATATTAGAATAAGTTTGCATTGTCATAAGAGAAGCTCACACATTAATTTAATTTGTGACTTAATCAAGTAGACTATAAATAAATATAACATAGGGATATAAGAAAGATATTTAAATACATGCCCAAAAGTCCAATAGGAGGTGATTAAGAAATGAGTAATGCATTAAATTTGTACCAATTTCATTCAATTTTGGCAATGGACAACCAACTTTTATATAGATAAGATAAATGGTCTGGAGGCTTTGTTGAAGTTACAAAATGGGCACGAGCTTTTGCCAAAACGAGACAAGAGACACATCACAGAAGTTGGACTTGATATGTAAAGCTTGGATAAGTTGTTATGTCAAAATGTAGCGTTTGGATGGATTGTTCACTTGTTGACCTATGTATATAAGTCTTGCTCTGACACTGCTCTTGGTAGGAGAGCTCATACACTCGCCGCCAAACCCTTACAGAGAAAGAAAAAGAAAAAGAGAGAAAAAAAAAGTGTTGTGACATCTCCGGTTGTCTTCCCCGGCCTTGCTTGGTGGCTATCCTGGACACTTGTGTTGAAGTTCTTGTGAAAAACTTTTGTTGCCCGTAAAGGGGGTTGGATCATATCCCTTATACTTAGTTTGTTTCCTGAGTGCTCTCTTGTAACTGATACTATGTAATCATCGCTAGTGCATTGGATTTGAGCCTCCCGTCACCGGCCTCTGCAGATGTAGTTTACCGAACCGCGTAAACAGATCTTATGTCCTTCTGATTTAGTTTTACTTTGCATGTTCTTGCGATTAATCGATTGATTATTGTGCGATTATCGGTTCTCAAAGAAAGATAAATAGTTGCTAGAAAAACATAAAAATTAGAGTATTTATATTTTGTTGAATATTATGCTTAAAACTAGACCTATATAAAAGTAGAAAGTATAAAATGTTCCCACTATTTATATAGAAGTGGTCCATTTTAAATATCCAGCAATACAAATTAATGAAGAGTAAGTTCTGAAGATTATTCTTGTGATTTATGAATTCAAAGCTATATTTTATTCTTGTGATATATCCATTTCATGAATGGGTGGCCAGTTGATATAGTATAGTCCATCATACTATGGCATACCCATACGAACCATTCATATATATGATTAATTAAATAAACGCAGATGAATATATCGGGGGAGAATGGAGATCAGATCATCAATAATGAATGGAGTAATTATAGGCCCATCATTAATGAGTGATCATCCTTCTTCGCTTAATGCACGCCTACCCAAAATTCAATCATGGGTCCATTTGTTTCAACATTCGGATTCATCAATAAAATATTCTCCCTAGTCTCAAATATCATTCAGTCCATTGAGCTGCAATATACAGTTAACAGTAAGATTAGGTTTTCTTAAACTCAGCATCATCGTGTTGCTGAGTACTTTTTGTATCTTTAGATCTTCATTTTCTATTGACATTCTTAGTAATTTATCTTCTGATTCAGTAAATCTGAAGACATTGTCATCGAGTTTTTTTCTACAAAAAAAGGAGGACAAGCTAGAGTATGTATTAATTCAACAAATGTGGCATACTAATTCGAAAACTGAATTGAATACCCCTCGGTTGATCTTGAAAAAACAATATGTCAACACTAATTAATGATATTTACCAGCAGTGTATTCCATATTCAGATCAATCGAAATGTAGCAATTGACCGCAACCGTAAACTACATCAAGAATTCAAGATGCATGTACTTTGCATGTAGTGCCGAAAGTCAAAGGATTAGAATTTAAGAAGTGTTGACTTAGTATATATACCATTCACACAAAATATCAAAAAATAAGAGTTTTTTTTTTAATTTCAAAAGTAACCTTTAAATTTAAACCAACAATTATGCGTCAGAGACTATCAACCACCCTAACCTCATATCTGAACACGCATCATGATCATCTAACTAACGACCAATCAGAAAACTTGCTAATACTAGATCGACTAACGAACTACACACTTATGTATTTGTCACCTTATGTACAACATGATGCATGTACATACTTAAAATAACCAAGTTTTCCTTCTTCTAAGCTTGTTGTTTTAAGCTATTGTCACTTTTTGTTATATAAGTTTCTCTTTTATTAAAAAATTTAGGGTAAGGAGATGGCCCCCCAATCTAAGGTATGCCGAGACCAAATGGCTCAGATAGCACTTGTTGTAACAGAAACGAAACGAGAACAATAAACGCAAGAAAGACACAGAGGTTTACGTGGTTCACCAAATTTGGCTACGTCCACAGGAGAGGGAGATCAGATTATACGGAGGCGGATTACAGTTTCGGTACAATTAGGGTTTACACATAAGCCGCTATATATAGCGCTAAACAACCCTAAGCCCAACAACAAAACTGATGGGCCCAATAAAGCTCATACAACAGATATCGTGTACCGTTTGGTCCGGGCAGCGAGACCCCCGTGCTACTTGTCGCAGTGTGTGATTCAGATTCAAGGCATACTAACACTTTTAAGAGGATTTACATATTTTTCACTTCAAGGAGACTAGGGAGAATCGAATCCGAAACTTGTCATACCCAAATCCTGTCATGCTCCACTCACCAATCCTTTGAGTTTTTTTGTAATAAAAACTTTAATTATCAAAATAAGTAGATCAAACTATTTTCGTCAAAATTTCTATAATCTTTAATAAGGTGTCCAACTCTACAAGAAAAAAGAGGAGTACTATTTATAATTTTTTACAAACACACTATACAAAAAATATTCTATTTAGAAAACAAGTTCCTATATTGATCTACTTAGGTAAATATATAAGATTTGTTCATCTCTTGTTAAGTTGTTATTGAATAAGTACTGAAATTCAAAAGAGTTCCAAGAAATGAGCCGTCGGTTACGAGTATAATGGCGTGAAAGTTTGAATTTGTCCACAAAGCAACTCAGTCAGCTTCTTAAATGTTGGCTACCCTACTTTCTAAGTGCTTCAATTTCAACACCACAATTCCACTATTTTGTCAAATGCGGATAATGCAGTCACAACATCCATTCAACGTAATAAATCTATACTATATAGCTCCAGTTTTAACTTCTAAGTGAGGATGAGACATAATTAGATTAAGATTATGGAAATACATACCAACTGCCTCAAATAGTCAAATCTCAATATAACAAATATTGTTCCTGGCATCAGGTCATGCTCTTGGAAAATCTGTGGTGGTTGATATTCTTGTTGACCTCTATTTGTTCCCTTTTTTCCATCCAATACATGCTTTTTGAGAAGTGAATGATGTTGCTAATCAAATCACTTTTTTTTTGTCCCTTGCTCCTTGCTAAGTTAATTAATTTGCCTACCAAGACTACTTCTCGGGCTGGGCCTTTAATCTTCATTGGGCCCATAGGCCCAACAATTTTTTTTTTTTTAATTCTTGTTGTCACCATTTGCAAACACATTCTAATGGACTTTAGATAAGAACTCGAAGTCTGTATTTTTCAGCCTAGATTTTAAAATCTATAAAATCGGTTAACACTTGGGTTAAGAGAGACGACCCTCGCGAAATTTCATAAAAATGAGTTAAAAAGGATAATTACTCGGGTGTGCAGCCCCACCTCTTACATCACTAGTCCAAAATTTTGAAATACAATCGAGCGGTTCTTGTAAGATAGAACGACCTAGAGAGTAACAAAAAATTAGCGAGGCTAATAGATCCGCAACCTGATTAGCCTTCATAACACTAGGTTTACTTAAGCATTCGAGTTCAACTCTTCTTGAAGACAGATTTTAAAATTAATCAGATTATTCTGGTCAATCAAACTAGGTGAAAGCCATAAAAAAAAGGGAGTTGATTAATAAGCCGGCAAAGTTTAGCATTGAGCCGAAAATTTGTAAGCGCCACTTTATAGCGTTAAAAAAAAGCAGTGTTAAAACCATAGCTCCGTCACTTGGCGTTTTAAGAATTACAGGTCATTAATCAGAAATTTCGGTGTGTTCAAGTTATCCGTAAAAGAATAGTTATGTTTTTCTATATCAAATTGGGAGAGATCCAATCTATGAGCGGCATGCAAGAGGCTGCAATAATTCTGACTCACATGATACCCAAAAGATATTCCATATCGATATTTCTACAAAATCATTTAACATATTCATAAGCATGATTTGTGTGGTAAGACTATAAGAGCATATTTGATTTATTTTAATATCCCACCTTATAACCACATACATGACTTATGGTGATTCTGACAATAGTGATCATAGTAGTATAATGTTATATACTCCATCTGTCCCAATGTTTGCAACATTTTCTTTTCGGGCGTCCTAAAATGTTTGCAACATTCATTTTCTATCCATTAATTTTTTCCCATAATACCCTTACTTTATTTATTTTATTCATATTCTAACAACACTTTATCAATTAAATCAACCATCTATATCATTTTTTTTATCTAATTTCCACCATTACTACATTTACTCAATATTTTATTCTTCTTTTTTTATCTAAAAACACTTTATCAATCAAATCAACTATCTACTCAACTTCATTTTTCTTCTTCTCTCCCCTTATCTCACTTTTCTTAAATATTGTGTCATTCCCTTAATGTTATTAAATGTGCTTAACAACACATGATAGAAGTTTGACTAGAAATTCTTTTAGTCATATATATAGTTGGAAACCTAGGGTAAGAAATTATGTTGAATCGTTTTCATCAACCACCCATTATCTCCCACCACCACCATTACGAAGTTTTCATGCCTTAATTCCCACCTCTTCCATCATCACTCGATAGATTAGCTTGTTTTTTATTGCATCACTAAGTTCGTATATAAAACTATATATAGAGTAATATACAACAATAACATTACCTCAATGTCTTAAAAGACTCTCGCTTATAGCAAAATGAGGGGACCGGATGTACATAACCTTAACCATGTGATAAAAGAACTCAAAGATTATTTCCGATGACCCAATATGAAAATTGTATCAAAAATTGCATGGTCTGACTACTCCTTCACAAAATTAGAATAATAGGCGGTTAAATATGTCATTTTACTTAATTTTATATAATTCTGAAGTAAAATGAAAAATGAAAACATACAGAGTAATATACGTATTAATTGGGTTACTTATAAGTGGCGGGAGGTTTGAGTTGTGTATCTTTTGAGTGACATATACACACAAAAATATCTTTGTTTCTCAACTAAGACTTTGTACTCACTAATTAAATGCCTACAATCTAACAAAATCTTTTCATAATGAGATGCTTAATTAATTTAGATCTATTGTTCTTTATTAGCACATTAAATGAGAAGTTGAAAAAATATCGTTTAAATCTTGTACACATGATTGGTAGATGAACCCTTAATTAATTTACATGGTCCATATAACAAACAAGTACGTTGCGGTTGACCCATAGGTAAACAAGCTAGCTTCAAGTTCGATCAACCTCGTGAAACTTCTTTAAATCATCCACGAGTTCACGAGATCAACAATATATACAGTGTAGTACTCTCTTTTTGGATATAATAAATTTTTATCATCATGAGACTTTGCATTCATGATCGAGATCTATGTACTTATTTTCCTATAGGGAGGTAGGTTATTAAGTGTATAAATAGGCCCTTACTATTCACCGCCCACTAAAATTGCTATTTAGTATTTACCGCCCAGTTTTTGTGCGTCACGCATGGATTAAAACCATACGTCGCGCACGAATTTTGTTTTCAAAAAAAAATCATGCGTTACGCATGGATTAAAACCGTACGTCACGTATGGATTTTTTTTTTTGCTTTTTTTTCCCATAATCTTGTAGATAATTTCAATACGATCGCGTGCATATAAAATTCGTCCAAAACGGACATCGTTTGCCCCTTCAAAAGGCCAAAATACAAATTTATCACACATAATTTCTTGTATCAACAAGTCCGTTAAAACTCAACACACCATTTTTCAATTTTTTTATAATATGGTAGATAACTTAGCAAATATTTTATTTAGTGATGATAATACTTAATTTTTTTGTCGAGATGTGGTGTTCAGTGTTTAAAGATCGAAAAAAAAAAGGTTTTATTCTTTAAGTAAGTTAGTTGATCGAGGAACCTCCGTCCAATAGAGCAACGCCCGAGAGACGAGTTCTCCAGTGTGAACCGAAAGGGTCTCGCGAAAATAGGGCTTTCGGAGACCTTCTTCCGTCTACCCTTCGCCTAGCGGCTAAGCTCGGAGACCAAAATTCGACTAAGCTAGCGCTTTGAGACGGCCTAAGAGAATGAGTGGCTTAACGCTCTAACAACCAGGACAAAGCCATATCTTTCAATCTCGTATTTGACGGAAGTGTCTGAACTCCTTCTTTGGTTTGGAGAAAATCCACAACTACAATTTATAAGTACGAAGTAGTAGATTTGTTACACTTAATCATAATTACTCCACTGTTCTTTGTTTTTTGACTATTTGAAGGGGCAAACGATGTCTGTTTTGGACGGATTTTATATGCACGCGATCGTATTGAAATTATCTACAAGATTATGGAAAAAAACAAGCAAAAAAATAAAAAAAAAAACATACGTGACGTATGGTTATAATCCATGCGTCACGCATGGATTTTTTTGAAAATTTTTTTTCGTGCGTGACGCACAAAAACTGAGCGGTAAATAGCAATTTGAGTGGACGGTGAATAGAAACTATGTATATACTAAATTCATGCGTGACGCACAAAAACTGGGCGGTAAATAGAAATTTGAGTGGGCGGTGAATAGAAAGTATGTATAAATAGTATAGGTTTATATGTCTTGAAATGTTAGTACTGTGTGTTACCGTTGGATGGTTCTAGTTTTTAAAAAAGACACGTACAAATTAAATTTGAGTGAAGCTGGAATAGTATAAAGCCAAATAGAGGGACGTCTATTTCCAAGTCACAGTGTCTTTTTTTTGTTTGTAAGTGGCTATCCAGTGGACACAATATCAACAATGTATGACTCTCAAACTTATTATTATTTTAGGGAAAAAATAGTAGGGTTATGGATAGAAATTATATTAAACAATGGGCATATGATTAAAGTGAATATTATATGTATATGTATGCAATTATATGCATGGTGGTGTACGTTTGTGTACGTACCTTCGATTTGTATCCCGTAGGGTTTCCAGAAGTAAAGCTGGTCGGCTTGAAATATTAAACTTAACCCTACAATACCGATTAGTCGTTATTTAAATATGAAAGTCCAATAAAGCAACAGAACACGGCTTGAAATATATTAATCTTAACCCTACCGTACTTGTAGATTTTATAACTAAGTTTTTCGTGTTCATAGATAACAAACTAATGTTTATAATTTTAGTAGTAATATATAATCGAAGTTCATAGGTAATTACATGGCCAACTTAAGCAGTTTCTTTTCCCGATTGGGCCCTATTACTAAACGATGTCATATAGCGTTAGAACATTATTCAAAGGAAAAACTTAAGCGCTAGTATACCGTGTTTATTTCTTAGGCTCATTGATTAATCTTATCTATATAAAAGTTGGCTGTCCATTGTCAAAATTGAATGAAATTGGTACCAATTTAATGCATTACTCATTTCTTAATCACATCCTATTGGACTTTTGGACATGTATTTAAATATTTTTCTTATATCTCTATGCTATATTTATTTATAGTCTACTTGATTAAGTCACAAATTAAATTAATGTGTGAGCTTCTCTTATGACAATGCAAACTTATTCTAATATTATGTTTTAAAACTACTTCAAACATAAATATAAGGAAATAAAAAATACTTATATTTACAAATATTAATAAATTTGATAACAACAACAACATATTAACAAATAATTTATAACTATATTAAATCACATACGAAAATCCGTAAATTTTTCGCGCGGAGCGCGAGGCCCGTATCTAGTTTACTTGGTGTAAACAAGAATGTGTGCTCATTGATTAATTAATTAATAACAAGAATGTTACCGTCTCTCCTACTGAAAACGTTTAAAAAATTTAATTGTTAAGGTTAAGAATATTATCATCCAGAATATGAATATTGACATATAATCTGTGAACGGAAATTGTTCGCACTTCGTTTTTCAAGGCCAATTTGACTCCGAACTTTCCTCGAATTACATGTCAATATTCATATTATGGATGATAATGCATAAACCATGACGCATAAATGCACACATACTCCGTATATGTTAGTGAACACAAGTTTGAAAGGAGAAACGTCTGTGATATTTTGAGAGGTGTATGATTAATTTTACGAGTCGTGAGGAATTTTGAGTATATAGCTGCGTCGTATATCGTCACGTGGTTGAGCATATATGTCAATTCTGTACAACTTAACATAACATTACAGAAGATACACAGCTGTCAGCTGTGGGTAGGCCCAGAATGACACGGGAATGGGACGCCTTAGCTGGGAATTCAGATCATTGTCCGCCGATTCCGGTTATCTCTGGATTATCGTACGTATTCATCAATCAAAACTCTTTTTTTTTAATTCTTCTTTGATGATTTTGTTTCCAGACTTTGTTCATCTTCTATGAAATTTTCTACACCACCAATCGATCAGATCCATACTTCTCCAACTTCATTTGTAATTACGTGGAAAGTTATGGGTGATTTACTCATTTTCTTGGGTTTTTCTTATAAAAAAAACCTTTATAATTAAGGGGTTGAACTTAGCACTTAGTCTACCTACAATAGTAGACTACCTACAATAGGGGTTGTATATTTTTTGCTATGCAACTCATGCTTGTGTTGCATATCATGCAACCCAAATGAGAGTTGCATCACACTTTTTTTGTTTCTTAGTTAATTTAATTGTGTTTTTTTAATTTTATGTAACATAACAATAAAAATAAATGGCAAAAAATAAGTTATGTAGCCCAAATCATACAACCTCCATTGCTGATAGTCTTCCAATAAAGGAAAAGGTGCATGAAATATTCAACAAAGTGAAACTTTTACTAGATGAATGCTCTGACTAACCAAACAAGCTGTATGAATAAATCAAAATTATTAAGATAACACAAAATTTGGAGAAAAGTTTGGGTGAGAACATCCTTAAAAAACGTAGTGCGAATTTTTTGTGAAAATTAAATGAGTGTTTTGGGTTTTTCTGTTGTCAATTTTATTAAACTTTATGAGTCCATGGTCAATCCACACTATGTAGGACATGGGACAACCACAGATTGTCCGGAGGTAAAACCCAGTTAAGTGGGATCCGTTACATGAATAAACGCAACGTGCGTATATTAAGGCCCATCAGATAAGTCCAATGAGGTTCCGCCCTAAAATCAATTGGCAATATGAGGAGTAATTCATAGGCTTATATACTATGTTTTTTTAGTCTCAACTTCTGATGTGGTATACACTCTAACATCGTTCCGCAAGTGTAACAGGGTGATAACCCGTGACACTTGGACAACCATGATCGTGGGTGGCTCTGATATGATATTGAACTTTGTGGGCCCATGGTCAATCCACACTGTGTGGGCCATGGAACAACCACGGACTGCCCGGGGGTAAAACCCCATTTAAGTGGGACCCAAAGCATGGATAAGCGCAACATGCATATTTTTGGGTCCAACAGACAAGCTCAATGGGTGGAAACCCTAAAACCAATTTGCAATATGAAGAGTAATTTATAGGCATATACTAGTCTTTTTTAGTAAGTTGGACTTTAACAAATTTGACATCAATGAGAGGAAAATATATACTTTCATGTATTTTCCTTTCTACGGAGTACTCACTCCGTCCCATAATGTTCTTCTCATTTTTTCATGACACATTTGTCGAGATTCGTTTTATATCGTTAATATCTCTTGCTGTATGTTAATACAAATAATTAAAATTTGATATTATTAAAGTACGCATTAATACGAATCAAATAAGACCTCACATGACTATATATTTTCTTATATATCAAGACAAAACAAGAAGATTCTCTTCAATCGTGAATAGTGTACACTATTCGAAATAAGAAGAACAATATGAGACGAAGGGATTCGAAATAAGAAGAACAATATGAGACTAAGGGATTATATAGAAATACAAGTCCCGACAAAAAAACATAGAAAGTTGCTAATATAGATTTTGTCTTATATACGGAGTATTAATGAACACTTTAAAGTTACTGTAGCTTTTTTTTTGTGCGATTCAAATTCTTTTTGTCAAGGTGTTACTTCATTCACCCTATTACTTCTTTATACATCCCTATTTAGATATATAAATATATATTTTTTTAATTGTAAAAATTACTTCTCACTTGTGTGAGCGGGCCAACAGAGCATTATAAAGGTTATGCTTGAAGATGAGGTTGTTACAAGAAGAGCATCAACGGAGGAAGTATATCAACGGAGGAAGTATCAACGGAGTACGACGATGAAGGAGGAGAGATTGGCGTCGGACATTAGGTCGGTGACGTTTGTAGAGGAGAGCGTCGACGACTTTCGGGGGCAAGCGGGAGTCGGCGGCATGTATAGGGTATAGTGCAGGCATAGTAACTAAATGTTTAGACGAAGAGAAGTTGCCGATACAACAATTGGGATAGGAACTTTGTTAATCCAAAAGGGTAAATTTGTCAGAATAATGAAAATAGGGAATGCGTCCAGCAACTTTGGGGGTGCGCGAAGAGCGGGCTTTTATCAATACTATTTATCCTTATTACTTAAACTCAATTTTAAACGTACTGCAATAGTACGAAAACATAAGAAAATTCATTTTTTGTTGCATATGAGATGGATCAGTTTAAGTGAGTTTCTGAAATGCTTAGCCTAATAGCCCTTGTTTAATTTATGTTGCATTTCTTCTTGTGTTTTTATCAATAAAAAAATTTTAAAAATTATTTTCTAGAAAGTTGTAATTTTTCTAAACCATGAAAAATATTCTTATTTTGTTTAAGTAGATAAGGTTAATTTCCTATATTTTTAACTATAAAAAATCTTAATTCGTAGTTACTGATACAACTAAATTTTTTAAATTTTCTTTTAATTGTTTATTACGTGTCAATGGGCACACATTAGACAAACGCTTCTAATATTATGGTAATTTACAATTTCTGCGATATACTCTCTCCGCCCCTATTATAGTTCTCGTTTTCCATTTTGGGTGTTCCGAAATATAGTTCATGTTTTCCTTTTATGTTTTTGTCTTATTATCAACATCACATCAAACTATACTATCAATCCTCCCCTTTTACATCAAAATTTACACCAATTTACTTTTTTATCTTCTCTCTTCTACATAAAAATCCACACCCACTCACAATCTCTCTCTTCTCCACTTTTCTTTTCTCTTTTCTTAATTTACCTCGATAATGACAAACGAGAACTATAATAGGGGACAAAGGAGTAGCTAAATTCCGGTGAACTTCAATCCAACGAGAACGAGGGTTTTGAAACTCCTAGTTCTGGATTACCTAATGAGCATATACCCTCATGAGGTTTTACTTTTTTTTAAAAGGGTATAGATTATAATAAAAAAAACATCAATCAATAGAAATGAAAAGATAAATACACACTAAATATCTAGATGAGTCCCCTCAGTCAAACATGAGTCTCACTCACTCGTCTAGGGAGTTTATTGTAAGTTGGCTTTTGTTTGCTAAATTTAGACTTAGACCTGATATAACATTAAATTACATTAAAATATGATGAATTAAAATAGAAGATGGTACAATGAAATCAAGAGTTGTCGGCGAATGAGCATGATTGGTGAGGAAATCTAACTATCTAAGGGGAGGCGTGGCTGAAGATGGAGGAGAGTTTGGTGCAGAATCGTCGGATGGTCGCCACGTAATTGAGTCAACATATCAGCATCTGACACGTAAGAAAGCGTAGTAGGGTTATGGTGGGACCGGTTTCATTACAGCTTTTCCTAGATCCGGTGCGGGCGGGTGCATGAGCTGTTATGGTGGACTCGATCTATATATACATGCTTCTTCAATTCAACTCTCAACCGTTTGTTTATAGGATTGCAGACTGCAACGTCCGCTTTATTTAATTTTAATTTATCTACACATTATCAACTCCGATTAAACCTCCTAACTTGGTCGGACGGGTCCGATTATTTCAGCTCTAATATTACCGGATCAAATAAGTCGGCTTATAATATGTTTATAGTAGAGTTGGGTCGGGTTCAAGTCTAAAATTACTGGATCAAAACAGATCGGATTGTTACGAGTTTAATGTCGGACGGATCGCTTTAGGTCAAAACCTACCGAAATACTGTGTTATTATGAGTTCATTTTCCGTTTTCTTTTTTCTTCCTTTGACCTATTTTTTCGGATCTTTCGGGTTAAATAAAAACGGATTTCGAGTTCAATTTGACAGGTTGTGACTCAGAAATTTCGAATTAGGTCGAATAAAATCATTTTCTGCCGGATCTAACTCCCATCCAGTTTTGCCTCACCACCATCTCCATCTCACTTAAATCCCCTCTTGATCACCAATTCAATTCATCCGGGTTTTCATACCACATAACATAACTATAAATGTAATGTAATGCACACATATGATATACTACTAGTACCAAGCCCTTCAAACAATTTTGTCTCTTGTTTTTGTTTAGTTGGGCTAAATTGATCCAAGGGTTCCACTCATCAACAATTTCCCAATTGTTCTATCACCCTCTTCTATACGACTATGTGTTTGTCCGGTGAAATAAAAAATAAGCTAGTTTATTGTTACAAAAAGCATGAAATCCTAGCTTATTAAAAAATTAAGCTAACTTTTTTTTTTTGTAAAATGAAGGCAAATGGAGTTTGCCGAACAGACAAAATACCTGAATAAAAAGTGCACAATTGTGTTATTTACTAGTACTCCTAAATCCAAGCGACTCTCCTCGGATTCACGAACTTGGTTGCGGAGCGGTATTTTGATTCTTATCAACTAGGTTAACTTTGGTTCACTTTTGTCTCGAACATTTGTCTTGCTTTGATGTTTATGCTCAACGTATTTTATCTAACCCTCTTTTGTGCTAATAACGTTATTTTTTAATATATATATATATTAAATTTAGCTTTCAAAGAAAATAGATTATTGAATGACACATGTGTTGCAGAGACTGACGGATGGACCAATTCGCACACACAAACGGTTAGATTTTGGTTTATTAAGAAGATCAAGGTACATGTCACAAAAAAAATGAGTTGGAGAATGATAATTAACAATGACCTCACACCTAATTTAGATAGAAGACATGGTCCAGGACATGAACCTTTAGAACGATAAGAATATGCTCTGGACATGATTGAATAGAACCATAGAGGAGTAGAAAGGAAGTCTTTCGAAGAGTTTGGTTTGTATGGTTTTAGTCTTTCTCTCTTTGATGTCTTTATTTTACCATTTTTATCTTAGTTTTTTCATGGATCCCTAATTACATATTCTTTCGACATGTTCAAAAACTGACTTATTACATTTAGACCCTCAAACTCCGCTACGATGTAAATTATACTAGACGAACTGAATAGGAAATGACATATTTAATTAAGCATATACTTCTTCCCTCTCTTCAATTTACACAAATTAATTTGCTATTTTTATTAAAGGAAAGAAATAATTACATCATGATAGATTTTGTAAATCATGTTATATAGTTTATTATTAAGCACTTAATTGAGAGGGGATTCGGGTAGAAAGAAACATTACAGTAGAAATTACGAAGTTTTTGCGTATACAGATAAGATACCAATGTTCATAATTTGGGCGGTTATGTCTATAATCTGACGATAATGTTCGTTCAGACCATTTTTTATTTAAAAACATATATACAAAAATTACAAAATTGTCCCCACATGACTCATTTAACAAGTTTAAAATTGTCATCGTGATTACACTCCAAAATTTAAACATTGACGTGTAAATTGGAAACAAATCCGTTCACATTCGTATCGTAACTTATTTCTTATCGAAATTTCTCTCGGTAAGATACCAATGAATTTAGTCTTGATGAAATGTGTGATGAATTAGTATTTAATATCTACCAAAAAAATCCAATAAATTTGCAAAATTGCGTTTACACTAGGGTGATTCACTTGGCTCAAAATCCTTGCTCGATTTCCTCATGTTTAAAGTTTTCTTGGGCAGGTTCACTTTGTATCATACCATTTTCATTCCAAATCTAAAATCATTATCAGTTTTACTTTTAGTCCATCCATTTTTAAAATTAAGATGATATTATAAAAATGATTTCAAAGTTAAAATATAAGTTTGAAGTTTTTAAATTTTTTAAAATAGGATGTTATGATCTGATAATTATTTTGTATTCATTCTTTTTAAGTTTCTAGTTATCTGGCAAATGATACCGATGAACCTTTGTATTCGTTTTTTAGGAAGGATACCGATGGACCAAAATTAACTGGTCTTCATTTCTAGAGGTAGCCAAATCTAAATTTCTTTCTTTCATGACCAAAAAAAAATCTAAATTTCTTTAAAAAATGAAAATGAAAAAAGAAAATGTCTATTTTACTCGGTTCATGAAGAAGAGAAACACCGAAGAAAAGAACAGAGAGAAAAGAGGCTCTTCTCCATCTACATCTTCACACGCAGATAGATACTCTCTCTCCATCTCTATAATCTTAATCTGCGTGTAAATTGTGGGCAGACCCACATTGTGTGGACGCCGGCCACCGACACCCTCCTCCTTCTCCGCCGATTTCGGTCTCTACCCAGATCTAATTCATCATTTCTCTCCCTCCCAAGATTCTACCCCCCCTCTATTTCTCCCCTAATCTCTCGAGTATTGCATTCACAGAGGAGAAAAAGCATGAAACAAAAGTTGGTTGTAAGTTGTAACTTGTGATTTGGAACGTGGGTTGTTGGGTTTTTTCGGTTTAATCGTCATTTTGATCCAATCCCAATTTTGATATCCCCACACGGATCTCTCAGGCTAATCTGTGGATCTTTACCAGCATTTAAGATTAGGAGTGTTTTTTAGCGGTTCGAATGATAGCCTATCAAAGAAGGATTTCTGGATATGTGTAAGGTTGAGAGGAGCAAAGAGGAGCCTAGAAACGGCGGTGTTGTGAGGGTGTGGTGGAGGAGAAAGATGGGGTTGAGGGTAATTGTCAGTGAGAAATCTAAGGCTACTAATCCTTCTTCAACGGTTTCTTCTTCTTCTTCTTCGAGATCGAAGATGAAACTGTGGATGTTGAGGGCAACAACTTCGATTCTTGTTTGGACTTGTATTGTGCAATTCACTACTTTGGGGGAAGTTTGGGGGCCTAGGGTTTTGAAGGGCTGGCCCTCTTGCTTTCATCAGGAAGCTACTTTGGATCTTAAGTTGCCTTCTTCTCTTTCCGTTCCTTCCCGGGTACTTCCCCAGAAGAGTGAGTCTTCTTCTGGTTTCAGCTATTGTCTAATCTTGTTTGATTATGGAACTTTATGGATTGTGGAAATTTGTGCTGATTAATATGTTGTCATTGTTGTGCTTGTGTACTGCAAGTTACTATTGCAGAATTTGGTGATGTTTTGTATTGATGGTATCACTGTGGCTATTAGCTTCAGTAGGAGATTGTTGAAGTGAGTAGTTGGAGATTGTTAATGTTGCTTGGTTCTTACTCTGCATTGTTATTTGACTTATGGTTAAAAAACTGCATCAATATTGAATTATGCACATTATCATAGTTGTATACTTGTATTGGTTATTTCATATATGCTGGTCATGATGTAGTCCTCCCTGTGTAGCGAAATCCTATATTGTAGTTTAGTGAGGCCTTTTATTTGTATTATCATGGTTGGTTAGTTCATAGCTTCTACTATCACGAAAACTGTTTTTTAATTTTTATCTCTTGAAAATCAACTGATAGTTGTTTTGCGTCTGTCAGGGGTTTATAAGAATAATGGTTACCTCATGGTTTCATGCAATGGAGGACTTAACCAAATGAGATCAGCGGTGAGTTGTAAGCGAACTTTTTGTTTTTGTACTAAATGGTACTTTTATACTTCCACATTCTATTTTCCTTCAGCATTGTTGTTTTGTTCTCCTCGGCCTGATAAAAAAATTGAGCCTAATAGCCTATATTCTTCAATTATGCAGATCTGTGATATGGTTGCCATTGCAAGATTTCTCAATGTCACCCTTATAGTCCCCGAGCTGGATAAGACATCATTTTGGGCAGACCCTAGGTATGTTATTGTCACATTTTATTTTATGCTTTGAAGTTTCCGAATCTCTCTTTTTATGAATTTGTGCTGATTTTTCCTCCTGTCGTGGCAGTGAATTTCAAGACATCTTTGATGTTGACCATTTTATTACATCTTTAAGAGATGAGGTGCGAATCCTTAAAGAGTTGCCACCTAGGCTCAAGAAAAGAGTGGAGCTTGGACGGGTATACACAATGGCGCCTATTAGTTGGTCTGATATATCTTATTATCATAAACAGGTTAATAATTTCTATCTTTTAATTTGTTGTTCAGACTCTTAACTGGCTGCTAAGCAACACAGTTATTTTTTTACCATGACAGATTCTTCCTCTGATACAAAGGTTCAAAGTTGTGCACTTGAATAGAACCGATGCCCGACTTGCCAATAATGATCAACCTAAAGAAATCCAAAAGCTTCGCTGTCGAGCAAATTTCAACTCCTTGAAGTTTACCCCTATGATAGAGGAGCTTGGCAGAAAGGTTGTGAAATTGCTGAGGCAAAATGGTCCTTTCCTTGTTCTTCATTTGAGATATGAAATGGATATGCTGGCATTCTCTGGATGTACACAAGGCTGCAATACCGATGAGGTGGAAGAATTAACAAGAATGAGGTACCTTAATGAATCTCTGCTCTTTCTTATATGATCCTGGACAGTGTTTCTGTTTCTATATTTTTTTTGTACGTTACTGATCTTTTTGGACGTGTGCAGATACGCTTATCCCTGGTGGAAAGAAAAAATTATAAATTCTGATTTGAAGAGAAGAGATGGGCTTTGCCCTTTGACACCAGAAGAAACTGCTCTCATCCTGAAGGCACTAGATATTGATCAAAATATACAAATATACATTGCAGCTGGTGAGATATATGGCGGGGATAGAAGAATGGACACTTTAGCAGCTAGTTACCCCAAATTGGTGAGTAAACCATCATGTATTGGTTACTAGAATTGTTTTTGAGATTTTCTTTTTTGGGTCTAATATAGTGATGCTGTATTTGGATTAATCAGGTGAGAAAGGAAACACTTCTGGAACCCTCTGATTTGAGGTTCTTCCAGAATCACTCATCCCAAATGGCTGCATTGGACTATCTTGTTTCGCTCGAGAGTGACATATTCGTTCCTACATATGATGGAAATATGGCTAAAGTTGTTGAGGGTCATCGAAGGTACCTTTTTCTCATCAATTTCGTTAAATTGTGTATTTTAGATCCATATTTTGGATTATTCAGTCTTTAGATTTTCTTATACCCGTCTTATCGGATTATGCAATTCAGATACCTTGGTTTCAAGAAGACCATCTTATTGGATAGAAGGCTGTTGGTTGATTTGATAGACAAGTACACATCTGGGTTCTTAAGTTGGGATGAGTTCTCAAACGCTGTGAAGGAATCTCATGCACAGCGCATGGGGAACCCGATTAAAAGACTGCTGATTCCAGACAGGCCTAAAGAAGAAGACTATTTCTACTCCAACCCACAAGAGTGCCTTGAACCAGACGAGCAATTGAGCAGTATATAATTCAGTATTTGCACATTTTTAAAAACAAATTCAATTTGTATCTTTCTTGGGGTATCAGAGGAGCAGTTATAGATAGATGATCACGCCAAACGGGACCTTGCGTTGGGCAGGAGAGTGAAGAGAAGACAACAAAACATGATGAAGAAGAAGATGATAGAATGGCAGTGATTGACTCACCCATGTGCTATTTTGGGTAATTTCAGCTGCCAGTAAGTATAGTGTTTTCTTAAACGGTTACTTTTTCTTCTGAACTTGTTATGTGCCATGTGAGGATCTCAATCCAAAGAAGAAGAAACACATGAAAATGGGTATAAGAAAGGGGGAGAAACATGTTAGTTTATGTTGTGTAGGAGTTTGATAATTGATTCAAGTGTTTCAGCTGCTTCAAAATTCATATTGATTGGTTCCATGTTTGATGATTGGTCAACTGGGTTTTTGAGGTAACCACATGGGAATGGATTTGTTGGTTTCAGAAATGATGTACTCCCTCCTCCGTGCCTTTTAAGTTCTTTCCGTTTTGTACTTTGCATTTGGATTAAGTTATGTCTAATCAAAACAAGAGTGTAAGTAATGACACGTTAAATAATAAAATCCAACCAATAAGAAAATTATTAGATGGAAAAATGTTGATTTGATTGATAAAGTGTTGTTAAGATATGAATAAAATAAATGAAGTAAGAGTATTATGAGGAGAAATTAATGGATATAAATGAAAATGAGAAGAACTTAAGAGGACACCCAAAACGGAAACGGAAAAAACTTAAAGGGCCGGATGGATTAGGTAAATTGGTGGGGGACTCTTATCTTATCTTTTTAACAAAGAAAAAGTTAGTGTGGGTATTTACTGCAACATACTCACATGCCGCATGGGGAATCACTCATTCACTTGGGTCATTTCACTCATTTTGGTTAGTGAACACAAAATTTCATGTTTAAAAAGAATTTTATACGCAGTGTCTTTCGTTGCAGGTCTAAACTTCGCGCGGAGTTACGGAATGGACGGATTTATAACCCGTCAGAATACTTAAAATTTTGTATAAAATTAGGCTGAAAAGCTGGCAAATCCTAAATCCGCACGCTTTTTCACTTTGAAAAGCTGAAAAATCCTAAATCCGCCCGCTTTTTAGCTTTGAAAAACAAGCGGATAAAGCTGGCGGATTGTAAATCCGCTGGGTCGGTCGGAGCTCAGCTCCGCGCGAAGCTCAAATTCGCCGGAAAATCAAAACGGTCATTCGACTTGATTTTCCGTCCCATTTTTTTGCTTCAAATAGGATCCGCCATTTTATACATACCATGAAAAACATCAATAGTCAATTGAGCATGTAGTATAATTTCAAGTTAGCTAATGGAAGTTGATATCTCATTTTTTCCAACTACTACAAATTATAATCATTTAAGTAAAAAATTATTTTTCTATAAGTAACTTGTAATGGAAATAAATGTAAGATATTTTGATTATGAGACGCTCTTAGGACATAGGTCAGAAAAACGGTGAAAATGATAAAAATCTTTCTGAAATTTATATTGTATTTTTTAATAATAAAATTATCTCATTTTAACCAGTGAATAAAATGCATGGAACATAGGGATGCTTTCCAAATAAATACAGGCAATTAATTACTCTATTGCTCTATGTATAGTGCTGATGGTCCATTGGCCTGTATCATTATTGTTCAATTTCTACCATCACTATCTATTCTTTTCATAGAAAATATAGTGAACCAAGTGGAAACATTATTTTTGTGCATATCACTTGCATAAACTTATATATATATGAAAGTATGACTATGAATATAAGTTTCATTTATAATTATTAGAAATTTATACTACTCTATACGGAGTAAACTATATTTAGCTTTAGAGTTGGGAGGGAACATGGGAATCAAGTGGAAAGTATACTAGACAAGTATGGTAGGTGCGTCTAAATTGTAAAAAGAGAATATAAGAAAGGTGGATTAATGGGGTCATGAATTATGATGATGTTCATTAATAAGAATTTTGTTTCATTTTCTAATTGAAAGACATTTAGGAAAGTGCTAGCTAGCCATTAGTTATGCTTGATACATAAGATTGAATGAGTATTTTTTCAATATTTCAAAAGTCCCTAGAGGATGAGCTGGACGGTGAGTAACATAACTTAAAACTATGTCCCAACACCAAGACTTCGTATCTTTTAGACGAGTCGAACAGTGGATAACCGTCTAGCGTCTGGACCACGTCTAGACGACCTTAGACGGGAACTTTTCACCAATACCCTACACTACATTGAGTTGTAATTAGATTTTGAGTTCAGCTACACTATATTTAAGCAATGTATATCACCTAACATTATTGAATTCTAATTAGGCAATGAGGAAGGAATAAGTTGTAGGTCCTTATTAATGATTACTAAAGTTTTTGTTCTGCATATAGTTAAGATACAAAATAGCTTTTGCAAAGATATACTTATCTATGAAAAGTAGATCACTAGTTAAATTTTAATCACATGACAGTACTAAAGTTGAAAGAGCAAAAAATCAGGACGATTAACATCATAATAAAGATGCCGGAGTAGCTATTACTCGATCTACTAGCTAACTTTGGTAATTCAATACTAAAAGGCCAGCCACGAAACAAGGCCATAATTAAACATGAAAATGGTGATATTTTATTAAGGGATTAGAAGTAGCTTAATTGGTTGATCCAAGAAGTTCAGTTTTATATACTCGAAACTGTACTGTAACTACTCGTACTTACTTCCTATTAATCAGTTTATGAGTAGATCTATTAATATACCTAATTAAGTTTACTTGATTAATCAATTACGAGTACTAAGTATCTTACTCCAATTCAACACATGATATTGTAATTGTTTTCTCATGACGTTTAAAGGCATTAGGGTCTGAGAGCCACGATTAACTGACATGCAAATTTGAGCACTCGTATGAGAGGTTTGATATATAAACAAATTAAACGTATGTATGTCAACTTTATGTGTTCCGAAAGAAACGTACCTGTAAATCTAACACTAAAATTTATGCTTCTTCAAATAGTAAACTTCACGCCACAATATACTATTATATGCTCAATTTTGTTCATATCTTTTGAATCGGAACTAGAGCTCACTAGCTCAGTTAGATATGTGAAATTTTGTTGGTGATCTTGTGAAACTTCAGAGATAAATGCGGACAAAAAAGTAATTTCTTTGTACTAGGTTTGAACGCACATTGAACCCACTTTCTTGTCTTACTCAAATACATAAGCATTCATTGATATAGAATATTCTTTGCAAAAAAAAGTTTGGGTGGCATTTGCCAGCTTCTTTATAATAACAGCTTCCTCAAATGATGGAAGCCTTGTCAGATCACATTCGAATTTACAAAAAATAACAGTGAGTTGGTCATTTAATTAGTTCAGAAGATCATGTTCACTAAACTAGGTAAATGAAGAAAAAAATAGCAACTAAATAACATACTCTAGTCCAAATGTGAACCATTATGAGACAAGCTAAAGAACCAAGATATGTACTTGCTACATATAATGTTCACATATTCATTCCAATTATGGTCTACCTAAAGTTGGGAATTATACTTGATAACATATCATCCAAACATGTTTAAACCAACAAATTCTAATAAGATGAAGTAACTTTTACCGGTTTAGGCAAATGACACAAATGTTGGACAAAGGCATCTAACTCTCTTAACGAGCTTCCGCCTTCACTTGTCACCTCTTTAGCCATCTTCTTTAGCTCCAACGCCCTTAGTCGATGCTCCTTGCATGCTCCATTCACCGATCCATCCAAGATCCGAGCCAACTCATCTGGGTCAGGTAGTCTTTTGGTGCCCTGACCCACTCTGATTCCAACGTTTAGCTTGTCCACAAGCAAGACTGCATCAGAGTATTGATCAGCTCCGAGTGGCCAAGCCAACATCATAACTCCCGCACTTAGTCCTTCCAACACCGAGTTCCATCCACAATGAGTCAAGAACGCACCCACTGCTCTATGCCTTAGTATCGACACCTTCAAAATTGACGCACGAAATATCTTACAACTTTTGTTTTAAAATGACATGTAACATTGAACAAAAGGAGCATTTTAGTTAGTCACATTACTTGTGGAGCCCATCCTCGAACGACTAGACCTCTACCAGCCACACGATCCTCGAATCCAGAAGGCAACTTCTCGAATCTCTCACCATCCACGTGTCCATTATTCGGCGCCTTAACTTTCCACACGAAGCGGACCCCACTACACTCAAGCCCAACGGCCAATGCCTCCATTTGCTCACTTGTCAACACAGCTTGACTGCCAAAGCTAACATACACAACCTTCCCATCCCCACACTCATCAAGCCAAGACAACACCTTATCCTCACAGTCTCCACTAATGGGCCTACAGCCCAACTCACTCACCGGGCCCACAGCCCAAATTCTACCATGGCCTAAATCATTCATCAAATGGGCCAAATACTCCCTCTCCAACCCACTAAACGTGTTAAAAACAAACCCCCAACTCGCCATATTATCAAGAAAGAGCTCTCTCAGAAACCGGGTTCCCGGGACTCCTGACGCATAAGACTTGTAAAACCCCGAAACCTCGTAGCACTCAAACGTCGGCGTCCCGGGAATCTGACCAAACGAAACGACGGCGTTTTCGTCGGTGGGTAGCTCGGGTTCGTGCCTCCATAGCCAATGCATGACCGAGAGTGCGAGGGCGCCCGAGGGCGAGAAAACGAAGCGTTTTATCGATAGTTGGACCGCCATTTGGTGGGTCCAACCGAGGAACATGTCGGAGATGATGGCGGTGGGAGGAGACGGGTGGGCTGCGTACCACCGGAGGATCGGTTCTTGGAGGCGGTACATGGCGGAGATGACGGCGAGTGTGGAGTCCTCCGGCGTGTCGTCTTTGGTGTTTTCGACGTCGGAGGAGAGGACGAGGGCGGAGGAATTAGGGTTGTTGGAGAGGAGGGGTTGGAGGAGGTGGTGGTTGTTTGGTGTTATGACGATTGTGACGACGAGGCCGCGGAGGAGGAGGTGGCGCGTGAGGTCGAGGAGAGGGATGAGGTGGCCGGCCGACGGGTAGGGGACCACTAGGATGTGGGTGGGGCCGGAGGGTGACGTCATGCACGAGCTATTATGGGAGTGGTTTTGAGAGAGAGTAAGTATGATCATCATATGTTGCTATTTCTATCGATTTTGTTTGTGGAGAAAGAGTTTGCCTATTAATGTGGAAAGATAGGGAGCAATTTTCTCAAAAAATGACCTGAAATTCCATATTGTTTTGAACGGAAAAGCGAAACAAATGCCACCTATATTAGTGCATGGAATCAACCACTCGATCACAAGTTTCCCTACTATTGAAGTACGTACCAAATATTGCAAGACAAGTAAAGGTTGCAATTACTTGCAAAGAGGTTGTACAACGGTGAGCTTTATCATCAATACCTGCTACAGGATCAACTAACTCAATACTTAGGATCATCTTTTTATCTGTAGATTAATCCTGGGAAATTGCACCATTAGTGAACCGTTTAAGATTCACCAACGGTAAGCACTAGCAATAGTAAGACCACTAATAGGATATGCATTAGATAACATACCACCTTGTTACAAACGGTTATGTAAACTGTTCACGAACTGTCATAATAATTAAGGAAGCATGTTAGTTTCTTAGTGATGATTCTTTAGCATAAAAATGCACTTATATTGGTGGTCTAAAACCACATAATGTTGTATATATGGCTTAGTTACGAAAGCTCACTATTGTGGCAGAGGACAATTAGTTTCCTTTTCGGCCAAAGATTGCACATTGACTAAAAAATTCACCCATTTTCAAATCTTCAACTGCATTTACAGCAAATGAATCTAATACAGACCTAACTTAGAGAAAATCACTTATCTTTAAACATATGAATAAAATGTAGTCAATCAACCGGAAGTCTATAAATAATTATCATTCTCAATATGTCTAGGCATGAGATAAGCACAAAGGAAATTTACCACCTTCTTCCACTTCTGGATCCTAATGCGGAGCCACTGTTGGCGTTGAAAATTAAACCTATAAATGTCATATTCGGCATCAACTTCTGAACGTTCGTTCAGCGAGATATAAATCTCCAAAAGCTTCAAACAAGTGAGTTTCTAGCATCTTAGTAGCAGCAAAGTCTGAAGGAGGTGTAAGTTGGTTCATTTGTAAGGACTCGTAATCCATTACAAACACCCTTATAAAGAAACCATTCGTTTGTTGGGTAGAGGTGGCACCTGCAGCGGAAATAGAGTCGGAGGCAGGAGACGAAAAGTCTTGCAAACCGACCGGAAGTGTGCAATGTCCTGTCGACGAATCAAAACTAACTGAGACGAATCAAAACTTACAGAGATAAGAATTGCCTAGTCAAGATCACACTAACAATGACAGCCATGGGACGTAAGAAAGAAACGCTTGGTCCAAAATTACAACGCTGAAGAATTATACAGAAAGTGAGAAGATTATCAGTCACACATACATATTTGTGTTGTGAACACATTTAAACAGATTATTAGGTATGGGCCCTTGAACATACTTAAACAGATTACCTTGATTATTAGATTATTAGGCATGTTCATCCGCATGTTCATAAGCTGCTGGTGGGTACTGCTGTCACCAATACAACAATCAAATCAATCCAAACTGGTAAATCACACACAAAAAAAAAATTCAACTCGTACATTTATCAAATCATAACTCAAATCCAACAGAAGAAGCTACAAAAACTACAGTTGCAGATTTTGAAGCTCTTCTTCTGCTATTTCAAGTATTAACTTCCCCAAATCAAAATTCAAATCCAACAGAAAACCCTAAAAAAACTAATAAACCTAACGAAATAAAGCTTTAGATGATTTAAGAAAATCAAACATAAAGATCCTCCTGTAGCGTACATTCAGCCAATCGATCGGTTGTAGAAAAGAATTGGGAAAAGGTAGGTACGTACAAGGCCGTTTAACGCCGCACCCGGTTTTTTATAACATCCGTGCTAATGACCCTTACTAAATACATCCCGCCTTTTTTACCAAATATCGCCCGGTTTCTCGCGTTACGCGACAAAGAGACACCTCGCGTAACGCGAGATTAACATTTTAAATTTATGCTACTTTTTGTTGATCTCGCGTTACGCGAGAAATCAGGCGGTATTTGGTATTTTGACCGGGCTGTATATAACATCCGTGTAAATTTTTGACGGTGATCAGATTTAATACAGTAAACTTTTGCTATTATAAGTTGGTTATAACTAATACGTGTTCGTTGCTTAGAATGTGGATAGTAAACACTTGCAGTTCACTACAAGAAATCGGCCAAATAGAGACGGAATCAGTGACGGAAAACAGTTCGGGTGACGGAATTAGTGACGGAACTGAAACCGTCACAGAAATCACCGTCGCTAAATGTTAGTGACGGAATTTTCAATTCCGTCACTAAATTAGTGACGGAATCAGCGACTCCTTATGTGGCCACCCAGAAGATCGAACCGGGCGGATATTAGTGACGGAATTAGTGACGGTCTTGTTTTGTGATTTGTAGTGACGGAATTAGTGACGGTCATGTTTTGAGATTTGTTAGTGACGGAATTAGTGACGGAATGGTATTGTATTTCATTTTTACTGGAAAACGTTAGCTACGGTATTAGTGACGGAATTAGTGACGGAATACATTTTGTACTACTTTTAGCAACTTTAGTGACGGAATTAGTGACGGAATTCGCTTTGTATTTCCTATTTACCGAAAACGTTAGCTACGGAATTAGTGACGGAATTCGTTTGTATATTCCTCTTAGAGACGGAATGCAATTCCGTCACTAAACTTTAGTTTCGAAACATTCCTTGTAGCAGCTGTTCATGTAACGGAATAATAACTAAATTTTTAAGTCCAAACAACACACAATACAATCCTGAATACACAAACATATCTAATATTACGATTACGTGTGGGGTTTATCGACTACCCATAAACAACTCAAGCTTAGCAGCTAGACTCTCAGTAGCCTTCCTTTGCTCCTCCATAGCCTTCATTTGCTCCTCCATAACCTTCTTCTGCTCCTCTAGTTGTTGTTGCAATCTCTGCTCAGCTGCTTGTACAACACCATTGACATCCTCTTGAGTAAACATACCACTAGTAATGGAGCGCTGCTGACTACTACCCGTACTCCCTAAAGATGAGGCAACACTGCCTAAACCGAAGGCCCTGTGTTTTTTGTCCACCGGATTACAGGCGAGGAATAAAGCTGTTTTGTCCTGTTTAGTTGGATTCGGCCCCAGAAGTTCAAGACGACGCTCATATTCATCCTGTATTTTCAATTTTGAAATAATATAAGATAAATAAAAAGCATGAAGATATCAGTATGAGCACTAGATACAAAAAAAAAGCAGCTAATCTAAGCTAGTTAGACAAGTCTCCCCATGTATCTCTATCTATGAGTTGTGCTGTATGTAAGGATACAAAAAGCATGCAAAGATAGAATTGTAACCAATGATTTAAAGAATGTATGCTAAAAAAAACACTTGGTTCAATTCATTACTGTATTGATTGCTAAATTTAAGTCCACATGAATTATCTTGGTCTCAATCACCAAGTAGAAATGGAAACAATGCTGCCATCATTGCTAAAAATGCTAGACGAATATGACAGTGCTTCCCAAGAGCTGCAGTTCTACTTCTCGCACATTATTGCTCTATGTATCTCTTCTTAATTCTACCCACCCAACAATGCAAACAGACTTAAACAAATAGGAGACAACATGGCCTAAAAAAACTGCCAAAGGATGAGGAATGTAAAAGACAAATTTGATATGATCCACCATCAGAATGTTAGATGACAAACCACAAAATTCAGTACCAATATATTGTTGCATATACTGTGCTTTTATTTAACCAACAAAAGGCAGCATTAGTAGTAGTAAGCTATAACACCATGCCATATACACAGTAAGAGTACTAAATGCAAAATGAAAAGAGACAGTCTAGTATATCATTTGATACTTTGCAAATCGTTAATCTGATATATAAAACAGGAAATTGGAACCTTGAACAAATTAATTTCAGACTAAACAAAATCGAGGTTAATCAGCGTTATATATTGCACAAAATGAGGAATGAGGAATGTAAAAGACAAGTTTAATCATTAACCGAGGAACAAATTAATCTGATACTTGTAAGGCAGCGAAGGATGAGGAATGTAAATCGCACCTCTCCTTTCCCAAATCAGTTCTGAAATCCTCAAATGCAGCTTGCAGCGAAGGATGAGGAATGTAAATCGCACCTCTCCTTTCCCAAATCAGTTCTGAAATTTGACGGCAAAGAGTGAAAAAGAAAACAACAACTCAGATAGAAATGGAGATAGGGCGGTGACCGTGATGAGCGTAAATCGCACCTCTCCTTCCTCGGCGGACCACGGGAGAGAGCAACGAGATGGCAGCAACAAGGCGGAGACAGTGTGCCTCGCGACCTATACTCAGTGAGGAAGAGGGCGACTCTCAACTGAGCGACCTAATGTAATACAGAACGGTTTTTTAATGTTTGAACCGGTTTTAATTTCCAAACCGGCCGGTTGGTGTAGTTTATTTATTTTCAAAATTCAGAAACATATTTTGTGACGGAATTGGTGACGGAATGTCATTTGGTGGTTTTTTAAAATAAATATTCCGTCATTATTTCGGTCACTAATTCCGTCTCTAATTTTAGTGACGGAATTAGTGACGGAATCAGTGACAGATAGAAAAAATAAAAAAAATCGCCTAAATTCCGTCACCAATTCCGTCACCCGAATTATTTTTAGTGACGGAAATATTTTCCGTCACTAAATTCCGTCACTATTTGGCCGATTTCTTGTAGTTTGCAGAAGTTAGCTAGGATACAATAAGACTGATATTTTATAGCCCAAACTTGGATTTGATGTGGTAAAATGTTAGGATGTTACAAATTCAGCTACGAAGACCTTAAATCAAAAGTAAAGATGACAAGTAGTATATTTTGTTTCAGCATTAGTGCATTACTGCCTCCGAGCTGAAATTGAGAAATTAAGCAGAACAGCAATTAAAAATGGATTAATTTTGATTCCGAGTTCTTGCCAAGGAAAAGGGAATTGACAATCAACCATAAAAATCTACCCAAATACCATTGAATCAGCCAACAAACATTGTGAAATGCAACAGCATGAATTGGATTAGGAAACAGCTCAACCAGCCCAAATTATGAGGACAAAAACCTAGAACATGCAAATTTAGAAGCTGAAATATAAAGATTGGAGCCAAGTAAGCTATTTCTCACCCTTACGTTCTGAGCAATGGAACTCAAACTCCCCCTTATCTGAAGACAGATAATAAAAAGAGAAGTGTTGATGTATCTCTATACAAGATACTGCATCGCTTTTCCTCTCAACTGAGCTGCTCTGACCGGAACTATTTCGGCGCGACAATGTAGAGTATGTTTGTTCATTCCATTATAATGAACTTTTTTTATAGATAAAGGCTTTTATTAATATAACGGTGTTTGGTAAAACAAACTTATAAAGTCTTTATATGTTAAAATGTGAAATATAAATCGCACGAATTTTAAAGTTTAAAAAAAGTTTTATTTTAAATAAATCCATCATAAATGATAATAGCATTATAAATAATCCAGTTTTTGGGTATTTACCCCAAAACTGTAATGTTTTTTAAGTTTTTGCATCACTTTTTTAAGTTATATGAAAATACCCCTTTCCTGACGTGACAATTATAACAGAGCTGTCAACAAGAATAATAAGTTGTCAACACCAATAATAACCCTTTGCTGACGTGAAAATTATAATAGAGTTGTCAACAAAAAATTTAACAGACCTGTCAACAAAAATTTTAACAGAGCTGTCAACAAAATTTTTAACAGAGCTGTCAACAAAATTTTTAACAGAGCTATCAACAAGAATAATAAGTTGTCAACACGGCTAAATAAGTTGTCAACCCAACTAAATAAATTGTTTACACGAGTAATAAACGGTCAACAACATACAACACGAGTAATATTACAAAATTGTCAACACACCGTATAAATTGTCAACACACTAATAATTTGTCAAAAACCATTAATAACTTGTCAACATACTAAATAAAATTTTCAAACATAATAAAAAATTAGAAACAAAAAATAAAAGAGGTAATCAAATTAATTGAGTGGATAGTGCCATTTCTTGTGAAGGAATCGAGATACTAGATGGGCAAGATCAGGAATGATATTTGATAATCAAATAACATTCCACAAAGCTCTCTACATGTTGTTCCATCTAATAATGTTGTGCCTTTACAATTTCTTAACCTGCATTATTTCATCAAGCATCCGCAAAGCTCTTTACATGTAAAAGAGATATAGGAAGAAAGAAAAACATGGCGCCATTACAACTCAATCAAAGATAGTGTAAGAGTCAAAAACCTGCTGAACAAACTCATTCAGATCCATCATCCATGGATGATTGATCATCATCTCCATTAGCACTATCTAGTTTTCTTCAACATCTTTATAGAAAAAAGTGAAGGAATTGTGTCCTTTAATTAAAGGTGCAATTACTAATTATGAAATAGGACTATTTATGGAGATTAATAATCCAGATATTTTAGGAGTCGCATGCTATTGCTAGTGGCCAATACGACTTATGAGATTAATCAAGTTAAGCCCATGGCTAGAATAACTGGGTCCTATGAGGTCACACACTTAGAGTTTATGTACTGGATCAAGCGAATCCGCAGGCCCGGTAAGCCTATTGGATTTGAAGTACTTGGGAGAATTAAAGAGATAGATTGTTTATCAAGTAAAAGATAATAGTTATCTATTACTTAATGATAGAAGGAAATATATCTTGAGAGATATATGGTACAAGATAATATATATTAGATATATATTATATACCAAATATATAAGGCTACTTAATGCAAGATTAGGAGATAGTTTTATATATTGATATACATAGATGGACGTACGTGGGATTAGGGTAGACAGCCTAAGCCGCAACTTTTACAATTGAAGAGAGAGTGCTCGGTCACATTCCTCAATTGAGAACAAAAGTTGTTCTCCGTTCGTTATTCTCCCTCGTGTAAGATTATATCTTTGAGTTGCTCGGTCTAGCAGAAGAGACTAAAAGGTGATCCAGTTTATTGCTCGTGTGGACTAATTAGAGGAGTCACACTTGGGGCTCTAATCTCTCCATTCCAGTGAGATTCAAACACGCATCAAGAGGTATTTATTCTTTCCTATGTACGATCTATTTAGTTTATGCATGAGATCCTTGGTTAGATGTTAGGAAAACGTTTCCTGAAATTCCGCTTTAAGCATCTAAAATCCCTACAAAAAGAAGATACAAAACGTAATACTGTACAAAGCAAAAAGCTACACAAGTTTCCAGATCCAGATCTCAAGCAAAAAGCTACACAAGTTTTACTCGATTGAATCCTTGGATTTCAATTCTGGCTTCATTGCACAAATTTCGGGCTAGCTGCTATGAAGAAATGAACAATCATCTCTCACTAGAAAACAATTATTGCAGTTTAGACTTTGGTATCAACCATAAGACAGAGAAACCATAAGCATTTCAGGTAGTGAGCGAGAAAGGGAGGGGAAGAATACTCTGGAATGGATCGATCTTCTGAGTTTTGGAGCTCTCATGGTGGATTCGCGATAGAGAGATCTCCACCAACGAGCTCGCCGGTGCGTGGAAGCCAGATCTGAAAAGAGCGAAGACGGCGACTCCCGTGCGTGGCACCTGTGAGGAGGAAGAGCGATGACGGTGACTCCCGAACCGACGACGGCGAACGGGAGTGAGTCAGCGATAGAGGAGGAAGAGAGAGGACGACGACGACAGCGGGGCGAAGTCTGCACAGTGGGGGAGTGGCCGGAGAAGTGATGCAGTGGGTGGAGTGGGCAGCTCAGATCTGTTTCAAGAGTGCGGTGGTGGAGTGTTGGGGAAAGGGGTATATACTAAGGGTTTAATAAACAGGTTTACTAAGTTAAGTTTTAGTTTCAAAGGGTGTATTGTAGTTCTATAAATGATAGTGCCAACACACTCGTAGTGTTACCAAAGGTAGAGGAGCCCACATTTTATATTTGGGTTTTCTGTTTTTAAGCCTGTCCTTACAACTCCGTAACAAGCCCAAAAGTATTTTACTCAGGCCCATTCAAATTAGGATTCCTAGAACTATATTTTTTCCTCATTTTTTTTTCACAGAGTAAATAAAAATTTTATTTTAAAGGGGAAAGCAAATCAACAAATGCCACCTATATTAAGAGAAAATTTCGGGTGAGGTGAGAACAAAGCTTACCGTGAAAGTTTAGGTGAGTTGAGAACAAAACTTATCGTAGAAAAAACGAAATTTTCTGCGTTCACAGAAAACAATCTAATGGGCAGTAATATTCATAATCTGAGCGATCAAATTTTTTGAGGTCATTTTGAGAGTTAAAAAAAAATTGCATTAATTACAAGTATTGTCGCTGCGTCCCTAATCGAAAACGTTGAAAAAAAATTTGACAAAATTTAAAGGCCCAGAATATAAACATTAACTTGTCAAAGGCCTAAAGACCACTATCTGAATAATCTATTTGTATGTTTTTATGCTAGTATATAATTTTTTTATGTTAATCAAAACCCTATTATCTATGTTGTCTATGAATCATTAAAAACATAAAAGAAACGACTTTATCCAAAGTACTTAAATATATATACATGGTAGGATGGTACTCCCAACTGATTTAGTCATTGCCAACTTAGCCACTATGAAGCAAGCCAACAAAACAAGATCTACTTAATCAATTGTATGTAATGTGCAACTAACATTTGAAATCCTAGTCTACCTGAACTTCAGCTTTGTACTTGACATTTTTCTGATTGATACTCCACTTCATATATATGCTTCATTACTCTTTTACATCACTGCTCACTTCTTGCTCGTCCAACCATTTCTTACAACCAAGGAGAACATTAGCATCCTGCATAAGGTCCACACTTAAACTTATCATAAAATATCCATACACTACTATAATCTAAACAACTTTAAACTAAACCAACCAAATAAAATCTTACCGGCTTAGGCAAATGAGCCAAATGCTGAACAAACCCATCTAGCTCCCTTGACGAGCTTCCACCTTCACTAATCGCCTCCTTAGCCATCTTCTTGAGCTCCAACGCCCTTAGTCGATGCTCCTTGCAGGCTCCACTCACCGAGTCAGCCAGGATCTGACTCAACTCATCTGGGTCAGGAAGCGACTTAGTGCCTTCTCCTACTCTTACTCCAACCTTGAGCTTGTCCACAAGCAATATTGCATCAGAGTATTGATCAGCACCAAGGGGCCATGCTAGCATCATGACTCCCGCGCTTAGTCCCTCCAACACCGAGTTCCATCCACAGTGTGTCAAGAATGCACACACTGCTCTGTGTCTTAGTATCAACACCTTCAATGTTTTGCACATTTTTATCATATACTCATATAATGTAAGCATAAATTCTATTGGCCAGAGCCACTTTACACACACGAACATGGTAGATCTCTCTCAATATCAGCCACTTTACACACGAATATGGTAGATCTCTCTCAATATCACTATCTGTATACACGCCTCTAGTAGAATTGAACTCGAGACCTCTGGATAGAAAATCCAGAATCAATATCACTATCTCTATACACGTCTCTAGTAGAATTGAACTCGAGACGTCTGGACATGAAACCTAGTGTTAGACAATTAAACTTCTAATGTTATGGAACTCTTTTTTGGTTTAATTGCAACATTTAAGATCCCTTGTCATAATTTTCTTATACTATGGCTAAAAGCATCATATATCACAATCTTAACTCATTTGCTACTTGTGACAAAGTTCATGAATGGTATAGTGATATTACCTGAGGAGCCCATCCTCGAACAACTAAACCTCGACCAGCCACACGATCCTCGAACCCATGAGGCAGCTTCCCGAACCGCTCACGATCCACATGTCCACTACTCGGCTCTTTTACCGTCCACACAAATCGAGTCCCACTCTTCTCAAGCCCAATAGCCAAAGCCTCCATTTGTTCATTAGTCAACACAGCCTGACTCCCAAAGCAAACATAAATAACCTCATCATTCCCACATCCATCAAGCCAAGCCAATACCTCATCGTCCTCATGCCCTGGGCCAGACCCGCCCCTCACCTTGGGCCCATTGCCCACTTCACTCTCTTGCGGGAGAACCGGGCCCACGGCCCAAACGCGATCATGGCCAAATTCAGCCTTCATGTGGGTCAAATAGTCATGCTCCAATTGGTCAAACGTGTTGATCACAAATCCATGGCTTGCCAAATTGTGAAGAAACTCTCCTCGCATGAACTCGGTCTCCGGAACACCCGAGGCGTAGGCTCGGTAGATAGTCGACACCTGATGCACGGCCGTATTCAGCAAATCAGCATAGGAAGAGCCTCAAATAAAAAAGTTTTGTGGAAAACAAATCACATGTATATATAAGATTTCACATTAACATTATACACAAAATCACATTATGTTATAAACAAATCTACATCACGTACATATACATTGACGCACATCATATAGGAATATATCTTGGATATAATGACATTCTTGTAATAAAGTCTCTTGAATAGACTATTAATATCCTAACTTATTCTATTATTACTGAGATATTAATTAGGATATTCTATCATTAAGTAGATATTCTATCTTATATCAGTTTAGATATTATCCTAGATTAGATTTATCTATCCTTGGGGAACAAGGAAGATAGTATATTGTAATCCTATATAATCTCTTGTAAACGTTCAGTAAAGATCAATAATATCATATTCTCACAATTCCAATCTCCTAAATTTCTACATGGCATCAGAGCAAAATCGATCCTAACCACATCCCTATTTTTTTTTCTTCCTGGTCTGCCGCTGCAACACTTCTTTGTCGCTGCCCTGTCCACCAGCAAATACTTCAAAACACCACACTTTTCCTGTATTCTCATGGCTCCACCGAAGGAATACACCGCCCCTGACGTGACTTCTCCTTACTATCTCCACCCCTCCGATCACACGGGACTCAACATTTTCCCGGTGGTTTCAAAGGAGAGAATTATGAGGAGTGGTCCATCGCTATGCAAAATTCGCTCATGGCCAAACGGAAGATAGGTTTCATCGACGGACGCATCAGCAAACCCACTGCCGACGACCCTCTCTTCAACGACTGGCAAACGGTGAACTGTATGCTTATCGGATGGATATTCACATCCATCGACGAATCTGTTCCCTCGTCTGTCTCCTATTTTCCCACTGTCAAAGCTCTTTGGGATGATCTTCGTCAACGCTTCTCTGTTGGCAACGGCCCGAGAAAACTACAACTACGCCACGACGCAGCAGCTTGTCGTCAAAACGGCCAATCCGTTGATGCTTATTTCGGGATTCTCAAGAAACTTTGGGAGGAACTAGACACCTATGTCCCTTCAAAGGTCTGTTCTTGCGGACTGTGCAAATGCAATCTCACCGCCTCCATTATTGAGGAACGAGAGGAGGAACGCATTCATCAATTTCTTATCGGTCTCGATGATGCCGTTTTCAGTTCTTTGCGATCAAACCTCCTCGCCCAAGACCCGCTTCCTCCTATTAGCTGGGTATACTCTCTTGTTGTCCAGGAAGAACGACTTAAAACAGTTACGAGTCGCGACTCAACAACAGAGAGCCCTGCTTTTGCTGCTCAACGCTCCGTTGAACCTTCAAAGGAATCTCCTCCACTTGACAAACATCACCTTTCTTGCACTCATTGTGGAAGAAAAGGCCACGACACCACAACCTGCTTCAAGATTCATGGATATCCGGACTGGCTACAGACAAAAATCGATGCTAAACGAGGTGCGTCGTCTCAACAGAGCAACTCCAACAACAGATCCGGTGGACGAGGTCGAGGTCGCGGATCTGGTTCTGCAGGAGCTATGCAAACAGCCGCTGCTATGTCTGCCCCGGGCACGTCTCTGACTACTCAGGATCGTCAGGATTTTGGCCCGACACTCAACGACGATCAATGGTCTGCCGTTTTGAATCTCTACAACAAGATGGCAACCCCAACCGATACATCCGGTAAGAGAATTCATTGGATACTTGACACCGGTGCTTCTTATCATATGACGGGTGAGAAAGAGCTCCTTCGGGATCTCGTTACGATCTCTCCTGTATCGATCAAACTGCCCGATGGACGAGTATCTACTTCAATTCAGGAAGGCAGCCTGTTGTTTGGCTCCCTTCAAATTTCTCAAGTTCTCTATATTCCAAATCTAAGCTGCAACCTATTATCTTTTGCGCAATTGACTAGAGATCTTCATTTGCTCATTCTTCTCACTGCAAAACTTTGCATGTCTTGATCTATGTTGATGATCTTGTTATTGCTGGCAACGACTCTACTACCATCTCCCGTTTCAAGGCCTATCTTAGTAAGTGTTTTCATATGAAAGATCTTGGCGCTCTGAAGTATTTTCTTGGAATAGAAATAGCACGCAGCAGTAAGGGCATTTTTCTTTCACAACGAAAGTATTCCCTTGATATACTTTCGGAAGCTGGGCTCCTCGCCTCTAAGCCTTCTGAGTTTCCAATGCCACAGCAGCACACCCTTGCCACAGACAAGAGCCCGTTATTTTTACATCCAGAGCGTTATCGTCGTTTGGTCGGCAAGCTGATTTATCTTACGATTACAAGACCTGAGCTGTCATACTCTGTTCATACATTAGCCCAGTTTATGCAGTCTCCGACTATTGCTCATTGGCACGCATCGCTTCGGGTACTTCACTACTTGAAAAGCAGCCCGGGGAAGGGTTTGTTCTTGTCTTCTTCGAGCTCTTTACAATTGTGTGCCTTCTGCGACTCCGATTGGGCTACATGTAAGACGACGCGTCGCTCCATCACTGGTTACTTCATTCATCTCGGCCTATCTCCCATATCTTGGAAAACAAAGAAACAAGCAACGGTATCCCGCTCCTCTTGTGAAGCCGAATATAGGGTTATGGCCTCTACTTGCTGTGAGTTAATTTGGCTAAAATCCCTGCTGAGTTCTCTTGGTGTGCATCATGGCACGCCCATGCATTTATTTTGTGATAGCCAAGTTGCATTACATATTGCCGCTAATCCGGTATTTCATGAACGTACAAAACATATTGAGATTGATTGTCACATTATTCGGGATCATGTTCAGGCCGGGAATGTCGCCACTCATTACATCGCTTCCGCTCAACAACCCGCTGATCTGTTTACTAAGGCGCTTGACAAACATCAATTCCAGTTTCTAATAAGCAAGTTGGGCATGATCGATCCTCACGCTCCAACTTGAGGGAGAGTATTGAGATATTAATTAGGATATTCTATCATTAAGTAGATATTCTATCTTGTATCACTTTAGATATTATCCTAGATTAGATTTATCTATCCTTGGGGAACAAGGAAGATAGTATACTGTAATCCTATATAATCTCTTGTAAACGTTCAGTAAGGATCAATAATATCATATTCTCACAATTCCAATCTCCTAAATTTCTACAATTACACACACCCAAATTCTAATGAACTACGGAGCAAAGCTCTCCTTTCTTCCTTCCTTTCTATGTGTTCATGGTGATTGATTGATGAACACTCACACATCATGTTTATATTAATGGTTTTTCCTTTTTTTTGAAGATTTTTGGTAAATTGCATTAAGTAAAAAGTCTGATTATGAAACTTGAGCAGAGAAGAGAACAACAACAGTTAATGCTGCTGTGAAACCAGAGAACATGAAGACAAGAAAGGCAGAAAACAAGACAAAAGGAGGAGGGAGCAGGCCCATGTTACAGAGAAGTTGCACGGGCAAGCCTCATGCAATTAAGTGCACATCAATGTGATTCCAAAATAACTTAATATTAACATGTAGATCAACGTTACACACAGATGCACATTAAACTTACGAAAAGATTGATGTACGAATTATTAATGTTGTACGAATATGCATATTTCTTCAAATTTACATGCATATTTTTTCACATTTACATGCACATTTGCAGATGTGTGCATGTCTTTGACAACATATGAAAAGTACATACACATGTTTGAATGTGCATGTAAATATGAAAAATGTGAATATTCATATATTCGTACAGTATTAATAATTCACCATGTATACATACAATTATGAACATCAACATTATAACAAAATGCACATAATATTATGATTATGCGTTAACTAACCTGATGGCACATAAACCTTGGCTGACCCGGAATATGGTCAAACGAAACGAGGCCATTTTCTTGTTGAGGAAGTTTGGGTAGCTTGTCCCACAAGGAATGTATAACCGAGATGGCGAGCGCACCAGACGGGGAGAAGACGAAGCGCTTAATCCCCAGGTGCACGGCGAGGTGGTGTGTCCATCCGAGGAACATGTCGGAGAGGATGGCTACGGGAGGGGAAGGGTGGGATGCGAACCAACGAAGGAGAGGAGGACGGAGACGACGGAGGGTGGACATGATGGGGATGAAGGAGTCGGGAGGGAGGTCTTTGGTGTTCTCGACGCCCTCGGGGAGGGAGGGGTGGGGCGGGAAGGGGAGGATTAGGGTTGCGAGAGAGGAGGAATTAGGGTGGTTGGAGAGGAGGGGTTGGAGGAGAGGGAGATTGTTTGGTGTTATTAGGATTGTGATGGTGATGTTGTGGAGGACGAGGTGGTGGGTGAGGTCGAGGAGAGGGAGCATGTGGCCTTGGGCCGGGTACGGGAACACCAGGAGGTGCGGCGAGACCACCATTGATGATGATGGCATGCTTGTTTGCTGTTTTGGTGGAGGAAATTGATATAGGAGGATCTGTTGAAACAAGTAAACATGCGTCAAGATTCCACCAATTTGGTGAGATTCAACTCCCCTCCATTTCTTCTCTTATTTTCTTTTAAAAACTTTCAACTCTCTTCATTCATACTAATCAAACAAGAAATTTTATTTTCCCTCATTTCCCTCCCCAAAAATCTCCTCCTCTGAGATATCTCCACGATTATACATCATATCTAGATATCCATAATAAACAAATCTCTAGATTTTAGAAAATCTCTTGTGACAATTTAAACACAATAAAAATGTGTTGACCAACGTAAGTTTTATGAATAGCACAAGGATGTATATTTGTACTTCGGGTTAATCTTATACATGCATGTATTAGCTACACATTTTTCACTTTATCTAATAAGTAATTTCTCGTCAAAATCCATAGAAGAGAAAATTTAGCTAGAATTTTGCAAGCTGAATGTTTTAGGTGTTAGAAAGGATTTCACATCGGGTTTGAGTTATAAAGATTGCCCACTATATAAGCTAATGGATTACTCCCCCTATTGCCAATTGGTTTTAGGGTGGAACCCCGTTGGGCTTATCTATTGGGCCTAATGCGCATATGCGCTTGTGTTGTGCGCGCCCCCAGTCCAGTCCGTGGTTGTCCCTATGGGCCCACGAAGTTTCACATGGTATCAGAGCGGGTTTTGTCCCGGGCCATCTATTCGGGTTTGTTAGGGTTTGGCTATAAAGAGACTGAGAAGCCCACCCACACCCATTTGTCCAAGTGTCAACGGGTCGAGCCGTTGCACTTGCGGGGGCGTGTTAGAAAGTATTCCCACATCGGGTTTGAGTTATAAAGATTACCCACTATATAAGCTAATTGATTACTCCCCCTATTGCCAATTGGTTTTAGGGTGAAACTCCGTTGTACTTATCTACTGGGCCTAATACGCATATGCGCTTGTGTTGTGCGCGCCCCAGTCTAGTCCGTGGTTGTCCCTTTGGAAAAGGGCCCACGGAGTTTCAGATCAGAGATGTACCCACGGAACTCTATTCCAAAACTGTAACGAGCTAAAGATCGATTTCATGTCGGTATACTTTCTTTTGTTTTTGGAAAAAAGATAAAGCCAGATTCCGCTTAGACAGTACAGTAAAAATAACATAGGAAATTTGATGCTTATAAGAGCAAATTGGACAAACTTACTGGATTGAGCAATGGCAAGAAGCAGCAGCAACAGCTAGAGTCGTCGGAGAGATCAAGTTTGCGATTTATGGAGATCAGAAATTGAATTGGGAAATGAAGAAAGAGTAAAACTGTAAAGGCTCGAGAATATGGATGGAGAGCGATTTGGAGAATGGAGAGATCATAAAAAATAAAAGATAATAATGATGTGAGAGATAAAGAAAACGGTTCATGCATGCCTAGGAAAGGAACGATTTATTTCTTTCTAAAACGGATACGGGTGTACATTAACTTTGATGATGGCATTAAACCGAATATCCCGCGAGATATACAAAAGAAAGAGTAAAATATAACTTGCCTAATTTCATTATCTCAATTTAGAAATTCCTATTCAAGTTTTGAAGAAAATATAAGTATTATTGCTTTCGATTAATTTCTTAACCTATAGGGAGGTTTGTTAAAAAAAATGATTTAAGATTATATTTTTTTATGTGATGAGTTTATATTGTTTTCACGGATAGATTCCGTCTTCCTAAGAAGTAATCATGTCCTTAGCCCTTAGGGCATATGTTAGAAATATTGAATTTATTATCCAACACTTTTAATAATACAATTTTTCTATCCTATAAATCGCTTATAATTGAAATAAATGCAAGATATATTAATTATGAGTTAATTTTTGTTGTGATGGATTTATATTCATTTTAATAATATTTAATATATATAAATAAATAAATATTATTATTAGTCATGATTTTAAAATGAAATTCAATTAAATTTATATTTATGATTTAACGGTTGGACTAAATATACAAAATCCCGGCAACAATTGCGAGAAGGAGGTGGTCATGTACTCTTATAATGTGGCTAGATCGGAGGGTGCGTATTCATGATGCATGCATGCTGTACGTATAAGATCAAATATAATAAAGTAGTGTAATACTTTAAAAAGTTTGTTCTAACTTAATGATAACTTAAGTAGACATCATATTAGGGGTATTCAAAGAATGGTACGTAGGTGTTGGATCACATGATTCACATTAAAGCTACAAATAAAGTGTTAATGTACTCATGTTGATCATCGGTTGAAAGTTACAACTCATCTAGTTAGGCTTGGCCGGTGTTACGTGCATGATCACAATTAGATATATAATAGAGCCTCGTGTTCGTGTATAATCAAGAAGGAAAGAAGGGGCCTTCCGTCACGAGTCACTGATGAGTCTTTGGCATAAATCGAATGAATATGGAATCTTGACATCTCGTGAAGGCAAAATAGCGTTCGGTTATTTGTTAGAGTAGGAGTTCAAAACGTCTTTGAGACATTTGAATGCTCCATAATTTTGGATACGTTATTCAAGTATGTGGGTCCATGCGATTGACTAAGCCTAATCAACCTTTTATCTATCTTATATATTAAAGCTGAAGTTATTCTGTTAAGCTATTTTTATTTTTTATTTTTAACTTTAATTAAAAATATATTAAATAACTAACTCAACAAATAAATCTTATAAAACAACCACTTCATTTAACATAAAAACACAATACAACTTATCCTATCCTATTAAGAATAAATTTTAAATTTAATTATGATATATATATAATGAGATATTTATATACTCCGTATATAATGAAATATTTATATATATAATTAAATTATATATCATTCATGAAATGAATATGTATTAATTAATATTCACAAACAAAAAGTTAAATTTATTTCGCTTATTTGATGAGAGTTAAACTTAATTATTAGACAAAGTTGGCTTAAATCGTATAAACTTTTACGATGAATAATCTGAAATACCCGTGCCATGCACGGGTCACTACACTAGTTTTATAATTAATTAATACTTCCTAATATGATAAATACTCCGCTCGTAATTCATAAAAAGTTACTCCGTAATCCGGATAATTAAAGTGTTAATTATCTTGCTCCAAAAGATTAGATATTCAAAAAAGATTAGATATTCAAAATCCTTGATATTAATTTTAATAAAATATTGTTGGCTTATACTGATTCGCTGGTTGATTCTGGATTTACATACTAATTTTGTTATTTTGTCGAGGATTTATCTTAAATGGACTAGACTTCAAGTAAACTAGGGTGAATCCAACCTACTCCCTCTGTCCCTTATTGATCTTTCCATTTGCTTTTGACACATTTGTCGAGACACATTTTGTAACGTTAATATCTTTAAATATACGATGATAAAAATTTTAATTTTTTTAAATTGTCAAAGTACTCATTGAGACGAAGCAAACGATATCTCGTATGCCTATATTTATTTCTATATATCGGAAGAAAACGAGAAGATTCTCTCAGTTTGTGAATAGTGTTGAAAAAGCAAACGGACCTTAGTATAAGACGTGGCTTTCGATCTTTGTCATGCTTCATTAGACCAATCCCTTGAACTTAAAGTGATATGTACAAAATATTTGTTTGTTATTAAGATGAAGAAAGAAGATTTTCGATTTTTAGAAATGTTTTTTAAAAAAAAAATTCCCGTTATAGGCTCGATTTGAAACATATTTCCAACACAGACACAATTTTTTAGTTCGGTAAATATACACGTTAGAGAGACGCTGGCCCCAACCGAACCTGATATATATATATATATACTAGCCCTCCGGGCGCCGTGCGATGCACGGCCCGTCTTTGTTGTCGTTGGCAACAACAATTTTTGTGTGCTTTATTGTATTGGTAATTGTTTTGTGTTTGTTTATGGTTTACCCATTGTTAATGGTGTATATATGTTTGTTTTGTCCATGGGTTGGTTTGTTTTTAATGTCATTTTCCTTTCCCGAGTGTTGTGAATATATTCTTTTTGTAGTTTTTGTAGTTGTATCTCATGTTATTCTGCGTGTCCAACATTTATTTGATGAATCGATTTGTTACAAGTTATTTTGCATGTTGCCATTTCTGTAATTCGTTTCGGTCTGTGGGTTGTAGGTGTTGCTGTCCCGATTTGGTAGTATCCCTTTTCTTCTTTGTTGTGCATTTGGTTAGATGTAAGAGTTGTCGGCTCCCTTTTCCCTATTTACTAGCTTGAAGTTGTGTTAGGCTCCTTACTCCCCGTCAGACTTTGTGTGAGGTATGTTGGTTTCTTTTATCCCTCGTAAATGCTCTCGGAAGGCCCTACTTTGCATTGTTTGAAACCGTTTTCCTCATGGCTTTGATGGTATTCGTAACCGATGACACCTATGAGGATGATAAGCTTTGGTTTTTGTATACATAGAATGGATGTCATTGAGATATCTGAATGTTCAGATTCATTGTCAGATATGGACGGCTCCGATGTATCTGAAGGTCGTTCTTTCCCTGAAGTACGTTTGGTGGCTTTTATCCGCCTCTAGAATTACGGAACCCATGTGATGCACGGATCCTGATTTTCACTTAAATTCTAAGTTTTAGCTATCTCTTCTAATTGCAACGGTATAATTTCATTGCCGTTGTTCTTTCATGTTGAAAGTATTTTGTAAGTGTGTATGATTGCATTGAGTTGTAGGGTTAAAAAAGAAAAAAAGTGAGCAGAAGAACATGTGCATTGTCACTACCCTAAATCAACAATTTTTTTATTTATTTATATAATATTGATTTAAAAATCATTGAAAATAAATATAATTATATAATGCATACTTTTATTTATATAATTGTAATTTCTATATGTTTATAAATTATATACATAGTTCCGCGCATGACGCGTGAATAAAGCTATTTCTCTTTAATTTTAATGCTAGGCGGCTCCATCTTCAAACACAAGGTAGAGATTTTAAAACAAAAATAAAAACTAAATGCAACTCTAAAAACACTAAATGAAACTCCAAAATCATTAATTGCTTAAGTTAAAGGTCAATTTCATATATTTATAGATTTTTATTTCCAACGGGATAAACCAACGTCTCTTACACATAAACTTTTTTTAAAAAAATTGCTCAAGATTCTTTTTTTTTTCAATTTTTTTTTATACATATATACAATATTGCATTAGACTTACGCGGGTTGGGATGGTTCGTATGGGCTCGTTTGAAATCGGAATCGATCAAGACCAATATCGTTGGGTTCGTATTGATCCCATCTTTCACCAGATATGTCTCTCGCTTGATTTCGATTCCGAACGAGCCCAAACGAGCGACCCGAATGCGCGTAAATCTTACGCAGGTATGCATGAGAGTTACGCGTGTTTAGGTTTCCTATTTGGCCTCGTCAGAAACGAAATCAAGCGAGAGACATATCTGGTGAAAGCTGAGATCGATACTGACCCAAAGAAACTGATCTCGCGTGATCCCGATTTCGAACGAACACATACGAGCCATCCGAAGCCGCGTAAGTCCTAGTATATGTATATATATTTAGGATTTGAAAAAGGTGATTAGCAGCTGGTTTTGCCAACGGCTCATGCCTACATTTTTTTTTTAATTTGTAACATATTGAAACAGGTATAAGAAAAGTCAGCGTCTATTATACGAGAGATTTTTTTTTAAAAATATCAGCATCTCTTATACACAAGTGTTTACAAAAAAAGCCCATTTTAGAAAAAAAATTAAGATTTTCTCTCGTAAATAATAATTTTTTTAATAATAATTTATAATTTTCTCGTTGATTCAACTTCCATCTCTTTTTACTTAAAAGTCAAGCCATCTCTAATGAATATTACTTTTTTTTATAAAATTACATTTTTGTCCTCATTTACCTTTTCATAAAAGTATGTAACGGAAACTGTTTGTAGCGAAATTACCTACGAGAAGATAACTAAGCAATTTTAGGGCAAAAATCAAATAATACAGTATAATCTCAACACTCAAGAACAACATAGAACGAGAGAGGAATTTAGGGTTTGAAGCTTGAACTTAGTATTACTCGTAATGGTGGTTGAATGCTTACAAAGCAGGCGTTAACCTTTATATATAGGCTAACCCTAACAATATCTTTAAGAAAACGAAATCTTATCTCTTCCTTTTATCTAAATAACGATATAACAAACAAGGTAAAACATATTCTTTACTGTATCTTTTACCAATTTCAATAATATAATAAGGAATAAGATAAAATATACTTGGCCGACCTAATCTTCAAGATAAACGAGACCTTTGCCACGTCTCGTCACGTCGACGACGTCTTCCTTTTCTCTCGTCGCGTTGACACAGTCTTTCTACGCGTAGCTCTTCACGCGTTCCACACTCGTCGTATTTTTAGGCACAAACAATACCCCTAAGGCGTCTTACAGGGCTTAACATCTAGTAGAACTGGGAGACACCTTCTTTCTTCAAGGAAGACGTCTTCATTGCACTAGGAACGCGTTGATGATTACGTCACTTGAATTTTCAATATTGTCGCATAGCTTCAATCATCATCCTTCTTCAATTATTCCCATGTGGCAAGTGAGGAACTTCGTTATTCGCGCCGGCAACGTTCATCTCCAACGGCTAGTTTCTTAGTGGGAGATGTTGCCGTTGGAGGAATATCCTTTCCGAGATCCTCGCGATCTCTTTCCTATAAATAAGCGAGGGATTTTTCCTTTCTCTCTACCCTTCTTCTAGTCTTCATTTCTTTCCGAATACTTCTTTGCTTTTCTCATTTCTTTCTTGCTTGACCATTCCGTTGCCCTTTTTCTCTACCCACTTATTTTCTAATGGCAACTCCAGTGCTTTACGAGCCAGGAAAGGTGCTTCGCGAGTCGGATCATCATTACTCTGAAGCCTACGACATCGGCCGTTTGAGGACCATTGTTGAACTTGGCCCGGACGTGAAGATCGAGATCCCTCCAAAGGGGGTTTGTGTGGATGATCATCGGCCGGGGTGGATAGCGGTCTATGAGTATCCGTTTCTGGCGGGGCATCGATTCCCTTTCTCGCCTTTGGTCAAGGCCTTTATGCTCACTCTAGGCCTGGCGATGGGTCAACTTCTCCCCGGGGCTTGGCGTATTTTAGGCGCTCTTGACGATGCCATCAAAAAACATGGCTTGGATTTCGTCGCGGCGGATCTCGCCAACTCTCTGACCGTCTCGCTCTCCTCTCCAGATTGAGTTTACTTCAAGATTAAACAGAAAAAGGCTAGGATAGCTTTTGAGAAGAGCACAACTGACCGGGGTTGGGCCGAGGTCTTTTATTTTGTGGAGAAGTCTTCCCTGAGAGATGCGTGTTCTTGGCTTATCGAGGAATGGAACCCCGAGAGTAATTTTCTTAACTTTATCTTAACAAACCCTTTTTTTTTTATATAGGGATGTATGTTTTGCTCGTTGATGCTTTACTTACGCATAACTTTATATGCTTTCCAGTTAACGCGGAGGCTCTTAAGACAAGAGCGAAGTAAAAAAAGGTTGTAGCCGCGCTCTTGGCGATTCCTGAAGTTGACCGGACCTTCTATGGTCATGACGGAGAGGGTCATCGTTGTGGTCCTGCGACGCCATCTGGTAAGTCAGTTTCTTCTCGTTTAGCTTTCATCGACTTATTTCCTCACACTTGTGCTCTAATTGTTTGCACTCTGTTGGTGGTGCAGCTTCAATTTCTCGCGTTCGTGCTCGCGACGAATCTTCCACTGATCTCGTGACGTCGAGGAAGAGGCAGCTTGCTATAAAAGGATGTTCATCCGCTGCTCCCTTGGACGTTGATCTTATGGCTACTTTGGAATCTACGCCATCTCCTTCTCCGGCTAAGGCGACGCGTTCACTGAAGGGAAAGGAGAAAGTGGTCGAGGTTCCCGAGGAGAAATACTCGTTTGTGGATGACTTCCCTGGTGTGATTTCAAATGCTTTCGCTCCGAGAAGGGAGCTTCTGAAAGCTTTGATGGGGCTTTGTTCTTCGTCGTCTGTTGATCATTACGCGTTGATGGATCCTCCCGACGTTATGGGAGAGGCTTTCGCTGCTCAATGGCAGGTAAGATTGTAACTTCCATTTTCTCTGATGGTTTTCTCGCGAGCTTCCTTTCTTATTTTTCTCGCTCCTTCTTTCAGGGAATTCAGGCGTCGTTATGCGCTTGGACGCTCTTATCTATGTTTCCAAAACAGATGGAGGCGTTGGAGAAAAAAGCGTCTGATGCTTCGTCGAAGGTTACGCGTTTGAATGATTTGTTGGAGAAGTCTCGTGACGCGGAGAAGGTGGCAAAGGACAAGGTTATTGAAGTTCTTACCCTTAACGAGACGATCACCAAGCGGGTTGAGGATTTGGAGGAGAAACTCAGTATTTTGCGGGCGAACGTGGAGAGGAACGAGGCGCAACATGACAAGGATTTGGAGGAGGTGAAGGTCTATTGGTCTTGGTTGTCCAGGGTGGAGGTTTATGAGGAGTATGCTGCTGGTAAGCACAAAGATTGGGATCCGGTAGGCGAGCGTGCTGAGTTTAGGGAGGCTTTTCTGGAACCTCCTGCAGGTGTTCATCCTGATGTCGCAGATGTTGAAGGCGGGGAACACGTCGACGAGGAGGAGGTTGCGGCTGATGAAGAGGAAGGTGATAGTCGCGCATCCGGCTCTAGGTCGTCCGAGGGCGATTCCAAATCCTTGTAATTTTTGGCTTTTTCTTTGCGTAGTGTATTTGTACGCGTTGCTTGTAGTTGGGACGCTTATTTTCTTTTTCAAACGTTATTATCCGTGTTCTTTGTCGTTGGATTTTTTTCTTCAATATACTTGTTCTCCTGTTTTCTTGAATCTTTTGCGTTGCTTTCTTTTAAGCACTTCTCATTCTTTTTCTTGGTGTAATCCTACCCCTTTTTGTAGGTTTGACTTAGACTCCTCGTAGACTAGGTTAGAGCTACCAATTATTCTTATGCTCGCTTCATTCGTTCTTCGCGTCATTTGCGTTGTTCTTCACGTCGGAGACGTCTTGGTAGCTTACTCTTTCTTTGGTTCTGGTATCCTTTTTTATGCGTTGTGCTTCGGTACGCGTATCTTGTTCTATGTACGTCTAGAACGTTTTTCTTACTTAACCAGTAACAAGCAGAGGAAGTTTGAGTGAGAATATTATGCGAAGGGGTTTCACCTAGCAAGTATCCACACAACAGTCAATCAAGTTGATCATAGATTTATCTCAAGTTCTATTCAATCCTAGGGAATGTTCCTATTCCAATCTTTATCAGCAGGTCAACCGGTGCTGATAATACTTACTATTCAACAATCAGAGAAACCTCTCAAGATTAGATGAAATAACAGCAAATGGCACAGGAATTATAAGGATGCATGCAATAACTTACAACCGTCAAGTATTAACATGCAATCAATTCTCTTTCATAAAAGCAATTAACTACCAGATCATGCAGATATGAGTGCTACAATGACAAGGAATTCCACCGTATATTCCTAGTCTAGCAATAGAAAACTATCAATCAAATTAGGTGATCAAGCTAGAAAAACTAATAGAAATCAATAGATGAAGAACAAGAGAATTAATACAAACCCATAGGAAAAGAACAAGAGTTTAAAAATCTCACAACTTAATAACTGAAGGTTTCAACCGCTAAGTGAAACAATGGAGATTAGTTCTTGCTCATGGTTGCAAAACTAAAGCGTCTGATGGAAAAGATGATGATAGCCAAACAAGGCTGCTAGGGTATATAAAGAGTTTAACCCTAGAATAAAATCCTAAAAGATAAATCCTAAAACTAATTAAAGAAATAAGGGAAAAAGAAATAAAACAAACAAAGGAAATAAAACAAAATGTAGCCGGTGAAATAATTGTGAACTGATATCACATTAGGTGCGTGCTTCCATTATTTGGGCCCAGCTGCCTGCTTAGAAACCACGACCCAATCTTCAATCCAACTTAGCATCCGATCGCGGATCTGAGAAATAGTCCTCGCCTCTGCTGGTCCATCCGCGGTCGCGGCCGGAACACCCGCGATCGCGGCCTTCAACAATTTTGTCGATTCCTCTCTGTTGCTCCACCGCGATCGCCACTATATCACTTGCGATCGCGGTCGCTGATTTATTATCGAATGGCTTCTGTTGAATGATGGCGATCGCCTGGATGGTAGTGGCGATCGTGATTGACGTCGCAGAAGCTTCTTCATTCTTTAAGCCTTCAATCTTCTTCGGTTCTGATCTTCATTTCTTCACTTCTTAATAAATATCTCAGAACATAATAATGACTCGAAACACATATGATAATACTCCTAAACTAATGTAATAATCCCTAGTTACACTATACAAAGTGCAGCGTATCAAATACCCCCATACTTAGACTTTTACTCGTCCCGAGTAACTTACAGAAAAGCTACCCTTACAATAAAATGCTCAAAGCCTAAGGAAGTACAAGAATATCTCCTAGTGATTACATACTCAATAAACTCCTCCAAACACACCAACAACAATAATCAAGAACAATGTGATAAAATAAGCACACACCCAGAACTACACCTTATTCCTCCAAGTGGCCTACCCGAATCCTCCTATACGCCTCCTTCTTATGTCTCCATACGCCAAGATGATAAAGATCCTAAAACACTCAATTTTTTTTTATAACACTCATTTTGCTTAGGCGCCCTTTCGGGTTTTCATCCCAACCACTCAATAATTGTTCCAGGCTCACAAAACTCACATCACTCAAGACTTATTTTTGCCCCAGCCTAATGCCGGTCAAGCCACCTTCTTATTGCATAGATCTTGCTATCCAAGGATTTTGTATGCCTTTTTTCAATTTTTGTGGCTTTTTCATACAATATATATTCAATAAATTCATGTAGATACAACCAACACCAAAATAAAGACATGTGAATACATTCTCCTCCCCCATACTTAAACATTGCATTGTCCTCAATGAAATGGAAGACAGAAAAACGAACCCAGGGAAGGAGACAGAAGACTCACATACAAGGTCGGATGACCTTCCTCCAATAAAACTCAAAGTGTGGTAGAATGAGAAACTAGATGAACACTAAATGTAATCCAATAATGCATAGATGAGCACTAAATGTAATCCGGTTACCTACGCGTAGATGAAGCCTCGAACGCGTAGACTAACGAAATTCGCCTCCGGCGCGGATTTTCACCGCGGCCTTCTTGCTTCTTATTTGGTACGTCGTACTCAAGAGGCACGTTCTCTTAATAGACATAGAGCAAGTCGTGGAAATGAAACAACTCAGCATGCTTAACACGTTGGAAAGAAAGGTCTACTTATATATTAATGAAAGATGCATCATGCGATAACAAACATTGATTCTGACGCCTACCCCTAGTCGCCGCGACCCCTTGTCGCTTTGACTTGACGATAACAATGTGTTCTTATTAAAAACTTAATCCTACTCACGCAAAGGGAAATAAATGGGAATCAAAAGACGCATAGAAGTATCTCAAACTCTTTCCTGATGGTGTCTTTACGGTGGATGATGTTTTAAGAACATGTAGCTTAAGTCAGGGTTCTCCACCATAAATCTCCTCCACTTTTGAACTCGGAGATTTTTCTTTCGTTTCCGTAGAGATGCGTCGTGCTTATCGACGCCTTCATCTCGCTTCTCAGATGGATTTTTCTTTGACGCGCCGGGGGTTACTCTTCTACCCCTAGCTTTTTTCTTGGACTTTCCCAGATCTTTCCGTATTCTTGAGCGTTTTGACCCCTTACTATTCGGTGATTCAGACCATGAAGATGCTTTCCTTTTTTCCACTCTCCGGATGGCGTAGGACTTGACTTCTAGGATATATGTCTCGTCGCCTACCCGACCAATTTCTTCCTTTGCCTCGTAGAGCCTTCGTTGAGCGTATCTCACTTGTTCTTCATGGTCTTTTAATCGCTACGCTTTGCTCTTTTTCTCTAGGGATGTGTTAGTTGTACTCTTCATTCCTATGCTGTAGCACTCCCTTGCTACCTGTGGTTCGCCCTTAATCTCTTGAATTCCCCACGGAGATGGAAACTTCAGGGATTGATGGTATGTTGAAGGTATAACTCTCATATCGTGTAACCACGACCTTCCCAGGATTATGTTATAGGGCGACTCGGCCTCCATTACTACGAATTTGGTTTGCATATTGACCCCTTCCGCCAGAGTGGTTAGGGTGATTTCTCTTAGCATATCGGCGACTTCGCCACTGAAACCTACTAGAGGGATGTACTTTTTCACCACGTCGTCACTAGATAATCCAAGCTCCTTGATCGCGGACAAGGTGATGATGTTGGCCGAGCTTCCGTTATCGACGAGGATTCTTTTAACCTTGAAATTACTAATGGTTTAGGAGATAACTAACTCGTCGTGATGATCTACACTCCCGTTGGGTTCCTCGAACGTGATTGGGCAATCTTTCCTAACGGTCCTGACGTGGTAGATCGGCATAGCACTTCCTTCGCCGCGTAATGCCTTGACGCTTCTTTTGGCGGCGGAGGCGGTATAGCCACTTATGGGGGAGCCTCTGAAGATCGTGTTGATTGTCCTTGAACGATTCGATGAAGGAGGTGGTGGCGTTGCAGATCTTTTTCCTTTCCTTGCTCCTTCGAATGCGTCCCTTCCCTCTTTGGAAAGTAAATCTAACAGGTCGCCTCTTTTCAGGAGACGTAGAACTTCTTTCCTCATAGTATAGCAATCATCTGTCGGATGTCCTGAGTCATTGTGGAACTCGCAGAGTATAGCAATCGCCTCTTTTTAGGCCACTTCACGTCGTGGAGCTTTTCCATCGCGTTCATAACTCTCAACGCGTCGGTCTTCATGTACACACCTCTTTCGACCGCGTAGACGCTATTGATTTCGCTTACGTTATGCACCATGGGAGGTTCTCTATGGAACATCTTGTTTCTTATATCGTAGCGTTCTCCGTCTTTCCGTTGGGGGGAATCTCTGCGCGGAGGGGTACGTCTACGTGGAGATCGGGACTTTTCTTCAGCGTGACTTAGGAGGTCTTCTTCAAGGCGTATGGATTCCATAGCTCTTTCTCTCGTCGAGATAAATGAAGTAGGACGAGTCTTCGTCAATTCCTTGTATAGATCACTATCTCGGGGGAGTGCTTGTCTGAACGCGTCGACAACGGTAGCCTCGCTACAATCTGGGATCGTAATCTTCTCGTCATTGAAGCGTTTTAAGAAGGCTCTTATGGTTTCACCCCTATTCATGCGCATGTTATGGAGATCCGGGGGTTGTTTTGCAAACAACTTACTGCTAGCGAATTGTAATCGAAACAGGTTGGAGAGCTCGGCGTAGGAGGAGATACTTCCCTTGGGTAAGTGGATGAACCACGTCAAGGCTGGACCTTTTAGTGTCGAGATGAAGAATTTGCACATCATTGCTTCCTTTAACTCTCGCTCGATCGGGCTCGTGGAGAGTTTGGCCTTATAGAGTAAGACATGTTCTTCCGGGTCATCTGATCCGTCGTAGACGGGAAGATCGGCGACGATGAACTTTTTGGCGATCTTTTGGGCGGCGATAGCAGTAACAAATGGACTCTCTTGAAATCCAAACTCGTCCTCAGGGATTATAGATTTGGGAGCTCCGGGGATCAGCATCATCTCCTTTCTTAGGGCACCAACCTGTTGTGCTACGAGCGCAGCGACGGCGTCCGACGTCATCTTTTCCTCGGGTTTGCTTCTCTGAATCGTTTCTCTCGGGAGGACGTGACCATGGTGTAATTGAGGCTGGTATACGTCGTCTTCTTCGACGGCTGCGTCCATATCAAGGCGTCAGACGACACTTTGACGCTTGAACTTGGTATTACTCGTAATGGTGGCTGAATGCTTACAAAGCAGGCGTTAGCCTTTATATATAGGCTAACCCTAACAATATCTTTAAGGAAACGAGATCTTATCTCTTCCTTTTATCTAAATAACGATATAACAAACAAGGTAAACGATATTATTTACTGTATCTTTTACCAATTTCAATAATATAATAAGGAATAAGATAAAATATACTTGGCCGACCTAATCTTCAAGATAAACGAGACCTTTGCCACGTCTCGTCACGTCGACGACATCTTCCTTTTCTCTCGTCGTGTCGACACAGTCTTCCTACGCGTAGCTCTTCACGCATTTCACACTCGTCGTATTTTTAGGCACAAACGGAAACCCTATCAGATTATCAGAAAGTTACATCTATTGGACATGTCCTCTCTGTTGGACCTGCTCTCTCGACACCAATCTTCTCGCCCGCCTCCCCTCCCTGACTGTGTCATTGTCACTGTCGCCGGCGTCAACCGCGTTGACCTTGCTGAGTGTCGTCGCGGGATCATCGTTGCCAACAACGGCGACACCTTCTCAGATGACGTTGCCGATTTCTCCCTAGGGCTTCTTATCGATGTTCTCAGAAAAATCTCCTCTGCAGATCGGTTTGTTTGTAAGAATTCTTGGGTTGAAATCAGAGATTATCCCTAGGCTATAAGGTAATTGCAATTCGCATCTCCGATTTTTGTGTTAGGGTTTCCTAAGGCTTGAATTTGGAGAAATAATATTAATGTGTATTGTAACTCGATTTTGCAGTAGTTTTGTTCAATCTTAATTATTGCAATCGATAAAATGCGTGCATACAAAGCTTTTAAATTAAGAACTTGCATGGAGTCGCAACCTTTAGTTATAGATCATGTTCTTTCTTCAGAATGTGGATCATCTTTACTTTTGAAGTGGTGCAGGAGGTTGGTTATACCCATTGATTTTTGAATCTCATGTATTCTTTTGTTTGTTAAAAAATATTACTCTTATGTAGTTGAAAATTTCTCAGATCAAAGTTCTTCAAGCTCAGGATGATATGGCCAACTCTATGAAAGATGCAACAATGAAGAAACTCTTGTGTATTAGTGCTGAATAATATTCATATAAGAGGCTTTTGAAAAATCTCATTGTTCAGGTATGATCAAGATTTTTAACTTTTTTTGTTGCACCAGTACATGCTTTATGTTTATAGGCTTAAGCTTACTTAAAAACCATTCATTTTGTTTTTTATTGCAGAGTTTACTTCGATTGAAAGAACGTGTTGTATTGCTGTCTTGTTGAGGTGTCGGGAGTCTGATGCAGACTTGGTGCAGTCAGTGTTGTCTTCAGAAAGAGAGGAATATGCAGAGAAAGTTGATGTTCATGCACCTGAGGGCATAGTTAACAATATATATCTTCCACCTGCACCTTCTCATCACAATGAGCATGCTCTTTCATGGTAGATATATTACACTGAGAATTGAAAAAAATAATGATTATGATGTACTATAGTTGACCAATGAGCTTCTTTTTTCAGTGTCGACGGGGTTGTCTTAGCTTCTAGAGATGGAAAAATTGTGTTTGAGAATACTCTTTATGCAAGGTGGGATGTTGTGTCCGTCATAAGCTTTCTCATGTAATTGTTTGCTTTCTCCTGTCTCTTCTGTGGTGAGGAAGCTTTCTCATGTAATTGTTTGCTTTCTCCTGTCTCTTCTGTGGTGAGGAATTGATTAGATTGATGTCTTCCTCTTAATAAGTACATAAACATGATGAATATTTTAGGGATTAAGTTTAAATGGAAACAATGAAATGATTTAACATTTAATGAACGAGTTGAGCTAATTTCTTATAGCACATGATAAGTTTATATTATCATGAAGCCGATGAGTGTGCTAGAACATTCTGATTGTAGTTTTTTTAGATTCTACTTGGATTTATATTTCCCTAAACATTGCATTTGGAAACTGATATATAGGGTTCCAACCTTTTTGGGGGAGTATTGTTGTTTATATACTTATAATGTTGTTGGACTTCCTAAATGTGGAGTTCTTCTAATGTAATTGGTATTCTTGTATGATAAGATGATCCAAGATGTATGTGAGAATGATTTCATCCACCCTTATGTAGGAATTTATCTTGATGTAGGTGTATGGAGTTAAACTGCATGAATATGAGTGAGGTGATAATGTTATCACTCAATCGTGCCAATAACTCAATACTCCTCCATTCCAACTATAACAAGATTAGCCCAGGCATAGAACTATAACGAGATTAGCCCATTTCAGTAATCTATAAGGAGCAAATGATCAAGTTTTTCAAAATAAAAAGTTTCTATCCTTATTTTGCCAATGTTATATATATGTACGGACAAGGTAGTTAACTCTAGATATTAGAGAGTTTTCTTTGTCTAATCTCATTAAAACAAGTTTTTAGCATTAGTACACAAGAAAAAAAACAAGTTTAATCACCCGAAAGCTCAAAGTTAGTGACCGTGTTAATGACCGCGTGCGCTCGCGCACGCGTAACCGATCTAGTTATTTAAAAAGTTGCATACTGAACATTTTTTTCTTGAAGTTTAAACATTTTATTTTTCTTCCTAAAGTGCTATATTGAACCTTGAAGGGATATCTTTTTTTTCTTTTAACAAGTAAGGAAAAGGTCCCCTTCATCAAACAGACCCCACACCTATAAAGGATGAGATATGCTGTCCTCATGAGTCGAACTCATGACCTGTGGGTAATGGCCCCATGCCTACACCACTAGGTTACGGGAGACTTGACCCTTGAAGGGGTATCTTGAACATTATTTTATTTTGTACTCCCTCCGTCCCCTTTTGATCTTCGCATTTCAAATGGGCACATTTGTCGATGCACGTTTTGTTTTGTTAATATCTCTTGTTACAAGTTAGTTAAAATTGTAAAATTTTGATATTGTTAAAGTACTCATTGATATGAATCAAACAATACCACTCATGACCATATTTGACCTTATACAATAGAAAGAAATCGAAAGATTACCTTCGACCGTGAATAGTTTTTTTTTTGTACAAGCAAACAAAAGGCCATCTATTACACATAGACTACGCCTAAATCATCCGCACGAATGATTTTGAAGAAATCCCTAACGAGAAAGAGTCTCGAATGCGGGGAGAAAAGATCGCTCTTCAGACTAGCAATTTGATGGGGAAGGGAAGCTTCATTCCATCTTGCAATTCCACTTCTGAGGTCTTGAATGTCGAACTCCTTCTTAGCAAGGAAGTCCGCAACTCTGTTATATTCCCTAACAACATGAAACACCCTAGAATTATCAAAGAATTTAAGCAGTTCTTTGATATCAAGGACAAAAGAACGAATATCCCACGGGACTCTCCGGGAGTCCCGAATACTTCGAATCAGGGTCAGGTTGTCCCCTTCAATAATGATATTTTTAATGTTAAGACGAATTGCAGCCCGAATGCTTTCGAGAAGGGCAGCAGCCTCAGAGACAAGAACTGAGGAATCAGGTATTCTAAGTTGACCAATAAAGGAGACACGACCTAAGGAATCACGAATGAGAAAACCAATGAAAGAGGCTGCGCTAGGCTTTTTTGAAGCATCAAAATTAATTTTGTAGTAGCCCGAGGGCGGTTTTTTCCAGTGAACAGCAGTACGTTTCTTCTTACTATTGTGGTGATTATGGGGTTTCCCAGACGGCATCCAGCTTCCCAATCAGTAAGTTGGGCAAAAGAGGAGTGAGCAATCCGATCAGTGGAAAGGTGGAGCTGCTTGGTATTGAGGCGGAAAATTCTATTATTTCGGCAATTCCAGATATTCCACCAACAGAAGCATGCAGGTTACCATGAGGGGTTGAGTTGATAAAATCTTTAATGGACTCTCTGAAGTTAGTAGAGTTTGGAAGCTGCCAATTAATATTAAGCGAAATATTCAGGATCTGAAAAACTGATTTGGTGAAAGGACAGTTGAAGAAAAAGTGTTCCGAGTCTCATTTCCAGTGCCACAAAGGCTATAAACCGGAAGACACACTGGAAGTATCTATTTAGTTTCTGAGTTGTCGGAAAACAATCCGAAAAGGCCTTTTAAATGAAGTTTTTAATCTTAGGAGGGAGTTTCTTATTTCAAAAAATTGTGGTGGAAAAGACCAATTCAATGTTGGTATAGAGGGAAAAGAAAAGAAGAGAGAGAGGGTCATCTTCCTTTTTGGAATTTCCGTAACGTGTTAGATTCGTGAGGATTGGATTTTGATATCTTAATTGCTCGTATCAACTTCCACCGGAATCATGACTTGTTCCACCAGGTCCCCCGTCCACATCCTAATCTTCCCCTTCCCCGCGAAAGGCCACCTCCTCCCCCTCCTGGACCTCACCCACCACCTCCTGACCCGCGGCGGCGCCTCCCTAACCGCAACCATCGCCATCACCCCCAACCACCTCCCTCTCCTCTCCAACCACCCTGAAATCACCTCCTTCGTCCTCCCCTCCGACGTCGGCAACACCTCCTTCATCTCCGACATGGACAGCCTCCGTCTACTGAGGGACCCACTCCTCGCCTGGCTCGCCGACCACCCCTCCCCTCCCTCCGTCATCATCTCCGACATGTTCCTCGGCTGGACCCACACCTTAGGCCTCAAACGCCTCGTCTTCTCCCCCTCCGCCGCCCACTACCTCGTCCTCGTCCACTCTCTCTGGAAGAACCTCCCGCCTCCACCAGAAGACGATAACGACGTCGTTTTGTTCGGTCTTTCCTGGTACCAACTCTCCGCCCTCTACCGCGCCTTCGCTTCCGGTGAACCCGGTTCCGAGTTTCTCAGGGAAGAGTTCTTGCTCAACGTGGCCAGCTACGGCTTCGTCGTCAACACCTTTCACAGCCTGGAAAGAGACTATTTGGCCCACTTGGTTAACGATTTGGGCCACCATAGAGTTTGGGCTGTGGGCCCATTAAGCGAGGTCGCTAATGGGCCTCTTAGAGAGGGCTCATGTGATGAGAACAACGTCTTGGGTTGGCTTGATGAGTGTGGTGATGGTGAAGTTGTTTATGTTTCCTTTGGGAGTTTGGCTTGTTTGAGTGACAAACAATTGGAGGTTTTGGCTTTGGGGTTGGAGACGAGTGGAGTCAGGTTTGTGTGGAAGATTAATGAGCCTAAGGGACACGTGTACGGTAATGAGCTGCCTCATGGGTTCGAGGATCGTGTGGCTCGGAGAGGACTTGTTCTTCGAGGATGGGCTCCACAGGTAAATTCACTATATGCACGCCGTTTTTTGTCTATATGTACGAATATTGATACCTGTGTTTGTTCAAAATTGAAGGTGTTAATACTAAGGCATAGAGCAGTGGGCGCGTTCTTGACGCATTGTGGTTGGAACTCGGTGTTGGAAGGACTAAGTGCAGGAGTCATGATGTTAGCCTGGCCACTTGGAGCTGATCAATACTCTGATGCAATATTGCTTGTGGATAGACTCAAGGTTGGAATCATGGTGGGCCAGGGTGCCAGATCACTCCCTCACCCGGATGACCTGGCAAGAATCTTGGCTGACTCGGTCAGCGGAGCGTGTGATGAATACAAGTCAAGGGTATTGGAACTGAAGATGTTAGCTAATGAAGCAATTAGTGAAAGTTCATTAGTTGGCTTAGATGATTTGATCCAACATTTGTCAAACTTGTCCAATCCTTGAAATTTACACCACCACTCTTGTTCATCACATTTTCAACATAATGCTAAAACTGAATTTCTCAGAATATTTAGGTAAGGGCAAGAAAGAAGTCTGATCAAATAATGTCACAATATTGGTTTCACACACCAAGACATACAACAACTCTAAGCTATCTTTTTTTTATTTAGACTATTTTAAGAACTACACAAGCTGCCAAAATCAAGGATACAACAAAATCAAACTGTCACTGAACTTATCATGGATCTAAAAAAGTATGTAATGCTTTCTTTCCTATACTACCAAAACTTGTAGTTCCATACTTCTATGAGGAAGTAAATGCTATGGTTTTGTTACCTGGGGCGATAAACCATTGTTAATCGGAGGATTATGCCGACCCTTTCCATTATCAAAGTGGTAATCCCTGTTCATCACAGTTTCAAGATCATCACTGACTCTAAGATCCTCATCTATTTGAAGATTCTGAGATGAAAATGCTGATGTTCTTGATGATCTTTGTCTGTTCTTATTCTGCATACCGCAAAACACATTTCTTATCAGACTCTAGATGTAATGAAGTTGCATAGTAAGTAATTGAAAGACAACTTACCTTGTTGCTTGTCTGATCAGATACAGACCTTTGAAGCCGATTCGACAAGCGAAAAACACGAATTCCTGCAGCAAAAACAGGACATGTTTTGAAAATCAACAATTACCCTCCTCTATTTTATAGTTATAGATCAATTTCCACATCAAGAACATGGTATGTTTGATTCATATTGCTTAATTTGATGTAACATTGAATCGATCAAAAGTGTAAAAACAAGGAGGTGTTTCACAATCGATTTTTTACTAAAGAACATTGAATCTATATAAGTACATACAAATATGATACTATCCGCGAATTTTTTTATCAAAATCGACAAAGAAAACCTAATAGATGGCTGAGTGAATCTAGAGGACAAAATTGTGAAGCTTTCTTGTTTTTTTTTTGTACAACTTCAATGACATTAACTTAGTTATGCCTAGATGGATGAGAGCCAGGATGATGATAATCTGCAGTTAGGGACTCAAACCCATTCATGGTGTTGGATTTTGAAGGATGGGAATCTCTAAAGCTACTCCACATAGAATACAACACTCTCAAATTCATCTTCCCTCTGCTATCACCTGAAATCTTGAAGCTTTTCGAGTCATCTTCCATTTTCGGCATCATCAACTTCCTGCTACCTTTAAGCTTTGCTTCATATCCAATGACCTTGTTTGCAAGATCTTTCTTGTCTGCAATATTTTCAGTAAAGATTTAGTACAACAAGAACAAGAAACTTAGGAAGAGAAAAATGGAGTTGGTGTATGAGTAGTGTTATACCTAATTCAAAGGTAAGGGATAAAGACTCCATGGATTGAAGCAGAACAAGAAGAATGAATATGAGACTAGCTAGCCTTATGCACACCATTTTCTTGTCTTTTTTGTGTGTTTTAATTGATGTTTGTGTCTTTTTGATAAACAAGTTAGGGAGAGGAATCATGTTTGAGCAGGAAAGCAGAAAATTTATAGGACTGTCAGGTTCTAAAAAAAACACTAATAATTTAAAAAAAAATGAAAAAACCCAAGTCAAAGATACAAGTCCAACGACAATACTTTGGTCAACATAGCTTCCCCTGTTATAAAATATAGGCTACTTTGCTATAGGTGTATACCATGAGCTCCAAAAATCAAAGCTTTGTCTACCATGACTAGAGATTCTACATCAAAAGTTGGGAATGTTAGTTCAACACCCTTTTCACCTCATTTTGAATATGAAATATAGTAACTTACTACGATTTTTACCTTATAAGATTACATTTCAAAAACTAGTGTTTGTCCCGTACGACGTACGGGTAATGATACAATTCATTAATTAATAAAAAAAATTATAATTTAGAAGTTTTCCTATCCATATAGATGATGACAGGTTGTCGACAACTTCTATTTCTCTGAAGTCGTAATAAGTAACATCAATAGAACTTACTATTAAACCATAATATGCACTTGAAATGCTAATAGAATGATTTTCATAAAAAATGTGGTATCTGAAACGAAATATAGGAGGAGGAACCATGAATCCAATTGAGACTTGATTAGACATCGTTAGAAACAAATTCATTCACATATATAGAAATAAATTTACAAATCCTAACAAATGAAATTAGGAGATAAAAGTTGTAAAGCTTGAAAAAAAATTCAACCAAACGATAAATAGTGAACATGTATGTCTTTCGTAGAGAGAGTGGCGAAACTGAATCCATAACACATAGTAAACGAATATGACATTTTTAAGTGTAAGCTTCAACATCAAGCTAAAATTTAGAGTTAGTGAAATATTGATATTATCAAATAGAGCTTTTGTAAATTTGGAGTTAGTGGAATAGTGAGATTTTAGAGTAGATAATGGTTAAAAAAAGAATATTGTAATAAATCTAAAAAGGAAAAATAATAAAAAAAGAAATAAACATGTCTCCACTCAAATTTCGCCAAATGACACAAATTTTTGTAAAGACATGACTTCGGCTTTAATATTGTATATATTAGATAAACATGTGTAACTGCACATCATTAACGTTTTGTTGATCGACTCATCAGACTTGCACATGTTTATTTTTCAATAAACATGTGTAACTGCACATCAGTAAAGTTTAGAGCCAGCGTGAAAGAGGAGATACTGCAATGTTAACACAAGTTTACCGCCATGGATGCGGGTGAAAGAAGTCAGCTTTAGGGGGTAGTTAAAATTATGAGCAGAGACAAACCCTAGCATAAAATAGGGAAATCGGCACTCCCAATATGTTTTTACATGCTTTGGCCGAGAACTCAACACAGCACACATAAACTAGTTTCGATTAAGAAATTGCAACTTGTAAACAAAGGCACGGTTCCATAGAATCATGGTCACTAATTTGGGGTTGCTTAAAAAAATAATTAAATTACGTGGTTAAATAGAAGTTTGGTTTCGTAAGGTAAAAGAAAGAGAAGCTAGGGTTGGCTTTAGCTTCTTATTTTGACAGAGGCAGAGAGCAAGAGAGGAGGAGATCCCATTACAAATATATATTATATGATTAAGTATGAAATTAATTAATCTGAATGCATGTGAGGAAGGTAATGGTGAATTAATTAACCACGTCAAACAGTCCCCCGACTCAGGTTTTGTAATTTCTGCCTTTCTGGTCACATGGCACATCCCTTATTCTACTCATAAATTACTACGTAGTACGTACTGTATCCTATGTTCTTCACAATCTCTATAAGATGTGGTAACTCTTTTGAGTTAGGGATGTTTAGATTTATATGGAGTAGTTGTATTGAATTAATATCTGTGACAATCGTGACAATCTTTTCGATACGAGTCCATACATATAAAATTCATCAAAATAGGACATCGTTTGACCCCTGAAAACCCCAAAATACGAAACCCTCGCAGATTGCAAACCACGCCGCCGCAATACAAGACTATAGACGATCAAGATGACGTGTTCCGAACTATTCGAGTTCAGAGACGCAGCACAAGGTCTTCTTTTTTAAGTTCTTTACACGTTTTTCCATGTGTTGTACTTGTTTCATTTTGGAGCGTCACATACTACTTTTTTCACGTGTTGTTTAATTTTTAATAGTCACAAGATAGAAGAATATTTTTATTGAATTGATCTTTATAAAAAAATTCTACTAGAATTTTTTTTTTACCTGTGTTGTGTAGAATGTTGAGCTAATGTATATATTTTGTTTGTGTATTCTTGATCTTTGATGCGAATAGTGCTAAGATGATTATTAGCTTTGATTGTGTATACGTTTGATTAGAATTATGTTAAACTAGGGGAAGGTTCCCGCGCTTCGCGCGGGTCTTATTTTTTGATGTGTATTCATGTTTTCATTAGCTTCTTTTTGTTTAATTAGATAGAAATATTTTTACTACGCGTGAGATAAGATATGTTTTTTATTTTAAAAGTAATATTAAGACTATGTATCAAAGTGTATAATTATTTTTTTAAATTTTGCATTTATAGGTAATAAAGGTGAATATTTATTTCAAATGTGTGAAGCTATGAAAATGTTGTTTATATATTGCGTTATTTATATTTTTCAACTATATATGATTTTGGATTAATTCTTCTTAGTATAATTTACGAAAGAATTGCTTTTTATTTATTTATAATAATTACATGTTATTTGAAAAGCGACATATATATAAATGTTGAAGTTATATGTTTTTAAACACCATTTATATAATTAAACCGAAGTTCGAATCGATTAGGATAAAAGTTCTCCTTTATTTTTTATGAAAAAGAAAATAATCATTTTGCAAAGTGTAAGTTTTAACTAAATCTTTATATATTTAAGTTTTTATGGATCTTAAATCTTGATCCATCAATCTATAATGTATAAAAACCACCAAATAAAAGATTGCAATTGAATTGATAAGTGTGAATTAACCAATCAAAATGTAGAGAATTTAATGCTATGTCTTTAATTTTCACTCTGCGCGATTTTTATATTATACTCCGTATTAGATTAGATTAGATTAGATTCTTATCCGATCAAAAAAATTTTTAGCCGAATAGGCGTCACTATTAGGGATGGCTCCCGGTTCGGACCGGTTCCGGTTCCGGTTCGGAACCGGCGGTTCCGGTTCCGGTTCCGGTCCGGTCCGGTTCAATCCGGTTCCGGTCCGGTTCCGGTCCGGTTCCGGTCCGGTTCCGGTCCGGTTCCGGTCCGGTTCCGGTCCGGTTCCGGTTCATACCGGTTCACCCGGTTCGGTCCGGTTCGGACCGGTTTTTTAAAAAAAAAAAAATTTTAAAAAAAAATAAATAAAAAAATAAAAAAATAATTTTTAAACTTAAAAAAAATAATTATAAAAAAACGCTATTAAAAAAGAATGTTTTGTCATTGTTTTTAAGTTTAAAAATTATGTTTAAAAAACTTAAAAAAAATGATTATAAAAAAACGCTATTAAAAAAGAATGTTTTGTCATTGTTTTTAAGTTTTTTAAATTAAATATGAAGGAACAAAAAAATTAAAAAAAAATGGGCTTGCACTTAACAGTGACTTACTTGTTAAGTTGCCTACGTATCCTCTCGGGTTAGAGGAATCAAAGCCCACGTAGTTCTTTACCTTTTTTCAAAACCCGTTACCTAAGTCGAATCTTCGGCGGATGAATCGGTGCGTATCGTAGTAGAATCTCCAATCCACTCGTCTTCCGATGACTCGTTAATGTTACGTTGTTGCCTCATTGCGGCTCTCTTCCAATCGCAAACACAACATTGCGCCTCCAATGACTCCGGTGCCAAATTTGATCTCTTCCTCGTTAAAGTGTTGCCTCCTGCACTAAAAGTTTGTTCCACCGCCACGGTTGAAGCGGGGACGGCAAGAACTTGAGCCGCAATCTTCGCAAGCGTTGGAAACATGCTCCTATGATCCTCCCACCACTTCAAAACATCTAAAGCTTCACAACTAACAAACTCAAAGTTGGTGTTAAGATAGTTATCAATTTCCGCATTCGTGTTTGTAACTCTTGGTCTTTTACTAAAATACTTAGCTCCAAAGGCCCCCAAGCTACTAGAGCTCGAAGAAGCCGGAGGTAATTGTGAAGGAGTCGGAGAATCCGAAAAATGAGTAAATAAAGTTTCAATGTATGTTCTAGTTCTAGAAACCATACCTAAAATATCCTCTAGTTCACCGTCGGCTAAAATATATCCATAATAGTCATCTAAAAGAGCGTGTAAAACTCCTAATTTAAGTCTAGGATCTAAAACACAAGCAACAAGAAAACAATCGGGAATATATCTATAGTATTGCAACCACTTACTCCTCATGCTTGCAACGGATTCCTCAATGCCGGGAATTTTAGCTCCCTCACTTAAACCAGCCATAACATTACAAGCTTCCAAGACAAAAACATTACTACTTGGTATATAAACATGACTAAATCTCTTTGTTGCATCACTAAAACATTTTAAAAACGTTGCAATACTTTGACATATTTCCCAACCTGATTCGCTAAAATAGAAAGTAGAGCCAGAAAGGTTTTGAGAAACAAAAGACGTTAAAACTTGTCTATATTCTATACATTCACATAGTAATATGTAAGTAGAGTTCCATCGGGTACCCACATCTTTTGAAAAACGTTTTGGGTGCACCCCGTTAGTTTTACAAAAGGTCATCCAATCTCTTGTAACTTTAGGATGCCCCCAAATATACTTAATAACGTTCTTAATTGGCTCAAAATGAAAACTCATAGCACGTAAACCATCTTGAACACATAAGTTTAAAATATGACAAGCACATCGAATATGAAAAAATCTCCCACCAAATAAAGGTTGACACATTTCTTGTAAATCTCTAATAGATGCGGTGTTAGCAGATGCATTGTCGAATCCAATTGAAAAAACTCTATTAAGTAGTCTATATTCTTCTAAAATTGTACGAATCATCATAGCAATATTTTGTGCGGTATGTGAATCATCAAAGACTCTAAATGCCAATAAACGTTTTTGCATTGTAAAATGATGATCTACAAAATGACATGTAACACCCATGTAAGAATGGGTTTGAGTATTATCACTCCATATATCACTACAAATAGAAACATTCATATCATTTTGCGAAAAATAAGAAACTAATTCGTGCTTGTGTCTTTTATAAGCCTTAATTACGTTTTTCTTAATCACTTTCCTAGATACGGATTTAAAAGCGGGTTGTGTATGCTCTTTAATATACTCATTAAATCCTACATTTTCACTAAATCGAAATGCTAAATGATCAACACAAATAGCTTCGGCTAATGCTACACTATTAGCTTCATGATCAAAATGAAATAAAGGGTTACCGCTAGTAGAAGATGCAAATCCGCCGGAAATTTGCGTTTGTCCCCCTAGCATTCCCATCTCGGCGACGTGTCTGTGCTCCATGTGTCGTTGAAGGGTTCCATATCCTCCACTTTTCTTCCATTGGAATGTCGCCTCGCAAAAGTTACAAGAAACAATAATTAGTCCGGGATCATAATCCTCGGCCTCGAGTTCCTCGATACCGGGTTCTAATTTAGTAAACCACTTTGTAAAAACAGGAGATGTTAGTTTCCGGGATTGGTTCCCGGAGGACCCGGGAACGGTCCTCCCCCCCCTACCCCTAGCCGGCCTCGAACCGCTAGCTTGCCCTTGAGGCCTAGCGGTCCTACCCCTAGCGGAGGACCTAACTTGGGAGGTGGGAGTGGGAGTGGGAGAAGTGACATTATCACTCTCTTGGGTGTCAAAATGATCCGCCATAATATGATTAAGAACAATTAAATAATATGATTAAAAGCAATTAAAAACAATTAAAACAATAAAACTTAGAACAATATAATAATGTGATTAAAAATGTAAAAGCAATAAAATATTGAAAGACAAATGCTAATTAAAAGGAAGATTAAGAAAGGAAGAGATTAAGAGAGATTGTTGATGGAATTTGAGAGATTATGAGATTGAGATTTGAGAAAGAGAAGAGAGATTGTTGTTGTTGGATGTGTGATTTGAAGATTGTATGGTATGGTATTTATACATAGTTTCTATTTGACGCCCACCCTTTTTGCTATTTACCGCCCAGGTCATCCGTGCGTCACGCATGGATTTATTCCGTGCGTGACGCACGGATTGCACATTCCAGAAAACGCATGGATTGTATCCATGCGTGACGCACGGATTAATTCCATGCGTGACGCACGGATACAATCCATGCGTGACGCACGTATTTGCATATATGAAACTTCTAACTTTCAATGTATTCAATGTATTTCTAGTTAAGTGTGCAAAGAAACACATTTTTAGTGTCTTTTTTAAGGCGATAAAGCCCAATTCGACAAAAACGTCATCGAAACTTTATCGAAATGGAATGAAACTTTGTTTCAATCCTTATAATGTCTATTTGATCATGTGTGTAACTTGAAAATCAAATTTAGACCTTTGTAAGTGAAACATAGTTTGAAAACCGAACAAAGTCGCAATATGTATGGCGTACCATATACAATTTGAAATATAATAAGGTTGAACATTCGTCAACATAACAACAATATAAGCATTCTAAATATAAAAATAAGATTTTGCAACATAAAACCATGCGTCACGCATGGAATTAATCCACACACGACGCATGGTTTTACACCATACGTGACGCATGGATTTTCATATGTTTTTTTGTTGCTTATATGATTCATGTCAATGTATTCAATGTATTTTTAGTTATGGCACACAAAATAATTCATGGTCCGTGTTGTTTTTAAAGGCTTTAAAACCACAATTCGCCATAACGTCGTCGAAACATCATCGGAATGGAATGAAACTTGTTTACAATGCTTATTAGAGATATTTAACCATGTCCGTAACTTTGCATCAAAACCTTTTGCTTTTAGAGTAACACGCTCTTTGTAAAACATCAAACTACTCACCACAAGCTTAACTTGTTGCAATATATATGGTCGTAACATTGATGTTCACGTATGTTTGAAAAATTTATACAAAAATGTGTTATAAGGCATATAAAGTCCCAATAAAGTCTCACACATACAAAACGGGATTCGAAACTATGCCAAAATGCTAAAACCACTAAAAACGCCTTAAATGGACTTAAGGCGGTTTTTGGCGAAACGACACACGAACGATGTCCGAATGTAATGAAACTTGTTTTCAGTGGCTATTATGGATATTTAACCATGTGGGTAACTCCCAACCACAACTTCTAACTTTTAAAGTACCGCCTCCTTTGTAAAAAACATACTAGTCGTAACTCTCTAACTTGTCGCAATATGTATATTCTACAACATTGACGGTGATTATTGTTGAAAATACTATACAACATACTCTTATTAGGGATATTCAGTAGAAAAGAGGTCTCGCTCACACGAAATGAGGCACGTAAACGCTAAAACCACTAAAAACGCCTTAAATGGACTTAAGGCGGTTTTTGGCGAAACGACACTCAAACGATGTCCGAATGTAATGAAACTTGTTTTCAATGCCTATTAGGGATATTTAACCATGTGGGTAACTCCCAATAACACCTATTAACTTGTAAAGTAGCATATCCTTTGTTTGGACTTCTTACGTGGCCTAAATGTCCAACATTTGACAATATGTAATTTTATTTTGATTGGAAATCATGCAAACATCAGTGTTACTAAGAATCAAAGGGATCATGTGCCATTTTGTGCGTCACGCATGGAAGAGAACCGTGCGTCACGTATGGATTATATCCATGCGTGACGCACTGTTTTTCTTTTCAGAACTCATGTCAGCACGTATTAGTTGTATGACTAAACATGTTGATATGTGAATTTATGTTGATTTATGATATTTGAAATGTGAAACCTAGTTTGAAAGTGAAACGAGTCGACATGTTTTAAAATACCTACGAAATAGACACTCTTAAGAAAAAACAAGTAGTTCTTGCAACACAATAAGGTTCAACACTTCAAAGGTGCAACACAATAAGGTTCAACATAATAAGGTTCAATCTTCAAAGGTGCAACACAATAAGGTTCAACATAATAAGGTTCAACATAATAAGTAGATCTAACGACGAGGGTTGAACGGCTTGAAGAGGTTCCTGTATTCTCGTGCGGTCATCCTTGGTCTAGTGGATGGTTCCCCTCTCTCCCTTTGACGTTCTTGTCTCTCCCGTTCACGTCGCTCACGTTCACGTCTCTCCCGTTCACGTCTCTCCCGTTCAAGCATATCAAAGTTGTCTGCCACGCTAGACGCCGTACTAATATCGGAAATATCAGATTCTTGATCGGAATAGGACATCTGTATAATCAGAAACATAACCAAATTATAGTTACATAATCAATTAACTTCTGCATGTTGAAAATGTTGAATGTGGCAATTCCACGCGTGACGCATGGTCACTAACCATGCGTCACGCATGGTTATATTCCATGCGTCACGCATGGAATTGCCACTTCCAGAACTTCAGTACTGCTTTCTAATATATTCTCAAACCCTAATCTCAACATTTTTTTTCTGAAATTCAACAGTTTGTCAATAATTTGATTAAAACCACACCATATCAAATTTCAACACCCTCATTTATAACCCTAATTCACAAAACCCAAATTCAGTATCAAAATCCTAATTACACTATCTACACATGAAAATATCAAATTCAACAAGAAACTATCAACAAAGTACACAATCCATTCATATATTACAAGTTTAATCTCTTCTAATCAAAGTATAACATACACATTGGATCTACATATGTAAATATTATCAAAACAACATCAAAACCTCATATATACATCAATACCATACCATAACAATGAAATCTTAATGTTTACATACCTTATATGTAGAAAGATGATGAAAATGGGGTAAATCCGTGCGTGATAGAGCTTCAGCCGCCTTCAAGAGAATGAGGAAGAGAACAAAATGGTAGGGTTTCGATGTTGGGCCTTTTATAGGCAAAAAAATCCATGCGTCACGTATGGAATGTGACCATGCGTCACGCATGGTTTGTATCCATACGTGACGCATGGATTTCAATGTATATGTTTTTGCTTATGTAATAAATTTCAATGTATTCAATGTATTTGTAGTTATGTCACGCAAAATAATTCATTTGTCGTGTTGTTGTTAACGGCTTTAAAACCACAATTCGCCATAACGTCGTCGAAAATTCATCGGAATGCAATGAAACTTGTTTACAATGCCTATTAGAGATATTTAACCATGTCGGTAACTTTGCATCAAAACCTTTTGCTTTTAGAGTAACGCCCTCTTTGTAAAACATCAAACTACTCATCACAAGCTTAACTTGTTGCATTATATATGGTCGCAACATTGATCTTTTTGTATGTTTGAAAAATTTATACACAATTGTGTTATAAGACATATAAAGTCCCAATAAGGTCTCACACATACAAAACGGGACTCAAAACTATGCGTAAACGCTAAAAGGCCTAAAAAGGCCATAATGGACTTAAGGCCCAAATCAGCCAAACGACCCTCGAACGATGTCCGAATGGAATGAAACTTGTTTTCAATGACTATGATGGATATTTAACCATGTGGGTAACTCCCAATGACAACTTCTAACTTTTACAGTACCACCTCCTTTGTAAAAAACAAACTAGTCGTATTTCTCTAACTTGTCGCAATATGTATATTCTACAACATTGACGTTGATTATTGTTGAAACTACTATACAAATTACTCTTATTAGGGATATTAAGTAGCAACAAGGTCTTGCACACACGAAATGAGGCACGTAAACGCTAAAAGGCCTAAAAAGGCCTTAAATGGACTTGAGGCCCAATTTGACGAAACGACACTCAAACGATGTCCGAATGGAATGAAACTTGTTTTCAATGCCTATTAGGGATATTTAACCATGTGGGTAACTCCCAATAACAACTATTAACTTGTAAAGTAGCATATCCTTTGTTTGGACTTCTTACGTGGCCTAAATGTCCAACCTTTGACAATATGTAATTTTATTTTGATTGGAAATCATGCACACATCAGTGTTACTAAGAATCAAAGGGATCATGTGCCATTTTGTGCGTCACGCATGGAATAGAACCACACGTCACGCATGGTTGAAAACCACACGTCACGCATGGTTCCAAACCACACGTGACGCACGGATTTTCTTTTCAGAACTCATGCAGCAAGCACGTCTTGTCTCACCTACTGTAATAACTCCATTAATTTTTTTTACCATTTCCGTAACACCTACATTAACCCCTATTATCTTCCTTTCTTTCCATATTTCAAATGTCAAAACCCTTTTAACTCCATTGTTGAACATTCTTGAGAGCAAAACACACCATTTTATCCCAAAAAAGCTCTTTCTATATGGAGAATGAAGAGGAATGCACCAATGAAAGAGGTGGAGAAGCACCATTTTCAAGTTACAATCTTAATAAGGTAACATTTCTTGTTCATAATATTAATTTTTAAGGTGTTGACTTCTTTTAGGGTTTGATTTAGTTAGGTTTAATGGATTTCAAATGTTCAAGGTATTAGTTGTATGACTAAAGATGTTGATTTGTGATTTTTTGTTTACTTTAGTGATTATGATGTTTGAAAAGTATTATAATATTAGTTTTTAAGGTGTTGACTTGTTTTAGGGGTTTGACTTGTTGGGTTTTTATGGACTTTACATGTTAAAGGTATTAGTTGTATGACAAAAGATGTTGACTTTTGAATTTATGATGTATGATGTTTGAAATGTTAATGAAACATATTGTGGTTAACAGAATCATACGAACCATGACAAAAGATGAATGAAACTGCATGTTGTATTTCTATGCGTCACGTATGGAGTGGATCCATGCGTCACGCATGGGTTGTAACCATGCGTGACGCATGGAATGGATCCACACGTGACGTATGGATTTGCCATACAGAAGCTTAACTGGTTTGTTATCTGTGTGTTTGTGCATAGATGAACTTTTCTGTGTTTACTGGATTAGACAAGATTACTCTTAATGACTGCCCACCTCCGTCATACCTCGACTACATACCTTCGTTTGATTTGGGCATTGATTTGACAACATGGGAGCAACCGCAATCACAGTTTGGTGATATCAACACTGGATCTTTTGGAACCGGTTACGGTTTGTCGCAATGGCCTTCGCATTTGATGAGGCCACTTTCAGACACAAGTAGCTTAAATGTGTTTCGTCCTTTGCGTACTGCACCAGAATTTGATATTGAAGTTCAAGAAGAACAATATGTCTCTGTTGATTACTCAGAGTTGTTTGCAAATGACTTGGTATTCCCCTCTAGACAACAGGGAGTGGATTGGGCCGTTAACATTGCACAAGCCAACAACTTTTGCATAGTCAATGGAAGGAGTAGAGCACCTACCGAAACAAAATCTGGAAAACTTCAGCTTATCTGTGATAGAGGACGAGTGAATTACTCAAAAGCTAAGGGAGTGAGGAAAAACATCAAGACGAAAAAATGTAGATGTTGGTTCGAATTAAAACTTCTAGAGGAGCATAGAGGGGCTTGGAAACTTACTGTAATGTTAGGTACCCACAACCATCCTATTGGTAGTAGCTTGTTTGGGAATGCGTTTGCAGGCAGATTGACGCCTGATGAAGTGTGTACAGTAGTTGAAATGACCAGGGCTCATTGTAAACCAAATGAGATTTACACTATGCTCAACAAGTCTCCAAAGAACCTTACAAAAAAAAAACAAGTATACAATTTGATGGCCAAGACGAGGATCGAAAACAGGGAAGGAAGAACTGTTATCCAAGAGTTTTTCTACAAATGCAAACAGAGCGACTATTTCATGGAGTATAGGACAAGCAAAGATGATGCATCTATGATTGGTGATATGTTCTTTGCGTCCCCTGAATCAATGAAGCTCTTGAAATCATTTCCCTATGTACTTATAATGGACTCCACATATGCCACAATCAAGTAAGTTTTGTGTGATTATTGACCATTACATATGATTTTCCATAACATTGCAATAATATTATTTCAAATTATTTATTTACAGGTACAAAATGCCATTTTTCGAGATTGTTGGAATCACGTCTACATGGAGGAACTTTGTAGTTTGTGGGGCATTTCTTGAGGGCGAGACTAAAGAGCATTATTTGTGGGCAATGCAACAACTTCAAGAGATGTATAGAAGAATTGGAGCAACGCCCACTTGCATTGTCACCGACCGTGAACAAGCTTTAATGAGTGCAACGGATCTTCTTTTTCCAACTGCAAAGTTTCTTCTATGTAGACGACATATAAGGAAAAACATAGAGGCCAAAGCTTCCCTCGAAATGAGATCGAAACTAAAGGGAAAAAACTTATCCAACGACTACTACAACTTGTTCGAGGAAACCACCGTAGAAGGATATGAAAAAAAGTTGGATACTATAGAGAGAGATTGGAACGCGCATATTCCCGTACTGCAATATGTTAGAGACAGTTGGCTTGGTCCTTTCAAAGAAAGATGTGTGTCGGCATGGACGGATGACGTGTTTACTCTTGGAAGCAACACGACAAACAGGTAATTTATCTATAATTGCACTTACACAACTATATTCAGTTTTCTGTGAATTTAAACAGTTTCTGTAAACTGCACATTTATACGTCACGCACGGATTGGTTCCATGCGTCACGCACGGATGTGTTTCATGCGTCACGTATGGATGTGCAGTTTACAGAAACTTTTGATGCACATTCCTGTTTGAACACCTTAATAAAAATGCAGAGTGGAAGGAGCGCATTCCTGTTTGAAGTCATATTTGAGTGGTGGACAAGGTAGGCTCGACACAGTGTTTGAGGAATACAGTGACATGGCACGAAACCAGCTGAAAGAGATATTGGGTTCATTTAACGAGAGTCTAACAAAGACGTTTAGACTTGTTCACCAAACATCTTTGTTTGTACATTTGAAGTGCAAAGTTTCGTACAAGGCAATGGAGCTCTTGATTAAAGAATACGACAAAGGTGTACAAGGCATGTACAATGCACAATATTGCGATTGTGCAACCAAGGTCAGAGACGGGATGCTGTGTGTCCATGACCTTGCGACTTGTGTGAAGAAACAAATGCCAATTCAGCCCGTGTCTTTGCATCCTTTTTGGAGTACGTTGTCTTTGGAAGAAGTGGATACACAGTGTCATCTTGAAACTAAGAAAAACGTGGCAAGACGTTTATTTGATGAATTTTATGAAGAAACATGGAACACCTTGTCACCACATGATCAAGAGAAGTGTATTGAATCTGTCAGAAAGATAGCTAAAGTGGATACACCTCTCAAAGAGCCGCCTATTTCGAAACACACCGGTGGTCGTCCCCAAGGAGCTCCTAACAAAGTGCCTAGATCTACACAAAGAAAGAAGTCAGCATGGGAATACACCGACCAAGAGATGAGGTCTAGAGCTTTGGAAGAAACACCTCCCAAGAAGCAAAGGGTTCCTAAACCCTTTGGTGCACCTCCCGCTCCACAAAAAATGTATGCGCCTTCTAAGTACATTAGAAAGATACCAATGTGCATGAGACCATATGTGGAGGGGTGGTTTGACATCAGAGCCGATGGAAACTGCGGGTTTAGATCTATTTCTATGGAAACAGGTGAACGATATTATCTTCACTCTAATGTACACTTTATCCAAAATATTCCGTCACTCAATCTGTTTTTGAGAGTCATGTAACAGGTGGGACCCAAGAGCATTGGAAGTTCATACGAGAAGAGATGATACGAAAGGCTAAAGAGATTTGGCATTTACTTAAAGGCACGTGGATTGGTGGAGAAGTAAATCCAACATTGGAGTCCGCTATACATCAACTTACATGGGAAAGCGATTACTACCCAGCTCCAAGGGATAAGTGGCTTACCGTACCAGAAATGGCATGTTTGGTGGCTTCGGCATGTAATTGTGTCTTTGTGTGTCTAGGCGAGCAAATTAAACAGACATTCCTACCTCTTAGACTTCCGACTTGGTATGGTCAACCTGGAGCCAAGATGCAAGTTGTTTGCCTATTACTACTCACACAGGAAGAACATTTCATCCCGGTATGTTTTTTTCAATTGCTATTTACCTAGTGCATTACATGTAAATTTAATTATGCAATTCCGTAAAATCTATCTCAGATTCGCCTGAAGGATGGATGTCCACTACCACCTGTTTATAATCTTTGGGAGCGTAATTGTGAAGAATCTGCTGCGGCCTTGTATGACGAAGTGTGGCAAAGATGTGGGGCTTACACCCCCCCGAAAAGAGGAGGACATCAATCGTCCAAACAAAGCATCACAATTCCAGACGATGATGAAAACGATTACTAGTTCAAGAGTTATTGTCAGTCATGACAATGTTGTAATGTGTATTTTATTTCGAGTTTCGAATGACCTTCTAATGTTGTAAGGTTGTATCTTTTGATGCACATTTCAGTCTTTATGTGGTATTTCTGGGTTACATTTCACGTGAAACAGGTGCTTTGCATCTGAAATGGAATTTCTGCATTCTGTAGGAAAAAAGCAATTCCATGCGTCACGCATGGAGTCAATCCATGCGTCACGCATGGTTCGTGTCCATGCGTCACGCATGGAATTGCATTTTTCCTACAGAATGCAGAAATTCCATTTCAGCTTGACTTGTCAATAGCAACACTTCCGAATTGTTGGCTCAAAAGGAGACATATGAGTTGTCTTGTCAAAAGGAGACATGTGAGTTTTCTTGTCAAAAGGAGACATATGAGTTGTCTTGTCAAAAGGAGACATATGAGTTGTCTTGTCAAAAGGAGACATATGAGTAGTCTTATGAAAAGGAGACATCAGAATTACAACATAAAACAGATATATTACAACATAAAACAGATACGTTTCAACAAAAAACCGATACATTACAAAATAAAACAGATTCATTACAGCATAAAAAAGACTCATTCTTGAAACGTAAATTAAAACGAACATAACAAAGACAAAACACCAAGACACTTCACATTACATCTTAAAAGGAACGAAATACTAAGACCACTACGCATCGTCAGAATCGGCTGGTTTCTCTTCAAAATCCTCATAGAGCTCCTTCACCCACCATTTAGCCGTTTCCAAATCTTTCTCTTCGTTAAAGATTCCCAGTTTCGCTGCCATAGTTCGGTTTTCCTCCAACAATTTCGTCATAACACGGAGATGATGACGGTCATACTCAGGATCAAGAAACACCCACCTGAAGTTACATTGGCATGTAAAAAACCTTCGGCCATACTGGTCTGGTCTCATCTTGTCATTAGCGCTGAAAACCGTGATAGACTTCCTACACCTCTTATTTGGACACTGAATGGTGCTGCCTTCTTGTGGTATTGAAGATGATGATGAGGATGATGCCATGTTGGTTTCCAATCTGTAATACAATGTAAGAAAACAAGTGAGAAAGTAAGGAATAAGATGTGGAATATGGAGCTTCAAAGAAGAACTTCAAGAATCAACTTACAGGCTGAGGGAGTGAAAAGGAGAGATTAATGAGTGGAAATGGTATGCTGAGGGAGTCAATTTATAGGCGTAGGTTAACAATTCCATGCGTCACGCATGGAATGCATCCGTGCGTGACGCATCGAATGCATCTGTGCGTGACGCATGGTTCGACATTTGACTAACAGAATGCAGATTTATGTCTTGTGCACCCTAAACAAATAATCCAACAAATTCAACAACGCTAATCAGAATTGAAAAGTTCAAACACAAAACAACCTTAACAAACAATCCAACAACATCAATCCAACAACGTCATAGTTTCCTTACGAAAAACGGACAATCCTGAAAATCTGAAAACAAACAGTTCATAAAAAACAATCGAACCCAATCCAACAAGATCACCACCGATGTTGTTGATACATAGTTGTCCACGGCTCAATATCTTGAAGGACCTCGGTTATGGCTCCATGCATTGCAGAAACATCATAGGGATCAGGCAAGGTTGCATATGGTGACAAGTGATCGTAGACCCTGTCAAAAACCTACAAATAAAAATAAATATTGAAATAAGCTATTTGCATAATGTTTACCTTAAATCAAACTTAAAGAAAAATCAAGATCTCAAGTTACATGAGATAAATGTATTACCTGCTGTGCTTCCAAGCTAGCGTGTCTGCCGGGTATCAGAAATCGATGAGTGCGGGGGATGTACCACATAAGATACTCCGGAGCTTCTTCAAAACCTGTCTGCGCAGGTGGTCCCATCTGCTCTAGGGTCGCCCTGTGGATATCCATCCCCTCCCAACTCCACGCCATTCTATCATAATTCACCACATATGACCTAGGGCTGATGAGCCTATGGGCTCTAAGGGGTGAAATTGGAGGCCTGGGAATCATCTGCACCCTACCAAACTGCCTAGGCGACCTATCGGGATGGTGGGGCTCGGTTATGTCCATGCAGCTCAGCACCCCGAAAAAAAGAGCAGGAGCATAGGCAGGATCACTGAAGTCGATTTCACCATACGGGTTCCAATTAACCTAAAAACATTATCAACGTCTTCCATTACTCAAACAGTAATTTCATTAAAGGTCCAAGCAAAGATGATGAAAAAAAGTCCTCAGTTTTTTTTGCAATTCCATGCGTGACGCATGGATTTGATTCGTGCGTGACGCATGACACAGATCCGTGCGTGACGCATGACACAAATCCATGCGTGACGCATGGAATTGCAAAAAAACTGAGGCTTAAAAATGTAAACAAAATGCAACACAAATACCTGATCCGCCCTCATTGCATCTAGTTCAGCTCTGTAGTTTCGTGCTTCAGGGTCGTAGTTCGGCAACGCTTCCTCTGGTAGAAACCGAAACGCATAAGGATGATCAACTGACCAACCAGGATTACGCCGAACACCAGCTGCTAAGGATGGGAAGTATGTGTATATCCAACCCTACCATTTAAAAAATATAGTTAGCATTAAAACCATAGAAATAAGTTATGATTGCTAAAAAATGTAGTTCCTAAATAATTAAAAACTTACTTGAAGGAGAGTGAAACAAAATGAGATCAAACCACAATTTTCGCGTGTAGCGATGCCCATTTGGCGATAGAAATATGCTAGCGCCGCAGATCCCCAAGAAATACTTCTTGCCTCTTCAACACTCCCTAGAAATGCACCAAATCTCATCGGGAGCTTATGTTGTGACTTGTCAGTGAAGATTGTGGAAGCCAGCAAGTGGAATATATATCCCATTCCATGAACTACGGGATCATTTAGGCCCTCAATGTGCGCCTTAAACTTTTTCGCGCTCATCCAATAACTATCGAGCTGTTCAATTTGAAGATGAAAATTTTGCCGTCCCTTTTCACCAAAAAAGTTCTTGTTCGTAGTTCTCCCGACTGAAGCGGTGGGGTCGGTCACCATAGCTTTCCCGTGAATAGGAAGCAACAGCAGCTTCTTGATGTCGAGCAACGTCACTGTCATCTCACCAAATGGCATGTGGAAGCTATTTGTTTCAGGATGCCACCTTTCTATAAAGGCGCAGATGAGCGGATAATCAATCACATCGTACATCAATACCCTGAGATGAGTCAGCTCCGTTGCAATTGCGTGATTACCCCATGACAAGTCAGAATTAAGTTCCCAATCTTTCAGCTGGGATTGTCTTGTCTGGTAAGGGAGTACGCCTCTATCCTGTAAATTGATTACGTAACACAAATAATTTTAATAACGCATAAATTTTTTCCAGAAACTGCAGAATACAGAAACTGCATAAATTTGGTTAAGGTGCAATGTACAGAATGCAGAAAGCAGTTTCTGCATTCTGTGTAATGCAAATCCATGCGTCACGCATGGACATGAACCATGCGTGACGCATGGACATGAACCATGCGTCACGCATGGATTTGCATTACACAGAATGCAGAAAATTATGTACAGCACACCTTAACCAAATTTTCAACAAAACTACAAATATTTCAACAAATAATCCATTTGGTTAATCAAATCAATTCATACATTAACAAATTTATTATCACAAATTCTATAAACCAAATAAGTTATGATAAGTATTGAATCTATAAACCAAATTCTAATTACATACCTTTCCTTTTTGCACAAAAAAGGCTGTATGAGCTTCAAAGCTTATGAGCAGCTCCGGAATTTGTGGACCTCCAGGAGTACCCCCCTCTAACTGAGGGACGTATATGTTTTTGACCGGAGGTTGTCGTCGTCGTCGTCTTCTGGGTTGTTCCTCCTGCTCCTCTTGCTCTTCCGCTTCTTCATGTTCTTCATGAACATTCCCATAGGTCCGATCCTCTTCCTGACCCTGTTCCTCATGCTCCTGCTCATAATCAGAATCAGAATCACCATTGGCACCCCCAGCTGATGGCCCTGCACTGCTACAAGCAACCAGTGCGTACTGGTCATCACCCGTCTGAGGGTTCTGAAAGTGATGAGAACCAGTAGCTTGCCTCATCATCTCCACAAATGATTGGTCATGTTGTGGATAGCCCGGATAGCCTGAAAACTGTGTTTGTTGTGGAAACATAGTTTGATGTGGGATCAGAATGGGGGTGCCAGGAAAGTAATGAGGGGAACCCTGGGGATCGAAACCTGCAGCAGACAAAGCTAGCTGTTGCTGTTGTTGTTGTTGGTGGTGTTGTTGTTGTTGTTGTTGTTGTTGTTGTTGTTGCTGTTGTATCTCATCAGAAAACTCTAAACGACGAGGAGGCGATTCTTGTCTATTCTTCTTCTTCCTTTGTTTTGGAACTACGGGATCTTTTTTCTTCAGATCTCTGTTTCTTTGACGAGTATCCCGTCCAGGTCGACGACCACCATCCATATCTACATCATAAAATGTGCAATTCCACAAAATTAACCAGTTTACTGAATTTAATCAGCATATCATCAAAAACTCAATCAGCATATCATCAAATACAATCTGAAACTGCAGAACACAGTTTCTGGAATGTGCAATTCCATGCGTGACGCATGGCTTCAATCCATGCGTCACGCATGGTTGCAATCCATGCGTGACGCATGGAATTGCACATTCCAGGGTTGTGTTCTGCAGTTTTTCCATGGCTTTCAAACCCTAATCTCAACACTTTTTTCAAAATTATAACAGTTTTTCAATAATTTCATTAAAACCATACCCAATTCAACAACCTAATTCATAACCCTAATTCACAAAACCCTAATTCAATATCAAAACCCTAATAAACTATATACACATGAAAATATCAAATTTGTCAATAAATTATCAACAAAGTACACAATCCATTCATATATTACAAGTTTAATCATTTCTAATCAACTAATTAACATACACATTGGATTTTGAAGTAAATATCATCAAAACAACATGAAAACCTCATATATACATCAATACCATACCATAACAATGAAATCTTAATGTTTACATACCTTATATGTAGAAAGATGATGAAAAATGTTGAAAATTGGGTAAAACCGTGCGTGATATAGCTTCAGCCGCCGTGAGGTATGTTGGGGAAGATAACAAAATGGTAGGGTTTGATGTTTTTGGGCTTTTATAGGAAAAAAATCCATGCGTGACGCATGGTTTGTGTCCATGCGTCACGCATGGTTTGGTTCTGTGCGTGGCGTATGGATTAAAACCATGCGTCACGCACGGATATAATCCATGCGTGACGCACGGAGCCTGGGCGGTAAATAGCAAAAGGGGTGGGCGTTAAATAGTAAGGGCCTATTTATAGGGGTTGGATATGGATTTTTTAATATTTAAAAATGTATTTTTTTATTTTTTTTTAATTTCCTAACGGCTCCTAGCCGTTAGGACCGCCGGTTAACCGGCGGTTCGGCCGGTTAACCGGCAACGGCTAGTTTACTAGCCGTTATAACCGGCGGTTAACCGGTTTTCCCGGTTAACCGCCGGTTTTGTATTTTTTTTTAAAATTTTTTTAACCGGCGGTTAACCGGTTTAACCGGTTAACCGCCGGTTTATTTTAACATTTTTTTTTTAAAAACCGCCGGTTAACCGGCGGTTAAAAAAAAATTAAAAAAAAAAATAAAAAACCGGCGGTTAACCGCCGGTTCGGAAATTGTAATTTCCCGAACCGGAACCGGACCGGGTCAAAACCGGTTCCTACCGGTTCCGGTTCGAACCGCCGGTCCGGTCCCGGTCCAGCCATCTCTAGTCACTATATTCACCCATGTTCGATTCCTCGCATTGGTGTGTACAGTGTACCAGTGGCAGAGTCAACAACAATGTTAAAGGGGTTAAAAAATCGACTTATGTGTGTCTGCACAACATTATTAATAATTAATAATTAAAAACTCTAATAATCTAGTATACTTTAATAGAAAAAAGTTCCAGGAAGAACAAAGCTTAACGTAGGAAAAACAAAGTTTTCGGGTTCACAGATAACAAGGTAATGTTCATAATCTGAGTGATAATGTTCATAATCTGAGCGGTAATGTTCTTAGTTATTTTGAAAAAAAAAACAAAAAAAACAAAAAAAAACAAAGTTTGCACTTGCAGTAATTACAAGTATGTCACCGCGTCCCTGACTGAAAACGTTAAAAAACAATTATGGCCCAGATTATGAACATTACCATCCAGAATATGAACATTGACGTGTAATCTGTGAATGTGATCTGTTCGTTTTTTCTACGTTAAGAGTAATTTGCACCCGAACTTTCCTCTACTTTAATAATCTATTAAAGTAAACCTCCAATTTTACCACCCGGATTTCGTATTGAATTCTCCCATCAAGTCGTCGTTACTCTTCTGTATATTGTATTTCGCCGTTACTCATGGTTATTGTCAATTTGTAATTGAACCAATCAATTTGCTATTTTTATCACTTCTATTTTTCGTTTATTTTTGTGTTAATGTCTTGATCTGCAGGTTAGATTTACTTTGGCCTGAATTGGTTTAAATATGCCGTGAAAAAGAGTGTAAATATATAATTAGCCCAATCCAGTTTTGAGACGAAAAACCGTAATTTTCTCGCGCGTAGCGCGAGGGTCCGATTCTAGTTTCTTCACAAATAGATTTTCCAAGCATTATGTTTTCATAATATATCCGATACTGCACATTCAACATGTTGCATCACCAAAAAATATGACAACACAAAATTCAAATGAGTTGAAAAGTTTGACATATCAACGACATGCCCTTGATAAGCTTGGTGAGGAGCAGAGGCAGGAAATTCTTTGTAGTTTCTATCACTGAATGTGGTTTTGTTAAGGATTGAATAAGATTAGTTTCAATGTGGAATTGCAGTTTCTTTCATGAAGTTAACAACTTCAACAATTTTACATCTTTTTGGCACTGCCAATGTGAATGAAAGATTGATAGATGCTATATTATGATAGATGAGTCCTTCAAGTTTGTAAGATTGTTGATTTGGGATGAATGTTGCAGTTAGAATAGCAGTCATGGTGTACATCCTTGATATTATCTTAATAACCAGATCCGACCGATCTATAGTGAAATTGATTCGAGAAAAGTGAATAACAAGACGAGAACAAGGGACACAAGAATTGGTCACGCAGTTCGGTTTCCCTACATCTGCAAAGTCTCAGTGGGGAGACTCATCCCGAATAATCCACTAGATCAGATAGGTTCAACAATGGTTACAAAGACACCAAGCAAGACGAGCAAGCTAAACCTAAGCAAGCTATTACAGAGAAGAAGCTAGGACGAAGGTAAAGAAAGAGATTCAACCCCCTTTCAAGGCAAGAACAGCTTCAAGGAAGAAGCTACGAAGAACGCCAAATGAATCTCTGAAGGCCACCACCGGAGGACTAAACTTCCACCGTGAGAATCACTGCGATCGAACAACCAAGAACCCTAGCTCTCTCTCTCTCTGTAATCTGGTAAGCGGCGGAGTGAACAATGGAATGAATCAGCCGAACCCTAACATAAGGGTTATATAGCAGCATCAAAACACTACGTTTGATCAAGTCTGAAGATGAAGGCCAAAACATAGAAGCGGGCCAAGTCACAGAAGCGGCCCAAAAATCAAGCCCAAACAATAGGCCCAATTTCACAGATACCAGAAACCAATTACCTCAAACATAATGGCATCTCGACCAAACCTCTTGGGCTCGGGGTTGCATTACTGTGAGCCATGATCCCTGTACCGTGAGCCACTTAAGCTAGCCTACTCTAGTCCTAGCTTGGTGCTTGCTTGACCTATTGTCGAACCACAGAATATACATACAGATATGGATTACACATTTACATATGACCTCCTAATCCATACATAATATTCTAACTATCTGAACCTAGAGCATCACTTCAAGAGATGAGTTCCCATCCATCATTGACTCACTCTCACATCTCACGTTTCATCATGAATGTGAAGAGCTTCCCTGCAAAATACAAACTTGTTAGTAGGAACAACTTTAGTCCCAAAATCTGCAGGATTAAGTTCACCTTTTATCTTTTGAACAACAATGTCACCATTCTCCACTTTATCCCTAATAAAGTGGTGTCTAACATCTATGTGTTTAGTTCTTTCATGGTACACAGGATCTTTACAAAGAAACAATGAACTCTGACTGTCCATATTAAGGATAGGTGTATAAGTCTTACCATCTATCTCATGTAATATACCTGTCAACCAAATTGCCTCTTTACAAGCCTCAGTAGCAGCAATGTACTCTGCCTCAGTAGAAGACAGAGCAACAATAGGCTGCTGCTGAGATTTCCAGGATATACAATTACCAGCCCAAGTATAAAAGAATCCAGTAGTAGACTTACGTGTATCCTTATTACTAGCAAAGTCAGAATCAACATATCCTTGGACCTCAGTCCTAGGAGCAAACTCAGAATACATTAGGCCAAGTTTGTGAGTGCCAGAGATGTACCTTAGCATATATTTCATACCTTGCCAGTGCCTATCACCAGGGTTAGACATATATCTACTCATAACACTCATTGCATAAGCTAAGTCAGGTCTAGTACAGAGCATTGCATACATTAAAGAACCAACAACCACATCATAAGGAACATTTTCCATTTTCTTTTTGTCAGATTCAGAAACAGGACAATGAGTTCTAGAGAGATCCAAATGACCTCCTAATGGGATGGAGGTTAATTTGGAGTCTTTCATGGCAAACCTATCTAAGACTTTAAGTAAATAATCAGTCTGAGATAAATGCATAGTCTTCTTAGTTCTATCTCGAGTGATAGTCACTCCTAAAATCTTCTGGGCAGGACCAAGGTCCTTCATGTCAAAATGAGCTTTTAAATCATGTTTAACACCAGAGATTGCAACCTTAGAACTACTAATTAACAAGATATCATCTACATACAACAGAACATACAAGGAAGCCTTAGACTGCACATTTTTATAGTACAAACAAGTGTCATACAGGCTTCTAGAGAACCCTAGAGATATCATACAAGAGTCAAATTTCCTATTCCATTGTCTAGGAGATTGCTTAAGTCCATAAATGGATTTATTCAGTAAGCAGACATGATCAGGGTTTTTATTACTAACAAAGCCCTGTGGTTGTCTCATGTAAATAGTCTCCATGTAAAAAAGCAGTTTTTACATCCATTTGTTCAAGTTCCCAGTCATAAACAGTGGTCATAGCTAAGAGGAGTCTCATGGTTTTATACTTCACAACTGGGGCAAATATTTCATTATAATCTACTCCTTCTTTTTGAGTAAATCCTTTTGCAACCAGTCTAGCTTTAAATCTAGGTGGGTCATGCAGAGTTGTGCCCTCTTTAATTTTGAAGATCCATTTACAGTCAATAGTCCTAGCCTTATCTGGTTTAGGAACTAATTTCCATGTTTGATTAGCATGCATGGATTGTATTTCCTCATTCATAGCAGTTATCCACTCATTTGCTTGTTTACTATTAGCAGCTTGTTCATAAGTTTCAGGAGTAGTAAATTTGATCACTTCAGCAACAGTGAAAGCAAACTCAACAATCTTAGGAAAACATCCAACAAAATTCACATCATATCTCCTATTAGGAATTCTAGTCCTAGGAGTCCTATCTCTAACAAGTTGATAATCAGAGAGAGGATGAGAGAGATTTTCACCCAACAGTTCAGTATTAGAAGTCTGTACATTGTGAAAATTTTGTGAGTTTTCAATGTTACCTGCCCCACCTGATTGGTGAGGTTGTTGTACTTCCTGGTTGCTCGAGCCACCTAGAGTTTCTTCTGGATTCTCTTGGTGCTCAGAAGAGGTGCCAGCTTCACTTTGCTGAACACTTGGAGGATCTTCAACCTCCATATCCTCTTCTCCATAGGCCTCCTCTTGATTCACATCATAGAAGACTCCATTTGAGATGTTTGTACTAGCACTTGTACCTGTAGGCTCAGTAGAAGATATTAATTTTGACTTAAAGTAATAGTCCTCCTCATTGAAAGTCACAGACCTAGAGGTTATAACTTTGTAACCTCCAGGTTGTATGAGAAGAAGTTTATAGCCTTTTACCCCATCAGGATAGCCTAGCATAATACACTTAAGTGCTCTAGGTTGCAGCTTACCTTGTGATGCTTGAGCATAGGCAGTGCAACCAAAAGGTTTCAAGTGAGTTATGTTAGGCTTATTTCCAGTCCACATTTCTTGAGGGGTTTTAAATCCTATTGTGGAAGAAGGGCTCCTATTAATGAGATAGGCTGCAGTCAATACAGCTTCTCCCCATAGGCTACTCTTCATTCCAGAAGTAAAAAGCATACACCTGGCTCTTTCTAACAAGGTTCTATTCATTCTCTCAGCAGTACCATTCTGCTGAGGGGTTCCAGGAACAGTCAAATGTCTCTTAATACCATTTTCTTTGCAATATGTATCAAACAAGTTATTACAAAATTCTAAGCCATTGTCAGTTTTTAGACACTTCAGTTTATGGTTGGTTTGACTTTCAACTAACACTTTCCAAGACTTAAGTTTTCAAAAGTCTCATCCTTAGTTTTCAGCAAGTATACCCATACTTTTCTTGAGTAATGATCTATTAGAGAAATAAAGTATCTTCTTCCTCCAATAGTATCAACTTGAGCAGGCCCCCAGAGATCTGAATGAACATACTCTAGGGGATTGCTTGCAGTATAGGTTGACTTGCCAAAGCTGTGGGCAGTTTTCTTACCAAGCACACAGTTTTCACAGAAATTCAGATCACAGGGTTTAAAGTCAATCATACCATTCACATACAACTTGTTAAGGCCAAGGTTGCCTAAGTGTCCAAGTCTAGCATGCCACTTCTTAGTAAGATCCAGATTGTCTTTCTTATTAACTCCTATAGAGACATTAAGTTCAGGAGAAGCTGTAACATAGTACAATCCTCCTTTCTTAATGCTCCTTATAAGGACAGTGTTATTTCTGATCACTTCCCTTATACCATTGTGAGTAATAATGTGACAATTCAAATCATCAAAGACAGATTCAGACAACAAGTTTCTCCTAAGTTCAGGTACCCATCTTACATTAGACAGAGTTCTAATTTTGTCATCATGCATTTTTAAAGAACACTCCCTATTCCTTTAATAGCTAAGGAGGTGTGATCTCCAAGCATCACTTCACCTCCATCACATTCAGTTAAAGTCTTAAAGAATTTCTTATAGGGGGTGACATGCATAGTGCATCCAGAGTCTAGGATCCAGGAGTAGCAATCAGTAGAGGGACTAACTACAAGGAGTTCATTGTTATACTGAGGGCATTGTTCACAAACATTAGAGTAATTCTTATCTTTTTCACTCTTATCTTTGTTCTTCTCATCTCTTTTCTTCTTATGACAATCAGAGGCATAGTGCCCTAATTTTTCACAGTAATAACACTTCACTTTGGACATATCTTTATCCTGAGGGTTGGTGCTATTATTCTTAGGCTTATAACCCTTTTTGTTCTTATAAATTCCCTTAGCCATCATAACTTCATTCTTAGTATCACTCTTTATCTCAGTTTTAGAGCCATTTCTAATCTTGAAGACTTTTAAGGACTCATTTTTCTGGATAACAGCCTCAGTGATCTTAGTCAGGGTAAGTTCATCTCTATCATATTGGATCACATCTTTTAGAGTGTCAAATTGACTAGGTAAGGAATTAAGCAACAAAACAGCCTGATGGGTTTCTTTAATTTCATCATCACATCTCTTAAGATCCTGTGTCATTTTTAGGAAATTATCAAGATTTTCCTGAACAGTCAAGGTGGTTTCCATTTTATATGTAAACAACTTGCACAATAGAGAAATTCTGCTAGGTAAGGACTTAGTCAAGAAGATGGATTCCAAAGCATTCCAGAGGGCCTTAGGTTGAGTAAAGCTTACCACCTGACGAGCTATGTCGTCAGTTAACCTTAAGGTGATCTCAGAGTGAGCAAGATCTTGCATGTCCTTCATTTCTGAGTCGGTGATCCCCAATGGCCACTCCTCAGATACAGCCTTGTAGCATTTTTCCCTTATCAAGATAGCCTTCATCTTGACCTTCCACATGGCAAAGTCACTTTGACCATCATAGGGCTTCAGTCTCACTGAGTCTGTCATCTTCGCCCCTAAGCAAGTGAACACACCTTGTTAGAATCTGGTGAAAGAAATTAAAGAGATTACAATTTAGGGTTTCTGTGAGTTCAAGAATAACAATCAAGAATATCACAGAAAAACAACCCTAATGAAGCAAATCTTGCTTGACCTAACTGTCAAGTAACAAGAAAGCACAGAAATCACACAGCGGAAGCAATACAAGTAATTTCAGAGAACCTGGCTCTGATACCACTTTGTACAACCTTGATATTATCTTAATAACCAGATCCGACCGATCTATAGTGAAATTGATTCGAGAAAAGTGAATAACAAGACGAGAACAAGGGACACAAGAATTGGTCACGCAGTTCGATTTCCCTACATCTGCAAAGTCTCAGTGGGGAGACTCATCCCGAATAATCCACTAGATCAGATAGGTTCAACAATGGTTACAAAGACACCAAGCAAGACGAGCAAGCTAAACCTAAGCAAGCTATTACAGAGAAGAAGCTAGGACGAAGGTAAAGAAAGAGATTCAGCCCCCTTTCAAGGCAAGAACAGCTTCAAGGAAGAAGCTACGAAGAACGCCAAATGAATCTCTGAAGGCCACCACCGGAGGACTAAACTTCCACCGTGAGAATCACTGCGATCGAACAACCAAGAACCCTAGCTCTCTCTCTCTCTCTGTAATCTGGTAAGCGGCGGAGTGAACAATGGAATGAATCAGCCGAACCCTAACATAAGGGTTATATAGCAGCATCAAAACACTGCGTTTGATCAAGTCTGGAGATGAAGGCCAAAACACAGAAGCGGGCCAAGTCACAGAAGCGGCCCAAAAATCAAGCCCAAACAATAGGCCAAATTTCACAGATACCAGAAACCAATTACCTCAAACATAATGCCATCTCGACCAAACCTCTTGGGCTCGGGGTTGCATTACTGTGAGCCATGATCCCTGTACCGTGAGCCACTTAAGCTAGCCTACTCTAGTCCTAGCTTGGTGCTTGCTTGACCTATTGTCGAACCACAGAATATACATACAGATATGGATTACACATTTACACATGGGCAAGATTTTCAACCTGTTTTTGAATTTCTTAAGGTCAAGATCGTCATTTTCGTAAGCAGATACATCTGATTGGATCAGTGAATGGTCAACAGACAAGCAGTGAATGAAGTTACACATAATCAATTAAATCTTTTCAGTCTTTATAACAAAAACTTTGCAACTGCAAGCATAAAACAACAGATATTGGTTGACTTGTTTGTGAGAGATCAGCAACCTTGCATATCCAGCAACCTTTCAAAATTACCAGATTAACAACAACATCACGCTGATCATCTATAGTCCTTCCAATAAATAAACATCAGAGAAAAAAGATCTGCACCTAGCCCAGATAGGCAGAGGATTGTGAGTATTCATTTGAGACAAGTGATTCCTTGCGTTTAGAGAGGATATCACAATCCGATTCAGAATGCATTGTTTCTCTTTAACTTATCCTTTAAAAATCAAAACAACATCACGCTGATCATGAAACTGCTGAATCTTGGGGTATCTGCATTTCCAGAAGGTGACAACATTCTTAGCTGGCTAGGAACAATAGAAGGCGGAAAGGGAGCTGCATATGAAGATTTATCTTACAAGCTCTCATTGAAATTTCCATTGGATTATCCATTCAAGCCACCACAGGTCAGATTTGAGACGGCTTGTTATCACCACTTCCACCGCCATGAATCCTCTCTTCATCTGCCATGAATCCCTCCAAATGTACGATTTCACCCTAGATTTCATGACTTGTATACTATGTCTTGGATGGATAAATTAGAGAATTAATAAATGTACGATTTCCTGCAAATTTGTGTTTGCATATATCCCACCTCAAAAGAGCTAGCTAGGGAAAATCAAACATGAGATCGCCAGTTTCGATTCCTTGTCGCTCTTCACCTCCAGACGTTCACGGTTACACAACCGTCGGTTACCGATTACAATTTTACAAAATCATAAACTGAAACCGCTCTTACGCTGTTCCATCCGGTTTCTGGTTCTGGTCCCGGTTCCAATTTTTAACGGTTTTGAATTGGTAACGGCTACAATTTCAAAATGGGGAAAAACTTTTCTTTAAGAAGAAACAAAATAGAAAACGAACATTAAAAATGAGATAACATTAATTGTCCGATCTTTTCAATAATTTAACATACACTAAATTTTGTAACTATAAGATGTAATAATTATTTGTCTTAATAGATAAACTATAAGGGAAACAATTAGAAAAATAATGAGTTTTAATCTAATATTCAATTTGTCTACTTAACTATTCAGATTTGATGAGTCAAATACATGCAATTCTATTACTTCTACAAGGAAATTTCACTACCTATCCTATTTAGAAGGGATGGTTTCGAACCGGTTTCAGTTAAACCGACGGTTTCACAGTTCTATGAAATCATAAACCGAAACCGTACTTGAACGGTTTTCCCCGGTTCCGGTTACATTCGTTTCCGGTTCAAAACGATTTTACACGGTTTTAACCGCTGGTTCCGATTTACGCAAATCGTTGAACATCTCTATCTTCACCAAACCAAAATTTTAAAACGCTTTATCTAACCTAAAGGGCATAGATTAAAGATTTTAAAATAGAAATAAAATTAGTTATATTAATTTTTATATTATATTATTTGTTGCGATAAGTTTTTAGATTTACCATATAGGAAAACAATTTCCTTAGAAGGAAGTTTAATCTATTCTCTTAGGACATAGGTTAGAAAAACGTTTTTAAAATTCCAATGCTAGATTACCTGCAAGGAAAGACTATAAAATAGTTATTAAGGGGAATACTCTTATATCAACCATCTCTTATGAAACAACCTAACAACTTTTTATTTTCATAACAATCACGGTTGTCTTCATAAAATGTTTACTAATTTGTGCCAAAATATTCATTCATTTTCTAATCATGCATTTTCGTTAATTACTCTGAACATACCATGAACATTGTTTTTCATAGTGATGAACATTGATGTTAGTGACAATGAATATTAAGAGTAGCATAAACTTTTTTTCTTCTGAAATAGACATTTTTTTAGAACAAATTCTCGTTGTAGGCGTAATTTGAAACAAATTCCCAATATAGAAAGGAATTTGTAACGAAGGATCTCCAAACCAAGTTCACTTTTAAAAAAAAGACAACGCCTCATACGAAGGAAAAAAAATCCAGCTAGAAAGACGATGTCCATGATACTCCCTTTGTCCCATAATATAGTGTTTGTTTTCCTTATTTGGCGTCCCAAAATGTTGTGCATGTTTCCATTTATATATTTTGTCTTATTACTCACATCAAATCAATTTTCTAAAAATTCTCACTCAACTAGTACTTCTTCTTTTTGAACATCAATTTTCACACTCAATCACCTTTTGTCTTCTCTCTCCTACATAAAAAAACCACACCCTCTCACTGTCTCACATTCGAACTCAAATCATCTGTACCTAAACGGTGAAACAAATTTGTGTGTCTTTGCATTTGCTTTTCAAATTGAAGAGAAATTAAGTCTTTAACTTCAATAAATTACTATCTTCTGTTATTTTTTCAAAGACACATAATTTGGTTACAACAATTGGATACAGAGGATCTGTGCTCCTCACATTCTATCTCCTTCACTTTCTCTTTCTCACTTCTTTAATTTTCTCGAAAACCGCAAATGTGTCGGTTTTAGTGATTTGACAAAAATAGAAGATTGCTTTAATAGTTTAATAGTAGATTATTATAAAAAAAACTAAGTCATACTTGCACTTTTTAGATATATTAGCATTTTATATGTTGATAAATTATTTGTATGTGACACTTTTCCTTATTTAATAAATATCATTATTTTCAGGTACAATGATGTTCTCTTGAATGCTTTCGAGATATTTAAGATAAATAGAGCCAATGGTAGCATTGACCATGAAATCCCACAAACAAAGCTGTCAGAAGTCTTCCACGGGATCATCGCATTTTATTTAGGCTTTGTGATCTTGATTATATTTATGGGATGTTGCTTCCTAGTTCGACCTATACTTGCAATAAAACAGGCAATCACATCTGCAAAAACATCAACAAGACGAAGTGCTTAATTATGACCTTTGAGGAAAGGTCTTGCACACTTGTCATCAGTTTTCTCTGGCCCAACTCAAGTTAGCTACAAACAACTTCAGTGAAGAGCTCATCATCGGACATGGAGAATTCGGAAATGTGTATAGGGCAACATTATACGTACAAAACGGGCTCATTTCCAATGCAGCGATCAAGAGGCTAAATCCATCGTCAAAGCAAGGTGCACATGAGTTCAAGACTGAGATTGAGATGCTTTCAAAGATCCGCCATCTCCACTTGGTGTCTTTACTTGGATACTGCGATGAAAACGGGGAGATGATCCTTGTGTCAGGGCCGTTCCTAGCATTTTGGAGGCCCTGCTACAACTCTTAAAATATACAAATTTTAAAAAATAAGTAGTATTTCATTACCTATTAAGTATGCTTAATTGCTTATCATTCTAATAATCGAATATAATATCAATAATATTAGAGAAGGAAGTTAGTACTTCACATGAAAATTAAAACGATTGAAAGGAATTCGAAAAAGTAAGAATAACCAAAAAAATTGAGAACCAGCAACCCATATGCCAAAATCCGTGTCTTTGAACGTTGACGAAGGAACATATAAAAAACCCAAATTTATAAAAAAAAATTGACAAATTATTCATTGTAAACTATGCTTTTATGATATTAAATACATACGTTTGAATTGAGAATCAACAATAATTGAAAGAATTGAGACCAATTTCTGGAAAACAGGATCGAATTTGGACAAAAAGAGGTAGAAAATAAACCTATTAATTTTGGAGATATAAATAAAAAATATATAATAGACCTAAAACTAAAAGGGTGCGGTTCCGATGAGAACAATTTGTAAAATGAGAACGTGCGAAGGGTTAATGTGCATCAAAATATATTTAAATGTGCATCAAATGCACATCCTTTGAAAAAGTGATGCACATATACAATTTTTATATGAATTTTTTTCAGTTTCTAAATAAATGTTCTTTAAAAAATGAATGTTCTTCAAATTTTTGATGTTTTAAGTTTGTCAACGAATGTGCACCAAATTAATACTAAATGTTCACCAATTTACTACTAATGTGCATCATTCTCACGTTCGTATTTTAAAAGTTATTCTCACCGACACTTTCTCAAACTAAAATATAGGGCCCCGAAATTTGGGGGCCCTGTTCGGTCACCCACTCTTAACACCATGGTAAACGGAACACTCCGTGATCATCTCTACAATACCGAAAACTCGCCATTGTCATGGATTTCAAGGCTTAACATTTGCCTAGGAGCTGCCAAGGGACTACACTACCTCCATGCAGGAGTCACCCAAATGATCATCCACCGTGATGTCAAGTCAACCAACATTCTCTTAGACGAGAATTGGGTTCCAAAAGTATCGGATTTTGGGCTCTCGAAATTAGGACCGATTGGAGGAGACCTTTATGTAAGCACAGCAGTCAAAGGAAGCTTTGGTTATATGGATCCAGAGTACTATATGCTTCAACAACTTACAGAAAAGTCGGACGTGTACTCTTTTGGGGTAGTCTTATTTGAGGTCTTATGTGGAAGAACTGCAGTGAATCCTAATTTGCCTTTCGAAGAGGTGAACGTCGCGATGTGGGCTCGAAGGTTTCAACAAAGAGGGGAGCTTGATGTGATCATTGATCCAAATCTAGAGGGTCAGATTGTAGCTTCGTGTTTGCGGACTTTTGGGGAGATAGCAGAGAGATGTGTGCGTGATCATAGGACTGAACGACCCACCATGGCTGATGTTGTTTGGAGCTTAGAGTTAGCTCTTGTGCTCCAACAACAGGGTGAAGTAGTAACGTCAATGGGGACTTCCTCTGATGAATCTCATGGAGCATTTTCATCGAGTCTAGTTTCAACTTCTCATGGAGAAGAGATTACATGGATTGATATTTCAAGGTAATTATTGGGGAGAGTTGGATTAAGCACATGATTTCTGTTGGAGCCGGTTCTCGATGGGCTCGCGAAGCCCAAAAGGAATTGGGTTAGGCCCATAGGACGCGAGCCGGATCGGTCCATGCAGTCAGCCCAGAAGGACGAAAGCGGCCCATAAGCAGACGAAGCCCAGAAGGAGGATCCGACGAGATTAAGTATCAAGGGGAAAATTAGTAATTGACTCGCGTGGGCCCCTGACAAGAGTATAAGAACGCAACTCAATGGATAGAGGAGGGGATCACGACTGAAAGAAAAACGCTTCGTCTCCCTCTCCCGAGTAAGGAAAACACAGGAATAAACCAAAACCTCAATCTTCCAAAACCACCTTCTCCTTGAGGTGTTAGGAAGAACATCACTTAGTTTGTAACTCTCGGAGTTGCTATTAAGCTCTTAATGCTGCGATGGGTGTTTTCTAGGGCCGTTCGGTTTGTTGGTAACGAAGAACTTGAAACGTTTTAAATAGCATTTTAAGTTCCCTTTATCATTACTTTACATCTTTCTATTTACTCTAGCTCTTGCGGCAAATTGTGTAGCTCTTAGTTGCATTTTTACACGTTTGCTAATTTGAACGTCGGAGAATCGAATCCGGAGATACCCTCTCCTAGTTTGGTTGCGTTGGAATAGTAGGTGTCAAGAACTAGGGTGGACGACGAGGGAAGACAAGGTGAATTGTTGTATACAAGTTGGCTGGCCAGACTCGCGAGGTGTTGTGTCGCGAGCTGCGTTTTCTGAGTTCCAACACTGGCGCCGACCGTGGGGACTTCCTCGCACAAGTAAGGCTCACTACAGATATTCACGTATTTCTAATACCTAACCGCCTAAGGATGAATACTGGGGGTGAGGGAAGAGGCAACACCCCTTTTCAGACGAGGACACAACAAGAGATAAATGGCTCACGAGCACCTATTACACGCGTGCCTGAGGAAGAGATTGTTCTGGTAGGGCCCGCACTGGTTCAGTATCGCGCGTTCCTTCGGACGTTGGGACAGAGCACGGACAGGGACCGGCACCAAGAGCAACCGAGGGCTGAGGCCCGCGAGCAGGAGCAGGATCAGGGCGAACGAGAACAACCAGTCGCTGAGGAGAGTGCTGAGCACGTACCCGAAGACAGAATCTCAGTGTCACGAAGGACCAGGGTAGAGGGACGCGAGAGGGCTTGTCACCCAGGTAGGTTTGATTTGAATCAAGCCCCTGTGAGCCACGTAGAGAACCAGTCTTACAGGGGAAGAACCGAAACAAGGGGACATGGGATTCGTGCCGAGCAAGGACCTTCTCGCTACCAGTGTGAGGGGGAACCTTATTACAACCAGGCAAACTGTCCGAGGCAACCTTACGAGGCCTATCCGTCCATTAACCCGTCAGCCTTGTTCGGCCCGACTGCTTTCGCAGACCACATAGTCAGGTCAGTCCCCCTACCTAATTTCAGATTCCCTATTATCAAAGAATACAATGGCAAAGAAGATCCTAGCGAACACCTAGCACGCTACAAGTATGCTATGCTCGCAAGGTGCCCTGACGAAGCCACGATGTGCAAAGGTTTCCCAGGCACTCTCGCGGGTCCCGCCATGACCTGGATGCTTAACCAACCGTCAGGGAGCGTCCATTTTTTCGCTGACCTAGAGAGGAGTTTCTTGTTGCACTTTGGATCCTCAAGGAAAAGAAAAGTGACTATGCAAGAAGTAGTGGGTGTCAAACAGGGACCAAACGAATCGCTAGAGAGTTATGTCAGGAGGTTCTCGGAAAAGATCTTAGAAGCCGAGGATTTTCATGATAAAACTGCCCGAGTCGCGTTCCTAGATGGTTTCACAGATGGAAGCTCCTTCAAGCAATACCTATACCACAAGAAAGATTTGGACTACCAGGGCATGCTCGAAAGAGCGTATACAGAGATTAACGTGGAAGCACACTCAAGTTCCGCGTTGAAAGGAAACAATCAGAATAAGCCTGCTCAGGGCCAAAAGAGAGACAACCAGAGTTGGGGTAACAAACGCCATCAGGGCAGTCAGGGAAAGGAACAGATTGATACGCGAGTGCCCGGTTTGCAGATTCAAGATCAGAATCAGGGTCAAAGGCAGTTCAGAGGCCAGAACCATGATCAGAATCAGTTCCACTCGCAAAATTTTGTAGCCGAGCATGATAGCAGTCGCGAGGCTGAAAGGAGAGGGGATCAAGGTCATGGTCACCACGAGCCAACCACATGGTGTGAGTACCACAGAGTGGATACTCACCCTACAGAGGAATGTAGGTCGCGTCCTCACCACCCGAGAGAGCAGAAAGTCCTAACTGCTCAGAGAGGAAATGGTGACGGAGGTCGCGGCGGTACAAAAAAAGGTAGAGGAGGTAGAACACAGAACGAGATAAGGCAGCAAACCCCCGCGAGAGGTAGCCAGAATCAGGGTCCCTATCACCACCCGCACCAGAACTTCCCTCACTTGGATGGCCATATAGGTACGATTGCAGGCCGCCATGAACCCATTCCCTTAGGCAAACGAGAGCAGAGGCTCATTAACAACGCGCTCAAGCCTCAGGGAAAGCCAATCTATAGTATCGCGAGATCGCAGTCTGAGCCTTACACGCTTGTTTTCAGCGACCGGGAGGTAGATACCTGGGCTGTCGAAGCCGCAGACCCACTAGTCATTCATGCTCAGATTGGGACCAAACTTGTGAAAAGGATTCTCGTGGACACAGGGAGCTCGGCCGATATACTATACTGGGACGCGTTCGAGAAAATGGGGATTGATCAGTCTACGCTCAGGCCTACTAAAACCACACTGGTGGGTTTCGCGGGTGACAGAGTGAGGGCCCTGGGCGTCGTCACCCTAGATCTCATCCTGGGTGGGGAGACCGGGTCAAGAAGGTCAGAAAAGATAGATTTCGTAGTAATTCCAATAACTTCCTCCTACAATGCGATACTGGGATGCGAGACTCTGTGTAAGTTTGAAGCAGTCGTGTCGATCTGTCATTTTTGCCTTAAGTTCCCAACGTCGACCGGAACAGGAGTCGCGAGAGGAAACCAAGAGGAAAGCCGTATCTGCTACGTATCATCCGAAAAGGGAAACACCAAGGCCTTGCTCGCCAACCAGTTATTTGTTCCAGGGTTGCCTCACGTGATTGAAGAGGCCGAGTTGGAGGTACGTGCCTCTCCGAGGCCGCGAGATACTGGAGAAGAAGAAGGGCACAAACCACATTTTGATGGGTTTGAGAAGCAGACAATCACCCCATTCCCCAACGTTGAGGAGAAGCTCTATGTAGGGGGAAGACTAGATCAGAAAGTTGTGCAAGAGATTGAGACCTTGCTCGCCCGCTCCCGGGATGTTTTGGCGTGGACACCAAAGGATTTGAAAGGGATTCCCGCGAGTGTTATGACCCACTCCCTGAACATTAGTTCAGAGGTCAAGCCGCGTAGGTAGAAGAAGCGAAAGCAGGCAGGACCAAAGAACGCGGCTGCTGCTGTGGAGCTCGCGAAGTTGATAAAAGCAGGGTTTGTTAAGCCCGTGCAGTACCCGACGTGGCTGTCGAACGTAGTAATGGTAGAAAAAAATCCCAAAGGGACAGGAAAATGGCACATGTGCGTAGATTTCACTGGTCTCAACAAAGCATGTCCCAAAGACAACTACCCATTACCTTCTATCGACCAGTTAGTAGATTCCACCGCGGGTCATGAAGCCCTGAGTTTCTTGGACACGTACTCTGGGTATAATCAGGTCAAGATGAATCCAGCGGACTCGGGGCACACGGCTTTTATCACAGACAAGGGAACCTTTTGCTATAAAGTAATGCCGTTCGGCTTGAAAAACGCGGGAGCTACATTCCAGAGGCTGGTGGACATGATCTTTAGCGCGAGCAAAGGGGTGACACTGTGGAGGCCTATGTTGATGACATAGTAGTTAAGAGCAAGAAGCAGGCAGATCACGCTCGCGACCTGGCAGAAGTTTTTGAAACTCTAGGAAAGTACGGAATGAGCCTCAATCTCGAGAAATGTGTCTTCGGGGTCACCGAGGGCAAGTTCCTGGGATTTCAGATCAGTGCACGCGGTGTCGAAGTCAATCCAGACAAGGTCCAAGCTGTAATAGACCTACAACCGCTGAGATCCACTCATGACGTCCAAAGGTTTGTAGGGAAGGTTAATTATCTCGGAAGGTTTTGTGCCAAGCTCGCGGAGCGAAACCTCCCCTTCTTCGACATATTGAGGAAACCGAAAAACTTCGAATGGACTGAGGAGTGTGAAAGGGCATTTATGAGCCTCAAAGAACATCTGGCTAAACTCCCCACACTTGCGTCACCGGTACCTGCGGAAGGGTTGCAGATGTACCTCGCGGCCGGTACGCGTGCGGTGAGCTCAGTGTTGGTGAGAGAGCAGCAGGTCCCAGTCTATTTCGTCAGTAAAGCCCTTCTGTCGGCTGAGACCAGATATTCGCCCATTGAGAAAGCAGTACTCGCGTTGGTAACAGCCGCTCGTAAGCTCCGACCTTATTTCCACGCTCATCCCATCGAGGTATTGACAGATTTACCACTCCCATCTTTCATGAGTAAGCCAACAACCTCTGGGAGGCTCGCTAAATGGGTAATTGAGATGACTGAATTTGACGTAGTCTATAGACCACGGCCCGTAATCAAAGCGCAAGCCTTGGCCGATTTCATTGTTGAGACAAGTTTCAGAGAGTTAGAAATAGATGATATAGCTCCAAAACAACCCGCATGGGTTATGCACGTTGACGGGGCGGTAAACGTAGACGGTTGCGGGGCGGGGGTCGTCCTGACATCCCCAGCCGGGGATAAAGTCGACCATGCGATTGCACTAAGATTCAAGGCCACTAATAACGAAGCAGAGTATGAAGCGCTCATCGCAGGACTGGAAATTGCAATTCACGCAGGTATCCACATGGTGAAATGTCTGAGCGACTCTCAAATTGTTGTGAATCAGATCAATGGGACCTATGAAGCTCGAACAGGCAATCTCCCCATATATCATGCGAGAGCTACAACTTTGATTTCGTTGTTCAGGCATTTTGAGATTGAAGCAATATCGAGGGAAGAAAATACGCGAGCTGACGAACTCGCGAAGCTAGGTTCCCAGGCTCAGTACGCGAATATGGAACATCCCGATGGGAATTCTACCATCGTTTCCAAGGGTGGAAAGAGTCAGTACTTCTGGGTAGTAAAGTCTGAGAGCGCCATAAGCAATCAGGTGGAGCTGATGGTAATAGATGAGCCAATCGGTGATTGGCGCACCCCTATAATTCAATATCTAGCAAACGGAACAGGACCCTCGGATCCAAAAGAAATGAGAAAACTTGTCTCTATGGCTGCGCGCTTCTACATGTGTCGTGGGGAACTCTACAAAAGGGGATACGGACCACGCGAACTCAGGTGCTTGTCTAAGATAGAAAGTGATGTGCTTATGAGAGAGCTACACGCGGGGTTGTGCGGGACCCACGCGGGTTGGAGACCTATGGTCTATAAGGCGTTAAGGCAAGGGAATTTCTGGCCAACAATGAAACAGGACGCACAACGCGAGTCACAGAACTGTAAGCCATGTCAGTAATTTGCCCCGGCTTCTCATCAGCCAGGTGTAGAACTACAGATAATGTCAAGCCCCTGTCCCTTCGCGATGTGGGGGCTAGATCTATTAGGACCTTTCAAGCCAAAAGCGCCTGGTCAACTGGAATACATCATTGTAGCAGTTGATTATTTCACCAAATGGATCGAAGTCGAGGCTCTCGCGAGCACTACAGTCCCAACAGTTAAAAAGTTCCTATGGAAGAATATCATCTGCAGATACGACCTCCCTCACGAGATCGTAACTGATAGAGGACCACAATTCAATTCGCCACAGTTGCTCACGTGGTGTAATGACATAGGGATCGCCTTAAGAATCGCATCGGTCGCTCACCCGCATTGCAATGGCCAAGTAGAAGCTGTGAACAAAAGTATTGTCATGGATCTGAAAAAGCGGTTAGAAGGCTCCAAAGGACAGTGGGCCGAAGTTTTACCTCTAGTACTTTGGGCAAACAGAACCACGGTAAAGAAGGCAACTAGGGAAACACCTTTTGCTCTTGCCTATGGGATAGAAGCCACAGTGCCAGTCGAGTTCATTGTGCCCACGGATCGCGCAATTCAGTATAGCCCGATCGACAATGACGAAAAAATGCAGCTAGAGTTGCAGATGCGGGAAGAAATTCGCGACTTCGCAACTATCAGAGCGGCCAATCATAAAGCCAGCATCGCGAAGTATTACAACAAGCACATAAAGTTGAGGGGATTCGCCAGAGGGGACCTAGTGCTCCGTAGAACAGAAGGAGGAAAGCTCGACCCCAACTGGGAAGGACATTACATTATAGATCGCGAAGTCGCTCCCGGGGCATATCGTCTCAAGGATCACTCTGGGAATCACATTGCAAACTCTTGGAACGTGATGCGACTTCGTCGCTTCTATGCCTAATCCTCCCGCAACCTAGGTACGTTTAACAAAGTTTAGCAGAGCAAAAATGTTTTCCCGTTAATGGTCAATGCTTATCGCATTGAGACACTAAAACGTTCGATCACTATGATATGATAAGTACAGGTTGTGGAACCAGCAATTCGTTATCACGCGAGTTTGGGTTGTCAAGAAATGGCTCAGCCTGGTCGACCAATGCTCGTCCACCTAAAAAGGTAGCGCTTCAATTAAGACAAAAGTCGTCAAGTCCGCTTCACTGGGCTGGGCTAAAAACCCCCCCCAGGTCGCGTGTCCAGCTTCCATCGTTGAGCTAAAAAACTCTCCTTGGTCGCGAAAGCATGGACGGGTTCACATCGTAACTCACACATCTTTCAAAAGTTCTTAACCACATTAAGACCAAATACTGAATGTCTCTCTACATGTGCAGTGCTTAATATCCCCCGCAAAAGCAACGTCATGCCTAGATAATCTCTGCAAAGTCTAAAAAATTCTCTGCGGCAGCCATACCGAAGAAAAAAAAAACTGTCCTGATGCTTCGCGACTACAAGCGCTCAGGACAAACCCCGCGAGCATCAACGGCCACTAAGAGCTAAAGCGCGAAGCCCTGTCACCAGTTAGAGCGAACGTACTGACCAGGACTTGCGTGTAATGTTCATGCAATAGCTAACAGGAGAATGGTTTGCGATGCTTTATGATTCTCGCATAAATTATGTAACACCGTCAGTTTTACCTTTTACTATACAAGAGGGATCGTAGTTATGAAACACTCATCTCTTCACGTTTTATTTTTTCGCAAAATTACTCTTTTCCGAAACACAAAAAGGGGGGGAGCAAGGCGAGATAAGTGTATACGAAACAAGCAGACGGATAAGTAAAACCAAAAACATAGCAAAACAACATATAGCTCGCGACAACCATGGCCGCATTAAAAATAATTACATAAAAGCCCAGTTCTCGCGATAGGAACACCAAAAACATACTGTTCAAAAGACCACTAGGCCGTGTCAGAAGGTTATTAAACATAACTTAAACATCAGGAGCCTTCCCCGCATCCTCTACGCTATCCGCCTCTAAATCCACGACGTCCCGCGATCCTGACCCCCCCGCTTGATCTAAGCAAGAACGCTTCAGGGAGGGCTGAATGGTGTCAAGAAGAGCGTCGGACGCGAATACCTTTCTCTTACGAGGAGAGAGAGCCGGGGAAGGAGGGCTCGGAAGCGTGTGAGGAACAGGTTCCAGCTTTTCGGACGGAGGCGGAATGACCATCTTCGGAAGAGGAGGCTTAGGCACTTGACTCTCTTTTCCTTTAACAATGCCTTTCTTGGACGCGAGACGAGTTACACCCCAAGCCTCAAGTGGAGTATCCCCATCATCAATGAAAGTTCCCGGCACCGGGGGCTCATACTCGGGAAGGTCGGTGGAGAAACCACATAAGTCTTGAGCGTTGAAGGGGAAATCTTTGACTTTGTGTTTTCGCATTTGAACCTTCACCATACAAAGAAGAAGCGTGTTGACAACATTTTTGTAAAAATCCACGCGAGCACGTTGACGGTAACCCCCGCAATACTCTTCCACCGCCATGTTCCTCTCGTAGGCAATTCTCTCGGACATCGTCGCGTGGAGTTTCTCATTTTCTTGTCTGAGGTCGTTCACCTGCGTGTTATACTCAGTGACGATGTTGACATGGGTGGACCTGTCATACGCGAGTTGCGCTTCCAGCTCCTTTATCTTTGCGTCTTTAGATTCCACTAACGCGTTGGCCTTCGAAAGCTCCACCTCCAAAGTTTTCTTCTCCCCCATGAGCCGAGACTTAGCCGCTTTGTTGGCATCACGGATTGACTGGTCCTCATCCATCAATTCCTTAAGTTTGTCCTCCCCCGCGAGCACCCTCCTGCTTGCACTCGCGATAATATTCATCCCCTGCAAAATGACCAACTCCAGGGTTAAAAACACCCCAAGAGACAAGAAATAGATAAGAACGCGAAACTTACCGCAAAAAGTAGTTTAGAAAGGCCGCCAGGTCTGTCCGAGATTTCCTCGTAAAGGCTGGGTTCGGGGGGGGGGAAACAGTCGGGATCGAGTCAAAGAATGCACGCGTTGCCGATAAACCGTGAATGAAGGTAGGGTTCGCGACCAGAGAATCGGTAGGCTCTGGAGAGGAGACGAACTCAACCTCCGTCGTCCTCTTGCGACTTTTCTCGGATAATTTTTGTTTCCCCTTATCGCGAGATGATATTTCGCGAGACCTCTTTGTCTGAGGGACCTCCTCAGAAACTGTGGTCGCGAGCTCAGCGGGCGACTCCGATACAGCAGGGGTAGGAGCAAGGGCCAGACCGGGGACAGACGAAATGTTGTGAGATGGAGCCTCGAGGGTGAGAGAACCAGCCTCGTCAAAAACCAACCCCTCCAAGTCCGGAAGATCAGAGAACATGTCAGCATCTGCAAAGACCGCAAGTGAATATAAAAAAAAGTATAAAAAAAATAGTGATAGACGCGAGCGCTAAAGACAAACACGAACAAGAACCTCGGGCATGAGCTTTGAGGCTAAGTCCCCTGACAACCAGTAAAGCATCCGAGATTGTCAACTCAACACGTTTTTGAACAGCTTTGTCAGGGTAATCCTTATAGTCGCGTACGAATTTATCACGAGTCTCCTTTGGGAAAAAGCACGGAGCCTTTCTCGCATGAGGCTCGCGTACTTGAACAGAAATTTCAGAACCAAGAGGGGGACGGACTAAAAACCAACACGTTTTCCACCCTTCAATCTTCGAGCGCAATCGGAAGGCACTAGGAGTCTTGGCTTGAGCAGTATAAAATCCATCCTCGTGGGAGTTCTTCTTATACGAATTAATAAGAGCGTAGTGAGGCGTATTGGGAGCTATCCCAATATCCTGACATCGCATGATGTAAATGATCAGCGAACTCCAGAAGTTTGGATGCATCTGAGAAGGGTTGAAGCCTAAGTCCGCCATCACTTCAGTATGAAAGGACGTCCACGGGAGACGGAAGCCAGCTTCTAAAGACTGCCTGCTCAAAGCAAAGAAGGGCCCATATTGGTCGAGAGAAGTGCCCTCATAGTCGGGGAGGGCAAAGATGGTCCCTTCGGGAAAAGGGTATCGCGTAGCAAGATGGCGAAGATCGTCAAAGTTGAGACTGCTGCGATGGGCCGTGTTAAGAATTAAGGTACGAGTATGTTTTATTCTCTTTGTAAGGATGCTTATCCGACCAGGATCCGCGAGAAAAGGTTTCTCTATTACTATGTGGGGTAAGGACCCCTTATGGGAGAAGAAGCTGGCAAATTGACCGTAATTGGTCTCGGCTCGCTCTTGAATAACGCGAGACGGGAGTCTTGTTTTAGACTTTTTGGACGTCTTCGCTTTGCTCCATTTGGATTTCCTAGTGACGCGAGATCGTCTACGAGAGCTGGGCTCGCGACCATCAGAGCCCCCCTCGGATCCGGACGTAGTGTGCCCCGAATACTCAGCCCGAGTTGAGCGTTCATAGAAATCATCACTACCTGAAAGCATAGGCAAAGAAAGTTTCAGTTTTCCAGGGATGGAAAGAGGAAAAAAGAGAACGTCGAAGGTGGGAACAACGCGAGTCAAAGGAAAATGACGTGAGGCAGTAAGAAGTGAACAAACAAGAAATCCCTGGAAAAACTGAAACACGAAAGATCAAAGGGAAATTTAAAACGACATCAAGAAGGACCAGGCCCAAGAACACGAAGAACATTGTGGAGGTTCAAAAATGGCGGAATTGGCTGAAACACGTTTTTTCTTAAACAACATATTGAGAAACGAGAGCTGGAAGGAAAATCCGACACGAGAAACACCCAATGGACAAACAATCACTGACGAAAGCCTATCAAATCGAAGAGCCCGGGCAAAAATTCTGACAACAGTTACAAACGAGAAAAAAAATCGAGCAACGAATCTGCGGGGAACCCTAAAATCAAGCACTAGTGGAAAAAACACCTGTTGAGGCGGTCAAAAACCCCCCTGTTGAGGCGGTCAGGGGTCGCTGCAACAGGGGGGGCTGCAACAGGTCATGAGCTGTTGAGGCGGTCGGGAGGGTGACCGCCTCAACAGGTGCAACGTTTTCTACCTCTGTTGAGGCGGGCAGAAGGGTGACCGCCTCAACAGAGGGGGTCTGTTGAGGCGGGCAGAAGGGTGACCGCCTCAACAGAGGGGGTCTGTTGAGGCGGTCACCCTTCTGCCCGCCTCAATGCAGTAATCCTCGTTGGACAGGTTTTGGAAACTGCATATTATTCGGTACCAGATAATATAATATGCAGTTTCTTGATTAAATTTGTTCCAAGCTTCCTGCATTTTTGTCAATGCAGTAAATGAGAAACTGCCATGTTTAGATTTATCAAATACCTATAATTGAAATTTGAGAATCATGTACACTGATATGACATGGTGACGCCATAAGGAGTCCCTATTATTCAATGGCTGGTCCCCATATGCAAATGGACAATCTATTATGGAAATATCCAACACAAACATTAATTTTCAGAAGGAGAGTTTACTGTAAAGGTGTAACAAATAAATCTGGTTATAGTCAGCAAAAGTTGAACCGTGTAGCAGTTCTACTCCATCTGGGTTGCAGCAGCCTCCTCGTCTTTTGAATCAAACTCTTGCTCAACAGACTTCACCTGTAAGTCAGACAGATAAATAAGTCACAGTTCATTCAGGCTGAATGTATCCATACAAAAGCTTCATGTCTAATCAGTTTCATTACCTCGGGAACGTAGTGCATCAGCATGTTTTCAATGCCAGATTTAAGGGTGACTGATGAACTAGGGCAGCCACTGCATGCTCCCTGCATTTTCAGTTTGACAATTCCAGATTCCCTGAGAAATCCAAGTAAAAAGAGTTCAAGATTAAACCATTTCATATGGAAGAAGGTTAAAAGAATTTAACATGCTAATGGATTTGAAACGGAGACTTACGGGTCAAACCCTCGATACTCAATGTCTCCACCATCGTCTTTAACTGCAGGCCTGATTCGAGTCTCTAACAGTTCTTTAATCATTGCAACAGTTTCTGAATCATCCTGAAAAGTCAAGCCAATAATTCCTTAATCAATGCCTGTCAAAGAAACACTTTAAAAAAAACACTACTCCACACAGCAGAATTGGTTGTGCACGTCAAATATTCAGAAAGATAAGTTGGTAAAAATTAAATAATTGTATGTGACAGTATTTAGCAGAATTATGAGCATCAAATTCCTTTCGAATTGACTAGCAAAAACAGAACTGATTGTTGATCCTTCATGAAGAGATTATTACTTAGCACAAAGATTAAAAAGATCATTAGCTTTCAGAGTTGAAGCTAATCTAGGTTATACGGCTGCTAGTCAATATTATTTCTGAAGAGAGAGTTACATACGGGGCGTCTGGGCATCATTTGAGCAAATATGTTTAAACAGAAGAAAATGATCAAAATGACTGGGCGCAACCTTAAGAGATACTAGATTACTTTGCAACAACCAAGCATATAGATAAACGTGAGTGGTATTTGGTGTAAGCTGCTCCGTGAGCTTCTTCTTAAAATCTTTATGGTGCTTGCATCTGTAATAACACTATCTTTGCCTAGTTCTCTAACCACCAAGGGTATGCCCGGGGATACACAAATTTTTATTGATTAGCTAAAAAACAAACAGGAAAGCTTGAACCCAAGAAATCCTGCTTCAATTGATAGCCATCTGAAATCATCCTAGATAACAAAGCTAGGGTCAAACTGTGACCTTTCCAAGAGAACACATAGGATAAGCCAAACTAACATGTAATGTTGAAAAGTAAATATGAGAATGCAACAGTGCAGCATTTCAAGCAATTTGATAATGTAGTTTCAAAACATACCTCGTGGATAGCAGTGTCCTTGGAAGCAGCAGTCTCTGCATCAAGAAAAAGTGGTTCTCCAGACGTATAAAAGTCCATGATTGCAGCAAAAATCTCTGGCTTTAGAAGATTCCAAGAATTATCATCGGACTTGGTAACAGTTATAAAGTCAGAGCCAAAGAAAACTCGTGTAATTCCTGTTGAATGGAAGAGCACAAAGTAATTATAGACTTGGTATCCCACAAATTGGAAAGCTCTTTTAATAATGGCTTGAGAATGTGGATAGTGTTCTACACCTCTACTGAGACAAATTCAAATAATCCAAAGAGTATTATACGGTGGATGATGAGATGCTTAGGTATATCATCGACTCTTGGCAAATTGTGTTCATAATAGATAGATTTTGATATTATTGATATGAGAAACTGCCATGTTTAGATAGATTTTGTTACATAAACGCCTAAGATAGACTGCTCAATGATGGATCATATACTGTATTACAGAATGACAGAGCAACACACCTCAGCACAGACATATCATGTTTATTTTTATTGATTCTAGAAGATACTCCGTATAAGCCTAACAATAAACTGTTAAAAGAATGTATGCAAAGGCAGACTGCAATAAACTGTTAAAACAATCTCCCAGAGGGGGAAAAAAGACCATTTTTTCTGCAAAAATATTTTCTTAAAGAACTAAACTATTGTGCTAGGAAACCTTCAGAAACACTTGCGAAAGGCCGCACTGGAAGACAAGAGAATGTAGATTTACAGCAACAGGAAGAGCAAGAGGAACAAACACAACTAACCCTAATTCCAGGATTTCTCAGATGTGTAAAATTCATCTCTCCGCTCAAACCTCTCAGCACAAACAAACGCCCAAAAACGTCAACAAGGCATTCAATCCAATTCCTTCGGATGTTTGCAGAATTCACATCAAATTTTGCAAAAACTAAAGTTCCTCCATAATTACCTTATAAGGAGCGACAAATTACTGACGAGGCAGCGAGGCAGCGACGAGGCCAGAACAGGCTCGACGACAGCGACGAGCTCGACGACAACGACGAGGCAGCGACGAGGCCAGAACAGGCTCGACGACAGCGACGAGGCAGCGAGGCGAGGAGGAGGAGGCGGCGCAACGAGATGGTGGTGGCCGGCAAGGAGGCGAGTTGGAGGAGGCGGCGCGGCGAGAGAATTTTGAGGGAATAGAAATGTCGAGACAAATTCGCCCAAGTTAATTATGTTGATAATTGTTTGAGGCGGGCGGATAGTGACCGCCTCTAATTCTCTTTAAAACGAATGTTGTTGAGGCGGGCGTTTTTTGCCCGCCTCTAATTTTTTTGAGACGACGGATTTTGAGGCGGGCACTGACTGCCCGCCTCTAATTATGTTTGCGACGAGGGCTGTTGAGGCGGTCCGTTCGTGCCCGCCTCAAACTTTAGAGGCGAACGCCCCGGTGACCGCCTCAACAGGTCAAAAACACACATATTTTTGAGGCGAACGAAAATTTGCCCGCCTCTAAAGCATCTGTTGCAGCGAAGAAAAAGACTGACCGCCTCAACAGATAGTGGAAAAAGGTTTTTTGCGGCGGTTTTTAAAGTGACCGCCTCAACAGGGGGGCTGCAACAGGTGTTTTTTCTACTAGTGAAGCCAAAACGAGGTAGAAAAGGGAAGGAAGAACGAAAGACTAACCTTCCATTGAAGATCGTGTGGGAGCGGAGGCGAAGACGAAGGTAGAGAAGGAGAGAGCACCGGCGAAGAAGGCGAACGTGCAGTTTGAAGAGAGCAGCGAAGGAGTGCGGCAAAATGAAAAAAAGGAAGACGAAGATGGGTATTTATAAGGAAGAACCGGGGGAAAGAAGGTGCAATGAGAAGATGGCACGTGGACGACATGCGCCAAGCACGGGAATTCAAAAAGTTTTTGAATTCAAAACGTCGCCCCGAGAAGTTTAATCGAAATACACGCGACCATCACACGCGATGCAATCATACTAAGTCATGGAGTCACTCTCATGTCGAGAACGCGACTTCAAGAAGACAAACCCAAGCCTTAAGCTATTCAGCATAAAAGCTTGGGGGGCTGGATGTTGGAGCCGGTTCTCGATGGGCTCGCGAAGCCCAAAAGGAATTGGGTTAGGCCCATAGGATGCGAGCCGGATCGGTCCATGCAGTCAGCCCAGAAGGACGAAAGCGGCCCATAAGCAGACGAAGCCCAGAAGGAGGATCCGACGAGATTAAGTATCAAGGGGCAAATTAGTAATTGACTCGCGTGGGCCCCTGACAAGAGTATAAGAACGCAACTCAATGGATAGAGGAGGGGATCACGACTGAAAGAAAAACGCTTCGTCTCCCTCTCCCGAGTAAGGAAAACACAGGAATAAACCAAAACCTCAATCTTCCAAAACCACCTTCTCCTTGAGGTGTTAGGAAGAACATCACTTAGTTTGTAACTCTCGGAGTTGCTATTAAGCTCTTAATGCTGCGATGGGTGTTTTCTAGGGCCGTTCGGTTTGTTGGTAACGAAGAACTTGAAACGTTTTAAATAGCATTTTAAGTTCCCTTTATCATTACTTTACATCTTTCTATTTACTCTAGCTCTTGCGGCAAATTGTGTAGCTCTTAGTTGCATTTTTACACGTTTGCTAATTTGAACGCCGGAGAATCGAATCCGGAGATACCCTCTCCTAGTTTGGTTGCGTTGGAATAGTAGGTGTCAAGAACTAGGGTGGACGACGGGGGAAGACAAGGTGAATTGCTGTATACAAGTTGGCTGACCAGACTCGCGAGGTGTTGTGTCGCGAGCTGCGTTTTCTGAGTTCCAACAATTTCTACCTAATCCAATTCAAGTTGGATATACATAACTAACATTCTAACAATGTAATGGATCGAGTGAGCCATCAATACTGTCTAGGTTTTGGTCATGTAATACTCTTAAAAGACAAGTAATGAGAAAAATGAGAAAAATTCATGTGAAAATGGTTTTTAATGTACGAATATACGAACGGAAAATTCATATACATGTCTCTTTATGTTGACATGCACATAGAGGTGTAAGACTACCCACAATGGGAGTTGCATTTTGCTATGCAACTCATGCTTGGGTTGCATGATATGCATTCATCACACTTTTTTTGTTTCTTAGTTAATTTAATAGTGTTTTTAAATTTTATGTAACATAAAAATAAAAATAAATGTCAAAAAATAAGTTATGCAACCCAAATCATGCAACCCCCATTGCTCATAGCCTAAATACATGAAATTTCACGATGTATGCATGTATTCGCACGTTCGTAACATAAGAATATTCGTACCAGATCCAACCCCGTAACATAAAGGTGTATAGACTCCAAATTTCATTATACTGATTGAGCTAGTTCCACTTGGCAAAATCCTTGCATGTAACCAGCGAGAATGTAAATAAATGAAAAAATAACAGTAAAATGTGACAATTTTCCAATTTCCCCTATACGAATCATGTATCTTTGATTTTGGTATGGGACTATAACTTGCTTTCAGAAGAACCCAAAAAATGATTTGATTTTCAATTTTTCATAATGCTGTAGTGTCAATATATTGATCAAAGAAAGCTCAAGTCATGATTTCCTCCTAATATTTTATACAAACTGTTCTCTTATTGTCAATATATTGATCAAAATGTACATCTAAGAAGGTCTTATTCTTACTCACTCCTCATCTTAGTACTTTGCTATCAACTTATCCACATGAATGATAATGTCGTCGATACATGGTCGAATGGCTTGTGGCTGAAGCAACCATCTCACAAACTGGTGCAGTGTTTCTGGGTAGTTTGAGTTGTCTGGCCACTTTACCTGTGCATTTAAAATGGCTAACTGTAAACTTCCTCCTAATTCTCCAACCACGTACTCGAACGGAGAAACACCATACCTGTAATATAATCAAGATTTCTTCATACAATTTTTACAACATGACAATTTCAAAATTGAAAAAACGTACTTACATTATTGCATATAAAGTGCAACCCAAAGACCAAATATCAGTTCTTTCATCAATGTCCACATGACTTGGACTATCCCATAATTCAGGAGCACGATACGCAGCAGAGCAGTGCTCAGATGCCCATTCCTATTGAAAAATTAAAAGATTTCACCAAACAAGGCCTAAAACTTCAGACCATATTCTGGCAATATTGTAAATAAGTGTTCAATTCAGCCTTATCACTTGTTCTTACCATTAGGCGGAATAGAACACTTATTTACAAAATTGCCATACATATCATATGAAGCTTGCAAAGATTTACTAGAAACCTGTAATTGAAAAGCCTCAGAACGTGTGCGGATTTGCTGCCTAGCGGGTCGAGCACTTTTGAAGTCCATCAATACGACAAAAGGCGATTGCCCTTTTCTGTTCTTGATCAAAATCTTACCCGGGTTCACGTCGTTATGTGCATAGGGTGGATCAAATCTATGCATTTGCTTAAGACCTTCACAGAGCTGCATAGCAAGATTTTTGTCTAAATTTAAGTTTTAGGCTAACAATAAGTGAAAAGTTTCACTACAAGGTTGATGTTTAAGTTGATCAAAGGAAATGTTGTGTTTTATTATTATGCATTTGTTTGGATTTGAACTCAGTTATGGGAGAAACTGAAAGCAAATAACACATTATTATTAACTTAGTTTGGCACACCAGCTTCCATAAATCAACATGTATATCAAGCACACTCACCTGTCTAAAAATGTGAAGAACATCAGAAACAGAAAACGCCTCCTTCGTAGCTTTCATGAATCTAGCATTGTCAGCTAGTGTTTCGTCTGTGTGACATGGGTATAACAGATATGCTTCATGCTTCCATCTTTGTGTTTGGGTTTCCTAGTGAACAGAGTCAACATTTCTTATGAGACGAGAGTAACCAATCAATTAGAAAAACAAAAGAAAGAAAGCAAAATGAACCTTGACTGAAATGATAGAGTGATCAAGAATCTGAAGCAGATTCCGATGACAGAACAAAGACGTGACACGAATCTCTTCCCTAACCAACTCCAACTGATCATCGTTCTGGATCAACACTTTCTCCACAACATAGATTCCATCATCTACACAAAGTCAACACGATTTAATATTCTTGAGTCAAGATTTAACATACCCAAAAATTGATATACCTGAAATTAAAGAAGGATCCTTCAAATTGTGAGCAAGACCAGAAGAAGGGTGAGTTAGAAGTTGTTTGACAAGGTAAGCTCGGGAAGGTGGGACTTCAGCGAGCTGCCGGAGGATCTTGAAGCGGTTGGTGTTGATGTAGACATCGCCACCACCATTAACGGCGTCGTATAGAGCATTCAGGCCTGAGAAAGAGCAACCCATCCACACCGACGATGGATTATGCAAGATCACAAAATTAGGGGGAAGAATGGATTAGATTAGACGAGAAACAATAATTAAACTAGCTTGACCTGTTCAACTATAAAATGATGTTTTACCAAGATCATAAAAAAAAAGGTTTAAACTTATTAATGTTTGACAACGATTTTATTAGTTTTTGTGATAGACTAACAAAAAAAATTACTTAGTAATGATAAAAACAGAAACTGTTAATTAAGTTAAAAATAATCTTTTTAATTTGAATAATAAAACTAACTTTAATTCTTAAAAAAAAAATTATGTGAGAATTCTTAATGTAAAAATACACAAATGGACTATTCACATACTCCCTCCGTTTCAAAATAGATGTCATTCTAGAGTTTTTCACACATATTAAGGAAATGATTAATTATGTTTTGAAAAGTTAACTTTTTCTCAAAATAAACATTCACCTCCTTTAACAACCAATGCATGAGTGGAGAAAATCAACAATATCAAATTCCAATACACAAATTTATGATTTTCCTGGTATTAATTGTCTTGAAATCCTATAATGACAAATATTTTGAAACAAAATTGAGAGTCTAGAATGACATCTATTTTGAAACGGAGGGAGTATTTAACATTTGTGAATGAAATGTTTTATGAAAAAAAAAAATGTACATTTTAAATGTGAATGAAAAAATACATACACACGGTGAATGCCACTCTCAAAAAATATACATGTAAGTACAAATGATATGCATTTATTTCTACATTTGTACTATAAATATATTAATATAGGATCTTTTCCTATCTTGGATAGTAAACCCGAATTTTTTTTTCTGAAATAAGCATTTTACCCGAAAAAATTCCCGACGTAGGCTCTTTTCAAAACAATTTCCTAAAATAGGCACTTATTTCAGCTTCGGAATTTTTTTACGTGTGAGAGACGCTGGTAGAACCAACGTCTCTCCTCCGAAGCTGAAGCTATTTTTTTTTGATTTTTTAGCGTCTCTTATACATATTTTTTTTTAATTCCCCGTGTAAGAGACGAACCAGCGTCTCTTACACGTAAAAAGTTTAAAAAAAAAACCCTTTTGTATAAGGCGCCGGGAGAACCAGCGCCTTATACAAACTTTTTGTTAATTATTTTTTTTTCAAAGTGTATATATATATATATATTATTATACATGACTTACTCGTGTTTGGATGGCTCGTATGGGCTCGTTTGAAATCGGAATCGATCACGACCGATTTCGTTGGGTCCGTATTGATCCCAGCTTTCACCAGATATGTCTCTCGCTCGATTCTGATTTCGAACGACCCCATACGAGCCACCCGAACAAGCGTAAGTCTCGTGCGTACCTTCTACTGTAAATGGATATTTACAAATCCGTTCCTCCATATCACGCGATGAGAGACATATCTGGTGAAAGCTTGGATCAATACGGACCCAACGAAACTGGTCGTGGTCAATTCCGATTCCGAACAAGCCCATACGAGCCATCCGAACAAGCGTAAATCTCGTGCATACCTTCTTTCACCAGTTCGGAATCGAAATCAGAATCGAGCGAGAGACATATCTGGTGAAAGCTGAGATCAATACGGACCCAACGAAATCGGTCGTGATCGATTCCGATTTCAAACGAGCTCATACGAGCCATCCAAACACGAGTAAGTCATGTATAATAATATATATATATATACACTTTGGAAAAAAAAAATTAACACAGCGCCTTATACAAAAGGGTTTTTTTTTAAAACTTTTTACGTGTAAGAGACGCTGGTTCGACCAGCGTCTCTTACACGGGGAATTAAAAAAAAAATATGTATAAGAGAAGCTGGCCAAGCCAGCGTCTCTTATACATAAAAAAAATAAAATAATAGCTTCAGCTTCGGAGGAGAGACGCCTCTCACACGTAAAAAAATTTCGAAGCTGAAATAAGTGCCTATTTTGGGAAATTGTTTTGAAAAGATCCTACGTCGGGAATTTTTACGGGTGAAATGCTTATTGCAGAAAAAAAATCTAGTAAACCCTAATCATTCCTTTGAGTAAGGGTAAGGAAGAAATTTGCAACGTTTCCTCCGAGCAAGGAAAGGTCAACGTAATTTGCAATGTTGTTTTACATAATGTCGAAACTTCTCGATCTTGCTACAAGCCTACATGTAAGACCAATAGAATGTGTATTCGAAATTTCGGTTCTCGCTTGGATGTTGTTCTGATTCCTAGGGTATAAAAAACGAAGAGACTATACGCACTACATTTTGAAACTTTTTAAACTACATTCTCGTACGCCCATTTTGGGCGTACGCCCATTTTGGACGTACCGTGCAATTTTGTCGAACATACGTATACGTATACGTATACGTATACGGTGGAAAACTGAAAAATGGTATGTACGCCCAAAATGGGCGTAGCACTTCAGACGAGAGGAGGAAGAAGAAGAAGCTCGAGTTTTAAATCCTGGGCGTACGCCCAGGATTTAAAACTCGAGCTTCTTCTTCTTCCTCCTCTCGTCTGAAGTTTACTGTTCAACCGTAACCTTAAAAATCGCCGCCGTCCATTCTTCTCCTATTTCACTCGTTTTCTTCCTCAAATCTATCCCATTCGACTCGTTTTTCTCATTCAATCCAAATCCCTCAATCAATTTCTTCAATTTCACTCGGAATCATGCAATCCGAAGAAATGGGGAAAACTGTGGAGGCGGCGACGGTGGAGGCTGCGGCGGTGGTGGAGGCGACGGTGGAGGCTGCGGCTTCGTCTGTTCTCCCTCCCGTCCGTATTTGTGCTGGTGGCGCAAGGGTGCGAGGTGGAGGAGTAGGGCGGAAGAGGAATCCGGCGAAAAAAAAAAGGGGGGGGGGGGGTGGTGCTGCGGTGGTCGGTGGCGAGGGCTCTGGTGGTGGAGGGGAGGAGGTTGGTGGCGCCGTCGAGGTGGCTGGAGGTGAAGCTGGTGGAGCTGGTGGTCGGGGTGGTGGTCGGGGTGGTGGTCGGGGTGGAGCTCGGGGTGGTCGGGGTGGTCGTGATCGGGGCGGTGCGGAAAAACGGGCCCGTTCGATATCGCCGGAGAAGACGCTCTCGATCCACGAGGTACGTTAATATTATTTGTTATTTATTAATAAATTATTAATTAGTCGTTATTTATCGTTTAACGTTTAAATAACGATTAAAAAAAGATTTATTAATGAATTATTAATATAATATTATTTGGTCGTTATTTATCGTTTAACGTTTCACGTTAATCGATAAATAACGATTTAAAGAATAAGATTAATTAGTAAATAATATTTATTAATATAATATTAGTTAGTCGTTATTTATCGTTTAGGTAAAAGAAAATAATATTATATTAATAAATAATATTTATTAATATAATATTATTTGGTCGTTATTTATCGTTTAACGTTTCACGTTAATCGATAATTAACGATTTAAAGAATAAGATTAATTAGTAAATAATATTTATTAATATAATATTAGTTAGTCGTTATTTATCGTTTAGGTAAAAGAAAATAATATTATATTAATAAATAATATTTATTAATATATTATTAATTGGTCGTTATTTATCGTTTCACGTTTTACGTTAATCGATAAATAACGATTTAAAGAATAAGATTAATTAGTAAATAATATTTATTAATATAATATTAGTTAGTCGTTATTTATCGTTTAGGTAAAAGAAAATAATATTATATTAATAAATAATATTTATTAATATAATATTATTTGGTCGTTATTTATCGTTTAACGTTTCACGTTAATCGATAATTAACGATTTAAAGAATAAGATTAATTAGTAAATAATATTTATTAATATAATATTAGTTAGTCGTTATTTATCGTTTAGGTAAAAGAAAATAATATTATATTAATAAATAATATTTATTAATATAATATTATTTGGTCGTTATTTATCGTTTAACGTTTCACGTTAATCGATAATTAACGATTTAAAGAATAAGATTAATTAGTAAATAATATTTATTAATATAATATTAGTTAGTCGTTATTTATCGTTTAGGTAAAAGAAAATAATATTATATTAATAAATAATATTATATTAATAAATAATATTTATTAATATATTATTAATTGGTCGTTATTTATCGTTTCACGTTTTACGTTAATCGATAAATAACTATTTAAAGAATAAGATTAATTAGTAAATAATATTTATTAATATAATATTAGTTAGTCGTTATTTATCGTTTAGCTAAAAGAAAATAATATTATATTAATAAATAATATTTATTAATATATTATTAATTGGTCGTTATTTATCGTTTCACGTTTCACGTTATTCGATAAATAACGATTTAAAGAATAATTAGTCGTTATTTATCGTTTCACGTTATTCGATAAATAACTTGTAAAAGAAAAAGATATAATATTAAATAATATTTATTAATATAATATTAATTAGTTGTTATTTACTAAGAAATGAATTAATTTGTAATTAATACATTATTAAATAGCATCTTAATAAATTATTAATAAGTCGTACCTAAGAAAAAATTAGTAATTAATACATTATTAAATATTTAAAAGAAAAACGTCAAATAATATAAAATAATAATTCGTAAATATGAAAATAGGCTTTAGAGAGGGCTATTGCTCCGACGGGTGGTTCTGTTAGAAAGAAGAAGAAGGGCCCTCGTCACCCTAGCGCACGCGGGATCACAGCTTCCCGACGTCGTGGATCTCCTCCAGACATTTCAGGAGTGCATATAGGAGATACAGGGAAAGCTTTGATGGATGATTTGGATGTTAGTGAGGCGGAGGAGTTTTCAGAGGAGGTGGCGGAGGCAACCGAGGTTGCAGATCAGCCAGAGGTTGCAGATCTAGGAGATTTGGAGGCGCAGATGCATGATGATTACTATGAGGGATCACCTCTGCGTGAGCCATCTCCAGTTGGATCATTGTCTCCTTCTGCAGAGGATCATCAGCAGGAGATTCAGGATCAGCCAGACCTCCAGGAGCCCATTCAGGATCCTGTTCAGGATCCTGTTCAGGAGCCTGTTCAGGAGCCTGTTCAGCACATTGATCCGGGCTTAGCTGTACCGGTTCCAGGGGATGCAGATTATGTGGGGCATCCTGGAGGTCCTCTCAGTTCACGACTTTTGGTGGATTACAGCACCCACATTGCTCCGGTGATATGGACTGAGACGTCATCTCTTGCAGAGCGTATTGAGCATGACCCGGCTTATGTGATACCGCCCTCATCGAAGGTATGCGTTGTTTTCTAAATGAATTTGTGAGGTAAAACGATCCACACGCTTTTCTAATTCATTAATTTCTCTTTCGTACATCAGCTGAAGAGGGTGTTGGATATATACACCCGCAAGGACTTCTTCAGGGAGTATGATAGGCATAAATCTAATGTGCCTGGGTCATGGTGGCAGCTCGTTCAGCGGAGCCACTTACATGTCCTTGCAGATCCCCGGCTCGAGTACAACAGCATCGATCCGATTCTGATTTCTGCATTTGTGGAGCGTTGGTATCCAGAAACCAACACGTTTCACTTTGCATTTGGTGAGATTGCTCCTACCTTGTTAGACGTGCTGAAGATTCTGGAGCTTCCGATCCATGGACGAGCTGTCAGATCTGCTGAGGCAGACATAGATGGGTTTGTGCATCCTCATGTGCAACGGATGTTCGGGTTTGCTACGATCGAGGAGGCTGCTGCGCTATGCTTACGTACGTAGAGTCTATTTTATTATTTATATTTGATTCCATTTTTTAGTTGATTGAATTAAATATTTATAATCCGTGATAAATTATCAGATGGGGGTTTGAACATCCACGGCAAGATAGGCATCACGACGATCCACACCCGACTATTACAGATGTTTGATATACGGGACAGGTAAATTATCGTATATTATAAGAATTTCTCATAATTTCTCGATTAACGTTACTAATTCATTTGTTGTTATTAATTGCAGGACTCCTCAGCAAGAGAGTGATATTGCTTCGCTCTACTTGTTGTCTCTGTTAGGCAGTACGACATTTGTCGACAAGTCTCGGATGAAGGTGAAGCACAAATACCTTAGCATCCTCGTAGATCACAATGAGACAGGGTCCTATGCTTGGGGGACAGCCGTCTTGGCTGAACTGTACAGACAGTTGGGTCAGGCCTCTCGTGCTCAATCGAAGGGGTTTGCTGGTTGTCCGCTCCTGCTGAAGGTAGTTTTCGTTTAATGTTTTTTTGTTTTTTCGTGTATATTTTGCTTATGTATAAAACATTATGAAATTCTGGTATTTGTAGGCTTGGATATGGGCGTATTTCCATGGTCTTCGGGGTCATGCTACGCAGGACTTGACATCCATGAATGCCTCAGCGGCGGCTATCCGGGAAAACAGCAAAGTCAGATACCATAAGGATCCTGCTCGACTAGTTTCCCTCAGACTGGTCCTTGACCAGATCACATATGCAGAGGTAAGTACTATTTAATTAGTAATTTCATCATATGTTATGCAATTATTATTTTTAAAAATACGTTTGTCATTTAAAAAAAACATAGGTTCAGTGGAACCCCTGGGGCAAGTTGGATCTCAACGACCCCCAGTATAGGTTAGGTCTATTTCGGGGGCCTCTAGAGTCCTTTGAGGTCAGGGAGTCGCACCATCCTGACCGATGTTTGCGACAGTTCGGGTATGTGCAAGGCATACCCGAACCCCCGATTACACCACCTACTGCGATCAGAAATGATTCTGCATCGGGGTACACTGTCACATTCGGGGATGAGGACTGCACTTGGGCCCCAGAGACCCTGTCGGATCGATTGATCACCTTAGACGAGCAGGATCGACGAGGACTTCGAGAGTATGCATGGGATTGCAAGGATGGATACCGGACATGGTTTAATGCCATGTCACATCCTTATGTTGATTCCAGATCACCCAGGCAGGACCCACGGGCACCGTTTGACCACCGTGCCGAGCACATACATATACCTGCGACAGCCTCTGTAGTTGTGGTACGTATTTCAGTCAATATCGCTCAAGTAATAATTATAATCTATTTTATTCTACTTATATTTACATTTTGAAAATGTAGCGGGGCAACATACTCGCCTCTGAGATATCCAGTTTCCTACGTGCATATGGTGACACTCTGCCTCCAGGACAAGCGAGGATGATGAGGGGGTGGATCAGCATATGGACTGGTGATGTAGTACCAGAGGAGGATGGGCCTGTGCAATGATATGATTGTGTTCAGTATTATATTTTGGATGTTTGTTTGATGTATATTTTGATGTATATTATTAGGATTTTCGCACTTAAAACGGGCTAAGACGAGAAATGACACGGAAATCGAGGAAAAACGACTTAAAACGGGCTAAGACGAGAATTTGTGCGAAAACTGATGAAAACCAACTTAAAACGGGCTAAGACGAGAATTTGTGCGAAAACCGAATAAAACCAACTAAAAACGGGCCAAGACGAGAATTTGTGCAAAAAACGATGAAAAACGACTTAAAACGGGCTAAGACGAGAATCTGTGCGAAAACCGATGAAAAACGACTTAAAACGGGCTAAGACGAGAATTTGTGCGAAAAACGATGAAAGACGACTTAAAATGGGCTAAGACGAGAATTTGTGCGAAAACCGAGAAAAAACGACTTAAAACGGGCTAAGACGAGAAATGACGCGGAAACCGAGGAAAACCTTGCTAGGGTATAGGGTTTAGGGTATAGGGTTTAGGGTATAGGGTTTGGAGAGTGGATAGTGGATAGTAGATAGTGAATGTGGATAGTGAATGTGGATAGTTGTGTTTGAAATGGATAGTTTGGGCCCAGTTCGTTTAAACGCCTTAGAACGCTAAAACTCAAAATTTGAAAATTGTAACATGATAGAAAATGAAGTCTTTAGTCGTTATCAATTCTCGGAATCGAAAAAAAATCAACGAAAACGTCAACGGGCCTAATAAGGCCGAATTGAGATTTGGTGAGGCCCATTACCTAAAAACGACATAAAACGGGTTAATAAGACCTTAAACATTGAAAAACTTGAAATGTAAAAGTTGTATTTGAGCATTACCAATATGACGGTTTCGTTTTTATAATAAAATAACAAAATGAACACTTCGAAATATCTAAACAGTCACTTTCACCTTGTAACGAGTTAATCTCAAGTATATAAGTCGTATAGTTTTACTCATATGTGTGTGATATCAATTCGTTACTCAAATAAACTTTACATAAAACTTTCATTAAATGTTATGAAACACTCAAATACTCCAAAATAACGACATTTCACATCTTCGTATTGTCCATATTGCTTGATTAATCATAATTTTATGCGTATTTCATTAAAACTTTCATTAAATATCGAGTAATCAAACAATATGGACAATACGAAGATGTGAAATGTCGTTATTTTGGAGTATTTGAGTGTTTCATAACATTTAATGAAAGTTTTATGTAAAGTTTATTTGAGTAACGAATTGATATCACACACATATGAGTAAAACTATACGACTTATATACTTGAGATTAACTCGTTACAAGGTGAAAGTGACTGTTTAGATATTTCGAAGTGTTCATTTTGTTATTTTATTATAAAAACGAAACCGTCATATTGGTAATGCTCAAATACAACTTTTACATTTCAAGTTTTTCAATGTTTAAGGTCTTATTAACCCGTTTTATGTCGTTTTTAGGTAATGGGCCTCACCAAATCTCAATTCGGCCTTATTAGGCCCGTTGACGTTTTCGTTGATTTTTTTTCGATTCCGAGAATTGATAACGACTAAAGACTTCATTTTCTATCATGTTACAATTTTCAAATTTTGAGTTTCAGCGTTATAAGGCGTTTAAACGAACCGGGCCCAAACTATCCATTTCAAACACAACTATCCAAAGTTTTTACTATATACCCCTTCCTTTTCAAATTTTTCAAGTTTTTTTGGCTAAATACCCCTTGCATTATGAAAACTATTTCTTTTTGCTAAATACCCTTTTCTTGTCATTTTTCGTTGTACGTCCCTTCATAAACTCGATTTTCGCGCCGTTTATCGTTTTAATCCCGTTTTACTCGAATTTCGCGCCGTTTTTCGTTTTAACCCCGTTTTACTCGATTTTCGCGCCGTTTATCGTTTTAATGCCGTTTTACTCGATTTTCGCGCCGTTTATCGTTTTAATGCCGTTTTACTCGATTTTCGCGCCGTTTATCGTTTTAATCCCGTTTTACTCGATTTTCGCGCCGTTTATCGTTTCAATCCCGTTTTACTCGATTTTCGCGCCGTTTATCGTTTTAATCCCGTTTGACTGAGCTGAATTATTGGGCTTGACTGGGCTGAATTATTTGGGCTTGGCTGGGCTGAATTATTTGGGCTTGGCTGGGCTGAATTATTGGGCTTGGCTGGGCTGAATTATTGGGCTTGGCTGGGCTGAATTATTGGGCTTGGCTGAGCTGAATTATTTGGCTTGGCTGGGTTGAATTATTGGGCTTGGCTGGGCTGAATTGTTCGGCTGATGGTTTGAATTGTTGGGATGAATTCTACATCTAGCATACAGCTGGATGTCACTTATATGAAAATGAATGTGTTACAGCTACTACACAGCTGTAAGTCACAGCTGGATGACATAATTTTAAGTTATTGGGCCTTTGTTGTTGTGGGCCTTTTGTCTACACCGACCCAATTTTTCCCTAACCCTAGTAAAACTTCGGCTATAAATTCACTGCCTCAGTGAACCCTTTCATCACATTCTCACTCCGCCGTAAAATCTTAATTGTTTCAAGTTCTTACTCTGTAAGTTTCATTTTTTACTGATTTGGATAGATATCTTCATTGTTTCTAAAATGTTTTCTTACTTTGTATTACAGATTCAAACAAGCATGGCATCATCTTCATCCTCCCCAGTTCCAGCTGAAGGCACTCAGATCCAGTGCCCTAGTAGAAGGTGCTCAAAGACACTCACCGTGTTATCTGCTAATAACAAGGACAATCCCCATACGTATGGACGAAGGTTTGTTACATGTGATTGTAACTGGAGGATCGTGTATCTGGAGCCAGAATACGACCCTCATCATCTCCGAGTCATGGCCAAACTGTTGAAGGAACACGCTGACATGGAGCTCAAACTTCGTATTTTTCACAGGTGGGACAAAGAATCAGCCTTATTCCACCTTGGAGTTCTGTTTCCCAATGAATATGGCCGTGGTCCTCCTTCCCCTGATTCCGATTAGGATGTAATGTTGTTATGTGTCTTGAAAGTTGTTACGTCTTTGCTAAGTCTGTTGTAGTTTCTGGAGTGTCTGTTTTAATTTAACAAGTAATCCCTTGTAGTGAATTCAGAACTTGTTTCATTTAACCCATCTAAAACATTAAAAAATAACAGACAAGACAATACTATAAAAAAGGAGTCAAGATATTAAAAGCATAACAGACATACAACAGAAGTCATCAACTAGAATTTCAAAAGGTGAAACATTCAACACATCCGAATTCACTACAGATCAACATCTATACTACCATAATTAATGCGATAGTCCTTCCATTGCTGCATCCTCAGCGCGAACCCGCGATCCAATTCATTCGCACTAGGATCCTTGAACATGCGCCAAACTCCAGGTACAGATGGTACCGGACAGTCTTCTCTAAGGCACACCTAAATTACAAAACATAAATACCATGTTAAGCATTAAGAAAATTGAGTGAAAATCACAAATACTTTAGTGAAAATCATACCGGTATGTAGTGGTTTGCTAAGTCCACACGAGCCATTGCATAAATTTTCAAACCATGACTGGAGCATTGTTGATACACCTTCATCGGTAAGCACAAATATGATCGGACTTTGGATAAGTATATCAAACCAACCTGAAACTTAGTGGCAAATGCTAATCCAATCATGGGCATACTCATCCAGTATCTTTCAGGACATGGTGATCTGCTATAGTTGACCTCTTGAACAAGAGCGTCGAAGTTGTTTGCCAAATCCGGGCGTAGTCTGGTCATGACTCGTCTGTAGATATCACTGTTCTCTAACAGCTCCGTAGTCAGTTCCATGCGAATGCGAGGATATTCTTGTTGGTGATGCCCCAACAACATGGCTAGTGACCGATATCCACAGTGTCCATCCGCCCTTACGTCTTGTGCATCTACAATGTATGGAAACATGAAGAGATCAACATTGTCAACCCCGAAGTCTACCCCACATTTCGTCATTGTTGGCTGAGGGAACTCATCTGTAAGAGTGCAACCTGATAATCCGAACCCCTCTCCACCAGTGCCACTTGAATGACCAAACGCCTCTGCCGCAGTGCACCCAGCAACTTCAAACTCCCTCATTATAGTAGGCTCGTTGAAAGTAGGTTGTGCCGCCGTTGCTTTTCCCTTTCCCTTTCCTCTAACCGTCTTATTCTTCGCCTTCGCAGCATCATTTTTCTCTAATTCTTCCCTTGCGTACTCAAACGCGCTCATCTCTCTCTCGGTTCCCCACTTCTTTCCTACCGCTCCTCTTGGTCTGCCAGGATCCTTGATTCCCGTCGGCTCCAACGCAAGACTTTGATGTGGATACTCCAACATTGTGTACAAGTCCGCTATCTGAGACCACTGACTTTCAGGAAGTTCCCCCTTTTGCCATCTATCGTTGAGCTCAATGAATCTCAACTCCCGCATGGTCTGAGGTACACCAATCTCTACCTCCCCGTTATCAAGTTCAATCCTATCCCATTGTAGCTGCCTCCAGAATCTGTGAATCTGATTGAGCTTGAATGGCTTCTTCTGAATAATATGTTGCACCATCTCGTGGATGCACGGTAGGCCTTGACATTCTCGCATCCAGTAATCTTCGCAATGTTCCTCATAATTCTTCGCCTTTATATCCTCCCATATATCCCACAACTTATGCAACGCTCTATCAGACACATTATGGAATAGATGCCGAAATATCAATTTCACTTGTGGATTCATTCGTCTGAAAACCCCGGGTGTCTTGATCCGATCCTCTTCCAGGGTGGCCCTCACCTTCACAATCTGGCCCTCGATGGCTGCATGGATCCTCACAACCATTCGATTAAAACCGCCTATACTTGAACCAATTATTTTCTTCAACACCTTATGCATTCCCTCAACCCTATGTTTTATTCATTCAATGTCGCGTTTAAGTAAAACAACTGTTACATAATCAAACTAATAAATAAATCGGAAACGTTTAAGTAAGTTAAAAAAAATTACCTGTTTGAGGTCCTCGTGAAGAAGTGAAGATTGTGTTCCGTCCATGCGCAAACAATGTTTGTCTTATAAGGGATAAGCCACACCTTTTCAATGTATCCGACGACGCCGCTTCTCCAAGATGTTCTCAATCCTAGCAGTCTTTCCTCGTATCGTTCCTCCGTTCTTGATAGAAAAAGTCTCCATACTTGCGAGCACAACCTTTTCACCGATTCCTTATTTTTCAAAATTCTGGTAGCGTTTACCTCGATGTTGTGCTTGATATGAACCCAACACAAGAGATGTTGAACCGGAAGATCTTTGAACACATATTTGATTGCAGTGATGAGAGCTAGTTCTCGATCGGTCATTATTGCAGTCGGCATTACTCCGGCATCCTCAAACAACTTTCTAAGCCTCTGAATTATCCACAAGTAGTGCATTGTTTCCTCCTTACCCGTGAATGCATATGCAATGTTGAATGTCTTATGCGTGCAAGTGAAACCGACAATCTCCACAAGAGGCATTTTATACCTGCATAATATATTTAAATAATGAAGGAAGAGGCATATGCAATATATTTAAACAAATTTTTTTTGATATACAACTATTATGTACCTATTCGTCTTGTATGTGGCGTCAATAACCACGACGTACGGAAACATCTTCAACAAGTGCAACGAGTCTTGATGGGCAAAAAACAAGATTTCCACCTCGTTTGATTTCTTCTTGCAGAGGGGATGCACTACATAGCTGCGCTCCTTCAAAAACTTCAAGGTCCATTGTGTAACAGTCAAATCTCCACGATCCTCAAAATGCATCTTCTGAATAAAGTTGGCGATTTGTTTTGTGGATGTTGTATTCCCTGGAAAGGCCGCACTCAACTGAGTAGCAATAACAGACGGCGTAGTCAAGCTGTTCGCACATACCGTCGCAAATTTCACCTCATTCGGCGTCATTCGACCCATGTACGGATGGCCAATGAAGCTAGTGCAAAGCTTATGATTGTGTTGTCCGTATTTTACCTTCACATACCATCCATCTCTCGCATCCCTCGCCCTGAACCTATATCCTCGGATCTCAAACTTGCAATCCGACTTCTTATCCCTACTATCCCGCTCTGTATTAACAACCTCCTCTGTTTCGCCATCCTCTCTTTTCTTTTTCCCTGATCTATACACTCCAGCATGCGAGCACATTATATTCATTTGACGCTCATTGCTATGGCGAGTCACTAATACCATCATAAGTTGTCTACCAATACTCTGAACCCAACGCCTCAAGTGTTCCTTAGTAGGAAACGTTTCTTCGGTATCAAACGAATCATAGTAATCCATACCCTATAATTAATAAAAACTACCATATTTATCACAACTAAAACTTAAAACTACGAGTCCACATCAATCTAAACTATCACTTCTACAAATTATTTGCAACTAAATAACGTAAATAAATACGAAACGATTCTAATTAATTACTAACCGAAAAATCTCCGGCGTCGAAGTCTCCTCCTTCTTCGTCGGTATCGTCGTCCCACATCCCGTCGTCGGGTTCACTAAAATACTCTTTCTCATCCACGATCGCATCGTCTTCGTCACTCCCATGCTCGTTCTCTTCAACATACTCGTTCTCTTCACCGCTCCCATACTCAATCTCCGTCACATATTCAAACTCCTCACCATCACTCAAATTTGTAACTCTCCTATTTGACATTTTTGACTTCAACATCCATCCGAAGTTCCTACATTTATACACATACTACATCCCAAACGGTCATATTCTGAAAAAATAGCCGTTGGGATAAAAACAATCGTACGCCCATAATGGGCATACATGCAAAATATACCCCAACGGTCACTTCTGAATTTGGACAAATAGCCGTTACACACAATTTTTTACTCGTACGCCCATTATGGGCGTACGAGTAAAAAATTGTATTTCCCCAACGGCTATTTTCAAACGGCTATATTATTAAAATTTATACTGTACGCCCATTTTGGGCGTACGTCCATTTTGGGCGTATACATAATACCGTATTTTGTATTTTGCCTCACATTCGATGTTGGGATTTTGCACTGTCCGCCCAAAACCAGCGTACGCCCATTTTGAGCGTACGACAATGTAGTGTGAAAAGTTGCAAAATGTAGTGCGTATATAGCTTTTGCCATAAAAAAGAGTCAGGAAGTCTCTCCTATTTTCGGAAGGAAACGTCTGCCAATTAAACGAATATACACGTAATCCGGTTAAATTGCCCGCCATAAAAAATTTAACCGGAAAAGAAAGACAGAGAAGACGAAGAGGATAAAAAGACGAGAAAATGACTGTATACAACAGGTGTATCTTGTAAACAGCCAACAAGTGTCCATACCAAACTCACGAATATATCCATCACCCATAACATTATTCAATGCTCCAGTTTCCGCCATTAAACCTCTAAACCCTGCACTAACTTCTCTCGTTACCGACCACAAATTCGTCTACAAATCGTCTTTGTCGAATCTTTGCTGATCGGATTCCGCAATCAGAAGTCAGCAAAGCTACAAAGCCCCAAAACAATTCGTGCTCACCACAACGTGATACCTTTCGTTTTGTTTCTGGAAGTATTCGTTTGTGTTGTTGTGAAATAGGGTTTTAACTGGAGAAGGTGATTGTGTTTTGCTGCTATTTGTTAGTGATTTTGATCGTCTTCAAGATTTGGCTGTTATTTTGATCACTGAAATCTAAAGTAGGGCTGCTAATTAGAGTAGAAAATTATCAAGATTTTGTTGTTCTGGATGATCCAGACTGGATCGTCTTCAAGATTTGGTTGTTATTTTGATCACTGAAATCAAAAGTAGGGTTGCTAATTAGAGTAGAAAATTATCAAGATATAAGGTAAATTTAGGTTGGTTTGACCTTTGGGATTTTAGCTCCATTGGACTTTAGGATTTAGTTTATTATTGAAGATGTATTGCTCAACTCGATGAATTGCAACCCAAGTTCTTGCTTTATTTCACCTAAAAATTACTGGGCTATCTGTTGCTGAATTGCTGATAATGTATATCTGTTTTAATTATGAATTGATCTACCCAGAATACTCGCCAGATTTTATAAACTCTATGTTTCTATACTGTTTCTGCATAACTGCAACATCTTGCTGTTAATTTGTGCAGGCTTGTTAATTTCTCTTCCAAATGGGTAAAGAAACTAAGCTGAGCTGTACATCACCTCGGTCACGTTCAGGTCTCTTGAGGGATCAAGTTCAGCTAGTGAAAAGAAAGGACTCGGATCGTTATGAGATTATCCCCATTGGTGATCCACTATCATTTGAGAAAGGATTTTTCGCTGTAATCCGTTCATGTCAGTTGCTTGCACAAAAGAATGATGGAATGCTATTGGTTGGAGTTGCTGGTCCCTCTGGCGCAGGGAAAACTGTGTTCACCGAGAAGGTTCTAAACTTCATGCCAAGTATTGCTGTCATATCAATGGACAATTATAATGATGCTAGTCGCATCATTGATGGGAACTTTGATGGTAAGGTCTTGAATTTTCTATGGCTGGATCAAGTTTCTTTTCTTTCAAGTGAAATTTATTGCTATTTGTTGTTATAGAAACTTTGCCTTTTGCTTCTTAGACAGTATCCTATAAGATTATTTATCATTCTGGATTTATAGTCCACTGAACTTTTTTGGTTTATCAAAAAAATCATGTGTATGTGACATCTTTCCTGTCATTCTAGGGGTACAAGTTCATTGATGAAAAAAATATCATGATGCATCCCCAAGTCAGTTTTCTTGAGATATTATTACAATGTTACACTAAGTTTATATCTTTTTTGTAGCTGAACTGTTCATGTTGTCTTGCTAATCAGTTTTATTTTAACTGATTACTATTTCCAGCTTCAAATCTTCAATATCATTGGTTTCTGATGTTGTGGAGCTCTGAAAATACAATTATAGGACTTACAAGGTTATTCTTCCAAAACAGATCCTCGGTTAACGGATTACAATACATTGCTTGAGAACATTCATGGATTAAAAGCTGGAAAGGCGGTTCAGGTTCCAGTATATGACTTCAAGTCTAGTTCCCGGATAGGTTACAGGTGGGAATTTCTCTTAATGCTGGTCAAAACCTCACCCCTTTACTTTCTTCATGATGTCCTCTGGAAGTGTTCTTGATAGTTTGAATTGGACATTGAAACAATATTGATAAGGCGGTCAGAATGCTTGGTTCCTGAAGTTCAGAAAAAGGTACAGAGTAACTGGACATGGATGATGAGTTGATGACTGAAGTTCTAATAAGATACTATCTCAATTCAGACTTGGTCTCCTGTTCTTACCTTAGCAACAACAAAGATCGTGAAAATTCATCTAGATTTTCCTCTCTAATCTGTGCTGTAGTAATTATCTTCCGTATATCATTTTGTGTTTATGCTAATGTCACAATATTTGTATTCGGTCTATTGTTTCTTTTACCTACCATTATATCTTTCTTAAAAGCTGTTGCTCTTTTATTCAGGACGGTTGAAGTACCCAGTTCCAGGATAGTAATAATTGAAGGCATCTATGCATTGAGTGAAAAACTGCGTCCTTTGCTGGACCTTCGTGTCTCTGTTACTGGGGGAGTGCACTTTGACTTAGTAAAGCGTGTTTTGAGAGATATTCAGCGAGCTGGTCAAGAGCCTGAAGAAATCATTCATCAAATATCTGAAACTGTATGTTCTTTTCTGTTCTCTGTTATGAGGAATTTTCTTTCTAAAAAATGAATTGCTCACACCTGATTTTCATCTTGCAGGTGTATCCCATGTATAAAGCATTTATTGAACCAGACCTTCAAACAGCACAAATTAAGATCATTAACAAGTTTAATCCATTCACAGGGTTTCAGAACCCAACTTATATTTTGAAGGTTGAACTCTATTTGGTGGAAAAAGTTAGAAATCTCAACGCAACTGAAGTGTCTTATGTATATATCATTCCTCCAGCACTGAGAGGTTTCTTTTATTGTAGTCAACAAGGACTGTGACAGAAGATCAAATCAAGGCTGTGATTTCTGATGAGCATAAAGAAACTACAGAAGAAACATATGATATATACCTTCTGCCACCTGGAGAAGATCCTGAAGCATGTCAGTCGTATCTGAGGATGAGGAATAAAGATGGAAAGTACAATCTCATGTTTGAGGTTTGAGTTCATTTTCTCGATTTTGGCATTTACAGATGTACTTGCTTCGTCGATTTATTAGTCATGCAAATATTAGCTGTCATACTGCATTTTAATTGTTTTCTTGTGAAGAAGAATCCTATCCTGCTTTTAGCTTTGATTTTCATCGAACTATGCTAGATTGCGATCAATTTGATACATAAGTTTATAGCAACTAGATCATCTAAGTTAGAACAATAAGCTGTTTTGAAGTTGTTGAGCATTGAGATATTTAGGATTTATTCTTTAAGACAAGACCCTACTTATACAGATCGAATGCTCAAACTCTGTAATTGTAATGTCAGAAACTGGTACTCCAAGAGAACTATAATGTTCCGTTTTACCCAAACTTTATTTTCATAGCATATTCATGTTCACTATGCAACTTTTTCCCTGAAATACTAGTGCACAATATGTTTGGATAAACTGTTGGCTCTCTAAAGCTTGGAATGTTGTTTCAGGAATGGGTTTCAGATAGCCCGTTTATTATATCTCCACGAATAACTTTTGAAGTGAGTGTCCGCCTTCTTGGTGGTTTGATGGCGTTGGGGTACACGATTGCAGCAATTCTTAAAAGAAGCAGCCATGTCTTTTCTGATGATAAAGTGTCTGTGAAAATTGATTGGCTTGAACAGCTCGACCGCAAGTATCTCCAGGTACGTGCATCCACTCTATCTTGATCATAATTATTTTCATTTATTTTAACCTTTTCAAAACCTTGATATGAAGGTCCAAGGAAGAGACCGTTCATATATCAAACAAGTAGCTGACCAGTTGGGCTTGGAAGGTTCATATGTTCCCCGAACATACATTGAACAAATCCAGTTAGAGAAGCTTGTAAATGATGTCATAGTATGAATCCTTGTCACTCCTATTTTTACACCTGTTGCACTTTTCTTACAAGCTATACTGATATAAATATCAACACAGGCATTGCCAGATGACCTCAGGACAAAATTAAGCATAGATGATGATGTTGCATCTAGTCCTAAGGAAGCACTTTCTCGCGCATCAACAGACCGACGTACAAAGCATCTCAGTCGGTACTGTGATCTAAGACATTAAAACATCTTTGTTAATTTTCTGTTACCTTAAACATGTTTAAATAGTTACCTGTGTCATATTTCCCAGAGTTACTCAATCATACTCAACACAACGAGACAAGCATCTGACTAAATTGACCAGACTCGTCCTAGACGACAGAAGTTTCAATTTTAGGAGTCCACTATCGCCTGCAGGAAATGCGAATCAGGTAAATTTTCTTTCCAATTTTAACGGTCTGTTCGGGATTAAACTGAAACTGAAATAGGTGCTGAATCTAAAACTCTAAAAACGCTTATCTAATGGTTGAATCCATAGGGAGCCATTACTCAACTGTCAGAACAAATATCCACACTGAACGAGCGAATGGACGAGTTTGCATCTCGTATTGAGGAATTAAATTCCAAGCTGACAACTAATAAAATCTCTGGAAGCCAACAAAACCTAGCTCTACATTCTGAAGTCTGTAATGGCTCTGTGCCTACTCTCATGGCTGGATTAAGCAATGGTGCTTTGTCAGGGTCATTGCTGACTCAGTCCTCATCGTCTTCCCAATTGGCTAAGGATTCTCAAGTCGTCGAAGAGGTAATGCTGATTGCGAGAGGGCAGAGACGAGTAATCCACCAGCTCGACAACTTGATCAACCTTCTCCACGAGAATTTCGGGGAGATAAACCGACATGGAAGGACTGAAAGAGCAAGCAGAGGAGCTGAAATAGAGGCCATTGTGGGGCCTGTTCTGTTGACTTTGGCCATTGGAGGACTGGGTATCTTCCTGTTACGTGCTCTGTCATCTCAAAAGTAAGCTTTCTTGGCTTTTCTTGGATTGCACCACCATAGATATTGAAATAATTCCTCTCCTGTTGTGAGGAATCTTATTATAAGCTGTGTTCTTACTTTAAGCGGAGCTTGTAAGTTTGAAGGACATGTCAACAACTTGAACTTCTGTAAATAGTAGCCTGCCTAATATGAGGTCTTAAAAATCCACTGAAGGACATGTCAAAAGTTTAGTCCTTCAGTTAATTTTATTTGTCATTCTGTATTTATTTGTTAGAAAATTTGTCATTCTATATAGAATTTTAGACCCTAATAATTAAAGAAAGTAGGGGTAATTTGAAAGGGAAATATTAATTAATTTTTTATTTTGTTATAAAATAGGGAAAAGATTTACGTGAAAATTATTAGTAACGTGCGAATATGCGATGAAAAAATTTACATGCACATTTAAGTCAACGACATGCACATTTGACAGATTATTAAAGAACGTGCATGCGAATGAGATATCCTTATAATACTAGTCTAGTTCCCGCGTCATGCGCGGGTTTATATAACTCGATATAGTTGATAAGTAGTATTACGTAATATATAATTTTATATGAAAAATAGTTGATATCTTAAAATAGTATTGATATATAATTAAGTTTTAAAATTTTAAATATAATAAACAACGAATATAAATGAGTTTTTATACCAAAAATCTTATTTGATCAAATTATCATAGGTCAATTTTTAACAAATTTAAATAAATTGATTTCAACATATATAAAATTATATATTTAAAACACTACCATAACACAAAAATATAATATATTCTCTTATTTATTAAGAAATCAATATTTTTGTGATATATCATATCATAATAATAAAATTATAAATTTATAGGATATTGGGAGGTCAAAATCCAAAAAATTAACACATAAAAATCTTTTTTGTAATCTGAAAGATCTTAAATAATTTTTTTGTGATATTTTTGCACATGACTTTCTAAATTTAATTAATTTTTTAAAGAAAATTACACTAAATAGTAAAAAAACGTGATCAATGAAATGACGACAAGTGAATGGCCTGAATGAAGAGTATGCCACGTGGCATAGCTAGAATTTGAGAAATATATTTTGCTTTAGTAATTATATAGAGATTCATTCACACTTGATCTGGATTCATAAAATAAAACATCAAAGCATATTTTTTAATAATGAAAGGATATTAGAGATAAGAATCATACGATTCCAGTCCAGCTTCAATTTTTGTGATCGATAGAAGAGAATTAAACATATTAAACTCTTTAGGTGAGTCAAGAAATAAAAGAAATAATTGTTAATTGCATTTGATAATTAATTTTAATTAAGCAATGTTATCGTACTGCACTTACTGCCATATAAAATGAAATCAAACACCAAAAATTTGCGATCACATTTCCTCCACCACATAAAATGCCCGAAGAAACTGGTGAGGACATTTTCGTAATATTACACGAGATCTCGATTTATATTATTCTGTCAAGAAAAGGAAATTCCCCTCTTTCAAATCTTCCACGCTCTTATCCTCTCTCTCTCTCTCTCTATGACGTCATCAATGGCGGAGGTTTCGTTCCTTCGCCTCCCAGAAATCTCGGAGGCTGTTGAGCAGGAAGAGATCTTCGCCTTCGATTCCTCTTTCCCGTTCTGCTCCCTCGTTTTCACCTCCGATTCCGATCCCGCCTCCATCGACGACGACAACAACAACATCCACCAATCCGGCGCTTTCGATCCGGAAATCTACAATCGAATCGGATCCGGATCGGGCTCCTTCGAGGAAATACAGGTAACTTCCGCTGTGGATCTTTTTCAACAGCGCGTTGCGCAATCTCATTCTCATCTTCTGGAGATCGGTAGTTTTGAATCTATCCCCAATTTTGGACACGATTTCGGCGCGTTTGATCGGAATAGTGATGAATTTGGTGCCAATTTAGTGGAATTGGAGGAAGAGGATCCGTTAGGGTTAGGTACTATATTCGATACGAATCCGAATTTGATTCATTTCGCCTCTGATTCTGATTCAGAAGAGGAAGTGGACGATTTGCAGGAAGCCGATTCGTTCTCGGATGATGAAAACCGTTCTTGTATACCTCTTCCTTGGGATTCGCTCCAGCTGGAAGATAATATACATGGCAACGATGACTTCGAATGGGAGGAGGTAGACGCCGTTGAAGATGATCAACAAGCATCAAGGAGTCTCGAATGGCAGGTATTATTGAATGAGGGAAGAAACATCGAAATAGAGTACAATGAGGGCTTCCATTTCGGTGGCCATGACGATGATCTAACTGCAGAGTATGAGATGACAATTGGACAGTTTACGGAGGGCGAGAATCCTTCAATTTGCAGGCCTCCTGCTTCGAAGCTGGCTGTTGAGAGCCTGCCTTCGGTTACCATGACAGATGAAGACGTCTGTGTTGTTTGCAAAGACGACATGTCGGTTGGTGAGAATGTAAAGCAATTGCCTTGCTCGCATCGGTACCATGGTGAATGTATTATCCCGTGGCTTGGAATTAGTAATACGTGTCCGGTTTGTCGTGGTGAGTTGCCCACTGATGACATTGATTATGAGCAGAGGAAGGAACGAAGAGCTCGGACTCAGTGATTGGTATGCATTATGGAATTTTGCAGTGTAGATAGAGCATTTTTTTGGCATGATCTTGGTAAAGAGCATTTCTTTTCGGCGTGATCTTTGATTGGAGTTGCTTTTTCATTATTTGTACTATCAGGTTTTGTGGTGATTGCTCATACACTATTTAATCTTTAGATTGTCTGCTTGTATGCTAAATCATGAGGCCCTTTTGGTGTGGAGGATTTTGAGACTTTATAACAGTTGTGTATTCAGCATGTGTTGTTGTTCTTGTACTTGGTGCCTTCCTTCCATTGCGACATGTGTTTAGCACCATATCAGAAGCAATTTAGTACTTCAAATACCCTATTAATGAATGTTTCATGTTCACCATATAGCTTGATCAGTTGAAACTTAACTAGTCATAAAAAGTTAGGAAAGATTCATACTCCATAGCTTGATCAGTTGAAACTTAACTAGTCATAAAAGTTAGGAAATATTCATACTCCATAGCTTGATCAGTTAAAACTACTTTAATCACTAGAAACTCAATAACTAGTCATAAAAGCTGGGAATGTTTCATGTTCACCCACATAGCTTGATCAGTTGAAACTTAACTAGTCATAAAAAGTTCGGAAAGATCCATTTACAAAAAGAGTACTAACACCAATTCATACACAGCCCGTCATTTGTTTACATGTACTTTATATTCTTGTACGTGCATGTCCATGTTACATTTTATAGTAAATTTTCACACCAGATCCAACTCTTTAATTCGACCAAAGATTTTCGAAACCATCAGGAAAATGGATGACAAATTAAGTGGGACCGAAGACAAAACTACCATTTGAACACTACGAAAAAAGATTCATCAACTAACAATGTCACAAGTTCAAACAAAGATAATGAATAATACAGCACAACCATTGTTTAAAACATAGAAGCAGTCAATTCTTTCACTTCTGTTGTGACTTGTTCAAGATCTGCCTTGAGGTTGTCTTTATCCTCCTGCGCCAGCTCTCCCTTGGTGGGTTTGGTCATGACAAGGACACAGCATGTTGGTCTCTTGGTTGCTCCAGCATTTGCAAGATCCTGATAAATTTGAAGGAAATTGCAAAATTATGTTTCCGAATATCATGAACTTAATTAATGGATAACACAAGTTATAAACTTAGAGAATCCTTACATAATCATGCAGAGGAAATCTAATAGGGGGGAAACTTACTTCTTTCGAAGGCACGTAAATGTAAGGAATGTCTGATTCTTCACACAAGATAGGAAGGTGAGTGATAACATCTATTGGAGAGATATTGCCGGCAATGACACAGAACCTGGATAAGCACAGACAAACACAGATTAGGTTTGTAAAACAAGAGAAATTTTACAGAAAAAATTTCTCTAATACTGGTATATTATACCACTAACCAATGGTGTAACTGTAACAAGAATAACTCTTTTTTAGTTTAGCACCAGAGCATAAGGCAGATTCAAAACCAATGCAAATATGCAGATTCAACAAACAACCCCACCTCAAAAATTCAGTATTTGCATCTAAGTTCTCAACTGTTGCATCTATATATTCTTATTAATAAACCCAACACCAAACACCAGGTAAGTCTTAAAAAATTGATTTCAGTTATCCATAAAAACTAATGACAATTGACAAGAATAGCTAACAAGTGTACAATTTTTGATATAATTCTTATAACTAAACCCAACACCAAACACCAGATAATTCTTGAAATTGATTTCAGTTTTCAAAACTAAAGACAATTGACAAGAATAGCTAACAAGTGTACAATATTTGATTTAAGTACAAACCAGTTGGTGGTGCTTCGACCAGAAGCAAATGTATTGTATGATCCTACCATCAAAGTCAATCTCTAAACTGAAGTCCCTACTCAATATTTTAGTTTATGTATATAGCAGAACAAAAGTGGTAGTCATCTGTCATCCCAATGCTTCCTTTTATCATGTTAACAATTCAGTCTATTTTCCACCTCCAAAAAATGCAGTAAGCCGAATAAAGTTCTCAAGAGAATTTGAATGGACTATTAGTGGAAACATACCCCTTGTTACCACGTCTGATACTCTTGACAACTTCCTTCACTCCTCTTTTCAAACACTTTTTCTCAGCAGCTAGAATCAGAAGAAAGAAATTCATCAAACAATGAAAATCAATTCAATAACACAAATAAACATAGATATAAAACAGATTTAGAAAAAAGAAAGAAAAAAAAAGACCTTTTCGGACGAGCTTAAGGGTACGCTTGCAGAGCTTTTTACCAGCAAGAGGCTTGGCAATGGGGGCAAGAGCGATTATCTTCTTCTTGTCCTTCACAGAAGACTTCTCGTTTTCGCTGTCGCTTCCCATTTTCTACGTCTTGATGGCTATGGCGGGAGCTAGGGTTTAAGAGTGAACACAGAGGCTGCTAGAAACTGAGAGAGGAGGGTTTTAGGTTATAAGGTTTTGGGGATGGGCCAATGTTTTTAATTTTTGGCCCATAAGCCATTTCGGATTGTTGCAGAATTTTTATAAAATAAAAACAGGTCCGTGTAGCGGAGAACTAAATATAGAGTAGGATGTTAACGTATCAAATTTATATCTTTTACCATTTGTTATTTTTAAAGTCAACCAACACCAATATCAATGCTATCTCTAGAGAATGCTATGTTGACTGTTAAATTTAATTTTTAATCTGAAAAAGTAAAGCATTTTTAAGTGAATATTCTCTATTTTGTTAATTTTAACTAATCATTGGTGTTTGATTTTGCTAAAGAAAATGTTATCTTAATTTTTAGATCACCAATGGAGATTTTTAACTAACCATTGATGTTACTTTTAACTAACCTTATATGTCAATTTTTTACGGGGGAAAACCGCGCACTCAATGTTTTTCCACTGTACACTCAATTGGGGACTAGTAGTCCCCAGACTACACAACGTGTAGTTGGCTCGAATCGGTTTTTTTTTTTTTGGAAAAATAGGCCAACTACACGTCTTGTTGTTGGAATAAATCGGTTCAATAGTAAACCGGTTTTGGTAACCGGTTTACTAATTTATTTCAAACCGGTTCAAAAAATGATTTTAAAAATAAATATTATTTTGGAAAACCAGTGCATTATCAATCCGGGATGATGTCTAAATTTTTTATTTTCTTTTAATTTAAATGTGGATAAAAATCAGATTTTTGGGCCTCGATGAACCTGCTGAAAGGGCGTGATGTATGGCACGTTACTGCTACTGCGTTGAGTTCTGGTTTGTGGAAATCAGTATTGAAAGTCAGGGGAGAATTTGTTGAAAAAAATACAGGTGGTGGTACTGATCTTGCTGAGTTTACTAAGGCTGGCAAGAAGATCGACTCTGCCCTTTACGATTGGTGGGTTGGTCCGTACACTGTTATTCCATGGTGTGAGATCATTTGGAGAGGAATCCAACCGAGCAAGTGGTCTTTCGTGTGTTGGTTGGCTACACAGAACCGGCTGCCGATGAGAGCGTCTCTTTACCGTTGGGGTTTAGTACAGGATGAGAGCTGCGTTTTGTGCTCCTCGGCGGCTGAGACTCCTCTTCATTTCTGGACAGATTGCAGAGTTGTGCGAGACATTATTGCGGGGGTGATGCTGTGGCAGGGCGTCCCAACCGTTAGAGGTAGTCTGCAGGCTTGGTGGCGTTGGTTTGAAGACTGCGGCCAACGCCGCAACAATATCTACTTGGGTCGTTTGAATGCTATTATGGGTTGTGTTTATCATATTTGGAGACTTAGGAATGATGTCATCTTTAACAATAAGGTAGTGCGAGTAGATGATGTGATTAGAGACATTATAGATGTTTGTAAATTTCGCATGGTGTGTAAGTTGCGGACTACAGAGAGACGTGGTAGAGCTATGGTTAGGAGGGTGCACATGAACTAGAGTGTAATACTTTTTGCCTTAATGAAATTATTTACCTTTGGCAAAAAAAAAAATCAGATTTTTGAGATATGAAGTAAATCCACACAATCTTACTGCAATCATCAATAAATAACACAAAATAGCGATTTCCATTAACCGAAAGTTGTGGGGAGGGTCCCCAAACATGTGAATACACCAATTCAAAAGATTTAGTGAAAGAAATATGAGATGAAGCAAGAGGAAAACGATTACTTTTTCCAAGTTGGCATGAATCACAAACATATGGAAATTTATTTGAAAATTCTAATTGACTCTATACCATGTAAACAATGAGATTCAACTGATATCTATATTGAATGACCTTAAAAGATAATTACATGAGATTATTTATACAATCAGACTGCTAACAAAGAATAATGTAAATCCCTAAATACAAGGCACTAGTATAACCACTTAGAGTATATAAAGCACTACGTTTGTGCTTATCTTGAACAAGTTAGTGGCTGATTTATACGAGCTGTTATCACTCTGGAATACTATGATACTATGATTATGCAGGTGATTTCTTGTCATTTAAACTAATCATTTCGAAAAGTATGATGTTGGATGACGATCATAGTATTGAATCACGTTTTACTCTTATCAATCACCAAGTAAGGTTGTGTATTTTTTAATTTCCAAAGCATTTCAATATTATTTACAGTAATGGTTATTTTTCAGTTAAAACAAATAAGAGTAGCATTTTCTATTGCTAAATCGAACACTGGTGAGGACAACAACTTATTTATGAGCTGTTATTTGGTAAGGCATTGGTCTTATTTGATTCTCCTTGTTATTTGATAGGTGATGGCTCCAATTTGGTGCAGGATGGATAAGCTTTGGCTTCAACATCCTATAAAGTTGAAAGGCTCAATGACCCATAAAGTTCAAAGGCTCAATGACCCATGAAGTTCAAAGGCTCATTGACACAACAACCTTTTTTATGTCCACTTGATCATGTATTTCAGGTATGAAATCTCTGTACACATTGATGCAAGTTATCTTTCCCCGTTGATGTGCCCTTGGTCTCTGGGAAGGCCAATGAATTACTTGAAGATCTTCAACGTTGATCGAGTAAATGTTTGTGGATGTCTTTTTGGTGGAGGTTAGGCGATATGGTGAGTAACAACAGAAGTCTTGGATATGAATGACGAGAATGACTCATCAAGCTAGGGTTTGGATATGGATGTCAAGATGAACTTGACAAACTGATTGGTGAAGGGTTCAAAGATGGTGATCGAGGGACACTTGAACGGTGAAAGGGTTTGGAGATATAGACGAAAAAGAGGGAGATATAGAATGAGTAGGATTAGAAGATATGTGAAGATATTATTTAGGAGGAAGAACATTATGGGTGTGACGCCCTAAATCTAGATGAAGGATTAATTCTTTCGTCTCAATAATGACAACGGGCTTTAGATCAATGTCCTCAGAAGCAAGGAGTACGCCCGCGACTTCTTCTCTCTTTTCTTGGCGGTTCGGGGCAAATGGATTGAATCAACATTTCCCTCTTTGTGATAGATGAGAAGCGTTCTAAATAATGGAGGCACTCGACCTTATGTAGAAGATGAAGTCTAAAACCCTAGAAAGAAAGAAAGAGTGGACGGAAAGGAGTTTTGGGCTAGGGTTTGGACGAGCTTGGGATTGGTGGTCAAGAGTCCAATAGGACGACACAAACCATGCAAAGCTGAACCACTCCATATTTAGAAACTTTCCAAAAAAAGAAAGTTCTAGAATGCTAGCAAAAACAAACTAAAACTTTCCTAAAATAGAAACTTACTAAAGATGGAAAATTACTAAAAACAGTAAGTTCATAAATGCAATTCTATCTCGGGAAAACGAGGACTAAAAATACTACTTACTAAAAAATAGCAACCTGCTAAAAATAGCAACTACTAAAAATAACAGCTGCTAAAAATAATAAGCTTTCTAAGAGTGTCTAAAAATAGTCAAAAGTCTAAGAGATGATAGATAAGGATAGGCATGAAAAAACCATGGCTTGATCATACCAAGTTGATCAATGTTTTTGGTGATGCGTCGGCCAATGAGGTCGCCAAGGACAAGGCATGGACACGAGGCGCTGAATCATCAAGATGCTAGACAAGGCGCTAGAGCGGCGTTCCCGACCCTGGTGGAGTCTTTTCTCGGCGACGATTAGTTCTTCTCCGAAAACCAGTGGCGGCGCTCATGATGAGTCATGGAGCACTGATGGAAGTGATGTCGGCGGCGTTGTTCTAAATCTGGAGGTTTCGGTGTCGGGCACTCGGGAAGACTCGGCCTAGGATGAGTGGTTCTGGTTGACGCTAAGGTGATCAAGGTCGGTAACATGTGAGTTGCGCTCAAGATGAGTCATTGTGCGCCGCTGGAACCGAGATGTAAGACACGAGGCGGCCATGGTGGAGGGCGCATGTAAGGGCAAGGTAACCTCCACTTGAAACTATAGAGCGGGACACCCGACAAGGCGCTAGAAATGATACGCCAATTGGCTTAACCTCAATGTAGTCGTGACGAAGAGTATAGGCACGAGAAGCTCGTTGAGGCGAGCCATGACTTGGTTCTAGGCAAGGCAGGGCGCATCGTGTAGGGCGTGTTTAGTTTGAATTTGTGGAAACATTGACAAAATTGAAATGAATATGTTGCAGATTATATGTGATGCTTCGTAATCTACCAGAAGAGGAATATGGACATGGAATTTTTATAAGGGAATATTCTTTCCTAGAAAATCCATCATTGCCCCCAAGAGGTGTATAAGATAATACATCAATTTGAAGCCACATTTAAATGAATATTGTAATAAATCTAATAATTCTGGGTTTTTTAGGTAAAGAATTCTAGTCTTGATGTTCAACTTTGTCAAAGAGGCTCTCTAAAGATTGTGAAGCTTCCAAATCTTCAAGAGGATTACTCAGATTACCAAAGAACAACAGTGAGGAAACGGTATGTCATACTCTTATCAAACCGGACGCATTCAAGCTAAGTAAGATGTTAATGCTACCAATCCTCATTTGTGTTGACATATGATTGACAGATGAAAACAGTTTTCTCAACATTCAAGGATGTTAAAGTGATCCAGTTCCGTTCAATTCGATCAAGACACCTTTTCGGGGTTCAGTAATGAGGCGAGAGCGATCAAGTTTCGCGAACGAGTGAATAGATATGTAGGTATATGGTGTTGTGTGCAGAATCATACTCGAGGATATATACACTATGACGTGTATTGGGACGACAAACCGAGGTGGAAGCCTGTATCGACAAATTAAGACGAGTTGAAAGTATAAGGAAAGGATATATTGCAGAAGTGATATTCTTTTATTAAGTGAGATATCCTTCTTATACAGAGTGAACATAACGGTTTGAGAGACTTGCTAAAATCTCTCCATAAGGCCACTAACATGATCTACAGGCCACGATTGAAGCATAAATTGAGCAACAACTTTAACTGAGTTTATTTGAATAAACAACAATAAATAATAATGCTAAATGAGATTAACTGGATTCTCTAACACGCCCCCGCAAGCCGGACGACCGTCGGGAAAGTCCGAGCTTGTTGATGATGGACTCAAACTGTGGACGGTGGAAAGGCTTCGTCAGAACATCGGCGAGTTGGTCGCCAGTTGACACATGAGTGACCCGAAAAACACCGCGTTGTACATTCTCCCGAACAAAGTGATAGGCGATGGCGATATGTTTCATTCTGGAGTGGAACACTGGATTGGAGGAGAGGAAGGTGGCCCCCATATTATCACAATATATGGCAGGTTGGTGAATCCGGTGGTGGAGCTCTTTGAGGAGAGACAGGACCCAGAGAACTTCGGATGCGGTGTCTGTGAGCGCTCGGTATTCGGCTTCCGTCGAGGAACGGGCAACAACTCTCTGCTTTTTGGATCCCCAAGAGATAGGAGTGGAACCGAGATAAATGATGAACCCAGTTGTGGAGACGTAATCGTCCCTGTCACCAGCCAGTCGACATCGGAAAAGGCATGTAATGTTGTGGATTGGCCGGGAGAAACGACTATGCCTCTGTCTATTGTGCCGACAAGGTACCGAAGCAATCGTTTGAGAGCAGTCCAATGAGTTGAGGTGGGGTGTTGCATAAATTGTGACAGTCTATTGACGGCATAGGCAACATCGGGGCGGGTTAAGCTTAGGTATTGTAAGCTTCCGACGATACAACGATAATCAGTGGGTGAGGGAAGTGGGTCACCGTCTGTTTTGAGCAAGGGAGTTGACGCAGAGAGTGGTGTTGTGACTGGTTTGGCATCCTCCATGCCAGCTTTGATGAGGACGTCACTGATATATTTTCTTTGGGACAAAAACAGGCCGCCAGAATGATGTGGGATGACTTCAACACCCATGAAATATGACAAAGTGCCTAGATCCTTGAGAGAGAAGCGATCAACAAGACGTTGAACGAGTTGGGTGACGGCTGTGTCGGTGTTGTAAGACCTGTATTCCGCAGAATGCCAATCTGTAAAGAATTAAAACGAAGAACATAATTAAGAAAGAATTTTACCGAATCGCTCTTGACAAAACTGTTGCGTAGAGTCGAGATTAGATTTCTTTCCTTAATTCTGTAACGCCCCGTATATGTGACGGTTACCGGCGTTGGGAATCCCATGATACAACTACGATCACTTCTGGTTTGCACAATCAAAAGACATAAGCCAACAAACCAGTATCTGTGCAGTACTCTCGAAGAAGGAGAAGAAGAGAATAGGGAGATTAATTGATTTCGGATCCAGAGAATGAGAACCAGACTTCTCTTAAAAGGAGTCTGAGTTTGTTGCAGAGGAGGAGATTTCGGATCTGACGACACCAACGAGGTGGGAGTCAGTTGTGGAGCACGCGGAGGAAAACAGGGAGGTTGTTGCTGACTTAGTTGGGCGTCCCCAACGAGGCAGTCCAAAACCCAATCTGGAAGCCCAAAACTTTCAGATCCAGCCCACTTCAAAAAGAGAAGTTAAGCTGCTGCTGCTTGGGCCTACGGCCCATTCCACAAGACCACAAGACCACAAGACCACAAGACCACGGACCAGGACCGGACGGACGGACGGATCGCGCGAGGTCCCCCCGAGTCCTCTCTCCATACCTCTCCCAAGGGCTTACCAAGGGTATGGGGTTTGGGGTATATAAACCCTTCATATTCCACCCCAATTTTCGATGTGGGACAAAACCCATATCAAAATTCAGCTCCAAAATTGTTCTTTGTACTTAGACAAGCAACCAACTTTGAGCCTTCATTTCTCATTCAAACGGAACCCGATTTTGACGTGTGAGTACACTACGGCGTAGTGCTCGCGGAGACAAAGCCAACGCTCCCATAATCTGGCACAACCGGTGACCACAGCCCACCGGAAAAGTGCCCGGAAGTCAGTCACAAATCAGTTCCAACAATCCCCCACATGAATAGAAATGATTCTATTACACGTGCTTAGACAAGACATACAGAAATTTTGAGAGTACGGGCGAAGAATCACTGCATCTGAGGTGGTGGCGTTTTTCAGCCTTGAACCACCCATTGTGAGTAGCTATCGGATTTACTCGACCAGGTAGTGAACATGATGTCTTGAACCACCCGGACTTTGACGTAAACCTAGACAATAACTATCACACAGTTTCATCTTCTCACAGAACTAGGTTCTTGATTGTGTTCATTTTGGCCGTGAACATCCCTGGTTATTCATGAGTGAACTTGGAGAAAGCAGCCTCTCTTCTTTCTCCTAGAAACGGCCCCATTTCACACTCATAAGGTGATTGACCATAAGTGGTATTACTTATACCCTACTTTGTTCTTTCAAAGTTTATGGAATCATTAAAAACAAATGCTTAACCTCTACTTTGCCATCGCACTTTTATCATCCTAGGAACTGGGGAAGAAGATATAATATCTCCAAGTGCGCGTCTAGATTCGACTTGAATTTTTTTTTCCCTTGAACCTATTTCTTGGGATCTCCAATCACTTAGGTAGGGTTGCCATCAAGCATCCTCTTTAGTCATAGGCTTTAAACCCATTCCTCTAGATGATTTTACAACTTGCTCTCTTGACAATCCCTTAGTGAACGGATCTGCTAGGTTGTCAGCTGACTTGATATAATCTATTGAGATTACACCAGTTGAGAGCAATTGTCTTATGGTTTTATGTCGTCATCTTATGTGGCGAGACTTACCATTATATATTGTGTTCAGTGCCCGAGAGATAGCCGATTGACTATCACAGTGTACACCTAAAGCTGGCACTGGTTTTTCCCACAAAGGAATATCCTCCATAAAGTTTTGAAGCCATTCTGCTTCTTCAACTGCTTTGTCTAAAGCAATGAACTCAGATTCCATTGTGGATCTGGCCAATAACGTTTGTTTTGAGGATTTCCATGATACAACTGCACCACCCAGCGTGAATACATACCCACTGGTGGATTTTGAGTTCTTTGAATCTGATATCCAATTAGCATCGCTATAGCCTTCCAGAGTGGCTGGATATCTTCCATAGTGCAGCCCGTAACTCCGAGTATGTCGCAAGTAGTTCAATACTCGAGTTATTGCTTTCCAGTGATTGTGTCATGGATTGCTTGTATATCTACTCAATACGTTGACAGCATGTGCTAAGTCTTGTCTTGTACAGTTTGTCAAGTACATAAGACTTCCTATCACACGAGCATACTCTAACTGTGATATGCCATTACCCGAGTTTTTCTTCAATTTGAGATGCGGGTCCACTGGACTTTTTGCAATCCCATTTGAATGGTTCTTGAATCGCTCAAGTACCGCCTCAACGTAATGTTGTTGAGACAAGACTATTCCTTCCGAATGTCGAAAGATTTTGATCCCTAAGATCACATCCGCTAGTCCCAAGTCTTTCATGTCAACCTTTCCGTTAAGCATGTTCTTGGTTTGTTTGATCATGTCATTGTTGCTACCTATGATGAGTATGTCATCCACATATAGGCACAACAGAATGTATCCTTTTGGAATTTCCTTGACATAGATACACTTGTCACATTCATTTATTTTGAAACCATTTGACATCATTACTTGGTCAAATTTTTCGTGCCAGTGCTTAGGAGCTTGCTTTAGTCCATATAAGGATTTCACAAGTCTACACACTTTGTGTTCCTGTCCAGGGACAACATAACCCTCGGGTTGTTTCATATAAATTTCCTCTTCTAGCTCTCCATTCAGAAAAACTGTTTTTACATCCATTTGATGTATTTCTAGATTGCGTATAGCTGCAATGGCTATTAGCATTCTTATTGAAGTTATTCTCGTTACTGGAGAATAGGTGTCAAAGAAATCCAAGCCTTCTTTTTGCCTAAATCCTTGCACCACAAGCCTAGCCTTGTACTTATCGATTGAGCCATCAGTTTTTAATTTTCTTTTGAAAATCCATTTGCTCCCAAGAGCTTTCGAACCGGATGGAAACTCAGCTAACTCCCATGTATGATTTTGCATAATGGAGTCGATTTCACTTTTCACCGCTTCCTTCCAAGCAGGTGCATCTGGTGTTGACATGGCTTCTTTGAATGTTCTAGGTTCATTTTCCAAAAGATAAGCCATTTCAAAATCAGGACCGAATGATTTTTCCTTTCTAGCTCTTTTGCTACGTCTAGGTTCATCGTTGTCCTCTTCTGTTGGTTGAACAGAAGTGCTTGCTTCGCCTTCTTCACGAGTCCGTTTCGGATTTTCTTTATCCTTACACGGGAACGTGTTTCGAAGAATGATGCATTTCTTGATTCCATTATTGTATTTGCATGTATATCTGGTATATCAGACTTGTATACCAAGAAACGATACGCACTACTATTGTGTGCATACCCGATGAAGATACAATCAATGGTTTTTGGTCCTATTGAGACCTTCTTAGGGGGTGGTACCGCCACTTTTGCCAAACACCCCCACACTTTGAGGTATTTGTATGAAGGTACATTACCTTTCCACAACTCTTAAGGCGTCTTTCCAGTCACCTTATGCGGTATTTTGTTGAGAATGTAGTTGGAGGTTAGCAGCGCTTCCCCCCACATGTTCTGGGGTCACCCAGATTCTTGCAACATTGCATTCATCATTTCTTTGAGAGTTCGGTTCTTTCGTTCCACAACCCCGTTAGATTCAGGTGAGTAAGGCGCAGTAGTTTGATGAACGATTCCATGTTCTCTACAGAATGCATTAAATGGTTCACTATACTCGCCTCCTCTATCACTTCGGATCATTTTAATCTTTTTACTAAGTTAGTTCCCAACTTCCAACTTGTATTCTTTAAACTTTTCCAAAGTTTCATCTTTGCTATGTAACAGATATACATAACAATATCGTGTGCAATCGTCTATGAAGGTTACAAAGTACTTCTTACCGCCTCTAGTTTGCACGAACTTTAAATCACATAAATCAGTGTGAATTAGTCCTAGAGGTTCGGTTGTTCTCTCTACATGGGGTGATGGCGTTTTTGTGAGTTTCGCTTGTACGCATACTTCACATTTGTCTTTACTTGTTTTGCATTTTGGAATCATGTTCATGCTTATTAGTCTACTTATAGATTTATAATTAACATGTCCCAATCTTTCATGCCAAATATTAAAAGACTCAACGACATAAGCAATAGGATTATTCTCATTCACTGAAACATCAGTTACAACCTTTTTGGGAAGGACTGTCATTACATTCATTTTGATCAGCCCATCCTTCACATAACCCTTCCCCCACATAAATCTCATTCTTAGAAAGAACTAACTTATCAGACACAAACTTGACACATAACCCATTCTTGTTGAGAAGAGTCCCCGAGATCAGATTCTTTCGAATGTCTGGCACATGAAGCACATTGTTGAGAGTCAGCTCCTTCTCAAAAGTCATCTTGAGCACGATCTTCCCAATACCTTCAACCTTTGATGTCGCAGAGTTTCCCATGAAGAGCTTCTTCTCTGTTCGGCTTTTCTGATAAGTGGTAAACAATTCCTTATCCGAGCAGATGTGTCTAGTGGCACCTGTATCGTACCACCACTCCTTTGGGTTGCTCCCAACCAAATTCACTTCAGTCACCGCACACAGGTCCTCTGCTGTCAGCGAGTTTTCAGCTAAATTGGCTTGAGACTTCTTCCCTTTGTCTCTTTTGTTGTCGGGCTTGCTGCGACACTCTTCTGCCTTGTGACCAACCTTATCACACTTGTGGCATTTTCCACTGAACTTCTTTGCTCCTTGCTTCTTGAAGTTTGTGGTGTTTTGAGGTTGAAACTTCTTGTTCTTCCCCTTGTCTCGATGCTCAGCCAGATTTGCCTTGTTAGAAAGCCCAACTTGATTGGCCCTCTTATGGTTTTCCTCGACCCGAAGCCTCACGATCAAGTCTTCAATCCTCATTGCCTTTTGTTTCAGCAACAAGTAGACCTTGAATTGCTCCCAGGATGGAGGAAGCTTCTTAATGATGGCACCTACCTAGAAAGCCTCACAGATGGTCATTCCTTCCGAGATCACTTCATGGACGATCAGTTGTAGTTCTTCAACCTGTTCCACGGCTGACTATGAATCTACCATCTTGTAGTTCAGAAACTTTGCTACTGCCGCTTTCTTTGAGCCAACATCCTGCGTCTTGTACTTCTTTGTCAAAGTATCCCAAAATTCCTTAGCGGTATTATGGTTACAGTAGACCTTGTACAGCGAGTCAATCATGCGATGAGTAAGATACCCTCTGCATGCATAGTCCCCTTTCGCCCAATCAGATAGAGCGTCAGTGTCATGTGGGGAGAACCTAGGTTTCCCCTCCTTTAAGAACCTGTCCAGACCCAGCATGTTCAGGAAGAACTCCATCTTCTGAGACCATATTTTGAACCCTTTCCCGTCAAATTTTTCGGGTAGGATCCCAGCATGGATTGTGTTCGGCATAGTTGTCACATAAGGCCTGTGGGGAACATACAGATGAGGCAACTGAACATCAGACAGATCCATGGGATGACTTGTTTGACCCGAATGACTCGTTTGACCCGGATAACTCATTTGACCCGGATGGCTCATTTGAACCGGATGACTCATTTGACCCGGATAACTCATTTGACCCGGATGAAGAGCTTGAGCCAGATGACTCGTTTCAGCCGGATGACTCGGTTGAGCCGGATGAAGAGGCACTGGTGGCAGATCCACTTGGACGACCGGAGAGTTTCCTTGATCAGACTCTTCTTAGCCGGACTCTCATGACCCGGACTGTTCTGAACTTGAACCCTTTCAAGTATCTGAGCCTGATCGAGAGGCATAGTCCCAAACTGAATTCGGGGCGACCTAATGACCTTTCCAGCGTCAGCAGCAGTTTTTTCATCTCCGTTAGTCATTGTATATGTTCAATAAGACAAACAAATATTAGTATGACTTAGATGTAACTCTGCAAAACAGATTTCAAAAATCTGAAAAAACACAGTTTTCTGCAAAACTGTAAAGGCAGAAACCAGAAATCTGCGAACTGTAAATGCAGAAACCAGCAATCTGCGAACTGTAAAAATTACAGAACCAGAATCTACGAATCTGTTAAACTCAGAACCAGTAATTCACGAATCTGTAAACACAGAATTCCAGAAAATCTCAAATCTGTAAAACAGAACTGAATTTCGGCGAACTGTAAAAAATTCCAGAAATCACAAATCTGTAAAATAGAACTGAATTCCTGCGAACTGTAAAAAATTCCAGAAATCCTGAATCTGTAAAACAAATCTGAAAACTGCGAACTGTAAACACAGATTCTGCAAACTGTAAATACAGAATCAGAAATCTGTGAACTGTAAACACAGTTTTTTGGTTCTGTAATAATATAGCAACCCGGTTCTGTAATACAACAGCAACCTCAGAATTGTAAAGATTAATTTTCGTTTTTACTCGAATCTGAACACAGATCCGAAACTGTACGTAGTACAGACAATTTTCTTCGGGATTTAACTTTCTGTTTCTTTAAGACTCAAACAGATTGTTAGCGACAGGATAAAATTGTACAAAATTAAGATGGTAAGACCTGTATTCCGCAAAATGACAATCTGTAAAGAATTAAAACGAAGAACAGAATTAAGAAAGAATTTTACCGAATCGCTCTTGACGAAACTGTTGCGTAGAGTCGAGATTAGATCTCTTTCCTTAATTCTGTAACGCCCCGTATATGTGACGGTTACCGGCGTTGAGAATACCGTGATACAACTACGATCACTTCTGGTTTGCACAATCAAAAGACAGAAGCCAACGAACCAGTATCTGTGCAGTACTCTCGAAGAAGGAGAAGAAGAGAATAAGGAGATTAATTGATTTCGGATCCAGAGAATGAAAACCAGACTTCTCTTAAAAGGAGTCTGAGTTTGTTGGAGAGGAGGAGATTTCGGATCTGACGACACCAACGAGGTGAGAGTCAGTTGTGGAGCACGTGGAGGAAAACAGGGAGGTTGTTGCTGACTTAGGTGGGCGTCCCCAACGAGGCAGTCCAAAACCCAATCTGGAAGCCCAAAACTTTCAGATCTAGCCCACTTCAAAAAGAGAAGTTAAGCTGCTGCTGCTTGGGCCTACGGCCCATTCCACAAGCCCACGGACCAGGACCGGACGGACCGCGTGAGGGCCCCCCGAGTCCTCTCTCCATACCTTTCAGATCTATAAACCCTTCATATTCCACCCCAATTTTCGATGTGGGACAAAACCCATATCAAAATTTAGCTCCAAAATTGTTCTTTGTACTTAGACAAACAACCAACTTTGAGCCTTCATTTCTCATTCAAACGGAACCCGATTTTGACGTGTGAGTACACTACGGCGTAGTGCTCGCGGAGACGAAACCAATGCTCCCATAATCCGGCACAACCGGTGACCGCAGCCCACCGGAAAAGTGCCCGGAAGTCAGTCACAAATCAGTTCCAACAGGTGTTCCCGGTGACGATAATATCGTCCACATAAACCAATAAGGCAAGAAAGATGGACTCACTGGAATGGATGAAAAGAGATGCATCTGCAGCAGAGGTGACAAAACCAAGTTGAAGTAGAAAGGAGCGGAGTTCAGTGTACCATGCTCTCTGTGCTTGTCGGAGACCATACAGAGCCTTGTTGAGCCGACATACATGGTTAGGATGGGATGGATCTGTGAATCTCGGCGGTTGGCAGACGTACACCTCCTCAGAAAGCGAACCCTGCAGGAACGCATTGTTGATGTCGAGTTGACGCAGGCGCCAACCCTTGGAGACAGCTAGCGTGAGAATGACTCTGACGGTAACCGATTTGACCACAGGGCTGAACGTCTCATGGAAATCCCATCCGGGTCGCCCTTTGCAAGGATTCTTGCCTTTAGACGATCAACTGAACCATCTGGAAGATACTTGGTTCGAAAAACCCATTTGCTACCAACCAAGTTTTGTGTGGGGGTGGGATGGAACTAGAGTCCAGGTGTTGTTGGCGCATAAGGCATCGTATTCTTGTTGCATTGCTTCTCGCCATGCTCGATCCTTGAGAGCCTGTGTAATGGTTCTTGGTTCTATGGGTGGATGAGGAGTTGCAGAGAGGTTCATCTTGTGGAGGGGTTTGGTTATGTTGTTTTTGGATTGAGTAATAATGCCACGATCCGGGATGAGTTGAGTGGGTGGTGGTGTTGATTGTGGTTCTGGGAATGATGACGGAGAGGGAGCGGTGGCTATGGGACTAGAAATAGGGGATGATCGATTTGTTTGAGATGGAGATATTTGTGGGTGGGTAGTGGGATGTATTTGCTGAGAGAGACTTGGTGAGTTTGTTGGACTTATAGAATTACGTGGGTTGTTAGGGGAGGTTAATGGGCCTTGAGAAATGGGTGGAGGAGTTGTGGGAAGTGGGCCTGGAGTTGGGGTAGGTGGATAACTAGGATTTGATGAGGCTGATTGGGAGGGAGAGTTAATTATGGGACGTGGGAGTATGGGTAGTGACATGGTGGTCCAATTTTTGTGGTGATCCATATTTTGAGGAGTTTTGGGTTGTTGCCGAAACGGAAATTCTGTTTCAACAAATTTGACGTGCCTTAGACTCGTCTGGTTTTCGGGTCCATGCAATAGTAAGCATGTTGGGTGGTGGAGTAACCTACAAAAACACAAACAACAGATCTCGATTCCAATTTATGACCAGTGTATGGTTTTAACCATGGGAAACACAAACAACCAAAACTTTTTAACTTAGCATAATCTGCATTTTGTTTAAATATAACAGAAAAAGGTGATTGGTTTTGTAGGGTTGGAGTGGGAAGACGGTTGATGAGATATACCTCGGTGAGAAGGGCGTGAGACCAAAACTCAAGCGACATACTAGAGTGTGTGAGTAGGGCAAGACCAGTTTCGACTATGTGACAGTGTTTTCGTTCGGATATACCGTTGTGTTCGGGGGTATGAGGTGGTGAAGTGAAGTGACTTATTCCGTTTTGACTTAGGAAATTTTGTAGAGCAATGAACTCGCCACCGTTATCGGAATAGAATATTTTGATTTTTGTTTTGAAGTAATTTTCGACAAGTGAACGAAATTTTATGAATTTGTTTTGGACATCGGATTTGCATTTTAGAGGATATAGCCAAGAATATCGTGTAAAGTGATCAACAAAAACCACATAATATTTGAATCCATCATACGACAATATTGGAGAGGTCCATACATCCGAGAAAATAACTTCAAGAAAATAATTTGAACGAAGACTAGAGTTGTGAAATGGGAGCTTGTGGCTCTTATTTAATTGACAAGAGGTGCAATCAGATTGCTCAAAAGTGGGAGAGCTAATCCGAAGTTGTTGTTGAATTATTTTGAATGTAGTAGCAGATGGATGACCTAAAGCATGGTGCCATAGTGGGTTGGAGATGCGGGATGAAGACAAAACTCAAAACTGTAGGAGAGGAGGTGGGCCACACGTACAAGCCTTCTCTGCAAGGTTCATTAAGAAGAGTCCTGTCTGTTTTGAGACACTTAACATGAAAAGAATTGGGTAAGAAAATGATAGCACCGTTCTTTTGATTTGAAAGTTGAGAAACAGAAATAATGTTTTTGGTCATTTGGGGAACACAAAGAGTATCTGGTAATTTAAACAAAGATGCACAAGTGCTAAGTGAAAGAGTTCCAGAGTTAGTGATTCGCAAACCTTCACCACTGCCCATGAAAAGTTCGTCCGGACCGTTGTAGGGATAGTGGAGGGAGAGTTGGTTGAGGTCATTGACAACATGGTGCGTTGCACCGCTGTCGACTATGTAGTTTTGAGAGGTAGAGGCAGTGTTTGCAGTGTGAGCTTGAGGTGGGGGCTGATGAGCAGGGTTTCTGGGAATTATGGGAGGACGAGCGCTCGGATGCTGTTGGCGGAAGAGAGGACAGTAGGCAACGACGTGGCCCGTTTCACGACACCATTGGCATTTGCCGAGAAAGGGTCGGGCGTGTTGCGGGGGACCATGGGAGGAGTGCGGAAGTGAGTGGGTGGTTGAGTGGAGGGTGAGCGGTTGAATGGCTGTTGGGGGCGTTGCCGATTGTTTCGAGGACGGGATGCGCGTTCAGGGCAGTTGCCGGTGCGCCCGAGTTGGTTGCTGTAGTGCGGAGTTCCAGATCTTTGACGATGAGCTTCTCGTGAAGCTCGTCAATTTGGATGGTGGTATCCCGGGCTTTGATCGCGTCAACAACGGACTGATAATTTCCGTCGAGACCGTGGAGGACGAACGAGACAAGGTCGTCATCGTCAACCGGCTTGCCGAGTGAAGCGAGGAGATCTGCAGTTGAAGTGATCGATTGAATATATTCAGTGATCGACTTAGAGCCTTTTGTTGATGAGCGCAGCTTGTCTTTGAGTTGGTTGAGGCGGCCCTTGGATGGGTTGGCATAGGTGCGGGCGAGGATATCCCATGCTTCTTTGGAGGTGGTGGCTCGAGTGACCAACGGAGCCACGGATGAGTCGAGGGTTCCGACTAGAGCGCCATAAAGGAGTTGATCCTGACGCATCCAGGAAGTGAACGCCGGGTTGGCGGTGGTGACGTTGTCGGCGTTGAGAGTTGTAGGCGGAGCAGGGTTGTCGCCGTTGAGGAACTTGAAAAGATCATATCCGGTGAGAGTCGCCTGAATTTGCGACTTCCAGGTGATATAGTTTGAAGCGGTAAGTTTTATGGCGTTGGTGAAGTGCACAATGACGAATGGGCGAGATCCGTCGTTTGGGTTAGCAATAGTGGTGGAAAATTCAGCAGCCATGGTTTTTGATTGTGGAGAAGAGATAGGTTGCCAAGATCAGCGGCTGATACCATATAAGGAAAAAATATATTGCAGAAGTGATATTCTTTTTTTAAGTGAGATATCCTTCTTATACAGAGTGAATATGACGGTTTGAGAGACTTGCTAAAATCTCTCCATAAGGCCACTAACATGATCTACAAGCCACGATTGAAGCATAAATTGAGCAACAGCTTTGACTGAGTTTATTTGAATAAAAAACAATAAATAATAATGCTAAATGAGATTAACTGGATTCTCTAACAGAAAGGACGATCATCTTCCATACTAACAACTACAGTCATGATTTAGTTGTGCTTTGTAAGTACTTGACTAGTGCAGAAGAAATACATACAACCGATCATACAGCTTTCAGAAAAGGTTATATACTAATGTACGAGAAAAGGAATCATTGTGTTGGTTGATTATAAGTATCCCTTATACAGTTATACATGAAGAGGTATTTTACTTTTACAAAGACAATGTTAGATAGTACACATTTTATATCAGTCTACAATATAAATACCATATAACTACTACTTTCTTCACGGGAAGATTTATCTACCAAAGAAGCAAATTTTCTCTCTAGTTTTTCTCTCTCTCTGGTTTTTTTCGAGAGCTGTTTGGTGGCGCTGGGCGGAGGCATGGCCTCTCAGCTTCTCCAGGCCACTCCGGATCTCGTTCCTGAAACTCAGAAGGTTCACAACAATGAGGTTCTTATGGCTGAACAGATGGAATTAGGGTAACCACCGGGTAAGCCGCCAGAGGGGTCTCTTCCGACGTCGGTTGGAGGGGAACACGTTGATACGGAGATGGAAGGCACTCACCTCATCTAGGAGGCGGGGAAAGAGGTTGAAGAAACAAACCGTGCTGTTACTCCATGGAAAGATTTGATTACGAGTCAAGAAGGGGAACGGGCTGCCCTAACGGAAAACTTTCTAAAAGGAAAAATTTTTGTGGGTTTCTCTGAGGGCAGCGAGGGTGACCCCGTGGTCACGATTGAGCAAGAGGTTATTGAGGTTTTGGCGTCTGTTTGGGAGTCCTCCTTGGTTGTGAAGACCCTTGGAACTGTCATCCCGTATAACGTCATGATGCGAAAGATCAAAGACCTCTGGAAACCTAAAGGTAAGTTTAGATTATTGGATCTTCCAAATGCTTACTATATGGTTAAATTTGTTTTGCAGGAAGATTACTTCTCGGTGCTGACTGGTGTGGTCTGTGGTCCATATTCGGACACTATCTTGTGCTCAAACCGTGGATTCCGAGTTTTGACCCGCTGTTGGATGTTGTGGCGACGACTCCCATCTGGGTCCGTATCAAAAACCTGCCGTTCTACCTATATGATGAAGGTGTGCTTCTGCAGGTCGCGACTGGGCTGGGCAGTCCGATTAAGGTCGACAAAAGAACTCTTTTCGCTGATCGGGGCCGTTTTGCTAGGGTTTGTGTGGAAGTCGATCTAACTAAGGCTTTGAAGGGATCGATTTTTATTAACGGTGGCAAATATTTGCTGGAGTATGAGAATCTTCACACTATTTGCTTTCATTGTGGTAGATATGGGCACTTTCAACATGCTTGCCCTAATTTACCGTCAAACATTGCAAAGCGGGCTGAAGCAGGGAAGGGGGACGATCGGGAAGTGAATCAGGACGGCCATTCTCTGATGGAACTCCCCAAGTTAGGAGAATGGATGGTCCCAAAGAAGAGGCGCCGGCCAGCAAAAACTCCGGGCAAAGTTAACCTTATTTCGTCGAACATCTTGGAGCAACATAATTCCAAGGCTGCCTCGAGATGCGCAAATCCTGACAATAAACAAACGGCTAATAGGAAGAAGGAGTATGGCCAAGTCTCTGCAAATTCTATAGAACAGAAGGTGCTTATTCAAAAAGAGGAAGGGAAAGAGATGGCTAGTGATAGGGTTGACAAAGGGAAGTGTGTCTTCTCGGGTGAGGAGCCAATCCAGGGTACCGAAGGTGTGCTGAGGTACAACGCTAAAAAAATGAAAAACTTTCTGAGAAATAAAAGGCGTAGCAGGGCAAGACGTAAAGCTAGAAATAACGTGGGCCCCCCTATTTTTTGGAAGAAGCGGCTACTAAGGAGTTTGGCCCGCCCAAGCGAAGGAGGGCTGCTTTTGAAGAAGCCCAAATTGATGGACCTAATGGGAGGCCCACAATGGAGGATATTGCGGATCAAAGTGTGGACCCAAGGAATAAATTGGGCCTATTCTCCAATCTGCAAGATCAGGCTATTGGGATTAAGTCTCCAATTCATGGTACAGTTTCTGCCGTTGTGGTTTTGGGTCCAGATGATGTCGAGGAAATGATGAATGACGAGGAGCAGAGTAAGGATGGAAAGGTGGAGCTTGTTTGCTCTACGCAGTCCCATTAATTGTCGGTTTGTTCCCTCCTTGTTTTGTTTCCTATGAATATCTTATCGTGGAATTGTAGAGGAGTTGGGAGACACATATGTCGGGGGCGAGAACCCAAAGTATTTGGGAAAAATTCCGTCTTAAGGCGTCGGTTCGTATTGATGCGGTTGGCTTTAAGGGGGGCCTTTCGATGTTTTGGGATCCAGATTTGGTGACTGTTAATATTATTAAGTTGGGGGAGCACTTCATTCAGGCGGTGATTGGAAAAGGTAGCTGTAAGGCTACGTTCATCTTCGCTTATGGTCCTCCCTCGGTTTCCCGCAGGACCAGATTCTGGACTGATCTGAACACGGCTATTGCGTCGGTCAAAGGGCCGCTTTTTGTCGGGGGTGATTTTAACTGTATTATTCATATGGATAAGCGTCATGGTGGCTCGGGCGGGCTTCATTTTGATTCGTCGGCTTTCAGGAATATCATTGATAATAACAGTTTGATTGACTTGGGCTTCGTGGGTCAAAAGTTTACTTGGTCCAGAGGTTCGACTCCGAGCAACATTATCTCCAAACGGCTCGGTCGTTTTTTAATGAATATGGAGGGTTGTTTGGCGTGGCCGAATGCAGTTGTCCGACACCTTCCTAAGTTCGGATCGGATCACACCCCTTTACTTCTTAGACTTGATCCGAGGATTCCTTTCGATCGTAACCGGAGACCGTTTAGATTTGAAGCGGCATGGGCTACTCATCCGGGGTTTCTGCAGTTTATTCATGACAACTGGGATAGGTCTTGCCCGGCGAATCAGGCTCTCGCCAACCTGAAGGTTAGACTCCTTGAATGGAATAAATCCACTTTTGGAGATATTAACAGTAGGAAGAGCAAGCTCCTCGCTGATTTGGATGAAGTGCAGACTGTGTTGGCGGTGGGCCCTACTTCTGAGCTGCTGGAAACGGAGACTAAGATTCAGGCCGAGTTGAATGAGGTTTTGAATAGGGAGGAGCTTATGTGGTTTCAAAAGTCTAGGGAAGAATGGCTTTGTTCAAGGGAGAGAAACACCTCTTTCTTCCATGTTTCTACGTTGGTTCGGAGAAAAAGGAATAGAGTTAAAGCTCTCCTGAATGATAACGGGGGATGGGTTGAGAACAAGAGATCGCTGGAGGATTTGGTCGTTCAGTTCTTCCGGTCTCTCTACACTCTCCCGACGTGTGAGATGTTCCCGATCATGACCCCTCATGGTCATTTCCCTTTGATTGATCAGGATAGGTGGGAGGATCTGAACAGGAGTTTTACTGATGATGAGATCTTGCGGGCTGTCAAGGGTATGGGTAGCATCGAAGCCTCGGGGGCGGACGGTTTCCAACCTCTCTTTTTTCAGAAATGTTGGCCTACGGTGGGAGATTCGGTGATTAAAACGGTCAGGGGTTTCTTCGATGGTGGGAAACTCCCGGATGGGATTAATAATACCCTCATCACGCTCATCCCAAAAGTCGATAATCCGGATAAAGTTTGCCTCTTTCGCCCTATTAGCTTATGTAATGTTATTTATAAGATTATTACCAAGGTTCTTGCAAACAGAATTCAACACTTGCATCCTAGTTTGATTGGTCCGATGCAGGGTAGCTTTCTTCCAGGTAGACTCATTACGGATAATGTGGTCCTTGCCCAAGAGATTGTCCATTCTATGCGGTTCAAGGAAGGAAAGAGTGGTTGGATGATGCTCAAGATTGACCTGGAAAAAGCTTACGACAGACTGCGGTGGGATTTCATTATTGACACTCTCCATGATGTGGGTTTTTCGAAGCAATGGATCAAGTGGATTGCCGAATGTACGACGTCGCCGAATTTGAACGTGTTGTGGAATGGGGAGAAGACTGAGGAGATCATCCCGTCTAGAGGAATTAGACAAGGTGATTCCATCTCTTCGTATCTGTTTGTTCTGTGTGTGGAGCGCTTGAGCCATTTGATCAGTCAGGAAGTGGAGGATAAGGCGTGGAGGCCTATCTGTATCTCCAGGGGTGGGCCTCGTCTCTCTCACTTGATGTTTGCCGACGATCTTCTCTTGGTGACAGAAGCGTCGGTGTCTCAGATTCGTGTGATTCTGGGGGTTCTGGACAGTTTCTGCAGGTCTTCGGGTCAATGGGTTAATGCCTCCAAGTCCAAGTTGTTTATATCGCCGAATGTTCAGGAGCAGGTCGTCGCTCATATTCAGCTTGAGTGTGGTTTCCAAGTGACTTCCGATCTGGGTATCTATTTGGGAATGCCGCTGCTTCATAAACCGGTGGATAAGACGACTTTCGCCCCGCTTCTTGCCAAAATCAATGCTCGGTTGTCCGGGTGGAGGAGCCGGTACCTTAGTATGGCTGGTAGAGTGACTCTTGCGAGATCTGTTCTCCATTCTATCCCTATCTACACCATGGCCTCGATCCTTCTACCTGAGTCTACGTGTGATAGTATTGACAAATTGACCCGTTCTTTTGTTTGGGGAAGCTGGGGTGACAGGAAGATGATGCATCTTCTTCATTGGGAGGAGATCGCAAAGCCCAAGGAATGTGGAGGATTAGGTCTCAAAAGTATGAGAGATATGAATCTTGCCATTACCGGGAAGCTGGCGTGGCGCTTTCTCACTGATGACACTAGCCTCTGGAGTCAGGTACTTCGATTGAAGTATATTAGACCCTCTCTCTCGGTCCACAATCACCCCTCTCCTGCCTGGCGTAGCATTCAAAAGGTGGTGAAGTCGGTTATTGTCCCGGGGGCCAGATGGAATGTTGGGAATGGCAGAGCGGTGCGCTTTTGGAAGGACAAGTGGCTTGTTGATGACCGTCTGGAGAATTGGGTTACTGGACAGTGTGATCAGAGTCAGAACGAGGATACTGTGGACCTGTTCTGGGATGAGACGAATGGGTGGGACTGGAATAGGATTGGTCCGGGCCTGCCAGCTTCTGTTCTGCTGAAGCTCTCGGCCATGGCGATGAGTAGTAGGGAGGAGGATGAGGATGTCCTCTCTTGGAGTTTTTCTCCGGATGGGAACTATTTGGTTTCCTCCGCCTACAATTTTATCCATCAGAGCAACCATTTGATTGACCTTGACATGCCCATCTTCAAGAGGGTGTGGAAAGTTAAGGCTCAGGAAAGAGTCTGCTTCTTCCTTTGGATGACTCTGCGGGGGGGGGGGGGGGGGGGGTATTTTGACTAATGCAGAACGCATGAGGCGGCATATTAGTGTTGACGACGGTTGTCCGTTCTGCTTAGATGAAGCTGAATCTCTTCTCCATCTGTTCAAGGATTGCATGCATGTTAGACATATATGGACGGGTCTTCTGCCTCCGATGGTGTGGCGTGTCTTCTTTGAGTCAAATTGGGCTCAATGGATCAGACTCAACATCTTGCCAAGGACTCTAGCAACGCTTGTCTGCCTTGGTCGAGTTTATTTGCTTACGCTATCTGGAGTATCTGGAAATGGAGAAATGTCTGGGTCTTTAGCAAAGAGTCGTTTCAGGGGGATAAGGTGGCCCATATCCGCAAGCTGGCTGGGGAGTATCATGTTGTGATGAGTAGACATGTCCCTGGGCGGACGTCTTGTTTCGAGACCATTTTGGTTAAGTGGATTCCTCCTGTAGAGGATTTTGTGAAGTTCAATACTGATGGTTCTGTTATCAATGGTCTCGCTGCGGTTGGTGGTGTTTTGCGGGATCAACAGGGTACGTGGCTTGGTGGTTTCGTTCGGAACATTGGGACCGGCTCCGTTCCGACTGCGGAGCTATGGGGCATTTTGTCGGGTCTCGAGCTCGCTTGGGACAGGGGATACAGGAAGGTTTGCTTGGAAACAGACTCGCAATTAGCGGTTCTGTTGCTCAGTAAACCTATGGATCGTTGTCACCCCCTTTTCAGCCTCGTCTCTAAGACGCAAGGCTTCCTCCGTAGAGACTGAGTCATCCAGTTTCGTCATGTTTTCAGAGAAGGTAATTCAGTTGCTGACTGTCTTGCCTCGCTCGCTTTTGGTTTTCCGCTGGGTTTTCATTTTCTTGTTGTTCCGCCCGATCGGGTGCTTTCTTATATTGCGGATGATGTTAGCGGTTTTTCTACACCCCGTCGGGTGGCAAAGTAGAGCCTTTTTATAAAAGTCTCGAGAGTGCACAACCGGCAAACTAGGGATGCACAACCATATCCAATTAATAATACCAATCGATTCGCTAACAGGCAAACTAGGGATGCACAACCGGCCCGGACCGGACTGACGGATCGGAATTTTTCAAACTCTTGGACCGGGGACCGGACCGGAATTCTTCAAACTCTTGTACCAGGGACCGGATCGGGTTTTTTCTATATAAAAATAAAAAAATTCCAAATTCTTTAACAATTTTTTTTCAAAAAAAAATTATCCGGGTTTCCGGTCCTGTACCGGACCGGACCGGAAAATTCATGGACCGGACCGAAACCCGAAATTTCTTAAATATGTGGACCGGGGACCGGACCGGACCGGAAAATTCCTGTCCAAATCTGTGCATCCCTAAGGCAAACACAAAATAGTTGTTGTATATACAAGCTAGAATATATATATATATATGGGTCAAAATCTGGTCATAAACAGCCCTTAAGTGATAAATGAGAATGAACGGGGACCGTTCATTCGAATTGATCTAACGGCCCAGATCTCTCTCACTTCTCACACTGGCAACTTCCTACTCGCTAGCTTTTTGTGTGAAACACACGCGCTACATCGTTCCAACGTGATTCAAAATTGGAGCGAAAACCGTCTCTTCCCATTCTTCTCAAAACTTCCATAGAAAACCTCTCTCGCAAAGGCGATCAAACCCTAACCTCCTACTCGCTTGCTTTTTCTTCGATTTCTCAACGAAATCACTTCGTTTTCTCTCGCCGATCATCAAAAACAACATACTCCTACAAATTTCGCGATGTCTGGCTCACAAAAGAACAACGAAGGAAGAGGTATGGTGTTTAATCCCTAATTTTAGCGTATACGATGCTTTTTCCTGTGATTTCTCACTGATTTCTCTTCATTTCACTCCGTCGTTCACCAAAATCCATCAACTCGCTACTAAAAATGGCAGGATCTCAGAGAAGTCAAGTACCAAAAGGTATGGAGTATAATCTGGTATTTGGAGTTAGGTTTTTGCTTTGACATGTTAGATTTTGCTACATGCATGTTTGATTTGAATGTACTGAGTGTGAAAAGTATATTTGTATGAGTAGATCTACTATATTCGGTGTGAAATGTTCATTTGTATGTACTGAGTGGTCATTATTTGATCATGACTGTGTTTTTACTCTATGTTCACCAGATCTTGTATATATGTTCATCAAAGTTCCTAACAAAGTTCATCAAAATACATGTTCATCACAGTACATCTAAATGTTCATCAAATATCTTGTATTTGTTCATCGTATCTTGTATATACGTTCACCAGATTTCTTTTCAATGTTCACCAAAAATTTTGTGATTGTTCATCTCATTGCCTATAAAAGTTCATCATATGTCTTAAGATTGTTCATCAGATTTCTCTTATCTTTTCATCATAAATCTTGTTATTGAATGTCCAAGAGGTATGAATATTATCCTCTTTATAAACTTTGTATTTTTGCACAATATATAACTTGTATGTTCAATATTACAGAGATAAGAAGCAAAAAAACAAATGACAGATCACAAAGAAATTTGTCATCCCAAGAACAACAACAACAGGAGGAAGAAACAGTTCATGGTAACTAATGTTCATCAACTCTTTTTTCTTTGTTCATCACAATTCTTCATAATGTTCATCAGAATGTTTAATAATGTTCATCATTCCTCTCATATACATGTTCACTATATTTTTTAAACTTGTTCATCAAACTAACAAAGGAAGTTCACTGTGCAGTTTGTCTTCCCAATATACCAGAGTGAACACTATTACTGCATTGTTTTCAATCTCAAGAACCCAAGAATAGATTTCATTGATAACTCCAGTGTTCAAGGCAAGAAGCTTGTGAAATATAACAACGTTCCTAAAGTGATGGTAAGTTTTAATACTGGATATTGTTCTTCAGTTTATTTGGTAATGTTCATCATTATATTTCAGTATGTTCATCATCATATAACTGTATGTTCATCATCATATAACTGTATGTTCATTATCATATAACTGTATGTTCATCATCATATAACTGTATGTTTTAAATATGTTCATCATTGTTTTCAATATGTTTGATATTATTGTGTTTTTATTTTACACAGAGCAATGTTTGTGGAATTTCTAAGGAAGCATGGCATGGAAGCCAAAGCAGCTCTATTCGAAGACGAGAAAAAGGTCAAAGTTGAACGTCTTTCAATGTACTGGAGAGATGACAAGAACAAGCAGGATTGTGGTATATATACCATGCGACACATGGAAACGTACTTTGGGGAGGGGCTGACAAATTTTACAACTTCTTTGAAGAAAGGTGACAATAAGCAAATGGACATGATAAGGGTCAAGTACATTTCAGAGTTGTTAACCAACAGATTCAACAATGCTTACCCACAACTTATAGAGTGGGTAAATGGAAAATGCACAATGTAGAAGTTTGACAATGAGTACAAGAATTATTTTGTTCATCTATATATTACAGAATGTTCATCAAATCACTGAACAATGTTCATCAGCTTAACTGTGAATGTTCATTGAATATTTAGCCAAAGTTCATCATATTAATACTGAATGTTCATTGACGTTAATCTCAAAAGTTCATCAATATGATAAGTAATTTTACTTGTCTTTTTCACAAATATTCATCATATTAATAATGAATGTTCATCGAGCTTAGATACAAAGTTCATCACATTAACACAACAAGTTCACCACATTGGCATATGGCTTGTAAGAATCTTCACATAATGGTAAAAAGTATTTCGTATTTCCAGGAGAAATAGAAACTACACCATTGGCATTGGATTGATCAACACCTAGAAAAATGTTCATCAGATATTAAACATATGTTCATCAAACTACTTATCAATGTTCATCAAACTACTTATCAATGTTCATCACAAATCCTGTAAATGTTCATTACACATTAAAATGCTGTGAATGATCATCACATCTAGAACAAAGTTCATCAAATCAGTATTAAAAGTTCATTAAGACTGCATTCAACGTTCATCACATGTTTTATAAAAGTTCATCACAAATACTGTCTATGTTCATTATATGTCCAATAGAATGTTCATCACTTCTATTACTGTTGTTCATCAAATCCGTTATAAATGTTCATCACAATTCTTCTAAATGTTCATCACATCACTAAAGATTCATCTTCAGTTTTTTAAATGTCCAATATATGTTCACTAACAGTCTTATTAACGTTCATCATATGTCTTGTACATGTTCATTAATTACCTCGGAAGTATGATATTAAGCTTTTTCAAAGCTTAAACATAATCAACAATAGTTCATCGATGATGTTGATCAAATTTGAGATAAAAACTGCTTCATTATACACGAATCATCGTAATACTTCAACAAATAAGCTCAAATTGGAGAGAAACAGGGGGATGAAGGAGAAACAAAGAAAATAGAAGCAAAACCTAGATCCATAGGTAGAATGAAGGAGAAACAAGCTAACGAATGATAATCGATGTGTTGGATTAGCGAACAGAGCAATCAAGAGAACAAGAACACCTGAATACAAAAAATCAACAAAATCAGCTCACGCAAAAACAAAGGATATAGAAACGTAAACAAGATGAGGAAAACAAAATTAAATACGAATGCGAGAAGAAGAAGAAGGAATTACGCAGCAGAGAAGAGAAGGCAAGATCCGAAGAAGTTTTGTTGAAAAAACTTGGGGGAAAAGAAAACGAAGGCGAGAAGAAGAAGAAGGAAATTTACGAGATCTGTGAACGCGCTTGTACACGCGCCCAAAAGTGAATTATCCACATCCGTCCGATCTGGCGAAATCAAACGGCCCATAATCATTCTCATTTATTATTGTAGCAACTATTATCACCGGACACTTTTCCTTCTTTCAGTTCGGATGTTTTACTTTCCTATTTTGATTTTTTATTGGGGATTATCATTTGGTTATTATGCATTTTTACTTTATTTTTTGTGGCTGGATAGTTGCCTATGCTGCAATGTAAGCTTGCGGATTATAGCTTGATTACAGTTGGACGTTCCCAGGTGAACGCTACTCGTCGATAAGAGTTGGAGTCAACTTTCGAAGGGGCCGTTTCAAAAAATTCAATCTTTTCCCAATCAGTATACGACTTAATTGTATTCCACGTGTAAATGGCAGATGGTGCTTTGGTCTTTTAGATTATTATACGTCAACTATCCAAGTATATTTTATCACTTTATTCTCGCGCTTCCACGTGGACGCAATGATTTGTGTTTCCGTAGTCTCCAAGGCTTAATCAACGGCTAGCATTCTTTGGTCTGAATACATTTAGCATGTTACCTTGCTCTGACTTCCTCTTTATCCCTCTGAATTTACATTTTTATAGGAACGGTCAGGATTCTATTTCCGACGGCCCAAGGCAAAATGGACGCTTGCGATCAATTCACACAATTGGCATAAATGCTTCACTTCCAGCTGTTTCCAACTGGATTTGCGTCTTCTGCAAGCCTCATATCGCTATAAAAGGCCTGGGTGTTTGCTTTTATTGTGTATCTACGTTTGGATGCTTTTTTGCCTGCATTGTGTTGGTCGCAAAGTAAAGTTAGTATGTTGCTTTTCTTATCGTTTTTTCGGATGCAGATTTTGTGCCAGTTGATATTTGTTCATGTTCGGGATGAATGTGATGTGTCGTTGTTCCTCTCGATGCAGGTGCTCTTTTGCGTTTAGTTTCCGTCGCATCGGTTTTATTCCATCAGAGGTAATTTGTATTTTTATCCTGGGTCGTTCTTCTGTGGTTTGGGTCTGGATCTTGATTCGTGTGCCCGGTCATTATCAATGTCCGGTAACGTTCTTTCTTTGGATAAAGGTGTTCTATTTCCTTTCATTTCGCTCGCAGGGGGTTTGGTTTGCGCAGATCAAGATAAAAATCGATATTTCCTTTTGTTATATAACCTATTAGATATCTTTTTGATTTTTTTACTTATTTAATTCAAAGATATATATCAAAATTTAAAGTCGGGTGATGTGGAGGATGACATGGTGGATGATGTAGCATAGCTTAGAGGTCGACACATAGGCGAATTGAATATAAGGGCGACATGTGGCAAAACAAAGTTCTGTTTTAGTATATGTATAGATGTATATTATTATTTAATATGTCAAATTATTTTTAATTATTTTAAATATATAACAAAATAGGTGAATGTAATAATAGATTAAAAAATTATAATGAAAATTTAAAGTAAATATAAGTTAAATATACGAGACAACATTACTTCTACTAATTCATATTTATATATAATTAAATTCATTTGGCCCGTGCCATGTTTCCCTTTGAGGGACACTTCGCAAGAAATTGCTTCAAAAAGAAGGGAGGAGATGCAAATGTCCCTCAAAGGGAAAAGAAGGAAGCAAAATGAATTCAACATGGGGGACATCTGACTCTGAAGACGAATTTCTCTACACTCCCAAGGAAACATGTCTAATGGCTACAGGAGGGACTTCAGACTCCAAAGAAGAATCTCCCTACACATGTCTAATGGCTACAGGAGAAAAATCCGAAGATGAGGTAAACACTTCTGAATTTGACTCTTTCTTAGAAAACAAATCAAAAGCTCAGATTATTAGGTTCATTCATTCTCTAGGAAAGGAACAAAGTAATCTGAATTCTTTGATCGATGAGAAGGACGAAACCATTTCATGTCTGATTGAGGAAAACCAGCTTTGGGCTTCTAAGGTTGCTAGACTTGAAAAGGCTTCGTTCCCTTCGTCGGACTCGTGCAAGTCCTGTCCTAAGTATGTGTCTGATATAGCTTCCCTGGAAAGGAAAATTGTCATTCTTGAATCTGAAATTAAAACTTTGACTGAGGAAAATTCAAAATTTGCTAAGAAAGTTGATGAATTTCTAATAGAGGAAGAAAACAAAAGGAAAATTTGGTTAGATGAATATATCACCTCTAAAATTGATAAGGAGAAGGCTGATTTCTCTAAACGCTTTGTACCACGTGCTGGATTAGGCTATGATAGCGCCTCTTGTTCACAAACTGCCATCTCGTCTCCTGGTATACAAAATTCCCTCTGTCATAAAGGACCCTGTGGAGGATCAATCACACATTGTTCCCACAATGGTTCTGAAAACAAAGGGAAGAAAATTGCTCAGGAAGAGAAGGTGTGGTTCGATGGACAGAAGGCCTATAAGATATGGCAAAAACATGCCAACAACACTAAGCCAGTAGAGGTGGATTTTAGATCTAGAATTGAAAACAAAACCATCTGGCCTGGACAAAGTAGGTATGTCAATCTGAAACACCACAGGGTTTGCTGGTACTGTGGTGAGTCAGGACATCATCAACAAGAGTGTTTGAAAAAATCAAGAGATGAGGAGATAGCCTACAATTATTGCAATAATTCCTCTGTTAGGAACACTCCCAGAATCAAGGTTGTTTTAAAAGATAATGAGGATAGAAGACTGTTCTTCATCCCAGGTAAGCCTAGGCTTGCCTGGGTGCGCAAAAACTAATCCCTTACTTGCAGGATGGAAAGAAGAAGAGTTCCTGGTATATAGATAGCGCTTGCTCAATACACATGACCCGACTAGTTCCTGGTATATAGATAGCGAAGTGTCCCTTTAAAGTAAATATAAGTTAAATATACGAGACATGTTTCCCTTTGAGGGACATTGCTTCCTTCTTTTTCTGCCAGGATGGTCAAAATAGGGTTATCTTTACTACTAATGAGTGTTTGGTTGAGAATGTTGAGACAGGGAAAGTTCTCCTCAGGGGAATCATAGAGAACAACCTATACAAAGTAGATCCATCTTTTATCCCTGAAGAGGAACTGTGCCTTTCTGCACAATCTGAGGAATCCAATCTATGGCATCAAAGGTTCTCTCATGCAAGCCTTAGACTTCTACATAAACTTCACAACAAAGACCTAGTTATTGGTTTACCAAAGATAGAAAGTCAATCTGAAGAGGTGTGCATTGCTTGCACAAGAGGAAAACAAGTAAGATCATCCTTTAAGTCCAAAAACCAGGTAAGTACCTCTGGACCCTTAGAGCTTATTCACATGGATTTGTGTGGGCCTATGCGCACACTTAGCCGTGGGGGAAACAAGTACGTGTTCGTCATTGTAGATGATTTCTCTAGGTTTACTTGGACTATTTTCATTGCTTCAAAGGAGGATGTGTTTGATGAGTTTGAATTTTGGTTACATGCTATTGAAAATCAATCTGGATTTCATCTAAGGGCTATACGCACTGACCATGGTACAGAGTTCGAGAACTCCCAGTTTCTTTCCTTGTGCAGGAACAAAGGCATAAATCATAATTTTTCTGCGCCAAGAACGCCTCAACAAAATGGAGTTGTTGAAAGAAAGAATAGAACTCTGGAGGATATGACAAGGACAATGCTAATTGCAAGTGGATTGCCAAGAAACTTCTGGGCTGAAGCACTCAACTCTGCTTGCTATGTACTGAACCGTGCCATGTTGAGACCTATGATTGAGAAGACACCATATGAGCTGTTCAGAGGAAGGAAGCCGAACATCTCTCATCTAAAGGTCTTTGGGTGCAAGTGCTTCGTCCACAATAATGGAAAGGATAATCTGGGCAAGTTCGATCCAAGAAGTGATGAAGGAACGTTTGTGGGTTATTCCACACATAGTAGGGCCTACAAAGTTTACAACAAGAGGACAAGGAAGGTGGAGGAAAGCATCCATGTGGTCTTTGATGAAAAGATCATGGCAGGTAACGTTGTCCATGATCCAAATGCTCCTCCATTGACTGAAGCAGACAGGGAACAGTTCATTCTCGCTGATGCTGAGGAATTCATCCCCACTACGGACATGAACGCAGCAGAAGAAGCAGTCCCTGATCAAGATGCAAGTGTACCTAATGAAGATTCTGAAACTCAGGGGGAACAATCCCCATCTCAGGAACAATCTGAAGAAGATACTCACCATGAAGAGGAAGGAACGCGACGCAGCACTCGTATCCATGGGCCCCCATCAAGACTCATGGACTACGTATGCAACTGTGCTTCGCTTCCCTCCTCCGATCTATCTCTTGAACCCAGCGACAAGGTTTGTTCCGTACTCACATTAGATCCTACATTTCATGCCTTCTGTGCTTTTGTCTCCACAGCTGAACCAAGAACAGTGAAAGACGCCCTAGAAGACCCAGAATGGGTCAATGCTATGCAAGAGGAACTTCATCAATTTGAGAGGAATAAAGTATGGAGACTAGTTCCCAGACCTAAGGATCGCTCCGTCATAGGTACCAAATGGGTATTCAGGAACAAGATGGATGAGAGAGGTCAAGTGATAAGGAACAAAGCAAGACTGGTTGTAAAAGGCTACAATCAACAAGAGGGAATTGACTATGATGAAACCTTTGCGCCAGTTGCAAGATTAGAAGCAATACGCCTCTTGATCGCCTACTCTGCCCACTATGGATTCAAGTTGCAACAAATGGACGTCAAGACAGCGTTCCTGAACGGGGTACTAAAGGAAGAAGTTTATGTGGAACAAACGCCTGGATTCGAAGATTCTTCCTATCCTGACCACGTTTACATACTTGATAAGGCACTCTATGGTCTGAAGCAAGCTCCTCGCGCCTGGTATGAAAGACTTTCTCAATTCCTCTTATCTCATGGTTACGTAAGAGGGGAAGTAGACAGAACCTTATTTCTATTAAGAGAGGGAAAGCATACCTTGGTAGTACAAGTATATGTGGATGACATAATCTTTGGCTCCACCAACGAGCACTTAGTTACCAAGTTCACAAAGCTGATGGAGAGTGAATTTGAGATGAGTATGGTGGGCGAGCTTAAGTTCTTTCTAGGCCTACATGTTGTTCAAACAGAGGAAGGAACAAAGGTGCATCAACAAAAGTACCTACGAGAGTGCATCAAGAAGTTTGGTATGATGGATGCAAAGAACTATTCAACCCCCATGTCCCCAAATGACTCAATAGGACTGGATGTCGACAAGAAAGAAGCTGATCAAAAGGTCTATCGTGGAATGATAGGCTCATTGCTTTATCTAACCGCCAGTAGGCCTGATATCATGCAGAGTGTATGTTTTTGTGCTAGATTTCAAGCTAGTCCTAGAGAAACTCATGTCATTGCTGTGAAAAGGATCTTGCGTTACCTTAAGGGGACTGATGATCTATGTCTGTGGTACCCAAGAGGGGGAAGTCAATGAAGGTTCTTTGAGGGTTTCTGTTGGAGAGGATGAGGGTTCTTTGGCTGGGGAATGTAGTTTTGGAGATTCTGTGGGGATGCCCAGGGAAGCAAGGATGCTTCTTAGTGTTTCTGGGCTTTCGTTTCCTGTGAGAGAAACAGAAGTAGTGTTCACCATTGTTGCAGGGAGTATTTCTGAGAAGGCTTGTGGTTAGGAGAGGGTAAAGAGAGGGTTGTGGTGATGGAGGTTTTGGGAAAAAACCTTTAAGTAGATGCCGAATTTTCCATATCTGAACACCAGATCACACGTTTCAAATTCAAAAATCCTTTTTCCAAATCTGAACGGTTTTCCATAATTGTGCCGCTTTTTCCTCCAATCAAATATACTCAAGAGCCATCATTACTTTCTCGGTTCCAGAACCTACTCTAGTCCTTTAGACTCCTGCCGAATGCATGTATCTGTCACCTCAGAGCTATTAATCCCCTCAGCAATTTTTCAAATCTCAACCCTTATCCTTTCCTTTCTCAATCTGATATCGAAGGTATTGTGATGCTTGGGGTATGTTTACCAGGAATGGTACAAAAGAACATCACATAGAAAATATTTCACATAATATGAATTTAAAATATTTTACATCATGATGAGGGAGTCCAGTTGTGGATGGAAAAACATGGCTCATAGGACTATCGATCATGAAGGTTCATAGGGTGGCCGTAGATTCCCTCTATCCTTTGGGCTTGTATTGAGGGATCAGTACATCAAGAGGGATCTTTTGGGTTAGAAAATAAGACCTTTGCCTAAGGAATCATGCATTTATCAATTTCAATCTCTAGCAAGGTATCTTTCCTAATCACGTCTAGATCATGCAAGCAGTTCAAAGGACTCAAGTTTATTTCATAGAAAAGCAGGTATTGATATGCTCAAAGGACTAATACTCAAGATGAATAATCTCACTAATTTCACCAATCATTGGGGGTTTCAAGGAAGATCAAGATTAGTTGAGAGAAATCATACCTAGACCCATACGTAATTTCTCAAAGGGAGCCTTGTTTAGTGGCTTTGTGAAGATATCCGCGATTTGATCCTCAGAGCGGACATGTTCCATAGAGACAATTCCTTTCTCCACACAATCACGAAGGAAGTGATGTCTTATGTCAATATGCTTAGTCCTAGAGTGCTGCACAGGATTTTTAGAAATATCAATAGCACTAGTGTTATCACAAAGTATAGGAACGTTACCTGAAATGATGCCAAAGTCACTTAGCTGTTGTTTGAGCCATATGAGTTGAGAACAACAAGCTGCGGCGGCGACATACTCAGCTTCAGCAGTGGACAGGGCGACAGTAGTTTGTTTCTTTGATCCCCAAGACACAAGACAAGGGCCAAGGAATTGAGCCATCCCAGATGTTGATTTCCTATCTGGCTTGTGTCCATCAAAGTCAGCATCTGTGTACCCTAGTAATTCAAGACTTCCCCCTCTTGGGTACCACAGACATAGATCATCAGTCCCCTTAAGGTAACGCAAGATCCTTTTCACAGCAATGACATGAGTTTCTCTAGGACTAGCTTGAAATCTAGCACAAAAACATACACTCTGCATGATATCGGGCCTACTGGCGGTTAGATAAAGCAATGAGCCTATCATTCCACGATAGACCTTTTGATCAGCTTCTTTCTTGTCAACATCCATTCCTATTGAATCATTTGGGGACATAGGGGTTGAATAATTCTTTGCATCCATCATACCAAACTTCTTGATGCACTCTCGTAGGTAGTTTTGTTGATGCACCTTTGTTCCTTCCTCTGTTTGAACAACATGTAGGCCTAGAAAGAACTTAAGCTCGCCCACCATACTCATCTCAAATTCACTCTCCATCAGCTTTGTGAACTTGGTAACTAAGTGCTCGTTGGTGGAGCCAAAGATTATGTCATCCACATATACTTGTACTACCAAGGTATGCTTTCCCTCTCTTAATAGAAATAAAGTTCTGTCTACTTCCCCTCTTACGTAACCATGAGATAAGAGGAATTGAGAAAGTCTTTCATACCATGCGCGAGGAGCTTGCTTCAGACCATAGAGTGCCTTATCAAGTATGTAAACGTGGTCAGGATAGGAAGAATCTTCGAATCCAGGCGTTTGTTCCACATAGACTTCTTCCTTTAGTACCCCGTTCAGGAACGCTGTCTTGACGTCCATTTGTTGCAACTTGAATCCATAGTGTGCAGAGTAGGCGATCAAGAGACGAATTGCTTCTAATCTTGCAACTGGTGCAAAAGTTTCATCATAGTCAATTCCCTCTTGTTGATTGTAGCCTTTTACTACCAGTCTTGCTTTGTTCCTTATCACTTGCCCTCCTTCATCCATCTTGTTCCTGAACACCCATTTGGTACCTATGACGGAGCGATCCTTAGGTCTAGGAACTAGTCTCCATACTTTATTCCTCTCAAATTGATGAAGTTCATCTTGCATAGCATTGACCCATTCTGGGTCTTCTAGGGCGTCTTTCACGGTTCTTGGTTCAGCTGTGGAGACAAAAGCACAGAAGGCATGAAATATAGGATCTAATGTGAGTACGGAACAAACCTTGTCGCTGGGTTCAAGAGATAGATCGGAGGAGGGAAGCGAAGCACAGTTGCATACGTAGTCCATGAGTCTTGATGGGGGTCCATGGATACGAGTGCTGCGTCGCGTTCCTTCCTCTTCATGGTGAGTATCTTCTTCAGATTGTTCCTGAGATGGGGATTGTTCCCCCTGAGTTCCAGAATCTTCATTAGGTACACTTGCATCTTGATCAGGGACTGCTTCTTCTTCTGCGTTCATGTCCGTAGTGGGGATGCATTCCTCAGCATCAGCGAGAATGAATTGTTCCCTATCGGCTTCAGTCAGTGGAGGAACGTTTGGATCATGGACAACGTTACCTGCCATGATCTTTTCATCACAGACCACATGGATGCTTTCCTCCACCTTCCTTGTCCTCTTGTTGTAAACTTTGTAGGCCCTACTATGTGTGGAATAACCTACAAACGTTCCTTCATCACTTCTTGGATCGAACTTGCCCAGATTGTCCTTTCCATTGTTGTGGACGAAGCACTTGCACCCAAAGACCCTTAGATGAGAGATGTTCGGCTTCCTTCCTCTGAACAACTCATATGGTGTCTTCTCAATCATAGGTCTCAACATGGCACGGTTCAGTACATAGCAAGCAGAGTTGAGTGCTTCAGCCCAGAAGTTTCTTGGCAATCCACTTGCAATTAGCATTGTCCTTGTCATATCCTCCAGAGTCCTATTCTTTCTTTCAACAACTCCATTTTGTTGAGGCGTTCTTGGCGCAGAAAAATTATGATTTATGCCTTTGTTCCTGCACAAGGAAAGAAACTGGGAGTTCTCGAACTCTGTACCATGGTCAGTGCGTATAGCCCTTAGATGAAATCCAGATTGATTTTCAATAGCATATAACCAAAATTCAAACTCATCAAACACATCCTCCTTTGAAGCAATGAAAATAGTCCAAGTAAACCTAGAGAAATCATCTACAATGACGAACACGTACTTGTTTCCCCCACGGCTAAGTGTGCGCATAGGCCCACACAAGTCCATGTGAATAAGCTCTAATGGTTCAGAGGTACTTACCTGGTTTTTGGACTTAAATGATGATCTTACTTGTTTTCCTCTTGTGCAAGCAATGCACACTTCTTCAGATTGACTCTCTATCTTTGGTAAACCAATAACTAGGTCTTTATTGTGAAGTTTGTGTAGAAGTCTAAGGCTTGCATGAGAGAACCTTTGATGCCATAGATTTGATTCCTCAGATTGTGCAGAAAGGCACAGTTCCTCTTCAGGGATAAAAGATGGATCTACTTTGTATAGGTTGTTCTCTATGATTCCCCTGAGGAGAACCTTCCCTGTCTCAACATTCTCAACCAAACATTCATTAGTAGTAAAGATAACCCTATTTTGACCATCCTGGCACATTTGACGTACGCTCAATAGATCAAAGGTTAGGTTATCCACTAAAGTAACGTTATTCACAACAAGATTGTCAGAGATCCTTACCTTTCCCATGCCAATTACTTCACCTTTACTGTTGTTCCCAAAGGTTATAGAACCTTTGTTTTCAGGATGGAGAGATATAAACCATGCTTTGTTCCCAGTCATGTGTATTGAGCAAGCGCTATCTATATACCAGGAACTCTTCTTCTTTCCATCCTGCAAGTAAGGGATTAGTTTTTGCGCACCCAGGCAAGCCTAGGCTTACCTGGGATGAAGAACAGTCTTCTATCCTCATTATCTTTTAAAACAACCTTGATTCTGGGAGTGTTCCTAACAGAGGAATTATTGCAATAATTGTAGGCTATCTCCTCATCTCTTGATTTTTTCAAACACTCTTGTTGATGATGTCCTGACTCACCACAGTACCAGCAAACCCTGTGGTGTTTCAGATTGACATACCTACTTTGTCCAGGCCAGATGGTTTTGTTTTCAATTCTAGATCTAAAATCCACCTCTACTGGCTTAGTGTTGTTGGCATGTTTTTGCCATATCTTATAGGCCTTCTGTCCATCGAACCACACCTTCTCTTCCTGAGCAATTTTCTTCCCTTTGTTTTCAGAACCATTGTGGGAACAATGTGTGATTGATCCTCCACAGGGTCCTTTATGACAGAGGGAATTTTGTATACCAGGAGACGAGATGGCAGTTTGTGAACAAGAGGCGCTATCATAGCCTAATCCAGCACGTGGTACAAAGCGTTTAGAGAAATCAGCCTTCTCCTTATCAATTTTAGAGGTGATATATTCATCTAACCAAATTTTCCTTTTGTTTTCTTCCTCTATTAGAAATTCATCAACTTTCTTAGCAAATTTTGAATTTTCCTCAGTCAAAGTTTTAATTTCAGATTCAAGAATGACAATTTTCCTTTCCAGGGAAGCTATATCAGACACATACTTAGGACAGGACTTGCACGAGTCCGACGAAGGGAACGAAGCCTTTTCAAGTCTAGCAACCTTAGAAGCCCAAAGCTGGTTTTCCTCAATCAGACATGAAATGGTTTCGTCCTTCTCATCGATCAAAGAATTCAGATTACTTTGTTCCTTTCCTAGAGAATGAATGAACCTAATAATCTGAGCTTTTGATTTGTTTTCTAAGAAAGAGTCAAATTCAGAAGTGTTTACCTCATCTTCGGATTTTTCTCCTGTAGCCATTAGACATGTGTAGGGAGATTCTTCTTTGGAGTCTGAAGTCCCTCCTGTAGCCATTAGACATGTTTCCTTGGGAGTGTAGAGAAATTCGTCTTCAGAGTCAGATGTCCCCCATGTTGAATTCATTTTGCTTCCTTCTTTTCCCTTTGAGGGACATTTGCATCTCCTCCCTTCTTTTTGAAGCAATTTCTTGCGAAGTGTCCCTTCTTCTACTCATTAGTAGTAAAGACAACATTATTTATATATAATTAAATTCATTGAAAAAATAATTTTGGGGTGGTTGAAAAAATATTCACACAAGATATTTTAAAAAGAAATTTCCACATATATTTTTCAAGAAAATCTATTACTATTAAATTAAAGATTATCTTTTAAGAAACTACATCAATCTATTTCCTAATAAAAAAATTATCTTTTACTAAGTTAAAAACAAAATTATATTTTATAAGGATTATATAATTGAAAAAATATTTTTGGGGGTGGTTGAAAAATATTCACACAAGATATTTTAAAAAGAATTTTTCGCATATAGTTTTCAAACAAATCTATTACTATTAAATTAAAGATTATCTTTTGACAAACTACATTAATCTATTTCCTAATAAAGATTTTACCTTTTACTAAGTTAAAAACGAAATTATAATTTATAAGGATTATATAATTGAAAAAATCTTTTTTGGGGTGGTTGAAAAATATTCACACAAATATTTTAAAAATAAATTTCCACATATATTTTTCAAACAAATCTATTAGTGTTAAATTAAAGATTATTTTTTAAGAAACTACATCAATCTATTTCTTAATAAAGATTTTATCTTTTACTAAGTTAAAAACGAAATTACATTTTATAAGGATTATATAATGGAAAAAATATTTTTGGGGTTGGTTGAAAAATATTCACACAAGAAAGTTTAGAAAGAAATTTCCACATATATTTTTCAAACATATCTATTACTATTAAATTAAAGATTATCTTTTAAGAAACTACATCAATCTATTTCCTAATAAAGATTTTCCTTACTAAGTAAAAAACGAAATTATATTTTATAAGGATTATATAAATGAAAAAAAAATCAGTATTTTTATATTTTAATATAACTATTTGATCTGTTTCACCATGCTAGAAATATCTATAATGACAAAGAACTTCATTAGTAAATATTTGACGCTAAAAAAGATTAATTTTTATAAATTTCAATATTTCTCCTTTGGTAAAAAATAAAATTATATCATTATTATACAATTATACAATAAATAACAAAATATCCTACAAAGGTATTCTTTAGTAGTAACATAAATTTACATAATACAATACGAAAATAAAAAAAAATCTCAATTTTTACTTTAGATAAAATTAATCTCAACTTTTAAATCAATAAAAAGTTAAGAATCCCAACTTAAAATTTATAAACCAAAAACAATCAAATTACAACTTCAATTAAATATTTTCTAAATTCGAAGATGAATGTTTTGCAACGTACATACAACTATTATTATGTGTCATGCTGTTATTGAATTTTCTTGGGTTTGACCCAAACGAGTTTCATGAATTTTTGGGTCAGGTGGGTCGAGTTTTTCCAGGGTATGGTCGACCCAACGGGTTGGGTAAGCTTTTGATAAGTCTACTTAAGATATAATAAGATATAAATTCAATATTTTAATATAATTATTTGATTTTTCCCCCGTGTTAGAAGTATCTATAACGACAAATAACTTCATCAATAAAGATTTAATACAAAGGTATATTCTTTAGTAGTAACCTAAGTTTACATATATAATGTAAAAATAATCTCAATTTTTATTTTAGATAAAATTAATCTCAACTTAAGTCATACCAACTTAAAATATATAAACCAAAAACAACAAAATTACTTTTTTAATTAAATATTTTCTAAATTCGATAAGGAATGTTTTGCAACGTTCATAAAATTCTTATTATGTGTCATGTTGTTATTGAATTTTCTTAATTTTCAAAGGAAAAAGTCGTTTGATATACATTTTGGTCTTTTGGTAAAAGTTGAAAATAATTTTATTGATTTTTCCTAAACAATTAAAGTTGAATCTTATATTTTCTTTGTGTCATGTATGCATTTAGTATGTTTATGTACATTATTATTTAATTTTTTAAATTGTATTTAATTCCTTTAAAGATATAACAAAATAGTTGAACACAATAATAGATTAAAAATTATAATCAGGATTCAAATTATAATATAAGTTAAATATACGGGATAATATTACACCTACTTATTCATATTTATTGAGTACTAAATTTTTATTTATTAAAATTCATTTGGCCCGTGCGTAGCACGGGTAGGAGGGACTAGTGTATTTTAATCTTAATTAATTATACAACATACTAAAATGCATGTATTCAATGCATCTAATTCTTGAAAGGATTGTGACCATTAATGGTAAATATTACAACTTATGATATTAAAATTATTTTGACTGTTACTCTTTATTTTTATAATAATTAATAATTGATGATCTTTTAAAGTATGCGATGATGAATTATTTTTTATTTATATTTTAAGGCCCCTTTTCACTTCATGAGTCATTACATATTCTTTTTCTTGATCGGAAATAAAAGACGTTTTATTAATTTTCCATACAAATTAAGAAATAAGATTGTTTGTTATTAATAGAAAAAATAATACTCCATTATTTATAATTTAATAAATGTAAGTTATGAAAAACATGCAAACTTCACCAATCAAATCAAACTTCCAAGTTATAACATCAATGATATTAGCTTGCAAACTTGAAAAGGTACGTAAAATATAGGAGTTAGTCATCTATAATTGTTGATCAATAATATGAGGCTAAAAATCTTTTACTTCGATTGGAGGGGTGTATATGTATCACTAGTCCATCGATTATGCACCACATTAAATATATGCATGTATGCAATTCTGTACCAAAATTTAAAAGGCATATAAGCATTAATTGTAAAGATAAAATTAAATATCTTAAAATTTTCAATATTTGAAACTCCACTATATAAGTTAATATAGAGATTGATCATCCATTTGCACAAGAAAATCAGAGATCTCTGAAAATTACAAGTAAAAATCTAATTAACCATGGCATGTCTTGTGAGTCTTAAAAAACTTATGATCCTCATGTGCTTGACTTTAATGTGCATGACCCTGATTCTCGCAACAACCTCCGATGGTACGTGTATAAGTATATATGAATTGGATAAATAATTTACTTCTTTATTTTTTTATATCTCAACTAACCAAAGAAATGTACGAGTAAGTTTCAGATGTTTTTATAGTTTTCACATGCATATGAGAGGTAAAAATAATAACGTAGTATTTAGAATAAAAATGTATTTTTTAAAACTTTGGACCATGGCCTATAATTTATTTGAGAAATGAACAATCTTTTAAAAGCTAAATTATCCAGTGCAAATAGTAATAAAAAGTATCTCAAAAAACTCCCTAAAACGAAAATACTTATATGATTTATCCATATTTGTTGTTCCAGAAAATGCTGATGTGAATGCGTTCGCATTGCAAGTATGCCTGAACGGGTGTGATGCATATTGTCTTCGTTACCACGGACACATTGTCCGTGCCTATAACCTTTGTAGGAGAATTTGCGATGACAAATGCTACTTGGGTATAATGCCCCCAGCTCTACCTCCACTCTCAGCAGAAGAAGGGATGGCAACCGAGCATGAACTAGCTTCTTCAATCACATCTTATGTCCCTATTTCTCGTCAGGGATCGACAATTGATCTGAAACCCAATTCAGTCAAGTCTCGACCCCTTAGTGGATTTACCATCCCCGTTTAGTTTTTTGAATTAATATTTATTGATGTACCCGTATTTTGACGGGCCATTATGAAAATATATTTATAAGTTTGAGTCAATTATATATTTTAATTTATTTCTATTAAAAAATATATAATAATACAATTTAATAAATGTTTAGTTACTTTCTTATGAATCAGACTAAATTACTTTTTTTAATGACTATTCGATCGAGTGAGAAAATAATGACATGGACTTTTGGATTTGACTAGGTATCGGGCCGTGCTACGCATGGGAGAACAAGGCATCATATGGCATTAACTAACGTAATTTTATTTTAATATTTTTGAAAGAGCCGTTGAGCAATGTGTTTACATGGTATCAAATGTTATTTTCCGGTTTATGAGAGGCACGCTGCAAAATTAGTGAAAGTTTGATCAAGCTCGCGTACACACACCGCAATATTGTTTGCAATATTCACGCTAAACCATATCATTCCTTTCAGTGTTACACAATGCAATTTGTCCAAGGCATAGGCAATCTAAGTGTTTAAGCGAGTAAAATAACAAAAAAAAAGTGTGGATGCTTTGTACGAGCTTAAAAAACAAATACACCATGTTGCGGTATTCAAGCTACATAAAAAGAAAATATATATAAAAAGAGCACAGTATCACATTATTCGTGGCACCCATGGGATCATAAATATAGTGCGCTTAATAATAACTTGATATCGAATGTATTCATCTAGTAGAGCTAGATTGTGCTTTGTTTTTCCTGCAAACTGAATGCATGTAGACATTAGTACAAGACCTAGAATACATTTAGGAAAATAAAAGACCACAAGCCCAACCCATACTCATTACCGTGTCTATTTTCTCGACGTACTTATTTCCTCAGTTGTTCGACAATTGTACGCAATGACTTCCTTTAAAGTAGGCACCGACTCACCCCGCTCTGGTTTCGCCTTCTCGATCTCAATCAACAAGAGATCCCAAAAATCTTGGTAGCATATGGTTACAGGTCTGTATTCATATCGACTAGCCATCCTTTGCAACAAAGAAAACCCAGAATTACATAAGTGCAGATAGAAGAAACAAATCACAAATTTACTTTGCTCGACTTGCTAGTAAAAAACCCAGATTCTGAAACATTACATAACAAAGGGAGCGTTTTAACAAAATAAAGGAAAGATAAGTGTTCTATTAGGCTTTATATAAGATAACCAACTACAATGAGCCGTTATGTAATAATTGAGATGGGAGGCCCAATCCAAATAAGGAACCACAAAAGAAGAATCAATTTTTTTTAATTTTATCATAGAAAATGAAATGTTTTACTCTCTGTAAGACTAAACATTTGTAAGATTCATGGGTCCCATTCCAAATGGAGTCAGTTTTGCCATTAAAGATACATCGATATGTTTCTATTTCACCTGCTCAATACACACATCTCGCTTTTCTTAATTGTATAAAATAGGCCCTTTTCTGTCCAAATACTTCACTATTTCGCCAAGTTTCCTCCTTCTTGTTACAACCAAACACAATCCGTCATCCATCTAGAAAACACCCCTTTCGGTTGACTCGTTTCATAAATACTGAGAATTGGACCACATCTATTGCAAGTGAATAGAGGCGGTGATGACGATATTAAGAACCACACTGAAATTATCGGAAGCGAGAATGTTGAAAGCTTAAGTGAAGGTAGAAGAGTTGGAGGCACAATTGGTTACATCAGAACAAAATTCCACCGGAGAATTAAACCGGTACTCTTCCCTCTCAGAGCGTGTCGAGGTCTTGGAAAATCACACTCATAATCCGTCGTGCTTTTGCTTCAGATCTTTAAAATAGTTGATGCATTGCGTTCTTTTAATGTTTAGCGAATTCATTGTATGAATCAACACGTGTAGATTTGGGGGGGGGGTGTTCTTCACTTGGGAACCACCTCCCGCACCTTTGTGACTCCATCGGAGTGTATTATGTTATTGTAGTCAACCGTATAGAGGTTTGCTCTGGTCTATCCGACAACGGTATCAGTATAATAGGTACAGATAAAAGGTGTGAAGTGCATTGACACTTTTGCGGTGGGACCAATAGGTAAGCGACCTAAGATTACCGTTATCGAACGAGATCAATATATTTAAGCTACACCAAAACACGACAAAAGAGAATGACTTTAATACAGAAAATTTACAGCTACCTTTTATTTTCGCTAATCAGCGAACAACTCGTTGCCCCGTAAACAACGCAAGCAAGAGTCGACGGTTTAGCGTACACGTACCTGAGCAAACGCGGGTTCAGGCCAGGCCCGTGGCGGGTTTGACAAAAAAATTGATCATTTTTACACGTTGGGTTCGGACCCACCCCGACTTTCGGGCCTGAAACTCTAACCATACTCGACCCGGTTCACGGGCCGGGTAGCCCGTTTAACAATAAGAATAAAAGTATTTTTGTTTATTTAAAAAATATCAAATAAAACATTAAAAATGAATAAAACAAACTATTGAATCAATACCCTGTATACTCTTAACAAGAATGTGATTCTTATTTATTATAGATTAGGTAAGAGTTTTATGTTATAATTCTAATATGTATTAATAATAAGAAGAATATTAAATTAAATTAATATTAAAAATACGGGTCGGGTCGAGAGGCCCGAATGGGTTTGAATCATGATCGTAACCGTCTCGGTAGCCCATACGGGCCGAGATAAGATGTTCGGACAGGCTTCAATCCTAGTTCATACCCGCACTTTTGATGGGGCAGGCCGGTCGTGGCGGACAGGCCAAACCGAGTTTGCCCAGGTCTGTACACACTACAAGTGGGCGCTATAATGACGTGGTCCCTACATGCAAACATACGATATCCAAAACCCACTATAGAAACCTACCACAACCTGCAATCGCTGATTAAACATGTCACAACAATTACAAGAATATTGTGAGGAATCACTGTGATTTTGTGGTTAGATGCGCAAAATGCACAACAACAATTAATGGAAGATTGTATTCTTCCAATTTTAGAGCATCCAGTGATATTATAACAATAGGTTGTACATCTTTAGTATATACATAGAGTACACTCTATTATCCTACTAAGTACTTCGTAACGGAGAAGTTCTTTGTTCATATCCTAGATGAAGATTATCGGTAATTGATAACACTATTTACATGAAAGATATTAACGCAAAAACGTCTCACTAAACTTACACGCTTCAACCTTACTGTCATTTATTACACCTCCTCTATCAATCACATGAAATTTTATCTAATAAGAAATGGACGCACCATGATTCCTCTGAATTTTTGAAACTTGGAAAGGTTAAAGAGAACATATGCATTGACAAAATTAAGTTTATAAACATAGATGTAATATATATATATAAGGCCCACAACCTTAGAAACGCTATCCCCATATCAGCGTGGGAACTGGAAGAGCTCTTGTTGACATAAGTGGCATTCTAATCCATATAAAGGATTACAAACACGGGGTGTTACAATATATTCAACCAGTATTACGAATGGAGAGAAATACGACACCATCCTTTTTTTAGTTTAGAAATAAACTTACGACATCCAAAAATACCACAACGCCTAACCATGTAATGGTGCCGTCAAGAGTGCGCTAACACCAAAAATTCACTATAGAAAACTACAGTAGTGTGCCTGAGTTATAAGATACACATAAACATGCTATTCTAATTTAAACATCTGGCCACCCATAATTGCTTAAAATGAGGATGCATTCTTAACAAAATACAAAACAAAAAAACATATTTGTATTGTCCCTCGAGAGACTGGACCATTGTTAAATGTCCAATTCACCGACCTTTATTGCACCATATCTCAACGCATTCGCTTGGGAAATAACTCCCTTGGAAAAGCATATAGGCGGTAAGACAATCAAAGTCTTCGGAGTAGGTTCAGATCTGTGACCGACCATTAAGTGATCATTGATAGGCCCACAAGTGCACGGTACTTATCGAGTAGTATAAAAGATATCGAACCAAGGGAGCACTCATCGATCACCAATTTCAAACAAACTACTAATCTAGATCAAATGATTAAAGTGATTTGTTTTGGGTATTGAGACAAACAAAGAAGCAATATCTAAAGAAAACTAAAATGACAAAGAAATACTTGTAACAAATAAGAAATAAATGGTTAGGATTGGGGTTCACCGCTAATGAGGTCATGTAATTGCAAGCAAATATATCTCTAAGGTTGCGAGTAGTGGTTTGCAATGGTCAAATGTCCTAAGGTTTCTCGTATCCTCTTTCAAGGCATAAGAGGACTACCTAAACTTGATTGACTCCTACTTTCGTGGTAGCTATGTCAAGTTTAAGTGCATTAAGATTAATGACAAATTTAAACAACCACTAGGAAATTAGGCCTACTTTCGTGGTCCTAAAGTTCATAGCTCAAATCTTGAGATCCAATGTCAAATATCATCTTTCGATGCATATCTAACATTTGATATAAGCAAAAACACTAGCTAGACATTTTCACAAACACTTGGTGTGCAAGATTGTGAAAATCCTAGCTAGGCATTTCACAAACACTTGGTGTGCAAGATTTGAGTACTAAACCAAAACTCATGCAACCAAAGAGATAAATTCACCAAAGTATTACACAACCATCATTGGGCTAATCTCAATCCCAACACAATCAACTACTCCCTCATGATATGCAAAGACATGGCAAAAGAAACTAAGTCAATAATCAAACACATGTAGACACAAAAGAACAATGCAAGAGATAAAGAGAATGAGTAAGAAATACTTAACATTCAATCAAATTCTTGCATTTCCATTGATATCATGAGAGAAAGGTGAAAGCTTGCTCCTTTTCCAAGTCTTCAATCCCAAGTGAGCTCAACAATCCAAAATGGGGACTAGAATCTCACAACTAGCATTAATGTCACTATAAATTTGAGTGGGATAATGAAATCTAAGCTAAATCTAGGGAGAGAGTGAAGTAAATGCAAACCCTAGAGAATGGAGACTAAGATAAGATGTAGGGTTATGGCTTGATGTTCCAAAATGCCATTACAAACTCCTTTTATATGAGTCACCAAGAGAAGAGATAAATAAGCATTTTTGTGCTCGGTGACGACCACGGTCGTGGTGATTACCACGGTCGTGTCAGCTTCAACATGTTCTTTCTTGGCTTGTCATGAAGTGCAAGTGTGTTGTCCGACACCGGTGGTTCATGATCCTCTTGAAGTGCATTTTTCTTCGCCGAATCTTCTACTCAATGCTCCTTTTGATCTTGTCCAAGCTTGAGCTATTCCAAGTTCATTCCATTATGCTCCAATAGCTCCCAAAAGTGCTCCTACAAAACCAAAACGACAAAAAGGTAGAGAACCGAACAAAGCAAACAAAATTCCTTCAAAATGCATGAGGGAGTGCATTTTCATCTAGAAAGTAGAGTGAAAATGAGTCAAGATGTAGCACACAAATCATGTTATCAAACTCCCCCAAGCTTGAATCTTACTTGTCCTCAAGTAAGAATGTCTATATGAAGATTGTTATCTCAAAAGAAATATAAAGGTTGTCTCCACTCCAAATGATGTGATTAAACAAACTCACAAAGTGTCAAACATGAGATGATTGAAATCATTGAAAATAGCATGTGATCATTCAAGAGATTAGACTAGCATTAAAGTTCATAGACCGCACGGGAAGAAAATGTGATACACTCACTCTCATGTGTTTAAAGGACGTGTTTCACTCATTTGCATCCAAAGAAAAATCAACTACCATAAGCTTGCATTACACTTAAATCTCCACCACTAGAAACTATGCACATAACACAAATCAAGAGGTCTTTTATTAAGTTGTAATGGGGCCAAGTTAATGACAAGTAGGTAGGGAGTATGTTTGGCCATGTGGTGCTAGTCCGAGGAATGTTGGAAAAATTCTATCTTGACTAAACAAAAGGATGCACCAAACATTCAAGATTTAACAACCAACCCCAACTACTTTGCTTCATTTGATTTTCATTGAACCTCCATTTGCTTTTCACTTCTTCACTTCTTCACTTCTTTCTTTTAATTTTTTTTTTTTGAACGATCCAATGATTTGTCGAGATACAAGTGTTTGTGGATGCACTCGATTACTAGGTAATGTGGAAGATGACTTTCTCATACCCAAGAACTTTACATTTGCAACACATACATAAACTCCCCCAAGCTTACTTTTCAAGCATACAAACACCAAACTTTCCCATACATAGCTTCCAAGCACCCACACAAGTCAAAATAGAATTTTCCTAGTTCCTCGGAGGGGAAAAGGGCTAATAAAATAAGGCTCGGTTAGATTTTGTGAAGCTTATGAATAAGAATGGATAATGAAGGCTCAAATGGCTAAACAAAGAGGATTTTGATGTAAAGGGTAGTCATGGGTAAATGGGCTATCAAAGAACAAATTGCCTCAATCATTTTCGTGCATGTACAATAATTGTGATGTGGTCTTGAAAAATAGTTCTAATGCAAGTTCTAGAGATGAAAATTCAATGGATATTTGATATTTCACACATGAAAAGAGAGGACTATAATTAAGTGCAAGTCCTAAGGTCCAAAAGAATTAGCTCACGGCTTTTGTCATGAATTTCAATCTTAGTCCAACTCAAGTAATAACCGCATGCAATAGTCAAATCAATCATTCATAGACATTTGAACACCTAGTAATTTTGTTCAACAATCAAATGTCATTTTGACAACCAAGACATTTCAAATGAAATAACACAATGAGTCCATCAAAATTCCTAAAACTATATGCATATGCAATGTCATACTATTATGCAACTAACAATAAAGAGAAAAGATGGATGCATGGTAATTTCATTCTCTCCCCCAAGCTTAAAAGTGTGCATTGTCCTCAATGAAAAACAAAAGTTAAGGGAGATAGGAAATCACCGGATTATTGGGGTGCGGAGGAGGATATCCATGAGTGAGGTGCAAGTTGTAGAGGGCTTGAAGTGTTGTATTCATTTGCTCCAAAAGCATGCGTTGGGCACGTTGCTCCTCCTCGAGTCTAAGAATAGATTGGTGCATTGTCACCTGGCTACCTTGGGGCTTGTCATGCTCTAGTTCCTCATCCACATCATCCTCATTCACATGCTCCTCGGATGGGTAGGATGTCGAATGTGAATGAACTCTTGTCATCCATCCCGAGTGCATCTAAATGACATCTTCATCCAAAAATCTTTTACTTGTCATTCTTCATTTTAGGGTCCATGAGTTCCAAATCATCTTACAAAAGTATAGGATTTAAGATCATAATTAGGTGGATTGAATAAAAGAAGCACAAAATGATCCACATCAAAATCTCAAGCAATGTGTTTTTTTAGGCCGTGTAAAAGACCACGGTCGTGGCCTCAGGCGTGGTAAATTCAACATAGAGGACCACGGTTTTTTCCACGACCGTGGTAATTACCACGATTTTCTCACTTTTCAACATTTTTTTTTCAAAGAAAAACTAAGCTAAGCCTAAACATGCATTCTAAACCCAAATTAATCTAATATTTAATTAAGGAATCGACCTATAATGCTCAAAATTAACATGCAAAACACATATCAACAATGAGAATTACTTATATCTACCCTAATAAGATTAAATTAACAAGGAAGAAGAGAAATGCATGCATGGTTGAAAGAAAGAAATAGAAAGGATAGAAGTGCTTGGGTTGCCTCCCAAGAAGCGCTATTTAAGGTCTAGCTAGACCGTTCTCCTCAATTCATGCTTCCGGATCGGAAAGAGGAAAGGTGACTCCCTTGTCGATCGGATCGCCAACAACATAATGCTCTAGTCGAATTTTATTGACTTGAAAATTTGTTGAGTTCTTGTGGCTTAACCTTATCATCCCACTTTTGCAAATTTGAATCACCATATATGGTCCGGACCATCTTGTATGCTTGTCACCCGGGAACATCTCTGAACGGTGATGGAAAAGCATTACTTGGTCTCCTTTCTTGAACTCTTTGAAATTTTGATTTGTGGTGCCATTCTTTTTCTTCTTCTTTGACTTTCTACTCTTCATGATTCCTCTTATATTGGAATAAATATTTTTCCATCCAATATTTGGAGGGCCCTTCTCTTTAGGAATTAGCACTTTTTTCTCTTGCTCAAACTCCTTAACTCTGCTAAATTGAGTTGAAGACTTCAACATTGTGATCCTCCATTTATCATCAAGCTTGTCGAGAATCGTCAAATATGTTCCACCGAGATCTTTCAAGCTTTGCCTCACAAAGTCCTTCTTTACTTGGTGGTCTACAATATCAACTCTACACAAAGATTGCTCAAAAGAAGGATGTTTAGTAGCATTTGATAAATTAAATTCAACTCTTTCTTCTCCAACATTCAAGGAAAGCTTTCCCTTTTTCACGTCAACGATGGCTCCCGCTGTAGCAAGGAAAGGCCTTCCAAGAATGATGGGGACTTGAGAATCTTCCTCCATTTCAAGAACAACAAAATCGTCCGGAATATAGAAATTTCCGACCTTGATAGGAACATCCTCAAGGATACCCCTAGGGTATCGAATAGAGTGATCTGCTAAGACCAAAGTCATGTTGGTGGATTTCAATTCACCCATGTCCAACTTCTCACAAATTGACAAAGGCATCAAACTAACACTAGCACCAAGATCACACAAAGCACTTTTAAAGCTAGTGTTTCCTATCACACAAGGAATAGAGAACTTACCGGGATCCTTAAGCTTTGGAGGCAATTTATTTTGAAGAATTGCACTACACTCCTCCGTCAAGGCCACCGTTCCATACTCTTCAAGGCTCCTTTTTTTGGACAATATGTCCTTTAAGAACTTGGCATATGTTGGCATTTGGGAAAGAGCATCGGTGAAAGGAATATTGATGTAAAACTTCTTCAATACTTCAAGAAACTTCATAAATTGCTTGTCTAGTTTCGACTTTTGAAGTCTTTGAGGGAATGGGATAGGCGGTTTGTATGGTGGAGGTGCCACATATGTAGGTTCTTTCTGACCTCCATCTCTCAATTTGTTGCCCTTTGGTTCTTCTCTCATCTCTTGTCTCTCACCATCATCTTGAAAAGGGTCTTCCTCACCAAGATTCTCTTTTTCCACAATATCATTCCTCTTGGGTTCTTCCAACTTCTTCCCGCTCCTAAGGTTCACCGCCATACATTCTCTTGGATTTGGCTCGGGTTGACCGGGTAGTCTACCTTGAGGTCGAGAAGAGGAGCTAGCAACTTATTGAGCAATTTGAGAAATTTGAGTCTCTAACATCTTGTTGTGAGAAGCCATGGCATCAAATTTGAATGCAAGTTGCCCAAATTGATTTCTAAACTCAACATTTTTCTTTGATTGAGTGGAGATGAAACTCTCCATCATGACTTCAAGGTTGGACTTTTTAGGAGGTTGGTTTGGGTAAGGACCTTGGTTAAAACCGGGAGGTTGTTGTGGAGGAGATTGAGGCATGGTGTTTTGGTTGTTTCGATAAGAGAAATTTGGATGGTTCCTCCAATCGGGATTGTAGGTGTTGGAATATGGGTCATTTTGAGGTCTTGATCTTGGGTGGTTGAGGAAGTCAACATGCTCAATAGAAGGTTCTTGGGAAGATGAGGTGGACGAAGTCATATATTGACAATTCAACCCAAGATGGCCAACCATACCACATATTTCACAAGGGCCATTTGAACCAACATTGTTCGCATTGGCATGCACATTCATAGCATCAAACTTCTTGTTGAGGGCATCCAACTTAACCGACAAAGCATCATTTTTATCCGCTAAGAGATCATAGGCATCGATGTCATACTTTCCCGGTGATTTCTTGGGCTCAAACTTCGGGTTAGACCACTTTTGGTGGTTCATTGCCATTTCTTCAATCAATGTCCAAGCCTCGGTTATCGTCTTTCTCATGAGAGCTCCACCGGCGACACTATCAATTCCTATCTTTGAAGTACTAGATAACCCATTGTAGAAACCTTGGACTAAGAACCACTTCTCAAATCCATGATGTGGACACTTTCTCAAGAGTTCCTTGAATCTCTTCCAAGCTTCATCGAAAGATTCATCTCCTTTTTGACAAAAAGAAGTCATCTAATTCCTTAGAGTGGTAGTCTTGCTTGGTGGAAAATACTCGGCCATAAATGTTGTAGAGAGTTGCTCCCAAGTGGTGATTGAATTTTCCGTAGGAGTATAGACCCAAGCCCTTGCCTGATCCCTTAGTGAGAATGGAAAAAGCCTTAGTCGAATGGCATCTTGAGGAGATCCGTCACGGAGGAAGCCTTGCGTCTTAGAGACGCAAGGCTTCCTCCGTGACGAAGGTATTGGGGAGATCCGTGACGAATATTTTTTAAAATAAAAATAAAAAATTCAGAATCTTGTATAGAATTTCAATACGAGTCCGTGCATATAAAATACGTCCAAAACGGACATCGTTTGCCCTTCCAAAAGCCCTAAAAACAAAACAGCCGTTTTTGTTAAGTTCGTAATATTTAAACATAATGCATAATTATACTTTATAAGTAATAAACTAGTGATATTAAATGATAATATACAATTATAGTATATAAATTTAATTGCATGATTTTTAATTATAATTATATTATACAAATACTAAATTTATATAAGTTTTTTCTTTTACGAACTTAACGCATGCGACTATTTTGTTTTGGAGGCTTTTGGAAGGGCAAACGATGTCCGTTTTGGACGTATTTTATATGCACGGACTCGTATTGAAATTCTCTACAAGATTCTGAATTTTTTATTTTTTTTAAAACAAATATTCGTCACGAATCTCTCCAATACCTTCGTGACGGATCTCCCAAATACCTTCGTTACAAATGTCTGGCCATATAACTTCATGACGAATGTCTGACCAAATACCTTCGTGACGAATCTCTCCAATACCTTAGTATGGCTAGTAGAGTGACTCTTGCGAGATCTGTTCTCCATTCTATCCCTATCTACACCATGGCCTCGATCCTTCTACCTGAGTCTACGTGTGATAGTATTGACAAATTGACCCGTTCTTTTGTTTGGGGAAGCTGGGGTGACAGGAAGATGATGCATCTTCTTCATTGGGAGGAGATCGCAAAGCCCAAGGAATGTGGAGGATTAGGTCTCAAAAGTATGAGAGATATGAATCTTGCCATTACCGGGAAGCTGGCGTGGCGCTTTCTCACTGATGACACTAGCCTCTGGAGTCAGGTACTTCGATTGAAGTATATTAGACCCTCTCTCTCGGTCCACAATCACCCCTCTCCTGCCTGGCGTAGCATTCAAAAGGTGGTGAAGTCGGTTATTGTCCCGGGGGCCAGATGGAATGTTGGGAATGGCAGAGCGGTGCGCTTTTGGAAGGACAAGTGGCTTGTTGATGACCGTCTGGAGAATTGGGTTACTGGACAGTGTGATCAGAGTCAGAACGAGGATACCGTGGACCTGTTCTGGGATGAGACGAATGGGTGGGACTGGAATAGGATTGGTCTGGGCCTGCCAGCTTCTGTTCTGCTGAAGCTCTCGGCCATGGCGATGAGTAGTAGGGAGGAGGATGAGGATGTCCTCTCTTGGAGTTTTTCTCCGGATGGGAACTATTTGGTTTCCTCCGCCTACAATTTTATCCATCAGAGCAACCATTTGATTGACCTTGACATGCCCATCTTCAAGCGGGTGTGGAAAGTTAAGGCTCAGGAAAGAGTCTGCTTCTTCCTTTGGATGACTCTGCGGGGGGGCGGTATTTTGACTAATGCAGAACGCATGAGGCGGCATATTAGTGTTGATGACGGTTGTCCGTTCTGCTTAGATGAAGCTGAATCTCTTCTCCATCTGTTCAAGGATTGCAGGCATGTTAGACATATATGGACGGGTCTTCTGCCTCCGATGGTGTGGCGTGTCTTCTTTGAGTCAAATTGGGCTCAATGGATCAGACTCAACATCCTTGCCAAGGACTCTAGCAACGCTTGTCTGCCTTGGTCGAGTTTATTTGCTTACGCTATCTGGAGTATCTGGAAATGGAGAAATGTCTGGGTCTTTAGCAAAGAGTCGTTTCAGGGGGATAAGGTGGCCCATATCCGCAAGCAGGCTGGGGAGTATCATGTTGTGATGAGTAGACATGTCCCTGGGCGGACGTCTTGTTTCGAGACCATTTTGGTTAAGTGGATTCCTCCTGTAGAGGATTTTGTGAAGCTCAATACTGATGGTTCTATTATCAATGGTCTCGCTGCGGCTGGTGGTGTTTTGCGGGATCAACAGGGTACGTGGCTTGGTGGTTTCGTTCGGAACATTGGGACCGGCTCCGTTCCGACTGCGGAGCTATGGGGCATTTTGTCGGGTCTCGAGCTCGCTTGGGACAGGGGATACATGAAGGTTTGCTTGGAAACAGACTCGCAATTAGCGGTTCTGTTGCTCAGTAAACCTATGGATCGTTGTCACCCCCTTTTCAGCCTCGTCTCTAAGACGCAAGGCTTCCTCCGTAGAGACTGAGTCATCCAGTTTCGTCATGTTATCAGAGAAGGTAATTCCGTTGCTGACTGTCTTGCCTCGCTCGCTTTTGGTTTTCCGCTGGGTTTTCATTTTCTTGTTGTTCCGCCCGATCGGGTGCTTTCTTATATTGCGGATGATGTTAGGGGTTTTTCTACACCCCGTCGGGTGGCAAAGTAGAGCCTTTTTATAAAAGTCTGGAGAGTGTTGCCTCTCTTTTTACCAAAAAAAATAAAAAAAATATACATACCAAGCTGCGTAATAGAAACAATCATATCCAATTAATAATACCAATTGATTCGCTAACAGGCAAACTAGGGATGCACAACCGGTCCGGACCGACGGACCGGAATTTTTCAAACTCTTGGACCGGGGACCGGATCGGGTTTTTTCTATATAAAAATAAAAAAAATTCCAAATTCTTTAACAAATTTTTTTCAAAAAAAAATTATCCGGGTTTCCGGTCCTGGACCGGAACTCGAAATTTCTTAAATATGTGTTAGAAAATTCCGGTCCAAATCTGTGCATCGGCAAACACAAAATAGTTGTTGTATATACAAGCTAGAATATATATATATATATATATATAAACCTGTAAGTAAAATTTTATAACACACAAGTATATACGCAAGTACATGATTCTAGTCTTAATATGCATGTATTAAAAAAACTTATCCACAAGATTCTGTCCAAAAACCTTAAATTTACAGTCTTTGTTTGGCGCACCCTAAAAGTTTATTTAACACACTCATACATTCGTCACGAAGGTATTTGGTCAGACATTCGTCACGAAGGTATATGGCCAGACATCCGTCACGAAGGTATATGGCCAGACATCCGTCACGAAGGTTCGAAGCACATCTGTCACGAAGGTATTGAGGAGATCCGTCACGAAGGTATTGGGGAGATCCGTGACGAATATTTTTTAAAATAAAAATAAAAAAATTCAGAATTTTGTAGAGAATTTCAATACGAGTCCGTGCATATAAAATACGTCCAAAACGAACATCGTTTGCCCTTCCAAAAGCCCTAAAAACAAAACAGTCGTTTTTGTTAAGTTCGTAATATTTAAACATAATGCATAATTATACTTTATAAGTAATAAACTAGTGATATTAAATGATAATATACAATTATAGTATATAAATTTAATTGCATGATTTTTAATTATAATTATATTATACAAATACTAAATTTATATAAGTTTTTGCTTTTACGAACTTAACGCATGCGACTATTTTGTTTTGGAGGCTTTTGGAAGGGCAAACAATGTCCGTTTTGGACGTATTTTATATACACGGACTCGTATTGAAATTCTCTACAAGATTCTGAATTTTTTATTTTTTAAAAAAAAAAGATTCGTCGCGAATCTCTCCAATACCTTCGTGACAGATCTCTCAAATACCTTCGTGACGAATGTCTGGCCATATAACTTCATGACGAATGTCTGACCAAATACTTTCGTGACGAATGTATGAGTGTGTTACTTTTAGGGTGTTCAAAATAGGAAGCCCCAAAATAAATACTCTAGCATGTTCATTCGTCCTCTTTTATCCTTTACACGTCCTTGTCCTTATAGCCTTTCGGCTTTTTCCGGCCACTTTTCCCCACACTTCATCATTTTACAGAGCCAGATCAATCACTGAACGATGTTCACCATCTAATTAGCTTATTAACTATAGTTGTACATTAAGCTAGCTAGCTAGCTTTTACCTTCGTCCCCCCATGTGCAACCTACATATATCTCTCCTCCATCGATCCTTTTCCATCTTAAATATAAGTTTCATTACATTATATTTCAAACAATCATACACAATACTGACTTAAACCATGGAGACAAGCACAACACCATCTAGTTTTCTACCGGGTCAACAAATGCCGGGTGCATTAGCTGCAGCAACAAGTGCCACAAGCTCATCCACAGGGCCTGGATCGAGCCCAATAGGCCCATTCTTTGGTGTGATGTCAGTGCTGATTATTCTGCTTGTGGGCTCGTGTGTATTGGGCCGGGTCGTGGATGTCAAGGCGGCTGAAGCCGGCCCGTTGGAGAGCGTCAAGTATGGAGACGGGTTTCTTGGGTGGTTGATGCGGCGGTGGAGTCGGTGTGTGGTGGCCGGTGACCTCGAACTCGGAGGACGAAAGGCGGTTGCCGACCAAGAAACTAACCATTCACTGTACTCTTAGGTTTGATATGAGGTTAAGTGTTTATAGTATGTTGTTAATTTGCTCTCTTTTTTTCGTTTGGATAAGAAATAGATTAATAAGTTGAAATGAAGAAAGTCCTATATGGCTAGATTAGCTTGTGTTCGTCTCAATCGTTTCGATTTAAATCGTTTTCGACAGACCTCCTCATAGTAAACAAATAAGCAAGATTTAGAGTTGATGGTGTGTCTAGGGAGAAGGCTCGCCCAATTACTCGGGCAAGTCTTAGACTGTCTTACTGGGGCACGCACGAGACTTACGCAGGTTTGGGTGGCTCGTCTGGGCTTGTTTGGAATCGGAATCCAGCGAGCGACATATCTGATGAAAACTGAGATCGATATGGACCTAACGAAACTGGTCTCACTCGATTCCGGTTCCGAACGACTCTTATTAACATTAGCTTCTAAATTTTACTAATTTCCCGATCTACGGAAATTGTATATTTCGAAAATTAGTTACAAAAGACGTCTATAATGAGTATTATTTTGAAATTTTTTGGCAATCATCTCCTCAAAACATCATATCTTCAGTCTGGTAAGTGGACTCTTCCGAGAAAAGAATCCAGAAGCCCAAACAAAGAAACAGCCCAATAATCTCAAACCAACAATATCAACTCATCGCCAAGTCATGATACTTCCAACTCAAGACAAACCCAACCCAAAATGGCTAAGCTCCAAGGAGTCAACCTTGCTCAGAGATGGTCAAACATGTCTCATGACTCTGTTTCCCAGTATCCTAAACTTCTACCAGACCATGTATGCTTGTAATATAAACTACAGAGTACACGAGTAACGAGTTATATTACAATATTGTGATTATCAAACATTACAAAAGTTGTAAAAGACGTTGAGAAAACTGAATATGCATAGTGTGTGAGATATATCAGCAATTACTCGACCAAATTAACCAATCCTGTTCACATTAGCTGCTTCAAAAAACCTCAGCCAACATTAATCAATCCCACAAATCCGAAACACAATAAAATCCAATCATCTCCTTTCACTATACAATAACATTTCAACTAGAGCAACAATAGCCCCTCTGTTTGGTCTCCGAAACCTCATTCACATCCACAATCTCCTTACCCGGCTTAACCAACCCGATCACATCAAACCCGTTTCGACCATTAATATCTCGTGCAACAAGCCTCGATTCCCGAGCCTTACGACTCGCAATCTCGAATATCTTAGAGATCATTTGCAAAAACGCCTCCTCGACATTTCGATTCTCCAAAGCCGAGGTCTCCATAAAGAAAAGATCCTCGTTCTCTGCCAAACTTCGGCCTTCTTCTTCCTCGACTTCCCTCGAACCAGAGAGGTCGGATTTATTGCCTACGAGAATTATGACCATGTCGGATGATCCGTACTCCCGAAGCTCTCGAAGCCATTTCGTGAGGCTGTCGAACGAGGATTTTCGGGTTATGTCGTATACGAGTAGGGCTCCTAACGCTCCTCGGTAGTATGAGCTTGTTATGGCTCTAAATCTGAGTATTTTCAGTGAAATAATAGTGTCAAATTTTGATGCATAAAGTAGGTTGGTAATAATACAGTGTTCCCGTGAGTTGCAAGCATGCCTAAAATTTGTCCACGCCTGATCAGATGTTACCGGGCGTGAATAAATTTACTTGTTTATTTGTTTGTTTGTTGGTTGTTCACAGGATTGGATTGCATATGGTGAGTTTTTCTTCATCTACCATGTGACCCCATTTCCCTCGTCTTCTTCCCTAACCAAATATTTGATAAGTTGGTAACTGCTATTCTAACGATTTTACGATTTTGATTGTAGGTAGAATTTTATTCAAAGCAAATTCTGATCTTACATACTATTCTACGGATTCTATGAACGGTTCTTAAAATACTACAACATGTATGTGTTGTACATTAGTGTATGACATTATCTCATATTTTCTACTTCTCAAGTCACAGAGGAAATGATCCATGTTGTTTATTCATTTCTCTAAACGAGATAAAAGGCACAATGAATAAACACAAGCAAGGTTTAACACCTCAACTAAGAATATATATAATCTCGATTAAAAAGCAGAAAATCAATGATATCCCCCATAAGACATTATATACACTAATCATGGAGTAGTATTTTCGCCGACGTGCTCGTTTGACTAAGTCGCCAAAATCCACAAATTAATCCTACCTCAAATCCTACACAGCATATTCGATCCAAATCCAAGACTTCTTGCAACTAATAATATTTTTTCTCCAAGAAACATATCAACAAATTCAATCAATATTTAAAAATCATAATGAATAAATAAATAAATAAATAAATACTAGTGTGAATTAATTAAATAACATACCTTTCTTGGCCAGCAGTATCCCATATCTGAGCTTTGATATGCTTATCTCCAATCCTTATATTCCGGTAAGCGAATTCGACTCCGATCGTCGGTTTCGAGTCCAATCGAAACTCGTCTTTTGCAAACCTCGTTAAAAGATTCGATTTCCCGACGGCCGAATCTCCGATCAAGATCGCCTTGAATAGATAATCGCACTCCTCGTCGAACGAATCAACAACAACAGCAGCCATATATTTGTAATTACTCAGAGCTTAATTGATCTCTTAATTAAATCAGCTTTGAAGAACAGAGAAGAGTTGAGGCGTGTAGAAGTTTTAATAAAAAGGCAGAGGAGAGATGGTTTACGAAACTTGATTAAAAGCGGAACTTTCCGATTTGAAAAAGTAGTAAATTTTATTTTTATTTTGAGGAAATTGGCGGAAAATGATAGACTTGGTTTGGTTCAATACTTCGATGATCTCGACTGGCTGTTTAGGACTATGATTATGTTAAGCAAACCACAAGCATGTATAATCAGAGGCTTCATGGTGGGTCCAAGCGTGTGTTCCTAATGTGATTGGGGTCCTATAGTTGCATTACACGTGTCATTCTATTGCTTAATTATTCAATTAGCTAGCCATAGCTTTTGCACGGACTAGTGTTTTCCTCTCAGGATCACCTAATACATGCACAATCACCGTTCGGCCAGGTGTAACAAAATTTAGAGTCTAAAAAGTAAAAACCATATAAATACATAATAAAAATTTACTTAGAAGAGCTATCATAATAAATATCGTTAAAATATCAGACTCAATTATAGAGCAAGTGAGTGAAGTTCAAAACAAAAATGGAAAATGACTCTTCAAGATGTAGACAATACTCATTTTTCCATGTATCTTTCAACTATAAAAATACATATAGATTTAAAATTTACTAAAATATCATTACAATTTTCATAATAAACTCAACAAATAATTATATGGGCGAATTACAAAATAAATATTTATCATAATAAATGTGATTATTTTGGAAAACAAAATAAAAGCATATATTTAGAAAATTATAAAAAGAAACGACACGAAATAGGAATGATAAAATGTATGCATGGTATACGTAATGTCTAACTCATGCATATAGTTTTGATGTTATATCAATCTATATGTACGTTATAACATAACAATCAAAATCTAAATTGATATAGACTTTTTAAATCTTTTCCAAATTAAACAACTCAACTCCATCGTCCATTTCCTTTTAAACTTAAAAATAGACAAACTCTGAATATATCCTTCCTTGATCAATCTCCAATATCCCCCACTCCTCCTCCTTCTCCGATCTCCATCACCATGCCTCCTCCTCCTCCTCCTCCCTCCAATCTCATGCCTTGTATGGACGACAAGGAAGAGGAGGAGGAACAAACCCGTCACCTCCACGAGATCTTCTCCCATTTCGACATCGATTCCGACGGCAGCCTCACGCTCTTAGAGCTCGCCGCCCTTCTCCGCTCCCTCGGCCTCAAGCCCTCCGGCGACCAGCTCCACACGCTCCTGACCACCGTCGACGCTAACGGTAACGGCGCAATCGAGTTCGATGAGCTCGTTACCGTCATCCTTCCCGGGCTTGAGAAAGGAGGCGGAAATGTGCTGGGAAACGAGGCGGAGATGATGGAGATTTTCAGGAGCTTTGATAGTGATGGGAATGGGGTGATTACGCCGGCTGAGCTTGTGAAGGCGATGGCGAAGATGGGGGAGAGATTGTCGTATAACGAGTTGGCGGAGACGATAAGGGAGGCAGATGTTAATGGGGATGGTGTTATTAGTTTTAATGAGTTTGCTTCTATTATGGCTCGCTCTGCTCGTCTTCCCGCTTGATCTTCTTATTAATCGGGGTTGTAAAGTGTTAAACACTTCAAATTTTATAATCAGGGCGTTTATAAATTCCCGTTATAGCTTTTCGGATAAAAGAGAGGTGAGACTTTTAAATTTCATTCTAATATAAGTCAAACAAAACAGATGAAAAATAACATCTGACCACGGGAAAAATTTAAAATAGAAACGTCTAGCGTACGGAAAAAGGGAGAAAATGAGGCGAGATAATCAACGACCATGTTCGCCTTTAAGAAAGACGTGACAAAATAAGATTTCTCAGTCCCTACAAAAGATGTTTTGCGCCAATAAGTGTTAAGCAATACAATCGCTGTAACCCTCCTATATTCCATGCCTTATGCTATATGGAGACTCGAAATAATATTCCAAACCACACATTGAACCTAGCTAGCTAATTGAATCTAGCTAAGACGTGACGTTTTAAGAATTATACTTTATAATCCGGTTTTTTATTATTTGAGCGATAATGTCCCATTTCAAACACTACAATATAGTATCTAAATCAGTGCTATAAATAATTTTTCGACATAAAATTAAACCCAAAATAATGACAAGAGACTAGGTGAGGCTGTGAGAATAAGTTCTTAAATGAGGAAAGAAGAAGTTTGTGATAAATGAGCGCAAACATTGAACACTTGGTGTCGTATGAGCACTCTATGTTGAATGAACATATACAATCATGTCCTAGTCGATGGCCCATGGCTTATTGGTGATAGACTAGTGTTGCCGAAAGAGGTAGGTTCACCAAAATTAGTGTTGAAATTGATATCACTAAGCCTCTACTTGCAAAATTTCTTCTTAATGGTCCGGTATGGAAGATACAGTACGAGGGTCTTCGAATGGTTTGTTTCGAATGTGGACGCATCGGACATACTCGTGACAAGTGTCCATTCCATGATGCTAATGAAGGACCGGAAGAAGGACTAGAGGATGATTCGATGACAAAGGAGCAAAGACTGCGCACACTCTACCCGGAAATGTACGAGCCATATGGCCCGTGGATGCTGGTTCAAAACACTTTTGTGCCTCGCCATAATGCTAATCGTGAGACAAAGAACAATCAACAAAGTCAAGCTGGTCAGTCAACCAACTCCGGGAACGCTACACAGGCTAGCACAAGCACTGTCATAGTCCTCCGGCCCGTTGCTGATGTGGAGTTTTCAAATCCAATAAGCAGAAAAGGCAAGAATTCCTGGCAAAAGAAAAAAGGAAAGAATGAGGAAGGAAAGATGGTCGGTAATCAAGGAACAAGATCACGTTTCAATATACTTGCAAGTATTAGAGAGGAATCAATGGAAGAGGATGGTAATCAGGACGCTCCTAATGCACAAAATCAGGACATTGCCAGCCGGGAAAGATAAATCAAAGAAAGCATCGTTGACTGACATATCCAATCAAAAAGATCAACTTAATAAGATCGATAACAACGATACTTCTACAAGGATTACAAAAGGAAAGGATAATTTGAATTCTGCAGGGAAGGGTAACAATAATGTAACCAGGAAGTTACAGAGTGACAAAAAAGGGAATGAAAAGGCAAGGAAGGATAATAACAGGATTGCTAAGGAAAATGTGAAGGAAAGTCCAGGATTTGATATGACTTAGGATCGACAAGAAAAGATTGGAGGAAGAACTAAAACTGGCAAACTTGATCAGACAACCACAATAGTAAGGAAAGTGGGGACTCCTATTGCTAGCTCTCCATCTATAAGAAGTCTGGTTATACAGAAGGACAAACCACAACCATCCCATTCACTAGCCTATCTCCCTCACACAAAAGACCCACCTAGCGACAATGACACAATCATGGAATGTATGCAAGCCTCTGAACCGTCCACAAGTGCTACACCTGGGCAGGGTGACATCGGAATAGCAGATTTCATTCAGGAACAACAAGCGATTTGGGCGGGAGCAGAGTATGAAATGCAAGATGGAGACCGTCAAGTGGTCTCAAGGAATTGTTGAGTGTCTCTTTGAGTGGAAGAATTTGTCATCCCCACTCTATAATCAGTGATCAATGTTAGTTCCAGAGCTTAGAATCCTTACCTGGAATGTCCAGGGAATCAGGAGCAAGGTATTTCTCAACACTTTGAAGGACCTTATCCGTAGTCACGATTCAACCATCTTGGTTCTGCTCGAGACCCGTATCAGTGGTGATCAGGCAGATAGAGTGTGCGAAAGAATTGGCTTTGATTCTCTAATCAGGGCTGAAGCTAATGGTTTTCGAGGCGGTATTTGGGTGATGTGGAAGAGTGCTCGCGTATCCATCACGAAAGTGGATGCCCATGCCCATGTAATCTCTATTAACATTTGTCGTGCGAATGAAGCAACTTGGGTTTTCTCAGCTATTTACGCCAGTCCAACACCTGCCTCCCGGGAAGAATTATGGGAAAGGCTGTGTAGCTTCAGCAACTCTAATAGTTCACCATGGCTCCTCATGGGGGACTTCAACGAAACCAGTTCGATGGAGGAGAGAGCTGGTAATTCTGATGGCCTTCGCCGAAGATGCTCTCGATTTAGCAGGTGGATTCAGGACTTGGCCTTGCTCGATCTGCGATACTCTGGGCAGAAGTTCACCTGGGCCCGAGGCCGTGATCCATCCACCAGAACTTGTGCAAGACTGGATAGAGGCCTGGCGAATCTTGACTGGAGAACACGCTTTGATGGGGATGAAATTCGTCACCTCGCCATGAACCAATCTGATCACACTCCGCTTCTTCTTAGCCTTCAGGGTTTTGATCAGAGTCAGCAGCGCAGCAAAAGCTTCAAATTCCAGCCGGCTTGGTTAATGCATAATGAGTTTCAACATTTTCCTGCTCGCCACTGGGATAAAGATATTCACTTATGCAACTCACTTGACAATCTGGCTATCCACCTCGACTCCTGGAATAAAATGGTTTTCAGAAACTTGTTTAGAAGAAGAGAGCAGCTCTGAAGTAGAATTGAAGGAATCTAGAGAAGGCTTGCTAATGGAGACGTAGGTGGACTGCTGAATCTGGAAGCTAAACTCAGGAATCAACTTGACGTGGTGTTAGAGAAGATTCACTTGTTTTGGGTCCAGAAGGCCAGAACTGATGCTCTTGTCGACGGGGATAGAAATACGAGGTATTTCCATTCTTGTGCAGTTATTAGACGCAGAACCAACAAGTTACACGGGCTCATGAATCTTATGGGAGAATGGATTTGGGATGATGAGGAAACGCAGAAACTTGTTTCCACACACTTTCAGAAACTATATGAGGAGGAACTTACTGAGGAGAGGCACTTTGATCTACCGACTGAGCGATTCCCAGCTCTCCCTGCTGATTGTATGAACTCTCTTGGTAAGCAATTCAGCACCTGTGAAATTAAGAACGCTCTGGATACCATGGGCCCTCTCAAAGCCCCGAGACCCGATGGGTACCATGTTATCTTCTTCCAGCGGAACTGGAACCAAGTCAGAGGAGAGGTCGAGTCTGCTGTCATGGAGATTTTGAGGGGAAACTGTTTTCCTGAGAGTATGAATGAGACTACGCTTGTCATGATTCCTAAGGTGGAGCACCCGGAAACTGTGAATCAACTCCGTCCAATAAGCCTCTGCAATGTGGCTTTTAAAATTGCTACGAAGGCCGTCGTCTTGAGACTGAAACCAATCATGAGGACTATCGTTGCTGCGACTCAATCTAGTTTTGTGCCGGGTCGACAAATTACAGACAACATTGTCATCGCTCAAGAGGTCCTCCACTCAATGAGACCGACTACCGGGTCGTGCTTCATGGCCATCAAAATCGATCTCGAGAAGGCCTATGATCGACTAAGATGGAGCTTTATCCGGGATACGTTAAAAGAAGCTCGGTTTCCACAGCAACTGATTCAGGTTATTATGAATTGCGTCACTTCTTGTAGTATGAGAGTCCTTTGGAATGGTATGTTAGGGGAGAAGTTCAAACCAACCCGAGGCGTACGACAAGGAGACCCATTATCGCCTTACCTCTTTGTGCTCTGTATGGAGCGCCTTGGGCATATTATTGACGGGGTTGTTTCAGTGTGCGTCTGGAAGCCGATACAACTGTCTGAGAATGGGCCGTTGCTTTCGCATCTGTTTTTTGCGGACGACTTACTACTGTTTGGAGAAGCATCCTGCACTCAAATGGATACGGTACAGTACTGCCTTGCACAGTTTAGTGAAGCCTTTGGAGCCAAAATTAATTTCCAGAAGTCAAAATTATGTTTCTCCAATGCTACGCCAATGGACCTCATCAACCAGATAAGCTCCAACTGCAACATTACGGTCACAGACGACATGGGACCTTACCTGGGCATGCCTCTGTGTAAAGATCCTCTATACAAAACATCATTCCAGTATATTGTTGATAGGGTTTCCACCAAAATGTCAGGTTGGAAGGCGAGGATCATGTCAATGTCTGGACGAGTGACCTTGGAGAACTCCGTAGTTGCCAACATACCCATGTATGCGATGCAAACTGCGAGCATACCTCTTTCAATATGTGACGAAGTTGACAAGAAAACTAGGGCGTTTATTTGGGGTTCCTCTGATCAGAAACGGAAGATGAATCTTCTTCGGTGGGAAGAACTGCGTAGGCCCAAAGCTGTTGGAGGACTTGGAATGAAAAGCATGAGACATACCAATTCTGCGTTTATGGTTAAAATGGAATGGCGCACTCTCACCGAACCTGATTCGTTGTGGTCTAGAGTGGTGCGAGGAAAGTACTGTCATAGGAGGTGCGACATAGACATGTTTCGTAAGAAGAAGGGGGCATCGAATCTCTAGCAAGGTATGAGCAAAGTTAGTACTACTCTTATGGCGGGAACTCAGAATGTTGTGCAGAGTGGGAATCAAACATTTTTCTGGTCTCACCCTTGGGTCATTAATCGTCCTCTTGATCAAGTCGCCACTGGACCAATCCTGAAAAATGATATGGCACGAACTGTTGCTGAATATTGGGAAGCTAATGGATGGTGCTGGCAGGAATTCAGTCATCTACTGCCCCCGGAGGTGCTGCACAAAATCGCTGCCATTAAACTGGTGGAGGAAGAGGTAGGTGACAACATATTCTGGAATGGCACTACTTCTGGCAAATCTACCATTAAGTCTTGTATTGAAATGCTCTGGATTGATGAGGCTGATCTTCCCCTGAATCTCTGGAAAGTAATTTGGAGCGCTGCTGCTCCAGAAAAGGTCAGGAATTTCATGTGGCTTGCAACCCATGATTGTGTTATGAGCAACCTGAAGAGATATAGAAGGCATATCGGTGTCTCTGCTCAGTGCGGCGCCTGCAATGATCCTGAAGAATCCACACTTCACATTCTTCGTGACTGCGTGCATACTAAAGACGTCTGGAGGGAATTTATGTTTGAAGCCGAATTCCAGGAATTCCTGCAAGGTGACCTGAAACAGTGGATGGAGACTAATCTCCGCAGAACAGATTCATGGCCAACTACGTTTGCTATGGGTATACGGTGGATGTGGAAGTGGAGGAACATGAAAGCTTTCGGGGATGAACACGGGATCCCAATAAGCAAAGTTGAATTTATTCCTGCGAGGGCAAAAGAGTACAAGTCTGCAGTTGAAAATAAGAGCATGTTGCGCAGAGAGGGAATCCAGACTAGCTCGTCCTGGGTCAAGCCTGAGGCTGGATGGGCGAAGCTGAACTCGGATGGAGCGTACAGTCAGGGCAGTGAATGGGTGAGAGGTGGTGGTATCTTGCGAGGTGATGCTGGAGAATTTCTGCGCGCCTACACTGTTAAGACTCATGTGGAATCAACTTTCTTTGCTGAACTTATTGGCTTACTGCAGGGAATTACTATGGCGAAACAAATGGGTATAAAGAAGTTGGAGATTGAGATGGATGCAGTGGAGATAGTTGATGCCATGACCTCGATCGATACGGCACTGCCTCGCCATAAGGATATCATTGATAAGTGCAGGAACTTGCTGGATTCCGACGACTGGTGTGTCAAAATTCGCCACATTCCGAGATCCTGTAACCAGGCTGCTAACTGGATGGCACACCTTTGGGAGAGTAATATGGAAGACTGTTTTCTTCAATACTGCACCAGAAGGATTGATCAATATTCTAGATATTGACAATTGGATGAGTAACAATATGTAATCTTTGATTTTCATGAATAATAGGATTTAACCCACCTTTTGCACCAAAAAAAAAAGAACACAATGTGGACATAAACACGTATTATGATTTATGAACAAACAAACATCCTTAGTCTTCACCTAGTTTTTTTTTTCCAATGGTATATTTTGAACTCTTCTTTTAAAGCATAGATTAAATATGGAAACATCGCACCCAGATAATTATAACTTGCATCCAGTGTTAGGCGCAATTTTAATGTGTGTAAAACTTTATTAAAAAATCCTGATTCAGTTTTGGCGCATCTTGAGTTCGACCGAACTTAACCGATTTTCTAGGTATTTTGAAGGCAAAAACAAAAATCGGGGTCATCCTGGCTGCGTCCAGGAATTCACTGGTTCGTAGGGTTGCACAACCGGTTCAGACCAGACCGGACGGGACCGGAATTTCCCGGGTCGGTCCGGACCGGAATTTTTGAAACACTCGGACCGGGTTTTTCTATATATAAAATTTATAAAACTTTATTTTTCTTTATAAAATTATAAAGTTTTTGAACCGGACCGGATTTTGGAAAAAATTTATTTTTCTTTATAAAGTTTTAAAATTATAAAACTTTATCCGGGTTCCCGGTCTTGGACCAGACCGAAAAATTCATGGACCGGACCGGACCGGAACCCGAAATTTCTCAAATATGTGGACCGGGGACCGGACCGACCCGAAAAATCCCGGTCTGGGTCTTTTTTGTGCATCTCTACTGGTTCGCTGGGCGCGTCTGACTGCGTCCAGAACACGTGCGAGAAATAAAATTTTGGGCAGTGTTTAGCGGGTAACAGAAGAATTTACTAAATCTGTAACGCTCGGCCCATTCATCTTAACCTGAGCCCAATCTCTTCAAACACTGTTTCAAGCCCAAGTAGGCCCATCTTCTTCGTCTCCTCCTCCTCCTCCTCGAACTTCAACTCCTGATTTCCGTTCTCTCTATCTATCTCCCTTCCTTCGTCTAGCACCTCTTCCACAATTTCTTCCCTCGAAAGCCATGGTTTCACCGCTTCCTCCGCCGCGCGTCGCCGCCTCCGGTCTTTCCTCCTCCCTCAGACTTCTTCCGTCTTCTCTTTCTCTCTCCTCCGGCGCTAACAGAGCCTTATCTGGTACCCCACCGCCTCGTATCGCCACCGGCGCAAAGTCATCTCTGAGCTACCAGCAGAGTCCGCCAAATCGTGTCGGATCGATTTCTGTTCGCCTGGATAAATTGGAGAATCCCTTGCAGCTTTCCAGCGAAGACACAAGGTAATTGCAAGTCTCAATTCCTCCAATTTTAGATGCTCTATAGCAGCTGTTCAGTCTTTTGTTAATTTCTCAATTCTGTGTATGATAAGGCGATTTCTAAATGGAACAATGGAGATGCAGGTCAGAGTGAACTGATGTTAATACGTGATGAAGTTGTAAATAGGCTTCAAATTGTTAATTTCTATATTATGTGTAAGAAAGACGATTGGTAGTGATAGACGTTTCATAGCTATAGATGGAACAATGGAGATGCAAGTCATGCTGAACTTCAATTCTTTGATATAAAGTTGTAAATGCGCTTCAATTTTTTTCCTCTTCTTGATTCTATCGGCTTGCGAGATCCAATCTCTTAGTTTAAATGGTGAGTGAACCATTTACGAAATTGAAATTGTACTTATGTTTACTATTTCCATTCATGTCTCAGTAATGGCCATATAGTAGCAAGATCTGGAAATCCTCCATTAATGCCAGCTGTAATGACTCCAGGAGGACCTATGGACCTTTCATCAGTGCTGTTCAGAAACCGAATTATATTTGTTGGGAAGCCAATCAATTCTGATGTTGCTCAACGAGTTATATCCCAACTCTTGACCTTGGCAGCTATTGATGAACACTCTGATATATTGGTATTTTGGTTCCTGCTCTATCAAGTTATATCATTTTACTTTCTCAGTATTTGTCTTGGATGTCGAAGCTGAAGTGTTTGATTTTGAACCTTCATAGATGTATCTGAATTGTCCTGGTGGAAGTGCCTACTCCGTGATGGCCATATACGATTGCATGTCTTGGGTAAGGTCCAATGTTGCTCATGTACTTCCAAATTTAATGTTCACTAGATCCTCTTGACAAGGGTTGTCAAGCTGAAAAGTGGTAGTTTCATTAGTTTGATACTTTGATTTAAATATCTACCATTTTTATGCTTCCATGAATAGAGCTAATTGTGCTTAAAACTGCGAGCACTTGTTCTTGTTGCTTTATCATTTTTATAAAACAGTTGAATAATGCTAGCATTATGCCTCTTGATTTTACTAATATATATGCAAGTATGCTAAGTATGGTTTGTGTATTCTGGTTCAGAGCCTCTTTATTTCTTATATTCTTCTGTCCATGTTGTGATTTTCAACTTCCACAATATTGAGCTTCATGAGGCATTTTTATGAGATGAAAGGATTATGTCCTGTTTAAAGTGCTGTAGCTTGTGCTAGTTAAAACTTTATGCAATTATGCATCTAGCCAGTTGATTTCATTGGCGATATGTTTTTATTTTTTATTTCTGGAATGTTGCAAACTTAGCTGCAAAGCCTTCAGACGATGTACAAAATGCTGTTTTACATATGACTGGCAGGGGTCTGTTGTTACTAAAATTTTAATAGTAGATGTCTTAGGATTACATTATGCAAGTTCTTCATATGGTATTTCCAGTATTCAGCTAGATTACATGGAACGCAGAAGTCATTTAACATTGCTGCCGATTTAGATTATGTCAAACCTCTTAGGATTATGTTATGCAAATTTTGACTTCTTTAATTGTTACTATGTTTAGATAAAGCCGAAAGTTGGAACTGTTTGCTTTGGCGTAGCAGCTAGCCAAGGAGCACTCCTCCTTGCTGGTGGAGAGAAGGGCATGCGCTATGCAATGCCAAATGCACGGATTATGATTCACCAACCGCAGAGTGGATGTGGTGTATGTCCTTCTAGCTTTTTTCTGTTAAATTAGCCACAGCAACCACAGTGGTTGTGAGGTGTACTTTTATTTGGTGTCAGTTCTATTCTTGCTGAACTGCAAATAAAATCTAGATTATGTTTTATGTTTTGAGTAGGGTCAAGTGGAGGATGTGAGGCGTCAAGTCAATGAAGCAGTGCAGCTACGCCATGTCAGTATTCTCCTCTTATCTTGATCTTTAAACTCTGAGTAGAATGCAGATGCTGGTGCTCTTATGGTTGTTTGGAGTGCCTAGTTTGACTATGATCTTTCACTAATCCTTACAAATTTAGGGTCATTTTTGTTTTAAAAATGTGTGCATTTTTCCTTGAAATTAACTTGGTGAGGTAGGATTAATTCAGCAAAACTCATTGAAACATCATATAATGTTGATGCAAGATGGGCAGTGAGTGAGATTTAAAACCATTGACATAATCATTTGGCTTATAATTTTCAGAAAGTTGATAACATGTTTGCTGCATTTACCGGTCAACCTGTTGAGAAAGTCGAACAATATACAGACAGAGACCGCTTCCTATCTGCTGCAGAGGTAAATATTAATCAACTCATTGATTTTGATGTTGAGTCCCCTGCGTTGGTTTTTCCATCTTTTATTTCTGTGAGTAAATCTGACAACTATTTCATATGAATATATTCAAACTTGCTATGCTGGGTTGATTAACATTTTGTTGGATGAATGATATATTTTCCACTGACTAAAGCTAACATGTGAAACAGAAGAGAAATGGTAAAAGTCACTTGTGTTTTTCTGTTAATCCTACATTGTACTACAGTTATAGTTTAACTTTCACCCGGTTGATCTACACTTTCATATAATGCTTTGTATTTTACAATGTTTGCATAGTATAACCTTTAGTCTGGCCATCTTTTTTTTGCAATACTCATGCAGTTCTTGATAAAATCTTGACCTTTTTTTCCGGCAATCTTTATCTTCTGCAGGCTATGGACTTTGGTCTCATAGACGGAATATTGGAAACGGAATACTAGCTGCTGTAAACAAATGTATGTGCTAAACATTCTTAATTTCTGCGATAATTGTCAATACCTCGAATGGTCCTCCTTATTAATGATCTACCTTATTAGCATACAATTCTTATCTTGCGTTGGGAAGGTAGGGAGGAAGTAGATGTTCTTGTAGAATCTACCGAGGGTCAATTAAATTATTAGTTTTCAAAATTGATCCTAGCTTCTAATATACTGATGCACATTCTTATTAGTTTTGAAAAGTAAAGTGCATCACTTTTCCCCCTTATTATATTTGGTTTGGAATATATCTTATTAAAGGGATGTTAAAGGATGTGTATGACTTCTAACTTGTAGGCAACAGAATTCGAGAGCTTTGTTCTTTCTTTTCTACCAAACAGAATTTAAATTAGACGTGATAAATATTCATAAAATCTACGCAAATGAGTAAAATTCTATGCCTACACTTTATTTGCATGTATGTAAACGGTCGTCTTACACAAAGTCACACATATTCAAACCCGTAGAACATACAATGCAATTTCGATGCACATACTGCACAATTGCACATACTAATCCAAACTCGTGCACATTTCATCTCAAAAAAATTAGGGATTTTTGCATAAAATCACCCGTTATTTATCCGACTTTGCACAAAACCACCCGTAATATCGATAATTATAATAAACCACCCATTTTATGTTCTCCGTTAACAAAACGTCACCCATGAAGGCATGAACCTTTTGAGTTAGTTTCTCGGTTTAATAAGAGTAAAAATACCAAAATGCCCTTGTAAAATTGTCAAATTTTCAGAGAGATGCCATTTCTCTAGATTTCTACTTCTCCATAGTAGTGATGGCTCCCGGTCCGGTCCGGTTCCGGTCCGGTCTGGTTCAATCCGGTTCCGGTCCGGTCTGGTTCAATCCGGTTCCGGTTCCGGTTCATCCCGGTCCGAACCGGACCGGTTTTTAAAAAAAAAAAAAAAAAATGTAAAAATAATTTTTAAACTTAAAAAAAAATAATTATAAAAAAACGCTATTAAAAAATAATGTTTTGTCATTGTTTTTAAGTTTAAAAATTATGTTTAAAAAACTTAAAAAAAATGATTATAAAAAAACGCTATTAAAAAGAATGTTTTACAAAACATTCTTTTTAATAGCGTTTTTTTATAATCATTTTTTTTAAGTTTTTTAAATTAAATATGAAGGAACAAAAAAATTAAAAAAAATTGGGCTTGCACTTAACAGTGACTTACTTGTTAAGTTGCCTACGTATCCTCTCGGGTTAGAGGAATCAAAGCCCACGTAGTTCTTTACCTTTTTTCAAAACCCGTTACCTAAGTCGAATCTTCGGCGGATGAATCGGTGCGTATCGTAGTAGAATCTCCAATCCACTCGTCTTCCGATGACTCGTTAATGTTACGTTGTTGCCTCATTGCGGCTCTCTTCCAATCGCAAACACAACATTGCGCCTCCAATGACTCCGGTGCCAAATTTGATCTCTTCCTCGTTAAAGTGTTGCCTCCTGCACTAAAAGTTTGTTCCACCGCCACGGTTGAAGCGGGGACGACAAGAACTTGAGCCGCAATCTTCGCAAGCGTTGGAAACATGCTCCTATGATCCTCCCACCACTTCAAAACATCTAAAGTTTCACAACTAACAAACTCAAAGTTGGTGTTAAGATAGTTATCAATTTCCGCATTCGTGTTTGTAACTCTTGGTCTTTTACTAAAATAATTAGCTCCAAAGGCCCCCAAGCTACTAGAGCTCGAAGAAGCCGGAGGTAATTGTGAAGTAGTCGGAGAATCCGAAAAATGAGTAAATAAAGTTTCAATGTTTGTTCTAGTTCTAGAAACCATACCTAAAATATCCTCTAGTTCACCGTCGGCTAAAATATATCCATAATAGTCATCTAAAAGAGCGTGTAAAACTCCTAATTTAAGTCTAGGATCTAAAACACAAGCAACAAGAAAACAATCGGGAATATATCTATAGTATTGCAACCACTTACTCCTCATGCTTGCAACGGATTCCTCAATGCCGGGAATTTTAGCTCCCTCACTTAAACCACCCATAACATTACAAGCTTCCAAGACAAAAACATTACTACTTGGTGTATAAACATGACTAAATCTATTTGTTGCATCACTAAAACATTTTAAAAACGTTGCAATACTTTGACATATATCCCAACCTGATTCGCTAAAATAGAAAGGAGAGCCAGAAAGGTTTTGAGAAACAAAAGACGTTAAAACTTGTTTATATTGTATACATTCACATAGTAATATGTAAGTAGAGTTCCATCGGGTACCCACATCTTTTGAAAAACGTTTTGGGTGCACCCCGTTAGTTTTACAAAAGGTCATCCAATCTCTTGTAACTTTAGGATGCCCCCAAATATACTTAATAACGTTCTTAATTGGCTCAAAATGATAACTCATAGCACGTAAACCATCTTGAACACATAAGTTTAAAATATGACAAGCACATCGAATATGAAAAAATTTCCCACCAAATAAAGGTTGACACATTTCTTGTAAATCTCTAATAGATGCGGTGTTAGCAGATGCATTGTCGAATCCAATTGAAAAAACTCTATTAAGTAGTCTATATTCTTCTAAAATTGCACGAATCATCATAGCAATATTTTGTGCGGTATGTGAATCATCAAAGACTCTAAATGCCAATAAACGTTTTTGCATTGTAAAATGATGATCTACAAAATGACATGTAACACCCATGTAAGAATGGGTTTGAGTATTATCACTCCATATATCACTACAAATAGAAACATTCATATCATTTTGCGAAAAATAAGAAACTAATTCGGCCTTGTGTCTTTTATAAGCCTTAATTACGTTTTTCTTAATCACTTTCCTAGATACGGATTTAAAAGCGGGTTGTGTATGCTCTTTAATATACTCATTAAATCCTACATTTTCACTAAATCGAAATGCTAAATGATCAACACAAATAGCTTCGGCTAATGCTACACTATTAGCTTCATGATCAAAACGAAATAAAGGGTTACCGCTAGTAGAAGATGCAAATCCGCCGGAAATTTGCGTTTGTCCCCCTAGCATTCCCATCTCGGCGACGTGTCTGTGCTCCATGTGTCGTTGAAGGGTTCCATATCCTCCACTTTTCTTCCATTGGAATGTCGCCTCGCAAAAGTTACAAGAAACAATAATTAGTCCGGGATCATAATCCTCGGCCTCGAGTTCCTCGATACCGGGTTCTAATTTAGTAAACCACTTTGTAAAAACAGGAGATGTTAGTTTCCGGGATTGGTTCCCGGAGGACCCGGTCCCGGTCCTCCCCCCCTACCCCTAGCCAGCCTCGAACCGCTAGCTTGCCCTTGAGGCCTAGCGGTCCTACCCCTACCGGAGGACCTAACTTGGGAGGTGGGAGTGGGAGTGGGAGAAGTGACATTATCACTCTCTTGGGTGTCAAAATGATCCGCCATAATATGATTAAGAACAATTAAATAATATGATTAAAAGCAATTAAAAACAATTAAAACAATTAAAACAATAAAACAATAAAACAATAAAACAATAAAACAATAAAACAATAAAACAATAAAACAATAAAACAATAAAACTTAGAACAATATAATAATGTGATTAAAAATGTAAAAGCAATAAAATATTGAAAGACAAAAGCTAATTAAAAGGAAGATTAAGAAAGGAAGAGATTAAGAGAGATTGTTGATGGAATTTGAGAGATTATGAGATTGAGATTTGAGAAAGAGAAGAGAGATTGTTGTTGTTGGATGTGTGATTTGAAGATTGTATGGTATGGTATTTATAGGGGTTTGATATGGATTTTTTAATATTTAAAAATGAATTTTTTTATTTTTTTTTTAATTTCCTAACGGCTCCTAGCCGTTAGGACCGCCGGTTAACCGGCAACGGCTAGTTTACTAGCCGTTGGAACCGGCGGTTAACCGGTTTTCCCGGTTAACCGCCGGTTCGAAAATAGGGATTTCTCGAACCGGAACCGGACCGGGTCAAAACCGGTTCCTACCGGTTCCGGTTTTGACCCGGTCCGGTTCCGGTTCGAACCGCCGGTCCCGGTCCGGTCGAGCCAACCCTACTCCATAGTCATGGTCGTGAACAAACCTTCTACCTCTCTCTCTCGTGACAGTCGCTCCCGCCGGTCGACCAACCAACCCTCCCACTCCGCCACCTCTCCAGCCACAGTATCTTCTTCCACTACGTAGTCTCCCAGACGAATCTCAAAACCCTAATTCAACCGAAATCCCAAAATCTTAAATTCAAGGGGCAAGGGCTATATATCAACCAATGGAAGAGTAATTCGATTTGCTAGCTTTGAATTACAGATTCTTGTTCAAGTCCACGTACACAGATAACATCAATTGAATTTCAGTTTTAATTAGGTTTTTTTACCTCAATTTTTTTCGGATTTGACCATGAATGTTAGTGAAACAAAAATCAAAGGAATGGCAATTGTTTATTTGTTAGGGGGCCGATTTTTTTCGGCTGGCATAATTTGTCGTGGTTTATATGAGTTCGTTTATTGTAATTGGGGAGGATGACACAAGAAGAATCAGAGGAATTCTGAAGCTAGTCAAGCTACAGGGCAATTTTTAATTTTCTTTTATATTATAAGTACTTGGGTGGAGTATAGAAAGCAAGGGCAATTTAGACAATTATAAGGGCATTTTGGTATTTTTACTCTTATTAAACGGAGAAACTAACTGAAAAGGTCCATGGGTGGCGTTTTGTTAACGGAGAAGATAAAATGGATGGTTTATTATAATTATCGATATTACGGGTGATTTTGTACAAAGTCGGACAAATAACTGGTGGTTTTATGAAAAACCCAAAAAAATTAACACAAGTTTACAATTTGAATGCACATATATATCAATCTACCATGATCATCATTTGAATTTGATACGCATACATGAAAGATGTTTCGATGAATATGCCTTCAATTGCTACAGTCTTACCGGCTTACACGTTAAAGACTTGCTAGTCAAAATTCCAGAAAAGGACAGACTTGGAATTCAGTCAAGTCAATCGAAAGAAAGACTTAGAACTGACGTCCGTCCCTTAATGTTCTTCCATCTCCAATTTTAACACTATTTACGATTTAATACAATTTGTTAGATTATTCGCAATCTATAAGAACAAACATGGTCATGCGTGATCTTGTTTTGTTCGTCTCATTGAATACTTTAACAATATCAAAATTTTATAATTTTTAGAAATATATTCATGCAAGTCACTTGTTGCATATCGAGTATCATTCAATAAGTTTTCCGGTCACATTTCACCTAAAATTGTTGAGTTGGAGTCTCTCTCATTTCTTTCTCTTTCAAGCAATTCATTTACAAACATCACCAAAACGCTTAAGATTCTGGCAAATTGCCAAAACTTAAGCACCCTCTTTCTTGGGCAAAACTTTTATAATGAATCCCTTCCAAGTAATAGAAGCTTTCTCACTGCAACCAGTTTTCCCAATCTTAAAATATTTGACCTTGACACATGTAACTTTGTTGGCCCTTTTCCTGAGTGGTTGTCACATTTGAAGACACTTCAATGGTTAGACTTGAGCTATAATCAAATCACAGGCGAAATTCCAAACTGGGTAGGGAACTTTCCAAGTCTTTTTCTCTTATCACTAGGCCAAAACAATTTGTTTGGAAAAATCCCCGAAGAACTATTTCGGTTACCCGCACTAGTTTCAGGAAATACAGACCCAAAACTGTACGGATTTCATTTGGAGCTGCCTCTCTTTGCTGCTGCAACTGATGGAGGAAACAATTATAGAGTGTTTACAACTATGTCTACAGTACTAGACCTTGGGTACAATAAGTTAAGTGGAAGTATACCGCCACAAATCGGTATGCTGCAAGGTATTCAAGTGCTCCTTCTTAATGGCAACAACTTATCAGGCGACATTCCACTTAGCTTATCTAGTTTGGAAAGTCTGCAAGAGCTTAATCTTTCAGAAAATAAATTAACAGGGGAATTACCAGGTTCACTAAAAGGTCTACATTTCATGTGTTCGTTCAATGTGTCTGATAATGATCTCCAAGGTCCAATACCAACCGGTGGTCAAATGGACACTTTTGACGAGTCGAGCTTTGAAGGCAATCCAAGGCTATGCGGTGAAGTCTTGCACCGCCCTTGTTCCGATCCAAAGGTTGAACCTCTCAACAATGAAAGTGATGGCAAGAAGAAGTTTTTAAATGGGCTCTATGTTGGTCTTGCATCAGGATTTTCAAGTGTCTTTGTAGCTTTTGCATCCTATTTTTGGTTCAAGATTAGTATTTGATGATCATCACTTACTTTAGGAAAAGCCAAGGCCTTTACCTATTCAGTCGATAATAATTTCGATTTTATTGAATAATTTGTGTTTGTATTTTGTATCACGTATTGATAGCTATTACCCGAGATAATTTCTCTCTATCCCTTATCTTCGTACATTGATTTGCAAATGAAATCCTAATTGTGATATATGATTCGTATAGAGCCATGTGGAGGACGTGAAGCGTCAAGTCCACGAACATACATTTTCTCCATCACTTTACGACTTTTATTTTTATAAATCTACCGAAACAAAACTCATATTTACTCAATCCAATACGCCATTTGTTATCATCATTGTTATCATCGTTAAAACAATACATATGTCAAAACGTTAAATTTCATTGTTGCCACTAATGAAAAACAACATTAAGAAAACTTTTGAGTCGATTTTTTTTAATTTTTGCGGTGATTTAAAAACTCGAGTTTAAAATTGACTTTATAACATGGTTCTGTAAAATTCGAGTTATAAGGTACGTTTTTTACTTCGGTTATGAAAAACTTCGGGTTACAAAGTCCTTACTATTTGAAATACGGGTTATAAAGTGAGATTTTAAACGCCACGTTGTTGCGTTTTAAGAGAGTATACCCAAAAAGTTTCAAAACCGTGATATAAAATCCAATTTTAAAAATTAAAAGTTAAATGTTATATTAGTAACGTTTTTAATTCGATTTTAAAAAAAAATTGGCTCAAACAAATTCAAAAAAATCAATGACGTGAATTTCCGTCGTTCAAAACTCTCAAAGTTCGAATGACCGGCTGACGGCTGTTAATTAAAATACCTATGATTCGTGTAAATTCATTACCACTAACGAAATACTCATTTTGCTTTTGAATATTAATTTTTGTATTAAAATTTTATGAATTATGTGTATCGATTTCTAGGAGCATCTTTTTCTGAAATCGAAAGATATCATGCTTTTATATTTGGAAATATATGATTTTGGCAAACAAGAATTTGGAGGTATATATTTTTGGGTAGAAAAATATGGAAATATATCAAGTTGTTGTGCAAAAAAATATGGAAATACTTTTGATATTTGGAATTATATAATCTTGACAAATACAGTACTCCGTAAGAATCCGGAGAAATTATGGAAATATATTGAAACGAGAATATTTTCGGGAATGCTCGATGTTTGATTAGGCTCTCAAAGGTAATATATACATAAAAATAATATGTCTAAGGAAATCAAGATACGAGGCTAAAGATACGAAACGCCTATATGCACGCGACTTTTTCTCTATATGCACGCGATTTGGTGCGCAGATGTTATGCGCATAGGTTGGTGCGCAGTTTTCTTGCGCACAAGGGTATTTTCGGGATAATTGTGAAAATTCTGACGATGTCTGTCAAATGTGTGCGCATTAAAACAACGCACAGAAGATATAATGCGCAAAAGTTCAGCGCACGACGTTTCGGATTCCCGAATGTGTGCGCTGAACTTGTGCGCACATATTAGTGCGCAGAAGAACTGCGCACAGGGTTTATTAAACCCTGCGCCGCAGCTTCTTCTTCTTCCTCCTTCTTTCTTTCTTTTCTGCCGTAGAGCTCGACGGCGCCGATCATAAATTTTCCATTTCCGAGCGTTTCCCTCGTCTAAACACAATTCCGTCAATGGATTCTGAACCCCCTCATTCTTCCGGTCTCGACCACACCACTTTCGTCCCAATCCCAACACCTCCGGCGACTTCCGTCCCAACGGAGCCACCTCCGGCGACCTTGTCCGACGATGAAGCGTTGGTGGATGGAGGTGTGGCAGCCGGTGTGCGATTATCGTTCGAGGCCCTCGAACGATTTTTCGGCACCGGATCACCTGAGCGCCGTGAGCCAGGGAATGAGTACGAGGAGGCACAGCTGCAGCAGCAGGAGATAGATGGTTCGCATATGGAGATGGATGGACAGAGAGGAGATTTCCATGACGACGTAGATTATCCTGGTCGATATGTTACTGCGTTCGACCCTATCGAGCCCACACCAGTACAGGCGCAGGTGACCACGGATGACTATGATATCCAGGACGCACCTCTGTTTCAGGATGCTTTACCTCGCAGTTCAGAGCATACAGAGCAGGATTTACCTGCAGTGACAGATGCAGAAACGTCGACATCTTCTCCTCCTACGGTCGCATCTGCAGAGCCAGTCGCATCTTCAGAGCCAGTGTCGGGAGATTTAGACGACGATGACCATGCCCCACAAACATATTTTCCTTGGCTCGGGGAGTCGATGCAGGACATTTGTCGTCCACGTGCGCCTCACCTATTGTGTTCTTATGAGACGCATATAGCGAGATGGATATGGTCGCGTGGTCCTCTTCCAGGGCCCGCTCCCGATGTACCATTGGTGCCCCCGGTGCAGGTTAGGAAGCGTGCCCGTGCGGGGGAAGCTGTAGGCCGAGGCAGAGGCCGAGGTGGTGGTGAGGGTGCTGTAGGCAGAGGCCGAGGTGGTGGGAGAGGGAGAGGGAGAGGTAGAGGGAGAGGGAGAGGGAGAGGTCAGGAGGGTGCTGAGGGAGTTGGTGGTGAGGGTGTTGCTGCTGAGGGAGTCGCTGAGGGGGCTGCAGTTGAGGAGGTTGTTGGTGAGGAGGTTGCGGCTCCAGTTAGAGGTGGTCGTCGTCCCAGGCAGAGACGACGAGTAGGAGATATTCAGGCAGAGGATGAGCCAGAGGATGGGGACGGGGATGAGGCCGAGGCTGAGGCGGCTCCGTTAGATCCGGTATGTTCAATAACATTGATCTGAATGCTTATAATAAGTTATACGTTTCATATTTACTAACCGGACGCAAATTTTTTTCTGTACTTATTTAGGCTAGGAAGCTCCTGAGGGTGATGTACAGATCTGCACAGGTTCATGATTATGAGCATCATATTTCAGCTGAGGAGGGTACATGGTTCAGGCTTGCTGAGCGTTCTGGGCTGACAGAGCTGCGCCGAGTGGGCATAGCGTCTCAGATCGATGCTGCATTGATTTCTGCTTTTGTGGAGAGGTGGCATCCAGAGACCAACACTTTCCACATGCCATTTGCTGAGATGACCATCTGCCTACATGATGTGATGCAGATCCTCAGAGTCCGTATACATGGTCGTAGCTGCAATTCACCTATGACAGATGACCAGATCTATGCGGTGCTTGCGGACGCTATGGGTCAGGAGGCTGATGACATGAAGGCATGTTATAGCTCAGGTGGCATTCATTTCGGTGCCCTCAATGCTCGGTTGGAAGTTTTGTTTGATGCGCCAGTCAGGAATGAGAGTCACATTGCCACTCTGTATCTCCTTTTGCTTCTGGGCTCGACTGTCTTGGTGGACAGGTCGACAAAGGGTGTCAAGGTCCAGTACGCGGCGCTTGTTCTCAACCATGATCGTACAGGGGACATTGCATGGGGAGCCGGCATACTTGCGTTAGTGTATCGCAATTTAGGGTCTGCATCTAGAGTCGAGACGGCAACCATTGGTTCATGTGGGATTCTTCTGAGGGTAAGATCTTGTCGTTAACGTCTTGGTGAATAACTCTTAACTATTCACGTAGTTTTACTAATAATCTGTAATTGTTTATATGTAGTGCTGGATCTGGGCATACTTTCCTCATTTTCGTGATCACTTTGTCACGAACCCTGCATTCGCCCATGGAGATGCTGCTGTAGGATTGTATACACCACTTAGCTCGGATACTGGGCGTTTGGTTGCCATCCGTCGCATGCTCGACAACATGAGATATGAGCAGGTTTGGATTTAATTTCTTATATTTTTTATTTCATTACCGCAATACGTGTCTAATTTGGCTTGTTATTTGTTTCAGGTTAACTGGCAGCCATGGAGAGATTTCGACTTCAACTCACCAGAGGTTTCTCCTACGAGATTTGAGGGCGTATTGAGCATCTGGAAATTTCATGAGGCCTACAACCCTAGGAGAGTCCTGCGGCAGTTTGGGCGGGCTCAGCCTGTTCCCGACCCACCCATTCAGCCGTTGTCATTTCATCGGCCCATGGGTTGCACGAGGTATGACGTCGTTTATGCACCTGAGCTTCTTCTTGCATGGGACGCAGAGCCGAGGCCTCTGATCGATCTGGATGGGCCGGTTGCAGAGCCAGCATGGAAGATGTCTGATGACTATATGGATTGGCTGGACGAGTTCTCACATCCCGTCGTCGATCCATCCTCTGAGAGACATGATCGCCCGCCTCGCTATGGATATACCCCGGTGCCTATCGATGCATTAGCGGTATGTAAAATTTTATAAAGTTTGTACAAAACTTAGCTTTAGACCTTAACTAACGATTAAATTTACGTTTTGTTTGCAGCGTTGTCAGATCCTTCAAGCCATGATGCACTCTTTTCTAGACACCCCTATCTCGGATCGACCTTGGGCCACTGAAGATGTGATTCGTGGTTGGCTTGCAATCTTAGAGGCACCTCAGGCACCTTTGGCACCATCTCCCCCACGTGCATCGCGGATGCCACCACCACCACCACCTCCTGTTTTCCGAGATTCTGTTCATGAGAGTGGCCAGGGGAGTGGATGCGGCACTCAGGAGGATGCGCACCAAGATGATATGACTCAGGGTGATGTGCCTTGGGAAGATGCTCCGCCTTATACTCAGGAGACTCAGGATTAGACGCTTGACGTCTGTTTTTGTTTGATGGATGTTTTATGTACGATTGATGTTTTATGTATGCCTTTTTCTTGTGTGATGGTTTTAAATTTTATGTTTTGCTTGTTTGAATATTCAAAACGACTCCGAACAATAATGCAAATACAAATCTGAACAACAAGACGTGAAAAACTATATTGATTTGAAAACGAAATACAAATTTCAACAACAACACTACACAAAGAGATGGTGAGGAAGACCAACCTATGAAGATCCCCAAACCGATGATTGGTTTCGATGTTCGGAGTCGGCAATATGTACCAACTAATAACCAGTTTCCAAACTCTTATTAGTTCGTACATTTTGCTAAATCCAAACATCGAAACCAATATCGGTTGGGGATCTTTATAGGTTGTCCCTCCTCAACTTCTCTTTGTCCAGTGCTATGCTTGTTTACTAACGATTACAACAACCACTTAACTAACAATTACAACAACGAACTAACGATTAAAACAACCACTTAACTAACGATTGGAAGCCAGGGTCGCCTTAAGATCGGCGTTTTCCTCCTCCAACGTACGTATCTTCGAGAATAGATCTCTTATTGCAGCTAAGGAGTAACAAGGGTGTGGTGGATCGATCCACTCGCGGAATTCACAAATGTAACCACCAGTACCAGCGCATGTCCAGAACCTTCGAGCGAGGTTTCTTCGAGATTCTGAACTCCTCATTACCGCTGGTCGATCACATTTACAATAAAAAAGGGCAGCGTTGCTTGATGATGAACTGTGCGACATAGCGAGTGTTAAGAGACAAATGGTGAGATTGGTGAGGTTAAGAGAGAGATGGTGAGATTGGTGAATTGAGGTGAGTGCAACCCCCCTTTTATAGCTTCGGTTTTTGCTGTTGAAATATGACCGTTTCGTGCGCAGATGTTATGCGCACGCAACGGTCATATTTTAACGGTCTTCAACCGTGCGCAGATCTAATGCGCAAAGAATCATGTGCGCAGATGTTATGCGCACGCAACGGTCATATTTTAAAGGTTTACAAAGGAGGTGTTACTCGAAGAGCTCGAGTTTTCGACTCGAACTTATCGACAAGGTTAAATAGCTATAATATGCATTGAAAACAAGTTTCATTGCATTCCGACGTCGTTTGGGCATCGAACCGCCTATTCTCGACCTTAACAGGCCATCAGGACCGATAAGGCGTTTTTGCGTTTTCGCGTATTTTCGATCAACTTTTTGTGAAGGGGAGACCTTATACACTCTTTATATGCCTAATAACACATAATTGTATAAGTTTTAAAAACATAATCAACACCCATGTACTAGACCCTTCATATCGCAACTATTTCGAAGAATGAAGAGTATAGTGCGCAGTGGTAGAACGCACAGAAATTTCATCCATGCGCTAAGGTAAAGCGCACCTATTCTGTAACTTTTTGAATCTGTAACTTTTGGTGCGCAGGTGTAACGCGCACAGAAAATTACCGTTAAAAATTTGTGCGCAGCTACATAGCGCACTTTTAGTTACCGTTATTTTGAATCGGTAACTCCTTGTGCGCAGAATCAACGCGCACCATATACATAAATTCCTATAAAACCAACGGTTTGAAGGTGGTGATTTCTTCATCCATCTCAACTAGTTCATGCATCTCAACTACAGCAAAAATCGAAGTTTCCCTACTTAATCGGTAAAATTTTCTTTTGTTCATTTTTGTACATGCTTTGTTTTTTGTATATGCTTTCATGTTTATAACTAAAGTTTTATTATTTACTTATTTCGAAGAACATAACTACGAATATGGCATCATCATCATCCCCAAGACGTGTGAAGCCTGACCCTCCACAGATAATGTGTACTGGTACAAAAAGGTGTCGCCAAATGTGTAATGTTTACGTTAACAATGACGAAGACATGCCTGACCAGTATGGACGAAGGCATTATGCATGCAATTGTTTCTTCGGAATCAGGTTTATTGATCCAGAGCATACCCCTACTGCTTTACGTGCTATCACGAAATTAATCATCAAGAAAAAGAAGAGTGACAATAGAGTGAAGGTCCTGATGGAAAGGTTTAAGATTAAAGAAAAAGAATTGCGGTTGATTGTTTGTAGTATCGTCTATGCTTCCGACTGCTCTTCCTCTTCTGCCGACGACGCCTAAATCGTAGACATCTAATGTTATGAGCATTGTGTACTTTCATTACGTACTTTCATTACGTACTTTCATTATGTATTTTCATTGTCGCTTCTTTGTCTCTCGAACGTGTTAAGAAATTCCAATGCAATCTGATCCATTCATTGTTATATAAAGCACAATTACACTACTACCAAAATAACAAATACGAAACATTAAAAACCAAGGCATTACAAACTAAGAAATTCCAATGCGTCTTCTAATTATTACATGACAATCTCACTCAGTCAGATATGTGAACGGGTTCGGTCCCTCCTTTATACATGAATGGATCTGGTGCCCGACCATTTGAAATGCGGTACTCTCGATACATCCTCAAATTGTCCCCAAATGTTTCTTCCCACCATTGAATGTTTGGATCTACGTGTTTCTTCCACGAACCGGGAGTATGCGGTAGTGGCGAACCAACCATCAACGCCACCTATATAAACACAATCGACTTAAGACATTAAACAAAAAACTATGATTACACAAGTATCAAGTACAATTGTCTACTTTACCGGTATGAAGTGGTCACGGTTGCCTACGTGTGCCATGCCGAAAATCTGTCGTGGAGGATCAACGTTTTCTGTTCTACACCTTAGCGGTAAGCAAAAGGTCGGAGCATCCCAACACAATAACACGAGACCAACTTGGTATAGGGTGGCAAACACTAAGCCCATCAGTGGAAAGTGCAACCAGTACAGTTCTGAACAAGGGCTTCTGCAATGGTTAACTTGGAGAATAAGATCCTCCCAAGTACCCGGACGAAGACGACGGCGAATAGGCTCGTACAATTCTAGGTTCTGAAGCAGCTCCGTTACCAGCTCACGCCGAATGTTTCCGTACTCTTGTTCTTTTCTTCCCAGAAGTAAGGCCATCGACCTATAACCACAATGTCCATCAGAACGTACCTGTCTAACATCTGTGATGTATGGAAGCCAAAAATCATCCAAATTGTCAATGCCGAAGTCAACCCCCCTATGAATGAGAGGAACACCAAGTTCTTCAGGGCACTGATCGAAGTCAGTGTAGTTTGATCCTTCAGGCTGTGATAGGTCGGGCATGGGTTGAGAATGCAACTCCTCGGCCTCAATGACCACGGGAAGTGATGTCGTTGTTTGCTCTCTAGGACGACCTGGTCGTTTTGCTCCTGTATTGTTTGCCTTCTTCTTTCCTTTTGATTTCTGCTTTGCCTCCTCCTTCTCATACTTCTTCAGCTCTTCTTGTTTGTGCTCAAAATAACTCTTCTCTCTCGATTCCTCCTTGTCATTTTCACTGTCATCCTCCTCCTTTTTAGGACGACCTGGCCGTCTTGCTCCTGTACTCTTCTTTCCTTTTGATTTCTGCTTTGCCTCCTCCATCTCATACTGCTCCATATCTTCTTGTTTTATGTCATCCTCCTTGTCATTTTCACTGTCAACCTCCTCCTTATCCTTGTTCTTTGCACCCTTTGGCCTGCCTTTTCTTCTCACATTTGTCGGTTCTTTCAAGGTAGTTAGTTCAGGATGCTCCAAGTCCTGATACAACTCACCTAGCTGGTATGCCGTGCTTTTCTTCAAGGTTCCAAGTTCCAACTTGGTGAACATTTCATGGAGTCGCAACTCTATAATGTTCATTCGGACCTTCAGATTTGGGTCGTCTTCTGTTTCAGGAGTGTCATCCCAATGCAAATCCCTCCAGAACGGGTGAATGTCATCCTCAATCAGGGGTGTGTTTGAAATGATAGCGTGTGCAATTTGATGGACGCACGGCAACCCAAGACAGTTCCTCACCCAATGGTCGGTGCATTGTTCAGGAAATTTCCCCGTCAACATGATCTCATAAGTAGCCAACAAATGATCAAAACACCTGTCTGACACTTTGTAGAATAGTCGGGAAAAAATAGCCCTTCCAAGCGGATGCATGTTTGGATCATCAAAATCAGTTGGTCGTTTGGAGAGAGACATGTTCATGCTCGCCCTAATTGAATCAATCTGAAGGAGTACTGAATGATGGATCCGTACGATCACTCTGTTAAAGCCCCCTCTGCTGGAACCAATAATATCTTTCAAAACCTTGTGCATCCCTTCAACTCTAAAAAACAGTTAAGTTGGTAAGTTAAGAAAGTACGCCGTTATGATATAATCGTCTTTAACTAAAAAATATCAATATTTACCTGTTTGAAGTCCTCGTAAGGAAATGAAGCTTTTGATCTGTCCAAGCCCTCACTATACTTGTCTTGTGAGGATTAAGCCATGTTCTCTCGACGTATCCCACAAGGCCGCTCTTCCAAGATCTCTTCAACTGTTCGAGCCGCAGTTCATATGTCTCTTCAGTAGCTGAGCAAAATAGTCCCCAACATTGTCCTGCAAAGGCTTCCACTTTAATTTGTCTCTTTAGGATGGTCGAAGCATGTGCCTCAATGTTGTGTTTGATATACACCCAACACAACAGATGTTGAACTTCGCTCCCGAAAACAGTCTTTATCCCTTTTATCAGCGCGTCTTCGCAATCTGTCATTATAGCCGTTGGCATCACTCCCAAATCTATGAATAATGACTTCAATTGAATCATTATCCATGTGTAATGATAAATCCTTTCCGCTTTAGTGAATGCATACGCGATGTTCAACGTCTTGTGTGTACTGGTGAATCCAACGATCTCTACGAGCGGCATTTCATATCTATTGAAACATTAACATATATCACTACAGAACATATATCATTATCCGAACTAAATATCGACCAAGGTATTGTAGAGACTTACTTGTTTGTCTTGTACGTCGCATCGATAATTACCACGTACGGGTACTTCTTCAACAAACGCAACGACTCTTGGTTAGCAAAGAATAATATTGCAACCTCTCCGTTTGTCGTGTCTCTATGTGGGTGAACTACGTAGTCGTGGTCTCGCAAAAACTTAAGCGACCACTGTGTCACGTTTAGCTCTCCGCGATCTTCGTAATTCACCTTCTGCAAAAAGTTTGCAACTTGTCTCCTTGAAGTAACATTACCAGGGTACTTCTCCCTCAATTTAGAGATAATTTCTTTTGGCGTCTTGCGTCCAGTTCCATCTCCCCATCGCCTAGCACAAAGCTCTTGCTCCTCCGTCATTCGACCCATGAATGCATTCCCATGAAAACTAGCAAGTAGCACATGGTTATGCCGACCTTCTATCACACCTAAAATCCATTTTTCTCCTGCGACCCCGGGAATGTTTTTCTTTCGCACTGCCAGTAGCTGAAATCTACACTCACACTTCTTCGACTTCGACTTTCTAAGCCTAGGAACAGCCAACTCTGGATTCTCTTTGTTCACCTTTGGCCTCCCAGATCTTGGTTTTCCAAATCTATCGCACACAATACTTATTTGGTACGGACTTGAATTACGCGTTACCAAAGCTATCACTAACTCCTTTCCTCTATCTCTCGCCCACTCGTACAATTCTTGCGGAGTATCCCAATATTGTGCGGTTCTAAAATAATCTGAATAATCTTTCCCCTATACGTAATTGTAGAGCGACAATTACACTACTACCAAAATAACAAGGCAAAATACGAATCATTACTTTAAACTAATTAGGATATCATATGAAACTAATTAGGCTATCATATGAAACTAATTAGGCTAGCATATGAAACTAATTATTCTAGCATATGAAACTAATTTGAAACTAATTACGCTACCATATGTTTCAAATTATAACATATTATACTAACCACAAATTCACCACTCGGATCCCAGTCGCCGAACTCTTCGTCTTCTAAGAAACCATCCAACCATTCGTCGTCGTTCGGGTCGTCTTCCTCTTCTTGTGATCCGCTATCCCAATCGTGTTCTTCATCACTATCTTCACAACTTTGATTAATCAACTCTAACATACGAGAGTTTTGATTACGACAATACATTTTGAATGAATTTGTTGGAAAACGAAGAGGTGTTGAATGAATTTGTTGGAAACGAAGAGATTGTGGCTTTATATAGGCACATTTATGACCGTTGTGGTCCAAATGAAACTGTAAAGACCCGTGCTCTAACCATCCGCGCACAAACCCAAACCCTAAAGCACCTGTGCGCAGAACCTAAGCGCACAGTTTTACATTTAACGGCTACTTTTTTCAAAAATTTCAACGGCTACTATGTTTGAACAGTGCGCAGAAACACGGCGCACAGATTCTCAACCTGTGCGCAGTAGTTAGGCGCACAAGGTGTTACAGACTCTGAAAATTTACGAAAAGTACCCGTAATACCCCGTAAAACACGTATGCGCATAAGAACTGCGCACAGATGCGTGCGCATAAGTTGCGCGCACAGAATCGCGTGCATATATGCATCGATTCGCGTGCATATAGTCATTGCCTAAAGATAGGCAATTGTGTACAAATATAACCATAAAGATATATACAATATATCTTTAATACTCTCTCAAGTTGGAGCATGTGGATCAACAATGTCCAACTTGTCCAATAGAAACTTGAATTGTCTTTCGCCAAGTGCCTTCGTGAAAATATCTGCAGGTTGCTGAGATGTAGAGATGTGGGATGTAGCTACTAGACCGGCAACAATCATATCACAAATATAGTGATAATCAATCTCAATGTGTTTCATACGCTCATGAAACACAGGGTTTGCAGCAATATGGAGTGCTGCCTGACTATCACAAAATAGACGAACATGAGTTGAGTGACGAACTCCTAAAGAAGATAAGAGATAGCGCAACCAGGTGATCTCACTACATGTAACTGCCATGGCACAATATTCTGCTTCAGCAGAAGACCGGGAAACTGTAACCTGCTTCTTCGTCTTCCAAGAGACAGGTGATTTCCCAAGCATGATGAAGTAGCCACTAATGGAGCGACGAGTCGTGGGACAAGTGGCCCAATCAGAATCACAGAAAGTAGATAGACAAAGAGAGCTAGATGAAGACCCTGACCAGGGTGCCCTTTCAGATACCATAGAACACGTAATGCGGCAAGCCAATGATCAAGAAGTGGATGTTGCATAAACTGAGACAAAACATGCACAGAATAACAAAGCTCAGGTCTAGTGATAGTCAGATAGATAAGACGACCAACCAATCGTCGATACCTCTCAGGGTCCTCTAAAGCGGGACCGTTGATCTTTCCCAATTGATGATGTGAGTCCATAGGAAACTCGCAAGGCTTGCAACCAAGAAGTCCAGATTCAGCTAAGATCTCCAATGCATACTTACGCTGAGAGACAAAAATGCCTGAAGAGTTGCGAGCAATCTCAAGACCAAGAAAGTATTTGAGAGACCCCAAATCTTTCATATAGAAACAACTGCTGAGATAAGCCTTGACATCAGCAATGTCACTAGATGTATTTCCTGCAATAATAAGATCGTCCACATAAACAAGCACATGAACAATGGACTCACCCCGACTCAAAGAGAAAAGAGAGTAGTCTGCTCTACTCTGTTGAAAACCGAAAGCACGAAGAGCTGTGGCAAGCTTTGAGAACCAATTCCTTGGAGCCTGCTTCAAACCATATAAAGATTTCTGCAATTTGCAGACTTTTCCTGAAGAGGAAACATCATATCCAGAGAGGGAACATGTAAACCTCCTCATCCAAATCCCCATGAAGAAATGCATTGCGAACATCCATCTGATGCAAATCCCAACCTCGAATAGCAGCTACGGAAAGAAAAACACGAACTGTGACCATCTTTGCAACCAGTGTTCTAAAAAATGGTTGGGACGGCCTTCTGAACGCCGTTGAGACGTTGGACGTCGGGCAACCGTCCCGTTTTCCCTATAATCGGGCTAAATTCGGACTCAATGCCCAAAATAGCTCAAATAAACCAACACTACTGATATGGACTTGTTATGGGCTTTAAACAAAAGCCCACAACTGCACCATAGGGCTAATTTAAATGGAAAGGCCATAAAAATGTTACAGAATTTCTTGTCATTATATAGAAATCAAAAACTTCAGTTTCAAAACATATTGTTGATGTGGGATTACAAACGAGTTGGCGCTGGCACTTTTTCATCTTCCTCATATCATCTTCCTCCTTGACCACACCAGATCTCTTCTCAGATCTGCTTCCATTCCCAAATTTCTTGTTCTCGATTCGATAATTTTTCTGACCTAGGTTTTCCATTTATGTGAAAATTAGGTTAGATCGTCGAATTGAAGAAACTTCCGCCTGCAAGAACTATTTTGGCAGACGAATTGTAACCCCCTAACAATGTTGGCTCTTCCTTCACCGGCATCCATACATAAACCCTTGAGGATTGTTAGAGGAACAACATTGAAGCACATGAAAATGGTGAAATAGAAGAAGCAATCTCGGCTCTGCCAACCAAAGCTGAAGTGCTCAGTCTCATCAACCTTTAAAGAAGAACGAGTTATTGTTCATCAAGATTTCCAGCCAGTTAGTATTTGATTTCACTCTCTTCAAATTCGGTCGTTTACTAGCTTGTGTTCTGCAACCTCATATTTTCTTCAGATACAGAGTAATATATAGTACGAAGTAGTAATATGTACGAAGTATGATTTAGAGATTTAGAGATGTCTTATATAGTACGAATTGAAGTATGAATTAGTCTATTTTCTTCAGATAAGAATTACTTTGTTGCACAAGCACCAATTCGCTTATGAAGAAAACTGATTAGTTTATGTTAAAAAATTTGAAAGGTAGTATGTTAATGATGTTGTAGCTTAAGAGTATAAATTTTATATTAATATGTAATAGGAAAAAAAGTTATTTTAATTTAAACCGTACAGAATCCGTCTAGAAGGCCGTACAACCGTCTAGACGCTGGACTCTCCTCCACCGTACTGTTTTCGTATAGCGTTTTTTAGAACACTGTTTGCAACTGGAGCAAAGGTCTCAGTGAAGTCAATGCGTTCCACCTGCCTATTTCCCAATACAACCAGACGCGCTTTGTAGCGCTCAATATCCCCATTTGCCCGATACTTAATTTTGTACACCCATTTACATCCAATGGCCTTCTTTCCAGCAGGCAAGTCAGATAGGACCCATGTGCCATTCCTCTCAAGAGCGTCAATTTCGCTCTGCATTGCCTCTCGCCATGGGGCCTGCTGAACAGCCTCAGAAAATCGACTAGGCTCGGTAGTGGCAGTGATGGCCGCCAAAATATGTGTATAGGAAGGAGAAAATTTAGCACAAGATACATGAGCAGCTATAGGATAACAGATACCTGAGGATGGCATTGGAGTGAGTGTATATGAAGCGGAGGGTGGGATAGCAGCCTTGCAAACGGTGTTGCAAACAAAATCTCTGAGCAAAATAGAAGGTTGTCGGGCACGAACAGTACGACGAACAATCGTCTCAGATGGAGTTGAACTCCCCTTGTCGTCAGAGGGGGATATCGAAACAGGTGGCTGCTCAGAGGACGATACATGAGACGAAACGTCAACAGAAGGTGTCGAAGAGTCTTCCAAAACAGGCAAAGTAAGACTCAGTGGCTCATCATCATAAACTGCTGGTGACGGAAAGTTGACTTGTGGCGATGATGACACTGTAGGTTCTCCAAAAGGAAAAAACGTCTCAAAAAATACGACATCTCTAGAGTTGAACACCTGATGAGTCTCAAGATCATAGAGTTTCCAGCCTCGAGTACCACTAGGATAACCTAAGAAGACACACTTGCGACTACGAGAAATAAATTTGTCATTATTGCGCGGAAGCTTGGAGGCGAAACATAAACACCTGAATACTCGAATGTGGGAATAACTCGGGGCTCGCTTATAAAGAAGCTCAAATGGAGACTTGTTGCCAAGGAGAGGCGTTGGTGTTCGGTTGATAAGATGACATGCGGTGAGAACACACTGACCCCAAAATTGTAAGGGTAAGGACCCTTGGAAACGCAAGGCACGAGCCATATTAAGGATATGACGATGCTTGCGTTCTACTCTGCCATTCTGTTGAGGCGTATAGACACAAGTAGTTTCATGTAAGATACCTTGATCATCAAAATACGACTTCAAGCATAGAATTTTTGTTCCATTATCCGAATGAAAACGCTCAACACGTGTCTGGAATTGTGTGTGCACCATTGCACAAAACTTCCGAATAAACCCTGCAACTTCGGATTTATGCACCATAAGATAGGTCCACACAGCTCGAGAATAATCATCAACTATAGTCAAGAAATAATTGGCACCAGTAGTAGAAGAGACACTATAGGGCCCCCAAACATCACAATGAATCAAATCAAATATGTCATCAGCTTTATTGGAGCTTAAGGGAAAACTGTTACGAACTTGTTTAGCTAGAAAACAAACATCACATGGATCAATCTTGTTGTCTGAACGAACAAACTGACTTACTGCGGGAATAGAAGATAGCACAAAAAGAGACGAATGTCCCATCCGCTTGTGCCAAAGAAACAAAGATTTTGAAGATGAAGCAGCTGTATGACAGACACGAGCAGATGACCCTAGCGTGTGAAGCCAGTACACTCCACCTCGTTGCACACCCACTCCTATCACCTTTCGCGAAATACTTTCCTGAAGCACACACAACCGCTCGGTAAGAATAACTAGGAGCTTCCTATCAGATAAAAGTTGAGCGAAAGATATCAGGTTGCAGTCTGGGAGTTTAATAGTAACCGAATCAGCAAGAACAATATCATTAAGGATAGAGCGATTTCCTGTCATATGAAAAGAAGCTCAAGTGTCCAAAATCCAAGTAGACGGCTTATAAGACAAATTATTAGATGAACCTGAATTAAACATTTGAACAACAACATTAAACTGATCAGTGGTCAAAGCCGGACCAGTGGTTGCTCGATAAGAAGTAGTTAATAGGATATTGCTGCCTGGAGTAGTACCCGAACGAGTAGTATTAGCCCGAGGGCTACTTCCTAAAGAATCTGAGCCGCATAAATCCATTAACTCCATTTTCTATTCTTTCTTTCTTCCCCTTTTTTTTTCGAAACGCCTATATACACGCGACTTTTTCACTATATGCACACCAATCTGTGCGCAGTTCTTAAGCGCATAAATCTATGCGCAGTTGTTCAGCGCACAAGGGTATTTTGGGGATAAAAATGAAATTGTTGGCGCCGTCTCACAAATTGATGCGCTAATGACACGCGTACTGCAACACCTGTGCGCAACACATCTGCGCACAACGTTTCGAATTCTAAAATCCTATGCGCAGACGTTTTGCGCATAGGACCTGTGCGCAGTTAAGTTGCGCAGATATACTGCGCACAAATTTTTAACGGTAAAAAAGTGTGTGCAACATAACTGCGCACAGTTTGTTACCGTTAAAAATGTGTGCGCATTGGATCTGCGCACATGGATTTAACGGCAACTATGTGTTATTAGGAAGATTGATAAAGTTACAGAATATGTGCGCATAACCTTGACGCATGGATGAAATCCGGTTTGAAGTAGTTGAGATATGAAGCGTCTAGTACATCGATGTTGATTATGTTTCAAAAACTTATACAATTATGTGTTATTAGGCATATAAAGAGTGTATAAGGTCTCCCCTTCACAAAACGTTGATCGAAAATACTCAAAAACGCAAAAACGCCTTATCGGTCCTGATGGACTCTTAAGGTCGAGAATAGGCGGTTCGATGCCCAAACGACGTCGGAATGCAATGAAACTTGTTTTCAATGCATATTATAACTATTTAACCTTGTCGGTAACTTCGAGTCGAAAACTCGAACTCTTCGAGTAACACCTCCTTTGTAAACCTTCACTAGTCTTTCATTCTTCGAAATAGTCGAAGTAGTTGAGATATGAAGGGTCTAGTACATCGATGTTGATTATGTTTCAAAAACTTATACAATTATGTGTTATTAGGCATATGAAGAGTGTATAAGGTCTCCCCTTCACAAAAAGTTGATCGAAAATACTCAAAAACGCAAAAACGCGTTATCGGTCCTAATGACATGTTAAGATCGAGAATAGGCGGTTCGATGCCCAAACGACGTCGGAATGCAATGAAACTTGTTTTCAATGCATATTATAGATATTTAACCTTGTCGGTAACTTCGAGTCGAAAACTCTAACTCTTCGAGTAACACCTCCTTTGTAAACCTTCACTATTCTTTCATTCTTCGAAATAGTCAAAGTAGTTGAGATATGAAGGGTCTAGTACATCGATGTTGATTATGTTTCAAAAACTTATACAATTATGTGTTATTAGGCATATAAAGAGTGTATAAGGTCTCCCCTTCACAAACCGTTGATCGAAAATACTCAAAAACGCAAAAACGCCTTATCGGTCCTGATGGACTCTTAAGGTCGAGAATAGGCGGTTCGATGCCCAAACGATGTCGGAATGCAATGAAACTTGTTTTCAATGCATATTATAGCTATTTAACCTTATCGGTAACTTCGAGTCGAAAACTCGAACTCTTCGAGTAACACCTCCTTTGTAAACCTTCACTAGTCTTTCATTCTTCGAAATAGTCAAAGTAGTTGAGATATGAAGGGTCTAGTACATCGATGTTGATTATGTTTCAAAAACTTATACAATTATGTGTTATTAGGTATATAAAGAGTGTATAAGGTTTCCCCTTCACAAAAAGTTGATCGAAGAGATTATGGCTTTACGAAAAGTACCTGTAATACCCCGTAAAACACGTATGCGCATAAGACATGCGCACAGATGCGTGCGCATAAGTTGAGCGCACAGAATCGCGTGCATATATGCCTCGATTCGCGTGCGTATAGCCATTGCCTTTTTTTTTAAGTAAAATAGAATAACGGGTTGCAACCGGGCAGCACCCTCTCGTTCGGAACCCCATTCCGAACGAGGGGAAAATTATTTTTTTTTTTAAATTTCGTTTCTCGTTCGGAACGGGGTTCCGAACGAGAAACGGTCCATTTAAATAATTTGTATTAAATAAATGCCAAACCGGTTCGCATATTGCGAACCGGTTTAATCCTCGTTCGGAACCCCATTCCGAACGAGGAATATTATTTTTTTTTATTATGACGTCACACCTCGTTCGGAATGGGGTTCCGAACGAGGAATAATTTTTTTTTTTAATATGACGTCATATTTTGTTCGGAATGGGGTTCCGAACGAGATTATCCGGATATTTATGACGTGTCGTTATCTCGTTCGGAACCCCATTCCGAACGAGAATGATGACGTCAGCTAGCCGTTACGGTCCAACGGCTAGCTGACGTCATTAATTCCGAACGAGAATAATTTTTTAAACCGGGTTTTTTTTTGTATTAAATGAAACCCGGTCCATGGACCGGGTTCACAAATAACCTCGTTCGAAACGGTGTTCCGAACGAGAATATTTTAATAAAAAAAAAATACAAAACTCGTTCGGAACGGGGTTCCGAACGAGGGGGATGCCTTAATCCCCTAGAATAATGATAACCCGAGTGTGTGAGTTTTGCAAACAAAACTCCAAAACAAAATTCTGCAACTCTTCAACTTTGCAACGGAGGATAAAGAAGCAGGTCTCGGTGAAACCAAAATTGCAAGCACCAAAGAAATGCAGTGATAGATCTAGGGTTACAGCGAGCGGCGGCGGGCGGATCTGAAGCAGAGTGGCCGTCGGAGAGAAGGGGCCGAACAGTTGGGGTTGTGCGACGCCGGACTGGTTTTAGATCTGAGTTTTGCGATGCCCAAATCGGGATCTGCGGGCGGAGATAGGGTCGTGAGAGAGAAGCGTCGACGGAGAAGAGGGCCGAGCGACGGACGGGTTTGAGACGGACTGACAACGGCCGGTCTGACAAGAGGTACGGTAGGGTTACGAATCCGCGAAAAAAATTGGCTCCGATACCATGAAACGAGAATATTTTCGGGAATGCTCGATGTTTGATTAGCCTCTCAAAGGCTAATATATACATACAAATAATATATCTAGGCTGCTATGCATACGTTGTTTTTGCTAAATGCACACTATTCTGTGCGGTAACAGTTGCAGTACACTTCTGTGCGTTAAGGATTACCGCACCATAGGACTCCGGGGCATTGTTGGAAATTTTTCTGAAACCTATACGACGGTGGTGCGGTAACAATTACCGCACAGATCTGTGCGGTAACAATTACCGCACCATATTAATACGAGATTAAGCAAACAAAAATTTAACTTCTGATGTACTTAAAACCTGTGCGGTAATTGTTACCGCACATGATTTTTTTTTTTTTAAAAACAAATAAATTTAAAAAATAATAATTAAAATATGAGTAAAACCTGTGCGGTAATTGTTACCGCACAGGTTTTATATATTAAAAAAACAATAAAGTGGTGCGGTAACTCTTACCGCACCACTTTAAATAATGAATAAACCTGGTGCGGTATTTGTTACCGCACCGGTTTTTTTTAATAATTATTTGAAAATAATTAAATTAAATTTTTAAGAAAATAATAAATATAATCTGTGCGGTAACTGTTACCGCACAGGCTTTTTTTGAAAAAATGCCCGTTGGAATTTTATGCCCGTTGGTGCGTTAACTATTACCGCACCAACGGGCATAAAATTCCAACGGGCATTTTTTGGTTGTATATATAGGTTGAGCTCTCTTGTTGAAGTTTTGCAATGCACACCACAATATCTTATAATTGTGAGAGTAGTGAGGATGATGGTAACGACAATTGGATATCAAGGGTCGTGGAAGAAGAATACGAAGTCGATGAAGAAGAGGAAGTGGACGAAGAAGACGAAGAAGTCGATGAGGAAGTGGACGAAGAAGAGGAAGAAGGCGAAGCAAATGTATCAATTGCATTAGACGATTGGACTCCGTTACCGATTTTTGTTAGTATATTATGAATTTAAATTTTGTATTTAATTGCATGAGATTTAGGTTAATTAGTTAAAATTGCGTATCTAAGTAATGTAGTTTAATCTTTATATAGGAAGAAGACTTTAGACCACATTTTAGTACTGCGCAAATGTGGGATATTAAAGAAGAGATGATGGAATGGACAAAACAGAGAGCAAGGGATTTAATGATAGTTTTGGTACATCGTACATCTAGCAAATATTGCGTTGATTTTGTATGCGATAGGTTTGGAAAACCTAGATCGGGTAGGCTGAAAGTGAATTTAAAAAATCCAGAATTGTCGGTTCCGAGGCTTCGTCACCGAAAATCGAAGAAATGTGGTTGTACATTTGAGTTATATGGGGTTCGTATAAAAGAAGGGTCTTATAGTTATAAATGGATCGTGAATGTTGTAGAAGGTCGTCACAACCACACCCTTCCTACTAGTTTTCATGGGAATTCATTCGTGGGTAGAATGAGCAAAGAGGAGGAGAAAATAGCAAGGGAAGCGGGGGATGATCGCAAGACGCCAAAAAACATACTTATTCAGCTTAGGAAAAGAGACCCGCAAAATGTGACATCCATGAAGCAAATTGCCAATTTTTTGCAGAAGATCAATTTTGAAGATCGTGGTGAATTGTCAGTTACTCAGTGGTCTCTAAATTTTCAGAAAGAGAACAAGTATTTTTGTCAACCTTTGAGGAACACGAGGACGAATGAGGTTGAAGTCCTTTTTTTCGCTCACCCGGAGTCGATTCGTTTGTTCAGGAAGTTTCCTCACGTGATTACCATGGACGCCACATACAAGACAAATAGGTATGCTATGACTTTAGTGGAGATGGTTGGTTTCACTTGCACGCACAAGACGTTCAACATCGCATATGCATTCATGGCTCAGGAGACAGTAATGCATTACAAGTTTGTGATGATGTGCGTTCATGATTTGTGTAGAAATTTGGGAGTGATGCTGAAGGCTATAATGACCGACTGTGAGAAGGCTTTGTTGAGAGCAATCAAACTTGTGTTCAAAGACACTGATGTGAAGCAACTATTGTGTTGGGTGCACATTAAGCACAACATCCAGTCACACGCAGAAAAAGTGATTAAAAATACTAAAAGGGCGGAGAACTTTGTTACGCAATGTTGGGGGATATTTTGCTCGAGCACCGAAGAAATCTACGAAGAGAGGTTGAGAAAGCTGAGAGATTCATGGAAGAAGGGCATTGTTGGTTACGTTGAAAAGTACTGGTTTACTCCGTACAAGAAGTTCATAGTTAGAGCGTGGACGGACTACACTCTTCACTTTCACACAAGGACTACAAACAGGTATCTTTGTTTGTTTAGTTGTTAATTTGGACCACCATATTATTAATGCTAATGATTAGAAATTGTGTTTATTTAGGGTGGAGGGGATGCATAAGGTGTTGAAAGAAATTGTGGGTTCTAGTAGAGGAGGCTTCAACAGAGTGATCGTGAGGATCCACCATGCGGTCATAGTTCAGATGGACCTGATTAGGGCGACGATGAACCAAGCACTTACCACTCGGCAAATGGTCTTTGATGACCCAACCTTTCCTCCTGGCATTCGAATGTTGTTTTCAAGGCTATTTTACCGAGTGTCAGATAGGTGTTTTCTGTTGTTGTTGGAAATGTACCAGCAAATATTGAAGGAGGAGTATTCAAATGTTTGTGATGATCATTGGGTTCGAGATTGTCTTGGGATGCCATGCGTACACGATCTTGCTAGGGCAATCATTTCAAAGACACCTCTTGTTCCGGATGATTTTCATGACTTCTGGAAGGAACTGAGATGGGAAGATGATGCAATAAATTTGTCCTTACTCGACGACAATCGTTCAATGTCTATTCCGGAGATCAGAATGCGTGAAATGTGGGCGAAATGGGAAAGTGGAGATTTGAGGGATGGAACTCTATTCAGATTAAGTGAGTTGTACATTGACTTGGAGCATCCAGAACAAAGTTCTTTGGTAGAGCCAACAAACTTGTTTAGGAAAGGAAAAGGAAGGCCGCCGGGATCAAAGAACAAGGAGAAGCAGCGAAATGGGAATTCTCCTCCGAGAGAAAAGAGGGAAAAGAGTTACCACGAGTACGTTAGAGAAGACTTAACAAATACTGAGAATGCGCAAAAAGTCGCAAAGGAGAAGGCAAATAGGCAAAGTGAACGACCAACTTGTCCTAAAAAGCAAGCAAGTCAAGTGTCGTTCGACTTCGGATCACAGTCGCAACCTGAACCATTGTTTTGAGAGACCATCGATTTAGAAGACGAAGACATGAATGTCGTGCCCCTAAGAGCTTGCTATCCAGATCGAAACGAAACAGAGGAAGGAGAAGATGAAGAAGAGATTGAAGAAGCCATAATTTATATGGGGGTGAACTTGGGGGTGAAAAATATTGACTACTTTTGGCTTTCCTACATGACTTCTGTGAAAGATGTGCGTTCAGACGAACATTGTGGGTATCGGTCAATGGCTCTACTTACGGGTATGCAACAGAGTCAATATCGTATGATCCGTGTTGCGTTGGCAGCGGAGCTTCTTGGAAACAAAGAGACATGGGAGCCCATACGACGTGGACTACGGGTAGGAACATGGGATGATCTTATTGCTCAAGTTAACTACATGAGAAGTCCTTGTGAGAGACCATTTTGGATGGACATGCCATTTATGGGTTTGGTGTTTGCCACAGTGTATAATGTTGGTTTAGTGCAACTATCCTGGGATGCGCCGTGTTTATGCTTGCCAATAAGGCAGTCTACAGTGAGCCCTGGTCCTCCACAGAAGATTTTTGGGATAGCTCTTGTCGGATGCAGTAATCACTGGATACCGGTAAGAATCTGTGGTAATCTAAACAAACGTCATGAAACGTCGAAATCATTTATACTTATTGATTAATTTTCTTTGTATATCTAGGTTTGGCTCCGTGATGGGGCACCATTGCCACGTTGTTCCGGTTCGTGGAGAAGATTTGCAGATGACAACATCAAGTGGTGGGAAGGGATATATGTTGGCCAAGTGGACTTGTTTCGACAATACCGCTTTACTGCTGGAAAGCGTATGGACTACATGACTTGATTTGTAATAGTTTAGTAGCCTTGATCTTTAGACTTCGATTGGAATTGATTTATAATATGTAATGACTTGTCTTGTCTGCTTTGAAATATGTAATGACTTGTCTTGTTTGCTTTAAATAGTGTTTTCAGTAGAGTTAGATGAGGTAGGTGAAACAGTGAAGTGAAATCAGTGAATCCATAAACTACAACACACTCAACATAAATTAAAAAGACAACAGACTCATTAAGGAAAGACAACAGACTCATTCTTGAAATTTAAACTAAACACAGACTTAACAGAGATTCACTGATTTGATACCAAGATCCCTAATCGGAGTCACTGTCATAAAAACTAGGAACAGGGTCATTGGGAAACCTCTGTTGTCGACTTGTCCACTAGAACTGTAGTGCCGAGAAGCAACAATAAGTACATAGACGCAATGAGGCTCTCATCTCTCTGTCCATCCTCCATCCACATCATATCCTTCAATCTCTGCTGAAGATAACCCAAAGGAATGCCTCTATCCCTATACCAAGTCTTCACCGGTGCCTCCTCTACGTGAAGCATCTCAGCAACAAAAGTGAAGATCTCCTCCTTGCTCAAAACCGAGCTACAACTCCTGCCATGTATAGGCAGCGACATGATCTCAACCACATCGTGAAGTGTAGGACCAATCTCTCCAAATTGCAAATGAAATGTTTTGGTTTCTGGGTGCCATCTCTCGACGAAAGCAGAAACCAACACATGATCGACAGGACCGGACCCGATATAGCGTAGATCAGTCAATCCAGATCGCTCTGCAAGCTGAAACCATGAATCTGGACCAGGTCTCCTAAACGCCTCTAGTGGAGTGCAGTAGGCGGTGTGGAAGTGAACCTTGACGACCTTCCGTGTCTGGAAAAAAAGTAAAAAAATAACACAGTTACTTCTACAGAATGTCGTTCATATTTCACATATGAACATTATAGTTCAAATACATACCAAATCAAGAGGAGCCTCGCCTTCTGGAAGATCAGCATGCTGTGGAAAATCAGCATGATCTGCAACACGTCCACGTCCACGTCCTCGTCCTCCGCGTGGAGCGCATCCACCTCGTGCTGGAGGATCAGCAGCGTCTGCATCAGCAACATCATCATCTGCCTGAGCTCCTCGGCCTCCTCGTTGTCTCTGTATAAATGGAGGAAGAGGACGGGGGCCAGCTGGAATCACAGGTGCGGGAGGATCAACAACTGTAAGCTCATAAATAGCCCTGGCGATGTGTGTCTCATAACTCTTCAGCAACTCATTTGTAAAAGGACCTCCGGGCATCCAAGGTACAACAGGAGGTGGTACAGGATCTGCATCGGGAGGTGGTACAGTCGGGGGAGGTGGTACATCTGGCATAGGAGACGAAGGACCTAAATCTGTAGGAGCTGGCGATGAAGGCCCCATACCAGCATGATCCTCTGAAATAATAGGAGGGTCGTCTCTTCTAAGCTGATCTGTCGGTATCTTGGGATGAAATACAATATAATCTGTACCTAAACCCTCACCGTCTCCCAGCATATCATCATCCAAATCAACAACTGTATCATCGACGTCCATATCCTCCTCCTCACTCTCACTGTAACCCTCATCATCAGTAGACGGATCAACATCTATACCACAATCCCTAACTGCCCCAGTATCTGTAAGTGCACCAGTAACATCAGTGGGTGTCGAACTAGAAGCATTCATCTGGTCTCGAGCAGTAGCAAAACTCTGACGTATGGACGCTGTAATCTCCGTCCTCCTAACACGCTCTGCAGCAACAGGAGCCCCCAGAACAAAACCACTAGAAGCCATCGTATCTCGCACCCCCTAATGTTGTTGTTATAGCGTTACGTTATTTTCATAGCGTTACAAAAATAACGTCAAATTCAAAAACGTCTTTTCCATGACGGCGTAACGTTACAAACAGTTGTTGTAACGTCAATCCTAATCAAAATCATCTCTAATTTCTAAACATTTTGTTCATAACGTTACGAAATTAACGTTATAATTCGCCTAATTTCAATACTTTATATACTAATAATTCATAACGTTACAAAATAAGAGAAGAACAATGTCATATTTCATAAAATAATTAATTCATTAATTTTACAATATAGAATGTCATATTTCATAACATTATGAAATTATTATATTTCATAACATTATGAAATTATTATATTTCATAACATTATGAAATTATTATATTTCATAACGTTATAAAATTTCATTAATTTCATAACGTTACGAATAAATTAATTAATTTCATAATGTTACCAAATAATATAATTTTATAACGTTACGCAATAAATTACTTAATTTCATAACGTTACGCAATAAATTACTTAATTTCATAACGTTACGCAATAAATTACTTAATTTCATAACGTTACCATATAAATTAATTTCATAATGTTATAAAATAAAATAAATAAATTTATAACGTTACGAAATTAAATAACTAATTTCATAACGTTATAAATTTAATCAATTAATTAAATTAAATAAATTGATAACGTTACGAAATTTATTTAAATATTTCATAACATTATCAAATATTATTAAATTCATAACGTTATGAAATTAAATAACTAATTTCATAACGTTATCAATTTAATAAATTAATCAAATTAAATAAATTGATAACGTTATGAAATTAAATAACTAATTTCATAACGTTATAAATTTAATAAATAAATTGATAACGTTATGAAATTAAATAACTAATTTCATAACGTTATAAATTTAATAAATAAATTAAATTAAATAAATTGATAACGTTACGAAATTTATTTAAAAATTTCATAACGTTATCAAATATTATTAAATTCATAACGTTATGAAATTAAATAACTAATTTCACAACGTTATAAATTTAATAAATTAATTAAATTAAATAAATTGATAACGTTACGGAATTTATTTAAAAATTTCATAACGTTATCAAATATTATTCAATTCATAACGTTATGAAATTAAATAACTAATTTCACAACGTTATAAATTAAATAAATTAATTAAATTAAATAAATTGATAACGTTACGAAATTTATTTAAAAATTTCATAACGTTATCAAATATTATTAAATTCATAACGTTATGAAATTACTTATTAAATAATTTCATAACGTTACGAAATAAAATAATTAAACTATTTAAAAACATTACAAAAGTTATAGAATATTTAATAAAAATACATACTTGATGTAGATCTACGGGAGTCGAAAAAGCTTCCGGTTGCGCCTCGGTTTGAGAATTCAACCTTCTATTTGCTCGAGTAGCGTACCCGGGACCGACGTTTTGGACGGGTCGCTTTCGGTTTCTTGGCCTCGGAGCGGGTTGGGCTGCTGGTATCGGGTCGGGTCGGGCTTCAGGAATCGGGTCGGGTCGGGCTTCAGGGATTGGGTCGGGTCGGGCTGTGGGTACGGGATCTCGTCGGGCTCGGGATTTTGGCCGGTTCCGGGCACCACCATTGTAAATCAGTGGCACCTCGGCTTCCTCCTCGTCTTCATCCTCCACAGCCAGCCACGGAGTCGCCGTCGTCGCCGCAGGAAGAGCTGCCGTCGGCGGAAAGCTTGGACCCTCGTCTCCGGCCGGATTTTTGGGCCCAGAAGATGCGGCTTGCTCGGGGGAGCTCGAATCCATCATCAATTTGTGGATTTGGTGGCTTAATCGACGGGAAAATGGACGGAGGAAGAATTGTGGCGGCGGAGGAAAAAACGCAGAAAGAGGGACAGAGGAAGAAAGGTCGGGGATATAACCTAAATTGGTGCGGTAACACTTACCGCACCATATTATATATTTTTTTAATATATTAAACCTGTGCGGTAAGTGTTACCGCACAGGATATTAGTATTTTAATACTTTTTAAAAAAAAATTATTAATTAAAAAAAAAAAAATCCTGTGCGGTAAGAGTTACCTCACAAGTGTTTAAGTTAATCAAAATCTGTTTTTTTTGGGGTTAATCTCATATTAACTTTGTGCGTTAAATGTTAACGCACAGATATGTGCGGTAAGAATTACCGCACCAGCGTCGTATAGGTTTCAGAAAAATTTCCAACAATGCCCCGGAGTCCTTTGGTGCGGTAATCCTTAACGCACAGAAGTGTACTGCAAATGTTACCGCACAGAATAGTGTGCATTTAGCAAAAAAAACGTGTGCATATAGACCAAGCCTATATCTAAGGAAATCAAGATACGAGGCTAAAGATATTGTGTACAAATATAACCATAAAGATATATACAATATATCTTTAATAGTGTGACAATCTGGGGTCAACGGGCTAGAGAGCATGGACTAGTTAGATAGACGGGGGGCGTGCACACACGAGCGCATTAGGCCCAATAGATAAGCCTAATAGGGTTTCACCCTAAAACCAATTGACAATAGGGGAGTAATCCATAGGCTTATATACCATGTGACAATCTGGGGGTCAACGGGCTAGATAGCATGGACCGGTTAGATAGACTGGGGGCGCAAAACGGGGCCCTTTGCCCTTTATTACACTCTTTGAGTGTAATATAACATCTCTTCTAATCTAAAGTGGTAACTAACCCTCCCCTTTTTTAATTAAGTTTTTAAAAGAAAATTATATATACCCCTCCTAATTAAACTCCCACCACTTTCCATTAATTTTTTTCGAGCCCGTTACTTTCCTCTTTCTCTCCTTTCACTCCACCTTCCTCTTCCAAGGATTCCGGAGGATTTCGCCGCGATTTCTTCTCGTTTCTCGTCGATTCGAGCTTCCTTACTCTCGCGCGATCTCCAGGTACATTTTTTCTTCGTTTTTGGTTGATTTATGTAGAAATTAGGGTTTCCATCGCTGATTTGTTGTTTTTCTGTAATGCAGTTGTTCGAATCTTGTTTCTGTGTGAATTTCGACCAAATTTCATCTATAATCACTCACAGGTATGTATCTAGTTCAGTTTTTGCTTCTGTTTTGTGTTTTTAGGTTTTACGGTTTGATTTGGAGTTCGATTTTGCTTTTTTCTACTTGATTACAGTGTTGTTTTTGTGTGTTTTCCTTGCTAATTGCACTTTTTTTACTGTATCTCTTTGATTTTTACTTGTCTGTCCCTTTGCATGTGTTGATTACAGATTTGTTTGTTTAATTTTCGTATTTGTCATCATATGTATGGTGTTTAGTTTTATTTGTTCTTTGTCATTGTTGTTTTCGTGTAATTTATGTTAGTTTTGTAGTTTCGATGACAATTAGTTTGGTTATAAATCTAGTTTTTGTTTTGATGACAATGTGTTGTGTGTGTGTTTTATGTTGAGGACAGTTTGTTTAGTGAAATCTTAGTAATATACTATTTGCGATGACAATGTTTTTGTTTTGATGACAATGTGTTTGTTTGTGTTTTATGTTGAGGACAACTTGTTTAATGAGATCTCAATATTTATACTATTTGTTGATGACAATGTGTTTGTCATCGATATCCAGATTTCCCCTTGATTACAGTGTTCTTTGCTCTATTTTATTTTTTGTGCATTACAATATTTGATGACAAACACATTTGTTCAAATGCGGATGAAAATGTGGATGACAATTTGTTTTGATCAAATACAGTTTTTAGTACTCTTGATGACAGTATTTTGCTCTATTTTGATGACATTAATTATTTAAAAGTTTTTAGATTTGATTTTAAAATCTTCTATATTAGGATTTGATTGTCTATTTCTTCTTGTTGATGACAGTAATTTTTGTTTTTGTTCTAATAATTTATATTAGTTCTCTTTGATGACAGTTTAGTGCTTTATATTTGTTTTATTGTTGAATTTTATGACAATAGTTATTTATGGTTTTTGAGATTATGATTACAGTTTCTTGTATGTTGTATTAAAGTTTTTTTTCTTTTGTTTTCCTTTCTTAGTCTAAGATGGATATCTCGAAAGTAGAATATGTTTGCCCCCCATCCATGCATATGTCAGCACAAGTTAATACGTTTGCAAATTGGGACGTCTTTCGAATTATTGATGAACATCTTGGGGTTGATGGACTGTATGAAATAAGGAACGGAATTTTTGCCCCTATTGTTACTTGGGCGGACCAATTGAAGGTGTCGTCTCAGCTGCTCTACTACTTTATCCTTCATCAAGTGAAGACAAAAAAACTTCATGAAATGTGGTTCAACGTCAAAGGCCATGTTTGCCGGTTTGGTCTCCCTGAGTTTGCGGCTGTTACTGGGCTGTATTGCCGTGATTGTACCGACTATGAAATCCCAAATGCAAATATGATTGATGAATTTGGGGTCATAAGCTTAAAATTTAAAGAGTTGTTAGCACTGTTTGTTATAGAGGCCAATCCAGCTAGGAAGCTGAGTTTGGCATATCTTCTTATTGTTGAGGGCGTTCTACTTCCTCAACGACCGAATCAGCCTATTCGTTATGAATTCTACAAGTTGTCAACAAATATGGATGAGTTTAGGAAGTATCCATGGGGGAGGTTAGTGTACTCTACAACTATTGAGTATTTGATGAAGGCAGCTACCGTGGGGAAGCCAGAGAAAGGTGACCGTGCTCATGACACAAGAGGAACAATTTACTTGCATGGATATCCCATAGCTTTAAAGGTATTTTATCCATTAGATAATTCTGTCATCATTTCTTTCAATTACCCTCTTTATATTTTTTGCTCACATGTTTTCTTTACTATATGTTGTATTACTCAGTTAATTATTCAAGTTTTATCAAGTATGCTTTTTAAGTATGTCATGACATGTTTGTTTATACTTTTCATACATTTTGTCATCGCTACCTCTTTTGTTCTTAATTTCTTATGAAGCGCGCTTCGCGCGCTTCATTTCACATTCATTCCTTTTCTCGTCTGTCATATTATTTTTTTAAATCTTTTTTATAGCGTTCTGTCATCATCTATTGTATTTGCATCTAATTTTCCTTTTAATTAGTTTTTCTTCTTTTAACTATGGTATCTGTCATCAACTATTGTATATGTCATCAATTATTTGTATATGTCATCAACTATGATATATGTCATCATCTATTGTATATGTCATCAATTATTGTATATGTCATCAACTATGGTATCTGTCTTCATCATGCTTATCCTTTATTTTGTCTATCTGTTTAGGTTTGGATTCTTGAAACATTCCCTCAGTTTCGGGATATTGTAAACTGTACTACAACTGGTTCAAGAGAGATCCCTTACTGTCTTCGTTGGTTCAACAAGGATGTCGGTAATATTTGGTTTAGCGCAATTTCGAGACAAGTTAAAGAAACTAATCCGGTATTTATTTCTTCCTTCATCTTTTTCAGTTTGGTTTTATATATTGTCTTGTAATACTTTTTATTTATATCTAATTTTTGTCTTCTTTTTTGTTCAGTATTGTAGATATCCTCCATATTCTGAGCATGAAAGATTTAAGGATCTGAATTTTCTGGATGAAAGGGATGACGCACTGTTTGATGGATTTGCCGAGCATATTCTGAATGTGGCAAAAGAGAAGGCTGACAAAGAAGCATCCTTCAACACTGAGATTGCAGCTACTATTCCAAAGGCTAGAGTCTATACGCGCAAAAGGAAAATCGACACTGTCAATCAGGCTCCAGCCCTAAGGATTACTAGGGCTCGCAACGTGGAGCCTAACCCAACTTTGAAGATAAAGTTGAAGGTTGCTGAGCCTAATAAACAATCTCCCCGGTTATTGAAGACTGTCGCAACAAAGAAAGCCTCTCCCAAAAAGACCCTTCTCTTAGAACAACCTCCAAAGGGCAAGAAGGTTTGCAATACAAAATCTGCATTGGTGTTGAGAAGTTCCCCTAGGAAGAGATATGTTTTTCTAACAACTAAGCCAATTCCCACTAGTGCGCTCCCTATGAGGGACCCGGTGCCAAATGTAGAAGCTGCGGTTGACAGTGTGCTTCGGAGTTTGAATTCAAGGTTGTCTGGAGGCAGTTCATCCAAGAGTTTGCCCTCAAATGCAAAAGCATCAGCTTCGTCATCATCTAGTGCCAAAACAAAGACAGATTCAAGAAGGTTTGATCCCAAGAGTGCTCCTTTTGAACCAAACTCCCCACCATTTCAAGGCCACTCAACCATTCCTCAAGGTTCGAACAATGACTCCTCTGGGAAGATTTCAGATCTGAGCAAGAAGGTGGATCACATGTGCACTGTGATGGCTGATGTTCAAGGGTGTTACTGGCCACACCTTGAAGCTAGAGGATGTGTTCAAAAAGCTAGTGGACATTGGGAGCCTCATTGAGACTTTCATTTCGTCAGTAAGAGCCAACAAAGCCGAAACAACTCCTCTTCCAACCGATCCAATCCACAACAATTTTAAGGTGTTGGAGGAAGCTTGTGGACTTGTTGATGATTCTGCTGCTTCTGCGAGGATAATTGGTGTAAAAAATTTGGTTGACAGTGTTGGAAAGTCTGTGCTTCCCTCTGCCACTGTTGAGCTTAATCTTGAGGGCAGTATTGGTGGGCCATCTTCTCTCCCTGTTCAGCGTAGTCACTCAAATAAATCTGTAGACAGTCATGCTAGAGGTACTGAAAAACTTGTGTTTTCGTCATCTGAGAAGTCAAAATCCAATTGCAAGCCTAGGTCTGAAAATATTTCCAAGGAAGAGAGTGTGGGTGAGTCTAATATTCCACAATCCCTTGGTGTAACCCTGAGGCAGTCTCTGGATATCCCCAAGGAATCAAAGGATCAAGAGGTAGCTGTTGTAGATGATGACGTTAAATCAGATTGCAACAATGTTGACTTGTTTGTTGGTGAAGGTGATTCTGGATTTCTAGTGATTCCATCTGGGTCCCAAAATGCATTCCTTACACCTCCTATTGTATTTGAACCAGAAAGTGGTGATGCAATGTTTGTGGATGACAACTTGGTCAACTTAGAGGATGACAAGACAGATATGGTTGATGATGACAAGGTTGTCATCCCAGATGAACACAAGATATATATGATTGCTGATGACATGGTTGTCATCCCAGATGATGACAAGGTTGATATGGTTGATGATGACAAGGTTGTCATCCCTGAGGAGGTGTTGGAAGTTGTAGATTCTGTGGTAGATCTTCCAGTCAATCCTGTTGATAAAGGGGAATGTCTTGATATTGATAACATGGAATCTCAAGACAATGTTGAATCCGATGACAATGAGGCACCTGAAGTCAATGTGGCTCCTGATGACAATGTGGCTCCCGATGACAAGTTGCTTAGGAAGTCTTCTAGGGTAGGTCATCCTAGCCATGTCCTTCTAAGCCCCTTCGCAGTGCCAACTAAAGCCATTGGTATGCCTCCCAGACCAGCGTACTCTTTCTATGAGTACGACGATCGCTTGGTCTTCTATTCATGGCTAAAAGATGGGTATGTTGTATTTGTTTTTAGCTTTAATTTTCTAATCATTATTTTGTCATCAAATCATTATTCTGTCATATCTATTATATTATTTTAATTCTTAGCTTAAATTTGTCATCAAATCTTTTTATTTCATGGCTTAAGTGCACTTTTATGTTTATATCTCATGAAGCGTGCTACGCACGCTTCATTTTGTCTCCAAGTGTGATTGATGCAATCTTGTCATCAAACACTTATAAGTTTTGATGACAATCCTGGCATCAAACACTTTTAGGTTTTGATGACATTTGTGTAATCAATCTTGTCATCCAACACTTTATTATCTAAACTATCAAGACATTGTCATCATCTTTTCTATGTTCAGTTATCATAATTTTTTGTATGACCTATTATACATTTGTCATCAAGCACTTTATCATGATATTTTGGTATCGTTTATTTTCAGTTTTTGAATGATGACATATATTGTCTGATGACATTTTTTTTCTCCTCTTCATTTTTTGCAGCAAGGAAGAAGCCACTATAAAAGGGAATGATATTAGCCTCTCTAAGCCTTTCTTTCGGAAGTTGATTAGGAAGAATGTTTGGTTCGACGACTTTGTAAGTGTTTTATCATTGAAACCAGTTTTTTTTATATTTTTATTATTTATGTATTTGTATATAAATGCTAGAATTTTTTTCTATTTTCCAGCATTTATCTGAAGCCCTATATTTCATGAGGAAAAGAATATTTGATGAGGGAGAAAAATTCAAGGATGTAGTTATTCTGGACTGGGTTTGGTTTAGTAGGATGAACCCCCAGTGTCTTGAGAAGGTGTAGTCTGGTATAGATTACAACCTTAATTTCCATCTTGATTACTTTTCTGGTGCTCATCCACCAGCCTATGGGAAATCGTGGGCTAATGGCGTCTCAAGGGTTTACTCACCATTTAATATCAATGACGAACATTATAGACTTGGTTAAGAAGCATATTACTGTTATGGACTGTTTATATACCCCATATTCGAGAGATAGTTTCTACAAGGATGAATCCAATTTTCAATTTGTCATCATAGCTAATATTATAAATTTAAATTCTAAATCCTGTCATCAACTCCTTTCCTTAAACAACAATATTGTCATCTCATTTTTGTCATCCAACACACATCATCTAATCCATCAACATTCTGTCATCATTGTTTAAATTCTTGAATTGTTATATTATGTCATCTAATCCATCAACATTCTGTCATTACTGTCATCCAACACACATCATCTAATCCATCAACATTTTGTCATCACTGTTTAAATTCCTGAATTGTTATATTATGTCATCTAATCCATCAACATTCTGTCATTACTGTCATCCAACACACATCATCTATTTATCAAACTGTCATCACATTTACATTTTAAAATCTAAGTTCAATATTATGTCATCAACTTTCTATATGAGCATCATATTGTCATCAGGATCAACATTCATCAGTTTCATCTATATTCATCAACACTCTGTCATCCAGTTTTCATTATTTTATTCAATCATTGTTCTTCATGTTATTCGTCCACCAAAATCCTTTTTTTAACAACATTTTGTCATCAAAAATACAGAAAGTCTTTAAAATCACAGTTTATTTAATTATTTCGTGTGTTTTAGCATTCACATTCATGTAATTATATGATGACAATTTGAATCTTACCTCGATTTCGATTTTGGAGTAGGAAGTTTCTTATATCGAGACGACAGATTGATGCTTTGTTAGTTTGATGATGTCAAACCTTGAATTTCATCCCAGAATCTACCCCGAGAGAGATCTTATGAAGCGCGCGAAGCGTGCTTCATTTCACTTACCAGAAAATTTGATTCGAACCACCAAATTCAGTCGATGCGAGCCGAGATTATGCCTGGCTTCGAGTTTCCTGGTGGAGGCGTTTGCTGCGGCTCGGGGGAGTTGACAGCAGCGGGAAGGAACGAGATTTTTCGCTCCAAATGAAGAGGAAGTGCGAGGATGACAACACTTGCAAGGAGGACGAAGGAAATCCGTGTGGAGAAGGAGAAGGTAGAAGATCGGCGTGAAGGGAGAAGAAGCTGGAGGAAGAAAAAAATCGGCAGGGAAGGGAAGGAGAGGAAGTCACGCGCGTGTGACAGATTGGAAAAGGAAAATGTTAGATTGCTTTCCTTGTATAAAACGGGTTAGTTCCTTCACAAAATATAGTAAAAAGGGTTACTTAACTCGTTTTTGGGACTGGGGGGCGTGCACACACGAGCGCATATGCGCATTAGGCCCAATAGATAAACCCAATAGAGTTTCACCCTAAAACCAATTGACAATAGGAGAGTAATCCATAGGCTTATATACTAAGCTTATTTTACTCCCAACTTTCGACGTTGGTATTCAAACTCAAGCACCATCGCACTTTCTTATGGGACAAGCTTATAGGAGAAGTTAGGGTTCCGATATTAGAGCTCGATCTTGGCAATGAAGACGCTCAAACTGTCAAGTACAACATTCAAAAGCCATCGTCAAGGATGATCCGAGGAGAGTTGGAGTTTTCTTACAAAGCATCCGATGCTTTGGCTCATAAACTAATTAAGTAGTTGATCTTCAATATTTGTAGCTAGGGTTTATATTTTCTTGGATGTTACGTTATTGAATTGTTTTTGTACTTAAGACAATTAAATTCATAATTGTGAATGAGAATAGCTAGTTTTGTGAACTGAGTACTCGTTTCTTGGATTCCTGCGGTGCTTGCTTGAATTTGGGAAGTGTTCAATTAATTAGTCTACGCTTTCTACAACAAATTAAGCCATTATTTTTAAATAAGCTTCAACAATCAACTTTTCTTTATTTCCTTTTTAGCCTTGTATATTTTGTCTTCTCTTACCAACAAGTTTGTAATCAGCAATACCAATCCGTTTCTACTCAAAAGTAGGGATGCACAAAGCTGTCAGGTCAACATCCTGCATTCAACAAGATCTCAGGAAAGAATCAAAAGCCTCATGAGTTTGCCAAGCCAACTGAAGTCTGAACTGTCTAGTAGCAGCCGAAGAAGGAGAGTGCATTAAGGAGATCAACAATGAAGAGTAGTCCGAGTGCAAAATGAAGACACTTAATAAGGTCGAAGGTTTTATATGCGTGTATACATCTCATGTGAAAACAAGATGGATAGCCTTCACAATTAAAGACTCTTAATCGATCCTTAAGCCGAAAAAAGTAGATAAATTTAATTCTATATACTCCGTATTGAATTTCAGTTGTGACGGATTTGGGAAAGACTATAAAAATAACAAGTACACGTGGTTCACCAACGTTGTGTTGGCTTCGTCCACAAACAGAAAGAGATAAAATTCTATTTCAGATGAGGAAATATATTACAAGACTTACAAGAAACGCTTTAGTTCTAGAAAACACTCTCTTTTACTACTAATGACGATCATCAAAACCCTAAACTTTTTTTTCTTTACAGAAAGAAAAGTTTAGAGTTGTCACCCAAACTTGAAATTTAAGACACAAATCCTAAACGTCCAACACAAATCATTCTTGAAAATGAAGCTTACTCAATCAAGAAAAAATATTTAGAATAAAGAGATTGTCATATACGTATACATGAAACCCTAATCATGAATGTACAAATCAAGTTAAACTAGATGACATATACGAATACACAAAACACCAAACTCTAATCATGTATGTATAAAGGAAGTTAATTAAACTAGGTGTCATATATGAATACATAAAGAACCAAAACCTAATTAATAATGCATATATCAAAGACTTCAAAGTATTTTAGGTAGGGGTTGGGTCGTCGGGAATGTGATCGGTTGTAACATCGTTGATGCTTCTCCTCTTTCTCTTGGTGGTGGTGGCGGTGGCGTTAGCAAGTCTTTCGTAGCACATCTGAGCATGACTGGCGATTTGGATGTTGGATCTTGTCTTGACAAACTCTGTTGAGATTATTTTCCATGCTCCTTTACCATATTCCTTAAGTCCTTTCAAGAATTGTTGATGCTCTTCATTAGACCAATCTGCTTCTCGCGGATTCCTCTTCCTCTTTCTCTCGATCTGCGTCTCCTCGATTGTCGGTGGTGTCGTCCCAATCAGCGTTTCCAATTCCTTCATCCTCTCATCGACTAGTCGTGGCGAAACCGTATCGATGTTGACTATCTCTTCTTCCAATTCCATAGTGTTGTTGTTGTCCAACTCCTCCTCGACCGGTAGTGACGGAGTTGATGAAACTTGTCGGGAAAGGCAACCAGGGTGGACTCTGGCTCCATATTATTGTTGTTATCATTATTATTAGTTTCGACGGGTGTGTCAAGAAAGTCGTCGGGATTGATATACAACTCGGTATCGACTAACACTTCCTCCGTAGCGGCTGGTGGTGGTGCAACGCTGTTGTTGTTGGCCAAATCCCCGTCGGTGGTACTCACAGAAGCAACGTTGTTGTAAATGTGTAATCCATATTTGTATGTATATTCTATGGTTCGACAATAGGTCAAGCAAGAACCGAGCTAGGACTAGAGTAGGCTAGCTTCAGTGGCTCGATCATGGTTCAGTGATCATGGCTCACAAGGGTGCAACCCCGGGCTCAGGCTTGGTCGAGATGGCACTTGTTTGAGGTGAATGATTTCTGGTATCTGTGATGTTGGGCCTAATGGTTTGGGCTTGGTTTTGGGCCGCTTCTGTGATTTGGCCTTCCTTGCTTCAGACTAAATGAAACGCTGTGTTTTGAGGTTTCGTCTGACGATCTGACAAGCTATATAACTCTTCGAGTTAGGGTTAGCTTGTCATTCATCATCTTCGCCGCTTTCACGATTACAGAGAGAAAGTTCGAGAGCTAGGGTTCTTGGTTGTTTGATCGCAGTGATTCTCACGGTGGAAGTTGAGTCCGCCGGTGGTGGCCTTCAGAGATTCATTCGGCGTTCTTCGTAGCTTCTTCCTTGAAGTTGTTCTTGCCTTGAAAGGGGGCTGAATCTCTTTCTTTACCTTCGTCCTAGCTTCTTCTCTGTAATAGCTTGCTTAGGTTTAGCTTGCTCGTCTTGCTTGGTGTCTTTGTAACCATTGTTGAACCTTTCTGATCTAGTGCATTACTCGGGATGAGTCTCCCCACTGAGACTTCGCAGATGTAGGGAAACCGAACTGCGTGACCAACTCTTGTGTCCATTGTTCTCATTTTGTTATTTACTTTTCTCGAATCGATTGCACTAGAGATCGATCGGATCTGGTTATTAAAATAGAACCAAGATTCTACGGTTGTTGTTGTAGTTGTAGTTGTAGTTGTCGTCGTTGTAGTTGTAGTTGTACTCCCTCCGTCTCATATTGTTCTTCTCATTTCGAATAGTGTACACTATTCACGGTTGAAGAGAATCTTCTCGTTTTATCTTGATATATAAGAAAATATATAGTCATGTGGGGTCTTGTTTGATTCGTATTAATGCGTACTTTAATAATATCAAATTTTAATTATTCGTATTAACATAAAACTAAAATATCAAGAATACAAAACGTACATCGATAAATATGTCATGAAAAAATGAGAAGAACATTGGGACGGAGGGAGTAGTTGTAGTTGTTGTAGTTGTCGTTGCAGTAGTTGTAGTTGCAGTAGTCGTTGTTGTCAGATATGTTTTCTAAGTTTGAATTATACGAAGCGAGCAACTAGTTGTCCATAACTCCGTACTCTTCGAAAAAGCCATTGACATAAGATGCTAGCGGTGATGACATGGTGATGATGAAGAAATCGATAACAAACTAGCTAGGTTTCTTTTGAATTGATTGATGGATGTCGAGCTCTTAGTACCCTAATCTAACCAAACCTAACCTCCTTATATGTATTATGTATATATAGACATTTTATAACCTTTCTTAATTTGTGTGCTTTTTACCCTAACTAACCTACTCCCTCCGTCCCTTAATATAAGACTCATTTGCTTTTTCGACACTATTCAAAAACCGAGAGAATCTTCTCGTTTTCTTCCAATATATAGAAATAAATATAGGCATGCGAAATATCGTTTGATTCGTCTCAATGAGTACTTGGACAATATAAAAAAATTATAATTTTTATCATCGTATATTTAGAGGGGTCCTCATCCGGTGGGAAGGACCCTTAGAGTGAGAAATGAGAATAATATTCATCCCTTGGATGGGAAATCCAAGGGATAAATATCAAATGTGCACATTTGACCGTTGATCGTTGACCGCCGACAATGTGCACATATTTTTTTGGCCAAAAAAAAATATATTTGAAGGAAAAAAATTTGGCGGGACTGTTGACCGTTGACCGCTGACAATGTGCACATATTTTTTTGGCCCAAAAAAAAAAATTTGGAGGGACTGTTGACCGTTGATCGTCGACAATGTGCACATTTTTTTTTGGCCCCAAAAAAATATTTGACGGGACTGTTGACCATTCACCGTCGACAATGTGCACATTTTGTGTAGAAAATGTGCACATATTGTTTTGGCCCCAAAAAAATATTTGACGGAAAAAATTTGGCGGGACTGTTGACCGTTAAAAATGTGCACATTTTGTGTAGAAAATGTGCACATATTTTTTTGGCGGAAAAAAAATTCACAAGACTGTTGACCGTTGATAATGTGCACATTTTGTGTAGAAAATGTGCACATATTGTTTTGGCCCCAAAAAAATATTTGACGGAAAAAATTTGGCGGGACTGTTGACCGTTAAAAATGTGCACATTTTGTGTAGAAAATGTGCACATATTTTTTTGGCCCAAAAACAAATATTTGGCGGAAAAAAAATTCACAAGACTGTTGACCGCTGATAATGTGCACATTTTGTTTAGAAAATGTGCACATATTTTTTTGGCACAAAAACAAATATTTGGCGGGAAAAAAAATTGGCGGGACTGTTGACCGTTGATCGTTAAAATTGTGCACATTTTTGTGTAGAAAATGTGCACATATTTTTTTAGCCCAAGAAAAAAATTTGACCGTTGACTGTCGGTCAATTTTTTTTTCTTCACCTGATTTGTGTGCATAAAGAAGAAATTTGCACATTTTTTTATCATGATGCGCACATTTTATTTGTAAAATGTGTACATTATAACTAATGTGTCTATTTTGTGCAGAAAATGTGCACATATAACTTTGTCTTAAAAACGAATGTCTGTCATGAAAAAAATTGGCGGAACGAATGTCTGTTTGAGAAAAATTTGCACATCTTATTATATTGTGCCTATTTTGTGCAGAAAATGTGCAAATGTAATTTTGGCCCAAAAACGAAAGCTTTTCATGGAAAAAAAGCTCTGAAAAACTAGTTCAAAAATTGTGTTGGGAAAGATGTGCACATCTTATAAAACTAATGTGTCTATTTTGTGTAGAAAATATGCACATGTAGTTTTTTCATGAAAACGAAAGTTTTTCATTAAAAAAGAGCTCGTCAAAACAAGTTCAAAAGTTGTGTTTGGAGAAAATGTGCACACCTTATACAGCTAAATGTGCACATGTAATTTTGGCCCAGAAACGAAAGTTTCTCATTGAAAAAGGCTTGAAAAACACAAGTTAATATTTTGTGTTTGAAAAAATGTGCACAACTTATACAACTATTGTGCAGAAAAATGTGCACATATAATTCTGGGACATAAATGAAAATTTGCTGGAAAAAAAGAGCTCGTAATAAAACAAGTTCAAAATTGTGCTTGAAAAAACAATGCACATCTTATACTATTTATGTGCACATATTTTTTTTGACCCAGAAACAAATGTTTGCAGGGAAAAAAAATCGTCGGCAAATTTTTTGACGGGAAAATGTTTTTGGCAAGAAAAAATTTTGGCGGGAAATTTTTTGGACCGGTCAAAGTTGACCGTTGATCAGTGTTGACCGGAGTTGACTGTTGACTTTTTGAAAGAGTTAATCTACACCCTTAGTTTGATTTTGATCTAAAGCCTAATATTAATTCTCACTTCCCATCTTAAATTTCATTCTCACTTGATCATTTTCCATATTTAGAGATATTAACGTTACAAAACGTGTCTCGACAAATGTGTCAAAAGCAAATGGGAAGATCAATAGGGGACAAATGGAGTATTTTTTTATGTAGTACATAAATCTAACAAGATTTTTACCAAAAATAAATAAATAAATCTAACAAGATAATATATAATGAAATCTAATAAGATTAAGCTAACAACGAATCCCTAACTCCTTCTATGTACTCGTACTTACTAACGCCAAATCTAATACTTCCTTAATTAATCTAATAAAGTTGATCTTATTCTTTGTTAGCTATATATTCTTATCCTAACCGTATCCTTATATGTATGTGATGCGGGGATAAGCCGCAGTTGCCGACCTATACACCAAACTCAAATAGGAACTCGAACAGAGAAGAAAGACGGAATTAGATATGAGATGAAAGAAGGATAAGTCGAATGATAGGCCAATTGGAACCAAATCAAACAACGATAAAACCCTTGAACTTAAGAACAAGAACCTTACCGAATGATGAAGAAACCCCAACGGATGATTACAACCAAACACAATGACTTTGGTGGGTCAAGGCACCTGGAGGTTGCTCTATGGAGTCTCGATAGCACCAACCTTATGGAGGAGATTGACACACACAAGCACAACTAGGGCCGACTCAACGACAATGCACACGGGGCACTCTTCTCATAAAAGCTCTCTCTTTTGGGAGGAAAAAACGATAAACGCTGTATTCAATATCAAAGTCTGGGGGGGGCAAAACAACAACTAAGGCAGCCTTATATAGGGTTCATAAGGGTGCCAACTAAAGAAATAAAAAATAAAAAGTATATCCTAAAAATAACAAAACCAATTAAAAGAAATAATCCCGGAAACAATCACAATCAAAACAAGATAATCTTGGAAGTCTTCAGCAGGGAACCCGCGGGCGCGGAATTGAAGCCGCGGTCGCGGATTTAGTTCTGCGAATCAAAGGAATCAGCCCGTGATCCGCGGGCGCGGTTATTGAGCCGCGGGCGCGGTTATTGAGCTGCGGGCGCGGTTATGGAGCCGCGGGCGCGGTTGTAGACATGTCGCCGACAACTCTTTTTGAAACGGCTCGTTCTCTCTCGTCCGAGATCGGAATTGAGCGATTCCAAAGCCTAGAGTTTCGTCTTGAAGTCTAGTTTGTTTCATCTTCAGTACTTGACTTCTCATCTTGACTCTAACCGGATCTCTACGAGCTTGAATGGCTACAATACGAGCTCGGGCTACTATCAATGACTTCAATGATGGCGCATAGCGATCTTTAGCCCTAGCTCCGGTGGTTAGCACATCTTTAGATTTAGGACGGGGCGTCCTTGATGATAGCTCAGATGCTCCCGCATCAGTATGCATATATATGTTCCTTTGATTTTGATGCCGAGATCTAAGTACCCTAATTAACTAACCTATACTAACAGAAGTATGTATGCATGTTGGATGGAAATATCTATCTGGAAATCTATCAAGTTTTTTATTTTTGGTAATGTACATACATACCCAACAAAGTTCATAAGAATTCACATTACCATCTACTCCAAGATTAGGGTATTTCGTTGCTCTTTTCAGAAGCTAGCCTAAACAAGATTCTAAACAAGTTTCAACGAGTTATCCTTGCAAAAAGATTTTTATAACTATGTAAATAATAAATACATAGTTAATATAAATAAAAATATGTATTATATAATAATATTTAATTTAATTGATTTTTAAATTAATATTATATAAGTAAAATGAATTTCAATTGATTTATAATCTTTTATATTCATATGTATTTAAATAAGGAAATTATATCAATAGATGTAGGATAATGACCTTTGTATATATTTTAATTGATTTGTGTTCAAATTAGAAAATCATATCATCAGAATTAGGTTAATTATCTTTAAACATATATATTTCATTTTTCATTTTTGAAAAAAAATGACGATAATGTTGCATAGCTTATTGATGAGTAGATGAGGTGACATAGCTTATTGACGAGTATATAGTGTTTTACTTTAGTTATTATATAGAGATTAGGAATTTATATTGCAAAGGCGCCCATAAAAATTTTAGGTCGGCATATATCTAGTGAAACGGTCCATGAAATAGATAGAAAACCGTTTCAAATGTTTTTAAAAAACCGTTTCAAGCACTCAAATAACTGTTACAAAATTTAAAACCGTTTCATAATAAAATTGAGATTTTTTAACTGCATAAACCGTTTCATTTGATCCAACCGTTTCAAAAAATGGTTTTAATACTAAAAAACGTTTTATTAAACCGTTTTTATAGGCTTTATATTTAGTAGTGGATGAAATTAAATGTAATTGAGACTTATTAAATGTCTAATTAAACACACAATTTATACATAATATAAATTTCATCCACACTACATTTTCATATCACCAAAATGGGGTGTACAGGAAAAAGATGGTATACAAGATCGTTGAAAACAGGAAAATTGAAATAATTTTTTTACACGTACAAAAATTGAAATAAAATACAAAATACATTAGGCCAATTTTTTTTTGAAACTTGCTTGTACGTTGAAAACAAGAATTATAAGAAAACAAGGTCGTCTTCTTCCCCGCGTCGTTTGGTTTCTACTCTCCCTGATATTAAACCCTAAAATTCACTTTCTTCCAATTCTTGTCCAAATTGCTTCATTTGAAATATTCATCGTTTAATAAATTCCAATGGTTGTTGGAGCCCAGAAATTGAGATCACGCGACACAACACTTCGCGTGACACAGGGCGTCTGGACAATCAACTTATATAATATTCTTCGTCGTCTTCTTCCTCGAGATCAACCTTACTCTCGACGCCTCTGACACTTGCGTAACTTAACCGAGAAGGAAACCGGCTCCGATAAAAAGGATTAACGTAAAACCAGATACACCGAAACAACGCAAGTATACACAAAGGTAAGAAAAAAACAACGTGAAGGAAGAAGATTGTGTTGTAAACCAAAACGCTTCACGTTCTAAGCGTATAAAAAACCAAACAGCTCAGAAAACGTACACAACAACACTAAAAGCTTAACATCAAGACTATGAGTGGTAAAACAAGAATTAAATGTCTAAACTCTTCTAGGTAGTGAGTGTTTCGGAAGATTGAAGCTAGGGTTTGCTCTGTGTTTTTCTTACTACCAAGAGGGAGGTGAAGCGTTTTTCTCTTTTGACTGGGATCCCCTTCCTTATCCATTGGGTTGCGTTTTTATACTATCATCTGGGACCCACGCGAGTCTATTACCGTTTTGCCCCTCGATACTTAGTCTCGTTGTATCCTATTATTGGGCTTCACCTGTTTATGGGCCGCTTTATTCTTCTGGGCTGACTTCTTGGACCGACCCGGCACGCGTTTCGTGGGCCTGACCCAATTCCCTATGGGCCTCGCGAGCCCATCGAGAACCGGCTCCAACATCCAGCCCCCCAAGCTTTCATGCTGAATAGCTGAAGGCTTGGGCCTGTCTTCTTGAAGTCGCGTTCTCGATATGAGGTTGGCTCTTAGACCTTGCACGTTCCCATCGCGTGATAGGGTCGCGTGTATTTCTGCTTCGTTTTCTCTGGGCGACGTTTTGAATTCAAAAAACTTTACGAATTCCCGCGCTGAGCGCATGTCGTCCACGTGTTGACTCATTATTGCACCTTCTTTCCCCCGATTTTTCCTTATATATATTCGTCTTTGTCTTCCTCTTTCCTTTTCCGCCGTAACCTCCATTTTCTCTGCAACTCTCAAACCCGCTCTCTTCGCCGGTGCTTTCCTTCCTTCTCCATCACCATCTTCGCCGTCGTTCTCAGTCGATTCTTCATGGCAGGTTAGTCTTCCGCTCTCCTTTCTCTTTTTTACTTCGTTTTCTTGATTTTCAGAGCTTCCATCGTCGTTCAATTTCTTCCCGCTCGCAGAAACTTCACTCGGTTCTTTTGAATTGAGAGGCTTCTGAAGGTCACTTTTTGTTCATTGGGTGTTTTTGCGTTGTATCCCCTTTCGACTCTTATTCCTTAATGCGCTCGTTTGGGAAAAAACGTGTTTTGGTCGATTTTTGCCATTTTCGACCTTCGTAATGTTCTTCGTGTTCTTGGGCTTGTTCCATTCTGATGTCGTTTTGGCTTCCCTTTTGATTCTTGAGTTTCAGCTTTTCCAGGGATTTCTTGTTTGTTTACTTTCTATAGCCTCGCGTTAGTTTCCTTAGACACGCGTTGCTCCTAATTTTGATGTTCTTTTTTCCCTCTTTCCATCCCTGGAAAACTGAAACTTACTTTGCCCGTGCTTTCAGGTAGCGATGATTTTTATGAACGCTCAGCTCGGGCTGAGTATTCGGGGCGCACCACGTCCGGATCTGAAGGGGGTTCTGGTGATCGCGAGCCAGACTCTCGTAGACGATCTCGCGTTTCTAGGAAATCTAAGAGGAGCAAAGCGAAGACGCCCAAAAGATCTAAAACCAGACTCCCATCTCGCGTTATTCAAGAGCGAGACGAGACCAACTATGGTCAATTTGCCAGCTTTTTCTCTCATAAGGGGTCTTTGCCCCATATAGTTATAGAGAAACCCTTTCTTGCGTACCCCGGCCGCGTCAGTATCCTTACAAAGAGAATTACACATTCTCGCACCCTAATTCCCAACACTGCCCAACGTAGCAGTCTTAACTTTGACGACCTTCGTCGCCTCGCTACGCGATATCCCTTTCCCGAAGGGACCGTCTTTGCCCTCCCCGATCTTGAAGGCACATCCCTCGACCAGTATGGGTCTTTCTTCGCCTTGAGTAGGCAGTCTTTAGAAGCCGGCTTCCGCCTTCCTTGGACGTCTTTCCAGACTGAAGTAATGGCAGATTTAGGCTTCAGCCCTTCCCAGATGCATCCAAACTTCTGGAGCTCTCTGATCGTTTACATCATGCGATGTCAGGACATTGGGATAGTTCCTAATACTCCTCACTACGCTCTCATCAATTCGTATAAGAAGAACTCCCGCGAGGATGGGTTTTACACTGCTCAAGCCAAGACTCCTAGCGCCTTCCGATTGCCTTCGAAGATCGAGGGGTGGAAAACTTGTTGGTTTTTAGTCTGTCCCCCTCCTGGTTCTGAAATTTCCGTCCAGGTACGCGAGCCTACTGCAAGAAGGGCCCCATGCTTTTTCCCCAAGGAGACTCGCGATAGATTCATTCGTGATTACAAGGATTATCCCGACAAAGCAGTTCAAAAACGTTTTGAGCTGGCTATCTCGAACTCTTTACTGGTCGCCAGGGGACTTAGTCTCAAGGCTCACGCCCTAGGTTTTTGTTCGTTTTTGTTTCAGCGCTCGCTTTTATTATGATTATTTACACTATGCTCACTTGTGGTGGCTTTTGTAGATGCTGATATGTTCGCTGATCTTCCGGATCTGGGGGGGTTGGTCCTCGACGAGTCGGGCGCGCTAACAACCATCGAGGCGCCTACCCGCATTGTTTCATCCGTTCCTGGCTCGACTCCTACTCCCCCAGCCGCTGTTTCGGAAACACCAATGGAGCTCACGACGACAGTTTCTGAGGATGCTCCTCCGGTCCAGAGGTCTCGCGTACTTTCGGTTCGTGATAAGGGGAAGCAGAAAGTTTCCGAGAAAAACCGCAAGAGGACGACGGAAGTGGAGTTTGTCTCCTCTCCAGAGCCTACTGACACCTCGGTCGCGAACCCGACCTTCATTCATAGTTTATCCGCGACGCGTGCATTCATTGAGACGATACCGACTGTTTTTCCTCCCGAACCTAGCCTCTACGAGGAAGTTTCGGATAGGCCTGGTGGCTTGTCCAAACTTCTCTTTGCCGTAAGTCCCCTGTTTTTGCCTATTTCTTGTTTTCTTGGGGTATTTCTAACTCTTCATTTCGCAGGGGATGAACATCATCGCGAGCGCAACTCGGAAGGTGCTTGCTGCTGAAGATGAACTTAAGGAGCTGAGGGCAGAGGATCAGTCCACCCGCGATGCCCACAGAGCGGCCAAGTCTAGGCTTATGGGAGAAAAGAAAGCTTTGGAGGAGGAGCTTTCGAGAGCTATGGAGAAGATGAAGGAGATGGAGGGCGAGCTCGCGTGCCTGTCAGTCAAAGATGCGAGGATAAAGGAGCTGGAAGCCCAGCTTGCGTATGAGAGGTCCACCCACGTCAACATCGTTACTGAGTACAATACGCAAGTGAGCGACCTCAGACAGGAAAACGAGAAGCTTCATGCGACGATGTCTGAGAGAATCGCTTATGAGAGGAACATGGCGGTGGAGGAGTATTGTGGGGGTTATCGCCAGCGTGCTCGCGTCGATTTTTACAAAAATGCTGCCAACACGCTTCTCCTTTGCATGGTAAAGATGCAGATGCTAAAATTCAAAGTTAAAGACTTCCCCTTCAACGCTCAGGACCTATGCGGGCTTTCCACTGACCTTCCTGAGTACCAGACCCCGTTGCCCGGAACTTTCATTGACGACGGGGAGACTCCACTCGAGGCTTGGGGGATTACGCGTCTCGCGCCTGAGAGAGGTATTGTTAAGGGTAAAGAGAATCAGATCCTCAGGCCTCCTCTCCCGAAGTTGGTCGCTCCTCCTCCGCTTGAGAAGTCAGAGCCTGTTCCTCGCATGCTTCCGAGGCCTCCTTCTCCAGCCTACTCGCCTCGCAAGAGAAAAGTATTCGCGTCTGATGCCCTTCTCGACATCGTTCAGCTCAAGCGTTCTTGTTTAGATCAAGCGGGGGGCTCAGGCTCGCGAGTGTCTGGTGTTCGAGAAGTCGTGGATCTGGATGCGGATAGTGTAGAGGACGCGGGGACTGCTGCTGAGACTGCTTCTAAGTAATGTCTGTGTTTTTGAACAATGTTTTCTGTATCAGGAATTGTGACTTTTTGTAATTAACTTTTGTACATAACGTGGGCATGATGGTCGCGACCTTTATGCTGTTTCTATATTTTTGGTTTTGCTTTTGTCTGCTTGCTTCGTATATACTTATCTCGCCTCGTTCCCCCCGTTTTGCGTTTCGGAAGAATGAGAAGTTTGCGAAAAAGGAAAACGCAAAGAGATAAGTGTCATAATTACGGTCCATCCTGTATAGTAAGGCAAAACTGACTTGTTACATAATTTTGCGAGAGTAGGCATTGCAAACTATTCTTCTGCTAACTATTGCATGATCTTTACACGCGAGCTCTAAGTGACGGTTGATACTCGCGGGGTTCGTCTTTAGCCTTTGTTAGCCGCGGCACAGTAGGATAGCTTTTTCTTGGTGTGGTTGTCGCGGAGTATTTCTGGTCTTTGTAGAGCATTTAGTCATGGTGCTGCTCTCGCGTGGGATACCAAGCACTGCACATGTAGAGGAGCATTTAGTTTTCTGTTTTTATCCTTAGGTAGTAAGAACTTTTGAAAGGCGGGGGTCATGATGCAAACCCGTCCATACTTTCGCGACCAGGGGGAGTTTTCTAGCTCAACCCTGGAAGCTGGAAGCAGGACACGCGACCGGGGGTTTTTTTTAGCCCAGCCCAGCCGTCTACGCTTTCGCGACCAGGGGGAGTTTTCTAGCTCAGCCCCGGAAGCTGGAAGCACGAGTCGTCCGTACTTTCGCGACCAAGGGGAGTTTTCTAGCTCAGCCTTGGAAGCTGGAAGCAGGACACGCGACCGGGGGGGTTTTTTAGCCCAGCCCAGCCGTCTACGCTTTCGCGACCAGGGGGAGTTTTCTAGCTCAGCCCTGGAAGCTGGAAGCTGGAAGCACGAGCCGTCCGTACTTTCGCGACCAAGGGGAGTTTTCTAGCTCAGCCTTTAAAGCTGGAAGCAGGACACGCGACCGGGGGGGTTTTTTAGCCCAGCCCAGCCGTCTACGCTTTCGCGACCAGGGGGAGTTTTCTAGCTCAGCCCTGGAAGCTGGAAGCACGAGTCGTCCATACTTTCGCGACCAAGGGGAGTTTTCTAGCTCAGCCTTGGAAGCTGGAAGCAGGACACGCGACCGGGGTTTTTTTTTAGCCCAGCCCAGCCGTCTACGCTTTCGCGACCAGGGGGAGTTTTCTAGCTCAGCCCTGGAAGCTGGAAGCACGAGCCGTCCATACTTTCGCGACCAAGGGGAGTTTTCTAGCTCAGCCCTGGAAGCTGGAAGCAGGACACGCGATCTGACAGCTCTTCCTGTGCTTATCATGCTATAATAATCATGCTTCTCGTGTCTTAACGTAATAAGTATTGTGACCAAGGATGAGGGAAAATTTTGTTGTACGAACCTGAGTTTTACGGGAAGATTAGGCATAGAAACGACGAAGTCGCATCACGTTCCAGGAGTTGGCAATGTGATTTCCAGAGTGGTCCTTGAGGCGATATGCCCCGGGCGCGGCTTCGCGATCTATAATGTAAGGTCCTTCCCAGTTGGGGTCGAGCTTTCCCCCTTCTGTTCTACGGAGCACGAGGTCTCCTCTGGCAAATCCCCTCAATTTTACGTGCTTGTTATAATATTTTGCGATGCCGGCTTTATGATTGGCTGCTCTGATGGTGGCCAAGTCGCGAGTCTCTTCTCGCATCTGCAACTCTAGCTGCATTTTTTCTTCATTGTCGTCCGGACTATACTGAATCACGCGGTCCGTGGGCACAATGAACTCGACTGGTACTGTGGCCTCTATGCCATACGCGAGAGCAAATGGCGTTTCTCCAGTTGCCTTCTTTACCGTGGTCCTGTTTGCCCATAGTACCAGGGGTAACACTTCGGCCCATATGCCTTTGGAGCCTTCTAGCCGTCTTTTCAAGTCCATGACAATACTCTTGTTCACTGCTTCTACCTGGCCATTGCAATGCGGGTGAGCGACTGAAGCAATCCTCAAAGTGATCCCTATGTCCTTGCACCATGTAAACAATTGCGGCGAATTGAATTGTGGTCCCCTGTCGGTTACGATCTCGTGAGGGAGGCCATACCTGCAAATGATGTTTCTCCAAAGGAACTTTTTAACTGCCGGGACGGTAGTGCTCGCGAGGGCTTCGGCTTCGATCCATTTGGTGAAATAATCAACTGCTACAATGATGTACTCTAGTTGACCAGGCGCTTTTGGTTTGAAAGGTCCTAATAGATCTAGCCCCCACATCGCGAAGGGGCAAGGGCTTGACATTATCTGCAACTCCACGCCTGGTTGATGAGATGCCGGGGCAAAGTACTGGCACGGCTTACAGCTCTGAGACTCGCGTTGTGCGTCTTGCTTCATGGTGGGCCAGAAACTTCCCTGCCTTGATGCTTTATAGACCATTGGTCTCCAACCCGCGTGAGTTCCGCATAATCCTGCGTGAAGCTCCCTTATCAGCACGTCACTTTCTATCTTAGTCAAGCACTTGAGCTCGCGTGGTCCGTACCCCCTTTTGTAAAGTTCTCCACGACACATGTAAAAGCGTGCAGCCGTAGAGACAAGTTTTCTCATTTCTTTCGGATCCGAAGGTCCCGTTCCGCTAGTAAGATATTGAATTATAGGGGTGCGCCAGTCGCTGACTGGCTCGTTTATCTCCATCAGTTTCACCTGATTGCTTATGGCGCTCTCAGACTTCACGAACCAGAAGTATGGGGCCTTTCCTTCCTTGACAATGGCAGTGGGACCCTCGCTAGGACATTCCATATTTGCATACCGAGTTTGGGAACCTCGCTTCGCGAGTTCATCAGCTCGCGTGTTTTCCTCTCTTGATACCGCTTCAATTTCAAAATGCCCGAACAACGAAATCAGGGTTGTGGCCCTCGCATGATATCTGGGGAGATTGCTTGTCCTGGCTTCGTAGGTCCCATTGATCTGATTCACGACGATCTGAGAATCGCTCATGCATTTTACCACTTGAACACCTGCGTGAACGGCAATTTCCAGCCCTGCGATGAGTGCTTCATACTCTGCTTCATTGTTCGTGGCTTTGAATCTTAGCGCAATCGCGTGATCTATCTTATCCCCAGCCGGGGAAGTCAGGACGACTCCCGCCCCGCAACCATCTACGTTTGCCGATCCATCAATGTGCATTACCCACGCGGGGTGTTCAGGAGCTATAATGTCTTTTTCTAGCTCTCTGAAACTTGTTTCAACTATGAAATCTGCCAAAGCTTGTGCTTTGATGGCGGGTCGTGGTCTATAGACCACGTCAAACTCTGTCATTTCAATGACCCATTTAGCGAGCCTTCCAGAGGTTGTTGGTTTACTCATAAAAGATGGTAGTGGTAAATCTGTCAGCACTTCGATGGGATGAGCATGGAAATAAGGTCGGAGTTTACGAGCGGCTGTTATCAACGCGAGCACTGCTTTCTCAATGGGCGAATATCCGGTCTCGGCCGACAGAAGTGCTTTACTGACGAAATAGACGGGGACCCGTTGTTCTTTTACTAACACAGCGCTAACTGCACGCGTGCCTGCCGTGAGGTACAGCTGCAAGCCTTCACCAGGTATTGGGGACGCAAGGGTTGAGAGTTTAGCCAGATGCTCTTTAAGACCCATAAATGCCCTTTCACACTCTTCAGACCATTCGAAGCTTTTTGGCTTCCTTAGTATGTCGAAGAAGGGAAGGTTTCGCTCCGCGAGCTTGGCGCAAAACCTTCCTAAATAGTTGACCTTTCCCACGAACCTTTGGACGTCGTGAATGGACCTTGGCGGTTGCAGATCTATTACGGCCTGGACCTTGTCTGGGTTGACTTCGATACCGCGTGCACTGATTTGAAAACCTAGGAATTTGCCTTCGGTGACTCCGAAGACACATTTCTCTGGATTGAGGCTCATACCGTACTTTCTCAGGGTTTCAAAGACTTCTGCCAGGTCGCGTGTATGATCCGCTTGCTTTTTGCTCTTAACCACTATATCGTCAACATAGGCCTCTACAGTGTCACCTCTTTGGTCGCTAAAGATCATGTCCACCAGTCTCTGGAATGTAGCCCCTGCGTTTTTCAAACCGAACGGCATTACTTTATAGCAGAAAGTCCCTTTGTCTGTGATAAAAGCAGTGTGCCCCGAGTCGGCTGGGTTCATCATAACCTGATTATATCCAGAGTACGCGTCCAGGAAGCTCAGAGCTTCATGACCCGCGGTGGAGTCTACCAACTGGTCGATCGAAGGTAATGGGTAACTGTCTTTGGGACACGCTTTATTGAGACCAGTGAAATCTACGCACACGCGCCACTTCCCCGTCCCTTTGGGATTTTTTTCTACCATCACAACGTTTGACAGCCACGTTGGGTATTGCACTGGTCTTACAAACCCTGCTTTAATCAGCTTCGCGAGCTCTACCGCAGCTGCCGCGTTCTTTGGCCCTGCTTGTTTTCGTTTTTTCTGTCTACGCGGCTTGACCTCTGGACTAATGTTCAGGGAGTGGGTCATGACACTTGCTGGGATCCCTCTCAAATCCTTTGGCGTCCACGCGAACACATCCCGGGAGCGGGTGAGTAAGGTCTCGATCTCTTGTACGACTTTTTGATTCAGTCTCCCCCCTACGTAAAGTTTCTCCTCTTTGTTGGGGAAAGGAGTGATTACCTTCTTCTCAAACCCATCAAAATGCGGTTTGTGTCCTTCTGCCTTTCCCTCTGTATCTCGCGGTCTGGGCGAGACACGAACTTCTAACTCAGCTTCTTCCAGGACGCGTGGCAACCCTGGAATAAATAACTGGTTGGCAAGCAAGGTCTTGGTACTGCCCTTTTCGGACGAGACGTAGCAGATACGGCTCTCCTCTTGGTTTCCTCTCGCGACCCCTACTCCTGTCAATGTTGGAAATTTTAAACAAAAATGACAGATTGATACGACCGCCTCAAACCTGCACAGTGTCTCGCGTCCCAGTATCGCGTTGTAGGAGGATATTATTGGGATTACTACAAAATCTATCTTTTCTGACCTTCTTGACCCTTTCTCTTCACCCAAGATGAGATCTAGGGTGACGACGCCCAGGGCCCTCACTCTGTCACCCGCGAAACCTACCAGCGTGGTTTTAGTGGGCCTGAGTGTAGACTGATCAATCCCCATTTTCTCGAACGCGTCCCAGTACAGTATATCGGCTGAGCTCCCAGTGTCCATGAGGATCCTTTTTACTAGTTTGGTTCCTATCTGAGCATGGATGACCAGTGGATCTGTGGCTTCGACTGCCCAGGTATCTACCTCCTTGTCACTGAAGACAAGCGTGTATGGTTCAGACTTCGATCTCGTGACACTATAGATCGGCTTTCCCTGAGGCTTGGGTGCGTTGTTAATGAGCCTTTGCTCTCGTCTGCCCAGGGGCATGGGTTCATGGCGGCCCGCGATCGTGCCTACATGGCCGTCCATGCGAGGGAAGTTCTGGGTTGGGTGGTGATTAGGCCCCTGATTCTGGTTATTTCTCGCGGGGGTTTGCTGCCTCGTCTCATTCTGTGTTCTACTGCCTCTCCCTCTACTCCATGCTCCTCTGTGTGTGACGCCGTGACCTGCATCAACGTTTCCCCTTCGAGCAGTCAGGACCTCCTGCTCTCTTGGGTGATGCTGTCGCGACCAACACTCCTCTGTAGAGTGAGTATTCACTCCGTGGTATTCGCACCAGGCGGTTGGCGCATGGCGGTTATGACCGCGATCCCCTCTCCTCTCATCATCGCGTCGGTTGCCTTGCTCGGCTACAAAATTCTGAGATTGAAATTGATTCTGATCGTGATTTTGGCCCCTGAACTGTCTTTGACCCTGATTCTGATCTTGAATCTGTAAACCGGGTGCTCGCGAATCGATCTGTTCCTTCCCCTGACTACCCTGATGACGCTTACTCCCCCAGTTCGGGTTTTCTCTCTTATGACCCTGAGCGGGCTTGTTCTGATTACTCCCTTTCAAAGCGATACCTGAGTGTGCTTCCACATTAATCTCTGTGTATGCTCTCTCGAGCATGTCTTGGTAGTCTAAATCTTTCTTGCGGTATAGGTATTGCTTGAAGGAGCTTCCATTAGTGAGTCCGTCCAGGAACGCGACCCGAGCGGTTTTATCATGAAAATCTTCGGCTTCCAAGATCTTTTCCGCGAACCTCTTAACGTAATCCTCTAGTGATTCATGTGGCCCTTGTTTGACTCCTACTACTTCTTGCATTGTCACTTTTCTTTTCCTCGAGGAGCCGAAATGCAACAAGAAACTCTTCTCTAGATCGGCGAAACAATGGATGCTTTCTGACGGCTGGTTAAGCATCCAGGTCATGGCGGGTCCCGCGAGCGTGCCTGGGAAACCTTTGCACATTGTGGCTTCATCAGGGCACCTCGCGAGCATAGCATACTTGTAGCGTGCTAGGTGCTCGCTGGGATCTTCTTTACCATTGTACTCTTTTATGATAGGAAATCTGAAATTAGGCAGAGGGACTGACCTGACTATATGCCCCGCGAAAGCAGTTGGGCCGAACAAGATTGACGGGTTGACAGACGGGTAGGCCTCAGAGGCCTGCCGCGGATGGGTGGCCTAATTGCAAAAAGGTTCCCCCTCGTACTGGCGGCGGGAAGGTCTTTGCTCGGCGCGAATCCCCTGTCCTCTCCCTTCGGTTCTTCCCCTATAAGATTGATCTTCCGCATGGCTCACAAGGGGTTGATTCAAATCGAATCTACCAGGGTGACAAGGCCTTTCGCGTCCCTCGACCCTTGTTCCATGTGACACTGAAATTCTGTCGTCAGGTACGTGTTCAGCACTCCCTTCCGCGACCGACTGTTCTCGTCCGCTCTGATTCTGTTCGTGCTCGCGTGATCGAGTCCTTGGCTGCCGCTGGTTTCGGCTTCCGCCCGCACTTTGTCCCATCGTCTGCAGGAAAGCACGATACTGAACCAGTGCGGGTCCTACCAGAACAATTTCCTCCTCATGTACGTGTGAAAAACGTGCTCGCGTGCTACTTATGTCTTGAGTTCTCGTCTGGGGAGGGGTGTTGTCGCTTCTTTCGCCACTAGTATTCATCTTCTCAGGTAGTTATATTAGAAAACACTTCACGAGTATATATAGTAAGCCTTACTTGTGCGAGGAGGTCCCCACGGTCGGCGCCAGTGTTGGAGCCCAGAAATTGAGATCACGCGACACAACACTTCGCGTGACACAGGGCGTCTGGACAATCAACTTATATAATATTCTTCGTCGTCTTCTTCCTCGAGATCAACCTTACTCTCGACGCCTCTGACACTTGCGTAACTTAACCGAGAAGGAAACCGGCTCCGATAAAAAGGATTAACGTAAAACCAGATACACCGAAACAACGCAAGTATACACAAAGGTAAGAAAAAAACAACGTGAAGGAAGAAGATTGTGTTGTAAACCAAAACGCTTCACGTTCTAAGCGTATAAAAAACCAAACAGCTCAGAAAACGTACACAACAACACTAAAAGCTTAACAGCAAGACTATGAGTGGTAAAACAAGAATTAAATGTCTAAACTCTTCTAGGTAGTGAGTGTTTCGGAAGATTGAAGCTAGGGTTTGCTCTGTGTTTTTCTTACTACCAAGAGGGAGGTGAAGCGTTTTTCTCTTTTGACTGGGATCCCCTTCCTTATCCATTGGGTTGCGTTTTTATACTATCACTTGTGACCCACGCGAGTCTATTACCGTTTTGCCCCTCGATACTTAGTCTCGTTGTATCCTCTTATTGGGCTTCACCTGTTTATGGGCCGCTTTATTCTTCTGGGCTGACTTCTTGGACCGACCCGACACGCGTTTCGTGGGCCTGACCCAATTCCCTATGGGCCTCGCGAGCCCATCGAGAACCGGCTCCAACAATGGTATTCCCTTATCAATTTCATCTTCCTCACACAAAAATGTCTCCAAAAATAAAAAAAACCTTAAATCATGGGCGCCGGTGATAGAGGAAGAAGGCAGTGGTGGTGTCCGAGGAGGTGCTAAGAAGACCGGAGGTGGCGGGCGGAAGAAAATGGGAGGTGGTGGTGGCACGGAGGCTTTGGGTCGCGCAAAGGAGGTGGGAGTTGTTGGTGGTGGCGCTGGTGAGGTGGTGGTGGGAGCAGAGGAGGTGGGCGTAGAGGTTGGAGATGGGCTGAATAATCAGCCAGACCCAATACACATCAACATGCAATATCGGTTGAAAATGTGACGGGTACTCCATTGGCGTAAGCAAGAACTTTTGGGTTTCTTTTTTAGTACTCCATTGGCGTAATTTCTTTATGAATCCAATTTCGTCGCATTTGGTTCTTGCTTTCCCCCTCCTCGAATCAACTGAAACAAGGTTTTTTCATTTTTTTTCTATTGTTCATATAGGCAATGGCTATATGCACGCGAATCGATGCATATATGCACGCGATTCTGTGCGCGCAACTTATGCGCACGCATCTGTGCGCAGTTCTTATGCGCATACGTGTTTTACGGGGTATTACGGGTACTTTTCGTAAATTTTCAGAGTCTGTAACACCTTGTGCGCCTAACTACTGCGCACAGGTTGAGAATCTGTGCGCCGTGTTTCTGCGCACTGTTCAAACATAGTAGCCGTTGAAATTTTTGAAAAAAGTAGCCGTTAAATGTAAAACTGTGCGCTTAGGTTCTGCGCACAGGTGCTTTAGGGTTTGGGTTTGTGCGCGGATGGTTAGCGCACGGGTCTTTACAGTTTCATTTGGACCACAACGGTCATAAATGTGCCTATATAAAGCCACAATCTCAACGTTTCCAACAAATTCATTCAACACCTCTTCGTTTTCCAACAAATTCATTCAAAATGTATCGTCGTAATCAAAACTCTCGTATGTTAGAGTTGATTAATCAAAGTTGTGAAGATAGTGATGAAGAACACGATTGGGATAGCGGATCACAAGAAGAGGAAGATGACCCGAACGACGACGAATGGTTGGATGGTTTCTTAGAAGACGAAGAGTTCGGCGACTGGGATCCGAGTGGTGAATTTGTGGTTAGTATAATATGTTATAATTTGAAACATATGGTAGCGTAATTAGTTTCAAATTAGTTTCATATACTAGAATAATTAGTTTCATATGCTAGAATAATTAGTTTCATATGCTAGCCTAATTAGTTTCATATGATAGCCTAATTAGTTTCATATGATATCATAATTAGTTTAAAGTAATGATTCGTATTTTGCCTTGTTATTTTGGTAGTAGTGTAATTGTCGCTCTACAATTACGTATAGGGGAAAGATTATTCGGATTATTTTAGAACCGCACAATATTGGGATACTCCGCAAGAATTGTACGAGTGGGCGAGAGATAGAGGAAAGGAGTTAGTGATAGCTTTGGTAACGCGTAATTCAAGTCCGTACCAAATAAGTATTGTGTGCGATAGATTTGGAAAACCAAGATCTGGGAGGCCAAAGGTGAACAAAGAGAATCCAGAGTTGGCTGTTCCTAGGCTTAGAAAGTCGAAGTCGAAGAAGTGTGAGTGTAGATTTCAGCTACTAGCAGTGCGAAAGAAAAACATTCCCGGGGTCGCAGGAGAAAAATGGATTTTAGGTGTGATAGAAGGTCGGCATAACCATGTGCTACTTGCTAGTTTTCATGGGAATGCATTCATGGGTCGAATGACGGAGGAGCAAGAGCTTTGTGCTAGGCGGTGGGGAGATGGAACTGGACGCAAGACGCCAAAAGAAATTATCTCTAAATTGAGGGAGAAGTACCCTGGTAATGTTACTTCAAGGAGACAAGTTGCAAACTTTTTGCAGAAGGTGAATTACGAAGATCGCGGAGAGCTAAACGTGACACAGTGGTCGCTTAAGTTTTTGCGAGACCACGACTACGTAGTTCACCCACATAGAGACACGACAAACGGAGAGGTTGCAATATTATTCTTTGCTAACCAAGAGTCGTTGCGTTTGTTGAAGAAGTACCCGTACGTGGTAATTATCGATGCGACGTACAAGACAAACAAGTAAGTCTCTACAATACCTTGGTCGATATTTAGTTCGGATAATGATATATGTTCTGTAGTGATATATGTTAATGTTTCAATAGATATGAAATGCCGCTCGTAGAGATCGTTGGATTCACCAGTACACACAAGACGTTCAACATCGCGTATGCATTCACTAAAGCGGAAAGGATTTATCATTACACATGGATAATGATTCAATTGAAGTCATTATTCATAGATTTGGGAGTGATGCCAACGGCTATAATGACAGATTGCGAAGACGCGCTGATAAAAGGGATAAAGACTGTTTTCGGGAGCGAAGTTCAACATCTGTTGTGTTGGGTGCATATCAAACACAACATTGAGGCACATGCTTCGACCATCCTAAAGAGACAAATTAAAGTGGAAGCCTTTGCAGGACAATGTTGGGGACTATTTTGCTCAGCTACTGAAGAGACCTATGAACTGCGGCTCGAACAGTTGAAGAGATCTTGGAAGAGCGGCCTTGTGGGATACGTCGAGAGAACATGGCTTAATCCTCACAAGACAAGTATAGTGAGGGCTTGGACAGATCATAAGCTTCATTTCCTTACGAGGACTTCAAACAGGTAAATATTGATATTTTTTAGTTAAAGACGATTATATCATAACGGCGTACTTTCTTAACTTACCAACTTAACTGTTTTTTAGAGTTGAAGGGATGCACAAGGTTTTGAAAGATATTATTGGTTCCAGCAGAGGGGGCTTTAACAGAGTGATCGTACGGATCCATCATTCAGTACTCCTTCAGATTGATTCAATTAGGGCGAGCATGAACATGTCTCTCTCCAAACGACCAACTGATTTTGATGATCCAAACATGCATCCGCTTGGAAGGGCTATTTTTTCCCGACTATTCTACAAAGTGTCAGACAGGTGTTTTGATCATTTGTTGGCTACTTATGAGATCATGTTGACGGGGAAATTTCCTGAACAATGCACCGACCATTGGGTGAGGAACTGTCTTGGGTTGCCGTGCGTCCATCAAATTGCACACGCTATCATTTCAAACACACCCCTGATTGAGGATGACATTCACCCGTTCTGGAGGGATTTGCATTGGGATGACACTCCTGAAACAGAAGACGACCCAAATCTGAAGGTCCGAATGAACATTATAGAGTTGCGACTCCATGAAATGTTCACCAAGTTGGAACTTGGAACCTTGAAGAAAAGCACGGCATACCAGCTAGGTGAGTTGTATCAGGACTTGGAGCATCTTGAACTAACTACCTTGAAAGAACCGACAAATGTGAGAAGAAAAGGCAGGCCAAAGGGTGCAAAGAACAAGGATAAGGAGGAGGTTGACAGTGAAAATGACAAGGATGATGACATAAAACAAGAAGATATGGATCAGTATGAGATGGAGGAGGCAAAGCAGAAATCAAAAGGAAAGAATAGTACAGGAGCAAGACGGCCAGGTCGTCCTAAAAAGGAGGAGGATGACAGTGAAAATGACAAGGAGGAATCGAGAGAGAAGAGTTATTTTGAGCACAAACAAGAAGAGCTGGAGAAGTATGAGAAGGAGGAGGCAAAGCATAAATCAAAAGGAAAGAAGAAGGCAAACAATACAGGAGCAAAACGACCAGGTCGTCCTAGAGAGCAAACAACGACATCACTTCCCGTGGTCATTGAGGCCGAGGAGTTGCATTCTCAACCCATGCCCGACCTATCACAGCCTGAAGGATCAAACTACACTGACTTCGATCAGTGCCCTGAAGAACTTGGTGTTCCTCTCATTCATAGGGGGGTTGACTTCGGCATTGACAATTTGGATGATTTTTGGCTTCCATACATCACAGATGTTAGACAGGTACGTTCTGACGGACATTGTGGTTATAGGTCGATGGCCTTACTTCTGGGAAGAAAAGAACAAGAGTACGGAAACATTCGGCGTGAGCTGGTAACGGAGCTGCTTCAGAACCGAGAATTGTACGAGCCTATTCGTCGTCGTCTTCGTCCGGAGCGACAATGAAAATACATAATGAAAGTACATAATGAAAGTACGTAATGAAAGTACACAATGCTCATAACATTAGATGTCTACGATTTAGGCGTCGTCGGCAGAAGAGGAAGAGCAGTCGGAAGCATAGACGATACTACAAACCATCAACCGCAATTCTTTTTCTTTAATCTTAAACCTTTCCATCAGGACCTTCACTCTATTGTCACTCTTCTTTTTCTTGATGATTAATTTCGTGATAGCACGTAAAGCAGTAGGGGTATGCTCTGGATCAATAAACCTGATTCCGAAGAAACAATTGCATGCATAATGCCTTCGTCCATACTGGTCAGGCATGTCTTCGTCATTGTTAACGTAAACATTACACATTTGGCGACACCTTTTTGTACCAGTACACATTATCTGTGGAGGGTCAGGCTTCACACGTCTTGGGGATGATGATGATGCCATATTCGTAGTTATGTTCTTCGAAATAAGTAAATAATAAAACTTTAGTTATAAACATGAAAGCATATACAAAAAACAAAGCATGTACAAAAATGAACAAAAGAAAAATTTACCGGTTAGTAGGGAAACTTCGATTTTTGCTCTAGTTGAGATGGATGAAGAAATCACCACCTTCAAACCGTTGGTTTTATAGGAATTTATGTATATGGTGCGCGTTGCTTCTGCGCACAAGGAGTTACCGATTCAAAATAACGGTAACTAAAAGTGCGCTATGTAGCTGCGCACAAATTTTTAACGGTAATTTTCTGTGCGCGTTACACCTGCGCACCAAAAGTTACAGATTCAAAAAGTTACAGAATAGGTGCGCTTTACCTTAGCGCATGGCTGAAATTTCTGTGCGTTCTACCACTGCGCACTATACTCTTCATTCTTCGAAATAGTTGCGATATGAAGGGTCTAGCACATCGATGTGGATTATGTTTTTAAAACTTATACAATTATGTGTTATTAGGCATATAAAGAGTGTATAAGGTCTCCCCTTCACAAAAAGTTGATCGAAAATACGCGAAAACGCAAAAACGCCTTATCGGTCCTGATGGCCTGTTAAGGTCGAGAATAGGCGTTTCGATGCCCAAACGACGTCGGAATGCAATGAAACTTGTTTTCAATGCATATTATAGCTATTTAACCTTGTCGGTAAGTTCGAGTCAAAAACTCGAGCTCTTCGAGTAACACCTCCTTTGTAAACCTTCACTAGTCTTTCATTCTTCGAAATAGTCGAAATAGTTGCGATATGAAGGGTCTAGCACATCGATGTGGATTATGTTTTTAAAACTTATACAATTATGTGTTATTAGGCATATAAAGAGTGTATAAGGTCTCCCCTTCACAAAAAGTTGATCGAAAATACGCAAAAACGCCTTATCGGTCCTGATGGCCTGTTAAGGTCGAGAATAGGCGTTTCGATGCCCAAACGACGTCGGAATGCAATGAAACTTGTTTTCAATGCATATTATAGCTATTTAACCTTGTCGGTAAGTTCGAGTCAAAAACTCGAGCTCTTCGAGTAACACCTCCTTTGTAAACCTTCACTAGTCTTTCATTCTTCGAAATAGTCGAAATAGTTGCGATATGAAGGGTCTAGCACATCGATGTGGATTATGTTTTTAAAACTTATACAATTATGTGTTATTAGGCATATAAAGAGTGTATAAGGTCTCCCCTTCACAAAAAGTTGATCGAAAATACGCGAAAACGCAAAAACGCCTTATCGGTCCTGATGGCCTGTTAAGGTCGAGAATAGGCGTTTCGATGCCCAAACAACGTCGGAATGCAATGAAACTTGTTTTCAATGCATATTATAGCTATTTAACCTTGTCGGTAAGTTCGAGTCAAAAACTCGAGCTCTTCGAGTAACACCTCCTTTGTAAACCTTCACTAGTCTTTCATTCTTCGAAATAGTCGAAATAGTTGCGATATGAAGGGTCTAGCACATCGATGTGGATTATGTTTTTAAAACTTATATAATTATGTGTTATTAGGCATATAAAGAGTGTATAAGGTCTCCCCTTCACAAAAAGTTGATCGAAAATACGCGAAAACGCAAAAACGCCTTATCGGTCCTGATGGCCTGTTAAGGTCGAGAATAGGCGTTTCGATGCCCAAACGACGTCGGAATGCAATGAAACTTGTTTTCAATGCATATTATAGCTATTTAACCTTGTCGGTAAGTTCGAGTCGAAAACTCGAGCTCTTCGAGTAACACCTCCTTTGTAAAACTTATACATATGACCGTTTCGTGCGCATAACATCTGCGCACATGATTCTTTGCGCATTATATCTGCGCACGGTTGAAGACCGTTAAAATATGACCGTTGCGTGCGCATAACATCTGCGCACAAAACGGTCATATTTCAACAGCAAAAACCGAAGCTATAAAAGGGGGTTGCACTCACCTCAATTCACCAATCTCACCATCTCTCTCTTAACCTCACCAATCTCACCATTTGTCTCTTAACACTCGCTATGTCGCACAGTTCATCATCAAGCAACGCTGCCCTTTTTATTTGTCTCTTAGTTGGTACATATTGCCGACTCCGAACATCGAAACCAATCATCGGTTTGGGGATCTTCATAGGTTGGTCTTCCTCACCATCTCTTTGTGTAGTGTTGTTGTTGAAATTTGTATTTCGTTTTCAAATCAATATAGTTTTTCACGTCTTGTTGTTCAGATTTGTATTTGCATTATTGTTCGGAGTCGTTTTGAATATTCAAACAAGCAAAACATAAAATTTAAAACCATCACACAAGAAAAATGCATACATAAAACATCAATCATACATAAAACATCCATCAAACAAAAACAGACGTCAAGCGTCTAATCCTGAGTCTCCTGAGTATAAGGCGGAGCATCTTCCCGAGGCACATCACCCTGAGTCATATCATCTTGGTGCGCATCCTCCTGAGTGCCGCATCCACTCCCCTGGCCACTCTCATGAACAGAATCTCGGAAAACAGGAGGTGGTGGTGGTGGTGGCATCCGCGATGCACGTGGGGGAGATGGTGCCAAAGGTGCCTGAGGTGCCTCTAAGATTGCAAGCCAACCACGAATCACATCTTCAGTGGCCCAAGGTCGATCCGAGATAGGGAGTCTAGAAAAGAGTGCATCATGGCTTGAAGGATCTGACAACGCTGCAAACGAAACATAAATTTAATCGTTAGTTAAGGTCTAAAGCTAAGTTTTGTACAAACTTTATAAAATTTTACATACCGCTAATGCATCGATAGGCACCGGGGTATATCCATAGCGAGGCGGGCGATCATGTCTCTCAGATGATGGATCGACGACGGGATGTGAGAACTCGTCCAGCCAATCCATATAGTCATCAGACATCTTCCACGCTGGCTCTGCAACCGGCCCATCCAGATCGATCAAAGGCCTCGGCTCTGCGTCCCATGCAAGAAGAAGCTCAGGTGCATAAACGACGTCATACCTCGTGCAACCCATGGGCCGATGAAATGACAATGGCTGAATGGGTGGGTCGGGAACGGGCTGAGCCCGCCCAAACTGCCGCAGGACTCTCCTAGGGTTGTAGGCCTCATGAAATTTCCAGATGCTCAATACGCCCTCAAATCTCGTAGGAGAAACCTCTGGTGAGTTGAAGTCCAAATCTCTCCATGGCTGCCAGTTAACCTGAAACAAATAACAAGCCAAATTAGACACGTATTGCGGTAATGAAATAAAAAATATAAGAAATTAAATCCAAACCTGCTCATATCTCATGCTGTCGAGCATGCGACGGATGGCAACCAAACGCCCAGTATCCGAGCTAAGTGGTGTATACAATCCTACAGCAGCATCTCCATGGGCGAATGCAGGGTTCGTGACAAAGTGATCACGAAAATGAGGAAAGTATGCCCAGATCCAGCACTACATATAAACAATTACAGATTATTAGTAAAACTACGTGAATAGTTAGGAGTTATTCACCAAGACGTTAACGACAAGATCTTACCCTCAGAAGAATCCCACATGAACCAATGGTTGCCGTCTCGACTCTAGATGCAGACCCTAAATTGCGATACACTAACGCAAGTATGCCGGCTCCCCATGCAATGTCCCCTGTACGATCATGGTTGAGAACAAGCGCCGCGTACTGGACCTTGACACCCTTTGTCGACCTGTCCACAAAGACAGTCGAGCCCAGAAGCAAAAGGAGATACAGAGTGGCAATGTGACTCTCATTCCTGACTGGCGCATCAAACAAAACTTCCAACCGAGCATTGAGGGCACCGAAATGAATGCCACCTGAGCTATAACATGCCTTCATGTCATCAGCCTCCTGACCCATAGCGTCCGCAAGCGCCGCATAGATCTGGTCATCTGTCATAGGTGAATTGCAGCTACGACCATGTATACGGACTCTGAGGATCTGCATCACGTCATGTAGGCAGATGGTCATCTCAGCAAATGGCATGTGGAAAGTGTTGGTCTCTGGATGCCACCTCTCCACAAAAGCAGAAATCAATGCAGCATCGATCTGAGACGCTATGCCCACTCGGCGCAGCTCTGTCAGCCCAGAACGCTCAGCAAGCCTGAACCATGTACCCTCCTCAGCTGAAATATGATGCTCATAATCATGAACCTGTGCAGATCTGTACATCACCCTCAGGAGCTTCCTAGCCTAAATAAGTACAGAAAAAAATTTGCGTCCGGTTAGTAAATAAGAAACGTATAACTTATTATAAGCATTCAGATCAATGTTATTGAACATACCGGATCTAACGGAGCCGCCTCAGCCTCGGCCTCATCCCCGTCCCCATCCTCTGGCTCATCCTCTGCCTGAATATCTCCTACTCGTCGTCTCTGCCTGGGACGATGACCACCTCTAACTGGAGCCGCAACCTCCTCACCAACAACCTCCTCAACTGCAGCCCCCTCAGCGACTCCCTCAGCAGCAACACCCTCACCACCAACTCCCTCAGCACCCTCCTGACCTCTCCCTCTCCCTCTCCCTCTACCTCTCCCTCTCCCTCTCCCACCACCTCGGCCTCTGCCTCGGCCTACAGCTTCCCCCGCACGGGCACGCTTCCTAACCTGCACCGGGGGCACCAATGGTACATCGGGAGCGGGCCCTGGAAGAGGACCACGCGACCATATCCATCTCGCTATATGCGTCTCATAAGAACACAATAGGTGAGGCGCACGTGGACGACAAATGTCCTGCATCGACTCCCCGAGCCAAGGAAAATATGTCTGTGGGGCATGGTCATCGTCGTCTAAATCTCCCGACACTGGCTCTGAAGATGCGACTGGCTCTGCAGATGCGACCGTAGGAGGAGAAGCATCCTGAAACAGAGGTGCGTCCTGGATATCATAGTCATCCGTGGTCACCTGCGCCTGTACTGGTGTGGGCTCGATAGGGTCGAACGCAGTAACATATCGACCAGGATAATCTACGTCGTCATGGAAATCTCCTCTCTGTCCATCCATCTCCATATGCGAACCATCTATCTCCTGCTGCTGCAGCTGTGCCTCCTCGTACTCATTCCCTGGCTCACGGCGCTCAGGTGATCCGGTGCCGAAAAATCGTTCGAGGGACTCGAACGATAATCGCACACCGGCTGCCACATCATGTCGACGTGGAAGCCGTTCCGCTACTGGTGCGGGCATCGTGTTGCCCGTCTGATCCATGACGGCTTGTATAGTCTACATGTTTTTACATTTTTAGTATGACTAATTCATACTAAAATATTCGGAAATAATTTGCAACTTCGTAATCAAATTCGAGTCTTTATATCTACGAAAACTAAATTTTTTAATATAAATTGTTAGAAATTTAACAATTAAGCCATAACTAGTTATGACTGTTAAGTTTCTAATATTTAATTCATAATTACTAAAAAATAAACATCTCAACTAATACGAAATAATAATCACTACTATTACTAAAAAATTACAATTAATATGAATTCATAATAATTCGATTAGGCATTCGATTAATGCATAATAATCTGAAACTTAATCGTAATTATAAAAAAATACGATTAATAAGAATTCTAATATTTAATTCATACAAAACTGAAATTTAATCGTAATTATGAAAAATTACGATTAAATTACAATTAATACGAATTCTAATATTTAATTTAATTCATAAAAAACTGAAATTTAAACGTAATTATGAAAAATTACGATTAAATTACAATTAAGATACGAATTCTAATATTTAATTCATAAACTTAAATTGAATCGTAATTATTACAAAAATAAATTACGAATAAATTTCCAAAATTAAATACGATAAATATTTGAAAAAAGCGGGTTTAGAAATTTTATACCGAATAAAGATCATGCGGTGTCTCCGGAACCCGAGTCGCCGGAATAGTCGCCGGAATAGTCGCCGGAATAGTCGCCGGAGGAGCGTTTGCCGCTGCCAACGCGGCTCGAGTCGCATACCGCCGGCCACCTCCATCCACCAACGCTTCATCGTCGGACAAGGTCGCCGGAGGTGGCTCCGTTGGGACGGAAGTCGCCGGAGGTGTTGGGATTGGGACGAAAGTGGTGTGGTCGGGACCGGAAGAATGAGGGGGTTCAGAATCCATTGACGGAATTGTGTTTAGACGAGGGAAACGCTCGGAAATGGAGGAAATTGTAACGGCGCCGTCGAGCTACAGTAGAAAATAAAGAAAGAAGGAGGAAGAAGAAGAAGTTGCGGCGCGCAGGGTTTAATAAACCCTGTGCGCAGTTCTTCTGCGCACTAATATGTGCGCACAAGTTCAGCGCACACGTTCGGGAATCCGAAACGTTGTGCGCTGAACTTTTGCGCATTATATATTATGTGCGCTTTGTTACTGCGCACACATTTGACAGAAATCGTCAGAATTTTCACATTTATCCCGAAAATACCCTTGTGCGCAAGAAAACTGCGCACTAACTTATGCGCATAACATCTGCGCACCAAATCGCGTGTATATAGAGAAAAAGTCGCGTGCATATAGGCGTTTCGTTCATATATATGATTTGTTTGATTACGACTTGCTCTTCATGTTTAGTGGTGGTGTTGACGAACGGATAACAGATATAAACTAGAAGATAACAAAGCACACACAAATTTCCAAAAACGGGTTAAGTAACCCGATTTGGCTACTTACCAAAGGTAAGTAACCCGGGTTTTCAAACGAAGGGTAACTAACCCTTGTGAAATATACGCGCCGTCATCTTCTTCTCCTTCTTCCTCCTCCTTCCCTAACTCCTTCCTCCTCCTTCTTCACATCATCTCGTTTCTTTCCTCCTTCTTCCCTACAGAACACACCGTCTTCCTCCTCCTTCCTCTTCCTCGCATCCACGCATCGACTCGCCTCGACTGAAAATTACGAGGCATCGCCTCGCCTCGACTCGCTTCTGGTAAGATTAATGAAGCACGCTTCGCGCGCTTCATAGAAGCTCTCTCGGAATAGCTTCTTGGATGAGAATCACGGATTGACATCAGCAAACTAAAAAAGCATCCATCTGTCATCGAGAGAGAACTCGCGAGAGAAGAAAAGAACGGACAAACAATCGCAACTAACAAGAAAACAAATACTGCGTCACAACTACAATTCGAATTTGAGGTAAGAATTATTTTGTCATCATATAGTTACATGATTGTGAATGCTCAAACACAAGAAAAGATAAAAAAAAAAAAACAGATATTTATATGACTTTCTGAATTTTTGATGACAACATATTGTTGAAAATGAGGAATTTGATATCATATGCTCCATAGAAACGGTAATTTATAGTACAAAGAATTTAAAAATCATTAATTTAGTTTTAGAATTGAAAATATGGTGACATATTGCTGCTTAGATTCATTTTCAAATCAGGAATTGAACAGTGATGACATGATGTTGTTTAAAAAAGGATTTTGATGACAGAAAAATGATTAGACACAATGTTGGATTAATATTGGAAATTTGATGACAAAGTTTATATGGATATAAAATTATACTTTGAATGCTGATGTTGATGACAAAATGATGCTAAGATGGAATACTGATTAGATATGAAAATTTGAATGACAAAATTTTGAATAAAGAAAAATGTTGTACATAATTATAATTTTGAGGATAGAATATTGGATTAAGATTGGAAAGTTGATGACAGAATTTTCAACTTAGTTTTAGAATTGAAAGTGTGACAGATTGTTTCTTAGTTTCATTTCAATTCATGAATTGAACAGTGATGACAAAATGTTGATAAACTAAGGATTTGATGACAGAATAATGATTAGACACAATGTAATTTTGATGACAGTATGTTTTTTAAGAGAAAATGTTTATGATAATTGAAATTTGATGATTAGAAATATTGCTAAATATTAATTTTGATTGAGCATTTCATTTTTGTTGTGTGTTAGATGACAGTGGTCAAACTGTTTATAGTTTCTGGAATTAAGAATTTGATTGAATAATTTATGAGATTGATGACAGAAGATAATTTGATAAATTGGATATTAAATGATATGGATTATTATGTAATGCACTATGTGATTGGTTTTTTATGACAAAAAGATGTCCAGACACAATGATGCCCTAGAATTGGAAATTTAATAACAATATTAAGGTGAATATAGAATGATGCTTTGAGTTGTAAACATGAAGACAATATAATGCCTAGACAATATAATGTTACTATAGAATTAAATTTTTGATGACAGAAATTTGATAGATGCATAATGTTACTATAGAATTAGATTTTTGATGACAAAATTTGTATGTTTGCATAATGTTGTTTTAGACTTGTGATTTTGATGAAATATGTTCTTTAATAGAAAATATTTATGATAATGCAATTTTGATGACAAAAATATTGTTAATACTAATTTTGTTTGAGAATTTCATTAATTTTGTGTGTTTGATGACAGTGGTACAATTTTAATTTGTTTGATGACAGAATGTTGCTTATATGTAATTTTATTTGAGAAATTGAAAAATGATGACATAATGATATGATTCTTAGACACAATGTTGTTTAGAATTGGAAGTTTGATGACAAAATTTTTGATGGATGCATAATGTTACTATAGAATTTCATTTATGATGACAAAATTTTGATGGATGCATAAAGTTGAAGAAAATACTTCAAAAGAGGCACAAATTGTCTGAGAGATTTGAAGTGAGGACGCTGAATGGATTCCAATACCAAGTGATTGGAGGAGATTTCTATAGAGTAGCAGCAATGAAGAAGAAGGTGCAATATAAGTGGATCCACTGGACACAACAGAAACTCATGCATGAACAAAACACAAGAAGTCAGAAGTACTCCATTAGATCTTGAAAAGTTTGTTTATAAAAATATATATATGGATATACAATTGCATTTCTTTTGGTTCAACAAAGTTTGGATAACAATTTACATTCTATTTACTATTAATAAATGATGGATTATTGTCAACATATATTGAATAGCAGGTAATAGCTCCAAGCATTATTAATTGTTGAAAACATATGAACATTGATGACAGATGAAGGTTGATGACAGTTCAGTTACTGAACCCTACAACACTTTCACAAGCTTTATCACAATTTGATGAGAGGCAAATAAAGCATGCGTAGCGTGCTTCATAAGATGAATATAAAAAGATAACAAGATTTGACTATTTAATAGACTATGTGATAATAATAATAAATCTTGATGACAGTATAAGAATCTAACTATCATAGAAAAAAAATGAACATTGATGACAGATGAAGGATGATGACAATTCAATTACTGAGTTGTTTTAGACATATAAATAGGGAAAAAAAACTTTAACATTGAAAAAAGAAATGAATAGTTTAAGGCAATAGAATATAGATGACAAATGAACAAAAGAAAAATATCGATGACAGTTAAATTATGAATATAAAAAATAATGGAGTTTTTAAGAAACAAGTTTATTTAGGGGATTATTAACAATAAAAAGGATGTTTTAGGGATTGAAAGAAAAATAGATAACCTAAAAAAAATTATGATATTTGAACAACTTAGATTATCAAGGAAACTGGGTGACAATACAACAATGGATGACAGAACATAAAAAAAGGATGACTAAATTATTATACAATGATTGATCAAATATAAAACAAAAAGAAGAAAATTTTATTTAATTGTCATCACTGAAATAACAATACAAGCAAACTGTCATCATTACAACAAACTGTCATCATTACATCAAACAGTGTCATATAAATAACAAAAACCAAACATATTATCAAACTGTCTTGTACATACTAAACCAAACATATTTTTTGCTATAGATTTTCCCTTCGACGCAAAAAAAATCCAAAACAAGGACTTGCTGATTTTTTTTCTTGCACGGGAGCCAACTTGGGCATCACACTATGGTTTTCTCATTTGCTACTTGAAAGAAAGGAACTTGCTGGGGGTTTTTTGGCTCCTTAGAGCTTCCGTCTTTGTTGGTGAAGGTTATGTCTGTTGTCGCAACGTTTTGGTCTGTGTGCACATTTAGATGTCGATTTCCATTCCTCTACGCAACCAGCCACTGAACAAGTTGTTGCTGCACAAAATTTTGCTGCACAGCCAGCAGCTGTACCTTCCACTGCTGCACAGCCAGCCAGCAGCTGCACATTTCACTGTTGCACAGCCAGCAACTGTCATCAATTCATCAATACATCTGCACGTTCCACTGTTGAACCGGATTAAACCATGAGTATTATGCTTCAATTTTATGCCTTTCATTATCATACTATATACATGAGTATATGATAAAACTACTAAAAGAAAAAGAAAATGCTCAATGAAAAACAGAAGTTGAAGACTTAGAGAAAAACAAGGAACAAAAAGTTATTGTCATCAACCACATATAAGTTGGAATAACTATTGTCATCAAACATATTGTCATCAAACCAAACATAATAAACAAAAGTTAATGTCATCAACCACATATGAAAACCAAATATAAGTTGGAATACCTATTGTCATCAAACACTATTTATTGTCATCAAACACTATTTTTTGTAATCAAACACTATTGACAAACACAAATAAATCAATATTTGTCACACAAAAAAGAAAAATTCATAAAGTATTGTCATCACAAAGAAAACAACATTGTCATCTAATAATATGATATTCACAAAAAACAAAATCACGATGACACTATTAAATTAGAATAAGTGTATACACTACTGTCATCAAATAAATAACATTGAAAAAACATTGAGTATAATGAAAAGAAATGAATTATCATCATAATTTTAACACATTGTATCAAGTCACAAAGAGATCAAAATAAGCAAGTTGTCATCAAAACAAAAACACAAAATCATATACTGTCATCGTATAAAAAACAGAGAATTAGATCAATAAAATGTCATCAACATTACAAAACAAACTTTAATTACACAAGAATGAGAGATATTTCATCAACAATATAATCATAGACATAAATGATTTTCATCACAAGCATACAACAAATATTGTCATCAAAAGCAAATATTTGAACAAACAAAATATTAACATCAATAAGAAAACAATATAGTCATCTAATGATATGATGTTCAAAGAAAAACGTCTCGATGACACTATTTAATAAGAATAATTATATACACTATTGTCATCAACAAATAATATTGAAAAGAACATTGAAAATAATGAAAAAGCAATGGATTATAATCATAATTTTAACACATTGTATCAAAAGTCACAAGAGATCATAATAAATAAACCGATATCAAAACAAAAACACAAACTCATACACTGTCATTGAATAAAAAAGCAAATGATTAGAGAATTAAACTGTCATCAACAATACAAAACTAACTTTAACTACACAAAAACACACAGAATCAAACAAGCAATACTAAGAAAGACACATAAATCAAATAGATACTACATATTTGATGACAATGCAAATAAGAAACAAACTAAAACTGTAATCAACACATGCAAAAAGCACAAACAAAGTGAAATTCAAAGAGATATTGTCAAAAAAAAGCATTTCGCTAGCAAAAAACAGAAAACAAAGAAAAGGAATGGATTATAGTCAAGTTTTAACATATTGTATCAAAGTAACAAAAGATCTTACTAAATAAATTGTCATCAAGGAAAAAACAGAAACTAATACATTGTCAAAAACAGATGATTAAGCAAATAAACTGTCATCGAAAGTATAAAACTAACATTAATTACACAAAATACAAAGAATCACACGCAAGCAACAATGAGAAACAAACATAAACAACTAAATAATACAGATCTGATGACAATACAAAAAGAAAACAAACTAAAACTGTAATCAACACATCCAAGATCACAAACATGTGAAATTCAAAGACATACTATAAAAAAAAAAGCAATTCGCAAGCAAAAAACACAAAACCTACACTGTAATCAACATCAAAAAAGCACAAACACATAAAAACTCAAGCGTAAAACCTAAAAAACACAAAACAACATCCGAAAACTGAACGAATACATATCTATAATTGATTAGAGATGCAATGAGGTCGAAAACAAACTAGAATGCGAGAGAAATCCCTGAATTTCGCGAAGAACACCGAAAATCGATCAAAAACCCTAATTTCTCCAAATCTCAACCAAAACAAAGAAGGAAACTAACCGGGAGATCGCCGAGAGGAGGAGAAGCCGATTCCGAGGAGAAAACGCAAGAATGAGGCCGGAAATCGCTGAAAATTGCTTGAGAACGAGTTGGAGTGAAGAAAACGAGAGAGAGAGAGAGAGAGAGAATACCAGGAACGTGATTTTGCGAATGAAAAATATAAGTGTCTTCTAATTTTTTAGAATATATACTACCTTTATAAACATTAATTTAATTAAAAGGGTTACTTACCACTCATCCAACTAACTCATGTTAGTTTCCACTCCTCATGAACAATTAAGGACAAAGGGCCCCGTTTTGCGCACAAATTTACGTGGTAATGGTGGCTAGTAATTAAAACCTAGGTTACAAGTAGTATATATAATACCCTAAAACCTAGAAAGTCCAATGGACTCAAAAGCCCATTATTGGGTTCAAGACATATTTAACAAATCTCCACCTTCACTTGAATCCTCCAGACACAGACGCACTACAACAACGCAAGATGTACCGGACTTTTCTTCTGCCTCAGATTATATCAGACGTACTATGGCAGTGCCAGCAGACTTCTCATATGCCTCAGATTTGCCCCACATGGCAACTATTGATCTCTGATGTTTAGCAAGTCCAAACAGTGTTGAAACTTGCTATGAGGAACATGCTTGGTAAACATATCAACATGATTATCAGCGGTGCCTACCTTCTTCACCTTGATCCTCTTCTCACTTCTCAAAAAATGATACCTCACATCTATATGTTTGGTCCTCTCATGATGAACCTGAGCCTTGGCTAAACAAATTGCACTCAAACTGTCACAGTACACTATGATGTAGACCAAGATGACTAACCCATCCTTTCAGCCAGATCCCCTCCTTAGCAGCTTCTGTCAATGTCATATACTCTGCTTCTGTAGTAGACAACGTCACCGTAGGCTGCAGAGTAGCCTTCCAACTCACAACAGAACCACCCAGGGTAAATACATAATCAGTCAAAGATCTTCTAGTGTCAACATCTCCAACATAATCAGAATAGCATGTAACCAGGCAGTGTGTATCATTTCCATAGATGAGACCGATATCAGACGTACCTCTAAGATAACAAAAAATCCTCTTCACAACCTGCCAATGTTCTCTTCTAGGTTGACCCATGAACCTGCTCACAACACTGAATGCATGTGCCAGATCTGGTCTGGTGCAGACCATAGAATACATCAAACTTCCTACAACGCTAGCATAAGGAACCCGAGACATATATTCCTTCTCCTCTTTTGACTGAGGAGCAAACATGGTAGTGTGATGACTTAAAACGACTAATGGCGTGAAACTCGGGAAAAATAGACTTAAAAAGACTAAGGGCGCGAAAATCGAGAAAAATAGACTTAAACGACTAATGACGCAAAATCAAGAAAAAATGACTTAAGACGGATAATGACGCGAAAATCGAGAAAAAACGACTTAAGAGGACTAATAGCACAAAAATCGAGAAAAACGACCTAAAACGACTAATGGCGCGAAAAATCGAGAAAAAAACGACTTAAGATGACTACTGGAGCGAAGAGAGAGAAAAGTAAGAACTTAAAGAACTCAAACGTACTTAAGCGATAGAGGAGGAGAAGAGAGAGAAAAGTAAAGAACTCGAACGTACCAGACGTTGCGTCGCCCAATAAATCTCGATCAAAAATTTGTCGCCTCGCCTTCGTCTTGTAAAATCTAGGTAAGTCGCCGCTTCTCCCTTTAAACTTCTTATACCATTTCTTTTTTCTTCTTCAGCTTTGCAGCGTCTCTCCAGTTGGAATTTTGAGGCGAGGGAAGGGATTTCTAGGGTGGACTACTTTTCAGAGAGGGTGAGGATCGAGAACGGGGCGCACAAGACCGCGATTTGCACAGGAGGGACCTAGACTACCATGGATGAGGACTGTGATCGTTTCCCGCCTAGAGCAGTTGGAAGGACTGTCAGTCAAGGTGGCCACACTGAAATCAAAATCCAATTCCTTCCACCAACCTGCTGAGACGTCGCACCGAGGCGAGACCCGAGGAGGTCTCAGAAATTCTTCATCTGCAGATGATCGAGGACACTCTCCATGGTGGGAAGATCGGGAGGCTGACGAAGATGGGTTCAGGAGTTTTCCTAACCATCGCAAGCACCGAGCCAAGATAGACTTCCCGAAATTTGAAGGCGGTGACCCTCGGGGCTGGGTATTGAAAGCTATAAAATATTTCTGCCATCACAAGCACATTATGAACATACAACCAATCTAGTGAAGAAATTTATACTTAATTGAGTTGTTGTTTTTAAAAGCAATGACATATGATTCTTCTTTAAAGCAATGACATATTTTGGCCCGACTCACGTCCAGCCTCAGCCCTAGTTTGATCAAGTCTAGTACTTCTCTATGACTAACTGAATTGTGCTACGCTTTTGCCTATATGTGTTTCTTTATGATAGGTGAAATGTGCTACGCTTTTGTCTAGAAAGAATATAGCACTTTTACTTAGAAATCATAGCACTTTTTCTTACAAACCATAGTACTTTTGCTTACAAATCATAGAACAAAAAATTGGTAGAAAAAAGCATAGCAAAAACAAAACAAAGCATTTTTGCTTAAAAAGAATAGCAGTTTTACATACAAATCATAACAAACAAAAAATGGAGTGGAAAAAAAATCCAATAAAAAAAGATTGGCCTAAAAAAATCAAAGGAGGAAGACCATCTTAAGGGCATTTCTCATGAGATTTGAACGCTTAAAATAAATATAATTATATAATGCATATTTGTATTTATTTAAAATAACATAGAAATGTATTTCTAAATTATATACATAATTGAATAAAAAAATTATTTACATCTTAATATATATATAAGTTGGTGGTTGGAAATTCCAAAGGTCTTAAATGTGTGGTATTAAATGTCAATCATTATTTTCTCTATTTTCTTGTGTATAACCGGTAAAATGAAATAAAGGTTAAACGAGTCACTTGATTAAGGAAACACCTTCCTTTGTGTAACCGTTATATTCACAATGGTCCAAATTAGGACCGACTCCCATAAAGTGTTAATTAAAATCTATGTGTTGATTTCATTAAATCATAACCCTTAATGCTAATTAATGGTTCAAATTTATCCAATGTCTCATTCCTCACAACTATAATAGAAAATAAGATATTTGATGGTTAGTTATTTCCTCTTTTATTCTTAACGTAATGAAAAATACTTAGGATTATAAAAAAATTCTCTATTCTTATACAAAATTGATCGAGATCAAGTGGAAAATAATTTTATTACTTTATAAAATGGAAAATTATTTTATTATTCTCCTTCAAATCTTATGTAAGTACGTTGAAAAAAACACAAATCTCATATATTGCTCTTTCGTTTGAAGTTTTTATAAAGATTATTACTCAGCATAATCTTAACCATGTTGCACATTGTTATTTCCTTTTAAATTTAAAAAGGGGTTATACAAGAACAAATTTAAAAGTAAAGAAATCTTGATAATTTTTTATAATTATGATAAATCCTCTATTTGTAAAATATATAAATAAATAAATCTTTTCTCAAAATCTTGATAATGAATACATGTTTTGCTGAGCTTATGGTCAAAGTGGAACATATCCTTTCTGAGTGTGTTCCTGATAAGTATGTTAATACCGATATGATGGTTGTTTGTTAGATATATATCTTTTTTAGTCGTCGATCATGCTTTTTGGTTGTGTTATTTAGGCGATTTTATTACTCAAGGAGCGGGACGTGTTCTACGGTAAATGTTAATTGAAGGAGATAAACAAATGACTTATGCGTTGAAAGAAGATGCCCTTGCTAACCTGGATTTGTTTGGTGCAATGGTTTTAACTTCTAAAGAAACAAAGAAAGATCTTATGGATGACATGAAATTTGTAATTTTCCAAACATTTTCCTAATGTTGATGTTATCTGTCTCCTATATAATCCGTTATTTCAAAATTTCAGGCTACTCAGGCACTTTCAAATGTTCCTGGAATTGGGGAGGCATACGATATGTTGTTCTTCGCTAGAGATTTTAAAGTTTCGTGTAGGGATTATTTGAAAAAGTACGGAAAAACGTTCTGAAGATTATGTTCTTATTGTTTTGTCTTACACAATACTCGCGTTTTGTGTTTCTTTTGTTCTTCACCACCGTTGTTTTTGAAATTTCGTTCAAGATTCCAACTGTCGTGTTATTTATATGTTATATTTGCTGAGCATATCTAGATGTATTTAGAATACCTTTTCTCCTTCCTTGTGGAAAGATAATTAAATTAATCTTTTTCTCCTTCCTTGTGCACTGACAATGCTGCAAGAAACACAAAATCCAGGTAAAATGTAATTACAAAACAAAACCTTGATGAACTCCAGTGTGGTGGTTTGATCATGGAATAACACCTACTCAACCATTTTTTTCACAAAAACTACTCAAACACCAAGGATGAGGGTATGACAAAGGTCTCTGAAATGACAAGCTTAATGAGACCAAATAAAGGGACATGTAACACAACTCACACAGTCAAGGCACATATTTGGTGAATATCTCTTGACCGTTGTACGCCCAGCTAATTTGGAACCAACAAGACCAATAAAAGGAAACAAAGATAGAACAACAATCATCGAGCTACGGCAAAAGCCCGTGATATGGGCCGATGGGAAATAGCAGACATTCTGCGGGCTACACCTTGATGTTGTAAACACTCAACCAGGTACAAAACAGAGACGACTATGGAAAAAAGGAAAAACGTGCTCAAATAACAGTGAAAATTATATATAAACAAAGGTGTTCATTAAAATGTTAAAACCATACATGTAGGGATACATCAGTAACATGGAAGTCATACCCCCTCTAATTTCGCAAAGCATATATCAAAGGACGAGATGGAAGGATTGTAACCTTCTGCGTGTTGGTACTAACAAGAGATATACAAGGTACTGATTACTGTACCACACAAAAAACACCACGTTAGTTGGTGATAGAAAGCATAATAAATTTTGGGAAACAAGTATATGTTACAACCTTTTTTTGTAACCCACAAGGCAAAAACACATGAATGACACGGCAGAAACAACACAACCTACGGAACAGGGAACAAACGACCAAACAAGTAAGATCAAAGGGTCACTGAATAACGTTCGGTTTTATTGTATAACAAAAAAAATGGTTTTCATGTATAGAGGATCGGAGCGTGGGAGACCACCAAAACCAAAAAACCAGCATGCAACCCGTAATTCAACATGTGTGTTTCAGTTGGATTAAATTTTAAAAAAATAAACAAACAACCAGAGTATCACATAATGACCGGATGATGTGATGATTTTGACAGAAGCTTAAAAAACCTATGAAAAACTTGGGCAACCAACACGTGTGTCGATTTTGTGGGGCAAAAATGTGGTTAGAAGAGAAATCGGGAAAAGCAACAGAAGTGCAATTTACAACGTCCATATGTTGCCGGGAAGAGAAAGTCATACTACCATTGATAAAAGAAACACCAAAACCGTTGAAACGATTGCTTAGTGGAACCAACCCAACATCAAGTACATCCAGGGAGAAGATAAGAATATACAATAGCTATTTTCATTTACATCCTTTGAGGCACGAATAGATAACAAAATTAACAAGAAGAGGGGACCATACACCTTCAATATATCTGGTCAAAATTACCATGTAATCGGATCACTGATACCAGAGGAAAGTGCCCCACGTAGATATGCTCAACTGTATTTCAGTGAGTCTGACACAGAACTGCAGAACAGAATGGGGTGTATGAATGTGATAAAATCGGACATCAACCCACACATTGTGAACATCCTAATAATAAGTATGCTGGATGAAACCTGCGTTGTTGCAAAAGTGTTTAGTTTGGCAAGGGATTGGAAAAGGAACAGAGCCACGCGATGTCTACATCCAGAGCAAAAAGGGCCCCCTAGCCGGATATCAGAAATACACCCATTATATATGTCACTACAATACTCATTACTATTTCCACATGATGAGGATGGGTTCCATATAAACATCCCGTATAATGCCAATTCTGGACCAAGACAAACAAAAAAGGGGAGTGATTACTATGAAAGAGTTCTACTCATACATAATGCAACATCGAGACTGTGAAGCAGACACATTGATAAGAGGCGGACGTTTGTACTACCAGTACATTGTGGACGCATACACTTCCATAGAAGAGTCCCGTTTGCGGTGGATTAACAGTAATCAAAGACAACTGAGATCAAAACTATACAACAACCTATGTGATGCTGTTACAAAGGGAGATACATACGCAAACGTAGTTGGACAAAGAATTGTTCTCCCTTAAAGTTACACAGGTGGACCAAGATACATGATACAAAATTACCAGGATGCAATGGCCTTATGTAGGACTTTTGGAAATCCATCACTATTCATCACATTTATAGCCAACCTAAATGGCCAGAAGCAAAGGAGAAACTACAAGACCTGGAAGGCCTTCATCCCAACAACATGCCCGATGTGATGACGCGTATATTAAAACGGAAACTTAGCCAACTAATGGATGATTTACGTAAAAAAAAGAAATCTTCGGGTAGACTAATGCAGGTAATACAAAAAAAACAGAGACATAAAACTCTTGAGTGTGTTTACATTTAAAATATTAACAAACTAATATTCTGCGTCCACAACCATATACACAATTGAGTCCAGAAACAAGGCCTACCACATGCACATATTCTCTTATGGCTGAAAGAAACAAGGAAAGAGAAAATAGGGAAAGAGATAGATGATTTCATTTGTGCTGAGCTTCCTTGCCAGAAAACATACCCAGAATGCCATAGACTTGTGGTGGAACATATGTTGCATGGACCATGCGGCCCGACAATCCAGACTCGCCTTGCATGAATGGGGGTGAATGCACAAAACACTTTCCAAAGACATACTACGCAAAGACAACGTTGGATGGTGATGGGTTCCTTGTTTACCGGCGGAAAAACAACGGGCATAGTGTCCTCAAAAGGAAGGTCAAGTTTGACAACCGTCATGTTGTTCCTTATAATCGGTACCTACTGATTAAGTACGGTTCCCACATAAATGTGGAAGTGCAACAATGTAAGAGCAATAACGTATTTATTCAAATATATTACAAAGGGACCAAATAGAGCAACTGCTATTTTTGTAGAGAATCACATGGGTCAAGATGGAGAAGTTTCAAGCCACCCAGTTGTCATTAATGAGATAAAATATTATCTAGAATGCAAATATATGTCCGCGTGTGAAGCTGCTTGGCGTATTTTCAACTTTGATATTCACTACAACCAACCACCGGTTATCCGGCTCACCTACCATTTGCCTGAACAGAACTCCATGACAATAGAAGACTCACAACAGCTGGGAAATCTGACTGGAAAGGACGGTATTAAAAAAACAATGTTCACAGAGTGGTTCACTCTAAACAATGTATATCTGAAGGCAAGACAATACATGTATGCAAAAATACCTAGAAAATACGTGTGGGGTGCCAGTGACAAAGTGTGGAGCACACGAGGACACCTAAATCCAATAGGGAGAATGGTGTATACACACCCATCGACTGGAGAGAGATACTACCTTCGAATGCTACTAAATGTAGTAAAGGGGCCGCTATCATATGAAGATATAAAAACGGTGAATGAGAGGATTAACAACACATTTAGAGAAGCATGTTATGCATGTGGGATGCTGAAAGAGGACAGAGAGTGGACAGATGCCATTCAGGAGGCAAGGTTACGGGCAACAAGAGCGCAACTTAGGAAGTGATGAGGCTAAAGTCGTAGTGCCAAATCAAAGAAATAAACTCTAAACACTAACTAGAGTATAGCAAGTAAGTAGAGGTCGAACCCAAGGGAATCAAAACACCAAATCAATGCAGTCAAGTGAAATATCAACTAGTGAACAACTAACAAGTAACCGGGGGGGTTTTGATTGTAAGGAACACAAAAGTAACAAGTATCAAGCAAAGAAGGTTTGGTTGTGAATATGATGAGAAGGGGTTTCACCTAGCAAGTATCCACATAACAGTCAATCAAGTTGATCATAGATTTATCTCAAGTTCTATTCAATCCTAGGGAATGTTCCTATTCCAATCTTTAATATATCAGCAGGCCAACCGGTCCTGATAATACTTATTATTCAACAATCAGGGAAACCTCTCAAGATTAGATGAAATAGCAGCAAAGGGCACAGGAATTATAAGGATGCATGCAATAACTTACAACCGTCAAGTATTAACATGCAATCAATTTTCTTTCATAAAAGCAATCAACTACCAGATCATGCAGATATGAATGCTACAATGACAAGGAATTCCACCGTATATTCCTAGTCTAGCAATAGAAAACTATCAATCAAACTAGGTGATCAAGCTAGCAAAACTAATAGAAATCAATAGATGAAGAACAAGAGAATTAATACAAACCCATAGGAAAAGAACAAGAGTTTAGAAATCTCACAACTTAATAACTGAAGGTTTCAACCGCTAGGTAAAACAATGGAGATTAGTTCCTGCTCATGGTTGCAGAACTAAATTGTCTGATGGAAAAGATGATAATGAACTAGGGTATATAAAGAGACTAACCCTAAAAATATATGGTAAAAGAAATATCCTAAAACTAATTAAGGAAAAAGGAAAAAAGGAAAGAAATAAAAGAAAAGGAAAGAAATAAATCTATCGTAAAAGCTTGCTTCCAAAGTGAGCTTCTTGCCTCATATGTATTTGATTACGGCTGCAGCTTCATATGTGGGCCCCATCTGCTTCTTCATTAAATGGGTTAGCAGATATCACGGCCCAACTTCTTGCTTTAAATCCACGGCCCGTCTTGCGCACGAAGGGGAATCCAACATAATACTCGCGATCGCGGATATTAATCCGCGGTCGCGGATATTAATCCGCGGTCGCGGATTTATTAAATATTCTCGGCTCCTCTCTGTTGCTCCACCGCGATCGCCGCTGATCCATGGTGATCGCCGTCGGTGATTTCTTCAACTCTTCAATATTCTTTGGTTCTGATCTTCAATTCTTCACTTCTTAATAAATATCTCAGAACATAACAATGGCTCGAAACACATATAATAATACTCCTAAACTAATGTAATAACCCCTAGTTACGCTATACAAAGTGCAGCGTATCAAATACTCCCATACTTAGACTTTTACTCGTCCCGAGTAACTTACAGAAAAAGCTACCCTTACAATAAAATGTTCAAAGTCTCAGGAAGTACAAAAATATCTCCTAGTGATTACATAACCAATAAGCTCCTCCAAAACACATAAAACCCAACAACAATAATCAAGAACAATGTGATAAAATAAGCATATACCCAGAACTACACCTTATTCCTCCAAGTGGCCTACCAGAATCCTCCTATACGCCAAGATGATAAAGATCCTAAAACACTCAAATTTTTTTTTTTTTTATAACACTCATCTTGCTTGGGCGCCCTTTCAGGTTTTCATCCCAGCCACTCAATAATTGTTCCAGGCTCACAAAACTCACATCACTCAAGACTTATTTTTGCCCCAGCCTAATGCCAGTCAAGCCACCTTCTTATTGCATAGATCTTGCTATCCAAGGATTTTGTATGCCTTTTTTCAATTTTTGTGGCTTTTTCATATATATAATAAGCTCATGCAGATACAACCAACACCCAAATAATTACATGTGAATACATTCTCCTCCCCCATACTTAAACATTGCATTGTCCTCAATGAAATGGAAGACATAATCACGAACCCAGGGAAAGAGACAGAAGACTCACATACAAGGTCGGATGACCTTCCTCCAATGAAACTCAAAGTGTGGTAGAATGAGAAACTAGATGAGCACTAAATGTAATCCAATAATTCATAGCTCATCTAAAGTAAAAGAAAGAATACCTCTAATGTAGAAAGTGACCCAAACAAACCAACTCCTTGCAAAGAACATGGTCACCAACAAGCTAAGCTCCAACGAATGTAGATCTAGAATGATAGTACCAATGAAACCAAACTTGATGTAATACAACTCCTTACTTTCTTTTCTCTCATATTTTTTTTTCTGCCCTCTATTTTTTTTAATCCGATATATTATTTTTTTCTCGGAATGATTTTCGGATTTTCGGTTTTTTTTTTTTTTTAATGGGAGAGAAGACTTACAACGAGATTGGCTACTGACTGTAGCTGACCCTAAGCTTCGGTGATTTCCTCCTGTCCATAGAAAAACTAAAAAATAAAATTAAACTGAACAAAAACAAATACAAACCTCGGGTTGCCTCCCGAGTAGCGCCTTATTTTATGTCGTGGCTCGACATGAAATTCAAGAGATTTAACTAACGCCATTTGGCTTTGTGAAAACCGTCTCTTGTCTGAATTCTCTCTTGAACCACTCATGGAACGCCTTGAATCTCGTCCCTCTTACCTTGACCACCTTGTCTTTAGCAATGAAGGTGGTTACATTCACTCTCTCCTCCTTGACCGTATCAGGCGGCTGTTTAAGCTCAATGTCAAGTGCCTGCACACTAGACATCAATGGTATCTCGCCTGGCGAGGTCAGTAATGGAGGGCGATTGCCCAAAGGATGTGAAGAGAGCTTACCTTTAGGCTCTGGCTTAGCCTGACACTCTGGCATATTAGTAGACAAAACAATATCTACTTTTGGGGGCTCTAAGATATTCTCTAAAACAGGTTGTAATTCATCCTTACAAGTAGGCTTAATCACATCAATAGCACATAGAGAATTCTTATCAATGAGATCCATGTCATAAATATTATATTCTACCTTATCCCCATCAAACTCCATAGAGAGAGTCCCACTATTAACATCAATTTTCGTTTGTGCTGTTTTCATAAAAGGTCTACCTAACAGTATAGGTGTGACATTATTAGCATGCTCCATATCTAACACAAAGAAATCAGCAGGAAAAATCAGATCACCAACCATAACAAGAAAATCCTCAACAACCCCTTTTGGGTATACAGTAGACCTATCAGCAAGTTGAATAACAATTCCTGTTTTATGCAAAGGTCCTAAGCCTAGTGATTCATACAAAGAGTAAGGCAAAACATTGATTGATGCACCTAAATCTAGTATGGCTTTCTCAAATTTAGTTTCACCAATCACACATGGAATGCTAAATATGACTGGATCACCACATTTCTTAGGCATGCGTTTTTGAAACACTGCAGAAACTTGTTCACTTATTTCAACTTTCTTCTTTCCTTTCAGTTTTTGATTTCTTTTGATAGTGCAAACTTCTTTCAAAAACTTAGCAAATCTAGGAATACTCTTAACAAGTTTGAGCAAAGGAATGTTTACCTCACACCTACTAAAGGTTTCGAAGATTTCGTTGTCGTTCTCCAGCCTTCGAGTATCCTTCAATGCCTCAGGAAAGGGGGCTACAGGCTTCTGAGAGAACAGAGGGGGAAAATTCGGGCGAACATAATCGTCAATGTACTCTGGGGACTCTTGGCGATCGCCATCAACTCTCGGCGATCGCGGTCGCGAATAATCTTTCATCTCAGCTTCTGGAATGGAATGGCGATCGCCATTGCCATATGGTGATCGCGGTCGCGATGCAGATCTTGTTTTGCTCTCTGTAATCTCATGGCGATCGCCACTCAGATCTGGCGATCGCGGTTTTGGCACAGAACAGTCATTTAAAGTTTTTCCGCTCCTCAGGAACATTGCACTGACGTTTTCTCTCGGGTTTCTTACCGGTTCCCTGGCCTCTAATTTACTCACAGTTTGAGCAATCTGTCCTAACTGATTTTCAAGATTTTGGATGCTTGATTCCGTTATAGCATTTTGTTGCATCACAGTCTGAGCTAAGGACTTGATCATATCTTCAACAGTCATAGAATTCTGAGGTCTAGGTTGCTGATAATTAATATTATGAGAATCATACATTGGCCTTGGTTGCCATCCACCAATAGCGTTTACCTCAGCATTCGGCTCTTGGAGTTGTTGACCACCACTTTGCAGCATAAAAGCCTTCATCATATCTTTCAGTTCATTCATATCACTTTGAATTTTAGCGGGATCAAGTGAACTTACTGACTGTGTTCTTTGCCTGCTACCAAACTGCCTTGAGCTCTCAGCTAATTCCTCAAACATTTCAGTAGCCTGAGGTATAGTCAATCTTAAAAAGTTACCTCCACAGGATGCATTCACCATTCGACGATCCTCATCAATCAGGCCACTAAACAAGTACATAAGGAGATCTTGGTCAGTATAACTATGGAATGGGCAGCTTGAGCAAAGCTTCTTGAATCTCTCATAATATTCATAGAGACTCTCAGTTGAGTGTTGTTGAAGATTCGTGATTTCCTTCTTTAAGCTGCTAAGTTTTGTAGCTGGAAAATATTTCTCTAAAAAGACCTTTTTCATTTTAGCCCATGTATCAATACTCCCTGGAGCTTGATAATAGAGCCAATCATTCGCAGCATCTTTCAGAGTAAATCCAAAAGCTCTCAGCATGACCTGCTCCTCAGTAACACCTCTTGGCTTCATACTAGAACATATGGCATGGAATTGAGCCAAGTGTTTGTTGGGATCTTCTCCCGCTAAGCCATGGAAGTGTGGAAGCTCATGAATTAAACCAGCTTTTAATTCAAAATTCACACCTTCTTCAATCTCAGGAAACCTCACTCCCAAAGGTTGTTGGTTTAAGTCTGGGGCAGTGAGTTGCCTCATAGTAGGCAATGGCGGTCCATGTCGATCACCCATCTCGTTCTCTTGGTTCAGAGCTGCTCTTTGGTTCCGAAGGAACGTCCTTTCAATCTCTGGGTCAAAGGAAACAAGAGATGAATCAGTAGCACGGGTCTGAACCATAAAGGTTCACACCAAACAGTTGATAATTTCACAATTAGCACAAAATTGGAATAATTCAATTCCCCGGCAACGGCGCCAAATTTGATGAGGCTAAAGTTGTAGTGCCAAATCAAAGAAATAAACTCTAAACACTAACTAGAGTATAGCAAGTAAGTAGAGGTCGAACCCAAGGGAATCAAAACACCAAATCAATGCAGTCAAGTGAAATATCAACTAGTGAACAACTAACAAGTAACCGGGGGGGTTTTGATTGTAAGGAACACAAAAGTAACAAGTATCAAGCAAAGAAGGTTTGGTTGTGAATATGATGAGAAGGGGTTTCACCTAGCAAGTATCCACACAACAGTCAATCAAGTTGATCATAGATTTATCTCAAGTTCTATTCAATCCTAGGGAATGTTCCTATTCCAATCTTTAATATATCAGCAAGCCAACCGGTCCTGATAATACTTACTATTCAACAATCAGGGAAACCTCTCAAGATTAGATGAAATAGCAGCAAAGGGCACATGAATTATAAGGATGCATGCAATAACTTACAACCGTCAAGTATTAACATGCAATCAATTCTCTTTCATAAAAGCAATCAACTATCAGATCATGCAGATATGAATGCTACAATGACAAGGAATTCCACCGTATATTCCTAGTCTAGCAATAGAAAACTATCAATCAAACTAGGTGATCAAGCTAGCAAAACTAATAGAAATCAATAGATGAAGAACAAGAGAATTAATACAAACCCATTGGAAAAGAACAAGAGTTTAGAAATCTCACAACTTAATAACTGAAGGTTTCAACCGCTAGGTAAAACAATGGAGATTAGTTCCTGCTCATGGTTGCAGAACTAAATTGTCTGATGGAAAAGATGATAATGAACTAGGGTATATAAAGAGACTAACCCTAAAAATATATGGTAAAAGAAATATCCTAAAACTAATTAAGGAAAAAGGAAAAAAGGAAAGAAATAAAAGAAAAGGAAAGAAATAAATCTATCGTAAAAGCTTGCTTCCAAAGTGAGCTGCTTGCCTCATATGTATTTGATTACGGCTGCAGCTTCATATGTGGGCCCCATCTGCTTCTTCATTAAATGGGTTAGCAGATATCACGGCCCAACTTCTTGCTTTAAATCCACGGCCCGTCTTGCGCACGAAGGGTAATCCAACATAATACCCGCGATCGCGGATATTAATCCGCGGTCGCGGATTTATTAAATATTCTCGGCTCTTCTCTGTTGCTCCACCGCGATCGCCGCTGATCCATGGTGATCGTCGTCGGTGATTTCTTCAACTCTTCAATATTCTTTGGTTCTGATCTTCAATTCTTCACTTCTTAATAAATATCTCAGAACATAACAATGGCTCGAAACACATATAATAATACTCCTAAACTAATGTAATAACCCCTAGTTACGCTATACAAAGTGCAGCGTATCAGGAAGCTATTTGTCACAATTCTCATCTTCTCCGACGTAGCCAGCCCTCGGTAAACTGGGAGGTAGGTCCAACCAATTTGGAGAGAATCAATAGATTCATTTTCGGGAGCGATTCACCCTTCCCTATCAGAGGACATACAGTATATGAAAAGAAAAGAGTTCCAGTATCAACAACTTGAGCTAAACGAAACTCAAGTACGGAATTACTGCCTGGTGAGCATAGAAGACATCCTATCTAAAAATGAGAGATCATTAGATGATTATCCAAATATACCAAAACCAGACTCGACTTTGCTTCAGCCATTAGAAAATAGGTTGCTTCGTGAGGAGCTATCTTACAATTGCTGTGAAATGAATCAGCCGCATGAGACGTTATACATCCAGCTAAACGCTCAACAGCTTCACATATATGCTAAGGTGATGCACGCGGTAACCCATAGAACATATGAGTTTTTCTTTATCTACAGCGCAAGAGGTACGGGAAAAACATTCCTGTACAAGACAATAATGTCTCAAATACGTTCAAAAGGAGATATTGTCTTCGCAGTTGCATCCCCGGGTAAACAAAGACCATTAATAAACAACGCAAAAAACTCAATTAAAATTAACTAGATTAATACAAAGTGACATTGATGTGCAGAAATAGTGTCACTTCTTTTACAAGGAGGAAGAACAACTCATAGCAGGTTCCTCATACCAATCGAGCTACTTGACAACAACACATGTGGAATCAAACAAAATACATACCTAGCTCAATTATTGCATGAGGTGAAGCTGATTATATGGGATGAGGCACCAATGATGCATAGACATGCGTTCGAGGCCTTGAACAGAACTTTACATGATATTTTGGGATTGAAGGATGAACGCAAAAGAGATAAACTCTTTGGAGGAGTAATTGTAGTTCTAGGGGGAGATTTCAGACAAATCCTATTCGTTATCACAAAGGGAAAACGACAAGACATTGTTGAGGCTTCAATTAACAACTCAGCATTGTGGGACGAATGTCAACTATTTATGTTACGCAAAAATATGTGCGTCAACACTCTGAACGAAGGTGGTAAAATAGACTTTGAACGACAACAGTTCACTGAATGGATAAAAAAAATAGGAGATGGAAATGCACCAGCCATAGCCTTGCAAGATGAGGAAAATATTCATTCTTCAACCAAGCTTAAATCCAATTGAGCAACTACTAGACACAGTCTCCCCCGATTATCATATTAAAGGAAAAAATCCGTCATACTTATAGGACCGTGCTATACTGACACCTTTGAATGAGGATGCAGATCAAATAAATGACTATATGTTCAAAAAGATCAAAGGCCTAATGAAGACTTACAAAAGTGTGGACGACATATGCATGGCGTCCACCGATGTCGCTGAACAAGAACACATGTTCCCACAGGAGTTCTTAAACCCTCTTGATTTCCCAGTACCATTTAAATATTTTCAGAAAAATTAATCATTTGCCTAAAAAGAATAATCGTGTCGTTAGCAAACGGCTTACATAAACTTATGAAAAAGACCTAACACATTGTAAACTTAATAACACGAATCCCTCCACATGTCCTGCATCTAAAGGTCGGCCTACCGGTAATGCTCCTAAGAAATGTAAATCCAAGCCAAGGTTTGTGTAATGAGACTCGTCTGCTATAACCAAATTAGGCTCTTGGGTTGTAGAAGCTCTTATCATAACAGGCACTTGCGTTGGAAAAAAGGTATTGTTACCCAAAATTACCTTATCATCAACCTAGAGTAAATGGCCATTCGTAATGAAGCGGCGATAGTTTCCCCTAAAGTCATGCTTTGCAATGAAAATCAATAAGAGACAGGGTCAGTCACTGAAGAATGTGGGAATGTATCTACCCAAACCAGTCTTCTGCCATGGTGATACGCTGCACTTTGTATAGCATAACTAGGGATTATTACATTAGTTTAGGAGTATTATCATATGTGTTTCGAGTCATTATTATGTTCTGAGATATTTCTTAAGAAGTGAAGAAATGGAGATCAAAACCGAAGAAGATTGAAGACTTGAAGAATGAAGAAGCTTCTGCGACGCCAACCGCGATCGCCACTACCATCCAGGCAATCGCCATCATTCAACAAAATCCATTCGAGAAGAAATCAGCGACCGCGATCGCCATGACTCTACGGCGATCGCCATGGGGCGACAGAGACCAAGACCGAGCTTTACATGAAGACCGCGATCGCCAGGCATCTATGGCGATTGCCACAACAAGGCCGAAGACATTCCGAACTTTCCTTATTTTCCTTTGTTTGTTTTATTTTTTTTTCCTTATTTTATTATTTCGTTTAGGATATATCTTTTACCATTTTATTCTAGGTTTGGACTCTTTATATACCCTAGCAACCTTTTCATCTTATCATCATCTTTTCCATCAGACAATTTAGTTTTGCAACCATGAGCATGAACTAATCTCCATTGTTTTACTTAGCGGTTGAAACCTTCAGTTATTAAGTTGTGAGATTTCTAAACTCTTGTTCTTTTCCTATGGGTTTGTATTAATTCTCTTGTTCTTCATCTATTGATTTCTATTAGTTTTGCTAGCTTGATCACCTAGTTTGATTGATAGTTTTCTATTGCTAGACTAGGAATATACGGTGGAATTCCTTGTCATTGTAGCACTCATATCTGCATGATCTGGTAGTTGATTGCTTTTATGAAAGAGAATTGATTGCATGTTAATACTTGACGGTTGTAAGTTATTGCATGCATCCTTATGATTCTTGTGCCCTTTGCCGCTATTTCATCTAATCTTGAGAGGTTTCCCTGATTGCTGAATAGTAAGTATTATCAGGACCGGTTGACCTGCTGATATATTAAAGATTGGAATAGGAACATTCCCTAGGATTGAATAGAACTTGAGATAAATCTATGATCAACTTGATTGACTGTTGTGTGGATACTTGCTAGGTGAAACCCCTTCTCATCATATTCTCACCCAAACTTCATCTGCTTGTTACTGGTTACTTGTGTGTTCTTGCAATCAAACCCCCCCCCCCCCCTTGGTTACTTGTTACTAGTTGATATTTCACTTGACTGCATTGATTTGGTGTTTTGATTCCCTTGGGTTCGACCTCTACTTACTTGCTATACTCTAGTTAGTGTTTAGGGTTTTCTTTGATTTGGCACTACGACTTTAGCCTCATCAAATTTGGCGCCGTTGCCGGGGAATTGAAATTTTTCTGATTCTGTGTTAATTGTGAAATTATCAACTGTTTGGTGTGAACCTTTATGGTTCAGACCCGTGCTACTGATTCATCTCTTGTTTCCTTTGACCCAGAGATTGAAAGGACGTTCCTTCGGAACCAAAGAGCAGCTCTGAACCAAGAGAACGAGATGGGTGATGGACATGGACCGCCATTCCCTACTATGAAGCAACTCACTACCCCAGACTTAAACCAACAACCTTTGGCAGTGAGGTTTCCTGAGATTGAAGAAGGTGTGAACTTTGAAATAAAAGCTGGTTTAATTCATGAGCTACCACACTTCCATGGGTTAGCAGGAGAAGATCCCAACAAACACTTGGCTCAATTCCATGCCATATGTTCTAGTATGAAGCCAAGAGGTGTTACTGAGGAGCAGGTCATGCTGAGAGCTTTCGTATTTACTCTGAAAGACGCTGCGAATGATTGGCTCTATTATCAAGCTCCATGGAGTATTGATACATGGGCTAAGATGAAAAAAGTCTTTTTAGAGAAATATTTTCCAGCTACAAAACTGAGCAGCTTGAAGAAGGAGATCACGAATCTTCAACAACACTCAACTGAGAGTCTCTATGAATATTATGAGAGATTCAAGAAGCTTTGCTCAAGCTGCCCATTCCATAGTTATACTGACTAAGATCTCCTTATGTACTTATTTAGTGGCCTGATTAATGAGGATCGTCGTATGGTGAATGCATCATGTGGAGGTAACTTTTTAAGATTGACTATACCTCAGGCTACTGAAATGTTTGAGGAATTAGCTGAGAGCTCAAGGCAGTTTGGTAGCAGGCAAAGAACACAGTCAGTAAGTTCACTTGATCCCGCTAAAATTCAAAGTGACATGAATGAACTGAAAGATATGATGAAGTCTTTTATGCTGCAAAGTGGTGGTCAACAACACGTGAGAGCTTGTGGGGTATGCACACTTACAGGGCATCTTACTGATGAGTGCCCACAACTCCAAGAGCCGAATGCTGAGGTAAATGCTGCAGGAGGATGGCAACCTAGGCCTAGATTTGATCCTTATGCTAATCATTATAATCCAGGTTCAAGGAATCATCCTAACATGAGGTGGGATAATCAGAATAATGTTCAAAACCCTCAAGTATTGCAAAATCACCAAAATTAGCCTAGACCTCAAAACTCTCTGACTGTTGAAGATATGATCAAGTCCTTAGCTCAGACTGTGATGCAACAAAACGCTAAGACGGAATCAAGCATCCAAAATCCTGAAAATCAGTTGGGACAGATTGCTCAAGCTGTGAGTAAATTAGAGGCCAGGGAACTGGTAAGAAACCCGAGAGAGAACGTCAGTGCAGTGTTCTTGAGGAGCGGAAAAACGTTAAATGACTGTTCTGTGCCAAAACCGCGATCGCCAGATCTGAGTGGCGATCGCCATGAGATTACAGAGAGCAAAACAGGATCTGCATCCCGACCGCGTTCGCCATGCCACTCCAGAAGCTGCATCAGATTTCGACAACAATCCGCGACCGCGGATTGATACCCGCGATCACGGGTCTTCTGCAGAAACATACTTCTCTCGGCCGCGAACGCCAAGAGCTGATGGCGATCGCCAAGAGACCCCTGAGTACATTGATGATTATGTTCGCCCGAATTTTCCACCTCTATTCTCTCAAAAGCATGTTGCTCCCTTTCCTGAGGCGCTGAAGGATACTCGAAGACTGGATGACGACAAAGAGATCATCGAAACCTTTAGTAGGTGTGAGGTAAACATTCCTTTGCTCAAACTTGTTAAGAGTATTCCTAGATTTGCTAAGTTTTTAAAAGAATTTTGCACTATCAAGAGAAATCAAAAACTTAAAGGAAAGAAGAAAGTTGAAATAAGTGAACAAGTTTCTGCTGTGTTTCAAAAACGCATGCCTAAGAAATGTGGTGATCCGGGCATATTTAGCATTCCATGTGTGATTGGTGAAACTAAATTTGACAAAGCCATGCTAGATTTAGGTGCATCAATCAATGTTTTGCCCTACTCTTTGTATGAATCACTAGGCTTAGGACCCTTGCATAAAACAGGAACTGTTATTCAACTTGCTGATAGGTCTATTGTATACCCGAAAGGGGTTGTTGAGGATGTTCTTGTTATGGTTGGTGATCTGATTTTTCCTGCTGATTTCTTTGTGTTGGATATGGAGCATGCTAATAATGTCACACCTATACTGTTAGGTAGACCTTTCATGAAAACAGCACAAACAAAAATTGATGTTAATAGTGGGACTCTCTCTATGGAGTTTGATGGGGGATAAGGTGGAGTATAATATTTATGACATGGATCCCATTGATAAGAATTCTCTATGTGCTATTGATGTGATTAAGCCTACTTGTAAGGATGAATTGCAACCTGTTTTAGAGAATCTCTTAGAGCCCCTAAAATTAGATATTGTTTTGTCTACTAATATGCAGGAGTGTCAGGCAAAGGTAGAGCCTAAAGTTAATCTCTCTTCACATCCTTTGGGCAATCTCCCTTCATTACTGACCTCGTCAGGCGACATACCATTGATGTCTAGTGTGCAAGCACTTGACATTGAGCTTAAACAACCGCCTGATACGGTCAAGGAGGAGAAAGTGAATGAAACCACCTTCATTGCTAAAGACAAGGTGGTCAAGGTAAGAGGGACGAGATTCAAGGCGTTCCATGAGTGGTTCAAGAGAGAATTCAGACAAGAGACTGTTTTTACAAAGCCAAATGACGTTAGTTAAATCTCTTGAGTTTCATGTCGAGTCACGACATAAAATAAGGCTCTACTCGGGAGGCAACCCGAGGTTTGAGTTTGTTTTTATTTGTTTTTGTTCGGTTTAATTTTCTTTTTAGTTTTTCTATGGACAGGAGGAAATCACCGAAGCTTAGGGTCAACTACAGTCAGTAGCCAATCTCGTTGTAAGTCTTCTCTCCCGCCAAAAAAAAAATGCAGAAAAAAAAAATGAGAGAAAAGAAAGTAAGGAGTTGTATTACATCAAGTTTGGTTTCATTAGTACTATCATTCTAGATCTACATTCGCTGGAGCTTAGCTTGTTGGTGACCATGTTCTTTGCAAGGAGTTGATTTGTTTTGGTCACCTTCTACATTGGAGGTATTCTTTCTTTTGCTTTAGATGAGCTATGCATTATTGGATTACATTTAGTGCTCATCTAGTTTCTCATTCTACCACACTTTGAGTTCTATTGGAGGAAGATCATCCGACCTTGTATGTGAGTCTTCTGTCTCCTTCCCTGGGTTCATTTTTCTGTCTTCCATTTCATTAAGGACAATGCAATGTTTAAGTATGGGGGAGGAGAATGTATTCACATGTCTTTATTTGTTGTTGGTTGTATCTGCATGAGCTTATTGAATATATATTGTATGAAAAAGCCACAAAAATTGAAAAAAGGCATACAAACCTTAGATAGCAAGATCTATGCAATAAGAAGGTGGCTTGACCGGCATTAGGCTGGGGCAAAAATAAGTCTTGAGTGATGTGAGTTTTGTGAGCCTGGAACAATTATTGAGTGGTTGGGATGAAAACCCGAAAGGGCGCCCAAGCAAGATGAGTGTTATAAAAAAAAATGAGTGTTTTAGGATCTTTATCATCTTGGCGTATGGAGACATAAGAAGGAGATGCATAGGAGGATTCGGGTAGGCCACTTGGAGGAATAAGGTGTAGTTCTGGGTATGTGCTTATTTTATCACATTGTTCTTGATTGTTGTTGTTGTGTGTTGGAGGAGTTTATTGGTTATGTAATCACTAGGAGATATTCTTGTACTTCCTGAGGCTTTGAGTATTTTATTGTATGGGTAGCTTTTCTGTAAGTTACTCGGGACGAGTAAAAGTCTAAGTATGGGGCTATTTGATACGCTGCACTTTGTATAGCGTAACTAGGGATTATTACATTAGTTTAGGAGTATTATCATATGTGTTTCGAGTCATTATTATGTTCTGAGATATTTATTAAGAAGTGAAGAAATGGAGATCAGAACCGAAGAAGATTGAAGACTTGAAGAATGAAGAAGCTTCTGCGACGCCAACTGCGATCGCCACTACCATCCAGGCGATCGCCATCATTCAACAGAAGCCATTCGAGAAGAAATCAGCGACCGCGATCGCCATGACTCTACGGCGATCGCCATGGGGCGACAGAGACCAAGACCGAGCTTTACATGAAGACTGCGGTCGCTAGGCATCTATGGCGATCGCCACAACAAGGTCGAAGACATTCCGAACTTTCCTTATTTTCCTTTGTTTGTTTTATTTCTTTTTTCTTATTTTATTATTTCGTTTAGGATATATTTTTTACCATTTTATTCTAGGGTTGAACTCTTTATATACCCTAGCAACCTTTTCATCTTATCATCATCTTTTCCATCAGACAATTTAGTTTTGCAACCATGAGCATGAACTAATCTCCATTGTTTTACTTAGCGGTTGAAACCTTCAGTTATTAAGTTGTGAGATTTCTAAACTCTTGTTCTTTTCCTATGGGTTTGTATTAATTCTCTTGTTCTTCATCTATTGATTTCTATTAGTTTTCCTAGCTTGATCACCTAGTTTGATTGATAGTTTTCTATTGCTACACTAGGAATATACGGTGGAATTCCTTGTCATTGTAGCACTCATATCTGCATGATCTGGTAGTTGATTTCTTTTATGAAAGAGAATTGATTGCATGTTAATACTTGACGGTTGTAAGTTATTGCATGCATCCTTATGATTCATGTGCCCTTTGCTGCTATTTCATCTAATCTTGAGAGGTTTCCCTGATTGCTGAATAGTAAGTATTATCAGGACCGGTTGACCTGCTGATATATTAAAGATTGGAATAGGAACATTCCCTAGGATTGAATAGAACTTGAGATAAATCTATGATCAACTTGATTGACTGTTGTGTGGATACTTGCTAGGTGAAACCCCTTCTCATCATATTCTCACCCAAACTTCATCTGCTTGTTACTGGTTACTTGTGTGTTCTTGCAATCAACCCCCCCCCCCCCCCCTTTGGTTACTTGTGCACTAGTTGATATTTCACTTGACTGCATTGATTTGGTGTTTTGATTCCCTTGGGTTCGACCTCTACTTACTTGCTTCCCTTCATGATCCTAATGCTGAGGTAAACGATGTTGGTGGATGGCAACCAAGGCCAAGGTATGACTCTTCTAATATTAATTATCAGCAACCTAGACCTCAGAATTCTATGACTGCTGAAGATATGATCAAGTCCTTAGCTCAGACTGTGATGCAACAAAACGCTAAGACGAAATCAAGCATCCAAAATCTTGAAAATCAGTTAGGACAGATTGCTCAAGCTATGAGTAAATTACAGGCCAGGGAACCGATAAGAAACCCTAGAGAGAACGTCAGTGCAGTGTTCTTGAGGAGCGGAAAAACTTATGACGACTGTTCTGTGCCAAAACCGTGATCGCCAGATCTGAGTAGCGATCGCCATGAGATTACAGAGAGCAAAACAGGATCTACATCCCGACCGCGATCGCCATATGGCAATGGCGATCGCCATGCCATTCCAGAAGCTGAGGTGCAAAATTATCCGCGACCGCGATCGCCAAGAGTTGATGGCGATCGCCTGGAGACCCCTGAGTACATTGATGATTATGTTCGCCTGAATTTTCCACCTCTATTTTCTCAGAAGCCTATAGCCCCCTTTCCTGAGGCGTTGAAGGATACCCGGAGGCTGGATAACGACAACGAAATCTTCGAAACCTTTAGTAGGTGTGAGGTAAACATTCCCTTGCTCAAACTTGTTAAGAGTATTCCTAGATTTGCTATGTTTTTGAAAGAAGTTTGCACTATTAAAAGAAATCAAAAACTGAAAGGAAATAAAAAAGTTGAAGTAAGTGAACAAGTTTCTACAGTGTTTCAAAAACGCATGCCTAAGAAATGTGGTGATCCAGGCATATTTAGCATTCCATGTGTGGTTGGTGAAACTAAATTTGACAAAGCCATGCTAGATTTAGGTGCATCAATCAATGTTTTGCCTTACTCTTTGTATGAATCACTAGGCTTAGGACCCTTGCATTAAATAGGAACTCTTATTCAACTTGCGGATAGGTCTACTGTATACCCAAAAGGGGTTGTTGAGGATGTTCTTGTTATGGTTGGTGATCTGATTTTTCCTACTGATTTCTTTGTGTTAGATATGGAGCATGCTAATAATGTCACACCTATACTGTTAGGTAGAACTTTCATGAAAACTGCACAAACGAAAATTGATGTTAATAGTGGGACTCTCTCTATGGAGTTTGATGGGGATAAGGTAGAATATAATATATATGATATGGATCCCATTGATAAGAATTCTCTATGTGCTATTGATGTGATTAAGCCTACTTGTAAGGATGAATTGCAACTTGTTTTAGAGAATCTCTTAGAACCCCCCAAAGTAGATATTGTTTTGTCTACTAATATGCAGGAGTGTCCAGCTAAGCTAGAGCCTAAAGGTAAGCTTTCTCCACATCCTTTGGGAAATCGCCCCCCATTACTGACCTCGCCAGGCGAGATATCATTGATGTCTAGTGTGCAGGCACTTGACATTGAGCTTAAACAGCCGCCTGATACGGTCAAGGAGGAGAAAGTGAATGAAACCACCTTCATTGCTAAAGACAAGGTGGTCAAGGTAAGAGGGACGAGATTCAAGGCGTTCCATGAGTGGTTCAAGAGAGAATTCAGACAAGAGACGGTTTTCACAAAGCCAAATGGCGTTAGTTAAATCTCTTGAGTTTCATGTCGAGCCATGACATAAAATAAGGCGCTACTCGGGAGGCAACCCGATGTTTGAGTTTGTTTTTATTTGTTATTGTTCGGTTTAATTTTATTTTTAGTTTTTCTATGGACAGGAGGAAATCACCGAAGCTTAGGGTCAGCTACAGGCAGTAGCCAATCTCGCTGTAAGTCTTCTCTCCCGTCAAAAACAAATAAAAAAAAATATGAGAGAAAAGAAAGTAAGGAGTTGTATTACATCAAGTTTGGTTTCATCAGTACTATCATTCTAGATCTACATTCGCTGGAGCTTAGCTTGTTGGTGACCATGTTCTTTGCAAGGAGTTGATTTATTTGGGTCACTTTCTACATTGGAGGTATTCTTTCTTTTGTTTTAGATGAGTTGTTCTTTATTGGATTACATTTAGTTTTCATCTAGTTTCTCATTCTACCACACTTTGAGTTTTATTGGAGGAAGGTCATCCGACCTTGTATGTGAGTCTTCTGTTTTCCTTCCCTGGGTTCGTTTTTATGTCTTCCATTTCATTGAGGACAATGCAATGTTTAAGTATGGGGGAGGAGAATGTATTCACATGTATTTATTTGGGTGTTGGTTGTATCTGCATGAATTTATTGAATATATTGTATGAAAAAAACACAAAAATTGAAAAAAGACATAAAAAATCCTTGGATAGCAAGATCTATGCAATAAGAAGGTGGCTTGACCGGCATTTGGCTGGGGCAAAAATAAGTCTTGAGAGATGTGAGTTTGTGAGCCTGGAACAATTATTGAGTGGTTGGGATGAAAACCCGAAAGGGCGCCCAAGCAAGATGAGTGTTATAAATAAAAAAAATTGAGTGTTTTAGGATTATTATCATCTTGGCGTTATGCAGACATAAGAAGGAGGCGTATATGAGGATTCGGGTAGGCCACTTGGAGGAATAAGGTGTAGTTCTGGCTATGTGCTTATTTTATCACATTGTTCTTGATGTTGGGTTTTGTGTGTTTTGGAGGAGTTTATTGGTTATGTAATCACTAGGAGATATTCTTGTACTTCCTGAGGCTTTGAGCATTTTATTGTATGGGTAGCTTTTCTGTAAGTTACTCGGGACGAGTAAAAGTCTAAGTATGGGGGTATTTGATACGCTGCACTTTGTATAGCATAACTAGGGATTATTACATTAGTTTCAGAGTATTATTATATGTGTTTCGAGTCATTATTATGTTTTGAGATATTTATTAAGAAGTGAAAAAATTGAGATCAGAACCGAAGAAGATTGAAGACTTGAAGAAATCATCGACGGCGATCGCCATAGACCAGCGGCGATCGCGGTGGAGTTCACTCAGATTGCATGTGGGCTGATTTAGAGGAAGCTGGAGCAGATTGGGCCGTGCAAGCTGGGCCTGAATTTTGGGCCACTCGTGAGCTTTGCAGTGATGTTGGCCAAATTTGTGGAAGCACATCTGCAAAGATTCAATCAAATTGTGGGCCCAAGTTTGGAAGCAGCACGTGGGACTTTTTAAAGCAAGCAGCTGCACAAATTACTCCACCACTTTGCTACGTTATTTTATTGTCTTTTGCCTTATTTTCCTTGTTTTGTTTTATCTCTTTCCTTTTATTAATTAGTTTTAGGATTTATCTTTTACCATATATTTTTAGGGTTAGTCTCTATTTAAGAACCCTAGTTCTTTCTATCTTTTCTATCATCCTTTCCATCAGACAATTTAGTTCTGCAACCATGAGCAGGAACTAATCTCCATTGTTTTACTTAGTGGTTGAAACCTTCAGTTATTAAGTTGTGAGATTTCTAAACTCTTGTTCTTTTCCTATGGGTTTGTATTAATTCTCTTGTTCTTCATCTATTGATTTCTATTAGTTTTGCTAGCTTGATCACCTAGTTTGATTGATAGTTTTCTATTGCTAGACTAGGAATATACGGTGGAATTCCTTGTCAGTGTAGCACTCATATCTGCATGATCTGGTAGTTGATTGCTTCTATGAAAGAGAATTGATTGCATGTTAATACTTGACGGTTGTAAGTTATTGCATGCATCCTTATGATTCTTGTGCCCTTTGCTGCTATTTCATCTAATCTTGAGAGGTTTCCCTGATTGTTGAATAGTAAGTATTATCAGGATCGGTTGGCCTGCTAATATATTAAAGATTGGAATAGGAACATTCCCTAGGATTGATAAGAACTTGAAATAAATCTATGATCAACTTGATTGACTGTTGTGTGGATACTTGCTAGGTGAAACCCCTTCTCATCATATTCACAACCAAACCTTCTTTACTTGATACTTGTTACTTTTGTGTTCCATACAATCAACCCCCCCCCCCCCTTGGTTACTTGTTACTTGTTCGTTAGTTGGTATTTCACTTGACTGCATTGATTTGGTGTTTTGATTCCCTTGGGTTCGACCTCTACTTACTTGTTATACTCTAGTTAGTGTTTAGGGTTTTCTTTGATTTGGCACTACGACTTTAGCCTCATCAGTGACAACACAGAGAGACATGAAAACCATGACATCAACCTCCGATATAACGATTCATGCTATGTAAGGGTGCATGTGACACACCCATTGTACATGTCACTCCAGTACCCGTTGTTGTTCCCGTATGGAGACGACAGATACAACACAAGGTCAAGTTATAAGGAAAAAAAGGAGTGCTCCAGACTCAGCAGAAAAAGTTGAACATAAGGCAATACTACTCAGCCAGGCTACAACAGAGAACTGGGGAAGGAACTTCACTCATAGAAGGAGGACTACTATACCATCAGTACATAATTGATGCATACATTTCCATTGAAACACAGCAGATGACATGGATAAAGAGAAACCGACAAATCATACGAGAACAAATGTACAACAATGAATATGACAACATAACTAGACACGCCAAGGACAAAAGAACATTAGCCGCAAGGGTAATTCTACCGCTCACTTTCGACGGAGGGGTTACATGGACGCAACAGCTATTTGTGTGAAATATGGCACCCTACAATATCAATCACCTTTTCTGCTAATAAAGATTGGGCAGAGATATACGATTACATTGCTGACATACCAAAACAAACAACAGATGAAAGACCTGAAGTATTGGTGAAGTTGTTCAAGATAAAACTAGACCAGTTGATAGAAGACCTCAAAACAAATCCTAACATAGGGGACACAATCGCGTGTGAGTTCGAAAGCAAAACACATTACTGCATACTGTATATTTTTTTATAAAAAAATTAACCAGTTTGATTTTTCACCAGGTATGGAGACAATACAATTCAACACAGTGGGCATCCCAGAAGCATGAATACTAATGTGGCTGGAAAAAAACGGTGGATAAAATATAAAAGAATATTGATGGAAAAATACAACACTGAGATCAGTTTTGAGTGTGACAGTAATTCAAAGACAAATGAGATGGGAAATGTTGCAAATATCATAAATCTGATCCAGAACAATGAGTCGCCAAAAGATACATACAAATGTCACGAACCAAGGATGGATGAAATAACAACATACTTACAATCAAGGAAACTGTTTGCAACAGAGGCATCCCTATGCATATACGGAATCAAAGCACACAAATGCACCCCAAAAGTGATAAGGGTGTAACTCCACATCCAAACCAATACAGATGTTGACCCCACACGTGACGGAACGAAATATGCCATAATGCACCAAAATACAACACAACTATCCATGTTCACTTCCTGGCTAGAACTGAACAAAACCACACCAGCAACAAGAAGGTACACATACAGTGAAACACCAAATCACTACAAACGGAATGAAATTTCGAAAACATGGGAAGCAGAAGAGACCCCTAACATAGTTGGAAGAATACTCAGCGTCAACAAGGCAAACAGGGAAGAGTATTATCTACGCATGCTTCTGAATATAGTAAGAGGGCCGACATCATTTGAGGACATAAAAACAGTGGACGAAAATACAATTTGGGAGCTACGGGGACACATGCAAAGAGATGGGAATTCTGGAATATGACGAGGGAGTAGGGTATAGCAAAAATGAATAGACCTGTTGGATACACGACGATCACATAGCTGAAATGGCAACAGTTTTAGAAGCAACACAACAGGAATACATTAGAAAACAAGAAGAATAAAAATCAAGGACAAACACTTTGACAGATGACCTAGCGTCATACTAAATGCGACATAATTAGGTAAGGATAGTTGTTTTTGAATATTAAATATTCAAAAAGGGAAAAAAACATAACCGCAAATTAAAACAACAAAACAACTACCACTAACACAATATTACCAATGCTTCAATTGCAGGGGGGGATAAATCTCAAAGGGAAACACAGGTGATAATGACGCAAAAAGCCAGCAAAAAAGAAGGAAAGGCAAGAGCTCAAAGAAACAAAAAAAAATTACAAAGACACTTCCAGAAGCTTAGCTAATTCAAAAACATAGAAACTTTAACACCTACATGTGTTACTTTATCACCTTTTAAACACGAAAAGGGCAGAAGTCAAGAAGAAAACAAGAGAAAACTTTGAAATGCTGGTGTGATGTATGAATCACGACAAGTAGAATATTAAGGATTTCTATTATGATCTGTATTCAAATGAGAGAGGATGAGAACTGGTCGCACGACTATAAAGTCTGTTAGGAGTTACCTATTGATAGAATATACAAAAAGTTCAGCTTGAAAGATGATCATTTTTCATTTTATGACAACAACAAGGAATATATGTTTTATAGTATTGTGCGCACAATACTATAAAACAGCAGTGCAGTTATAATGATTCTTCAAATCCTCAATATTATTAGAATTTTCATAATGCAAGGAAAAGCAATATATTACACTCTCCATATAATCTTAAATTCTTAATAGCCTTATGACATTAGTCATTCCTCCAATAAAATGGTAGCTATCAATAGCATACTGGACCAAATCTCTCAATATAATGATCAGATTCATTTCTTAAATTGAAAAACCAATTAAAAAAGAATCAAGAAAAGAAGACAAACACTTATTTAAGAGATAAGTTCATGTTGTTAAAGAAGACTTGGAAAGAAGAGACAGATGAGGATATGAAGTACCATCATTGAGTAACGAAGTACCATCATTCACTTCTATTCGTGCAAGATCCCACGAATTATAGCAATTTTTTTTAAGTCCTAGCCAAATCATAACCGGAACATGCTTGAGAGATAAAGTGTTAATTCCAAGAATCTCATTAACTTCTACCCGAACAAAATGGGCCTTGGTCATCAAAAGTCGTCATTTCCCACTTAAACCGTTTTTTGCTATGGCAGTCAATAAAAGCCAAGGCCAATCACTGAAGCCTGTAGGACTATACCTGTGTTATCCAGTTTTTTGCCACATACAACTATACGTGGCAATATCTAGAGTGACTGGCCCACAAGGATTGAAGATACTACTTCTACAGAATGGAAAAGAACCTAAGAACTATACAAGGAACATAGTTTTCAAGGAATCATTCAACCACATAAGTGGGCAACTACAGGTGCATATACTTGCCTACAACACTTCATTGTTTGTTGTTGTTTGAAGAATTACATCAGCCAAATAAACTACACACCCTAATAGGCACACAATCCTGCAGAAGCATACAGACTAGACCTGGCAATCGGATCATTCGGTTCGGATTCGGTTCGGATAATTCGGTTCGGATTCGTTCGGACCAGTTTTCAATTCGGATTGTAGTCGGTCCGGATCGGATTCGGATCGGACCGGATATTGTTCGGGCTCATCTAGTTCGGATTCGGATTCGGTTCGGATAAAGGTAGTTCGGATAAATTCATATTCGGATATTATTCGGATTGAGACCATTCGGATTGAATAATTCCGGATTCGGGTTCGGTTCGGATAAAACTAGTTCGGATATTATTCGGATCGATACCATTCGGATGGATTTGTTTCGGTTTTTGTTCGGATTTGAGTTTAGTTTAGAAGAATGGACTATTATACTTAGGCAGTTTCTAATCGTATATATAAATATCTAATATTCTTTTTGGTAAAGCGTTTTTAAAAAAAATACATTAGTGCCGAAAAAGAAGACTCAAATTCAATTTTTTTGGTAGAGAGTTGCCTCATTTGTGGCAAGGAAAGAAGAAGACCCAAATTTAATTTTTTTAAAGGAGCTGTCACGTGGCAGCCCCTGATTGGTGAAGTAGGTATATTTATTTGATTATGTTTTATAATTGTTATTCACTTAAACGTTTATAACTTAAAATTTAATAATGATAAAAATAAATAAAAAATACCAATGATTTTATTATTTCGAGATCTATAAATAGAGACCAATATTGGTTAAAAAAAATATTTGGAGCCTCCTACTTAAAAAATACCAACTTAAAATTTAATAATGTTAAATTGTGAATTTAATCGTTTTCATCATTTTATCGAGATCCGAGTGTCGGATTGAGTCAATCTCTTCACATATTATCAACATAGTTCCAATACGAATCAAAACATATAAAAACAAATTAACAAAAAACGAGTCTCGGTTATAGGAATAGCTTATTTTCAACTATTTTAATCGAACTCCATTGATTATCGTTAGAACTATTCAATGATATCGTCGCATCTCGAGATCAGAGTGTCTGATCGAATCGATCTCTTCACATATTATCAATATAATTCTAATACGAATCAAAATCATTTGGGCTATTTGGGCTAATTGGGCCTCATTGGCCCATTTTGTCTCGTTTTCATCGTTTTATTGAGATCCGAATGTCGGATCGAGTCGATCTCTTCACATATTATCAATATAATTCCAATACGAATCAAAATATATAAAAAAATTAACAAAAAACGAGGATCGGTTATCAGAATAGCACATTTCCAACTATTTTTATCGAACTTCATTGTTTATCGCTAGAACTATTCAATGATATCGTCGGATCTCGAGATCCGAGTGTCCGATCGAATTGACCTCTTCACATATTATCTATATAATTCCAATACGAATCAAAATCATTTGGGTCACTTGGGTCAATTGGGCCATTTGGGCTAAGTGGGCCTCATTGGCCCATTTGGCCCATTTTGCCTCGTTTTCATCGTTTTATCGAGATTCGAGTGTCGGATCGAGTCGATCTCTTCACATATTATTAATATAATTCCAATACGAACCAAAATATATAAAAAGTTTCAACGAAAAGAGAGTCTCGGTTATCGGACTAGCTCATTTCCAACTATTTTCATCGAGCTTCATTGATTATCGCTACAACTATTCAATGATATCGTCGGATCTCGAGATCTGATTGTCGGATCGAGTCGATCTCTTCACATATTATCTATATAATTCCAATACGAATCAAAATCATTTGGGTCACTTGGGCCAATTGGGCCGTTTGGGGTAATTGGGCCTATTGGGCCTCATTGGCCCATTTTGCCTCGTTTTCATCGTTTTATCGAGATACGACCGTCAGATCGAGTCGATATCTTCACATATTATCAATATAATTCCAATAAGAGTCAAAAAATATAAAAAGTTTCAACGAAAAACGAGTGTCGGTTATCGGACTAGCTCATTTCCAACTATTTTCATCGAGCTTCGTTGATTATCGCTACAACTATTCAATAATATCGTCGGATCGAGTCGGTCTCTTCATATATTATTAATATAATTCCAATACGAACCAAAATATATAAAATGTTTCAACAAAAAGAGAGTCTCGGACATCGGACTAGCTCATTTCCAACTATTTTCATCAAGCTTCATTGATTATCGCTACAACTATTCAATGATATCGTCGGATCTCGAGATCCGAGTGTCGGATCGAGTCGATCTCTTCACATATTATCTATATAATTCCAATACGAATCAAAATCATTTGGGTCACTTGGGCCAATTGGGCCGTTTGGGGTAATTGGGCCTATTGGGCCTCATTGGCCCATTTTGCCTCGTTTTCATCGTTTTATCGAGATACGACCGTCAGATCGAGTCGATATCTTCACATATTATCAATATAATTCCAATAAGAGTCAAAAAATATAAAAAGTTTCAACGAAAAACGAGTGTCGGTTATCGGACTAGCTCATTTCCAACTATTTTCATCGAGCTTCGTTGATTATCGCTCATTTCCAACTATTTCCATCGAGCTTCATTGGTCAGCTTATCCTGATCCCCCATACCCCGATTCCGCGGGACATATGGGTAGATGTTGTTGTTGTTGTAATTAGCAATTAAATTGTTTTATACTCATATTAGACTCTCACTTCATTTTTAATTATCTAAGAAAAACATGGTCGTGTTTGATCTTGTTTTATTCGTCTCGTTAAGTACTTTAACATTATATATTTTTTATAATTTTCAACAAAATGTAATTAAAAATATTTATGATAAAAAACGTGCATCGGTATTCGTGTTCAGTTAAAACACGACAAATAAAATGGAACGGGAGTAATAAGTCTAGTACGTACAGAACTTAAAGAAATGAAAAATATGTACAACCAAATTCATTTGGCTCCAATTCTAATTTTTCTGCCGCCACTTCCCAAAATTTTACCACCACTTTCCCAATTATGTAAACCCAATTCTCAAAATTTTACCACCACTTTCCCAATTTTACCGCCACTTCCCAAAATCTTTATATTATTAATATATAAAATGTTGCTCATTTTATTATTTTAGGATTGTTTTGAACAATTGCTTGTGAACTTCACCATTTTATTTAGATTAATTTTGGATCAAATTTACTTCGGATTATTTCGGATCAAGTGATTTATGGATCGGATAATTTCGGATCAAATTCACTTCGGATCGGATTCGGATCGGATAATTTATATTTCGGATTATTTCGGATCGGACTATTTTCGGTATAATGCATTTCGGATAATGTTCGGATCGGATTTGTCCGGATTAGTTCGGATTCGGGTCTTTTTCGGACTGTACATACTTCGGTTCGGTTTCGGTTCGGTTCGGATTTCGGTTCATGTTCGGATTATTCCGCCGCCATTTTTCGGATCAAAATTCGGACTCGGTTCGGATTTTATCGGTTCGGATTTCGGATTCGGATCAGTTTTGCCAGGTCTAATACAGACCACAAGAATGGGGCATCAATTTGTACCTGATTAGTGGCCCCTATCGGTTGCAGGAACAAATTCAGCACAGAAAACAGAGTCCTGACATCGGAATTTTCATATTAACCCAGCTACTGTAGGATGGAAGCAGCACGGTCAAGCTGAAAAATGATCTAGAGGAAAAAATCAAATGATGTACATGGAGTAAATTCAAAACATAGCTACATTGAACTCAAACAAAGTCCACGAATATCACCAAATATATCCTACTCAACCTATCCACACCAAAATCCAGGTAAGAAAATAGAAGTTACAAGCGTAGCAAAAAAGATTAACCGACATTCACAAATATTATGAAGGAAGACCACTTGCACGAGGAGATAGGGTGTACAATTGATCACTGACAACGCCACCCCTCCAAATTAGGGATTCTACCAACGGACGCCAATTCTCGTTCATCCCCACAACAGAAACGAACAATTCACTCAACACTACGTCTCACAACTAAGCTTTGCAGAACCCCTAAAACATCAACATGCCCCGCAGTAAAGGAAATTTTTCTTCGTCAAGAGAAAAAACGCCTGGAACATTGAAGCCCCCTTACTTTCCTTAATTTTCTATGCATCGAATTGCAGAATCAAATGCCCACAAAAGGACAAAAAAACACTGATGTCACTTCCATTGTGAGGCCAAAACAGGGCCCTGTAAAAACAAATTATATTTTATGAAAATTAAAACTCATCCTCTCTTAAATGCAATATACACTGCAATAACAACTATTGTATTAAATATACACATAACAATAACAAAACATTCCAATTTAAAACAAACAAGTATATTATAGTAATACTTAACCACTTTTAATTTTCATTTCCAGAAAACGATTATATTTCAATTCAGCCCAACGAAACTCAAATAAAAACACTAAATAGGTTAAAGAATTCAATTATCTCCACTCTATTATACTACGTAAATGAATGTTGTATGTACATGCCTCAAGCTTCCACATTCAACCTTAATTAGCAACCTTAATATCGTACACAAACTCGGAAATCACAACCCACATTAGGAGAAGAACACAAAAACAAATTTGAAAAGGGATGGATAAAGTTGAGGTGCGCTAATTATTGCCCTCGGAGCTGCGGGGTGTTGTAGAATACTCTACTCGGTACAAAATTAAAGCATCTCCGCAAGGATAAGCTACAAAAGTAAAAATATACGTATATACAGTAATATATATAGAACCTAAAAGGGTGAGACGGCTGCAAAATTATTTAATAATGTTTCAATTTTAAAAAAATGAAAAACTTGGAAAACAACATATTGAAACCCACAACATAATTTCATTGACAAATAGAGATGTCCACAAAATAAAACAAATAGACACCTCCCGAATAGAGTAAGATCAAATCTCACGTTTTATTATTTGCAATTCTATTTAATAATTATAACGAGGCATACTCCATATAGTTAATAATCATAGACTCATATTTTGGAAAAAGAAAACATTAACATACGAAAAGTAATAGTCTAAACGAATCAAATGAAAACACATATGAGGACATATATTATTAAGTTATAAGGAACTTACACATTTTCTTAACATTATGAACAATGGTATATTGAGCTGGAACAGTAGCTGGAGCTGGAACAGTAGCTGAAACTGGAGCTGGAGCTGAATGAATAGCTGAAGCTGAATATGTAAATGCGGTTTAAAAAGCTACTTGAATGTTCGGTAATTCAAACTGAATTTGTAATAATAATAGTAAAATTACGAAAAAGGACATAAAAAATTATTTAAATCTTTATTGATAAATGGTAATAATGAATTAAAACTTAAATTAAACTTGTTAAGCTCCATTAATCTAGGGGGTGTAACATTAACAAATTAAGCTACTTTAATCTACATTAATCTTGTAAGCTAGATGAATGTTTTTTCACCGAACACTTAATAACTAGATGTCATAAAAAATTAAGCTCTGTAATGTTCAAAAAAAGCTCTGCCTAACGGAGCCTAAGAATAGTTGACGAAAGAAACAATCACCTATGTACGACACCATATGGCCATAACCTATGTTATAACCACATATTTTCAATATATGGGCTAAATAAAAATGCAACAAAAAGATAAGTAGAGGTGAATTAAATAAGTTTTAAAGACAAAAGAAACACACAAATTAACCTACTGCGGTTTTAACTATTAAAGAGTTGGACAATTATGTGTCTCTACTACAAACTGTGTAATCAATTCTATACATACAGTAACATATCATATGATTTGACAGACACACAATCGTAATATCGTAACAAAATATCAGTAGTCTATTCATGGTCAAACAACATAAATTACTGATGTTGTTGAATGTACACATCAGGGTAGACAACCCACACATGTAAACTAAACAAAAAAATCGTAGATTGGCAGTGTCTCGCCTATAACAAGGGTAGCAACTGCTAGACCGAGATTAAATTGAAGTGTTAGAAACAAGAAAATTACAAACACAAGAAAACATGAAAAACAAACATAAGAAAAGATAAATAAGAAACAAAACAACTACAAACATAACCATACAAAGACATAACAGGGAAAACACTAATGATACTACGGCCGTACGTAGCATGACCTATAGTCCACTGGTAGTTATAAAAGGGTTATTTACCGAAAACCACCTGTAAAATACGTTACTTTGCCCAAAATCACCATTTTAATTCAATATTACCGGAAACCACCCTTATATGGATCTCCGTTAGCCAAACGCCACATTTATCTAACTCCGTTTACCTTTCGTTACACGTGGCATATTTTAATATTTTTTTATTCAAAATAGATATAAATAAAAAGAAAAACAAAGCAAAAAGAAAATAAACAATATCGTCTTCCTCCTCCCATTGTCTTCTTCTTCCTTTCACTCTCAGTAAGAAATTTGCTCATCAATGGAGGACCATCCTCACTCGTCCTCTACCTCCATTGACGCCATCGGTGGCGGAATTGTTCCGCTCCTGGAAAAGCTTGCACGCTAACGTCCTCCTCCACTCTTTCTTTCTCCTCGTTGACCCCAGATCCGACATATCTGACATATGCGACTGATCGTCTTCCTCCTCACATTGACTTAAAGATCCAGTGTACATATTCTTCCCAAAGCCCCAACTCATCTCCTTTCGTCGACACATCGTCCACCGGCAACGATCGACACGATGAAATTTCCCGAATTGAGTCAAATTCATTGAAATTGAGTCAAATTCTTCATGAACGAGACTTAGTACGATGGAATTAATCAAAGCCCTATAATAATTTACACAATTATATAAGAAATATTGGATCTCAAAAAATCAGGTTTTGTATCAAGACGTTAGGGAAATAGCTGGGAAAAGACATTTTGTGAAAATTCGATAGCTAAATAGGGGAAATTTATTCAGTTATATTTAATTGTGTTTATAAATCAGAAATCGCTTAATATATTTTACTATATTAATTAAGATAAGGTTAGAATGGTAATTACAGTATATTTAACATAATTTTTGACGGAAGTATGAGATGGGTGGCGTTTGGCTAACGGATACCGATATATGGGTGGTTTTCGATAATATTGAATTAAATGGGTGATTTTAAGTAAAATAGCGTAGTTTACGGGTGATTTTCGATAAATAAGCTTTATAAAAATCGTTATGAAAATTTTGGTACTAAAATAAATGACTAAACGAGTCGCTAAGGCGTCCGAGCCGAGTTTCTATCCTTAGCAGCCAGCCGAGGATTACCTGTTCCAACTTCCAACAACACTTTCTGCTCTTCTCTTCCTGGCTCCGATCCAGCTCAACTTCGGCTTGTAAGCTCCGATCTCTCTCATCCGCAACTGTAAATCGACTTTCTCTCTTCCTTCTGCTGCGCATCTTCGTCTTCTCATTATGATTCCGCATGCGCCGATTGTAATTCATGATTTCGAGATGGTAAAATTTGGAAAGTTTTGACCTAGTATGACCAGACATTTTTCAATCTGTGAATTGATTATCTGTCAGTTGAGGTCGCCTTTGGCTCTTCACTTCATCATTAACTGTGTTACAACGAGATTTATGACTTAGCATGACTGATTAACATTAGTATTCCGATTTGAAGATTATTAAAAGTCCTGATTTGTTTTTCATTGACATTCCACAGCAACGACTTATATCTATTACGCAGTACTTAAGTTATTATTCTTTCTATTGTTTACTTATACACAGAGGCTTAGGTTCAAGTACTGGAGATCTTTGATGGAATGGAATGTCAATAATCCTTTCAGAAATTTGAAAGGTAGTGCCATACCTTTGTCATGATTCAGGTCAAATTGGCTAGCAATTAGACAAGTTTTGTCATTGGAATCATGGAATAAAATGAAATTTGGTCTATAGAATACTGTCCGACTTGAAATGCATTTCAAAGTCCTTTGTACTATTTTAATCCCAAGATTTTGAGGAGTTTTTATTTGCTGTTGGTTAATTGACACTTGCAAGTTCTGCACTCTTTTAGTATCTTATGGTATTTTAGTTACTTGCTTTCAAAGTCAGCAGGTATAGGGAATTGTGATATTTTACTAACATAGCAGAACCTGTCATTAATTTCATCCGTTTTCTCATGGTGTAGATCTGGAACCAAAATCAATGATGGATATGACAAACATAGCAGAACCTGTTGATATTGCGTTGGGTTCTTCAGACAAAGGGAATGTTAGTCACCCAGGGAAACCAAGAAAGAAAACTATGACATCAATATTTCTGAAATATTTTGACACTGCTGCAGATAGAAAAACCCGAAGCTGCAAATTTTGTGGGCAGACTTATTCGATTTCCACTGCCACTGGTATCTTTTTTCTCTTTTTATTATTTCGTAATATTTCTTCTTATTGTTGGCATAACACTTGGTTATTGGCACCTATCATATGAAATCTTTTGATGAATGTTCTTGCTTCATGTTAGAATTATATTTATCTCTTCTGTACTTCCCATTACATAATGCTTCATAAATTGTTTTCTATCTTGTGAAGGAAATTTGGGAAGACATCTATGTAACAAGCATCCTGGATATGATAAATCTACAAATGGCGTTACATGCGCAGTTTTGCAGCCTTGCGCTGCTGTTGTGAAAAGGCTTCAAGTTGAAGCAACACCGCCGAAACTTGATCTGGACCATCTGAATTGGTTGCTTATTAAATGGCTGACTTCATCTTCCCAACCTTCTGCGATCTTGGAAGACAAATGGCTTCTAAACTCTTTGAAATTTCTTAATCCTTCTGTACAGATCTGGCCTAGTGATAAGCATCAAGATGTGCTACATGAAATATTCAGGAGTATACAGGAAGATGTGAAAACAGCCTTGGATCAAAATTTCTCTAAGGTTGCCATTACCCTTGAATTTTGGACTTCCTATGAACAAATTTTTTATATGGGTGTTACATGTCATTGGATTGATGACAGTTGGTCATTCCAAAAGATTCTTCTTGACATTTGTCACATACCATATCCATGCGGAGGGCTTGAGATATACAATGCTCTGGTGAAAGTCCTCAAACTGTATAGTATTGAAGGAAAAGTTCTTTCTTGCACTCATGATTGTAGTCAGGGTGCAATGCATGCATGCCGCACTTTGAAGGATGACATGGATGGCCATAAAGTCGGACCTTTCTGCTATCTTCCTTGTGCAGCACGTACTTTGAATATGATTATAGAGGATGGGCTGAGAACCACAAAGCCAGTCTTATCCAAGATCAGGGAGTTTGTTATGGAAATGAATTCTTCTTTTGAGATTTCAGATGATTTTTTGCGATATACTACTGCTTATCAAGAAAGTAACTTCAAGATTCCCCTAGACACTTCAACGCGATGGAGTGGCTACTACCAGATTCTTGATCTTGTTCGGAAGGTATGTATAACAATCAATTAAAGAACCTTCTTTGGTTCCGTCTTTGGTTCTTTGGTTCTGTCTTTCCTGCGTGTTTAAATCTAGTGTTTCAAGTACAAATACATACTGATTATGCATTGAATCAATTTGTGAAGTCATACTTTTTCAACGAGTGCAATCATAATATTCCATTTTCTTTGCAGTAAATGACTTTTTATCAAGTTTGCAATCTGTTTTGGAAAATGGGTAACTAACCCTGTCTTGCATTGCTAAGAGAACTTTTTCCCCTCATGTCTTTATATGTCATAGGCCAACAAGTCCATGGATGCTGTCATAAGGAAGCATGAAGGAACACTAGGAACCAGAATATTGCTCAGTTCAGCTGAGAAGAATGCAATTTCAATCATCCATGGATATCTAGAACCTTTCCACAAGACTACAAACAATATATGCACAGATAAGGCTGCCACTGTGGGCCTCGTCTTATTTTTCATGGAACACGTCTCTGAAATGATCTCTGCATGCACAGACTCCCATCACTGGCCAGACTGGCTTAAAACCATAACCGAAGAAATGGCAAAGAAATCCCGAAGCTACAACAGACAAGTCAGCAACATATTCACCTACATGACAGCCATTCTCGATCCACGCATCAAATGCGAGCTTATCCCCGAAACCCTAAACTCAGATGCCCATTTAGAAGAATCAAGAAGCCATTTCATCAGAAATTACTCCACCCATTATCCTTCAATCCCGAGCCTATATGGTTCTAGACACGACAATAAAGAATCATTTGCAGAGGAGCTAGCTCGTAAGAAAAGACGAGCTAGCATGAGCACGACAGCAACTGATGAGCTGAGCCAGTATCTGTCTGAGCCGCCTGCACCAATACCAACAGACGTATTGGATTGGTGGAAGATGAACATGACACGGTACCCTGGGCTTTCAATGATGGCACGGGATTTTTTGGCTGTGCAGGCTAACTCGTCTCCGCCTGAAGAGTTGTTTTGTAGAGAAGGAGACGAGGTTGAGAAGAGACGGTTTTGTATGTCTAGGGATAATACACGGATTCTTTTGTGTGTGAAGTCGTGGATTGATGGCGGGTTTAGATTGAGATGTAAGACGACTGAGATTGATTATGATAGGATCATGGAATTGGCGGTTAGGGCGGCGACAGGTGAGACTGGAAATGTGTCTTCCGTTGTCAACAACACACACAGGTGATGATCTGATTTGTGTGCTCTAGTCTTGTTTGTGTACATACATGGGCAATGCATAGTTGGTATTTAATTTGTTGGTTAGATTTATTGGGTTTAACTCTTTAGGTTACCTTAAGTGAAAAGCATATATGTTTATAATTTGGATCAGGGGAAATAGAGTCTTGTGCAGATGGGGTTTGTTTGACATGGAATATTAAATGTTTTTTTTTTGTAGAAATGGAATATTCAATGTTGTAACATGTTTTTGTCATCTCAAGGATCTTGACATCTATTGCATTGGATCATCAGTCCATCACTAAGAACCAGGCTATAACCAATGGGTGGTAATTTCAGCCAAATTTCTAAAACCATAGTGTACTTTCTTATTGCAGAATAATGTAGTTGATTAACCAGCTGTTGTCTAGTGTGATTTTATTATCTGTGTCGAGTATTTTCTCGATCTAATAGATATAAATTGTAAAACGAATTTCTTTCCTAATTAAAAGAAACACTCAGAGAGTCAGAGGAAAGTATACTCAAATACAAATTATGATGTCTTATTACATAAAAGGAACAAAATGCAATACAATAAAGAAGGTTGAATTAATACAATACAATAAAGAAGGTTGAATTAATACAATACAACAAAAAGGTTGAATTAATCAAGAGACAAAACAATGAAGCTCAAGTTCAACCAACACACACCTTAGCTTCAACAAAAACCAAAGCTCAAAATATACACAAATCAATCAAGCAACACAAACAACATCGCTCGATCAGGATCGAGCTTATAGTTCAACCATCTCGTTTATGTATAGGCACACGCCCCAGTTGGTTTCCACTACTAAACTCGAGACTCGAAGACCTCGAACGACGCGGAGAACCGGACGAAACAGCTTGCGTGGTAATCGTCTCCACACTCGACACTTGCACGGTAAACGAAAGCTTCTGCCCGGTGTGAGTGAAATGCAGAACCGAAGGCGTCACTTCAATGGCGATTCCTGCAGCAGGCTTAGCTTTGAAAGTGAACTTGCACTTAGCATGAACGCCGGTCCTCATATTGGTCACTGTCCTCTGGAAAGTCTGGCTGAATTTCTTTGACTTCGAAGCGATCATGATTGATGGGTAGTTGAGATCAAAAGTCTTAGTGTAGCTGGGACATGTAACGGTCGAGTTGGTTACTCCTCGGATTTGTTTGAGGGGAATGTTTTGAGAGCAAAGGTGGTTGATGTAGTCGTCGTCGGTTGAGTCGAACACTAAGCCAGGATCGGCGGCTTTGATTGGGTCGATGTGGCCTGCTCCATATGCTAGTTCACCTTCTAGGTTGATGTTTTGTGTTAATGGGAATGCTGCACGTTTAAGGTTGAAACATCTTATTATTGAGTTTGAACTAAAAACAAAGCTAATAGTTAAAAAACATATATGTAAACCTAGCTAGAAGTATTATAAAAGAGAGACAATATCGAGTCTTCAAGAGGCAGCGTGGACCGGTTAGATAGACTGGGGTGTGCACACACGAGCGCATATGCACATTAGGCCCAACATATAAGTCCAATGAGATTCCACCCTTAAACCAATTGACAATCAGGGGAGTAATCCATAGGCTTATATACTAGTCTTCTTTACTCCGAACTTCCGATGTGGGATACTATTCTCAACAAAAAGGGAAATTGTCACGGTCAGTTCGGTATATTTGAGTTTCTGGTTTTCCTCGACTAGCTTTTTGGAACAAATTTCCGCTTTTTGTAGCTCTAATAGCTACTTTTACCGAACACATCTACGTGCTCACTTTTTCAAATAAGTAGTGATAAGATAGTGCCAGTAGTTGGACTCCTTTAGTCTAGAATAAGGTTATTTACCGAAAACCACCCGTATGATGACCTACTTTGCGATTAACCACCCCTATGTTGCAATATTACCGGAAACCACCCGTATAAACACCTCCGTCACTTAACGACCACATGTCACTAACTTCCGTCAACTTCCTTTTGAAATTTATGACACGTGTCATTTTTAAAAAAACATATTTTTCGAAATTACTGAAATCACCCCTCCAAAAATTTCTAAGGACATATTTGTCATTTCTTAAAATTCTTTAAAAAGTTTATGTAATTTCTACAAAAGTAATTAAAATACCCAAACTTCATCTTCTTCCCCAAATCATACCGAAGAACCCTAAATCAAAAATTCAATTAAAGGAGAGGATTTCCGAATCAGAGGATCGAAGAGTTGATTTTTTGGGCGAACTAGTGAGCCCAAAGAGAAAGCTGTCACGTGTCCGGGTATGATTGGTCGCGGAAGTTGGTGATTTCGGGGAGGCGACTGGAGAGAAATTAAGGGGAGGAGGTGATGGAGGGAGAGGAGGCATTTGAGGGCGACGTAGGGGTCGCGGGTGGTGCAGAGGCGGTTGATTAGGGGGTCGCGTGCGGCGGAGGAGTGGTGTTGGAGGTTGATTAGGTCGGAGATGAAGTGGGGCGGGGGGAGGTGGAGGGGTCGTGGCTGGTGGCCTTGACGATGGAGAGTTGCAGAGAGGTGGTGCGGCGAGAGGATAGGAGGATGGTGGTGGCTTTGACGAGTCGGCCACACGCTCGAAGCTAGCTGGTGGGTCGTGGCTGATTTAAGGAAGATTCTTTAAGGAAGAAGATGAAGTTTGAGTTTTTAATTACTTTTGTAGAAATTACATAAACATTCTAAAGAATTTTAAGAAATGGCAAATATGTCCTTAGAAATTTTTGGAGGGTGATTTCAGTAATTTCGAAAAATATATTTTTTTAAAATGACACGTGTCATAAATTTCAAAAGGAAGTTGACGGAAGTTAGTGACGGGTGGTCGTTGAGTGACGGAGGTGTTTATACGGGTGGTTTCCGGTAATATTGCAACATAGGGGTGGTTAATCGCAAAGTAGGCCATCATACGGGTGGTTTTCGGTAAATAACCCTCTAGAATAATAGCTTAAGGGAGTCCAACTAGCTAGCTTGTTCAGTGACACGTACCAGTAGTCATAAGAGCGGATCTGATAGCAGAAGGAGACCAATCAGGGTGGAAGGATTTGACATAAGCAGCAGCCGCGGAAACATGAGGGCATGCCATGGATGTACCAGACAAAATGTTGAAGTAAACCTCTCTCTCGTCTCCGGCTATACCGGATTGTGATGTGCGTTGTGAGTATGCCGCTAAGATTTCCACCCCTGGAGCTGCCAAATCAGGCTTAAGGATCCCTGGACTGATCGGGTTAGGGCCTCTTGAAGAAAAAGACGCGATATACGGAGCCAACGTGTCGTTTGCATCTTTGCTCTTCATTATAGATCCGTGTGGATTGTAGCTATTCCATGACAAACAAAAACATCAAAGAAATGTGTTAGCCATAGATTTGATCCACTAATTTTACTCAATCCTCTAAAGTAGAATGTGTATAGTTTGGTTACTGACAGATATGACATGTCAAGTTAGGTTGGGTCACAACAGATTATGTGATATATATATATATATACCTACGAATGTAGGAGCGAACTGCGGCTCCATCTTTTATGTCAAGGAAGGATGCAGGAAGAGGAAACGATTGAGTCCAGTCGTTGATGATGCTCCCTCGCATCAGGGTTCCAACTGCGCCTGCACCAAGCGTACCCTCAGTAGCACTTATTTGGTTTCCGAGGACATTCACTGCACGTGATGTATCCTCGACAATGTCACACAACACAATCTTCCCTTCCACACGCGTCTTATTTAAAGACCCCTCGCCACAAAATCTGTAACATACATATACGTATAAGAGCAACTTACATATTTAAAATCGATTACGATTATTCTTAACGTACGAACGTATGAATACATTCATATTTCTTTCATATTCTTATAACATTACTTTGTATTCATATGCATATATAGTCATAAATACATGCACACATCTGTAAATGTGCATAAATTTACTAAATATGAAAGGATGTGCATATGAATAATCCGCTTATTTATTCGTACATTAATAATCATTCCCACATAAAAAATTTCCTACACAAAATAGCTAATAACGTAAGTTTATTTATCTGAATCAGAATACCTTGCTTGGCTAGAGGCGGATGCACTCGGAGCGTCCCCAGCATAGATCAATGGAAACTTCTTTCCAAGCAGATCAAATGTGTTTATAGATATCCCCTGTTTAATCAAATATACATCCAACCACATTTTAAAATGGATTAGTAATTAGCAGAAATGCGGATAATGCACACAAAGATTACATGTAACATCTACCTTGAACACTTTTCCGTTACCAAGCTTAACGTCGGTCACAATCTTCCGATCAATAGTACTAGCGGCGACCGACAACAACCACGGCGCGACATTCGACACGGTCCCAAGCGCGGGCCCGTTATTCCCCGCCGACAACGACGACAATATCCCCCTTCTATTCGCATGAAAGGTTCCGATAGCAATCGGGTCTTGGAAATAAGGCAAGGCACTCGGAAACCCGATGGACGCCGAGATGATGTCAACGCCATCGGAGATTGCGTCATCAAACGCCGCCAGAATGTCGGCCCCGGAGCAAACGTCGTCGCTCCAGCATACCTTGTAGACGGCGACTCGGGCCGATGGAACTCCACCTCGCGCGGTACCGAGCGCGAGGCCCGAGAGGCTGGCCATCGGCACTAGGGCTCCGGCTGCTGTTGAGGCGGTGTGGGTCCCGTGGCCGGTGAAGTCTCGCGGAGTCGGGCCCTCGTTTGGAGGGTATTGTCCGTCTGCTCTATAGAATCTTGCCCCTATTATTTTCCTGAAACAAATACCAGAATTAAGTTTGTGGTGAAAATAAACGGTGCGAAATGCGAACAGTAAACATTACTATTTTATTATTTTATAAGTGAATAAATTATAACTTTTGGATTGTCATGGATAGTGATAACTGTGGATTGGCGTGGAGAGTGATCGTACAAGTTTACATATAAGGTAGCGATCGTTTTACGTTCACGAATTATATAATTATTACTATAGTTTCACTTCACGGTTCACATTTTGTACGATATATTTTCAATCTTATGTATATAACGTGCAATCTAAGTGATTATCAATGGGCTCATATTTCGAGTCCGATTGTACTGGGTTTGTTCTGGAATCTGGATAGTCTGTGGATTGCCGGGCTTATAGAGTTGCTCTCATGTGCCCATAAAAATTTCACAAAGACTATAACAAGTCCATTGTATGAGAAAGGAGAAATTCGAATACACAAGCTAATAATTTCGAGATATCACGTTACCAGCTAGACTGGAAAGGAAGCAAGTGAGTAATTACGTGGTGTGTATTATTAAGTGTTGACCGGAAAAACCAGTTATTTAAAGATTTTCCGATTAGAGCAATATTGATAAACAAACATAAAATCTAATTTTCTAATCTATGTTTTTATAGGGTAGAAGGTCTATTATAAAAATTGTTGGTCATATAACTACAATTTAGACTTTACTTTTACATTACAATGGGATTTATGCTGTACTTATTTAAAATTTAGTTTCTAAACGAGAATTTTTAACCAAGAAAAAAATGATGTGTAGAAGGGATTGATTAATTACTTGTTGCAGAAGAAATCATGTGTAGTTTGGCATTTGCCCTTCCATTTGGACGGAACTGGACCAAAACCGAAATCACTGAAACTGTGAGACTCGGGGGTGATTCCGGAGTCGAGCACTCCGACGATGATGTTGCTCTCGACGCTGCTCCTCGGAGCTCCAATGGGGAACCCCATGAAATCCCATGATCTTGTTGTGTGAAGATTGTAGTTTCTGTTTGGAAATACAGATACCACACCTTCCTTCCCTATATACATACATAAGCATATTATATGCAGTACTAATTACATGGACATTGATTCGTAGGGCCATATATAATGACGAAAAAAAAAATCATACGATGAAGACTTAGATAAGAATTGCGGACGACACATGTATATTAATGTTATAACTCATTCACACGAACTGATCACCTAAACCGTTTGTACGAATTACAATATGTTTGTGTGAATGAATTATAAGGTCTGTATACATTTTCTGTATTCCTCCTTGTTAAGTTATTATCTTCATCGTAACTGGAGCCAATAATTACAAGGTTGCGGTGAATATAATTATAATTACCAGCGAATGTTTGTGCCTCTAGATCGGTTAGCTTTGCAACACAACCGTAGAAACTCTTCTGGTAAACGTAGCGCAAATACTTGGAAGGGGTTCTGCTGTATTCACTGTGCAATTGCAGATAATAATTAATTAATAATTATACGTTAATAACTGAAAAGGTTTGTTTATAAATATAAAGGTACCTTCCAAGAACTTCTTTCATCATTTTTTCATAATACAACTTGGGGGAGAGTTTTGATGGGAGACGGCTTCCCATGTATACGATATAATCCTGCAATTTACATAATTTCGATTAGTATACATGTAATAAGTATAAAAAAACTACTTAAACGTACAAAATCTGAAAACATATAGAATGAGATGACTCTTGCCTTCCTATTAGGCTGAGCAGCGACCATTGAAGGACCAAGGTATTGGATGAAGGTGAGGCTGAGTGCAATGACGAGAATGCATATCGAAAGAGGACGAATCGAGTGGGCGATCTTCCCCATCGCTATATGAGATCGAGCGAGATTTCGGAAAAGTGAATGGATGGGTGAGTAGAAAATGTACGTCTACAATTTATAGTAGGATTGCATTACCTAACCATCAAGTATGAACCATATTATTATAAGGTATACTTGGATAATTTGAGTATTTAAAGTATAGTTTACCTTGAACCACCAATTAAGTATGAGCAATAATATTATAAGGTATAGTTGGATAAGTAGAGTAATAATTAAAGTATAGTTGGTCTAAGGAATGGAGATGCATAACTCCAATTGCTTAATTAACTATTGTACTTCAAGTCTTCAATACAGATTTAATGAAATTCTGGTAGACTTGTGATTTTTTTGAGGGACCGTCAACGTACATGCAATACATATATTGAGAGCCATAAACACATCACTTCTATTTTGCTACACAAATTAAGAATACATCAATTTTTCTAAAGTTATGGTAAGTTGGTAACCATATACAAATGGAGGAACCAATGTGTTATATTGGAGTCTTCAAATATGTACCAAACTCTTGGAAAATAAAGCCTCCGGGCAGTCAATTTCACTTGCAAGATCAATGTAGTGGAGATGCATAACTTAACTCAACTTGCTTTACATTGATGTTAATACTGAGTCAATTTATAAAGTTATACCACTTGTGTTAAAACCGCCTCCAATTAATTAGTAGTTAATCTATCTATCTATCTATATATAAAAATTCATGAATTTGACAAAGTAAAGGCAACATATACCTCATAACTACTCTTAAACCCTATATTTTTTCAATCTTTTAATAGCTTTATAAGAACACATTCATCTACTTTTTGCCGTTACTTGCGTCTCTTTCATTTCTTCGTCAAAATCTCAATCTATTAATCTCTTTCTTCCAATTCTATTCCTTTCTACAGTTCCTTCGCCTTCATCCAACTTCTACAGTTCCTTCTCCAGCCAACTTCTACAAGGATCAATTCGATCATAAATCGCCATTACTTCAAATCTGTAAAATCGAAAACCCTCAGAACGAGGAGTCAGAGCTATAGACGGAGTCGCAGCTATAGGAACATGATTATGCCACTCATTAAGCATATAAACCGAGTACATGACGATCGAAATCCCGACGAAGAACTGCTCGAAATTGAAGAAATTCAGATTGATTGCGAGGAATCCATGGCAGCAGTTGCTCCTCATGTTGTGAATCTGCAATGGCGGCCTCAAACCCGAGAATCAGAATCGCAGCAAAAAAAAAGGGAAAGGAGGGTTTGTACCCCTAAATTGGTGACGGTTTATTGTAAAGGTTTATGACATGTTTTCTCTCTGTTTTATCCCCGAAGAATCAAATTGGTATGTACATGCTTTAGTAAGTTCAGTTATGATGGCTTGCATTTGAATATCACAGGAATACTGGATAGTTGATAAGAATATGCAGTGCGCATATGCAGTGTGCCGTTAATTTACCATGGATTTCTTCTAATTTTCATCAATTGGATTTCATGGCAATTGACTGCACTATATGGCCATAGAAGTTTACCTGATATCAATGGATTTATGGGTGTGATGTTGTTTACTTGGAAAGTAGATTCTTTGCAAAACACCCTTTTCAACATTGCACGTTTAATTGCAACAAGTTCCAAATTTGTACGTTTCATGACTTGACATGTCTTACGTTTTGAATTTGTGCGATATTTTACTTTATATACATATACATTCTGAGGCATGAGCCATTATTTGTCAATGAAGGTATATATTCTTTGTTTGTGGTATGTAGTTGGTGGTTAAAGTATTATCTCAGTAGTGATTTCCAGAGTTTATGAAAATGAAAGGAATTCATATAAATATTGTACTGTGAGATTCTAAAATTTTGTTTGCCAATATATTACAAAAAACCATTGATATCAGGTAAACTTCTATGGCCTTATAGTGCAGTCAATTGCCAAGAAATTCAGTTGATGAAAATTATGAGAAATCACGTCATGACGACGTTAAGTAATTCGGTAGCATCGAGATTTATGGATGTGAAAATGCACAAGGCAAGCTTCATATGTAATTGTATCACTAACAAATCCAATTCATGTTGCTTCAGAGAAGATGTGTAAACGACGTAGTAATTGGGTAATTGGATGTCTACAAGCAAGATTATCGGCATACTGACGTATGGCTCGTCTTTACCATTCAACTTTAATCTTCATCTTTAATTTAGACTATTGATTCAAGGATTTTGAACTCTTTCTTATTCTTCCTCAATATGTAATTGCAGTTCTAGGGACATCCTCATGCGAGTTGTAACAACAAATATGTCGTCAGTTGACTCTGGTGGAAAAGGTTTTTTTGTAAGTAGAGCAATTTTTATATTTAGCCCCTAGAAATATTATTTGAATGCTAATTATCCTTATATATTAAAAGATTAAAACCGTTTAGCAATAATTAGTGCAATCTGTAATATCTGATCCCATTATTCTTAATCTTTACCCCGTTTTTCTCTGACAGAAGGTTGTTACACGGCTTGCCTCCTGCGCCTCTCTGGTTGCTCGAATGCTCATATATTGAGTTGATGATCTAATTTCGTCGAGGGGTCTATGGAATTTTGCCACTGCGTTTGTTTCGTGAGTCAAAGGATGCAAATGGTGATTTGACCGATTTTGGTGCATTCAGTCGGATCTAGATGGGGTGAATCTCAACTCTGGGGAACTACTTTTCTATTAAAAAGGTCGATTGATTTCTTCAGATTTGCGGATCCTTTTTTCCTGTTGATTTTTGTTTTTCTTATAATTTTGGGTTCTGAATTCATGAGTTTTGTTAGTAGAGATCAGAAATTGTCGAAGAAAGAACAATATGTTTCTTTTGTCCCCTGTTGTTATTAAATCTCTGCTGATGTATTCAGGTTTCAGTTGCTTTCAAGCATTCTTGAATGGCAAAAAGCACCGGTAGGATTGGAACTCTACATCTTTTAATTTACCTTTCGAGAACTTAACTAACTAATTACGGGGCTCAGAAGTATGAATTAAGTATTAGAGGATTGTTTCCAAACGTGATAGCATCACAAGAACATTTTCCATTATGCCATTATCAGTAGAAAATGGTTAAGGTTTCCCACTAAATCAAGCATCATCCTTTAAATAAATAGCTCTATTTTTGTATGTGTAGGCGAGTTCAACCTCGAGTGATAAAGAAGATCCTGCTATAACACTTTTCATTCTTGGGCTAACGAGGTATGTATCAGTTCTCAGTTCCTAATGATCTTTTATTTGAAGGATATTTTTGTTAGTTTAATGAACACTAAACTTCCAAACTAACTTATGTATAGGATATTTGGGAACTATCTCTATTTCTCTTTGGTCTTAGCTTCACAAATCCATCTTATGATGCTTCATTCATGTGTCCACATTTCTAATGGCTGCAATTACGGGGTCAATTTGATAAAGATTTATCAACTTAAAAAAATGATCGTTTTTTAAAACTGTGATATGAATTCTAAACTCTCTTCTCGCAGCCTCTGCCTCTCCCTACAAGATGGATGAATTGGTTGGCCAAGGACGAAGAAGATGATTACACTGAGAGTGAGGATGGTGTTGAAGACAATGAGGGGGGAATCGAGTTGGAAGGTTAGGGTTTTCTAATAAATTGGTAAGTTTCCCACTTTTGTTTCCTCCGAACCTGATCTTATATAAACCATGAGATGGCTCTGATGATTCTCTTTGTAATATTGAAATCAGGAGCATCTATGTATGCTGAGATCATTTGGTATTCATGGCCAGAAGAATCACATATTGGTTAAAATATGCATTTTTTACAATCTAATATGTTCTCTATAATAGACATGGATATTTTCATTACTGATACGTGCTCAGATTGTAGGCTATATGATATATTATCAGTTGATTCTGTAATTAGTTATGAATGATTGTGCAGAAAATGTGAAATCTTGAAGCTTTTCACTTTTATTTTACTCTGTGAATTGTTGGATGGTCAAATTAAAGACAAAGGAATTGGGTTACTGGGATTGAAGGACTTATTTAGCAATTTTATTATTTGATCAGATATAGATGTTTGATTCAAAACAGGGACATACTTACTTGCATTATGCTGCTCATTATGGTTATTCAGATTGCCTTGAAACCATTCTCTCCACATCCAAATTTCCTCATACGACGAGTTTGTTGCAATGATGAAAACACGAACAGATTGGAGAAAGGCATCAAGACATTACACAAGAGTCAAGAGGCAGATTTAACAGCCTAAGCATGAAGCTAATGAAGGATAGTTCTCTTAATTTGGGATCAAGTGACACACTAATAAATGAGCATTCCGATTTTTCAGGCACAAATGACTTAGAAATGTACATAGATAACTCATCACCATACATTGTCCGTGTAGATATGTCTTTGTCAAAAGTGAGTTTTCAATTCTGCTTCCAATTGAGAAAATTATTGATTGAATCATTCTATTAGATTATTTCTCAGTTTTATATAAGCAGTATTTAATGCTTCTTCTGATTAGTGAAATTTCAAATTTTGATTAGTCACCTTTGCTCTTCTTGAACAGAATACGTCTCTCATGTCACCTGAAATACTTATCACTGAAGGGGTTTCATGCTGCAGATATCCATATTTTAATTCAGAAGTCAATTGTTTCCGCAATCTTTAACTTCTTACGTGTTGAATGTGCTAATTAAATATTCTTCTAATCAGGTTGGTATAAATTGTCGGGGAGTTTGTTGTCACATTCCCGAGGGCCTAGGTTTTAGTCATGGTAAAGCTTCTTATGGATATCAACCATACAAAGGTATGCTCTTATATTTTTCTGAGGATTCAAAGTAAATAAATGCTACACATATCTAACGTTTCTTATGATACATTGGTATAAATTGTCGGGGAGTTTGTTGTCACATTCCCGAGGGCCTAGGTTTTAGTCATGGTAAAGCTTCTTATGGATATCAACCATACAAAGGTATGCTCTTATATTTTTCTGAGGATTCAAAGTAAATAAATGCTACACATATCTAACGTTTCTTATGATACATTGGTTTTTACGTTCAATATTAACATTTTCTCATCATTCAGGGAGATGTTAAAGGGGCTTTTTGTCTAATTGGGTTTTTCTTTATTTGGAGGGTGAGAGGGGCAATGTCTGCAGAGTTGTGATGACAATGGAAGCCTCTGAGTACTGCTCTTAATGATTATTTCATTATTCTCTTTAGTTTGTAGACTCAAGTGTAAATATTTTTGGAAATCTATGAACCATAATCGGGGTCCATTTTTGTGATAATTTCGTATTCAGAACACATGGTATTCATTGTTATGTAATTTCCTTACTTTTTTTTTGACGTTTTCACTTAATTTTTTCTTAACTATGAGAACCATAATCTGATCGTGGATGAATTTCACATACGATTTAGCCTACGCGTAACCGTCTGAATTGCATACCTTCAACCATGGGTTTATTGCAACCGTAACCACAAACCAAATGGACAACTACAACACATAGATCGCAACAGCATCATCATTCGTTCACAAATGAACAAAAAAAGGAGGAAGAAATGATTTGAGGAATCTCAAAACATATTTATAACATATCATTCATCATATATCCAAAACAACTGCTATGCCTAAACCATTACAAGATATTGAATGAACAAAACCCTTACACAAGAATTTCAAAAAACATCATTAACAGTCAGAGACAACAAAATCAAAACACCCATTAGCCTAAAACTGAAGATCAAAAGCCACGAAAACGATATCAAAAACACAAAACCAAATGAGGAAAGAGAGTAAATGCTTCAAATTAGGGATTCCAAAAGGAACGCCTACGGTGAAAATCAACATGTAAACAGCAACAGAGCAGCAAAATTAGAATAACACAATACAAACAGCAACACCTACGGTCAAAAGGAACGCCTACGGTCAAAATCATGTTAGTGTGTTACACATTTTATAATCTTGAACAATTGTACTTCATTTAAGTTAATCACATAATTGAAACCTCCGTGTTAGGTTTTTATCATATATTCGCCTAATATTTCAGTATTGCATTTCCCAAATGGATTTTTACATTTCACAAAAGTCAAATGTCTAATTAACTCTTTCAATAAGATGCGATTTTAAGATAATGATTCAAAACACAACAAAGAATAAATTAAAATCCCGTTTGTGAAATGACAAAATTAAAAAACACGTTTCAGAAGCGCGGGTTTCCGGGTCTAGTTAACAATAAGGCCAATGGCTTTTTGCTCATGTACTAAATTAATAACCAAATGATTTAGATGCTAGTACTATTAAAAGTTCAAGCTCAGTAACAACAACAAATCTAACATGACCCTCCTAATCAACGATATTAAACTTAACAGTAAAAAATGCCTTCTAGCAAAATTCTTTCATCATAAACATGAGAGTTGTAATTAAAGCTAAGATCAATGTTAAGTATCCTCCTCCATTAAGTTGGTGACTGGCACTCTGTCCAAACCCTAGTAAATTGCTCGGAATCGGCGTCACCGTCACTGTTGGTGTTGCCGTTGCCGTTGCAGGAACTACTGCATTAGAAAAACATATTGATAATTAAACAATTTAAGGTAAAAAAAACAAGGTAAATTGTTAATGAGTTAAATTTGCAGAATCATTCACAAGTTTCCATCAAATTGCATATGATCAAAGAAAGGTTACAGCTTAATTCAGCTCATGTATGTTATGTGATTTGAAATAGTAGCTAGCTTTGGTTCATGGAAAATGCATGAAGTGGCCATCAAAATGTTTGTGATCAGAAGTAGGTGATTGTTTTAGGCTATGTTTGGATGTGAGATGAAACTAGGTTTTGTTTTAATGCACATAAATAACACATTAATTCAAGATAATGTCAAATAGCGTTATCTATGTGTTTGTATATATAATACCCTTTTCTAAATAAAAAGGTTTGTACTTGAGCTTAGGGTATACTAAAATAAGGTTTATAACGCTAATGAAGTGATCTAAAACAAGAGTAACGAACTATAACATACCAGCAACAGGAGAAGAGGTTGAATTAAATCCAGACACAACCGGATCAGCTACTGGAACTGTAGGAGGCGCCGGTTGTCCACCTTCAACAACACAACACAAATTAACATAAAAGAAACCGAAAACCGAAAAACCATAACTTGACATGAATGAATGAGCTAACCTGAGCAGATTGCAGGGCTCATCTGAGGGCTACAAATACCAGGCAAATCCAAGGCCAAGGTGGCGTTAAAAGGGAGAGATCGGAGTACAATGGCGCTCAAGAAAATGCATAGACAACGCGGCTCCTGGGTGTAAATCATGGCTAGGCTGTTACAACACTGCTGAGTTGGGGCAGGAGCCGAGCCTTGGACGAACGGTCCACATGGCGATAGCGATACGAGACGAGTCCCACATTCCGCCATTGTTGGAGGAGAAGAGAATGGTGGGGCTTGGGATGAGATTAGTGGGAGGGTAGTGGTGAAGATGAGGATTGTGGTGGCTAAGAGTGATTTGGTTGAGAGACTCATTTTTTTGGGTTGAATGAGATTTTTTGTTTGGTGTTTGTGTTGAGTTGTGTTGGTTAAAATGGTGGGTGAGGTGCATTGGTTGAGTGTGAGTTCATGCTTGTTGTGTGTTATGACTGTTATCTGCCTCTATTAACTGCAAATGTAACGGAATGGAGTGAGTGAAGCTGATCGGATTGACTGTGGAGTTTGAGTTATAGTACATGCATGGTCCATGAAGGTTGAATAGGACTCACTCAAGTCAAGTGTGGTTTTTTTATGGTGTCAACCAATTTAGTTGCTTTCAAAGTGGTCCATGTGTTGCGGATCAGGGCAGTTCGGCGCACCGGTTTGCATATGCGAACGTCCAGATTTCGGTATATTGCGAAGTGGGAGAAAAGTTTGAAAATGAGTTTAAGAGACGATTAAGAATGATGTTACGTATATGAGTTTGCCGGAGGATATGATATAACACAAGAAACTTTGAAAAAATAAAATTAAGATAATACAACCATAGGTAGCTTTTCCGCTAGCCCGTTTCTTATACTGATTTTTTTTTTTTTTTTTTTTTTAATAAATTTGTGTGTAACATCGTCTTTCATACTACATAAAGAAAAGTATGTAGAAGTGAAACCATGTAACTTCTCTTCTACATTAAAAAAATAAAAATATGTGTCTAGTACGAGAGACGTTACAAACAACGTCTCACTTTGATTTTTTTAACAAATTTTGCTTACAAGAGACGCTATTATAAACAACGTCTCTTGTTCATTAGTAGTTTTTAGAGGAACAAATAGGTTCGAGTGACAACGTCTCTTCAACGTCTTTCAAACCGAAATGTTGTGTCTATATTGAGAATTAATTTTGTTACGAGCTTATGTCAGAAATTAGTTTTATTTTTTTAATAATGCTTATTTCAAAAAAAGATTCACTAACATTTGACTCGAGTGGTATCCACATTTATATGATTAATATCATATTTGATTATAATATATATTCTTTTTTCGAGTCTAGCAAAATTTTGATTTCACATCAGTATTTTGAACATTACCAAAAACATAAACCGATTAGTTTTTTAATAAAGCAAAACAATTAGCCTAGATATGAATATAATCCATCGAATTCTATTTGATGAAAGTGTCGGATAACCTGTTTCTAAAGCCCGTATATAATGATCCCATTCGGGTCGGATTATCTGATAACCAAAACCCGTCTAAACCCCCAATTTCCCGTCTCTCCCTCAAACAACGCAGGCGCGCGCAAATTCTCACACACGGCAGCGGACGCTACTACGAACGAATTGAGCGCACTGTGAGCGAGAAACACAGACTTCTCACACCAATCGAATAACCATGTATGGCGGTGGTAAGTTACTGCTGCAAGTCGCCTCCAATTTCCCCCTTTCCGAACCCTATTTCCGATTTATACGAGCACAATCTTCTACTTTTGACTGTCTTCTTGTTTTTCCGAATTTCTACTCTCAATTAACAGATGAAGTGTCGGCGATTGTGTTAGACTTGGGTTCGCACACTTGCAAGGCCGGCTACGCTGGTGAAGATGCTCCCAAAGCGGTCTTCCCTTCTGTGAGCTCTTTTCTCTCTCATTATCAAATTTCTTCTCTCAATTTTCTCTCTGTGGAACATGTTGTGTTTTGCAAGTCCGCAGCTTTTTAGGGGTTTTAGGGTAGATGTGATGTGGAGTTGGGAGGTGCCAATGTGGGTCTACGTGCTTTCTCAGTTTCTGAGTTCATTCCTGTACTTGTTTACAACAAAAACTTGTATTTATATTCAGTTATTCTTTGACAATACTGGGTCTTGTGGTGACTTGAATGGATTCTCTTGCTTATGTATGGGTGCTATATGTGAGGCATCTTAGTTAATCAATTGTTTTCATTTGTTTTGCTATCTAATCTCTGATCTTTATATTTCTGTGAACATTTCCTAAGGTGGTTGGATCAATTGATCAAATGGATGTTGACGAGCCTGATAATCCCGATCCGGAACAGAATTCAGGTTCTGCTCCTGATTCTAACAACACTGCTAAAACATTTGACCCAGAGAAAGGAAAAACAAAGCGCAAGCTGTACGTTGGATCACAGGCATTGGGATATAGGCGGGATAATATGGAAGTAAGTTTGTAACACTCTCAATCTGCTTTTTTTCTCTTCTCTATTCCTTTTGGTTAAAGAACGACAATTCGTTTTCCCTTTCTTACATTCATCATGGGGTCAATCTGTCTTACAGTTGTTTTTTTGGTTTTATTCTCATTAGGTGTTATCACCATTTAAGAATGGAGTGGTTGCAGACTGGGATATTGTTGACAGTATATGGGACCATGCTTTTAGGTTCGTGTAACTGAATCCATGTTTTCTCTAATAGAAGCTTGTGCTGCATGCTGCTGAAGTTATATCTGCCCTCCCTGCAGCAATATGATAAATCAGTTGCAAGTTGGTTGTTTGTGTTAGCATTAAAAAGTTTTTGTTCCTACAAGATGGAAAAATGACTCAATAAGTTTCGGATTTTATGCTATGTATGAAGTAATTTTATACATCTCATCTTGTATCTTGTAAACTTGCAATGATATACTTCAGGTGGCCATAGGACTAGCAATTTTAAAAATATTTTAGGTCTGGATGCCTACTTATGTATACTTCTAGATACGGGACATCAAGACATGTGTACAAGTGGCATATAATCGAAAATATTATGGAGTTATTTTGCATTGGGAGTTACATATGCTGCATAGTGGTTTGGATGGGAAAAAGTGATTCTTCGCTTCCAGTTGTTGGGTGATTAGTTTGGAAAGTGTAACGGATTAGATATTTTTTGTTCCACCGCTCTTATGCTGTTGGGTGATTAGTTTGGAAACTGTAAGATTTTTTTATGTCAGTTATCAGAGGCTTCTTCTTGGGAGTGATGTGGCAGAAAATATGAAAATGCTAGATTTTCTGTTTATTTGGTTAAGGAGATTTGATTACCAACTTCATTGAGATACTGTTTTTTGCAAAATATCTGTAACAATTAGATTTTTCTCATGGATTATAGTAAAGCTGTGTAACAGACTGACAGCTCATCTATTGGGATTCTTTATTGCTTCACTTTGCTGGTTCCTTTTTCTTGTCGCTGTTCCCTTCTCTACTGCAGCTGCATAGGAAGAAAAAACTTAATTTGATTTGTGTCCCTTCAAAAGGCATCTTGTCTCTCCAATTTACAGCTTTTTTTCCACTCTTTATAGTAGTATGCATTTTCATTTATATAAAATTGTCAAAATCGCTCAATATAGGAAACAAATATATGCAGCCATACTCTAATTGGTACTCAACTAATCCTTCTTGTTGGTTAAGAGATGTGATTACCTTCTGTGATAAAAAGTAAAAGAAAATTAATCATTATTTTGTAGACATATGTACAAGAGTCTGTTGTTTGAATATTTTTCTGTTACCTTCTGAACTTGTGTGCTTGACTTAATTGCATTTTGTCTCTAAAGATAGTTTCACGAAATAAATTTGCTATCTGTAAATATTTTTGCATCTGTGTCTGTTAGGGAATGTCTCTTGATTGATCCTAAGGAGCATCCTATGTTGTTGGCAGAACCTTCTATAAACACACAACAGCAGAGGGAAAGGTATTTTGGAGATGTTATTGCATTTCATCTTCACATTGTGTCAATGGTAATCTTAGTTTGAGGTTTTATTTATACTTTTTGTCTCTGAAAGTATAGTTGCAACTTATATGATGCTACACAAGTAAACATGTCATATTTTGATCTCCTTATTTACTTCTAGGTATTGCTGTTATTTAGTATTTGTCTATTGGCCTGTATTATGATATTTTCGGTTTTCATAAGTATTAAAACATTGATATGTAGTATGAGATCTTACATCCTCTTGCAATTTGCATAGACATGATCATGCTTGAGTGGATTTATTTGTCCTCTTGTTTTCTTATTATTCTCTACTGGAGTTGTTTTAGGAAATGGGATGATGCTTTTTCTTCTTCTCTTATTTGAAAACCCTTATCTATTGGGATTGGGGTATTGCATGTCACTTAGCATTGTTTCTTTTATATCAATCTTGATCATGCACATGATTCCTATTAATGTTGGTCCATTTTTCAAATGAACAGGGCGGTGGAGCTCATGTTTGAAAAATACAAAGTTCCTGCATTATTCCTGGCCAAAAATGCTGTATGCATCTTCTCTATAAGATACTACTGGACGTGCTGTGTTTCTTTCTAGCTTATATCATTTTCATTTTCTTGGTCATGGAGATGCTTTCAATGACTAAAATATCTTCACTCTCAGGTGCTAACATCTTTTGCATCAGGCCGATCAACTTCTCTGGTTGTTGATAGGTAATTTCTTGTACCTACATGGCTTTGGTGACTTTCTGGTTCTGGAGTTACTGTATAGGCATTAGGCACATGTATAAATAGCCTCTTCATATTAAAAAGGCAAACTGTTATATTTAGGATTTTCGCATGTTCTAGCCAATTATGTGAGTCATTTTTTGTTTAATTTGGTTACAATTCCTAGCTTTGTACTAACTGTCAAGTCTTACAGCGGAGGAGGATCCACCACTGTTGCTCCAGTTCATGATGGTTATGTTCTTCAAAAGGTATTTTACCATATTATACTTTTTTTTGGTTTATTCCAACAATGTTTTGGGTATGATCTTGTATCTATGTCCCTCGTTCATGCAAATGTGGTATAGAGTAAAGAGCATCAGCATTCGATGCCTCTGCGTGTGTAAGACATTGTTTCTATGTCACTCCCACAAGTCCATTACAGTTTTTTGCAAATTTTCTGGCAGGCTGTTATATCTTCTCCAATTGGTGGGGAATTCCTTAGTGATTGCTTAATGAAAAGCTTGGAAAGCAAAGGCATTTATGTAAGATCCTATATTATCAATGTTTCTCTTTCATCTATATTTTTAGAGTTTAGCTTTCAATATTTGTGTTTCTCAGTTGAAAATACCCTTTGATGAGGCAATTTTTTATTCTAGGAGGCATGTCGTCCATCAAAAATGTCCTTTCCTCTTAATTCCATATGTCTTAACAATCTAACATTGTATTCGGTTATGCAGATAAAACCTAGATACTCCTTTAAAAGAAAGGAAATCAGACCAGGGGAATTCCAGGTATTCTTAGCTGAAAGTAAAATAATTTACAATATTGCATGCGTTTGTCTTTATTGTATGATGCATGTGAATGTCTTATGTGGATTAAAGTAGTGGCACATCACAGTCAGCAACAAACAAAAGTGATGTTGCACCTATAGTTATAAGGGGAGCTTAGAGTTTGTGTGTGTGTATAGATTGGCTGTTCTGTGCCTGGATGATTTGTATATTTTATGGATAGCCCTACTGGAGTAGAATGTAGGGACTTGAACTTACCTTATATGATCAGCCTGCAAATAATGTCAAAGAAGATCGTTTTGACTTTTGAGCCAAAGCATACTGAACATGTTAAAATTCTTATTAGATAGTTATATCAATTTATTCTTTAAGATGTGATTACCCTGTGTCTCAATTTTCTGTCTGGGGAGCATAGATAGTTAGTTACTATTACATTCTCGCCTTGATAGAGGTCAGAAATGTTCTTTTCATTGTCCACATGTACTTTCCCTTGCCATTTCCTTTGTCTTGTTCATTTATTCAATTTGTGTAAGGATCACTTGCAAGTTGCAACAATAGCTATACATGAAATAATGTAGAAATTTAATAGCGACTTCTCTAGGTTTTGTTTTCTTCGTTTTGGGGTCTATATTCATCTTGCTATTCTTGTACGTTTTGAATAATGTAGTTTTTTTGTTTGCACTTGTTTTCACACACTGTCTTTTTGTTGCAAGGTTGTTGATGTCGATTTTCCACAGACAACTGAAAGTTACAAGCTTTACAGCCAGGTATGTCTTGCCTCTGTGGTATACGGTCTTTAATTTAGATGGCAATTTTAAGGTAATAATATGATATATACTTCACAGAGGGTCATTGCCAGTGACATTAAAGAATGTGTTTGTCGAGCGCCAGATACTCTATATGATGGTACGTCTCTCTGGACCTTGCAATTTTTATTGCTGAAAGTGCAGCTGGTTTTTGTAGCATCTGACTTCTTGCATCATTGACTAATGTGGAAACTAAATCACCTAGACCTCAGTGTTATCATTTGTGATATAATTTATCTCATGCATATATAATGTATTTCTGCAGTTCTATAGAATTGTCCATTCTTGTGTACTTCTGTAGAAACATTTTGTGAAGTGATTATTATGCCACCCTTATTGTAAAAACAAAAAGGTAATGTTTAAATGTCGATGATTTTGGTAGAATATCACTCATTATTTGTGAAAAGGAATTGGGTACTGAATGCTCTATACTTGCTAGTTGCTACAACATAATTCTTCATAGTTAAAAGGTTTTGTTCTAATGTTGACTGCATGATTACTTCAGCGCAGTTTCTGAATAGTAACAGGATTCTGTAATAATGATGGAATTTCAATTTGTACGATCGATTTATTTTTTCTGCATGCAAACATTGGAAGATGATGGAATTTCAATTTCTTAAAGCTGTTAAAACCTTGCTAGGATATGGCATAAAACCTTGCATATCTGCAATCAAATAGAATATGCATCTCCAAATGTTTAAAGAATTAACTTTGCATCTTTATTGCAGAAACTTCATATTCAAATATCCCAATGACATCATATGAGCTTCCTGATGGGCAGTAAGTTCTCTAAGTTCTTGATTTGCCTTGCAGTACTCTCTCTGAACTGTTTTCTTCTTCCAATAGCCTTTAGTTATAGGTGGTTGCAGTTTTTGCTAATTGTTTGACATGGTCTTTCTTCCTCTTTTAGCTCTTTGAGTTAAAATTATCGCCAATTAGTTGCAATAGTCTGACATCATTGCTGGGATTTTGTTACAATGGTAGCATCCTGTTAGTTTAGACGTACATGATCCTTCCATTTTATTCTCATCCTGTAGTTGCTAAACTACCTTTTTCTATAATCAAATTGATTTTTCTTTGATATTGCAGGACAATTGAAATTGGAGCTGATAGGTTCAAAATTCCTGATGTTCTGTTCAATCCATTATTAGCTCAGGTTGGTTAGTCTCTTCTAAATTTTGAATTCTGTGTTCTTAGTATTAAAGCATACAGATGATCAGACACATACTTGAAAGATATATGAACTGAATGTCAATTTAGTGACAAGGCCAATCATGATATTTTGGAGTATGTTTTAGCTAGAAACCATAACCCTTTTTCGGATTGCAGTTTTCTTTTTGGATCTCTCATGTGTTTGTATGGTCGTTTGACCTTGTTTTGATCGTACAATGTGGATGCTTAATTGCTTGTGGTGAGATTTCTATGACCTCATTAGTCTTTAGTTGCCAAGTGCTCTGGTATGTTTCTTTTCTTTTGGTGTGAGTTTCTTTTTGGTGGATGCCTTGTCCTTTATGTAATTATTTGATTGTTTTTATCTGCCTTCATTTCAATAATGTCTTTCTCCCGTGCTAAAAAATGTAATGCCTCTTCTCTCACTTTTAATATATGATATTGCTATGAAAGCGAATTTGTTTCTTTTACTTGGATAGTTGAGATCAGGACAACTTCTGCAGAGCTTAGGCTTGGCATGTTTTTTTACTGACAAGCTCGCTTTATAATTGCTTCTGAAAATTAAGATTGTTTATTGATAATAAACAAGTTACAAATTACTATAAGGGAGCACAATGCTTTTTTTTTGAGCTATTCTTTCTTATGTATCAATTCAAAGACTTATGCACCCAAATGTTCAGTCCAAACTGTTCTGATTTGCCTTTTTCCTTATGCTAGACGATTCCAGGCATGCAAAATTCTCCAGATATAGCTTCTTCTGCTCGTGCCTTGCCACAAATGGTAATTTTTTATTACTTGATGTGGATTGTGGATTTACGTGAAGATTCCTACCTTCCATTGTGTAGTTAAGGATTCATATTAATCATGATATAATTGATGCAGGTCATAGAGAGCATAAGTAAGTGTGATGTGGACATCCGGAGGGAACTCTACAGCGGCATACTGGTACGTATCACTAAATCAATTTCCTTCTTTTGTATGCAACAATACATTCTTTTTACACACTAGTTCATTTTTGTATGGAAACATGCTTTTCATTAATCATCATTCACTTGGCAAACCATATTATTGGTGCATGCACTTGGTATAATGCATGTAAAATATAAGCTTTTCCCAAAAGTAGTCTTTCAGTGAGTTGGTATGAGGCATATAGTTTATTTTTATGTTTTCACCTAAAGTTTGTTTTATATACAGCTTGCTGGTGGTACAGCATCAATGCAACAATTGAAGGAACGGCTGGAGAAAGATCTTCTAGAGGTGCATTATGATATAATGCCTTATTATCATTCTTCGGACCTTCACATATGTTTCTCCCTGTTAAACCTATGTATGCTCGCCATGAATCTGCATTGATTTTAGTTATTGTCATCTCTCCAGGAGTCTCCTCAAGCTGCTAGAGTCAAGGTCTTAGCTAGTGGAAATGCTACAGAGCGAAAGTTCAGGTATGACATTTATCTTGTACTTTAACCATTTCGAATTACTAACCTTAACTATTCGGTCTCACAAAATCATGTCTTGACTATGAAGAAAAATGTATGAGACACAAACAAGCAGTGAAGTGATTTTTTTAGTACTTGCGGGTATGCAATGTTATAACTAGATTAATTTTGGGGTATGCAATGTTATAACTAGATAAATTTTGGGGTATCCAAGATGACTCCAAGACTAAAAAGGCCGTATGTACATCGACTAAACAATTTTTATAAAAAAAAGGCATGATTTTTTCTCATGAGCGCTTGCCTCATTTTTTCCATTTTGTTACAATGATTTATGAAAACATGTTCCTTTTTCTGAAACCTGTCCTCTCTTTACTCAGCGTGTGGATAGGAGGGAGTATACTGGCATCGCTTGGTTCATTTCAGCAGATGTGGTTCTCCAAGTCTGAGTAAGTCATATCTGTTTCGTCCGTCCTTCAAATTTTCGTAGTCCCGTTGCTTTATGCTCATCTTAAATTAGTAACGAGAGTAAGAGATAAAGTTGGAATCTGAACCCCAATTTGGCCTCGTTTCATTTGGAATATCTCGTTTTTGATTTATTGTTCTTCGTCATACCCATACAACTTCATGTTTGGGTTTGATTTATCATTTTGCCTTCTCATTTCCCTGAATAATGAACTTAGCCAAAAGTTGCCAACCTTGAATCATGGAATTCCTAAGAACTGAAAAGTTGATCATATCCTAATACTAGTCTCACTAACGGTCATAATTTCGCAGGTATGAGGAGCATGGTGCTTCGTACATTCAGAGGAAATGCCCTTAAATAATCCGGTACGCTCGCTTACGAGCATTATTATTAGCCTGTAGACGGTATTTATCTCGAAGTTTAAGGACTGTCTTGCAATGTAAAAACAAACTTCAAAACAAGTCTAATTAGATTGACAATCTTCAGGCTTAGAAGTTGTAAACGTGATTATGGATGTTTACAAAATTTGTGAGGTGAAAGCTTTTGATGTATAAGAATCTCTTCTAGCTAGCAAAGCTTTCCGGACTAATCGGTCCAAATTTGGCGAATGATGTTTTAAATTATACGAGTTGTTTCAAACTTACAATTAATAATTTTTTTATGTATAAAAATGCATACACGTAATAAAAACTAGAGCATAAGTATCATTATACTTTGGTGGACCACAAGCCATATCCGAGAGCGCCCCATAAGAAGAACTCGGCTTCTAAGTACTCCAAATTCAATGGAAATTCTAAGAGCTCGACGTCGCCCGATGGGAGGTCATGACTGCATTCGACATCAACAGTTGAAAAGGCCGAGACGAAGAGGATTGGGGATTGGATTAAGGCCTTCATCTTCTTTGTTTGCTTGTAAATGTTTGTATGTTGGTGAAGGAAGGAATGCAGTGTGTTGTGGAGGGAAGTGTAACATTTGCACACCGGAAAAGGAAAATTCTCAATTAACATAAATATATAGAAAATGATATCCTGCCAAAATAATGGATACTTCGTATTGAATTGAAGCAATATCCAGTGTCATACATCAATGTAAATCTATGATTATAGTAAACACACAACTGACTACTCTCATCCAAAACGGTATTGAGGGATTTCATGTAATGAATGAAAGAAGGGATTTAACTAATCGTAGCTATTATTGTAATATATACATATATGGCAATGGTTACATCTACAATGGAAAAGTGATAGACCATTATAGATAAACAAGGCCAACATACAAGCTAAGCCAACCATTTTTGCTTTTTAGGATTTGTTCGCCTATATCTTATCATTTATATGTACATAAATATGGTTAAACACTGAAATACAAGGTAACCTTCCATCTCTTGGCTCCAAAACTGGCCGGGATGACAACATTTTGTGAAAGAGCAAATGCTGAACTCTTCTTTCCTTTTTAACTAAGGGTTATTAGACATCATAGACGGGCAATCGTTCGTCGATGGAGACGCGACATATGGGGCATGTCTTGCACTTCTGGCTGCATGAACTGGCATACAAAGAATTGGAGACTGTTAAAATACTGCTGTTATTTTTTTCAGGAACAAAATCTTGGAATCTCATAACTGCACTTTTGGTCGTTAGGAAATAAGATTCAATGTAGAGACATGTGAGGAGAATCACCTGCAGAGGATCCGATGCCTGCAAGGAAGCAACACGATGGTAATATCCTTCTCGTAGCAGACGCGACAGAGAACCTTTTCCTGATAATATTTCATTGGCCAGTTTTAGAAACGGTGTTCCCAGGAAGAAAGATACACAAAGATCATGCATGTATGGAGTATTATAGATTTGTGAAAATTATATCACACAAAAAGTATAGTCCAGCCCGTGATTATAAGAAGAAGATTTACATGTTGAAGACGCTCATACTCTTGTTGGCTGAATTTTGTGATCTTAGTCTGCTCACCCAATATTGATTGCAGTCTCCACACCTATAGTATATGAGAGAAGACTCGGAAATTAAGCAATCATCAATCAAATATTTAAAAGAAAGTTTTAGCGCAAATACAAAGAAAAATGTTAGAAAATCAAATTGGACGAGTAACCATGGCAGAAAATGAAAAAGAGAAATAAAAGTAGTGCCCCCACCTCCTCAGCAAGATCTTTCTTTGCCATTTTTTTCACTACATCAGGTGGATAACTGCAAAAGGTATCGTATCTGCACAAATAGGAACAAACATTTCAATGATAGTGTAATACAACCATGACCACATGGAAACTAAACTGTATAAAATTTTGCAAGCAAGATATAGAGAGGATAACTACCCTGATTCATCATCATAAAGAAGACGTGCCTGCTCTTCTCTACTTCCTTCGTCAATTGACCACCATCCAAGAAGCCTGATACGTAGAGTAAATATTATGCAAATTTACTAATGTTAGAAGATTGATTTGCACAAAGAAAGATATTCATGAAAAATGTTCTACAGAAGATTACAACATATTTACCTTGAACCATGGAGCATAAACTCAAATGAGTCACGAAGTCTTGAAGAAAATGTATAATATCGACCATTGCCAGCTTCACTATGTAGTTGAAGAACAATTCTCTCCACCAACTTTGATATGGAAAAGATAACTCCAACCCCTTGCAAGAGAAATAAAGGGGAGAAAATAACTGGAATTGGGATCTCTCTAGCTTTAGCAGGAGTTCCCTGCAATTATAAAGCAATACAAGGTTATTTTGGTCAAGAGACTAAATTCTTCAATTGTTTCAGTTATTATAGGCCTTTAAAATGTCATACCTCCAAGTACATGAAAAGAAGGATTTGAAATCCAACTATAAAAACTTTCATAACATGACCACCAATATCTTCAAAACAGCACATTCTACGATGTTGGTCTTCATCTGACTGGACAACTAATCCACTAGTCCAGTCAAGGTAACCAACTGTTGCAGTTGAGGGAATATTCTCTACGCTTTGAGCATGGCTATGTATCATAGGATTGGACCACTTCGTACAGACCAGAAAAGCAAAGCACTGTCCAATGCTATAGAAAACAAAACATTCAAAATATGAGAATTATTTAGCCAAAGTTTTATATGTTAATCATAGCTCTCATATTCAAACCTAAGATTGTCCATACTGGATAGAATCCAGAAATAAACAAAAGAAAAGTGTCATGCAAGTATGCAACAGAGAATTGTTACCTGAAATTGATAAATAGGTCCCACCATCCTAATGCAGCAATTGTACCTACAAGAATCGGTTGACATATTAGAAAAAATAATACAAAATTCCCATATGAATGAGCATGATGAGAAAGCCATTCCTTAATCATATAATACACTTATGATCACACTGAGCTAGGACGAAGTATGACGACCTCACAAGATATCCAAAAACTATATAACACAATTCCTGAACGAGTTTCTCAGCAGTGAATGGATGAAAGATGTCTCAGCCTAGAACCTAGAAACTAGTAAATAGTAGATTAGTAGCATGCTGACTCTTAAAAAAACATGTATTCCTTTTTTCATTTAAATTGCCTAAAAGCATGTAAGGATGATTCTAACTTCAAAGCTAGGTGAATAAATTTTCCACTAGATGTAGAGTGTATTTCCCAGTACAATATTTCCACAAAAAATCAACATATATGTTCAGCCCAATACTCTATACATCATCTGGGCATCCAACTAATCCTGCATCTGGAGACAAATGCTGCTTCTTTGAGGTCTTTATGGGTGATGATGTCTGATTGCTTTTCTGAGGAATTTACCCACTAACCTTGATACCATAATAAATAGCTCCTTTACCTTTAGGGAATTGCGGTTTACTATTAAAATGGGACATATTCAAGTGAAAAATAACAATATACAACGAATAGCACCTAGAAAGCAGCTGGAATGATTTTTCGAAATGAATAGCCCATAAGTAACTTGAGAGATAAAAATAGCAAGCAGAAAAAATCTAAAAACCAGCTCATAGCTAGGGAAAAAAAAAGGATAATTCATTAAAAAGGAAAACTCAAGGCAAGGATGACTTTGTCATGAGGTAAGGAAATGCTAGGAGAGAAAAGGACAATACCACTAAGCTTTAGAACCATGAATAGAGTAGCAGCAAGGAGGAAAACCATGGAGATTGCAATCCAGAAATGCTGCATACAACACAGTTGAGTTCGATTAGTTAAATCAAATTGGGAGATGAAAGAAAAGAGGCACAGTAAACTGAAGTTTTTCTTTTTACAGTAATCTAAGTGTTGTTTGCTTGTGTAAGTTTTCCTCTTAGTCTTTTTGGTGGTAGGTTACTACAGTTCTATACATCTTCAATCTGAAGGCGGTGAAAATGTTGCTCAGTAACAGTAGATTCAGGTTTGAGTTCAAGCTTAGCAGATCATTTGTAATCTCTATGCTACTACTTCTGAAGCCAAAAGGTCCATTGGTTAAGTAGTCATATTTTGCATTATTGAGTAGTATGAGATATGATTTAGTTTTGAGATGCATATTATTGTATATAGGAATGAGCTCTTGGAACATCTTCATAAGCATGCTATGTATGTCTGAATGAATATAATTACTTCACTAAACACTATTTACACAAATAAAATAAAGATAGAGAAGACACCATAAAACTCAATGTTATTATTAAACAATACGATTTTGCAACAAGTTAAATAGCTTTGAAGGTATCAGTAAATCGAATTTAAATTTTACCAAAAACGGGTGTCAATTTGCAGCTATACTAAAATAACTGAACTTACAGGAAGTGTATCCCATATAACTTCATCACTCAAACTATCCTCTTCTCCTGGCACCAGTGCCCTGCACATTCTGTAATCATGTTGTCATAGATTAGTGAGTAGCGTAAATAATGAGAAGAAAGTAAGTGACTCATGACGTCTATATGAAAGTATGCACATCACTAAGGAAGGCAAGGAAAAATAGATACATCACCAAAAAGAAACTGCAAATGCTACCTGAAATTGTCTATCAGAATAATGGTCTCTAATAGCAGAAGCGGTACGAAAACAATCTTCAAGTTTACAGCTGCACCATGATTCGGAAATATAAACAAACTTAGAGACTTCGAAAAAATAACACTATTTCCACCTGCATTAATATGTAGCATCAAGCGAAAGTACACAGAACTTTACCATCAAAACTCTCTAGATGTATACAGAGGAGCAGTTCAAAGGCAATAAGAAGTGGCGCTGCCACAACAGCATGACATGGGGCCCACTACAGCAACAAAAATAAATAATATGGTTATTTTTCATGAAAACCACCGTTCTTCTACAGCAATGGAAGAGTTAAGATATAAGAATATCCACGAAAGAGTAGCTGCAGAATTTCCATACATGTCGATCATGCGGAACTGATGGAGCAGGTATGGAGAATCTTCCCCGAGCAACAACGGCATGAAATAACCATAGAGGGAGAAAAATAATCCTGCAAATGGAACCTCATATAGTTTAGATAACAATAAATTGTCCTCTTCACAATAATGTCATCACATCTAAACATGAATGCATAGATCTACACTCATAGCAATATCAAATGCACATAATTTTCCAAATTTATGGAGTCGTAATCATGAGCGAAATGCTTTAAAGCTGAATTTATTGGCCCTTGAAAAGACTACATATCCAATGTACATAATCAGAGCTATGTTTTCTTCTTTTTATTGAATTTATTGGATCATTTAAATGTCTATGCCTTCTTATTTTGTGAAGTAGTAGTAAGACTATGCAACTTTTGACACAATCTTCATTTTGGGTCACTGGAAAAAGTTCTTTTAACACAGGATTAAGGTTGCATACATCCGACCCCTTACCCTGCTATAAGCGGGAGCCTTTTTAAGGCATTGGGTTGTTGTTGTTGTTGATGACTTGAAGACACAGTATGAAATCCTAAAAACATTTAACCTTGACAAGCTGCAGTATTTCCTATTACTCTTCCAATGTACTCCGTACTCAGTAATACGAAGTAAACAGTGAAATTCCACTAACCACGTACAAACAAATTCCAAATTGCAGAAAACTCCAATAAAACCAAACATGATCGTACATTCCACAACAAACCCCCAAAAAAGAAGGTAAACAATAATAACTCTAAACGGAAAATCACGAGACAACCACGAAACACAATCAATCAAACGCGGAATCAGAAATAGAGACAATAGAAGATGAAATTGAAGATGCGAGTAAGAGGAGAAAACGAACCACCAAGAGCAGGCGACGACATGATCGAGCTTGAGAACGAGAAGAAGAGTGAAAGTGAAGAGCAAAGCGTGGGCTGAAGAGGCCTGCGCCGCCTTCCGCACTCTCCTCCAGCTCATCGCATCCGTTCGGCGACTCATCGGAGATAGATAGATGTAGAATCCAGTTGAATCCAGATAGGAAATCGTTGAGAAAAGACGTTTTAATGGCGAACGAAACCAACAAATTTCAAGCTTTTCTCTCTAGCTTCGGTCCCCAACCGAATGCCCAGCACAGATATATATTATCTGTACGACTGTAATAACATTTTTTTAATTCACAAAATTAAACATCTATCTATATACTCTTTTGTCAATTGATAGTCTCATTTGATTTTTCTGACACTATTCACGAACCGAGAGAATCTTGTAGATTTCTTCCAATATATAAAATAGAATATAGTCATATGAGGTCTTATTTGATTCGTCTTAATGAGTATTTTAACAATATTAAAAAATTATAATTTTTATTGACATATAATTAGAGATATTTACGATATAAAACATGTCTCGGCATATGTGTCAGAATCTAACGAGACTATCAAAATGGGACAGAGGGAGTATAAAAGTTGATGGGTTTGAAGAAGTAAAAGTAACATGTACCTAATAAATGCTACTCTAATATTTTAAATTTTTTTTTTTACCAAAAAAAAAATATTTTAAATCTTTATCCTAATTACCTATTTTCTTAAATGTTAATTTCATCATCAACTAAGAACACACCATCTTCGTCTCCTTCCTCTATCACAATCTCCAAATTCATTCTCATCTCTATCAGGTTCATCAATTCCTTCGTTTTATTCTGACGCCTCATCCTTCCCCGATTAAAAAATAATCTAGATTAATTAGATATTTTTAATCTATATATTGACAACACCTAAGATTGATTCATATGCATGACCTCAGTAAAACATGTAACACGCCACATGTAACACGCCAAACAACATTGGCCTCAGTAAAACATGAACATCATATAAATACTTTATGTTGCAGATTTCGGTTGCAACCACTGTTGCAATAGTTGTATTTGCATTTCACGAGTTTGTAGAATTGAATTATATCACCGTTCACTCATTTTAAATTTATGACATGTTTAATGACTAACCGCAAACGAAAAACTGTGATTTCCGGATCTAGTTTTATTTAAGAAAATCGTTTGATTAAAACATGATTGCTTGTTTTCAGTTAACAAAATTGGATTAATTGAAATCGTCATTATGACATTTGTAGCTATTAAAATGCATGTTCAATTTTTTTTCTCTCGTTTTAATGACTAGATATGGCCAAATTAGGGACGACTCGTCCCGCCCTTCTAGCATGTCCTAAAATCTGGCCCTTTCAGTTTGCCCTAAAATCTTAGAGGATATGAGTCAGCGATTTTACCCATCTAGGTCGGTCCTGTCCGACCCTTTTTAAATACGGGGATATGGTATCAGACTATATATGGCCCCCATATTATATATAAATAAAATTTATTATATAATAAAACTATATTTAAATATTAAAAAAGTAAAAAAACTTAATTTGTGTAAACCTAATTCTACAATCCCGTCTCCATCTTTTATTCTTCTTCTTCGTAACTTCGTTTTACGTCCTCTTCGGCCTTGAGATTTGTTATTGATGAAGATTTTCAACAAAGTATTTGAAAGAACTTCTCATGTTCTTCTTTTATCTAACAAAAGTACAAGATAAACTATGTAGCAGTCTAGCGCTTAAGATAAGATGGGTTCATTGGGTTGTCATTCTCATTTTTTGGATGGTGAATTATTATGTAAGCACTAAACATGTTTTGAATGTTTTTAGTCGCGGTTTAACCCGCTTCTGACATTTTGTGTGTGTAAGTAGTACAACCTTTAGGGTCGCTCTACCCGCTCTTATGAAAGGATATGGGCAACGAATTTGTCTCATTTAAATTGAGAGGGCTTAGTCCGACCCTGATAAATGAGGTTTAAATTTGGCTTTGCCCTGGTCCGACCCAAGCTCCAGTTTGACTAGGTCTACTTATTTTTCTTTATGAATAAAAAAATAAGCAATAGAAATGTAAATTTGGTCGATAAATAACTCATATGATCATAATTTAATATAATTTGAATAAAATATATTTAATTTATCGGATCGGGTGCGAAGTTGGCTTAAAATAAGAAATGTCAAGTGCAACGTGGACCGTCAGATGGAACAGATCTACGTTAGGAAGTAGGGCGCGCTACCTCTCTTATATTTTTAATGAAGCATAGGCATTCCAGAAATTTCCCCTTGATAATAGGGTCATCTCCCTCAGCAAGTTACTGTTCACGGAAAATTCATGTTGCAACTCCTTCCCAATCGAAGCTCTAGGTTGCAGCTTGGTTCACAGCTGGAGTTCGCTTATCATCAACAATCACCTCGTCCTACTTCCTTAATCATCTTGTTTCTTCACCTCGTCAATCAATTCTTCGTTTTTTTGTCTCGTTTCTTCATCACCATGTTGCATCTTTGTTATAGTCATGTTCTTCTACTTCTTAAGAATTTCAACCAATTTGAATTTATTTTGGTTGTTGTTGGTTGCTATCTACAAAGTTAGCATCTTTATTTTGTTGTTGTTATTGATTTCTAGGTTACAGATCGGTGTGTTTGGTTTTGGTTATAATGTGTGAGTTTAGATGCACATGAGGTGTTCAGCAAAATGCGTAGAAGAGAATATGAGTATGAATGAGTTGATAAAAATGGTATTACATTTGGTTGTCACTAGACAATCAACGTATGTGTTGAACCACCCCTAAAGTACCTCTTAAACTCCATCATTCGTATAATTTGATTTCAAGCAGTCAAGTTTCTAATTGAGTTGATATCGAGCCATTGAAGTTGGTGTACAGTTTGGTAAATGCTCATATTCATGTTGACACAAAATTTTTACAGATATCATTTTTCTCATGCCCTCTAGCTCATGTTTTGTTTGGTATGTCCATAAGACTCTCAGCGAATTGTGAAACTTTTATTTCTAGTTATTATTTGTGAACTGTAACATTCAAATGATGAACATTTGATGTCAATACATGAACATTTGTGTATACCTTCATCTGACATGTGCATCAATAGTTATTTATAGGTATTTACATTATCATACAATATTTGAACATTTCATGACAATATATGAACATTTACAGACGAGATGTGAACATTCTTGTAGTTTAAATTTCTTGCAAAATTTATTGAATACAACCTTCATTAAGTGAATTTATTCTATTATACAATGAACGTGAACAAATAATCTATGAACCATAATATTACATCCTTTTCAACCTAACATAATTCTTAAACATTGTACCACGTACTCCTTTAAAAAAACATTTCCAAAACAAAATATCCAACTATGAGCAACAAACTTACAAAATCAGAGTTATCAATGGTTTTTATGAACATTGATAATCTGATTATGAACATTAGAATCTAGTTTATGAAGCTTTGAATTGAACCTTTCAATTAGTTTGTTAGAAATATAATTGATTTCCCTATATGAACCTCAAAATATGAACGTGAAAATAAGTGTCCAACAATGAACATGTTAGATCATTATATGAACATGAATGCATAAATCACGAACTTCAGTGTAAATCCTACATATGTAAGTATTCATGATTTTTGCTTTTGTGCAAATCCAATGGCTGCCTCATAAAAAGTTTCTACTTGCTTACTCAAAAAGCCCTATAACAGTGAACATGTATAATTACTTGATGAACATATATAATTACTCGATGGGCGTCATTTAGTTGCCAAGTTGAGAACATGAAGCCTTATAACAATGAAAAGATCAACCAAAAAAATCATAATTCTAGAACAACGAATCATCACGAACATATTTAAATAGATTAACAATGAACAGTCGAACATCAATCATGAACAAAACCCTATAACACTGAATCAATATGAACTTGAAATCCTAGAACAGTGAATCGAAACGAATTGAAACCATAGAAAAAATGAACAATGAGCCATGTAATTTCAATCACGAACAATAAATTACATAAATCCATAAAATTAACCAACAAAAATCGGAAAACCTCTACAAACGAGAAAACGGGAGTGTTGTAGTGATTACCTCCATCAGAAGGTTTGTAAAGATCATCATTGATCGCTTTCCGCCATTGATCAGATCTTCTAATGAACTGTGAGGAAGGGGGAGAGTATGGATCAATTTTGGCGAATTGAAAGGGGTGATTTCTCTCTCTTTGCATGAGAGAAGAAAAATTGGGAAGGAAGTCACTTCATGATTTTTTTTAAAATCACTTCTTCTAAGTTGTTTTTAATTACAAAAATATGACCGTAAATGAACAATAAAGTGTCATCTATCTTCTAATCTGGGATGTTGGTATGTTCAATAAAACGGTTTCCATTACTTCGTTTTTCCTACCGTAACACGAGTTCGTATGGAAATTCTCATTTTAATATATAATTGTGTATGAGCTATTTCAATAAACTAAATGTATAATAGTGACACCCAAGGTTTCATCTCAAACTCCATGACTTTCTCAAGCAATTCAGAATTAGAATAAAAAGGTTAATGCACAATTAAGAAGTATACCTACTATATTAGAATAGAAAAAACCAGCAAAAAAAATATTAGAATAAAACTTGACATTTCGGGAAATTAATGGTACTTCTTGATAATATTTTGAGATGCTTTCAAGAAATAGTCCAATAGTGATTATTCAAATTAAAAAGTATACCTATGGTATCTATTATTTTACCAAAACATAATCTATAGTATCTATTTGAAAATTACAAGCATCGTGATGTTCATTTCAAAATCAAGAATTTCGTTGACATGTTGTTTTGACTTCTCGATTTCACTGTCAATGTAAGGTATAATTCTAGCACCAAAGATTTAATCATGGTATAATTCTTCTTAATTATTTTCTTTTATTAATTGGAGATTTTGGAGATTTGGAGAATCAGTTGACATTTTAAGATACTATTTTTAAACTATTATGACTAAGGGTCCGTTTAGATTACTCCGATAATGTCATTATAATACTAAATTTAATATTATAATATCATATTTAATGTTAAATTTGACATTATAATGACATTATTTGAAAATCCAAACAAACCCTTATATACGCATAAATAAGAGGTCCATATTCTAGGAGTTCGATTTTCTTATGTTGGGGGAAAGATGCAAGATCTTCAACTATCATTAATTATTAAGGATATGAATTGCACGTTTTTGTATGATAATGAAATACTATAGTCAGGGATGTACAAAAAAAAAATCCAGATCGGAATTTTTCGGGTCGGTCCGATCTCCGGTTTGTACATTTGAGAAATTTCGTGTTCCGGTCAGATCCAGTCTATTAATTTTTCACTCCAATCCGGTCTAGAATCGAAAACCGGATAAATTTTATAAAAATAAAATTAGTAAAGAAAATATAGAATTTTATAATTTTTTTATATAGAAAAATCCGGTCGGGTCCGGTTCCGAAATGTCCGGAAATCTCCTGTCCGGTCTGGAAATTTCGGGACCGATCTCCGGTCGATGAGTTTAAAAGTTCCGGTCCATTTAAGCCACTAACTTGTCGCAACCCTAACTATAGTAATGTGATTTCATTTTCCAAGGATAAATTCTTTCTATTTGAATTAACAATATATGAAAATTCTATAATTTATATTTGGGGGAAGTGATCACCCTAGCTATGCCACATAAGATTCCTCCATTACAGCCACCCACTTGTCGGAATTCTATTGATCACTATCTTTTAGTGTTTTTGGAAATTCTTCTAATATTAAATAGATATGCTAATTAATAAAACGATTATTTTCCATTTTTTATTTGGAAAATCATATAAAAAATATCATAAAAAGATTGAAGATCTTTCATATCTCCATTAACATGTGAGTTTTTTCAAATTTTTACTTGTCAATTTTCTATTATATTATTTTCAAATTTGTAACTTTAAGAATAAAAAGATTGATTGATTGATACAAAAGATTGATTATAAATCTATTGTATATTTTCTATTATATTTTTGTCACGCCGCGTTCTCTTATTCTATATGTCGTGTTTCATTTTCTATCATTTCTTTATTTTCAAAAATTGATTATATAGAATACTATCCTAAATATGTAGTTATCTTTTCCTTATTTGAAAAAAAAATCAATTAAAAAGTTTTTATATCAATCATAAATCTTTATTTTTTCTTAACAATTTTAAAATTAATTATAATAAATTTAATTCTATGCTACATTTATATTATCTACTCTAAATAGAATGACGTTATACAAATCTCGTGCAAGGCACCAGAGACGTAAATTTGAGAGACTGAGACTTCATTAGTTTTTACTTTTTAGTGATCAAGATGGTTGGATGGAATAAATCATATGATCATCATATTTGTGTGTAATACGAATAAAGTATTTATAATTTATAATAAATTGATATAAAATTGTGCATAGATTATTTCTATAAATGTTAATAGTGACACTCAAGCTTTCATCTCAAACTCCATGACTATTTCAAGCAATTCGTAATTCAAATGGAAAATTAATGCAGATTATCTTATAGGAAGTATCGGAGGTTAACATATTAGAATGAAATTTCAAACATTTTGGAAATTTTATGCTAATCTCCTAAGAACTTAAAACGTCAAGATCAAAAGAACATCTTTAGAACATACCTGGAGCAATAGCGACAATCGAACATTTATGCGGAACTACGAACGAGAACCGTAGGTACATCGTCTTCCTCAATCAAATCATTTTAGTGCCTTAGGGTTTTGCCTTCTCTCTGATGGGAAGAGATAGTGAAGGTTGCTGAACGATTTGATATCTTGGAGACCATAACCTAATTATCTTTATATATCTGACCTAATAGAATCTCATTAAGCTTATTGGGCCAAATCCGGTATCCACCCATTGGGCCCATACCGCTTATAAGAAGTCTAAGACTTTTCTTAATTGAATCACTTAATTAAGCTATCTAATAATTAGTCATATAATATGATTGTCTTATAATATGTAATCTCACATAATATCATTAGATTAAAATAATTAATCTAACAGGTACTTCTTGTAATATTTTGAGATGCTTTCAAGAAGTAGTCCAAGAATGATTATTCAAACTAAGCAGTATAGCAATCGTATCTATTTTTTTTTACCAGAAAATAAAATCTAGTATCTATTTGAAAATGACAAGCTTCGTGATGTTCATTTCATGGTATAATTCTTCTTAGTATTTATTTTCTTTTTACTAGCTTTATTCCAGTGCATGGCGCGGAATTTTATATAACGATTTTTATAAATAAATAAATAAATAAATAAATATATATATATATATATTAAAAACACGTAGAAATAATATCAATATAAATAAAAGTATGTATTAAATAATTATATTTATTTTAATTTATTTTTAAATCAATATAATATAAATAAAAGGAATTTCAATTGATTTGTAATCTTTTATATTGATATGCATTTAAATAAGGAAATAATATCAATAGATTTTGGATAGTGATCTTTTTATATATATTTTTTAATTGATTTGTGTTTAATTAAGAAAATGGTATCATTAAAATTAGGTTTATTATCTTCAAATATATATATTTATATTTTTCATTTTTGAAAAAATGACAAGTCTCTGATGACGTGGTATAGTTTATCGATGAGTTGATGACTTAACATAGCTTATGGATCGATAAGTATAGTGTTTTGCTTTAGTAATTATATAGAGATTGATTGAAAATTTGGAGAATCAGTTGACCTTTAAAGATGCTACTTTAAAAAACTATTCTGACTAATATGCATAGTCGCATAGAACGAAATGCATCTCAAGACATTCTTGTTTTAAGAGTTCAATGATTTCATTTTCTTAAATTGGGGAAATATACAAGATCTACAAATATCATTAATTATTAACGACATGTATTTGCACGTTTTTGTATGACAATGAAATATTAGTATGTTTGATGGATCTCATTTCATTTTCATCCGGGAATTTTATTTATTTGAATAACATTATAAAATAACTTTATCAACTTTTATATTTAATTAATCGAGGATCTTATAAGGATGAAAGATTAGATAAGTAAAACAATTAAAGATATAAAAAAAATTATGTCAGAATGATTATTAATGTATGTGAATGAATTATTCATATGCATACCCTAAATACGTGCACATTCGTAAATGTGTGCATGTATTCAAGCTAAGAGCGCATGAAAAAATGCACATGCCTACATGAACGTAAAAGATTGTGTATATATTCGTACGTTCGTACATTAAGAATATTTTTACCACATTTTTATAACATCAAAAAAATCAATCAACAAAAAAGGGTCAAAAGTGAAATGTTGAAAATTAGAGGGTTATGGAATGTGATTTAAAAAGAACTTTATTTATACTCCAAAGTCCTAAGGGCCAAAAATATAAATTTTGGAATATGAAGGACAAAAAATGGTTTTGGAAAAGGGAGAACAATGGGAAAACCCCGCACCCGAACGCGGGATATAAATCGGGTTTCAGGTCTTTTTTGGGCATATGATTTTGGGTGCGGGTGCAAGGTGCGGGATATGATTTTTTGCGCTTTTCGGATGCGTATACAGGTCTTTTTTTTAAATCGAGTTTCAACTCGCAATACGGATGAGCCAAACCGTCCCGGGTTTTGGACATTTTAAAGGTGAAAAAATGATCGGTTCCAGACGTGTTAAGGATGCGCTAAAAACGGATGCGAGATATAAAAATGTAGGTGAGGGTTAAATGTTCGAGAACAAAGTGTTAATGACCTTTTATTTACATGGATTTATGTACGCAATACGTAGAGTTTAAAAATCAATCCATGTAAAAACTCAGATGCGAGTAAAGTTATTGCCATGTGTTGGAGTTAGATGAATATAGTGGGGGCAAATGGAAAATTTGGTTAGTCAAACTAGGTTTGCTATGTATAAGAAGTTGTGCCAAACGTTTCAAGTACGAGTCCTTCTACGAATGCGTATAATTGTATAATGTACAAACGTTGTACAGAACCTATTTTATCGTAATTGTATGTACATATGGCCGGGGTTAATTCAATAAGTCGAATATATAAAATTAAGTATAAAGTTTATAACTATTAGGGCCCGTTCCGTTAAGTTTATAACTATGAAAAAGGTGAATAATACGTACAAAATTGTAGACGATATACAGAGAAAAGTTCCGGTGAATAACTCTTAAGGTAGGAAAAACGAACAGATCACGTTTAAAGATTACATGTCAATGTTCATATTCAGGATGATAATGTTCATAATCTGAGCCATAATTTTTTTTTGAACGTTTTCAGTGAGGACGCGGTGACATATTTGTAATTATTCCGAACTTTGATTTTTTTTATCGTCAGATTATGAATATTACCGCTCAAACTATGAACACGCTCAAACTATGAACACAAAAAACTTCGTTTTTCCTACATTAAGCTTTGTTCTCACCGGAATATTTTCCCGATATACACAATGTTTGAATTATATCACAAATTTTATGCATCCTTAAAAAGCATTCATTTTTTACAATGTTTATATACATTGTATGCAACGCTCACATAAATCACCGTTTCTACGGGGGTTTTTTTCCGATAAAAAAAAACATAAATTTCCTATCTAAAAAGACCGGGATATTACTTAGAAAGGGGTAATTATTTTATTTGATCGGGTCGTTTTCCAAGCTTTTTAGCCAGTTCCCACTTTTCATGCTACTCATGCCATTATGCTTTATATAGTGCACATCGTCAGGACAAATATAGATACAGTGTACTACTCTTTCCGTCCCGTAATATAATTCATCTTTTACTTTTTTATATTTGTCGAGACACGTTTTGTATCGTTAATATCTTTAACTATATGTTAATAAAAAATTCTAAAATTTTTATATGTTAAAGTACTCATCAAGACGAATCAAACAAGACCCCATATAACTATGTTTGTTCTTACATATTAAAAATTATAAGACAAAATGTATTAAAAGATAAATAGTGTCAAAAATGAAACATGAATTATATACCGGGACGGAGGGAGTACTACCTATGTACAGTAAAATAAAGATGTTACACCACCAATAATAATTCAGAATCAGTAATAATTACTTTTCACAGAAGATGATGAAAAATGCTTTAATATTTTATTAATGATTTCTCGAAATCTCAAAAAGTAGGGCTCTGTATTTACCATTATACTCCCACCCTCCTCAAATGTTCTTTCCATCTCCTTTAAACACGTATGTCGATTTGCGTTTTGTATCGTTAATATCTCTAAATATAGAGTAATAAAATATATAAAAATGTGATATTCTAAAAGTTTTCGATGAGACGAATCAAACAAGATCCCTCATTATGTTTATTTTTATATATTGTAATATATCTAACAAATTCGATTAATAGATGAATAATGTCATTATACCATCTGAAACTCGAACACAGCCTAATTTTAACGCGACGTCTATACGCACTACATTTTGAAACTTTTTGAACTACATTTTCGTACGCCCATAATGGGCGTACGCCCAAAATTGGCGTACAGTGCAATTTCTCGAGTATATGTATGCATACGTATACGTATACGTATACGCTAAAAAAATTGAAAATTGGTTCGTACGCCCAAAATGGGCGTACGCCCATTTCCAACGTACCGTAATGATAATTTTTTTTCCCAAATAAATTAAAAATTTAAAAAAAAAATTAAAGAATTCCATACGCTGGAAATGGGCGTACGCCCATTTCCAACGTACAACATTTTTTTTCGAAATTTTTTTGTATTGCGATTTATTTTTAAATTAATTAATTACGTTATTATATAATAACAATAATAGGTCATATATCATATCTGCCTCTTTGCTCTAGTGGTAAAGAGCTTCATTGATTGCCTAGAGGTTTTGAGTTCGAATCTCAACACTAACATCTCACCTTTTTTATTTTTTGGTAAAAATTGATGAAAAGAGAGGTGGGGGAGAGTCGAACTTGAGACCTCATGGGATATAATGAAGTGAAACCACTAGACTAGGGAATCATATTGATATATTTGTAATATTAATAGTACAAGTTACAATCAAATCTGGGTTCACCTCACTATTTTATTAGAATAACAGATTTTTTGATCTATTTGTAATATTAATAGTACAAGTCTCATATATCAATAGAATTAATTATTTTAATAATTTCGAGAAAAAATATTTATTTAAATAATAATGTGTATCTTATTGGTATTATTTATAATATTAATACTACAAGTGATGATCGAACTTGAATCTACCTCATTTTTTGTTAGAAAAATAGATTTTTTATTTTTTTCCCATATATTAATTGATTTATTTATTTTAATAATTTTGAGGAAAAAGAATTATTCAAATAAGCAGGTGTGTAAGCTTTTTTATATTTATAATATATTTTAAGATAAAAAACTATGATAATCCATATCATTCCCAAAATATTTTCTTTGTATTTCTAATATTGTTATTTAAATAATATATATTAATAAATAAATCCTTATTCTATATAAAACAAAATATATTTCAACAAAAACTACAAAATTTATACAATATATGACAAATGATAAATTATGTTTGAAAAATTTCAACACAAACTTGGATTAAAGATATCAACACCATCGATGGTTAATTATGTTTGAAAAATATAAAACTTAGTCTTATTAAGTAAAACACACTTAAAACGAGTAACGACACAAAAAATCGAGTAAAACAGACTTAAAACGAGTTGGCGCGAAAATCGAGTAAAACATACTTAAATTGAGTTGGCGGAAAAATCGAGTAAAACCGACTTAAAACGAGCAAATCCGACTTAGGGTATAGGGTATAGGATAGTGGATAGTGGATGTGGATAGTGGATAGTGGATATTGAATGTGGATAGTGGATATTGAATGTGGATAGTGGATGTGTTAAATGGATAGTTTGGGCCCAATTCGTTTAAACGCCCTAAAACGATAAAAATTAAAATTTCAAAATTGTAACATGATAGAAAATAAAGGTCATAGTCGTAATCAATTCTCAGAATCGAAAATAAATCATCGAAAACGTCAACGGGCCTAATAAGGCCGAATTGAGATTTAGTGAGGCCCATTATCAAAAAACGACATAAAACGGCTTAATAAGACCTTAAACCGCAAAAAAATTGAAATGTAAAAGTTGTATTTGAGCATTACCAATATGACGGTTTCGTTTTTATAAGAAAATAACAAAATAAACACTTCGAAATATCTAAACAAGCACTTTCATCTAGTAACGAGTTAATCTCAAGTATATAAGTCGTATAGTTTTACTCATATGTGTGTGATATCAGTTCGTTACTCAAATAAACTTTACATAAAACTTTCATTAAATATTATAAAACACTCAAATAATCTAAAATAACGACATTTCACATCTTCGTATTGTCGTTATTGCTTGTTTAATCATATATGTATGCGTATTTCATTAAAACTTTCATTAAATATAGAGTAATCAATCAATAACGACAGTACAAAGATGTGAAATGTCATTATTTTGGATTATTTGAGTGTTTCGTAACATTTAATGAAAGTTTTATATAAAGTTTATTTGAGTAACGAAGTGATATCACACACATATGAGTAAAACTATACATACGACCGTATTCTGTATTTTGCCTCACAATCGATGTTGGAATTTTGCGTATAGATTTTGCAAAATGTAGTGCGAGAATGTAGTGTGAAAAGTTGCAAAATGTAGTGCGTATAGATTTTGCCAATTTTAATCCACCGGTGGAAGCTCAAAATTATTAATCTGTTCGGGACAATGAAGAATTTATTCTACCTTCCGAAGCACAATCGATAACTCCTCTCATATCTAATGGTGGTCCCAAACTCCTCCGTCGATGGCGTCGTCGTCTCCCTCTGCATCATCAACTTCTCCGGCTGATCTCCATTCCCATATCTACCTTCTGACGGCTAACCTTCATGTTAGAGCCCTCATCGGAATATAATGAGAAACTCCGACAGCGGGCGAAACGCCACCTCGCCCTCCCTAACAATGTTGTGTTATGAAATTACCACGGAGTTTGGCGGTATCCAGACGGTTTTAAAAGAGATTGAGATCTAAAAATTGGCGGTATCCAGACGGTGGAAACAGGGTGGGACATGGAAGCTCTGTAAAACAATGGCTGGGTAGATATCAAAATTAGATCCAAAATAAGGATAGAGACGAGGACATAATAGTAAAATCAAATTCAGTGGGGCCCACTACTTTTGGCAAATTCTGAAACGCTCCAACTATTTTCCTGCAGAGTTCAAGACAACTTTTCAATCTCTTTTTTCTATCCTCACTTTGTTTTACATGTGTCACGTTTATGGAAATTATGTTTACACTAGTACTCCCTCGTCCCTTTTTATTTGTCCACAAGTACGATTTTTGCGGAAATAAAAAAATTGTAGGAATATAATGATTATAGGAGAGAAAAAATATAAAGTGAATGATTGAAGGAGAGATAGAGAGAAATAGTAGATAAGATTGAAATTTGGGAGAGAGAAAAAGTGAAAATGTGGTAATTATAGGTTGAAAGTAGGGATTAAATGGGTAGAATAAAGTGACATAAATAAAATAGTGGACAAACAAAAGAAGACACCCAAAAAGAAAAGTGGACAAACAAATAGAGACAATGTTTAACTTGCGCCACTTGACACTATTTGAGTGGAGACATGTGCAATTATTTTTCATTGAATAAAATTAATTTAACTCACTCATCCACAATGTAAAACCACTTACTCCACTAATTAATGACCCATAAAAATTCTATCCCACTATATCAAATACTCCCTCCGTCCCACAATATAACCAACATTTGCTTTAGGCAAATATGCCGATGTACGTTTTGCGTCGTTAATATCTCTAGTTATATGGTGATAAAAATTATAAATTTTTGATATTATTAAAGTACTCGTCAAGACGAATCAAACAAAACCCTATATCACTATATTTCTTTTTATATATTGGAATAAATTTAGAAATTAGTATTGAAGTGTGAATAGTGTCAAAATTTCAAATGTTGCTTATATTGTGGGACGGAGGGAGTACTAAGATATAAATTCATTAGCCCACTCAACCAAAATCTATTCCCTGAGTTCAGTTCATATCTTACACCCTAAAAAAAAATCAAACTGTATTTTGATAAATGAGGCGTCGCTAGTAGCAGAGCATATTGAAGATCATAGTTTTTCACCTTTTTCAGATTTTTATTAGATTATTTATTTCTTTTCCTTTCCATTAATATGTTTATGTTTATGTTTATTGGTTTGTTTTCCTTTCTAGTAATATGTTTATGTGTAGATCATCAACCGATCGATCGATCATGGGCGGGCAGATGTCAAAACAGGTGGAACACAGCAAAATTGAAATATTGTTCTTTCTGTCTAGCTCTTTGTAATAGTAAATCAGATATACCACCTCTGTAGAAGAATTAAGATCTGTTAATGGTCTATATATTAAGCTTATCTTCTTCTTTTCCCTGGGTTGTCTCCTTTCACCAACTATTCTAGGCTATCTCAGACACTGTAGTTATAATGTACTCCCTCCGTCCCATAATATAACTCCTGTTTGTAGTTATCGAGAAAAATTAAGGTTATTGGAAAGAGAAAGTGAGAAGGAGAGAGAATGTGAGATGGTGTAGATTTTTATGTAGGAAAGAGAAAATAAAAAGTAAGTTATTGTGTGTTTTGAGGTAAAAAGGAGGAAAGAGATGATAATTGGATGTGATGTGTATAATAAGACAAAAGATATAAAAGGAAAGTAGGAAGAACTTTTTGGGATACCCGATTAGGAAAAGAGGAATTATATAATGGGACGGAGGGAGTATGATTTTCTTAAACAAAGGAAGAGGTAATCTTACTGGTGACCATCATTCGATTGAGCGTCTACAGAAACAAAGGAGAAGCTTTTTCTACTTCCTAAATGTCAATATGTACACGTAATCAAATGTTTCCAGCAAAAAAATCCGGTCATATTATTACATGATTCAACATTTGGTATCTTAATTTGTATTGGATGTGGATTAGATCATTAGATTGGCTTCTCTTGCTTCTATGAATTTCTCTCTGGTCATACATGCTCCAGTAGAAAATGGAGTTTTGTGGCACTAAACTTTAATCATATTAACAAGGCTCCTTTGTCATGGTCAACCTCCATGACTCAACTAATAACCATTTTCAATAACTAATTATACTCCATCTAATTTCTTGTATAATACTCAATTCAAATTGACTACCAATCCCAATAACTAATTAGTTATTTTTACATCATCTAATAACCAATCTAATACGGAGTATATACAACAATAAAGCTAAAATCATGTATTCACAAAAAAATTGGTAAAATTTAAGTGGAGACATGTATAGTTTCTTTTTATTATTTCTCCATTTAAATAAAATTTAACAAACTCTTTTGTTGAAATATATAAACACCCACTATCTCTCTCTCACTCTAACATGTGGTAAATCTACTAATTCACAAACTCAAACCTATACGTTATATTTGATAAATTATGTCATCATTATTTAGAGATTTACAACTTAGACATTTTTATAGTACCAAAGTTTAGACTCTATTTTTAAAAAACAAGTGCATCAACCATTAGCTCTAATTTTCTCTTTAAAAAAACTGAAAATATATTATGAAATATACTTATAGCTTATTTAAAAAAATATAATTGTGTGATTTTAGACAATTTGGTTCTGTAAAATTGAAATTACATTATGAATTTACTAATTCATCTTCATTTTTTCCAATTGAAAATATATAACTCGTTTGTTGATAAATTTCTGATATCTCTTTTTATTATCTAATTTTATTTTCACCAACACAATAATAAATTGTATTATTCCCCGTACGTCGTACGAGACAAACACTAGTTGGTTGTAAAAGGAGGTGAATGTTTATTTAGAGGAAAAATTAACTTTTCAAAACATAATTAATCATTTCATTAATATGTGTAAAAAACTCTAAAATGACATATATTTTGAAACGGAGGGAGTTTTGATTATAGTCATCTTTAACGATCACGTCGGTAGGACAGCTTATTTAAACTTCGATTGTTCAATGACCGGAAAAGATCACGTACTACTATATACGACACGACAATTAACTGCCAAACACAATTCAAGAAAATATCAGTGGATTTTTACCATTTAGGGTAAATTTATGTTCTACTCCGTACTCTCCTCCGGATACAATTAATAGCATCGGACAGTACTAACTAGGGCGCATTGCTGTTTTGTACTTTCCCATCTGGACCTCATCTACTTCACAACACCGATGGATGAGTGAAGAGATAATATAAGGGTGAGATTCAAGCTCCTGAAAATGACTAGTTTATACATATGCATCTTGATAAAAATGTCTATTAATAAGAGGAATGTTTCGGGACGAACAAAACTTAACGTAGGAAAAATGAATAGTTCGCATTCACAGATCACACGTCAATGTACATATTCCGGATAGTAATGTTTATAGTCTGGACCATGAAATTTTTTGGACGTTTTCAGTGTGCGACGCGGTGACATATTAGCTTGTACTTATTGCAAAGTTTGATTATTTTTTATTTTATTTTTTCTCAAAAAATTTCATTGTCTAGATTATGAAATTACCGTTTAAATTATGAACATTAACTTGTTATATGTGAGCGCGAAAAACTTTGTTTTTCCTATTTTAAGCCTTTGTTAAGAATACATGGTAAATTTTTCGAGATTCATCTGAGTTTCAATCGAGGGTGCGATATATGGGACGAAACTCAGCTCCAAAGACAAACATCGAAGGGAGTTCTTTCCACACGTTTTTATTACCTTAATTTGGATGTTACAATAGCTGATGACTATTTAGGTTGTGGATGATCATCCTTGAGAGGATACCTTTTGTTTACTTAAGTTTTTGGAGAGTTTTTCACAAAACTTATGAGTTGCTAAAGTTTCTTTGTTTCACTTGGCGTTTGAAGCTTTTGGATTCAACAAGTTGTGAGTTTATCTTTTCCCTTTGTCTACTCTTTGATTGTCTCAACTCTCTTGTTTGTATTGTCCATGAACTAGATTTACTACTTTAGACTGATCACCTAAGTTAGTTTTATCTTATTCATATTACTAGAGTTTGATACTTCTAGTTGAATTATCGTACTTGTTGTGTAGCACAATCTATTTGCATGAACTAGTTGTGATTGTTATTAGAGAAGAGAATTCAGTACATGTCGAGTATCCGACTAGTTGTCCATGATATTGCATGTATCTATCTATTCCTGAATGCATTGCTACTTTGTTATCGAACTTTGATAGTTTCAAGGTTATAATCGAGTAAGGGTTATTAGGACTAGTTGGACTAATAACTATTCAAGAACAGGAATTAGAACGATCACTTGAGAACTTGACATAGGGATGAAAAGGATTCTAAGATCAACTTGTTAATCTAATTGTGGATAATCGCTAAGTGGAACACTTCGCTTAATATTGTTATAACCAAGTTGACATTCGATACTTCGTATCAAAACCATTAAACCCCCCCCTTTAGTTACGTTTATTGGTTAGTCATTGTGATAACTTAAGAATTTGATAAACTGATTCTCTTGGGATTCGACCCTTGCTTGCGCACTATATTCCTCAATCGACTTGAAGAAAAAAGAACACATGATAAAATAATAAAAGAAAAAAAAAGTAATCAAAATTAACAAAACGAAAAACACTACCAAGTTTATCAGAAACCCTAAAAATTGATGGGCAGTCTATTAGGGCTTTTACTAACTAATTTTCCTTTTGACTCCAGGTTCAATCTAAACATGTTGATAAAATAAAAGAGTCTCTTCTTAAGGCTTATCAATTGAGAATCGATAGGTGAAGATGGAAGACTAATTAGCTTAACACGCGCGCATTTATAAAGTGATGGGAATAATTACTATCGATATATATCGAATTTGTGTTGTGTGGACAAGTTTCAACCCTGATTTGGAATTTTTTTTCTGAAATGAGTTTTTTTTTTAAAAAACATTCCCGACTATCAGCGTCTCTCAAACATAAAAAAAATTCGAAGCTGACATAAGTGTCTATATTGAGAGTTTCTTTTAAAAAAAACCTAAGTCGGGAATTTTTGATTGTCTCAACTCTCTTGTTTGTATTGTCCATGAACTAGATTTACTACTTTAGACTGATCACCTAAGTTAGTTTTATCTTATTCATATTACTAGAGTTTGATACTTCTAGTTGAATTATCATACTTGTTGTGTAGCACAATCTATTTGCATGAACTAGTTGTGATTGTTATTAGAGAAGAGAATTCAGTACATGTCGAGTATCCGACTAGTTGTCCATGATATTGCATGTATCTATCTATTCCTGAATGCATTGCTACTTTGTTATCGAACTTTGATAGTTTCAAGGTTATAATCGAGTAAGGGTTATTAGGACTAGTTGGACTAATAACTATTCAAGAACAGGAATTAGAACGATCACTTGAGAACTTGACATAGGGATGAAAAGGATTCTAAGATCAACTTGTTAATCTAATTGTGGATAATCGCTAAGTGGAACACTTCGCTTAATATTGTTATAACCAAGTTGACATTCGATACTTCGTATCAAAACCATTAAAACCCCCCCTTTAGTTACGTTTATTGGTTAGTCATTGTGATAACTTAAGAATTTGATAAACTGATTCTCTTGGGATTCGACCCTTGCTTGCGCACTATATTCCTCAATCGACTTGAAGAAAAAAGAACACATGATAAAATAATAAAAGAAAAAAAAAGTAATCAAAATTAACAAAACGAAAAACACTACCAAGTTTATCAGAAACCCTAAAAATTGATGGGCAGTCTATTAGGGCTTTTACTAACTAATTTTCCTTTTGACTCCAGGTTCAATCTAAACATGTTGATAAAATAAAAGAGTCTCTTCTTAAGGCTTATCAATTGAGAATCGATAGGTGAAGATGGAAGACTAATTAGCTTAACACGCGCGCATTTATAAAGTGATGGGAATAATTACTATCGATATATATCGAATTTGTGTTGTGTGGACAAGTTTCAACCCTGATTTGGAATTTTTTTTCTGAAATGAGTTTTTTTTTTAAAAAAAATTCCCGACTATCAGCGTCTCTCAAACATAAAAAAAATTCGAAACTGACATAAGTGTCTATATTGAGAGTTTCTTTTAAAAAAAACCTAAGTCGGGAATTTTTTCTGAAAAAAAGCTCATTTCAGAAAAAAAAAAAAAATTCCCTGATTTGTGAAAGCTTAATCATGGAGATATGACTATTGACTAGAACTAAGAAAAGTAAGAAACAGGATTAGTTGGTTAGTGGCAAGTACAAAGCATACAAATAATTCTAAGCCTTACTTTGATAAAGTCCCACGCATGTGTGTTATAAATTAAAGTCTACTACCTGAATTTAGTGGAGTTTCATTTCCAAAATTAATTGATAATGTTCTGACTAATTTAATAAACTTATATATATTAGTCTTATCTATAGTCTCAATTTATACCTCAAAAAAATAACACAACTTCCATAGAAGCTTACAAAGAAGAGAGAAGTAAGGAAGAGGGAGAGAGTAGGAGGGGCAAGAAGAAGTAAGAGAGATAACAAGTCTGTTCTTTCATTGATAGCCTCGATCAAACAGAATTACTTAGGTCAATATAAGGCTTTACACAATGTATTAAGAACAAAGACCACAAGTCAGAGGATTAGCACATATCATGATGTTATGGAAGACTAAGACCAACAAACAAAATGGATTTGCACATATCAAGACATTACATATCAATATACTATGACGATCTAAGCTAGGATAAATCATAAAACAGACCTAAAAGCGAAATTCAACCTGATACTAAAATCCGGTGGAACGACATATTATGAATGTGCGAAACAATGAACATGATATCTATTATATAAGTTTGACGAGATTTCATCCTAAGACAAAAAGAGTGTATATTATACGAAGAGAAAATGCTAGCTCGGTGAATACGTAAAATGAGTCTGATCGATCGATAAGTTGAAAGGCCAAATAGAAAAGAGGATGGGGAGGCAGATAAAGGAACACCTAACAATATTCTTCCCCTGAATTGATAGATAGATAGATAATAGATGGGTGTGTTGTTGATACGAGTAATTAATAAGTCTCTTATAAATAAAGAAAAAAAAACATAAAATTTGGTGCTTCTCTTTTAGTAGAAAGCGACCTCCAGAAGAAGAAGACCAACTAGACAGAATGCACAGTGTTGGGAGGACAGTCAGGGTAAATGGGGCATCAGGCCATCAGCCATTCATATATGAACACCTCCAACATCAGCATAATGCTCTTAGCTACCCAGCTATACCTCTACTTGAATTATTGTACTTCTCACTCATTTTCCACTTGTTAATTTATTTTATATTCCTGATTTTAATGACATCAAAATTTAAAACCCTAGCTTCTTATTATACTCAGATTTTAAACCCTAAGTATTTTCCACTTGTTGTCTATTCCTCTAAATTTTATTTATGTTCTTGATAATAATGCCATAATTATCTTGCCTTGCCTTGCTTTGGTTTTGTCTCAAGTGTATATGTTTAATTCTATGCCGCTTTCTGTAAATTTTTAACTATTTGGATCACTTCGGTTACTTTCTCCCAAGACCCCTTTAGTGGGATATAATGAGTTTGTTGTTGTTGTTGTTGTTGATAATAATGGCATAAAACTAACCCTGGCTTGTTATTATAGATCTAAACACATCTCTTACTGCAATCGAAACACTTAGAGAAACCTAGTGTCAAAATGTATTTAAAATATTTATTTTCTTGTTGTCAACTTATTCAACTTTATGTTCTCTATAATAATGGCCTAAAAATTTAAAACCCTAGGTTGCTACTGTATTATAGATTTTATACAGTATGTATAAATAAATCACTGACAGAACTTTATTGAGTGAAAGAGATGTTAGTAAAGATTAGCACCTCATCTTCATCTTCTTCTCCCACACACGATGAAGCCCACGTGAAGAGGATCCCCACTTACTTGATCACAAGTGAGTTCTGATCAAATGTGTAGACTTTGCAGTTCTGCTTCTATGTCGTCACTCTCCTTCCTCTCCCTTTCATCCCTGTAGCATTTCCTATAAAAATTATTAAAAAGCTAATAAATTAATAATAAAATTAGGTATTTATTCCATCCCTCATCTTGGTCTTTCTCATATCCCATCTTAATCAACTGCTTCTTGTTGCACTTCTTTCCCTTTCATCTCTTACTCACAACAGTTTCTTGATGAAGATGCATGCTTTATGCAAGTACTAGCTTCTTCTTGGGGTTTGAGTTAGGTAAATGATCAGTCTTCTCTTTATCTTCTCCATGAAAATAGAAAGGTGTGGTGTTTTTTTGGTAATGTTTTGATCAAAAGTAACTTCCAATTTTGTAGTAGCTACTAGGTAGCACATGATAATGATATGCATATATATGTATTATATCTTTCAGGTCTTCAGTTATGCAAAATATATAAAATAGAGAATTAATTAAAGGGTAATTCTTTGATTACGTGCAGAGTGATTGTTCAACTTAGAGCAAGTTTGTTGCAATGATGTTTATGCCGACGAACGATCCGGAGGATCAGATTTCTTTCATGGACCCATATTCATCTGTTCTTTCACCTTTCAGTTTTAATTACTTTGAGATTGATGGTTGTTATGATGAATCAGTATTACTTAGTGGTGGCAACACAGGAAACTACATAGCTGAATCAAGCAATGAGCCTATAAGTGCATCTAACAAAGGAGACATCAATGGAATAGTAGAACAAGATCACAACTGTATAAGAAGTTGTAATTATGATGAAAATCAAAGCTCAAGCAAGCAGATTTTGTGTAAGAAAAGAACGTCTAAAGGAGATCGGCATAGCAAGATTCCGACTGCTAAAGGGCTAAGAGACCGGAGAATGAGACTTTCACTTGATGTTGCAAGGCAGTTTTTCTCCTTGCAGGATGAGTTGAGCTATGATAAACCAAGTCAAACGGTTAAGTGGTTGTTGCTTCAAGCGAAATCCGCTATAGAGGAGCTCAAGGAAGACAAGAAAATTAAGGGTGCATCACCTACTTCTGAATTAGGTGAAGAAGTTGTGGAAAACAATGCAATTCATGATGAAATTTCAAAAGACGCGGTGCCAAAGGCGAAGGAAAAGACTAAGATTACGAAGAAAAGGTCTTTCAATCAAGAGGCGAAAGATCTGAGGAAGAAAGCAAGAGAAAGGGCTAAGGAAAGAACACAAATGAAGCAATCAACCCAGTGTAATCCCGCACATGAAGTGTCTGGAGGGTCAAGATTTATTGATGTACTACAATCAACTCAGTGTAATCCCGCACATGCAGTGTCTGGAGGGTCAAGATTTGTCGAGGTACTAAGGCCTAGAGTTTCTTATAGTGAAGATATGAGGCCCTCATTAGATCATGTTTATAAGATTGAACAACATACTCAAGATGGAATAATCCCCTTTGGGATTCCAGACGATTTCACTGCAAATTGGAGCCAGCTTATGAGCCTAAACTACCATCAAGAAGATCAAACTTTCCAAATGGTAAGTCATTTTTCCATTCTCAAAGCATAAAATATGGCTAAATCATACATATACATGCATCTTTAAAATTTGCATGAAATCTATCTATGAACAGACATCAATCCCGGAGTTTGAGTTCCATGGAGCATCATGGGAGCCCTACAACTATTCGTGATAGTGTCACGCGCACAAGATTGAATTCACAATTGGAGATCAATGTTTAATTCTGCATGTAAGCTCTAGTGAACTACTTAGTTTCTTACAAAGTTGCTGCACTTTTATTGTGTTTCTGCAGTATAAGTTTGTTTGGCTATCTGATATGTAGAGGTAACTATACATACATGATAAGCCACTTACCTACATGAATAAATTGTACCTATTAATGTTGAGATATGTCTAATGCATGTACCATTGTGGTCAAGCCCAAATGGAATTCTTGTAGTGGAAATTTAGTGGAGTAGTACTGTACTACATTGTGTTCTTAAGAGGCTGCAGAAAGAAGCTAGATATATTCCCTTAAGCTAGATTCATTCTTCATTAGTAGGTCACTTTATATATAGAACTATGAATTTCAAACATTAGTCCAGAGATTTCAAATATAAGCTTAATAGAAGTGATAGAACTCAGACAATTTAATGCAATTATGCCATGCCAATCAATTTTGTGAAGAATCCTCAAATCTGTATTCAAATTAGTTCAAGATATCATATAACTATTTTTATGATATGAACAACCGATTCTATGAGCACACAAAAACAAGGAATGAACTAACACTAGTTTAATGGCCTGCAGACATGGAAATAAACAAAACTAACTCTAATAATTATTGAAAGTAAAAAAAAACTCCATTTCTTTCATGTAGCAATCTTCTCTGATCCTTTAATAATCGTGAACATGCAATGATAGTTCAACATAAAAACCTTAAGTAATTAACAACACAGCATGTTTCACAATTAGTGAGCTGATTAAAATCCACATTTCTTTCAGAAAACATATATGGTATGAGACAACATAATCTCCTCCCCAACACTAACCTTAAACTGCCTGTGTTTTAGTACATGCAATTATACTAAACCTAAAATTTACATTACATCCAACAAGTTTTTTTTCAGTATATCATCCAACTATATGAAACTATGTTCTACTTTTGTTTGATTGAAAGTATATATGTCAATTCAACTGTGTTCTACTTTTGGTCCATGTGCAAGCTAAAGTAGGTAATCAGCCGGTTTTTATGAGATGACTTACTCTCAATCAAACTAAAAAGGATCAAATCAGCAATCAATAGATGATTAAGTTGAAAAGGGCCTTTAATTATATACTAAGCTTTTACAATGAACAAGTAATGTAAATATAGTAAGAGGTAATGGCAAAGATCTTACATGATCATTTCTTCTTAGTTGCAGTATAATAAGATCAAGTTAGAGTTCTCTATGTGGAAGTTGCACTATAATAAGATCAGCTGTCCCTTTCTTTGTATTATGTATTTCTAGCATGTAGCTGAAATTTTACACTCATAAGCTTTTTTTTCATGTGCAAGTCCTCCTTGCACACAGAAGCAAGGCCAGTTTAAGTGGTCCAAGATTGAATTAGAGCACACGCGGAAAATGCAGAAATTTTCGTGAAACTTTCTATAATCATTCATTCTATTTTCTTAGAATATAAGTTGATCTTACATGCATGTGTATAAACTTAGTGGATTCTCTTGCAGTCAATCAGGGTCAAGGTAAAATGTAACTAGACTTGTGTATAATAATTAATAAAGAATTAAAGATAATGATCAAAGTTATGAGATGCCCTCTCATCCTTCAATTTGGTATAGCTAATTTATTAAAAAAAAAGGTAAAAGAAAGATACTGGTGACAATAATGATGCACTCTTCTAGCGAGTTAAGAAATTAGAATGATCCTGAATCCTGAACCAATTACTATATATACTCATAAACATGAAGTTCATTTCTTGATACACCAAAAAAGGCTTTTACTACATAAAACCAAGTTTAATTTATATAGAAAACTACCAGAAGTATCTTTCATCTAGCAACAATATACACTTGCACCCACAATCTCACTACACTGAAGGTCCTCTATCTCCTAACAATTAGGAATTAATAGAAATCATGTTCTATTTATCAAAAGTAGCTAAGTACTTGAGTTCATTATTCACTCAAACTAAGGGGCCCAGTAAATGAAGCTGCAAATGACACAAATGACTTTGTCTTCTTCAAGGTCCCCATCTATGGATTATGATCAATGAAATTATATTTTTGAATTAATAAGAATGGTAAAAAAGTAAGAAACTATCCAGTAATTCTTGAAAAAAGATTCATAAGACTTTAAATCAAGTTCACTAACCCACCAACTGATGTATTAGAATATATGTAATAATACATGAAATTATGCTGGATAACTAAAAATGTAACAATACCTTTTTAATAAATCAATCAACAGAGAGAAGAAGTTGTTGAAGTTCAAGAAAGCTAGGAACAAGATGAGCCTGTAATTCTACCTGACATGTATGCACAAAGGAAGAAACTGAACATGAGTTGATCTCCATGTGAGTTGAAGTGAAGTTTGAAGTACCAAATGGAGAGGGGAAATGATCAGGAACAAGGGATAATTAGTAGATTCAATTATAGAGCATTGAGTCAGAAGTAAAGCAGTAAAAAGGACGCATTGGTGTTGTAGTAAAAAATGTGGTTTAAATTGTAAGTGAAACAGAAGAGAAGGACAATTTCATTACATGTTGATGCTTACTTGTTGAGCATTTGAGGTTTAACTCAAAACAGATCAAAAGACAACTAATTACGGTCACAAGTATGATCAGTAACCTAAGTTAAATTAAATAGAATAGACTAGTATGGAGAATTTTTTCTGAAATGGGCTTTTTTTCAAAAAAAATTCCCGACGTAGGCTCTTTTCAAAAGAAATTCCCAATATAGGCACTTATGTCAGCGTCTCTTATAAATGGTCTTTTTTTTTTATTTGAAAGCGTCTCTTATACAGATTTGTATTTTTTAATTCTCCCGTGTAAGAGACGCTGGTTACACGTAAAATATTTTAAAAAAAAAATTATTTGTATACCAGCGCCATATACAAGGTATTACATTCATAACTTGTTTAGATTGTAGGTCAAAGAAGATGATAAGAAACCCACTGACATGGCTGAACACAATCGTGACGGAGCCCCATTATCTCTTCCACTTCCACTTCCTCCTCTGAACACAATGTAATACCTTGTCACCGCGCCTTATACAAATAATTTTTTTTTTAAAAACATTTACGTGTAAATCTCTTATACATGTTCAAATAAAAAAAAAAGACCATTTATATGAGACGCTGGTCGGGCCAGCGTCTCTTATACATAAAAAATTCAAAATTTTTTTTACCAGCTTCGGACGAGAGACGCTGGTAGAACCAGCGTCTCTCACAAGTAAAAAAAATCCGAAGCTGGCATAAGTGCCTATATTGAGAATTTCTTTTGAAAAAAGCCTACGTCGGAATTTTTTTTTGAAAAAAAGCCCATTTCAGAAAAAAATTCCTAGTATGGATGCTTCATAATAGTATCAAACGTTATATTTGTGTTTCAATATACTTTTTTCCTCAAGGTCTCATCATGTATATATAGGACCAAAACAAATAAATTATTTCTGAAGCTTAGCTGACAAGCATGACAATGGCCTTGTGCCTTCCTATGGACCGAGAAAAATCAGGAGGAAAGCTATCACTTATCATCTTTAATTATTGTTGTGTATCGCCTATATTTAGTTTTATGACTTAAATTTTATTTAGAATGCTTCTCAAACATTTTGACATCAGATCCTGGAAATTATATATCTTGAAACTCCACAAAGTGTTATCATTGTTATGAACAACTGTTAAGTTATATTATTATATTTACCTAGTACTTGTTATAGGTGTACTAGGTGTTGACTTTTCTTTGTACTTGTTAGCTTCTTAGATAAGTTTCATTGTTTTTCCCTATATTATTCTTTCTTCTCCATCTGTAGCTGTATCTATTAGATCTGAATAATGAGATTAAACACTTCTCTCATCTCTTCTCAAATTCTCTAAACTCTCTCTAAATTAACTCACATGGTATCAGAGCATCATGTGTCGATTTGCCTGATTTCTTGTCTTTATTTCAGCCTTCATTGTTGAACAATCTTTCCTCAACCTTCATTGCTGAACAATCTTCCTCAGCCTTCATTGCTGAGATTTCCGCTGCTTTTTTTAGCCTTAATTGCTGAGAATTCATCGTATATTTCAACCTTCTTGCTGTTAAAATCATGGTCACTAAGGAGAAGAAAATGGTGATGCAATCTGCCCCTCATACTCATCTTCAAGCCTAGATAACTGAGAGCCAGCCTTCTCTGTCTGAAGGAATCAGTGCTGCTGAATTTGAGAGATTCAGAGTCTTCTTCAACTCTCTTAAAAAAACCTCAGGTGATATCCCTTCTAGTTCATACTTTCTTGCTCTATCGGGTAACTCTTCCACTCCTTCATGTTTGAGAGCGTCTGAACATTCTTCTTCTATCCAATGGATTCTTGATTCAGGTGCTACTGAACACATGACCAATTGCTCACAAATTTTACACTATTTCCAACCATGTCCTCAAACTAAACATGTTTTGACCGCTAATGGTTCATTGGCTCAAGTTTTAGGCAAAGGAACAGTTTATCTTTCTGAAGAAATTCTCCTTGTCCCTACCCTTTCAGCCAACCTTATTTCTGTACAAAAACTCAGCAAAGAGCTTCTTTGCTGGGTAATGTTCTCTGATGTTGGCTGTATTTTACAGGATCGAGGCTCGGGGAAGAAGATTGGTCTTGCTCAAGAAAGGAATGGACTCTACTACTTGAATTCACTTAAAACCAGCAAAAACCAACCTGATTGTCATGCCTTCTTCACCTCTAGTAACTCTAAAACAGTATGGTTACTTCATTATCGTCATGGTCATCCATCCTTTCATGTCTTAAAACACTTGTATCCAGAAAAGTTTCAAGGAATTGACATCTCCTCTCTTGTTTGTGAAGTGTGTGAACAAGCCAAAAACACACACGGGTTTCTTTTCCAATTAGTAACTCAAGAAGTTGCTATCCTTTTGAGTTGATTCATAGTGATATTTGGGGCCCTTCCTCTACACTTAACATTTCTGGAGCTAGATGGTTTGTTTCCTTTATTGATGATTGTACTCAGGTGTCTTGGGTTTATCTCTTAAAACAAAAATCTGAAGTTAGTACCATTGTGACTATCTTCCTTTCTATGGTTCACACCCAGTTTGGGAAACAAGTTAAGAGGTTCAGAACGGATAATGCTAGAGACTACTTCAATCAAACAATATCCTCAATCTTTCAAACACAAGGGATAATACATGAATCATCTTATGTGTATTCTCCACAACAAAATGGAGTTGCCGAAAGGAAAAATAGGCATCTTCTTGAGGTTACACGTGCCCTCCTTTTCCAACATAATGTTCCTAAGTTTTTCTGGGGAGAAGCGCTTCTTACTGCCACATTTCTTATCAATCGTTTGCCCACCAAAGTTCTGAACAAACTCAACCCTCTTGATTGTCTTAGAAAAACCTACCCCGATTACCGAACTTCAAACCTCACTTTAAGAACTTTTGGGTGTTCTGTGTTTGTACATGTTCATGGACCACAAAGAGGGAAACTTGACCCACGGGCTCTCAAATGTATATTTATTGGCTATTCCTCCGTACAAAAGGGATACAAGTGTTTTCATCCATCCACAAAAAGGACATTTGTTTCTATTGATGTCACCTTTGATGAAACCACATTATTTTATGGCCCGGAAAGTACCAAATTTCAACCATTTGATTCTGAAACTGAGCCTCTTAACACTCACAATGGCCTACCAACACTTGAAAATTTCACATCTGATCATTCCCAAGACCAGCTAGCTGAAACATCAGAACCACAACAACAATCTGAACACATCGAACATCCATTACCAGTTTCAGACCCATCTGATTCACCCCCTCAACCACACTTCCCAAAGGTGTATTCAAGAAGAAACAAGCCTATTCTGATTGAGCAAGAACAAGTTTCTTCACCGAGTGCTGAAACTGAGATCATACCAACTGAACTGGCTGAAGGTACTCTCTCAGAAATTCAAACAATTTCTCCTTCTCCTTCTCATGATTTTGAAAATGTTGAGTTAGAGTCACCTATTGCCCTTAGAAAAGGTTCTCGAAATTGCACAAAAAATCCTCTTTATCCTTTAGCTAATCATGTATCAATGCATCGTTTCTCTCCTTCCCACAAAACATTCCTTCAAAAAATTCACGACATTCCCATACCTAAGAATGCTTCAGAAGCTCTTGAAAAAAAGGAATGGAGAGAAGCTATGAAATAGGAAATGAATGCACTAGAAAAGAATCATACTTGGGATATTGTTAACAAACCTTGCAGCCAGAATGTTGTTGATTGCAGATGGATCTTTACAGTCAAGTACAATGGAGATGGGTCATTGGAGAGGTACAAAGCTCGGCTTGTTGCCAAAGGTTTTACTCAGACTTATGGGATAGATTATCAAGAAACATTTGCTCCTGTTGCAAAGATGAATACTGTTCGGATTCTTCTGTCTTTGGCTGCCCAGTTTAGTTGGCCTCTTTGGCAGTTTGATGTTAAGAATGCATTTCTGCATGGCAATTTGGAAGAAGAAATATACATGAGGATTCCTCCTGGTTTCTCCTCTTCCTCCTCTCCTAATCAAGTGTGTAAGTTGAAGAAGGCCCTTTATGGCTTGAAGCAATCTCCAAGAGCTTGGTTTGGCAGATTCACCTCAATTATGAGAAGTGTTGGATACAATCAAAGCCAAGGGGATCACACACTATTTATCAAACATTCAGCTTCAGGGGGAGTGACTATTCTCTTGGTATATGTTGATGATATAATCGTCACAGGTGGAGACACAAGTGAACAAGAAAAAATTAAGCTAAAGTTAGAAGCTGAGTTTGAAGTTAAATCCCTTGGAAGACTGAAATATTTCTTGGGAATTGAAGTTGCTCATTCTTCTAAAGGAATATTCATTTCTCAGCAGAAATACATTGGTGATTTGCTTGCAGAAACAAAAAAGAGTTCGTGTAAACCAGCCGCCACTCCCATTGATCCAAATCACAAGCTTGGAGATTGCAAGAAAGAGGAAAAAGTGGATACAGCTATGTACGAGCGGCTGTGTGGTAAATTGATTTATTTATCACACACCAGACATGATATTGCTTATCCCGTTTCTGTTGTAAGCCAGTTTATGCATGATTCAAGACGACCCCATTTGAATGCTATTTTTCGGATACTCCACTACTTGAAAGGATGTCCAGGAAAGGGAATTCTATTCCAAAGAGGAAATAAATTGACGATAGAAGTCTATACAGATGCAGACTATGCAGGCTGTAGGGTTAATAGAAGATCGACCTCTGGTTATTGCATGTTTCTTGGAGGAAATTTAGTTACTTGGAGGAGTAAAAAGCAGAATGTTGTATCTAGATCATCAGCTGAATCTGAGTTTAGAGCTCTTGCACATGGATTATGTGAAATGTTGTGGCTGAAAATCATAATGACAGATCTCAAGCTCAAATGGGAGGAACCTATGGTACTAAATTGTGATAACAAGTCTGCTATCAGTATTGCTCATAACCCGGTTCAGCATGATAGAACTAAGCATGTGGAGATTGACCGACACTTCATCAAGGAAAAACTAGGAGTGGCAAGGATATCCTTTGTCAGATCAGAGGATCAACTCGCGGACTTACTCACTAAAGGATTTCATCGTCCTCGCTTTGAGCATCTGACTTCCAAGCTTGGATTGATAGATCTCTACCATCCAGCTTGAGGGAGAGTGTTAAGTTATATTATTATATTTACCTAGTACTTGTTATAGGTGTACTAGGTGTTGACTTTTCTTTGTACTTGTTAGCTTCTTAGATAAGTTTCATTGTTTTTTCCTATATTATTCTTTCTTCTCCATCTGTAGCTGTATCCATCAGATCTGAATAATGAGATTAAACACTTTTCTCATCTCTTCTCAAATTCTCTAAACTCTCTCTAAATTAACTCACAACAACCTTGGTGAAACCATAACGTACAAGTTGGCATGGAGATCAAAAAGGAATTTACCCAGCATGTTAAAAAAAAGGGTTCCTGCTCTTTTTTCTTTTAAGGAATTAGATGTTAAATTTGGAATTTTTGAGTTTTCCCCCCCTAAACTTTAGTAAAAAAAAGAAACTCAAAACTGAAACTTTAAATTAGCACCAATTGGAACACAAGAATCTGGAAAATCTCCTGGATTCTTCAGTTATCAAGATTGATGGACGATTAATTCACATCAAGTCTCTTGAAACATAAAAAGTTTTCAAACCGAGTAACGAGAAACAGACATTCTGGTCTTGACACAAATAATTGTTCCTAACGGATTTTTGGTATTTATCATATTTGGTTATTGTCCGTACAACTATTAGAAGCAACTGGATATATATGATGTCACCTCAGTTAAAGGCTTAAAATTAAGATCATGATAACTGAATTTGTCTTTTTTTGTGGGTCCAGAAGCTGTTAAGTTTAGACAACAAGTACTATATGACGTCACGTGTAGTTCTGCAACAGCTGTTAAGTTTGTAGGGTTGTTAATGAGGCCATGTCATATGGTTAATTAGTGGATTAGCAACAAGCAAAGGCAGACAAATGAGAAAATGATGCTTTGAGTGGTCAAGTTTGCTATTCAAAGAGATAAAAAGAGATGATATAAAGTTGTGATGATGTGAGCACTAAGAAGGGCAATATTGATCATACACAAATTAAGCCCTGAAAAAAAAACTTTAGTATTAAGTTGAGATCCTCAAAACATAACCAATTTAAATTGAATCATAAAAAAAATTCAAGCAGTCACTATCTTTGGCTATGATAAATCAACTCATCTCCTAATTCAAGCAGTCCTACATCTCATGTGTCTAAACTAGATCCTGATATAAAACTTTGTATTTTCATCTGCAAAAGGATGCTCTAGAATTATTATTTGAGTTCTACCAAATTTTTTCCTTGTAAAAAAACATTGTGTTTCCTAATTACTCTTACTAGGTGTTTCCTAATTTTTTCCTTGTGTCCATGTAAGTAGTGAGGGGACATTATGGATCATGTTGTTATGCTTTGATGATTAGTGTAGGAATATCATTATCTCTTGAATAACACAAAAATCTCTTCTACAAGTAAATACTAAACATAGCTTTTTTCAGTTTTCTGTAGTTTTTCTCAAATCCGTTGTAATAGCTTGTTTGTAGATCGTTATAAGCACGTCTTTGCTTCACACTTTGGCGAAAATGTTTCCTCTAACAAAAAACACTCATATCTGCAGAGTCTTGATTCAGCAATTCAACCAATACTTAAATTACTTGTCTTTCAATCAAGCTCAACTATCCCAGCTAGCTAATTGCATAAGCAGTTAAGCTACTTACTAATCAGGATCAAATCATCATAACCAAACATGATGTATACAAATGTGGTGGTTGTAGATACTGCACAAGAAGTACGTACCACAAAAGAAGGAAAAGTAGAACAAGGCAGTGAATTTGAGGACTTTCTTGCACATTTCACATGGGGCAAATTGGTGCATTGCATATACATTGTTTTTTGTAATTTGAGTGGTCCAAATTTACTTTTGACTTAACTCAAATCTCTGTCCCCGTTAAAGGACAATCAAGGGAAGGATAAGTGATGAATCTTGAGAGAGAAGCTGCAACTGCAAATTTAGGAGCTGAATTGAGCAGGTATAAGATAGAAGGAATAAATGAATCGCCACCTTCCAAGAATTAATGTGTGCGTGTGCTTGAGACTTGAGAGAGGCTGATTAAAAAAACCTAATCTGTGATTTCCTAGCTCTAAATTACGTTAATTGTAGTACTGTCTGCAAAACAAAGGAGCTTTGCTTTTAAGAGATACTCTGGTGGGAGAGGTTACATCTGCTAAGCTTAATTTTATTGTATTATTAGAGTCGGCAACATATGACCGGTTTATATAGACTTGATGAAGCGCGTATGCACCAATTTACAATAAAAGAAGTAATTCATGATACTGTATTATATAGTGTTGCTGAAAAAATACTTACACTGATCCAACAAAATCTCAAAAATCACTTGGTGCACCATGATCGTCAAGGCATATTTATGCCAAACTACCCTGGTTTTTGTAAGCTGGAACAACTTTTGAGTTACCTCATTGAAAAATTAATCTGAACTCAGCCTAATCAATCCTATTAACGAGCCTGAAGACTAGTAGTAAGTTTTGGGAATCATGGCAGTGGAATCTGATGATCTAACTTTAGTTAGTCTTCTTCTTTTCTTTTGTGTTAATTTACTTTGGAAGGACAGCTGTTGAATCTAAGTCATCCTGTGAACTAATATATGTCACCTACTAAAATAAATAAATATGTAAAATGTCTGAGAGAGAAATAGTTAGAAAGATGGAGAGCTTATACAAGTTTGAGGAAAAAAAGTTACATTGTAAAATTTAAACACAAACAAAATAAATTATTCAAATAGAGCTAAATACATATTCTTATATACCAGAATTTTTCACCAAAAAAATATTCTTATACCAGAGAAGAAATACTTTTTTTTGTATTTTATTACAAAAAATTATCTAAATTAAAAAAATTATAGGAAATGATGCAACTTCAAGAAGATTTTTTTTTTGTCTTTTTCACATAGAGAGGTGTCTGGCTATGAATATCCCAGAAAAATAAATTTCCGGACTTATGTGGTTCGACACGTGTTTAGAAGACACGCACCAGTTCGCATGGTGTTTGTCGAGGTAGAGGGCAGTCCAAAAAGAATTGACATGAGGTCATTAGAAAAGATCCAGCCGTTTTGTCTCTTAAATAAGTCATCTTCTAAGGGATTTTTAAGTTAGGAGAAGTATGTTTGTTTAGTTTGCTTGTTGATCTCTTTGTGGTCTGTTTTGTATCAAATTTTCGTCGAGATATTACAGGTATTTGTTTGGGTCGCTTAGAGTATACATCCGCCCAATTTATTTCGGGAATGGAATGGTACATCTACTCATCTAGAGCCTAAAAACAGCCAAGACAGTATATAAAGTTGGGAGTTGTTATTGTAATCAAGATATAGTAGTGTACGTATTCCGTATTGAATGTATTAGAATTGGAGTATAAGTTAAATAGAGTTTTAGGTCAAATTTGCCACCTTCATAAGGATAAGGCTTACTTTCCCATCAATAAAACCACATATAGTACATGCTACATTCTGCTAATGGGCAACATAATCATTGCAACCTTATCACATTTCTAGCTAGGTTCATGCATCTTGACAGTTTTAAAACCCTCCCATTGAGGACCACATATGTTTTGTACGACTGCTTTGTGAATAAATCTACTTTAAATAGCACAGCTTAATGAAAGAGTTGTCTAAATATCTCAGATTATGTTTGCTGATCAGTTCAGAATATCCCAATTCCAAGAACCCTAGGTCGTTAGAGTTAAAAGGATTATTAAGAAGAGATGTTTGACCAAAAGAAGTGTATAATAACAGATGAGCGTCTCTTTACCACATAAGGGTTATAGTATAATAATTTCAAATTGTGTGGAAATATCTTGGATGGGTACAACTCAAATGAGTAAAGTTGAGGCACGATTTGCGAGATAGGGAACAGTTGTTGACATTTGACTGGAGCTAAAACAAAATTAGGTTTTAGCACTCTTAATATGAGATCAAACTGCAGAAGGATAATCTAAAAATAGACTACGATTATGATGATTTCAAGGTTAATTGCAAGTATTATGTTGCAGTCATGAACAAGAAAGAAAAACTAGATCTGAACTTTATCATAATTGGGTCGTTAAATCCAGATTTTATCGAAAAACCCTAATTGTCTCTTATCAAATGCAAAATTGAAGAAAACGTACGTATGAACCGATTGAAGCTGGTGAACAAAGTTTTTTTGTCTGGGAAACGGGTCCAACTAAAACAGCATACAAAATTAGTTAACCCTAATTAGGGTTTAGTGAATTTCTGGTAAAAATTTAAGTTTCAAGAAATCTACAAACCTCAACCAAGAACAAGACTCCTTGTGTCTTCTACGTTTCTAGAACAAACAACAGATCAAAGTAAGGAGTACTAATTAGTCTACTTCAATTTAGTATTCTACTATGTATATTCTGCTCCCCTTTATAATTCTATCACAGTAATTTTTCCAAAAAAAATAAAAAATCTTAATCAAGTAGAAACAATTATTTCTAGAGCTAGATTTTATTGCAGCAAATTGGAATTGCAGGAATGCTTATATGCAATTTGTTAAGCTAAATTAATATAAAGGTTGTAAAGTTATTACTATTTAGCTGTAGCATTTATGATTAGGTTTATAGGTGTTGACTTTTTTCCTAGCTCTAGTACTTGTTAGCCTCTAGAGTAAGCTAACCTCTTATCTTTGTATATAAGAATTGTATCCCTCAACATAATTGATTAAGATCTGATTTTACCAACTCTCTCAGCTCTCTTTTTCTCTCATGGTATCAGAGCACAAGATCTCTTTGCTCGTTTTCTTTTCCAGCATCTTTTAGTCTTCTTCCTCAACCTTCATTGTTGAGTTTAGCCTCTGTTTTTTTCAGCTTTCATTGTTGAGTTAAGTCTCTGTTTTTCAGCATTTATTGCTGTGAAAAATGGGTTCAAAAGAGGCACTTTCAAACACTTCTTCCGCTGCTGTATTTCGTAATGAGCTTCAAGCTCTCAACCCTTCTTTTCGCTTTAATGGAAAGAATTATCTTCTTTGGTCACAAGCTGTGAAGACATACCTCAAAGGTAAAGGAAAAGGAGATCATCTCTTAGACTCTCCTCCAAAATCTGAAGATTCCACTTTCAAAAAGTGGGATGAAACCGACTCAATGGTTATGTCATGGTTGTGGGAGTCCATGGAGCCAAGTATTAGCATGACATGCATGTTCCTTACTTCATCTAAGGAAATTTGGGACTTTCTTAAGAGGTCCTACTCCAAAGCCAAGGATGAAGCTCTTATCTATGAGATTCAAGTCAAAGCGGCTGTAACTAAACAAGGAAATCACTCGGTTAGTGAATATGCTTCCTTACTTCAAGGTTTCTGGCAAGAGCTCGACCAATATCAAGTGTTGAAGATGAAATGTTCAGAAGATGTTGCCCTTCTTAAGGATTTTATTCAGAAAAATAGAAGCTACCAGTTTTTGGCTGGTTTGAACTCTGAATTTCATCAAATCAGAGTTCAAGTGTTAAGCCAAAAAGAGTTCCCATCATTGGAAGAGATTATTTCCAGTGTCCGGGCTGAAGAAAGCAGAAGAACGGTTATGTTAGAACAAAAAGTCATGGAGGGGTCTGCTCTTTTTTCTAAAGGGGAGAAAAAAGATGATCGTTTTTGCTCTCATTGCAAGAAATCTGGACATGTAAAGGAGAAATGTTGGAAGCTTCATGGGAAACCACCCGCTAGAGACTGGAATAACAACAAAGGGTTCACAGTTCCTCTTGCTAATATTGCAACCAGCTCAGCTGAGAGCAACTCCTCACTTCCAGAAGGGATTAGTGTTGCTGAACTTGAAAAATTCAGACTCTTCTTCAACTCCCTTAACAAATCATCAAGTGGTAACTCTTCTAGTCCATGTACTCTTGCTCTATCAGGTAATCCTCCAACTTCTTTATGCTTAAAGACTTCTGATCATTCTCAGCCCAATCAATGGATCTTAGATTCTGGTGCTACTGAGCACATGACCAATACCATGGCCTTTTTTCATAACTTTCAGCCATGTACTAAACCTAGACACATTCTAACGGCTAATGGTTCATTTGCTCAAGTTCAAGGTTATGGAACCATAAAACTTTCCACTAGTCTCATTTTACGAAATGTGCTTCTTGTTCCCACTCTTTCAGTCAATCTAATCTCCATCCATAGACTGGTGTATGATCTTAATTCATCTGTTTTGATCACTCCATCTAACTGTTTCTTACAGGACCAGGGCTCGGGACGATGATTGGTCTTGCTAAAGAGAAGAATGGCCTCTATTTCCTTGATTGTCCTGAGGAAAGCAAGAACCCAAACCTTTTTTACCATGCCTTCACCACTACTACCACTACTCATGACCTATGGTTGCTACATTTCAGACTTGGACATCCATCCTTTTATCTTTTGAAACATTTGTATCCTGAAAAATTTGAAGGAATTGATATTTCCTCTTTTCATTGTGATGTGTGTAAGCAAGCCAAACATACTCGTGTGTCATTTCCTATTAGTGATAGTAGGAGTAATGTTCCTTTTGAGTTGATCCATAGTGACATTTGGGGACCTTCTTCTATTCTCAACATTTCTGGAGCTAAGTGGTTTGTTTCTTTTATCGATGATTGTACTCGTTTGACATGGGTTTTTCTCCTTAAACAAAAATTTGATGTGAGTTCTATTATTCCTATGTTTCTCTCTATGATTCAGACTCAATTTAATGCCCAAGTCAAGAAATTCAGAACAGACAATGCCAAGATTATTTCAACATCACCATTTCATCTCTCTTCCAAGCACAAGGAATTATTCATGAATCATCTTGTGTTTATTCTCCACAACAAAATGGGGTTGCTGAAAGAAAGAATAGGCATATTCTTAAGGTCACCCGGGCTCTTCTTTTCCAACATAATGTGCCAAAACATTTCTGGGGTGAGGCTCTCTTAACTGCAGTTTTCTTGATCAATCGTTTACCCTCTAAAGTTCTTCAACTCTAAAGTCCAATTGATTGTCTCCAAAACACATATCCTAATTTCAGAACAACCAAATTGCCTCTTAGAACTTTTGGATGCACTGTTTTTGTACATGTTCATGGTCCACAAAGGGGAAAACTTGATCCACGGGCTATCAAATGTATCTTCATTGATTACTCTGCAACTCAAAAGGGATATAAGTGCTACCATCCAAGTACCAAGAAAACTTATGTTTCTATGGATGTGTCCTTTGTTGAAAGTGTCCCTTTCTATCCCTCAAATGGTGAGTCATCTCCTTCATTTGAATTCCATTCTAACCAATTATCTTCATTGGACATCACATCTTCTGAAGAGCTTGACACACCACTAGAAGTCACACCACCAGAAATTTCACAACCAGAAATCACACCACCAGTAATCCCACCACCAGTAATCCCACCACCAGAAATCACAACACAAGAACTTCCACCACCAGAAATCCCATGCTTTCCAAAGGTCTATTCAAGGAAGGTCAGGCAACCTTCAACTCAGCATGACCAATCCTCCTCTCGGGTTTTTGAAAAAACAGAAGGTAATTTATCTGATTTGAATTCCAATATTATGATTTACATGATTCTGAATTACCTATTGCTTTGAGAAAAGGTTCTCGCTCATGCACAAACAAACCCATTTATCCTTTAGCCCATCATGTGTCTCTCAACTGTTTCTCCCCATCCCATCAAAACTTCCTAAAAAGCCTTGATCATATTCGAGGTTTTTACCGAAAACCACCCGTAAAAGTGCCTATATTGCTCTAAACCACCCCTTTAATTGGATATTACCGGAAACCACCCGTTTAACTACTTCCGTTAGCGATTCACCACCCGTTTTCATATTCCGTTTATAATTCGTTAACTATTTACAGATTTAACCCGAAAACTTTATATTTATTCATTTTTCTTCACAAATTGAAAAGTTGGAAAATAATTGTAATTAGTTACAAAATTGGGGTAAGTAAATCATCTTCTTCCCCACAAAAAATTTGCAAATTGTATATGTAAATTTGCACTACTTGAATTGGTCTCTAACTCTCTACACATAACCAGAAGCTTAAAAAAAGAATTAAAATCAGATTCAAAGATCTTTGAATGATCGAAGTTTTGCCGAAGTTTTGGAGTTCCGAAAAACCTTCATCGGACTCGGGAAATACCATCCCTTACTCTTCACTGATTTCGCCTCATCCAATCCACAGGGAAACGCCACCGATTTCGACCTTCGAATGGTCGCAATATTCAAATCAGGCGCCTCATCTTCCTCAATCTTCCCTCTTTTGGATCTCCGAGGCAAGAAAAACAGCCACATCGACTTGCTCTTCTCAATCGACGCCGATGACTCCCTCGGAGCCACAAAATCTCTGGCTGAGGAGAATCTCCCCGATTTCATGAACGGAAACGTGACAGATCTAGATCTGGTGTACGATTGCTCGCTTCGATAAGGCTCGACACTCTCCCGATGGATCCGACGTCGCCGGGGATGGAGATGAAGGAGAGCGAGGAAGACGATGAAGAAGAAGAGAAATCGCAGGGGAGGAGAGTAGCGCATTCGGGAGGACCCCACCCCATCGGGAGGACCCCACCCCACCCCGGTCGGAGGAGGAGGAGGCGGCGGAAGTGGGGTTGTGGTAGTGGTGGAGGGGGGGAAGGGGGGATTAGAGGGAGGTGGTGGTTGTTCTTCGGTGGCAAATTGGAGGAGGGCGGAGCCGGTGGAGCGGAGTGAGCGGATGTAGAAGGAGTGGGCGACAGAGAATGCGTCCGGGATTTCACTTCTCAGATCTGGTTTTTTGTGGGGAAGAAGATGATTTACTTACCCCAATTTTGTAACTAATTACAATTATTTTCCAACTTTTCAATTTGTGAAGAAAAATGAATAAATATAAAGTTTTCGGGCTAAATCTGTAAATAGTTAACGAATTATAAACGGAATATGAAAACGGGTGGTGAATCGCTAACGGAAGTAGTTAAACGGGTGGTTTCCGGTAATGTCCAATTAAAGGGGTGGTTTAGAGCAATATAGGCACTTTTACGGGTGATTTTCGGTAAAAACCTCATCATATTCCTATTCCAAAAAATGTTTCAGAAGCTTTTAAGATAAAGGAATGGAGGGAAGCCATGCAAGAAGAGTTACATGCATTAGAAAAGAATAATACTTGGGATATTGTTAACAAACCATTTGGCAAGAACATTGTTGGATGCAGGTGGGTGTTTGCCCTCAAATACAAGGTTGATGGAACTCTGGAAAGATATAAAGCGCGTTTGGTTGCTAAAGGGTTTACCCAGACTTATGGGATTGATTATCAAGAAACTTTTGCCCCGGTTGCAAAGATGAATACAGTCAGGATTCTTCTCTCCTTGACCGCTTACTTTAGCTGGCCCCTTTGGCAGTTTGATGTTAAGAATGCATTTCTGCATGGTAATCTTGATGAGGAGATTTACATGCACCTCCCTCCAGACTTCTCTTCTGTTTCATCTCCTGATCAGGTTTGCAAACTAAAAAAGGCTCTCTATGGTCTTAAACAATCACCACGGGTTTGGTTTGGGAAGTTCACATCAGTAATGAAGCAGGCCGGGTACAAGCAAAGTCAAGGTGATCATACCTTATTCATCAAGCATTCAGCTTCAGGGGGAGTAACTATTCTTCTTGTGTATGTTGATGACATCATTGTCTAAGGAGACAACAATGCAGAACAAGAGAATCTCAAGAGAAAGTTAGAAGCTGAATTTGAGATAAAATCTCTTGGGAGACTCAAATATTTCCTTGGCATTGAGGTGGCTCATTCCACTAATGGAATATTTATTTCTCAACAAAAGTACATTACTGATTTGCTTAAAGAAACAGGTAAGAGTGCATGCAAACCAGCTTCAACTCCTATTGATCCTAATCACAGACTTAAAGACTTCAAAGGCAGTCCACCTGTGGATAAAGGAATGTACCAAAGATTGTGTGGGAAGCTGATTTATTTATCTCATACTAGACCAGATATTGCTTATCATGTTTCTGTTATAAGTCAGTTTATGCATGATCCAAGACAACCTCATCTTAATGCAGTTTACCGGATACTTCACTACTTGAAAGGGTGTCCAGGAAAGGGAATCCTATTCCAAAGAGGAAACAAGTTGACGATAGAAGTCTATACAGATGCAGATTATGCAGCTTCTAAGGTTAATAGAAGATCGACCTCTGGTTATTGCATGTTTCTTGGAGGAAACCTAGTTACTTGGAGGAGTAAAAAGCAGAATGTTGTAGCCAGACCATCAGCTGAATCTGAGTTTAGAGCTCTTGCTCATGGATTATGTGAAATGTTGTGGTTAAAAATCATAATGACAGATCTCAAGCTCAAATGGGAGGAACCTATGGTTCTAAACTGTGACAACAAATCTGCTATTAGTATTGCTCATAACCCAGTTAAACATGATAGAACTAAACATGTGGAGATTGATCGACATTTCATCAAGGAGAAACTAGAAGAAGGAGTGGCAAAAATATCCTTTGTCAGATAAGAAGATCAACTTGCTGATATGCTGACAAAAGGTCTCCACAACTCTCGATTTCAGAATCTAACTTCCAAGCTTGGATTGATAGATCTCTATCATCCAGCTTGAGGAGGAGTGTTAAGCTAAATTAATATAAAGGTTGTAAAGTTATTACTATTTAGCTCTAGCATTTATGATTAGGTTTATAGGTGTTGACTTTTTTCCTAGCTCTAGTACTTGTTAGCTTCTAGAGTAAGCTAACCTGTTATCTTTGTATATAAGAATTGTATCCCTCAACATAATTGATTAAGATCTGATTTTACCAACTCTCAGCTCTCTTTTTCTCTCACAATTATAACAGAGAATACCAGTGAGGTTTGATTATTGAAAATCTAGTAAGTTTACTGACCAGATTTTTTTGCTCCATTTCTGCAATACCACGCTTTGCCCTTTGTGGATCCAAGTACATGGCATATGGGCCTAGGAAAGTATCAACCAAATTATAATTCAGTTAAATAAAACATAAATCTAGCATTTCCTTCCACTCTCAAGCAAATTATTGCAATAATAAACAAATGGCAAGTATTCCTTTCAATAAAAAAAAATTAGGGATTGGAACCCTAAGAACGTACTGAGATGAGAAATGAGAGTCAAACAAAAACTAATTCATGTCTTACACTTTAAAAATCAAATAAATGGAATGAAAAACGTATGCACCAAGCAAAAACTTGTACACATTCTAAATGCATTATATGTTTTTTTATGTGCATCACACTCGTTCTTAATCATTAATTTTATGTCATAAGAATTTTGAAAATCATACATTTCATTTCTAAAGATTGAGATGGATTTTATGCTAAAATGTCACCAAGAATAAAAAAGTGCATAATGTTTAATCCTCATGTAAATGGACCATCCATCTATATATGGATCAAACTTCTTCATGACTTCTGGGCTTATTTATGGATTTTACGCTAAAAGTTATAGAAGAAAAACTGTAATATGAAAATTGAAAAGACGCCTTTGCTACAGTCGTTTGCACCTGGCAAAGTTTCAGCACTGGTAATTGGTTCAGTTTGAACGGGTCCTCCGTTGTCTTTGGTACCGTCATTTGAATGGTAACCGGTTGAGTTTCAGCAGATCCTTCGGTGTCAAACTTCATCACTTTTACCATCGGTTCTCTTAAAATGCTCGTATCATTCGGTTCATCATCTTTTAGGCTTGGTGTTCTATAGTTATCTACCTGATGTCGTTTTTAACCAATTTTTCTCGAATTGTTGGTTTTTCTAAAGTTATCTAGATCATCAACATGTCGCTTTTGAACAGATTTTTATCGGTCTATTGTATCATTTGCATAATCATCAGAAGTTGTATTACCAGTTTTAGAATCATCAACGTTCGAATTCTTCTTCTGCATCATCAGAAAAATTGGTAGTTTCAGCATTGTCATCACGTTTGGTTTCTTAAAACGCATGCTACTTTCACCCGCTCGCAAACTTTACCGCCTCTTTCGTTTCTTTTTCTTGATAACATATTTATACGTGGAGGGATGCAGGCAATCACATAGCCAGCACTCGGACTCATTCTAGCGTGACTTGACCAACACATTGCAATCAACTTAATATAACATTAACAATCACATTTCAATCAACTTAACATGACTTGAACAATCACACGGCCATAAACTTAATATATACTCCCTCTGTCTCCAAAAGTTCTTCTCATCCTTAATTTTGACACTATTCACGTTTTAAAAGAATCTTCGACATATCTTCTAATATATAGGAAAAAATATAGTAATATGAGATCTTGTTTGATTCGTCTCATCAAGAGCTTTAACAATATCAAAATTTTATAATTTTTATTAATGTGTATTTAAAGATATTAACGTTACAAAACGTGTATCGGCGAATGTGCCGGAAAGAGATGAGAAGAACATTAAGGGACGGATGAAGTATTGTTCAAGTAATCAAGTCATGCTAAGTTGATGGCAATGTGATTGTCCAGGTCATGTAAAGTTGATTACAAAGATTGTTAATGTCATGATAAGTTGATTGCAATGTGATGTGATGGTTCGGGTCATGCTAGAATGAGTCTGAGTCACGTGCATTATGATTGACTAGATCTCTACATATAAATATATCTTTCTGAAAATATGTTAAGTTCCTATTCTTTCCGAGCATTGTTATCGAGAAGAGAAAGCGAAAGAGGCGGTATAGTTTGCGAGAAGGTGGAGGTGGCATGCGTTTTAAGAAAAAACAAAAGTGATGATGGTGTTGAAACTACCAATTTTTTTGATGATACAGAGGAGAAATTCAAATGTGAAGACGATTCTAAACTAGTAATACAAGTTCTGATGATGATGATGCAGCCGATACATCAACCCAAGAAAAATCAGTTCAAATGCGACATGTTGATGAACTAGATAACTCTAAAACACCAACAACCTAAGAAACATTTGTTCAAAAGTGACTTGTTGATGATCTAGATTACGACACCACCAAGACGAGCATTTTAAGAGAATTGATGAAGATGAAACCGAAGAATCTATTGAAACTCAACCAGTTATCAGTGTAAATGGCGGTACCAAAGACAAAGGACCTGTTCAAACTCAACCAGTTATGAAGTTCATCTTCAGTGATACCGTATTTGCAAAGACGGTACCACGGAAGATGAACTTCATAAACAAGATGATAGGCAGAAGAAGAACAAGGATCATCATGGTAATGATATTGAAATGGACGGTACCACAAATAATCCTTCTGTCATGGACCATTTTTCTATATATGGATTCAAATTCTTCATGATTTTTGGGCTTGTTTATGGATTTTACAGTAGAAAGTTATACTAAAAGAAAAGAAAAGAAAAGAATTAAAGTTTAACTAGTCTGGCCGAACAACCATCATCCTGAACACGCCCATCACGTATTGGGCTTTTTAATGCAGCCCTGAATAGGCCCACAAATTATGTTAGATGCTTTACACTTGCATGGAACAAAATCAAAATATCTGAACCTATTTTACTTTATTTTATTTTGGGTATGAACAATTTCATTGTGTTGATTTCAGAAGTTTAACAGAGGGGCTGATTTTAGAAGGAGGACATTCATCAATCATACTCACAAAGCAGCTTTCAACCCAAAGAAACAAACAATAATTTTTGGAATAAAGATTGAAGTATTGACCACAACATAGGTTTGAGGTCTGAATTTATGCAATCATCAAGCATGAAAAACACATACACTGAAACTAGACTATAATTTTTTCAAGGTTGAAAGTAGACAATGTATGCAATATTTGTTTAAACTTTTATTTTTCTCTTGCTGTTTGAATGCAGACAACAGAGTTTGTGGTTTTTATGGAATCCAACAAAAAGGTAGTATTTCTTTTAGGCTGAGAGCAACACCACCAACAGAAAGAAAGAACTTTATTGCAATAGGAATATCTTGATCCACTTTTCATATAACTCCAAAACTTCATCATGCTTATTCATTTTGTAGATATGGGATAATACTAACCAATAGAACAGCAAAAGAACTGCAAATCAAAAAGAGTTGATGAAACAAAGAAGTTCTATGAAGCAAATCCAAAGTGTTAGTTACCTCTATTACAATCGCATTTCCGCCATCTCCGATTTCCAGATCCAAATTCCACTTCCGTCGGCATTTACGGAATCATATCTTCCAATGAAAATCAAGCGGTTAAGAAAGAATACAGTAATCGAACTTTTCAAAACAGAATAAAAAATAGAATCAAACCGATTCAACGACGCCAGATTGAAAATCGATAGCTCAAACTTACGACTTACAGAGAGAGATGGAGATCAATGGAGGTCGATCAGTTCGTAATTGCCAGAAGCGATCTCGATTCCACCAGCGGAGATATTCGGAGCGACTTCGAAGACAGCGAGATAGAGATCCTAATTTCCAGATGCGATCTCGAATCCTCAACGAAGTGTTAGCGAAGAAGAGATCTAACGGGGAGATTTCCAAAACAGGAAACCTCTGATTTTCCATAAATAGCGAATCGGAGAAAATACGTACAATCGAGCGATGGCGGTGAGAGAGAGCGTGAAATCCGGGATAGTGAAGAAGAATAGAATCCAAAAACAGTGTGGAGATTTGCTTTACTCTGACATCGAGCCTCCATTGTAGGGGTAGGGGAGAGAAGAAGAAAGAGAGAGTGTTGAATTGAAATGGCAGTTACCTCGATTAACACATGCAAGAAGTAGTATATAGCTGCTTCATTTTTTTCTTAATAAATTTTACTATTGATGAATATAAATGGAGTGCTAGAGGAACATGAAAATAATGTAGACGAGACGATCCTGACTAGTAAATTTGACTCAAAGAATTGGACGCGATTTTTCCGTGAAAGGCCCCCCTACTCTTTGTATTACACGTAGTCACACGTTCTCCTACAAATTGGAATGAGCCGACGTTAATACGACGAGTTTCACGGATTAATTCAAGTATATCAACCTAACTATATATAATGGAGAATTCATTCCTTTGTTAAAATTTACGTCACCTCAAAGCTATGACTATCCTTCTTACTATCTCCTCTATTTTCTCTTCACTATCTCCTATGTTAACTACACTTTAGCCGTAGGCTGAATTTTGTTTAATTTCCTGAGAAATTAATCTCCACCTCCTTGGCAAGCTCGTGATTTTTTGCATCCGCACTATCTAATTCGCAGATTCAATGTAAACTCTAGGGTTTCTCTCGTAGTTTCATTGTTTCCCATCTATTGTATTTGATTCTCAATATCAGTGTCGATGATGCGCTCTTTTGCCTCTTCCGCCTCTACCCCAGTGTTAATAGCGAGTTCATTTGTTCAACAGTGAGATCTGAAATAAAAAGAAGTCATTGTTACCCTTCAGTGGCGTATCGAACTACGAGTCTTTTATGGAACATTCCCTCGACAGCGACATCTCCATCTTTAAACTCGACGATCACGTCTATGGTATTTCCTCAGTTTGTACCTTCACTCAATTCATCGGCGTTGTCAAATCTGATTTGTAACTTGTAAGTTCTATATCTAGGGTTTGTCATTTTTTGTATATTGAATTTAGTTTTAAGTACATATTGATGTTTTTGCTCAATATTGTGTTTGATCAGTATAATCATATTCATATCATCTGATGGAAATTGGGCAGTTGAAAATTTGAATCGGTGACTTTCGAAAAGCTATTAGTATTTCGGAAGATTTTTACCAATTGAACCGCAGTGAAGTGGTTAACGCAAAATTCTTAACGACGGCTCTTACCTAATCTTAATCTCAAAAAAGGGTGTATACTGGAGTAGCTATTACGGAGTATTAACTTGTTATGTGAGATCAATCTAAAATTTAAAATGCTTGAAATTTGGATCATCTTTCGGCAATTATATACCCAATTGAGGTGACTTGGCTATGGAGAACTAACTAGGTAGGGGAAGTCGTGAACTGTTATTAGCACAGACACCTGTTTGAAAGATATGTTTCAGTAAGTACTCCGTAGCTTTGAACAGTTTGTTCCTACAGCTTTTGAAAATTCCTTCGCTGTTCATATTAGCAGTCGTACTAGCGTTTTGAGGTGTACCTCTCTCAATTATTTCATGCTGATTCCTCCCCTTGTAATTAATTTTCAAGCTAAGATAAACAGGAAACAACTTGTCAAAATGACAAGTAAAAAGAAAACTATAGGAATAATATACTCCCTCTATTCCATAATATTGTTCCTGTTTGCTTTTGGCACATTTGCCGATGCACTTCTTGCGTCGTTTATATCTCTAATTAGACGTTGTCAAAAAATTATAAAATTGTGATATTATTAAAGTACTCATCGATACGAATCAAATAAGATCTCATATGACTATGTTTTTTCTTATATATTTGATATAATCTTACAAATTGTATAAAATTGTAAATAGTGTAAAAATTAGAAACAGGAACATCATAAAGATGGAGGGAGTAGAACAGAATAACAAAATTTCATGCACGTACCTAAGCTAGTTCAATGGCTTGCTCCAAAGCTAGTGTCATTTATGAATGTGAATACAACTATCAATTGCTTTTTCCCTACATTTCACAACTTCAGGGCCAGCTCAAATATCATGGAACATTCCAGATGTGTTTACTCATATAGATCATCCCAAGTACAAAACAGAGTTGGGAAAACTGCAAAAAAGAAATTGATTCCAAAGTAGATCGATTTTTCTTCTATCTCTAAGCAAGCAATACCTGTAAATTATTCATTCCTTCTCTTACTCCATCCATCCATATTCAATCTTTCCTGGTCTTTTTCCCCGAAGGATAAGGAATCTACTTGCAAAAATACAAGAGGCCTTAAAATTATCAGACTTTTGTTGAAAGGGAGAACGAATTCATACTCATGTAGATGCAGAAATGGCGCCTTGTTTTGCGGTCTTAGCATGTAACCTAGCCATGAATGCTGGATTAGCTTTTAGTCTGTCTTTAACATATAGCGTGCGGGCCTTATCTACTATCTTATGAGCTTTCCCGGCTTCCTCAATGATGTTGAGCAGAGTTCTTAAGCAATCCTTTCTGTTTTCCTCACGTTCCTCAAACCTGGGAAAGAAAGGAAATTTATAATGAAACTACAACAACAATGCTGAGTTGCTGACAGAAGAACTCATACATGTCAGATAAATATTAGATAAGATTGACATTATAAAATTTAAATTACTAGGGGAATATTAAATAAGATTGACATTAAATAGCACAATCCAGTATCCGAACATCCTTTCATTACCTCCTCTTACAAAAAAACTCAAAATATATAGTATCATCAATGGTTTAAAATTGTTTAATGCTTGAAAAGGTTAACCTCATATGGCATACCTAAGAGAAGGTGTAACGAAAACATTTTATAAACAACTTACTAAACGGACCTTTATAAGCTACTCATTGCTAGAGTACAAATAATTTCATAAAAGAAACTAAGAGGCTTAAGATTACCTTTCACTTGTGATGGTAAGCTCATTTCTGCCAGGATCGTAACGCTTGCCGACAATTTCCCTCATTCGCTTAAACTGGTATTTTGAAAGTCCAAGCTCCTTAACACTCACTGACAACTTCACCTTCCTATTTTTAGGGTGCCATGCATCACCCCCAGGGGCAAAAACAACTCGTGTTTGCCATGTGAGAATTGGGCCCTCGCCGGGTGGATCATCTGATGCAATCTTCTTTTCCTGCTCAGCTTCCTCGTCAAACCGTGGAGGTCCCTCGGCCTCCATCTTCTGCACATATTCTGCCACAATCTCATCTTCAAACTCCTTAAAATGCTCATAAGCTTCTTCAGGCTCAAGCTCTTGTCTTTCACACATATCCCCTAGTTCATTGAACTTTGCTTCTACCTTCTTCTTCATATCATCTGCTCAAGTGCAAGTGTCCCATTACGTGTCAAAGTTAAAGGAAACATTTCCTAAAGCTATAATTTTAAAAGGGGGGTGAGTTCCAAAAAGAAAGAAAAAAAATGTAGACAGATCAGATGTAGAGTGGTTTGCACAAGGAATATTTCCTCTTATGTTTGACGACATTTAGTTTGCAGGTTCCAACAAATCAGAAGCAAGAAAATATCAAGTTTTATTAGTACATGAGGAAAATAGTTAAGTAAGTGGTGCCGCATTCCAAACTGATCAAGATTACAGCCAAATATCATGTGGGCCTTTCTACCATTATTTAGAAGCAATAAATTGGATCAATGTGTTTCAATGAGTATTTGAAACTCATCCCCTAGTTCATTGAACTTTACTTATACCTTCTGCTTTATATCATCTACTGAAGCACGAGTCTCCAGTAACATGTCAAAGATACAGGAAACATTTCCTTAAGCTATATATTCAAAATGGGCAGTGAATTTCAAAAAAGAATATGTCCACAGAAGTGCCGCAGGAAATTGTTTGCACTAGAAATCTGCATTCTTAAGTTTGGTGGCATTTGGTTTGTAGGTGTTCCAACAATTTAGAAGCAATAAACTGGATCAATTTGTTTCAGAAATTGGTCAGGAACACTATTCGGAAACAAACTATAATAATATCAAGTTTGATCATTTCACGAGGGAAAATATGAGGTGCCTCATTCCAAACTCATCCAGATTTTCTATCAGTTTCAAAGTCAATTCTGCCTAACCCAATCCCAATTTTAATCAAACGGAACCCTGATAGGAACATAACATAATCCTGAAATATAGAAAATAAACAAGAAAGACAAAGAGCTAAACCTGGAAGCAGATTATCCCATTTGAGCATGTCCTCCAAAATGTCCTCGCACTCCCGGGTATCCTGAAGATATCCATGCTGAACAGCCTCCTGAATCATTTCATCCCACTTCTTGTCATCCATATTGAAATAAGGATCCTGCTTCATCCTCTTCTCTACGATATCCCTGGCACTATACAGGTTTACAACCCCCTCTTTCTCATCGTCATCGGTTATATGAGCATCCTCAAAATCTGACTCAAACTCCTCATCACTCACTTTTTCCAGCGGTTGATACTGAAGCTCCTCTACCAACTCGTCGTCTGTCTCTTCATGTGTCTTCAACAACTTCCTTGTCAGTATAGCCTCAAGAACTGATGGGAGCTCCTCCTCTTCCCCACCGAAGTACTTCTCTATGCGAAGTTTAAGCTCTACAATTGAAAACATACAGATCAGTTAAAGACAATCAACAAACTGGAAATGCCAAGCACATAAGGCAGCTCAAATTCCCACACATAGTAATCAAAATTGACAAAGTGTGGCAACAATTTAGATCCAATTGTCAACAATTTTTTCCAAAACTGAACATGTAGATCACCCATCACCGATCCAGTATGAGATACAAACCGTGACATTTCCAGATGTCAAAGTAAGAAATACAGAAAGGTACCTTGGTTGCTGACATCTTCTAACTCGTCGCTCACATCCTTGACCTCTGCAGGCTTGTCCAAGGCGCCCTCGGGAGCGGATTCCGGTTCCGGTTCGGTTTCAGCATCTGATTTCGGTGGCGGCGATGCAGTGTCGTCTTCAGTAGATAAATGCCTAATGCTTCTGATTAGAGAGAAAGCGGGAGGAGCATTAGCAAGAGGGATCCGAATCGGGGGGCGTAAAAGAGTATTTGATGGAGGATGAGGAGTGAGGAATTTGGTAGAGCACTGAGAAATCCTGGTGAAGAGAGCTCTTCTCATGGCGCCCTCGATTATTTTTCTCCAAGGGTTTAGGGTTTTCTGATTTTGTGTTTTACAGGCGAGAGCCATGGTTGCTGCACACAGGGTACGGATGTCAAAATTAGGAGAGCACGTGCCAGGCACGTGATGCCCTTCATACTATTGATTTTTAGGGTATTAATAGCGTGTGTTCCCGTACCATGTACGAGTCGTATGTAATAAATATTTTAATAATACATTTATATTATATACTATTAATTAGTTTATAGATTATAGCTTATACTTTATGGTTTATAATTTATAGTTTACGATTTATGTTTTATAGTTTAAGTTCATTAATAACTCAATTTAATTAGATTGATAACATAATAATAGATAAAGATATAGATATATATAAGATAAAGATAAAGATATAATATGATAAAAGATAAAAATCGATATTTCTTTTTGTAATATAACCTATAAGATATCTTTTTGATTTTTTTACTTATTTAATTCAAAGATATATATTAAAATATAAAGTCGGATGATGTGGAGGCCGGATGACATGGTGGATGATGACATGGTAGATGATGTAACATAGCTTAGAGGTCGACACATAGACGAATTGAATATAAGGGCGACATGTGGCAAAACAACGTTCTGTTTTAGTATATGTACTAGCGTGTGTTCCCGTATCATGTACGGGGTCGCATGTAATAAATATTTTATACTACTATTAATTAATTTATAGATTGTAATTTATACTTTATGGTTTATAATTTATAGATTATTGTTTATAGTTTACGATTTATGTTTTATAGTTTAAGTTCATTAATAACTCAACTTAATTAGAATGATAACATAATAATAGATAAAGATATATATTTAATATATATAAGATAAAGATATAATATGATAAAAGATAAAAATCTATATTTCTTTTTGTTACATAACCTATTAGATATCTTTTTGATTTTTTTACTTATTTAATTCAAAGATATATATCAAAATATAAAGTCGGATGACGTGGAGGATGACATGGTGGATGATGTAGCATAGCTTAGAGATCGACACATAGGCGAATTGAATATAAGGACGACATGTGGCAAAACAACGTTCTGTTTTAGTATATGTATAGATAGATAGATATGTATAGATAGATTATGGGTATTTTGTTTTAATTTTACTGTGGATCGGTGCAGATGAACCGAAAACGTTTTAAGTTCACAACAACTAGCGTAATTCATGTGTCATGCACAGGTGTATATAAATTGTAATTATATAAACGGTAGTTTATAAACGATAGTTTAACTCATATTCATATTAACATAGTTTAACTCATATTCATATTAACATAGTTTAACTCATATTCATATTAACATAGTTTTAATAAATACAGACTGTTATGTTTTTTTAAGGGCATTAAACAATGTTGTTTTTTAGAACACGGAAATTTTGTCTCATAATTTACATATATAATAGATTATAAATGAAGAAAATTTATAAAATATAGATATTTTATTGATCCACTAATTTCTTGGATACAACTATTTTTGAATATTATAAAATCTTATAAAACTATAACTTAACCAATGTTGTCCTAATCAATTTCAGTGATTATTTCTTACATATTGATATGAGACATTATAATCTGTTTGAATTAAATTATTATTTTCTTAGATTACAAATATTTGGTTATATAACTTATATTAGATATGTATAATTCAATAATTATTCTAAGTTTTTGTTATTAGTTGAATTTTATCATGATTATGATGAAGTTTCATTACATATATGAGTTAAGAAACGTGTAAATAGTACTCGTTTATGAATGAAAAAATTATGAAATATATATTAGTTATAAAGTTTGATAGAACTAAAATACTTTGGTATTTTTTTAATATATGATTAGAACTTAAATATATTGTTTTTACCTTTTTAACTAAAGAAAAATAACTAAATCAGGTTTATTAAAATTTGTTAGAGTTTGTTGTGAGACTTTTTAGGATTTTTTAATGTGAATTGTAAATTAAAAAAGAAACTAAAAAAAAAGAATTTTAAGGAGAAATTTACACGTAGGATTTGTAGGGCCAGAGTTAATGAGAGAGCTCTAAATAGCTTTGTTTTAATATATATATATATATTAGCCCAATTCAGTTTTTGCCCTTTAACGCTCCCTTTTGAGAAGGGTCTCCTCGTCGGTTACAACGACCGTTTTCTTCGGGTTTTCTCCTAGTTTCGCTAGGTTGTTTGTGGTTATCTCATCTCAATCATTGGTTTCTCATCTAGAGTTTGGTACATACATGGAAGCGTTAGAGGAAGCGTGGAAGAATCTTACGGTTACAGAGGTGGAACAGACGGCTATACCGGTGGAAGGGAATGAAGATCTATGGCCGACTACCCATCTTTCACTGTGTTTAGTTGGTCGATTACTCACTAAGAAGCGTTTCAATGGCGGTGCTCTCAAAAACACTTTCACTCAAGTCTGGAATCCTACATATGGTTTGGCGGTTAGGGACGTTGGTGAAAATCTTTTTGTGTTTCAGTTCTTTAATCCAAATGATCGTGATTTTATGCTTGAAAAGGGACCGTGGTGTTTCGATGATTGCCTACTTATGCTGCAAGTAGTGGACGGGACAGTTCGATCATCACAAATGACCTTTACACATGCTTCGTTCTAGGTAGTTGTTCATGGCGTCCCACTGGGGTGTCGAAGTGATGTTACGGCTCGTGCGATCGGTAACCATATTGGGACATATATTTGTCATGATCAGGAGGATTTCTTACAATTTGGTAGAACTATGTGAATCAGAGTTTCCCTGGAAGTCTCGAAACCTTTAGTCAGACGTGTGACTTTGGGTGTGGCGAGAAAGGAAATATGGGTGGGAATTCAATACGAAAGGTTACCGGAGTTTTGTTTTAAATGTGGCCATCTTGGGCATATTGTGAAGGATTGCTCTGCTGTTACAAAAGACAAAGAACAGGAGGGTAAATACCCTTTTGGGCCTTGGCTATATGCATCAAATGTTAAGAGTAAACTCAGGCTTAGTCGCTCGGATATGGACAAGGAAAAGAGTGGTTTGATCTTTACCATACAACATCCCATAGAAGTGAGTCATCTGAGAAATCAAGTAGTGGGGAAAACAGACTAGGCCAAATTGTTACAGTTGCTGCTGCAGTTTCACAAGAAACATCAGGAAAAGAGAGGCATGTGGCTGCTGTAACGCAGAGTATTGTTGCTCATGCGTTGGCTTCAAAAGACCCAGAGGGGGTAGGTTCCACTGCCACTACCATCTGGTCTGCGTAAAATGCAAGTCGATCCAACTATTGGGGTGAAACGGAAAGAAACTGATCCAAAAGCACTCCTTCTTACAGATTCAGAGAATGTTGAAGGAAATAAGAGGCATTGTAAGGATGTTCAGGCTGAAGGGGTCTCTGCGAAGGCTCAAGTAGCGGGTATGGGGAACTCCCAGGCCTGTGAACGCCAATGAAAATATTCAGCTGGAACTGCCGCGGTCTGGGCAACCGTCGGGCAGTTCGCACACTCCGGGATTGGGAGTGGAGAGATCTCCCATCCATCATCTTTTTGATGGAGACAATGATTTCAAAGCGAGATCAAGAAGGTGTTATGAATCGTTGTGGTTTCAAGAATAGGTTATGTATTGATAGTTTGGGTCGATCAGGTGGACTTGGATTGTGGTGTGATAAGCGGTATTTTACATAGCGCTACTATAGGTTATTAGCTCATTTTGTATAGGATTATGTTAGATGTTATGATGTATTCTATAATCATGGAGTTTTGGAGAGTTGAGTTACACATGAGATTACAGAAGATGATGCAGAGCATTGAAGCATAAGAAGAGGAGTCGAAGCTGAAGAAGACCACAGGTAACATTGGAAGCAACTGAAGACGAAGCCAAGGAAGCCAAATACGCGACCGCGGGTCCCAAACCGCGATCGCGGAAATGCCATCTGAAGAAGCCAGATCACAGAAGAAAATCCGCTATCGCGGAAATCCGCCAGAGAAGACTTTCTTCATTTGCCCGATTTAGTATGTTGTGTTAAGTTTTGTAACGTTTTTATAACATTTTTAGCTTCAATTTGTCAGTTTACATATAGGTTTTAGGGGTTGATGATCTTGAATAATCTTACACATTCCATTTCCAAGTTTTGAGAGTTTTTCCTCAAGAACTTCATGAGTTGCTAAGTTTCCATTGTTTTGCTTGACATTTGAAGCTTTCGGATTGATTAAGTTGTAAGATTTCTTTCCTTTGTTCTACTCTTATGATTGTCTCTATTCTCTTGTGTGTATTGTTATTGAATTAGATTTTCTCATTTAGATTGACCATCTAAGTAGTTTCATCTCATTCATATTGCTATTGTTTGGTTATTTCTAGTTGAAATACCATACTTGTTTGTAGCACACACAATTTGCATGAACTAGTTGTGAATGTCAATTGTGAAGAGAATTGAGTACATGTCGAGTATCTGACTAGTTGTCTATGGTATTGCATGTATCTATCCATTCCTGAACTTAAAGCTGCTTTATTATTGAATCTTCATAGTTTCAAGGTTATAGTTGAGTAAGGGTTATTAGGACTAGTTGGACTAATAACTACATTAGAACAGGGATTAGAACGATCATATGAGTAATTCGACATAGGATTAAAAGGAGTTTATGATCAACTTGTTAATCTGTTAGTGGATAATTGTCAAGTGAAACACCTTCCATTGATATATTTACAATCCAAATCAACCTTCGTTACTTTGTTCTTAAAACATACAAATATCCCCCTTTGGTTACTTACACTCGTTAATCATTATTATAACTTTAAGAATCGATAACCTGATTCCCTTGGGATTCAACCCTTACTTGCCTACTATACTTGTTAGTGAGCTTGTTAGGATTACTTGACTTGGCATACGACAATTCGCCTCATTAAATTTGGCGCCGTTTCCGGGGAATCAAATTTTCTTTTCTTTAAAGTCCTTGTTTTGATTAACCTTAGTGTTGACTAGTGAATGGTCAACACCCGTTCTACTAATCAGTCTCTTTTTATTCTTGATCCAGAAATCGAGAGGACTTTCCATCGAAATCAGAGAGAGAATAGAGTTGAGACTGATACAGGTGCAATGGAAGGCGCTCAGTTGACTCCCGAGCAAAGAGCTCTTGCTGACACCCAACGTCAATTGGCTGAAATTCAGTTAGTTGTTAATGCCCAACGGGAATTGCTTGAGGCAAGGCAAGATGCAAATGCTCTAAGAGATGGCGGTGTCGTCCGCACATTGAGGGAGCGTACTACTCCCAATCTGACACAGCAACCTCAAGCTGTGGTTCTTCCACCCCTTGCTCATGGGGTGACTTTTGAGCTCAAGTCAGGGGTGATCAATCTGCTTCCCACATTCCATGGTTTGCCTGGTGAGGATCCGATCATGCATTTGAATCAATTCCATGACACTTGCATGACAACCAAACCACCAAATGTCACTGAGGAGCAGATCAAGATGAGAGCCTTCGGGTTCACTTTGAAAGATGGTGCTAGGTCCTGGTACTATCATTTGCCTACCGGTTCGGTAGATAGCTGGGAGAAGTTGCACAAGGTGTTCTTGGGTAAGTAATTTCCGGTTAAAAAGGCAAATGCTCTAAAGAAGGAAATTGCCCATGTAGAGCAAGGTGAAGATGAGACCGAGGACGGGAACCGCGATACCGAGGACCTGGTCCTACATGTTTGCAATGGTCTCCTTAATCATGAAAGGAGAATGGTAGACGCTGCTTGTGGTGGGAGTATTCTCAACATGACACCAGAAGATGCCATGGAAAAGTTGCAAGACATGGCTGAGAGCACTAGGAGTTTTGGTAGGACATACACTAGGAAAGGAGTGAATGCCACAAGCTCAGGAGACCCCGCTCTTATGACCGAGCTCGTTGAGCTAAAGAAGATGATCTCTCAGCTGCACAAAGGACATCAGCAGGTAAAAGCATGTGGTATTTGTTCTGACCCTTCTCATTTTACAGACAAATGCCCTGAGCTTCGAGATGATGATGTTGCTGAAGTCAATGCTGCTGGTGGATATGGACCTCCACGACCTCAAAATGATCAGCAGAACAACTACAATCCGAGGTATAGAGATCATCCAAATTTCAGATGGCGTGATCAGAATGAACCCCAACCTCAAGCTCAGGCCCCACAACCCAATTATGGACCTTCAACTGCAGATATGTTGAGATCATTGACTCAGCATTTCACAACCCATGTCCAAACTACCGAGTCTAGTATCAAGAACATGGAGAAACAGATAGGGCAGTTGGCTGAAGCTGTGACCACTCTTGCACAACAAAAATCCAATTCTCTACCATCTCAAACGGTAGTGAATCCGACTAGAAATGTTAGTGATGTGACAACAAGGAGTGGAAAAGTGTTGGAAAATGCTGCTGCTGAAAAGGCAGAATCTGAAACAGGTGAGAATCCGCGACCGCGGGACGAGAACCGCGATCACGGAAGTTGTTCTGGAGAAACAGTGGGAATTCCGCGACCGCGGGATGAAATCCGCGATCGCGGAATATCTTCTGAGGAAACAGGTGCAAATCCGCGACCGCAGACTGACAGCTGCGATCGCGGAAATGTTCCTAGTGAGTCCGAAGTTGAGGAGTTTTCAAAAGATGCTGGAGCTGAGGTCGAGGACCGGGGCGACTTCCGATTGAGACAAGACAACTATGTCCGCCCCGACTTCCCACCACTTAGCTCAACCAAACCTCCCACTCCTTTTCCCGATGCTCTAAAGGATACGAGAAGGTCGGAGAATGACAAAGAGTTGTTCGAAACCTTCAGCAAATGCGAGGTAAATATCCCTTTACTCAAACTCATTAAAAGTATTCCTAGATATGCTAAGTTCTTGAAGGAACTCTGCACCATCAAGAGGAATCAAAAATTGAAGGGATAACAGAAGGTGACGGTAAGCGAGCGTGTCTCCGCTGTATTCCAAAGGGGAATGCCTAAGAAGTGCAGCGATCCGGGCATGGTAAGCATTCCTTGTCGTATAGGTGATACTCACTTTGAGAGAGCTATGCTTGATCTTGGTGCATCTATAAATGTTTTTCCTTACTCGTTGTATAAGATGCTTGGTTTAGGTCCTCTTCATGAAACCAGAATAATTATTCAACTAGCTGATAGGACTACTGTTTATCCTAAAGGTGTAGTTGAGAATGTTTTGGTAATGGTTGATAATTTGTTCTTTCCTGCTGATTTCTTTGTATTAGACATGGAACATGATGGTCAAGCTGCACCTATTTTGTTAGGAAGACCTTTTATGAGAACCACTAACACAAAGATTGATCTAGCTAGTGGGTCTCTTACTTTAGAGTTCGATGGGGAAGTTGTACAATTCAATATTTTTGATGCTATGAAGCACCCCATTGAAGATGCTGCTTCTATTTGTTCTATTAATGTGATTGATTCTATAGTTCAAGATACTTTTAATATCTTTGGCTTGGATGAATTGCAACCTGTTTTAGAGAATGTCTTAGGAGACCCACAAGTAGATATCGTTTTGTCTACTAACATGCAGGAGTTCCAGGCTAAGCCAGAGCTTGAAGGTAAGCTTTCTCCACATCCTTTGGGCAGTCGCCCTACATTACTGACCTCGCCAGGTGAGATACCATTGATGTCTAGTGTGTAGGCACTTGACATTGAGCTGAAACAGCCACCTGATACGATCAAGGAGGAGAAAGTGAATGAAACCACCTTCATTGAAAAATACAAGGTGGTCAAGGTAAAAGGGACAAGGTTTAAGGCGTTCCATGAGTGGTTCAGAAGAGAATTCAGAAAAGAGACGGTTTTCACAAAGCCGAATGGCGTTAGTTAAAATCTCTTGAGTTTCATGTCGAGCCACGACATAAAATAAGGCGCTGCTCGGGAGGCAACCCGAGGTTTGAGATTGTTTTTATTTGTTTTTGTGTGTTTTGTTCGATTTAATTTTCTTTTTAGCTTTTCTATGGACAAGAGGAAAGCACCGAAGCTTAGGGTCAGCTACAGTTTGTAGCCAATTCCGCTATAAGTCTTCTCTCCCGTCTAAAAATAAAAAATAAAAAAAAATAAAAAAATAGAGTGTATACAAAAAATATATGAGAGAAAAGAAAGTAAGGAGTTGTATTTCATCAAGTTGGGTTTCATCGTTTCATCATTCCTACCATCTATGGATCTACATTTGTTGGAGCTTAGCTTGTTGGTGACCATGTTGTTTGCAAGGAGTTGATTTTGGGTCACCATCTATATTGGAGGTATTCTTTCTTTTGTTTTAGATGAGCTGTGCTTTGTTGGATTCCATTTGGTGCTCATCTAGTTTCTCATTCTACCACACCTTGTGTTTCGTTGGAGGAAGGTCATCCGACCTTGTATGTGAGTCTTCTGTCTCCTTCCCTGGGTTCGTTATTATGTCTTCCATTTCATTGAGGACAATGCAATGTTTAAGTATGGGGGAGGAGAATGTATTCACATGTCTTTATTTGGTGTTGGTTGTATCTGCATGAATTTATTGAATATATTGTTTGAAAAAGCCACAAATTGAAAAAAAAGGCATACAAAATCCTTGGATAGCAAGTTCTATGCAATAAGAAGGTGGCTTGGCCGACACTAGGCTGAGGCAACAATAAGTCTTGAGAGATGTGAGCCATTTGTGAGTTATCTAGCAAAATGAAATGAGTGGCTAGGTGAAAACCTTTCGGGGCGCCTAGGCAGAATGAGTGAAATGGGTGTCTTAGGACCATTTGTTGCTGCTGGCGAGGTGTCATAAGAAGTGGTGATATAAGGAGGAAAGGGTAGGCCACTATGGAGAAATAAGGTGCTAGATAGGAGCTAGGATTAGATTTATCTTTTGTACTCACTATGGTGTTTGGAGGCGAAGTGTGTTGGTAATTTGTAGTTCATTCTTTCTCTATACTTCCTGAGATCTATGTGTGCTGATTGTAAGGGTAAGTTTCATTTAGCTTACTCGGGGACGAGAAAGGTCTAAGTATGGGGGAGTTTGATATGCGGTATTTTACATAGCGCTACTATAGGTTATTAGGTCATTTTGTATAGGATTATGCTAGATGTTATGATGTATTATGTAATCATGGAGTTTTGGAGAGTTGAGTTACACATGTGATTACAGAAGATGATGCGGAGCATTGAAGCATAAGAAGAGGAGTCGAAGCTAAAGAAGACCACAGGTAGCATTGGAAGCAGCTGAAGACGAAGCCAAGGAAGCCACATAAGCCAAATCCGCGACCGCGGGTCCCAAACCGCGACCGCGGAAAACCTACTGGACCAGCCAAGATCACAGAAGAAATTCCACGACCGCGGGTCCCAAACCGCGATCGCGGAAATGCCATCTGAAGAAGCCAGATCACAGAAGAAAATCCGCGATCGCGGGTCCCAAACCGCGATCGCGGGTCCCAAACCGCGATCGCGGAAATCCGCCAGAGAAGACTTTCTTCATTTGCCCGATTTAGTATGTTGTGTTAAGTTTTGTAACGTTTTTAGCTTCAATTTGTCAGTTTAATTCTGCAGATACATATAGGTTTTAGTGGTTGATGATCTTAGAGAATCTTCCACATTCCATTTCCATGTTTTGAGAGTTTTTCCTCAAGAACTTCATGAGTTGCTAAGTCCATTTGTTTTGCTTGACATTTGAAGCTTTCGGATTGATTAAGTTGTAAGATTTCTTTCCTTTGTTCTACTCTTATGATTGTCTCTATTCTCTTGTGTGTATTGTTATTGAATTAGATTTGCTCATTTAGATTGGCCATCTAAGTAGTTTCATCTCATTCATATTGCTATTGTTTGGTTATTTCTAGTTGAAATACCATACTTGTTTGTAGCACACACAATTTGCATGAACTGGTTGTGAATGTCAATTGTGAAGAAAATTGAGTACATGTCGAGTATCTGACTAGTTGTCTATGGTATTGCATGTATCTATCCATTCCTGAACTTAAAGTTGCTTTATTATTGAATCTTCATAGTTTCAAGGTTATAGTTGAGTAAGGGTTATTAGGACTAGTTGGACTAATAACTACATTAGAACAGGGATTAGAACGATCATATGAGTAATTCGACATAGGATTAAAAGGAGTTTATGATCAACTTGTTAATCTGTTAGTGGATAATTGTCAAGTGAAACACCTTCCATTGATATATTTACAATCCAAATCAACCTTTGTTACTTTGTTCTTAAAACATACAACCCCCCCCCCCTTTGGTTACTTACACTCGTTAATCATTATTATAACTTTAAGAATCGATAACCTGATTCCCTTGGGATTCGACCCTTGATTGCCTACTATACTTGTTAGTGAGCTTGTTAGGATTACTTGACTTGGCATACGACAAATTCGCCTCGTCAGTTAGCCGTCATTAGCTTCTTGTATTTCCCTTTATAATGGCTTTGCCATCTTCATTGTAACTCACGTTTAGCTTTGAATTCAAGAACCTTTGTTGAGACGAGATTTCCTCCATCTTCTTGAACTAGGCGTCAAATCCCTTCGGGCTCTACCTTCTAGTCTCCTTCACCATAGGCTTCTAATCCCTTCGTGATACGTTGCACTTTGTATAGCGTAACTAGGGATTATTACATTAGTTTAGGAGTATTATCATATGTGTTTCGAGTCATTGTTAGGTTCTGAGATATTTATTAAGAAGTGAAGAAATAGAGATCAAAACCAATTAAGAGTTGAAGACTTGAAGAAATCACCGACGGCGATCGCGGGTAGGTTGTTGTTGGAATGTTGAGCAGTAGTCGGCCCATGATTATTTGAGACGAAGCCCACGAAGATAGGGAGAAGGTCGGCCCGTATCAGTGAAGAAATTGAGGTAACTATGGACTGCTGTGCTGTTGGGCTGAATGCTTGCGGGCCACGTGAATTGGGCTGATTGGAGCAGATGGGCCGTGCAAGAGTGGATATGGAGCACGCATTGTGGAAGCAGGCAGCTAGGCTGCAAGTTGTGAATTTAATTCACATGAGTTCACCGAATTTGAGCTTCCTTTTATTCCTTTTGTGTTATTTCTTTTCTTTTCCTTTTTCCTTAATTAGTTTTAGGATATGTCTTTTACCATATATTTTTAGGGTTAGTTCTCTATTTAAGAACCCTAGTTTCTTTCTTTCTATTATCATCTTTTCTATCATCTTTTCCATCAGATAATTTAGTTCTGCAACCATGAGCAGGAACTAATCTCCATTGTTTTACTTAGCGGTTGAAACCTTCAGTTATTAAGTTGTGAGATTTCTAAACTCTTGTTCTTTTCCTATGGGTTTGTATTAATTCTCTTGTTCTTCATCTATTGATTTCTATTAGTTTTGCTAGCTTGATCACCTAGTTTGATTGATAGTTTTCTATTGCTAGACTAGGAATATACGGTGGAATTCCTTGTCATTGTAGCATTCATATCTGCATGATCTGGTAGTTGATTGCTTTTATGAAAGAGAATTGATTGAATGTTAATACTTGACGGTTGTAAGTTATTGCATGCATCCTTATGATTCTTGTGCCCTTTGTTGCTATTTCATCTAATCTTGAGAGGTTTCCCTGATTGTTGAATAGTAAGTATTATCAGGACCGGTTGGCCTGCTGATATATTAAAGATTGGAATAAGAACATTCCCTAGGATTGAATAGAACTTGAGATAAATCTATGATCAACTTGATTGACTGTTGTGTGGATACTTGCTAGGTGAAACCCCTTCTCATCATATTCACAACCAAACCTTCCTCTGCTTGTTACTGGTTACTTGTGTGTTCTTGCAATCAAAACCCCCCCTGGTTACTTGTTACTTGTTCACTAGTTGATATTTCACTTGACTGCATTGATTTGGTGTTTTGATTCCCTTGGGTTCGACCTCTACTTACTTGCTATACTCTAGTTAGTGTTTAGAGTTTATTTCTTTGATTTGGCACTACGACTTTAGCCTCATCAAATTTGGCGTCGTTGCCGGGGAATTGAAATTTTTCTGATTCGGTGTTAATTGTGAAATTATCAACTGTTTGGTGTGAACCTTTATGGTTCAGACCCGTGCTACTGATTCATCTCTTGTTTCCTTTGACCCAGAGATTGAAAGGACGTTCCTTCGGAAACAAAGAGCAGCTCTGAACCAAGATAACGAGATGGGTGATCGACATGGACCGCCATTGCCTACGATGAGGCAACTCACTGCCCCAGACTTAAACCAACAACCTTTAGCAGTGAGGTTTCCTGAGATTGAAGAAGGTGTGAATTTTGAATTAAAAGCTGGTTTAATTCATGAGCTACCACACTTCCATGGCTTAGCAGGAGAAGATCCCAACAAACACTTGGCTCAATTCCATGCCATATGTTCTAGTATGAAGCCAAGAGGTGTTACTGGGGAGCAGGTCATGCTGAAAGCTTTCGGATTTACTCTGAAAGACGTTGCGAATGATTGGCTCTATTATCAAGCCTCAGGGAGTATTGATACATGGGCTAAGATGAAAAAGGTCTTTTTAGAGAAATATTTTCCAGCTACAAAACTGAGCAGCTTGAAGAAGGAGATCACGAATCTTCAACAACACTCAACTGAGAGTCTCTATGAATATTATGAGAGATTCAAGAAGCTTTGTTCAAGCTGTCCATTCCATAGTTATACTGACCAAGATCTCCTTATGTACTTATTTAGTGGCCTGATTGATGAGGATCGTCGAATGGTAAACGCATCTTGTGGAGGTAATTTTCTGAAACTAACTATACCTCAGGCCACTGAAATGTTTGAAGAGCTAGCTGAGAGTTCAAAGCAGTTTGGCAGTAGACAGGGATCCCACTCAGTCAAAGCAATTAATTCAGATCAATTACAGACTGACATGAATGAACTAAAAGATATGATGAAGTCTTTTATGCTGCAAAGTGGTGGTCAACAACTCCAAGAGCCGAATGCTGAGGTAAACGCTGTTGGTGGATGGCAACCAAGGCCAAGGTATGATTCTCATAATATTAATTATCAGCAACCTAGACCTCAGAATTCCATGACTGTTGAAGATATGATCAAGTCCTTAGCTCAAAATGTGATGCAACAAAATGCTAAAACGGAATCGAGTATCCAAAATCTTGAAAATTAGTTAGGACAGATTGCTCAAGCTGTGAGTAAATTAGAGGCCAGGGAACCGGTAAGACACCCGAGAGAGAACGTCAGTGCAGTGTTCTTGAGGAGCGGAAAAACTTTAAATGACTGTTCTGTGCCAAAATCGCGATCGCCAGATCTGAGTGGCGATCGCCATGAGATTACAGAGAGCAAAACAGGTTCTGCATCCCGACTGCGATCGCCATATAGCGATGGCGATCGCCATTCCATTCCAGAAGCTGAGGTGTAAAATCATCCGCGACCGCGATCGCCAGTTGTTGATGGCGATCGCCGTGAGCCCCCTGAGTACATTGACGATTATGTTCGCCCGAATTTTCCACCTCTATTTTCTCAGAAGCTTGTTGCTCCCTTTCCTGAGGCATTGAAGGATACTCGAAGGCTGGAGAACGACAACGAAATCTTCGAAACCTTTAGTAGGTGTGAGGTAAACATTCCTTTGCTCAAACTTGTTAAGAGTATTCCTAGATTTGCTAAGTTTTTGAAAGAAGTTTGCACTATCAAAAGAAATCAAAAACTGAAAGGAAAGAAGAAAGTTGAAATAAGTGAACAAGTTTCTGCAGTGTTTCAAAAACGCATGCCTAAGAAATGTGGTGATCCAGGCATATTTAGCATTCCATGTGTGATTGGTGAAACTAAATTTGACAAAGCCATGCTAGATTTAGGTGCATCAATCAATGTTTTGCCTTACTCTTTGTATGAATCACTAGGCTTAGGACCTTTGCATAAAACAGGAACTGTTATTCAACTCGCTGATAGGTCTACTGTATACCCGAAAGGGGTTGTTGAGGATGTTCTTGTTATGGTTGGTGATCTGATCTTTCCTGCTGATTTCTTTGTGTTGGATATGGAGCATGCTAATAATGTCACACCTATACTGTTGGGTAGACCTTTCATGAAAACTGCACAAACAAAAATTAATGTTAATAGTGGGACTCTCTCTATGGAATTTGATGGGGATAAGGTAGAATACAATATTTATGACATGGATCCCATTGATAAGAATTCTCTATGTGCTATTGATGTGATCAATCCTACTTGTAAGGATGAATTGCAACCTGTTTTAGAGAATCTCTTAGAACCCCCCAAAGTAGATATTGTTTTGTCTACTAACATGCAGGAGTGTCAGGCTAAGCCAGAGCCTAAAGGTAAGCTCTCTCCACATCCTTTGGGCAATCGCCCTCCATTACTGACCTCGCCAGGCGAGATACCATTGATGTCTAGTGTGCAGGCACTTGACATTGAGCTTAAACAACCGCCTGATACGGTCAAGGAGGAGAAAGTGAATGAAACCACCTTCATTGCTAGAGACAAGGTGGTCAAGGTAAGTGGGACGAGATTTAAGGCGTTCCATGAGTGGTTCAAGAGAGAATTCAGACAAGAGACGGTTTTCACAAAGCCAAATGGCGTTAGTTAAATCTCTTGAGTTTCATGTCGAGCCACGACATAAAATACGGCGCTACTCGGGAGGCAACCCGAGGTTCGAGTTTGTTTTTATTTGTTTTTGTTCGGTTTAATTTTCTTTTTAGTTTTTCTATGGACAGGAGGAAATCACCGAAGCTTAGGGTCAGCTACAGTCAGTAGCCAATCTCGCTGTAAGTCTTCTCTCCCGTTCTAAAAAAAAAAAAAAAAAAAAAAAAAAAAAAAAAAAAAAAAAATCCGAAAATCATTCCGAGAAAAAAATAATATATCGGATTAAAAAAAATAGAGTGCAGAAAAAAAAATATGAGAGAAAAGAAAGTAAGGAGTTGTATTTCATCAAGTTTGGTTTCGATTAGTACTATCATTCTAGATCTACATTCGTTGGAGCTTAGCTTGTTGGTGACCATGTTCTTTGCAAGGAGTTGATTTGTTTGGGTCACCTTCTACATTGGAGGTATTCTTTCTTTTGCTTTAGATGAGCTATGTATTATTGGATTACATTTAGTGCTCATCTAGTTTCTCATTCTACCACACTTTGAGTTTTATTGGAGGAAGGTCATCCGACCTTGTATGTGAGTCTTCTGTCTCCTTCCCTGGGTTCGTTTTTATGTCTTCCATTTCATTGAGGACAATGCAATGTTTAAGTATGGGGGAGGAGAATGTATTCACATGTATTTATTTGGGTGTTGGTTGTATCTGCATGAACTTATTGATTATATATTGTATGAAAAAGCCACAAAAATTGAAAAAAGGCATACAAAATCCTTGGATAGCAAGATCTATGCAATAAGAAGGTGGCTTGACCGACATTAGGCTGGGGCAAAAATAAGTCTTGAGTGATGTGAGTTTTGTGAGCCTGGAACAATTATTGAGTGGTTGGGATGAAAACCCGAAAGGGCGCCCAAGCAAGATGAGTGTTATTAAAAAATTGAGTGTTTTAGGACCATTATCATCTTGGCGTATGGAGACATAAGAAGGAGGGGTATAGGAGGATTCGGGTAGGCCACTTGGAGGAATAAGGTGTAGTTCTGGGTATGTGCTTATTATATCACATTGTTCTTGATTTTTGTTGTTGTGTTTTGGAGGAGCTTATTGGTTATGTAATCACTAGGAGATATTTTTGTACTTCCTGAGACTTTGAGTATTTTATTGTATGGGTAGCTTTTCTGTAAGTTACTCGGGACGAGTAAAAGTCTAAGTATAGGGGTATTTGATACGCTACACTTTGTATAGCGTAACTAGGGATTATTACATTAGTTTAGGAGTATTATCATATGTGTTTCGAGTCATTGTTATGTTCTGAGATGTTTATTAAGAAGTGAAGAAATAGAGATCAAAACCAATTAAGAGTTGAAGACTTGAAGAAATCACCGACGGCGATCGCGGGTAGGTTGTTGTTGGAATGTTGAGCAGTAGTCGGCCCATAATTATTTGAGACGAAGCCCACGAAGATAGGGAGAAGGCCGGCCCGTATCGGTGAAGAAATTGAGGTAACTATGGACTGCTGTGCTGTTGGGCTGAATGCTTGCGGACCACGTGAATTGGGCTGATTGGAGCAGATGGGCCGTGCAAGAGTGGATATGGAGCACGCATTGTGGAAGCAGGCAGCTAGGCTGCAAGTTGTGAATTTAATTCACATGAGTTCACCGAATTTGAGCTTCCTTTTATTCCTTTTGTGTTATTTCTTTTCTTTTCCTTTTTCCTTAATTAGTTTTAGGATATATCTTTTACCATATATTTTTAGGGTTAGTTCTCTATTTAAGAACCCTAGTTTCTTTCTTTCTATTATCATCTTTTCTATCATATTTTCCATCAGACAATTTAGTTCTGCAACCATGAGCAGGAACTAATCTCCATTGTTTTACTTAGCGGTTGAAACCTTCAGTTATTAAGTTGTGAGATTTCTAAACTCTTGTTCTTTTCCTATGGGTTTGTATTAATTCTCTTGTTCTTCATCTATTGATTTCTATTAGTTTTGCTAGCTTGATCACCTAGTTTGATTAATAGTTTTCTATTGATAGACTAGGAATATACGGTGGAATTCCTTGTCATTGTAGCATTCATATCTGCATGATCTGGTAGTTGATTGCTTTTATGAAAGAGAATTGATTGCATGTTAATACTTGACGGTTGTAAGTTATTGCATGCATCCTTATGATTCATGTGCCCTTTGCTGCTATTTCATCTAATCTTGAGTGGTTTCCCTGATTGTTGAATAGTAAGTATTATCAGGACCGGTTGGCCTGCTGATATATTAAAGATTGGAATAAGAACATTCCCTAGGATTGAATAGAACTTGAGATAAATCTATGATCAACTTGATTGACTGTTGTGTGGATACTTGCTAGGTGAAACCCCTTCTCATCATATTCACAACCAAACCTTCCTCTGCTTGTTACTGGTTACTTGTGTGTTCTTGCAATCAAAACCCCCCCTGGTTACTTGTTACTTGTTCACTAGTTGATATTTCACTTGACTGCATTGATTTGGTGTTTTGATTCCCTTGGGTTCGACCTCTACTTACTTGCTATACTCTAGTTAGTGTTTAGAGTTTATTTCTTTGATTTGGCACTACGACTTTAGCCTCATCACTTCGTCTACATCCCGAACCCAAAGTTCCCATAGCTTCTAATCCCTCTCTTCTACATCCCGGACCCCAGAATTTCCCTTGTTCGAGCAACCCTCGATCACCACTCACGAACCCCCTCAAAAACCCTAGCTTGTCGAGTTTCCCTCTCGACATTCATATCCAATTCGTCAAGTCATGCTTGACGTCTATATCCAAACAATTCCGCTGCCAAACCTCCATATTCGACCTACCTTCATCAAAAGACATCCCCAAGACACTCCCGAGATAAGTTGATTAAAGATCATTCGAGCGCAATTGGCTCCCCGTAGACAGGCGCGCATCACTATGGCATGCCTGCATGTGACGCATGATGATCTTAGGCAGGTCAAGGATCTCCCCAGAGACGATTTTGTCCATGAAGACATCGTCGGCAATCAGAACTGTGCTCCTCTTTTCTTGGCGAGGAACTACGTTGTTTATCAGAAACGCATGGAGTAGCTTCATGGAGAGGGAGAGGAACCTTGTGTTGAATTCCTTTAGGGAAGAGTTCCCAAATACAGTCTTGGCAAGCTCAGTCTTCTTGACAGGCCAATGCTTTTTGTGGATAGCAAAGAACCCGGTTCCTGTAGGGATCCCCAATACGGAGGAGATCATTTTGGTGGAGATCTTGTAGAGCTTGCCTCGGATGTTGACCACGATATCCTGAGGATTCTCAACTTCTGAAACAACAACAAAGGACATGGAGGAGTAGAAAGAGCGAATTACCTCCTCATTGACGCGTTGAGGGGATGTGAACAAGGTTTCCCAGCCTTGAGAGGAGAGCGCGGAAAGTAGCAACCTCAGTCAACTCTGAGTTCCAGAGCTCAGGATCCATGAACAGGGGACCCAAAATTCTTCTCTCTGCGAAGCCTGGTTTGAGAGAGGTGGAGGCTGTGGCGAGGGAGCTGGAGGAGGGGATGGCCGGCTTGGCGGAGCGAGTGCGGGCGGCGACGTTGTTGGGCTTGGGCTTTTTGCCCTGTCGACCACCGTGAGTGGTGGTCTTGGTGATGAGGGGCTCATCGTCGTCAGCCTCTTCCCTAAGGCGCTTTAGGAAAGCGTTGCCTACGCTCTCCGGTTCGGGGACACTGGGAGGATTGGAGGGATTATCCATAGAGTGGGGAGAGGAGTGCTGCTGGGATTTGGGGGGAGAGTGAGTAGAGGCGTCACTCTTGGCAGGGGAGGGTTCGACTTTTGTGGAGCTCTCTGGAGGAGGAGGAGAATTGGCCAGAGAAGTGGGGGGAGAGATGTAAGGAATGATAGCCATGGTGATGGGGTCGGGGGAGGGAGATGTGGGTTTGGTGGAAGGAAGTGGGGTGGAAGAGGAGGAGGGGATGTCAGCTGGCTTAGTTTCCTTCGATGGAGTGTCCTTCTCCACTTGTAACATGAACAGCTTAAACAGTTCCATCTGTTGGTCGGTGAGAACCATGGGTGTGTTCTTGGCGGCCATTTGAGAGATCGAGAGATTAGGGTTTGAGAGAGTTCAAAGTTTGAGAGGAGGCGAGAGAGAGGTGAAGGTAGGGGAAGGGAAAATAGGGTATGAACATCCCTTAAATAGTTCTCACACCAAGATCATAGAGAGATCCTTCAAACGGTCATAAAAAGATCTTCCCCAATCACCGCTGATACAAACGGTAACAAAATCCCTAGTAAATCGGCCTTAGTTTCCATCATTATATCAACCCCAACGTTCATATTTCTCAATCAATTTTAACCACAAAATCAACCATCATTACCCTGCAGCAATCAGCACAAGGAACTAAGCAGAAAAAGTAATCTATCAGGCGGCTTCGCATGTTTCCGAGGCAGTGAAGCGTGCGACAGAGGAGAATAGAGAAGTTCCTTTCACAGTTCTGTTTCAGTAGTTGGCAAGGGAGGGTTTGGATGCATTTATGTGATAGGTAATAAAATAAAAACAAGAGTACACATCCAAACAACATAAATTAGGGAGGGCCAATTTTGACACAAACATAAACACGTTCCAGAGTGGTGCTCATAAAAAAAAGATCATAGGAACAGTTTATGTAAGTCAAGCTAGGGAGGGTCTATAATCAATCTTCATTTCGGCTTATACTGCGGGTTCAAATAGATCCAATTGATTATTTTGTGTTCAAAGAAGTGCGATTTTGTCAATTTATTATGAATGACAGTAGAGTCCGTATATTATGCACGTCACAAAGATAATAACACATTTTGAATGACTATGACTATAGAATCAAGGATCATGTAAGCAAGCAGGGAACCATAAAATCAACCAATCATTTACTAGTCAAGACAGGGAAATATACAAGGGAACTCATAATCGCTAATCAATGGCAATCATGCCCAGGAGTAACCTGAAGTATTCAAAAGGTTCTCTATTTAGGGCTTTAGTAAAAATATCAGCTATCTGGTCCTCAGTACAACAGTGTTCCATGAGAATAATAACCTTTTCCACATTATCTCTAAGAAAATGGTGCCTTATGTCAATATGTTTAGACTTAGAGTGAAAAACAAGATTCTTAGATATACTAATGGTGCTAGTGTTATCACAAAGAATTTTTAGAGGACCATAGGACTTACCAAAGTCAGCGAGTTGTTGCTTGAGCCATAGAAGATTTGCACAACAAGCTGCAACTGCGATGTACTCCGACTCGGTGGTGGAGAGGGAAATTGATGATTGCTTTTTGGATGCCCATGACACTAGGCATGGACCAAGGAACTGAGCCATCCAAGAGGTGCTTTTCCTATTCTTGAGATATCCTGCATAGTCAGCATCAGTGTAGGATAGTATTTCAAAATCATCACTCTTAGGATACCATAGACACAAATTTTCAGTTCCCTTGAGATATCTAAGGATACGTTTGACTACAGCCAGATGTTTGACTCTTGGATCTGCTTGGAATCGTGCACATAAGCACACTGAGTACATGATGTCTGGACGACTGGCCGTCGGGTATAGAAGGGAACCAATCATTTGCCTGTAGAGAGATTGATCAGCCTTGATGTCTGTTGGAACCAACCTCAGTTTGGTTGTAGGAGAGATTGGAGTGGCGAATGGCTTAGAGGAACTCATTTGAAATATGTCAAGAAGTTCCTTGACATACTTTTGCTGGTGGATTTGAGTTCCGGTGGGAAGTTGATTTATTTGCAATCCCAGAAAGAAGGTGAGTTCCCCAATCATACTCATTTCAAATTCGCTGCTCATGAGATTCTTGAATTTCTCTACAAGGGACAAATTAGTGGAACCAAAGATAATATCATCGACATAAACCTGGACAACCAGGATATCTTCATTTTGTTCAAGGAGAAAGAGAGTTTTATCAATCAAACCTCTTCTGTATCCATTGGATATCAGGAACTGAGCTAACCTGTCATACCATGCCCGTGGTGCTTGCTTGAGTCCATAAATAGCTTTGTCGAGGAAGTAAACATGATCTGGTCTGCTTTTGTCCTCAAAACCCGGAGGTTGCTTGACATATACTTCTTCTTGAAGAAATCCATTTAAGAATGCATTCTTGACGTCCATTTGGAATAGTTTAAAGCCCTTATGAGTAGCAAAAGCGATCATGAGTCGAATGGCTTCCATTCGAGCAACATGAGCAAAGGTCTCATCATAGTTAATGCCTTCTTGTTAACAATACCCTTGGGCGACAAGTCTTGCTTTATTTCTGGTGACCATGCCTGAGTCATCAAGTTTATTGCTAAAGATCCATTTGGTTCCAATGATAGTTCTGTCTGAAGGACGAGGAACCAGACGCCAAACTTTGTTCCTTTCAAATTGATGAAGTTTCTCGTGCATAGTGTTTGTGCCTAAAAATACGACGACTATGGAACGCTAAGGAGCTACGCGTAGAAGCATAGAAGCGACGCGACGTGAAGTACGAAGGATGCGTCGACGTGATGTTGTAAAGAAGAACGTGTCATTAAGCTATGGAAACTAGGTCAGCCGCCACTTAGTTACCTTGTTCTATATTATATTCGTGTAAATGGTAAAGGATAAGATGAAAGAATATCTTTTACCATATTTATTATATCGTTAGAAGGAAAAGGAAAAGATATTATTTCCTTAGTAAGATCCTAGGGTTAACCTATATAAAGGTCAACGCCAACCTTTTGTAATCATCGTACTACGCCGTAATATCAATACCACAAGAAAGTTCAAGTTTCAACCTTATTCTTTCGTCTTGTTCTCTTAGTGTTAAGATTATACCGTTCTCTTTGATCTTTGCCCTACAATTGCTTAGTTATCATCTCGTTGATAATTTCGCTACAAACAATTGCCGCCCACCGTGGGGCTAGATAAAAAAAGGTGTCATCTTTCCACACAAAGGGAACTTCTTTTTTGCAGGAAGCCATGACGTCTCCAACCAATAGCCCTCGCAACAACATGGATTCAGAGACCGAAGAACGCGTAAAGGACTCCCTCAGTCTCAAGAACAAAGAACGAGTTACAAACCCCAACGATCCAATGCAGGGAGATTCGGAAGAAGAATTCGAGAACGTTTCCGACGTCGCCAGAGACGACGATCCCGCAACCAAAAAGAAAGCCGACGATGACGTCACCAACATGGCCTCCGTCAAGAATCACTTCTACAGCGTCCAAAAATCCTGGGAAGAGGCCAAGAGCGCCAGTGAAGAAAAAATGATGGGACTCGCCAAAGAAAACGAGTGACTACGCTCTGTTATAAAAGAACTCAGGACAGAGTCCGCTAAGCCTCCCACTTACGTTCGCGATCGGAGTGTCGTTCGTCGCTTGGACATGGATGCCGTAACTGATGAGGAAGAAGACCTTGAGCTCTCAAGACGCCCAAGACCGATCACATCGACGAGAGCGGGCCGAGGAGAGCCATCCAAAAAGCAAGCCCTAACTCCCAACGCGGTCGCGAGTATCGGAGTCTTAAGAAAGGAGATGATGCTTAGACCAAGAGCTCCAAATTCCATAATACCCGAAGAAGAGCATGGGTTCGAGGAAAGCCCTTTTATTAGGAGTATCGCCATCCAGAAGATCGCAAAGAAATTCACCGTTGCGGATCTCCCCGTCTACGATGGGTCAAGTGACCCCGAAGAACATATCTTACTGTACAAAGCCAAGCTCTCCACAAGTCCTATCGACCCAAGATTTAAAGAAGCAATGATGTGCAAATTCTTTAGCTCGACATTGAAAGGTCCCTCCTTGACATGGTTCATCCACTTGCCTCAAGAAAGCATCTCATCCTACGCGGAACTATCCAACCAATTAAGGCTACAATTCGCCAGCAGCAAGCTCTTTGCGAAACAACCGTCAGATCTCCACAACATGCGTATGAACAGGGGTGAAACTATAAGGGAGTTTCTTAAGCGTTTCAACGACGAGAAAGTCACGATCCCAAGTTGCACGGAAGCTACCGCCTCCGACGCGTTCAGACGCGCCCTCCCCAAAGATAGCAATTTATACAAAGAACTGACAAGGACATGTACCGAGTCGTTCGAGATAACGAGAGCAAGAGCAATGGAAGCAATACTCTTAGAGGAAGATCTTCGAAATCACCTCGAAGAAAGGCGTCGATCTCCACGAAGGCACTCTCCATCGCGAAAAGACTCTCCTCAGAGACGAGAGGGGGATCACCACGATAGGAGGACTAAGCCTTTCCATAGAGAACTCCCCATGGTTCATAACGTCAGCAAGATCAATAACGTCTACGCGATCGAGAGAGGGATATGCATGAAGTTCGACGCGTTAAGAGTCATAAGATGAATGGAGAAGTTACACGACGTAAGGTGGCCAAGAAAACCCAACCCCGAAAAGAAGCCAGGATCGGGAAGAGGATATTGTGAGTTCCATAACGACTTGGGGCACCCAACAGACGATTGCTATACCTTAAGAAAAGAAGTTCTCCGTCTTTTGAAAAGAGGCGACCTGCTAGACCTACTCTCCAAAGAAGGTCGTGACGCGTTCGAAAGAGGCAGAGAAAGAAATAGATCCGCCTCGCCACCGCCTCCATCAAGCTGGTCAAGGGCAGTTAACACAATCTTTGGAGGATCTCCGGTTAGCCGCTATACGGTCTCAGCCGCCAAGAGGAACGCCAAAACACTACGCGGAGAAGGAAGCGTCTTACCGGTGTATCACGTGAGGACCATCAAGAAGGACTATCCCATCACGTTCGATGAGCCAAACGGGTCGGTGGATCATCACGACGGCTTAGTTATTTCCCTAACCATTAGCAACTGCAGGGTGAAGAGGATCCTTATAGATAACGGAAGTTCAGCAAGCATCGTCACCTTATCCGCAATCAAGGAACTCGGGCTCTCCAGCGACGACATAGCGAAGAAATACATCCCTCTAGTAGGATTCAGCGGCAAAGTGGCCGACATGATTGGAGAAATCACTCTAACCACCCTAGCGGAAGGGGTAAACATGCAAACCAAGCTCGTAGTAATGGAAGCCGAGTCGCCCTATAACATGATACTGGGAAGGCCATGGTTACACGACATGAAACCCATCCCATCCACGTATCATCAGTCCCTGAAGTTTCCATCCCCCTGGGGAATACAAGAAATTAAAGGCGAACAACAAGTAGCGAGAGAGTGCTATAGCGTAGGGATGAAGGACACCAGCAACGCATCAATAGAAAGGAAGATCAAAGCATAGCAACGAAAGGACCGCGGAGAACGCCTAAGATACGCCCGACGGAAGATTTGCGACATGGAAGAAGAAATGGGCAAGATAGGCGATGAAGTATACGTTCTAGAAATAAAGTTGCATACTATCCGAAAAATAAAGAAGAGTAAAGCTTCCTCATGGTCAGAACGCCCAAACAACAAGAAACTCAAGAAGAACAAGAAATTAGAGACGAAAGCCAAAAAGAAAAAGAAGCATCCCAAAAGATTAAGAAAAGATTCATCCCCTACGTTGAGCAAAGACGTCGATAAGAACAACGTATCCCTAAGGAAGTACAAGAAGAGTCTCTGAGTCCAAAGATAAAAAAAAAAATTATGGCGGAGAACCCCGATCTAAGCTAAATGTTCCTGAAACGCCATCCGCCGTGATAAGTCATGGTCGAGAGAGTAATCAAGATGCTTTTTATGCGACCATTAAATTACCCTTCTATTTCCTTTGCATGAGTAGTTTTTAAGTTTTCAATAAAGACATGTCGTTCTCGATTAGGTCAATACGACAGGGGGTCGTAGAGACTAGGGGTAGGCGTCAGTGTCACGTTTAGTTCAAGTATGATGCATCTTCTATTTTATATACAAGTAGACCTTTGTTTCCGACTTGTCAAGCATGCTGAGATGTTTCGTTTCCAATTACTTGCTCCATGTCTATTAAGAGAACGTGCCTCTCGAGTACGGTGTACCAAATAAGAAGCAAGAAGGCCGCGGTGAAAATCCGCGCCGGGGGAGAATTTCGTTAGTTTACGCGTTCTAGGCCACATCTACGCGTAGGCAACGTTAGCCGAACCGCCGACCCCGAGTCGACGCTTCCCATGATTGTTAGTGACGTGTGGCAATGGTCATGGGGAATGAAGCCCGGTACCTCACGAAGCCGGCCGGATCCTCTGAGCAAACAAGGGAAACCTATTAGACACGATCATTCTCCAGGAACGCGTCTTAACGCCTTCCAGCCCCTCTGAGAGTCATGAATCCACGGGCAATTCGCCAAACCGACAGGGACGCGTCCACCGGCATCGTAAGTCCTAAGAATCAAGAAGTCGGACGCCATACACGATGAATAGGCCCGTCGATTAAAAGAGTTCGACGTCGACCTAAACGCTAGCGTGAGGCAAAGGATCCACCTTTAAAGTAAGGGGTAACGTCACAAGCTGATCAAAATCACACGATGACCTACGTCCGCCACTCGCTTCTGGGTTCGGAGGAAATGCTGGACCCAAACCTCATGTAAGTCGGCAAATAAGCTAAAGTAAGTCGCATTGACCACACTCCTTGATCAAGTCAACAAAGCACACCTCGAGCACATGAGTTACGAACAAAAGAGTATCGAACTAAGGGGTTAAAAAGTCACAACCCATAAAGAAAAGCGAATCCTACGCATTCATAAGATAAAGACGCAAAAGACGAAAGGAACATTATCACAAATTTCTTTGGTAGCTTCAAACCAAGCGCATGAAAAAGGCTTGGATCAAACCTACCAAACGGGGTAGAGATAGAGATATAAGAAAGCATGAGTCTGCAGACAAGAAACAAACGCAAGAAGAAAGACGGCGAAGGAACAAATAAGATTGAAGTTTCATTCAAAGAAAGCAAAAGGCAAGATAATAAAACCCAAGAAAAAGAGGGGTAACAACGTCTACACGTAGATATACGCGTCACCAAAAGAAAAACAAATACATAAAGTTACAAAGATCTGGATTCTCCTTCGGACGACCCGGAAGCACCATTCGCATCCTCCTCTCCTTCCTCCGAATGATCTTCTCCATCGACATCCATATCTTCATGACGAGATTCCGGAAGCGTAGGACAAGAACTAGTTTCAACACCTGCAGGGGGCTCGGGATAAACGCAATGGAACTCAGCACGTTCGCCAACAGGATCCCAGTCTTTATGTTTGCCAGCAGCATACTCCTCGTAGACCTCAACCCGAGACATCCAAGACCAATAAATCCTCGCCTCAAACAAATCCCTCTCGTGTTGCATCGTCTTCGCCGTTACATCCATCTCCAAAGTACGAAGCTCCTGCTCCAACCTTTGGACGCGTTCAATAAGCTACATAAGGTCTCGTCCAGGAGCAAAAGCAGCTGAAACTACATAAGGAAAGTCATCAACCGAGACGAACGGCTCCCCAGGAACATCATCTACCTTCTTCTTCCCCTTTATGGAACGCGTCGCCCTGACGAGTGGAGAAGACGGAGAAGACTCCAAACTCGTCATAAGCTCCACGTTCACAGGAGCACCGGACGAACACCCCTGCAAAGCCAGACGCTTCTTTTTCGACATCACAAGTTCAGTAGCAGAAACAGAAGGAGAACGAATACGAGAGATCGACGCTGCAAAGAAAGAAACGAGAAAAATCCTTAAGCACAGAACAAGAAGAAGTACAAAAAAAAAAAGAACGAACAAGAAGAAGCCAAAGTTACCAGACGGCGTAGCAGGCCCACATCGATGACCCTCTCCGTCATGACCAAAGAAGGTTCGGTCGGCTTCAGGAATCACCAAAAGTGCAGCCACATCCTTCTTAGACTCCTTACGAGCCTTAAGAGCTTTCTCGTCAACTATAAAGCACAAAGACATAAGGCTACGCTACATAAACAAAAGAAAAACACTCCAGGCAGGGGAAGCAAAGCTTACTCTTTGAGTTCCACTCTTCGATGAGCCAAGAAGATTCCTCTCCAAGAGAAGATTTCTCCACAAAATAAAAGACCTCGGCCCAACCACGGTCGGCCGTACTCTTCTCAAAAGCTATCCTGGCCTTCTTTTGCCTAAGTTTGAAGTAAACGCGACCCGCAGAATTGAGCGCCACCGCCATAGACTCGGCAAGATCCGCCGCGACGAAGCTTAAGCCATGTTTCTCGGTAGCGTCGTCTAGAGCCCCAAAAATCCTCCAGACGCTAGGCAGAAGCTGCCCCACAGCTACCCCCAAAGCAAGCATGAAAGCCTGAGTAAGGGGTGAGAAAGGGAATCGATGTCCCGCCAGAAATGGATATTCATAAACTGCTATCCATCCTGGGCGATAGGCATCCGCACTGACTCCCTCCGGAGGAATCTCGATCTTGACCTCCGGCCCTAGATCGGCAATAACCCTCAAGCGATTGGGGTCGCGAGCAAGCGAAGAGTAGCGATCGGAGTCGCGGAGTATTTGTCGAGGCTCGTAGATCACTGGAGTTGCCATTGAGAGAAGGGAAATCGAAGAAAAGAGTGAATGAGAAGAATGACCGAGAGAAAACGGAGGAAATGACGAGAACAAAGATCGCCAGAGAAGGTAAGAGTTCAGAATAAGGGCGTGTAAAAGAAGATACGTTCGCCACTCATTTGTAGGAGAAAATCGCGAGGATCTCGGGAAGAGATACTCTCTCCAACGGCATTATCTTCTACCAAGAAGTAGCCATTACGATATAGACGTTGTCGGCGCGAGAAACGAAGTCTTCCTCCCGGCACGTGTAAATAATTGAAGAAAAATCCTAATTGAAGCTTAACGACGATGTCGAGAATTTTGGTGACGTTATCATCAACGCGTTCCAGTAATTTTGAAGACGTATTCTCCAAAGAAAGAAGGCGTCTCCCAGCTCTTCTTAATATCACGCCCTGTAAGACGCCTTAGGGGTATTGTTTGTGCCTAAAAATACTACGACTATGGAACGCTAAGGAGCTACGCGTAGAAGCATAGAAGCGACGCGACGTGAAGAACGAAGGATGGCGTCGACGTGACGTTGTAAAGAAGAACGTGTCGTTAAGCTATGGGAATTAGGTCAGCCGCCACTTAGTTACCTTGTTCTATATTATATTCGTGTAAATGGTAAAGGATAAGATGAAAGAATATTTTTTACCATATTTATTATATCGTTAGAAGGAAAAGGAAAAGACATTATTTCCTTAGTAAGATCCTAGGGTTAACCTATATAAAGGTCAACACCAACCTTTTGTAATCAGGGTACTACGCCGTAATATCAATACCACAAGAAAGTTCAAGTTTCAACCTTATTCTCTCGTCTTGTTCTCTTAGTGTTAAGATTATACCGTTCTCTTTGATCTTTGCCCTACAATTGCTTAGTTATCATCTCGTTGATAATTTCGCTACAAACAGAGACCAGCTGAGATGAGCATAGTGCGAGCCATATCTTCAAGAGTCCGATTTTCCTTTCAACCACTCCATTTTGTTGAGGAGTTCTGGGCGCGGAGAAATTGTGAGTGATCCCCTTTTCCCTGCAAAAGGTTAGGAACTTTGCATTTTGGAATTCGGTTCCGTGATCGGAACGAATAGCCTTAATTTTGTGTCCCAGTGACATTTCGAGAGTTGGAACTATTTCACAGAATCTATCAAACACCACGTCTTTTGATTTTATGAAAATAGTCCATGTGTATCTCAAGAAGTCATCTACAATCACAAGAATGTATCTATTACCTCCAATACTTTGAGTACGCATAGGACCACAGAGGTCCATATGCATCAGTTCCAGAGGTTTGGAGGTACTTATGACAGTTTTTGGTTTAAAAGAACTACGTACCTGTTTACCTCGAACGCATTCGAAACAGAAATCAGATTCGTCTACCTTGATAGAGGGTAGGCCGTGAACAAGTTCCTTTCTTTGAAGTTTGTGAATGAGGTTCAGACTTGCATGACCAAGTCGTTGATGCCACATAGTAGATTTGTTCATCATTGTGGCAAGGCACAACTTTCCTTGAGGAGAGTAGCTATGGTCAACGATGTAGACATTATTGAATCTCTTACCTTTGAGGAGAGTTTTCTGAGACTCAGGGTGAATCACAAAGCACTCAGAGGGAGTAAATAGGACATTGTTCCCTCCTTGGTCACACAACTGCGACACACTTATTAGATCAAAACCAAGATTATCGACAAGGTGAACGTCACTTACCTTAATGTTTTCAGAGAGATCTACAGTTCCAGTTCCCAGTATTGCACCTTTCTTCTTGTCACCAAAGGAAATCTTTCCTCCGTTGTATCTCTGAAGTGAATGAAGTTGCTCTTTATTACCTGTCATATGACATGAAGTGCCACTGTCTATGTACCACTTAGCAACATTCTTCACTTCAGCCTGCAAGGAAAACATTAATTTTTACGAACCCATTCCAGCCAAGCTTTTCTGGGTAAGTTAGTCTTAAAGTTCCCTTGTTGGGGAGTTCTGAGGTTTTTCTGAGTTTTGGACTTGGAGTCTTTAACATTTTCATAATATTGAGGGTCATTAATGTCATTGATTTGAGTCTTTCCATGTTTGAATTTTCTAGAGGCCTTTTCTTCCCGTTTCCTCTTTTTCTCACAATCATATATAAGATGTCTTTGGTTCCCACAGTGCCAGCAGACACGGTTGGTGGGAATCCACTAATACTTATCCTGAGTTTTGTAGTGAGATTTCTTTTTACCTAGATCAACCTTTTTCCTGGGGGTATTTCTAGGTTTACCCTTTCCCATATTTTTATACATGTCGTGAATGTGGGGACTGAAGTATGGGGCACAGGGTGGTTCCTTTGTAGGGGAACTCTCAATCACTTTGATTCTTTGTTCCAAATATTCATTTTTGCTATTAGAGGTTTGAAGAGCTAAGTCAAGTCTTTCATTTTTTGCTTCAAGAATTTTGGTTATTTCATCAAAGTTTGAATGAGATTCACAAGGAGGATTAGACACGTCATTAGGTTTATAGCCTAGTCCTCTACTGGGTTTAACGAAGACGGTCTGAGTAACAGTTTTCTCATGAATACATTCAGTGAGAGAGTCAAGTTTCTCAATAATGGTATGCAATAAGGACTCAGAAGGTTGTAAAGGGGAACTGTTTCCTAAGTTCAGTTTTTCATGCAAGTCGCAAGTAGGACAAGTGGTGATTTTGTTAGCATTTTCATATTTCTTGCACCAAGCTTCACTTTCATCAGAGAGAATAGAGATTTCTTCTTCATTTTCAGCAAGTCTACTTAGCAGGTTGCTATTTGCTTTGCTCAGAGATTTGATAAGTTTGATCAATTGTTTCTTATCATATTTGAGAAGAGTTTCAGAAAGTTCAGAGAAAGAAGATACCTCAATAGTTGGTGACTCATTTTCAGGTTGAGCCATGAGACATACTTTGGTCATGTCGTCCTCAGAGTCACTGTCTCCCCATATAGCTTCAGGTTCCGAAACATTCATGAAGCAGACCTTGGATGGATTTAGATCCAGTTCCTTGTCAGAGTCGCTATCACCCCAAGTGGTGGTGGCAACCAAAGCCTTTTTCTTTGCAGGAACCTCTTCTTCTTTAGGTTTATCTTCATTCTTAGGGCAATCTCTAGCACGATGCCTTGGTTGATCACATTGATAGCATCTTAGTTCCCTCCTTTCCTTGTGATTCTCATTGATGAATACCATGGATTTTGACCATTCCCCGAGCTTGACTCCGCAGGCGCGAAGTTTGTTACACAATATCTCTAGACGACCATGATACGCAGATACGTTTTCAGTTTCTAGCATCTTGAATTTGTGATATACTCCTTGTAGATCGAATTTTCTGCTATTTTGGAGATCTTCACTTCCCAAGTTGAAAGTTTCAAGAGCTTTCCACATATCTTTAGCATTGTCAATGCCCATAACCTTATCTTGATCAGATTTCGAGAGAGCATTCAGAATATATTGTCTGGCTTTGGCATTATTTTCTTGTTGAGAGAATTGTTCAGTGGTCCAGCGCTTGAAATCCAGTTCTGACTTGTTATCAGCCGGATCCTTTGGGACTTCGTAGTTTCCATGCTCAACAATTTTCCAGCATATCATGTCATTAGTTTGGAAGAAACCAGTCATCTATTCCTTCCACCATTGGAATTGACCAGGTTTCAACAAGTATGGCTTGTTTGTAGAGATACCTAGTTCTGGTTCGTTTGGACGAGACATGTTGATAACCTGCGAGTAACACACAATCTAGAGCTCTAGGTCTGATACTAATTGTAGGATCTGTATGTTAGTATCAAGGGAACTGTGACAGAGAGTTGTCCAGTTCCTAGGCACAGCGAAAGTAATATGATAAGTTATCAACGCAATTACTTAAGGTGGAAACCCTAGATAACCAACTAGTTATCTTTGGATGAAAACCACCCCTCTTTCGAGGATTTGAAAGGTCTACTTGTATATTCAATCAATGAGTTTAGAGATGAACGAGATTACAAAACTTATTGCTAAGTACTAACCTAGTTCCTATCAGAAACTCTAAGATGAAAATACCAGTGAACTTACTTGATGTTCTTTTGCAAGAACACTTTTCTCTTCTCTTAGTCTGATGCACTTCAAGCTTCGTCAAAATACAAGAGTCCTAAGAACATAAAGATGATCATATATATAGGAAGCAAGTCTGTCGTATAAGGATATTCCAAAAATATATTATACGTCAAACTTATTTCCTAATTTATAACAATCTCTATGGCTTTCAAGTTAACCTAATTAACTCGAGATTTACCAAAAATTACATAGACAATATTACAACCAACTCTAGCAACATCCTAAAAAGGAAAAGATCTCCTACAAGATCTTCTCGGCTCGCCGCCCACGCTAGGGTTAGAAGCAACACGGATGTAACGCAGTTCCTTCAGACTTCCCTTAATACTTCATTAGTCTTCAAATCTTCAATCTTTTCATCTGAAATATCAAGATAAACTATACCATAGTATATGTTAAGGTTGTCATCGTCAAAACATAGAGTAATAGTGGAAAGGAACCTATTGAGGAACCAGTGTTCCTCAGGTCCCTATTCCAACAGATACGCTATGCTTTGTTTCAGATGCACCCGACAAAAGCGTCTGGAGTAGATGGAATGCACGCGCTGTTTTTCCAAAAAAATTGGCATGTCGTCGGATCAGATGTAACCAGGTTCATACAAAAATGGTGGGTTGGTGAGGCAGATCTTGGAGATGTCAGTCATACAGTAGTGACCCTGGTGCCCAAAGTGAAGGAACTGAAGCTAATCTCTGAATACAGGCCTTGCTAATTGGGTTAAGCCTTACATTGGTTCGATTATTGGGGAGTCACAAGTGCGTTTGTAGCTAACAGGACGATCACTGATAACGCACTACTTGCTTTTGAGGCCTTCCATTGTATGAAGAATAGGCGCAAAGGCAAAAATGGCTATTTTGGCTTAAAGTTGGATATGATGAAAGCATATGACCGAGTTGAATGGGCTTTTTTGCGAGGTTTAATGGGTCGCCTTGGATTCTCAGATGGCTGGATTGGGAGAGTTTTCAGTTGCTTGGAATCAGTTTCTTTCTCTTTTAAGTTTAATGGTGGTGTACATGGGAGAGTTTTACTGACACGGGGGCTCCGCCAAGGGTGTCCTTTATCACCTTATCTATTTATATTATGTGCAGAAGGTTTATCTATTTATACATGGAATTCAGGTTTGTCGTGCAGCTCCACCAATATCACGTCTATTTTTGGCGGATGATAGTCTATTGTTTGCTAGAGAATGCTCACGAATAGATGAACTTCTCAGTGTGTATGAACGAGCATCGGGTCAGAAAGTAAATATGGCAAAGTCTGAAATTTGTTTTAGCAGTAATGTTGATTCGCAAAAGAGGATGGAGATAACTCGTTTCCTGCAAGTAAAAGAAGTGGACAGATATTCCAAGTACCTTGGCCTCCCCACTAGTGTTGGACGATCCAAGAAGGTTATCTTTGCTTTTATTAAGGAGCGGATGTGGAAGAAACTCCATGGCTGGAAAGAAAAGTTATTGTCACAAGCTGGACGTGATGTTATGCTTAAATATGTCCTCCAATCAATCTCATTGTATGTCATGAGCATATTTAAGTTTCCAGTGGGCCTTATTGATGATTTACATGCTATGTTGGCCAGATTCTGGTGGGGTGTGAAGGAGCATGAGAGAAAGATACATTGGAAATCCGTCCTTACAATGTGTTAGCGCTGCAGCTCAACGTGTTCTAAGTATTTTTGGGATTTCCGGATTTGAAGAATTCCTGCTCGGCCCCTGGGTAGCATGGACTGTTCGTAATCATGTGATATTCCGGGGAGTACAGGGTAACAGTATAGCTATGCTCATGGGTTTCAGCAAGATGGTGCATGACTATAAGCATTATGCTGAGATAAATATTTTTCCAGCAGTTGTGCAGCGTGGACAATCAGCACCGGTGTGGAGAGTTCCTGCTGCTGAATACATCAAGGTGAATACTGATGCAGCAATGATGGAATCTGGACAAGTTGGGTTGGGTGTTGTCTTACGAGATTCCAATGGAGCAATTTTACTGGTGGTTGTTCGAAGGGTGCGAGCTGTTTGGACAGTGGAAATGGCTGAAGCCCAGGCTCTGATTTTTGGCTTACAAATTGCACTTTCTAATAGACACTTGAAGGTTGAAGCAGAAACAGATTCTCTACGCGTAGTGTTGGGTTCCTTCTCATTCTACTAATCTATCTTATTTAGGGCTTGCTTTTGCTGATTTTAGATCTTTGTTAGCTTGTTTTTCTAGTGCTTCTTGTTCGTTTGTGTCAAGGGAAGGGAACACAGTTGCTCACTTGATTGCTTGTTTATGTCTAGTAATTGGGGATGAACTAGTCATGTGTACTGATTTCCCGCAAGGCATTATGTCTTTAGCGGATTTGGATATATATAAAAGATATGAAGATGATTCCCGTTCAAAAAAAACATAGCCCAATTTAGTTGTCAGACACTACAGACCCAAATTTAATCAGCTTTAACAAATTTCATAATTTAGAGCGTGTTCGGCAAATATATTATAAAAGATTTTTTATAAATAAAGGTTTTTTTAAGTATAACGGTGTTTGATAAAATAAAGTTATAATGAAGTTTTATAGTAAGATGTGAGGGGGTTTAGCACGCACTACGAAGCTTAAAAAGACTTTAATTAATTAAAACAAAGCTTCTTTATAGTTAAAAAAGTCTTTATAAATAATGTCTCAAATAAGGCTTTAACTTAACAAATTTAATATAGATTTAAGTAATTTTATTTTTCCTTAATATTTTTATAGTAATAAACTTAATATAATATTTTATTCATAATTATTTTTGAAAACTCAACAACTAAGTGAATAAGATATTAAAATGCGCAAAAAAGCCAAGTAAAATCGAGTCTTATTAATTGTTAATATAAGGTAATAATTTATCTAATTAGAATATTTATTAGGTGTATTTAAACAACGACAATCCGTGATCTTGTGCTCACAAACTAGAATCATTTTCTTTTATTGTAACGGTCTAGAAGACTAGAACGACACTAGCATTGACTTTCTTTTTCTTTTTGAAGCGTTTTCGTTGTTTTGAAATAACCCAAAAGAGTTAGGAGAGAATTTACATCCAAAATATACGCCGAGTTCACCTAGTTAAGTGTTAGCCACTTAAACAATTAAAGGGTCAAAATGTATCACAAAATGATTACTAAATATTTGTGCATCTCGAAACCAAAATGATGCATAGTGTGGTAGCCCAAGAAGTTGAATCAGAGGAAGTTTTTTTCCATTTCCCAGCGACAAAAGCTTTAACTTGTTGAATGATGCTATCGGCGCAAACCTTGGAGTCCGGTTTCTCATTTCTGAAAATACAATGGTTCATAGTTACCCACACTTAGTAAATAAATGTAATGAAGGATGCGCAACGTCTATGGAGGAGGAGATTTAGGACAGGTTTACTGAACAGACGATCACTTTCTTTATAACGCCTTCTTTTGTACAAGGATAAAAGGAAATGCTCAAGGTTTTGCCAATGTACAAAAGTCAAAGCTTTATTCACCTGTTTTCGTTATAACTTGGTAGTATTAAGCTTTCAATTACTGGCAGTGACGACTAACAATAGTCGAAAAGAAATTCTCGAGATATTAGAGATGATACTAGCATGTCTTTAAAACCAAACAAACATAGAGTGATGCAAAAACTCAGATTTGAAGAAGTAAGAAACTAAGCACTCTTCCGTTAGTGAACATTTAACATTGGATGAAAGCTAATGCTAACAACATATCCAATGGTTCACCATTTTGAGTGGGCATAGAGACTCAATGTCCAAGGTATTGTGATGACCATGAGGATCAAATGGGCATTCAATATATGTTTGACATGTGTCTCAAAAAACATAACTTTTTTTACCCCACATGTCATTAATAAAAATATATGAAAGAGAAGATTGATAACCACAAATTAATGGATATCATTGGGATAATGATAAACATAGATGGGTATTGAAAATGAGTATGAGAAAATCTAAGAAAGATATATTAATATATAATTGAATGACTACAATTACATGGGCAATCATTATATATGCTCTAAAGAGTTGAGTTGTATTCATCCACACTATGTTGAATTTTTTTTCTAAAATGGGCATTTCTTTAGAATAAATTCTCGTTGTAGGCGTAGTTTGAAACAAATTTTCAATATAGGCACTTTTATTAGGTTCGAGAATTTATAACGAAGAAGAGACGTTGTTCTCCCCAAACAAAATTCGCTTAAAAAAAATAAGCCTTCGTATAAGCCTATTCCAAGATGGGATCGGTACGAACCAAATGAAACTGGTCTCGCTCAATTCCGATTCCGAACAATCCCAAACAGGCCACCCGAACCCTTCCACTACCTTAAGAAGCTTTATTAAGTTGACGACGTCGGATTCCAAGGGCTCGTTTGGAATCGGAATCGAGTGAGAGACACATCTGGTGAAAGCTGGGATCGATACAAACTTAACGAAATTGATCTCGCTCGATTCCGGTTCCGAACGATCCCAAACGAGCCATCCATGCGTACCGATCCGCTTCGTTTCCGATACGGGTGGCCCGTTTGGGATCGTTCAATTTAAAAAAAAAAACCCGATTCAGTTTTGGGTGCATTCCAGGTGCGTCCAAAACTAGACCGGACTATTAACATTCAGAACCGGCCCGATTTATGTGGACGCGTTAATGATACGTCCAAAACGGATGTGGAGTATAGAAAAGTGGGTGTAGAGTTAAACGTCACGAGAAAAATGATAGCCAAAGTAAAATACAATGAAATGAGCCATAGTTTCACCACAAGAGAATTGACATATTTTATGAATAGGTAAACTACAAAAAAACGCTATAGAAAAATAGTTGAATAATGGAGAAACAGACGCGAGAGAGAACAACGGAGGAACAGACATGATTATTATGTTAAAAATTACTACATTGACTCTTTTATTCGGAGGAGCTTGATTCTTTTATTCGTCGAAAGAACTTATTTGTCATTTTCTTAATTGATTCTGTTACAAATTTTACTTTGTCGAGATTAATTGTTGCACTAAGAAGTTGTGAACATGATTAGACTCAATTTAATTTTCGAACGTTAATTTAATAACGTTAAACCGTGTAAAACGATCTCTACTTTACATGGACGTTAGGTTCTAGTTATATAATACGCAACGGATTCGGTAATTTTAATTATGCAAAGCAGCTCTGAAAGTTGAATATTTTGGACCACCCGAGTTTAACAATCTTTGTACTTTAGCTTACTCTAATGCTAAATATAGAAATTCACGATCATTTGATGAGTTAAATCTTTTCACTAATTTCAAATTCCATTGGCTTTTCACTAATTTCAAATTCCATTGGCTGTATGCACACTCTAAGAGTCGTAGGTAGCCTTATTATTGATTCAATCACTAGAGGTTGTCATTTTTTACAAACACAATTATTCTCGATTCGGTTGTGAATAACTTTTACATCTCTAGACAATTATTCTCATTTCTTTGTTGAATTGCTTTGTTATTTCACTGGTTTTCATTTTTATGAAAATATAATACAGTGTAAATTTTCATTTTCTTCATGACACCTATATTGTTCATCTCCAACATTCCAAGATAGTGTCTGTGGCAAAACCTCTCGAGCTTCCCAGTCGCATAGAAGAGAACTCCACTCCATGAATATACGAAGTATTATACGGGTAATCTATTAGTAGTACACAATCTTTCTTTGGTGGCAATTGGCATTCTCACAATCCAAAAGTTTCAAAATATATAACGGGTCGTCCAATATACCAAAGTCTAAGGGCATCTCCAAATAGATAACAATTTTTTAGCAAAATCAAATATCAATGATTAGCTAGAAATGACAAAATAGTAAATATTCACTTAAAGGTCAAAGGCTAAATTTAACCGTCAATATAACATTTTCTAGCGGTTAAATTTTAAACAATTTAAAGAAAAAGAACAATTCAAATTGTAAACAGAGCCCAACAAAATTCGATCAGCCCAACCCAATACTCAAACAACCCTATTCATTTGGACGATGTATGTGAAAAAATTGACATTAAGGGGCCCATTGCCCCTAGATGGGCTATGGGGGTGGTTTGTAACACTCCTCTGTTTACATTAAATAAAGTAACCCTCTTCAAACCCTAATATACTCAATCTGCCGTCTTCTTCTACCCGCCCAAATTTCAATTCCCATTAACATCATCACTTCAACCTAAAACCCAGCACTCTCAACCTTTCCGAAGATGATCCATTCGGCGACTATTACTCTGATTCCGACGCCGACTACTCTTTCGGCTACGACATCGCCCCCGACATCGAAGAAGAGGCGCGGAATCCCCTCGAAGGCAAGAATTCAACGAGATCTGCTTCGATGTTGTACATCGCATCAACTTGCGCGAACAACATATTCTCGTAATGGAGACTAGAGATCGGATCTACGCTTCCTTCATTCGACTCGAAGAGGACGTAATCCTGCGGGATCTGCTTCGAATTCGCCTTGTACGCGGAGAATGGATACACGTTCAGCAAAAAAGCAGATCCGGTTTTGGCGTAGGAGGTTTCCAAGATCGATAGCGAATTGAATGCGTCGTGGTAACACCGATCTGATTCTCTAACCCTAGCGATTGGAGAGCGGCGTGAACGAGATTCTGGCTCTGTATTGTGTCACTGAAGGTCAAGACCTCGTTTTCCTACAACAATGGCGGTGATGCTCGTGGCCGGAAGACGAGGCTTCACGTTGCGCTGCAGCTAGAAGCGAAGCAACTTGCTTCGATGACAGTAACAATAACAAGTTGACGACAGTACATTTGTGCTTACTTGTGAGTTTATGAGGAATTTTTAATCTCTTATCTGAGGTTGAACAATTGATGACATTAAATTTTGTGTATAAGTGTTAACAAATTGATTATCTCCTTCGTATTATAGTTTTGTAAAGTTTGGATGACATTTTAATTTGGACAACAGATTATTAGCGTGTTTTTGTAAAGTTAGGTTTGGAATGGTTGTTGACATTTTATGTCATCGGATGACAGTTCTTGTCGTATGATGACAATTCATGACGTTATTGGATGGTAGTTCATAAAATGTCTAGATGACAGTTCATGTCGTCGGATGACAGTTCATGTCATCAATAAAAAATACGAAACGCCTATATGCACGCGACTTTTTCTCTATATGCACGCGATTTGGTGCGCAGATGTTATGCGCATAGGTTGGTGCGCAGTTTTCTTGCGCACAAGGGTATTTTCGGGATAATTGTGAAAATTCTGACGATGTCTGTCAAATGTGTGCGCATTAAAACAGCGCACAGAAGATATAATGCGCAAAAGTTCAGCGCACGACGTTTCGGATTCCCGAATGTGTGCGCTGAACTTGTGCGCACATATTAGTGCGCAGAAGAACTGCGCACAGGGTTTATTAAACCCTGCGCCGCAGCTTCTTCTTCTTCTTCCTCCTTCTTTCTTTCTTTTCTGCTGTAGAGGTCGACGGCGCCGATCATAAATTTTCCATTTCCGAGCGTTTCCCTCGTCTAAACACAATTCCGTCAATGGATTCTGAACCCCCTCATTCTTCCGGTCCCGACCACACCACTTTCGTCCCAATCCCAACACCTCCGGCGACTTCCGTCCCAACGGAGCCACCTCCGGCGACCTTGTCCGACGATGAAGCGTTGGTGGATGGAGGTGGCCGGCGGTATGCGACTCGAGCCGCGTTGGCAGCGGCAAATGCTCCTCCGGCGACTATTCCGGCAACTATTCCGGCGACTATTCCGGCGACTATTCCGGCGACTCGGGTTCCGGAGACACCGCACGATCTTTATTCGGTATAAAATTTCTAAACCCGCTTTTTTCAAATATTTATCGTATTTAATTGTGGAAATTTATTCGTAATTGTTTTTTGTAATAATTACGAATAAATTTCAGTTTTTTATGAATTAAATATTAGAATTCGTATTAATTGTAATTTAATCGTAATTTTTCATAATTACGATTAAATTTCAGTTTTGTATGAATTAAATATTAGAATTCTTATTAATCGTATTTTTTTATAATTACGATTAAGTTTCAGATTATTATGCATTAATCGAATGCCTAATCGAATTATTATGAATTCGTATTAATTGTAATTTTTTAGTAATAGTAGTGATTATTATTTCGTATTAGTTGAGATGTTTATTTTTTAGTAATTATGAATTAAATATTAGAAACTTAACAGTCATAACTAGTTATGACTTAATTGTTAAATTTCTAACAATTTCTATTAAAAAATTTAGTTTTCGTAGATATAAAGACTCGAATTAGATTACGAAGTTGCAAATTATTTCCGAATATTTTAGTATGAATTAGTCATACTAAAAATGTAAAAACATGTAGACTATACAAGCCGTCATGGATCAGACGGGCAACACGATGCCCGCACCAGTAGCGGAACGGCTTCCACGTCGACATGATGTGGCAGCCGGTGTGCGATTATCGTTCGAGGCCCTCGAACGATTTTTCGGCACCGGATCACCTGAGCGCCGTGAGCCAGGGAATGAGTACGAGGAGGCACAGCTGCAGCAGCAGGAGATAGATGGTTCGCACATGGAGATGGATGGACAGAGAGCAGATTTCCATGACGACGTAGATTATCCTGGTCGATATGTTACTGCGTTCGACCCTATCGAGCCCACACCAGTACAGGCGCAGGTGACCACGGATGACTATGATATCCAGGACGCACCTCTGTTTCAGGATGCTTTACCTCGCAGTTCAGAGCATACAGAGCAGGATTTACCTGCAGTGACAGATGCAGAAACGTCGACATCTTCTCCTCCTACGGTCGCATCTGCAGAGCCAGTCGCATCTTCAGAGCCAGTGTCGGGAGATTTAGACGACGATGACCATGCCCCACAGACATATTTTCCTTGGCTCGGGGAGTCGATGCAGGACATTTGTCGTCCACGTGCGCCTCACCTATTGTGTTCTTATGAGACGCATATAGCGAAATGGATATGGTCGCGTGGTCCTCTTCCAGGGCCCGCTCCCGATGTACCATTGGTGCCCCCGGTGCAGGTTAGGAAGCGTGCCCGTGCGGGGGAAGCTGTAGGCCGAGGCAGAGGCCGAGGTGGTGGGAGAGGGAGAGGGAGAGGTAGAGGGAGAGGGAGAGGGAGAGGTCAGGAGGGTGCTGAGGGAGTTGGTGGTGAGGGTGTTGCTGCTGAGGGAGTCGCTGAGGGGGCTGCAGTTGAGGAGGTTGTTGGTGAGGAGGTTGCGGCTCCAGTTAGAGGTGGTCGTCGTCCCAGGCAGAGACGACGAGTAGGAGATATTCAGGCAGAGGATGAGCCAGAGGATGGGGACGGGGATGAGGCCGAGGCTGAGGCGGCTCCGTTAGATCCGATATGTTCAATAACATTGATCTGAATGCTTATAATAAGTTATACGTTTCTTATTTACTAACCGGACGCAAATTTTTTTCTGTACTTATTTAGGCTAGGAAGCTCCTGAGGGTGATGTACAGATCTGCACAGGTTCATGATTATGAGCATCATATTTCAGCTGAGGAGGGTACATGGTTCAGGCTTGCTGAGCGTTCTGGGCTGACAGAGCTGCGCCGAGTGGGCATAGCGTCTCAGATCGATGCTGCATTGATTTCTGCTTTTGTGGAGAGGTGGCATCCAGAGACCAACACTTTCCACATGCCATTTGCTGAGATGACCATCTGCCTACATGACGTGATGCAGATCCTCAGAGTCCGTATACATGGTCGTAGCTGCAATTCACCTATGACAGATGACCAGATCTATGCGGCGCTTGCGGACGCTATGGGTCAGGAGGCTGATGACATGAAGGCATGTTATAGCTCAGGTGGCATTCATTTCGGTGCCCTCAATGCTCGGTTGGAAGTTTTGTTTGATGCGCCAGTCAGGAATGAGAGTCACATTGCCACTCTGTATCTCCTTTTGCTTCTGGGCTCGACTGTCTTGGTGGATAGGTCGACAAAGGGTGTCAAGGTCCAGTACGCGGCGCTTGTTCTCAACCATGATCGTACAGGGGACATTGCATGGGGAGCCGGCATACTTGCGTTAGTGTATCGCAATTTAGGGTCTGCATCTAGAGTCGAGACGGCAACCATTGGTTCATGTGGGATTCTTCTGAGGGTAAGATCTTGTCGTTAACGTCTTGGTGAATAACTCTTAACTATTCACGTAGTTTTACTAATAATCTGTAATTGTTTATATGTAGTGCTGGATCTGGGCATACTTTCCTCATTTTCGTGATCACTTTGTCACGAACCCTGCATTCGCCCATGGAGATGCTGCTGTAGGATTGTATACACCACTTAGCTCGGATACTGGGCGTTTGGTTGCCATCCGTCGCATGCTCGACAGCATGAGATATGAGCAGGTTTGGATTTAATTTCTTATATTTTTTATTTCATTACCGCAATACGTGTCTAATTTGGCTTGTTATTTGTTTCAGGTTAACTGGCAGCCATGGAGAGATTTGGACTTCAACTCACCAGAGGTTTCTCCTACGAGATTTGAGGGCGTATTGAGCATCTGGAAATTTCATGAGGCCTACAACCCTAGGAGAGTCCTGCGGCAGTTTGGGCGGGCTCAGCCCGTTCCCGACCCACCCATTCAGCCGTTGTCATTTCATCGGCCCATGGGTTGCACGAGGTATGACGTCGTTTATGCACCTGAGCTTCTTCTTGCATGGGACGCAGAGCCGAGGCCTCTGATCGATCTGCATGGGCCGGTTGCAGAGCCAGCATGGAAGATGTCTGATGACTATATGGATTGGCTGGACGAGTTCTCACATCCCGTCGTCGATCCATCCTCTGAGAGACATGATCGCCCGCCTCGCTATGGATATACCCCGGTGCCTATCGATGCATTAGCGATATGTAAAATTTTATAAAGTTTGTACAAAACTTAGCTTTAGACCTTAACTAACGATTAAATTTACGTTTTGTTTGCAGCGTTGTCAGATCCTTCAAGCCATGATGCACTCTTTTCTAGACACCCCTATCTCGGATCGACCTTGGGCCACTGAAGATGTGATTCGTGGTTGGCTTGCAATCTTAGAGGCACCTCGGGCACCTTTGGCACCATCTCCCCCACGTGCATCGCGGATGCCACCACCACCACCACCTCCTGTTTTCCGGGATTCTGTTCATGAGAGTGGCCAGGGGAGTGGATGCGGCACTCAGGAGGATGCGCACCAAGATGATATGACTCAGGGTGATGTGCCTCGGGAAGATGCTCCGCCTTATACTCAGGAGACTCAGGATTAGACGCTTGACGTCTGTTTTTGTTTGATGGATGTTTTATGTACGATTGATGTTTTGCTGTATGCATTTTTCTTGTGTGATGGTTTTAAATTTTATGTTTTGCTTGTTTGAATATTCAAAACGACTCCGAACAATAATGCAAATACAAATCTGAACAACAAGACGTGAAAAACTATATTGATTTGAAAACGAAATACAAATTTCAACAACAACACTACACAAAGAGATGGTGAGGAAGACCAACCTATGAAGATCCCCAAACCGATGATTGGTTTCGATGTTCGGAGTCGGCAATATGTACCAACTAATAACCAGTTTCCAAACTCTTATTAGTTCGTACATTTTGCTAAATCCGAACATCGAAACCAATATCGGTTGTGAAGGGGAGACCTTATACACTCTTTATATGCCTAATAACACATAATTGTATAAGTTTTAAAAACATAATCAACACCCATGTACTAGAACCTTCATATCTCAACTACTTCGACTATTTCGAAGAATGAAAGACTAGTGAAGGTTTACAAAGGAGGTGTTACTCGAAGAGTTCGAGTTTTCGACTCGAACTTACCGACAAGGTTAAATAGCTATAATATGCATTGAAAACAAGTTTCATTGCATTCCGACGTCGTTTGGGCATCGAACCGCCTATTCTCGAACTTAACAGGCCACCAGGACCGATAAGGCGTTTTTGCGTTTTTGCGTATTTTCGATCAACTTTTTGTGACGGGGAGACCGTATACACACTTTATATGCCTAATAACACTATTTTGTATAAGCTTTTCAAACATAATCCACATCAATGTGCTAGACCCTTCATATCGCAACTATTTCGAAGAATGAAGAGTATAGTGCGCAGTGGTAGAACGCACAGAAATTTCAGCCATGCGCTAAGGTAAAGCGCACCTATTCTGTAACTTTTTGAACCTGTAACTTTTGGTGCGCAGGTGTAACGCGCACAGAAAATTACCGTTAAAAATTTGTGCGCAGCTACATAGCGCACTTTTAGTTACCGTTATTTTGAATCGGTAACTCCTTGTGCGCAGAATCAACGCGCACCATATACATAAATTCCTATAAAACCAACGGTTTGAAGGTGGTGATTTCTTCATCCATCTCAACTAGTTCATGCATCTCAACTACAGCAAAAATCGAAGTTTCCCTACTTAATCGGTAAATTTTTCTTTTGTTCATTTTTGTACATGCTTTGTTTTTTGTATATGCTTTCATGTTTATAACTAAAGTTTTATTATTTACTTATTTCGAAGAACATAACTACGAATATGGCATCATCATCATCCCCAAGACGTGTGAAGCCTGACCCTCCACAGATAATGTGTACTGGTACAAAAAGGTGTCGCCAAATGTGTAATGTTTACGTTAACAATGACGAAGACATGCCTGACCAGTATGGACGAAGGCATTACGCATGCAATTGTTTCTTCGGAATCAGGTTTATTGATCCAGAGCATACCCCTACTGCTTTACGTGCTATCACGAAATTAATCATCAAGAAAAAGAAGAGTGACAATAGAGTGAAGGTCCTGATGGAAAGGTTTAAGATTAAAGAAAAAGAATTGCGGTTGATGGTTTGTAGTATCGTCTATGCTTCCGACTGCTCTTCCTCTTCTGCCGACGACGCCTAAATCGTAGACATCTAATGTTATGAGCATTGTGTACTTTCATTACGTACTTTCATTATGTACTTTCATTATGTATTTTCATTGTCGCTTCTTTGTCTCTCGAACGTGTTAAGAAATTCCAATGCAATCTGATCCATTCATTGTTATATAAAGCACAATTACACTACTACCAAAATAACAAATACGAAACATTAAAAACCAAGGCATTACAAACTAAGAAATTCCAATGCGTCTTCTAATTATTACATGACAATCTCACTCAGTCAGATATGTGAACGGGTTCGGTCCCTCCTTTATACATGAATGGATCTGGTGCCCGACCATTTGAAATGCGGTACTCTCGATACATCCTCAAATTGTCCCCAAATGTTTCTTCCCACCATTGAATGTTTGGATCTACGTGTTTCTTCCACGAACCGGGAGTATGCGGTAGTGGCGAACCAACCATCAACGCCACCTATATAAACACAATCGACTTAAGATATTAAACAAAAAACTATGATTACACAAGTATCAAGTACAATTGTCTACTTTACCGGTATGAAGTGGTCACGGTTGCCTACGTGTGCCATGCCGAAAATCTGTCGTGGAGGATCAGCGTTTTCTGTTCTACACCTTAGCGGTAAGCAAAAGGTCGGAGCATCCCAACACAATAACACGAGGCCAACTTGGTATAGGGTGGCAAACACTAAGCCCATCAGTGGAAAGTGCAACCAGTACAGTTCTGAACAAGGGCTTCTGCAATGGTTAACTTGGAGAATAAGATCCTCCCAAGTACCCGGACGAAGACGACGACGAATAGGCTCGTACAATTCTCGGTTCTGAAGCAGCTCCGTTACCAGCTCACGCCGAATGTTTCCGTACTCTTGTTCTTTTCTTCCCAGAAGTAAGGCCATCGACCTATAACCACAATGTCCGTCAGAACGTACCTGTCTAACATCTGTGATGTATGGAAGCCAAAAATCATCCAAATTGTCAATGCCGAAGTCAACCCCCCTATGAATGAGAGGAACACCAAGTTCTTCAGGGCACTGATCGAAGTCAGTGTAGTTTGATCCTTCAGGCTGTGATAGGTCGGGCATGGGTTGAGAATGCAACTCCTCGGCCTCAATGACCACGGGAAGTGATGTCGTTGTTTGCTCTCTAGGACGACCTGGTCGTTTTGCTCCTGTATTGTTTGCCTTCTTCTTTCCTTTTGATTTCTGCTTTGCCTCCTCCTTCTCATACTTCTCCAGCTCTTCTTTTTTGTGCTCAAAATAACTCTTCTCTCTCGATTCCTCCTTGTCATTTTCACTGTCATCCTCCTCCTTTTTAGGACGACCTGGCCGTCTTGCTCTTGTACTCTTCTTTCCTTTTGATTTCTGCTTTGCCTCCTCCATCTCATACTGCTCCATATCTTCTTGTTTTATGTCATCCTCCTTGTCATTTTCACTGTCAACCTCCTCCTTATCCTTGTTCTTTGCACCCTTTGGCCTGCCTTTTCTTCTCACATTTGTCGGTTCTTTCAAGGTAGTTAGTTCAGGATGCTCCAAGTCCTGATACAACTCACCTAGCTGGTATGCCGTGCTTTTCTTCAAGGTTCCAAGTTCCAACTTGGTGAACATTTCATGGAGTCGCAACTCTATAATGTTCATTCGGACCTTCAGATTTGGGTCGTCTTCTGTTTCAAGAGTGTCATCCCAATGCAAATCCCTCCAGAACGGGTGAATGTCATCCTCAATCAGGGGTGTGTTTGAAATGATAGCGTGTGCAATTTGATGGACGCACGCAACCCAAGACAGTTCCTCACCCAATGGTCGGTGCATTGTTCAGGAAATTTCCCCGTCAACATGATCTCATAAGTAGCCAACAAATGATCAAAACACCTGTCTGACACTTTGTAGAATAGTCGGGAAAAAATAGCCCTTCCAAGCGGATGCATGTTTGGATCATCAAAATCAGTTGGTCGTTTGGAGAGAGACATGTTCATGCTCGCCCTAATTGAATCAATCTGAAGGAGTACTGAATGATGGATCCGTACGATCACTCTGTTAAAGCCCCCTCTGCTGGAACCAATAATATCTTTCAAAACCTTGTGCATCCCTTCAACTCTAAAAAACAGTTAAGTTGGTAAGTTCAGAAAGTACGCCGTTATGATATAATCGTCTTTAACTAAAAAATATCAATATTTACCTGTTTGAAGTCCTCGTAAGGAAATGAAGCTTATGATCTGTCCAAGCCCTCACTATACTTGTCTTGTGAGGATTAAGCCATGTTCTCTCGACGTATCCCACAAGGCCGCTCTTCCAAGATCTCTTCAACTGTTCGAGCCGCAGTTCATAGGTCTCTTCAGTAGCTGAGCAAAATAGTCCCCAACATTGTCCTGCAAAGGCTTCCACTTTAATTTGTCTCTTTAGGATGGTCGAAGCATGTGCCTCAATGTTGTGTTTGATATGCACCCAACACAACAGATGTTGAACTTTGCTCCCGAAAACAGTCTTTATCCCTTTTATCAGCGCGTCTTCGCAATCTGTCATTATAGCCGTTGGCATCACTCCCAAATCTATGAATAATGACTTCAATTGAATCATTATCCATGTGTAATGATAAATCCTTTCCGCTTTAGTGAATGCATACGCGATGTTGAACGTCTTGTGTGTACTGGTGAATCCAACGATCTCTACGAGCGGCATTTCATATCTATTGAAACATTAACATATATCACTACAGAACATATATCATTATCCGAACTAAATATCGACCAAGGCATTGTAGAGACTTACTTGTTTGTCTTGTACGTCGCATCGATAATTACCACGTACGGGTACTTCTTCAACAAACGCAACGACTCTTGGTTAGCAAAGAATAATATTGCAACCTCTCCGTTTGTCGTGTCTCTATGTGGGTGAACTACGTAGTCGTGGTCTCGCAAAAACTTAAGCGACCACTGTGTCACGTTTAGCTCTCCGCGATCTTCGTAATTCACCTTCTGCAAAAAGTTTGCAACTTGTATCCTTGAAGTAACATTACCAGGGTACTTCTCCCTCAATTTAGAGATAATTTCTTTTGGCGTCTTGCGTCCAGTTCCATCTCCCCACCGCCTAGCACAAAGCTCTTGCTCCTCCGTCATTCGACCCATGAATGCATTCCCATGAAAACTAGCAAGTAGCACATGGTTATGCCGACCTTCTATCACACCTAAAATCCATTTTTCTCCTGCGACCCCGGGAATGTTTTTCTTTCGCACTGCCAGTAGCTGAAATCTACACTCACACTTCTTCGACTTCGACTTTCTAAGCCTAGGAACAGCCAACTCTGGATTCTCTTTGTTCACCTTTGGCCTCCCAGATCTTGGTTTTCCAAATCTATCGCACACAATACTTATTTGGTATGGACTTGAATTACGCGTTACCAAAGCTATCACTAACTCCTTTCCTCTATCTCTCGCCCACTCGTACAATTCTTGCGGAGTATCCCAATATTGTGCGGTTCTAAAATAATCCGAATAATCTTTCCCCTATACGTAATTGTAGAGCGACAATTACACTACTACCAAAATAACAAGGCAAAATACGAATCATTACTTTAAACTAATTAGGATATCATATGAAACTAATTAGGCTATCATATGAAACTAATTAGGCTAGCATATGAAACTAATTATTCTAGCATATGAAACTAATTTGAAACTAATTACGCTACCATATGTTTCAAATTATAACATATTATACTAACCACAAATTCACCACTCGGATCCCAGTCGCCGAACTCTTCGTCTTCTAAGAAACCATCCAACCATTCGTCGTCGTTCGGGTCGTCTTCCTCTTCTTGTGATCCGCTATCCCAATCGTGTTCTTCATCACTATCTTCACAACTTTGATTAATCAACTCTAACATACGAGAGTTTTGATTACGACGATACATTTTGAATGAATTTGTTGGAAAACGAAGAGGTGTTGAATGAATTTGTTGGAAACGAAGAGATTGTGGCTTTATATAGGCACATTTATGACCGTTGTGGTCCAAATGAAACTGTAAAGACCCGTGCTCTACCATCCGCGCACAAACCCAAACCCTAAAGCACCTATGCGCAGAACCTAAGCGCACAGTTTTACATTTAACGGCTACTTTTTTCACCTGTGCGCAGAACCTAAGCGCACAGTTTTACATTTAACGGCTACTTTTTTCTAAAATTTCAACGGCTACTATGTTTGAACAGTGCGCAGAAACACGGCGCACAGATTCTCAACCTGTGCGCAGTAGTTAGGCGCACAAGGTGTTACAGACTCTGAAAATTTACGAAAAGTACCCGTAATACCCCGTAAAACACGTATGCGCATAAGAACTGCGCACAGATGCGTGCGCATAAGTTGCGCGCACAGAATCGCGTGCATATATGCATCGATTCGCGTGCATATAGCCATAGCCTAAAAAATATTGTCATCAACGAAAATTGCTGTCATAAAAAAAAATACTGTCATCAACTCAAACTGTCATCAAACCAAACTGTCATCAACCTAAAAGGTTAGTTACCACACTAAAATATTTTAGGGTTAAAAAGTACAATTCAAAGTGTAAAAAGGATTACTTACCCTAAATTTGGGAAAAAATTAGAGTTGTTTACTTGTTTGTCTCCAGAAGCTTCTTTCTCTCGATTTGTTCAATCAAACTCTATTATTTACTCTATTTCAATGGGTAGTAGAAAAGAAAAGAAAAATCTATCGAAGAGGATATTTCCATCGTCACTCAATTGTTAAGTTGATGTTAAAGTTGTTGATGTTAAAAAGAATACCCTTCCTTTTGAACCAGAAAAAATGTGGGATGGAATGGGCTGAAACCAGGTTTAAGCTTTAATTTTGGACTTCTTTTACAAATTTAGAGCTAAGCCGATACTATATATTTAAAAATGCTAAAAAATAGCAATTGTTGTTGGTGTTGGTTGATTTGTTAAAAATAGAAAATGCTAAAAGTTACTAATTTGACATTGCTAAAATCCTAGTTGACATGATATATTTAACTCTCCATTGAAGATGCCCTAACGGAAAAAATAAGAGAGTCTAGGCGACCTGTTAGTAGTATTGTAGTACACAACTATTGCAACATGTTTACGCTTCTTTTTATTAAGCTGCAATGTGTGTTTTTTTTTGTGAAGGGAAGGGTCGAATCCCCTCAAATAGATACCCTAGACTATTTTGGGATAAACCAAGGAGTGGTCCGAACAACCTGGACTACTTTGGGATAACCAGGGGTGTAGTCTGACCCCTTACATCGTCTGTCTACCAAATCAAACAACGATAAAACCCTTGAACTTAGGAACAAAAACCTTACCGAATGATGAAGAAACCCCAATGGATTACAACCAAACACAATGGTTATGGCGGGCCAAGGCACTTTGAGGATGCTCTATGGAGTCCTTATAGCACCAACCTTATGGAGGAGATTGACACACACAAGTACAACTAGGGCGAGTTCAAAAACAATGCACACGAGACACTCTTCTCACAAAAGCTCTCTTTTGGAGGAACAAAACAACGTTTCTCAATTCATAATAATCATAGTCTGTCTACCATAAAACAATAACTAGGGCAAACCTTATATATGGTTCATAAGGGTGCCAATTAAAAGAAATAAAACATATAAAAGTATTTCCTAAAAATGACTAAACCGAATTAAATAAACTAATTCCCGAAAACAACAAATAGTTCGCAGCAAAACAACTTTTGGCGGCGGACGCTGCCCGGGAGACGGCGATCGCCGGGAAGTAGGCAGCGGTCGCCATTTCCGCTTCGTATCTAAACTCCATTTAATCAATTGGCGGCGGTCGCCGTAAGGTAGGTGACGGTCATCGCTTTGGAAGCATGTCGCCGACATCTCTTTTTGAAACGACTCGTTCTCTCTCGTGCGAGATCGGAAGTGAGTGATTCCAAATCCTAGAGTTTTGTCTTGAAGTCTAGTTTATTTCCATTTTAATACTTGCCTTCTCATCTTGACTCGAACCGGATCTCTACGAGCTTGAATGGCTACAATACGAGCTCAGGCTACTATCAATGACTTTGATGATGACTCATATCGATCTTTAGCCCTTGCTCCAGTGGTTATATCACATCTCTAGATTTAAGACAAAGTGTCCTCGATGATAGCTTGGATTCTCTTGATGGTAGCTCAGATGCTCCCGCATCACAAGAGGAATAGAGAAGAAAGAGGGGTCCACAACCACATGGGCCAACAAAGCCAGAAATCTCGCATCACTCGACAGTCTCGTAACATATGTTTGAAGGTCTCTGCATCCTGGTTACAGACAACACAAATAGGAGGAGGCAATGTGTCTCAGATAACGTTTCGTGTTGCACATGATACCGCCTTTAGAAAGAAGTCACACGAACCTCCAATTTTAAGATCAGATCACAGACTTCGTTGTCAACAAAGGGAGTGGACCAATTTCCTCTGAGCAGATCATAACCCGTTACGACTAAGTAGTCGCCATCAGAGGTAAGAGCCCAACTAAGATCATCTCTACTATTGGGGTAAGCAGGAATGCAACAAAGCCGCAAGCTGGAGGATAACAAAACTCTGAAGAAGATGGCTAAAGGAGTTCTAAGACCATCCACTAAGTTCCTCCCAATAATCCTTGATGAGGGCAAGTTTATTATCACCGACATCACTAAGTTAATTAGGGGCTCATCTATAAGCCAAACATCAATCCAAAATCGAATTTCACTTTCCTTGCCAGGAATCCAATGACATCATGCGTTAATAACTCTGGAGAACCCTTTCTTCATACCCCTCCAAATATGAGTAGAAGGTTACTTAGAGTTGATGGTCCTCCGTAGGGCATTCTCGTCCATAAAGAGCGAGATTAAGCTCCTCCGTAGATTTTATACCGAGTCCTCCAAGATTTTTTGGTTTGGTAACTTGATCCCATGCCACTTTGTGCATCTTACAAGTGTCATTCGTACTTCTCCAAAGGAAGCTCCCACAAATATGACCGATCTATTTTCACACTGGTCTAGGCAACGGGACCGTAGACATAGAGTAGACTGGGAGTGAAGTGAGAACCGACTTAATTAACAAGAGTCATCCTTCCCGACATGCTTAGGCAATTAGCCTTCCAGTCTGCCAACTTAGCCGATAATTTATCTAATAAGGGACCAAAGTCATCTTTAGAGATATTCCTGTTTAAAATGGGCATGTCTAGGTAGACAACAAGATCCCTCGTGACTGAGAACCCGCTGGCTCTCAAGTTGCCTACTTAGATTATTGTTGACATTGTAAGAAACATAGAGTTTAGACTTGGAAACGCTAATCTTTTGACCACGAGGCTGAGCAGAATTGATCAAGACACCCTTGAATAACCGTGATTTGTTCCACTGACGCTTCCGCAAAAAGCATAATGTAGTCAACAAAAAAAATATGGGAGAGAAGAGGTCCACCCCTATTTAGTTGTATAGGCTTCCAACTGCCATGATCAATTGAAGCATTGATAATATGGCTCAAGCGTTCTATACACATGATAAAGATGTAGGGAGAGATCGGATCTCCTTGTCTAGGATGAATTGTCTAGTGGTTTCACCATTCCACAAGACCTGCATACGGGGGTATCGAATACATGCCATAATCCACCCAATCCAAACTTTCGGCAAACCTGTTGCAGTCAAAGTCTCTTCCACAAAATCCCAACTAAGTTTGTCATAAGCTTTATCTAGATCAATCTTGAGAAACCTCCTTCCCCTTCGGCCTTGCTTAATCTTCATTGAGTGGACGAATTCTTGGACAATTACGATATTATCCATCACGAGGCGTCCTAGAACGAAACTATCGTGAAAATGCCCGATCAGATATGAAGGGTTGGAGTCTTGACATCAAAATCTTAGTGATAAGTGATAACCTTATAGAGCACATTTCAGAGACTAATTATCCTAAACTGAGAGATAATTTCAGTTGATTAACTTTCGCAATAAGCACTAATTGGCCTAAACTGAGGTTACTGATTATTGTAGGTGCTTTAGTGGTAGACAATTCTCTTGCTACCAATTTCTTTGTAGTCTAATAGATCTACATGTTCTAGCGGATCTAAAGTAGGTTTATGTTCCGCAATAGAAGCTGAGGTTGAATCCTTTTTCTTTCTCTCACTATCAGTTGAGAAGGTCGAAGCCATTCTATCTAAATTTTTTTATAGATAGTTTTCGTTTGAAACTCTCTTTTTTACGTAACGCAAAAAAACGAATTAGAATTTAAATCTGATGGTTTGACTTTGCAATGTGTTTACTTTCATCATTTCATGCTTATAATTGGCAATTTTAAATGGTTACTTTGGTGTTTATAATAGGTAAAATGACCATAAATAATCCTAACTTTCACTTATGAATCGAAAATAGTCCTAACTTTCATATCAACCAAAAATATTCTCAACTTTCAATTCGTCAACCATAAAATGGTCTAAACGATTTTTTCCGTTAAAATTTAAGGTAATTTTATAATAAGACGACATCTTATAATAAAGATTATACATATAAACAACAATTACTATGATCAATTATGAAAACAATTTATTGTAAACATCATCAAGTAAACAAAAATCGAAATCATCAAGTAAACAAAAATCGAAAAATTGATTTGGACCATTTTTTTGTTCATAGATTGAAATTAAAAATTAGTTTTGATTGATATTAAAATTGAGACTATTTTTTATTCATTGAGACTATTTTTGGCATTTTTTCTATTCTATAGTACTCTCTCCGTCCCATATGATAGATCACGTTTGTTGTTATCGAGGTAAATTAAGGAAGAGAAAGAAAAGTGGAGAGGAAAGAGATTGTGAGTGAGTGTGGATTTTTATGTAGGAAAGAGAAGATAAAAAAGTGAATTGGTATGAGTTTTGATGTAAAAAGGAAGAAATAAAGTGTAGATTGATGTGATATTGATAATAAGACAAAAGATAAAAAAATAAATTAAAATCTATATTGAAAAACTTGATTTATAATATGAGAGGGAGGGTGGATGTACTATTTAAATTCAAAGGCAACTTCCATGCAGCATCTATCAAATAATAAAATAATTGAAGAGTGACAGTCGCGATTGACATCTGATGGTTAAGCCTCCATAAAAGGGCGCCACTAAGCATTCCTACAATGTCGAATTCTCGCATTTCTCTCAAATCCAATAATCCAAAAGCCCTACCTCAATCGAAATGCTTATCAACTCACTCACCTCTCCTTCTACTCATCTACCTTCATATGAATCCCCATTCAAAAACCTCAAAACCGCCTCCAAAACGATTCGTTTCAGCTGCAGCATGACCGAAACGGCGCCGTACCGTGCTCCTCCCAGCTTCGGATTCCGGAGCCTGACGGAGACTTTCACCGTTGACGTGCAGAGAGCGGAAGGAAGGCCTCTGGTGGTGCCTCTGAAGGCGCCATTCACCATCGCGAGCTCGAGATTGGAGGTGGTGGAGAACGTAGGAGTTAGGGTTGAGCTTACCAATGGATGTGTCGGTTGGGGAGAGGCTCCAATTCTTCCCTCGGTGACGGCAGAGGATCAGGCGACGGCGCTGGCGAAGGCCGAAGAGGCGTGTCGGTTTCTTAAACGGAGCTCCGCTTTGACTCTCGACTCGGCGTTAGGGGAGATCGGAAGGATCCTTCCTGGCCACGCCTTTGCTTCTGTAAGTCATTTCGATAGCCATAATTGATATACTTCGCTCGTACTAAACAACAGATCAGTTTAATTGTTGATTAGTATTCTAGATTTTAGACTGATGATTGACTTTGTGAAAAATTCAGCTTGTTATTCTCGTCTTTTTGCTGATTTTGATTGTTGGATTTGTTGGTGTGGTGTTTAAAGAATGTTAAGATGACGATCGGAGTGTCTGTATGAAGAGTAGAGTAGCATATTGTCAGCTTTGTTTTGACATGTTTTTTGTCCCTTGCAATTGCACACAAAAATTGTAAAGTTTGGTAAGGAGGTAGGAGTAATGCATATTAACATGTCCAAGTGATAATTGGAATCTCCCCTGTCAATCTGAGGCAAAGCAAAATTTCTTCTGTTTATCTGTTATTCAGTAAAAAGTTGAGAAATTATCGTGCTGAAATTTTAGAAAGCAGCCTGTTTTACTATATAAAAAACTTTCACTGGTAATTTGGCTGATTTCTTGTCATAAATTTTCTGTTCATTGTAATGGTTCTTACAAGGCTGCTTTTTCTAATTGAAGGTTAGAGCTGGAGTGGAGATGGCACTGATTGATGCAGTGGCTAATAGCATTCGCATCCCTTTGTGGAGGTTATTTGGGGCAGTTTCAAATACCGTAACCACAGATATAACAGTTCAGTCTCATGGCGCTCTCTTGTGTTTTTGTTCTTTATATTTCCTTATGTCATTTCCTGAAAAAATAGAATCCGAGGAGCTTGTCAAACTTCAGAAAATTCACTATATTGCTATAGCAGAAAACATTTTGGAAATATTGACCTTTCTCACTCCCTTCACAGATTCCCATTGTTTCAGAAGATGAAGCTACTAAATTGGCTTCTGAATATCGCACACAAGGATTCAAAACCTTGAAACTTAAAGTAGGAAAGAACTTGAATGCAGATATTAAGGTTCTTCAAGCAATACGCAACGTTTTCCCCGACTGCATATACATTTTAGATGCCAACGAGGGTTATACCCCTACGGAGGCTGTTGAAGTTCTTGAAAAGTTGCATGGTAGGACTGTCATTATTAATTCTTGGGTTCTTGATTTGAACATTTTGTCCTAACTCCTAACAGCTCATAAACTTTGTTTTCTCTTGGTTACTGACTTACTCCGTATATGCTTGCTTGCCTTGCAGGAAAGTTTTAAATATTTATAATTTTAGTGCATGTTTTTAAGGAAGTATTTTTTGTTTGTTACAGAAATGGGTGTAACACCAGCACTGTTTGAACAACCAGTTCACAGAGATGACTGGAAAGGCCTGGGTCATGTTAGCCGAATTGCAAAAGAGAAGTACGGGGTGTCAGTAGCTGCAGATGAGAGTTGTCGTAGTGTAGATGATGCAGAAAAAATAATAAACGAAAACCTTGCTCACGTTATCAACATCAAACTTGCAAAATTAGGAGTCCTTGGTGCTCTTGACGTTGCAGAAATGGCCAAGGAATCCGGATTGGACTTGATGATTGGTGGTATGGTTGAGACAAGATTGGCAATGGGTTTTGCTGGTCATCTTGCTGCAGGAATGGGTTGTTTCAAATATGTTGACCTTGATACGCCACTTCTGATGTCAGAAGATCCAGTTCTGGGGGGCTATGAAGGTATTCTTGATTTGTATTAAAATTTACAGAGTCTAATATGATCTACAGAATGATTGGCTGACAAGTTCTTTTTGTGTTCTAGTTATGGGGCCTGTTTATAGATTTAATAATGCTAGAGGTCATGGCGGTTTTCTTCACTGGGACAATCTCAAGTGGTAAGATTTCTTTCTCCTGTCCACATCTTTTCAAATGAATTTAATGTGTCGAAATGATACCTTAGCTATAATTGGTAATAGTAACTGGGATGGGAGAATTCACTTCCATGTATTTTTGTTGTTTTGTTTTGAATTTGCTCTTGTCTATAATTACTAGATACGGACATCGCGCTCCGCGCGAGAAAATTACGGATTTTCGTATGTGATTTAATATAGTTATACATTATTTGTTAATATGTTGTTGTTGTTATCAAATTTATTAATATTTGTAAATATAAGTATTTTTTATTTCCTTATATTTATGTTTGAAGTAGTTTTAAAACATAATATTAGAATAAGTTTGCATTGTCATAAGAGAAGCTCACACATTAATTTAATTTGTGACTTAATCAAGTAGACTATAAATAAATATAACATAGGGATATAAGAAAGATATTTAAATACATGCTTAAAAGTCCAATAGGAGGTAATTAAAAAATGAGTAATGCATTAAATTGATACCAATTTCATTCAATTTTGGCAATGGACAACCAACTTTTATATAGATAAAATGATTGGTAATGGTAAGGGTTTTTCAATTCAATGACTTCAACTTGATAGTGATAGAATGCCTTGTTATCTTCATATGATCAACACTAACTTCTTAATACATGATGCAGAACATGTAAATGATGTCAGAAATCCAAATTATTATGGGACAGTTCTAGCTGCATATCAAATGTTGTTGACATGACCGTGAGAGAAGCTGACAACTCCAGAATTCTCTCCTGATGATTCCAGTCACAATGGTAATTACGTCTAGGGCAAGTTTTATTAGTATTTTGTGTATTTTATCTTTTAAGTATGAAGTGTAAGTTATTTCTTCTTGAAAAAACAATGTGGTAATTGTGTTAAATGGTGACAAATGTTTTTGTATGAACTTGTTTTGTGGCTTGCACAAGTAATCACTCTCTGTTCATTACTTCATCTCTCAGTAACCGTCAAGTAAGCAATTATCACAAATACTACAAATTCTGTAAGGTTGCTTGCTCTAAATCAGAAATAAATGATCACAAATACAACAAATTCAGTAAGGTTGCTTGATCAGAATCAGAAATGATTGTAAAGGAAATCCTTGAACTGAATCTATTAGAGCCTTTTATTAAAGGGTCTTCAGTTAACACTTTCTCATTTTGGAAAATAAACCCAGGATAAACCTTTTCACCAATTGTTTCTATAATAAACCACTTAAAAGACGTACACTAAATCAATGGATCAATTTTATTTCCCCCTATCATATGAAAATATAGCGTGACCATGTCTAGTACAAAAAACAGTCATAATTGCAAGTACACTCCTAGTTACTATTCCAGATTTTAAAAATTAAATTTAATTGAATAAGCTTTATCAATTCAATTAGATACAAAGAATCTGAAAATCAACTCATTGTAATGTGCTGAGCACTTCACATTACAAAGTATGATGAGAACAAACATAATCATAAATAAATCACTGAATGCTTTTACAACCTTTACACAGTTTTAACGTCATAAACCTCACAATTGAAGCAAGTTTGCAAACTGGTTCCATCCTTGAATCCATGGCCTCTTGCCATTAGGCAATGCAAAGTTCAGCTCAAACATCTCCTTTGATGCTTTTCCACTAGTTTCACAAAATCCAACTAATCTTGCAACAATATCAGCACTTTCCTCGATGTGCTTCGGATTATGGGGATCCATCCATAGCTTGCTAATGAATTGTAATCTCCTATGCTTCCCATCGATCTGAACGTCCCATTTAATGTACAATCTCTCTATTTCTTCTGGGCTTAAACGTTTGGTCACTCTTTTTGCAAGAAACTCCCTTTCTTGCCTCAATGCTCGAATGCTGCAAAAATAAATCAACGTTTTAATATATAGTGAATTGATTTTCAAATACTAAGTATTCAATAATTAATTTCTAACAACCTTGATGAGAGGGAGATTGTGGGTTCATCTCCAGCCAGAGGTGGAGCTGGGCTGGAGTTCCCAAGTTCAGCAAGGTGTTCTTGAAGCCATGTTAGCCGCCTAAGCTCCACTTCCATATAGATTTGATCAGCTGGGTCTCCTCTAAATAGGAGATAAAACTGAGTCCTGTGGATTATGGAGACGTGACAGACATCCCATAATTCGATTATCTGCTGCCTGTGATCTCTGAATGTTATTGCCCAGGAAATTGCCGGTTCTTGAGTTTCTGTGAAGTCTTCATTGTTCTCAATTCCAGCATTCTCATTTTCTTCTAGTTCAAGAACCTGTCATTTCATAAAAAAATAATAAATTAGATATAACAATTCATATAGTAGTTCAAGAACCTGTCTTTATTACTATCTCCATTCATGTATAATCATATATAAATAATAATATAATGAAAAAAGGAACTAAAAACCTAAACTGTTTCAGTTTCCTATTTGAGAAACTAAGCATTTGCATTTTAAATTCATATAGTAGTTCAAGAACCTGTCTTTATTACTATCTCCATTCATGTATAATCATATATAAATAATATAATGAAAAAAGGAACTAAAAACAGTTTTACCTGTTTCAGTTTCCTATTTGAGAAACTAAGGATTTGCATTTTATTATATTAGTCTTTTTTACATAACTTGGATATAATATCAAATACTATGCATCATATATATTGAAAAAAACAACTAAATCTTAAATTGTTTCAGTTTTTTATGTAAGAAACTAGACATTTAACTAAGGGTTATTCTGGTACTAGTCTATTTTTCATGATAGTTGAACTCCTAAGGAAAATGAAATGTTGTTAAATGGGTGAGGTGAGGTAAACAGTTTTACCTGGCAAACAAGCAGCTGCTTTTGGTACTGCAGCTTGGCGACACGCTCTTTCAGCTCAGTCACATATGCTCTTATGCTTCTAACATTCTCTTCTGCAGCTGTCTGAAACATCTTCTGCATTTTCTTCATGTTGACAGAGCTTGAGCGTCGGTATCCTCCAGAAGGACCCGATCCTTCCTTTGATGAGACATCTCCCGTCTCTACACTCTTAACCGGCGTCCCTTTGTCTGATTCTGCCATAGCCTCAACATGGACATTATTTTCGTTTCTCGGGTCTCTATTTTCAGTTTCGAACTCCACAACTTGGTTAGCAGAAGCCAAAGGTGAGCAAGGCGATCTGAGAAGAGTTTGCCTATTACTTGCAGCTAAAGGAAGTAGCAGTTTCTTCTTTTTTGAGTGTCGTTTTGCCTTTGTATTCGTCTCGTCATTGCATTCTTCAGATTTATTTGGAAGTGACATCACCAGCTTGTCTATGGATTTCTGCACATTTTCAAGCTGCTCTTCTAGATCCGCTATCGAGCTTCCTTGAGTGTGAAGTCGAGTTATCTCGTCCTTGAGATTCGCGCTTACACTCTTGTTGGCAGCAATTGTGTTTTCAACTTGAACTTCTCTGAATTCTGAGGGAACCGTTCTCATTTCTCTTATCTCAGCTTGTAGTTTAGCTATGGTCTCAGCTGCATCTTGGTTACCTAATCTGTGACAAGCAACCTCTTTTTGTAGTACTTCCAATGCTCGATTGGCTTCTTGACCAAGCTGGTCTTGAAGATGCTCCAGCTTTCTAATTTCATGCATCAGAGTAAACGGCGCAGTTGATGATTGCCTAACACTTTGTCTTCCCAGTGTGTTTCGTACCTTAGAAGCACGTTCCTTTCCATCAAGACTTGGCGATACCGTGCCAGAAAATGATAGGCACTTCACAACTGATTGAGGTGACTGAGCAGGAGTTACAATTACCTGAGAAATGTATTCATGTTGTTTAAATATAAAAGGAATGTAAGGATAAGGTAGATAAAATAAAGGGCAAAAGAGAACAAAACCTTGTTTACCTCTTTCATTTTCTGTTGTAGCTCAGCTACTTGGCATTGTGCTTGGTCTCGCTGTCGTCTAAGCTCTTCAATCTCTCTTTCCATCTAAAAATGTTCAGATGATCAATACAAAGATACGAAAATTATAACAGCTATGATGAAGAAGGTAGAATTAGTGACATATATTTACCTGCAGAATCTTGGTATCTTTTTCATTAGAGGGCTCAGGAGTCCGTAATTCTGCTTCTAGCCGGGCCACTTCTTTCTGCAAATGCTTCACTAGTTGTTTGTCTGAGACAACCTGAGGAATTTACCAGACTTTCAAATTAGAAACAAGCACATCTAAGAGAAGAAAAAAGAGAACATGTTTGCTTATATAGTTCAGTTTAGCGAAAAGTACCATGTTAACTTGAGCATTGTTGGTTACTTCCTTTGCACGTGTGGCAAAGAAGAGAGTGTTTCGGGTTTGCTCAACATGACTCAGAGCTGGACTCAATGTACATATGATGGCAGTACGAGCATTTCCACCGAGTGAATGTTGCAGTATACGTGTAAGCTTCGAGTCTCTGTACGGTATGTGGCCACATCTTTTTGCACCAACGCTAAAAAGGAAAAAAAAAGAAAAAGAAAATTAATATAATTATGGGATCAAACTATCAAAGGATACAACTCTATGAAATACTATACTCTGAACAATAAAGCTCAAGAAAAGAAACAAGTGATGAAATCTACACAAAATAGAAATCATTGATTACTAAGATGATATGTGGCTACTGTTTTTTTTACCTAAGCTTCCTGATCACGGTGGTGAGGGTCATCAAGCTGAGGTTGATATGACACCCTTCTCTCAATCGTGCACCATCAGCATGTGTTTGTGACGCCCTCTCGCTACCGGCCAGATCTACAAAGTTCTGTGGAATATGATGTCATATTAATACTACTACAAAACAATAAAACTGATCAAATCCGCATATATTTGTAAATAGACTTACCAAGCTGGCAACATAAGACCGTACGCAATCCGTATTCTCACGCTGAGTACTTTGAATTGTCTGCATTTTACCGAATAAAGGCAAAAAGCTGAGTACTTCAAATTATGTACTTAGTCATATATGAATTCATCTAAATAATGGCAAAGGAGCACTTGAATTATTTATGAATTACCAGCTTGATGATTTGGTGTGATCGTGAACTCTTATCATTTAGTGCAGTTTCGCCCACTTGTCTTTGAGCTACACCATTGAAAATGAATTCCTTAAAGAGGCAAGCATAATGGAAGTAGTTAGATTGAATCAACTGAATTGAAAGATCTTATTCACACCTTCACAAATGTTTATTAATTGTCTTAAATGTTGATTGTCAGTGACAGTTTCTTCTACCAATTTCTCAACAACAGTTCCTTTCTGCAGAAAATGGAAAAAATGTGAGTTCTAACTTCAACCAGATGAGATCACAACCTGATGGAATTCAGCAAAGTCCTTACTTACCTCTGGATCATCTAAAAGCTTAAGGCTACGCCCAGATTCCGAATTTAAAAGATCCCTGACGTTCTCATTGTAGATTTCCAGCCCAGAAATCTTGATTCTAAAGTCTCTATCTGGTGTCTGCAAAGAGGTTAAAGTTTATTTTGAATTAGTAAAAAACTAATATTATGCTTCAAGACTTAATTCAGCAAGATTGATTTGACACCTTACATTTATAATGTGATTATAGATATCTGCAACAGCTTTCTCTGTAATGCCTCTCATAGTAAACGTCTTTCCACTGCTTGTTTGCCCATATGCAAATATGGTTGCTGAAAAACAATTCAAATTACTACTCTGAAAAAGTCATGAAACTTCAGTAGTTTAGTAGAAACCTGCTAAGATAAGAAGAACTACCCACCATTAATGCCCATCAGAGCAGATAATGCGACATCCTTTACCCCGTCATAAACCATCTCAGTAACACAATCAGGTCCAAAGACTTTGTCTGAGATTTCAAAAAGAAAGGCATAGATATCAATATAATGTCCCAATTCTGTGAAAAACTCTTATGAGAACAAGGGGGGAAATGTATGTATACCAAAGGTGAATGAAGGTGGCTGAGCATTCCGATCATGAGAAGCCGGTGGTTTATAGATAATTGTCTGGTCATCAGTACACTCCCATGCCACTTGGTCTTTTAATGTTTGTTCCCTCTTGTTTAAGGGCCTTAATCGAACTGTAACGACAATCTTTTCTTCCTTAACTCTAGATCCACCTGGTGTTGATGCTGGTGTTCTCTCTATCTTTGAAGCTGGGGTACTTGGTGCACTTTGAGCTTTTAAAGTCATCTCGCCTTATCCTTTATACTGAAATCAAATGAATTCCCAATTTGAGCAAACCTAATTCAACAAGTCCAATGTATCTATAGTACGTACATACAGGAAAAAATGTTCCTTTTTTGAATAAGAGATTTGCTATGTGAGAAAATGAAACCCTATTTAACACTGAATTGCAAAGGACTTCATTGCCAGCATCTTTACACTAAATTAGTAAATCCTCTGGTCCTTAAACCCTAATTGGACCCTTGTTCTCTCTACTCAACAAAATTAGAGCATCTTGGGTAATAAAGATTGAAACGAAAGTGACAAAATTACAAGAATTCGGATGAAGAAAACGAATTCCGCGAGCTGAGAATCCCTTCAATTTCACCCATTATTCAACCATTCCCCAAATATCTTCTACCCCATCCGACATGCAAAAACCCTAAAAAACTTCCCCTAACTTGACCTAAATTTGCCAAATTACACACAGAATCGACTGACTCAGTACTCCATAGACACAGCATTTCAAACATTTCACCATGGGTTCAAGCGCAGCTTCATAATTTCACTTATTAACAAAATTCCAAAATTAGAAAGAATCGGGAATTATAACCAAAAAGGAAAGGGCAACTTACGTTGAATAACTTATGGAGGAATCTCAAGTTCTTCCGATAGAGATCTGAGCTGCGCTCAAGCCCAAAGTTGGAAAGATATTTCTCACTACAGAGAAAGAAAGGAAGGTTTCAAAAAGGATAGAGAGGGAGAGCGCAGGACAGCATGAGATTCATGTTACGGCACTAATGATTTTTGAATTTAAGTGTGACCCTCCAACGGCTAGTTTCAAATTCTAACGTCTTTTAATTATTATATTTAATAGTCCAGATAATAAGGAAAAATAAAATTATGAAGTAGAGACACGTGGGCCTACGGTTTTCCATTTTCGTCTGGCCAAATTATGAATGTTTAAACTTTAAAGTATCACTTCAATTTATTTTCATCTAAATTTTGTATATAATGTCTCACATCATATTATATGATCTAGATCATAGAATTTTTCATGTATTCATATCTCCTTAGATCATAGAATTTTTCATGTATTCATATCTCCTCGATGGAGTTTCAAGAAATAGCTCTTAATTATGTTTAAACTCCAAACAACAATAACAATTCGTCAATATAATCTCATTGTACAATAATCTCTGTTGTGGATAAAAATAAAGGTGAATAGTTCACCCTTTTACTGTAACTTGGCCTATACGGCTCTTACAGCCTTCAAGAGACAGATGATAAAGGTTGACAATTTTTGGTCTTATAAGGCTGAAATCTTGCTATAAATTGCATACATCAGATTGCACAAAATCATCCAAGCAATCAAGAACAAGTTTTCTCTAGTTTGTTTAAATCTCATAACACGTTATCAGCACGAGAGCTTTAAAAACCATCTGAGTTGGGCAAAATCTAAAGGTAAAAATCATACTCTTTTTCATCCTTCGTAATCAAATGGTTTGAGAAATCATGTCGTATGAAAAGTATGCTCTGCAGTTGCCCAAATCGGGATCTTCTACATCAGAAACTCATAAAAATCGCTTGGATTTCTTCTACCATTTTTGTTGCTCAATGATACGAGAGCAAGAATCAAAAGCGTTTTTTGCAAAAGAAATTTTTCAAAGAAACTCCTCGGGTTTTTTATTAGACCTGAACGGCTATTACAACAAAATCGGGTTTTACATCCAAAATCAAAATATAAACTCCTAGTTTACATGAGATCTAGAATAAAACCGATTTTACATACCTTCTTGCCGGATCTTTCTCTAAAACACCTAAATCTGAGGCTTCTTATTGCGGTGTTCTTCAAACTTAGCGTAAACTTCGTAGAGTATTCCAAAGGATTAGAACAACGATCAACTGGATTAATATGCCGCAAACAAACATCTGGATGATAACCCAATCGGAGGTAGTGAGTTTAGCCATGGTGATCGGAATTAGAGAGGAAGAAGATGGAGTAAAAATGGATAAGGATGAAATTTTAGAGGTGGATATTTAAAGAGATAAAGTGGTAATAGTAAAGGATTAAAAGGATAGGATTAAATGGATGAAAGAAATAGGAGATGCAGAAAGTTGTATCATCTTCTCATAAATTTTTGAAGATCATAGTTTTTCATCTTGAAAGGATTTTATGAAAGAAATTTTGTGCACGCAAGAGATGAGCTTGAAACATTAGAAATGAAACTTTAAAGTAGTCTAGCATTGATGAGGCTAAAGTCGTAGTGTCAAATCAAAGAAAACCCTAAACACTAACTAGAGTATAGCAAGTAAGTAGAGGTCGAACTCAAGGGAATCAAAACACCAAATCAATGCAGTCAAGTGAAATATCAACTAGTAACAAGTAACCAAAGGGGGGTTTGATTGCAAGAACACACAAGTAACCAATAACAAGCAGAGGAAGTTTGGGTGAGAATATGATGAGAAGGGGTTTCACCTAGCAAGTATCCACACAACAGTCAATCAAGTTGATCATAGATTTCTCTCAAGTTCTATTCAATCCTAGGGAATGTTCTTATTCCAATCTTTAATATATCAGCAGGTCAACCGGTCCTGATAATACTTACTATTCAACAATCAGGGAAACCTCTCAAGATTAGATGAAATAGCAGCAAAGAGCACAAGAATTATAAGGATGCATGCAATAACTTACAACCGTCAAGTATTAACATGCAATCAATTCTCTTTCATAAAAGCAATCAACTACCAGATCATGCAGATATGAGCGCTACAATGACAAAGAATTCCACCGTATATTCCTAGTCTAGCAATAGAAAACTATCAATCAAACTAGGTGATCAAGCTAGCAAAACTAATAGAAATCAATAGATGAAGAACAAGAGAATTAATACAAACCCATAGGAAAAGAACAAGAGTTTAAAAATCTCACAACTTAATAACTGAAGGTTTCAACCGCTAAGTAAAACAATGGAGATTAGTTCCTGCTCATGGTTGCAGAACTAAATTGTCTGATGGAAAAGATGATGATGAAAGATGATGATAGAAAGAAAAAACTAGGGTTCTTAAATAGAGAACTAACCCTAAAAATATATGGTAAAAAATATATCCTAAAACTAAAATAAGGAAAATAAGAAAATAATAAAAGAAATAAAAACAAAGCAAAATAAGGAAAGTCCGGAATATCTTCGGCCTTGTTGTGGCGATCGCCATAGATGCCTGGCGATCGCCATCTTCATGTAAATCTCTGTCGTAGCCTCTGTCACCCCATGGCGATCGCCGTAGAGTCATGGCGATCGCCATGCTCTCTCGAACTCCTGAAATGCTCCTGTTGTAGAATGGCGATCGCCATAGTGATGGTGGCGATCGCTGCTGCTCCGCAGAATGTCTTCGTCTTCATGTCTTCAATATTTGATCCTCTTCTTCTTTGGTTCTGGTCTTCATTTCTTCACTTCTTCATAAACAACTCAGAATATAACAATAGCTCCAAATACTTGTGATAACACTCCTAAACTAATGTAATAACCCCTAGTTACGCCATACAAAGTGTAGCGTATCACTCACACACATAGAACAACTCTAAACCGAGTATTAGGTTTTCGCTCTTCAATGTCTTACTAAGCTATGCAATTCTCATGCAATATATAGCACACTAAATAGCTCAAACCTAACTACCAATCTAGCCGTTCTAATATTACCATAAATCTCACAATATCTTTCTAAAAGGAAATCGCTTCCTAATATTTCATTCACAAGGAAATCTCTTCCTAAGAAATATTTTCTTCCGTGTGACATTCCAACTTGTTCTCCAAGTAATCACCTTGGGCCTTACACTTCGGCGTGCCGCCTTGAACAAATAAGGAAACAATAGCGTATAAGGAAATATTCCTTGTGCGTAATATTTCCTTATTCCTTTGGCGCTTCTTCACACACGCGTACAATGCCCATCCTTTCCGAGTTGTCACTTTCCTTATTTGACGAGATCTTTTTTTCCTTCTTTGACAAGATCTTCTTTCCTTCTTTGAAATGCAACTCTTCCATAATTCTTCAAGTCCATTCTTCAAGATATCTTCGACCAATAATCTTCTTCGGATGAACTTATTCTTCACAGTTGTCTTTCATTCGTCGTAACCTTACGCCTCATGGATTCCAGCAAGACTTCCTTCGTACCTGCTTGTACTTCCTTTGTTCCTGTCTACGCACAAGTAGACTTCCTTCGTTCACGTCTACACACAAGTAGACTTCCTTCGTCCCTGCACACATTAGTAACAATACCTACGCACTCAAGTAAACCATTAGTGGATGTTTGTCATTCAATCAAAACTTCATCATATCTCAACATCATCCATAATTATAACTTAGATACACTATGATTGAGGTTTGAAGTGCAGACGGTCAAGAGAAAAGCTCTTTCATTGTCTCTTAAGTTACCTTGACATGAGAAATCACACTCACGCCTTCATCTATGCTTGTTCTTAGAAATTTACACATACTCCGTATACTAAAGGAATTTATTACATATATTTAAAAAAGAGGTTTTTATCGAAAATCACCCGTAAAATACGCTACATTGCCTAAAACCACCCCATTAATTGAATATTACCGGAAACCACCCATATTAAGCCTTCCGTTAGCTAAACGCCACCCTTCAACGGATTCCGTCAAAATTTCTGTTAAATCTATGAAATTACCATTTTAACCCTTACTTATTTAATAAAATAAAATAAATTAAATGTTTTTCTGATATTTTTATTCTGAAAATAAATTTTAAAATCTGAACTGACGAAAATACCCTCACTTTCCCATTGAATTTTCAAAAGACTGCCCTTTTTCAAAGTTCAACATCTCATTTCTCTCCAATGTCCGGTGCTACACCTACACGATTACTGTAGCAGTTGATGATGCCGGACTCGCCATGTTCTCATCCTCTCACGCCAACGAGGCACCACCCTCAATCGCGGTTGTCGCCTTCTCTAGTTCATTCCAGTCGTCGTCGCATCCGCTTCCACCCTCAACAAAGTCTAATTTTGAAAGTGACCCTAGATTGGAATTAGCAAAAGCCAACAATTGAACTGTGGTGGCTTGTTTTCGGGTGAGATCGAAAAGCCCCAAACTGAAACTTCTAAACCCTAAAAAATTACTTTGTGCTACTGCTAGCTAAATCTACTCAATCTTAATGTTATTTCTGTTTTTTTGCTTATTTTTTGTTGTACGTGAATGAATATTGATCTTTTAAGATCAATTTAAGGTTTTATGGTGTGGTTTGTAAGTTCAATTAATGGGTTCTAACGTGGTTGCGAATTTCATCACCGGTGACTTGCAAGGTCGTCTTGGCGGCGACACTCTCCATAGGAGTCGAACAATTAATGGTGAATGGCTTTGGCTTCAAATACACCAAGAACAGTGAAGACTAGGTACGTAGAAGAAGATGTATTTGACATGTCAAATAATTGCTGAAGTTCTGGGTGAAGAAGATGATGCATGTTTTTTTGTTTTTGTTTTTGTTTTTGTTTTTTATTAAAATAAAATAGGAGTATTATCTTATTTAACCTATAAATGAATAAAAAATATTAAAATTTGTGGGTCTCAGACAATTAACAGAATTTTTGACGGAATGAAGAGAAGGGTGGTGTTCGGCTAACGGAAGGCTTAATATGGGTGGTTTCCGGTAATATTCAATTAATGGGGTGATTTTGAGTAATATAGCGTATTTTACGGGTGGTTTTCGATAAAAAACCTCTTTAAAAAATCATTCATATTTTTAAGTACTGTCACCTCTACGTAACCTTAAGATAAACGAGTCAAGATAATAAAATTATAATTTAGTTTTCTAATGATCTAAAAAAATCTGATTTGTATTTGATATTTAAACATAAACAAGCAACTAAAAATAAACAATAAGAATGTACCTAGACATAAAAAGGGCTCTCGTAATACAAACATTTTGACTTAGACACCCAAAAATATGAACGATGCACTAGTGATATCGGTGTACACAGGCATCTTCTTTAGTACTCATCAAACCTTTATTATAACTAGGGTCCGGGCCCGTGCGAAGGAATATACAATTTTTTTATATACGAATTTGTATAATAATAGATGGTGTATTTAGGTTTTATAGTTGCAGGACAAACACAACAATTATATTTCACATTATATATAAAAACAGAACACACGAACAAGACAAAAAAAAAAAACACAAACATATACATTACACTCGCTATTACAAGTAAATGTCTTTTGTGTGATTCCTCAACAGGTCCTTTTCATTTGAGGGTATTCCATGGAACTTGCAGTATGCAACTCAAGTCCAGGCAACTAATGATGCAGATTAGAAGATTAATTTGTTGACTCTTACTGAAACTCAATGTTCTTTCATGTTGTATCTTGTGTAAATCTTACTTCTGAGTTGAATCCAATCTTCCATGTTCTTTGAACTTTCCGATCTAGCTACAACACCAATAAATCATAAAATCACGGAAACTACCCACTATGCTCAAATCATAATTCATAAGAAAATATGTTCACGTCCAACAAAAAAACAACTAAAAATAGGTGGATGTCAGTCCTATTAGTCCTGCGTGGGATATATGCTTTAGGGAGCATAAATTCTTCAGCCTCGAACCTGGAATATGCAGTCGATACATCACTACCGCAAATCTGACCAGATGAAATCAAAGATGTAAGTAACCAAAGATTCATGATGAATGCTTGTGTTCTCAATCAGGGCTGCCTAAATGAATAAGAGCCAACAAACTCAGGAATGCTATCAAGCAAAATTTTAAGTGATTAGTCAACTGCTGCATAAAAGAAAGCATAAATTAATCCATGCAGAAGATAAAATTGGATATGGAACCTGCTATAACCATCAATATCAACCTGTAAGATAAAATGTACAAATCTTGATATTACATGATTGAAATCATTTAGTCTAGAGGTTCTGAAATCATTAAGAAACAAGACGCATTAACCTATGTCTTGGTAATGTGAATTACTAAGGAGTGCAGCAAGACATCACATCTGATTTTCTAGTGAGCCTTGGAATATATCATGAACGCCCTATGAATGTCGCTCAATTAATCTACTCAAAACATCACATCTGATTTTCTAGTTCAAAACTATATACTTTCTTTATACCTGGAAAACAAATCTCTCATCCATATTGCTAACATACATAAGCCCCTTCATTCTGTACATGTCTTCACTTCGTTCCAACAACAATGTGCCCAGCCACATGCTAGCCTGGAATTTGAATATTAGGCACCAAAATTATGCAGTTTAATTAAAAGTTGAGAAGACATTATGATATATGAGAACCAACCTTATCCAAATCTAGGGTACCCTCACAAACGATGCTGATAGAGGAGACACCAGGATCATGAGTGTGATCATGGGTATGGTGATCGTGTCCTACAAATATATATATCAAAGTAATAAGACGGAGTTTTCAGTAAAGGATAACCTACTATTCATTTTCGGCCATTAAAAAAGCTGAGAAGGATGTATCAAGAATTACCATGTTCTTCATGATCATGTTTGTGACGCTGGTCACAGTTGTGCTTTTCACAGTCATGATCATGATGATTGTGAACATGGTCATGACTTCCATGGTCCTCTTTCGAGTCTTCAACATTTAATGCACTCTCAATTCTGCCTAGATTCACCAAAAGTCAGATTCAAAAAGGCTACAGATATTCTGATAAAAATAATTTATTTCCAGTAGACTCATAATACATGAGTTAGTTGTTCAATTTTCATCAGCTTAAAACATCTTAAACAATTTCTTTTGGGATGCAGTTCTAAATAAACTCAACATGTTGAGCTTAATGAATGATCAGTTGCAAAGTGATGCCACAACGAGGATCTTACCTCTCTAGGTCAAAGCCTCCAATTCCAAGAACGTAATACAAGTCAACTTTTCCATAGTTCGTTTGCTTCATTTGAGCCATGCTATTGATAGTCTGTCATTTGATGCAAGTAAGTTTCAGTGAACCTTTATCATAACACAATGTAATTAACAGAAGTCGAAAATAGAAAGGAAGGAAGGAAAAACCAACCCTTATTTTCTGAATCAGAGAGACAACGTCTGACTCGCCAACAAGATCAGTCTGGACAGTAAAATAAGAAATGAAATCATCGCATTAGCCGTTACTCATTAGGACAGTGAGACATTGCTTTTACCCATAACTGAAGTTACACATGCTCTAAAGTCATAATATTCAGCAGATACAAATATGAACAAGAACCATCATTTGCATATTTATGTCAGGCATTACAAAAACGATGCAACTTGATTTTACTGGTGTTTCAGAAAATGGTCGAACATCTAGCATACTATATATGACACAAGAACAATGGATAATTGTACACAGAGTATGTCGCCGAGGGCTTCAGGGCAATTCATGAAAGGGAAAAAGGACAGGGACACGAACATGTAAAGATAGCCGCATCATTTAATCATCTAAGCAAGAACAATACAGGAAATTATTTTATATTCTGTGATTCATCACGACATTAAGAAGCTACCTTATTGACTATTATACGATCTGCATAAGCAACTTGTTCTATGGCCTCGTTCACGATTAGCATCAACTAAAGTAACCACACCATCCATCTTGGCGTTATCAAAGATCTGATCTTCTTAATAAAATGTCTGGATAATAGGATAAGGGTTTGCTAAACCTTCATAATAAACATATCATCTGCATAATAAAATTTTAATAAGTTTATCAAACAAAAGACTACCAAAATTTTAATAAGTTCAAAACCAGTGTGCAATGTACCTCAGACAACAACTTGTTTAAGATAAGTGTGACTGTACAGAAGCAACAAGGACGAAATGAACAGAAGAAATACGAACAAGCAATGCAGCAAAACCGAGTAGAGCGAGCTAGACTTCGGAAGGCTCGTCTGAACTCGGAATTGAGTACCGTCAGCGGCTACAGACTCGTATTGACAAGGGATATCAACTGAAGTGGTAAGATAGTTGATAAAGGTGACTGGGAATGACGGAAACTGGGCACAACAGAACAGCTGTGAAACACATATGAGTTGACGACGTCCGATTCGGAAGGCTTGTACATGCTCGATCGGATTCAGAATTGATCGGGGTCAGAGCCCATAGACTCGTATCTTCGAAAGCTATCACTTCATATGTCTTGTGTTAGCAGATCTCCAGAAACGAAGCCAGAAATCGCCAATTAATGTGGTAGGTCTGATCAGCTCTTTTCCAAAACAGAGCGTTGCCGAGGCCGGTTCGGAAGGCTTGTCTGGGTTCATTCGGAATCAGAATTGATCACCGTCAGCAACTACCCCTTCGTATAAATAATCTCTACTTCGTAGAATCAAGAATCGCAGAATGTGACTCACCTGCCATACCAAATTTCCAAATTTTACTAATTCATCAAGCTTTTATGGTAGCAGTTCTGCACATGCTATAATTACTCGGAAAACAGCACATTACAAGCCACTGAATGATTTCCAATATATTAGATTTTGACAACTACAACATTATGTGCATCAATAAACTGCACACTCACACTGATAATATCTGCAAAAACTCTATTCAATAGTATAGGAGAAAAAAGACTCATTTATGTTATGAAAATAATCTAATAAATGAAAAAGATCATAAAATCTAGATAAATTAACTCGAAGTATATATACTACAAGTCTATGACACATCATTGGATAGTGCAAAAACTCTCCTATAGACATCAAAACCAGAAGAGAACCCCGAAAGCACCTGCTTATAGGGAACAAGTCTTGCGAATGCAAAAATCTTCATGGAACAACAACAGAAAGACTTACTACAGATACTCAACTACTGTGACTAACAAATCAACCAAAACAATGAAGGATCTCAAGATCTCAGTTAACAATCTTTCTGGTCCAATCTGCCTCATTGCTTTATATATACAAGAAAGAGCAGTAGATAAGAGAGGTTTTTTTGCTTCCTCTATATGCTGATACTCTTATGGAATTAAGGTTGAGTGTTATCTGTTTTGTTCCTTAGTATTTTGTGTGTTTATTTGATGATGTAAGCTTGCCAGCTTCTATTGTTACCATCAGAAATGACGCTCTGCAGCAGTAAATAAGAGATTTTTTTCTTTTTGAATTCAGATTCGTTTCTCTGAAGATTGGTGTTTTTTTCTACATTTTTCTTAGAATACTTTCTTGTAATCTTCGTCTTGTGAGGTTGAAGCAATAATTTTATTTCATCTTTTGTTGCGCACTATCACATTCTCTAGACCTAATAAAATTATCAGATTAGTTTGCAATGTAAAAGCATGTATAGATAAATGGAAAATATTTTAAACATCTACAACTTCATGAACATTGCTTGAGTTTCAGATATAGCATTTATAAAGCAAGCTAACTTTTCCTTTTAGGTTTGCCTGTAAATAATACTGCAGTTGATTAAGCTTGAATTTGTTGCCCATACAGATTAATCTAATTCTCAACAATTCTGTAGGTACTAAGATATTACTCAAAACAGCATTTCATGACAAATTAAAAACTATCAGATTAGTTTGCAATGTAAAAGCATATAGAGATAAATGGAAGATATTACTTATACTCAGTTGATTGACTTGATTCACCCACCTGTCTTGACACTTTCTAGAAAAAGTTCGACCTGAAAACAAGTCAATACATGAAATTCATTCATCATCTCCATACGACTGGATCAAAGAATTCAGATTTAAGAAAGCATTTTACTTGATCAAGAAAAGGAGAAGGAGTCAAAACTTACCTAACGATTCAGGACTTATCACTTACTGCGTTGTCTTCATCCATGCTTATGCATTCCAAATATCTAGATGTTGTGTTTAAGTTGGATGAAATCCTTACATCATGCACTTTCTGAACAAGCTCCTCAACTCTTGCACTTTATTTTTTATTAGCAAAGCCATGAATCAGTGCATTAAACGTCTCGACATCAGGGGAACAACCCTTGTCCTCCATTATAACAAGCAATTTGTGGGCAGCCTACATCATCCCGGCTTTACAATACCAGCGTATCAATAAGTTATAAGTTCCGACATCACACTCGTAGCCACAACTTTCCATCAAAGAAATGACATTACGTGCATCACCAATATTGCCCAATTTCATACCTCCTTTCTTGCCAGTATCACAAAGTAGAATTTTCCTTATGCACTCAAGGCTTTTATGGATAAGAGATGATGGATAAAGACAATGCCTGAAGAGTGAAGAGTAAGATCCCATGAGCTTTCTTGAGAAGCCCAGACCGACTCTTCGAGAAGATCATTATCCTCTTCAGTTGCTCTCATCCCCAACCCATTTTTTCTTGCTCTTAATTGATCTTTGATTCTCCCTAAACCCACACCACACCAACCAAATTTCAACTTGAATAGGGTTGAGAAAATTGATGCGATTTTGAGATTTGGAGAGAGTTAGAGAGAAACCTGGGAACAAAACTCAAGTGGTGAGAACTAACCTCCGGCGCCTTGCCTTGGACGGAGCAGATAGGCCGAAGTCGGTGAGCTTGACGCCTACATCGCCATCGAGGAGGATAGGGTCGGGGAGATCTTGGAGCAGGATCTCCGAGGGGGATCTCTGTCGCCTGGCGATGAGGTGGGGGAAAGAGGAAGATCGGGAAGAAGAAGAAGAGGGAAGTGACCCCAAAAATTCCATAGTCGACCCGCGAGAAATCCCAAACCGGTCAAAAAACTCAAAACGGGGAAAAGGCATTATTACCCTTCATTTAGTTTTGAAAAGCAAAAGAATAGTAGTGGAATAATTGGAATAGATCGTAATTTCTGCGCAAATCCAAACAATTAATATCAAAATAGTTTACTGTTGACTTACACAAACAATTAATATCCTACATATCAACTATAAAGTTGTAATTTATAATCAAAGTCCTTGCACCACTTGGAATTATATTTCCTTCCCATTATATTCCTACGTACATATACTTAGCCTTTTCTTCAAATACCCTTCACCATAAATTCATCTTTGCTACCCAACAAGAAGAATATGAACCTCTATATCTTCTTCCTCCTCTTCTTGTTCAACCTCACCACCACCATCACACCATCTCATGGTGACGCCACCCGCCAATCCTTCATCTCCTGCTCCACCAACGTCTCATGCGGCTCCATCACCAACATCGGCTACCCCTTCTGGGGCCTGGGCCATCGGCCCAGCTTCTGTGGTCGACCTGAACTCCAGTTGCTATGCAACCAGAGCCCTTACCCATCTGTTCTCATCGGAACTGTACCCTATAAAGTTCTCAGAATCGACCCTTCTGATCGAACCATCACCTTAGCCCAAGACGAGTTCGTCTTCACCAACACCACTTGCCCTCCAATCCCATTCAACACCACACTCTCATCCTTCACGCCTCAAAACGACGTTGTTAACCTCACACTTCTTTACCAATGCCCCTCTACCATCCCCACCTCCTCCTACAAACACATCCTTAGCAACTTTACTTGTAACTCGAGCATCGCTCTTGCTTTTGACAATAGTAGCAATGATGATCTATCGAATCTCGGTTGTGGTGTTCGAGTTGTGGTGCCGGTTTTTGTTAGGGCTTTGGAGAGGCTTAAGAAAGGGAAAGAAATACTCTTGGAAGTTTTGAGTGAAGGGTTTAGGGTAGGGTATGAAATGAACGTCTCTGCATGCGCCGCGTGTGAGGGATCTGGTGGCGCGTGTGGGTCATCGTTGAAATCTCCGGCGGACTTTGTTTGTTACTGTCCACATGGGGCTTTTCCCGATATCTGTTCTGCAGGTTAATTCCTTTGCTTTGGTTAATCAGATTTACCATTAGGGTTTTCCATAAAGTAGGACTTTGTTTTCTATTAGCTAAATGTGATATGCAATGTGAAATGTTACTTGATTAATTGTTTAGCTCATGGTCAATATGTTTACACACACAAATCATGGTCAATATGTTGAAAATGGGAGCGTTTAGTGTTGACCCTTAAAAGTAAGTTTGATTTGCATCTAGAAAGTTGAAATTGGTTGGAAATTGACTACTTAATGCAACGAAATTGTTGCAAGAATTTGTCAAAAAATGCATTTTATTACATTTCCAACCAATCTAAACGCATCCTTCATTTGTGGAACGAATTTTCAATAAGTATATCATATTTTCTTTGATGGTACAATTACTTAGAACTAACATGCTTTCGTGATGATTTTAAAGCAGAGAAGTCGGAGAAGACAAAGATTGGTATTGGTAAGCTAGTTTGTATAATATGTATATCGATCATTTCTATCACCAAATTAATTCATACTATATATCTAAGTGTAATTTATATACGTATATGTAAGGATTGCAGGAATAGGGATAGGGATTCTTGGAAGCTTGATTATAGTAAGTGCATTGTACATATTCTACATACGTAGATGCACGAAACATGATTCTACTACAAACACAATTCAGTCCAGAGATTATAACCCTAATTCTAGTCCATATACTTTCTCGAATCTCGAAGATGGAGACAACTACCTCGGTGTTAACCTATTCAGTTATGATGAGCTTGAAAAAGCCACCAAACACTTCAATCCATCCAAGGAACTTGGTGATGGAGGCTTTGGCACGGTCTATTATGGTATCCATCTCTAAACTCATGCACTTATATTGTGCTTGAATAAGCCACTAAACTCATGCTAACACATTGTGCTATGCAGGAAAACTAGGAGATGGACGTGAAGTTGCAATCAAACGCCTATACGAGAACAATGCGAGACGAGTACAACAATTTATGAACGAGATTGAGATCCTTGCACGCCTTCGACACAAGAATCTTGTAACCCTGTATGGATGCACCTCACATCTGAGTAGAGATTTACTCCTAGTTTACGAGTATGTACCCAATGGAACTGTGGCTGATCATCTTCGTGGCCATAGACGCGCCTTACAAAATCATTACTATGACTTCTCGCCTCTCCTATGGTACACGCGTTTGAGCATTGCAGTAGAGACTGCAAGTGCTCTGGTATACTTGCATGCCTCTGACATCATACACCGCGATGTCAAGACCAACAACATTCTCCTAGACAACAACTTCTCTGTAAAGGTGGCAGATTTTGGGCTATCGCGACTTTTTCCCTTGGATGTCACCCACGTGTCCACTTCTCCACAGGGTACTCCAGGTTACGTTGATCCAGAGTACCACCAGTGTTACCATCTGACAGATAAGAGTGACGTCTACAGCTTTGGAGTGGTTTTGGCTGAGCTCATATCTTCCAAGCTTGCAGTGGACATGACAAGACACCGCCATGAGATCAACTTGTCCAACTTCGCCACCAATAAGATCCAAAATGACTTACTACATGAACTCTTAGACTCGAGTCTAGGGTTTGACACTGATATCAAGGTAAAGGAGGAGGTGACTAGGGTTGCAGAGTTGGCTTTTCAATGCCTTCAACACGACAGAGACATGAGGCCGACTATGGAAGAGGTACTTGAGATGCTAGAGGATATTCAAGAGGTTAAGAGGATCAATGGTGATGAGAACTATAGAGGAGGAGTACATGGTGTTGTTGTGGACATAAATGTGGATGAGGCAACCGGGCTAAAAAGGGGCCAATTGTCGGACTCTTCATCGGGAAGTAGAGGGAGAAGTAGTAATAGCTGCAGGAGCACAAGCACAACTCAATCTAGTTGCTAAGAACTTCCTAATTTTCTAGCATCTTGCTATTACACTTACGTATTGGTTTCAAATTTTTTCAAGTGGAATATCCATAAGCATTCCGCAAATATATGAACCGGGCTCTTTGTGTGTACAACAAATATACAACAAATTAGACCGTCAAAGCTAAGAGGTGAAATTGAGCTCTATTCGACAGTCCTGTATGCCCACCTCTATATCAAGCTTATATAAAAGTTGTAACTGAATAAATAGTTGTAACGAATGTACGTATATAGTTCTAACTTCTAACGTGAAAGAAGGAGTTTAAATCTTATTGATTTGCATAATAGAGTCTAAGCTGGAAAAACAGTTACTCTCTTTGTCCCAAAATATAAATTTCATCTCTTCCCTCCACAAATGTCAATATATATACGTTTTATTTTATCAATATTTTTAATTAAACGTTATTAAACAATATAAAGTTTTGATATTGTTAAAATACTCGTCTACACAAATCAAACAAGATTCTTCATAACTATGTTTTTCCTTATATATCAGAAGAAATTTAAAAAAAGGTATACAAAATTGACATGGGGTCTATATATTGTTATAAGACGGAGGGAGTAATTATCAAGTTCATTGGCAAACCCAAGATCATAATATGTTTAAACACTTTCATTATCAACGGAAGAAAAATACAAGACAACTAAAACCCCAATGAAGCATCTTATTACTATGTACATGATAGTCAAAGAGGGTAGAAAGGGGCCAAAGCAAATCTTATAGCCAATTTCATTGTCGCCACGCAATTCTACCCCAAAAAAACACCATAAACACGTACACTTAAATAAATAAATAAACAGGATTGCTAAGTATTATGCAACCAAAAGAGATGAAAAAATGGGGGCCACTAATTACTTAATTAGAATTAAGTGTTGCTGCTCGGGAAGTAGACGCAGCCCATCTCCACGTTGGTGGTGATGAATTGTGGGCCCAAATCTGAAGGCCCATCAACCATAAGCCCAATTTGTTGTTCGGCCGATTGGTCCATGTACTCATTGTTAACCCAATTAGTGTATGATTGGTCCATAATTTGTGGTGGGCTCATTAGCTGAGGTGTTGTACTGGTTGAGGCGCCCTCCACAATTTCTTCCAAGTTTAGCCAATTGTGATATGCAAATTTGACTAACTCTTCAATACGCGCCTGCAATTAGAAGTCAAAAGTCTTGTTTATTAAAATAATCAAGGATAATAAGGTTAAGAGTGTTGTACAAGTAAGGAACAAAAGAAAGTATTGTACTCCCTCCGTGGGAATGGAACAATATTTTAGAAAAGTGAGATGAGTGGAGAGAAGAAGAAAAAAGAAGTTGAGTAGATGGTTGATTTGATTGATAAAGTGTTAAAAGAAGAATAAAATATTGAGTAAATGTATTAATGGTGGAAATTAGATAGAAAAGATGATATAGATGGTTGATTTGATTGATAAAGTGTTGTTAGGATATGAATAAAATAAATAAAGTAAGGGTATTTTGGAAAAAAATTAATGGATATAAAAGTAATGTTGCAAACATTTTGGGACGCCCGAAAAGGAAATGTTGCAAACATTAAGGAACAGATGGAGTATAAGTTAAAGACTAGGTCAACTAGATTTAATTAAATTTGTAACTTATGTGGTCTAGTATGATCTACACCTTTGGAATACCAATATAATATAAATATATATTTAAAGCGTTGATTTTTCTAACCTAGATATTACTAGAAATTAAAAGTAATTATAAATATAAGTACATATTATAGGGGTTGGATCAAGTGCGAAATATACTTATGTTACAAACATACGAATACATATACACTTTTTTATATACACATGCACATGTTTGTTTTTTCATACATTTACACATAACTGCATATTTGCATGCGAATGTTTCATTCGTATATTCATTTATTAATAATGATTTTCACATAAATCCTTACCTAGATTATAAACCTAAAAAGAAAAAGAAATATTACCTTTGTGGAGATGGTACAATCTTGAGAAGGAGTGTAAGGAGTTCCATTGATATTGGCCCATAAAAGTTGACAAATAGGGTTCAAAGCAAGCAAATGATCTTCACCGCGTAACACATATATTTTGTTATCAGTCACACATGTTCTAGCATGTTTCATGGTAACTTCCCACATTCTATCTGACATTCCTGGTCCAAGTATCTGTTCATATACATAACACACAAATGTTTATCGGTCATATTTTTGTGGAGTTTTATTGAAATTCTGTAAATAAATCTAATGCATGTACATACCGTTCGAAGAGCTATCAGATTGACATTGGATAGCTTCAAAAAATCCTGTACTGTTTCTATGCCTTTCTGCTGGAGTTTTTTGTGAAAGATTCCATCTTTTCCGATCTTCTCAAGTCGCCAAACTTCGTCGGTTAGAATTGGTGGATAATGCTTCTTATATACTGTAATTATGAATTATGAGAAATTGTTAGTATATAATATCGATTTTTCTAACCTATGTTTGAATGTAGAATATAAGAAATTTTTATAATATTTTTTATAAACTGAAATTTATGATTATACTCCGTATAACAATGTAAAATAAGCAAGACATATATATTAGACAAGTTTATATAAATGAATTAACTAACAAAAAGAGCTAGAGTTAGGTAGAGATAAGATAATATTCAATCTAGTACTACTAATTTAGTGGGATACGTGATCAATCATTTTCACCAGAAAATGAGCATCTTTCTAGAGTAAATTTGATAAGATAGTATAAAGAAAGACTTGGAATCTCACATGCATGCCCCTTTTTTAGGTAAAATTACACAATCATAATGGATTGTTTAATTAATCTGTTGCAATTTGCAAATACATGCACTTGGCTTTTTGTTAGTTAAATTAAAGTACATATCCACTTGTAATGATAGATGTGTCATGTGATTAATCTATCTCAAGATGTGACTTAAGTACAAGAAAGTATAATCTAGCCTTATATCAACATGCATGTCATCTACAAACTTTATACTTATTCCAAATAGTTTAGCGTTAACCTAGCATTCACTTCATAAGTCATGTATGGTCCAACTAAAAGAGTTGGTGTGACACTCGTTTTGTCATCTATCCACAAACTCAAATTGCAAGTTAAACATATAAAACATGAATCACATCACATGCAATACATGCCAAACAATATGTCACGCATGAATTGATAAGTGTTGTAACTTGAAAACAAAGAAAAGGCATGAAAAGATACTCACATTCTCCTCTATGATCCCTAACATTGAAGGGTTCAGATACCGCTTGAAGAATCGCGACATCATGGGAAGCGTCTGGCACCACTCTTGCACCAACCCTAAACTTCCTTCCTCGAATCCAACTCGAATTGTCGGTGAACTCGAGCTCTCCAATCTCAACAACCCCGTCCCTCATGGTGTAAACCAGGTCTCCAGCCAGCAACGGACGTCTGCCTGCTCTCTCCTTAATAATACTGGAGTCAAACTCCTTGGTGGTCCAACAACCCTGGTCAGTGCAAAAGTCTCCATCTATGGCTACAAGCTCAATCTTGATAGGATAACGGAGGGACTCTTGGAATGTATGATCGTTTTGCTCACGCACGAGTAGGATTCGAATAGGGTTTTTATCGCAATCGTGTATCTTGCTTCCAGTGAAAATGGGTAGGGAGAGTTTATTGGCAAAGACTAGTTTCATGTTTGTTGTTTGTTGTTGTTCATTTGGTCCTTTGATCCTAAGTGATGGAGATCTTGATATTGTAAGGATCCTACGTCGAATTACGCGATCAACTTCTTCGGTAACCTAGGAATCCAAATACAAGATCCAAACATAATTTAGTTAGGCATCATGGCTAACAAGAAACTTTAAAACAAACATTATAGATTAGTATAATTCATCAATTCAAGTATAGACTATTCAAAGATGGCCTTACCACTCTCCTAAGAAGAGGCTCCAAGGCCCCGCACAAACTTTGGTGGAAGCATCTTACTCGCATAACCTCAACAATTCCTCTGCATCAAATTTTAATACTCCAATTAGTTTGTTAAGCCATTTGATCAAGAAACAATGAATACATATTGATCGAGTGGTACTTACGAACGAAAAGAGAGCGACGGTCGGAGTCTCTTCTCTCTCGGGTTTTGATCCGGGTCGGTTTCAGTCTCACCCAAAAGCCTCTTCGATGCAGCCATAACCAGAGAAATAGATGAAGGGATTGAAAAAAATGAATGGGAGGGGATTAGTAGAGGGAGATGAGGGGTGGACACTGCTTTATATGGATGGGAAATTCGAATATTATAAGCTTTCATTATTTATGTAGGTAAATAAAAATCAAGAAATGAGGATGTTTTATTTGGGTTTTGTGTGTGCAAGGAAGCTTCGAGGAATGGTTAAGGAAGCAACGTATCGAAGAAAATTACGGTACGTGTAGATCAATTAAGGAGCTATGATGATGATGCAATGATCTTGACGTCAATCACCAAGTCAAGTCAACGTAGATTGATATGCTAAGTTGCTAACTATACACGGAGGACTCTAGTTCTTGTACTGTACCATGTAATTATCTAAAATTGTTTGCTAATACTCCCTCCGTCCCTTAATTATGTTCTTATTTCCCTTTTTTGCACGAGAATTAAGGAGAGGAGAGAAGAGAGTAGCTAGGGATGAAAATAGAAGAGAGAGCATTGAGATGAGAGAATGGTGAGAGATGAGAAATTAAAGGGTTAAAATTGAGTGATAAAATAATGGGAGAGAAAAAAATTAAAGTGTATTTTGGATTGTTTTGGTTTTGGGGAAAATTAATGGGTTTTGATGAGGGTATATTAATAAAGATTTGTGTTTAAAAATGGAAATGAGAACATCAAATTGGAACACAAATATTGACCAACAGGATCTAATATGTAAAAAAACTCGACTCAGTTCGACCCGAAAAAATAATATAATTTGGTGATCCTAATCCATTCTGATATGAGACCCTTTAGGTCAAATCCTGGCGATTCAAACATCTCGAAATTTGTTTGAGGGATCCACATTTTAGATATTTTATTTCATTTAAATTAAGTAATAATATATTTTATTATGAAAAATTATTTAATTTTTATTTTCTTTATTGTAATAAAAACCAAACGTTTCAAACCCATTGGGTCGACCCGACCAACCCAAAGATTTTATTGACCTGAATCCGTTTTCGACCCGAACTCGATTGATTCGAACCCAACCCGTTTGTCAGGTCTAAGCCATAAAAAAATATGTATGTGCGTGCTTATTTCATAAGTTTTGTTTCTCATTCTATGCACGTATAATATATATTTTATTCAAAAGAAATCATTAAGATATAAATTTATTTTTTGTAAGATAAGAAGCTATGGTATAAATATCCTATTTATTTCAAATATTATAGTGTGAAAATCATAGGATTAAATATAATAAAATATATTTTTTGATTATGTTATAAATTTCAAATTAATAATACATTGCAGGTCTTTCTATTACAAATTCTTGTTCTATATTTTTAAGACATGGATTAGAAAAATGGGAAATAAAATAATTTAATCTATAAATATTTTTGGTACTTTAAGATACTCCTTACCAAATCAGGAAGGTTTTTTCATGTAAATTTACAAAATTGTACTTGTTGTATGCATCCTACTTCGGTCCACATTATGGTTTCAGGAAGTTCAGTAAGGGGGGATTTAATTTTCGAACTATGTTGTATTCATCGTAGCCTTTTAGAGTTGTAGAACTTCATACCAATAGATCAAAATTCGTGAGAGAGTACTGTTGGAGTACAGAAAATGAGGACAAACAACTTGTATATAGTATTTCACCTCGTCTTCTCTCTAAAGACCAACTTTGTTCTTGACACCTGTTGTATCAGCGCAAACAAACCAGGAGGGGGTGGCTCCGGATTTAGCTCTCCGACGTTCAAATCAGCAAACGTGCAAATAAGCAACCAGGGGCTACACAATTTGACACAAGAGCAAGAGAGGATAGGAAGAAGTAAAGTAATGAAAAGGAGAACTCAAAATGTCATTTAAAACGTTTCAAGTTCTACGCTATAAGTACCCGAATGGCCTTAGAAATTACTCATTTCAACATCAAAAGCTCGATAGCAACTCCGGGAGTTATAACCCAAACGCTGATTGTCCAAACGCCCCAAGGAGAAGGTCGTTTAGGAAGAATTGAAGCTTTGGCTCGCTTCTGTGTTTTCTTACTCTCTAGAGGAAGAAGAAAGGAGAGTTTATCCAGTAATGAGGCCCTACCCTTCTCTCTGGACGGGGTTACGCTTTTATACTCTCACCAGGGCCCACGCGAGTCAATTACCAATTTGCCCCTCTGATACCTAATCTCGTCGGATCCTCTTTCTGGGCTTCGTATGCTCATAGGCCGCTTTCGTTCTTCTGGGCTGACTTCATGGGCCGTCCCGGCTCGCGTTCTATGGGCCTAACTCGATTCTCTTTGGGCTTCGCGAGCCCATCGAGAACCGGCTCCAACATCCAGCCCCCCAAGCTTTTATGCTGAATAGCCTAAGGCTTGGGTTTCTCTTCTTGAAGTCGCGTTCTTGATACGATAGCGGCCACCTGACTTGGTATGATTACCTCGCGTGTAAGGGTCGCGTGTGTTTTGGCTAAATTTCTCGGGGCGACGTTTTGAATTCAAAAACCTTTACGAATTCCTGCGCTTGGCGCATGTTGTCCACGTGTTGTCTTCTTATTGCACCTTCTTTTTCCGATTTTTCTTTATAAATACCCATCTTCGTCTTCCTCCTCTCAATCCGTCACAACTCTTCGTCGCTCTCTGTAAACTGCGAATAAACCTCTCCGCTCGTGTTCTCTCCTCTTCTCTACGGTCGTCTTCGCCGCCGCTCTCACCCGATTTCCGATGGCAGGTTAGTCTATTGTTCTTCCTTTTCTTTTCTACTTCGTAAGTGTTTGTTTTGGCTTGATTTTAGGGTTTTCCACAGATTCGTCACTCGTTTTCTTCTTGCTTATGACTGTTAGAATTTCTGCTCGGGTTCCTCATTTTGATAGATTTCCAGATTGTTTGTCCATTGGGTGTTTCCTGTGCCGGATTCTCTTTCCGACTCTTGTTTCTCGAGGCGTTGTTCAGTAAAACACACCTTTTTCGGTCAATTCCGCCATTTCAAACCTTCACAAGATCCTCCGTGTTTTTGGGCCTAGTTCATCTTGATGTCATTTTAACTTCTCCTTTGATCTTTCGAGTTTCAGTTTTTTCAGGGATTTCTTGTTTGTTCACTTCCCACTGCCTCGCGTTAGTTCCCACTTGCGATGTTCTCCTCTTTTTCCTCTTTCCATCCCTGGAAAACTGAAACTTACTTTGCCTATGCTTTCAGGTAGCGATGATTTCTACGAACGTTCAGCTCAAGCTGAGTATTCGGGGCGCACAACGTCTGGATCCGAGGGGGGCTCTGGTGGTTGCGAGCCCAGTTCTCGTAGACGATCTCGCGTTACCAGGAAATCCAAATGGAGCAAAGCGAAAAAGTCCAAAAAATCTAAAACCAGGCTCCCGTCTCGCGTTATTCAAGAGCGAGCCGAGACCAATTATGGTCAATTCGCTAGTTTCTTCTCCCATAAGGGGTCCTTACCCCATATAATAATAGAGAAACCCTTCCTCGCGGATCCAGGTCGAAAAAGTATTCTTATGAAGAGAATAAAACACACTCGCACCTTAATTCCTAACACGGCCCATCGCAGCAGTCTTGGCTTTGACGATCTTCGTCGCTTCGCCTCGCGATACCCTTTTCCTGAAGGAACTATTTTCGCCCTTCCCGACCACGAGGGAACTTCTCTCGACCATTACGGGCCCTTCTTCGCTTTGAGCAGGCAATCCTTAGAAGCTGGCTTCCGTCTCCCGTGGACGTCCTTTCAGACTGAAGTGATGGCGGATTTAGGCTTCAGTCCTTCACAGATGCATCCAAACTTCTGGAGTTCGCTGATCGTATACACCATGCGATGTCAGGATATTGGGATAGTTCCCAATACGCCTCACTATGCTCTTATTAATTCATATAAGAAAAACTCACGCGAGGATGGATTTTATACCGCTCAAGCCAAGACCCCTAGTGCCTTTCGATTGCGTTCGAAGATTGATGGGTGGAAAACGTGTTGCTTTTTAGTTCGTCCCCCTTTTGGTTCCGACATTTATGTTCAAGTACGCGAGCCTAGTGCGAGAAAGGCTCCATGCTTCTTTCAAAAGGAGACTCGCGATAAATTCATTCGTGATTATAAGGATTACCCTGACAAAGCTGTTCAAAAACGATTTGAGTTGACAATCTCGGATGCCTTACTGGTTGCCAGGGGACTTAGCCTCAAAGCCCATGCCCGAGGTTTTTGTTCGCGTGTTTGTTCTTAGCGCTTGAGTTTTTTTTTTATGTATGCTCACTTGTGTGGTTGTTTTTGCAGACGCTGACATGTTCTCCGATCTCCCGAATTTGGATGGGTTGATTTTTGACGAGGCCGACTCCCTTACTCTCGCGACTCCTACTCACAACATTCCATCTGTTCCTGGCGTGACTATTGCTTCCCCTCCTGCTGTATTGGAATCGCCGGTTGAGGTCGCGACCACTGTTTCTGAGGAGGCCCCTCAGTTCAAGAGGCCTCGCGACCTCTCGTCCCGCGATAAGGGGAAACAAAAAGTGTCTGAAAGAAGTCGCAAGAGAACGACGGAAGTGGAGTTTGTCTCGTCTCCAGAGCCTACTGATTCTCCTGTCGTGAACCCCACTTTCATTCATGGTTTATCTACCACGCGTGCCTTCTTTGACTTGATTCCATCTACTTTTCCCCCTGAACCTAGCCTTTATGAGGAAATCTCGGATAGACCTGGCGGCTTGTCTAAGTTACTCTTTGCGGTAAGTTTCGCGTTCTTATTTATTTCTTGTTTCTTTGGGGTCTTTTTAACCCTGGAGTTGGTCATTTTGCAGGGGATGAACATTATTGCGAGCGCAAGTCGGAGGGTGCTCGCGGCGGAGGATAAACTTAAAGAATTGATGGAGGAGGACCAGTCAATCCGCGATGCTAATAGAGTGGCTAAGTCTCGGCTTATGGGAGAAAAGAAAGCTTTGGAGGTGGAGCTTTCGAAGGCTAATGCGCTACTGGAATCTAAGGACGCGAAGATAAAAGAGCTGGAAGCACAACTTGCGTATGAGAGGTCCACCCATGTCAACATCGTTACTGAATATAACACGCAAGTGAACGACCTCAAACAAGAGAATGAGAAACTTCACGCGACGATGTCCGAGAGAATTGCTTATGAGAGAAGCATGGCAGTGGAAGAGTATTGTGTGGTTACCGTCAACGGGCTCGCATGGATTTTTACAAGAATGCTGTCAACACGCTTCTCCTTTGTATGGTGAAGGTTCAGATGCGGAAGTACAAAGTCAAAGATTTCCCCTTCAGCGCTCAAGACCTATGTGGTTTTTCCACCGACCTTCCCGAGTATGAGCCCCCGGTGCCGGGAACCTTCATTGATGATGGAGATACTCCACTCGAGGCTTGGGGTGTAACTCGTCTTGCGCCTAAGAGAGGCATTGTTAAAGGTAAAGAGAATCAAGTGCCCAAGCCTCCTCTTCCGAAGATGGTCACTCCGCCTCCGCCCGAAAGGTTGGAATCTGCTCCTCACGCGCTTCCGAGCCCTCCTTCTCCGGCCCTCTCTCCTCGTAAGAGAAAGGTACTCGCGCCCGATGCTCTTCTTGACACCATTCAGCCCTTCCTGAAGCGTTCTCGCTTAGACCAAGCGGGGGGGTCAGGATCGCGGGTAGCTGATGCTCGGGACGTCGTTGTGGATTTGGAGGCGGATAGCGTAGGGGATGCAGGGATTGCTCCTGAGTCTGTCGCTAAGTAATGTTTATTATTTTTGCTCGTGTTTCGAACCTTCTGACACGGCCTGGTTGTCTTTCGAACAATGTATGTTTTTAATATCACTGTCGCGAGAATTGAGCTCTTATGTAATTATTCTTTTTAATGCGGCCATGGTTGTGGTTGTCGCGAGATATATGCTGTTTTGCTCTATATTTTTGGTTTTACTTGTCCGTCTGCTTGTTTTGTATACACTTATCTCGCCTCATTCCCCCCCACTTTGTGTTTCGAAAAAAGTAATTTTGCGAAAAATAAAACGTAAGAGATGAGCGTTTCATAACTACGATCCCTCTTGTATAGTAAAAGGTGAAACTGACGGTGTTACATGGATTTCGTGAAACAATCATAAAGCATTGCAAACCATCCTCCTGTTAGCTATCGCATGAACTTTACACGCGAGTCCTGGTCAGTACGTTCGCTCTAACTGGTGTCAGGGTTTCGCGCTTTAGCTCTTTGTGGCTTTTGATACTCGCGGGGGTGGTTCTGAGTTCTTGTAGTCGCGAAGTCTCGAAATATCTGAGTTTTTCTTCCGTATGGTTGCTGCAGACAATTTCTTGCCTTTGTAGAGATGATATCGACATGACGTTGCCATTGCGAGGGTCATTAAGCATTGCACATGTAGAGAGGCGTTTAGTATTTGGTCTTTATTCTTTAGATGGTTAAGAACTTTTAAAAGACGCATGAGTCATGATGTGAACCCGTCTATGCTTTCACGACCAGGGAGAGCTTTTTAGCTCAACCATGGAAGCTGGACACACGACCTGGGGGGGTTTTTAGCCCAGCCCAGTGAAGCGGACTCATGGCGGGTGAGCTTATTGGCGTGAACCCGTCCATGCTTTCGCGACCAGGGAGAGTTTTTTACCTCAACCATGGAAGCTGGACACGCAGCCTGGGGGGGGGGGGGGGTTAGCCCAGCCCAGTGAAGCGGACTCATGGCGGGTGATCTCATTGGCGTGAACCCGTCCATGCTTTCGCGACCAGGGAGAGTTTTTTAGCTCAACCATGGAAGCTGGACACGCGACCTGGGGGGGGGGGGGTTTAGCCCAGCCCAGTGAAGCGGACTCATGACGGGTGAGCTCATTGGCGTGAACCCGTCCATGCTTTCGCGATCAGGGAGAGTTTTTTAGCTCAACCATGGAAGCTGGACACGCGACCTGGGGGGGGGTTTAGCCCAGCCCAGTGAAGCGGAATCATGGCGGGTGAGCTTATTGGCGTGAACCCGTCCATGCTTTCGCGACCAGGGAGAGTTTTTTAGCTCAACCATGGAAGCTGGACACGCGACCTGGGGGGGGTTTAGCCCAGCCCAGTGAAGCGGACTCATGGCGGGTGAGGTCATTGGCGTGAACCCGTCCATGCTTTCGCGACCAGGGAGAGTTTTTTAGCTCAACCATGGAAGCTTGACACGCGACTTGGGGGTTTTTTTTAGCCCAACCCAATGAAGCGGACTCATGGCGGGTGAGCTCATTGGCGTGAACCCGTCCATGCTTTCGTGACCAAGGAGAGTTTTTTAGCTCAACCATGGAAGTTGGACACGCGACCTGGGGGGGGTTTAGCCCAGCCCAGTGAAGCGGACTTGACGACTTTTTGTCTTTTGAGTTGAAGCGCTACCTTTTTGGGTGGACGAGCATTGGTCGACCAGACTGTGATACTTATTTCTTGATAACCTAAACTCGCGTGATAACGAATTGGTGGTTCCACAACCTGTACTTATCATGTCATAGTAATCGAATGTTTTAGTGCCTTAATGCGATAAGTATTGTGACCATGGAGGAGAAAAAATTTTGCTCTGCTAAACTTTGCTAAGCGTACCTGGGTTTTGTGGGAGGATTAGGCATAGAAGCGACGAAGTCGCATCACGTTCCAAGAGTTGGCAATGTGATTACCGGAGTGATCCTTGAGACGATATGCCCCGGGTGCGACTTCGCGATCTATAATGTAAGGTCCTTCCCAGTTGGGGTCGAGCTTTCCTCCTTGTCCTGCGGAGCACGAGGTCTCCTCTGGCGAATCCCCTTATCTTAACGTGCTTGTTATAATATTTCGCGACGCCGGCTTTATGATTGGCTGCTCTGATAGTTGCAAGGTCGCGAGTTTCTTCCCGCATCTGCAACTCTAGCTGCATTTTTTCGTCATTGTCGATCGGGTTATACTGAATGACGCGATCCGTGGGTACAATGAACTCGACTGGCACTGTGGCTTCTACTCCATAAGCGAGAGCGAAAGGTGTTTCTCCAGTTGCCTTCTTTACTGTGGTTCTGTTTGCCCAGAGTACTAGAGGTAATACTTCGGCCCACTTGCCTTTGGAGCCTTCTAGCCGCCTTTTCAGGTCCATGACAATACTTTTGTTCACAGCTTCTACTTGGCCATTGCAATGCGGGTGAGCGACTGATGCGATTCTTAAGGCGATCCCTATGTCACTACACCACGTGAGTAACTGTGGCGAATTGAATTGTGGTCCTCTGTCGGTTACGATCTCGTGAGGGAGGCCGTATCTGCAGATGATATTCCTCCATAGGGACTTTTTAACTGTCGGGACGGTAGTGCTCGCGAGAGCCTCGGCTTCGATCCATTTGGTGAAATAATCAACTGCTACAATGATGTATTCCAGTTGACCAGGCGCTTTCGGCTTGAAAGGTCCTAACAGATCTAGTCCCCACATCGCGAAGGGACAGGGGCTTGACATTATCTGCAATTCTACACCTGGTTGATGAGAAGTTGGGGCAAAGTACTGACATGGCTTACAGTTCTGCGACTCGCGTTGTGCGTCTTGTTTCATGGTGGGCCAGAAGCTCCCTTGTCTTAATGCTTTATAGACCATAGGTCTCCAACCCGCGTGGGTTCCGCACAACCCGGTGTGCAGCTCTCTCATAAGCACGTCACTGTCTATCTTAGACAAACACCTGAGCTCGCGTGGCCCGTACCCTCTTTTGTAGAGTTTCCCACGGCACATGTAGAAACGCGCAGCCATAGAGATAAGTTTTCTCATTTCTTTTGGATCCGAAGGTCCGGTTCCGCTTGCGAGGTATTGAATTATTGGGGTGCGCCAGTCACTGACTGGCTCGTCTATCTCCATCAACTCCACTTGATTACTTATGGCGCTCTCAGACTTTATCAACCAGAAGTATTGGCTCTTTCCATCCTTGAAAATTACGGTAGAATTCCTATCAAGATGTTCCATATTCGCGTATTGAGCTTGGGAACCTCGCTTCGCGAGTTCATCAGCTCGCGTGTTTTCCTCCCTCGACACTGCTTCAATCTCAAAATGTCTGAATAACGAAATCAAGGTAGTAGCTCTTGCATGATATCTGGGGAGATTGCTTGTTCGAGCTTCGTAGGTCCCCTTGATCTGATTCACAACAATCTGAGAGTCGCTAAGACACTTCACCACATGAATGCTCGCGTGAATCACAATTTCCAGTCCTGCGATGAGCGCTTCATATTCTGCTTCGTTATTAGTGGCTTTGAATTTTAGTGCAATCGCGTGGTCGACCTTATCCCCGGCTGGGGATGTCAAAACGACTCCCGCCCCGCAACCGTTTACGTTTATCGCCCCGTCAATGTGCATAACCCACGCGGGGTGTTCTAGAGCTATATCATCTTTCTCTAACTCTCTGAAACTTGTTTCAACAATGAAATCAGCTAAAGCTTGCGCTTTGATTGCGGATCGCGGTCTATAGACTACGTCAAATTCAGTCATCTCAATCACCCATTTTGCGAGCCTCCCGGAGGTTGTTGGCTTACTCATGAAAGATGGGAGTGGTAAATCTGTCAATACCTCGATGGGGTGTGCGTGGAAATAAGGTCGGAGCTTACGAGCGGCTGTTATCAATGCGAGTACTGCTTTCTCAATGGGCGAATATCTGGTCTCAGCCGACAGAAGTGCTTTACTGATGAAATAGACTGGGACCCGCTGTTCTCTCACCAATACTGCGCTAACTGCACGCGTGCCTGCCGCGAGGTACAACTGCAAGCCTTCACCAGGCATTGGTGACGCAAGTGTTGGGAGTTTAGCGAGATGCTCTTTGAGGCTCATAAATGCCCTTTCACACTCCTCAGTCCATTCGAAGCTTTTCGGTTTCCTCAATATGTCAAAGAAAGGGAGGTTTCGCTCCGCGAGCTTGGCACAAAACCTCCTGAGGTAGTTAACCTTCCCTACAAACCTTTGGACGTCATGAGTGGATCTCAGCGGCTGTAGATCTATTACAGCTTGGACCTTGTCTGGATTGACCTCGATGTCGCGTGCACTGATCTGAAATCCCAGGAACTTGCCCTCGGTGACCCCGAAGACACATCTCGGGATTGAGGCTCTCTTCCTTGTTTCCTCTCACGACTCCTACTCCGGACGACGTTGGGAACTTTAGGCAGAAATGACAGATTGACACGACTGCTTCAAACTTGCACAGAGTCTCGCGTCCCAGTATCGCATTGTAGGAGGATGTTATCGGGATTACCACAAAATCTATTTTCTCTGATCTTCTTGACCCGGTCTCTCCACCCAGGATGAGATCTAGGGTAACGACGCCCAGGGTCCTCACTCTGTCACCTGCGAAACCCATCAGAGTGGTTTTAGTAGGCCTGAGTGTAGACTGATCAATCCCCATTTTCTCGAACGCGTCCCAGTATAGTATATCAGCCGAGCTCCCTGTGTCTACAAGAATCCTTTGCACAAGTTTGGTTCCAATCTGAGCATGGACGACTAGTGGGTCAGCGGCCTCGACGGCCCAGGTATCTACCTCCTTGTCGCTGAAGACAAGCGTGTAAGGCTCAGACTGCGGTCTCGCGATACTATAAACTGGCTTTCCCTGAGGTTTGAGCGCGTTGTTAATGAGCCTTTGCTCTCGTGTGCCTAGGGGATTGGGTTCATGGCGGCCTGCGATTGTACTTACATGGCCATCCAGGTGAGGGAAGTTCTGGTTTGGGTGGCGATTGGGACCCTGATTCTGGTTATTCCTCGCGGGGGTTTGCTACCTTATCTCATTCTGTGTTCTACTTCCTCCTCTACCTCCTACCCCCCTTTTCGGGTTGTCGCGACCTCCGTCACCAGCAGTTAAGACTTCTTGTTCTCTCGGGTGGTGAGGTCGCGACCTACATTCATCTGTAGGGTGAGTATCCACTCGGTGGTACTCACACCACGTTGCTGACTCATGGTGACCACGACCGCGATCCCCCCTCCTTTGATCCTCGCGACGGTTATCCTGTTCTGCTACAAAATTCTGCGAGTGAAACTGATTCTGGTCATGATTCTGGCCCCTGAACTGTTTCTGACCCTGACCCTGATCCTGAATCCGTAAACCGGGAACTCGCGAGTCGCTTTGTTCCTTTCCCTGACTACTTTGATGGCGCTTGTGACCCCAGTTCTGGCTCTCTCTCTTTTGACCCTGAGCAGACTTATTCTGATTGTTTCCTTTCGACGCGAAACCTGAGTGCGCTTCCACGTTAATCTTTGTATACGCTCTTTCGAGCATGCCCTGGTAGTCCAAATCTTTCTTGCGGTATAGGTATTGCTTGAAGGAGCTTCCATCTGTGAGACCGTCCAGGAACGCGACTCGGGCAGTTTTATCATGAAAATCTTCGGCTTCTAAGATCTTCTCCGAGAATCTCTTGACATAACCCTCTAGTGATTCGTTTGGTCCTTGTTTGACTCCCATTATTTCTTGCATAGTCACCTTTCTTTTCTTCGAGGATCCAAAGTGCAACAAGAAACTCTACTCTAGATCAGCGAAAGAACGGATGCTCCCTGACGGTTGGTTAAGCGTCCAGGTCATGGCGGGACCTGCGAGGGTGCTTGGGAAACCTTTGCACATTGTGGCTTCATCAGGGCACCTTGCGAGCATAGCATACTTGTAGCGTGTCAGGTGTTCGTTGGGGTCTTCTTTGCCGTTGTATTCTTTGATGGTAGGGAATCTGAAATCAGATAGAAGGACTGACCTGACTATGTGGTCTGCGAAAGCGGTAGGACCGAACAAGGCTGACGGGTTAGCGATCGGATAGGCCTCGTGAGCTTGTCGCGGACGGGTTGCCTGGTTGTAATAAGGTTCCCCCTCATATTGGTAGCGAGAAGGTCCTCGCTCGGCACGAATCCCACATCCCCTTGCTTCGGTTCTTCCCCTGTAAGATTGGTTCTCTGTGTAGCTCGCGGGGGCCTGATTCAAATCAAACCTACTAGGGTGACAAGTCTTCTCGCGTCCCGCGTCTCTGTTCCTACGCGATATTGAGATTCTGTCGTCGGGTACGTGCTCAGCACTCTCCTCAGCGACAGGTTGCTCTCGTTCACCCTGATTCTGCTCTTGCTCGCGGGCCTCAGCCCTTCGTCGCTCTTGGTTTTGACCCCTGCCCATGCCTTGTCCCAACGTCTGAAGGAATGCACGATATTGAACCAGTGCGGGTCCTACCAGAACAATCTCTTCCTCATTTACATGCGGAAGGGGTGCCCGCAAGCTATTTACCTCTTGTTGTGTTCTCGTCTGGAGAGGGGTGTTGTCACTTCCCTCACCACCAGTATTCATCCTCTCTTGTTGGCTAAGTATCAGAAATACGTGAATAACTGTAGTAAACCTTACTTGTGCGAGGAAGTCCCCATGGTCGGCGCCAGTGTTGGAGTACAGAAAATGCAGTATCGCGACACAACACCTCGCGAGTCTGGACATACAACTTGTATATAGTATTTCACCTCGTCTTCTCTCTAAAGACCAACTTTGTTCTTGACACCTGTTGTATCAGCGCAAACAAACCAGGAGGGGGTGGCTCCGGATTTAGCTCTCCGACGTTCAAATCAGCAAACGTGCAAATAAGCAACCAGGGGCTACACAATTTGACACAAGAGCAAGAGAGGATAGGAAGAAGTAAAGTAATGAAAAGGAGAACTCAAAATGTCATTTAAAACGTTTCAAGTTCTACGCTATAAGTACCCGAATGGCCTTAGAAATTACTCATTTCAACATCAAAAGCTCGATAGCAACTCCGGGAGTTATAACCCAAACGCTGATTGTCCAAACGCCTCAAGGAGAAGGTCGTTTAGGAAGAATTGAAGCTTTGGCTCGCTTCTGTGTTTTCTTACTCTCTAGAGGAAGAAGAAAGGAGAGTTTATCCAGTAATGAGGCTCTACCCTTATCTCAGGACGGGGTTACGCTTTTATACTCTCACCAGGGCCCACGCGAGTCAATTACCAATTTGCCCCTCCGATATCTAATCTCGTCGGATCCTCTTTCTGGGCTTCGTATGCTCATGGGCCGCTTTCGTTCTTCTGGGCTGACTTCATGGGCCGTCCCGGCTCGCGTTCTATGGGCCTAACTCGATTCCCTTTGGGCTTCGCGAGCCCATCGAGAACCGGCTCGAACAAGTACGTGATACATCTAATTAAATAGTTTTAATATCCGAAATGTCAAAGCCTTGTTAGTTAGTACTCCGTACGTATAACAACTAGAATAATAAAATATCGACCGTTATTTAGTTATTGTTTAACTATATGTGCTACCGTTGGAAGTTAGATACTCCGTATGATGTATGATAAATTGATCGGTAATAAACAAAAATATCAGCTTTCAGTCAGTGTCTGCACAAATGGTATATATATGTCTAGTAGTATACATATAGGCATAAAACAATTAAGTAGTTGAGTATGACAAATCTATGACTAACTTCAGCAAAACTTTTGTTATTAATTTCATAATATAAGGTCACTTGTTTTTTTTTTGTTACAAAAATAGTAGTTCTTGTTAATTGGGTCATCAATACGCGTTCTCGAGTGAGCCGTGTTCAATTTTTTTACTGACTTTTGAACCCCTCTCTTTCAAAGTCTCCATCAGGATTGTTAACATCCCAAAATATGTTTATTTTTAGTATAAAGACTATAAAATTTAACGGATCATTATCATAGTGACAATGAAAGTAGATATATCCCGTCCAAGTTCAAGACGAGTATAAAGACTATAAAATTTAACGGATCATTATCATAGTGACAATGAAAGTAGATATATCCCGTCCAAGTTCAAGACGCGTACAAATTTAAGTGTAGTATTCAAGTGCAGAATTTATGCTTTGTTGTTTAAAAGCCTAGCATATATCGACAGTACGTACGTATAGGCTCCAAATTGTGCTTTGGAAAAAAAAAACTTCATATCAATATAGCTAAGGCCACAACATTCTTGATCTCTAAGATTCACATCTTTTCATAATTTGAATTCTGTGAAAACATGCATGAAGAATTGAAGATACAAAATTCACAAGGACTTTTTTAGTGGCTTGTGCATTGATTTAAGAACACGCTTTATGAAGAATTAGATTTGGGTCACCGCAAATAAAACCTAAATGCAAGCCTGAATTTGGCTTTTTAAAGGTGAATATGACAGATGAAAAGTTGAAAACATAATAATGGGATATCAACATTTATTTGAGTCATCCAAGATTATCAAGCTAGGGTGGATATTAAGAAATCAAGTTCCTAGCTCTATGACTATTTTATATTAAGAGCAAATTTAATACTAAAAAAAATTCAATTCTACTACGTGCAATAATACTAGCATCTGAACATCCTTCCTCGTATCATTAACATAGCCACCAAACACAACATTTGTCCTCATCATCATCAAAAACTTCCTCGTATCATTAACATAGCCACCAAACACAACATTTGTCCTCATCATCATCAAAAACGTGTAACTAGATTTAGAAAAAGTAAGGCTGATTTTTTACTTTTTCCTTACTACCTCTCTCCCATTTTATTAGTCCCATTTCAATCAGGCACATATGCCGAGACATATTTTGCATCGTTAATATATCTAGTTATATGTTAATAAAAATTATAATTTTTTAATATTGTTAAAGTACTCATTAAGACGAATCAAACAAAACTCCACATGGCTATGTTTTTTCTTATATATTAGGAGAAATCTACAAGATTCTCTCGATTTGTAAATAGTATCACGAAAAGAAATGGGACTAACATTATGGGACGGAGGGAGTAGTATTTAGAGTTAGTTGTATTATTTATTAAATTTTATTTAAAATTATAATATTATATTAATAATTTTTATATTTCATATAATATGGGTTGGGCAGGGCCGGCCCTGTTGGGCAAAATCTCTTACCCGTGTACTCCCAAATTTTAGGGCGGGCTGGGAGGGCCGGACGGGCCAGATTTCCAATAATATGTGGCCCGGAGCCCGAATCAGTCTGGATCTTAGATTTTTAAAATAAATTATAAAAATTTAAACAAATTTATTAAACAATATTTATAATTTATATATCATATAATAATTTTTATATTAAAAAACCGGATCGACCCAGACCGAACCAGATTTTGTACCGGATCCGGTTTTTTCTCATCCCTAGTCAGTGGTACAACCAGTCCTCTTATCGCGGTGCTAAACCAAATTGTTGCGCTATAACTACTCACAGATTCCGCCGTACCATGGCAACATTGCCACTTTTGGTTCCCACCCAAACTGAACGAACAGTTGGATGGAAGCAAAGGCAATCATAACGTATGACCCTTGATCAGTGCCATTGAGGAAGATGATTGCCCTAAAAGTGGCAATAGTGCCATGGTATGGTAGAATGAAAATCAAAGATCTTTGTCAACTACTTGTATTGTATTATTGGTTTCAGATACATGCATGTCAATTATAGTTGACACTAAAGAATGAGTCACAATAACAAGAACAATGAGCTAATAGCAAAAAACTAGGCAAATTATTTGTTACAGCAAAAACCCAGTTCATTGCAAGAGATTAGGAGAGTTGAAGAAGAGTACCATCTAATCCTCACGCCATCTGTGTCGACAGTCTTTATTCAAGCACTCGTAGAATATTGTCATTGGCTCGTCAGCTGATCTTATTTGCAATTGTTGGTACGAAGCTTTTCCATGACCACATTTTGGACATGAAGCTGTGAGGAGAAGCAAAGGAACATACATAAAAGGCTTAGTGAAAATTACAGAATCTACTTGTAATAAAGAAAGGATTACAAGTTAACAAATGTTAGAACTGATCCATTGCAGTTAAAAAGTAGATTTATCAGGAAACTGAGAGATCTGACTGACCACCTTCAAATGCTAGTAAGTGGACACTAAAATAAGCCAAGTATAAAAGACATTATAACAAGAACATATACACCTCAATAGGAGAATACAAAGCAGGGAAACAATAGATCAAGCCATCAGCAAATGCTTAGCAACTATGATACAAGTATAAAGTACACTTAAAAGATCATAACAGAAGATGAATTGCACTGTACAAGATCACCTATGGAGGAAATAAATTGACAGTTTTTAAAGGCGCACCTTTCATAGGCCAGGCACAATTTTTTATCAAAAACTTCATAGATTAAATCTAAATGAAATCAGAATATACAGCTAAAACATGCCATAACTGAAAAGTCCTTATATACCACTAAAAATTATTTATCATAAAAGCCTTTTAAAACTAGCCCTAACAAATATAGTGATGTTCTTTGAACACACATTCTTGAAGTGCTGTTCAATAGGAGCATTAACAATTTGGTTTTAGACAACTCCATTCATCTTCATGTTGCATATATGACTACATGATGAGTATCAATAAAGTGAACAAGACCCCATTTTTCCTAACTACAGAATTATTAAATAAAAAATCCAACACAAAACCAATCGAATTCAGTAATATCATACCTTCTGTAATTGGCCCAACTTCCTTCTTCTGTGCAACAGTCATGGGCTCCGCCTCCTTCTTAGCAAGCTGCACACCTCTCTTTATCTTAACCTGTAGTAGAAAGAAACAATTATAACTCAATCATCAAAACTATGCAAGAAAACAAGCTAATGAATGTCTAAATAAATACAAAGAATATACCTTATGCTCTAGATGACACACATAAGGACATGATCTGCAGAAGAATTTTGCTAGCTTACCCTCACGGCTCATGTCATACTGAACTATATTCCCACAAGTAGGGCAGAACTCCATTCTTCAATAATCAATAGACAAGATCTCCTTATGCACCAGACCAGACTAAATGTGGCATATCACAAAGAAGCTAGAATTAACACTAACATCTAACTAAATTTCAGGTTATTTACAAATTTCAAATCTTTTATAGCATCAACAACAGAAATTTGAGACTTTAAAATCGCAAGGAACCCATATTCGATCTTACCTTGTGAGGCCCGCGTGAGAGAGAAGTCGTTCAGTTCCCGCAGGCGTCTCTTCAACCGCTGTCGATCGGTTGGAGAACAGAAGGGAAAAAGTCTGTCGTTCAAAGCCAGTCTAGGTTGAACCGTTGAAGGGGACGACTTGTTTCGGTAGATTTGATGTGCAGCCCAGAACAAATATTGGGCTTTTATGGCCCACGAGAAATGAAAGAACTGGACCTATGGCCAATTTCATGATTAAACAGCCTTTTTAAAATTTACGGAAAAAAGTTTATAATCATGTACAATCATCCATCCTTATCTAATTACTACTCCTCCGTCCCTTTTGTATGTTCTCATTTCCCATTTTTGGTGTTCCAATTTGATGTTTTCATTTCCATTTTTAACCACAAATCTCTATCAATATACCCTCATCAAAACTCATTAATTTCCCTCAAAACCACAACAATCCAAAATACACTTTAATTTTTCTCTCTCCCATTATTTTATCACTCAATCTTAACTCTTTAATTTCTCATCTCTCACCATTCTCTCATCTCAATACACACTCTCTCCTATTTTCATCTCTCTCTCTCCTCTCCTTAATTCTCGTGCAAAGAAGGAAAATGAGAACATAATTAAGGGACGGATGGAGTACATAGCAATGTTAAAGGCCACAAAAAGGGAATTTGAAGATCTGGCCACTATCCGGTGGACCCTATGGTTCTACAGAAATAAACAAAATTTTGACATAGTGGAGCATAATCAACTACCCAACATTCACCATTTTATTAAAAACCAAATAAAAGACTGGAAACTTGCAAAAATGGATATTGAAGTTGACCCTCCTACTCCTAAGCTTACTAGAAGGAAGAGAAAAGCAATAAGATGGGTCAAACCAAAGCAAAACTTCTATAAAATCAATGTTGATGTTGTCTGCCCTCTAGCTGGACCAGCCTCGTATGGTATTATCATTCGAAATGAACAAGGAAGACCAATTAAAATGACGAACAGACCTTTAGGTACCGTTTCATCAATCATGGTTGAGGCTCTTGCGATGCGTTATGGCATTAAGGAGGCTATTCGGCTGGGTCTCACGCATGTTGAGATCGAAGACGGTAATCTTCGCCTTATTAATGTCATAAACGGCGTTTGGGACTGCCCATGGGAAATAGACTTGATCATGACTGATATCTTAATGGATTTTTCGCTCATTTGCGAAACATCGAGTATCCCATATTTTTCGGGAGACTAATGGTGCGGCTGACCTTATAGCTAAAATGTATCATTTAATACCCCATCCTGATTTTGCAGCCTATTCAGATCTTTCTGATCTCATCCTTCGGGATGCTCTAGGGCGGTATCATTCTCGCTAGATGTCCGTGCCCCCTAAACACTTTCCTCATCAAAAAAAATAAATAGCAATGTTTAAAATATTGAGACGAAGATTAATGTTTATGGACATCAACATAACAAATATTATGTTTTTGGACATCAATATAACAAATATGATGACATGTTTTATATCACTGAAACGGACGTGTGAGATTAAATTTTCATTAAACATCGAATAATACACGTTTAATTCGCCCACTTTGAATTTCTTTCTCATTGTTAAGGGATGTTTTTTATATGTTCATGGAGTTTGTTTTCAAACGCTTACTATTGCTTTGACCATTTTCGTTGTGTACATGTTATGACCATTTGTTCTGAATCATAAACATTTGTTTAAAAAGCCATGTTATCTCTGTTATATATTGGTAGTAGCCTTAAGAGGAGAAAGAAGATTAATGTTGCATGTTCATTGTTGTTAATTACTTTTACTTTCCAATCATGCTCCTGTTTTTCTAACATGGATGGTGATAATTCGTTACTAGTTACATCACAATGTGAGGTTGTCATCGATGATTTCCTTAAACTTCTATGTGGTGATTCTAAGTAGAGGTTTTCCAATTTAGCTCACAAGGATGACACTCGACTCATTAAGCTGTATCTGTAAACCACCTCTCTCAGTGTAATGGTTAAATGGTTGTGCGTATAATACTACTTAAAACCCAATGACAATCAGTCGATTAATTTGTGACTCATTAAGCTGTATCTGTAAACCACCTCTCTATATGCTTCGTCCTCTCGTGAAATACAAGATTTTTAGCAATATGAATTGCGGATTTGTTATCACAATGTAGAGTGACTGGTGTGAGGGAAGAAACACCCAGTTCACCAAGAAAACCCACGAGCCATGTCACTTCAGAGGCAGCATGGGACATGGCTCTGTACTCTGCCTCATAGGAACTCCTTGAAACAGTGGCATGCTTTTTAGAGCGCCAACAAATGGGATTGGGACCAAATAAGAGGACATATCCAGTCACTGATCGCCTTGTCATTGGGCAAGAGGCCCAATCTGAATCAGAGAAAGCTTGTAAAGTGAGAGCATCACCAGCTTGAAAGAGTATCCCATAAGAGATGGTTCCCTGAATATAGCTCAGGACATGAGTGAGGGCGTGAAGATGAGACTCCCTGGGAGCTTGGAGAAATTGACTCAAAGTCTGGACCACAAAAGAGAGATTTGGTCGTGTGTTAGTCAAGTAGTTTAACTTGCCTACAAGACTCCTATAATGAACAGGATCCTTAAGAAGATCACTGGAGTCTTCATCTGATAGCTTGTAGTTTAAGGGAAGAGGTGTGACACAAGAAGAAACAACCCCTATGTTAGCATCTTGCAACAACTCAGATGCAAACTTTCTCTGAGTTAATAACAAGCTATCTTTGAGATAGATCACTTCCATACCCAGAAAATAGTTGAGCCGCCCCAAGTCCTTGATACTGAATAAGGAATGGAGGGTGGTCTTGAGGTGTTGTATCATATGCTCATTAGTCCATGTGACTAAAATATCATCCACATAGACTGCAACAAGCACCACATCATTGCCAGATGTCTGAAGAAACAGGGAAGAATCAAACTTCAACTACACAAAATCAATACCCTTGAGAGTGGAAGTCAACTTATGATACCATTGCCTAGAGGCTTGCTTAAGGCCATATAAGGACTTGCGAAGGCGACAAACATGATGTAAGGGATTGGAGATACCCTCAGGCATGGTCATATATACCTCCTCTACTAAATCACCATGGAGGAAGGCATTGTTCACATCCAACTGAAATACATTCCAGCCTTTTGTGACAGTCAAAGCTAACAAAGTTCTAATGGTGGTCATGCGCACAACTGGTGAAAAAGTCTCCTCATAATCCACACCATATTTCTGTGTATATCCCTTATCCACCAGGCGTGCTTTGAACCTCTCAATAGTCCCATCAGACTTGAGCTTAACCTTATAAACCCATCGGCAACCAATGGTCTTTTTGGCTGCTGGCAAAGGAACAGATTCCCAAGTGTTATTATTCTGTAAGGCTTGTATTTCTTTCTGCATAGCCTCTACCCACTGTGGATGCTTGGAGGCTTCCAAATAAGTTTTGGGCTCAACAACAGATAACTGATCAAAAGCAATGTTAGCAAAAGAACTTGCAAGAGAGGAGACAAAACCAGAAATCAGTGGGAATTGATCAACTGGTAAGGAACAATTGCACACAAAATCATGCAAATTAGATGGTGCTTGACGTGTCCTTGTGGACTGTCTAATTGGTGCAGCTGGAGGAGATGAGACATCAATATCATTAAGAGTTGGTGAAACAATCTCAGGAGGTGTTAGTGTGGGCCCTGAAACACTTTCAGATGTAGTATTCACATTACTCTCCCCATTTTGAGTATGTGGATACACAACAGGAAGAGGAGGTCCTGAAGTTTCATGCAATTTATGTAGTTGTAAAGGAAAAATCATTTCATGGAAAATGATATCTCTTGTAATGATAACTTTGCTTGTATCTAGAATAAGAACCTTGTATCCTTTGACACCAGATGGATAACCAAGAAATAAACAAGGTTGACTTCTTGGATCAAATTTCTTCCTGTGTGCGTGCAAAGTTCTAGCAAAGCAAAGACACCCAAAGGGTTTCAGATTGTCATAAACTGGTATGGTGTTGTATAACACCTCAAAAGGTGTCTTGAAATTCAGAGAAGATAAAGAATATATGTTGATCAAACAAGTAGCATGTAAAACAGACTCACCCCAGTAGGTGTGTGGCAGTCTAGATTGAAAAAGCAAAGCTCTGGCTGTCTCTAACAAATGTTGATGTTTTCTCTCTACAACACCATTCTGTTGTGGTGTGGCCACACAAGTAAGTTGGTGAAGTATACCTTTTCTGTCATAAAACTCTCTAGCTGAATGACTGCAGAATTCTCCCCCATTATCTGTTCTTATGACCTTAACAGCTACATCAAATTGCTTCTCAACATAAGCAACAAAAGCTTGCAGAACTGGAAAGGCATTACTCTTATGTGACAACAAATGTGTCCAGGTAGTTCTGGTATAATCATCCACCACAGTCAAGAAAAATCTATAGCCATTATATGTAGTAATAGAGTAAGGACCCCAAATATCAACATGAATCATTTGAAAAGCATATGTGCTCTTAATAGAGCTTATAGGGAAAGGTCCCCTTTGATGTCTAGCTTGAGGGCAAATACTACAGACAGGAATTTTAGAAGAGTCAAAGCTCTTTACAAAGGATAGCCTATGCATTTGGCTATAAGGTACGTGTCCTAGTCTTAGGTGCCAAAGCTCTAAGTCCTTATTACAAAAGTTAGAAATAGGTTGAACCACATCTCTTGTATGTCCCGTGTTTAGTCCCGTGTTTGTGTGAAAGGTGGTGAGATAAAGCCCCTTTTGTTGCTCACCAAGAACCTGAGATGTGTTCATTGAAAGGTCCTGAACAATAAAACAATGAGAGGGTGTGAAAAGAAGGTTGATACTAAGGTCTTTTGTGAGGTGTGAAGCAGAAAGCAAGTTAAAGGCAAACTCAGGAACATGTAGTACATTTTGAATGACAAATTTGTCATGTAAACACACTTTCCCTACATGTTTAATCTCTCTCTGGCTTCCATCAGGCATAGTGATAAATTCTGGATTAAGAAGAGCCTCATAACTATGAAATAATGACAGGTGTGGAGTAATATGATGAGTGGCTCCAATATCAATCACCCAGCTATATATGAATTGATACTTGCAACAAAACTGAAGTTCATACCTGCCATCACACTAGCCTTATTGGCCATAGCTTCTGAGATATCAGTCTTGCTAAGAAGAGCAATCAACATGTTATACTCATCTCTGGTAAGAAGTTGAAGAGGAACCAGGAGAATCACATTGTGATTCATCTCTCCCTGTGGATCCATTGACATTGAAAGCAGAACCTCTCTGTTGATCTTTCTGTCCAGTATTAGATCTTTCCATGTCATTCCTAGGAGGATATCCATGAATTTTGAAGCATTTGTCAATACTGTGTCCTGGAATCTTACAATTGTCACAAAAATACATGGATCTCCTGTCATTTCCTCTACCTCCTCCTCTAGAATTAAACTGTCCTCCTCTAGATGAATTAGATCCACCTCTACCATTGCCTGAACTAGTTCTCTGATAACTATTCAAAGCAGTAGTGCCATCACCATATTGTTACATCGCTCCCACTGCGAATACAAAGGAGAAGATGGACTCGGCTTCTCATATCTTCCTCTGACAAAATTCAATTTGTTCTTAGCTCCAAGAGAAACCTCTACAGATCTCTTCCAATGAAAGTAATTCCTATCTGTGAGCTTCTGCGTTGTTAAGATATGATGAGGATGATCGGAATGATGCAAGTATAGCACATGACTTGGATCCAGAGAATTGGATTGGGAGGAGGTTTGAGATTCGTCTACTGTCGGCATCTCAGAAGCAAAAATGCTAGATCTAGCGCAAGAATATAACGATCAATCAATTCTGCTACAGAAGCTCTGATACCATAACAGAATTGATGAATCTGTGTAAACTGAAAACAAGAACAATCAATCGAATCAAGGAGATGAAGATTGATTGTAATGAGAATGAGAGAAAATCAGGTTTTGGGGGAATCCATGGAGGACTCCTTTATTTGGATCTTCATATTGATTATTGTGAATGAAGCATTAGCTTCTTATTACAACACATAAAGCTCTTATATAGCAGTGCAAAAATAAAGAAGCAAGGAAATAACAATTTTTCCGCCAAAACAAACTAATCTGGTTCTCTAATCGATTTGCAACAACACAAGGTTACATTGCATAACAGAGACCGATATATGGAGTGTTTTGCCGATGTCTCGAGTTAGAGAGTTTTTTTGGACCCTGATCTCAAATTTTTCGTGTTTTATCTAGTGTCATTAATTAGTGTTATCCCATGTCTTTCTTCTTTACTCGAGTATAAGGATGGTAGTTGCCTAATTGGTCAACCAACTTGGAAGAAATCCCAATAATCCCAATAGTTTAATGTTTATAGAGATACTATCAATCCAGCCAAATTTCCCATGCTTTCTTATGTCTCAGTTAACCAATTACTCCCTCCGTCCCAATTTGATAGTCCCATTTGATTTTGTGATACTATTTACGAACCGAGAGAATCTTGTAGATTTATTCCAATATATAAAAAAGAACATAGTCGTGTGGGGTCTTATTTGATTCATCTTAATGAGTACTTTAACAATATTAAAAAAGTATAATTTTTAGTAACATATAATTAGAGATATTAACGATACAAAACGTGTCTCGACATATGTGTCGGAATCTAACGAGACTATCAAAATGGCACAGAGTTAGTATAAATTGGCCGTTTAACCCCACACCCATTTTTTTATAACTGGCACCCGTCTTGGGCGCATTTCGGGTGCGTCCAAATTTTTTTTTTTTAACCGGGTCATTCTTGGGCGCATCCTGGGTGAGCCCAAGAAAAAAAATTTTTTTTTTTTTTTTTTGCCATCAAAAGTTTAAAAAACCCGGTTTAAGTTGGACGCATCTGGATGCGCCCAAAACTGAACCGGGTTTTTTTAAAAACATTTTGGACGCATTCGGATTGCGCCCAAGGCGGGTGCCAGTTATAAAAAAGTGAGTGCGGGGTTTTTGCCCGTATAAATTAGAATGACATGCCGACATCATCCGGTAACCGCGCAAGAAACCCAACTCATTCACTTCAAAGTCAAAACAACCCATTACCCATCATATCATTTCATCACACATTCAAGTATTCAACCCCCTTGACATCTCCCAGGCTCTATTTGCAGGAGAGAGCGTACAAAAAAGGAGCAACTACAAAAAGAATCAGGAGAAAAAGAAGAAAAAATGGGGGGCGAATGCTTATAGCATATTTCCCCTCCTTTCTGGTCCCAAAAGCTACCATTTTTTGGTGTGTGCCCCTCTCTAAAGTCAAAATATCATCTTCTTCTTGATCCAGCGCTGAAAAGAATTACTCCGTACTTCTTCAGAGAGGGGAATAAGAAAAGCACACGAATTGTATGTGAGAAAGGGAGATGCTAAATTGGGAGCTGAAGCATTGCTGCAATCATGACCAAGTTGTGTTCTTGATCACCACTGCTGTCTGTTCTGTTTGTATACTTGCGGTAAATATTTTTTTAAGTAGTATCTAATGATTTTTTTTAGCTGTCAGAGCTCTTTTGATATATTTGTTGAGAATTTGATAGATAGAAGGCATAGTTTTAATAATTTGATACTCTTGTGCAAATTTAAATTAGGGTTACACAAGTTTCTGATTGGTGAGATGTCCTTACTCCTTACAATCTTGTGATTCTGTTTATGCAATTTGGGTTATCTACTTTTTGTGGTGTTGAATGCAGTTATGGAGAACCAAGTTGTTGATGCCATTCAAGCTAGTTACAGTTTTCCTCCATGAAGCTAGTCATGCTGTTGCTTGTAAACTCACTTGTGGTCATGTAAGTTGACAGTATTCATATCAAGGAGTATAAGGATTTTCATATCTATGTTTGATTCAATGTTACATTTAAGTTTAACCTCGGAATCAATAAAAAAAAGTTGTTGAAAATGCAGCTGCTTATCAACTTGTTACTCAAAATTGAAAATGGTATTGTGTTTATAGAGCAAACTAACTGACATCACCCTGTAGGTGTCTACTTGCATTGGTATTTCTTAGGATTTCTGTTAATCTACAAGTTCTTGATGATGTATGGGTTTGGTTTCAGATTTGAAGCTAAATTGTCCCTCCTCTTTTTTTGAAACTTCATTGATTTTGGACATATGCTCCTAATCAACCTGGGTATAAATTCTGACTTCCTTTTGCGGTTGAGACTACTTATGTGTTTAATATATCAGTATATTGATATCTTTAGGCAAGATAACACAATTAGAAATATTCTTAATATAGCTTTCCTTACATTACTCATGCAATCAGTTTGCAATAGATATTTCTAGCAAAATGTAGATTTATAAGCACTATCTACTACTATTTGCTTACCCCTTAATACATAAATAAACAATGTTGTTGCAAGCACCATTTCTGCTCTCAATGTTATGTGAACCAGATTGCTCAGCTGAACGAAGTAAACCTATATTTATAAAATCCACAGTTCCACACTAAATAACCATGACTCTGTACAGGTAGAAGGGATCCAAGTACACGCTGATGAAGGAGGAATGACACAGACACGTGGCGGTGTTTATTGGTTTATACTGCCAGCAGGATGTAATGTGAATCTACTTCCCTGATATCTGCTTTGAATTTTTTTTTTTTTCCCTTGATCTTAATTTTTCTCTCAAAATACATGCTTTGGACAAAACACTTTCCTTGAGTACAGTCTTCATCTTCTTTTTCTAACTGCTTGTTCAAAGCTAAAGATTTGAACTTTATCTCCCTGCAGATCTTGGTTCATCATTTTGGGGAATGGTTCTAATACTTGCATCCACAAATCTTATTGCTGCCAGGGTAGCTGCTGGGTGCTTTGCCCTTGCATTAATTGTGGTACTTTTTATCGCTAAAAATGTAAGTCATCCCTTGAATATCTTGCAGCAAGTTTGGTTTAAAAATATAATGCATGTTATTTAACTGTACAAGAAAGACAAAAAGTTCTCTCAAAGAAGTTATCACATCTGCACATGTTAAATCTCTGTCAGTTGCAAACACTGGCGTAATTCTGTTAGAACATGTGTATTTGAGTAACAAAAAACATGCCAATTTTTTTCACTGTATCAAGTGTTTGTTTTGGTTCTTAATTGCAATTTTTTTTATTGAACAGTGGACACTCCGGGGCCTTTGTATAGGTATGACTTATGAGCCTTCAGTCGGTCAAAAGTACACACAAAAAAAGAAGTTCACTCTAAGGCCTTATTGAAGAAGCCTTATAACATATTATATATTGTATTTAGGTTTACTTGTTTTCATTGCTGTAATTTGGACTCTGCAAGAAACAACAAAATACGGCATTCTTCGTTACTTCATCATGTTCATAGGTAAATTTCCTTAATACTCATATCCGTTGCAGTAACATAACTGGATGAATGATTTGTCATTAACTCCCTTTTTTCGCCCTCTGCAGGTGTAATGAATAGCTTGTTTTCAGTATACGGTAGGCCTCAGAAAGTGAACACCTTTAAAACTCTTTCTAAAGATTAATAGGCGGTAAACACAATTTTCTTTCGAATGACAAGCAAATCAAGTTGGTGCAGATATATACGGTGATTTGATCTCTCGGAGAGAACACACAAGTGATGCTGAGAAGTTTGCAGAGGAATGTGGCTTGTGCAGCGGCGTTGGATGGGGCATCATTTGGTACATTGTTTCTTACAAACACTCTTCTTTCTTCTTTATTTGTTGCTGATTTGATATAAAAAAATATCACCCATACTTATATCTTATTACTGATACCGATAATGGATTCCTCAACTATAAAGTTGTTTAATTGTTATTTTACGTCGTTCAGGGGAATGATTTCACTATTGTTTCTTAGCACGTCAGTGTATCTGGGCCTTGTGATACTCTCTATTACAGGCTGAGCTACTCTTGCAGGAATTTGATGGAGTATGATTAAATGTGTGTAAGGTATAGTTTTATTCATATTCAGTAGCAAACATTTTAGGGACATGTCTGTCCAATTGAAGGATTCTGTGACAATAACAAATATAGAACATTTGGTACTGGGAATTGAACAGAAAAGAATTTCACATGATCAATGCAGTTGTGTCTCTCGGTGTATCTATGATAGTTACTGGTCATGTTCCATGTTTGATTGTAAATAAGATTGGTGTTCTGGATTAATTGCTATCTGACATTGCATGTGTTTCATGCTCATGTGAACAAAGTTATGAGGAAAGAGATACTTCGGTGTTCATGAACAACCGGATCATTATCATTTGCTATAAGATTCTAACTAAGAACGCATTTAAATTTAATTTAGATTTTTCGACTAAATGTAAGCTTCAGTCATGTAAAAGGTAACAATTAGAAAAAGGCGAAGCTGTCAAAATTTCAGCATGCTATCACATTCATTCATTGTACAAAACACCACAGTTAGCACAAAAGTTTACACAAAAGTTTGTAAAAATGTCAAATTACAAAGAGGAGAGAGGATCCGGTAATCTTACTGTACGAAATGCGAACTGTGAAAATTATTAACTTATATGTGAACCTTATCACATATAAGGTTTCTATTAACTTCATATGTGAATCTTAATTGTTGATAGTTAAGGTTCTCATATAAGATAGTAATGTTCACACTTTACAGTTTATATATAAAATAATAATGTTCACAGTTCACAATTAAGGTGAGTTCGGATTTCAAACCGTAAGATATGTTCTTACCGAAAATCCCCTATTAACTTTGTGTTTGTTATAGTTTTGAAAAGGTAGAAAAAGAAGGAAATTAGAGTCCTATCTTAAATCGTTCTCATGGGCAATAGTTTTTCAATTATAAAAAGAATCTTAATCTAGTTTGATAAGTTGACAATAAATTGAAGCGGATGATTTATATGAGTCAATTTTTTTTTTGAGTCGGAATTTTTTAAACATTACGGCGTAACATTTTAAATTTTTTATATTCTTTTAAAAACACCACGACGTAGCGTTTTAAATTTCTACTAAAAAAATTAAAAAATCGGCTAAAAATCAAAAGTCAATTGAATAGAGGAATTTGCACAATCACACATAATGCTCAAAGTAATATTTTAAAAAAATAATCCAAAATGACCCCACATATCTACATGAGTGCCCAAAAATCTAAAAAGTCATAGCCTTTACGGGTGAGGATTTCGGTGGTGACAAGGTAGACTTTATTTGGAAGCAGAGTTTGGACTATGTGAAGACTTGGGCATGCAGGAGCTCTCAGTTTCCCAAACCTGTCAAGCATATTGCGCAGATTAGTTGGACGCCTCATCCGGTGCAATGGATTAAATTGAATACTGATGGTTCTTTGGTGGATGGGCGGGCGGCCGCTGCGGGTGTTCTCCGGGACCATGATGGGGCCTGACTTGCCGGTTTCATCCAAAATATCGGCTCATGTTCTGTTCCAATGGCGGAGCTTTGGGGTATTGTCTCTGGTTTGAACTTCGCTTGGAACAAGGGTTACAGGAGGGTTTGTCTCGAAACAGATTCGCGCTTGGCGGTTTTGTTACTCGGCAAACCTGTGGATTGTTGTCACCCTCTTTTCAGCCTCATCGCTAAGGCGAAGGGCTTCTTACGTAGGGATTGGGAGATTCAATTCCGTCATGTGTTCCGGGAAGCGAACAAGGTCGCCGACTTTCTCGCTACTTTTGCTTTTTCTTTTCCGCTTGGTGTTTTCGTTTTAGATTTTCCGCCCGATCGGGTGTCTTGTTTGTTGGAGGATGATGCTAGGGGTAGGCATGGCTCCCGGTCCGGTCCGGTTCCGGTCCTCCGGAATCCGGAACCGGAACCGGGAAAAACCGGTTCTACCGGTTCCGGTTTTGAACCGAAACCGGCCGGTTCAGTCCGGTTCAGGCTGAACCGGACCGGTTTTTTATTAAAAAAAATATAAAAAAATTATTTTTAAAAAAAAATTTAAAATTTTTTTAAAAAATAACCGGTTAACCGCCGGTTAAAAAAATTTAAAAAAATAAATAAAAAACCGGCGGTTAACCGCCGGTTCGAAAATCTTTTTTTCTTGAACCGGAACCGGACCGGGTCAAAACCGGTTCGAACCGGTTCCGGTTTTGACCCGGTCCGGTCCCGGTCCGGTTCCGGTCCGGTCGAGCCACCCCTAGCCAGGGGCAAGACTACGCCTCGCCTTTTGGCTCTGTAGTCCGTGTTTTCTATTGAAGTTCGAGAGCTTTTGCTCTCTCTTTTCTTTTTCTACCAAAAAAAAAAAAACCTTAAAATAAATCTAAATTTAATAAAGTTTTTTTTTTGGTGAAATAAAGTTACTAAAGTTCCGAAAAATAAAAAATCACAAAGTTTGGTCAGGGCTAAGTTGGTGGGCTGAACTTCGTTGAGCTTTTTTAATGGGCTCTGTTGGGCTGGATGTGACGAGTCAAATGGACCCGTTAGAAACGAAATGTAAAACCCTAATATGTAAGGGAACATATAAAAATCAAACGCAGCTGTGTTTCTTCATTCTCTCCTGGCCGCTCTCTGGAAATTCATCTATACAGAACAAAGCTTAATCCGAGACTTCAAAAATGTCGAAAGAGAAGAAGCTCTCCAACCCTATGCGCGAAATCAAGGTGCAGAAGCTTGTTCTTAACATTTCCGTCGGAGAAAGTGGAGATCGTCTTACTCGTGCATCCAAGGTATTTTTTTCTCTCTTCCGATTCGACCTTCTCTCTAATTTTGATTTCGTATCATTAGTTACGCCCTAATTAATCTATATTCCTTCTTGTTTCTACGTTTCATTTGGATTAGGTGTTGGAGCAACTCAGTGGACAAGCTCCAGTTTTCTCCAAAGGTAGTTTAAGTGTCCGGATTAGTTTATACAATGGATCAATGAACCAAAACAGAAATCTGATGAAAATTGCAATTTGTTTATACAGCTAGATACACTGTTAGGTCTTTCGGTATCAGGCGTAACGAGAAGATTGCTTGCTATGTGACTGTAAGAGGTGAGAAGGCAATGCAGCTTCTTGAGAGCGGCTTGAAGGTGAAGGAATACGAATTGTTGAGGCGTAACTTCAGTGACACTGGTTGCTTCGGATTCGGTATCCAGGAGCACATCGATCTCGGAATTAAGTATGTTCTTTCCCTTCATATTCATCTTTTGTCAATAGATATAAGTTAGATTTTTTGCAAATGGAATGTTAATAGCAGCTTAGTTTCTTATTTTGAGTTATCTATTTCTGTATGCAATTGTTCATCATTTTGCTTCGTGAGATGAAGTTGTACAACTAATATCTAGATACATTTTTGGTAGAACTGTACATGTAATGGTGAACCCTAGTCATATATTCCAATTTGTAATGTTCATTACCAATTTAGTAGCTGTTGAGAAATTTAGGTGGCAGTTTCTTTGACAAATTGTGGTATCTAAAGAGTAATTTATGCAATGACAATCTCCTTAGAACTTTATGTGCTATGGTGAACTAGTATCTTCATTATCAGTCTAGTAACTTTGGTGATGGTTTCTTTTACAAATTGTGGTATATGAAGAGAATTCATTCTTTTGAATTCTATTTCAGGTATGATCCTTCTACCGGTATCTACGGTATGGATTTCTTTGTTGTGTTGGAACGCCCAGGATACCGTGTTGCTCGTCGTCGTCGATGCAAGGCCAGAGTTGGGATTCAGCACAGGGTTACAAAGGATGATGCCATGAAGTGGTTCCAGATGAAGTATGAGGGAGTTATTCTCAACAAGTCCCAGAATATCTAAGCTAGAAATTTTCTGTTGGTTGTTGAGTTGTGGTGATCAAATTTTGAGCAATACTTGCTCTTTCTATCATAGACAGCAAGAAGTTGTATGAACCCTACTTAGTCCTTGTTTTTTGTTTTCTTTTTGGAGAATGAAACTTTTGATTCTGTCTTGTTATATGATTAGTGCTGAATTCGGTTTTGGTATTGCTGTTTCCTCCATCTCTGCATGGTTATCTTATGTCAAAATTTTGGAGAGATACCAAATTATATCAAACAGATTCTCGAGTGCATTGAGGATATAAACTTTAGAAAGAAACGCCATTAATCACATACAAATTGCATCAAATTTACAAATGACTGAATATCATAGACGAGTAAACTTTCGAGTCTATTGTAATTGCATCAGCTATCTTAATCCGAGTTTGCATCAGCTGAACACCTTTCTCTACCATGTACAGAAAAAAAGTTGGAAAGCTGTGCACTTGCATCAAAGGCTTCAGAGCAAACATAATTTCTTCCAATTGACTTGTTCATGGTTGGGCTCACATTTCCTGGACCTAGTTAACTAATGATCTGAGGCCCATAGTGTCAGATTCAATCAAACAACCTAACAGTCAGAATGTTTTGGATTTCATTTGATCTTATAAATGTTACCATAACCAAACAATATACTACAACTTGGAGACGAAGCTCTACTCGTCTAACACGGAACATTCAACTCAAGAACCCTACGCAAGAGGTTCTAAGCATCAATTAGAAGAAGAGAGATTTGAAAATGCGACAAAGATTAGAGATTCAAACGCACAACCTAATGATCACGTACATGATGCTTTTTGGCTAATCAGGAAGACTTGTCTACATAATTTCTTATTGGTAAACAAAAAAGACTCACAAGGTCTTTATTTATTTTTTTGAGTGGGATTCTTCATCCTCTTTTGACTTTGATGTAAATATATAGAAAATCCGTGTTATTATAGTGTAACCTATACGCTTATAATATCAAACTTAGCAAAAAAAAACAAATATAACTAGATGAGGCCATAGATTAGATGCTATGCACAAGCCTGCAATCTTTACTCCCATCGCCATCTTGGAAACTACAACTGCAATAGTGAAAATAATAAACATAATAAAAAATGAAATACCAACAAAAAAAAAAAAAAGGAATTATATAACTGGATATGAAATCTTAACATCCCACCTAAAATACAAAATTTTATATGATTCTCACTACGGAAAAATTAAATAGATATTATAACAGAGTTCCGCCATACTGTTCACTTTGCAATCATCCATTAGAAACAAGAGATCATTTATTGTTTGAATGCTTATATACTAACACACAAATTCAGAAATATGAGCGACTCAGGGGATCAAAGTATAATTTTTACATGCAAAATAATTTTGAAGATACCTTTTTACATACTATTCAAATGTATAAGAATGAAAAAAATAAAATAGAAATGCTCTCATTCTTATGGTATCAAATATTGCTACATAGAAATGTTATTATTTTTAGAAATGAAATTGTTGATAAAAATGATATAGCTCAAACTGATTGCACATATTCTTTAAACAATGGGATAATGGTTGCACAATCTTAAAAGCTCTAAAGCTAAAACCCAAAGAAACAGAAATAATAAACATAATAAAAAATGGATCTTGCTGACAACTAGCTAGAGCAGATCAAAGATTGGGATGGACAGAGTAAGAGAAACCACCATTTCAGTTCCTTTCTATAAATTCAAAATAAACAACTTTGTTTACAGTAACATCAACATACAGTAATCAAGAGTTCATTTTATTGGCAGCTAAAACTAAATATGGTTCAATTAACAAGCGTTACCCTCCTCCGTTTCATCAGGAACAGCGTTCAGATCAAAAATCATAACGCCGATATCCGCTCCTTCCTCCACTCTCTCCATCTTCGCTTCAGACGACCCGCCGTCAACTAACGGCAACGGTTTCACCTTCCCGTTATCTTTTCCGGCGCGATTAACGGTGCTGTGTATCCGCCTCAGCAAAGTGAAGAACTCTTCCACCTCCTCCTCGGACGGCGTCGGCCTGGTTGTTCCGATGGGCTTCTCCGGCGCCGATCTCTTCCTCTTCTTGTCGACTGCTGGAATATTGCCTGAAGGTTCCATTGAATTGATTGATTGATTGATTTTGGGGTGAGGGAATCGTATAATTGTGTGTTGGGTTGTTTCTGGTAAGGATCCACTTTGTATGATTATGATTCAGGAAGGAAGGAAGGCGGTGATAGCGCGTGAGATTGATATGGGAGGATATTTATGATGGGGTGTGACGTCAGCGGAGATTAGGGAGTTACGTAATTTAGAGTTTGGATGGTGACGTCACCATCCCGAACGATCCATCGTTCCGCCGCCTTAAACTAAGTCCTTTTAGCGTTTACGTATAGTTTCGAGTCTCGTTTTGTGTGATAAAGACCTTATTAGAACTTTATATGCCTAATAACACTAAGTTATATAATTTTTTCAAACATAATCAACAACGATGTTGTAGACTATACATATTGCGACTAAGTTAGAGAGTTATGACTAGTAAGATTTTTCCAAAGGGTGTGTTAGTTCAAAAGTAAGGGGTTTTGATTGAAAGTTACCCACATGGTTAAATATCCCTAATAATCATTGAAACCAAGTTTCATTCCATTCCGACATCGTTAGGGCATCGTTTCGCCAAATTGGGCCTTAAAGCCCCTTAAGGCCTTTTAGCGTTTAGATATAGTTTCGAGCCTCGTTTTGTGTGAACGAGACCTTATTGTAACTTTATATGACTAATACCACTAAGTTATATAATTTTGTCAAACATAATAAACAACGATGTTGTAGACTATACATATTGCGACTAAGTTAGAGAGTTATGACTAGTAATTTTTTTACAAAGGATGTGTTACTTCAAAAGTAAGGGGTTTTGATTGGGAGTTACCCGCATGGTTAAATATCCCTAATAAGCATTGAAACCAAGTTTCATTCCATTTCGACATCGTTTCGCCAAATTGGGCCTTAAAGCCGTGTGTTACATTAGAGGACTTCGTTTTTTAGTCTTTTGGAGGGGCAAACGATATCCGTTTTGGGTAAATTTTATATATACAGAATCGTATCGAAATGCTCTACATGATTATCAAAACAAATTTTGAAAAATATTTTTTTTTGCTCGCCTAACATAAGAGAGCAATGTTTTTAATTATTTTTTTAATGTTTTTTCCAAATTTTTGTTTGCAAAAAAACTAAATTATTGCACGCCTAATATTGCTCGCCTACATTAGGCGAGCAAGGTTTATAAAAAAACATTTCAAATCCAAGATTTTGTATTTTTTCTTTGAAAATTTGTATTTTTTTGTTAAAATGTGTTGCTCGCCTATATTAGGCGAACTAAAGTTGTGTACTTCCAGAATTTCACTTTTTTTCCTATTTTACCCTTGAATTTGGTTGCTCACCTAACTTAAGCGAGCTAAAGTTGTTCGTCTAAGTTAGGCGAGCTATTTGACGTGTAAATAGCGTCTGACACGCGTGGGAATAGTAGGACCCCTAATAAAGTGAGTCAAGCTTTGATTATTCTAATATGAAATCATAATTGTGTTTTCCTTTTCACTATTGTAGTTTTTTTTTTTTTTTTTTGGTTGTTGTTAACAGGCAAGAAGCGGGGTCTCATCCAAAGGATGACTACCCCTGACCATCTTCAGCGATGATCCTAAAGAACGGCTGGTACATCGGGTATAAAGGGTCAGCCAAAAGATGTGACCTAATACCATTTAAGTACGCAGTCGACAGACTAGAGTCAGGATTGCAATTCAGAATTGCTTTAATGAACTGGGGATTGACCTCAGGACAAGCTAGAAAGTCTCCTGCCTTATTAATTTCACGAAAACAATGAATAGTACGAACTCTGGTTATGGATTGTAGGTTTATAAGTGCATCATTAATAATGTTTTTTATTTCCCAAGGAACTTTCTAAGTGCGGTTTGCTGAATTAATAACTGTTAGGCTATCACCTTCAATAATAACATTCATTTCTCGTAATTTTATTGCTAATTTTATTGCCATGAGAAAAGTTGTCGCTTTTGTTTGCAGGGCTGAAGTAGCTTGACAATGTTTACTGTAAATATCTATGACATGTCCTTTACTATCTCGTGCAATACATGCTGCCAGAGAATAACAATCCTCTTTATATGACCCATCAAAATTTATTTTTATCCAATCTTTGGGGGATGACACAGATCTTATCTTTGATCTGCTCTAATTATCAGCACAAGACACTGAAATTGGAGCATTCAATCGGGTCGGTCAAGTCGAGTTCGTGTTCGATTATTTCAGATTCACGTTGAGAACAAATCCGATTAATTCGAATAACAAATCAATTCGGGTTTTGATAAGGTCAACTTTTCGAATTCGATCGTATTTTGAGAGCTCTAACTGAGATTTAATGACTAAGAATTAACATAGACGGTCAAGTCGGTTTGAAATCGGTCGTTTCAAATTCAGATTGAGAACCAATCAGGTTAATTCGGATTTTTGATCATATTTTAAGAGCTTTAACTAGGTTTGGATGACTGAGAATTAACATAGAAGTGCAATGAGAAATATTGAGTCATTTTGCATGTAGTCATTGTTGGATCCAGTTCTCGCGACTCAGAGATGAACCCGGTTCGCGACTAATAAACGGACCGCGAGCCCATAAGACCGATAACCAAGTCGAGAACGAGAGGCCCATTAAGAAGCCCAATAGGTAAAGGGAGCAGGACCGGATCGTGTGGGGCCCGATGTCTGATTATAAATCCTAACCGCAAAGAGAGAGAAGGGCAGTGGAAATCGAGAGCATCTTCCTCCCCCCTTGCGCTAGAGAGTAAACACATAAGGCGATTACTCATTTCCGAGTTCGTCTCTCTGATCCCGATTCATCTCTTTTAGTGGAGAATCGGATGATCGGTACCTGGATTCTGGCTCTCGGTACCGTCATCGTGCTTTTGAGGTGCGAATCATCACGTTTGGTTGAGTTTCATCATTTACTGTTTTATTGAGTTGGCTCACGAGGTTTCATTGATTTCGTCATTACTTCGATCATTATCTTCTCTCTGTTTTACTTTATTCTATTGTTGTTTGAGGCATCGGGTTCAATTATCTGTGGCTATTACTGACTTGAGCGTCGTAGAGCCAAATCAGGGGGTCCAACCTTCCGGTTTGGTTGTGCAGTTACCTTAGGGGTTGAAGAACATGAAGAACATAGGAGAATAACACATTTTGATCCGGATGAAGATGAATCACAAGTTGTTGCTCCAGTTTGCATAAGGAAGGTCTCCAGTATTTGAAGATTCACTGAAGGCCAGATCTCGCGAGGTGTTGATTGCGAGATCGCGAATATCTGGGCTCCAACAGTCATTTTTCAAAGAGTCTAGTTGTCTATGGGTGTGTTTATCTATTTTATACTGTAAATTAAATATTTAGTCCAAGTCAAAGCAATTTATAAACTAATTCCACAAAAGTCAGATTTTTTTTTTCTCAAATGAGCTTTTTTTCATGAGCTTTTTTTCAGGCTCTTTTCAAAAGAAATTCCCAAATATAGGCACTTATGCCAGCTTCAGATTTTTTTATATGTGAGAGACGCTGGTAGAACCAGCGTCTCTCGTCCGAAGCTAGTAATTTTTTTTTTGAATTTTTTATGTATAAGAGTTGTTGGCTCGCCCAGCGTCTCTTATACATGTTACTTTTTTTTTTTCCAAAAAATTTATTGTTTTAATTTTTTTTTTAAGGCTGCGTATAAGAGACGCTGGCCAGACCAGCGTCTCTTATACGTTAAAACATAAAAAAAATTATATGAGACGCTGGTCGAACCAACGTCTCTTATACAGATTTTCATTTTTTAATTCCCTCGTGTAAGAGACGCTGGCTTACACATAAAATGTTTTTAAAATTTTTTTTATTTGTATAAGGCGCTGGGAGAACCAGCCCCTTATACAAGGCATTTGTTTTAATTTTTTTTTTTTCAAAGTTTTTATATATATATTATTATATATGACTTACTCGTGTTTGGATGGCTCGTATGGGCTCGTTTGAAATCGGAATCGATCACGACCGATTTTGTTGGGTCCGTATTGATCCCAACTTTCACCATATATGTCTCTCTCTCGATTCTGATTTCGAACGACCCCATACGAGCCACCCGAACACGCGTAAGTCTCGTGCGTACCTTCTACTGTAAATGGATATTTACAAATTCGTTCCTCCATATCAGGCGATGAGAGACATATCTGGGGAAAGCTGGGATCAATACGGACCCAACGAAACTGGTCGTGATCAATTCCGATTCCGAACTGGTGAAAGAAGGTATGCACGAGATTTACGCTTGTTCGGATGGCTCGTATGGGCTTGTTCGGAATCAGAATTGACCACGACCAGTTTCGTTGGGTCCGTATTGATCCCAACTTTCACCAGATATGTCTCTCATCGCCTGATATGGAGGAACGAATTTGTAAATATCCATTTACAGTAGAAGGTACGCACGAGACTTACGCGTGTTCGGGTGGCTCGTATGGGGTCGTTCGAAATCAGAATCGAGCGAGAGACATATCTGGTGAAAGCTGGGATCAATACAGACCCAACGAAATCGGTCGTGATCGATTCCGATTTCAAACGAGCCCATACGAGCCATCCAAACACGAGTAAGTCATATATAATAATATATATATATATATAAACTTTGATTTTTTTTAAAACAAATGCCTTCTTATACAATTTTTTTTTTTTAAAACATTTTATGCGTAAGAGACGCTGGCTCTTACACGGGGGAATTAAAAAATAAAAATCTTATACATGTTCAAATAAAAAAAAAGACCATTAGCGTCTCATATTTTTTTTTTATGTTCAGACCAGCGTCTCTTATACATAAAAAATTCAAAAAAAAAATTACCAACTTCGGACGAGAGACGCTGGTAGACTCACACATAAAAAAATCTGAAGCTGGCATAAGTGCCTATATTGGGATTTTTTTTTTAAAAGAGCCTACGTCGGGAATTTTTTCTGAAAAAAGCTCATTTAATAAAAAAATTCCAAAAGTCAGGCTAACATCTATTAAATATTTTATACAATTATGCATTTTGACGCTTGATGAGAAATCTATCTTATATATTAAAGCTAAGACTTTTAGAGTCTCTAAAGTGATTCTAGGTTAGGTTGTTAAACTTTTTTTATTTTTTATTTTTAACTTTAATTAAAAATATATTGAATAATTAAATTAACAAATAAATCTTATGAAACAATCACTTTATTCAACATAAAAACAATAAAAATTATCCTATCCTATTAAGAATAAATTTTAAATTTAATTATGATATATATATATAATGAGATATTTATATATATATAATTAAATTATATATCATTCATGAAATGAATATGTATTAATTAGTATTCACAAACAAAAAGTTATATTTATTTCGCTTATTTAGTGAGAGTAAAACTTAATTTTTAGACAAATTTGGCTTAAACTGTATGAATTTTTAAGACAAACAATATGAAATACCCGTGCCATCTAGTTGTGTGTTATTTCGATCCAAAATCTTCACCTGCCAAGGGTGATACAATTCAAGGAAGGTAAATGAAATCTCTGTGGCGTTGCTACAATACATAATAGTAAGTGCAAAAAAGATAATCAATTTTAATTTTAATTGTAAGGCCATTTATACTAATATTCTGATTATTAATCAGTGACTATAGAGCAGGAAGGAGAAAAAAAAACAGCATCATCAGCTCAGCTCTTGATCTTCATCTTCTATCCGCGCGCGCTCCCCATCAATGGATAACTCAAGCTCGAGTTTCTTGATCTAATGGTTACCCTGTAACCAATCCCACAAGAACTGAGTGTCAACAAACTGAAAATAGAGATTATCAGCATTAGAAAATGATTTACTCACAAGGAATCTTGATTAACTGACTCCTGACACTGAGAGGTGGCCTCATCTTCAGTGGGGCAATCCTGATAGCTTCTTGTAAAATGATCAGTAGTATCCAAAAAGTAAAGCATAAAAGTCAAGAGAATGCAGCAACAAAACATGGGGATACACCCGAAGATCCACAAGAGCAGAGGAAAGGAGAAGTAATAAGCTCTCAATCCCATTGACCAAAAGAAGCTTCCTTGATTCAAGAGGCGAGCAACGTACTGAACGTGCTCGGTTTTTCCCTGAGACCAAGGCGAAGTGACCAAGAAGCTGACGTGCGCGAAGTAGCGTGTTGCCTGGAGGTTGCAGAAGAAGGCTAAGAGGAAACAGAGGAGGACTGCAAAGTATTTGGAGGTTGAGTGGGTGAGGACTACTGAAGTGGTGGAGATTGTGATGCTGAGGGTTTCGTTGGTGGATGACGAGGAGGAGCTGACTAAGGCGGTGATTAAGGAGCTTAGGGTGATGGATATGGTGGCTAGTTGTGTTGTTGCCATCATGTTGTTTCGGAGTGCTTGGACTCCCATTGTGCCGTTCTTCAGCGGATCCTAAAAAAAAAGGACTAGATCTAAACAAACTTGCATTATCCATAACTTTGAAAGAGAGTGATTAAGGTGACTAACCGTCATCAAGGCGTGAACCCATTGGTTTCGGCTCTCTACATTAAGGCCAATTACCGTGCGTCTGGGATTATACATAATCGCGTAGAGAAGCCATCCATGGTACACCAGAAGCACCAGCAATCCAGCAGGGACTAAAACATAATCCAGTTCAGTTAGAGCCATTTTCCTCTTGCTAATTCAACTTGAGCCCTTCTTAGCATTATAAAGCCACAAGAGGTAACATGAACATAGCCATAATCAGTGGACATGTACAGACTCAACTCATCTATAAACACCATTGACAAGATCTTCTCCTACATAGAAGTGCTGTCAAAGATGCATCCAACAACAATATTAGATATGTTTTTTTTCCCACATTTTTTGTTATGTAATGGAAATGTGAGGATATTAAATAGTAGTATATCAGCCGGCTGGAGAAGGATTCTTCTAGGTTTGTGGGTGATTTTCATGATGTGATCAGCTTATGGAATCTTTCAAAGTTGAGATGTGATTGAAGTGTTCAAAACCACCATATGTACGCAGATATGCTCATATGCAGATACGACGTGCTAAGATGGATTTCACCAGAGGCAAAGTGACAAAAGGGAGCAGTTTGTTTATAAAATGTGTACACGAAACTTAGGGGTGTTGAGAGTAGTAGGCGATATTCTGTAAAGAGGGGAAGAACATACACATTAGCTTAAGTTGTCGTGTTGTTATATGCGTTTTATTCTAAACAATTGAGGCAGCAAAATGTGTGCATGGAATAAACAAATGAGGGACTGTGTGGTGCACAGCACAACAGAGATTAGTGGCACACAGTATTTGAATAAGCAAGATTGCTTACCCATTTCACATTTATATATTTCCACTTGAGTTTTCTTCACGTAGGCCGTTGCCCTCAAATGAACTTATTCAGTTTTCCTTCATTCTGAAATCTGAAGGTAACATATCATTTTCTTTTTGTCAACCGAAAAAAAAAGGATTGTCAGTTTTTTCGAGCTGAATCTTGGATTATCAATTGAGTACGCAGTACAAACATTCTTCCTCTTCCGCAAGAATTTCTCAGTTCGTACTGCTGAGAAATTCTATAGGTGCAGCAATTACACTGGGGCAGATGGCAATGCCATCGAGCAAGGGGATTGCAAGGGCAATGGGCTACTTGCCTACTTTACAAAGCATTTGTAAGAAGATAATGAATATTATTAGAATATCTTAGTTGTAGATACAATCTTATTTCTGTTTATATTATCTATCTATAAGATCTCCATGGATAGTATATATTCAACTTTTTCTAGACACAGATCAATACAAGGAAATTCTTCAAATCTCTCAATCTTTCAAACTCTGTCATGGTATCAGAGCAGGTTCTCTAAACTGCTAATTTTTTTTCTCTCAAATCCCCTCCCATCAACCAAACACACACACCATCTTCATCCTCTGTTCATAGCCGACGATGGTTGAAACCAAACACAAACGTCCTATTAACGACGTCGAATCAAATTACTATCTTCACCCTTCTGATCATCCGGACCTATCAATTTGCTCGGTCTCCTTGAAGGGGGATAACTATCAAGAATGGGCTACCTCCATGCTAAACGCCTTCAGCGCCAAACGCAAACTCGGATTCCTTGAAGGTCGGATCGCTAAACCAATCACACCAGAAGAAGAAGAGGATTGGAACAGTGTCAACGCAATGCTTCACGAATGGATTATTCACTCGATCGATTCTTCCATTCGATCATCAGTTTCCTACTTTCCTACAGTTCATGATCTATGGGCTGATCTCAAGCAACGATTCTCGGTCGGTAACAGACCAAGAATTCTTCAACTTCGAGCCGATATCTCTCGGTGTCGTCAGGCCGGACAATCCGTCTCTGCATACTATGGAATCATCAAGAAATTATGGGATGAATTCACCACCTATGTACCACCAAAAGCATGCACCTGCGGTCTCTGCAAATGCAACATCACAGCCCAAATTTCTCAAGAACGGGAGGAAGAAAAAATCCATCAGTTTCTCAATGGCTTAGAAGATACAGATTACCATACTCTTTGTTCAAACATTATGGCTCAAGAACCTCTGCCTCCCCTCAATCGAGTCTACTCGTTGGCCATTCAAGAAGAAAGGCGCAAAACGGTGGCAAAAGATCGTGACTTTAAAGGTGATCCTATGGCTCTCGCCGCTCAACGGCCGCCTCGCCCTCAATGCACTCACTGTGGTCGTATGGGTCATGACATCAGCAAATGCTTCAAACTTCATGGCTATCCCGAAGGCTACACACCACCTCCACCTCGAAATTCCGGGCGTGGCGGCGACTCTCAATCTGGCACATCTTCTTCTAGTGCTGGACGTGGAAGGGGACGTGGTTCCGTCGTCGCCAACGCTGCACAACAGCCGGCTTCCTCCAGCAGCACCACAACTCTCACCCCTGCAGATCGTACAACCCTCAGCTCCTCCATCACACAAGATCAATGGAATACGGTTCTTCAAGTTTTCAACTCTATCAATGCAAAGCAGAGCAACCAGGAAACATCGTCTGGTAAGTCAACAATGTGGATTTTAGATACTGGAGCCTCCCTACACATGACAGGGAACATGACACTCATCCAGGATCTTGTTTCCATTCCACCGGTGCCAATTAAATTGCCAAATAATCGTTTCGCCACTGCTATACAAGAAGGCTCTCTTGTGTTCTCCTCAAGCACAAGACTTAATCACGTCTTATATATTCCTGAATTGGATTGCAATTTAATTTCTCTTGCTCAACTTGCTATTGATACTCAATGTGTGGTGACCCTAACCGATAAGCTTTGTATCATACAGGAACGCAGTTCGAGGACAATGATTGGTGTGGGTGAACAACGAGGAGGGGTATATTGGCTACGCAGTTTCGGTCCGCAACTTTCTCAAGTCTGTTTCTCTGCATCGACAGTCTCGACAACCATCTGGCATCAACGAATGGGTCACCCCTCTTTATCAGTTTTATCTAGTCTACCTAACTTAGACAAGTCAGTTATAGATTTACACAATAATACACCATGTGATATTTGTTTCAAAGCAAAACAAACTAAAAATTCATTTCCTTCAAGCTCTAATAAAGCATATATGTCTTTTCAGTTAGTTCATTGTGATATTTGGGGTCCATATAGTGTTCCTTCTAGCACGGGAGTAACTTATTTTCTAACTTTCGTAGACAACTACTCTAGATCGACTTGGGTGTTCTTAATGCGGGCAAAATCCGACGCTGCAACCATCATCAAAAATTTCTGCGCGCTAGCTCACACGCAATTTAATAGAAAAATTCAGCGCTTCCATTCGGATAACGGGGCAGAATTCGTCTCGCTGCAGCCGTTCTTTCTCACTCAAGGAATTGTCTTTGAAAGCTCATGCGTGTACACTCCGCAGCAAAACAGACGGGCCGAACGCAAACACCGTCACATCTTGAACGTGGCTAGGGCTCTTCGTTTCCAGGCGTCTCTTCCGATTCGATTATGGGGAGAATGTATCCTTACGGCGTGCTATCTAATCAACCGGACACCTACCCCGCTTCTCAACAATCGCACTCTGTATGAATTGCTCCATGGTCATAAACCTTCTTACTCACACTTCCGGGTATTTGGGTGTCTATGTTACGTTGCTCGCCAACCTCGCTCTAGCGATAAATTTGCATCTAGAAGCATCAGAGGCGTCTTCCTTGGCTACCCGCAAGGCAAACGGGGTTGGCGTATATTCGATTTGGAAAAAGAATGTATCTTTATATCCAGAGACTTAGTTTTTTTGAAGAAAACTTTCCCTTTGATTCAACCGCAGTCTCCACGACAGGGGGAGTGTCGACACCAGACCAACCACATCCGGCGATCTATGACGCCACCTCGTCCACAGTCGACACACTTCCACCACTCGTGTCACCTGCGCTCCCTCCGCCACCGGCTTCTACGACGCCTACTTCTCCAGAACCTCCAACACGTGATTCTGAAGCAACATCAGAGGCTCGTCAAACTTCTCGGGCAAAGAAAACTTCAGTCCTGCTGCGAGACAAACTTCTCGGGCAAAGAAAACTGCAGTCCTGCTGCGAGACTTTGTCTGCCACACTCTCATCTCTCAAGACCCCCCTCCTTCTTCGACACCCGCACCGACAACGTCCTCAGGTATGCAATACCCTATCGCTGCTCATGTTTCTTATGATAAATTCTCTCCTAACCATACCAGGTTCTTAGCCTCTATTACTGTCGACCATGAGCCCACATCCTACAAACAGGCAGTTGAGCACGAACACTGACGAGAGGCAATGCAAAATGAGTTGGCTGCCTTGGCAAACAATCGCACATGGGAGATATCAGAATTACCTCCAGGAAAGAAAACAATCGGGTGTAAATGGGTCTACCGGATCAAATACAAATCAGATGGCTCCATAGAACGGTACAAGGCTCGTCTTGTTGTGCTCGGCAACCGCCAAGTTGAAGGTATTGATTTCACGGAAACATTCGCACCGGTTGCCAAGATGGTCACAGTACGGGTCTTCCTCTCAGTCGCAGTCATTCAGGGATGAGAACTGCATCAAATGGATGTTCACAACGCATTCCTACACGGTGATCTCAACGAAGACGTCTATATGACACCTCCTCCAGGATCAGTCGGAATTCCGCACGGAAGTGTATGTTGGCTTCAGAAATCTCTCTACGGCCTTCGTCAAGCTCCTCGACAATCGTTCTCGAAACTAGCCACGGCTCTCCGGGCATTCGGATTTAAGCATAGTTACGCTGATTATTCTTTGTTCTCTCTTCATCGCAACGGCACAGACCTCCATGTTCTCGTCTACGTCGACGATATTGTGATTGCCGGGAATAACCGTTCAACCATTTCTTCCTTCAAAACATACTTAAGCAAGTGTTTCCATATGAAAGACTTGGGCTTGCTGAAGTATTTTCTTGGCTTAGAAATAGCCTGTGGCAGTTCGGGCATTTTTCTTTCTCAACGCAAATACACTCTAGAGTTGATTGCCGACGATGGTCTTCTTGGCTCCAAACCGTGTGATTCACCTATGGATCCTAATCATAATCTTGCTCTCGTAAATGGGAGTAATCTTGCTAATCCCGAAGCTTATAGACGCTTAGTCAGTCGTCTTATATATCTTACGATAACTCATCCGGATTTGTGCTTTGCTGTCCACACTTTGTCGAGTTTTATGCAAGTGCCAAAACAAGAACATTGGTTTGCTGCTCTACGGGTCCTCCGTTATCTCAAGAGTCATCCAGGGCAAGGATTACACCTCTCTAGTGACAGTGCTCTGCGTCTTACAGCATATAGCGACTCAGATTGGGCGACATGTCCAATTACTCGCCGCTCTGTGACAGGATACTTCGTACGGTTGGGCCTTTCTCCCATTTCTTGGCGCACAAAGAAGCAACAGACTGTTTCACGCTCTTCCGCTGAGGCCGAATATAGGTCAATGGCTGCTGTTTGTTGTGAAATAGTATGGCTTCGTTCGTTACTCGCCTCTCTTGGCGTTTCTCATCCATCTCTGGTTCGCCTATTATGTGATAGTCAGGCGACACTTCACATCTCGGCAAATCCAGTTTTCCATGAGCGGACTAAACACATCGAAATCGACTGTCATTATGTTTGAGATCTCATCTTAGTAGGCAAAATCGTCACTTCTCACATTCCGACGGCTCACCAACCCGCTGACATCTTCACAAAGCCTCTAGCCAAGCCGCAATTCACCTATCTCTCGTCAAAGTTGGGCATTTCGGACCCTCATGCTCCACCTTGAGGGGGAGTGTTAGAAGATAATGAATATTATCTTAGTTGTAGATACAATCTTATCTTCTGTTTATATTATCTATCAATAAGATCTTCATGTATAGTATATATTCAACTTTTTCTAGGCACGGATAAATACAAGAAAATTCCCCAAATCTCTATATCTTTCAAACTCTGTGAGCATTTACTTGGTGTCAAAAAGATGAAATGTGCAAATTCATGAAGCTGACATTCCATAAGAAAGCTTCGTCTAACTACATTTGAGTTTGATTCTTGTGAATGTGACTTTGGAAGAAAAATATATTTACTAAATTAAGGGGAAGGATTCATCCAATGAGCAACAAATGGCCCCTAGATCACAACTCACAACTCACATGTCTAACTAGGGTTACATTTCTACTGTACCCTATGTCTGCAAAACCATCCTCACTATCCCATACCAAATTCGGAAGCATACATAGATGTAACCTTTCTGCATTATCACAAAGTATCCCTCTTTCTATCACCATAGAGTAGACATTATAGGCCATGACAAAAATACACTAGAAATTTAATTAAGTTCAAGAAGCTAAACTTCATCTAACATTCCTATACATTCACATATTATATAACATCACGAGAAACTAAGAGGAACACAACTACCTAGGGCTTTAAGATCTTGATAAGAATAAAAATGAAGCATATAGATCCTTAATAAGGAGAGAGACACAATACTAACACCGAGAAATGGATAACATACTGCATAAAAACATTAAGAAAACCCATGGAATACCAAACTAGAAATCAAAGTCTGACAGACAAAAGCTAAAACAAACTTTGTAGACAGTCAAAAACAGATGCAAAAACATGAAAACAATTAACACTCTACCTTGAACATTAAAGCAGTACAAAATTAGAGATACCACAACAAGTTCTCCATATCTCGGAATAATCTCTTTGACTAATCAAACTACCTCACGGTGACAATATCATCAATCTTCAAGATCATCCTCACACACTCAGTTGCCAAAGTAATAGCACTTGTACTCACCAGCAATGGCTGAACCACATTCTCCTCCAAGATGTTTGTGATTTGCCCCTTCCTCACATTGATTCCAGCATTAATCTCTCCCTGAGCATGCCTGTTTCTCAACTCTGTGACGATAGCAATTGGGCTCAAACCTGCATTTTCAGCCAACGTGTATGGAATCACCTCAAGAGCCTCAGCAAATTGCTTCACACACCAGCTCTCCATTCCATGCAAAACCTTAGCCCAAGCACCAAGCTGCCTTGAAAGCTCAATCTCTGGAGCTCCACCACCCGCAATCAGAAACTTCTTGTTCACCAGACACCTAACAACACATAAGGCATCGTGCAAGCTACGGTCTGCTTCGTCCAACACCAGCTGGTTCGATCCTCTAACCAAAACAGTAGCGGTTCTACCCATATCTTTAATTCCAGTGATCTTAACAATCTTTGACTCCCCAATCGAGACCTCCTCAACCATTTCCGCAAACCCTAGCTTCTCCGCCCTAAAATGCTCTATATTAGCAATAGGCAGACAGTTCATTGTCTTAGTAATAAACTCAATGTCATCCCTCTCCACATCCTTGATCACCAAGATCTTAGCCTTTGCAAGATAATGCAGCGACAAATCCGTCACCGCATCTCTTAGAATACTCTTCTGGATCAAAAGCACATTACATCCAGTAGCCCTAATCTTCTTAATCATCCCCAAGATATAGTTCCTCTCCTCCTTCAAAATCCGATCCATCTGCGAATAATCAGAAACCACAATACTCTGCTCAATATCAGTCTTCGGAGGCGAAATCTGGAACTGAATCACAGCAATATTAGCGTTCTGCATCCTCGTCGGTCCACCAGCGGTATGCGATACCTTCCTATCGAACACCAAACCCTTAACCATCTCAGTATCATCCACAGTACCTCCCAATTTCTTCACAATCTTGATATCCCTAAGATCAACCATTTCCGGATGTTCCGGATCAACAACGGAAAGCACCGCATCAACAGCAAGCGGAGCCAACAAAGTCGAGTACTGACTAACAACCTTACTGTTAAGCGAAGTAGACGCGGATTTCACCAGCGATTCCCGATCCGTAAGCTCAACGGGAACAGCCATGGCAGTAAGTACATCAACCGCCTTAACAGCAATCTTATGAAGCGCATCAGAGATAACAGTAGGATGAATACCGTGCGACAGGAGATACGAGCACTGTTTCAGAAGCGCACCTGCAATGACAACGACAGTAGTGGTACCGTCTCCAGCGACGATGTCCTGCGACTTCGAAAGCTCGACGAGCATTTTCGCTGCCGGCTGGAGAACCTCCATCTTGTTGAGGATGGTGGCGCCGTCGTTGGTGATGATGACTTCTCCGGATGCGGTCTGGATCATCTTGTCCATGCCTTTGGGGCCGAGACTGGTGCGCACGGTGTCGGCGACGGCGCGTGCCGCCGCGATGTTGAGGTGGCGGATGTCTTCTTTGCGTCTGTTGTCGACGAAGCTCTCGGAGCGGGAGGAGGCGCCCGGTGCCAGGACTGCTGGGGCCGCCATGGATGGTTCTAGAGGGTTTGAAGAGAGTTGAGAGATGGAAGAGGCTGGAAATGAGAAACCCTAGATCCGTATGAGAGGGAGAAAGTGTTTCGTGTTCGGGGATACTCTGGTCCGGAGAGTTCAGTGGGGTATAAATATTTAAGGATTTTTTAGTTTTTTTTTGTTACGGAAGAAAATATCTCATGAGTAATAAACTAATCTATATCTGTATAAAGATTGGCTATTCAATGCCAAAATTGAATGAAATTGGTACCTCATAAATGTTGTTGCCTCCATTGATAAATTTAGTATTTCACTAAATAAATTTACATCAACCATTTTTTTTAATTTAAAAAGATGTCCAAAAGATCAAAACGAAGTGTTTTGCTAAAAAATTAAACACCCTCCTTTTTTTCTTTCATTAGATCCGTGGTAAAACTGTACAACGGTTAAAATTTTCCAAACTAGAGATTCAATTGTTTTAAATTTTAAGTAAAAATGTGATATACCGATTATACTCCTCTGGTTTAGTATCATATAAGTAGTTAGCTTTTTAATATATTTTTTAAAATTCAATTTACACAACGGTAATTAATTACTAAGTAATTAATAGAATTACATGAAGTTGGTTTGATTTTATTTTTCATGTAATATAACGTAAGTCATTTTAGCCTTTTAATTTTATACACAAACTAGACTAGGTCTCGCGCCATGCGTGGGTTTATATAACTCGATATAGTGAATTAGTAGTAAGGAGTATTATGTAATATAAAATTTTATATGAAAATAAGTTTATATCTTAAAATGATATTGATATATAATTAAGTTTTTACATTTTAAATATAATAAACAACGAATATACATGAATTTTTAATACCAAAAATCTTATTTGATCAAATTATCATGGGTCAATTTTTAACAAATTTAAATAAATTGATTTCAACATATATAAATATATATAATTGAAAACACTACAATAACACAAAATATAATTATTTCTCTTATTTATTAAGAAATCAATCTTTTTGTGATACGTCATATCATAAAAATAAAATATATATTTGTAAAATAAAATAATAGGATATTGGTAGGTCAAAATCTAGAAAATTAACACATAAAAATCTTTTTGTAATCTGAAAGATCTTAAGCAATCTTTTTGTAATATTTTTGCACAAGATTTTCCAAATTTAATTAAATTTTTTTGAGAAAATTACAATAAATTATAAAAAATCGTGACCAATGAAATGACGACAGGTGGATGGCCTGAATGAAGAGTATGCCACGTGACATAGCTAGAATTGAAGAAATGTAATTTGCTTTAGTAGTTATATATAGATTTTTTCTATTTTATTCTTGAATTTTGGTAAGAAAAGTAAAAGGTGTATTAAAAAGAGAAACATGATTATTAAAAATGTAAGGAAACTAAATGTAATTTTTACATACAGAGTTTTTATATTTTTAATATCTATCAAACCCACTAAATATCGGTAATATTAGAGAAAAAGAATAACTTTTATATGATATTTCTATGTACAAGATATTTATTTGATACAAGAATAAAAAGTAGAAGAATATTTATTATTGATTTTACCACAAAAAATTTAATTAATTTAAAATTTAAATGTGGGTTAATATTATATTGAATATGTTTAAATCAAATTGATAATACTCAAGAAAAATAGAACATAATTTATAATCTTAATTCTAATACGAGCCCCCACCGTAGAAATTTTATATATCTGCCACTGCCGATAACCCCCAATTCCTCGATCCCCACTCTCCCTTTCAAATTCACCGATCAACCTCAATTTTGACTGTGGTAATTTTCTTCTTACATAGATGAATCTAAATGATGTCTACTTGTCTTTTCTCCCCCTCGCGCACATACTTGACCGTATGATTGTGGGGAAATATCCCGCACTCGGAAAATTTTAACTGGCACCCCAAACCTTTTTTTTAAAACTCGGTTCAGTTTTGGGCGCAACTAGAATGCGCCCAAAACTAGATCGAATTTTTGAGCATTTTGAAGGCAATAATAAAAAGAAATTCCATGGCAATCACTCTTGTACACATGAAATTCAATGCCTTAACATCACTCAATGTTGTATGCTTTCATTGACTCTTTTTTTCATGACCTCTTGTAATTAAGATTAGTCAAATTAATTTGAGTTTCTGATTTCAAAAACTGAATTATGTGCTATCAGTTTGTGTTTTCAGATCGAATATAAATATAAAATGCAAAGAAAGATGTTTGGACAAGAAGGTTGTGATCACATGAGATGGGTTGCTAACATTGTTGTTGGATTAGATATTGGTGTTCCATGGTTAATGTGCAAGGAAGATGACTTTCTTGATCCCTTTATAAGTTCCAGTGTTCTTGTTGAAAATCTTAATTCTTTTCAAAATAAATTTTATAATAGTTAATGATCTTATTGTGACAGATTAATATACTTGCAACGACTTTTACTGTTATGTGTTTACTAAAACAGACCTTACAAACCTCTCATGTGGACAGAGGTTTGGAGTGGATGATATGATTTTGCAGTAATTGACTTTATCAATAGATTAATAAAGTAAAAAGTAAAAAGCCAGATCAATAACTTTTTTCAAAGGTATACATGAAGGCTTTAGTAAATTATACTCTCTCCGTCCCAAAATATGAGTCCCATTTTCCTTTTTAGGCGTCCCGAAATGTTAGTCTCATTTCTATTTTTGTCCATAAACTTCTTCCAATTATACCCTTCCTCATATTATTTTAATATTTTACATTCATCATTTCCAATGCACTTATGTACTTTTCATTTGTAAACTCTTCTCCCATTGGTTAATGAATTATTTTAATATTTTACATTCATCATTTTCAATGCACTTATGTACGTTAAAGCATTTGCCTTAATCCAAGATATTTTTGTACAATGAGACTCATATTTTGGGACAGATGGAGTATATATATACAAATAATATGCAGGTTTACAGAGTTTAGAGGACCGACTTACCAAAGAATCTAAATTCCCTATATTCAATTCATGTATCATGTGTCTTTGTAAAAGGATTTAACTTTTGCAATTACTAAATTTATACAAAGAGAGAGATCTGTTGTGAACTATATGGTATGCATTTTTCCCTCTTTCAATTTCTTTGTGCTTGAAGTATTTACTTTTTACTTATCCTAAACTACATTTTTCATCATTAGTACCAAACTTTGAGCCCTTATTGGAGGCCGTTTGCATCTAATTTTAGTAATTGTAAACAATATTACATATTGCAATATGCTAGCATGTTGTTTTCAAACATTTACACTCAGTTTCCAACAAGCATGATAATTTAGTAAACACGTCAAAAATGTATACAATGGGGAAATGACATTTAATAACTGGTCCTCGAGTTTATTCAATTGTAATGAGTTATAGACAGAAAAATAGATCATATATTCACCAACTTGGCTATTAATAAATCAAAATAGATTACCTTATTTTATATACCAAAATCTGTGGAGTTGGTAATAATACTGCAAACAAGACTTGAACAAAAATTTAGCATATAGAGCATTGAAGAAATTGCATACACAAATAACATATATTTAAAAACTTCTGTCCTGTACATTACAAGAATATTAAAAATCATATTTTTAAAAACTTATGTCCCGTATATTACAATAATATTACGAAATGATATAACAATTTTGCGAATTGAGAGAAGAGGTACAAATCATCAAACTCATTTGATTATATGATATAATATCATTTCAATATCTATTATGAAACATTTAAGAAATTATAATTACGCAAGACCCGTACGCGGGTTTCAGTTTGTTGATTTAAGCCCTAATAAAATAGGAACACCAATACACGAGCTAATTGTTTGGCAAAAAAAAAGCACCCGAGCTAATTAGGTAATGTGATGATTTTAAAGGGAGAGACGAATTCATAGGTAGTTGTGTGTCAATTGCTAAAATGATTAATAAAACATTCAGGAAAAACATAATCACTAATTAAACTTTATTTTCTTTCTTTTTGATAGAACAAAGATTAGAGACTGCTTTGTCGAGGTTAGATTCTATATCATAAAGGGTTGTGAATATGATTAGCCCAATCTAATTTTAGTACGCCTATTAAACAACGTTAAATCATATTAAAAACTGTAATTTCCCCGCGCGTAGCGCGGAGGCCCGTTTCTAGTAACCCTAAAATGGTTTCCAAATTTCTATACCTTTTTAACAGGTTTAGAGATATTTTGTTGAAACTTTGATTTGTTTATTTATTACAGTATTAGTAATGGAAATGTTATGATTTTTTTCCAAATCTTTATACTTTTGTAAAAGGTTTGGAGATATTTTGTTGAAACTTTTATTTGTTTATTTATTACAGTATTAGTAATGGAAATGTTATGATTTTTTCTACATTAAAGTAATTTGTAATATTGACTTAAAAGTGAAAAAACAAATTTTAAATAAATTCATGTAAAAAGTCTGCATAAAATTTGTGGGTGCGCCTATCTTATACGTTAATATACTTTAGACATTCTATAAATTTCGAATTTCTTATATGTATCTGCTAATATATTTTATTTCTTTAAATTCGACATAGACAATATGTTAAGCGAGCGAAAAATAATGACTCACGAAAGAAAGTGACGTGCGACGAGAAGAGGTGCATCTGTGCATTACATTAAGTGTAGGTCCCGTCGAACTTAAAAGTAACATATTGTACCATAGATTTTTTAACTTGTGTTTGATAAAATTTCAAAACTTCCGCTAAAAAGGAAATAACATTTCGAAAAACGAATGATAGAGATAAAAGAACTATCCAATACATAAGTCTAACTCTATTTTAATTATATGAATTTATCATAAATTTAGGTAGGAATAAACACAATCGATAAATTTATTCTCAACTAACCGGAAAAATAATTTTTTCCTTAATTTTCATAGTTGAAAATCAAGAAATGTGCGCATACGGAGTATTAAAGGATTGCATATTTACATACATAACTTTTAATATCATTATCAAAATATTTAATATATTACAATAACTTATTATAAAGCATGAAAATGAAAGTTAAATTATCAATATTATTTTATGTAACTCGAAAGAGTGCAAAATGTTTTGAAGTAAGCTTAAAAATTTGGGAGTAATTTTAAGTGTATTTTACCTTTGATAAAAATCATTATTTCACATAAAACACACCACAAAAATCAAAGTGAAGGTTCTGGGGTTTCAGCCACCACGTTACCAACAAACCATAAACCCATCCTCTCCACACACCACCGCCATTGACACTCCTTCACCAGACTATGCAATCTCCATTCATCCTTCACCATGCCTAATTCTTCATTCCTTCTCCACCACAGCCACTATCTCCGCTCCACCTCCTCCCGCCTCTCCCTCTCCATGTCCCTCAGATCATCCTCAGCCTTCCACAGCCTTCGTTCTAGCCATGGCGGCGCTCGTCTGCCTCCCTTCTTTCCTTTCCTGACCTACCGAGCTCTGAGGACGCTCGCGATATCGCCTTCGCGCCGGATAGGGTTTCTTGCTTCGATTAGGGCGGCTGCGAGGAGTGTGGACTTGAATTGGCCGGATACCGTGAAAAGAGGTGGTGGACTGCCGTATTTGTATCAGCCGAGCAAGGAGTTTGGGAGGTTTGCTTATGATGATTATTCTGATGATGAGGAGCAGTTTGAGATTGATTCTGGACAGCAATTGGTAAGAGTTTCTCTCTCTCTCTCTCTCTCTCTCTCTCTCTCTCTCTCTCTCTCTCTCTCTCTCTCTCATTATGTGTATGTGCTATGAGAAGGAATGCTATGAGTCTTTTTTACTATACGTCAGCTAAGAGGAAGGAATTTTGCAGGTCTGAGGATTCAGTAATGTTAATCGTTGTTCCGTAGGGTGTGTTTTTCAGTAAAATTGCTACTTTTTGGATTCCTATTTTTACCAAAAGAGTGACCTCTGGTGTTATAGTAGTTCAGCAGTTTATATCTTGCGAGCAAGTATGGTTGATAATGGCTTTGTTAAGTTAATCATTTAGGTCTTTTGGTAGCTTTATCTTTCATATGAGTTGATTTGTCTTCCACTCTTCCCTACTGAAGGAAAGCAGCCTAAGAAATTAAGCTGTACTCTTTAATTCTGTCCAAGTGTTAGTGATTCTGTATGGGTTTGAAGTATAAATACTTCCAGCCTGATCGGCTGGTAAACTTCAAAGTAGCCTCTTTGCAAATTTAAAGGCCTTGACATGTCATTTAGATGAAGAAGGAGATGTATATCTAGCAGTAAGGGTAGATTATTATCATTGTATGATAGAAATACAGTCATTAAATAAAATCTGGGGCTTTACTTTCTAGAGTGGGTGAGTTTTTCATTGATCTAGATTCCTAAGCGGTTATGCAAATGATTTGGAATCAGTTGGCAATGGTCATCTACATCACCGACTTATCAAAGGAATCAGAGTTGGATCTTGATCCCTTGACCCAAAACACCAGCAACAGCTTTTTCTTGGTAGATTATACCATGTCAGACCATATGCTTTAGTCCAAATGGACAGTCTGGTCAATGCAACATTATAGATGACTCACAGAAGGAAACTGTTAGAACCTTAACTGAAAAACAAAAGGATAGAATTCTGATATCAAGCATATCACTGTTCAGCCATGTTTTTGAGGAATCCCGAGGTTGTATTCATATTCAATTTTTCTGGGTACAATTGAGAGCTAACCCTTTTTTTTTCTTTCTTTCTTTCTTTATTTTTATAATGTATACGAATAACAGACTACTAAGAATAATAATAATAAAAATCAGCAACTATCTAGAAAATGGACAGGAAAACTATCTAGAAAATGGACAGCAACTATCTAGAAAATCAGCAACTCACAGAAGGAAACTGTTAGAACCCTAACTGAAAAACAAAAGGATAGAATTCTGATATCAAGCATATCACTGTTCAGCCATGTTTTTGAGGAATCCCGAGGTTGTATTCATATTCAATTTTTCTGGGTACAATTGAGAGCTAACCCTTTTTTTTCTTTCTTTCTTTCTTTATTTTTATAATGTATACGAATAACAGACTACTAAGAATAATAATAATAAAAATCAGCAACTATCTAGAAAATGGACAGGAAAACTAAATACGAAAAATAAATCTGAAAATTGAAATAAGGCAGGAAGCCAGAAATGTATCAACCGCACACTTAGGGAACCCAATAAGAAGCAAACTGTATCCTGTTATTTATTTGGTCCAGAAAAGGAATAAGTTTTGGCTATTTCGTACAACATTCTTTAGTTAATTATTGCTTTATTGATTTAATGTGAGCTGCATATATCAGGCTGCTTCAACCGTTGACAATGTTGACGAGTGGAAATGGAAGCTGACTATGCTTCTTCGCAACAATGATGAAATGGAAATTATCTCACGAGATAGAAAGGATAGACGTGACTTTGAGCAAATTGCAGCAATGGCCACCAGGATGGGCTTGCATAGGTATAAGTTATAGTCGTGAGATAATGACTATTGTTATTTTGGGTTCTGATACATCTTTTTGAAAAACTTCACTTTCAGCCGTCAGTATGCGAAAGTCACTGTCTTCAGCAAATCCCCCCTACCTAATTATCGCGCAGATCTGGATGACAAGCGTCCGCAAAGGGAGGTATATTATTGAAATTTATGATCTTTGTGTAATTCTTTTAATTTGATTGATATTTAAATTTATTCATCATTATTATCGTCATATATTTAATTGTATTCCTCATTATAAAATAGGGGTTTTTGCAGGAAACCACCCGCCATTTGTCGGAATTTGCAGGTAACCACCCGCTATTAACGTATTTATTCCAAACCACCCAAATTGTATCATTTTCTTACAATTCACCACCCTTCGACTGTTTCTGTTAAATATTCCGTTAAAACTTGAGAAATTACACTTTTACCCCTCCATTTTTACAGAAAATAACAACTTTGAAAGTTATGGGTCAGTTTTTGTAATTTCCTAAAAATAGATTGAATATCTCCTTAGTTCATCCCCAAATCTCAATCTCCTCCTTCACAAACCCGAAAAATCCCCAAATCAAAAACAACAAAAGCCCTAAAATTCCTCATCCCTCGAAGATGTCGGCACAACAAATCGCCAGCAACCGCGACAACGCCGAAGTCTACACCGGCACCGACATCTGCAAACAAAAATCCATGGAGCTTTTACAGGAGCTCAACCTTCCGAAAGGCCTTCTTCCTCTAAGCGACATGACCGAGGTCGGCTACAATCGAGCCATCGGCTTCGTCTGGATGAAGCAGAAGAAATCAACTCAACACTGCTTCTCTCAGATCGGGAAAAGCGTCTCCTACGACTCCGAAATCACCGCTTTCGTCGAGAATCGGAGGATGAAGCGGCTCACGGGAGTTAAGTCCAAGGAGCTTCTGATCTGGATCACGCTCAACGAGATCTATATTGAGGATCCGGCGAAAGGGAAGATCACTTTTGGGACTCCTACGGGGATTTCTAGGTCTTTTCCTGTTGCTGCGTTTGAGGAGGATGAGAGTGGGAAGTGAGGGATGAGTATGAAGGTGGAGATTGAGATTTGGGGATGAACTAGGGAGATATTCAATCCATTTTTAGGAAATTACAAAAACTGACCCATAACTTTCAAAGTAGTTATTTTCTGTAAAAATGGAGGGGTAAAAGTGTAATTTTTCAAGTTTTAACGGAATATTTAACAGAAACAGTCGAAGGGTGGTGAATGGTAAGAAAATGATACAATTTGGGTGGTTTGGAATAAATACGTTAATAGCGGGTGGTTACCTGCAAATTCCGACAAATAGCGGGGGGTTTCCTGCAAAAAAACCCTATAAAATATGATCTTTGTTTAATTCTTTTCCTGTAAATCCTTACCACCGTGAGTACTCCAAGTGTAAAGTGCTTCCATACTATGTCCCTTTCAGGAAACATCAGTTTCCTATTGGTAAATTGATTGGATGCAGTTTCGTTTCGATTTTAGTTCCTGCCTTGTATCCAAACTAGTGCAGTTCCCGTACCATGTACGGGGTTATTAAAGAATAAAATATATCATATTAATGTGATTAGATATATAATATTCTAAGTTAAAATTCAAATAAAATCATGTACTGGTATAAAATTTTGAAATATGATATAATAGCATATTATTACATATAAAATAAATCACCTTCCCTTATATAAATGCATATTATTACACAATGACAACTGAATGGCAAACAATATGCAACGTAAACAAAAAAAAATAGAAAAAGAAGTTTAGTGTTGCCTTCATGGTGCTCAACCATTTTCTTCCTTCGTAGGCCGTAGCCCTTGTGCTTGAGCACACATATGGAGTTCAAATTAGAAGATGATGGGGGAGAACAGCCGCATCAACCTACATAACACCAAATAAAAATAAAAATTCGTAGTACAAACCCAATATTAAACACAAGAAGGGCTTTCAGAGTATGAGGGATGATGCAAAGGGTTTTGATAGTGAATCAAACAGCATTCATGTGAGTATGCAGAATAAGGTCAATCAATGTAGGCAACCTTTTGCAAGCAACATCACACATCCCATGTTCATTCATACTCTCACCTCCCATCTCGTGTCAATCAAACAGACCATAAAATGCATTCTAAGGTTCTTGGTAAATGAATAATCATGTGAAAAGTCCCAATCCCGCAATCATAAGGAAAATTAGTGATTACCCATGAAAACATATGCATGATAAGAGAGATGGACACAATTACTGATTTATTTTCAGGAGACGCAGTAGAGTTGCGGGTCATTGGGGAAGAGATATTTGAAATGTGATGTTTTCTTATCCGGGTCCCCTGATTCTTCGCTTTCCATCAGCTTTGCTCCACCATCAAACGATCAATATAGAATTTAAGCAGCCACCTGATCAACATACAAACCAAATACATAAGCCCATAAGCTCAGTTAGTTAAGATAAACTTGGGAAGCCACATCATATATATGGACCCTACAGAATTTGTTGAGCACCCTCACGCAACGTAGGCGTTCCTTCAGCTATTGGCAGCCATTGAAGATGGGTTCAGTTGCAGAAAATAAGGGACTTTATGTCTGTTGAATACAATTAAAAATATCAACTCCATAAAATCGAATTTGGTTGTTTAATTAGGATTTCTGGAAAAAGAATCAGAAGATAATCAACCTTTGTGTGACAGAAACGCCTATTAAAGACATCAAATCCTACTGAAGCCTGCAAACACGAACAAACTGAACTCAATTTCTGGAAAAAGAGAGGAGAAAATCAACCTTCCTTTGTTTGACAACTTCTATGGCAGAATCGTTGAATCATTGAATAGAAGGATTTTTTTAAGGCTAATTGTTTGAATGGATACCTCGTATGGACTTTGCATTTGGAGTTTTCTTTTCTCTTCACACAATTCCCCACAAGGCCACAAGACATTTAGTGAATAGAACTCAAATGGAGGAAGTGGAGGTGGTGGGAAGGTATCACAACGTGGGAAGCCTAAGTGGAATAAGTGGTTTTACTGTGTTGGAGAGTGGGGTAGAATAAATTTTATTCAATGAAAAATAATGAAAATAAATTACACATGTCTCCACTCAAATTGTGCCAAGTGGCGCAAATTTTTGTGAAGACATGGCTTTAGGTTTAACATTGTATATAGTAGATGATAACTGTCATTCAAAATGTGCACTCTGTTCACTACCTGCAGTTGCAAATACTCCCTCTCAATAAATTTATCTTAATGGTTGTATGACTAATATATAGGCAGCCCTGACATTTTTGAGACATTTCAGGTGGTCTTACCTTATGGTTTGGAAAAGGAGGTGGATATTCTCCTTAGGAGATACCTTTCTCAGAAGCCAACAAGCGGTGAAACTGGTTCCTCTATTCCGAGATTAAGTAGCCATCGTAATTCAGAAAGAGGAGAACCATTTGATCGACAGCCTCAACCCTCTGAGCAAATCAATGTTGCCAACGAGAGGTTCCTACAGAGGAGGAGCTTACAGATGCGGAATAAACAACAAGAATGGCTGGTTTGCTTCTATAATTTTTTGGAGTCTCATTTGTGTCCATATCTATATTTGCATCTTTCCAAATGATATTTATGGCTTCACTGCCCTACTGTACCTAAAGGCTAAAGTTCTTTCTTTTTTTCACTACAAATAACTATTTCACATATAGACAGATTTGTTTATTTTGATAGCTTCTATGCTTCATTCTGTTTATCATTTAAACCATTGCTTTTTTCTTTTGCCTGCTTCATTTTGCGTATGGTGGAACACAGTGATAGAAATTGTTGCTTTTTTAGCTTAAAAAATTCATGTTTGAGCTAAGCTGTTTGTTTTTCAAATCTTTTTCCTTTCCACTTTCCAGTTTTTACTTTACTGATCAGGATTTGTTGTGTATTGTTTATCTTTCTTATCTTTGAATGTTGTGGAGCATGTTTTATGGACCCAATCAGATAATGCATGGCGTGACTTGTACAGTTGTACTATCTAGTTATTTGGCCTATTTTTTTTATTCTATTTATGATAATGCATGCTATTTCTGAATCTGTAGAGTAACTGGAATCTCAATACTTAATATGTATATTCTCTTTATTAGGATTCTCCAGAGGGCCAGAAGATGTTGGAATTTCGAAGGACTCTTCCTGCATACAAAGAACGGGATGCATTATTGGAAGCCGTATCAGCAAATCAGGTTATATACCTTTGGTCACATCTAATCACATGTAGAATACGGATGTACTGCTAAAAATTTGACATAAGAAAATTATTTGAAATTCTACTGCTTGCTTTCTTTTTGGCGTTTGGAGTTAAATCTTCATATATTGGCCACATACTCTGGGATATAAAAAAAATTCCGCACATGATAATGTCTTCAGAATATTTTTTCTTTCTATGCATTAAAGGCTAATATTCCCTGTATCTTGCCTGCTTTATGTACTATCCTCCATCTGAATCTTCTGTGTGTGTGACTATTTGGAAGAACATAACTTTTCCACACATCCTTCCCAATTTTCTCCTGCAACCAAATTGAAAAATGTCTTGCTAGGTAAAACTGAGTGTGGAGATGAAAGCAAAGCAATCTGTTGTATTGACTTTTTAGTAATATCTTTATCCTAACTCCTATTTTTGAGGATAGTTTGAAGATATTGAAAGGCTATTTTTCTACATCATTTGCTACAGGTGGTAGTAGTATCTGGTGAAACTGGTTGTGGAAAGACTACGCAGCTTCCTCAATACATTCTAGAATCTGAGATTGAAGCTGCTCGTGGAGCTAGTTGCAGTATTATTTGTACTCAACCTAGAAGAATATCTGCCATGTCTGTTGCTGAGCGTGTTGCCGCTGAACGCGGAGAGAGTCTTGGTGAATCTGTCAGTTCCTATTATAACAGTGCTTAGATAATTGTTCCATGGACTAATTATTATTTTTTCCTTAATGGGTTTGTAGATAATTATTTTTATTACTTATACAGTTTTCCAATGTTTGTTTGAATAGATCGGTTACAAGGTTAGGCTAGAAGGAATTAAAGGAAGGGATACTCGTCTTCTTTTTTGCACCACTGGTATATTGTTGCGGAGGTTACTTGTTGATAGAGGTTTGACTGGTGTCACTCATGTTATTGTTGATGAGATTCATGAACGGGGCATGAATGAAGGTATTTTTGGCAGCAGTCAGTGGTTGTTATTTGTATATGCATGGGGTTTGAATATCCTTAACACTTTCGTATATGTTTCAGATTTTCTGCTTATTGTCCTGAAAGATCTACTACCACGTCGACCGGATTTGAGGTTAATTCTAATGAGTGCAACTATGAATGCTGATCTTTTCTCGTCATATTTTGGTGGTGCTCCCGCACTCCATATTCCTGTAAGTAGTACAACATAACATTTTGATCTGTCAATACTTCTTCATGGAAGTAAGAAGTCTATGCTATAGTATTGAAGAGTATTTTCAGCTGCAAGTTTTTATATGCTGCAGGTTGTTTTCTAACATTACAGGAAATGGCCTGTGATGCGGAAATGTTATCTTCAACTTATATGGTGCTTTATAACTTAATATGATAAATCCGCATGCAGGCATATCAGGCCAAAAATCAATACTAGTTCTTCTGTCAATAAATAATATGAGCAAGCCTATTAACTTGAGCTTCTTCCGATTTTTCTCATGGTTACCTGCTGAATTTTCAATTTCAGGGCTTTACATATCCAGTTCGTGCACATTTTTTGGAGAACATTCTAGAGGTGACAGGATACAGATTAACTTCATATAATCAAATTGATGATTATGGCCAAGAAAAGTCATGGAAAATGCAGAAACAAACTGTGAGAAAGAGAAAGACCCAAATAGCTTCTACTGTGGAGGTAGAAAATACTGTTAAATTTTTGAAGTGTCAACAGTTTGAATTTTATGTTGGCATCAGTGTATGATCAAACGGTTAATTTTATGCAGGATACACTTGAAGCTGCTAATTTTGAGGGTTATAATCGTCGTACTCGTGAGTCATTGCTGTGTTGGAATCCTGACTCGATTGGTTTCAACTTAATTGAGCATGTGCTTAGTCATATTTGCAAAAGCGAAAGGCCTGGAGCAATACTTGTTTTCATGACTGGTTGGGATGATATCAACTGCTTAAAGGAGCAGTTACAAGCTCATCCCTTCTTGGGAGATCCAAGCCAAGTCTTGTTGCTTGCATGCCATGGTTCAATGGCAAGTAGCGAGCAGGTAATCTTTTTCTTTACTTTCTCTTAATACTAGTTAGTCATCCTGCATGATGGAAAAACAGTATGGCCTAGTTGGTTATGAGTGTAGACTGGAGATGGTTGCTTTTGTAAACGTACTGGTCACTCTATCAGTTTACATCCCTGTTCTTAGTATCCGTGACCTATTATTTTTACACTACTTTTGACCAGTATGTATCGTTTTTTATTTATCTACATCTCTGCTTTGGACGATGTTACAAAATCCTTTATCACTCTAAAACATGAAAATTTCTTGTTTGCTTGGAGTTTTGTTGACAAATTCTTGATTTCCGTGCAGAAATTGATATTTAACAAACCTCCGGATGGAGTCAGGAAAATTGTTCTGGCAACCAATATGGCAGAGACTAGTATCACAATTAATGATGTGGTCTTTGTTGTGGATTGTGGTAAAGCAAAAGAGACATCTTATGATGCGTTGAATAATACTCCCTGTTTGCTTCCTTCATGGATTTCGAAGGCTGCTGCCAGGCAGGTAAGATTTTTTCTTATAGCTTAATTTTTCTTATCATGTTTTGTCTTTTTTCTGTTGGTGGTGGTGGTCGGGGGAAGGTTGATCATAAAAAGAATGGTAGGTTGCATAATTTGCAGGAAGCTTTTTCTTCTACTCTATTTATCTATTGTTCACATCAAGATTAATCTATGTAAGAATAAGTCTTTTTTCTTCCATATCTTTTTTGTCTAGGCAGTCCTATATGAGTGAGAACAACCTTTTTCCAGTTAACCTTTGTCTTAGCACCTTTTCTTTTTATACATATCTTATCTCCTGCGAATTTTATCTGAAAATCTTGCAAATGACAATGTGTCATGTGTCCTTTCAATTCTTGATTCCTCTCCCCCCCGCCGGCTTCCTCAGTCTGTGTTTTTTAACATGATGTGAAACATAACTACTATCTGATTTATTTCCAGAGAAGAGGTAGAGCTGGTCGTGTGCAGCCAGGAGAGTGCTATCATCTCTACCCTAGATGTGTTTATGATGCATTTGCTGATTATCAGCTACCAGAGCTTTTGAGGACACCTTTGCAGTCTCTTTGCCTTCAAATTAAAAGTTTAGGACTTGGTAGTATATCAGAGTTTCTGTCCAGTGCATTACAGCCACCGGAACCATTATCTGTAAGATCTTTTATTTACATTTTTCGTCATCTGAATGTCGATATAGTGTTACAATAATTTGTAGAGTCTTTAGTAGTTCTAAAGATCACTCTTTGTGTAGGTTCAAAATGCAATTGATTATTTGAAGACTATTGGGGCTCTTGATGAGGATGAGAATTTAACTGTACTAGGTAAGGATGTTGTTCCTCTGGAAGTTTCATTAGTTTTCTCATCCCATCATTACTCTCTTGCTTATTCCAACTTCAAGGTGAACTGCTGTCTGCAAATAGTAATATGGAACTTTATTTCATATTATTCACAGGTCAAAACCTGTCTATGCTTCCAGTAGAACCTAAATTGGGGAAAATGCTTATATTGGGGGCTATTTTCAAGTGTCTTGATCCAATAATGACTGTTGTTGCTGGTCTTAGTGTCAGAGACCCATTCTTGATGCCCTTCGATAAAAAAGATGTAAGTTCCTCTACACTCTATGACTCTACTGTCCTGGAAGTCTACATAATATTCTATAGATAAGTGGTTACTGGTTATACATTCATTATTGTTTTCCCTTCTCATGTCACTTTTTGGGTTCTGATTCTTCTTGGCCATTTATTATTTTTCATCATATGGCTCAGTAGGGACTACTTTGTTATACAATGTTCCTTCAGATTACTATAATCTATCTTTCTACATCTTTTGTCATGTCAAAATTAGCATAGTATAGACATGGGTCTTCTGTTCAAGCTACCTCATTATATTATGAAATACTTTACATCTTAACTACAACTGGACTATTGTGATAGGAATGTTAACTTTAGGACTAGGTTTCGCTATAATCCTGTCACGATTAGAAGCATCGAAAGTGGCATATGAATGACAGACAAGTTAACTTAGGCATGAATGATTTTGCTTTCTCACATTGCATAGCTATGAGATACTTATTCGGTCGCGTTACGCTGAATGGTGACACTTCAAACTTTGATCTTTACATTTTGAGATGTTTTTGTCAAAATTGACTATTGGAATGCCATGCTAGCTTTAGGAATTTTCAATTAGAGGCTCATTTAGTTGTTGAAATGCTCGGAATAATTTGCGGACTTCACTGTTGAAGCATCTATATTATTAAAACAATGAATCCAGAGCAGTGGCTAGAACGAAGATTTAATGCCATTTACTACTTTCCGTGATATGGATGAGAGATCAACAACTTTGTTGGGTGGACACTTTCCATTTTCCAGGAACGTAATCTGAATCTCAATGATTGACAAGCACCCCAGAGTGTCCCTCCCCTGTTTTTAGAGCTAAACTAGCGTGTGTTCCCGTACCATGTTCGGGTTCACATGTAATAAATATTTTAATAATATTTTAATATTTTATACTATTAATTAGTTTATAGATTATACTCCGTAGTTTATACTTTATGATTTATAATTTTATAGATTATAGTTTATAGTTTACGATTTATGTTTTATAGTTTAAGTTCATTAATAACTCAACTTAATTAGATTGATAACATAATAATAGATAAAGGTATATATATATAAGATAAAGATATGATATGATAAAAGATAAAAATCCATATTTCTTTTTGTTATATAACCTATTAGATATCTTTTTGATTTTTTTACTTATTTAACTCAAAGATATATATCAATATATAAAGTCGGGTGATGTGGAGGATGACATGGTGGATGATGTAGCATAGCTTAGAGGTCGACACATCGGCGAATTGAATATAAGGGCGACATGTGGCAAAACAACGTTCTGTTTTAGTATATGTATAGATGAATTTGTGCTTCCTTTTTGACAACCATTATCATTGAAGACAAAAACACAAATATTGCATCATAAAATAAGAATATGTTTTAGCAAAATGATTGGAAACTCTACCCAGGGCGCAGTCTAGAAAGAAAAAGGTTGTGTAATTTTTTTAGCGTTTTCTATGTGATACCTAAAAAATACAAAGCTTTTTCGTTGGCGGAGAGAGGGGTTATATTTTCTTGGTTTTGACATTTTTTTGCATCCTCAGCTTGCAGACTCGGCAAAAGCTCAGTTTGCTGGTCGTGAGTTCAGCGACCATCTTGCAACTGTTAGAGCTTATGATGGATGGAAAGCCGCTGAAAGAGAGCGAGCTGGCAATGAATACTGCTGGAAGAATTTTCTATCTTTCCAGACATTGAGAGCCATTGATTCATTGCGGAAGCAATTCTATAATTTACTCAGGGAATCACGCCTTATTGCTAATGATAGCTCCAACACTTGGAGCAGGGAATCACGTCATGTTGCTAATGATAGCTCCAACACTTGGAGCCAGGACGAGCATCTTGTCAGAGCAATCATTTGTGCGGGTTTGTTTCCTGGTGTTTGCTCTGTTGTGGTAAGTGGTTGTTTGTAGTGGATAATTTTTCATGTGATAGTTTTGCATCAAATCAAAGTAGTAAAATTGCTGCAATCCTCACTTCCTAATAAAGTGGAGATGGAAGGGATAGGAAATGATTGTGGTTACTTATGCATTTTTGGCATTGCAGAACAAAGAGAAGTCCATAACATTAAAAACTTTGGAGGATGGTCCGGTTCTCCTACATTCAGTAAGTTATTCTTCTGTTTAGTTCTCTATGGTTCATTACTGTAAACATTTTTTCCTAAACATCTTTCTACATTTCATTCTTACATCCGTTTTTCTTTTATTACTGGTGTTGGTAGAATTCAGTGAACGGACAAGAACCAAAAATCCCATTTCCATGGTTGGTGTTCAATGAAAAGATGAAAGTGAATGCAGTCTTTCTTCGTGATTCAACAGCAGTATCAGATTCTTCTCTCTTACTATTTGGTGGAGACGTTTCAAAGGGAGGACTGGTATGATTTCATGCACGGTTTCTCAGTTGGATTTATTATTCACACCAGAGTTCTTGATTTTTTTTTCTTACTGTGACAGGATGGCCACCTTAAAATGTTGGGAGGATACCTCGAGTTTTTCATGAAACCCAGCTTAGCCAAGACATATTTGTGTTTGAAAAGGGAGCTCAGTGAACTTATACAGAGCAAGGTGAGCAGATCCCCTGTTTTAACTAGTTATAAGTTACAATTTCTATTTTGTGATTTTTGAAAAAATAATAAATTATCTCAAAATTTCTTGATTTAGGGGAACTCCAAACAACTACTAAAACCACTTGTTTTGCTTGTTACTCACTTAAACTAGTTAATTAATATTTGTTTATAACTAGTAAGCAGCTGAATAATTTGTTTAAATTCTATCCAAACACACTTAAATCATGACTTGCTAACTGAACATTTCAATTTTTTCACCTAGCTTCTGAATCCCGAGTTAGAGATTCAGACCCACCAGGACATACTATCTGCTGTAAGAATGTTGATCACAGAGGACTCATGTGAGGGTAGATTCGTCTTTGGACGTGAACTCCCATCACCATCCAAAAAAGCCTCAAAAACTTCAGCAATAAATCCCGGTGAAACTGGTGACAACTCAAAGGGCCAGCTACAGACGTTACTACTTAGAGCAGGACACGAAGCACCCGTCTACAAGACAAGAAATGTTAAGAACAACCAGTATCGTTCTATTGTCATCTTCAACGGCTTGGAATTTGTAGGACAGCCTTGTAACAATAAAAAGCAAGCAGAAAAAGACGCTGCAGGTGAAGCTATTCGTTGGTTGATGGGTGAAACCCCTTCGTTTCAAGGTGACATTAACCACATGTCAATGCTTCTGAAAAAAACTAAAAAGAAAAAAGGCAAGAAAACATAGTGCAAAAGAGAACTATAGATTAACTGCTACCGTCACACAGATATGTAGAAGTCATCCTGATTATAAAGTGATGGATGAACTGTTCGGGACGTCTCATGAGCAAATTGCAGGTAGAACTTTCTTATGTTATATCTTATATTATGTACCATAAATATATGAGTAACAAGTCAATTCTTTCTAGAGGAGCCTATAGGGATAGGGAGTTTCCATATTCGAATATGCAATTGGAATTTTCAATATTGCTATGTAAATTATGCTTCCTGATCTTTTGGAAACAATTCAGTATCCGAGGAAGCTTTACATGCATTGTATAACATTATTTGACTTCAAATTTCAAAAGCGTGTATGCTCTTGCAATTCTCAAGTTCAAGATTAGGCATTGCTTCAAAACTGCTCCTTTGAATTTTGTTATGTGCATGTGCTGTATGCCTGTATGAGTTTGGTTTAGTGTATGTTAGTTCATGGTAACAAAGTCAAGATAGAGACTTTGGTTTGTAGAATAACAATTGGTGACTTTGTTATATGCTAGAATGGCGATTGTGATTTTGCTTAGAGTTTTAAAGTAGAATGTTGATAGAAAAAAGTGGCTTCAGCCAGGTTGTCTTGCACTTGATCTTGTCAATTGTTGGTTGATCATTTGGTCCACTCGAAAAACTAGTTGAAATTGGCTAACTAGCTACATACTGAGTTACAAAAACCAGGTGAAGTAACACAGTCTAGGAGCACGACGAAAAAAGAAGTTTGTACTTTGTTTATGAATGAAGCGTAATAGTGTAGCTATTAAATCAGTATGATACAGCCAAAATCTTATCTTGAAAAAAGGTGGAATGATTAGGTGAATATATTGTCTACCTGCAAATGGAAAAAATTATGTCATGCTTAATTTTTACAAAAACATTATTCCTTGATTGATTTTTATGTGGTGAAACTTAAAAGTGGGTTGATTTATTATATGCAGATTTATAGGGTTAAACACGCAAGAAATATAGGGTTAAATACGCGTGAGAATGAATGTTTAGATATGACATGAGGACTTAAACGTAAATTAATATTATATTTGCGCATATATACTAACTTCTAAAACTATACAAATATGTGCATGTATGCATATATTCATTATTATATGAACGTCGTGAGTATATGCACAATGTGCATTTTGATTTTAAAGTCTTTAAATTTTTTGTAAAGGCTTGTTGCACTATAGAAAAACAGTATGGAGTATCATAGAAGTTTCAAATTAATGATTATTACACAATCCTGAAAGAAAGGTGTTTTGTTCCTTTCCACACTCTTTCTATTTGGTTAATTGTCTACTGTTTGTCTGGGCATGCTTATATAAGCTGATTAAAATGCATGTTGGTTAATCATTTCTTTAATTCTCTGAGAGGGTGGAGGGTCTGTTTCTGACAAGAAAAGTAGTTAGGTTTGATTTGGATTATCATATATTCATATACGGTATGATGTAACTTCTATCATCATCTCATTTTTTTGGGGATTTTATAATAGTTTATCTCTTTATTTATTTCATAATTCTGTCATCATCTCAGTTATTTGGGGATCATATGTAAATAAAATCTTATTATTCCATAATTGGGGTTTTGAATTTAGGGTTGGCTAGAAATTGCTACCGACGCTCAACGGATGACTACAATTTGCTCATTACAAGCCATGAATTTGGTAGCATTGCTGACAACAACAGTTTTGTCAACTAATTACTTACTCATACTTAAGCAGCCATACAAATGGGATTTGAGATGACTAATTTTTCTTCAAGATGGCCATGTTTCGGTGGAACTTTATGAAAATTCTGTGAATTATTTTGTTGTAGTTTTCTTTATGGAATATAAGAGTTCTTCTACATGGAAAATTCTATGAATCATAGAAATTAAACAATACATTTATCTTAATGGAAAAAGTAAAGAGCCACTGATTGTGCAGTAGCATGGAAAACCCACCTAACCATACATAAACTTGCACTTGTTTTTTCTGTGCCAAAAAACAGAGTACCATGCCTTCATCTCATTTTATTTCCTTCCCAACATAATGTTGAATGTAACTTATAGATCACTAACATACAAACATTTACATAAATATAGTATCAGAAAATATATAACTAAAGAACTTGCAAACTCTGTTCTTCTAACTTCAGTTTTGTGACACAATACATCTCTACTTTGTGCAACTTTCATGAACAACTCAAAACATGAATTAAGTTAAGTGTTCATGAATGCACATCCTTCTACTCTCTAAGAAGCTCCAAAGCCTTCAACAATGTGTTTCTAAATCTGCTCACATCAATCCTTACATTTTGGCCATCCAAAAACATTTTCTTGAATGCCAAAAAACCTTGATCCTTAATAGATGTCGGATTCTGTATCAACGGATGCTCGAGAGGAAACTTGTTAGACAAGGTACTCTCCTTCCCACTTATCTTGTAGTCCAAGTATCTCAGATTCATGGCGCGAGCTGGCCTCTCAAAGTCGGTCTTCGACAGCCACTCTAGTCCCAAAGGCACAACTTGAATCAAGACTGCGTTTTCAGGCAAGAAAACACTATTTGTCATCCCTGCTCCGTGCACACCCACCATCACGTCGAATGAGTTAACAATCTTAGAGAAATCTCTAAGATTTAGCCTTGCATCCATAATGGAAACTTCATATCCTAATCTTCTAGCCTCATTCGCCACCTCGTCTTCATTAACTATAGATCTTGATCTCTTCCTTGATATGATCAAAAGCCTAGGCTTACAACTTTTTCCAACCCCTATAGGATCCACTTTGGTCCTATTCAATGAATATGCGCTTCTTACGAACTTCGTGAAGCTTCTCATTGAATACCCTTGTTTGGTTAGAGAAGGTTCGATCCCAAGCTCCTTATGACTTTGTAAACCAAACATCATGCTCGGAAAGCAGTGTACTTCTTTCGAGTTATCCATGTCTATGACGTTGTAGTTTGAGAGCGCGTCTAGGTAGGTCTTGTACTTGATGAACCAAAATGGCATCATGTCTGTGACCATGAATTGGACCTCTCCATTGTATTGTCTAGAGGTGATGTAGAGAGGAACTAGGATGTCACTAAAGTCATGGAAAGTGTTACCTGCATAACCTCCATTAGAGAGCACAATAGCTGGGACGGTATGATTCACCGAGCATTTTGGCATCTCATTGAGGCCAAATGAGGAAGGTGAACCTAATATCAACTCCCTTACCCTTGTCATGACATAACCGTCTTGCTTACGAGCATACGGCCTTAGCCTCCATGTAGTAATGTTGTTTGTTTCGACGTTGTCCACAAAAAGTGTTGGTGATATAATGACTGAAGAGTTTCCTTGGATCCTCACATCTCCATTGATGTCACAAAAGTCTGATCTTGGAAGTGAGAAATTGCATATTAGAGAAGGCAACTTTTTGATCACCTGAACTTGATCAACCACCTCATTGACTTGAACCACCTCCTTAACTAAAAATCATGTACAATAGAAGAGATTAATAAAACGGTAATACAAAGATGGATGGTGGTATACAATGTTGGATTGAAAAATTTGATCTACCTGGAGTAGATGAAGCGGGATTCGAAGCATTTGTGGCGATAAGAATTGCATCTCTTCCATCTTCTTGATCATTAAACGTATCAATGATCGAAAACACCTTCAATTTAAAGTTGCTAGTGAGCTGAAAATTCACTGCAAAATGAACACAAAAACCTCCATGTGAGTTAATTCATCATCTAGTCAAATGAAGATCAAGAATTATGAGGATTGGATTAAGAAGACTTACATGGAGGCAAAGGGCTCATGTGAGAATTTAGAAGAGCACAAAAACTCAATGCCATAATAAAGCAACCCACGAATGCCCATAATGAAAGCTTCTTCTGTTCATGTTTACTGAAACTTCTAGTGAACAAATCGTTATACATTGTGAAGCTTGATTGATCTTTCAAGATACTGAATGAAGGTTTTTATAGTACCAAGAAGCTCTTAAAATGTCAAAATCTCATCTAACAAAAAACTTGTGCATAAAAAAATGAGAGGAATCTTGCACTAGTTTTCTGGTGAATTGCTTCCGATGAATTTTCCTTTCTTATAATTTTGTTAAGCAATGAAAGGGATGGTGTAAGGTGTTGACTGTGGCTAAGCCAAAATGGTGGGTATGTGTTTATTTAAATTAAAAAAATTATTTGGTAACAATAAATATGATTATATGAGTTTGGTAAGGGTATTATAAGTATTTTCTTTTTTAGTGTCGGCCTTAATTGGTTTCCAAGAAGCAGCAAAAGCAAAAACCCTTTTCAAATACATAAGTTTTGTTTTATAAATTGTATAAAGTAATATGAACGAATCGGTTGCATTCGATGATGAGACGAACGTAAGAAACTACATGAGATATCATTATAATATTTAGTTCTTCATAATAATTTTCCACGATCGAATTACATGCTAAGTTGCTGGCAGCATGTACTACATGCACAAATTATTTAAATTTAGTCCAGTTTTATAATTTGATTTTATATGATGCATTGCAAGTTTGCAATACAAGTAAAGGGGCCTTAATAAGATTGCAATCCTTTTACCATTTTCATGGTTCGAATGATAATAAAAAATTGTGTAGAATGTAAATTTTGAGAATGTTCAACGAAATATCTTATTGATTTTATTTGGCTAAACTCGTGAAATTAGTAGGTTCGTCTAGACAAAATGATATTCATAAAAATTCAATTTTATCTATACATATATTAAAATAGGACGTTGTTTTGTCACATGTTGCCTTTATATTCAATTCGCCTATGTGTCGACCTCTAAGCTATGCTACATCATCCACCATGTCATCCGACTTTATATTTTGATATATATCTTTGAATTAAATAAGTAAAAAATCAAAAAGAAATCTAATAGATTATATAACAAAATTTATCTCTATCATATTATATCTTTATCTTATATATATATATATATATATATCTTTATCTATTATTATGTTATCAATCTAATTAAGTTGAGTTATTAATGAACTTAAACTATAAAACATAAATCGTAAACTATAAACTATAAATTATAAACCATAAAGTACAAACTACAATCTATAATTTAATTAATAGTATAAAACAGAACGTTGTTTTGCCACATGTCGCCCTTATATTCAATTCGCCTATGTGTAGAGATGCTCACGGTTCCCGAACCGCCGGTTCCGGTTCTTTAAAATCATGAACCGTAACTGAAACCATCTAATGAAGGTTCCTCCAGTTTCGGTTCGGTTCCGTTTCCGATTACGGTTATGGACGGTTTCAACCCGGTTCTAATACGGTTTTGTAACGGTTTCAATTCCGGTTCCGGTTCCGGTTCTATATAATTTTAAATTGTTAAAAGTTGAAAATACTTGTATTGTAATCTTTAATTAATATAATAAATTCATACACAAACATATTATATAAATGATCTGTCTTAATAAAAAACAAAACCTAAAAGAGTTTGAACTTAACATAAGTTGCCGACGTATCCTATAGGACTAGAGGAATCAAAGCTCATGTAGTTCTTTTACATTTATTAAGGATTTCTACTAATCTAACACTCTCCTTCGGTTCCAACCCGTCGGTTCCGGTTAGACCGTTTGGAACCTCCGGTTCTACGGTTCGGAACTGTCGATTTCACGGTTCTACGAAATCATAAACCGTAACCAGAATCGATCAATTATGGTTCCAGACAGTTCCGGTTTCGGTTTTGGTTTCTGACGGTTCTGAAACCGACGGTTTCCGGTTCAAACCGAACTGATAAGCACCTCTACCTATGTGTCGACCTCTAAGCTATGCTACATCATCCACCATGTCATCATCCACGTCATCCGACTTTATATTTTGATATATATCTTTGAATTAAATAAGTAAAAAATCAAAAAGATATCTAATAGATTATATAACAAAATTTATCTCTTATCATATTATATTTTTATCTTATATATATATAAATATATATATCTTTATCTATTATTATGTTATCAATCTAATTAAGTTGAGTTATTAATGAACTTAAACTATAAAACATAAATCGTAAACTATAAAACATAAATCGTAAACTATAAACTATAAATTATAAACCATAAAGTACAAACTACAATCTATAATTTAGTTAATAGTATAAAATATAAATATATTATTAAAATATTTATTACATGCGACCCCGTACATGGTACGAAAACACACGTTAGTTCTTTCTAAATGACAACTTGACATCAATTGGGCTTATAATGTAAGACCCATCACTATACTACTATCAAATACTTGAATTAATATATTCCGGTGACACCTCGATTTTTATTTGGATAATTTTCGATCACAATAACAAATACGGAGTAAGTAATTAAGTTGAAAGAAACATATTGATTTTCCATTTTAGTCAAAATGATTATATTTATTTTTAGATTTTTTTTACCATTTGATAAATATATATATATATATATTATGACAAGAATGTATTTTACATAAAGTTTAAATATCAAGTAAATCTTGATTAGAGAAGGTAGACGATGGACCATTACCTAAGTATAAGTGTATAAACACATGTTAATTGGTAATCAAACAACACATATCCGGAAAAATATATATTTCTTCTCGATCTTTACCCGTATCAAATCTCATAGCTAGTTTGTTTTTTTTTTTTTGTTTTTTTTTTTGAAAAAGGCTAGGACCAGGGCCTCATCCAGCGGGTAACTGTCCTTGACCATCCAAACGAATGACCCTAAATAGATTAGCATGAGTAACCAACATGCTAGATTTGAGAAACATAGGTTTCATAAGTCTGTTATAATCATCAGATATAAAATTGTCCTTCTTACAATTAAGGACAATTTTAAGGAAGTGAGTATTTGCATCCGGAGTTGCCAAACAATCAGCCGATTGGTTGGCTTCTCTGAAACAGTGAAATACTTTTACGTTTTCAAATGTTGCCAACATATTCGTAATGTCTATGATAATATTACGGATTTCCCATGGAACCTTCCATATATCTTTAATAGAGTTAATAACAGCTAAACTGTCACCTTCCAAAATGATATTTTTGCAGTTGATCTTTTTTGCTAGTTTGACAGCATAGAGAGCACCCAAAGCCTCTGTATGTAGCGGTGAGCTTGAATTTACCTTAGTATTAAACATGTCAATTATATTACCATCGAATTCTCTTGCTATACAACCTATCCATGCATGCTACGTAGATCTAAAAGATCCATCAAAATTAATTTTAGTCCATCGATGAGGTGGAGCCCTCCAACACTTATTCTTTGTTTTATCTTTGTTACGTCTATCCTTTATTTTTGGTCCTGTTGATTTAATTGTCGTGTTTTCCCATAGTTTGAATTGTTCAAATGCACTCCGATAAGGTTCTTTTACAGTATTATTAGTTCTTCCAAAAACTAAGGAATTTCTGAATATCCATATTGAGTACCAAATATGAATTAAGGCTATTATCATTTTATTGTTATTTCGTAACTTATTTATAATGTATTCTAAATTTTCCTAAAATGTGAAATGTGGTTGAATATCAAACCTAAATCCTATTAATGACTGAAATTTCTGTATTTGATCCACTGTATGCGGGCAATCAAAGAAAAGGTGTTTTGTAGTTTCAGTGAGACTATTGCACCTTGAGCAATAAGACGGCACTCTATTATAATATTTATTGAGTCTATGAGTAGTTGGCAAATTATCTGAAATTACCTTCCAAAGAAAATTTTGATAACGCGGTGCTAATTTTTGATTCCATAGCCAATTGTACAAATTATTACTATCTATGGGATCATGGTTAATATTGAATTTTCTAGCTGATGCTGTAGAAAAAGTTCCTGACTTATCCGGAATCCATATAACTCCTCCATACTTAGACCTTGCTCATCCCCGAGTAAGCTAAATGAAACTTACCCTTACAATCAGCACACATAGATCTCAGGAAGTATAGAGAAAGAATGAACTACAAATTACAAACACATTTCGCCTCCAAACACCTTAGTGAGTACAAAAGATAAATCTAATCCTAGCTCCTATCTAGCACCTTATTCCTCCATAGTGGTCTACCCTTTCCTCCTTATATCACCACCTTCTTATGACACCTCGCCAACAACAACAAATGGTCCTAAGACACTCATTTCACTCATTCTGCCTAGGCGCCCCGAAGGGTTTTCACCTAGCCACTCATTTCATTTTGCTAGATAACTCACAATTGGCTCACATCTCTCAAGTCCGCTTTTGCCTCAGCCTATTGCCGACCAGACTACCTGCTTTTTGCATGGAACCACCCTTTCAGGTTTTCAGCCCATCCCAGGATTTTCATTTGCCTTTTTTAACATTTTTGTGGCTTTTTCTGTTTATTATTATTATTATTATTATTTTTAAATAAATACGAACTGAATTCAAACAACCGAATGGAAACTACTCTAAAGATAAGCAATAAACTAAATCCCTCTCCCCCATACTTGAAGTACACAATGTCCTCAGTGTGAAAGACAAAAAATAAATGAGGAAGAGAAGAGAGTAGCTCACTGATCCGGGTTACCCGGTGGGGTGGGGGTTGACGACTGGCGAGCGCGGCGTGACTGGGCTCCGGTGAGGTGGTGAGAATCCGGCGAGGCTGGTGTGAGGGAGAGTGGTGAAGGAAGGTGGGGTAGTAGGTGGGAGATGAGAGGAGAAATTGATATTTTGGGGAGAAATTTGGGAGAGGAGAAATTGAAGAGATTTTGGTAAGAAATGGTAGAGATGATGGAAAATTGGGAGATGGAAATTGGATAACTTACTGAATGTAGAAACCAATGGGAAAACCGTCAATATGTGACATTAACCACATGTCAATGCTTCTGAAAAAAACTAAAAAGAAAAAAGGCAAGAAAACATAGTGCAAACCGTCAATTTCTCTCTTTTTTTATACACGAATGGGAAAACCGTCAATTCCTTCAGTAAAAGCTAAAAGACAGTCTTCTTCCCGTGCTTTATTTCTACAGATTAGTAAACAAAAGAAAACAAAAACAAGTAAAAAGAAATAAAATGAGATAAAATTGAAAAGAAATACCTTGGGTTGTCTTCCAAGCAACGCCTTAGTTAGAGTCGTGGCTCGACTTCCTACTCAGATCTCAATCATCAGCATGTGGCTCTTCGAGATCCATCTCATCAAGTGATCCTTTCGAGTCACCGCATTCAGCTTACGGTAGTCAATGCATACCCTCCAACCTGTTTGAGCTCTAGTGGGAACCAACTCACCATGTTGATTCTCAACAACTGTAATGCCCCCCTTCTTAGGGACACATTGTGTTGGACTTACCCATTGACTGTCCGAGATGGGAAAGATCATGTCAGCTTGAAGAAGTTTCAGCACCTCCTTCTTGACCACCTCCATCATAGGTGGGTTTAATCTTCTTTGGGGTTGCCTAGAGGGCTTAGCTCCTTCCTCAAGTAGGATCCTGTTCATACAGGTGGAAGGGCTAATTCCCTTGATGTCGGCAATAGTCCACCCAAGAGCTGTAATGTGCTCTTTCAACACCATCATCAATCTCTTCTCTTGCACACTTGACAACTTACTAGAGATGATTACCGGGAGGGTATCATTCTCTCCAAGAAAAGCATACTTCAGGTGCTCTGGCAATTGCTTAAGCTCAATCACTGGTGCCTGCAAAACAGAAGGGAGGAGCTTCTCGCTCTCCAAAGTCAGTAACATGGGTCTGCCGGCCAAAGATCTAGCTGACGTGTCTAGCTGAGCTAGAACCCTATGAATATCAGGAGAAAGAGAGAGATTAACTTGTGGTGGGTGAATGATGCTGTTTTCCATAACACATTGCAATTCATCCAAGCCAAAGATATTAAAAGTATCTTGAACTATAGGATCAATCACATCAATAGAACAAATAGAAGCAGCATCTTCAATGGGGTGCTTCATAGCATCAAAAATATTGAATTGTACAACTTCCCCCATCGAACTCTAAAGTAAGAGACCCACTAGCTAGATCAATCTTTGTGTTAGCGGTTCTCATAAAAGGCCTTCCTAATAAAATAGGTGCAGCCTGACCATCATGTTCCATGTCTAACACAAAGAAGTCAGCGGGAAAGAATAAATTATCAACCATTACCAAAACATTCTCAACTACACCTTTAGGATAAACAATAGACCTATCAGCTAGTTGAATAATTATTCCGGTTTCATGAAGAGGACCTAAACCAAGCATCTTATACAACGAGTAAGGCAAAACATTTATAGATGCACCAAGATCAAGGATAGCTCTCTCAAAGTGAGTATCACCTATACGACAAGGAATGCTTACCAAGCCCGGATTGTTGCACTTCTTAGGCATTCGCCTTTGGAATACAGCGGAGACACGCTCGCTTACCGTCACCTTCTGTTGTCCCTTCAATTTTTTATTTCTCTTGATGGTGCAGAGTTCCTTCAAGAACTTAGCATATCTAGGAATACTTTTAATGAGTTTGAGTAAAGGGATATTTACCTCACATTTGCTTAAGGTTTCGAATAGCTCCTTATCATTTTCCGGCCTCCTCGTGTCCTTCAAAGCATCGGGAAAAGGAGCGGGAGGTTTGGTTGAGGTGAGAGGTGGGAAGTCGGGGCGGACATAGTCGTCTTGCCTCAACCAAAAGTCGCCCCGGTCCTCGACCTCAGCTCCAACATCTTTTGAAAAGTCCTCCCAAACCAATTCGCCAGGAGCATTTCCGCGATCGCGACTGTCAGTCCGCGGTCGCGGATTTGTTCCTGTTTCCTCAGTCAGAATTCCGCGATCGTGGATATCATCCCACGGTCGCAGATTTGACGCTGTTTCCTCATAACATGTTCCGCGATCGCGGTTCTCGTCCCGCGGTCGCGGATTTTCACCTGTTTCAGAATCTGCATTTTCAACAGCAACATTTTCCAACACTTTTCCACTCCTTGTTGTCACAGCACTAACATTTCTGGTCAGATTCACTACCGTCTGAGATGGTAGAGAATTGGATTTTTGATGTGCAAGAGTGGTCACAACTTCAGCCAACTGCCCTATCTGTTTCTCCATGTTCTTGATACTAGACTCAGTAGTTTGGACATGGGTTGTGAAATGGTGAGTCAATGATCTCAACATATCTGCAGTTGAAGGTCCAGAATTGGGTCGTGGGGCTTGAGCTTGAGGTTGGGGTTCATTCTGATCACGCCATCTGAAATTTGGATGATCTCTATTCCTCGGATTGTAGTTGTTCGGCTGATCATTTTGAGGTCGTGGAATGTGGGAAGCAGATTGATCACCCCTGACTTGAGCTCAAAAGTCACCCCATGAGCAAGGGGTGGAAGAACCACAGTTTGAGGTTGTTGTGTCAGATTGGGAGTAGTATGCTCCCTCAATGTGCGGACGACACCGCCGTCTCTTAGAGCATTTGCATCTTGCCTTGCCTCAAGCAATTCCCGTTGGGCATTAACAACTAACTGAATTTCAGCCAATTGACGTTGGGTGTCAGCAAGAGCTCTTTGCTCGGGAGTCAACAACTGGTCATCTTCCATTGCACCTGTATCAGTCTCAACTCTGTTCTCTCTCTGATTTCGATGGAAAGTCCTCTCGATTTCTGGATCAAGAATAAAAAGAGACTGATTAGTAGAACGGGTGTTGACCATTCACTAGTCAACACTAAGGTTAATCAAAACAAGAACTTTAAAGAAAAGAAAATTTGATTCCCCGGCAAGGGCGCCAAATTTGACGAGGCGAATTTGTCGTATGCCAAGTCAAGTAATCCTAACAAGCTCACTAACAAGTATAGTAGGCAAGTCAAGTTATCGATTCTTAAAGTAACAATTATGATTAACGAGTGTAAGTAACCAAAGGGGGGGGGGGTTGGTATGTTTTAAGAACAAAGTAACGAAGGTTGATTTGGGTTGTAAATATATCAATGGAAGGTGTTTCACTTGACAATTATCCACTAACAGATTAACAAGTTGATCATAAACTCCTTTTAATCCTATGTCGAATTACTCATATGATCGTTCTAATCCCTGTTCTAATGTAGTTATTAGTCCAACTAGTCCTAATAACCCTTACTCAACTATAACCTTGAAACTATCAAGATTCAATAATAAAGCAGATTGAAGTTCAGGAATGGATAGATACATACAATACCTTAGACAACTAGTCAGATACTCGACATGTACTCAATTCTCTTCACAATTGACATTCACAACTAGTTCATGCAAATTGTGTGTGCTACAAACAAGTATGGTATTTCAACTAGAAATAACCAAACAATAGCAATATGAATGAGATGAAACTACTTAGATGGCCAATCTAAATGAGCAAATCTAATTCAATAACAATACACACAAGAGAATAGAGACAATCATAAGAGTAGAACAAAGGAAAGAAATCTTACAACTTAATCAATCCGAAAGCTTCAAATGTCAAGCAAAACAATGGAAACTTAGCAACTCATGAAGTTCTTGAGGAAAACTCTCAAAACTTGGAAATGGAATGTAGAAGATGATAGAAGATCATCCACACCTACAAACATATAAGTCTCTGCAGAATCTAACTGCCAAATTGAAGGTAAAAACGTTATAAAAACGTTACAAAACTAACACAACATACTGAATCGGGCAAATGAAGAAAAGTCATCGCTGGCGGATTCCACGATCGCGGTTTGGGACCCGCGATCGCGGATTGTGTTATGTGATCTTAGCTGGTCCAGTAGGTTTTCCGCGATCGCGGTTTGGGACCCGCGGTCGCGGATTTGGCTTCTGTGGCTTCCTTGGCTTCGTCTTCAGCTGCTTCCAATGCTACCTGTGGTCTTCTTCAGCTTCGACTCCTCTTCTTATGCTTCAATGCTCCGCATCATCTTCTGTAATCTCATGTGTAACTCAACTCTCCAAAACTCCATGATTACAAAATACATCATAACATCTAGCATAATCCTATACAAAATGAGCTAATAACCTATAGTAGCGCTATGTAAAATACCGCTTATCAAATGTATTCTAAAATTTCCTGAAATGTGAAATGTGGTTGAATATCAAACCTAAATCCTATTAATGACTGAAATTTCTGTATTTGATCCACTGTATGCGGGCAATCAAAGAAAAGGTGTTCTGTAGTTTCAGTGAGACTATTGCACCTTGAGCAATAAGACGACACTCTATTATAATATTTATTGAGTCTATGAGTAGTTGGCAAATTATCTGAAATTACCTTCCAAAGAAAATTTTGATAACGTGGTGCTAATTTTTGATTCCAAAGCCAATTGTACAAATTATTACTATCTATGGGATCATGGTTAATATTGAATTTTCTAGCTGATCCTGTAGAAAAAGTTCCTGACTTATCCGGAATCCATATAACCTTATCTTCTTCATTATTTGTGGATAAATATATACTAGTTATTTGTAATACTATATCACTTGGCAGTACTGTTTGTAATTTTGAGGTATCCCATTCATTATTGTTTTTTATAAAATATGATACCTTAGTGTTAATGTCACTTATATTTTGATCATGGTACTGTCTTAAATTTGTATTTTGTACCCAATTATCTGTCCAAAAATTGATTGTGTTGCCATTGCCTACTTGCCAACCTATACCTTTCTGGAATTGTTCTCTTAAGTGTAGTAATTTTGAAAATTCCCAAGATTGTTTTTTCTTTTTCTTGAACCCAAAGATAGTAGAATTTGAAGGTATTTTTGGTATATTAGACGTACCCGTATATTATTTCTATCAGTTACTATTTCCCATAGCAGTTTTTGTTGCAAAGCTTTATTTAAATCTTCCGCTTTATGTAATCCTAAGCCACCCATATCCTTTGGTTTACATGTTTTATCCCAAGAAGTAATTGCTCTATACCCTGGATTATTATTATTCCAGAAAAAATCTTTATTAATCTTATCAAATTGTTGACAAATGCCTTTTTGTAGAAAAAAACATTGCATGAGGTGATTTGCTTTAGACATTATATTTTATTGTATTAGGATAGTTCTACCTGCCTGAGATATAGTGTTTGCTTTCCATCTAGATAATTGCTTTTGCATACTTTGCACCGCATACTGAAAGCAGTCATTCTTAACTCGACCTCTAACTATCGGGATTCCCAGATATTTTTCCATGGAAGTCGTGACTTGGAGATTTAGTACTGATGCCAGAGCTTGTCTCTGCGTACCCGAAATATTGGGCGTCGTTTGAAAAGAACTTTTATGAAAATTAATGGATAGACCAGATAAGTCTGTGAATTTTTGAAGTAAATTCTTTATGTAGTTCATATTATTTAGATTTGCATTTGCAAATATGATTGTATCATCTGCAAAACAAAGGAAAGGGATACGCATGCCATTTCTCGTGATTTGTATCCCAACTCTATGATTTGATTTCTCTGCCTCTTTTTGTAGGTTTCTTGCTAAATATTCCATTACTATAATGAAAATAAACGGGGCAATTGGATCACCTTGCCTTAACCCGCACTTTGGCTGGAATACAGGACCTGGTTCATTATTTACTAAAATGGAAAATGAGGCTGAGGTAATACAAGTCATAACCCTGTCTATCCACTGTTTACAAAATCCAAAAGAAGATAATATTTTAATAATAAATGACCATTGAACCTTATCATATGTTTTTTCCATATCAAGTTTTAATGTCATCCATCCACGCTTTCCTTTTCTCTTCTGGCGAAAAGAGTGAAAGATTTCATGTGAAATCAGAATATTATCAAATATAGATCTGTCTTGAACAAATGCCGCTTGGCACGGGTGAATTAACTTTGGAAGTAAAGATTGAAGACAGTTTGCCATAATTTTCGTAATCATTTTGTATATCGTAGAGCATAAGCTGATTGGTCTAAAATGGTTAATCGAAACTAGATTATCTATTTTAGGAATTAAAGCAATAAAAGATTGTGCACAATCTTTTAATAATTTTCTGGAGTGAAAAAACGATTGAACAACTTGTATTACTGAAGGTCCTACAATAGACCAATACTTTTGATAAAATTCTGCATTATATCCGTCTGGTCCCGGAGTCTTATTGTGTGGAAGCTGTTTAATTACAGTTTTAATTTCGAGTGGAGTTGGTTGTCTAATTAATTCCTGATTATCAATGTCCGAAATTAAACTAGGGATATTATCCAAGTTAGTATTTTGTAAATGGATATTATGTAAAGGTTGAAATCTCATAGCTAGTTATGTACTCGTGGTATAGTAGACTCTACTTATCATAGTTAAACATTTAAAAATATAGAAAAACAATAAAAAAACATGTTTTTTCTAAGAAGACATGGAGTATCAATATTTGATGTACTCCGTAGCAAAAGTTTAGGAAAACACCATATGTCATTTTTTAAGTTTTGGCGCGTACTCCTAATTATTTTTCAGTATACTCGAAATGTCATATGAATATGTAATACTCCCTCCGTTCTCTGTTCTTCTGTAAAGATTATTTTAGAATGCTTTTTTTACTTTTATCTAATTGTCGTTTTAATTATTTTGACAATATTTTATCATATTTGCCCTATGTTTATGATCAGAGTTGAAATCTTAAATTAAATAATTATTCTCTCCCTTTCTTTTCAATTGTCATACTAAAACCTTGACAAAATAACAAAAACGACAATTAAAGAGAAATAAAAAAACACTCTTAGGGTTTGTTCGTTAGAGGTTAAAATAAACTAGCTAAATTTTCCAAAAAACTTGAAATACTAGCTTATGGTTTCAATAAGCTAGCTTATTTTCTAAAAAAATGAAGGCAAAATTTTATTTGTCGAACAAATCCTTAAACTCTTAAACGACATTTATAGAGGAATAAAGGTAGTATATTTTTTAGTATGATTTCGGTGACGATGGGTCTTTATAGATCATAACTGATGATGATGCACACAAACGTTATAACTCATACACATAGTATGTGCATGTGTCACAGATGATGTGCATTACTAAATATTGTGTACATGAGTTATAACGTGTGTGTGCATCTCCCTCATTCCTCATTTAAAGATTCATCATCACGATTTAAAGATTCATTATCACGAGACATTTTCTATATCATTTTAGTCATTATTTATACGAAAATTAAGTAAGAGTAATTCTTAATTCATCTGAAATTTTATAGAACAAATGGAGTATAATACTATGCTTTAGATATATAGTGTTTTGATCAATGAGAGTGCTAGTCGTGATTTACTGATTTGTGAAGATGTGTGACATTTCAACAATATATCTCCTACTTCTCGCTCATAATTCACGAAAATAGTGCATACTTTGTGACTACCTTTAATTTTATAATAATAAGTTGGACTCTAACAAGCTTTTGTTAGGTCTGCAAAGATTTGTCAACTACTCCGTAGTTTGTTAGAGTTAAGACAATTGTAATCAGTTTTTTTTCTTGATAAGACGATTAAGTTGAATTCGAAGAATATACGTGCATTTGAATTTGAATAAATGCCATGATCTATTTATACATAGACTAACATGTAATATTGAATTATAAGACAAAACTAATTGAATAATTGTAATCATATTGGCATTTGAATTTGAATAAATAAGTACTTACTTTTAATTTACAAGAATAATATGTAGTGCATTATCTATATATATTAAAACAGAACGTTGTTTTGACACATGTCGCCCTTATATTCAATCCGCCTATGTGTCGACCTTTAAGCTATGTCACATCGTCCACCATGTCATCCTTCACATCATCCGACTTTATATTTTGATATATATCTTTGAATTAAATAAGTAAAAAAATCAAAAAGATATCTAATAGGTTATATAACAAAAAGAAATATCGATTTTTATCTTTTATCATATTATATCTTTATCTTTTATATATATATATATATATATATATCTTTATCTATTATTATGTTATCAATCTACTCCGTAATTAAGTTGAGTTATTAATGAACTTAAACTATAAAACATAAATCGTAAACTATAAACTATAATTTATAAATTATAAATCATAAATCATAAAGTATAAACTAGAGTCTATAAACTAATTAATAGTATAAAATATAAATATATTATTAAAATATTTATTACGTGTGACCCGTACATGGTACGGGAACACACGCTAGTTTCAAGCTATACATAATCAAAAGGATATAAAATTTCAAAACGAAACCTCGAATTAGATCTGGATCGTTTATGTATATGAATCTCCAATTGGAAAGTTAATTTGATTTAGCTATGTGATATTAATATCGAAAAAAAGTTCTGGTAAGAACAAGGCTTAAAGTAGAAAAAATAAAGTTTTTCGCGTTCACAGATAACAAACTAATTTTCATAATTTGAGCGTAATGTTCATAATCTAGAGATGAATAATTTTGATGTCATTTTGGGAAGAAAAAAAAAACAAAGTTCTAAGTAATTAAAAGTATGTCACCGCGTACCTTACTGAAAACATTCAAACAAAACTATGGCCCAAATTATTAACATTATTCAGAATATAAACATTGACGTGTAATCTGTAAACGCGATCTGTTCGTTTTTCATACGTTAAAAGTTATTTACACCGAAATTTTCCTCATTTAATATCTTGTTAAAAAGTCAAAATTCGAAGAGCAAATGCCTATATAGAACTGAGTATGCAGATGAAGAAGTAAATACATTTATTAAGTTATTAGTTTGGTTTCTGCTGTGAAAACTGCAATAAGATACTGTTATAAACTAATTGTGAAGATAATGACATTTTAACAAAGTATCTACTCTTTGTCTCACAAATCAATCATTCATACTCCATGTCCTGCATGGCCAAATACACTTTCAAATTAAACATTAATAAAAATGAGGTTAGTGTTTTCCCCACGTCATATAAAAGAAAAAATCTTTGATTAATATCCTAATAAAAATTATGTGTTAAATTTCATCTCTACTTATTTCAAAACTAGATTTTGATAATTAATAAAGTATAAGATAGTATTTACTTTATTTCATCTCTACTATCTTATTTTTTGTTCATCTAGTTTCCTTTTCATCTTAAGGTTAAAACTTGAAAGCTAATATCTATTATAATATCTTAAGTGATATTAATATATATCTTGTATTAAATCTCATAATTCAATATAGTTTTGCATAATTTAGTGTATTATAGACAGTGACTAAAACGTACAAATACTCATTACCTAAAATTTCTTGTTAGCTATTCTACAAACTTTTGACGGTAGGCATCTCTACAAATTTATTTATGGTCAAAGCTTTAGATTATTTTCCAGGGTATACATATATAAATATTTGTAATCTATCAAATCACGTCTAGCCAAATGTTTGACTTTCATATGGAAAATCTAATTATAAGAGACAAATCCGTATAAAATGAATATTGTTAGGCGTATAATCCAAGTTTGTTAGCAATATTGTACGGTGTGTATTATATTGGTGAGTACTGTGCTAATCTCACACGTTCAAATAAGTATACCTTTCATTAATAATCCCTTAAATTATGAAATATGTATCGGTTCAAATAACGAGCGTTGTACTTTCATGACTTGAAAATTATAAATATTATTCTCTCAACGAATATTCACTTGTTCGCCATGTATGAAAAAAAATAGTAGCTTAAAATAAAATTTAACTAGACCTGTCAATCGAGCGGTAATAGAATTCGAAACAAATTGTGTGAAATAATGGATCCCTCGACGGAACTCTAGTCCTTCGGTCGTGCTAGATTTGACCCAACATGTCTCGAATTCTTCACTTTCGGGCAATAGCGTTTTATGAATTTTATGGGCCGGGTTTGTATCAAGTTCGAATGGGTTGGGTCAGTTCTTGAAGGAAAAAAAACGTCCAAGCATTTGCAAACTCGTTTACATTGTATTGGTTATGATTCTCAACCAAACCTCCTTATTCTCCAGCTAACTAATGACAGATTAAACAAGGGAAAAGGTAGAATACATAAATAAACGTCCTCAATACAAACAAACAGCAATTTTATTACACTGCTACATTGATGAGTGAACTAATGCATATAGTATGGCAAACATACAATCTTTGGTGTTAACTGCATTAGACTGCAACGGGACGCTTGAGTACGCTTATAGCATTTTTCATCCTCTCAAACGCTTCCTGGAGGGACGAAAGAGATGCTGCATACGAGATTCTGACGCAGTCGTCGTTTCCAAACGCGTCTCCAGGGACGAGTGCAACCTATAAATTACATAAACATACACTGTAATAAGCTTTTGAAACAATGTCAAGCTCATAACAAAATTTGCTGGCTTTTGACAAATTTTCCTAAATTGTTTAGCTGGGCTATTACCTGACCCTTATCCAGTAAATACCGACAAAGAGATTCAGAGCCGTCAATTTTGCCAAAACCTTCAGCCTCGGTACCATAGTAATAGGTGAAATCAAGGAAAAGGTAGAATGCTCCCTGGAAAGAAAAGGTGGAGTGAGTAATTTTCCTATAATGACGGGTATAGAGAAAAGGAAATGTAATAAATTGTTTACCTGAGGCTCGGATATCTTAACACCTCCTAACTCTGTGAAACTTTTGATCAAGTAATCTCGTCTTTCCCTAAAAGCTATGACCATTGTGGAAACGGCTTCACCACCTGCATGTCCCAATCCTAGAGCTGCAACTCCGGCTTTCTGAGATATGCTGCAAGCGCCTGAAGTGAACTGAAAAAAGGATTGAAGTGTTAGTCAACATTTAATTCAGATTAATGTAGTTTCCCATTTGCAATTGACGTATCTTATGGTGGATAAATAAAGGTTCCGTCTTATCAAAGTTTGAAGCATTCAAATAGATGAAGAAAATATTTAAAATTTGAAAAGCTGGATAATACTCTATTCTTAGAATATCCAACAGATATCAACTTCATATAAGGTTTACCTGACTTTGGATCTTTCCGCATGCTGAAACAAAATGCTTAGGTCCAGCGATATACCCAAGACGCCAACCAGTCATGGCAAAGGCCTACAATATCGAGTTTGAAGTTTACTATTGAGTGATTTTGAAGTTAAAAGAGTAAAATTTAGGAATAAATTTGGCTGATTTACTTTAGAGAATCCATTGACGGTCAAAGTCCTCTCCAGCATTCCGGGCAAAGATGCAAAACTTGTATGGGTGGCTGGCGAATAAATAATGTGTTCATATATCTCATCAGACAGCACCTGGAGGAACAAAGTAAATTAAATTATGAATTAGTTTATGATTGAACATACATATACAAATATCTAAGAGGAATATTTGATAGAATACCAAAAGCCTGGGATGCCTTGAAACAATCCGAGCAATCTCTTCAAGTATCTCCTTTGGGTAAACTGATCCGGTAGGGTTTGATGGCGAACAAAGAATGAGCAACCTTGATTTTTCAGTGAGTGTGGATTCAAGAACCTTTGGGTCTAAGAGAAAGTTATCTGATATAGGTGTAGGAACAATCACAGGAGTTGCATCTGCAAGCCTTGCAATTTCTGGGTAGCTAACCCAGTAAGGAGCTGGAATTATAACCTGACATGAGAATTCACAAATTGAGTGACAACTGGTTTATTACTGTTGAGCATTATTATTGTTGATGAATATATGCTAGTATGCTACAACTATAAGCCTATGAAAATAAGAAGGAAGTTGCTGCAGAAATCTAAAATACATTTAAAGAGAAAAAATCATGAACTAAATATTATTACAACAAATAATGGAATTCATAAAGTTCAAGACCAGTTGTTTTTACTTAACCATTACTAACCACTTTAGCAGGAGTACGTAAAGTTTTATGATCTTTCTAATGCAAGGACTGATTTAGGTACTATTTATAATTGAAGATAAATTTACGGATTAGAAACTCCTTAGGTGTAGGCATGGGCTAATTCTCTCATTAAAATTGTGTTGGGATTTGGGCCCTAGAAACAAAAGTTTTTTTTTTTTGCATGCATTGCCTACAAAATTTGGCTGGCTTAAACTACTTAGCATCGCAGCAATTTCGCAAAATAACCCAACATTGCATTATACCCAAGGCCATCCAATCTAACCAAACTACCAAATTTGACTATCAACTATGCATTGTCACCCCTCCTACTAAGCAGAAAGAACACACGCATTGCATATAAGAAAACAGAAAGTAACAGGGTCAACAAAGCTGGGTCAAAGTTTAATCATATATTGATCCAAGAGAATTCCATATAAGTTGAAAGGAAGCAGAATCCAAATCATTGTTCTTGGAATATTCAGAAAATTAATTTAAATGAAAATGTTAGGAGAAAAACAACAACAGACAGGATTCATAAAAGAAATGCCAAACTTCATAGTGACTCATATGGAATGTAGAAAATGCGGTAAATGATAGAACTAATAGAAGAGGCAACTCAATTTCATGTCACCATCTTATGTTTAAGGACAATTTTGACAAATAAATTTAACGCAAGAGTCAATTCACCTCATCTCCTGGGGAACAAACTGCCAGTACTGCTTGCATAATAGATTGTTTTGCTCCGTTACTGACCAAAATTTGCTCAGGTGTATATGTAAGTCCATTTTCCTCTGGAGAAAAGTTAGAAACTCTTAGGGACATGTCTAGTAGTTAGGATATAGAAGTCAATCACACAAATTCAATCAAAGTGCAAGAGCTAACCTTGCAGTTTATGACAGATTGCCTTGCGAAGCTCCATTGTTCCAGCATTGGGAGTATACCTTGTGTAGCCTTCACGAATTGCATTAATTCCAGCCTACATTTCCATGAGCTAAAAAACTTTAAGAGCAGATGACAAATCAACTTTACCAAGCACAATAACTGAATGATATTTATACCAGACCTCAGTGATAGCTGCTGGGGTATCAAAGTCGGGCTCTCCAGCTGCCAGTCTGATCACAGGAACACCAGCTTGGACAAGAGCGTTTGCCTGGTCCGTTATGGCCACTGTTTTTGAAGGCTTAACTGAATTCACTCTTGGACTTAATGACAGATCAATTTCCATTTGCTCTTTCGTGGATGCTCTTACAGCTGTCAAAGTCACACGTTCAGAGCACTTGGAAGATCTGTTAACACAGAAAGGTGATAGATGTTTAAATGCAAGACTGAACGAATCCAACTAAACAGTTCAAAAAGCCAAAACTCAAGAGAATAAGCACCGTATCCCGAACTTTAGATTATACTAGTACTCCGAAAATGAACAGCAAAATAAAAATAGTGGCTGTCGATATGTGAATGTAGCGTAACTCATCAATCACCAGAACTGATTCTTTGAACACAATTTCCCTTAATTTGATATAATTGAATTGATTTTTTTCTAAAAAAGACTGCAAAAATAATGATCAAACTTCTACAGCTATGGATATTTCAATTGAGGTTTTCCAAAAACACCACTGCATAGCATAATAGCGCAGTCCATATTCCCGAAACTACACTCGGCAGACTAAAATGCAAAGGCTCCAAACTTCAATATCGGCAACAAGAAAGCTCAATTGACAGATGAATCATTCAGCATTAATCTATTTTCTACAATCCGAATTGATTGATCATAAGGAACTAACTCTCCAAAGGAAAATGCGAAAGGGAGAGAAACCTAGCAAACTTACTTGAGCGAGAAAGAGAGGGAAGGTGATGGGAATGCGACGGATCTGCGAGTCGCGGAGGCGGCAGAGGAAGCGGCAGGGAGAAGCGGAGAAGCAGTGGAGGAGGAGGCGGCGTGTAGTTGGAGAGATGAAGCCACCATTGATGTTGGAAAATTGTGTCTGGTGTGGAGGTTTGGTTGGTAAGAGACTGCACTGCGTAGATTGAATAATCCGAAATACCTTGTTTGGTACTCCGTAGTTCTTTATAAAGGGAGAAGACGGAGAAATTAGAGATTCTCCAGTCAAAAACTTTCATTTATTCTATGTTTATATCTGTGAATTTTCCTGCCCAATTCCCAAATACTACAAGGCAACCACTTCACCTAACCAGACGATACACCTACCCCTTTTTGTTGCCCTTTTCTTGGGAAAATTGCACAAAGCAGCCCTTATAAAACAAGTTTTATACTTGTGTTTCCACCTACGATGCCACTACGAGGAATTGCACAAAACAACAGTGGATGCATTTTAGAAAATAAAAAGTAATAAAGGAACGAAACGCCTATATGCACGCGACTTTTTCTCTATATACACGCAATTTAGTGCGCAGATGTTATGCGCATAAGTTAGTGCGCAGTTTTCTTGCGCACAAGGGTATTTTCGGGATAAATGTGAAAATTCTGACGATTTCTGTCAAATGTGTGCGCAGTAACAAAGCGCACATAATATCTAATGCGCAAAAGTTCAGCGCACAACGTTTCGGATTCCCGAAGGTGTGCGCTGAACTTGTGCGCACATATTAGTGCGCAGAAGAACTGCGCACAGGGTTTATTAAACCCTGCGCGCAGCAGCTTCTTCTTCTTCCTCCTTCTTTCTTTATTTTCTACTGTAGCTCGACGGCGCCGTTACGATTTCTTCCATTTCCGAGCGTTTCCCTCGTCTAAACACAATTTCGTCAATGGATTCTGAACCCCCTCATTCTTCCGGTCCCGACCACACCACTTTCGTCCCAATCCCAACACCTCCGGCGACTTCCGTCCCAACGGAGCCACCTCCGGCGACCTTGTCCGACGATGAAGCGTTGGTGGATGGAGGTGGCCGGCGGTATGCGACTCGAGCCGCGTTGGCAGCGGCAAACGCTCCTCCGGCGACTATTCCGGCGACTATTCCGGCGACTATTCCGGCGACTCGGGTTCCGGAGACACCGCATGATCTTTATTCGGTATAAAATTTCTAAACCCGCTTTTTTCAAATATTTATCGTATTTAATTTTGGAAATTTATTCGTAATTTATTTTTGTAATAATTACGATTCAATTTAAGTTTATGAATTAAATATTAGAATTCGTATCTTAATTGTAATTTAATCGTAATTTTTCATAATTACGTTTAAATTTCAGTTTTTTATGAATTAAATTAAATATTAGAATTCGTATTAATTGTAATTTAATCGTAATTTTTCATAATTACGAATAAATTTCAGTTTTGTATGAATTAAATATTAAAATTCTTATTAATCGTATTTTTTTATAATTACGATTAAGTTTCAGATTATTATGCATTAATCGAATGCCTAATCGAATTATTATGAATTCGTATTAATTGTAATTTTTTAGTAATAGTAGTGATTATTATTTCGTATTAGTTGAGATGTTTATTTTTTAGTAATTATGAATTAAATATTAGAAACTTAACAGTCATAAATAGTTATGACTTAATTGTTAAATTTCTAACAATTTCTATTAAAAAATGTAAAGACTCGAATTTGATTACGAAGTTGCAAATTATTTCCGAATATTTTAGTATGAATTAGTCATACTAAAAATGTAAAAACATGTAGACTATACAAGCCGTCATGGATCAGACGGGCAACACGATGCCCGCACCAGTAGCGGAACGGCTTCCACGTCGACATGATGTGGCAGCCGGTGTGCGATTATCGTTCGAGGCCCTGGAACGATTTTTCGGCACCGGATCACCTGAGCGCCGTGAGCCAGGGAATGAGTACGAGGAGGCACAGCTGCAGCAGCAGGAGATAGATGGTTCGCACATGGAGATGGATGGACAGAGAGCAGATTTCCATGACGACTTAGATTATCCTGGTCGATATGTTACTGCGTTCGACCCTATCGAGCCCACACGAGTACAGGCGCAGGTGACCACGGATGACTATGATATCCAGGACGCACCTCTGTTTCAGGATTTACCTGCAGTGACAGATGCAGAAACGTCGACATCATCTCCTCCTACGGTTGCATCTGCAGAGCCAGTCGCATCTTCAGAGCCAGTGTCGGGAGATTTAGACGACGATGACCATGCCCCACAGACATATTTTCCTTGGCTCGGGGAGTCGATGCAGGACATTTGTCGTCCACGTGCGCCTCACCTATTGTGTTCTTATGAGACGCATATAGCGAGATGGATATGGTCGCGTGGTCCTCTTCCAGGGCCCGCTCCCGATGTACCATTGGTGCCCCCGGTGCAGGTTAGGAAGCGTGCCCGTGCGGGGGAAGCTGTAGGCCGAGGCAGAGGCCGAGGTGGTGGGAGAGGGAGAGGGAGAGGTAGAGGGAGAGGGAGAGGGAGAGGTCAGGAGGGTATTGAGCAAGTTGGTGGTGAGGGTGTTGCTGCTGAGGGAGTCGCTGAGGGGGCTGCAGTTGAGGAGGTTGTTGGTGAGGAGGTTGCGGCTCCAGTTAGAGGTGGTCGTCGTCCCAGGCAGAGACGACGAGTAGGAGATATTCAGGCAGAGGATGAGCCAGAGGATGGGGACGGGGATGAGGCCGAGGCTGAGGCGGCTCCGTTAGATCCGGTATGTTCAATAACATTGATCTGAATGCTTATAATAAGTTATACGTTTCTTATTTACTAACCGGACGCAAATTTTTTTCTGTACTTATTTAGGCTAGGAAGCTCCTGAGGGTGATGTACAGATCTGCACAGGTTCATGATTATGAGCATCATATTTCAGCTGAGGAGGGTACATGGTTCAGGCTTGCTGAGCGTTCTGGGCTGACAGAGCTGCGCCGAGTGGGCATAGCGTCTCAGATCGATGCTGCATTGATTTCTGCTTTTGTGGAGAGGTGGCATCCAGAGACCAACACTTTCCACATGCCATTTGCTGAGATGACCATCTGCCTACATGACGTGATGCAGATCCTCAGAGTCCGTATACATGGTCGTAGCTGCAATTCACCTATCTTTAGACCAACACTTTGTACAAAACTTATCTTTAGACCTTAACTAACGATTAAATTTATGTTTCGTTTGCAGCGTTGTCAGATCCTTCAAGCCATGATGCACTCTTTTCTAGACACCCCTATCTCGGATCGACCTTGGGCCACTGAAGATGTGATTCGTGGTTGGCTTGCAATCTTAGAGGCACCTCAGGCACCTTTGGCAGCATCTCCCCCACGTGCATCGCGGATGCCACCACCACCACCACCTCCTGTTTTCCGAGATTCTGTTCATGAGAGTGGCCAGGGGAGTGGATGCGGCACTCAGGAGGATGCGCACCAAGATGATATGACTCAGGGTGATGTGCCTCGGGAAGATGCTCCGCCTTATACTCAGGAGACTCAGGATTAGACGCTTGACGTCTGTTTTTGTTTGATGGATGTTTTATGTATGATTGATGTTTTATGTATGCATTTTTCTTGTGTGATGGTTTTAAATTTTATGTTTTGCTGGTTTGAATATTCAAAACGACTCCGAACAATAATGCAAATACAAATCTGAACAACAAGACGTGAAAAACTATATTCATTTGAAAACGAAATACAAATTTCAACAACAACACTACACAAAGAGATGGTGAGGAAGACCAACCTATGAAGATCCCCAAACCAATGATTGGTTTCGATGTTCGGAGTCGGCAATATGTACCAACTAATAACCAGTTTTCAAACTCTTATTAGTTCGTACATTTTGCTAAATCCGAACATCGAAACCAATATCGGTTGGGGATCTTTATAGGTTGTCCCTCCTCAACTTCTCTTTGTGCAGTGCTATGCTTGTTTACTAACGATTACAACAACCACTTAACTAACAATTACAACATCGAACTAACGATTAAAACAACCACTTAACTAACGATTGGAAGCCAGGGTCGCCTTAAGATCGGCGTTTTCCTCCTCCAACGTACATATCTTCGAGAATAGATCTCTTATTGCAGCTAAGGAGTAACAAGGGTGTGGTGGATCGATCCACTCGCGGAATTCACAAATGTAACCACCAGTACCAGCGCATGTCCAGAACCTTCGAGCGAGGTTTCTTCGAGATTCTGAACTCCTCATTACCGCTGGTCGATCACATTTACAATAAAAAAGGGCAGCGTTGCTTGATGATGAACTGTGCGACATAGCGAGTGTTAAGAGACAAATGGTGAGATTGGTGAGGTTAAGAGAGAGATGGTGAGATTGGTGAATTGAGGTGAGTGCAACCCCCTTTTATAGCTTCGGTTTTTGTTGCTGAAATATGACCGTTTCGTGCGCAGATGTTATGCGCACGCAACGGTCATATTTTAACGGTCTTCAACCGTGCGCAGATAAAATGCGCAAAGAATCCTGTGCGCAGATGTTATGCGCACGCAACGGTCATATTTTAACGGTCTTCAACCGTGCGCAGATAAAATGCGCAGAGAATCATGTGCGCAGATGTTATGCGCACAAAACGGTCATATGTATAAGGTTTACAAAGGAGGTGTTACTCGAAGAGCTCGAGTTTTCGACTCGAACTTACCGACAAGGTTAAATAGCTATAATATGCATTGAAAACAAGTTTCATTGCATTCCGACGTCGTTTGGGCATCGAACCGCCTATTCTCGACCTTAACAGGCCATCAGGACCGATAAGGCGTTTTTGCGTTTTCGCGTATTTTCGATCAACTTTTTGTGAAGGGGAGACCTTATACACTCTTTATATGCCTGATAACACATAATTGTATAAGTTTTAAAAACATAATCCACATCGATGTGCTAGACCCTTCATATCTCAACTACTTCGACTATTTCGAAGAATGAAAGACTAGTGAAGGTTTACAAAGGAGGTGTTACTCGAAGAGCTCGAGTTTTCGACTCGAACTTACCGACAAGGTTAAATAGCTATAATATGCATTGAAAACAAGTTTCATTGCATTCCGACGTCGTTTGGGCATCGAACCGCCTATTCTCGACCTTAACAGGCCATCAGGACCGATAAGGCGTTTTTGCGTTTTCGCGTATTTTCGATCAACTTTTTGTGAAGGGGAGACCTTATACACTCTTTATATGCCTGATAACACATAATTGTATAAGTTTTAAAAACATAATCCACATCGATGTGCTAGACCCTTCATATCTCAACTACTTCGACTATTTCGAAGAATGAAAGACTAGTGAAGGTTTACAAAGGAGGTGTTACTCGAAGAGCTCGAGTTTTCGACTCGAACTTACCGACAAGGTTAAATAGCTATAATATGCATTGAAAACAAGTTTCATTGCATTCCGACGTCGTTTGGGCATCGAACCGCCTATTCTCGACCTTAACAGGCCATCAGGACCGATAAGGCGTTTTTGCGTTTTCGCGTATTTTCGATCAACTTTTTGTGAAGGGGAGACCTTATACACTCTTTATATGCCTAATAACACTATTTTGTATAAGCTTTTCAAACATAATCCACATCGATGTGCTAGACCCTTCATATCGCAACTATTTCGAAGAATGAAGAGTATAGTGCGCAGTGGTAGAACGCACAGAAATTTCAGCCATGCGCTAAGGTAAAGCGCACCTATTCTGTAACTTTTTGAATCTGTAACTTTTAGTGCGCAGGTGTAACGCGCACAGAAAATTACCGTTAAAAATTTGTGCGCAGCTACATAGCGCACTTTTAGTTACCGTTATTTTGAATCGGTAACTCCTTGTGCGCAGAAGCAAGGCGCACCGTATACATAAATTCCTATAAAACCAACGGTTTGAAGGTGGTGATTTCTTCATCCATCTCAACTAGTTCATCCATCTCAACTTGAGCAAAAATCGAAGTTTCCCTACTAACCGGTAAATTTTTCTTTTGTTCATTTTTGTACATGCTTTGTTTTTTGTATATGCTTTCATGTTTATAACTAAAGTTTTATTATTTACTTATTTCGAAGAACATAACTACGAATATGGCATCATCATCATCCCCAAGACGTGTGAAGCCTGACCCTCCACAGATAATGTGTACTGGTACAAAAAGGTGTCGCCAAATGTGTAATGTTTTGCCTCCTCCTTCTCATACTTCTTCAGCTCTTCTTGTTTGTGCTCAAAATAACTCTTCTCTCTCGATTCCTCCTTGTCATTTTCACTGTCATCCTCCTCCTTTTTAGGACGACCTGGCCGTCTTGCTCCTGTACTCTTCTTTCCTTTTGATTTCTGCTTTGCCTCCTCCATCTCATACTGCTCCATATCTTCTTGTTTTATGTCATCCTCCTTGTCATTTTCACTGTCAACCTCCTCCTTATCCTTGTTCTTTGCACCCTTTGGCCTGCCTTTTCTTCTCACATTTGTCGGTTCTTTCAAGGTAGTTAGTTCAGGATGCTCCAAGTCCTGATACAACTCACCTAGCTGGTATGCCGTGCTTTTCTTCAAGGTTCCAAGTTCCAACTTGGTGAACATTTCATGGAGTCGCAACTCTATAATGTTCATTCGGACCTTCAGATTTGGGTCGTCTTCTGTTTCAGGAGTGTCATCCCAATGCAAATCCCTCCAGAACGGGTGAATGTCATCCTCAATCAGGGGTGTGTTTGAAATGATAGCGTGTGCAATTTGATGGACGCACGGCAACCCAAGACAGTTCCTCACCCAATGGTCGGTGCATTGTTCAGGAAATTTCCCCGTCAACATGATCTCATAAGTAGCCAACAAATGATCAAAACACCTGTCTGACACTTTGTAGAATAGTCGGGAAAAAATAGCCCTTCCAAGCGGATGCATGTTTGGATCATCAAAATCAGTTGGTCGTTTGGAGAGAGACATGTTCATGCTCGCCCTAATTGAATCAATCTGAAGGAGTACTGAATGATGGATCCGTACGATCACTCTGTTAAAGCCCCCTCTGCTGGAACCAATAATATCTTTCAAAACCTTGTGCATCCCTTCAACTCTAAAAAACAGTTAAGTTGGTAAGTTAAGAAAGTACGCCGTTATGATATAATCGTCTTTAACTAAAAAATATCAATATTTACCTGTTTGAAGTCCTCGTAAGGAAATGAAGCTTATGATCTGTCCAAGCCCTCACTATACTTGTCTTGTGAGGATTAAGCCATGTTCTCTCGACGTATCCCACAAGGCCGCTCTTCCAAGATCTCTTCAACTGTTCGAGCCGCAGTTCATAGGTCTCTTCAGTAGCTGAGCAAAATAGTCCCCAACATTGTCCTGCAAAGGCTTCCACTTTAATTTGTCTCTTTAGGATGGTCGAAGCATGTGCCTCAATGTTGTGTTTGATATGCACCCAACACAACAGATGTTGAACTTCGCTCCCGAAAACAGTCTTTATCCCTTTTATCAGCGCGTCTTCGCAATCTGTCATTATAGCCGTTGGCATCACTCCCAAATCTATGAATAATGACTTCAATTGAATCATTATCCATGTGTAATGATAAATCCTTTCCGCTTTAGTGAATGCATACGCGATGTTGAACGTCTTGTGTGTACTGGTGAATCCAACGATCTCTACGAGCGGCATTTCATATCTATTGAAACATTAAAATATATCACTACAGAACATATATCATTATCCGAACTAAATATCGACCAAGGTATTGTAGAGACTTACTTGTTTGTCTTGTACGTCGCATCGATAATTACCACGTACGGGTACTTCTTCAACAAACGCAACGACTCTTGGTTAGCAAAGAATAATATTGCAACCTCTCCGTTTGTCGTGTCTCTATGTGGGTGAACTACGTAGTCGTGGTCTCGCAAAAACTTAAGCGACCACTGTGTCACGTTTAGCTCTCCGCGATCTTCGTAATTCACCTTCTGCAAAAAGTTTGCAACTTGTCTCCTTGAAGTAACATTACCAGGGTACTTCTCCCTCAATTTAGAGATAATTTCTTTTGGCGTCTTGCGTCCAGTTCCATCTCCCCACCGCCTAGCACAAAGCTCTTGCTCCTCCGTCATTCGACCCATGAATGCATTCCCATGAAAACTAGCAAGTAGCACATGGTTATGCCGACCTTCTATCACACCTAAAATCCATTTTTCTCCTGCGACCCCGGGAATGTTTTTCTTTCGCACTGCCAGTAGCTGAAATCTACACTCACACTTCTTCGACTTCGACTTTCTAAGCCTAGGAACAGCCAACTCTGGATTCTCTTTGTTCACCTTTGGCCTCCCAGATCTTGGTTTTCCAAATCTATCGCACACAATACTTATTTGGTACGGACTTGAATTACGCGTTACCAAAGCTATCACTAACTCCTTTCCTCTATCTCTCGCCCACTCGTACAATTCTTGCGGAGTATCCCAATATTGTGCGGTTCTAAAATAATCCGAATAATCTTTCCCCTATACGTAATTGTAGAGCGACAATTACACTACTACCAAAATAACAAGGCAAAATACGAATCATTACTTTAAACTAATTAGGATATCATATGAAACTAATTAGGCTATCATATGAAACTAATTAGGCTAGCATATGAAACTAATTATTCTAGCATATGAAACTAATTATTCTAGCATATGAAACTAATTTGAAACTAATTACGCTACCATATGTTTCAAATTATAACATATTATACTAACCACAAATTCACCACTCGGATCCCAGTCGCCGAACTCTTCGTCTTCTAAGAAACCATCCAACCATTCGTCGTCGTTCGGGTCGTCTTCCTCTTCTTGTGATCCGCTATCCCAATCGTGTTCTTCATCACTATCTTCACAACTTTGATTAATCAACTCTAACATACGAGAGTTTTGATTACGACGATACATTTTGAATGAATTTGTTGGAAAACGAAGAGGTGTTGAATGAATTTGTTGGAAACGAAGAGATTGTGGCTTTATATAGGCACATTTATGACCGTTGTGGTCCAAATGAAACTGTAAAGACCCGTGCGCTAACCATCCGCGCACACACCCAAACCCTAAAGCACCTGTGCGCAGAACCTCAGCGCACAGTTTTACATTTAACGGCTACTTTTTTCAAAAATTTCAACGGCTACTATGTCTGAAGAGTGCGCAGAAACACGGCGCACAGATTCTCAACCTGTGCGCAGTAGTTAGGCGCACAAGGTGTTACAGACTCTGAAAATTTACGAAAAGTACCCGTAATACCCCGTAAAACATGTATGCGCATAAGAACTGCGCACAGATGCGTGCGCATAAGATGAGCGCACAGAATCGCGTGCATATATGCATCGATTCGCGTGCATATAGCCATTGCCTAAAGGAAAGTGGAAGAATTTTATGAATGAAATGCCTTCGTTTTTGCTCAAATCGATTTCAACCTTCCTAAAGCAAGTACAAGTAGCTTGAACAAGATACTCCCTCTCCCTCTGTCCCATATTGATAGTCTCATTTGAAGAAAAACTCTTAGATTAATGCAAGGTAAAAGTTCAACAGAGGAAAGAGAAAATGAGAGAGAAAAAATTATATTTTTTATTCCAACCAATCAGAAGCTATTATACAATTTTTATCAACCAATCAGAAACAGCTATTACAATCACACGGATTACCATATTTGCATACCCAAAATACCCCTAATAGTTATATCCACTTTTCCTATTCTTCTCTATTAAATTCCCTGTACATTATTCCTTCTTATTCCATTGACAGCAAAAAACACAGAGGTAAAAAACAGAGCATTTACATTCTCTTCCACTTCAGTCTGTTTTTTTCACCAAACTTTTGGGGAGCATCATTGTCGGGGTGAATGTCTTCAGCATTTGATTTAAATTTTGCCCCACTTCTGGATGATGACGATAGCAATGAAGATGACATGGATGAAGAATGGTCCCAAGAAGGAGGGTCAGTTGGGGACATGGAAGACTATGAATTTGACCTTAACATCTCACCTGAAGCCAATCATCCAGAAGCAGAAGCAGAAGCAGGACATGAAGAGGCAGCAGAGCATCATGAGACACCCATTACCCGGCTCAGCAGTTTGGATAAGATGCAGATCTTAACCTTTCTTCTCCAACGGACTTGAGGAGGCAAGCTACCACATGGTTCCATAAATGAAGCTGCAACACATTTTAACAGAGCACGTAAGACTATAAGCAGGATATGGAATACAGCAAAGCAGCAGGCAAAGCAAATGGAAAATTACAATTTGACTACAAAATTTCACCTCAGTGGAAGGAAGAGAGTTCAGATAGACCAAGCAGCAATAGAAGCAATAAGCATGGGGGACAGAACATGTGTTAGGGACTTGGCAACTTCACTGGACATATCAAAATCAACATGTCATAGGCTAATCAAAAAAGGAGACATGAAGCTACATACTAATGCCATTCATCCAGGTTTGTCAAATGTACATAAACTGAACAGGCTTAAATGGTGTTTGAGGCTGGTTAAAGGGGACACAGAAAAAAACAAAAACAAAGTATTATTACCCTATGTATGATTTTGTCCACATAGATGAGAAATGGTTCTTTCAAACAAGGAAATCACAAAAAGTGTACCTAGGTAGGAATGAAAAAGGCCAATACAGATCATGCAGTTCAACAAAATTCATTCCAAAGGTTATGTTTACAGCTGCTGTTGCCAGACCAAGATACAACTCAGAGGGAATATGCACTTTTGATGGAAAATAGGTATATTTCCATTCTCATTTGAAGAACCAGCAAAGAGGAATTCTAAAAACAGAGACAAGGGGACAATGGTAACCAAATTGGTGGAAAGGGTCAACAAAGACGCAACAAGAAACATGTTGATAAATCAAATTGTTCCAGCAATCAAAGAGAAGTGGCCAGCTGAGGGAAGACATGCAACAATATTCATTCAACAAGATAATGCAAGGCCACACATAACTCAGCAAGATCCACAGTGGCAAGAAGTGTACCAACAAGAAGGATTTACATTCATATTGCACTACTAGAAAAAACATAAATTATAACTTTTTTTTAGGTGGGTATTAGGCATGAATAATTAATGTAGTGGGAAATTCCAACAAAGGATGAATAGTGGATAAAAAGTGTGTGGGAAATGCTTCCCACTCTTGAGAAATGCTAGCTGCAGTACATCAGGCTTTTTATGAGTTGGCACCTCTAACACTGTTAGATGTTTGGCATACATTACAATTTGTCATGAATGAAATTCTAAAATCAGAGGGTGGTAATGGGTATGACATGCCACATTTCAGTAAGCAAAAGATGAGAGCACTAGGCTTGCTACCAAGGGAAATTGGTGCCCCAGACTGGGCTGTCAAACAGACATGGGAGATAGTTAATGGTACAAGACCTCAACAATGAGACACACAACCAGCAACAGAGGGGACATCAAATGCTCAAGCAAGAACAATAGAAGGAGAATTCACACAACCAACAGCAGAGGGGACATCAAATGCTCAGTAATATTAAGAAACTCTTTTGTATGCTAATCCTTTTTGGAAAATGGATGTAAAAATGAATGCTATGAATGAAGTTATGATTTCAAGGTCTCAGTTGTCCCCAAACATCATAGAATCAAACCCAATTTTCACAACTCATAATACCAGATAAGCCTAGCAATTCAGTTACAAGTAACTGGTGGCTTATAGCACATTTAAGTTGCAAAAAATCCTAGGATCATCATTTCAGTTATAAGGACTCATCATAGACCAATTACCACAAAAAACTAATCTACACATGCAAGATAGGCATCGACTTCGTTAGAAATGAGAGTTCTTATGGCAAGTTAAGCTTGTGATCTTAGCCGAGCATATAAAAGCATCAAAAAAATTCATCACTGATATTACTGTAATATCTCAGATAATACACACAGCTACACACTAACTTAAAATATCACACAAGAAGCAATCAAATGCAAAAGAGTTCCTATGGCACATATAGACAATATTTTTATGATATGTTCAAACATAGCACCCAAAAATCCATCATCCACAGCCAGACAACAGAGAATCAGATAAAAACCCATCATTCACAGTCAGACAGCTGAGAATCAAACCCAATAATGCACAACCATGCTTAGTGGATCACATCTGTTACTCTGTATTTTGTGGATTAATAACCATGCTCAATGCTCAATGGATCACAAATAATACACAAAACTGAATAGATTAACTATTCAATTCAGAGTACCTGTCAACAAACCAACCAAAATCCACAAGACAAAGCAACAGAATAATCCACAAAATACAGTAAACATCAATATTCCACAAAACAACCACAAAACAGAGCAACATTTGTCCAGTAATGTCCAACATAAGTCCAAAACCACAAAGGCAACAAAAACTGAGTCCAAGAGTGCATAAAATAACAGGAGCGACTTAGCTAAATTGTGTCTGATCGGGAAGGGATGTCAGAGATGACAATGATCTCAAGGGACATCGGCTCAGCGGACACCTCACCAAACCCCTCAACAGCATCACCGGGAAGCATCTCCTCCATATCATCGTCGGGAAGCACCACCTCCGGCGTAGGGACATCGGGGATCTGCAGCTCCGGCGTCGTCGTATCAGGGATGACGATCACCTCGCGAGGATGAGAAATCGCCTCGTTCTCTGAAAGCTCCGGCGACCAGTGCATCTCGACTGAGTGTTTGGGCTCTGGTTCCGTCCATTCAGCAGTGGTGGGGGTGCTGTGTCGCCGTTCGAGAGTATAGAGGTGGTTCCCATCGCCTAGAGCCCCCTTTTTGCAAGGGAACGACAGAGAACACCCACCACTGGAGGTTTTTGGGCTCTCCGACGTCGGATCTTCCTCCCTCATCAGGTTGGGGAGCTATCTGGTTCCATGTCGGAGATGGAGTGGTGATTCCTCTCGAAAGAGGGAAGGGGTTCACTTTTCGTGAAGCTTTGGGAGGGACGAGTGTTAGTGGAGGAGATTGACATGGCGACTCAGGAGGAAGATCAGACAGAGAGAGCAAAGAGGCGGCGAAACAGAGAAGAGAAGAGAGTGTTTTAGGGTTTGTGAGTGGAGACGGTGAAGATTAGATCGCGAGAAGAGATGGGTTTTAACAGAGGGAGTAGGGTTTGGTTTTGGGCTGGGTAGTTTTTGGGCTGGATTAGATTAGGTTAAGTGGGTGGGTTAGTTTAGGTTAATATGGGTTTAAGTGAATTTTTAGTCCGGTAATTAAAGAATAAAATATTTTTAAGTGTTTAATTAATGAAATTTGATGTTTAATTAAGAAATGAGTTAGGAAAAAATGGAAGAAATTTAATGGAGATGAAGGTAGGTGGGTGATAAATGAAGAAGATTAATTTGGAGAAGATGATGTAGATGGTTGATTTGATTGATAAAGTGTTATTGGGGTTAAAAATTGATATGATTAAAATAGAGTAAAATATTAAAAGTAAGAGTATTTTGGTAAATGAAAACGGGACTATCAAAGGGGGACGCTTAAAATGGAAACTACGGAAATCCTTGGGTATTCTAAAATCACAGGGACCTTGCAGAATATTTTTAGGCGTTTTCAGTGGTAAACGGTTCCCGTTACATTGAAATTGAAAAGGTTTTAATAGTTGTTTTTATGTGTTTCGTAATTTTATAGATACAAAATTGTTAAAATCTGAAATACTTAAAACTTTAGTAGATCAATTTCTCGTATTCTTTCATCTTCGAACACATTCAGTTTATCTATATATTTTTTTCTATTATACTTTTAATGAGGATGTTAAAAATAAATATCAACATCAAAGTTTTAGTGTGGTCATATCATTTTAGTTGATAAAAATCTTGATAATGTTGTTTTATCTATCTATATAATTTATTTACTATAATTCTTATTTCATTTAAAAATAATATATAATATATTTTTTCATTTCATTTCTATTTTCTGTAAATTTGAAAATGTAACTTTTCATTTTTGAAAGTTTTTCCATTTTCGTTTCTAGGTGACATAGGCATTATGATCGGTATTGTTATGTGATTGCACGTACATTCTCAGTTTGAAAAATAAGCAAAACCCACCTATCTTAGTCATTGAAGTTGCGATTTACTCACTTGCACGTACACCTACAACATCCAGGTTACAAGTTTTGTCTAGCCATAAATTTGCGTAACGCCTATATACGCTCATTTTTTTGTCTATATACACTCAATACCCCACGCAGTTGCAACGCGTGGGCGTGGGTATGACCCACGCATACACAACGCGTGTGTGAGACCATTTTATGGATATCCGAAATATTTAATCCACGGGTACGCAAAGCGTGTGAGTGGGTATAATTTTTTTTTGTCAATCTCACGCTTCATATACGCGTAGGTCATAATCGAAAAAAAAAAAACTTAAAATCAAGACCCACGCACTTGCGTTGCGTGGGCGTGCCTGTTTTGTTTGGTTTTAAGACCCACGCGTACGCGACGCGTGGGCGTGGGTGTTTCCGTTTTTTCCGAATTTTTTTTTGTAACCGACGCAATATCTTTTAAGGTAATAAATTTGAACGAAAGATTTTCAAAAGATTCTTTCCGGCGAATTTTGGAGAGTAAAATTTTAGTCTTGCAAGCATAAAACCTAAACCTATATTATTCTTTTCTTCTATCCCAATTTGAACACACCATAAGAAAAACAATGTCAAATCAAGATGGAGAGTCATCGGTGCAAAGAGAATTGAGGTCAAACTATATTGATCCTACGGAGGTAAAACTGCATGAAAATGTAGTATTTGTATTTATTGTATGGTTGTACTTAGTTTTGTAATCTAATAACGATGTGTCTATTTTCGAATAATAATGATACTTTATCTAAATAACGATATTGTAAATAGATATGCACAAGAGACTACTCAAATGATTTTACTGTGGACTTTGTGTGGGATTGCCCGAAGAAAATGTTCAATTGGGTTAGAGAATTTGGAAAAGAGTTGATGATGGTTATCGTTACTAAAAACTCAAATCCTAATAGAGTGATAATGGTATGTGAGAATTATGGTGTGCATAAGCTCAAGAATAATGTGGAAGGGAGGAGAACTCAGACAAAAAAGTGCAATTGTCGATTCATGGTGATTGGATATAGGTTGACCGTAGACAAGGTAACAAAAGCAGAAACATGGGGGGAGCTTGAAATTGATTTCGGATACCACAACCATGCCCTTCCTACAAGTTTCCTTGGGCATGCATATGTTGGCAGAATGACCTCAGTACAAGAGAGACTGGTTAGGAGGTGGATCGAGATGGGAAACAAGGCAAGTTGGATTATTGCTGAGCTTAGAGACCGGTTTCCAGGAAATGTTACATCCTCCAAACAAATCAACAACTTTCGCCAGAAGATGAAATTTGAGGATCAAGGAGAATTAACCACAACGCAATCGGCACTTAGATACCTAAAACAAGAGGGATACAAAGTGTATCACAGGAATGAGCGCCCTACTAATCAAGTGGATATCTTATTCTTTGCGAACCCAAAGCCACTGCATTTGCTGAAGCTATTCCCTTATGTTGTTATTATTGATGGCACATACAAGACTAATAGGTATTGTTATTGTTTTACTAATCTTTTATACGATTCTTGTAGTAGTTATGCTATACTTGTAATAATATATATATATATACAGGTATGACATGCCTTTGATTGAGATGGTTGGTTTTACTTCCACGGGAAAGACATTCAACATTGCTTTTGCATTCACGAGGGGGAGGATATTTCATGTTTTATGCATAAAAAGGTCCACCAATAAGGTGAAACACAAATATATGCAACATGTGTTGAACCATGACAAAATTGACAAGTTTGCATGGGGAGCCGAAGTTCTTGCACTCTTGTATCGCAATTTGGGAGAGGCGTCCCGAGCCCAGGCAGCTGGAATAGCAGGGTGTCTGAGACTGTTGCAGGTATGCTTTCTGATAGTTTAAGCATTAGAGGTAGATGTATGGTTTCGCATTGTTTTTCTAATTTATGTAGTGTTGGATTTGGCGTTATTTCCCTCGTTTTAGAGGACCTCCGTCACTTAACCCAGAGAGGTTGAGAGATCCACGAGCAGCTGCTAGGGAGGAGCCTGGACCCATTGGGAATCAAACTCATGATAGGCTTATTGAAATTAGACGCTTGCTAGACGGAATTTCGGTTGAGGGGGTATGGTTTTATTTCTATCTTCTGCTTGCCTTCTTTCCCTAATGATAGGCTGAACATGCATAAGATACACATTTTGCTGAATAATGGTTGCTGAATTTTGTTGAGTTTATGGTTGCTGGATAATGTAGCCATTTTCCTTGCTGAATTTATGGTTGCTGAATTTGCTGAGTTTAAGTTGCGAAATTTTGCTGAATAATGTGTTGGATAATGTTCTTTTGCGTAAACAAAATTTATTGTTGCTGAATTTGCTGAGTTTAGGTTGCGAAATTTTGCTGAATAATGTGTTGGATAATGTTCTATGGTTGTATGATGGTGGATGTTGCTCCTCCTCTTGTTGTATTATTTGCAGGTGCAGTGGATGTCTTGGAGGGAAGGTGATGGACTTTTAGAGGTCAATTTTAGGACTACTCATCGACTCTCTAGACTGGATGGTATTCTTCGTTGCATGGATGTCCAAGAGCCGTATTACGCCACCCGAGTCCTACGACAGTTTGGGCTTAGACAGGTTCCTCCACTTCAACCCTATGCTCCAAGCTCAGAAAATCGAATAGAAAATATTAGTGACTACAAAGTGGTGTTTAATGGAGACGAGTATCCTACCTGGGAAGAGCATGAGAGCCATTTGTTCGACATTGATGCGTATCAGCGATGTAGGTGGTCGTGGGAGTGTGACGAACATTATATGGACTATTTTCTCGACATCACTCACCCTTATGTGGATCCTACCTCACAACCACAACAAGTCCCCCGACCTCCGGCTGTTGATGCTATTGTGGTAAGTAATTTCGTTTATACAAGGTTATCTCTTGGATCGGTACGCGAGCGTCTCCAATGTCCAAGTATCAGTAATGACGAGACGGAGTACCTTATCTCTCTCATTGGGTTTATGACTGGGGAACCTTACCCCGTTCCGGATCCACCTCAACGTGCATCTCTTTTTCAAAACTCGGAACATGTGCGTGGTGAGGGTAGCGGTTCTGGGTGCGAGGAAGAGGATAGATCTGATCCACATTAGATTATGTAGTTTTATACTTTATGTCAGTATGTTATTTTGGATATAATACTTTATGATGATAGATTTTGTAGTTATATGACCTCCTAATCCTAAAATCAAATTGAGAATTTGGGGGTAAATACTTGTCCTAAAACCAAAGTTTGTTTCTGTTTCGTTTTTCAATTTGGATGTATCAACCTGAGGACACCTCAGTAGTTCAGTTAATCATTCCGTCCAGGTCTAGGTTACCCTTATGCAGTTTGTTTCTGTTCATCATGAACATGACTCCAAGCTAAGCGCTATACAGTCACTGCTTATGTAAAAGCCTTTCCTTAATCTCGTTTACTAGATAATGAATTATATTATGCACTTCAAAAGCATTATATAAACGTTCTCTTCAAAAGCATGTATAAAACCAACGTCAGGTACCCACGCACACGCAACGCGTGGGTGTGGGTATATTTTTGAAAACATCCATGCCCACGCGTTGCGTGTCCGTGGGTATATTTTAATATTTCCAAAATTGCCCTACGGGTACAGTTTACGCAGGCGTAATATTTTATCAAAATACACACGCACACGCGTTGCGTGAGCGTGACTTTAATGGTCGGATATCCGTTTTAAACGTACGCCTACTCATTGCGTGTGCGTGGGTACCTAGTCACGTCCACGCGTTGCGGGTGCGTGGGTATCTGAGTCTAAATAGACAAAAAAATGAGTGTATATAGCATCACCTAAATTTGGTTACATATGTCAAACTCGACCAACATTATTTTGATTAGACGAAAAGCAACTACCAAACGATATTGAGTTAGATGCTAACATATATATGTATGTGTGTTGGTTTTCATTCGACATAAAGCTGTTAGTTTATACATTTAAGTTTGTTCATACTTAATATATTTGTGTCGTAACGTAAATTGTCACGAATTAGATTTGTTGATGATGACGATTGATCTCTGAAGATATTAAATATAAAAACAATAATAACATTACAAGATTTATTAATCAAATTCACCATAAATAACTACATCTAGAGGCTACTAAGTCATGATATCTTTTCTTTAAAATTTCAAATTTCAAATTTCAATACTTCGTATAATTAATACACCAAAGTATTATCTTTAACATTCAAACATATCATTCAATACAAGATCATACTATCATTTAGTACTAGAATTCAAACGACGCGCTACGCGCGATACTTTGGAACGATAAGATACGATATTATATATTTAATTTTTAAAATGTTATAATTTTATGTTTAATTTAATATATGAATTGAGTTTTATTGTTTGTATAATTAATATCCGGGAGGCTTCTTTACCCCGGTAAAATTACTGATTGAGCCCCCCGCGCTACGCCACAGGATTCCGTTTAAATTTTCTAGTTTACTTTTTTATAACGCTACAGTGTTGCGTTTTAGATTTATGGTTCAAAAATGAAAAATTTCGGTCTAAAAAGTGAATTCCCTTACTATATTTGATGTGTATTAAATATATTTGGACATAAGAGGTGGTCTAATTTCTATTACCCTACAAAATTGTATATTATATTGGTATTGTTTAATTGATCAATCAACATGAAAAAGAGAGAGTTGTATTTGAATGAGAAGAAAAGAAAGATAAATGAAAGGAGAATGAAGAATTAAGTGAAGGGCATTCAACTTTTTTGTATCAAGCTAACTTTATATTAGACTAGATACGGGTCTCGCGCTCCGCGCGAGAAAATTACGGATTTTCGTATGTGATTTAATATAGTTATACATTATTTGTTAATATGTTGTTGTTGTTATCAAATTTATTAATATTTGTAAATATAAGTATTTTTTATTTCCTTATATTTATGTTTGAAGTAGTTTTAAAACATAATATTAGAATAAGTTTGCATGGTCATAAGAGAAGGTCACACATTAATTTAATTTGTGACTTAATCAAGTAGACTATAAATAAATATAACATAGGGATATAAGAAAGATATTTAAATACATGCCCAAAAGTCCAATAGGAGGTGATTAAGAAATGAGTAATGCATTAAATTGGTACCAATTTCATTCAATTTTGGCAATAGACAACCAACTTTTATATAGATAAGATTTAGATTAGATACTAGGATGCGGGTCTTTAGTCTTGTTAAAACTAATATCTATAATAAATAATATTAATATTATGTTTTATTGCAACAACATATTCAAAAAAAAGAAAATGACATTAATCTTGAATCTAAATTTAAAGTAATATTTTTTTCCTATTGCATAGTTATTTACTAAAGAAGTTTTAAATAACATAAAATATTGAAACATAAGGGAATACTTAATTAAAATTGGGCCAAAAAACGGGATTTGACTATAATTAGAATTGGGAAAGCGGCAGTGTATTGTGTTTGTCGTATGTGTATTTATCATTAAAGTGGTATAAATTAGAGAGAGTTGTTTTAAAGTAGCAATTTGTAATTGAATTCGTTTGGCATTTATTAAATTTAGGCCCTTGCTAAATACCGCCCGGGCGTTTTCTAAATAACGCCCGGGCTCTCGCGTTCTGCGAGGGAGCGTCACCTCGCAGAACGCGAGGGTGCGTCACCTCGCAGAACGCGAGGGTGCGTCACCTCGCAGAACGCGAGGGTGTTTTTTCCCTATAAAAGGGGAAAAACCCTACTCGGCCCATTTTTTACATCACACACAATTTTCTACCGCCGCCTCTCACCATCTCTCTCGTTTCAACCTACTTCTTCTTCCTCTTTTCACTACAAATCTCCATATAAGGTATGTTTCTTATACTCTTATGCTTTCTAATGTTGTTTCTAGATGAATATATGTTGTTAGTATAGGAAATTGCATATTATATGATGTTTTGATATTGAATGTTGATTTAGAAATGGTTGTATAATGGATGAAAGATGATGATTTTGAATTATGGTGGATGAGTGGATGTTGTTTTATGTTGAAATTCATTAGGGTTAGGGTTTTTGATTAGGGTTGTTGATTTTATTTAGGGTTTTGATGTTTATTTGGTAATTTACTTAAATTGATAGGTATTTTAGCTAAAATATTGAATTTTCGTCGGAAAATCTCGCCGGAAACTGTTGCCGGAAACTCATTATAGTGCAAATTTACGCAGAACGCGAGGGGTGTAGTGTACTCGCAGAACGCGAGGGTCATGGTACTCGCAGAACGCGAGTGTCATGGTACTCGCAGAACGCGAGGAATTGACAAAACTGGAAATTCTTTCCTCTTCTGCAGATTTTTATTATATACTGATTTTACTTTATATAATGTTATATCTATATACTGATTCTACTTTACATTTTTTTAGGTAATGGATCTTCCTGGACGTTCAACCCGTCGAAGAAATAGGAACGCTGTGAGAGAAAATCCACCGGTTGAAAATGCAAAAGGGAAAAGGAGAGCAAAGAATACAACACCGGTAGAGCTCTTCCCCGAGGGGCTCCCCGACGTTGATTATCGCCCCATAGAGCGGTACAGTGGTGTCCATAGTTATGCCGGGGAAGACTGTTCTGTGCCTAGTGGGATAGAACGAGCAGATACATATCAAGGGTATCGAAATGATGATTGGGACCTTTATTCTCAAGAGTCAGTTTCATGTGCACAACCGTCAACTCAATGGGCACCACAATCAACTCCATATGAACAATCGGGTAGCTGGGACAATTTCATTCCTCAGTATGCTGTAGTGGAAGTTGGACAAGGGTGGGGTGGACAAAGTTGGGTCGGTGGACAATGTTGGGGAGGTGGATTTGGTGAGGGAAGTGTTCCTGAAGACATGGGTCAAGGAAGTGGACAAGCTTGTTCTTCTTCTTACAATCCTCAACCAGAACCGATGGAACAAGAGTACCAGGATGAAGGTGTTGGGGAAGAACACGAAGAAGAAGGTGATGATGATGATGATGAAGAAGAAGAATTGGTCCAGAAACCAAAAAGAAAGAGGAAGTCCAAGAAGAATGAGCCAAAGTATGATCCTGAGCTCACTCATGCCACACCTGGCGGTCCAGAAGATCCCGAGTTGCTTAAGGGATTTGAAGCACATGTGGCGTTCCACATCCAGAAAGGGGAGGTAATTTACTAATTTATTGATTTTCTGCATTTTTAATACATTAACAGAAATTCTGCAGAATTATCAGAAAATGCAATTTCTGTGCATTTTCTCGCAGAACGCGAGGAGTGGCATACTCGCAGAACGCGAGGGTGTTACTCTTCGCAGAACGCGAGAAAATGCTTGGTTTCTGCAGAAGCTGATAATTCTGCAGAAACTGTATTTTTTGTAAATTTGGCCTGCAGTGTGTAATTTTGTATTTTTCTGCAGTTGAAAGGTCCGATGAAGCCACAACAACGGACAAAGCAAAGCAGTGATTGGCCATTGGACAACGATGACTGGTCAGAGATTCCCGGTGCTGTTGGATTGTCAGATCTACCTGACATGATGTACGAAGCAATCGACTATCCGTTGATTGAAGCGTTCATCGAACGATGGCAACCGGAGACTAACTCATTCCACCTCCCTTGTGGTGAGATCACTATTGGCCTTCTGGATGTACATATGATTTTAGGCCTACCTATAGAAGGGAAAGCAATGACTACTTGTAAGAAATTGGGTGCCAAGTTTAGTCATGATGAGATTATAAAATACTATGGTAGGAAGGGGGCGGAAATTTTTGGAGTAGATCCGCACACTTTAGATTCTGGGAGGGTGAAAGCTGATTGGTTTAGAAGGCATTGTGAAAACCTAGGTCCAGAGCGAAAGGGTTTATGATGGGTGTTGTATACTGCTTCCTCGCTCTTATTTCCGGACAAGTCACAGAACTTGATTCGGCTTAGATATGGGCCTTATTTGGAAACCTATGCCCATGCTACGGGCATATCGTGGGGTTCAGCTGCTTTGGCCCATCTGTATAGGCAGCTGGGGGTATGCACACGACAGGGTTGTGCCCAGATGTCTTTCTGTTACACCTTGTTGCAGGTATTATACTTTCTAAGCGTTTAATTTACATACTTATATATATTTTCATATTTAACGTACTTTGTATTTCTTAGGCATGGATCTACAACTACTTCCCACACTTCCGACCTACTGAACGTCCTCGGTGGAGAGCGGAGCAACCATGGGCATACCGGTGGATGCCTAAGAATGTAAAGCTGAAGAAGGGGCAAGTCGGAAGGGACTATAGGGGAGCGCTCGATATTCTTATGCCGGAGATGGTAAGTTTCTGCATTTTCTGGGATTTCTGCATTTTTTGAGTACGCAACACTTTTCTTGATCATGGGGGCACAATTTCGGAAACGTTTCCTCATAGAAAGTCTGAAAAAGACGCCTTGCCACCTTACTCTTAACTTCCAGTATGCCGGGAACATCAACTTCTTCCAAACTCAAAGTACTCCAGAAAGGGTGCAACTCTGATACTCTTAGTGGTCTTTGCTCCTTCCAATGTCTTACAATCTGATGAACACACATCAACCCATCTCTAATCTTGATCCCGCAGCTACAAAACATATTAAAGTGCGCACCTAATCTCTCCCCCTTCGTGTATTCCTTAAGCAAAAATTCTATGCATTTGTAAGAGACTTTGAACTTCAAGACTTTAAACAAGTCGGCCCCTTCAACAACTGTGAAGCTCTTATTCAAACTCTCGGTGAAAGACACAGTAATCTCCTTAAGTTGGTTCTCCGCCATTGTTTTGTATTCTTTGAACATTGTGTCTAGCCTAGCATTTCCACTTGACAAGTATGACTTAAGACATGAATGTGCTCCTTCAACTCTAAAATGTTCGAAAAACAATAAAATGCAAATACAAATCAGAACCTGTGGATCCTTCTGTAATGTGTAACTCCTCGCGTTCTGCGAGGTGTGTACACCTCGCGTTCTGCGAGTTCATACATTGTTCCAGGATCTTTGCATTCGAAAATGCATCAACACTGAATCAAGGAATTTACTCGCGTTCTGCGAGTTGGTATTCCCTCGCGTTCTGCGAGGTGTGCATTACAGAAGCTCTTTTTATCATATGTAGAAGGTAGACATAAATAACAGAACATACCTGTTTGTTGTGTTATTCCCGAGAGTGAAGACATTATCCGTCAATGCTGAAACAAGTCTTTCTTTGTAACGGTTTAGCCAATTCGTTCTCACGTACTTCAATACGGTTGGATAAGCTCGCCATTCGTCCTCAAGTTTCTTCAAAGTACTCTTGTAATCTTCTTCAGTGGTTTGTTCGAACACGTTATAATAATCATTTGAAATATTAACCCCCAATGCTTGTGTGCCCATAGCTATCTTCGCTCTCGCCTCTATGTTCTTCCTTACATGTCGCCTACATAAGAGAAACTTTGCATTTGGCCATAACTTGTCTGTTGCATTCATAAGAGCCATCTCACGGTCAGTGACGAAGCAAGTAGGCGATGCTCCTATTCTCAAATACATCGTCTGCAGCTGCTGCAACGCCCATAAATAACTATCCTCGCTCTCAGCCTCTAACCATACCCCGCACACAACAAAATTCTTCCATGTAGAAGTCAAACCGACTATCTCCAGGAAGGGAACATTGTACCTGGAACCAAAATACAGTAAGATAAATACAACATAAAAACAGAATGATAAATACTTACCTGTTCGTGCTATAAGTCGAGTCCATCAAAAGGACATATGGAAACGCCTTTAAGAGTTTCATTGATTCGGGGCTAGCAAAGAACAAGTCGCCTATTATCGAAGGGTTCGTTGCACTTGGCCTATACTCCATGAAGTAGTTGCTCTCTTTGCATTGGTGAAAGAATTCTTGAACCACGGTTCTACCTTCCATTTCCTCTTCCCTTATATGTCTTACCAAATTGTACACTTGGTTCTTCTTTGTGCAACTTCCGGGATCCTTGTTTATCTCAGTGTAAATCTGATTTGGAGAACAATGTGAAAGTACCATCTCACGAACCTTTTTCTTTTGATCCGGGGTTGGCCTCCCGGCAAATGCATTCCCGACCAAACTATCTCCAATAGGATGGTTGTGCAAACCACAAACAACCACTAATCTCCAATTCTCTTCAACCCGGTTCTCCATGAGCTTCAACTGAAATTTACACCCCGTTTTCTTGCTCTTTGTGTTTGATCTAACACCGACACCTTTAGGCCTATGGCTTCCCCCTTTCTCACAAATGATTTGAATCTTACCACTTTGCCCCAGTTTAGATGGTACAGTCCTTCCAATAGAGATCATAAACTTGTGTTGCTTTGCAACATTCAAAGCCCACAAATGACCAATCTCCTTAGAGGCAAACACTTGCTCCGTAGTGAAATATTCCGAATAATCCCTAGAAACAACCTCTTCCTCACATACGGGACTATCAAACTTTGGTGCAGTGCGTAAAGAGGGAAGAAAACACATCTCCTCTCCTACGTTTGTTGGTGGGTTAGCAAATTGTGAATCAAACGCATCATAGCTTGATGGCACCTCATATGTACATGGCAATTCATAAGTAGATGGCACGGGCAACTCATAAGTAGATGGCACAGGCAATTCATATGTAGATGGCACATGTTGTTCATATAAAGATGGTTGATGATAATATCCAAAGTCGTCAATCCCTAAATCAAATGACGGTGGCGAAACGGGCACCGTATTCCGCGAGGGGTAGGTGTAGTCATTCAACTGGATTGCATTCAATCCAGTGAACAAAGAAAAATTCACCTATACACAGTGCTTCTGTTAATACTCTGTAATGTGCAACTTCTCGCGTTCTGCGAGGAAGGCCCTTCTCGCGTTCTGCGAGTGGCTTCCTCTCGCAGAACGCGAGAAGTTGCTATTTCCTGAAACTAGTCATTGAACGGGATAATTTAACATAACATGAGTTCCTACATTCAAAACCATAAAAACCCTAAAAACATGAACACATCTAAGTTTTTGACATTATATGCAAAAGTCATCTCTTCAACACTTACCACTACTACTAGATTTAACATGAAATACAACATAATAAGTTCATTTTAGCTCTTAATGGTGCAAAACAAATTAAAATTCAAAAATTAAGTAAGAACATTACCTCATTTGAATGGTAACTTGATGAACCACCATCTTCATTCCCTCCTTTGTTGAATTCCTCTTCATCTTCCATTATTTTAGGTGTTTTTAGAGTGTTTTGAAGTTTTAAGGTTTTAAAAATGGGTTTTAATGGAGGGTGAAAGAGGTGAAAGATGATAAAAAGAGGTGTTAGGGTAGGGTTAATAGGTGTTACGGAATACTTAAAATAAGGGGGTAGTTATTATAGTTAGGTGGGGACAAGACATGTAGTAATGGCGCACAACAACGTCAATCTGACATGCTAATCTCGCGTTCTGCGAGGGCCGCGTCACTCGCGTTCTGCTAGGACACGTACACTCGCAGAACGCGAGATTAACATGCATGTAATTAACCTAATTTTTTGCTAATCTCGCAGAACGCGAGTGTACGTGTCCTCGCAGAACGCGAGTGACCCGGCGTTGTTTGAATAAAGTACCGGGCTGTATATAAGAATCGTGTAAATTTATATAACGATTAACAAAGTCCATCTGAATTCAATTTCTCGTTAGTTGTGATGCGTGATATAAGGGATTGCTAATTTTTTTAATCAAATTCATTTTGGATATTTGTATTTTGATATTTGGCGGTCGTGTATTATTTAGTCTTTACAGAAAGTTTGAATTTAACCTTGTAATATATGACTGAAATATTGCTTGCAATATGTGTAATCGTTGTTCATATGGAGATTATGTATTATCTAGCTGTTACCTAAAGTTTGAATTCGAATCGATAATATATTAATGGGATATGTATGAAATAATACCTTCTTATATATTCAGATTTGCATAACTTGACTAAACAAAGGGATGAAATATTATTATAATATTTCTGCAATAAATAATATAATATCTTATTTCTCACTCAAGTTCACAACTCAGTGTCATGCTACTGACACTTAAATAATGGTTTGAAATTTGTTCCTGCAAAGACGCATCAGAGTAGTCTACGGAGTATTTATTCAGTACGTAAAATTCTTCATGGCAAGGCACATATTTCAAAAGTCAGATCTTTGATTATCTTTTGACATCTATTTAGACCATGGAAAGGAGAAAGAATGATTTGTACTAAATTTGACAATCGACCCTTCGACCAAACAACTTTAAATGAAAAGAAAGAATGAGAACTTTGTACATAGTATAATGTTTATAACCAATAAATCGAAGATGGATGACAAAATACAAAACATGAGCATGCAAAATTTAGCTACTGAGATTATTGTTAAAAGAGAGGTTAAAAGGAAAACAGAAGAGAAGATTTTCAATCTCACATTGTAAAATTTATCTAAACAACGTCAACCCGTCGATACACCAAGCTCATCACTAAGAACCTTATGGTAATAACCATCAATATCATGAAAATAATCTTTAAAGTAAAAAAGTCCACAAATGGGATACACTTTTGCATTCTCAATTACCCCCTCAGTTCTTCTAGCTCAAAACGCGCCAACACCTATCAACATTACACACATGCTTACAATATAATCAATGTCTAAGAAAAGAGGAACACAAAGAAAAAGGAAAACAAACAAAATACATTTGCAGAAAAACAAATAATTTGTGGATAAAAAGTACCGAAAAGCAAAGAAAACTCATAATTATATACGGTACTCCGTATTAGATAACATGAATGTCGTGTTCAATGTCCATTGGTGTAAATTCTCTATTATGCTTCCATTGAGATAACAAACAAAAACTTTAAATAGAGCAAAACAACAACAAATTTCATACCAATTTTAACTTGAAGTAGAAAAACCCAAAGAACTTCACTTCAGTAGCAAATTAAAAGGATTTTGGGACCTTTGCTGAACAAATATCATATAAACGTACTATCCTAGATAATAAAGTCCACTACGAAAAAAAAAAGAAGGAAAAACATAATAGAGGAGAAATTGAAACTATAGGCTAATGTAAGGGAAGCTTACTTCCGGTGATTTGATCAATGTGAGAAGCATCTCTAAATAGTCTTCTGTCCATATATATATTCTAGTTCACCCAACTCCACGACTGGGGTTTGTCTAGTTTTTGTCTGATTACTTCCCGCCTTCACTCAGTCGAAACAATGAATCAATGTCAAACCAAGTGAAAAGTAAATTGCAACAAAATAAAATCCAGTTTTCCCATCTTCAATGCTTAATTTTTTTAATATTAGGATTATGCTAACCTTATATTACGGAGACTCAAATGTCCACATGCTGAGATTAAGGGGGATAAAGAACTGCCATCCAACCGAATGAACTCACTTGTTTCTCATACACTGGACCATCTGGTAATTTATGTGGATTCCTAATCCTAACATATAGTACTTTGATGATCGCTAAACAGAAATAATCACAATACTGAAGTGGCATAACCTATTTACCTCTGCACGCAGGTCACGAATGGAACAATGGGTGTGTCGTCGCTGATATCGGCCACCTTGGTCAATGCTTTTCGGAGCCGTCTTCTCTGTCTGGCGTTTTCCGCAGTTGGATGCGTCGTTTCCGTAGCGAAGGACTTGAGGAGGTCAGCAAAGTGTTCGGCATGGAAAGCGTTGGGGCTAGGATGGACTCAGAGGCGCCGGGATGGGTGGTTCCTGTTTGCTGCATAAGTGATTGAAAGGGAGATCTCTTAAATGGGCTGATAGCAATGGTGAATTTATATGATACACCGAGAAAGACGAAGAGTTTGCTGCATCCATAATAATCGAGATTGTAACGGAGGAAGACAGAAGGTCGGGAAGCTCATACCAGTCGCCGCCCAACGTTGAGGAAGTGGAGGGTAAACGGATGGAAACCTAGCAGCAGTCCTGGGAGTTTGGAAGTGGAAGGTAATATCGGGCCACAATATCGACATGGCCCATTTACGGATGAGGGTCTCACTGGACCAATCAACATAAAAAATAAGGCCCATCCGAGAACAAATTTTTTAGGAGTAATGCTAGTGTATTGAATGGTGGTGCATTGAATTTTGGTGTTAGAAATTTATTGCCTAAAACATCCAATTTTATAATATATATCTTATATATTAAAGCTGAGCCTTTTAGAGCTCTTAGAGTGATTTCAGACTTAATTTGTTACATAATTATTATTTTTATCTTTAATTTCAATTATTAATAGATTGGATAATTATATTAACAAATAAATTCTAAAAAATTATCATTCCTTTCAACAACATATATACAAGCTATTTTATTGAGAATAAATATTATGTTGAAGACTAATATATATTCTTACGATAAAATTAGGATTATTTTCGATAATAAAAATCAAATCAAGTTACGTACATAACCTTAATGAAATAAAATATACTTTTATAAATAGTCTTTACAAGAAAAAAGTTAATCTTAATTTTTTGGCGAAAAAGGTTCTTTAATTTCATACAAATGATATAAAATTTCCGGTGCATGGCACAGGTCACTACACTAGTATTAGGATTATTTTTAAAATTAAACAGGCACTTAATTTTGGATACGTTTGGTAAACTTTAATCTTGTAGATACAACACCCTATTTTAATCTTGTAGATACAACACCCTATTTTTAATTTGGATCAGTGAAATGTTTAATCAAATAAAGTGTGTACGTGGTATATCTATATCTATATAAAAATTGTTGGGTTTGATGAAATAATGACAATTGGTACCTACTTAATGCATTAGATTTTTTTAAAAGGTTAATGCATTGAGTTAATACATTAAGAAAATATATCACATTTAATTAGGCTCCTACATTAGTCGTCTCACGTCTGTTCGCTTCTACCAGTTGCTCTTCCTTTCATTTAATCTCCTAATTTGGGCCGTTTAGTTATGTTTTGAGTGTATGTTCGTATGTTCATTTCTGTATCGTATTTCTCTCATCGATTTTTATATGTTTCATGCGTATGTCTTTTGAGATTCTTCTTAGACATGTTGGTTGTCTTTTTGAGATTCTCTTTCAGCAGGTTGTTATTATGTAGATAATGATTTTAAAATATCACTAATTAGTATTTATACTTTTCAGATTCCGTTACTAATCAATGTGTTAAAATTTATATATTTAATTAATTAAAAAACATTATATTTTATTAAAAGTTATAGCATAAATACATATATGTAAATAATAAAAAATATATAAATACGATAAAAGTAAACATGTTAGGCCCGCGCAAAGCGCGGAGAATGAACTAGTTATTACTCCCTCTGTCTCATATTGATAGTCTCATTTGAAGAAAAGCTCTTGGATTAATGCAAGGTAAAAGTACAACAGAGGAAAGAGAAAATGAGAGAGAAAAAATTATATTTTTTATTCCAACCAATCAGAAGCTATTATACAATTTTTATCAACCAATCAGAAGCATCTATTACAATCACACGGATTACCATATTTGCATACCCAAAATACCCCTAACAGTTATATCCACTTTTCCTCTTCTTTCCTATTAAATTCCCTGTACATTATTCCTTCTTATTCCATTGACAACAAAAAACACAGAGGTAAAAAACAGAGCATTTACATTCACTTTCACTTCTCTTCCACTTCAGTCTGTTTTTTTCACCAAACTTTTGGGGAGCATCATTGTCGCGGTGGATGTCTTCAGCATTTGATTTAAATTCTGCCCCACTTCTGGATGATTACGACAACAATGAAGATGGCATGGATGAAGAATGGTCCCAAGAAGGAGGGTCAGTTGGGGACATGGAAGACTATGAATTTGACCTTAACATCTCACCTGAAGCCAATCATCCAGAAGCAGAAGCAGGACATGAAGAGGCAGCAGAGCATCATGAGACACCCATTACCCGGCTCAGCAGTTTGGATAAGATGCAGATCCTAACCTTTCTTCTCCAACGGACTTGAGGAGGCAAGCTACCACATGGTTCCATAAATGAAGCTGCAACACATTTTAACAGAGCACGTAAGACTATAAGCAGGATATGGAATACAGCAAAGCAAATGGAAAATTACAATTTGACTACAAAATTTCACCTCAGTGGAAGGAAGAGAGTTCAGATAGACCAAGCAACAATAGAAGCAATAAGCATGGGGGACAGAACATGTGTTAGGGACTTGGCAACTTCACTGGACATATCAAAATCAACATGTCATAGGCTAATCAAAAAAGGAGACATGAAGCTACATACTAATGTCATTCATCCAGGTTTGTCAAATGTACATAAACTGATCAGGCTTAAATGGTGTTTGAGGCTGGTTAAAGGGGACACAGAAAAAAACAAAAACAAAGTATTATTACCCTATGTATGATTTTGTCCACATAGATGAGAAATGGTTCTTTCAAACAAGGAAATCACAAAAAGTGTACCTAGGTAGGAATGAAAAAGGCCAATACAGATCATGCAGTTCAACAAAATTCATTCCAAAGGTTATGTTTACAGCTGTTGTTGCCAGACCAAGATACAACTCAGAGGGAATATGCACTTTTGATGGAAAAATAGGTATATTTCCATACTCATTTGAAGAACCAGCAAAGAGGAATTCTAAAAACAGAGACAAGGGGACAATGGTAACCAAATTAGTGGAAAGGGTCAACAAAGACGCAACAAGAAACATGTTGATAAATCAAATTGTTCCAACAATCAAAGAGAAGTGGCCAGCTGAGGGAAGACATGCAACAATATTCATTCAACAAGATAATGCAAGGCCACACATAACTCAGCAAGATCCACAGTGGCAAGAAGTGTACCAACAAGATAATGCAAGGCCACATATGTTTGGCATACATTACAATTTGTCATGAATGAAATTCTAAAATCAGAGGGTGGCAATGGGTATGACATGCCACATTTCAGTAAGCAAAAGATGAGAGCACTAGGCTTGCTACCAAGGGAAATTGGTGCCCCAGACTGGGCTGTCAAACAGACATGGGAGATAGTTAATGGTACAAGACCTCAACAAGGAGACACACAACCAGCAACAGAGGGGACATCAAATGCTCAAGCAAGAACAACAGAAGAATAATTCACACAACCAACACAACCAACAACAGAGGGGACATCAAATGCTCAGTAATATTAAGAAACTCTTTTGTATGCTAATCCTTGTTGGAAAATGGATGTAAAAATGAATGCTATGAATGAAGTTATGATTTCAAGGTCTCAGTTGTCCCCAAACATCATAGAATCAAACCCAATTTTCACAACTCATAATACCAGATAAGCCTAGCAATTCAGTTACAAGTAACTGGTGGCTTATAGCACATTTAAGTTGCAAAAAATCCTAGGATCATCATTTCAGTTATAAGGACTCATCATAGACCAGTTACCACAAAAAACTAATCTACACATGCCAGATAGGCATCTACTTCATTAGAAATGAGATTTCTTATGGCAAGTTAAGCTTGTGATCTTAGCCGAGCATATAAAAGCATCAAAAAAATTCATCACTGATATTACTGTAATATCTCAGATAATACACATGGCTACACACTAACTTAAAATATCACACAAGAAGCAATCAAATGCAAAAGAGTTCCTATGGCACATATAGACAATATATTTATGATATGTTCAAACATAGCACCCAAAATCCATCATCCACAGCCAGACAGCAGAGAATCAGATAAAAACCCATCATTCACAGTCAGACAGCAGAGAATCAACCCAATAATGCACAACCATGCTCAGTGGATCACATCTGTTACTCTGTATTTTGTGGATTAACAACCATGCTCAATGCTCAATGGATCACAGATAATACACAAAACTGAATAGATTAACTATTCAATTCAGAGTACCTGTCAACAAACCAACCAAAATCCACAAGACAAAGCAACAGAATAATCCACAAAATACAGTAAACATCAATATTCCACAAAACAACCACAAAATAGAGCAACGTTTGTCCAGTAATGTCCAACAGAAGTCCAAAACCACAAAGGCAACAAAAACTGAGTCCAAGAGTGCATAAAATAACAGGAGCGACTTAGCTAAATTGTGTCTGATCGGGAAGGGTTGTCAGAGATGACAATGATCTCAGGGGACATCGGCTCAGCGGACCCCTCACCAAACCCCTCAACAGCATCACTGGGAAGCATCTCCTCCATATCATCGTCGGGAAGCACCACCTCCGGCGTAGGGACATCGGGGATCTGCAGCTCCGGCGTCGGCGTATCAGGGATGACGACCACCTCGTGAGGACGAGAAATCGCCTCGTTCTGTGAAAGCTCCGGCGACCAGTGCATCTCGACTGAGTGTTTGGGCTCCGGTTCCGTCCATTCAGCAGTGGTGGGGGTGTTGTGTCGCCGTTCGGGAGTATAGAGGTGGTTCCCGTCGCATAGAGCCCCCTTTTGGCAAGGGGACGACAAAGAACACCCACCACTGGAGGTTTTTGGGCTCTCCGACGTCGGATCTTCCTCCCTCATCAGGTTGGGGAGCTATCTGGTTCCATGTCGGAGATGGAGTGGTGATTCCTCTGGAAAGAGGGAGGGGTTTCACTTTTCGTGAAGCTTTGGAAGGGACGAGTGTTAGTGGAGGAGATTGACATGGCGACTCAGGAGGAAGATCAGATAGAGAGAGCAAAGAGGCGGCGAAACAGAGAAGAGAAGAGAGTGTTTTAGGGTTTGTGAGTGAAGACGGTGAAGATTAGATCGAGAGAAGAGATGGGTTTTAACAGAGGGAGTAGGGTTTGGTTTTGGGCTGGGTAGTTTTTGGGTTGGATTAGATTAGGTTAAGTGGGTGGGTTAGTTTAGGTTAATATGGGTTTAAGTGAATTTTTAGTCCGATAATTAAAGAATAAAATATTTTTAAGTGTTTAATTAATGAAATCTGATGTTAATTAAGAAATGAGTTAGGAAAAAATGGAAGAAATTTAATGGAGATGAAGGTAGGTGGGTGATAAATGAAGAAGATGAATTTGGAGAAGATGATGTAGATGGTTGATTTGATTGATAAAGTGTTATTGGGGTTATAAATTGATATGATGAAAATGGAGTAAAATATTAAAAGTAAGAGTATTTTGGTAAGAAATTTATGGATATAAATGGAAACGGGACTATCAAAGGGGGACGCTCAAAATGGAAATGGGACTATCAATATGGGACGGAGGGAGTAATTTAAAACAAATCTACTACTCCCTCCGTCCCACTTTGTTTCTCCTATGACGAAATTTGACACTATTCACCTATTAACGCAATTTGCTCGATTATTCTCAATCTTTGTGTATTAACTAGTGTAGTGACCCGTGCCATGCACGAAAAATTCCATATTATTTGTTTGAAAATTGTATATCCTTTTAATCGAGTGCGTCAAAAAATTAAAATTAACTTTTCCTTGTAAAGATTATTTATGAAAATATATTTTATTTCATGAAGGTTATGTACGTAGCTTAACTTGATATTTATTATCGAAAATAATCCTAATTTTATCATAAGAATATATATTAACCTCTAACATAATATTTGTTCTCAATAAAATAGCTTGTATGTTTGTTGTTGAAAGGAATGATAATTTATTTGTTAATATAATTATCAATATATTAATAATTGAAATTAAAGATAAAAAATAATAATTGTGTAACAAACTAAGCCTAAAATCACTGTAAAAACTCTAAAAGGTTCAACTTTAACATATAAGATAGATATAGTCATGTAGGGTCTTGTTTGATTCGTCTCATTTAATACTTTAACAATATCAAGATTTTATAATTTTTAATAATATGTAGTTAGAGATATTAACGACGCAAAACATGCATCGACAAGTGTGTAAACGCGTAAGAGGACAAACAAAGTGAGACGGAGGGAGTATTAAACTATTAAAGTAATCCACCGTTTCTGCCACATGATATTCTCCCTTTCAACGAGCCACATGGTAGTTATTTCTTTCATCTATCAATTTTTCTCTCTTAATCTCTTAGATCGCCACGTGACAAACCTTAAGCTTAATCTCTATTTTACTTTTTTTAATAAATAAACAAATCACATGTATTACCTTTTTGTTAACAACTGCAATTATCACTTGACAACTATTTCCAAAAACTGTATAAACAAATCACACGTATTGCCTTAAAATTGTATAAACAAATCACACAGTAATCTTCTCCTTTGCATATTAAACCTATTTTAATTAATATCTTAAGGTTGTAGAGGTAAATTATGGAACAATTCACGTATGAAATTTTTTTAACCTGCGAATTTACAATTTGCTTTTTTTTGGGGTGAAAAGAATGTACAATTTGTAGCACATACAACTTCGTCACATGTCATCTCCTCACTAAAACAACCACATTTTATTTCAATATTAAGTTTGCCAAATGTCATTTTTCAAATATTTTTCTTTTTAATAAACAAAATCATAAAATAGGAAAATCATAAAATATGTGTATATTTTTATTTTAGGATAATTAAGATTTATAAGATTGTATGTTTATTTATTTGTACTTTTAACCTTCTATAAATCATATTTTATGTGCTTTAATAAACAAAGAGTTATGTAATAATTATATAGAAAAATATTGAATCTCATAATTCAAACATTGAAATACTTTAAATTAAAAATTATTAAAATATTTAAACAACGCTTGAATAACCCTCTATTTATTAATTTTTTTTATCATACTAATTCAAAAATTATATATAAAGACTTGATTATCTTTTTACTTTAGCTATTTAGGTAATAATTTTAATTAAACAATTATTTTTTAAAATTATACGTACTAAATTTGTATGAGTTAAATGAATTAAATATATTTGATAAGATATTTTAACTTAAGTTATTTCTTTATTTAAATTAAATTTATTAAAGCACGAGAAACTGAATTAGTTTGACCTTACAAAGTTGTTGGCACGGTTCAAATCAAAAGATCCCACATTTACGGAGCCTCAGATTCGTCCTCTTAAGGCTTTGGCTTCGAGTTAGAAGAGAGTTCATTTCGCCCCAATTTTCCGTTGCAAACGGAGGCAACCATGGCCGAGCACCTGCTATTGTCGGCGGCTAGGGTTCTGAAAGAGAGGAAATCGGAAAAGCTGAAGAAGACGGGTTCAGCTGAACCCGTCCTAATTATTTTAAAAAAAATTAAAATCGAACAAAACGGCGTCGTTTTGCTAAATGAAATATTAATATAAAGTATTTACCTAAAAAATAGAAAATTAAAAAAAATTAAAACTTTTCCTCAAATATCTAACAGAGGCATCGTCTCCACACCCTCCATTGATTCCAAATCCAATTTCACAATTTCAACCGACGACTCATCGAATCGAGACTTCGTCGGCGATTTCCCGCCGCCGGATGCCCGTGCCCTCCGCCCACAGTTTTGTCCTTACAAATTTGTAAGTTCGGATGAGATACTAAAATTTAGGGTTTGAATTGATTTGGGTTTATTTGATCTTTTTATTGAATTTGAATGAATTTGATTTTGATTTACTATTTTCTATATAATATTCACTTGTTTAGTTCTCTTGATTGTTGTTTTAAATTGATTATTAATAATTGGTTGGAACTTAAAAATTGAAAATTGAGGTGGAGTTTGATTTAGATTTGTTATTCCCTTTATCATAATGTGATGACTTTATTAGTATTTTTCTGCAATAAACTATTTTATAGAGATTTTATAATTAATATTTAGTCTGCTTTAAAAAAGAAATTAATTTTTAGTAAGTTATTTTTATTTTGTATCACGCGAAAAATCAAGCACCCTCTCTAAAGATTCCTGGCTCCGCCACCGAGTTCATATACCTCGTCCTCAAATAGCAGTACTTTTCATCATCTTGATAATCTTCAACTCGAAAAGCAACTGAAAATAAGCCAAGCTCAAACGGAGAAGCAAGCCATCACAATTTTACGAGGCACAAGTGATAAAAAGAGGCAAAGTGCGACTTAACATTCATATGACCAAACGAGAGTCTTAATAAAACTTGGCTAGGTCCAAGTGAGCGATATGGTTACTGGGCCGATTATCACAACTGGATATATACAGTATGGGTCATTATAATGGGCTCACTTAAATTGGCCCATAAACGAACCTACTCTTCTACTCCACATTACTGCCAAGAAACGAAGCTTTAAAATTCCCACATCGGAAAAGAACAGAATCTTCCTCCGTAGCGAGTGATATAAAATCATCCAGCCACACAGCTGTATTTCTTGTGGAGCCATGCAGTAAGCACAAAGCGAACTATTCTTTCGCCTTTTACTAAAGAATACCGTGTGCATGCTGTTTTTGAGTGGCATACCCTAATTTTTGGGAGGTAGTCCTCAGAAGAGGACTCCTACAATTTCAGTGCTAAATTTCATCTCATATGTCTTATGTATCATAACTATTCTGCAGATTAGCATCTTGAACTGATTGGAACTATACCGAGAAGATTAACATGGATGACACGCACAAAGGTCAATTGGTCATGGATGGAAGTAATTTTTCCCAGAAATTGGTTTAAGGTTTTTGCCAAGTATGTGGTATTTTGAAAATTGAGAAACTGATCTCAATTGCCTAGCATTTTTGGCTGTGAATTGCATCATATTCTAATTACATAGCTTAAAATCTTATCTATATGATGATGACTTTTTTGAGATTGAGAGGGAGATCTATTCATAATTAATAGTTTTCATCATAACTTCTGGTGAAGAGACTCAACAAAAATGAAGTTCTATTATGTGAGTTTGCTGGAGAAATGTGAAAATTTGTGTTCACCTTTCTATATGATAGTCTCATCTTTCTTACTTAGTATTTGCTATAATTCCATTATATTAACATTTTATAGCAGTTAGACTCGATTTCGTAAGCTGCAGACATGAGTTTGTTACTATCAACTTGTTCCTGCAATGGTAAAATGGTGTATTGGGGATACTTACAATCCCACATCGACTTCCAGTAGATATATGAAGAGTAGAAGAGCATATAAAAGAGACGAAGAAAGAATTTGAAATGCATACCTTTCTCGGCCTTTTGGCTAAGATCAAGTGTAGTATCTGTTCTTATCAGTTTAATATCTGATATGTGGGCCATCGGCCCACTTCGATATTAAATTTATTTTTTAAGGGGAAAGGCCCAAATAAGATAGCTTGCTATCTCGGGTCTTCGCGTGTCGCCCAAGCGTTGCACTATTGCTTGGGCCTGGCTCACCCCATCCAAAACTAGTCTCAATATAAATATTATTATGGCACGTGCGTTGGGAATTTTGCTGAATTTATACGAAGAGACTATACGCACTACATTTTGAAACTTTTTAAACTACATTCTCGTACGTCCATTTTGGGCGTACGCCCGTTTTGGGCGTACCGTGCAATTTTGTCGAACATACGTATACGTATACGGTGGAAAACTGAAAAATGGTATGTACGCCCAAAATGGGCGTATCACTTCAGACGAGAGGAGGAAGAAGAAGAAGCTCGAGTTTTAAATCCTGGGCGTACGCCCAGGATATAAAACTCGAGCTTCTTCTTCTTCCTCCTCTCGTCTGATGTACTGTTCAACCGTAACCTTAAAAATCGCCGCCGTCCATTCTTCTCCTATTTCACTCGTTTTCTTCCCCAAATCTATCCCATTCGACTCGTTTTTCTCATTCAATCCAAATCCCTCAATCAATTTCTTCAATTTCACTCGGAATCATGCAATCCGAAGAAACGCATAAAACTGTGGAGGCGGCGACGGTGGAGGCTGCGGCGGTGGTGGAGGCGACGGTGGAGGCTGCGGCTTCGTCTGTTCTCCCTCCCGTCCGTATTTGTGCTGGTGGCGCAAGGGTGCGAGGTGGAGGAGTAGGGCGGAAGAGGAATCCGGCGACAAAAAAAACGCGGGGTGGTGGTGCTGCGGTGGTCGGTGGCGAGGGCTCTGGTGGTGGAGGGGAGGAGGTTGGTGGCGCCGTCGAGGTGGCTGGAGGTGAAGCTGGTGGAGCTGGTGGAGCTGGTGGTCGGGGTGGTGGTCGGGGTGGTGGTCGGGGTGGAGCTCGGGGTGGTCGGGGTGGTCGTGATCGGGGCGGTGCGGAAAAACGGGCCCGTTCGATATCGCCGGAGAAGACGCTCTCGATCCACGAGGTACGTTAATATTATTTGTTATTTATTAATAAATTATTAATTAGTCGTTATTTATCGTTTAACGTTTAAATAACGATTAAAAAAAGATTTATTAATGAATTATTAATATAATATTATTTGGTCGTTATTTATCGTTTAACGTTTCACGTTAATCGATAAATAACGATTTAAAGAATAAGATTAATTAGTAAATAATATTTATTAATATAATATTAGTTAGTCGTTATTTATCGTTTAGGTAAAAGAAAATAATATTATTTTAATAAATAATATTTATTAATATAATATTATTTGGTCGTTATTTATCGTTTAACGTTTCACGTTAATCGATAATTAACGATTTAAAGAATAAGATTAATTAGTAAATAATATTTATTAATATAATATTAGTTAGTCGTTATTTATCGTTTAGGTAAAAGAAAATAATATTATATTAATAAATAATATTTATTAATATAATATTATTTGGTCGTTATTTATCGTTTAACGTTTCACGTTAATCGATAAATAACGATTTAAAGAATAAGATTAATTAGTAAATAATATTTATTAATATAATATTAGTTAGTCGTTATTTATCGTTTAGGTAAAAGAAAATAATATTATATTAATAAATAATATTTATTAATATAATATTATTTGGTCGTTATTTATCGTTTAACGTTTCACGTTAATCGATAATTAACGATTTAAAGAATAAGATTAATTAGTAAATAATATTTATTAATATAATATTAGTTAGTCGTTATTTATCGTTTAGGTAAAAGAAAATAATATTATATTAATAAATAATATTTATTAATATAATATTATTTGGTCGTTATTTATCGTTTAACGTTTCACGTTAATCGATAAATAACGATTTAAAGAATAAGATTAATTAGTAAATAATATTTATTAATATAATATTAGTTAGTCGTTATTTATCGTTTAGGTAAAAGAAAATAATATTATATTAATAAATAATATTTATTAATATAATATTATTTGGTCGTTATTTATCGTTTAACGTTTCACGTTAATCGATAATTAACGATTTAAAGAATAAGATTAATTAGTAAATAATATTTATTAATATAATATTAGTTAGTCGTTATTTATCGTTTAGGTAAAAGAAAATAATATTATATTAATAAATAATATTTATTAATATATTATTAATTGGTCGTTATTTATCGTTTCACGTTTTACGTTAATCGATAAATAACGATTTAAAGAATAAGATTAATTAGTAAATAATATTTATTAATATAATATTAGTTAGTCGTTATTTATCGTTTAGCTAAAAGAAAATAATATTATATTAATAAATAATATTTATTAATATATTATTAATTGGTCGTTATTTATCGTTTCACGTTTCACGTTATTCGATAAATTAGTAATTAATACATTATTAAATATTTAAAAGAAAAACGTCAAATAATATAAAATAATAATTCGTAAATATGAAAATAGGCTTTAGAGAAGGCTATTGCTCCGACGGGTGGTTCTGTTAGAAAGAAGAAGAAGGGCCCTCGTCACCCTAGCGCACGCGGGATCACAGCTTCCCGACGTCGTGGATCTCCTGCCGACATTTCAGGAGTGCATATAGGAGATACAGGGAAAGATTTGATGGATGATTTGGATGTTAGTGAGGCGGAGGAGTTTTCAGAGGAGGTGGCGGAGGCAACCGAGGTTGCAGATCAGCCAGAGGTTGCAGATCTAGGAGATTTGGAGGCGCAGATGCATGATGATTACTATGAGGGATCACCTCTGCGTGAGCCATCTCCAGTTGGATCATTGTCTCCTTCTGCAGAGGATCATCAGCAGGAGATTCAGGATCAGCCAGACCTCCAGGAGCCCATTCAGGATCCTGTTCAGGAGCCTGTTCAGCACATTGATCCGGGCTTAGCTGTACCGGTTCCAGGGGATGCAGATTATGTGGGGCATCCTGGAGGTCCTCTCAGTTCACGGCTTTTGGTGGATTACAGCACCCACATTGCTCCGGTGATATGGACTGAGACGTCGTCTCTTGCAGAGCGTATTGAGCATGACCCGGCTTATGTGATACCGCCCTCATCGAAGGTATGCGTTGTTTTCTAAATGAATTTGTGAGGTAAAACGATCCACACGCTTTTCTAATTCATTAATTTCTCTTTCGTACATCAGCTGAAGAGGGTGTTGGATATATACACCCGCAAGGACTTCTTCAGGGAGTATGATAGGCATAAATCTAATGTGCCTGGGTCATGGTGGCAGCTCGTTCAGCGGAGCCACTTACATGTCCTTGCAGATCCCCGGCTCGAGTACAACAGCATCGATCCGATTCTGATTTCTGCATTTGTGGAGCGTTGGTATCCAGAAACCAACACGTTTCACTTTGCATTTGGTGAGATTGCTCCTACCTTGTTAGACGTGCTGAAGATTCTGGAGCTTCCGATCCATGGACGAGCTGTCAGATCTGCTGAGGCAGACATAGATGGGTTTGTGCATCCTCATGTGCAACGGATGTTCGGGTTTGCTACGATCGAGGAGGCTGCTGCGCTATGCTTACGTACGTAGAGTCTATTTTATTATTTATATTTGATTCCATTTTTTAGTTGATTCAATTAAATATTTATAATCCGTGATAAATTATCAGATGGGGGTTTGAACATCCACGGCAAGATAGGCATCACGACGATCCACACCCGACTATTACAGATGTTTGATATACCGGACAGGTAAATTATCGTATATTATAAGAATTTCTCATAATTTCTCGATTAACGTTACTAATTCATTTGTTGTTATTAATTGCAGGACTCCTCAGCAAGAGAGTGATATTGCTTCGCTCTACTTGTTGTCTCTGTTAGGCAGTACGACATTTGTCGACAAGTCTCGGATGAAGGTGAAGCACAAATACCTTAGCATCCTCGTAGATCACAATGAGACAGGGTCCTATGCTTGGGGGACAGCCGTCTTGGCTGAACTGTACAGACAGTTGGGTCAGGCCTCCCGTGCTCAATCGAAGGGGTTTGCTGGTTGTCCGCTCCTGCTGAAGGTAGTTTTCGTTTAATGTTTTTTTTTTTTTTCGTGTATATTTTGCTTATGTATAAAACATTATGAAATTCTGGTATTTGTAGGCTTGGATATGGGCGTATTTCCATGGTCTTCGGGGTCATGCTACGCAGGACTTGACATCCATGAATGCCTCAGCGGCGGCTATCCGGGAAAACAACAAAGTCAGATACCATAAGGATCCTGCTCGACTAGTTTCCCTCAGACTGGTCCTTGACCAGATCACATATGCAGAGGTAAGTACTATTTAATTAGTAATTTCATCATATGTTATGCAATTATTATTTTTAAAAATACGTTTGTCATTTAAAAAAAACATAGGTTCAGTGGAACCCCTGGGGCAAGTTGGATCTCAACGACCCCCAGTATAGGTTAGGTCTATTTCGGGGGCCTCTAGAGTCCTTTGAGGTCAGGGAGTCGCACCATCCTGACCGATGTTTGCGACAGTTCGGGTATGTGCAAGGCATACCCGAACCCCCGATTACACCACCTACTGCGATCAGAAATGATTCTGCATCGGGGTACACTGTCACATTCGGGGATGAGGACTGCACTTGGGCCCCAGAGACCCTGTCGGATCGATTGATCACCTTAGACGAGCAGGATCGACGAGGACTTCGAGAGTATGCATGGGATTGCAAGGATGGATACCGGACATGGTTTAATGCCATGTCACATCCTTATGTTGATTCCAGATCACCCAGGCAGGACCCACGGGCACCGTTTGACCACCGTGCCGAGCACATACAGATACCTGCGACAGCCTCTGTAGTTGTGGTACGTATTTCAATCAATATCGCTCAAGTAATAATTATAATCTATTTTATTCTACTTATATTTACATTTTGAAAATGTAGCGGGGCAACATACTCGCCTCTGAGATATCCAGTTTCCTACGTGCATATGGTGACACTCTGCCTTCAGGACAAGCGAGGATGATGAGGGGGTGGATCAGCATATGGACTGGTGATGTAGTACCAGAGGAGGATGGGCCTGTGCAATGATTTGATTGTGTTCAGTATTATATTTTGGATGTTTGTTTGATGTATATTTTGATGTATATTATTAGGATTTTCGCACTTAAAACGGGCTAAGACGAGAAATGACACGAAAATCGAGGAAAAATGACTTAAAACGGGCTAAGACGAGAATGTGTGCAAAAAACGATGAAAAACGACTTAAAACGGGCTAAGACGAGAATCTGTGCGAAAACCGATGAAAAACGACTTAAAACGGGCTAAGACGAGAATTTGTGCGAAAAACGATGAAAAACGACTTAAAATGGGCTAAGACGAGAATCTGTGCGAAAACCGATGAAAAACGACTTAAAACGGGCTAAGACGAGAATCAGTGCGAAAAACGATGAAAAACGACTTAAAATGGGCTAAGACGAGAATCTGTGCGAAAACGATGAAAAACGACTTAAAACGGGCTAAGACGAGAATTTGTGCGAAAAACGATGAAAAACGACTTAAAATGGGCTAAGACGAGAATTTGTGCGAAAACCGAGAAAAAACGACTTAAAACGGGCTAAGACGACAAATGACGCGGAAACCGAGGAAAACCTAGCTAGGGTATAGGGTTTAGGGTATAGGGTTTAGGGTATAGGGTTTAGGGTATAGGGTTTGGAGAGTGGATAGTGGATATTGAATGTGGATAGTGGATAGTAGATAGTGAATGTGGATAGTTGTGTTTGAAATGGATAGTTTGGGCCCAGTTCGTTTAAACGCCTTAGAACGCTAAAACTCAAAATTTGAAAATTGTAACATGATAGAAAATGAAGTCTTTAGTCGTTATCAATTCTCGGAATCGAAAAAAAATCAACGAAAACGTCAACGGGCCTAATAAGGCCGAATTGAGATTTGGTGAGGCCCATTACCTAAAAACGACATAAAACGGGTTAATAAGACCTTAAACATTGAAAAACTTGAAATGTAAAAGTTGTATTTGAGCATTACCAATATGACGGTTTCGTTTTTATAATAAAATAACAAAATGAACACTTCGAAATATCTAAACAGTCACTTTCACCTTGTAACGAGTTAATCTCAAGTATATAAGTCGTATAGTTTTACTCATATGTGTGTGATATCAATTCGTTACTCAAATAAACTTTACATAAAACTTTCATTAAATGTTATGAAACACTCAAATACTCCAAAATAACGACATTTCACATCTTCGTATTGTCCATATTGCTTGATTAATCATAATTTTATGCGTATTTCATTAAAACTTTCATTAAATATCGAGTAATCAAGCAATATGGACAATACGAAGATGTGAAATGTCGTTATTTTGGAGTATTTGAGTGTTTCATAACATTTAATGAAAGTTTTATGTAAAGTTTATTTGAGTAACGAATTGATATCACACACATATGAGTAAAACTATACGACTTATATACTTGAGATTAACTCGTTACAAGGTGAAAGTGACTGTTTAGATATTTCGAAGTGTTCATTTTGTTATTTTATTATAAAAACGAAACCGTCATATTGGTAATGCTCAAATACAACTTTTACATTTCAAGTTTTTCAATGTTTAAGGTCTTATTAACCCGTTTTATGTCGTTTTTAGGTAATGGGCCTCACCAAATCTCAATTCGGCCTTATTAGGCCCGTTGACGTTTTCGTTGATTTTTTTTCGATTCCGAGAATTGATAACGACTAAAGACTTCATTTTCTATCATGTTACAATTTTCAAATTTTGAGTTTCAGCGTTATAAGGCGTTTAAACGAACCGGGCCCAAACTATCCATTTCAAACACAACTATCCAAAGTTTTTACTATATACCCCTTCCTTTTCAAATTTTTCAAGTTTTTTTGGCTAAATACCCCTTGCATTATGAAAACTATTTCTTTTTGCTAAATACCCTTTTCTTGTCATTTTTCGTTGTACGTCCCTTCATAAACTCGATTTTCGCGCCGTTTTTCGTTTTAATCCCGTTTTACTCGATTTTCGCGCCGTTTTTTCGTTTTAATCCCGTTTTACTCGATTTTCGCGCCGTTTTTCGTTTTAATCCCGTTTTACTCGATTTTCGTGCCGTTTTTCGTTTTAATCTCGTTTTACTCGATTTTCGCGCCGTTTTTCGTTTTAATCTCGTTTTACTCGATTTTCGCGCCGTTTTTCGTTTTAATCTCGTTTTACTCGATTTTCGCGCCGTTTTTCGTTTTAATCCCGTTTTACTCCATTCATTGGGCTTGGCTGGGCTGAATTATTTGGGCTTGGCTGAGCTGAATTATTTGGGCTTGGTTGGGCTGAATTATTTGGGCTTGGCTGGGCTGAATTATTGGGCTTGACTGAGCTGAATTATTGGGCTTGACTGAGCTGAATTATTGGGCTTGGCTGGGCTGAAATGTTCGGCTGATGGTTTGAATTGTTGGGATGAATTCTACATCTAGCATACAGCTGGATGTCACTTATATGAAAATGAATGTGTTACAGCTACTACACAGCTGTAAGTCACAGAAGTCACAGCTGGATGACATAATTTTAAGTTATTGGGCCTTTGTTGTTGTGGGCCTTTTGTCTACACCGACCCAATTTTTCCCTAACCCTAGTAAAACTTCGGCTATAAATTCACTGCCTCAGTGAACCCTTTCATCACATTCTCACTCCGCCGTAAAATCTTAATTGTTTCAAGTTCTTACTCTGTAAGTTTCATTTTTTACTGATTTGGATAGATATCTTCATTGTTTCTAAAATGTTTTCTTACTTTGTATTACAGATTCAAACAAGCATGGCATCATCTTCATCCTCCCCAGTTCCAGCTGAAGGCACTCAGATCCAGTGCCCTAGTAGAAGGTGCTCAAAGACACTCACCGTGTTATCTGCTAATAACAAGGACAATCCCCATACGTATGGACGAAGGTTTGTTACATGTGATTGTAACTGGAGGATCGTGTATCTGGAGCCAGAATACGACCCTCATCATCTCCGAGTCATGGCCAAACTGTTGAAGGAACACGCTGACATGGAGCTCAAACTTCGTATTTTTCACAGGTGGGACAAAGAATCAGCCTTATTCCACCTTGGAGTTCTGTTTCCCAATGAATATGGCCGTGGTCCTCCTTCCCCTGATTCCGATTAGGATGTAATGTTGTTATGTGTCTTGAAAGTTGTTACGTCTTTGCTAAGTCTGTTGTAGTTTCTGGAGTGTCTGTTTAAATTTAACAAGTAATCCCTTGTAGTGAATTCAGAACTTGTTTCATTTAACCCATCTAAAACATTAAAAAATAACAGACAAGACAATACTATAAAAAAGGAGTCAAGATATTAAAAGCATAACAGACATAAAACAGAAGTCATCAACTAGAATTTCAAAAGGTGAAACATTCAACACATCCGAATTCACTACAGATCAACATCTATACTACCATAATTAATGCGATAGTCCTTCCATTGCTGCATCCTCAGCGCGAACCCGCGATCCAATTCATTCGCACTAGGATCCTTGAACATGCGCCAAACTCCAGGTACAGATGGTACCGGACAGTCTTCTCTAAGGCACACCTAAATTACAAAACATAAATACCATGTTAAGCATTAAGAAAATTGAGTGAAAATCACAAATACTTTAGTGAAAATCATACCGGTATGTAGTGGTTTGCTAAGCCCACACGAGCCATTGCATAAATTTTCAAACCATGACTGGAGCATTGTTGATACACCTTCATCGGTAAGCACAAATATGATCGGACTTTGGATAAGTATATCAAACCAACCTGAAACTTAGTGGCAAATGCTAATCCAATCATGGGCATACTCATCCAGTATCTTTCAGGACATGGTGATCTGCTATAGTTGACCTCTTGAACAAGAGCGTCGAAGTTGTTTGCCAAATCCGGGCGTAGTCTGGTCATGACTCGTCTGTAGATATCACTGTTCTCTAACAGCTCCGTAGTCAGTTCCATGCGAATGCGAGGATATTCTTGTTGGTGATGCCCCAACAACATGGCTAGTGACCGATATCCACAGTGTCCATCCGCCCTTACGTCTTGTGCATCTACAATGTATGGAAACATGAAGAGATCAACATTGTCAACCCCGAAGTCTACCCCACATTTCGTCATTGTTGGCTGAGGGAACTCATCTGTAAGAGTGCAACCTGATAATCCGAACCCCTCTCCACCAGTGCCACTTGAATGACCAAACGCCTCTGCCGCAGTGCACCCAGCAACTTCAAACTCCCTCATTATAGTAGGCTCGTTGAAAGTAGGTTGTGCCGCCGTTGCTTTTCCCTTTCCCTTTCCTCTAACCGTCTTATTCTTCGCCTTCGCAGCATCATTTTTCTCTAATTCTTCCCTTGCGTACTCAAACGCGCTCATCTCTCTCTCGGTTCCCCACTTCTTTCCTACCGCTCCTCTTGGTCTGCCAGGATCCTTGATTCCCGTCGGCTCCAACGCAAGACTTTGATGTGGATACTCCAACATTGTGTACAAGTCCGCTATCTGAGACCACTGACTTTCAGGAAGTTCCCCCTTTTGCCATCTATCGTTGAGCTCAATGAATCTCAACTCCCGCATGGTCTGAGGTACACCAATCTCTACCTCCCCGTTATCAAGTTCAATCCTATCCCATTGTAGCTGCCTCCAGAATCTGTGAATCTGATTGAGCTTGAATGGCTTCTTCTGAATAATATGTTGCACCATCTCGTGGATGCACGGTAGGCCTTGACATTCTCGCATCCAGTAATCTTCGCAATGTTCCTCATAATTCTTCGCCTTTATATCCTCCCATATATCCCACAACTTATGCAACGCTCTATCAGACACATTATGGAATAGATGCCGAAATATCAATTTCACTTGTGGATTCATTCGTCTGAAAACCCCGGGTGTCTTGATCCGATCCTCTTCCATGGTGGCCCTCACCTTCACAATCTGGCCCTCGATGGCTGCATGGATCCTCACAACCATTCGATTAAAACCGCCTATACTTGAACCAATTATTTTCTTCAACACCTTATGCATTCCCTCAACCCTATGTTTTATTCATTCAATGTCGCGTTTAAGTAAAACAACTGTTACATAATCAAACTAATAAATAAATCGGAAACGTTTAAGTAAGTTAAAAAAAAATTACCTGTTTGAGGTCCTCGTGAAGAAGTGAAGATTGTGTTCCGTCCATGCGCAAACAATGTTTGTCTTATAAGGGATAAGCCACACCTTTTCAATGTATCCGACGACGCCGCTTCTCCAAGATGTTCTCAATCCTAGCAGTCTTTCCTCGTATCGTTCCTCCGTTCTTGATAGAAAAAGTCTCCATACTTGCGAGCACAACCTTTTCACCGATTCCTTATTTTTCAAAATTCTGGTAGCGTTTACCTCGATGTTGTGCTTGATATGAACCCAACACAAGAGGTGTTGAACCGGAAGATCTTTGAACACATATTTGATTGCAGTGATGAGAGCTAGTTCTCGATCGGTCATTATTGCAGTCGGCATTACTCCGGCATCCTCAAACAACTTTCTAAGCCTCTGAATTATCCACAAGTAGTGCATTGTTTCCTCCTTACCCGTGAATGCATATGCAATGTTGAATGTCTTATGCGTGCAAGTGAAACCGACAATCTCCACAAGAGGCATTTTATACCTGCATAATATATTTAAATAATGAAGGAAGAGGCATATGCAATATATTTAAACAAATTTTTTTTGATATACAACTATTATGTACCTATTCGTCTTGTATGTGGCGTCAATAACCACGACGTACGGAAACATCTTCAACAAGTGCAACGAGTCTTGATGGGCAAAAAACAAGATTTCCACCTCGTTTGATTTCTTCTTGCAGAGGGGATGCACTACATAGCTGCGCTCCTTCAAAAACTTCAAGGTCCATTGTGTAACAGTCAAATCTCCACGATCCTCAAAATGCATCTTCTGAATAAAGTTGGCGATTTGTTTTGTGGATGTCGTATTCCCTGGAAAGGCCGCACTCAACTGAGTAGCAATAACAGACGGCGTAGTCAAGCTGTTCGCACATACCGTCACAAATTTCACCTCATTCGGCGTCATTCGACCCATGTACGGATGGCCAATGAAGCTAGTGCAAAGCTTATGATTGTGTTGTCCGTATTTTACCTTCACATACCATCCATCTCTCGCATCCCTCGCCCTGAACCTATATCCTCGGATCTCAAACTTGCAATCCGACTTCTTATCCCTACTATCCCGCTCTGTATTAACAACCTCCTCTGTTTCGCCATCCTCTCTTTTCTTTTTCCCTGATCTATACACTCCAGCATGCGAACACATTATATTCATTTGACGCTCATTGCTATGGCGAGTCACTAATACCATCATAAGTTGTCTACCAATACTCTGAACCCAACGCCTCAAGTGTTCCTTAGTAGGAAACGTTTCTTCGGTATCAAACGAATCATAGTAATCCATACCCTATAATTAATAAAAACTACCATATTTATCACAACTAAAACTTAAAACTACGAGTCCACATCAATCTAAACTATCACTTCTACAAATTATTTGCAACTAAATAACGTAAATAAATACGGAACGATTCTAATTAATTACTAACCGAAAAATCTCCGGCGTCGAAGTCTCCTCCTTCTTCGTCGGTATCGTCGTCCCACATCCCGTCGTCGGGTTCACTAAAATACTCTTTCTCATCCACGATCGCATCGTCTTCGTCACTCCCATGCTCGTTCTCTTCAACATACTCGTTCTCTTCACCGCTCCCATACTCAATCTCCGTCACATATTCAAACTCCTCACCATCACTCAAATTTGTAACTCTCCTATTTGACATTTTTGACTTCAACATCCATCCGAAGTTCCTACATTTATACACATACTACATCTCAAACGGTCATATTCTGAAAAAATAGCCGTTGGGATAAAAACAATCGTACGCCCATTATGGGCGTACGCCCATAATGGGCGTACAAGCAAAATATACCCCAACGGTCACTTCTGAATTTGGACAAATAGCCGTTACACACAATTTTTTACTCGTACGCCCATTATGGGCGTACGCCCATAATGGGCGTACGGGTAAAAAATTGTATTTCCCCAACGGCTATTTTCAAACGGCTATATTATTAAAATTTATACTGTACGCCCATTTTGGGCGTATACATAATACCGTATTTTGTATTTTGCCTTACATTCGATGTTGGGATTTTGCACTGTCCGCCCAAAACCAGCGTACGCCCATGTACGACAATGTAGTTTGGAAAGTTGAAAAATGTAGTGCGTATAGCTTTTGCCAATTTATATCCTTCAAAATGCCTGATGAAAATGGTGGACTTCTCCAATTCTCGCAACTGGTTGGAAGACAAGTGGAGTGAGTGAAGAGCGATGGAGGCAGCTCCGCTGATGGGAGACGTTACGAAAATGGTTAAGTCACGAGGCGGCGATGGAGAATTGCAGTGGCGATACGGATTGGTGGAAGAATCAAAGAAGCAATTGGGATTGGCAGGGCCGTTGATCGCTGTCAATGTCATGCTCTCGCTTTCTCAGTTGATTTCCTCCATGTTTGTAGGTCACCTCGGCAAGCTATCTCTCTCTGGATCTTCCTTGGCTTCTTCTTTCGCCTCCCTTACTGGTTTCAGTGTATTGGTGAGCTTTCTGTTGCTATTTAGTTGAGTTTTTTAATTCTAATTTGAAGTTTTCCTAGCGAATTGCTTTTGGTGGAAATTGAGATAAAAATGATTAGGGCTTTGAGTAGTTTGCGACACTTTCTAAGTGGAAATCATTGTAATGACTAAAATCATGCCAATTTCATAGCTTATGCTGGCTTGCATCTGAAAAATGATAAAAACTAGTGACATAGTTTTCATTTCAGTAAAAAGAACATTTTGTTAGTTATAAATTTGGGATCTCCTAGTGAGTTACTTTTGGAGGTGTATGAAGGTGTGGGTAATCTTATGGCAAGCAAGTTATTAGAGTAAATTAGTCAATTTTGGTGAATGCTGAAGAAAAATAGTGAATAGGTGTTTTATTGGACTTGTCTTTGACCTAGCATTGTAACTCACTAAGTGGAAATCTTGGTTGTTACCAAAATGATGTTGATTTCATTGCTTAGATGGCTTGTTGAAGTGAACATGTTTTTAATAATTAAAAAGAACATTTTTGTCACAGCTCACTTGAATTATCAGATTCTTCGGGGGGGGGGTTGGCTGCACAGCTTTATGTTCCCCAAATCTTGGTTGAATTATCAGATTAAAAAAGAACATTGTAACTTACTAAGTGAAATCTTGGTTTATGATGGCTTGCAGTTGAGAACATTTTTGTCACAGCTCAGTTGAAATATCATTCTCTTAGTTTTTTTGGCTGCACCATTTTTGTGACCCCTGATTCTTTTCTTTTGGGTTGCAGATGGGGATGGCCACTGCACTAGATACCTTCTGTGGTCAGTCATTTGGAGCAAAGCAGTACCGTATGCTTGGCATACACCTGCAAAGAGCAGCTTTCATTCTTTTGATTCTTTGTGTACCTATATCTGTTGTATTAGCAAACAGTGGTCCAATTCTTATTGCTTTAGGTCAAAATCCTCAGATAGCAGCAGAGGCCGAAGGATACGCCTTGTTCTTGATCCCTAGCCTTTTTGGCTACAGTCTTCTTCATTGTCTGATAAAGTTTTTGCAAACCCAAAGTGTTGTATTTCCGATGATGATTACCACAGCAATTGCCACTTTAATTCACATTTTATCTTGTTGGATTCTGGTATTAAAATCTGGACTTGGAAGTAGAGGAGCTGCTCTATCAATTGGCATCTTCTATTGGGTCAATGTGCTATTATTGGTTTTATATGTCAAGTTTTCACCATCGTGTGTAAGAACATGGACTGGTTGTTCTAAGGAAGCCTTATCTGATATACCCAGCTTTTTTAAACTTGCCATTCCTTCAGCGTTTATGGTATGGTAAGTTCTATTCTTCTTGATTATTGAAGTCAGTATGAAAGAGTTATGATTGGCGTTTGTTGATAGCATATGTGTCTTTGTGATGAGCAGTTTAACAAATTGGTCATTTGAGCTGACGGTTTTCTTAGCTGGTCTCCTGCCCAATCCTGAACTTGAAACATCAGTTCTTTCTATCTGGTTTGTATCATGTTCTACAATACTGTTATCTGATCTATGAGATATCTGTAATATAACATCTGCAATTTTATGTTTTCTATTCCCATTTCAGCTTTAATACAGCTGCAACCATATGGATGATACCCTTTGGTCTTAGCTGTGCAGTCAGGCTAGTGTTTTCTTCTGATCAATTTAGTTTTAATGTTCATAAGATTTTGCTTCAGCCATGTCACATGATTTATTTTTGGTCAAAGATGTGAAATGAAGTGTAAGATAATGTTTCTTATGCAGCACTCGAGTTTCTAATGAACTGGGAGCAGGCCATCCACAAGCTGCTCAATACGCAGTTTTAGTTGTTCTAATTTTGGCTGTAACTGAAGGGGCATTGGTGGCGTTGGTTTTAGTATTGTTGAGGAACGTGTGGGGTTATGCATATAGCAATGAAGTAGAAGTAGTCAGATATGTAGGCACCATGTTACCAATTCTTGCATTCTCCAATTTTGCAGATGGAATTGAGTGTGTTCTTTCAGGTAAGGCCTTTTTTTTTCTTCTACCAACACTTTTTTTTTTAAAACACACCTCTATAAAACTACTTTTGTACTATACATTTTTTACACAGCCATACTTTTCAACTACTTATAAACAAAAAAAAACCCATTTAAAAACACTATCACCAAACAAACTTTACACAGTTAATCTCTACAATATTATGTGAATGCAGATTATTCTGAATGATTATTGATGTCATCTCATTGATGTTTAGGTGTTGTTAGAGGTTGTGGTTGGCAAAAGATCGGTGCATGTATCAATCTAGGATCATATTATCTGGTGGGAATGCCCTCTGCGATCCTGCTAGCATTTGTTTTGCACATAGGAGGCAAAGTAAGCTCTCTTTTATTTCCCCATTAATATGTGCTCATCTCAAATGCATTACTGACCTAGTAATCTGAGATTGTCTGCTATGTTAATAATAACAATAGGGTCTCTGGCTGGGGATTGTTTGTGCACTTGTTGTACAAATGGCGTCTCTTCTGACCATCACCATGAGAACCAACTGGGAGATTGAGGTATCAATTTTCGCCTTTTTCTAGCTTTCTTCATTTTTTTTAGAACATTTTTATGATGATTGCATTTTAGGCCAAGAGGGCGGCCGAGAGGGTGCATGACTCTACAACTCTCGTTGATAGTAGTTAAAAGAAAAAGATGATGCCAAGCTTGCATCTTTCGCCTAGGCGATGAAACATCATTTATCCTGGGGTTTGTTTGGATCTCCCAGATAATTTGGGATTGGAGAAGATCCTCTTGAATTAAGGACCTTTAGTTTGTATCATATGCATATATGGTGGAAAACATGGGTGTTGTGAATTGTGATTCTTGTCGATTATATTGATGAACTTGTATTGTTTATCTCCTACGTTTAGACCGCGACACTGATGCTGCGAGGGTTTTACCACTTCCTGTGCCAACAATATTTTGTTCGGACGTAGAAAGCTTTTGGCGATTGAACCAGCAATTAAGACAAAAATAAATAGTAAAATTGCAAATGGCAAATAAAATTAAACCTATTGATGATTTGATAAAAGAGCTCTAAATAACTATACATCTACTAAAAGATTAAAGCCAGCCCCCCTTCAAGCCCTCTATCTTGCAGCCACGTGGCAGCTTCTTACAGGCCCAGAAAAAAATTTAAAACCCTCTTTTTTCAGCCCAATTTTAAAGCCCATTAACCTTATCTCCATTTAGCCTCATATTGAAAACCGCCTCTTCTTCTCACACCTCTCTTCTCAGCACGCAGCTTCTCATCTCAACCTCCATCCTCAGCAGTTGAAATTTTCTCCCCCACTCTCCCCACTACTTCCACTCCTCCATAACCGCCTTCAACTGCCAACTACACTCCCTATTTAATCTCAATATGCAGCCTGCTAATCCTCTTTTTTTTCTCTCAATCATCATCTCCTTTCTTTCTCAAAACCGTCTCTTCTTCCTCCCCAAATTACAGCCTGCTAATCCTCTTTTTTACCCACTTTTCTTTCTCAATCATCATCTCCTTTCGAAATCTGCTGTCAAGTATCAACGTTGTAGCATTCGCCGACAGTCAACATATGCAAACGCTCAGGTACTTTGTCGAATGATTTTGATAAATGTTTTCTATGTATTCTAGGCGAGTCTAGGGTGTTGCTGGTTGCAGTCCCCTCCTGTCTCCACTGATCGAGCAATTGGACTTCGAAATTGGTTATGAGTTTGCCCTAGATTAGATTTAGAAGATTCCTGATGCCACCCTCGCTTCTTAATTTGTGGATCGAAATACTTCGAGGTGAGGTCCTCCGGAATTATGCTCCAAATGTTTATATACATTCTGATGTCTAAATGGGCTTTTTTTTGCCCCAGGTGAAGACCAGGATTTGATTCGAACATTGTTTGTTTATATACATTCTGATGTCACTTTCCCAATTCTCAAAATATGCACTTCCAGCTGAAGGAATTTTTTTGTGGTTGGGTTAAGTCCAATTCTCAAAATTCTTTTTTTGTGGTTGGGTTTCTGTTTCTACAGATTATAAAAAATAAATCTTGTATGCAGTATGAGCAAAAATATTTATAGAAAGTTTGGTATTTACTGATGCTCAGATAATCAATAGAGCAAAGGAGAGAAATGAAGACCCACTAGATTTGAGTAATTTTTTTGTGGTTGGGTTAAGTCCAATTCTCAAAATTCTTTTTTTGTGGTTGGGTTTCTGTTTCTGCAGATTATAAAAAACAAATCTTTTATGCAGTCTGAGCAAAAATATTTATAGAAAGTTTGGTATTTACTGATGCTCAGATAATCAATAGAGCAAAGGAGAGAAATGAAGACCCACTAGATTTGAGTAGACGATTTTGTGACGAGTTTCTTGCTGACATGGAAGCTCTTCAGTGCATGAATCCCACCAATCAGCCCTGTGTTACCGAGCACATTGAAGATATTAAAGAAATGATAGCACGGGTGAGCATTTCAAAACCATCCAACTCGTATGTTTCATGTTAGGTATAAAAAATCATTTACCTGGACCCGTATGTTTACACAAGTGATGGTTGCTCCTATTTAGTTGTTGTGTTGTGTGCTTATACGTTATACCTCTTACCTGATCATATTTCTGTTTTGTTTGACAGCATATGATTTCTTAATAGTGTTCGTTCCTTTAAAAGGCACGGGAACGAACACTAGAAAGGTCCCTATAATTCATTGATCTTCTTCTCAGAGTTCGTTTTCCTATGAACAACAACTTCAATGTGAACCTGGTAATCTCTTCTATACTATCTTAATTAATTTCTTGATTGTTTACATGTTGGGAAGTTGCAACAGTTTTTTGTATGTTTCTATAAGCCCTTCTTTACTTATTTTCATGTAGATTTCCCAGAGTTCCCTCAGTTAAAACAGCAGGTAAAGTACTGTTTTCACAAAACTATTTTTTTTGTTCATCTGGTGTTTACTTAATAGTTGGAACCTTAAAACAGGTCACTGCTTCAATTTGCAGTTTACAAGTTGATTTTGTTTGTGCATCTGGTGTTTACTTAACAGTTAGAACCTTACATTAAGAGAAATTGTAGTTTTTAGGATAAAAATTCTTAAAACAGTATGCATCTCTATTTATGAATTATTTACAAGCAATATGTTGTCTCTAATTTATTTATTTATTTTTCTGTAGTATGCCCCCGTCTTCTCATTTATGCCAGGGATATCATTATGGTTGTGGAAACTATTCCGTCCGAATTACAGGTGGATATACCTCCCCTTTAGATGAGACTACAATTGTAGTCAAGTATTTCTGCAGTGTATTTACAACGGTGGAGGAGTATCTGACTACATATCATTGGAGGGGAGAACATCTATCAGTTCAAGAAATTGAATTGATTTTAGATCACGCTTATGTGCCAAGTGTTTTGCAACATGTATGTGTAACTGAAATGGTTCGTGATTATATAAATAGTTGGGTCATTGATGACCCTTTCTTCATTCAAAGGGGCATGGTACGATTTATCAATGTCGAGATTGAAGTTCATCCAGATGATATTCCTGAATTGATAGATGCTCCCTCTTCTTCTGATTTAGAGACGGACACTGAACAATATCAAGGATCGCCAATTCGTTCAGAACCGGACATTGTAGCTTTGGAGAGTGTCACATATTCTGGTAATGATCGTGATTGCTCAATCTGCCTTGAACCATTCATACGGGGCACTGTAGTAAAAAAAATGCCATGTGCTCACATATTTCATTGTTTATGCATTGAATCATGGTTGTTACGGAAGCAAATTTGTCCAAATTGCAGACGGGGTCTTTCTTATTCTGTATAGGGATCATGTAAAGTATGGGTTTGTATATACGTCTTTCTTATGTAGTTGAATGAAGATTAGTGCTTATGTAAATAAATAAAATTAGTGTATTTTGTAAAGAAATTTTATGAGGTAATTTCAAGTATAAAGAAATTTCACTTTCCTAAAGATAAAGAAGATGACATGGAAAATCCAGCAAGATATACGGTCGTATAAACTTTCACAAAGAAGAGATTATGGCATGGACAATCCAGCAATGTATACGGTCGTATAAAGTTTCACAAAGAGGAGAGTATGACAAGGGAAATCCAGCAATAATTACGGGCGTATAAAATTTCACAAACTATTAATGTATGACATGAGTATTACAGCAAGATTTACTGGCGTATAAAATTTCACAAAGAGATCCTTTACATTCTTGTGTTTTGGAACCAATTTATATTTATTTATTAATATATGGTAACAAACATTGAAGATAAGGTAACAAACATTGAAAATTCCAAAACTCTATTTTCTAAAATAGAGTTTTGGAAGTGATGATGATAGCGATGAAGATTGCAAAATCAGACGTTATGAGGCATTTACGTTCTAAAATAAAATAGTTTGTTTTCATTTTATCATTTACTCTATTGTCGTAGGATTTCATTTATGATGACGTTTTTTGTGATTCAGTTGTTTTGATTGTAAAGTTATTATTCAATTCTCTTCACTTTTTCTTGAGGTTACACGACCGTACTTTATTTAACAGTTTTATACTACACTTATTAGTTCTTAACCTATTATTTCACGCAGACCTTTATACCGGTGTATAATATATTACACTACGCAGATTCTTAGTTCTTACCCTATGATTTCACGCAGATCTATATACCGGTGTATAATATATTACAGTACGAAAGTCTATTTTCGATTATTTGATTTTATAGCTTTGATTTTTTGATAGAGATTATAATTTAAATAATCCTAATCTATTAAAACAGAGGGTGTGGTTGCAATCCCCTACCATATTTTCGTATCTCCTCCCAGGGAAAATCCAAGGGTGAAAACTTTTAAAATCGGGAGAGATATCAAAATGTTTTTATCCGCTGCTAGATTTATGGCTTCAAACTTTTAAAATTCAAAAACTGATATCTCTTGATATCTGTTCATTTTGTTATAAAATCTTATCTGTTACAACTACTTGAAATATTCTATAATCATGTTATCTACTATCTATCCATTATATGTTAACCAAATTTTAAATTTTAAATTTTTTGGATCTCTTGATATCTTTTTGGTGTGTGGCAGGGAGAAATATTTTCTGTTATAACTACTTTACAGATTCTACGTATATTTTAAACCTCTAATATATATATATCGTTCTTCTCATCCATTAAACCTGTTATCTACGATATATCCAAGCAAAGGGGGATCTGTCCAACAAGCAAAGGTTAAGGTAGTTGTTATTGATACATGACGTTTTACAATTCATCCCTTGCCTCTAGTTTTTACTAATGTTGTTTAATTATAGGGTTGAAATGGGGTCCAAATTTGACAACGTAGCTGATCTGGATTCATCCAAAGATTCATGGAAGATTCGGATTCGTGTCCTTCACCTTTGGACGAGATCCTACAATAAGGAGAGCGAACTCGGTACAATTGAAATGATACTTATTGATATGCAGGTATTATATTCTTGAAGATCCTTTTACAAATACTATCTACTAAACAAACGAAAACCTAAACCTTATTATTTTACAGGGACATTCAATTCATGCAACAATACCAACAATTTTAGTCAGCAAATGGATCTCTAAATTAACTGTTGGTCAGTCGTACACACTGAAGAGCTTCACTGTTATTCCAAACAATAATCAATACAGATACACTTCTCATCAATTCAAGATAAAGTTCTTGTATTCCACTACATTGACAAGTATGGCAGGATTAAAAATTCCTGTCAACGATTTTCATTTTATCTCTTATGAGGATGTGAAGTCTAATAGGTTGGATTTGAATTATTTAGTTGGTAAGTGAAATTTACATATCTTTTAATTTTTTGATGTATTTTTGTTCTTTCTATTTCATGATTATTACTTATATTCTCTTTGTTAAACCTACAGATGTTATTGGCCGTATTGTCACACTTGATCCTATTAAGAATAGAATATGCAACTTCCGACTCCAAGATCATAAGTATGTAATTTCATATTTCTTTTTTGTATTTATACAACTATAAAAGTAATCAGCATGGTATATTTATCATACAATTATTAAGAAATAATCACCTTATTTTGTTTTCTCTAGGAACGATATTATCCTATGCTCTCTTTGGGTCCCCCATGCTGAGGAGTTGCATAATTATGTCAAACAACATGAAGATTCCGGGGTTGTTATTATCATGAAGTATCTTAAGCCAAGTATAGTTGGAGGTATAATCATTGTCTTTTTCTCTATAATGTATATATTTTTTATAACGATGTTTTTGTTAATCTACAATAGGGGTCACAAAATTATGTAATGCACATTTTGGAACTCAGCTGATTCTCGACCAACAACATGATGAAGTGATTCATTTTAAGACTCGGTTATTTCTATAATCCCTCTATTTCTAATTCATAATTTTGATCTTTAAATGTAAATTATTTTGCTTAATTAGTGACAGTTAAACTTCTAAATTAAAACCTTTTCTATGATATGATATAGTTGGAGTCTTACTAACGCTGGTGATTCTATGACTTCTTGTACACCATCGTCAATTGAAAGTTCACTTCCTGCTAGAACAGACTTCTTTGAGGTTGATAGGAAAGTATGTGTCCAATTCTTGAATGAAACAGATAAGGTATTTATTTTATTATAGTATACCCTGTTCCTTCAAAACTATACAACCCATATTAAATAAATCTAATAATTGTTTTTATAGGCATCTGTATATGTTGTTGTTGCAACTATTGAGAGTTGGCAAGACAAGTTTGGCTGGTATTACAATGCATGCAAACAATGCATGAAAAAGCTTGATTGGGATGGAGAACAATTTTCTTGTGGCACTTGTAATTCTGTTGTCAAATTTCCCACACTAAGGCATGTTTTTCTAATTTGTTATGCAAATTTTGTTTTAGATTTACATGTAGTTTCCATTATACATTGACCATGCTTAATATAAGGCTTGTATTTTAACTTTGTAGGTTGAGGCTCAAAGCACGAGTAAATGATGAGACTGGGAATACTTTGGTGACCATATTTCATAAGGAAGCCCTTCAACTTACTACAAAATCACTGGCAACTTTAATTGAAGGCTACCAGTCCGTAAGTATTCATTGTTCTCATGTGCTATATGTCCAAATGTATTTATCGGCCGTATGTATATTGTATGCATATCTCATAAGTATTGTATGCATATCTCAACAGGTTCAACCTCCTGATGTATTCCCTGATGAGTTCAACCAGCTTATAGGTAAAAGGATGCTCTTTGCAGTGCAGATCTCGAACGACGATATAGCCCATAGAAATTCCTCAAACTTATCTTATCTGGTCAAGAAAATTAGCACTGACGAGAGCTTGATAAAAAAGTTCCAAACTGAAAATGTGGTGCAAGAGGTAAAATATTTTGCTTATTGTATAAACGTAAAGTTATATATAACTGTTAGTATCTCTCCTGTCCATTAACACATTGTATTTATTTATTATTTTTTTATGATTAGGGCGAAGCTGAGTCATACTTGGAAGTCGGTGTTCATTCGCAAATATCATCTTGTGCAGCAAGTAGTACAATACAGTCTCTACATGATGAACTTGACATTGATAGTGGTGATGGTACTGTTGGGGTAGATGCTAGCGGATCTACTCCTTTGAAGCGAATGAAGCGAATGCGTGATATAAATCAAGCTGAAAGTGAGAAAGCGAATGATGAAGTCGAACCAGATCGAAAGAAGAAACCAACGACAGTTGACATTGAAAGTGATGTAGAGAAAGATGAAGTCGAAACGGATCCCAAGAAGAAGCCCGTGATAGTTCAAGTTGAAAGTGACGATGATAGCGATGAAGATCGCAAAATCAAATCAGTGACGGTGAAAGTAGAAAAAGACACCTGATCTCACAATGCTGTTATGACACATTTATGTTCTAAAATAAAATTGTTTGTTTTCATTTTATCATTTACTCTATTGTCGTAGGATTTCATTTATGTTGACGTTTTTTGTGATTCCGTTGTTTTGATTATAAAGTTATTATTCAATTCTCTTCACTTTTTCTTGAGGTTACACGACCGTACTTTATTTAACAGTTTTACACTACACTTCTTAGTTCTTACCCTATGATTTCACGCAGATCTTTATACCGGTGCATAATATATTACATTACTCAAATTCTTTGTTCTTACCCTATGATTTCACGCAGATATTTATACCGGTGTATAATATATTACACTACGCAGGTCTGTTTTCGATTATTTGATTTTATAGCTTTGATTTTTTGATAGAGATAATAATTTAAATAATCCTAATATATTAAAAACAGAATATTTCCCTCTTTATTTTCGGTCTTTCTCTGCCATCCTTTTTTTTCTCGGCATCATGTATATCTCAGAACTTCTCCCAACTCTTCTACTCCTCCCACTTCGCCCACTCCTTCTTCAACCGTACTCCCACTTCCCCCACTCCTTCTTCAACCGTTCAATCGATTCAGTGTTTAACATCATTATGCGAGCTTATTTGAATTATTTCCCCTCTCATTCATCTTCTCCTCCCATTCATCTTCATCTCGAAACCCTAATTTTTTGCGGAGGTATTGTTGTTCATCTACAACCAAATGACTCTATATTGCAACTGTTTTTTTCCCTTTTCTAATAATCTCTTAAATATCAACTGTAGGTTTTGCTTTCTTTGAGATTAAGATGTCATCCGAGTATGACTATATCTCAAACATTGATAAAAGTAAGATAACATGGAGAATCATTTGTAGAGTGATTCGGAAACATAATCGTCCTTCCAAATCCAATTATGCAAATGATACAGTTCTCGTATTGATGGATGAAAAGGTAATGTTTTCAATTTGAGTTTTTTAGTACTTTAATGGATGAAAACTCTGCATCAATTCATATAATATGAATGCTTTTATCTGAACCTGGTATTCTAGGGTGGATATTCTATTATGATTTCACAGATTGAGATCAGTTAGTTATTATTTCTTTTGTACCTGTGTGGATAGTAAGTGTATTATATGTGCTTTATATTGTGGCTTTTGTATGGTTATAGTGTTCTAATTGTAATATTTTCAAAGCTATCAAACCTTGATATCTACTAAATGTCAAATTCTAAACTGTTGCAAATTATTTTTAGTTATAAGGTTCCAGCCTCTAATATATATATGTATTTTTTTTATAGAATTCTCTTATTGAAGCAACGATACCAAGAAACATGAGAAGTCATTTGTCAGATGATATTGAAGCAAGGCTTACGTATATGATAAAAAACTTTCAAGTTCTCAAAAACAACAGTGGGCACTTCAGGTTTTCGAATCACATGTATAGGTTAAAATTCGATTTTCTAACCATGGTTCGACCTATACATGAGATGCGGATTAAGAAGCATGCATTCAGATTTGCTCAATTTCATTACATTAAGTCATATCAGTCAGATGTCAATAATTTAGTTGGTAAGCATACTTGGTTTTAAATTTAGTTGCTCCTGATTCATACCACATCCTAATATTATGTTTCTTCACTTCTATGTAGATGTAATCGGTCGCCTTGGATCGATGCCATCATATAAATCTGATCCCAACCCCACTGTTTCCTTCGTTTTAGTAGATGAAAAGTGAGTTTTAGTATTATAAATTGTGTCTACCATGACTCCCTCAGTAGTTAACACGATGTTCAATATTCTAGGAATCAAACACTCCGTTGTCAACTCTGGGACAAATTTGCTGAGGACCTTTACTCTTTCGTTCGATCACTTCAACATCCGAACATTTTTATCATAATTCAGTTTGCAAAGATCAATATCTGGCAGAGTTTGTTTCTTCTTCATTTTTCTATATATACCTTAAATGCTTTTGTATATGACTACTTATTTACTTATCCTATTTACAGATAAAATTTGTGTCAAGAATTGTTTTTGTGGAACTGAGTTGTTCCTTGATCAAAGTCTTCCTGAAATTGTTGAATACAAAGCCAGGTATCCATTCACTAAATTTCTATAATATTTATTGTGTTTCAATTGTTTTGGTTTTTTCTAAAGTTATATTCTTTATCCTTATAAATGCCTCAATTTTTAGATTTGAAAGTTTTGATGAGATCCCAAGTAATACAGACGACAGTCAAGATTTCAATCAACTTAAATGTGTACACGACATATTATCAAGTGATCGTTCTAATTCCTGTTCTTGAATAGTTATTAGTCCAACTAGTCCTAATAACCCTTACTCGATTATAACCTCGAAACTATCGAAATTCAATAACAAAGTAGCAATGCATTCAGGAATAGATAGATACATGCAATATCATGGACAACTAGTCGGATACTCGACACGTACTCAACTCTCTTCTCTAATAACAATCACAACTAGTTCATGCAAATAGATTGTGCTACACAACAAGTATGATAATTCAACTAGAAGTATCAAACTCTAGCAATATGAACAAGACACAACTAACTTAGGTGATCAATCTAAAGAAGTAAATCTAGTTCATCGACAATACAAACAAGAGAGTTGAGACAATCAAAGAGTAGACAAAAGGAAAGGATAAACTCACAACTTGTTGAATCCAAAAGCTTCAAACGCCAAGTGAAACAAAGGAACTTTAGCAACTCATAAGTTTGTGAAAACTCTTCCAAAAACTTAAGCAGAAAAACAAAGGTTTGATGATCAAGAATGATCATCCACTACCTATATAGTATTCAGCTGATGTAACAGCCTAATTAAGGTCTAAAAAACGTATGGAAAGTTACAAAATTAAACACAAATTACTTCAAATGGCAAAGACTTCAATTTGATTCTTCTGTCGAGGAACCGCACCCGCGGGTTGAGAGCCGCGGGCGCGGTTTTGGATTTCTTCAGCTTCTTCTGGATGGCAGAGGGCCGCGGGCGCGGCTTGAGACCCGCGGGCGCGGCTTGATCTTTCTCGAATGGGTTGGCTGAAAGTGAGAACCGCGGGTGCGGCTTGATACCCGCGGGTGCGGTTTTAGCCTTCCCGAATCCTTGTCTGAGGATGAAACCCGCGGGTGCGGCTTGATACCCGCGGGTGCGGTTTGTTGTCTGAGGCAGAATTGCTGATTTCTTCAAGTCTTCGTCTTCGTCTTCGTCTTCAGCAGCTTCTTCCTTATGCTTCAATGTTTCCAATGCTTGTATCATCTCTTGGAATCTCGTATGTAAATCTTCTCTCGAACAGCTCCATGATACAGATACATAGGAACAAGTAACATAATCCTATACAAAACTAGCTAATAATCCATAGTTGCGGTATGTAAAACACCGCTTATCAAACTCCCCCATACTTATACCTTGCTCGTCCCCGAGTAAGCTAAAAGAAACTTACTTTTTTACAATAATCACTCAAAGATCTCAGGAAGTATGAAAAAGAAAGAAACTACAAATTACTAACACATTTAGTATACAAACAATATGATGAGAAAGAAATCTATCAAGTTTGGTCTTCCATAGTGGTTATCATGCAAAAAATTTTGTCCTAAGACACTCATGTCACTCATTTTGCCTAGGCGCCTCGAAAAGGTTTTCACCTAGCCACTCATTTCCTTTTCAATCTCACCATTCCTTACCGCCCTCAAGTCCTTTTTTGCCAAGCCTAATGCAAGCCGAACTACCCGCTTATTGCATGGATTTTTCCATCCCAGGATTTTCATTTGCCTTTTTTTTCGTATTTTTGTGGCTTTTTCTGTTTTTAATTCCATGCAAAGTACAAACTTGATTAAATAAAACCGAATGGAAATGACAATGAAATAAAACTACTCTAGGATAAGCAATGAACTAATTTCCCTCCCCCATACTTGTAGTGCACAATGCCCTCAGTGTGTAAGACATAGAAAAATAATGAGGAAGAGAGAAAGAAGCTCACTGATCCGGGTCATCCCGGTTTGGATATTCGGGCCAACGAGCATGCATGTCGAGCCGTAAGTCATCCACCGACTGCTGCAGCCTCTCAAAATTGTGGTTCACCGTCTGCTGCAGCCTCTCAACATTCTGGTTCACCGTCTGAACCGACTGGTAGACATACTCAATCCGCTCGAAAAGACGCTGCTCCCAAGGTACGTCAGCAAGAGCTGCAGAAGACGAGCCTTCGCCCCATTGCCTCTGAGGCTGAAAATGAGGGGCAGGCTCCTGGAAGTCGTCATCATCATTATCCTCAAGGTCAGCTGGCTGCTGATCCAGCTGCGGAACCGGCTCCTGTATGCTGATCCCACCGCGAGCTCGTCGTCGAGCAGCTGCACGAGGGGGAGCGGGTGCTGGGTTGAGCCTAAAAGTATGGGCTGGCCCATAAGCAAAATCCTCGGTGAGAGCAATCTCGGGAGGACCGAGCCAAACCCACATCCGCTCGTCTTCATTGACTGTAACCGACTTGAGCCACCTAAGTCGGGTTTGCAGAAACGTGGTATCCAGCAAATAGGGACCCATTGAGGGGTCCGGACTACCTACGCAGTCAAGCGTCTCCCAGTCGGGGACGACAGCCTCTAGGATGAGGGTGATCATGCCACCCAAAGTAATCTGTCCCCTCGGTTTTGAGCGGGCTGTCTTACAAGAGTGAACAAAAAGTGAGAGCCAATCCGGAATTACCTGACATTCCGGCATGAGAGCATACAGATACTTCAGCTGGTAGGCAGGCACCTTGTTCACCTCAGAAAGCCCAAAGAAGGCCATAGAGAGAGCCCGCTGTGTCAGGCGGAGACATGGATGGGACATCTTTGCATTATAATCATTACCGTGGGTATCCCGAACTTGTCCCGTCCATGTGTACCAGACCTGTGTAGGGCTGGCACCAACTATAGTATCATAATCTGCAGAGGGAATTTGAGAGATTCCCAAGATGTGGCGCAGCTGTTCAGCCTGAACTGTAAAGGACCGTCCATTGTAGATGAACTGGATGGCCGAGATGGAGGTGGTCTCTGAGACGTTCTTGGACTTGAGGCTTGCCAGAAACTGATAGGTAGCCTCGGCATGAGTGGGGGCTGACCTGTATAAGAAACCCTGCAGCCCTGCGTGCTCTAGCATGGCTTCAGTGCATGCAGACATACCCAAATCATCGAGGGTACGTGGATGAAAAAATCTCGTGGCTACACACTGCTTAGCCCTTAAATAAGCTAAGTTGGTCTGAACCTGTTGTTGCCACAGATCATTTTTGTGGCCTCGGGATGTTCCTGCTGCAGCCATCAGAGTGTATACGCAAAACAAATGCTACCACAAATCCGCACACAACAAATATACCACACAGCAGCAGCAGCACAATAGCAAAAAGCCCTCCCCGAGGCGTAAGCAAATCAACAACGATTAGTGCGGTTGGGAGAAGACTTACTGAAATCAGTAAAATGGACGCAGAGGTGGAAACCGCGGGCGCGGGTTTGGGGCCGCGGGTGCGGTTTGTGCTTTTGCTGGAGATTTCTGGCGAGGAGGGAACCGCGGGCGCGGTTTTGGGGCCGCGGGTGCGGTTTTGTGCGAGCTGGGGATTTCTTGGCAGGGCGAGGCCGCGGGTGCGGGTTTGTAGCCGCGGGTGCGGTTTCGTCGAGACAGAATCGTCTGGGCAAGTTGATTTTGCGGGTGCGGGTGGGAACTTTTGAGCCGCGGTTGCGGTTGGATGCCGGCGCGGGTGCGGGTGCGGGTGGTGAGGAGGATTTGGTGGGGGGTTTTTGATTTTTTGAGAGGTAGGGTATGTGGTGGGAAGTGGGAAGAGAGGCTTTTTTGTGGTGGGAGAGTTTGATGTGGTAGGGGGTAGAAAATGAAATTTGATATGGAGAAGGTTAGAAGATGAAATTTGATATGGAGAAGGGTAGAAGATGAACCGTCAATTCCTTTTCTTTTTTTAGCTTTTTTTTTTTTTTTTTTTTTATAAACGAAAAGAAGAACCGTCAATTCCTTTAGTAGCAAACGACCATCGTCTTCTCGTCTTGACTTCCTAGAAAATAGAAACAAAACAATTAAAAAGAAAATGAACTTTAAGGGAAAAAGAAGAATACCCTGGGTTGCCTCCCAAGCAGCGCCTTGGTTAGAGTCGTGGCTCGACTTGGTTTCCCGTCTTCAATTTTCCAAAGTTGGCTCTTCTAGAGCCATTTCATCGAAAGACACTTTGGTGAATCCCTCATGGTAAGGTTTTAACCTTTGACCATTCACCTTGAAGACGTTGTGGTTGTCTTTGTCAAACAACTCAACGACGCCATGAGGAAAGACGCGAGCAACAACATACGGGCCATTCCACCGGGATCGCAACTTACCTGGAAAAAGTTGAAGACGAGATTGGTAGAGCAAGACCTTGTCTCCCACCTTGAAATCTTTCCTCAAGATGTTCTTGTCATGCCAAGCCCTCGTCTTTTCCTTGTAGATCACCGCATTCTCATACGCATCCCGGCGTATCTCTTCAAGCTCTTCAACCGGTGCCTGCACAATAGAAGGAAGAAGCTTTTCGCTCTCCAAAGTTAGTAGCATGGGCCGACCGGCCAAAATTTTACCCGAAGCGTCTAGAGGAGCTAGAACACTTTGTATCTCAGGTGGAAGAGACAAATCAAGTGTTGGTGAGTGAACGATGCTGTGTTTTAATACTATAGGATCAATTACATCAATTGAACAAATAGACGCAGCATCTTCGACGGGGTGTTTCATAGCATCAAAAATGTTAAATTGAACTATTTCCCCATCGAACTCTAAAGTAAGAGATCCACTAGCCAAATCAATCTTTGTGTTAGCGGTTCGCATGAAGGGTCTCCCAAGCAAAATAGGAGCAGCTTGCCCATCATGTTCCATGTCTAACACAAAGAAATCCACGGGAAAGAACAAATTATCCACCATAACCAAAACGTTTTCAACTACGCCTTTAGGACACACGGTGGACCTATCGGCTAGTTGAATAACAATTCCGGTTTCATGAAGTGGACCTAACCCGAGAATCTTATAGAGAGAGTAAGGCAACACATTTATCGATGCACCCAAATCGAGCATGGCTCGTTCAAAATGTGTGTCGCCTATACGGCAAGGTATGCTGACCATGCCCGGATCGCTGCACTTCTTAGGCATTCGCCTTTGAAATACAGCGGAGACACGCTCGCTTACCGTCACCTTTTGTCGCCCTTTCAACTTTTGATTCCTCTTGATTGTGCAAAGTTCTTTTAAAAACTTTGCATATCGAGGAATGCTTTTAATTAACTTGAGCAAGGGGATGTTTACCTCACATTTGCTGAATGTCTCAAACAACTCCTTGTCGTTTTCCGGCCTTTTGGTGTTCCTAAGGGCTTCAGGAAACGGGGCGGGAGGTTTGGTGGAGTCGAGAGGTGGAAAGTTGGGACGAACGTAGTTGTCCTGTCTCAACTGGAAATCCCCCCGATCCTCCACTTCGAGTTCAGCATTTTGTAAAGGAAAATCTGGAATATTTACCTCGGTGGATGAGCCGCGGGTGCGGCTTTCTACCCGCGGGCGCGGCTCGTCAGTGCACTTGTCTTCTGGCGAAGTGGCAGAGCCGCGGGCGCGGTTTTCAACCCGCGGGCGCGGCTCGTCAGTGTAATTGTTCTCTGGCGCAGTGGAGGAGCCGCGGGCGCGGTTTTCAACCCGCGGGCGCGGTTCTTGGCTGTCCTCAGAATCCAATTTTTCTGCCGAAGCCTCGACAAGGTTTTTGGTTTCCCCCAAAATCTTACCACTTCTTTTTGTCACTGCACTTACATTTCTGGTTGGATTCACCACCGTTTGGGACGGTAGAGAATTGGACTTTTGTTGTGCAATGGTGGTAACAGCTTCAGCCAACTGCCCAATTTGCTTCTCCATGTTCTTGATGCTCGACTCGGTCGTTTGAACATGAGTTGTGAAGTGTTGAGTCAAGGATCTCAGCAGCTCCGCAGTAGATGGTCCAGCATTGGGTCGAGGGCCTTGAGCTTGTTGTTGGGGCTCATTTGGATCACGCCACCGAAAATTGGGATGATCTCTATACCTCGGGTTGTAGTTATTTTGTTGATCATCACGAGGTCGTGGGGGTCCATACCCACCAGCAGCAGATTGACTTCAGCAACGTCTTCACTTTCAAGCTCAGGGCATTTATCTGTAAAATGAGAAGGGTCATTACAAATACCACATACCTTTACTTGTTGTTGTTGTCCTTTTTGCAACTGAGAGACCATCTTCTTCAACTCTACAAGCTCAGCTACAAGAGCGGGATCCCCTGAACTTGCTGCATGCACTCCCTTTTTGGTGTATATCCTACCAAAACTTCTTGTGCTCTCAGCCATATCTTGCAATTTCTCCATGGCATCCTCCGGCGTCATGTTGAGAATATTCCCACCACACGCAACATCAACCATCCTCCTTTCTTGGTTAAGGAGACCATTGCAAATGTAGAGCACAAGATCCTCGGTATCATACCCATGAAAAGGGCACGAAGCACACAACCCCTTGAAGCGTTCAAGGTAGTCATAGAGCGTTTCGTCTTCACTTTGCTCGACATGGGCTATCTCCTTCTTGAGAGCATTTGCCTTCTTCACCGGAAAGTACTTGCTCAAGAACACCTTGTGCAATTTTTCCCAATTATCAACCGAACCGGTTGGCAAATGGTAATACCAAGAACGAGCACCATCCTTCAAAGTGAACCCGAAGGCTCTCATCTTAATCTGCTCTTCCGTGACGTTTGGCGGTTTGGTTGTCATGCAAATGTCATGAAATTGGTTCAGATGCATGATTGGATCCTCACCAGCCAATCCATGGAAACTTGGGAGCAAATTGATCACCCCCGACTTGAGCTCGAAAGTCACCCCATGAGCAAGGGGTGGAATAACCACAGCTTGAGGTTGCTGTGTCAGGTTCGGTGTTTGCCGCTCTCTCAAAGTGCGAGTAACACCACCTCCTGGTAGCCTTGTCTCAATTAGCTCTCGTTGAGCATTAACGACCAACTGCATGTCAGCCAATTGACGTTGCACTTCAGCAAGAGCTTCTCGATCGGCCATTTCTACTGTCTCAGTCCCGACTCTGTTCTCTCTTCGATTCCGATGAAAAGTTCTCTCGATCTCTGAATCAAGAATAGAAAGAGGCTGATTAGTAGGACGGGTGTTGACCATTCACTAGTCAACACTAAAGTTAGTCAAGATAAGAACTTAAAAATAAGAAAATTTGAGTCCCCGGCAACGGCGCCAAATTTGACTAGGCGAATTTGTCGTGTGCCAAGTCAAGTAATCCTAACATGCAAACTAAGTAATATAGTACGCAAGTAAGGGTCGAATCCCAAGAGAATCAGTTTATCAAATTCTTAAGTTATCACAATGACTAACCAATAAACGTAACCAAAGGGGGGGGTTTTGTGGTTTTGATACGAAGTATCGAATGTCAACTTGGTTTTAACAAGATTAAGCGAAGTGTTCCACTTAGCGATTATCCACAATTAGATTAACAAGTTGATCATAAAATCCTTTTTATCCTTATGTCAAGTTCTCAAGTGATCGTTCTAATTCCTGTTCTTGAATAGTTATTAGTCCAACTAGTCCTAATAACCCTTACTCGATTATAACCTCGAAACTATCGAAATTCAATAACAAAGTAGCAATGCATTCAGGAATAGATAGATACATGCAATATCATGGACAACTAGTCGGATACTCGACACGTACTCAACTCTCTTCTCTAATAACAATCACAACTAGTTCATGCAAATAGATTGTGCTACACAACAAGTATGATAATTCAACTAGAAGTATCAAACTCTAGCAATATGAACAAGACACAACTAACTTAGGTGATCAATCTAAAGAAGTAAATCTAGTTCATCGACAATACAAACAAGAGAGTTGAGACAATCAAAGAGTAGACAAAAGGAAAGGATAAACTCACAACTTGTTGAATCCAAAAGCTTCAAACGCCAAGTGAAACAAAGGAACTTTAGCAACTCATAAGTTTGTGAAAACTCTTCCAAAAACTTAAGCAGAAAAACAAAGGTTTGATGATCAAGAATGATCATCCACTACCTATATAGTATTCAGCTGATGTAACAGCCTAATTAAGGTCTAAAAAACGTATGGAAAGTTACAAAATTAAACACAAATTACTTCAAATGGCAAAGACTTCAATTTGATTCTTCTGTCGAGGAACCGCACCCGCGGGTTGAGAGCCGCGGGCGCGGTTTTGGATTTCTTCAGCTTCTTCTGGATGGCAGAGGGCCGCGGGCGCGGCTTGAGACCCGCGGGCGCGGCTTGATCTTTCTCGAATGGGTTGGCTGAAAGTGAGAACCGCGGGTGTGGCTTGATACCCGCGGGTGCGGTTTTAGCCTTCCCGAATCCTTGTCTGAGGATGAAACCCGCGGGTGCGGCTTGATACCCGCGGGTGCGGTTTGTTGTCTGAGGCAGAATTGCTGATTTCTTCAAGTCTTCGTCTTCGTCTTCGTCTTCAGCAGCTTCTTCCTTATGCTTCAATGTTTCCAATGCTTGTATCATCTCTTGGAATCTCGTATGTAAATCTTCTCTCGAACAGCTCCATGATACAGATACATAGGAACAAGTAACATAATCCTATACAAAACTAGCTAATAATCCATAGTTGCGGTATGTAAAACACCGCTTATCAAGAACCTTGTATGTACACATTGCCTCATTGGAAAAGTCTTTATTCCAAGGTATAGAGTACTATATTTAAGCAAATATGTTCATATTTTTCATCCATACTAATATGTTATATATTTTTAGATTTGTTGTGTGCATTAAGGTCACAGATAATAGTGGGACTGTAAGTTTGAAACTTTTTGATGATGTGGCATCAGAGCTCATATCAAAATCAGCAATGGCATTGTACTTTGAAGTCTGCAAGGTTTGTTACTTATATATTGATTATATATTCTTATTACACGTAACCAGCAACACCGGTGTATTCAATATTCTGTACCTAATTTTTTATTGCAGGGAGGAGATCACAGTGTATTTCCAAATGATTTCAATGTCATTCTCTCTAAAAGATATTTGTTTAGAGTGAAGGTGTCATCTTTTAATCTAGATGTATCTGGTGAAGGCTCTGCATACACTATCACGAAAATGACTTGTGATCCCCATTTGATATATGAGTACGAGAGTTTGTTTACTGCGCCAAGTTGAAAAAATACTCGCGATGTTAGTGGATTGACAAGTGATTCAGATTTACGTGTTGGAACACTTACTACTACGGGCAAGAGATCGCGTGTGAAGCTGGAATATCCCTGAAGATGATTATCATTAAGTCTTTTATTGATTTCTTTATTTCATAGACTTAGAATTTCTCTTTTAAGTTTTTCTCAATCAGGTCAAGAGTTCATATAAGAATAATTTGATTATGTATAGTTGGTTTTTTGAGTCTACGAGTCATTCTCCTGTTTGTACAGTTTGTTTAACCTTTTAAGTTTAAAGCTTAGTGCAACCACTTTCTACTCTTAGTCGATGTATATGTTTTCTTATATAATCACATGTAGCACTAACTAAGTCTATGTATACTTTTTATCTACTAAATCAATCACATGTAGCAATAACGATTTTTTTCTATTAATCAATAGCTAAGCTTTAAAAGGTGGTCAAGCCATTCAAATTTGCATGTCTTGTGGATTGTATGTCCTTTATCGTTACTTCCAATATTATGTAATGGTTGTATGTGTTGGTTTAATATCTTAAATTAATAGTTTGCGTTTCAGCTTTTTTTCCATAACATCACATGTTTATATTTATGGCAAAAATTTTACTACCTCGATAAATAAACAGTGTGATACGGGTGTATGTTATTTAACGGCATCAAATCCATCAATCTACATTTTCATTATTTTGGTTATACAGATGAGTACACGCCTGTATAAAATTTTACGGTTAAAAGGTGGTCAAGCCATGCAAATTATAGCAGTAAAGATTTTTTCTATTAATCAATAGCTAAGCTTTAAAAGGTGGTCAAGCCATTCAAATTTGCATGTCTTGTGGATTGTATTTTATTGTCCATATGTTGCAGAAAGTTGTTGCCTTTGATGTGATGTATCATTTTTGTCCATACTTGACCAAGATACACCAATAAACCCATTTTTTTGTTGGAAAAACAATAAATCAATTTCTTATATTTCTTTTTCATATTTTATTTGGTAGGAGATAGTGACACTTAGGGAGTACCATCTATAAAAACCTTCAAAATATGTACTTGAGTAACCACATTCTCTCTTATACCTACCTATTCTACACCTCCCTATTCTGTACACTCTACAACAAATAAGTTAAGGTATGTTACAATCTGCATTTCTTTGTGTATATGAAAGTTCAATGACTTTTCAATTATATCTTTTGTTCGTTATTTTGTTTTTTCATCTATACTATATACATGTATTAATTGTGGCTTCAGAATCTATTTCCTCATCTTTCTATGTTAGAATCATGTCAAATTACACTATTGGCCAAGCTGTTGAAGTTATCTTAACTGAACAAGGCCTTATGGGATCCTACCATCCGGCGGAAATTATTGATACCGTAGGAACGACACGGTCATATTTCCAAGTTAGATTCTCTAATCTACTGAACATTCATGGAACGGGACCTCTAATAGATGTTTATCCAATTGGAAATCTACGTCCTACTCCTCCCGATAATGGTCATAGTTTTTATCGAGTAGGAGTCCATGTCGATCTCTATACTAGAGATGCATGGTGGTATGGCACCATTATTGGGCACAAAGACCACGGTTTACACGAGGTGAACTTTTCAGCTTTTAACTATCCAAATGAAATAGTTCCTGGGCATCATCTCCGTCGGCACTATGATTGGATCGATGGTGTTTTTGTTCGTCCAAGTAGTAATGTTATCAACGTAGATTAGCTTGACGTGGTTAATTTATAATTTTTTGTTTGTTGTGTGTACTTTCACATTTTGTGTTTTAAGTTTCTAATATTATATGTCCTTTATCGTTACTTCCAATATTATGTAATGGTTGTATGTGTTGGTTTAATATCTTAAATTAATAGTTTGCGTTTCAGGTTTTTTTCCATAACATCACATGTTTATATTTATGGCAAAATTTTACGGCCTCGATAATAAAACAGTGTGATACGGGTGTATATTATTTAACGGCATCAAATCCATCAATCTATATTTTCATTATTTTGGTTATACAGATGAGTACACGCTTGTATGATTTTTTACAGTCAATTACACGGCCTGTAGCCTGTAGGAGGCCCAAATTTAAGGTCCTAATTTTAAGCCCAAATATTTATTCCCTTATAAACCAACTTTCCTCTTCTAATCCATAAATCAAATGCCCAATTATCTCCTCTCATCTTCAACCTCATAGCCGGCGACTCCATTCCTCTTCTAATGCATGCGACCTCCAAATTGCAAAAACTTCTCACCGGATACTCCAACTAGACGCTACCGCCTCAACCGTCCACTCCTTCATTCCCGCTGCAACGTTAGGTAATTTTTTTCTTCAAACTCTATCCTATTTTGTCTCCCTTGGAAACTCCATTGATTTAGGGTAGAAATTACTCTAATTTCTACCCAAATTTTACAATTCGTAGAAATGAGGGGTAAAAAATGAAACCCTAAAACTTAAACCCAAATGTGCATGTGTAAACTCACTGAAATTTTCTCGACATATCCACTTTTCTGAGATGTTGATGTAGTGTGATCTGTTTAGTGGTCAGTTTTGATTCGCATAGTGTTCTTAAATGCCAATTTAACCATACTGGTAGTGGTAGTCAAAACTCAGATTTTGATTTGGTAGCACAATTGTAGCATTGTGGATTGCAATTGTTGATTCTAAGTGTGATTCTTGTCCTTTTTGGTGAGTCAACTTACTAGGGAAAACATAAATAGGTATTTTCTCTAATTTGTGTGAAATTCGTTATTATGAAACACTAACCAACAAAATGTTATAAGCTTTCAATTTAAGCAACATTGCAGTATTACATTCCTGTTCAATTTGTTACTGTTGTACTATCAATTTCAGTTTACTAAACCAACATATAATAGGGTTTTGTTCAATTGCATGATAATTGAGAATTTTAGTTTTTTCCTATGCAATTTTTGCTTCAGCTATTCAAAGATATCTCTTCTGAAACAATTTTTTGGGTGTTTATGGTTTATCTATATTTGTATATGTTTTTTATTTGCAAATGTGGAATTCGAGTGAAGGAGATTTAGCGTTATCTAATAGCTATGGCATGTTGTCCTCAATGCTTTGGTTATAGTTTGCCATACTATTATTGAAATACATTTTATTTCTTTTTTTCAATTATGTGACGATAATCAATTGCTTATTCATTATTTATGTAATTTTATTCAGAAATGACAGAAAGCAGAAGGACTACACGGTCAAGCTCTAGGACCAATATGCAGCTTAAGCCTAATGATACAACCCAAACTATAACCAAAGCTAGCACATCCGGAGCTAGAACCAAAGCTACCAAAACCAAAGGTTCCAGAACCGAAACCACAAATGAAACTGCCACAAATCAAACTACAACTGAAGCTTCAACTGAAGGTGCAAACAATGCTGGAATCAATCCTACAACAAATGAGGACACCCTTGATAAAGGCAAGGGTCCTGCTCTTTCCACTAAGCGACTCAAGACTTGTGTAAGAAAACCTTTACCCCGCTTTGAAGATGATTATGTAGTTACTTTTCGGGATGCTATGCAAAAAAAGAAGTTTGAAGATCTAAAATCAAAAAGAGAGATTCGTCCAACTAGGTTTATGGATGCAGGAGCTTTAAAAGTATTGGGATTGCTAGATGATTTCAGTTATATGTTGGATAGGGTAGGTTGGGCTGATTTCGCATCAATGCGTCATCCAACACACAAGACGTTGACATTGGAGTTTCTGAGCTCTCTTAAAGTTCAAGTCATCCGTGGTCGTAAATGTGAGAAAGGCTCGATAAGCTTTAGATTGTTGGGCAAAGAGTATGACCTTACTCTTGAGGAAATCAATTCTGTTTTTGGTTTTCCAAATGAGGGTCAAAAGATACTAGATAGGCATTTCTTCCCATCTGAAGTTTGGCTTGCCCTCACAGGATACAGTTGGTGTAATACGACCAAGAGGAACAACCACATTAGTAATCCATGTTTGAAGTATATGCAAAGGTTCATGGCTGCCACTATATTTGCACGCAAAGACAGTGATGGTGTTGTAAGGAAGGATGAAGCTGCTTTTCTTCATTCTATTTTGTTGGGTTCACTCAAGTTGAATACAGGTTGCTTTTTAGCCCGACAACTTGATAGAGTTGCAAATCAATCTAATGGGAAGATAGTCATTGGTGGTCTTATTACTGCAATAGCCCTTCATTTGAAATGTGATCTGACTCACATGCCTTGTGTCTGTGGAGAAGTTGTGCTTGATCTTGATATCTGTACCGCCATAGGTATGGTAGAGTTATTTGATAAAGTATGGCATCTGAAATTCAAGGATTCTACATACACACTTCCACTCCCAAATGTTGATTTAACAACTATTAAGAAGAAGACAAATTGGATTATGAGACCACCAGAAGGCTATGCATCTGATTTAGGTCAAAAAGCTTCTTCTTCATCTGCTTCAACCGCCTTACCTATTGCAAATGAGTGGACTGTTGCTGCAATTAGATCCATGCAAGAGGAACTCAAAGAGCATAGAAAAATCAAAGAACGCTTGGACATGCGTATGGAACAGTTATGCAATCTCATAAAAGCTGGAAAATACGCTACCAACTCTGCTGATGACTAAGATTGTAAGTACAAATAATTACTTATTTTATGCTTTTTTATTTTTAAAGTTAGTATATTCCCAATTCTTATTTTGTATGTATTTTTGGTGTGTCAATGATTTAGGTAACAGTATGGAAGCTGGTAACGCATGAAGACTTTTTGTTTGTCGTCGAATTGTGCATATCATGGAGTTTTAATGTTTCTGTCTCTTATTTTGACCATGTTCATAACTCTTATTTATGTTTAGTAGATTCCACTTTTGTACCATGTTTGGTTGTTTGGTGAAGCCTTTCAGGTCTGTAAGATCAAGATCAACAATTTCTTATGGAATGATATCTTACCCTTTTCCTATTATTCATCCTATTTTGTTCACTTCACTTTTAAGTTTGTGATTTGACACAGATCTGTATACCGGTGTAAAATATATTACACTCCACTTCCTATTATGCATCCTATTTTGTTCACGTATTGTGTATGATATTTTATACGACTCAGACAACGTATCTCCATATATTAATTAGTTGATTTTTTTAATACTACGCAGATAAGTTTTTATATATTCGGTTTGTAACAGAATACGTTTTTATATAAAAGCAAAAAGATATCAAGAGATTTATTTATGAATTTTAAAAGTTTGTTACCAAATATTGCATATTGCTTAATGATCATAAGTTATAATATGAAAATTATACGTTTTATGGAAGATGAATAATTAGTTCAGTGTGATACGGGTATGTTTTACTTTTTACGGATATCTACTAATTAGTTCTAAAACACCGGAATGTGCAGGATCCTATTTGTGACATTTTATACGACCGTATAACATGCTGGATTGTTCATGCCATACTTTCCTCTTGGTGAAATTTTATACACCCGTATAAAATGCTGTTTTTCCATTCCCTTGTGTAAATGTATACGACCGTAGAACATGCTGTATTTTTCATGTGTCTTACTAGAAAATTTTACCACATATTTAAATCAATTATCTCTCTAAAACCTAAACTCTCTTCAGCTTTTCACCGCCAACTGTCTCCTTCCTTCAAGGTCATCGCCGTCTCCCTTCCTCCCTCACGACCACCCCTCGGCGCGCCACCGACAAGCTCGACGCTGCACATCCAATTTCCGGTAACATATTCTCCTCTCCTCCCTCAATGACCCAACTATCGGGATTTCGAAGCACATCTTCTCCTCTCCTTCATCTCTTCTTGAAATTAGGGATTTCGATGCACATCTTCTCCTCTCCTTCATCTCTTCTTGAAATTAGGGATTTCGATGCACATCTTCTCCTCTCCTTCTTCTCTTCTTGAATTTAGGGATTTCGATTGTTGGATCTAGGGATTTCGATTGTTGAAGTTAGGGATTTCGATTGTTGAATTTAGGGATTTCGATTGTTGAATTTAGGGATTTCGATTGTTGAATTAGGGATTTATATTCTTGAATTTAGGGATTTCGATTGTTGAAGTTAGGGATTTCGATTGTTGAAGTTAGGGATTTCAATTGTTGAATATAGGGATTACGATTGTAGAATTAGGGATTTCTATTCTTGAATTTAGGTATTTCGATTCTTGAATTTAGGGATCTCGTATTATGTTTTACATTTCTTCAATGGACCTTCAGTTTGGGAAAGGAGACTTAAATGGTATGAAACTGAAAATTAAAATTCAGATTGATATGCATATGTTCACATAACAGTTAGTTGTTATCTTTTGTTTAAGATTTTGCAGTATTTGTTCAGATTTGCCCTTTTCTAAGGAAGAGTCTATACTCATACATTGTGTTTTTTAATACAATTGGCAGGTTTAGCTATGGGGAGAAATGGTATGCCAGAAAGATCAACAAATAAGGACAAATCACCTTTGAAAGTCAACACTTCAAGCAAAGCTAAAACAAAAGTGACAAAGAAAGCGGAAACGAAACCTGCAAGTACAAATACTACTAGCAAGGCTTCTAAACAAGATAAAGGCAAAGGTGTCGCTACTAGCTCAAAAAACCGCAAGAGTGCACAAAAAACACCTTTACCGCTTTATGAAGATGATTACCAAGTGACATTTCAAGATGCTATGCAAGAAGATAAGTTCGAAGTCTTAAAACACAACAGAGAGGTTATTCTAACCAGGTATATAGACGAGTTCACGTTGGAAAAATTGGGATTGATGGAAGATGTGACCTTTATGTTGGAAAATGTGGGTTGGAGGAAATTTGCACATATAAGAGAGCCGACATTCAAGACTCTAACTTTGGAATTCTTGAGCTCTTTACAAGTTGAAATACCAAGTGGTCATAGTTGTCAAGAAGGATCTATAAAGTTTAGAATATTTGGTGAAGAGTATGAGCTGAATTTGGAGCAATTCAATGCCATTTTCGGTTTTCCAAATCACAGTGAAACGAAACTGAATGACTTCTCCAAGGATACTGTTTGGATTGATCTTACAGGGTATGCGTGGAATGCTAAGACAAAAAGGAACAGCCACATCAGCAATCCAAATATGAGGTATGTGCAACGCTTCATGGCTGCCAGCATTTTTGCCCGTAAAGATAGTGATAGTGTTGTGCGGAAGGATGAATGCGCTTTTCTGTATGAAATGTTGTATGGGACACTTAAGCTGAACGCAGGTTGCTTCTTTGCTAGACAGCTTGAAAGGGTTGCTAATCAAACTCCTGGAAAGATAGTGATTGGTGGTTTTATAACCGCAATAGCCTGTTATCTCAAGTGTAGTTTGAAAAACATGGTTGTTGTACCGGGACGTAGTTCACTTGATTTTGATGCCTGCATTGCCATGGGTATGATTGATATTGTCGATGGAGACGATGGAGAGGATTATGTTCTTCGATTTAAGGATTCAGACTACACCCTTAAGCTTCCTAATGTTATGCAGACTACTGTCAAAGATAAGAAGAATTGGGTTATGAGAGCGCCTGAAGGGAATTCATGTGATTTGGGCCAAAATCCATCCTCAAGTGGAGGAGCTGTTGGAAGTGAGTGGAGTGCTGTTGCCATTAGGTCTTTGCAAGCTGAAATGAAGGCTCAAAGGAATATATTGGAACGACTTGAATCACATGTTGAGGATTTGTTCAATCTCCTCAATGCTGGTCAAAACTCTTCTACCTCTTCCGAAGAGTAGGTCGGTAAGTTAATTTATTATTTACATTTGTGTTTTATGTATTTGTTATAGCACTTCTCTAACTTTTGTTGCATAATGCCGTATTGTTGTGGCCATTTATTAGGTAACCGTATTGAAGTTTTGTACACATGAAGACATTTTGTCCATCGTCTTCTTGTGGAGGATCGTGTTGAAGAGGATGTTACTGCACTACTAATTCTTATTATGCTTATCGGTTGTAATTTTAACTTTGATCTATTTTGACTAAGTTTGGTGTTGTTTAGTTAACATGGTATGCATTTTGTATGGTTTTGGATCGACGAATATCGTGATATTGAATCTGTAAGGGTATTATTTTACTTTAGGATACTTCATCTCATTGTTGTTAACATGTTTTACAGTTCGTTATTTTCATATCACTTTGAATTCTTACACTATACAGTCAACTGAAAGTTATAAAAGTTTACTTACAAGAACAAGTGTACAACATTATATCTTAACTGAAATTTATACCTACCTAATTCATCTCTACATACGAAGTACAAACATGGCAGTTTACATAAATCATAGCCATATTTAATTAATAGTAGATAAATCTTACCGATTCATCCACAATTTACACGTTAGTTTTGGATTGGATTTGATATTATTTTGGAAAATAAATCTTATTTGCCATTGATAGGATTTTATAATTAAACATTCCTAAAAGATATTATCCTATCTTCCTATAAGATATTCTTAACAGTTTGCCCAAACAAGCTAAGATATTCCTAAAAGATACCGTAACTTACCGATTCAATTATCTACTCAAATCTACTAATTAACAAAATTAGGCAGATTTTGGTTTTTAAATTTCGTGAAATTCAAAAAAACAGCCTCTCCTTTTCAAACGTTAAAAAGGTTAATTGTAATTAATATTTGAATTTGAACTTTTGAATAGAAACTAACTGCTTATTTCCATGAAAAAACACAGGACACCCAGAAAACAGGGTTTACTGTCTTTTGTTTGATGTAGTTCCAACATCTTTGCTTCAATTGTCATCAAAATCGTTCAATTGTCATCGAAAGCAAGTCTTGGAAATTCCAAACCACCTATACTTTGTAGGAGTCCAATTCCACCAGGAGTATAAATCCCGGCCTGGGAAGCCTTCGGCTCCATTCTGGGTTTATTTTTCTTTTTGAAAAATTCCACATTTGATTGATCAAAACGACGCCTTAACTAACTTCCGTTTGGATTGGAACTTCAGGACTTATATTAGCAGCAAGTGGCCGATTGGAAAGCTATACAAAGAACCATCAAAATCGGCCAAGACAGAGCCTCCTTCGTTGAGGCTTTCTTCATCTCCTTCAAATTCAAAGGTGTGTCAATCTTCTGTGCATCTCTATTTGTATCTATGTATAAACGTCTACCTATAACATCTGGGACTACAATATGCACCTTATCTGTTTGTGAACTTATACTTGATTCATTTCACAACTTTCTGGGAACATGTGTTTATCCTGCTCCATGGCGTTTATCAACAAGTCCTTTTTTATTTAACCAATTGTTTAGGATACTTATAACGTCATGTTATTTGTTATTTATTGCTTGACCTGTATGAATTCGGCGTTCTTATTATCTTTTCGGTATAAGGTTAGGAGTATCTTTCGTAATGAAACATACAGAAAAAGTGACGAGATTAAAGCGAAAGCTCACACTAAAGGAACAACGAAAGGGGCAGCCGCCAAAGAGACATATTCCGATCAAAGTCTTAGCACGGAATCCTTTTCGTGATATTACCAATTGTGAGTGATTCATATATGATTCTATGTATTCGTGATAGAAGTCAAATACAGATTACTGTCTAACATATTATATTTCATTTCATAGTCAATAATGTACATTCACAATTTGTCGGAGGGTCAAGCAGTTCACGCCAATCTGAAAATCAATTCATCGCAAGCTCTTCAAATCCTCCCGACAATGAAACATCGAGTAGTGAAGCATGGCCTATTGGTTCAAATAGTGATTCGTCTGAGGATGAAAGTTATACAAACACTTTTTTAGAAGGTATGCCAGTATATCATTTTTCTGAAATTTTATTGATTATGCATACATTGATTTGTGATATATCGTTTTGAAATTGTGTATAGATTCTGATGATGAAAGTGCATGTTCAACATCCTCTATAACCGGTACGTATGTGTATTGCCATGTTTTAGATATTAATTGATATTTATAGAATAATACCTTATGTGTCTTTTGTAATTTATGAAGAGCACTATTTGGATGTGGGCGATCCTGTTTATAAATGCCAAAAATGTCGTGCAAACATGTGGTATGCGGAACGAAGAGAAAAGGACAGAAAAAGGAAAGTTCCAACATTTAGTGGATGTTGTTCAAATGGCAAGGTCAAGCTGCCCCTTCTCCAACCCCCCCCCCCCCCCCCCCCCTCTTGTATTGTCAAAGTTATTGTTTGACATGGATCCAAGGAGTGAACACTTTTGCAAGTATATCCGTGGATACAATATGATGTTCTCCTTCACTTCTCTTGGGGGAAAGGTTGCAGAAATCAAAGATGGACGAGGACCACCTACATATAGAATGTTAGGTCAAAACTACCATAGGATTGGTAGCTTATTGCCACCCGAGGGCTCACATCCTAAATTCCTACAGATTTACATATTTGACACTGAAAATGAGAATGAAAATCGGCTCCGTGCGTATAGGTATCTTCTTCTAACCATATTCAAATTATATTTTCAGTGATATGCAGGTTAGATTCATAAGATATACTCTTACATTTGATATGTGCAGGTCTGATGGTTCCGACTCATTTGATCAATCGGTTGTTGCTGATTTGAAATGCATGATTGATGAATTCAATCCATTAGCACAGATTTATAGACAAGCAAGGGACCGTTTTCAAGAAAATTCAAGAGCTAATGTCAAGGTTAAGCTGATTGGAAAAAGAACAAAAGATGCTCGGACATATAATTTGCCAACCGTGGATGAGGTTGCCCTTCTAATTAATGAGGAAGATACAGGCGAAGAATGTGTGAGAGATGTGATACTAGAGACGCAATCAAATTCGTTCAGGCGTATTAATGAGTTGCATCCTTCATTTCTCGCGCTTCAGTATCCACTAGTGTTCCCCTATGGAGAGGATAGCTATACTACAGATATTCACCATGCTGAGAAGGAACCCGGCAACACCAAGAAGAGAACGAATTGTAGCATGCGGGAGTTCTTTGCATTTAGAATTCAGGACAGAAACGAGGAAGGTGGCACGATCGTATGTTCGAGGAAGTTGTTTCAGCAATTCGTCGTGGATGCATATTCGATTATTGAAGCAAATAGACTGTCTTACTATCGAAACAATCAACATCTTTTTCGGTCGGATACATACAAGAATATCAACGCCGCTGCTAGGCAAGGAAACATGGCCCCTGCTTCCATAGGAAGGCGTATCAAGGTTCCAGCTACATTTACAGGGGGCCCCAGATATATGATCGAGAATTACCAAGACGCTATGGCTATATGTAGGACTTATGGTAATCCCGATCTATTCATCACTTTTACATGTAATTCAAAATGGCCAGAAATTGATAGGTTCGTGAAAGCCCGGGGACTGACCGCTCAGGATCGGCCAGATGTCGTTGTCAAGATGTTCAAGATCAAGCTTGATCAAATGATTAACGATTTGACGAAAAACAAAATCTTCGGAGAAGTTAAAGCACGTAAGCTCCTGTACCTATTCACCGTTATGTTTGATGTTTTGACTTTGTATAGTAGATAAATATCAGTTATATGTTATTAAATTTCGTATTACAACTGTTGGTTTGACAATTATTGCGATCTCTCAGCACGTATATGGCCATAAATTTTCATAAACTGATGTAATGCTTTATCCAACTGCATAATACGGCTGTAATTGTTGTCACAGTCCAAGTGCAATTCTTTCACTTAACAGAACAGTATACGGCTGTATATTTTGTTACAATACTTATTCTTTCACTTAACAGAACACTATACGGCTGTATGTTATATTACATTACTAATGCATGCAATGAATCTCATTCCTGTGTACATGTACTGATTGGCACTTATCTATATTACTAACGCTTTTTTGTGTGTATGAAGTCATCTATACAATTGAGTTCCAAAAAAGAGGGCTACCGCATGCACACATTGTGTTGTTCCTCGAGAAGAAACTTAACACAGCGGAGGACATTGACAGGGTCATCACGGCTGAACTTCCGGATCCTTCTTCTGAACCAGAACTGTTTGAAATTGTGAAGGATTTGATGCTTCATGGTCCGTGCGGTCCAAACCATGACCGGTCACCTTGCATGAGGGATGGCAAGTATATTAAGCACTTTCCAAAAAAGTTCAACAAGGACACCTTTGTTGATCCTGAAGGGTTCCCAATCTATAGAAGAGAGGACAAGGGAATAAAGGTGAAAAAGCAGGGATCTAATCTTGATAATAGACATGTCGTACCCTACAACAAATACTTAATGGAAGTGTATAATGCACACATCAATGTGGAGGCTTGTAATCAAACCAAGCCAATCAAGTATTTGTTCAAGTATATCAGCAAGGGACATGACAGAATTACTGCAATGCTTACCACTACTTCCGGTGAGGGTGAAGTGGTGGACGAGATTAAGAGATACTTCGATTTTAGGTATCTCTCGGGATGTGAGGCTGTATGGAGAATGCTTGCTCTTCCTATCCACTATAGAAAGCCTGGTGTTGTAAGGTTACACGTGCATCTTCAGGATGAACAGAGCATAATGTTTGAAGACGACGACTCACTTGATGTTGTGGCCGTCAACAGAGGATTAGGTTCGTCTAAGTTATTAGCATGGATGCGATGTAATGCTGTTGATATGGAAGCAAGGAAATTGAGATACGCTGATTTTCCAACAAAATATGTTTGGAAGCAAGACAAGAAAATGTGGGAAAAGAGAAGCGATAAATCGAATAAGACTGTCGTTGGCCGTATCTATCATATCCCACCAGGTAGTGGAGAGTTATACTATCTCAGATTGTTGTTGAATGACGTTAAGGGTGCAACATCGTATGAAGATATACGTACCGTAAATAAAGTGCCTTATGCAACATTCAGAGATGCTTGCTACAACTCCGGTATGTTGGATGATGAGAGAGAGTACATAGATGCCATTAAAGAAGCAAAATCTTGGGGTTCTGCTCAATATCTCCGGAGTTTATTCGTAATGTTGTTACAGTCCAAGACTTTGTCTAGACCGGAACATGTATGGGAACAAACATGGCAGTTTTTATCAGAGGATATTCTCTACACACAAAGAAGAAACTTGCAAATAGAAGGTACAAAAACCTCTTTCCACATACAATTTCATGACTGTCTCAATATATCTTTAATCGTCATGAACTTTCTGTAGATCTACATCTTTCCGATGAGCAGTTGCAAACCTATGCTCTCGCCGAAATTGATAAATTATTGGAAAGGAATGGAAGTAGCCTCAGTCAATATCCGGTAATGCCTCAGCCAGATTTCACACTCTTGAGGGAAGCTGGCAATAGAATGATACAGGAAGAGCTCCGTTATGACATCCCACAGCTGGCCACGGAGCATACGCAACTCACTTCCACCATGACTATGGAGCAACAACAAGTGTACGAGGAGATTTTGACCGCTGTGTCAATGAACCAAGGAGGCGTGTATTTCCTATATGGCTATGGAGGGACGGGAAAGACCTATATTTGGAGAGCATTGGCATCAGCTATCCGGTCACAAGGAGATGTAGTTCTTACTGTAGCTTCGAGTGGAATTGCTTCCTTGCTTATCCCTGGAGGAAGGACAACACATTCAAGATTTCGCATTCCTTTGAATGTTGATGACACTTCGTGCTGTAGAATTGATGCCGGGAGCCCTCTTGCTGAGTTGTTGATCAAGGCTAAGCTGATCATATGGGATGAAGCGCCAATGGTCAGCAAGTATTGTTTTGAGGCCCTTGATCGCACGTTAAGGGACATCCTCAGGTTTTCGAACCCGAATAGTATGAACCAGCCGTTCGGGGGGAAAGTTATTGTTTTTGGTGGTGATTTTCGCCAAATACTGCCTGTAATTCCTCACGGAAGTCGCGGAGATATTGTTGCAGCTACCATTACATCTTCGTACTTGTGGCATGAGTGTAAGGTTAGAGCATACAACTATATCTTAATGGGTTTTATCTATTTTTGTTTGTCCATCTCTCATGTATTTGTACCATATGTAGGTGTTGCGACTCACAAAAAACATGAGGCTTCAACATAATGCGTGGGATCCTGATGCACAAGAGACTGAAAAATTTGCAAATTGGATACTGCAAATTGGCGATGGTGATATCGGGGAATCGGGTGACGGTGAATACACAGTAGAAATTCCTCCCGAATTTTTAATCACCGAGGTAAATAAAGATGATCCGATTTCTTCTATTGTTCATGCAACCTATCCCGACTTCATACAAAATCTGAATTGTCATAAGTACTTTCAAGAGAGAGCCATTCTAGCTCCGACCCATGACATTGTTGATGAAGTCAACGAGTACATGATGTCATTACTGGATGGGACTGCATCAGAATATTACAGTTTGGATAGCATATGCAAGGCAGATGGCGGTTCTTCTATCAATGAGTTGCTATACTCGTCCGACTTCTTAAACAGCATAAAATGCTCAGGTATTCCAAATCATGTGCTCAAGCTAAAGGTTGGTGCTCCTATCATGCTGTTGAGGAATATCGATCCATCGTCCGGTCTGTGCAACGGCACTAGGTTGTTAATCACTGAACTTGGGACGAGAGTCATTGAGGCGGTTGTAATTTCGGGTAGCAACATTGGTGATAAAGTTGCTATTCCGAGAATGCTTCTAAGTCCTTCAGATTCCACATTGCCTTTCAAGTTCCAAAGAAGGCAGTTCCCGATTATGGTTTGTTTTGCAATGACCATAAACAAGAGCCAAGGGCAGTCTTTGTCTAATGTAGGGATATTTCTTCGAAGGCCTGTCTTCACTCATGGCCAGTTCTATGTGGGAGTCTCACGAGTCACAGATCGTAAGGGCTTAAAATTCTTGATTCTTGACAATAACAATGAAGCTGTAAATCATACCGTTAATGTTGTTTACAAAGAAGTGTTGCAGAGAGTGTGATATATTGCTTCAAAATGTAAATAAAACAATTTGTTCTTTGATGTTTGATGCACTAATCTTCTTACCATTTTGTAAATATTTTCAATGAAACAGTAAGAATTTTTTTTCCAGAAAAATTGTGCAGGTTTCATGCTTAATACAGGTGTAAAGTGTTTTACAGCTTGCTTCGTATTCGTCAAAACAGATATAATTAAGGCCGTATAAAATCTTACGGTCATGTTCGTATTCGTCAATTTTAAACAGTAATGTATACGGCCGTATGATATTCTACAGTCAGTTTCGTATTCCTCTTTGTAACTATGTTCTGTGTTGACGAATATTTTATACTTTTTTTTATTTGGGAACAATATTATGGAAAATCCAACTTAGCAGGTTTTATATTTTTTGTTTTTAGATTAAATTTTGACTAATAATATTATACTTAATACTAATTAATTCAATTTTCCTAAACCCTAAATTACACCGATCTCCTTCTTTCTTTCTCTAAAACTCGATCTCCACTCCTGCCTCCATCTTCTCCACCACCTCCTCCATCTTCTCCACCTCCTCCCTCCATAATCGATCAGTGTCAATGGCTATTAAATTGTTTATCATGGACGCTCATATTCTCTACGAACACTATACAAGTTATTGCAAATCCAATTCCGAGATCAACCTCCTGCTTCGATTTGTTAGGTAAACTTTAATCTCAAAACTCTTTTCTTCCTTACACGATTGATCTCTATTTTGTATCCTTCTTTAACCTTGGTTTAATGTATTTTCCAGATCCATTCATTAGATAACTGAAATTATAAATTTGATAAATGCTGCTTACATAGTTCCTTCACTTTGGCTTAGGGTGTCTTTTGTTTTAGCATCATTGTGTAGTATCATCAAAACAACAATGACATTAAAAAGTGAGTATATGAAACTATAGTAATCCTGAATATTATGAGCCTTAGTATTATATTCTAAGCTTCAGTTTCTCTTAGCAACTTTGCAATTACCATCAACCTTGCAATACCCTATATATTATTATTCGATTACATGATCTTAGATGAATCGTGACTTGGCTGTGATGGGTAGATGTGTAATGCGTGATATTTGCATTTTGATGTGAATTCTTAGTTAGTTTTATGGTTGAAATTACATTCTATTCCTTTAATGCTTTTTTATATCATATTTTTTTCAAAACATCTCTAATTGTATATGTACAATTAGGTTAACTATGTCTCTAAATGACTCAGTTGATCTAAACGTGTTGCCTCCACAAATAACCGAGGGGATGTACCATCCCCTCTTTGGGGATTATATAATCACTATATCAACCCAATATGAAACTGTGAGAGATACGGAGGGATGTATCGTAATACGCTACCGTCAACAAGTCGGTACAACGGTGAAGAATTTCACTTTCTCTTCTGAATGGGGTGGTATTCCCATAAGTGAGACGCACGCAAGATTTGTTTTGGATGGAGCAGACATACCTTTTTTTACACGGTTCTTATATACAGCCCGGTGCTTTATTCAAACAACGCCGGGTCACTCGCGTTCTGCGAGGACACGTACACTCGCGTTCTGCGAGATTAGCAAAAAATTAGGTTAATTACATGCATGCTAATCTCGCGTTCTGCGAGTGCACGTGTCCTCGCAGAACGCGAGTGTCACGTACCTCGCAGAACGCGAGATTAGCATGTCAGATGGACGTTGTTGTGCGCCATTACTACATGTCTTGTCCCCACCTAACTATAATAACTACCTCCTTATTTTAAGTATTCCGTAACACCTATTAACCCTACCCTAACACCTCTTTTTATCATCTTTCACCTCTTTCACCCTCCATTAAAACCCATTTTCAAAACCTTAAAACTTCAAAACACTCTAAAAACACCTAAAATAATGGAAGATGAAGAGGAATTCAACAAAGGAGGGAATGAAGATGGTGGTTCATCAAGTTACCATTCAAATGAGGTAATGTTCTTACTTAATTTTTCAATTTTAATTTGTTTTGCACCATTAAGAGCTAAAATGAACTTATTATGTTGTATTTCATGTTAAATCTAGTAGTAGTAGTAAGTGTTGAAGAGATGACTTTTGCATATAATGTCAAAAACTTAGATGTGTTCATGTTTTTAGGGTTTTTATGGTTTTTAATGTAGAAACTCATGTTATGTTAAAATATCCCGTTGAATGACTAGTTTCAGGAAATAGCAACTTCTCGCGTTCTGCGAGAGGAAGCCCCTCGCGTTACGCGAGAAGTGCCTCCCTCGCAGAACGCGAGAAGTGCCTCCCTCGCAGAACGCGAGAAGTTGCACATTACAGAGTATTAACAGAAGCATTGTTATAGGTGAATTTTTCTTTGTTCACTGGATTGAATGCAATCCAGTTGAATGACTACACCTACCCCTCGCGGAATACGGTGCCCGTTTCGCCACCGTCATTTGATTTAGGGATTGACGACTTTGGATATTATCATCAACCATCTTTATATGAACAACATGTGTCATCTACATATGAATTGCATGTGCCATCTACTTATGAGTTGCCCGTGCCATCTACTTATTCCATGCCATGTACATATGAGGTGCCATCAAGCTATGATGCGTTTGATTCACAATTTGCTAACCCACCAACAAACGTAGGAGAGGAGATGTGTTTTCTTCCCTCTTTACGCACTGCACCAAAGTTTGATAGTCCCGTATGTGAGGAAGAGGTTGTTTCTAGGGATTATTCGGAATATTTCACTACGGAGCAAGTGTTTGCCTCTAAGGAGATCGCTCATTTGTGGGCTTTGAATGTTGCAAAGCAACACAAGTTTATGATCTCTATTGGAAGGAGTGTACCATCTAAACCGGGGCAAAGTGGTAAGATTCAAATCATTTGTGAGAAAGGGGGAAGCCATAGGCCTAAAGGTGTCGGTGTTAGATCAAACACAAAGAGCAAGAAAACGGGGTGTAAATTTCAGTTGAAGCTCATGGAGAACCGGGTTGAAGAGAATTGGAGATTAGTGGTTGTTTGTGGTTTGCACAACCATCATATTGGAGATAGTTTGGTCGGGAATGCATTTGCCGGGAGGCCAACCCCGGATCAAAAGAAAAAGGTTCGTGAGATGGTACTTTCACATTGTTCTCCAAATCAGATTTACACTGAGATAAACAAGGATCCCGGAAGTTGCACAAAGAAGAACCAAGTGTACAATTTGGTAAGACATATAAGGGAAGAGGAAATGGAAGGTAGAACCGTGGTTCAAGAATTCTTTCACCAATGCAAAGAGAGCAACTACTTCATGGAGTATAGGCCAAGTGCAACGAACCCTTCGATAATAGGCGACTTGTTCTTTGCTAGCCCCGAATCAATGAAACTCTTAAAGGCGTTTCCATATGTCCTTTTGATGGACTCGACTTATAGCACGAACAGGTAAGTATTTATCATTCTGTTTTTATGTTGTATTTATCTTACTGTATTTTGGTTCAAGGTACAATGTTCCCTTCCTGGAGATAGTCGGTTTGACTTCTACATGGAAGAATTTTGTTGTGTGCGGGGTATGGTTAGAGGCTGAGAGCGAGGATAGTTATTTATGGGCGTTGCAGCAGCTGCAGACGATGTATTTGAGAATAGGAGCATCGCCTACTTGCTTCGTCACTGACCGTGAGATGGCTCTTATGAATGCAACAGACAAGTTATGGCCAAATGCAAAGTTTCTCTTATGTAGGCGACATGTAAGGAAGAACATAGAGGCGAGAGCGAAGATAGCTATGGGCACACAAGCATTGGGGGTTAATATTTCAAATGATTATTATAACGTGTTCGAACAAACCACTGAAGAAGATTACAAGAGTACTTTGAAGAAACTTGAGGACGAATGGCGAGCTTATCCAACCGTATTGAAGTACGTGAGAACGAATTGGCTAAACCGTTACAAAGAAAGACTTGTTTCAGCATGGACGGATAATGTCTTCACTCTCGGGAATAACACAACAAACAGGTATGTTATGTTATTTATGTCTACCTTCTACATATGATAAAAAGAGATCTGTAATGCACACCTCGCAGAACGCGAGGGCATACCAACTCGCAGAACGCGAGTAAATTCCTTGTATCAGTGTTGATGCATTTTCGAATGCAAAGATCCTGGAACAATGTATAAACTCGCAGAACGCGAGGTGTACACACCTCGCAGAACGCGAGGAGTTACACATTACAGAAGGATCCACAGGTTCTGATTTGTATTTGCATTTTATTGTTTTTCGAACATTTTAGAGTTGAAGGAGCACATTCATGTCTTAAGTCATACTTGTCAAGTGGAAATGCTAGGCTAGACACAATGTTCAAAGAATACAAAACAATGGCGGAGAACCAACTTAAGGAGATTACTGTGTCTTTCACCGAGAGTTTGAATAAGAGCTTCACAGTTGTTGAAGGGGCCGACTTGTTTAAAGTCTTGAAGTTCAAAGTCTCTTACAAATGCATAGAATTTTTGCTTAAGGAATACACGAAGGGGGAGAGATTAGGTGCGCACTTTAATATGTTTTGTAGCTGCGGGATCAAGATTAGAGATGGGTTGATGTGTGTTCATCAGATTGTAAGACATTGGAAGGAGCAAAGACCACTAAGAGTATCAGAGTTGCACCCTTTCTGGAGTACTTTGAGTTTGGAAGAAGTTGATGTTCCCGGCATACTGGAAGTTAAGAGTAAGGTGGCAAGGCGTCTTTTTCAGACTTTCTATGAGGAAACGTTTCCGAAATTGTGCCCCCATGATCAAGAAAAGTGTGCACAAACTGTTTTAGACATTGGGAAAGTAAATACTCCTCTAAAAGAGCCGGCTATTTCAAAGCACACCGGAGGTCGTCCAGTCGGAGCTCCTAACAAACAACCTAGGTCAACGCAAAGAAGACCGTCTGCATGGGAGCACACTAATGTTGAGATGGATGCTAGAGATTTGGAAGAAACACCCCCAAAGAAGCAAAAAAATGCTTCTAATTCTGAAACATTCAAGAAACCAAAGATTAAGGTGATTGGCAAGTACAAGTCTCACATACCCGCGTCAATGCGCACCCATGTGAATGGTTGGTTTGAGGTAAATGGAGATGGAAATTGTGGATTTAGAGCAATAGCTCATGAATTGCATGACAACCAACACTTATGGAGGGAAGTAAGAGATTTGATGATAGCTAAGGTCAAAGAGATTTGGCACCTAGTTCAAGGAACTTGGATTGGACCTCCACAACAACCAACTTTGGAGAGCGCTTTACACCAACTTACATGGGAAGGAATAGGAAGGGCTCCAGAAGATCACTGGCTAGCTACCCCGGAAATGGGATGCCTTGTGGCATCCACATTCAACATAGTGTTCGTAACGGTGGGAAAAAATGCTAACTACACTTACCTTCCTCTACAACGTCCTACTTGGTTAGAAGATGGTGACACACTTCCGACGTTCTGCTTATTCTATATTCAGAGTGAGAGACATTTTGTTCCGGTAAGTTTTTGGATCTACTTATGAATTACTATCTAATATGCAACTTCCTAACGTTGTTGTTTTCTTGTAGTTGCGTCTTGAAGAAAACTGCCCATTACCTCATGTGTTTACTCCTTGGTGGCGAAACGCTGAAAGAGATGCTTTTTCTTTGCACGATCTTGTGTCACATCGATGTGCCGCCTTTGAAATGTAATGTTGAAGTTATGTTTTATTCGCTGAATTTGTAATGTAATGTTGAACTGGAGATGGTTTTTTAAATTCTTAAACTGGAACTAATGTCATGGACATTTTCCAGAAAATGTCATTCCTCGCGTTCTGCGAGGCTGGTGTCACTCGCAGAACGCGAGTAACACCAACCGTGCCACAGACCGTGCATATCAACTGAGAGCACCCTGTTTCCTATAGGGCAGACTCGCGTTCTGCGAGTGGTGTACACCTCGCGTTCTGCGAAGTTATGCAAAAAACGAACAGAATTGAAGCAACACCAACATATCCCTAAACATAATCCAACAAAATTATCCAATCAACAAAACACCTAAGAAAGCAATCCAAAACACAATCCAAAACACAAAACGAAAGGCTACTCGTCTTCTCGTGGTCGGAAGGGAGCGAGATTTGACATACTTAGTAGCATTTGGGCGTGATATGAATCAAAATCCTCTGGAGTGGCAAACCGATACCGGTCCATGTCATTGTACACCCGGCCAATCACCTATACGCAAGTAAACATTCATTCTATGTTAATATTCGAGACAAACAAAGACTAGAAACGCAAGATAAACCAAAACAATTAATATTACCTGTCTCTCAGTCATCATCCCAGGGATTGCAGGACGGATATACCTATGGGTCCTCTTGATGTACCAATCCATGTAATCATGGGAGCATTCATGTGGTGCATAGGCAACTGGCCCCATATCATCGAGAGACAAAGAGTGAACATCTCTTGACTCCCAAAGCCATTGGTTGGCGTCATAAAAAACACTATAACACCTAATGTTTTTCAACCTATGAGCTTTGAGCGGTTCGATGACTGGCCTAGGAATACGCTGCACTCTCCCAAATTGTCTGGGACACCTATCAGGCATGTGTGGTTCGGTGATGTCACAGCAAGATAGCACCCCGTGAAATAGAGCGGGAGCAAGCTCAGGATCGGTGAAGTCTTGTGCTCCATACGGGTTCCAACATACCTAACAAAATGACAGAAAAACGCATGGTGAAGTCTGTAAAACACCAGAAACTGCAGAAACTATGACAAAATGCAGGAACTTGCATTTTCTCGCGTTCTGCGAGTGTGTCCATCCTCGCGTTCTGCGAGAAGCCACAGACTCGCGTTCTGCGAGAAAATGTTGCATAATCAAACAAATTACTGCTGCGTACTAAAAAAATGCAGAAATCCCAGAAAATGCAGAAACTTACCATCTCCGGCATAAGAATATCGAGCGCTCCCCTATAGTCCCTTCCGACTTGCCCCTTCTTCAGCTTTACATTCTTAGGCATCCACCGGTATGCCCATGGTTGCTCCGCTCTCCACCGAGGACGTTCAGTAGGTCGGAAGTGTGGGAAGTAGTTGTAGATCCATGCCTAAGAAATACAAAGTACGTTAAATATGAAAATATATATAAGTATGTAAATTAAACGCTTAGAAAGTATAATACCTGCAACAAGGTGTAACAGAAAGACATCTGGGCACAACCCTGTCGTGTGCATACCCCCAGCTGCCTATACAGATGGGCCAAAGCAGCTGAACCCCACGATATGCCCGTAGCATGGGCATAGGTTTCCAAATAAGGCCCATATCTAAGCCGAATCAAGTTCTGTGACTTGTCCGGAAATAAGAGCGAGGAAGCAGTATACAACACCCATCCTAAACCCTTTCGCTCTGGACCTAGGTTTTCACAATGCCTTCTAAACCAATCAGCTTTCACCCTCCCAGAATCTAAAGTGTGCGGATCTACTCCAAAAATTTCCGCCCCCTTCCTACCATAGTATTTTATAATCTCATCATGACTAAACTTGGCACCCAGTTTCTTACAAGTAGTCATTGCTTTCCCTTCTATAGGTAGGCCTAAAATCATATGTACATCCAGAAGGCCAATAGTGATCTCACCACAAGGGAGGTGGAATGAGTTAGTCTCCGGTTGCCATCGTTCGATGAACGCTTCAATCAACGGATAGTCGATTGCTTCGTACATCATGTCAGGTAGATCTGACAATCCAACAGCACCGGGAATCTCTGACCAGTCATCGTTGTCCAATGGCCAATCACTGCTTTGCTTTGTCCGTTGTTGTGGCTTCATCGGACCTTTCAACTGCAGAAAAATACAAAATTACACACTGCAGGCCAAATTTACAAAAAATACAGTTTCTGCAGAATTATCAGCTTCTGCAAAAACCAAGCATTTTCTCGCGTTCTGCGAAGAGTAACACCCTCGCGTTCTGCGAGTATGCCACTCCTCGCGTTCTGCGAGAAAATGCACAGAAATTGCATTTTCTGATAATTCTGCAGAATTTCTGTTAATGTATTAAAAATGCAGAAAATCAATAAATTAGTAAATTACCTCCCCTTTCTGGATGTGGAACGCCACATGTGCTTCAAATCCCTTAAGCAACTCGGGATCTTCTGGACCGCCAGGTGTGGCATGAGTGAGCTCAGGATCATACTTTGGCTCATTCTTCTTGGACTTCCTCTTTCTTTTTGGTTTCTGGACCAATTCTTCTTCTTCTTCTTCTTCTTCTTCATCATCATCATCATCATCACCTTCTTCTTCGTGTTCTTCCCCAACACCTTCATCCTGGTACTCTTGTTCCATCGGTTCTGGTTGAGGATTGTAAGAAGAAGAACAAGCTTGTCCACTTCCTTGACCCATGTCTTCAGGAACACTTCCCTCACCAAATCCACCTCCCCAACATTGTCCACCGACCCAACTTTGTCCACCCCACCCTTGTCCAACTTCCACTACAGCATACTGAGGAATGAAATTGTTAATATCAAAATCATCATCTTTCATCCATTATACAACCATTTCTAAAACAACATTCAATATCAAAACATCATATAATATGCAATTTCCTATACTAACAACATATATTCATCTAGAAACAACATTAGAAAGCATAAGAGTATAAGAAACATACCTTATATGGAGATTTGTAGTGAAAAGAGGAAGAAAAACTAGTTTGAACCGAGAGAGATGGTGAGAGGCGGCGGTAGAAAATTGTATGTGAGGTAAAAAATGGGCCGAGTAGGGTTTTTCCCCTTTTATAGGGAAAAAACACCCTCGCGTTCTGCGAGGTGACGCAGCCTCGCGTTCTGCGAGGATGCGCTCCCTCGCAGAACGCGAGGGCCCGGGCGTTATTCAGAAAACGCCCGGGCTGTATTTAGCAAGGGCCTTTTTTTATACAGAACATGTGCGCTGTTGGCCTTGTACAGGACTTCGTCAGTAATTATCTGGCTTCACAAGCTCCAACATTGTATCCCCATAGATGCCCAAACATTATTGTCAATGTTCGATCACTTCAACAAATCATTGACTTGGAGCAAGATGAGATGGTTGAACCTCCTGTTCCATCACCCGACAACATATCAGAGTCATCTTATTCTTCAATGAATCTTTTACACGCTTTGTTGGAGGTTGCAACCCTTCAACAAAGTGGGGGAGGTCACTGTGTAATTTGTTTAATTCCATTTGGGTTAGGTTTAGGCATGGAACTTTCGAGTTTGCCTTGTAGACATGTATTTCATTCCGATTGCATTCAGACCTGGTTATATTATGGCACTACATGTCCCACGTGCCGAAGAGACTACGCACGAAGTGTTTAAGATATATCTAGATTTGAGTTTAGTTTACAAAGTGTTGCTGATCAAACCATTAGTAGATAATATAACCATAAATGTGATTATATTTTGTTGCAGCAATGTATACGGGTGTATAATTAATTACATTTACGTTATGAATTTTGATAATTACATTGAACAACATTGCATCCAGGAGTATAACTGCAAAATAACATCATTGTTCCAAATTTCACATATATACAGGCGTATAATAATTTACACTAAACAATTGTATAATAATTTGATGTTTTCGCAAGTGTTGAAATTTAAGTCTCCGTGCCTTTTAAAGGCACGGGAACGAACACTAGTTATTTTGAAAGTAAAACTGAAATAAGCTGTGAGATTTGATAAAGATGAAAAGACCAAGAAGCTTGTCCTATGCAAGCAGAAGAAATAAGGTGACAGAGGAGTGATGGGCTAATAAGCTGTGTTATACTGTTATGTCATTAACATACCCATACCCAATTTATCACGTGATGGGCTAGGAGTTGCATTTCCATTCTTCTACATTGAACCTAAAAGCCTTTGGTTGATGCATCAGTTTTTTTGTCTTGTGGTGTATTTATCTGCAGTGCATCCAAAACTGTACTACTCATTAGTGGATGCATTTAACTCAAGTAATTTATGCATTTAACTCAAGGTGACAGAGGAATATGACAGGTAACATGTAAATGTAGTGGCCAAAGTCGATGAGTCAAGATAGATGGCTGATAAGGTCTACCATAAAATAGTACTGTAATATATAAATGTATGGTCCATCAATAGATTTGATCATTTGGTGTCTACCATTAAAACAGAAGGTTGGTGTATAAGTTTTGGCTTCACCCTCTTAAATTACACATTATTATAACCCAAGCTCTGTCCAATGCCCACATCCATCACTATCCTCACAACTTGACAGCCAAGGAAAAGTTTGTAAATGAAATTCAAACTTATGATAAACTATATACTAAAGTCTACAAAGTGAAATTTTCTAGTCAATAAAAACATTAGCTAAGCTACATACATACTGCTGCACACTATCCATAAAATAAACATGCTAATTGGCCCACACTGTCACAAACTCCATTGAAGGAGGAGAAATCTATTTTGCTTCTTTACAAGAATTGGCTCTCAGTTTGAACCTTAAAATATGAAATTTCATAGAAAAAAGATACCACCTAATGTGAAAAGAATATTTATATAAGATCCATTTCATATACTCGAATAGTCTGAAAAATCTCATTTTGTTTTATACTCGTATAATCTAGAGAAATATTGTGTATAATGACTGGATTTAACACTTAAGAGAGTTACAGTATGATATGAATTAATGGGAAAGATTTACATTAAATTATATGGTTACAGTCCTTTGTTGAATTAATTCGATTTTAGATATAACATGTGCATCAAGTATAAGTTATATTTTGCTACTAGTCAACCCTACTGTAAATATATCATTGTTAAGTTTCATAATTCAACTAATCTCACATCACTTCAAAAACCAATTATGATATCACAAATATTCGGATTTAAATGTAAAAACGACCTTAACCAATCAACTCAAACTCTGCACTATCACATGATTATAATAGTATATATACACGGTTCTTATATACAACCCGATGCTTTATTCAAACAACGCCGGGTTACTCGCGTTCTGCGAGGACACGTACACTCGCGTTACGCGAGATTAGCAAAAAATTAGGTTAATTTCATGCATGCTAATCTCGCGTTCCGCGAGTGTACGTGTCCTCGCAGAACGCGAGTGTCACGTCCCTTGCAGAACGCGAGATTAGCATGCCAGATGGACGTTGTTGTGCGCCATTACTACATGTCTTGTCTCCACCTAACTATAATAACTACCCCTTATTTTAAGTAATCCGTAACACCTATTAACCCTACCCTAACACCTCTTTTTATCATCTTTCACCTCTTTCACCCTCCATTAAAACCCATTTTCAAAACCTTAAAACTTCAAAACACTCTAAAAACACCTAAAATAATGGAAGATGAAGAGGAATTCAACAAAGGAGGGAATGGAGATGATGGTTCATCAAGTTACCATTCAAATGAGGTAATGTTCTTACTTAATTTTTGAATTTTAATTTGTTTTGCACCTTTAAGAGCTAAAATGAACTTATTATGTTGTATTTCATGTTAAATCTAGTAGTAGTAAGTGTTGAAGAGATGACTTTTGCATATAATGTCAAAAACTTAGATGTGTTCATGTTTTTAGGATTTTTAATGTAGAAACTCATGTTATGTTAAATTATCCCGTTGAATGACTAGTTTCAGGAAATAGCATCTTCTCGCGTTCTGCGAGAGGAAGCCCCTCGCGTCACGCGAGAAGTGCCTCCCTCGCAGAACGCGAGAAGTTGCACATTACAGAGTATTAACAGAAGCATTGTGTATAGGTGAATTTTTCTTTGTTCACTGGATTGAATGCAATCCAGTTGACACTCGCGTTCTGCGAGAGCATGACACTCGCGTTCTGCAGATATAAATATGTATCTGCAGATGAGGAAAGAATTGCCAGTTATGGCAACTCCTCGCGTTCTGCGAGAGCATGACACTCGCGTTCTGCGAGTAGCATGACTCTCGCGTTCTGCGAGGGGTGTAGCGTTCTGCGTGAATTTGCACTATCATGAGTTTCCGGCAACAGTTTCCGGCGAAAATTTCGGGCGAAAATTCAATATTTTAGCTAAAATATCTATCAATTTAAGTAAATTACCAAATAAACATCAACAACCCTAATCAAAAACCCTATACGGAGATTATACAACCATTCATGAACCATAATTCAAAATCAACATCCACTCATCAACCATAATTCAAAATCATCATCTTTCATCCATTATACAACCATTTCTAAAACAACATTCAATATCAAAATATCATATAATATGCAATTTCCTATACTAACAACATATATTCATCTAGAAACAACATTAGAAAGCATAAGAGTATAAGAAACATACCTTATATGGAGATTTGTAGTGAAAAGAGGAAGAAGAAGTAGTTTGAACCGAGAGAAATGGTGAGAGCGGCGGTAGAAAATTGTGTGTGATGTAAAAAATGGGCTGAGTAGGGTTTTTCCCCTTTTATAGGGGGTTACGCGAAGGCCCGGGCGTTTCCTAAGAAACGCCTTTCCGGCTGTATTTAGCAAGGGCCTATATATAGGACATACAACTCCTCTGATGCAGGGATAGACATTGAGTGGAGATTAGAAACATAACAAAAATGGAGGAAGAAAAACACACAACTCTGCCCTCCATGAAAACTCCTCTGCTACAAACTGAAGCTTATTTCAAAGAGGAAAGAGGAATTGCAACAAAGGAAGAAGTGAAGAAGCAGCTATGGTTAGCTCTACCATTGATAACAGTCAACCTTCTTCTCTTCAGTTTGCAGCTCATATCTGTCATGTTTGTGGGACATCTCGGCGAGCTTTCTCTCTCCGGTGCTTCCATGGCTACTTCCTTCTCCTCTGTCACTGGCTTCAGCTTGCTGGTACTCTTCTCTTTTTTCTTTATTTCAGTCAATCTCATAACTTTGTTAGAAAATGAGGTTTGATGTCTTATTTAACAAATCCTTACCCTAAAGTGAGTTTTCTACCTTCTTTATCATCTAAGACTTTCACAACATAGATTTGTTATCTCTTAACCGAGTCTTAGACAGGAAGATGCTATGTCATGTATGAATGTTATGATGAATATGATTATTATTTTTAGATGATAGCTCTTAATTGATCATGTGGAGAAACTGAAAAGATCCTTATGAAATTCCTAGCAAAATTCACATTCATTTTCTAGTCTAAATGTCTAAGAAAAATCAGTTGAATTTTAAATCTAGAGTTCATACAAACACAATTCTAACCACATAGTATCAACATGAAATATACATAATTGCAGCATAATTTCCCATGTGTAATTGCAGCATTTAGGATGATTTTACATTATTACAGTTACAATTACAAAGAGCTTAATCTAACAATTAATCTCTTGTTAACCAGATAGGAACAGCAAGTGCCTTAGACACATTCTGTGGCCAAGCATATGGAGCAAAGCAATACCACCTACTAGGAATCCACATGCAACGAGCAATGCTCGTAATCCTACTCGTCTCAATCCCTCTAGCCGCCATTTGGGCCAACACTGAGCCCATTCTAGTTGCATTAGGCCAAGATCCCGAAATCTCAGCTGAAGCCGGAAAATATGCTCAAGCCTTAATCCCCTGCCTTTTCGCATATGGTCTTCTCCAATGCCTCATTCGGTATCTCCAATCTCAAAACATCGTCTTCCCAATGATGGCAACAACTGGAATCACTACTTGTGTGCATTTACTCCTCAGTTGGACCTTGGTTTTCCACACTGGACTTAAGGCCAGAGGCGCTGCAGTTGCAACCGCACTTTCTTACTGGCTTAATGTCGTTTTCTTGGCTCTTTATGTTAAGTTTTCTCCTTCGTGTAAGAAAACATGGACTGGATTCTCGAAGGAGGCCTTGCATAATATACCGGCTTTCATAAGGCTTGCTATTCCCTCTGCTTGTATGATCTGGTATGTTTTTTTTATAAAAACTGTTCTGATGTATGCAAATTCTTCTTTTTTATGGTTAAAAATGAGGTGGGTAATTATTAGTTTGTAAGTTTGACACACTGATATCAGAGTTTTACCATGATAAGTGCCAAAATCTTGATATTTTGATGTTTTTTTTGTTGGATCTTGAACAGTTTGGAAATGTGGTCATTTGAGATGATTGTACTATTATCCGGCCTTCTTCCAAATCCGAAGCTGGAAACGTCGGTGTTGTCTATTTGTTTGAACACTGCATCAACTGTCTGGATGATTCCCTCTGGTCTCAGCAGTGCAGTAAGGTATTTTTTGTACAGATTGCACAAAAATAATTCATATTTTCATGCAAAAAAGCCTGATTTTGTTGTGTTTTCGTCTACTTGTTGAAGCACACGAGTATCGAACGAGCTAGGAGCTGGACGAGCACAAGCTGCACGACTAGCAGTTAAAGTTGTACTGTTTATGACTTTAATCGAAGGCATCACTGTCGGTTGCATCCTCATACTCATACGCAACGTCTGGGGATACGCGTACAACAACGAAGCAGAGGTTGTCGAGTACGTAGCACGAATGATGCCTATACTCGCAGTTTCAAATTTCATTGATGGATTTCAATCAGTTCTTTCAGGTAAAAAGCATGTTTACCCTTTCTGATTGATATATCAAAGTCAAGTGTCTTGCTGCCACGATTTAGCTTATGTTGCTTTGATTCCTAAAATGAAGTATCTTGATTTTTTTTTTTAATTTGGGTTCTGTTGATGGTATTTTTAGGGAATGCTAGAGGGTGTGGATGGCAAAAGATTGGTGCATATATCAATCTTGGATCATACTATCTTGTAGGAATCCCACTCGCTGTTCTTTTGGCGTTTGTTGTGCATGTTGGCGGGAAAGTAAGTTTTTGAAGTGCTAATATTTCGATATCTCAACGTACATTTCTTATAGATGTCGTGTTAATCTTCTTTGTATCGTATCAATATTTTGGCGTTACGTTCTTGGAGCTTAACCATTTACATTTATTATGCAAACAGGGATTGTGGTTTGGGATCATATGTGCACTAGCAGTTCAAGTGGGATGTCTTCTAACAATCACCATCCGTACTAATTGGGAACAAGAGGTAATTGCTATTATCTTCATCCTAATTTTAATTTTTAGTGTGTTGTTTATGGTGTCTTAGTTAAAAGTTTTTTTTTGCTCGTCTAATTCTGATTTTCGATATGTTTTCAGGCTAAGAAGGCTTTGGATAGAGTCTACGAAACGGCTATTCCGGTGGAATGTGTTTCATGAAGTTGAGATTTGAAGATAATTGGCAAATTGAATTGCATATTTATAGTACTATTGTCTTATAATAATTTATGATTGAGCTAGTGTTAGATATTGATGGGTCTTATATTTGAAATGAATCGAGATAATTCAAGGATGGTGAAACCGTTAATCAAACTCCAACAGACAAGAAAATTCAAATTAGTACTTAGATATGCTACTAACAACAACAACATTGCCATCTCAATCCAATGACAACCGCATGACCGTCTCTGCATCTCGTGACAAAAATCTTTAATTCACTGTTATGCACGAACAGACCTAATATTAGGTCTGTTCGACATCATAGCTTATTCTGAACAATTTTCCCATAAGCTAAAATCTTTAATTCGCTGTTTTGGTTCCAATTTTACCCTCTCAAAATTGAAACTTCTCATTATAAGAGTGATTAGGCATGAAGAACACAACGGGTATGTTCGAACGATTGAAATCTTGGATTGGGCTGATTGAAAAACCCTAATTTGGTATGAAGAACACAAAGGTAACCCCTGATTTGTGATTTTGATTTCTGTGTTAACATTCAGAACCCTAATTTGAGTTTTACAATTGATTTGTGTTACCCTAATTTGGTTGTCAATGGAACCAGTGAAGAAGGAGCAAGAGACTTAGCTCGCCTAAATTTTGAGTTTTACAATTGAGTTTTAAAATCTATTGTCTCTGCCTAAATTTTGCATTATCACAATCAGATTAGTTGTTGAACTGGTTGAATGTTTCTTTGTCGCACTTGTTTTGCCCCCTTTTGCAGATTTTTTAGAAAGTTCCCTTGCAATTTTTATATGAATGATATTCTGGGCCAAACCAGATTGATAGTGACTTCAAATGTCCACCCTTGATTTCTGTATAGATCAAAAAAGATTTGAAAAAACTGGATTTGTGAGTAAAACTAGATTTGCAGCCCTGTTAGGATGATCCACTTGATGATATGAGTTAGTGTTATACTGTTATGTCATTAACATACCCATACCCAATTTATCACGTGATGGGCTAGGAGTTGCATTTCCATTCTTCTACATTGAACCTAAAAGCCTTTGGTTGATGCATCAGTTTTTTTGTCTTGTGGTGTATTTATCTGCAGTGCATCCAAAACTGTACTACTCATTAGTGGATGCATTTAACTCAAGTAATTTATGCATTTAACTCAAGTAATTTATGCATTTAACTCAAGGTGACAGAGGAATATATAAATGTATGGTCCATCAATAGATTTGATCTTTTGGTGTCTACCATTAAAACAGAAGGTTGATGTATAAGTTTTGGCTTCACCCTCTTAAATTCTTCTATTTAAATGGAGATTAGAAACATAACAAAAATGGAGGAAGAAAAACACACAACTCTGTCTTCCATGAAAACTCCTCTGCTACAAACTGAAGCTTATTTCAAAGAGGAAAGAGGAATTGCAACAAAGGAAGAAGTGAAGAAGCAGCTATGGTTAGCTCTACCATTGATAACAGTCAACCTTCTTCTCTTCAGTTTGCAGCTCATATCTGTCATGTTTGTGGGACATCTCGGCGAGCTTTCTCTCTCCGGTGCTTCCATGGCCACTTCCTTCTCCACTGTCACTGGCTTCAGCTTGCTCGTACTCTTCTCTTTTCCTTTTATTTCATTCAATCTCATAAATTTGTTAGAATATTTCGAATATTTTTTGTATTGGGTTGATTGTTGTTGTTGTTACAGATTGAGATTGAAATAGGAGATAAGATAGTTGTTCAATTTTCTAAAAGAAGTTAGAGTGGAGCTCGACGGTGAGTAATGCGTTATTCATATGATTATTTGACTATATTTTCTCAGATTCATTGATTTTATTTAAAACTATGTTCAAATGAGGTTTGATGTCTTATTTTACAGAACCTTACCTCTTCTTTATCATCTAAGACGTTGTCGTTTTCGCAACATCATACACTTGTAATCTTTTAATCGACTCTTAGACAGGAAGACGCCTCTGGAGGGGGGTTTTAGAACACAGATGTTATGTATATGTATATGATGAATATGACTATTATTTTTATATGATAGCTTTGAATAATCCTGTCACCGGAGAAGTTGAAGAGATCTTTATGGAATTCCTAACAAAATTCACTTTCATTTTCTAGTCTAAATGTCTAAGAAAAATCACTTGAATTTCAAATTTAGAGTTCATAAAAACACAATTCTAACCACATAGTATCAACATAAAACATCCTCTCGACTTACTCGCTGATTGTACATACAAAATTTTTCTTGTTAACCAGAAAGGAACAGCAAGTGCCTTAGACACATTCTGTGGCCAAGCATATGGAGCAAAGCAATACCATTTACTAGGAATCCACATGCAACGAGCAATGCTCGTAATCTTTCTCGTCTCAATCCCTCTAGCGGCCATTTGGGCCAACACTGAGCCCATTCTAGTTGCATTAGGCCAAGATCCCGAAATTTCAGCTGAAGCCGGAAAATATGCTCAAGCCTTCATCCCGTGCCTTTTCGCATATGGCCCTCTCCAATGCCTTATTCGGTATCTTCAATCTCAAAACATCGTCTTCCCAATGATGGCAACAACTGGAATCACTACTTGTGTGCATTTACTCCTCAGTTGGACCTTGGTTTTCCACACTGGACTTAAGGCCAGAGGCGCTGCAGTTGCAACCGCACTTTCTTACTGGCTTAATGTCGTCTTCTTGGCTCTTTATGTTAAGTTTTCTCCGTCGTGTAAGAAAACATGGACTGGATTCTCGAAGGAGGCCTTGCATAATATACCGACTTTCATAAGGCTTGCTATTCCCTCTGCTTGTATGGTCTGGTAAGTTTAATTATAAAAACTGTTATGATGTATGCAAATTCTTCTTTTTTATGGTTAAAAATGAGGTGGGTAATTATTAATTTGTAAATTTGACACACTGATGCCAAAATCTTGATGTTCTGAGCTTTTTTGTGTTGGATTAACAGTTTGGAAATGTGGTCATTTGAGATGATTGTATTATTATCCGGCCTTCTTCCAAATCCGAAACTGGAAACGACAGTGCTGTCTATTTGTTTGAACACTATATCAACTGTCTGGATGATTCCCTCTGGTCTCAGCGGTGCAGTAAGGTGATTTTCTTTATACAGGTTGCAAAAAGATAACTCAAATATTCATATATCCATGAAAAAAAGCCTACTATTGTTGTGTTTTCGCTTACTTGCAGCACACGAGTATCAAACGAGCTAGGAGCTGGACGGGGACAAGCTGCACGTCTAGCAGTTAAAGTTGTACTTTTTATGACTTTAACCGAAGGCATAATTGTCGGTTTCCTCCTAATACTCATACGCAATATCTGGGGGTACGCGTACAGCAACGAAGCTGAGGTTGTCGAGTACGTAGCACGGATGATGCCTATACTCGCAGTTTCAAACTTCATTGATGGATTTCAAACAGTTCTTTCAGGTAAAAAAGCATACTTCCCCTTTTTGATTAATATATCAAAGTAAAGTGATAAGCATTTGTGACGGGGTAGCGCAAGTGGTAGAGTGTTTTTTTTGCCACGATCCACGGAGATTCAGCTCTTTTTTGTTTCGATTTATAAAAAAAGAAGTAATAAGCGTCTTAATTTTTTATTTTTTGGTTCTGTTGATGGTGTTTTTAGGGAATGCTAGAGGGTGTGGATGGCAAAAGATTGGTGCATATATCAATCTTGGATCATACTATCTTGTAGGAATCCCACTCGCTGTTCTTCTGGCGTTTGTCGTGCATGTTGGTGGGAAAGTAAGTTTTTTAAGTTTAATAATTTCGACGTGAGATAATATCTTCTCAACTTATAAAATTCTTATAGATGTCGTGTTAATCTTCTTTGTATCGTATCAATATTTTGGCGCTACGCTCTTGGACCTTAAACATTTACATTTGTTGTGCAAGCAGGGATTGTTGTTTGGGATAATATGTGCACTAGCAGTTCAAGTTGGATGTCTTCTAACAATCACCATCCGTACTAATTGGGAACAAGAAGTAATTGCTATTATCTTCATCCTTATTTTAGTTTTTATTGTGTTGTCAATGGCGTCTTGGTTATAAGTTTTTTTTGTTGCTAGTCTGATTCTGATTTTCGGGTATGTTTTCAGGCTAAGAAGGCTTTGGATAGAGTCTACGAAACGGCTATTCCGGTGGAATGTGTTTCATAAGCTGCGAGAATCTAGACTTCAGTGGTTTGGGCACGTTCAGAGGAGACCACTCTGTGCTCCGGTTCGCAAATGTGAGGTTCTGGCGCTAGGAGAATACCGTCGGGGAAGAGGTCGCCCAAAAAAGAGTTGGATGAAAGTCATTCAGAATGACCTTTTCAGTTTGTCGCTTTCGGAAGATTTGACTCAGGACAGAGCTTTGTGGAGGGAGAAAATTCGAGTTATAGAAGCCTAAACCTCTGGTTCTTTGGAGCGGGCCTTCTTTGTTTTTCGTGATATGGTCTTTGTTTTTATCTCTGAATTTATTTTTATTAGGGATTTGTCTCTTCGTGTGGATTTTTGGTTCTCTTTTGTTTGAGCGTCTTAGATTGCGTATAGGTTCTTTCTCTTTTGGGTCATTTAGGTTATTCCTCTCAACATGTTGGGGGTAAGGAATTACCCAATCCCGGCCCCCAAACCCCGTTACCGGGATATAATGATATAATGAGGATTGTTGTGGTTGTATTTATAGTACTATTGTCTTAAAATTTATGACTGAGCTAGTGTTAGATATTGATGGGTCTTATATTTGAAACGAGATAATTCAAAGTTTTAGGCATGATAATATATAGTTTACAAACTATATACGTGACAGCAGGACCGGAAAATTCAAATTAGTACATAGCCATGTTACTAACAACAACAACATTGCCATCTCCAATGACAATCGCATGATCGTCACTGCATCTCGTGACAAAAACATCCACTCTAGAACACTCTCGATCAATCGAACATTAGATATTTAGTCGAATTCGTTGATTGTAAATCAGAGCCTTCGAACTTAAGGTCTAGTTCAAGTATGAATAAGTATTATGGTGTAAAAATACGATCTATGAAATAAAAAAACTTCAAAAATGTTTTCGAAAAATATATTCTCTAGCACTGTGACGCACATACAATAAAAAAACTAATAAAATCTACAAGATTTCATATACGGTATCGACGATTTGCCAATGAAATCGCGACACAAGTTTCAAGTCATAGTAAGATCAAACAGTATCAAGAATCTCGATCCATAGTAAACTTGAACAGTTGAACAGATAGTCGATCACATAAAGGAATTTGTCTGTGTTTTTTCCTGAGCCAACTGGTTTTACGGAATTATGAACTCTTCATGTCTTGGTCGTCTCTACGGCTTTGATCGACACCAATATATAAGTATGCGTTCGTAACAGATTCATCTACCGGTAGATAAAAGAATCTGAATTAAAATATTAATTAAATGCTTATCTGGATTACTCCAGTCAGGTAATAAATCCAAAAAAAAAGAAAATGAAATCGTTAATTAAATGCTTAACAGATAATAGCAAGAAATTGAAAAATCCGAAATCTATAAAATCTTCTTGGATTGAGATTTTGAAAAGATTATACTGTATATTTTTTGAATGAAACATGAAATAAGGTCGAGTTATTTGTTGGACAATAAATCGAGGGTCTCGTCTATATATAGAGAGGTGATTTTATTTTTTGGTTAGCATTTTAGGTTGAGTTTATAATTACGTGTAGTTGCAACTCCTGTAAGGTTCGACTAATCTTTAGTTCTATCTGATTAGTGTAGATTGATCTCAATTTATAGTGACAAGTTTTTGGATTTACGATTAATTAGTAAGATTGAGTAGGAAGACCTACAAAAATATAACAGAGAAGGGAAATCGAAGAATCGAAGAGAATTGTCGAGTGACTTAGTTATCTCGGCGGCTTTGTTCTGTCCCGAGATATATCGTTCATGAATGAAAACATATATCTCGGTATAGAGCAAAGTCGTCCAGATGACCAAGAGTGTGCTTGACACAAGCTACCTAAAAGTTTGGATCAATCTCACGCTTTCCTTGGGTTCATCGTAACATATCCTTTATACACCTATTCTCATCATCAAGACTTGAATCGTTCCAAAGCATATAGTATTATACCTTGAAAAGTGGTATAAAAATCAGTATCAAGAATCACCAGTACTTCCTTGATTTCCTGTAAAAAGGTTGCATCTTGGTTTGTTGTTGTGATATATTTCAGATTTGATCCCACCGCAACAGTGTTAACGTTAATTGCACATCTATGACTATAATACTTTCGAATTTGCAGTTTGTTGAAATCTCTTACAAATGTTTTATCAGTCGTGCTTCGAGTTCAAGTAGAAGAACAAGTTACGTTTTTTTAGGTTTATCTACTACACAACCATAGTTTTACCATTCTTTTTTGGCAATTGCTATAAATTTGATAGAGAAAAACTACAACATTTGCAATAAAGTTTGTAGACATAGCTGGATAAACATAAAATGGACCAATAAAAACTTTAACTGGAATAAGATTATAGTGCAATGCATACATAAAAGCCAAAAGCAGGCAGTTCATGCCAAAATATAGTATGAAGTTACTAGAGAAATCTGCAAACATGTTTGAGTCGAAACCGGAAGAAACTTAAAAATACCGACGAAAATTGGTCACCCATGAAAGGGACTCCGTCTACCTAATAACGGCCAACACCATAGACTCTGATAACACCGTCGGTGTAGCCACTGAACAAAGTGCTTCCATCTGCACTCCAGCTCAAACTTGTGCAGTAGATAACCTAAGGAGGAAAAGAGAAATTCAGCTAACATCATCAAGCAAAGTGCCAAACATCAGAAAGTAGTGCCAAACATCATTCGGTTAGTGTCAACAAGAGGAGAGTTGGTAATTTCAGAGCAAAGCGATGATTTATCAAAAACTAACAAATAACGAAACAGCAACATCCAACACAAGATTGCAAAAGAGCAACCAATCAAAAAAGAAACTAACAAGGATAATTACCTTCGTTTTGTTACCAGTGGAGGCACCCTCAGCAAGATCAGCCTCAGCCTTAAGGTCAACCTTCAACTCCTCAACAACGGTCTTACTTTCCAAATCCCAGATCTTAATAGCACTCTCGGTTGCTGCGCAAAGCCAGTACCTGTTTGGGCTGAAGCAAAGGGCATGGATAATGTTACCAGCATCAAGAGAATACAACTTCTTTCCCTCTGCCAAATCCCACAACAAGATCACACCGTCTTTCCCACCACTGGCACAGAGTGAACCATCAGGGGAGACAGCAACGGTGTTCACATATCCGTTGTGGCCAGCTAGTGTAGCTCTCAATTTGCAGTTTGACAAGTTCCAGACCTTGACAGTCTTGTCCCATGAAGCTGATACAATGGTGGGCTGAAGAGCATTTGGGCTAAACCTGATGCAGCTGACCCACTCTGAGTGAGCATCACTCTCTTGAATCACGTACTTGCACTCACCTAAACATTTAGACAAATTACATCTTTAAGTTGCTCCAAAATATTCTGATAACATCAACTTCATACTCAGAAGTAACTAGACATATAATTCGTTTATGCACGACTGATACACATTTTGACGTTCAATACAATCAATCTGGAAGAACTCAACTATCAATGCTTATGATCAGTGGACTGATAATACTCCAATGGCAGAATTCTAACACAGATTTACCAAAATTTTGAACTCAACTATCAATGCTTATACCCAAATATTTTGATATATCAAAGTAGTAAATACTAGATACATAAGCCTCGATCTTCAATCAATATACTGAAGTAATTAGACATAATTATACACAACAGTTATCCTCAACTATCAATGCTTATGATCTGTGGAAATTGCAGTGTTCTAACATAGATTTACCAAGTTTTCGAATCTTAGAATCTTCTAAAAACATTTGAAGATATACTACAGAGAAGTCAGGGAGCTAATGTAGTAAGTACAAAAAACCCTCAATCTTCAATCCAATATCAAATTCACACACTAGACATAATTCGTTGTGCACAGCTGTTATGAATTTGGACAATTAAACTCAACCATCAATGCTGATGGTCAGTGGACTGGTGGATGTTTCAATAGCAGAATTCCAACATAGATTTACATATGAAGACATACTATAAAGAAGTAGTGAAGCATATAAATCACGAACATATCAGATCAATTGAATAGTTAAGAAAACCATATAAGAGAAAGAAAAGCCCTAACCGAGTGTGTTCCAAAGCCTGATGCTCTTATCACGTGAAGCCGAGACGATCTGACGATTATCAAGCGAGAACGCGACAGAGAGAACATCCTTGGTGTGTCCGACGAATCGGCGAGCGGTAGTACCGGTAGCGAGATCCCAAAGCCTTAGCTCACCATCCCAGCTTCCGGAGAGGGCGAACTGTCCGTCAGACGAAAGCGCGACGTCCTGGACGAAGTGCGAGTGGCCTGTGAGACGACGGCGAGGAACACCGTAGACTCGGTCCTCTCTGGTAAGGTGCCAGAGGATGATGGACTTGTCGCGGGAGGCGGTGACGATCATGTCGCCGTTGTCGATTGGGGCGGCGATGGCGGTGACCATGTCGGTGTGGGCACGCATGGTGCCGCGTAGCACGAGGTGTTCTCCCATGGTTATGGTTGAGGCTTGGTGATCTTGCTCTGTGATTTGCACGGCGGAGGGTGGAAAGAGGGGATTGAGGGAGGTTAGGGGTTTTATATGAAGAAGATGGGTGAAGCTAGGGTTTTGGATGGTGTAGATGGGCCGATTGACGAATACGGGTTTTTTTACTGGCCCGTTTAGATTCTCCCTAATCCAAATGATATAGATACTTTGCAGTTTGCACCCAAAAGAAAATGATATAGAATTAGATACTGGTTAGTTGAAATTTGAAAAATGTTATAGTGTACAGAAAAATCATTAAGATAGTTTGGAGGAATACAAATTATAACTTTGATTCTAGTGAAAATATAATTGTTGAAACTCTGTCTTTTTTCTAAACCTCGTTCCAACGGATAAAAGCCGGCAACACTCTGAAGTCTCGAGTTTGAGAGTATTTTCCTCTTCCTTGTTGATGGAGTGTTTTCTGACTAATTTCCAGGTGTCTCTTCTTGGCTTTCGGGCATGGCTCCCTTTAGATTTTATGCAAAAGCTAAATCCGAAGATAGGGTACTTTAGGAAGGGCAAAAGAGTGTAAAGGTATTCAGCCAGTTAAATCAAGAGAGTACCGATAATGCTCAAGCCATGCTTGTGAGCGGGTCCCAATGGGGTCGACGGCGTACGGGCTTGACCGGGGAAGCGGGAGCGCCAGATTACTCGAGCAGGAACTCTCTAAAGGTTGTTCTAAGACGATCCTTCTGAGAACGGCTTCCGAGTCATCCGAGATTGCCTCCTCGTCCTTTGAATCTAGAGATCTAGCTCGAGTGTGGTGTGATCGTCTCCAGGTTGAAGACCAAGCTCTATACTCATCGTGCTCTCTTGCCCCTTTTCCCAAATTGTGCCCCCCATGAAATGTTGTACTGTTCATTCTTGTATACTCCTTTCTCTTTTAGGTTAAAGTGAGTTTTTGGTTCTTTGTACTGTAATGAGCCTTAGGCCATATTTTGGACCCAACAGCCAACCCCCCAAACCCTTTGGCTTCGCAAAGCGAAGGAAAAGGCTTGGTCAAATGTTGGCATAGTAAGAGACCGCGCTCGTTTAGTTGTTTCACAAGTGCTTTTCCATCTATTTTACTTAATACACACATTTGTTAAGTTGGGGAAACTCAATCAAACGTATACGAGGTGGGGAGCCCCAATCGTCCTTGTTAAATTTGGGGACGAACTTAACAAGATGGGAGCAAAGCCTCGAGAGCTGCTTTGATATTTCGAGAAAGAACCTCAAAAAACGGAGGGAAGCCTGACTGTTGCTTTCCAATTAGATGGTCATTTACATGCTCTTTATATATTGATCTGTATGATGTACTTGTGTTGCTTTCGTTCTTGCTCTTAGTGTAGCTTAAGGATTATGTTCCATACATGCCTCGTGTATTGTCCTAGTTTTTAACTTGCTCTTTGTTTTCCATCCAACTCTATTGCTCGCGGAAAAACGAAGAGAAAAAAAATGCTTTTAGAATCTGTGAAGAGACATACAGGAAAAGGGTGGAGCCCCAACGTTAAGCTTTTTTGAAGGTCGTGGAAAGACCTCGTGAGGAGCTTCTAAACATAACTTTCCACAACTTTAACCGGTATTTGAGAATTTGCATTGTAATGGGCCTTAGGCCATATTACGGACCCAACAATAACAATTCAAATATTTTCGCTTCGATTCCAATGAAAATTATAACTTTAATAAGGACGACGGACGATACACACATTCAAATCCAATAACTTATTTACACAAGTTACAAATTGTACAACACTAAAACTGTATACATAAGTCACAACATTTGTGTGTATGTATCGACTACAATCCTCATCAAAGCTTGAGTATGATAATTTTTTGCAATTTCACATTAGGAGATATACGTTTTTAAAATATTATAAACTTAATTACTTATACAATATTTCTTTTTTTTTGTCTATGTATATGGCTCTCTATAAAAATGTTAAATATATTTTACACAAAATTGTTATTCGGAAATGAACATTACAAATCCCTCATAACAAAAATAAATAACTCTTCAATTAATATAAAATATTATATAAAAAATATAACGACCAATTAGATTACTTTTTATTTTTCTTGAAAAAACTTTATAATAAACCAATACTAATTCCATGATAGACTATCAAATCTATGATTTTATAAAATTGTGATTATAATACTATTAAGTTATATAATATTTTATCTTGTAACCGCTTATAACGTTGTTGAAATTCTTATGTATTTATAGATCGAAGAACATAACATTTGTACTGTTGAAAATGTTATAATTGGCCCCTATACAAACTATCTTTCTACCTCCAAATAAATGTGCATCACATACATTGCTAAACTAATTATAGGCCGTCATTAGCTCAATCCAATAAAATCCCCGTGTTAATTTCGTGTCAGGCCATGGTAGATAGATACACATCAAATCCTACTAAGCTATATACGTTTTGTAGCTTAATGAAATCTAATTGGCTGTAACTCAAGTCAAAGTTGAAATCTTGTGGAGAGCTTCTTCTTCTTCTTCTTCTTCTTCACTATTCATCCCTTTCAACATCCATTCTTCCTTCCTGCACAAATCCTAGTTGGAGCCTTCGAATCCCTAGCTAATTGTTCGTCTTCTCCCACCAAAATCCACACAATCGAACAAGTGGGTCACACACCCACTTGGAATTTGGAAAACCCTTTGCTGTCTTTCACAACAACTTACGGAGTATTTTAATTCCATACAAAAAATACAACTCATCCGCTCACTTACCCTCTCCCTTTCCAATTCCTCATCTTCAATTTGATTTTTCCTTTTTGCTAATCTCGAATATTTGTTCGCCCTAAACTAATCCCGTTTTGCTCCAGTTTCTGTGTTTGACCGTCTTCGTCACTGCTTACTCAGCACAGGGTAATATACTTGGTGGAAAACTTGGAACTTTTCCTCCTTTTTTCTTGGCTTCTTGGTGCTACTGCAGCTTCTTGTTGACGTAAGAAGTCGGTCCCAATTTCTATCTGCTAATTTTTTCTTATCTCCTTTGATTTGATCGGAAATTTGATTTGGATAAGTTAGGTGTCTTTTGATTTGATTGTTTGGTTAAGTTGACTTGATATCTTGGAGTTTGAGCATCTGGGTATTGTGTAGCTGGATCATGATTGGCTTGGTGAGTTGTTTCACGAGATCTTTGTTGGTTGCTTTTGGAAGCTGAAGGGATCTTTCCTTTTCTGGTGTTGTTGTTAATTTTCTATTTGGGGCAATATTTTTTTGAGCTTAGGTTAATGCTTGGTCAAAGGCAATGGAGGTGTTTATGGCCGGATTTCTATTTTCCCAGCTCCAATTGATTTTTGCTTAGTTGAAGTATTAGTATGAAGAACCTTCTGAAGAAGCTTAATGCCATGTCTAATCAAGCTGATTCCGAGGCTTCTAATACTTCATCAAAGGGGAAGAAGATGAATTTCAATTTTGGTTCTCTAGCTCGACAACAAAGCTCATCTGAAAACAGCAAGCCTTTCTCAGCCTTGACAGGCTGGTTTAATTCAGTTACCAACAGGAAAAGTCCTAGCTCTCCCTCATCACCTTCTAGTTCTAAAAGAGCTGAAAGATTTGAGCAAGCTGAATCTACAAGCAGTGGAGTTTTGGAATCTGCTCCATTAGAGGCTGAGGTTCATGCTTGTGAGACCATTGTTGCCAAGGATCCAGTCAAAGATGAGGAGTATCAGATACAGCTGGCTATGGAATTGAGTGCCAAGGAAGATCCTGAGGCGTGTCAGATTGAAGCGGTGAAGCAGATCAGTTTGGGGTCGTATCCCACTGAAAATGATCCAGCTGAAGTTGTTGCTTACAGATACTGGGTAAGCTACAAGTGCATGATTTCACAGAGAAGCTGCATTCAGTTTACTTTTTAATTTACTTTTCCATTCTGCTTTAATTATCATATGGTGTGCAATCAACATATGAGCTAAATTGTGTTTTTTTATTTGGAGTTTGGTAACTTGGTTTCAGAATTGGTCGCTTTATTTGACCATATCATTTGGGTTAAGAAAATTGATATGTAAAACAGCTGGTGCTGAGGGCCAGTCTGTTTTTCGTGTTGAAATCTGCTTAATGTCATGCATTTCTGCTTTTTGTGGATGAGCATTTATCATTTTTGTTTAGTTGTTCCTAAGTGATGTGAACTATATGACCAAGTATGACAATGAGTATTATTAGTATTTATGCAGTTTTTTAATATTAGACTTGACATGTTTCTCTTAAGCCTTTCTAATTTTGTAAATTCATCTATGTTCCCACAGAACTACAGTGCTCTTGGCTATAAGGACAAGATCTTTGATGGATTCTATGATGTCTATGGCGTTATCACTGGATCTAATTCCTCGAAGATGCCTTCTCTTGTTGATTTGCAAGAAATGACAGCATCCCAGGGTGTCAGCTGGGAGGTGATTTTAGTCAACAAGCATGCAGATGCTAATCTGCTCAAACTTGAGCGGAAGGCCTTGGTTTTGGCTAATAATGTGAGGTCAAAATCCATTCTTTCAGTAAGCATTGAGTTGGTGGAAGAGATAGCTAGACTGGTAGCCAATTATATGGGTGGGCCAGTTGGGGATCCAATCAATATGTTGAGAGCATGGAAAAGCCTTACATACAGTCTAAAGACAACTCTTGGAAGCATGGTCTTGCCTCTTGGTTCTTTGACAATTGGATTGGCTCGCCATCGTGCTCTATTGTTTAAGGTACTTTTCAAACATTTTCATGTGCCTGGAAAAACGCTAATTCATTTGGTAACTAAATTATACTGCAAACTGAATCCTGCATTGCATCTGACGCAGTGTGGATTTAAGTAGTGATATGTGAAGATAAACGTGGTAAAATAAATCCTTAATAATGTTACAAGGTTGGAAACTGTTTTGTACATGAGAGATAGAAATTTGGCCTCATGAATTAAGGGTTTGTTTATGCTACAAGATTAGTTAGAAACATCAAGAGTGTTTTTTCGTCCCTGAGATGATGATTTAAGCTTCTCCATTGAAATGCTAACCATTTCAATGAAGACAAGAAGTTGACAGTTCCACGACACATTGTTTATCTAAGCAGGCATTAGCATAGGATAGCAATAGCTGTAAAGGGTTAGTCACAATTCAAAAGTCTTGATGCATAGAGACATAGAGTAAATGACAAAGATAACATATTGTAATTTTTCAAATTAGTACTTCTAACTCTAGGACTTTATCCTAGTATAAATTAGAGTAACTGTACTACCAACTATTAGTAAGTTTGATCTCCAAATTGTCTCCGGTGCAACACTCATCAGAAGTAAATTTTTGATAAGAAATTTGGAAGAAAAAAAATCATAGGTAATCAGTTTAGCACAAACTATTACTTCACATCTAATACTAATGGACGAAGATCTCATGCAAACAGTATATTAAGCACAAAGTCCATCTTAAATAAACTTCCATCTTTCAAAGTCTATTAGAATTCACGTGTAAACTGATTAAGCACAAACTTGAGATATCTTGCGGTATCCTGGTTTTACAGAAAAAAAATCTTTTTATGTTCTCAAGGTAATCATACAACTCTGTTGCTTATTTCTTTTAATTTCATGTGCAAATTTGACACTGCATTTTATAGGATTAAATTTTGTCATAAAAAAATGATTTGTGAATTTTCTTAAAGTTAATGTTTGGTGCAATCTTAAGTATTACAAATTCTATTCAGTTTAGAGCTAGTCCCATATCCTACTCAACCATACCGATTACTAGCATTTTCCTAGAAGGTGTTATGGTATGCCTACATGTGGTAGAATGGAAGGTTTTAGTGTTTCCATTCATTTGTTGTTTTAGCAGTAATGAACTAATCTACTAGTCTTTGGCTATCATTAATTAAGTTATCTTAGGTAATGTATCGGCAGTACATTGTACCATGCGTCATGTAGATGCAAATAACATTTTTTATGTCTGTTATAGGTTCTGGCTGATAGTGTGGGCATCCCATGCCAGTTAGTGAAAGGCCAGCAGTACACTGGCTCTGATGAGGTGGCAATGAATATTGTGAAGTTTGATGCAAGGTAATTACTTAATTTTTCTAGCTTCAAATCCTTTAATCTCACAGAATCATATGTTCCACAGTGCGAGATAACTTCATTCCTTTTTAGACATATTGTGGGCTTGTAATGTATTAAATTACATTTTGAAAAATCTAGGGAATTCATCGTTGACCTGATGGCAGATCCTGGAACGCTAATCCCTTGTGATGGATTGGGAACCCATGTAGAATACGAAGAACCTTTCTCCTCCCCCGGTCCTTTGTCAAGAGACGTTGACTCGTCCACTGCAGGCACATCAAGTAGTGGTGCAATCAGTTCATGTGAAGAACTATCATCTTTTGAGACACTTCAATATAAGAACAGATTCAAAAGGCAGCCTGGAGATGACAGTCAACCTGGGCCTTCTAGTAATGAAGATTCAAAGACTGACTTCATATCTGGTTATCCAACTAAGGTGGAGAGATTACGGGCAAACGAATTTCCACTAAGGGCTACTTATCCTCTTTCACACATGAGATCTCCTTCTTGGACAGAAGGATATAGTCCCCCATCAGTGCAGAAAATGAAAGTGGATGATGTTTCACAAATGGTGATCGATGCTGCCAAAGGGAATCCACAGTTTGCACAGAAGCTTCATGATGCATTGCTTGAAAGTGGAGTTGTTGCTCCGCCTAATTTATTTTCCGACATCCATACTGCGTCTTCAGATGCATCATCAGATGCTAGAGTCCAAGTAGCAGATAGGGAAATAAACAGAAATAAAAATGAATCTAAGTTATCTGAACATAAGGTAGAGCACGTTCGTTACTTGCCTCCTTTGCCTCAACGGGGAGGGTTTTTTAGATCAGCTTCTTTGTTGCAACTTGAGTATCATAAACCCGTTTCGGGAGAAGCAAGTGACAGTTCTGTCTCATCACGCTCCGACGTAACTCCCATGAAATTTGGAAATGTTCCTGTTGCAGCAGCGGCCGCTGCCGCTGCAGCAGCTGTTGTTGCATCATCTGTTGTAGCAGCTGTTGCAAAATCGAGTCCCGACTCGAATATGGAGCTTCCCATGGCCGTTTCTGCTGCTGTTGTAGCAACTACTGCAGCTGTCAATATGCAATATGAGCATCTAGAGGCTTATCAGGCTGCCTTTGAGCACCAAATTGACGGAGAGGAAGAAAGTGTTGGTCAGGATCCTCGAAGTGGTGATAGAAAGGAGGGTGATGGTTTTGGGGCAAACTCAGAGGGTGAAAGAACATCTGACAGATCCATAGGTACCGAGAGTGAAAGATCTGAAGTACCTGCAGATGATGTGTTTGATTGTGAAATAGCATGGGAGGAAATCACATTGGGCGAGCGTATTGGACTTGGTAATTAACTTACATCACTTGAAATTTCTCACTCCAACTTGTAAATGGGTTAGTGTGTTCGCTAAAATCATATTTTATTTTTCCAGGATCTTATGGAGAAGTATACCATGGAGACTGGCACGGAACTGTAAGTATTTCTGGCATACCGACTTCATGCTTTTTGGTTAAGATGCATAAGAAACTTGGATAAATAAGAATGCTCAATTGCTCAAATGGTGGTATTGAGCATATCTCAATATCTGTTCTAAATAATTATCATGAGATTGGACAAATGCAAGATTGTTGGTTGACTTGTCTGAAAAATATACATTTAGGTTAGCCTGTCACTTGGACTGTTAAATAAAATTCTAACAGAAAAGCTGAGTTTGTTTTCTATTCTGTTTTAGGAAGTTTACTGCTGATATTAAGTTTAATGCTGTTTTGCTTCTTTATAATGTCAATGGTCTGCTGTTAAAGCAAGACAATACAATAGAGAAAATAATTTAGTGAGAGTGTGGGACCTCTTATATTTGTTTGTCCTTGAGAAAATTCATCTTTCTATATATAAGCTAAAGGTGCTTTGTCAAAATAGGGTTTGTTCCTTCCTGATCTTGTCCTTTCCTGTTATCCTACTGACTCTTAAATTACAGGAAGTTGCTGTGAAGAGGTTCCTCGACCAAGATTTCTTTGGCGAATCTCTTGAAGAATTCAAGAGTGAGGTACTCATTTTGAGCTTTGAATTTTTATATCCTTTTTGAAATTCTTGATGGATAATAAATTTTTTATTGTTTAGATATCCTTTATCTGAAACAAAAAGGATATTTCTTAAGGCCAGATTGTCATTTTGATATTAGCTCTTAACATATATTTAGGTCCCTTTTTCGTGGACTTGCATTCTCATGCTTATTTCCAGTCCAGGTCTCATTGTAATTTGACTGGATTGAAATTAAATATCATTGATATTTATTAGAGAAGAAGTGTAATAGAAACCAACTAAAATCTACCGAACTTCTAATTTTGAGGGAAAAATGGACCTGATGGATGTTTGAGTTTCCTTTTTTTTTTCTCCTAATACCTTACTACTGTCACTCTTCGATTAACCTTGCAGTCATACCTCTCGTAGTCATATGAGTATTTTCTTACCCAGATTCCAATTTTTTTTGTCATACCCGGTTCAAGAATTGTTTTTAACTACTCGATTTTTATGCACCAGATTCGTATAATGAAGAAGCTAAGGCATCCGAATGTTGTTCTCTTTATGGGAGCTGTAACTCATCCTCCAAATCTTTCAATTGTTACAGAATTCCTTCCGAGGTAAGTAGAAACTTTCGAAGTATATTTAAAATAGTATTGTTATAGTAAAAGGGCACTACGTACGATTGAAGAATCTAAATTCCTTCAATGCTTCTTGTCTCTGTCACAATCCCAAACACGGGGACTAGTGAACACTTGAGCCTTGGAGCTGTTTCTTTTTCATATTGGTTAAGTATGTCAATGTATGTTTGTTTACAGGGAACAGATCTTGTATATCGCTGTTATCATATCATATTTAACACTAATGTTGTTGCTTCGTGCTAGTATTTTAGTTGAAATTTCCAATATAGTTTCAATTTTGCAGGGGCAGTCTATATAGATTAATTCACCGGCCCAATAATCAATTGGATGAACGCAGACGTTTAAGGATGGCCTTTGATGTTGTATGTGAGACTAAAACTTTACCAATCAGAAATATGTATAGATCATGTTTGCTTTCAAATAACTGTTTGGTGACTGAATAATGTAGGCACGAGGAATGAATTATCTCCACAACTGTTCACCAGTAATAGTTCATCGCGATTTGAAGTCACCAAATCTTCTTGTAGACAGAAATTGGGTCGTCAAGGTAAGATTCTCATCATTATACATGCCAAGTTAACGTCATATACCGTTCAACTATTTACCAAACTGACCTTTTTTTCTTTTCGAAACATGCTCAGGTGTGTGATTTTGGTTTATCACGAATGAAGAACAGCACATTTCTTTCTTCAAGGTCAACAGCGGGAACAGTAAGTGATGCATCCAACTATTTTCCTCCTCGTTGCTTTTTGCTTTCAAACATCAAAACCAGAAAAGGGTAAAATATGTTTGTAAGAAGTCATTAGGATATTGCCTTGTTTGGCGAAGTGTTTAGAAACACTTAATTAGTTATAAGTATGTTTATTAGAAAAGCAATGTATGAATTTCGATAAAATGTTCCACATAATTATTTTACCTTTCTATTCACTACACACTGCATATAGACCGAATTTATCTATAACCATTTTAACAAAAAAGTGTGTTTAAACATATTTTCACCAAACACAATCCAAGGCTTATTAAGCTAGTACTAGTAAGACAAATGAAACGTCTTATCTAGCAATTCTTCTTCTTTGACTCCCACAACATAACAATTGTTGCAGGCTGAGTGGATGGCTCCGGAAGTTCTCAGAAATGAACCTGCCAATGAGAAGTACGTCTTATTCTCTGAAACGATCAATTAGAGCTTGAAGACGCTTGATGTAGCATCTAACAAAAATCTGATTGTACAGGTGTGACGTGTATAGCTTTGGGGTGATTCTATGGGAGCTTTGCACTTTGCAACAACCATGGGGTGGAATGAACCCAATGCAAGTCGTGGGCGCGGTTGGATTTCAGCATAGACGTCTAGACATTCCAGATTACATCGATCCTCCTATTGCACAAATTATTCGACAATGTTGTGATACGTAAGCTTTTTTCTACTTATTCTTGACAATCTTCAATTAGATAATGAAAATCAAATTCTTTAATTTTAGTGCTCGTTTTGCTGAATGTTGTAATCATATGCATATCTGAACATATAGGGACCCAAGAGTGAGACCTACATTTGCAGAGATTATGGCAGCACTGAAGCCATTTCAAAAGCCTGTAACTTCTCAAGTGCCTAAACCAAATGCTTCAAGAAGCAACGTTGGCTAAGTCGATGCAGAACAAAAAATAGTCGGTTCTTCGAGGCAAGAATAGAGTTGACGTATCATGGATCAAAGGCATTCGGATACTCGTGTTCATGACATTGTCGTGTTTTTGCTGTTGTTGTCTTGTTCTTGTAGCCAATTCTTGTTGTGCATCTTGCAATTGTTTGTACAATTGTTTTGTTTTTGGCTGTAGTTTTCAACTTTGATATTGCTGTAATTAGCTCAGGAATTTTGTGAATCAAAGCTATGAAAAATTGTAACACTTCCGTGAAAGTCAAAACAAGTTGGCAAACACTTGTGAATATTTTTGCAAACTTTTCTTCCCACTTAGACAAGGCATAAACTCTTTTAACTTTTGGTAAATGGAGGAAACCTAATTCCTTAATTTCAACGATTTAAATTCTTGTGTTTCGTATTTAGGGGATTAAAAAAATTGTTTGGTTAAATTTTACCATACATAAACTAAAATGGAGCGCCCAGCTAGAATTCAAATCTCGAAAAGGTGATTTTATATAAGAAAAATTCAACCAAATATAAATATTTATTCTTACTTGAGAATGTATTTAATCTATTTGAGATTTTCTAAAGGGTTTTGATCTTTAAACCGTTTTTTTAAGCCAAAGTTTAAAACGCTACGTCGTCGCTAAAAAATCTAGCTCATACAAGTGATCCGTTTCTAAATTATGAGAATTGAACCGCTAACCCAATAAGTATTAAGACTTGGATTTGGTGGAATAACAAATTATTAACGTGTGCATCACAAAATATTGTGTGTATGAGTTATAACGTGTGTGCATTAATTATAGCGTTTGTGTACAACATCCTCAATCCTCATCTAAGGATTCATCCTCACGAGATCTTTTCCCAAACATATATACATGTGCTGAAGAGATCTTTTCCCAAACATATATACATGCACATGTAATTGCAATCTCATATAAATTGTAACTTATTACCAACTTGTATAAATGTATCAATCTAAATCCTCTCTCCTTCTCAATCAACATATACAAAATTGAACTTTTCACAATACACACAGAAAACATAGTAACTAGTCACACTCAGAAATGGCCTCCCTCACCACCTCTATAATCTCGGCCATACTAGGCCGATCTTTTGGGTTCTTGCAAATGCACCTATCTGCAAGCTTAGCCACCATAATAGCAGAGCTTCTCGAGTATTGATTCCTGAGCCTGAAATCTATAATCATGTAGAATCTTTTCCCATCTGCAGGAAACTGTTTGACCCATTCTAGAAGCTTCTGCTCTGCAGCGGGCCGGTTCCTGTCCAAGACTCGTCTTCCTGTAATGATCTCGTATAGCACTACTCCGTAGCTGTAGATGTCGCTTTTTAGGTGGAGATGGCCTGTGTCCACGTATTCTGGTGCTGCGTATCCGTATGTTCCTACTGGCTGAAGAGTGGAAATGTTGGTGAGGTTTAATGCATGATATATGTTCTTTTGAAAACACACAAATGCTGCTAATATATGTTGTGTTTTTGTTTATATTCATGTGCTTTCATCATTCATTAGGCATTTAGGCATTAGCTACTTAGCCTTGTTTGGCAAACACTTCATAGAGACTTTATTGCTTATATAAAAAAAACACTGACCTATATGAAATGTTTGTTTCTCACCAAACAAACTTTATACTACTCTACTTTTCATCTTCTTTTCAGCAATGAAGTCTTTATATTCCCTTTTTGCAAACATCCCTTAGTGGCGATTGATGAATGCATTAAAAATTGACTTATGATTGAAGTTCTGTTTTTTTTTAAGATTCCAGTGCTTTCATCATTAGTATCACTAAACAAAGTGAGCACCAAGGAGTGAAGGAGGCTCATAAGAGATGAGAGAATATAAATTAGATTCAAGCACGTTTCATGTGTAACAAGAGACGAGAAGCTTACTGCAGTTGAGACATGTGATCGGCCCCCAGTTGGTCCTTCTCGTGCAAGCCCAAAATCCGATAGCTTGGCGCTGAAGTTCTCATCCAAAAGCACGTTTGAGGACTTAAAGTCTCGGAATATAATCTGCTCAAAATGAGAAAAATGCAACCATAATCAATGCCAAAAAATGCAGGATTTCCTATCTAAAATATGCTTTAACACAAGGCATCAACTCAAACTTGTTCATGGAATAAGAACGTACCGGCACTTCTATTCCCTCATGAAGATAGGCTAAACCTTCAGCTGCTCCCAACATTATCTGCAACCGGGTTTTCCAAGGAAGCGCAGGCAAGCGGTTATCAAAGAGGTGATTCTCTAAGCTTTTATGCACCATGTACTCGTATACCAAGAGTCTCTGGATACCTCGCTCTCCATCTACAGAACAGTATCCTAACAACTTGACAAGATTTTTATGTTCAACAACACCAAGAAAATGAACTTCTGCAAGCCACTCTTTATGACCCTGCAAAACAAAGGCTAAGAATTAATGAATGACAAAGAAAAATCTTGGAAGCTATGAAACTAAGCACATTGTTGTGCCTTCATGTCACTTATTAGAACTTAGAAACCCTGATGTAGCATCTCATGTTAAATCCACACAGTCAAGAGAAGCTAGACATTCACACAGCCAAAGTGCAACATACAAAAAAACAAGCTTGTAGTGATCACATTTCACAAGCATAAACTGTATTTGGAATAACCTAACACAAGAAATACTACTCCACATCAAATTAGCAATCAACTTCATTAAAAAAAACATAAATTCCTGATTTTTAACAATTGATAGATAAAGTGTCATTCTTTTGCCAAAAAATGTCCAATTTTTTGCAAGTGGAATATGATAATCATCTTCTAAATCATCAAAATTCCAATAAACAAAAAATAAAAGATTATATACCTGCCAACCATTCTTGTTAAGCCTTTTAATTGCAGCAAAAATGGGATTTCCTCTTCCTTCAGCAGGCTTAATTGTGCCTTTATAAACACTCCCAAACCCTCCTTGCCCAATCTTCAACAGCTTGTTGAAATTATTGGTAGCTTCTCTGAGTTCATCCAGAGTAAAATCCCTCAAACTCTGATGCTTCTCCCTGTATAATTCAGGAATTGTCCTGGATGAAGAAACTGAGTTTGCTGATTTAGCCTGTCTCTGTGGTGACAAATTTGAAATATTCCGATTCCTCAGCTCTGGAGCAGACTCAGCCTTTTTGTGCTTCTCCTTCTTCTTGAAATTGGAGAAGCAGTTCATCTTTGAGAGGCGCTGCAGCAGTTTCTTCACAGGATTAGCCGTTTCAGCTCAAAATGGAAGCTAGGGTTAGTAAATTGAAGGAAGATAACGAAACCCAGATCAGATAACGAGGTTTTAATGGCGATTGAAAGAGGGGTTTTGTTTGTTTGAACGCGTGAAGTGTGAACAGATGGACAATTCAAAGGGGAGGGAGTTCGACAGTTCGTATTACTATGTGTTTCACAGCAACAAAAAAAGGCGTAATCTTTTTCACTTTACAGAGAATTTGGCTATGGAGCCCGCTGAATTGAGTTGTGAATTGCGGAGAAGAGAAGAGAAGAAAAAGGGAAATTTACAATTGAGATGACATTCTGTTTGTTTGTTGAAGTAGAGTACAAAAATGAGAAGAATTTGCAGTATGAAACTGAGAGGGTTTTGATTTCATGAAATCCAGAATGACGTTAGTGATAATTTGGTGTACGTCACTGCATTTGTATACATTTCTTTTCATTTTGGTCATCTTTTTAGTTCTTGGTCAAACAAGTGATGCCATTTTGCCGAAATTTTTGGATATGGGTTTTGATTTAATGCGAAACCAATTGAGAAGCTAGATTTAGTCGAATTATCAGTGTGAGTAATATTGATGAATAAAATAGTTAAAAGTATGATGTATATTTTCACGTGAGTTTAACTAGAAGTTTATTTTTTTGTCGTCCACCGGAAATTAGTCTATTCAATTTCGTTACAGTTACATTTATCGAAAAATTGATTGACTAGTTGACTACTTTTATTTTGTTGTTTACTTAATATTTTCATTTTTTTTGTTATTTAGTGTTTTTTTTACTTTAGACGATATCAAGAAAATTGTTTTTTTTTATAATTTGGTTTTTCATTCAATAATAAATTGAATATTTCCTTTTTCAAAAAAATAGTATCATATACTCATCTTGCAAATACTAAAACTTGCTTACACATTTGACATATGTCACCATTTTAAAATAAAAATTGATTAAAGCCTTGCAATCACATCATAAATCATTATAAACAATTCTAGCGGAAATGAGGGTTAGAAAAAATTGTGGACGATACATATATAGATTATGGCATATGCATACAAACGTAGTAGACGATGCACATATTGTGTGCTTGCTTCGTAGATTTTGTAGATTGCCGATAATGTGTGCATCGTCTATAAAACTTGATCGTAAAAAATATATGCATTATCTATAATGTTTGTGTATATTATTTGCAGTTCCCTCTAAACCCATTATAATGAGATTGTTTTTAAACCATTATAGATAGATGGTTCTCGACAATGTGAAAATTCAAGACCATTAGATTTAAGCTCATAGATTATAAATCAGCTACCACGTACTTGATCGAACGTTCAAAACGTTACCACGTACTATTATTATTGTGTATGAGTCTTACAAAACACGGTAAACCGTATAAATACTTCTCTTTTCGGCCTATAATATAGTGTCCATTTTATTTTGTGAAACTATTCATAATTTAAGAGAATTTTTTGATTTTTGTCCAATATAATAGAAGACGTAATAATGTGATCGATCATATTTAATTCATCATAATGAATACTTTAAATCAAAATTTTATAAATTTTACCAAGATGTAATTTGAGATATTAACGATATAAAATATGCATCGATAAATGTGTCTAATCAAAAGGTGAACACTAATCACACTATATTATGAGACGGAGGAGTGTAAGGGAATGATTCATGAATAATACTCCCTCCGTCCCATAATATAATGCATGTTTTTCTTATTTGGCGTCCCAAAATGTTATGCATGTTTCCATTTATATCTTTCGTTTTATTATCCACATCAAATCACTTTCCTAAAAATCCACACCCAACTACCTTCTCTCTCCTTCCTTTTTACATCAATTTCCACACATAATCACGTTTTATTTTCTCTCCCCTACATAAAAAACCACACTCACTCACAATCTCTCTCTCTTTCACCTTTTATTTCTCACTTCCTTAATTTTCCTTGAAAAACGCAAACAGACACTTAATATTGGGACCGAGGGAGTAGTACATAGAAATATGGACCAGTTTTTGGGTAAATACCCCAAAACTGTAATGTTTTTTAAGTTTTTGCATCACTTTTTTAAGTTATATGGAAATACCCCTTTGCTGACGTGACATTATAACAGAGTTGTCAACAAAATTTGTAACAGAGCTGTCAACAAATTTTTTAACAGAGTTGTCAACAAATTTTTTAAAAGAGTTGTCAACACCAATAATAACCCTTTGCTGACATGGAAATTATAAAAGAGTTGACAGCAAAATTTGTCAACAGAATTTTTAACAGAGCTGTCAACAAAATTTTTAACAGAGCTGTCAACAAGAATTTTAACAGAGTTGTCAACAAGAATAATAAGTTGTCAACACGACTAAATAAGTTGTCAACCCAACTAAATAAATTGTTTACACGACTAATAAACAGTCAACAACATACAACACGAGTAATATTACAAAATTGTCAACACTTTACAAAACTTGTCAACACCACTAAATTACATTGTCAAAAAAATATAAAGCAAATATAGATGGCAGAAGATTATGATTACACATCTAATTTATCAGCTCATGTTGGGTCTTAATCATCAACTGATGCACTGCTGTTGCAACCTCTTCTGCTGAACTTAGCTTGCTCTCTTCTTCTACCTACATAAGCTTAACCAAATCAGTTTCAGAATGTTGTTTCCACAAAATTAAAACACAAATCTGTCAAATATCAGCAAACAAATAACAGTCCAAATCATCATACTGAAATTTCACCATCCAATGGATCACTGATATCAGTGATTCTCCATCGTGTAACAGACTTGAGATATATGAGACGAAAGACTACATCCAATACAGGTATGCCAAGAAGAAAATAAACAATAATTAAACAATTTGACACCACAATCCAAAAAATAAGGTTACTGTTCTCCATATCAAGCTGCCGCTGAATATTGCCTGCAAGATTGAGCAAATAATATATTATGAGCTGATAAAGGAGAACAAAATTACAATTTGGGCAAATGACTAATAACAATCGGAACTTACAGTGCTGAACTTGGATTGCTCTCATCTTCTACCGTCACCGCTACCGCCGTCAACGACGGGATCTTTTCCGTTATGAACACCATAGCTGACCACGTTGGGAGTAGAGAGACCTTCCATCGCTAGATCTGAGTGTCTGATTCAGATTTGATCAATTGGGGACTCGATTTGCTTTTCCGTGCATTTCGATTTCGTTTTCGTCGACAACTTGACGCCAATGGATCTGATGAGGTCCGAGAAGATGACCTTTATGCAGTTGATTATTCCAGTCGAGTCCTCTCACCGTGTTGTCTCGTATCTCGGAGAGCTTGACCTCATTCAATTCCGCGATGTAAGCCTTTCTCTCTCTACATCCTGACTCCGATTCGAATCCGCTGGTGTTCTTCGAGTGGGGACCGTCTTTCATCACCAGATCTAGGGTTTCGCCTTCGAAAATGACATCGTGACGGAGAGTAGCTGACGGAGGCAAAGTTGTGCGACCTTCGCGAGAAGATGTCGGACGGAGAGGATTCGATTTCCATCGGGTGTTGGCCGGAGAGAATGAAACGAGGGATTTTGGAAAGAGAGTTGGAGCTTGACGGTGAAGAGTGTGAAGGATGTAATGAAGATGATAAGATCTGAAAGTGACAAATAGAAAACGCGTGTTTATCAGATAGGGTATTTTATTAATGTTTAGTTAAGGAGTGTAGTTGTTACAAGTATAGTGCCCAATAGGGCATTGGGCAGAAATTCTTCATATTTATGGACCTCTTATAATAAAATTCACTGTGTACTGTTGGTTATATAATTCGTGGGAGGTCCCAATATTGGACTCAGATCTATTCTTGTGACTTATTCATGACGTTGACTTGTACATAGTTGAGGAATCACCTTTAATTTCTTTCTTGTATATGTGGTTTATCAACGTTTGGTAGGTTATACTCCGTATATGATTATTCATCGAAGAATAGGTGAATAGGTGAATAGGTGAATAGGTGAATGATTCAACGACTATCGATTAGTACATACAAGTATTTATACACGAGCGAATTTTAGTTTGTATGAGTATATGAATTCCGTACGGATGTACATATCTTGCTTTACTTATGTATGTGCAGTTGTGCACAAATTCGTATGTGAGGATTAATTGTACTCGAGTCTTTTTCTAAGTCTAAACCTAAATAGTACTAGGTCCATTATTCTGGAAATTGTTGGAGCCGGTTCTCGATGGGCTCGCGAAACCTGAAGAGAACCGAGTTAGGTCCAGAAGACGCGACTAAGGACGGCCATTAAAGTCAGCCTAGAAGAACGAAAGCGGCCCATAAGCATACGAAGCCCAAAAAGGGGATCCGACGAGATCAAGTATTGGAGGGGCAAAATGGTAATTGACTCGCGTGGGCCCCTGGCGAGAGTGTAAGAACGTAACCGAATGGAGAGAGAAGGACATGGGCATCATTTACCGGAAATATTCTCTTTTCTTCTTCCTCTCGAGAGCTAAAAACACAGAGGCTATCCGGAGCTTCAATCTTCCTAAACGACCTTCTCCTTGAGGCGTTTGGACGATCAACACTTGGATTATGACTCTCGGTGTTGTAATCGAGCTTTTGATGTTGGAATGAGTGATTTCTGAAGTTATTTGGGCGTTTGTAGCAAAGAGCTTACTAAGCTACAAATGGTGTTTTGAGTTCTTCTTTTCATTGGCTTTCTTCTCCCTATTCTCTCTTGCTTTTGTGTCAAATTGCATTGTCTTTGATTGCTTATTTGCACATTTGCTGACTCGGGCGTCGGAGAGCCAAATCCGGAGCCACCCCCTTCTGGTTTGGTTGCGCAGGTACCTCAGGGCTCAAGAACAAGGTTGGTTCTTAGGGAGAAGATGACGAAAGGCTGAGTTTGATCGAGTGAAGTACAAAATACAAGTTGTTTGTCCAGAATTGCAGAAGAGGTCCTCGGCATTCCTTCGAAGATTTGACTCCCTGTGCCTCGCGAGGTGTTGTGTCGCGAGATTACAATTTCTGGGATCCAACACTGGCGCCAACCGTGGGGACCTCCTCGCGCAAGTAAGGCTTACTACAAAGTTCCGCGTGTTTTTGATATTTAGCCGACAAACTGAGGATGAATACTGGTGGTGAGGGAAGTGGTGCCGTTAACAACACCCCTCTCCAAACGAGAACGCAGCAAGAGGTAAACAACTTGCGGGCACCCCTTCCACGCGTAGACGAAGAAGAGATTGTTCTGGTAGGACCCGCGCTGGTTCAGTATCGCGCATTCCTTCAGGCGTTGGGACAAAACACGGGCGGGGGTCAAAACCAGGAGCAACCAAGGGCTGAGGCCCGCAAGCAAGAGCAGAATCAGGGTAATCGGGAGCGGCCTGTCGCAGAGGAGAGTGCTGAGCACATACCCGACGACAGGATCTCAGTATCGCGTAGACCCGGGGTCGAAAGACGCGAGAGGGCTAGTCACCCTAGTAGGTTTGATTTGAATCAAGCTCCCGCGAGCTACATAGAGAACCAATCTAACAGGGGAAGAACCGAGATGAGGGGGTATGGGATTCGAGCCGAGCGAGGACCTTCTCGCTACCAGTATGAGGGGGAACCTTATTACAACCAGGCAGCCTATCCACGACAGGCTTACGAGGCCTATCCATCCGTTAATCCGTCAGCCTTGTTCGGCCCGACTGCTTTCGCGGACCACATAGTCAGGTCAGTTCCTCTACCTGATTTCAGATTCCCTGTTATCAAAGAATACAACGGCAAAGAAGATCCCAGCGAGCACCTGGCCCGCTACAAATATGCTATGCTCGCGAGGTGCCCTGATGAAGCCACAATGTGTAAAGGCTTCCCAGGTACCCTCGCGGGTCCCGCCATGACCTGGATGCTTAACCAACCGTCAGGGAGTATCCATTCTTTCGCTGATCTAGAAAGGAGTTTCTTATTGCACTTTGGGTCCTCAAAGAAAAGAAAGGTGACTATGCAAGAAGTAGTGGGTGTAAAACAAGGACCAAACGGGTCGCTAGAGGGTTATGTCAAGAGGTTCTCAGAAAAGATCTTAGAGGCCGAAGATTTTCATGACAAAACTGCTCGGGTCGCATTCCTGGACGGTCTCATAGATGGAAGCTCCTTCAAGCAATACTTATACCGCAAGAAAGATTTAGATTACCAGGGCATGCTCGAGAGAGCGTATACAGAAATTAATGTGGAAGCACACTCAGGTTCCGCGTCGAAAGGAAACAATCAGAATAAGTCTGCTCAGGGTCAAAAGAAAGACAACCAGAACTGGGGTAACAAGCGCCATCAGGGTAATCAGGGAAAGGAACAGAGCGACTCGCAAGCGCCCGGTTTACAGATTCAAGATCAGGGTCAGAAACAGTTCAGGGGCCAGAATCACGATCAGAATCAGTTTCACTCATAGAATTTCGTAGCCGAACAGGATAACCGTCGCGAGGGTCAAAGGGGGGGGGGGGGCGATCGCGGCCGTGGTCACAACGCGCCAGCAATGTGGTGTGAGTACCACAGAGTGGATACTCACCCTACAAAAGAATGCAGGTTGCGACCTCACCATCCGAGAGAACATGAAGTCTTGACTGCTCAAAGAGGGAATGGTGACAGGGGTCGCAGCAATCCAAGAGGGGGGGGGGGGGGGGGGGGCAAGAGGTAGAAATCAGAATGAAGTAAGGCAACAAACCCCCGCGAGGAATGACCAGAATCAGGGTCCCAATCGCCACCCAAACCAGAACTTTCCTCGCCTGGATGACCATGTAGGAACAATCGCAGGCCGCCATGAACCCGTTCCCCTCGGCAAGCGAGAGCAAAGGCTCATAAACAACGCACCCAAGCCTCAGGGAAAACCAGTTTATAGCATCGCGAGACCGCAATCTGAGCCTTACACACTTGTCTTCAGCGACAAGGAGGTAGATACCTGGGCCGTCGAGGCCGCTGACCCGCTAGTCATTCATGCTCAAATCGGAACCAAACTTGTGAAAAGAATTCTTGTCGACACGGGGAGCTTGGCCGATATACTATACTGGGACGCATTCGAGAAAATGGGCATTGATCAGTCTACGCTCAGGCCTACTAAAACCACGCTAGTAGGCTTCGCGGGTGACAGAGTGAAGGCCCTGGGCGTTGTCACCCTAGATCTCATCCTGGGTGAGGAAATTGGGTCAAGAAGATCAGAAAAGATAGACTTTGTGGTAATCCCGATTACATCCTCCTACAACGCGATACTGGGACGCGAGACTCTGTGCAAGTTCGAAGCAGTCATGTCAATCTGTCACTTTTGCCTTAAGTTCCCAACGTCGTCCGGAGTAGGAGTCGCGAGGGGAAACAAAGAGGAGAGCCGCACCTGCTACGCATCATCCGAAAAGGGCAGCACCAAGGCCTTGTTCGCCAACCAGTTATTTATTCCCGGGTTGCCTCACGTGATTGGGGAAGCCGAGTTGGAGGTACGTGCCTCTCCGAGGTCGTGAGATACTGGGGAAGAAGAAGAGGGGCACAAACCACATTTTGATGGGTTTGAAAAGCAGACGATCACTCCATTCCTCAACAAAGAGGAGAAGCTCTATGTAGGAGGAAGACTGGACCAGAAAGTTGTGCAAGACATTGAGACCTTACTCGCCCGCTCCCGGGATGTATTCGCGTGGATGCCAAAAGATTTGAAGGGAATTCCTGCGAGCGTAATGACTCACTCCCTGAACATCAGTCCAGAGATTAAACCGCGTAGGCAGAAAAAGCGAAAGCAAGCAGGACCAAAGAACGCGGCCGCTGCTGTTGAACTCGCGAAGTTGTTAAAAGCAGGGTTTGTTAAGCCAGTACAATACCCGACGTGGTTGTCAAATGTAGTAATGGTGGAGAAAAATCCTAAAGGGACAGGAAAATGGCGCATGTGCGTAGATTTCACTAGTCTCAATAAGGCATGCCCCAAAGACAGCTACCCGTTACCTTCTATCGACCAGTTAGTGGACTCCACCGCAGGTCACGAAGCTCTGAGTTTTCTGGACGCGTACTCGGGGTACAACCAGGTCATGATGAATCCAGCCGACTCGGGGCACACGGATTTTATAACAGACAAGGGAACCTTCTGCTATAAGGTAATGTCATTTGGTTTGAAGAACGCGGGAGCCACATTCCAGAGGCTAGTGGACATGATCTTTAGCGAGCAAAGGGGTGACACCGTGGAAGCCTATGTTGATGATATAGTAGTTAAGAGCAAGAAGCAGGCAGATCACGCTCGCGACCTGACAGAAGTTTTTGAGACTCTGAGAAAGTACGGGATGAGCCTTAATCCCGAGAAATGTGTCTTCGGAGTCACCGAAGGCAAATTCCTGGGATTTCAGATCAGCGCACGCGGCGTCGAGGTCAATCCGGACAAGGTCCAAGCTGTAATAGATCTACAACCGCCAAGATCCATTCACGACGTCCAAAGGTTTGTAGGGAAGATTAACTACCTCGGGAGGTTTTGTGCCAAGCTCGCGGAACGTAACCTCCCTTTCTTTGACATATTGAGGAAACCGAAAAGCTTCGAATGGACTGAGGAGTGCGAAAGGGCGTTTATAAGTCTCAAAGAGCATCTGGCCAAACTCCCAACACTTGTGTCACCAGTGCCTGGTGAAGGCTTACAACTGTACCTCGCGGCAGGTACGCGTGCTGTTAACGCAGTATTGGTAAGGGAACAGCAGGTCCCTGTCTATTTCGTCAGTAAAGCACTCCTGTTGGTCGAGACCAGATATTCACCCGTTGAGAAAGCAGTACTCGCGTTGATAACAGCCGCTCGCAAGCTCCGACCTTATTTCCACGCTCACCCCATCGAGGTGTTGACAGATTTACCACTCCCATCTTTCATGAGTAAACCAACAACCTCCGGAAGGCTCGCAAGGTGGGTGATTGAGATGAACGAATTTGACGTAGTCTATAGACCGCGACCCACCATCAAAGCGCAAGCTTTGGCTGATTTCATTGTTGAGACTAGTTTCAGAGAGTTAGAAAGAAATGATATAGCTCCAGAGGATCCCGCGTGGGTTATGCACATTGACGGGGCAGTAAATGTAAATGGTTGCGGGGCGGGGGTCGTCTTGACATCCCCAGCCGGGGACAAGGTCGACCACGCGATCACATTAAAATTCAAAGCCACTAATAACGAAGCAGAATATGAAGCGCTCATCGCAGGATTGGAAATTGCGATCCACGCGAGCATTCACGTGGTGAAGTGTCTTTGCGACTCTCAGATTGTTGTGAATCAGATTAAGGGGACCTATGAAGCTCGGACAGGCAATCTCCCCAGATATCACGCAAGGGCTACTACCTTGATTTCATTATTCAGGCATTTTGATATTGAAGCAATCTCGAGGGAGGAGAACATGTGAGCCGATGAGCTCGCGAAGCGAGGTTCCCAGGCTCAGTACTCGAACATGGAACATCTCGATGGGAATTCTACTGTCATTTTCAAGGATGGAAAGAGCCAATAATTCTGGTTGGTAAAGTCTGAGAGAGCTGTTAGTAATCAGGTGGAGCTGATGGAAATAGACGAGCCAATCAGTGACTGACGCACCCCTATAATTCAATATCTTGCAAACGGAGCCGGACCCTCGGATCCAAAAGAAATGAGAAAACTTGTCTCTATGGCTGCGTGTTTCTACATGTGTCGCGGGAGACTCTACAAAAGAGGGTATGGGCCACACGAGCTCAGGTGTTTGTCAAAGAGAGACAGTGACGTGCTTATAAGAGAGCTGCACGCGGGGTTGTGCGGAACCCATGCAGGTTGGAGACCTATGGTCTACAAAGCATTAAGACAAGGGAGCTTCTGGCCCACCATGAAACAAGACGCACAACGCGAGTCACAGAACTATAAGCCGTGTCAGTATTTTGCTCCAGCTTCCCATCAACCAGGTGTAGAGCTACAGATAATGTCTAGCCCCTGTCCCTTCGCGATGTGGGGGCTAGATCTGTTAGGACCTTTCAAGCCAAAAGCACCAGGTCAACTGGAGTACATCATTGTAGCAGTTGATTATTTCACCAAATGGATCGAAGCCGAGGCTCTCGCGAGTACTACCGTCCCGGCAGTTAAAAGGTTCTTGTGGAAGAATATCATATGCAGATACGGCCTCCCTCACGAGATCGTAACCGACAGAGGACCACAATTCAATTCGCCACAGCTACTCGCGTGGTGTAGTGACACGGGGATCGCCTTAAGAATCGCGTCAGTCGCTCATCCGCATTGCAATGGCCAAGTAGAGGCTGTGAACAAAAGTATTGTCATGGACCTGAAAAGGCGGCTAGAAGGCTCCAAAGACAAGTGGGCCAAAGTATTACCTCTGGTACTCTGGGCAAACAGAACCACAGTAAAGAAAGCAACCGGGGAAACACCTTTTGCTCTCGCTTATGGAATAGAAGCCACAGTGCCAGTCGAGTTCATTGTGCCCACATATCGCATCATTCAGTATAACCCGATCGACAATGATGAAAAAATGCAGCTAGAGTTGCAGATGCGGGAAGAAACTCGCAACCTGGCTACTATCAGAGCAACCAATCACAAAGCCAGCGTCGCGAAATATTATAACAAGCACGTTAAGATAAGGGGATTCGCCAAAGGAGACCTCGTGCTCCGCAAGACAGAAGGAGGAAAGCTCGACCCCAACTGGGAAGGACCCTACATTATAGATCGCGAAGTCGCACCCGGGGCATATCGTCTCAAGGATCACTCCGGGAATCACATTGCCAACTCTTGGAACGTGATGCGACTTCGTCGCTTCTATGCCTAGTCCTCCCACAAAACCCAGGTACGCTTAGCAAATTTTAGCAGAATTTTTTCTTATCCCTGATCACAATTCTTATCACCTCAAGACACTAAAACAGTCGATCACTATGGCATGATAAGTACAGGTTGTGGAACCAGCAATTCGTTAGCACGCGAGTCTGGGTTACCAGAGAATAAGTATCACAGCCTGGTCGACCAATGCTCGTCTACCTAAAAAGGTAGCGCTTCAACTCAAAAGACAAAAAGTCGTCAAGTCCGCTTCACTGGGTTGGGCTAAAAAACCCCTCAGGTCGCGTGTCCAGCTTCCAAGTTTGAGCTAAAAAACTCTCCTTGGTCGCGAAAGCATGGACGGGTTTACGCCAACGAGCTCACCCGCCATGAGTCCGCTTCACTGGGCTGGGCTAAAAAACTCCCCCAGGTCACGTGTCCAACTTCCAAGGTTGAGCTAAAAAACTCTCCTTGGTCGCGAAAGCATGGACGGGTTTACGCCAACGAGCTCACCCGCCATGAGTCCGCTTCACTGGGCTGGGCTAAAAAAAAACCCCAGGTCGCGTGTCCAGCTTCCAAGGTTGAGCTAAAAAACTCTCCTTAGTCGCGAAAGCATGGACGGGTTTACGCCAACGAGCTCACCCGCCATGAGCCCGCTTCACTGGGCTGGGCTAAAAAACCCCCCCAGGTCGCGTGTCCAGCTTCCAAGGTTGAGCTAAAAAACTCTCCTTGGTCGCGAAAGCATGGACGGGTTTACGCCAACGAGCTCACCCGCCATGAGTCCGCTTCACTGGGTTGGGCTAACCCCCCCCCCAGGTCGCGTGTCCAGCTTCCAAGGTTGAGTTAAAAAACTCTCCTTGGTCGCGAAAGCATGGACGGGTTTACGCCAACGAGCTCACCCGCCATGAGTCCGCTTCACTGGGCTGGGCTAAAAAAAAAACCCCAGGTCGCGTGTCCAGTTTCCAAGGTTGGGCTAAAAAACTCTCATTGGTCGCGAAAGCATGGACGGGTTTACGCCAACAAGCTCACCCGCCATGAGTCCGCTTCACTGGGCTGGGCTAAAAAACCCCCCCAGGTCGCGAAAAGACGTGAACGCTGGGCTGGTGCACACACACCAACCCACGTAGTGAGATAAAAGCGATAAGGGGAGGCGAAAAGTCCCACTTTCCTCGCAAAGGCAGTTTGCTGGGCTGAGAAGCAAGGGCCTTCACCCAGCAAACTCCATTCACATCATGACTCACGCGTCCTTTAAAAGTTTTTAACTATCTATAGAATAACTAAAAGCCTCTCTACATGTGCAGTGCTTAATGTCCTCCGCAATGAACCTAAAGGAGGCTCACATCGCGAAAGATATTCAAAAATGGCGACCACTTCATACCCAGATCATCTCTACGAAATCAAGAAGTTTTCTACAACAACCATGCAGAAGAAAAACTCAAGGGATGTCCTGAGGCTTCGCGACTATAAGAGCTCAGGACAACCCTCGCGAATATCAAAAGCAACAAAGAGCTAAAGCGCGAAGCCCTGTCACAGGCTAGAGCAAACGTAGTGACCAGGTAAGTAGACGGAAAGTAAAAACCCCTCAGTTACACAGATAATATTTGTAACCTAATCATGCGTACATGGCTCTCTCGTTGCCTTACAGGACTCGCGTGGAAAGTTCGTGTGATAGCTAACAGGAGGATGGTTTGCAATGTTTTATGATTGTTTCGCAAAAACTTATGTAACACCGTCAGTTTCATCTTTTATTATATAAGAGGGATCGTAGTTATGAAACGCTTATCTCTTACGTTTTATTTTTCGCAAAATTACTGCACTTTTCCGAAACACAAAAAGAGGGGAATGAGGCGAGATAAGTGTGAACAAAACAAGCAGACGGATAAATAAAACCCAAAATAGAAAGCACAAGAGCATATAGCTCGCGACCACCATGGCCGCATTAAAAAGTATAATTACATAAGAGCCTAATCTCGCAACAGTTGCACCAAAAACATATATTGTTTGAAAGACCACCAGGCCATGAGTCAGAAAGTTTGAAACACAAGACAAGAGCAGAAATAATAAACATCACTTTGCGACAGTCTCAGGAGCAGTCTCGGTATCCCCTACGCGATCCGCCTCCAAGTCTACAACGACGTCCTGAACGTCAACCACCCGCGAGCCTGACCCCCCCCCCCCGCCTGATCTAAGCATGAACGCTTCAGGAAGGGTTGAATGGTGTCGAGAAGAGCATCGGGCGCGAATACCTTTCTCTTACGAGGAGAGAGGGCCGGAGATGGAGGACTCGGCAACGCGTGAGGAGCAGATTCCAAGCTTTTGGGCGGGGGCGGAGTGGCCATCTTCGGAAGAGGAGGCTTGGGCACTTGGTTCTCCTTACCTTTAACGATACATTTCTTAGGCGCAAGATGAGTTACACCCCAAGCCTCGAGTGGAGCATCCCCGTCATCAATAAAGGTTCCCGGCACCGGGGGCTCATACTTAGGAAGGTCGGTGGAAAAAACACATAGGTCTTGAGCACTGAAGGGGAAATCTTTGACTTTATACTTCCGCATTTGAACCTTCACCATGCAAAGGAGAAGCGTATTGACAACATTCTTGTAGAAGTCCACGCGAGCGCGTTGACGGTAACCGCCGCAATACTCTTCCACGACCATATTTCTCTCATAAGCAATTCTCTCGGACATCGTCGCGTGAAGTTTCTCATTTTCTTGTCTAAGGTCGTTCACTTGCATGTTATATTCAGTGACGATGTTGACGTGGGTGGACCTCTCATACGCAAGTTGTGCCTCCAGCTCTTTATCTTTGCGTCCTTAGATTCCAATAGTGCATTAGCCTTCGAAAGCTCCACCTCCAAAGCTTTCTTTTCTCCCATAAGACGAGACTTAGCCGCTCTATTAGCATCGTGGATCGACTGGTCCTCCTCCATCAACTCTTTGAGTTTATCCTCAGCCGCGAGCACCCTCCGACTTGCGCTCGCAATAATACTCATCCCCTGCAAAACGACCAACTCCAAGGTTAAAAAGACCCCAAGGAAACAAGAAGTAAATAAAAACGCGAAACTTACTGCAAAGAGTAACTTAGACAAGCCACCAGGTCTATCCGAGACTTCCCCATAAAGGCTAGGTTCAGGAGGAAAGGTAGTTCGAATTGAGGCAAAGAAGGCACGCGTGGTAGATAAACCGTGAATGAAAGTAGGATTCACGACAGGAGAATCAGTAGGCTCTGGAGACGAAACAAACTCCACTTCCGTCGTTCTTTTGCGACTTCTCTCAGACACTTTTTGTTTCCCCTTATCGCGAGACGGGCAGTCGTGTGACGACTCCGGCCCAGTGGTTTTTTCTCTCACCTTGTCTGAAACAGTGTGAGGTCTCTTGGACCGAGGGACCTCCTCAGGAACGGTGGTCGCGACCTCAACCGGCGACTCCAATACAGCATGAGGAGGAGAAGCGATGGTCTCGCCGGGAGCAGAAGGAATGTTGTGAGAAGGAGCCGCGAGAGTGAGGGAGCCGGTCTCGTCGAAAACCAACCCATCCAAATTCGGGAGATCGGAGAACATGTCAGTGTCTGCAAAAACAATCACACAAGTAAGCATACTAAAAACGCAAGCGCTAAGAAATAATATAAGAACATACGGAGTAATTAAATTGTATTCCATTGATTTCCTCGTCATGATCATAAAACTTTTTAGTTGCTTGTCAAACTCCTCGTGCATTCCACCTCACTCGCCTCCTCAGCAATAGCTTTTCTCAATTTCATTTGCTTGAGGCTTCACCACGGATGATATGGTATACTGTTTATAGGCCTTTTTCTCTCCTATGCCTTAAGGCCACATTTTAAATTTATCAATAATAAAAATTACATCTTAAATTAAAAAGAGATAAAGTAATCACAATAAAAGATTTATAAAATTTTAAATAAGATCACACGCATTGTTTCTATATTAAGGGTCTTATAGCCTGTTCGGCAAATAAAAATTTAAGTTAGCTTATTATTCCGAAAAGCTTGAAATCCTAGCTTATTTTTTTAATAAACTAGTTTATTTTTCTCAAAAATAAAGGCAAAAACTTTGTTCCCCGAACAGGACCTTAACTTTTGCCTTGAAAAACCGTATTTACAATAATAATTTTTTTTAAATATGATTGTGATTTTATTTGGAGAAAAGATTTGGTATAAATATGTTAATGGTATAAATGTACGAATATATGCACATTTCTTCAAATTCACATGTACACGTCTACATCTTCATACATTTTTCATACAATGTTAAATGAAGGTTGATTTTTGGACCGGTAATTTTAGTGTTTGGACCGAAATTTTAAAAGCAAGCACATAGCGCTTTAAATAATATGGTGTACAAATCTAAACGCAGCCATACAGAGCGTTTTAAACAGTTTGGCTGAACCATTAAAATGTTCGGTGCATTCCAGTCTTAATGTCAATAACTGTTTGTGAATAAGTAATTCGTATATAAATTACCGTACATTAATTATTGTATATTCGTACATTAATTATCGAATATGTTTATTTTTTATTTTGGGAATTTACAATTACAGTTTTTTTTTGTTCGATGCCTTTGGAATACCGTTAGATTTGAAATAGTTATCTTTTGAAATAGTTATCTTTTGAAAGAAAACAAGTACTGTAGAAAAAATAATTTGGTTTGTTTTTTGATTGAGAGGCTACTGTCGGTAAGTAATTAATAGAGGAATGATCGTGGGACATTCATGATCTAAATAAAGTTGCCATAAAGCAAGATCCTTTCCCTCCTAAACGTGCCTCCAAATCTCGATCCAGTTCTCCTCCATAAATTCTCAACCATCGTCTTCTCAACTTCGTTTCTTACTAACCCAAAAATGGATCGTCTCACCAAGAATTTTGCAAGCGTAGTGATCGGGGACGAGCGTGAGACCGCTCCTCACGAAGATCGATCTAGATCTACTTGGGCCCAGGTAATTGTTAATTAGATCGGTTAATTGAGTATTATTAATTAAATGTTGTGAGATTGAATTTGAAATTGATTGTGAAGGTTGTATCTGACGGTGGAGAAGATCATCGAGCTCCGGTCTGCCATGGCGGAAACGTGGATCGACCGGTTAGAAAGTTAGATGCTTTTTTTAAATTATTATTGTTTTGGAATTTTCTTGATTTCGTGTCATAATTAGGTATTCGTTCTAAACAAAATCACATGCGTTTAGTTTTTATCCCTTCGTTTGGTTGATAGAGACTTGCACAACCCAACTTTCAAAACTTGTACATTTTGTTGAAAGGTAGGTATTTTTCCATTTGAGAAAAAATAAATATATTCAATTTTAAAAGATAGTGTAAAACACCTAATCATAGCAAACTTTTATTATGGCAAAAATGTAATATTATAACAAAAATGTAATATTGTCACTACTTAATACCTCAAAACACGGCTTCACGTAAGGATTGTGATACATACACATTGTGATTCATGCATACAAATATTATGAATGATGATTGTGATATTCTTGATAATGCATATAATTTATAGTACATGCACATACTTATTTAGTCTACTGTGACTATTTTATGAGTTATACATAGTCTCTAGTCTTTATCTAGTATTCATTTTCACGTGATTTATTTATCTTTACATGATCTATTCATCTGGTTGATTAAGGTTAGGTTTAGTACTTGTATTATAATCATTTTGTTACTTATAACTTTTTTTTGTTAAAAAGTATTTCTTAAAATAAGATTTTGTAATAAAAAAATCATTATGAAGATTCAACACACAAATTCAAATTAAATAATGCTCAATCAATTAAGGACATTTATTGATTTGATACACATTTTCTTATAGCTTTTACTATTTCATTAGGAGGTGTAGGTTCCGGTAACAACCATGTCTTAGGAATCAGCTTAGCAACTCATGAACAATAATGTTATATGACCATGAACGTGATCTTTAATGTTTAGTGTCACGAGCACCAATGTTCATGGCTCTGAAAAACAATGTTCATGGTATGAAAAATTTTCAGTCATGAACATGATCAAAGAAAATAAATACAATAAGCACAATCTAGACTCATGTTCATGCCACTAAACATAAATGTTCATGACTCTGAACTTTAATGTGCATGGCTCTGAATGCAAAATGTACATGACATTCTCACACCGAAAACTCAATTAACGAAAAAATAAAATTAATGAAAATACATGCTTAGAAAATCAATGAACATTTTGACACGAATGATTGAACATTTTGTAAAAACAGCCGTAACATTCGAAGGCAAGTGTCATGAACTTTAATAAGTTTGCTTCCTAAGAAAATATTGCTATATGATTATTTCCCTTCATTGGGAATCTGCTCCCAACACAATGATTATGCGAACTTAAATCCGAGCTTGAACGTCTTGTTTACTAACTGCATAGGAAGAAGATCAAGAGGTTAACAACGATGGTTGGCAGCCTGCTCACAAAAAGCACCCAAAACACCCCAAAATGGACCGTTGGAATTCGTACAAACTACCACCAAATGACCAAGAATACGCAAACCACGTCGAGGAAAGTTCCAATCTAGAACCTTCCGAAGACGAGCTTCTCGACTTATCCCAAGCTTGTAACAAGCTTTGGGACCTCGACATCAATCGATTAGTCCCGGGAAAAGACTACGAGATAGAATGTGGCGAGGGGAAAAAGGTCTACAACAAAACCGACATGTCCGAAGAAAGCCTATTCACATGGATTGGTGATGACGTTCTAAGGAGACCGACTATATCGCGTTTTTTCGCACTTCTTGATAACTATAATCCTCATCAGGGATACAAGGAAGTGGTCACAAATGAGGAGAGGCAAGAGCAAGTTGCATTTATCGAAGAGATTAGTAGAACCGCGCCTATTAAGTACTTGTATAAGTATCTTTTATCCAAGAATGTTGTTCATGGAGGCTTTGGTGAGTTCAAGGAGATGATGAGTGAGCTTTGGTTTAAGCTTTATGGTCGAGGTGGAGCTTGTGGATCCTCGTCGGCTTTTGAACATGTTTTCGTTGGGGAGATTAAGAGTCGCGGTGAAGAGGAAGTATCTGGGTTTCATAACTGGATTCAGGTTAGTGTCGATTTTTCAGCTAAACTGGAAAGACTCAAATTATATTATAGTTTATGAATAAATGAATGTTATGTTTTCTTGTTGGTTTTTGATAACCTTCAAACATCTCCCTCTTTGTAGTTTTACCTTGAAGAAGCCAAGGGGAGAGTCAACTATCATGGCTACATCTTGCCGCGTAGACGTGGAGAATTTGTAAGTCATGAGCTAGTATATCAGATATTAGGTATCAACGTTGAATAAATGGAACTGTTATATACAACGAGTATGAATATAAGTGATATATTTGATATAACAATATCATAGTCAAATATGAAACCTTGGCTAGAATTACATAGTCATATCGGGATTTTAACAACCATGATTGTTGTGTGCATTGCAGCCAGACTCGGAAACGCAGCTCTTGACGATCCAATTCGAGTGGAATGGTGCACTGAAATCGGTGTCGAGCAGTTTCATCGGCGTAAGCCCAGAGTTTGAGATGGCTCTCTACACACTTTGTTTCTTCATGGGAGGAGAAGATAACGAGGTAGAGTTGGGTCCGTACCATGTCAATATTAAGTGTTATCGCCATGGAAACAAGATCGGCTCTGTCTTTCCTATTGCTCATAATTGACTTATACAGAGTTTTATCCGGTCAAGGATGATCATTGATGAGTTTATTGTTTGTCAATTTATAGTCTTGTGTAATTCTGGAATTCATGGTGATCAGAATTATCAGGCTACTTTAAACCCCCTTCAAATGTGCTTTGTAACATGAATTTTATGATGGACTTGTCTTTGTTATGCTATTCATCATTTTCTTCATTTCATTCGTGCATTATTTACCATGTTATCAAGATGGGATATCATTCGGTAGCAATCATCACTTATATAACAACGTTGTATGTTTATTATTGCCGGCCTTTTGTTCTATTCGTATATAGATAACATGAAAGCTTATGGGGAAAATACATGAAAACTTGTTTAGATATTTGGCAAACAGGAACGGATTAAACATCTTTTGTGACAAATTTAAATTTTGAATTTAATTCATGTATGGTTGAATTAGTAGATGTAATTCATGTATGGTTGAATTAGTAGATGTAATTCATAATGACTTCTTGCTCTAACCGACACACCATTAAGATTCACTATATAGATATCCAAGCAATTGTGTCAAGAATCTTGAGAGAAAACTGAGAGAATTGTCAAACAAAACGAATACTGAAAGAATTGTCAAACAAAACTAGACAAAATTCTTGTAATCATATACTCCCTACATCCCTATCTACGGATCCCTATCTACGGATCCCTATCTACGGAGTACTTCTTTTGAAACAAATCTCTTCTTTTCTACTATTTACTTTAGAGATTAAAGATCTAATACAGATCAAATCGCAAATAGTCTATTAACCATTAAACCCTGCACGGGATGAGAATAAGGGAGAAAAAGAAAAGATATAAGTGAAACTTTAATGATATAACAAAATAGTTGAACACAATAATAGATTTAAAAATTATTATTCGGATTCAAAGTAAAATATAAGTGAAACATACGAGACAAAAATGATCTCGTAATCATATACTCCGTACATCCCTATCTACTTATTTTGAAACAAATCTCTTCTTTTTTACTATTTACTTTAGAGATTAAAGATCTAATACAGATCAAATCGCAAGTAGTCTATTAACCATTAAAGCCTGCACGGGATGAGAATAAGGGAGAAAAAGAAAAGATACACGAGGTTACAAACTATCAGAACCTTATATCTTTTCCTCCTCTCCTCTTATCCCAGATCCCGTGTACGCTTTAACGGTACTTCATTAATTATCTAGTCTAGTGCATGTAATATGTGTGACATAGGGCATGTATTTATAGTAGTTTGTTTAGGAGTATTAGGTCAAGTTAAAAATAGTCCGGCCCAATAAGAACTTTTCCATGTATAATGAGTAAACAAATTGGTCCGGCCCAATAAGAAACCCGATCCATGAAACAATTTATGGGCCGGATAGTTGCTTATTTGACACTATGTTTTGTCTTCAGTATTCATCGTGGGAGAGACTGAAAGAGGTTCAATAAACAGACTAGTGTAGTGACTCGTGCCATGCACGAGAAATTCTATATTATACGTACAAAAATTGTATATCTTTTTAACCGAGTTCGTCAAAAAATTAAGATTAACTTTTTTCTTGTAAAGACTATTTATAAAAATATATTTTATTTCATGAAAGGTTATGTAGGTAGTTTGACTTTATTTTTATTATCGAAATTAATCGTAATTTTATCGTAAGAATATATATTAACATTCAACATAATATTTATTTTCAATAAAATAGTTTGTATATTTGTAGTTGAAAGGAATGATAATTTTTTAAAATTTATTTGTTAATATAATTATCCAATTTATTAATATTAAAAATAAAAATAATAATTACTGTATAACAAATCAACCTAAAATCATTCTAATAGCTCTAAAAAGCTCAACTTTAATATATAAGATAATGAGGTAAAGTTGTTGGATAATGGTGGGTTTAATCTACTGATGGTTAAATTGCACGTTGAAAGCCACGCACCCTTGTGACACACCTCCATATGAGTGCAGATAATGATTGGAAGGAGGATATTAAAAAGAACTATGATAATATATATATATATATATATCATATTACCATACTTACAATACACAATACATGTTTTTGATTTAAATTTATTTTTTCCGTGCATAACGCGAGCAAGAGAGGCCTGGTCATAATCATAATCATAATATTTATAATTTTTGGGGGTGGTTGAAAAATATTCACACATGATAATCACAAAAATATTCATGAATATATTCATCTTGGGTTGAGCTTTTGCTTGGTCCACCGGAATAAAAGTCTAATATTAAAGTTTACATTTTTTAAAAAGAAACTTCCACATATACAAACAAATCTATTACTATTAAATTAAATATTATTTTTTAAGAAACTAAATCAATCTATTTCCTAATAAAGATTTTATCTTTTACTAAGTTAAAAACGAAATTATATTTTATAAGGATTATATAATTGAAAGAATATTTTTGGGGTGGTTGAAAAATATTCACACAACATATTTTAAAAAGAAATTTCCACATATATTTTTCAAACAAATCTATTATTATTAAATTAAATATTATCTTTTAAGAAACTACATCAACCTATTTCCTAATAAAGATTTTATCTTTTACAAAATTTAAAACGAAATTATATTTTATAAGGATTATATAATTGAAAAAATATTTTTGGGGTGGTTGAAAAATATTCACACAAGATATTTTAAAAAGAAATTTCCACATATATTTTTCAAACAAATCTATTACAATTAAATTAAAGATGATCTTTTAAGAAACTACTTCAATCTATTCCCTAATAAAGATTTTATTTTTTACTAAATTAAAAACAAAATTATATTTTATAAGGATTAAATAATTGAAAAAATATTTTTGGGTGGTTGAAAAATATTCACACAAGATAATAATAAAGATATTCATGAATATATTCATCTTGGATTAGTACTCCCACAACCAACTCCACTCCATTTTATACGTACATTACTCCCACAATTTCAATCAAAATTGTTTTATCCTTATTAGTACTCCCACAATTTTAATTAAAATGTTTGTATCCTTATCTTGCCGAGAGAATAAAACCAATTGTTAGACGTTGATAAAAGATTTGCTAATTAAAAGATTTTTTAACATGAAAAATATACCAATAATATTATATTTACTAATTTAATTTTAAAAATGTGATATATTTTGACTAAAGCCCGTGCGTAGCACGGGCGAGAAAGTACTAGTATATATAATTTTTGGGGGTGGTTGAAAAATATTCACACAAGATAATCACAAAGATATTCCCCATTATATTCATCTTGGATTGAGCTTTTGTTTGGGCCACCGAAATAAAAGTTTAATATTAAAGTTTACATTTTTCGAAAAGAAATTTCCACATATATTTTTCAAACAAATCTATTACTATTATATTAAAGATTATCTTTTAAGAAACTACATCAATCTATTTCCTAATAAAGATTTTATCTTTTACTAAATTAAAACGAAATTATATTTTATTAGGATTATATAAATGGAAAAAAAAATTGGAGGTAGTTGAAAAATATTCACACAATATATTTTGAAAAGAAATTTCCACGTATATTTTTCAAACAAATCTATTACTATTAAATTAAAGATTATCTTTTAGAAAACTACATCAATCTATTTCCTAATAAAGATTTTATATTTTACTAAGTTAAAAACAAAATTATATTTTATAAGGATTATATAATTGAAAAATATTTTTTGGGGTGGTTGAAAAATATTCATGCAAGATATTTTAAAAAGAAATTTCGACATATATTTTAAAAAAAAATCTATTACTATTAAATTACATATTATCTCTTAAGACATTACATCAATCTATTTCCTAAAAATGATTTTATATTTTACTGAGTTAAAAAACGAAATTATATTTTATAAGGATTATATAATTGAAAAAATATTTTTGGGGGTGGTTGAAAAATATTCACAAAAGATATTTCAAAAAGAAATTTCCACATATAATTTTCAAACAAATCTATTACTATTAAATTAAAGATTATATTTTAAGAAACTACATTAATCTATTTCCTAATAAAGATTTTATCTTTTACTAAGTTAAAAACGAAATTATATTTTATAAGGAATATATAATTGTAAAAATATTTTTTGGGGTGGTTGAAAAATATTCACACAAGATATTTTAAAAAGAAATTTCAACATATATTTTTCAAACAAATCTATTACTATTAAATTAAAGATTATCTTTTAAGACACTACATCAATCTATTTCCTAATAAAGATTTTATCTTTTACAAAGTTAAAAACGAAATTTTATTTTATAAGGATTATAAAATTGAAAAAATATTTTTGGGGTGGTTGAAAAATATACACACAAGATATTTTAAAAACAAATTTTCACATATACTTTTCAAACAAATCTATTATTATTAAATTAAAGATTATATTTTAAGAAACTACATTAATCTATTTCCTAATAAAGATTTTATATTTTACTAAGTTAAAAAACGAAATTATATTTTATAAGGATTATATAATTGAAAAAATATTTTTGGGGGGGTTGAAAAATATTCACACAAGATATTTTAAAAAGAAATTTCCTCATACAATTTTCAAACAAATCTATTACTATTAAACTAAAGTTATCTTCTAAGACACTACATCAATCTATTTCCTAATAAAGATTTTATCTTTTACTAAGTTAAAAACGTAATTATATTTTATAAGGTTTATATAATTGAAAAAATATTTTTGGGGGTGGTTGAAAAATATTCACACAAGATATTTTAAAAAGAATTTTCCACATATATTTTTCAAACAAATCTATTATTATTAAATTAAAGATTATATTTTAAGAAACTACATCAATCTATTTCCTAATAAAGATTTTATCTTTTACTAAGTTAAAAACGAAATTATATTTTATAAGGATTATATAATTGAAAAACTATTTTTGGGGGTGGTTGAAAAATACTTACACAAGATAATCACATAGATATTCATGAATATATTCGTTTTGGATTGAGGTTTTGCTTGACCCATAAAATAAAGGTTCAATAAAAAAACATTGCCTTTTATAATGAAAAATATTAAAACTAAAGGATATAATAAAAAAACGATAAATCAAATTAAGAAAAATGATATTTTGTGAACATTATAAATCATATTTTTATAGAAATAAATTTTTTTAAGGCTCATATAATTGAAATAAACAATTTTGCACAAATTATTTTACTAAATAAAAGAATTTTAATTTTTTAAGGGTCGTATAATTGGAAATAATATCAAATATATGCATAAATAAAATTTTCTTTAGATAAAATGTATTATAAACAAAATATGCCAGCATAAATCATATCAACTTATTAAAATTATGAGTTAAGATAGAAAAAATGATTTATAAAATGTATAAGTAACATGTTTTCTGAATAAATAAATGTATTATAGGAAACACTTTTTAAATCTTAACCTATTCATTTTTCGGTCTATTTTTTTCACCTCTTATTTGATAAAGTGAAATTAGATCTGGTAAACGGGTCAAACGGGTCGGGTTTGGGTTCGGATGGAAAACGAGTTTGGGTTAAGCGGGTCGACCATTTGTCGAGTTTGGGTCGAGTCAACCCAGTGAGTTTCAAATGTTCAATATTTTTATTGTAATAAAGAAAATAAAATTTAAACAATATTTTTATTTACTCAGAAAGAAAATATGTAAAAAATGGGCCCCTCGACGAGTTTCGAGAAGCACGGATCGGTTCAGGTTTGACCCAAATGACTTCATTGTTTGGTAAGCTTTTGACAAGTCTACTTAGGATATAATAACATATAAATTAAATATTTTAATATAACTATTTGATCTGTTTCCCCGTGCTAGAAGCCTAGAAATATCTATAATGACAAAGAATTTCATCAGTAAATATTTGATGTTAAAAAAGATTAATATTTATAAATTTTAATATTTCTACTTTGGTAAAATAAAATAATATGATTATTATATCATTAGACAATAAATAACAAAATATCCTAAACAGGTATTCTTTAGTAGTAACCTAAATTTACAAAATACAATACAGAAATAAAAAAAATCTCAATTTTTACTTTAGATAAAATTAATCTCAACTTTTAAATCAATAAATAATTAAGAACCTCAACTTAAAATTTATAAACCAAAAACAACCAAATTACAATTTCAATTAAATATTTTCTAAATTTGAAGATGAATGTTTTGCAAAGTACATAAAACTATTATTATGTGCCATGTTGTTATTGAATTTTTTTAATTTTTAATGAAAAAAGTCGTTTAATCTACATTTTGGTGTTCTGGTAAAAGTTGAAAATATTTTAATTAGTTTTTCCTAAACAATTAAAGTTTAAGCCTATATTTTTCCCGTTTATGTACTTTATTATTTAATTTTTCAAATTATATTTAATTCTTTTAATGATATAACAAAATAGTTGAACACAATAATAGATTTAAAAATTATTATCCAGATTCAAAGTAAAATATAAGTGAAACATACGAGACAATATTACACATTCTAATTCATATATATAGAGTACTAAATTTTTATTTATTAAAATTCATTTGGCCCGTGCGTAGCACGGGCAGGAGGGAGTAGTACATATAATTTTTGGGGGTGGTTGAAAAATATTCATCCATTATATTCACAAAGATATTCCTCATTATATTAATCTTGGGTTGGGCTTTGAGCTTTTTCTTGGCCCACTGAAAAAATCCAATATATTCACAAAGATATTAATCATAATAATATATCTTTAGTTAAAGATATTCAACAAGATAATAAAAAAGATATTGCCAAAAGATAAATATTAGACAAAAACCATTATTATATATAAATAATATTAAAAAGATATGATTATAGCTTCAAATTAATATACTAATTAGATATATCGAAAATATTATAAATATTAATTAAATTTATCTTAAAAAATTCATTTAGCTCGTGCGTAGCACGGGCAAGTAAAATCTAGTATATATAATTTTTAAAGGGTACCATAAAAATAATCAACCGATATATTCACAAAGATATTCATCATAATCTTTGGCTTTTTCTTAGCCCACTGAAAAAGTCTAAAATTAAAGTCTGCATAAATTTTTTATTATAATAAATAAATAAAAAATATTTTTAACATAAATAATTGGAAAAAATTCAAGATATTCTTAAACAATGTGTTACACCCAAACTGACAAAATTCCCCCAATCTCTTGCAAATTGGAAGTTTAACTATAGTTGCCATCTTGATTTGTTAAGTTTAGCAATAAATGAATATACCGGCTGTTTAAAGGTGCACCCCTTATTTTTATAGTGCGTCTTTTCTTGTCCTTAACAGGAGGACGAATCAATCGAATATTGGATTTGTCCTCAACCTTACGAAGGACAAATGCAAGGGTTCTGATAAAACAAATGTCGTGGTTGCTAAATCAAAGTAAACCCTAAACACTAACTAGAGTATAACAAACAAGTAGAGGTCGAACCCAAGGGAATCAAAACACAAATGACTATGCAGTCAAGCGGAATATCAACTAACGAACAAGTAACAAGTGACCAGGTTTTTTATTTATTTATACGAAGCACAAAAGTAACAAGTAGCAAGCAAAGAAACGATTGGTGAGAATAATATGCGAAGGGGTTTCACCTAGCAAGTATCCACACAACAGTCAATCAAGTTGATCATAGATTATCTCAAGTTCTTATCAATCATAGGGAATGTTCCTATTCCAATCTTTAATATATCAGCAAGCCAACCGGTCCTGATAATACTTACTATTCAGCAATCAGGGAAACCTCTCAAGATTAGATGAAATAGCAGCAAATGGCACAAGAATCATAAGGATGCATGCAATAACTTACAACCGTCAAGTATTAACATGCAATCAATTATCTTTCATATAAACAATCAACTACCAGATCATGCAGATATGGATGCTACAAAGACAAGGAATTCCACCGTCTATTCCTAGTCTAGCAATAGAAGACTATTAATCAAACTAGGTGATCAATCTAGCAAAACCAATAGAAATCATATAGATGAAGATTAATACAAACCCAAAGGAAAAGAACAAGAGTTTAGAAATCTCACAACTTAATAACTGAAGGTTTCAACTGCTAAGTAAAACAATGGAAATTAGTTCCTGCTCATGGTTGCAAAACTAAGCGTAGATGGAAAAGATGATAGAAAACAAATGAAAGCTGCTAGGGTTTAAAAGGAGAGTCTAACCCTAGAATAATATCCTAAACGAAAATAATAAAATAAAACTCCTCTTGCCTCTGCATCATCGTCTGCCATCATCTGCTCCATGGTGGTGAGCCGACCATCAATGGTGTTGAGCCGACCATCATAGCCTCTCGTGGTCCTGCTCACCTCAGCCAGCTCTGACCCAAAAGTTTGCTGCTGGACTGACATACTCTCTATCATCCTGTACATCCTGTCATACTCAAAACCCGGGGCAACATCCTGAGCACCACCTGATCAGCCCCCTGAGCACCAGGATTACCGCCCTGGTCAACTTCCATCTCCTGCTCCTCCTCAGCATCCTGAACAACAACATGATAAGCGGTATTTTACATAGCGCTACTATAGGTTATTAGCTCATTTTGTATAGGATTATGCTAGATGTTATGATGTATTCTGTAATCATGGAGTTCTGGAGAGTTGAGTCACATATGAGATTACAGAAGATGATGCGGAGCATTGAAGCATAAGAAGAGGAGTCGAAGTTGAAGAAGACCACAGGTAGCATTGGAAGCAGCTGAAGACGAAGCTAAGGAAGCCACAAAAGCCAAATCCGCGACCGCGGGTCACAAACTCGATCGCGGAAAACCTAATGGACCAGCCAAGATCACAGAAGAAAATCCGCGATCGCGGGTCCCAAACCGCGATCGCGGAAATCCGCCAGAGAAGACTTTCTTCATTTGCCCGATTTAGTATGTTGTGTTAAGTTTTGTAACGTTTTTAGCTTCAATTTGTCAGTTTAATTCTGCAGTTACATATAGGTTTTAGGGGTTGATGATCTTAGAGGATCTTCTACATTCCATTTCCATGTTTTGAGAGTTTTTCCTCAAGAACTTCATGAGTTGCTAAGTCCATTTGTTTTGCTTGACATTTGAAGCTTTCGGATTGATTAAGTTGTAAGATTTCTTTCCTTTGTTCTACTCTTATGATTGTCTCTATTCTCTTGTGTGTATTGTTATTGAATTAGATTTGCTCATTTAGATTGGCCATCTAAGTAGTTTCATCTCATTCATATTGCTATTGTTTGGTTATTTCTAGTTGAAATACCATACTTGTTTGTAGCACACACACTTTGCATGAACTAGTTGTGAATGTCAATTGTGAAGAGAATTGAGTACATGTCGAGTATCTGAATAGTTGTCTATGGTATTGCATGTATATATCCATTCCTGAACTTAAAGTTGCTTTATTATTGAATCTTGATAGTTTCAAGGTTATAGTTGAGTAAGGGTTATTAGGACTAGTTGGACTAATAACTACATTAGAACAGGGTTTAGAACGATCATATGAGTAATTCGACATAAGATTAAAAGGAGTTTATGATCAACTTGTTAATCTGTTAGTGGATAATTGTCAAGTGAAACACCTTCCATTGATATAATTACAATCCAAATCAACCTTCGTTACTTTGTTCTTAAAACATACAAAAAAAAACCCTTTGATTACTTACACTCATTAATCATTATTATAACTTTAAGAATCGATAACTTGATTCCCTTGGGATTCGACCCTTGCTTGCCTACTATACTGGTTAGTGAGCTTGTTAGGATTACTTGACTTGGCATACGACAAATTCGCCTCGTCAAATTTGGCGTCGTTGCCGGGGAGTCAAATTTTCTTTTCTTTAAAGTTCTTATTTTGATTGACCTTAGTGTTGACTAGTGAATGGTCAACACCCGTTCTACTAATCAGTCTCTTTTTATTCTTGATCCAGAAATCGAGAAAACTTTCCATCGAAATCAGAGAGAGAACAGAGTTGAGACTGATACAGGTGCAATGGAAGGCGCTCAGTTGACTCCCGAGCAAAGAGCTCTTGCTGACACCCAACGTCAATTGGCTGAAATTCAGTTAGTTGTTAATGCCCAACGGGCATTGCTTGAGGCGCAACAAGATGCAAATGCTCTAAGAGACGGTGGTGTCGTCCGCACATTGAGGGAGCGTACTACTCCCAATCTGACACAACAACCTCAAGTTGTGGTTCTTCCACCCCTTGCTCAGGGGGTGACTTTTGAGCTCAAGTCAGGGGTGATCAATCTGCTCCCCACATTCCATGGTTTGCCTGGTGAGGATCCGATCATGCATTTGAACCAATTCCATGACACTTGCATGACAACCAAACCACCAAATGTCACTGAGGAGCAGATCAAGATGAGAGCCTTCGGGTTCACTTTAAAAGATGGTGCTAGGTCCTGGTATTATCATTTGCCTACCGGTTCGATAGATAGCTGGGAGAAGTTGCACAAGGTGTTCTTGGGTAAGTATTTTCCAGTTAAAAAGGCAAATGCTCTAAAGAAGGAAATTGCCCATGTAGAGCAAGGTGAAGATGAGACTCTCTATGATTACCTTGAGCGTTTCAAGGGGTTGTGTGCTAGTTGCCCTTTTCATGGGTATGATACCGAGGACCTGGTCCTACATGTTTGCAATGGTCTCCTTAATCATGAAAGGAGAATGGTAGACGCTGCTTGTGGTGGGAGTATTCTCAACATGACACCAGAAGATGCCATGGAAAAGTTGCAAGACATGGCTGAGAGTACTAGGAGTTTTGGTAGGACATACACTAGAAAAGGAGTGAATGCCACAAGCTCAGGAGACCCCGCTCTTATGACCGAGCTCGTTGAGCTAAAGAAGATGATCTCTCAGCTGCACAAAGGACAACAACAGGTAAAGGCATGTGGTATTTGCTCTGACCCATCTCATTTTACAGACAAATGCCCTGAGCTTCAAGATGATGATGTTGCTGAAGTCAGTGCTGCTGGTGGATATGGACCTCCACGACCTCAAAATGATCAGCAGAACAACTACAACCCGAGGTATAGAGATCATCCAAATTTCAGATGGCGTGATCAGAATGAACCCCAACCTCAAGCTCAGGCCGCACGACCCAATTCTGGACCTTCAACTGCAGATATGTTGAGATCATTGACTCAACATTTCACAACCCATGTCCAAACTACTGAGTCTAGTATCAAGAACATGGAGAAACAGATAGGACAGTTGGCTGAAGCTGTGACCACTCTTGCACATCAAAAATCCAATTCTCTACCATCTCAAACGGTAGTGAATCCGACCAGAAATGTTAGTGTTGTGACAACAAGGAGTGGAAAAGTGTTGGAAAATGCTGCTGCTGAAAAGGCAGAATCTGAAACAGGTGAGAATCCGCGACCGCGGAACGAGAACCGCGATCACGGAAGTTGTTCTGGAGAAACAGTGGGAATTCCGCGACTGCGGGATGAAATCCGCGACCGCGGACTGACAGCCGCGATCGCGGAAATGCTCCTGGTGAGTCCGAGATTGAGGAGTTTTCAAAAGATGCTGGAGCTGAGGTCGAGGACCGGGGCGATTTCCGATTGAGACAAGACAACTATGTCCGCCCCGACTTCCCAGCACTTAGCTCAACCAAACCTCCCGCTCCTTTTCCCGATGCTCTAAAGGATACGAGAAGGCCGGAGAATGACAAGGAGTTGTTCGAAACCTTCAGCAAATGCGAGGTAAATATCCCTTTACTCAAACTCATTAAAAGTAATCCTAGATATGCTAAGTTCTTGAAGGAACTCTGCACCATCAAGAGGAATAAAAAATTGAAGGGACAATAGAAGTTGACGGTAAGCGAGCGTGTCTCCGCTGTATTTCAAAGGCGAATGCCTAAGAAGTGCAACGATCCGGGCATGGTAAGCATTCCTTGTCATATAGGTGATACTCACTTTGAGAGAGCTATGCTTGATCTTGGTGCATCTATAAATGTTTTGCCTTACTCGCTGTATAAGATGCTTGGTTTAGGTCCTCTTCATGAAACCGGAATAATTATTCAACTAGCTGATAGGACTACTGTTTATCCTAAAGGTGTAGTTGAGAATGTTTTGGTAATGGTTGATAATTTGTTCTTTCCTGCTGATTTCTTTGTGTTAGACATGGAATATGATGGTCAGGCTGCACCTATTTTATTAGGAAGGTCTTTTATGAGAACCACTAACACAAAGATTGATCTAGCTAGTGGGTCTCTGACTTTAGAGTTTGATGGGGAAGTTGTACAATTCAATATTTTTGATGTTATGAAGCACCCCATTGAAGATGCTGCTTCTATTTGTTCTATTGATGTGATTGATCCTATAGTTCAAGATACTTTTAATATCTTTGGCTTAGATGAATTGCAATGTGTTATGGAAAACAGCATCATTCACCCACCACAAGTTAATCTCTCTCTTTCTCGTGATATTCATAGGGCTCTAGCTCAGCTAGACACTTCAGGTAGATCTTTGGCCGGCAGGCCCATGTTACTGACTTTGGAGAGCGAAAAGCTCCTCCCTTCTGTTTTGCAGGCACCAGTGATTGAGTTTAAGCAATTTCCAGAGCACCTGAAGTATGCTTTTCTTGAAGAGAATGATACCCTCCCGGTAATCATCTCTAGTAAGTTGTCAGGTGAGCAAGAGAAGAGATTGGTGATGATGTTGAAAGAGCACATTACAGCTCTTGGGTGGACTATTGCCGACATCAAGGGAATTAGCCCTTCCACCTGTATGCACAGGATCCTACTTGAGGAAGGAGCTAAGCCCTCTAGGCAACCCCAAAGAAGATTAAACCCACCTATGATAGAGGTGGTCAAGATGATTGAGACCTGAGTAGGAAGTCGAGCCACGACTTTAACCAAGGCGCTGCTTGGGAGGCAACCCAAGGTATTTCTTTTCGCTTGTTTTGTTTTCTTTTGTTTACTAACCTGTAGGAATAAAGCACGAGAATTGTCGGTATTATTTGGACGCCCAGCGCCTCGCTGTTACTAAAGGAATTGACGGTTGTTCCCTTTCGTGTTTTGAAAAAAAAGAAGAAGAAAAAAAAAGAGCAGAAAATCGAAAAAGAAAAAAAAAAAAAGAGAAATTCAAAAACCCATCATCTCCCAATTTCTCCCATCTCATCATCTCTCAAATTTCTCCTCCACCAAACCAATTTCCCATCATCTCCACCATTTCTCACCAAAATCTCTTCAATTTCTCCTCTCCCAAATTTCTCCCCAAAATATCAATTTCTCCTCTCATCTTCCACCGGATTCTCACCACCTCACCGGAGCCCAGTCACACCGTGCTCGCCAGTCGTCAACCCCCACCCCCACCGGGTAACTCGGATCAGTGAGCTACTCTCTTCTCTTCCTCATTTATTTTCTATGTCTTTCACACTGAGGACATTGTGTACTTCAAGTATGGGGGAGAGAGATTTAGTTTACTGCTTATCTTTAGAGTAGTTTCCATTCGGGTTTTTTGAATTCAGTTCATATTTGTTAAAAAAAAAAAAAAAAAAACAGAAAAAGCCACAAAAATGTTAAAAAAGGCAAATGAAAATCCTGGGATGGGCTGAAAACCCGAAAGGGAGATTCCACGCAATAAGCAGGTAGTCTGGTCGGCAATAGGCTGAGGCAAAAGCAGACTTGAGAGATGTGAACCATTGGTGAGTTATCTAGCAAAATGAAATGAGTGGCTAGGTGAAAACCCTTCGGGGCGCCTAGGCAGAATGAGTGAAATGAGTGTCTTAGGACCATTTGTTGCTGCTGGAGAGGTGTCATAAGAAGTGGTGATATAAGGAGGAAAGGGTAGGCCACTATGGAGGAATAAGGAGCTAGATAGGAGCTAGGATTAGATTTATCTTTTGTACTCACTATGGTGTTTGGAGGCGAAGTGTACTTGTAACTTGTAGTTCATTCTTTCTCTATACTTCCTGAGATCTATGTGTGTTGATTGTAAGGGTAAGTTTCATTTAGCTTACTCGGGGACGAGCAAGGTCTAAGTATGGGGGAGTTTGATAAGCGGTATTTTACATAGCGCTACTATAGGTTATTAGCTCATTTTGTATAGGATTATGCTAGATGTTATGATGTATTTTGTAATCATGGAGTTCTGGAGAGTTGAGTCATATATGAGATTACAGAAGATGATGCGGAGCATTGAAGCATAAGAAGAGGAGTCGAAGCTGAAGAAGACCACAGGTAGCATTGGAAGCAGCTGAAGACGAAGCTAAGGAAGCCACAGAAGCCAAATCCGCGACCGCGGGTCACAAACCTCGATCGCGGAAAACCTACTGGACCAGCCAAGATCACATAAGAAAATCCACGATCGCGGGTCCCAAACCGCGATCGCGGAAATCCGCCAGAGAAAACTTTCTTCATTTGCCCGATTTAGTATGTTGTGTTAAGTTTTGTAACGTTTTTATAACGTTTTTAGCTTCAATTTGTCAGTTTAATTCTGCAGTTACATATAGGTTTTAGGGGTTGATGATCTTAGAGGATCTTCTACATTCCATTTCCATGTTTTGAGAGTTTTTCCTCAAGACTTCATGAGTTGCTAAGTCCATTTGTTTTGCTTGACATTTGAAGCTTTCAGATTGATTAAGTTGTAAGATTTCTTTCCTTTGTTCTACTCTTATGATTGTCTCTATTCTCTTGTGTGTATTGTTATTGAATTAGATTTTCTCATTTAGATTGGCCATCTAAGTAGTTTCATCTCATTCATATTGCTATTGTTTGGTTATTTCTAGTTGAAATACCATACTTGTTTGTAGCACACACACTTTGCATGAACTAGTTGTGAATGTCAATTGTGAAGAGAATTGAATACATGTCGAGTATCTGACTAGTTGTCTATGGTATTGCATGTATCTATCCATTCCTGAACTTAAAGCTGTTTTATTATTGAATCTTGATAGTTTCAAGGTTATAGTTGAGTAAGGGTTATTAAGACTAGTTGGACTAATAACTACATTAGAACAGGGATTAGAACGATCATATGAGTAATTCGACATAGGATTAAAAGGAGTTTATGATCAACTTGTTAATCTGTTAGTGGATAATTGTCAAGTGAAACACCTTCCATTGATATATTTACAATCCAAATCAACCTTCGTTACTTTGTTCTTAAAACATACAAACCCCCCCCCCTTGGTTACTTACACTCGTTAATCATTATTATAACTTTAAGAATCGATAACCTGATTCCCTTGGGATTCGACCCTTGCTTGCCTACTATACTTGTTAGTGAGCTTGTTAGGATTACTTGACTTGGCATACGACAAATTCACCTAGTCACAACACCATCAGGTTGCAATCGAAAATCGACTGCAAGTGGACCAAAAGGCATAAACCTGGGTAGACGCATCATGTGTGTATCACCCTTCTTAGATAACCAAGTAAAAACGTCACGATTCACCTCCAGAACCCGTGCCCGCTGCAACCCTGAAATGTCATAAACATAGGCAGAATTGTTGCTGCTAGTGGCGATAGGCCTGTCAAGAAAACAGTCCATAGCGATAAGGGTGATCATCCCACCCATAGAAATCTTGCCCAACCTTGTCTTCTGCTTGTTGTACTTGGCAATACTCTCACAAAATAGCAACACCCAATCTGGAACGACCCTACTCTCAGGTGTCAGGGTCCATAGATACTGCAAGTCCTGACCGAAGATTTTGTTAACCTCTCCATGCCCGAGGAAACACATAGCTAACACCTTGTGTGCCAGCCTGAGACATGAGTGAGTTATCTCATAATTTTACTCAGTAGTAGAGGGTCGAAATACCTGCCATGTAGCACGGAACCACAAGTCAAAGGGTTCTTGTCTAGTCTGATTCCAGCCCTCAATAGGGTCTTTAGTCACCCCAAATGCCACATCTAGGTCTTGAAAAGTGTAAGCATGTTCTTTTCCTTGCAGAATAAAAAGGATTTCTCTGTTCTCTATACTGTAGGAAAAAGTACTAATGAACTCCCTCGTGATCGTCTCATCAGTAGGAGCATTCAGCCTCATAAAACGTCCTAGACCACAGTTCCGCAGCAAACTCAACGTACACTCATCCATACCTAGCTGCTCTACGGTAGAGATACAATAAAATTTTGTAGTAACTACAACTTTCGAGTCCACAAGAGCCCGAACTCGTTTCTGATCTTTGGTCAAAGCTTTTCTGAATCCTTCCATTATTGTGTACGAAGTGAGCAAAGCAAGGGAGAAAGAAGGAATCAAACACTCACAAAATAGCCGGCTAAAATTCTTCTGCAGAAGGGATGTGGCGATCGCGGTCGCAAAATTATCTCGAGGCTTGGATACTGAGGAGGCTAGCGATCACGAGACGAGAGGTAGCGATCACGGTCGCTGAGAATTTCTGAACAAAGCTTTTGCACCAGAGATGGCGATCGCGAGACCGGAGGTGGCGATCGCGGGGCGAATCTTCTCCGTTTCTGCGGGTTCCGGCGGTGAGAGAGAGTGTATGGGGATGGATTTTTGTGGAGCTAGGTCGATTTGTGGGTTTAAGGATGTAAATGAGGATGGTTTTGTGGAGGTTTTGGGTGAGAACGAAAGCTTTGAAGGTGGTGGCTATGGAGTTTGGAAGAGGCAAGGGTTTGATGATGGTGGCTAGGGTTATGTGAGGAGAGGATTGGTGGGATTTGTTGTTAGGTGAGGGAGATAGGGAGATAGTGTTGCTGAATCAGCAACAAAACCAGCCCATGGGGAGCTCGGCCCATCAGGATTTTCGGCTCAACACATGTTTAGCCTAGCTGACATCATCATCCAGTCAGTCGCCACGTCATCAATCCAGTCAGTGCCATGTCAGTGCACAGTCATCACGAATATCCACGTCACACTTTTTTTTTTAGGGAGAGAAGATTTACAGTGGGATTGGCTACGGACTGTAGCTGACCCTAAGCTTCGGGGCTTTCCTCCTGTCCATAAAAATACTAAAAAGAAAATTAAACCGAACAAAACACATAAAAATAAATATAAACAAACTCAAATCTCGGGTTGCCTCCCGAGCAGCACCTTATTTAACGTCGTGGCTCGACCTCATGCCTTTCAATCAGGTTTCATTTAATAGGCTCCGTAAGATATTGCTCATCAATAACCTCTTTGTTGAAACCTTCATGATAGGCTTTCAAACGTTGCCCATTTACCTTAAACACCTTATTAGTCTCCCCATCATATAAATCCACTGCTCCATGGGGGAAGACTTGGGAAACCACATATGGTCTTGTCCATCTAGACTTAAGCTTACCTAGGAAAAAATTCAGGCGTGACTGAAATAATAGAACTTTATGACCTTCTTTAAAGTTCTTTCTCAAAATGTTCTTGTCATGCCAAGCCTTAGTCTTCTCCTTGTATATGACTGCATTGTCATAGGAATCGAGTCTTGCTTCCTCTAGCTCACTCAATTGCAACTTCCTGAATTCTCCAACTTCACCAATTTGCATGTTGCATTTCTTGACAGCCCATAACGCCTTATGCTCAAGCTCCACTGGAAGATGACAACCTTTACCAAAAATTAATCGATAAGGTGACATACCTACGGGAGTTTTGTAGGTTGTACGGTACGCCCACAATGCACCATCTATTCTCAGGCTCCAATCCTTCCTGTTGGGAGCCATTGTCTTCTGTAAGATGGTCTTGATTTCCCTGTTTGACAGCTCAGCTTGTCCATTGGTCTATGGATGATAGGTAGTGGAGACCCTCTGAGTAACATGGTACTTCTTCAACAATGCACTTACCGTCTTGTTACAGAAATGAGTATCCCTGTCACTTATGAGAGCCTTGGGAATACCAAAACGAGCAAATATGTTCTCTTTCAAGAACCCTGATACAACTCGAGAATCATCAGTCTTGATGGCCTTCGCTTCCACCCATTTGGAAACGTAGTCCACCGCAAGCAAAATATATAGGTTCCCGAATGAGCTAGGAAAAGGTCCCATAAAGTCAATCCCCCAAACATCAAAAATCTCACAAAAGATAATTGGTGCTTGAGGCAACTCATTCTTTTGAGACATATTCCCAACTCGTTGGCATTGATCACAGGTTTTGCAATAGGCATAAGCATCCCTAAAGATGTGTGGTCAATACAGACCTGCATCCAACATTTCCTAGCTGTTCTGCTAGCCCCAAAGTGACCCCCACATGCATAAGAATGACAAAAAGACAAGAGAGATTGTACCTCATTATCAGGAAGGCATCGACAAATCACCTGATCATTACAGTGCCTCCAAAGATAAGGATCATCCCACACATAGAATCTAGCTTCGCTTCTCATCTTATCCCTTTGAGCCTTAGAAAAATTAGGGGGGGGGGGTGTGGGAACTCTCCTATGACCAGAAAGTTCACCATATTTGCGTACCAGGGCTTGAAGGTTTTCAGAGTGAGGAGCGTTGCTTCAAGATCTAAGTCAAAATAACTCACTGCGGGACCATGGCGATTGCGGGAGAAGTGTGGCGATCACAGCCGTGATCCAAAATCAGAGAAGCCTTCTGCCAGCAGATGGCGATCTCGGGATCAAAGCAGAAGCCAAAGTGAATTCGGAGACATTATGGCGATTGCCACCAGATGGTAGTGATCGCGTCGTGGCGACATTAGCTATTCCGAATAAAGTGTCATCAGGGAAATTTCCCTGAATTTGCTTATGCATCTCTGGCTTGTCGTCTCCACTGGCTAACCTACTCAAGTGATCAACCACCAAGTTCTCAACACCTTTCTTGTCTCGAATCTCCACATCAAACTCACTCAACAAAAAGATCCATCTAATCAACCTTGGCTTGGCATCCTTCTTCGTCAAAAGATAACGAAGCGCTGCATGGTCAGTATAAACAATTACCTTGGTACCAAGTAGATATTGTCTGAATTTCTCCAAGGCAAACACAATTGCTAGCATCTCCTTCTCAGTGGTGGAGTAGTTCCTTTGTGCTCCATTCAAAGTCATAGAAGCATAATGAATTACATGGGAAGCTCTGGCTTCTTTCTGCCCAAGAATTGGTCCAACAACATAGTCACTAGCATCACACATGATCTCAAAAGGACGAGACCAATCCGGCGCCTGAATAATTGGTGCACTCGTTAAACGAGTTTTTAACTCATCAAACGCCTTCTTGCACTCGTCATTAAGCTCAAAATCAACCTCCTTCTTCAGCAACTCACATAGAGGTGATGAGGTCTTTGAAAAGTCCTTAATAAACCTGCGATAGAAACCTGCATGGCCTAGAAAAGAACGAACTTCCCGCACATTAGTAGGATAAGGCAAAGACTGAATTACATCAATCTTCGCCTTATCGACCTCAATACCCCTAGCTGAGCTGACACAATATGACCCAACACAACACCTTGCTCAACCATGAAATGACACTTTTCAGAATGAAGAACCAAGTTGGTTTCTACACATCTTTTAAGCACTAATGTCAAATGGTTTAAGCATGCATCAAAACTATCACCATGGACAGTGAAATCATCCATAAAAACTTCAATGAAAATTTCCACATACTCAGAAAAAACACTCACCATACACCTTTGGAATGTACCGGGTGCGTTACACAACCCAAATGGCATCCTGCGGTATGCAAAAGTACCAAAAGGACATGTAAATGTCGTTTTCTCTTGATCCCCCGGAGCTATGGCAATCTGAAAATAACCTAAGTATCCATCCAAAAAGCAATAGAAAGGGCGACCGACAAGTCGCTCAAGCATTTGATCAATAAATGGAAAAGGAAAGTGATCCTTTCTAGTTACCGCATTCAGCTTACGGTAATCTATGCAAACTCGTCAACCTGTTTATAACCTGGTGGGAACCAACTCTCCTTGTTGATTCTCCACAACTTGAATACCACCATTCTTGTGAACACACTGTGTAGGACTAACCCATTGACTGTCAGAGATAGGAAAAATCATATCTGCCTGAAAGAGATTCAGCACCTCTTTCTTCACCACTTCAGTCATTGGTGGATTGAGTCACCTCTGGTGTTGTCTGGATGGCTTGAGATCCCCTTCTAGCAAAATCCTAAAGTGACATTTAAAAGTTAGACGCTACTTCCAGACCTGACAAATTAATATTATGAGTCTGATTTTTTTCGAATTTAAATACAATTCGATAAGGTTGATTTTCCACATTCGGCCATGTTTTAACACTGTGATCTAGTTGACAAAATTCCCTCATTCTCTTGCAAATTGATAGTTTAACTCATTGTTGCGATCTTTGATTTGTTACCTTGTAGGGTTTAGCAATCAATGAATGTGCCATTATTAATTTCTAAGATTAAGTTGACTTATACTATAGTTTCCGGCTCAACTAAATTAACTCCAAATCAATTTTTAGTAGTAGGAGTAGCTTTTCTTATAATGACCATTGATAGACGCACCAGAAAAATTTATTGCGCACCTCTTCTCAACGTAGTTGAGGACAGATATATTTTTAAAAAAAAATTAATTGATTTTGTCTTCAACGGGGCAAAGTATAAATTAATCGGATATTAGATTTGTCCTCAACCTTGTGAAGGACAAATGTAAGGGTTCATTTTGGTTCAACATAGCCAAACCGGAGTTATATAGAAAATCGGAGGACAAATGTAATTGTTATTTTTTGTCTTCTATTAGGTAGAGTACATAACTAGACCGGTTTTAAAATTTTCGGATAATTTTTTGTCTGCTATAACGTTGAGGACAAAAATCGAATAATTTTCGGATATTTTTGTCCTCACCCTGGTTGATGACAAAAATAGAGGTGCGCGAATAAAATTGGGGGTCCGCGAATCATGTGCGCTTATAATGGAATGCTTCAGTGTTTGTTGAATGATTTTTTTTAGAATCATCCATAAAGATGATTTAGGTTGAACCTTTCTTTGAAAGAGAAACTAGTTTTTTAAATATGTATAAAAATCGATTTTAGTGTATGATCTATTTACTTTATAAGAATAATAACAATCGAGGAGTTTAATAGTTGTTTCGTATTTGTGCGATCTAATTAGATGAAGTATAGAAGGTGATGAAAGACTCTGATTGAAGAACATGGTTACGTGCAATCATGAACTCCAATTGAGTTTAAGTTGACTATAAATGACTTGTCCAAATTAATTTTACATACTTGATTTGTATTGATTTTAGTTTATTTTAAATCCTATCCTCTATATTTTTTTAAAGGGTTTGTCTAGTGTATGCTCATGGACACACATTAAACAACTAAAAGAGGAAAAAAAGCTAGGCCTTACACCCCTAGAAAAATGGGATAAATCCATCACAACAAAAAGTATTACATTTCCAATGTAATATCTTCTTTTTTTAGTTATTTTATTGTGTGCCAAAGACACACATTAGAAAAATCCTTTTTGCAAATTGGTTTTTTCTGATTCGGCTATGTTTTAACACTGTGTTACACCCTAACCAACAAAATTTCCTCGATTCCTTTGCAAATTGATAGTTTAACTCATCGTTGCGATCTTGATTTGTTACCTTGTGGGGTTTAGCAATCGATGAACGTAGCATTATTAATTTCTAAGATTAAGTTGACTTATATTTTAATTTCTTGGTTCAACTAAATTAACTCCAAATCAATTTTCAGTAGTAGGAGTAGCTTTTCTTATAATGGCTCCTTCACTCTTTATTGATGAATTTTCTCAGCATCATCCATAGAGATGATTTAGTTAGAATTTTTTCTAGAAAGAACCTATTTTTAAAGGGTTTTTTAATGTGTGTTCAAGGGTACACATTAAACAACTAAAAAAGAAGGTATTATATTGAAAATGTAATACATTTTTATTGTGATGAATTTATCTCATTTTTCAAGGGATATGACCTAGGTTTTTTACCTCTTTTAGTCATTTATTGTGTGTCCATGGGTACGACAAACCCTTTTTTAAATATGTAAAAAAATCAATTTTCTTATAATGATTGATTTGTTTGATAATAATGATCGAGGAGTTTTATTAGTTGTTTTGTGTTTGTATGAATCTATCTAATATAATATAAAAATCGCGGAGAGAGAAAATTAAGGACCACATTAAATACCTTTGTATTTTTATCGGTTAATAACTCTCCTCAATTTAATACTTATATTTTCTAATTGGTGGATTTTATACATTATAATTGGATCAAACTCCATAAAAAATTGAATGTGTGCAAATTTATAAAATTAAAACCTTGATTTTTAAAAGATGATTATTTTTATTTTCAATCTAATCTAATATATAAGTTGTGATTTTTAAAAATGAATGTTTACAGTCAATGTTGAAGTGTTTTGATTGACCACGACATAAAGGAACTTTTATTATCTCTTATTATTTCAACGGTTTGTTAAACACATATGTCTAATGCGATCCATTTTTACGAGTCTTATACGTTTTTTTGGAGTTGCCCAACAAAAAGACGGCCCGTTATTTTGGACTAACACAAAAGACATAAAATCTTATTATTCTCATTTTCCGTACTCTATTTTAGTTTTGAATTTCAAAATAGATTAATTTGATTATAAATCTCAAATTCGATTTTTTCCTACCTTGCTCTTGAGTTATGTGAGCAATTGATTTATGTTAATATTTTTGTTTGGTATATATATACTAATGAATTAAACATTATTTCTTCAATGAGTAGGTGGATGGGATCATCATCTCCAGCTAAACAAATTTTTGTCTTTGAGATTATTCCAGAAGTTGGTAAAAATTATAAATAATGTCTATATATATATCAACCTATGTAATATCAGCATGAATGAGATATCCAAATTACCTTTCTAGGGAAACACTAATATGACGAGAAATCCAACAAAGGGCAATCAAGAAGACGATCAATCAAGGGATTATAACCTTTTACACTATACAACTTGTAGAATATATGCATAGAAAATACATTTTACACAATAAATGAAATAAAAAAACCCGTAGCGTTGATGACTTTTTCCTACAAATTAGCAATGCTTATATAAAATATTATAGGCCCGCGCTACGCGGGCCCCAAAATGCTAGTATACTATAGAAGGTGATGAAAGACTCTAATCGAGGAATATAATTTATGTTCAATCATGAATTTTAATTGAGTTTACGTTGACTGTAGAAAGCTAGTCCAAATCAATTCCAAATTTGTTTTACATATTTGATTTGGATTGAATTTCGTTTATCTTGAACTCTTAAATTCTCTCACACCAATCATTAGTCTAGAAAGCTTAATATGTATAAAAGATTTTTATACATAAAACTATCGTATTTCTTTTAGAATAATATATCGCCTTTTGTTAATTGGTATACATATTAAGTATATCACATTCTAAGTATAATTCTTATACATTATAAATGGAAAATATATATGTACCATATTATAAGTGAATTGTTTCAAAATGTTTAATTTGATTTTTTTATGTTAAGCAAATCTTTGAAAACAATTTTAGTTTGTTAGAGGTTTGTTGGTAGTATATTTTTTAAAACAGATAATTAAATTAATAAAAAGAGTAAAAATAGATTTAATAAGAAAATGACACACAATGGTTTTTTTTTTGGTTTCCCAGCGGTTAGGGGACTCCCCTATTACCCTTATATCTAGAGTTCGAGCTGCGTGGGTGACTCCCAACAAACATTTTTTAACCTCTACCATGTCTCGAACTCGAGACCTCGTGTTGGACACACAAAATGGTTAGAGCTAGAATAAAAGAGAGAGTTTTAAATCATTCTCCTTTAATATATATATATGAGGGAGGATCCGGTGAAAATAATTCGTACGGTGCGAAATGCGATCTGTGAACATTACTACCGTATATGTGAACCTATAGTACCGTTTCACATATAAGGTTCACAGTTAACCTTATATGTGAATCTTACTGTGAATAGTTAATGTTCAAATATAAGATAGTAATCTTCAGGTTCATATAAGATAGTAATGTTCACATATAAAATAGTAATGTTAACAGTTAAGTTGATTTCGCATTTCATACCGTGAGATATGTTTTCATCGGAAACCCCCTCTAATATATATATATACTAGTGTAGTGACCCGTGCCATGCACGGGAAATTTCATATTATTCGTATGAAAGTTATATATCCTTTTAATCAAGTTCGTCAAGAAATAAAGATTAACTTTGACTATTTATAAAAATATATTTTATTTCATAAAGGTTATGTACGTAGTTTGACTTAATTTTTATTATCGAAATTAATCCTAATTTTATCGTAAGAATATATATTAACCTTCAACATAATACTTATTTTCAATAAAATAGCTTGTATATTTGTTATTGAAAGAAATGATGATTTTTTAAGATTTATTTGTTAATATAATTACTCAATCTATTAATGATTGAAATTAAAGATAAAAAATTATAATGGTGTAACAAACTAAGCCTAAAATCACTCTAAGAGCTCTAAAGGGCTCAACTTTAATATATAAGATAGATGTGTGTGTAGATTCTCTATATTTTTTAGATTACCATTCTAGGGTTTTTCACACAAATTAAGAGTTCAAATTTTTTCTAAATTAATTTTCCTAATTATTAATGTCTAAAATGATAATTATTTAAAATTTCAAATCTAGTAATAAAAATATTTTTCAAATCTAACAAAATCTTGCCAAAATAATTAAAACGACAATTAAAATCTGAACACAAAAAAACGCCCTAGAGTGACAATTAAAAAACACTAAGGGAGTTTATTTAATCACGGATTGTCATTTGAGGCGAATGCGGAATACATTGATGTTAAAACGCTACTAGTGCAAGACCCGTGTCATGCACGGAGATATGTTTATATAATTATTTAATAATAATTTTATAATCGATTATAACATACATTTTATATAATTTATATTATTTTATATTGCTACAACAGTACAACCTCAAAAAATATCTATAATAAATAAAATATATTTATGTATTTTTTCATTGGTTAATTTTCAATTTTTAGTGGATAATTAAAAATATAATTAATATTAAGTTTTATTAAGTTCTTGTTCTTCTTTAACATGGTTAACTATTTATAGTTTTATATCTGTTTCAAATTTTATTATATATCAAAAGTAAAATAGATGAATAATAATTAGATAGATTAAGTTTACTTGAACCTATAAAATAATTTGCTCAAATTAATGTTTTTATTTTTCTTAATTTAATTTGATAGAAACAACTATTGTTGTGTGCATTGCAGTCAGACTCGGAAACGCAACTCTTGACGATCCAATTCGAGTGGAATGGAGCACTGAAATCGGTGTCGAGCAATTTCACCGGAGTAAGCCCGGAGTTTGAGATTTACAAGCTCGCCATAGTAGTGTATTTTTTAGATTTACAAGATATAAATCACACTAAACAGTAAATTTATTCCATATCCCGAATAAAGCTTACCAGAATCTAAATGAATTGATGAGGTGCAAGTTATTTATTTTTTCTACTACTGCATCACTTCCTATTACTCTATCGTGTCTAGGCTTTTTCAATCTCATCATAATCCTTTTCCTATTATCTGATATGTTAGTATGTGATTTTAATATGTTCGGATCATTTACTTCCACTGTTGATCAACAGATACACAACAAATGTTGAGAAGACCGACTATATCGCGTTTTTTCGCACTTCTTGATAACTATAATCCTCATCAAGGATACAAAGAAGTGGTCACAAATGAGGAGAGACGAGCAAGTTGCGTTTATCGAAGAGATTAGTAGAACCGCGCCTATTAAGTACTCGTACAAGTATCTTTTGTCCAAGAATGTTGTTCATGGTGGCTTTGGTGAGTTCAAGGAGATGATGAGTGAGCTTTGTTTTAAGCTTTATGGTCGAGGTAGAGCCTGTGGATCTTCGTCGGCTTTTGAACATGTTTTCGTTGGGGAGATTAAGAGTCGCAGTGAAGAGGAAGTATCTGGGTTTCACAATTGGATTCAGGTTTGTGTCGATGTTTCAGCTAAACTGGAAATACTTGACAAATTTTATTATAGTTTATGAATAGATGCATGTTATGTTTTCTTGTTGGTTTTTGATAACCTTCAAACATCTCCCTCATTGTAGTTTTACCTTCAAACATCACCCCATTGTTCTTGTTTTTCTCTTTCTATGCAGAAACCATGAGTTTTTTTTATTAAAAAAGTCCATATCGGCACCCTTTATCAGGGACTTAATCAAACTTGTTAAAGATCTACTACTGAATTAAAATGAAATAACAACATTCACTAGGAGGTCAATCAGATCTAAAGTGTGCAGTCCTAAAATTCTTAATAACTTCAAGATTCTTGTCAAATCTTTCTGAAAGTTCATTTTCCAATGTGAAACAGATCTTGCAGGAACCTTGAGTAGCTTTAGGGTGAATTTGAAGCACTGAATTATGAAATAAAATTTCAAATGCCAGCATTTAAGTGCGGGGCATGAGAGTGTTTCCATGCATAATTTATTTTCCAAATTAAGCACCTCGTGCTATCAGGATTAATTTGGTTGCTTCTTTTATCTAGACTTGTAAATTATGTGATGCTTATGAATTGAATGACAACGACATTAGGTGCTTAGATCTGTTTGATAAGCATGTAATATATAAGTTTGTGAAACTGATAATTTGTTTTTGTCGGGAATTTGATAGAGAAGTGAAGGATGTGGAGAGTAGGAATGATCCTAACACGCTGAAAATGTTAAATGAGAAAAAACAGTCAATGGTGCTTCTCTTACTTTATATTGTCATTTAGTGATCCGTGTTAATTTCTTATTTGTTGCTGATCTTGCTCTGTCCAATGTTTACCTGCAGATTAAAGAGTTGAACTCATACGTCGCCTTAAAGAAAAAGTAAGTTCAATTTGGGTGAACTTTAGCTTCACGGCCATCCAAGTTTAACACAGATACTTCTTTAAAAAACCATCACCTGTTCTTCCTTACCTTTTATCTTTTTCTCATACAGATTTTTTTTTTTGAAAACATCAAACAAAAGATGAAATTGTATAGTGGTCTATAATTTTGCAAATGAACCTTGAAACTGATCTCTTTGTTAATTACTTCAAAACATTGGATATTTGTAAGGGTCCTAATTCAAAGCTTGGTGTTCTCTTTGTGAGCAATTTAATTATTGATTTTTAGAGTTGAAGTTTGATGTACATAGCTCGCCATAGTAGTGTATTTTTTTAGATTTACAAGATATAAATCACACTAAACAGTAAATTTATTACATATCCCGAATAAAGCTTACCAGAGTCTAAATGAATTGATGAGGTGCAAGTTATTTATTTTTTCTACTACTGCATCACTTCCTATTACTCTATCGTGTCTAGGCTTTTTCAATCTCATCAGAATCCTTTCCTATTATCTGATATGTTAGTATGTGATTTTAATATGTTCGGATCATTTACTGCCACTGTTGATCAACAGATACACAACAAATGTTGAGAAGACCGACTATATCGTGTTTTTTCGCACTTCTTGATAACTATAATCCTCATCAAGGATACAAAGAAGTGGTCACAAATGAGGAGAGACAAGAGCAAGTTGCGTTTATCGAAGAGATTAGTAGAACCGCGCCTATTAAGTACTTGTACAAGTATCTTTTGTCCAAGAATGTTGTTCATGGTGGCTTTGGTGAGTTCAAGGAGATGATGAGTGAGCTTTGTTTTAATCTTTATGGTCGAGGTGGAGCCTGTGGATCTTCTTCGGCTTTTGAACATGTTTTCGTTGGGGAGATTAAGAGTTGCGGTGAAGAGGAAGTATCTGGGTTTCACAATTGGATTCAGGTTTGTGTCGATGTTTCAGCTAAACTGAAAATACTTGACAAATTTTATTATAGTTTATGAATAGATGCATGTTATGTTTTCTTGTTGGTTTTTGATAACCTTCAAACATCTCCCTCTTTGTAGTTTTACCTTGAAGAAGCCAAGGGGAGAGTCAACTATCATGGCTACATCTTGCCGCGTAGACGTGGAGAATCTGTAAGTCATGAGCTAGTATATCAGATATTAGGTATCAATGTTGAATGAGGGGAACTGTTGTCTACAACGAGTATGAGTATAAGTGATATATTTGATATAACAATACTTAGAAAAACAGAGTCGTATCGAGATTTTAACAACCATAATTGATGTGTGCATTGCAGCCAGACTCGGAAACACAGCTCTTGACGATCCAATTCGAGTGGAATGGTGCACTGAAATTGGTGTCGAGCAGTTTCATCGGAGTAAGCCCGGAGTTTGAGATGGCTCTCTACACACTTTGTTTCTTCATGGGAGGAGAAGATAACGAGGTAGAGTTGGGTCCATACCATGTCAATATTAAGTGTTATCGTCATGGAAACAAGATCGGCTCTGTCTTCCCTATTGCTCAAAATTGACTTATCAAATACAGAGTCTTATCCGGTCAAGGAGGATCATTGATGAGTTTATTGTTTGTCAATTCATAGTCTTGTATAATTCTGGAATTCATGGTGATCAGAATTATCAAGCTACTTTAAACCCCCTTCAAATGTGCTTCTTTGTAACATGAATTTTATGATAGACATGTCTTTATTATACTATTCATCATTTTCTTCATTTCATCCATGCATTATTACCATGTTATCAAGATGGGATATCATTCGGTAGCAATCATCACTTAGATAACAACGTTATATGTTTATTATTGCCGACCTTTTGTTCTATTCGTATATAGATAACATGAAAGCTTATGGGGAAAACACATAAAAACTTGTTTACATATTTGGCAAACAGGAACGGACTAAATATCTTTTGTGACAAATTTAAATCGGTTGAATTAGTAGATGTAATTCATGATGACTTCTTGCTCTAAGCGACATACCATTAAGATTCACTATATAGATACAACAAATTGCAGAAAATCACCCTTTAAATAGGGCTATTTACACACAACCATCCGTTAAAGAAGAAATTACATGTGACCACCCATTAAATGTAATCCGTTAAGAATGAACCACCCCTCTCCAAATTTTGTCAAAAAAATTCGTTAACTATATAAAATTACAATAATACCCCAGTTGACCGGGTTTTTACCAATTTATTTTATTTTAGGTTTAAATAAATAAATCAAAACCGGTTTGATTGAAATTTGTTACCCTTCGTCCTCCTATATTTCTATACGATGAGTGGAATGGTGGGCCCATCCAACCCTACTATTCATCTTCTTCTTCAACAATGGTGAAACAATCCGACGCAAGGATTTCGCCCCCGACATCGGCGCCTCTCTTGCAATTTCTCTCTCCATCATCCAATCTTCATCTCCAGACTCCTCCTTCTCCATTGTCGAGCTCGTACCTTCGCCGGAGCAAAGATAAAATCAATTGCGAGTCCACGGAGGTCCGAGTTGGAATCTGGGATTTGAGTCCAAAAAAAATTGCTTCAACAACTTGAGTTTGCTCCGATTCTCTTCCCTGATGGCAGATCTGGGCTTGGTCGTCTCAGATCTGGGATTGGCGGTCTGAATCTTGCCCAAGGATATGAAATTCGAGGTTGGTTCGTGATGTAGTGTGAAGGGTTTTATAATGGAGGAAAGAGGAGTTTATGGGAGGTGTAGTGGTGGTATTGGTGGTTCCGACGAAGAAAATGGCCGGCGAGGGTGATGTGGTGGTGGGGTGGTAAGGGAGGATATCGACATCGACATTGATGGTGGTAACTGGTAATGATATGGGAGAAGAGAAAGAACTTGAGTTATTGAACCGGTTTGATTTATTTAATTAAACCCAAAATAAAATAAATTGGTCAAAAACCCGGTCAACTGGGGTATTATTGTAGTTTTACATAGTTAACGGAATTTTTTGACACAATTTGAAAAGGGGTGGTCACATGTAATTTCTTCTTTAACGGGTGATTGTGTGCAAATAGCCCTATTTAAAGATGATTTTCCGCAATTTGCTCATATAGATATTCAAACAATTGTGTCAAGAATCTTGAGAGAAGGAAACTGAGAGAATTGTCAAACAAAACTAGACAAAATTCTTGTAATCATATACTCCCTACATCCCTATCTACGGATCCCTATCTACGGAGTACTTCTTTTGAAACAAATCTCTTCTTTTCTACTATTTACTTTAGAGATTAAAGATCTAATACAGATCAAATCGCAAATAGTCTATTAACCATTAAACCCTGCACGGGATGAGAATAAGGGAGAAAAAGAAAAGATATAAGTGAAACTTTAATGATATAACAAAATAGTTGAACACAATAATAGATTTAAAAATTATTATCCGGATTCAAAGTAAAATATAAGTGAAACATACGAGACAAAAATGATCTCGTAATCATATACTCCGTACATCCCTATCTACTTATTTTGAAACAAATCTCTTCTTTTTTACTATTTACTTTAGAGATTAAAGATCTAATACAGATCAAATCGCAAGTAGTCTATTAACCATTAAAGCCTGCACGGGATGAGAATAAGGGAGAAAAAGAAAAGATACACGAGGTTACAAACTATCAGAACCTTATATCTTTTCCTCCTCTCCTCTTATCCCAGATCCCGTGTACGCTTTAACGGTACTTCATTAATTATCTAGTCTAGTGCATGTAATATGTGTGACATAGGGCATGTATTTATAGTAGTTTGTTTAGGAGTATTAGGTCAAGTTAAAAATAGTCCGGCCCAATAAGAACTTTTCCATGTATAATGTGTAAACAAATTGGTCCGGCCCAATAAGAAACCCGATCCATGAAACAATTTATGGGCCGGATAGTTGCTTATTTGACACTATGTTTTGTCTTCAGTATTCATCGTGGGAGAGACTGAAAGAGGTTCAATAAACAAACTAGTGTAGTGACTCGTGTCATGCACGAGAAATTCTATATTATACGTACAAAAATTGTATATCTTTTTAACCGAGTTCGTCAAAAAATTAAGATTAACTTTTTTCTTGTAAAGACTATTTATAAAAATATATTTTATTTCATGAAAGGTTATGTAGGTAGTTTGACTTTATTTTTATTATCGAAATTAATCCTAATTTTATCGTAAAAATATATATTAACATTCAACATAATATTTATTTTCAATAAAATAGCTTGTATATTTGTAGTTGAAAGGAATGATAATTTTTTAAGATTTATTTGTTAATATAATTATCCAATCTATTAATATTAAAATTAAAAATAATAATTACTGTAAATCAACCTAAAATCATTCTAATAACTCTAAAAAGCTCAACTTTAATATATAAGATAATGAGGTAGAGTTGTTGGATAATGGTGGGTTTAAATTGCATGTTGAAAGCCACTCACCCTTGTGACACACCTCCATATGAGTGCACATAATGATTGGAAGGAGGGTATTAAAAAGAACTATGATAATATATATATATCATATTACCATACTTACAATACACAATACATGTTTTTGATTTAAATTTATTTTTTCCGTGCATAACGCGAGCAAGAGAGGCCTGGTCATAATCATAATTATAATATATATAATTTTTGGGGGTGGTTGAAAAATATTCACACAAGATAATCACAAAAATATTCATGAATATATTCATCTTGGGTTGAGCTTTTGCTTGGTCCACCGGAATAAAAGTCTAATATTAAAATTTACATTTTTAAAAAAGAAACTTCCACATATACAAACAAATCTATTACTATTAAATTAAATATTATTTTTTAAGAAACTAAATCAATCTATTTCCTAATAAAGATTTTATCTTTTACTAAGTTAAAAACGAAATTATATTTTATAAGGATTATATAATTGAAAGAATATTTTTGGGGTGGTTGAAAAATATTCACACAACATATTTTAAAAAGAAATTTCCACATATATTTTTCAAACAAATCTATTATTATTAAATTAAAGATTATCTTTTAAGAAACTACATCAACCTATTTCCTAATAAAGATTTTATCTTTTACAAAATTAAAAACGAAATTATATTTTATAAGGATTATATAATTGAAAAAATATTTTTGGGGTGGTTGAAAAATATTCACACAAGATATTTTAAAAAGAAATTTCCACATATATTTTTCAAACAAATCTATTACAATTAAATTAAAGATGATCTTTTAAGAAACTACTTCAATCTATTCCCTAATAAAGATTTCATCTTTTACTAAATTAAAAACAAAATTATATTTTTTATAAGGATTAAATAATTGAAAAAATATTTTTGGGTGGTTGAAAAATATTCACACAAGATAATAATAAAGATATTCATGAAAATATTCATCTTGGATTAGTACTCCCACAACCAACTCCATTTTATACGTACATTACTCCCACAATTTCAATCAAAATTGTTTTATCCTTATTAGTACTCCCACAATTTTAATTAAAATGTTTGTATCCTTATCCTGCCGAGAGAATAAAACCAATTGTTAGACGTTGATAAAAGATTTGCTAATTAAAAGATTTTTTAACATGAAAAATATACCAATAATATTATATTTACTAATTTAATTTTAAAAATGTGATATATTTTGACTAAAGCCCGTGCGTAGCACGGGCGAGAAAGTACTAGTATATATAATTTTTGGGGGTGGTTGAAAAATATTCACACAAGATAATCACAAAGATATTCCCCATTATATTCATCTTGGATTGGACTTTTGTTTGGGCCACCGAAATAAAAGTCTAATATTAAAGTTTACATTTTTCAAAAAGAAATTTCCACATATATTTTTCAAACAAATCTATTACTATTATATTAAAGATTATCTTTTAAGAAACTACATCAATCTATTTCCTAATAAAGATTTTATCTTTTACTAAATTAAAAACGAAATTATATTTTATTAGGATTATATAAATGGAAAAAAAAATTTGGAGGTGGTTGAGAAATATTCACACAATATATTTTGAAAAGAAATTTTCACGTATATTTTTCAAACAAATCTATTACTATTAAATTAAAGATTATCTTTTAGGAAACTACATCAATCTATTTCCTAATAAAGATTTTATATTTTACTAAGTTAAAAACAAAATTATATTTTATAAGGATTATATAATTGAAAAATAGTTTTTGGGGTGGTTGAAAAATATTCATGCAAGATCCAAACTACAATAAATGTTTGAATGTGATTGTGCCATAGATACTTTTATCAATGGCTGAAAATTTGCCACATAAGTTAAAAAAGGCAATGAAGGGCTGAGATTACATATCAAGTTTTTGTCTTTGTAATGTAACTTGAATTTCCGTAGGAATTACGAAAAATGCCACTGCTCTTCTTTAGCTTCTTGAAAATTAAAAAAGGGCAAATCTGACTTTTACCTCTTCTCCCTTCTCGCTTCCCTTCTCGCTTCAGTCACCCCGAATTCCCGATGGTGCCTTCTCACCCCTTCCCTCCTCCTTGTCCTTCGCCAGAATCTATGGAGCCACGAATCAATTTCAATCGAATCGTCTTCAGTTTCGTAAAGCTAATCCGAAAGAGAGCATGAGGCGAGAGGAAGGTTCTCAATGGTGGGAGAGGATTTTGTCTGAGTTCTTCGTCTTCACTCATTCAAACCCAGGTGAGACCTTCACATAAGGCGAGAGGAAGGTTCGAGCTTCTTCGTCTTAATTTCTGCGTTTAGATCCAGATCTAGGTATTTCATTCCATCTTCCTTTGTTGTTTAAATTAGTGTGTTCGTCTCACAGTAACTTGTTGTAATGGCCTACAGATCTGAAAACGATCGGGTAAAAGTCAAGCTTTATTCCGAATCCAATTTATCATGACGGTTTCATCTGCCGATCACACGCCCGACAGGTAAAATCTCCTTCAAACCTGGATGTCTCTCGTTTACAGTCCTACTGCTAATCTCTATATGAATTTTATTATTATCTAATGAGACTTGGTGCAATAATGTCTCCTCTGTGATTTGGTGCAATAGAGTTTGATTTCAGCTTTGTTTCGATATAATCGAAACCCAGATTTCTCTGATTTTGTAGATTTCCGTAGAAATGGTTAGGTTAGTAGGGTAAACGGGCGTGCAAAACCCTAAATTGATTTTGGTTATTGAAGAATCATGCTCTCTTTCTCACTGTTGAATGTTGATCTATATTCTACAAAGAGAATTTTACCATCAGAAATTTGTGCTATGTACCCAATATATGACTCAGCTTGGGTTGTAAGGGATTGTAGAAGTTAATTTTGATTTACTTCCCAAAACAAATTGCAGTTGATTGAGCATTTAATTGATCGGAATGACTTGTCTGAGGAGGAGGTTGAAGCTTCGTTGGATTTTTTGCTGAATGAGGCTGATGAAGCTCTGATTAGTGCCTTCCTTGTGTTATTAAGAGCCAAAGGAGAGACCTATGAAGAGGTGTTGTATCTATTATACTTTCATTCTAAGAACTAAAATTTAGATATGTATTGATGTAATCTTGGACAGATTGTAGGATTGGCTAAAGCAATGATGAAACATTGTAAGCCTTTGGAAGGTTTAGGCAATGTAGTAGATATTGTTGGTACTGGTGGAGATGGAGCAAACACAGTGAATATCTCGACTGGTGCTTCCATTCTTGCAGCTGCATCTGGTGCAAAAGTTGCAAAGGTGATAACCCTTGACGAAATATAATGATGCTGATTTGTTTTTTATATGGTGTGTAACTACGATTAGAGTATTTCTGTAGCAAGGAAATAGGTCAAGCTCGTCAGCGTGTGGGAGTGTCGATGTTTTAGAGGCATTGGGTGTCGCCATTGATTTGGATCCAGAGGTATAAAGTGGCAGACTTACTTTATTTGGTATTCTGCTACGATTAGAGTATTTTCCTTAGATGTGTATTCTGCTACATGGTTCTTATGAATTTTGCATCTTAGGTTTCTAAAATGGCCAAAGCACTGCAACTTTTTGGCATGAAAAGGGCGCTCGTTGTTCATTCAGAAGGTTTAGATGAAATGAGTCCGTTAGGACCAGGGTTTATCCTCCATGTCACTCCAGAAAAGATTGAAAACTTTTCATTTGATCCATGTAAGAAGCTAACCACTGTAATTTCGTTCTTTCATTAATAAAAAAACTGATTTTGAGTGTAAATTTTATTGGCAGTGGATTTCGGTATACCTAGATGCACGTTGGAAGATCTATCTCTGGTTTTTTACCTCTTTATCAAATTTTCCACATCTAAAAAAATGTGTTCTTTTCCCCAAAAGTTTTGCACTCTGCTATATGATGCAACTCTAAAGTTGTAAGATTGTTCCTTTTGTTGCTGCAAATGATGTACTTATACAGTTAATTATTTGTGAGTTCCTGATTGTTCCTTTTTTTCCTAATGTTGCTGAAAGAGATAATTATTTGTGAGTTCCTAATGTTGCTGAAAGAGTTCCTAATTATTTGTGCTGATGAATCCAAAAATGGATTTGCTGCTAAGATTCTTATGCTCTGTTGAATGCTTTGTTTGCAGTTTTGTCTAGCACAAAATATGGCTTGAAGCAAACACGTGGAAAGTTTGGTCTAGGTGCAAAGATGGTAAGGTTTGTGTATATATTACTTCTATTGCACTTAATGGTCATAAATATGATTGATTCTTAAGAAATTTGGTGAGAATTTTTGCTATTATTAACCCATGTCTGGTTTGTGAAGAAAAAGCTTAAATGTAAAAGTGAAGTTAAGCAGTCTCAGCTTCTTAACTTGCTTAAATTCATGTTCCAATTTGAACCCCAATAGGCTTTAATTTGGACCAAGATGAGTACGGGACTCCCGATTGAGATCGCTTCAGCAATGAAGGGCCAAATTTTTCAGACATTCTGCCGGTTGGACATTGACATTCACCGGTATGTTTTATCATATGCAGGGATATAAGAGTATATGTATTCATATAAATTATCTTTTTTGTACTTGCAATCTTGCCACTTATTGTATCCATGTTTGGTTTTAGCTCATGTGTTTTATTCCATAATATTTCTATCTTCTCATTTGAGGTGTCTACATGTTCTTTTTTTTTCCTGTTTGGTTGAGATGTTATTCTAATTTGTTTTCAGAAACACCCCTCACATTCATCTACATGAAAAACGTGAGAACAAGGAACAATGGCATGGAGCTGAAATTCAAATTGTTATTGAGGGAAACTGGACAACTTATCGTGTATGTACATATTGTTGTCTTAATTTCCACACTCTTCAAATATAGCTTCTTTAACATACTAATCACACTACCATGCCATCAATTAATTTTTTCCATCCTATTTACTGCTCCCTAAATGTGCAGTACTTTTTGGACAACTTATCGTGTATGTACATATTGCTGTCTTAATTTCCACACTCTTCAAATATAGCTTCTTTCACATACTAATCACACTACCATGCCATCAATTAATTTTTTCCATCCTATTTACTGCTCCCTAAATGTGCAGAAAGCGCAGTATTTGCTTATTTATTCCTAGCTGCATAAGTTTTTATTGCTTTAGGGTTTCTTCTTCTTTTTCCCTGCTCTTCACTTTCACTATATTGTTATGTGTATGGATCAACTCAAGATGAATATTAATCAGTGTCCGTATTTGACATTCGTAATTGTGAGATTTTATGTGACTCAAGTTGACTATAAACTTGTCATGTGTGCATAAAGCATATACTTCAGCTGACAGTATGATAGAGTTGAAGTGCACGATTCAAATCTACTTTAAGTTCCTAACTTCCTATCCATGGGCTGTGATTGTTTTTATTGATTTAATATTTGAGTGGAGTTATGGATTTTCTAAGTTTCTGAACTTTTATGTCCCATATGAGTTTAATCTATAAAAGATCTGTAATATGCTCTGAATTCGTCAATTTGTGATGCTATATATCTGGTTAAACAAGAAGCTTTGATTGGGAGAATTTTGCAGTTCTTTTGCAAATGTGTATTGCCAACTATGTCAATTTGGAGATTGCTTATGGTTTGCGTGCATGCTATGAAATATGCTTAGCAGCATGAATAAGTGATAATGAATGAACGGAAAAGAGCATAGCTTCTTCTTCTTCTTTTTTGTCAATTTGGAGATGCTATGAATTTTTTATGAAAGTTCAGCAGCATGAAGAAGTGATGATGAGCATAGTTTCTTTTTTTTGGGTTAAATATTTACTTTATATGCTCAATAATTTCATTCATGACATCAACCAATTTAGAATTTAATCCTTTCCTTCTCCTTTCTCTCCCGATGAAGCAATGATTCTGTTTCTTTCCCGTCCTTTCAAGTTCCAACCTAACAGGCCCTTTGTTTGTTATAATATGATCTGGGCTAATAGGCAATCAGCTGCAAGGTGAAAGGAAAGGAAAATGAGATATATAGGAGAGCTGGAGCGCAGACTTCAAACTCTGCAAACTGAATCTACCTCATTGACTGCTCAGCTGACTCTGTTACAGGTGAACTTATTATATTACCATTATGTTTCTGTCGGTGCATTATGTTTCGAGTATAAGAACTCGGTTTGCATTTCATGACCCAATTTAGTGGTCAATATTATTGTAGTATGGACATCTTTAGAAATGTTAGGTTTTGGTTATTATGATGGACCATCTCTATTGTGTTAAGGTTGATTTTTAGTGTTCAGTTAGGTTTTAATTAGGTTAAATTGCTGGATTTTATTATTGTAGATGATACAGGATAATAGAGGGATATACGTTTGCAATTTTCTCTCTTTCTGAATTGTTTTGTTTATTGGTATATGTAAGCAGATCTCATGAACTAAATTTACTGGTCTAATGCAGAATAGTTAGTCCAGGTGATGGAAGTTTGCCTCTGGGAAAAAAGCAATACCTACAAAGAACTGGAAGGTCTGATTTTAGTCTTTCTACCACTGACTTGTATTCTTTCTTGCTTATTTTGTCTTCAACATATAATCCTATGCGACAATTTTTTTTCAGGTAAAAGAAGGTTTATTTCCTTGTAAGTTATCCGAAAAAGTTCGAAATTGGCTGAGGAGGCAGTGCATTTAACTATCAAGTCTTGGGGACAAAGATCATTACCTGAGCTTGAAGCTGAAGAAAGGCTGTCTTATTCCTGTGAAAAGGTAAAATGAGTTTGTTTCAGCTAACGATGAACACTTTACTTTATAATCATTGTATGGCTTGCCATTCAAGCTAATTAAATTTCTTGAATGAAGAACTCCATAGCTGTAACCTGTAACTAAATGGCTGTATATTGTGTAGGGTGCTGTTGAAGATGAAGTGACTGCAAAGCTCCGTTCTGCCTTTTTAGAGATTGATAAGGAGTACAAGACCTACATTGTGGAAGAAAGAAAACAGGTAAGAAATGGATGGACTTTTGTGTATTTAACTTTGTCCAAGTGATTCTTATATGTTTAGTAACTACAGGTTGTGTCTGCTGGTGGGCTTCATGTTATTGGAACAGAACGCCACGAGTCACGTCGTATAGAAAATCAGGTTTTTATTGCAATTTTCTTTTGGGAAATCTCCATTTTCTTTTTTAAAGTTTCTTTTTCATGATAGCCTATTGTTGAGGCAGATTCATATAATGTCTCGTCTGTGTATATTCTTCCTCTCTCTCACGCATCAAATTTGATTAATTGGATTTGAAAGTTGTTGAAATAGCTTTTGATAATGTTTTTAGGAACCTAAGCTGGATTTGATTGTGATAGTTTGGTTTGCGCAGTCTGAGTTTTAGTGATGTAGTTTTGTGAAACGAAATTAAGCCTGTATCTGGATTTCGTTGACCAGATCTGAGATTTTCGTGGCCAAACTTTTTTCACATTGTTTGCTTCTATTACATCTCTTCTTTTGGAATCTTACTCAAAAGTTTCAGTGAAATGACATAAATAATGCGTTCATTGTTGTACATGTGTTGTTGTGTGAAATCTCTTGGAAGCAAATGCTGTATTATTTACATAAGTTAGCAGCAAATAGATTCTTAGATCTTGTTGGCTAAGCTCTTTTGGTAGGATAGTATGACTTTCCTCGTTGGTGTTATGTCTCAAATCTCTATTGAAGTTGAGAAAAAATATATGACCTATTGAATAGTGCTGACGGATTTTCTACTCGTCTACAGGACTTCATCCTTTTTCTAAATGCTGCTGTTGCAATGAGTAATAGCTACTTGAGGAGTCAAGAAGTCTGTGCTTCTTGTATACCTGTGTCTTATTCAGACTGATCAGGCATTATCATTGTGGTTGTCCATTTGCGTAGTTGTATTTGGAGTTACAGCTGCCATGATTATGATTGATCAATTCATCAATTTCGTGATTCGTCCTCCTAGGTATTGATCAATTCATAATTAGCTCCATATTGGTCTTATTCTCTGCTTCTTCTAGCTTAGATCTTATCTGTTCTTTTAATTTGATTGTCTTTTGGAACTGGTTTGAGCTTTGGGGATTTGTATTTATAAAATGTCTTTGCTCGGCTTTGTGCTAAAACATTCTTCTTAATAAAAGAATTGAATTGTTTTTAAGCAATTTTAAATGATTTATTATTGGTATTGATATCACACAGCTGGTGCATAACTTGACTGCATTCCTGTATTCATCACTACTGCAGCAAGGAGCTTCTTCGAGCTATTGTAATTTGCCTTGTAATAGTTCCGGTTCAATCTTGGAGCTTCATCTCTATGCATATCTAATTGCTGCTCATAGCCTAAGGTAGGTTTTCTTGTACAATGGCGTGATTTGTTATCGGTTTCAAGTTTTTCTGTTTGTTGCTCTGTTAGATACTGTCAAATGAAAGTTCTATACGTTCTAGCTGTTAAGATAATTTGCATCATATCATGCGTACAAACTGATTTACGCCTTGAAATGTTATACAATTTGGTAGAAAGAGATGTCATTAATTCACTACCACATTTAAAAAAAAAAACTTTTATCATCCCTGATAGTAAATAAAAGGTGTGGAAAGAGAAAGAAAATTTTAAATATAGAAATTGTTCATAGAGTGTGTGCATCAGTTATGTAGGTAAGTCTGCTAAAAAAAGTTTTTGGTAAGAAGTAGCATTATTATTGATGATGCATCATTTGTATACATCACCTGTTTCTTTGTACTATCCTATACATTCTCAGTTTGTCATCTTCTATAAAGTTTATCTATTGTGTATCAGATCTCTGAACTCAAAGGGGACTTGCTGCTGATGAAGGTGTAGAAGGGGCAGTACCTGTTATTTTGCAAGGGCAGGTGAGTTCTTAGATTTAACATTCTGCAAAGTTTACAGTTTTGTTCTTCCATAAATATCTTAAACTATAAGAAAATATCATTATCCCTAAAATTATATTAAATTATCTATCAATACTTCAGTGAAGACCATCCATCATTTTTAAATGGAGTAGTTTCTATACTCTGTGATTTGCAGACTTTCTAGGTGCAATAGGCATGATATTGATGACCGTCATACTTGTCTAACTTTTTATATTTTGATGACCGTCAAATAATTAACACATTTTGAACTATACATTTGCTTTGGTCTTGAAAAGCTATAGCACGTCTCACTAAAGACTCATCCAATGAAGCAAAGCTATTGGAAGTGGAACTATCGTTTCTTTTCCCATGCCTGATTGACTTAATTGAAACATACATATTTCTCATGAATTATGCCTTCATTTTTCCGGATCGATGTGGGAAGAAGCAGCTTGCATTTCATTTGGAAAACATTATTCTGCATAGTGTTAGGCTCATAACTGCATGCTCAAGAAAGTGTTGCATATTGTAGATGGAAAATCATGCTTTTGGCCGGCTTTACTGCCTTCAAATTGTGTAAATTTCTGTATGATGAAAGAATACGACTTTCCTTGCAGATAACAAGACTGCCGAAATCTATTTTCAAATGCATCTGCTTGCAAAGGATGCAAAATTTTGAATCTACAATTTTTTGAACTTCTCTTGATTCTTTGAAAACACTGTGACAAAATTTGGATTAGTGAAAACACTTACAAAGTAGTCTTTGTCTATTACGTAGGCTCTTCGATTTGGAGAAAACATTGCTTGCTTATACTTAATGTCTTTGGAAAAAAAACTATGTGGTCAGATTCCTTATTGATTTACTTATTCCCTCTCAATGGTTGTGTAGTCATTGCAGGCTCTGTCTATTAAGTATGCTATTCTGAAATCTGTTTGACTATTGGAAGGACAAAGTAGGTTTTAGTTTGTATTACTTTAGAATATCTAAATTGGCTTTTGTGTGTACCGTTTTTTCTCTCTTTCTGAGATGCTCTTCACATTACTGCTGACTCTTATCTATTGTATTAGATTCGTTGTCGTAAGGTTAGAGGTCTTAAATTGCCAGAAAACATGGAATGTGCTGATTGCAAAACCAAGTATGCTCATTTGAAATTAGAAATATTTGTGAATTTTTTGTTGGAACTATTCCGTACATTCACTGCACTATAAACTTCAGTTTGTTGTATTCGAAAGTGTCTGATTTCTGTACTTATTTTTTTTGTCTATAAAGAGTGAAATAATTTCATATGACAGCTTAAGGTGTATATCCTACCATTAGATCTCAATCATGCCAATCCTGTATCTACGGCGGTATTCACTGCTCTTTCCATAAACAATACTGATCACTAAATATCTACAGCTGACTCGTTCAAGATGTGCTGATGAGCAAAATCACCAATGTATCAACACCAACTTCAGTGGCTTCGCATGAACATCATTGAGGACATTGTCAAGAACTGTCCTCAGATCTTCAGTGGCTCTGTCAAATATGCTTGGACCACAGTTCCTACATATCCTAGGTTTCTGCTTGATTTCAATCCTGTTCAATCAGTACTGCAGTACCATGATTATATAACAGCTTTTATCGTGTTTTTCCAGTGGAGTGATGGGTTTCATGCTTTGTTCAACGGAGGGTCCTGAAGTTGACTTCAAGAATCCAGTCAACCTGATTGATGCAGTAGAGAGCTGTGGCAATGCGAAACGACCCTTGAAATTCTACAACAAGGAGCTACATATTGTACAAATTTGATTTAGTTTACTCTATATTCTTGTCTTTGCTTTGAGCTTAGATTTTTTTGCCTGTGTTTCTTTCCTTGCAGTTACATTCTGCTGCGTTTTGGTTGCCAACGTTCGCCAAGAAGCTCATTGGTTAGATTTGTTCGACGACAGAACACATATCTTGTTCTTCCTACACACAAGGTTTAATCTATTTTATATATTTAGCATCTTCATAAGTTCGTGTCAGTTATCACTTTAGTTTCGCGTGATTATATTGTACTTTAATTGTTAGGTAAAGGTGGCTGCAATAAGATGTGGAGAGATTGCCGAGGAGTCGTTTAACTACCTACTTTCAAATGAGGTAGGATTCAATAATATCAGATCTTGTTGCTTTCCCTGTTTTTTTATTGATATTTGTTTTTGGAAACTTTTATGCTTTATTAAGAATGCATAAAAGTTTTATGCTTTCCTTATTCATTGGTTAAAGATGCTCTATATAATTGTACTGGACTATGAAAAAGCCTTTGTTGTTGTCTTTTTTGTTGGGCTTGAGGTGGCAGCCTAATTTGTCTGGGCTTCAGGGTTTCTTAAGGCCCAATAACTTTCAAATCCACAAAGTGTTTTGATTTGGCTGCCACTATAAACATCCTTGGAGGCCAAGTTTGTGTGACCGGGTTTTTGGGTATCCACGGGTTTAGTTATTATCTTTTGCGGATATCCGTATACATAATGTAATTGGGCCAAGTTTCTTCTCCTTTTCTGATAAGCCCATGGCCCATTTCTATTAAACTACTTGTAATTTCCACCGCCTATACCTTTCCTTACCTGCCTTCTATATAACAATGGGTTGTGCTCACTTCATAAACACCAATGCAATTGCTTGCTTACTGATTTCATTTTCTCTGCTGTAAGTTTGTTTTTTTTTTCTTTCTTTAATGTGCTTGTGTTTTTTTTTTTCCTTTTTCCCTTATTGTTTATTTCAATTACTCTCACATACATTGTATACAGAGTGCTTCATTTCATTTTGCTTTTAAATTGACATGCTAAGCATCGAAAAGATGGCTGCCTACTACGATTAGTACGTTCTGTATTCTGCATCCTCACTTCTTCATCTTACTGTGGGCAAGGTTATCTACTGCGTTTGCCTGCTCGAGTTGAAGTGCCTCCTTTTTCAAGATTTGGTGAGCAGTCGCCGCCCATTGCCTTTTTTTGCTGTGTAATCTTTCTTTAATGTGCTTGTGTTTCCTCACTTCTTCAGCTTACTTTGTTTCAGGTTATTTGTTGTGTTGCTTGTTCGATTTTAAGTGCCTCCTATTTCAAGATTTGGTGAGCAGTCACGTAACATCTTTGTATTTCACATGCCATGCATACTTTTCGATTTGTGCTTCATGTTGTATGTTTCATGTATACCTCTTGTCCATGTTTGTTGCTATATAACTAAACATACTACCCACATACACACGTGGCTGTTGTCTTGTATACCACATAAATTCTTATCTCCTTAGTACATGCACGGCCTTACCACTGTAGCTAGCTGTTGATTTTTTTCCTTAATACAAAAAAAGACTGCAAATTTCCTTGGCATTCCTTCGCTTATTTCTATAAGAGATACATATGTTTTGTTTGTTCTCATCACTGGTTGTGTAATCTTTCTTTAAATTACTTTAATTAGTTTCATTTGTTTTACTCAAATGCATGTGTTGCAGTTTTAAGTGTTTGTAGTTTGTACAAAGCATTATTGATTTCATTTTGCTTTGACATTGACATGCAAAAGAATAAAAAAATGGTCGTCCACTACGATTAATACGTTCTGTATTCTGGATCCTTACTTCTTCATCTTACTATGTGCCAGGTTATCTGCTGTGTTGCTTGAACGAGTTGAAGTGCCTCTTTTTTCAAGATTTGGTGAGCAGTCGCCTCCTTTGCTCTTTTTTTTTGTTCCTTCTCATCGCTGCTTGTGTAATCTGTCTATGTAATCACATTATGCGCTTAATGTTATTGTTGTATGTCGTTGCACTTGCATTTATTGACTACCATGTTTGTATTTCACCTGCCATGCATGCATTTGGATTTGTGCTTCATGTATACCTCTTGTCCATCTCTGCTGTTCTATGACTACACACACTACCCACTTGGATACGTGCCTGTTGTTTTGTATACCACATAAATTCTTATCTCCTCAGTACATGCACTGCCTTACCACTGCAGCTATCTGCACATCTTTTTCCTTAATACAAAAAAGACTGCATATTCCTTGGCATTCCTTCACGCATATGAACTTATCCATGCAACCATATCTTTTCAGTCGCTATGTCAAAGACTATGGTTTCCATCCCCGAATTGCAGTCGAACTCTAAGGCACAAGCTGTCCGTGTCCAAATTGTTAAGAAATATCCCCCAATACAGAATGAGGGCAAGGCTAAGTACCAGACAATTCTTTTACGCGATCAGAGTGTAAGTAACACTACCCTTGTTTTTTCTGTCCTTTGTTTTATCTTGTAGGCGGCATGCTTATTTATTCACTAACTGGTACATCTATATTTTGTAGGGCAACAGGGCAAAACTCACTCTCTTTGGCGGCAATATAGATATTTTTGACTCTATTTTGCATGAGAGTGATGTGTTTGATGTTTCCAACGTGACTGTGCGAGAGAGCGACTATGGCTCTGATCGTGGAAAAGTTATCTATGTTCACAATTCTTCTTCTGTTGTTCGTGTAAAGGGCGAGGATGTTCGTGCAAAATTTATTCCTCGTTTCACTACAATTGAAGACTCTAAGACAATTAATTCTGAGTCTGAGATATTCGGTGTGTTTCCATCCTTTTCCTGCCCTTTATGTGTTATTGGTAATTGTGCACGCACATGTGTTGCATGGTTACCATGATCGGGATTTGCGCCCCTGTTTTCTTATATAGTTTGAATTCCCATGTCGCAGCTGTGGCCGGTATCGTTCTGAAGATAAGTGACTTGGAAGGTAAACGTACTCGTGCTGGGAAACCCATTGACATGTGCAAGGTGTACATTACTGATTCAAGGTTGTCTTTTTTCCCACGTCCATAGTCTATCATCGTTTAATGTCTCATGTATTGATGTTTGTACTCTTCGTTTTGCTGATCATGTCTTCATTTTAGCTGTGAGGATGTTGTTCCTGTTACTCTATGGGGTTCTCTTGCTCATGACGTCACCGATTATGCCAAGGTTCATCCAATCCACCCAATTGTCACTTTTGAAGCTCTCCGAAAGAATCTCTTTCGCGGTATTGTCATTCCTTATCTTTTGTTTGCTTTTTTTTCCTTTATCGTTCTGTTGGTTACCACTGGGTTGTTCCACCAAAATATCTTTTTCTTACTAGCTTTGTTTTATTCAGGCGAGTACTCATTCAACACCATGTCTGAATGTCGGGTTAACTTTGAACCGACCGGGAAAATAATTGATGAGCTGACCAAATGGTATGCAGTTCTGTCCTACACCTTACCATTATCTTTTGCGTAGCTTGTAATGACTTTGTTCTTTGATTTGTATTCTGCCAAGGCTGGATTTACATGCTGATATTGTCCTATCAAGACAACAGACACTAGAGGCTAATGTTACAGTCCGCCCCATCCTGAAAAACACACCTAATTGAGTCCCTGCTTTCTTTAAAGGTTGAGCGGTTATAACCCTCCTATTTTACTTTCATTTATCATATCATCTTACTCATTATACTGTTGGGGCCACATTACCCACGACTTTGCTTTGTCCTTCACAGGCTGCTGACGTTGAGCACCGGGGCCTCTATAAAATCGAGGCAGGTGTGAAATTTGCTAACCCAGACTCAAACATTCACTCTGTCCGTTACTGTTATGGGTGTAGCCATTGCGGTCGGGGATGTGATCACGGTGCTGGTGAAAAATATATATGACTTGCCTGTCACCGACCTGCTGTCTCTATTGCAAAGTATGTTCCAGTTACTCTGGTTTGTCTGATATTCTGAGAAGAATAAGTCTATTCAATTTTGAGCAATATACGCATTATATGTACAACAAAGGCTTTGACATGCTCTTTTTGACAGCTTAGTAGGGTTTGAAATTCGTTCTCTGACTCTATCTTGATTTAGCTTATTATCTAAGAAGAATAAGTTTGTTTTACTTTGAGTAATCTATGCATTACATGTACTGCACCGGATTTGACAAGCTCGTTTTGACAGCTTGCTAGAGTTTGATATTTGTCGTGCTCCGAGTCGATCTTGATTTCTCTGATTATCGTAGAATAATAAGATTGTTCTACATTTGGTATATTTATCTTAGAAGGATAAGTTTGTTTCTCGTAGGTTGATGATTCTGATGTTCTTTTGCATCTGGTGTTGTTTTTGAATTTTAGGAGTTCCTTTCTCTACTTCATCATTTAGTTGCTTTCTCAGCATATAGTGTTTGTTGTATTAATTGGTATACATGCTTTCGTGCTCTGTTCCACAGGTTGTACTTTGATTTCATTGCATTTGACCCTTCTGGACACATTCCACTTAATGCTCAAAACCGACCTTCTGAAATCATCATGGACACGCGTGCCCATGTCTACGCAAATCAGACACCTGAGGTTTGCCCTCTCATTGCCTAATGCTTATCAGCCATTCTAGAAATGTATGAATATTCTAATTCTTACGTTTGGCTCTCTCTTACATTCGATATATGCAGGCACGAGAGGTCTTTGTCCGTGGATTAGGTGGTCGCCTGCTCGGCAGGACTTTTTCAATGGTTTTGAGTCCCGTTTCTTCGTTTTTACAAGATCATGGGATTGTTAAATGGGCCCTGAAGTATATTGAGCAGGATTGAACGAGAGGTCTTCTTATGATCAATTTTGCGTACTTGGATATATATATATATATACATACAACACATTATAGTAATCAAGAATGAAGTCTACTCATTGTATTTTCACTCCGCATATGTAACACCTATTGTGGCAGAATTTTGTATTCCTCATTACCTACTGCTGCATTTTATATATATATATATAAAAGTATATACCTATTTTGTATACACATCGTTCTCTTTGCTATCTACCAGTATTTAATTGCAAATGTTATTTTCATATTATCTTGATCCGCTTACTATGTACCCGATGCAGCACAATTCTAATTCAAATCAGGCCTAATTCCTGCTGTATGACTCCGCTTGTATTGTTCCTACTTCTCTCTTTCCAGTAATAATCTCTACACAACACAAACTGCCGATCATACTGTCGAGTGTGGTGTCGTTGTGCTACTTGCACTTACTCTATTGCAAATGTTATTTTCATTGTTTATGTACTTGCTTTTTTACACACTCTTTGCCCTTACTCTATTGCAAATGCATATATTGATGGATCAGTGTCCTCTTTGATTGCTATTCATCTCTCTTGTATGTTGTTGTTGGTAACCTAAACTTGTTTTCCTTGAATTACTGCTCGTCTAACTTGCTATATTACTGTCGCATTGCAGATTCATCGACTTGTGTCTTCCAGTTTATTTATGAAGTTATGCGCCCTCCGTTGACATCAGTGACCCCTATATGTAACACTTCAACGGTGCAAGGACCACGTGCATCCGTGCCTCCACGTGGCCGCGGGTCCCGTGGACGGGCAAGTCGCCCCCTTACACACATACATCAGTTTGGTGATGTTCCCGCTATCAGGTCTGATTTGATGGCTAACACATCTTCCTCGTTCCCGGTGCCCACACCGGTGCGTGGACGCTCTTATCGTGGTCGCGCATCTCGTGCTCGGGGTCGACGAGTCTCTCCACCTGCACCTCACATTGTTACACCGCTTGTCGACGTTATTGATGGCATGTATGCTCCTACGTCTAGCGTACCCCTCTCGTCCCCGTTCCCCACACCTTCTCGTGGCCGTAGATCTCGTGGGCGCGTTTCCCGTAGTCGGGGTACGCGAGACTCTGCATTCGCACCCCAGTTTGGTAGCCCGGTGCATACTATGCCCACAATACCCACAAGTCCGCGCAACCTTGGTGCACAGCAACCACCCAGTTTCGCAACCACGCGACCGACTGAGTCTTGCACAACATCGTACTCTGCCCGAGCTCCTCCGACAACTACCCGTACTTGCAAACGAAAACGTGCGCTCGGCATGACTCATGTTGGTACGTCTGCCTTTAAGCTTCCTCCTATGCGTGTTTGTCAACGATGTGGTGCAAAGCTCTTTGCATATGAGAGTGCACTTATATGCTGCAAGGATGGGAAGGTTGTGTTAGCTCCCATTGTGCTATCAGAAACGCTCGTTAGGCTCTACAACGATACGGGTGAGTGCGGTGAACATTTTCGTCAGTATTCACGTGTGTACAACCTTTTTTGCCTTCAGCTCTCTTGGTGGAGAGATTTCAACAAATACCACCAGAGGCGTTCATACGATTCATTTGCTCGGCCAGTTGTATCATTTTTTGCCGAATATTGTTCCTGGCGAGGGTGGTCCGAACTTCCTACAGATGTATTTCTATGACGGTGCCCTTGAAAGGGATGCACGTGGTAAAAGATTTGATCAACTACGGCCAGTGATCATTCAACTACTAATGGGGCTTACTGAGATGAACCCTTACGCGCGGTTCTTTCGCTCACTACGTCCGGACGTCATTACCCCGAATTTCAGAATTCAGATATCACAACATCCAGTATTAGATCAACGTGTATACAATGCTCCGTCGTCTGATGAAGTTGCGGCGATTTTCGTTGAAGGCTCGCCAAATGATTCTTTACGCAGCCCGAGCATAGTAGTTCATGCCCATGGCAACCATACACATCGTGTTTTGCACTATTTTGGGTGTTATGATCCATTACAGTATCCCCTTTTGTTTGCTAAGGGTGAGTGTGGTTGGCATGAAGGTCTAGAAATGACTCGAGGTAGTCACGTCTGCATGCCTGAAAATCCCCACTTTCCTATTTCTGGTTATTACTCCCAGACTACGACTGATTTATTCGAAACCGAGCATGCAGGTGCGTCATCTGACTATCGTATATTTGATGTCTTCTTTCGTTGCTACCCGTTTTCATTTATGTGAATATAAATAATAACATCTTATACTGACTGGTTCTTATGTGTGTGTGTGTTGCTATATTAAGGTGTGCGCAAACGCCGTCGCAAGAATGAAAACAGACTTTCGTGTCGCGCATATTATGCTTACCGATTTCAGATCCGCTCAGGATTCTCAATTGTTAATATGGGTCGCATCTTTCTCCAATACATAGTTGACATGTATGTTAAAATCGAGAATACGCGTCTTGATTATATAAGAGGCAATCAAAAAGCAATACGAGCGAACTTTATCGGGGTGTCGTTGATTGCGTGACCGCAGGAGTTAGCGATGCTTCAACGATTGGACGCCGTGTAATCCTGCCTTCTTCTTTTATTGGCGGGCCGAGGGATATGAAATGTCGTTACCTTAATGCTATGACCCTGGTCCAACACTTGGGCAAGCCTGACCTTTTTATTACTATGACGTGCAATCCATATTGGCCTGAGATTACGGAGCAACTACAGAAATGGGAAAAGCCTCATCATCGCCCTGATATTGTGACCCGAGTTTTCCGAGCAAAGGTTCATCACCTCAAAGAGTTAATTTCCAAAAAAAAATATTTGGAACCGTTGCTGCAAGAGTCGACGTGATTGAGTTCCAGAAGCGTGGTTTACCTCACATTCATATGCTCGTTATCTTGGAACGTGAAGATAAGCTCATAGACCCGTCATTGTACGACCAATACGTGTCAGCTGAGATTCCTGGTGAGGATCAACCGTTATTACGTCTTCTTGTCCTTAATCATATGATCATGGCCCGTGTGGGGTGCTCAACCCGAATTGCAGTTGCATGCAGACAAAGGGTACGGTGAAAAAATGTCATTCCAAATATCCCAAAGCATATACGGAAAAAACTACTTGCAACTCGGATGCATATCCTATTTATCGTCATCGAAACAATGGAGACCATGTTAAAATAAGAGGGAGAGAACTAGATAACCGGTGGGTTATCCCATATAACCCGTTTTTGCTTATGGAATTTGATTGCCATATAAATGTTGAGATATGCTCCACTGTGCAAGCGGTTAAGTATATATATAAGTACGTGTACAAGGGACACGATCGTGTATGTTTTCGCCTTGCCCAACAAGGTGGATCCGTAGCAGACGAGGTCCAGACCTTCCAGTCCGGTCGTTGGGTGTCTTCCCCTGAGGCAGCTTGGCGGATATTTAGTTTTGATCTGTACGACATGTTCCCAGCTGTTATTCCTCTCCAACTTCACCTGCCAGATATGCATGCAGTTTCTTTTTCACCTGAAGAGGATCTCGAAGACGTTGTTGATGATGAAAAGAGACAAACGACCATGCTTACAGCTTATTTTAAATGCAACGCTGTCTCTCCCAGTAACGCATCCCTGCTTTATCATGAATTTCCACAGCATTACAGGTGGGATAGTGGCTCGAAAGTTTGGATGCTTCGACGTAAACAAATGCGAACACTTGGGAGGTTAACCTATGCAAGTCCCGCTGAAGGAGAGAGGTACTATCTTCGTCTTTTACTTTGTAATGTACGTGGTGCAACCTTGTATGATCATCTTAAAACCGTTGATGGTGTTGCCTATGCAACATTTAAGGAGGCGTGTGATGCACGCGGGCTACTCATACGTGACAACTATGCGTTTGCGTGCATGACAGAGGCGTCTTCCGTGCAAATGTCGGGTGCACTTAGACGTCTTTTTGCGGTGTTGTTATACTTTGTGGATGGTATTGATGCAGCGGCTATGTGGTCTCAATTTTATTCCCATTTATCGGATGACCTGTCACATGCATATCCAGAAAACACTTACAAGGTTGCTTGCCTCACATATAGGGAAGTTGAGAAATATATTGCAATGACCGGCAAGAAAATTACAGACTACAACATCCCTAATCCATTTCAAGGTGATGTTTCAGAAGTCAACATGACGCGGGATGTTAGTGATGCGTTAACCGCTTCTATTCCCGAAATTTATTATGATGCCTACGAGAAGTTAAATAGCTTACAACGTGCAGCGTACGAAAGCATTATGGATGCTGTACTCCATGATAAACCTGAAACTTTTTTTATTGATGGTCCGGGCGGCACGGGTAAGACTTTTCTGTATTGCACGTTGTATGCTGAGCTTCGAAAGCGCGGGAAAATCGTTTTGCCCACAACGACATCCGGTATTGCAGCTGCTAATATACCTACCGGAAGAACCGCACATTCACGTTTCAAAATCCCTATAGATGTTGATGGATCGTACACATGTAGTGTATCGAAGCAAAGTAGCCTTGCACAACTTCTTCGAGCTGCTTCTCTCATTATCTGGGATGAAGCGTCGATGGCGAAGAAAGAAGACATTGAAGCATTAGATGTTTTGTTACAAGACATGTGTGCCAACAAAAGTTTGTTTGGAGGAAAAGTCGTTGTTTTCGGAGGTGATTTTCGGCAAGTGTTGCATGTGCTCCCTAATAAAGGGCAAAATGAAGCAGTTAATGCAAGTTTGGTAAATTCATATATTTGGCCATCTCTACATAAATTTTCCCTTACGGAAAATGTTAGAGCTCGTGACGACCCACCGTTCTGTGATTTTCTTCTCCAATTGGGCAATGGCGCGTACCAAACAGAATAAGTTTCCACGTTGGTTCCACCAACCGACATGATCAGGTGTGTCGATATTACTCCTAATAGTGTTGATGAAATAGTCGATGCAATTTTCCCAGAAATCAATCAGGCGGAGTGGGATCCGAGTATTTTCAGTGACCGTGCGATACTAACACCTACTAATGAGTGTGTCGACACTATAAATGAGCACATGATTTGTCGATTATCCGGAGACCGCTACACATACACTGGAATAGACACGCTTGTTGACGATAATTGTGGTATATGCACACCGGAATTTCTAAATACCCTTTGCCCATCTGGAATGAGTCTGCACACGCTGGTATTAAAAGTGAATTCACCCGTAATTTTGTTGTGTAATTTGGATCCAGCCAATGGGTTGTGCAATGGCACTCGACTCGTGTGTAAGGCTTTTCACAAAAATGTTATTGTGTGCGAGATAGCAAGTGGTAATTGCAAAGGTGATCAAGTTTTCATTCCACGTATCACTCTGAGCCCTCCGTCGTCTATGAAGTTCCCATTTAAATTTCAAAGAACACAATTTCCTATAAAACTCTGCTTTGCTATGACAATAAACAAGGCGCAAGGACAAACACTTTCACGCGTTGGTATATACCTCCTACATCCTTGCTTCTCACATGGACAACTTTATGTTGCTTTTTCTCGTGCTCGTAAGAGGACAGATTTGACTGTGTTTGTGCAACGACCGAAAACTCGCCCCAGTTCTTCCAGAACTGTGACGAATGTTGTTTCATTTTCTATTCTTTACAGATCAGGCATTTTGCATGTTTAGAGTATGATGGTTCGTAGTGTATATATATATATATATATATATATATATAGAAAAGTGGTCTACTCTTTTTCGATTATACTAATATCGTGTATATCATGCATTCCGTTTGTAATTTAATTTAAGCAAATTGATTATTTAAATTTTAAACTTATTACGATAAATAAAATATATAAATTAGTAGTAATTATTATTATAGGCTACTTAGATTATAAACTATTTTTTATAAAAATCTGAATTATATATACCACATTTACAAGTTTTTAGAATTACCTTTTGCCATTCACGCTATTATTTGTATTTTGAATGCTCATGAAAGTTTATCCCCTTACAAACTTCAAAATTTATCTTTTGCCATTTACAGGACTACAACGAATAAAACTACACATTTTATTTATCCCCTTAGAATTATCTTTTGCCATTTACAACAGATAATTCACTCATGAACATTTACAAGAAAATTTACAAGAAAGAATAGACTTATAGAATTTTCATGTAAATAGCAAAAGATAATTCGCTGTATAACCCCCTTAAAGAAAAGATAATTATATGAAAATTTATCCCCTTATACAAATAAAACGGTGTGGTTTTATATGTATTTTGAAGCTTCCAAGCTTAGGTTAGAATTATCCCTTTATAAAATACCAAATCCATGAAAAGTTGATACTATCAACCATAAGTTCAACTGAAAGTTTAAACCCTCCATGCAATTTCTATAAGTTCACTTTAGAAAAATCCAAGAAAAGCAATTTTTCTAACATGCCATTCACGTACATTTTAGATCCTTTTCTTATATATTACACTTCATGTCTAATCATTCTTCTGAAAAGCAGCTTTATTTATCTGTCCAAGAGATTAATTTTGATTTGTTTATAATTTATTTTGTTAGGGTTTGAAATGCCCTCTGGGCTCCTTTCTCCCCTATAAATCACCATGCTCACAGAGCATTTCATACTACGTCTCCTACTGCAAAAGCTTATTGCATTTCCAACAAAATTTCCTTCACGTTAACAAAGGTTTCCTTTCTTCTCCTTTTTTCCCTTCTCTCTTTTTTCTCAGCAAAGGTTTCCTTTCTTCTCCTTTCTTCCCTTCTCTGTTTTGTTGTTTTAACTGTTACACTTCTTTGTGCAGATGGCTCATCAACTTCCACTAGGAACCGCGGTTGAGATCGAATCGGTTACGACCCCGTATCTCGGCTCCACGTACCCCGCCACTGTGATCGACTGGCCGCTTGCAGATCACTATGCTGTGGAATACAGCACCATCATCCGACGTGATGGACGTAGCCGTGCAAGGGAGATAGTTCCTGTCAACGGAATTCGTTTTCCGCTGTACCGAGCTTCTCCAACGACCCACCTACCGGGAAGCCTCGTTTCAGTTTGGCTCTTTGGTGGATGGTGGCGTGGGGTTGTTCTTCGCAGTTGGCCAAACACCACCTATCGCGTCTACTTTCCATCGGTGGACAAGCTCTACTGCATTCCTCACAGGAGGATTCACCCGAATAACGCTTAGACGTCATGGGAATGTAGTAGCGGCCTCTCATGTTACGAGAGCGATATTTTGCCTATAGCCGCTTAGCTTATTTATGTTGTATTGTCAATGACTACGCTGATGTAGTGCAGTAGATAGAAGGGTTTCATTTTGGTGGTTAGTGTTCTGTATTTTACCCCTTCTTCCCCTTTTGTTAATATAATTATGTTTGTGCTCCTATTTTGCCTTGTTTTTTAGTTCTTAACATATAATGCAACTGGCGCAGTTCGCTCATTACGCAGTTTGATTATTCAGTCTTACGAAAATCAGTACATGATCTATGCTAATTGCAACACTCTCTCCCTTTTTCTTTTGAATTATCCTGCACTATCAGGATTCATACCTTCCATTATCTTTGCATTTGAATTTTTATACTTACAAGCTACCCTTGGGTCAGAGGAAGACTGAATGTCGATGCTACTGATTTGCCAATGATATCAGAGAATCCAAGTCCTGATGTTTGTACAACATCTGATTCTGAGACGGCTGCAGAATTATTTGACTTCGACATGGATACCTTGAGTCCTGACTTTTCATTGTCTGGGCTCTTAAATGAAGATGTTTCCACTTCAGCCAAGACTTTACAGCAGCACAAGGTAACAAGATTGAATGGTCTATATCAGTGTATTGTAATAATTTTCAAAAAAGTACTAACTTTTTTCTTTGATGATCTGTTCAGACTCCATTACTTCAATGAGGTCCATATATAACACAATGCATACAAATCTTAAGCCCTGGTGAGTTCCTATGAATTCCACTTAATTTTAAATGTTTCTTGCATATAATATAGAGTACTGTATACTTAATATGGGTTTTTGACTTTTGTTTTGTTTTGTATATTGGATCAGGTTAGGAGAGGAAAAATCAATGAAAAACTTAAGTTCTTGCAGGACATGGTTCCTGGATGCTACAAGGTGTGTACTGTGTGCCAAAATCTGTATGAATTTGATCAGATTGTGTTTTTTTGTGAAGTCTAAGTTTTGGGATGAAAATTTGCAGGCAATGGGAATGGCAGTGATGCTTGATGAGATCATAAACTTAGTCCAATCCCTCCAAAATCAAGTGGAGGTGAGATTTTAATCAACATTCAAAATTAACCTAACATCAAAAAATTTGAACAATATGATCATTTTGCTAACTGTTTTTTCAATCTGAATGCAGTTTCTTTTGATGAAGCTTGCTACCGTGAGTGCGCTGTCTGACTTCAATTCTCAAACTGATTGCATTGAGAATTTTCAGGTATACTTATTTTTCTATCAAAAGATTCAAAATGGTTGTATATTTTAAAAGAGTTATTAAAATAGTCAATTGGTTGATTTCTTTTTTGGTGTTAGTTTCTGAAAGACTATTAATATCCATTTCTGCTGACAAGCCTTATTCATGTTTGTTTTTTCAGAAGGCAAAGCCATATGAAGCACAAGATGTGGACAGAATATTAATCAATCAAGGTTATGATCAAACAACTCTGCAAGCAGCAATTGCTTGTTTTCAATCTACTTGGCCATCAATTTGACCTAAATTTTGGATTACTACACTTAGGACCACAACACATTTTCTTGAACCGTTGGAGATGTTTTGTATAAGGTGTCAGCATTCATCTGAGAGAGCCAAAGGAAATTATTAAAAGTAGAACACAGAGAAACTAAGCAAGAGGTTTCCAGCTTCAGTAAGTCTAAAAAATACAGTTTAGGTCCCAAGGCAGACATCACAATGTATGAAAGAACATATGCAACTGCACACTAACGAACACACACTGCAAGTCACAATTAATTCACTACTTCAGTCACAATTAATTCATTTACTTTTTTACTGTTGATATGGTTTGCTGTTTGGAATTAAGATGTTTCTTTAGGTGTTTTGGATTTGGAATTTCATTATATAAAAAACTCACAAGAGAATCAATCATACCTCATTGCTGTAAGTATAACTAAGGAGCCTATTAAACTAAATATTTGGTTACTCACTTTCTTAGGCTCCAGTAAGAAGAATTTATGGAGGACCAAATGTTTTATTAGGCTGACATACAAAGATCAATGGCTAAAATTGTAGGCCCACTTCAAGAAAATGGACTCGGCATGCAAGGCTGTTAAACAAAAAAAAAATCAAATCAGAAATACCCACCCTTGAAAAGACTGTATGATTTACCATACAACACAAACAAACAAATTGCATTGTCCATTCAACATACAAGGACGGTTCTATTGTACATTAGGTAATTAATTTTTCTATATTTCTTTGCAATCTTTTTGTACTGTGCATATCCCATTTACCCCTATAAAACTCTTGGCTTGTATCCTCATATTCACACAACTCTCAACCTTTCTCTTATATCTCTCTTAAAAAAACATCTGCTGCAAAATCTCATAAAAGTATGCTTTTCCAATGGCTTATCCTATTTCTTTAAGTTGATTCAACCTTATAATTTGATTTTCTAGAGTTACTTTTATTGTTTTTTCATCATTTTTTCCCTCATGTTTTTGTTCTTTGAGTTTGAGAGTCTCCTTAAGGCTTCCTTAAGGCTTGCTGTTTTCCTCACTGATGTCATCATCCTTTACTGTTAGACGAAACTCTCAACCTTTACTGTTTTTTCATCATTAACGCAACCTACTACAGTGCATTACATATATGCAGTGCATCTCAGTTGTTGTTTGCCTTATGTGTTTTTTGTTTGGTTATGCTCATAAACCTCCTCATTTTAAGTTTTTGTTTGCAACTTTAATGGATGAGTGCATGCATGCAATTTATACATTTGCAGGAGTCATTTTACTATGTTTTTACATACTTTTTTTGGTCATGACTTTGTACCCTTACCGTTTTGTGATGTAGATGGACCACGATTTAGCTTTGGGCACTATCGTTGAAGTCGAAGCATCGAATCCACCATTCATAGGCTCGACCTACACAGGAACTGTCGTTGCTTGGGGTTCACTGAACTCTTATAGTGTTGAATACCACAATGTCATACGGTCGGATGGGCGTACACGCGCAAGGGAGCTCGTTCCACGACACCGTCTTCGTTTACCTCAGCCTTTAACTTCCCCTCCGTTTTATAATGAAGGACAACTCGTAGATGTTTGGCTCTTCGGGGGATGGTGGCGAGGCGTCATCCTCCGTCGATGGTCATCAAGCTCGACCTATCGGGTATATTTCCCAAATGCAGATAGGGACTTTCGGATCCCTCATATGAGGATTCGTCCTCATGTGGGGTAGTTCCCATGTTGTGGTAACAGCGGTGTCTCTTGCGCTCACACCGTGAGAATTTGCGGAGCATTTTGAACAAGCCGCTTACTTTGTTAATTATGTACTTTGTAATCATCTTTTTATGTATTCCGCAAAGGCATTATCATATCCATGTTGATGCAAGGCACGCTTTTTGTGAGCATCACGTTGATATGTAATGCATTGTAGTTATTTTCAATTTCAAAGTTTTCACCTTCAGTACATTATATGGTTGCCTAATCATTCTCAGATTTCGATTTGCATGGAGGTCATTGAGATATTAATCTGAAATGAAATATCCATAGCAAAATTAAGACACAGAAGCAAACACAAGAATATGAACATGAGAATTGGGCAAATTCTGAAGTTCAACCATGAGTAAGCAGTAAAAATGTTAATTTATCTTAATATGATGTTAATTTCTACATGAAGCTAAGCAGTATAAAATTCTGATTTTTTGAAAAAGTTACTTATTTGTTTTGAAGCTTTAAAAACCATAGATATCAAGGTTTTGAGATATTTATCTTAATATGATGCAACAGCAGCTTGTTTAAGTTGCATTTAAGTTTGGTAGATTTTTATTTTTCAACAGGAAATGTTTGGTTGATATGGTTGTGAGTACATGCTACTGTGATTAATTATCTATTATTTTTGAGATCTTGATTTGAAATTGCAGCAGCCAACTTGTATATTGGAGCAACCAAGTTATAATGAGTTAATTTCCTGATAGGCTAAATTAATCAGAACAGTGAATTAGAGGATTATTTTGACCTTATTTCATCTGAATTAGAAGGAATTAGGAATGAATATGGTGTGTATAGATATATGGATGCTACAAGCAAAAGAAAGTCTGGAATGAGCATGCTTGATAAGGTTAAAGCAAAACCATAACAAAAATCAGCATCAAGTATATGAAATTTGAATTGCACTGCAAAAATGATAAGACAGACTTACCAATCAAATAACCGACAGTAAAATGTCTTTGCTAATCCATCTCTACTAAACGATGCAGTAACATGATCAAGACTCTTCTTAATGATTTCTTCCGGTGTGATCATTACTCGTTTGCAAAGGGCATCTTCTAACGCGACAGGATCGACACCATTGATAGCAACCTTCATTTTAGAATGTCCTCATTGATCAACCTATGTGGGATTCAAACCCACATCATGTACAACAAGCACATTGCTCTTCCTTTTGAGCTAATAGGCTTTGATAATTATGAAACAAGTAGAAATACGTTAATGATTAAAAGTAATTATACAGTTTCATTTTTAAGTAGCTCCAATCAGTGATTCAAGCACATTCTAGCAAAATAATTCCAGATCTCCAACTATATACAAAGATAGATAAATGAATTATGAAAGTGGTCTAATAATCCAAGACATGGCTACAGAACAAGTATCAAATGTAAACACTAGAAGTATAAGAGTTTACAACTCTGAGAGATCATGATAAGAGTCCAAAATTGATCATAAATGCAGCAAAAACTATAGAGTATACATTGTCCTACAAGTTCACTGGTTTGTTCCCTTGTTTTTAGTCACATAGACTTCTTTAGCTTTCATAATATATACAGGAAGCGGGTCTAAAGGGTCCATTTATAAGTCTCTTTTCTTGAGTGTAGAACACCAGCCTCACCTCTCAAATCATCCAGTCAATGATAATTCATCACAATTACTAAAGACAGTGATAGGATCTTATCCGAAACAGAGAACCAAATAATTAACATACAAATCGAGATGAAAGCTTCTTAGATCATAATTAACATTCCTTGCAAAAATCAAGATTCTATATTCCAAACTGTAATCAAGGACTTTCATTAAAACATAGAAGCATTGTTCTCATTTCATAAGCAGCCTGATTACCTTACACAGATACAACCTAATACTCAAGCAGCAAACCAACATTCCTCCAATACAACAACACAAAAAAATCCCCTGAAAATCACATCCTCCAATCAAGTATTGCAACAGAAACCTAAATCATATACAGATTGAAACAAACACCATTAAATTAATTAAAGTCCAAGAGATTCATACATTGAGGATCCGAGAAATCCCTTGAGTTTTGAGAAGCTCAGACCTAGAAGCATTATCATAGCTACCAAGAAAGAGAAACTCGGGCAAGATCTCCGACGCAAAAGCACTAACTTGGATCGAAGATCGCTCAGACTCCGCAGGCAATCGATGCCCACAAATCCCACAAACCTCTCCTTCCTCATACTTTTGATAGTGCCCACGAATCCCACATGGGTTTTCCCTCTCCCTCTTCCTCGCACCGCCTGAAGACGCCATGGCTGACTTTTTCCGATCACAATTGAATCGAATAGGGAGTTGTTGAGTTGTTTTTATATGGATTTGGTATGATGGGTCCACGCAGAGATCAATTTGTAAATCACGACATCCAAATCAAATTCATAGTCTGGGTCAATTCGGGATAAGTTCATATAATAGTAGATGGCCCATTGAATGAATTTGGCCCAAATCCATTTATACCCATTACAAAAACAATAGATTTTACATATAAATTCATACTCCTTGCTCCCCAAGTTTCTTGTATATTTTATTCTTATAATTATATATATAATAATAGTATTAAAGTAGTATATATAGAGACAAAGTAGTTCTCCATGTGTATGTATAGAGAATACTGGTCTATCCTTATTCGTGTGCATTCCCCATTCCGCTTGTAATCCAATTTATTGAAACCGTTTCAGGTATTTGATTACGAGTTAAATTATTTATGCTTGAACATCATTGTTATATGCATATTTGATTTTATTTTTTTGGGTTTTTTATTGTTGATCGGAACGTTATTTTTTTGCTTCCTACAAGTTACACTCACTTATCCAAAATTTAGTACTTAGAAAACTTCATTTATACTTGGGGACTATTTTGTTTTGCTTAGTTGTTTCTTGTTTGTACTTCTTCATTGCTGATTTTTGTGTATTCACCTTAAACATTTCACTTTTAGGCTATTCACTGTCTATTTTCAAAATTGTTTGCTTATTTAACATTTGAGAACTTTAATGCTGACACTATATTCTTTTCTTTTCAGGTTATTTGCTCTTCTTGTGTGTTATAACTCACTTCGGTATCTCTTCATTTCATTGTAATGGATTGTTTCTACTTAATTGGAGACCCCGTTGAGGTCATTGGGTCAGAACGTGCTATGCTTGGTTCTATGTATGAAGCAACCATTGTTGGTCATTCGTATGCTAATCACTATGAAGTTGAGTATTTAACACTCTACGGTACTGAAACTTTACAGAGAAAACGTGAGATTTTACCCTACTGCAAGATTTGTGTGCCACCTACAATTATATTTCAAGAGGAATATAGTTTGAATGATACGGTTGATGTTTGGCATGAGAAAGGGTGGTGGATAGGTCATGTTACCTTGGTTCGAGCTCCAGAAGCAAAATATGAGGTGTATCTTCCTTTTGAAAAGAAGACAGTTGCAATTAAGCGTTCTAAAATGCGCCCTCATTTTGAATAGACACTACATCTGTAAGAGATATGTCTTCAATGTTTGATTTTTTACTTTTTTTTTATAAAACCGCGTGTTTTTTCCGTATGTGTATAATGTGAAATGTAATTGATGTGGTTGACGGTAAGCATCATAATTTTATTACAACATCCTTTTTTGTACTGATACAATGTTACTTTTATAAAAAAAAATGTGTATACCCCGTGCGAAGCACGGGGCCCGGAGACTAGTATTTTAAAAAGAAATTTAGACATATATTTAAAAAAAAAATCTATTACTATTAAATTAAATATTATCTCTTAAGACATTACATCAATCTATTTCCTAAAAAATATTTTATATTTTACTAAGTTAAAAAACGAAATTATATTTTATAAGGATTATATAATTGAAAAAATATTTTTGGGGGTGGTTGAAAAATATTCACAAAAGATATTTCAAAAATAAATTTCCACATATAATTTTCAAACAAATCTATTACTATTAAATTAAAGATTATATTTTAAGAAACTACATTAATCTATTTCCTAATAAAGATTTTATCTTTTACTAATTAAAAACGAAATTATATTTTATAAGGAATATATAATTGTAAAAATATTTTTTGGGGTGGTTGAAAAATATTCACACAAGATATTTTAAAAAGAAATTTCAACATATATTTTTCAAACAAATCTATTACTATTAAATTAAAGATTATCTTTTAAGACACTACATCAATCTATTTCCTAATAAAGATTTTATCTTTTACTAAGTTAAAAACGAAATTTTATTTTATAAGGATTATAAAATTGAAAAAATATTTTTGGGGTGGTTGAAAAATATACACACAAGATATTTTAAAAACAAATTTTCACATATATTTTTCAAACAAATCTATTATTATTAAATTAAAGATTATATTTTAAGAAACTACATTAATCTATTTCCTAATAAAGATTTTATATTTTACTAAGTTAAAAAACGAAATTATATTTTATAAGGATTATATAATTGAAAAAATATTTTTGGGGGGGTTGAAAAATATTCACACAAGATATTTTAAAAAGAAATTTCCTCATATAATTTTCAAACAAATCTATTACTATTAAACTAAAGTTATCTTCTAAGACACTACATCAATCTATTTCCTAATAAAGATTTTATCTTTTACTAAGTTAAAGACGTAATTATATTTTATAAGGTTTATATAATTGAAAAAATATTTTTGGGGGTGGTTGAAAAATATTCACACAAGATATTTTAAAAAGAATTTTCCACATATATTTTTCAAACAAATTTATTATTATTAAATTAAAGATTATATTTTAAGAAACTACATCAATCTATTTCCTAATAAAGATTTTATCTTTTACTAAGTTAAAAACGAAATTATATTTTATAAGGATTATATAATTGAAAAACTATTTTTGGGGGTGGTTGAAAAATATTTACACAAGATAATCACATAGATATTCATGAATATATTCGTCTTGGATTGGGGTTTTGCTTGACCCATAAAATAAAGGTTCAATAAAATAAAATATTGCATTTTATAATGAAAAATATTAACACTAAAGGATATAATAAAAAAACGATAAATCAAATTAAGAAAAATGATATTTTGTGAACATTATAAATCATATTTTTATAGAAATAAATTTTTTTAAGGCTCATATAATTGAAATAAACAATTTTACACAAATTATTTTACTAAATAAAAGAATTTTAATTTTTTAAGGGTCGTATAATTGGAAATAATATCAAATATATGCATAAATAAAATTTTCTTTAGATAAAATGTATTATAAACAAAATATGCCAACATAAATCATATCAACTTATTAAAATTACGGGTTAAGATAGAAAAAATGATTTATAAAATGTATAAGTAACATGTTTTCTGAATAAATAAATGTATTATAGGAAACACTTTTTAAATCTTAACCTATTCATTTTTCGGTCACTTTTTTTCACCTCTTATTTGATAAAGTGAAATTAGATCTGGTAAACGGGTCAAACGGGTCGGGTTTGGGTTCGGATGGAAAACGAGTTTGGGTTAAGCGGGTCGACCATTGGTCGAGTTTGGGTCGAGTCAACCCAGTGAGTTTCAAATGTTCAATAATTTTATTGTAATAAAGAAAATAAAATTTAAACAATATTTTTATTTACTCAGAAAGAAAATATGTAAAAAATGGGCCCCTCGACGAGTTTCGAGAAGTACGGATCGGTTCAGATTTGACCCAAATGACTTCATTGTTTGGTAAGCTTTTGACAAGTCTACTTAGGATATAATAACATATAAATTAAATATTTTAATATAACTATTTGATCCGTTTCCCGTGCTAGAAGCCTAGAAATATCTATAATGACAAAGAATTTCATCAGTAAATATTTGATGTTAAAAAAGATTAATAATTATAAATTTTAATATTTCTCCTTTGGTAAAATAAAATTATATGATTATTATATCATTAGACAATAAATAACAAAATATCCTAAAAAGGTATTCTTTAGTAGTAACCTAAATTTACAAAATACAATACGGAAATAAAAAAAATCTCAATTTTTACTTGAGATAAAATTAATCTCAACTTTTAAATCAATAAATAATTAAGAACCTCAACTTAAAATTTATAAACAAAAAACAACCAAATTACAATTTCAATTAAATATTTTCTAAATTTGAAGATGAATGTTTTGCAAAGTACATAAAACTATTATTATGTGCCATGTTGTTATTGAATTTTTTTAATTTTTAATGAAAAAAGTCGTTTAATCTACATTTTGGTGTTCTGGTAAAAGTTGAAAATATTTTAATTAGTTTTTCCTAAACAATTAAAGTTTAAGCCTATATTTTTCCCGTTTATGTAATTTATTATTTAATTTTTTAAATTATATTTAATTCTTTTAATGATATAACAAAATAGTTGAACACAATAATAGATTTAAAAATTATTATCCGGATTCAAAGTAAAATATAAGTGAAACATACGAGACAAAAATGATCTCGTAATCATATACTCCGTACATCCCTATCTACTTATTTTGAAACAAATCTCTTCTTTTTTACTATTTACTTTAGAGATTAAAGATCTAATACAGATCAAATCGCAAGTAGTCTATTAACCATTAAAGCCTGCACGGGATGAGAATAAGGGAGAAAAAGAAAAGATACACGAGGTTACAAACTATCAGAACCTTATATCTTTTCCTCCTCTCCTCTTATCCCAGATCCCGTGTACGCTTTAACGGTACTTCATTAATTATCTAGTCTAGTGCATGTAATATGTGTGACATAGGGCATGTATTTATAGTAGTTTGTTTAGGAGTATTAGGTCAAGTTAAAAATAGTCCGGCCCAATAAGAACTTTTCCATGTATAATGTGTAAACAAATTGGTCCGGCCCAATAAGAAACCCGATCCATGAAACAATTTATGGGCCGGATAGTTGCTTATTTGACACTATGTTTTGTCTTCAGTATTCATCGTGGGAGAGACTGAAAGAGGTTCAATAAACAAATCAAAACACCTGCATAGTCAAATCACTCAACTTGCAGCATTAAAAAACTGAAAAAGAAATTCGGATGTAAATCACCGCCACGGGATCGCAATTTCACGATACAGGGAGACGAAAGCTGGAAGCAACTTTTCAAGAAATCAACAACAGTTGCTAGCGGATCAAATCCTTCTTCCTACATTTTCGCATTTCAAGATCGAAACCTCTGAACTTCTTCTCCTCCTGCTCTTGTTTTAAATTTTCTGCTTGGTGAGTTAGTTCAAACGTTTGAATCGAAGGAGGATTTGACGGACTGAAATTGCTTACATTGTAGCTGATTTGTGGAGTTTTTCAGGTTTAGAGCTCTGCGGCTTGATATAGTTGTGCGAATCTGCGAAAATGTCACTGGATTTGCTCAGATGAGCTTCGGGATTTGATTCTTTGGAAACCTGTGGAGCGCGGAGTTGACGGATTAGGGGATTTCAAAAGATGTCAGAGCTATCATCGATCAGTGAGGAGCTCGCCGAGCTTGATGGACAAATCAGTGATATATTCCGAGCATTGTCGTAAGATCCGGCTTTACATTTTTAGTTTTGGAGTTCATATTCGTTTTTGAGCTGCTAATAGTGTTGTGTATGGAGAAAAATTAGCTAGTGCATTGTGTTGTTCAAGCTGCGTTTCGCATCTATAAGCTATAGTGTAATTTCCATTGTTTTACAATTGTTAATGTAAAGTTCCTTTTTGAGTAGCTGGGGTATTTGTACTACTTTTTCTGATGTTATATGGACTGTAAGGGATGGTCATTGTATATTAGAGGAGATTATCAGAAAATAGGATAAGCTATGATAAGCTGTCCAGTTTCTGGGACTAATGTTGCTATAGTTTTGGAGTCTACTTCAATAGATCAATGTTTCTGTTTAGGGAGAAGTAGATAAGGTTTAAGCACATATGATGCTTTTAGTAGTTTCTTGCTTGATCTATCCACGGTGCCTCACTACTCTAGAGATGATGGATTGAAAAGGCTGTACATCATTCTTCTGTCAATTAATCAAATGTAAACTGATGTTCTTGTGATTATTATGGTCATAATAATATAATCGATGAGTGATATGAGATTAACTTAGTGCCTTGAACTATATATCTACATTGCATACACTTATAGGTCATAGATGAAGTAGGTTGGGTAAGCTGTTAGTGTGTTGCTATATGTAATTGAACTCCCTCATCTAATCCCAGCTTAAATTGCTATGTCCACTTGATTTACAAATTCACACTTTGTCTGGATCTTTAATGATATTGTTTGATGCAATGATGTTTATATGGATGCTATCAAATGCTGCAGAAATGGGTTCCAGAAGTTGGAGAAGATCAAAGATGCCAATAGGCAAAGCAGACAATTAGAAGAGCTCACTGAAAAGATGCGGGATTGTAAGAGGTATCTCACCCCATTATTCTTGTTTTTCTCTTTCTATGCAGAAACCATGATTTTTTTTAATAAAAAAGTCCATATCTGCACCCTTTATCAGGGACTTAATCAAACTTGTTAAAGATCTACTACTGAATTAAAATGAATTAACAACATTCTCTAGGAGGCCAATCAGATCTAAAGTGGGCAGACCTAAAATCCTTAATAACTTCAAGATTCTTGTCAAATCTTTCTGAAAGTTCCTTTTCCAATGTGAAACAGATCTTGCAGGAACCTGGAGTAGCTTTAGGGTGAATTTGACGCACTGAATTATGAAATAAAATTTCAAATGCCAGCATTTAAGTGCGGGGCATGAAAGTGTTTCCATGCATAATTTATTTTCCAAATTATGCATCTCGTGCTATCAGGATTAATTTGGTTGCTTCTTTTATCTAGACTTGTAAATTATGTGATGCTTATGAATTGAATGACAACGGCATTAGGTGCTTAGATCTGTTTGATAAGCATGTAATATAGAAGTTTGTGAAACTAATAATTTGTTTTTGTCCAGGCTTATCAAAGAATTTGATAGAGAAGTGAAGGATGTGGAGAGTAGGAATGATCCTAACACGCTGAAAATGTTAAACGAGAAAAAACAGTCAATGGTGCATCGCTTACTTTATATTGTCATTTAGTGATCTGTGTTAATTTCTTATTTGTTGCTGATCTTGCTCTGTCCTATGTTTACCTGCAGATTAAAGAGTTGAACTCATACGTCGCCTTAAAGAAAAAGTAAGTTCAATTTGGGTGAACTTTAGCTTCATGGCCATCCAAGTTTAACACAGATACTTCTTTAAAAAACCATCACCTGTTCTTCCTTACCTTTTATCTTTTTATCATACAGATTTTTTTTTTTTGAAAACATCAAACGAAAGATGAAATTGTATAGTGGTCTATAATTTTGCAAATAAACCATGAAACTGATCTCTTTGTTAATTACTTCAAAACATTGGATATTTGTAAGGGTCCTAACTCAAAGCTTGGTGTTCTCTTTGTGAACAATTTAATTGTTGATTTTTAGAGTTGAAGTTTGATGTACATAGCTCGCCATAGTAGTGTATTTTTTAGATTTACAAGATATAAATCACACTAAACAGTAAATTTATTCCATATCCCGAATAAAGCTTACCAGAATCTAAATGAATTGATGAGGTGCAAGTTATTTATTTTTTCTACTACTGCATCACTTCCTATTACTCTATCGTGTCTAGGCTTTTTCAATCTCATCATAATCCTTTTCCTATTATCTTATATGTTAGTATGTGGTTTTAATATGTTCGGATCATTTACTGCCACTGTTGATCAACAGATACACAACAAATGTTGAAACCAAGCGAGTTAATCTATTTGATGGGCCTGATGAAGAGTTTCCAGAAGAAAATGTCGTGCTTGCTTCTAGTAAGAAGTTTCATCCTTCTTGGCAAAAAACCCAAACATATTGATACTTCAATCCTTTTGGCTTCTGTGCAAAAAAATTTAATTGATCTTTTGCATAGTACATGTGAAAAGTTTAATGCAGTACTTTATTTTTAGGATTTACAGTTCGTTACACCAATAGTATATGATCTCTTCTTTTCCGGTGAATTTCATGACATATCACAATTAAAAAAGGCAAGCATAAGTTTATACAGGGTGGGTCTTGATTTCTATAAAATTCATAACTTAGCGAAGGTGAAAAGATAAAGAGGTTATGTAAAAGAACAATTATATTAACAATGGTTTTTCAAGGAGGAAGCTAGAAAAACATAATTGTGTGTGAAATAAAAAATGGAAACAATTGCAGCAGAGACAACTGGAAAAGAGCCGCTCAATCCTTAAGCTATTTGTATATAAACTTTAGGCATTATTAAGACATTGCTTTGTTGGTTCTTTAGTACATTTTAGCAACATTGGTCATGTTATAAAATCTGATATTGCTCCCTGTGTCTGTCTGCATAAAAATCACAAAGTAATTTGTGAAAAATCTATCTATGTTTATGTTAATCGATTTCGCAAACCGATTTTTTGGGTTTAGTAAAACTGTAAAATTCAGGACAACAAAAGGATCAAATCTACATATAAGTGGAATGTTTATGTGCATTGTTATATTCATTTCTTTGGCTTGTGTGTAATCCACTACTGAGTTTTAACCATTTTGTGAATTGCAGCTCTAACCAATCAACAACTGTTTGATCATGGAAATAGTTTGATAGATGAGACTGATCAAACCATTGATAGAGGGAAAAAGGTGTGTCCTTTCATATCTATGTCATACTTATCAATTTCTACACCAAGTACTCTAGTGATTTTATAAATAAGAAATCTCAGCTTTGTTCATTCTAAAAGTTTAAAACTATTTTATTCTTGCCTGAGTAAAGAAGAAAACATTGTGATATATGTCTCTAACAGATTGTTCAAGATACAATAGGTGTTGGTACAGAGACTGCAGCTGCTCTAAAAGCACAGGTACAAAGTTATTATCAGAGCATACCACATTTTATATACTTACATCTTTATTCATATTCAGTAAACTAATAAATTTTCATCTCCAGACAGAACAAATGGATAGGATTGTCAATGAGTTGGACTCCATTCATTTCTCTATAAAGAAAGCTTCCAAGCTGGTTAAAGAAATTGGACGGCAGGTAACTTCCTCGCTCTAGCTCTCTGAGTACTATTTTTTTAAATGTATGTTTTTTCTATTTGCTTCTAACTTATGTCATGTGCAATTTTCAGGTAGCTACTGATCGATGTATTATGGCCTTGCTTTTCCTTATCGTGATAGGAGTCATATCCGTCATCATTGTTAAGGTACTACTGTTATACACTTGAAAAATCCAAATCTTTTAGTTGGTTTGATATTACCTCATCATATTAGGAGCATTTTGGGTGTAAGCTTTATTTATTTAAAACACTGTTGTGTATTCATTCAGCTTGTTCATCCGAGCATCAAAGCCATTCCAGACATCCCTGGACTGGCCCCACCAGCTCAGGCACGAAGATTGCTATGGCAACGAAGCTGAAGAGTTCTAATGTTGCACTTTTGTCATATTGCTTAACATGTATTAATTTTTTGGCCTTTTGAAATATCTCATTTAGGTGTCAAGAGTGTTCAGGAGGCTCTGTTTCTGAGGTTGCTCTGTTTACTTGCTGTTAATATACTCAATGTTGTATGGTTTTCATTCAATCGTTTACAATTATGTGAAGAGTTTGAGCCTCAAGTATCGAGATCAGGGTATTCGTATTGTTTGTGTTTTGATTATATTGGGGAGGGAGAATATTGGTAATATTAGATTTATATGTTGTGTTCATTCTTCAGGCAAAACAACTAATTGATGTTTTTTATTCAAATAATCATTCGAGACAGTAATATTGCATGGATGCCATATTGCTACGCCTTAATCTCCGTTCAGCATATCGAGCGGGAATAGTAGTCTTAATCTCCGTTCGGCATATCGAGCGGGAATAGTAGTAGTTGGACCTGAATAAATAGCTGAAAACTAGAGTGCATATCGAGCGGGAATAGTAGTAGTTGGACCTGAATAAATAGCTGAAAACTAGAGTTTGAGCTGACCAATTTTGTTGAAGATGAAAATGTTGTTTAAGAAGTTACTTGAATGTTTGATTAATTTATTCACAAAGGGAAGCTCCGTTAATCTAGAAGGTATCATATTAAAAAAAAAGTTATTTTAGTCTAGATTAACTGTCTGTGGTGATCTCGTAGTTCTTGAGCTAGCTTATTCAAGGAATAATGTTGAGTTGGTAGCTTATTTGCACAATAAGCTAGCTTATAAGCTAGGTATATATAGGCAAAATTGGTTGTATCCGAACAGATCCTAAATTTGTTAAACTAGATGAATTTTTTTTTATCAAACACCCGACAATTGGATGAGTTAAAAAATAAGTTCTCTTAATATGTAAGAAAAGCTCGGTCGAAACCGTGAAGGTGAAGAGCTCGGATTTGATAAATTCTACAGAGAAGCTTGACCAATCAGCTGCCATATCCTCATCAAATATTGGTACAACTTATGAATCACTCCAAAGAGATTTACTATTTTCTAAGATAGAATTACAAACAAGGACAGGGTCCTTAACTTTGATGTATGCATACAAACATTCAAGCATCCATTTGTTTGCGTTAAGCAAATGGATAGCTTGCCAAGAATGTAATTACATATCATCCCTACCGTACTATATAAGCATGCTTAATTCCCTCCCTGATTTGATCCAAGCATTACTGGAGGTTGATGGAACCAACGATTGTTGCGTGTACTCTCAGACTCGATAGGATATAATTAACAATTTAGTCCAAAAGACCCCTTGAACCTGGCTCGAACCGAACCGAATCGCACTAGGTCTTAGTGAGCCCCTCCCTCTTAAGGGAGTCTTCCTTTAGCGCTAGGACACATCGCTAGTACATTTCTACTAGTATATATACGAAGAGACTATACGCACTACATTTTGAAACTTTTTAAACTACATTCTCGTACGCCCAAAATGGGTGTACGCCCATTTTGGGCGTACCGTGCAGTTTTCTCGAAGATACGTATACGTATACGTATACGGTGGAAAACTGAAAAATGGTATGTACGCCCAGGATATAAAACTCCGCCTCGCTTTCTTCTTCCTCCTCTCGTCTGAAGCTGCGATTACTGTTCATCCCGTAACCTAAATATCGCTGCCGTCCATTCTTCTCCTATTTCACTCGTTTTCTTCCCCAAATCTATCCCATTCGACTCGTTTTTCTCATACAATCCAAATCCCTCAATCAATTTCTTCAATTTCACTCGGAATCATGCAATCCGAAGAAATGGGGAAAAGCTCGAATCCGGCGACGGTGGAGGCTGCGGCGGTGGTGGAGGCGACGGTGGAGGCTGCGGCTTCGTCTGTTCTCCCTCCCGTCCGTATTTGTGCTGGTGGCGCAAGGGTCCGAGGTGGAGGAGTTGGGCGGAAGACGAATCCGGCGAAAAAGAAAAGGGGGGGGTGGAGCTGCGGTGGCTGAGGTGGTCGGTGGCGCTGGCGAGGGCTCTGGTGGTGGAGGGGAGGAGGTTGGTGGCGCCGTCGAGGTGGCTGGAGGTGAAGCTGGTGGAGCAGGTGGTGGTCGGGGTGGTGGTCGGGGTGGTGGTCGGGGTGGTGGTCGGGGTGGTGGTCGGGGTGGTGGTCGGGGTGGAGCTTGGGGTGGTCATGATCGGGGCGGTGCGGAAAAACGGGCCCGTTCGATATCGCCGGAGAAGACGCTCTCGATCCACGAGGTACGTTAATATTATTTGTTATTTATTAAGAAATTATTAATTAGTCGTTATTTATCGTTATTTATCGTTTAACGTTTAAATAACGATTAAAAAAAGATTTATTAATGAAATATGAATTATTTGTTATTTATTAATAAACTATTAATTAGTCGTTATTTATCGTTTAGCGTGAAACGTTATTTGATAAATAACGACTAAAAATAAAATAATAATATATTAATAAATAATATTTATTAATATAATATTAGTTAGTCGTTATTTATCGTTTAACGTTTCACGTTATTTGATAAATAACGAATAAAACGGAATTTTTTATTATTAAATAACATTTATTAATATAATATTAGTTAGTCGATATTTATCGTTTAGTTAAAAGAAAATAATATTATATTAATAAATAATATTTATTAATATAATATTAATTGGTCGTTATTTATCGTTTAACGTTTCACGTTAATCGATAATTAACGATTTAAAGAATAAGATTAATTAGTAAATAATATTTATTAATATAATATTAGTTAGTCGTTATTTATCGTTTAGGTAAAAGAAAATAATATTATATTAATAAATAATATTTATTAATATATTATTAATTGGTCGTTATTTATCGTTTAACGTTTCACGTTAATCGATAATTAACGATTTAAAGAATAAGATTAATTAGTAAATAATATTTATTAATATAATATTAGTTAGTCGTTATTTATCGTTTAGGTAAAAGAAAATAATATTATATTAATAAATAATATTTATTAATATATTATTAATTGGTCGTTATTTATCGTTTAACGTTTCACGTTAATCGATAATTAACGATTTAAAGAATAAGATTAATTAGTAAATAATATTTATTAATATAATATTAGTTAGTCGTTATTTATCGTTTAGCTAAAAGAAAATAATATTATATTAATAAATAATATTTATTAATATATTATTAATTGGTCGTTATTTATCGTTTAACGTTTCACGTTAATCGATAATTAACGATTTAAAGAATAAGATTAATTAGTAAATAATATTTATTAATATAATATTAGTTAGTCGTTATTTATCGTTTAGCTAAAAGAAAATAATATTATATTAATAAATAATATTTATTAATATATTATTAATTGGTCGTTATTTATCGTTTCACGTTTCACGTTATTCGATAAATAACGATTTAAAGAATAATTAGTCGTTATTTATCGTTTCACGTTATTCGATAAATAACTTGTAAAAGAAAAAGATTTAATATTAAATAATATTTATTAATATAATATTAATTAGTTGTTATTTACTAAGAAATGAATTAATTTGTAATTAATACATTATTAAATAGCGTCTTAATAAATTATTAATAAGTCGTACCTAAGAAAAAATTAGTAATTAATACATTATTAAATATTTAAAAGAAAAACGTCAAATAATATAAAATAATAATTCGTAAATATGAAAATAGGCTTTAGAGAGGGCTATTACTCCGGCGGGTGGTTCTGTTAGAAAGAAGAAGAAGGGCCCTCGTCACCCTAGCGCACGCGGGATCACAGCTTCCCGACGTCGTGGATCTCCTCCAGACATTCCAGGAGTGCATATAGGAGATACAGGGAACGCTTTGATGGATGATTTGGATGTTAGTGAGGCGGAGGAGTTGACGGAGGCAACCGAGGTTGCAGATCAGCCAGAGGTTGCAGATCAGCCAGATGCAGATCTAGGAGATTTGGAGGCGCAGATGCATGATGATTACTATGAGGGATCACCTCTGCGTGAGCCATCTCCAGTTGGATCATTGTCTTCTTCTGCAGAGGATCATCAGCAGGAGATTCAGGATCAGCCAGACCTCCAGGAGCCCATTCAGGACCCTGTTCAGGAGCCTGTTCAGCACATTGATCCGGGCTTAGCTGTACCGGTTCCAGGGGATGCAGATTATGTGGGGCATCCTGGAGGTCCTCTTAGTTCACGGCTTTTGGTGGATTACAGCACCCACATTGCTCCGGTGATATGGACTGAGACGTCGTCTCTTGCAGAGCGTATTGAGCATGACCCGACTTATGTGATACCGCCCTCATCGAAGGTATGCGTTGTTTCCTAAATGAATTTGTGAGGTAAAACGATCCACACGCTATTCTAATTCATTAATTTCTCTTTCGTACATCAGCTGAAGAGGGTGTTGGATATATACACCCGCAAGGACTTCTTCGGGGAGTATGATAGGCATAAATCTAATGTGCCTGGGTCATGGTGGCAGCTCGTTGAGCGGAGCCACTTACATGTCCTTGCAGATCCCCGGCTCGAGTACAACAGCATCGATCCGATTCTGATTTCTGCATTTGTGGAGCGTTGGTATCCAGAAACCAACACGTTTCACTTTGCATTTGGTGAGATTGCTCCTACCTTGTTAGACGTGCTAAAGATTCTGGAGCTTCCGATCCATGGACGAGCTGTCAGATCTGCTGAGGCAGACATAGATGGGTTTGTGCATCCTCATGTGCAACGGATGTTCGGGTTTGCTACGATCGAGGAGGCTGCTGCGCTATGCTTACGTACGTAGAGTTTATTTTATTATTTATATTTGATTCCATTTTTTAGTTGATTCAATTAAATATTTATAATCCGTGATAAATTATCAGATGGGGGTTTGAACATCCACGGCAAGAGAGGCATCACCACGATCCACACCCGACTATTACAGATGTTTGATATACGGGACAGGTAAATTATCGTATATTATAAGAATTTCTCATAATTTCTCGAGTAACGTTACTAATTCATTTTTTGTTATTAATTGCAGGACTCCTCAGCAAGAGAGTGATATTGCTTCGCTGTACTTGCTGTCCCTGTTAGGCAGTACGACATTTGTAGACAAGTCTCGGATGAAGGTGAAGCACAAATACCTTAGCATCCTCGTAGATCACAATGAGACAGGGTCCTATGCTTGGGGGACAACCGTCTTGGCTGAACTGTACAGACAGTTGGGTCAGGCCTCCCGTGCTCAATCCAAGGGGTTTGCTGGTTGTCCGCTCCTGCTGAAGGTAGTATTCGTTTAATGTTTGTTTTTTTTTCGTGTATATTTTGCTTATGTATAAAACATTATGAAATTCTGGTATTTGTAGGCTTGGATATGGGCGTATTTCCATGGTCTTCGGGGTCATGCTACGCAGGACTTGGCATCCATGAATGCCTCGGCGGTGGCTATCCGGGAAAACAGCAAAGTCAAGTATCATAAGGATCCTGCTCGACTAGTTTCCCTCAGACTGGTCCTTGACCAGATCACATATGCAGAGGTAAGTACTATTTAATGAGTAATTTCATCATATGTTATGCAATTATTATTTTTTAAAATACGTTTGTCATTTTAAAAAAACATAGGTTCAGTGGAACCCCTGGGGCAAGTTGGATCTCAACGACCCCCAGTATAGGTTAGGTCTATTTCGGGGGCCTGTAGAGTCGTTTGAGGTCAGGGAGTCGCACCATCCTGACCGATGTATGCGACAGTTCGGGTATGTGCAAGCCATACCCGAACCCCCGATTACACCACCTACTGCGATTAGAAATGATTCTGCATCGGGGTACACTGTCACATTCGGGGATGAGGACTGCACTTGGGCCCCAGAGACCCTGCCGGATCGATTGATCACCTTAGACGAGCAGGATCGAAGAGGACTTCGAGAGTATGCATGGGATTGCAAGGATGGATATCTGACATGGTTTAATGCCATGTCACATCCTTATGTTGATTCCAGATCACCCAGGCAGGACCCACGTGCACCGTTTCACCACCGTGCGGAGCACATTCAGATACCTGCGACAGCCTCTGTAGTTGTGGTACGTATTTTAGTCAATATCGCTCAAGTTATAATTATAATCTATTTTATTCTACTTATATTTACATTTTGAAAATGTAGCGGGGCAACATACTCGCATCTGAGATATCTAGTTTCCTACGTGCATATGGTGACACTCTGCCTGTAGGACAAGCGAGGATGATGAGGGGGTGGATCAGCATATGGACTGGTGATGTAGTACCAGAGGAGGATGGGCCTGTGCAATGATATGATTGTGTTCAGTATTATATTTTGGATGTTTGTTTGATGTATATTATTAGGATTTTCGAACTTAAAACGGGCTAAGACGGGAAATGACACGGAAATCGAGGAAAACCGACTTAAAACGGGCCAAGATGAGAAATGACACGGAAATCGAGGAAAAACGACTTAAAACGGGCTAAGACGAGTAATGACACGGAAATCGAGGAAAACCGACTTAAAACGGGCCAAGACGAGAAATGACACGGAAATCGAGGAAAAATGACTTTAAACGGGCTAAGACGGGAAATGACACGGAAACCGAGGAAAACCTAACTAGGGTATAGGGTTTAGGGTATAGGGTTTGGAGAGTGGTTAGTGGATAGTGGATAGTGAATTTGGATAGTTGTGTTTGAAATGGATAGTTTGGGCCCAGTTCGTTTAAACGCCTTATAACGCTGAAACTCAAAATTTCAAAATTGTAACATCATAGAAAATGAAGTCTTTAGTCGTTATCAATTCTCAGAATCGAAAAAAAATCAACGAAAACGTCAACGGGCCTAATAAGGCCGAATTGAGATTTGGTGAGGCCCATTACCTAAAAACGACATAAAACGGGTTAATAAGACCTTAAACATTGAAAAACTTGAAATGTAAAAGTTGTATTTGAGCATTACCAATATGACGGTTTCGTTTTTATAATAAAATAACAAAATGAACACTTCGAAATATCTAAACAGTCACTTTCACCTAGTAACGAGTGTTTGAGTGACTGTTTAGATATTTCGAAGTGTTCATTTTGTTATTTTATTATAAAAACGAAACCGTCATATTGGTAATGCTCAAATACAACTTTTACATTTCAAGTTTTTCAATGTTTAAGGTCTTATTAACCCGTTTTATGTCGTTTTTAGGTAATGGGCCTCACCAAATCTCAATTCGGCCTTATTAGGCCCGTTGACGTTTTCGTTGATTTTTTTTCGATTCCGAGAATTGATAACGACTAAAGACTTCATTTTCTATCATGTTACAATTTTGAAATTTTGAGTTTCAGCGTTATAAGGCGTTTAAACGAACTGGGCCCAAACTATCCATTTCAAACACAACTATCCAAAGTTTTTACTATATACCCCTTCCTTTTCAAATTTTTCAAGATTTTTTGGCTAAATACCCCTTGCATCATGAAAACTATTTCTTTTTGCTAAATACCCTTTTCTTGTCATTTTCCGTTGTACGTCCCTTCATAAACTCGATTTTCGCGCCGTTTTTATTTTTAATCCCGTTTTACTCGATTTTCGCGCCGTTTTTATTTTTAATCTCGATTTTCGCGCCGTTTTTTTTTATCCCGTTTTACTCGATTTATTGGGCTTGGCTGGGCTGAATTATTTGGGCTTGGCTGGGTTGACTTATTGGGCTTGGCTGGGCTGAATTGTTCGGCTGATGGTTTGAATTGTTGGGATGAATTCTACATCTAGCATACAGCTGGATGTCACTTATATGAAAATGAATGTGTTAAAGCTACTACACAGCTGTAAGTCACAGCTGGATGACATAATTTTAAGTTATTGGGCCTTTGTTGTTGTGGGCCTTTTGTCTACACCGACCCAATTTTTCCCTAACCCTAGTAAAACTTCGGCTATAAATTCACTGCCTCAGTGAACCCTTTCATCACATTCTCACTCCGCCATAAAATCTTCATTGTTTCAAGTTCTTACTCTGTAAGTCTCATTTTTTTACTGATTTGGATAGATATCTTCATTGTTTCTAAAATGTTTTCTTACTTTGTATTACAGATTCAAACAAGCATGGCATCATCTTCATCCTCCCCAGTTCCAGCTGAAGGCACTCAGATCCAGTGCCCTAGTAGAAGGTGCTCAAAGACACTCACCGTGTTATCTGCTAATAACAAGGACAATCCCCATACGTATGGACGAAGGTTTGTTACATGTGATTGTAACTGGAGGATCGTGTATCTGGAGCCAGAATACGACCCTCATCATCTCCGAGTCATGGCCAAACTGTTGAAGGAACACGCTGACATGGAGCTCAAACTTCGTATTTTTCACAGGTGGGACAAAGAATCAGCCTTATTCCACCTTGGAGTTATGTTTCCCAATGAATATGGCCGTGGTCCTCCTTCCCCTGATTCCGATTAGGATGTAATGTTGTTATGTGTCTTGAAAGTTGTTACGTCTTTGCTAAGTCTGTTATAGTTTCTAGAGTGTCTGTTTTAATTTAACAAGTAATCCCTTGTAGTGAATTCAGAACTTGTTTCATTTAACCCATCTAAAACATTAAAAAATAACAGACAAGACAATACTATAAAAAAGGAGTCAAGATATTAAAAGCATAACAGACATACAACAGAAGTCATCAACTAGAATTTCAAAAGGTGAAACATTCAACACATCCGAATTCACTACAGATCAACATCTATACTACCATAATTAATGCGATAGTCCTTCCATTGCTGCATCCTCAGCGCGAACCCGCGATCCAATCCATTCGCACTAGGATCCTTGAACATGTGCCAAACTCCAGGTACAGATGGTACCGGACAGTCTTCTCTAAGGCACACCTAAATTACAAAACATAAATACCATGTTAAGCATTAAGAAAATTGAGTGAAAATCACAAATACTTTAGTGAAAATCATACCGGTATGTAGTGGTTTGCTAAGCCCACACGAGCCATTGCATAAATTTTCAAACCATGACTGGAGCATTGTTGATACACCTTCATCGGTAAGCACAAATATGATCGGACTTTGGATAAGTATATCAAACCAACCTGAAACTTAGTGGCAAATGCTAATCCAATCATGGGCATACTCATCCAGTATCTTTCAGGACATGGTGATCTGCTATAGTTGACCTCTTGAACAAGAGCGTCGAAGTTGTTTGCCAAATCCGGGCTTAGTCTGGTCATGACTCGTCTGTAGATATCACTGTTCTCTAACAGCTCCGTAGTCAGTTCCATGCGAATGCGAGGATATTCTTGTTGGTGATGCCCCAACAATATGGCTAGTGACCGATATCCACAGTGTCCATCCGCCCTTACGTCTTGTGCATCTACAATGTATGGAAACATGAAGAGATCAACATTGTCAACCCCGAAGTCTACCCCACATTTCGTCATTGCTGGCTGAGGGAACTCATCTGTAAGAGTGCAACCTGATAATCCGAACCCCTCTCCACCAGTGCCACTTGAATGACCAAACGCCTCTGCCGCAGTGCACCCAACAACTTCAAACTCCCTCATTATAGTAGGCTCGTTGAAACTAGGTTGTGCCGCCGTTGCTTTTCCCTTTCCCTTTCCTCTAACCGTCTTATTCTTCACCTTCGCAGCATCATTTTTCTCTAATTCTTCCCTTGCGTACTCAAACGCGCTCATCTCTCTCTCGGTTCCCCACTTCTTTCCTACCGCTCCTCTTGGTCTGCCAGGATCCTTGATTCCCGTCGGCTCCAACGCAAGACTTTGATGTGGATACTCCAACATTGTGTACAAGTCCGCTATCTGAGACCACTGACTTTCAGGAAGTTCCCCCTTTTGACATCTATCGTTGAGCTCAATGAATCTCAACTCCCGCATGGTCTGAGGTACACCAATCTCTACCTCCCCGTTATCAAGTTCAATCCTATCCCATTGTAGCTGCCTCCAGAATCTGTGAATCTGATTGAGCTTGAATGGCTTCTTCTGAATAATATGTTGCACCATCTCGTGGATGCACGGTAGGCCTTGACATTCTCGCATCCAGTAATCTTCGCAATGTTCCTCATAATTCTTCGCCTTTATATCCTCCCATATATCCCACAACTTATGCAACGCTCTATCAGACACATTATGGAATAGATGCCGAAATATCAATTTCACTTGTGGATTCATTCGTCTGAAAACCCCGGGTGTCTTGATCCGATCCTCTTCCATGGTGGCCCTCACCTTCACAATCTGGCCCTCGATGGCTGCATGGATCCTCACAACCATTCGATTAAAACCGCCTATACTTGAACCGATTATTTTCTTCAACACCTTATGCATTCCCTCAACCCTATGTTTTATTCATTCAATGTCGCGTTTAAGTAAAACAACTGTTACATAATAAACTAATAAATAAATCGGAAACGTTTAAGTAAGTTAAAAAAAAATTACCTGTTTGAGGTCCTCGTGAAGAAGTGAAGATTGTGTTCCGTCCATGCGCAAACAATGTTTGTCTTGTAAGGGATAAGCCACACCTTTTCAATGTATCCGACGACGCCGCTTCTCCAAGATGTTCTCAATCCTAGCAGTCTTTCCTCGTATTGTTCCTCCGTTCTTGATAGAAAAAGTCTCCATACTTGCGAGCACAACCTTTTCACCGATTCCTTATTTTTCAAAATTCTGGTAGCGTTTACCTCGATGTTGTGCTTGATATGAACCCAACACAAGAGGTGTTGAACCGGAAGATCTTTGAACACATATTTGATTGCAGTGATGAGAGCTAGTTCTCGATCGGTCATTATTGCAGTCGGCATTACTCCGGCATCCTCAAACAACTTTCTAAGCCTCTGAATTATCCACAAGTAGTGCATTGTTTCCTCCTTACCCGTGAATGCATATGCAATGTTGAATGTCTTATGCGTGCAAGTGAAACCGACAATCTCCACAAGAGGCATTTTATACCTGCATAATATATTTAAATAATGAAGGAAGAGGCATATGCAATATATTTAAACAAAAAAAATTTGATATACAACTATTATGTACCTATTCGTCTTGTATGTGGCGTCAATAACCACGACGTACGGAAACATCTTCAACAAGTGCAACGAGTCTTGATGGGCAAAAAACAAGATTTCCACCTCGTTTGATTTCTCTTGCAGAGGGGATGCACTACATAGCTGCGCTCCTTCAAAAACTTCAAGGTCCATTGTGTAACAGTCAAATCTCCACGATCCTCAAAATGCATCTTCTGAATAAAGTTGGCGATTTGTTTTGTGGATGTTGTATTCCTTGGAAAGGCCGCACTCAACTGAGTAGCAATAACAGACGGCGTAGTCAAGCTGTTCGCACATACCGTCACAAATTTCACCTCGTTCGGCGTCATTCGACCCATGTACGGATGGCCAATGAAGCTAGTGGAAAGCTTATGATTGTGTTGTCCGTATTTTACCTTCACATACCATCCATCTCTCGCATCCCTCGCCCTGAACCTATATCCTCGGATCTCAAACTTGCAATCCGACTTCTTATCCCTACTATCCCGCTCTGTATTAACAACCTCCTCTGTTTCGCCATCCTCTCTTTTCTTTTTCCCTGATCTATACACTCCAGCATGCGAGCACATTATATTCATTTGACGCTCATTGCTATGGCGAGTCACTAATACCATCATAAGTTGTCTACCAATACTCTGAACCCAACGCCTCAAGTGTTCCTTAGTAGGAAACGTTTCTTCGGTATCAAACGAATCATAGTAATCCATACCCTATAATTAATAAAAACTACCATATTTATCACAACTAAAACTTAAAACTACGAGTCCACATCAATCTAAACTATCACTTCTACAAATTATTTGCAACTAAATAACGTAAATAAATACGAAACGATTCTAATTAATTACTAACCGAAAAATCTCCGGCGTCGAAGTCTCCTCCTTCTTCGTCGGTATCGTCGTCCCACATCCCGTCGTCGGGTTCACTAAAATACTCTTTCTCATCCACGATCGCATCGTCTTCGTCACTCCCATGCTCGTTCTCTTCAACATACTCGTTCTCTTCACCGCTCCCATACTCAATCTCCGTCACATATTCAAACTCCTCACCATCACTCAAATTTGTAACTCTCCTATTTGACATTTTTGACTTCAACATCCATCCGAAGTTCCTACATTTATACACATACTACATCCCAAACGGTCATATTCTGAAAAAATAGCCGTTGGGATAAAAACAATCGTACGCCCATTATGGGCGTACAGGCAAAATATACCCCAACGGTCACTTCTGAATTTGGACAAATAGCCGTTACACCAATTTTTTTACTCGTACGCCCATTATGGGTCCCCAACGGCTATTTTCAAACGGCTATATTATTAAAATTTATACTGTACGCCAGTTTTGGGCGTACGCCCATTTTGGGCGTATACATAATACCGTATTTTGTATTTTGCCTCACAATCGATGTTGGAATTTTGCACTGTCCGCCCAAAACCAGCGTACGCCCATTTTGGGCGTACGACAATGTAGTGTGGAAAGTTGCAAAATGTAGTGCGTATAGATTCAGCCTATATATAGTAGAGAATTCCTCCAACTTTCAATGTAGGATACTCACCAATTTCATTGCAAAACCCCAAAATGTTGCATTAAGAGCAACCAACTTTGAGTCTTCATTTTTCATTCAAACGAAATCCAAATTTATCGTATGAGCATACTACGAGTATGTGATCGCGGAGATAAAACCAGCACTCCTTTATTCCAGTGAAAACGGTGGTCGTAGCCCATCGGAAATGTGCTCGGAAGTTGCATAAAAGTGCAATTCCAACCGGAACATCAATGTCTCAATACACTTTTCCCTTGGCTATAAATTAGCATTTTTCGTTATTAGTAAAGTTATATAGGGTGTACCTTTCTCTTTTACAAAAAAAACTAATATAAATTAGGTTATTTTTATTAAATTTTTCATATTTATTTCTCTATATTAAATTTTCTTATTCTTATCCTTTATAGTAACTCATGTATAGAGGGGGATTTTGGCAAAAAAGAAACATGGATTTGTCGTATGCCAAACCATGCTAAAAAGGAGAATTAATACATTGGCGAACTTCTTATATTGCTATTTTCTCATAAATAAGTTGTAGTGTTATTGGCAACAAGAACCTAACCACCCTGTAAATACATATCAAGAACATATACTAAAATGTAACTCTTTTAGTGAAACCAATCTAGGCTCCGTTCGGATTGGCAAATTTGGGCCGTTGAAGGTGTGGAAGTGGAAGAATTGTGGAGTTGAAGTAAAAGTTGGTGTGTTCGGCATTTGTACCCAGCGAGTTGAAGCAGCTGCGTTGAAGGATTACTGCGTTGAAGTTGAAGCATATTTTGTACCCTTGGGGGTATAGGGGAAGCAGATTTTCCGAGTTGAAGTGATGGAAGATTACAATATTTACCCCTGAGCATCAATTTCAATATTATCGATCACAAGCCCAGTGCCAGAATGTTTCACTCATTGTTGGAGCTTCGATCACAAAGGTAAATCCCTAATTTTTGGCCTCATAAATTTGTTTGGGTTGGATTGTGTCCTTAGATTGTATAAGAAGTGTGAATTTGGAACTTGATTTTCAACCAATTTGCAGCAGATAAAAGGAAAACTGAAAAACAGAAGGTTCACCTAGAACCCTAGTTTGTGAAATTTTGGATTTTGTAATGTTTTTCTTTGTAAAGTTCTGCCTAAACAAGGTAATCTTGCATTGTATTTGAGCTATCTACGAATGGAGTAGTGAATTTAGGGCTATTGTGCTAGGAAGTAATTGTGCACACAAGGTGTTTGTTAAAATGTCAATGTGTTTTCTCTGGGCATTTTCAGGATTTCTGTTGACAAGAATGTTATTCGGCATGGTGTTTGACATGTTGAACCATTTGAGATTATTATTAGTAGACAGTATACAATTGAAAGTTAATGTTAGACAATGTACAATTATCTTTGCACTGATAATGAAATGGTAGAAGTGTCACTGAACTATTAAAAATAAGTACGGTGTATTATCTTTTTAATTTACATCTAGGATGCCTGTGTTAATTATATTAAGGTTCTCCATTCATTTGAGCTTAAAGCATTTGGCTTTGCTGTCAAGGATATATTAGAATTACACACATGGATATTGTGGTTCATAGTCCTACTACTGTTGTTGTTCAGCATAACAAGGAAAGTCAATTTACTACTATCCTTGTTCTTCAGGTTGATACATTTATTAGAAAGACTATCCCAAAAAACAGGTACTGATGTTAATTTTAACAAAGGTTTTGATGCAGTTAGAGTAAGAATAGAATTGCAGGAATTGTTGCAAAAGTCATGACACCAATTCCATATTCAGATATAGGATGGTTCCTTAAAACCCTTATATAGTATGGAGTAACAAACAAAAATAAAGTTGAAAGGAAAAACCATCCATGCCTTGGTCATATGAGAATCCAGTAATTGGATGCTTTAACAAGGTTTGACTGGACTCCGCACAGTTTTCAGATAGAGTTTCACTGAAGGTGTGCATAAAGGTTTTGCAATTGATTGTACAGATGTTTACAGAAGTTTTACAAACAGTTCTATACTTGGTGTGCATAAAGGTTTTTTATTTCCTTGCTTGGTAAGAAATTGCTTTAGAGTCAATTCTAATATATCACTGACAACAAACAAGCCTAGCTCTACAACCTAAACTAAGATTGACATTCACATATTTGCAACTATGTTTAAGATGAATGCAAGAGTTGTCTTGTGACCTTGGTAAGAAATTCCTCAGTGGTTTTGTATCACTTCACTCTTCTCTCTCTGTTAGCAAATTTAGTTAGGAGTTACTAAACTAATAAATGAAAACTAAATTATGACAGTAAAGAGGGAAAAACAGTTTAATGTCTTGTTGCTTAAACTTCCTTCTCCCATATGAGGAACATGTGCAGTGGGAATGAGTACTGATGTAAACTTACTAAACAACTGGACTTTGTAGTATGCCCACTAGCACTGGACTTTGCAAATTCCTTTGTTCAGAGAAACTATGTAACATGCTTCTTGGAATGAACAAATTGTTTATAAGGATTGCTATCCTATGGAGTGAATACTACAACATTTACTTGATGCTTGAGCAAGAACCTAGCTCAGTCATTTGTGTCTATCAATCTATCTAGATTGAATTAAATATGCAATGTAAACTGCTTTACTAAAAACTGTGCTTGTCATTTGATTTGCAGCAATTCAGAATGTCATCTACAAGCTCAAAGACATAAGAAGAATAGAGGAGAAATGATACATGTGTGTCTTTTTTAAATGCTTATTAGATGAACTAGATAGACAATGTAAAGAAAATGAGGATGACAATGGTTAATGGTTTACTAGCTTCTCTCAGAAATCGGACATGATTTTTTGCTTGAAATGTTCATGAGTGTACTGAAGTTGGTCATATATGTATGAATGAGTTGAATTTATATTTTCTTGTAATATTAGTTATATAAATTTTATGTATTTTTATTTTAATAAATCAAATTAAAAAACTTCATTTTAAATTTGATATATATAATGTTAAATATATCAATTTTATGTCGACATAACTAGACCTGGCCATACCCGGGCTCGGGCCGGGCCAGGGCCGAGCAAGACTCAAATTTCCGTTCCATATTTCCTGGCCGGGCTAGCCCGAGGCCCGGTCTAAGGGCCTGTGACAGTGCCCATACCCGGCCCGGATATATTAAATTTGTTTTTTTAATGATTTTTAAAGAAAAAAATAAAATAAAATACTGCATAATCATATTCTTCATATCATGATAACGAGGCGGGCATCGGTTGACGAGGAGAGGCGAGGTGCGTTGAGGTGTGTAAGGGGTGATTATGTGACACAATTTTTTTGAGAAGTCTCTGTTAGTTTGTGAATTGTGACCTAGGTTAGAGAAAGAGTAAGACCGAGTGAAAGAAAAGGAGACGGAGGCGCAAGTATGAGGAAAAAAAATCTAGGTTAGATTATTTTTAGATAGTATATATATACATATATATTTTTTTTTAATTAATATATAATACGGGTCGGGCCTATCGGCCCTTAAGAGTCTGAGGTCCATACCGTACCCGGCCCTCGTATCCTTACGGGCCTGGCTTAGCGGCCCGACAGGGCTTTATCTAGTGCCCAAGCCCGCCCGGATAGAGGGTCGGCCGGGTCGGGCCGGGTTTGGCCAGGACTAGACATAACTAAATGATAACCCATAATAATACTCTAACCTACTATCCAAATACTAATTATATTCATGTCCTTTTTCGTCATTTTACATTCCAATTTCAATTACATCAACTCGCTTCAACTCGTTATACAGAACACACCATATCGAACTTCAACTCCTAAAATCTCAACTTCAACACCAATTTCAGCTACCTTCAACTTCAGTTAACTTCAACTTCAGCTTACTTCCACTTCAACTCGCGCCAATCCGAACGGAGCCTTAGTACTCTTCTTCCTCCCATCTGAATTTGACTTGCCTCCGTAAAGAAATCAGACCTTTGACACAAATTCAACCTCCTCGATCAATGGAGCCCACAAAAATTTCGGATAATGTACTATCAATCAGCTTCCATCCGGATTTCAATTCATACCCACCCATTATGAAATACTCACCTATTTTTTGCCCAACAAAGTCTATAGCCAACAAATTAATCACCACTCTTAATCTTATTCTCAACTATAATCAAACAAATTTCTTCTAGGGATAACAATGAGACGGATCTGGGACGAGGAGTGTCCTTACCGTCCTCATCCCCGTTTAAAATTTAATTCCCCGTCCTCATCCCTGTTTATGGTCTTAATGTTTCCCCATCATTTTTCCGCAATGAGGATATAATTTACCCCATCCCCGTAAAAAATCTCTATCCTGAGGGGATGGGGATTTTCCGCCTCATTTTCATCCCTAATTTCTTTTCACATTATCCCAAAGATCTCGGTATCGAATTTTAGATAGTGAGTATAAGCATTCCCCTTCGAGATAAAGGTTTGGGTAGGAATTTCTTACGGTAGGAAATAAGAAGCATTTGCATTCAAATTTACACATCAATGTTCATATTCTCAATGGTAATGTTTATAATCTGAAATGATAATTTTGAACATTTTAAATGGATCACGCGTGACAATTTTATAATTTATATGATCAATATTTATTTATTTTTTGAAAATGACCAATACAGTCGTAATCGTGGAATTATAAACATTGAGATTATGGTCTAAAATATAAAAAAACACCAAATATTTTCGAAGGCAAAGTTGTTTCCTTTTTTTTTTGCTACCCGAACCGTAGCCTGATATGTTACGGGCCATAAAAAGCCCAATTGTTTAGGTTCGGATTCGCAAGAAACTTACTCACTGAACGTTCCTTTCCCCTTCTCTTCTGCAACCGATCGACACCAGCTAACGGACGCCTAGAAGAAGCTGATCGACTTCTGTTTCAAGCCTCACAAGGTATTCTCGACGGATCTCCGCCTAGATTCGCCACTGAATTGTATCTATTAATTTCTTTTCCTTCTACATTCATGCTTGTTCTTCGTTGCTCATATTGCATTCCTTAATGCGAATTTAGTTTCTGATGCTGGATTTGGGAACCTGTTTTTTATTCATTAGCTTGCTAATGTGTCAATCTTCAGTATTGGATTTTATGCTGCTGTTAAAATTTGAACAAACTAGCAGATTTTGTGAATAATTAAGTGATTGTTGTTTTGCTTAGGGTTTTTGTTGAAGGTTAGATAAATTTGTGTAAGAGAAGAGAAGTTTGGAGCTATGAACAAAGCAGGAGGTGGGTCTGGAAGTGGACCTACTACGGCTGTTGCTGCTTCAGCAGCTCAAAAACAGAAGACTTTGTTGCAGAGAGTTGAAGGAGATGTTTCTAGTCTTGTTGACAACTTCACTAATCTTGTCAATGGTGCTCGAGTTAGTCCATATACTTTATCTTGTTATATATGTTCTTATGCAAGCTTCATGGAATGGTTGTTCAAACTGTGATATGATGCTCCTATTCTATTTGTGAGTTTTTATATTTCTTCGTTTTCATTGTTTTGACCTACTCTGCAGTTCGTGGCCCAGTGATTTTGATTTCCTTACCACTTGAGGTATAGGTATGAGAAAATGGGATTTGGAATACTTTAAGATGTTGGAGTGAGGGGTTGAGTGGAAATTAACATTCATATAGAATGCTTGATATGCCGTTGGTGATTGGATAATGTGACGAGTGTTGAACAATGAGCTAGATACTCTTTATGTCGGAACGTCATCTGCGTTTTGGTGCCTTTAAAGATGCAAAAATGTTGGTATTCAGTAAGTTTCAATCTGTCAGATTCTTGAAAATAGTCTAGAAACTATTTGTATCTCACTGGTCAGGTGGCTGTATGGTATCTAAATAGAAACAGCACAAGTGTTGTGCTGCCAATTTCTGAGTTTATTTACAAGACATATTATTGACATAAACTGTACAAGGATGCTCTGTATCATCCTCAATGTATAACGAGTATACTTGTCCGTGATTATAGTAAATGTACAATGCAATGTACTAATTTTACGCCCTAAATTATTCACTTATAGGTTAATGACCCACCTGTTAGAAACTCACAAGAAGCTTTTATGATGGAAGTTCGTGCAGCAAGAATGGTAAGATCAATTCACAGTGTTTATTGCTTCAGTTTTAAACTATTGCATTCTCAGTCATGCTTTACTAAATCCATGATGGATTCAACTGTGATTCTGCTCTCTTTGGTTGCTAGGAACTTATTCATGTCTTTGTCTTTGGTGAATTACTGATGTTTCCTTTCTGGGTTTTATTTTCGCATCAAGCACTAAACAAGAATATGTTTGCATTGTCTGATTACCAGGTCCAGGCAGCTGACTCATTGTTGAAATTGGTATCAGAGTTGAAGCAAACTGCCATATTTTCGGGATTTGCATCTTTAAATGACCATGTGGACCGACGAATCGAGGAGTTCAACGAGCTAGCGGATAAAACAGAGAACACATTGGGTAGCATCGGGGAAGAAGCAGCTGCTAGTCTCAAAGAGCTTGAATCTCATCTCTACTCATCTAATGGGAGGACTATTCTTCCTCCATTAGATCAAAACTGACAGCACCTATTGTTTTTTTTTTTGTAACTTGTTACAGTTAGTATTAGAATTTTCTTGGGTTGAAGACATCTCAGAATAATGCTGTAATTCATCCAAGACAAAAGAAGTTGGATGTTGAAACAGCCCCCGGAATTTAGATGATTGTATTTGAACCTTAAACGTTGGTCCTTAGTAAATAAGTAGCTCACTAACTATTTTGATCTCAAAGTCTAAAAAACACAAAAAAGTTTTGTCACAATAAATTACAGTGTGATGACAGTTTGATGTTTTCTCAATGAATTAATAATCTGATTTATACGCTCCTCTTATGTTAATGTCACAATAGGTTGAACATTTCATTGGATATTAAATCGGTTTCATATACCAAGTTGTACTTTCCAAGTTTCAAGCAAATATATGTGGCTTTATCAAACTTTAATACCAATGACTTTAGTATCTACTACTAGTCTAATCGATACGTATTACAAATTCAACAAAAATTAGTTCAACATTATAATATAAGAATATGATATTTTAATAAGAAAAAATTGACTAATAGCGAAAGAAGCACACGTCTCTCTCATGAATTATTGACCAAAATATAACCAATCAACAACTGCTACGAGGCCCAACAAACATCAAAATCTTGTGAGTTTTCACCAACCATTTTATACTACTCCGTAACAACTAAGTAACTAACACCTCTGCAAAAATTAAACTCACCATCCAACCACCCATCATTGGTCAATACAAAACTTAGGGTTAAAAGGAAAAGTTAAAATTGTACTGACAACCTAACCTCTTCTGTAGTTGTTGAAGGGATTACATGAAGTCTACTGTGCAGTACTCCCTTCGTCCATTTAAGTTTGTCACGTTTTCTTTTCGGGCGTCTTCTAAAGTGAGTCACATTTTCATTTCTATCCATTAATATCTTCTAATAATACTCTTACTCAATTTATTTTATTCACATTCAACAATACTTTTTAGGGGTAAAGTTGTCTTTACATTGTAATAAGTTTTCTATTGGTTGAATTTCATGGTTTTATGTGTCATTATTTACATTTTTACCTTGATTAGACTTGTCTTAATTGTTGCGCGTAGTACAAAATGTGACAAACTTAAAGGGACGGAGAGAGTACTAGGTAGTACTATATAAATGGAAGAATCACTACTCATATTGGCTAAGTTTTAGGGTGAGTTTCTCTCTACTTCTACGTTGATAGCATTTATATCAGAGTTGAATCAACGTGTTTCTCTAAATGAGTCTCTTGCGGGTTGTTTTCGTTGAGATGTTAACACTCAAGAATAGTGCTCTAATATTAGATGGGAACATTGTTAAGTGGTATATAAATAGAAGATTCCCACCTTAAATATGTTTTAGGAGCGCCAACATCCCTTACCTGTATCGTAATATTTTATGTATAGTCAACAAACTTTTCATCTTCCGTGTATTGGTAGATTACAACGTCCACAAACATGAAGAAATAATCAGTTTAGAGCAATTCGATCTTCTTCATGCTCAAACTGTATGAAACAAAATGCTAATACGTATCGATCTCAATTGTCCTTTTGAAATGGTGATAATAAAAAAATTGAACTACAACCACACGGCCGATACCATACGATCCTTTTGACAAGACTGTTGCAGTCGTCTATAAGTGACCTCTTCTATGCCTTTCACAATATCTTTATACCATTCTTGCTGCTTAGATATGAGTCCACCCAAAAAACAAAGTCTATTCCAACATTCAAATTACTAGGTTTTTTCAGAAGAGCAAGCGGTTATTAAATGATTGTATTTGTAAAAAATCAAAAAAGTTATTTTACCCAAGTGTTTTGAGAACGATACCTAGCTACAATCAAATCGTTATATTGTAACATGACATATTTGCTCTAATATAAAAAACTCCATTTTATTTATTTCCGACTTTAGCATTAAATTGAATAAAAAATATTAAAGATCTTAAAAGCCCTTCTATGGGGCTTTAAAATCGTTGATTCTTACAAACTCAACCATTGGGGCTATAGATATACTGTAGTTATGTTGTGTTTGTTTGCCATTTTTTTTTTGGTTCACATGAAGCAAAACGTCGTTTTGGGTTTAAAAAGCCCAAAACGCGTCACTTAAAGCAAGTAGCCAAACGGCTACTTGCTTTAAGCAGCGCCACGTGTCGCCATATAATTGGGCGGCGTTTGCGCGCCCGATGGGCGACACGTGGTGCCCAATCTGACCGCTAAAAATTTCGTTATTTTAAAAAATGTTTTATCTCAAAATTTACTTAATGAAAATTAAAAAAAAAAATACCATAATTCTAGTTACATTTTTCTCTATCCATAGACACTCATATTGTATATATTTTGTATAAATATTATTTATTTATTTATTTTGAGTATTATTAATTTCTATAAATCGTTTAAATATTAATTAATCTGTTTTAAGATAAAATTTTATACTAAATAAATGTATTTACAATTAATTGACATTTGAGGGAATTGTTTGTATAAATTTAGTATTTTTTGATATTACAAATGCCAATTATAATTATTTATACTACTTTAAACTACATACAAAGATTGAAAACAAACATACAAGGATTGAAACAAACATAGAAGGATTGAAACAAACATACAAAGATTAAAACAATTATAATTATAAATGCCAATTATAATTATCGTTCAATTCAGTATTTTGCTTCAGTTTATTTTTATTTCATTGTAATGTCTTCAATTTATATGTATTTCGGTAATGTGTTCAATTTATGCATCGTTTGTTTGTCAATAATTATCTAAATGTCTAATATTTTCTCTTAATTTTGATTAATAAAATATAATAAATATTTCAATTAAAAGAAACAAATATTTGAGATTTTACTATATCTATTAACTATTTATGTTTAATATAATAAGATCTTATTTATTTAGTTAAAATAAAAATATATTAGTAATTTAATATAAATTTAGGGATATAAACATAATTTTATAAACCTTAGAGCCCTTTCCTTATAGCCTTCATTGCAGCACAAAAAAAACAGTAAAGCTATAAGAAGGGCTTTAGCTTACCTCCTTTCTTACCGCCCCGATTTTAAAGCGCCTCCATTGGGGATGATCTTAAAATCTAAGTTGTTTAAAATACGTTAAAACCTAAAAACACAAATGAAATTCAACCATAGAAATGAATCAAATGATACATTAATTTGCGTTATTGTACGGACAAGAAGTTACCTTTCTCACATGAATAAGGCGTAACGGATACAATCGCATCTTTTTGGGCACAATGTAGAAACAATCATAATTCACAAAGCAACTAGTAAAATAATAATCAAAGTATGACAGAAAGGGAAAAGAAACTGTAGGCATCATTCAAAATTTTCTCTTTGTACTAACAACAAGAATTAATACATCGAGATATAATATGCTGAAGATCAGTACACCTTCTATGCTGGGCTGATCTATATGTTCTTCCTCATAGCAAGAACGGAAATGATTGAACAAAAATATTTATAATCATCATCATCATCATCTTCCTAGAAGAAGACCCCCCAAAACTAAAAAAGAAAGAAAGGTCATTCACAAAGAACAATCCCAACAAGACCCACTTCACTTCATTTACAGTGAAACCCACAACTGTTAATCTTCATCCTCCGTTACTCTGTTTTTCTTCATTAGTAAACTCACATCCAAACAGAGCTTCTCCTCTTTTTTTCTTCATTATCTTTCTTTCTTTTTTAAAAATTATACGTTTCATGAATCCGAAGCTCTCAAACATGGCGGAAAACCCACTTTATTCTCCATCAAAGTAGGCTCTGTTTTTCATTACCAGAAGATCTATGGAAGGGCAAACCGGTAATTTATCAGAGCGATTAGGCAGCAGCTATCCCAGCACGGAAAGGGTATTTCCGTGATTTCACAGGCTCAGAAGCAGCGGTTTGTTTCGGTGAAGAAGACGACGAAGAAGAAGAAGACTCCTTGTGCTTGTTCCTTATAGCTTTAATGGATCGACTTTTCTCCATGGCGCCATCCATCTCGATCTGCTCTTTCCTACACTCCTCGCTACAAAACGGCATATCCCCTCTGTTGAAACAAACAACAAAACCATCAGAAATCAAGCCAACACAGAAAAAGTGAAAAACAGAGTATGAGGATTTTCACAAACCTGTACATGAAGATGTCTCTGTTTCCGGAGAGGGGCTTCTTGCAGAGGGAGCATGAGTCGAGGAAGTGAGGCGGGTTGAAAATGGGCTCGAGAATAGATCTGGGCGAAGTGAGAGAAGCGAAGGAGCCAGTTCGAGAGACGAGTGGGTGGCGGTGGGTGTAGGGGTTGCCGGCGAGGGAGGCGAGGCCGTCGTCGGCCATGGAGAAGGAGGGTCTTGTTGAGGCTGAAGAAGAAGAAGAAGCCATGGGAGGTGAGGTAGTTTGATAGCAGAGGTTGATAGATGAATGATTGATTGAGTCCCTTCTGATTTGGGTTTTGGGAAGGTGAGAGGAGAGGAGAAGAAGAAGAAGAAGGGAGAAAGAGGTTTTATAAGAGGAGTGGGGAAGAAGAAAAGAATGAAACCATGGGAAGAGTGGAATATACAATCCATTGGCCGTGACAAACGAGTTTACTTTTTCTGTTTTTTCACCTTTAATTGATGAAAAGAATTAACGAAAATAAATCTGATCACCTGAAGCACTATATCAAACTGAAACCGAAGCTGAATGAATACGTGGAGTTGAAGATGTAAATGTTGTTTAAAAATCTATTAGAATGTTCGGTAATTTTAATTGAATTTGTAATAAAATTACAAAAAAAGACATAATGAATTATTTAAATCTTTACTGATAAAGGATAATAATGGATTAAAAATTAAATTAAGCTTGTTAAGCTCCATTAATCTAGGGGGTGTAATATTAACAAATTAAGCTAATGTAATCTACATTAATCTTGTTAAGCTAGAATAATGTTTTTTCACCGAACACTTACTAACTAGATGTAATAAAAAATTAAGCTTTGTAATGTGTAAAAAAGGCTCTGTTCGTTGATGTTTATAATTAAGGCGTTTATATTCATAATCATGTAAGTTTATATTTCCAAAATAAAAATAAAATTAAAGTTCACAAAAAATTAGATTAGATTTAGAAATTAATCTTAAATTGTAAATAATCTTAGAATTTCAAATGTGACTTACCCTATGAACAAAGATATAGTAAAAATAACTAAATTCGATATAGTGTAAGAATTTCATATAGTATGAAACTTCTCAATTAGAGCCTAAGTGGAGTACATAATATTACTTCATGGAACTTGTGCTTTAAGCAAGCAATAAGAATATTTATCGTGCGTAAGAAACATTCAAGCAATAAGAATATTTATCGTGCCTAAGAAACATTCAAATCGTTTACCGGAGCATCATTTTCATTAAAATTTAATAAACCAATAAAATCATATTGCTGATATATTACATTATAATACACAGATATTAGACAAAATCCAAGCTAACTAAAACGATTTCATCTACGATATTTGTATTTTATAACGCTCAATCAATCTCGTATGAAAATGAATGAATCTAGTGACATTATAGTAAACTCACCCATTGTTTTTATATTTTTCCCGCTAACATACGCCACCTCCCCTTTTTCACGCCTGACGTCACATCCTCCGCCAAGACTTGTCGTTTTCCTGAAAGCTTCGGCTCGTTGTGGGTCCCACTGGGTCCCACTTTCCACTAAACGCCCAGCAAACACAGCACATTCCACCTCATCATGGGCCCACTCCCATAATTATTCAAAAACGAATAAAGATAAAAAATAATACGTGTCCATTTCGTTTCGTCACACTTATCAAAGTGTTTTTTGTATTGTTAATATATCAAATTTCGCAATAGTAAAAATTACTCCTTCCATCTCCATATATAGTGGATGTTTGGAGTTTTCAAGAAAATTTAAGGGAGTAAGAAAGAGAAAGAAAGTGGAGAGATGTTGTGAGTGAATGCCATTTTTTTATATATAGAGAATTTATTGGTGTGTAGTTTCATGTAAAAAGAAAGGAAAATGAAGATAGTTGATTGTGAATTTTTAGAAAAATGATCTGATGTGGATAATAAGACGAAAAATACAAATTGAAATAGACACAACATTTTGGACACCAAATAAAGATAACAAGCACAGAAGCACTGTATTATGGAACAGAGGGAGTACTCTTTAATATAGTATCATTTTCCCTTCGACACATGTGCTTTTTGTATCGTTAATATCTCAAATTTTACACTTCCTCCGTCCCTATAAGTTAGTCTTGTTTCCTTTTTGGGCGTCCCCTAAAGTTAGTCCATTTGTATCCATTAAATTTTTCCTATAATAACCTTACTTTATTTATTCTATTCATATTTTAACAACAATTTATCAATCAAATCAACATTTTCCATGGAATCAAATTTCCTATTGGTTGGATTTTATAATTTATTGTGTTTGATAATGTTGAACTACTTATGGGACTAATCAAGAATATCAAATATTTAGAATAGAAAGTAAAAGATTTTGTTGAAGTGAGAATAATATTTATATTAGGGGGGACAGAGAGAATAATAAGAGTAATAAAATAATGAAGGCGCTGATTCCAAGGTTGATGTTTCCAACCAAAGGAAGGCATCATTCTACGTGCCCTTCACATGCTTTTAGGGCTCTACACGTGTTGATCCTATGTCCGTACTGCCAAGCCACGCTACTCCCTACTTTGGACGCCACGTGTCAGTTATTGACTGGACCTTAACTTACTCAATTACTGTACCAATCAATACGCAGGGTTAAAACTTTTACCCTATCATGTGACCATCTTTCACCCTTCAGGTGAAATTACAAGAATCTTGCGTCCAGAGAAAAACCAGGACGCTTTTTTCGAATAATTACAACAACAGGCGTGCTCAGACAAAGACCAGATTTTTACTTTTTGGGGTGAAATATTCTCATCGATTGTGCCTTTGTGGTCCGGACAGTATTATTCAGATTCAAATTACAGTTTTTAACCCTTTTGTTTCGTCTTCTTTCCATTCTAGAATAAAAAGTAAACTGATATCCGAATAATCGCTAATTTAACAAAATTTCAAGTTGAGATCAGTCATCTCCAAACTTCATTTTAAATGCGCCTTAGCAAAAATTTCAAGTTCAGAACTTGAGATAAGTATTACATTTACATGCATAATGTAAAAGAAGCGAAATTAAATTTGTTTCATGGTTAGTGATATTGTGTTTACGATTTTACGGTGATTTCAATTTTTATTAAGATTTCAAGTTTAGAAACCAATTTTCAGTTATAGGTTTTGTGTCGTCTCTTTTCCATTCCGAAAGAATGAAAACTTTAGTTTTTAAGAAGTTGATACTAACGCTCGAAAAATTGATAATTTGACAAAATTTCAAGTTGAAATCAGTATGACTGATTTTGAGTCCAGTGGTTCCATGTTGGAACCAAATCAGTGTCTCTTTGTGTATTAGGTAATTTAGTTGGAACTTAGGGGTAAAACTTATAATTTTGATCTCCTTGTGACAAATATTTAATTTTAACTTAGTGTGAAAGGTGAGACTATTCCTTGGAGCTATTGGTAATAAATTATTTCATTATTATTGGCCGGACACCAAATCAAAAGAAGAGAACAAATCTTTGTTACCAAGGCACGTTTAAAATGAAGTATGGTGCTTATATATAATAGTAAAAAGGAGACTAAATTTTACTAATATTGTTATAACAGTTTATGAAATTAATATAGGCCTTGTTGTGGACCAAAAAAGTATGCATAATAACTCCAATTAGTTGATCATATTAAAATGCAAAAAAAAAACGAACCAAAGAATCTTTCTTTTGAAGGTGCATAATTGGTCACATGAAAATGAAATGAATCATATTCCTATGAGTCAGCTTTCAGCCTACAAGGGTGGTGGTATTCAAAGTATCTCATTGTTTTTAATCATATAGTTTTACAATTAGGTTTATTAATTACATTTTGGACGTTTTGTTGCGTGTGGTTTTCGTCAGTTCCACTGGCTAAAAAACTTGTTTTTATTAGATTTTATTCCATGGGGATCAGGAATTAAAATAAAAAGAATTTCAACAATTATCTTAAAAGCTACTCCACAATTTAATAAACTATATTTATATCTAATATAAATATTAGTAATTGATGAAGTAATGTTAGTCGTCGGTACTCATTCAATACATGAATAAAATAATTCTATCTCATTCATTAATTTTAATCTAAAACCTTCAACTTTTCTTAATTAGTTGCAAACAATACAATTAATATCTATATTTTTCAACTTCATAATATCAAATTTAATTAATGAATGCATTAAATAAAAAAAAAGGAAAAAAAAGGAAAAAGGTAGCTCATCTTCACTCTCCTCCGTCTCAAGATTTCGTCTTTTCTTCATCTCTATTGTCGCCCCACCGCCTATCTAAATCGCCTATTAACAACATTATACTGTATATGAAAATTCCGTAATTACGTATACAATTCCGTAATTACGCGTGGGCGTCCGAATCCAGTAATTATTAATAACAAATATATAACTTAATTAATGTTTTACAGTATAATATACGGAGTAAGTAACACGGAGTACAGAAGATTAGATGTAAGAGAAGCAATTAAGACAGTGACCTGCATAATTAAAGTGGGATTTTGATTCCAAGAATAAAAATTGTAACGTTTTGATATGACAATCTCAATACTTCGTCTGTCCCCTAATATAAGGCTCATTTGCTTTTTCGACACTATTTACAAATTGAGAGAATCTTCTCGTTTTCTTCCAATATATAGAAATAAATATAGGCATGTGAGATCTCGTTTGATTCGTCTCAATGAGTACTTTGAGAATATTAAAAAAATATAATTTTTATCATCGTGTATTTAGAGATATTAACGTTACAAAATGTGTCTCGATAAATGTATAAAAACAAATGAGAAGATAGATGGAGTATTAAATTGGACCCCATGTCTAAAGTGGACAGCTTTCTAGTGGCAAAAGCTACCTAACTTTCTTCTTTTATAAAGTTAATAGTAGTATAGCTGTATAGGCTTATTTTTGGGTGGATGGACCGCTCTCTACTAAGTACACTAATTAACCCTATATACTAATACTCTTATATCAAAGTTACACTCATATTTCGTATGTTTATTCTTATAATTTAATAAATTGAGTACTTTGGTCATGCCGCCCCTACATATTGTAGGAGAGTTTGGTAATTTTAGGTGATTCTATGTGATTTTTATATTATTATTTTCACTAGTCTTGAGTCTCTAAAGAGTGGTTCTTAGACTTTCATGCACACAAATTGAAAAAAAATATAAATAGCACATAAACAAGTGAAATTGCAACAAACCAATAATAACAAAACCAAAGAACTGAAGTTGATCATATAAACAAGTGAAATTGCATCTTTCCACTGATAAATAGCATAGAAAGTGCTGCTGTAGCTCAAATATTATACAGCAAATCACAAGAATTAGGTTCAAATTATACATTCGTGGGTGAAAAACAGAAGCATAAAATAACTGAATTAATACATACCAGCTTTTGTGTAAGAAAATAAAATACACAAATCATCATTTTATAAATATATTGAAGAAGCACCTCCTGTCTTGGTTTATATGGATTTGCATGTATGTTAGTGCACAAACGACATTTTTTGCAGTGACAATTCACTCACAACTTCGAGCTTCGTCTCCATGGACATCCGCCTTCAAACGCTTGTTCTAAGACGTCTTCCACCCGCTTAGCGTAAATTATCTGACAGAATAAATGAAAAACAAGATTTCACCAAAATCAAATTTGATATCTATATGTTAAATATCAAAGATCAAGCGCTTCAACAGAATTGGAATTGCGCACCTCTAGACTAGCGAGAACAGCAGATGGAACTTCAGCCAAGTCCTTCAAGTTTCTTTCGGGCAGTATGATTCTCTTTATACCAAAGCGGTGTGCTGCAAGTACCTGTGACGTAATCCAATCAAGTTAAACATGCACTTTTAACCAAATATTTTCAAGTTCTTTTCTGTTGTTTGAATAAGAAAAAACTCTAAATCTACTTTCTGTGAATTACCTTATCTTTGACTCCACCAACGGGTAAGACTAGACCTCTTAGAGTCATTTCTCCAGTCATTGCTGTATCTGCTCTTACTCTTTTCTTACACAAGAGAGAGACGAGTGCAGTTACCAAGGTTACGCCTGCAGATGGCCCGTCTTTTGGCACAGCTCCAGCTGGAAAATGGATATGGATATCACGACCTTCCATCAAATTAGTTTTTCCGTCCGCAGCCATGTTCAAATCACCAGCTTTTGCTCTCACCTAATTTTAAAATATAACAAAATAATTTAAAAAGTTAAGCTTCAATAGGGAAAATTTGTATAATATGCTGGCTGAATTGAGATTTAAGAAGTGTGAGGGAAGTTTACCCAAGTAAGTGCAATCTGTGCCGACTCTTTGATAACATCACCAAGTTGACCAGTTAAGCGCAAATCACCATTTCCTGCCATAACAGTCGCCTCAACAAACTGAACCTCCCCTCCATAAGTCGTCCACACAAGTCCAATTGAGACCCCGGGGTTTGCAACACGGTCTGCAGTTTCTCTGTCATCAAATCTTGGAGGCTGCAGAAAATCAATATATACTTTCAGGAGACACTCACAAATGATGTAGCTTTTGAAATAGTGAAATATTCAACTAGATTCTTATATACAACTATCTTTCTTATGGAGAGCAGTATATATTGTAATATCTAAAAAGAAGTCCGGATTTCCGAAACCATGGAACTAAATTTCTTTTGGCTATAATATATAAATCAAAATCTGCAGGAATGAGAAGAGATTTGGACTTACTCCTAATACATCTTCAAGCATGGACTCGTCAACAATCAGAGGTGAAGAAAGACGAAGTGAAGTTGCAATTTCCCGATTGTCATCACCCATGTGGATAACTTCCATTTCAACTTCAGCTCCATCAGCAAGCCTGCTTTCAAGAACTGGTGCTGTGAGCTGATGCATATCCTTGCGAAGAGGGACAGTATACTCTTGTTCTGCAACCTTTACAGCAGCAGCACGAGCTAAAGCAGCCAAGTTTCTCTCCAAACTCCTGACACCTGCTTCTCTAGTATACCCTTCAATAACCAGTTTAACCATAGCCTGCCAGTACACATATGGGGCATCAGATACTTAAAATGAATTGTGACATCTTATATAACCTGAATGATTTCGTCAAATTCTCAAAGAAGTGAAAATATGCAACCAGCTGCTCATCTTAATGAATATTTAGTAGACAGCCACACAGGATCCACTTTCAATCAATTCTGAGGTTCAGGTATGCTATTCATACATAAAAGATATTCCTTCTTTTCAATTTTGTTTTAAAAAAATTACAAAGCAATCTATAGGATAAGTCTCCATCTATGCTGAGACCAATAAATTTATCAATTTATTGGGAAATAGCAAGTACTAAATTATATTTCCATATAGAATCAAAAGACATAAATAGAAAAGGTTAACAACCTCGGGTATCTGAAGGAAATCTGAGCTTAATCCATGCTGGTCCAGAACTCTGGGTATAAGATGCTTCATAGCAATATTCAGCTTCTCTTCAGGAGTATAGCCAGGGAGTTCTACAACTTCCATCCTATCCAGAAGGGGGGGAGGAATAGGCTTCAGCCTATTTGCAGTTGCCACAAAAATTACTTTTGAAAGGTCAAATGGAACATTCAAGTAACTGTGAACAATGTGTTAAGGAAATACATTGATCACAACATGAAGTTTTAAGAGTGCTACAGATGTAAGAATATTGTCTTTCTCGTGAGATAACAAGTAGATGAGTTAAATTTTAAAGCTAAAGACCAAATAATACAGTACAGGTGAACTTTTTTAACTTTTTATGTTAGTAACAAATTGAAAATCATATTCAGAAAGTAATTCATTTATGCAGTTACATCAATAAAGCATTACTTAAAGGATACTGATCATTGAATGTTTTGTTTTGCTCAGGGTCAAGAACCTCCAGCAATGCTGCTGCCGGATCCCCACGAACATCAGAACCAGTTTTGTCAATCTCATCCAACAGCATAACGGGGTTACACACACCTACTTTCTACAATCCAAGAGAGCACATGATGTTACAGATGAATCAGCCAATCATAAAAAAAGTCCAACAGAACTAGAGTTATATCAAGCCCACCACCAGTAAAAGGGAAACAAATATCTATGTAAGTTATACTAGTTCAAACCTCAAAGTAGATAATTCGCTGAAACAAGAGTATGGGACGTAAACTGAAAAGTTGGAAATGTCTTGATAGTAGTTTGAGCATTATTATTCATTGATTTAGTAGCTGTTATTACTTATATATCAATCTAAAACATGATGTATGCCTTCTCAAGTGATCAGTAAGGAACTTGTCAATTATTGTCAAATTTATACTTCCACGCAAAGGACATCCCCTTACAGTTGAACACACGTCAACACGACTAGCAATTTTCCTATGAGAGAATGAATATATGTATCAAAACAAACATTTTAACAAAAAGATGACAACAGAACTATCTGCTAGGAATCAAGCTTGTCAATAAGTTCACCAAGAACCGTGTCCGTGAACTCAAATTGACCTGTAACTTATCCGCATAGATTCAGATTCCTATGACCAAGTTGTAAACACATGGGAGCATGAAGAAAGAAAAGATTCCAACATATACCTTTAACCCATCAATAAGCCGGCCAGGCATGCTTCCAATATATGTTCTTCGATGGCCTCTAATATCAGCTTCATCCTTCACACCACCGAGAGAGATTCTAATGAACTTTCTTCCTAAAGCAGCGGCAATAGATGCTGCCAACGATGTCTTGCCTACACCAGGAGGACCAACAAAGCATAGCACTGGTCCTCTAGCATTAGGTTTAAGCTGCAATGCAGTGAAAATACATCAATATTACACATAAATCCATAGAAACGGGAGCCAGTGAAGTTAAAAGATATCCGAACCTTGCGAACAGCCAGGTATTCAATGATTCGCTGCTTGACCTTGTGTAATCCGTAATGGTCTTTGTCAAGACGCTCTTTTGCAGCTTGTAAGTCTAATTCAAGCTCTTCACTGAGATTTTGCCAAGGAAGATCAGCTAGCAACTCAAGGTAAGCACGTGAACTACTGTACCCAGGCTGTTGAGGCTGCATCTTTTTTAGTCTCCTGAAATTTGATGGTTCGAAGTTTAAAATGTAAGATAAGCCGCATGACCACGCCAGTTACAAAATTATCAATCTATCGAACCATAATATGCCCTGAAGACACCAAGCATGCTATATAAATACCACTGAGTCACCTGATAAAGCTATTAAAAACAATAAAATATCAAAGCATCTGAAGTAGGCATTGTCGAATTTATGAAAGTAGAGTAAACACAATTTCAGCACATAACTTGATTTTCACCCTGCTGAGTGTTTTTGTCACTATGAATTCTGTATTAATCAGAACATAGAAACAACATAATAGCAGCAGAGATTTGTTTTCTGTATAAAAAATTTACTACATTATATAGTGATGTCAAAGTACAAACATATAACAGTGCTATAATCACAGGTAAAATGTCATGCTACTATATTAAGCCTCCGGAGTAAGTTTTGGAGTTCTATAATTTTGTCCGTGGGAACACAGAGCATGAGATCTGAGGGGAGGGCTCCACATTCAGAAATACCATAGTCAGGGTACAGTGGTACCCTTGTCCACCTAGCATAATGTATTTTGCTAATACACTCAAGCATATTCAAGTCAGTAAGAGTTCTAGTCCAAAACAGCCCAAGTCCTTCAATGTAGATTGAAAATATATATGGGGTAATCTAGGACTGAAAAGCTTCCACAGTTCAACTGCTACGATTAAGTAAGCCCATTGAAATGCATATTGAGATTCATATAGTGTTGAGAGTCAAAGAGGCATGAGCATTCTAAGAACCTGTGGAATGTCAACTAAGAAACTGATTACACGTAACACCAAAATGACAATCATATCATACCTCAACTCCCGCTGTGCATGCTTCCATATAGTTGCAGGCATCCCAGAACTCTGCATCTTTCTTTCAAGGGCAGCCATGTCATCTTCATCATCGTCATTATCTCCAAGCTCCTCTTTTATAGCTCTCATCTAGGTTATATTCATACAAGAGCAGGAGTAAATAAAAATGTTCAAGGCTTTCAATGTTTTCCTCTTGTTTATAAGCAGTTGAGCCATGTTATGATGACAAATACAAAAGCACCAGAAAATGCATATGCAAAAGCCATATCCAGATAGCCCTAAACAAATCTTACCTATCAAGGCTACGATCTGTACAAGTATACAAGGATGAAAGTATAGTGTCCAAAATGATATAAGTTGCATTAGAGACAAACCTGCTGACGTAATAGAAATTCTCGTTGTGACTTTGAAAGTTGCCCCTCAACTTTCTGTGTGATTTTCTCCGTTACACGAATTGACTATCAATACAAAAACAAAAATCATTTTATCAAACTTCAGGAGAACAACGGGATTGCTTGATCATTTTACAGTCAAATTAGATTATATCTCAATTTACCTGTAAATGTCTGTCAACTAATTCAGTTGCCTTTGAAAGCCTTTCTTTAATATTTACAGAATCTAACATACACAGCTGCTCTTCAAAGCTTATCTCAAAGCTAGCAACAAATATATCCGCCAGCTTGTGAACAGGAACAGTCTCTAAGAGAACTTTTGTCCTTCCTCCAGTTTTTTGTTTCTGTTGAAAACACAGTTCCAGTCAGCATCAAGGAAAATGAAGTGTAGGAAGTCCACAATCAGATAAGGTAACAACTCAGTCTAAGATTCCTGTTGCAAATAGAAAGTGGGAGAATGACAGATAATCGGAAATCAAAACAAATTGTCCAAGAAAACTTGATTCATTTACAAAAAGACAAAAAAAAAAAAGGTAACCGACGTCCATAATGTTTCCACAAGAATATTGTAAATGTAAGTGTCACTGTGTCAGGATAAATGTTATGCTAGCAGAAAAACAGGGTAGTGTATATTTAATTTCAGATATAAACTTCTCAAAAAATATTAGGTCAGTATAAAATATATAGTTGAATTCAGCACAGGAGCTACAATTTTTACCTGCTCAAGAACAGAGATAAGCTCCATGGCTGTGGCTTTGAATTGGCGAGCCAGTGCAATGTAATCAGGATCTTGCTCTACTTGCTCCGTTTCTAAATGAACGACAGAATTATCAGGGTCAGCTATGAATGAAATCTTTTGCATTATGCGCAATATCAAATACCCAATGACCAACCAGGTTTTGTCATGTCAAGAGGAGTAATTTTTGCAGTGTAATAAGTTCCTCTGGTACTAAGTTCCTGGACATTGAACCTGCACAGGCCTTCAAGGACAACAGTATAGGTGACCCTACCACTGGGCTTCTCCACTCCTCTCGACAGATGTAATGCTCGGGCAGCAACTCCCCTGTAATTTAACGGTCAAGGCTAGAAAATGTATTTGCTACTCCATATATTTGAGAATTTGGTGTTCTAGTACAAATGAGTCGTCATCATTGCCCTAAAAATATTGCATGCACATCATAATGCATAAAACAAACCCAAAGGGTGGAAATAAGCCCATTGGCAGCTCATAAATGGAAAGCAAGTAATTAAAATAGAAGTAGTTTTTATTGGAACCTAAGAAGTATATGGGAATATCATATCAAAATTACATACTGGAAAAAAGAAGTACCTGTTATGCCAGTGAACAACCTCCTGCTGATTTTTCCCATCAATTTTTGGAGAGTCTAAAGCCACCATTTGATTTTTCATGCCACCTAAACCAGAATCTGCAGCTGCAAACATAACGTAAATGCATATCATGTCTATGTCCATGGGATAACATAACTCGACAAGACTGAGAAACTGTTTGGAATCAAGAACATCATTACTTGGGTAAACCACAGGTCCAACCATCTTTGACTCGGCTGCATCACGAACTGGAAGAATACCTATTAGGCCTTTCTCTTCTCTCTGCCATAATTCTTGCTCCACCAGTTTCACACTAATTTAGAAATCAAGATCATATTAAACAGCCAATTTAGATTAAAAAAAAGTTAGGAGATGACAATAAAACGTACTCAGTACGTGGCTTCCAGTAAACATGATAAACTGTAGTGACAGTCAAGAAGCAGGTATTCACTACACATGTGAACTAAGAGAAACAAACAAGGTCCTAAGAAAGAATTAAACACGGATGCAAATTGATAAGAAAGTGGAATTATTAGCACACGCCTTCAATTAGTTACCTTGGGACTCGATGCAGCTTATGAGCTGAAAATGTAAAATGTCAATAAAGAGAAGGTATAACTGTGAAACACAACTTCCCTTAAACCAGCCAAAGTGGAACCATAGATCATCTTGAATCCTAAGAGGTATCTTGTTGCCATACATTTTGTCTTTAGTTGCTTGGTAAATTTTTCTTTTCTTGAAATGCATGGTAATTTTTAAAAACAACATTCTTCGAAACAGACAAGATATCCTTCTTCAAAAAACCAACTCATGGAAAGACAACCACAGTGGTGTTTAAGCCGTTGAAGAAAAGATCATTATCAAGCTCAGACAGAACTTCCAAGTGGAAAGTTATCATCCAAACAAAAAGACACAAAGCGCAAACAAATAATTTTTCCATACATCAATTCTCCAAAAATAGTAAGAAACGATCAGAAGTTCTCCTATAAACGACGATTCTCCAGCCGAATCCCCATACAAGCAATCACTAACCTAACTATAACCTCGAGCTTCCAGAAACGCGATGCAGGCATACAATCGTTCAACAATTCATAAGGAATTAAGAAGATAAATCAATTATCAAAGAGGCGGAAAGAAGCGGAGCGAAACCTGCTAGGCGAAGTACAGCGAATACGAATGATAGCGCCAGGCAACAAGACCTTGTTTCGGAAGGGAAGAATTCCAAGACGAGCGGGTAACTCAACGGAATCCGCCATGGATTGAGAGAGGAAGATGAAGAAGAAGAAAAGGAGTGGTTGTTCAGCGCAAGAGGCGAATGAGGATTTGGTGTCTCAGTTTCAGGCACCTTTAATCACGATGACCATTTCAATAAAATAAAATAATATCAACGATATTTATAGTTTTATCTTTAACTTTATCTGAATATTATAGAGGTGGTGGGATTTAATAATTAATTAAAATTCCATTATAATACGGCAAATGGACCCTAATAATTGTCGGATAATGAAAGATATTTTGCTAACCCCGTGTTGTTCACGAATTAATTAGCTACTTAATTAATCTTTGTACCATTTTGTTAGTCTCATTTCAATGAGTCACACACTAGCGTGTGTTTCCGTACCATGTACGAGGTCGTATGTAATAAATATTTTAATAATATTATTTATATTATATACTATTAATTAGTTTATAGATTGTAGTTTATACTTTATGATTTATAATTTATAGTTTACGATTTATGTTTTATAGTTTAAGTTCATTAATAGTTCAATTTAATTAGATTGATAACATAATAATAGATAAAGATATAGATATATATAAGATAAAGATAAAGATATAATATGGTAAAAGATAAAAAACGATATTTCTTTTTGTAATATAACCTATAAGATATCTTTTTGATTTTAATGATAAAAGATAAAAATCGATATTTCTTTTTGTTTTATAGTTTAAGTTCATTAATAGTTCAATTTAATTAGATTGATAACATAATAATAGATAAAGATATAGATATATATAAGATAAAGATAAAGATATTATATGGTAAAAGATAAAAATCGATATTTCTTTTTGTAATATAACCTATAAGATATCTTTTTGATTTTAATGATAAAAGATAAAAATCGATATTTCTGTAAAATAACCTATAAGATATCTTTTTGATTTTTTACTTATTTAATTCAAAGATATATATTAAAATATAAAGTCGGATGATGTGGAGGATGACATGGTGGATGATGTAGCATAGCTTAAAGGTCGACACATAGGCGAATTGAATATAAGGGTGACATGTGGCAAAACAACGTTCTGTTTTAGTATATGTATATATAGATAGATAGATAGATGTCGAGACATGTTTTGCTTCGTTAATATCTCTAGTTATATGTTAATAAAAATTATCTCTAGTTATATGTTAATAAAAATTATAATTTTTTAATATTGTTAAAGTACTCATTAAGACGAATCAAACAAGACCCCACGTGGCTATATTTTTTCTTATATATTAGGAGAAATCTACAAGATTCTCTCTGTTTGTAAATAGTGTCATGAAAAGAAATGGAAGTATTTGTGTCCAATGCCCTATTGGACACTATACTTATAACAACTACACTCCTAAACTAAGTAATTAGTTTCTACCCTACCCTATCTCAACCCAAACACACGCGCTCTATCTCCTCCAAATCTAATCCACCCTTTCTTCCTCTCTCGCTCAATCTCTCCGTCTTCGTTTCATGTACCGTTGTCCTCCTCCCCAAACACTACCGCCTCCGTCGAGATCTGAGCGAGTCGCGATTGTTGTCGGGTAAACAGATCTAGATCCGTTACACAAACATAGATCTGACTTTTTCGGATCTGAAGAGGATTTGCGTGTTGTAGGTGCGTATGAGGATGCGTTGGCTGTTCATGTTGACAACTTAACTCAACCGGACACCGCTGCCGCCGCTAGATCGGCTTTCCGATCATCATTCTCTGTCCGCAACGCCGCCGCCAGAGTTGCCTCCGGCGCCAAACCCTCTCCTTCTCCTTTTCGCCTCCAGTCAGCTATTTAGGTAATCTTCAGATCTATCTTCTTCTCCATTCGTTCAATTGAAAGCATAATGTGGATTATGCATTAAGTTATCTGGTCCTAATGAATTGGAATTTTATCTGTGATGTGAAAGGTGTCCGGTTGAGTTGAGTGCTTGTGTGGAGACAATGCAGCCTTTCCACTCGGTCACCGCTTCTGCTTTGACGACTTCGATGCTCTCCATCTCTCAGCGCAGCTGCAGTTGGCTCGCCGAAGGTACATAGAGTATGTTTTTCACTTGCTTTAGTTTTTGATTTGCTTGTCAACATGCCTCATACAAACTGTGAATTTGTTGCTGTTGTTACTGTGCACATAGATCAAATAATGTTTAGTCTCTCTAAATGAAGTTCTTGTACTATTTGAAAAAAAAGTAGAAAGTAATGGACCTAGAGATACCTATCTGTTGAAATGTTGGTGATATCTACATGATTATAAGGATTAATCTACAAAATCGTGATACTTTACTCGAATGATAATTGACTTGACCATGAAGTTTGAGTTTTCTAAAGGCTGTGGATATGATTCTGTCTAGCAAAATTTCATAGTTATTGGATCTTATTGAAGATGAGAAGATTTTCTGCATTCAACACTCCTAAGCTTTTTCGTTTTTTTTGTGTGTGAATCATGTCAGAGGACCATGGGAAGTTGGCTACGACATACAAGTCAGAGAGACGCGATGAAATGGTCAAAGAAGGGTATTGTATCCTTGGCAACTATGGAGACCAGTGGAGCGACTTGTGTTGACAACTTTTTTTAGTATGTGTAGACAGTTTTTTAGTGTATTTATAGTATTTAAAATATGTTGACAATTTTATTTACTTGACAAGTTTTGTAAAGTGTTGACAATGTTGACAACTTTGTAATATTACTCGTGTTGTATGTTGTTGACCGTTTATTAGTCGTGTAAATAATTTATTTAGTTGGGTTGACAACTTATTTAGTCGTGTTGACAACTTAATATTCTTGTTGGCAACTGTGTTAAAAAATTTGTTGACAGCTGTGTTAAAAAAATTGTTGACAGCTGTGTTAAAAAAATTGTTGACAGCTGTGTTAAAAAAATTGTTGATAACTCTGTTATAATTTTCATGTCAACAAAGGGTTATTATTGGTGTTGACAACTTATTATTCTTGTTGACAGCTCTGCTAAAAAATTTGTTGACAACTCTGTTAAAAATTATGTTGGCATCTCTGTTAAAATTTTTGTTGACAGCTCCGTTAAAAATTTTGTTGACAACTCTGTTAAAAATTTTGTTGACAACTCTGTTAAAATTTTTGTTGACAACTCTGTTAAAAAATATGTTGACAACTTTGTTAAAAAATTTGTTGACAAAGCTTTGTAAAAAAATTTGTTGACAGCTCTGTTAAAAAATTTGTTGATAACAAATGGGGTATTTTCTTATAACTTAAAAAAGTGATGCAAAAACTTAAAAAACATAACAGTTTTAGGGTAGTTACCCAAAAACCGGAAAGAAATGGGACTAACATTATGGGACAAAGGGAGTATTTTATAATTTTTGTGTACACCGATTATGGATAATAAAATGGATATATTAAAGGTCAAGTTGTAGTATGCCTTATCCGCTCTAAGTATTAAAATGACATATATATTCATGACTACTGTTGATTTTTTATTGCCACAAAAAACGGAGACTTGAAATTTGTGTTCGATTCTTATAACAAAAATAAAAGTCTTTGAGTAACAACTCAATAACAATTGTTTACGGCAAAAAAAACCCGGAACCCACTTTTTTATAACTGACACCCACTCTTGGGCGCATTCGGGATGCGTCCAAACCTTTTTTAAAAATCCGGTTCAGTTTTGGGCGCACCTAGGATGCGTCCAAAATCAGACCGGATTTTTGAGTAGTTTGAAGGCAAAAAAAAAAAAAAAAAAAAAATCTTGGATGCGCCCATAAATGACCCGGTTTAAAAAAAAAAATTAGACGCACCCGGGATGCGCCCAAAGCGGGTGTCAGTTATAAAAAAATCGGGTGCGAGGTTAAACGGCCATTGTTTATTGTATGGAAGCGCCTTGGAGGATGATTGGATAAACTGCAATGCAGAATAAAATACTAGTTTGTTATTGTCATTTTGCAATAAACGATTGTAGGAAACGTATGTCGGTATATAATGTCAAAAAAATATGTGTTTGGTAGAGAAATTGTTGTGGTTGCGATAAGAGTTGATCTATCTTTGCTTCTTCTGCAAAGAATATGTGTTTGGTGGAACCGGTGACTACCGACGAGAGATAGATTAAGTGACTAACCCATCCAAAATTATGGTCTGTTTTTTGTGGAGAATCAAAATTCATTTCATGGTTTGGGATGAGAAAATAGAAAACGTAAAGAAGCATTTTTCAGTTAGTTAATTGATCAAGTATGTCAACAGAAAAAGGAAGTTTAAGGGAGTATAAGTTATGAACAACCACAGTGATTTTGGTGTTCTCAGTTGTTTACTTGTGATTGGAGTTCGCTCAATGAACGAAGAGTTCGTTTGATGTACAATGAATTTCGAGGGTGTAAAATATACACTCGGGTAAACTTGAGCTCAGAATTACTTATTTACTAGATCCGTAGCGCGGTAAAATTACGGTTTTTTATTTGCGGTTAATATCATTAAATAAGCTATTAATGTTCAATTTAGTTTAGTTATTCAACATAAAAATAGGTGTATTAATGAAGGAGTAAATGAACTGGACCCGATACCGATTTCATTTACTTTCGGCCAAGACCAACCAACTTATATATATATATATATATATAGATGTTGGGTTGTTACACAAGACAAGTCAGGTCTCTATTATTGGAGTACGCGAGTAGTTCAAGATGTTATGACTCAATACATGTTTTAAAAGCAAAGAGACATGAAATCCGATGGATGATACAATATGATTTGTTATAAACCGTGTCATTTCATTTCATTGTTTAGTACGGTTGACACATTTTTCAACTCTTTTAGCGACCTCATTAGAAGAGTTACGTCCTAGTAATCGAATTACTATAATTAATCTTCTATAAGGGTGGTATTTCATCAAAATTTGATATATAATACGTCATTCAGAAGTTGTTTTTTTCTATTTGATCGTCTTTTTTTGTGAAAGAGAGGCAACACTCTCGAAATTCATAAATTAGAGGAAAAACGATTACACCACCGAAACAAAGCGAGACAAAGACACACCTCGAACATCGTCCAACAAAAGGGGGTCAATTCCATTGGGGCATCACCCAAAATGAAAAAGCCTAAAGAAAAAGAGAAAGCTAAGTCGGCGAGGTCATCGGCCACCCTATTAGCTTCACGAAAAACATGACGGAACTGGAAAGACCAGTCCCTACCGATGAAGTCTCGTGCCAAAGAAACGAGACTGAAAAGAGGGTGAAAACAATCCATATGTTTTTCCAAAAACAAGATCGCTAACTGCGAGTCTGTTTCAAGAGAAACCCTCTTGAACCCCTGTCCCAAGCAAGCTTACCCTGCACAACGCACCACAGCTCGGCCATAGGCACCGTGTTTGATCGTCTTTATCACTTAAAATTTTTACATTATCTTATTCCAAATCAAATTTAGTATAGCTGGAGGCTGAAGTATAAGTCGAAACATTGATTCAAGTTGCAAAGATTGATAATGATCCCCTCTTCAGCGCTTCTATTCTAGTATGATGTCGGTAAAGATCATTGGATCAATTTTAATAGCTCAATTTGATATTCTATTGTTTTTTTTTTTTTATCAAATATCATTTTTTTATGAGATGTTAATTATGAACCAATTAAAGAAGTGAACTACTGAAGCGTCCTTGAACTCGGTGCCGGAACCGGCCTCCTGAGCCTAACTGCGAGTCAACTCGGCACATCCCGAGTCAATGCCTCGGTGGCCGAGTCGTGTGGGGGTCGGACGAGTTGCCGAGTCTGACTTTAAGTGATCGGATTTGAACGAAAATGTGTTTGAATTGGCGTTGAAACTTAAAAGTCAAGTGCCTAGTGTGTATGATTGTAAATATGTAATTGTGTGATTTTGATCGTAATGCATTTCAAAATTGCACAAACTTTCTTTAAACAAAACAAGATAGAGATAATTGTAGAGACTGGTCCATTTGATACCGTCATATTTTTAAAAAGGTTAACTAATTGATGATCGGTTAGTCACCTTAGTGTTAAATTCTCGACATGATTTTCATCCTCTGAAGTCATTTGTTTTTAAAATGATGTAAGGAGAGTTGCTATCCCGCGTTTTTAATTTAACCACTATTTATGTTATAGTGCGAGAGCACCACCTCTCTATCTGACAAGAAAACCAAAAATAGAGATAACATGCACTAATTAAACGGTGTCTAATGAGATTAATGGGAAATAAGATAATTAGTCCGTTTGGCAAAGTGTAAAATAAGCTAGCTTATTATCTGCAAAACAAAAGGAAACTAGTATATTGCCGAACAGGTCAACATATACATTTAGTTTACACTAATTTTGTGATAATGGAGGAGGGGAAAATATGGCTTGTTCTTTAAGTTACATCAATGATGACAAGGAAATGGATACTTTAAGTTACATCAATCACCAATTACGTACTAATTAGTAAATGTAATTTACCCATGTACCTAACTATAATACAAGGGAGAAGCCACTTCTTTGTAAAAATTTGTGTCACTTCAACGCCACCTCATTTTATTTACTAATTTCTTTTTTCTTAATCTAATCATAAAACATATAAAATGATCCTATAGAGTTAGCAATTAATTGAGTTTAGAGGTGTATTTAGGGGGCATTTAAGATTTTCACAGAATTGAAGTCTCTCCATTTGCCTATCCTTCCTTTCCTCTTCCTCTTTCAGTTCAATTCGACCCTTTCCATTTCCGCTTCCATTACATTACTTTGCAGCCGAAGCTGATTATTCATCTCTTCTATCTCAACAAATCTCCTCCATGAAAGACTGAAATCTGAGTAAGATTTTGCAATCGGTCGGTTCTCTCCCTTCAACCTCCTCCTTCTCTCTTCCTCCTCTTCTCATCAACTCCACTCATCCCTCGCCACCTGGCTGCCGCTTCTCCTTCCCACGTCTCATCGTCGACGCTCTATTTTCCGCTTCGATATTTTTACCATACTGCTTCTCCGCTCATCTTCCTCGCGCTTTCTGTCATCTTACAAAAGTCAAGGTGTTTTTGTTGATCTTCATTGTGTGTTGTTTGGTTATATCTATATTAGTTAGGGTGATATATTTGTCTCGATTTTGATTTTGATTTCGATGATATGGTAGCAGAAAAAAAATCATGATTTGGAGTTTGGATCCTGATATTAGATCTAATTACTGGGATATGGTCCAATGGTAACTTCAAGTTGATTGCTTTACTCGATGTTTTGATTGCACATTGACTGACTTTTTCAGTTTCCTTCCATTTGATTTTTCATGATACAGGGTTACAATGGAAGTCAATTGTGGGCACTGCTTTTGCTGTTCAAGCAATCAATTCAACAAATCTTGCAGAAGAACATTATACACCTTTGAAGATGGCACATTTGTATATCCAAAAGTCACACAATTTCACACAAATTCTCTATCTCCTGTGAGTTTGGTCAATTGAATGTCTATTCACTACTTGTAATATCATCCAATTGTTATAGGTTTTTGTGTGTTTTTTAGTGTTGAATTATGGGAGTCGTCTTTGGTGTTTTTTTTTGACAGGTTCTCTGACCAAGCTTGTGTTTTTTCAAGAGAATGATTATTCAAAGGATGATGCTGAGAAGAATTATGCAGGTGATAAGAATGCAGTTCACATTAGTCCCATTCTCAATGAGAAGCTCACTTTGCAGTGTTTGAGAGGAGAAACATAGATGAATGCTTCGTGTTCATGCGATTCAAGCAGCTCAATTGTAGTTGTATGTATATATGATCATATTCTTTCACTTCTTTTTCACAAATTTCTTACTTATTTCCTTCTTCTAATTAGTCAAAGTGTGTTGATCTGATTTTAATGCTTTCAGATTGCAGGCGTCAACACGTAATTGATTATGGTAAGCTCCATTAATTTTGTATTTAATCTGCTCTAGATGTACCACAGTGTCAGCGATTTGGCTTAAAACCGTCAAGATCGCTAAGTGGTAAGAATGTGGCCTTGGGTGGTGCTACCTCAACCAATGTTGATGAAAAAGTTAGTCTGATGTTTAATCTCCTATTTAATTCCAGATTTGAATATCATCATGTATTTACATTTTGTTAATTGTAGATAAAGACAGAGTCAAAGGAAATGAGTACAGAACAAGATGGTAAAATTAGTCAAAAGCAGAGTGTAGATGATCCAGGAATGGAACAACAATCTGAAGACAACCCTTCAGCTATTTCTGATAGATCTGCTCGCCCACCGGAAGCTCCAAATCAAGAGATGAAAATGTAGGTTTTTAAATATCCTCACTCATTTGCAATCTAGCCTTTTTGACTTTAACATGTCAAATTTCTTTTTCTGATGTTCTTGGTTGCAGGACAAATAAGTCCAAGGTCAATGAATCTTCAACTTCTTCACAAAATGCTGATAATTCAGCTAAGAGTAAGGTAAGTGATACCTACAGCTTAATCTAATTTAGCTGTTAAAGATTACTAGCAGAGAATCTTATATTTAACTTTTTCTTCAATGTATGATATTTAGGGACAGGTGAACATTAGAGCTGAAGGAGCATATTGTATTAATGAGAAAATATATGAACCATCTGCATCATCAAAAAAAATCCACAATCAACAACATACTGATCAATCAACACGAAGCGTCAGTATGAAAGTTCCGAGCCATGCATCTGCAGATGCTGGTATACCCAAGCCTATGAGTTCATCAGTTTCTAGAAGATTCAACCCCAAGAATGAGGTTGGTTTTTTGCATATTTCCTGACATCAATTTCTGAAATATGCTAATGTGATACATAAATTGACATAACATGTGCAACAAGGAGTTGCTAATACGAGTAATACGTTTGCGTTGTCCAAATTGACAACCCGACTTAACTTTCTGAAGGAAAAGCGAAACCAAATAGCAAACGAGCTTCAGAATTTGGACAAAGGCCCTGAGTCGACATCAGGCCATTCTCCTCGAAAATCCGAAAAGGGAAAAGGGCAAGAAGGTAACTCTAGACAGATAATCGTAGAATGCTTCATGTTGTTTATCGTGTGAGAGATCTTGAAGGGACTATCAAGTATACATCACCACTAAGAGGTCTTCAGTAAATAGTCTTATGCTGTAACTTTTTCTTATTTTAGTAAGAATTGTTTTGTTTAGATTCTATACAGAGTGTTTGGGAATGAAGCTTCTAAGAAATTGTGACATACCGGAGGAGAGATATACCAATGCGTTCCTCGGTTATGGCCTTGAAGATTATCATTTTGCAAATCCATCAAATGTTGATAAAGGCGAACGAATGAGGTTTCGCTCTGGCGTTTTGTCTTTGCAGCAGGTATAGGTGCTAATCATTAGTAATTTTGTTCCTGTTTACTGCTTCCCTTCAGTTGTTCACTTGCCACTTCATGTTCTTTATGATTTGTAAAGCTCTGTTTATGGTTCAATTCAGAAAAGATTCTACTGATTGCTATTATTGGATAAAATGAAAACAATCACGAATTATTTGATAATTTTCTTATGGTAACCGCTCAAAAAAATAGGAGAATGATACATATGTGCAATAAAAACCATGACTGAAATTACTGGAGTATATTAGGAAGTGTTGAGGGTGATATCAGGTATAAGGGAGCAGGGAGACTTGATTGAAAGTGTTATGCATCCAATAACTGTCTATATTAGTTCATTTTTAACAAAAAATAAAAAATATGGAGATTCAATTGAACTAAGATTCACTTTCGTGTTGTCCGAATCAGTATTACTGTTTATATAGATGTGGTTTTATTCTTTTTAATTTTTGTTAGTTTTAACACAGATGGCAAAAATAAACAAGGCCTAAGAGAAAAACTAATGAGGTCTCTTAAGGGTGTCCCTTAAATATAATTAATTTTAATTTATTAATGTTGGTAAGAGAAAAGATTAAGTGATGATTGCCATTAGAAATATTATTGTTGGAACTTGGAAAATGTCAGTTTTAGATTCATCTTCGTAGATGGTTTTCCTTGCAATTTAGTATCTGGTTTTCTGCAATCTTAACAGGCCGTATCTCATTCAAGCTCTATGATTGGAATCCTGCTGAATTTCCTAGACGATTACGCCTACAAGTATAGTAACAAATGCATTGCAGTTTAATGTTTGTATCTTTGTGATGATATGCTTCTTTCTGCTTTTGTAGCAGAAGTTGATTGACATGTTTTTTAACTTATCCCTACAGATATTCCAATGGTTGGCAAGCATGCCTGTCGAATTGGAAGGTTATATCCGTCCTGGTTGTATAATATTGACAGTATTTATCTCAATGCCCATGTCAAAGTGGATGAAGGTAATAAGACAAAATCTTTAGCTAGCTGCATTTTTGTAATCACATGTAAAGGTCATTTTGTCCAAGATTCTGAGCTACATTTTAAAATCATCGGCACCTTATCAATATAATACACCTCACTTAGTTATTTCATGAATTGCTCCTTTTCCTCTTATGTTCTTTCAGGTTCATGCATGTTTGAGTACTTGCCAATCGAATCTGGTATTAACATTTTTCCTGAAAGCAGCAAGATACTGATTTAGTTATTTTCCTGATAGGGAAATCTAAGAATTTAACTACAACAGTACAACACAGAAGGCCGTCTGCAGTTGGACTTGATTTGAGTTTATGGTCCTTCCCCACTCGAAAAAAGATAAAATGAAATACTGGATTTGTAAATTTTTAGTTTATGGAAACTTCAAGGCATTGCACTTGAAATGGTTCTGGTATGAAGAGGTCAACTCTAGGCAATGGAGTTAATATAATTATGGTTCAAAGAAATAATTGAAATCTATAAGCTGAATTATCTGAGTATGAGTTGGATTTTGAGGTTAATGTGTCAATTTTTTACAGTTCTATCAATAGATGTTTGCAAATAAATACGAAGATTCAGGGTAGTTTGAAAGCTAAATAATTATTCAGATAGGTGAGTTTGTACGTTCGAGCCATAAGACCGATTCATTTGTGGATGAAAGAGCGTTGACACTAAGAATATGATGAATTATGGACTTGGTATATTGTGCGGTCTTATCTAATTAATGTTATCATGCATTGTAGAGTTCGAAATGGGCATCAGCTGTGACCCACAACCAACATTTTTCTGTCTTTTGTCTGCTTTTTATCAGGCCTCATGGGGATCCTCAAATGATTCGATTTGGGGCTCATCTGAAAAGTCCATTTCTCAAGGAAATCTTGATCCATGTCCTCTGCATACTGCTTGGCTTAAAGAACTGAACGTGGTCTCCTAGACAACGAGCAATAAAGAACGCGGTAATCCTTGAATAAGAAAAGCATTGTTTTTATGGATACAACAAGTGACTAATGGATATTAGATCACATTTTTCATTCAAATTGCACTCTTAGGAAGATCATGCATAAATATCATGAGGGGAAATTGTATGCTGGTTTGTCGTTAATATTGATGTCTTAATAGAGCACCTTTCCTATTAGATGCTTTGAATAGACATGGCAGAGCATGATTTTTTTTTTGGAAGTTTCAGAGCATGAAATTTATTTTATGCATACATGGAGAATATGCCTCTCATTTTTATTTATGAGAATTATATGAAATTAAGAGCAGGCAAAGCCTTGAAGTAATGTTTCTGCTCTATATACAATTTATATGACTTACATAGTCACACTCCTGGCAAGTATAAATCCACGATTGTGGATCTATGTCTTGGTAGCAGACATTGCACCATTCACATTCCTCTTCTTTAACACGCGAGAATTCCAGCTTCACTATATGCAGATGTCCACCATGCTCATGATTCATCTCTAAAGGCCGGTCTAGACACCTGAAGTGATAGTCTGATCTGCAAATGTTGCAACAATAGCTATTGACATATCCCACAAGCTGACACGCCTTACAGTGATATTTACGTTTACGACTATGAGACCACAACAAGCGGATGGAAAGGACGTGCTCATGGCCTACGTGTGTCACAATCGTGAGCATGAGCCGACATTTGAGATGTGAATTTGATTAGGATCCGTTTGATTTCTGGGTTTTGATTGTTGATTTATAATCTATGATGATTCCTGCAAATTTTAATGGCAATGCGTTACATTCAAGCATGGGGTTGCATGCGGCGATCATTGTTACCACAACTAGAGTTCAAAATTGGAGATTGCGGTGAGCAGTTTGAGATCAGATCGGTTAGTATTTTTCATCTTTAAACTTCTTTGATGTGACAATTATGAAATTGGAAATGCTTTCGTTTGAAATTTGATTATAGGTTCAAGCTTGATTCGTTGAGTTTTCAATTTGCTTAATCAGGCTTAAGTATCGGTATATAACATCCCGATTCAGTGAATTATGTTGGTTGTGGGATTTCAGCTTCCATATCTGAACTCTCCTTTAGTGTTCTTTGCCTTGTTTTTTTTAATATATCGGTTATTCTCTTTTACTCATTTCAACAATAGACAACTTTTACTTTGTATTTTCAATTAAACAAGAGACATGCTTCAGGATCTCTTGGAGCTACATATCTGAACTTTTTCTTCTCAAAATTTGAAGTTCATTGCTACGGAAATAGATGTTTTGGTGTGCTGGTTTTAGGCTTCTGTTCTGTATTGAACTGTACTTTAGTGTAATGTAACGTCTCTTTCTTTTGTTATTTATTTTTACAGTTTACAATATGTATTGAGGACAAAATAATTCACTCTGAAGGTGATTAAATTCTGTGTCAATGGTGTATAAGGTGCGAGACCAGTAAGTCTCGCACCTTTTGCTTTTTCACCTTTTGCTTTTTCACATAAAAATTGCATAAAATGCTCAATAATTGACTATCCTCTAATTGTTTGGACTATCCTCTAATTGTTTGATGTTTGGTGATTACTGGTTAGGAATATTCGGTTGATGGTGATACAAGCTCTCTTTGGCATATTGCATAAGCAATCCATAAGCTTACAGTTGGTATCTTCTTCTTTTTTCCCTTTAACAAATATATTAAATATTGACCTACCTCATTAATCTCTATGTTTTCAAGTTTAAAACCTATAAAAACAGACACCCATGCTATATAGATATTTGGATACATTCTTTATACAATAGTTACGTAGCTTGTGAAGAGAGTAAACCAAAAGTGTGTACTAGCCTTATGAACTGAAGCTGCATGCTGGCAACAAAATGTAGCTGCTGCAATGCTTACGTTGTTTGATCTAATAGTTGTCATTCCTTCATATGCTTCAGTTTTCCATGTGTGTCATTCCAAATATCAGGGTGAAGGGTAAGAATTCAGTTCGTTTTGCAGAGATCCAGAATAGATTGCAAACAGAAGAGCTAGCTCTTCCGTTTGAAACATGATATTTATATTGTTACCTTTTTTGCCAAAATAAGATTATGACGATGTCCATAATCTTATTTTCGCATTTGATTTTGAGTTTCTTTGGTGTTTTAATATATCAAGTTTCTTCAAAATTCTTAAGCAGTATATAGCATTTAGTGTATGTTTGGTGCCTGAATACTTGACTCCCATTCTCAAAACAATATCTAACATTTAGTCTTGCATATAGATATTAGAGTATTTATAGCATATGTGTACTTCTATTTATAATGGTTGATTCTGATATACTGACTTTAACATATGTTCATGTGTAGCTTCAATATTTAGGGTATATTAATCTCATCTTAATCTTAATCTTATCTTATCTTAATATACTATAAAATTAGGGGTTCCTCAAATTAAACACACTGCATTCAATGCTTTGTTTTTAATTTATCATTTTTTTTCTTTTTTCTTTTCCCATTTCTTTCTTACGTTTATGAATATGTCGCCCAAATGAAGATTTTGACCCATCAACACATGACACATGTCTATAATGGATTTGTATGGAACATATCATCATCTTCTACCCCTCCAATTAAACACACTGCATTCAATGCTTTGTTTTTAATTTATCATTTTTTTCTTTTTTCTTTTCCCATTTCTTTCCTACGTTTACGAATATGTCGCTCAAATGAAGATTTTGACCCATCAACACATGACACATGTCTATAATGGATTCGTATGGAACATATCATTATCTTCTACTCTTCGATTTTGCAACGCCTTATTGTGAAGTTTTATAGGCCACAAAAACCGCGCGTAGCGCGGGCCCAAAAAGTCTATAATAGTTTATAATTGAGATTTTTTGAGTAAAAGTTTTCAATTATGGGGATAAATGTGAAGGACTCTACTACACCTGTTGCGGTTAAACAATTTGGTGCTCAAACAATCAACACTAATATCATTATCAAGAAGTGTTGAAAGTACATATTTTAATTGTAGAAACATTGTTATGTTTTTTTAAATTTTATTTTATTCACTACGATCAAAAAAACTCTGAAAAGTATCTTTCGATATTATTGCATAATAATTGTTACATTACCCGTACATTGTACGGGACAAACACTAGTGTAAGTCCCGTGACATTCACGGGTAATTATGTAAATGTATTTTTTTTATGTATACTGCTTTATATGTTTATAAATTATTTTATTATAAAGAATAGAATTAAAATCTGTCAACTTATTTTGAAAATTATTTATTCTTAAACTTAATAAATAAGTAAATAAATATATAGTAAAATCATTTTCGAAAAAAAGTTTTTCTATGTTTTGAATCCTTTTATATATGTCAACAATATTCTCATTTCAGATACTTAAATGTACATAGAGCAAGAGTTGATATGACAACGTTAGTGTCCCTTTCCTATTTCATTTTAATAAATTTAGTACCTTATATTTAGTTTTCATTAGGGTTTTTTTCAAAAACAATTTTAATCTAATCACATTGTTGGAGAAGCTGAGTATAGTTTAATTTTTTCAAAAAAAATGTTTTAAAATATGGATATATGACCAATAAATTAAAGACACGTGGCACAATTTTTAACAAAGACTTGGTTTCTCCATTATATTGTAGTTAGGTAGATTTACCCATTAATCAATTAAAGAGGGTGAAAACAATCGATATGTTTTTCCAAAAACAAGATCGCTAACTGCAAGTCTGTTTCAAGAGAAACTCTCCTGAACCCGTCCCAAGCAAGCTTACCCTGCACGACGCACCACAGCTCGGCCATAGGCACCGTGTTTGATCGTCTTTATCACTTAAAATTTTTACATTATCTTATTTCAAATCAAATTTAGAAATTTAGTATAGCTGGAGGCTGAAGTATAAGTCGAAACATTGATTCAAGTTGCAAAGATTGATAATGATACCCTCTTCAGCGCTTCTATTCTAGTATGATGTCGGTAAAGATCATTGGATCAATTTTAATAGCTCAATTTGATATTCTATTGTTTTTTTTTTATTAAATATCATTTTTTTTAAAAGTTGATCTATCTTTGCTTTTTCTGCAAAGAATATGTGTTTGGTGGAACCGCTGACTACCGACGAGAGATAGACTAACCTATCCAAAATTATGGTCTGTTTTTTGTGGAGAATCAAAATTCATTTCATGGTTTGGGATGAGAAAATAGAAAACGTAAAGAAGCATTTTTCAGTTAGTTAATTGATCAAGTATGTCAACAGAAAAAGGAAGTTTAAGGGAGTATAAGTTATGAACAACCACAGTGATTTTGGTGTTCTCAGTTGTTTACTTGTGATTGGAGTTCGCTCAATGAACGAAGAGTTCGTTTGATGTACAATGAATTTCGAGGGTGTAAAATATACACTCGGGTAAACTTGAGCTCAGAATTACTTATTTACTAGATCCGTAGCGCGGTAAAATTACGGTTTTTTATTTGCGGTTAATATCATTAAATAAGCTATTAATGTTCAATTTAGTTTAGTTATTCAACATAAAAATAGGTGTATTAATGAAGGAGTAAATGAACTGGACCCGATACCGATTTCATTTACTTTCGGCCAAGACCAACCAACTTATATATATATATATATATAGATGTTGGGTTGTTACACAAGACAAGTCAGGTCTCTATTATTGGAGTACGCGAGTAGTTCAAGATGTTATGACTCAATACATGTTTTAAAAGCAAAGAGACATGAAATCCGATGGATGATACAATATGATTTGTTATAAACCGTGTCATTTCATTTCATTGTTTAGTACGGTTGACACATTTTTCAACTCTTTTAGCGACCTCATTAGAAGAGTTACGTCCTAGTAATCGAATTACTATAATTAATCTTCTATAAGGGTGGTATTTCATCAAAATTTGATATATAATACGTCATTCAGAAGTTGTTTTTTTCTATTTGATCGTCTTTTTTTGTGAAAGAGAGGCAACACTCTCGAAATTCATAAATTAGAGGAAAAACGATTACACCAACGAAACAAAGCGAGACAAAGACACACCTCGAACATCGTCCAACAAAAGGGGGTCAATCCCATTGGGGCATCACCCAAAATGAAAAAGCCTAAAGAAAAAGAGAAAGCTAAGTCGGCGAGGCCATCGGCCACCCTATTAGCTTCACGAAAAACATGACGGAACTGTGTGGAGTACAGGAATTGTTTTCAAAGTTGAATAGTGGGTTTGGTTTTTTCGGCATTCCCACATCGGTTAGGAGGGAGTATATTATACACTATATATATTGGGTATTACTTTAAAGGGTTAGTTGAGTTAGAAAGGAGGCCCCCTCGCGCGCTCCGCCGCCGCCGTCTGTCCCGGTCCGGTCCGTGTTCGTGGCACGTGCGCGGTGTGCGGTGGGTGGGTCTCACTTTTTCCGAGTCAAATTAATTTTTGGGCTTTCGGAGTATCCGATCGTAAATTAATTGCGCATCAGATTCTTCCGATTTGTTTTGAATTCGTGTTTGAAATCTTATTTGACTGTTTCAAAATGGTTTTGTAACTGCCCTGATTTAATGCACACGTTTTCTGATATGGAGTTAGTGCTCCAGATTTGCAGTTTCATCTCCTTAAATTGAGATTCAATCTGCTGGAAAAACACACAGAAAAACGCAGTTTTCCTTCCTCCTAAAATCTCTTTCGTTCTGAGCATACCCGTCTGATTCCAGTCCTTCGTTGGCGAGAGCCCGCGATCGGAGGACGCTGTGATAACCTTGGGGGGCGACGCCTGTCTGACTGTGCTCCGGTGGTCAGGGCGAATTCGCTTCTAAGGCAGCGGCTTACATACCGCGACGCAGCAAGTTTTCGGTTCCTGTTTTTGCAAAGGTTTTTGAAGTAGCCCTACATTCTATTCTGATTTCCACCAACAATTTAGAAGCAAATTTTTTGAAATCAGAATGGCGATGTACTTCAAGCCGATGTTGGATCTGTCGAAGCTCGGACCTCTTGACGGGACGAACTACAAGAGGTGGTCTCAAAAGATGCTGATTTTCTTCGAACAACTGGAGGTCGACTACGTTCTCCTCCAACAGCCTCTGGTTGTCGAAGGATCCGTTGTTCCAAACACTCCTGGAATGGAAGGAACTCCGTCTCCTGGAGGAACACCAGTCACGGTGGACGAAGCAACCATGAAGAAGTACGAATCTGACAACAAGACGGCTCGTGGTCACATGCTCAGTCATGTTACTAACCCGATCTTCGATCTGCTTGCTTCCCACAAATCTGCAAAGGTGATGTGGGATCTCCTAGAGGCAAAATATTCAACTGATGATGCAGGAAAGAAGAAGTATGTCTGCGGGAAATTTATGCAGTTCAAGATGGTGGACGACAAGCCAATCATGGCTCAAGTCCATGAGTACGAGAATCTGGTGGCTGACATCCTGGCTGAAGGGATGAAAATGTGTGAAGTCCTGCATGCCAATTTCATAATCGAGAAACTTCCAGATTCTTGGTCTGGTTACCGTAATCAACTGAAGCACAAGAAGAAGGATTTAACCCTTCTCGAACTAGTCAACCACATGAAGATTGAAGAGGCGAATCGCCTCAAAGATAAGCCTGTTTCTAAAGGTTCTGATAATTCGGTAGAGGCTAATCTTGTGGAGTCTTCTGAAAATTCTGACAGGTTCAAGAAGAAGGACAAAAAGGAGAACTTCAAGAAGGACAAGGTGCAGAACAAGAGGGCTCCTAACTTCAAGAAGAAAGGGAAGCCCCAGAACAACAATCAAGGCTGTTTCGTTTGTGGCAAGATGGGACATCGAGCCTATCAATGCTATGACCGAGCTGACAACCAAAAGGATGCACCGAAGCCTAAGAAAGACAAGACCAAACCTCAAGCCAACATTGCTGAAGGATCTGACGATCTAATCGCCATGATCACAACTGCTGAAGCCAACCATGTAGCTGAGAAGGTCGAGTGGTTGATTGACACAGGAGCAACTAAACATTTTTGTGTTGACATGTCGTTATTTGCTGAATTTCAAGAAGCTGCTGAAGTTGATCAAGTCTATATGGGAAATTCAAGTATCTCTCAGGTGCTGGGAAAAGGGAAGGTGTCTCTGAAGCTTACTTCAGGGAAGTCTCTTACACTGCAGAATGTTTTATACGTGCCTTCTCTGCGTAGGAATTTAATTTCGTCTGCTTTACTTGAAATTGCTGGCATAAAACAAGTGATTGAATCTGGAAAAATAGTTTTAACTAAGAATGGTGAATTCGTAGGAAAAATCTATAGGTCTGGAAATTTGTATGTGCTTGAGACTTTGGTTGGTAATGAGAATGCTACCTCTTCTGCTTATATCGTTGAGACTTTGGATTTATGGCATGCTAGATTTCGACATTTGAATGTTAAATCTGTTAATCGTTTGCATCAATGGGTTTAATTAAAAATTTGGCAAAAGATGGTCATGGAAAATGTGGTGTATGTGTTGAGGCTAAGTTTAAGAGGAAGCCTTTTAATTCTGTAAATGAAAGAACAACCGAGTTGTTAGAACTAGTCCATTCAGACTTAGCAGAATTTCGCAACACTGAAAGTAGAGGTGGTAAAAAGTATTATATCACTTTTGTTGATGACCATTCTAGATACACCAAATTGTATTTATTGAGATCCAAAGATGAAGCTGAAAATGTCTTTTACACATATAAGGCAGAAGTAGAAAACCAACTGAACCAGAAAATCAAAAGGATTAGATCTGATAGAGGTGGTGAATACATCACCAACTCATGGAAGGAATTTTGTGAGAACAATGGCATAATTCATGAATTTACAGCTCCATACAGCCCACAACAAAATGGTATAGCAGAAAGGAAAAACATAACTTTGAAAGAAATGATGAATGCTTTACTTTCGAGTTCTGGTTTGCCTGACAACATGTGGGGTGAAGCTGTATTAACTGCCAATCATATTCTCAACAGAGTTCCACATAAAAAGCTAGACAAAACACCTTACGAATTATGGAGAGGGCGTGCGCCTAATCTAAAATTTCTTAAGGTGTGGGGGTGTCTAGCTAAGGTGGGATTACCTACTTTTAAAGTTGATAATATCGAATCTAAGACTTTTGATGTCGTGTTTATAGGTTATGCTAGAAATAGTGCAGCTTATCGATTTATGGTTTTGAGTGATCGCTCATTGTGTGAATATCGAGATGCTGAATTTTTTGAACATATTTTTCCTTTAAAGAAAAATGACGTTCAAGTTGATTCTATGCCTAGTAATATTGCATCTTCTTCTTCTTCTTTACCTTCCATGCCTATTCATGAAGTTGAACCTTCCATGCCTATTCATGAAATTGAACCTAGGAAGAGTAAGAGACAAAAAGAAAAACTAGCTTTGGTCCTGATTTTGTGACTGCATTCTTGATTGAACTCCATGATCTAGATGTGTTGAATGATACATTTGTTAGTGTACATATGCTAGAGGATGACCCTAAGACATATGATGAAGCTGTGAGATCATTGGATGCTAGTTTTTGGAAAGATGCTATTAACAGTGAAATAGAATCTATCATGTCAAATCACACATGGGAACTAGTTGATCTACCTAAGGGAAATAAGGCCATCGGTTGTAAGTGGATTTATAAGAGAAAACTTAAAACAGATGGTTCTATAGAAAGGTATAAGGCGAGACTAGTTATTAAAGGTTTCACTCAAAAATATGGAATTGACTTCTTTGACACCTACTCTCATGTCACTAAGATTTCCACTATACGTGCATTGTTTGCTTTAGCTTCTAGCTATAAGTTATTGGTACATCAGATGGATGTTAAAACTGCATTTTTAAATGGTGATCTTAATGAAGAGATTTATATGGAACAACCTCCAGGTTGCGTAGTTCCTGGACTGGAGAACAAGGTGTGCAGGCTCAAGAAGTCACTCTATGGTTTGAAGCCAGTGCCAAAGCAATGGTATGATAAGTTTCATAAGACTATTCTAAGCTTTGGGTTTCAAATCAATGAATCTGATGCATGTGTGTATTCAAAGATGTTTGGTGCTAATTGTGTGATTATATGTCTTTATGTTGATGACATGTTATTATTTGGAGCACATATTAATGCTATAAATTCGACCAAACTATATTTATCCTCTCGATTTGATATGAAAGACTTAGGTGAAGCTGATGTTATTCTAGGTGTTAAAGTAACTAGAACCGAAAGTGGCTTCATTTTATCTCAACCTCATTATGTAGAGAAAGTGTTAAAGAAATTTAATCATTTTGATGTGGTGCCAGTAAGAACTCCCTTTGACTCTAGCATGCAATTAAAGAAAAACCAAGGTGATAGTGTTTCACAAAGTGAGTATGCTAAAGTAATTGGAAGTTTGATGTTTTTGATGAACTGCACTCGGCCTGATATTGCTTATGCTGTTAGTAGACTTAGTCGGTATACTCATAACCCTAGTAAAGATCATTGGGGTGCACTTAAAATGGTTTTGTAACTGCCCGGATTTAATGCACACGTTTTCTGATATGGAGTTAGTGCTCCAGATTTGCAGTTTCATCTCCTTAAATTGAGATTCAATCTGCTGGAAAAACACACAGAAAAACGCTGTTTTCCTTCCTCCTAAAATCTCTTTCGTTCTGAGCATACCCGTCTGATTCCAGTCCTTTGTTGGCGAGAGCCCGCGATCGGAGGACGCTGTGATAACCTTGGGGGCGACGCCTGTCTGACTGTGCTCCGGTGGTCAGGGCGAATTCGCTTCTAACACAGCGGCTTACATACCGCGACGCAACAAGTTTTCGATTCCTGTTTTTACAAAGGTTTTTGAAGTAGCCCGACATTCTATTCTGATTTCCACCAACAATTTGGAAAGACCAGTCTCTACCGATGAAGTCTCGTGCCAAAGAAACGAGACTGAAAAGAGGGTGAAAACAATCCATATGTTTTTCCAAAAACAAGATCGCTAACTGCGAGTCTGTTTCAAGATAAACCCTCTTGAACCCCTGTCCCAAGCAAGCTTACCCTGCACAACGCACCACAGCTCGGCCATAGGCACCGTGTTTGATCGTCTTTATCACTTAAAATTTTTACATTATCTTATTCCAAATCAAATTTAGTATAGCTGGAGGCTGAAGTATAAGTCGAAACATTGATTCAAGTTGCAAAGATTGATAATGATCCCCTCTTCAGCGCTTCTATTCTAGTATGATGTCGGTAAAGATCATTGGATCAATTTTAATAGCTCAATTTGATATTCTATTGTTTTTTTATTAAATATCATTTTTTTTATGAGATGTTAATTATGAACCAATTAAAGAAGTGAACTACTGAAGCGTCCTTGAACTCGGTGCCGGAACCGGCCTCCTGAGCCTAACTGCGAGTCAACTCGGCACATCCCGAGTCAATGCCTCGGTGGCCGAGTCGTGTGGGGGTTGGACGAGTTGCCGAGTCTGACTCGGTCGAGTCTGACTTTAAGTGATCGGATTTGAACGAAAATGTGTTTGAATTGGCGTTGAAACTTAAAAGTCAAGTGCCTAGTGTGTATGATTGTAAATATGTAATTGTGTGATTTTGATCGTAATGCATTTCAAAATTGCACAAACTTTCTTTAAACAAAACAAGATAGAGATAATTGTAGGGACTGGTCCATTTGATACCGTCATATTTTTAAAAAGGTTAACTAATTGATGATCGTTTAGTCACCTTAGTGTTAAATTCTTGACATGATTTTCATGCTCTGAAGTCATTTTTTTTAAAATGATGTAAGGGGAGTTGCTATCCCGTGTTTTTAATTTAACCACTATTTATGTTATAGTGCGAGAGCACCACCTCTCTATCCGACAAGAAAACCAAAAATAGAGATAACATGCACTAATTAAACGGTGTCTAATGAGATTAATGGGAAATAAGATAATCAGTCCGTTTGGCAAAGTGTAAAATAAGCTAGCTTATTATCTGCAAAACAAAGGGAAACTAGTATATTGCCGAACAGGGTCAACATATACATTTAGTTGACACTAATTTTGTGATAATGGAGGAGGGGAAATATGGCTTGTTCTTTAAGTTACATCAATGATGACAAGGAAATGGATACTTTAAGTTACATCAATCACCAATTACGTACTAATTAGGGCCGATTCTAAATACACTCAAATGGACTGAATGACAGGCTGAATGACCAGCCGGTTTTTCCGGCGGATCTGACAGCCGCGCGGAGCTAGGCTCCGCGCGACGTTTAACTCCGCTTCAAACTCCACGAATTCTAAATTTGTGAGGTAAACTTCAAAAAGCTCACGAATTGTAGAGCTTTGAACCTTCAAAAATTCAAAAAAAAAAAAGTCCACGAATTCAGAATTCGTGGACTTTGAAATTTCTTGAAACTCCGCGCGGAGCTGAGCAACGCGCGAAATTAACCTCGTGTCAGACTGTATCTGACACGAGTGCAATAAGCCTTCTAGTAAATGTAATTTACCCATTAATCAATTAAAGAGAAGGCCCTCCTCCGATATACTCGTATAAGTTGGTAATTTAGAATTAGTAATATGATGGACCATGCAGGGAAGGCTAGGAGTATACCCAAATGCATGCCTACATAAGTACATATACTTCTCCTATAATCCTATTCCTAGTATAATACTTGTGCGGGTTCGATCTAAAATTATATTTTTTTTAAATATTTTTTATTATAAGATAAATAAGCTAATACTCGTATTTTCATTATGGAGTCAAGTCTACCTTAACCTAGTGGTGTAGGCATAGTGTCATTACTCACATTCATGGGGCAACACATCTCACCTTTATGGGTCTGGGGCCTGACCTGATGAAAAGGACCCCGTTCCTTGCTTGCTGAAAAAAATCATTATGGATTAGTTATTTTTATATTAAAAAAAAAAAAATATATATACTCCGTACAATGCAATTAAGAAAGAATAGAATATAATTATTTTCATAATACATTCTTATTTAATTAATTTTTAATATAAATAGTTGTGTACAAAAGTCCATGAGCAAGAATTGTTAACAAAAAAGTACTTGAAATTTTATATGTTATATGTTACCTAATAGTCTTAACAATATATGTATCATATTTTTATTGTTTTTTATTTTCAAGAGCAAAATTATTAAAGAAGCTGTAAATTTGGTTGTAAATTTGTTTAATCCATAGCTCAAATTTTTCTAGAGCTAGAATATCAAGTACTTTATACATATAATTTTTTTATATATTAGAAACATATTGAGATGGTATTAGAAATTTATTTATTTTTTAAATCAATTGTTGGAATTGTATAAACTATGCATCATTTTCACATAGTAAAGTTACAATTGATTTTAATAATCAAAATTTGAACAAATTTTTAAGAGCTAGAATATTAAAAAAGTTTTGAATTTTTGCTATAGTTTTGTTACAATTTTTTATAGTTTATATTAAAAATTATTCTTTAACTCCAAATATATATATAGGCCAACTTGAATCATTAAAAGGTTGATGTTGAAATTTTATTAGACAAAAATATATTGTATATCTAAATTTTGTTAACAATTTTTTTGAAATTTATGATTTATTTTGTTTAACAAATTAATGAATTATTAATTTAACAACTTAGTTTTAAAAACAGTCTTAGAGCTTGAAAGATGTTAGTTTTAATATATAAGATAGATGCAAACGCCAATATTCCAACACGTATTTGTCCTTTTCTACACAAACACAGGTTGTTCGTTAAAAGCTTTGAGCGTAATTGATAAAGCTAAAGAAAATAGGAAAATTCAGGTGAGAACAAGACTTAACGTAGGAAAAACGAAGCGTTCGCGTTCACTGATAACAAGCTAATGTTCATATTCTGAATGATAATGTTCATAATATGGTGATCAAATCTTCGGTCATTTTCGGGAAAAAAAAATCACATAAATTACAAAATTGTCACCGTGTAAGCCCCTTTAAAACTGCAAAATTGTCAACACCCAGTTTATGAACATTACCATCTAAAATATGAACATTAGCGTTATTTGTGAATGCAAACGCTCTGTTTTTTCTAAGTTAAGTTTTAACCTTTCCCACAAAAATTAACATTTAGAATATTAGAAAATATATACAAAGCAATTCTGAGGAGACTTGAAATTTGTTGGTTTTTTATTGCCACAAAAAAGGAGACTTGAAATTTGTGTTCGCTTCTTATAACAAAAATAAAAGTCTTTGAGTAACAACTCAATAACAATTGTTTATTGTCTTGAAGCGCCTTGGAGGATGATTGGATAAACTGCAATGCAGAATAAAATACTAGTTTGTTATTGTCATTTTGCAATAAACGATTGTTGGAAAAGTATGTCGATATATAATGTCAAAAAAATATGTGTTTGGTAGAGAAATTGTTGTGGTTGCGATAAGAGTTGATCTATCTTTGCTTCTTCTGCAAAGAATATGTGTTTGGTGGAACCGGTGACTACTATAATTAATCTTCTATAAGGGTGGTATTTCATCAAAATTTGATATATAATACGTCATTCAGAAGTTGTTGTTTACTATTTGATCGTCTTTTATTTTTGTGAAAGAGGGGCAGCACTCTCGAAATTCATAAATCAGAGGAAAAACGATTACACCACCGAAATAAAGCGAGACAAAGACACACCTCGAACATCGTCCAACAAAAAGGGGTCAATCCCATCGGAGGGATCACCCAAAATGAAAAAGCCTAAAGAAAAAGAGAAAGCTAAGTCAGGGAGACCATCTGCCACCCTATTAGCTTCTCGAAAAACATGACGGAACTGAAAAGACCAGTCCCTACCGATGAGTCTCGTGCCAAAGAAATGAGACTGAAAAGATGGTGAAAACGATCCATAGATTTTTCCAAAAATAAGATCACTAACTGCGAGTCTGTTTCAAGAGAAACCCTCCTGAACCCCTGTCTCAAGCAAGCTTGAGAATTGAGACCCTCCACGACGCCCCACAACTCGGCCATAGGCACCGTATTTGATCGTCTTTATCACTTAAAAATTTACAATATCTTATTCCAAATCAAATTTAGTATAGCTAAAGGCTGAAGTATAAGTCGAAACATTGATTCAAAATCTGTATTTAATAAGATTCATACATATTCAAGTTGCAAAGATTGATAATGATCCCCTCTTCAGCGCTTCTATTCTAGTATGATGTCGGTAAGGATCAATCGATCAATTTTAATAGCTCATTTTGATATTTTATTGTTTTCTATTAAATATAAATTTTTTTATGAGATGTTAATTACTCCGTATGAACCAATTAAAGAAGTGAACTACTGAAGCGTCCTCGAACTCGGTGCCGGAACCGGCCTCCCAAGCCTAACTGCGAGTCAACTCGGCGCATCCCGAGTCAATGCCTCGGTGACCGAGTTGGAGACTTTGAGGAGGATATAGTGACGAGTTAGTGTTTGTGTGAGTTGGTGAGGCGTGGGTTTGGAGTGAATGAGTTGGTGAGTCTGACTCGGTCGAGTCTGACTTTAAGTGATCGGATTTGAACGAAAATGTGTTTGAATTGGCGTTGAAACTTAACAACGTCAAGTGCCTAGTGTGTATGATTGTAAATTTGTAATTGTGTGGTTTTTTATCGTAATGCATTTCAAAATTGCACAAACTTTCTTTAAACAAAACAAGATATAGATAATCGGGTTGTAAATTGTCTAGCTTTTTCTTTGTTAAGGAGCTTAATTGTAGGGACGGGTACATTTGATACCGTCATATTTTAAAAAAAAGTTAACTAATTGCTGATCGGTTAGTCACCTTAGTGTTAAACTAACTTAGTTTTCGCGCCATGTGCGGATTTATATATAGTTTTATACATGATTATATATAATTTTAGTATTATGTACTATATATAATTTTATATGAAAAATAAGTTGATATCTTGAAATGATATTGATACATGATTAATTTTTAAATTTTAAATATAATAAACAACGAATATAAATGAATTTTTATACAAAAAAAATTATTTGATCAAATTATCATTGGTCAATTTTTAACAAATTTAAATAAATTGATTTCAACATATATAAAACTATATAATTTAAAGCACTATCACATAATAAAAATATAATATTTTCTATTATTTTTTAAGAAATCAATTTTTTTGTGATATGTCATATCATAAAAATAAAATTATAAATTTATAAAATAACATAATAGGATATTGACAGGTCAAAATCTAAAAAGTTAACACATAAAAATCTTTTTGTAATCTGAAAGATCTTAAACAATCTTTTTGTGATATTTTTGCACATGATTTTCCAAATTTAATCAATTTTTTAAGAAAATTACAATAAATAGTAAAAAATCGTCACCAATGAAATTATGACAAATGGATGACCTGAATGAAGTGTATGCCACGTGACATAGCTAGAATTGAAGAAATGTATTTTGCTTTAGTAGTTATATAGAGATTCTCGACATGATTTTCATGCTTTGAAGCCATTTTTTAAAAAATGATGTAAGGAGAGTTGCTATCCCGCGTTTTTAATTTAACCATTATTTATATTATAGTGCGAGAGCACCACCTCTCTTTCCCACAAGAAAACTAAAAATAGAGATAACATGCACTAACTAAAGGGTGTCTAATGAGATTAATGGGAAATAAAATAATCAATCTATTTGGCAAAGTGTAAAATAAGCAAACTAACTAATAGAGATAACATGCACTCTAATTTGTCTAATGAGTAGCTTATTGTTTGCAAAACAAAGGCAAACTAGTATATTGCCGAGGAGGGCCAACATATACATTTAGTTATCACTAATTTTGTGATAATGGATGGGAAAATATGGCTTGTTCTTTAAGTTACATCAATGATGACAAGGAAATGGATACTTTAAGTTACATCAATCACCAATTACGTATTCCCTCTGTCCCTTAATGTTCTTCTCATCCCAAATTTTTATACTATTTACAATTTAACATAAATTGCTAGATTATTTCCAATCCATAAGAATAAATATGGTCATGTGAGATCATGTGAGATCTTGTTTTGTTCGTCTCATTGAGTACTTTAAAAATATCAAATTTTTAATAATTTTTAGAGACGTATAATAAATGATATTAATGACGCAAAACGTGTCTCGACAAATGTGTCCAAGTAAAATGAAAAGAACATTAAGGGACGAAGGGAGTACTAATTAGTAAATGTAATGTACCCATTAATCAATTAAGTAAAGAGAAGGCCCTCCTCTGATATACTCGTATAAGTTAGGTAATTTATAATTAGTACTGATGGAGCAGGCAGGGAAGGCTAGGAGTATATATAGGGCTTACTATTTGGCACACCCTAAAAGTTTATTTAACACACTCATACATTTGTTACGAAGGTATTTGGTTATACATTTGTCACGAAGGTATTTGGTTAGACATTTGTCACGAAGGTATATTGTCAGACATTCGTCACGAAGGTTCGAAGGACATCCGTCACGAAGGTATTGGGGAGATCCGTCACGAAGATATTGGAGAGATCCGTGACGAATCGTTTTTTTTTTAAATAAAAAATTCAGAATCTTGTAGAGAATTTCAATACGAGTCCGTGCATATAAAATACGCCCAAAACGGACATCGTTTGCCCTTCCAAAAGCCTCCAAAACAAAATAGTCGCATGCGTTAGTTCGTAAAAAGAAAAACTTATATAAATTTAGTATTTGTATAATATAATTATTAATTATAGTTAAAAATCATGAAATTAAATTTATATACTATAATTGTATATTATCATTTAATATCACTAGTTTATTACTTATAAAGTATAATTATGCATTATGTTTAAATATTACGAACTTAACAAAAACGACTGTTTTGTTTTTAGGGCTTTTGGAAGGGCAAACGATGTCCGTTTTGGACGTATTTTATATGCACGGACTCGTATTGAAATTCTCTACAAGATTCTGAATTTTTTATTTTTTTTAAAAAAAATATTCGTCACGGATCTCCCCAATACCTTCGTGACGGATCTCCTCAATACCTTCGTGACGGATCTCCACAATACCTTCGTGACGGATGTCCTTCGAACCTTCGTGACGGATGTCTGGCCATATACCTTCGTGAAGAATGTCTGACCAAATACCTTCGTGACGAATGTATGGGTGTGTTAAATAAACTTTTAGGGTGTGCCAAATAAAAACTTTCTATATATATTATCACCCAAATGCATGCCTACATAAGTACATATACTTCTCCTATAATCCTATTCCTAGTGTAGTACCCGTGCGGGTTCGATCTAAAAATATATTTTGAAACAATTATTTTTTATTATAAGATAAATAAGCTAATATTTCATTATGGATTAATTCTTTTTATACTAAAAAAATAATAAAATAATAATAAGATACAATGTGATTAAGAAAGAATAGAATATAATTATTTTCATAATACATTCTTATTTAATTAATTTTTAATATAAATAATTGTGTACAAAAGTCCATGAACAAGAATTGTCAACAATAAAGTACCTGAAATTTTATATGTTATCTGATAGTCTTAACAATATATGTACCTGAAATTTTGTTGTAAAGAGCCAACATATACATTTAGTTGGAATTGTATAAACTATGAATCATTTTCACATATTAAAGTTACAATGGATTTTAATAATCTGAACAAATTTTGAACAAATTTTTAAGAGCTAGAATATTAATTTTTTTTTGAAGTTTAGCTATAGTTTTGTTACAATTTTTTATAGCTTATATTAAAAATTATTCTTTAACTCCAAATCTATAGGCCAACTTGAATCATTAAAAGGTTGATGTTGAAATTTTATTAGACAAAATTTATATTGTATATCTAAATTTTGTTAACATTTTTTTTGAAATTTATTATTTATTTATTTTAACAAAATAATGAATTATAAATCTAACAACTTAGTTTTAAAAACAGTCTTAGAGCTTGAAAGAGATTAATTTTAATATATAAGATAGATGCAAACGTCAATATTCCAACACGTATTTGTCCTTTTCTACACAAACACGGGTTGTTCGTTAATTAAAAGCTTTGAGCGTAATTGATAAAGCTAAAGAAAATAGGAAAATTCAGGTGAAAACAAGACTTAACGTAGGAAAAACGAAGCGTTCGCGTTCACAGATAACAAGCTAATGTTCATATGCTGAATGATAATGTTCATAATATGACGATCAAATCTTCGGTCATTTTCAAGAAAAAAAAAACAATTTTCAAATAAATTACAAATTGTCACCATGCATGTAAGCTCCTTTAAAAATGCAAAATTGTCAACGCTCAGTTTATGAACATTACCATCTAAAATATGAACATTAACGTTATATGTGAATGAAACACTCCGCTTTTTCTAAGTTAAGTTTTAACCTTTCCCACAAAAATTAGCATTTAGAATATTAGAAAATATATAAATGTGTGGCAAACAACGGTATAGGTAGCCAAATACTATATTTTCAAAGCTATTTTCATTAACGCTTAAAAATACTAGTTTTAAATGTTACCCTAAACGTTATTGTCATACCAAACAACACTTAAAGTTCGATACAAAATACCAATATTCAATTGGTCTAGTGGTTTGACACTAGGTTTCCTTAAATGTTCTATCCAGAGATCTCGAGTTCGCCTATTGGAGGCATGTATGAAGAAATTGATGTTGGGAGACGTCTACCCCTTCATGGGCCAACAATATCTCGACCCATTAAACCGGAACAATGACCCCCCAAAAAAAGTTCGATACAGAATGAACGATATGTGATCAGATATTCGGGTTTTGTCTAAAAAATGGGTGGGCTGAAAAGTGTGTGAATGAATGTTTGGTCCAATCTTTCAATCTTTATGCTACTCATCTCAGATCGTTCGTTATCAAATAGGTGCAATTTAGACCCAAACTGTTTAAGTGATCACGCCGTGATACTTTTGTAATTTATATGAACAATGTTCATATGTTATTCTCACTTATCGAGCCTATGTTCAAATATGTTCAAAAATACATATATGAAAATAATATCTTAAATATACAAATATCCACAAAAATAAAACGTCTTTTCGCACGGGAAAATAACCTAGTGAAACAAATGACAATTACAGAACATACTTCTTAAAACATCTAGGAGAAACATCTAGGAGAAAGAAAAGGAAATCAATACTGAATACGGAGTATTAAAATGGTAATGAAGAATCATAACGACATAAGAGTGGTACTTTAGGAAGGGCGCCTTATACATGATAAGATTAGAAGATAGATTACATAATTGAATAAGATTATTTCCCAATTATAGTGGCTAAAAACGAAATAGAGTTAAAAAAAATGTTTATATCACAATTCTGCAAAATTTGAGCCATAAAGTCTACTAGTCCGTTTTTGCAAATTCCGAATTATAAAGTCCACTTTATAATATAAAATTTTCATAATTGAAGTATAAAGTCTCGGTTTAAAAAATCAAAATCTTATACACTTTTTAAATCCGTGCAAAAAAAAAGGCGATTAAACCGGGCAGCACCCATTTTACACTCGGCACCCCCCCTCGTTCGGAACACCGTTCCGAACGAGAAAATTTGTGAACCCGGTCCATGGACCGGGTTTTATTTAATACAAAAAATAATTCGGTTTAAAAAACTATTCTCGTTCGGAACCCCATTCCGAACGAGAATAGTTTTTTAACCATTCCGAACGAGAATGATTTTTTTTTTTAAAAAAAATGACGTCAGCGTTGTGTAACGGCTAGCTGACGTCAGCTTTTGCCTATATATAGTTCGTTCGGGATGCCATTCCGAACCACACTCGAATTCGCTCTCTTCTCAATCTTACAAAAAAACGCTCCCTTCTAAATCTTTCAAAAAACGCTTTCCCTCGTCTCGATAATGGCCGGAACTCCTCCTAATCCTTTTTTTTCTGATCCGACGGCTGCAGATGAAGAAATTTACGTAGGAAACGAGTGGTGGTCGGGTTATGGTGTTCCGAATGCAAGCTACGCTGGTCCTTCTGGTAGTGGTTTTTTCAACATAGATGGAGCAACTAGTAGTAGTTACAACCTCCCCACCCCCAGTTTCAGTGATCTCCAAAGGCATCAACAACACATGTTCTGGGATGCAACTGTTACAGGCGGAGCAACGCCTCAAGAAGAGCCGGAGCAAGCGGAGGAGGATGTCCGAGCAGCACGTCGGAGACGAAACACGGAGTCGGTTAGTATTTCTAAAAACCTGAAATACGCTTAATTTTGTAGAAATAGTGGAAAATGCTCAATTGTATTTCAAATGCATGCTAAAATTAGTTTATAGTGGAAAACGCTTCATTTCAATATTAACTGCAATGCATGGTAAAAAAAATTAGTTTAATGCATGTGGAAAGCGTATCAACACTTTTTAGAAAATACCAAAAAGGTTGAAAACTACTTAAAATCGCATATATGGACTTTAGTTATAATAATCGATGGTAAATTTGTATGTATTTCGTTAAAACTAGGAGGTAGTTAGAAATATCCGATCCAGAGTTGGAGAAGACAGAAATTTGGGTGATAGGCGAATCACTGCTTCTGAGAGGAGGGGGGATAGAAGATCGCGTGGTGATAGACCGCAACAGTCAGGTTCCCGGGGGTCAAGTGCTGCGGGGGTTAGGAACCCACCTAACCCAGATGTTCCGAGTGGGTCAGGTTCTTCGCGGGGTAGATCCCGACAGACTCGGCAGTCAGGTCCTGCTCCGATGCAGTCAGAAGCTGTTGCGGCTCCTCCTCTTCCAGGACTCAACGAGGGGTCTATATTGACTCGTTATGAGCAACACATTGCTCATCAGATTTGGATAGATCCGAATCCCGATGAAAGTGTCCCCCGTCAGCTAAAGGCGCAGACAAGGCAAAAGTGTTTCGAGCTATGGTTTCCTAGAATTCCTACCGACCCGGAGCCAGAATCATGGTTTGCTCTTGCCCAGGAGTCGGGGCTGCTTCACATCCTGAAGGGTCAATTTTGGAATGTGGACCACAACCTCCTTTCTGCATTCGTGGAAAGGTGGCACCCTGAGACGAACACATTTCATCTGAACTTTGGGGAGCTTGGAATCGGTCTCCATGACGTTTTGGAGATTCTGGAGCTGCCTATTGACGGGGGTGCTGTCACCACTCCATGGACGCATTTGGGTCTAGATGCAGATTCAGCGCATTGTGCCCAATTGTTTTCCTATTTGTTTGGCGTTGACCTGGACAACCCGTTTGATGCTGAGGAGGCAAAGATGGTCAAGTTCATAGGTAGGGGGAAAGTCGGCGAGCGGGAATTCTTTTGCCACGTTGTCTCGATGATCAACTCTCGAAGAAGATCCGATCCGGGCTCCATTGCAACCGGCTTTTTGTGGCACCTAATTCAGCAGTCTTTGTTCGTGAACAAGACCTCCAACCTGTTAGACACATGCTTCCTGCCGCTACTAGAGGATCCGAGCAGGATACATGAATACGCATGGGGTACAGGTTGTTTGGCATTGCTGTACAGGCAGCTGGGTATAGCATCCAGGGCGAGATGCGTGCAATTTTCTGGTTGCGTCAGGCTTCTTGAGATTTGGATTTGGTTACATTTCCCGTATTTTCCTGGGAACCCAAACCTGGATGTCAGCTCCCAAGAAGCTACTGCTCGTGTGTCCCGTTATTCCACTGGACGAGCCCCGCTGAGGCAAAAAAGGACACTGCAACAGTACAGACGCATCTTGGATGAGTATGCACCGGAAGATGTAAGTGAATAGTCTAAATGTCATTCCAAGTTGTTATTAATTGTTATTAATTTTTATTATGACGTCATACCTCGTTCGGAACCCCATTCCGAACGAGGTGTGACATCATAATAATAAAAAAAAAATATTCCTCGTTCGGAATGGGGTTCCGAACGAGGATTAAACCGGTTCGCATATTGCGAACCGGTTTGGCATTTTTTTTTTTAAATTATTTAAATGGACCGTTTCTCGTTCAGAACCCCGTTCCGAACGAGAAACGAAATTTTAAAAAAAAAAAAAATTTCCCCTCGTTCGGAATGGGGTTCCGAACGAGGGGGTGCTGCCGGGCGCAAAAAGGGTGCTGCCCGGTTGCAACCCGAAAAAAAAGGCGGTTTACGCAGCACCCTTTTTACACCGGGCACCCCCTCGTTCGGAACGGGATTCCGAACGAGTTATGTATTTTTTTTTATTTAAATATTCTCGTTCGAAACACCGTTATTTGTGAACCCGGTTCATGAACCGGGTTTCATTTAATACAAAAAAATAACTTGGTTTAAAAAATTATTCTCGTTCGGAACCCCATTCCGAACGAGAATAATTTTTTAATGACGTCATTTTTTTAAAATCTGTATCTGACGTCATCATTCTCGTTCGGAATGGTATTCCGAACGAGAAACAGTTTTTAAAAAAAAATGATGACGTCAGCTAGCCGTTGGTGTGTAGCTGACGTCAATTGCCTATATATATTCGTTCGGAATGCCATTCCGAACCACACTCGAATTCGCTCTCTTCTCAATCTTACAAAAAAACGCTCCCTTCTAAATCTTTCAAAAAACGCTTTCTCTCATCTCGATAATGGCTGGAACTCCTCCTAATCCTTTTTTTTCTGATCCAACGGCTGCAGATGAAGAAGTTTACGTAGGAAACGAATGGTGGTCGGGTTATGGTGTTCCAAATGCAAGTTACGGTGGTTCTGTTGGTAGTGATTTTTTCAACATAGACGGAGCAAGTAGTAGTACTTACAACCTCCCCACCCCCACTTTGAGTGATCTCCAAAGGCATCAACAACACATGTTCTGGGATGCAACTGTTACAGGCGGAGCAACACCTCAAGAAGAGTCGGAGCAAGCGGAGGAGGATGTCCGAGCACCACGTCGAAGACGGAACACTGAGTCGGTTAGTATTTCTAAAAGCCTGAAATACGCTTAATTTTGTAGAAATAGTGGAAAATGCTCAATAGTATTTCAAATGCATGCTACAATTAGTTAATAGTGGAAAACGCTTCATTTCAATATTAACTGCAATGCATGGTAAAAAGAATTAGTTTAATGCATGTGGAAAGCGTATCAACACTTTTTAGAAAATACCAAAAAGGTTGAAAACTACTTAAAATCGCATATATGGACTTTAGTTATAATAATCGATGGTAAATTTGTATGTATTTCGTTAAAACTAGGAGGTAGTTAGAAACATCCGATCCAGAGTAGGAGAAGACAGAAATCTGGGTGATAGGCGAATCACTGCTTCTGAGAGGAGGGGGGGATAGAAGATCGCGTGGTGATAGACCGCAACAGTCAGGTTCTCGGAGGTCAAGTGCTGCGGGGGTTAGGAACCCAGATGTTCCGAGTCGGTCAGGTTCTTCGCGGGGTAGATCCCGACAGACTCGGCAGTCAGGTCCTGTTCCGATGCAGTCAGGAGCTGCTGCGGCTCCTCCTCTTCCAGGACTCAACGAGGGTACTATATTGACTCGTTATGGGCAACACATTGGTCATGAGATTTGGATACATCCGAATCCCGATGAAAGTGCCCCCCGTCAACTAAAGGCGCAGACAAGGCAGAAGTGTTTCGAGCTATGGTTGCCTAGAATTCCTACCGACCCGGAGCAAGATTCATGGTTTGCTATTGCCCAGGAGTCGGGGCTGCTTCACATCCTTAAGGGTCAATTTTGGAATGTGGACCACAACCTCCTTTATGCATTCGTGGAAAGGTGGCACCCTGAGACGAACACATTTCATCTGAATTTTGGGGAGCTTGGAATCGGTCTCCATGACGTTTTGGAGATTCTGGAGCTGCCTATTGACGGGGGTGTTGTCACCACGCCATGGACACATTTGGGTCTAGATGCAGATTCAGCGCAGTGTGCCCAATTGTTCTCCTATTTGTTTGGCGTTGACCTGGACAACCTGTTTGAAGATGAGGAGGAAGCGATGGTCAAGTTCATAGGTAGGGGGAAAGTCGGCGAGCGGGAATTCTTTTGCCACATTGTCTCGATGATCAACTCTCGAAGATCCGATCCGGGCTCTATTGCAACAGGCTTTTTGTGGCACCTAATTCAGGAGTCTCTGTTCGTGAAAAAGACCTCCAACCTATTAGACACATGCTTCTTGCCGCTACTAGAGGATCCGAACAGGATACATGAGTACGCATGAGGTACAGGTTGTTTGGCAGTGTTGTACAGACAGCTGGGTATAGCATCTAGGGCGAGATGCGTCCAATTTTCTGGTTGCGTAAGGCTTCTTGAGATTTGGATTTGGTTACATTTCCCGTATTTTCCTGGGAACCCAAACCTGGATGTGAGCTCCCAAGAAGTTACTGCTCGTGTGTCCCGCTATTCCACTAGACGGGCCCCGCTGAGGCAAAAAAGGACTCTACAACAGTACAGGCGCATCTTGGATGAGTATGCACCGGAAGATGTAAGTGATTCGTCTAAATGTCATTCCAATTTTTTTGTTTTCAATATTGTTATTAATTGTTATAAGCTAATTCTGTAGGTGTGTTGGATGCCGTATCCGGATTTGGACGTGGGACCGCAAGGGCGTCATAGAGTGGCCACTTATCGTGGTGGGATCCGGTGCTTTAACATTATGGAGATGTACAACCCTGATCGGTTTTGCAGACAGTTCGGTCGCCGTCAGTCCCGGCCTTTGGATGTCCCCGAGCCAGTCGAGTATTATTGTCCGCCAAAATCAATGCGAGGTGGCCGGGAATACACTGTACCGTATGGCCTGGAATGGGATAGATGGGACCGGCGTTATCACAACCTGTGTCCGTACATCATGTCCAGCCCCCCAGCTCTTATCCCTTGGGATGCTGAGGATGATTACCTCGATTGGTTTGCTCAAGTCTCACATCCATATGTGAGCCCAAATGCCCCGACAAGACCTCGACCACCACGTAACCCGAACCCGATCCTTACCCTCGATTTCAACCGGGTAATTCTTATATTATTTTATTTGTTGGTATTGTGTTTTCTATATGACCCATCTCCTAATTATTTGTTGGTATTGCAGCGTGTATCGACGACACTCGGTATTATGCGGACACATCGACAACAGGGGATTGCAACTCTGGAGAATTTGGATGCCTACATTCGGATGCTCAGTATCGACGATCCACCTACAGCTGAGGAGGTCACTCAAACTCAACGGATGTCACAAGCAGAGTCGTCCAGGAGTGCAGAAGAGAGAGCCACACATTCTATATGGGAGCGGGCAAGGATGGGTGCGGGACAAGCCCATCCGGAACAACAAGCAGGGCGTTATGACTGGGAAGATAACTTGGGTCACGAGTCGGAACCTTATTGGAGGGTTTGAAACGTTGTATTTGTTGTTTAAGTTATAATGAATATTATTTGGTTGCCTTACGTTTTGATTTAATGTTATAAAGATGTATGAAGGTGAAATTCAACACTTTAATTATGCGTAACGAAAGTATTACAAAGTATATAAACGTGAGCATTACTAATCATCATCATCATCTTCTTCCCCACCATCTTCTTCAACGTCATCATAATCATCATCATGTTCTTCTTCCGATTCGTCTTCACCGACGTCTTCATCTTCGTCTTCACCTCTTATCTTTTCGTCTTCATCTTCGTCTTCACCTTCGTCTTCACCTTCGACTTCACCTTCGTCTTGACCTTCGTCTTCACCTTCGACTTCACCTTCGTCTTCACCGTCGTCTTCACCTTCGCTTTCTTCATCGTCTTCACCACCATCTTCAACTACATGATCGTCATCATCGTCATCTTGGGGTATCGGGTTAATATTTAGAGGCGACATTGGTTTGCACGGTTATGACGTTAAACAAACCGGGGACATATATATAGATGAAAATCTGGGATTCACCTTCACCCGCATGGCTGCCATTTATAGACGAAAAGATAAGAGGTGTGTTTGGGAAATACCCGACCCGGTCCCACAAAGTCTCGTTCGGAACCCCATTCCGAACGAGCTAATACCTCCAAAACAAACCATTTCAAACACACATTCACTATCATTCCATATTATTTATACATATGCCCGTTTATTTTCTCTGTAATTTCCTTTCTTAAATTTCGATATGTATCCAAATCGTCCAACACTATTTCCAGCCTCTTCCTCGACAATGGATCCTGGTCCGAAATTGTGTTGGTGTCAGAAAAAGCCCACGGTGCATATGTGTACCGAACAAATAGAGTGGGACAGGGTCAACTATGGGAGAAGATTTTGGGGATGCCCGGATGCATGTTGGGATGCTCTTACTGAAGAAGAGGAAGAGAAAGGGTGCAAATACAAACATTGGATCGATCCACAGTACACAGGTCGTGCACGGGTCGTTATTGAAGAACTAAATGCAGACAACTTATGCAACTGGTCAAAGGCTGAAGGAATTGAGGAAGGGATGGAGCTGCTAAGGATTGGAACAAAAGAATGGGCCAACGAAATAGATGAACTGAAAGCCAAAAACGCCGAGCTCATGGAGGAAAACGCTGCAATTGCTGCAGAATTGGCAGCAACACTTAACAAATAGAGAATTAAGTATTTTTAATGTCTTGTATCGTTAGTTGTTCACCGTCTGCGTTGTACTCGTGCTGTTGTTTTTCAATTATGTTGTTGTTTCAATATTAATGCTTCTATGATTATGTTGACATCATTCTGAAAAAACATTACTCAAACATTTATAATACAAGATTTAGGTCATTATGGGACTGCCACCATGAAAATCTCTCTCAGATACGTAGTTGTCGAATCTACTCTGAAAGCGCTGTTCCCATCCGTCCACCGATGGCTATTTGTAGATACTCCACTGCCTTGGAGGGGGTGGAATTGGACAATTGTCATCAACTAACCAAATCTGTCAACACAAAATTGTTATTGTATACTAAAAAACATAGGTGAAATAAGATACAAGAGCGGAAAATATCGATGCGTACCGGTACGTAATGGTTGCATCTGCCTACATGTGCAATGGCGAACACCGTGGTAGGAGCCTCTGAACCGGGAGGAGCAAACATCGGAAGACATGTACAAGGACCAAACCATGATAACACCACTAGTGCAACTTGATACCTCGTGGCAAATACCAATCCCATTGTAGGTGTGCACATCCAGAATTCAGGAGAGCATGGCGATCCAATGTGATTCACTTCTCGAATGGGTTGCGGGATAGTCTTGAAACCCTCTAGCATCTCATGATACATATGCCCGTTTTGTTGGAGGTGCTTCGAAAGATCTAATCGGATTTCAATGTATTGTTGCTCTGGTTTACCTAGTAAGCGAGCAAGGGATCGATAACCACAATGACCGTCATCACCTACTTTCTCCACAGCAGCTATGTATGCGAGCATGAAAAGGTCTATATTATCTATCCCCCAGTCGAAGTCGAGATAAATGATTGAATTGCCACCGCTACATTTCGATCTAGCATTTCCTCTTGCCCTCGGTGGTTTAGTTGCACTCCCTTTTACGGTCGTGGCCCCGCTTGAAGCTCTGTTGGATGCAACCGACGATTTCTTTTGTGAATCGGCTTTCGGTGGCACTGTTGCACCCTCTTCCTCTTTCATCCCCTTTTTCCTTGCTTCTGCCTTCTCCTTATCCTTCTTAGCTTGAGCCCTCTCATCCCAACCCGGATCTCGCTTTGTACCCGTCTTCTTCGCATGAATCTTAGGCCTTCCTCTCTTCGTCTCTCCACGAGGGGGGTCCTGGACATCAACTGAAGAAGGATCCTTGCACTCACGCCACTTATCAGCCATCCTCTTCATATCGAAATCATCAACGTTACCGGTAAACACCCCTTCAAAGAAATCATCCATAAGAACCTTATCTGCAGTCAATTGCACGTCGTCGTCAGAGTCGAAGTCTTTTAATTCCACTCCTTCCCACTTGATCTGCTTCCAGAAGATATCAATGTCGCTCGGAAACAATGGCGTTCCTTCTTCTACAAACACCTTAATCCTGTGTGGGCAAGGCAATCCGAGTGTTGATTCCCACCAAGGATCCTCACATGGGCCACATATCTTTCTCTCCTTTGCCTTAAGGACTTCTTTCAGTAGCATTCTCAAACACTTGTCGGAGCACTTCCTCAATATGCGCATGAAAATAGTCTTCATCCACCGAGGCCCGTCTTGTATCTCCTTCGGGCTAGTATGGTTGGACATTTCCATCTCGGCCCGTATTCGACGGTGCTGATCGACAAACATATTGTCAATGTGTTGCACTAAAGTGTCGAACCCTCCAACAGCTGAATCAAACATATGCTTCAACATCGAGTGCTGACCTTCAACCCTGACAACAACATTGTACATGTTCAACATTTTAGCCAACCGAATGTCATGATCATTCTCGCTAAAAATAAATTCAAATATCTTACCTGTTAGACGTTCTTGTGCTAAAATGGCGTATATCATCGCAATACGCAGCTATAATTTTTTCCTTATGGGGAGTAAACCATGTGCTCTCAACATATCGTACAAGATGACCATTCCTCCATGTTTTCCGGAAGTGATCAAGTCTCTCCTCATACTGCTTCTCTGTGTGAGACCGCATCACCCGTCGAACGCTAGCAGATGCACTTTTTTCGTCCAGGTTGTTCAATTTAGAAAATGCCTTAACATTCCGATCAACGTGGACATGGCAAAGCATATGATGCACACTAGGAAATACATGGTCAACCGCCTTAATTGTTGCCAGCTCTCGATCAGACATGATGCAATCCGGTCCTCCGAGTGCACCAAACAAATACTTGACCCGTTTCAATGCCCATGCATAGTATGGGGCTGTCTCACAACAGATGAACGCTAGCGCAATACAATATGTATAGTTGGTGCAATTGAATCCAACAAACTGAAGTAACGGCCAACCATACCTATACACGAGGGTATATTAATAATTATAATTCTATAACGGTATTTGAAGTCATAATAATGAATTTTAGTGTACCTATTAGTCTTGTACGTCGCGTCCATGATCACCACCCGAGGGAACATTCTCAACAAATGTTGACAATCCGGATGAGATATGAAAAACGCTGCCAACTTTTTCTCCCCGGTCTCCGGATTCATCTCGTAGTGAATGTCTTTACGATAAGCTCTATGATGGAGGAAATCTAATGACCACTGGGTCACGGTTAGATTTGCCAATGCTTTCTTCCTCTCCTTTTCCCTCACAGTGTACACTTGCCTTCTTGATATTGTGGAAGTCGGATTTTCCTGAAGCAACTGTGTATAAATAACCTTCGGCATTGCCCCGGCCGCTGATGCAATCATTATTTTTCGTCTCTGCTCTCCCGTCATCCTCGAAGCAAATGCATGGCCAATCAAGCTGCTGGAAAGACAGTGGTTGTGACATGCCTTCTCAACTTTTAGTATCCACCCAGGCGGCTCAACAAGAGTTGCTCGTCGATAATATCCTCTTAACATAAAAGGACAATTGTACTTCCTTAACCTACTAAGGTTGCTACGCTGCGACGATGGTTCTGCTACATCTCCTTCAAGATTAATATTCTTTCGATGTTTTCTATAACTACCGGATTGCTCACAGTGCAGAAATATCCTCTTGTTGGCCATTGATGATTTCGTGGTGATAACCATACACAAGGCATAACCGACCTTCCTAACCCACTCTCTCAGAAGATCCATAGTAGGAAATCTCTCACTAGTCGTAAAATGGGCACTATAGTCGATTTTTAAATATTCCTCATCACTAGAGTATCCCTATTTAAAATTACTCAAATTTCAATACTACTATATCAATAAAATAAATTCTAATGAAACGCTATAAAAAAAGGTTTATAGGTACTTACATGGAAATATGTATCATTTACCGGCGCAGACAAATCAATCTCCTCCTCCACCGACGTCTCACTAGAAGAATACTCCCGTCTTTCTTTCCAACTACCCGCCCTTGAAGAATTAGTTGAATCGCTTTCAGACGACATTTTTTGTGCTTCTTCCGATTGGGTTTGATAATGTAAGTCATACAACTCCGATTTTATAGACTCCGTCAAAATATAGTCGTTCGCATTTTCAAAAAATATAGCCGAATCTCGTTCGGAATGGGGTTCCGAACGGGTAACGACACGTCATAAATATCCGGGTAATCTCGTTCGGAACCCCATTCCGAACGAAATATGACGTCATATTAAAAAAAAAAATTATTCCTCGTTCGGAACACCGTTCCGAACGAGATGGTGCTGCCTGGTGTAAAATAAGTGCTGCCCGGTTGTCACCCGAAAAAAAATCGACACCGGCCATGAACAAATGTCTCACCCACCACATGGGCTTTATTAGATGACCAAGAGTATTTTGAGATAGAAAATTTGATTTGAATTATTGGAAAAATCAAAATGACTAAGAGAAAATACTAATGTAAAAGAAGAGTTTGATTTCGAAGAGGATGAGTACTTAAATGACGACTATAGATAATACTCCCTCCGTCCCTTAATGTTTATTTAAGAAAAGTGAGATGAGTGGAGAGAAGAAGAAAAAGGAAGTTGAGTAGATGGTTGATTTGATTGATAAAGTGTTAAAAGAATAATAAAATATTGAGTAAAGGTATATTAATGGTGGAAATTAGATAGAAAAGATGATATAGATGATTGATTTAATTGATAAAGTGTTGTTAGGATATGAATAAAATAAATAAAGTAAGGGTATTATGGGGAAAAATTAATGGATAGAAAATGAATGTTGCAAACATTTTGGGACGCCTGAAAAGGAAATGTTGCAAACATTAAGGGACGGAGGGAGTACAATTGAATTACTCCCTCCGTCCCATAATTATCTTTCTGTTTCTCTCTCCTGACACTATTTACTATTTAAAGGAATCTTCGTAATTTCGGCTAATATATAAATAAAAACATAGTCATGTGTGGTCTTGTTTGATTCATCTTATCAAGTACTTTAATAATATTAAAATTTTATAATTTTTACAAATTTATAATTAGAGATATTAACGATACAAAACGCACATCGACAAATGTGCCGAAAAGAAACAAGAAGATTAGTGTGGGATGGAGGGAGCATAACTCATGCACATGTGTCCATCATCAAATAGCGTGTGCATTATTAGTTATACTTCATCTGTTCTTTTTTATAAGTTTCATTTGCTTTTTCAGTAATATTCACAATTCGAGATAATCTTCTCGATTTCTTCCAATATATAACGAAAAATATGGTCATATGGGGCATTGTTTGATTCGTCTAATTGATTACTTTAACAATATCAAATTTTTATAATTTTTACTAATAAACAATTAGATATATTAACGAAATAAAACGTACATCGACATCCGCACCGAGGTCAAATGGTACAGAAGGAGTATAATACAAGAACGACCGAATTGAGCACGAACTTTCATTTAAAAATCAATTAATCCCTTTTCACAAATAAAAACATATTAATGTGTGGTCTTGTTTGAAAGATCCCTCTGTGTTATACATTCGAGGTTGTGAGTTATTGCTTAGAACTGATTTCCCTTTTCACAAATTCAAAGCTTTAACGATTCTTGAAATATCTGGTTGCACTAATTTAACCACTCTTCCTGAAAAAGAAATCTCTGCAATGACTCAACTTCGAGCCCTCACCTTGTCTAACAGTTGCAACATGATTTCTTTTCAAGCCTCACCAATCTCCGATCCCTCATTTTGAGAGGTTGCCCTAATATATACTATCTTCCAGACATTCATACTCCCTGTGCGCTACCTTGATTTATCCGATCTGCTTATTGCAACATTACCACATAAGTTTTTTGAGAGCTTCAAAGAACTTCGTTGGGTCCACCGAACCCTTGACGAAACTTGAGGTGCTTGATCTATCCCATTGCACTAATTTACAACTGATGGACCCTTATAGTAAACTTGACCATTGGAACCTTAAGATGCTTGATCTTTCTTTTACTGCCTTGTCTATAATTCCTCCAATTCACTCTAGGGCTCTCACACACTTATTTTTAAGAGATACAAAGGTCAACGTAATGCATCTACACAGGTATGAAAAAACCCTTAAGGTTCTTGATCTTTCTGGAGCACAGTGTCTGGAAGGCATTAATAAGATGCTATGCACGCTTTCTTTTAGTTATCATCTTGTAGTACTTGATTTATCAAATACTGGCATTGAATCCCTAGAATTTATTAGGTCTAAATACCTTCGTAAACTAGTACTCAGGAAATGCAGTAGGTTAGTAAACCTTTCAGGAATCGGACGGCTAAAAGAATTAGAGGTGCTTGACATCTCAGGATCTGAAATGCTTGATGATTTGCCTGACGATCTAACTACCCTAAGAAGCTTGAAAGAGCTTAATCTGTCTGGGTGTATTGGTATAAGAGAATTGAGAGGGTCTTTTCGATCAAATGTCATGCCTTGAGAAGCTCGATCTCTCCAAAACTAGTGTCACTCATCTACCCTCCTTTGCGAGCCTTACCAAACTTCAAACTCTCAATCTCTCACAAACGTTAGTGGAAAAAGTACCTAACTTGTCTAACCTAGTAAACCTCAAAGAGTTTGTGCCTCCTGGAAGTGATGGGGTTGATTTGAGTGGGGTGGAAAGTTTTCATGAAAAAGTATCATCTAATCCCAATGAATTTCATCTTGTTTCCACTTTTATTAGTGATTCAGGGTTTGACAAATTCAAATGCGAGTTCAAAAAGCTTGATGACCTCTTTTCAAACATCGAGAAGAGTATGAAGCCGACCAAGAGTAACTTTAGAAGCATACGTGCTGATTTGAGCTACATATTAGGAAAAGTTGGCATCATGGAGAGCTCCAACAACTCCAACAATAGTGAGGAGCTTTTTCTTGAGTTCGTCTATGTTGCAAATTAATAATCTCTCAGTTGATGACTTCCAACCTAATGATGCCACAAGCTTAAGTGAACTCGTTCGTGTGGTTACAAAGTTGAAGCTCCTTGTTCCTCCTTCTAAAAATGTGGCCAGTGAGGAGGATGAGAAGAAGAAGAAGACGAAGACAAGATTCCCAGAAAAGAAGAAGGATGAGGAAGAGGGTGCTTCTAACTTTTTTGATATGCCGTCTGTATACAGGATCCCAGAAAGATATTATAACGTTGTTTCCCATCTGTTAGATATCGAAAGAAATTGCTTGTTGTACTTGGTTTTTGCCTCTAGCAATGGACTAAATGCGATCAGGAGGAGGATGCTAATTCAATTGTGTTATGGTGAGGGATTTATTGATCCAAAAACATATTCAAATCCCAAACAAGAAATGAGTACAAGAAACAATCCGAACCTATTATGCCCGCAAGTTCTAGTATCAAGGGAGTGGAGTACAGAAACACAGTTGAGGAGACGGGACAACAAGTATTGGAGGTTCTAGAATAATGTGATGAACATTCGGTTGATGAACATTCAATTGATGAACATTTAAGTAGAATGTGATGAACATTCAGTAGAGTATATACAAATGAACATTTATGAACATTGTGATGAACATTTATGAACAACGTTATGAACATTTAGTAATAAATAATTGTAATATTTGTGAACAATTTTATACATCTTTGTGACAATTTTATTCCAGCGAGGTCCAAAGGTGGTCCGGCGGTGGTCCGACGGTGGTGACAAGGGGTGTCACGTGTCATCATATACGCTCTTGGATCTCTCTTGATCCAGTGATCCAAGACTCAACACTTTTCCATTATCTTTTATCTAATGTTTTTCCTACTTTCTACACACTATCTAAATATAATTCAATTTCTAAAAGTTTTATCTTTTTCTATTCATATACATTAAGATAATAAGTTCATGTGTTGCATATGTAAAATAAGTTTCGATAATAATTAAAGATGTTATTATTGAGAAATAAATGATATTGGTTGACGAGAAATATATTTTTTGAAAAGTTTATTGGTGAAAATAATTATATTTCTGATTACGTAAACATTATAACTTATTTAAATTTTACTACTTATTATATATTATTTTAGGATAATGGGAAAAATGCTAAGTTATATGATTTTCTTTACTGTTAAAGTTTTTTTGAGAAGATGAATGATTACTTTCTGATTTTTGGTGAAAATAATAATTACTGGAAAGACAAATCTTAAAAAAGAGTATATAGTCTACTCGGTGCATCGAATCTCTACGGGTTTATATTTAAAGTATACTAGCGTGTGTTCCCGTACCATGTACGGGGTAGCATGTAATAAATATTTTAATAATATAATTATATTTTATATTATACTATTAATTAGTTTATAGATTATAGACTGTAGTTTATACTTTATCATTTATAATTTATAGATTATAGTTGGTTTATAATTTATACTTCACTTGAAATTTCTTCTATATTGGAGCTGGCTTTCTTTTCACGAGCCAACATCGCTGCAAACCTGCAAGTGAAGATTTGAGGATTATACAACCACAAACTTAATCTAACGTTCAATTCATCTATAGGTCAATCTCACGGCTATGATACCTTCTTCGTCATGTCATCTGACACATCGTCGTAGCTTTAAAAATAATTACCACATCATCATGGCTTTAAAAGTTCGAAAAAAAACTTAGATTGATTAATTATATTTACCAGAAAATTTATCTACTTTCTATATACTAGCCAAATATAATTAATTTAGTGAACTTATTCCATGCAATATTTGATCTTCAATCTGTATTGTTACATATGTATTATATAATAAACTAGATGCGGAAACCCGCGCGAATGAAATGGTTAATCACTAACGGTTATCCGCGTTAGATGGCTTGTATTTTTGTTACGTATTTCAACGTTGTGTTTGTTTTTTTGGTTTCCCTTATATGCTTATTTGCCTATTACTAAATGATGTCTTTTCTTTTGTTTAGCTTTGCCTTATATGGGTTTCTTGTAATGTCAAAGGGCATAGACGGTATATATTTTGATGTTAGATAGGCTTGTGTGTTTTTGGCTGAATAACTACTTCACCAATTTCATATTTTGTATATTTTCCCCTCATAAAGAATTTTTGGTAATAACGAAACAAAACACACATCGACATCCGGACCGACATTGATTTTTTGTTTGAAATACGTGTAGCAGTCCAAGGTTTTATTGAATAACTAATCGAAACAGCCCCGTCATTGGGGTGAATGACCCACCTTCTCCAGAGTTCATACTCTTTGAATCTATTGTATTGTTTAACTGTGTTCTTTAATATTGAGAGACCGAGGTTGTAGTGAGGTGTGACAAAGGTTGAGGTATAGTACATTTATATAAAATTGATGGGACCAATCATAAAGACAATTGTAATAGTGTTGAGGTTGTATTGGATGATAAAGATACACCGAATTAAGGAATTAATTTTTTCTGAGACTATATTAGGTAGTTCACATTTTTTATGGTAATAGCGAATTATTGTATGCATAATGCATTCCATAGGTGTGTTGGCAAATCAATTTAATTAATATTTTGATACATGCGTCAATATTTGCCGTATTGAAGTGATGGTGTTTTGGCAACTGTAATTTAGTCAAATACATATGTACAATTATAATGAGGGTGTATTTTATTTAGGTATCAGTTTTAATGGTAGTAGACAAAAAATGTGTGCATTCAGTACTTCATATACCCAAACATGGAATATAAATTAACTACCTCATTAAAAAGAATTTTTTTCTGAAATAAGCATTTTACCCAAAAACATTCCCGACGTAGGCTCTTTTTAAAATAATTTCCCAAAATAGGCACTTATTTCAGCTTCGGAATTTTTTTACGTGTGAGAGACGCTGGTAGAACCAACGTCTCTCCTCCGAAGCTGAAGCTATTTTTTTTTTTTTTTTTTATGTATAAGAGACGCTGGCCGAACCAGCGTCTCTTATACATATTTTTTTTTAATTCCCCGTGTAAGAGACGCTGGTCGAACCAGCGTCTCTTACACGTAAAAAGTTTAAAAAAAAAAATTATTTGTATAAGGCGCCTTATACAAACCTTTTGTTAATTTTTTTTTTTCAAAGTTTATATATATATATTATTATACATGACTTACTCGTGTTTGGATGGCTCGTATGGGCTCGTTTGAAATCGGAATCGATCACGACCGATTTCGTTGGGTCCGTATTGATCCCAGCTTTCACCAGATATGTCTCTCGCTCGATTCTGATTTCGAACGACCCCATACGAGCCACCCGAACAAGCGTAAGTCTCGTGCGTACCTTCTACTGTAAATGGATATTTACAAATTCGTTCCTCCATATCACGCGATGAGAGACATATCTGGTGAAATCTTGGATCAATACGGACCCAACGAAACTGGTCGTGGTCAATTCCGATTCCGAACAAGCCCATACGAGCCATCCGAACAAGCGTAAATCTCGTGCATACCTTCTTTCACCAGTTCGGAATCGGAATTGATCACGACCAGTTTCGTTGGGTCCGTATTGATCCCAGCTTTCACCAGATATGTCTCTCATCGTGTGATATGGAGGAACGGATTTGTAAATATCCATTTACAGTAGAAGGTACGCACGAGACTTACGCTTGTTCGGGTGGCTCGTATGGGCTTGTTTGAAATCGGAATCGATCACGACCGATTTCGTTGGGTCCGTATTGATCCCAGCTTTCACCAGATATGTCTCTCGCTCGATTCTGATTTCGAACGACCCCATACGAGCCACCCGAACAAGCGTAAGTCTCGTGCGTACCTTCTACTGTAAATGGATATTTACAAATCCGTTCCTCCATATCACGCGATGAGAGACATATCTGGTGAAAGCTGGGATCAATAAGGACCCAACGAAACTGGTCGTGATCAATTCCGATTCCGAACTGGTGAAAGAAGGTATGCACGAGATTTACGCTTGTTCGGATGGCTCGTATGGGCTTGTTCGGAATCGGAATTGACCACGACCAGTTTCGTTGGGTCCGTATTGATCCAAGCTTTCACCAGATATGTCTCTCATCGCGTGATATGGAGGAACGAATTTGTAAATATCCATTTACAGTAGAAGGTACGTGATACGCTGCACTTTGTATAGCGTAACTAAGGATTATTACATTAGTTTAGGAGTATTATTATATGTGTTTCGAGTCATTGTTATGTTCTGAGATATTTATTAAGAAGTGAAGAATTGAAGATCAGAACCAAAGAATATTGAAGAGTTGAAGAAATCACCGACGGCGATCGCCATGGATCAGCGGCGATCGCGGTGGAGCAACAGAGAGGAGCCGAGAATATTAAATAAATCCGCGACCGCGGATTAATATCCGCGATCGCGGGTATTGATCGCGGGTATTATGTTGGATTCCCCTTCGTGCGCGAGACGGGCCGTGGAAGAAAAGCAAGCAGCTGAGCCGTTATTTTCTGCTGGCCCATTTAATGAAGAGGCACATTGGGCCCACTGGAAGCTGCACCGTAATCAGCTTCCATAATCAACAAATTAACCAAGCAGCTGATTTAAAGGAAGCAAGCAACTCAAATAACTACGTTCGTTTTATTTCCTTATTGTTTGTTTTCTTTTATTTCCTTTTTCTTATTTTTCCTTAATTAGTTTTAGGATATTTCTTTTACCATATATTTTTAGGATTAGTCTCTATATACCCTAGTTATCATCATCTTTTCCATCAGACAATTTAGTTCTGCAACCATGAGCAGAAACTAATCTCCATTGTTTTACTTAGCGGTTGAAGCCTTCAGTTATTAAGTTGTGAGATTTCTAAACTCTTGTTCTTTTCCTATGGGTTTGTATTAATTCTCTTGCACCTCATCTATTGATTTCTATTAGTTTTGCTAGCTTGATCACCTAGTTTGATTGATAGTTTTCTATTGCTAGACTAGGAATATACGGTGGAATTCCTTGTCATTGTAGCGCTCATATCTGCATGATCTGGTAGTTGATTGCTTTTATGAAAGAGAATTGATTGCATGTTAATACTTGACGGTTGTAAGTTATTGCATGCATCCTTATAATTCTTGTGCCCTTTGCTGCTATTTCATCTAATCTTGAGAGGTTTCCCTGATTGTTGAATAGTAAGTATTATCAGGACCGGTTGGCCTGCTGATATATTAAAGATTGGAATAGGAACATTCCCTAGGATTGATAAGAACTTGAGATAAATCTATGATCAACTTGATTGACTGTTGTGTGGATACTTGCTAGGTAAAACCCCTTCTCATCATATTCACAACCAAACCTTCTTTTGTTTGATACTTGTTACTTTTGTGTTTCATACAATCAAAACCCCCCTGGTTACTTGTTATTTGTTCACTAGTTGATATTTCACTTGACTGCATTGATTTGGTGTTTTGATTCCCTTGGGTTCGACCTCTACTTACTTGCTATACTCTAGTTAGTGTTTAGAGTTTATTTCTTTGATTTGGCACTACGACTTTAGCCTCATCAGTACGCACGAGACTTACGCTTGTTCGGGTGGCTCGTATGGGGTCGTTCGAAATCAAAATCGAGCGAGAGACATATCTGGTGAAAGCTGGGATCAATACGGACCCAACGAAATCGGTCGTGATCGATTCCGATTTCAAACGAGCCCATACGAGCCATCCAAACACGAGTAAGTCATGTATAATAATATATATATATAAACTTTGAAAAAAAAAATTAACAAAAGGTTTATATAAAGCGCCTTATACAAATAATTTTTTTTTTAAAACTTTTTACGTGTAAGAGACGCTGGTTCGACCAGCGTCTCTTACACGGGGAATTAAAAAAAAATATGTATAAGAGACGCTGAAAAAATCAAAAAAAAATAGGTTCAACTTCGGAGGAGAGACGCTGGTTCTACCAGCGTCTCTCACACGTAAAAAAATTTCGAAGCTGAAATAAGTGCCTATTTTGGGAAATTGTTTTGAAAAGAGCCTACGTCGGGAATTTTTTCGGGTAAAATGCTCATTTCAGAAAAAAATTCCATTAAAAAGGTTTAAGAAATATATGATTATTTGCCGGTTTGGAGTGATAGTTTTTTCCCACCTCGGTATTTTATTTAAAAACATATGCACGAAAGTTGTAGTGATCTTTGTCATTATATTCCTCAGGCCGCTTCTGTCTTGTAACTTTATTTATGGCAATTAATATTGGAGTAATGATATCACATCAAAAAAAGTGATGTTGTGTATTTCCTTTCTTGTAGTGCAGGTGAAAGTGGACATACAACAATAAACAACTAACTATCCATGTACCCAACATTACAGTAAGATAGGGTAAACCATAGCTTATCTAACCTACAACACATCAAGTGAAACTGAACTAAGAAGTGAAGTGAAGTCTGCTAAAAAAACAGAACTAAGAAGTGTAGCCGAAAAGAAACGACAGTTCAAAACCATGGCCAAACAAAACATACGATGATCATATATTCTCTGCTTAAATGAAATGCCCTAGAAGCTAACAGAGTGAAAATGGTACACGTAATCGCACTTTTGGTTTGATGCCAGATGACACAACAGCGGGGTTGGTGTCCAACTGTTCTTCAACAATGGCGTCACTGTTGAGTAATTGTAAAAACATGAATACATGTTTGGCAGCGACCAAAAATTTAATTCCCAGTGGTTGTTTCACTCTTTGTTCATATCAGACCTGGAAGATGATAATCTTGGACTTTCAGTATACATAGTTGTAGAACAAAGTTGTTCGTTCACCTATACAAATGAGCATACAGAGGTCGGTAAGATTAGCATTGGGTACACAAAAAATGTGTCCTAAAGAGATCGTAATGAAAAACTAACAGTTATTTAGGTCTTGATTATGCTCAGTTCCTGTACTTGCGTCCCACGATGCAGATTAACACTTTGTTCTAAACAGATCTTCCATCTTTTTCGACCCCTTCTTACTTTTCTGAAATCGAAAAAACCATCCACAAAAATTACAAATGATAGATACCTAATACATTAATAATACAAACGAACTGGCAATGACGGGAAATATCACACATGTACCACGATAACAGGACGTGAGGATTTTAGTCGCAAACACATGTGGTGTCCCTATCGTATATCATCCATTAGGGTGGATGTTTTGTTCAAAACAGAAATCTCAAAAACGTCATCAGACACTGTTTGATCTAAATATCTCATTACAAAACTCACTACCATACGAATTCAATACATGTTTGATCTACGTTGTGTTTAAAGGTGATGAGTGATGAAAAAAAAAATTACCCAAAACAGTAGAAAACACTAACCTGATTACTCTGAATTCACATTAAATCTTGCATGAGTAGCACCATAATTGTCCAATAGCCCCTGTGATTCCTGCCTTCAAAGTTAATTTACCACATGAGAAATAATGCAACCTGCTTCCGTCGTGCATCCTTAATCCGCACAACCACAGACAACGTAATCGATGAATGTTTAAAGGCAAAAAGAAGGTTACATGAGATGGGAAATCAAACTAAACTACGCCAATTAAAAAAGCCTCAGGCTGCTGCAGATGATAATAGGGGGTGCATCAACATTAAACAACAGGCTTTGCAGTTTCACGGAATAAAAGTTTTCATTGCGAAACCAAACGTGCACTGAAGCAACAAAACATCCGGTGAAATTGTACTGAACAATGCATCTAAAAACAAAAGGATTTTAAAACCATGGAAAACCAAAGACATAGAGTTATCATATGTTCTTCGCAAAGAACTAAATGGCATTCAATGATATGAATCTGAAAACTGTTTGATTAATCCAGCTTCTGCCTTTTGATCCCAAATGACACATCCGCTGAGCTGGTGTCCAACTGTTCATCATCACCAACGTCACTGTTGAAGAATTACAAAAAGTGAGAAAACATATATGAAAGCAAGGCAATATAAAATTAAATACATTAAACTTTATCTTACAGCTAAGTTGATCTGGACGTTGATGATTTTGAACTTTCCATATCCTCACAGTCCTTACCCTTCTCAAACATCAAAGCAGGCTCACCATCATTGCCAGCAACATTATTGTTTGCCCTTTACGCATACATACATCCAGACAACCGAAAGTTAAATAGTGTAAAAGTAAAATGTGTGGAAAATATAGTGCAATGAAACACATACAGGGGAATGAGACTTGGTTTAGTCTCCACAACAACAGTATCTGCAACGGTAGAGTTCAGATTTCCAGACACCACAACTTTTGTGTTTGGTTGTGGGTTTTGCTCAATTCCATCATGCCCATCCTTGGACGTAGAGAATTCCTACGAATACAACACGTGCATATTAGTCAACGGTGGTTGTGGCCTTGTACATTTATCAATGTCATGAAAAACCTTGTCACCTCTTTGTTCGGTGGGTTTTCAGTACAAACCTATTAATCAACAAAATGCACTCGACAATGTGGATAAACAAACATTGTGTGTACAGTACAAAGAGGTGTTCATAAGTGTGTGTTTATGACTTCCCGTTACCCCCTGAGTGGAAACGTGATTAAACAAACGTACCCATTAGGAAACACAGTAATTGACAGTTAATCAAAACCAAATCAACATTGAACCTGGTAATAGAAATTCGGGGACAAACCAATTCCAGCCATACATAAGATTACAGAAAAGTTGGGTATTAGAAGCTTAAAAATACCTTTGAATCTGACAAAAAAAATTTGGTGCCAATGTACTTCCCTTTGACATTCACATCATCCCACCGACGACCAACCATTGCAACCACTGTCTGAACGGAGTTAGCATCCAAACCAGAGAAATCAGGACATCGGAAGAAGCATCAATGGCACGATGCGAAGTGGAAGACTAATTGGCCCTAGCCCATTTTGCTTTGCTACTCCGAAGCGCGTTGACGGCATCAGAGAGATGGAGAGGAGAATTGGCACATTGGAACGCGGGGGAAGCAGGAGAACAGGCGCAAATGGTAAATGTGGTGCAAAAACAATGGAAAGACGTAGAAGATAGTGGCGATGGATAAAGGTATTTATGCAGATTGAAAACCCCAAGCAAAAAGGGTAACGGGAAGTCATAAACAGGTGGGGAAGATGAAAGGATAAGAGCAAGAGAAAGGATGCGAGAAGCCATTCAGCGGCTGGAAGAATCGAAAGAGAGGCGATGTGGAAAATTGAATAGGGCACGTAAATGTATCATCAATTACCAGACCTAAATAAATGGGGAAGAAGAAGAGCGGCGAAGAACATCCGAAACAGTCGACTACGTGTATATCTAATATAGCCCATTAACACTAATAGGCTCGGTTTTAAATTAATGAGCCCGGTACAATTTGCCTTTACTTTATCAGACAAATTCACTTTCTCGAGTGCACGGAATTGGAGCTCTGACGGATAATCCCGCACACAGCTGATTCGAGGTCCTGCACCTGATGTCCATTTACAAGAAAGCTGCTTGCCCAATTGATATAACTTCATTTCCTTGTGGGAATTGATTCTTTTTAGAATTGATTCTTCTGCAACTTCTTCATCATCCTCGTTTCTTTCGTTTTCATCATCAGAGGCGTCAAGTTGATGTGATTCTGAATTGTCAGTGCTGAAATCTAATTCATGTGTTTTGGGTATCAGGAGATGTGTCAGCTGTGTGCTTTGGATGATTTTAGGGTGCTCTTTCTCTTGCAATGTCAATGCTTCTTGTTCTTCAGTAAATAACTTGATGTTTGATTCTTGTTTCTTTTGATAATTATTTGGAGCCTCGGTCAATGGCGATTTCAAGCTGGCCATTAAGCCTTCTCATTGGCATTGAACCATGTCTTGGTGCACGATTGAGTCGGATCCTGTTTCAATATGCAATTCCTACTAGTACTGTGATTTATTTGAGTGATCTTCCGTTGAGTATCATCCACTACATTCGCTAGTAATGCACAGGAGACCTCAGTTTTTGGCTGCACACCAAGTGCTTGACAAAATGCCAAAGTCATTTTTCAGTGATGAATCGTTAGTAGATTATTTTGATTGGGAAGCTCCTCCAATGCGCTTGTTATTATTGTTCTCGTTTGTTTTGTCTTTGTGAGCGTTAATGTCAGGTCCATCTCTGCTTTCTGAGGTTCGTAGTCGGAGGAAGGTCTCTAAGTTACGACTAGGTTCGTGGAATGTAGGGACGTTGACCGGCAAGTCTATCGAGCTCGTTAAAATCCTCCATTCCCGGCAATTAGATATAGCTTGTGTGCAAGAGTCTAAGTGGAAGGGAAGTGATTCTAGGGCCACTCGGGTCATTGATGGATGGAAGTTGTGGTTTTCGGGCTCTTGCGGTAGGAAGAATGGAGTCGGTATACTTCTCGGGGAGAAGTTGAGAGATCATGTGGTTGGTGTTCAACGCATTAGTGATCGGGTGATGGAAGTCAGAGTGGTGGTTGCTGGAAGTATTCTTCATGTTATTTGTGCTTATGCCCCTCATGTGGGCCTAGGGGCGGATGAGAAAAGATATTTCTGGGAGGAACTGGATAGTTTGCTCAGAAGTATTCCAAATTCAGAGAGTTTTGTGATTGGAGGTGATTTCAATGGTCATATTGGCAAGGACAGGACAGTTTATGAAGATGTTCATGGAGGCTTTGGTTACGGGGATAGAAACGCCAACGGAGTCGAGCTGTTAGAGTTTGCAGTGGCTTTTGATTGTGTGATTACAAACTCATGGTTTCGCAAACGGGACAGTCATCTTGTCACGTTTCGGAATGACACTAGTGCTACACAGATTGACTTCTTCCTTGTTAGGAGAAGAGACAAGAGTAGGTGTTGGGATTGTAAGGTTAGTCCGTTCGATGGCTTGACGACTCAGCACAACTTGCTCATCCTTGATTTAGTATTGCTCGGTAATTTAACTGTCAAGAAGACGAGAGCTCAGCCCAGAATTAAGTGGGGGCGTTTGTCAGAGTCGGTCGGGGTCCGTTTCAGAGAGAGGGTTTATGAAGAGGCAGAGAAGCATGGAGCTTGGTGTCTGGGGATCAATGCCAATTCCATGTGGGTTACCATGTCAGATTGCATTTGGCGTGTAGCACGGGAAGTGTTGGGTCAGTGGAGCGGTAGAAGTGGAAGTCGACGCAAAGGAGAGGAGTGGTGGAATGCTGATGTTCAGGCAAAGGTCAAAGCTAAACAATTGGCCTACAAGAGTGTGCGTCTTTGTACTAGCGAGGAAGACAGATTGAGTTGTCTGTCTGTTTACAGGGAGGCTAAGAGGGTAGCCAAGAGAGCAGTGGCCCAGTCGAAGGAGCAAGGTTTCGAGCACATCTACAAAGCTTTGGATGAGAAGGGGGAGAGCGTTTGTTGTACCGTTTGGCTCAGGTTAGGGAAGGCGCCCGTAAGGAGTTTGACAGAGTAAGGTGTATTAGAGCTGTAGACGGACAAATTTTGGTTGATGATGCGAAGATTAAGGATCGTTGGCGGGAATATTTCTCGGGCCTACTTAATGAAGGTTTTGAGTCGGAGGAGGGTACTCCGAGTCTCGGAAACCGAACAATTTGCACTTTTAGTAGGCGTATTTCGAGAGAGGAGGTGAAGTATGTTATCCGAGGGATGAAGAACAGACGAGTCGTTGGCTCAGATGAGATTCCTACAGAAGCTTGGAAATGCTTGGGGGTTAGAGGTTTGGACTGGCTTACTACTTTATTTAACGTCATTCTCAAAACAGCTAAAATGCCTGATGAGTGGAGATGTAGTAAGTTGGTCCCAGTTTATAAGAATAAGGGAGATGTGTAGGACTGTGGTAATTACAGGGGAATCAAACTCCTTAGTCATTCTATGAAGATCTGGGAGAAACTTATTGATTTGAGGTTAAGAAGTTTGGTCCAAGTTTCTAGTAACCAATTTGGGTTCATGCCGGGAAGGTCTTCCGTGGAAGCTATTCATGTGATGAGGCGCCTCATTGAGAGTTACAGAGAGAGGAAGAAGAGTCTACACATGGTTTTCATTGATCTAGAAAAGGCTTATGACAGTGTACCTAGGGAGCTGCTTTGGGAGTGCTTGGAAGCAAAGGGTGTGTCAGGGACGTACATTAGAATTCTGAGGGATATGTACGAGGATGCGAAGTCAAGCGTCTGCACACCGAGCGGAGACACAAATTACTTTGGGGTACGGATTGGGTTGCACCAAGGATCAGCTCTAAGTCCTTTCCTTTTCACGGTTCTGATGGACGTGCTTACAGGTGACTTGCAAGGGGAGGTCCCATGGTGCATGTTGTTCGCAGATGATATTGTGTTGGTTGACGAGTCCAAGGAGGGTGTCAGTAACAGATTGGAAGAGTGGAGAGCAACTTTAGAACCAAAGGGCCTCAGACTGAGTCGAGCCAAGACCGAGTATGTGGAATTTGATTTTGGAGTTTCGTCAGACAGGGATGTGGGGCTGTTGCTTGGAGAGTCTTCTGTGTACGTGAGAGACTCCTTTAAGTACTTAGGCTCTATCTTGCAGAGAGATGGAGGAGTGGATGAGGACATCAAGTCCAGGATTCAGATAGGTTGGCCTCATTGGAGACAGACTTCTGGAGTTTTGTGTGACAAGAAAGTCCCCCTTAGGCTGAAAGGTAAATTCTATAGGGTGATAGTTAGACCAGCGATGATCTATGGGGGTGAATGTTGGCCAGTTACTGTGGCTCTGGAGCAACAGATTATGGTAGCTGAGATGTGGATGCTACGCTGGATGTGTGGTCATACTAGATTGGATAGAGTTCGGAATGAAGTTATTCGAGGAAAAGTCGGAGTGTCTAGTATTAAAGATAAGTTGCGAGAATCTAGACTTCGATGGTTTGGACACGTTCAGAGGAGGCCACTTGGTGCACCAGTTCGCAGTTGTGAAGTTCTGGCGTTGGGGGACTACCACCGGGGTAGAGGTCATCCGCAAGGACCTCGCCGCTCTGGAGCTTTCAGTTGACGTGGCTCAAGACAGAGCTTTGTGGAGGGAAAGGATTCGAGTTACAGAAGCTTGATCTAGGATTCATGGAGTGGTGTGATAAGCGGTGTTTTACATACCGCAACTATGGATTATTAGCTAGTTTTGTATAGGATTATGTTATTTGTTTCTATGTAATCTGTATCATGGAGCTGTTCGAGAGAAGATTTAAATACGAGATTCCAAGAGATGATACGAAGCATTGGAAGCCTTGAAGCATAAGGAAGAAGCTGCTGAAGACGAAGACGAAGACTTAAGAAATCAGTAGCTACTACCTCAGACAACACAACCGCACCCGCGGGTCTCAAGCCGCACCCGCGGGTTTCACCCTCAGCCAAGGATCCGAGAAAGCACAAGCCGCGCCCTCGGGTCCCAAACCGCGCCCGTGGCCCTCTGCCATCCTGAAAATCTGGAGAAACCAAAACCGCGCCCGCGACTCTCAACCCGCGGGTGCGGTTCCTCGACAGAAGAATCAAATTAATGTCTTTGCCATTTGAAGTAATTTGTGTTCAATTCTGTAACTTTCCATACGTTTTTATCACCTTAATTTGGCTGTTACATTAGCTGATGACTATTTAGGTTGTGGATGATCACAAACTTATGAGTTGCTAAAGTTCTTTGTTTCACTTGGCGTTTGAAGCTTTTGGATTCAACAAGTTGTGAGTTTATCCTTTCCCTTTGTCTACTCTTTGATTGTCTCAACTCTCTTGTTTGTATTGTCCATGAACTAGATTTACTACTTTAGATTGATCACCTAAGTTAGTTTTATCTTATTCATATTGCTAGAGTTTGATACTTCTAGTTGAATTATCATACTTGTTGTGTAGCACAATCTATTTGCATGAACTAGTTGTCATTGTTATTAGAGAAGAGAATTGAGTACATGTCGAGTATCCGACTAGTTGTCCATGATATTGCATGTATCTATCTATTCCTGAATGCATTGCTACTTTGTTATTGAACTTTGATAGTTTCAAAGTTATAATCGAGTAAGGGTTGTTAGGACTAGTTGGACTAATAACTATTCAAGAACAGGAATTAGAATGATCACTTGAGAACTTGACATAGGGATGAAAAGGATTCTAAGATCAACTTGTTAATCTAATTGTGGATAATCGCTAAGTGGAACACTTCGCTTAATATTGTTATAACCAAGTTGACATTCGATACTTCGTATCAAAACCATAAAAAAAGCCCTTTGGTTACGTTTATTGGTTAGTCATTGTGATAACTTAAGAATTTGATAAACTGATTCTCTTGGGATTCGACCCTTGCTTGCGCACTATATTACTCAGTTTGCATGTTAGGATTACTTGACTTGGCACACGACAAATTCGCCTCGTCATGGTGTATCCTTTTACTCGGGCTTGGAGCCGTATAATCTTTTTCTCTGTTTTGACCTTTCTGTTTTCGGGTTTTAGCTCTTGTGGTATTCCCATGTATTGTTAGGTCATATCGGCTACTTCCTCCCAACCTGTTGGGGTAAGGAAATACCAATCCCGACCACCCCATACCCCGTTTTTCGGGATAAATGGGGTTTGATGTTGTTGTTGTTGTTGTGTTTATCAGACTCATGGATTTTTATATAGAGATAGATATTTCGTATGCTATACTGTTCAATTTCTCAATCATACGTACTATAATTAATAATAAATAATCTCAATTTCATTACACCTGTATTACATAATATGTACTTCCTATATTATACGGTTCAATTTCACTATATTCATATTGAACAATACGTACTTCATATACTATATGATACATCATATAATATGTATGTGGATAACTTATTTCATCTAATAATTAATTTACTTTCCTTTGAAAAAAATTATCTTTTAATTAGGGAACAAATTGATCTATAACTCATTCTATCTATAATAAGGAAAAAAAATATTTATACAAATTATGAGATGTATGTGGATAACTTATTCTATCTAATAATTAACTTACTCTCTTTTAAAAAGATTTATTTTAATTAAAGAATAAATTGATCTTTAACTCATTCAATCTTAATAGTAAAAAAGTATTTATATATATTTTTTATCTACTTTTTATATAGGAAAAGTGTCATGTAATTATACTTGTTAAAATGATAAATGAGAATGATTGTGGACCCTTGGATCAAGAGAGATCCAAGAGCCCATATGATGACACGTGGCACCCCTTGTCACCTTCGCCGGACCACCGTTGGACAACCGCCGGACCTCCGCCGGACCACCTCCGACCACCGCCGGACCACCTTTAGGCCACGCCGGAATAAAATTGTCACAAAGATGTATAAAATTGTTCACAAATATTACAAAATTATTTATTACTAAAAGTTCATCACGTTATTCATAAATGTTCATCACAATGTTGATAAATGTTCATTTGTATATACTATACTAAATATTCATCACATTGTCCTTAAAAGTTCATCAGCTGAAGGTCCATCACATTCTACTTAAATGTTCACCAATTGAATGTTCATCATATTATACTTAAATGTTCACCAACTGAATGTTCATCGCATTATATTTAAATGTTCACCAACTGAATGTTCATCAAATTATATTTGGGGGTTTTGCAGGAAACCACCCGCTATTTGTCGGAATTTGCAAGTAACCACCCGATATTAACGTATTTATTTTTAACCACCCAAATTCTATACTTTTCTTACAATTCACCACCCGTAAACATTTTCCGTTAGATATTCTGTTAAAACTTGTGAAATTACACTTTTACCCCTCCATTTTTACATAAAATAACAAGTTTGAAAGTTATGGGGCAATTTTTGTAATTTCCTTAAAACGGATTGAAAACCTAGTTCATCTTCTTCTTCCCCAAATCTCAATCTCCACCTCCACCTCCATCTCTGAAACCTGTCCGTAAATTTCATCACCGAATAAGAAGCCTTTCAGATTATATAAAGTTTAAGACACTTTTATAAGAACTCCATTAAAGACACTTTACCTTGAAGTAGATGACTATTTTTGATTTCTCTGAAGTGCACACAGATTTTCTTTACCTTCTGTTTTGTAAAGGATGCACTTCATTACCTATGTATTTATATAGGCAGTGGAAAACGAAATTGTATATTAGGGTTTAGGAATAGCTGCATTTAATGCAGAATGTTATAATTTTAAGCATGGTAATGATATCTATGGGATAACTTAAACATAGAAAATATGACATATATTGTTTTATTTAAATTTCCGAATAACATAATGTTTTATATCTTTCCTTTTAGTTTTCCCTTATTACTATATTATGTGCACATAATAGGAATTTTAAATTTATTATTTTAAATGATATGAATCTCTCAGAACCAATATGTGCAACCAAATTTATGTGTTGTATTTAATTTCCAAACATAATAAATTTATGCACCATAAATTTATGCAATAGTGTTAAGAAGACAATAAGCAACTGTATTGTTTAAATATCTTCATGCACAATAAGTGGTTCAAAAGGCATAATGAGATATTTCCTGATGTAGAACTTTTTCCATTTAAAAATTAGCTTCTCCTTATTTTATATGGATTGTCTGTATTTATATTTTAATTAACCTAATGTTAAACTGTTTATTTCAAATTTAAATTGGAACAAAAAATAACAGCCCATGGATAGGCTGCTCCCATATGGTTAGGTTTGGTTAACTGTGTTATATGTCTGAACAATGAGAATACGTTTTTTCACATTCATGGATACCTAATTTTTTTGCTTATTTTGGCTGGCCCATTTACAGCCCATTTGAATTAGGATTTCGTATGTGTTGTTTGTCCTAATTGTTTTTTACTATGCATTTTATAGCCAATAAATGTTGAAATGCTGGGGAAGTTTGCAAGAGGTGAAAAAAGAAAGCCTGAAGGGGGAGCACGTATCCTTCAACATAACCAAGTAAGTTTACCGATGACTATAATTATATTGGCATATTATTTTAAGAAAAACTGAAAAAGAGTTCCTATTTATTATATAATCTATTAGTATATATATCACAAATTGTATAAAATTCTCTATGACTTACCCAACAACACTTTTCTATACAAATTGTGAAGCTTCTTTATAAAAAAATTGTTACTGATACCTGAATTGCAAACCTAGGTATTGGGAAAGTGACCAATCTTTTCAACTTTTAGGAAAATTTCAGCCGATAATTTCGAAGCCTCTAATAAAAGCTGAACAATCTTCTCAACTTTTAGCCCTTCTATTTCTTTTAAACTGTAAGAAAGAATCAAAGAATATAGTTTAGTTCTAATATTTTTTTGCATATCAATATCAAATAGTAGCAGTTTTTAATATATAAAAGGATTAAACTGTATGCAAAAAACAGATCTGTATAACCATTTTACAGATTTTGTTAAAATTCATAAACTACAGAATATTTCTGCAGTTTATGTTAAAACTGTAGATCTGCACTATATTAATCCAAAACCATACCTGATATCCATTAACTTCAACGGTACCCTTTTTCCATCAGGTTTTTTAGCAGACCAATTAACTATATCTCCAATTCCAGCCAACAACCCAATAAGATCTGAAGCGATTAAGAAAAACAACAACAAATCAGTTAGGTATGAGAATAAGTGAAGCAAAAATGTGTTGATTTAGTTTATAATACTAACCATAATGAGTATTCTCCTGTAGTGAATTATCATACACTCTCAAAATCTGTGAATTGAAAGCCATGAGTAGGAATATCTTCAGTCATGCAGGGCTTTAGAACTTGCCTTCAGAACTTTTTTGCATATTAGATCAATTACGTTTCTGCATTAAATTTCTGCATAATCACTTCTATTCTAACATGTATGCTCCCAACTGTTATGTAGAAAATGAAACCTAATCTTTCTGCAAAAAATAAAAAATAAGTTATTATCAATACCTTGTATCTATAAACTTCATGATTAGCTTTTCTCCATCGGTTTTTTAGAGATCCATCCACTTTTGTAACAACTTTGAACATCCTAATGCATCAAACCTTCAAGATCTTAGATCTGGGAAAAAGAGTGTTGTAGGGGAAGACTGAATAATCGATTTGTGATTTGTGAATGAAAGAATATGTTCTTTTTATAATGAAAACAACAATTATAATTTTGGTTAAGAATAAATAATAGAATCGTGATCTTTTGTATTGGTGAAACTAAATATTTACCAAGCACCTTTGGCTTGTATAGCCGTGATATTTCATTTAATAGTATTTAGTAATGAAGATATGCTGGCAAGAAAAATATTAGGTTGTCTGGCAAAGAAGATTGTGCAAAGAAAAATTTCTTACCCGATATTTCCTTTCTTTATTTACAGATATTGTTACAGATTTGCTTCCAGTACAACTTTTGCACATTTTTTTAAAGGTATTTTCAGATTTGCTTCGAGATTTAGGGTTCTTTTTTTAATTATGTAGAAATTATTGTAATAATGTCTTCATCTTTTAGGGTTTCATGTTTGTGTAATTTCATATCAGGTCTTTAGCTAGTTAATATGTAATAATGTCTTCATTTTTCATGTGTTTTTTTTTTTTTTTGCATTACAGGTTTAAAGCACTTTCTGTTTTAGTTCATATCATCAATTGGTTATGGGCGTTTTTTGTATTACATGTTTAAAATTATGGGCGTTTTTTAAAACTAATTAGGGCAACTGTTTTCAGCCTTTTAGGTCAATTGGATTGTAGAATGAATTACCAAAAAAAGTTTCACACGTTAGCAGAAACATAAATCGGTGTTATACACTTGCCAAATAGATGAAAACACACAGTTGTTTGACAAAAAAAAATTCTAAAAAAATACAGAAAAACAGCGAATCGTGTAATGACACGTGGCAGACACGTGGATATGCTGAAAAGCCTTCTTGCCACGTGGCATAGCTAAGGTGAGAGTAAGACATTCTGCTTTAGTAGTTATATAGTAGATTATTTGTTAATATGTTGTTGTTGTTATCAAATTTATTAATATTTTTAAATATAAGTATTTTTTATTTCCTTATATTTATGTTTGAAGTAGTTTTAAAACATAATATTAGAATAAGTTTGCATTGTCGTAAGAGAAGCTCACACATTAATTTAATTTGTGACTTAATCAAGTAGACTATAAATAAATATAACATAGGGATATAAGAAAGATATTTAAATACATACCCAAAAGTCTAATAGGAGGTGATTAAGAAATGAGTAATGCATTAAATTGGTACCAATTTCATTAATTTTGACAATGAACAACCAACTTTAACCAACTTTTATATAGATAAGATAAGATGTTCATTCGTCCACATCTCTCCATTAAAACTTGTATTTTACTCTACACGGGACAAAAAAATTAAATTAAATTAAAAAACCTCTTCTGCCTCGGTTTCTCAGGAGAAGCCTCCATCATCCTAGGCTTACTCTTGCCTTTGCTTCTTCCGAATAATAGACACAGATTACAGGCTTCGGCTTCATCTACAGCTTCAAACAGGTAATTTGATATTGGAATTCGAGATTTCGTCTCTCAGTTTGCAAATAATTTAGATCAGATTAGTTCCAGCAAATGCAGCTTCTTTCTCCTATATGCAAAGATTGTCATCTCATCTTCATCACAGATCGCCATCTTTTCAACTATGTTAATTCTACACTGTCTTGCTTATGCATTGTGTTGATTCAGTTTGATTTAACTGCTCATGGTTGATTGATTCTACTAAGGATGTTTATTGCTGTAATTTTTCTGCAAATAGGACTGCTCACTGGTTCTGATTTGGGTGCACTTGTAAAGGTTTTATTTCTAAAATGGAAAATTGGGTTATGGACATTGTTAGTTGGGTACAAGTATAACCATATAAAGTTTGTATTTTCAATGTCTAGGTACTGAGATCTCAAGTGGGGAAATGAACCCTTATTATGTTGGGATTCTTGTTCCTACTGTCATATATACTCTTCTAGTTCGGAATAACAAGCCTCAAAAAAAAAGAGGAGTGCCCGTTGATGTCGGAGGAGAACCGAGTTATGCTATTAGGAATCACGGTTTTCCTTCTCCTATCGAATCAGCATGGGAGGAAATCTCAACTCTTGCTGAGCTCATTGAGTGGTCATGCAAACAGCATAAAGACGAGCCGTTTCTTGGGACCAGGAAATTGATTGCTAAGGAGACTGAATCCACAGAGGATGGACGTAATATGGAGAAACTGCATCTTGGAGAATATGAGTGGCTAACTTATGGAAAAGCATTTCAAGATATATGTGATTTTTCTTCTGGATTAGTAGAACTTGGGCATTCGAGAAATGAGCGTGCTGCAATCTTTGCTGATACTAGAGAAGAGTGGTTTATTGCACTGCACGTAAGTATGAAATATGTTCTATTCCCATTTGTACTCTTTAAGACTAACCTTGAAGAATATTGTTATGAGCTCAATCCTTTATGTTAACATTTTCCTCCATACTTGCATAGGCTTGCTTCAGGCGCAATATCACTGTAGTAACTATCTATGCATCTCTCGGAGAGGAAGCTCTATGCCATTCTTTGAATGAGGTCAATCATCTAAAATGATGCTTTCTTTGGTTTACTTGAATTGTTTATTGTGCTACAAAATCTTGATTACATTATTTTAAGGCATGATTTACTATGTTTTATAGACGGAGGTCACAACTGTCATCTGTGGACAAAAGGAATTGCAAAAACTTGTGGACGTAAGTGGACAGCTTGATACTGTGAAGCGAATAATATGTATGGATGATGAGTTTTCTTCTAAGGTCTCTTTGATAGAGGGAAAATGGACGGTCTCTTCATTTTCTGATGTGAAACGGTCAGGAGGAGAGAATTTTGTTGATGCTGACATGCCACTGTCAGCCGATACTGCTGTGATTATGTATACAAGTGGGAGTACTGGCTTGCCTAAGGTGAGGAAAATTTGGGTTTTTAGTCAATGTCAATCAATTTCTTATTTTACTGGATTTGATGAACCATTTCTTCACTATCATCCCTACTCCTTACTTCCTTAGTAAGTTAGTAGTGTTCATTATATCCACCTTTTTTATTATGTTGAATTAGCATAATTTGAATGTAGCGAATATGTTAGAAAAATGTTTATTCCGTGTTAGAATTTTTTTTGAATCAATAATCAGTCTATGTCAGTTGGCTCTACTTATATGGACTACATAGTATCTTCAATGATATGGGCTTTGATGAGCACAATGTTGCACCATATGTTTCTCCAGAGCAAATTTTCTCTTCTGTATGACGCATGTATTCCCTGATTTTATACAAACTTTAAAGAGTCTATCGTTTCAGTAAAGAATCAGTTTATCACGAGATTTTCGTAAACTTGTCTCTAAAGTTTTTACTATCTCAGTGGCCGGAGGTTATTTTCATACCCTTTGAACTTTCTGTTAGATCATTGAATCATTATTTAAATATTTTATTCTGTTTATTTTTCAGTTAGTAACTTTTCTAGTGTGCCACTGTTAGTTGATTCCTTTCTTATTCGGTGATGAAATTTACGGACCATCTGACATTAATCTCACTTCTCTTCTTTTGTTACAACTTTCATAGGGTGTGATGATGACACATGGAAATGTGCTGGCTACTGTTTCTGCTGTTATGACCCTCGTTCCTGGACTCAGTTTTAAAGACGTATATTTGGCATACTTACCATTAGCTCATATCCTTGAATTGGCCGCAGAGGTACATATTTCGTTTACCTTGAGGCTAATTTGAGAGATTAAGTGAGGATTTTTTAGGCATCTTCACATCCTTATTAACCATGGACTTGTTTTTAATACTGCAGAATATAATGGCTTCTATGGGAGGTAGAATAGGATATGGTTCTCCATTAACCTTAACAGACGCATCAAACAAGATCAAATGGGGTACAAAGGGAGACACCTCTGCTTTGCAACCTACATTGTTAACTGCTGTTCCCGCAATTTTGGACCGTGTTCGAGATGGTGTGCGGAAAAAGGTTTGTCACTTACTATTTGTCGAATTGTCCACTTTTAGCTTCCACTTATCATTGTTGCATACGTAAAGATTAAATCTTAGGGATTTTTTTTTATCACTGGACCACTTTTTTACTGTATACGTTTCATAATAGTTTGAATTAACCATCTCTTCATATATCATTCCTCTTAGAATTCTTAATTGAATTTAAAAGTGATGAATTTCAATTTCAAGATAAGTCAATAACTTGTCGTTCAACTGCTCCGATTCAGGTTGATGCAAAAGGTGGATTCTCCAAGAAGCTATTTGAACTAGCATATTCCCGCCGTTTGTCGGCAATGAATGGAAGTTGGTTTGGTGCATGGGGTCTAGAAAAGCATTTGTGGAATCTTCTGGTGTTTAGTAAGGTTCGAGCTGTTCTAGGTGGTCATATTCGATTTATGTTATCTGGAGGCGCTCCCCTTTCTGGCGATACCCAAAGATTCATCAATATCTGTATCGGGTTAGTATACTGATGCATGATATTGCTCGCTTTAATAATATTTGGTGTCTGTAAATTTAAAAGAATAACGCTTTGAGTTACAACTCCAGTGCTCCAATAGGTCAAGGTTATGGCCTTACTGAGACTTGTGCTGGCGGTACATTTACCGAATTTGACGACACATCTGTTGGCCGTGTTGGTGCTCCACTTCCTTGCTCGTTTACTAAGGTTAATACTAAAACACAAGAAACCATTCATATCATAATTCATGTGTTAATCCTTGTATATAAATATTGACTCTTTTTTTTTTACTTTTTCAGTTGATAGACTGGCCCGAGGGTGGGTATCTAATAAGTGACGAACCAATGCCTAGAGGAGAAATAGTCATCGGTGGTCCAAACGTCACGCTTGGATATTTCAAGAACGAAGATAAAACCAATGAAGTATACAAGGTGGCTCTTCTCTCTGACCCCTATTGATTTAATACAACATGAATGCTACCAACAACTAATGCAATATCATTCCTAAAAATGTCAAAGGTTGATGAAAAGGGTATGAGATGGTTCTACACCGGTGACATAGGACAATTTCACTCCGATGGTTGCCTTGAGATAATTGATCGGAAGAAAGATATCGTCAAACTCCAACATGGCGAATATGTGTCTCTTGGAAAGGTTAATTTAACATAATTTTTATATTTTGTTCATCCATAATTCATGAATTCTTAAAAATAAAATATTTTCCACAGGTTGAAGCCGTCCTCATTTCAAGCCCATACGTTGACAACATCATGGTTCACGCCGATCCCTTCAACAACTATTGTGTAGCCCTCGTTGTCGCTGCACAACAAGCCTTGGAAAATTGGGCTAATGAACGCGGTATTAGCTTCACTGACTTTTCAGACCTTTGCAGCAATCCAGAATCAGTCAAGGAAGTGCTTCAATCACTTGCAAATGTAAGCATTCCCAATTTTGAAACTCATTGAAACTACAATCTCCTAAAGGACGATACTAAGAGTTGGTTGTTGCGTTTATTGATCTTCTAGGTTGGAAAGAAGGCGCGCTTGCAGAGATTCGAGATCCCTGCAAAGATCAAATTGATTTGGGAAGGATGGACTCCTGAATCTGGGTTGGTAACAGCAGCACTGAAGTTGAAGAGAGATGTTATCAGAAAGGCTTTTGCTGAAGAACTCAAGGAGTTATATGCAGCTTCATCATGAATGTTTACTCTTCTTTAAGAATTGGGAATTGAACTATACTTGTGAGATAGAAGGCAGATGGGTATTATGTTGAACATTTTTTTTAAGATAGACTAATAATTTATTCAACACTTGTTTCAATCAAGTCTACATATTCATTTCTTATAAAAAAAACATTATCAACAAATTTGCATTGATAGTCTTGTCCTTTTTTCTTTTTTTTTGAGCAAACAGAGCTTAAATAAAATAATCCTTTCAAAAACAAAGAAGCTTAAATAAATAAAAATCCGTAATACAACATTGGTCAGCATAGCCTTAGTCTTTAACTAGTGTAGTGACCCGTGCCATGCACGCGAAATTTTATATTATTCGTATGACAATTGTATATCTTTTTAATCGAGTTCGTCAAAAAATTAAGATTAATTTTTTTCTTGTAAAGACTATTTATAAAAATAAATTTTATTTCATGAAGGTTATGTACGTAGCTTGACTTAATTTGTATTATCGAAAATAATCCTAATTTTATCGTAAGAATATATATTAACCTTCAACATTATATTTATTCTCAATAAAATAGCTTGTATATTTTTTGTTGAAAGGAATGATAATTTTTTAAGATTTATTTGTTAATATAATTATTCAATTTATTAATAATTGAAATAAAAAATAAAAAATAATAATTGTGTAACAAACTAAGCATAAAATCACTCTGAAAGCTCTAAAAGACTCAGCTTTAATATATAAGATAGATTTTTTTCTTGTAAAGACTATTTATAAAAATAAATTTTATTTCATGAAGGTTATGTACGTAGCTTGACTTAATTTGTATTATCGAAAATAATCCTAATTTTATCGTAAGAATATATATTAACCTTCAACATTATATTTATTCTCAATAAAATAGCTTGTATATTTGTTGTTGAAAGGAATGATATTTTTTTAAGATTTATTTGTTAATATAATTATTCAATTTATTAATAATTGAAATAAAAAATAAAAAATAATAATTGTATACCAAACTAAGCTTAAAATCACTCTGAGAGCTCTAAAAGACTCAGCTTTAATATATAAGATAGATTCAGTACAATACAAGATAATATATTTAGGTGTCTAATTATTTTTGGTTGATGGTGTCTATCACCTTAAATTTGTTTTATCTTAAAGTAAACATATCAATCTCAAAGTGTTTATCTTATCTATAAAAAGACTAGATTTTATAAATACTACTCCCTCCGTCCCCTTATATAGTTCTTGTTTCATATTTTCGCACTATTCACGCTTCAATACATTTTATGGTATAACTTCTATGATATAAGAACAAATATAGTCATGTGAGGTCTTATTTGATTCGTCTCGATGATTACTTTAATATATCAAAATTTGATATTTTTTATTAACATATAGTTAGAGATATTGACGATACAAAACGTGTCTCAGCAAATGTGCAAAAAGAAACAGAAACATTATTATGGGAAGGAGGGAGTATATTCCTTAGGTTAGAAAAAAACAGACCAGTTAGTTACACACATATAATGGATAGTAACCAAGATTAGCATAATCTGACAATTTTGCCCCTCTTTGACGCCTGCAGTACTCCTTCTACAGTCAGAAACCCTAACCCCCAAATCTCAAATCTAATTCTATCTCTAACCTCCACACCAATCTGGGAAAAAATTCAGAGAAGCGCAATATCGAAAACTGGATTCAAACCAAACGGATCCTGAATTAGATATCAATTGAACTGTTTTCAGGCGTCCGCATCGCTGCAAACTTGCATGAACAAAGGCGCCAACTTTACTCCCAGGTTTGATCCCCACACTATTTCTGGATTCAGATTATCAATTATTTGCAATCATCTAGTTCGGAACAATCTTTTCCAATTATTTCAATTTAGGTTTAGAGATTTGATTTTGCTTTGTTGGGAATACATAGATCCACTGTCAGCATAATTTAATCCAGATTCATTGTCTTAATTACTCTTTGCTGCTCTAATTGTGTAGTTGCTAATGGAGCTAAGATGTGTGCAATGTGGAAATCTCATGGAGAAGCTTTATGTCCAATATTCACCAGGAAACATCCGTCTGATAAAATGCTCTCACTGCAGATCAGTTGCAGACGAATACATCGAATGTGAGTTCATGATCATACTCATTGATTTGATTCTCCACAAACCCAAAGCTTATAGGCATCTCCTCTTCAACACCCACAATCAGAAAACCGTCAATCCCGATTCCTTCTTGCTCAAAGCATCTGCTTTATTCCTTCTTTTAGATGCCTATAAGTTATTGATAACATCCGGGACCGATTCTCAACACGGGTCGTCATATTCCTCCAAACTCTACTTCGATGTTTCTTTATGCACCCTATTCGGGAATTTGGCATTTGTGTGTTGCTTAATGATTCTCTCGAGGAAGTTCCTGAGATTCGTTGATGGGTATTCCGGGTACAAAAAAATATTGCTTGCTGTGGTTGTTTCGAGTTATTTGAAGCTATTTATGATGGCAATGGCGATTTGGGAGTTCCCGTCTTCTGTGGCTTATATTATTGATTTGATTGTTATGTCGTCGAATTTGGTGGCTTTGGATGTTATCACTGAATCATCTATCAGGAGATGCATGGGAGTTTGCTTTGGTGCTCATGGAGTGAAACTTTTGGTCACTTGGATGCTGAAGTTGCTCATGAATCATTCTCTTGGTGCTTATTTAATTTCATGACCTTACTGTATTTGTTTGTTTTTCATATCATCTTTTGGATTCAAGGCAGCAAATTGAATTTTCTTTCCTGATGTAGCTACCTGTTGTTGGTCTTATTTATGATTCATAATACCTATAATTAGTTATGTTCTGCATTTGGATTTGTATAAAGATTAGTAATTTTGCACTTTGCATTATTTAATTTAGATAGTTTTTCTGTTTTTGTTGGAATTAACTATAAAGATAAAGTCTCATTCTCTTATTGTTGACCTGTTGTTGCTTTGGTTCTGCATTATCAACCTTAGCAGATGAGTAGTGTAGTATCCATCTTCTTGGGTTGAGATAGATTTTATTCAGCTAATTTTTTCTTTATTGAGTTGCGAATATTTACTTTTCAACCTTTTTAAGATGAGTAGAATATTATATAAAAAGTAATTTATGTCTTTTCTGAAAATTAAATTACTCAATACATTAAGGAGTTATTCTATGGGTAAAACAAGAAAGTAAAAAGGGAAAAGAATAAGGTAAAGACAAAGGTACTTGGTCCTAGCATGGTCTACTTACATTAAAGCCCGGCGCCCCCTATCTGGACGCCATTTTTCTGCTATTTGGACGCGGTTTTGCACGGCTACATTAGCCGATCAACTATTGCACGTCTAACTTAAGCGAGCAAGGGTAAAACCGTCAGAATTGGAAAATATTCTCAAATCTTGAACGCCTATATTAGCCGTGGTATCCGAAAATGATTTTTGAAACAAAAAGATAAATGTTATTGGGAAAATATTAAAAAAATAGAAATATCGTAGCACGGATAATATAGCCGAGTAAAATGAGACAATTGTGGAAGAAAATTGCAGGCCTCTGTATGTGGGCCTGACCCATATAATGCGCAAAACATAAGCGTGCAATTAGAGCGCTTAGGTTAAGCGGGCAATTCGAGCTGTTGTTTTAGGTCTTCTTCCCCGCTCATTCCCAGTCGCGTGTACTGAACTTCTTCCAATTTCCGATTTCGGGCAATTCGAGTTGTTGTTTCCGATTTCCGGTCGTTTTTCTTCCAATCTCCGTCCACATTTCAGGCGCTTCATTTCCTTCCGGTTTTCCGTCCACAATTCATGAAATAATGGAGTCCGGTGGAGGGGAAATTCTGGTGACTGCTATGTCGGGTGGAGCTCATGGCGGTGGAGAGGAGTTGGGTTTGCAGGTGGAGATTACAGAGGATGGTTTTAGGGTGGGGGAAGTTAGGGTAGAGGTGGCCCCTGATTCTGCTGGTGTCGGGATGGTGGCCGAATCAGGACAGGCGGATGGGATTTCGGAGTCGATCGGGACATCGTCGGAACCAGCAGGCGAACGTGAAGGTGCAGGTATGTTAATGGTTGATTTGATATTCTTGTATCTGAGAAATGAATGAAAATTGTGGGTTACAAGTGATGTGTTACAAGTGCTGATGTTCAATGTATAATATGTACCATATATGTATAATAATGATACAAAGGAATTGCGTATTGTGTGTAAATGTTCAGTATATGTAGATATCTGTTTTGTTTTTATTACACAACAAGATATATGTTTGCAAATTTGCTTGTTGGCCACTATTTGTTTCCTATTTTCATTCAAAATATATGTAGTACTGTATATAGTTACAAAATGCAGAATGATTTATGCAAGAACTCTATTTCTGGTTTAGATCAAGAGTCATATATGGAATGGAAACTTGACAAATCTTCCCCTCTTATTTTCATCCCAAATTTGACAACATGTTCTCTAACTAGTTTTAATAGAGAATGAATGGAAATTGTTTGGTCTGGATGTAAATTGAATAGATTTGGGTTATTTCGATGGTGTAGGGCTTTCTTCGACAATGGTGTTAACAGAGGCTACAGATCAATTGCAATTTGTTGGTGGCGCTAGAAAACGGGCAACCCGATCGACTATCGCTCAGGACGTGAATGCCGACGTGACTCCATCACCCGTAGGCATCTTCCAGGTATGTAATCTGAATTCGCTTTAAAGATTATAATAAGTTCTAATCGAATAGATTTACTAATGATATAAAAAAACCCGTCTTAATTACATATAATGTCTTTATAGAATATTAGATTATAATAAGTTCTATTTGTTTTGTTTTACATTATTGGATATTATGATATGTTATAAAATTAGAATATTAGAATTTATTAGAAATTCTAAATCCCTAAATTATGATATTATGATATGTTTTGTTTTGCATTATTGGATATTATGATATGTTATAAAAGGAATATCGAAAAAAACGAATAATACAAATCAGAAGTAATATTTTTATAACAATAAATAAAATTAATAATTTAGGCGGTACGAAACGTTGTGGGAGACTCTGCTGGGTTTACTTTTCCAGCTCCTGTAGCAGAAAGGCGTCCTCCGGTTGTAACGGTCATTAGCGATAACGATCGCACGAGATCCACTTCAGTAGGAGCACAAATAGAGGCAGCTGCATAGACACCAGTTATTGAGCCGACCACTGCACAAACGTCAAATTCGGAGCCAGCGGCTACTAGGCATACACCGGATAGAGCTCCTCCTCGGAGAGGCGTTTCAGCTGCTGTACGTAGTAGGGTTGCAGCTAATGCACGTAGTACACCTGCAAATAATGCAGATAGTACACCTGCAGCTACTTTACAAGCAGATTTGTTTGGGGAAGATCAGGGCCAGGGTGACAACATGCCGGACGTCTCGTCTGGTGATGAGATGGACGTTGACGTTGACGTGGAGGCGGAGTTGCAACGTGAAGATGCAACTCCTATACAGGGACGATTCGCTGTACAGTATACTCCGATCGTACGTGTTGATCAGATCGCACAGACACAGGATGATCCGGTTTTAGAGACACATGATTTGGCGATGGATGACAGTATGCCATCACCGTCCACTTATATTTGTGATGAGCGCCCCTCACCTGTTTCGACACCTCCCCATTCACCTCATCGAGTAGCGACACCTCCCCATTCACCTCTTCGACATCCGACCGATGGTGTCCCCCCTCCTCCACCTCCAGCAGATGATGCAGTTTTTTCGGGACCTAGTACATGGTACCCAGACGGAGGTCCTCGCTATGGTCTCATCCTTACCTCATATCAGACACACATTGCCAGAGCTATATGGGACGACACCCCTCGAGATGTCCCTCCTCTTGATATTCAGCCTCTACTCCCTCCTCTTCCTGTTCGCAGATATAGGAGAACTCGAGCTCAGATGGAAGCTGATGAGGCTGCTGCTCAGGCTGCTGCTGAAGTTGTTGCTCAGCTTGCTGTTGAGGTTGTTGGTGCTCCTGTTGAGGCTCCTCCTGCTGCACCTCCAGATTTGGTAAATGAGCCCCATGATTTTACTAAAGATAAAGTTTTATTTTTATTTTTCATAACTAAATAAATTTTGTGATTTTGCAGACGCGTAAGGTTCTTAAGATCTACACACATGCTGGCTACACCAGTCCGTACTAGCGGTATATTAGACACGAGCCTGGTTCATGGTTCGAGATAGCACAGCGTAGTGCTCTTACGCATCTTCGAATTCTAGGCATGGGAGCAGTTGATTGTGTATTGATTTCAGCCTTTGCAGAGAGATGGTACCCCGAAACTAACTCATTCCATTTTCCATGGGGCGAGATGACCATTACCCTTCACGATGTTCTCGAGATTCTAAGTCTACCTATAGACGGGAGGAGTTGTACTTTACCACCGAGTGTGACTGAAAATAGGGTGAGAGATACGATAGCTACAGTGCTTGAGGTGGATAGGAAAAGAGTGAACAACTGGATTACGGGAGGCGGTATTCCTATGAAGTTAGTTGCAGATGCAATGGAGGCGATGATGAAAGCAGAGCAGAGGGACGAGGAGTTGGTCGCGTCATTGTATTTGTGGTATCTTCTCGCCACGACAGTGTTGGTGGACAAGTCGACCAACAAGCTCAAGCACTGGATACTAGGTCTTGTTTTGGATCACTCGTGTACAGACAATATCGCTTGGGGAGCTGGCGTCTTGACGCACCTGTATCGGAACTTAGGACAGGCGTCTCGACGAAATGCGATGACCATGGCTAGCTGTGGAATATTGTTGAGGGTAAGTCAATGTAGTTTGATTATTTAATTTAAAAGAAACGCTATTAGTTTCTTTTTTAATTTGTGTTGTTTGTTCGTATTCTACAGTCATGGATATGGGCTTATTTTCCCCATTTCCGTGGACACTACATCATGGACCCTGCTGCCCAGCTTTCTAATGCTAGAGCTATTAGGGATGGACAAGAGGTCCCACAAGGCAAGAATGCCGAGCGTTTGATCTGCATACGCCGCTTGCTTGACAAGATTAGATACGAGGAGGTAAAATGTTTTGTTCACTATTTCATTTTCATTTGTAATTACATTATCCATCTCATAACTTCTTTCTTTTTGTATCACAGATTCAGTGGTTCCCTTTTGCTAGGGTCGACTTCCGTAGACCGGAGTATGCATCATCTCTTTTCAGAGGCATCTTACGTCTCATGCCTATTCAGGAGCCGTACCACCCGGACCATTGTCTTCGACAATTCGGCCATGTACAAATGATCCCAGAGGATCTAACACTACATCCTAGCAGGGTGACTCGGTTGAACAACCTCAGCCACTACAACGTGGAATTTGCAGAGTCGATGTTAGGGGCGTGGGATGAAGTGCCTAGGCCGTTGTTTCAGATTCAGCAGCCGAGAGCCTCCTACTTCTGGGCAGTTACCGAGGACTATTTAGATTGGTTGGATGACTACTCCCATGTGTTAGTGGATCCAACATCTATTAGGCAGGATCGACCAACTGGCCCTATCCGTCCCACTCCATCTGTTGACACACTTGCGGTATGTTTAAATAGTTTATTTCTTGATTATCATTATTTTTGTTGATATATATCATCTCTAATATAATAACATTATGAATGCAGCGGAACCAGATGGTAGCGGCTGAGATTCGAGGTTATTTAGAGAGGCCGATGGATGTGGTTGTTACCCAGGAGCAGATTGATGATATGATGAGGCGTCTGCTTAATATGTTAGTAGACGAGCATATTCCGATGGCTCCTCCTCCTCCACGTGCATCTCAGAGGTTGTTTCGAGATTCTGTATTTGAGCGAGGTCAGGGTAGCGGTAGTCGGGGTGGTGGGGACAATGACGCTTCCGGTAGTCAGGGTGGTGGGGACGGTGAGGGTAGCGATGCACGACTAAGTTAGGAGTACTATCACGTGGTATTTTGGATTATCGTTTGCATTTTGTATTATCGTTTGCATTTTGGATTAGTTGTAATGAACTTCAATGACAAACAACAACACATAAGTATCTTGTATGCGTGTTTGAACTTTTGTTTTCACACAAACAACACCTACTCATCTAAACACATATATAGGAATTAGGAACTGATCTAGCTTGATAAGAAAAAAAAGAATCTATAGAAGTTCTTAATAGTGCAGCAGGTGGAACTCTCCTGTCTTGCAATATCCTTCACTTAAAACTAGGCAATATCCTTCACAAATGGATAAAACTAGGCAAACATGAAACAATTGACATTACACATTCAAAGGAAAATACATTACACATTACACATTACACATAGCGACAGTTGCTCCAATCTGAGGCATCTTTAACAAGCTTCGTACCGCACAACTGCAAATAAGGAAATAACATAAGTGAGGCAATACAATCTGAGGCAAAAACAAAACAGTACATGAAATTAGATGAGGCTTTCACTGTGTACAATACATGAAATGTAATTTCATGTATTGTGGCATATGGGCTTGCAGCATTCAACAGGAACTGAAACCAAAAGGATGAAGGAGATAGGAGGAAGAGTGCACGCCTAATTGAAGCAGAATCTCTTGAGGAAACAATTATGTTCTCAGAATCTCTAACACATTGGACTTATTTCCGAATCACTTCCCACTCGATCAACAACCCACTTGTTATCTTTTCTTTGACTCTTCATTGTCAATCCATACAGTTCAGTCATATTGCCAATTTCACCTTTCAATTTTGGCCCCAACAGACTATACTCAACCTTATCGGTATCTTGGCACATAGAAGCACTTTATGTAACTCTAGAATTTCATTACTCTATCAACTTAATTATTTTGCCCCACTTATGATTAGTAGCTCACGCCACCAACTCTTGCTTACTCTGCCACCCATTCAAGTATACTGTACCATTTATTATTTGGCTGCAGTCTCATACTTTGCTCTTCATACTTATAAACAACAGGAGACTGATAATAGCTTCTCAACATCTCAGTGGCCTTTCTTTTTAAGGCTTAAGGATTCATACAAGATCAAAAGCTTTAACATTATTTACTGGCATGTGCTTTTCTCCAGGAAAATCAATTGTTAAAATCTTGCTCATGTTCTTGAAAGTGTCTCTATCAGGACAAATTATTATGATCCTACTACCAGTTCTCATACTCTGAATGGACAAATGATGAATCCCTGTATCTTTTTCCTTAACACTTTACATCAAAATCTTAATATTCGAATCATAAATTCATATGGCAATACTTTTATGCACACTAGTGCTGTTGGGATCCATATTCTTTTTGACATTATAGTTTTTTTGCCTATTTGCTGGCCTACCTGGCATGCCTACTCCTTCTTACTCTATCTAATCTAGTTGCTATACTCTATTCTTTAAATTTTACAATAAAGCATCATGACATGCAATCTTTGAAACATGAGCAAAGTAGATATTACTGTCAATCTTAACAACAATAAAGTAATCAAGCAGTTTGACATAATCACCATTGAAGCAATTAGAAGAATTCAAAACCACAGAGGGATAACCTAATTGAAGAACTGAGCAAAATCTCATTCAAAACCACAATTCCAAAATCTCCATACTGAACTACAAGTTAAAACAACACGCAAAAAAAGAAAGAAGAAACTGAACCACCAAGAGCTTACTTCTGCGAGTTCGTTTCTTGTAGAGAATGCGGTAGCCACAGTGACAGCACTTAAATACATCACCAGGCTTAATTTCTTTCTCTTTACCACAATCTGTTCACCCAAAAAATGCAGCCCAAACTTGAATCAAAACGGGAATCAAAAAAATCTGAACAAATCCCCCTCACCACCTCCCCTCTAGGTCAAATTTCACTCCCCAATCCCTCCCCGAAAGCTCAGTTTCACTCGTAAAAGAAGGAGATTTTGACGAACTTACCTTCACAGATGTAAAGAACAGGCTTAGGCTGTGGATCCATGGCGACGAATTGAAGAGTCCTTGAAGGCGACTTGCAGAGAGATAGGAAGAGTTGTGAGAGAGGAATTGTTTAGGGTTGAATGTTGTTGTCACCCGTCTTTTAGGGTTGAGAATGAAGAAGGAGATAGGAGGAAGAGTGCACGCCAAAAATGAGAAGCTGAATACACGGATCTCCATTCTTAGTCGTAGATTAAAAAGAGGATGGATGGTTGAGATTAATGGCTGAGATTAATATACATTTTTGGTTAAATTAAAGTTTTAGATTTCAAATAACAAAAATGTAACGTTTTTTGGTTAAATTTAAGTTTTAGTTTTCAATTGTAAAACATAAGTTTCAATTGAAACGTTTCAATTGTAAATAAACACAACTTTGAATGTTAGTAATAAACGCAACTTTGATTAATATAACATTGGTTTTGATTTCATAAGTTTTGATTTCAAAGTTAGTAATATTCAAACTAATGTTCAAGATAACATTGGTTTTGATTTCAAAGTTAGTAATATTCAAAGTTAGTAATATTCAAAGTTAGTAATATTTCAAAGTTAGTAATATAACATTGGTTTTGATTTCATAAGTTTTGATTTCATAAGTTTTGATTTCATATAACATTGGTTTTGATTTCATAAGTTTTGATTTCAAAGTTATTAATATTCAAAGTTAGTAATATTCAAAGTTAGTAATATTTCAAAGTTAGTAATATTCAAACTAATGTTCAAGATAACATTGGTTTTGATTTCAAAGTTAGTAATATTCAAAGTTAGTAATATTTCAAAGTTAGTAATATTCAAACTAATGTTCAAGATAACATTGGTTTTGATTTCAAAGTTAGTAATATTCAAAGTTAGTAATATTTAAAAGTTAGTAATATTTCAAAGTTAGTAATATTCAAACTAATGTTCAAGATAACATTGGTTTTGATTTCAAAGTTAGTAATATTCAAAGTTAGTAATATTTCAAAGTTAGTAATATAACATTGGTTTTGATTTCATAAGTTTTGATTTCAAAGTTAGTAATATTCAAACTAATGTTCAAGATAACATTGGTTTTGATTTCAAAGTTAGTAATATTCAAAGTTAGTAATATTTCAAAGTTAGTAATATAACATTGGTTTTGATTTCATTGGTTTTGATTGAAACTAATCAATGTTACGAGATAGTAACTTTCATTTCAACTCTTTTTATCCGGTTATCCTACATCGACTAACCTATAATGTTTTGTTCAAGATAACAATCAAAGTTAGTAACATGCCCATTCATCCCGATTTCTTTCCATTTCGTTCATTTCAACATTTCAACATTATTTCTTTCCATTTCTTTCATTTCAACATTTCAACATTATTTCTTTCCATTTCTTTCCATTTCTTTCATTTCAACATTAAAACATTATTTCTTTCCATTTCTTTCATTTCAACATTAAAACATTATTTATTTCCATTTATTTCATTTCAACATTTCAACATTAAAACTTTCCATTTGCGCGTCTATAGTAGGCGTTCTATACCCTAAACCCTTCAACTCGATTTCCTCCTCCTCCTCTTTCAACTTTCTTTCGTCAGAGGCTCTCATTTGCATCCCGATGTGGCACGCCTAAAATAGGCGCTCCATACCCTAAACCCTACGGCTAAATTAGCCGTGCATCACATAGTGTTTTCCAGACTTCAAAACTAGGGTTTGCGCCGCTTTCGACTTCATTTCCTTCTCTTCCCATTTCTGCACCTCCAGCCTCTCTCGCAATTTCATTCCGCCTCCTCTCCTCCTCATCTCGTCATCTCCTCCTCTCCTCCTCATCTCCTCATATCCTCCTCTCCTCCTCATCTCGTCATCTCCTCCCACGTTTGCTCATGAAGACTTCTGGTTTCACTTCCATACGTCTGTTCAGCCGAAACCACTTCATTCAAAACGGACGGAGGAGCAGTCCTCTGCAGCTCAACTTCCCACGACGACGCACCACTCCGAGCGCTACTACATCGACTCCGAGCGCTACTGCAGCTCAACTTCCCACGACGACGCACCACTCCGAGTAATGTTGTCTCCTTCACTCTACCTTCACTCTACGTTTTTAAAGGAATTGAGTCTCCTTCACTCTACCTTCACTCTACGTTTTTCCATCTTCTACATATGAGCTGAACTTCTGTCTGTCTTGAATTTCTCTGCTATTGTTTATTAATCAGCCTATTATGGTTATAATTGCTTCTAGAGGCTGTATCACTACAAAAAAAAAGAACTTGGGACTGTTATTTTAGGAATTGAGTTTTTAAAGGAATTGTTTTTAAAGGAATTGCTTCTATGTGTACATGCCTTGTCCAAATTCTGATGTTAGTTTTCTGTCATTGTAGGTTTGCTTCTATTGTATAAGTTTTTTTTAAAGGAATTACTTAAATATAATATCAAGAACATTGGTTTCAGATATAAACTAAATTTTAGTTGCATTTGTGCATCAACTAAATTTTAGTTGTCTAATTTCTGCAGATTATGATGTTTTAGCTGCATTTGTGCAGCAACTAAATTTTAGTTTCTGCAGATTATGATGCTTCTTTTGTTGTTTGATAGCTCGTCGCCTGACTCCCTCTCATCATTCGACAACGATGAGGACATCCCCATGATCGAGCATCAATGCCATTGTCATGAACAAGTACAGACGTTTACAATGGACGGTAGGGACCCTGCCAACTATGGGAGGCGCTTCTATGGTTGCCGCCGCTTTAGGCTCGACCCCGGAGCATGTACTTTCATCCAGTGGTATGACCCCCAGTATTGTATGAAAACTGGTAAGCTTATTAAAAAGCTGGTCGTGCAGCATGAGAAGCTGAAGGAAGACTACAAGCAATTGGAAAAACATGAGAAGTGGCTCCATAAAAATTATCAAAACATGTCGAGGAAATTGAAGGCCTTAGCTTTGGAAGTTATTGGTATTCTCTGAATTTGTAGTTTCACCTGTTTTTCTGAATTATGGTTTGTGGTTTAATGTACTGGTTTGAAGACTTTAAGTTTGTGTTGTAATCGACTATCTTAATGTTTGTTCTGATTTATGGTTTGCAGAATTTCTATCTACAACAATGAAACCAAGATATGTTCTGAATTATGGTTTGCAGAATTTCTATCTACAACAATGAAACCAAGTAGCATAGAGGTAGACAAACATTGGATATACAATTACAAATGTATAGTGAGGCCATGCATAAAGATCGCTGAAAGCGCATAACAAAAAAGCCATGGAATGAAATCAAGGACCGAAATCCATACATGATAAAACCTGGAGAAAAATAATAAAAGATTCCTATAGAACTTGGCATATTTCGACTATAAAACTAGATATAGTAATCTGGATTCTCCCCAAACTGTCTGCGACATTCCTTAAATTCCATCAATCTCTGTGCAAAGAGTGTTTCCCACCATAGGATTCTTGGATCACAATGTCTTCTCCAAGCATCTGTAATGGGTGGTAATGGAGCGACATCAGTGAGCGACACCTATAAAATTACAAACGCATATATATGTAATTATAATAAAAAAAAATAAACGGGTACATTTAAGCTATAACGTAAAAGACGCCTCATTACCGGGATCCAGTGGTTCTTAGCCCCTACGAGTGCTACAGTAACAATTTGTGACGAAGGAGCTAGGTCTATTTGTCCATGCGGCCTTATAGGTAAGCACATCAAAGGATACGAAGATAAGACGACGACCGCAGCGTTGTACAAAGTGGCAAACACTAAACCCATAAATGGCATGTCAAGCCAATAACGTCGCTCGCAAGGGGACCTGACATAGCTAATTTGAAGCATTAGATCATCCCATGTCCCTTCTCGGGTTTGTGCTCATATCGGCTCCCAATATGATCGGTTGACACGCAACTCCGCTGCCATCTCGCTACGAATCAACGGGTAGCTACCCTCACTCAATCCCTTGAGTATAGCTAATGACCGATATCCACAATGTCCGTCTGAACGCACATCTTGAGCTTGTCTAATATAACCATACCAGAAGTAGTCAATATTTTGCACCCCAAAGTCCACTCCACAATGAACCATGGATTCTTCAGGCAACTTCGAGGAAGCGTCTACTTCCACAACGTCGGTCTTCACGTACATCTGTTCAAATTGTGATTCAACTGGTTGGGAAGGCATATCTTCATCGCCAATCTCGTCAAAAGATACTTGCTTTCTAGAACGTCTAGGCTTCTTCGCCTTCTCTTTTTACTTCTCCTTTGCCTTCGTCTCAGTTTGCAATAATTCTGCTCTTACGTGTTCATGATGACTCTTTTCTCTAGTCGGAGACTCATTTCCCTTGTTCTTCGAACCCAGTGTTCTTCCCTTACAACGAATGTCTGGATCCTCGGTCGGCTCCATAAACGTACTGTGTTCCGGATGCTCCAAGGCGACATAAAGTTCACTCACTTGCCATAACGTGGCAATGCTCAAACTTCGATCTTCCACTTTAGCCCACATCTCGCGCAGTCTCAACTCTGGAAATGATATCTCAACATCGTCGTCAAGACACCCAAATTTTAGTGGCTCAAGTTCCCAATGCAATTCCTTCCAGAAGTCATGAACGGAATCTGGTGTGAGAGCGGTCTTCGTAAGGATGGCCTTAACAATATCGTGGACACAAGGCAGCCCAAGACATTCTCTCATCCAATAATCCTCGCAATTCTCCAAATACTGCTCCTTTATTATCCGATCGTACATGGCCAACAATAACACAAAACACCTATCTGAAACTCTACAAATGAGCCTTGAAAACACCATTTTTCCCACCTCTAGAAACCTCGGATCATTGAAGCACAATGGTGATTGGTTCAGTGAGTTGTTCATTGTGGCCCTTATCTGATCCACTTGAAAGACGATCGAACGGTGAATCCTAACAATCACTCTGTTAAAGCCGCCTCTAGTGGATGCAAGAATATCTTTCAACACACGATGCATCCCCTCAACTCTATCACAACGAGAAATTGTATTAGTTTTTTACTAATACATAAAAAAATCAACTACACAATGTTCAAAAGATACCTGTTTGTAGTCCTCGTGCAGAAGTGAAGAGTGTGATCAGTCCAAGCTCTTACTATGTTTTCTTTGTAAGGAGTCAGCCATTGCCTCTCGACGTATCTAACAAGACCCTTCATCCGACATCTCCTTAATGCATTGAGCCTCTCCTCGTAAGTTTCAACGGTGGTTGAGAAAATAATGTCCAACACTGGTTCACAAACCTATCCGCTTTCGCATTGTCTTTTATAACCTTGTCAGTATGTGCCTTGATATTGTTTTTAATATGCACCCAACACAATAGATGTTTTACAGAGACGTCTTGAAAAACATCTTTAATACCCTTGATTAGAGCAGTGTCACAATCGGTCATTATAGCAGTTGGCATCACTCCTAGCTCCTCAAACAAATTCCTAAGGCACCTCATAATGAATTGGTAATTGAAAAACTTCTCGTGTCGGGTGAATGCATATGCTATGTTGAACGTCTTATGAGTGCAGGTGAAACCCACGATCTCCACCAAAGGCATGCCATACCTATTCACACATGTATAAATAATAGTGGATTTATCTAACTAAAATGTGGAACATATAACTATAACGAGTTGTTATTAAAATGAATTACGTACCTATTTGTCTTGTATGTGGCGTCAATGATCACAACGTACGAAAACTTCTTCAATAGTCGTAGAGATTCATGGTGAGCAAAAAACAGTACTTCGACTTCATTCTTTTTGTCCACGTCCCGAAGAGGATAATAGATGTACCCGTTCTCTTTCAGAAAAACAAGTGATCATTGGGTAACGGTCAACTCTCCGCGATCCTCGTAATTAATTTTTTGCAAAAAATTCTCTACTTGTTTCATTGAAGTCATATTTCCTTCAAACTTCTTCTTCAACCCAGAAACGATGGTTTTCGGTGTCTTGCCTTCGTCACCCTCACTCCTAACCCATTTCTCCTCCTCCTCCGTCATTCGCCCAATGAATGCATTCCCATGAAGGCTAGTAAGCCTATGGTTGTGGGAGCCATACATAACATCCAAGACCCATTTGTGCATAAGCTTATTGAACTCGTTTCTCATACGACACCCATGCAACTCGAATTTACAACCACACTTCTTTGTGTTACGCTTGCGTTTCCTTGGAGTTAGTAACTTAGATTTTGATTTACCAAATCTATCACATGTCAAAGTGACGGCGTACGGACTTGTGTGAGCTTTCACCAAAACAATCATCAATCCTTTTGCTATGTTCCTCGCCCATTCAACCATTTCGGCCAAACTATATCCATAGTCTTCCCCCTCCTATTATAATGTAATATTTCATTAAGTATTTATACTACTACAAGGAAACGCGACTACTATTATAACAATTCTACCGAGAACTAGTAATAAATGCAAATCATGTAAAGTTCCATATATTTTTAGCAAGGTAAAATAATCCATACCTACATGGCTACATGTAATAGGATTTATGTCCATATCTCTAATATCATTTTTTGTAGTAACGTAAAATACTAACTTCTTTCCAATAATCCTAATCCTTACTTCCGCACAATTTTTTTTAGTAAGGTAAAATACTAACTTCTTTCTAACAATTTTTTGAACAAAATCCTAATCCTTACTTCCTAATAATCCTTACTTAAAATCCTATGATCAATGAAGAATCTAGTACAAATTAATGAATACTCAAACGATATTAAACCCAATACTAACTGTGAAGATTTCGTCGTTCGGATTACAAATGCTTGACATCCTTGGGTCGTCGGTTACTTCATCGCATTCTAACAAAGAAAGCCCTAACAAACTCATTTCCTCACTTTCATCATTAGGATAAGACATTATGAATGTGTATAGTGAATACAACTTCTTTTCTTGCTTATATAGATCACAATATAGCCGTTTTTTAAAAAAACGGTCATATTTTCAAAATTGCACATTAGCACGCCTATGATAGACGTGCAGTAAAATTCATCTGATTTTGCGGAATTCTGCACATTAGCACGCCTAAACTAGCCGTATACTGTGCTCGGCTAAGTTAGCCGCACAAGGATCTTTTGAATTTTTTAATATATTCGCCATAATATTTATCTTTTTGTTACAAAAACCATTTTCTTGTACATTAGCACGCCTAAATTAGCCGTATACTGTGCTCGGCTAAGTTAGCCGCACAAGGATCTTTTGAATTTTTTAATATATTCGCCATAATATTTATCTTTTTGTTACAAAAACCATTTTCTTGTAGGTCGGCTCATATAGGCGTGCAATTCTGTAGTATATTTTCCAAACTTGACGCTATTATCCCTCGTCGCTTATGTTAGGCGTGCAAACATTATGCGGCTAAGTTAGCCGTGCAAAACCGCGTCCAAATAGCAGAAAAATGGCGTCCAGATAGGGGGCGCCTAAAGCCCATACAAACTACTCCGGCCGTCCCACAATATAACCCACGTTTAAAGGATTTCACGGGAATTAAGAAAATGTGAGTTTAATGATTAAAAAAGAGTGAAAAGTAAAAAGGTGTAATAGTTAGATGAGAGAGATAGAGAGAAGAAGGAGAGAGAAAAGAAAAAATTGAATTAATAGAGGAAAAAATAGAGTGAAAAGTGTATTGGGAGAAGATAAAGAGGGTAAAAAGTATACTAAAAATGGAAAATATTACTTATATTTTGAGACGCTCAAAATAGAAATGTTGTTTATATTATGGGACGGAGAAAAATATTTTGCACATATTTTACACGAAAGAGTAACAAAATGATTGATGCAAAGAACCCAAAGGAGCACGTGTTACCTAATATTTTAATTTAATATATTGTGACATGAGACTGAACCGAGGATGCAATTTTTTATTCAAGATCAATATTTTAATGCAAGATTAACTAACTAAACTGCCAGCATCGTATCTTATTAATTTTGTCCTTCATCAGACTGAGAATTGCAATATTAGCTCGCATATCTCTCTTAGACAAATTCTTTGCATTTGTATACGTCAAAACTTTATTTTGTTTTGGCTATATTTTCTCCTATACAGTACATTTAAATTAAACTACTATAGGTCTCGTGAATATCACGGGATTATAGATTTACATAAAATTTAAATAATGTTTATAGTTTTTATACAAACATTTAAAATAATAAATAGGTCATAGTTATATTTGTGAAAGATAATTAATAATAAAAAATTTAATGCATGTTTTCATTTTAAATATATATATATGTAAAAATAGTATGAGAAACACTGGAGGATCAAACTCCAATATAAAATATACAACAATCTATCGTATAGTCAATCAAAGCTCAATTAGATAGTTTAATCTAAGCATAAAATAGTGATCAAACTACCAACAAAATAATACTATAAACAAAATCATTCTATATCACACTCTCTGAAGTTTGAACTTTTGAGTTCATTGATCGGTTTTTCTAACCTAGGACATGAGATAAACATAATTAAATAAGAAATACCCCTAAAAGTAAATGGATAAATCCATTACAAAAAAATCACTAAAATGACAATACCTAATCACTAAAATAAATAGTAACACTTAATCATAAATTTCTAAAATTAATAAAAATGACTAAAGCTTATTGTATGCTCCTCCTAAACATGGTTTATAAATGAACAAAACTTTTTAATTTGTGACTTGATTAACATATTTGTAGGAGATCGTGGAGAAGGTGGAAAATGGTTTTTTATTTAAAAATTTGATTAATTTTTTTTTAAAAAAAAAAAAAGTGATGTGGCGCTGAGGTGACACAATCTTTTGTGAAGACTTGACTTCTCTCTTATGTTGTAGTTAGGTTTTATGCTTGAATTATTACCCCAGAAAAGATGCTTGTTTGTGTTTTTTTTTTTTAATTATGGAAGAAAAGATTACACATGTATATCAGATGTACTTTTGTTATGCTGGATAGGCTAACAACTAGCAAACAAAATTCACCAAAATAATTGCAAGGCTTACGAAACCCAAAAAACATAAGCCGTCCAGTTTTCATTCAATGTTAAAACCGTAAAAATTAAAATAATTAATGATCTCATTATTGAAAAAGTGCATGTGTTAATCTAAGAGGCTAAGTTGTACTGCATTGCATTTGCATATACATTCTAAACTACAGAAAAAAAATCGTGAAGGTTATTGTGTTATGCTTCACGAGATGTTTAACATTCTTTTCTTTTGGTTTTTATATGAGGATATATTAACAGGACTATATATATAATTATGAATATCACGAGAAGAAAGCTGCCGGAGCTGATGAATTTATAAAGTCACAATAGATAACCCTATCCATTAAACTTGCATACATAGATAATACACACACGCTATTCCAATTTATCACAAGATCTGTCAAGTAAAGCTATACAATTTTTGTTGACATTTCACACTATTGTATAAAACTAAATTTGTTCAACTTAAACTTACGGGTATCACTACTAAAAAACGCAGCTATAGTCATAAATGATTAGCCACGAAATGTTTTGAGGGCACTTTTATAGTTATTAGCTATGAAACAAATTTCATGGCCATCTTACCATAAAATATATTTCATTGCTAACTTTTATGGCTATATAGCCACAAAATTTAAATTTGTGGCTAACTTTACAACTACATTACAATAAAATAATTTCAAAGCTGAAGTTGTGGCTAACGTCGAAGCTATTTAGCCATAAATTCATTTTGTGGCTATTTTTAAAGGTATGTACCCATAACTAAATTCGTGGCTATTTTAAAAGTTATTTTCATGGCTAAATTCCAGTGTACATTAAATGCTTCGGGTACCAACTTATTAGCAATGCATTAACTCACCATTTTACTTTACCAATTTGTTCTCTAAACATTCGGCCATAACAAATTTTCTCCCCAAGCTTCAAACTTCAAACTTCAAACTCTCCATAATATTCAACAAATCTTAGATCTTGGATTGTGAGAGCTGCTAATCAGGTAATTTCTTAATCGATTATCATTAGTAATGTGTATATTTAATTACTTTTATAATCAACTACATATATCTAAGATTTTGTTTTGTTCTTGAACTTTTAGATCTAGTTAAATGCAAAACAAGGCAAAATTGCTAAAAGTTCATGATATTTTGATTCGAGTTTAGATTTTACATGAACAAACACTCATAAGTTATTTGTATTATGGTTAGATTATTGATTTAATATTTTTAATTACTTATCATTAGCCACGAATTGTCTTTGAGGCTATAATCGTAGCTAATTTATAAGTTTAATAATTTGTCAATTATAGTTTATTTTATAGTTAATATGATTATAAAGTGAAGATCTTGTTCATAATGTTTACAAAAACAACTAAAGAAGGCATAAATTTTACATGTTGAGGCTGTAGTCATTAGCCACGAACTGGTTTGTTTGAGGCTAGATTCATGGTTAATTATTTCAAATATTTGTCATTAGCCGCGAACTGGTTTTTTGAGGCTATAGTCGTAGCTAGTTTATAAGTTCCTTAACCGTAACTTGTTTAATAAGGTCAAAGATACGGTTGTTGTATATATGAGTGATTTAATTGATGGTTTGTAGGTATCGATATGGAAAATCGTAATTGGATGTATGATAGATGGTCATCTAATGGTGGTGGTGGTTGGAAGGCCGAGTTCATCAATGGCGTTGAAACATTTATTACGTTTGCAACATCACAAGTTCATTTGATGGACGAGGATAAGATTAGATGTCCTTGCTCGAAATGTAAGAATGGAAGATTTCAGGATATAGACAATGTTCGAGTTCATCTTTATCAAAAGGGTTTTGTTGCAAATTATCTTTTGTGGAATGCACATGGAGAATCACTAGTCACCTCTATACCCTCTTTAGAAGAGTTATCTTCCTCAAATCACAATGACATTGATTTCTTTGGGATAGGTATGCAGTTTTTTGATAATTTGAACCCTACTCAAAGAATGGTTTTTGATGCAGCTGGTCCTAGTTTTGTTCCACCAACATGGTTTGACCCTCACGGTTCTACCCACGAGCCACACACTAGCCAGTTTGAGGTTGAGAACAATATGGGGTTTTCAGAAGAAGTTGACTAGAGAGTTGGGATTGCCACAACAAAACATACATCTATGCCCCAAAGGTTGTATGTTGTTCTGGAAGGATGATGCAAATGCAACCAAGTGTAGATTTTGTAATAGTCCGAGGTATAAACCTTGTTTATCAAAGAAAGGAAAACCAATACCCAATTTGGTGTTAAGATACTTGCCTATAACCCCGCGCTTGCAGAGAATGTATGCAATGAAGGAAACAACTGCTAAGATGCGTTGGCATGCTGAACATCAAGCCGATGAAGGGTTTATGAGTCATCCTTCAGATGTCGAGGCTTGGAAACATTTTGATCGAACCTTGACAAGAAATGTATTGAGGATTTGGAACGTGATGTACCCCTCATATTGTGTTAGCTAGAGAGAATATTTCCACCATCTTTCTTTGATTCCATGGAGCATCTTCTCGTGCATTTACCATATGAGGCACTATTGGCGGGTCCGGTACAATACCGATGGATGTATGTGTTTGAAAGATTCTTATTTATTTTGAAGGGTAACATGCTAAATCCACAAAAGGTTGAGGCCTCTATAGTGGAACAATATCTATTTGAGGAGATCACAAATTTCACTCAACATTATTCTGAACCTCAAGACCAATGCAAGAGAAGAAAAGGTTCAAGGAATGAGGATGATGTAGCAAGTGAGACTTATCCTCAAATTTCAATCTTCAACCATCCCGGACGTGCAAGCGGAAAGTGTAATGTTTTATGGATGACCGAGGGGATAGATTTTCAAGTAGCGCATACATACATCCTACTCAATTGTAGAGAGGTTGACTCTTACTAGCGGTCAAAGTTTTTTTTTCCCGCTATGCATTATGCAATTTTATCAAATTGGCGCTTTTCTCTTACTCTATTTTCTCTTAATCAAATAATACTACTCACTGGTTGGATTCATTGGTCTCTCTTCACTAACCCTAAATTTCTCTCGCCCAAAACTCTCTGCCTCACTCTCTCGCCTAAAAATCTACTGAGGTTCGTTCTCTTTGTTCTCTTTAGCAGAAGAGGGGTTTATCTACTGAGGTTCGTTGCAATCTATTCCCTTCTTGCAATCTGTTCTTCATCGTTCTCTTTGTCCTGGATTTTCCAATAAGATTTTGTTATTCGTTGCAGGTTTGTGCAGCTCTACTGAGGTTTGTGCAGCTCTATTGAGGTTTGTGCTTCATCGTTCTCTCTGTACTCTTTATTGTTGCATAACAAAAGGGAGAAATTTTTAATTGGTATTTCCATTGGTCTTCAGGAACTCATGTTTCTATAATCAATTCGGGTAAGTGCTTCTGAATCAATTTTCTACTCTTGCTGGATTCTATTCGGAAACTTAATCACGGTTTAGTTCAGCTCTTAAATAATAATTACACAATGGAAATACCTTTCTGAACTTTGAGTTTAACGTACCTGATACCATTTCGAAGATTCACTCCTTTTAGCGTATAACTTTGTCTAGGAACAAGATCCATAAGATTAGAGTTCCTTTGATCATGTAATGACGTAACTAATTGCTTGAGATCACCTTCAGAGTTTTGGCCATAGCTCATAATAACAGATAAATAAATTGGAATGAGAAATTTGTTGTTGATTGTAATGCACGCCAACTGTTTGACGATTTGCTTTTACTGTGTTTTGCCTATTTGACTTGTTTTTTGTTGTGAATGAGCAGCCCAAACCTTTCTAGAGGAGTATTTGTGTGCTTACCATTCTGGCCAGTTGGTACACTTTGAGCTTGAGGGGTTTCTCTACTGAGGTTTGTGCCTTGCTGTTTTACGGGTTAAGGCAGGAACTCATGTATTGTTGCATTTATTGAAGATTTACAACATGTATTGTTGCATTGTTGCGCTGCTCAGTTCTTTCTGTTCAGTTTTTCTGCATTATTGCGCTGCTGCAGTGCTGCTTAATGGGTTGTTGTTCATGCCTTATACTCTAATTTGTGCAAGTCTACATATAACAATGTCATGGGCTGTTTAATGGGCATTTCTGTTCAGGTTTTTTCTGCACTGTCGGTTGCTGCATTGCTGTTTAATAGGCTGTTGTTCCTCCCGTGTACTCTAATTTGTGCAACTCTACTTATAACAATGTTTAATGGGCTGTTTAATGAGCATTTATGTTCAGTTTTTTTCTGCATTGTCGGCTGCTGCATTGTTGTTTAATAGGCTTTTGTTCCTCCCTTATACTCTAATTGTGCAACTCTACTTATAACAATGTTTAATGGGCTGTTTATTGGGCATTTCTCTTCAGTTTTTTTTTGCATTGTCGGCTGCTGCATTGTTGTTTAATAGGCTTTTGTTCATTCCTTATACTCTAATTGTGCAACTCAACTTATAACAATGTTTAATGGGCTGTTTATTGGGCATTTCTCTTCAGTTTTTTCTGCATTACAACATGTATTGCTGCAGTGTTGTTTGCTTTTAAGATATGAATTTGGGTAAATACTCTACTTTGTGCAGCTCTACTTATAACAATGCAATCTTCTGTATCTGCTGGATCTGTACGCCGGTCATCTCAACAACTTTTCCGACCTTCAAGTTGTAACTTTGCTCGTGTTGTTTCTCACACTTCTCCCGTAGAAGATAATCCTAGCCCAATCACCTCTCCAACTCCCAACAGTTCTCCACATGTGCAAGAGGGGCTGCAAGAAGAGCACCATGAGTCAAATGTTGAGGGGTCACCTGCTGATCTTACTACAAGACACGCTCCAACGTTTGTTGCAAATTCATGGAGGTGCTAATGCCACTACCTCTCAAGAGTCGAATCATGCCTCAAATGTTGCCTCTCCTCAAGAGTCCAACCCAACTCCTTAGTAGGTGGATCCTTTTGACTTAGTATTTTGGATATTCTCTAAGTCTAACAACTAAGCACTAACACCTTAGTAGGCATTTTGGATGTTTAAGCTTCTTGTGGCTTACTTTGGTATTTTGGATATGTTATAATGGTGATATGAATTTTAGGTATCAAGTAATGTTGATATACCATGTGCATGATTTAGAGAACTTGGTAGTGCACATGGAATATCACACTTTTGTAATATTTGCCTTATTAATATTAATTAGTAAATGTTTGAGTATCTATAACAAGCTTAATTTATATATTGCATATTATTAATATAAATTTATATTATTTTGATAATTAGCTATTTTATGGCTAAAATATAACCACGAATATATTTTATGGCTAAATGTCATTATAGCCATGAACCTATATAGCTTAGAAGTTCGCCACAAAATAGTTTATGGCTGAATGACCAGAAATTTAGCCACAAAATATTTTATGGCTAAAAAGACATAAATTTGGCCATGAAAGTGTTTGTTGCTACTTAGATACAAGGAAATATATTTTATGGCTATTGTCAATGGGAGATTCGTGGCCAGACTTGTTTATGGCTAATATTCTGGTTATTATTTTGGCTATATTCGTGGCTATAAGTGTGTTTTCTAGTATAAAGTGTAGTGGACATTTAGCTGGTAGACTATTGAAATAAGTATAAAATAAGACGTATGATGAGTCATAACGCATGTGCGCATCATTCAATTTTTCATCTAATCTTTCATCTTTACAGACGTCTAACTTTTCCTAGAAATTTTTCAATTTTTTTATTATGAATTAAACTTTTTTAAAAATAAACTTTTTCTTTTTGGTTTCAAAGCTCTTAGCACATCCATATTTAAAAAAAGAAAACTTAGATGTCTTGTAAATAAGCTATGTTTGTAAAAAACTTGAAAATCTAGCTTATTTATAATATGCATTGCATATATTTTTTTCTTTTTCAAATGATTTCTTACCTACTTCAACTCCTTATAAGATCAAACTAATTCAATAATATTTATGAGTACCACCGATTAGAAGTACACACTATGTAAATGATGGGTAGAGAAATCTACAATTAAACTATTAAAGCAATCCTCAATTTTCGTCACATGTCACATTTTCACTAAAACCGCCACATGTCACTTTAATATTCATTTTGTCACATGTCATTTTTGAAACATTTTCCTTTTTGATAAAACAAATATCATATAATAGGAAAATAATAAATATGTGTAAATGTTTATTTTAGGATAATTAAGATATACAAGATACTATGCTTCTTTATTTATATTTTTAAAATTCTCTAAATCATATTTTATGTACTTTATAATTCATAAATTTTAAATATTTTAAACTTAATATATTTAAATATTTAAACAATGCTTGATTAACACTCTCTTTATAAAAAATGTTTATCATACTAATTCAAACACTTCTTTCTAAAGAATTGATCATCTTTACTTTAGTCATTTAGGCAATAATTCAAATTAAACAATTATTATTAAACATTAAACTAAATTTATACGTGGTAAATGAACTAAATATATTTGATAAAATAATTTAATCTAAGTTATTTATGTATTAAAATTAAATTATTATTTTGTAAAACCCATGCGAGGCACGAGAGACTAAACTAGTATATATAAAAGGAAAAGAACAAAAGCAGTGTGAGGAAAATGTAAATCTGATGATTTCAAAACAATAATGTAAAACTGATTTTTTAAAAAAATTGACCTTCAGAAAATACAGAGGCTCCTTTCCTTTGCATATTCTGTGGTCCGTAGCAGCTGACAGCAACTCTACAATAGGAGAGTCACGGAGCCAAGTCTGCACAATCAGCATTCAGCAATGGAGAGAAACTAATTTCTCCCTCACTCTCTCTAAAATTAAAACCCCTTTGATTTTGTTCTCTTCCTCTTTCTTACAGCAGCAGAAGAAGAAGAAGAAGAACAAGACCCATCAACCCATTGGCCAAGAACTCATCTTTTATCCCCTCTTTTTTACTGCTCAAGAAATTAACAACAGAAGGTAGTCGAAGATGAAAGAAAGTAAAGAGCTTTGCTTTTAATCTCTACTAAATGCATCTGGTCTTCTGTTTAATGGCTATTGATTGCATGTCTTCCTTTTTTCTGGGTATTCTCAGAATAATCCTTCATCAAAAGTGGGCGGTAAATCTGTTTACTTTTCTGCCACTTGTTCTTTCCTTTTTTGTTGTTCTTGATTCTTGGGTTCATTCCCTATTATTGTTGTTCTAGCTGCATCATTCTCCTACCTCTTCTCTTGTTTAGCATTCATTTGGGATCTAATCTAGCTTCATAGTATGGGTTTGTGTTCTCTTGCTGATCTGTGTTTTTTCGGGCTTCTATTTTTTGTACTGAAGCTGATCTAGACAAAATTTTGATTGTCCTTTTCTGATGCTGGGAAATCTGAGTATTTGTCTGCTTCAATGTGTTTACATGACTTCTAGTAAAACACTATGATGATGATAGTCTAGATTTGACATGAGGCTGGTTTGATCTTTAGGAAATTCTCTATTTCGTGGTGTTGGGCTGCATTGATGAAAAATCTGCTGAGGAACTCTTTCTGGGGTGTTTGTGTGCAGATCTTGATCTTTTGCTCATGATCAAAAGACTTGCAATTTGGAATCTCTTCTGAGAAACGATGCCAAGTCAGCTATGGTTCTCACTGCCAATGATTTGCAGGATTGGAAAGATTTTCCTAAAGGCCTTAGGGTTCTCCTCCTTGATGAGGACTCATCTTCTGCTGCAGAAATTCAATCAAAGCTAGAGAAAATGGAATATATTGGTTAGATCTCGATTTCGTCATCATTTTTTGCAAATGAACTTAGTTACTTATGCTTGAGATAAGTAGGATCTAAAGAGGAATCATTTTCTTTGGATGGACAATTATTGTTTAGGGTATCATGGATTGGATTATAATGAGGAAAATCGATCACCATGTATAATTTGCAGCTTTCTACTATCATTAGCTCAAATTGCCATTTGGCTTTTTCCTTTTCTTTTTGTTGATGACACAACTTTTTGGCCTTTTTTGGTTACTACTTTTTTGGGAATCATAAGACTTGTAACTACTTATCTCTTGTACATTTACTTTTGTATAAAGATTGATAATTTTAAATGTACTAGTAATTAGCTTTAGCCCAACTTTATCATTGACTCAGATTTAATAACTAATGGCTAGTTCTAGTTACACTCTCACTCTTCTGTGTGCAGTTTCTGCATTTTCGAACGAGGATGAAGCGTTGTCGTCTATTTCGAGAAGTGAGAACTTTCATATCGCTATTGTGGAGGTAAATTTCCATTTCTATCTCATGAGAATGAATCTGGCCACCGGATTTGCTAGTTCAGACCCATGTATAATACATAGTTTGGGTATTGAACAAATTTATTGCTTATCCACTCGCTTTTTACGTCTTCTTGTTTCCTTTTGCCTGAAGTAGATAATTGTTGGCGCAAATAACAATTACCCTTTAAAATCACTTTTGGGAATTTTAATCAATTCATGTTCTTGTGAGTACTTGCTTTACATGGTAGCCATATATGCATTTATGAGGGAGTTGGGTGTAGTCTTATTCATGGTAGCTCATCTTCATAAAGGCTTCAACTAGGCAAATGCATCTAGAGATCATTAGAGTATGATTTCTTCAAATAACCCATACTTTGTGCACTCACAAAACTCTTAACCATTATTTTTACTTCAATGTTTTTTCACAGGTAAATTTGAATAACAGAGATGGTAGATTCAGGTTTCTTGAAACAGCCAAGGAACTTCCCACAATAAGTATGCAATCCTCTCTTTGTAAATTGTGTGTAACATTTTGTTAAGGCTCTTTACATCTTCTTGATCCTTACCTTGATGCAGTGACATCTAACATTGAATGCCTGACAACTACAATGAAGTGCATTGCGGTAAAAACTTCTTTGCTTATTTTGAGCATGAGATTCTGCGCATACGAAACCTCTGTTACCATTTCTCTGTTTCTTTTCACAGCTTGGTGCAATTGAGTTTCTCAGAAAACCACTCTCTGAAGAGAAACTCAAGAACATCTGGCAGCATGCAGTTCATAAGGTTTCTCTTTCTTTCTCTTTATAATTCTCCAAATAAACATCATTTCTTGAGTGAAAAGGATTACTGATTCGGGTTTTTCGGGCCTCAACAGGCATTCAGTACAGGCGGAAGCATTAGCTCAGAATCTGTTAAGACCAACGAGGATTCTGCGGCTTCTATGTTGCAAGTTCAGACAGCTCAGATTTCTAGCAATGATAAGTTCCCTGCTCCTTCGACACCTCAGATAAAACACGGTGGACGACTTGTTGATGAAATGGATTATCAAGATCAAGATCAAACCAATAGCTCGGTAGAGAAAGAGAGTGGCGATCATGAGGGGGACTCCAAATTCGTCGAAACCACTTGTGACAAATCAATTTCTATTTCTGAAGCTAAGGTGGATCTGCCTGAGTCTTCGGCCATGGATGAGGATCAAAATTGTCACAACACTTCTAAAGACTCGAGTATGTCTTGTCCTAATGACGCATCACCAACTGAGAACCTCAAAAAGGAAATTAGTCCTCCGAATAGCTCGTATAAAACCAAGTCTTCTTATAGGAAGAAACTAAAGGTAGTTGGGTTAAATCTTCTCCTTGTCCCGACTCGTCTTAGCATCGACTTAATCTTATGCATTTTGTTCATAATCCAGGTAGATTGGACATCAAATCTGCACAAGAAGTTTGTTAAAGCAGTGGAGAAACTAGGAATCGATCAAGCCATTCCTTCACGGATTCTAGAGCTTATGAAGGTGGAAGGATTGACAAGGCATAATGTCGCGAGCCATCTTCAGGTTGGTAATCAAAATTTAAATATCATCTTAGATAAAAACTTATATCCATGCTGAAGATTTAATCTTTGTATGCAGAAATATCGTATGCAGAGACGACATATATTGCCGAAACCAGAAGAACGTAGATGGCCTTCAATGCAGAGGAGTTACTATCCTCATCACAGGCCTGTAATGGCTTTTCCTCCTCCTTGTCACTCTAACCATACTTACCCTCCTGCTCAAGTCTATCCAGCTGTCCAAATGTGGGGCCCTCCTTACTATCCTTGGCAACCTGTTGACAACTGGCTATGGAAGCCTTATCCTGGGGTAAACCGACTCTTTCCATATTCTCGGTCTTTCTAACCTATGTCATAATAAAACTAAAAGATCTAAATGTATGATATTCAGATGCAAGCTGATGCTTGGGGATGCCCGGTTATGCCTACGCTCCAATGCCCTTCTGTTCCTGTCCCGGAAGTGAGTATACATAATACATATCCATGTAACTTCTTCAGATTCATTGCTTGTGTTATAGATATCGGTTATGTGAATACGCTTGCTTTGTGCGTGCAGAGTTCTCCCGGATTCCAATTCCCTGACAGCTACGCAATGCCGAAGTCTTGTGTTGATGTTCAACCGGTAAGACAAACTCTTTCTCTATTTATATGCATCTTCTTAGCTGATTTATGCAACAAACCCACATTTAGAAACCTAGACAAAATGTAACTTGAAATGTCGCCATTCTTGGTCCTACCCGAAACTTCAAACAACCAAAAAATCCTCTCCCGGTTTTCTTACACTATATGACAATGCACCAAACTTTCCCAAAGGATGCCCAATGACTAGTCACTAGTCCTAACATTGCAGGGTCGTATTCGTACCGTCACTTTCAACGCAACAATCATGTTACCTACCGAAAACCATGGGCGAATTCCAGATGGTTGTGTACATAGTGACAAACTCACATGGCACATTGTCACTTTTTCATTGCATTTTCTTATCGTGTGGTATACCATCAAAGTCTCATCCATGTCCTAAAATCCAATCCCAAAGATCTCTCATGGATCCATACTACGTGGCCAATTGTCCTCCGATCACTAGACTACACAATGAATAGATTGAACTATATATCTGAAGTTGAGACTAAACAAAGCCTAGTATAATTGATTGTTTAATTGATGTAGGGAGACGAAGTAATAGACAAAGTAGTGAAGGAAGCAATAAGCAAGCCATGGCTACCTCTCCCAATCGGCTTAAAGTCTCCATCGACCGACGTCGTCTTAGCCGAGCTTTCCCGACAAGGCATCTCCACCGTCCCTCCCCGTCGTTCCTTCTGATCCGCACGCGCCTTGCGTCGTTTTCGCGTGAGTGGTACAGGGTGTGATGCAGATTGTGGCACAGGGGAGGAAGGGAGATCGGACGATGGAGAAGGTGGCCACGTAGAGGGGTTGGGAACCGTTGGGGAGATGTGGCTGTAAATAAGAGACAATGGGGGTTGACTGTTGTCAGAGATTTTAGGTGGTCGTATTCTGTGTTGGTGGGCGATGGGACCCACTTATCTTGTTAGATCTGTTGGAGTGTGGGGCCTACTTTTGATAAGTGCAGCAGATGCCACTTTGCTTTCGTTATTTAGGAGTAGGAATAAAGAAGTACGTAAGTATGTGTAACCGGAGAGAATAGCTAATTTTAGCGAGTGAATCAATCAATGAAGCGCACTTTCTTTTAATTTTGTTTGGGTGAAAAAGTTCTACCACAAACTAATTTAATTTATATAGGTTCTTTCAAAATTCACATTTATTACTTTGTTTTGATTAGTTAATATTCATCTTATTTATTGTCTCTTTTTACTATTTGTGAGATCTAATCTATGAGTCAATTTGTGACCCATTAATATATAAGCCTAATATCAAACTTATACATACAATCACAACACAAACCAAATTGTCATTGACAATCTATAACATATTTCCACATAGTAGAAGAGTACTTGAAGGTCGTCTACGACGATTCAACTCTTTAACGTCTGCGTTGAAATAAAAACTATTAATTGATTCTCCATTCTATTAATTATGTTTCGTCGACGCAATGAAGCCCGCGCATCGCGTAGGCGCTTTCTCCCTAGTTTACCATATAAAGTTTAACGTGAAAGATTTATGTAATGCTCCTATAAAATAGGTTCAAGTAGCAATAATGTTTTAGAAAGCAATTTAGCAATTTCAACGTTTATGACCATGAAAATGACTCTTAATGCTCATTGTCACGAATATTAATGTTTATTGTTCTGAAAAATAATATTCATGGTATGTTAATAACAACAAACATTATTAAAAGATAAATGTGATGAACATGATCTATATTAATGTTCATAACAATTAACATAAAATATTCTAACACATGAACATTCGTGTACGTAAAAATGAACAGTATTTTTAGCTTATAAATGAAGATGTTTTATTCAAATTCAGTGCATATCATCGTATGAGCTGAATTTAAAAACATTTTTAGCTTATAATGAATTATCTTTAGAGGTAATTGTTTTTGTCTATCTTTTAGATGGTGGTTTATTTAATACTTTTACAGTTTACACGGGTAATGGAATAAAAAATAAACAAATTGGTTGGTTGTTTAAATGGGTTGGACTATACTTCAAACTTATGTCACATTATTGAATTTCAGCAAGTTTTGAAGCCATTGTCATAGCTAGAAAGAGACAATAAAATTCGTACGGCTTGATGAAGCCGTGATAAAACTGGATGGTTAATTTTGTCAAAAAGGGCTTGCCTAACCAATCCTGATTACATCAAGATTAATAACTGGGGCTATCTACTAAAACTCAAATGAATATACGTGTTTGGTTGGAAAAAAAAAATTGTGAAAATCATGGAATTTTAATTTCCTCGATTTTCAATTCCTCAATTACGTGAGAATTGATCCTACCTCTAGTCCCCTCAGGTAATTCCAATTCCCCCATTTTTTTCACATGAAATCTTAAATTCCTCCATTTCATTCAATCTATTGCAAATTTTAACCAAACACATTTTCTCTAAAACCCCTCTATTACAAATCACATGTATTCAATTCCCATAAATTAATTTCCCATCAATTACACTTCCTACATTCAATCAAACGAGCACTTAGAGGTTGGACAAATCCATATGCAAACCGAAGGCGTTAAAATACAACCACAAAATATGTCAAAGATGAAAATATAATAAAAAACAAGTTCTTGCTATTTGCTAAGATAATTTATCAACCAAAATCTCAAAAGCCACTCAGTTTCAATCAACCTCACAATCAATTCCCCAAAATATATTCAGGAAAAACGAAAACGAAATGTTTATATGATGAGTACAAAAACTGTAGTGCAAGATTGTATTGATCCATGACTGTATTACCTCTTGAAGCTTTACACGATAGTACAACATTCTCTTTCTTCGTTCTGTTGTCGGGTTCCTTGAGCGTAGTTTGAATCCGAAGTGTTTATGCCATACTGGCATCATATTTTGGAAAAACATTGAAAAAGAATGAATGAGAAACAAATACTAAGAAGAACCTTGAATAAAAATCCTACGAATCTTCAACTAGAAAGTGATGATCAAACCTTTTCTCTCATATGTACATTCCATGGATCGTTCCAGTTACCACGTTGATCCACTGCACCAGCAAACGGGGATCTGTTGATGAGCGGCTGCCTATCAGATTGGCTCGGGTTTATAAACTCCTCATCACTGTCGTACTCTGCTGGTGTATTTGCAGCCTTAACAATAAGTGCAAGGAAGAACAGCACAGCCTATACAGAACCAGAATATCTAAGAATATGCATATCAAACCAAAAATACAAAAGAAATTATAAAGCTATCATACTTCTTACTTCAAAAACAACAATTCCAATAGCAACGCACTTTAAAATGCTCCAATGTTCCTTTAGAAAACCAAAAATCATACGAAAATTTCCAGTATTGTCATCTGGGATATCCTGCACAGAAAGGAGATATCAGGGGATTGGAAACTTTATAAGGTGTAAAAATTAGCAGTTAGTTGTTCACTTGTTCTAAAACTTACATGTTCCCAGTTGTGGTCAAAGAACATGAAAGCAGCGCAACCAAGCTCTATGAGTATCAATAACATCACCAACAAAGCGTACTGGTGTCTTGTCAAGGTATACAATAAGATAATCAATAGTACCTAACATATATGAATCTAACACAAGAATTGTAAACCTTAAACATTTTAACATTTAATATAGCCATTGTGAATGTGTGTCTAATTACGGCAATTCTTTTTCCGGTTGACTTAGAAGAATACTAGAATGTACATCAATTTTACTCTTATGTAGCCCTAGCTCATCATTCATTGATTTTAAAACCAAAAGATGAATGAGCCTCTCCTGCACTAATATAACATAAGTCAATATCAGAAACTTATCAGGATACACAACCAATGCAGCAACCATTCCGTGTGGACGCTCCAATACAACCAAAACACGAGATGACGAAAAGAACGAGTCCAACACCAACAAAAGCGAATATAAACCTGCACACAAGATATTGGAAAAAATATGTAAGGTACATTGCTCATAACATGAAAGCATTATTTCAACAGCTGATTGGAATTCGGAAGAAATCTGCCCTAATTTATCATCAAAAGCTAAAGAATGAGATCAAGAAGAATTGAAGAAGCTATACCAAGCTGAATATATGTCATCCCAAATATTGTCAGACATTGTGAAAAATGCAAGGAAGGGGCGTCCAAGCTTAATCAGATCGTCCTCACTGTGACCAATCGGCATAGAATTCAAAGAAGACGACTGTGTATATTCGACAAACAGGTAGATCCCATAACCCACCATTGCTAATCCAGCAAGAGTCATCAGAAAATTCAGAAGTTTCAAAATGCACTCCAAAAACCCTCGACAAGCCATTTTCAACGGGTTTAGGGTTAGGGCAAACTCAGATAAACCTCTTTATTGATTAAGGCCGTTCAATCTTCCATGAATGTTTCTGTAAGGAGAAATTCGCAGAAATGAACCGATTGTGACAGTATTCCAGAATTTTCGATGAACTAACAACGAATTTAAAAGGGGAAAAAATCCATGATTGATCTCACAAATTGAAGTGATGAAATTAGAAATTGTTACCAAGAGAGGGGGCGTGGAGATTCCTGTGCGACGGAGAGAATGATGGCAAAATTTGAAATTGGTCAAGAACTGATCTTGATCTAGACATCTAGTACGCGACAATATTTGGGTTGGACCCAAAAAACAATGGTCTCACGTTAAATTGCACCTTAAAGAATGTTTCACACTATTAAGTCGAAGAAAATCTTTCGATTTATAGCTATTGTATAAGATAAAATACGTTATCAAAATTTTACAATTTTAACTAACTTGTAACGAGAGATATTCAGAAAACAAAACATGCATCGGCAAATGTGCTCATTTGAAATGGAAAGATCAAAGGGAACGGAGAGATTATTATTTATAAAAGGTTTTTCTATTGTGTAGTAGGGCACATAATAAACAAAAGGAAAGAATTGTCTTACTCATTTCCCTAAGACGGTGTAGACCCTACATATTTTCTCTTTTAGTTATTTATTATGGCACACATTAGACAAACTCATTTATGAATGTTGATATGGTCGAGTCGCTAGGAAAAGAGGTTGTGAGGATGGATCATCATACTAGGACTGAGGACGATGTATATAAATGTTATAATTAATGCACACACATTATAATTCATGTACATAATATTTGGTGATGCACACCATCTATGACACATGCATATATAGTGTGTGCATGAGTTATAACTCGTGTGCATTGGTCATAGGACTTTTTTGCATCATCATCACTACTCATTTAAAGACTTATCCTCACCGAAACCAAACTCAATCTTATTAGAGTTCTCCAATTAACCGAGTTTCTTCCACGAATTTCTATCATTTTCACTTTCATGTATACACAAAATATTTTAAAAATTATATATTTTCTATACAAATATATAGATAATACTTCATCTGTTCTAAAAATAATGTCATTTTAGCTCATTGCACAGCTATTAAGAAAAAATAAAAGGGTGTGAATTTCATAATAAACCCTCTTATAGAGATAAATAAGAATGAATCTAAGCAATTGGATGCCTTGACATCCAATGACTTAGATTAAACTAGCTACCTCCACTTGTAGTGGGGGTAGTTGTGGTGGTCCGGCGGCCTTTCGGCGACCACCCAACGACTTCCCGACGACCACCCGGTGGTTGTCCGGCGACGGTCCGGCGGAGGTCCGCCGGACGAACATTCTCTTGGTGAACATATAATTAAAATGTGATGAACATTCAGTAGAGTATATCAAAATGAACATTTTGATGAACATTTATGAACAACGTGATGAACATTTAAGCTAATTGTAATGAACTTTTGAGTAATGAACATTTTATTAAATGTTTGATGAACTACATTTAAGTATGAGATGATGAACATTTATGTAATTTTTTATGAAGATCAAGTGTTTTTCTACTCGAAATTATATTAAAGTGATGTTTGATGAACATTTAAATAAGAGATGATGAACATTTATCAATATTTTGATGAACATTTATGAACAACGTGATGAACATTTAAGTCGATTGTAATGAACTTTGGCTAATGAACATTTTATTAAATTCTTGTGAACATTGAAGTATGAGATGATGAACATTTAAGAATGAGATGATGAAGTACATTTAGGTGAACATTCAGTTGGTGAACTTTTAAGTATAATGTGATGAACATTCAGTAGAGTATGTACAAATGAACATTTATGAACATTGTGATGAACATTTATGAACAACGTGATGAACATTTAGTAATAAATAATTTTGTAATATTTGTGAACAATTTTATACATCTTTGTGACAATTTTATTCCGGCGAGGCCCAAAGATGGTCCGGCGGTGGTCGGAGGTGGTCCGGCGGTGGTGACTAGGGGTGCCACGTGTCATGAGCTCTTGGATCTCTTTTGATCCAATGCTCCACATCCATTCTCATTTATCATTTTAACAAGTATTATTACATGACATTTTTCCAAAATAAAATTGGACAAAAATACCCTTAATTAACATATCATTATTCATTGAACAAATACAAAATTTATATTAATGGCTCTTAAAAAATGTGTAATTACTAGGGATATTATTGAGATTTTTTTAAAAAAAATAGCTAGAATGACCTTCATTTTGGTACAAGAAAAGAAGGTTAGAGTGACATTCTTTTTGAAAAGAGGGAGTAAGTGATACAAAAATAGATAAAAAATTGATATCTTAATTAAATAGATATAAAATAATTTATTCAACAATAAGCAATAAATTGGATCTTAGGCTCAAAATAAATTTACTTAAATAGTTAAGTGTTTACTTTTGTTTGGAAAGGTTGAAAATGAATTTGCATTTAGTTTTACTTTTACAGCAAAAGAAGAGAAGAGAAATTGTGGGTGCTTGGCATATGGGCCAGCCAAGTATTAGGTTCATGGTGTAGTCTTGGCCCAGTCCATATGAACAAGGTCATACAATTTATTTGTTACAATCGGCGACTTAACAAATTTAATATTGAACACATGTGTAAACATGTATGCACACATGTTACACTTGAAACGATAAGACTTGGCACCTCCTGCACCAAGGGTCCAAGGATTAGAAAATACTCTCATTTTGAACACAACATCTATAAAAAGGTCCCTTGGAGTCTCTTCAATGGTGCTCTCTTCTCGCTCTTTTTCTTGTTCATTTTTCTAGGCCGTTTAATCCGACACCCGGTTTTTTATAACTGACACCCGCTTTGGGCGCATCCCAGGTGCGTCCATTTTTTTTTTAAACCGGGTCATTTATGGGCGCATCCAATTTTTTTTTTGCCTTCAAACTACTCAAAAATCCGGTCTGATTTTGGACGCATCCTAGGTGCGCCCAAAACTGAACCGAGTTTTTTAAAAAAGGTTTGGACGCATCCCGGGTGCGTCCAAGAGTGGGTTCCAGTTATAAAAAAGTGGATGCGGGGTTTTTTGCCGTTTTTCTATTATAATGTCATAATTTGACGTAATTTGTGTTTTTTTAGGAGAGTTCAGGGTGATAGCTCTTGATCTCCCGTCCTATGGGTCGACATGTTGGAAGAAAATCAATCGTGCCCGCTGAGCAGTGTCGGTCTAAACTTTTGAGGGGCCCTGTCCTTAGGGCAAAAAAAAATTATATAATATTTGAAGTTAAAATAGAAAATTAAAGTGAAAAAGGTGGTATGAAGAATTGAACGAGATAAAAAACATCATACCACTAGACTAAGTTACTTTTGTGCTATTTTAGGCCCAAAACATAAATATATATCTACTATCCATTATTAATCTTGGGCCCCTTTCTGTCTTGGACCCCGGGAGGTCGCCCTACCCGAATTACCCTTTGGGTCGGCCCTGCCGCTGAGTAGTGGACGAATGGACTAAGTTGAACTCTAAAAGTTTAAAAATTAATTACAGGGCCCCTCAAAATTTATTTGGTACACTCTAAAAGTTTATGAGGAAAACCTTTTGAGCCAAAAAAATTAAGTTTTACACCGATTTAAAACGATACGGCGTGGAGTTTAAAAATTGACGTTTTATCACAGTTCTGTCAAATCCGGGTTATAAGGTGTACTTTTTATCCCGGTTCTGAAAAAGCCCGGGTTATAAAGTCCCTGAATTGTTGAAATCGGGGTTATAAAGTTGATTTTTTTTTAGTAGAGGTTATAAAGTTGATTTTAAAACGCCACCACATAGCGATTTAATACTTTATACTCCGAAATTTCAGAACCGTGGTATAAAGTTAATTTTTAAAAATCAAAAGATAAACGCAACGTGGTAGCGTTTTTATTTCGGTGTAAAAACAAAAAATCTTGGTTCAAACAAGACCCCCAAAGTTTATTGGGCACATCCTTATCTTCGTCATGAATGTATTAGAGACGATCTTCGTCACAAAGAAAAACCACCAGAGATTCGTCATGAAGAAACTTAGGAGTTTTATCACGAATCAATTTTTTATTAAAACGATTTCGGAATCTTGTAAAGAACTTCAATACTGACATCGTTTGCCCTTCCAAAAGCCTCTAAAACAAAATAGTCGCATGCGTTAAGTTCGTAAAAACAAAACTTAGGAGTTTTATTATAGTTAAAAATCATGCAATTAAATTTATATACTATAATTATATATTATCATTTAATATCACTAATTTATTACTTATAAAGTATAATTATGCATTATGTTTAAATATTACGAACTTATCGGAAAAGACTGTTTTGTTTTTAGGGCTTTTGAAATGGTAAACGATGTCCGTCTTGGACAAATTTTATATGCACGGACTCGTATTGAAATTCTCTACAAGATTCTGATTTTTTTTTATAAAAAATTGATTGATGACGAAACTCTTCAGTTTTTTCGTGACGAATCTCTAGTGATTTTTCTTCGTGATGAAAATTGTTTCTTATACATTCATGACGAAGATAAGGGTGTGTCAAATAAACTTTTAGGAGGTGTCAAATAAAAGCTTTCAATGTAAGTGAGCATGTAAGTGAGCGGACGGTTACAATGTCAATCTTATGGATAAAGAAATTTATTAAACATAAGTAAAACCTTGTTTATATCATAAAAAACATACATGTGAATTAACGATTTGTGTTAACGAGGTTTGAGAATCGTATTTCATTTCATACTCCTATTCTTTCAATGTTTGCGATTTTATTCGTCTGAAATGGTTCTCAATTTTTAAGTTTTTAATTCAATCAACAAAAAATAGTTGTTCATATGATTAAATATAACTATATAAGCATATTCTTTCATTTTATTGTTTACCCTCAAAACCTACTTTTTTTTTTTATGTTTCTATATATATACTCATTTAAGTTATTATGTTTGACCAACATACTCCCTCCGTCTCATATTATAGATTCCGTTTGTTGTTATCGAGGTAAATTAAGAAAGGGAGAAAGAAAAGTGGAGAAGAAAGAGATTGTGAGTGAGTGTGGATTTTTATGTAGGAAAGAAAAGATAAAAAAATGAATTGGTGTGAGTTTTAATATAAAAAGGAGGAAATAGAGTGTAGGTTGATGTGATATTGATAATAAGACAAAAAAGAAAAAAGAAAAGTGAGATCTATATTTTGGGACGCCCAAAATAGAATACGTGATCTATAATATGAGACAGATGAAGTATCTACCTAGCTAACTTTTATATATATTTAATGTTGCCTTTCATTTAAGTTACCACTTAGTGTCAATACCTTGTTACGTTGTTTGATTGTGCTACTACGGCGTCAATACCTTGTTACGTTAACGATCATTGTTTCATTTGGCGTTTTAAGTCCAATCTTTGTTGAATTGTACAAACTTTTGTACCTCTTTCTTGCATAAACCCCGCATGGATTTGCCGGATGATCAACATATACAACAAAGCTTTCGCACGAATAGACATGTGAAAAGAACATTATTATGCATGTAAATTTATCAAGACATGCATAAAGACCGAATTTGTAAAGATCAAAACTATTTGATAATAAAAAGTCTACTAAACTTTCTCCAAACAACCAACAAATAAAAGTTCGACAGCTAAAAATGTTCTAACAGATCTTCTTTTTCTAGAAGAAGGTTCTGATTTTATTTTTACTTGTACAAATTAATCTTGTGAACCTCCTTTTTTTAAAATATTTTAACTATACCGTGTTTGTAAAGGGGAATGTTGTTCTTCACGGGTGGCGAATTTCAGAGTCCGAATCTTCTTTTAGAAATTCCATCAACTTCCCTCTCCAAACCATCCATGGTGTGCTTCCTCTCTTTTTCTCTTCTTTTTTATTTGTAAAAAATGTATAAAAAAAGCTGATATTTAGAAACCAATACCATTCCATAATAATCCATATATAAACAGATGATCTCGTAATTTCACCTATCTTCTCAGTACTTCCTCTGAAACTTTGGATCAATCCTGGGCATCAATTCAATTGGTTAGTAATTTCACCTATTTATGTTGGATTTGTTGTTGTTTATGTTGCTTATTTTAAATTTTAGGGTTTTTTCTAATGCCCAATGGCTAGCTGCCTAGCTCAGTGCAAGTAATTAGGTAAACACTTGTGGTTGTAGTTATTTTGGCCTCAAAATCTCAACTATTTTTTACAGAATTTTTCCATTTTATAATGTATGTAGGGTTTAGTCTATCTGAATTTTCTTGATTGGAATTTTCCTAAAAAGTTGTTGATGGAGCAAGTGGGTTCTTCATCCAGATTGTTCTAATTCTGCAGTATGGAAGTTTCATCTATTGTAAATAGTAGTAGATACTTGCCATTTTTCTTCTTCTGGGGGCTGTTGTGAGTTGAAAATGACTTGCTCAAATCTGAAACCCACCTAATTTCTAAAAGCAATGGCTCTCCAATGACAATTTTGGCCCTGTTTTGTATGTCAAGCATTAGGGATTGACATAGTGATAGCAATAGTGTTTTGACAGGCTCCGTCTAAGACCGTCTGGATTCTGTCTAGATGCTAGATGGTCATAGAACCCGTTTAGAGTCCTTTAAAAGATAAAAATACCTTATAATGTGAAAGCTACATTTTTTAGAAGATTATGAATGTACAAAATTTACTTTTGAGCTAAGTTTTGTAAGATAACACGGTTTTGTAAGAAAATCAATGAATTTTAGAGAATATATCAACTTTCCATCGATACCGTCCCTCAACGTGCAGCTCCCGTCTAGCCACTTTCAGAATATTCGAGTGGCTGAAACTAAAAGTAGTGTTTCCAACGCTGCTAAGTACCCTTTTCAAAATCTTTCCAAACATGCAATTTGAATTTATGTGAGTGTGTTCTGAAAATGACCTTAAATTTGTTTTACTAATTATTGGGTATGGAGATTTTGGTGGTGGGGGCATTCCCAATTTGAATTTATTTATCAATATTAATTGTGCTGTATCTTCATAAGGTATCTTTCTTTGCCACTGTACAGACGTGTGCATGAGAACTAAGTGATTTCTTCTTTATCACTTTTTAATGCAACTTGAAGTTTGGTTTATTTGCCTGTTATGCAATTTCAGCTTGACCTTTTACTTGTTATGTCCTCTCTGTTTGTTTATATATGTTGTGGATCTTACTTCAATTTGGCGCCAATAACGACCCCTACACTAATCCTAGCCTTTTTGTAGTCACCTATCTTCATCTACAGTGCTGTTGTACACTTTCTCTTTCCCAACTTGCTTGTACTGACGTGTACTTATCGTTCTTCGTTTATTTTAACAGCTTCTGCGGTTCTGCAGTCTGTTATCGAAAATCCTAGAATGGGATCCAGAAGAGGAAGACGATCTGAGGTACTGTTTTTTCTTCCATTCTTGATTCAGACAATCTTTTTTTAGTCATGGAATTTGATGTTGTAACTGTATATTTTCGTATAGGCGTTTTGGCCGTCTTTGGTTATGAAGAAATGGTTGAACATAAAACCTCAGGTGCATGATTTTAGTGAGGATGACTTTGATACTGAAACTGAGAGTGAAGATGATGGTATCTTATTCATACTTGTGTAATTTGATTACTTTGCTTCTGCTGAATTTCTCATTCAAAATTTATTTTTACAGTGAGCTCTGTTAAAGATGACAAAGTGTGTACAGATGAAGATTGTGGTAGTAAAACTGCAGGAAAACAATCTCTGTTTGCAACTCAAACATCAGGTAATACAGATTTTTATCTTCTTGTTATGATCATGTGTCTGTTATTGTGTACTCTTGTTTCAATATGATTATGAAAAAAAGACTAAATCCACGTTACTATGTAGTCTCTGATCTTTAATATCAACATGACTATTATAAAAAAATGTTTCTTAGTCAAAGAAATGCAGTATAATATGTGATTGAGATTAAACTTCAGATGCAAGTTTGACTATTATCATGTATTCATGTTGCAGTTATACGCCTCTTTTTTCCTTCCTTTTTCATTTGGGGCCCGTTTGGTTGAATTTATGGAACGGTAATAGAAAGGAAACGAATCTAATCCATTTTATGACCGACTTTTCTGCTTCTTGTTGTTGCTGTTCAGACGGTAATTCAAGAAGCTACAAACTGAGACACAGACGAGGAAAATCCGAGACTCTTCGTTCTCAATATACGAGCACCAAGGATGTGAGGTTAGCTCGTAAGTCCTTTTGTTTTATGGCTTCTGCATCATAAAACAAGTGCTTTTTAAGAAGTTTCATCTTAATGGTGAAAATATTTTGGCTTTTATGTTTTCAGGGTGACAGTTGGCAGTTGGAATGTAGCTGGAAAAATTCCGGGTGTCAACCTGGAGATCGAGGAGTGGCTTTGTATGAACGAACCAGCAGATATTTACGTTCTTGGGTATGCACTTAGATGTTACATCTATGTTAACTATAAGATATTTCATGAGCATTACCTGAACAATTGCCTGTTTTTCTGCAGGTTTCAGGAAGTGGTTCCACTGAACGCAGGAAATGTACTAGGAGCAGAGGATAACACACCGATACGAAGATGGGAGACGGCAATAAGAAGAACATTAAATGGAACACCCGAAACAGAACCGAATGACAAATGCTTCAGTGCTCCATTATTTCCAACTATGAGGTCAACTGCTGCTGCTTATGACACTTCAGTTGAAACAGCTGAAATAACAGAAATAACTAATTTAGGCGGCAAATCAGTGATGAGGAACTATGGATTAGATTGGCTTGATCATCCACTAGATAAACCACAAGCCTTACCCTCTACTCTGAAACTACGTCGAGTTATGAGCAGCTCCCCTCCTATACCGGAGAATAGATTGTTAAGGAGATCATATTCTAGCTCTGAAAATATACAGTTGATTTACCAAGAACCGGTTGAAGATATTTCAGAGACGTCTGACGAGTCCTTTGGAGAAAACGATGATTACTTTCTTGATTTTCATGAGGAGTCTGAAAATGTTGAATCTCATCGACCCAAGTATGTTCGAATCGTCAGCAAGCAGATGGTAGGGATATACGTTTCGGTTTGGGTACGAAGAAAGCTGAGACGACATATAAGTAAGTTAGGAGTATCTACTGTTGGAGTTGGCCTCATGGGCTATATGGGTAATAAGGTAACATAACATGTTTACCATCACCTTTTTTATTTCCTTAGCATATAATGAGGTTTAACTTACATAGGCCTATTGGTTGATTCATGTAGGGATCGGTTTCGGTTAGTATGTCACTTTATCAGTCACGGTTGTGTTTCGTTTGCTGTCATTTGACGTCTGGCCACAAGGACGGAGATGAAGAAAGACGTAATGCAAATGTGCACGAAATCTTGAGGCGTACTCGGTTCACTTCCTCTGTTGTTGATTCCAATGATGAGCCCTGCACCATTTCTTCTCATGAGTGAGCATTGGACACCAAATTCTAAACTAGTTTACTCATTTATGTTTTGTAGTCATCATGCTTGGTAAGTTTGTGTAAGATGAATGTTTTTTCTTGTCAGCAGTCACATATTCTGGTTTGGCGATTTGAATTACCGTATCGACATCTCGGATTCAGAAACAAGGAAGCTTGTGGCTAACAAGAAGTGGGACATTCTCATCAACAAAGATCAGGTAAAGTGATTGACCAATATGAATCATAAAATCTTGCTGTTAAGTTTATTCTGAAGATTCTTATGGAGATATGGTGTATGTTGCAGCTGATCAAAGAGCTTCAAGATGGACATGTATTCGAAGAATGGAAAGAAGGGTCTATTGACTTTCCGCCGACATATAAATACGAGATAAACTCGGATAAATATGTTGGAGAAGACCCAAAAGAAGGCGAGAAGAAGAGATCTCCAGCTTGGTGTGTAAATTTGATTTCTACTTTAAAAACTATCTTTAAGCTTATGTTCATTTCATGACAAACCTTTGGTATTGTAGGTGTGATAGGATACTATGGTCAAGCAATGGAGTAAAGCAACATTTCTATAGATCTGTTGACATTAGGATGTCGGATCATCGGCCAGTTAGCTCCATGTTTTCGGTTGAAATCGAATCGGTTGATCAACGAAAGCTTCAAAAACTTCTCAACTTTAATAGTGCAGCTGTGCATCCTGATGTCTTCTGTGAGGAAGACGTCAGGATGAAGAACTCATCAGTCAGTTTCAATGGAGTGTAGAATACTTGTAAGCATCTTGTAGTTCGTATTCTTGTGTTTAAATCTTCGAGAGTTGGGTTTCATGTTGATAGTGATAGGTGGTGTCTGAGTGATACTTGTGATTCAAATGTGTATATGTAAAGTTATTAGGAGAGAACAACTTTTTTCTGATTTCTCTTAAATATGTTGGAACAAGATTTTGGTTGGTTTGATTTAATAGAAATAACTACAGATTTTGATAGTTTAAGTTTGGGTCAAATGTCGTTTCTTTGCTATCGAACGATGTTACCCCTTCCCGTCTACGACGGGTCAGACGACCCGGAAGAACACGTCTTGCTCTAGAAGCACTAGTAGAAAAAACACCTGTTGCAGCCCCCTGTTGAGGCGGTCACCTTAAAAACCGACGCAAAAAGTCTTATTCTACTATATGTTGAGGCGGTCAGTCGTTTAGTTCGCTGCAACAGGTGCTTTAGAGGCGGACAAATATCCGTTCGCCTCAAATAATATTTGTGTTTTTGACTTGTTGAGGTGGTCAGTAAGGCGCCCGCCTCAACAGAACCCAAAAATTAGAGGTGGGCAGTAAGGCGCCCGCCTCAACTGATGCGACGAAGAGATTAGAGGTGGGCAGTAAGGCGCCCGCCTCAAAAGAACACAAACATTAGAGGCGGGCAGTCAGGCGCCCGCCTCAACAAATGCTTCAAAAAAATTAGAGGCGGGCAATATGCGCCCGCCTCAACTGCTTCGTCAAAAACTCAGAAACTAGGTCGTCGGGTTTGTCTCGACTTTTTCATATCATCCTCAAAACTCTCGAAGTACCGACGGCGCCTCCTCCTCGCCGCTTCCTCCACGCCTCATCCTCGCCTCGCCGCCTCCTCCAACTCTACTCGTTGCTATTAGAAACCCTATTCTACTTCTACCCGCCTCCTCCTTTCCTGTCGATTCATTCTCTTGCCGGAGGCCGCATACCATCACCTCCGATTGGAAGGTCGCTCGCTGCCGTGCTCCACTACGATCCAGACTCCTTCTACAACGCCGTTTCTTCGGAGATCAATCGCCTCCACAACAACTACCGCCCGATTCTGCACCCAAATTGACAAGGCCAGTCCGCTTAGGTTTCTTTAGTTTTTGTTTTCAGGTCAAATTGTTATGAATGGTTGATTTCAGTTTGAATGTTAGAATGCTGACTTCGAGCTCTTTCTTAGCGGATTTTCAGTTTGTTCCATGTCTGACTTTGTCAAAACATATCACTTGTATGCAGTTTTTGAAGACTTAGGCTATAAATATTTATAGCAAAGTGAGCATGTGATTTGTTGCGTCATTCGGGACGAGAAAAAAGGTCTTGCTTTCAGTCGCTCCACTAAGATAGCTGAGTCATTTCAGGTACCAATTCTGAGCTAGCTGATTTTTTCAGTTTCCACATTGCGATTATGTGATCGTTATATGCTTTTTGTTTGCGGTTGAAACTGGATTCTAGTTTATTCTATGTGATATAGCTGAAATTCGTGGGCCAATTTTTTAGGGTATTTTCTTGAATGATGTTTATTCGAATGTATGGACTATGGAGATTGGAGTTGGACCTAAGGTGTAAAGTTATGGGTAGTTGATATGCCAACTCAAATGAGTGATTTCTATTTTATTGAACTGTTTGAATCATCTCTTTGGTTGATAACTAAGTGTATTGTTTAGAAGGGAGTAATTGTAGCTTATTAATTTGATTTTGTCTTTGACTAGTAAGTGATGAAGTCTGCTACATCATGCATTGGATCCTATTCAGTTTTTTTTTTCTTTAGATAGAAAATTTATCATTCAGATGATCAAATCTATCGAATAGCAATATCCTGTCTTGGTTTCATTACTTCACTTAAACTAGAGAAAGATTCCAAATTCATCCTCTTCTGCACAAGCTTACTATAATGTGATGTTTGTATAGATTTACTCATGCCTTGGTTCAAGTGTAAGTTGATTAGTATATTATATAGTTAATAAGATCGATCGGTTTAATTTTAAACAGGTGTCTATAGGTTAATACTAATTTTGTTGTTATAGAAAGGTCACAATAATGAAAATACGATAGATATACAAAACCTAATTTGAAGCCAAGTACATTAAGGTAAAAAAACAGAAAACCAAAAATGCAATCAAAGGATAAAGATTACGAAGACATTGAAGGTGACATTGAAGGTAGTGTAAACTTTGTCCCCTATAAATGATGCACATTGCACACATCTGACCCTTTAAATTATAAAATAAGAAAATACTAAAAACAACATTAATTTGATGCAAGTCCTTTTTTACTTTTCATTCCTTACCTTATGACAATGTCTTAGGCTCATTCTATGAAAGAGAGTGCTGGTTTATCAACCTTCACGCAGTATTAGGTATAATTGTGAATGTTTTGTGATTGCAATAGTATTATTTTCACGCAGTATTACTATACTTTTTTGAGCTCAATCCTCTCTATCTCGACTTCATATTTTTTACTTATTAAACTATGAGATTGACATTCGTATACTTTATATGATAATGGGTTATGTTTATGCATTGATGTGTCAAGACACAAAGACAAGCAGGATTGCGTACTATACATTACAGAAATATGGTTATAATATTCTGCATCTACCATGTTTTTGCACCTCTACTAATTGGTTTGTTGAATCATTGAAAGGGTGGATTGCTAGTTTTACTAATTGGTTTATTTCAGGCCTTTCCTGTCGAACTCGTCGACTGCTCCTCCTCGTCTCCTCCTCCTCCTCCTCCTCCAGCTTTCGTCCTTGGAGTCATCGAGGTAGGTGAAACTTCCTCCTTCGCAAATTGTTTTCGGATTTTGATGTGTAGGAGTTGATTCCTTTTGTGGTATGAATGGTTGATTTTTGTTGTTGTGGGTGATTATTCCCTTATTTGGTGGAATTTTGATTGATTATGTTGTTTTGGTTCTTTAAGAAATTTTGATGCACTCCAAGTGTTTGGTAAAATGCCTAGTAGAAAATTTACATGCACTCCAATAGATTATGACTATTGGAACATATAGTACTTGGTAGTTTTACTAGTTCTTGTTACTACCTTTCATGTATGTTTAGGACTATACTCTACCTCTTGTCTATATAGTCAATTCATATAACTAAACTTAATCTTGTGACTTTTTAGGATGACTTGATAAAAATTGTAGGAAAACAAATGAAATATGTCGATGAGTGATTTTAATGAGTTTTGCATGAGATATTGTTTTGTTAGCTAGATATCCAAATAATTTTATTTCATTTCAATGAGTGTTTTTAATGTTATGTATGTATTGGTCTTTCTACAGTTTTCTTCTGTTATTAGAAATGAGTCGTCGTTGGATGTACGGTGATCATACTACAGCTGAATATTTGAGTGGGGTTGGGGAGTTTATTAGATGTGCTTTAGCCCACCAACAGAGTACAAAAGCCAAAAAAGTCTATTGTCCCTGCCGTGATTGTAACAATGTAAGGAGGTTAGCAGACATTGATGAGATTGAGGATCATTTATTTCGTCGTGGGTTTAAGCAAGATTATCATGTTTGGTTTTGGCATGGAGAGAAAATACCTGATCGTCCAAGTTCTAGTGTAAACGAATTTGATCTTCAGGTAGACAATGATGAGAGTGATGATAACATTTCTGAGAATTATGAGATGGATGATGATGATGATGAGAAAGAGGATGAAATGAATGAGATGATGGATGGGGTGAGAGATCGCTTGGATGAACGACCTAAGGTGTTCGAACAACTAACAAAGGCTGCTGAGACGCCTTTGTATCCTGGGTGTACAAAATTTACCAAGTTAGAAGCTTTGTCAGTGCTATACAACTTGAAATCGAAGAGTGGCTGGACTGATTCGAGTTTCACGACCTTATTGGAGTGGTTAAGTGAAGTTTTGCCGGAAGGCAATGAGTTGCCCACCTGTACCTATTATGCCAGGAAAGTGATGTGTCCCTTTGGCTTAGAGGTTGTCAAAATAGATGCTTGTCCAAACGATTGTGTTCTTTACAGAAAAGACCATGAAAATTTGGATAAGTGTCCAAAGTGCGGTGTATCTCGTTACAAGCGTAAAGGGGTAAATTCCGCTAAGAAGGGGCCGCCGGCTAAAGTTATGTGGTATCTTCCAATCATAGATAGATTTAAGCGTTTGTTTTCATTAAAGAAACAAGCAAAAAATCTGAGATGACATGCATAAGGGAGGAAGAAAGATGGACTCCTTAGACATCCTGCTGATTCTCCTCAATGGAGAAATATCGATAAGAAATATCCTGAATTTGGCAAGGAGGTTAGAAATCTGAGACTTGCTCTGTGTACAGATGGTGTGAATCCTTATGGCACTCTAAGCACTCAGCATAGCACATGGCCGGTTCTTCTTGCGATTTGTAATCTTCCTCCATGGTTGTGTATGAAGCGCAAGAATATCATGTTATCACTCCTTATCTCGGGGCCTAAGCAACCTAGAAATGACATAGATGTGTATCTAGCGCCACTCATAGAGGATTTGAAATTATTGTGGAATGAAGGTGTTTCAATGTACGATGCACACACCAACTCAGACTTCACACTGCGAGCTATGGTTTTTTCTACCATAAATGATTTTCCAACATATGGAAACTTGTCTGGGTACAAAACCAAAGGAGAACAAGCATGCCCAATATGTGAAGAAGACATGGAACCCACATACTTGAAACATTACAAGAAAAATGTGTTTGTAAAGTACATGAAGTTCCTTAGTCGGTATCACCCTTATCGTAAGAAGAAGAAAGAGTTCAATGGTCACACCGAGGAAGGAGTGGCTCGTGCACCTTTAACGGGATCACAGGTTTATGAACGTATTAAAAATGTTGAAACCAAATATGGCAAGTTCATCAAGCCCAAGTCTAAAAAGGGTGTTTTATGGAAGAAAGTATCTTCACTATGGGATCTTCCTTATTGGAAAGATTTGTCGGTTCGTCATTGTCTCGATGTGATGCACATTGAAAAAAATGTGTGTGATGCTATTATTGGGACGTTGCTACACATTCCCGGAAGGACTAAAGACAATAAGAAAGTTCAGAAAGATATGAAAGAGAGGAATATGCGTCCAGATTTGTGGCCCGTGAAAAAACAGGATGGTAAAATGACTTTTCTTCCTCCGGCGTGTTACACAATGTCAAGAAAGGAGAAAAAGACGTTTTGCGAGTGCTTACATGGCATTAAGGTGCCGTCGGGATATTCATATAATGTAAAACATCTAGTTTCTCTCTCAGACCTGAGGTTGATCGGTATGAAGTCTCATGATTGTCATGTACTGCTTAATGTTTTCTTGCCAATTGCACTTCGTGGGATATTGCCGAAACACGTGAGGCATGTTATAACAAAACTATGTGTGTTTTTCAGTTCGATTTGTAGGAGTTCACTCAACGCCTGATAAAGAAGTCTAAGTCTAAGTCACTCCAGGTATATGATTAGCTAGAACTTGTATTTTTATTCATGACATGTTCTATTTGCAATTGTTCTTGTTTATTAGTTATGGTAATGCACTGCTGAATGTTGTTCTTATTTTTCTGCATTGTTGTTACAGTTATTCACTTTTTGTGTTGTAATATTTTTGTTCTTATATTTTGTTATTATTTTCATATCCAATGAAGTCTAAGTCAAACAAAGAGGTGGTGGGTAGTTGTGATCGTAAAACTCAAGAGTCAGCCGCCAAAAGCAAGAAAGCGAATTTTGCAAACGATGCAATTCAAGGTCTTGTCCCGCAATGCAAATATTTGCATTTTTTCATCTCTTCAGCTCCCGGCGAAATATACGATAGTACTCCCATCAAGTTGGTTGCTTCGGTTTGACATTATTCGCAAGATCAAGATACATATGTAACTGAGTCCGATGTTGAAGAGTTCCTTAGAGGGGCGTGCTTAAACATTTCAGTGATCCAAGTCTACATATTGTAAACATTTTCATCAATCTTTATGTTTTAGTTGTTAATTATTCTTTCTGTGAGATTTTTACTTTACAGATACTAATAGTGTAATCTTGCATATTTTGTAGGTATTTATTGCATGATCACAGCTGGGCATTTGAAAGGTCGTCTCATATTGGATTCTTATGTCCTGAGACGATGTCAAGCACTAGAATCAAGGTTGATCCTAATGTCCCAACAGAGTATGATGTATGGGGCATCTTGAGTTTGTAAGTTTTTTACTTAAAAATTGTCTTTTCAAATATTTACAAAATCAGAATTTTTGACTTGTATGTTGTTTATTTTACAGGACATACCAAGTGTATAAGTTTAATGGTGGGGTGCGTCCGAGTAAAACGACTAATTTCAAGTCTTGGAGACCCATTCATATAGAGGTATACCATCATAAATTACCTTTTTCTTTATTTTTTATATCTATTGATCTTAAAACTAAGACGATGTATTATATTGTTATTTTAGTGCGCTCAACAAAGTGGCGGAACCGCGTGTGGATATTACGTTATGAAGTTCATGTTGGAGATTGTCATGACATATCAAGAGTCTAATGAGCGACTAGATAAGGTAGTTACTTTACCTAGTCCTTTCATTTCATATATGTAAAATCTAATTTTTTCATGTTACTTCACTAAGACGATGTACTATATGTTTTTGAAGGTCTATGTTCAGAGGAGTGCGCCTTATACAAGTGAGGAACTCGATGTTGTTCGTGAGCAATGGGCTAGGTTCTTTACAACCAAATATCTATTAGTTTAAGCTTATGTTTTGGATATTTGAATAATAGGTTTTGTACTTGCATATATTCTGTTGAAACTGAACACATATTGTATGTGAAATGTATGTGCAAGTGGAACTAGACGTTCAAAATGATGTAAACTCTTTTGTAATTGAAACAGATTGTTAGTTTGTCAAATGGAACCGATTGAAACAGGTTGCTTATTCTGTTTCATACAGGCTGGGTTGCTGTAAATTCAAACCGAATTTTTTTAAAAAAAAAACACTTGTTGAGGCGGGCGGAAGAATGACCGCATCAACAGATTCATCATTTGTCTCATCTGTTGAGGCGGGCGGAAGATTGGGCGCTTCAACAGAACACTCTGTTGAGGCGGGCAGAAGGGTGACCGCCTCAACAGAGGGGTCTGTTGAGGCGGTCAGTTGCTTGTGCGCCTCAACAGACCCCCTCTGTTGAGGCGGTCACCCTTCTGCCCGCCTCAACAGAGGTAGAAAAAGTTGCACCTGTTGAGGCGGTCACCCTCCCGACCGCCTCAACAGCTCATGACCTGTTGCAGCCCCCCTGTTGCAGCGACCCCTGACCGCCTCAACAGGTGTTTTTTCCACTAGTGAAGGCTAAACTCTCCACGAGTCCGATCGAACCAGAATTAAAGGAAGCAATGATGTGTAAGTTCTTCAGCTCAACGCTAAAAGGCCCGGCCTTGACGTGGTTCATCCACTTACCCCCCTTTCGGGAGAAACTAACCTGTCCATTATCAAGGAAAAGACTAACACAGAACAATGTTAAGTGATTGTAAATGAAAACAACTCACAAGTGTTTACTCTCGTATGTTTTCCTCTGCACTCTCTCTCAATTGTTGTTGTAACAAGCTTTTCTTGATGGATTGCCTTGTGTGAATAAAAAACCCAATAGATTGAAACTAACAGGCTCCTAGCACTATGATGAGTGATGGTAGAGATGGAGATGGCTAGTGTAGGGGCGGGGTTTCAACTCAAGGTTCTGACTCAAAGCAAAATGACTCAACAAACGAAAGAAACAAAGACTCAAACTACGTTTGCAAGGATGTAAATGCAAACAACTATCAGACTCAAATTTCGAACTCAAGAGGGCCAAAAGGAAGCGTACCTTAACTTGTCCCGACTGGTGTCAATTAGACCTGGCCATACCCGGGCTCGGGCCGGGCAAGACTCAAATTTTCGGCTCATATTTCCGGGCCGGGCTAGTCCGAGGCCCTGTCTAAGGATCCGGGCCGGGTAGCCCTCAGGGTAGCCCGGTTATGTTAAATTTGTTTTTTTAATGATTTTTAAAGAAAAAAATAAAATAAAATACTGCATAATCATATTCTTCATATCATGATAACGAGGCGGGCACCGGTTGACGAGGAGAGGCGAGGTGCGTTGATGTGTGTAAGGGTGAGTATGTGACACAATTTTTTTGAGAAGTCTCTGTTAGTTTGTGAATTGTGACCTAGGTTAGAGAAAGAGTAAGACCGAGTGAAAGAAAAGGAGACGGAGGCGCAAGTATGAGGAAAAAAAATCTAGGTTAGATTATTTGTAGATAGTATATATATATATACATATATATATTTTTTTAATTAATATATAATACGGGCCGGGCCTATCGGCCCTTAAGGGCCTGAGGTCCATACCGTACCCGACCCTCGTACCCTTATGGGCCGGGCTTAGCAGCCCGACAGGGCTTTATCTAGTGCCCAAGCCCACCCGGATAAAGGGCCGGACGGGCAAGGCGGGCTGGCCCGGGTTTGGCCAAGACTAGTGTCAATGAAGGATCGAAGACGGAGTCGAGAGGGCTAGGGTAAGAATGGGGATGGTTCGTAGCTGCTTGAAGATACAATACTTAGACAGCAAAAGAACCGCGGGCGCGGATAGGTTGCTATAGAAGGGTCGCAGAAACTCAGTCGCGAGATCCGCGTGCGCGGATTTGGAGCCGCGGGCGCGGATTTTGATTTCCGCGGACGCAGATTTCCTTCTGCGAGCTAAAATCTTTCGTCTTCGTTCGGGCTCGTGGCAATCCCGTTTCCTCCAATTTCTTGAATTCCGACTCAAACACTATCGAACTAGACTTTGACTCAACAAAACGTAAAAACAAATGCTGACTTGAGACTTTTCTATATATATTTATTTTTGTATTTTTCTCCCTTTTCTTTTTTTTTTGAATATATTTTTTTTGGTCTCAACAAAACGAATTACAGACTCGATACGAGATATCAATCTCAGCAAAATTGAAAACAAATAAAATAACAACTATATTGACTTTCCTTGTAGAATAGATAGATTTCTTTCTTTGAAGATCTTGTTTGGGCTCCAAGGAAAAAAGAAATTTCACCAACTCTTCTCTGGTTTGTGACGGTTGCGTTTTGGTAGGCAGGGATTAATTTGTGATGGGTGATGGGATGAGTGGATTTTTGGGACAAGGGTGCTCCAAACTCCAATCTATCGATCTCCACCAACACGAACCGATCTAAGCTTCTTGTACACAACCTGAAACAGACTCAACAAGAAAGATCAAAGTACTAAAAGACTCAAAATCAATTTCTGAAAGAAACTGACAAACAGGAAAACAAAAACTGACTCTCTTTTTGTGATTTTCTGGATAGTGGGGTCTCGTGATGTTCTTGTGATCGAAGACGGGATGGTGTCAACACAGCTCTGATACCAATTTGATGCGGGGATAAGCCGTTGTTGTCCGACCTAGACACCAAACCTCGAACAAAAACTCGAACAAAGAAGATAGGCGGAATTAGAATGAGATGAAAGAAAGATAAGTCGAATGATAGGCCAATTGGAACCAAATCAAACAACGACAAAACCCTTGAATTTAGGAACAAGAACCTTACCGAATGATGAAGAAACCCCAATGGATTACAACCAAACACAATGGCTATGGTAGGCCAAGGCACCTGGAGGATGCTCTATGGAGTCCCGATAGCACCAACCTTATGGAAGAGATTGACACACACAAGTACAACTAGGGCGAGTTCAACAACAATGCACACAGGACACTCTACTCACAAAAGCACTCTTTTAGGAGGAAAAACGATAAACGCTGTATTCAATATCAAAGTCTGGGAAGGGGGGGCCTAAAACAATAATTAAGGCAAACCTTATATAGAGTCAATAAGGTGGTCAATTAAAAGAAATAAAGTAATTAAAAATATTTCCTAAAATAACAAAACCAATGGATAGAAATAAATCCCGAAAAGGAATTAAAACAAAGATATCTCGGAAGCCTTCAGCAGGGAACCCGCGGGCGCGGATTGGGATCCGCGGGCGCGGATTGGGATCCGCGGGCGCGGATGTGCGTTAAAACGTCAGTCCGTGCAGTGCTCTCGACTTGGAGAATTAAATGAATTAATCCGAGATCTGCGGTCGCGGATTTGTAGCCATGTCGCCGATAACTCTTTTTGAAACGGCTCGTTCTCTCTCGTCCGAGGTCGGAATTGAGCGATTCCAAATCCCAGAGTTTCGTCTTGAACTCTAGTATATTTCATCTTCAATACTTGGCTTCTCATCTTGACTCGAACCGGATCTCTACGAGCTTGAATGGCTACTATACGTGCTTGAGTTACTATCAATGACTTCAATGATGACTCATAGCGATCTTTAGCCCTTGCTCCAGTGGTTAGCACATCTTTAGATTTAGGACGAGGCGTCGTTGATGATAGCTCAGATGCTTCCGCATCAGGATTTAGCCTTGTTTGCGGAAGAACATTTGAAGAATTTACATGGAAGAGGAGAGAGTGGAGGGTAATTGGAGGATTTAGAGGAGTTGTTTGGAGAATTTACACGGAAGAGGCTGTTGAAAGGAGAAAATGTAGGGTTTTTAGTTTTTGTATTAGTTTTTCACGATGGATGTAGGATATATTTTTTTTGCAAAAAAAAATATGTGGCGTTGAGGTGGTGATGGTGTTGAAGGGAGAAAAGGTAGGGTTTTTAGTTTTTTATCAGCTTTTCACGATGTAGGATTTTTTTTTTGCAAATAAAAATATGTTGCGCTCAGGTGGCGCAAATTTTTACACAGACATGGCTTCTCCCTTATATTGTAGTTAGGTAGATTGCTTTATAAGTAATTACGGAAATTACACCTCTATTTTAATTTGTGGCAAAACCGCCCTTATCATTTTCTATGCAATTACGAAATATGCCCAAATAATATTAACGACTAGTAAATATCATTTAAATCCTTTATTTGGATTAAGATGACCTAAAATGTCAAATTACAAAAATTCCCTTTATAATATTAGGGATATTACAATACTCCCCCCCTTAAGAAAAGTTTCGACCTTGGCTAACAAGAAAAACACCCGGAAAGAAATACGGAAAGATGGAGGTTATCGCAATGTTGATGTGTCATTTTGTGGTTAATTTTGTATATAATAATTTATAAAAATTTTGTTTTTAAAAATTATCAATAAATATCATTAATTAGATAGTTTGTTACCTAATTTTTAGGCTACTCCATATATTGAAATAATAACAATTTGCTAAGATTTTAATTTTGCAAATTTGTTATGTTGTGTTAAAGTTTTAAACGAAATTATATACTAACGCCAATTAAACCGAACAAATTATTATTCATGTAAGATAATATACGAAATAATGTATATATTCGCGCATGGCGTGGGGATCTATTTTATATATTAAAGTTAAAGCTTTTTAAGCCTTGAGAGTGATTGTAGGAGAAAATTGTTAGGCTATTTGTTTCTTCTAATATTTAAATTTGTTATTATAAATAACTATCTATCTTCTTATATTAAAGCTAAAGCTTTTTAAGCCTTGAGAGTGATTGTAGGAGAAATTTGTTAGACTATTTTTTTTTCTAATATTTAATTCTATTATTATAAATAACTATCAAAATTAAAATTTAACAAATTTTATTGTAATCCACTAACTAATACAACAAATATTCATGTACTTTGATATGAATAATTTTTTTATTTGTTAAAAATTCCCGAGACTCTAAAATACCACTTTTGGCAAAATAAGAAATAAAATGTAATTTTAGTCGTATCTAAACAAATTAACATCATTAAAATGTCTTTATTGTATATTTTATTTTGTATTTTAGTAATACTTCATATTAATTCTTAGGATAAATCATAATATTTATAATATCATATGTCATATTATATAAATATTTGAATTTTATATATATTTTCACGTGCATAGCACAAGTTATTACACTAGTTAAACTAGTATATATTAAAAAAATGAATTCTCACATTCACTTTGACGACCCCACCAAGCTTAGGTGTATTTTTGTGGTAATTTTAGATTTATTTTTTTATATTCTAAATTTTGCAAAAAACATAAAAATCACTCCTAACAAACTTCAAATATTTTGTTGAGATTTTGTAAAATAAATCAGTTTTAGTATTAATTATCATATATTTTCAAATTCTATAAATTATTGAATTGAAATTATATTATTACTCTCAAATGTATAGCTAAAGTCTAAAATATTACTTTGTAAAAATGTATGATACGCTATTATGCATATGTATTAAAGTAGCCTAGCATCCATTGCAATTTAATGTAATCATACTGCAATCTACTATAATAATTCTGCTTTAATATCCTTAAAAAATGCCAATTAGTTTTTTTTATAGCTGATGGAATTTATTGATTTACAATAGTTATTTGGGCTTATTTTTCACAATTTTTTTTATTTGCTTGCTTATGAATATGATGAATGATTGTATATACTTAATAAATTATTCAGAAAGATAGCTTAGCATTAACTCATAGATTGTATAAATGTGCGCCACTCATAAATTGTATCAAATCGCGCATGTTGCGGAAACTACATTAATTTTATTAAAACTTAATTAGGGGATGCACAAATCTAAACTCTATAAACCCATGAAATTCTCCACTTTTTGGGTAAATACTCCAAAACCATAATATTTTTTAAGTTTTTGCATCACTTTTTTAAGTTATATGGAAATACCTCTTTGCTGACGTGACAATTAAAAGAGAGTTGTCAACAAATTTTTTAACAGAACTGTCAACAAATTTTTTAATAGAGTTGTCAACAAAATTTGTAACAGAGCCGTCAAGAAATTTTTTAATAGAGTTGTCAACAAAATTTGTAACAGAGTTGTCAACAAATTTTTTAATAGAGTTGTCAACAAAATTTTTAACAAAGCTGTCAACAAGAATAATAAGTTGTCAACACCAATAATAACCCTTTGCTGACTGAAAATTATAATAGAGTTGTCAACAAAATTTGTCAACAAATTTTTTAACAGAGCTGGCAACTAAATTTTTTAACAGAGCTATCAACAAAAAATTTAACAGAGTTGTCAACAAGAATAATAAGTTGTCAATCCAACTAAATAAATTGTTTACACGACTAATAAACGATCAACAACATACAACACGAGTAATATTACAAAATTGTCAACATTGTCAACACTTTACAAAACTTGTCAACACCACTAATTTACATTGTCAAAAAAATATTTGTCAACACATTAATTTCTTTTACGCACTAAAAGAAATTACATTGTCCCTACATAAACACTGTCAAATTTTACACACACTGACTTGTCAACACTGCCAATAGAGGATAAGATTAACACTGACAAATTTTGATACATCAATCTCTAATATAGTACCTTCTTGTTTCATCCAAAGCTTAATTATTTTTCAAGCAAAACAAATTAGGTCAAAGAATTGGGGAGAAGCATTATCTGAGCTTCTAGATCTTGAAACTTAAGAGAAAGAAACCTCAAAGGATGCTTTGGAATTCAGGCTTGTTGAGGTCTAAACGGAGAGCTTCAACAATTTCTGATTTGCGTTCTTCAACCATTCTTCTCATCGCCTGCAACTCCTCCAGATCTGCTTTTCTCGGCTTTCGGCTTGTTCTCATGCCGGCGCAGGTTCAAGTTCTTCGATCTGGATTACCTCCTCGAATGTATCTGTTTTTATTGAAATTTCCACCTGGCCATTGAATCTCTTCTGAGACTGGAGCCTTCTCGGTCAGCTTCTTCTGCGCCTTCAGTGCCATTATCGCCGATGGGGGACGGAATTTGCAGGGTTAGGATTTCAGTAACGGAATTTGCGGGGTTAGGACAGTTATACATAATTAGGGTGGCGAGGAGGTTGGAGGTGGCCGTCGGGGAGATGAGAAGGTCGTAAAGGGGCGTTGGAGAGGAGAGAAGCAGATCCGTTGGAGTTGAGGAGAGTTCGAGAAGAGAAAAGGTGTACAATAGATAGGGTAAAAAGTTGTAACTTAATTTGAGGGTTTAGAAATCTAAACTTTAATGTGCGTAAGGGCAACGGGCACAAATTATTCTGAAATTCTTTGTTATTGGGCTTAACCTTTTCATTGGGCCTAATTTATTTAGCTTTTCAAATATTAAGTTCTTAACCACAGTCTTGTATAAATACCCGAATGAGTAAAAAACGGGACGGTGTACGTAGTTTTTTTATGTTATACGGAATACGTAGTTTTTTTGGACGGATGTTTCACTTTTTTGGCTCAGACCCGACGAGTCAATCCGATCCGGGCTTGATCCAACCTGCAAATAACAGGGTTTATTGGGTTTGGATTGAAAACGGATTTGGGTTGAAAATATGTGAAATCAACCTTATATTTTTCGGACGGGTTGGATCTTTGTGTTGGTTCGAGGTCTAATCATTGCAAGATAAGTTGTTGGCAAACCAGCGCTTTTGATTTAAAGATGAAAATGACATTGCGCTAGGAATTGTTGCTTTTTCAGCAATAGTCATGAGGGAAAAAAAATGTATTTATCATCAAATCATCCTATCTTATTCTTATATATTTGCATGCTTTTTCTGCTAAACGTGGTCATGAATTGGACAAGGGTATAGAATCAAGATGATATATATATATATAAACTACAAGAGATAATAAAGGAATTTTTCAGAATTGGACAAGGGTATAGAATCAAGATGATATATATATATATAAACTACAAGAGATAATAAAGGAATTTTTCTCTGAAGTAAGCCTTTTTTTTTAAAAAGAATTCCCGATCTACGCTCGTTTTGAAACTATTTTCCGGTATAGGCATTTTTAGAAGGTTCAGATTTTTTTCACATAAGAGAGACTGGTTTTCCCAGCGTCTCTCATCCGAAGCTGATTACTATACATATAATTTTTTTTAACCCCACGTCTACTTTAAAACAAGAAAAGCCCCAGCCCCTTTCCTTTAACTCCGTCTTCACCATGAATCCCGACTTCGTCTTCCGCCGGCCCCTTTAACTTCGTCTTCCGCCGGCAGCCATGAATCCCGACTTCCCACCACCCTTCTCCCCAACCGACCTCGACCACCTCCCCACCCCCACCCGCACCTCCCACCACCGCCGCTCCCTCTCCGAAACCCTCTCCCGCTTCCCCGACGACTTCCATTTCGACGTCTCCGACCTCGATCTCTCCTCCCTCGACCTCCCCGCTCCTCCTCTCCCTACCGAATCCTGCAGGTCGGACGAGTACAGCGGAGACAATACTAAACCTCCTCCTCAAATCAGCCACTTTCGTAGCTTCTTTGTGGACGCTGATTTCTTCGAGGGACTGTCGTTCGCGGCCCCGTCCGGAGGGAAGCCGGTCGATGCTCCATCGCTGATTGGAGGAGGAGGTAGGAGATTGGGTTTGCATCGAAGGAATAGCTGTTGGAAATTAATCCCCTAAAAACTTAAAACGCCAAGATCTATCATGTTAGAATTACTAAGAACATCTTTTAGATATACATGGATACATGACGGTAATCGAACCTTTATGCGGAACTACGAACGAGAACCGTAGGTACATCGTCTTCCTCAATCAAATCACTTTAGTGCTTTAGGGTTTTACCTTCTCTTTGAAGGGAAAAAATGATGGAGACTGCTAATCGATTTGATGTCTTGGGGATCATAACCTAATTTTCTTTATATATCTGACCTAATAGAATCTCATTAAGCCTATTGGGCCAAATCTGGTATCCACCCATTTGGTCCATACCGCTTATAAGAAGTCTAAGGCTTTTCTTAATTGAATCACTTAATTAAGCCATATAATAATTAGCCTTATAATATGATTGTCTTATAATATGTAATCCCACATAATATTATTAGATTAAATAATCTAACAATCTCCCACTTGGGATACATATGAAAAAGACATTATATTATCCAAAGTCTTTATGTGTACACGTCTTGGCTAACTTTATAGACTTTCTCTTTATTTCAATCTGGTTCATCTTATATATCAATATGATATCACGGCGTTATTAGAAACAATACATAGTAACTAAATCTTCTGTGTTCACCACACCAATATATTAAATGACATAGATCAAGTATGGATGAGTGACATGAAAATTACATGCAATGTGATCCCAAAACATGTCTATTTCCAACTGGTCCTACTTCATTTGGAGATCAATCCAAAACATTAAGTTCAAAGATCTTATTCATGACACAAGTCACCAAACTTTATTATGCATAACCAAACACAGAACATCTACATAAGCTCCCACTAAAACCAATGTATCATAAGAATGCCAACACACAATTATAAGCACAACGCTCATAAATAACTTTAGAAGGCAATAACAATAGTTGATACATTGATATCATTGAGCATGTCCTTATTTGTTCCATATTAAAAAAAAATTGATTATCCTGAACCTTTCTATCAAACAAAATCTTGATGTTAATGTATATCTCCATAACCCAGATCTTATAGCTATCAGAGAACAACACTAATACTTTATTGTCACATAATAACTTTAGCGAGCTCTTGATGCAATATATGCAACCCAATTACAAAATTAGTACAAATCATAGTAGAAGTAGCTACAAGTGTTTGAATGACACTTTTCCATAATATAGATATTCAAGCTAACATGAAACCGTATTCTTAAATGGATCATCTATAATAATGCTTACCAATGAAATCAACATTTAATTAACGATCTCCAAAATGTATGATTTCCTATAGGTTGGAATGAATTCTTTCATTACCTACAAAAGTTGCATGACCCTTTGATTACTTTCTAAAGAGGTCCCTTAAGTACCTGCATAAACCTATAGTGAAGTACACTATAACTAGATGTGCACATAACAGAAGAAACATTAGACTCTTCCAAGACAATAGGGAAGAAGCCTTCTATTTCATGAATTTATTGATTTTCTTTAGGACACTAAGTAAAAGAGAAGTGAAATTACCAACTTTCTTTATTGTTAAGTATGCTTTATTGATAAGGCCCTTTAATGACAACTTGATGATACCCTGAGAATAATCTCATAGTATCTTTATGCCTAAAACAAAAGACATATGACCAAGTTTTTCATCTCAAAATTTCTAATGAGAGATATCTTGGTTATGTGTTATAAGCCAATATCATTACAAGACAACGACATATCATCAGCATATAATATTGAAAATAACCTTGCTCCCACCGAATTGTGACACACACAATCTTTAAGTTTATTTACTTCAAACCAAAAGAAATAAGCACTTCGATGAATTTTGTGAGTCCAATGTCTTAAATTCAGCTTGAAACCATATATGGATTTCTTTAGTTTATGAACATCATAGATTTTTAATCTATAAACCATAAAAAACAAATACTTCCAATAAGGAGCATTGTCTTTAGATCCATATCATGTAGCTCTAAATCAACATGAGTTACAAGTGTTATTCATATTCTTAAAGTTTCTCTATGAAACTACTGTAACTGACCTCCTTAAACTCAATGCCTCTTTCCGAATAAATCATGTGAACAACCTTAATATCTATCGATGTTGCCTTAAATCTTTAATAATTAACTTGATGACAACTCGAATAGATTGCAAATGTTATCGACTTCTTTGGATTTCATCTTATCTTAATGGCATTGATCCAATTCTCCAAAACTAGAATTTTGAACAACCTCATGAAGATTTATTCTTTGTTATTCCTCCTGGATCTTGTTCTTCTGTATGGTATGTGAATAAATAATCTAGAATCACACACACAAGATCTTCTAGTTATAGAAGATATAAATAGTGATAATCTGGATTTGTATATCTTCTTTTCTTTATTGGATCTCTATGGTTAGACTTTTTGAGGTTGTTGAGTTTGCTATATGGGAGGAACTTTAATGATGTCGCATTCAATAGCAATAATAAAGATAACTTAGACAAAATTGTCAAGCAAGAACTAACTCATTGAGTTCAAGCATGACGTTCCTCAATCCTTCCCCGCCAAACCCTACATTCTCAAGAAAGTCAGCAGTTCTGATCCAAACACATGATCGGAATACTAGAATCACAAAACTTTAGTTGTACAAAGACACACCAATATATGTAGTACTAAACTACCTTTGGGTTGATTAATACTTACATGGATATAATACACGTTACATTTAAGATACCTTATGGACAACTGCAACAAGAGAGGTCACTGGCGACGTCAAGTGCTAGTTCTCTCACTTAAATGTTAAACTTGTACAATGCAATATTTATGTGTTTCATGAAACCGAAGTAATTATATACTTGTATACAAAACTCTTGAAGTCCAAAACCTTAGAAAATTAAACTTTCAATATCCTTAATACAATTCAAATACCAATTCTCCAGTAAATTTTGTAAGACTTTATCCTCTCAGACAATAGCCTTTCTTTGGACCGACTATCATTCACATGGATGAAGTCCTTCATTAAAATTATATAATCTTAAGCAAGATACCGAACACAACTTGACATCCAGTGTTTGCACCGAAATATCAATTGCAAGTGGTACTTTCAACGCAATAATCAAACAACAATAATATGTCCTGTCAAATAATAGCCTTTCTTTGAACCGACTATTATTCACATGAACAATATCTATACAATTATTAGTGTTTATTATCGCATGTGCATTCATATATGGCCAAACATTAGCCTTCCTTTGGGCCGATTAATATTCGCATAAATAAGAACACACAAATTATACTCTGTAAAATTAAACTAAATTAATCTATATAATAGAGGCTACTTTGGCAGCATATTAATTCAATTAAAATAGTTTAAACTCTTAACTATAAAGTTTAACTTAATCTTAAGATTACATAATTATACAAATAATCAAAAATTGATAATATATCCTTAGAATTATCAACATCTATTATCACATGTGTATTCACTATTCGGCCAAACATTAACCTTCCTTTGGGCCGATTAATGTCCGCATAAATAGGAACACACGAAAATCTATAATTTAAATTAAACTAGTTATCACCATAGAGACTACTATAAGTCATTTTAACTAATATAATTTAAATGATAATCATAACTGAATGCAAATGAAAACACTTAAAACATTGCATAAATTATACAAGAGATCAAATAGTACCATATAAATATGTCATATATATACTTTCAAATTACTTCATGTAAAGAGATATTACCCCTCTGTTAAGCAATGTTTGTCATTTTAGCAATTTACACAACTATTAAGAATTGCAATGATGAAGCTAAAATCCTACTTACTTTTTCTCAAATTTATTAAACAATTATTACACACCTCATTTTTTTACCAATCAATAAGAAGACTTTGCATAGATTATATCAATTTGTGTAACTTTCAATACTAAATCATTACCTACAACTCTAAAATGACAAATATTTCTTAACAAAAATCCAAAGCTAGAATGACAAATAAATCTTAACGGAGGGAGCATTAATTTAATCTACTTCACAACTATATCGTGTATAATCATATATCCTTAATATCATACACGGTATAATACCTCAAGCATGCACGATATATATAAAGTATGTAAACAAATGCTTAAGACCATATATATGTATAAAGAATTAAAGATCAATCCTCATGCCAGTATACATATACACCATTAACAATAGATTAGATAAAATAAATAAAATTCTAATCCCAATATATACATGCATCCTTTATGATTACATGAAGTAAATGAATTAGAAAAAATTAATAAACACAAACCGATCCAGTGTATGCAATATGCTCACGTATATGCATCTCTAAAATACAATTTAATCAAAAACAAAACCAGTATCATCACGACTGCAGGAACATGACCGAACGAATACGAGGAGCATAGCAAAGAAATTTCGTTCCAAAAATTATAAAATACGAATGTTGGAGCCCAGAAATTGCGATCACGCGACACAACACTTCGCGTGACACAGGGCGTCTGGACAATCAACTTATGTAATACACCTCGCCGTCTTCTTCCTCGAGACCAACCTATTTCTCGACACCTCTGACACTTGCGTAACCAAACCGAGAAGGAGTCCGGTTTCGGCTCTTTTAAGCTCCAACAAGAAGGATTAACGCAAAATCGGAGACACCGAAACAGCGCAAGCGTACACGAAGGTAAGGAAAAACAACGTAAAGGAAGAAGATTGTGTTATATAAATCAAAACGTTTCACGTTCCAAGCTTATAAAAAACCAACTAGTTCAGAAAACGTACACAACAACACCAAAAACTTAACAGCAAAACTATGAGTGGTAAAACAAGTGCTATACGTCTAAACTCTTTTAGGAAGTGAGTGTTTCGAAAAATTGAAGCTTAGGCTTGCTCTTGAGTTTTTCTTACTGCCAAGAGGGAGGTGAAACGTTTTTTTTTCTCTTTGATCTAATCTCCCTTCCTTATCCATTGGGTTGCGTTTTTATACTATCAACTGGGACCCACGCGAGTCAATTACCGATTTGCCCCTCGATACTTAGTCTCGTTGTATCCGCTTATTGGGCTTCACCTGTTTGTGGGCCGCTTTATTCTTCTGGGCTGACTTCTTGGACCGACCCGGCTCGCGTTCCATGGGCCTGACCCAATTCCCTATGGGCCTCGCGAGCCCATCGAGAACCGGCTCCAACATCCAGCCCCCCAAGCTTTCATGCTGAATAGCTTAAAGCTTGGGCCTGTCTTCTTGAAGTCGCGTTCTCGATATGAGGGTGGCCCTCAGGCTTCGCATGATTCCATCGCGTGATAGGGTCGCGTGTATCTCTGCTACGTTTCTCTGGGCGACGTTTTGAATTCAAAAAACCTTACGAATTCCCGCGCTGAGCGCATGTCTTCCACGTGTTATCTTCTTATTGCACCCTATTTCCCCCGATTTTTCCTTATATATACTCGTCTTCGTCTTCCTCTTTTCTCTTCCGCCGTAACTTCCATTTTCTCTGCAACACTTTCAAACTTGCTCTCTTCGCCGGTGCTTTCCTTCCTTATCCATCGCCATCTTCGCCGTCGTTCTCCGTCGATTCTTCATGGCAGGTTAGTCTTCCGCTCTCCTTTCCCTTTTCTACTTCGTTTTCTTGATTTCTAGGGCTACCATTGTTGCATAATTTCTTCCCGCTCACAGAAATCTCGCTCAGACCTTTTGAATTGAGAGGCTTCTGAAGGGCATTTTTCGTTCATTGGGTGTTTTTTGTGTCGAATTCCCCCTTCGACTCTTATTTCTCAATGCGTTTGTTTGGGAAAAAACGTGTTTTGGTCAATTTCTGCCATTTTCGACCTTTGTAATGCTCTTCGTGTTCTTGGGCTTGGTCCATTCTGATGTCGTTTTGGCTTCCCTTTTGATTCTTGAGTTTCAGCTTTTCCAGGGATTTCTTGTTTGTTTACTTTCTACAGCCTCGCGTTAGTTTCCTTAGACACGCGTTGCTCCTAGTTTTGATGTTCTTTTTTCCCTCTTTCCATCCCTGGAAAACTGAAACTTACTTTGCCTATGCTTTCAGGTAGCGATGATTTTTATGAACGCTCAGCTCGGGCTGAGTATTCGGGGCGTACCACGTCCGGATCTGAGGGGGGTTCTGGTGATCGCGAGCCAGACTCTCGTAGACGATCTCGCGTTTCTAGGAAATCTAAGAGGAGCAAAGCGAAGACGCCCAAAAGATCTAAAACCAGACTCCCGTCTCGCGTCATTCAAGAGCGAGCCGAGACCAATTATGGTCAATTCGCCAGCTTTTTCTCCCATAAGGGGTCTTTACCCCACATAGTTATAGAGAAACCCTTTCTCGCGGACCCCGGCCGCATAAGTATCCTTACAAAGAGAATTACACATTCTCGCACCTTAATTCCCAACACTGCCCAACGTAGCAGTCTTAATTTTGACGATCTTCGTCGCCTCGCTACGCGATATCCCTTTCCTGAAAGGACCATCTTTGCCCTCCCCGATCTTGAAGGCACTTCTCTCGACCAGTATGGGTCTTTCTTCGCCCTGAGTAGGCAGTCTTTAGAAGCCGGCTTCCGCCTTCCTTGGACGTCCTTCCAGACTGAAGTAATGGCGGATTTAGGCTTCAGCCCTTCCCAGATGCATCCAAACTTCTGGAGCTCTCTGATCGTTTACATTATGCGATGTCAAGACATTGGGATAGTTCCTAATACTCCTCATTACGCTCTCATCAATTCGTATAAGAAGAACTCCCGCGAGGATGGGTTTTACACTGCTCAAGCCAAGACCCCTAGCGCCTTCCGATTGTCTTCGAAGATCGAGGGGTGGAAAACTTGTTGGTTTTTAGTCTGTCCCCCTCCTGGTTCTGAAATTTCCGTCCAGGTACGCGAGCCTAATGCGAGAAGGGCCCCATGCTTTTTCCCAAAGGAGACTCGCGATAAATTCATCCGTGATTACAAAGATTACCCCGACAAAGCAGTTCAAAAACGTTTTGAGTTGACTATCTCGGACTCTCTACTGGTCGCCAGGGGACTTAGTCTCAAGGCTCATGCCCTAGGTTTTTGTTCGTTTTTGTTTCAGCGCTCGCGTTTATTATTATTATTTACACTATGCTCACTTGTGGTGGTTTTTGTAGATGCTGATATGTTCGCCGATCTTTCGGACCTGGGGGGGTTGGTTCTTGACGAGTCGGGCATGCTAACCATCGAGGCTCCTACTCGCGTAGTTTCATCCGTTCCTGGCTCGACTCCTACTCCCCCAGCTGCTGTTTCGGAATCACCAGTGGAGCTTGCGACGACGGTTTCTGAGGATGCTCCTCTGGTCAAGAGGTCTCGCGTACTTTCGGCTCGTGATAAGGGGAAACAGAAAGTTTCCGAGAAAAACCGCAAGAGGACGACGGAAGTGGAGTTTGTCTCCTCTCCAGAGCCTACTGACACTTCGGTCGCAAACCCCACCTTCATTCATGGTTTATCCGCGACGCGTGCATTCATTGAGACGATACCGACTGTTTTTACTCCCGAACCTAGCCTCTACGAGGAAGTTTCGGATAGGCCTGGTGGCTTGTCTAAACTTCTCTTTGCCGTAAGTCTCATGCTTTTATCTATTTCTTGTTTTTTTGGGGTATTTTTAACTCTGGAGTTGATTATTTTGCAGGGGATGAACATCATCGCGAGCGCAACTCGGAGGGTGCTTGCTGCTGAAGACAAACTCAAGGAGCTGAGGGAAGAGGATCAGTCCACCCGCGATGCCCACAGAGCGGCCAAGTCTCGGCTTATGGGAGAAAAGAAAGCAGCGGAGGAGGAGCTCTCGAGAGCTAACGCGAGGATAAAGGAGATGGAGGACGAGCTCGCGTGCGATAGGTCTAAAGATGCGAGGATAAAGGAGCTGGAAGCCCAGCTTGCGTATGAGAGGTCCACTCATGTCAACATCGTTACTGAATATAATACGCAAGTGAATGACCTCAGACAGGAAAACGAGAAGCTTCACGCGATGATGTCTGAGAGAATCGCCTATGAGAGGAACATGGCGGTGGAGGAGTATTGCGGGGGTTATCGCCAACGTGCTTGCGTCGATTTTTACAAAAATGCTGTCAACACGCTTCTCCTTTGCATGGTAAAGCTTCAGATGCTGAAGTTCAAAGTCAAAGACTTCCCCTTCAACGCTCAGGACCTATGTGGCCTTTCCACTGATCTTCCCGAGTACCAGCCCCCGTTGCCCGGAACTTTCATTGACGACGGGGAGACTCCACTCGAGGCTTGGGGGGTTACGCGTCTCGCGCCTGAGAGAGGTATTGTTAAGGGCAAAGAGAATCAGGTTCCCAAGCCCCCTCTCCCGAAGATGGTTGCTCCTCCTCCGCTCGAGAGGTCAGAACCTGTTCCTCGCATGCTTCCGAGTCCTCCTTCTCCATCCCTCTCTCCTCGCAAGAGAAAGGTATTTGCGTCTGACGCCCTTCTCGACACCGTTCAGCCCTCGAAGCGTTCTTGTTTAGACCAAGCGGGGGGCTCAGGATCGCGGGTGTCTGGTGTTCGAGACGTCGTGGATCTGGAGGCGGATGGTGTAGAGGACGCGGAGACTGCTCCTGAGTCTGCTAAGTAATGTCCTTGTGGTCTTGAACAATGTTTTCTGTATCCGGAATTGGGATTTTTTGTAAACTTTTGTATATTTAATGTGGGTATGACTGTCGCGGGCTTTATACTGTTTCCATATTTTTGTTTTTGCTTGTTTGCTTGTTTCGTATATACTTATCTCGCCTCGTTCCCCCCGTTTTGCGTTTCGGAAAAATGAAAGTTTGCGAAAAAAGGAAACGTAAAGAGATAAGTGTTTCATAGTTACGATCCCTCCTGTGTAGTAAAAGGCAGAACTGACCTGTTACATAAATTTGCGAGAGTAAGCATTGCGAACTATTTTTCTGCTAACTATTGCATGATCTTTACACGCGAGTTCTTAGTGATGGTTGATTCTCGCGGGGTTCTTCTTGAGCTCTTGTTAGTCGCAGAGCAGTAGGATAGTTTTTCTTTGGTGTGGTTGTTGCGGAGAATTTCTGGCCTGTAGGTAACTTGGGCATGATGTTGCTCTTGCGGGGGATACCAAGCACTGCACATGTAGAGAAACATTCAGTTTTCAGTTTTTATTTCTAGGTAGTAAGAACTTTTGAAAGGCGGGTGAGTCATGATGCAAGCCCGTCTATACTTTCGCGACCAGGGGGGAGTTTTTTTAGCTCTGCCCTGGAAGCTGGAAGTTCGACACGCGACCTGGGGGTTTTTTTTAGCCCAACCCAGCAGTCTACACTTTCGCGACCAGGGGGAGTTTTCTAGCTCAGCCCTGGAAGCTGGCAGCAGGAGACGCGACATGGGGGGGTTTTTTAGCCCAGCCCAGCCGTCTACGCTTTCGCGACCAGGGGGAGTTTTCTAGCTCAGCCCTGGAAGCTGGAAGCAGGACACGCAACATGGGGGTTTTTTTTAGCCCAGCCCAGCCGTCTACGCTTTCGCGACCAGGGGGAGTTTTCTAGCTCAGCCCTGGAAGCTGGAAGCAGGACACGCGACATGGGGGGGGGTTTTTTAGCCCAGCCCAGCCGTCTACGCTTTCGCGACCATGGGGAGTTTTCTAGCTCAGCCCTGGAAGCAGGACACGCGACATGGGGTTTTTTTTTTAGCCCAGCCCAGCCGTCTACGCTTTCGCGACCAGGGGGAGTTTTCTAGCTCAGCCCTGGAAGCTGGAAGCAGGACACGCGACATGGGGGGTTTTTTAGCCCAGCCCAGCCGTCTACGCTTTCGCGACCAGGGGGAGTTTTCTAGCTCAGCCCTGGAAGCTGGAAGCAGGACACGCGACATGGGGTTTTTTTTTAGCCCAGCCCAGCCGTCTACGCTTTCGCGACCAGGGGGAGTTTTCTAGCTCAGCCCTGGAAGATGGAAGTAGGGCTGGGCATGGGTCAAAAACCGAACCGAACCGAACCGAACCCGAAAAACCGAAACCCGAAATTCCCAAAAAATCTGGACCGAAAACCGAACCGAAATCTTTCGGGTTGGGTTGGTCCGGGTTTGGGTCGGTTCGGTCCGGTCCAATAAAAAACCGAATAGGACCGAACGGTGCGGGCGACTGGGCGAGTGCGGGAGAGTACTGGGGTACTGGGGTACTGCGGGAGACTCAGCTAGACGCCATCAAAGCTACAAAGCCGTCGTGCAGTCTCGGATCTTCCTTCTCTCTGAAATCCAAGAAATCTCCTCTTCCTAAGGAGTCGGATCTAATCGATGAAGACAACCTCCTGACGGAAGAGGATTTGTTGAAGTCGGCGCCGGTTGCTGGCGATTGCGAGGTGGGGAAGACGATTTGGGGCTCACGGCTGAACAGATGTGGGAGGGCGGAGGAAGAGGATTTGTTGAAGGCTTGCAAGAATTGCAGTTGTGGGAGGGCGGAGGAAGAGGAGAAGGTCGTCAAGTTGGGGCTCACGGCTGAACAGATCTCTAATCTGAAGTCATGGTGTGGTCGGGTCAAAAACCGAACCGAACCGAACCGAACCCGACCCAAACCGAAAACCGAAATTTCATATAACTTAACCCGAAAACCGACCCGAAATTACTTCGGTCCGGGTTCGGTCCGGTTTTTTCGGTTCGGTCCGGTTTGGGTTTCGGGTTTACCCAACCCGTGCCCAGCCCTAGATGGAAGCAGGACACGCGACATGGGGGGGTTTTTTAGCCCAGCCCAGCCGTCTACGCTTTCGCGACCAGGGGGAGTTTTCTAGCTCAGCCCTGGAAGCTGGAAGCAGGACACGCGACATGGGGGTTTTTTTTAGCCCAGCCCAGCCGTCTACGCTTTCGCGACCAGGGGGAGTTTTCTAGCTCAGCCCTGGAAGCTGGAAGCTTGATACGCGACCTGGTGGCTTTTATCTTTCGAGTTGAAGTGCTACCTTTTAGGTGGATGAGCATTGGTCGACTTGGTCGCGATACTTATTCCTTGGTAAGCTGGTTTACGAATTGCTGGTGTTGACCTGTGCTTATCATGCTATAGTAATCAAATGCTTTTAGTGCCTTAACGTAATTAGTATTGTGACCAAGGATGAGGGAAAATTCTGTTGTTTTAAAGCGCGCCTGAGTTTTGTGGGAGGATTAGGCATAGAAACGACGAAGTCGCATCACGTTCCAGGAGTTGGCAATGTGATTTCCAGAGTGGTCCTTGAGGCGATATGCCCCGGGCGCGACCTCGCGATCTATAATGTAAGGTCCTTCCCAGTTGGGGTCGAGCTTTCCTCCTTCTGTTCTACGGAGCACGAGGTCTCCTCTGGCAAATCCCCTCAACTTTACGTGCTTGTTATAATACTTTGCAACGCCAGCTTTATGATTGGCCGCTCTGATGGTAGCCAAGTCGCGAGTCTCTTCCCGCAACTGCAACTCTAGCTGCATTTTTTCGTCATTGTCATCCGGACTATACTGAATCACGCGGTCCGTGGGCACAATGAACTCGACTGGTACTGTGGCCTCTATTCCATAAGCGAGAGCAAAAGGTGTTTCCCCAGTTGCCTTCTTCACCGTGGTCCTGTTTGCCCAGAGTACTAGAGGTAACACTTCGGCCCACAAGCCTTTGGAGCCCTCTAGCCGTCTTTTCAGGTCCATGACAATACTCTTGTTTCCTGCTTCTACTTGTCCATTGCAATGCGGGTGAGCGACTGAAGCAATTCTCAAAGCGATCCCTATGTCCCGGCACCATGCAAGCAACTGCGACGAATTGAATTGCGGTCCTCTGTCGGTTACGATCTCGTGAGGGAGGCCATATCTACAAATGATGTTCTTCCAAAGGAACTTTTTAACCGCCGGGACGGTAGTGCTCGCGAGAGCCTCGGCTTCGATCCATTTGGTAAAATAATCAACTGCTACAATGATATACTCTAGTTGACCAGGCCCTTTTGGTTTGAAAGGTCCCAATAGATCTAGCCCCCACATCGCGAAGGGACAAGGGCTTGACATTATCTGCAACTCCACACCTGGCTGATGAGAAGCTGGGGAAAATTACTGGCACGGCTTACAGTTTTGAGACTCGCGTTGTGCGTCTTGCTTCATGGTTGGCCAGAAACTCCCCTGCCTTAATGCTTTATAGACCATTGGTCTCCAACCCGCGTGAGTTCCGCACAATCCCGCGTGAAGCTCTCTTATCAGAACGTCACTATCTATCTTAGACAAACACCTGAGCTCGCGTGGTCCGTAACCCCTTTTGTAGAGTTCCCCACGACTCATGTAGAAACGCGCAGCCATGGAGACAAGTTTTCTCATTTCTTTTGGATCTGAGGGCCCTGTTCCGATAGCGAGATATTGAATTATAGGGGTTCGCCAGTCGCTGTCTGGCTCGTCAATCTCCATCAGCTCCACCTGATTACTTATGGCGCTCTCGGACTTCACTAACCAGAAGTATTGGGCCTTTCCATTCTTGGAAACGACAGTACAATCCTCGTCGGGACGCTCCATATTCGCATACTGAGCTTGGGAACCTCGCTTCGCGAGTTCATCTGCTCGCATATTGTCTTCCCTTGACACCGCTTCAATCTCAAAATGCCTGAACAACGAAATCAGGGCAGTAGCCCTCGCGTGATATCTGGGGAGATTGCCTGTTCGGGCTTCGTAGGTCCCATTGATCTGATTCACGACAATTTGAGAGTCGCTCAGGCATTTTACCACGTGAACACCTGCGTGAATGGCAATTTCCAGTCCTACGATGAGCGCTTCATACTCTGCTTCATTGTTAGTGGTCTTGAACCTTAGCGTAATCGCGTGATCTATTTTATCCCCTGCCGGGGATGTCAGGACGACTCCCGCCCCGCTACCATCCACGTTTGCTGATCCGTCAATGTGCATTACCCACGCGGGGTGTTCAGGAGCTACAACATCTTTTCCTAACTCTCTGAAACTTGTTTCAACTATGAAGTCTGCTAAAGCCTGTGCTTTGATAGCGGGTCGTGGTCTATAGACCACGTCAAATTCTGTCATTTCAATGACCCATTTAGCGAGCCTTCCAGAGGTTGTTGGCTTACTCATAAAAGACGGGAGTGGTAAATCTGTCAATACTTCGATGGGATGAGCATGGAAATAAGGTCGGAGTTTACGAGCGGCTGTTATCAATGCGAGCACTGCTTTCTCAATGGGCGAATATCTGGTCTCGGCCGACAGAAGTGCCTTACTGACGAAATAGACGGGGACTCGTTGTTCCTTTACTAACACCGCGCTAACTGCACGCGTACCTGCCGCGAGGTACAGCTGCAAGTCTTCACCTGGTATGGGTGACGCTAGGGTTGGGAGTTTAGCCAGATGCTCTTTAAGGCTCATAAATGCCCTTTCACACTCCTCAGTCCATTCGAAACTTTTTGGTTTCCTTAGTATGTCAAAGAAGGGGAGGTTTCGCTCCGCGAGTTTTGCGCAAAACCTTCCTAGATAGTTAACCTTTCCTACAAACCTTTGGATGTCGTGAATGGACCTTGGCGGTTGTAGATCTAGCACGGCCTGGACCTTGTCTGGATTGACTTCGATGCCGCGTGCACTGATTTGAAACCCGAGGAATTTTCCCTCGGTGACCCCGAAGACACATTTCTCTGGATTGAGGCTCATACCGTACTTTCTCAGGGCTTCAAAGACTTCTGCCAGGTCGCGTGTGTGATCCGCTTGCTTCTTGCTCTTGACCACTATATCATCAACATAAGCCTCTACAGTGTCACCTCTCTGGTCGCTGAAAATCATGTCTACCAGTCTCTGGAATGTAGCTCCTGCGTTTTTTAAGCCGAACGACATTACTTTATAGCAGAAAGTTCCTTTGTCTGTAATAAAAGCTGTGTGCCCTGAGTTGGTTGGGTTCATCATGACCTGATTGTATCCAGAGTACGCGTCTAGGAAGCTCAGAGCTTCATGACCCGCGGTGGAGTCTACCAACTGGTCGATTGAAGGTAATGGGTAGCTGTCTTTGGGGCATGCCTTGTTGAGATCAGTGAAATCTACGCACATGCGCCACTTCCCGGTCCCCTTGGGATTTTTTTCTACCATCACGACGTTTGACAGCCACGTTGGGTATTGCACTGGCCTTACAAACCCTGCTTTAATCAGCTTCGCGAGCTCCACCGCAGCTGCCGCGTTCTTAGGCCCTGCTTGTTTTCGTTTCTTTTGTCTACGCGGCTTGACTTCCGGACTAATGTTCAGGGAGTGGGTCATGACACTCGCTGGGATCCCTCTCAAATCCTTTGGTGTCCACACGAACACATCTCGGGAGCGGGTGAGTAAGGTCTCAATCTCTTGTACGACTTTTTGATCCAGCTTCCCACCTACATAAAGCTTCTCCTCGTTGTTGGGGAAAGGAGTGATTACCTGTTTCTCAAACCCATCAAAATGCGGTTTGTGTCCCTCTGCCTTTCCCTCAGTATCTTGCGGCCTGGGTGAGGCACGAACCTCTAACTCGGCTTCTTCAAGCACGCGTGACCGATAATCAGGTCTTTTCAGTGATTGCGTGTTAGCGATTAGCAGGTTTTACCTTGGATTGAGCGATTGCATGAACAGAAAAGTATCAATCTGATTTCTAGTATATAAAATCGATTCTATACACCCATTCAAGAGAAGTATTAGCTTGGATTGAGCGAGGAAGAATATCTTTCTGAAGCCATGTCCAGCGGACTGTAGAAAACTAGGAGCCTCCTTGCATTTCCGGATAACAAAAGGGGACGAAGCGACACTTTTCTTTGAAACGAGGGCGGACACTTGAGAGGGCGTAGAACTGTTTAGAAATAAGCAGTGTTTAAAAGGGCAGTTTTTATAAAAGGGGTAGCGATTGCCGATAATCAGGTCTTTTCAGTGATTGCGTGTTAGCGATTAGCAGGTTTTACCCTGGATTGAGCGATTGCATGATAATAAAAGTATCAATCTGATTTCTAGTATATAAAATCGATTCTATACACCCATTCAAGAGAAGTATTAGCTTGGATTGAGCGAGGAAGAATATATTTCTGAAGCCATGTCCAGCGGACTGTAGAAAACTAGGAGCCTCCTTGCATTTCCGGATAACAAAAGGGGACGAAGCGGCACTTTTCTTTGAAATTAGGGCGGACACTTGAGAGGGCGTAGAACTGTTTAGAAATAAGCAGTGTTTAAAAGGGCAGTTTTTCTAAAAGGGGTAGCGATTGCCGATAATCAGGTCTTTTCAGTGATTGCGTGTTAGCGATTAGCAGGTTTTACCTTGGATTGAGCGATTGAATGAACAGAAAAGTATCAATCTGATTTCTAGTATATAAAATGGATTCTATACACCCATTCAAGAGAAGTATTAGCTTGGATTGAGCGAGGAAGAATATCTTTTTGAAGCCATGTCCACCGGACTGTAGAAAACTAGGAGCCTCCTTGCATTTCCGGATAACAAAAGGGGACGAAGCGGCACTTTTCTTTAAAACGAGGGCGGACACTTGAGAGGGCGTAGAACTGTTTAGAAATAAGCAGTGTTTAAAAGGGCAGTTTTTATAAAAGGGGTAGCGATTTCCGATAATCAGTTCTTTTCAGTGATTGCGTGTTAGCGATTAGCACGTTTTACCTTGGATTGAGCGATTGAATGAACAGAAAAGTATCAATCTAATTTCTAGTATATAAAATCGATTCTATACACCCATTCAAGAGAAGTATTAGCTTGGATTGAGCGAGGAAGAATATCTTTCTGAAGCCATGTCCAGCGGACTGTAGAAAACTAGGAGCCTCCTTGCATTTCCGGATAACAAAAGGGGACGAAGCGGAACTTTTCTTTAAAACGAGGGCGGACACTTGAGAGGGCGTAGAACTGTTTAGAAATAAGCAGTGTTTAAAAGGGCAGTTTTTATAAAAGGGGTAGCGATTGCCGATAATCAGGTCTTTTCAGTGATTGCGTGTTAGCGATTAGCAGGTTTTACCTTGGATTGAGCGATTGAATGAACAGAAAAGTATCAATCTAATTTCTAGTATATAAAATCGATTCTATACACCCATTCAAGAGAAGTATTAGCTTGGATTGAACGAGGAAGAATATATTTCTGAAGCCATGTCCAGCGGACTGTAGAAAACTAGGAGCCTCCTTGCATTTCCGGATAACAAAAGGGGACGAAGCGACACTTTTCTTTAAAACGAGGGCGGACACTTGAGAGGGCGTAGAACTGTTTAAAAATAAGCAGTGTTTAAAAGGGCAGTTTTTATAAAAGGGGTAGCGATTGCCGATAATAAGGTCTTTTCAGTGATTGCGTGTTAGCGATTAGCAGGTTTTACCTTGGATTGAGCGATTGCCTGAACAGAAAAGTATCAATCTGATTTCTAGTATATAAAATCGATTCTATACACCCATTCAAGAGAAGTATTAGCTTCGATTGAGCGAGGAAGAATATCTTTCTGAAGCCATGTCCAGCGGACTGTAGAAAACTAGGAGTCTCCTTGCATTTCCGGATAACAAAAGGGGACGAAGCGGCACTCTTCTTTAAAACGAGGGCGGACACTTGAGAGGGCGTAGAACTGTTTAGAAATAAGCAGTGTTTAAAAGGGCAGTTTTTATAAACGGGGTAGCGATTGCCGATAATCAGGTCTTTTCAGTGATTGCGTGTTAGCGATTAGCAGGTTTTACCTTGGATTGAGCGATTGCATGAACAGAAAAGTATCAATCTGATTTCTAGTATATAAAATCGATTCTATACACCCATTAAAGAGAAGTATTAGCTTGGATTGAGCGAGGAAGAATATCTTTCTGAAGCCATGTCCAGCGGACTATAGAAAACTAGGAGCCTCCTTGCATTTCCGGATAACAAAAGGGGACGAAGCGGCACTTTTCTTTGAAACGAGGGCGGACACTGGAGAGGGCGTAGAACTGTTTAGAAATAAGGAGTGTTTAAAAGGGCAGTTTTTATAAAAGGGGTAGCGATTGCCAATAATCAGGTCTTTTCAGTGATTGCGTGTTAGCGATTAGCAGGTTTTACCTTGGATTGAGCGATTGCATGAACAGAAAAGTATGAATCTGATTTCTAGTATATAAAATCGATTCTATACACCCATTCAAGAGAAGTATTACCTTGGATTGAGCGAGGAAGAATATCTTTCTGAAGCCATGTCCAGCGGACTGTAGAAAACTAGGAGCCTCCTTGCATTTCCGGATAACAAAAGGGGACGAAGCGACACTTTTCTTTAAAACGAGGGCGGACACTTGAGAGGGCGTAGAACTGTTTAGAAATAACCAGTGTTTAAAAGGGCAGTTTTTATAAAAGGGGTAGCGATTGCCGATAATAAGGTCTTTTCAGTGATTGCGTGTTAGCGATTAGCACGTTTTACCTTGGATTGAGCGATTGCCTGAACAGAAAAGTATCAATCTGATTTCTAGTATATAAAATTGATTCTATACACCCATTCAAGAGAAGTATTAGCTTGGATTGAGCGAGGAAGAATATCTTTCTGAAGCCATGTCCAGCGGACTGTAGAAAACTAGGAGCCTCCTTGCATTTCCGGATAACAAAAGGGGACGAAGCGACACTTTTCTTTAAAACGAGGGCGGACACTTGAGAGGGCGTAGAACTGTTTAGAAATAAGCAGTGTTTAAAAGGGCAGTTTTTATAAAAGGGGTAGCGATTGCCGATAATAAGGTCTTTTCAGTGATTGCATGTTAGCGATTAGCATGTTTTACCTTGGATTGAGCGATTGCATGAACAGAAAAGTATCAATCTGATTTCTAGTATATAAAATCGATTCTATACACCCATTCAAGAGAAGTATTACCTTGGATTGAGCGAGGAAGAATATCTTTCTGAAGCCATGTCCAGCGGACTGTAGAAAACTAGGAGCCTCCTTGCATTTCCGGATAACAAAAGGGGACGAAGCGACACTTTTCTTTAAAACGAGGGCGGACACTTGAGAGGGCGTAGAACTGTTTAGAAATAAGCAGTGTTTAAAAGGGCTATTTTTATAAAAGGGGTAGCGATTGCCGATAATAAGGTCTTTTCAGTGATTGCGTGTTAGCGATTAGCAGGTTTTACCTTGGATTGAGCGATTGCATGAACAGAAAAGTATCAATCTGATTTCTAGTATATAAAATCGATTCTATACACCCATTCATGAGAAGTATTACCGTGGATTGAGCGAGGAAGAATATCTTTCTGAAGCCATGTCCAGCGGACTGTAGAAAACTAGGAGCCTCCTCGCATTTCCGGATAACAAAAGGGGACGAAGCGACACTTTTCTTTAAAACGAGGGCGGACACTTGAGAGGGCGTAGAACTGTTTAGAAATAAGCAGTGTTTAAAAGGGCAGTTTTTATAAAAGGGGTAGCGATTGCCGATAATAAGGTCTTTTCAGTGATTGCGTGTTAGCGATTAGCATGTTTTACCTTGGATTGAGCGATTGCATGAACAGAAAAGTATCAATCTGATTTCTAGTATATAAAATCGATTCTATACACCCATTCAAGAGAAGTATTACCTTGGATTGAGCGAGGAAGAATATCTTTCTGAAGCCATGTCCAGCGGACTGTAGAAAACTAGGAGCCTCCTTGCATTTCCGGATAACAAAAGGGGACGAAGCGACACTTTTCTTTAAAACGAGGGCGGACACTTGAGAGGGCGTAGAACTGTTTAGAAATAAGCAGTGTTTAAAAGGGTAGTTTTTATAAAAGGGGTAGCGATTGCCGATAATAAGGTCTTTTCAGTGATTGCGTGTTAGCGATTAGCAGGTTTTACCTTGGATTGAGCGATTGCATGAACAGAAAAGTATCAATCTGATTTCTAGTATATAAAATCGATTCTATACACCCATTCATGAGAAGTATTACCGTGGATTGAGCGAGGAAGAATATCTTTCTGAAGCCATGTCCAGCGGACTGTAGAAAACTAGGAGCCTCCTTGCATTTCCGGATAACAAAAGGGGACGAAGCGACACTTTTCTTTAAAACGAGGGCGGACACTTGAGAGGGCGTAGAACTGTTTAGAAATAAGCAGTGTTTAAAAGGGCAGTTTTTATAAAAGGGGTAGCGATTGCCGATAATAAGGTCTTTTCAGTGATTGCGTGTTAGCGATTAGCATGTTTTACCTTGGATTGAGCGATTGCATGAACAGAAAAGTATCAATCTGATTTCTAGTATATAAAATCGATTCTATACACCCATTCAAGAGAAGTATTACCTTGGATTGAGCGAGGAAGAATATCTTTCTGAAGCCATGTCCAGCGGACTGTAGAAAACTAGGAGCCTCCTTGCATTTCCGGATAACAAAAGGGGACGAAGCGGCACTTTTCTTTAAAACGAGGGCGGACACTTGAGAGGGCGTAGAACTGTTTAGAAATAAGCAGTGTGTAAAAGGGAAGTTTTTATAAAAGGGGTAGCGATTGCCGATAATAAGGTCTTTTCAGTGATTGCGTGTTAGCGATTAGCAGGTTTTACCTTGGATTGAGCGATTGCATGAACAGAAAAGTATCAATCTGATTTCTAGTATATAAAATCGATTCTATACACCCATTCATGAGAAGTATTACCGTGGATTGAGCGAGGAAGAATATCTTTCTGAAGCCATGTCCAGCGGACTGTAGAAAACTAGGAGCCTCCTTGCATTTCCGGATAACAAAAGGGGACGAAGCGGCACTTTTCTTTAAAACGAGGGCGGACACTTGAGAGGGCGTAGAACTGTTTAGAAATAAGCAGTGTTTAAAAGGGTAGTTTTTATAAAAGGGGTAGCGATTGCCGATAATCAGGTCTTTTCAGTGATTGCGTGTTAGCGATTAGCAGGTTTTACCTTGGATTGAGCGATTGCATGAACAGAAAATTATCAATCTGATTTCTAGTATATAAAATCGATTCTATACACCCATTCAAGAGAAGTATTACCGTGGATTGAGCGAGGAAGAATATCTTTCTGAAGCCATGTCCAGCGGACTGTAGAAAACTAGGAGCCTCCTTACATTTCCGGATAACAAAAGGGGACGAAGCGACACTTTTCTTTAAAACGAGGGCGGACACTTGAGAGGGCGTAGAACTGTTTAGAAATAAGCAGTGTTTAAAAGGGTAGTGTTTATAAAAGGGGTAGCGATTGCCGATAATCAGGTCTTTTCAGTGATTGCGTGTTAGCGATTAGCAGGTTTTACCTTGGATTGAGCGATTGCATGAACAGAAAAGTATCAATCTGATTTCTAGTATATAAAATCGATTCTATACACCCATTCAAGAGAAGTATTAGCCTGGATTGATCGAGGAAGAATATCTTTCTGAAGCCATGTCCAGCGGACTGTAGAAAACTAGGAGCCTCCTTGCATTTCCGGATAACAAAAGGGGACGAAGCGGCACTTTTCTTTGAAACGAGGGCGGACACTTGAGAGGGCGTAGAACTGTTTAGAAATAAGCAGTGTTTAAAAGGGCAGTTTTTATAAAAGGGGTAGCGATTGCCGATAATCAGGTCTTTTCAGTGATTGCGTGTTAGCGATTAGCAGGTTTTACCTTGGATTGAGCGATTGCATGAACAGAAAAGTATCAATCTGATTTCTAGTATGTAAAATCGATTCTATACACCCATTCAAGAGAAGTATTAGCTTGGATTGAGCGAGGAAGAATATCTTTCTGAAGCCATGTCCAGCGGACTGTAGAAAACTAGGAGCCTCCTTGCATTTCCGGATAACAAAAGGGGACGAAGCGGCACTTTTCTTTAAAACGAGGGCGGACACTTGAGAGGGCGTAGAACTGTTTGCCCTATGCAACCCAGTTTAAGTTGTAAGATATGCGACTCAAAAATATTGAAATATTTCATGCAACCACATTGTAGGTGGTCTACATGTAATAGTTATTATTTGCAACAAACCTTTTTGTGGTCTTTACTTCGAGATATGAACTTCCATGGAAGATTTGCTTTTAAAAGGATGAAAACATGTATATCTATATCTATATTTATATAAAGATTATTAAGTGTCCAATGTGAGGCTATTCATTTAATTACATGGTTCTTATATACAGCCCGGTGCTTTATTTAAACAACGCCGGGTCACTCGCGTTCTGCGAGGACACGTACACTCGCGTTCTGCGAGATTAGCAAAAAATTAGGTTAATTACATGCATGCTAATCTCGCGTTCTGCGAGTGTACGTGTCCTCGCAGAACGCGAGTGACGCGGCCCTCGCAGAACGCGAGATTAGCATGTCAGATGGACGTTGTTGTGCGCCATTACTACATGTCTTGTCCCCACCTAACTATAATAACTACCTCCTTATTTTAAGTATTCCGTAACACCTATTAACCCTACCCTAACACCTCTTTTTATCATCTTTCACCTCTTTCACCCTCCATTAAAACCCATTTTCAAAACCTTAAAACTTCAAAACACTCTAAAAACACCTAAAATAATGGAAGATGAAGAGGAATTCAACAAAGGAGGGAATGGAGATGATGGTTCATCAAGTTACCATTCAAATGAGGTAATGTTCTTACTTAATTTTTGAATTTTAATTTGTTTTGCACCATTAAGAGCTAAAATGAACTTATTATGTTGTATTTCATGTTAAATCTAGTAGTAGTAGTAAGTGTTGAAGAGATGACTTTTGCATATAATGTCAAAAACATAGATGTGTTCATGTTTTTAGGGTTTTTATGGTTTTTAATGTAGAAACTCATGTTATGTTAAAATATCCCGTTGAAGGACTAGTTTTAGGAAATAGCAACTTCTCGCTTTCTGCGAGAGGAAGCCCCTCGCGTCACGCGAGAAGTGCCTCCCTCGCAGAACGCGAGAAGTGCGTCCCTCGCAGAACGCGAGAAGTTGCACATTACAGAGTATTAACAGAAGCATTGTTATAGGTGAATTTTTCTTTGTTCACTGGATTGAATGCAATCCAGTTGAATGACTACACCTACCCCTCGCGGAATACGGTGCCCGTTTCGCCACCGTCATTTGATTTAGGGATTGACGACTTTGGATATTATCATCAACCATCTTTATATGAACAACATGTGCCATCTACATATGAATTGCATGTGCCATCTACTTATGAGTTGCCCGTGCCATCTACTTATTCCATGCCATGTACATATGAGGTGCCATCAAGCTATGATGCGTTTGATTCACAATTTGCTAACCCACCAACAAACGTAGGAGAGGAGATGTGTTTTCTTCCCTCTTTACGCACTGCACCAAAGTTTGATAGTCCCGTATGTGAGGAAGAGGTTGTTTCTAGGGATTATTCGGAATATTTCACTACGGAGCAAGTGTTTGCCTCTAAGGAGATCGCTCATTTGTGGGCTTTGAATGTTGCAAAGCAACACAAGTTTATGATCTCTATTGGAAGGAGTGTACCATCTAAACCGGGGCAAAGTGGTAAGATTCAAATCATTTGTGAGAAAGGGGGAAGCCATAGGCCTAAAGGTGTCGGTGTTAGATCAAACACAAAGAGCAAGAAAATCAATAAATTAGTAAATTTATTGTTAATGTATTAAAAATGCAGAAAATCAATAAATTAGTAAATTACCTCCCCTTTCTGGATGTGGAACGCCACATGTGCTTCAAATCCCTTAAGCAACTCGGGATCTTCTGGACCGCCAGGTGTGGAATGAGTGAGCTCAGGATCATACTTTGGCTCATTCTTCTTGGACTTCCTCTTTCTTTTTGGTTTCTGGACCAATTCTTCTTCTTCTTCTTCTTCTTCTTCTTCATCATCATCATCATCATCATCACCTTCTTCTTCGTGTTCTTCCCCAACACCTTCATCGTGGTACTCTTGTTCCATCGGTTCTGGTTGAGGATTGTAAGAAGAAGAACAAGCTTGTCCACTTCCTTGACCCATGTCTTCAGGAACACTTCCCTCACCAAATCCACCTCCCCAACATTGTCCACCGACCCAACTTTGTCCACCCCACCCTTGTCCAACTTCCACTACAGCATACTGAGGAATGAAATTGTCCCAGCTACCCGATTGTTCATATGGAGTTGATTGTGGTGCCCATTGAGTTGACGGTTGTGCACATGAAACTGACTCTTGAGAATAAAGGTCCCAATCATCATTTCGATACCCTTGATATGTATCTGCTCGTTCTATCCCACTAGGCACAGAACAGTCTTCCCCGGCATAACTATGGACACCACTGTACCGCTCTATGGCGCGATAATCAACGTCGGGGAGCCCCTCGGGGAAGAGCTCTACCCGTGTTGTATTCTTTGCTCGTTCTCTCACAGCGTTCCTATTTCTTCGACAGGTTGAACGTCCAGGACGATCCATTACCTAAAAAAATGTAAAGTAGAATCAGTATATAAATATAGCAGTATATAAAGTAAAATCAGTATATAAATATGTATCTGCAGAAGAGGAAAGAATTTCCTCTTATGTCAATTCCTCGCGTTCTGCGAGTAGCATGACACTCGCGTTCTGCGAGTACCATGACCCTCGCGTTCTGCGAGTACCATGACCCTCGCGTTCTGCGAGTATACTACACCCCTCGCGTTCTGCGTCAATTTGCACAATCATGAGTTTCCGGCAACAGTTTCCGGCGAGATTTTCCGACGAAAATTCAATATTTTAGCTAAAATACCTATCAATTTAAGTAAATTACCAAATAAACATCAAAACCCTAAATAAAATCAACAACCCTAATAAAAAACCCTAACCCTAATGAATTTCAACATAAAACAACATCCACTCATCCACCATAATTCAAAATCATCATCTTTCATCCATTATACAACCATTTCTAAATCAACATTCAATATCAAAACATCATATAATATGCAATTTTCTATACTAACAACATATATTCATCTAAAAACAACATTAAAAAGCATAAGAGTATTAAAAACATACCTTATATGGAGATTTGAATTGAAAAGAGGAAGAAGAAGTAGGTTGAAATTGAGAGAGATGGTAAAATGAGAAGAGAGCGACGGAATTTTTTTATGGTGGCTGTAAAAATGGGCCGAGTAGGGTTTTTCCCCTTTTATAGGACACCCTCGCGTTCTGCGAGGTGACGCACTCTCGCGTTCTGCGAGGTGACGCACCCTCGCGTTCTGCGAGGGGACGCACTCTCGCGTTCTGCGAGGATGCGCTTCCTCGCAGAACGCGAGGGCCCGGGTAACGCCCGGGCTGTATTTAGTAAGGGCCTTTAATTAACGGGCTTTTGGGCTTGGTGCAATAAATTTTGCCTTTTGAGGCGTATAAGAATGTCCTTTTTGGCTTCTTTTGGTCTTTCTTCCTCTTTGGATTAAACTTCCCAACCTCATATTGCCCCCTTCGCCAGAGCCATGAGATTCAATTTGATCACAATTCACAACTACCTGACTCTGGCGAGAGAGAATCCAATATTTGCACTGAATGAGAATCATGAGACGAAGCATGACCAGACGAGTCCCGATCATTCTGACCAAATTCCATATCCGAAACCCTAACATTCAATCCCTGAACTCCCTGAGCCTCAGGTGGCCAAAGCAACGAATTCCGATCGGAACTGACACAGGGAATTTGAGAGAGCGAGGAATTATTACCAGTCTAGTCGGAGTTGGCAATGGGAACCGGATCGGAGAGCAGATCATCAAGATCGAAGTCGAGGTTCTCAATATTGAAATTTGGGTCAATGTCGGAGTCGATATAGTTGTCAGAAAGGAGAAATCGCCATTGAACATGGCGTGGTCGAGAGGAGGGATGGAGAGAGGATCGGCGTAGTCGGGGAAGAGATCGTCATGGTTGTAGGTGGAAGGAGGAGGATCGAGCACCACTGGATTCTCCATGAATTGAATTTGTAGGAATTCTAGATTTCGGAATTGGGGGTTTCAAGTTTTCAACTCAAAGATTGATTTTGGATGACGTCTAAGGTTGAAGAAGCAGGGGACATATATAGTCGTGTCCATAATTTAGTCGACACCAAGATGAGGAAGCGACGGAGGTGGAAGAGAAAGAGGAGCCGAATGTGTGAAACTTTTCAAGAATTATACTTCCCATTCATCATTCCAGAAAGACTCGGAGGAATAAAACATGTAAGTATAAAGCTGTGAGAGGTGTTATTTATACCCACCAAAAACATATGGAGTCATGATAGCTAGGATTAAGTTTCCTGCAATTTTATTTTCCTCTTTGCCTCTTTGGAGTTGGAGCAACATTGGCCTGGGCTTCCCCCAAAACTGATCTGTCATTCACACAAAAAGTCAGAAACTCGGTATGCATAGAGCCACATGATCTACGGAGAATGACCTTAGAAATACAACACCAACTTACCCACAAGTTGAACACTTCTTGTGATGCTCACAGAATATTGATAGGCATACCAAACAAATAAAACAGATACCCTTATTGACCCAGTTCACGTCTTAACGCCTTCAAGTTTGTCTTACGCGGTTTTGGCTTCCGTTAAATTTACCATTTGGGGAACAAAATCTGAGCTTTTACTGATAAAAAATGGTGGGTTTTTGCACAGATGGTTTAGGCAATGGCGGACGAAGGTGGATAGCGGAAGTTGCGGGAGACATTTCGTCTCTGGTTTTGGCGGAGCGAAGAACGTATAGAAGAGACCCCCTCGACAACTTCAAACACTATTCTGGTGGTTGGAATATCAGCAATCAACATTATTAGGAGGTGAGCATCTTTTAATTTTGTTAATTTTTAGTATGTGAGTTGTAATTAGTACATAATTGTGGATTATGTTTGCAAGTTTCTATGGATTATTATTGCAATTTTCCTTTCATTGTTGTTAACTAAAAATGATCTGGGTTTGACCATCGACTAAACTGGAAATTTGAACTATAGCTAATAATCTCTATAATGCTCTTATGGGTTGGTTTGGATCTACGTATTATTTTGTGTCTCTGAATATGTATCTAATATGATGAATACATTTTGAAACAATTATTCTATCTGTTTCAAAAAAAATGTCATTTTAGTCTTCAATTCTTATACCAAAAAGATTGTCATTGTGGCTAATTTTACAATATTTTGACAACAATACCCTTAACATTTAACTACAAAAATTACATACATATATAGGAGAATGTGTAATCCTCTATTCCTCTCTACAAAATTCTTGAAAACCTAATAATTTAGAGTTTCTATAAAATTAATAAAGGGTATTTGAGTTATATTACATCATTTTTTAATAGTTGTGCTTAACTCTAAAATGGTATGATGCTGATGTCCTTCCTGGAGTCTGGAAAAATTCACATGGCTCTAGAGAAAAATCTAGCACGATTAAAGAGGTTGATCAATCTCTTCATATATGCAAATCCTTTTTTTTTCTGTTTTGGTTCAAATAAATTATCATCCACCAATTCCTGATTCTGAATTTTTTCTTCTTCTTTGACCCATATCGGAAGGGGTGGTAGTTATGAAGGTGATGAAGCCAAGCACCAAGAAGCTCTTCGACTGGCCATGGAGCTCTACTTCCACACCAATAACTTCCATAATTTAGTAGACACCTCAGGTTTAGAATCCCTAGCTCTTATTTTTTGAGCCTTAATCCATGCTTCGAATTTGCTTCCTAGACTGAAACTTCTTGGTTTCAATCCTGATTTGCTAGGATGCAACTCAATTGAGTTCCAACTGGCAGAGTAATAGAGTATGTGAACTCAATTGTCCTATTGAAACTTAATCCATGCTTCGAATTTGCTTTCTAGACTGAAACTTCTTGGCTTCAATCATGATTTGCTAGGATGCAACTCAAGTGAGTTCCAACTGGCAAAGCAATAGAGTATGTGAATCTTGCAACCAGATTAAAGTCAACCAAAAACCATCCTCTCATCTTGGTGAACGAACGAATCCAAAAACTGTACAAAAAACAAGCCTCAATTGCAATAGCCGAAGAACATCTTAGCCTAGGCAAATCCCTCAATAAGAAGTATCGAAATGTCCTCTGCTTCAAGTCGGTGTTCGCGCATGAGATGGACATGCTCAAGAATATTATAAGGAAAATCTTGTTGCTTCAATTTCCTTTGACTCGTGACAACCTAGGTAAAGATGTTGAAGAATATCAATCGGCTCCTCTGATGTCTGAACTTAGCAGGAAGTTTGGCATAATGTCTTTTGATGACTCACTGAAGATGAGGAGTTTACAAAAGGGTAAATCCTCAATGAAATCCAGTTGGAGGGCGCTTGCCACAATTTTTTTTGACTCTACTAGAGATATCGCAGATAAATCCACAAGAAAATCCATTGGGGAGAGGTGCAAAGCAATTAGGAATCTGGTATTTTTCTACAAACTTACATGAAGTTACATTTGACCCTTCTTTTCCGCTTTAATCTTTTGTATGCTTTATTGTTGATACCTGCCCTTCTTTTTCTATTCTATTTTTTGTGTAAGTCTGCTTCCCCTTATTCCTGGTTTTGATTTTGTTTGAATATATTATTCAGCAATTCAGGCCAAACACGAACGGAAATGAGACAAGAGGATTCAAGCAAAGCGTGAGTGTAAATGAGACAAGGGAAGTTATTGACAGGGTGGAAGCAAAGCATAGGTATCTTTGTATGAATACTGGCTTAAAGATATTCTGTCTGGATCTGAAGCAGAGCACTAATCAGACCTTAAAAAATGCCCATGATGCACCTTTGATTCCCATGATAGCCATATTAGATTTGGTGAAGGAGAATCTTCCGGCCTACCCTTGTTTGTTTAAATGGGGGTCAAATGCATACATTACTGGTGGGATGCCAGAGAAAAGATTAAAAACATCAGAGAAAGTCTTCCCACAGGGTTTGCCATGGTGTCCCTCTCTGACCTATGGCATGTGTCTGGATGTTGACGTGGGTATTGTCTCTTTCTGCGAGTCAAACTTGTTGAAACTGAAGAAGGCTAAGTTCTGGCCTATAGTGGAAAAGATTAATGGTCAAATACACGTGATTGACTCGGCTCCAGCTTATATGAAAAACCCTGTAGAGACTGATTGGTTATTTTCCCACGAGGTCTTCAACAGTGATAACGGGAATCACTGGAGCTGGGCGGAAGAAATCCCAACTATATTACCAACAAAGGCTATTTATTTAAATTACATAAATTCTTATTTGGTTCTGGAGAAGCGCATCTATGCACTTGGTAATAGAGCTCCTCTGTTGTTTGACTCGGACACTAAGAAATGGGAAACATATCCAGCTGGAAATATTTATACAGGGTTAAAGGATCTGCACGGGTACAAAAACGTGTGGCAAATTCTCAGTTACGGTCACGCAAGGTGCGTCGGAACATTCCAGTACGGAAGAGGAGGAGACAACCCCCCGTTGTATGTGCTCATTGCACTACTGTGTCCTTTTGACAGCGATAGTGATCCTATGTATGCAGCTGCGTGCCTTGTGACCTCCACGGGGCTGATTGTTTGCATACAACGCCTGTGCAGTTTCTTCAAGGGACCGTCTGGCCTTGGGACATGAATAAGGCTACAATTATACTTGTTGATGTTGATATGTTGTGCAGCGTTGTTAAAGCAAACCCATGCGAAGTAGATAGTGGTACAGATTTTCTTTTCATCAATACTTTCCATGTGGAGACGCTCAGTGGATCAGTAACGCAGACCCATGTTGGCCTATCGAGCAAGAGTTCGTGCTACTTCACACAAAAGACCGCCACATTTTTAGATTAGGTACTGAGTTAAAATGGGGACTTAATAAATGTATGTGGGCAGGTATCCAGGCTTACTTCTTGTAGTTAGATGTTTTGTTGTGACTACAAGGTACACTTGCATCTATCTTGTTCAGAATTTTTTCTTATTAAACCTTGTGACTACTAGTCTTTGTTCAAATTTTTGCTTGCAACTTCACCTGTGCTTGAGACGATGATCTTCGTTAGTGATTACCGAAATGTGACAACTGAATTATGGAGGTTCAGCAAAGCTTCTCCAAATGCCAAGTTTTCTATCAGATATGTCTCATGGATCAACAGCTTCTTATTCACCTCCTGTCTTTTGAAACCTATCTGGAAATGGTACTACTTCAATACTTTGCAGTTGATAATCTTGTTCTGTATTGTTTGGTTGCATCATTTCTTTATGCGTTTTCATTAACTTTGCCTCCTATATTATTGCATACATGGAGTAAATTTTGAAGTAATTACCTAGAGTCTGACTCTAAATTATGAAATTAATAATTGTCGTCGGTAATACTATAGAGAGTTCTTCTAGCTGCTGAAAGTGCTAGCATTGTTGATCTGTTGAGAGTTCTTTGACTTGGAATTGATCAAAGGGAAAAAGATCTGATGTGTAGTTAGGTGTTTAGACTACTAAATTGAGATCCATAGCCTTGTGTATCAAATACCGTACATATGAATCAACTTAGGAATCTCTAATCTTGTATGTTTACAATTACGACTAAAAAGCATGGTCAACATATTGAAGATGATCAAATCAGCTTCGTGGTGATCAACATATTGAAGATGATCAAATCCAACTTGAGCCTTGACACTTTCTGCGGCTCCATAACAGAAGATCCATCAAATATACATGCCCTGCAGCCTCAACTATTTTAACGGATTTTTTGCGCCAAATCACCCTTTATATGCGATACAATGATATAAAAAGCATAGTCAACAAATTATATGTGCAATTAGTTTATCGAATTCAACAAATTATATATAAAGTTGGAGCAAACATCCTATAAAGAAACCCAAAAGGCACAAATGGGCGAAGAGTCAAAGTCACAGACTTGGTGAATTTAGTGTTAAGGAGGACAACAATCTATCCCTTATTGAATATGAACTGGTCAGTGTTGGTGAGGAGTGATTTTCAGATATTGTGCTATGAATCTAGTCATTGGACATTTAGTTGTCCTCCTTTTTCAGCTTTCATGAATTCTAGTCTACAGCTTGCTGCGCTTTTGAACGCTTAGCTGATCTTGGCATTGTCGGCTTGTGCGGAAGCAACATCCTTTGGCTATTGGGAACTTAGCCTTGCTAGCTGCATCAGATACCATTTTCTCCCTGTAGCTTATGCCGAAAAAAATAGAGCATTCAAAACCTTGGAGTACTGTTTTTCGAAAACAGTGAACATATTTCATAATGTCATGGATCTTATCAGGATGACTAGTTCAATTTGGATTTGTATAGATAGAAAGATTCCATAATTCGGATTTGTATAGATAGAAAGATTCCATCAACTTATGTGTTTCAATTCTTGGTCTATTGGTTTAGGGTCTTGCTTAATTCTGTACTTCCTGGCTGTCATTTTACTAATATCATTGCCTTCATTGGTATGTTGGCTAACAATATCATTAAGGTAATAAGTAATTTGTCATGCCAATCAGATCCTTACCCTCTGTCTCGATCCTCATGGATTATGGATAGAAATCCCTATAAGGAATTAGAATTTTCGTTTTGGTTGCCATTTAAGAGGTGGTTTCCATGTTGGTGCCGCTTATGATTTATCAATCATGACCTCAACCTCGTTTTCTGAGCGAGATGTGGCAGGAAGTGTTTCTTATTCAAGGGGTTGACTTGAGTTTCTCTTCAACATATGACCCCAGACAGACGGGCAAACGGAAGTCACCAACCGCACACTTGAGACATATCACCTTCAGTCTCTCCACACGATCTTCGATTTTGAAACTCTATTGATCCCTTCTTCATCCCCAATTCCTAACCTTTGTCCCTCGATTCCGACTTCATCATGGATTCCGACTTTATCAAAGACGCTACCATCCAGGGATCGAGACGTCTACTTGAAAACCAAATTAAGAAGCTGAAGGAAGATTTAGCTGATTTACCAGTTTTAAAGGTTAAACGGAGCCAAGCCGCTAGTAGCTGCATAGACGTTCTTGAGCAGATGGCTCTCCTTGGCTGAGTGGTGGTACAACACCACTACACATTCTGCAATTCAAACAACGCCTTTTAAGGTCTTGTACGGCTACCCTCCCTTGAGGCCATGTTGCCGCAACAAAAATCCCTCCAAGCCCATGGAATTTTTTATAAGATTTTCAGTTCAATGAAAATGGCTCAGTCCTGTCCTGATAATGCCACCTGGAAATTCTTCTATCAAGATTTTATCAGCAAATTCCCTACTTGTGATCTTTGAGACCAAAGATCTTGCTGAACAGGGAGTGATGTTCAATGAAAATGGCTCAGTCCTGTCCTGATGTTCAATGAAAATTCCCTACTTATGATTTTATCAGTTCTTTGAGACCCAGGTTTACTTAGTCGGTTTGTCCCGGGCTACTGCAGTGCACTTAAGCATCACCTATTGTCAATTAAGCAATTATGAAAACCCTTCAGGTTAATCCTTCCTAATCGATCGATCTCGGGACTTAGAGAGCCTTGAATTCGAGTCATTGGTTGACTCTGTTTGAGGAGCCGTTCTGCTGCTTAACCATCTCATAAACTTGGCATTAAAAGCTTGTCCGATAAAATTTTGTAGGCGGGGGAAGAGGAGCAAAAACAACCTCAGTAGCATAGCTGGTATATTTTATTTAAAAAGTATTTTAATGAGAAGAAAGTACATCACTTTACCAATTCCTTCGTGACTCTCTCATTCCTCACCCAAATCAGCTTCAGTCTCTCCACTCTCTCATTCCTCACTCGAAATCACCTTCAGTCTCTCCACACGATCTTCGATTTTGAAATTCTATTGATCCCTTCTTCATCCCCAATTCCTAACCTTTGTCCCTCGATTCCGACTTCATCATGGATTCCGACTTCATCAAAGACGCTACCATCAAGGGATCGAGACGTCTACTTGAAAACCAAATTAAGAAGCTGAAGGAAGATTTAGCTGATTTACCAGTTTTAGAGGTTAAACGGAGCCAAGCCGCTAGTAGCTGCATAGACGTTCTTGAGCAGATGGCTCTCCTTGGCTGAGTGGTGGTACAACACCACTACACATTCTGCAATTCAAACAACGCCTTTTAAGGTCTTGTACGGCTACCCTCCCTTGAGGCCATGTTGCCGCAACAAAAATTCCTCCAGGCCCATGGAATTTTTTATAAGATTTTCAGTTCAATGAAAATGGCTCAGTCCTGTCCTGATAATGCCACCTGGAAATTCTTCTATCAAGATTTTATCAGCAAATTCCCTACTTGTGATCTTTGAGACCAAGGATCTTGCTGAACAGGGAGTGATGTTCAATGAAAATGGCTCAGTCCTGTCCTGATGTTCAATGAAAATTCCCTACTTATGATTTTATCAGTTCTTTGAGACCCAGGTTTTCTTAGTCGGTTTGTCCCGGTCTACTGCAGTGCACTTAAGCATCACCTATTGTCAATTAAGCAATTATCAAAACCCTTCAGGTTAATCCTTCCTATCGATCGATCTCGGGACTTAGAGAGCCTTGAATTCGAGTCATTGGTTGACTCTGTTTGAGGAGCCGTTCTGCTGCTTAACCATCTCATAAACTTGGCATTAAAAGCTTGTCCGATAAAATTTTGTAGGCGGGGGAAGAGGAGAAAAAACAACCTCAGTAGCATAGCTGGTATATTTTATTTAAAAAGTATTTTAATGAGAAGAAAGTACATCACTTTACCAATTCCTTCGTGACTCTCTGATTCCTCACCCAAATCAGCTTCAGTCTCTCCACTCTCTCATTCCTCACTCGAAATCACCTTCAGTCTCTCCACACGATCTTCGATTTTGAAATTCTATTGATCCCTTCTTCATCCCCAATTCCTAACCTTTGTCCCTCGATTCCGACTTCATCATGGATTCCGACTTCATCAAAGACGCTACCATCCAGGGATCGAGACGTCTACTTGAAAACCAAATTAAGAAGTTGAAGGAAGATTTAGCTGATTTACCAGTTTTAGAGGTTAAACGGAGCCAAGCCGCTAGTAGCTGCATAGACGTTCTTGAGCAGATGGCTCTCCTTGGCTGAGTGGTGGTACAACACCACTACACATTCTGCAATTCAAACAACGCCTTTTAAGGTCTTGTACGGCTACCCTCCCTTGAGGCCATGTTGCCGCAACAAAAATCCCTCCAGACCCATGGAATTTTTTATAAGATTTTCAGTTCAATGAAAATGGCTCAGTCCTGTCCTGATAATGCCACCTGGAAATTCTTCTATCAAGATTTTATCAGCAAATTCCCTACTTGTGATCTTTTAGACCAAGGATCTTGCTGAACAGGGAGTGATGTTCAATGAAAATGGCTCAGTCCTGTCCTGATGTTCAATGAAAATTCCCTACTTATGATTTTATCAGTTCTTTGAGACCCAGGTTTACTTAGTCGGTTTGTCCCGGTCTACTGCAGTGCACTTAAGCATCACCTATTGTCAATTAAGCAATTATCAAAACCCTTCAGGTTAATCCTTCCTAATCGATCGATCTCGGGACTTAGAGAGCCTTGAATTCGAGTCATTGGTTGACTCTGTTTGAGGAGCCGTTCTGCTGCTTAACCATCTCATAAACTTGGCATTAAAAGCTTGTCCGATAAAATTTTGTAGGCGGGGGAAGAGGAGCAAAAACAACCTTAGTAGCATAGCTGATATATTTTATTTAAAAAGTATTTTAATGAGAAGAAAGTACATGAGTAGCTTCTAACTTTTACTTTACCAATTCCTCACTCCAAATCAGCTTCACTCGAAATTGAACGTGACTCTCTCATTCCTCACCCAAATTGAACGCTACCATCCAGGGATCGAGACGTCTACTTGAAAACCAAATTAAGGAGCTGAAGGAAGATTTAGCTGATTTACCAGTTTTAGAGGTTAAACGGAGCCAAGCCGCTAGTAGCTGCATAGACGTTCTTGAGGAAGCTTACAAACTGTACATCAAGGCATGTTAAAATTATGATATAGCAATAAAAAATAGGTAAATGTAGTAAATGCATTTCAGAAATTTCAATTATGATAATAAACTGAGTACAAACTGTACAATATAAGATATTCAATACCGGTTAAAAAATATTATCTTCAAACTTAATATACCAGAAAATAAACATCAATGTAACATAGGATGCCAACATAGACACTAATTAAGTAATTAGCATAAAAATATTCATGTTTTGTAAGCAAGAATAAAAACATTATTTGCAGTACTTGCATTCAAATGTAAAATAGAACACATACCGGCTTTTAGATGCAAGAGTATTATGAAAACCTTCAAACTGTTATAGCCCCAATCAACAAAATCTCCCTGATCTTTAAGGAAAATTAATAACACAAGGTGAAGAGAATGTCAATAATGGGATATCAATAACACCGCCCTGAAAAAAGCCAACTTATAGCATAATACCATAAATATGTAATTAGTTTCTGGCAGTCTGGCACATGACCACCTGTCTGGAAAATTGGCCTATTGACTGGTTGTACATTTGACTTCTCAATTAAGATGTCTTTAACCTAGAAAATGATGCAAAGAAAGAATAATGTTAGCCTTAGGAATGGTTCAGCAGAATGCAGCCTCTTCTTAGCTTCTTTCAGTCAAAGAATCACTATCTTTCTCAGCTTTTATTGCGGTAGTGTAAAGAACTTGAAAGAACTTGATTTGTGTTTAAGTTATGCATAAAAATATTTATAAAACCCTCCAATAACTTCCTTAAGCCAAAAAGAAATATAAGTTTCAACACACGATAACTCAACATTGAACATAATCCCACCTTTTCTCTATCATACAATAAAACTGCCAAAAGCACACTCCCTGAAAGCTCACTTCTGCATTTTTTATAAAACCCTTGGCATAGGTTACAAATTGCAGTGAGATAAGCTAACTGCAAAACCACGTCAAGGCCCCACAATCATAATATCCATGTAATTTTTGGGTTAAATTTGGATTTGTCATTTAATTCGGTCTAGTGACATTTTAGATTTAGTCCGATTTAAATGCAACATTGTTTGATATCTCCAAGTTGGATACAAAGGTTTTCTTACAAATTTAATTTTCAAATAAAATATTGAATTAGTAGATGTGTATAAAGTTATCTTAAACAGTCTTTTTTAACCGATCATAGTAGATTAATTAACTTTTATGTGACTCTGTGAATCACATAAACGAGGTAGTAGCGAATGCACAAGCAGCTCTTCAGAAGAAAGAAGACACATTAGTAGCAACAACAGTGCAGCAAAGGGCAACAACAGTGCAGCAAAGGGCAACAACAGTGCATCAAAGGGCAACACCATCTCCATCTAACCTAATGTCAGATCCAAATTTGCTTTTGAATTTGATTAATATCGTGGACTGTTCATTTCTAGACAAGATATTTGAACTCACCTACGACATTCCAGATTTAGATTACTATACATTCGGCTGAGGTGGGTTTCTTAATTATATACCATTTATTTTGTTAAATGTTATGCTTAACTAATATTTTTTTTGGACTTGACTTCCAGGTCATGTGTAGGGAGGTGTTCAGTCACCTAGGATCCAAGATGGAAAGTTGATCTCGGTTAAGTTAGTGGCAGATAATCTACGTGGCTCTTAGACATTGCTCTACTTAATGTAATTTTAATTTGTATTGTGAACCTCCTCTTCTTCTTAATTTTAAAGCTATTGGACATTTTGATCTCTACTGCTGTGATGACATCTCAGTGACAGTGCATATGATATCTTCTCCTTCTATAGCCAAATTTTCAAGTTCTTACTCGGTCTTCCAGTTTTCACCCTCGTGGTCCGATTGATTGTATGTCACTGTAACTTCCTTTAGTAGTTATTCTGCTTTCAGTTTCTATCTGTCTGCAACTTGTCTACAGTCAGTCTCGGTGAAGATAAGGCCGGTGGTATGGCACTTAGATGTCATGAACACACTTCGAAAATTGATGAATGGACACTTAAATGAAGACATATTGAGATAATTAATAGTTGCGTCACTTGATGAAGGTAATTAATAGTTGCGTCACTTGATGAAGGTCAATAGAACCCTCTGATATCTGCCATAGTTGAGAGGTGGTCTAAGGAGTCAAATAATTTCACTTGGCAGATGGGAAATGAGTGTGACACTAGCCTTGAAAGATGTTGCTTTATAGATGAAAATCCCCTCAGAAACTCATAGGGTAACCTATACAACACGTGAGAAAAGGAAAGGATGAACTAGACATCTTCATAGCGTAGAAAGAAGGATGAACTAGATCAATTCTATGAAGATGGCAAGGATGACACCTTACCAAATCCTTCAGCATCTGATATGAATTGTATGCACATTCATCATCCCATGATGAAATCATCATGTTAGTTTGTTATTTTTCTTGAAGAGTCGTAATCACAAAATAGTTTTACACTTGCTGGGTCTAATAATAAATCATTTTTAGAAAGCAAGGTGACAAGATTTCTGGAAATGATGTCTGTATGTATTCTCAGCTTGAATTAAGCAGCTTAAGCCATCAAGGAGGTTCTTATTTCTTGACATTGTGGTACGTGTGTGCTGATAATTGTCAAGAAAGTGCAACATCCTGGTAGATCTTGCTATTGTATTGAGAGCATTCAAATGGCTACTGTATGATATGGAATTCCCTTTTCTTTATGATTAATTATATTCTATCTCTACAATTATACAAGTTGATGATGATATGTTGTGCAGCGTTGTTAACGCAAACCCATGCGAAGTAGATAGTGGTACGGATTTTCTTTTCATCAATACTTTTCATGTGGAGATGCTCAGTGGATCAGTAACGCAGACCCATGTTAGTGACGAGGTCTCCTGGCCTATCGAGCAAGAGTTCGTGCTATTTCACACAAAAGACCGCCACATATTGTCTATATCATCATCCAGGCCAAACTAACAAAACTGCCTAAATATACTCGTGTCAAAATTAACTAGCAAATTATAGCATCTTTTCATCAGTGAGGCTGCTGAAACTCGTTTAAAAAATTGTCTATGATCTCCTTCCTTTTGCCAATCCTCTCTCATAGATTGTTCAATCATAGAAAGGAGTTACTGAGTTAGTTTCTTTTTCCATATCAGCAGTGAATCACTTCCTGAACATGAAACTTGAATCTCCTCAGGCATGAAATACAACTCTGCTGCATATTTGAATTCTTTACTCCACTTGATTAACCACGAACGGCAGAGCGTGGGGCCGCCGCAATCACTCAAGTCAATTATTTTAGAATCTAATGCATACAATTTCAACAAGTCTGTATGATTAAGAGGTTAATAGGTACGTGTAGCATTACCATGATTAGAGTGTTGGAAACTTAAATTTCATAATATGCATATTTGATCATGTAGCTCCATTGTCATGATAATGTACAAGAAAGTAACGAAAAGAATTAACATAACAATTAGATAAAAAGCATGGTCAACAAATTATATGTGCAATTAGTTCATAGAATTCAACAAATTATATAAAAAGCTGGAGCAAACATCCAAAAGGTACAAATGGCGAAGGGTCAAAGTCTTGGTGAATTTAGTGTTAAGGAAGACAACAATCTATCCCTTGTTGAATATGAACTGGTCATAGTTGGTGAGGAGTGATTTTCAGATGTTGTGCTATAAATCTAGTCATTGAACATTTAGCTGTCCTCCTTTTTTCAGCTTGCATGAATTCTACTCTACAACTTGCTGCACTTTTGAACACCTAGCTGATCTTGCCATTTAAGAGGTGGTTTCCATGCTGGTGCCTGTTATGTTTTATCAATCATGATCTCGCCATTTAAGAGGGTATGCGTGCAAATGTGTTGTTAACTGTGCCTTCATGCAGATTGGTGCAAATGAAGTGTTAACTGGGCCTTTCTTCAAAATATTGCTGGAAGCTAAACAAAGGGAAACGATTTTGTTGGAGGGGTGGCCTAATCTTTGATGCCAAAGGACAGTCGAAACAGTAGTGGTGCTGTGGAGTTGCGGAGTCGGTGGTGACGTGGCAGCGTTGAATTCATAAATGCCTTCCTTAGCGGGGCCCTGAAGAAGAACTTGGTGGGTCTGAGAATCCTTGACAAGAAAGAAAGAGGAGTGAAATTCAAAATAAACACAATTGTCAAAGCAAAAACGATGGACGGAAAGTAAATTCTTTGTAATGGAAGGAGTATGTAAGAGATGAGAGAGTTTAAAAATACGGTTTTGAGCGGGGAATGAGCCGGTGCCTTGATTGTAAATAGGCATTTCAGATCCATCACCAAGGGAGACCGTATCCGTACCCTCGTATTGATAGTTGTCGAGACTGAGGTTAGCCAAGTTCGGAGTGAAGTGGTGAGTTGCCGCGGTGTCGGGAAACCAAGTGTGGTTTGCCTGAAAATTTGGCGGTGGCGGGGCCTGCAGGGATTGATCAAACCGGTACCAGCATTTCATGGCTGTATGCCCCGGTTTTGAGCAGAGCTGGCATACAGGTCTATTATCTGGAGCACCTGTAAAAGTAGTGGGTGGGCCTGAGGAGTGGAGACCACGTCCTCTGCTGCTTCTGCCTCTATTTGCCCGAAACCCACCTCTGTGATGGCCTCGGTAAGAAGGACGCCCGCTCCTTTGAGTCTCAATGTTGTTTACTGAGATGGAGGACGCCATGGATGCATTTTGATGAGCGACTCGAGCCTCATGTACAAGGAGGTGCGACAGAACCTGCGTGGGAGAAGGAAGGGTCTGCTGCGTCGATAGTGCTGTGACGACGGCATCATACCCGGCGTCCAGTCCGGCGAGGAGATATGTGATAAATTCCACGTCGGAGATCTGGTGGCCGGCGGCGGCGAGCAGCTGAGACAGGTTCTTGGCGGTGTTGAAGAACTCAGTAATGGAGGCTGAGCCCTTTTTCAGAGATGCGAGCTGCAACCTGGTGTGGACTATCGGAGCGCGCCGAGAAGAGGTCGAGGAGGCTGGTCCAAATCGCCTGCGACGTGGTGCAGTCCAGAACCTGGGCGAGGACGGCCTCGGTGAGCGACGACGTCAAGACAGCCATTACGAGCTGATCTCGAGTCTGCCAGTCGGTGAACAGAGGGTTGACGGTGCCATCTGCCTGAAACTCCGCCGGGACGGGAGTGCATCCGTCAACGAGCTTGTAGAGACCGTGGGCCCGGAGATAGGGCGTGACCTGCGCTCGCCAGAGAGGGAAGTTGTTGTGCGAGAGCTTGACGGTGATGAAGGCCGAGGGACGTTTGTCCTTATCTAGGCTCTGATACCATAGGGAGAACAAGGTATTGTGTAAATGATTCTTACTTCATTAATGAGTGAAAAGGAAGACAATATATATAGGCCTCTTGGACATATCCCAAGATGATCCTAGACAATTCTAGAAGAATATAAACTCAAGTAATTACAATATTAGACCTAAGGTTTCTAGAGTATCACTTAAATCCATCTAAAGAACGGCATATACAAAATGCTCAATCCCATGTCAAAAGGTTAAACAAGTCACTCTCATGCCTTTTTTCACAGCTTGCACTCCCAACTTCCTCTCGGTTCTGAGCTTTCAAGATAAATCTTCTGTCACCATCATTCAAACTTCCTCGGTGTAACCTGTACAGATTATAATATTACATACGTACAGTATTAGCCACAAATAAATGAATAAAATATTATTAATCAATTAGTAGTATACCTTCAACTGAAGTCCAGCATTGGAATTTTTATCCAGGGACACTCATAGGTCAAAATGAAACAATCATCCAGGAAACGACTATCAACCTTGTCAATGACCTCCATAAGCTTTCCACACTTGTCATTTACACACCAGATGCTTCACACAATTAAAAAGAAATCGGAGGAACCCAACACCATTTCCCTGATAGGTAAATTCATTACCAAATTCATCATAATTTTTTCTTTCCAGTACCCCATCAACTTCAATGCCACACTTGTATTTCACCCTCGTATCCCATCTTGGAATCATTTTTTTCAATTCTGATTTCACGTATGGACAAATCCACATAACAGCATGCATCATAGGTTAGGTATGAAAGTCATTATCTTATCTTTGTCGGTGAGGAACCACGGAAACTTGAGAAGTCGAAGCCTTCTCGGCGTGCTATGCGTCATACTTAGACAGCTGCAGAAAGCTTGAAATCCATATGGCCCTCTAGGACCAAATATATCTTTAAGATCATCAGCCAATGCTTTGCACTCATCCTTCCACACTAACAGCTGGTTGTCAATTGATGGAGAAGTAAGACATATTACACTTCCAAACTTGCCTTGATGAACAATCCAAAGCCTCTTTTTGAAATCATGCCCATCTAACCTTCCTGCTGTTGGAGATTATGGAGATTAAAGAGGGAAACACAACTCTAATTCTTGAGAAGCTCACACTAAGGACACTTGTGTTTTGAAGGAAGATGATTTTTTTTTCTAAACATGATACTTACAACTCATTGGATGGTCCCTTTTATAGTGGGAACAATCCACTCCATACAACTTTCAACCAACTCATTTAATGCTTCTACAACATTATACTCTTCTTCTAACTTCTATCACATTCTAGGATATTCTTTTATCTTCTACTTTCTTCTAGCATTTTCTTGGACTTGGGCTAGATTTGGATTTGGGCTAGATTTGGACATGCACTTGGACATATACACTTGGGCCTTATTAAAACAAGTTTATATTTCAACACCCCCCTTTAAACTTGTTTTATAAGGCCAAGTGAACTTCTTAATCTTGCAAAGTCATCGAACTTGAGTGGCTTGGTGAAGATATCCGCGATCTGGTCTTGAGACTTCACTTTCTCCATCTTCACGTCCTTCCTAGCAATGCACTCCCGTATATAATGATAACGAGTGTCAATGTGTTTGGTTCTATCATGAAAGACCGGGTTCTTTGCCAAGGCAATGGCTGACTTGTTGTCAACGCAAATCTCAGTTGGCTCTTCTTGCTCCAAGTTAAGCTTCTTCAACAGATTCCTCAGCCAAACTGCATGACAGACACATGAGGTAGCGGCCACATATTCCGCTTCACAAGTGGATAATGTCACAATTGGCTGCTTCTTCGACGCCCAAGTGAAAGCCGTGTTTCCCATGAAGAAAACAAGTCCAGTTGTACTCTTGCGATCATCAATGTCTCCACCCCAATCGCTGTCGCTATATCCAACAAGCTTGTAATCGTTAGAAACTGAATAGAACATACCAAGATCAATCGTACCTTTAAGATAGCGAAGAATCCTTTTGGCTGCCTGAAAATGGGTTGTTGTTGGAGACTCCATGTAGCGGCTAACAAGTCCAACTGCGTAGAGGATGTCGGGTCTTGTACAAGTCAGGTAACGGAGGCTTCCGACCAGACTTTTGAACAGAGTTGGATCTACTCTTTCGCCGTCTTCATACTTGGACAATTTAAAACTGTACTCAGTCGGGGTGCTTATTGGCTTGCAATTCTCCATTTTGAACTTCTTTAGTATCTCCTTGGCATAACTTTTCTGGGAGATAAAAATGCCCTTCTTCTCTTGCTTCACCTCAATTCCAAGGTAGTAAGCCATTAAGCCGATGTCTGTCATCTCGAACTCTTTCATCATTGCATCCTTGAACTCTTGAAATAGACTTGGATTGCTTCCAGTGAAGATCAGATCATCCACGTATAGGCACACAATCAAAATATCTCCATCCTTGACCTTCATATAGAGTGCATGCTCATATGGACACTTAACGAACCCATTCTTCTGGAAGTAACTGTCAATCCGACTGTTCCATGCTCTCGGTGCTTGCTTTAGGCCGTAAAGGGCCTTCTTTAGCTTCAAGACTTTGTCTTGTTGCCCACGAACTTCATACCCAACTGGTTGCTGAATGTAGACTTCTTCTTCAAGGATTCCATTTAGGAAAGCGGACTTGACATCCATTTGATGGATCTTCCATTGGTTTTGAGCTGCCATTGAGATGATGAGTCTAATGGTTTCCAGCCGAGCAACGGGCGCAAACACTTCATCATAGTCAATTCCAGCCTTTTGACTATATCCCTTTGCGACTAATCTTGCCTTGTATTTTTCAATTTCTCCCTTAGCATTCTTCTTTGCTTTGTATACCCACTTGACACCAATTGCCTTCTGTCCTGTTGGAAGGGTTGCTAACTCCCATGTATCATTCTTCTCAATGGATTTGATTTCTTCATCCATTGCAACTTTCCATTTTTATTCTCCTGCAGCTTCCTCAAAATTTACTGGTTCACAGTCAATAAAGAGACAAAATAGAGTAAGATTTTCCACCTGTTCAGTAGTATCATAAATGTCCTCTAGACTCCTCATGCGCGGCGTCCTCTCGTTTTAACTTCCACTTGAAGATGATATATCACCATTGATGTTTGCCACACGTGACATAGGTGGAGTTACAGGCTCGTGTGAGAGACCTTCAGGCTGCTCTATGGGTGGTTGCTCTTCAACTTCATAGAAGTTGTAATCTTCCTTATGAGGATTGAAATCCCATTCTCCCTCTTCATCGAAAACCACGTCTCGACTGATTACAGTCTTCTTGTTGTTTGGGTTATAAAGCTTGTACCCCTTCGAACTAGCATCATATCCAATAAAGATGAAGCTTTGACTCTTATCATCCAGCTTCGTTCTCCTTTCGTCTGGAACATGTACATGTGATATGCTTCCGAAAATGCGAAGATGAGATATTCCAGGTTTTCTCCCGCTCCATGCTTCTTGTGGTGTCATTCCCCACACATTCCTAGTTGGGGATCGGTTCAACAAATACACTGCACAAGCCACTGCTTCAGCCCAAAACTCCTTTGGCAACTTCTTGCTCTTGATCATACTTCGTGTCATATCAAGGATCGTTCTATTCTTCCTTTCAGCAACTCCGTTCTGCTGGGGAGATCTTGGGACCGTCAAAGGTCGACGAATCCCATTGGCTTCGCAGAACTCTAAGAACTCCTTGGAAGTGAACTCTCCTCCTCTATCTGATCTCATTGCTTTGATTTGGGCGCCACTTTCTTTCTCTACACCAGCCTTGAATTTCTTGAATACTTCAAATACTTCTGATTTCTGCTTCAAGAAATATACTCAGGTTTTCCTTGAATAATCATCAATGAACAGAAGGAAGTAGTTACTCTTACCGAGAGAGCTTGGCTTGATCGGACCACACACATCGGTATGGATGAGCTCGAGCGGCTTCTTAGCTCTTGACTCTGTCTCCTTTGGAAAGCTCTTTCTGAATTGTTTTCCAACCAGACATCCTTCACATAGCTGCTCGGGATGTTTTATGCTCGGAAGTCCCCTCACCATGTCCTTCTTGGATAGTAATTCCAAACTTCCAAAGTTGAGATGCCCAAAGCGGAGATGCCATAGCCATGATTCATCTTTGTAGCAGGTCTTGAGACACTTTGCAATATCGTTTCGAATGTTCAGCGGAAACATTTGATTCTTTGTCATCTTCACCTTGGAAATTAGATCACCTTTTCGATCTCTTATGAAAAGGTTGCTATAATCTTTCATGTGGATATCATAGCCCTTTTCCAAGAGTTGCCCCAAACTCAGGATATTACTTTTCATAATAGGAACATAGTAGACGTTTGAGATTACCTGGTGACTTCCATCCTTGGCACGAAATAGAATATCCCCTTTTCCTTTCACTGATATTTGTGAGTCGTCACCAAAGGAAACACTACCACTTACTGACTCATCAAGGTCCACAAACATGCTTCTTCTTCCACACATATGATTGCTTGCACCAGTGTCAAGATACCATGTAGTCTGTTCCTCGCCACTCTTTACCTTGTACGCCAACAATAACGTACCCTTCTCTTCGTCCTTTATCTCCGCATAATTTGTCTTTTCCTCGATCTTGTTTTTCGGGGCCCAACAATCTGAGGCATAATGTCCATACTTCTGACAATTATAACACTGAACTTGAGACTTGTCATACCTCGAGTCTGGATGATGTCCTCTTCCACGACCTCGTGGCGAACTTTCTCCTCTCTCATAATTGTTGTTGGAATTTTGTCTACTGGAGTTCCAACCTCGTCCACGTCCAATGCCTCGACCTCTTCCTCCTCGTCCTCTGCCTCTTCGGTTACCACCTTGACTTCTCTCGTAGCCTCTGTTTTTTTCTTTCTCCTTGAACTGCGACTTGAGAAGTTGCTCAGTAGTCTCATGCTTCTTTATATGCCTTTCTTTATATGCTTGTAATGATCCTTCTAATTGCTCGATCGTCATTTCCTTCAAGTCCTTGGTTTCTTCTATCGTCACCACAATGAGCTCGAATTTGGGATCCAAGGTGCGAAGTATCTTCTCCATGATCCTCACATCCTCTAACTCCTCTCCGTTTCTCCTTAACTGATTGGAGACGGCTTGGACCCTCGACACATAATCCGAGATAGACTCCGAAGGTTTCATATGTAAAGATTCAAACTCACCTCTCAAAGTTTGAAGACGAACCTTCTTTACTTGCTCAACTCCTTTGCAAGAAGTCTTGAGTTTCTCCCATGCTTCCTTGGCTGAAGTTGCACTTGAGACCTTCTCAAAACCATCATCGTCCAACGCCTGGTAGATAAGAAACAGGGCCTTCTTGTCCCTCTTTCTTGAATCCTTCAAACTTTCTCTTTCAGGGGCGGTCAAAGCAGTTTCGCCTTCAACCTCATTTAGGCCATTTTCAACGACCTCCCAAACATCATGTGCTCCTAGTAGAGCTCTCATTTTGATGCTCCAATTGTCATAGTTGTTGGTTTTAAGTGATGGAACTTGAAAAGAAGATACGTTGGCCATACCTCAAACAATCAACTCGGATAGATTTGGACAGCAACCTTCAAGCAGCTCCTGGCGGCGCGTCTGGACTCCGATTAGGACGATTCCTTTTCCTCTGGATTCCTCTCTTCGAGATCTTCAGTTTGATATGCAATAGTGCATATGTTGGACAGCTCTCGAACCTGGCTCTGATACCACTTTGTTGGAGATTAAAGAGGGAAACACAACTCTAATTCTTGAGGAGCTCACACTAAGGACACTTGTGTTTTGAAGGAAGAAGAGTTTTTTTTCTAAACTTGATGCTTACAACTCAATGGATGGTCCTTTTTATAGTGGGAGCAATCCACTCCATACAACTTTCAACCAACTCATTTAATGCTTCTACAACATTCTATACTCTTCTTCTAACTTCTATCACATTCTAGGATATTCTTTTATCTTCTACTTTCTTCTAGCATTTTCTTGGACTTGGGCTAGATTTGGACATGCACTTGGACATATACACTTGGGCCTTATTAAAACAAGTTTATATTTCAACACCTGCGTCTCTTTGAAACTTCTTTTCAATATTATTCAAAGCAATGATCAAACCCTTAATTATCATTGGGAAATGACTCCCTAATAGAGCCCTGTCAATGTCAAATCCCCCATACTTCTTCAAGGTTAGAATATTAGGGTATAGAAAACCACATATTCTACTATCATAGACGGGGTATGATATTTTATCGAATGGTCTAACCCGAGATGCTGAGTCGATTTCCTCTGTGTAGCGGTTTTCCGATTCGTTGACAAGCAAAAGGCTCCATTTTGTATGTTTATTGTTACCTTGTGAAGACACATCGTACAACTCACATGAATTTTCTAAGACCCGTTCAGATATATCTAACTTGAGAGTGTTATGATATGAGAAATTCTGGATAGGAAATGGTTTACTCTGGACAAAAAAATAGATATTTATTAACAATACACAAAATTGGTTTGTCATATCCAATATGAAACAATAAACATACCATGGTTGAGTTTCGAGGTTTACTCATTCTCCGGTTATATCTCTTCGATATATTGGCCCAACAAGTCTCAAGAACTTCAATAGAATCGGTGAAATAAGTTCTCTCTTCTGTTTCAGAGAAATCTTTCAACCTTTTTTGGAGTTTTTGGATGAAACCGTCAATTACACTTGGTAAGCGCCCAATTTCGTCAGCCCCTGTTTGCATGCTGCAGTGAAAAAAGTAGTTAGCCATGTAAAAGCAACAGTAAGAAAGAACAATAAGAAAGAAACAGTTGGGATATCTATTAATATAAAGACATAATTAATGGCATAAACTCTTAAAATGTGTCTGACACAGTAGTTTTGGTTGGAGACTCGAAGTGGGCAATGAGAGAAATTGCTGTCCACACAACCTCTAACTAATGGCCCTAAACATACTCTCAACTTAATTACTATAGATTATACAAATTGATTGATATATAATAAGTATACAGAGTGACTGAGAGGTCGCATCTGATATAGATAGTGTTTGGATTGTGTTTGAAGAAGGAAAGGGAGGAGATATTAAAGAAAAGAAAAAAGATAAGGAAAAGAAAGAGAGAGGAAGTGGAAGAAGCGGATGAAATTGTTAGTTTGTCGTTTGGATGGAAAGAAGGAAAATTAAACAAACAAACATCATATAAGAAAAAAACTGATGTAACTAAACAAAGAAACAAACATCATATAATTTTTTTAGGTTTGATGCTCAAATCGATATCATGAACAGAAAAGTATCAATCTGATTTCTAGTATATAAAATCGATTCTATACACCCATTCAAGAGAAGTATTACCTTGGATTGAGCGAGGAAGAATATCTTTCTGGAGCCATGTCCAGTGGACTGTAGAAAACTAGGAGCCTCCTTGCATTTCCGGATAAGAAAAGGGGACGAAGCGGCACTTTTCTTTAAAACGAGGGCGGACACTTGAGAGGGCGTAGAACTGTTTGCCCTATGCAACCCAGTTTAAGTTGTAAGATATGCGACTCAAAAATATTGAAATATTTATGCAACCACATTGTAGGTGGTCTACATGTAATAGTTATTATTTGCAACAAACCTTTTTGTGGTCTTTACTTCGAGATATGAACTTCCATGGAAGATTTGCTTTTAAAAGGATGAAAACATGTATATCTATATCTATATTTATATAAAGATTATTAAGTGTCCAATGTGAGGCTATTCATTTAATTAACGGGCTTTTGGGCTTGGTGCAATAAATTTTGCCTTTTGAGGCGTATAAGAATGTCCTTTTTGGCTTCTTTTGGTCTTTCTTCCTCTTTGGATTAAACTTCCCAACCTCATATTGCCCCCTTCGCCAGAGCCATGAGATTCAATTTGATCACAATTCACAACTACCTGACTCTGGCGAGAGAGAATCCAATATTTGCACTGAATGAGAATCATGAGACGAAGCATGACCAGACGAGTCCCGATCATTCTGACCAAATTCCATATCCGAAACCCTAACATTCAATCCCTGAACTCCCTGAGCCTCAGGTGGCCAAAGCAACGAATTCCGATCGGAACTGACACAGGGAATTTGAGAGAGCGAGGAATTATTACCAGTCTAGTCGGAGTTGGCAATGGGAACCGGATCGGAGAGCAGATCATCAAGATCGAAGTCGAGGTTCTCAATATTGAAATTTGGGTCAATGTCGGAGTCGATATAGTTGTCAGAAAGGAGAAATCGCCATTGAACATGGCGTGGTCGAGAGGAGGGATGGAGAGAGGATCGGTGTAGTCGGGGAAGAGATCGTCAGGGTTGTAGGTGGAAGGAGGAGGATCGAGCACCACTGGATTCTCCATGAATTGAATTTGTAGGAATTCTAGATTTCGGAATTGGGGGTTTCAAGTTTTCAACTCAAAGATTGATTTTGGATGACGTCTAAGGTTGAAGAAGCAGGGGACATATATAGTCGTGTCCATAATTTAGTCGACACCAAGATGAGGAAGCGACGGAGGTGGAAGAGAAAGAGGAGCCGAATGTGTGAAACTTTTCAAGAATTATACTTCCCATTCATCATTCCAGAAAGACTCGGAGGAATAAAACATGTAAGTATAAAGCTGTGAGAGGTGTTATTTATACCCACCAAAAACATATGGAGTCATGATAGCTAGGATTAAGTTTCCTGCAATTTTATTTTCCTCTTTGCCTCTTTGGAGTTGGAGCAACATTGGCCTGGGCTTCCCCCAAAACTGATCTGTCATTCACACAAAAAGTCAGAAACTCGGTATGCATAGAGCCACATGATCTACGGAGAATGACCTTAGAAATACAACACCAACTTACCCACAAGTTGAACACTTCTTGTGATGCTCACAGAATATTGAAAGGCATACCAAACAAATAAAACAGATACCCTTATTGACCCAGTTCACGTCTTAACGCCTTCAAGTTTGTCTTACGCGGTTTTGGCTTCCGTTAAATTTACCATTTGGGGAACAAAATCTGAGCTTTTACTGATAAAAATGGTGGGTTTTTGCACAGATGGTTTAGGCAATGGCGGACGAAGGTGGATAGCGGAAGTTGCGGGAGACATTTCGTCTCTGGTTTTGGCGGAGCGAAGAACGTATAGAAGAGACCCCCTCGACAACTTCAAACACTATTCTGGTGGTTGGAATATCAGCAATCAACATTATTAGGAGGTGAGCATCTTTTAATTTTGTTAATTTTTAGTATGTGAGTTGTAATTAGTACATAATTGTGGATTATGTTTGCAAGTTTCTATGGATTATTATTGCAATTTTCCTTTCATTGTTGTTAACTAAAAATGATCTGGGTTTGACCATCGACTAAACTGGAAATTTGAACTATAGCTAATAATCTCTATAATGCTCTTATGGGTTGGTTTGGATCTACGTATTATTTTGTGTCTCTGAATATGTATCTAATATGATGAATACATTTTGAAACAATTATTCTATCTGTTTCAAAAAAAATGTCATTTTAGTCTTCAATTCTTATACCAAAAAGATTGTCATTGTGGCTAATTTTACAATATTTTGACAACAATACCCTTAACATTTAACTACAAAAATTACATACATATATAGGAGAATGTGTAATCCTCTATTCCTCTCTACAAAATTCTTGAAAACCTAATAATTTAGAGTTTCTATAAAATTAATAAAGGGTATTTGAGTTATATTACATCATTTTTTAATAGTTGTGCTTAACTCTAAAATGGTATGATGCTGATGTCCTTCCTGGAGTCTGGAAAAATTCACATGGCTCTAGAGAAAAATCTAGCACGATTAAAGAGGTTGATCAATCTCTTCATATATGCAAATCCTTTTTTTTTTCTGTTTTGGTTCAAATAAATTATCATCCACCAATTCCTGATTCTGAATTTTTTCTTCTTCTTTGACCCATATCGGAAGGGGTGGTAGTTATGAAGGTGATGAAGCCAAGCACCAAGAAGCTCTTCGACTGGCCATGGAGCTCTACTTCCACACCAATAACTTCCATAATTTAGTAGACACCTCAGGTTTAGAATCCCTAGCTCTTATTTTTTGAGCCTTAATCCATGCTTCGAATTTGCTTCCTAGACTGAAACTTCTTGGTTTCAATCCTGATTTGCTAGGATGCAACTCAATTGAGTTCCAACTGGCAGAGTAATAGAGTATGTGAACTCAATTGTCCTATTGAAACTTAATCCATGCTTCGAATTTGCTTTCTAGACTGAAACTTCTTGGCTTCAATCATGATTTGCTAGGATGCAACTCAAGTGAGTTCCAACTGGCAAAGCAATAGAGTATGTGAATCTTGCAACCAGATTAAAGTCAACCAAAAACCATCCTCTCATCTTGGTGAACGAACGAATCCAAAAACTGTACAAAAAACAAGCCTCAATTGCAATAGCCGAAGAACATCTTAGCCTAGGCAAATCCCTCAATAAGAAGTATCGAAATGTCCTCTGCTTCAAGTCGGTGTTCGCGCATGAGATGGACATGCTCAAGAATATTATAAGGAAAATCTTGTTGCTTCAATTTCCTTTGACTCGTGACAACCTAGGTAAAGATGTTGAAGAATATCAATCGGCTCCTCTGATGTCTGAACTTAGCAGGAAGTTTGGCATAATGTCTTTTGATGACTCACTGAAGATGAGGAGTTTACAAAAGGGTAAATCCTCAATGAAATCCAGTTGGAGGGCGCTTGCCACAATTTTTTTTGACTCTACTAGAGATATCGCAGATAAATCCACAAGAAAATCCATTGGGGAGAGGTGCAAAGCAATTAGGAATCTGGTATTTTTCTACAAACTTACATGAAGTTACATTTGACCCTTCTTTTCCGCTTTAATCTTTTGTATGCTTTATTGTTGATACCTGCCCTTCTTTTTCTATTCTATTTTTTGTGTAAGTCTGCTTCCCCTTATTCCTGGTTTTGATTTTGTTTGAATATATTATTCAGCAATTCAGGCCAAACACGAACGGAAATGAGACAAGAGGATTCAAGCAAAGCGTGAGTGTAAATGAGACAAGGGAAGTTATTGACAGGGTGGAAGCAAAGCATAGGTATCTTTGTATGAATACTGGCTTAAAGATATTCTGTCTGGATCTGAAGCAGAGCACTAATCAGACCTTAAAAAATGCCCATGATGCACCTTTGATTCCCATGATAGCCATATTAGATTTGGTGAAGGAGAATCTTCCGGCCTACCCTTGTTTGTTTAAATGGGGGTCAAATGCATACATTACTGGTGGGATGCCAGAGAAAAGATTAAAAACATCAGAGAAAGTCTTCCCACAGGGTTTGCCATGGTGTCCCTCTCTGACCTATGGCATGTGTCTGGATGTTGACGTGGGTATTGTCTCTTTCTGCGAGTCAAACTTGTTGAAACTGAAGAAGGCTAAGTTCTGGCCTATAGTGGAAAAGATTAATGGTCAAATACACGTGATTGACTCGGCTCCAGCTTATATGAAAAACCCTGTAGAGACTGATTGGTTATTTTCCCACGAGGTCTTCAACAGTGATAACGGGAATCACTGGAGCTGGGCGGAAGAAATCCCAACTATATTACCAACAAAGGCTATTTATTTAAATTACATAAATTCTTATTTGGTTCTGGAGAAGCGCATCTATGCACTTGGTAATAGAGCTCCTCTGTTGTTTGACTCGGACACTAAGAAATGGGAAACATATCCAGCTGGAAATATTTATACAGGGTTAAAGGATCTGCACGGGTACAAAAACGTGTGGCAAATTCTCAGTTACGGTCACGCAAGGTGCGTCGGAACATTCCAGTACGGAAGAGGAGGAGACAACCCCCCGTTGTATGTGCTCATTGCACTACTGTGTCCTTTTGACAGCGATAGTGATCCTATGTATGCAGCTGCGTGCCTTGTGACCTCCACGGGGCTGATTGTTTGCATACAACGCCTGTGCAGTTTCTTCAAGGGACCGTCTGGCCTTGGGACATGAATAAGGCTACAATTATACTTGTTGATGTTGATATGTTGTGCAGCGTTGTTAAAGCAAACCCATGCGAAGTAGATAGTGGTACAGATTTTCTTTTCATCAATACTTTCCATGTGGAGACGCTCAGTGGATCAGTAACGCAGACCCATGTTGGCCTATCGAGCAAGAGTTCGTGCTACTTCACACAAAAGACCGCCACATTTTTAGATTAGGTACTGAGTTAAAATGGGGACTTAATAAATGTATGTGGGCAGGTATCCAGGCTTACTTCTTGTAGTTAGATGCTTTGTTGTGACTACAAGGTACACTTGCATCTATCTTGTTCAGAATTTTTTTTCTTATTAAACCTTGTGACTACTAGTCTTTGTTCAAATTTTTGCTTGCAACTTCACCTGTGCTTGAGACGATGATCTTCGTTAGTGATTACCGAAATGTGACAACTGAATTATGGAGGTTCAGCAAAGCTTCTCCAAATGCCAAGTTTTCTATCAGATATGTCTCATGGATCAACAGCTTCTTATTCACCTCCTGTCTTTTGAAACCTATCTGGAAATGGTACTACTTCAATACTTTGCAGTTGATAATCTTGTTCTGTATTGTTTGGTTGCATCATTTCTTTATGCGTTTTCATTAACTTTGCCTCCTATATTATTGCATACATGGAGTAAATTTTGAAGTAATTACCTAGAGTCTGACTCTAAATTATGAAATTAATAATTGTCGTCGGTAATACTATAGAGAGTTCTTCTAGCTGCTGAAAGTGCTAGCATTGTTGATCTGTTGAGAGTTCTTTGACTTGGAATTGATCAAAGGGAAAAAGATCTGATGTGTAGTTAGGTGTTTAGACTACTAAATTGAGATCCATAGCCTTGTGTATCAAATACCGTACATATGAATCAACTTAGGAATCTCTAATCTTGTATGTTTACAATTACGACTAAAAAGCATGGTCAACATATTGAAGATGATCAAATCAGCTTCGTGGTGATCAACATATTGAAGATGATCAAATCCAACTTGAGCCTTGACACTTTCTGCGGCTCCATAACAGAAGATCCATCAAATATACATGCCCTGCAGCCTCAACTATTTTAACGGATTTTTTGCGCCAAATCACCCTTTATATGCGATACAATGATATAAAAAGCATAGTCAACAAATTATATGTGCAATTAGTTTATCGAATTCAACAAATTATATATAAAGTTGGAGCAAACATCCTATAAAGAAACCCAAAAGGCACAAATGGGCGAAGAGTCAAAGTCACAGACTTGGTGAATTTAGTGTTAAGGAGGACAACAATCTATCCCTTATTGAATATGAACTGGTCAGTGTTGGTGAGGAGTGATTTTCAGATATTGTGCTATGAATCTAGTCATTGGACATTTAGTTGTCCTCCTTTTTCAGCTTTCATGAATTCTAGTCTACAGCTTGCTGCGCTTTTGAACGCTTAGCTGATCTTGGCATTGTCGGCTTGTGCGGAAGCAACATCCTTTGGCTATTGGGAACTTAGCCTTGCTAGCTGCATCAGATACCATTTTCTCCCTGTAGCTTATGCCGAAAAAAATAGAGCATTCAAAACCTTGGAGTACTGTTTTTCGAAAACAGTGAACATATTTCATAATGTCATGGATCTTATCAGGATGACTAGTTCAATTTGGATTTGTATAGATAGAAAGATTCCATAATTCGGATTTGTATAGATAGAAAGATTCCATCAACTTATGTGTTTCAATTCTTGGTCTATTGGTTTAGGGTCTTGCTTAATTCTGTACTTCCTGGCTGTCATTTTACTAATATCATTGCCTTCATTGGTATGTTGGCTAACAATATCATTAAGGTAATAAGTAATTTGTCATGCCAATCAGATCCTTACCCTCTGTCTCGATCCTCATGGATTATGGATAGAAATCCCTATAAGGAATTAGAATTTTCGTTTTGGTTGCCATTTAAGAGGTGGTTTCCATGTTGGTGCCGCTTATGATTTATCAATCATGACCTCAACCTCGTTTTCTGAGCGAGATGTGGCAGGAAGTGTTTCTTATTCAAGGGGTTGACTTGAGTTTCTCTTCAACATATGACCCCAGACAGACGGGCAAACGGAAGTCACCAACCGCACACTTGAGACATATCACCTTCAGTCTCTCCACACGATCTTCGATTTTGAAACTCTATTGATCCCTTCTTCATCCCCAATTCCTAACCTTTGTCCCTCGATTCCGACTTCATCATGGATTCCGACTTTATCAAAGACGCTACCATCCAGGGATCGAGACGTCTACTTGAAAACCAAATTAAGAAGCTGAAGGAAGATTTAGCTGATTTACCAGTTTTAAAGGTTAAACGGAGCCAAGCCGCTAGTAGCTGCATAGACGTTCTTGAGCAGATGGCTCTCCTTGGCTGAGTGGTGGTACAACACCACTACACATTCTGCAATTCAAACAACGCCTTTTAAGGTCTTGTACGGCTACCCTCCCTTGAGGCCATGTTGCCGCAACAAAAATCCCTCCAAGCCCATGGAATTTTTTATAAGATTTTCAGTTCAATGAAAATGGCTCAGTCCTGTCCTGATAATGCCACCTGGAAATTCTTCTATCAAGATTTTATCAGCAAATTCCCTACTTGTGATCTTTGAGACCAAAGATCTTGCTGAACAGGGAGTGATGTTCAATGAAAATGGCTCAGTCCTGTCCTGATGTTCAATGAAAATTCCCTACTTATGATTTTATCAGTTCTTTGAGACCCAGGTTTACTTAGTCGGTTTGTCCCGGGCTACTGCAGTGCACTTAAGCATCACCTATTGTCAATTAAGCAATTATGAAAACCCTTCACGTTAATCCTTCCTAATCGATCGATCTCGGGACTTAGAGAGCCTTGAATTCGAGTCATTGGTTGACTCTGTTTGAGGAGCCGTTCTGCTGCTTAACCATCTCATAAACTTGGCATTAAAAGCTTGTCCGATAAAATTTTGTAGGCGGGGGAAGAGGAGAAAAAACAACCTCAGTAGCATAGCTGGTATATTTTATTTAAAAAGTATTTTAATGAGAAGAAAGTACATCACTTTACCAATTCCTTCGTGACTCTCTCATTCCTCACCCAAATCAGCTTCAGTCTCTCCACTCTCTCATTCCTCACTCGAAATCACCTTCAGTCTCTCCACACAATCTTCGATTTTGAAATTCTATTGATCCCTTCTTCATCCCCAATTCCTAACCTTTGTCCCTCGATTCCGACTTCATCATGGATTCCGACTTCATCAAAGACGCTACCATCAAGGGATCGAGACGTCTACTTGAAAACCAAATTAAGAAGCTGAAGGAAGATTTAGCTGATTTACCAGTTTTAGAGGTTAAACGGAGCCAAGCCGCTAGTAGCTGCATAGACGTTCTTGAGCAGATGGCTCTCCTTGGCTGAGTGGTGGTACAACACCACTACACATTCTGCAATTCAAACAACGCCTTTTAAGGTCTTGTACGGCTACCCTCCCTTGAGGCCATGTTGCCGCAACAAAAATTCCTCCAGGCCCATGGAATTTTTTATAAGATTTTCAGTTCAATGAAAATGGCTCAGTCCTGTCCTGATAATGCCACCTGGAAATTCTTCTATCAAGATTTTATCAGCAAATTCCCTACTTGTGATCTTTGAGACCAAGGATCTTGCTGAACAGGGAGTGATGTTCAATGAAAATGGCTCAGTCCTGTCCTGATGTTCAATGAAAATTCCCTACTTATGATTTTATCAGTTCTTTGAGACCCAGGTTTTCTTAGTCGGTTTGTCCCGGTCTACTGCAGTGCACTTAAGCATCACCTATTGTCAATTAAGCAATTATCAAAACCCTTCAGGTTAATCCTTCCTATCGATCGATCTCAGGACTTAGAGAGCCTTGAATTCGAGTCATTGGTTGACTCTGTTTGAGGAGCCGTTCTGCTGCTTAACCATCTCATAAACTTGGCATTAAAAGCTTGTCCGATAAAATTTTGTAGGCGGGGGAAGAGGAGAAAAAACAACCTCAGTAGCATAGCTGGTATATTTTATTTAAAAAGTATTTTAATGAGAAGAAAGTACATCACTTTACCAATTCCTTCGTGACTCTCTCATTCCTCACCCAAATCAGCTTCAGTCTCTCCACTCTCTCATTCCTCACTCGAAATCACCTTCAGTCTCTCCACACGATCTTCGATTTTGAAATTCTATTGATCCCTTCTTCATCCCCAATTCCTAACCTTTGTCCCTCGATTCCGACTTCATCATGGATTCCGACTTCATCAAAGACGCTACCATCCAGGGATCGAGACGTCTACTTGAAAACCAAATTAAGAAGCTGAAGGAAGATTTAGCTGATTTACCAGTTTTAGAGGTTAAACGGAGCCAAGCCGCTAGTAGCTGCATAGACGTTCTTGAGGAAGCTTACAAACTGTACATCAAGGCATGTTAAAATTATGATATAGCAATAAAAAATAGGTAAATGTAGTAAATGCATTTCAGAAATTTCAATTATGATAATAAACTGAGTACAAACTGTACAATATAAGATATTCAATACCGGTTAAAAAATATTATCTTCAAACTTAATATACCAGAAAATAAACATCAATGTAACATAGGATGCCAACATAGACACTAATTAAGTATTTAGCATAAAAATATTCATGTTTTGTAAGCAAGAATAAAAACATTATTTGCAGTACTTGCATTCAAATGTAAAATAGAACACATACCGGCTTTTAGATGCAAGAGTATTATGAAAACCTTCAAACTGTTATAGCCCCAATCAACAAAATCTCCCTGATCTTTAAGGAAAATTAATAACACAAGGTGAAGAGAATGTCAATAATGGGATATCAATAACACCGCCCTGAAAAAAGCCAACTTATAGCATAATACCATAAATATGTAATTAGTTTCTGGCAGTCTGGCACATGACCACCTATTGACTGGTTGTACATTTGACTTCTCAATTAAGATGTCTTTAACCTAGAAAATGATGCAAAGAAAGAATAATGTTAGCCTTAGGAATGGTTCAGCAGAATGCAGCCTCTTCTTAGCTTCTTTCAGTCAAAGAATCACTATCTTTCTCAGCTTTTATTGCGGTAGTGTAAAGAACTTGAAAGAACTTGATTTGTGTTTAAGTTATGCATAAAAATATTTATAAAACCCTCCAATAACTTCCTTAAGCCACAAAGAAATATAAGTTTCAACACACGATAACTCAACATTGAACATAATCCCACCTTTTCTCTATCATACAATAAAACTGCCAAAAGCACACTCCCTGAAAGCTCACTTCTGCATTTTTTATAAAACCCTTGGCATAGGTTACAAATTGCAGTGAGATAAGCTAACTGCAAAACCACGTCAAGGCCCCACAATCATAATATCCATGTAATTTTTGGGTTAAATTTGGATTTGTCATTTAATTCGGTCTAGTGACATTTTAGATTTAGTCCGATTTAAATGCAACATTGTTTGATATCTCCAAGTTGGATACAAAGGTTTTCTTACAAATTTAATTTTCAAATAAAATATTGAATTAGTAGATGTGTATAAAGTTATCTTAAACAGTCTTTTTTAACCGATCATAGTAGATTAATTAACGTCTTGCATACACGAGTTCTTTGCAATTTTTTTTTCCGTCAAGAACTTTTATGTGACTCTGTGAATCACATAAACGAGGAAGTAGCGAATGCACAAGAAGCTCTTCAGAAGAAAGAAGACACATTAGTAGCAACAACAGTGCAGCAAAGGGCAACAACAGTGCATCAAAGGGCAACACCATCTCCATCTAACCTAATGTCAGATCCAAATTTGCTTTTGAATTTGATTAATATCGTGGACTGTTCATTTCTAGACAAGATATTTGAACTCACCTACGGCATTCCAGATTTAGATTACTATACATTCGGCTGAGGTGGGTTTCTTAATTATATACCATTTATTTTGTTAAATGTTATGCTTAACTAATATTTTTTTTGGACTTGACTTCCAGGTCATGTGTAGGGAGGTGTTCAGTCACCTAGGATCCAAGATGGAAAGTTGATCTCGGTTAAGTTAGTGGCAGATAATCTACGTGGCTCTTAGACATTGCTCTACTTAATGTAATTTTAATTTGTATTGTGAACCTCTTCTTCTTCTTAATTTTAAAGCTATTGGACATTTTGATCTCTACTGCTGTGATGACATCTCAGTGACAGTGCATATGATATATTCTATCTCTACAACTATACAAGTTGATGATGATATGTTGTGCAGCGTTGTTAACGCAAACCCTTAACCCATGCGAAGTAGATAGTGGTACGGATTTTCTTTTCATCAATACTTTCCATGTGGAGATGCTCAGTGGATCAGTAACGCAGACCCATGTTAGTGACGAGGTCTCCTGGCCTATCGAGCAAGAGTTCGTGCTATTTCACACAAAAGACCGCCACATATTGTCTATATCATCATCCAGGCCAAACTAACAAAACTGCCTAAATATACTCGTGTCAAAATTAACTAGCAAATTATAGCATCTTTTCATCAGTGAGGCTACTGAAACTCGTTTAAAAAATTGTCTATGATCTCCTTCCTTTTGCCAATCCTCTCTCATAGATTGTTCAATCATAGAAAGGAGTTACTGAGTTAGTTTCTTTTTCCATATCAGCAGTGAATCACTTCCTGAACATGAAACTTGAATCTCCTCAGGCATGAAATACAACTCTGCTGCATATTTGAATTCTTTACTCCACTTGATTAACCACGAACGGCAGAGCGTGGGGCCGCCGCAATCACTCAAGTCAATTATTTTAGAATCTAATGCATACAATTTCAACAAGTCCGTATGATTAAGAGGTTAATAGGTACGTGTAGCATTACCATGATTAGAGTGTTGGAAACTTAAATTTCATAATATGCATATTTGATCATGTAGCTCCATTGTCATGATAATGTACAAGAAAGTAACGAAAAGAATTAACATAACAATTAGATAAAAAGCACGGTCAACAAATTATATGTGCAATTAGTTCATCGAATTCAACAAATTATATAAAAAGCTGGAGCAAACATCCAAAAGGTACAAATGGCGAAGGGTCAAAGTCTTGGTGAATTTAGTGTTAAGGAAGACAACAATCTATCCCTTGTTGAATATGAACTGGTCATAGTTGGTGAGGAGTGATTTTCAGATGTTGTGCTATAAATCTAGTCATTGAACATTTAGCTGTCCTCCTTTTTTCAGCTTGCATGAATTCTACTCTACAACTTGCTGCACTTTTGAACACCTAGCTGATCTTGCCATTTAAGAGGTGGTTTCCATGCTGGTGCCTGTTATGTTTTATCAATCATGATCTCGCCATTTAAGAGGGTATGCGTGCAAATGTGTTGTTAACTGTGCCTTCATGCAGATTGGTGCAAATGAAGTGTTAACTGGGCCTTTCTTCAAAATATTGCTGGAAGCTAAACAAAGGGAAACGATTTTGTTGGAGGGGTGGCCTAATCTTTGATGCCAAAGGACAGTCGAAACAGTAGTGGTGCTGTGGAGTTGCGGAGTCGGTGGTGACGTGGCAGCGTTGAATTCATAAATGCCTTCCTTAGCGGGGCCCTGAAGAAGAACTTGGTGGGTCTGAGAATCCTTGACAAGAAAGAAAGAGGAGTGAAATTCAAAATAAACACAATTGTCAAAGCAAAAACGATGGACGGAAAGTAAATTCTTTGTAATGGAAGGAGTATGTAAGAGATGAGAGAGTTTAAAAATACGGTTTTGAGCGGGGAATGAGCCGGTGCCTTGATTGTAAATAGGCATTTCAGATCCATCACCAAGGGAGACCGTATCCGTACCCTCGTATTGATAGTTGTCGAGACTGAGGTTAGCCAAGTTCGGAGTGAAGTGGTGAGTTGCCGCGGTGTCGGGAAACCAAGTGTGGTTTGCCTGAAAATTTGGCGGTGGCGGGGCCTGCAGGGATTGATCAAACCGGTACCAGCATTTCATGGCTGTATGCCCCGGTTTTGAGCAGAGCTGGCATACAGGTCTATTATCTGGAGCACCTGTAAAAGTAGTGGGTGGGCCTGAGGAGTGGAGACCACGTCCTCTGCTGCTTCTGCCTCTATTTGCCCGAAACCCACCTCTGTGATGGCCTCGGTAAGAAGGACGCCCGCTCCTTTGAGTCTCAATGTTGTTTACTGAGATGGAGGACGCCATGGATGCATTTTGATGAGCGACTCGAGCCTCATGTACAAGGAGGTGCGACAGAACCTGCGTGGGAGAAGGAAGGGTCTGCTGCGTCGATAGTGCTGTGACGACGGCATCATACCCGGCGTCCAGTCCGGCGAGGAGATATGTGATAAATTCCACGTCGGAGATCTGGTGGCCGGCGGCGGCGAGCAGCTGAGACAGGTTCTTGGCGGTGTTGAAGAACTCAGTAATGGAGGCTGAGCCCTTTTTCAGAGATGCGAGCTGCAGCCTGGTGTGGACTATCTGAGCGCCGGAGCGCGCCGAGAAGAGGTCGAGGAGGCTGGTCCAAATCGCCTGCGACGTGGTGCAGTCCAGAACCTGGGCGAGGACGGCCTCGGTGAGCGACGACGTCAAGACAGCCATTACGAGCTGATCTCGAGTCTGCCAGTCGGTGAATAGAGGGTTGACGGTGCCATCTGCCTGAAACTCCGCCGGGACGGGAGTGCATCCGTCAACGAGCTTGTAGAGACCGTGGGCCCGGAGATAGGGCGTGACCTGCGCTCCCCAGAGAGGGAAGTTGTTGTGCGAGAGCTTGACGGTGATGAAGGCCGAGGGACGTTTGTCCTTATCTAGGCTCTGATACCATAGTGAGAACAAGGTATTGTGTAAATGATTCTTACTTCATTAATGAGTGAAAAGGAAGACAATATATATAGGCCTCTTGGACATATCCCAAGATGATCCTAGACAATTCTAGAAGAATATAAACTCAAGTAATTACAATATTAGACCTAAGGTTTCTAGAGTATCACTTAAATCCATCTAAAGAACGGCATATACAAAATGCTCAATCCCATGTCAAAAGGTTAAACAAGTCACTCTCATGCCTTTTTTCACAGCTTGCACTCCCAACTTCCTCTCGGTTCTGAGCTTTCAAGATAAATCTTCTGTCACCATCATTCAAACTTCCTCGGTGTAACCTGTACAGATTATAATATTACATACGTACAGTATTAGCCACAAATAAATGAATAAAATATTATTAATCAATTAGTAGTATACCTTCAACTGAAGTCCAGCATTGGAATTTTTATCCAGGGACACTCATAGGTCAAAATGAAACAATCATCCAGGAAACGACTATCAACCTTGTCAATGACCTCCATAAGCTTTCCACACTTGTCATTTACACACCAGATGCTTCACACAATTAAAAAGAAATCGGAGGAACCCAACACCATTTCCCTGATAGGTAAATTCATTACCAAATTCATCATAATTTTTTCTTTCCAGTACCCCATCAACTTCAATGCCACACTTGTATTTCACCCTCGTATCCCATCTTGGAATCATTTTTTTCAATTCTGATTTCACGTATGGACAAATCCACATAACAGCATGCATCATAGGTTAGGTATGAAAGTCATTATCTTATCTTTGTCGGTGAGGAACCACGGAAACTTGAGAAGTCGAAGCCTTCTCGGCGTGCTATGCGTCATACTTAGACAGCTGCAGAAAGCTTGAAATCCATATGGCCCTCTAGGACCAAATATATCTTTAAGATCATCAGCCAATGCTTTGCACTCATCCTTCCACACTAACAGCTGGTTGTCAATTGATGGAGAAGTAAGACATATTACACTTCCAAACTTGCCTTGATGAACAATCCAAAGCCTCTTTTTGAAATCATGCCCATCTAACCTTCCTGCTGTTGGAGATTAAAGAGGGAAACACAACTCTAATTCTTGAGAAGCTCACACTAAGGACACTTGTGTTTTGAAGGAAGATGATTTTTTTTTCTAAACATGATACTTACAACTCAATGGATGGTCCCTTTTATAGTGGGAACAATCCACTCCATACAACTTTCAACCAACTCATTTAATGCTTCTACAACATTATACTCTTCTTCTAACTTCTATCACATTCTAGGATATTCTTTTATCTTCTACTTTCTTCTAGCATTTTCTTGGACTTGGGCTAGATTTGGATTTGGGCTAGATTTGGACATGCACTTGGACATATACACTTGGGCCTTATTAAAACAAGTTTATATTTCAACACCCCCCTTTAAACTTGTTTTATAAGGCCAAGTGTTTTATAAGGCCAAGTGAACTTCTTAATCTTGCAAAGTCATCGAACTTGAGTGGCTTGGTGAAGATATCCGCGATCTGGTCTTGAGACTTCACTTTCTCCATCTTCACGTCCTTCCTAGCAATGCACTCCCGTATATAATGATAACGAGTGTCAATGTGTTTGGTTCTATCATGAAAGACCGGGTTCTTTGCCAAGGCAATGGCTGACTTGTTGTCAACGCAAATCTCAGTTGGCTCTTCTTGCTCCAAGTTAAGCTTCTTCAACAGATTCCTCAGCCAAACTGCATGACAGACACATGAGGTAGCGGCCACATATTCCGCTTCACAAGTGGATAATGTCACAATTGGCTGCTTCTTCGACGCCCAAGTGAAAGCCGTGTTTCCCATGAAGAAAACAAGTCCAGTTGTACTCTTGCGATCATCAATGTCTCCACCCCAATCGCTGTCGCTATATCCAACAAGCTTGTAATCGTTAGAAACTGAATAGAATATACCAAGATCAATCGTACCTTTAAGATAGCGAAGAATCCTTTTGGCTGCCTGAAAATGGGTTGTTGTTGGAGACTCCATGTAGCGGCTAACAAGTCCAACTGCGTAGAGGATGTCGGGTCTTGTACAAGTCAGGTAACGGAGGCTTCCGACCAGACTTTTGAACAGAGTTGGATCTACTCTTTCGCCGTCTTCATACTTGGACAATTTAAAACTGTACTCAGTCGGGGTGCTTATTGGCTTGCAATTCTCCATTTTGAACTTCTTTAGTATCTCCTTGGCATAACTTTTCTGGGAGATAAAAATGCCCTCCTTCTCTTGCTTCACCTCAATTCCAAGGTAGTAAGCCATTAAGCCGATGTCTGTCATCTCGAACTCTTTCATCATTGCATCCTTGAACTCTTGAAATAGACTTGGATTGCTTCCAGTGAAGATCAGATCATCCACGTATAGGCACACAATCAAAATATCTCCATCCTTGACCTTCATATAGAGTGCATGCTCATATGGACACTTAACGAACCCATTCTTCTGGAAGTAACTGTCAATCCGACTGTTCCATGCTCTCGGTGCTTGCTTTAGGTCGTAAAGGGCCTTCTTTAGCTTCAAGACTTTGTCTTGTTGCCCACGAACTTCATACCCAACTGGTTGCTGAATGTAGACTTCTTCTTCAAGGATTCCATTTAGGAAAGCGGACTTGACATCCATTTGATGGATCTTCCATTGGTTTTGAGCTGCCATTGAGATGATGAGTCTAATGGTTTCCAGCCGAGCAACGGGCGCAAACACTTCATCATAGTCAATTCCAGCCTTTTGACTATATCCCTTTGCGACTAATCTTGCCTTGTATTTTTCAATTTCTCCCTTAGCATTCTTCTTTGCTTTGTATACCCACTTGACACCAATTGCCTTCTGTCCTGTTGGAAGGGTTGCTAACTCCCATGTATCATTCTTCTCAATGGATTTGATTTCTTCATCCATTGCAACTTTCCATTTTTATTCTCCTGCAGCTTCCTCAAAATTTACTGGTTCACAGTCAATAAAGAGACAAAATAGAGTAAGATTTTCCACCTGTTCAGTAGTATCATAAATGTCCTCTAGACTCCTCATGCGCGGCGTCCTCTCGTTTTAACTTCCACTTGAAGATGATATATCACCATTGATGTTTGCCACACGTGACATAGGTGGAGTTACAGGCTCGTGTGAGAGACCTTCAGGCTGCTCTATGGGTGGTTGCTCTTCAACTTCATAGAAGTTGTAATCTTCCTTATGAGGATTGAAATCCCATTCTCCCTCTTCATCGAAAACCACGTCTCGACTGATTACAGTCTTCTTGTTGTTTGGGTTATAAAGCTTGTACCCCTTCGAACTAGCATCATATCCAATAAAGATGAAGCTTTGACTCTTATCATCCAGCTTCGTTCTCCTTTCGTCTGGAACATGTACATGTGATATGCTTCCGAAAATGCGAAGATGAGATATTCCAGGTTTTCTCCCGCTCCATGCTTCTTGTGGTGTCATTCCCCACACATTCCTAGTTGGGGATCGGTTCAACAAATACACTGCACAAGCCACTGCTTCAGCCCAAAACTCCTTTGGCAACTTCTTGCTCTTGATCATACTTCGTGTCATATCAAGGATCGTTCTATTCTTCCTTTCAGCAACTCCGTTCTGCTGGGGAGATCTTGGGACCGTCAAAGGTCGACGAATCCCATTGGCTTCGCAGAACTCTAAGAACTCCTTGGAAGTGAACTCTCCTCCTCTATCTGATCGCATTGCTTTGATTTGGGCGCCACTTTCTTTCTCTACACCAGCCTTGAATTTCTTGAATACTTCAAATACTTCTGATTTCTGCTTCAAGAAATATACTCAGGTTTTCCTTGAATAATCATCAATGAACAGAAGGAAGTAGTTACTCTTACCGAGAGAGCTTGGCTTGATCGGACCACACACATCGGTATGGATGAGCTCGAGCGGCTTCTTAGCTCTTGACTCTGTCTCCTTTGGAAAGCTCTTTCTGAATTGTTTTCCAACCAGACATCCTTCACATAGCTGCTCGGGATGTTTTATGCTCGGAAGTCCCCTCACCATGTCCTTCTTGGATAGTAATTCCAAACTTCCAAAGTTGAGATGCCCAAAGCGGAGATGCCATAGCCATGATTCATCTTTGTAGCAGGTCTTGAGACACTTTGCAATATCGTTTCGAATGTTCAGCGGAAACATTTGATTCTTTGTCATCTTCACCTTGGAAATTAGATCACCTTTTCGATCTCTTATGAAAAGGTTGCTATAATCTTTCATGTGGATATCATAGCCCTTTTCCAAGAGTTGCCCCAAACTCAGGATATTACTTTTCATAATAGGAACATAGTAGACGTTTGAGATTACCTGGTGACTTCCATCCTTGGCACGAAATAGAATATCCCCTTTTCCTTTCACTGATATTTGTGAGTCGTCACCAAAGGAAACACTACCACTTACTGACTCATCAAGGTCCACAAACATGCTTCTTCTTCCACACATATGATTGCTTGCACCAGTGTCAAGATACCATGTAGTCTGTTCCTCGCCACTCTTTACCTTGTACGCCAACAATAACGTACCCTTCTCTTCGTCCTTTATCTCCGCATAATTTGTCTTTTCCTCGATCTTGTTTTTCGGGGCCCAACAATCTGAGGCATAATGTCCATACTTCTGACAATTATAACACTGAACTTGAGACTTGTCATACCTCGAGTCTGGATGATGTCCTCTTCCACGACCTCGTGGCGAACTTTCTCCTCTCTCATAATTGTTGTTGGAATTTTGTCTACTGGAGTTCCAACCTCGTCCACGTCCAATGCCTCGACCTCTTCCTCCTCGTCCTCTGCCTCTTCGGTTACCACCTTGACTTCTCTCGTAGCCTCTGTTTTTTTCTTTCTCCTTGAACTGCGACTTGAGAAGTTGCTCAGTAGTCTCATGCTTCTTTATATGCCTTTCTTCATATGCTTGTAATGATCCTTCTAATTGCTCGATCGTCATTTCCTTCAAGTCCTTGGTTTCTTCTATCGTCACCACAATGAGCTCGAATTTGGGATCCAAGGTGCGAAGTATCTTCTCCATGATCCTCACATCCTCTAACTCCTCTCCGTTTCTCCTTAACTGATTGGAGACGGCTTGGACCCTCGACACATAATCCGAGATAGACTCCGAAGGTTTCATATGTAAAGATTCAAACTCACCTCTCAAAGTTTGAAGACGAACCTTCTTTACTTGCTCAGCTCCTTTGCAAGAAGTCTTGAGTTTCTCCCATGCTTCCTTGGCTGAAGTTGCACTTGAGACCTTCTCAAAACCATCATCGTCCAACGCCTGGTAGATAAGAAACAGGGCCTTCTTGTCCCTCTTTCTTGAATCCTTCAAACTTTCTCTTTCAGGGGCGGTCAAAGCAGTTTCGCCTTCAACCTCATTTAGGCCATTTTCAACGACCTCCCAAACATCATGTGCTCCTAGTAGAGCTCTCATTTTGATGCTCCAATTGTCATAGTTGTTGGTTTTAAGTGATGGAACTTGAAAAGAAGATACGTTGGCCATACCTCAAACAATCAACTCGGATAGATTTGGACAGCAACCTTCAAACAGCTCCTGGCGGCGCGTCTGGACTCCGATTAGGACGATTCCTTTTCCTCTGGATTCCTCTCTTCGAGATCTTCAGTTTGATATGCAATAGTGCATATGTTGGACAGCTCTCGAACCTGGCTCTGATACCACTTTGTTGGAGATTAAAGAGGGAAACACAACTCTAATTCTTGAGGAGCTCACACTAAGGACACTTGTGTTTTGAAGGAAGAGGAGTTTTTTTTCTAAACTTGATGCTTACAACTCAATGGATGGTCCTTTTTATAGTGGGAGCAATCCACTCCATACAACTTTCAACCAACTCATTTAATGCTTCTACAACATTCTATACTCTTCTTCTAACTTCTATCACATTCTAGGATATTCTTTTATCTTCTACTTTCTTCTAGCATTTTCTTGGACTTGGGCTAGATTTGGACATGCACTTGGACATATACACTTGGGCCTTATTAAAACAAGTTTATATTTCAACACCTGCGTCTCTTTGAAACTTCTTTTCAATATTATTCAAAGCAATGATCAAACCCTTAATTATCATTGGGAAATGACTCCCTAATAGAGCCCTGTCAATGTCAAATCCCCCATACTTCTTCAAGGTTAGAATATTAGGGTATAGAAAACCACATATTCTACTATCATAGACGGGGTATGATATTTTATCGAATGGTCTAACCCGAGATGCTGAGTCGATTTCCTCTGTGTAGCGGTTTTCCGATTCGTTGACAAGCAAAAGGCTCCATTTTGTATGTTTATTGTTACCTTGTGAAGACACATCGTACAACTCACATGAATTTTCTAAGACCCGTTCAGATATATCTAACTTGAGAGTGTTATGATATGAGAAATTCTGGATAGGAAATGGTTTACTCTGGACAAAAAAATAGATATTTATTAACAATACACAAAATTGGTTTGTCATATCCAATATGAAACAATAAACATACCATGGTTGAGTTTCGAGGTTTACTCATTCTCCGGTTATATCTCTTCGATATATTGGCCCAACAAGTCTCAAGAACTTCAATAGAATCGGTGAAATAAGTTCTCTCTTCTGTTTCAGAGAAATCTTTCAACCTTTTTTGGAGTTTTTGGATGAAACCGTCAATTACACTTGGTAAGCGCCCAATTTCGTCAGCCCCTGTTTGCATGCTGCAGTGAAAAAAGTAGTTAGCCATGTAAAAGCAACAGTAAGAAAGAACAATAAGAAAGAAACAGTTGGGATATCTATTAATATAAAGACATAATTAATGGCATAAACTCTTAAAATGTGTCTGACACAGTAGTTTTGGTTGGAGACTCGAAGTGGGCAATGAGAGAAATTGTTGTCCACACAACCTCTAACTAATGGCCCTAAACATACTCTCAACTTAATTACTATAGATTATACAAATTGATTGATATATAATAAGTATACAGAGTGACTGAGAGGTCGCATCTGATATAGATAGTGTTTGGATTGTGTTTGAAGAAGGAAAGGGAGGAGATATTAAAGAAAAGAAAAAAGAGAAGGAAAAGAAAGAGAGAGGAAGTGGAAGAAGCGGATGAAATTGTTAGTTTGTCGTTTGGATGGAAAGAAGGAAAATTAAACAAACAAACATCATATAAGAAAAAAACTGATGTAACTAAACAAAGAAACAAACATCATATAATTTTTTTAGGTTTGATGCTCAAATCGATATCATGAACAGAAAAGTATCAATCTGATTTCTAGTATATAAAATCGATTCTATACACCCATTCAAGAGAAGTATTACCTTGGATTGAGCGAGGAAGAATATCTTTCTGAAGCCATGTCCAGCGGACTGTAGAAAACTAGGAGCCTCCTTGCATTTCCGGATAACAAAAGGGGACGAAGCGGCACTTTTCTTTAAAACGAGGGCGGACACTTGAGAGGGCGTAGAACTGTTTAGAAATAAGCAGTGTTTAAAAGGGCAGTTTTTATAAAAGGGGGTAGCGATTGCCGAGATAATCAGGTCTTTTCAGTCAGTGGTTGCGTGTTACCCCGATCAAACCCTATTATTACTTGTAACAAGTTTCATTAAATCTTTTCGCAAACAATTTGTCATTTTGGGATTCAAATTATTTGTACCCGCAAAAATCTTCCGAGGATTGATGTTGTCGAAGATGATGGGGGTAAAGGTAAACTAGGGCAGAGCAGCCTTCACACCAATTGAGCAGCATTGTCAAGTGACTAAATTGGACATACTCATTACTTAGTCTATATAAACATAGTTTGACAAGTCGTTCTGCTGCTTAACCATCTCATAAACTTCTTGTCCGAGAAAATTTTGTAGGCGGGGGAAGAGGAGCAAAAACAACCTCAGTAGCATAGCTGGTATATTTTATTTAAAAAGTATTTTAATGAGAAGAAAGTACATCACTTTACCAATTCCTTCGTGACTCTCTCATTCCTCACCCAAATCAGCTTCAGTCTCTCCACTCTCTCATTCCTCACTCGAAATCACCTTCAGTCTCTCCACACGATCTTCGATTTTCAAATTCTATTGATCCCTTCTTCATCCCCAATTCCTAACCTTTGTCCCTCGATTCCGACTTCATCAAAGACGCTACCATCCAGGTGATATGAGCTGTTTTTTATTAGGGTGTATGTGACACTTATAAGATGTTTGATCCTGGGTTGAGCATTTTCCTCTTGTCTTTGAACAGCTGAAAACTGCTAGAGAAGCTGCAATGTTCGGTATGGTCGGTAGTGCTATTGGAGGAGCATCTTTTGCAGCTATATCTTGGAAGTACTCGAAGAGCCCACATGGTAATTCTGACTGTAGACATTATATGATGTTATCTTGTGTGCATTGGCTTATACTTTAGCTAAAACTTTCACCAATACCACATTAAAATTAATGGCTCGCTCAAATCATGCATATAGAAGAAATCTTTTCAGACCAAAAAAAAAAAACTTTCTGTTAGCTGATTCAAGCCATTCATAACTTGTTTTCTCTCCTTTTAAACCCTCAATTTTTTGCTTGAATGCATGAAATAAGCATAAGAATTGCTGTTAGTTGAAATAACATGTTTGAAAGTGTAAACTTGACATACAGTAAGGTTAAACTGCTCCATTTTAGGTGCTGTAATTGCGTTTGGGAGTGGTGCTGCTTCTGGCTGGGTATTTGGACATGAAGTTGCAAATCACTGGTTTCAGTTATACAAGATAGATACCATAACTGCACAAACCAAGTTCACAGAGTGGTGGGAAAAGAAATCTGAGGGTTACTAGAAAAATTTGGCTGTTGAGTTCGAAAAATCAAGTTGTATTTCCTGAATAAGTCAAGATGCAGTCTCTGGTGAGATGTTCTTCTTGACTGCACTCCATAACAGTTGCAAGGTGTTGTTAAGTTATTTATTGTTCCTTTGCGCATTTGCCAAATCACAGGGTTTTTCCTCCAATCATGTCTATGTCTATGTCTGATTCAGACTCCTCTTCCCTAACTGGCGAGCCCAAGAATTTCAGGCAAATCACTCGGGACCGTAAGCTCTTTCCCTTTGCCTCAAACCATCTCTATTCATGCCTCCATTTTTGCGCCTTAACAATATGCACCATAGTTTTCAGTCAATTTTTCGATTGAACTCTGTCAATATGATTTTTCGCCCTTCTTCTGTTCTTCGAGCTCTCTCATTGATCCTATGTGATTGAAGAAATTCGGAAACTTGGTTTGCGAGTGGACACTGATTGGTGGAATTTTATGCTAGCTAATGTGCTGTCCCTGGTGTTATGTTGAAGCAATTCTTACTAGCTCACAAAATCTTAGGATGGGAAGAAGGGAGATCCGATCAACCACTGGAGTGATGGTTCATGCTTGGAAAAGACGAGCTTCGAAGGTAGGTGGTCAAAACCCTCACCAACTAATCTTCCTTCTTTTTTCGGCTTCTGAACCCTAACTCTTCCAATCTCATCAATTTATTTCACATCAGAACAAGCTGCAGCAGGAACAACACCAAAAGATTTTGGTGAATAGGGATAAGGTTCATTGATTAATACTATGAAGTTCATGGATATGTACTGTAAGGTTCAACCAGGTTCAGTCGCCCAGGTTCTGTCTCTGGCTGATCGTTACCATACCACTGAATTGAAAGATGTCCGCCTAAGATTTGCTGCTGAAAACCTTGCAAGTTTCCTCTTTGCCCAGGTTTTGTTGGACTCCTAACATTAGCATGTGCTCACTTGTCTTAGATTTTTTAATTTGGCTCCTCTGATAGTAGGGATTTCATATCTGTTTTTTTAGGTCTGGATTTGTGCGTTCTGGTATGAAGCTTGATTAGTTTAGCGGTGGTCTTTTGTCTTTTTAATTAGGATTTTCTGCGTTAGGTAGTTAGTATTTTGTTTGTTTATTGTACATGTGTTACGGACCTAGCCGGAGACATGGGCCCAGTGGGACGGACGGCCCGTCAGCGGCGCAAACCGAGGCGCTTGGATGATTATGTTTAGGACTTTATTTATTTTACGCATTTATTTTATTTATTTTATTTATGTTATAGATTTTTAATAGAGTTTATTAACTCCTTCTCGGTTTCTTTCCGGTTCTTTCCCGAGTCGCTTTTATTGAACCGATAGGGTAGCAAGTATATATTCTCTTGTCTTATTTGCTGAAAATAATAGGAAAGAAATACTTTGCCCTAATCCTCTTCTAAGTCTCGTCTTCCTCCCCAGGCCGCAGGCCATTCTCCCCTTCCTTGATACTGCTTGCGAGTTTGGCTCGTAACAATTGGTGCTTTCAATACCCGAACTTCACAGACACCATGTCGACCCCAGAGAGCGGTTCAACCACAGAGTCGGCAATCCAGGATATCAGAGATATCCTACAAACTTTGTCCACCGAAATCCGTGAAACCCGGCGAGATCAAGAGGTTCAACGACGTCGATTGGATCAAGTCTTCCATATAATGGACACCAGGAACGTTATCGATGAGAATTCCCGCGGTGTTTATGCGCAAAATCCGTACTTTGGCGAGCGCAGACCACCACCCGATAACATACAGCAGCCCAACAGGAGACCGCCGCCCCCGCTACCGGATCCCAACGACCCGATCGACCAGCAACACACATTCGGCGATCGCGACGAGCAGCGCCGCCCCGATCAGTATCCGAAAATCAGAGTCGACGCTCCACGTTTCAATGGCACCGATCCTCCAGGTTGGATATATAAGGTTCAAGCTTATTTTGATTGCTTTCATACACCAGCACACGAGCGTCTGCAGTTGGTTGGAATGCTCTTTGATCACCCGGCATCCGATTGGTTTCGTTACCAACGTCGAAACAATTGCTTGGGTACTTGGCCGGAATTCTTGACTGCAGTCCAGCAGAGATTCGACCCACACCACTACGAGGATTATGTGGGATTACTTGCGAAATTGCAACAACAGACTACGGTCTTGGCTTACCAGTCTGAGTTTGAAACATTGCTGAACAAAGTTGAAGGCTTATCGGAACAGACGCTGATTTCTTTATTCAAGGCCGGCCTAAAACAACCAGTCAAACGCGAATTAAATCTGCGTAATCCGACCACACTCAGCCAAACCTTCGCTTTGGCGCGGGAGTTAGCAGCTTCGTTCGTTGATACTACAGCGGGAATAACACCACAGCGCAGGTGGAATCAGGGCACCTCTCGCCCCAGTGGTCAGCCAAACCCGCCTATAATCGCACCCACCTCCACGACTGAAGCAGCGGCAACGCCAGGTAATCGTCTCTCCACTCTTCCTATTAGACGCTTGTCTCCTGCAGAACGTGAAGAGCGAACTAAGAAGGGCCTCTGTTGGAATTGTGATGAGAAATACGCCCCGGGACACCGTTGCAGACATCGCTTTCTAGCGTTATTGGGCACTGATGATTCTGATTCTGAGGATATTGCAGAGATTGACACCGGAGAGCTCGCAGTTACAGGTGATGTGTCGAGTATTCATGCCTTAGAAGGTCGCCTCAGCCCTAAGTCATTGAAGATTGTCGGATCCATTAAAGATATGCCAGTTCAGGTGTTGATAGACGGCGGTAGTACACACAACTTTGTCCATCCAGATGTTGCAGAAAGGCTACAGTTAACCTTAACTCCAGTACCTCCCTTTCGAGTTTATGTGGGTAATGGTGCATCGCTATTATGTACTCACCAGTGTGCCGCGACAGAGTTATGTCTACAGCAGCATTTATTTCCGGTGGATCTGTTTGTGCTCAGAGTTCATGGACCTCAGGTTGTGCTCGGCGTTCAATGGCTCCGGACTTTGGGCAAAGTTGCTCATGATTATGCCCACCTTACCATGGAGTTCCGTTGGAATGACAAACTCATTGTGTTACGTGGGGATCGCCAGCCTCCGAAGGCAATTTCTCTTCATGCTTTGCAATCACTGTATGCTTCGGATTATATCGCGGAGTGCTTTGAGATTTTCCCGATCACAGATACGGTAATTGCTTCAGAAACCGCAACCTCACAGGTAGTGTTTCCTCCGGGTCTTCCGACGCAGATCCTTCAGGTTTTACAGCTTCATGAGTGCGTATTTCAGCTGCCAACCGGGCTCCCTCCTCAGCGTGCTTGGGATCACCGTATCCACCTTCAGCAGGGTTCTAAGCCGGTAAATGTGCGACCTTACAGATATCCCTATTTTCAGAAATCTGAAATTGAGCGTCAGGTGCAGGAGATGTTACAGCAGGGGATTATCAAGCACAGCACCAGTCCATTTTCCTCACCGGCCCTACTAGTTAAGAAGAAGGATGGCACATTTCGGTTTTGTGTGGATTACAGAGCACTCAATAATGCTACGGTGGCTGACAAATTTCCGATTCCGACGGCTGATGAGTTGTTTGATGAGTTGGGCCGCGCTACATTGTTCACCAAGCTCGACCTACGTTCTGGTTATCATCAAGTCCGTATGCATACCTCAGATGTCTACAAGACAGCGTTCCGCACCCATGATGGTCATTTCGAATTCCTGGTGATGCCATTCGGTTTGACAAACGCCCCGTCTACATTTCAGGCCGCCATGAATCAGATTTTCAGCCCATATCTGCGAGACTTTGTCATTGTTTTCTTTGACGATATATTGATTTATAGCCCCTCCTTGGCCAGCCATGTCAGACACATCGACATCGCCCTTCAAACCTTGCGCGAGAATCAGTTTTTTGTCAAGAGTTCGAAGTGTTCTTTCGCCTCAACCACAGTGGAGTACCTGGGGCATATCGTCAACGCAGGCCGGCTGTTGGCTGACCCGAACAAGCTCGCGGCAATGGAAAAGTGGCCAGTACCGAAGACGATTAAACACTTGCGGGGTTTCCTGGGCCTCACGGGCTACTATAGAAAATTCATTCGCAATTACGCGACATTAGCGGCACCGTTGACATCCTTATTACAGAAGGACAAATTCGTGTGGTCCCCAGCAGCCACCGACGCGTTCAGCCGCCTCCAGAATGCTATGATGAATCCGCCTGTTCTGCAGCTACGTGACTTCACCAAAGATTTTGTTTTAGAAACTGATGCTTCTGATGTGGGTATTGGGGCGGTTCTACTGCAAGATGAGCGGCCTATTTCCTTCTTCAGTAAGACGCTAGGTCCTCGTCGCCGTGGGTCCTCGGCATACCACAGAGAGTTGTTTGCAATAGTGTCCGCAGTTCAGAAATGGCGTCAATACCTGCTTGGGCGTGAATTCCTCATCCGGACAGATCAGAAGAGCTTGCGCGAGCTCCTTTCACAGATTATACAGACTCCTGATCAGCAGTTCTTCATCAGAAAGCTAATGGGTTACAAGTTCCGCATCGAGTACAAACCTGGGGCTCACAACAAGGTGGCGGACGCACTTTCTCGTTGTATGATTGATAACGACGCGGACCTCAGTAGCTTCATGGCTTTTTCAGCCCCGCTTCCTGATTTGTTACAGCGGGTACGCCTGGAGAATTCAACGCGGCCGGATTTGCTAGCCCTACATGAATCAGCTGCAGCGGGTACATTAGCACCTCCCTTCCGAGTCCACAACAACATGATTTATTACGGCCATCGTCTAGTGTTGAGCAGCGATTCAGCGTTGAAGTCCGCGGTGTTGGATGAGTTCCACGCCTCTCCCAGCGCGGGTCACCCAGGGATCGATCGCACATTTCGGCGGGTAGCTGAGGTGTTCTTTTGGCGCGGAATGCGCCGGGATGTCAAGCAATTTGTCGATTCCTGCCTTACTTGCCAATCCACTAAGTACAGTACCAAGAAACCGGCGGGTTTGCTTCAGCCACTACCGGTACCGCAGCGCGTTTGGGACGATGTGTCCATGGATTTCATTACGGGTCTACCACCATCTCATGGCCGGACTACAATTCTCGTGGTGGTGGATAGGCTTTCGAAATACGCACACTTTGGCGCCTTGGGCACGCATTATGAGTTATGACGCGTCACGAGTGGCAGCTTTGTTTGTTGATATGGTGGTCAAGCACCACGGGATTCCGGCATCGATTGTATCCGACAGGGACGCGGTGTTCACTAGCACTTTTTGGACAGAACTGCACAGGCTGAGTGGCACACACCTCCGATTGAGCACAGCGTACCACCCTCAAACCGATGGTCAGACGGAGGTCAAGAATCGCGGGCTAGAGCAGTATCTCCGGGCTTTCACTCATGCGCGTCCCCAGCGTTGGGTAGATTTCTTACCGTGGGCTGAACTGGCGTTGAATAGCACATTCCACGAGGGTCTCGGGATGTCCCCATTTCAGGCTTTGTATGGACGCCAACCCCCGCCGCTAATCCGGACTACTTACCCGACCGACGCTCTCTCTCCGGCACTCGCCACGGTTGAAGAACGCGACCAGGTATTAGATCTCCTTCGCCTAAACTTGCGTAAGATGCAGCAGCGTATGACATCGCAGGCAAATAAGGGCAGGCGTGATGCGGAATTTGAGGTCGGAGCGAAGGTTTTGTTGAAGCTCCAACCGTATAGACAGCATTCGGTTGCTAAACCACGCTCAGCGAAATTGGCTCGTCGTTTTTACGGCCCCTTCACTGTTTTGGAGAGAGTAGGCGCAGTAGCATATCGATTGGAGTTGCCTGCCAACGCCAAGATCCACAACGTCTTTCATGTATCTTTGCTGCGACCATTCATCGAAGGGAGCAATTGTCCTGTCACACCAGAATTTCCGGCTGAATTTATTCGGGACCAGCCAGTTTCCAGCCCTGTGCGCGCGATTGCTGAGCGCCACGTTATGCATCAAGGCACACCTCGTCAGGAATGGTTAGTCGTCTGGGATGATGGATCCGCTGACGACGCGTCTTGGGAACCTATCGAGCAGCTGCGCATTTCATTTCCGGATTTACGCCTTGAGGACAAGTCGGTTGTCAATGGGGGAGAGATTGTTACGGACCTAGCCGGAGACATGGGCCCAGTGGGACGGACGGCCCGTCAGCGGCGCAAACCGAGGCGCTTGGATGATTATGTTTAGGACTTTATTTATTTTACGCATTTATTTTATTTATTTTATTTATGTTATAGATTTTTAATAGAGTTTATTAACTCCTTCTCGGTTTCTTTCCGGTTCTTTCCCGAGTCGCTTTTATTGAACCGATAGGGTAGCAAGTATATATTCTCTTGTCTTATTTGCTGAAAATAATAGGAAAGAAATACTTTGCCCTAATCCTCTTCTAAGTCTCGTCTTCCTCCCCAGGCCGCAGGCCATTCTCCCCTTCCTTGATACTGCTTGCGAGTTTGGCTCGTAACAACATGTTAGTGTTTGGTTTGTGATAAGAAGATGATTTTTCCCCTCTGAAGTTATTTAAGTCATAGAACTTGATACGTTCATTGTCACAGATGGAAAAAGGTTGTACATTGTGATTCTAGTGCTTCGTTATCCATGTCTGTATGGAATTTAGTGTCTGAATTTAGATTTAAACACAGGTTCACCTATATTGTCCTATAGGTTCATATATATTAACACATAGGTTCATATGTAATTGACAAAATTCAATATGATGTATGAGAATGATCGAGACTTGATGATTCGCTTTTATGGATTTGTTGCACCGTAAGATCTTGCTTCCTCCACTTACACTTTATATTCATTCCTAATTGCAGTGTTTGTTATATTTATGCTACTTATTACACAAGCTTGTGAAATCTTTTTTTGGACAGAAATACTCTGTTTCTTTAAATGAAATACTTGAACCTGCATATATAAATTAATGAACCTGTAAATAAGTGTTTGAGAAAATGCATGAATGAAGCTTAACATATACTGGGAAGAAGGGGTGACAGAGTTTATAGTAAAATACAGTAATTCAAGAATCTAGTGACATGTGTGTACTGTGATTAATTTGTTAGACTAATATATTCTACTTGTGGGAGCGTGATTTACTGAGCTTAGTGTAGTGTCAAAGCTTCAGGATGAGGCAGCTGCTTACTTCATTCACCCACTATGATATTTTCTACGTGTGACCCGTAACCAATTCAGTTTGAACCTGGGTTTTGCTTATACGTAGTTGAAGTGTTTATAACCCAGTTGGTAATCAGTATGGTGAACATTCATTCACCCACTATGATATTTTCTACATTACAATGCAGGTTGCAGATGGTGACCATATAGATAGGACTTTGGCATGCTTACACCTTGCCATTCCTTTTTTCGCGGTAAGAATTTTGCTAGTAATTCCAGCTTAGATGTTTCCCCCTTATTCAATCTCTTTAAACAAAGTCTTTTGCTTGCTGACAGTGGGGAGCGTCAAACAGCAAGTTCTTCAGCTATGTGAACAAATATATGATCCCAGAGTTTGAGAAGGTATTTGTTTCAGTTTTTATCATCTGAGACAGGATGCATCTATACTCATTTTCCTTCCTGATCTGTTTTGTGTGATTATTATATCTTGACGTGGACTGTATTACTTTACAAACAAACTTGCCATATGTGGTGCCGGGTTTAGTGGCATTTGTGTCTGTTTGAAACATCTGGCTCATTGGTGTGAAAGTCTGCTTTAGAAATGACATGTGCAACTACTTCGCCATCATTTACACGAAAGTTAGAATAGTACATTTAGTAAAAAAAAATCGATTATGCAATCAATTGTTGTTACTCGATGTCAAAGCCGCCATTTTCCATTTTTGTTTATCTACTTCACCTCATGAATATGTATTTTCCCTTCATCTTCTGCTTTGCAGATACCCAAGGATCAGAAGCTAGATTCTTCCGTCCATTGTTCAACTCCCTCCCTCATTTGCATCAGAAGACATTTTATCCACCACCTCCTGGTCTCTCAGGGCCACCTTCATTGCAGCAGTAATTTTTATATCCAGGTTTGAGTGCACCTCCACAAGCGGCTGCTCCGAATGTAGACACCCCACCTCCACCTTCACATGTGCCAAATTCAAGCTCTACTTTGCTTGTTGCTAGTAGCAGCAGCTCTTCTTCAGTAACTAGCAGTTCTTTTCCGTCTTTGAGCTTGCAAGTTGTACCTCCACTACAGCAGCTATTACCATATTCTGGTTTCAGTGCACCTGCACAATCAGCTGCTCTAAATGTTCCCAGTTCAAGCTTCTCCTTTCTTTGCTTCTAGCAGCAGCTCTAGTGCCTTAACTAGCAGTGCTTTGCCATCCTTAATTCTGCCAGCCGTACCATCTCTGACAGTTGCATCAGAAAGATCTTCTAGCTCAGTGTTCAATAAGGGTGTAAATCATACTTTATTGTTTCCTATCTTTTAGTATTCTTGCTGACTCGACTAGTCACTAGTTTTTCTCATGTTGGTACAAGAAAAGCACTAGTCATATTTGTTCTTCACTGACTAGTAATAAAATACCATGTGTTTGCTTAAGTTTTCTCTATTTCTATAAGGAGCGTATGAGCAAGCGCCTTCCCTTCTAGGTTTAACAAGTTATACAATAGGTTCAACAAGTTAGACATGTAGGTTCAACAAATTAAACTTGCAGTTTCAAAAGATATTCAGAAGTAGCTTTTTTACTTGAATGTTGAACAAAAGTATAACAACAACATGACACATAAATGTCAAAACAAAGACTTAAACCGTCTTCATAACATTACTCCATGAACCTGGATCAATACTAGTTAACCTACAAATGAGAACTAAAAGAAACGGTAAGTTTAAACTTATGAATTCGCAATGGAAAAATAATGAACCTACAAGTGAAAACTAGTGAACTCGCAAGTGAAAACTAATGAACATGCAGGTACAAATTCATGAATGTAAGATACATTTTTTTATGGAGAACAAAAAATGGGTTATAAAAATACTAATGAGCTTGTCAATGACACTCATGAACTCGCAAGTGAAAACTAATAAACCAGAAGTATTTTAGATTAAAGGTTCATAAAATACACAATTTTTAAATCTCTCGTTTATATAGCCTCAGAATTCAGGAACCTACGTTTTAGTATTTACGAAAGGTTAGATTAAAGGTTCATAAAGATTATTTAATCTCAGGTTCATAGCCTTCATAATTCATGAACCTACGTTTTAATATTTACAATTTTTTAGATAAAAGGTTCAACTTATAATTAACGGTTCATGAGTTTTAATTTATTTGACTTGCTTTTTAAACTTTCTTCATATCCACCATTTTTCCTTCTTGGTATCGTCCATGAACCTCGATGTATAATTTCATGAACTTACTGTTACACTGCTATGAACCTAACCATTTTCTATCGAATTTTTATTCCAAGTAAACAACATTTTTTATGCGTATTCATCATTTTTAAGTTATTGGTTCATCATTTTTAAGGAATTACTCAGTTGATCCATATTAATTTTGTGTTTGGTCTGTTTGGGCCACCTCCTACTTGCTTGTGTTTGATCTGATTGTTTGAATTTTCTTGCATTTGTGTCTTGTGCTTTGCATTCGTAGAAAGTGATTGTGTTGTTCTCTGTATCAGATATGCCATGATGGTTCACTAACTAATACATGTGGGTTCATGGATTTATATTATGAGGTTCATACTTTATAAATTAAAGTGCAAGGATGAGTACACTCAGGTTCATAAGATGATGTTGTAAACACATCTAGAATGTAATGCATTCTTTATCATTTTGCTGAGTGAATTTGCAGACAGGCGAAACCAGGAGAGTACTAGTGAAGTTGTTAATGCTTACTACTCTGCAGGCAGCTCTAATGGGATTAGCCTATGGTGACTCCCACCTTGTTTCAATGGGGTCAACATTTGCAGGACTAGAAATTCATGCAACACAGACATGGTGGCATGTTAAATCCGAGGAGAATATTTATGAAGATGAGTTTTGTAACGCAAATAAGGTAGTAGGTGTGTTATGGGCTAATAAACGAGATAGTGGCCTTTGGTTGGCTCCTCTGGATTGGAAGGAATGTCGGCTCCGGATTCAGGTTCTTCCTTTACTACCTATTACTGAGGTTTTGTTTTCTGATCCTAAATTTGTTAGAGATCTTGTGAATTGGACTTTACCGATGGCTGTGTATGGAGATTGGTCATTAGATTAGAGGTTTATAAGATTTAGATAATAGGTTCACAACCTCATAATTGATTGTTCATTAATTTTATAATATATGAGCTTTAGATAATAGGTTTATAAGATTGTTCATTAGTTCAGGTATGCGATGAATTTAGATAATTAGTAGGTCTATAAGATTTAGATAATACGTAAACTAGGTAAGTTCATCGCATACGTGAACTAGGTTCATCGCATACGTGAATCTAGGTTCATCGCATACGTGAGCTAGGATCATGGGGGTACATGAGCTAGGTTCATTGGGGGTACGTGAGCTAGGTTCATCGCATACGTGAACCTAGGTTCATTGGGGGTACGTGAGCTAGGTTCATCGGGGGTACGTGAGCTAGGTTCATCGCATGAACCTACAGAATACAAGCCAACGAAGGGCGCATAGCGCCCTTCGTATGTTTATTATTCTTACGAGGCGCGCATAGCGCACTTCGTTTTAAACCATTAATGATAAAATGATCATGAACTTTCTTGATGATAGGCACGAACCTACTTGTTCAAAACCATACGTGAACCTAGGTTCTTCGCATACGTGAACCAGGTTCACCGGGGGTATGTGAACTAGGTTCATCACATACGTTAACTAGGTTCATCGGGGGTACGTGAACTAGTTTCATCGGGGGCACGTGAACTAGGCTCATCGCATACGTGAACTAGGTTCATAGACTTTATTTTAAATGGTCGCTAATTTTAAATATAGGATTTATGAAAATTTACTAGAAGAGATATTGAAAATAATGAAGGTTCATCAACTAAAAAATGGAAGTTGATAGACTTTATTTTAAATGGTTGCTAATTTTAAATATAGGATTCATGAAAATTTACTTGAAGAGATATTGAAAACTCTTACTTGTGGGTTCATCGAATTTTAATTGTAGGTCTTTTAGATTTTTTATGTGGGTTCAACAATGTACTATTGCAGGTTCAACAATGTACTATTACAGGTTCATCGAACGTTTTCTCAAGGTTCACAAGTTTTTCTTATTAGTTCATGATTTTTTGAGGTACGAAGGAGGAAAATGTCAACTGATTTGGTGAAATTCTGTCTCCATAAGTCTTTGTTGTTGATTGCTCTTCACTTCTTGACATTTTAACCTTAAGTTTTCACTTCTGATGGGGAATGCTAATTTTTGAACTTGCAAGTTAAAACACATGAAACTTGCAAGTTTTCACTCATTGTTTAATTTAAAGGTTCAATGTTTGGATATTAAAAGTTCAATGCGATTATTAGCAACACAAACCTAGGTTCATCGCATACGTGAACGACTAGGTTGATCGCATACGTGAACGACTAGGTTGATCGCATACGTGAACGACTAGGTTGATCGCATACGTGAACAACTAGGTTGATCGCATACGTGAACTAGTTCACCGCATACGTGAACTAGGTTCATCGCATAAGTTCACAGGTTCATAGGTTTACAGGTTTACACGCATTACGTGTTTTAATAACGGTTTATACATAAAAGTTCAATGAATTAATGTTACAAGTTAACCAATATAGTCACACATGTTTTATGGTTTATTGTTACAAGTTCAACAATGTTCCCACATAGTGTTTCCATATAGTTTCAGTGATTTACTATTACAGGTTCAACAAAGTACTTATATAGGTTCACTGATTTATTATTACAAGTTCAACCTTGTAAAATGAGATTGTCCCAAATACAAAATTCATTAGTAAGTAATAACACTTCTTGTTTCATGAGTGCCCAATAAAGCATAGTGCAAGCTACCATTTTTGATATCATCTAATTTCGTTATTTTTTGTGAGTTGGGTCAGTTTTACTCGATAGAGGCAATCGAACGGATTGAATTTCAGTGATCAAACAGTACTAAAAAAACAGTAAAATATTATTGCACATGAGGCAAGTAAGAATTTGTTATATTTTGCACACCAAAGTAATGAAACGTGTATATCACGGGCGAATTAGAAGCTCGATTTGATTTTATATACAAGAAGCAATGGTTGAACCAAAATTACAACAAATATACAACACATCAAGATTTCTTGGGCAGAAGTGGTTCATTCAGCTGAGATGACTCATTGCTGTTCTCCCCAGCCTCCAACTCAACGCTCAATAAATCATCTCTTCTTTGATTCATCAATCTTTGCAACAAACTCAGTTTGTAATCAGTTCTGTATTCAGTCACTTCATCTGTGAAGCTCTGCATTTGTTGTAGGCAGATTTGAACGACATCGTGTGTTCTCACAAAAAACCATTCTCTGCCTATAAGCTCAACCACACCGCCTCTTTCTAGTGTCTGAAGAACTTCTCTGTTTGGATTTGATATCACAAGCTGACAGTTTCGACACTATTAGACCATTTTTTGCAATAAAGATTATATTTTTTAAAGAATGGTTGCTTAATTAACCTGAATTTCACGAGATTGATACTCCTGGTGCAAATCTTTTATGGCTTGTATTGCACTTGAGTCAATGTATGTTACAGCTGTTGTAAAACAGATATGTCAATTTCAATCACAAAATATATAGGAAATGCAGGATAAATAACTCACGCGACAACTCCAAGATCACGAAATAAATTCTCTAGTGCAATCTTTTATGGCTCGGTTATGCCTTTTCTGTTAGTGATCCTGGTGTTCTTCATCTAGTGCAGTCCTCTTGTATCATTGTATGGAATATAGAATGTAAGAAGAAAATGAGCTTCTATACTTTATCATTCATGTAAAGCTTCTTGATAAGCTTGTAAATCTGAATCCCAACATGATTTTTTTTTGCAGGTGAATGGGAAATTCTTCAAGCAAAATTTGTAGTACTATAAAAAAGGACACCTGATATGTCACCAAAAAAAAAGTAGCCAGGAAAGTGATACATGATACATGATATACACTAGATTCTCTGTACAAATAACCAAATAAGCTACTACAAAAGAAGATTAGGGTTTGTACCTCCATCTCCACGCTCACACAATGGGAACAGATAACAATTTCGAGCAATTAGTGGTTGAAGGAGAGCTCTACCGTCTGGTTAATGCTCTAATCGTCTCCCATCTGCGTGGTAATGACTTCAATCTGAATCCCAACGCTGTTGCCTTAGCTACAATGACGCCATTGGACATCGAATCGCCTCACAATCGTACTTCTCAGCCTCCTACACCATTGAAGAACTCCTGTAAAAGCTTCCGGAAATTCGGAACTCGAGTAGCTCCGCCGACGAGCACCACATCCTGGAATTGGAGACACCCCGCCGGAGGTCTGTGGTGGGACGAGCGTGAATCGCCGCCCTAGCTAGTCGCCTCATCTTCTGGGAAATCTCTCGAGCGAGAGAGAAAGGGGGAGAAAGGATAAGGGTGCTTTCGTCCAATCCCGAAAATCTTGCGTTATTTTCAAAATTGCCACCGCCTTCATTTACTCCCATTTATTTTCCAATGCTACGTGGCTTCATCTGGTGCGTCCATTTCAAAATTTCAACGGCTCAGATTTTATTCTTTGTTCTTTTCTCAATTTTGTTCTTTGTTCTTCTCTCAAGGAGTGTTCTCCGTAGAACTCACCGCTCTTTCTCTCTATATATATTGATTTACGTTCGATATACATGTGTGCCTATAATATATATGAGACTTTATTTGATTGTTTTCTGATACAATTTTTGATATTTCTAGACTCAATCGTAACCAATATATATTGATGCGGAAGGCTACCATTAAAAGCATCTGAACTATCATCGAGTACACTTCGTCTTAAATCTAGAAATGTGCTAACCACTGGAGCAAGGAGCACGTCGACGAGGAGGAGGCTCCGACTGACGACGACGAGGCTCCGACTGACGAAGAGGAAGGAGGCGATGGTCACGCGTCTGGATCTGGGTGGTCTGAAGGGGAGTCCAAATCCTTGTAATTCATCAACTTTTTCTTAGTGTAGCGTATTTGTACGCGTTGCTTGTAGCTTCGTACGTCCTCTTTGAATTTAAAACATTGTAGCCTTTTCCTCTGAATCAACATCTTTGTTCCTCTGTCGCCTACTTTCTTGTTCTTATGTCGTTGCTATCTTTTGACGTTCTTTCATTTCTTCTTTGGTGTATCTCTACCTCTTTTGGTAGGTTTGGCTTAGACTTCTCGTAGGCTAGGTTAAAGCTACCAAAGATTTCTTCGCGTTTTTACTTTTCTCTCGTGCTTTATTATGTTGGAGATGCCCTAGGTCTTCGCCTTTTGCTTTGCTTTGATACCTTTTGTACTCTACTAGTAGCTTTTCTTTTATTGACTTTGATTTTCTCAACTTTTCGTATATAACTTGCCTGTGAAGACGCGTTCCTGGAGAATGATCGTGTCAAATAGGTTAACCCTTGTTTGCTCAGAGGATCCGGCCGACTTCGTGAGGTACCGGGCTTCATTCCCCATTACCATTGCCACACGTCGCTAACAATCATGGGAAGCGTCGACTCGGGGTCGGCGGTTCGGCTAACGTTGCCTACGCGTAGATGAAGCCTTGAATGCGTAAACTAACGAAATTCTCCCCCGGCGCGGATTTTCACCGCGGCCTTCTTGCTTCTTATTTGGTGCACCGTACTCAAGAGGCACGTTCTCTTAATAGACATAGAGCAAGTCGTGGAAATGAAACAACTCAGCATGCTTAACACGTTGGAAAGAAATGGTCTACTTGTATATTAGTAAAAGATGCATCATGCTATAATAAATGTGACTCTGACGCCTACCCCTAGTCACCACGACCCCTCGTCGTTTTGACCTAAAGAGAACGACATGCCTTTATTGAAAACTTAAAGCTACTCATGCAAAGGGAAACAAAAGGGAATCGAAGGGTGCATAAAAAGTATCTCGGTCTTTCTCTTGATTACGACTTTTATGGTGGATGGTGTTTCAAGAACATGTAGCTTAGGTCAGGGTTCTCCGCCATGAACTTTCTCCACTTTTGAACTCAGAGACTTTGCTTATGCTTCTGTTGAGATGTGTCATTTTTATCGATGCCTTTATCTCGCTTCATGGGTGGATCTTTCTTTGGCGTATTGGGGTTCACCTTCCTACCCCTGGCTTCTCTCTTAGACTGTTTATGGCTTTTATTTGTTTTTCGGACTTTGGATTTTTTGCTATTCGACAGTTCGGACCATGAAGATGCCTTCCTTTTCTCTACTTTTCGAATGGCGTATGATTTCACTTCTAAGATATACGTCTCGTCGCCTACTCGGCCTATTTCTTCTTTAATCTCGTAGAGTCTTCGCTGAGCATATCTCACGTGCTCTTCATGGTCTTTTCGTTGCTATGCCATGTTCTTTCTTTCCAAAGAAGCGTTGCTTGTTCTTTCAAACGCATCTCTACCTTCTTTGGAGAGTAGTTCTAGCAAGTCGCCTCTCTTTAGGAGGCGTAGGACCTCTTTTCTCAGGGTATAACAGTCGTCCGTCAAATGTCCCGAATCGTTATGGAATTCACAATATCCTCTCCCTGATCCTGAATTCTTCTCGGGATTCGGCTTTCTAGGCCATCTCACATCTTGGAGTTTTTCCATCGTGCTCATAACCCTTAATGCATCGACCTTCATACATACTCCTCTTTCAGCTGCATAGACGCTATTGATCTCACTGACGTTGTGCACCATAGGGAGTTCCCTGTGAAACGGCTTATTTCTCTTGTTGTAGCGTTCACCGTCTCGTCGTTGGGGAGAGTCCCTACGCGGAGGGGTGCGTCTCCGTGGAGATCGACGTCTCTCTTCAGCGTGGTCTATGAGGTCTTCTTCAAGGCATATGGCTTCCATTGCCCTCTCCCTAGTTGCCACGAATGATTCGGGGCGGGTCTTGGTTAATTCCTCGTACCACTCGCTATCTCGGGGAAGGGCGCGTCTGAATGCGTCGGCGGCAGTAGCTTCAGAACAATATGGGATCGTAACCTTTTTGTCGTTGAAGCGTTTCAAGAAAGCTCTTATGGTCTCGCCTCTGTTCATGCGCATGTTGTGGAGATCTGAAGGTTGCTTTGTGACGAGGCGAATTGTCGTATGCCAAGTCAAGTAATCCTAACAAGCTCACTAACAAGTATAGTAGGCAAGCAAGGGTCGAATCCCAAGGGAATCAGGTTATCGATTCTTAAAGTAACAATTATGATTAACGAGTGTAAGTAACCAAAGGGGGGGTTTTTGGTATGTTTTAAGAACAAAGTAACGAAGGTTGATTTGGTTTGTAAATATATCAATGGAAGGTGTTTCACTCGACAATTATCCACTAACAGATTAACAAGTTGATCATAAACTCCTTTTAATCCTATGTCGAATTACTCATATGATCGTTCTAATCCCTGTTCTAATGTAGTTATTAGTCCAACTAGTCCTAATAACCCTTACTCAACTATAACCTTGAAACTATCAAGATTCAATAATAAAGCAGATTTAAGTTCAGGAATGGATAGATACATGCAATACCATAGACAACTAGTCAGATACTCGACATGTACTCAATTCTCTTCACAATTGACATTCACAACTAGTTCATGCAAATTGTGTGTGCTACAAACAAGTATGATATTTCAACTAGAAATAACCAAACAATAGCAATATGAATGAGATGAAACTACTTAGATGGCCAATCTAAATGAGCAAATCTAAATCAATAACAATACACACAAGAGAATAGAGACAATCAATATGAATAGAACAAAGGAAAGGAATCTCACAACTTAATCAATCTGAAAGCTTCAAATGTCAAGCAAAACAATGGAAACTTCAGCAACTCATGAGGTTCTTGGGAGAAAACTCTAAAACTTGGAAAAAATCGAATGTAGAAGATCATCGAAGATCATCAACACCTAAACATATAAGTCTTCTACAGAATTCAACTGCCAAATTAAAGCTAAAAACGTGTGAAAAACGTTACAGAAGTAAACACAACATACTAAATCGGGCAAATGAAGAAAGTCTTCTCTGGCGGATTTCCGCGATCGCGGGTGATCGCGGATTTTGTTCTGTAAACAAGGCTGGTCCGGTGGAAATTCCGCGATCGCGGTTTGGGACCCGCGGTCGCGGAATTGCTTCTGTGGCTTCGTCTTCAGCTGCTTCCAATGCTTCGTCTTCGTCTTCATCCTGTGGTCTTCATCAGCTTAGACTCCTCTTCTTATGCTTCAATGCTCTGCATCATCCTCTATAATCTCATATGTGACTCAACTCTCCAGAACTCCATGATTACAGAATACATCATATCATCTAGCATAATCCTATACAAAATGAGCTAATAACCTATAGTAGCGCTATGTAAAATACCGCTTATAAAACTCCCCCATACTTAGATCTTGCCCGTCCCCGAGTAAGCTAAATGAAACTTACCCTTACAATCAGCACATAGATCTCAGGAAGTATAGAGAAAGAATGAACTACAAATTACAAACACACTTCGCCTCCTAACACCATAGTGAGTACAAAAGATAAATCTAATCCTAGCTCCTATCTAGCACCTTATTCCTCCATAGTGGCCTACCCTTTCCTCCTTATATCACCACCTTCTTATGACACCTCGCCAGCAACAACAAATGGTCCTAAGACACTCATTTCACTCATTCTGCCTAGGCGCCCCGAAGGGTTTTCACCTAGCCACTCATTTCATTTTGCTAGATAACTCACAATTGGCTCACATCTCTCAAGTTCACTTTTGCCTCAGCCTATTGCCGACCAGACTACCTGCTTTTTGCATGGAACCACCGTTTCAGGTTTTCAGCTCATCCCAGGATTTTCATTTGCCTTTTTTAACATTTTTGTGGCTTTTTCTGTTTATTATTATTTTATTATTTTTAAAATAAATACGAACTGAATTCAAACAACCGAATGGAAACTACTCTAAAGATAAGCAGTAAACTAAATCCCTCTCCCCCATACTTGAAGTACACAATGTCCTCAGTGTGAAAGACATAGAAAATAAATGAGGAAGAGAAGAGAGTAGCTCACTGATCCGAGTTACCCGGTGGTGGAAGATCGGGGTTCTGATGGAACCAAGAACTCCGAACCTCCTCTCTCCAGCCTTGAAATTTCAGCTGTATCCCACTCATCGACTGCTGCAAACCTCGCATATCAGCAGCATAAGACGACCTGAAGGAGTCAAACTCAGAGTAGAACTGAGTGTAACTCTGCTGCATCCCCTGCATCTGATCAAACAACCTCTACTCCCAGGGGATACTGGAGCTATCAGCAGCTCCACTAGACGATCGGGCGGCAAAATGGGCCTGAGCATCAAGCATCATCTCATCATCATCATCATCATCATCGGCGTCAGCAGCAGCCATAACCGGCTCTCGAATGGAAATCCCACCCCGTGCACGACGTCTAGCAGGTGCACGAGGCGCAGCGGGAACAGGTGCCAGCCGGAAAGTCTCAGCAGGACCGTAGACAAACGGATGAGGCATGGCTATCTCAGGCTCACCAACCCATACCCACTCGTCAGGACGACCACGCAACAGATGGACAGTGGACCTTAGGAACCGCAGATCATACTTGTCAACGCAATGTCTCCAAAGGTAGGGGTCATCCCAAACATAGTAATGCGATTCCCACTTGATCTTGTCTTTTTGAGCTTTTGTGTAGTTCGACGGGAACTCTTCACGAACCAGGTAGTTCACTATGTTGGCATACCAAGGCTTGAAAGATCGGAAGGCAAGAATCTCATACTCGGGATCCCGGTGAACAAAATCACCGTTAAGAATTCCGCGGTCGCGGCTTGAGGCCCGCGATCGCGGAAAACCCTCTATTGCAATTTCGCGATCACGGATTGGGTCCCGCGGTCGCGGATTTCCTGCTGTAGAAACCCGAAATAAGTTTTCATCCGGGAACGTACCTTGGATCTGAGCCCGTAACTCACCGTCTTCTTGCACAATCTGACTCAGATGATCAGCTACTGAGTTCTCGACTCCTTTCTTGTCCCGGATTTCCACATTGAACTCGCTCAAAAGTAAGACCCATCGAATGAGTCTCGGCTTGGATTCCTTCTTCCTCATGAGATAACGAAGAGCAGCATGATCAGTGTGGATAATCACCTTTGTGCCCAACAAATACTGTCAAAATTTCTCAAGGGCAAACACCACAGCTAACAACTCCTTCTTTGTGGTGGAGTAGTTCCTCTGAGCACCATTCAAGGTTGTGGAAGCATAATAGATCACATGCATTGCTTTTCCAACCTTTTGACCAAGAACAGCTCCCACCGCATAATCACTAGCATCACACATGATCTCAAAAGGTAGAGACCAATCGGGTACCTGAATAATGGGTGCCTCAGTGAGGTGGGATTTCAGAGTGTCGAATGCTTTCTTGCACTCGGTAGACATCTTAAAAGTCACTTCCTTCTTCAAAAGCTCACATAGAGGTATTGAGATCTTTGAAAAGTCCTTAATAAACCTGCGATAGAAACCTGCATGGCCTAGAAAAGAACGCACTTCACGCACATTAGTAGGATAAGGCAACGATTGAATGATGTCAATCTTTGCCTTATCGACCTCAATACCCCTAGATGAAATTAGATGACCCAAAACAATACCTTGTTCAACCATAAAGTGACACTTTTCAGAATTCAACACTAAATTACTGTCTACACATCTTTTAAGCACAAGTGACAAATGATGTAAACATGCATCAAAGCTATCCCCATGTACTGTAAAATCATCCATGATTACCTCAATATATTCCGAGAAGATACTTACCATACATCGTTGAAAAGTCTCAGGTGCGTTACATAATCCAAAAGGCATTCTACGATATGCAAAAGTGCCAAAAGGACATGTAAAAGTTGTCTTCTCTTGATCTTCGGGCGCAATGGCCACCTGAAAATAACCTGAGTATCCATCCAAAAGTCCGACAAGTCGTTCAAGCATTTGATCAATGAAAGGTAAAGGAAAGTGATCCTTTCGAGTCACCGCATTCAGCTTACGGTAGTCAATGCATACCCTCCAACCTGTTTGAGCTCTAGTGGGAACCAACTCACCATGTTGATTCTCAACAACTGTAATGCCCCCCCCCCCCCCCCCCCCTTCTTAGGGACACATTGTGTTGGACTTACCCATTGACTATCCGAGATGGGAAAGATCATGTCAGCTTGAAGAAGTTTCAGCACCTCCTTCTTGACCACCTCCATCATAGGTGGGTTTAATCTTCTTTGGGGTTGCCTAGAGGGCTTAGCTCCTTCCTCAAGTAGGATCCTGTGCATATAGGTGGAAGGGCTAATTCCCTTGATGTCGGCAATAGTCCACCCAAGAGCTGTAATGTGCTCTTTCAACACCATCACCAATCTCTTCTCTTGCTCACCTGACAACTTACTAGAGATGATTACCGGGAGGGTATCATTCTCTCCAAGAAAAGCATACTTCAGGTGCTCTGGCAATTGCTTAAGCTCAATCACCGGTGCCTGCAAAACAGAAGGGAGGAGCTTCTCGCTCTCCAAAGTCAGTAACATGGGCCTGTCGGCCAAAGATCTACCTGACGTGTCTAGCTGAGCTAGAACCCTATGAATATCAGGAGAAAGAGAGAGATTAACTTGTGGTGGGTGAATGATGCTGTTTTCCATAACACATTGCAATTCATCCAAGCCAAAGATATTAAAAGTATCTTGAACTATAGGATCAATCACATCAATAGAACAAATAGAAGCAGCATCTTCAATGGGGTGCTTCATAGCATCAAAAATATTGAATTGTACAACTTCCCCATCGAACTCTAAAGTAAGAGACCCACTAGTTAGATCAATCTTTGTGTTAGCGGTTATCATAAAAGGCCTTCCTAACAAAATAGGTGCAGCCTGACCATCATGTTCCATGTCTAACACAAAGAAGTCAGCAGGAAAGAACAAATTATCAACCATTACCAAAACATTCTCAACTACACCTTTAGGATAAACAGTAGACCTATCAGCTAGTTGAATAATTATTCCGGTTTCTTGAAGAGGACCTAAACCAAGCATCTTATACAACGAGTAAGGCAAAACATTTATAGATGCACCAAGATCAAGCATAGCTCTCTCAAAGTGAGTATCACCTATACGACAAGGAATGCTTACCATGCCCGGATCGCTGCACTTCTTAGGCATTCGCCTTTGGAATACAGCGGAGACACGCTCGCTTACCGTCACCTTCTGTTGTCCCTTCAATTTTTTATTCCTCTTGATGGTGCAAAGTTCCTTCAAGAACTTAGCGTATATAGGAATACTTTTAATGAGTTTGAGTAAAGGGATATTTACCTCACATTTGCTGAAGGTTTCGAATAGCTCCTTATCATTTTCCGACCTCCTCGTGTCCTTCAAAGCATCGGGAAAAGGAGCGGGAGGTTTGGTTGAGTTGAGAGGTGGGAATTCGGGGCGGACATAGTCGTCTTGCCTCAACTGGAGGTCGCCCCGGTCCTCGACCTCAGCTCCAGCATCTTTTGAAAAGTCCTCCAAAACCAATTCGCCAGGAGCATTTCCGCGATCGCGGCTGTCAGTCTGCGGTCGCGGATTTGTTCCTGTTTCCTCAGTCAGAATTCCGCGATCGCGGATCTCATCCCGCGGTCGCGGATTTGACGCTGTTTCTCCAGAACATGTTCCGCGATCGCGGTTCTCGTCCCGCGGTCGCGGATTTTCACCTGTTTCAGAATCTGCATTTTCAGCAGCAACATTTTCGAACACTTTTCCACTCCTTGTTGTCACAGCACTAACATTTCTGGTCGGATTCACTACCGTCTGAGATGGTAGAGAATTGGATTTTTGCTGTGCAAGAGTGGTCACAGCTTCAGCCAACTGCCCTATCTGTTTCTCCATGTTCTTGATACTAGACTCAGTAGTTTGGACATGGGTTGTGAAATGCTGAGTCAATGATCTCAACATATATGCAGCTGAAGGTCCAGAATTGGGTCGTGGGGCTTGAGCTTGAGGTTGGGGTTCATTCTGATCACGCCATCTGAAATTTGGATGATCTCTATACCTCGGATTGTAGTTGTTCGGCTGATCATTTCGAGGTCGTGGAGGTCCATATCCACCAGCAGCATTGACTTCAGCAACATCATCATCTTGAAGCTCAGGGCATTTGTTTGTAAAATGAGAAGGGTCAGAGCAAATACCACATGCCTTTACCTGCTGATGTCCTTTGTGCAGCTGAGAGATCATCTTCTTTAGCTCAACGATCTCGGTCATAAGAGCGGGGTCTCCTGAGCTTGTGACATTCACTCCTTTCCTAGTGTATGTCCTACCAAAACTCCTAGTGCTCTCAGCCATGTCTTGCAACTTTTCCATGGCATCTTCTGGTGTCATGTTGAGAATACTCCCACCACAAGCAGCGTCTACCATTCTCCTTTCATGATTAAGGAGACCATTGCAAACATGTAGGACCAGGTCCTCGGTATCATACCCATGAAAAGGGCAACTAGCACACAACCCCTTGAAACGCTCAAGGTAATCATAGAGAGTCTCATCTTCACCTTGCTCTACATGGGCAATTTCCTTCTTCAGAGCATTTGCCTTTTTAACTGGAAAATACTTACCCAAGAACACCTTGTGCAACTTCTCCCAGCTATCTACCGAACCGGTAGGGAAATGATAGTACCAGGACTTAGCACCATCTTTCAAAGTGAACCCGAAGGCTCTCATCTTAATCTGCTCCTCAGTGACATTTGGTGGTTTGGTTGTCATGTAAGTGTCATGGAATTGATTCAAATACATGATTGGATCCTCACCAGTCAAACCATGGAATGTGGGAAGCAGATTGATCACCCCTGACTTGAGCTCAAAAGTCACCCCATGAGCAAGGGGTGGAAGAACCACAACTTGAGGTTGCTGTGTCAGATTGGGAGTAGTACGCTCCCTCAAGGTGCGAACAACACCGCCTTCTCCTAGCACATTTGCATCTTGCCTTGCCTCAAGCAATGCCCGTTGGGCATCAACAACTAACTGAATTTCAGCCAATTGACGTTGGGTGTCAGCAAGAGCTCTTTGCTCGGGAGTCAACAATTGGTCGTCTTCCATTGCACCTGTATCAGTCTCAACTCTGTTCTCTCTCTAATTTCGATGGAAAGTCCTCTCGATTTCTGGATCAAGAATAAAAAGAGACTGATTAGTAGAACGGGTGTTGACCATTCACTAGTCAACACTAAAGTCAATCAAAATAAGAACTTAAAGAACAGAAAAATTGATTCCCCGGCAACGGCACCAAATTTGACGAGGCAAATTGTCGTATGCCAAGTCAAGTAATCCTAACAAGCTCACTAACAAGTATAGTAGGCAAGCAAGGGTCGAATCCCAAGGGAATCAGGTTATCGATTCTTAAAGTAACAATTATGATTAACGAGTGTAAGTAACCAAAGGGGGGGTTTTTGGTATGTTTTAAGAACAAAGTAACGAAGGTTGATTTGGTTTGTAAATATATCAATGGAAGGTGTTTCACTCGACAATTATCCACTAACAGATTAACAAGTTGATCATAAACTCCTTTTAATCCTATGTCGAATTACTCATATGATCGTTCTAATCCCTGTTCTAATGTAGTTATTAGTCCAACTAGTCCTAATAACCCTTACTCAACTATAACCTTGAAACTATCAAGATTCAATAATAAAGCAGATTTAAGTTCAGGAATGGATAGATACATGCAATACCATAGACAACTAGTCAGATACTCGACATGTACTCAATTCTCTTCACAATTGACATTCACAACTAGTTCATGCAAATTGTGTGTGCTACAAACAAGTATGATATTTCAACTAGAAATAACCAAACAATAGCAATATGAATGAGATGAAACTACTTAGATGGCCAATTTAAATGAGCAAATCTAATTCAATAACAATACACACAAGAGAATAGAGACAATCAATATGAATAGAACAAAGGAAAGGAATCTCACAACTTAATCAATCCAAAAGCTTCAAATGTCAAGCAAAACAATGGAAACTTCAGCAACTCATGAGGTTCTTGGGAGAAAACTCTAAAACTTGGAAAAAATCGAATGTAGAAGATCATCGAAGATCATCAACACCTAAACATATAAGTCTTCCGCATAATTCAACTGCCAAATTAAAGCTAAAAACGTGTGAAAAACGTTACAGAAGTAAACACAACATACTAAATCGTGCAAATGAAGAAAGTCTTCTCTGGCGGATTTCCGCGATCGCGGTTTGGGACCCGCGATCGTGGATTTTGTTCTGTAAACAAGGTTGGTCCGGTGGAAATTCTGCGATCGCGGTTTGGGACCCGCGGTCGCGAATTTGCTTCTGTGGCTTCGTCTTCAGCGTCTTCCAATGCTTCGTCTTCGTCTTTGTCTTCATCCTGTGGTCTTCATCAGCTTCGACTCCTCTTCTTATGCTTCAATGCTCCGCATCATCCTCTGTAATCTCATATGTGACTCAACTCTCTAGAACTCCATGATTACAGAATACATCATATCATCTAGCATAATCCTATGCAAAATGAGCTAATAACCTATAGTAGCGCTATGTAAAATACCGCTTATCACTTTGCGAATAACTTGTTGTTGGCGAATTGCAACCGGAATTGATTGGAGAGTTCGACGTATGAGGAGATGCTTCCCTTGTACGATACTCTTCTTCTGGCACTATGGATTTGGGAGCTCCGGGCATCAACATCATCTCTTTTCTTAGGGCTCCGACTTGTTGAGCTACGATTGTGGCGACGACGTCTGGGGTCAAATTTTGTTTGGAGGATTGTTCTTCATGGGGGGCTTCTTTCGACGGTGCGGCTCTCGAGCGTTCCTGGGGTCTATGATTCTCTCCTTCATCGGCAACGACATCCATATCCAGGCGGCGAATGACGCTTCGGCTGCGAACATAAGCTTGAGGTTTCGCTGGTTCTGACCTGAGTTCTTTGATGACGGAACGTAGACGTTCGTTCTCTTTGGTGAGCCCTAATGTGTTCTCCTCGCTGGCGTTCTTAGCTTCTGTCCAAGCTTTCTGGATAGTGTCGAAGTGGGCTCTGACAGAGATCACGTTGGCCATATCGTCGCTCGCGTCTTCCTGGCTTGTAAGGGCGTCTTCTTTCGTAGCATCGGGGACGTCTTCGAGACCTTTTTCCGTGCCTTCAGTCGCCAGAATGACGGGGTCTGTTGCCCGTTTGTCCTCTTTGGATCTTTCTCCGTCGTTGTGGAGGCTGCTAGTTGGAGATGTCATGATTTCCTGCAAAAAAGAAGTTCCTTTCCCGTGGAAAGACGATACCTTTTTGATCCAACCCCACGGTGGGCGCCAATTGTTTGTAGCAAAATTACCTACGAGTAGATAACTAAGCAATTGTAGGGAAAAGATCAAAGGGGAAGGTATAATCTTAACACTCAAGAACAAGACGAGAGAATTAGGGTTGAATCTTTAGCTTTTGGTATTACTCGAGAATGACTTAGATGTTTTACAAAGCAGGCGTTAGCCATTATATAAGCTAACCCTAATAATATCTTTAAGGAAATAAGATCTTATCTTTTCCTCCTATCTAATTAACGATATAATAAACTAGGTAAAAGATATTCTTTTGCCATATCTTTTACCAATTACAATAATATAATAATGAACAAGATAAGAAATACCCTGCCGATCAAATCCTTAAGGTAAACGAGATCTTTGTCACGTCTCGTCACGTCGACGAGATCTTTTCTCCTTTGCGTCACGTCGATGCCTTCCTTCTACGCGTAGCTTCCACGCGTTCCATAGTTGTCGTATTTTTAGGCACAAACAATAATCAAATCCAAGAAAAGGCATACAACGGAGTCCGGAGGATCTCTCAAAATAAGAGAACCCAAAGGGTAATCAAATCCAAGGGAAGCAACACGATCCGCGACAAAATTTGCTTCCCTAGAACATATCGAAGCTGGATATTCCAGTTTCTACTAAAAAAGCCACGACACCGAGACGTTAGGTTGTCAAAAGGATGGATGGTCTGTGAGGGACCATAGAGTCGAGATTATTTCTTTTAAGTTGTTTTTTAAATTACTTTTAATTGCTTTATTTCTTTTAATTGGCATACTTATGAACCCTATATAAGGCTTGCCCTAGTTATTGTTTTAGGTTACGCAGACTATGATTATGAATTAAGAAACGTTGTTTTCGTTCATCCAAAATAGAGCTTTTGTGAGATGAGTGCTTGAGTACATTGTTATTTAACTCGCCCTAGTTGTACTTGTGTTTGTCAATATCTTTCATAAGGTTGGTGCTATCGGGACTCCATAGATCATCCTCCAGGTGCATTGGCCTACCATATTTATTGTTTTTGGTTGTAATCCATTGGGGTTTTCTTCATCATTCGGTAAAGTTCTTGTTCCTAAGTTCAAGAGTTTTATCTTTGTTTGATTTGGTTCCAGTTGACCTATCATTCGATTTATCTTTCTTTCATCTCATTCTAATTCCGCCTATCTTCTCTTTTCGAGTTTCTGTTTGAGGTTTGGTGTCTAGATAGGACAACTGCGGCTTATCCCCGCATCATCTTAACAACCCATTAGTAAAACTCTGGACTATTTGAAATTATCTGAATTTATATGATGGTTTTAAAAAAATTGGATATAAAGTATTAAACGAGACGTTATAAAGTTGCAAAGATACTAGGTCTAATGTCCCTTTTGATAATTATTTTGTAGTTTCTAACTCTATTTTATAAAGGTTATATTTTTTAATCATTTAACACTATTTTATCATTACTCGATGACAACTTTCTATCGTTATCCGGTGACAATATTAACCCATCATAATTTTTTTAAGATTAGAAAAAGTTGTATGGATACTCCACTTTGTAAAAAAAGTTGTACAAATGCTCTGTTCGGCAAGAAAAAAATTTGCCTGCACTTTGTCAAAAATTAAGCTAGCTTATGGAAAAAATAAGCTAGACATTATTTTTGTAACAATAAGCTAGCTTATCATTTGTTATCCCGAACAGGTTGAAATACTCAATTAGTTACCAAATTGCAAGGGATGCCTTTTAGGGTATTTTTGCCATTTATAAGTTATTATTTTTTATTTTCTTTAAAAACAAAATAATATTATTTTAATAAAACGAAAATATAAAATATTAATTTCTTTGATTTATAAAAAAGATTGTGTGAAATGGTTGAAAAAATTAATTGAAAGATAAAAAAAGATTACACAATTTATTTTAATAAATAACTAAAAGATAGAAGTAACATTTTTTTGATGATATTTATATAAATTTCTTTTATCGTTCTTATTAATTTCACTGTTATTCTCGTCTAAGTTAAAATTCGTTTATGATTCCGACTTAACATTTGATTTTCTGTCAGGCCACATATTTTATCCTGTCAAACCAAAATGATCCATGACACCAGTCAACCCATAAACTTGGTCAAGATTCAAGAACAAGAATGACATGCGAGACAAATTGAAAATCTAACACATGCCAAATTGACTAGAAGGAAACACAACTTCTTTCCCTAAAAAATTCATTGATGGTCGCTCTCAAGGAAGTAATCAGGTTTTTTCCAGTCATACTTGTATTGTTTACCTGCCACCATAATATTGTTTCGGGTTGCAACCGGGCAACACCTTTTTTGCGCCCGACAGCACCCTCTCGTTCGGAATGGGGTTTCGAACGAGACCGGTCCGGAAAAATCAATTTCCATTTAATAAATGCCGAACCGGTTCGACACTCGTTCGGAACCCCATTCCGAACGAGGTTTTTATTTATTTTATTTTATTTTTATATTTATGACGTCATAAATATTCGGGTAATCTCGTTCTGAATGGGGTTCCGAACGAGATTACCCTTTTTTTTTACGGGTCGTGGCCCGTTCGGAACCCCATTCCGAACGGGAAAACGACTATATTTTTGGAAAAAGCTAACGGCTATATTTTCATGGAGTCTATAAAACCGGAGTTGTATGGCCAAATTATCAAACCCAATCGGAAGAAGCACAAAAAATGACGTCTGAAAGCGATTCAACTAATTCTTCAAGGGCGGGTAGTTGGAAAGAAAGACGGGAGTGTTCTTCTAGTGAGACGTTGGTGGAGGAGGAGGTTGAATTGTCTGCGCCGGTAGATGATACATATTTCCAAGTAAGTACCTATAAACCTTTTTTTATAGCGTTTCATTAGAATTTATTTTATTGATATAGTAGTATTGAAATTTGAGTAATTTTAAATAGGGATACTGTAGTGATGAGGAATATTTAAAAATCGACTATAGTGCCCATTTTACGACTAGTGAGAGATTTCCTACTATGGATCTTCTGAGAGAGTGGGTTAGAAAGGTCGGTTATGCCTTGTGTATGGTTATCACCACAAAATCATCATTGGACAACAAGAGGATATTTCTGCACTGTGAGCAATCCGGTAGTTATAGAAAACATCGAAAGAAGATTAATCTTGAAGGAGATGTAGCAGAACCATCGTCGCAACCTTAGTAGGTTAAGGAAGTACAATTGTCCTTTTATGTTAAGAGGATATTATCGACGAGCAACTCTTGTTGAGCCGGCTGGGTGGATACTAAAAGTTGAGAAGGCATGTCACAACCACTGTCTTTCCAGCAGCTTGATTGGCCATGCATTTGTTTCGAGGATGACGGGAGAGCAGAGACGAAAAATAATGATTACATCAGCGGCCAGAGCAACGCCGAAGGTTATTTATACACAGTTGCTTCAGGAAAATCCGACTTCCGCAATATCAAGGAGGCAAGTGTACACTGTGAGGGAAAAGGAGAGGAAGAAAGCATTGGCAAATCTAACCGTGACCCAGTGGTCATTAGATTTCCTCCATCAAAGAGCTTATCGTAAAGACATTCACTACGAGACGAATCCGAAGACCGGGGAGAAAAAGTTGTCAGCGTTTTTCATATCTCATCCGGATTGTGAACATTTGTTGAGAATGTTCCCTCGGGTGGTGATCATGGACGTGACGTACAAGACTAATAGGTACACTAAATTTCATTATTATGACTTCAAATACCGTTTTTGAATTATAATTATTAAATTTGAAATTGATAGGTATGGTTGGCCGTTACTTCAGTTTGTTGGATTCAATTGCACCAACTATACATATTGTATTGCGCTAGCGTTCATCTGTTGTGAGACAGCCCCATACTATGCATGGGCATTGAAATGGCTCAAGTATTTGTTTGGTGCACTCAGAGGACCGGATTGCATCATGTCTGGTCGAGAGCTGGCAACAATTAAGGCGGTTGACCATGTATTTCCTAGTGTGCGTCATATGCTTTGCCATGTCCACGTTGATCGAAATGTTAAGGCATTTGCTAAATTGAACAACCTGGACGAAAAAAGTGCATCTGCTAGCGTTCGACGGGTGATGCGGTCTTATACAGAGAAGCAGTATGAGGAGAGACTTGATCACTTTCGGGAAACATGGAGGAATGGTCATCTTGTACGATATGCTGAGAGCACATGGTTTACTCCCCATAAGGAAAAACTTATAGCTGCGTATTGCGATGATATACGCCATTTTAGCACAAGAACGTCTAACAGGTAAGATATTTGAATTTGTTTTCAACGAGAATGATCATGACATTTGGTTGGCTAAATGTTTAACATGTACAATGTTGTTGTCAGGGTTGAAGGTCAGCACTCGATGTTGAAGCATATGTTTGATTCAGCTGTTGGAGGGTTCGACACTTTAGTGCAACACATTGACAATATGTTTGTCGATCAGCACCGTTGAATACGGGCCGAGATGGAAATGTCCAACCATACTAGCCTGAATGAGATACAAGACGGGCCTCGATAGATCAAGACTATTTTCATGCGCATATTGAGGAAGTGCTCCGACAAGTGTTTGAGAATGCTACTGAAAGAAGTCCTTAAGGCAAAGGAGGGAAAGATATGTGGCCCATGTGAGGATCCTTGGTGGGAATCAACACTCGGATTGCCTTGCCCACACAGGATTAAGGCACTAGTGGAAAAAACACCTGTTGAGGCGGGCAAAAACCCCCCTGTTGAGGCGGACTTTGTCCTGCCCGCCTCTAATTTGTGGATTTGCCCGCCTCTAATTTGTCTTGCCCGCCTCTAACTTATACGGAGTACGTAGAACAATCAGATTTCATTAAAAATTTCAGTTTTTTACTGGAAGAAATTTCTGTAAGACCCACTCACCTTTATTAATAAACAATAATTTACAACCATGAACATAAACTAATCTCGTTTTACATAACGATGAAACCCAAAATCTCGATTTACAATCAGATTTAAATAACGATGAAGCCCCTAAATACTCTCTGGGACGCAAATTTTGGCCTTCAATCTCAGGCAACAGTTGCTTTATCAATCTCTACAATAATCACCAATAATAAAACACCCCATTTCTTTACTGTCACCATAAATCACTGTATTTGCTACAGATCTGAAGCCTCTGGCTAGGGAAAAGTTGCTTTACTCTCACCATAATCACTCGCCGCAACCCAGATCTGAAGCCTCTGGCTAGGGTTTGCTACAAAAATTGACTACCCAGATCTGAAGCCTCGATCTCAATCTGATGTCGCAACCCACTCAACTCACTCGCCACCTCCTCGACCCAGATCTGATGTCGCAAACCCTAGCCAGATCTGAAAAAGACGTCGCCGCCTCGACCCACTCGTTGTCACTAGACTCGACCCACTCATTGTCACTGGACCAGCATCTCATCTCCATCTCCATCTCGAGCCTCTCTCTGACCGGGTACATCTCCTCCGAACTCGGCGCACACATGGCGGATTTTTAGGGTTTTAGTGAAGAGTTGTTGTTGACGATTGAAGAGGAGGAATAGGAGTGTTGAAGAGGAGGAAGAGGATGAGAGGAGAGGGATTGTTGTTAACGGAGGAGAGGCGGCGAAGATGAGGGTTGAAGAGGAGAGATGAGAGGAGAGGATGAGATCTAAATCTCAGAATTTTTTTGACGAGAAGATTGAATGGGTTTACTCTATTTTGATAAAAAAAAAATTGATAAAGTTGGTTATTATATGAGTCGTTGGATGATGAAAGATCTAATGGCTAATATGGCAATCCGTGTCACTTAAATGAAACCAATAGAATAGGAGTAAGTGAATTGGGCAAAAACAATCAGCGACTTTAAACATTTTGAGGCGGGCAAAATTCCGCCTGCCTCAACAGGTCCAATATTTTGTATTTTTTGAGGCGGACAAAGTTTTGCCCGCCTCAACAGATATTTGTTGAGGCGGGCAAAGCTCTGACCGCCTCAACAAGGGCGCTGCAACAGGTGTTTTTTCCACTAGTGAGGTGTTTGTAGAAGAAGGAACGCCATTGTTGCCGAGCGACATTGATATCTTCTGGAAGCAGATCAAGTGGGAAGGAGTGGAATTGAAAGACTTCGACTCTGGCGACGACGTGCAATTGACTGCAGATAAGGTTCTTATGGATGATTTCTTTGAAGGGGTGTTTACCGGTAACGTTGATGATTTCGATATGAAGAGGATGGCTGATAAGTGGCGTGAGTGCAAGGATCCTTCTTTAGTTGATGTCCAGGACCCCCCTCGGGGAGAGACGAAAAGAGGAAGGCCTAAGATTCATGCGAAGAAGACGGGTACAAAGCGAGATCCGGGTTGGGATGAGAGGGCTCAAGCTAAGAAGGATAAGGAGAAGGCAAAAGCAAGGAAAAAGGGGATGAAAGAGGAAGAGGGTGCAACTGTGCCACCGAAAGCCGATTCACAAAAGAAATCGTCGGTTGCATCCAACAGAGCTTCAAGCGGGGCCACGACCGTAAAAGGGAGTGCAACTAAACCACCGAGGGCAAGAGGAAATGCTAGATCGAAATGTAGCGGTGGCAATTCAATCATTTATCTCGACTTCGACTGGGGGATAGATAATATAGACCTTTTCATGCTCGCATACATAGCTGCTGTGGAGAAAGTAGGTGATGACGGTCATTGTGGTTATCGATCCCTTGCTCGCTTACTAGGTAAACCAGAGCAACAGTACGTTGAAATCCGATTAGATCTTTCAAAGCACCTCCAATAAAACGGGCATATGTATCATGAGATGCTAGAGGGTTTCAAGACTATCTCGCAACTCATTCGAGAAGTGAATCACATTCGATCGCCATGCTCTCCTGAATTCTGGATGTGCACACCTACAATGGGATTGGTATTTGCCACGAGGTATCAAGTTGCACTAGTGGTGTTATCATGGTTTGGTCCTTGTACATGTCTTCCGATGTTTTCTCCTCCCGGTTTAGAGCCTCCTACCACGGTGTTCGTCATTGCACATGTAGGCAGACGCAACCATTACGTACCGGTACGCATTGATATTTTCCGCTCTTGTACCTTATTTCACATATGTTTTTTAGTATACAATAACAATTTTGTGTTGACAAATTTGGTTGGTTGATGACAATTGTCCAATTCCACCCCTCCAAGGCAGTGGAGTATCTACAAACAGCCATCGGTGGACGGATGGGAACAACGCTTTCAGAGTAGATTCGACACCTACGTTTTTGAGAGAGAGTTTCATGGTGGCAGTCCCAGAACAGAGTGAAACTCTGTTCTGGTCAACAACGTCGACGATGACGACGAGTCTGCCATACTCTTTTCCGTAGTTGATGAGAGCAATTCGGCCGATCTCAACGTACCTTGTGAACGGCTACACAAAACAACACAAATTCGAATCAGACAAGTACAGAGAGATGCTTAGATTGAAATGAGAGGCGCGGAGAAAGAGGAGATTATGCTCACCATCTTCGTTGAAGCTCCCTCGATTGAATTCCTTCATTAACTACTCCGGCTCCCTCTTTCCTTGTGCGGATGCGGTGCTTCAACAACACCTCCTATAACCAAAGATCCGGCGATTCTGAGGCCAACGATGAACCATATATTCAGATCTACGACGGTGGTTACAGAATTTGCGGTGGAGTGCAAAGTTAGAGAGATTGAGAATAGGAAGAGAGGATGAGAATCGAGAGTGACCGAGAAGATGAAAGGGAAAAAAAGCGTGATTCTGGAGAGAGGGTGAAAGATTTTGGGAGTTTTTAGATTTTGTGAATTAAATTTGGAATGAATTGTTTTTGAAGTCGCAGCAATTTCGGGAGAGAGAGGATTCGGTGTATTGCAAGCTTACAGTATTTTATGTACTTTTCGAGATTAATTTTGGGCCACTGATTTAGAGAAGATCAAATGGCTATAATTAATCCATTCGTTACACCACAAAAGCTTGTTACATCGGAACCTAAATTTATATATATATATATATATATTAAAACAGAGCTATTTAGAGCTCTCACATTCGTTCTGGCCCCGCCAATCCTACATGTCATCTTGTGATTAATTCTCATTTTATAATTTTTATTTTAATATTTAAACCAAATAATTAAAGGGTCAAAATCTGGTCATAACAGCCCCTTAAGTGATAAATGAGAATGAACGGGGACCGTTCATTCGAATTGATCTAACGGCCCAGATCTCTCTCACCTCCCACACTGACAACTTCCTACTCGCTAGATTTTTGTGTGAAACACACGCGCTACATCGTTCCAACGTGATTCAAAATTGGATCGAAAACCGTCTCTTCCCATTCTTCTCAAAACTTCCACAGAAACCTCCCTCGCAAAGGCGATCAAACCCTATCCTCCTACTCGCTTGCTTTTTCTTCGATTTCTCAACGAAATCACTTCGTTTTCTCTCGCCTATCATCAAAAACTACATACTCCTACAAATTTCGCGATGTCTGGCTCACAGAAGAACAGCGAAGGAAGAGGTATGGTGTTTAATCCCTAATTTTAGCGTATACGATGCTTTTTCCTGTGATTTCTCACTGATTTCTCTTCATTTCACTCCGTCGTTCACCAAAATCCATCAACTCGCTACTTAAAATGGCAGAATCTCAGAGAAGCCAAGTACCAAGAGGTATGGAGTATAATCTGGTATTTGGAGTTAGGTTTTTGCTTTGACATGTTAGATTTCGCTACATGCATGTTTGATTTTAATGTACTGAGTGTGAAAAGTATATTTGTATGAGTAGATCTACTATATTCGGCGTGAAATGTTCATTTGTATGTACTGAGTGGTCATTATTTTTATCATGACTGTGTTTTTACTCTATGTTCACCAGATCTTGTATATATGTTCATCAAAGTTCCTAACAAAGTTCATCAAAATACATGTTCATTACAGTACATCTAAATGTTCATCAAATATCTTGTATTTGTTCATCGTATCTTGTATATACGTTCACCAGATTTCTTTTCAATGTTCACCAAAAATTTTGTATTTGTTCATCGTATGTAATGAGTGGTCATTATTTTGATCATGACTGTGTTTTTACTCTATGTTCACCAGATCTTGTATATATGTTCATCGTATCTTGTATATACGTTCACCAGATTTCTTTTCAATGTTCACCAAAAATCTTGTATTTGTTCATCGTATGTACTGAGTGGTCATTATTTTTATCATGACTGTGTTTTTACTCTATGTTCACCAGATCTTGTATATATGTTCATCAAAGTTCCTAACAAAGTTCATCAAAATACATGTTCATTACAGTACATCTAAATGTTCATCAAATATCTTGTATTTGTTCATCGTATCTTGTATATACGTTCACCAGATTTCTTTTCAATGTTCACCAAAAATTTTGTGATTGTTCATCTCATTGCCTATAAAAGTTCATCATATGTCTTAAGATTGTTCATCAGATTTCTCTTATCTGTTATCATAAATCTTGTTATTGAATGTCTAAGAGGTATGAATATCATCCTCTTTATAAACTTTGTATTTTTGCACAATATATAACTTGTATGTTCAATATTACAGAGATAAGAAGCAAAAAATCAAATGACAGATCACAAAGAAATTTGTCATCCCAAGAACAACAGCAACAGGAGGAAGAAACAGTTCATGGTAACTAATGTTCATCAACTCTTTTTTCTTTGTTCATCACAATTCTTCATAATGTTTAATAATGTTCATCATTCCTCTCATATATAGTTCATATGTATGTTTAATAATGTTCATCATTGTATTTAAATATGTTCACCATCTTGTTTGATATTGTTCACCATGATCCTTAATTTTGTTCATCGGCTTTGTACATGTCTTTATACTAATAAGTTACTTTTAATGTTATAGCATCCCCTAAACATAAGATGGCAAAATCCAAGAAAGTAGTTGCTACAACAAGCAAGAGAAAAAGAAGTAGCCAAAGGATACACAGTTCTCAGACCAAGGGAAAAGAGATTCAGTTGTACAGCCCAGAAATTCCTGTAACACAAATAATGAAGAACTTGAAAAGGCCTAGCGGGGGAATTGTGATAAGGGATGTTGAAGACCAACCAGAACAAGCATCCAGGACAAACAAGTCTGAAATTGTGCAGTCAAGGAAAGGGAAAGAAAAAGTGTCTGAAAGCATCAAGAAGCAGTTCCCTGCTCAAAAATGTAGAAGTTCTCCAGCGCTTCTGGTTTCAACTTTGGCTAGAATGAGTCAAATTCAAAAAAGCTGCATAAGAGAGATGGGATTTGGATGCTTGCTTAAATGGAAAGTGGACAAACTTCCAGCTAAAATCAGTCACTGGTTGTTGAAGAACTTTAATGTCGTATCCTGCACAATGAAGCTTGCCAAGTCAGTGAGGCACAAAATTACAACGCAAGATGTTCACGACTACCTTGGAATTCCTGTTGGTGGGATGCAAATAGAATTGAAGAGAACATTTACTGAACATGAGGATTTACAATATCAAGATCTTCACCGAAGGTTCAGGAATCAATTTCCACTGGAAATCGACACTGAATTGAATGATGTCAAGTTGCGTGATGCCTCAAAGATTCATGCATCACATGTCGCAGAGCTTTTGATAAAAACTGTAGTACCTGGAGAGTGGTTCAAGAGAAATTTCATGATGTTGCTTGTTGCAACCATTATGGACAGTCAGCCAAATGGTGGATTGAATTATAATATTCTTCATTACCTTGAGTGCACCGAGATGATTAATCACTACGACTGGTCAAAATTGCTAGTTGACCTTCTGATAAAGACAAAGGAGTCTTTTGATAGGACAACAAATGCTAGTTTTTTCAGAGGACCAATCCTTCTACTACAAGTTAGTGTTCACCAATTTTAATCATTTTGTTCATTATCATATCATTATATGTTCATCAAACTAATATTTACTCATTTACTTTATTTGCTTGCAGTTGATATATTTTGATCGTGTTATTCTCAAGAATGTTGAACATGAGAGAGAGTTTCCAATAATTGTTAATTGGGATGCAGCCATGCTGAGGGCTAGAGAGGCAGAAGAGATCAAGATTGGTGGATTTGGAAAGGGTTATGTCAGAGATCCTCCAATTTTTACAGATGATGATGTGAACAATGCTGCAAACATAAGAGACAGTCCATCTGCCTTATATCATTCACAAGAAGAAGCAACTGAAGATGCAAGTTTACTGGTAAGATTCCCAATATGTGTTCATCAAATTCCTTATGAAAGTTCATCAACATTGTTTTATATGTTCATCAGATTGTCTCTATCTGTTCATCAAATTTTGTAATAATGTTCATCACATCTGTGAACAATGTTCATCAAACTTCTGAAAAATGTTCATCAAATTTCTGAACAACGTTCATCAAATTTCTGAACAATGTTCATCAAGTTTCTAAACAATGTTCATCAAATTTCTGAACAATGTTCATCAATTTTGCTTTATTTGTTCACTATTATTTATTTTCTTGTTCATTAATGTTTCATTGTTTAATATTGAAACAGGGTTTCTTAGAGGACCATATAAAAGAGGGACAAGAACTTGCTACCAAGATTAGAAACTTCTTGGGAAGAATTGAGCAGGCTCCCTCACGTATAGCAAGTAATAGCTTGTTCAAGAAGGAGAATGAAGTTATTGAAAGAATGCTAAATGTGAGGGATGATGAAGAAAATGCAGAGCAACCACATCAAACAGAGGAAGACGAAGAGACATTGACCCAGCAACAGTTTTGGCGCGAGGCATCTAAATGTTTGGAAGAAGTGGAGAGAACTATGAAGGCCAAGAAGAGTTATGTTGTGAAAGCTGAAGATGAAGTTCCAGAGAAGACACCAGATGAAGTCATTGGTGAGACTTGTCGAAGCATTGCTAGAGATTACATTTCAGATATTCCATCCTTCTCTTTGGGAATATTCTCCCAATCACCTGAGAGGCCTACAGTGGTAGTTGATCCGCCAGAAGAAACTACAATATCACCTGAGATGCCTCCAGTGGTAGTTGATGTGACAGCAGAAACCACAAGACAGTACAAGAGGAAAATTTCATTCAAGGTAATATACAAGGCTTCTTAACTCTTATTACTATCTATGCTTTTATGTGTAATAACTTGTTGTGCTTTATTTCAATTGTAGATTCCTAAATCTGTGGTTGAAAGACAAAAGAGGTTGGATGCAGCTACCACGCACTCTGAAGATATCGTTGAAAGTACTCCTGTTGTTAACAGCAATGTTGACGAGATAGTCGAGGAAATTGATCCTATAGGTGATGAGGTGAGGATGGAAGAACAAAGAATTGAGAAAGAGAATGAGGTACATATTTTGCTTATAAATGTTCATCAATTGTTCTATCAATGTTCATCAAATAATTGAATTATGTTCATCATTATTTCTAATTACAGATAGAGAAAGAACAAGGAAAGGAACCAGAAAGAGTGGAGGTGGAAAGGATGGAACAAGGGAAGGAAATGGAAACACAATCTGAGGACAGGGGCGGGAAAGAAGGAGTTGAGGAACAAGTACAAGGGATGGAAATACAATCCAAAGAGGTGGTTCCTGAACCACAACTAAAAGAAAAGGAAAGTGTACAAGTTCAAGAGGTGGTTCCTATTCAAGAGGAAGAAATAGAAGCCCAAGATGTGAGGCAAAATGATGAGGAGAAGAGGAAAGAAAAGGGAAAGGACAAGGTGGAGAGTGAAGGAAAACAGACAGAGGAGCAGGTTGAGAAGGTGATCTTTATCATCATTTGTTCATCAACTTTCTTATACATGTTCATCAAACTTCTCACTTATGTTCATCAAACTTCTCACATATGTTCATCAATCATATTCAGGCACTAACTGAGAAAACAATGTTTGTTTGGAAGACGGGGAGTGAGAATGACCCAGAAGTAATCAAAAGAAAGAGACTAATTTCTTGGGCAAACAAATCTCCATACAAGCAAAGGATTGTGGACATCAAAGAGAAACCAACTGCTCTAGAAATGAAACTCAGCAGCTGGATGTTGGAAGATTTAACACACCTAGAGTAAGAAAAGTTTAATTAGTTTTCTTCTAAAGTTCATCACTGGTTTTATAAATGTTCATCACCTTGTCACATTTTGTTCATCAATTCTGTTCTAGATGATCTTCATTTTTTGTTTCAGGGACATTGTTTTCAGCGTGGGGCATTTGAATTTCAAGAAGAATGACTTTCTGAGCATGCAAAACAATCAATATGTTGAAAGCAATGTGATTGACGGATGGGCACACTTGCTTAATCTCAAAGAGGAAGAAAGAGATGAATCAAAACCTCTTAGATTCTTTGCTTCAATTGATACAACGGTAGGAATTTTTTATATGAACAATTTTGTCATTAACATGTGGAAACATAACTAACGGAATCTTTTGATATTTTATAAAAGTTTGTCCCGACTATGGTGGGTTTTGAACTAAAAGATTCAATCACATTCTTCAATGGTGAAATGGAAACTCAGTTAGCAAGACTGCCACTACACAAATTGAATGATATTCAGTTGGTAAGTATTCTATTAAACTTATCTATAAAGGTTCACCACTCTATAAACAAATGTTCACTGTGTTGTTTAAACTTGTTCATAAGACTATCTATACATGTTCACTATATTTTTTAAACTTGTTCATCAAACTAACAAAGGAAGTTCACTGTGCAGTTTGTCTTCCCAATATACCAGAGTGAACACTATTACTGCATTGTTTTCAATCTCAAGAACCCAAGAATAGATTTCATTGATAACTCCAGTGTTCAAGGCAAGAAGCTTGTGAAATATAACAACGTTCCTAAAGTGATGGTAAGTTTTAATACTGGATATTGTTCTTCTGTTTATTTGGTAATGTTCATCATTATATTTCAGTATGTTCATTATCATATAACTGTATGTTCATCATCATATAACTGTATGTTTTAAATATGTTCATCATTGGTTTTCAATATGTTTGATATTATTGTGTTTTTATTTTACAGAGAGCAATGTTTGTGGAATTTCTAAGGAAGCATGGCATGGAAGCCAAAGCAGCTCTATTTGAAGATGAGAAAAAGGTCAAAGCTGAACGTCTTTCAATGTACTGGAGAGATGACAAGAACAAGCAGGATTGTGGTATATATACCATGCGACACATGGAAACGTACTTTGGGGAGGGGCTGACAAATTTTACAACTTCTTTGAAGAAAGGTGACAATAAGCAAATGGAAATGATAAGGGTCAAGTACATTTCAGAGTTGTTAACCAACAGATTCAACATTGCTTACCCACAACTTATAGAGTGGGTAAATGGAAAATGAACAATGTAGAAGTTTGACAATGAATACAAGAATTCTTTTGTTCATCTATATACTACAGAATGTTCATCAAATCACTGAACAATGTTCATCAGCTTAACTGTGAATGTTCATTGAATATTTAGCCAGAGTTCATCATATTAACACTGAATGTTCATTGACGTTAATCTCAAAAGTTCATCAATATGATAAGTAATTTTACTTGTCTTTTTCACAAATATTCATCATATTAATAATGAATGTTCATCGAGCTTAGATACAAAGTTCATCAAATTAACACAACAAGTTCACCACATTAACAGAGAGAGTTCATCTAATTTGATATCGATGTTCATCAATTTTTTCCATGTTGTTCACCAGATTATATATAATTGTTCACCAAGTAGATTACAAATGTTCACCAGAACTAGATTTACACATAAAGACCTAAATGATAGTTTTAGAATTATCTAACTTCAAACACTTGTTGAAGTATTCTCAGGACATGTAGAGCGATTGTGTCCGGAATTCAAACATATTGAACAACACTTCTTCACCTTGTTAGAATTCAATCTAACTTTCTCAATTATACTTTTCAAACGTGATGTTTTTGGCCTTCCTTTGTTCTTTGATTGTGGAGGTGGAAGGACAGATATTGTATTTGGTAAAGGACCAACAAACTTCTCAAATCTTGCCTCTCTGCTTTTTGTAGGAGTCTTGTTGTTACTCATAGAAGACGACTCAGCCTGAATGGATGAACTGTACAACTCATGCTTCTCCTTTAGAACAATCAACAAGTCTTTCAATTGATCAGAATCATGCTCAATTTCATTGATAATACTATGTATCTCAGACATAACATCATAAACTAAAAGCTTCTTCTCATCCATCTCAACAAATTCTTTAAATACTAAACCATCAATCTCAAAAGCTGGCTTCAATGTTGTGCTCTTACTCCATCGTGGTAATATATATTGGTCAGGCATTTTCACATCCAAAGGTGGACCAACACATCTGATTACCAATATCATGTGACAGCATGGAAGACCTATCTGCAAGAACCTATTACAAGAGCACTTATATTCATTTGTGGATGGTAAGTGCTGAACCACAAATGATTTCTCAAAATGTCCACGAACACGATAGTAATGGACATCACCCTCTGTGAGAGAATTAACCAAGGCACAATCATAGGCAGATGAGAGAAGTTGAGTTTGCAAATCATCAAAAATAGGCAGTGTATAGACGTCACAAAGCTGAACTTCCATTTGGGTCGGTGTCTTGAGAGTAGGACGGCGAGTGGAAGATTCAAAGTCATGCTTACGATGAGTATGTCTTTGAGAATCAATTGCATTTTCAAATTGCAACATGAACACTATAAGGGATGATGATGAGCCAATGAAATGTGAGAAGAAGAAGTTCTGAGATTCAGACCTCGAAGTTGTTCTAAGCAGGCCACCCATATGGACATTTTGAAAGAAAGCGGGAATCCATAAGTGTCGTAGATCAAACATTGTCTTGAGCCAAACATTGTCTTGAAGATTGAAATCATCTATAATACCATGCCAAAGCTCCTCAAAATCCACAGGAGTAATCTCATCACTCCAAACAATAGCATTGAATCTATCCCTGAATTCTTTATTTTGCTCTGGTTCAACCTTAATCTTACCGGGCACTTTGAACATTATGTGCCACGTGCAAAAACGATGAACACTTGAGCTAAAAACCTCCTCAACAGCAGCCTTGACAGCAGCATCTTGATCAGTCAAAATAACAAAAGGTTCATGTCACATTGCCTTTTTGAAATGATCAAACAACCACACATAAGATGGAATATCTTCGTTCAACAATAAGCCAAATGCAAAGGTGATTGAGCACTTGTAGTTGTCAACTCCAGTGAAAGGAACAAACACCATATCATACCTGAAAACAAAAAGCGAAAACTCATAATGTTCATCAAAACTGTATTATTTGTTCATCAAATGATTGAACAATGTTCATCATTACTGATAACAATGTTCATCAAAACTGGGATAAGAATGTTCCTCAACTGGTATGAATGTTCATCAATAAATCTAACAGTGTTCATCAAAACTTGTATGAATGTTCATCAATAAACTAGCAATGTTCATCAATAAATTTTTATATGTTCATCTATAAATAAAAACATTGTTCATCACAACTACAATGATTGTTCACCAAAACAAATAGGAATGTTCATTAATAAATTTAACATTGTTCAACATAACTACTTAGAAAAATTCTCCTAAACAGGTAAGAATGTTCATCAACATACCTATTTGATTTGTATGTTGCATCAGCAGTCACTACATCACCAAAGAATGAAAAACTCTTGCGTGCAATCGGATCACCCCAGAATAAACGAGTTAGTTGATTATGCTCATTGACATAGTATTCAAAATAGAGAGCCTCACATCTCTCTTTCTTGCGGAAAAGGCTATCAATTACCATTTGAGCATCACAACCAACCATATACGCATTGAGATCTCGGTTAAAATTCTTGAAGTCAACCAGCGAGGCACCAACATTTGCGTAAGATCCAACAGAATTCTTGAACATCTTAAATGCTTTGCTAGTCCCAATATTGGACTTGATACAATTAATAATACAAAACGCCTATATGCACGCGACTTTTTCTCTATATGCACGCGATTTGGTGCGCAGATGTTATGCGCATAGGTTGGTGCGCAGTTTTCTTGCGCACAAGGGTATTTTCGGGATAATTGTGAAAATTCTGACGATGTCTGTCAAATGTGTGCGCATTAAAACAGCGCACATAATATATAATGCGCAAAAGTTCAGCGCACGACGTTTCGGATTCCCGAATGTGTGCGCTGAACTTTTGCGCACAGAATTAGTGCGCAGAAGCACTGCGCACACATTCTATTAAACCCTCGCCGCAACTTCTTCTTCTTCCTCCTTCTTTCTTTCTTTTCTGCTGTAGCTCGACGGCGCCGATCAAACACTTTCCATTTCCGACCGTTTCCCTCGTCTAAACACAATTCCATCAATGGATTCTGAACCCCCTCATTCTTCCGGTCCCGACCACACCACTTTCGTCCCAATCCCAACACCTCCGGCGACTTCCGTCCGAACGGAGCCACCTCCGGCGACCTTGTCCGACGATGAAGCGTTGGTGGATGGAGGTGGCCGGCGGTATGCGACTCGAGCCGCGTTGGCAGCGGCAAATGCTCCTCCGGCGACTATTCCGGCGACTATTCCGGCGACTATTCCGGCGACTCGGGTTCCGGAGACACCGCACGATCTTTATTCGGTATAAAATTTCTAAACCCGCTTTTTTCAAATATTTATCGTATTTAATTGTGGAAATTTATTCGTAATTGTTTTTTGTAATAATTACGAATAAATTTCAGTTTTTTATGAATTAAATATTAGAATTCGTATTAATTGTAATTTAATCGTAATTTTTCATAATTACGATTAAATTTCAGTTTTGTATGAATTAAATATTAGAATTCTTATTAATCGTATTTTTTTATAATTACGATTAAGTTTCAGATTATTATGCATTAATCGAATGCCTAATCGAATTATTATGAATTCGTATTAATTGTAATTTTTTAGTAATAGTAGTGATTATTATTTCGTATTAGTTGAGATGTTTATTTTTTAGTAATTATGAATTAAATATTAGAAACTTAACAGTCATAACTAGTTATGACTTAATTGTTAAATTTCTAACAATTTCTATTAAAAAATTTAGTTTTCGTAGATATAAAGACTCGAATTTGATTACGAAGTTGCAAATTATTTCCGAATATTTTAGTATGAATTAGTCATACTAAAAATGTAAAAACATGTAGACTATACAAGCCGTCATGGATCAGACGGGCAACACGATGCCCGCACCAGTAGCGGAACGGCTTCCACGTCAACATGATGTGGCAGCCGGTGTGCGATTATCGTTCGAGGCCCTCGAACGATTTTTTGGCACCGGATCACCTGAGCGCCGTGAGCCAGGGAATGAGTACGAGGAGGCACAGCTGCAGCAGCAGGAGATAGATGGTTCGCACATGGAGATGGATGGACAGAGAGCAGATTTCCATGACGACGTAGATTATCCTGGTCGATATGTTACTGCGTTCGACCCTATCGAGCCCACACCAATACATGCGCAGGTGACCACGGATGACTATGATATCCAGGACGCACCTCTGTTTCAGGATGCTTTACCTCGCAGTTCAGAGCATACAGAGCAGGATTTACCTGCAGTGACAGATGCAGAAACGTCGACATCTTCTCCTCCTACGGTCGCATCTGCAGAGCCAGTCGCATCTTCAGAGCCAGTGTCGGGAGATTTAGACGACGATGACCATGCCCCACAGACATATTTTCCTTGGCTCGGGGAGTCGATGCAGAATATTTGTCGACCACGTGCGCCTCACCTATTGTGTTCTTATGAGACGCATATAGCGAGATGGATATGGTCGCGTGGTCCTCTTCCAGGGCCCGCTCCCGATGTACCATTGGTGCCCCCGGTGCAGGTTAGGAAGCGTGCCCGTGCGGGGGAAGCTGTAGGCCGAGGCAGAGGCCGAGGTGGTGGGAGAGGGAGAGAGAGAGGTAGAGGGAGAGGGAGAGGGAGAGGTCAGGAGGGTGCTGAGGGAGTTGGTGGTGAGGGTGTTGCTGCTGAGGGAGTCGCTGAGGGGGATGCAGTTGAGGAGGTTGTTGGTGAGGAGGTTGCGGCTCCAGTTAGAGGTGGTCGTCGTCCCAGGCAGAGACGACGAGTAGGAGATATTCAGGCAGAGGATGAGCCAGAGGATGGGGACGGGGATGAGGCCGAGGCTGAGGCGGCTCCGTTAGATCCGGTATGTTCAATAACATTGATCTGAATGCTTATAATAAGTTATACGTTTCTTATTTACTAACCGGACGCAAAAAAATTTCTGTACTTATTTAGGCTAGGAAGCTCCTGAGGGTGATGTACAGATCTGCACAGGTTCATGATTATGAGCATCATATTTCAGCTGAGGAGGGTACATGGTTCAGGCTTGCTGAGCGTTCTGGGCTGACAGAGCTGCGCCGAGTGGGCATAGCGTCTCAGATCGATGCTGCATTGATTTCTGCTTTTGTGGAGAGGTGGCATCCAGAGACCAACACTTTCCACATGCCATTTGCTGAGATGACCATCTGCCTACATGACGTGATGCTGATCCTCAGAGTCCGTATACATGGTCGTAGCTGCAATTCACCTATGACAAATGACCAGATCTATGCGGCGCTTGCGGACGCTATGGGTCAGGAGGCTGATGACATGAAGGCATGTTATAGCTCAGGTGGCATTCATTTCGGTGCCCTCAATGCTCGGTTGGAAGTTTTGTTTGATGCGCCAGTCAGGAACGAGAGTCACATTGCCACTCTGTATCTCCTTTTGCTTCTGGGCTCGACTGTCTTGGTGGACAGGTCGACAAAGGGTGTCAAGGTCCAGTACGCGGCGCTTGTTCTCAACCATGATCGTACAGGGGACATTGCATGGGGAGCCGGCATACTTGTGTTAGTGTATCGCAATTTAGGGTCTGCATCTAGAGTCGAGACGGCAACCATTGGTTCATGTGGGATTCTTCTGAGGGTAAGATCTTGTCGTTAACGTCTTGGTGAATAACTCTTAACTATTCACGTAGTTTTACTAATAATCTGTAATTGTTTATATGTAGTGCTGGATCTGGGCATACTTTCCTCATTTTCGTGATCACTTTGTCACGAACCCTGCATTCGCCCATGGAGATGCTGCTGTAGGATTGTATACACCACTTAGCTCGGATACTGGGCGTTTGGTTGCCATCCGTCGCATGCTCGACAGCATGAGATATGAGCAGGTTTGGATTTAATTTCTTATATTTTTTATTTCATTACCGCAATACGTGTCTAATTTGGCTTGTTATTTGTTTCAGGTTAACTGGCAGCCATGGAGAGATTTGGACTTCAACTCACCAGAGGTTTCTCCTACGAGATTTGAGGGCGTATTGAGCATCTGGAAATTTCATGAGGCCTACAACCCTAGGAGAGTCCTGCGGCAGTTTGGGCGGGCTCAGCCCGTTCCCGACCCACCCATTCAGCCGTTGTCATTTCATCGGCCCATGGGTTGCACGAGGTATGACGTCGTTTATGCACCTGAGCTTCTTCTTGCATGGGACGCAGAGCCGAGGCCTCTGATCGATCTGGATGGGCTGGTTGCAGAGCCAGCATGGAAGATGTCTGATGACTATATGGATTGGCTGGACGAGTTCTCACATCCCGTCGTCGATCCATCCTCTGAGAGACATGATCGCCCGCCTCGCTATGGATATACCCCGGTGCCTATCGATGCATTAGCGGTATGTAAAATTTTATAAAGTTTGTACAAAACTTAGCTTTAGACCTTAACTAACGATTAAATTTACGTTTTGTTTGCAGCGTTGTCAGATCCTTCAAGCCATGATGCACTCTTTTCTAGACACCCCTATCTCGAATCGACCTTGGGCCACTGAAGATGTGATTCGTGGTTGGCTTGCAATCTTAGAGGCACCTCAGGCACCTTTGGCACCATCTCCCCCACGTGCATCGCGGATGCCACCACCACCACCACCTCCTGTTTTCCGAGATTCTGTTCATGAGAGTGGCCAGGGGAGTGGATGCGGCACTCAAGAGGATGCGCACCAAGATTATATGACTCAGGGTGATGTGCCTCGGGAAGATGCTCCGCCTTATACTCAGGAGACTCAGGATTAGACGCTTGACGTCTGTTTTTGTTTGATGGATGTTTTATGTATGATTGATGTTTTATGTATGCCTTTTTCTTGTGTGATGGTTTTAAATTTTATGTTTTGCTTGTTTGAATATTCAAAACGACTCCGAACAATAATGCAAATACAAATCTGAACAACAAGACGTGAAAAACTATATTGATTTGAAAACGAAATACAAATTTCAACAACAACACTACACAAAGAGATGGTGAGGAAGACCAACCTATGAAGATCCCCAAACCGATGATTGGTTTCGATGTTCGGAGTCGGCAATATGTACCAACTAATAACCAGTTTCCAAACTCTTATTAGTTCGTACATTTTGCTAAATCCGAACATCGAAACCAATATCGGTTGGGGATCTTTATAGGTTGTCCCTCCTCAACTTCTCTTTGTCCAGTGCTATGCTTGTTTACTAACGATTACAACAACCACTTAACTAACAATTACAACAACGAACTAACGATTAAAACAACCACTTAACTAACGATTGGAAGCCAGGGTAGCCTTAAGATCGGCGTTTTCCTCCTCCAACGTACGTATCTTCGAGAATAGATCTCTTATTGCAGCTAAGGAGTAACAAGGGTGTGGTGGATCGATCCACTCGCGGAATTCACAAATGTAACCACCAGTACCAGCGCATGTCCAGAACCTTCGAGCGAGGTTTCTTCGAGATTCTGAACTCCTCATTACCGCTGGTCGATCACATTTACAATAAAAAAGGGCAGCGTTGCTTGATGATGAACTGTGCGACATAGCGAGTGTTAAGAGACAAATGGTGAGATTGGTGAGGTTAAGAGAGAGATGGTGAGATTGGTGAATTGAGGTGAGTGCAACCCCCCTTTTATAGCTTCGGTTTTTCTGTTGAAATATGACCGTTGCGTGCGCAGATGTTATGCGCACGCAACGGTCATATTTTAACGGTCTTCAACCGTGCGCAGATCTAATGCGCACATAATACGGTCATATTTTAACGGTCTTCAACCGTGCGCAGATCTAATGCGCACATAATCATGTGCGCAGATCTAATGCGCATATAATGGGCCGCCAAATACCTTCCAGCCCGTTGAGCCCAACTCAAGCTGGCCGAGCCCGTCATTTCCGCATCCTTGTATTTATAACAGCAAACCCTAATTCTTCTCTCCCTCTTCACTCAGCCACATCTAAACCTAAATTGATCATTGTTTTGAACAACTGCGTAGCTTTTGAGTGCTTCGTCCTCTGCTAATATCACCATCTCAAAAGCAATGTAGTTGTTGAAACAATGATTTTGTTTTGGGTTAACTGCAGATCAGAGTTCATAATTAGAACTACTCCTTCATTTTCTGTTTAGAGAGTGCTGATGAGGATTAAATAATGGCACGAGTAGCAGCAATTCAATCGTGCGCACCCAACGGTCATATTTTAACGGTCTAGTGAAGGTTTACAAAGGAGGTGTTACTCGAAGAGCTCGAGTTTTCGACTCGAACTTACCGACAAGGTTAAATAGCTATAATATGCATTGAAAACAAGTTTCATTGCATTCCGACGTCGTTTGGGCATCGAACCGCCTATTCTCGACCTTAACAGGCCATCAGGACCGATAAGGCGTTTTTGCGTTTTCGCGTATTTTCGATCAACTTTTTGTGAAGGGGAGACCTTATACACTCTTTATATGCCTAATAACACATAATTGTATAAGTTTTAAAAACATAATCCACATCGATGTGCTAGACCCTTCATATCTCAACTACTTTGACTATTTCGAAGAATGAAAGACTAGTGAAGGTTTACAAAGGAGGTGTTACTTGAAGAGCTCGAGTTTTCGACTCGAACTTACCGACAAGGTTAAATAGTTATAATATGCATTGAAAACAAGTTTCATTGCATTCCGACGTCGTTTGGGCATCGAACCGCCTATTCTCGACCTTAACAGGCCATCAGGACCGATAAGGCGTTTTTGCGTTTTCGCGTATTTTCGATCAACTTTTTGTGAAGGGGAGACCTTATACACTCTTTATATGCCTAATAACACATAATTGTATAAGTTTTAAAAACATAATCCACATCGATGTGCTAGACCCTTCATATCTCAACTACTTCGATTATTTCGAAGAATGAAAGACTAGTGAAGGTTTACAAAGGAGGTGTTACTCGAAGAGCTCGAGTTTTCGACTCGAACTTACCGACAAGGTTAAATAGCTATAATATGCATTGAAAACAAGTTTCATTGCATTCCGACGTCGTTTGGGCATCGAACCGCCTATTCTCGACCTTAACAGGCCATCAGGACCGATAAGGCGTTTTTGCGTTTTCGCGTATTTTCGATCAACTTTTTGTGAAGGGGAGACCGTATACACTCTTTATATGCCTAATAACACTATTTTGTATAAGCTTTTCAAACATAATCCACATCGATGTGCTAGACCCTTCATATCGCAACTATTTCGAAGAATGAAGAGTATAGTGCGCAGTGGTAGAACGCACAGAAATTTCAGCCATGCGCTAAGGTAAAGCGCACCTATTCTGTAACTTTTTGAATCTGTAACTTTTGGTGCGCAGGTGTAACGCGCACAGAAAATTACCGTTAAAAATTTGTGCGCAGCTACATAGCGCACTTTTAGTTACCGTTATTTTGAATCGGTAACTCCTTGTGCGCAGAAGCAACGCGCACCATATACATAAATTCCTATAAAACCAACGGTTTGAAGGTGGTGATTTCTTCATCCATCTCAACTAGTTCATCCATCTCAACTAGAGCAAAAATCGAAGTTTACCTACTAACCGGTAAATTTTTCTTTTGTTCATTTTTGTACATGCTTTGTTTTTTGTATATGCTTTCATGTTTATAACTAAAGTTTTATTATTTACTTATTTCGAAGAACATAACTACGAATATGGCATCATCATCATCCCCAAGACGTGTGAAGCCTGACCCTCCACAGATAATGTGTACTGGTACAAAAAGGTGTCGCCAAATGTGTAATGTTTACGTTAACAATGACGAAGACATGCCTGACCAGTATGGACGAAGGCATTATGCATGCAATTGTTTCTTCGGAATCAGGTTTATTGATCCAGAGCATACCCCTACTGCTTTACGTGCTATCACGAAATTAATCATCAAGAAAAAGAAGAGTGACAATAGAGTGAAGGTCCTGATGGAAAGGTTTAAGATTAAAGAAAAAGAATTGCGGTTGATGGTTTGTAGTATCGTCTATGCTTCCGACTGCTCTTCCTCTTCTGCCGACGACGCCTAAATCGTAGACATCTAATGTTATGAGCATTGTGTACTTTCATTACGTACTTTCATTATGTACTTTCATTATGTATTTTCATTGTCGCTTCTTTGTCTCTCGAACGTGTTAAGAAATTCCAATGCAATCTGATCCATTCAATGTTATATAAAGCACAATATACATAAATTCCTATAAAACCAACGGTTTGAAGGTGGTGATTTCTTCATCCATCTCAACTAGTTCATGCATCTCAACTACAGCAAAAATCGAAGTTTCCCAACTAGTTCATGCATTCTCTTCCATCTGCTCTTGTTGATTTGACTGCACACATCATAACAGCAGATGGAAGAGAATGGTCTATGATGTGCAATATTGGAACTGGGCCATTGTACCGAGTGAACATGATGTGTGCAGTCAAATCAACAAGAACAAGAAAAAAAGTGAAAAGGATCGATGATTGATGTGTGCAGTTTTTGCCGACAAGACTTGCTTTTTATTCAAGGAAATAAATTAAGAAATCCAATATGCATGGTGTACTATTGCACTGTCACTCTATTAATCGAGTAAGTTGATCGAGTAATTTCCTGTATTACGGAGTAGACAGGAAATGTGGTGGACAACAATACTTAATTTTGTAGTGTCAATGTCAATATCTATCAGAATTTGCCTTATTAATCCTCAACTACCACCATTTAATATTTAATAGTGTTAGACATGCATCCATAGTTTAAATTCATCCTCCAGAAACTCACAAGCTCTTCATGTTCACTCCAGCTTTGAGGTTAGAGTTTTCTACCTCTTTCTTTCATCTCATCGACTCCTATTTTCTCATATTGCTTAGTCATACTTGCCTTTTTTTACTTTACTGAAATATGTGTTCCATTGCCTTTTTTACTTTACTAAAATAACAATGCAATCTGATCCATTCATTGTTATATAAAGCACAATTACACTACTACCAAAATAACAAATACGAAACATTAAAAACCAAGGAATTACAAACTAAGAAATTCCAATGCGTCTTCTAATTATTACATGACAATCTCACTCAGTCAGATATGTGAACGGGTTCGGTCCCTCCTTTATACATGAATGGATCTGGTGCCCGGCCATTTGAAATGCGGTACTCTCGATACATCCTCAAATTGTCCCCAAATGTTTCTTCCCACCATTGAATGTTTGGATCTACGTGTTTCTTCCACGAACCGGGAGTATGCGGTAGTGGCGAACCAACCATCAACGCCACCTATATAAACACAATCGACTTAAGACATTAAACAAAAAACTATGATTACACAAGTATCAAGTACAATTGTCTACTTTACCGGTATGAAGTGGTCACGGTTGCCTACGTGTGCCATGCCGAAAATCTGTCGTGGAGGATCAGCGTTTTCTGTTCTACACCTTAGCGGTAAGCAAAAGGTCGGAGCATCCCAACACAATAACACGAGACCAACTTGGTATAGGTGGCAAACACTAAGCCCATCAGTGGAAAGTGCAACCAGTACAGTTCTGAACAAGGGCTTCTGCAATGGTTAACTTGGAGAATAAGATCCTCCCAAGTACCCGGACGAAGACGACGACGAATAGGCTCGTACAATTCTCGGTTCTGAAGCAGCTCCGTTACCAGCTCACGCCGAATGTTTCCGTACTCTTGTTCTTTTCTTCCCAGAAGTAAGGCCATCGACCTATAACCACAATGTCCGTCAGAACGTACCTGTCTAACATCTCTGATGTATGGAAGCCAAAAATCATCCAAATTGTCAATGCCGAAGTCAACCCCCCTATGAATGAGAGGAACACCAAGTTCTTCAGGGCACTGATCGAAGTCAGTGTAGTTTGATCCTTCAGGCTGTGATAGGTCGGGCATGGGTTGAGAATGCAACTCCTCGGCCTCAATGACCACGGGAAGTGATGTCGTTGTTTGCTCTCTAGGACGACCTGGTCGTTTTGCTCCTGTATTGTTTGCCTTCTTCTTTCCTTTTGATTTCTGCTTTGCCTCCTCCTTCTCATACTTCTTCAGCTCTTCTTGTTTGTGCTCAAAATAACTCTTCTCTCTCGATTCCTCCTTGTCATTTTCACTGTCATCCTCCTCCTTTTTAGGACGACCTGGCCGTCTTGCTCCTGTACTCTTCTTTCCTTTTGATTTCTGCTTTGCCTCCTCCATCTCATACTGCTCCATATCTTCTTGTTTTATGTCATCCTCCTTGTCATTTTCACTGTCAACCTCCTCCTTATCCTTGTTCTTTGCACCCTTTGGCCTGCCTTTTCTTCTCACATTTGTCGGTTCTTTCAAGGTAGTTAGTTCAGGATGCTCCAAGTCCTGATACAACTCACCTAGCTGGTATGCCGTGCTTTTCTTCAAGGTTCCAAGTTCCAACTTGGTGAACATTTCATGGAGTCGCAACTCTATAATGTTCATTCGGACCTTCAGATTTGGGTCGTCTTCTGTTTCAGGAGTGTCATCCCAATGCAAATCCCTCCAGAACGGGTGAATGTCATCCTCAATCAGGGGTGTGTTTGAAATGATAGCGTGTGCAATTTGATGGACGCACGGCAACCCAAGACAGTTCCTCACCCAATGGTCGGTGCATTGTTCAGGAAATTTCCCCGTCAACATGATCTCATAAGTAGCCAACAAATGATCAAAACACCTGTCTGACACTTTGTAGAATAGTCGGGAAAAAATAGCCCTTCCAAGCGGATGCATGTTTGGATCATCAAAATCAGTTGGTCGTTTGGAGAGAGACATGTTCATGCTCGCCCTAATTGAATCAATCTGAAGGAGCACTGAATGATGGATCCGTACGATCACTCTGTTAAAGCCCCCTCTGCTGGAACCAATAATATCTTTCAAAACCTTGTGCATCCCTTCAACTCTAAAAAACAGTTAAGTTGGTAAGTTAAGAAAGTACGCCGTTATGATATAATCGTCTTTAACTAAAAAATATCAATATTTACCTGTTTGAAGTCCTCGTAAGGAAATGAAGCTTATGATCTGTCCAAGCCCTCACTATACTTGTCTTGTGAGGATTAAGCCATGTTCTCTCGACGTATCCCACAAGGCCGCTCTTCCAAGATCTCTTCAACTATTCGAGCCGCAGTTCATAGGTCTCTTCAGTAGCTGAGCAAAATAGTCTCCAACATTGTCCTACAAAGGCTTCCACTTTAATTTGTCTCTTTAGGATGGTCGAAGCATGTGCCTCAATGTTGTGTTTGATATGCACCCAACACAACAGATGTTGAACTTCGCTCCCGAAAACAGTCTTTATCCCTTTTATCAGCGCGTCTTCGCAATCTGTCATTATAGCCGTTGGCATCACTCCCAAATCTATGAATAATGACTTCAATTGAATCATTATCCATGTGTAATGATAAATCCTTTCCGCTTTAGTGAATGCATACGCGATGTTGAACGTCTTGTGTGTACTGGTGAATCCAACGATCTCTACGAGCGGCATTTCATATCTATTGAAACATTAACATATATCACTACAGAACATATATCATTATCCGAACTAAATATCGACCAAGGTATTGTAGAGACTTACTTGTTTGTCTTGTACGTCGCATCGATAATTACCACGTACGGGTACTTCTTCAACAAACGCAACGACTCTTGGTTAGCAAAGAATAATATTGCAACCTCTCCGTTTGTCGTGTCTCTATGTGGGTGAACTACGTAGTCGTGGTCTCGCAAAAACTTAAGCGACCACTGTGTCACGTTTAGCTCTCCGCGATCTTCGTAATTCACCTTTTGCAAAAAGTTTGCAACTTGTCTCCTTGAAGTAACATTACCAGGGTACTTCTCCCTCAATTTAGAGATAATTTCTTTTGGCGTCTTGCGTCCAGTTCCATCTCCCCACCGCCTAGCACAAAGCTCTTGCTCCTCCGTCATTCGACCCATGAATGCATTCCCATGAAAACTAGCAAGTAGCACATGGTTATGCCGACCTTCTATCACACCTAAAATCCATTTTTCTCCTGCGACCCCGGGAATGTTTTTCTTTCGCACTGCCAGTAGCTGAAATCTACACTCACACTTCTTCGACTTCGACTTTCTAAGCCTAGGAACAGGCAACTCTGGATTCTCTTTGTTCACCTTTGGCCTCCCAGATCTTGGTTTTCCAAATCTATCGCACACAATACTTATTTGGTACGGACTTGAATTACGCGTTACCAAAGCTATCACTAACTCCTTTCCTCTATCTCTCGCCCACTCGTACAATTCTTGCGGAGTATCCCAATATTGTGCGGTTCTAAAATAATCCGAATAATCTTTCCCCTATACTTAATTGTAGAGCGACAATTACACTACTACCAAAATAACAAGGCAAAATACGAATCATTACTTTAAACTAATTAGGCTATCATATGAAACTAATTAGGCTATCATATGAAACTAATTAGGCTAGCATATGAAACTAATTAGGCCATCATATGAAACTAATTAGGCTAGCATAAGAAACTAATTAGGCTAGCATAAGAAACTAATTAGGCTAGCATAAGAAACTAATTAGGCTAGCATATGAAACTAATTACGCTAGCATATGAAACTAATTTGAAACTAATTACGCTACCATATGTTTCAAATTATAACATATTATACTAACCACAAATTCACCACTCGGATCCCAGTCGCCGAACTCTTCGTCTTCTAAGAAACCATCCAACCATTCGTCGTCGTTCGGGTCGTCTTCCTCTTCTTGTGATCCGCTATCCCAATCGTGTGCTTCATCACTATCTTCACAACTTTGATTAATCAACTCTAACATACGAGAGTTTTGATTACGACGAGACATTTTGAATGAATTTGTTGGAAAACGAAGAGGTTTTGAATGAATTTGTTGGAAATGAAGAGATTATGGCTTTATATAGGCACATTTATGACCGTTGTGGTCCAAATGAAACTGTAAAGACCCGTGCTCTAACCATCCGCGCACAAACCCAAACCCTAAAACACCTGTGCGCAGAACCTAAGCGCACAGTTTTACATTTAACGGCTACTTTTTTCAAAAATTTCAACGGCTACTATGTTTGAACAGTGCGCAGAAACAGGGCGCACAGATTCTCAACCTGTGCGCAGTAGTTAGGCGCACAAGGTGTTACAGACTCTGAAAATTTACGAAAAGTACCCGTAATACCCCGTAAAACACGTATGCGCATAAGAATTGCGCACAGATGCGTGCGCATAAGTTGCGCGCACAGAATCGCGTGCATATATGCCTCGATTCGCGTGCATATAGCCATTGCCTTAATAATAAAGTCTTCATGGAATGCAGTCAATTTTCGGTTACTCCTGGCAAGATGTCGTTGTGATTCATCAACCATATAATGTGTATGACGCTCCTCAAAAATCTTAACAGAATAGCCATCATGACTAAGATAGCGAAGTGCTAATTTAGCAACACAACCACATCTATCTGAACTCCTCTTCCTTTTTGATGAAGTGGAGTCATCTGCAGTATTTCCATCTACTTTCATATATCCCTGCCTACTGCAACAAAGATACTTCCAAATTGGAACTTTGTTCACATCTTTAGTGCTAGTCCCTGACATGATACGTACACTAAAGCCTGCCCTGATGGCATATTTTTTATAGAATTCAATACCATCTTCAATTGAAGCGAACACTTGACCAACATATGGCTTGTAAGAATCTTCACATAATGGTAAAAAGTATTTCGTATTTCCAGGAGAAATAGAAACTACACCATTGGCATTGGATTGATCAACACCTAGAAAAATGTTAATCAGATATTAAACATATGTTCATCAAACTACTTATCAATGTTCATCAAACTACTTATCAATGTTCATCACAAATCCTGAAAATGTTCATTACACATTAAAATGTTGTGAATGATCATCACATCTAGAACAAAGTTCATCAAATCAGTATTAAAAGTTCATTAAGACTGCATTCAACGTTCATCACATGTTTTATAAAAGTTCATCACAAATACTGTCTATGTTCATTATATGTCCAATAGAATGTTCATCACTTCTATTACTGTTGTTCATCAAATCCGTTATAAATGTTCATCAAATCCGATATAAATGTTCATCACAATTCTTCTAAATGTTCATCACATCACTAAAGATTCATCTTCAGTTTTTAAAATGTCCAATATATGTTCACTAACAGTCTTATTAACGTTCATCATATGTCTTGTACATGTTCATTAATAACCTCGGAAGTATGATATTAAGCTTTTTCAAAGCTTAAACATAATCAACAATAGTTCATCGATGATGTTGATCAAATTTGAGATAAAAACTGCTTCATTATACACGAATCATCGTAATACTTCAACAAATAAGCTCAAATTGGAGAGAAACAGGGGGATGAACTGGTGAAACAAAGAAAATAGAAGCAAAACCTAGATCCATAGGTAGAATGAAGGAGAAACAAGCTAACGAATGATAATCGATGTGTTGGATTAGCGAACAGAGCAATCAAGAGAACAAGAACACCTGAATACAAAAAATCAACAAAATCATCTCACGCAAAAACAAAGGATATAGAAACGTAAACAAGATGAGGAAAACAAAATAAAATACGAATGCGAGAAGAAGAAGAAGGAATTACGCAGCAGAGAAGAGAAGGCAAGATCCAAGAAGTTTTGTTGAAAAAACTTGGGGGAAAAGAAAACGAAGGCGAGAAGAAGAAGAAGGAAATTTACGAGATCTGTTGAACGCGCTGGTACACGCGCCCAAAAGTGAATTATCCACATCCGTCCGATCTGGCGAAATCAAACGGCCCATAATCATTCTCATTTATTACTGTAGCAACTATTATCACCGGACACTTTTCCATAATTAAACACCAAATTCTTAACATTAATTTTAAATTTGTAGAATCTTAACTGATTCATTTCTAACTAATCCACCCTAAAATCATCCCTTAGTAGCTCAAAGAAATCAGGAATAATCAGTTAAGTTAGGGAGAGAGCTCAACATTAAAAATTCAAAACTCTAGAGTTAATATTAGAACTTTTCCCCTTTTTTAAATTTTTTATCTATTAAATTATACTATATAATATAGAATATTTTAGGGATGTCAAATTAATTTTGGATTCACAAGTATTATATGTTCATTTATTTCTTAATTTCTTCACTAATTATATTAACAATTTAATTTCATTAACCAACATATCTTAAAAGAATCAATATATAGTTTTGAGATTTTTTTTAAGACTTTCAATTTGAATAACTCATCTTAACAAAACATTATATCAAATTACAATGATACAAAATTGTGTAAGAAATTAGAATGCTAGCTTTATTCTAAATGTTTTTAGAAGATTATATAGTACATTTTAACTACATTGAGTCATTAACCCTCTTACATTCATCCTATGTTCATATATATAAGATATGTATCATTTTGACATTTATTTTTTCATTTACCCTCTAAAATTAAATTATAAAATATTTTATAAACACACTCAAAGTTGACGCAGAAAAAATAATCGAAGATTACATCTTAAGTGTAGAAGATAATACAGATTTTATAAACACACTTTATGGTGTTTTCCTTTGAGAAATTTGTATATTATGTTGAAATGACATGGTTAATTTGTTATTTGTTATATGAAGTATATTATCGGAACTTTATAAAAAATTATTTAGCGTAACGAGGGCAAGTTGCACGGGGTCGGGGAGTAGAAAATAGCCTGTCTCTCAACCCAACGCATGAATGCACTCCCTCGACGCCGACTTGACGAGTCGGAAGAACGCCCGATTCCACTGACCTGAAGAACGCAACCCTAAATGGAATCCCGCCTATACCCTACTCCTCTTGACTCTAATATGAAGATTTCGACCCGACAACGATCAAACATAGGTTAGAAAATTTGTTATTGAATTTTGGGATTTGCTTGTTGATTGAAGCTTTGATCTTCATTTCATGATGGATTGATATTTTAGTTTGTACCCTAGACATACATTTAATATCAATTGCAAACTTTTTATTGATGTTCTACCTAGTTCCTTTTCAATTTGATGATGTATTGATTTTAGTTTCTGTTATCAGGCGAAGATAATTCGCTCTGTGAATGAAGAAAGGCTAATATATATTTTGGACTAAAGTTGAATTATTTCTTCTAAATCAACCATTATTACAGCTGGGTAGTGATCTCACAAGGAACTTTGTTTCCTCAAATTTAGCTTGTCAAAAGATCTGGTTTTCTCACAAAATTATTTGAAATATCTTAGGCTTGTCAGCAGTTGCTTCATGTCGATTTTTGTGGCCTTTATTTTAATCTTTTTATATCAGTTGCTACTTACTAGCTCAAACCATGTTCAGAGAAAATATTTGTAAAGCATGAGTATTCCTTCTATGAATTATATGATGTTACAGGAGTATCTGTCTTTGTATGCCTGTTTCATTGACCTGTTTATCTCTCTTTGTCTCTTAACCCTATGCATTTCTGGAATAGTCCTGCTTATTGCCTATTTTCTGCTTCTTTGGTGAATGCTTCATGGGCTATGCATTCTGTTTCGTAGCTTCAGATATTGCTTCTCACTTTTCATTCTCAGGTATGAATACCCATCACAGCTCTTCAGTTCCACAGTTGTTGCCTTTAAAGTACTATGTCCCACGAGAAACGGTGCGCCGAATCATCAAAGAACACACAAAATCTCTTTACAAAAAGCTTGCGCAAATTAAAGAATTTAACAAAATGAAGAAGAATACGTATCTGACCATGGCTGAACGTGACTTCCTTGGCTCTGGGACTTGTGTTTTAAATCAGATCAAAGGGCTTGTGAATCTTGCAACCAGATTAAAGTCAACCAAAAACCATCCTCTCATCTTGGTGAACGAACGAATCCAAAAACTGTACAAAAAACAAGCCTCAATTGCAATAGCCGAAGAACATCTTAGCCTAGGCAAATCCCTCCATACGAAGTATCGAAATGTCCTCTGCTTCAAGTCGGTGTTCACGCATGAGATGGACATGCTCAAGAATATTATAAGGGAAATCTCGTTGCTTCAATTTCCTTTGACTCGTGACAACCTAGGTAAAGATGTTGAAGAATATCAATCTGCTCCTCTGATGTCTGAACTTAGCAGGAAGCTTGGCATAATGTCTTTTGATGACTCACTGAAGATGAGGAGTTTACAAAAGGGTAAATCCTCAATGAAATCCAGTTGGAGGGCGCTTGCCACAATTTTTTTTGACTCTACTAGAGATATCGCAGATAAATCCACAAGAAAATCCATTGGGGAGAGGTGCAAAGCAATTAGGAATCTGGTATTTTTCTACAAACTTACATGAAGTTACATTTGACCCTTCTTTTCCACTTTAATCTTTTGTATGCTTTATTGTTGATACCTGCCCTTCTTTTTCTATTCTATTTTTTGTGTAAGTCTGCTTCCCCTTATTCCTGGTTTTGATTTTGTTTGAATATATTATTCAGCAATTCAGGCCAAACACGAACGGAAATGTGACAAGAGGATTCAAGCAAAGCGTGAGTGTAAATGAGACAAGGGAAGTTATTGACAGGGTGGAAGCAAAGCATAGGTATCTTTGTATGAATACTGGCTTAAAGATATTCTGTCTGGATCTGAAGCAGAGCACTAATCAGACCTTAAAAAATGCCCATGATGCACCTTTGATTCCCATGATAGCCATATTAGATTTGGTGAAGGAGAATCTTCCGGCCTACCCTTGTTTGTTTAAATGGGGGTCAAATGCATACATTACTGGTGGGATGCCAGAGAAAAGATTAAAAACATCAGAGAAAGTCTTCCCACAGGGTTTGCCATGGTGTCCCTCTCTGACCTATGGCATGTGTCTGGATGTTGACGTGGGTATTGTCTCTTTCTGCGAGTCAAACTTGTTGAAACTGAAGAAGGCTAAGTTCTGGCCTATAGTGGAAAAGATTAATGGTCAAATACACGTGATTGACTCGGCTCCGGCTTATAAAAACCCTGTAGAGACTGATTGGTTATTTTCCCACGAGGTCTTCAACAGTGATAACGGGAATCACTGGAGCTGGGCGGAAGAAATCCCAACTATATTACCAACAAAGGCTATTTATTTAAATTACATAAATTCTTATTTGGTTCTGGAGAAGCGCATCTATGCACTTGGTAATAGAGCTCCTCTGTTGTTTGACTCGGACACTAAGAAATGGGAAACATATCCAGCTGGAAATATTTATACAGGGTTAAAGGATCTGCACGGGTACAAAAACGTGTGGCAAATTCTCAGTGACGGTCACGCAAGGTGCGTCGGAACATTCCAGTACGGAAGAGGAGGAGACAACCCCCCGTTGTATGTGCTCATTGCACTACTGTGTCCTTTTGACAGCGATAGTGATCCTATGTATGCAGCTGCGTGCCTTGTGACCTCCACGGGGCTGATTGTTTGCATACAACGCCTGTGCAGTTTCTTCAAGGGACCCGTCTGGCCTTGGGACATGGGTAAGGCTACAATTATACAAGTTGATGATGATATGTTGTGCAGCGTTGTTAACGCAAACCCATGCGAAGTAGATAGTGGTACGGAATTTCTTTTCATCAATACTTTCCATGTGGAGATGCTCACTGGATCGGTAACGCAGACCCATGTTAGTGACGAGGCCTCTTGGCCTATCGAGCAAGAGTTCGTGCTACTTCACACAAAAGACCGCCACATTTTTAGATTAGGTACTGAGTTAGAATGGGGACTTAATGAATGTATGTGGGCAGGTATCCAGGCTTACTTCTTGTAGTTAGATGCTTTGTTGTGACTTCAAGGTACACTTGCATCTATCTTGTTCAGAATTTCTTTTCTTATTAAACCTTGTGACTACTAGTCTCTGTTCAAATTTTTGCTTGAAACTTCACCTGTGCTTGAGACGATGATCTTCGTTAGTGATTACTGAAATGTGACAACTGAATTATGGAGGTTCAGCAAAGCTTCTCCAAATGCCAAGTTTTCTATCAGATATGTCTCATGGATCAACAACTTCTTATTCACCTCCTGTCTTTTGAAACCTATCTGGAAATGGTACTACTTCAATACTTTGCAGTTGATAATCTTGTTCTGTATTGTTTGGTTGCATCATTTCTTTATGCGTTTTCATTAACTTTGCCTCCTATATTATTGCATACATTGAGTAAATTTTGAAGTAATTACCTAGAGTCTGACTCTAAATTATGAAATTAATTGTCGTCGGTAATACTATAGAGAGTTCTTCTAGCTGCTGAAAGTGCTAGCATTGTTGATCTGTTGAGAGTTCTTTGACTTGGAAAAAGATCTGATGTGTAGTTAGGTGTTTAGACTACTACATTGAGATCCATAGCCTTGTGTATAAAATACCGTGCATATGAATCAACCTAGGAATCTCTAATCTTATATGTTTACAAAAAAAACTGAGTAAACATAAATTAAAGCTGCATAGATACATACAGTAAAACTGAGTAATCTCTAATTTTATAAAGCGTCACCTGTCGGCCTGAGTCTCTGACAACTACGACTCCATGGTGGTGAACAACATATTGAAGACGATCAAATCCAACTTGAGACACTTTCTGCGCCATCAAGTCATGCATTTTACTTTACATTATCAGATTTTCTTTCTGCCTCTTGAAAAAGAGGCTCCATTAACAGAAGATCCATCAAATATGCATGCCCTGCAGCCTCAACAATTTCAACAGGTTTTTTGGTGGTCGTAGCTCAGTTTTATCCCAGGCCCAATGGAATTAACCATCACTTAGCAGCAGTTTCTCTGATTCTTGTTACACTCCCATTTTAACGGATTATCGAAAGTAGAATATAAATTAAGGCAAAAGCTTGCTGAATTTACTGTTAAGGAAAGCAACAATCCCTTATTGAATATGAACTGGTCAGTGTTGGTGAGGAGTGATTCTCAGATGTTGCTATGAATCTAGTCATTGAACATTTAGTTGTCCTCCTTTTTTTAGCTTGCATGAATTCTAGTCTACAGCTTGCTGCACTTTTGAACACTTATCTGATCTTGGCATTGTCGGCTTGTGCGGCAGCACCATCCTTTGGCTATTGGGAACTTAACCTTACTAGTTGCATCAGATACTGTTTTCTCCCTGTAGCTTATGCTGAAAAAAATAGAGCATTTTATCGTCTTTGCAGTGTAATTTTGAAGAGCTCTCTTTTCCAAAACCTTGGAGTAATGTTTTTGGAAAACAGTGAACATATTTCATAATGTTATGGATCTTATCAGGATGACTAGCTCAATTTGGATTTCTATAGATAGAAAGATTCCATCAGCTTATGTGTTTCAATTCTTGGTCTATTGGTTTAGGGTCTTGCTTAATTCTGTACTTCCTGGCTGTCATTTTACTAATATCATTGCCTTCAGTAAAATTATCAACCAGCGTGGCCTGTGTCGATATTTGATTGCATTAAAACAAAGAAGGTAACAGCACAACTAAGAAGTCTCATCCTTGTCAGATGCATTACAGAGAAGCATTCAACATTTCCTACAAAAAACAAGCTTGCAGACCCATCCAGTGACTTAAATCATCAAGTTCTTGAAACTCATCACTAAGTTTTGTATACACACATTTGTCTATTGCATCAAGCCGCACAAAGTCTTGTACAACAGGCCACGCCTCCTCTCCTCTCTCCAACACTTTTTCGACCTGGGAAGCAGCATGAGAATGTAATCTGAAAGTAGTGACAAACACATAATCCCTATGAAAAAGAACATCTGAATGCTCCCATGCAGTTTCAATAACAATGGAGCACATTCCACCATCGTCACCAACATCAATCAATTTCGCCACTTTTATGTCACATGGCCACACGGGCCCCGAGAAAAAACCACGCAGCATCTGATGGCACACCACCTTCCCCTCCCAAGTCACAAGATAGGCTAAGGCCTTTGTGCCCATATCATCTTTGCTCGCGTCTCTTTCTACAGAAACGATGAGTGTAAATGCCCATGATGCACCGTCTCTTTCTACACTCAAGCAAAGCGTGAGTGTAAATGAGACAAGGGAAGTTATTGACAGGGTGGAAACAAAGCATAGGTATCTTTGTATGAATACTGGCTTAAAGATATTCTGTCTGGATCTGAAGCAGAGCACTAATCAGACCTTAAAAAATGCCCATGATGCACCTTTGATTCCCATGATAGCCATATTAGATACATACATTCTAATATCATAAGAAATAAACTTAGAAAGATTAAAGAACATACCCACTGCTAGACTTGGTGAATAGAAAAGATGCATCAGACCCAACAAAGAACATCAATGGCATTGGTAGAAGCACATACATTATAACTGCAACATAATATTCAAAGGAACTGTGCTATTAGAATCATAAACTTTTGTTAGAACTACAAAATATTACAAAAATATATATATATATAGGAGCTAAGAGCATGGATGGACTAATTTTACCTGTAAGCATTGGCCACCAATTACTGTACTATGCACACGTCTGCCAGACAACAACAAAAGCACTATATTAATTTGGTTTTTAGCTTGAAAGCCTTTTGTTAAACCATGTAAATTATAAGACAGGACTCACCAAAATTTGCATGATAATTCTAGCAAGGAAGAAATGTTAAAACACGATCTATTTCATCATTTAACCCTATTTTTTAATCTATATATATATATATTAAAACAGAGGTATTTAGAGCTCTTACATTCGTTCTGGCCTCACCAATTCTACGTGTCATCTTGTGATTAATTCTCATTTTTTAATTTTTATTTTAATATTTAAACCAAATAATTAAACACCAAATTCTTAACATTAATTTTAAATTTGTAGAATCTTAACTCATTTCTAACTAATCCACCCTAAAATCATCCCTTAGTAGCTCAAAGAAATCAGGAATGATCACTTAAGTTAGGGAGAGAGCTCAACATTAAAAATTCAAAACTCTCGACTTAATATTAGAACTTTTCCCCTTTTTGTAATTTTTTATCTATTAAATTATACTATATAATATAGAATATTTTAGGGATGTCAAATTAATTTTGGATTCACAAGTATTATATGTTCATTTATTTCTTAATTTCTTCACTAATTATATTAACAATTTAATTTCATTAACCAACATATCTTAAAAGAATCAATATATAATTTTGAGATTTTTTTTAAGACTTTCAATTTGAATAACTCATCTTAACAAAACATTATATCAAATTACAATGATACAAAATTGTGTAAGAAATTAGAATGCTGGCTTTATTCTAAATGTTTTTAGAAGATTATATAGTACATTTTAACTACATTGAGTCATTAACCCTCTTACATTCATCCTATATTCATATATATAAGATATGTATCATTTTGACATTTATTTTTTCATTTACCCTCTAAAATTAAATTATAAAATATTTTTTAAATGCTAAATAAATATAAATGAATCCAACTATTCTTAACAAAAAAAGGGAAAAAAATGAGAAAAAAGATCGAGACAAGCGAATATCAAAAGCTGATTAACAATGATAATAAAAAATGAGAAAAAAGATCGAGACAAGCGGCTGTGGAGGAGGACTTGGTTATAACAAGATTAAGCGAAGTGTTCCACTTAGCGATTATCCACAATTAGATTAACAAGTTGATCTTAGAATCCTTTTTATCCCTATGTCAAGTTCTCAAGTGATCGTTCTAATTCTTGTTCTTGAATAGTTATTAGTCCAACTAGTCCTAATAACCCTTACTCGATTATAACCTTGAAACTATCAAAGTTCAATAACAAAGTAGCAATGCATTCAGGAATAGATAGATACATGCAATATCATGGACAACTAGTCGGATACTCGACATGTACTCAACTCTCTTCTCTAATAACAATCACAACTAGTTCATGCAAATAGATTGTGCTACACAACAAGTATGATAATTGAACTAGAAGTATCAAACTCTAGCAATATGAACAAGACACAACTAACTTAGGTGATCAATCTAAAGTAGTAAATCTAGTTCATGGACAATACAAACAAGAGAGTTGAGACAATCAAAGAGTTAGACAAAGGGAAAGGATAAACTCACAACTTGTTGAATCCAAAAGCTTCAAACGCCAAGTGAAACAAAGACCTTTAGCAACTCATAAGTTTGTGAAAACTCTTCAAAAACTTAAGCAAAAACAAAGGTTTTTTTGATCAAGGATGATCATCCACAACTTAAATAGCATTCAGCTATTGTAATAGCTGAATTAAGATACTAAAAACGTATAGAAAGTTACAGAATTAAACACAAATTACTTCAAATGGCAAAGACATCAATTTGATTCTTCTGTCGAGGAACCGCACCCGCGGGTTGAGAGCCGCGGGCGCGGTTTTGGATTCTCCAGATTTTCCAGATGGCAGAGGGCCGCGGGCGCGGCTTGAGGTTTCTCGGATCCTTAGCTGAGTGGTGAATCCCGTGGGTGCGGCTTGAGACCCGCGGGTGCGGCTTTGTTGTCTGTGGCAGCAGCTACTGATTTCTTCAAGTCTTCGTCTTCAGCAACTTCTTCCTTATGCTTCCAATGCTTCGTATCATCTCGTATGTAAATCTTCTCTCGAACAGCTCCATGATACAGATTACATGGAAACAAATAACATAATCCTATACAAAACTAGCTAATAATCCATAGTTGCGGTATGTAAAACACCGCTTATCAGTCATCGTCTTCTTTCAATGTATGCATCACAACTTTAATTCCTCATACCAAACATATATTATATATTGTGGCAATTTGAGTATCAAGACCCTTTGTCATTTTTCAACATATAAAAGTGTGTACCTTTCAAAGTGGAAAAAATGCCATTAATCAAAATCTACATCAAGTTAGGGAGAGAAACCTGAAGGGTGGATTGATATACAACATAATCGTTTTTTTTATCACTCTTGTGTATACAGAAAGAAGACAGTTGCAATCAAACGTTTTAAAATGCACCCTCATTTTAAATAGACACTTCATATAACAGAGTTATGTTTATAATATACCCTTGTTAATAAAACCTAAATACAACCTCCATTTCTAATACAAACTCTTATCGATAAACATAATTGTTTATCCCGTGCTTCCCCGGACCCTAGTATGGGAAAATGTAGGATATAGCTTATAGAGTAAGTACCTTCACCCGCTTCTTTACGAGCAAGATTTGCTTTCATAAGATTCCCAGATGCTTCAGCAGCCTCGATCCCAGCAGCTCCAGTAAAGGAGTAATTGTTTCTAACTGATTGTTTGCAGCATTTGTATCCCCACTGAAAATCTTTCCACCATGATCCCCATACAAATGTATGATTAATTATGTAAACATCTTCATCATACTTACTTCTTGGTAAATCCGCTCCACAATAATAATTTAAGACAATGATTGATCTCGAATAATAACGATAAAAACGAAAGTAAAGACACGAGATTTGTTGACTCAGTTCACCATTAATGACTACATCTGGAGGCTACCAAGCCAGGACTGCTTCTTTATGAGAATATTGGCAGATAGAGTACAAACAGAATGAATCCCTTGTTAGGGTTAGAGATGTTGTATTTAAAAAGGGTAATTAGACCTTTTTTTTCCCAACAAAACCTCAAATTAAATAATACCTTTAATTATGATATTTTTTTCCTCTCATCTCCTATCGTACAAATCAGGATAATGATTTAGAAGTCGATAACGTAACTAATAATATCATGTCTTGAGTTGAGTTAGATGTCTAAAAAATATTACTCGTCACTTAACTATCCGGCCAGCACGATCATACTCCACTTGTTTTTCACTTTGACCAAGAAGAAGCTCATGTGGTATCTCTTCCTCAGTTGCTGCATTCCCAGATGGTATATTTAGACTTTGATTTGAGTTTGTCTTTATTAATCTTGAAATTCTTATACAGCAACTCAGCTTGGGATGGAGCTGCTTGCATGTGGATGTCCTGTCCTTTGTCAAATGCTTCCCAGGAATGGACATTGAGCTGCTAGAACTCCAATGCTTGTCCACTAACTCTGTTTGGATAACTGCATTGAGATACCATGGAGCAACAACAACTTACAGGCTTCTCACGACATGGAGTCCGATTTCATGATTTGAGTACAGATGCTAGAATACCAATTCCACCAGCATAGAAAACAAACAAATCGATCAACGAATCGTTCAAATCAAGCGAAATCAAATCTGGATCAACCCTAACCTTATGCCTAGACAGAAGATTATACTCCGGCTGTTCAACAACAAAACCAGCGAGATCCAACTTCTGAGCGAAATCAGATCTGGATCAACCCTAACCTTTCTCCTCGTCGTTCAACTTCTGATCATGGTAGCCACTTAATATCTATTTGTTTTTCGACGTTGTCGCCGTCGGGACTCCCTAGGGTTTGTAATTAGAGGTGAGAAAGAGGGGAATCACATTGCTAGAAGATCTAGGGTTCAGAGAGATTAGGGATCTTTGACGAGGCTTCTGCGAGAGCGAGGAGGGGATGCTCATGTGGTGGATGAGGATGACGTATTCGTTGTCGGAAGAATCTCCAACTAGAAGCTTTGCGGCGGAGTGAAGAAGGAGATGTCGCACATCCTCGCTCTTCGCGTGTGAAACAGAGAGAAAGAAGACGAGGCTACAATCGTCTTTTTGAAATTTTTTATTTCAAATTTACAAAAATGCCACCGACTGAACGCGCGCGTGCGCCGCACCGGAACATTTCTCCTTTCTAATCTGGAGCGTTGATTTCTTAATCCAAGGGCTGAGATGCGTACTCATTTCCTAATTTGTCCTCGCCCAAGCCCCCTCTATCATATGTTTGTATTGTACACTAGAAAAAGAATCACTTCCAAAGCAAAACAATGTCTTATCCAAGCGTCATTATTCATTAGTCACAAATGAACGTATGAAATAACAATTCGTCTGATTTGATTGGCAGAACCGTTCTACATTTAGAGTGGGATACTATTGACACACAATATTAGTATCTTTATATACATCTTCAATAAAAATCGAACTCGAGACCGCTAAATAGAATAGTTAAACGAACCTAATATCAGATCATTGGGCCAAGTAAGTACCGATAACTTCTTATATCATTTATGAATTGCTCATTATCAGTTTTTTTTACCTTCAGGTAGAGATGAGCAAAATTCGGGTCGACACGGTTTTTTGGACCGATCCGGGCCACATATTTCTGAAAATCCGGGTCCGATCCGGTTTTATTATTTTTTAATATAAAAATAAATATATTCTACATTCTATATAAATTATTAATATTTTTTAATAAAATTATATATTTCTATACTAATATTTTTTAATATATTTTATAAATAAATTTAAATTTGATTTTTTTAAATTTATAATTAATTTTGTAAAAAATATAAATTTCGGTCCAAATCGGACCGGACCGGACCATTTAGTCTGGATTTCGGGTCACATATTTTCAAAATTCCGGATCCAGTCCGGTCCGGGTTGGGACCGATGCTCATACCTACCAACAAGTTTATTCATGATACATCATGTTATAGTACATTAGAGTAGCTATATGATACATGTCAGTTGGTAATTAAGGAAAAGAAGCACACCACACTATCTTACATGATATATATTACATTAAGTCATCATCATTTCTATTTAGTTGATATTCTCATTTATCCCAAACGCATCATCTATGATGAAGTCAAAGACGTCTAGGTTGGGTATGGGAAAAGAGTCGTCAACAAGATGAGTTTCCACGTTCTTCCCCTTATTCTTTTGGGAAGCCTGGTATAACCCAACCAATTGTTTAGCTGTGCGACACACCTTTGCCCAGTGACCCGTCATTCCACATCTATAGCATACAGATTTGGATTTGGTAAGGTCTTATAGGACCATTCTGGACCGCTTGGTTCAGAAGAGGATGCTTCAAGAGCATGTTGCCTTGGGTAATTGCCAGGACCCTTTCTACGTCCATGTCCTTGACCACGACCTCTACCACGGCCACAGCCTCGACCACGACCACCATCGTGTCCACGATCCGCTTGATGCCTGCTACCATTACTTTGGGAGGCATAAGGACGTGTAAATACTCCATGTGTGGCGTTTGTCTCATGGTACGACATAGTATCTGTTGGCCTCATGCTGTGGTTTTTCATGAAGAGCTCATTATTCTGCTCAACAACAAGTAATACTGATATCAAATCAGAATACATTTTGAACTCTCTTTCTCTGTACTGTAGTTGCAACAACAAATTAGAGGCATGCATAATTGAAAACATTTTATTAAGCATGTCATGCTCAGTGACTAACTGACAGCACATACACAATTGAGATGTTATGCGGAATAAGAAAGAATTATAATCACTGACGGAAAGTCTTGAAACCTTAAGTTCACCCAGTCATATGTGGCTTTCGGGAGCAAGACCTTCTGTTGATGGCCATATCTTTGTCCAAGATTCTCCATAATTCTTTAAGATCTTCTACAAACACATATTCATATTTAAGGCTTTCATGAAAATGACGACGAAGAAATATAATCGCCCTAGCCTTATCTTGCGGAGAAGTATTTTCAGCATCTCTTATCGTCTCTTGGAGGCCATTTGCTTGGAGGTGCGCCAACTCTCCATTCCAGATACCTTTGGCCCGACAAGTCGAGAATATCAAACTCTCGTTTTGTAATATTTGTCATTTGATAACTACAAAAATTAACACATATGTTAATTATGTCAATTTAGCTAAGTATATTATCACATTAGTCTAAATGCTTTCTTAAGCATATATGCATGGGACAGATGAAATACTTAAAGCTTACTACATGAACAAAGTTATGTCTTATATATATGGAGTTTGTATGGGTCAAAGAATTTGAATTTTATCTATACTTGTGTATATACAAGTCAAATTCACATGTACAAGTTAATTAGTAATGATAATCTATATCTAGTCATTCTAATGAATAATGTATGAATAGTAAGAATTCACATGATGGTAAATGAAAACATCATTTTGCTTGACTTGTAAGAAGAAGTTCTTCATTTTAAAATTGTTGCGTGAAATATCATGCAAAACTAGATGAGTTTCATCACCAAGGTTCCAAGCTTATAAGTTCATCTCTTGCATGAACAAAATTTTCTTCCAATTTTTTTTTTCAAGATGAAAACTATGATCTTCAAAATTTTATGGGAAGATGATACAAATTTCTACATCTCCTATTTCTTGCATCTTTTTAATCCTTTACCATTACCACTTTATTTATTTAAATATTCACCTCTAAAATTTCATCCTTATCCATTTTTACTCTATCTTCTTCCTCTCCAATTCCGACCACCATGACTAAACTCACTACCTTCGATTGGGTTATCATCCGAATGTTTGTTTGCGGCATATTAATCCAGTTGATCGTTGTTCTAATAATTTGGAATACTCTACGAGATTTACGCTAAGTTTATTATTGAAGAACACCGCAAGAAGAAGCCCCTGATTTAGGTGTTTTAGAGAAAGATCCGACAAGAAGGTATGTAAAATCGGTTTTATTCTAGATCTCATGTAAATTAGGAGTTTATATTTTGATTTTGGATGTAAAAACCCGATTTTGTTATAATAGCCGTTCAGATCTAATAAAAACCGAGGAGTTTCTTTGAAAAATTTCTTTTGCAAAAAACGCTTTTGATTCTTGCTCTCGTATCATTGAACAACAAAAATGGTAGAACAAATCTAAGCGACTATTATGAGTTTCTGATGTAGAAGATCCTGATTTGGGCAAAGAGTATACTTTTATACGACATGATTTCCCAAACCATTTGATTATGAAGGATGAAAACGAGTATGATTTCTACTTTGAGATTTTGTCCAACTCAGATGATTTTTGAAGCTCTTGGACTGATAATGTGTTGTGAGATTCAAACTAACTAGAGAAAATATATTCTTGATTGCTTAGATGATTTTTACAATCTGATGCATGTAATTTATAATAAGATTTCGACCTTATAAGACCAAAACTCCTCACAAGAAAATAATAAGAATCCTTAATGATCTCTCCTTAAATTATTTTATACAGGCAACGTTAAGGGTTAATGTCATGGAAAACCAATAACGCTGAGAGCTAATGAACGAATTGATATCTTTTATGCATGCCTACATTATGAGCAATATCCTTCATCCCAATCCTTTATAAGCTATATTAATGGTTTTTGAACTCAAATCCACGGTATCCAAGTAGCCCAACTACATGAGCAGACAACAAAAAGTCACAGTCAGATCAAAATAAGCCCCTCCAATAACTTCCTTAAGCCACAAAGAAATATAAGTTTCCACACACGATAACTCAACATTGAACATAATCCCACCTTTTCTCTATCATACAATAAAACTGCCAAAAGCACACTCCCTGAAAGCTCACTTCTGCATTTTTTATAAACCCCTTGGCGTAGGTTACAAATTGCAGTGAGATGAGCTAACTGCAAAACCACATAAAAACCTCACAGACCAAATCAGATATCTTTCCCACCCAAAACTTTGACTGCTTGACCAAACGTTAAGGCATCATTTTATCTCTTGTGTAGGTGTAAGATAACAAACCCTTCTTTTCACTTACTGAGTATTCAAATCAAGAATGCCTACTATTTCTTAGTAAGAGTTTTGAAGGACTTTTACCTTCCTCAGCTTGCCGTTGTTGGACCCGGATAAAAAGGGACCTAAAGTCCATTAAGAAACAAGTTCAAATAGTCTTCTCTTAGACCATAGGACTACAAGAGTAGTATATATATGTGTGAGCTATACTTGGAGAAAGGGGCAGGGAGAAAAGGGTGGAGAGAAATGGGAAGAGAGGCAAAAGAGGGGAGGGGAGGGGGAGAAGACATCAGATTCCAATCGAGGGATGAGCTCCAAATTTCCCATGAGGAAATCATCTCATCTGCAATAGATGAAGGCTCTTAGTCACTATATCTCCATCTCCTTCACGTAAAACACGCTCAAGCAGCCTGAACGAGATCTCCCACTCCGATGACTTCTCGTGAAGCTCTACCACCGCTTCCCATCTCCGGTGAAGCTCGGTTAGATTCTCACGGTGGTGCGAGTTCAGCCAAGCCGGACTTCGTCGCGTCCACCTTGTTCTCGCCTCCGATCTTCCCCTTTCCCGATCCGGTCAAGGCAAGCCGGACTGCGGTGTCAATGTCGACCACCGATTGCCACATCTAGGCTCGTGAGTTCATCCCGAGCTCGGTCTAATCCTACACCTTGCTACTCATGTCGATCATGGACAGTGCTTCACCCTAGCTCGCGTCCTCGTTTCGATCTTCCTCATGGACTCACGACCTTCACATGCGCATGGCGACTACCGTTGACCTCTGGCGGTGCTTCGGCTTCGCTCGCGTCCTCACCTCGGCCTTCCTTGCGACTCAACTTAATGGCGATCCCTACCGACTCGCGAGCTTCAGACTACTCACGTCTCAACTAGCGCATTACGGTCTTGCTCGTGAGGTATCGGTTGCGCTACATCTCAGCCATAGAACCCGGCTTGAGTCTTCTCACATGCATCCGTCTTGAGCATATTCACTACGACCTTTACCGACTTCCGAATACATGATCTGTCTTCTTGCGAGGTAACTTATTTAAAGTATATAAGGTGGGTTAAGAAGATGAGGTTACAATCATACATATATATATATTGCTTGGGTTTACTGTTCACGTGAGTATGCATGAATGCTGCTTGAGTGTACCATTCCACGCGAGTATGCAGGTATATCATTGAGTGCATTATTCCACGCGAGGTATAAGTATATAATTGCGTATGATGATGTTACGAGCGTATGCAGCTCGCGAGGGTCGTTTAGTTAACAAAGGTGATTGAGTAATCTGATTTAGTTTCTCTTGTTAATATATTACAATTTCTTTGAATCTCGCTTCAGTTATGAATTAGTTATCCTTAAACCCTTAAAGTATCACTTGCCTATGCATATATCACACATATGATTACAGACTTGAGCGTCGGAGTGCCCTTCCCGGGGAGTCTCAACTCCGGGTTTGGCTTTTACAGGAACCTGGAGTTGAGACCCTTAAAGACATCAGATTCCAATCGAGGGATGAGCTCCAAATTTCCCATGAGGAAATCATCTCATCTGCAATAGATGAAGGCTCTTAGTCACTATATCTCCATCTCCTTCACGTAAAACACGCTCAAGCAGCCTGAACGAGATCTCCCACTCCGATGACTTCTCGTGAAGCTCTACCACCGCTTCCCATCTCCGGTGAAGCTCGGTTAGATTCTCACGGTGGTGCGAGTTCAGCCAAGCCGGACTTCGTCGCGTCCACCTTGTTCTCGCCTCCGATCTTCCCCTTTCCCGATCCGGTCAAGGCAAGCCGGACTGCGGTGTCAATGTCGACCACCGATTGCCACATCTAGGCTCGTGAGTTCATCCCGAGCTCGGTCTAATCCTACACCTTGCTACTCATGTCGATCATGGACAGTGCTTCACCCTAGCTCGCGTCCTCGTTTCGATCTTCCTCATGGACTCACGACCTTCACATGCGCATGGCGACTACCGTTGACCTCTGGCGGTGCTTCGGCTTCGCTCGCGTCCTCACCTCGGCCTTCCTTGCGACTCAACTTAATGGCGATCCCTACCGACTCGCGAGCTTCAGACTACTCACGTCTCAACTAGCGCATTACGGTCTTGCTCGTGAGGTATCGGTTGCGCTACATCTCAGCCATAGAACCCGGCTTGAGTCTTCTCACATGCACCCGTCTTGAGCATATTCACTACGACCTTTACCGACTTCCGAATACATGATCTGTCTTCTTGCGAGGTAACTTATTTAAAGTATATAAGGTGGGTTAAGAAGATGAGGTTACAATCATACATATATATATATATATATATATATATTGCTTGGGTTTACTGTTCACGTGAGTATGCATGAATGCTGCTTGAGTGTACCATTCCACGCGAGTATGCAGGTATATCATTGAGTGCATTATTCCACGCGAGGTATAAGTATATAATTGCGTATGATGATGTTACGAGCGTATGCAGCTCGCGAGGGTCGTTTAGTTAACAAAGGTGATTGAGTAATCTGATTTAGTTTCTCTTGTTAATATATTACAATTTCTTTGAATCTCGCTTCAGTTATGAATTAGTTATCCTTAAACCCTTAAAGTATCACTTGCCTATGCATATATCACACATATGATTACTGACTTGAGCGCCGGAGTGCCCTTCCCGGGGAGTCTCAACTCCGGGTTTGACTTTTACAGGAACCTGGAGACATTCCATTTGAAAACAAGAGAGCCTTAGAAGTTTGCGAGACCAATTGCAAGAGAGTCTTGAGAGATTCCGAAAGGAAGAAAAGACAAAGACTCAGGGATCCGGAATCCGGAGTGTTGCCGGTTTCCCTTCCGCTCGTTCCAACAAATCCGAGTTCCAACAGCCGCTTCTCTGTACGAGCATGAGCAGCGGCTGTAACAGCAGCGTCAAGCTCCCGCTCTAGAGTTTCATCTTACAACTCTTTGTTCAAGAACCGAACAACTTCTTCTCAGGGGTTTCTGATTTATTTATTTTTGGGGAGGGGGAGTGGGTGTGAATCGAAGGAGACTTCACGGAGTTAACAAAATAAGATGAGGTGAAACATCTGATCCCAATAGTTGTTCAATTCCATCGTCCTCACTTTAGAAGCTCGTCTCTCCATTTTGTATTACCAGATTTTAGTTAGAGAGAGCTGAAGAAAGGAAAGGAGGATCCTAGATCTAGACTAGGGTTTGTGTGTATCTGACTATGGTGAACGTTCAGAAAGGGTAGCGATTAAAAATGGCAAACAAATTCATTTGTGCTATTGTTAAAAATGAGAGTCAATAGTTCATGTTGTTATTGTATCTTCCTCTATACGGCTCTTTTTTATTACGTTTTTTTTTTCCTATTACGGCCTTAAGACAGATGAAGATGATTGACAAGACTCCTGATTTTTATTGCTATTCAGACTTCAATATCGGGCAGCATGTACTCCCTCCGTCCCATTATATAATTCCTGTTTTTCTAATCGGGTGTCTCGAAAAATTCTTCCTCCTTTCATTTTATGTCGTTTGTCTTATTATACCCATCACATTCAATTACCCTCTCTTTCCTCATTTTTTAAATCAAAACTCACACCAACTTACTTTTTATTTTTCTCTCTCATACATAAAAATCCACACCTTCTCACATTCCCTTTCCTTCTCACTTTTTCTTTTCATAACCTTAATTTTCCTCGATAACGACAAACATAAATTATATATCGGGACGGAGGGAGTATACGATTTATGACCTATTAAAGTTTTTTTTTTGTGAATGAGAGACGACACTCTCAGGGAATTATATAAAAATGGCTAAAGAGAAATAAAACGGGGTGTAGCCTCACCCTTATATCGTTCGTATGATCTATCAAAGTTAGAATGGCTTTGTTGTATTGCTGTTTTGAAATATTTTTAGAGATTTTTGAAGAAAACCACCCACTATTTATCGAATTTTATAGTATACCATCCGTTATATAGGTATTTATTTTAAACCACCCAAATATCTACTTCCTTCGTCCCCTAATATAAGGCTCATTTGCTTTTTCGACACTATTCACAAACCGAGAGAATCTTCTCGTTTTCTTCCAATATATAGAAATAAATATAGGCATCTGAGATCTCGTTTGATTCGTCCCAATGAGTACTTTGAGAATATTAAAAAATTATAATTTTTATCATCGTATATTTAGAGATATTGAGGTTACAAAATGTGTCTCGACAAATGGGTCAAAAGCAAATGGGAAGATCAACGGAGGGAGTATATCCTTTAACAATACCACACCCACACTGCTGTTCTGTGAAAATCCCGTAAAATCTTGTGAAAATACAAAAATACCCCTTGGATTTTAGCTAAAATTACGAAAATTACCCAGTTTCTATCCGGTTAGCTTATTTCTTTTTTATGTGTTTACTTCCAAGTTCCAACACAAAATTAACTCGGGTGATAAAAAAGAGATTCAAACAAATCGAGCGTTCAACAAATTGGGGGTTAGGGTTGCTAAATCTTCACCTCTGCTTCTTATCTTCTTCTCTAAATCAGAACAGAATGGAGATCTTGAATCGCGTTCCTGCAGATTAAGACTCGCGCAGCTTCGGAGTAGGGATTGCGGTTCGCACAACTTGTCAATCTGGGTTAGGGTTCGCAATTCGTCGATTGGTGAGTAAATGGTTCCGTTTCTTCTTTACGGTATCGATTTTGTGGTTTCTAGGGTTTTCGAATTCGTGCTCAGCGATTGGGGGTTTTGGTCTAGGGTTTCAGGAGTATCGTAAATTGGGGGTTCTAGGTTTAGGGTTTCGAACGAGTCATTTCTGATGTTGTGGTTTTTTTTTTCCTGAGTTGAAGGTAAAGAAGAGGAAGGCGGAGAAAGGCACGGCGCTGGAGGTTTTCTGAGAAAGAATTTATCAAGGGAGAAAGCTACTGGAGGTATGTTTTATAAATGAAGTGTGATGGATCGTGATTTGTCTGGCATAAGTAATTAATAGTAGTAGTTGGGTTTGTGGTCCTCATTAAATGCTGGATTGATTAATTAAGTATTCATGTTGGATGATGCATTTATTTGACCCAGAAACAGAACATGTGTATTATTTTGATGGTCCACTAAAATATTAATAGTATTATTCAATTGTTGTTAGCTTTTGGGAGATGGAATCTTTCTCTTTATGTTAGCTTTTGACACTTCTTTTGTATTGACATTGTCACATGCACACAGGGTTCTTCTAATATTATATATTTTAGCATTTGCTTATTCTTTTAATCTGATTTTTCAGATGAATGTGACTGTAAGGTTTCTGTTTGGTGGGGTCTTTTACCTTACTAAAGATGACTGTCCTAGTCTTAGTTATAAGGGAAAGTCAATTTATTCAAGGAAAGATGTGGATCCTGATTTAATATCAAGGATTGAGCTTGAAGATTTCATTAAAGAGGGAGTTGAAATACAAGGTGTCAGGGAACTTTGGTTCTCTAATTCAGGAACAACCCTACATCTGGTAGCATGTATAAGATTTATGATCAATCAAAGTTAGAATGGCTTTGCTTGTACTGCTGTTTCGAAATATTTTTATGCATAACTTAAACACAAATCGAGTTCTTTCAAGTTCTTTACACTACCGTAATAAAAGCTGAGAAAGATGGTGATTCTTTGACTGAAGAAGCTTAGAAGAGGCTGCATTCTGCTGAATTATTTTTGTGCAATCTGCTGAACCATTCTTAAGGCTAACATTATTCTTTCTTTGCATCATTTTCTAGGTTAAAGACATCAAAATTGAGAAGTCAAATGTACAACCAGTCAACAGGCCAATTTTCCAGACAGGTGCTGCCAGAAACTAATTACATATTTATGGTATTATGCTATAAGTTGGCTTTTTTCAGGGCGGTGTTATTGATCCCATTATTGACATTCTCTTCACTTTGTGTTATTAATTTTCCTTAAAGATCAGGGAGATTTTGTTGATTGAGGCTATAACAGTTTGGAGGTTTTCACAATACTCTTGCATCTAAAAGCCGGGTATGTGTTCTATTTTACTTCTGAATGCAAGTACTGCAAATAATGTTATTATTCTTGCTTACAAGGCATGAATATTTTTATGCTAATTACTTAATTAGTGTCTATGTTGGCATTCTATGTTACATTGATGTTTATTTTCTGGTTTATTAAGTTTGAAGATAATCTTTTTTAACCGGTATTGAATATCTTATATTGTACAGTTTGTACTGAGTTTATTATCATAATTGAATTTTCTGAAATGCATTTACTACATTGAACTTTTTTTTTTGCTATATCGTAAATTTAGAGATTCTTTATTGCTAAATTGCTAATTGCTTATTTCTTTTTCATACTTACTCTATGCTTGAAATCTGTCTATTTTTTTAAGAAAATACTTTGGCTCTTTAATATGACAATTAGATTGATCTGTTATTCCATATATTGTAATTCTGTTTATGTTCTGCTAAAATGTCAGCTGTTACTCTTCCAAGTTGTTAGGTTCTCCAGTTTCATAGATAATACTATTTTTTATTCTTGTTTTGGGTTAGGGTTAGGGTAGGTTGCGATAGAACTCTTTACAATAGGAAAAGTGAATTTATGATATGAGGAAATTTAGTTTAAGAAATACAGTCAGGTAAAAAGGTGATGCATCTAATCGCAATAGTTGTTCAATTCGATTGATATGCTTCTTTGTTCTTCAAAATTTATTAATTAGTTTACTAATATTTTTTCCAACTCAGGTCTGAGTAGCATGGGTGAACATTATGTCCCTGGATATCAGATTGCAGTTAGCATCATCGACAAGCACTTTTGTCTTCTCAAACAAGAAAAAGAAGCTAAAGTCATTGAATACCCAGACAAGGAGTTTGAAAATCTAGTCATGATTGACCGACGCATTCATGCTCAGAAAGAAGTTCTCCAGAAAGTTATTGCAGAATTATCCAGTTTAAAATTAAAAGAAACACGACGCGTCCTCACCTTTGTCTCTGAACTACTCATAGAGTTGGTCCAAAAACGACCTCTGATATTTGAAACTGAAGAACTGCTCTACCTAGGTATATCTATGTTCAGTAGGCATTTGATAGTGCTCGAATCCAAGTCAGAGATAATACACCAGATAGACGTGCTGGAGAGGATTCTCAAAGAAATTTCATTGGTTCAATTTCCTTTAACTAGTGGTTTAACTTCTTTTAGAGGAGTTGCAGAGTATTATCAGTTCCCTCCTTTGCTTCGACAAGTGCGCAACTTGGGACTACTGGACTTGATAGGCGAATCCGTTGGGAATGAAAAGTCTATCAGAAATCTTGTATGTCATGTCTCTCTCTTAATGCTTGCTTTGAGTTACTCATGATTTTCTTTTTTATTGAGTTTGTGTTTTTTTTCTTTCAGAAATTCAGGCCAAGTATTAGTGAAAATGATACAAGGTTGGTTACTGATTCTATTAACCCCGAGCAACACAGGCAAACTTATCCTTTTGGTTCTTACTTTAGAAAATTCTGGACAATCATTGCTAAAAATAAGACCAGGCCGAGAAATGAAAAGTTTTCCAGAAATCGTGTATGCCTGTCTCTTTCTCTCTCTTAATGCTTGCTTTGAGTTACTCATGATTTTCCCTTTTATTGAGTTTGTGTTTTTTTTCCCAGAATATCAGGCCCATTGCGCTCGGTTTCGCCGGGTCACTACGCGGTAGTAGTGACACAGTTGAGTTTGTGGTTGCTGATTCTGTTAAACCCGAGCAACACAAGAAAACTGAATCTGTGGTTGTTGATTCTGTTAACCCCGAGCAACACAAGCAAACTTATCCTTTTGGTTCTTGCTTCAGAAAATTATGGTCAATCATTGCTAAAAAAAAAAGTAAGAGAAATGATCCGGTGAAGTCGGAGCAAAGCAAGAAAAGGTATCTTTGTCTAGGTAATGGGTTTGAGGTATTTTGTTTGGATTTGAAGCAGAGCCAAGATCAGAGCTTCAGCCTTGCTGAGGACACACCAGCCCTTCCTAAAATTGGCACTTTGGAATTATTTAAGGAGTGTCCTGCGGTCTCCTCAGTGGGTTTGTTCAGCTGGAACTCAAAAGCATATATGATCTGTGGAAAGGTGCCGAAATCCTTGGTTGATGGATTGCATTCCCGTTCCACCGATTTTCGGTCTCGCACAATGCAGAAGTGGGGCATCTTTTTTGAGAAGCTTTATGAAGGAGGCTCCTCTTGTATCATCAAACTCTTTTCTCTGGCTGAAGACGGTACCAGCTCACAATCTGAATCCGGTATTGCCAAACTAAACAAGCCCAAATTCTGGCCTGTACTTGAGAAGATTGCTGGGAAAATGCATCTGATCGACTCTCTTCCTTCCAAGATGAGTCTTTGTGATCTTGCTTGGACGTTTTCCCATGAGATTCTCAACCCTGATAGTAACACATGGACCGAAATCTCATTGCCAAATAAGGACGTGCTTCGCATAGATTCTTATTTGGTGGTGGGGGACCGTATTTTTGCTGAATCACCTATGGGTTATTATGGTGAAACTTATTCAGAGGCGAGCTATTTTGTGTTCAACAAGTCCAACACAATGGAATGGGAACTATTTGAACGAAAGATGCATCACAGTTCCCAGAAAGACGTGTGGGATATTCTCAAGGCTGGAAGTGCAGCAAGGTGCGCTGGGAAATTTAAATATGGAAGGTTTGATTCATTGTATGTCATCGTTTCTGTAGAAAGAGATGCGAGCAGATATGAAATGGGCACGAAGGTCTTAGCCTATCTTGTGACTAAGAGGGGGAAGGTGGTGTGCTATCAGATGCTGCGTGGTTTTTTCACAGGGCCCGTGTGGCCATGTGACATAGAAGTGGCGAAATTGATTGATGTTGGTGACGATGGTGGAATGTGCTCCATTGTTATTGCAACTGCATGGGAGCATTCAGATGTTGTTTTTCATAGGGATTATGTGTTTGTCAATACTTTCAGATTACATTCTCATGCTGCTTCCCAGGTCGAAAAAGTGTTGGAGAGAGGAGGGAACGCGTGGCCTGTTGTACAAGACTTTGTGCGGCTTGATGTAATAGACAGTTGTGCGTATAAGAAACTTGCTGATGAGACTCAAGAACTTGATGATTTAAGTAGCTGGATGGGTCTGCAAGCTTGTTTTTTGTAGGAAATGTTGGGTATGTTGAATGCTCGTCTGTAATGGAGTAAAAGACTAGGAGTATATTTTAAACTAATCATGGTATTGGCTTCTTCTTTTTTCGCTAGGAAATGTTGAATGCTTTTCTGTAATGCATCTGACAAGGATCGGACTTCTTAGTTGTGCTGTTACCTTCTTTATTCAGTTTTAAATGCAATCAAATCTTGACACAGTCCACACTCCACAGCCACCGGCTGGTTCATAATTTTACTAGTATAATACGAGCTGCTTTTCACCAATCAAGAAAAAAGATTGCTAACAACACTTCATTTGCACCAATCTGCATGAAGGCACAGTTAACAACACATTTGCACGCATACCCTCTTAAATGGCGAGATCATGATTGATAAAACATAACAGGCACCAGCATGGAAACCACCTCTTAAATGGCAAGATCAGCTAGGTGTTCAAAAGTGCAGCAAGTTGTAGAGTAGAATTCATGCAAGCTGAAAAAAGGAGGACAGCTAAATGTTCAATGACTAGATTTATAGCACAACATCTGAAAATCACTCCTCACCAACTATGACCAGTTCATATTCAACAAGGGATAGATTGTTGTCTTCCTTAACACTAAATTCACCAAGACTTTGACCCTTCGCCATTTGTACCTTTTGGATGTTTGCTCCAGCTTTTTATATAATTTGTTGAATTCTATGAACTAATTGCACATATAATTTGTTGACCGTGCTTTTTATCTAATTGTTATGTTAATTCTTTTCGTTACTTTCTTGTACATTATCATGACAATGGAGCTACATGATCAAATATGCATATTATGAAATTTAAGTTTCCAACACTCTAATCATGGTAATGCTACACGTACCTATTAACCTCTTAATCATACGGACTTGTTGAAATTGTATGCATTAGATTCTAAAATAATTGACTTGAGTGATTGCGGCGGCCCCACGCTCTGCCGTTCGTGGTTAATCAAGTGGAGTAAAGAATTCAAATATGCAGCAGAGTTGTATTTCATGCCTGAGGAGATTCAAGTTTCATGTTCAGGAAGTGATTCACTGCTGATATGGAAAAAGAAACTAACTCAGTAACTCCTTTCTATGATTGAACAATCTATGAGAGAGGATTGGCAAAAGGAAGGAGATCATAGACAATTTTTTAAACGAGTTTCAGTAGCCTCACTGATGAAAAGATGCTATAATTTGCTAGTTAATTTTGACACGAGTATATTTAGGCAGTTTTGTTAGTTTGGCCTGGATGATGATATAGACAATATTGTTGGGAAATATAGGAGTTTTCCCTCTTCGTATAGTTAAGATGGACAAAACGCAGACTAACAAACTCACTCTAACTTTTATATATGAGGAAAGGATTACAACACTAATTAGAATAGTTGTGGAAGACTTACCCGAACTCTTGCTTACACACTTCACCCTCGAGGATTAGTAGTCACACTCCCTTAAGCTTTATTAGCTTGATCACTCCTACATATCTCTAGATTATTCTATATTCTAAACTAATCCATACTTATCCTAATCTACCTTCTTCTAAATTCTAGATTCTTCTTCTTCTTGATCTTTCTTGGTTTTGGGCTTTTGGGGGGCTTTGATCTTCTTCTTGGACAAACTCCACTCCTAATATAAGGAGGGAGCCCAGCAAATATGTGGCGGTCTTTTGTGTGAAGTAGCACGAACTCTTGCTCAATAGGCCAAGAGGCCTCGTCACTAACATGGGTCTGCGTTACCGATCCACTGAGCATCTCCACATGGAAAGTATTGATGAAAAGAAAATCCGTACCACTATCTACTTCGCATGGGTTTGCGTTAACAACGCTGCACAACATATCATCATCAACTTGTATAGTTGTAGAGATAGAATATAATTAATCATAAAGAAAAGGGAATTCCATATCATACAGTAGCCATTTGATACAGTTTCTTGAGAGAATAATGAATGCTCTCAATACAATAGCAAGATCTACCAGGGTGTTGCACTTTCTTGACAATTATCAGCACACACGTACCACAATGTCAAGAAATAAGAACCTCCTTGATGGCCTAAGCTGCTTAATTCAAGCTGAGAATACATACAGACATCATTTCCAGAAATCTTGTCACCTTGCTTTCTAAAAAATGATTTATTATTAGACCCAGCAAGTGTAAAACTATTTTGTGATTACGACTCTTCAAGAAAAATAACAAACTAACATGATGATTTCATCATGGGATGATGAATGTGCATACAGTTCATATCAGATGCTGAAGGATTTGGTAAGGTGTCATCCTTGCCATCTTCATAGAATTGATCTAGTTCATCCTTCTTTCTACGCTATGAAGATGTCCAGTTCATCCTTTCCTTTTCTCACGTGTTGTATAGGTTACCCTATGAGTTTCTGAGGGGATTTTCATCTATAAAGCAACATCTTTCAAGGCTAGTGTCACACTCATTTCCCATCTGCCAAGTGAAATTATTTGACTCCTTAGACCACCTCTCAACTATGGCAGAGATTAGAGGGTTCTATTGACCTTCATCAAGTGACGCAACTATTAATTACCTTCATCAAGTGACGCAACTATTAATTATCTCAATATGTCTTGATTTAAGTGTCCATTCATCAATTTTCGAAGTGTGTTCATGACATCTAAGTGCCATACCACCGGCCTTATCTTCACCGAGACTGACTGTAGACAAGTTGCAGACAGATAGAAACTGAAAGCAGAATAACTACTAAAGGAAGTTACAGTGACATACAATCAATCGGACCACGAGGGTGAAAAACTGGAAGACCGAGTAAGAACTTGAAAATTTGGCTATAGAAGGAGAAGATATCATATGCACTGTCACTGAGATGTCATCACAGCAGTAGAGATCAAAATGTCCAATAGCTTTAAAATTAAGAAGAAGAAGAGGTTCACAATACAAATTAAAATTACATTAAGTAGAGCAATGTCTAAGAGCCACGTAGATTATCTGCCACTAACTTAACCGAGATCAACTTTCCATCTTGGATCCTAGGTGACTGAACACCTCCCTACACATGACCTGGAAGTCAAGTCCAAAAAAAATATTAGTTAAGCATAACATTTAACAAAATAAATGGTATATAATTAAGAAACCCACCTCAGCCGAATGTATAGTAATCTAAATCTGGAATGCCGTAGGTGAGTTCAAATATCTTGTCTAGAAATGAACAGTCCACGATATTAATCAAATTCAAAAGCAAATTTGGATCTGACATTAGGTTAGATGGAGATGGTGTTGCCCTTTGCTGCACTGTTGTTGCCCTTTGCTGCACTGTTGTTGCCCTTTGCTGCACTGTTGTTGCTACTAATGTGTCTGCTTTCTTCTGAAGAGCTTCTTGTGCATTCGCTACTTCCTCGTTTATGTGATTCACAGAGTTGCGCAAGAAGCGGAGGAATCCATAATATGTATTGTCATACGAATTTTTAGCCAGCATGTTTGTCAAGTCGGTGTACAGTCTGTGCTTGTCTTCCTCTATGGAAGATTGAACTTCTACTATCCAACCAGGAGTAGTAAACTCTTGATCCTTCAGACAATTTGTATAGTCTGCCGAAGACTGTGCAGCTGAATACATCATATCGATGTACTTGAATACCAAAACGTCAACTGTGAGGAAATAAGGTGCTTGGAGAATTCGGAGGCGCTGATGGTAAGTGGTTGTTTTTTCCATACAAGAAAGAAGGGAGACCAGCCGAGGATAAGAGCTCAACTTTGATCCAAGCATCTTCTGAAGAACACTTTGTAGGTTAAGAAAATAATTCTCAAATGAAATAGCCGGTGTGTATAAAATGCACCCTACTTGTCCTTCCATGCATAACAATGACTCAGCTGTGATCAAGCAGGCTCTTCTATTTTTCTCCAAATAATTCAAGACGTAAATAATTCCTTTCAGAGTCGACTGTAACACTTCACGTGAAAATTCAGAACTTGCTATCTGAAACTCCAATGTGTTGAAATGCGGGTAGAGGCATGCAGCCATATCTATACCTCCCTCAGATGTGAAACTCAGGTACTCCACATAGTCCAGCTCTATCACTTGATTGGTCTCTGGATAGCCTTTATAGACCGGTCTTATGCTTTCTTTTCTATCCACAAGAAGAGTGAATATCATATCCCCGTCTGTGCATTGGATCTGAAAGCTTCCATCACCCAAATTCTCTACCTGTTTCCATATCAACTTCTTATGATATGTGAAGTTTTCAAAGCCCTGTATGTATGTATTTAAACAATTAAAATAATATACAATTAAAGTGTCAGACAACTTCATACGATTCTAATTAGATTAAGATCGCATAATAAAAGCATGACTATATAAGACCTAATTAATGTACACATCGATTTTGTTTCTTTTGTTTTTGTTTTTGTCAAGAGTCACATAAAAGTTCTTGACGGAAAAAAAAAATAATTGCAAAGAACTCGTGTATGCAAGCAAGACGTTAATTAATCTACTATGATCGGTTAAAAAAGACTGCTTAAGATAACTTTATACACATCTACTAATTCAATATTTTATTTGAAAATTAAATTTGTAAGAAAACCTTTGTATCCAACTTGGAGATATCAAACAATGTTGCATTTAAATCGGACTAAATCTAAAATTTCACCAGACTGAATTAAATGACAAATCCAAATTTAACCCAAAAATTACATGGATATTATGATTGTGGGGCCTTGACGTGGTTTTGCAGTTAGCTTATCTCACTGCAATTTGTAACCTATGCCAAGGGTTTTATAAAAAATGCAGAAGTGAGCTTTCATGGAGTGTTCTTTCGGCAGTTTTATTGTATGATAGAGAAAAGGTGGGATTATGTTCTATGTTGAGTTATTGTGTGTGGAAACTTATATTTCTTTATGGCCTAAGGAAGTTATTGGAGGGGCTTATTTTTGTCTGACTGACTTTTTATTGTCTGCTCATGTAATTGGGCTACTTAGATACCATGGATTTGAGTTCATAAACCATTAATAAAGCTTAAAAAGGATTGGGATGAGCCGATGAGGGATATTACTCATAACGTGGGCATGCATAAAAGATGTCAATTCGTTGAATAGCTCTCAGCGTTATTGGTTTTCCATGACATTGACCCCTCTATTTTCCCCTAACCCGTGTTCTAAAAATGCTCTCATGATTAAAAATGAGGGTGTCACTTGACAAGAGTATGAACTAACAAGGTTCGTCTAAAATAATATTTGATTTCCCTATAAATAAGGTTGTTGCTATTTCAGGTTTGCAGAAATCATTTAAGCAGAGAACGACTCCTGATTTTTTATTGCTATTCAGACTTCAATATCTGGTAGCAGGTATAAGATTTATGATCTATCAAAGTTAGAATGGCTTTGCTTGTATTGCTGTTTTGAAATATTTTTATGCATAACTTAAACACAAATCAAGTTCTTTCAAGTTCTTTACACTACCGCAATAAAAGCTGAGAAAGATAGTGATTCTTTGACTGAAAGAAGCTAAGAAGAGGCTGCATTCTGCTGAACCATTCCTAAGGCTAACATTATTCTTTCTTTGCATCATTTTCTAGGTTAAAGACATCTTAATTGAGAAGTCAAATGTACAACCAGTCAATAGGTGGTCATGTGCCAGACTGCCAGAAACTAATTACATATTTATGGTATTATGCTATAAGTTGGCTTTTTTCAGGGCGGTGTTATTGATATCCCATTATTGACATTCTCTTCACCTTGTGTTATTAATTTTCCTTAAAGATCAGGGAGATTTTGTTGATTGGGGCTATAACAGTTTGAAGGTTTTCATAATACTTTTGCATCTAAAAGCCGGTATGTGTTCTATTTTACATTTGAATGCAAGTACTGCAAATAATGTTTTTATTCTTGCTTACAAAACATGAATATTTTTATGCTAAATACTTAATTAGTGTCTATGTTGGCATCCTATGTTACATTGATGTTTATTTTCTGGTATATTAAGTTTGAAGATAATATTTTTTAACCGGTATTGAATATCTTATATTGTACAGTTTGTACTCAGTTTATTATCATAATTGAAATTTCTGAAATGCATTTACTACATTTACCTATTTTTTATTGCTATATCGTAATTTTAACATGCCTTGAAGTGCTTTAGACTTAACGAATTATAAATTCAAATTTTATAAGTACCAAGAAATAAAATTAGTATGAAATAAGAGATATACCGGTGGTCGAGGGACAAAGGTTAGGAATTGGGGATGAAGAAGGGATCAATAGAATTTGAAAATCGAAGATCGTGTGGAGAGACTGAAGGTGATTTCGAGTGAGGAATGAGAGAGTGGAGAGACTGAAGCTGATTTGGGTGAGGAATGAGAGAGCCACGAAGGAATTGGTAAAGTGATGTACTTTCTTCTCATTAAAATACTTTTTAAATAAAATATACCAGCTATGCTACTGAGGTTGTTTTTGCTCCTCTTCCCCCGCCTACAAAATTTTCTCGGACAAGCTTTTAATGCCAAGTTTATGAGATGGTTAAGCAGCAGAACGGCTTCTCAAACTATGTTTATATAGACTAAGTAATGAGTATGTCCAATTTAGTCACTTGACAATGCTCCTCAATTGGTGTGAAGGCTACTCTGCCCTAGTTTACCTTTACCCCCATCATCTTCGACAACATCAATCCTCGGAAGATTTTTGCGGGTACAAATAATTTGAATCCCAAAATGACAAATTGTTTGCAAAAAGATTTAATGAAACTTGTTACAAGTAATAATAGGGTTTGATCAGGGTAACACGCAACCACTGACTGAAAAGACCTGATTATCTCGGCAATCGCTACCCCCTTTTATAAAAACTGCCCTTTTAAACACTGCTTATTTCTAAACAGTTCTACGCCCTCTCAAGTGTCCGCCCTCGTTTTAAAGAAAAGTGCCGCTTCGTCCCCTTTTGTTATCCGGAAATGCAAGGAGGCTCCTAGTTTTCTACAGTCCGCTGGACATGGCTTCAGAAAGATATTCTTCCTCGCTCAATCCAAGGTAATACTTCTCTTGAATGGGTGTATAGAATCGATTTTATATACTAGAAATCAGATTGATACTTTTCTGTTCATGATATCGATTTGAGCATCAAACCTAAAAAAATTATATGATGTTTGTTTCTTTGTTTAGTTACATCAGTTTTTTTCTCAGTAGTGTATAAGTGTATATGATGTTTGTTTGTTTGTTTAATTTTCCTTCTTTCCATCCAAACAACAAACTAACAATTTCATCCGCTTCTTCCACTTCCTCTCTCTTTCTTTTCCTTCTCTTTTTTCTTTTCTTTAATATCTCCTCCCTTTCCTTCTTCAAACACAATCCAAACACTATCTATATCAGATGCGACCTCTCAGTCACTCTGTATACTTATTATATATCAATCAATTTGTATAATCTATAGTAATTAAGTTGAGAGTATGTTTAGGACCATTAGTTAGAGGTTGTGTGGACAACAATTTCTCTCATTGCCCACTTCGAGTCTCCAACCAAAACTACTGTGTCAGACACATTTTAAGAGTTTATGCCATTAATTATGTCTTTATATTAATAGATATCCCAACTGTTTCTTTCTTATTGTTCTTTCTTACTGTTGCTTTTACATGGCTAACTACTTTTTTTCACTGCAGCATGCAAACAGGGGCTGACGAAATTGGGCGCTTACCAAGTGTAATTGACGGTTTCATCCAAAAACTCCAAAAAAGGTTGAAAGATTTCTCTGAAACAGAAGAGAGAACTTATTTCACCGATTCTATTGAAGTTCTTGAGACTTGTTGGGCCAATATATCGGAGAGATATAACCGGAGAATGAGTCTATGAACCTAGTTCACGTACCCCCATTTTTTAGTTGATGAACCTTCATTTTTTTCAATATCTCTTCTAGTAAATTTTCATAAATCCTATATTTAAAATTAGCGACCATTTAAAATAAAGTCTATGCACCTAGTTCACGTACCCCCGATGAACCTAGTTCACGTACCCCCGATGAACCTAGTTCACGTATGCGATGAGCCTAGTTCACGTGCCCCCCGATGAAACTAGTTCACGTACCCCCGATGAACCTAGTTAACGTATGTGATGAACCTAGTTCACATACCCCCGGTGAACCCGGTTCACGTATGGTTTTGAACAAGTAGGTTCGTGCCTATCATCAAGAAAGTTCATGATCATTTTATCATTAATGGTTTAAAACGAAGTGCGCTATGCGCACCTCGTAAGAATAATAAACATACGAAGTGCGCATAGCGCCCTTCGTTGGCTTGTATTCTGTAGGTTCATGCGATGAACCTAGCTCACGTACCCCCGATGAACCTAGCTCACGTACCCCCAATGAACCTAGCTCATGTACCCCCATGACCTAGCTCACGTATGCGATGAACCTAGTTCACGTATGCGATGAACCTAGTTCACGTATGCGATGAACTTACCTAGTTTACGTATTATCCAAATCTTATAGACCTACTAATTATCTAAATTCATCGCATACCCTGAACTAATGAACAATCTTATAAACCTATTATCTAAAGCTCATATATTATAAAATTAATGAACAATCAATTATGAGGTTGTGAACCTATTATCTAAATCTTATAAACCTCTAATCTAATGACCAATCTCCATACACAGCCATCGGTAAAGTCCAATTCACAAGATCTCTAACAAATTTAGGATCAGAAAACAAAACCTCAGTAATAGGTAGTAAAGGAAGAACCTGAATCCGGAGCCGACATTCCTTCCAATCCAGAGGAGCCAACCAAAGGCCACTATCTCGTTTATTAGCCCATAACACACCTACTACCTTATTTGCGTTACAAAACTCATCTTCATAAATATTCTCCTCGGATTTAACATGCCACCATGTCTGTGTTGCATGAATTTCTAGTCCTGCAAATGTTGACCCCATTGAAACAAGGTGGGAGTCACCATAGGCTAATCCCATTAGAGCTGCCTGCAGAGTAGTAAGCATTAACAACTTCACTAGTACTCTCCTGGTTTCGCCTGTCTGCAAATTCACTCAGCAAAATGATAAAGAATGCATTACATTCTAGATGTGTTTACAACATCATCTTATGAACCTGAGTGTACTCATCCTTGCACTTTAATTTATAAAGTATGAACCTCATAATATAAATCCATGAACCCACATGTATTAGTTAGTGAACCATCATGGCATATCTGATACAGAGAACAACACAATCACTTTCTACGAATGCAAAGCACAAGACACAAATGCAAGAAAATTCAAACAATCAGATCAAACACAAGCAAGTAGGAGGTGGCCCAAACAGACCAAACACAAAATTAATATGGATCAACTGAGTAATTCCTTAAAAATGATGAACCAATAACTTAAAAATGATGAATACGCATAAAAAATGTTGTTTACTTGGAATAAAAATTCGATAGAAAATGGTTAGGTTCATAGCAGTGTAACAGTAAGTTCATGAAATTATACATCGAGGTTCATGGACGATACCAAGAAGGAAAACTGGTGGATATGAAGAAAGTTTAAAAAGCAAGTCAAATAAATTAAAACTCATGAACCGTTAATTATAAGTTGAACCTTTTATCTAAAAAATTGTAAATATTAAAACGTAGGTTCATGAATTATGAAGGCTATGAACCTGAGATTAAATAATCTTTATGAACCTTTAATCTAACCTTTCGTAAATACTAAAACGTAGGTTCCTGAATTCTGAGGCTATATAAACGAGAGATTTAAAAATTGTGTATTTTATGAACCTTTAATCTAAAATACTTCTGGTTTATTAGTTTTCACTTGCGAGTTCATGAGTGTCATTGACAAGCTCATTAGTATTTTTATAACCCATTTTTTGTTCTCCATAAAAAAATGTATCTTACATTCATGAATTTGTACCTGCATGTTCATTAGTTTTCACTTGCGAGTTCACTAGTTTTCACTTGTAGGTTCATTATTTTTCCATTGCGAATTCATAAGTTTAAACTTACCGTTTCTTTTAGTTCTTATTTGTAGGTTAACTAGTATTGATCCAGGTTCATGGAGTAATGTTATGAAGACGGTTTAACTCTTTGTTTTGACATTTATGTGTCATGTTGTTGTTATACTTTTGTTCAACATTCAAGTAAAAAAGCTACTTCTGAATATCTTTTGAAACTGCAAGTTTAATTTGTTGAACCTACATGTCTAACTTGTTGAACCTATTGTATAACTTGTTAAACCTAGAAGGGAAGACGCTTGCTCATACGCTCCTTATAGAAATAGAGAAAACTTAAGCAAACACAAGGTATTTTATTACTAGTCACTGAAGAACAAATATGACTAGTGCTTTTCTTGTACCAACATGAGAAAAACTAGTGACTAGTTGAGTCAGCAAGAATACTAAAAGATAGGAAACAATAAAGTATGATTTACACCCTTATTGAACACTGAGCTAGAAGATCTTTGTGATGCAACTGTCAGAGATGGTACGGCTGGCAGAATTAAGGATGGCAAAGCACTGCTAGTTAAGGCACTAGAGCTGCTGCTAGAAGCAAAGAAAGGAGAAGCTTGAACTGGGAACATTTAGAGCAGCTGATTGTGCAGGTGCACTGAAACCAGAATATGGTAATAGCTGCTGTAGTGGAGGTACAACTTGCAAGCTCAAAGACGGAAAAGAACTGCTAGTTACTGAAGAAGAGCTGCTGCTACTAGCAACAAGCAAAGTAGAGCTTGAATTTGGCACATGTGAAGGTGGAGGTGGGGTGTCTACATTCGGAGCAGCCGCTTGTGGAGGTGCACTCAAACCTGGATATAAAAATTACTGCTGCAATGAAGGTGGCCCTGAGAGACCAGGAGGTGGTGGATAAAATGTCTGCTGATGCAAATGAGGGAGGGAGTTGAACAATGGACGGAAGAATCTGGCGTGCATCCTGTGGTGAGGTGAAAGGGGAACTTTCTGCAATATTTTTTAGCAGCTCTAGCTTCTGATCCTTGGGTATCTGCAAAGCAGAAGATGAAGGGAAAATACATATTCATGAGGTGAAGTAGATAAACAAAAATGGAAAATGGCGGCTTTGACATCGAGTAACAACAATTGATTGCATAATCGATTTTTTTTTACTAAATGTACTATTCTAACTTTCGTGTAAATGATGGCGAAGTAGTTGCACATGTCATTTCTAAAGCAGACTTTCACACCAATGAGCCAGATGTTTCAAACAGACACAAATGCCACTAAACCCGGCACCACATATGGCAAGTTTGTTTGTAAAGTAATACAGTCCACGTCAAGATATAATAATCACACAAAACAGATCAGGAAGGAAAATGAGTATAGATGCATCCTGTCTCAGATGATAAAAACTGAAACAAATACCTTCTCAAACTCTGGGATCATATATTTGTTCACATAGCTGAAGAACTTGCTGTTTGACGCTCCCCACTGTCAGCAAGCAAAAGACTTTGTTTAAGGAGATTGAATAAGGGGGAAACATCTAAGCTGGAATTACTAGCAAAATTCTTACCGCGAAAAAAGGAATGGCAAGGTGTAAGCATGCCAAAGTCCTATCTAGATGGTCACCATCTGCAACCTGCATTGTAATGTAGAAAATATCATAGTGGGTGAATGAATGTTCACCATACTGATTACCAACTGGGTTATAAACACTTCAACTACGTATAAGCAAAACCCAGGTTCAAACTGAATTGGTTACGGGTCACACGTAGCCATAAAACAGTATACTACTTGCACCATATAACATGAAACCTGTCAAAGCTAAGTCTTCCACAAACTTATTAGCAATATCTTGAGGTAGGGAGGGAGGTAAAAAATGGCCACTATGAAGTCAAAACTGCCACTAGTTTCAGATTCCCACAACCTTCACTTGAGCAGGAAGAACATACAACTATGATACTAACCTGCTAAAATGAAGCTAGATCTACAACTAAAATGCAAGCATCACAAAGCAAATGTTGTTATTAGCAATATGCAATAGCAAAACCATGAACACACACCTCAGGCAAGAGCAAGAAGTATCAATTTGCATCTAATTTCAATTATCAGACCTCATAAATTTCTACAGCCTGACAGTCACTTGAAGCTCGGTAGAAGTAAGCAGCTGCCTCATCCTGAAGCTTTGACACTACACTAAGCTCAGTAAATCACGCTCCCACAAGTAGAATATATTAGTCTAACAAATTAATCACAGTACACACATGTCACTAGATTCTTGAATTACTGTATTTTACTATAAACTCTGTCACCCCTTCTTCCCAGTATATGTTAAGCTTCATTCATGCATTTTCTCAAACACTTATTTACAGGTTCATTAATTTATATATGCAGGTTCAAGTATTTCATTTAAAGAAACAGAGTATTTCTGTCCAAAAAAAGATTTCACAAGCTTGTGTAATAAGTAGCATAAATATAACAAACACTGCAATTAGGAATGAATATAAAGTGTAAGTGGAGGAAGCAAGATCTTACGGTGCAACAAATCCATAAAAGCGAATCATCAAGTCTCGATCATTCTCATACATCATATTGAATTTTGTCAATTACATATGAACCTATGTGTTAATATATATGAACCTATAGGACAATATAGGTGAACCTGTGTTTAAATCTAAATTCAGACACTAAATTCCATACAGACATGGATAACGAAGCACTAGAATCACAATGTACAACCTTTTTCCATCTGTGACAATGAACGTATCAAGTTCTATGACTTAAATAACTTCAGAGGGGAAAAATCATCTTCTTATCACAAACCAAACACTAACATGTACAATAAACAAACAAAATACTAACTACCTAACGCAGAAAATCCTAATTAAAAAGACAAAAGACCACCGCTAAACTAATCAAGCTTCATACCAGAACGCACAAATCCAGACCTAAAAAAACAGATATGAAATCCCTACTATCAGAGGAGCCAAATTAAAAAATCTAAGACAAGTGAGCACATGCTAATGTTAGGAGTCCAACAAAACCTGGGCAAAGAGGAAACTTGCAAGGTTTTCAGCAGCAAATCTTAGGCGGACATCTTTCAATTCAGTGGTATGGTAACGATCAGCCAGAGACAGAACCTGGGCGACTGAACCTGGTTGAACCTTACAGTACATATCCATGAACTTCATAGTATTAATCAATGAACCTTATCCCTATTCACCAAAATCTTTTGGTGTTTTTCCTGCTGCAGCTTGTTCTGATGTGAAATAAATTGATGAGATTGGAAGAGTTAGGGTTCAGAAGCCGAAAAAAGAAGGAAGATTAGTTGGTGAGGGTTTTGACCACCTACCTTCGAAGCTCGTCTTTTCCAAGCATGAACCATCACTCCAGTGGTTGATCGGATCTCCCTTCTTCCCATCCTAAGATTTTGTGAGCTAGTAAGAATTGCTTCAACATAACACCAGGGACAGCACATTAGCTAGCATAAAATTCCACCAATCAGTGTCCACTCGCAAACCAAGTTTCCGAATTTCTTCAATCACATAGGATCAATGAGAGAGCTCGAAGAACAGAAGAAGGGCGAAAAATCATATTGACAGAGTTCAATCGACAAATTGACTGAAAACTATGGTGCATATTGTTAAGGCGCAAAAATGGAGGCATGAATAGAGATGGTTTGAGGCAAAGGGAAAGAGCTTACGGTCCCGAGTGATTTGCCTGAAATTCTTGGGCTCGCCAGTTAGGGAAGAGGAGTCTGAATCAGACATAGACATAGACATGATTGGAGGAAAAACCCTGTGATTTGGCAAATGCGCAAAGGAACAATAAATAACTTAACAACACCTTGCAACTGTTATGGAGTGCAGTCAAGAAGAACATCTCACCAGAGACTGCATCTTGACTTATTCAGGAAATACAACTTGATTTTTCGAACTCAACAGCCAAATTTTTCTAGTAACCCTCAGATTTCTTTTCCCACCACTCTGTGAACTTGGTTTGTGCAGTTATGGTATCTATCTTGTATAACTGAAACCAGTGATTTGCAACTTCATGTCCAAATACCCAGCCAGAAGCAGCACCACTCCCAAACGCAATTACAGCACCTAAAATGGAGCAGTTTAACCTTACTGTCACATACACCCTAATAAAAAACAGCTCATATCACCTGGATGGTAGCGTCTTTGATGAAGTCGGAATCCATGATGAAGTCGGAATCGAGGGACAAAGGTTAGGAATTGGGGATGAAGAAGGGATCAATAGAATTTGAAAATCGAAGATCGTGTGGAGAGACTGAAGGTGATTTCGAGTGAGGAATGAGAGAGTGGAGAGACTGAAGCTGATTTGGGTGAGGAATGAGAGAGCCACGAAGGAATTGGTAAAGTGATGTACTTTCTTCTCATTAAAATACTTTTTAAATAAAATATACCAGCTATGCTACTGAGGTTGTTTTTGCTCCTCTTCCCCCGCCTACAAAATTTTCTCGGACAAGCTTTTAATGCCAAGTTTATGAGATGGTTAAGCAGCAGAACGGCTTCTCAAACTATGTTTATATAGACTAAGTAATGAGTATGTCCAATTTAGTCACTTGACAATGCTCCTCAATTGGTGTGAAGGCTACTCTGCCCTAGTTTACCTTTACCCCCATCATCTTCGACAACATCAATCCTCGGAAGATTTTTGCGGGTACAAATAATTTGAATCCCAAAATGACAAATTGTTTGCGAAAAGATTTAATGAAACTTGTTACAAGTAATAATAGGGTTTGATCAGGGTAACACGCAACCACTGACTGAAAAGACCTGATTATCTCGGCAATCGCTACCCCCTTTTATAAAAACTGCCCTTTTAAACACTGCTTATTTCTAAACAGTTCTACGCCCTCTCAAGTGTCCGCCCTCGTTTTAAAGAAAAGTGCCGCTTCGTCCCCTTTTGTTATCCGGAAATGCAAGGAGGCTCCTAGTTTTCTACAGTCCGCTGGACATGGCTTCAGAAAGATATTCTTCCTCGCTCAATCCAAGGTAATACTTCTCTTGAATGGGTGTATAGAATCGATTTTATATACTAGAAATCAGATTGATACTTTTCTGTTCATGATATCGATTTGAGCATCAAACCTAAAAAAATTATATGATGTTTGTTTCTTTGTTTAGTTACATCAGTTTTTTTCTCAGTAGTGTATAAGTGTATATGATGTTTGTTTGTTTGTTTAATTTTCCTTCTTTCCATCCAAACAACAAACTAACAATTTCATCCGCTTCTTCCACTTCCTCTCTCTTTCTTTTCCTTCTCTTTTTTCTTTTCTTTAATATCTCCTCCCTTTCCTTCTTCAAACACAATCCAAACACTATCTATATCAGATGCGACCTCTCAGTCACTCTGTATACTTATTATATATCAATCAATTTGTATAATCTATAGTAATTAAGTTGAGAGTATGTTTAGGGCCATTAGTTAGAGGTTGTGTGGACAACAATTTCTCTCATTGCCCACTTCGAGTCTCCAACCAAAACTACTGTGTCAGACACATTTTAAGAGTTTATGCCATTAATTATGTCTTTATATTAATAGATATCCCAACTGTTTCTTTCTTATTGTTCTTTCTTACTGTTGCTTTTACATGGCTAACTACTTTTTTTCACTGCAGCATGCAAACAGGGGCTGACGAAATTGGGCGCTTACCAAGTGTAATTGACGGTTTCATCCAAAAACTCCAAAAAAGGTTGAAAGATTTCTCTGAAACAGAAGAGAGAACTTATTTCACCGATTCTATTGAAGTTCTTGAGACTTGTTGGGCCAATATATCGGAGAGATATAACCGGAGAATGAGTCTATGAACCTAGTTCACGTACCCCCATTTTTTAGTTGATGAACCTTCATTTTTTTCAATATCTCTTCTAGTAAATTTTCATAAATCCTATATTTAAAATTAGCGACCATTTAAAATAAAGTCTATGCACCTAGTTCACGTACCCCCGATGAACCTAGTTCACGTACCCCCGATGAACCTAGTTCACGTACCCCCGATGAACCTAGTTCACGTATGCGATGAGCCTAGTTCACGTGCCCCCCGATGAAACTAGTTCACGTACCCCCGATGAACCTAGTTAACGTATGTGATGAACCTAGTTCACATACCCCCGGTGAACCCGGTTCACGTATGGTTTTGAACAAGTAGGTTCGTGCCTATCATCAAGAAAGTTCATGATCATTTTATCATTAATGGTTTAAAACGAAGTGCGCTATGCGCACCTCGTAAGAATAATAAACATACGAAGTGCGCATAGCGCCCTTCGTTGGCTTGTATTCTGTAGGTTCATGCGATGAACCTAGCTCACGTACCCCCGATGAACCTAGCTCACGTACCCCCAATGAACCTAGCTCATGTACCCCCATGACCTAGCTCACGTATGCGATGAACCTAGTTCACGTATGCGATGAACCTAGTTCACGTATGCGATGAACTTACCTAGTTTACGTATTATCTAAATCTTATAGACCTACTAATTATCTAAATTCATCGCATACCTGAACTAATGAACAATCTTATAAACCTATTATCTAAAGCTCATATATTATAAAATTAATGAACAATCAATTATGAGGTTGTGAACCTATTATCTAAATCTTATAAACCTCTAATCTAATGACCAATCTCCATACACAGCCATCGGTAAAGTCCAATTCACAAGATCTCTAACAAATTTAGGATCAGAAAACAAAACCTCAGTAATAGGTAGTAAAGGAAGAACCTGAATCCGGAGCCGACATTCCTTCCAATCCAGAGGAGCCAACCAAAGGCCACTATCTCGTTTATTAGCCCATAACACACCTACTACCTTATTTGCGTTACAAAACTCATCTTCATAAATATTCTCCTCGGATTTAACATGCCACCATGTCTGTGTTGCATGAATTTCTAGTCCTGCAAATGTTGACCCCATTGAAACAAGGTGGGAGTCACCATAGGCTAATCCCATTAGAGCTGCCTGCAGAGTAGTAAGCATTAATTTATAAAGTATGAACCTCATAATATAAATCCATGAACCCACATGTATTAGTTAGTGAACCATCATGGCATATCTGATACAGAGAACAACACAATCACTTTCTACGAATGCAAAGCACAAGACACAAATGCAAGAAAATTCAAACAATCAGATCAAACACAAGCAAGTAGGAGGTGGCCCAAACAGACCAAACACAAAATTAATATGGATCAACTGAGTAATTCCTTAAAAATGATGAACCAATAACTTAAAAATGATGAATACGCATAAAAAATGTTGTTTACTTGGAATAAAAATTCGATAGAAAATGGTTAGGTTCATAGCAGTGTAACAGTAAGTTCATGAAATTATACATCGAGGTTCATGGACGATACCAAGAAGGAAAAATGGTGGATATGAAGAAAGTTTAAAAAGCAAGTCAAATAAATTAAAACTCATGAACCGTTAATTATAAGTTGAACCTTTTATCTAAAAAATTGTAAATATTAAAACGTAGGTTCATGAATTATGAAGGCTATGAACCTGAGATTAAATAATCTTTATGAACCTTTAATCTAACCTTTCGTAAATACTAAAACGTAGGTTCCTGAATTCTGAGGCTATATAAACGAGAGATTTAAAAATTGTGTATTTTATGAACCTTTAATCTAAAATACTTCTGGTTTATTAGTTTTCACTTGCGAGTTCATGAGTGTCATTGACAAGCTCATTAGTATTTTTATAACCCATTTTTTGTTCTCCATAAAAAAATGTATCTTACATTCATGAATTTGTACCTGCATGTTCATTAGTTTTCACTTGCGAGTTCACTAGTTTTCACTTGTAGGTTCATTATTTTTCCATTGCGAATTCATAAGTTTAAACTTACCGTTTCTTTTAGTTCTTATTTGTAGGTTAACTAGTATTGATCCAGGTTCATGGAGTAATGTTATGAAGACGGTTTAACTCTTTGTTTTGACATTTATGTGTCATGTTGTTGTTATACTTTTGTTCAACATTCAAGTAAAAAAGCTACTTCTGAATATCTTTTGAAACTGCAAGTTTAATTTGTTGAACCTACATGTCTAACTTGTTGAACCTATTGTATAACTTGTTAAACCTAGAAGGGAAGACGCTTGCTCATACGCTCCTTATAGAAATAGAGAAAACTTAAGCAAACACAAGGTATTTTATTACTAGTCACTGAAGAACAAATATGACTAGTGCTTTTCTTGTACCAACATGAGAAAAACTAGTGACTAGTTGAGTCAGCAAGAATACTAAAAGATAGGAAACAATAAAGTATGATTTACACCCTTATTGAACACTGAGCTAGAAGATCTTTGTGATGCAACTGTCAGAGATGGTACGGCTGGCAGAATTAAGGATGGCAAAGCACTGCTAGTTAAGGCACTAGAGCTGCTGCTAGAAGCAAAGAAAGGAGAAGCTTGAACTGGGAACATTTAGAGCAGCTGATTGTGCAGGTGCACTGAAACCAGAATATGGTAATAGCTGCTGTAGTGGAGGTACAACTTGCAAGCTCAAAGACGGAAAAGAACTGCTAGTTACTGAAGAAGAGCTGCTGCTACTAGCAACAAGCAAAGTAGAGCTTGAATTTGGCACATGTGAAGGTGGAGGTGGGGTGTCTACATTCGGAGCAGCCGCTTGTGGAGGTGCACTCAAACCTGGATATAAAAATTACTGCTGCAATGAAGGTGGCCCTGAGAGACCAGGAGGTGGTGGATAAAATGTCTGCTGATGCAAATGAGGGAGGGAGTTGAACAATGGACGGAAGAATCTGGCGTGCATCCTGTGGTGAGGTGAAAGGGGAACTTTCTGCAATATTTTTTAGCAGCTCTAGCTTCTGATCCTTGGGTATCTGCAAAGCAGAAGATGAAGGGAAAATACATATTCATGAGGTGAAGTAGATAAACAAAAATGGAAAATGGCGGCTTTGACATCGAGTAACAACAATTGATTGCATAATCGATTTTTTTTTACTAAATGTACTATTCTAACTTTCGTGTAAATGATGGCGAAGTAGTTGCACATGTCATTTCTAAAGCAGACTTTCACACCAATGAGCCAGATGTTTCAAACAGACACAAATGCCACTAAACCCGGCACCACATATGGCAAGTTTGTTTGTAAAGTAATACAGTCCACGTCAAGATATAATAATCACACAAAACAGATCAGGAAGGAAAATGAGTATAGATGCATCCTGTCTCAGATGATAAAAACTGAAACAAATACCTTCTCAAACTCTGGGATCATATATTTGTTCACATAGCTGAAGAACTTGCTGTTTGACGCTCCCCACTGTCAGCAAGCAAAAGACTTTGTTTAAGGAGATTGAATAAGGGGGAAACATCTAAGCTGGAATTACTAGCAAAATTCTTACCGCGAAAAAAGGAATGGCAAGGTGTAAGCATGCCAAAGTCCTATCTATATGGTCACCATCTGCAACCTGCATTGTAATGTAGAAAATATCATAGTGGGTGAATGAATGTTCACCATACTGATTACCAACTGGGTTATAAACACTTCAACTACGTATAAGCAAAACCCAGGTTCAAACTGAATTGGTTATGGGTCACACGTAGCCATAAAACAGTATACTACTTGCACCATATAACATGAAACCTGTCAAAGCTAAGTCTTCCACAAACTTATTAGCAATATCTTGAGGTAGGGAGGGAGGTAAAAAATGGCCACTATGAAGTCAAAACTGCCACTAGCTTCAGATTCCCACAACCTTCACTTGAGCAGGAAGAACATACAACTATGATACTAACCTGCTAAAATGAAGCTAGATCTACAACTAAAATGCAAGCATCACAAAGCAAATGTTGTCATTAGCAATATGCAATAGCAAAACCATGAACACACACCTCAGGCAAGAGCAAGAAGTATCAATTTGCATCTAATTTCAATTATCAGACCTCATAAATTTCTACAGCCTGACAGTCACTTGAAGCTCGGTAGAAGTAAGCAGCTACCTCATCCTGAAGCTTTGACACTACACTAAGCTCAGTAAATCACGCTCCCACAAGTAGAATATATTAGTCTAACAAATTAATCACAGTACACACATGTCACTAGATTCTTCAATTACTGTATTTTACTATAAACTCTGTCACCCCTTCTTCCCAGTATATGTTAAGCTTCATTCATGCATTTTCTCAAACACTTATTTACAGGTTCATTAATTTATATATGCAGGTTCAAGTATTTCATTTAAAGAAACAGAGTATTTCTGTCCAAAAAAAGATTTCACAAGCTTGTGTAATAAGTAGCATAAATATAACAAACACTGCAATTAGGAATGAATATAAAGTGTAAGTGGAGGAAGCAAGATCTTACGGTGCAAAAAATCCATAAAAGCGAATCATCAAGTCTCGATCATTCTCATACATCATATTGAATTTTGTCAATTACATATGAACCTATGTGTTAATATATATGAACCTATAGGACAATATAGGTGAACCTGTGTTTAAATCTAAATTCAGACACTACATTCCATACAGACATGGATAACGAAGCACTAGAATCACAATGTACAACCTTTTTCCATCTGTGACAATGAACGTATCAAGTTCTATGACTTAAATAACTTCAGAGGGGAAAAATCATCTTCTTATCACAAACCAAACACTAACATGTACAATAAACAAACAAAATACTAACTACCTAACGCAGAAAATCCTAATTAAAAAGACAAAAGACCACCGCTAAACTAATCAAGCTTCATACCAGAACGCACAAATCCAGACCTAAAAAAACAGATATGAAATCCCTACTATCAGAGGAGCCAAATTAAAAAATCTAAGGCAAGTGAGCACATGCTAATGTTAGGAGTCCAACAAAACCTGGGCAAAGAGGAAACTTGCAAGGTTTTCAGCAGCAAATCTTAGGCGGACATCTTTCAATTCAGTGGTATGGTAACGATCAGCCAGAGACAGAACCTGGGCGACTGAACCTGGTTGAACCTTACAGTACATATCCATGAACTTCATAGTATTAATCAATGAACCTTATCCCTATTCACCAAAATCTTTTGGTGTTGTTCCTGCTGCAGCTTGTTCTGATGTGAAATAAATTGATGAGATTGGAAGAGTTAGGGTTCAGAAGCCGAAAAAAGAAGGAAGATTAGTTGGTGAGGGTTTTGACCACCTACCTTCGAAGCTCGTCTTTTCCAAGCATGAACCATCACTCCAGTGGTTGATCGGATCTCCCTTCTTCCCATCCTAAGATTTTGTGAGCTAGTAAGAATTGCTTCAACATAACACCAGGGACAGCACATTAGCTAGCATAAAATTCCACCAATCAGTGTCCACTCGCAAACCAAGTTTCCGAATTTCTTCAATCACATAGGATCAATGAGAGAGCTCGGAGAACAGAAGAAGGGCGAAAAATCATATTGACAGAGTTCAATCGACAAATTGACTGAAAACTATGGTGCATATTGTTAAGGCGCAAAAATGGAGGCATGAATAGAGATGGTTTGAGGCAAAGGGAAAGAGCTTACGGTCCCGAGTGATTTGCCTGAAATTCTTGGGCTCGCCAGTTAGGGAAGAGGAGTCTGATTCAGACATAGACATAGACATGATTGGAGGAAAAACCCTGTGATTTGGCAAATGCGCAAAGGAACAATAAATAACTTAACAACACCTTGCAACTGTTATGGAGTGCAGTCAAGAAGAACATCTCACCAGAGACTGCATCTTGACTTATTCAGGAAATACAACTTGATTTTTCGAACTCAACAGCCAAATTTTTCTAGTAACCCTCAGATTTCTTTTCCCACCACTCCGTGAACTTGGTTTGTGCAGTTATGGTATCTATCTTGTATAACTGAAACCAGTGATTTGCAACTTCATGTCCAAATACCCAGCCAGAAGCAGCACCACTCCCAAACGCAATTACAGCACCTAAAATGGAGCAGTTTAACCTTACTGTATGTCAAGTTTACACTTTCAAACATGTTATTTCAACTAACAGCAATTCTTATGCTTATTTCATGCATTCAAGCAAAAAATTGAGGGTTTAAAAGGAGAGAAAACAAGTTATGAATGGCTTGAATCAGCTAACAGAAAGTTTTTTTTTTTTGGTCTGAAAAGATTTCTTCTATATGCATGATTTGAGCGAGCCATTAATTTTAATGTGGTATTGGTGAAAGTTTTAGCTAAAGCATAAGCCAATGCACACAAGATAACATCATATAATGTCTACAGTCAGAATTACCATGTGGGCTCTTCGAGTACTTCCAAGATATAGCTGCAAGAGATGCTCCTCCAATAGCACTACCGGCCATACCGAACATTGCAGCTTCTCTAGCAGTTTTCAGCTGTTCAAAGCAAATAGCAGCAATATCACGAAGTGAGTGATTGCGTCAAAGACAAGAGGAAAATGCTCAACCCAGGATCAAACATCTTATAAGTGTCACATACACCCTAATAAAAAACAGCTCATATCACCTCCTAAACTAGCACTTCAAAATTACCTATAGGTAGGGGAGTCTATCAAGGAAATCAACTACTGTATTATCTAGAAGGTGGGCTGATTGACTTCTAAAATCATCTGAATGACTACATTGCTGTTTTGTTGATAATTTTACATCTTCTCTGACCCACATCAGATAAAAATCTAAGCAGAGAAGAATAGAATTACAAGCAGGACTATAAAGGACTTCAGTATCAGTACTCGGAGACAATCAAAAAGTTCAATTTCTAATACTTCCTAGTTCAAGCTAGTGCTTTCTACACATCACGTGTTTATGGAGTTCACGTGTCACTTAGTACTAATCAGGCACTCAGTCCTTCATAAATCACCAATCCAATATGAAATCAAAAACATCAAAACCCTACAACATAAAAGGGGATAGTAAATTGAACAGAATCAAATCAAAACTCAGCAAGATCGACAGAAAAGGGGGCAACAAGCACAAATAGCAATCGAGCAATATCAGATTGAAGCTGGAACAGATTGAAAAGAGTAGAGAGTTGATCGACGCTTACAGTGGGACCGTGAATAGGATCAGAAGAGATGAATTCGTCGACATGGGAATCGGACCAAGGGGGCAACGCCTTTTCGCGGACGGTGAATCTAGAGAAGTTCTCGAGGAAAGCGAATCGGTCGCACCAGAAGCCTTTCCAACCTTGCCATTGATCCTTGAAGAAGGAAAACGCTGGTTTTGGTCCTTCTGCCATGGCTATTCAATCCTCCCCCAATCTGAGTCTTGTCGCTCCTCGGTGTGTAAACTCACCCTAATTTGGCGACCTTTCGGAAAATTGCAACGGGTATATGATTTGATAGAAGAATTTAACTGCGAGTGCCTTATTATTATGTAAACTACATAAACTCGCCCTAATTTGTATCGATGTGTACAAATTTACCCCTAACCCGGCTAACCATAATCAAGTTGAAAACTACTTCAAATATTCATAAACTCGCCCTAATTTTAATTAGGGAAAGTGACTACTGAGAATAACTTTTAAAATACGAACGTGAGAATGATGCACATTAGTAGTAAATTGGTGCACATTTAGTACTAATTTGGTGCACATTTAGTACTAATTTGGTGCACATTCGTTGACAAACTTAAAAACGTCCAAAATTTGAAAAACATTTTTTTAAAGAATATTTATTGAAAAAGTGAAGAATATTAAGGTAAAAATTGTATGTGCATCACTTTTTCAAAGGAAAGAATTTTGATGCACATTTAAGTATATTTTGATGCACATTAGCCGTTCGCACGTTCTCATTTTAAAATTTGTTCTCACCGGAACCGCACCTTTTTAATTATAGTTAAAAAAGATTTTATAATTTTCAAACTTTAAATTATTACACTTCAAATATAATAGTTAAATAATTCATATATTCAAACAATCTCAAAATTCAAAACACTAATTTTTTCATTTGTTTTGGAACGCCTTCTCCATCTTTTCTAACTACTAGTTGCAGCCCGCGTGCTGCATGTATGTAGGTGTATTATTTCTAAGTAAAAGTGCAGGAAGGATATGATATAATTGGCCTTGTAGTCTTAAAATGTAAGATCCTTTTATGGAGTTTGCATGTATAGACCCACCCAAATAGCTGAAGGCAAACATGTTGTTGTACATCCTTGTAGATTGTCGAAAGAGGTCAGCTGTACCATCTTTACTAACAAAAAGATCTAAAAGTTCCGAAGGAAATCCAGGTTCAAATGCCAGTTTCGTCGCGCTACATTTAAGACATTCAGTTGACGGAGTTAGTCTGGCTGCAAATGTTGGTATAGAGAAGTCTTGAATATTAAAAAAATGTTGGTATAGGGGTCGAGGGTTGTGAACATTGTGCTAATGTAATTGCGGCTTGAGAATGCCTATTATGACAGGTAATTGGGCTTTGTGTTGATGAATTAATTGTTGTAGACTGGGTAAACTAAAGTGTGAGGACTTAGAGAAGTAGAGTGTAATGAGACTGGACAAGTGAAAGTAGTTCACATGTACACATAATAATAGATGAATATGTATATGAAATGTAATAAACGTTTGTGGATTTTGCTAAGTGTCTAGGAAAAAAAGTAAAAAAAGTTGTTACTTCCTCTCTACATCGACTTTAAAGACTTAATAATATAGATGACATTTCTTGCCAGTTTTGTACATTGCTTATAATGGTGACTGTGCAAGTCATAAGCAGACAAGATATAGGTGATCAAACTAACACATATAAGTAGAAAGGATCTTGTTGCCTGCCAACTATTTTTTACGTATGTACAATGTCATCATAAACGTTTACAGTTGATAGTGGCTACATTCTATATACATGCTACTTAACGCAAAATTTGCTAAAGTGCAGTTGAGCAGTCGACATGACCTAAATACAACAAAAAAAGATAGTCAATGCAAGTCGACATCCACGCAAAAGTGATCAACAAAGCAACGGGCTGCTTCTGCTAAAGGCGCCATTAACTGCTAGGTGATGACAAAGGCAAACTATCCCAACGCAAAATAGGCGAGCATCTCGTGAGAGCGTCGCTTGGAAATCAAGTCCTTCATAACCCACTTGATCGTGGGTATTCCTGGAAGTGGGGGTGGTACATGGGAAAGCTCAATACATGTTGGTGTTGTACAAAATCTCACAGCAAGTGTGCGATAAAATTCATCACTTTCCTGTAGTGTGAGAATAGCTGGTCATTTTACAAGTGAAATAAGTTGTAGTTTAAAAGTTGTAGTGAAGAAGAACCAGAGGTTTTGTACCTTCGGGGACATATCTAGCAAGTTGTCCACGTGCACTGCAAGCATCTTCTCAACAACCATGGTGTAAGCAGAGAATAACTTTGTAGCGGAACCATTTGTTCCTTGGAAGTTGAAGAAAAATCTGATTTCATGCATAATATCATAAAGTCATTACTATCTTAATACTTACATTAAAAGGTAATACATGCAAACCTAAAATGTAAAATAACTACCTGCAACATGTGTCTGGTGATGAATTCTGGATTCGACAACAAAATTTATTGCAAGAGAGAAAAAAAAACGGCGCCCCATTATATTGTATATTTGTTTGTTCAATTTTTTTTAACAATTTCTATACTATTGTTCAATGCAGTGTTTTGCAATATATGTAAAAGATAGCTAAATAATTTGTGAAAGTATGTAAAATGTATAAAAAAAGCATTTAGAATCTAAATAAGCTTCAGAAAAAGAAGAGATAAACAGTGAGAGGATACCACTAATCTTGGTTAAGTTGTAGACGTACAACCACAAAATTCACAGACAAGGAAATGTTTTTTTGCTTGGCCAACCTTTTTACCACACATTTAACAGCCAAAGAAGATAGTGATATTCTCCTTCTTGAAGTCTGGGATGAGTACATTGGCACGAATATTTCTTTCATAGGCAAGAGTGTTGGGCTGTAGAGGAAGCGAAAATTTATTCATTGATACAGCTGAATAAGAGTTAGCTTACAAGGTAGTTAAAATCTTCCAATGAGTGAGAAGCATACAAATGTTAACATCAGCTCTTTGATTGTGCTTAGTGCAGGTGTAGCATTGGGGGCTTGAGCTTCTATAGCCTGTAGCTGGCGAGTTGTAATCACATCGGCAGTGGATTCTTTCCTACAAGGAGAGGAGAGGATAAAGTATTAATTGTAGTTATACCAACAACCGAAGTAGTTTTTTTTTGGTAACGAAAAAACTGACCACTTTTGTAAGGCCTAAGCTCGTTCCCCCATGGGGTCAAAAGTAATCAAAGTAGATCGTGATGATGCAAGAGAAAACCCTGTGAAAAGAAAGTAAAAGCAACGCAATTTTGGTCAATCCTAATCAAGGCAATAAATTTCTTAATTGGTTTATAGAACACAAAATATATCTATCAAATGTTTGTTTATCTTATGTTTAAATGAAATGGAAGAATAATAGTCATGCACTGAAAGTAGCTACCAAGATAAAGAACTCATGCAACATATATATTTTGGTCAATCTGTTGTTTGTGCCAACAAACTGGTTTATAAATTTCTTAACTGGTTTATAGAACACAAAATATATCTAGCAAATTTTTGTTTATCTTATGTTTAAATGAAATGGAAAAATAACAGTCCTGCACTGAAAGTAGCTATCAAGATAAAGAACTCATGCAACATATATGTTGTGGTCAATCTGTTGTTTGTGCTAACAAACAGATTTAACTTTACAAGTTACAACAAACCAAGTTTATTGTGGTGTTATACACAGATTTTCTTTACATCTCTCAAACTTTCCATATGTTCTTTACACCACTCAAACTTTCCATCATGTTTTCAATCTTTCCAATTTGAAATTGTTAATAGAGCATTGCTGTTAATATCAGTTTGGTAATTTGCAGTAATGACCATTTATTATAACCACATGAAATTCAAATTACCTGAACTAATATACTTGCTCATTGTAATTTAATCTCACTCAGGAAAATGAGTAAGAGGTAGTATGTGAGCAAAAATATGAATATCAGTTTATATGGTTATTATTTGTCAAAGTTACCAATTTAGATACAACAAGACTAAGCATGGTTGGAAGATTAGTACGTGGGTACAGTGGCGGAGCCACGTTGTGAGCACTCTCTGGGATTCTAAAATAAAAAACCGAGACAATAATATATAAAAAACAGTGTAGCTCAGGTGGTCAAGTGTAGGCATTCTCCTCCAAACATACAAGGTTCGAAACTCACGGACGGGGTTGGCATCATTTTTCTTTTGCTAGCATTTCCGTTATTTTTCTTCTTCTTTTTTCGGTGAAGTATTTTCCTTCTTTCTTATCTACCCTTATTTCATTTTATTTCGTTCTCTACCTTATTTCCCTTCTTTTATTTGTATTTCATTTTTATTATTTCTCTTCTTTATTTCCTACCATCTTCCCATTCTTTCCTTCTCTATATCACTACTTATTGTAACTCTAATTTTAGCGATTTGGACTTTTTACCCATTTTTTTTAATCTTATGCATTGGTTAAAACATTATTTTGTGATATTTATAATAGACTTTGTATCTTGTTATTAAAAAAATTCAGTTTATAAAGTTGGATCTTGGGTCTTGACTTTACCCGATTTTTATTTTTATTTTTCATATAGTTTAAAAAGATATTTGTGGTGTTTACAATAAACCATACATTTCAATTTCAAAAATTTAGGTTATAAAGTCAGGTTTTAAATGTCATCTTGTAACGTATTAGCGCTTTAAAATCTGGATTTGAAACAATCGGATTATAAAGCCACAGTTCAAAAAAAAATTAACGCGATAACATTTAAACATGTTGTGGAAATAAAAAAACGGCTTAAACAATACCCCATTTTATTAATTAAAAAGAGACGACTATTAAGTTTTTTATATTTTATGTGTTATTTAAAAATTAATAGCGTATGTGTAATTTAGCCCCCTCGGAGCTAAAATCCTGGCTACGCCACTGCGTGGGTACGTGACCAAGTGACATAAAAAACATGGCTAAGCATTGTTGGAAAAATAGTATGTTTCTAAGTCACCAAATTTAAAGAGCACACGTGATTTCACGAAAGAATACCTTATATGAAGGGCTTGTGCATACTATTCACAGTAGAAAAGCTGCATATGTGGCAAGGGCTGAGCTGTAGTCACGAAGAAATGAAAGGAAACAAAAACCAGAAGTTACTAAAGTTGTGAAGAAAAAGATGAATAAAAGCCTTTACCACCTGCTTTAAATTTTCTACATATATTTCAACACTATATATAGTGTCAAGATTGCTAGAAGTTTGGTACGTATCAGTACAAGTTATGTAAAATGAATATTTTTTATTTAGGGTTTTAGTTAAGCTTGATGGTATGTACAAAACATCAATGGTGAAAGTAGCAAGAGTGCAAGTTAAAAAGAGAACCTGTGATAAGTTGATGTCCAGATCCGAAATCAATCACGTACGCCCCTTGCTTTCGGAGTCAACTATAATCTCAATGTCCAGATCTGCGCCGGTGAAGGTGAAAATTGGAAGGATGGAGCAAATTAAGGATGAGAAGAGGAGATGGAGCCACCGCACGAGATAAGGGCGACATCGCATCGCTTCGATGCTGAGAATTAGGTTTAGTGATACGGAATACTCGATCGATCTAATTCTTGCTGTGAGAGATCCAAGTTAATTTTGCCTAGGCAAATAGTAGATTGATACGGAGTATATCTGAGGGTCAAAAGCCCAAACAAAATGGGCTATGCTGGTTTATTATAAACAAAGCCTAATTAGTGGAAGCCCGTCCCACAAAAAGAGCAGGAGATGGTAGAAGCTTCGCTTACTTTTCATAAGAATGGTCCTATTTTTATAGATAGATACTCCATCCGTCCCATTTTGTTAGTCCCATTTTCTATTTCGGGCGTTCCGAAATGTTAGTCCCATTTCCATTTTTGGACATAAACTTCTTCCTATTATACCCTTACTCATATTATTTTATTCATATCCTAACACTACTTTATCAATCAAATCAACCATCTACATCATCTTCTCCAACTACATTTTCACCATTACTATCATCAACTACCTTCAAACCCATTAAATTTCTTCAAGTTTTCACCTAATCTACATCTAAACTTAACATAAAAAATTCTGAAACAACCCAGATATTTTTTTAAAACCCAGATTAACGCTCTTAATTATGTTTTCCTAATTAAACTCGATTAACCCTTACCTACCCAGCCCAAAACCAAAGCCCAACCCAAAATCTACCCTATATATGCCTAAACCCTAAAAAAATCTCAGTCTCCCCATCTGATCTCGCCGCTCTCGCCGCTCTCCTCCTCTTTCTCTCAAACCCTAAACCTAATCTCGCCGACTCCCTCTCCTCCTCTTTCTCTCCTCCGGTGATGTCGAGTGATTCACTGACTCGTCCCTCCCAGTCCTTCACTCAAAGCATTTCTCCTCCTTCGTATGAGAGGAATTTCAAACTCCCATCGGAAGAGGAGCCATCGTCTACCCCCAGTTTCTTCAAGGACGATCCGAACCCGACGGAGGAGGAGACCGAGGAGGAGGTTGAGTCGGCGGCGAAGACGGTGACCGGCGACGCTAGCTTATCTACACCTGTCCCGGGGTGCTCACTTTCTGTCCCTTGCGAAAGGGGTGGATTTTGCGACGGGAGGCACACTTTCAGTCCCATACGCCGGCAAAGAACTCGCACCGTTGACAAATGGTGGGAGCCGGAGAAAGTTTCAGTGGATTTGCAAAGGTCGTCGGTGCAGTCGGAGTTGCTGTCGGATAATGAGGTTATCTCTCGTCCCCGGGAGATCATTGTGATCCCTGACACGCCTTCACCTGAGCCCGTGCCAGTCCCTGTGCTCCCTGATGATGCTGCTGCTGATGCTGAGATGGTAGAGTCCTCAGGAACGCCGGAGATGGAAGCCCCGGAGCTTGTGATCATCCCTGACAGCCCTTCTCACTCCACCACTATCTAGCTAAGTTTCTCTATCCCTTCGTGGAATTAAGACTCTGATTATGTAAATTTGGAAATATTTTGGACTGTTTTGGACATATTTTGGACATATTTTGGACTGTTGGTATTGTGGACATTATGTTTTAAGTACTGGTATTTAAGTATTGGTATTTGGATATTTGGATATTTGGATATTGGTACTTGGATATTGCTATTTAATTCTGTGTTCAGTTGTTGAGAACTCTGTTGAGTTCATGAGAAATCTGTTGAGTTCATGAGAAATCTGTTGAGTTGAGTTGAGTAACTCTCTGTTGAGTTGATCAATTGATCTGTTGAGTTGAGTATCTGTTGAGTTGAGTTGAGTAACTCTCTGTTGAGTTGCTCAGTTGCTCTGTTGAGTTGAGTATCTGTTGAGTTGAGTTGAGTAACTCTCTGTTGAGTTGCTCATGTGATCTGTAGAGTTGTTTGGGTTATGTCATGGTATTTGTCTGTCAAGGATGATGTCTGTTTTTACATTCTTGAGATGTGAGTGCATTTGATTGACTTAAAATTGCCATAGGAACACAACTAATTAAGTCTGATTGATGCCTATCTGGAACGTTTAGGTTAGTGTTTAGGGGCTTGTGTCAATGAGGGAATGGGGACATCTGTGATATCTATGATGATTATTTTAAGGCACAAGCTGAGATGCAAGCCCTTATTTATCACTGACTTAAGATTGCCATAGGAACACATATTTTAATATATGTTGTTTGATCCTATCTGGAATGTTTAAGTTATGAACTTGCATGTCTATCAGTGATGGGATGGGGACACCTGAGACAATTTGTAGACAAAATATGATAACCAAAACACAAAATATTCAGTGTGCTCTTAATAGGCTTACAAAATATGTTTAGTTTACAATCTTATATCATTACTTAAGATTGTAACTTAAACAAGTGTGTCCTAATTAGTTGTCTCATGTGTTGCTGTCTCTTGAGTTGCATTTTCCTGATCTTCTGTCCCTTGAGTTGCATTTCCTTGAGTTGTTGTCCCTTCATTTGTTGGAGTTGCATGAGTTAATGTCCAAGCTTGTAAAACTGCATGCCTTGGTGCTCTGATTTCTCTTGGTAGAACTCCTGCCTGAGATAACTTCTTTTTGTTGACATGTGGAATGTAATAATCATTACCTCCCTTACACTGTAAAATCTCATTCATCAGATACTGTAAAGTCATCCACACACTACCTAGAGTGTGTGGATCCAACTCATAAAATGCTTCATTGACTGCATTCAACATTTCATCTGTATTTTTGGGCATCTTCTTGTGCATAAGTGACTGAATGCTCCTAAAGAAGCCTAGGTCCAAAATGTTAAGGTCTGGACTGTTGGCTGGTTGTTGTATTAAAATAAATGTGAACCCTTCTTGCTGGTATACCTGCTGCCATTATGTGTCTTGTTGAGTGATGTGAGGTCTGGCATTATCTTGTTGTATGAATATGGTTTTGTGACCTTCATCATCTGGCCATTTTGACATTATTGCTGGAACAATGTCATTAATCAACATGTTTCTTGTCACTGTCTTGTTGACTGACTGTATGAGCTTTGTGATAAGTGTCCCCTTGCCTCTGTTTTTTTAATGCCTCTTTGCTGGCTCCTTGTAAGTAAATGGAAAGATGCCAATCTTTCCATCAAATGTGCATTCCCCTTGATCATTGAATCTTGGTCTTGCTACTGCTGCTGTGAACATAACCTTAGGGATGAATTTGCTTGAGCTTGCACTTCTGTATTTTCCTTTTTCATTCTTGCCCAAATAATACCTTTGTGCCTTCCTTGACTGATAAAACCACTTCTCATCTATGTGAACAAAGTCAAACATAGGATAGTATGTTGTCTTTTGATGTGATGTGTCCCCTATTAGGAGCTTTAATACCCACTGCATTCTGGTCACCTTATGGTATTCACTTAGACCTGGCTTTAGTGCATTTGAATGTGGCCTCATGATCCCCTTCTTAACCAATCTGTGACATGTGGACTTAGAAATTTCAAGCTTGCTTGCCAAATCTCTAATGCATGTTCTGTCACCCATATTCAGTGCTTCAATATCTTCTTGCTCTACTTGAATTCTTTTCCTACCACAGTTATGGTATTTTGTACTCACATTGTATTTGCCATGGTTGAGTAGTTCCCTTCGTGCTTCTTTCCATATCCTTCCAATTGTTCTCCTTGACAGATTAAATTGTTGTGCAGTTTCATTGATGGTGCCATATGGAAGCTTTCCCGCTGCTGATTTCTGAAGCATAGCATTCAAGATCTCCATTTTTCTCTCTGTGCTGAGCTTGGTGGGCAATGCCTGGGGATGCAAATTGTTCTCTGTTGGAGGCTCATTTTCTGGCTGATGATGATGGCTTGGCTCGAAGTTCAGATCAAAAGGTATGTTACCTTCTATGTCCCCAAATGGCTCCTCTGACTGGGTGTCGTTTTCTCCCATTTCTGCATCACTGAAGCCCTCATCATCCAGGAATGACACCTCATTTAAGTCGAAAGCTGAAGGCATGTCCACTGAGCAGTGATGCTCTGTTATTCTCTCTGTATTTCTCCCTTTTTTCTCTCTCTTTGTAATGCTCTGTTTTGAGCTGTAATGGTGGTTTTAAGTGGCAGTGAACAAGTTCTTTGTTTGTAAATTACAACATTCTTATTGGTTTAGAGTTCAGGGGTAGTTTAGGAAATTATTGGGGTAAAAAGATGGTGATTTGTGTGCTCTTAATACTGCATTTTGATTGGCTGATGTAAATTGTAAATCCTTCTCTTATTGGCTAATGGATTAATTATTATTTCATTTTCATCATTTCCAATGCTTTCTCTTGCCTTAATCCAAGATATTTTTTAACAATGGGACTAACATAGTGGGACAGAGGGAGTAGATATTAACTTCAAAACATCCACACTTAGATTCCTCATATACAATATTATCTAGTTTAAATTTATATATAATCTAATGGTTCAAATATATATGAGAAAAGGATTTGAATCTGGTAATAAAGGGGCCTTTAGAGATAAATGAGAATGAACGGGAACCGTTCATTCGAATTGATCGGACGGTCCAGATCAATCCTACTCGCTACTGGCTACTAACTCTCGCTACTGGCTACTCGCTTGATTTTGTGTGCAACACACGCGCTCGCTTCTATCGTGATTCAAAATTGGAGCGAAAACCGTCTCTTCCCATTCTTCTCAAAACTTCCACAGAAACCTCTCTCGCAAAGGCGATCAAACCCTAACCTCCTACTCGCTTGCTTTTTCTTCGATTTCTCAACGAAATCACTTCGTTTTCTCTCGCCGATCATCAAAAACAACATACTCCTACAAATTTCGCGATGTCTGGCTCACAGAAGAACAGCGAAGGAAGAGGTATGGTGTTTAATCCCTAATTTTAGCTTATACGATGCTTTTTCCTGTGATTTCTCACTGATTTCTCTTCATTTCACTCCGTCGTTCACCAAAATCCATCAACTCGCTACTTAAAATGGCAGAATCTCAGAGAAGCCAAGAACCAAGAGGTATGGAGTATAATCTGGTATTTGGAGTTAGGTTTTTGCTTTGACATGTTAGATTTCGCTACATGCATGTTTTGTTTTAAGGTACTGAGTGTGAAAAGTATATTTGTATGTACTGAGTGGTCATTATTTTGATCATGACTGTGTTTTTACTCTATGTTCACCAGATCTTGAATATATGTTCATCAAAGTTCCTAACAAAGTTCATCAAAATACATGTTCATCACAGTACATCTAAATGTTCATCAAATATCTTGTATTTGTTCATCGTATCTTGTATATACGTTCACCAGATTTCTTTTCAATGTTCACCAAAAATTTTGTGATTGTTCATCTCATTGCCTATAAAAGTTCATCATATGTCTTAAGATTGTTCATCAGATTTCTCTTATCTGTTATCATAAATCTTGTTATTGAATATTGTCCTCTTTATAAACTTTGTATTTTTGCACAATATATAACTTGTATGTTCAATATTACAGAGATAAGAAGCAAAAAATCAAATGACAGATCTCAACGAAATTTGTCATCCCAAGAACAACAACAGGAGGAACAAACAGTTCATGATAACTAATGTTCATCAACTCTTTTTTCTTTGTTCATCACAATTCTTCATAAAGTTCATCAAAATACATGTTCATCACAGTACATCTAAATGTTCATCAAATATCTTGTATTTGTTCATCGTATCTTGTATATACGTTCACCAGATTTCTTTTCAATGTTCACCAAAAATTTTGTGATTGTTCATCTCATTGCCTATAAAAGTTCATCATATGTCTTAAGATTGTTCATCGGATTTCTCTTATCTGTTATCATAAATCTTGTTATTGAATATTATCCTCTTTATAAACTTTGTATTTTTGCACAATATATAACTTGTATGTTCAATATTACAGAGATAAGAAGCAAAAAATCAAATGACAGATCACAACGAAATTTGTCATCCCAAGAACAACAACAGGAGGAAGAAACAGTTCATGGTAACTAATGTTCATCAACTCTTTTTTCTTTGTTCATCACAATTCTTCATAATGTTCATCAGAATGTTTAATAATGTTCATCATTCCTCTCATATATAGTTCATATGTATGTTTAATAATGTTCATCATTGTATTTCAATATGTTCACCAGCTTGTTTGATATTGTTCACCATGATCCTTAATTTTGTTCATCAGCTTTGTACATGTCTTTATACTAATAAGTTACTTTTAATGTTATAGCATCCCCTAAACATAAGATGGCCAAATCCAAGAAAGTAGTTGCTACAACAAGCAAGAGAAAAAGAAGTAGCCAAAGGATACACTGTTCTCAGAGCAAGGGAAAAGAGATTCAGTTGTACAGCCCAGACATCCCTGTAACTCAAATAATGAAGAACTTGAAAAGGCCTAGCGGGGGAATTGTAATAAGAGATGTTGAAGACCAACCAGAACAAGCTTCCAGGACAAACAAGTCTGAAATTGTGCAGTCAAGGAAAGGGAAAGAAAAAGTGACTGAAAGCATCAAGAAGCAGTTCCCAGCTCAAAAATGTAGAAGTTCTCCAGCGCTTCTGGTTTCAACTTTGGCTAGAATGAGTCCAATTCAAAAAAGCTGCATAGTAGAGTTGGGATTTGGAAGCTTGCTTAAATGGAAAGTGGACAAACTTCCAGCTAAAATCAGTCACTGGTTGTTGAAGAACTTTAATGTCATATCCTGCACAATGAAGCTTGCCAAGTCAGTGAGGCACAAAATTACAACGCAAGATGTTCACGACTACCTTGGAATTCCTGTTGGTGGGATGCAAATAGAATTGAAGAGAACATTTACTGAACATGAGGATTTACAATATCAAGATCTTCACCGAAGGTTCAGGAATCAATTTCCACTGGAAATAGACAATGAATTGAATGATGTCAAGTTGCGTGACGCCTCAAAGATTCATGCATCACATGTCGCAGAGCTTTTGATAAAAACTGTAGTACCTGGAGAGTGGTTCAAGAGAAATTTCATGATGTTGCTTGTTGCAACCATTATGGACAGTCAGCCAAATGGTGGATTGAATTATAATATTCTTCATTACCTTGAGTGCACCGAGATGATTAATCACTACGACTGGTCAAAATTGCTAGTTGACCTTCTGATAAAGACAAAGGAGTCTTTTGATAGGACAACAAATGCTAGTTTTTTCAGAGGACCAATCCTTCTACTACAAGTTAGTGTTCACCAATTTTAGTCATTTTGTTCATTATCATATCATTATATGTTCATCAAACTAATATTTACTCATTTACTTTATTTGCTTGCAGTTGATATATTTTGATCGTGTTATTCTCAAGAATGTTGAACATGAGAGAGAGTTTCCAATAATTGTTAATTGCGATGCAGCCATGCTGAGGGCTAGGGAGGCAGAAGAGATCAAGATTGGTGGATTTGGAAAGGGTTATGTCAGAGATCCTCCAATTTTTGCAGAAGATGATGTGAACAATGCTGCAAACATAAGAGACAGTCCATCCGCCTTATATCATTCACAAGAAAAAGCAACTGAAGATGCAAGTTTACTGGTAAGATTTCAAATATGTGTTCATCAAATTCCTTATGAAAGTTCATCAACATTGTTTTATATGTTCATCAGATTGTCTCTATCTGTTCATCAAATTTTGTAATAATGTTCATCACATCTGTGAACAATGTTCATCAATCTTCTGAAAGACGTTCATCAAATTCTGAACAACGTTCATCAAATTTCTGAACAATGTTCATCAAGTTTCTAAACAATGTTCATCAAATTTCTGAACAATGTTCATCAAATTTCTGAACAATGTTCATCAAGTTTCTGAACAACGTTCATCAAATTTCTGAACAATGTTCATCAAATTTCTGAACAATGTTCATCAAGTTTATTGGTTCACTATTATTTATTTTCTTGTTCATTAATGTTTCATTGTTTAATATTGAAACAGGGTTTCTTAGAGGACCATATAAAAGAGGGACAAGAACTTGCTACCAAGATTAGAAACTTCTTGGGAAGAATTGAGCAGGCTCCCTCACGTATAGCAAGTAATAGCTTGTTCAAGAAGGTGAATGAAGCTATTGAAAGAATGCTAAATGTGAGGGATGATGAAGAAAATGCAGAGCAACCACATCAAACAGAGGAAGACGAAGAGACATTGACCCAGCAACAGTTTTGGCGCGAGGCATCTAAATGTTTGGAAGAAGTGGAGAGAACTATGAAGGCCAAGAAGAGTTATGTTGTGAAAGCTGAAGATGAAGTTCCAGAGAAGACACCAGATGAAGTCATTGGTGAGACTTGTCGAAGCATTGCTAGAGATTACATTTCAGATATTCCATCTTTCTCTTTGGGAATATTCTCCCAATCACCTGAGAGGCCTACAGTGGTAGTTGATCCGCCAGAAGAAACTACAAGATCACCTGAGATGCCTCCAGTGGTAGTTGATGTGACAACAGAAACCACAAGACAGTACAAGAGGAAAATTTCATTCAAGGTAATATACAAGGCTTCTTAACTCTCAGTTACTATCTAGGCTTTTATGTGTAATAACTTGTTGTGCTTTATTTCAATTGTAGATTCCTAAATCTGTGGTTGAAAGACAAAAGAGGTTGGATGCAGCTACCACGCACTCTGAAGATTTTGTTGAAAGTACTCCTGTTGTTAACAGCAATGCTGATGAGACAGTCGAGGAAATTGATCATATAGGTGATGAGGTGAGGATGGAAGAACAAAGAATTGAGAAAGAGAATGAGGTACATATTTTGCTTATAAATGTTCATCAATTGTTCTATCAATGTTCATCAAATAATTGAATTATGTTCATCATTATTTCTAATTACAGATAGAGAAAGAACAAGGAAAGGAACCAGAAAGGGTGGAGGTGGAAAGGATGGAACAAGGGAAGGAAATGGAAACACAATCTGAGGACAGGGGCGGGAAAGAAGGAGTTGAGGAACAAGTACAAGGGATGGAAATACAATCCGAAGAGGTGGTTCCTGAACCACAACTAAAAGAAAAGGAAAGTGTACAAGTTCAAGAGGTGGTTCCTGTTCAAGAGGAAGAAATAGAAGCCCAAGATGTGAGGCAAAATGATGAGGAGAAGAGGAAAGAAAAGGGAAAGGACAAGGTGGAGAGTGAAGGAAAACAGACAGAGGAGCAGGTTGAGAAGGTGATCTTTATCATCATTTGTTCATCAACTTTCTTATACATGTTCATCAAACTTCTCACTTATGTTCATCAAACTTCTCACATATGTTCATCAATCATATTCAGGCACAAACTGAGAAAACAATGTTTGTTTGGAAGACGGGGAGTGAGAATGACCCAGAAGTAATCAAAAGAAAGAGACTAATTTCTTGGGCAAACAAATCTCCATACAAGCAAAGGATTGTGGACATCAAAGAGAAACCAACTGCTCTAGAAATGAAACTCAGCAGCTGGATGTTGGAAGATTTAACACACCTAGAGTAAGAAAAGTTTAATTAGTTTTCTTCTAAAGTTCATCACTGGTTTTATAAATGTTCATCACCTTGTCACATTTTGTTCATCAATTCTGTTCTAGATGATCTTCATTTTTTGTTTCAGGGACATTGTTTTCAGCGTGGGGCATTTAAATTTCAAGAAGAATGACTTTCTGAGCATGCAAAACAATCAATATGTTGAAAGCAATGTGATTGACGCATGGGCACACTTGCTTAATCTCAAAGAGGAAGAAAGAGATGAATCAAAACCTCTTAGATTCTTTGCTTCAATTGATACAACGGTAGGAATTTTTTATATGAACAATTTTGTCATTAACATGTGGAAACATAACTAACGGAATCTTTTGATATTTTATAAAAGTCTGTCCCGACTATGGTGGGTTTTGAACTAAAAGATTCAATCACATTCTTCAATGGTGAAATGGAAACTCAGTTAGCAAGACTGCCACTTCACAAATTGAATGATATTCAGTTGGTAAGTATTCTATTAAACTTATCTATAAAGGTTCACCACTCTATAGACAAATGTTCACTGTGTTGTTTAAACTTGTTCATAAGACTATCTATACATGTTCACTATATTTTTTAAACTTGTTCATCAAACTAACAAAGGAAGTTCACTGTGCAGTATGTCTTCCCAATATACCAGAGTGAACACTATTACTGCATTGTTTTCAATCTCAAGAACCCAAGAATAGATATCATTGATAACTCCAGTGTTCAAGGCAAGAAGCTTGTGAAATATAACAACGTTCCTAAAGTGATGGTAAGTTTTAATACTGTATATTGTTCTTCTGTTTATTTGGTAATGTTCATCATTATATTTCAGTATGTTCATTATCATATAACTGTATGTTCATCATCATATAACTGTATGTTTTAAGTATGTTCATCATTGTTTTTCAATATGTTTGATATTATTGTGTTTTTATTTTACAGAGAGCAGTGTTTGTGGAATTTCTAAGGAAGCATGGCATGGAAGCCAAAGCAGCTCTATTCGAAGACGAGAAAAAGGTCAAAGCTGAACGTCTTTCAATGTACTGGAGAGATGACAAGAACAAGCAGGATTGTGGTATATATACCATGCGACACATGGAAACGTACTTTGGGGAGGGGCTGACAAATTTTACAACTTCTTTGAAGAAAGGTGACAATAAGCAAATGGACATGATAAGGGTCAAGTACATTTCAGAGTTGTTAACCAACAGATTCAACAATGCTTACCCACAACTTATAGAATGGGTAAATGGAAAATGCACAATGTAGAAGATTGACAATGAGTACAAGGATTCTTTTGTTCATCTATATATTACAGAATGTTCATCAAATCACAGAACAATGTTCATCAAATCACTGAACAATGTTCATCAGCTTAACTGTGAATGTTCATTGAATATTTAGCCAAAGTTCATCATATTAACACTGAATGTTCATTGACGTTAATCTCAAAAGTTCATCAATATGATAAGTAATTTTACTTGTCTTTTTCACAAATATTCATAATATTTATAATGAATGTTCATCGAGCTTAAATACAAAGTTCATCAAATTAACACAACAAGTTCACCACATTAACAGAGAGAGTTCATCTAATTTGAAATCGATGTTCATCAATTTTACCCATGTTGTTCACCAGATTATATATAATTGTTCACCTATATATTACAGAATGTTCATCAAATCACAGAACAATGTTCATCAAATCACTGAACAATGTTCATCAGCTTAACTGTGAATGTTCATTGAATATTTAGCCAAAGTTCATCATATTAACACTGAATGTTCATTGACGTTAATCTCAAAAGTTCATCAATATGATAAGTAATTTTACTTGTCTTTTTCACAAATATTCATAATATTTATAATGAATGTTCATCGAGCTTAAATACAAAGTTCATCAAATTAACACAACAAGTTCACCACATTAACAGAGAGAGTTCATCTAATTTGAAATCGATGTTCATCAATTTTACCCATGTTGTTCACCAGATTATATATAATTGTTCACCAAGTAGATTACAAATGTTCACCAAAACTAGATTTACACATAAAGACCTAAATGATAGTTTTAGAATTATATCTAACTTCAAACACTGGTTGAAGTATTCTCAGGACATGTAGAGCGATTGTGTCCGGATTTCAAACATATTGAACAACACTTCTTCACCTTGTTAGAATTCAATCTAACTTTCTCAATTGTACTTTTCAAACGTGATGTTTTTGGCCTTCCTTTGTTCTTTGATTGTGGAGGTGGAAGGACAGATATTGTATTTGGTAAAGGACCAACAAACTTCTCAAATCTTGCCTCTCTGCTTTTTGTAGGAGTCTTGATGTTACTCATAGAAGACGACTCAGCCTGAATGGATGAACTGTACAACTCACGCTTCTCCTTTAGAACAATCAACAAGTCTTTCAATTGATCAGAATCATGCTCAATTTCATTGATAATACTATGTATCTCAGACATAACATCATACACTAAAAGCTTCTTCTCATCCATCTCAACAGATTCTTTAAATACTAAACCATCAATCTCAAAAGTTGGCTTCAATGTTGTGCTCTTACTCCATCGTGGTAATATATATTGGTCAGGTATTTTCACATCCAAAGGTGGACCAACACATCTGATTACCAATATCATGTGACAGCATGGAAGACCTATCTGCAAGAACCTATTACAAGAGCACTTATATTCATTTGTGGATGGTAAGTGCTGAACCACAAATGATTTCTCAAAATGTCCACGAACACGATAGTAATGGACATCACCCTCTGTGAGAGAATTAACCAAGGCACAATCATAGGCAGATGAGAGAAGTTGAGTTTGCAAATCATCAAAAATAGGCAGTGTATAGACGTCACAAAGCTGAACTTCCATTTGGGTCGGTGTCTTGAGAGAAGGACGGCGAGTGGAAGATTCAAAGTCATGCTTACAATGAGTATGTCTTTGAGAATCAATTGCATTTTCAAATTGCAACATGAACACTACAAGGGATGATGATGAGCCAATGAAATGTGAGAAGAAGAAGTTCTGAGATTCAGACCTCGAAGTTGTTCTAAGCAGGCCACCCATATGGACATTTTGAAAGAAAGCGGGAATCCATAAGTGTCGTAGATCAAACATTGTCTTGAGCCAAACATTGTCTTGAAGATTGAAATCATCTATAATACCATGCCAAAGCTCCTCAAAATCCACAGGAGTAATCTCATCACTCCAAACAATAGCATTGAATCTATCCCTGAAATCTTTATTTTGCTCTGGTTCAACCTTAATCTTACCGGGCACTTTGAACATTATGTGCCACATGCAAAAACGATGAACACTTGAGCTAAAAACCTCCTCAACAGCAGCCTTGACAGCAGCATCTTGATCAGTCAAAATAACAAAAGGTTCATGTCCCATTGCCTTTTTGAAATGATCAAACAACCACACATAAGATGGAATATCTTCGTTCAACAATAAGCCAAATGCAAAGGTGATTGAGCACTTGTAGTTGTCAACTCCAGTGAAAGGAACAAACACCATATCATACCTGAAAACAAAAAGCGAAAACTCATAATGTTCATCAAAACTGTATTATTTGTTCATCAAATGATTGAACAATGTTCATCATTACTGATAACAATGTTCATCAAAACTGGGATAAGAATGTCCTCAACTGGTATGAATGTTCATCAATAAATTTAACAGTGTTCATCAAAACTTGTATGAATGTTCATTAATAAACTAGCAATGTTCATCAATAAATTTTTATATGTTCATCTATAAATAAAACATAGTTCATCACATCTACAATGATTGTTCACCAAAACAAATAGGAATGTTCATTAATAAATTTAACATTGTTCAACATAACTACTTAGAAAAATTCTCCTAAACAGGTAAGAATGTTCATCAACATACCTATTTGATTTGTATGTTGCATCAGCAGTCACTACATCACCAAAGAATGAAAAACTCTTGCGTGCAATCGGATCAGCCCAGAATAAACGAGTTAGTTGATTATGCTCATTGACATAGTATTCAAAATAGAGAGCCTCACATCTCTCTTTCTTGCGAAAAAGGCTATCAATTACCATTTGAGCATCACAACCAACCATATACGCATTGAGATCTCGGTTAAAATTCTTGAAGTCAACCAGCGAGGCACCAACATTTGCGTAAGATCCAACAGAATTCTTGAACATCTTAAATGCTTTGCTAGTCCCAATATTGGACTTGATACAATTCATAATAAAGTCTTCATGGAATGCAGTCAATTTCCGGTTACTCCTGGCAAGATGTCGTTGTGATTCATCAACCATATAATGTGTATGACGCTCCTCAAAAATCTTAACAGAATAGCCATCATGACTAAGATAGCGAAGTGCTAATTTAGCAACACAACCACATCTATCTGAATTCCTCTTCCTTTTTGATGAAGTGGAGTCATCTGCAGTATTTCCATCTACTTTCATATATCCCTGCCTACTGCAACAAAGATACTTCCAAATTGGAACTTTGTTCACATCTTTAGTGCTAGTCCCTGACATGATACGTACACTAAAGCCTGCCCTGATGGCATATTTTTTATAGAATTCAATACCATCTTCAATTGAAGCAAACACTTGACCAACATATGGCTTGTAAGAATCTTCACATAATGGTAAAAAGTATTTCGTATTTCCAGGAGAAATAGAAACTACACCATTGGCATTGGATTGATCAACACCTAGAAAAATGTTAATCAGATATTAAACATATGTTCATCAAACTACTTATCAATGTTCATCAAACTACTTATCAATGTTCATCAAACTACTTATCAATGTTCATCACAAATCCTGAAAATGTTCATTACACATTAAAATGCTGTGAATGATCATCACATCTAGAACAAAGTTCATCAAATCAGTATTAAAAGTTCATTAAGACTGCATTCAACGTTCATCACATGTCTTATAAAAGTTCATCACAAATACTGTCTATGTTCATTATATGTCCAATAGAATGTTCATCACTTCTATTACTGTTGTTCATCAAATCCGTTATAAATGTTCATCAAATCCGATATAAATGTTCATCACAATTCTTCTAAATGTTCATCCCATCACTAAAGATTCATCTTCAGTTTTTAAAATGTCCAATATATGTTCACTAACAGTATTATTAACGTTCATCATATGTCTTGTACATGTTCATTAATTACCTCGGAAGTATGATATTAAGCTTTTTCAAAGCTTAAACATAATCAACAATAGTTCATCGATGATGTTCATCAAATTTGAGATAAAAACTGCTTCATTATACACGAATCATCGTAATACTTCAACAAATAAGCTCAAATTGGAGAGAAACAGGGGGATGAAGGAGAAACAAAGAAAATAGAAGCAAAACCTAGATCCATAGGTAGAATGAAGGAGAAACAAGCTAACGAATGATAATCGACGTGTTGGATTAGCGAACAGAGCAATCAAGAGAACAAGAACACCTGAATACAAAAAATCAACAAAATCATCTCACGCAAAAACAAAGGATATAGAAACGTAAACAAGATGAGGAAAACAAAATAAAATACGAATGCGAGAAGAAGAAGAAGGAATTACGCAGCAGAGAAGAGAAAGCAAGATCCAAGAAGTTTTGTTGAAAAAACTTGGGGGAAAAGAAAACGAAGGCGAGAAGAAGAAGAAGGAAATTTAGGAGATCTGTTGAACGCGCTTGTACACGCGCCCAAAAGTGAATTATCCACATCCGTCCGATCTGGCGAAATCAAACGGCCCATAATCATTCTCATTTATTACTGTAGCAACTATTATCACCGGACACTTTTCCATGAGAAAAAAGTAGAGAATTTAGAGAAATATTAGGGCATTTTTTTTTTAACAAATTCCCGTTATAGGCGTAGTTTGAAACAAATTCCCAACATAAGCACTTTTATCAGGTTCATAAATTTGTAAAGAAGAGCTCCTCTCTCCGAACCACGTTTATTTTGTTTAAGAAAATAGGTCATCGTATCAGGCGTTGTTACGTACTACGCCTCGTACGAATTTGTAGGCCAAAAGTTTTAGATATAAAGACATGACAAGACATCGCCTTTGATTTGTTTGTTTTTTTAACATTTGGCGTATTTACGTGGGTTTGGGTGACTCGTCAGGGCTCGTTCGAAATTAGAATTGAGTGAGAGACATATTTGGTGAAAGTTGGGATCGATACGGACCCAACGAAACAGGTCTCGCTCGATTCCGAACGATCCCACACGAGCCACCTGAATCGGAAACGAAGCTAAAATCGGTACGCACGAGACTTACGCGGGTTCAGATGGCTCGTTTGGGATCGTTCGGAATCGAAATCGAGCAAAACCAGTTTCGTTGGGTCTGTATCGATCTCAGGCTCAGCTTTCACTAGATATGTGTGTTGTCATCAGATATTGAGGCACAAATCTATAAAGCTCCATTTACAATAGCGAGACTTACACGGGTTCGGGTGGCTCGTCAGGGGTCGTTCGGAATTGGAATTAGTGAAAGATGGGATCGGTACGGACCCAACAAAACTGATCTCGCTCAATTGCGATTTCGAACAATCCCAAACAAGTCATATGAACCCTTCTAGTATGTTAAAAAGCTTTATTAAGTTGACAATGTCGGATTTCGAGGGCTCTTCAGTGCTCGTTCAAAATCGGAATCGAGTGAGAGACATATCTGGTGAAATTTGGGATCAATACAGACCTAACAAAACTGGTCTCGCTCGATTTTGATTCGAAACGATCCCAAACGAGCCACCTGAACCCACGTAAATCTCGCGTAAATATGTCAAATGTTAAAAGAACAAAACAAAAAATAATAATATATAGGCGCTACTGTCATGGACAACGCCTTTGTAGCCATTTTTTTTTGTATGAGACGCTTCTACGAAGGCTTATTTTCCAAACCCGAAAAAATATTTATACCGACAAATTGTTTCAAACTACGTCTATAACGAGAATTCGTCCAAAATAGTTCCCATTTCATAAAAAAATTCATGTATAAGAAGTTATAAATTACGTTCTACAAATTAAAAATCACTGACCAATTGACCATACTTCAATACCAATATTTGGAGAGAAAATAATATTACGTATTAACTTTCAATAAAACTTTTATATAATTGACTTCAAATCTATAAAGAGTAAAGACAATTATATATCCGTAAAATAAAATTTGAAGAATCAACTTACTCGTTAAGATCAAGTTGCTTAACAAGTTGATCAACAACTAAATCGTGTAACAAAACAAGATTACTATTATGATCTTTTGAAATACTCCGGCCCGGGTGTGCATGGCCGCATGGGTGTCAAGATCCACGGTTCAGCTAGAGTAGAGTTGGCTAATAATATTGGTATAATATAAGTTTAGTTGTTTAGTTTTTTCATTTTAGTTTTTTTTTTTTAACAAGCTAACAAAAGGCTCGCTGCTAACCGCAGCTAAAGCCTAAATCATCTTCACGGATGATCTTGAAGAACCTCATCAGGGCAATCCCACCATGCGGGTGCGAGAGGATGGATTGTTGAAGAGCTGTAAAGCCTTCATTTGAAGTCACAGTGTTCCATTGCACAATAAAATCTCGTAAGACTCCAATATGGATACTTGGTGTTGCCAAAAAATCAGCAGCCTGGTTAATAAGTCTTCTGACATGAATGATGCAAGAGTCTTCAAAAGACCTGCAAAGAAATTTAATATCTTGGACAATAGAATTAACTTCCCAGGGTGAGGAGTTAGTAGAGCGAAGATAATGGATGATAGATTTATTATCACTTTCAATGATAATACGTCTAATATTAAGACGAAGAGCCGCCTTAACTCCTTCAAGGATAGCAGCGGCTTCAGTAACCAACACCGAGGAGCAGGGGATCCCCACCTGCTCCACAAAAGAAATATTACCTTCCGGGTTTCGAATGATAAAACCAATACAACACTCATTATTAGCTTTTTTAGAGCCATCACAGTTGAGTTTATAATAGTGTAAAGGCGGTTTCCGCCAGCTCACCTTCCTGACATTTCTATTGGAAGCAATATCATTAGGTTTATTATTACTATTTACCGGGATTGTAGAGTTTTTCCATTCCATGTATCTAAATAAAGCAGATTTAGCAATGTCTTCGGTGTTAAGAGTAATGACGCTAGAGTGGCCTCTAAAAATCTGATTATTCCCCATATTCCAGAGGGTCCACCAGATGAAGAAGCCAATTTCATGATCAGAGTTATTTTTACAAAAAGCAGTAAAAGAGTCTTCAAAGTTGTTGAAGAAATCGAGTTTAAAATTATAAGGGCCAATTTGATTTATGTAATTAAAAACGTCAAGAGTAATGGGACATTCGAAGAAGAAATGGGTCTTATCTTCATTGCAGTTATGACATAGGCTGCAAACTGGATAAACTTTGTGAAAGTACCGATTTAATCTTTCAGTAGTCGGGAGGCAATCTGAGAAAGTTTTCCATAGAAAGTTCTGAATCTTAGGAGGGATTTTAGAATTCCAGAAGAGATTTAGGTCAAGATTTGGTTGAAACAAAGGCTTAATAATACGATAAGCAGATTTAACAGAAAAAATGCCATCAGAAGCAGATGTCCAAATGATCTGGTCCTCCATAGGGGAAAGAGGGATCCGAATAGACAGGATTCTCTCGACTATATGGGGATGAAGAATATTGGATAGGGCTAAGACGTTCCAGGTATGGTTCTGGGTAATAAAATCATTGACCTTGTGGTTAACAAAATTATTTTCGCGAAAGGGTTCAAGCAGACAACCAGAGATCCACTCGTCAGACCAAAACTTGATATTATGGCCATTACCCAGTTGCCATGATAGTCCTTTCTTAAAATCATCTACAAGAGACAGAAGTCTACTAAATTGCCAAGACTGATTAGGTTTTGTAGTCAGAGTAAGGAAATCGGAATTCTGGAAGTATTTCTCTTTTAAAATTGCTACCCAAACATTCTCAGGATTAGAAATAATTTTCCAGATCAATTTCATTCGAAGAGCACGGTTATTATCCCAAGCTTTACGAATTCCAAGGCCACCTATAGATTTTGGTTTACAGATATTATCCCAATGGAGCAAAGAGTGGGAAGACGATTTTTTTTATTCCAGAAGAAGGTTTTATTGATATCATCAATTTCGTCGCAAATACCTTTAGGAAGCAAGAAACTTTGCATAAGATAATTTACATGGGAAACCATATTGGTTTGGATGAGATAGAGAATCAGCTTTCCATTTAGATCTTTGTTTCTTAAGGGCGGAAATAGCATCACCAAAAACCTCATTGCAGACACGCCCTTGAAGAATAGGAATGCCTAAATATTTTTCAAGTTTAGATGTAAGGGGAATATTCATGACAACAGCTAAAGACCTTGCATAGGAAGCCGAGACATTGCTAGAGACTTGAAGAGAGCTCTTGTGGTAGTTGATAGAAAGCCCACTTTGCTTGGCAAATTTGGTCAAGAAATTTTGAATAAAGTGAAGATTATTTACGAGGCATTAGCCATAATGATGGTGTCATTTGCAAAAGTTAGAAAGGGAATTGGAGTACCTTTTCTAGTTAGCTTGATGCCCACGTGAGGATCGTCGTTTTGAGCTTCAACGTTCATTTTTCTTGCAAGGAATTCCATGGCAATAACAAACAAAGCAGGTGCCATTGGATCACCTTGACGAATGCCACAAGAAGGCTTAAATTCTGGTCCAGGTTGATTGTTGACCAATACAGAATAGGAGGTTGATTCTAGGCATGCTTTAATTAGATTAATCCACTTGGTACAGAAACCGAATTTATGTTACATCTTAAATAGGAAATCCCAGTCAAGTTTATCATAGGCTTTTTCCATATCAAGTTTAAGGGCCATCCATCCAGTAGAGCCCTTTTTATTTTTATAGAACGAATGAAAAATCTCATGAGCAGCAAGAATATTATCTTGGATAAGACGTCCTTCGACAAAGGCTCCTTGAAAAGGGGAGATGATTTTGGGAAGAAGAGGTTTAAGACGATTAGCCATAATTTTAGTAATAATTTTATAGGACGAATCGCAAAAGCTAATGGGTCTAAAATGATTAATAGAATGGGGATTGTCAATCTTGGGGATGAGAGCTATAAAGGAATGATTGATAGCGGAAAGCATCTGTTCAGAGTGGAAAAAGGCTTTTATAGCACTTAAGAGGGAGTTTTTAATAATAGGCCAATGCTTTTGATAAAATTCGATGCAGAAACCATCAGGCCCCGGGGTCTTATCCGGAGGTTGATCAAAAATTGCTTTACGGAGTTCAGCTTCAGTAGGCGGCGAGACTAGGGATCTATTATCAAGATCATTAATAAGGAAGGGAATAAAATCCATTTCAGCTTCAGTGATCCCAGTAGCTCCATTGTGTTGAAACCAGGAGGCTAGTTCAGAAGAGATTTCTCTAGAAATCCCGTCCTGGTCATGAAAAAAAATTCCATCCTTATTACAGAAATGAATCAATAGCTGCTTTGCACCTCTTTGCTTAGCTATAGCATGAAAGTATTTGGTATTGCGATCACCATCATTAATATGTTTGGCTTTAGCTCTTCTTCGCCAATAATCAGTTTCAAACTGAATGAGCGATCTGAATTTCTTAACGTGAATAGCAATAAGTCTAGAGATACGAGGATCAGTTGGATTGTTGAGAAATTCGCTATGAAGGTGTTCTAGTTTAGATTCAGTGGAACTTAACTGAGCAAAATTATTGTCAGCATTAAGACGAGCCCAATTTTTGGAATAGATTTTCAAGAGACGTAATTTTAAATAAAAGCGATACATGAAAGAGCCTCTAATTTTATATCTCCAAACTTTAGCAACAAGTTTTGGATAAGAGCGAGAGAAGGACCAACTTGGTTCATAGTGGAATGGAATCTTGACAGGTGTATTAAAAGCGCCCAAAGAAAAGGTGATTAAGGCATGGTTAGAGGAAGTGAAAGGGTGATGGTGGATCATAAGACTTGGGAAGGATTGGGTAAGCGTTTCATGAATCAGTACGCGATCTAACCTTTCTAGAATATTATTATCCATATTTTGAGACTTGCGCCACGTAAAAGGGAAGCCACTATAACGCGTGTCTACTAGGCTAAGGTCGGATATCAAGTGTTGCATTCTAATAAACCCGGTTTGAAGAAGGAGCAATGCCTCCAACCTTGTCAGAAGGAGAAAGTAGCTCGTTAAAATCACCAATGATAATAACGGGAACGCCAATAGAAAGAATAGTTTGGTGTAGAGATTCCCAATAAGGGCCCTTATCATTTTCTCTAGAAGGAGCAAAAATGAATATGAGAAGCATACGGGTTTCATTATAAGTGTAATTCATACGAATGAGATTAGGAAGAGTATGATGGAGAGATAAATTCTTAGTACCAAGAGAATTGTTGAAGCCCATCCGAGGGAACAAAAACAGAATCATCAAAGCCCATCCCTTTAATCATGGGAATAGTAGGAGGGACATTAACCTTAGTTTCAGAAAGACAAATGATATCAAGTTTATTTTTCTTCTTAATGTAAGCAATTTCAGTTGATAATCCCTCGAATGTTCTAATAGCCAATATTCATAAAAAACCATGTTTAGAAAGCCATAACCTTTTTCTTCTTTCAAAGGAATAGGGATCGTAATAGTCTAAATATTTGTGATTACGGGGTAAATCATGAACTTTTGCGTCAGAGAGCCAACAGAAGACTCATGCAATCAACACCAATTTTGAGGCCTACGAGCCAATTAATCCATAAAACATTATCAGGAGAGTGATGTATTACTATAATCCAATCGGGGCAAACAGATGTATTACTATAATCCAATCGGGGCAAACACCAGAAATTTCACCGGAGAACACAACGTGCTCAAAGATAAGATTAGCTAAGATCAGATTAACGGTCATGGTGATATAATTGTAAGAACTCATCAACCTAGAAATAGTCAAGTTTTCATACATAATCAAAACATATAGATAGATTAAACGAAACAATTCATGAGAATAGATCAAAGTTCTACGAAGTTCATATTTCATAACAGTCCAAGGGTTACAACAGCAACTGGTGTGCTTAAAAAAGAAGGCACCATCCAGTGGAAAGATAACAAAGTGCAGTGATAAGTAGTGCAAAGATTAAACTGAAAGTTAACCAGGTCAAGGTTTAAGTGTTCCAAGCTCACGCAGGAGCAAAATTTCAGGGAAATAGAGGCCAACAAAGCAAACACATCAGCATCATAAGAAGATAGATTGTTATAAGAGACAATGCAAACCTGGGAATACAGAGTGCTATTGATAAAAGATTTTATAATATTTTCAGATGATCTGTTCTTATGTTTACATTTCAGTAGATCTCCCTGTTCTGAGTAGAATAACTTTTCAGTAGATCTCCCTGTTATGTTTACATTCCAATGGTCAAAGAAGAGGTGGCTAAGAAGGAAAGGGAGAATTGAGGCGCCTCTAGGCTGAAAAGCTCTCAGTTTGGCCAGAGTCGTCTTCCGAGCCGGAGGTCTCAAACGACACCAAAAGAAGGAGATAAAAGAGGGTTTACTTCCAAACCAGTCATGGCTGCTTCGCACCAGCCAGGAGCGGAAGAAAGAGTTTCTGTATCGATGAATCGAGAGCGGGAGACGCCAGATCTGTTTAAACAAGGGCCATTGTTGGCTTCCAAACCGAGGATCTGAGATTTGTGAACACAAGATATGAAGGAATTGGGATGGCCACTTGAAAATATCATTAAGGAAATCATAAAAGAGATAGATGATTTGGATCTGAGATGATAAGGTTTGGACATGGGATGAAGAAAGGTGTAGGCGGCGGTAAGGAATTTTAGGGTTTTCAGGGTTTGGGGTCATGGAAATTTTAGTTTTTTCATTTTAGTTGATAAGATATATTCACATTTCTTTAAAATTATAAGAGATGAGTTAGACAACTCAATTTCAGCCATTGATTTAACTCTAGTGTCACTAGTATTTATCAAACTCTACCAATAGAGTTATTAGCCGACTCTACCAGAGCTGAATCGATAAGAAAGAAATTTACACAGAGAGTAGATATATTTCTATTAGAAGATCCTAGCATTTGTTCTCGTATCATGTACAGGGTCGTTAGTATTAAAAATATTTTATTAAATTATTATAGTTTATCAGTTAAATAGTGCATTTAGTTTAAATTAAGTATGAACATATCGTTGTTTTACTAAAGGAAGATTATATGAATTTTATTAACCTAAAATTTATACATATCCAAATCAAAAAAGGTTAAACCTTAATTACTATATACATAAATATAATTTTATTGAAAGTTTACGCAAAAACTGTTTGACTGACCATTTGAATCTATTTTATGAGATTTAGGATTTTAAGTTATATTGTGGGAATTTATGGTTTAGTGATATAGTAATTAAGCTTAGGTTTTAGGGACTTATAATGTGGTAAAAGATTTAGAAATTATAATATAATAATAATTTTTATTATTAAGTAATTTAAATTTTATAGTTTAAGTTCATTAATAACTAAAGTTAATTAGATTAATAAAATATAAATAAGAATATATAAGAGAAAAGATAAAATATCGTAAAAGATAACAAAAAAAAGTGGATACTTAGATGGTAACATAATCTAATCTTTTTTATTTATCTTCCTTATTTAATTTATTTTTTCAAAGATAAAGAATAAAAGATAATGAAAGATGACGTGTCGGATGACGTGGTTAATAAGGTCGCATAACTCAGAAGTCGACACATAGGTCAATTGAACGTAAAAACGACATGTGGCAAAACACCGTTCAGTTTTAATATATGTATAGAAGATAGATAAATATCTCTATCTAAAACTATAGATAAGCAAATAAGAAAGATAAAACAACCAATATAATATCCTAACTAGACTTATCATAACTAGCGTATTTTATCTCTAATACATAGTCTTTTCTCCTTCTACGGCCTCTTTACCTTCCATATATTTAATTTTGGCTGATTCACAAAAATACCCTACTTGGAGGGGCTATCTAACAAAGTAGCTAAAATCAAATGGGTATTACTGTAATATCTATATTTAATATTATTTTGTCTTTTCTTTTTGAGTTGGAAAATAAAAATTAATATATAAATAAAGATAAATGAAAATTAATTTTATAATAAAGTAATAAATATTAGAAGAGAAAAAAAAATCAATATAATAAATCAGAAATAAACGGAAATTAAAACAAAAAAATAAAAAATTTAAAAAAGCAGGCGTTTGAAAAATTAATTCCATTTTAATTGAATTTCGCGTCATTAGTCGTTTTTACTCGATTTTCGCGCCATTAGTCGTTTTAAGTCGATTTTACTCGATTTTAACATCATTAGTCATTTTAAGCTGGTTTTACTCGATTTTCGCGCCATTAGTCTTTTTAAGCTGGTTTACTTGATTTTCGCGTCATTAGTCGTTTTAAGTCGATTTTCACGCCATTAATCATTTTAAAATGACTAATGGCGTAACCAAGTAAAACCGGCGTAAAACGAATAATGACGCGAAAATCAAGTAAACCAGCTTAAAAAGACTAATGACGCGAAAATCGAGTAAAACTGGTGTAAAACGACTAATGGTGCGAAAATCGAGTAAAATCGACTTAAAACGACTAAAAGTGCGGAAATCGAGTAAAACCGACTTAAAACGACTAATAGGCGAAAACCGACGTAAAACGACTAATTAAGCGAAATCGAGTAAAACAGACTTTAAACGACAAATGGCGCGAAAATTGAGTAAAACCAGCTTATAACGTCTAATGGCGCGAAAATTGAGTAAACCGACTTAAAAAGACTAATGATTCGAAAATCGAGTAAAACCAGCGTAAAACAACTAAATGCGCGAAAATCGAGTAAAACCGAAGTCAAAACGACGAATGATGTGAAGATCGAGTAAAACCGACTTAAAATAACTAATGGGCGAAAATCAAGTAAAACCAGCGTAAAACGACTAATGACTCGAAAATCGAGTAAAACCGACTTACAACGACTATTGATGCGAAAATCGAGTAAAACTGACTTAAAACGACAAATGGCGCGAAAATCGAGTAAAATCGGCTTAAAAGAACTAATGGCGCGGACATCGAGTAAAACCGACTTAAAACGACTAATGATTCGAAAATCGAGTAAACCGAAGTAAAACGACTACTGACGCGAAATCGAGTAAAACAGACTTAAAATGACTAATGGCGCAAAAATCGAATAAAACCGACTTAAAACGACTAATGATTCGAAAATCGAGTAAAACCGAAATAAAACGACTAATGACGCGAAATCGAGTAAAACAGACTTAAAATGACTAATGACGCGAATATCGAGTAAACCGACTTAACACGACTAATGGCGCGGAAATCGAGTAAAACCGGCTTAAATGGACTATAGCGCGAAAATCGAGTAAAACCGACTTATAACGACTAATGATTCGAAAATCGAGTAAAACTGGCGTAGAACGACTAATGGTACGAAAATCGAGTAAAACCGACTAATAGTGCGAAAATAAAGTAAAACCGACTTAAAATGACTAATGATGCAAAAATCGAGTAAAATCGACTGCTAGGCGAAAATCGAGTAAAACCGACGTAAACTACTAATGACGCGAAATCGAGTAAAACAGACTTAAAACGACTAATGACGTGAAAATCGAGTAAAACCGGCTTATAACGTCTAATGGCACGAAAATCGAGTAAACCGACTTAAAAAGACTAATGATTCGAAAATCGAGTAAAACCAGCGTAACATACCTAATTGCGCGAAAATCAAGTAAAATCGAAGTTAAAACGATGAATGATGCGAAAATCGAGTAAAACCGACTTAAAACGACTAATGGGTGAAAATCGAGTAAAACCGGTGTAAAACGACTAATGACTCGAAAATCGAGTAAAACCGACTTAAAACGACTAATGATGCGAAAATCGAGTAAATCTGACTTAAAACGACTAATGGCGCGAAAATCGAGTAAAATCGGTTTAAAACGACTAATGGCGCGAAAATCGAGTAAAACCGGCTTAAAACATCTAATGGCGCGAAAATCGAGTAAACCGACTAATGATTCGAAAATCGAGTAAAACCAGCGTAAAAAAACTAATTGCGCGAAAATCGAGTAAAACAGACTTAAAACGGCGATACGAAAATAGAGTAAAACAGACTTAAAACGACTAATGGGCGAAAATCGAGTAAAACCGGCTTAAAAAGACTAATGGCGCGGAAATCAAGTACAACCGACTTAAAACGACTAATGGCGCGAAAATCGAGTCAAATCGGCTTAAAACAACTAATGTCGCGAAAATCAAGTAAAACCGACTTAGAATGGCTAATGATTCAAAAATCGAGTAAAACCGGCGTAAAACGACTAAAGATGCGAAAATCGAGTAAACCGACTTAACCCAACTAATGGCGTGAAAATCGAGTAAATCGGCTTAAAACATCTAATGGCGCGGAAATCGAGTAAACCGACTAATGATTCCAAAATCGAGTAAAACCAGCGTAAAACAACTAATTGCGCGAAAATTGAGTAAAACCGACTTAAAACGACGATACGAAAATCGAGTAAAACCGACTGAAAAGGACTAATGGGCGAAAATCGAGTAAAACCGAAGTGAAACGACTAATGACGCGAAATCGAGTAAAACAGACTTAAAATGACTAATGGCGCGAAAATCGAGTAAAATCGGCTTAAAACAACTAATGCCGCGAAAATCGAGTAAAACCGACTTAGAACGGCTAATGATTCGAAAATCGAGTAAAACCGGCGTAAAACGAATAATGATGCGAAAATCGAGTAAACCGACTTAAAACGACTAATGACGCGAAAATCGAGTAAAACCGACTTACAACGACTAATGATGCGAAAATCGAGTAAAACCGACTTCAAACGACTAATGGCGCAAAAATCGAATAAAACCGGCTTAAATCGACTAATGACGCGAAAATCGAGTAAAACCGATTTAAAACTACTAATGATTCGAAAATCGAGTAAAACCGACGTAAAACGAATAATGGCGCGAAAATCGAGTAAAATCGGCTTAAAACGTCTAGTGACGCGAAAATCGAGTAAAACCGACTTAAAACGACTAATGATGCGAAAATCGAGTAAAACTGACTTCAAACGACTAATGGCGCAAAAATCGAGTAAAACCGGCTTAAAACGACTAATTTCGCGGAAATCGAGTAAAATCGGCTTAAAATAACTAATGATGCGAAGATCGAGTAAAAGCGACTTAAAACGACTAATGGCGCGAAAATCGAGTAAAAACGACTAATGACGCGAAAATCGAGTTAAATGGAATTAATTTTTCAAACGCTTGCTTTTTAAATTTTTTTATTTTTTTGTTTTAATTTCCATTTATTTCTGATTTATTATATTAATTTGTTTTCTCTTCTACTCCCTCCGTCCCTTAATGATCTTCCCATTTACTTTTGACACATTTGTCGAGACACATTTTGTAACGTTAATATCATTATTTTAATATAAAATTAATTTTTCTCTTCTAATTTCAAACGCCAGCTTTTTTTATTTTATTCTTCTTTAATTTTTGATTTATTATTGTTTAATTTTTTAATTATTTTAATTGTCTTATATTTTTCTTTTTCATTTTTCTTTTTCTTATTTTCTAAATATATTAAAATAATAATTTCAGTTAGAAATATAAAAATAAATTAAATTATAATAAATCTTTTCTTTTTAATAACAAAAATATTTTTTTGGACTAGTATAACCCTCAAATGGATGTGACAGTTATATTCATTTGAAATTGGACAATTGTGTCATTAAGGTACGAAAAGCGATGTGACAATATTTTCTTTAATTTTCCGTCTCTTGTCTTTCTACGATATCTTTACCTTTCATATGTATTTAATTTTCCCTTGATCCCAGGTTTGTAAGAGCTATATATTATATGGTATCAGAAGATTTCCCATATATCGATCCTCCTCCCTCTGTTTTTGTTGCATCAATTGCTCTTGATCCCAATAAATCTTTAGGCCTAAACACCTCGCTTCTCTCCGTGGAGTAAGAATTGAAATGTGCAACACAATTGTATTTCATGCCTGAGGGAGATTCAAGTTTCATGTTCAAGAAGTAATTTGCTGCTGATATTGAAAAAGAAACTAACTCCTCTATGTGATTAAAAAGTCTATGAAAGAGCATTGGCAAAAGGAAGCAGATCATAGACAATTTTTTAAAAGAGTTGCAGCAGCCTGCACAGATGAAAAGAGTTAATTTTGACACGCGTATTTCCTTCAAAAAAAGTGTTAGCCTATAATAATTTTTCCTTTCCTATCGTCACGACGTGAAGTCTCCTTCGATTCACCGCCGCTTTCCTCTCGCGGTATCCTCTTCTTCACATAATCCCATTCATCTATTCAAATTCCTAATTTGTGTGTTTCATCAGCTTTATGAGGTTGTCTAGGTTTAGGGTTAGGGTTGCGATACTACTCTTTACAGTAGAAAAGTAAATATGATAGGAGGAAATTGAGTTTAAGAAATACGGTGATGAATCTAATGATTCTAATCGCAATAGTTGTTCAATTCGATTGATATCCATTCTTTATTCTTCAAATTTTATTATTCAGTTCGCTAATATTTTTTCCCACCTCACGTCTGAGTACCATGGATGAAAATCACAATTCTTCTCGTACACATATCCATACACCCACTCACATACTGTAAACTATATAGGAGTGATGGATTATACTTTGTAAATAACAGTGTTTTGCATATATGATTATATCAACTTTGAAAATTCTAATGCTACTGTCCTTAGCTAAAAACATTTCTCCTTATCAAAAACATATATTTTAACTTTAAACATAGCATATTTATATTCAGATAAATATATTAGCTCCTTCACAATAATGCATTATCTTGTACAAAAAATCATCAAATAAACACTTCAACACCCCATACTATGCAATTCGGTCTCACAACATGAAAATATTTGATAGAGTTCCATAAGTAAAGATATAAAGCATTGAAACGCCATTATCCTATTTGATTTCACTCTGAACTTCCAAGATATAAAGAATTAGAAATCAAACTATACCTAAATGAGAAGGTGAAGCAGTTTCACCAGCGAACGGGCTAGGAAGAAAAGGGTTTGGGTTTTCACGGGTCTCTGTTTCAAGTGGGCTAAATAAAAACTCCCGAGATATATTTTTTTAATAAAAATGAAAATAGCACAATATAACTCTCGGCGGTTAACTAATAAAACCCCCGCTCGTGTCTTTGTTTACGGGGGTTAATTTAACTCCTGAGATATAATGGCCGAGAAATGTGTATTTTGTACTAGTGCGTATATCCTTCAAAAAAAAAAAAAAAGTGTTAGCCTATAATAATTTTTCCCTTCCTATCGTCACGACGTGAAGTCTCCTTCGATTCACCGCCGTTTTCCTCTCACGGTATCCTCTTCTTCACATAATCCCATTCATCTATTCAAATTCCTAATTTGTGTGTTTCATCAGCTTTATGAGGTTGTCTAGGGTTAGGGTTAGGGTTGCGATAATACTCTTTACAGTAGAAAAGTGAATATGATACGAGGAAATTGAGTTTAAGAAATACGGTGATGCATCTAATGATTCTAATCGCAATAGTTGTTCAATTCGATTGATATCCATTCTTTATTCTTCAAAATTTATTATTCAGTTCGCTAATATTTTTCCCACCTCAGGTCTGAGTACCATGGATGAAAATCTCAATTCTTCTCGTACACATCCCCTACCTTTAACCTATTATGTCTCAGCATATCAGATTGCACATAGCATCACCAAAAAGCACTTTTGTGTTCTCAAACGAGAAGACGAAGCTAAAGTCATTGAACACCCAACCAAGGAGTTTGGAAATCTAGTCAAGATTGACCGACGTGCTCATGTAAGATGACAAAAGCCAAGGGGTAGATTTGTTTGCTTCCATCTTGGACAATAGCTAGAAGAAGTTGGTAATTGAATCTCCCTCCAAAGTGTGCTCCATCAACACAAATCACCTAATACAATCACAAAACCTGTCACCCTCTATAATATATCCCGCCAGGTAACACTATCTATTCTTGTCAAAACTTATCTCTCTACCAATCACTTATAATCTCTCCACCTATCATTAATAATCTCTCCACCCACTTCAACTCTTCAAAGAAGAAGGACCAAGAATCCTTATTCTCACTGTCTACTACAGCAAAAGACAAGGGGTAGATTTGTTTGTTTCCATCTTGGGCATTATCTAGAAAACCGACTTAAACCGACTTAAACCGACTAATGGTGCGAAAATCGAGTAAAACCGACTTAAAACGACTAATGGGCAAAAATCGAGTAAAACCGGCGTAAAACGACTAATGACTCAGAAATCGAGTATAATCGACTTTAAACCACTAATGATGTGAAAATTGAGTAAAACCGACTTAAAACGACTAATGGCGCGAAAATCGAGTAAAACCGACTTAAAACGACAAATGATTTGAAAATCGAGTAAAACGACTAATGGCGCAAAAATCGAGTAAAACTGACTTAAAACGACTAATGATGCGAAAATCGGGTAAAACTAGATTAAATTTTTTCAAATGCCAGCTTTTTTATTTTATTCTTCTTTAATTTTTGATTTATAATTGTTTAATTATTTTAATTGTCTTATATTTTTTATTTTTTATTTTCATTTTTCTTTTTCTTATTTTCTAAATATATTAAAATAATAATTTCAGTTAAAAATATAAAGATAAATTAAATTATAATAAATCTTTTCTTTTTAATAACAAAAATATCAGATTGCACATAACATCATCAGGTTTCATCAGGTTTATGAGGTTGTCTAGGGTTAGGGTTGCGATAATACTCTTTACAGTAGAAAAGTGAATATGATACGAGGAAATTGAGTTTATGAAATACGGTGATGCATCTAATGATTCTAATCGCAATAGTTGTTCAATTCGACTGATATCCATTCTTTATTCTTCAAAATTTATTATTCAGTTCGCTAATATTTTTTCCCACCTCAGGTCTGAGTACCATGCAGGGACGGACCTACATGAGGACCAGTGGGGGCACAGGCCCTCACTGACATTGAAAAATGAACGACACTGTAGATCTTTTCGATACGAGTCCATGCATATAAAATTCATCAAAATCGGACATCGTTTGACCCCTGAAAACCCCAAAATATGAAACTCTCGTAGGTTGCAAACCACACAGCTACAATACAAGATTAGACGATCAAGAAGGCGTGTTCCGAACTATTCGAGGTCAGGGACGCAACACGAGGTCTTCTTTTTAGTTACTTACACGTTTTTTCATGTGTTTCATTTTGAAGCGTCATAAATTATGGAGATTTGGCGCGCTCTTGCAGGAAACTCCCTCCCACTGAACTTCCCTGCAGTTACTGATGTCAACCAGTGGGTGCAGATCAATGTCAAAGCAGGGATCGAATGGAGTGGCATCTTTGCAACAATGCAGTGGTTCGCCTGGAAGATTCGAAACCTGCTGGTTTGAAAGAGTTGATCGAACACGATCGCTATCGGCTACTGTAGTTTCTCAACAAATCAGCTACAGAACAGCGGGTTCACGCTTCAGAAGAATAGTAACCACAGGAACACAGAACAATCCCCCAGTACTGAGCACTCACTGGAAACGGCCACCCCCAATGTGGATGAAACTGAATATAGATGGCGCCTCAAAAGGAAATCCAGGGAACTGAGGCGGGGGTGGGATCATAAGAGACAGTGAAGGAAATTTTGTCCGGGCTTTTACATTCACAAAAGGCTTTGGAGATGTACTTGCAGCGGAGCTTGAGGCAATTTACCATGGGTTGCGGGTTGTTGCTGAACTAAGATTACAACGTCTTATCATCGAGACGGATCCAACCGCATAAGGATTATTTCTTGATAAAAAAATGTTGGGTCTTGATGCACGACCATGAATGGAGGGTGCACATCCAACATTCAAAACGCCAAACCAATAAGCTAGCCAACGCTCTGGCTCAGCTTGCTTTTTCGATGGATTTGAATTTTGTGTTGTTTCTTGCACTTCCTAGCTTAGATACTATTTTTGAGGATGATTTGGCTCTTTCTCTTACTGATTAATAAAACGCAGCAATCGGGTTAAGCCCGACTTTCAACCAAATTTTTTTTTTTTAGCCGAACAGACCCCACCGACTCGAAATCCTGGGTTCGCCACTGGTACCATGGATGAAAATCTCAATTCTTCCAGTACACATCCCCTACCTTTAACCTATTATGTCCCAGCATATCAGATTGCACATAGCATCATCGACAAGCACTTTTGTGTTCTCAAACGAGAAGACGAAGCTAAAGTCATTGAACACCCAACCAAGGAGTTTGGAAATCTAGTCAAGATTGACCGACGTGCTCATGCTCGGAAAGAAGTTCTCCAAAAAATTGTTGCAGAATTATCCAGTTTAAAATCAAAAGAAGGTTGAGTTACTCTTGATTTTCCTTTTTATTGAATTTGTTGTTATTTTTTCAGAAATTCAGGCCAAGTAACACAAGGTTGGTTATTGATATTAAAATTAAGCCAATGCCGAGATATGATCCGATGAAGTTGGAGCAAAACAAGCAAAGGTATCTCTGTCTAGGTAATGGGTTTGAGGTATTTTGTTTCGATTTGAAGCAGAGCCAAGATCAGAGCTTCAGCCTTGCTGAGGACACACCAGCCCTTCCTAAAATTGGCACTTTGGAATTATTTAAGGAGTGTCCTGCGGTCTCCTCAGTGGGTTTGTTCAGCTGGAACTCAAAGGCATATATGATATGTGGAAAGGTGTCGAAATCCTTGGTTGATGGATTGCATTCCTCTTCCACCGATTTTCGGTCTCGCACATTGCAGAAGTGGGACATCTTTTTTGAGAAGCTTTATGAAGGAGGCTCGTCTCGTATCATCCAACTCTTTTCTCTGGCTGAAGACGGTAGCTCACAATCTGAATCTGATATTGCCAAACTAAACAAGCCCAAATTCTGGCCTGTACTTGAGAAGATTGCTGGGGAAATTCATCTGATCGACTCTCTTCCTTCCAAGATGAGACTGTGTGATGATCTTGCTTGGACGTTTTCCCATGAGATTCTCAACCGTGATAGTAACACATGGACCGAAATCTCATAGCCAAATAAGGACGTGCTTCGCATAGAATCTTATTTGGTGGTGGGGACTGTATTTTTGCTGAATCACCTGGGGGTTATTACGGTGAAACTTATTCAGAGACGAGCTATTTTGTGTTCAACAAGTCCGACACAATGGAATGGGAACTATTTGAACAAAAGATGCATCACGGTTCCCTGAAAGACGTGTGGGATATTCTCGAGATTGGAACTGCAGCAAGGTGCGCTGGGAAATTTAAATATGGAAGGTTTGATTCATTGTATGTCATCGTTTCTGTAGAAAGAGACGCGAGCAAAGATGATATGGGCACAAAGGCCTTAGCCTATCTTGTGACTTGGGAGGGGAAGGTGGTGTGCCATCAGATGCTGCGTGGTTTTTTCTCGGGGCCCGTGTGGCCATGTGACATAAAAGTGGCAAAATTGATTGATGTTGGTGACGATGGTGGAATGTGCTCCATTGTTATTGAAACTGCATGGGAGCATTCAGATGTTCTTTTTCATAGGGATTATGTGTTTGTCACTACTTTCAGATTACATTCTCATGCTGCTTCCCAGGTCGAAAAAGTGTTGGAGAGAGGAGAGGAGGCGTGGCCTGTTGTACAAGACTTTGTGCGGCTTGATGCAATAGACAAATGTGTGTATACAAAACTTAGTGATGAGTTTCAAGAACTTGATGATTTAAGTCACTGGATGGGTCTGCAAGCTTGTTTTTTGTAGGAAATGTTGAATGCTTCTCTGTAATGCATCTGACAAGGATGAGACTTCTTAGTTGTGCTGTTACCTTCTTTGTTTTAATGCAATCAAATATCGACACAGGCCACGCTGGTTGATAATTTTACTGAAGGCAATGATATTAGTAAAATGACAGCCAGGAAGTACAGAATTAAGCAAGACCCTAAACCAATAGACCAAGAATCGAAACACATAAGCTGATGGAATCTTTCTATCTATAGAAATCCAAATTGAGCTAGTCATCCTGATAAGATCCATAACATTATGAAATATGTTCACTGTTTTCCAAAAACATTACTCCAAGGTTTTGGAAAAGAGAGCTCTTCAAAATTACACTGCAAAGACGATAAAATGCTCTATTTTTTTCAGCATAAGCTACAGGGAGAAAACGGTATCTGATGCAACTAGTAAGGTTAAGTTCCCAATAGCCAAAGGATGGTGCTGCCGCACAAGCCGACAATGCCAAGATCAGATAAGTGTTCAAAAGTGCAGCAAGCTGTAGACTAGAATTCATGCAAGCTAAAAAAAGGAGGACAACTAAATGTTCAATGACTAGATTCATAGCAACATCTGAGAATCACTCCTCACCAACACTGACCAGTTCATATTCAATAAGGGATTGTTGCTTTCCTTAACAGTAAATTCAGCAAGCTTTTGCCTTAATTTATATTCTACTTTCGATAATCCGTTAAAATGGGAGTGTAACAAGAATCAGAGAAACTGCTGCTAAGTGATGGTTAATTCCATTGGGCCTGGGATAAAACTGAGCTACGACCACCAAAAAACCTGTTGAAATTGTTGAGGCTGCAGGGCATGCATATTTGATGGATCTTCTGTTAATGGAGCCTCTTTTTCAAGAGGCAGAAAGAAAATCTAATAATGTAAAGTAAAATGCATGACTTGATGGCGCAGAAAGTGTCTCAAGTTGGATTTGATCGTCTTCAATATGTTGTTCACCACCATGGAGTCGTAGTTGTCAGAGACTCAGGCCGACAGGTGACGCTTTATAAAATTAGAGATTACTCAGTTTTACTGTATGTATCTATGCAGCTTTAATTTATGTTTACTCAGTTTTTTTTGTAAACATATAAGATTAGAGATTCCTAGGTTGATTCATATGCACGGTATTTTATACACAAGGCTATGGATCTCAATGTAGTAGTCTAAACACCTAACTACACATCAGATCTTTTTCCAAGTCAAAGAACTCTCAACAGATCAACAATGCTAGCACTTTCAGCAGCTAGAAGAACTCTCTATAGTATTACCGACGACAATTAATTTCATAATTTAGAGTCAGACTCTAGGTAATTACTTCAAAATTTACTCAATGTATGCAATAATATAGGAGGCAAAGTTAATGAAAACGCATAAAGAAATGATGCAACCAAACAATACAGAACAAGATTATCAACTGCAAAGTATTGAAGTAGTACCATTTCCAGATAGGTTTCAAAAGACAGGAGGTGAATAAGAAGTTGTTGATCCATGAGACATATCTGATAGAAAACTTGGCATTTGGAGAAGCTTTGCTGAACCTCCATAATTCAGTTGTCACATTTCAGTAATCACTAACGAAGATCATCGTCTCAAGCACAGGTGAAGTTTCAAGCAAAAATTTGAACAGAGACTAGTAGTCACAAGGTTTAATAAGAAAAGAAATTCTGAACAAGATAGATGCAAGTGTACCTTGAAGTCACAACAAAGCATCTAACTACAAGAAGTAAGCCTGGATACCTGCCCACATACATTCATTAAGTCCCCATTTTAACTCAGTACCTAATCTAAAAATGTGGCGGTCTTTTGTGTGAAGTAGCACGAACTCTTGCTCGATAGGCCAAGAGGCCTCGTCACTAACATGGGTCTGCGTTACCGATCCAGTGAGCATCTCCACATGGAAAGTATTGATGAAAAGAAATTCCGTACCACTATCTACTTCGCATGGGTTTGCGTTAACAACGCTGCACAACATATCATCATCAACTTGTATAATTGTAGCCTTACCCATGTCCCAAGGCCAGACGGGTCCCTTGAAGAAACTGCACAGGCGTTGTATGCAAACAATCAGCCCCGTGGAGGTCACAAGGCACGCAGCTGCATACATAGGATCACTATCGCCGTCAAAAGAACGCAGTAATGCAATGAGCACATACAACGGAGGGTTGTCTCCTCCTCTTTCGTACTGAAATGTTCCAACGCACCTTGCGTGACCCTTCCTGAGAATTTGCCACACGTTTTTGTACCCGTGCAGATCCTTTAACCCTGTAGAAACAATTCCAGCTGGATATGTTTCCCATTTCTTAGTGTCCGAGTCAAACAGCAGAGGAGCTCTATTACCAAGTGCATAGATGCGCTTCTCCAGAACCAAATAAGAATTTATGTAATTTAAATAAATAGCCTTTGTTGGTAATATAGTTGGGATTTCTTCCGCCCAGCTCCAGTGATTCCCGTTATCACTGTTGAAGACCTCGTGGGAAAATAACCAATCAGTCTCTACAGGGTTTTTATAAGCCGGAGCCGAGTCAATCACGTGTATTTGACCATTAATCTTTTCCACTATAGGCCAGAACTTAGCCTTCTTCAGTTTCAACAAGTTTGACTCGCAGAAAGAGACAATACCCACGTCAACATCCAGACACATGCCATAGGTCAGAGAGGGACACCATGGCAAACCCTGTGGGAAGACTTTCTCTGATGTTTTTAATCTTTTCTCTGGCATCCCACCAGTAATGTATGCATTTGACCCCCATTTAAACAAACAAGGGTAGGCCGGAAGATTCTCCTTCACCAAATCTAATATGGCTATCATGGGAATCAAAGGTGCATCATGGGCATTTTTTAAGGTCTGATTAGTGCTCTGCTTCAGATCCAGACAGAATATCTTTAAGCCAGTATTCATACAAAGATACCTATGCTTTGCTTCCACCCTGTCAATAACTTCCCTTGTCTCATTTACACTCACGCTTTGCTTGAATCCTCTTGTCACATTTCCGTTCGTGTTTGGCCTGAATTGCTGAATAATATATTCAAACAAAATCAAAACCAGGAATAAGGGGAAGCAGACTTACACAAAAAATAGAATAGAAAAAGAAGGGCAGGTATCAACAATAAAGCATACAAAAGATTAAAGTGGAAAAGAAGGGTCAAATGTAACTTCATGTAAGTTTGTAGAAAAATACCAGATTCCTAATTGCTTTGCACCTCTCCCCAATGGATTTTCTTGTGGATTTATCTGCGATATCTCTAGTAGAGTCAAAAAAAATTGTGGCAAGCGCCCTCCAACTGGATTTCATTGAGGATTTACCCTTTTGTAAACTCCTCATCTTCAGTGAGTCATCAAAAGACATTATGCCAAGCTTCCTGCTAAGTTCAGACATCAGAGGAGCAGATTGATATTCTTCAACATCTTTACCTAGGTTGTCACGAGTCAAAGGAAATTGAAGCAACGAGATTTCCCTTATAATATTCTTGAGCATGTCCATCTCATGCGTGAACACCGACTTGAAGCAGAGGACATTTCGATACTTCGTATGGAGGGATTTGCCTAGGCTAAGATGTTCTTCGGCTATTGCAATTGAGGCTTGTTTTTTGTACAGTTTTTGGATTCGTTCGTTCACCAAGATGAGAGGATGGTTTTTGGTTGACTTTAATCTGGTTGCAAGATTCACAAGCCCTTTGATCTGATTTAAAACACAAGTCCCAGAGCCAAGGAAGTCACGTTCAGCCATGGTCAGATACGTATTCTTCTTCATTTTGTTAAATTCTTTAATTTGCGCAAGCTTTTTGTAAAGAGATTTTGTGTGTTCTTTGATGATTCGGCGCACCGTTTCTCGTGGGACATAGTACTTTAAAGGCAACAACTGTGGAACTGAAGAGCTGTGATGGGTATTCATACCTGAGAATGAAAAGTGAGAAGCAATATCTGAAGCTACGAAACAGAATGCATAGCCCATGAAGCATTCACCAAAGAAGCAGAAAATAGGCAATAAGCAGGACTATTCCAGAAATGCATAGGGTTAAGAGACAAAGAGAGATAAACAGGTCAATGAAACAGGCATACAAAGACAGATACTCCTGTAACATCATATAATTCATAGAAGGAATACTCATGCTTTACAAATATTTTCTCTGAACATGGTTTGAGCTAGTAAGTAGCAACTGATATAAAAAGATTAAAATAAAGGCCACAAAAATCGACATGAAGCAACTGCTGACAAGCCTAAGATATTTCAAATAATTTTGTGAGAAAACCAGATCTTTTGACAAGCTAAATTTGAGGAAACAAAGTTCCTTGTGAGATCACTACCCAGCTGTAATAATGGTTGATTTAGAAGAAATAATTCAACTTTAGTCCAAAATATATATTAGCCTTTCTTCATTCACAGAGCGAATTATCTTCGCCTGATAACAGAAACTAAAATCAATACATCATCAAATTGAAAAGGAACTAGCTAGAACATCAATAAAAAGTTTGCAATTGATATTAAATGTATGTCTAGGGTACAAACTAAAATATCAATCCATCATGAAATGAAGATCAAAGCTTCAATCAACAAGCAAATCCCAAAATTCAATAACAAATTTTCTAACCTATGTTTGATCGTTGTCGGGTCGAAATCTTCATATTAGAGTCAAGAGGAGTAGGGTATAGGCGGGATTCCATTTAGGGTTGCGTTCTTCAGGTCAGTGGAATCGGGCGTTCTTCCGACTCGTCAAGTCGGCGTCGAGGGAGTGCATTCATGCGTTGGGTTGAGAGACAGGCTATTTTCTACTCCCCGACCCCGTGCAACTTGCCCTCCTTACGCTAAATAATTTTTTATAAAGTTCCGATAATATACTTCATATAACAAATAACAAATTAACCATGTCATTTCAACATAATATACAAATTTCTCAAAGAAAAACACCATAAAGTGTGTTTATAAAATCTGTATTCATTGTAATTTGATATAATGTTTTGTTAAGATGAGTTATTCAAATTGAAAGTCTTAAAAAAAATCTCAAAACTATATATTGATTCTTTTAAGATATGTTGGTTAATGAAATTAAATTGTTAATATAATTAGCGAAGAAATTAAGAAATAAATGAACATATAATACTTGTGAATCCAAAATTAATTTGACATCCCTAAAATATTATATATTATATAGTATAATTTAATAGATAAAAAATTAAAAAAAGGGGAAAAGTTCTAATATTAAGTCGAGAGTTTTGAATTTTTAATGTTGAGCTCTCTCCCTAACTTAACTGATTATTCCTGATTTCTTTGAGCTACTAAGGGATGATTTTAGGGTGGATTAGTTAGAAATGAATCAGTTAAGATTCTACAAATTTAAAATTAATGTTAAGAATTTGGTGTTTAATTATTTGGTTTAAATATTAAAATAAAAATTATAAAATGAGAATTAATCACAAGATGACATGTAGGATTGGTGGGGCCAGAACGAATGTAAGAGCTCTAAATAGCTCTGTTTTAATATATATATATATATATATATAAATTTAGGTTCCGATGTAACAAGCTTTTGTGGTGTAACGAATGGATTAATTATAGCCATTGGATCTTCTCTAAATCAGTGGCCCAAAATTAATCTCGAAAAGTACATAAAACACTGTAAGCTTGCAATACACCGAATCCTCTCTCTCCCGAAATTGCTGCGACTTCAAAAACAATTCATTCCAAATTTAATTCACAAAATCTAAAAACTCCCAAAATCTTTCACCCTCTCTCCAGAATCACGCTTTTTTTCCCTTTCATCTTCTCGGTCACTCTCGATTCTCATCCTCTCTTCCTATTCTCAATCTCTCTAACTTTGCACTCCACCGCAAATTCAGAAGAATAGTAACACCAGGAACACAGAACAATCCCCCAGTACTGAGCACTCACTGGAAACGACCACCCCCAATGTGGATGAAACTGAATATAGATGGCGCCTCAAAAGGAAATCCAGGGAACTGAGGCGGGGGTGGGATCATAAGAGACAGTGAAGGAAATTTTGTCCGGGCTTTTACATTCACAAAAGGCTTTGGAGATGTACTTGCAGCGGAGCTTGAGGCAATTTACCATGGGTTGCGGGTTGTTGCTGAACTAAGATTACAACGTCTTATCATCGAGACAGATTCAACCGCATAAGGATTATTTCTTGATAAAAAAATGTTGGGTCTTGATGCACGACCATGAATGGAGGGTGCACATCCAACATTCAAAACGCCAAACCAATAAGCTAGCCAACGCTCTGGCTCAGCTTGCTTTTTCGATGGATCTGAATTTTGTGTTGTTTCTTGCACTTCCTAGCTTAGATACTATTTTTGAGGATGATTTGGCTCTTTCTCTTACTGATTAATAAAACGCAGCAATCGGGTTAAGCCCGACTTTCAACCAAATTTTTTTTTTTTAGCCGAACAGACCCCACCGACTCGAAATCCTGGGTCCGCCACTGGTACCATGGATGAAAATCTCAATTCTTCCAGTACACATCCCCTACCTTTAACCTATTATGTCCCAGCATATCAGATTGCACATAGCATCATCGACAAGCACTTTTGTGTTCTCAAACGAGAAGACGAAGCTAAAGTCATTGAACACTCAACCAAGGAGTTTGGAAATCTAGTCAAGATTGACCGACGTGCTCATGCTCGGAAAGAAGTTCTCCAAAAAATTGTTGTAGAATTATCCAGTTTAAAATCAAAAGAAGGTTGAGTTACTCTTGATTTTCCTTTTTATTGAATTTGTTGTTATTTTTTCAGAAATTCAGGCCAAGTAACACAAGGTTGGTTATTGATATTAAAATTAAGCCAATGCCGAGATATGATCCGATGAAGTTGGAGCAAAACAAGCAAAGGTATCTCTGTCTAGGTAATGGGTTTGAGGTATTTTGTTTGGATTTGAAGCAGAGCCAAGATCAGAGCTTCAGCCTTGCTGAGGACACACCAGCCCTTCCTAAAATTGGCACTTTGGAATTATTTAAGGAGTGTCCTGCGGTCTCCTCAGTGGGTTTGTTCAGCTGGAACTCAAAGGCATATATGATCTGTGGAAAGGTGTCAAAATCCTTGGTTGATGGATTGCATTCCTCTTCCACCGATTTTCGGTCTCGCACATTGCAGAAGTGGGACATATTTTTTGAGAAGCTTTATGAAGGAGGCTCGTCTCGTATCATCCAACTCTTTTCTCTGGCTGAAGACGGTAGCTCACAATCTGAATCTGATATTGCCAAACTAAACAAGCCCAAATTTTGGCCTGTACTTGAGAAGATTGCTGGGGAAATTCATCTGATCGACTCTCTTCCTTCCAAGATGAGACTGTGTGATGATCTTGCTTGGACGTTTTCCCATGAGATTCTCAACCGTGATAGTAACACATGGACCGAAATCTCATAGCCAAATAAGGACGTGCTTCGCATAGAATCTTATTTGGTGGTGGGGGACTGTATTTTTGCTGAATCACCTGGGGGTTGTTACGGTGAAACTTATTCAGAGACGAGCTATTTTGTGTTCAACAAGTCCGACACAATGGAATGGGAACTATTTGAACAAAAGATGCATCACGGTTCCCTGAAAGACGTGTGGGATATTCTCGAGATTGGAACTGCAACAAGGTGCGCTGGGAAATTTAAATATGGAAGGTTTGATTCATTGTATGTCATCGTTTATGTAGAAAGAGACGCGAGCAAAGATGATATGGGCACAAAGGCCTTAGCCTATCTTGTGACTTGGGAGGGGAAGGTGGTGTGCCATCAGATGCTGCGTGGTTTTTTCTCGGGGTCCGTGTGGCCATGTGACATAAAAGTGGCGAAATTGATTGATGTTGGTGACGATGGTGGAATGTGCTCCATTGTTACTAAGGGATGATTTTAGGGTGGATTAGTTAGAAATGAAGCCGTTAAGATTCTACAAATTTAAAATTAATGTTAAGAATTTGGTGTTTAATTATTTGGTTTAAATATTAAAATAAAAATTATAAAATGAGAATTAATCACAAGATGACATGTAGGATTGGTGGGGCCAGAACGAATGTGAGAGCTCTAAATAGCTCTGTTTTAATATATATATATATATATATATATATATATATATATATATATATATATATATATAAATTTAGGTTCCGATGTAACAAGCTTTTGTGGTGTAAGGAATGGATTAGTTATAGCCATTGGATCTTCTCTAAATCAGTGGCCCAAAATTAATCTCGAAAAGTACATAAAACACTGTAAGCTCGCAATACACCGAATCCTCTCTCTCCCGAAATTGCTGCGATTTCAAAAACAATTCATTCCAAATTTAATTCACAAAATCTAAAAACTCCCAAAATCTTTCACCCTCTCTCCAGAATCACGCTTTTTTTCCCTTTCATCTTCTCGGTCACTCCCGATTCTCATCCTCTCTTCCTATTCTCAATCTCTCTAACTTTGCACTCCATCGCAAATTCTGTAACCGCCGTCGTAGATCTGAATATATGGTTCATCGTTGGCCTCAGAATCGCCGGATCTTTGGTTATAAGAGGTGTTGTTGAAGGACCGCATCCGCACAAGGAAAGAGGGAGTCAGAGTAGTTAATGAAGGAATTCAACCGAGGGAGCTTCAGCGAAGATGGTGAGCATAATCTCCTCTTTCTCCGCGCCTCTCATTTCAATCTAAGCATCTCCCTGTACTTCTCTGATTCGAATTTGTGTTGTTTTGTGTAGCCGTTCACAAGGTACGTTGAGATCGGCCGAATTGCTCTCATCAACTACGAAAAGGAGTATGGCAGACTCGTCGTCATCGTTGACGTTGTTGACCTTCACTCTGTTCTAGGACTGCCACCATGAAACTCTCTCTCAGATACGTAGGTGTCGAATCTACTCTGAAAGCGTTGTTCCCATCCGTCCACCGATGGTTGTTTGTAGATACTCCACTGCCTTGGAGGGGGTGGAATTGGACAATTGTCATCAACCAACCAAATTTGTCAACACAAAATTGTTATTGTATACTAAAAAACATATGTGAAATAAGGTACAAGAGCGGAAAATATCAATGCGTACCGGTACGTAATGGTTGCGTCTGCCTACATGTGCAATGGCGAACACTGTGGTAGGAGGCTTTGAACCGGGAAAAGCAAACATCGGAAGACATGTACAAGGACCAAACCATGATAACACCACTAGTGCAACTTGATACCTCGTGGCAAATACCAATCCCATTGTAGGTGTGCACATCCAGAATTCAGGAGAGCATGGCGATCGAATGTGATTCACTTCTCGAATGAGTTGCGAGATAGTCTTGAAACCCTCTAGCATCTCATGATACATATGCCCGTTTTGTTGGAGGTGCTTTGAAAGATCTAATCGGATTTCAACGTACTGTTGCTCTGGTTTACCTAGTAAGCGAGCAAGGGATCGAAAACCACAATGACCGTCATCACCTACTTTCTCCACAACAACTATGTATGCGAGCATGAAAAGGTCTATATTATCTATCCCCCAGTCGAAGTCGAGATAAATGATTGAATTGCCACCGCTACATTTTGATCTAGCATTTCCTCTTGCCCTCGGTGGTTTAGTTGCACTCCCTTTTACGGTCGTGGCCCCGCTTGAAGCTCTGTTGGATGCAACCGACGATTTCTTTTGTGAATCGGCTTTCGGTGGCACAGTTGCACCCTCTTCCTCTTTCATCCCCTTTTTCCTTGCTTCTGCCTTCTCCTTATCCTTCTTAGCTTGAGCCCTCTCATCCCAACCCGGATCTCGCTTTGTACTCGTCTTCTTCGCATGAATCTTAGGTCTTCCTCTTTTCGTCTCTCCCCGAGGGGGGTCCTGGACATCAACTGAAGAAGGATCCTTGCACTCACGCTACTTATCAACCATCCTCTTCATATCAAAATCCTCAACGTTACCGGTAAACACCCCTTCAAAGAAATCATCCATAAGAACCTTATCTGCAGTCAATTGCACGTCGTCGTCAGAGTCGAAGTCTTTCAATTCCACTCCTTCCCACTTGATCTGCTTCCAGAAGATATCAATGTCGCTCGGCAACAATGGCTTTCCTTCTTCTACAAACACCTCACTAGTGGAAAAAACACCTTTTGCAACGCCCTTGTTGAGGCGGTCAGAGCTTTGCCCGCTTCAACAAATATCTGTTGAGGCGGGCAAAACTTTGTCCGCCTCAAAATATACAAAATATTGGACCTGTTGAGGCAGGCGGAATTTTGCCCGCCTCAAAATGTTTAAAGTCGCTGATTGTTTTTGCCCAATTCACTTACTCCTATTCTATTGGTTTCATTTAAGTGACACGGATTGCCATATCAGCCATTAGATCTTTCATCATCCAACGGCTCATATAATAACCAACTTTATCAATTTTTTTTTTATCAAAATAGAGTAAACCCATTCAATCTTCTCGTTAAAAAAATTCTGAGATTTAGATCTCATCCTCTCCTCTCATCTCTCCTCTTCAACCCTCCTCTTCGCCGCCTCTCCTCCGTTAACAACAATCCCTCTCCTCTCATCCTCTTCCTCCTCTTCAACACTCCTATTCCTCCTCTTCAATCGTCAACAACAACTCTTCACTGAAACCCTAAAAATCCGCCATGTGTGCGCCAAGTTCGGAGGAGATGTACCCGGTCAGAGAGAGGCTCGAGATGGAGATGGAGATGAGATGTTGGTCCAGTGACAATGAGTGGGTCGAGTCCAGTGACAACGAGTGGGTCGAGGCGGCGACGTCTTTTTCAGATCTGGCTAGGGTTTGCGACATCAGATCTGGGTCGAGGAGGTGGCGAGTGAGTCGAGTGGGTTGCGACATCAGACTGAGATCGAGGCTTCAGATCTGGGTAGTCAATTTTTGTAGCAAACCCTAGCCAGAGGCTTCAGATTTGGGTTGCGGCGAGTGATTATGGTGAGAGTAAAGCAACTTTTCCCTAGCCAGAGGCTTCAGATCTGTAACAAATACAATGATTTATGGTGACAGTAAAGAAATGGGGTGTTTTATTATTGGTGATTATTGTAGAGATTGATAAAGCAACTGTTGCCTGAGATTGAAGGCCAAAATTTGCGTCCCAGAGAGTATTAGGGGCTTCATCGTTATGTAAATCTGATTGTAAATCGAGATTTTGGGTTTCATCGTTATGTAAAACGAGATTAGTTTATGTTCATGGTTGTAAATTATTGTTTATTAATAAAGGTGAGTGGGTCTTACAGAAATTTCTTCCAGTAAAAAACTGAAATTTTTTATGAAATCTGATTGTGCTACGTACTCCGTATAAGTTAGAGGCGGGCAGGACAAATTAGAGGCGGGCAAATCCACAAATTAGAGGCGGGCAGGACAAAGTCCGCCTCAACAAGCCTGCCTTTTGAGGCGGGCACTTGAACTGTTAGGCATAATTTTGCCTCTTTGTTGAGGCGGACAGTAGAGTGACCGCCTCAACAAGTATTTACCTGTTGCAACCCCCCCTGTTGCAGCGACCTCTGACCGCCTCAACAGGGGGGGTTTTGCCCGCCTCAACAGGTGTTTTTTCCACTAGTGCCTTAATCCTGTGTGGGCAAGGCAATCCGAGTGTTGATTCCCACCAAGGATCCTCACATGGGCCACATATGTTTCCCTCCTTTGCCATAAGGACTTCTTTCAGTAGCATTCTCAAACACTTGTCGGAGCACTTTCTCAATATGCGCATGAAAATAGTCTTGATCCACCGAGGCCCGTCATGTATCTCATTCGGGCTAGTATGGTTGGACATTTCCATCTCGGCCCGTATTCGACAGTGCCGATCGACAAACATATTGTCAATGTGTTGCACTAAAGTGTCGAACCCTCCAACAGTTGAATCAAACATATGCTTCAACATCGAGTGCTGACCTTCAACCCTGACAACAACATTGTACATGTTAAACATTTAGCCAACCAAATGTCATGATCATTCTCGTTGAAAACAAATTCAAATATCTTACCTGTTAGACGTTCTTGTGCTAAAATGGCGTATATCATCGCAATACGCAGCTATAAGTTTTTCCTTATGGGGAGTAAACCATGTGCTCTCAGCATATCATACAAGATGACCATTCCTCCATGTTTCCCGGAAGTGATCAAGTCTCTCCTCATACTGCTTCTCTGTGTGAGACCGCATCACCCGTCGAACGCTAGCAGATGCACTTTTTTCGTCCAGGTTGTTCAATTTAGCAAATGCCTTAACATTTCGATCAACGTGGACATGGAAAAGCATATGCCTTAACATATCATACAAGATGACCATTCCTCCATGTTTCCCGGAAGTGATCAAGTCTCTCCTCATACTGCTTCTCTGTGTGAGACCGCATCACCCGTCGAACGCTAGCAGATACACTTTTTTCGTCCAGGTTGTTCAATTTAGCAAATGCCTTAACATATCGTACAAGATGACCATTCCTCCATGTTTCCCGGAAGTGATCAAGTCTCTCCTCATACTGCTTCTCTGTGTGAGACCGCATCACCCGTCGAACGCTAGCAGATGCACTTTTTTCGTCCAGGTTGTTCAATTTAGCAAATGCCTTAACATTTCGATCAACGTGGACATGGCAAAGCATATGACGCACACTAGGAAATACATGGTCAACCGCCTTAATTGTTGCCAGCTCTCGATCAGACATGATGCAATCCGGTCCTCCGAGTGCACCAAACAAATACTTGAGCCATTTCAATGCCCATGCATAGTATGGGGCTGTCTCACAACAGATGAACGCTAGCGCAATACTATATGTATAGTTGGTGCAATTGAATCCAACAAACTGAAGTAACGGCCAACCATACCTATCAATTTCAAATTTAATAATTATAATTCAAAAACGATATTTGAAGTCATAATAATGAAATTTAGTGTACCTATTAGTCTTGTACGTCGCGTCCATGATCACCACCCGAGGGAACATTCTCAACAAATGTTCACAATCCGGATGAGATATGAAAAACGCTGACAACTTTTTCTCCCCGGTCTCCGGATTCGTCTCGTAGTGAATGTCTTTACGATAAGCTCTTTGATGGAGGAAATCTAATGACCACTGGGTCACGGTTAGATTTGCCAATGCTTTCTTCCTCTCCTTTTCCCTCATAGTGTACACTTGCCTCCTTGATATTGTGGAAGTCGGATTTTCCTGAAGCAACTGTGTATAAATAACCTTCGGCATTGCCCTGGCCGCTGATGTAATCATTATTTTTCGTCTCTGCTCTCCCATCATCCTCGAAACAAATGCATGGCCAATCAAGCTGCTGGAAAGACAGTGGTTGTGACATGCCTTCTCAACTTTTAGTATCCACCCAGCTGGCTCAATAAGAGTTGCTCGTCGATAATATCCTCTTAACATAAAAGGACAATTGTACTTCCTTAACCTACTAAGGTTGCTACGCTGCGACGATGGTTCTGCTACATCTCCTTCAAGATTAATCTTCTTTCGATGTTTTCTATAACTACCGGATTGCTCACAGTGCAGAAATATCCTCTTGTTGTCCATTGATGATTTCGTGGTGATAACCATACACAAGGCATAACCGACCTTCCTAACTCACTCTCTCAGAAGATCCATAGTAGGAAATCTCTCACTAGTCGTAAAATGGGCACTATAGTCGATTTTTAAATATTCCTCATCACTACAGTATCCCTATTTAAAATTACTCAAATTTCAATACTACTATATCAATAAAATAAATTCTAATGAAACGCTATAAAAAAAGGTTTATAGGTACTTACTTGGAAATATGTATCATCTACCGGCGCAGACAAATCAACCTCCTCCTCCACCGACGTCTCACTAGAAGAACACTCTCGTCTTTCTTTCCAACTACCCGCCCTTGAAGAATTAGTTGAATCGCTTTCAGACGTCATTTTTTGTGCTTCTTCCGATTGGGTTTGATAATTTGGCCATACAACTCCGGTTTTATAGACTCCATGAAAATATAGCCGTTGGCTTTTTCCAAAAATATAGCCGTTTTCCCGTAAAAAAACCGGGTAATCTCGTTCGGAACCCCATTCAGAACGAGATTACCCGAATATTTATGACGTCATAAATATAAAAAAATAAAAATAAAATAAAAACCTCGTTCGGAATGGGGTTCCGAACGAGTGTCGAACCGGTTCGGCATTTATTAAATGGAAATTGATTTTTCCGGACCGGTCTCGTTCGGAACCCCATTCCGAACGAGAAACAAAAAATTTAAAAAAAAATCCGGGCAATCTCGTTCGGAATGGGGTTCCGAACGAGAGGTTGTTACCGGGCGCAAAAAAGGTGCTGCCCGGTTGCAACCCGAAACAATATTATGGTGGCAGGTAAACAATACAAGTATGACTGGAAAAAACCTGATTACTTCCTTGAGAGCGACCATCAATGAATTTTTTAGGGAAAGAAGTTGTGTTTCCTTCTAGTCAATTTGGCATGTGTTAGATTTTCAATTTGTCTCGCATGTCATTCTTGTTCTTGAGTCTTGACCAAGTTTATGGGTTGACTGGTGTCATGGATCATTTTGGTTTGACAGGATAAAATATGTGGCCTGACAGGAAATCAAATGTTAAGTCGGAATCATAAACGAATTTTAACTTAGACGAGAATAACAGTGAAATTAATAAGAATGATAAAAGAAATTTATATAAATATCATCAAAAAATGTTACTTCTATCTTTTAGTTATTTATTAAAAAAAATTGTGTAATCTTTTTTTATCTTTCAATTAATTTTTTCAACCATTTCACACAATCTTTTTTATAAATCAGAGAAATTAATATTTTATATTTTCGTTTTATTAAAATAATATTATTTTGTTTTTAAAGAAAATAAAAAATAATAACTTATAAATGGCAAAAATACCCTAAAAGGCATCCCTTACAATTTGGTAACTAATGGAGTATTTCAGCCTGTCCAGGATAACAAATGATAAGCTAGCTTATTGTTACAAAAAGCTTGAATGTCTAGCTTATTTTTTCCATAAGCTAGCTTAATTTTTGACAAAGTGCAGGCAAATTTTTTTCTTGCCGAACAAAGCCTTTGTACAACTTTTTTTTACAAAGTGGAGTATCCATGCAAATTGGCCCAATTTTTTCTAATCTTACAAAAATTATGATGGGTTAATATTGTCACCGGATAACGATAGAAAGTTGTCATCGAGTAATGATAAAATAGTGTTAAATGATTAAAAAATATAACCTTTATAAAATAGAGTTAGAAACTACAAAATAATTATCAAAAGGGACATTAGACCTAGTATCTTTGCAACTTTATAACGTCTCGTTTAATACTTTATATCCAATTTTTTTAAAACCATCATATAAATCAGATAATTTCAAATAGTCCAGAGTATTACTAATGGGTTGTTAAGATGATGCGGGGATAAGCCGCAGTTGTCCTATCTAGACACCAAACCTCAAACAGAAACTCGAAAAGAGAAGATAGGTGGAATTAGAATGAGATGAAAGAAAGATAAATCGAATGATATGCCAACTGGAACCGAATCAAACAAAGATAAAACTCTTGAACTTAGGAACAAGAACTTTACCGAATGATGAAGAAAACCCCAATGGATTACAACCAAAAACAATAAATATGGTAGGCCAATGCACCTGGAGGATGATCTATGGAGTCCCGATAGCACCAACCTTATGAAAGATATTGACACACACAAGTACAACTATGGCGAGTTAAATAACAATGTACTCAAGCACTCATCTCACAAAAGCTCTCTTTTGGAGGAACGAAAACAACGTTTCTTAATTCATAATCATAGTCTGCGTAACCTAAAACAATAACTAGGGCAAGCATTATATAGGGTTCATAAGTATGCCAATTAAAAGAAATAAAGCAATTAAAAGTAATTTAAAAAACAACTTAAAAGAAATAATCCCGACTCTATGGTCCCTCACAGACCATCCATCCTTTTGACAACCTAACGTCTCGGTGTCGTGGCTTTTTTAGTAGAAACTGGAATATCCATCTTCGATATGTTCTAGGGAAGCAAATTTTGTCGCGGATCGTGTTGCTTCCCTTGGATTTGATTCCCCTTTGGGTTCTCTTATTTTGAGAGATCCTCCGGACTCCGTTGTATGCCTTTTCTTGGATTTGATTACTGTTGGTGCCTAAAAATACGACGACTATGGAACGCGTGGAAGCTACGCATAGAAGGAAGGCATCGACGTGACGCGAAGGAGAAAAGATTTCGTCGACGTGACGAGACGTGGCAAAGATCTCGTTTACCTTAAGGATTTGATCGGCAGAGTATTTCTTATCTTGTTCATTATTATATTATTGTAATTGGTAAAATATATGGCAAAAGAATATCTTTTACCTAGTTTATTATATCGTTAATTAGATAGAAGGAAAAGATAAGATCTTATTTCCTTAAAGATATTATTAGGGTTAGCCTATATAATGGCTAACGCCTGCTTTGTAAAACATCTAAGTCATTCTCGAGTAATACCAAAAGCTAAAGATTCAACCCTAATTCTCTCGTCTTGTTCTTGAGTGTTAAGATTATACCTTCCCCTTTGATCTTTTCCCTACAATTGCTTAGTTATCTACTCGTAGGTAATTTTGCTACAAACAATTGGCGCCCACCGTGGGGCTGGATCAAAAAGGTATCGTCTTTCCACGGGAAAGGAACTTCTTTTTTGCAAGAAATCATGACATCTCCAACTAGCAGCCTCCACAGCGACGGAGAAAGATCCGAAGAGGACAAACGGGCAATAGACCCCGTCATTCTGGCGACTGAAGGCACGGAAAAAGGTCTCGAAGACGTCCCCGATGCTACGAAAGAAGACGCCCTTACAAGCCAGGAAGACGCGAGCGACGATATGGCCAACGTGATCTCTGTCAGAGCCCACTTCGACACTATCCAGAAAGCTTGGACAGAAGCTAAGAACGCCAGCGAGGAGAACACATTAGGGCTCACCAAAGAGAACGAACGTCTACGTTCTGTCATCCAAGAACTCAGGTCAGAACCAGCGAAACCTCAAGCTTATGTTCGCAGCCGAAGCGTCATTCGCCGCCTGGATATGGATGTCGTTGCCGATGAAGGAGAGAATCATAGACCCCAGGAACGCTCGAGAGTCGCACCGTCGAAAGAAGCCCCCCATGAAGAACAATCCTCCAAACAAAATTTGACCCCAGACGTCGTCGCCACAATCGTAGCTCAACAAGTCGGAGCCCTAAGAAAAGAGATGATGTTGATGCCCGGAGCTCCCAAATCCATAGTGCCAGAAGAAGAGTATCGTACAAGGGAAGCATCTCCTCATACGTCGAAATCTCCAATCAATTCCGGTTGCAATTCGCCAACAGCAAGTTATTCGCAAAGTGATAAGCGGTATTTTACATAGCGCTACTATAGGTTATTAGCTCATTTTGTATAGGATTATGCTAGATGATATGATGTATTCTGTAATCATGGAGTTCTAGAGAGTTGAGTCACATATGATATTACAGAGGATGATGCGGAGCATTGAAGCATAAGAAGAGGAGTCGAAGCTGATGAAGACCACAGGATGAAGACGAAGATGAAGAATTGGAAGCAGCTGAAGACGAAGCCACTTAAGCAATTTCGCGACCGCGGGTCCCAAACCGCGATCATAGAATTTCCACCGGACCAGCCTTGTTTACAGAACAAAATCCGCGATCTCGGGTCCCAAACCGCGATCGCGGAAATCCGCCAGAGAAGACTTTCTTCATTTGCCCGATTTAGTATGTTGTGTTTACTTCTGTAACGTTTTTCACACGTTTTTAGCTTTAATTTGGCAGTTGAATTCTGCGGAAGACTTATATGTTTAGGTGTTGATGATCTTCGATGATCTTCTACATTCGATTTTTTCAAAGTTTTAGAGTTTTCTCCCAAGAACCTCATGAGTTGCTGAAGTTTCCATTGTTTTGCTTGACATTTGAAGCTTTTGGATTGATTAAGTTGTGAGATTCCTTTCCTTTGTTCTATTCATATTGATTGTCTCTATTCTCTTGTGTGTATTGTTATTGAATTAGATTTGCTCATTTAGATTGGCCATCTAAGTAGTTTCATCTCATTCATATTGCTATTGTTTGGTTATTTCTAGTTGAAATATCATACTTGTTTGTAGCACACACAATTTGCATGAACTAGTTGTGAATGTCAATTGTGAAGAGAATCGAGTACATGTCGAGTATCTGACTAGTTGTCTATGGTATTGCATGTATCTATCCATTCCTGAACTTAAATCTGCTTTATTATTGAATCTTGATAGTTTCAAGGTTATAGTTGAGTAAGGGTTATTAGGACTAGTTGGACTAATAACTACATTAGAACAGGGATTAGAACGATCATATGAGTAATTCGACATAGGATTAAAAGGAGTTTATGATCAACTTGTTAATCTGCTAGTGGATAATTGTCGAGTGAAACACCTTCCATTGATATATTTACAAACCAAATCAACCTTCGTTACTTTGTTCTTAAATCATACCAAACCCCCCCCCTTTGGTTACTTACACTCGTTAATCATAATTGTTACTTTAAGAATCGATAACCTGATTCCCTTGGGATTCGACCCTTGCTTGCCTACTATACTTGTTAGTGAGCTTGTTAGGATTACTTGACTGGGCATACGACAATTCGCCTCGTCAAATTTGGCGCCGTTGTCGGGGAATCAATTTTTTTGTTCTTTAAGTTCTTATTTTGATTGACTTTAGTGTTGACTAGTGAATGGTCAACACCCGTTCTACTAATCAGTCTCTTTTTATTCTTGATCCAGAAATCAAGAGGACTTTCCATCGAAATCAGAGAGAGAACAAAGTTGAGACTGATACAGGTGCAATGGAAGACGACCAGTTGTTGGCTCCCGAGCAAAGAGCTCTTGCTGACACCCAACGTCAATTGCCTGAAATTCAGTTATTTGTTGATGCCCAACGGGCATTGCTTGAGGCAAGGCAAGATGCAAATGTGCTAGGAGAAGGCGGTGTTGTTCGCACCTTGAGGGAGCGTACTACTCCCAATCTGACACAGCAACCTCAAGTTGTGGTTCTTCCACCCCTTGCTCATGGGGTGACTTTTGAGCTCAAGTCAGGGGTGATCAATCTGCTTCCCACATTCCATGGTTTGACTGGTGAGGATCCAATCATGCATTTGAATCAATTCCATGACACTTGCATGACAACCAAACCACCAAATGTCACTGAGGAGCAGATCAAGATGAGAGCCTTCGGGTTCACTTTGAAAGATGGTGCTAGGTCCTGGTACTATCATTTGCCTACCGGTTCGGTAGATAGCTGGGAGAAGTTGCACAAGGTGTTCTTGGGTAAGTATTTTCCAGTTAAAAAGGCAAATGCTCTGAAGAAGGAAATTGCCCATGTAGAGCAAGGTGAAGATGAGACTCTCTATGATTACCTTGAGCGTTTCAAGGGGTTATGTGCTAGTTGCCCTTTTCATGGGTATGATACCGAGGACCTGGTCCTACATGTTTGCAATGGTCTCCTTAATCATGAAAGGAGAATGGTAGACGCTGCTTGTGGTGGGAGTATTCTCAACATGACACCAGAAGATGTCATGAAAAAGTTGCAAGACATGGCTGAGAGCACTAGGAGTTTTGGTAGGACATACACTAGGAAAGGAGTGAATGCCACAAGCTCAGGAGACCCCGCTCTTATGACCGAGCTCGTTGAGCTAAAGAAGATGATCTCTCAGCTGCACAAAGGACATCAGCAGGTAAAGGCATGTGGTATTTGCTCTGACCCTTCTCATTTTACAAACAAATGCCCTGAGCTTCAAGATGATGATGTTGCTGAAGTCAATGCTGCTGGTGGATATGGACCTCCACGACCTCGAAATGATCAGCCGAACAACTACAATCCGAGGTATAGAGATCATCCAAATTTCAGATGGCGTGATCAGAATGAACCCCAACCTCAAGCTCAAGCCCCACGACCCAATTCTGGACCTTCAACTGCAGATATGTTGAGATCATTGACTCAGCATTTCACAACCCATGTCCAAACTACTGAGTCTAGTATCAAGAACATGGAGAAACAGATAGGGCAGTTGGCTGAAGCTGTGACAACTATTGCACAGCAAAAATCCAATTCTCTACCATCTCAGACGGTAGTGAATCCAACCAGAAATGTTAGTGCTATGACAACAAGGAGTGGAAAAGTGTTGGAAAATGCTGCTGCTGAAAATGCAGATTCTGAACTAGGTGAAAATCCGCGACCGCGGGACGAGAACCACGATCGCGGAACATGTTCTGGAGAAACAACGTCAAATCCGCGACCGCAGGATGAGATCCGCGATCGCAGAATTCTGACTGAGGAAACAGGAACAAATCCGCGACCGCGGACTGACATCCGCGATCGCGGAAATGCTCCTGGTGAATTGGTTTTGGAGGACTTTTCAAAAGATGCTGGAGCTGAGGTCGAGGACCGGGGCGACTTCCGGTTGAGGCAAGACGACTATGTCCGCCCCGACTATCCACCTCTCAACTCAACCAAACCTCCCGCTCCTTTTCCCGATGCTTTGAAGGACACGAGGAGGCCGGAAAATGATAAGGAGCTATTCGAAACCTTCAGCAAATGTGAGGTAAATATCCCTTTACTCAAACTCATTAAAAGTATTCCTAGATATGCTAAGTTCTTGAAGGAACTCTGCACCATCAAGAGGAATAAAAAATTGAAGGGACAACAGAAGGTGACGGTAAGCGAGCGTGTCTCCGTTGTATTCCAAAGGCGAATGCCTAAGAAGTGCAGCGATCCGGGTATGGTAAGCATTCCTTGTCGTATAGGTGATACTCACTTTGAGAGAGCTATGCTTGATCTTGGTGCATCTATAAATGTTTTGCCTTACTCGTTGTATAAGATGCTTGGTTTAGGTCCTCTTCAAGAAACCAGAATAATTATTCAACTAGCTGATAGGTCTACTGTTTATCCTAAAGGTGTAGTTGAGAATGTTTTGGTAATGGTTGATAATTTGTTCTTTCCTGCTGACTTCTTTGTGTTAGACATGGAACATGATGGTCAGGCTGCACCTATTTTGTTAGGAAGGCCTTTTATGAGAACCGCTAACAGAAAGATTGATCTAGTTAGTGGGTCTCTTACTTTAGAGTTCGATGGGGAAGTTGTACAATTCAATATTTTTGATGCTATGAAGCACCCCATTGAAGATGTTGCTTCTATTTGTTCTATTGATGTGTACTATGCTATGCTCTCCCTGGCAAAATATATCACACTAAATAGCTCAAACCTAACTACCGATCTAACCGTTCTGAATTTACCATAAACCTCACAATATCTCACTAAAAGGAAATCGCTTCCTAAATATTACATTCACAAGGAAATCGCTTCCTAAGAATTACATTCACAAGGAAATCGCTTCCTAAGAATTCTTCCACAAGGAAATATCTTCCAAAGAATATTTCCTTCCGTGTGACGCTCCAACTTGTTCTCCAAGTAGTCACCTTGGGCCTTACTCTTCAACGCACCACCGTCTTCAACAAATAAGGAAATAATATCGCATAAGAAAATATTCCCTGGCGCGTAATATTTCCTTATTCCTTAGACGCTCCTTCACACGCGCGCGTCCAATGCCCATCCTCTACCGAGTTGTCACTTTCCTTATTTGCCAAGATCTTCTTTTCCTTCTTTCACAAGATCTTCTTTCCTTCTTTGAAATGCAACTCTTCCATAATTCTTCAAGTTCATTCTTTAAGATATCATTGACCGATATTCTTCATCCGGATGAACTTCCTCTTCACAGCTGTCTTCCATTCGTCGTAACCTTACTCCTCATGGATTCCAGCAAAACTTCCTTCGCACCTGCTTGTACTTCCTTTGTTCCTTCACTCACAAGCAGACTTCCTTTGTTCCCGTCTACACAAGTAGACTTCCTTCCCGTCTACACACAAGTAGACTTCCTCGTTCCAGTCTACACACAAGTAGACTTCCTCTGTTCCTGCACACACTAGTAACAATACCTACGCACTCAACTAAACCATTAGTGGATGTTTGTCATTCGATCAAAACTCCATCACATCTCAACACTTTGCATGATCAAGGTCTTATTTTCAGCCCAAAAGAGTCCTCTTGATGATTTGATCCCTCATTATAAGCCCAAAGGATAGAGGTACTCTACAGCCGTCCCTTAAGCCTAAATCATGATTGTATATTCCTATGAGCCAACCTTATGTCATCACATCTGGAATCTCTCATCATGATTTTTCAAATTATCCATATTATTATTTTTCGTATGATATTCTCTTGTACCATCTCTGGTAACCATATCCCCCATATCATACACTTCGCTCTTTTGGATTGCCTTGGAAAGAAACGGATTGTTCTTTGTCACGCGAGAAGTCTGATTGTGCAGAGACTGAGGTGCAACGTGTCTAGGTTGCGTGTCTTTAGCGTGTGGGTGTCTGGAGGCCAAGTTAACGTGTGATAAGTAGAGTTGGCAAGTAATTATTGCGGGGTTGTGAAAAGGAAAGGTGGAGAAAGATGTTTGGAAATGTGAAATTCTTGTGGTAATTATGGTGCGTGTGAACAAGGAAGGGAAATCCCAACGGCCGATTTTCTAAATCTTCCAAGGAACGATTAGGCTAACTCCACCTCCCCTACTTAAACCCACATTCCCAAATCCCTAACCTCACGCTCTCAATCCTCCTGAAATCTCTCAAACCTTTTTACCTTTCAAATAACTCCCAAGCTCCTCAAAAATGGCCTCCAACTCCTCCTCCCAAAACCCCACACTCGTCCTCACCAACGATGAAACTCTTGAAACACTTCTCCTGAAATTGACCGCTGCTGGCTACATGTCCCAAAACCCTCTCATCCCAAATCCTTCTCCTGTCCTCCTTGAGTCCCCTGTCATTGATCCCTTGACTGCCATTGTCATCTACAAAGAACCTATAGCCACAGAACCCTCTATCCCTAAAACCCTTGCTTCTCCTCCTCCTAATGAACCAATCATCGAGGATGAGTTTCAACCTGCCGACGACGTCTCTGAGACTGCGCTAAGGCAGGACGAAACTTTAGAAGACTTCGAAAAGGAGCTTGAAGTTGACGTTCTTATTCTTTCCTCTCAAAAGGGAAAGAAGGCGAGCAACAGTAGGAGCATCATCAGGAAAAGGACGACCCGCTCCCAACTCGCCAGAGAAGCTGCTCAGTTGACTTCCGAGGAGACGACTGAGAAGACTCCTGAGCCCACATCACCTACGGCAAAGAAAGCCAGGGTCACACCCCTGTCAAAGAAGAGCGCGAGAAAGGGGAAGGCTGTGGCCATTGTTTGTAGCGAAATTACCTACGAGTAGATAACTAAGCAATTGTAGGGCAAAGATCAAAGGGAACGGTATAATCTTAACACTCAAGAACGAGACGGGAAAATTAGGGTTGAATCTTTAGCTTGGTATTACTCGAATATGACTTAGATGATTACAAAGCAGGCGTTAGCCATTATATAGGCTAACCCTAATAATATCTTTTAGGAAACAAGATCTTATCTTTTCCTTCTATCTAATCGACGATGTAATAAACTAGGTAAAAGATATTCTTTTACCATATCTTTTACCAATTACAATAATATAATACAAAATAGGATAAAATATACTCAGCCGACTTAATGCTTAAGATAAACGGGATCTTTGCCACGTCTCGTCACGTCGACGATATCTTTTCTTCTTCTCGTCGCGTCGACGTCTTCCTTCTACGCGTAGCTTCCACGCGTTCCATAGTCGTCGTATTTGTAGGCACAAACAATACCCCTAAGGCATCTTACAGGGCTTAACGTCTAGTAGAACTGGGAGACGCCTTCATTCTTCAAGGAATACGTCTTCATCAGACTCGGAACGCGTTGGACATTTATTTGAACCAAAACCTTGATTTCGCAATAATATCTTCTCTTCGATTCACATTTAATGCAGCTAACCATTTAGTTTATGAACTTTGGATCAACATTTAGTTTATGAAGCATCACGTCGGGAGATATACCCATCATGTCTTCGTGGCTCCATGCAAAGCTTTTAACTTTCGATTTTAAAAACATTATTAGTTCTTCTTTAATCCCTTTAGGGACATTTGTCCCAATCTTCATAACCCTTTCTGGCTTCGTATCGTCGATGACCATGTCTTCCAGCTCTGGACACTTTGGCTTTACGTACTTAGTGGGTGTTTTAACTCGAAACTCTTTCACTTCATCTTTCTTGATTTCTAGCGTTGTGGTTCCTTTCATTCTGATCCTATAACATTCTTTAGCCATGAAGGGTTCGCCTTTAACTTCGCTTACTCCCCAAGGCGTTGGGAACTTCAAGGACTGGTGATACGTAGATGGGACCGCTCGCATATCGTGGATCCATGGTCTTCCTAGGATGGCGTTATAGGGCGACTCTGCTTCCATCACCGCGAATCGAGTTAGGAGATTGACGCCTTGGACTGTCGTTTCAAGGGTGATTTCTCCTAACATCTCGGAGATCTCCCCACTGAAGCCTTTCAAACGGATACGCTTCCCGAGGACATCGTTGACGGAAAGTCCGAGTTTGAGAATGGCGGACAAAGCGATGATGTTAGTTGAACTTCCATTGTCTGCTAAGATTCTTTTTACTTTGCAATTCTGGATTGCTACGTAGATTACTAGGCTATCGTGATGCCTGATTCTCTCATCTGGACCTTCGAACGTGATGGGCAAATCTCTACTGGCGGCTCTGGAGAGGTGAACTGGAACGGAGTCGTTATGTCCTGTGACAGTCCTTGCGAGCCTCTTGGCGTTGGAGGTTGTACAGGACGACAGGCCTCCTAACACAGTGAAGGTTTCATTTTGGATTCCGCTTGGGGAATGCTTGATTGATCCGGAGTCATTCATGGCTTCTGCGAGCGAAATCGTTCCCTTCGTGTGGAAAGACGGTACCTCTTTTGACCCTGCCCCACGGTGGGCGCCAATTGTTTGTAGCGAAATTACCTACGAGTAGATAACTAAGCAATTGTAGGGCAAAGATCAAAGAGAACGGCATAATCTTAACACTCAAGAACAAGACAAGAAAATTAGGGTTGAATCTTTAGCTTGGTATTACTCGAATGTGACTTGAATTATTACAAAGCAGGCGTTAGCCATTATATATAGGCTAACCCTAATAATATCTTTAAGGAAACAAGATCTTATCTTTTCCTTCTACCCAATTAACGATATAACAAAATAGGTAAAAGATATTCTTCTACCATATCTTTTACCAATTACAATAATATAATAATAAACAAGATAAGAAATACTTTGCCGACCTAATCCTTAAGGTAAACGAGATCCTTGTCACATCTCGTCACGTCGACGAGGTATTTTCTTCTTCTCGTCGCGTCGACGGCTTCCTTCTACGCGTAGCTTCCACGCGTTCCATAGTCGTCGTATTTTTAGGCACAAACAGGCATTAAGTTCACATCGATAGTCAAGTAGGTTAATTTAATAGTCTTGCAGGTTCATAAATTTTTTAGCCGGATTTATTGGTTATGAACACATTGCACAAAAAAGACTTAAGTTCATATCGATAGTCGTGTAGGTTCATGGCAATATCCTTGCAGGTTCATGATTTTTTTAGCGTGGAGTATTTTTATGAACACATTGCACAAAAGGCACTAGGTTCATGTTGATGGTCATGTAGGTTCATATCGAAAGACTTGCAGGTTCATATCGATAGTCTTGCAGGTTTAAGAGTGTTTTTACCCGTCTTTTTTATTACAAATAAGTTTACTAACATGCCCTAGGTTCATGTCGATAGTTGTGAAGGTTATAAGTATTTTTTAGTTGGATTTATTTGTTATGAACACATTACACCGAAAGGCTTAGGTTCATATCGATAGGTTCATGTTGATATCAGGTTCATGCTAATAATCTTGTAGGTTCATTGAAATAGTCTTACAAGTTCACGTCGCCGATAATCTTGCTCGCGCCGATAATCTTGCAAGTACATTGATTTTTTAGCCCGGTAGTTTGTACATGAAACTGCCCGTTATTGCCCATGAACATGGTCTCCAGCTCGCTATTTCTATGGACATTCCGGCTATTTCAGTGGAGACTGATTGCTTACAGGTTTGCTCCCTCATCAACTCAGTCTGCCCAATGTCCCGCCCTGATCATTATCTTGTTCTTCAATGCAGAAATTTTCTGCACTATCTCTCTTGGTCGGCAAAGATCTCCCACATTAGTCGCAAGGCAAATGCTGTCGCTGATGCCGTAGCAGCTCATTCTTCTATTATCAATTCAAATTTGTTTCATTTTTTCACAGCCTCCTAGTTCTAGTATTGACTTGTTGGCTGCTGATTAGAGGTTCATAAATCCTAAGTGTATGTATATGGTGTGTTCATAAGTTGAGTGCAAGCTGCTTAAATGAGTTCATTGCTTTGAATTGCTTCATCCAAATAACACAACGCTGAATTGTTCTGACAAAGATTTGACAAATTTTGAAGGTATATACTTTGTGGAAGTCATAAAGCACTATGAAAACAAACATAAGAGAGGTAGTGTTGCAACAGATTAAAAAGATCGACAATCTGGGATCACACCCTGTGAATCACACCCTGCAGCAGGTAGTAGCAAGAGGAATACCAGCCAGAAAATGTAAGCAAATGAACCAATCTGGCAATGCCATCGAGACTTCAGAGACTTCAGAGACTTCAGTTTAGAAAACAGCACACAAATGACCATTATTATCTGTTTCAATCATCTCACCAGAAACAAAAGGTAAGACTGTAGTCGATGCAATCCTGGTAGGTGGATCAAACAACATCCAAAGGATGTAATCCTAGTGGCTGTGGAGTTGTGATGTTACAAGGTATGACCGTACTGGATGATTTGTGTGACGATCAAAGCCTCCAAGCCAGCATAGGTGGGTGCAAACTGGGCACCACACACTCAATTTTTGTGTAGATGTGTTGGACCCGGGATAAGATAAGCCCAAAGCCCGTTAAAGAAAAGCCCAATAGCCTTCTCTTGTACCATATACTAGTATATGTGTGTGTGTTGTGCTCAAAAGGAAAAAGAGGGGAGGACGGAGAGAAAGAAGAGGATAAGACGGAGGGAGGAAAAAAAGGAAGAAAGAGGGAGAAGGAACCAGAGAAATGGGAGAGAAGAAGCAGGAGGAGAACTGGCCATAAGGTCTCTTCAACCGAGGCCCCTCTCTCACTCAGATCGGTTGTCCCCGGCAACGGCGCCACGCAAGGTATGATCGGCTCCCAACTCAGACAAGCTCAGCTTTCTCTAAACAGGCCAACATTGGCCCCTCTCTCACTCAGATCGGATGCGCCAACACTGTACATGGCGATGTTCGTTACGACCTCCGACTGCACCTCGGCTTTTCTCGCGTCCTCACCTTGGTCTTCGTTGCGACTCTAGCCGTAGCTCACCTCGGCATTGCTCGCGACCTCACCTTGGTCTTCGTTGCGACTCTAGCCGTAGCTCACCTCGGCTTTGCTCGCGTCCTAACCTCGGCTTTGCTCGCGTCCTCACCTCGGTCTCGCTCGCGACTCAACTTAATGGCGATCCCTTCCGACCCGCGAGCTTAAGACTACTCACGTCTCAACTAGCGCATTACGGTCTTGTTTGCGAGGTATCGGTTGCGCTACATCTCCGCCATAGAACCCAGCTCGGGCCTTCTCACATGCACGCGTCTTTAGCATATTCGTTACGGCCTTTGTCGACTTCCGAATACATGATTTATCGGCTTGCGGGGTAACTTATTTAAAGTATATAAGCTGGGTTAAGAAAATGAGATTACAAGCATGCATATATATTACTTGGGTTTACTGTTCACGTGAGCATGCATGAATGCTGCTTGAGTATATTATTACTCGCGGGACTCCAAGCATATACGAGTAATTGAGTAAGTCGATGTTATGGGTATATATATGGCTCGCGAGGTCATTTAGTCGAATAAAGCATTGAGCATGAGTTTCACCTTCTCTTGGTGATGTATAATTACCTTCTTAAATCTCCTTTCGGGTTTAAACTAATCATTCTTATTCCCTAAAGTATCATTTGACAGTTATATCATTTATATAATTACTGACTTGAGCGTCGGAGAGCCTTTCCCGGGGAGCACCAGCTTCGGGTTTGGCTTTTGCAGGAACATGGACGTTTTTACCTAACGAGAGAGAGAATAGAGAGTCCACTAGAAGAAGAAGCGACAAAGACTCGGGAATCCGGAGTGTTGCCGGTTTTCCCTTCCGTTGGAATGAGGTTCCAACAAATCCGAACACCAACACTGGCGCCGTCTGTGGGAACTTTCCTCACACAACCAGTTTGACATTCGTCATGACGAGAGATCTCTATTCTCGCTCTATGAAAAACAAATCACAAGATTAACAAAAGATAAAAGGCGAAGAGCCAGGTAAGTCCCACTTGCACCTAGCATGACTTTTACCTTGCTCATACTTTCTTCTATTTATTTAGCTTGCTTACAATTAGCGGCATCGGGCGAGTCACCGAGCACGCGATATGTACCGTGACCTAGATGAGATGTACACTCACCTAGGCCATGATGCCGCCTCACCAGGCAGGGCTGTAAGACCTCTTGGGTGGTGATGCAGCTTCTAAGGTTGAGCTAAAAAACTCTCCTTGGTCGCGAAAGCATGGACGGGTTTATGTCAACGAGCTCACCCGCCGTGATCCCGTTTCGCTAGCTTGGGCTAAAAAACCCTCCTAGGTTGCGAAGCAGCTTCTAAGGTTGAGCTAAAAAACTCTCCTTGGTCGCGAAAGCATGGACGGGTTTATGCCAACGAGCTCACCCGCCGTGATCCCGCTTCGCTAGCTTGGGCTAAAAAACCCTCCTAGGTTGCGAAGCAGCTTCTAAGGTTGAGCTAAAAAACTCTCCTTGGTCGCGAAAGCATGGACGGGTTTATGCCAACGAGCTCACCCGCCGTGATCCCGCTTCGCTAGCTTGGGCTAAAAAAACCTCCTAGGTTGCGAAGCAGCTTCTAAGGTTGAGCTAAAAAACTCTCCTTGGTCGGGAAAGCATGGACGGGTTTATGCCAACGAGCTCACCCGCCGTGATCCCGCTTCGCTAGCTTGGGCTAAAAAACCCTCCTAGGTTGCGAAGCAGCTTCTAAGGTTGAGCTAAAAAACTCTCCTTGGTCGCGAAAGCATGGACGGGTTTATGCCAACGAGCTCACCCGCCGTGATCCCGCTTCGCTAGCTTGGGCTAAAAAAACCCTCCTAGGTCGCGAAGCAGCTTCTAAGGTTGAGCTAAAAAAAAAACTCTCCTTGGTCGCGAAAAACATCGACGGGTTTACACCCATGTGAAATAAAGAGGTTTTAGTTAATACCCTAGAATAACAATATACCCGTAATTTTGATGCACTCGCGTGCTCGAGTAATTCTCCTCTAGTGTCGATTCCTGAGGAAGAAGACAGTAAACGAGAGTTGGCAACGTATATTGCACTAACGGATAAAATGTGAGATGACAAAGGTGTTGACATCCACTCAAGACTATTACAAAGCAAACCCCACGAGCAAATTCCATTCAACAATATACATAACCCACGCGAAGACCGATATACCTCATTCCATGCATGATGCCACGCGAGCTCAACACCCCCATAATGCACACACGCAAACATCAGCATGCCTCAAACACCCCACGTGAGTATCAACATGCTCTATTTTATACGTATTCGCGTGCCCATAACAAATGCACACTCCAGATTAAAAATACATTATACATGCTCGAAAAATTACACTAACTACGCGTATAACAACATGCTCAATCGCAAGATCGATCATGAGGCTAACACCTTAGCGAGCCTAAGGTGTCTCTTCCCTCAAGCTCGGGAGCTTCCCGTAGCCTTTGTTCACTCACATTAGGCCGGAGCTTCCCTTAGCTTTATTCCGTCGAGAGATCGCTCACGAGGCTAACACCCTAGCAAGCCTGCGGTGTCTCTTCCCTTAGACATAAGAGTTTCCCTTAAGTCACTCGGGCAAAACGCTTAATGAGTAAATGATACCAAGAGAGACATGATATTTCCGAAGGAGCTCAACTGACCCTAACATTCGTTTATTATACATACGTATGGGATAATATGCTCCATAATGCCCACATATATACTACGTAAGCATCAACATGTTGCATGTTACATAAACATATGTGGGAAGCTACATACTTCATAATAATGCATACTTCACACGAGCATTAACATATGCTCCACATTATGCATATATCACATGAGCAAGGACATGTTCATTCGCACGTTCGTTCACGAGGTTAAAGCCCTAGCGAGCCTTGAGAGTTTCTCTCCTCGAGTCTCGTCTTAGACTAAAAAAAAAAAAAAAAAAAAAAGGGCTATAAGGTGTGAAAGAGAAGAATCAAGGGGAGGTTGGACGCGATTCACTCTCAAAATCACCGTATCATACCATCCTATTAGAGTGTCTTTTGTCTTTGCCCAATCTAGTACGCGAAAATGTCACGTGAATGACAAATAACACACTCGCGATATTCCTAAACGAACCTAAGATTTAGTAAAGGTCCAATAAACCAAGCCTTCGTTTATTCAACGAAGAGCTTGGGGAGCTGTGTTGGACCCGGGATAAAATAAGCCCAAAGCCCGTTAAAGAAAAGCCCAATAGCCTTCTCTTGTACCATATACTAGTATATATGTGTGTGCTGTGCTCAAAAGGAAAAAGAGGGGAGGACGGAGAGAAAGAAGAGGATAAGACGGAGGGAGGAAAAAAAGGAAGAAAGAGGGAGAAGGAACCAGAGAAATGGGAGAGAAGAAGCAGGAGGAGAACTGACCATAAGGTCTCTTCAACCGAGGCCCCTCTCTCACTCAGATCGGTTGTCCCCGGAAACGGCGCCACGCAAGGTATGATCGGCTCCCAACTCAGACAAGCTCAGCTTTCTCTAAACAGGCCAACACTGGCCCCTCTCTCACTCAGATCGGATGCGCCAACACTGTACATGGCGATGTTCGTTACGACCTCCGACTGCACCTCGGCTTTGCTCGCGTCCTCACCTTGGTCTTCGTTGCGACTCTAGCTGTAGCTCACCTCGGCATTGCTCGCGTCCTCACCTCGGCTTTGCTCGCGACCTCACCTTGGTCTTCGTTGCGACTCTAGCCGTAGCTCACCTCGGCTTTGCTCGCGTCCTAACCTCGGCTTTGCTCGCGTCCTCACCTCGGTCTCGCTCGCGACTCAACTTAATGGCGATCCCTTCCGACCCGCGAGCTTAAGACTACTCACGTCTCAACTAGCGCATTACGGTCTTGTTCGCGAGGTATCGGTTGCGCTACATCTCCGCCATAGAACCCAGCTCGGGTCTTCTCATATGCACGCGTCTTTAGCATATTCGTTACGGCCTTTGTCGACTTCCGAATACATGATTTATCGGTTTGCGAGGTAACTTATTTAAAGTAAATAAGGTGGGTTAAGAAAATGAGATTACAAGCATGCATATATATTACTTGGGTTTACTGTTCACGTGAGCATGCATGAATGCTGCTTGAGTATATTATTACTCGCGGGACTCCAAGCATATACGAGTAATTGAGTAAGTCGATGTTATGGGTATATATATGGCTCGCGAGGTCATTTAGTCGAATAAAGCATTGAGCATGAGTTTCACCTTCTCTTGGTGATGTATAATTACCTTCTTAAATCTCCTTTCGGGTTTAAACTAATCATTCTTATTCCCTAAAGTATCATTTGACAGTTATATCATTTATATAATTACTGACTTGAGCGTCGGAGAGCCTTTCCCGGGGAGCACCAGCTCCGGGTTTGGCTTTTGCAGGAACATGGACGTTTTTACCTTACAACGAGAGAGAGAATAGAGAGTCCACTAGAAGAAGAAGCGACAAAGACTCTGGAATCCGGAGTGTTGCCGGTTTTCCCTTCCGTTGGAATGAGGTTCCAACAAATCCGAACACCAACAGATGAGACCAACTTCGATTGGTCCGATGGAGACTTAGATGGCAATGCAATGACTTGTTGGTGCGGGCAAGTTCCAGATATTGAAAGGATTCAACCAAGATGTCTTGAAGGAGGTGGTTCTCATTTCTCATGTCGTTGAACGACGTTGAAAGGTGTGGTTTACTGGAATTTCTCGTAATATTCAACCATGACTCCATTTGAAGGTTGGAAACCTTTCAATTCTGCAGCAACTCAAAATTCCCTGTTTAAATTTCCGATTAATAAAGCTATTTCTGTTTCTCTTGTAAAAACTCTAATTCAGTCATGTTTGACGTTACATTTTGACAACTTAAGTTTACATTTTGACAATTTAATTACATTTAAAAAACAGTTTGATCCTTTTAACGCAGGATCAGTTTCTACAGACCACATTAAAACTAAGTAACCTCAAACATCTCCTCCTAATTTCTCGGCCTATATATACCAAACCTTCTCAAACAACACAGACAACACAAACAACTTGAACCATCAACAACAATGAGGCAAGAGCAACAAAACACAATGTTCTTTCTCCTTGTAGTTGCTCTAACACTATTGTCCTCTCCAACCTTGTTGGCTCTTGGTGAACCGAAGAGCGAAGCGCCAATCTCAACTGAGTTTCAGCCACTCTCGGGTCATGACGGGAAGTTCTATTGGCCCGGTGGTCCTTCTGAGAAATGCTTGGAGGCGATTCATCGTGTGGTTCGAAAATGCTTCGGTCCGCCAATCCGTCCATTTATCCCTCCTTTGGCCTTCTCCAATGCTTGTTGCAAGGCCTTACAAGTAGCAAAGAATAGATGTTTGAGGTATGAGCTTAATGGCTTCAACATCCCTTCGTTTCCGTTCTTGAAGTCGTTTTGTGGTCGAGTGTTTACTCCTCGTTCGCCTACATACGGTCCCAAAGGCTCTCCTCCTCCGAGTTTCGTTCCTTCTTCTCCTCCACCTCCTATCAAAGGCTCGGGAAGTAGTGCACCGATAGTGTCACCTCCTACCCCAATTATTGGAGGCATTTCACCAGCAACACCACCTTCTAGCCCTGGAGGCATTTCACCTGTAGTAAAACCTCCTACCCCGGGCTTTGGAGGTGTTTCACCAGCATTGTCACCTTCTAGCCCGGGTTTTGGAGGTGTTTCACCGACATTGCCACCTTCTACCCCGGGTTTTGGAGGTGGTTCACCATCAACACCACCTTCTACCGCGGGCTTTGAAGGTGTTTCACCCGCATTGTCACCTTCTGGCCCAGTTTTTGGAAGTGTTTCACCAGCATTGTCACCTTCTACCCCGGGTTTTGGAGGTGGTTCACCAACAACCCCACCTTCTACCTCAGGCTCTGAAGGCGTTTCACCAGAAATGCCACCTTCTAGCCCAAGCTTTGGAGGCGTTACACCAACATTGGCACCTTCTAGCCGCGTTTCTAGAGGCATTCCACCCGTGATGACACCTCCTACCCCGAGTTTTGGAGGTGTTTCACCAACAACCTCACCTTCTACCTCAAGCTCAGGAGGTGTTTCACCAGCAATGTCACCTTCTACCTCGGGATTTGAAGGTGGTTCACTAGCAACATCACCTTCTACCGCGGGCTTTGGAGGTGTTTCACCAACATTATCACCTTCTGGCCCAAATTTTGGAAGTGTTTCGCCAGCATTGCCACCTTCTACCTTAGGCTCTGGAGGTGTTTCACCATCAATGCCACCTTCTACCTCGGGTTTTGGAGGCGTTTCACCAACACTATCACCTTCTACCCCCGTTTTTAGAGGCATTCCACCCGTGGTGACACCTCCTACCCCGAGTTTTGGAGGTGTTTCACCAACACTATCGCCTTCTACTCCAACTTCTGGAAGCATTCCGCCAACATCACGCTACATACCGAAAGCGGTTTTTGAGTCATTCCATCAGAATCCAAAGAACCGCTATTAAAGTGATGATACGAGCTATTTGCATATTCATTAGTGACTATATTCCTTTTGTAGGCGTACTTCTGATATCATAGTTTATGCTAAACTAAGAGATAAATCAGATGCCACTTATAATGTCTTAGCTATACAACTTTCTTCATAGAACATGATTCCTTTTATAATTTGGATCTTCGTAATAAGAACATCATTGATACCAATGCACTGCAATTTTACAGCATAAAGTACAGCTTAACCAAAGACAATTGTACATGTGATTTTTTCCCAAATTTCGCTTTCGAACATAATACAAGTCCAAGAAAACCGGTCCACCAAATAATCGTCCGGTGGGCCCCACTTCACATTTTTTCCTCCGCCCTCAAACCCTTCAAACATCTCTTCGCTCCTTCTGTTCTCCTCAGAACTTCCGCCACCATTTCGCTCTTCTTCTTCTTCCCTCAATCGAATCTGGGTTTCCTTTAATCTGGGAAGAAGCTCAATCTACCCACAAAGCTAGCTTCTTGTTTTGGGTTAGCGATAATGGCGACAGTGAATCTTTCATCCATAGCACAAATGTCTATGTTGAACACTGACGCGGCTAAGGCCTCCGATCGATTGGTCTCGGCTAGAAGCTTCAGCGATTCTATGCTGTTGAATGCTGTCAAGGGTAGCCGTTTAAGTAGGAGTCGGTGCATCTCCAAGGATGCGCTCGTCGTCCGATCTGTGAAGATGGGCGAGCAGAGCCAAACTGCTAAATTCACTCCTTTTAATGGTGGTCTTAATACAGTAAGTCTTTCCCTCTCTCTGTTGCTCATACTCTATATTAACTGAAGACAAAGTTAGGAGCTTGTAGATTTGTTCAGTTGATAAGATCGTATCTTTAATCTTCTGGATGAACTAATGGTGGTACAATTAAATATTGAGAGCTTGTTGTTCATTAAATAAAGTCAACAAGGTTTAATGGGTATGTAAGTTGTGGTGGTTTTTGCAAAGCATGAGCTATTTTACCCTTTAAAGCATAAATATCAATTCATTATAGTTTCTCTTGGTGTTCGGATGTGCAAATTGATTTCATGAATTCGTATGAAGAATGCCAATGTTATAATGGGTTTGATTTTTATGATTCCTTGAATTCTAGGCTCCTATTAAACGGCAGTCAAGCAACTATGAATCAGAACAATCAAGAACAGCACCAGATGCTTTGAGGAAAACAAAAATAGTTTGTACTATCGGTCCTTCTACAAGCTCAAGGGAAATGATATGGAAGCTTGCAGAATGTGGAATGAATGTGGCACGTTTAAACATGTCCCACGGTGACCATGCGTCTCATCAAAAGACTGTTGACTTAGTTAAAGAGTACAATGCTCAATTTGAGGAGAAAGTAATAGCCATTATGTTGGATACTAAGGTATCTTCATCATTACACTGTATTTTCATATGTTTTTTCGATTTTTCTTGAACAAGTGTTTCTGAACTTCTAGAATAATTAACACCTTCTTTTGTAGCCCATTTGTTGACTTTATTCTGGATTTCCTTAGTATTAACATATATACTTCTCTTTGAATGATCATCGCCGTTTTTATTTCTTCTCTTAGCTATGTGCTTGACTGAGTTATGATCAAAGTAATCTTTTAATTAAGCAAGGATTAGATAAGCTAATGTTGTGATTTAGGTTAGAAAAAATCTACCTGTTGTTTGATGGCTACTCTTTATTGGCCCAATTATATGCCAACCCGATTAATTCAGACTTTTAGGCTTAGCTGTCCAGTTTTATCAAACTAATAACATATCTCTATGAACTTTACTTGAGTTCGATCATGTGATCTACAACCTACTAATCTCACAGTCATTGTTGAATCCCATAACTAATATCAAATCATATTCTTTGAATGAAGATTGAAGACGCATCAAAATGATCTCATTTCATCTTCCCACCATTCCAGTCATTTGCATAGTATATTAGAATTAATTGAACCTTGTAATATAGTTTAAAATTTTGATTGGAAAGTGGATGATGTGGTGTTGTTATAGACTATCGTGGAATGGAACTTCAAATGTGGGATATTGTTAGAGCTGATATTATCAACAAATTTGATCGTGCCATCATATGTCACATGCTTTTTCTTATAGTACCAATATTAGATCTTGCTAGTTGCTATCATATGTCACATATCTTCTTACAATAAAATGAGCTACCATCTTGTTGATTGTAGTTCATCTTCATGTTTATATGATTCATTGTCTTGAGGCGTACTCGGTTCACTTCCTCTGTTGTCGATTCCAATGATGAGCCATGCACCATTTCTTCTCATGAGTAAGCATTAGACACCAAATTTTAAACTAGTTTACTCATTTATGTTTTGTAGTCATCATGCTTGGTAAGTTTGTGTAAGATGAATGTTTTTTCTTGTCAACAGTCACATATTCTGGTTTGGCGATTTGAATTACCATATCGACATCTCAGATTCAGAGACGAGGAAGCTTGTGGCTAACAAAAAGTGGGACATTCTCATCAACAAAGATCAGGTAAAGTGACTGACCAATATGAATCATAAAATCTTGTTGTTAAGTTTATTCTGAAGATTCTTATGGAGATATGGTGTATGTTGCAGCTGATCAAAGAGCTTCAAGATGGACATGTATTCGAGGGATGGAAAGAAGGGTCTATCGACTTTCCGCCCACTTACAAATACGAGATAAATTCAGATAAATATGTTGGAGAAGATCCAAAAGAAGGCGAGAAGAAGAGATCTCCAGCTTGGTGAGTTCAAATTGCAATCAACTTAACAAATTATCTTTAAACTTATGTTCATTTCTTGACAAACTTTTGGTATTGTAGGTGTGATAGGATACTATGGTCAAGCAATGGAGTAAAGCAACATTTCTATAGATCTATTGACATTAGGATGTCGGATCATCGGCCAGTTAGCTCCATGTTTTCGGTTGAAATCGAATCGGTTGATCAACGAAAGCTTCATAAACTTCTCAACTTTAATAGTGCAGCTGTGCATCCTGATGTCTTCTGTGACGAAGACGTCAGGATGAAGAACTCATCAGTCAGTTTCAATGGAGTGTAGAATACTTGTAAGCATCTTGTAGTTCGTATTCTTGTGTTTAAATCTTTTGAGAGTTGGGTTTCATGTTGATAGTGATAGGTGGTGTTTGAGTGATACTTGTGATTCAAATGTGTATATGTAAAGTTATTAGGAGAGAACAACTTTTTCCTGATTTCTCTTAAATATGTTGGAGCAAGATTTTGGTTGGTTTGATTTAATAGAAATAACTACAGATTTTAATAGTTTAAGTTTGGGTCAAACTGTTTAAATTTACAATTGATAAGCTATTTCTGTTTCTCTTGTAAAAACTCTAATTCAGTCATGTTTGACGTTACATTTTGACAGCTTAAGTTTACATTTTGACAATTTAATTACATTTAAAAAACGGTTTGATCCTTTTAACACAAGATAAGTTTCTACAGACCACATTAAAACTAAGTAACCTCAAACATCTCCTCCTAATTTCTCGGCCTATATATACCAAACCTTGTCAAACAACACAAACAACTTGAACCATAAACAACAATGAGGCAAGAGCAACAAAACACAATGTTCTTTCTCCTTGTAGTTGCTCTAACACTATTGTCCTCTCCAACCTTGTTGGCTCTTGGTGAACCGAAGAGCGAAGCGCCAATCTCAACTGAGTTTCAGCCACTCTCGGGTCATGACGGGAAGTTCTATTGGCCCGGTGGTCCTTCTGAGAAATGCTTGGAGGCGATTCATCGTGTGGTTCGAAAATGCTTCGGTCCGCCAATCCGTCCATTTATCCCTCCTTTGGCCTTCTCCAATGCTTGTTGCAAGGCCTTACAAGTAGCAAAGAAGAGATGTTTGAGGTATGAGCTTAATGGCTTCAACATCCCTTCGTTTCCGTTCTTGAAGTCGTTTTGTGGTCGAGTGTTTACTCCTCGTTCGCCTACATACGGTCCCAAAGGCTCTCCTCCTCCGAGTTTCGTTCCTTCTTCTCCTCCACCTCCTATCAAAGGCTCGGGAAGTAGTGCACCGATAGTGTCACCTCCTACCCCAATTATTGGAGGCATTTCACCAGCAACACCACCTTCTAGCCCTGGAGGCGTTTCACCTGTAGTAAAACCTCCTACCCCGGGCTTTGGAGGTGTTTCACCAGCAATGTCACCTTCTAGCCCGGGTTTTGGAGGTGTTTCACCGACATTGCCACCTTCTACCCCGGGTTTTGCAGGTGGTTCACCATCAACACCACCTTCTAGCCCTGGAGGCGTTTCACCTGTAGTAAAACCTCCTACCCCGGGCTTTGGAGGTGTTTCACCAGCAATGTCACCTTCTAGCCCGGGTTTTGGAGGTGTTTCACCGACATTGCCACCTTCTACCCCGGGTTTTGCAGGTGGTTCACCATCAACACCACCTTCTACCGCGGGCTTTGAAGGTGTTTCACCAGCATTGTCACCTTCTGACCCAGTTTTTGGAAGTGTTTCACCAGCATTGTCACCTTCTACCCCGGGTTTTGGAGGTGGTTCACCAACAACCCCACCTTCTACCTCAGGCTCTGAAGGCGTTTCACCAGCAATGCCACCTTCTAGCCCGAGCTTTGGAGGCGTTTCACCAACATTGGCACCTTCTAGCCGCGTTTCTAGAGGCATTCCACCCGTGATGACACCTCCTACCCCGAGTTTTGGAGGTGTTTCACCAACAACCTCACCTTCTACCTCGAGCTCAGGAGGTGTTTCACCAGCAATGTCACCTTTTACCTCGGGATTTGAAGGTGGTTCACCAGCAACATCACCTTCTACCGCGGGCTTTGGAGGTGTTTCACCAACATTATCACCTTCTGGCCCAATTTTTGGAAGTGTTTCGCCAGCATTGTCACCTTCTACCTTAGGCTCTAGAGGTGTTTCACCATCAATGTCACCTTCTACCTCGGGTTTTGGAGGCGTTTCACCAACACTATCACCTTCTACCGCCGTTTTTAGAGGCATTCCACCAGTGGTGACACCTCCTACCCCGAGTTTTGGAGGTGTTTCACCAACACTATCGCCTTCTACTCCAACTTCTGGAAGCATTCCGCCAACATCACGCTACATACCGAAAGCGGTTTTTGAGTCATTCCATCAGAATCCAAAGAACCGCTATTAAAGTGATGATACGAGCTATTTGCATATTCATTAGTGACTATATTCCTTTTGTAGGCGTACTTCTGATATCATAGTTTATGCTAAACTAAGAGATAAATCAGATGCCACTTATAATGTCTTAGCTATACAACTTTCTTCATAGAACATGATTCCTTTTGTAATTTGGATCTTCGTAATAAGAACATCATTGATACCAATGCACTGCAATTTTACAGCATAAAGTACAGCTTAACCAAAGACAATTGTACATGTGATTTTTTCCCAAATTTCGCTTTCGAACATAATACAATACAAGTCGTCAAGTCCAAGAAAACCGGTCCACCAAATAATCGTCCGGTGGGCCCCACTTCACATTTTTTCCTCCGCCCTCAAACCCTTCAAACATCTCTTCGCTCCTTCTGTTTTCCTCAGAACTTCCGCCACCATTTCGCTCTTCTTCTTCTTCCCTCAATCGAATCTGGGTTTCCTTTAATCTGGGAAGAAGCTCAATCTACCCACAAAGCTAGCTTCTTGTTTTGGGTTAGCGATAATGGCGACAGTGAATCTTTCATCCATAGCACAAATGTCTATGTTGAACACTGACGCGGCTAAGGCCTCCGATCGATTGGTCTCGGCTAGAAGCTTCAGCGATTCTATGCTGTTGAATGCTGTCAAGGGTAGCCGTTTAAGTAGGAGTCGGTGCATCTCCAAGGATGCGCTCGTCGTCCGATCTGTGAAGATGGGCGAGCAGAGCCAAACTGCTAAATTCACTCCTTTTAATGGTGGTCTTAATACAGTAAGTCTTTCCCTCTCTCTGTTGCTCATACTCTATATTAACTGAAGACAAAGTTAGGAGCTTGTAGATTTGTTCAGTTGATAAGATCGTATCTTTAATCTTCTGGATGAACTAATGGTGGTACAATTAAATATTGAGAGCTTGTTGTTCATTAAATAAAGTCAACAAGGTTTAATGGGTATGTAAGTTGTGGTGGTTTTTGCAAAGCATGAGCTATTTTACCCTTTAAAGCATAAATATCAATTCATTATAGTTTCTCTTGGTGTTCGGATGTGCAAATTGATTTCATGAATTCGTATGAAGAATGCCAATGTTATAATGGGTTTGATTTTTATGATTCCTTGAATTCTAGGCTCCTATTAAACGGCAGTCAAGCAACTATGAATCAGAACAATCAAGAACAGCACCAGATGCTTTGAGGAAAACAAAAATAGTTTGTACTATCGGTCCTTCTACAAGCTCAAGGGAAATGATATGGAAGCTTGCAGAATGTGGAATGAATGTGGCACGTTTAAACATGTCCCACGGTGACCATGCGTCTCATCAAAAGACTGTTGACTTAGTTAAAGAGTACAATGCTCAATTTGAGGAGAAAGTAATAGCCATTATGTTGGATACTAAGGTATCTTCATCATTACACTGTATTTTCATATGTTTTTTCTATTTTTCTTGAACAAGTGTTTCTGAACTTCTAGAATAATTAACACCTTCTTTTGTAGCCCATTTGTTGACTTTATTCTGGATTTCCTTAGTATTAACATATATACTTCTCTTTGAATGATCATCGCCGTTTTTATTTCTTCTCTTAGCTATGTGCTTGACTGAGTTATGATCAAAGTAATCTTTTAATTAAGCAAGGATTAGATAAGCTAATGTTGTGATTTAGGTTAGAAAAAATCTACCTGTTGTTTGATGGCTACTCTTTATTGGCCCAATTATTTGCCAACCCGATTAATTCAGACTTTTAGGCTTAGCTGTCCAGTTTTATCAAACTAATAACATATCTCTATGAACTTTACTTGAGTTCGATCATGTGATCTACAACATACTAATCTCACAGTCATTGTTGAATCCCATAACTAATATCAAATCATATTCTTTGAATGAAGATTGAAGAAGCATCAAAATGATCTCATTTCATCTTCCCACCATTCCAGTCATTTGCATAGTATATTAGAATTAATTGAACCTTGTAATATAGTTTAAATTTTTGATTGGAAAGTGGATGATGTGGTGTTGTTATAGACTATCGTGGAATGGAACTTCAAATGTGGGATATTGTTAGAGCTGATATTATCAACAAATTTGATCGTGCCATCATATGTCACATGCTTTTTCTTATAGTACCAATATTAGATCTTGCTAGTTGCTATCATATGTCACATATCTTCTTACAATAAAATGAGCTACCATCTTGTTGATTGTAGTTCATCTTCATGTTTATATGATTCATTGTCTGGGAAAAGGAAATTTTCTACCGGAGTATTTTATTTTAGACTCATCCATTGCACTTTTTAGTATATGGATTTCATGGCTTGTTGTATGGTCCCAAACTGTAGCTTATAATTTTGTTTTGTTTATATATTATCTCTACATGATTTTATTGAAATGCAAGGATATTTATGAATTTTAGTATATCATGTAGGGTCCAGAGGTTAGGAGTGGAGATGTACCTCAACCGATCTTACTTGAGGAAGGCCAAGAATTCAGTTTTACAATCAAAAGAGGTGTAAGCACTGTGGACACTGTCAGCGTAAACTATGATGACTTTGTGAATGATGTGGAGGCAGGAGACATTCTACTGGTTGACGGTATGCATTTCAGAATTGTACAATTGTTTTGAGAGCTGTAGTGTTTCTTCATATTATACTACTCCGTATTATAGTACATTACTTGAGCTGTACCACATTTCGATTTCTTGTTGGTGCATTTTTTTCTTCATGGCACTGCATTCTGTCACAATCATTCGTGCTTTCTTTTTGCGCATGCTTAAAGTTCAGTTACTAACAACTATTGATGATGTGAAACTTAAATCCCATTGTTAGTCAATCACTATCATATTCCCAGGTTTCATGAATATTATAGCCAAGTCACTAAAGCATGTTTGATTAATTATGATGCTCATTCATTTGCATATGTTGATTTTTCTTTTCAGGTGGTATGATGTCGTTGGCTGTGAAATCCAAGACAGATGATACTGTGAAGTGTGAAGTTGTTGATGGAGGAGAGCTAAAATCAAGGCGCCATTTGAATGTGCGTGGAAAGAGTGCAACTCTTCCATCCATAACAGACAAAGATTGGGATGATATCAAGTTTGGAGTGGACAACCAGGTTGACAGTTATGCTGTTTCATTTGTGAAGGATGCTTTAGTTGTCCATGAGTTGAAAAATTACCTCAAAGGTAATGCCAAACGTTCTACTTTTGTCATCGGTTGAAGGGTATTTTTTCTGTCTATATATCTCACTTTAATGCCCTCTCCGTATCAATTTTCAGGCTGCAACGCAGAAATAGATGTAATTGTAAAAATTGAGAGTGCAGATTCTATCCCGAATCTCCATTCAATCATTTCTGCATCCGACGGGGTTTGTTTCTTCTTTCTTAGCTTCAATGTCGTAGAATTTTGGACAGTTTCAGAGAATCCCTTCTGTAACTTTCTTTTTGGCATATTATGTAGATTAAACTTTCAAAGTGGTTTTGATATTTGTTTTTTATCCATCAGGCAATGGTTGCACGTGGAGATCTTGGAGCCGAGCTCCCTATCGAGGACGTTCCACTGTTGCAGGTATGCATTTTTCTATTTCTCTTTCTGTTTTCTTCTTCTTTTCTTTTCATAATCATGTAAACATAACCTATTGTGCCGTGCTAACTTCAGTGGAAGTACACAAGTCAATATTCTTTAATAAGCTTTATTTACTTGAAATTTTAGTATTTGCAAGTAGCATATTACTGAAGATGAATTCTTGAACTTTTAATTAAATTTTTGTAATAATCTAGATGTATGAGCAAGTAGTATTTTACTTCTCTCCTATTTAATCTAATGCCTAAATCATGCGATTCAGGAGGAAATCATTCGGCGATGTCACAGCATGCAGAAACCAGTGATTGTGGCTACTAACATGCTTGAAAGCATGATTAATCACCCAACACCTACTCGAGCAGAAGTTTCTGATATTGCTATTGCAGTTCGAGAAGGTTCTGATGCAATCATGCTTTCTGGAGAAACAGCTCATGGAAAGTAAGTTAAATTCAACTTCAACAGTAATTAGCTCTAAAGTCTAACCTACCTTGAACGGTAAATTACAAATTATATAATACCTGAATTTATGTAAATGCTTGCTAATTTCCCCTTGGTTTATCATCTGTTCAAGGTATCCACTTAAAGCTGTCAAAGTGATGCACACCGTTGCACTCAGGACCGAGTCAAGTTTGAAACCGACAAGTACCAGTCCTCCAGTAGATTCTGAAGCATATAAGGTACATAATTTTTGTGAGTTATATTTACATTGTTAACCTGTGTTAAATAGTATTTCTGTGATTTGATATATTTCCCCTTCTCACAAACTCTCTTTTTTTGTTTCAGAGCCACATGGGTGCAATGTTTGCTTTTCATGCTACCACTATGGCCAACACTCTTGACACTCCCATAATTGTTTTCACAAGAACAGGATCCATGGCTGTCCTTTTAAGCCATTATCAACCGTCTTCAGCAATCTTTGCATTCACCAACGAGTAAGTTGAAAAACACACTCCCTCCATCAACTAACAAGTTTCTTTTTTAGCCTTTCATTTTTGTTAAGAAATATTTGTCATTCTAGAGTTTTAGGTAATGATTTATGCAGATTAGATTCACTCATTCTTTCATTAAATAAGAGATGAGTAATTATTAGAATGTAAATTATTTGGAAAATAAACTCTTAGTATTGTAGCTTAATGATTGGATTCATTAATACCAAAATGACAAGTATTATGGAATGAGTAATATTTTCATAATGACAATGTTAACATTTTGACAACAACATATTCATTTCCTTATTCTTCTCATCTTGTCTTGCAACCAATTAAAGCCAATATTTTTGCATATCAGCCAAAGGGTGAAACAGAGACTGGCTCTTTATCGTGGAGTGACGCCAATCTACATGAACTTCTCAGACGATGCAGAGGAGACTTTCTCTCGGGCTATGAAGCTATTGCAGGTTAGAATTCTTCCTAACTCAACATTTTTCAAACAAAAGTTAAATCTGTTTATTTAATTAGGTATGCTTAATTGTCACTTAATGCTCGTTCAGGAGAAGAGCTTGGTAAACGGAGGACAACATGTAACGATGGTCCAGAGCGGAGCTCAACCAATCTGGCGTCAAGAATCCACTCATCATATTCAAGTGCGCAAGCTTCAAGACTAAGTGGTCGTCTTCCAACGAGGTTTTCATTCTATTATAATTGTGGTAGACGGAGTATACTGAAATTATTTGTTTGTTCTTGATCATGCCATGGTTGTTGTCTTTGCTTATGACTTTGTTAGTGTATTCTTAGTTTCAGAAACCACTTTCATGAAAATTATATTGGGATTGAGACGTGACATTGATGTATTGATTTTCACGTGTAACAACTCTTCATGTTTTGTTTTCATTTGTCTTATGAAAAATGTGTTGCTGTCTCTAATTTATGCACCCTTAAGCCTAACAATTCTAGCTTTCTATCCTCAAGCTAATAACAGAAAAATTTGATCAAACTGTAAATAAAGTTCACCACAGTAAAAATAATATTAATGCAAAATAATGAATATATAAAATTTGTTGAGTTGATCCATCCTAATATTCCCAAAAATGGTCATATTAACCCTTAGATTTTGTTAAGAGATATTTGTTATTTCAGAAATCTTGAAGTAAAAGTTGATTAATAAGGTTCAGTTTTCGTTATCGAAAATACACATACTATTCTTTTGTATACAAAGTTCTTTATTGAACATTTTAACTGTTGTCTTGATGTCTAAAATGACTATTTCTTTCTGCTAGAGAAATGACAATATTTCTTCTCAAAAAAAAGAAGACAATATTTAATGAATAGATTGATTGTAAGAAAGCTTAAGCTTGAGTGAGTGACATTTTAGGACTACTGAACAAGCCTTATATTTTTCCGCCGATGATATCAAGATTATAGCAAACAAGTCATTTGCTATTTCATTGACGTATAAACTTCACAATCTATGTCATTGTAATAGCAACAAAGAATATAAAAAAAAGGAGCCACAATGACTTATTCAAGTCTTTGAGGTACAAAAACACACAAAAGCTTCATAAATTATTTGATCACACAAGCCAATTTAGGCACAACACTCATCCTCAGAGTCATCAATCTCTCCACACTTTCCTTCCCTCTTAATACTCTTATACCACCTCGCACACAGTCCATAAGCAAAGAAATCCACTAATGTCAGTCCTGCGAGAAGGAAGAAGAATCTGTCCAAATGACCCTTGTTCAAATTCCCTGGAATCCACCCCGGCATGTTATCGTCAGTCGAGATTCGCATCACGATCGACACCAAGAAACTGCTGACGTAATTCCCGAGAGAGATCGACGTCATACAAAGTGCACTACCAAAACTCTTAAGCCCATCTGGAGTCTGAGCATTGAAAAACTCCAACTGACCCACATACATAAACACTTCAGAGGCTCCAATGAGTGTGTACTGAGGAACTTGCCAAAATATGCTTAATGAGCTTGAGTTTGATCCCTTGCAATGTCTACAATCCTTTTGTGCATACTTTAGTCTGTATAACTCCACAATTCCAGCTGAAATCATTGCTAACACTGCAATTATGAGCCCAACTCCCATCCTTTGAAGCTCGGTTATTCCTCTTGCATCACTCTTTCTTATACGAGCAACAATCGGGTCCAACACACGTCGATAGATGAAGATGAAGGCGGCAACACTTAAAATGTCGAAGCTTGACATGCTTGCTGGAGGGATTTGGAAGCCTGCAATTGTCGTTTTCATTGCAGCTCCTTGCTCGACAAAGAGAGACGCCATTTGTGTGAAGACTACTGAGTAGATAATTGTGCATAGCCATATGGGAAGAAGTCTTAGAATGCACTTCACTTCTTCCACTTGTGTAACCGGGCATAGACGCCATTGTTTTCGAAGTTCTGTTCCTTGTTCTTGTAAATCCCCTGTTGTTACTAGTGCTGCTTTGTCTAGAACTCTGCAGGTTAACAGATGAAACAAAAATCAGCATCATTCTTGTAAATACTTGTCACTTTAGCTTCTGACAAGGCTATAAATAGTTAGCCACTTGCATCAATAAGTCAATTTCCTAAACTCCAAAATGACAGATATTTCTTAACATAAACAAGAGGCCAATATTTGCTTACTTGAATCCTTCTGTATGGAGCATCTTCCTGCCTGTGCTGACAGAATCTTCCTTGTCATTCACTTCATAAAGTTTCTCACCTTCTGACGGAGTTGCAAACTTCCATTTTCTACAACAAGCAACAAGAACTTGACAGAACCTTGACAGAGGGTTGCCACTGGCCTTGAAGTGTCTGTATCGAGGCGTCCCAAGAAGAAACAACACGAGGGCAGCTAAAGCCGAGACAGTAGAAGCCCAAAACCCGAGAACCCAAAGCCCTTCATCTTCAAAGAACACCAAGATTGTGTTGGAGAAAAGCTCTCCAAGGTTCAGTGCAAGGTAAAAGTAGCTGAAAAACGACACTTTTGAGTGCGCCTCTTTTGGATGTTCTTCATCAAACTGATCAGCTCCAAATGTTGCAATGTTAGGCTGATATCCTCCATTACCTAAAGCTATAAGGTATATGGAAAGATAGAACAATCCCATCTCCATGTTTGTGTGATTTCCACATGGTGTCTTTACATCTCCACAACCTTCAGGCTTAAGCAAGAAAAGATGCGTCGAAAGCGATAGCAATCCAACTCCCTGTAAATCCAATAAATTGTTATGTACAAGAATAAAGAGCAAAGTTTTGATCTTGTTGTAAGGAGTTATGGAGGATACTTACGAGTACGAAGATGACTTGGAAAACCGCGCATGTTTTGTAACGTCCCCAATACGAATCACTGAGGAATGCACCAACTAAGGAGAAGATGTAGACAGTTCCTGTCCATTTGCTGACACTGTTAGCAGCATCTGCATTGTTTTCGCCCATTACCCTAGTCAGGAAGATCACCAGGTTCACTCCCACACCGAAAAATGCCAGTGTTGCAAGCCCTTGATTCACTGAGGAGAAATTCATAGAGACATGTTAGAGATTATGTTGCTGCAGATCATTGCTTCTAGTTTTTGTTTGTTGCTCCTCTGTTCTTAGCTTACAAAAGCTTGTCAATCTTGCTACTGATGAAAACTAATTTTAAAAAACTAATATTTTTATTTGTAAATAATTATCCTTGTATTTAAAAAATCATACAGTACATGTTATGAGTTATGACCTAATTTCATAGGATTTGCACTACTCAAAAGGTTCCTATTAAATATTAAGGACAAGACAAACTATGGAAATCAGCAAGCAATCAAGTTACACACGTCTTAATGATCTAGTGAATATCGGTATTAACGTTAAGTCAAGTATTCTATTCAGAGATCTCGATTAAGTTCCTAATGGCGCGAAGGATCATAAAATAGCTAATCAAGGAAAGACTGCATGTAAGCATATATTGGTTCTAAGTAACAATCCTACGTTATGTTTGATCACTAACAAAATAAGGGTACCAAAATAGACATGCCCACTTTGTTCAAAGATTAAGCCCAGGTTTAGATACGGAGGAAAGTTTTGGTGCAAATAGTTCTTAACGTAGAAAAAATGAATAGTTCGCGTTCACAGAATACACGTTAATGTTCATATTCTGAATAATAATCTAGGACATAAATTTTTTGAACATTTTCAGTGAGATATGCGGTGACATACTTGTAATTACTGTGAACTTATCTAAAATAATGACTATCGGTTAATATAATGACGACTAACCAAGAATTATGGTTCCAGCAGTCCATTGTCCGGTCTTGTGGCGAAGAGCAGGGTTTCCATGCTTGTCCATCGATCCATCGAGTGTGTACATTTCATCTGCTTCCTTCACAGTCATCTGTAAGTTTTATTTTCATGTTAGACTTCATGTACACGAAAAAATGCATATAATGAGAAGATTATCGACTACTGAATTACCTCTTTGGAGATCGAGAGCTCGAAAGAATCCATGGAAGATGAGTTGTTGTTGCTTGATGAAGATTGATCAAGAATGAACACTGGAATTCTCAATGCAAGAATTGAGGAGAGAAGTTATGAGGAGTTTGTTAGCTCAAGATGAGTAGCTAAAGTGGTATTTATAGAAGAGGAGGGAAGCATTGATCAAGATATGTTGGGTTTGAATGGTATTTAAAATAATAAAAAATAATATGATTATAATGGAGTAAATAAGTTTAAACATAAATCACAGCCTTGTCAAAACCAAACTTTACACAATATTAGATTTACCATTAGCATTCCCATTAGCTATATTTACAATGTCATCATGTACATTCAGTACATTAACTACTTACACAACCCACTACAAAATAACAAGGTTTTTTTTTATACAACCCAGTACAAAAAATGGGGTTGCTACATCCTTATCATAAGCCACATAAACCACCACATCACAAGACTCCAAAATGCCTACATATGCATCATAATATATATACACTACCATAGAACCAAAAACACATTGCTAACCAACCAAAATATAGTAGCATAGCAAGAGTTCTTTAAAGGATTTCTCTCAGCATCCACTGTAACTTGTTGTGATCCTTGTGCAAGGTAGCAACTGGAGTCCGCAACATCTCTGTTTTTGCAAAACACAGCTCTTGACATTTCTTATCAACAAAAGAAACAAGTTCCTGAACAAATACATGTATAAATGGTGTTACTCCCTCCGTCCCTTTTTATGTTCTCATTTGCCATTTTTGGTGTCCCAATTTGATGTTCTCATCTCCATTTTTTACCACAAATCTTTACCAATATACCCTCATCAAAACCCATTAATTTCCCCCAAAACCACAACAATCCAAAATACACTTTATTTTTTTTCTCTCTCATTATTTTATCACTCAATCTTAACCTTTTAATTTCTCATCTCTCACCATTCTCTCATCCCAATACACTTTCTCTCCTATTTTCATCTCTCTCCTCTCTTCTCTCCTCTTCTTAATTCTCGTGCAAAGAAGGGAAATGAGAACATAATTAAGGGACGGAGGGAGTAATAAAAATTTATTTCTCAAAGAGCACTAAAATGGAGTGTACATGAGCCGACCCTAATCTACTAACTTCACTTGACATGACTAATGAGTAATGATCGTGCAAATACTTAAAAAAAAAAAAAGAGGAAATTCTATAAATTAAAATTAAAACATTAAAATAAATGAGAAAGAAGTTACCCTGTACTCCGTAAAACAAGAAAAAGCAAGGAAAGTTTTTTTACTCTCCCTCCGTCCCTTAATGTTCTTCTCATTTCAAATTTTTACAATATTTACAATTTAACATAATTTGCTAGATTGTTTCCAATTCATAAGAATAAATATGGTCATGCGAGATCTTGTTTTGTTCGTCTCATTGAGTACTTTAACAATATCAAATTTTTATAATTTTTAGAAACATATAATAAGTGATATTAACGATATAAAACGTGTCTCGACAAACGTGTCTAAATGAAATGAGAAGAACATTAAAGGGACGGAGGGATTAATAATTTTGCTAAAATTTATTTGCTGTCTGTATAATGTGTCATTAACTAGGTTGGGTCCTGATGTTGATTGATTTTGATTGCTAATTGCATTTGCAAATTGCAAGAACAGTAATCAATTAATCTCCGGCCTGCTCCAGCTTGCAGCAAATATGCTTGCTGCTCCCTCCGTCCCGTCCCATAACGTTCTTCTCATTTTTTCATGACACATTTGTCGAGGTATGTTTTGTATCCTTAATATCTCTAGTTGTATGTTAATACAAATAATTAAAATTTGATATTATTAAAGTACGCGTTAATACGAATCAAACAAGACCCCACATGACTATATATTTTCTTATATATCAAGATAAAACGAGAAGATCCTCTTCAACAATAAATAGTGTACACTATTCAAAATGGGAAGAACAATATGAGACGGAGGGAATAGTATTTTGAACGTAGTTTTGTTTTCATTTGAAGCCTAAAATTCATTTTGATACTTGATAACGTATATGTGCATATGTTCAGTTTATAAGTGGGGTAAGATTACATTTTAAAATAATTTACACTAGAAGAAGTGATACATAACATAACACATTACTACTTACTCGAACATTTATATTAGCTCACAATCCTCACATGCATATTAGGCAAAATATACAATAAGTTGTACGTGCGTTCTATAATCAATTCAATTACAACTTACATATATTTGTGCATTGATATCCACTACAACCATCTTTAATGTGTGATGCACTTATGTTACGTGTTAGACCGACTTGAAAAGTAGTCCACTAAATTTATATACTAGATATTAATTTATGATATTTACTTTCGATAAATGATATTGATACATCACTCATTTGCTAATCTTTTCTTTGCCATACTTTCAAGGGTAATGTCCATTTTATAGCCCTTTTGAATATCGTTATTGACTATAGGTCTTGTATTTATATTCTTTTATAAATTATTAAGAAATAATATATATATAAGTAAAATTTTGTAAATATTTCAAATATTAGATATTTAAATTAGATAATTCGATTCTTAAAATACCATGTCGATACAAATTTGGCTTGTTGCACCTTTTTTATTTTTTCCACTTCCAAATCATGATTTTCAGGCCGGCTGAAGAAAAAACAAAAGAATATATCTCTGTATACATGCTGTCTAAAGTGGAACCGGACTTTTTTAGGTAAAGAATACACTAAAACAAAATTAACACCAAATTATACAGTGCAATTTTAAAGCTTTGGAGGCTTCCTTGCAAGCCGTGGGGAACAACATCACTTTCATTCAATAAAATAAAGTTTTTCTTTCAAGCATTAGGATATATTACTCCTCTGTTCCATAATATAAGGGACATTTGCTTTTAACACGTTTGTCGAGATGCGTTTTATAACGTTAATATCTCTAAATATACGATGACAAAAATTATAATTTTTATATATTGTCAAAGTACTCGTTGAGACGAATCAAACAAGATATGACATGCCTATATTTGCTCCTACATATTAGAAGAAAACGAGAAGATTCTCTTAACTAGTGAATAGTGTCAGAAAATCAAATGTCTATTATATTTTGGGACGGGGAGTATAAATTAGTAGAATATATAATGATGTACACTACTGTATCTACTGAAGACTAAAAGATTAAAAAAAATTGTTGAAAGAAGACTGAAGATAATGAATAAGCAATACGGAGTACGATCGAACTATTATATATGGTCTATGATATATTATTATCTTTCACATAGATACACACTACGGTGCAATTAGAAAGCTTATACCCCCTTCGGCGTGTTTGGATTAAGGGATTGAAAGATATTTTAGGGGTGGTTTATTTGTATATCTAGTTTCGATATAGTAAACCAGTATGAGAATGTGCTAAATTTGTTTTTGTGTTTGGTAGAATACGTATGGATATAGGAAATGAGTATGAGTCATTCTCATACCAACAAATTAATCTCATACCCAAATAAAAATCAAGGTATGACTTAAGTAATATAATTCATCTCTCCCTCTACCAAACACTAAAGGCTAAGAATCACTCAAACTCATTCCTCATATCTAAACCGATTCATCATTTCCGATGCCTACCTCAATACCAAACGATATTACGTGGCGTTTAACTTTTGATTTTTAATCTTCACCAAAAAAAAAGAACTTTTGATTTTTAAAAAATTGTCATTACACCACGATTATGAAAATCCGAGGGATAAAGTATTAAAACGCAACAAAGTGACGTTTTGAAATCAACTTTATAACCCGGATATCAAATAGTCCATAGATTTTATAGCCCAGAGTTTTTCAAAACCGATATAAAAAATATACCTTATAACCCAAATAATACAAAACCATGATATAAAGTCAATTTTTAAACTCCACACTATAGCGTTTTAAATCGGTGTAAAACTCAATTTTTTCGGCTCAAAAGTTTAACCCCTTAAACGATGAATCAAATTATATCTTGGTGGTATCCATTGCTCGAATCTTGTGCGAATCTACATTTTATAAATTAGAATATACAAAAGAAAGAAATATATGATGTCGTACACTACTGATATCTATTTAAGACTAAAGATAAATATGATGCATAAGCACTATGATGATCTATATATATATGGTCCATGGTATGTTATTTTGCACATAGATACACACTACGGTGCAATTAGAAAGTTAATAGTCTCCTTGACATTTAACAAAGCGCGATGTGATATCTAAAAAAATAAGAATTTGATGAGGATAGGCATATAGTGCCCATGTAATAATAAAACAAAAGAGTCGGAAGAAGTAATGCATTCTCGTCCTCTGGCCATTTAGTCACACAATAGGCCCTTGCTAAATACAGCCCGGACGTCAGGGCCGTTATTGACGATTTTGAGGCCCTGCTCCAACGCTTACCTAAGAGATAGAAGAAACACAAATTCTAAAAAATAACTAGTATTTTATTTTTTTGGTGGAAAAATAACTAGTATTTTATTACATATTATTAAAGCATGTTTAATTACTTATCACTTTAATAGTCTTATTTAATATTATTAATGTTAGTCAAGAAAAGGAAGAAAGATAGTACCTCACCTGAAAATTAAAACGATTCAAAGAGATTCGAAAAAACAATAATAACCAAAACAAATTGAGAATCAACAGCCAATATATGTCTTTGAATGTTGACGGAGGAACATATAAAAACCCAAATTTTTATAACAATTTTTTTATATAATAAAAAATTGGAGAGTATTCATTGTAAACTAGTTGTGCTTGTAAGATATTAAATTTATATCTTTGAATTGAGAATCAACAATAATTGAAAGAATTGAGACTTATTTATAGAAAAAGGGTTCGAATTTGGACAAAGAGAGGTAGAAATAAACACTTATTTACACTTAGGTTAGGAATTTGGGCATATTAATTTTGGAGTTATAAATAAAAAAACATATAATGGACCTAAAATTAAAATATGAGGCCCCAAAATTTCGGGGGCCCTGTTCGGTCACCCACATTTAACGCCCCTAAGCCCGGCCCTGCCGGACGTTAGCCCTCGCGTTACGCGAGGGAGCGTCACCTCGCAGAACGCGAGGGAGCGCATCCTCGCAGAACGCGAGGGGTTTTTCCCTATAAAAGGTGAAAAACCCTACTCGGCCCATTTTTACAGCAACCATTACAAAATTTCCCCGCTCTCAATTTACCATCTCTCTCAATTTCAACCTACTTCTTCTTCCTCTTTTTCAATTCAAATCTCCATATAAGGTATGTTTCTAATACTCTTATGCTTTCCCACCGTTACGAACACTATGTTGAATGTGGATGCCACAAGGCATCCCATTTCCGGGGTAGCTAGCCAGTGATCTTCTGGAGCCCTTCCTATTCCTTCCCATGTAAGTTGGTGTAAAGCGCTCTCCAAAGTTGCTTGTTGTGGAGGTCCAATCCAAGTTCCTTGAACTAGGTGCCAAATCTCTTTGACCTTACCTATCATCAAATCTCTTACTTCCCTCTATAAGTGTTGGTTGTCATGCAATTCATGAGCTATTGCTCTAAATCCACAATTTCCATCTCCATTTACCTCAAACCAACCATTCACATGGGTGCGCATTGACGCGGGTATGTGAGACTTGTACTTGCCAATCACCTTAATCTTTGGTTTCTTGAATGTTTCAGAATTAGAAGCATTTATTTGCTTCTTTGGGGGTGTTTCTTCCAAATCTCTAGTATCCATCTCAACATTAGTGTGCTTCCATGCAGACGGTCTTCTTTGCGTTGACCTAGGTTGTTTGTTAGGAGCTCCGACTGGACGACCTCCGGTGTGCTTTGAAATAGCCGGCTCTTTTAGAGGAGTATTTACTTTCCCAATGTCTAAAACAGTTTGTGCACACTTTTCTTGATCATGGGGGCACAAATTCGGAAACGTTTCCTCATAGAAAGTCTGAAAAAGACGCCTTGCCACCTTACTCTTAACTTCCAGTATGCCGGGAACATCAACTTCTTCCAAACTCAAAGTACTCTAGAAAGAGTGCAACTCTGATACTCTTAGTGGTCTTTGCTCCTTTCAATGTCTTACAATCTGATGAACACACATCAACCCATCTCTAATCTTGATCCCGCAGCTACAAAACATATTAAAGTGCGCACCTAATCTCTCCCCCTTCGTGTATTCCTTAAGCAAAAATTCTATGCATTTGTATGAGACTTTGAACTTCAAGACTTTAAACAAGTCGGCCCCTTCAACAACTGTGAAGCTCTTATTCAAACTCTCGGTGAAAGACACAGTAATCTCCTTAAGTTGGTTCTCCACCATTGTTTTGTATTCTTTGAACATTGTGTCTAGCCTAGCATTTCCACTTGACAAGTATGACTTAAGACATGAATGTGCTCCTTCAACTCTAAAATGTTCGAAAAACAATAATATGCAAATACAAATCAGAACCTGTGGATCCTTCTATAATGTGCAAATTCTCGCGTTCTGCGAGGTGGTATGTCCTCGCGTTCTGCGAGGTGTGCATTACAGAAGCTCTTTTTTATCATATGTAGAAGGTAGACATAAATAACAGAACATACCTGTTTGTCGTGTTATTCCCGAGAGTGAAGACATTATCCGTCCATGCTGAAACAATTCTTTCTTTGTAACGGTTTAGCCAATTCGTTCTCACGTACTTCAATACGGTTGGATAAGTTCGCCATTCGTCCTCAAGTTTCTTCAAAGTACTCTTGTAATCTTCTTCAGTGGTTTGTTCGAACACGTTATAATAATCATTTGAAATATGAACCCCCAATGCTTGTGTGCCCATAGCTATCTTGGCTCTCGCCTCTATGTTCTTCCTTACATGTCGTCTACATAAGAGAAACTTTGCATTCGGCCATAACTTGTTTGTTGCATTCATAAGAGCCATCTCACGGTCAGTGACGAAGCAAGTAGGTGATGCTCCTATTCTCAAATACATCGTCTGCAGCTGCTGCAACGCGCAGAAATAACTATCCTCGCTCTCAGCCTCTAACCATACCCCGCACACAACAAAATTCTTCCACGTACAAGTCAAACCGACTATCTCCAGGAAGGGATCATTGTACCTTAAACCAAAATACAGTAAGATAAGTTCCTCATTCAATCTCACGAAATAGAGCGTTCTGCGAGGTGTGTTTTCTACCACATATCTTCAATTGTTCATGAATTTTAAAATACAACATTTGCCACAGAATGATAAATACTTACTTGTTCGTGCTATAAGTCGAGTCCATAAAAAGGACATATGAAAACGCCTTTAAGAGTTTCATTGATTCGGGGCTAGCAAAGAACAAGTCGCCTATTATCGAAGGATTCTTTGCACTTGGCCTATACTCCATTAAGTAGTTGCTCTCTTTGCATTGGTGAAAGAATTCTTGAACCACGGTTCTACCTTCCATTTCCTCTTCCCTTATATGTCTTACCAAATTGTACACTTGGTTCTTCTTTGTGCAACTTCCGGGATCCTTGTTTATCTCAGTGTAAATCTGATTAGGAGAACAATGTGAAAGTACCATCTCACGAACCTTTTTCTTTTGATCCGGGGTTGGCCTCCCGGCAAATGCATTCCCGACCAAACTATCTCCAATAGGATGGTTGTGCAAACCACAAACAACCACTAATCTCCAATACTCTTCAACCCGGTTCTCCATGAGCTTCAACTGAAATTTACACCCCGTTTTCTTGCTCTTTGTGTTTGATCTAACACCGACACCTTTAGGCCTATGGCTTCCCCCTTTCTCACAAATGATTTGAACCTTACCACTTTGCCCCGGTTTAGATGGTACACTCCTTCCAATAGAGATCATAAACTTGTGTTGCTTTGCAATATTCAAAGCCCACAAATGACCAATCTCCTTAGAGGCAAACACTTGCTCCATAGTGAAATATTCCGAATAATCCCTACAAACAACTTCTTCCTCACATACGGGACTATCAAACTTTGGTGCAGTGCGTAAAGAGGGAAGAAAACACATCTCCTCTCCTACGTTTGTAGGTGGGTTAGAAAATTGTGAATCAAACGCATCATAGCTTGATGGCACCTCATATGTACATGGCAATTCATAAGTAGATGGCACGGGCAACTCATAAGTAGATGGCACATACAATTCATATGTAGATGGCACATGTTGTTCATATGAAGATGGTTGATGATAATATCCAAAGTGGTCAATCCCTAAATCAAATGACGGTGGCGAACATGGCCTTGTATTCCGGGAGGGGTAGTTGTAGTCATTCAACTGGATTGCATTCAATCCAGTGAACAAAGAAAAATTCACCTATACACAATGCTTCTGTTAATACTCTGTAATGTGCAACTTCTCGCGTTCTGCGAGAAGGGCACATCTCGCGTCACGCGAGTGGCTTCCTCTCGCAGAACGCGAAAAGTTGCTATTTCCTGAAACTAGTCATTCAACGAGATAATTTAACATAACATGAGTTTCTACATTAAAAACCCTAAAAACCCTAAAAACATGATCAAATCTAAGTTTTTGACATTATATGCAAAATTCATCTCTTCAACACTTACTACTACTAGATTTAACATGAAATACAACATAATAAGTTCATTTTAGCTCTTAATGGTGCAAAACAAATTAAAATTCTAAAATTTAAGTAAGAACGTTACCTCATTCGAATGGTAACTTGATGAACCATCATCTCCATTCCCTCCTTTGTTGAATTCCTCTTCATCTTCCATTATTTTAGGTGTTTTTAGAGTGTTTTGAAGTTTTAAGGTTTTGAAAATGGGTTTTAATGGAGGGTGAAAGAGGTGAAAGATGATAAAAAAAATGTGTTAGGGTAGGGTTAATAGGTGTTACGGATTACTTAAAATAAAGGGGTAGTTATTACAGTTAGGTGGGGACAAGACATGTAGTAATGACGCACAACAACATCCATCTGACATGCTAATCTCGCGTTCTGCGAGGGGGGTGACACTCGCGTTCTGCGAGGACACGTACACTCGCGGAACGCGAGATTAGCATGCATGAAATTAACCTAATTTTCTGCTAATCTCGCGGAACGCGAGTGTATGTGTCCTCGCAGAACGCGAGTGACCCGACGATGTTTGAATAAAGCACCGGGCTGTATATAAGAACCGTGCACACAATAGCATACTTAGTCTAAGTGTCTTGGTATCCATTGTTTGAACCTCTGCCCCCATTATAATTCTCATTTAACTTTTCAACGATATTCATAATTTCGGAGAAACTTCTCAATCTTTTTCAATATATAAACATACTTTCTATTTAACGCCCACCCTTTTTGCTATTTGCCGCCCAGGTCATTCGTGCGTCACGCATGGATTTAATCCGTGCATCACTCACGGATTGCACATTCCAGAAAACGCACGGATTGTATCCATGCGTCACGCACGGATTGTATCCATGCGTCACGCACAGATTGTATCCGTACGTCATGCATGGATTTTCATATATGAATCTAGGGTTATTCAATGTATTCAATGTATTTCTAGTTAAGTGTGCAAAGAAACACATTTTTAGTGTCTTTTTTAAGGCGATAAAGCCCAATTCGACAAAAACGTCATCGAAACTTTATCGAAATAGAATGAAACTTTGTTTCAATCCTTATAATGTCTATTTGATCATGTGTGTAACTTGAAAATCAAATTTATACCTTTGTAAGTGAAACATAGTTTGAAAACCGAACGAGGTCGCAATATGTATGGCGCACCATATACAATTTGAAATATAATAAGGTTGAACATTCGTCAACATAACAACAATATAAGCATTCTAAATTTAACAATAAGATTTTGCAACATAAAACCATGTGTCACGGGTGGAATGCATCCACACACCACGCATGGTTTTACACCATACGTGACGCATGGATGTCAATGTATTTTTTTGTTGCTTATGTGGTCCATGTCAATGTATTCAATGTATTTGTACTTATGTCACACAAAATAATTCATGTTCCGTGTTGTTTTTAAAGGCTTTAAAACCCGAATTCGCCATAACGTCGTCGAAACATCATCGGAATGGAATGAAACTTGTTTACAATGCCTATTAGAGATATTTAACCATGTCCGTAACTTTACATCAAAACCTTTTGCTTTTAGAGTAACACGCTCTTTGTAAAACATCAAACTACTCACCACAAGCTTAACTTGTTGCAATATATATGGTCGCAACATTGATGTTCACGTATGTTTGAAAAATTTATACACAAATGTGTTATAAGGCATATAAAGTCCCAATAATGTCTCACACATACAAAACGGGATTCGAAACTATGCCAAAACGCTAAAACCACTAAAAACGGCTTAAATGGACTTAAGGCGGTTTTTGGCGAAACGACACACGAACGATGTCCGAATGTAATGAAACTTGTTTTCAGTGGCTATTATGGATATTTAACCATGTGGGTAACTCCCAATCACAACTTCTAACTTTTAAAGTACCGCCTCCTTTGTAAAAAACATACTAGTCGTAACTCTCTAACTTGTCGCAATATGTATATTCTACAACATTGACGGTGATTATTGTTGAAAATACTATACAACTTACTCTTATTAGGGATATTCAGTAGAAACAAGGTCTCGCTCACACGAAATGAGGCACGTGAACGCTAAAACCACTAAAAACGCCTTAAATGGACTTAAGGCGGTTTTTGGCGAAACGACACTCAAACGATGTCCGAATGTAATGAAACTTGTTTTCAATGCCTATTAGGTATATTTAACCATGTGGGTAACTCCCAATAACACCTATTACTTGTAAAGTAGCATATCCTTTGTTTGGACTTCTTATGTGGCCTAAATGTCCAACCTTTGACAATATGTAATTTTATTTTGATTGGAAATCATGCACACATCAGTGTTACTAAGAATCAAAGGGATCATGTGTCATTTTGTGCGTCACGCATGGAAGAGAACCGTGCGTCACGCGTGGATTATATCCATGCGTCACGCGTAGACATTAACCATGCGTGACGCACGGATTTTCTTTTCAGAACTCATGCCAGCACGTACGCCTTGTCTCACCTACTGTAATAACTCCATTAATATTTTTACTATTTCCGTAACACCTACATTAATCCCTATTATCTTCCTTTCTTTCCATATTTCAAATGTCAAAAACCTTTGAACACCATTGTTGAACATTTTTGAGAGCAAAACACCATTTTTAACTATCTTCCTTTCCTTCTATATGGAGAATGAAGAGGAATGCACCAATGAAAGAGGTGGAGAAGCTCCATTTTCAAGTTACAACCTTAATAAGGTAACATTTGTTGTTCATAATAATATTTTTTAAGGTGTTGACTTGTTTTAGGGTTTGTATTAGTTAGGTTTAATGAATTTTACATGTTGAAGGTATTAGTTGTATGACTAAACATGTTGATTTGTGAATTTATGTTGATTTATGATATTTAAAATATATTATAATATTACTTTTTAAGGTTTTGACTTGTTTTAGGGGTTTGTATTAGTTAGGTTTAATGGATTTTACATGTTCAAGGTATTAGTTGTATGACTAAACATGTTGATTTGTGAATTTATGTTGATTTATGATATTTAAAATGTATTATAATATTACTTTTTAAGGTTTTGACTTGTTTTAGGGGTTTGTATTAGTTAGGTTTTATGGATTTTACATGCTCACGGTATTAGTTGTATGACTAAACATGTTGATTTGTGAATTTTTTTTTACTTTAGTGATTATGATGTTTGAAATGTATTATAATGTATGACTTGTTGGTTAAGGGGTTTGAAATGTATGACTTATGGCAATTCCACACGTCACGCATGGTTCAATACCCTGCGTCACGCATGGAATGGATCCACACGTGACGTGTAGATTTGCCATACAGAAGCTTAACTGGTTTGTTATCTGTGTGTTTGTACATAGATGAACTTTTCTGTGTTTACTGGATTAGACAAGATTACTCTTAATCACTGCCCACCTCCGTCATACCTCGACTACATACCTTCGTTTGATTTGGGCATTGATTTTACAACATGGGAGCAACCGCAATCACAGTTTGGTGATATCAACACTGGATCTTTTGGAACCGGTTACGGTTTGTCGCAATGGCCTTCGCATTTGATGAGGCCACTTTCAGACACAAGTAGCTTAAATGTGTTTCGTCCTTTGCGTACTGCACCACAATTTGATATTGAAGTTCAAGAAGAACAATATGTCTCTGTTGATTACTCAGAGTTGTTTGCAAATGACTTGGTATTCGCCTCTAGACAACAGGGAGTGAGTTGGGCCGTTAACATTGCAGAAGCCAACAACTTTTGCATAGTCAATGGAAGGAGTAGAGCACCTACCGAAACAAAATCTGGAAAACTTCAGCTTATCTGTGATAGAGGACGAGTGAATTACTCAAAAGCTAAGGGAGTGAGGAAAAACATCAAGACGAAAAAATGTAGATGTTGGTTCGAATTAAAGCTTCGAGAGGAGCATAGAGGGGCTTGGAAACTTACTGTAATGTTAGGTACCCACAACCATCCTATTGGTAGTAGCTTGTTTGGGAATGCGTTTGCAGGCAGATTGACGCCTGATGAAGTGTGTACAGTAGTTGAAATGACTAGGGCTCATTGTAAACCAAATGAGATTTACACTATGCTCAACAAGTCTCCCAATAACCTTACAAAAAAAAAACAAGTTTACAATTTGATGGCCAAGACGAGGATCGAAAACAGGGAAGGAAGAACTGTTATCCAAGAGTTTTTCTACAAATGCAAACAGAGCGACTATTTCATGGAGTATAGGACAAGCAAAGATGATGCGTCTATGATTGGTGATATGTTCTTTGCGTCCCCAGAATCAATGAAGCTCTTGAAATCATTTCCCTATGTACTTATAATGGACTCCACATATGCCACAATCAAGTAAGTTTTGTGTGCTTATTGACCATTACATATGATTTTCCATAACATTGCAATAATATTATTTGAAATTATCTCTTTACAGGTACAAAATGCCATTTTTCGAGATTGTTGGAATCACGTCTACATGGAGGAACTTTGTAGTTTGTGGGGCATTTCTTGAGGATGAGACTAAAGAGCATTATTTGTGGGCAATGCAACAACTTCAAGAGATGTATAGAAGAATTGGAGCAACGCCGACTTGCATTGTCACCGATCGTGAACAAGCTTTAATGAGTGCAACGAATCTTCTTTTTCCAAATGCAAAGTTTCTTCTATGTAGACGACATATAAGGAAAAACATAGAGGCCAAAGCTTCGCTCGAAATGAGATCGAAATTAAAGGGAAAAAACTTATCCAACGACTACTACAACTTGTTCGAGGAAACCACCGTAGAAGGATATGAAAAAAAGTTGGATACTATAGAGAGAGCTTAGAACGCGCATATTCCCGTACTACAATATGTTAGAGACAGTTGGCTTGGTCCTTTCAAAGAAAGATGTGTGTCGGCATGGACGGATGACGTGTTTACTCTTGGAAGCAACACGACAAACAGGTAATTTATCTATAATTGCAGTTACACAACTATATTCAGTTTTCTGTGCATTTAACCAGTTTCTGTAAACTGCACATTTATACATCACGCGTGGATTACATCCGTGCGTCATGCACGGATTTGGTCCATGCGTCACGCATGGATGTGCAGTTTACAGAAACTGCAGAAACACATTCCTGTTTGAACACCTTAATAAAAATGCAGAGTGGAAGGAGCACATTCCTGTTTGAAGTCATATTTGAGTGGTGGACAAGGTAAGCTCGACACAGTGTTTGAGGAATACAGTGACATGGCACCAAACCAGCTGAAAGAGATATTGGGTTCATTTAACGAGAGCCTAACAAAGACGTATACACTTGTTCACCAAACATCTTTGTTTGTACATTTGAAGTGCAAAGTTTCGTACAAGGCAATGGAGCTCTTAATTAAAGAATACGACAAAGGTGTACAAGGCATGTACAATCCACAATATTGCGATTGTGCAACCAAGGTCAGAGACGGGATGTTGTGTGTCCATGACCTTGCGACTTGTGTGAAGAAACAAATGCCAATTCAGCCCGTGTCTTTGCATCCTTTTTGGAGTACGTTGTCTTTGGAAGAAGTGGATACACAGTGTCATCTTGAAACTAAGAAAAACGTGGCAAGACGTTTATTTGATGAATTTTATGAAGAAACATGGAACACCTTGTCACCACATGATCAAGAGAAGTGTATTGAATCTGTCAGAAAGATAGCTAAAGTGGATACACCTCTCAAAGAGCCGCCTATTTCGAAACACACCGGTGGTCGTCCCCAAGGAGCTCCTAACAAAGTGCCTAGATCTACACAAAGAAAGAAGTCTGCATGGGAATACACCGACCAAGAGATGAGGTCTAGAGCTTTGGAAGAAACACCTCTCAAGAAGCAAAGGGTTCCTAAACCCTTTGGTGCACCTCCCGCTCCACAAAAAATGTATGCGCCTTCTAAGTACATTAGAAAGATACCAATGTGCATGCGACCATATGTGGAGGGTTGGTTTGACATCAAAGCCGATGGAAACTGCGGGTTTAGATCTATTTCTATGGAAACAGGTGACCGATATTATCTTCACTCTAATGTACACTTTATCCAAAATATTCCGTCACTCAATCTGTTTTTGAGAGTCATGTAACAGGTGGGACCCAAGAGCATTGGAAGTTCATACGAGAAGAGATGATAAGAAAGGCTAAAGAGATTTGGCATTTACTTAAAGGCACGTGGATTGGTGGAGAAGTAAATCCAACATTGGAGTCCTCTATACATCAACTTACATGGGAAAGCGATTACTACCCAGCTCCAAGGGATAAGTGACTTACCGTACCAGAAATGGCATGTTTGGTGGCTTCGGCATGTAATTGTGTCTTTGTGTGTCTAGGCGAGCAAATTAAACAGACATTCCTACCTCTTAGACTTCCGACTTGGTATGGTCAACCTGGAGCCAAGATGCAAGTTGTTTGCCTATTACTACTTACACAGAAGGAACATTTCATCCCGGTATGTTTTTTTCAATTGCTATTTACCTAGTGCATTACATGTAAATTTAATTATGCAATTCCATAAAATCTATCTCAGATTCGCCTGAAGGATGGATGTCCACTACCACCTGTTTATAATCTTTGGGAGCGTAATTGTGAAGAATCTGCTGCAGACTTGTATGACGAAGTGTGGCAAAGATGTGAGGCTTACACACCCCTGAAAAGAGGAGGACATCAATCGTCCAAACAAAGCATCACAATTCCAGACGATGATGATGACGAATACTAGTTCAAGAGTTATTGTCAGTCCTGACAATGTTGTAATGTGTATTTTATTTCGAGTTTCAAATGACCTTCTAATGTTGTAAGGTTGTATCATTTGATGCACATTTCAGTCTTTATGTGGTATTTCTGGGTTAAATTTAACGTGAAACAGGTGCTTTGCATCAACCATTGGAATTTCTGCATTCTGTGAGAAAAATGCAATTTCATGCGTCACGCGTGGAACAAATCCGTGCGTCATGCACGGATTTGTTCCACACGTGACGCATGGAATTGCATTTTTCCTACAGAATGCAGAAATTCCATTTCAGCTTTACTTGTCAAACGCAACACTTCCGAATTGTCTTGTCAAAAGGAGACATATGAGTTGTCTTGTCAAAAGGAGACATATGAGTTTTCTTGTCAAAAGGAGACATATGAGTTGTCTTGTCAAAAGGAGACATATGAGTTTTCTTGTCAAAAGGAGACATATGAGTTGTCTTATCAAAAGGAGACATCAGAATTACAACATAAAACAGATATATTGCAACATAAAACAGATACGTTACAACAAAAAACCGATACATTACAAAATAAAACAGATTCATTACAGCATAAAAAAGACTCATTCTTGAAACGTAAATTAAAACGAACATAATAAAGACAAAACACCAAGACACTTCACATTACATCTTAAAAGGAACGAAATACTAAGACCACTACGCATCGTCAGAATCGGCTGGTTTCTCTTCAAAATCCTCATAGAGCTCCTTCACCCACCATTTAGCCTTTTCCAAATCTTTCTCTTCGTTAAAGATTTTCAGTTTCATGGCTTGTGTCCGGTTTTCCTCCAACAATTTCGTCATAACACGGAGATGATGACGGTCATACTCAGGATCAAGAAACACCCACCTGAAGTTACATTGGCATGTAAAAACCTTCGGCCATACTGGTCTGGTCTCATCTTGTCATTAGCGCTGAAAACCGTGATAGACTTCCTACACCTCTTATTTGGACACTGAATGGTGCTGCCTTCTCGTGGTATTGAAGATGATGATGAGGATGATGCCATGTTGGTTTCCAATCTATAATACAATGTACGAAAACAAGTGAGAAAGTAAGGAATAAGATGTGGAATATGGAGCTTCAAAGAAGAACTTCAAAAATCAACTTACAGGCCGAGGGAGTGAAAAGGAGAGATTAATGAGTTGAAATGGTATGCTGAGGGAGTGAATTTATAGGCGATTTTAAACTAGGTTTACACTTCCATGCGTCACGCATTGAAGAGAACCGTGTGTGACGCATGGAATGCATCCGTGCATGACGCATGGTTTTGCATTTGACCAACAGAATGCGGATTTATGTCTTGTGCACCCTAAACAAATAATCCAACAAATTCAACAACGTTAACCAGAATTTAAAAGTTCAACAACGTCATAACAAACAATCCTTACGAAAAACGGACAATCCTGAAAATCCGAAAACAAACAGTTCATAAAAAACAATCGAACCCAATCCAACGAGATCACCACCGATGTTGTTGATACATAGTTGTCCACGACTCAATATCTTGAAGGACCTCGGTTATGGCTCCATGCACTGCAGAAACATCATAGGGATCAGGCTAGGTTGCATATGGTGACAAGTGATCGTAGACCCTATCAAAAACCTACAAATAAAATAAAATATTGAAATCAGCTATTTGCATAATGTTTACCTTAAATCAAACTTAAAGAAAAATCAAGATCTCAAGTTACATGAGATAAATGTATTACCTGCTGTGCTTCCAAGCTAGCGTGTCTGTCGGGTATCAGAAATCGATGAGTGCGGGGGATGTACCACACAAGATACTCCGGAGCTTCTTCAATACCTGTCTCCGCAGGTGGTCCCATCTGCTCAAGGGTCGCCCTGTGGATATCCATCCCCTCCCAACTCCACGCCATTCTATCATAATTCACCACATATGACCTAGGGCTGATGAGCCTATGGGCTTTAAGGGGTGAAATTGGAGGCCTGGGAATCATTTGCACCCTACCAAACTGCCTAGGCGACCTATCGGGATGGTGGGGCTCGGTTATGTCCATGCAGCTCAGCACCCCGAAAAAAAGAGCAGGAGCATAGGCAGGATCATTGAAATCGATTTCACCATACGGGTTCCAATTAACCTAAAAACGATATCAACGTCTTGCATTACTCAAATAGTAATTTTACACCTTAAGGTACCAAAACTGAGGTAAAAAATAGTACGCAGTTTTTTTTTGCAATTCCATGCGCCACGCATAGAATCAAGCCATGCGTCATGCATAGAATTAATCCATGCGTGACGCATGAAACAGATCCATGCGTGACGCATGGAATTGCAAAAAAACTGAGGTACCAAAACTGAGGCTTAAAAATATAAACAAAATGCAACACAAATACCTGATCCGCCCTCATTGCATCTAGTTCAACTCTGTAGTTTCGTGCTTCAGGGTCGTAGTTTGGCAACGCTTCCTCTGGTAGAAACCGAAACGCATAAGGATGATCAACTGACCAATCAGGATTAAGCCGAACACCAGCTGCTAAGGATGGGAAGTATGTGTATATCCAACCCTACCATTTAAATATAGTTAGCATTAAAACCATAGAAATAAGTTATGATTGCTAAAAAATGTAGTTCCTAAATAATTAAAAATTTACTTGAAGGAGAGTGAAACAAAATGAGATCAAACCACAATTTTGACGTGTAGCGATGCCCATTTGGCGATAGAAATATGCTAGCGCCGCAGATCCCCAAGAAATACTTCTTGCCTCTTCAACACTCCCTAGAAATGCACCAAATCTCACCGGGAGCTTATGTTGTGACTTGTCAGTGAAGATTGTGGAAGCCAACAAGTGGAATATATAGCCCATTCCATGAACTACGGGATCATTTAGGCCCTCAATGTGCGCCTTAAACTCTTTCGCTCTAATCCAATAACTATCGAGCTGTTCATTTTGAAGATGAAAATTTTGCCGTCCCTTTTCACCAAAATAGTTCTTGTTCGTAGTTCTCCCGACTGAAGCGGTGGGGTCGGTCACCATAGCTTTCCCGTGAATAGGAAGCAACATCAGCTTCTTGATCTCGAGCAACGTCACTGTCATCTCAGCAAATGGCATGTGGAAGCTGTTTGTTTCAGGATGCCACCTTTCTATAAAGGCGCAGATGAGCGGATAATCAATCACATCGTACATCAACAGCCTGAGATGAGTCAGCTCCGTTGCAACTGCGTGATTACCCCATGGCAAGTCAGAATTAAGTTCTCAATCTTTCAGCTGTGATTGTCTTGTCTGGTAAGGGAGTACGCCTCTATCCTGTAAATTGATTACGTAACACAAATCATTTCAATAACGCATAATTTTTTTCCAGAAATTGCAGAAACTTTGACATTCTTTGAAATGAAATTCCACGCGTGACGCATGGACATGAACCATGCGTCACGCGTGGATTTGCATTAAACAGAATGCAAAGAAACCAGTTTCTGCAATCTGTGCAGCACACCTTAACCAAATTTTCAACAAAACTACAAATAGTTCAACAAATAATCCATCAATTTAATCAAATTAATTCATACATTAACAAATTTAATATCACAACACATTTACAATTCATAAATAAAAATAAACATACTTCATCTTTCATATAATCAAATAATGAACTGAATGTAATTTTTTCATTTTTTTCAACCATTTTCCTAACATTAAATTAGTTATGATAAGTATTGAATCTATAAACCAAATTATAATTACATACCTTTCCTTTTTGCACAAAAAAGGCTGTATGAGCTTCAAAGCTTATGAGCAGCTCCGGAATTTGTGAACCTCCAGGAGTACCCCCCTCTAACTGAGGGACGTATATGTTTTTGACCGGAGGTTGTCGTCGTCGTCGTCGTCTTCTGGGTTGTTCCTCTCGCTCCTCTTGCTCTTCCGCTTCTTCATGTTCTTCATGAACATTCTCATATGTCTGATCCTCTTCCTCACCCTGTTCCTCATGCTCATGCTCCTGCTCATAATCCGAATCAGCATTTGCACACCCAGCTGATGGTCCTGCACTGCTACAAGCAACCAGTGCGTACTGGTCATCACCCGTCTGAGGGTTCTAAAAGTTATGAGAACCAATAGCTTGTCTCATCATCTCCACAAATGATTGCTCTTGTTGTGGATAGCTCGGATAGCCTGGAAACTGTGTTTGTTGTGGAAACAGTGTTTGATGTGGGATCAGAATGGGGGTGCCAGGAAAGTAATGAGGGGAACCCTGGGGATCCAAACTTGCAGCAGACAAAGCTAGCTGCTGATGTTGTTGTTGTTGTTGATGTTTTTGTTGTTGCTCTTGTATCTGCTGTTGTTGTTGTTGCTGCTGTTGTTGCATCTCACCAAAAAACTCTAAACGACGAGGAGGCGATTCTTGTCTATTCTTCTTCTTCCTTGGTTTTGGAACCATGGGATCTTTTTTCTTCAGTTCTCTGTTTCTTTGACGAGTATCGCGTCCAGGTCGACGACCACCATCCATATATGCATCATAAAATGTGCAATTCCACAAAATTAATCAGTTTACTGAATTTAATCAGCATATCATCAAAAACTCAATCAGTATATCATCAAATCCAATCTGAAACTGCAGAACACAATTTCTGGAATGTGCAATTCCACACGTCACGCATGGCTTCAATCCATGTGTGACGCATGGCTTCAATCCATGCGTGACGTGTGGAATTGCACATTCCAGAAATTGTTCGTCAACAGTTTTTCCATGTTTCAAACCCTAATCTCAACAGTTTTTCAATAATTTCATTAAAACCATACCAAATTTCAACAACCTAATTCATAACCCTAATTCACAAAACCCTAATTCAATATCAAAACCCTAATAAACTATATACACATGAAAATATCAAATTGGTCGATAAATTATCAACAAAGTACACAATCCATTCATATATTACAAATTTAATCATTTCTAATCAACTAATTAACATACACATTGGATTTTGAAGTAAATATCATCAAAACAACATGAAAACCTCATATATACATCAATACCATACCATAACAATGAAATCTTAATGTTTACATACCTTATATGCAAAAAAGATGATGAGAATGATGGTTTTTGGGTAAAATGGTGCGTTGTGGAGGTGCAGCCGTCGTGAGATAAGTTGGGGAAGGTGACAAAATGGTAGGGTTTGATGTTTTTGGGCTTTTATAGGTAAAAACTCCATGCGTGACGCACGGCGCCTGGGCGGTAAATAACAAAAAGGGTGGGCGTTAAATAGTAAGGACCTATATAAAGAACCTCTGCCTCCATTATAATTCTTATTGTTTGAACCTTTGAGTATGATGCACACAAACGCTAGAACGTTACATAGTATTTGCCTATTTGGTGATGCATATCATGTGATGACATGCACAATGTATATATAAATTATAAATCGTGTGTGCATTATTTTCAGTTCTCGTCTAAAAACCCCTATCCTTACCAGAACCAAACTTTGTTTGATGTGTTTCAATGAGTACTTTAACAATATCAAAATTTTATATTTTTTACTATCATAGAGTTAGAGATACTCCCTCCGTCCCCAAATGTTCTTCTCATTGTAATTTTGACACTATTCATATTACAAGATAATCTTCAATATATCGTCCAATATATAAGAATTCGTCTCGGCGAGAACTTTAACAATATCAAAATTTTATAATTTTTATTAACGTATATTTGGAGATATTAACGTTATAAAACTTATTTCGACAAATGTGTCAGAAGGTAATGAGAAAATCATTAACGGACGGATAAAGTATTAGATATTAATGAAACAAAACATACATCGATATCCGCACCAAGGTGAAAGGTAACTTATATAGTAAGACGGAGTAAACAAAAAAGAAGAAATATCCGATTTTGTACGCTATTGATATATATTTATGACTAAAGATTATGAATAAGCATTATGATCGAATTAGGGTCTACATATGGTCCATGATATATTATTTTTCACATAGATGCACAGTATGGTGCAATTAAAAAGATAATAGTCCCCCTAATATTGTGGAAGTTCATAAACATCATATACAAGAGGATCTCTAAGAGCTAATCAGCCATTTAACAAGGCGCAGAATTATTTTTGAATAATTAAAAATATAATACAGTAGGATACACTACTACATTTCCGATTTATTGCAGCGTTTTTTTGTGGCGGTTTATATATAGTAGCGATCTTTGTAGCGGTTTTGAGTTTGTGACGACTTTTGTAGCGGTTTTTGATATTGTGGCGGTTGTTTGTAGAGGCTTGTAATCTTGTGGCGGTTTTTATAGCGGTTTAATATATCGATAAGTGTTAATTATGTATATAATTTTTTGCGGCGGTTCTCGTAATTTTAGGTAGCGAAATTGACAACTATTGTAGCGGTTTTTAAATTAGACCGCTAAAATTCAGCGCCAAATCAGCCCGCGTATCATATATCCCAAAATACCAAATAAAAATTTGTGAAACAGTGGCTCCCATCTCCATCTCAGTTTGTGCGCTCCAAGGTTTTAGGGTTCTCCTCGCTCCATCTCAGCCTGTGCGCTCGGACTGAACTAGCTAGAGAAACCAGCTTGCTCGCTCGCTCATTGCAGTCGGATTTACCACCTACGCCCCCAAAATCAGGTGAGAACTTGTGCCCTGATTATTCGTTTCTCGCTCACTCCAGTCGTAAGTTTGATTTTCCCTCTTTTTCCTCTAACGTCCCTCTACCTCTCTTCCTCCCTCACAGTGAAGCTCGCAATCGCTTCCAAGCACGCGAGCTCGAATAGCTTCTAACGTCAGGATTTGTTAGTAATCACTACTCAGGATTTGTTTGGTTAGTGTTGCATTATCAGTACATGCTTTTGTAGGATAAGATTGTTTTGTTTATTGCCTGCAAGGTGTTTGATGTTTGTCCCAATGAGAACTTATTAAGCTATTGCTTCTTTTGAACTCAACTATCTAGAACCATCAAAATTTTTGTAGGTTAATGCTCTATGAAGCTGGCTGCCTTTTTATTTGCAGAATACACTGCTAAAATTTAATCCAACTTATATGGGATTGTGTCTGAGCAGTGAATGTTCAACCCTATAAAGTGAGCTAAATAGTGAAGATTTGTATTGTTCTGGAAAAGATTTGTATATACTCATCTAACCCTATATATTTAGGCCCTTGCTAAATACAGCCCGGGCGTTTTCTGAATAACGCCCGGGCCCTCGCGTTACGCGAGGGAGCGCATCCTCGCAGAACGCGAGGGTGCGTACCCTCGCGTAACGCGAGGGTGTTTTTTCCCTATAAAAGGGGAAAAACCCTACTCGGCCCATTTTTTACATCACACAATATTTTCTACCGCCGCTCTCGCGTTTTCTCTCGGTTCAAACTTCTTCTTCTTCCTCTTTTCACTTCGAATCTCCATATAAGGTATGTTTCTTATACTCTTATGCTTTCTAATGTTGTTTCTAGATGAATATATGTTGTTAGTATAGGAAATTGCATATTATATGATGTTTTGATATTGAATGTTGAATGTTGATTTAGAAATGGTTGTATAATGGATGAAAGATGATGATTTTGAATTATGGTTGATGAGTGGATGTTGTTTTATGTTGAAATTCATAAAAAAAAATAGGGTTGCCTGGTTGATGCGTGCAAATTCACGCAGAACGCTACATCCCTCGCGTTCTGCGAGAATCATGTCCCTCGCGTTCTGCGAGAGTCATGTCCTTCGCAGAACGCGAGGAGTTGCCATAACTGGCAATTCTGTTTGTTCTGCAGAATATATGTTTGTGTTTTTTGGTTGTTTGTTCTGTTTTCTGATTTTATTTTCTGCGTTCGTTTATTTATTGATTTTACTTTGTATTGTTTTAGGCAATGTATCGTCCTGGTCGTTCGACTCGTTGGAAAAACAGAGATGCTGTTAGGGAAGAACCCCCGGTTGAAAAACCAAAGGGGAAGGGGAAAGCAAAGAAGAGTCACCCCGTACAGCTCTTCCCAGAGGGACTCCCCGACGTTGAAGAACGTCCCAATCCCAATTGGTCCCAAGGTAGTTATTCAACTGGACAACCGCGTAGTAGTTGGGAGTCATACCCAGTTGGCTGGGACCTTGTTTCCCAAGATAGTTATTCTACTGGACAACCGGGTTGCTGGGACCAGTTTTTTTAACATAATGCAGTTATGGAAGTCGGACACGGGTGGGCGGGAGGCAGTTGGGGCGGTGGAGAAGGGATGGTTGGACAAAGTTGGGGCGGTGGATATGCCGAGGGAAGTGGACAAGCTGGTTCTTCTTCACACTATCAAGCCCCAGAACCGATGGAAGCAGAAATGGAGGATGAATTTTTTGGGGATGAAGAAGAGGAACAAGAAAAAGAAGGTGATGATGTTGAAGAAGAAGAAGAAGAAGTGGTCGAGAAACGCAAAAGAAAGAGGAAGTCCAAGAAGAATGAGCCAAAGTATGATCCTGAGTTCACTCATGACACACCTGGAGGTCCAGAAGATCCCGAGTTGCTTAAGGGATTTGAAGCACATGTTGCGTTCCACATCCAGAAAGGGGAGGTAATTTAATTATTTATTTATTTTCTGCATTTTCAATACATTGCACATATTATGCAGACTTATCAGAAAATGCAAGATATATGCATCTTCTCGCAGAACGCGAGGAAATGCACATATTATGCATTTCCTGATAAATCTGCAAAAACTGAATTTTTTGATTATAGTGTCTGCAGTGTGTAATTTTTGTATTTTTCTGCAGTTGAAAGGTCCGATGAAGGCACAACAACGGACAAAGCAAAGCAGTGATTGGTCATTGGACAACAATGACTGGTCAGAGATTCCCGGTGCAGTTGGACTGTCAGATCTACCTGACATGATGTACGAAGAAATCGACTTTCCGTTGATTGAAGCGTTCATCGAACGATGGCAACCGGAGACAAATTCATTCCACCTCCCTTGTGGTGAGATCACTATTGGCCTTCTTGATGTACATATGATTTTAGGCCTACCTATACAAGGGAAAGCAATGACGACATGTAAGAAACTGGGTGCCAAGTTTAGTCATGATGAGATTGTAAAATACTATGGTAGGAAGGGGGCGGAAATTTTTGGAATAGATCCTCATACTTTAGATTCTGGGAGGGTGAAAGCTGAATGGTTTAGAAGGCATTGTGAAAACCTAGGTCCAGAGCGAAAGGGTTTAGGTTGGGTGTTGTATACTGCTTCCTCGCTCTTATTTCCGGACAAGTCACAGAACTTGATTCGGCTTAGATATGGGCCTTTTTTGGAAACCTATGCCCATGCTACGGGCATATCGTGGGGTTCAGCTGCTTTGGCCCATCTGTATAGGCAGCTGGGGATATGCACACGACAGGGTTGTGCCCAGATGTCTTTCTGTTACACCTTGTGCAGGTATTATACTTTCTAAGCGTTTAATTTACATACTTATATATATTTTCATATTTAATGTACTTTGTATTTCTTAGGCATGGATCTACAACTACTTCCCACACTTTCGACCTACTGAACGTCCTCGGTGGAGAGCGGAGCAACCATGGGCATACCGGTGGATGCCTAAGAATGTAAAGCTGAAGAAGGGGCAAGTCGGAAGGGACTATAGGGGAGCGCTCGATATTCTTATGTCGGAGATGGTAAGTTTCTGCATTTTCTGGGCTTTCTGCATTTTTGAGTACGCAGCAGTAATTTCTTTGATTATGCAACATTTTCTCGCAGAACGCGAGGATGCACACACTCGCAGAACGCGAGAAAATACAAGTTTCTCCATTTTGTCCTAGTTTCTGCATTTTGTCCTAGTTTCTGCATTTTCTGCTGTTTTACAAACTTGACCAGGCGTTTTTCTGTCATTTTTTTAGGTATGTTGGAACCCGTATGGAGCACAAGACTTCACCGATCCTGAGCTTGCTCCCGCTCTATTTCACGGGGTGCTATCCTGCTGTGACATCACCGAACCACACATGCATGATAGGTGTCCGAGACAATTTGGGAGAGTGCAGCGTATTCCTAGGCCAGTCATCGAACCTCTCAAAGCTCATAGGTTGAAAAACATTAGGTGTTATAGTGTTTTTTATGACGCCAACCAATGGCTTTGGGAGTCAAGAGATGGTCACTCTTTGTCTCTCGATGATATGGGTCCAGTTGCCTATGCACCACATGAATGCTCCCATGATTACATGGATTGGTACATCAAGAGGACCCATAGGTATATCCGTCCTGCAATCCCTGGGATGATTACTGAGAGACAGGTAATATTAATTGTTTTGGTTTATCTTGCGTTTCTAGTCTTTGTTTGTCTCTAATATTAACATAGAATGAATGTTTACTTGCGTATAGGTGATTGGCCGGGTGTACGATGACATGGACCGGTATCGGTTTGCCACTCCAGAGGATTTTTCTTCAATTCACGCCAATTTGCTACTATGTATGTCAAATCTCGCTCCCTTCCGACCACGAGAAGACGAGTAGCCTTTTGTTTTGTGTTTTGGATAATTTTGTTGCTTGGATAATTTTGTTTTGTGTTTTCAATTCTGTTCGGTTTTTGCATAACCTCGCAGAACGCGAGGTGTACACGTCTCGCAGAACGCGAGACGAACCTATAGGAAACAGGGTGCTCCCAGTTGAGATGCACGGTCTGTGGCACGGTTGGTGTCACTCGCGTTCCGCGAGTGACACCTACCTCACAGAACGCGAGGAATGACATTTTCTGGAAAATGTCATTCCTCTTGTTTAAGAATTTAAAAAACCATCTCCAGTTCAACATTACATTACAAATTCGAATAAAACATAACTTCAACATTACATTTCAAAGGCGGCACATCGATGTGACACAAGATCGTGCAAAGAAAAAGCATCTCTTTCAGCGTTTCGCCACCAAGGAGTAAACACATGAGGTAATGGGCAGTTTTCTTCAAGACGCAACTACAAGAAAACAACAACGTTAGGAAGTTGCATATTAGATAGTAATTCATAAGTAGATCCAAAAACTTACCGGAACAAAATGTCTCTCACTCTGAATATAGAATAAGCAGAACGTCGGAAGTGTGTCACCATCTTCTAACCAAGTAGGACGTTGTAGAGGAAGGTAAGTGTAGTTAGCATTTTTTCCCACCGTTACGAACACTATGTTGAATGTGGATGCCACAAGGCATCCCATTTCCGGGGTAGCTAGCCAATGATCTTCTGGAGCCCTTCCTATTCCTTCCCATGTAAGTTGGTGTAAAGCGCTCTCCAAAGTTGCTTGTTGTGGAGGTCCAATCCAAGTTCCTTGAACTAGGTGCCAAATCTCTTTGACCTTAGCTATCATCAAATCTCTTACTTCCCTCCATAAGTGTTGGTTGTCATGCAATTCATGAGCTATTGCTCTAAATCCACAATTTCCATCTCCATTTACCTCAAACCAACCATTCACATGGGTGCGCATTGACGCGGGTATGTGAGACTTGTACTTGCCAATCACCTTAATCTTTGGTTTCTTGAATGTTTCAGAATTAGAAGCATTTCTTTGCTTCTTTGGGGGTGTTTCTTCCAAATCTCTAGCATCCATCTCAACATTAGTGTGCTCCCATGCAGACGGTCTTCTTTGCGTTGACCTAGGTTGTTTGTTAGGAGCTCCGACTGGACGACCTCCGGTGTGCTTTGAAATAGCCGGCTCTTTTAGAGGAGTATTTACTTTCCCAATGTCTAAAACAGTTTGTGCACACTTTTCTTGATCATGGGGGCACAATTTCGGAAACGTTTCCTCATAGAAAGTCTGAAAAAGACGCCTTGCCACCTTACTCTTAACTTCCAGTATGCCGGGAACATCAACTTCTTCCAAACTCAAAGTACTCCAGAAAGGGTGCAACTCTGATACTCTTAGTGGTCTTTGCTCCTTCCAATGTCTTACAATCTGATGAACACACATCAACCCATCTCTAATCTTGATCCCGCAGCTACAAAACATATTAAAGTGTGCACCTAATCTCTCCCCCTTCGTGTATTCCTTAAGCAAAAATTCTATGCATTTGTAAGAGACTTTGAACTTCAAGACTCTAAACAAGTCGGCCCCTTCAACAACTGTGAAGCTCTTATTCAAACTCTCGGTGAAAGACACAGTAATCTCCTTAAGTTGGTTCTCCGCCATTGTTTTGTATTCTTTGAACATTGTGTCTAGCCTAGCATTTCCACTTGCCAAGTATGACTTAAGACATGAATGTGCTCCTTCAACTCTAAAATGTTCGAAAAACAATAAAATGCAAATACAAATCAGAACCTGTGGATCCTTCTGTAATGTGCAACTCCTCGCGTTCTGCGAGTTCTGTACACCTCGCGTTCTGCGAGTTAATACATTACTCGCGTTCTGCGAGGTGTGCATTACAGAAGCTCTTTTTATCATATGTAGAAGGTAGACAGAAATTACAGAACATACCTGTTTGTCGTGTTATTCCCGAGAGTGAAGACATTATCCGTCCATGCTGAAACAAGTCTTTCTTTGTAACGGTTTAGCCAATTCATTCTCACGTACTTCAATACGGTTGGATAAGCTCGCCATTCGTTCTCAAGTTTCTTCAAAGTACTCTTGTAATCTTCTTCAGTGGTTTGTTCGAACACGTTATAATAATCATTTGAAATATGAACCCCCAATGCTTGTGTGCCCATAGCTATCTTCGCTCTCGCCTCTATGTTCTTCCTTACATGTCGCCTACATAAGAGAAACTTTGCATTTGACCATAACTTGTCTGTTGCATTCATAAGAGCCATCTCACGGTCAGTGACGAAGCAAGTAGGCGATGCTCCTATTCTCAAATACATCGTCTGCAGCTGCTGCAACGCCCAGAAATAACTATCCTCGCTCTCAGCCTCTAACCATACCCCGCACACAACAAAATTCTTCCATGTAGAAGTCAAACCGACTATCTCCAGGAAGGGAACATTGTACCTTAAACCAAAATACAGTAAGATAAATACAACATAAAAACAGAATGATAAATACTTACCTGTTCGTGCTATAAGTCGAGTCCATCAAAAGGACATATGGAAACGCCTTTAAGAGTTTCATTGATTCGGGGCTAGCAAAGAACAAGTCGCCTATTATCGAAGGATTCGTTGCACTTGGCCTATACTCCATGAAGTAGTTGCTCTCTTTGCATTGGTGAAAGAATTCTTGAACCACGGTTCTACCTTCCATTTCCTCTTCCCTTATATGTCTTACCAAATTGTACACTTGGTTCTTCTTTGTGCAACTTCCGGGATCCTTGTTTATCTCAGTGTAAATCTGATTTGGAGAACAATGTGAAAGTACCATCTCACGAACCTTTTTCTTTTGATCCGGGGTTGGCCTCCCGGCAAATGCATTCCCGACCAAACTATCTCCAATAGGATGGTTGTGCAAACCACAAACAACCACTAATCTCCAATTCTCTTCAACCCGGTTCTCCATGAGCTTCAACTGAAATTTACACCCCGTTTTCTTGCTCTTTGTGTTTGATCTAACACCGACACCTTTAGGCCTATGGCTTCCCCCTTTCTCACAAATGATTTGAATCTTACCACTTTGCCCCGGTTTAGATGGTACACTCCTTCCAATAGAGATCATAAACTTGTGTTGCTTTGCAACATTCAAAGCCCACAAATGACCAATCTCCTTAGAGGCAAACACTTGCTCCGTAGTGAAATATTCCGAATAATCCCTAGAAACAACCTCTTCCTCACATACGGGACTATCAAACTTTGGTGCAGTGCGTAAAGAGGGAAGAAAACACATCTCCTCTCCTACGTTTGTTGGTGGGTTAGCAAATTGTGAATCAAACGCATCATAGCTTGATGGCACCTCATATGTACATGGCAATTCATAAGTAGATGGCACGGGCAACTCATAAGTAGATGGCACGGACAACTCATAAGTAGATGGCACGGACAACTCATAAGTAGATGGCACAGGCAATTCATATGTAGATGGCACATGTTGTTCATATAAAGATGGTTGATGATAATATCCAAAGTGGTCAATCCCTAAATCAAATGACGGTGGCGAACATGGCCTTGTATTCCGGGAGGGGTAGTTGTAGTCATTCAACTGGATTGCATTCAATCCAGTGAACAAAGAAAAATTCACCTATACACAATGCTTCTGTTAATACTCTGTAATGTGCAACTTCTCGCGTTCTGCGAGGGGGCACATCTCGCGTGACGCGAGTGGCTTCCTCTCGCAGAACGCGAGAAGTTGCTATTTTCTGAAACTAGTCATTGAACGGGATAATTTAACATAACATGAGTTCCTACATTAAAAACCCTTAAAACCCTAAAAACATGAACACATCTAAGTTTTTGACATTATATGCAAAAGTCATCTCTTCAACACTTACTACTACTACATTTACCATGAAATACAACATAATAAGTTCATTTTAGCTCTTAATGGTGCAAAACAAATTAAAATTCAAAAATTAAGTAAGAACATTACCTCATTTGCATGGTAACTTGATGAACCATCATCTCCATTCTCTCCTTTGTTGAATTCCTCTTCATCTTCCATTATTTTAGGTGTTTTTAGAGTGTTTTGAAGTTTGAAGGTTTTGAAAATGGGTTTTAATGGAGGGTGAAAGAGGTGAAAGATGATAAAAAATGTGTTAGGGTAGGGTTAATAGGTGTTACGGATTACTTAAAATAAGGGGGTAGTTATTACAGTTAGGTGGGGACAAGACATGTAGTAATGGCGCACAACAACGTCCATCTGACATGCTAATCTCGCGTTCTGCGAGTACCCATACGCTCACGTTCTGCGAGGACAAGTACACTCGCGTTACGCGAGATTAGCATGCATGAAATTAACCTAATTTTTTGCTAATCTCGCGTAACGCGAGTGTACGTGTCCTCGCAGAACGCGAGTGACCGGGCGTTGTTTGAATAAAGCACCGGGCTGTATATAAGAACCGTGTATATTTAGTTTGTTGATTTGAGTTAATTGTTTGAATTGGTTTTCTAGGGTTTCGAATCAAACCTAAATCAGGCTAGATCAGTTCCTTTTTAAAATTAGTTCAACATTTGCTTGATTGACCAAATTTGTTTATAGGTTTGACTCTTGTTTTTAGTTTGGTTACAGTGTTTATTGAACTTTGTTAGTTGAATTGTTTTGGTAAGGATATGGACAAACTTGTCGTGGTTCTGCTCAAATTTATAGCAATTAGTGTAGTGATGGTAAACTCTATAAATTTCCTAGTGGTTCTGCTCAAATTTATTATACTATGTTATTTTTGAAGGTATAGAAATTAGTATAGATGCTTTAATTTTGCTTGAGTGCACCAAACATCTCTTGCCATTTCTTCATAACTTCCAGGAGTTGCCACTGGGATCTTGCTCTATCTTTCCATGTACTGCACTTCAAATGGAATATGTGTTCTATTTCATTCTCTAGTTAAAAACTTGCTTCGCTTGTGATCTGCTGTGTTTGTTTTCATATTTCATAGATTTGCCAAATTTTTCTATAAACTAGATATGCTGAAGGTCTGAAATTTGATCCTATTGAGAATATCTCCATATGATAATTAAACTATAGATTTCGTCCTCCCAAATCCCAATAGCTAGTATTACTTAAAGAGCACCTCAAGAACCAAGCAGGATTGTTTAAATACATTTTTCAAACAAATATCCACCTCACCTTTGATTGTTTAATATAAAAGCAAGATTGCTTTGAAAATTATCCTTCATTTTATTATCCTGCTTTAGATTTAGCAATCGATGTGTAAAAATCTTGTGTATGCTAGGTTTTAAAACTATACATGAATTTTAAAGTTCATAATTTGTATTTCTTTCAAATCTGATCTTGGCATTTATTTGCACTAGAGGTGATCAATAGAATTAAGTCATGGATGAAAGAAACATCAAGTGGTATATGTTTCCTCGTTGGACTAAGGAATTTGAAAGAGGGGTAGATGAGTATATACAGATAGCATTTTCAGTTGTAGGGCAAGGAGAGCAAATTCGTTGTCCATGTAAAGATTGTTCTTTACGATTGTGGTTACGTGGGGACGTTGTCAGAAATCATATGATTGCAAGGGGTTTTATTCGACTGCCCTATGAAGTAACAAGTGAAATGAGTCCTGAAAGGGTAGCTGATGCTATGGTGATTCATAACTTTGACGATAACATCCATGACCTGATCAATGATTCATTTCGATATGGTCCGAATGAAGACACAAAAAAGTTCTACAAGTTAGTAGAAGAGGGCCAAGAAGAATTGTATCCAGGTTGCAAGAATTTATCGAGGCTTTCCTTTTTAATTCGATTATTCGTTTACAAGCGGGATCATAAGCTGACCAATGGATCGTTCAATGATTTATTGAAAATCTTGAAAGATGTGCAACCTGAGGCAAAACTGCCTAAGTCTTTTAATGAAGCAAAAAATGTCCTTAAGGTATTAGGTCTTGATTATGTGAAGATAGATGCATGTCCAAATGATTGTATGCTGTTTTGGGAAGATAGTGTTGGAGCAGAATTTTGTCATATATGTAAGGCTTCTCGGTGGAAAAAAAAATGAGAAAGATGAGATTACCGGTAAGGTTCGACGGATTTCAACAAAGGTTCTTAGGTACTTTCCCATCAAGAAAAGATTCCAAAGGCTTTTTACGTGTGCAGAGACTGCAAAATACATGACATGGCATGAAAATGGGCGCCCAAAGGATGGACTTTTGAGACATCCAGCAGATGGGGAATCTTGGAAAAACTTTGACTTAGTTTATCCATCGTTTGCTGCAGATCCAAGGAATTTAAGGTTGGGATTAGCTAGTGATGGATTTAATCCATTTAGCACAATGAGTGTATCATACAGTACATGGCCAGTTATACTCAGCAACTACAACTTACCACCTTGGATGTCAATGAGGTCTGAATTTTTAATGCTAGTGTTGCTCATTCCGGGCCCTTCATCCCCAGGACAAAGTATCGATGTGTACATGCAACCTTTAGTGAAGGATCTAAAGGAATTATAGGAGTTCGGTATAGATATGTATGATGCTTCAACAAACCAAATGTTTAAGCTACATGTGGCCTTGATGTTTACCATAAGTGATTTTCCAGCATATGCAATGTTATCAGGATGGAGCACAAAAGGAAGATGGGCATGCCCTAATTGTCATTATGAGACTCACTCCTTATGGTTGCCTTGTAGTAGTAAATTTTGTTACATGGAGCACCGCAGATTTTTGGATATGAATCACCCGTACCGGCGTAATGAGATACATTTTAATGGGAAGACTCAACTTGAAGGGAGTAAACGAAAGGATGAAAGTGAAATTTGCCCTTGGAAAAAGAAGTCTAACCTTTTTTATTTGCCTTACTGGATGCATATTGATTGTCGCCATAATCTGGATGTGATGCATATAGAGAAGAACATATTTGATAGTCTTATTGGAACTCTAATAGGCATGTTTGGGAGGACGAAAGATCATGTGAAGGCCCGAATGGATCTTTTGGAACTTGGTATAATGGATGAGCTTCAACCTAAATTATGTGATGATGGGCAGCGGTATGCAATTGCAAAGTCGCGGTTTTGGTTGACAGTGGATGAGAAACGCGGGTTTTTGAGTGTCTTAAAAAGTGCCAGGTTACCACAAGTTTGTGATTCCAACATCTCACGGTGTATTAATATCCAGGAGAGGAAATTTGTTGGTTATAAGTGCCATGATGCTCACTTTGTTATGCAATACTTGCTTCCAGTTGCTGTCAAGACAACTCTTCCTAAGGATATAGAAAGTCCTTTAATCAGACTGTGTGCATTTTTTAAGGCCATATGCAGTAAAATCATCGATCCTAAAGATCTTGATCATCTCCAATATGAAATTACAGAGGTCATTTGTCAATTAGAAATGATATTTCCTCCAGCATTTTTTGACATTATGATGCATTTACCTGTCCACTTAGTTGAGGAAATTAAACTTGGAGGACCTTCTCCATTTAGATGGATGTATCCTATTGAAACAAACCTTCAAAAAATGAAGGGTTTTGTTCGAAACAAGGGTCGTCCAGAGGGATCAATTGCAGAAGCATATTTGGCTGATGAATGTATTACTTTTTGTGAGAGATATTTGGATCGAGGATCAACAGTTGATCATGTCGAGGAGAATGAGTCAGAATCTATTTTCCCAAAGATGGGTCAGCCTATTATGGAAAGAGGAAGGAGAAGAAATAAACCACAAAAACATGTCAAAGTTAGTCATATGCAGTGGGCTCAAGCACATAGATACATCTTATTTAATTGCGATAATGAAGAGGTTGAGAGATATATAAGGTAGTATAAGAATTTCTTTATTTTTTTGTATTTATTTCAGACACTACGTACTATTGAAATAAGTATGTGTTTTTATCTTAATGCAGTGCTCACAAATCACTTGTTAGTAGCAAAAAAGAAGGAAAGTGGGATAGTGCACAAAGTCATAGCAAGGACTTTATTGACTGGTTTAAAGAAAGAGTTCAGTGTGAGATTGATGAAGGTGTGCCGGTATCAGATTGTGTTAAATGGTTATCTATCGGTCCTTCTTATTTTATCAAAAGATATAGTGGATATGCTGTCAATGGTTATAAGTTTCACACCCAAACACGTGATAGAAATTGTGTCACTGAAAATAGTGGTGTGAGTTTAAAGGCCTTAACTCCTAGTTTTGCTAGTTCCAAGGATCAACGTCCTATCGTGGGAAACGTGATAAAGTTAACATTTGGTATGTTTTTAATTAGCTACTAAAAATAAGAATGGTAGAGGAAGAACCATTTTAGCAGAGGTTCATAACCGTACAATGGGACAACGTGAGTATATCCATTTAAATGATTTGCACCAACCAGTGGGTCCTAGCAAAGTAGTCGAGACTTTCACACGCTTTCTAGGAACTATTGCTAAAGATGCAACCCTTGCTCCACTTCATCTCAAATGGAAACTCATTCCTACAAAAGATAAAATTTGGGAATATGTGCAGGTAATATGGTTTTGTGTTTGTTTTAGTTTGTTTTCATCATATATGCAATTACTAACTGAAATTTTTTTATTATGCTTTTAGAGAAGTTATGATATTTCAGATCAGGGGAAGAAATATGTGCTCGCTGCTATCAATTCAGATTGGCGCACTCACAAATCAAGAATTAAAAAAGAGCATTACGATTCCTACAAAACCACGGAAGAGAGGATGGCGAATCGACCTGATCATATACCTCTAAATCAATTCAGAGAACTTCTAAAATATTGGGATTCAGAAAAAGCACAAGTATAGTCTCTCATCTTATTCAATTCCCAGTATCGTTTTATTAGAATAGTTTGTTTGTAAAGAAAATATTATCTTTCTCATGTTTATTATGTAGACAATCAGCAAGATCAACAAAGAGAACCGCCAAAAGCAAAGTGATATGCATACTATGAGACCATCCTCATTTTCAATTCCGCGTCAAAAGATGGTAAATTTCTAAAGGCATTTATGTGCTGAATAAATTGATTGATGTTTATTATTCAACTCTTTTGTTTTGATGTTTTTGTTTAGAAAGAAAAAGACCCGGACAATAGAGAACCATCACAAGCAGATGTTTATCGTGAATCTAGAAAGCGAAAAGTTGGACAAGATTACTTAACACCAAATGAAGAGGCCCTACAAAATATTGTGAGTTTAAATTTTCTTACACTATGTATTCATTCTTATATTAAATATATTCTGAAATACATTATGGATTTTCTTACACTATATATTCATTCTTATATTAAATATATTCTGAAATACATTATGGATTACACTATATCTTTATTAATCCCGAGGTTTCTTGGTTTTGGCGCTTTGCATAATAGGAGAAAATGGAAGCACTTAAAGCACTTGAAGATGGAAATTCCAAGACTGATCCATATCTCGATGTAATTACCAAGAAGGAACATGGTGGTCTCTTGCGTTTGTATGGACGATGTGTCACAAATTCTACTTTAAAGATGAAGGATCCAAAGACCCCATATGTATTGGCCCCATTGTTCGTGGAAAACCTGAAAAAACAGTGGGAGAAAGATATGGAGGAAGTGTTGGAGAAGAAAATTTCTTATATTCTATCATAGATCCAAGAAGCCAATGGTAGTGGTTTTAATATGCCAAACTTCAAAATAGACGATCAAAATGTGTCTAATCAAGGTGATGAAGAAGTTGCTGAATCAGCAGGCCCTTCAGAGGTATGATTTCTTTCCCTGATGCATTTTTCTGGTTGCTGCATTTTATGGTTGCAAACAATAAGAATGGTTTCAAACAATAATATATAGGGTGACTGATGATTTAGTTGGTGTATATTTTGCACTTAGGCAAATTAGACAGCATCAGGTTTTTCAGTCAACACACCAACTCTGTGTATATTCTGTGTGTTTCAATTCTCCTAATATCAAACAGAGATTCGTTTGCTCTGGTTGCTGCTATTATTCTTTTATTGTTGTTCGATCAAGTTTCTGTCTGTTTTGTTTGATGGGTTACAAGGATCTCTGTTTGAGTGATGAAATATGTTGACTAATAGGGTGAGCATTGAAAGGAAAATTCAACAGTCCGTTTGTTTCTTTGGCGGTGTGTCCACAGTATGTGCATGAGTTTTTTACTTTTTTTTTGAAAGGGAGTTTTTTACTTGTATGTGCATGTGCATGTTGTTTGTATTTGATTCTAATATATTCCAGAAAATATAATCTACGTGACTGCCTCTTGAAATTCATATGTATACAAGAAAAAACTTGTGGACTTTCTAATATTTGTATGAGTTTGTGTTTGCATGTGTAAAAGTTTCTCACTACATATATTTTTCTTGTGGATGCATAAATTTGTTTCTATAGAAAAATGACTTTGGCTAATTCAACTACACTATAAAAAAATGAAGGTCTTGAGTGATGGACATGATTTTTAGAAATACAAATAGTTGTGGGATGAACTATGTCACGTACATGTCAGGTATATAAACATGATCCGGGTGAGAAGAATCTTCAAAACCGTGTGTTTTTGTTTCTGCATTTTTTCTGGTTACTGTTTGTGCTGTATTTTTGTTGCTATAAACCAGTTTCCCATAATCAATAAATTCATCTACTAACAATTATTTTTATCTATTTGTAGGTGTAACGTACTACACCAATTTCAGACATTTTGGCAGCACTCAACTTGAAGTTATTAAAAAGGCTAGGAAAGCCATTTTGAGACAAGCAACTTTGTGGATGATCAAACATTCTGGTTGATGTTTATATATTCTATGACTAGTTTTAGATTAATGCAGCTATATATGATCAAACATCGACATGTTTAGTTAAATACTTGTTTTATCGTATCTATGTCCCAAATGCTAATCATTCTGGTTACGTTATAAATGTTGGTTTTATGGTATCCCTTTTGGAATGATGTATTACAGGAATTATTGGTCTATAACATGAGAAATAAAAATATGATTTTATGATAAAACCGCTACAATAGGTGTATTAGCGCCACAAAATATTTAAATAAAAAAAAGAAAACCGCTACAATAGATATATAGTAGTGCCACAAAATTTTAAATAAAAAAATAAAAACCGCTACAAAATGTAGGTTATATGTGGCGGTTATATATGTTTTGGCAGCGGTTTTATTTGTTAAAGGGGAACCGCTACAAAAGAAATATAACCGCCACATGAGACAAAAACCGCCACAATAGACTATGTAGCGGCAGCAAATGTAGCGGAGATAAACCGCTACAAAATGTCTTATGTAGCGGTTTGACATTCTACTGTGGCGGTTCTGACCGCTACAAAAGGTCATAAATGTAGTAGTGATAGAAGAAGGTTTGATAACTATATACGATATACAATTATATATTATGACGTATAGAGACAAACGTTACGAGATAACAGTGTAACTATCATCATCTCGCTATCTTTTTCTAATTCTGTTATATTACCTCTTGAAATCATATAAAACAAACTAGTTTAATTTACAGACTATATGATCCATTTTGTTGTATATTTTCTCTTCTTTTCTACAGATTTATCCCATTTTGTTGCGCAAACATTGGGTATGTGACATTATGACATACACCTAAAACAACTGTAAATGTAGTGGTCTTCCTTTTATACCCGATCTTCCGGATATTTGTAAAAAAATATTTTTTTTACATATTTAAAAACTTTACCAATACTTTATACAAAAACCACATATGTAGATAATGCTACTGTATATTTTAATTAATTGTTGCATGTTTTGCAAGTACTTTACCTAATATTTGATCGGTAACTTTAAAAAAGTCTAGGAAAAGTGGAAAAGTAGCAAATAAATTATTAATATGATTGGTTTAATCGAATTAATTTCGAGCAACTGCTCTCCTAAGTGCATTCCTCTTATATATGATTCCACTACTAATTGGAACGTACCCAATGGGATATATACACTAAGTTTTTCAAGTAAATGAATGCATACTCTTGAACCTATTATTAACTATTGCCTCGCGCGTAACGCGGGTGTCCGAATCTAGTTTCTTAAAGAAAAAAAAGCACTCATATCTTCCAGAAGAAAGTAAAGAATAGATTAACATCATTATGATCTTGTTTCGCTCGCACATTGCATTGATATTTCATGATAATTTATTTATTTACTTTACTCACACTATGTAAAAGCTTCCGGGTTAGAATCGAAAGAGCAGTTGAGAGTTGAGCGCACACGATGAACACAAATATTATAACTTGAATTAGACTGTGAAAAGATTTAGGTGAGAATAATTATTATTGTGCGAATATGCGAATAAATACATATTTAGGTCATTGATATGCATTTTCTTCAGTAATGACATGCACATTTAGGTCATTGACATGCACTCTGTCAGATTTGCATGTCATTGATAATTTGTCATTGACATGCACTTTCGGGGTGTGTGCATGTACTTTTCACATATTATCAATGACATGCAAATCTGACAGAGTGCATGTCAATGGTCTAAATGTGCATATTATTACTGAAGAAAGTGCATGTCAATAGCCTAAATGTACATTTATTCGCATATTCTCACAATAATAATTATTCTCACTTCATCCGGATTTCTTAGAGTGTATATATTCTAATGATATATATAATATTACAACACATACATACCAACTTTCCATATACATTATATAATTAAAGAATACACTATAATACAGTTATCATACTTGTCAATAATTCCAAAACTTTCGTCAAGATGAAATTTAATCTTAAGGTTTAAAAATCGATCTTGTATGTTATTTATTTGTTTTCTATGACTAAATTATATAAGTTGGTGAATGGTGACGAACATTTTGTGTTGGATACAAAATGATTATTTGTAAAACAACACGCGATTTGTTTTCATTCTTAATTGTGATGAAGAATGATCTGTAGCTCTATACTATACTTAAATACTCATACGGCCCACAGGCCACGGATAAAGATTAAAGAGCATGCATGTGCTATACATCTCACAAAAACACATGAAATGAAGGGTCATTAATTTAAACAAAACCCCCCCTTAATCAATCCTTAATAGTTCAAAAGTACACCTTATTCTACAAATTGTAGAACCCTACGTACGTACGTATCTAGGTACGTAAGGCAGCGTAAACCTAAATAATAAATCAACGCATGTCATAGCACACAAACACATGAAAGCATATTTAATTACAATCAGTTAATCATTCAAAATCCCCATTATTTTACTAATTAATGTCTAAACAAAACCCCATCTTACAGATTTGGCAAAACAACCTGATCTTAATATAGCTGAGAATGCAACACACTCCCTGCCGTCTTAACTTAATTGCTCATTACGTAGCTCATTTTTTTACTTTCACTTCCTCTGTCATTATTTTCAGTTGGCTTTTTAAACTGTCCGATCCAGTCTTTATCTTGTTAATTTTGAGAATAACCTTCTCTCGATTTGACCTACACTCTCAAAATCCAGATAAGCTAGTTTATGTGAATCGTTTTGAACATTCGAAAGGATTCACACCTAATTATTAATCCTCGATCTCTCTATATATACCAAAGCCACGTACAAAAAAGGCCAAAATTTGGTGATAATAGGCCTCCGTCTAGGCCGGTGGGTTAAGAATTTAAGATAACAGATTCGTACAAATAGTCATAAATACGTAGGTGTACGTATCATCACGTAATAATTTATTAAGAGAATCTATTTACATTTGCTTAACTTAGGACGCAAAAGTTGACTGATCGATATGAATATGTGCATGCATGGCTTCTTAATTTCAAATCTACGTACAACTTACTCGTCACCATCTCATCTCCAGCTAAATTCTAGCTAGTATCTAATGATTCATCAATAAATGTGCATTTTAATCTCTTACAAATAATGTCAACTCAAGCTAGTTTCATTGTGATTTATTCCTAGATGCGTTCTCCGAAATGTTTTCATGCACAGACAAATTAATGATTCTAAAATACACATGTTAATTATGCCCCTGTAAATTCTTCTATATATTCACGTCTGAAACTTTATTCTGATCATCCGAATCAATCCATAACATGTTTAGCATATATTCACAAAATGTGTTGATCAAAGATGCAAAGTACACTATGTGTTTGATCACCACACACTACCTAACTCATCAAAATTAAGAAAGAGAAAAGGACCGATATAGTTCCAAAAATTAAAAGATACGTAGTACATTACAAAACTTTTTTTATTATCATACAATAAGTGACAACTTAATCGATCAACACGGGTTATTGCCTCACTAATACACCAACCAAGATAACATGTTCGTGTAGTGGTGTAAGCCTTTATTTACAAGTACATTTTGGTAACCCTGCACAATAGAAAGTAAAAAAAAGGTGACAAAATGATTCTAACTTTCATTTTATTTCTAATTTTTATATCAACCAAAGTTTAAATTTAAATATATACTATAAATGGTATAAAAGATTTTTTCCGTTTCACTTTTAGTCATTTGATAAATAATGACACTATATATACAAATAAAGATAATTTGATATGCTCGAATATGAAGAAATCTCGATTAGATATCATTGAATTAAGCAAAATTTCAATAGAAAAACATCTAAACCACTTTTAATTAACATATGAATTAGAATAAACTAGCATGTACGTGTTCGATGCCCGATGCCATGCCATGCATAGGACGACATGTGGAAGATGAGGTGACATAAATCAAAGGCTGACACATAGACAAATTAAACATAAGGATGATATGTGGTAAAACAACATTCTGTTTTAGTGTATATATATATATATATAGATAGATAGATATCGATTTGGTGTTAAGTCGATCTCTCTCACATCGGAAGTGGAGAAGATGAAACTTTATAAACTTATGTGCTAGGCCCAACTGCACATGCGTACACACGCTTGTTCGCATGATCTCAGTCCGTCAGACTGTCACTGTCACAGACCTACTGTGAATCCCCTAACTTATATATATACTATACCATCAAGCTCTCAACTTTCGATATTGAAGAGACGTACTTGACTCGCATATACTCACACCATCTATGCATGGTTTTAATGGGGTCTCATAAAACACAGAACCGAATATAAAGTGACATTGATCGTTCAAATCGAGCAAAGCCAAAAACTTATAAGACAAATAAATCATGTGAACATATTAGCACCATCATCATCACCAACATATGTAACCATCATTACTTGGCCTCCAGTTGTAATCGTCCCTACCACCACCAACACCAACACCATGATCGGCTCTTAGCTAATTCTAGCTCAAGATGTGGCTATACATTTTGGCTTTATAGTAATCCAATCAAGTGGCCAATTTTGACAAGGTAAAGCTAAATATTTAACTTATTAACCCTAAATAGCCTTTCAATTTCAGCCCTTCAAAGAGTCAAAGGATTTCATTTCATATTTGAATAATTTAAGATCTAGTAGTGCTCTTTTATGACGATGAAATGCAATTGCTCCTATATCTGCCTTTTTCCCATATGAAATGCGACTTATCACCACATACTCGTAACTGTACAAATAGTTATTTGTTAAATTTACATTAATTTATGCTATAAGTTTGATTTGGCCATGTAAGCAATCCACTTTGAAACTACTCGATCAATCAAAAAGACTGTTTTTTATAATATACTCCGTAATAATTAATTTGCCAAGTATCCATGTCTTTGTAATTAAGGGTGACGGGGAGATTTAGGTATGAGATATTATAATACATATTGGTTGTCGAATCAGCAAATTTTCGCATGCTAGCTGGGGTATACGTTTAGTTATCACTATCATTTATTAGGTCATGAATATAGTTCCTAAATAATCCCATGTTTTAGGATGGATGATGCTCAAGATCGGACACGAACGACCGAGATTAATGCACACAGATTATGATTTATGCAAACATTTTGGTGAATGATGCACATAATATGTATAAATAAAGTCTTCTACATTTCAAGGATCGATATGTTACAAACTTTGGAGTTTAGGGTTTACAAATTTTGGGTTTAGGGTGTAAAAAATATATTTATGGGATGTATCTTGTATGGTATATATATATAGAGAAGAGAACAAGGTGTGTGTATCGCAAATTGTGTGAATTATCAAAATTGTATATATGTGTCAAAACTTGTGTACATCCTTCCAAGTCTATTAAATACTTAAATATAATACTCTAATAAAAATATTTGTGTGCACTTTTAAGGCTATATTCTTAATTTTTATCAATATAATAAATTAATTTTTCACTCAAAAAATACAATAATTTAAATAATATAGGAACAAAATCTGATATGAATATGCTTAACATACAAACGTGTGATACATACACATCAATTTATATTTACATTCATATTCCTTTATGTCCACATACACATCATTCTGTGTTAAGTACATGTACGCAGTGGCGGAGCTAGGGGGTGCTTGAAGGTCTTTGCCGCCTGGAACGTCAACATTACCTTTGATTTTAGAGAAATCACCATTTAAGCACCTCCAATATGCATGCTAGGGCTGGCTATTTGTTGGGGAAGAAGGGTTTAAAATGAACAATATATCTTATTAATTTCAAAACAGCTTCAATTGCAGAATGTTACTAGCCCATTTTCTTCTTTATTTTGTATGTTATGAAGCCCATTAAAGCCCATCATTTAAAGTCACTGTCGCACATACGAGGGCTCAAGGCCACTAAATTCAAGTTCTGACCTACTCCAATTTGATTTTTTAATATAGAAAATTTTAGTTTAACAAGTTTTCCTTTTTAGATTGTAACTTTATATTCTTCTACATAGAGAAAATAAAACTTATCTTATTATAATTTTTCAAGTTTATATATTCAATAAAATATATTAATAACATGTGGACGATCCATTCGTAGTGTACGCATACGTCAATGTAAATAGATATACATGTGGACGATCCATTCGTACTAGGTACGTATATTAATAACAATTCTCATGAGTCGATGATTAGGGCATGCAATGTGTGTACGATCCATGCATTTTGTGCCTTCATCATTTTGCAGCTCACAAACGACTCCTTTATTACTCGATTCATATTGTCCAAGCTTGGTCTCAGAAGTAAGATCTTTTGTTTTGGAACAACTTCACTTAGTGGAAAAAACCGAATTGTCAAGCGTATATATTTGACATTTATTCCCAGATTTTAATATCGGATAGATTTTAATATTTTAACACATACCTTTGATGCTAGACATATCCTTTTCAATTCATTGTTAAAACATTTTTTAATTAAATTTATATTTTAATTTTGTAGCTTTTAACTTAATGGAAAAAATCTCTTTAGGTCAAGTTGGATTACCTTTCATAATTAGGAGGAAGGTGGTCATATATCTATGTAGACATATGATACGGCTTTTACGTTTGTGGATGAAATTGGAGGCGCTAGCTACCACGCAATTTGACTATTTAATTAATCAGTTTATGCGTTAATTTTTTAGTTAAAGTAAATCATTTTAATAGCCTGACATAAGTACAAGTCATTATATAGATAAACCCTCAACTAGATTTGACGTCTAATGTTGGAACTATTCGGGTTTCATCCAAGTGGAAGATCCGCTAAAGATCGAGTCAATTTTGGGTCTTTTATTTTACTTTCTCTTTCTCTGTCCCTTAATGTTTGCAACATTTCATTTTCTGGCGTCTTAAAATGTTTGTAACATTTCTTTTTTATCCATTAATTTTTCCCCATAATATCCTTACTTTATTTATTTTATTCATATTCTAACAACACTTTATCAATCAAATCAACCATCTATATCATTTTTTCTATCTAATTTCCACCATTAATATCTTTACTCAATATTTTATTCTTCTTTTAACACTTTATCAATCAAATCAACCATCTACTCAACTTTCTTTTTCTTCTTTTCTCCACTCATCTCACTTTTCTTAAATATCGTTTCATTCCCTTAATGTTGCAAACATTAAGGGACGGAGGGAGTAATACCATCTCAGTTTTATACAGCTGTAAATTTGTACTCCCTCCGTCCTTTTTGTTTGTCCACAAGTACGATTTTTGCGAAAATTAAAGAATTGTAGGAATATGATGATTATAGGAGGGAGAAAAGTATAAAGTGAATGGTTAGAGAAGAGAGATAGAGGGAAATAGTAGATAAGATTGAAATTTGAGAGAGAAAAAAAGTGAAAAGATGGTAATTATAGGTTGATAGTAGGGATAAAATAGATAGAATAAAGTAACATAAATGAAATAGTGGACAAACAAAAGAGAACGACCGAAAAAAAAAAATGGACAAATAAATAGGGATATAGAGTGAGTGAGTATAGACTATTGGATTTTAGAGTAGTTTTTATTTGTAAGAGATATTGGTGATTATAATTAACAAAGATTTATTTATATTACTGCTATCTTACATAGGTGTTGTGTCTTTTGTGAGGAGGTAATCAACATTGATTATGATCACGTGTCGGTTAAATAGTCTAAAAATACTATTGTATGGGGCTTTTTATCCGATACAATTAAATATTGATCTATTAGTATTCGACGAATGAATTATTGATAACATTTTTAAATCACCATTTGAGAACAAAATACTATCGTTGAGTAACGATAGAAAATTAAAATCAAGTAAAGACAATACTCCGTAGTTGTTATCATCGAAGTAATTATTGATTTCTCACGAATAGGTTTCACAACAATTGCAGTCGTTATTGAGAAGCTCGTTGTGTTTGAGAATGATGAGATTGACTAGACACTGACAGAATAAATAGATTGGAGGTGAAAAACATTTACAGTTACTACCAACAATCGCGAATATGTAGGAGTATAAGCACCTAAAAATGCTCTCCATGAATGAAACTGCCGTTCTTGAACCTATTCTTACTTCATTTTGACCAATTTTAGTCGTCAACTAGCGTGTGTTTATCATGTACGGTAGTAACATTTACAGTTACTACCAACAATCTTTCTTTTTGTTATATAACCTACGATATCTTTTTTATTTTTTACTTATTTCATTCAAAGATATATATCAAAATATAAAGTTGGGTGACATTGAGAATGACATGGTGGATGATGTAGCATAACTTAGAGGTCGACACATAGGCGAATTGAATATAAGGACGACATGTGGTAAAACAACGTTATGTTTTAATATATTTATTTAATAGACCCTTTTTAGGGTAAATAACAGTTCTTCAATAAGAATTTGTGTTTTCTTACCTTAAAAAATTTATGATATGGCCAGCATTTTCGTATAACATAAATGAATGGACGACACTTTTGAGGTGAAGAGAGGTGCCCTCCTTGCGATAAATAACCCTTTTAATATATAGATTTGTGTTTTTTACCTTATAAAATTTATAATGTGTTAATTGACCCTTAAACACATGATAACACTTGGTATTTGGAGACGGTTTCACTTATGCCAGATATTATCATTAAATTGTAACAGAATATTGTCATCAATGATGATAGAAAGTTGTCGTTAAGTGATGATAAAAAATTGTCATTACCAAGCGTTAAAATATACAAACTCTTAAATTTAGGGTTAGAAACTATAAAAGTTGTCCAGAACGGGTTAATGGACCCAGAAATTTCAGAGAGGTGTGGGACAAATAAATCTAGTTTTCGTGTATGGGCTGGTAATGTGGGAATTGGGCTTTTAAAAAGAGGCTAGCTTCAGGCCCATTAATCTTCCAGCCCAATTGGAAAATACTCCATCATTAGCTTCTGATTTGACTGTAGTTCTTCTTGTAGCTTTTTCTTTCCTGCAATCCTGCAGAAGTAGACCTCTGCCTCAAACCTGTCACTCTTCTCAGCTTCTTTGCACGCCATCTCCCTTCCCAAATTGAGTATCCTTCGGTTATTCATCTCCCTTTTTGCATATAAAACCACAACCCCGGAGAAAGATGGATAAGTTGCAGAAAGCTCGAAAACGAGATGGCAATGGCGGAACCTTCCCTCACTCCAAACAAAGACGCCGATTCCGATTCCGATTCCGTGGCGGAGGAAAAACCCATTAATTTCTTGCTAGATATCGCCTTTAGTACAGCCGTCGCCGCTTTTGTTGGTTCCATCTGTGGCTATGGTTAGTGTTTCTTCCTTGGTTAGATTTTCCATTTTTTGGGGGGTTAAATCTCAGTTGATTTGTGTTTGCTTCAGGCAAAGGCTTGTTTGAGAAAAAGGGGTTTAAGGGTGCAGCTGCATCTGCCAAGGTAATTATAGTCTTCATCGGCCTTGTTTTTGCATTACTGGCTGTGTTTATTTCTGAATATTGAATCTGTTTCTTCTGCAGGAGACAGCAATTGATTCTGGTGTTGACCACTTTGTGTTTTGCTTGTTGAATCGGCTGAGAGGAAAAGAGGATGGTATCACATCTTTGTCCATTTCTTTTTGAAAATTATTTGTGACTGAAGAATCTGATGTTATCCGACTCTTTTCTTTCTCTTGTTTAAGCTATAAATGCTGGAGTTGCTGGATGTTGTTCTGGTCTTGCTCTAGGGTTTCCAGGTATGTTATCATGAATAAATTTCATTTGCTGTCAACAATTGTGCACTGGATTGCTCTTGTGCAAGAAACCCTATAAAACTGGACTGACTGATCTTTTTTTAATACAGGAACACCAGAGGCCATGCTGCAGAAATGTCTAATTTCTGGTGTAGCCTCCTTTGCTGCCCAAGGTCTGATCGAGAAACAGCCAGTTGAGGATACAATCTCCTCGTTGGCCTACCCTCTTCCTGCTGAAGTTGAGGATTCTTTCGCCTCGTTTCGCCTGTCCTTGGAAAAGCAGGGGAAGCTTCGTTCCAAGAAGTGAACATGTCTGTTCTTGCCAATGCAGATTAAGGCACATATTTTGGTCATTTTGAATCCAACCTACTGACAATGATGTTCTTAGTTAGTTTATGATGTTGCCAATGGTGGTTAAGGCTCATATTTTGATAGCTTTGCATTAAGAATCCAACCTACTGACAATGCTATTCCAAGTTAGTTTATGCTCTTGCTTATATAGATTATGGCTTATATTTGATCAGTAGTTCCAGTTAGAATCCAACCCCCTGACAAAAAAGTTGTTCTCAGTTAAGTTTATGGCTACAATGCAGATTCAGGCTTATATTTTGCTGTTTGGATCTTATTAAGCCATGTTGCAGAAGTGTTAACTGGTTAATGTTTCTTTTCTTGTTGTTGCACCAGTTATGCACAAAAGTTATGTTGCCCCCCTTCCAATTTGAAATTTTTATCCATTTGAGTTGTTCATCTTGGCTTATGCATGTGTCTTTATCAAGTCTAATTAATAAGCACATAAATAATGACATCAGCCGGCCACTTACTATAATGGGTCAAAATACCATTTTCATAATGAATTTTGGATGATCCCATTTGACATAACAAGTTGGATGCTGCTAGAGAGATTCGATTATGACAACTTGCTCCTCTTGTTGCTCATACACACCCTTCAAAATGCAAATTGACATTTGTAAATGTGTAAAAGGATTTTTTAACTTTCATTAATCACAATGGGATATATATACATAGGATTGTCTTGGAGAATAAGCTAAATATAATCTCTATCCTAAAATACAAGATATTGACAGAGAGGATATTTTCTATCCTAATACCCCCGCAAGCTTATGGAGGCAGAGCGACATGAAGCTTGGACCGAAGAGTAATAAAGCGAGTTGTGCCAACAGCCTTGGTAAAAATATCAGCAACTTTATCAAGGGATCTGACATGACGAACAATCAAAGAGCCATCTGCAACTTGCTCTCGTACAAAATGGTAGTCAATGCGGATGTGCTTAGATCGTTGATGAAAGACACGATTGGCAGTCATGTATGTGGCACTCAGATTATCACATAGAAGGATAGGCGGAGGAGATAGAGGAGCTTGTAATTCCTGGAGAAGTTGTTGAAGCCATATGAGTTCTGTGGATGTAAAGGCAATGGCACGGTATTCTGCTTCGGTGCTGGACTTTGCAACAACAGTTTGCTTCTTGGAGGACCAACTTATTAGGTTACCACCATAGTAGATGGCAAAGCCATGTTGAGATCTTGAATCATCATCATCAGTGGAGTACCCTGCATCACAAAAGGCAACAAGACGATGGTTCGTACATGGGCGTAATGTGAGACCCGAATCAATAGAGCCTTTCAGATAGCGGAGTATACGCTTCACGGCAGCCCAGTGTTCAACCGTAGGTCTATGCATGAACTGACACACTCGATTGACAGCATATGAGATTTCTGGGCGGGTGATAGTAACATACTGAAGAGCACCCACAAGGTTGCGATAGAGGTAAGGATCATCGATGGGGTCTCCTTTCTGTTCCAAACGAGAACCAGGTACAACTGGAGATGCAATGGGTTTAGCATCTGTCATACGACTACGGTGCAAAAGATCTCGAATGTATTTCTTCTGAGATAGAACAATGCTGGCCTTATGTCAAATGAGCTCGATGCCGAGAAAGTAGTGCAACGGTCCCAAGTCTCGTAATGAGAATGTGGCATTGAGCAAATTGATAAAGTGAGATATAGCAGCAGAGCAGGAGCCTGTGATAATCAGATCATCCACATAGATAAGGATGTAAAGAACCAACTTGCCTGAGCGACGAATAAAGAGGGTGGTGTCAGATATGCAAGCAGTGAAGCCATGAGTGAGAAGAAACTGACGAAGCTTGGTGAACCAGGCACGTGGAGCTTGTTTAAGGCCATACAAGGCCTTTTTCATGAGACAGACATGAGTGGGCTGAGATCTGTCAAGGAATCCAGGAGGTTGCATCATATAGACTTTTTTCGTAAGATCACCATTCAGAAACGCATTGTTGATGTCAACTTGATGTAGAGGCCAATGAAGAGTAAGAGCAATTGTGAGAACAATATGATTGCTTGCAGGCTTTACCACTGGACTAAATGTGTCAACGTAGTTAACACCCTCCTGTTGATTGAATCCCTTAGCAACTAATCGAGCTTTGTAGCGCTCAATTGCTCCATTTGCCTTTCGCTTGATCCGGTAGACCCACTTACAACCAACAATGTTAGCATTACAGGGAGGCGGGACAAGTGTCCACGTTCCATTACGCAATAGAGCATCATATTCTACCTGCATTGCATTTTTCCATTCGGGTAATTTGGATGCATGAGAGAAGGTTTTGGGTTCGTCATAAAGATCAGGGACAGAGGGCAATGGATGCTTTGTGGAGCTGTAAGTTTTTGGTTTGAGATGGTTTGTTTTGGAACGAGTGACCATGGTATGGTTGTTATTATCAACTGCACGAAAATAAGAAGGGAAAAAAGTGACAGTAGTGGAGGAGTTACTTGGGTCTGCTGTGTTGGAGCAGCACGAGAACGCCCCAAGGAAGACGTTGAGAGTGGTACGGACGAGCTGGTGTTTTGTGGTTGAGTAGGTTCTGCTAATGTCTCCGCGGGGGCGGATGGTACAGACGCAGGCGCGGATTGGGTAGCAGCGAGAGAGGGCTCAGGTGGTGTTTTCGCGGGCGCGGACTGCGAAGCCGCGGGCGCGGACTGCGAAGCCGCGGGCGCGGACTGCGAAGCCGCGGGCGCGGACTGCGAAGCCGCGGGCGCGGACTGCGAAGCCGCGGGCGCGGACTGCGAAGCCGCGGGCGCGGACTGCGAAGCCGCGGGCGCGGACTGCGAAGCCGCGGGCGCGGACTGCGAAGCCGCGGGCGCGGACTGCGAAGCCGCGGGCGCGGACTGCGAAGCCGCGGGCGCGGACTGCGAAGCCGCGGGCGCGGACTGCGAAGCCGCGGGCGCGGACTGCGAAGCCGCGGGCGCGGACTGCGAAGCCGCGGGCGCGGACTGCGAAGCCGCGGGCGCGGACTGCGAAGCCGCGGGCGCGGACTGCGAAGCCGCGGGCGCGGACTGCGAAGCCGCGGGCGCGGACTGCGAAGCCGCGGGCGCGGACTGCGAAGCCGCGGGCGCGGACTGCGAAGCCGCGGGCGCGGACTGCGAAGCCGCGGGCGCGGACTGCGAAGCCGCGGGCGCGGACTGCGAAGCCGCGGGCGCGGACTGCGAAGCCGCGGGCGCGGACTGCGAAGCCGCGGGCGCGGACTGCGAAGCCGCGGGCGCGGACTGCGAAGCCGCGGGCGCGGACTGCGAAGCCGCGGGCGCGGACTGCGAAGCCGCGGGCGCGGTTTCAGTTCTGCTGGCATTTTGGTGTGTGGTTTCTTCGTGGAGCTGAGTGATGTGAGGCGAAGAGGCAAGTTGAAGTAGGGAAAGTGGTATGGAAGGAGAGTGTGGGGGAGTTGGGGGAGATGAAGGAAGACAATGTTCGGGGTAGGGGTGGGTAGACTCATCAAATATGACATGGCGAGCGACATAGATACGGTTTGTTGGGACGTGGAGACACAAGTATCCTTTGTGCTGAGAACTGTAACCCACGAACACACAGGGAGATGACTTGAACTCAAGTTTGTTGGATGTGTATGGACAAAGGAAGGGATAGCAAAGACACCCAAAGTTCTTGAGAAAGGTATAGTGTGGTGTTTTGTGATAGAGAGACTTAAATGGTGATTTGTAGGCAAGAGAGGCTGACAGTGTGCGGTTGTGAAGGTAAACTGATGTGTGAAACCCATGTTCCCAAAAGCTGGAAGGAAGACGTGCCCGAGAGAGCAAGGAGAGACCCTTTTCAACGATAGTTCTGTGACGACGCTCAGCAAACCCATTTTGAGATTGTGTATGTGGGCAAGAGACACGATGGTTAATTCCTTGTGATTGTAGATAGGAGGAAAGAGTCCTGTACTCACCCCCCCACCCCCCCAATCAGATTGAAAGTGTTTGATTTTGACATTGAATTGTGTTTCAACCATCTTTTGGAAGAGTTGGAAGTGATGAAGTACCTGAGACTTTTGAGAGAGAAAGTATATCCACACAAATTTAGTGCAATCATCCACAAAGATTATGAAATACCGATTGCCATTAAAAGAAGTAACAGGCGCAGGGCCCAAAACATCCGAATAAACTAATTCAAAAGGGACACGACTCGGTTCATGGGTACTAGGGAGATGAAGTCGATGACTCTTCCCAAGTTGACATGACTCACAGACACTTTTCAGATTATTCAAAGACACGGGTAATTGAAAACGAGAAATAAGACGCTTAAGGGAGGACTCGTGGGGATGAACAAGACGCTCATGCCAAGTTTGAAGTTCAGTTTTGGCACCAAGGAAGACGCAGGACAAAGCAGCTGATTTTGAGGGTGGTGGTTGATGGAGGCGGTAGAGACCATTCTCAACGGTTCCTGTGAGGAGCGTCCGACCCTGCAGATCCTTCACAAAGCAATGAGTGGGAAAGAAAACCATGTAAGTGTTATTATCAGAAGTGATTTGAGAGACACTGATCAGATTTTTTCTAATTTCAGGAACAAACAAGATATTATGCAGTTGAATAGGCTTATGCAAAGAAGGCAAAGTTGATGAACCTAAATGCGTAATAGGAAGTGTCATACCGTTGCCAACCTGCAAGCCGTCATTACCAGTATAATAATACTGAATATTGAGGTTGTTGAAGTCATCCGTCACATGGTTTGTCGCTCCGGAATCAAAGAACCAAGCGGGATCAGTGAGGCTGAAGGATTTGGAGGAGCTGAAGCAATGTAGGCCTGACGTGGACTTGGTTGCTGTTGTGACTGTCTTTGTCTGTTGTCACGATGATTACCATCACGAGGAGGTCGCTGCTTTGTTGCTGGAAATTCGGTGGTGTTGTGACGCTGCCAACAGTTGATCGCCTCATGTCCGATTTTCTTGCAGATTTGGCACTGCAATTTTGGCTAGGAAGAGGAATCAGATGATTGTGACGAAGAGTTGTGTGAGTTGCGGTAGGCAACATTAGCATAGAATGTCGAAGATGACTGTGAAAGAGAGCCAGTTTGCTCCTGAATACGAGCTTCTTCATCGAGGAGGATACCCAAGAGTTGATGCGAGGAAATCGAACCCATTCGCATATTGAATGCAGTACGAAAACCTGAGTAGGAGGCGTCAAGACCATGAAGGACACACTCAACGAACTCTTCATCAGACACAAGGTGAGAGCATTCAGCAAGGGAATCAGAGAAAGATCTTTTCTTCTCTACATACTCAAGAATGGACAGCGACCCCTTTGGAAAGGTATGAAGCTGGTGCTTGAGATGCATAAGATTTGCGCGAGTTTGCGCATGAAACATCTGCTCAAGGATTAGCCATGCTTCAGATGTGGTGGAAGCACGGATAATATGAGCGAGCAGAGCAGGAGACAACGTAGATTGAATCCAAAGTAGGACCAGGCAATCCTTCTTCTTCCATGGTCCATAGGCAGGATTAACTTCAGCAGTTGCCAGGGGGTTTGCTGGATCAGGAATCAACGGCAAAAATGGAGCCGGAGCAAGTCCAGGGGTGATCAATTCTTCAAGATCGTAGGCTGTTAGGGAAGCTTTGATGGAATGACGCCATAGAGAGTAATTCTGACGGTCAAGACGAAATTGTAGGTTAGGGAGTTTGAGGGTTTGAGGTTTGTCTGAGGTTGCAGCAGCCAGAATTTCAGAGGAATTTCCAGGTGAGAGGGATTCGTTAATGGTGACCATGATGAGAGAAAAGGAGGCGGAAGCTGGAGAGGGTTAGGGTTAGGGATCGGTTAGGCTGATACCATGTAAATGTGTAAAAGGATTTCTTAACTTTTCATTAATCACAATGGGATATATATACATAGGACTGTCTTGGAGAATAAGCTAGATATAATCTCTATCCTAAAATACAAGATATTAACAGAGAGGATATTTTCTATCCTAATAACATTTGACAATTGCAAATACTGACATGCCACTTGATCAAACTTGTAGTTTTAATATAACAAAAAGAAATTTACTCGTTTTAGAGCATGAATTTCCTGTTTAGAAATTTTATAAATTTATTGCAAAATAAATAAATATAAAATATGTAATCTTGTTAAAAGAAAAAAATAAATTGAGAGAGTCCTCTACAAATAAGAGTATAGACAAGGCCAAAATGAAAATTTTGTCTGTATGACTGGGGAGGGCTAAGCCCACCCGATTTAAATGGGCGGGGATTCTTGTCTGATCCCGCCCGGAAGACTGGGCATGGTAGCCCGCAGGGCGACCCGATAAAAATTTATATATTTAATAAACTAACGTCATATTACCAGCAAAGTCGAGCATCAATATTTAATAACTTATAAATTAAGCATGGAGTAAGTAAATCTCGGTAAAAATTCAGAACTAACATACCTGACATAGTAATTGAGGGTTGTCGTGAGAATTTGCAGCAACACCGACGTTGTAGAGATTGTATAATGAGGCGTACAATTAAGAAGTTAATTAGGATGTGTGTTTTAGCCTTAATTTTAGGGTTGATTTTAAATTAAATTATTGTTTAACTAATATTTATAAATTTATATATTCATTATTGTTTTACAAGGTATTGGGTAGAGTATAGCAACTCTTCTGGGCTTTTATGAGTGTCCGTACTCTGCCCATATTTTACTAGGGTAGGGCCGGCCCGACCCGGAAGGGCCGATGTTAACGTCCAAGCCCGTTTATTTGAACGGTCGGTCGAACGGGCCGAACGGGTCAACCCTTACTTCTACAGGTCTAAAACCTATACATATATATTAAAGGAAAACTATTTGAAGCTCTTCCCTTAATTCTCGCTTAATTTATGTGTCATTTTGTTGTTAATCCTATAAAAATAATATTCTCAATAAATAGTAGTTTGTTAACTAGTAGGCTCTAAATTTAATCTCAAACATTGTAATTATAAGTCTAATATATTGTAATGTATTATTTCATGGTTTTTATACTAAGACATGTTTACATCGCATGTTTTTTTTTTGAAACTTATGTCCAAATATTACAATATAAAGAAATCACTTTGAACTTTAGTCGAAAAAAATTGATACAAGTGAAATTAAAAAATTTATAATATCATAGATTCTCGCTTATAAATTATATTATATAGAAACACTAATAGTTAATTGCACATTATGCCGGGACTATACTAGTAAACTTTAAAAGCGAATATGAGAATGACGAACATTTATTTAGTAATAAATTAATAAACATTTACTGCTAATTTGATGAATATTCATTGACAAACTCAAAAAACATACAAAAATTGAAGAAGAACAACGACACTACATTTAAATATTTTATTTTAAGACATAAATTTGAAATTTCATTCAAATAAATCGTTCACACATAAATATACGGGTTGCAACCGGGCAGCACCCTTTTTGCGCCCGGCAGCACCCTCTCGTTCGGAACCCCATTCCGAACGAGGGGAAAAATTATTTTTTTAAAAAAAATTTGTTTCTCGTTCGGAACCGGTTCGCAATTTTTTTTTTTTATTATGACGTCACTCCTCGTTCGGAATGGGGTTCCGAACGAGGATTAAATTTTTTTTTTAATGACGTCAGCATCTCGTTCGGAACCCCATTCCGAACGAGGTATGACGTCATTTTTTTTTAAATATGCCGTCATATCTCGTTCGGAATGGGGTTCCGAACGAGATTATCCGGATATTTATGACGTGTCGTTATCTCGTTCGGAACCCCATTCCAAACGAGATTCGGCAAATTTTTTTGAAAATGCGAACAGCTATATTTTGACGGAGTCTATAAAATCGGAGTTGTATGACCAAATTATCAAACCCAATCGGAAGAAACACAAAAAATGACGTCTGAAAGCGATTCAACTAATTCTTCAAGGGCAGGTAGTTGGAAAGAAGGACGGGAGTGTTCTTCTAGTGAGACGTCGGTGGAGGAGGAGGTTGATTTGTCTGCGCCGGTAGATGATACATATTTCCAAGTAAGTATCTGTAAACCTTTTTTTTATAGCGTTTCATTATAATTTATTTTATTGGTATAGTAGTATTGAAATTTGAGTAATTTTAAATAGGGATACTGTAGTGATGAGGAATATTTAAAAATCGACTATAGTGCCCATTTTACGACTAGTGAGAGATTTCCTACTATGGATCTTCTGAGAGAGTGGGTTAGAAAGGTCGGTTATGAGTTTTGTATGGTTATCACCACGAAATCATCAATGGCCAACAAGAGGATATTTCTGCACTGTGAGCAATCCGGTAGTTATAGAAAGCATGGAAAGAACATTAATCTTGAAGGAGATGTAGCAGAACCATCGTCGCAGCGTAGCAACCTTAGTAGGTTAAGGAAGTACAATTGTCCTTTTATGTTAAGAGGATATTATCGACGAGCAACTCTTGTTGAGCCGCCTGGGTGGATACTAAAAGTTGAGAAGGCATGTCACAACCACTGTCTTTCCAGCAGCTTGATTGGCCATGCATTTGCTTCGAGGATGACGGGAGAGCAGAGACGAAAAATAATGATTGCATCAGCGGCCGGGGCAATGCCGAAGGTTATTTATACACAGCTGCTTCAGCAAAATCCGACTTCCACAATATCAAGAAGGCAAGTGTACACTGTGAGGGAAAAGGAGAGGAAGAAAGCATTGGCAAATCTAACCGTGACCCAGTGGTCATTAGATTTCCTCCATCATAGAGCTTATCGTAAAGACATTTACCACGAGACGAATCCGGAGACGGGGGAGAAAAAGTTGGCAGCGTTTTTCATATCTCATCCGGATTGTCAACATTTGTTGAGAATGTTCCCTCGGGTGGTGATCATGGACGCGACGTACAAGACTAATAGGTACACTAAAATTCATTATTATGAATTCAAATACCGTTATAGAATTATAATTATTAATATACCCTCGTTGATAGGTATGGTTGGCCGTTACTCCAGTTTGTTGGATTCAATTGCACCAACTATACATATTGTATTGCGCTAGCGTTCATCTGTTGTGAGACAGCCCCATACTATGCATGGGCATTGAAACGGGTCAAGTATTTGTTTCGTGCACTCGAAGGACCGGATTGCATCATGTCTGATCGAGAGCTGGCAACAATTAAGGCGGTTGACCATGTATTTCCTAGTGTGCGTCATATGCTTTGCCATGTCCACGTTGATCGGAATGTTAAGGCATTTGCTAAATTGAACAACCTGGACGAAAAAAGTGCATCTGCTAGCGTTCGACGGGTGATGCGGTCTCACACAGAGAAGCAGTATGAGGAGAGACTTGATCACTTCCGGAAAACATGGAGGAATGGTCATCTTGTACAATATGCTGAGAGCACATGGTTTACTCCCCATAAAGAAAAACTTATAGCTGCGTATTGCGATGATATACGCCATTTTAGCACAAGAACGTCTAACAGGTAAGATATTTGAATTTGTTTTTAACGAGAATGATCATGACATTCGGTTGGCTAAAATGTTTCACATGTACAATGTTGTTTTCAGGGTTGAAGGTCAACACTCGATGTTGAAGCATATGTTTGATTCAGCTGTTGGAGGGTTCGACACTTTAGTGCAACACATTGACAATATATTTGTCGATCAGCACCGTCGAATACGGGCCGAGATGGAAATGTCCAACCATACTAGCCCGAAGGAGATACAAGACGGGCCTCGGTGGATCAAGACTATTTTCATGCGCATATTGAGGAAGTGCTCCGACAAGTGTTTGAGAATGCTACTGAAAGAAGTCCTTAAGGCAAAGGACGGAAAGATATGTGGCCCATGTGAGGATCCTTGGTGGGAATCAACACTCGGATTGCCTTGCCCACACAGGATTAAGGTGTTTGTAGAAGAAGGAACGCCATTGTTGCCGAGCGACATTGATATCTTCTGGAAGCAGATCAAGTGGGAAGGAGTGGAATTGAAAGACTTCGACTCTGACGACGACGTGCAATTGACTGCAGATAAGGTTCTTATGGATGATTTCTTTGAAGGGGTGTTTACCGGTAATGTTGATGATTTCGATATGAAGAGGATGGCTGATAAGTGGCGTGAGTGCAAGGATCCTTCTTCAGTTGATGTCCAGGACCCCCCTCGGGGAGAGACGAAGAGAGGAAGGCCTAAGATTCATGCGAAGAAGACGGGTACAAAGCGAGATCCGGGTTGGGATGAGAGGGCTCAAGCTAAGAAGGATAAGGAGAAGGCAAAAGCAAGGAAAAAGGGGATGAAAGAGGAAGAGGGTGCAACTGTGCCACCGAAAGCCGATTCACAAAAGAAATCGTCGGTTGCATCCAACAGAGCTTCAAGCGGGGCCACGACCGTAAAAGGGAGTGCAACTAAACCACCGAGGGCAAGAGGAAATGCTAGATCGAAATGTAGCGGTGGCAATTCAATCATTTATCTCGACTTCGACTGGGGGATAGATAATATAGACCTTTTCATGCTCGCATACATAGCTGCTGTGGAGAAAGTAGGTGATGACGGTCATTGTGGTTATCGATCCCTCGCTCGCTTACTAGGTAAACCAGAGCAACAGTTCGTTGAAATCCGATTTGATCTTTCGAAGCACCTCCAACAAAACGGGCATATGTATCATGAGATGCTAGAGGGTTTCAAGACTATCCCGCAACTCATTCGAGAAGTGAATCACATTCGATCGCCATGCTCTCCTGAATTCTGGATGTGCACACCTACAATGGGATTGGTATTTGCCACGAGGTATCAAGTTGCACTAGTGGTGTTATCATGGTTTGGTCCTTGTACATGTCTTCCGATGTTTGCTCCTCCCGGTTCAGAGCCTCCTACCACGGTGTTCGCCATTGCACATGTAGGCAGACGCAACCATTACGTACCGGTACGCATCGATATTTTCCGCTCTTGTACCTTATTTCACATATGTTTTTTAGCATACAATAACAATTTTGTTTTGACAGATTTGGTTGGTTGATGACAATTGTCCAATTCCACCCCCTCCAAGGCAGTGGAGTATCTACAAACAGCCATCGGTGGACGGATGGGAACAGCGCTTTCAGAGTAGATTCGACAACTACGTATCGGAGAGAGAGTTTCATGGTGGCGGTCCCATAATGACCTAAATCTTGTATTTGTTTGATTAATGTTCGTATTAAGTATGTTGTTTGTTGACTTGATTAATGTTTGTTGATTCATATATGTTTGTTTAATGTTTTGGTGGACAATTTATAAATGTTTGAGTAATTTTTTTCCCAGAATGATGTCAACATAATCATAGAAGCATTAATATTGAAACAACAACACAATTGAAAAAGAACAGCACGAGTACAACGCAGACGGTGAACAACTAACGATACAGGAAATTAAAAATACTTAATTCTCTATTTGTTACGTGTTGCTGCCAATTCTGCAGCAAGTGCAGCGTTTTCCTCCATGAGCTCGGTGTTTTTGGCTTTCAGTTCATCTATTTCGTTGGCCCATTCTTTTGTTCCAATCCTCAGCAGCTCCATCCCTTCCTCAATTCCTTCAGCCTTTGACCAGTTGCATAAGTTGTCTGCATTTAGTTCTTCAATAACGACCCTTGCACGACCTGTGTATGGTGGATCGATCCAATGTTTGTATTTGCACCCTTTCTCTTCCTCTTCTTCAGTAAGAGCATCCCAACATGCATCCGGACATCCCCAAAATCTTCTCCCATAGTTGACCTTGTCCCACTCTATTTGTTCGGTACACATATGCACCGTGGGCTTTTTCTGACACCAACACAATTTCGGACCAGGATCCATTGTCGAGGAAGAGGCGGGAAATAGAGTTGGACGATTTGGATACATATCGAAATTTGAGAGAAAATAAATATAATGGAATGATAGTGAATGTGTGTTTGAAATGGTTTGTTTTGGAGGTATTTATAGACGAAAAGATAAGATCTGTGACGGAAATATCTGACCGGGTCCCACACCATCTCGTTCGGAATGGGGTTCCGAACGAGATGGTGTGGGACCGGTCAGTTATTTCCGTCACATCTTATCCCAAACAGATCTTATATTTTCGTCTATAAATGGCAGCCATGCGGTGAGTCCCGGATTTGCATCTATATCTATGTCCCGGATTTCTTTAACGTCATAACCGTGCAAACCAATGCCGCCTCTAAATATTAACCCGATACCCCAAGATGACGATGATGACGATCATGTAGTTGAAGATGGTGGTGAAGACGATGAAGACAGCGAAGGTGAAGACGACAGTGAAGACGAAGGTGAAGTCGAAGGTGAAGACGAAGGTGAAGACGAAGGTGAAGACGACAGTGAAGACGAAGGTGAAGACGAAGGTGAAGACGAAGATGAAGACGAAGGTGAAGACGAATCGGAAGAAGAACATGAAGATGATTATGATGACGTTGAAGAAGATGGTGGGGAAGAAGATGATGATGATGATTAGAAATGGTCACGTTTATATACTTTGTAATGCTCAGTTGTGTTGTCGTCTTGTTACAACAAAGGACATCAATAAAGAAATTTGTAGTAGTCGATAGCCAACAAAAGCAAAGGAAAATAATAGAAATTGCTAAGTTTTCGAAAATTGCTAAGTTGTGTTTAAGGCTTATATATTGATGGTGAAGATATCATGTTGGTAGAACACTTGAAAACCACATCAAAAGACATACTAAATTGCAACAAAGAAGTATCTCGAGCTGAGGAGGTAAAAAATTGAAGTGAAATTGAAAATCAGTTTTTGGATACTAGTACTGTATTAAATTTGAGACTGACCATGCATGCAATCAATTCAAATGGCAGACAAACCAGTGCAAAATCATTTCCTATATCTGTATTTGGAGGAAATACTAAATTAAATTGATTGAAACTAAATTAAATTTGTAATCTACCTGATGCTCTTTCACTTTCACAAAGTCATTTTCCAAAGACAGACAAGTCACTCCAAACAAAACTGAAACATTGGATACCATGCAATTACGGAGTAATTCAAAAGGCAGACAAAGTCACCACAAACTACGGTTCAGAAACGTAAGGAAACCAAATAATATTCATTATAACTTAAGGAAACCAAATAATATTCATTATAACTTAAACAACAAATACAACGATTCAAATCCCCCAATAAGGTTCCGACTCGTGACCCACATTATCTTCCCATTCATTACGCCCTGCTTCTTGTTCCGGATGGCCTTGTCCCGCACCCATCCTTGCCCGCTCCCATATAGAAGGTGTGGCTCTCTCTTCTGCACTCCTGGACGACTCTGCTTGTGACATCCGTTGAGTTTGAGTGACCTCCTCAGCTGTAGGCGGATCGTCGATACTGAGCATCCGAATGTAGGCATCCAAATTCTCCATGGATAATATCCCCTGTTGTCGATGTGTCCGCATCGTAGCGAGTGTCGTCGATACACGCTGCAATACCAACAAATAATTACGAGATGAGTCATATAGAAAACACAATGCCTACAAATAAAATAATATAAGAATTACCCGGTTGAAATCGAGGATAAGGATCGGGTTCGGGTTACGTGGCGGTCGAGGTCTTGCCGGGGCGTTTGGGCTCACATATGGATGTGAGACCTGAGCAAACCAATCGAGGTAAACATCCTCAGCATCCCAAGGGATAAGAGCTGGCGGACTGGACATGATGTACTGACACAGGTTGTCATAACGCTGGTCCCATCTATCCCATTCCGGGCCATACCGTACAGTGTATTCCCGGCCACCTCGCATTGATTTTGGCGGACAATAATACTCCACTGGCTCGGGGACATCCAAAGGCCGGGACTGACGGCGACCGAACTGTCTGCAAAACCGATCAGGGTTGTACATCTCCATAATGTCAAAGCACCGGATCCCACCACGATAAGTGGCCACTCTATGACGCCCTTGCGGTCCCACGTCCAAATCCGGATACGGCATCCAACACACCTACAGAATTAGCTTATAACAATTAATAACAATATTAATAACATTCCGAACGGGAATGATGACGTCAGCTAGCCGTTACACAACGCTGACGTCAGCTTTTTTTTTTAAAAATAATTCTCGTTCGGAATGGTCTCGTTCGGAATGGGGTTCTGAACGAGAATAGTTTTTTAAACCGGATTATTTTTTGTATTAAATAAAACCCGGTCCATGGACCGGGTTCACAAATTTTCTCGTTCGGAACGGTGTTCCGAACGAGAATATTTTAATAAAAAAAAATACAAAACTCGTTCGGAACGGGGTTCCGAACGAGGGGGGGTGCCGAGTGAAAAATGGGTGCTGCCTGGTTTAATCGCCTAAATATATTCCATAACAATCCAAATTCAGTTATTATTAATTGACTAGATAAGATTACGATAGGACGAATGATTATTATTTTTATCAAGGGTAGGACAAATAAATGAGTATGAAATGAGTAAGCATCATCATCCAACAAAAACATTTAAGGAAGAAAATCTAATTGGAAAGAGATAATAATAGCATGTGATTTGGAGGTCAGCACCACGTAGGAATATTCTGGACTTTTGAATAGCTGGCAAATCGGCATTGGCTGAGTAATGCTGACTATTAGACAGGCTGGCAACTGAAGGAAGGGGCAAAAGCGTCATTATCTTCTAACGGGTAGTATAAATAATTCAAAACCCTCACCATAGAAGCTCATTCGGATTTGGTTGCAAGAAGCAAACGCATACTAAACAGGTGCGTCTTCTTCCTCTCTCTCCCTCGTTTAATTCCCTTATTGACAGTCGAAATCCGTGAATTTGACTTTCTAATTTAATCTCCATGAGCGATCTATCTGGATAACTGACTGTTTTCTGGAATCGGATTGAAATTGAAACCGGATCTCTGTTCTAGGGTTTGAATGTTTGATTTGATTTTGATTTTCGTTTATTTAGGGAGCGGCTGAGTTTTATGGATAGAGCTATCTCAAGTGAGGATTCGTTGGAGTTGGCTAGGGAATTGCTGATTGCAATTTCCGAATCTGTACCGGATAAGCGTCTGAATTCGACACCAGCGCACAGGAATTCAGTCAAGTCGCCATACAAGAACTCAGTGAAGTCGGCATATAAGAATTTGGCTGATGGAATTGCAGTGAAAGAGAAGAAGAACAAAGAAGATAAGGTTAGGTTGCAGTTGATCTCCCTCTCATACGAAACGCAAGAGTGGTGAATCTTTGTAGTGATTGTTTTCTGGCTTCTTTGTATGTTGCTCTTTTCTGGTGAATAAGAACTCACTTGAGGAGTAGATGATATTATCACAGATCTGTGTTGTTTGATTTGGGATTTGCGTTGGTTTCATCTTGATACAATGGAAAGAAAGCACTTATTCAAAACAAGAATCAGAATGATGGACTTGATTTGTAATGTTACAGTTTGTGTAGGTTTTGAATGTACACTGTTGAACGATTGAAAGTTTGAAACATGGTTCTTCAAAAATTACTAACGCAACTGGATTTATCTGTATTATGATGTGTATAGTAAAAACTTTTGGTGAAATTTATTAATTGGATATTCCAAGTCTTCTTTACATATTCTAAGTCTTATCTTTACATATTCTAAGTCTTATTTTGAACATAAATTAGAAAAACAATTATAATAAGGAGACATTGAGATTAGATTGAAAAATCTAAAACTAGTTATTGATTTTACAAGAAGACAATGGACCCCTATTTAACACAAAATAATCTTAAAATCATCAAAATGAAGGCAAAATTACTTATAATAATACCAATTATTCCTCTTCAACCCAAAATAATAAGTACTTTCAAATTACCAAAAACTATACCAAATATACACATATTTACCAATATTAAGATGATAAGATTTTCGGTGAAAATTCCGGCCAAAATGTTGAAAAGGATCCGGAAATTTGATGACTTGACTTGCAGGGTAGAAATAACATTAGATCCACTCACCTCGGCCAACATGTTGAAAAGGATCCCGAAATTTGATGACTGGACTTGCAGGGTGGAAATAACGCTAGATTCACTCACCTTGCCGATCTCGATCTCTTGATGTATTTCCTCCTCCATCTTTTTCAAACTCCCTATTTCCATTCTTTTTCTCTCGAAAGTGAAACCTTTCACCCACCATCTCTATTTGAGATTTGGGTATTTATTTAAAATCCTTTTTAACTTTTTCTCCTATATAATTCTTTGCTACTCCTAATTCTTTGATCTCTATATCGCTTAATTTTTCTTTTGATGGTTAATACATGTTGATTTGATTTCGGGATATCAAGATTTGAAATTTAGAGAGATCGGCCATTCATGATAATGTTGGATGACGGTAGAGATGTCGAAGGTAGCCATGCAATCAAGCGTTTTTAATCGAATCGTATTAAATTGATGTTCCACATAGGTGATATGTGGTCCGTTGGTGGCTTAATGGCGGACCAGTGGTGGTTAGATGGTGGTCCGATGGTCTGGTCATGGCCCGACCGCGGTCCGACAACTCCCGACGGTGGTATGTCGTTGGTCGAAATGACATGAACATTTAAGTGTAACACAACTTGATAAACATTTAAATATTGCTTGATTAACATTTGAGTGTAAATACATGTAGATGAACATTTGTACTAAGCACTTATTGGTGGACTTAGTATAATACATTTTGGTACAACATGATAAACATTTAAAGATGTCCTAATGAACCCTTAAATATGACATGATTAACATTTAGATCTTCATACCATAGTTATTATCTTTGTTTATTTAATTAATGACTACAAATTTAATTAATTATCAAGATAAATATGAGATTAAGTATAGGATAAAAATGAAAAACTAAAATAAAAAAGTTAAAAAGTGAATTAAAAGTCAATAATTCTTCAACAAAAGTTGTTTAAATGCGAACTGATACGCTGCACTTTGTATAGCGTAACTAGGGATTATTACATTAGTTTAGGAGTATTATTATATGTGTTTCGAGCCATTGTTATGTTCTGAGATATTTATTAAGAAGTGAAGATATGAAGATCAGAACCGAAGAAGAAGAGGATCAAAGATTGAAGACATGAAGACGAAGACATTCTGAGGAGCAGCGGCGATCGCCACTACCATCCAGGCGATCGCCATTCTACAACAGAAGTATTTCATAAGTTCAAGAGAGCATGGCGATCGCCATGAATCTACGGCGATCGCCATGGGGCGACAGAGGCTACGGCAAAGATTTATATGAAGATGACGATCGCCAGGAATCTATGGCGATCGCCACAACAAGGCCGAAGATATTCCGGACTTTCCTTATTTTCCTTTGTTTTTATTTCTTTTATTATTTTCTTATTTTTCCTTAATTAGTTTTAGGATATTTCTTTTACCATATATTTTTAGGGTTAGTCTCTATATATACCCTAGTTATTATCATCTTTTCCATCAGACAATTTAGTTCTGCAACCATGAGCAGGAACTAATCTCCATTGTTTTACTTAGCGGTTGAAACCTTCGGTTATTAAGTTGTGAGATTTCTAAACTCTTGTTCTTTTCCTATGAGTTTGTATTAATTCTCTTGTTCTTCATCTATTGATTTCTATTAGTTTTGCTAGCTTGATCACCTAGTTTGATTGATAGTTTTCTATTGCTAGACTAGGAATATACGGTGAAATTCCTTGTCATTGTAGCGCTCATATTTGCATGATCTGGTAGTTGATTGCTTTTATGAAAGAGAATTGATTGCATGTTAATACTTGACGGTTTTAAGTTATTGCATGCATCCTTATAATTCCTGTGCCCTTTGCTGCTATTTCATCTAATCTTGAGAGGTTTCCCTGATTGTTGAATAGTAAGTATTATCAGGACCGGTTGACCTGCTGATATATTAAAGATTGGAATAGGAACATTCCCTATGATTGAATAGAACTTGAGATAAATCTATGATCAACTTGATTGACTGTTGTGTGGATACTTGCCAGGTGAAACCCCTTCTCATCATATTCTCACCCAAACTTCATTTGCTTGTTACTGGTTACTTTTGTGTTTCATACAATCAAAATCCCCCCCTTTGGTTACTTGTTACTAGTTGATATTTCACTTGACTGCATTGATTTGGTGTTTTGATTCCCTTGGGTTCGACCTCTACTTACTTGCTATACTCTAGTTAGTGTTTAGAGTTTATTTCTTTGATTTGACACTACGATTTTAGCCTCATCACGAACTAATGCTGTATTCAAATCTAGAGATAATCCAAGTAATTTCTTTATCGGGGAAAAGAAAGATTCCATTGACAATTTAGTAAAATAAATGAGCCTCGTATGAGTTGAATATCTTTTTTAGTATAAACTCTACTCCTTCACAAAAGATAAACCTTCCACTACAAAAATATATAACCAATTAAACATAATTGAGGGTATATACCCAATACTAAATCCATCATTTTCCGTAGATGTTACCGTCAACCTCAAAGAAGCAACTTGTTGTCGTTCTTACCAAAATTCTCACTTTCTCTCTTTGTTTTCTCCTCTCTTACTTTCAAATTTCAAAGTGGAATTCCTTTGACTTTTTGTTCTCTCCCCCAAGAAAAATTTCCATAAAAAAACAAAATAAATAATCTTTTTTTCAAACAATTCCTGACTCCATTCTCCCACACACACAGAACCCGAACAAGAAAAAGAAAAAAAGAAAAAAAGAAAAAACAAAGGCGCACAAAACTGTGCCTTCCTCCCTCCTCCATTGAAGACGAAGCTTGCAAAGCTTCAAGCTGGGAGGAGGACGGGGAAGACGAGGATTCGGCTTCAAATGTGATGGGAAGCGGTTTCTCCCACCTGATTCCATGCCTTAAGCCTCACGCGCCGCCGCTGGATGATTCTTCAGTCGTCTTCAACGCTGAAAATCAATTAGACGAAACCCTAGGTCACTCGTTCTGCTACGTCCGCACTTCCTCGCGGTTCATCTCTCCTTCCCCTTCCGATCGCTTCGTTTCCCCCACTCAATCGCTTCGATTCTCTCCTCCTCACGACAGATCCGAACCCAAGTTGCCTGGATTCCGGACGATCTCAGGCGCTTCCGTTAGTGCTAACTCCTCCACTCCCAGGACTGTGCTTCAGCTTGACGGCGAGGCCACCGACAGTATCGTCCATGGATTCGAGAGCACAGCGTTGTTTAGCTCGCTTCCGCTTCAGCCGGTGCCGAGAGGGGAGCAGTCAGGACCGATTGATCGAGGCGGATTCTTTTTGTCTGGTCCGATTGAGCGCGGCGCCCTCTCCGGACCTCTCGATGCTTCCGAATCAGCTTCTGGAGTTCCGTTCTCGGCGCCGCTTGGGCCGTATCCGAAGAGGAGGAGGAAGAAGAGCTTTTCGGCGATCAAGAAGGCGTTTCAGAGGAGCTTGTCCGAGAGGAATCGGCCCTGGGTTGTGCCTGTGAGGAATTTCGCGAGGAGGAAGGATGTTTCGGATGGTGGGGGTGGGGCGGCGGCGTCTATGGTGGATAATGAGAGTGAGAGGAATGTGCAGTGGGCGTTGGGGAAGGCGGGGGAGGATCGGGTTCATGTCGTGGTTTCCGAGGAGAATGGATGGTTGTTTGTTGGGATTTATGATGGTTTTAATGGTCCTGATGCGCCTGAGTTTCTCATGAGTCATTTGTATCGGGCGGTTTATGGTGAGCTCAAGGGCTTGTTCTGGGATAGTGAGGATAGTGGTGATAGTTGTAGTGTAAATATAGAGTCATGCAGTGTGAGGGCACCAGCTGTAGAACATGAAAATGCATCAGTTAGTAGGGAGGTTTGTCATGGAGAATCAAGTAGGGATAATGAATTGGATGGAGGGTCTGTTAAGAAAGTGACGTTTGAATCGGATAAGACGGATTGTAGGAGGAAATTGTGGGAGTTTCTTGCAGAAGATGACGCAGAAGATGGACTTGATCTTTCTGGTTCGGAAAGATTTGCGTTCTCTGTTGATGATGCTGTTAGGGTTAGCAATGCAGGATCAGGGTCTGCCGTTTGCAGACGGTCCTTGTTGTTGTCTAGGTTGAAACAGGGGTTGTCTAGGAGTAAGGAGGCCCAAAACAAGGGTTTGTTTACATGGAGATTTGGTACAGAGGACAAAGAGAAGAATGAAGCTGTGAGTCAAGTTGAAGAGAGGATGCCTCGGGGTTGTAAGAGGAGAAAACCGGGTCCGGCTGATCATGATTTAGTCTTGAGGGCGCTATCTCAAGCATTGGAAAAGGCAGAGCTGGCTTATTTAGATTTGACAGATAAAGTTATTAATCAATATCCGGAGCTTGCATTGATGGGTTCTTGTTTATTGGTTGTTTTAATGAGAGATGAGGATGTGTATGTAATGAATCTGGGAGACAGCCGTGCTATTGTTGCACACCTTGAGACCCCAGATAATGTTATTAATATAAATTTGAGGGGTAATGATCACGTTGGGCCTAGCACCGACGGGATCGTTGAGGAGTCTAATGGTGATACATCAAATGCTGTGAATCGAGAGGCTATGGATCAGTCGAGCAAACTCACTGCACTGCAGCTGTCAACAGATCACAGCACGAGTGTTGAAGAAGTGAGTTTGGCTCTATTATTACTGCTTCTGATAAATGAGATTGTGTCTTATGATATGTGCTGATTTCTCTTGCTGATGAATGCTTGTGACCAGTTAAATTCTGTTCCAACCATTATTGATGTTTATGTCACATGTTTCTCGTCTAGAAGCTCTGTGAATTAGTATTCAAGAACTTTAATGCTGAAGATAATAAGGTGCATGACAATCAGGAATATTGAATACATCTGTGCTGAGCCTTAGGCTCATAAAGTTCCATAAGTGCAGGAAAGATATTAGTTCCTTAGAGGTGATTGTTTCTGAGTTGGAATCAAAGGTGTCATGATTTCTGAAGGAGGGATATAAAGGTAGAATTGATTAATATTTGGAGAATGAGGATGAGGAAGTAGCTAAGTGAATTTGTTCTGAATTTTTAGTGAACTCTTACTGAAAAGATTGCATTTTCACTGGTTGGTGCTTTAGAGACATGAATAGATTTTGTGATTGTTTGTTTGCTATTATTAGGGAGGGGAAGCATGTATATTTTAGGTGCAATGCAATTATGGAAATAATTGAATGATGGGATAGGAGACGAAGATGAGTGGATCATCTATATTTTAGCTGTGATATTTTGATTGAGAAAATTATATTTACATGATTACTTTTGTACTGAAGGATGTTCTGCTAGATTTGTGTTTTCCACTGGATTCTGTGTGGATACTTTTGGTGGGTGCTTTTAGAGACATGATTGGGTATTGTGATGGTTTGTTGAGTGATTTATTACCACTTTTTATTTATTTTATTTTTTTATATATTGTACTCCTCAATTTCACATTTCTATAAACTTAAGGTATCAACAAATGCATTCACATGAAATTAAAAATGCAAGTGTTTCATAAAAAAATGCAAGCGTTTCTAAATATGGACAATTATAGGAAGTGTTGATATTTATGTGGCATATATATTTTGGGTGTGGAGTTAATTTTTTTTCATCCAAAAATGGAAAGAAGAGCAAAATCGTTCTTACATTTATGTGTTTTCCTTGGGTTTAATCAATTACATCATTATGCTGGTGGCAATGCTGGATTGCATGGTGTTTCAAAGTAGGCTGTTAATAGTTCTTACATTTTGGTTTAGAGTGCAGATACAACCCTGTTACCGTCTAGAGATTGACTTGAAATTAGTAGATCTTGGGAGGAAAAATGAAAAAACATCACAGATACAATACAACACTATCTGTATTGCAAGTGCTAAAATGACTTCAAGGCAGAGACATAGTGCTAAGGAAATTTGTCAGGCAGGCTTTTTCTCTTGGCTTCTCAATGGAAACATAAATACTGTGATCTTGTGGTTGCCTCATCTTGAAGCTTACATTTAAACTTTCAGTATACATGTCAGTTGTTATAATTTGCTACCTTTAAGAGTTTTTCGGTCGTTATCTCTAGGTCATTGGTTTTGCAGGTAGTATATCAGTTGTAACCTAAGTAAGGAGCCTGCACTATCCTGATTATGGCCATAGGATTTTTGTTTCAGTTCCATTAATAACTGACTTGAGTCTCTCTGACTTTCTGTCATCCCATTCACAGTTTACTGGAAGCAGAGTTAATGTACTAAAAGGTCATATTATTCAAGTTGCTAATTGCTACAAGTCAGATTATATATCACCACTTTCTCAAAATTTTGTGGTGGTGGTGATATTCATGTAGTTGTGTCAATTTTAGTTGTTAAACACATTTTCCTTTGTATTTGTAGGAAATCTTGAGAATCAAGAGAGAACATCCAGATGATAACTTTTGCATTGTCAATGATAGAGTAAAAGGTCGACTGAAGGTCACTCGAGCTTTTGGTGCTGGATGTCTTAAACAGGTTAGTTAGCCAATGTAATAATTCGATTGTCTAGTGTCTTCTTAATATTATATTCTGATTTTATTGAGAGTGATAAGCTGTTGCCTCATTATCTGCATACCAAGAAGCTATGTATTACATACTTGGTCACTCTTTGAAAGATAGATTGCATTTTTTGCTTCCAATTTCATGTAAACTAGCACTAGGTTAGAATAAAATGATCTAAAGTTCATATCCTTATTCTTACTTATAAATAATCTTTTAACCATCATACATACTTTCAATTTTTGGACATGTTCGTATTGGGAGGAAAATGTTTTCTGCTACAAGGATGCACAATTATTTATGTTTTCTTTTTTTAACCCTGGATGCAGGCTAAATTTAACGATTCTCTATTAGAAATGTTCCGAAACGAGTTCATTGGTAGTGCACCCTATGTTTCTTGTATACCTTCCCTTTGCCACTACAAGCTTGGCGCAAGGGACCAATTCTTGATCCTCTCATCTGATGGCTTATATCAGTACTTGAGCAATCAAGAAGTCGTTTCGCATGTTGCAAGCTTCATGGAAACTAATCAAGATGGAGATCCTGCTCAACATTTAATTGAGGAGCTCCTATCTCGAGCTGCAAAGAAAGCAGGTAATTTTTTCTTTCTCTTCTAGCTTAATTTCATTTACATCTTATAGTAATCAGAATTGGTATGATCTATAGGTATGGATTTCCATGATTTGTTGGATATTCCTCAAGGAGACAGAAGAAAGTACCATGATGACGTAACAGTCATGGTCGTCTCTCTTGAAGGAAGAATTTGGAAGTCATCTGGGAAATACCCTTAACCGTATACAACAGGAATCCCCGGTATCTTTCGCATCTAAAACGGCAGATCATATGAGCCGATTAGTCTTCAAATCTGTTAAATTGTGGTATAGGGATCCATCATGATTGTAGTTAAGACGTGAAAATTGGTTCACAATTGGGTGCAGGGTAAAAAGATGAATAGATTTGGTGAGGAACATGCTGAGGAGAGAAAGTATCCTTCTTGGGTTTCTTTTGTTCTCTCTTTCTGAGATTTTGAGGAACGTGGCTCTTAATCCATTTATTTTTGAGTTTTTTTTACCTTAAACCACCCGTATGATAGGTCATATTGTCCAAAATTACCCGTATATTTCAATATTATCAGAAATTACCCATATAAGACACTTCATCACTCAACAACCACCCTTCTTCATTTTCTATCGAACTCCGATAAGATTTTTTACATGTGATAATTTTTATTATTTTTTATTCAATTAAAATAAAAAAAAGTAAATAAATTATAAATGAAAAAAAGGAAATAAATGAAAAGTGGGACCCACCAATCCTTCATCCCTTCTTCTTTCCCGATTTTCTCGATCCTTCTTCTTGCCAGATTTTCTTGAGCTCCGCCATGGATGGAGGACTGAATTTGAACAACAATGTCCTTCTGAAAAGTGTGAAGTCACATAAGTCGAGACGAAGATGAAGATCGAGGCGGTGTAAATCGAGACGAAGATGAAGATCAGGAACGATTATTGTCCAAACAAGTCATATAAAGAGTGAAAACCAGATGGATATACATGTTGAATAATATCAGAAACAAACACAGTCCTTCGAATCAGCTCTTCCCTTGGAACAAAACTAGACCTAATATTGTTCTTTCTCTGAACCTGCTTAAAACCTCCTTTCTTCTACAAACAAAATCAAATTAATCCTAAAATCAAAGCAATTGGGGAAGAAGCCATGGCTACCGCCATTCAATCCTAGTATCTCAGTACCCGTCTACCGCCATTCAATCCAAACCCTAACATCTTGTTTTCGAAGCCATGGCTAGGGTTTGTCAGATAAGGAGGCACAAACTCTTCCGCCATGGGATGAAGCTTTGAGAACATCTCCTCCAACTCCTGCACACCATTGGCTCTCGAATCAAACTGGTTATGCTAAAGTTGTATATGGCGACGAGCGTTTTGATCGGAGGAGTCTTGACCATCGAAAACAACGGGATCGGAGTCTTGACCATCGAAAACAGCGGGATCGGAGTCTTCGGTGCCGGATATGTCGAAAGGTAGGGGGAGATGAACATTGGTGGTGGACGGTACCAAGTTCTCCATTGATGAACATTGGAGGAAGCACATGTTGAAGATGAATGTGATTTTTCTTCTCCTTTTTGTTTTATTTTTTTAATTAAAAATCAATAAATGATTTAATTGAATAAAAAATAATAAAAATTGCCACGTGTACAAAATCTTAACGGAGTTAGACAAAAATGAGGAAGAGTGGTTGTTGAGTGACGTAGTGTCTTATAGGGGTGGTTTCCGATAATATTGGAATATACAGGTGGCTTTGGGCAATATAGCCTATTATACAAGTGATTTTAGGTAAAAAAATCTTTATTTTTACATATTAGAGCCAAATGATTGTCTGATTTAACATTCTACCCTTATTTTCTATGGCTTGTCTAGTCTTGAATTACGAGTATGATTTATAAGGCATTTAAACAACAACAACGCAACCCTCAAGCACGTAGCTCAAGTGAAAGGGGTTGTGCTAGCTTAACCATAGGTTTCGAGTTCGAGCCATAAACGATCCAAACAGAAAGAAACAACTAGACAGAAAAAGATAAAAGAAATGAGCAATCAAAACAACAAATGAGTGAAACCTATCCCAAAAACATTTAGGTTACCCTGAATCAGAAGCACTAAAAATTGAGTCATTTAGGTCAACCTAGACTAATTCTTGATGTATGATTAATATAAGGCATTTAACCAAAGTCCAAATACTTCTCTGCATTGCAACTTGCAACAACTACATGCATCAAGTTGAGATGCTAGTAGACAATTTCATTTATCCAACTTGCATCGCAAAAATCTCTTATCTTGAGCAATATTTAACCCAGCATTAAAATTTGCATCTTATATGTATACTGAACAAGGTTCTTCATACAAGGATTCAGGACAATCCACATCTAAGTTACATATCCATTCTTATTTAACTATAAAAACCATGAAAACAATACGGAGTAGGAGATTTAAGCATCGGATTAGATTTTCAGGAAGCACATATGAGGATGAAATACACATATATAGCACACCTATATCCTTTAAAGTTCTGACAAAGATTTATAACACTACAAAAGGGAGCTTACAACAAAACTTAAGAGCCTTGGAGATTGTAAAAAAACAAAAACAAATGAAGCACAAAATCTAAGCAGTTGAGGCAACTCTGGACTCTATCCATGACACTAAATCCTCTCTCGACGCCACAAAGCATCCTGCTTTATCTTTCGTCTGTCTAAACGGCGCATCCATTCCCCTCACGTGCGAAGCAAACGCATTAGCCAACCCTTGTGAATATTTATGTGTTCCATGGCCTGTATACGCCGAAAACAACTCAGGCAACTGTTCTTGGCGCTCTACAATCTTAGACAAGCTCGACATCCATTCCTCAAATGCAGTGTAAGCTGCACCAACCGACAATGATCTCACATTCAAGCTCCATTCACTAGCACCTTTCTTGTGCAATCCTGGGTATAACCCGTACAGGCCTCCAAGATATAACAAATCATGTGCTCTTTCATGTAAGCCCTTGTTTCTACAAACGTCAATCAGGTTGTTGCAGAACGGTCTTCGTGCATCAACTGCAGTGTCGCCTAGAATAGCCTTGAATTCTTCCTTGACTATCTCAAAGTTGGTCTCATTATTTTCTAACACTTTGATGAATGCAACAAGATTTGGTTTAGCCCTCTCCATACAACCAAGGACTTTGTTTGCATCTTCGGGATCTTCACAAACCGAAACGACGGATAGCAACGACCCGCAAAGCCTGTCATCAGGCCTAATCCCCATTTCGACTCCGAATTTGAAAACCCTAACCAAATCATCAATCTTTTTAGCTCTACCCAAGCCTTGGATTAAGCAAGTGCAGCCCATCACATTGAGCTCAACTCCCAACTGAGACATTTCATCGAATAAAGTCATTGCCTTGTCGACTTTCCCGCCACTGCTGTATATATTCAACATAGCTGTGTAGCTCCAGCTATCCGGCCTGCAACTCTCTGATTGCTTCATATCTTCAAAGAGATGCTCAGCCTCGTCCTCCAACCCAAGATCAGCACACATGCTCAGCAATGTGTTGTACAAGATGAAATCTATTGGCCACCCGTTCGTTCTCATTCTTTCCCAAAGAACCAAAGCATCACGACTCCATCTAGACTTCCCATAGATCTTAACAAGTGCAGTTAGCGTCTTTTCGTTCGGGGCAACGCCCGATTCCACCATTTCCTCGAACAAACCCCGAGCTAAACCGGGCTTTCCAGCCTTACCCAAAGCCTCAATCAAAGTATTGTACACAACCAAATTAGGCTTCACACCAAGAGCCTTCATCTCCGACAACACATACCGAATTCCATCATAATCTCCAGCCTCACCGAAAACCTTACACAGAACAGAAAATGCAACCTGGTCAGGAACCCATCCACTAGCCCTACCTCTATCATACAAGCTCATGCACTCATCAATCTTACCCAACTTAGCATAAACATCTAAAATAGCAGAGTAAGTGACCTCATCAGGCATCAAACCAGCTTTATAAATCCTCTCAAACCACTCAACAGCTTTGTCAAACTGAGCACACTTCTTAGCACAAGTGATAATGGTGGAATAAGTGATGTTATCCAGCTGAACACCAGTTTCAACCATCTCATTAGCCAGCTCCTCAACTAGAACAAACTGCCTATCATACCTTAGTGACTTCATAGCCACATTGTAGAAGATAGTCTCCATGGGAAACAGATTCTGGGTCTTAACCCAGTTAAAGAAACGGTATGATTTTTGCCAAGGCTTCAAAGAATTGAGTATAATCAAGGCATTATCCCTATTTATAGGATGTGGGTTTTGCTGAACAACAGACAGGAAAGTCTCCTCTGAAGGGTCACACTCATTCAACTGCTGGGCGAATTTCCTCAAATCTCTCATTTGTGGATTGTAAGAGTAGGAAGAAGAGCGTTTCTGGCGTTGAAGAGAAAGAACAGAACTTTTAGGCTTGGTGGGATTGACCCATTTAGCTATTGGAGGCCGAGTGAGGAGCTGAATTGGGTCTTTAGATTCATCGTTTTGGGTGGAGATTGGAGATGGGGTTTGCTGGATTTCTTCCAAATTTGCAGTGGAGGAAGATGGGGAGGAGTTGCAGCAGATTACAAATCTTCTAGAAGGGCGAGCATGGGTGAAATTTGGGGATTTAGCCGCGGAGAAATGAACATCAACGTACATGGATAGAGAGGAAGCCATAGATGATTGATGAAGAGAAGTACTGAGAGACGAAAGAGGGATGAATTAGGTTACCTTATCTTGTTGGTAGCTGCGGAAAGACATCTGTTAAAACCCTCTTAAAACCCTTCTTCTCAGTGGACTACTAATACAAATACAAGGTAGATAAGAATTGAAAGGATGGAGATGACAGGAGGCTTCGGCCAGGAAATGGGCAGAGACTAGAAAGGATTCAATTTGCGACGCTAAATCCTAACTACAATATTAGAATGGACTGGTGTAATAAATAGATTTATTATGCTTAATAAATAGATTTACAATCCATGTCACTGCTATTCTATTGTTTTTCAATACTAAATGAAGGGTAATAATGTTTATTCCTCGTTTTGACCCGTTTTACCTGAATTTCTCGCGGGTCTACTAACCGGATATTGGAATTTTTGGGGTCAGAGAAGGCTGCTCTATTCTTCTTCCCGATCTTCCTCCACCGTTTTCGTCTTCGTAAAAACCCTTCATCGCCAGGCGACAAAGATCCCTCCCTCGGAGATCCTGCTCCAAGATCTCCCCGACCCTATCCTCCTCGACGACGATGTAGGCGTCAAGCTCACTGACTTCGGCCTCTCTACTCCGTCCAAGGCAATGGTCTTCTTCGGACGGGATGCGGCACTCCGTCGTTCGCGGCACTGGAGGTTAGTCCTCACTCTCGACTCTTCAATTCTTGTCGATTTCTATCCGCTGATGTTGATTGCTTCGTGGTTTGTCTTCTTCAATTACAGAGTTGTTGGGTCGTGCTCGGAGTTTGCTTGTTCAACTATCATCTTCGCGGCTGTCTACTATTCTTTAGTTCTTAGACATTCAGGTAAGAGGCTAATAGGAAGATTTGTTGGTGTTTTAGGGTTTAGATTTGATTTCGAGAGGACAAATTTCAGATTGGGGATTTAGGGTATCGAATAGGTATAAAATTCAACCATTGTCATATTTGTTGGGGTTTTAGGATACTCGGCCTACTGTTTGGATGAGTATAAATTTCTTGTTGTAGAGTTTAGATGAGTATGATTTGGGTTCTCTTGCAAATCATATCTTTGATAATCTATAAACAAGTACAAACAGTGAGGATGAATGATAAAATGTGGTTGAAGCTTACAGCTTCTTCTTCCATTATGATTAGCACTTAAAAGTAGTCTTTTGCAATGCCAATACAAAAGATCATGGTACAACTTAATCTTACCGTCATGGATTATGTGTCTATGTGTGTTTAGTTACTGTTTTACTGAGAAATAAGCAAAGAAAGTTCTAATTTTGGGATAAAAAAAGTTTGTGTGAACAGATTGAGAACAATCTTTTTACATGTCACTGCAAGAGATAGTATTTATAAATGGAATTGTTATTGACTGCTTTGATGGTGAATGGTAAGTAGTAAACATTGAGTTGTTTCTTTTAGATCAATTTTCTTTTTCAGGAAGGATCCGATGTTGTTTGTTTGAATCGGATTGTTGCTCTCATTTTCTTATCTACTGCTACTGGAATTTTGTGGCGATTGGTTATTTGATTCTACAGATAAGGTACTGGGCTTTGTTACTGTTTTTTTGTCTGTTTCCTGGCCATGTTTCAATCCAATTTGATGCATTGGTCAATTGATTGAATGGTGTTGAGGTTGTGATGGACTGATGTGAGCACACTCTTAGTTCTGTGTGTTTTTGGTCAAGTATTGTTGATCATAGATCAATTCGGATCCGAACTGTAATAAAGTTTCGATTTTTAGCTCTACTGATCGAATTAAGTAGCCCGATTCTATTCAATTTACTTATTTAGATTGTGAGATTTATGGTTTTGCATTCATTGATGTGATGCACTTTTGGTATGTGCAGAAATATGCAATCTGAACTCGGCAAATTCTTTGTGGGTGGAATTTCGTGGGAGACCAATGAGGAACGTCTTAAGGAATACTTTAGCACTTTCGGGGAGGTTATTGAGGCTGTCATTATGAAGGATAGGACAACTGGTCGTGCTCGGGGTTTTGGTTTTATCGTCTTTGCTGACCCGAGTGTTGCTGATAGAGTCACTAAGGATAAGCACAACATTGATGGAAGATTGGTACTTTAGCTGCAGACTGTGCTTACATAATGTGCACTCACGTGGTTTCTCTTTCTCTCTGGTTTCACTTCTCTCTCCAAAAACTTGCGCTCCTGTCCTCTATCTCCTCCGACAATCCCCCATGCCACTGTCTCCCTCCATTTATCGTCTTCATCCCCCACCATTCGCGGCCTTCCAAGCTTATTCAACTTCTCTGCCAGTGCTTGCTCCTTATCGGCAGACAGTTCTTCCGAGCGGAAACATATTCCCTTTAAGTCGGATCTTGAAGACGAGGATAGGGACCCGACAATAGTCGTAGACTGTGACGATGGCCTCAAGTCGTTTCATCTCCAGAAGGTTTGTTTTAGGGTTTCAATTCTTCTCGATTTCCCTGAATTCAAGTTCTGATTTGTCGCTTGTGATTATATCGTTTACTGAGTTAGGCTAAGTTTTCGAGTCTCTATTACCATTGTTCCTCTTGATGCGTTGTGTCAAGATGCAAAATCTGATTTAGGTAGTGTTATTTTGAATTTTAGGAGTTTCTTTCTCAACTTCGATCGAATATTCTTGCTCTTCTCATATAAGTTCTGATTACCATATTCAACCTCGATTGAATTTAGGAGCTCATTTATGTACTGTATTGTTTTCTTTAATTTTAATTTTGATTACTTATTTACTGCTTTGTGCTGTTGCAAAAGGGTAGTCCTCAAAATGGATGCTGCATGTTCTTGGGCTTATGTTTGTTATTGCTGATGGGGATGGTGAGATTTTCTGATATTCTTGGTTGATGTAGTCAAATCTGTTGGTGATGTTGTAGTTTGAGTAGTTGTTGTTGTTGTTGAATTTTGATTCTCCTTGGTCCATCTCCACTATCTTGATGTTCTCTTCCATCTCATTTCCCTCCAGGATACTCAAATTTCTTAGACAAATTCTTGCAAAAAAATCTCAGTGAATTTCTGACAGAAATTTCTTAGAGAACTTTCTTACAGAAATTTCTTAGAGAACTTTCTTACAGAAATTTCTTAGAGAACTTTCTTAGAGAATCTTCTTAGAGAACTTTCTTAGAGAAATTCTTAGAGAATCTTCTTAGAGAATTTCTCAGTGAATTTCTGACAGAAGTTTCTTAGAAAAATTCCTAGAGAAAAATTCTTAGAGAAGTTTCTTAGAGAAAGTTTTACCAAATTCATTTTGGAATAAGAATTTTACATGGTAGGAGTTGGAGAGATTGAAGTCATGACTGATGTTGTTCATCCTATGAGCGCGAGCTCGAGCTTGAGCAGTGACAAGAGCCTGCATGCATCTGAGTGTAGCAGTAGCTTGTTTTCTGACAAGATGGCCCCTTACCAATGCCTGTATTTTCACTAATCCTCTTAATGCCCTCAGTGCCTTTCTTGCTTGTTTTTCAAAAATCATCAAAGTTCAGCAAATTTTACTTGCATTGAATTTTTGACATTGATGGAATAAGTATCATACCAAGTAGGATCTGAAAATTGATTGAATCTTGATAGCAGCATTAGATTCCGCCTCTTGGATTAATGTCGCCTTCTCGCTGACTTCATCGATGTCAGGAGATTGATCTGGTGGTGATGATGTAATGATTATAACATCAGGCTTCTTCTGATCATCTTCTTGAGGTGGTGGTGCAGGTGAGTCTTTGCCTGTCAACAAATGCCCGGGTGATGAAGTCTTCTCGGGCTCTACTTGCAAACAAGGAAAGATTGAAGTTGTTGTCATTGCAACTCGAGTTCATACTTTCTTTGGGAAAGTTGCTCATCTTGTTGACAACACAAATCAAGTTGGACATTTTCAAAAGGTATGGTGTGTTTTGTTTGACATTTTTAAATCCAGTTATTATTTAAGAAATTTATGTTGTTTGTGTGTGTGTTGATGAATCGTAGGTGTTGACTGCAATTGGTAACTTTTGTATTGTCTCTATCGCGATTGGGATTGTGATAGAGTTGATAGTGAATTAGTTCGCAAATGGAACATATGTTTAAGACGACTTCAGCATCATTTATTTCATGAATTCTAGAGGTGTTCTATAATATTTGTGCTTGTACATTGTAGGCATACTTTTAGCTCAATTAGTTGCTTTTTTATACTAATAGAGTGCAATTAAAATAAATCAAAGTGAAAATTAGGCTGAATCTCAACACTAGAACATGTTTTGTGGAAATTCCAACTCGAAACACCCATTATAGAACAACGTGATTGCTCTACAGAACACTGTCCATGCATGCAGAAACTGCCAATAAGATGTTTGATCACTTTGATGCCAATAAGTTGTTGTCATGAGTTCAACTTCGATTTGCAGTTGCGCTTTGTCAATCAAATTGACTACCTCGTCTGACACGAATGAAGGGAGAGGATTATTTCTTAGTTATGATAGAAGCACTATCTGTTTGCATTAAGTCAGTTTTCATGTTCTTATTTACAGCAGTGTTTAGTTTAAAAACTAGCCACCTTTCTATGTACAAGAAATATGTCACGTGCATATATTTATCAATTGCCTTGAGGCTACAACTTTCTATTATCTATGGAGATAATAAATGTGCTCACCTCTGAAAAAGAACTTCTAGATCTGATCAAGTATGTTGACAGTGATTTCCACTCAGGATGGAGACAGGTGACATATGTTTTGGCTGTGATACAGTTGAAGAAATCATCACTTCTATGGTAATCGTCTTTCATATTTCTTTTTCGTGCATCATCTAATCTGCAATTATGTAACATATAACATGCATTCATGTCGGAAAACGAGGGTAGCAAGACGGACCGTGCATGGTGTGGTTCTACTGTCAAGAGGCTAAAAGAAGAATCTGACTTCAGTTGCAGTGATGCAAGCATGAGGTTTTTGAGTAAGACTGAATTATTTACTAATTTACGTTCCTGTGATAGATTCTGATTATTTGAGATCTGTTTTGTTGTTGTGGTTGTTGTGTCAGATGCTGATGTTAATGGTCCGGTGAACAAGGTCAATGCCACCAATATAAAGAATATAATCCCAGAGTTGCTCAACGAGAATTTAATTAGGGGAAGTGGTCTTTTTTGTAGATCTAGGCTTCACGCGTGTTTTTGTTGCATTGGTGGATGTTGTTAATACAAAATTTCCACATATTGGCGATCTTCTTCTTAAGAGAATTGTGTTGCAGCTCAGAAGAGCATACAAGCGTAATGATAAGGTTAGCCACTTTACTAAAAATCTCATGTTTTCATGTGTTTTTTTATGATTTCTTACTTTTTTTATGAGTGAAAATTGATAATGTTCTTTTATTTGAAAAATAGGTCAAGCTTCCAATGGAGGAAGTGTTTACCCAGCTGAGATGCAAAAAAGAGGGATTGACATCCAGTGAAGGACAAAGGAGGCTTGAAGTATCAGTTCCTTGCTAAAATCTCATTGCTTAGAGATTTCTTTCTTTCTTTCAAAACAACAGATAAATTACATGCGTAAACGATGGTTAAGACATGGATGCATACATCTTACATTCTTACCCCTCATATCCTACTACGTGGATGCATACATTTTCATGTGTATAATTTGAAATCTAATAATTGTGTTTGTCGTGTAACTACCGAAGTCTTGCTACAATCTTCATTTCTAATACAAATTCTTGTATATTAAAAATATTGTATAGCCCGTGCGAAGCACGGGTCCCGAACACTAGTATGGAATAAATACGAAAATACGATGTTGAATTACATTTTTTCATCAACTACTAGCATTTTGGGGCCCGCGCGTAGATAATATATTAAAAAGTGTTATTGATTTGTAAGAAAAAACCATCAACGCTACATGTATTTTATTTTATTTATTGTGTAAAACTTATTTTTTATGCAAATATTCTACATGTTGTGTGATATAAAAGGTTATAAGCCCTTGATTGATCGTCTTCTTAATTTCTCTTTGTAGGGTTTCTCTAGAAAGGTAATTTGGATATTTGATTAATGCTCATATTACATAGGCTGATATTATATAGACAAAATTTGTAATTTTTACCAACTTCTGGAGTAATCTCAAAGACAAAAATTTGTTTAACTGAAGATGATGATCCATTTTATATTTGTTATAAAAATATCACTTTATCCTTGAATGTAAAGCATTGAAAACACTTCAACATTGATTTTTTTTTTATGGAGTTTTAATTTTATGAATCTTTATACACTATACATTTTGATTATAAAAATTTAAGTCTTAATTATATAAATCTTCATACACTCAATTTTATTGTTGAGTTTGACCCATTGATATATAAAATCTACCAATTATTAAATGAGAGTACTAAATTAAGGAGTGACATTAACCAATAAGAATGCAAAGGTATTGGAATTTACCTTTCTCCAAACATAGATTCAGCTCATATTCTTGTTAGATAAGGCAAATAAGTATTGCAAGGAGGTGGGGTGGAGGATGTGTTGCCGGGCATTTTTTCATAGGAGAGCTCTTGTGTGGTGGAAGATGATAGAAATCTGAGGGTGTGGTGTGAATATGAATCAAATTAAGAGTCATGGTGGGAAGAAGTAACGCCCGATGAAAGGATTGAAGAAAACAATAGTTATGCTTGTATCAATGTGACACTCAAGGTCTGTGTTGAATGAGCTCAGACGTTACGAAATTGGAACGGTGAAGACTGAAGAGTTAGTCTAGCGTGGAGAAGGTGTGTGTGAAGTGGGTCCTGTATGGTTTGGGTATGTGATTGGGTTTAATTAGGGCTAACAATACCAGCCCATTCTTAAAAATCAGAAAGAGAATTAAAATTAGTTAGGTAATAGTTCGATTTAAGAGAATTGAATAAGGAGCATTCAAAACACTTCAAAATTAAATGCAAAACATTCATTTGTAAAAAATCGCAAATTATATAGTAGATTATATTGGCTTACGCTATCCAAAACGGTTATATAGAATATTTTGTTATTTTGTTACATTTTAGACTATCTATAACGGAGTTATATAAAATATTTTATTGTTTGATTACATAATAAAATGTAATTTTTGCTATATAAGTTTGAGTTACAACCTTAGATGTTAAAATTTCGATCCAGATCTTACGATTATATGTTCGTATGTATCTGGAAGAAAAAAACGATTCACGATCCTAGTTGAGATCTTAAAAATGTATGATTTTAATTGATCAAAATAAAATTTGTAGAATCTTGTGTAAAATTTTGATCTTATGTATGATATCAACGATCTTATATTCGTAACAAACCATAATGTTAAAATTTTGAAGTTTTTGTGTCCATTACCCAAACGGCCAAACTAATAAATCTGAGAAATGACCCCAAAGCTTTGTGTATTTAGAGCCTCTGGCCCCCAAGGATTTCTCGGATCAATCACTCACTCTTATGAAAAGGTTTATATCTAAATGCACACCTTTTTTTTTTTTTTTGCTAAATGCACACCTTTTTTTTGCTAAATGCACACTTTTCTGTGCGGTAAGAGTTATAGTACAGAACGGTGTGGTAACTGTTAACGCACCCGTTGTTTCAGGGGCAATTTTGGATTTTTTTTGAAAATTTATATTAATCTTGTGCGTTAACTCTTACCGCACAGATCTGTGCGTTAAAATTTAACGCACGAGATTAAAGAAAGATTAACTAAAAAAAATTAAAATTTTGATTAAAAAAATCTTGTGCGGTAACTTTTACCGCACATATTTTTTTAATTAATCGCGCAGATTTTTTTTTTAAATAAAATGTATTTGTGCGGTAAATATAATTGCACAGATCTAATAATTATCACTTCAGTCTCATTGCTCTAGTGGTAAGGCCTTGTACATCATTTGTAAGGTCTCAGGTTCGAGTCTCAACTCCAACACTCAATCTTTTATTTTATTTGTGAAAAATAATTGGTGTGAAACCACCACGCTAATGAGTTCTCATGATATTTTTGTAATTTTATTATTACATGTTATAATAGAATTTGGTTCCACCTCATTTTATTATTAATTTTTTTTTATCTTGGTCCCATATAATTATTGAATTAAATTATAATAATAAATTCAAAAAAAAATATTATTCAAATAATCAGATATTTAATATTTTATTATTATTATTTAGCCTTTTTTAATATATATTATTATTTGAATATTTTTACTATTTTTCATGTTTTGATAAATCTTTTTTATATAAAAATACTACAATTATAAAACAATAAAACTTATATTACTTTTTAAGATAAAAAAATGATAATCAATATTAATCTAAATTTAATCTTTCAATAAATTCTAGACATAACAAACGACTCAAACGCTAAAAGGCCTTAAATGGGCTTAAGGCCCAATTTGACAAAACGACGCCCAAACGATGTTGGAATGGAATGAAACTTGATTTCAATGCCTATTAGAGATATTTGACCATGTGGGTAACTTTCAATCACAATTTTTAACTTTTCAAATAGCACCTCCTTTATAAATATCAAACTAGTGATAACTCTCTAACTTGTCGCAATATGTATGGTCTACAACATCGATGATGATTATTGTTGACAAAATTATAAAACTTAGTCTTATTAGGCATATAAAGTACCAATAAGGTCTCGCTCACACAAAACGAGGCTCGAAACTATACGTAAACGCTAAAAGGGCTTAAAAGGCCTTAAATGGGCTTAAGGCCCAATTTGGCTAAACGACGCCCAAACAATGTCGGAATGGAATGAAACTTGGTTTTAATTCCTATTAGAGATATTTGACCATGTGGGTAACTTCCAATCACAACTTCTAACTTTTCAAATAGCACCTCCTTTGCAAATACCAAACTAGTGATAACTCTCTAACTTGTCGCAATATGTATGCTCTACAACATTGATGATGATTATTGTTGACAAAATTATACAACTTAGTCTTATTAGGCATATAAAGTACCAATAAGGTCTCGCCCAAACAAAACGAGGCTCAAAACTATACGTAAACGCTAAAAGGCCTTAAATGGGCTTAAGGCCCAATTTGGAAAAACGACGCTCAAATGATATCGGAATGGAATGAAACTTGGTTTCAATGCATATTAGAGATATTTGAACATGTGGATAACTCTCAATAAAAACTTCTTCATTTTCAACTAACACCTTCTTTATAAACATCAAACTAGTCACCACTCTCTATCTTTTCGCAATAGGTATGATTAATAACATCGATGTATTATTATGTTTAAAAAAATTATACAACTTAGTCTTATTATGCATATAAAGTCACAAGAAGGTCTCTCTCACACAAAACGAGGCTCAAAATTATGCGTAAACGCTAAAAGACCTTAAATGGGATTAAGGCCCAATTTTGCAAAACAACGCCTAAACGATGTCGGAATGGAATGAAACTTGGTTTCAATGCCTATTAGAGATCTTTGATCATGTAGGTAACTTCAAATCACAACTTCTAACTTTTCGAATAGCACCTCCTTTGTAAAAAACAAACTAGTGATAACTCTCTAACTTGTCGCAATATGTATATCGACAAGTTAGAGAGGTAAGAGATGTTTGGTATTACAAAGGACGTGTTACTTGAAAAATACGAAGTGGTGGTTGAGAGTAACCCACATGGTCAAATACCTCTAACAGTCATAGAAACCAAGTTTCAAACCATTATGACATCGTTTGAGTCGTTTGCCAAGTCTAGAATTTATAGAAAGGTTAAATTGAGAACAATATTGATTATCATAATATTTTTATCTTAAAAAGTAATATAGGTTTTATTGTTTTATAATTATAGTAGTTTTATATAAAAAGATTTATCAAAACATGAAAAATAGTAAAAAAATTAAAAATATTCAAATAATAATAAATATATTAAAACAAAGCCTAAAATAATAATAATAAAATATTAAACATCTGATTATTTGAATAATATTTTTTTTTGAATTTATTATTATAATTAATTCAATAATTATATGGGAACAAGATAAAAAAAAAATTAATAATAAAATAAGATGGAACCAAGTTCTATTGTAACATGTAATAATAAAATTACAAACATATCATGAGAACTCATTAGTGTGGTGGTTTCACACCAATTATTTGTAACATGAGACTCGAACCTGAGATCTTACAAAGGATGCACAAGGCCTTACCACTAGAGCAATGAGACTGAAGTGATTATTATTAGATCTGTGCGGTTATATTTACCGCACAAATATATTTTATTTAAAAAAAAATCTGCACGATTAATTAAAAAAAAAATTAAAAAAAATGTGCGGTAAAATTCACCGCAGATGATTTTTTTAATCAAAATTTTAATTTTTTTTAGTTAATCTTTCCTTAATCTCGTGCGTTAAATCTTAACGCACAGATCTGTGCGGTAAGAGTTAACGCACATGATTAATATACATTTTCAAAAAAATTCCAAAATTGCCCCTGAAACAACGGGTGTGTTAACAGTTACCGCACCGTTCTGTACTATAACTTTTACCGCACAGAAAAGTGTGCATTTAGCAAAAAAAAAAAAACGTGTGCATTTAGACACAGCGTATGAAAACCATGACTTCCACTTTCTCTCATTCATTCCGTTCTATTATCTCTAGTCTTTTTTGCTTCTGTCTACTATTTATATGAGCATATAAATAGTGTTTTATTTTTCTTTTATTAGTAGAATTGTGTCTAATTGTTTTTCATTCAATAAAATATGCAAAAATGTTTCAATCTCCTTCTACTAACAAAATTTAAAATTCAAACTTGGAAATTGTAATCATGACAGCATTAGGATTTGTTCCACAAATTCATTATAAAAACTTTTTTAAGAATAATGATGTTTGGTAAAATACAATTATACACGATAACAACATGTCCTATTATATCCGATAAATGGGTATGGGTCAAGATTGATATTTTCTTATTATCCCAACAAGTTAGAAGGAAGTAATCGGTATGATCCAAATCATAGGCGTAAACCGCATAACCTAACATACCAAACATAAAAAGACAGAAACCACCACCCAAACTTGACCGACGGGATACGAACACTAATCCTAGCATTAAAAAAGAAGGAAAATCCACTCCAAACACCGATATTAGCTTAACCTTCTGTTACTCAGACCTTCTCTTTCCATAAAGCTTTATCCTACGTCAAATCTGTTTAAGAGTTTTGGGAGCTCTTAAGATACTACTCCCTCCGTCCCTTTTTTATGTTCTCATTTATCATTTTGAGTGTTCCAATTTGATGTTCTCGTTTCTATTTTTAACCACAAATCTTTACCAATATACCCTCATCAAAACCCATTAATTTTCCCCCAAACCATAACAATCCAAAATACACTTTAATTTTTCTCTCTCCTATTATTTTCTCACTCAATCTTAACCCTTTAATTTCTCATCTCTCACTATTCTCTCATCCCAATACACTTTCTTTTCTATTTTCATCCCTCTCCTCTCCTTAATTCTCGTGCAAAGAAGGGAAATGAGAACATAATTAAGGGACGGAGGAAGTAGTATTTTGTTTTGGCTTCCTATGCTAATTTTGTTTTAAGCGTTAGGCCATTTTGACTAGTCGTTTATATATGTCAATTCCTGTAGGTCTCAGTAGTATTTTACTGCACTATCTTTCATCTCCATTTAAAATACTGAAAATGTTCAAAAAAATGAGGATTTTTATAACTAACACTCTGATCTTGTGCGCATTTAAAAACCCAATTCAATTTTAAACGCATCCAAAATACGCCCAAAAATGAACCGAAATTTTAAAAAATAATTTTAGACGCATTTTTCACCGAAAAAACCCCGCGGAATGTGAAAGCTGAAAAGCATATGAACGATAGGGTTTGGATGGGACCCACCACTTGGAATTTTAGCGGGGTCCTCCACACAAGCAAAGCAAACATCTCCTCTTTCGGTTGTATTTCTTGCTATTTTTTATTTCAATTTCTTGTGTCTGTTTCTCAATTGCAGGATCTATTTAAAGGATCATATAACATCATCTTCACCCCCCTTCTCTTCTCTTTAAACTACACACTCCACTTATCCCGCGTAGACATTTTCTCTTGTTCCTTGACTGTTTTGTTTGTTTTTTCTCATTCAGGACTTTTATCAAACACTTGGACTGCTTTAACATCTGGGTATTGAAGAGTTGAAGTTTTTCATCTTTGAAACTTTGGGTTTCTCTCATTCAGCCATTTTGTTGTATAATCAAATCAGTTTAAGGGAATCAAGTGGGTGGAGGGGAGCTTGGTTACTCAAATTAAGAAAAAAAGGTTAATCAGAAAATGATCTTAGTCTTGGACAAGAGATACATTCTGTGGAAATTCTGTTTAAATCCTGTTACCAAACTCTCTGTTGAGAAAAGCTTCTATTTCTGGATCTTCCAAATATTTAACTCCTTAGTTACATAAGCAAAGTTTGGTAGTGTAGTGGTTTGTAGCATTATGGGATCATTGCCTCCCGGTTTTCGGTTTCACCCAACTGATGAGGAGCTAGTTGGATACTACCTTAAAAGAAAAGTAGAAGGAGAAGAGATTGAGCTTGAGGTTATTCCTGTGGTGGATTTTTACAAGCACGATCCATGGGAATTACCAGGTACGAAATCTCAATACTACTTTTCTGCTTTTCTGCTGGATACTACTTTTCTGCTGCTTCAGTTATTCTATGTGAGTTGCTTTGAATATAGCTTATGTGTAACGAAACCTCTGCTAAATCTTTTACTCTTGCTTTAATGTGGGGTTTAGAAGCTTTTGTTCTCCAAAAAGCCAGTTTTATTGGCTTTGTATTCTAAATTCAAAATCACATTTTAAATGCTTGCTATAACTTAACTCTCATTTGGTAATTTCATATTCAGATAAGTCATTTCTTCCAAGAAAAGACATGGAATGGTTTTTCTTCTCTCCAAGGGACAAAAAATATCCAAATGGTTCAAGAACAAACAGAGCCACAAAATCTGGCTACTGGAAGGCGACTGGTAAGGACCGAAAAGTGGTATCAGAGTCTTCCATCATCGGTTATCGTAAGACTCTCGTTTTCTATCAAGGACGCGCTCCGTTAGGAGACAGGACAAATTGGTTCATGCATGAGTATCGCCTTTGTGACGAACATACTGAAGGGGTACCGAATTTTAAGGTATAAAATTTCTCTATAGCAATTATGAAGTAAAAGTTGAATGCAGATGATATATTGGCATTGCTGTGTTTTTTTCCTGCAGGGTGACTTTGCTTTATGTCGCGTTGTTAGAAAAAACGATGTGAAAGTCAGTTCAGCTGATTCACATGTTGGGAGTGGCTCAAGCAATACAAGAACCACAAATGAGCCTTTAAACATTTCTAATAATCAGAGTGCTTATTCCAATCCAATGTCTTCACCTTTTGATATGGCTCGGATTGGAGAGATGGATTCGAGTTCCACAAACCTGAACTCAAATGTCTTGTGGATCTCCCCTGAATTTATTCTTGATTCCTCCAAGGTATCATATTTTCTTCATAATATTGGCAAGTGCTTGGCAATCTGTTCAAAATACATATTGCAACTGATTTCTTATGTCATTTCTTGCAGGATTTCCAGAATTCAATGGTTTCATGGCAGCCTTATAATCAACAGAGGATTTCATCGAGTTCATCATACTCAAACTTTAACGAGGATCCTGGAAACATGGACTATTTAGGCTATTATGGGAATGATGATACACAATATGAATTCTATGACCATATCAATCCCCACACAGGACAGTTCTAAGAAAAATAGGATACACGCAGCACAAATCTGAGCTCAAATGGTAAATCAAGGGAGTTGTCCTCATTGTTTGCCATGAAGAACTCATATTTCGACTATATCATGTAACTGAATGCCTTGTTATCATAGTCATTGGCATTTTAGATCTAGTCTTGGACATTTCTCTTCGTGTCAATCACTATTATCGGTTGCAAGAGAAGATGTTCGTCTCACCATTTCTGTATCTTTGTATTGCCATATAAACATCCATTGGAGGCATTTGCTATATCAAGTATTCTTTGCACTGTTTAAGTATTTCTAACTACTATGCAAACATGCTAACTGATTAATTACCGTTAGTAAGACCGCGTTTTATCAGGCTCTTAGACCACCTTATTTTCTAAAACATAAGCATTAACAATACTACTATTGAGTTCAACTGAGTTTGGCTATACAATGCTGAGTTAACAACAATATTCTGCAGGAAAAAAAAAGACAATATGTTTGATGTTTTTCTAAAGCTATTGTTTTTATAGCTCTTAATCCCTCTTATGGTGTGAACAAGTTTTTAAAGCTCCAAGTTAAAGTGGATTATTGATAAATGAAATATGAGTGCAACCATGGTGAAGGAAAATGACTCTTCAAACACAAGTGCTGTCAACTTCAAATGCTTGCTTTCATCTTTATATTCTTTTGACAAATCCAACCTCCACCCAAAAAAGAAGACAATACGACACCCAAGTGCAAAAGTAGCTTTCTTAAACTCATCACTTCCTTCGCTTATTCAAGAACCGACTAGAGATTAAAGATAGAAAAGCTTAGCTAGATGGGAGTAGGAAGTAGACAATGAATCGATCGATTGAACAGTTGATAATTCAGATGATAGATCAAACTCCGAATGCAATCAACTCTGGTTACAAAGCTTGATGAAGATTACAAAGAGTGAGTATATCTGAGAACGTGAGTGTTGGAGCCCAGAATTTACGACCTCGCGACACAACACCTCGCGAGGTTCAAGGGACAAAATCTTCGAACAAATGCCGATGACCTCTTCCGCAACTCCGGACAAACAACTTGTTCACAATGCTCCACTCGATTAAATTATACCTTTTGCCATCTTCTCCCTGAGAACTGAGCTGGTTCTTGAGTCTCTGAACACCTGCGCAACCAAACCAGGAGGGGGGAGACTCCGGATTTGGCTCTCCGACGCCCAAGCCTATAAAAGGAAGAACTCAAAACACCATTTCAAGCTTAGCAAGCTCTTTGTCTAAAATATCCAAATCATCTCAGAAATCTCTCATTTCAATATCAAAAGCTTGATTGCAACACCGAGAATCACAATCCAAGTGCTGATCGTCCAAACGCCTCAAGGAGAAGGTCGTTTGGGAAGATTGAAGCTCTGGATTGCTTCAGTGTTTTTACTCTCGAGAGGAGGAAGGAAGGAGAATAATTCCGGTAAATGATGCTCTGTCTCTTTTCTCTCCATTCGGTTACGTTCTTATACTCTCGCCAGGGGCCCACGCGAGTCAATTACCATTTTGCCCCTCCAATACCTGATCTCATCAGATCCTCTTTTTGGACTTCGTATGCTTATGGGCCACTTTTGTTCTTCTGGGCTGACTTTAAGGGCCGTCTGAGGTCGCGTCTTCTGGGCCTAGCTCGATTCTCTTTGGGTTTCGCGAGCCCATCGAGAACCGACTCCAACATCCAGCCCCCCAAGCTTTTATGCTGAATAGCCTAAGGCTTGGGTTTGTCTCTTTGAAGTCGCGTTCTCGATGCGATTCCTTCTTTCGACTTTGTATGATTACCTCGCGTATGTGCGTCGTGTGTGTGCCTGCTAGAATTCCCGGAGCGACGTTTCGAATTCGAAAACCTTTACGAATTCCCGCGCCCAGCGCATGTCGTCCACGTGTCATCTTCTGATTGCATCTTCTTTTTTTGATTTTTCCCTATAAAGACTCATCTTCGTCTTCCTCCTCTCAATCCGCCATAAACCTTCTTTGCTCTCTGTAAAACTTCGAATAAAACACTCCGCCGGTGTTCTCCTGCCTTTTCTACCGTCGTCTTCGTCGCCATTCTTACCCAGTTTCCGATGGCAGGGTAGTCTATCGCTCTTCCTTTTCTTTTCTTCTTTGTAAATGTTTGTTTTAGTTTGATTTTAGGGTTTTCTACAGATTCGACATTCGTGTTCTTCATTCTTGATAACTGTTGTCAAAGTTTTTGCTCGGGCTCCTTATTTTGATTGATCTCCCTTAGAGATTGCTTGCCTATCGAGTGTTTCCTGTGCCGGATTCCTCTTCTAACTCCTATTTTTCGAGACGTTGTCTAGAAAGATACACTCTTTTCGGTCAATTTCGCCATTTCAGACCTTCACAAGATTCTTCGTGTTCTTGGGCCTGGTTCATATCGATGTCGTTTCAACTTCTCTTTCGATCTTCCGAGTTTCAGCTTTTCCAGGGATTTCGTGTTTGTTCACCTCCCATCGCTTCGCGTTGTTCTCACAAGCGAGTTTCTCTCCTTGTTTTCTCTTTCCTTCCCTGGAAAACTGAATCTTACTTTGCCTATGCTTTCAGGTAGCGACGATTTCTCCGAACGTTCAGCTCAAGCTGAGTATTCGGGGCGCACCACGTCTGGCTCCGAGCAGGGATCTGGTGGTTGCGAGCCTAGTTCGCGTAAACGATCTCGCGTGACCGGAAAATCCAAACGGAGTAAGGCGAAGAAGTCCAAGAAATCCAAAACCAGGCTCCCGTCTCGCGTGATTCAGGAGCGAGCCGAGACCGATTATGGTCAATTTGCTCGTTTCTTCTCCCATAAGGGGTCCTTACCCCACATAATAATAGAGAAACCCTTCCTCGCGGATCCAGGCCGAATAAGTATTTTAACGAAGAGAATAAAACACACTCGCACCTTAATTCCTAACACAGACCATCGCAGCAGCCTTGGCTTTGAAGATCTTCGCTATCTCGCTATGCGATACCCTTTTCCTGAAGGAACTATTTTCGCCCTTCCCGACCATGAGGGAACTTCTCTTGACCAATACGGGCCCTTCTTCGCTTTGAGCAGGCAATCCTTAGAAGCTGGCTTCCGGCTCCCATGGACGTCCTTTCAGACTGAAGTGATGGCGGATTTGGGCTTCAGTCCTTCACAAATGCATCCAAACTTCTGGAGTTCGCTGATCGTATACACTATGCGATGCCAAGACATTGGGATAGTCCCCAATACTCCCCATCACGCCCTTATCAACTCTCATAAGAAGAATTCTCGCGAGCACAGATTTTTTACGACTCAAGCTAAGGTTCCTAGTGCCTTGCGATTACTCTCGAAGATCGAAGGGTGGAAAACATGTTGGTTCTTAGTTCGCCCTCCGCTTGGTTCTAACATTTATGTTCAAGTTCGCGAGCCTCATGCGAGAAAGGCTCCTTGTTTCTTTCAAAAGGAGACTCGCGAGAAGTTCATTCGCGATTACAAGGATTATCCCGACAAGATTGTTCAACAACGATTTGAGCTGACTATTTCGGATGCTTTATTGGTCGCTCGGGGGCTTAGCCTTAAAGCTCATGCTAAAGGTTCTAGCTCGCGTGTCCGTTCTTAGTACTTGTATTTTTGGTATGCTTATTTATGTGACTATTTTTTGCAGATGCCAACATGTTCTCTGACCTCCCAAATTTGGATGGGTTGGTTTTCGACGAGGCTGGTTCACTCACGCTCGCGGCTCCTTCCCACAATGTGCCTTCTACCCCTGGCGTGACTATCGCTTCTCCTCCTCCGGCTGCCTTGGAGTCACCGGCTGGCGTCGCGACTACTGCTCCTGAGGAAATCCCTCGGTCTGAAGGACTTCCTACAAGAGTTGTGGACAAGGTGAGGGGAAAAACCGCTGGGCCGGAGTCGTCACGCGAGCGCCCGTCTCGCGATAAAGGAAAACAAAAGGTGTCGGAGAGAAGTCGCAAAAGGACAACAGAAGTGGAGTTTGTTTCGTCTCTAGAGACTGTTGATGATCCCGTCATGAATCCTACTTTTATTCACGGTTTATCTGCTACGCGTGCCTTCTTTGCTTCAATTCCAACTACCTTTCCTCCTGAGCCTAGCCTTTACGAGGAAGTCTCGGATAGACATGGTGGCTTGTCTAAATTACTCTTCGCAGTAAGTTTTGCGTCTTTATTTACTTCTTGCTTCCTTTTGTCTTTTTAACCTTGGAGTTGGTCGTTTTGCAGGGGATGAGTATTATTGCGAGCGCCAGTCGGAGGGTGCTCGCGACTGAGGATAAACTTAAAGAATTGATGGAGGAGGACCAGTCGATCCGCGATGCTAATAGAGCGGCTAAGTCTCGTCTTATGGGGGAAAAGAAACCTTTGGAGGTGGAGCTTTCGAAGGCTAATGCGCTATTGGAATCTAAGGACGCGAAGATAAAAGAGTTGGAGGCACAACTTGCGTATGAGAGGTCCACCCACGTCAACATCGTCACTGAGTATAACACGCAAGTGAACGACCTCAGACAAGAGAATGAGAAACTTCACGCGACGATGTCCGAGAGAATTGCTTATGAGAGAAATATGGCAGTGGAAGAGTATTGCGGCGGTTACCGTCAACGCACTCGCGTGGACTTCTACAAGAATGTTGTCAATACGCTTCTCCTTTGCATGGTGAAGGTTCAGATGCGGAAGTACGAAGTCAAAGATTTCCCCTTCAGTGCTCAAGACCTATGTGGTTTTTCCACCGACCTTCCTAAGTACGAGCCCCCGGTGCCGGGAACCTTTATTGATGACGGGGATGCTCCACTCGAGGCTTGGGGTGTAACTCATCTTGCGCCTAAGAAAGGTATCGTTAAAGGTAAGGAGAACTAAGTGCCCAAGCCTCCTCTTCCGAAGATGGCCACTCCGCCTGCGCCCGAAAGCTTGGAATCTGCTCCTCTCGCGTTGCCGAGTCCTCCATCTCCGGCCCTCTCTCCTCGTAAGAGAAAGGTATTCGCGCCCGATGCTCTTCTTGACACCATTCAACCCTTCCCGAAGCGTTCATGCTTAGATCAGGCGGGGGGGGGGGGGGGGTCAGGCTCGCGGGCGGTTGACGCTCAGGACGTCGTTGTGGACTTGGAGGCGGATCGCGTAGAGGATACCGAGACTGCTCTTGAGACTGTTGCGAAGTGATGCTTATTATTTCTGCTCTTGTCCTATGTTTCAAACTTTCTGACACATGGCCTGGTGGTCTTTCAAACAATATATGTTTTTGGTGCAACTGTTGCGAGCTTAGGCTCTTATGTAATTATACTTTTTAATGCGGCCATGGTGGTCGCGAGCTATATGCTCTTGTGCTTTCTATTTTGAGTTCTATTTATCCGTCTGCTTGTTTTGTTCACACTTATCTCGCCTCATTCCCCTCTTTTTATGTTTCGGAAAAGGGCAGTAATTTTGCGAAAAATAAAACATAAGAGATAAGCGTTTCATAACTACGATCCCTCTTATATAATAAAAGATGAAACTGATGGTGTTACATAAGTTTTTGCGAAACAATCATAAAGTATTGCAAACCATCCTCCTGTTAGCTATCACACGAACTTTCCACGCGAGTCATGTAAGGCAAGGAGAGAGCCATGTACGCGTGGTTAGGTTACAAATATTATCTGTGTAACTGAGGGTTTTTTACTTTCCGTCTACTTACCTGGTCACTACGTTTGCTCTAGCTGGTGACAGGGCTTCGCGCTTTAGCTCTTTGTTGTTTTTGACACTCGCGAGGGTTGTCCTGTATTGGTATGCCCTTTGTGGGTTATTTTTGCGTTTTGATAACACTTCTAGACATCTGACAAAGCGAAGCTTTTTACCTGAGCTCTTATAGTCGCGAAGCCTCAGGACATTTCTTGAGTTTTTCTTCTGAATGGTTGCTGCAGAAAACTTCTTGACTTCGTAGAGATGATCTGGATATGAAGTGGTCACCATTTTTGAATTTCCTCCGCGATGTGGGCTTCCTTTAGGTTCATTGCGGAGGGCATTAAGCACTGCACATGTAGATAGGCTTTTAGTACTTGGTCTTTATTCTTTAGATAGTTTAGAACTTTTAAAGGACGCGTGAGTCATGATGTGAATGGAGTTTGCTGGGTGAAGGCCCTTGGCTCTCAGCCCAGCGAACTGCCTTTGCGAGGAAAGTGGGACTTTTCGCCTCCCCCCTATCGCTTTTATCTCACTACGTGGGTTGGTGTGTGTGCACCAGCCCAGCGTTCACGTCTTTTCGCGACCTGGGGGGGGGTTTAGTCCAGCCCAGTGAAGCGGACTCATGGCGGGTGAGCTCGTTGGCGTAAACCCGTCCATACTTTCGCGACCAAGGAGAGTTTTTTAGCTCAACCTTGGAAGCTGGACACATAACCTGGGGGGGTTTTCTAGCCCAGCCCAGTGAAGCGGACTCATGGCGGGTGAGCTCGTTGGCGTAAACCCGTCCATGCTTTCGCGACCAAGGAGAGTTTTTTAGCTCAACCTTGGAAGCTGGACACGCGACCTGGGGTTTTTTTTTAGCCCAGCCCAGTGAAGCGGACTCATGGCGGGTGAGCTCGTTGGCGTAAACCCGTCCATGCTTTCGCGACCAAGGAGAGTTTTTTAGCTCAACCTTGGAAGCTGGACACGCGACCTGGGGGGGGGGGTTAGCTAGGGTTGAGCAAAAACCGGGTCGACCCGGTTTTTTGGACCGGACCGGACCGGACCGGTCCATTCCGGTCCGGGTTTCGGTCCACATGTTTATGAAAATCCGGGTCCGGTCCGGTCCGGTCCGGTCCAAAATCCGGTCCGGTCCGGGTCGACCCGGTTTTTTTATTTTTTAATATAAAAATTAATATATTATATATTATATATAAATTATAAATATTTTTTAATAAAATTATATATTTCTATACTAATATTCTTCAATATATTTATAAATAATATTTTTTTTTAAAATTTTATTAATTTTATTAATTTTTTAAAATTTTTTTGCAAAAAGTATAAATTCCGGTCCAAACCCGGACCCGACCCGACCCGGACCGGATCTTGGACCGGACCGGACCGGTCCATTCCGGTCCGGGTTTCGGGTCACACATTTTCGGAATTCCGGTCCGGGTCGGTCCGGTCCGGTCCGGGTTTGGACCGATGCTCAACCCTAGGTTTAGCCCAGCCCAGTGAAGCGGACTTGACGACTTTTGGTCTTTTGAGTTGAAGCGCTACCTTTTTAGGTAGATGAGCATTGGTCGACCAGGCTGTGATACTTATTCTTTGGTAACCCAGACTCGCGTGCTAACGAATTGTTGGTTCCACAACCTGTACTTATCATGCCATAGTGATCAATTGCTTTAGTGTCTTGAGGTGATAAGAATTGTGATCAGAGATTAGAAAAAATTCTGCTAGAATTTACTAAGCGTACCTGGGTTTTGTGGGAGGACTAGGCGTAGAAGCGATGAAGTCGCATCACGTTCCAAGAGTTGGCAACGTGATTCCCGGAGTGATCCTTGAGACGATATGCCCCGGGTGCGACTTCGCGATCTATAATGTAGGGTCCTTCCCAGTTGGGGTCGAGCTTTCCTCCTTCTGTTTTGCGGAGCACAAGGTCCCCTTTGATGAATCCCCTTATCTTGACGTGCTTGTTATAATACTTCGCGATGCTGGCTTTGTGATTGGCTGCTCTGATAGCTCCCAGGTCGCGAGTTTCTTCCCGCATTTACAACTCTAGCTGCATTTTTTCATCATTGTCAATCGGGTTATACTGAATGACGCGATCTGTGGGAACGATGAACTCGACTGGCACTGTGGCTTCTACTCCATAAGCGAGAGCAAAAGGTGTTTCCTCGGTTGCTTTCTTTGTTGTGGTTCTGTTTGCCCAGAGTACAAGGGGTAATACTTCAGCCCATTTGCCTTTGGAGCCCTCTAGCCGTCTTTTTAGATCCATGACAATGCTTTTGTTTACTGCCTCGACCTGGCCATTGCAATGCGGATGAGCGACTGACGCGATTCTTAAGGCAATTCCCATGTCATTACACCACGCGAGCAGCTGTGGTGAATTGAATTGTGGTCCTCTATCAGTTACGATCTCATGAGGGAGGCCGTATCTGCAGATGATATTTTTCCACAAGAACTTTTTAACAGCCGGGACGGTAGTACTCGCGAGAGCTTCGGCCTCAATCCATTTGGTGAAATAATCAACTGCTACAATGATGTACTCCAGCTGACCAGGTGCTTTCGGCTTGAAGGGTCCTAGCAGATCTAGCCCCCACATCGCGAAAGGACAGGGGCTAGACATTATCTGTAGTTCTACACCTGGTTGATGGGAAGCTGGAGCAAAATACTGACATGGCTTACAGTTCTGGGACTCGCGTTGCGCGTCCTGTTTCATGGTGGGCCAGAAACTCCCCTGTCTCAATGCTTTGTAGACCATAGGTCTCCAACCCGCGTGGGTTCTGCACAAACCCGCGTGCAACTCTCTTATAAGCACATCATTGTCTCTTTTTGACAGACACCTGAGCTCGCATGGCCCATACCCTCTTTTGTAGAGTCTCTCGCGACACGTGCAGCCATAGAGACAAGTTTTCTCATTTCCTTTGGATCTGAGGGTCCGGCTCCGTTTTCCAGATATTGAATTATAGGGGTGCGCCAGTCACTGACTGGCTCATCTATTTCCATCAGCTCCACCTGATTGCTAACGACGCTCTCAGACTTTACCAACCAGAAGTATTGGCTCTTTCCATCCTTGAAAATGACAGTGGAATTTCCATCAAGATGTCCCATGTTCGCGTACTGAGCCTGGGACCCTCGCTTCGCGAGCTCATCAGCTCGCGTGTTTTCCTCCCTCGGGATTGCCTCAATCTCGAAATGCCTGAATAATGAAATCAAGGTAGTAGCCCTTGCGTGGTATCTGGGGAGGTTGCCTGTTCGAGCTTCATAGGTCCCTTTAATCTGATTCACAACAATCTGAGAGTCGCAAAGACACTTCACCACGTGAATGTTTGCATGGATCGCAATTTCCAACCCTTCAATGAGTGCCTCATATTCTGCCTCGTTATTAGTGGCTTTGAATTTTAATGCGATTGCGTGGTCGACCTTGTCCCCGACTGGGGATGTCAAGACGACCCCCGCCCCGCAACCATCTACATTTACTGCCCCATCGATGTGCATCACCCACGCGGGGTCCTCTAGAGCTATGTCATTTCTTTCTAACTCTCTGAAACTTGTTTCAACGATGAAATCAGCCAAAGCTTGCGCTTTGATGGTGGGTCGAGGTCTGTAGACTACATCAAACTCGGTCATTTCAATCACCCATTTCGCGAGCCTTCCAGAGGTTGTTGGTTTACTCATAAAGGATGGGAGTGGTAAATCTGTCAACACCTCGATGGGGTGAGCGTGGAAATAAGGTCGGAGTTTGCGAGCGGCTGTTATCAACGCGAGTACTGCTTTCTCAATGGGTGAATATCTGGTCTCGGCCGACAGGAGTGCCTTACTGACGAAATAGACTGGGACCTGCTGCTCTCTTACTAAGACTGCACTAACGGCACGCGTGCCCGCCGCGAGATACAACTATAGGTTTTCACCAGGCACTGGTGACACGAGAGTTGGGAGTTTAGCAGAGTGCTCTTTGAGGCTTACAAACACTTTCTCGCACTCTCCAGTCCATTCGAAGCTTTTGGGCTTCCTCAGTATGTCAAAGAAAGGAAGGTTTCTCTCCGCGAGCTTTGCACAAAACCTCCTGAGATAATTAACCCTTCCCACAAATCTCTGGACGTCATGAGTGGATTTCGGTGGTTGTAGATCTATTACAGCTTGAACCTTATCTGGGTTGACCTCGACACCGCGTGCACTAATCTGAAACCCTAGGAATTTACCCTCAGTGACTCCGAACACGCACTTCTCGGGATTGAGACTCATCCCGTATTTCCTCAAAGTTTCAAAAACTTCCGCCAGGTCGCAAACGTGGTCTGTTTGCTTTTTGCTCTTAACCATTATATCATCAACATAGGCTTCCATGGTGTCACCCCTTTGCTCGCTAAAGATCATGTCCACTAGCCTCTGGAATGTGGCTCCCGCGTTCTTCAAGCCAAATGGCATTACTTTATAGCAGAAGGTTCCCTTGTCTGTTATAAAAGCCGTGTGCCCCGAGTCGGCTGGATTCATCATGACCTGGTTGTACCCCGAGTACGCGTCCAGAAAACTCAGAGCTTCGTGACCTGCGGTGGAGTCCACTAACTAGTCGATAGAAGGTAACGGGTAGCTGTCTTTGGGGCACGCCTTATTGAGACTAGTGAAATCTACGCACATGCGCCATTTTCCTGTCCCTTTGGGATTTTTCTCCACCATCACTACATTTGACAACCATGTCGGGTATTGTACTGGCTTAACAAACCCTGCTTTTAACAACTTCGCGAGTTCAACAGCAGCAGTCGCGTTCTTTGGTCCTGCTTGCTTTCGCTTTTTCTGCCTACGCGGCTTAATCTCTGGACTGATGTTCAGGGAGTGAGTCATTACGCTCGCAGGAATCCCCTTCAAATCTTTTGGCGTCCACGCGAATACATCCCGGGAGCGGGCGAGCAAGGTCTCAATATCTTGCACAACTTTCTGGTCTAGTCTTCCTCCTACATAGAGCTTCTCCTCTTTGTTGAGGAATTGAGTGATCGTCTGCTTTTCAAACCCATCAAAATGTGGTTTGTGCCCCTCTTCTTCTTCCCCAGTATCTCGCGACCTCGGAGAGGCACGTACCTCCAACTCGGCTTCCCCAATCACGTGAGGCAACCCTGGAATAAATAACTGGTTGGCGAACAAGGCCTTGGTGCTGCCCTTTTCGGATGATGCATAGCAGATGCGGCTCTCTTCTTTGTTTCCCCTCGAGACTGCTACTCCTGACGACGTTGGGAACTTAAGGCAGAAGTGACAGATTGACACGACTGCTTCGAACTTGCACATAGTCTCGCGTCCCAGTATCGCGTCGTAGGAGGATGAAATCGAGATTACCACAAAGTCTATCTTTTCTGATCTTCTCGACCCAGTTTCTTCACCCAGGATGAGATCTAAAGTGACGACGCCTAGGGCCTTCACTCTGTCTCCCGCGAAGCCTACTAACGTGGTTTTGGTAGGTCGGAGGGTTGACTGATCAATGCCCATCTTTTCAAACGCGTCCCAGTAGAGTATGTCAATTGAGCTCCCTGTATCAACAAGAATTCTTTTCACGAGTTTGGTTCCAATTTGAGCATGAATGACTAGCGGGTCGGCGGCCTCAACGGCCCAATTATCCACTTCCTTGTCGCTAAAGGCGAGTGTGTAAGGTTTAGATTGTGGCATCGCGATGCTATAAATTGGTGTGCCCTGAGGCTTGGGCGTGTTGTTTATGAACCTTTGCTCTCGCTTGCTGAGGGGAACGGGTTCATGACGGCCTGTGATTGTCCCTACATGGCCATCCAGGCGAGGGAAGTTCTGGTTTGGGTGGCGATTGGGACCCTTATTCTGGTCATTCCTCGCGGGGGTTTGTTGCCTTACTTCATTCTGATTTCTACCTCCACCTCTACCTCTTGCACCCCCTCTTGGGTTGCCGCGACCCCTGTTACCATTTCCTCTCTGAGCAGTCAAGACTTCCTGTTCTCTCGGGTGGTGAGGTCGCGACCTGCATTCTTCTGTAGGGTGAGTATCCACTCTGTGGTACTCACACCACATTACTGACATGTTGCGACCATGGCCGCGATCACCCACCCTTTGACCCTCGCGTCGATTATCCTGTTCTGCCACAAAATTCTGTGAGTGAAACTGATTCTGATCATGATTCTGACCCCTGAACTGCTTCTGACCCTGACTCTGATCCTGAATCTGCAAGTCGGGTGCTCGCAAGTCACACTGCTCTTTACTCTGGTTACTCTGATGGCGCTTGTTACCCCAGTTCTGACTGTCTTTCTTCTGACCCTGAGCAGATTTACCCTGACTGTTTCCTTTCGATGCTGACCCTGAATGCGTTTCTACATTAATCTCTGTATAAGCTCTCTCGAGCATGCCCTGGTAATCTAAATCTTTCTTGCGGTATAAGTACTACTTGAAGGAGCTTCCATCTGTGAGTCCGTCTAAGAACGCGACTCTAGCAGTTTTATCATGAAAATCTTCGGCTTCTAGGATCTTTTCTGAGAACCTCTTAACATACCCTTCCAGCGACTCATTAGGACCCTGCTTGACGCCCACCACTTCTTGCATAGTCACCTTTCTTTTCTTTGAGGAACCGAAGTGCAACATGAAACTTCTTTCTAGATCAGCGAAAGAATTGATACTCCCTGAAGGTTGATTAAGCATCCAGGTCATGGCCGGACCCGCGAGGGTTCCCGGGAATCCCTTGCACATCGTGGCTCCATCGGGGCACCTCGCGAGCATAACATACTTGTAGCGAGCCAGGTGCTCGCTAGGGTCTTCTTTGCCATTATATTCTTTGATAACGGGAAATCTGAAATCAGGTAGAGGAGCTAACCTGACTATGTGGTCCGCGAAAGCGGTCGGGCCGAACAAGGCTGACGGATTGACGGGTGGGTAGGCCCCGTAAGCCTGTCGCGGATAGGTTGCTTGATTGTAATACGGCTCCCCCTCATATTGATAACGAGAAGGCTCTCGTTCAACGCGAGTCCCATATCCCCTTGTCTCGGTTTTTCCTCTGTTTGACTGATATTCATGCATACTCGCGGGAGCTTGATTCAGATCGAACCTGCTGGGGTGACTGGCTCTCTCGCGTCTTTCGGCCTCAGGCCTTCGCGACACCGAGACTCTGTCATCTGGCACGTGCTCGGCACTTCCCTCCGTGTTGACTTGCTCGTGATTTCCTTGATTCTGCCCTCCTTCACGGACCGCACCCCTCGGTTGCTCTTGGTCTCAAACTCCCCCAGCATTCTGCCCTAAGGTATGGAGCATCACGCGGTATTGGGCTAACGCTGGTCCTACAAGGACCATTTCCTCTTCCTCTACGCGGGGAAGAGGCACTCGCGGGTTGTTCACCTCTTGTTGTGTGCAAGTGGCGATGGGGGTATCATTAACAGCGCCACTTCCCTCACCACCAGTGTGCATCTTCGGTCTGACTTTAACGTAACAAATCACGAGATTATGTTGTGAGCCTTACTTGCGCGAGGAGGTCCCCACGGTCGACACCAGTGTTGGAGCCCAGAATTTACGACCTCGCGACACAACACCTCGCGAGGTTCAAGGGACAAAGTCTTCGAACAAATGCCGAGGACCTCTTCCGCAACTCCGGACAAACAACTTGTTCACAATGCTCCACTCGATCAAATTATACCTTTCGCCATTTTCTCCCTGAGAACTGAGCTGGTTCTTGAGTCTCTGAACACCTGCGCAACCAAACCAGGAGGGGGGAGGCTCCGGATTTGGCTCTCCGACGCCCAAGTCAGTAAATGTGCAATAATGCTACCAAAGATAAAGCCAATTGACACAAAAACAAGAGAGAATAGGGAGAAGAAAGCCTATGAAAGGAAGAACTCAAAACACCATTTCAAGCTTAGCAAGCTCTTTGTCTAAAATATCCAAATCATCTCAGAAATCTCTCATTTCAATATCAAAAGCTCGATTGCAACACCGAGAATCACAATCCAAGTGTTGATCGTCCAAACGCCTCAAGGAGAAGGTCGTTTGGGAGGATTGAAGCTCTGGATTGCTTCAGTGTTTTTATTCTCGAGAGGAGGAAGGAAGGATAATAATTCCGGTAAATGATGCTCTGTCCTTTCTCTCTCCATTCGGTTACGTTCTTATACTCTCGCCAGGGGCACACGCGAGTCAATTACCATTTTGCCCCTCCAATACCTGATCTCATCGGATCCTCTTTTTGGGCTTCGTATGCTTATGGGCCGCTTTCGTTCTTCTGAGCTGACTTTAAGGGCCGTCTGAGGTCGCGTCTTCTGGGCCTAGCTCGATTCTCTTTGGGTTTCGCGAGCCCATCGAGAACCGGCTCCAACAGTGAGAATACAAATAACCCTAAGATCCTATTTATATCCCACTATTTTTCCCTGATTATGCCGTTAATTATCTTATGCAAATATCCCTGAAATCTCGGCCTTCTTAACAGCTTCCAGATCCACGTCGTCCATGAATCAGATCATGCTCTCCAACGGTCTTCTTTAGCATCAGTTCGGACCTAAGATTTGGGCCGCACAAGTCATTGGGCTGAAATCTGGCCCAACAAGAACGAGCTTTGAATAAGCCTAGTATATAAATTCATGAGTTACTTGGTGCATCCGATGTCTGGTGTTTTCGGATGTTTGTTTTATCAGCCTATCGATGTTTTAACATATGCATTGTCCTAACATTTCTTGGGGGTTAAGTACAGTGGCTACTTGATTAGTTTTTACCATCAGACCTAGAAAGTCAACTAAGTGAACCAATTGGAAACATCTGAAGTGAGCTTAGAATAAGAATCTCATTGTGAGTGATGGAACTTTCAGCAAAAGCACCAAAAAAAGTCCAACATTAAGTAAGGTCTTTTTCATTGCAATTTTCCAACCTCAACTTAGATTCCCTTCAAAACAAAGGTCCATATGTATGCATAAACTTGGATTAGTCATCCTTCAGTTTGGTATTATTAATTATCTATACAAACAACAACAACAATCAATTCCGTATGTTCTAACTATAATAGGGAATCAGGGTTCAGATATAAGTATCCATTTCCCAAAGTAATCTACACTTACGAAATTATCCTTGTACTTGCGAGTGGGGCATGGAATAAAGGCCTTTGCCCCCACACCAAAACAAGTCACTAGCTAGCCAGGCAATGAGAGGAAAAACTGATGCAAAATGGCTACTTTAAAGTTGAATGGATTATGCCTTTCTTTTGCTTTTGGGGTTGTAAAGAGAATTATTGGAGTATGACCAATTGACCATGCAATTTGGATGATGTAAGTTTTTTTGAATGTCATTAAACTATGATTAAGAAATCACTACCAAGTTTTTGGTTAGGCTATGTTTCACACTACAAAAGCTGTATAGAATTCTATCACTAATCAGGATCAAAGTGGGAACAAGAAAAGGCTAAAAGAAAACTGCATGTCAAAGCAAATTACTAGACGATTAGTTTTTGTTCATTATTCAAATAATTATAGTTTTATAGAGGATAAAATATTGAGACATCAAAGCAAAAATATTTCCTATTATCCTAGTTATACCACGTAAGATCATTTCATTTCAGCCACTAAAGTGTCATTATTCACGATTATTTTACTGTTTTTTTGAATTTTCTAATAAAAATTAATAAAATTTGGAAAATGATGTATTTCACAAAAAAAATTACATAAGATCCGCTAATCAAAAATAGGTATTTACATGTTAATATTTTTAGATTTTTATTTTTCACCGTCTACTTTTGCATATTTGTAATTTTATTTGTGTGATGTGTTAGATTACAAAAAGATTGGTTGCTTGATAAATAAGGAAAATATAATAATAAAAAATATTATATCATGTTATTTTTGCAAATTTGTAATCTTATTTTTATGATGTGTGTCATATCACAAAAAGATTGATTGCTTGATAAATAGGGAAGAAATAAAAAAAATACAAATCTATTGCAAAAAAATACAACTTGTTATTGGAAATCAAAATGATGATCATGAATAGAGTTGGCTCTAGTTGTCGTTGCAAATTCTGATTCAGTATTTAGAGTTCTCGTTGTACAAGATGGTCTCACTCTCTTACCGGCTTGGATAGTAGGTTGGTCATTTATTTTAACAAAATGAACAACCTACTATTTATTCAATATGAACAACTCATTAAAAATGAACTAAGAATTATAATTATCTATCTTCTATGTATACTATAGAAATCTTATATATATATATAAAAATCTATCTTCTATACGTATACTAAATTTGAGCGGTGTTTGACACATGTCGTCATTACGTTCAATTGACATATGTGTCGACCTTTGGGTTATGCCACCTCATTAGCCACGTCAACTTACACGTCGTCAATGTCGTCATGACTTAAAAGAAACTCAATAAAAATGCCACATATTTATGAAATTGAGAAACATATATCTTATATATTTAATTGATGAATTATCTTTTACCTAGAGGTTTTTATTTACTTCTCATCTATATGTATTAATTTAATTAAATAACTATCTTTTACCTAAATTTTTTATTTTTTATCACTTTGTAGTTTGTACACACTATTCAAATACTCCATCAATTTAATTAAATATATATAGAGTATGATTTAATACAGGAGGAAACTTACCAAGTGTGAATTAATATGTTCATCAATGAAGTTTCCCTCTTTTTCTTCCAAGAGTTTAGAAAACCTCCTCTAGTATTACATCATTACTATGAAGAATCTTGCATGAAAGTGGGAGAAGTCTGAGTTGAGATTGTTAATTCATGATTGACATTTTAACTAGTGTATAGACCCGTGCCATGCACGGGTAATCGAGACTACTTATTATTTTATAATTACTTTAGTAAACTATTAAAATAAGAATTGATATTTTCATGATAACTTATTAAACTACTAATAACTTTATATTGATTAATAATTTTATAAAATAACCTAAAGAAAAAAAATTATATATCAAATGATATAAAATCTCTTCTTTAAAAGAAATTCATGAATCAAATCGAGAAAACAAAGCTCATAGTTATATAAATTAAATACTAATAAATAATAAATTCTAATGCAACTTCAAAAAACTTATATCCAAAGAAATATTGGTTTAGAAGTTAGTTAGAACAAATTTTATCAGTGATTCCTCATATAGTTTTTGTTGAAATGTTCTCATACATTAAGTTTATTATTTGTTGGAAAACTCGGTTAATAAAACACAACATAAAATATTAAAAAATCATCTTAGAGACTTAAAAATCGATAATAAATCAAGAAGCCAAGTTGTATTTGTTAAACATTTAGAAAATGTTAAAAATATATTGGTTTAATAACAAAATGAGTACTTGGCACATAGAATTGATGAAGCTATTAAATACATTTTCTTTAATATTTTTTAAGCACCCTTTGCTTTAAATATACATGTAGAGATATTAGATAGATATATAAAATAGATTAAGATAATTTTTTAAATTGATATATCTATTTACTAAACAATAACTTAAGTAAAGAATAATTATTAAATCAATTTATAATCATTCAGTTTACGATTTGTCAGAAGGCTAAAATTGGTGAGGACTTTAAAAAAAGTGAAAATATATGTACTATATTATAAGATATGACACATTAATGTAACAAATGTTTAAGTAGTATTTTATTTTAGTAATATAGTTTATAATCAAATTTGTTAGAAGTGATGTTTATATATATATTTACCTACAAAAGTGATTAGAAAATAATGTTTTATTTTAAATCAAATAAAAATATAAAAATAATTAAAAGAGAACCAATAACAAATTGCCACATGGATGTGGTGGGGCCAGAATCAAGGAGAAGCCTTCAAAAGTCTCAGCTTTAATAGATTATATAGATATCAACGTACGTACGTACAACAAAATTGACAAGACTGATTTCATTTCTAAAAATTGCAGTGATCACTCAACGGCGGCATGACAAGGCAAGTGATTGTTCAAAGGATGATTCTCCATCTTCTTCGACTTGATCTTCTCATCTCGGGGAGCTTCACATGTGACCTCAACACGCTCATCATCAACATGATCAAAATGGGGGTCAAAGTCCTTGAAGTGGGCGACTCGACTGAGCGCCTCGACCTCCTCGATGACGAGGTCGAGGCGAGCGACGGTCTCGACGAGCAAGGAGGCGAAGGCGGCAAAGGGAAGAGCCTCGGCAAACTCGAGACTTGTGGCGGCTATTTTGCTGAGAGTAGGACGGAGGGTGGTGGGTGCTGCACCCTTGCGTTGTTGGAGCTTGTTCTTCCACTCTAGCAATGCCGAGCTGTCTGTCTTCACGCTCGTTAGTGATACTCCTCTGCTATATTCCTTCCCTGCATGCATACATGCAACGTATGAATTTTAACAAAAAAAACATGCAACGTATGAATTCAAACTCACTTACAAACACCAACTATTTCACTGGATTGACTCGTCTAAATAGAGATAGATTAAATATACAATAAAGACGTCACACGAATCTCCTGTAAGACTATCTCTTTGTAGCGCGAATGACTCTACAAGAGATAAAACATGTTGTATTGACTTGCCTACAATTCTTCTTCAGTCTCCCCCCGAAGAAACTAGCTCCTTACTTGGTTTCAAACGGTAGAAAAAAATCACTTTGTAACACATTTTTTTTAAAACACACTTTCATGTATAAATTTTTCATTTCTCACTTCAATGAGATTTTAATGGGTGATCTTACCTATCTGAATACTCGTAGAAGACATATATCCTTTGGAAGATTAAAGATCGGGTTCAGAGGGATTCTAGATTTAAAAGTTGACTTTATAACATAACCAAGATCGGGGTTGTAAGGTATATTTTTTTTACCTCGGTTATGAAAACTCCGTATTATAAAGTCTATGAACTGTTTAAAATCGGGTTATAAAGTTGGATTTAAATGCGTTTTAACACTTTATACCGCATTTTCAAAACCGTGGTAAAAATTGCCGATATAAAAAAAGGTAAAACGTCGCATTATAGCGTTTTCAATTAAACAAGACCCCAATTTAGAATAGTTACCAATAGATTTGTTCCCGGCAGTGGCGGCAGCGAGAGCGAAAAAGTGTTGGTGGTGGTTGGCGTTGGAGCCGAGGAAGAGGCGAGGCTGAGACTTGAGAGCGATATCGAGGTCGTGCAACGCCTCATGGAGGTGGTCGGAGAGTATCTCCGGCGAGCAATGTCGACGGTTTCTTATGCTGTTGGCAAGCTCGATCAACACTTTTGACACTTCTCCTGCGACTCTTACACATGGGCTTCTGAACATGGCTCGTACTGATTTCGGTGTCTACCAAAATAAAGAGTCCGATTAAAGTTTAAAATTCCAAGTTATAGGGAAGACAACTTTAATGTGTACGTACCTGGATTTCAGTTTGTAAACAACCATGTAATGCAACGACAGTGTAGCCGAAATGGCGAAGAACTCCTCCGAGTTTAACATATTGCTGCCATGGAAATTTGTACCTTGATCTTCGAGGTTCCCAACTTGCATACAACGCCTGTAACATTCATCAAAGTCCATATTAAATGACATAAGTCTGTGCATGTTAAATTCATAAAATATTATACTAGTGCGCACTTCTCTATAATATGTTGTACTGTTCAATATACATTTCTTACCATTTTATTTAATTTATTAAGAACCTATGATTTGTTAACCTATGTCTATAATAACGTTTCATTTTGACGTATACCATACTATATACTTTACGCACAAGGAAGTATAAACAATCGAATCAATCAGGCGTAATTTGTTACGTACAAGAAGATCATCGCTAGATTTGGAGTCAAGTACGGCCTTGATTATAGGATCTTCAGTGGGCTTCTCTATATCCTCGGCCTCCAATTTGGACCCATCAAAATACTCATCCACACAACCTAGTAAACAACCAAAACACCTCCAACATTAAAACCACATTCAAATCAAATCAATGTGTAATAATATCATCCATATGAAATATCTCACCCGTGATTGATCTAGCAAGTCCTTCAAGCTTCGAGACGGTAACGTTATGAAGATCTTGTCCCGACCAAATTGGAAAGATGAGAAGACTCATACAAAGGCAAATCCCGCACCCTATGGCTATCATGTTCAGCCGATCCCTCGCGACATGAACCACATCTTGAGCTCGGTACCCCGATTGCGTGATCAAATTGAACGTCAAGAGGAAGATCACAACTCCATAGTCGTAGTTCTTCTTTATGTATGGTATGAACCTTATGTATGTTGCTATTGTCCCTGAAAAAACAAACATAACATGTTCATTTACAAGTTCAGAAAGTTGTGAAATTACGTGGGCTCATGGACAAGTCAGGCCATGGGACAACTACAAACTGTCTGGGCTAAAGCCCTATTAGTGGGATCAGAAACATGGATAAGCGCAACGTGTGCATTAAGCCCAACTGATAAGCTCATTAGGTTTCATCTTAAAACCAATTAGCAATATGAGAAGTAATTTATGAGTTTATATGGTAGACAACATCATCTCTCAAACTTTTGGTATGGGACTTCGTTTTTAACAAAAGCATAAGCGTGTTACGAAACCCTAAAACAAATGACGATTTCACACCCATAAGAAAGATGGCGCTTCCGACGAACATAGCATGATAAACTTCCCCGGATTCATCGGCGACAAACTTAATGAAGAAGGCCATGGAGCCAGCCAAAAGGGTTCCAAATCCTCTATTCAACCCTTTGCACAATGTTGCACCTACACAAAGACCAACTTCATTCAAAACCTCAAAAACAAATTAAATAACAAAATTGTTCTCTAGTTTGTGACGGTGAGGTGGGTAAATGATCAATATGGGTTAGTTTTCTCTCATAGAAACGAAAGTTGGGAGTAGCTTTCTTAATTGAAAATTTTCAAGAGGTCAATCCGACACTCCCTCGGCTTTTTATGATCACCTGCAGTGAACTCGAGCACGACAACAACGGTCATGACAGCCCATATCGCGTTTTGGCCAATCCCATTAGCAAGAGGATGAATAAGGTATAGAAGTGTGACGAGTGTCAAAGACGTCCCGACTTTGAGAGCATGGATTGCTCTCCTTGGGTCTTCTCTACCGACTCTATAAAGATTGCGCCAAATCATACGAGGAAAGCTTCGAACTTTACTCCCATATGATGCTATCATCTTCCAAAATCTCATGCTTGGAGATGAAACAATTTGATGGGTGTGTTCTTCTCACCAAGAAAACTCTAGCATTGGTTTCTTGGACCACAAGTGTTTTGTTTTAGTGTATAATTTACATTACTCACCTTTTATACCATGAATTTTTTAAAATTGCCGTATTAAAACTTATTATTTAGAGTCCAAAAAATAGTTTTTGGTTGTGGAGCTTGTATTGACGTGCTGGCCGGTGTCATTCACATGTATTCCATTAAAAAGGCATGATCAATCTCTACAAAAGTTGGGTTACGGATTCACAAGCAATACTTCTAATGAGTTTCCATTGTATTTAAGATACCCCTATGTTTCTCTAATCATTCATATATACTAGACGCGGACACCCGCGCTTGGGTATAACGCGCTTTACTTTTATCGAAATATATATATTATTTTCATGATAATTATGTAATAAAAGAATATATGTTCTTTTTCAACTAAACATATTAATATTAACTTGTTGTATTTTAAATATTAGTAATATATAATGTTTAAATACTAATTAGTGTTATAATAAAGTCATTATATGTATAATAGTCAATTTAAATTTGTTTCCATTGAGAAAACACAATTAGTCGATTTGATGAATTGGGTGAAAAAAAGATTGAATGGAGTAGAAAAATTAATTTATTATCAATTTATTAGTAATTGGTAATAGTCAAACACGTTTTATTTTTTGTCGATATTGATAGGCTTACAATATTTTTTTCATATATGTATTTTTTGTAATTTTTAATAAATTAATTGAATATCTCTCATATATAAACCAAAATCACATAGTCGCTGACAATGCTTAATTTCTCTCCATCGACATACGTATTGGAGGTGAAGAGCGAAGAGAAAAAAGAAGATGAAAAAGGTGAAAATACTAATCAATCTTATCTATATCTTATCTATATAAAGGTTAGCTGACCGCTGAACAAATTGAATGAAATCGGTACCTATTTAATTCTAAATTCATTTATTTTTTTATTAATTAATTATCATTAATTCTAAAAAATAGTTGTTAATTAATGATCTCTTAAATCTAATTAATTCTAACATCATTTAAGTTCTTTTTATTAATGTTAATTAATGATCATTGAAATCTAAATAATTCAAAATTCATTTAAGTTTTTTTCTTAATTAATTTATTTTAATTTAGTATATCTTAGAATTATAGTAAAATAAATAAATTACAGTATTATCTCCTTTATAAGGCCTTTGTGTTATGTTAGAAACTTGATTATAGTATTGAGTAAGTTTCTCTCATTACAACCTTATTCTATTATTATGTTTCAAAACTACTTCAAACATAAATATAAAGAAATTGGAAATTCTTATAATTTCAAATATTAACAAATTTGATAACAACAACTAAAATATTAACAATAATGTGTAACTATATTAAATCAAATACGAAAACACATAATTTTCTCGCGCGAAGCGCGAGTCCCATATCTAGTTAAGGACATAGTTAAGATTTTTTTGTAGATATTTAATGGAAGATAGAAAGAGAAAAGAAAAATTAAGTTTACCATCAATTAGTCTCAATTGACATTACTTTTTCAAACCATCAGTTTATATATAGATAGATAGATTTAGGCTTCTAAAATATAACTTTCCTACATTACAAAATGAACAACATAAATAAAGGACATATCGAGATTAGTAGGCTTGTCTAGACGGTCCGATAATCACAAAAATGAATACAATATTTAACATGCATCTGGAACTTAATAAGAGATGACAATCACGTGGAGAAGTGATTGCCTATCCATTTCCTACCTTCTCCATGAACATGGTCGATTATGTAGACAAATAGCATGTGAATAATAAAATATAATGCACCTCCAATTGTGAGATATGGTTATTTTTTCAATTATTTCGCTTCTGGCATCTGCTAAGCTTGAAAATTTCACTATGTTTGGTCGATGGAATGCTTAAATGCGTATAGTATTTATATTCTTGGTCGAAAACAATGCTAATTTGCCTTCACCACATGGTAAAAGCCTCTAAAACAGAAGTGAATCAATGCATATCCAAAAGATCTACTATATAATAAGGGGCAAAAAATGAAAGTGGTCGTTCTTTACATGAGACTGAATCGATGTGTTAAGTAATGTGCCCAAATATCCCTAATCTGCCAACAAATCACCAACTATAGCTTCAAAAAAGCGTTCATGTACAGATTCCATTCAGCAGTCGAGAAAAGAAACCAAAAGACAGTTTTTTTTATTTCGCCTTTGACAACTTTGAGCTGAAATTGTTTAATGATGAACACGAAAAGCAGTTTTTTGGAATTTACAAACGTTTCAACAGAGATGAAAGCAGAAGAAATCAGAAAGAGCTTTACATGTTCAACTTCTGTTTATTACTCTTTTGTGGCAGAAAAAGATTCCTAGATGAGCTCCAGTTCAAAAGTTGATAGCAGGATCTTCTTGCACATTACTCCTTGATAAGCAGAACTTTCCCTTGGTCTTCTTGAATACCTGTTCAGCTTTCTTGATCTCCAAATTATCCTTATGATGAACACCAGTGTCAGTGCCCTTCAATGCATCAACATTGTAGGGGTCAAATCCTATTGCAACAGCAGCTTCAGCTTTGGCTCCATACACCAATCTCTGTTCAGAAGGAGAAAAAACACCATGTTACTGTGCAAGATGAAGTTTACCAACATAAAAGAATATGCGGAAAAAATGAAGTGGGCAAGAATTTCTGACCTTGATCTTAGAGAATATGATGACACCTAAGCACATTGGGCATGGTTCACAGGATGCATACATCTCACAATCTGACAGCTCAATTCGGTTCAGTTTATGGCAAGCCTGAAAATATTATAGTCCATCAATTCTTAAAATTCAGATTAACTTCACATATTCTATTGATGATATAGTTAGTTGCTTACAAACTAAAGTGTTCAAATCAAACTTCAATGCTAGTTAAGTTCCAAGCCAACAACCAAGTAAACAAATGAAAGCCAAAAAGAGAAGGCAAGAAATTAGAATGAGATAAAGAAGTTTTAGTGATGAGAACTCTCTTATAGCAGTGATTTCAGCATGCGCGGTTGGAACTGTGTTGATGTATACCATATTGTGACAACTTACTATAACTTCATCATTACGAATCACAACTGCACCAAAGGGACACCCATGCCCACATTCAACACTTTTATTGGCTTCATCAACTGCTATTAACATGAACTTTTGGTCCTTCTCCTCGTGCATACCTGAAACAATGTGATCTCAGTAAGAACCAAAGCAAGAAATAAACTAAGTAGCAGAACACCGAACTGAGAACTCCGATTATTATGCAAACTAACACTTCATCAGTCACCTCAACAATCACCTGCAACCGACAGGTTATTTTTCTCATATTTCAATGTAATGAAATTTAGTCTTATCAGTAGACATCTTTATAATATATAGTAGCAAATCAACACCCTCTTGAACACGCTTTTTAGAGTCTTTTGGGTTTGTAAACGTTGTGAAAGGATAAGACCTAAGAAACATCATGTAGGAACAACATCATGCTAACTTAGTTGTTTCTGAACAACTTGTTACCGGGAAAGCAGTTCAAATATTACTGCTTTAGCAAAAGAAAAGCATGCTTAACCTAAGAGGCGAAAGGTGCAACACAATAATCAAGTTGTAGAAACAGCTTCCAGTAACATGGATTGTCAAAACCAGCCTGTTGAAGAAGTGTTAGCTCTTGAGTATCCAGGGTGCAACAATTCAAATAATTCTCATGTGGATGTTAATCTTGTAAATAACATCTCTAGTAAAGAAGAGTCTGCAAAATCTTTGCAAAAGAGAAAAGAGAAAGAAAAGGCACAATGTTTGAACAATAATTTTGAGCATTTTGATTTTTCGTTTTAGGATATGGATTCATCATACAGATTCTTAAAAGGGATATAACAGAATACATTGATGATTCTGTTAGCGAGATTAATTGCACAACAAAAAAATAATGAACCTAACACCTTTCTTCTTCTTCTTGTATCTAAACAAAAAGCTTTATCATAACTTGATACTGAACAATTATGGATTATGACATCACATATTTCCATTAAATGTAAAAGAGAAGAAAAGGAAGAATTGTAACCAACTAAAAGCTTCAAATTACCAACCCCTGTCACCTCAAAATTGGAAATTACTTACCAGGAAGCTACATCCTACAGCAAAATTCCTAGATCGATTAATACTGCCAAAATGCCTGGTTGTTGCAGTTTGTGGCACTATACAAAAGGAACCTACATGTCAAGTATGATTATCGAATCAATAAAGTTCGCAAACAGTATGCAACACACAGAATTAGTTGGTAATAGTCCAATTCCATAGAACCAATTGCTAACACGTTGTAAACTTTCACATAATAACAGTCCAATTCGAAGGCCAAAATTAAATATAGCGGAAAAAGTTTATGAATTTTTGGGAAGCAGATGAAAACCTTGGTAGAGGTACTTGCAAGTTTCACCCCATTCTTCTCTGTAATGATCTTTAAAATGAATTTGAGAAGGAAATACCAGTTTCAGTACATCGGGAGAATGATTAAGAAAGAAGAAGAAGAAAAAAGTTCTAACCATGGTTCGTCTGAGCAAGGGAAACTTAAGGACTCAGAGTAAAGCGCAACTACCATGGATTAAGATGCGATGCTTCTTTTTCACTTCTTTTTTCTCTAGAGAACCATTTTTTTAAAGACGGGTCTAACGATCAACAAAAGAAGTATCAACTTGTCTGTAAGAAAACTGCAATTGTTACACTTTTATCACTTTCATAAGCTTGAATAAAAAAACAAATTACAATGACAACCTATGAGCATACCAGAAAACACTCCATGAATAAATGAATAATGTGAATGGGCCATATGCATAAGAAAAAAATGAGAAATAAATCACGTACATGTGAAGATTGATTGTTGCATAAGTTTGAGAAGTAATCATGTACAAATGTTCTTGCATTAGCCCCATTATTTAAACTTTAGATCTGTAAAGGTAATTCAATAAAGTTTCGTTATTAATTAATAGACTTCAAATAATTCATGTATTTAATCACTATGATGAATAAATAAGAAATAAAATGTGGAAAATACAAACTTCAAAAGAGGAAGTGGCGACATCAAGGTTCGAACCACTCCGCAGTTGTGTGAATCGATCCTCTGTCATGTGTCCGTGCGGCTCAGTGAAGTTCCAAGTATTAAGAGCATCACCACCTCTTCTACAACATGTCTTATAACTCTGGAACAAAGGATAACAAATAAAAACACATATTTTCATCCAAAGAATGTAGATCAAGTATAGAAAATTTATCAACATGAACTGAACGGGATCCAAAATGCCCACACTTTCCACTCTTCACACTATCCTATAGGAGTTCGCACAACAACAACCACAATTGCAGAAGTGAAGAAAACACGCCACATAAGATGGAAATATCCAAAAATACACTCACTGAATTGCTACACCAGAGCATGAAAATATCAAAAAAAATAATGAATTGTTACACGCCACAACATCAACACACTAAATTGCTACATCAAAGCATGAAAATATCCAAAACAAAACATTCACTGACAACAACAATGCTTTACCGGAAAATTTGACATCGCCTTAGGTCCACGAAGGCTTTTGGCGGCTGAATCGTAAGCCCTAGCGACTTCTTCGGCGGAATCGAAGGTGTCGAGCCATACACGCGTCTTCTTTGAAGGATATCTAATCTCATTTCAATATGAAACTGATTAGATGATGAGGAAGAGAGGGAGTACTCTTGGCGCCAGATTTAAGGAGTTTGCCAACGATTAGGGCGGTAGAACAGGCGGTTCTGGTGGAGAGGCCGCGGACGGAGAAGAGCAAGTGGGGAGGTCGGCGCCTTGGTTGATGAAGTGGTCGTTGAGATTCAAAGCGGAGGGATCGATTCCAAAGGTGCTAGCTATGGTGCCGAGTTCGAGACGACGGTGCTCGTTCTAGGCGACTATGGTAGCCGAAGGTGACAACTATGGTGCGAAGGTTCCCCTCGTCATGATCTGGAAATTCAGATTTGAGGACCAGAAAAGTAGCGATTGAGAGTGGAAGGGAAGTAGGAGGAGATTGGCAAAGACATAGATAACGATTAAAGAGTGTGGAGTTATGTAGAAAGGAATTAAGGAAGAAATAGTGAAACGTAGGGTATAAAACGTAACCCCAATAAATATTGGAAGAAAGAGAGTTGAAGATCAAAAGACGAAGCCTAAAGCTCCACAAAAGCCCAACAAAGCCCGAACATTTAATAAAAGGCCCATGGATGACCCAGTACCGATTTTCATTACTTCACCAAAGCCTTCAATTATTATATAGATATAGATTGTATATTTCAGATCTTCGATCATAGTGCTATTTGAAGATTTAGATTGTTATATTCATTCATGTAAGAACAAGTGCATATATGTGAATTAATATGATAATATTAATTACTATAACTTATAAACACACATGGTGTAAATTTTATATACAATATATTGTTGTTTTTAATAAACTGATCTAACACATGATCTAACACAACGCAATGAGAAATTACGGTTTTTCTAACCTATATTTAAAAATTTACATATTAAATGTACTTAGTAAAAATACCGTACTACTTAATTAGTACAAAAATTATTATACCAAAGTGGAAAATTTAAACCCATAGCAACATAGCAAATATCTACAAATTCAATAAAACCCATCGAAATTGAACTACATATAAACTATGTAAGGATGATGTCTCTACAACTAGTCAACTACTATATATGTTATGCATGCCCATGATAATAAGTAAACTTTTAATCAATGTGCTTGGGAAGGAATGTTCGGGGGACAAGTCTTAACGTAGAAAAAAACGAATAATCCATGTTTATAGATATTACATGTCTATTCTGGATACTAATGTTCATAATGCGGGCCATGATTTTTTTTAATGTTTTCAGTGAGAGACGCGTGACATATTTGTCATTACTGCGAAGTTTGAATTTTTTTTTAAAATGACCTCAAAATTCTTTATCACCCAAATTATGAACATTAACTTGTTATCTGTGAACGCAAAAAAAATTATTTTTCCTACATTAAGTCTTATTCTCCGAGTTTTTTCCTTAGTCATTTTTCTTTCGGTGTTTTCATAGATTTTGTAATGCGTGTTCATGTAGTTTTGTGAATGGGAACTGGTGTGAATTCGATGAGCAGACAAAAAACTTAGTAAGAGGACAAATTAAGAAAATTTGAAAGTGAGATGACAGCATGACACCACAATTTAGGAGATGAAAGTCAACATTTTCACTACTTTCACGGATCAAACTACCAAGCTCTTTTGTTGTTGTTGTTGTTGGTTGCTATCAGTATCACCCGTGTGTTCTTACTCTCAACCAAATCTCATGATCCGAATTATCAGTTAATGCACTGCAGCTTCAATGGCTGACTTCATGCCAAATGTAGCCTCCTTAGTCGATTCATCTCACATTTGACAACTTTACATATGGCAAATTGATGATCTTAAGATGTCAAAGAAGAGTGAAGAGGAAAAGCATATGAACCAGATGAAAATAGATGCCTCACTTGATTTTTGTTAAAATGCTAGCTATCTGCATACCACACTCGATCAGAACTTTGGATTCTAGACTAATGCAATACGGATTTCTTGACGATGTTATTGCGGATGTGCATATAAATACACGGTTCTTATATACAGCCCGGTGCTTTATTCAAACAACGCCGGATCACTCGCGTTCTGCGAGGACCCGTACACTCGCGTTCTGCGAGATTAGCAAAAAATTAGGTTAATTACATGCATGCTAATCTCGCAGAACGCGAGTGTACGTGTCCTCGCAGAACGCGAGTGTCACGTCCCTCGCAGAACGCGAGATTAGCATGTCAGATGGACGTTGTTGTGCGCCATTACTACATGTCTTGTCCCCACCTAACTATAATAACTACCCCTTATTTTAAGTAATCCGTAACACCTATTAACCCTACCCTAACACCTCTTTTTATCATCTTTCACCTCTTTCACCCTCCATTAAAACCCATTTTCAAAACCTTAAAACTTCAAAACACTCTAAAAACACCTAAAATAATGGAAGATGAAGAGGAATTCAACAAAGGAGGGAATGAAGATGGTGGTTCATCAAGTTACCATTCAAATGAGGTAATGTTCTTACTTAATTTTTGAATTTTAATTTGTTTTGCACCATTAAGAGCTAAAATGAACTTATTATGTTGTATTTCATGTTAAATCTAGTAGTAGTAGTAAGTGTTGAAGAGATGACTTTTGCATATAATGTCAAAAACTTAGATGTGTTCATGTTTTTAGGGTTTTTATGGTTTTTAATGTAGAAACTCATGTTATGTTAAAATATCCCGTTGAATGACTAGTTTCAGGAAATAGCAACTTCTCGCGTTCTGCGAGAGGAAGCCCCTCGCGTTACGCGAGAAGTGCCTCCCTCGCAGAACGCGAGAAGTGCCTCCCTCGCAGAACGCGAGAAGTTGCACATTACAGAGTATTAACAGAAGCATTGTGTATAGGTGAATTTTTCTTTGTTCACTGGATTGAATGCAATCCAGTTGAATGACTACACCTACCCCTCGCGGAATACGGTGCCCGTTTCGCCACCGTCATTTGATTTAGGGATTGACGACTTTGGATATTATCATCAACCATCTTTATATGAACAGCATGTGCCATCTACATATGAATTGCCTGTGTCATCTACTTATGAGTTGCCCGTGCCATCTACTTATGAGTTGCCCGTGCCATCTACTTATGAATTGCCATGTACATATGAGGTGCCATCAAGCTATGATGCGTTTGATTCACAATTTGCTAACCCACCAACAAACGTAGGAGAGGAGATGTGTTTTCTTCCCTCTTTACGCACTGCACCAAAGTTTGATAGTCTCGTATGTGAGGAAGAGGTTGTTTCTAGGGATTATTCGGAATATTTCACTACGGAGCAAGTGTTTGCCTCTAAGGAGAGTGGTCATTTGTGGGCTTTGAATGTTGCAAAGCAACACAAGTTTATGATCTCTATTGGAAGGAGTGTACCATCTAAACCGGGGCAAAGTGGTAAGATTCAAATCATTTGTGAGAAAGGGGGAAGCCATAGGCCTAAAGGTGTCGGTGTTAGATCAAACACAAAGAGCAAGAAAACGGGGTGTAAATTTCAGTTGAAGCTCATGGAGAACCGGGTTGAAGAGAATTGGAGATTAGTGGTTGTTTGTGGTTTGCACAACCATCCTATTGGAGATAGTTTGGTCGGAAATGCATTTGCCGGGAGGCCAACCCCGGATCAAAAGAAAAAGGTTCGTGAGATGGTACTTTCACATTGTTCTCCAAATCAGATTTACACTGAGATAAACAAGGATCCCGGAAGTTGCACAAAGAAGAACCAAGTGTACAATTTGGTAAGACATATAAGGGAAGAGGAAATGGAAGGTAGAACCGTGGTTCAAGAATTCTTTCACCAATGCAAAGAGAGCAACTACTTCATGGAGTATAGGCCAAGTGCAACGAACCCTTCGATAATAGGCGACTTGTTCTTTGCTAGCCCCGAATCAATGAAACTCTTAAAGGCGTTTCCATATGTCCTTTTGATGGACTCGACTTATAGCACGAACAGGTAAGTATTTATCATTCTGTTTTTATGTTGTATTTATCTTACTGTATTTTGGTTCCAGGTACAATGTTCCCTTCCTGGAGATAGTCGGTTTGACTTCTACATGGAAGAATTTTGTTGTGTGCGGGGTATGGTTAGAGGCTGAGAGCGAGGATAGTTATTTATGGGCGTTGCAGCAGCTGCAGACGATGTATTTGAGAATAGGAGCATCGCCTACTTGCTTCGTCACTGACCGTGAGATGGCTCTTATGAATGCAACAGACAAGTTATGGCCAAATGCAAAGTTTCTCTTATGTAGGCGACATGTAAGGAAGAACATAGAGGCGAGAGCGAAGATAGCTATGGGCACACAAGCATTGGGGGTTCATATTTCAAATGATTATTATAACGTGTTCGAACAAACCACTGAAGAAGATTACAAGAGTACTTTGAAGAAACTTGAGGACGAATGGCGAGCTTATCCAACCGTATTGAAGTACGTGAGAACGAATTGGCTAAACCGTTACAAAGAAAGACTTGTTTCAGCATGGACGGATAATGTCTTCACTCTCGGGAATAACACGACAAACAGGTATGTTCTGTTATTTATGTCTACCTTCTACATATGATAAAAAGAGCTTCTGTAATGCACACCTCGCAGAACGCGAGGGCATACCAACTCGCAGGAACTCATGTCATGGACATTTTCCAGAAAATGTAATTCCTCGCGTTCTGTGAGGAATGTACACCTCGCGTTCTGCGAGGAGGGTACACCTCGCGTTCTGCGAGGTTCTGCGAGGTTACTGCTGCGTACTCAAAAATGCAGAAATCCCAGAAAATGCAGAAACTTACCATCTCCGGCATAAGAATATCGAGCGCTCCCCTATAGTCCCTTCCGACTTGCCCCTTCTTCAGCTTTACATTCTTAGGCATCCACCGGTATGCCCATGGTTGCTCCGCTCTCCACCGAGGACGTTCAGTAGGTCGGAAGTGTGGGAAGTAGTTGTAGATTCATGCCTAAGAAATACAAAGTACGTTAAATATGAAAATATATATAAGTATGTAAATTAAACGCTTAGAAAGTATAATACCTGCAACAAGGTGTAACAGAAAGACATTTGGGCACAACCCTGTCGTGTGCATACCCCCAGCTGCCTATACAGATGGGCCAAAGCAGCTGAACCCCACGATATGCCCGTAGCATGGGCATAGGTTTCCAAATAAGGCCCATATCTAAGCCGAATCAAGTTCTGTGACTTGTCCGGAAATAAGAGCGAGGAAGCAGTATACAACACCCATCCTAAACCCTTTCGCTCTGGACCTAGGTTTTCACAATGCCTTCTAAACCAATCAGCTTTCACCCTCCCAGAATCTAAAGTGTGAGGATCTACTCCAAAAATTTCCGCCCCCTTCCTACCATAGTATTTTATAATCTCATCATGACTAAACTTGGCACCCAGTTTCTTACAAGTAGTCATTGCTTTCCCTTCTATAGGTAGGCCTAAAATCATATGTACATCAAGAAGGCCAATAGTGATCTCACCACAAGGGAGGTGGAATGAGTTAGTCTCCGGTTGCCATCGTTCGATGAACGCTTCAATCAACGGATAGTCGATTGCTTCGTACATCATGTCAGGTAGATCTGACAGTCCAACAGCACCGGGAATCTCTGACCAGTCATCGTTGTCCAATGGCCAATCACTGCTTTGCTTTGTCCGTTGTTGTGGCTTCATCGGACCTTTCAACTGCAGAAAAATACAAAATTACACACTGCAGGCCAAATTTACAAAAAATACAGTTTCTGCAGAATTATCAGTTTCTGCAGAATTGTGCATTTTCTCGCGTTCTGCGAAGAGTAACACTCTCGCGTTCTGCGAGTATGCCACTCCTCGCGTTCTGCGAGAAAATGCACAGAAATTGCACTTTCTGATAATTCTGTAGAATTTCTGTTAATGTATTAAAAATGCAGAAAATCAATAAATTAGTAAATTACCTCCCCTTTCTGGATGTGGAACGCCACATGTGCTTCAAATCCCTTAAGCAACTCGGGATCTTCTGGACCGCCAGGTGTGGCATGAGTGAGCTCAGGATCATACTTTGGCTCATTCTTCTTGGACTTCCTCTTTCTTTTTGGTTTATGGACCACTTCTTCTTCTTCTTCTTCTTCTTCTTCTTCTTCTTCTTCTTCATCATCATCATCATCATCACCTTCTTCTTCGTGTTCTTCCCCAACACCTTCATCCTGGTACTCTTGTTCCATCGGTTCTGGTTGAGGATTGTAAGAAGAAGAACAAGCTTGTCCACTTCCTTGACCCATGTCTTCAGGAACACTTCCCTCACCAAATCCACCTCCCCAACATTGTCCACCGACCCAACTTTGTCCACCCCACCCTTGTCCAACTTCCACTACAGCATACTGAGGAATGAAATTGTCCCAGCCACCAATAGTGCTACCCGATTGTTCATATGGAGTTGATTGTGGTGCCCATTGAGTTGACGGTTGTGCACATGAAACTGACTCTTGAGAATAAAGGTCCCAATCATCATTTCGATACCCTTGATATGTATCTGCTCGTTCTATCCCACTAGGCACAGAACAGTCTTCCCCGGCATAACTATGGACACCACTGTACCGCTCTATGGCGCGATAATCAACGTCGGGGAGCCCCTCGGGGAAGAGCTCTACCGGTGTTGTATTCTTTGCTTTCCTTTTCCCTTTTGCATTTTCAACCGGTGGATTTTCTCTCACAGCGTTCCAATTTCTTCGACGGGTTGAACGTCCAGGACGATCCATTACCTAAAAAAATGTAAAGTAGAATCAGTATATAAATATCACAGTATATAAAGTAAAATCAGTATATAAATATGTATCTGCAGAAGAGGAAAGAATTTCCTCTTATGTCAATTCCTCGCGTTCTGCGAGTAGCATGACACTCGCGTTCTGCGAGTACCATGACCCTCGCGTTCTGCGAGTATACTACACCCCTCGCGTTCTGCGTCAATTTGCACTATCATGAGTTTCCGACAACAGTTTCCGGCGAGATTTTCCGACGAAAATTCAATATTTTAGCTAAAATACCTATCAATTTAAGTAAATTACCAAATAAACATCAAAACCCTAAATAAAATCAACAACCCTAATCAAAAACCCTAACCCTAATGAATTTCAACATAAAACAACATCCACTCATCCACCATAATTCAAAATCATCATCTTTCATCCATTATACAACCATTTCTAAAACAACATTCAATATCAAAACATCATATAATATGCAATTTCCTATACTAACAACATATATTCATCTAGAAACAACATTAGAAAGCATAAGAGTATAAGAAACATACCTTATATGGAGATTTGTAGTGAAAAGAGGAAGAAAAACTAGTTTGAACCGAGAGAGATGGTGAGAGGCGGCGGTAGAAAATTGTGTGTGAGGTAAAAAATGGGCCGAGTAGGGTTTTTCCCCTTTTATAGGGAAAAAAACACCCTCGCGTTCTGCGAGGTGACGCACCCTCGCGTTCTGCGAGGATGCGCTCCCTCGCAGAACGCGAGGGCCCGGACGTTATTCAGAAAACGCCCGAGCTGTATTTAGCAAGGGCCTATAAATATTAAAGTGAAATTTTAATGCTTATACCATGTTAAACCAAAATGTAGTCATGAACCGTACCTTTCAGGAATAAGCGTGCAAATTTTTAAACGCGCTAGGATTTATGATTTTGGCCGAGCTTTACCCATCATAATGATAATCATAATATATATAATTTTTGGGTGGTTGAAAAATATTCACACAAGATAATCACAAAGATATTCCTCATTATATTCATCTTGGATTGGGCTTTCGCTTGGGTCACCAAAATAAAAGTCTAATATTAAAGTTTACATTTTTCAAAAAGAAATTTCCACATATATTTTTCAAACAAATCTATTACTATTATATTAAAGATTATCTTTTAAGAAACTACATCAATCTATTTCCTAATAAAGATTTTATCTTTTACTAAATTAAAAACGAAATTATATTTTATTAGGATTATATAAATGAAAAAAAAAATTGGAGGTGGTTGAAAAATATTCACACAAGATATTTTGAAAAGAAATTTCCACGTATATTTTTCAAACAAATCTATTACTATTAAATTAAAGATTATCTTTTAAGAAACTACATCAATCTATTTCCTAATAAAGATTTTATATTTTACTAAGTTAAAAACAAAATTATATTTTATAAGGATTATATAATTAAAAAATATTTTTTGGGGTGGTTGAAAAATATTCACACAAGATATTTTATAAAGAAATTTCCACATATATTTTTTAAACAAATCTATTACTATTAAATTAAATATTATCTCTTAAGACATTACATCAATCTATTTCCTAAAAAAGATTTTATATTTTACTAAGTTAAAAAACGAAATTATATTTTATAAGGAATATATAATTGTAAAAATATTTTTTGGGGTGGTTGAAAAATATTCACACAAGATATTTTAAAAAGAAATTTCAACATATATTTTTCAAACAAATCTATTACTACTAAATTAAAGATTATCTTTTAAGACACTACATCAATCTATTTCCTAATAAAGATTTTATCTTTTACTAAGTTAAAAACAAAATTATATTTTATAAGGATTATATAATTGAAAAAATATTTTCGGGGTGGTTGAAAAATATACACACAAGATATTTTAAAAACAAATTTCCACATATATTTTTCAAACAAATCTATTATTATTAAATTAAAGATTATATTTTAAGAAACTACATTAATCTATTTCCTAATAAAGATTTTATCTTTTACTAAGTTAAAAAACGAAATTATATTTTATAAGAATTATATAATTGAAAAAATATTTTTGGGGGGGTTGAAAAATATTCACACAAGATATTTTAAAAAGAAATTTCCACATATAATTTTCAAACAAATCTATTACTACTAAATTAAAGATTATGTTCTAAGACACTACATCAATCAATTTCCTAATAAAGATTTTATCTTTTACTAAGTTAAAAACGTAATTATATTTTATAATTTATATAATTGAAAAAATCTTTTTGGGGGTGGTTGAAAAATATTCACACAAGATATTTTAAAAAGAAATTTCCACATATATTTTTCAAACAAATCTATTATTATTAAATTATAGATTATATTTTAAGAAACTACATCAATCTATTTCCTAATAAAGATTTTATCTTTTACTAAGTTAAAAACGAAATTATATTTTATAAGGATTATATAATTGAAAAACTATTTTTGGGGGTGGTTGAAAAATACTTACACAAGATAATCACATAGATATTCATGAATATATTCGTCTTGGATTGGGGTTTTGCTTGACCCATAAAATAAAGGTTCAATAAAAAAAATATTGCCTTTTATAATGAAAAATATTAAAACTAAAGGATATAATAAAAAAACGATAAATCAAATTAAGAAAAATGATATTTTGTGAACATTATAAATTATATTTTAATAGAAATAAATTTTTTTAAGGCTCATATAATTGAAATAAACAATTTTGCACAAATTATTTTACTAAATAAAAGAATTTTAATTTTTTAAGGGTCGTATAATTGGAAATAATATCAAATATATGCATAAATAAAAAATGTATTATAAACAAAATATGCCAACATAAATCATATCAACTTATTAAAATTACGGGTTAAGATAGAAAAAATGATTTATAAAATGTATAAGTAACATGTTTTCTGAATAAATAAATGTATAATAGGAAACACTTTTTAAATCTTAACCTATTCATTTTTCGGTCACTTTTTTTCACCTCTTATTTGATAAAGTGAAATTAGATCTGGCAAACGGGCCAAACGGGTCGGGTTTGGGTTCGGATGGAAAACGAGTTTGGGTTAAGCGGGTCGACCATTGGTCGAGTTTGGGTCGAGTCAACCCAGTGAGTTTCAAATGTTCAATATTTTTATTGTAATAAAGAAAATAAAATTTAAACAATATTTTTATTTACTCAGAAAGAAAATATGTAAAAAATGGGCCCCTCGACGAGTTTCGAGAAGTACGGATCGATTCAGGTTTGACCCAAATGACTTCATTGTTTGGTAAGCTTTTGACAAGTCTACTTAGGATATAATAACATATAAAGTAAATATTTTAATATAACTATTTGATTTGTTTTCCCGTGCTAGAAATATCTATAATGACAAAGAATTTCATCAATAAATATTTGATGTTAATCACGGGCAGGAGGGACTAGTATATATAATTTTTGGGGTGCTTGAAAAATATTCACACAAGATAATCACAAAGATATTCCCCATTATATTTTTCATATAAATATATTACTATTAAATTAAAGATTATCTTTTAAGAAACTACATCAATTTATTTCCTAATAAAGATTTTATCTTTTAGTAAGTTAAAAACGAAATTATAATTTATAAGGATTATATAATTGAAAAAATATTTTTGGGGTGGTTGAAAAATATTCACACAAGATATTTTAAAAAGAAATTTTCATATATATTTTTCAAACAAATCTATTACTATTAAATAAAAGATTATCTTTTAAGAAACTATATCAATCTATTTCCTAATAAAGATTTTATCTTTTACTAAATTAAAAACGAAATTATATTTTATAAGGATTATATAATTGAAAAAATATTTTTGGAGTGGTTGAAAAATATTCACACAAGATATTTTATAAATAAATTTCCAAATTATTTTTCAAACAAATCTATTACTATTAAATTAAAGATTATCTTTTCAGAAACTACATCAATCTATTTCCTAATAAATATTTCATCTTTTATTAAGCTAAAAACGAATTATAAGGATTATATAATTGAAAAAATATTTTTGGGGTGGTAGAAAAATATTCACTCAAGATATTTTAAAAAGAAATTTCAACATATATTTTTCAAACAAATCTATCACTATTAAATCAATGATTATCTTTTAAGAAACTACATCAATCTATTTTCTAATATAGATTTTATCTTTTATTAAATTAAAAACGAAATTATATTTTATAAGGATTATATAATTGAAAAAATATTTTGGGGGTGGTTGAAAAATATTCACACAAGATATTTTAAAAAGAAATTTCCACATATATTTTTCAAACAAATCTATTACTATAAAATTAAAGATTATCTTTTAAGACACTACATCAATTTATTCCCTAATAAAGATTTTATTTTTTAATAAGTTAAAAACGAAATTATATTTTATAAGGATTATATAATTGAAAAAATATTTTTAGGGTGGTTGAAAAATATTCACTCATGATATTTTAAAAAGAAATTTCCACATATATTTTTCAAACAAATCTATTACTATTAAATTAAAGATTATCTTTTAAGAAACTACATCAATCTATTTCCTAATAAAGATTTTATCTTTTACTAAGTTAAAAACGAAATTATATTTTATAAGGATTATATATTTGAAAAAATATTTTTGGGGTGGTTGAAAAATATTCACACATATATTTTAAAAAGAAATTTCACATTTATTATTTAAACAAATCCATTACTATTAAATTAAAGATTATCTTTTAAGAGATTACATCAATTTATTTCCTAATAAAGATTTTATCTTCTAATAAGCTAAAAACAAAATTATATTTTATAAGGATTATATAATTGAAAACAAAATTGGGGGTGGTTGAAAAGTATTCACACAAGATAATCACAAAGATATTCATGAATATATTCATCTTGGATTGAGGTTTTGCTTGAGCCATAAAAAAAAGGTTTTTCAAACAAATATATTACTATTAAATTAAAAATTATTTTTAAGAAACTACATCAATCTATTTCCTGATAAAGATTTTATCTTTTACTAAGTTAAAAACGAAATAATATTTTATAAGGATTATATAATTGAAAAAATATTTTTTTGGGTGGTTGAAAAATATTCACACAAGATATTTTAAAAAGAAATTTCCACATATATTTTCCAAACAAATCTATTATTATTAAATTAAAGATTATCTTTTAAGAAAGTACATCAATCTATTTCCTAATAAAGATTTTATATTTTAGTAAGTTAAAAACAAAATTATATTTTCTAAGGATTATATAATTGAAAAAATATTTTTGAGGGTTGAAAAATACTCACACAAGATAATTTAAAAAACAATTCACATATATTTTTCATACAAATATATTACTATTAAATTAAAGATTATCTTTTAAGAAACTACATCAATTTATTTCCTAATAAAGATTTTATCTTTTAGTAAGTGAAAAAAAAAATTATATTTTCTAAGGATTATATAATTGAAAAAATATTTTTGAGGGTTGAAAATATTCACACAAGATAATTTAAAAAACAATTCACATATATTTTTCATACAAATATATTACTATTAAATTAAAGATTATCTTTTAAGAAACTACATCAATTTATTTCCTACTAAAGATTTTATCTTTTACTAAATTAAAAACGAAATTATATTTTATAAGGATTATATAATTGAAAAATTATTTTTGGGGTGGTTGAAATATATCCACACTAGATATTTTAAAAATAAATTTCCACATATATTTTTCAAACAAATCTATTACTATTAAATTAAAGATTATCTTATAGGAAACTACATCAATCTATTTCCTAATAAAGATTTTATCTTTTTACTAATTTAAAAACGAAATTATATTTTATATGGATTATATAATTGAAAAAATATTTTTGGGGGTGGTTGAAAAATATTCACAAAAGATATTTTAAAAAGAAATTTCCACATATATTTTTCAAACAAATCTATTACTATTAAATTAAAGATTATCTTTTAAGAAACTATATCAATTTGTTTCCTAATAAATATTTTATTTTTTACTAAGTTAAAAATGAAATAATTTTATAAGGGTTATATAATTGAAAAAATATTTTTCACGGTGGTTGGAAAATATTCACACAAGATATTTTAAAATAACATTTTCACATATATTTTTCAAACAAATCTATTACTATTAAATTAAAGATTATCTTCTAAGAAACTACATCAATTTATTTCCTAATAAAGATTTTATCTGTTTATTAAGTTAAAAACGAAATATATTTTATAAGGATTATATAATTGAAAAAATATTTTTGGGAGTTGTTGAAAAATATTCAAACAAGATATTTTAAAAAGAAATTTCCACATATATTTTTCAAATAAATCTATTACTATTAAATTAAAGATTATCATTTAAGAAACTACATTAATCTATTTCCTAATAAACATTTTATTTTTACCTAAGTTAAAAACGAAATTATATTTTATAAGCATTATAAAATTGAAAAAATATTTTTGGGGGTGGTTGAAAAATATTCACACAAGATATTTTTGGGGATGGTTGAAATTTTTTTAAGGCTCATATAATTGAAATAAACAATTTCACAAATTATTTTACTAAATAAAATAATTTTAATTTTTTAAGGGTCATATAATTTTAAATAATATCAAATATATACAAAAATAAAAATAAATCTTTAAATAAAATGTATTATAAACAAAATAAGCCAACATAAATCATATCAACTTATTGAAATTACGGGTTAAGATAGAAAAACTCATTTATAAAATGTATAAGTAATATGTCTTTTTGAAAAACACTTTTTAAATCTTAACCTATTTATTTTCCGGTCACATTTTTTTACCTCATTTTTTATAAACGTAAATTTAGATGTGGCAAAAGGGTCAAACACGTCGGGTTTGAGTTCGGATGGATAACGAGTTTGGGTTAATCAGGTCGACCTTTGATCGAGTTCGGATAGGGTCAACCCAGTGGGTTTTTGATATTTTGTTGTAATAAAGAAAAGAAAATTTAAACAATATTTTTATTTATTCAGAAAGAAAATATGTGAAAAGTGGGTCTCTCGACAAGTTTTAAGAAGTATGGATCAGTTCAGCTGTGACCCAAACGCCTTCATTGTTTGGTAAGCTTTTGACAATTCTACTTAGGATATAATAACATATAAATTCAATATTTTAATATTATTATTTGATTTGTTTCCCCGTGCTAGAAATATCTATAATGACAAAGAACTTCATCAATTAATATTTGACGCTTGAAAAGATTAATTTTTATAATTTTTAATATTTCTCTTTTGGTAACATAAAATTATATGATTATTATATCATTAGACAATAAATAACAAAATATCCTAAAAATGTATCCTTTAGTAGTAACCTAAATTTACATAATATAGTATGAAAATAAAAAAAATCTTAATGTTTTACTTTAGATAAAATTAATCTCAAATTTTAAACCAATAAAAATTAAGAACCTCAACTTAAAATTTATAAACCAAAAACGATCAAATTACAATTTCAATTAAATATTTTTTAAAATTCGAAGATGAATGTTTTGCAACATACATAAAACTATTATTATGTGTCATGTGGTTATTGAATTTTCTTAAATTTTAATGAAAAAGTCGTTTGATCAACATTTTGATCTTCTGGTAAAACTTGAAAATAGTTTAAATAGTTTTTCCTAAACAATTAAAGTTTAAGCCTATGTTTTTCCCGTGTCTATATGCATTTAGTATGTTTATGTACTTTATTATTTAAGTTTTCAAATTATATCTAATTCTCTTAAAGATATAACAAAATAGTTGAACACAATAATAAATTTAAAATTTATTATCCGGATTCAAAGTCAAATATAAGTGAAACATACGAGACATTATTACACGCTCTAATTCATATTTATTGAGTACTAATTTTTTATTTATTAAATTTCATTTGGCCCGTGCGTAGCACGGGCAGGAGAGACTAGTATATATAATTTTTGGGGGTGGTTGGAAAATATTCAAACAAGATATTCATGAAGATATTCATATTGGATTGGGCTTTTGTTTGGCCCACCGGAAAAAAGTCCATTATTAAAGTTCATATTTTTTAAAATAAAAATCCACCTATATTTTTCAAACAAATCTATTATTATTAAATAAAAGATTATCTTTTAAGGAACTATTCCACATATTTTAAAGCAAATTTATTATTATTAAATAAAAGATTATCTTTTAAGAAACTACATCAGTGTACTTCCTAATAAAGATTTTACCTTTTATTAATTTAAAATTGAAACTATTATATAAGGATTATATAATTGAAAAAATATTTGTGTGCTAAGTATTTTATAAATGTATTAATTGTATAAACGAAATATTCATCATAAAATGGGAAAAGTATGTTATTAAAGATATTTGTATATTATATATTCACAAAGATATAATTTTTGGGGGTGGTTGAAAAATATTTACCCATTATTAAAGTTCATATTTAAAAAAAAAATTACACCTATATTTTTCAAACAAATCGATTATTATTAAATAAAAGATTATCTTTTAAGAAACTACATCAATCTATTTCCTAATAAAGATTTTATCGTTTATTAATTTAAAAACGAAACTATTTTTATAAGGATTATATAATTGAAAAAATATTTGTGTTCTTAGTATTTTATAAATTTATTAATTTTATAAACGAAATATTCATCATAAAATGGGAAAATATGTTATTAAAGATATTTGTATATTATATTCACAAAGATATAGTTTTTGGGGGTAGTTAAAAAATATTTACCCATTATTAAAGTTCATATTTTTTAAAAACAATTCCATCTATATTTTTCAAACAAATCTATTATTATTAAATAAAATATTATCTTTTAAGAAACTACATCAATTTATTTCGTAATAAACATTTTATCTTATATTAATTTAAAAACGAAATTATTTTTATAAGGATTATATAATTGAAAAATATTTGTGTGCTTAGTATTTTAAAAATGTATTAATTTTATAAATGAAATATTCATCATAAAATGAGAAAAATATGTTATTAAACATATTTGTATATTATATATTCACAAAGATAATCATCAATATATTCACAAAGTTGTTTATCAATATATTCATCTTGGGTTGAACTTTTGTTTGGCCCAACGAGAAAAAAGCCCAATATTAAAAAGTAAATATTTCTTTTTATAATTGGAAAAAATATCAAACTGATAAGATATACTAAAAAATATTTTAGTTGAAAAAGATTATAAAATATATTAGGTATAATATTTTTTACACTACATAGATTGTCAGTTTGTAGTTGGAGATTATACTACATCTTTGCAATAACATACTTAAGTTATAATAAATTTGATAAAATAATATTTTTTATACCGTTATATTGTACAGTATTTTACTATATCCTTTGTTCATGAATTTTATATTTTCTAGAGATATTATCAAATAAAAATCTTATCAAAAAGGAAAAAAGTTTATTCTTTATTAGCCTACTAAAAAATCCAATATTAAATACATACACATTTTTTAGTTAGATAGATTAAATGTTAAATAAACAATCTAATTCTATCATCTTGGGTTGAGCTTTCGCTTGGCCCAACGAGAAAAAAGTCTAATATTAAAAAACAAATATTTCTTTTTATAATTGGAAAAATATGAAACCTATAAGATATACTGAAAAATATTTTAGTTGAAAAAAGATAATAAAATATATTAGGTATAATATGTTTTACAATACATAGAGTGTCAGTTTGTAGTTGGAGATTACACTACATCTTTGTTGTTATTACATATGTTATATTAAATTTGCTAAAATATTTTTTTTATACCGTTATATTGTACAGTATGTTACTATATCCTTTGTTCATGAATTTTATATTCTCTAGAGATATTATCAAATAAAAATCTTATCAAAAAGGAAAAAAGTTTATTCTTTATTAGCCTACTAAAAAAAATCAATATCAAATACATACAAGTTTTTTAGTAAGACATATTTAAAGTTAAATAAACAATCTTATCCTATGAAATAATATATTTTAAAAAGGAAAAAAATAATTCCATCATTTATAAATATGCTATGAATTCATAAAAAACATATTATCATGATCATCATATAATAATATATAATTTTTGGATAGGAGGAAAATATTCACCCAATAAAGATATTAGAGACACTATATCATTATGTTTACTAGGCCTTTCTCCAATATATTCACAATGACCTTCATCAATATATTTATCATAATTTTTGAGAATTTGCTTAGCCTACTCAAAAAAAGCTCCATATTTTTATATCAGTTTTTTGAAAAATTGTAGAAAATATACAAAATTCGTTTTTGGATTAAAAAAGACTATGCTAATATATCATATTATCATACATCAATATACAATATACAACATACGTTTTGATATTTTTAAAGTTGAATGAAATATATCATAATCCTAATCCTAATATATATAATTTTTTAGGGTAGTTGAAAGATATTCATGAATATATTCATTTTTTGTTTGGCTTTTGCTTGGGCCACCGGAAAAAATTCTCAATATTTTTTGCTTGCGCCACCGGAAGAAAAAACATTACTGAAAAAATGTTAAAAGTTACACTTCAAGATATATGATAAAATATAAATCTTATATTAAAGGATATTGACACCACGATATATCTAAAGAAAATATGCTCACCTATTAAAGATATATATATATATATATATATATATATATATATAAAGTAATTATTTACGATATAAATTTTATTATTTTAGTATCCTTTGAATATAATTTACATTCTCTTTGCTCTTAAGGATAAAATATGTTCACTTATTAAAGGATATTGTAAGGATTTTAATATCCTAATAATAAGATTTATTATTAGGATTACGTAGATATCATGATTATGAGGTTAAATTAACTACAAAAAAGATAATATTTCAACATTACTGGACACTCAAGTGTGGCTTCATGAAAGATAACTTGATAGAATATTCAGATGGTAAAAAGGTAATAAATTCTTTTCCACAAAGATAATCAGCATATTATAATCATCATGTATGAATATAACATTAATATTTACATAATATATTTCATATTGTATTTAATTCTTTTATAAATATAACAGTAATTGAACACAATAATAAATTAAAAAATAATAATATAGATTCAAAATAAAAATATATGTTAAACCTACCGGACAATATTACAATTACTAATTCATATTTATAGAGTACTATGTTTTTTATTAAAATTCATTTGGCCCGTGCGTAGCACGGGCAGAAAAGGACTAGTTGTATATGATGTTTGATTGTATATAATAACTAATAAACCCTCGTTTAATTCATGCGGCACTTTTATGAAATAATATGTTCAATATAAAAGGCAGGAACATACTTTACGCGACACTTTTATGAAATAATATGTTCAATATAAAAGGCAGGAACATACTTTACATGAAGTTATAATTTCTATAAATTATGAGAATTCTCTTATTTGTTCAAGTAGGTAAATTCAATTTTCTTAACTAATATTTTTTTTAAAATACTAATACAAAATACATCAGTTAAAATCAAATATGATTTCCCATATTATGGTAAATTACATTTTTTATAAAATAGGTAGATATTTAAGAACTTAAATTCTCATATTGAATCAAACAAGGTTTAAAAGAGAATTATTAAAAGTGAACACAATATTGACACAGTTTTATTCACCATAAACCTACAATTGTCGATGGAAATCAAATACGTCGTAACGTACACGGTTGAGGCACTAGGAAAGTGGTAGGGATCCTCTAGTCCATTTTGATAGTTCATTTTGGTGGTCCATTGTTTTCTATTTGAAGGAAGCAAGACCAGATCTGGATTTTCATATTGATATGCTAACCCTAGGTTCATAACCTATCGCAAATCACGAAAACCAAGACCGTGATGACGAAAGCCCAACTATCTTCATCGCGACGGAGTTGCTAAGGTTTGGACCAATAGAAAAGAGGACAATATCCGCTTCACACATCGTCAATCGCCGCCAAGTACTCGCAAAGTTCGCCAGCGTCGGTAGATGATTTTTCACTTCACACAGAGCGTTTGGTGGTGCTTGAGGCCAGAATCATGCCGGAAAATGACCTATGCGGGACCGAAAAAATTGCGGGAGAAGAGGAGAGAGCTAAGGAATGAGATTGCAGGATCGAAGTGCGCGTGTAATGAGGATGGGGTAGGGTATAAACTTAAAACTTAGCGGGAAAGGTAGTAAATACGATATAGTGCGTCATAGGACATTGGACACAAATATAAACAACAAAAGTTGGGTCCAGTGATTTCCGTGAAATGGGCCATAAGCCCACACCGCTTGGATATGTTGTGATCCATAAAAAAGCCCATACTTTTTGGCGCCGTTAAGATTCACAACAAACCTACCCAGCCGTCTCCTACCTTTGAAAGCTCGTCTTTCTTCTCTTCCACAACCGGTCGACAATCCAATTCAGGCGCCGTCTTACCCAAGTCCAATTCAGGCGCCGTCTAACTTACCTGCCCATTTCTTTTCCCTTCTTCTTCTCTCCAGCCGTTCGACTGTGGCTAATAACAGGAACCTGAACTAAGTCTGTCTCAGGCCTCGCAGCAATGTCTATTGCTTCCCAGTTGCAAGCCATCAAATCCTTAGTTAAAGCAGATGGTGAGCCGCTCAAGAAGCCTTTCACCCGCCCTTCTCTCCTCTATGATCCCAAAGTAGCCGCTGATACCGACTTAGACACCATCTACAGCATCGCTCTTTCTGGTATTTCTCTTCGTTTCTATTACTAGTTTCACAGTTTTTAAACTTGTACTTGAAAAATTCAATTCATTGTCTTAGGAATATATTTAGGGTTGCAAATTAGTACTATATTCTGGGACTAAGAGGTCAGAGGTTTGCCAGTTATGAAGAAAGTACGATAATTTTTTATCTGCTATTTTGTTCGCTAGGTTTGGAGTCTCTAGAGAGTGTTAATCAACGTTTCAGAGCCTACAGAAATGACTTGTTTAGTCATCAAAGTAGAGGAACGGATCGAGAGTTGATGAACATAGAAGACAATGCTCGTATCAACGTAACAATCACTTCGTACTTGAGATTAATCTCAGGATATCTGAGTTTACCTGCCGCATATAAGACCCTTGAGTACTTGATACGCCGATACAAGTAGGCTCTTGTTCTTATTCTGTTATATTGAAACTATTTTGTCCCATTTTAGTCTGTTCTTTGGCTAATTATGCGTCTCTGATACCGCATTGTAGGATTCACGTGTATAATATGGAAGAGCTAATCCTTTGTTCTCTACCGTACCATGACACTATTGCTTTTGTCCGGATCGTGCAGCTCATTGATTTTGGGTAAGGAAGATTGGATGTTTTATGAATTAATTACATAGTTTAAATGTTGGATTTATTCTGATTATGGATGCATATATGATGCTGTAGAAATACAAAGTGGAAATTCCTTCAGGGTGTAAAAGTCTCTGGTGCAGTTCCTTCAAGAAAGCTTATTGTGCAGCAATGCATACGGGATTTTGGAGTTATAGAGAGTTTGTGCAGCTATGTGAGTTTTCTACTGTGTTTTCTTAAGGGCCTGAGCAGCATGACATTGTTCATATTTGATTTTGGTGATTGTCTCACATGCTGTGTTTTTGCAGGCAACTCCAACAAAAAAGTACCAACAATCCTTGCCTGTTATCAGCTTTTGTATCATCGTTGTTGTTGAGGTTTTAGGCTCTGTTGCTACTGTTGAAAGTGATCTTGTGAAAAGAATTCTGCCTTTTGTTGCTGGAATACAGTCAGGGGAAAATGTAATGTCAGATTACAAGGTATGATTGTAGGTTTATCTAGGCTACCTCAACGAGCTGTAATGTGTATATCATTGTAGAAAATACTGAACTGCCATAGTGCCATCTTCTCTTTTATGGTTTCTAGAAAACTAAAGTGCTTAAATGTGCTCAGAACAATTATTCTACTTTTGATTCTGTAAACCTGTGAAATGCTTTTATACATCTGTTAAATATTTCTTAATTGAATTTCTTGTTGTGGGTTTTTGGAAGACCTCTCACCTATTTCATTAATACTTTCATCCTTTTGTTGGTTTCAGAATGCATCAATTAGCTTACTCCTGCTTATGGTCTTAAAAGCCAAATATTTGTTGTGTTATTCTTCCTGCTGTTCAGATTGCATGAATTTTTGAAATCACTTTTCTTACTTGTGCAATCTTGTCTTGCATATTTCAGGCTGGTGCTCTAATGATCATTGGTGTGTTGGCAAATAGAGCTGTATTGTCAGAAAAGCTTGTAAAAAGCTTGTTACGCTCAATAACTGAGCTTGCGCAAGAAGCGGAATCTGATTTACAGTGGTTCCAAATGTCAATGATGACCCTAATTAGTCTTGTTCAGGTAAGACTTGCTGTAGTAACATGAATTGTTTATCTTTTACTGGCGACGTTGATTTTTAGCATGATAAAACAAACTGAGTGATTTACCCATATAGATTTTATTTTATGGTGTTTTTTGTAAAAGTGAAGAAACAGTGTACCAAAACTCGAAAAGTTCATGACACAATTACATCTTATGACGATCATATAATAGTGATTTTTTCAGCTGTTAGTTTTTTAAAAAGTTGCACTTTGTAAAAATTTAAGTTTCAACAGTATAATTGTTTAACACAATCGAAATCTTTTACAAACAAAATTTCAGTTTATGTATCTTTATTGGTCAGTTTTATATTGTGCAGTTTTCTATGACCTTATTTTGTTTCTTCTGATACCTCATTTATCTGCGTAAGAATTTCTCTTTGCTCCTTTTTCGAGAGAGAGTCCAACAATGCGGCACCCAATCAGTTTATTTTCTTTTCCACTTCGTGGGCTCCTACTCATGGACCTCTTCTGTCATTCATTCATCTTGACATGAAGGGAGATGGCATATGCCACTGTCATACTGAGTTTAAATTTTGCACAGCATACTTCTGAGTCGAGCTTTTTAATACTTTATACTATTTGGCTTTTCTCATATATATTTTATTGCCTTCAGATGCAATCTGTACCAATGCTTCCTAAGAAAGTTCTGGATAGCATAGTAAAATTCAGGTACATGCCACGCCAAACTTGCCTGCTTTGACATTTGAGTCACGTAAATGCTTACTGAATATTAATTTCACCTTTTGTGTAGGGATCTTTCTCAGATCACTTCTGGGCTTGCCGGAAAGTTTAATATCGAGAAGTTCCTTAGAATTTTTGTCTCCTCGTTAATCAACTACAGGTTTGCAGCGTAGCATGTTCTGGGTTTGTATGTTCAAATTATTATTTTTGTCCTCACTGCTCTCTTTCCACAGTGAGTCTGACGATCTTTACAAGAGTGCTTTAATATCAATACTGAAGGATGTTCCTATGGAGGGAATTATACATTATGCAGTCTCTAGGTTCCTTTCTTCATGCCTGAGACTAGCCCAGACCACGAATACTTCAGAATTACCACAGTCGGGTATATAGTAGAACAACAATATTCATGCATATTTTTATGAATTGCTATTCCTTTAATAGGGTTGCTGATTATTATCGTTACTTGTACACAATATTACGTCATACATATTTTATATTATCTGACAGGAACATGGGCGAAGCAAGTGTTGGTCGTTGTCAATGAAAAATATCCAGAAGAATTTCGTAACGCTTTCCATACATTCATGGAGGTTTGTTTCATTATTGATACGACTGTTTATTGTTTCACCATTGTCTCCTTGGACACACTAACCTTGTGCTTTCTATGTTCATTCTATTCTCACGTTAAAGGATGCGAAAGTTCAATCAAAAGGAGAAAGTCTGGTATTCGACAGTTTGTGCAGGATACTAGATGGGAGCTCCAATGTTGAAATATCAGACTCGAAGATTTGGTTTGCGCTGGAACATCCCAAGGTATTCTTGTTCTTATAAGCTGGTATTGGCTCTGATCAATTACTAGAATGGGTCTGAGTTCTAAATTATATTTACTAGGATAATCATGGTTGCTGAGCTACGTGACAGTACTAAACAAAACATAATTCCTTATACAATTCAGACATCATTAAGAAAATTATGACAAGTTTTTTTATTAACATTGTCACGTAAGTTAAAGCATGATGCCTCTTTTCACTGTCTGTCTTTCATTCTTTTTGCAGAACTTAGTATAGTCAATTTCTGTATGACTGTTTCGTCAGCCTAATGTCTTTCTTGTTATTTCCTATAGGCAGAAATCCGGCGTGCTATGCTCCATAGTCTGGACATGTCTAAAGTTTTGGATGGTGATGCCATCAATGTTCAGGTAATTATTACTCTTCCATGTTCGGATTCTGATAGAGAGATAAACAGTTTTTCTTTTCTTGATCTTTGTTGTCAAGTTTTTTCAATCTAGGATTATTCATATAAGTTTCTCAAATGAAAACCACTGTGAGAATGCCAGAAGCACAGAACTGTTAATTGCTTTTTTATAAATTTATTTTTCTATATTCATTTTCAATCAGTGATGATAATTAATTTTTATAGTTTCTCGTAGAATCTGTCAGGAATTATGTATCTGTACATACTGTATAATTTAATTGTACTGTGAAGACAGGATTGCAGTCCTTCATGCTGTCAATCGAGAATGAATCGTGGTAGATTAGCTTCTGGTTTTACTTTCTGTATTTTGCTGATTTCTTTTTATACTATGTCAGAGGTTCATGAGTATTCAAGATGCTATACTACGCCGACTTTGTGATGATGATATGGATGTTATACAAGCAGCTCTATCTTTGGATAGGTTGTCAGAGCTGATTGACACTGCAAAGCTTCTTGAGGTTCTTCAGGATGTTCTTAAGAGGTCCACTAATATTTTGTTGTCAGGTTTGTATGCTGCTTCTCGATATGATTATCCTTTATTGAAATAATGGTGTATTTGTAGCTTGTAAGATTCTAGCTTAATCACCAAAATCTGATTTTGGGTTCTATTTTACTGTCTGAACATTTCGATTGTGGAAAATGCCCGTACTTCTAGCCATTCATTTTTGTTCTCCGTACATGAAATATTTTTGATTTTCTTTGGGACTGGTGAGGGCTGACTATTTTTGAGGGCTGACTATTTTTGTTTTACTTTTTTTGTTTAATATGTGATGTTACTCTTTTACTTGGAAATATATGGCTCTCTTTCTCGGTTATCATCTATAGGGGGTTAAAAACCAATCATCAAGCTATTTGATGTTACTAGAGATTATAGTGGTTTTTTATATGGTGGTTTTGTTTACCTTGGTCTCAATTTCTCTCTATCCAGGTACTTCAAAGGATTCCAATAAAGGAAGAGATATTTGCCTATCATGTATGGAGCTTATTGCGACAAATTTTGACCACAAGGAGGACTACATGGAAGAGCTCGCAACCATAGTTTTCCCTTTCCTTCTGGCTTTTCCTAAGGTAGCATTCTATCATTATATTCTCTCTATTTGACCTGGCAGAAAGTGTTTTGTTTAAACAAAGATATATGTGATAATTGTCTTGCATCTATTTTATTCTTTGCTCCTTGATCAAATAACTATGCTTGAAGTACGAAGATAAATATGAAATATAAAGAACTTTCTGATTCTTTTTCCTTGTTTATATTTGCAGACTAAGAAGTTAAATCTGAAATTGCAAGAACTGGTTGGAAATATCAAGTGGCCCTTTTACAGGAAACTGTGTTTCCCTGAAAAGGTAAGATTCTTGTAAGAATCTGGACAGTGAGTTGATTTAATATTATTACCCGGTCCCTGTGCAATTGATGGATTGATGGATATGCTCTGGCCTTTTTCCTCTTGTTTCTGCTATTAGGAACTATCCTCTAGTGTGTCAAGAAATGAACAAAATTGGACAAAAATAGAAATTCAAGAAAGCAATTTTCTCACATCTAAAACACGAACGAGTGTTTCAAGAAGTTCATATCCAATTAGTTACCTCACTTGAGCAGTCTTTGTTTATTGAATGAGTTTACGAGATCATGTATTTAACTTCTGTTATGTGCCTGTCTCTAATTTTAGCTCTTGATAGATATGTAATTTCAGCTTATATTTTAACTCTTGCAGAATTCGAATGCACACATAGTTAGCAGTCTGGCTGAAGTATTTTCTGAAAGTCCTGAAGTGTATTTACCCTGGCTTGTAAAGTGTTCGGGGAGCTCTGAGTTGTCAAAAACTATATTCATCTTGGTTTTACTGCAGTCATGTGTGTTGTTAAAAAGTGGTATGTTTGTTCGACTTTATTTACAACATTGCCTTATCCCTTTTGTTGCCGATTAGATGTGGTCTTCTTTCCTTCTTACTTTAACTTATATGGCTCTGTTTTTGTTGGATACAGATGCTCGGATTTCCAACTTGTTTGTAGCCTGCTTCAGTTTTCTTGAGAGTGAATGGATTGCTCTTGAGCAATATGGAGATCTCTTTGTAGAAGAGGTATTGCTTTCTGTGACAGTGCTCCCATACCATTTTGTATATGTAGATCCCTGTTTTCATTTTATTGCATTTATTTACAGATCAAGACTGCAACTCTTGATGGAAGCTGTATCGAATTATTGGATCAGATTGGACATAGTTATAGACAACTTAATGCTAAAATCCTGCGCTGTACATTTTGGAACTTGGTTAATTCATATCTTTCAGCACTGCCCACAAATATCTCCTGGGTTAGTATATGAAACTTGTTCTGGATTATTTCTTCAGTCCCATTTCTTTTTGATGTTTTTGCTGCATCTAATCTATGTGTGCTTACTTTTTTGTGATTCAGGATGATAATGGAGAATGGTTTTTCAATTTCAGTAAGCTATATGTATTCTTAGCGGAACGCAAATTGAAGAATCTTTTCACGGAACATTTGCAATATATTGTTCTGAATTTGGAAATCTCCCCTGTAAAGTTTTTCTCGATGTTCACCACTCAGGGAGGTTTGTTTTGCAACTACTCTGATCTTCTTGTGATATTACTTACTGTTACTCACTATCTGTTGTCTGTAATCTGTGGTTGCCAAGTTCTTGTGCATTTAATTTGTTCCGTGAGTCAAATCATAAAACCCTAACTTGGAGCCAAAAACTGACAATCATTGCCCCTCTTTACTTGAGAAGTTGAGATAGATGGAACTCATGGAAGAAGAATATTTGTGATTGGTGACTATTTATCTGATTGTTTTCTATTATTTTTATTTTTGGTCATTCTAATGTTTTCCAATTTGAATTAACCCTATTAAATCAGTTTAAATGAACAAATAACCAATAGGATTAAGTTTGTTTAACAAATTTGGGAGTATTAACATGTGCCTTAAAAAATCCTTCTACTTCTTATTTTCTTATTAATTAGATTCAATATGTTTTCCCTCTTATTCTTCACTGAAACCACACATTGGCATCGGACTATGAAGAAATGTAGAAGAAACTTGATTGATCATAATTAATTTTCTTATATCTGGTTCTCTCTTGCTGTCTCATTGTTGCAGTGATTCTGTCTCAATTAGATTAGGGCCTCTTCTTGATGAATACTTCACTTCTGTTTTTTTTGCTGTTTGAACAATTTAAACTCCTGGCAGAAAGGTTTTTTGCTGTTGCTAGGAAATGCTGGCATTACCCTCATAATTATCACATATTTCATCTTGCAGGGTTTTCCACTGGAGTTCAAGTTTCAAGTCTTCATTCACTCACTGCCTTGTGTTCTACGACTGATGAGAGCTTGGCTCTGCAGCTGTTTCATGGATTTCCATCAGTTATTGTTCCACTATCTGCAGAAGCTCAGGTAGCAATTAGTTTTTGATACAAGCTACTGAAGATTCTTATTGAGATAACTTCCTTTTTTAGAGTTTGCTATAAATAAATTATCCTTGTATACTCTTACTTGTTTCATTAGTGTTACTCATAGCTTGAAACATACTGAATTCTGGTTCATTTTCTTTGTCCTAAAGGATGTAAGGGCAGCAGCTATGGATTTTGTAGAAGGGCTTTTCAGCTTGTGGTCTCGCATTCACAGCATGGGAAAGAGAAATGGTACCTCTTCAGTTTTGTTTTAGTCTGTGTGGTACCGTCTTTGGCTAGATGGTCATGCTTATTTTGATGTTGAATATGTATGACATCATACTCAACTCTATGATGTATTTTGTATTTGTATGAAGTGTCATAGGAGGTGTAAATATTAAAGATGAATGTTTGAATTACTGTTTTCATTCAACTTATATTTGGTAAGCAGGAGGGGTAATTTGATTTTCAATGTTAATAGACCACAGTGATTCTGTGTGAAGGGACATAAAGAATGTACAAATTAATTCCATTTCTTGGTTTTGAAGTTAATTATATGGAAATATATTTACTGCCAAGTGCTAACTATTTGTGTCATTGTCAGGAAATAAGGAATCTTGGAGCTCTTCTGTTGATGGACTTTTGAGATTGCTGGTCCAGCAAAAGAAGTTAATTACATCAGACAGAAACTTCCTTGCCACCCTCTTTGCATCTGTTCTTTCGTCGTCTACTCAGGGCCTCCTGGTGCCAGAAGAGAGGTAAGATGCAAATCATTGCACGAGTTCCATGTTTATGCTGTGTACCCATCACACTTCCTACAGATGCACTTTCCTACAGATACAACAAACTGTAAACTAGATCACTCTGATTTCGCTCTACTATCAGTCTATTTTTTGTGTTAAAAGATGTTTTCTATCTATGTAACTTAGTAGCCTAATGCACCCTTCGTACTATCTTAAGGTGTTTTTGTTCAACTATCTAGTTGTCATCTAACTTCTTGAACCCAACAGGTTTGACAAGACAACAATGGATGACATATTGGGTTTCATACTGGGTTTTGCTATGAAGCTCCCCGAATATGCTAAGGTTTGCTTTTGTTTGCCCTCTATAATGGATATCGTTCATGTTTCCAGAAGTTTTCTATATTCTAGTAAAATGTTGAAATAAGTGGCCTAGAGTGGCAATCTACTATGATATATTGGAGCAACGAGGACATACAGTTTCTGTTACTTTCTACATGTGTTTTACTGTTTTATAACATTAGTTTATCCTCTAGAATTTTTTATGACATTAAGTCTCATAATGCTCAATTTTTCTGGCAGCTAAAGATACTATTGATCTTTAAAGATGCCGGTGCTTCACTGATGTCTGTAAAGGATGTGCAGTCCTTGTTATCTGAACTTCTGGAAAGGCTTCAGAATTCCTATTTTGGGTCCAAAAACTCAAACCAAAAGCTGTCCAAGACTGATATTGACATCCTATGTCTTTTATTGGAGGTGGTATATCTTTCAATTTATTATTTTTACTATGATCTTCACTTATACAAACTTTTACTGATGCATATGTTTTTATGGGATTAGACCTGTTGCATTTCATCTGAGCCAGATGCCGGACATGTTCATGATAAGTTGATGGCAGCTTTGATGGCAGCTTTGCAGGTAATATACTCGTTTTCCGTCTTTTTCTTGGGCTGAAAGTACTTGAATACTCAAATCCTATTTAACTTTTTTGTATTATGTTGTAGATTGAAAATGTCTCTGCATCTGATCCTGCTCTATTTCGGCCTTGTACCACTATTTTGCTGAAGTTAAATGACTGCTTTTTCAGCAGCTTAACATCTGAGACACAGGTTTATATCTTTTATAGTTTTTATCAGATAAAGCCTGATATAACCATACAGATGCAAATATGGTTGCCAGTTTGGTTAAGATGGTATACATCTGTAATCTATATTTATTTTTGTCAACAGGAGTCACTTCTATACAAGCTTGTGCTTTTACATCATAGTCAGAACAACGTCGTGCAAAATGCTGCAAAGGATTCCTTACTGCGCTTAACTGTATGTGCCCTCTATCTGTCAGATTGTCATATATTTTACATTTTACTAATCTAACTGCGTCACCTACCATATTATGTCCGGCACACTTCTGTTGACGCTTTGCCACGAGTAAGAGTACCACTTTTATTGGTAGATTGTCTAGATCTTTTCCTCTGGAGGAAATAGCTTAATGATTTTTCCTGTAACTGGTCTGCATTTGAAGGTTTTCTTGTTTCCTGTAAATGTATTCATTCTGCTGAGATAGTATCAGATTCGTCTTTTGAGCCTACTCTTTGATCTGTTATTTCTGCTTGATTTTAAAATAGAATTGGAACTGATTTCTAATTCCTTATGACAGATTACGAGCTCACCACTTATTCATATGCTAGAGGGTGTAGACCTTTCTGAAAATAAATTGATTCTGACCCCTCAACCAGTAAGGAAGAAATCCAAGAAGGGACTCGAGCAGAAGCCTAATAAGATATCTGGGCACAAAAGTTCACTTGGTTTTGTCAGCTCTCTTCTAGATGTGATGCTGTTGAAGAAAGACATAATGAACAGGTAGGCCTTGTCAACAGAAAGGTTTTTATTTATTATGTTTTATCCTCTTTTCTACACTGATTGTTCTGATCCTCCACGGAAACTAGTTATCTGATGCTTATGTGTAGCATATAGTGTGGTTGAGAGTAATAGCTAAATATGTTGGGGCCTTGCTCATAGGATATTAAGAGTTCGAGCAAAATTGAAGTTCTTTTTTTCATTTTGTATATGCATTCAATTCTTTACTCTCTTCCTGCAGGGTTTCACTTGTAAAGCCTCTCTTCCACCTTCTTGGAAGAGTCTTTTCTGATGTGAAGGTTACGGGTGATGACAAGGAGGAATGGGTTCAAGCTTCATCTGGCATTTCCCAGTCCGTTTACAGCACAATATGTTACATTCAGCAGACAATATTACTTATACTCGAGGATATTGCTTCTTCTATCTCATCACAGGATTGTATTATAAGTAATTCTGATATAAAGCTGCTGGTTGAATGTGCCTCTTCCTCTAAAGAAGTTTCAATTCTGAACCAAGCGTTCTCATTGTTTTCCACGGTCACAAAGATCTTGCCTAGGGTGGCTTTACCACATATACCAGAAATTCTTTCTGTGACTTGTAAATCAACTCTCAGTCAGGTATGTAAGATATTTTATTGGCTTTATTACGCTCTTATTCTTAGTCCGTAATATGAGTATTGCATAAGGTGAAAAAATGCTCTACTATGACTTCCATTTGGATCCAGTGTTTATTCCCGCAATCTATGTTAATTAAGTGGTGGCTCTTCATCTGATTGTAGGAGGACAATTATTCCAAAAGTGTCTTTGAGGATCTTATCTCAGCTGTTGTTCCATGCTGGCTGTCAAATGGGAAAGATACTTGCAGCTTGCTCCAGGTATCATAAATTGTATTTAGCAACACTAGCATCTCCCGTATATCTCCATGCTTTGTTACATATCTTCACATTCGTAATGCAATCTGTTCTTAAATTGCAGATTTTTATAGAGGTAATGGGTGATGTTGCTCAGCATAGGAGACTGGCAGTTGTTCTTTATATCGTGAGGTAATAAAAACCTAGATATTGTTCCGAACACCACTCTTGAAACTGTTATGTTATAGTCTGTGTATCTCTTTCAAGATAATTCTTGTATGCTTTTTTATTTTGCGCATTCTTCCTGCCTATTTCAACACTTGATTTTGTTTCTCAGGGCGTTAGGAGAACAACAGAGCTTGGGTTCGTTGTTTGCTCTTCTTATACGTTCAATGGTCACCAGGACAAAGCTATCTCTTCCAGATAATCAAAAAAACATATCAGACTTCATAACTACAGTAACTCAAACAGAATGGGAGTATACATTTGCATTGCAAATATGTCAGCAGTATAGTACCCAAACATGGCTTCCATCACTTGTTGAACTCCTTAAGCAAATCAAGTCTGCTGATAGGGATCAACAGGTTTTTACAGAACTTCTATATGCTGCAAAATTTTTACATGAGAGATTGCTTGACCCCGAACTTCTGTTCAAGCTCGACTCTGAGGACGGCTCAGATACTGTCCAGGTAAATTTTTTCAATGCTTCAGCTTAATATTGTAATGGATGGTAAACAAAGGTGTAGTTTAGTATATCAAAGTGATATTCAGTCTTTGCTCAACACAGATTCTGAATTTTTCTAATTTCATCAGTCAAGTTGATTAGTTGTAGGTTTTGTATTTCTTTCGACTATTAATCCTCATTCTGTTTGATTATTTGTAGGGAACACTCGGTGAATTGGTGGAACAAGTTGTCTGTTGTTCAGTGTTGGTGGACACAATGAGAGACAGGTCAATTCTTCCATCTCCTGTTAAGAAGGAGCTGAAGGAACAACTGCATGGTGTGGTAATCAGTATAACCAAGAAGATGATTCCATCTACACTTTTCAGAGCCACCAGCATCCTGATAGGTTATGCTGAGACAAGTATCACGAAAAAGGTAATGCTGTCGAAACTACGTGGCAATTAGGCACAAGTAATAAAATTAGTCAATATACTCATGAAAACCTGGTTGTCTCTTTACAGCGACTTTTCTACTATTCAAAATCAATCGTGACAGAACTAACTTGTATGCATCATAACTCTTTTCAGGCTCTTCGGCTTCTTTGTGAAACAGTGAGAGAAAATGGTGCAGTTAAATCGAAAAAAGCAAAGGAGTCAAATATGTACCTGAACAATACTTGGGATAAACTTGACGGATGTGCCCTGGATACCTTAGTCACATTGTGCTCCGAAATTCTGCAGATGGTTGATCAATCTGATGATCAATCATTAAAACTGGCAGCTGTTTCAGCCGTTGAAGTCTTGGCTTGTAGATTTCCCTCTAATCATCCCATCTCTAATAAATGTCTTTCATCTATGGTTAACAACATCTTGTCAGATGATCTGTCTGTTGCTTCCAGTTGCCTCAGAACCACTGGAGTGTTTATTAATATACTTGGCTCAAAAGCACTGCCTGAGCTGCCTCGGATCATGGCAAATATTTTGAAACAGTCACGGAATGCAGATACTGTAATAACAGCTCAAATCATGCTCTCTTTACTTGCGACTTTGGAGGCGCTTGTTGAGAAGCTCGGCTCCTTTCTGAACCCTTATCTGACAGACGTATTACAACTTTTGGCATTGAATCCTTCCTGTATATCAGATTCTGATCAAAAGTTAAAATCAAAAGCACAAGCAGTGAGACAGCTTCTTACTGAACAAATCCCTGTAAGCCACCTTTTTTTCTTGCCTTGTTTTCTGATTTCATTAGATTAAATGCTCATTTATATTCCTTTTTCTGTTTTTTGTTCTTTCCAATCTTCACAGGTTCGATTAGCTCTTCCTCCATTGTTGAAATTGTACCCTGAGGCTGTTAAGTCTGGAGATGAGAGCCTCCGCATTGTTTTTGAGATGCTGACAAGTTTAGTGGTTAGAATGGATAGAGCATCAGTAAGCAGTTATCACAAGGAGATTTTCAACCAGCTGCTGCTAGCCCTTGATCTTCGTCGTCAACACAATCCTAGTATTAAAAGAATTCATGTTGTCGAAGAATATGTCATTAATGCCATGGTTGCTTTGACGATGAAGCTTACAGAGACTATGTTTAGGCCTCTCTTCATCAGATGTATCGAGTGGGTAGAATCCACTATCCAAGAGAATGAGTATACCGGGAAAACAGATAAGGCTATTGCTTTCTATCACTTGGTTATCAAGCTTGCTGAAAACCACAGGTCATTGTTTGTGCCGTATTTCAAATACTTGCTCAACGGCTGTATTGAGTTTCTATCAGAAGGCGATACTGTTTCTAGAAAGAAAAAGAAGGTTAAGCGTGACACAACCGAGAACAGTCAAAATGTTGGAAAATGGCATCTGTGTGCGTTAGTGGTGTCCTCGTTACACAAGTGTTTCCTCTATGATACTGGAATACATAAGCTTATTGACTCCTCAAATTTCCAAGTAAGTCAAAATTACAGATTGTTTGATAATTCACAGCTTGAATCTAGTGTCATTTACTTACAAATATTGTAATGGTGATGTTTGCAGGAATTGTTAAAGCCTATTGTCGCCCAAATGATCTCGGTTCCACCACCGTCCCTTGAAGAAGAATCCGACGTACCGTCAGAGAAAGAAGTTGATGACATTTTGGTTTCTTGCATTGGACAAATGGCCTCCGCTGCTGGCTCTGATCTTCTCTGGAAACCTCTCAACCACGAGGTGATTTTTTAATCCGTTTTATTAACTTAATAAAGAAAATGTTACCCTAAATTGAAAATTATAAACCCGTCACAACAAAATTACTAAATGTCATGAAACAGGTATTGATGCAAACCCGAAGCGAAAGTGTGAGAGCACGTATTCTAGGACTGAAGATTGTGAAGAGGTTCATAGAGAATCTGAAAGAAGAGTATTTGGTTTTGTTAGCGGAAACTATCCCGTTCCTTGTTGAGCTTCTTGAAGACGCTGAGCTGTCAGTCAAGACGCTTGCTCAGGAAACTATAAAGGAACTCGAGACGATGAGTGGCGAAAATCTCAGAGACTACTTCTGAATCTGATAAAAGCTGAGGGAAGACAATAGAGGCGTCTAAGCTTTTGAGCGTTGGCCCCAGAAGTTTTGTTCTGAAGTAACATGTATATTTTTGGTAGTTTTTCATGTAGAATATTGAGTTGTATTAATCAGAGTGAGTGAGAATGTTATTTGTGAATCTAGTTTATGATGTATTTGCTTTTCTGGAACGGATTTTATACGAATAAGTTGACTATAAATTCAAACAGTGGACCAGTTTTCTCACACCAACCCCTAGGGTTTCTTCATCTTCCCCAAATTCACGATCAGCTTCCAAATTCGATCGCCATGTAATCAAACTTTGATTCTATATTTCCCTCACACTACATTTCATTCACTGTACCAACTCCTGACCCCCAGATACAATGCCAAGAGTTGCTATTTCTGCTAGTCCATGGAAATGCATTCTTGACGAAGCTGACGTCTGTTACACCAGTAACATTTATTGATAGTATAAAGAAGATATGATAGGCCATATATGTGTTGGTATGTGAAAAAATTGATCCTAGTTTCAGCTTTTACAAAGTCAAATGTCAATGAGTAGCTAATAGAACTGATACTACAAAAGTAGGTAAGTAACTCCATTGTATCCCATTTTGAGCTGTGGCCTTCATGATATGATGATGATACCACATGACATTCTTCTGTAATTGGATTTTTCTAATGAAATAAAACTTCAATGGAACGCCTTGATCATAGGTAAATATACACACAAGCGGAGTTCCAACCGGTTAGTAACATGTCTCTCCTCCTCCTTTTTCCGGGCTTGGAACCGGTTGTGTAACATACACACAAGCGGAGTTAAAAACATGTTACCCCCTACGGCAACTAAAACAAACACAGAACAAGCATGAAAACAACAAACTGTCTTTCATAAACAACAACAATATTGGCAATGTAATGTAGATCAAACCATCAAGTAGCACAAGAGCATGTAACCATATCCAACAACCTCTTAACCAGAACTTGATCTTCAGCAACAAATACAACCTTCAGGGAACCAGAACATAAGACATTCAAACTACTACCTTCTTCTAACCAAATAAGCATAATATCTCTAGTAGCAATCTAATGGACAATTCTGGGAGCAACGAGTAGCAGATGCAGAAGCAAATCAAGAACAACACAGAAGAACCCAGAACACAGATGCAGTCTTGGGAAATGATAAGCTGAACTCAAACTCTACACATCTCTCTCCAGGTGTTTGACGATTTGAAGAATTGTACCTCAAATTAAATAAAAAAAAAGTCTCATGCAACTTCAAAAGAAAGATCGGCACCTACATATAATGACAGGTTCTGGAGCCAAAGGGATATGTAATAGCAGTTGAGATCTGATGGTAAAGAAAGCATTATCCAGCTTGATGCAGAACAAAATTATTTAGAGAAGCTCAACATTCTAACCGTGGAACAATTCAAGCAGAGCAACAAAAAGCAAAGTCTTCCCACTAGGATCTGTCAACGATAATTTATTTATATGCCACACTGATTGGTTCTGGCAAGTCTTGCAAAAAGAAGTTAGTAGCATTATGAACCCTGAGATAACAGCTCCTCTATAACAAGATCTTACAATCCAAAAGAAAAGCCAAATAAAATAGAAAGATGAAAGGATCAGCAAAACCAAATGATTTTCTTCTGGTAAGAAGCTTCCATAGAGCCTATGTTATTGCACATAACCAGCCAGTCAACAAAGCCTAGCAAAAAAGAGTATCAAGTTATGCTTATGGGGTCTGAGATACCAAAATTATAGGTGTAAGATGCTAGTACCGGAAAACTCCTTTAGAAAATTACATGTCAATGGTAAAATATAAAATAAAACAATCATCAAATCAAATGTAAAATAGAATAGCTAGTGTGAGATTGGAGGTTAAAGAACTTCCCCAAGCATTTAGACTTCCAACAAAAGGTGAATAGCTAATATAACAATCTCAGCAGTCAATATAGTAAGATTCTCAAACCTAATAACAGTTAGGCAGAAGAGTTTTGTTGAAGTGATAATGTATTATGATCATAAGCCTAGCAAGTGAAGCTTACAGACTTCTACAACCTCTGCACAGCCAAATACTCCAATCCTAGCAGAAATAAAAGGGTTATCAAGGAGACTCAATACAACTGGTTACAAAATCAAGTACAAAAATTCAAAAGATATCCATTCTCTAACAAGTCAAATGGCCCGGCTTGTCATGTTATGTATGTTTCTTAATGTAGAGTCAATGGGTAACTTCCATGTGGCCAAGAAAACATTTATTCCATATCATATGCCCTTCAACAGACTAGACACATTAAATCCTAGCAGAAAAAGGTAGTGTTCATCAAAGAAGGCATCCAAGACTGCCTAATCAGAAATCAACTATAAGAGGATAGAGAACAAGAAGAGCTTAGCCATTAACAAATATGATGGGAACATCTGGAAGCCGCTGAAACTATCAGCTGTGTACTGCGACATGATAACTAGGAACCTATCAAAACCCACCAATAAACATCAATGAAACGCTTTGGCAGTCCAACACTCCAAAATCAAAACAAGATAGAGGAAGAGATTAGTCCGAGGAGTATGGTCTCCCAATGAAAAGGGCCGGCACGTGAAATCGTAACAAGAATCTGTCTACTGCGGCATCATAAGAAAACCTAGCAAAATTTCGAATAGGTTACACTTCACAAGAAAATCCTAGAGCAGTAAGGAGATAAAATATTTTATGAAGAAGAGATAGCCTCCCATCAGTCCCATGTGATGTGGTCAACTGGTCATGCTTGTATAAATGTTTCCTTGCAATTATCATTGATAGAACCCTACCAAAACAAATTAGAGTAATCAGTCAAGAGCTCTGTCATTGCAAATCCAGTACTAACAGGAAAACGAATCTATAAGGAATCCCTGATTGTTATATTATTCTGATGAGAAGAATAGATGCCCAGCAAAAAATATTCCATCAGATCTAATCTCCTTCAGCAGGATGTTAATTGCAAATCCTAGCAAAGCAATCACATAATGATCAGCAGCTAGTTGTGAAATCTGTAACTTAATAATGAACTGAAGGAACAAAAAGAATTCTCTTTGTCCAATCATTTAACAGAACCAAAACCACGCAATAGAGAACTTTATCCACTGTAAGAATGTTGTTGATGCCATTGTGCCTCTAACATGAAAGGCCACAGGATAATGGAGACCTAGATAAATCAAACAACAGATATCATTGAAAAAGTTTTGACACTCCATATCAAAACCCAAAATTAAATATGAAGAAATTAGTATGGAGAATAGATGATATGGCCTCCTGTATGATGTGTCAAACTTGTAAAAACGTCCCCTTGTGCAACAATGATCAGACTTCAGAGCCCTATAAAGAACAAATCACTGTCATAGAGAACGTGGTCTGACACAATGCAAATCCAGAAATTGATGGAAAATAAAATGGAAACAGAAACTCGGCTGATGTTGTGTTATCTGGTCAGAACTATAGATTTGACTATTTGAGCACAAAATATTCCATATGACCTTCAGCTCATTTGAAGATTCCTATCAAAAACATGGGACTGCAGTCAATACTAAAGCCTGGTAATCCAAATATAGGTTCAAATTATAATGTCAAAGGAAGAAAGAATTTTCAGTATCACTCGGTCTTGCATTAATTGCTTGAAATCATCTGTACTTGTAATAGTTGCAAATAGCATGTCAACCAGACCCTATCACAGACCAAACTCATCAAGAAAAGAAATCTATCTTATACAGATTTAAAAAAAGGCAGTAAGAACAGGCAAGAACTTAGCCAGTGTTGAAACTTATGGATGTCATTAGTAGACCTGAGATCAGCTTTTACTGCCACTGATAATTGAAAACCTAGCACAATCATACAGAAAGCAAAGAATTTGAGGCTCCAAATCAAAAAGCAAAGAGGCTACAAAGGAGGAAGAAATTGATATGATAATAGATAGCCTCCCCAAAGTGACGTGTCAGGCTTGTAACTCATCGTTATAAACAAGGATTTAGAACACCTAGCAAAAACAAATAAGAGACATCAAGAAAGAAATCATTATCAACGCAAACAGAAAGTAAGACCGATAATCAAATTAAGTAGGGATAACCACAAATTTAAGGGAATTTTTTTTATTATTCACTCGGTTCTTGAACTTCATATGCCATTTCGTAGCGCATAACTAGTCATCCAACCCCTAGCAGAAAGGAGCAGAAAACTGTTATCGTACTGCAGAATGAAACAAATAAAGCTACACAAAACTGATCAGAGAAGAACTCAGCCATAGCCAAAAACTTCTGGATGCGGTAACACTTCAGATCGACTATCTACTGTCACATGATAATTGTAAACCTAGCAAAATCCGTCAAAACTCAAATCAAGCACTTGCTTGGTAACTCCAAAAGCAAAGACGGGGAGAGAAGGTGGATGAATTAGTCAGTTAGTAGGAGATCGCCAGATAGTCTGATATGAGGCGGTTGAATATATCAAAGTCAAAAGTCGAAAGTCAAGTTCCATCCTCAAAAACCTAATACTGATCTTCACATAAATAACTCCCTGAAACTGCAGCAAAATAAATATCACGGAAGAGAATTGCGCTTCATCCCACAGAAACACATCGTCTTCTATAAACTTAATCGAACCGAAGGAGAGATCAATCAAGACTATTACGATAGGTCAAGCGATTAAATCGGCGAACATCAATTTCAACAAACACATAAGGATCCAGTTGATCGATCTTCCATCAATCAAGACTAATATGATAGGTCAAACGATCAAATTGGCGAACAACAATTCGAACAAACACAAAGGATCGATGATGAAGAGCACCGCAATCAATCAATAACGACGAGAGACTAGCCGTAGATCTGAAATTGAAAGCACACAACGAGATCAAAGAAACCCTAAGCAAAGAGAGCGGAGAAGGAAACAAGCAAGCAAATTGTGAATCATGAGGGAGGAGAGACAGGGTATTTATAGACAGGAAATTTGATCTGCAAGGATCACGATTTTACGCGGTTGCGTTCATGTCCCGCAGGATTTCCTTTTTCGTTTTATATTCTTTTTATTTAATCACCGCCCTTTCTATTGATATACTTTACCCCAAAAAAAACCTAATTGATATATCCATTTTAATAAATAAATTTCAGATAATATTATAGGCCTAATTGCAGAACAACGGTAGATGTAGATGTAGAACAAAAAGGAAAAACAAATTTTTTATAAGATAATTACATAATAAAGAAATAATAATAAAATCAATTTGTATAAAGTAAAATTTAACTTAATAAATATTATGTATAAATAATAAATAAAACATCACAAAATTTGTATTGGAAAGAAACTTGATCTCAAAAATTTAAATTAAAAAGTAGTTTGTATAGATAATAGATAGATCTATAATAGAGAATTGAATCTTAGACCTATTAAAAATAATTAGCATTCTTAACCACTAGAGTGGCTTTGCTTTTGCAATAATTAGTCCAACGAATATGTATTTTATTAATATATTTTTCGGAATTTAGACTTTTTCGACTCTGAGCTTCAGTCGTCATGTCCGGATTATCCATTAGATCAGTCCTGAATAAATGATTAAAATAAGAAATTTGCTTGGCGGAATGTGAAAAGAACAAGAAGAATGAGAGATGATGGAAAGAAATAAAAAGAAAAATAAAGAGCAAATTAAAACTTACCAAGTAGTTAAAAATACACATATCTGGTGAAAGCTGAGATTGGTACGAACCCAACGAAATTGGTCTCGCTCAATTCCGATTCTGAACAATCCCAAACAGGTCACCCGAACCCTTCCACTACCTTAAGAAGCTTTATTAAGTTGACGATGTCGGATTCCGAGGGATCGTGAGGGCTCGTTCAGAATCGGAATCGGGTGAGAGACATATCTAGTGAAATATGGAATCGACACGGACCCAAAAAAACTGGTTTCGCTCGATTCCGATTTCGAATGATTCCAAACGAGCCACCCGAACCAGCGTGATACTTTGCTAAGACATTTCATTCAACAACGCCTAAGCCAGTTAGCTACCTTAGCTGGTGATACTTTGCTAAGAGATTTTGAATTTTTGTTGCATGTGTATTACAAAAAAAAATTGGTTTTTTAATTGTAATTGGTTTGAACTTTGATCTAAGCAGGCATCTATGGTCGAGCTGATTATATACGGAAACCATTAATGAAAATGCAGTCGTCTGCTGTGACTTGGTTTGAGTTTTTGCAAAATAGCCCGTTTACAAACACTACAACAAGAACATAATCATGTCAATATATTTTTTTGATTTTGGTAAAACGGGCTTTCATAGTGTTGGGAATTACGTGCAGTGATGGGATTGTCGTCAGCTACGCAGAAGTCTTGGAGTTGGGTCGATTTAGTGGCGTAGACCATCATGGAGGCCATATCCGCAAAGTTTGCGAAGCTAGAGAAACCCCGAGCTGCCATTTTCGTGATGAAAGACGAAATAAAGCTATTGATTGCTAAATGAAGAACTGATGTTACCAAGTTAAAATTATACTTCATAATATTTTATAAATTCTTTAAAGCTTATAACATCAGCTTCTAATTTGCTACCTAAACATCTTAATTAATTTGTCTATTGAGAAAATTGGGCCTCTTTCAACAGATTGTTACGAGTCTAGCAAATTCGTACCTACGAATCTGATCGAGTTTGATACGAGTCGCTTAACGAATTTTTCTCACGAGTTAATTTGATTCCCATACTCCAACTCGCAAACTCGTAGCGTACGATTCTACGAGTTGACTTGCGAATCTAATAAGCATGGATGTAGCAGAACTAGTGAACTACAAAAGTAACTCATGTTTAGATTAAGAAAAAGAACAGTAATTATAGGGTTTGATCAAAGTGAGTAAAATTGGCTTTTTAACAAATCCTTACAAGTCTAGCTAATTCGTACGAGTCTAACCGAGTCAGTTTGATAGTTGCCCAGCGAGTTACTCCGACGACTCATAATCTCGTACTATTCTACAAGTTGACTCGCGAACCCAACAACCATGGATAATTCTAGGGTTTGATTTTCCCGCTTTCAAACTTTTGGGCGTCAATCATAAAGGTGATATACTGTTTGAAATTCAGGTTCTAAAGTTGGAGTTAAAACGCCGTGTTGCAAATAAAAAAACTGTATACCTCGGGACTTCAGAACCGTGGTATAAGTGAAACATGGATTTGCTTTCTTTAATAGCATTTAAGGTTTGAGCAGCTATTAGTTGATATTTACATCAAGAACAATTCATGATACTCCTCCAGTTCCATTTACACCACCACCCAATGGTAAGCTCAATAGTTTCTTAAATCAAGTTACAAATTACAAATTATCTTGTTCAATCATTTCTTTTGATGATGATAATAGCAGCACAAAGCCAATTGGTATGCTTTGGCTGTCGAAATCTTCTACTTTATCCGGCTGGGGCGACTTCTGTATGCTGCGCTGTCTGCAATGCTGTCACACCTGTGCCTCCTCCTGGTAACATGTTAAAAAACCAAGATAAATTTTGGCAATTCAAAATGCAATCATGTTAGATGATGATCTTTATTACTTCAGTTCATTGATTTGTTTGATCTACAACAGGTACAGAAATGGCACAGCTAGTTTGTGCAGGATGCCACACAGCTCTTATGTACATCAGAGGAGCCACAAGCGTTCAGTGTTCTTGCTGTCACACTGTAAATCTTGCATTAGAAGGTTCTGATGAATTTAAGCATACCAATATTTGACTGCTTAAACACTTGTTGTAGATGTTGATTTTGGACTGTTTTAAGAATTACCTCAGCAGTTTGTCTGATAGCAAATAAATCCATATTTTTCAGTTCTAAGAATTACCTCAGCAGCTTCTTTGCTAAACCCCATGGAACACAGATTTGCACTTCACAGATTTGCTGACTGATAAAGAGTTTATAAGGCATCCACGAAAGAACAGTGCATTCAATAACATAAATGTAGAAATTTTTATTTTTAAAAAAATGGGGGCTCTGTGTTTACATTAGAATTTAAACTAGTAGTACAATGGTAAAGTTGTCCTTCATAGGCAGCTTGATCTACAGAACAGGAGCCTGCATGAAAAGATACTGCAGAAAAAACAAGAAAAGTGTGACTAACATTTGTCGGTTGAATGTATATTAGGGTTTGATTTAATGTTAAGTGAAAGCTGCAAACCTCAAAAGATTTTCCCAATCTTTCAAATTCAAGCATGCTCAGAGCAACTTCACAGCTTTGTGAAACTATAGGCTCTGGATCCTTTGTGAATTGCTCAAGCAGAGCTACGCTTTGGTCATCTGAGAAAGAGGCAAGAAATATGAAAACAGTCCGATCAAACAATTTCAATGGCATGTGATTTCAACATCAATGAAGTATTGGAGAAAGATTACAATGGTAAAAGAACATCCATAAACATATAGGCTCAACATTGTGTTGAATGCAAATTTAAGATAGATCAACCATTTGAATTTGTTAATGGACCCTCAAGGAAACATGGCTTGATCAGTAAGAGGTGGGCCAGGTGGCAATGTGGCATCAATACTTTATAAAACAATATATTAATCCTAAATAGGTTGATATTAGTCCAATATCAATACCACCAAAGAAAAAAGGTTGTGGTAATGATAAACCATTGAACAAACAAACAAATATGATTTTCAATTTGTATATATACATATTATATAAATCTTTATCCTGTATTAGGGGAGCTACAAAGTAAAGGAGATCTCAGAAAAAGAGGTAGTTAGGATATGAGGGAAAAGCATAAGTACAAATGCATAGCCTAGCTTGTTTCTAAGTATGCTTAACTGATCTCTACTGAGCACAAAAACATAGATATTCAGAGCAAGAAGTTTTCTTTAAAGTGGTTGTAGCAAGTTTATGTTCAAAGCTAGCATGACATTCTCAAATTCAGTACAAACATCCTAATAAGTCTGATGTCTTACTAAAAAATGCAATGAAATTTTTAATTAAATGCAATCTTATAAAAAAAATGCTCTTAAGTATTCCAGCTAGCAGTTTACCAGCAATGGAACCCAGTGCTTCTGCTGCTTCATGTCTAACCATTGGATGTTCAGTGTCATCTTTAAGTATTCCAACAAGAGCAGCTGATGCAGCTTTGTTTTGTAATTGCCCAAGAACATAAGCAACCTGTCTAGCACATAAAAATATAATCAAATCTGGAAACAAAAAGAGCAACTAATGGCATCATAGATAGAAACCAATGGTTTGTAAACTATACATCTTCTTTCATTTTCCATGTTCTAAAAGGTATCCTATATTACAGAATTTAGAACTTCAAATCTATATTTTATAGATCATGAATGAAAATTATGAAACCGACAACAATAAAGCCAGAACAAAATTGGTGTGATGTGCCAACTGCCTACAATTTATATGTCTTGAAACACCGAAGCTATAACCATCTAGTGAAAAGGAATGCATTTATTTTCTTTGAGAAGCAGCCAATCTGTATAAGTAATCAGGATGGACAATCTGGAATATTATTTTGAGGTCTGTTGGGCATGATAAGTAACGGAATAAATCTTTGAGCTAAAGAAAGACATAGCTAAAAATAGGATGACTAACCTCATGCTTTAAAAGAGCACTTTTTGATCCCAAAGAATCAATGATGGCAGAAACAGCTTCTTCTCCTCCATTGTTCCGAAGTGCAAAAAGAGCAGCGTATCTCTCATACATGCCTTTATCTTTGTTGAGAAGCATTTCCCTATTTCATGAATCAAATAAAGAATCAGGTTACTAAGCTCACCCGAAATAAATTTTTTTTTTAAAAAAAACAAGCCAGTACAAAAAGAAGATTTAAATGCAACAGCATGTTTAGTGAAATTTAGACCTTAGCTCGGGTAGAGAGGAACAAGAAGCGGCTGCAGCTGGGTCAACTGACAAAAAGGGTGATGCTTTTTTTTCATCTGTTCCAGCATTACTAACTTCCTCTATCCTATGCAAGGCCAATTCACACGTTTCTCGGACCTCAGGAGCTGGATCAGACACCAAGCTCTTTTTAAGGAGAGGAATATTACTCACTAGACCAATTGCACCAAGGGCCTCAGCTGCCTGTGTATAAGGTCCACATATGTACATCAGTTAATACCAAAGACAGCAAACGATAACCAAAAAATAAGACATATGTTAACCGTTATCACCTCATGGCGAACAATTGGATGTAATGAGAAATCATTTAGGATTAATTCCAAAGCAGGGATGGCATCTGCATCTTGTATTTGACCCAGTGCAAATGCTGCCTCGTGTGCCAACAAATTTGATGGGTCTCTAGTGGCTAAATCCAACAAGAATTTCTTAAGCATACACCCAGTAGAAGAAACGAAAACCGAATACAAGCAACAACACTAGTAGCAACAACTTGTTATATATCCTTGAAAGATTGAATGAAAGGCAAAAATACCTTGAATTAAGGCATCACGTGGGTGTTTGCCTTTAAGGTTACGAAGCGAGAACAAAACCCTAAAGCGCTCGGATATGGGCTGGGATTGATCCAACAACCTCTCACAGAGAAACTTCACCGTTTCAGGTTCAGCTTGGAATGAGTTCATTGAAGCCATGATCCTGGTATGATCAAACTGAAGCAAAGGGAATTAGATTCTTCTTAGCAAAACAAATTTCCTCCCACACAAGCATTTGATCGAGCAGTTGGAGTGCAAACTTATCTAATAATTTATAAAAGTAAATCAAATAGAGCAGCAGAACACTTGAGCAAACGAATCTGAAAACTTAAAGCAAGCAAATCAAAGCGAGCAGTTGAACAAACTTGAGCAACCAAATCTGAAAACTTAAGGCAAACAAATCAAATCGAGCATAAAATGAGATAAGCAAAGCAAGTAAGCAACAACCAATCAATGAATCAAACACAATTTATTTCAATTCCATTTCAACAAGAGGAATCCCATTCAGCAGAATTCATGTCATAAAATTGAACAGTTAGCAATTGGGTAAATATTGCAGTCTTGAATACTGATTTTAATCAGATTGGCTTTGGAGTTCAAAGAGGCACACCAGTGCCGGACGAAAACAACCTTAAAAAATTGAAGCCTTCATGGACGAAAACAACGAGTAGGACAGAAGGAGACGAGGAGGCAGCAAGTGATTGCTACTGCTAGACTAGTAGATTGGGCTGGGCTAGTTCCAAAATTGAAAGTTTTTGGGTCCATTTCCCTTTATTTTAAACCAAGGATCTTCTAATGACTTATCGAGATCCATTCAAGTTTGCAAATTTCAATTGTTACAGCGTGACGCACTCCCTCTACAGCATGTTGTTAATAAGATATTTGGGATTTCTTTCTTGTGGAAATGTTTCAAGTTTCAAGTGATGGGCTTCGAGACTCAGCTGTTTCATCATGTCTTGTGAAGTTATGATGCAACAGCCAATTGACATAGCAAGGAATCATGTTTATAGCTAGAGACTGACAAAAATGGAGCAGAGACATCAACTCTTTGAGGACATTGTCCTTCAAATCAATTATGCACTTGACAAAAATGAAATGGTTAAGCTTTCAGCTAACTCAGAAATATCAAGGCCAGAGAGCACTTGTACTTTATTACCTTACGGAGGAGCATATCCAGACCAAACAAAAATTCCATGTTCGGAGCAAGTTGGAGTTAAAACTTTATATCCCTAACTTTCAGAACCGTGGTATAAATTCCCGATTTAAAAAAACAAAAGTTAAATGCCACATGATAGCGTTTTTAATTCGGAGTAAAAACAAAAAAAACTTGGTTCAAACAAAACGCCCTGAAAATAAAGGCGATATGACGAAATATTTCCCGAGGAGACAAAAACAAGACATTATATTTTCTACTGTAGTATGGTAATTGGATTTTATAGAGCATGGACAAGAATATGCGATTTGATCAGACTTATATGCTTGAGAAGGAGACAAAAAAAAAGCAATTGGTAACCAGCAAACTAACAAATAACATGGTCCTTCATTTTGCATGGCTTGCAATCTGCCACGAAATTTCCCTGTTTCCTTGCTCTTTAGATTCAAACTTCTGTACATTTTAAATATGTTCGTATGTGCATGGCTCTAATATACCATACCAAAGTAGTGTGCAAGTACAACTGTATCTAGTTATCTCTTGCTCCCATATTTTACAAATTTATTATGGGTAGTATTCGGAAAATTCAAAACCTCGTGGCTACATCGTCTAAATTTTCCAAAACAGGAATACAAGATGGAACCAAAGATCTCCATCTTTTTCCAATATCTCTGCAGCTAGCTTAAAAGTTATGTGTTTGCCCCACTCTATTATTCCATATGCAACATTAGACCCAATAGATAAGCCCAATGTGGTTCCACCGTAAAACCAATTGACAATAGGAGAGTAATCCATAGACTTATATACTAGGCTTCTTTATTCCCAACTTCCGATGTGGGATACTATTCTCAACAAAGACGCACTTCTTCTTTACCACTTCACAGTTCACACCATACATGAATCCTTAAATTTCCCCATTTTTGTATGCAACTAAATGTACTACATATTACTCCATTAAGAATCATCTTCTTGATCCTGCTTTTATTTTGGGTGTGTGTAGGCGTGTAGCTGAGCAAAATGAAACATGGGTTTGCTTTCTCTAGTAGAATTTAAGGTTTGAGCAGCTATTAGAGCAAATCTGGAGTTAAGATATATTATTAGTTGATATTTCATCAAGAACAATTCATGATTACCATGCCTGTTCCTCTAGCACCTTATCCTATTCCTCCAGTTCCATTTACACCACCACCCAATGGTAAGCACAAGTATTGCTTAAATCATGCTGCAAATTTTGAATCATCTTGTTTAATCATTTCTTTTGATGATAAATGATAATGATGAGCAGCACCACAAAGCCAACTAGTATGTTCTGGCTGTCGAAATCTTCTACTTTATCCGGCTGGAGCGAGTTCTGTACGCTGCGCCGTCTGCAATGCTGTCACACCTGTGCCTCCTCCTGGTAACATGTTAAAAAAAATTCATGTTAGATGATGATCTCAATTCTCAAATACTTCAGTTCATTGATTTGTTCGATCTACAACAGGTACAGAAATGGCACAGCTAGTTTGTGCAGGATGCCACACAGCTCTTATGTACATCAGAGGAGCCACAAGCGTTCAGTGTTCTTGTTGTCACACTGTAAATCTTGCATTAGAAGGTTCTGATGAATTTAAGCATATTAATGTTTAACTGCCTAAACACTTGTTATAGATGTTGATTTTGGACTGTTTTATGTGCAGCAAATCAAGTAGCACATGTGAACTGTGGGAATTGCAGGATGATGTTAATGTACCAGTATGGAGCGCGATCTGTCAAATGCGCGGTCTGTAATTTTGTCACACAAGTTGGGGTTAGTATTTTTCGTGTAATGTTAATGCTTAGTTTTCTGGACAGCTGTGGTTTTTGTCAAGCTCCAGTAAACTCCAAACATAATCAACATCACATACAAATTAATAAATGTTTATGGGACCAGCTCTATACTGATGTATATATGTTTAAAATAATTTCAAAGCTAAAAAACTTATTTGCAGGCTTCAACAAGCACTAGTGAACAGAAGTTCAACATCAGCTGAACATGGAAACATCAATCTGTTGAGATTAACATTGCAGAAATACTTAAGGACTGTGTTGCAGTTTCTCGTGGCAGCTTATCCGGATCGACGGAATATATATCCTAACGTATAGAGTTGGTTTTCGTGGAGGATTTATCTTAAGGAGTTCTCTTTGTTTGTTCTGTTTTTTCACCTGTAAGAATAATCTGCATTAAGTATGAGTTTTATGCCTAAGAAGTTTTGAGATTTTCTTTCATGTGTCATGAATTATTTGATAGTAAGTTGTCGTTGACTCAATGACTTACAATTGGATGGCCTACAGGCAAAATGGCTTTAAACTTGAAGACAATATAGCTGCAAAATCATGTTTTGAAAGTCAGATACTCCATACTTTCTCTGAACAGAATATTTATCAAGATTGGATATACTTTTTTTGGGTCTATAGTATTCAAAAGTGTGACCTTGTCACGAGATGTACTCATCACTCCAACGAAAAAGATGAAATCGAGGTCGTGTTTGATGATTTAGGAAATCGACGATTGTTCTAGTGTAACGTCTTCACGAGCAAAGTAGATCACCAATCAACTACACATAAAATACACATGAAAACGCTCACTTTAAATTCGATAATATTACACCAAATATATATGCTGTTGCATTCTCGTGACCACATCACCTCTATTCCAAGATCAGTCAACTAAAGTGGTAATTGACTGTAACTTACGAGAGGAAAGTCCGGTGCAAATGAAAAACGAACAGTTTATATATTACACGTCAATATTCATATTCTGGACGGTAATGATCATAATCTGGGCCATAAAAAAATTGAACATTCTCAAATGAGAAACGGGGTGACATACTCTTAACTACTCTTAAATAAAATTGTTTTTTTTTCCTCAAAATGACCTCAAAAAAATTTATCGGCCAGATTATAAACATTACACCCTAAATTATGAACATTAGCTCGGAAAAATTCGTTTTTCCTACGTCTTTTGTTCTCACGGGAACCTTCCTCAACTTAGGATCTATAAAATAGCTGGTTTTTAACACTAACCCGACCCGAATAACATATAGTCTTGTTGACACGATCTTAGAAAACGAATCCCAAAAATGATGATCTATAAGATGACCTTGTTCATGATCCCTTAATTTGGTGTAATTAATATTAGATAAGCTAGATAAATTACGGAGTAGTTGGGAGGGCAAAATGAGTGGTGGGTAGGTGGTATTATCCAACATAAACCCACTACTCCACGCCTCGTTTGCTTGTTTTGTTTTGTTTTATTATCAAAGTTAACCTATAACTAGTATAGGTCCCGTGATATTCACGGGGTTATAAATCTACATTAATATTTATAGAATGTTTATAATTTTTATATAAACATTGTTAAAATAATAAATAAGTTATAGTTATATTTGTGAAAAATAAATAATAAAAAAAATGTTAATACATGTTTTCATTGTAATATATATATATATATAAACAGAGTGAAAAACACTAAATGATCAACCTCCAATATAAAATATACAACAACCTATCGTATAGTCAACCAAAACTCAATTAGATAGTCTTATCTAATAATAAAATAATGACCAACCTACCAACAAAATTAATACTGTAAACATAACTTAATCGCTAAAATAAGAACACTTAATCTTAAATTTCTAAAATTAACCTCTTATTTAAAGAGGTTAATTTTAGAAATGATCAAAGTTCATAACTTAATCGCTAAAATAAGAACACTTAATCTTAAATTTCTAAAATTAACCTCTTATTTAAAGAGGTTAATTTTAGAAATGATCAAAGTTTATCATATACTAAACATGGTTTATAAATGTCCAAAGCTTTTGAATTTGTGACTTGATTTGCATATTTGTAGAAGATCATGGAAGAGGTGGAAGATTGTGGAAAAATGAGTTTTTTTATTTAAAAAGGTGATTAATTAATTTTATTTTATTTTTCAGAAAATAGTGAGGTGTCACAATCTTTTGTGAAGACTTGTATTCTCCCTTATATTGTACTTAGTTAGATTCTATACGTCCTAGGACTCAAGTGTAGACGGCTTACCTACGCAGATTATACGTCCTTGTTTTCTCGCTCGGCTTTCATCTACCCATATTCTTAATTGATCGAAAACACCCACTCCACCTTATTCCTTCCCTGTTTTCCTACAATTATAATTCGAATATAATTTTGATATCCGCAAACAAATAATTGAAATAACTTTTTTTTCCTATTCTCCTTTGTTAATTAAATAGTTTTGTAAGGATAAAGATCTAATACGAGTATGTTTATCGTACATTCGTACAAATACATGGACAATCATTCATATTCACATACACACATTCTATACACACATTCTTTCTCGTTTATATTCACACATACGTGAACGCATATACACATATATGTGCGTGTAATTATAACGAGATGTACATGTAAATAATCAATACATATATTCATACTTTAATAAGGGATTTGATGTTTTAAGTCGGTATGTTTAATTTTTAGACCGAGAATTTGAACGCGATATAACATCGTTTCAAAAAAATCAAGTATAATTGCACCCCAAAAAAATAATTCAAGTATAAAAAAATGAACGTCACATTATAGCGCCTTACCACCCCAGGTCAACAATTAAAATACATAGTATTACCAAGTTTTCCGTTTAATAATCATTCTCAAATAAATATTTAAACCGATAATAAGATATTAATGATAAATAATTAAAGTTTATAATAAATGATCAATGTTGTGTTTGGATCATTTATATTGACTACAAGCTTAATGACACTCATTCTAGATTATCCAAAAAATTAATGAATTTAAAATTTAATACATTAATTTGGGTAGGATAATTCAAGAGAAAGCATTGGTTGCGTACCTACATTGTAACCCCGGGCCCACTCCCAACTATAAATTCCCACGCTCCTATTCAACTCAACGGCTATATCAAAATTCCATCAAATTCTCATTCACAAATCACAATTTCAACCAAATCATTTTCCACCCTTTAATCAATCTCTCATAATAACAATCACAATTCCAAAATGGATTGCATCGTGGCGCCGCTAAAGCGGAGGCGTTCGGGCCGATACGGGTACCGCCAGCTGGTGGAGGATGAAGAGATGATCGGGTTCGGGTCGACGGAGGATGCGGTAACGGTGGTGGTTGGAAAGGAGAAGACGGAGTTTCGGGTCGACCCGTTTGTGCTCCGGGTCAGCCCGTTTAAGGCATTGATTGACCTGGTCAACGGTAATAGGGAGAGAGGAGGGCAATTGGTGGTTTTGGTGGATGTTGATTCAATTCTGTTCGAGCATATGCTTTGGTTGATGACTAATGATTGTTCTTCTCTTTTTAAGCTTAATCTTAAGGAAGTTCTTGATTTTTATGCCTTGGATAATTAGACACTTCACTATACATATGTATGAATTTGTGGTATGGAAAAGTTAATGGGCTTGTTATGTATGTACTAAGAGATCAATTCAGAACTTCTTGTAGTTATCAAAGATTAATTATGATATTTATGTTGTTCAGAATAGCATATCACATCTATTTAGATGTGACACTAAACAAAGTCTATTATATGCATGATGCGTTAATATGTGCACGGCCCTCGGTATGTGTAATCGATTCTAAGATATTATAGTCCATTGGATGCAAACCGTTATGTAAAGTAGGTAGTACTTGAAATAAAGTAGGTAGTACTTGATTTCAAGTGTTATTGTTTGTTATGTAAAGTATTTAATACTCGTATAAGCGTTGTTCGAACATTTAATCTCGACTCCTCCTAACGACATAGAATGAAAATGTCGATTGATTGAACACGGTAAGTTAAGGGTTTTATTACTCCGTATGGTTCCTCTTAGATCACGTTGGGTTACAAAAACTCAGATAGGTTTTTAAATGTTTATATTCATATAAATTTTCAGAAATTTCAAGTTTGGGTTATTACAAATATGAGATTGGATCATATGAGGACAACCTCTCCCGTGAGGACGTGAGGACGCGATTTGAGCCGTCGATCTAAATTCATCCTACGCTCCAGATTAAATCAGGGATTTGCCTAGGTTAATATGGCACGGGGGTATTATTGTCATTTTGCTTTGTTCTAAAATTTCTCTCTTCCTCGCTTCTTCTCTCTCACCCGCGCGCGGCGATAATTTTCTCCTTCTCGCAATCTTCTTCTCTTCCTCGCATCCTTCGATTCCGCTGCTGATCTCTACTTCAAATTGATTTTTCTCGTTCAGGACCGGTAGATTATCATTCAAATCATGTTTTCTGGTGGTGATTCGAGTAAGTTTGCTTTCTCTGATTTTAATGTCTTTTTAGCGGATCGATTTTGAGTTTCTGCTTCGTTGTTGGTTGATTTTAAGTTGTTTAAGTGTTTATAGAATTTGTTTATGCTATATTCTGTTCTAGTTGTTGATCATCTCCATCAATTTTGTGTTTTGCAATTTTACTGTGAATCTGGTTTAGTACTCGATTTTGAGTTTCTGTTTTGTTGTTAGTTGAATTTAAGTTGTTTAAGTGTTTATAGAAGTTTTTTATGCTATATTCTGTTCTAGTTGTTGATTATCTCCATCAATTTTGTGTTTTGCAAGTTTACTGTGAATCTAGGTTTAGTACTTTTGATATTGTTAATGAATTTTTTGATGCTTTAATGCTGAAGATTTACTTAGGATTACTTTGTTCAAAGATAGTGTGTATTCCTTGTTCACAGATAGTGTGTATTCCTTCTTCACAGATAGTGTGTATTCCTTCTTCACAGATAGTGTGTAATTTTAATCTGATGCCTTTCGAATACAGGGATGTTGTTAATGAATTTATTGATGCTTTAATGTTGAACATTTACTTAGGATTACTTGTTCACAAATAATGATAGTTGTGTATTCCTTGTTCACAGATGAACTTGTTCCCAAATGATGCATTTGTTTGAAATTTCTTTGAAGAAATTATCTTATGCCTTTTGAATACAATGATTCTGTTATTTAATTTTTTGATGCTATGATGCAGCAGATTTTCTTAGGATCTGCTTATGATGATGATGATATGTGTGTACTGTTCATGAGGAACTTGAATAAAACCTAATGAACCTATGAGTCAGAGTTGATGAACCTGAATGTGTTTATTTTTATGTTCTTGTAAGTGTTAGATCATGATCAATTAAGCTTCTGTTCTGTTGAAATCTATACTCATTGTGTCTAGTGCATGAACCTTTATTCATCAGTGAATGAACCTTTATGCAAGTTTTATGAACCCTCAGCCAAAATTTCATGAACCTCTAGTCATTTTTCATGAACCTCTATGCTAATCCTTATTAACTTATGTTCTTGTTTTTTGAAATTGTAGCTTCTACTGCTACTGCTGAGATCTGTGTTATATCTAGTTGTGAAGAAGTGCCAGTTGTTCTTATTGATTCCGAAGAGCAGAATGAACCTATTGTGTCTCAAGGTGGTTCCCTTTCCTATGTGCCTTCTTGTGATGATTCTCTCAAACCTGCAATTGGTATGGTGTTTCAATCATTTGAAGAAGGTATAGCATTTTATGGGGCTTATGCTTATGCTTGTGGGTTTGATATACGGAATGGAACCAAGCACTTTCAAGATGGTGTTGTGAAATACAAGTATGCCTTATGCAATAGAGCAGGCTACAAAGAGGATAAATAAAAGCGTACGTTCTAGGGTATCTAGTAGGGTTGGTTGCAATGCTTTGCTTGGTCTTCGTTATTCCCAGGGCGTTGGATACAAAGTCATTACATTTGAGCAACGTCACTCCCACAACTTTGTTATGAACTCCCATCGTCGGTTTATGACTTCCTCTAGGAAGTTAGATGAAGGACACAAAAAATTTGTCCTTAACTGCCAAAAAGCCAACATTGGCCCGGTTAGATCTCACCGTCTTTTCAAGGAAATTGTTGGGGGGTATAAAGCAGTTGGAGCATCATCGGTTGATTTTAAGAATTTTCGCCGTGATATGATGGCTTATATTGGGGGGGTCAGATGCTCAGATGACTATTGATAGGTTCTTCAAAAAAAAAGAGCTTTGCTCGGCTTATTGTTTTGACTATGACGTGGATACCAGTGAGCGCCTAACACGTTTGTTCTGGTGTGATCCCGTGTCCAAGAAAAACTTCTCCCTGTTTGGTGATGTTGTTTCATTTGATGCGACATATCGTACTAATAGGTAAGTAAAACATCCTTCTTCTGTCTTAGCTTTTTTGTATTGTTCTACTTTTATTGTTTTGTGATTTATGATGAATCTAGTCTTATTTTCATGTTCAATTCTGTGTATTTGTAACTTATAGTCTGCATGAACGGGTAGGTGTATTTGCATGAACCTAAGTTGATTTATATGAACCTCTAGGCATATTTTCATGAACCTCTAGGCATATTTTCATGAACCTCTAGTTAAATTTTCATGAACCTCTTGTTTTTGTTTGTCATGATCCTAATTGTATTGTTATGAACCTTTAGTCATAATTTCATGAACCTGTAGGCATAATTTCATGAACCTATAGGTATATTTTCATGAACCTCTATGCATATTCTATATTTTTTGCACATGTAAATTTCATCTTTGAACCTGCTTTCTTCTTTTTCCTGATATCTCTATTTAAGGTTCATCTATGAAGATTTTGAATCTTTTAAATTCCTTTTTGTAGGTACAATCTGGTTTTCATCCCTTTTACTGGCCTTGATCACCACAAAAGGAGTGTCACATTTGGTGCCGGTTTGATTTTTAAAGAGGATGTTGGTTCCTATGTTTGGTTGCTTGAAAGATTTAAGGAAGCTATGAGGAATGATCCTAAAATTATCATCACTGATCAAGATGGTTCTATGAAGCTTGCTATTGAACAAGTCTTCCCTAATTCTCACCATCGTTTGTGTATGTGGCACATTATGAGGAAAGTGGCAACAAAGACTAAATATGATGGTGAGACAAGTGATCGGTTTAGGAAGAAACTCAATGCTATTGTTTGGACTCATGAATTGGAACCAGCTGAATTTGAGTCACGCTGGAATGCTTTGTTTGCAGAATTTACACTCGTAAACCGCAGATGGTTTGATGATATCTTTGCTATTCGGCATTTCTGGATTCCAGCTTATTTTCGGGACATTCTTTTTGGTGGTTTAGTTCGTACTACCTCTCTGTCTGAGTCTACAAACAGTTACTTTAGTCATTTTAATGACAAGTATTATCGTCTGGTTGAGCTTGTGATGCATTTTGATATTGCAATGGACACCCAACGACATCAACAATCTAGGCTGAACCATGAATCTCTCACCAAACTTCCAGATTTGAAGACTCAATTGTTGCTGGAGAAAGAAGCATCCAAGGTCTATACGCTCACTGTATTCTGTCTTGTTCGCCAGGAAATTGCAGCAGCTTGTTTTTCCTGCTCCATTGCTTCTATCTCAGAAAGTATAAGAATAATTTTTTTGTCTTTTTGCTATTTAATTTTGAAATGCTTTTATGAACTCCCTAAGTATCTTCATGAACCTTCTTGTTTTGTGTTGAGTATGATGTAGATTAATTGGTTAAATTCCCATAAATGCCCTTTGTTTGTTAATTATGTATATTTTCATGAACTATATCCCTGTTTTTATGAACCTTGTGGATTATTCATGAATCAAATCAGCAGAACACTATCAACTTTTTCTTTCTTAATTTATTTGTGTGCTTGAATTGATTTTATGCAATTGATTGCAGGGACGACATTATATGTCTTTATGAGGGAAGAAAATGGCAAAGAATATAAGGTTGAATATATTTCTGTTGTTGATGAATATCACTGTAGCTGCAAGATGTTTTTGAGGGTTGGATTGCCCTGTCGTCATCTCATTTGTGTGTTCAAGAACAAGCTTGTGCCAACAATCCCTTCTAAATATGTGCTTTCTCGCTGGACTAAGTCTGCTACAATTAGTCCAATCTTTAGTATTGATGATGTTGTTGTTGATCAAGGTGTGTCTTCAGATCAGAAGGAGTTTTTGCTCAACTCTGCTATTTCAGAATTTTATAGTTGTCTTGGTGTGCTTGAAGACGATTCAAATCAATTGGCAGAATTAGTATCCATGTTGAAGTTAGAAAAGACGTCCTTCCTTGGTCCTCCCAGTCATTCTTCTAGCTCTGTACCAGTAAATCAGCAACATTTGGAGAGTTATGTAGGAGTTCAGGTGCCATCTGAGGTTAACATTCATCCAGCACCACAAGCAAAGAACAAAGGTAGTGGTCAACATCCTTCTTCATCTACCAGCAATGGCATTGACCCTACCCGTGTCAGACGTAGGCGTTGTGGAAAATGCCAGCAACTTACTACTCACAACAGTCGCACTTGTAATGGTGATATAGATGTTTACTATTTTTTCTGTTGCTCAGTTTGTGGTTTTAGTCTTTAAGAACAGTTTTTTTAGTGTTATGAACCTTGTTTTAGTTTTATGAACTACTAGAAATCTTGCAACAGATGTTATGAAGCAATTTATCATTTTGATGAATGTCTTTGTTACTTTTATGAGCCTATATGCTTTTATTCTAGTTTTATTGTTTATTCAACTCTTTATTTTTTTGTATTCAAATTCAAGATCTTTGGCCCAAAACAATATGAACCTTTAGGCACATTTTCATGAACCTGTAGGTATATTTTTATGAACTTATAGGCACATTTTCATGAACCTGAGATAATTGTCATGAGTTTTCATAGAATATTTTCATGCATAGTTGCATGAACCTCTAGGCATATTGTTATGAACCTGTAGGCAATTTTTCATGAACCCACAGGCTTTTTTTCATGAACCCAATTGTATATTTGCATTATCCTCTACTCATATTTTAATGAACCTAAGATCACTTCTATGAACCACTTAGCATATTTTCCTGAACCTATATTCATTATAGCATGAACCTCTACACATATTTTCCTGAACCTCTAGGGAAATTTTCATGAACCTCTAGGCAAATTTTCATGAACCTCTATGCAAATTTCATGAACCTCTAAAAAAATTTCAATAACCTAATTGTTTTGCTATGAACCTCTAGGCCTATATTCATGAACCTCTAGGCATACTTTCATGAACCTTTAGGCACATTTTCATGAACCTAAGATTATTGCTATGAAATTCAAAGAATATTTTCATTTATAGTTGCATGAACCTCTAGGCCTATATTCATGAACCTCTAGGCATACTTTCATGAACCTTTAGGAACATTTTCATGAACCTAAGATTATTGCTATGAAATTCAAAAAATATTTTCATTTATAGTTGCATGAACCTCTAGGTATATTTTCATGAACCTCTAAGCATACTTTCATGAACCTTTAGGCACATTTTCATGAACCTAAGATTATTGCTATGAATTTCAAAGAATATTTTCATTTATAGTTGCATGAACCTCTAGGCATACTTTCATGAACCTAAGATTATTGCTATGAAATTCAAAGAATATTTTCATTTATAGTTGCATGAACCTCTAGGTATATTTTCATGAACCTCTAGGCATACTTTCATGAACCTTTAGGCACATTTTCATGAACCTAAGAGTATTGCTATGAAATTCAAAGAATATTTTCATTTATAGTTGCATGAACCTCTGGGCAAGTTTTATGAACCCTCAGGCAAATTTTCATGAAACTCTAGGCAATTTTTCATGAACGTCTATGCTAATCCTTATTATATGCCAAGTTGTATTACGCATTGTTGAAAATGGCAATGGACCAAGTGTCATTGTTTTTTGTATCTAATGAACCTGTTTTTTGAAATCTAATGAACCTGTCTACAATAAACATATGAACCTGCTTTTTTTTTTGAGATCAAATAAGCAAATCAAATTCCAACCATTCATTTGTCATTCTTAAAACCAAATTCAAACTCAAGTACCATTTCAAACCTAAATTCAAACCAAAGTATGAGATCAATCCAAATTCCCAATTCAAACTACCATTTAATAGTACCAAGCTACCAAGTATTTTTGTAAATTGTAAACTAGACAGCCTACATAACTACCAACTTGTCCCAACTTTTTCAGATTCCCTTGATTATCTTCAGTGCTTCATCCTTAACCTTGTTCACATCCGATGTTATAATAGCATGCACATACTTTTGCCTCAGCAATTGCAAGCACTTCTTCCTATTCTTCTTTGTTATTTCTGGCTCCCATGTTTCTGTGTTTGAACCCATCAACATTTCCATGGTTCTCATGGCTAGCACTGCTGAGTTGATTACATCTCCTACTTCATTCCACGGCATCTTCACCAAAGTGGCTTTTGACTTTGCAGCTAAGATTGCTTTTGCTTTCTTATCTAAATTGTGCTTCCACAAGCTCCTTGTAAGCATATCAGTCTACATGAATAGCATAATATCACTATAGTTTGTTCTAATTTTGTAATATTCTTAGAATTCTGTAAAAGAAGTAGTTGTAGATTTACCACTCTGTCAATAGCTTCCTTGTACCGCTTCAGATTTGGGTCATTGTGTGCAGAGTCAAGTACTTGTATTTTTGGATTTCTTATGTCATAAGATATGCAATACATGTGTTCATTGTTCTCCAACACTGGGATTATAACTTGTAATAATCAATTAAATTAGTTTTCATATGTAGCATAATAATTCTATGAACCCTGATTGTATACCTACCATGTCAATATCACGCAATTGTCTGTAAGGTGTTTCCAAGATGTTGGGTTGTATGCTCTTTTGGAACGTTACTTCTCTGTTCTTTGGGGAAAGAATCTGTTTTTGAAAATGGAAACAGTTAGACACTCTTATAACTATTAATGAACCTACACAATATGTATATGAACCTGCCTCTTATAAACCTCTTATAAACCTTATGAACGTGCCTTATATATTTCATGAACCTTCCTTATAAATTTCATGAACCTACACAATATGTATATGAACCTACCTTCTATTTTTCTACTGAACTTCCCTATAAATCACTTTGAAGCTGGCATCCATATCTTCTTGCATTGTGCTGAACTCAAACAATGTTGTCTTTGTTTGTTTGTCTTGAAACAGTATACTCCTGGACACATTTAAGTTATTTATTTTCAGTAATTAATTAAAACTTCCATAATAATATAAAACTGCAATCAACTTACTCTTCCACTTCATCTTTGTCTACGAAGTTCCAAATCATTTTTTGCTCTTCCGTTAACTGTTTTCCCAGAATTTGTATGGCTCTTTGTTTGTATGGGCTCTTCAATGTTCCTGCCATCTTTCTGGTTCTTGGACAGTCAAATTCAGTAGCGTCTTCTTCATTTAAACACGGACCTTTTCCCTTGTTTTTGGCTTTCTTACTTTCTTTTTCATCTTCTTCTCTCTCTGTTGCTACAGCTTTGCCTTTGTCTTTTACTGCTTCTTCCTTTTCTTTACATTTTTCTGCCTCTGTAGCTACAGCTTTCCCCTTGTCATTCTGTGGTTCTTGTTGTTGTTGTTCTTCTGGTTTCTCACTTGAAGCTACAGGGCCGTCCTCTTTTGGTCCTTGTTGTTGTTCTTGTTCTTGTGATGGGAAGACATTGAAACTTGGTGGTGTAAAATCATTTCCTTTTCTTCTCTTCTTCTTCTTCTGTTTCTCCTCATCCTCAGCTTCCTTCTTGTTTTGTTCATCTTCCTCCAACAATGTTTTATCCCCCTCCAAAGTTTTTGTCCCAACTGCAAGCATTTCCAACAATTGTTAATGAACCTCGGGGCAAAATTTCATGAACCTATAAGCATAACTTCATGAATCTCAGTGTATAAGCAATTTTTTTTGCATGAACCTATAAGCAATATTTCATGAATCTATAAGCATATTATCATGATCCTTTAAGAATTTTTTCATGAACCTCAAGTCTTTTTACCATGAACCTAAGGGTACTTCTATGAACCTATTGATTTATCTTTGTAATAAAGCATGTTGTTTCATTAATCTTTTCAGCATTGTATCATGAACCTCTAGGCAATTTGCTATGAACCTGTAGGCATTTTTCCATGAACCTGTATGCATTTTTCCATGAACCTACTTATTTTTTTGTATTTAATCATATTTTCAATACTAGTAAAGTAGAACATACTTGTCTCATTGTTTCCATCTATTTCTTTCTCCTTTGCAGCTTCATTTGTTCATTGAAAGTCATTCAAGACGTCATTCACCTTTTCCCAGCCAGTTTCGTTTTCTCTGTAGTTTGATGGTCCAGCGCCATCATTTGACAACGTCACCTTGACCTTTGAAGCCTCGGCCTTCTCAACTTGCTTGAGGCATTCAATCAGCGCTGGATCAGACCAGTATGGATGATCACTATCATTCCATATTTCATCAAACTCAGCTTGTTTCTCATCTTGTTCTTTCTTCCTCCCCATCAGTCCTTGTGACGTCTTGATCATGTTCTTAACAAATTCATCATTTCTGAATTCCATTGGCAAATCATCCACCATTTGCACAATTTTGAGGATTGAATTTGCAAGCTTTGTGTTCTCCTCTGTGAATTCAACCAGCCACTCCTGCAATATAATTTTAAGGATCTTGTAAGTTCATTGTCATGAACCCAATGTGTATTTTCATGAACCTGGTAGAAGGTGTTTACCTGTAGGAATGTGGGTCCAAAACCTTGGGGTTTTTCCTTATTCTTGTTAACTTGTTCTTGCTCCTTACTCCTTGAAGCTTTTCCTTTTTCGTTTTGAACCTTCCCTTTCCCAAATCCTCCTTTACTGATTTCATCGCTCTGGCGTTGCATCAAACTATCATTTGTCCAACTTAAGTAGACAAGATTTGTTCTTCTCGGTGTCGTGCCGAAGAGGGATACTCTGTGTATGTAAAAGAACTGTTTTCAAAGAACACAAAACACACGTTAAGCCATTAAGTTAGAGAAAATTTTAGCTAATATAAAAAATGTAAACATGTTACTTACCACAAGTACAAGAGCACATCCAATGAGGAACCTGTCCTTTTTCGCCCTCCACGATGGTATAGTTACCCTCAAGCTCTCCACAATAAAACCACACCAATCTATGCTCTGAACATTCTCTATTTCTCACATCATCAACTGCTGGCTAACTGTCCCTTTCTGGTTCACCTCCACAAGTACACTTAGGAACAACATTAGAAATAACCTAATGAACTTCTGCTCATCCTCACCATCAGGTATGGCTAATAGCGCTTGGGCTAGATGTCCTGGCCTTATTTCACTTCTATTGTTCATGTACGTCTTCCATTCTGTCTTGACTGCATTGTCTTCTTCATTATCCCCAAGTCTCTCCAATGGTTTATTCCCTCTCGGAATTCCTAGTACTCGCTGGACCTCATTTGCATTAATTTCAACAAAAGTCCCATCTTCCATTTTTGATGGCACTTCTAGCTTCATCATAGTTTTCCAGCAGCCAGTAACACATTTTCTTCGGGATAACTTCTACATTCAGCTCTAGAAGAATTCCAAAGCCTATGCTCCTGATGATCTCCTTCTTTGGTTCAGACATTTTCTTGACAGTCTCGACAAACTTTTTGGGCACATTCCAGAGGATAAAGCTTTCAAATCCAATCTCTTCTGTCTTCACCTCTTTTTTGACAGTCATCTCTGATTTTGTTGTCGTTTCCTTCCTGGCTTCTGGTTTTGCCCTTTTAGATCTGGTTACCATCTTCTTCTCTTCATTGCCTTTGCTTGCCAAATTGTTGTCAGTTTGTGTGTTCTCCACCTCGCTTTCCTCCTGAATCTCTTGTACTTCTTTTCCTTTTCCAAGCCTTCCCTTTCTCCTCACACTGTCTTGTTGTGGTACAGACTGAAATCTTTTATTTTTTCTCTCTTCAGATGAAGTGGCCACTTGTTTGCCCTTTTTGTGTTGCATCTCTTCTTTTTGCAAAACCTTCTGCCTTTTTGGTGGAGGACTTGCACTCTTCACTGCCAGTGCCTTCTTCTTCCCCATTCTGATTGGTGGAATATACTATGTAGTCACAAACTCCTCATTGCTCAGTACATCTTCCTCCATCTCACTGTCTTTTTCACCATCTGCAAGCATAAATTGTAGTTGTTATTATGTGTAGTTATAAAAGATCATAACTTATATGAACCTTAAATGTATTTCCATGAACCTACAGGTCTATGTCTATGAACCTATAATCCTATATCATAAAGCATTATTTAAACATGTAATAAAAACTTGTTTAACTTCTTTCTTTTTACCTGTCTTATTGTCCAGTTTTTCTTCTTTGTCATCTTGAAGGTCTTGTTCTTCACTTGCAGGAATGGTTGGTTCTTCACTTGCAGGAATGTGTTCATCACTCCTCTCTTGTGTTTCCGCTTCTTCTTCTTCACCTTCATTCAGAGCAAAATTTGCAAAATTAATTATCACAATGATAATTGTATATATATCAACTTAGAAGTGCACTTTTGATCCTTTAATTGTACTGTTATGAACTTCTACTTATACTTTCCTGAACCTTTAAGTGTACTGTTATGTACTATTATGAACCTCTAAGTTTTAATAAATGAACCTCTAAGTGTTTTTCATGAACCTCTAAGTATGTTTGCATGAACTTCTTAGAATGTTTGCATTTAATCTATTTCTATGAACCTAAAGGTGTGTATGCATGAACCTTTAAGTGTATATGCATGAACCTCAATGTGTATGAGAATTAACCTTTTTAGTTTCAATGAATGAACCTCTAAGTGTTTTCCCATGAACCTCTAAGTGTTTTTTCTTGAACCTTTAAGTGTTTTTTCATGAACCTGAATGTGTATATGCATTAATTTCTAAGTTATAATGAATGAACCTCTAAGTGTTTTTTCATGAACCTCTAACTGTTTTTTCATGAACCTCTAAGTGTGTTTGTATGAACCTCTAAGTGTGAATAAACCTTATAGTATCTTACCTGTGTCACTCTCTGCTTTCTGAGTCCCTTCCTCTATAACGCACTTTTCTTGTGTTTGTCCTACTCCCTCAGCTGTGACATATTGTTCCTGTGTATCTTCTTCTTGACTTTCACTCTTTTGTGTAGAGTTTTCTTCATCATTCCCTTCATCTGATCTTTCATCGTGACAGGGTTCCTCTTCACTTTTGCTCTGTTGTGTTGAGTTGTCTTCATCATTCCCATCATCAGATCTTTCATCTTCACAGTCTTCCTCTTCACTCTTGCTCAGTTGTGTATATTTGTCTTCGTCATTCTCATTTTCTGATCCTTTATTGTCACAATGATCCTCTCTTTGTTGTTCCTGACTTTGTGTTGATGTTGAGTACCTTTCTTCACTTGTTTGAGAATTTCCCAGTTTAATTCTCATACTTCTTCTTCTGTTGTAAACTCTTTTAGGAGAGTTTTCAGCATCTTCTTTTTGTGTGTCTGCAAGGGAAATCAGTCAAGAGGTTAATAACAATAATCAACATGAATTTAGCAAGGCAAAGCCAGCAGAAGCATTCCCAGATCATTCAGTAAAAATCAAAAGCTACTGATGTTAACTGGTTCACCCATACATTTGTTAGCGATACAAACACTCCTTAACATGAACACCACAGACAACAAGATTTATCTAGTTCGTAGTTACTAGTTAGACACCTCAAACAACCATGTAACAACCATGAAGAAAAATTATCTGATTTCTTATGAACCTTATAAACTACATCTAACACTTCTGTTCAAAATAAGTTCATGAAAATGAGTAACAACCTGAAGAAAAATAAACTGATTTCTTATGAACTCTAGAATCTACATCTAACTCAAAAAATTTCTTATGAACCCTAAAAATTCGAAAACCCTAATTTTTGGTTTGATTTTCACTTACCTTCAAGCGTGAGTTCGATGTATCTGTTTTGATCTTCCGCTGCCTTTGATATGTTCTCCATACTTTGATCTTCCTTCTTGCTTTTCACCATTTTCAATTTGTAACTGCTTGCAACTCCCTTCGTCTTCTCAAACAAATTGATTCTCCCTTCCAGATGTATAATATCTTGAGCGAGATCGATTTGCTTCAACAAATTTTGCTTTCGATCTTTGATTTTGTGGCTGCGTCGATTGAAACTTCTTCGAGAATTAGGGTTTCGCAAAATCGCCGATCGCCTTACTCTCTTCTTTCTCTCGAGCGCGTTGTTTTTTTTCCTTTTCTGTCTTCTTATATTCTACTTGCGAAATCCCTAAGTTGCCCTTAAAAAAAAAAATTACGCCTATGCCACCGCCTCTTCCAGATGATCCCACGTGTGTGCATCGGACTAGATCATTTCTCCATTTAGATCTCAACCGTTGGTTGAATGATCTAAGGGCCCAGAACTGTCCTCAGAGCAATTCGTCCTCACCCGAGCCCCCTACAAATATATAGTATGATTCCTTTTTCCAAGAGAAAAAATGTAGGATTTGGACACAATATTTTGCTATACCGTCGTATTCGGCATTGTGTGCCTTCAGAAATATCAAGGCTCGGCCCAAATATTTTGAATCCAACTCAAGGATTAAAGCCCAAGATAATATATCAACCTAAAAGTTTAAAACAATATTTTGATCAGGAAAGTTGTCAATTTAGTAACCGGATAAACTAGCCGATCCCAATCTATGACTTATAATTGATTTTAACTAAACGACTGCAATAGGATCCGTTAAGTTACGGGTTCAAATAACTGCAATCGGATCTTACATGTTACGAGTTCGGCTTCCCCTTGTCCGTAAGTGTTGAGGCATCATCTCTTCATTCTAAATTGGATGATTAACATTCAATTAGTTCAGTCATTTGATATCGAGATCGATTTTTTGGAAGACATGAAAGAACGGGTATTGGGAACAGACAACCACATTATGTGCCAATAATCTTACAATAAAAGGAAGCTTTTAGAACGAAATTTATCCCAAAATGTATGTATTTTTATTGAGTTTGTTTGCTATCATGGGCAAACACACAAATACTAACCTTTGGACGCTGTTTATCAAACAAATAGTTGACGAGGATGAAGCTTAGATGAGAACTGATAGATAACGGTTTTGTGTGAACATGTCAGAATATGTGTTATGTGTCATAAGTCTATAACATAACTACCTTATATATTAATCTATAATATTAATTCACATATAAAGTTTAAAATTAACCTCATAGGTAAACCTTAACTTTTAATTGTTAATAGTTAAAGTTTACATATAAGATAGTAACGTTTAGAGTTCATATTAGATAGTATTGTTCACCGTTAAGGTGAATTCGCTTCTGTGCATGCACTACAAAGCAGCCGCATACACTTGAAAGTAGAAAGCTAACGAAACATTAATCCGGCTATTAACAACATTGAAAAGGTTGACCGTTTTAGATGGTACAGTAAATATATGCTACAAATCGCAAATAGATTGTGACACGTTGAAACTATATTATATAAATCTACAAATCATATTGCTCGCTGGATTGGCTGGATTGGCTGGATAAGCTGGCTGATTTAGATGGACAAGTTGAAACTATATATTATTTTAATTTTAATTATTAATGTGTCCGAATGGAAAACCCTAGAGACCCGGCCTCAAAGGAGGTCAAGTTTAATTTTAATACCCCATATTTATTACAGTAATAATTAAGCAATACAGTATTTTATGTGATGTTGTCATCATCATTGCAAGTATGCCAACATCATCATCAATGTAGACAATTAGATGGTAAACAAACATTTCGTGCGCAAAGTACAACATGATTTCGTAACGCTTATATTATTTATGCAAATATTTTTCTCATCCATGTTTCTCTTGTGAACACATAAAGTAATCAATACCACATTCAATTATCCTTTGAGGTGACAAATTGTTAAGGAAGACTTAGTAAATAAATGAAAAAGTATTCAATTAGTAATAAATTAGCTATAAGAAGAGTAATTCGTTAAACATATATACCAATTTTATTTAGTTCCAACATAAGTAAAATAACTTATTTTCACACGCTCTTTCCAGTTGACACTTCACAACTTAATTATATACCGTCAACAAATATGTCCTCGCGACGATATCACATCATTATGATGGTCTAAACTCTAAGATAAATCGAACATACCTAGATCCAAAACTCGTTCTTATATCAAAATAAAGTTCGTGGACCGATAAAATTGGAAAAAAGTTTGTTCATCGCAAACACCTACAATAAGTCCCAACACATAAATCTTACAAAGTTCCATCCTAAAACAGTTAACTATTAATCGAGTGAACTTATATTAGTCCCAACAACTTTGAATAGAATAGCTTATTTGCACAAAAGATATACAAAGATGCATTAAGCATATTTTGAGTGGAAAGGGTTCTTCATCACACGGAGTACCGAGTACTATTCAGTTGCTGTCACCTCAATCATTAAAAATTGTTTTGGTCCAGTAGAAGGCGTTTATGTCACCTCAATTAGATAGGTTAATCTTTGATTTGATTTGGTATATCCAAAAGAAATAACAATGGTTGATTTCCATGTTGCATAAGTCCAACTTACGACCTAACCAACTCTTAACATGATAAAGATACATTGGATGCGAGTTTAAAGTTTAAACATCCTATGCGATCCAAACCGATCAAATCCGTTGCGAATAAAATGTGAGTGAATTTAGGATCGGTTTGGATCCCAATGGATAATGCATTATCTGTTGCGACCCAAACCGATCCTAAATTCACACATATATGCTATCACATTGTTTGATCTTATTCGTTTTCCATAACTTGATCCGTACACATAACCCCTTGATTAAGTGGAGTTTCTGTTAACCCTTATTATCATCCAAATTAACACCTTAAAAAAATTACCTTGTGAATGCCTACTAAAGCATATTATATTCTTAAGCAAAATAAGGTGCTTGGTGCTCCCATAAGCATCTTAGTACATTAGAAATGTGATTATATAAAATAACATATATGCTCTTGAGACTAAGTTTGCTTGCCCTAAACATTAACAGATAATATAGAAAAAATATCCGCCTTTCTTCGGTTCCTTCAAATTGTTTATCAATGCCTATAGTACAAAAAATAACATGTACGGTTTATATATAGATGATGATATGATATTTTAAACAAGCATATTTTAAAGAGATAAAGAAGGATAAATTTTATATGTAGCTAATTATAAGAGAAAGTGTACGAGGATGATCACTGTTATTTGGGTAAGAAAAAAGTTGGTCAGGATGAAAATAAAATACATTTGATTATTTTGAAGCTATAGTATATTTGGATAGTTATTTTGCTCTATCCTAGGTACTTTTCCACATTTTCTTAATTTGATTACAATGGTAGATTAATACTCAGGTCTTATTATACTGATAAGTGACTGATAACCATATCTAGCATGCAATATAGTAAACCAAAATGCCCTAGATTTAGTTTATTTGACTGCCTATCCATTAAGAGATCAAAATCTAGCTCTCCCTTTGTGTCAATGGTAGATCAAAGTTGGTATGAAAAAAAAACCAAGCTGGGTTTTGAGAGGTGCGACTTTTTATTACAACTTAATTGTTGAGAACAAGAAGTTATAAGGTTGTTGATGGCTTGTTTCTTTTCTTGGATCAATAGGAGGTAACAGGATTCGAATACACAACCTAATGATCACGAGATGTAACATTTATGATCTGATTGAGAAGAATCTTGTCAAACATGAGAAACTAAGCTAAGTAAAGCTTTAGAGTGAAAAAAAGCTGTGTAGCAATTTCCAAAGGGAACAAGGAAGTAAGGGAAGAAGATTAATGGAAATTGTGTGTGTTTGGTGGGAATCAACAATTTTAGCACATCCAACAAACAAACACTCAGACTTTTGATAAAACCCTCGCTTAATCAATTTCATACATTCCCCCAAACATCATTTATTTTGTTTTACTTTCATTTTTATCCTCACTCTTCATAACTTTGAATTCCTGAAATCAATGCAAAGAAAGAGCAAAAACCTATGCAAAATATTAATGTTATGCATCATCACTTCACAAGATTTGATTGATACCCTGGTTTTTCCTAGCTACTGAAAACTTCATTGAGTAAAAAGTTATAATGACCTTCAAACAACATTAATTTCTTACAACACACAAAACTAGATTAAAAAAGCAAGCTACTAATTATTAATCAAGACAAACAAAAAACCATAATATATCATCATTCATTCTTGAATTTGCCTTGTTCCATTAATTCGGCCTAATATAATTTTCACTTGAGAAATGAACACGTACCAAACTCAACCGGAACCCTACCCGAACGGCGCCGGCCTCCCGGCGCCGGAGTTGGCCCACGAGCCGTCGACCGGCATATTCTGCATCCCTAGCGGCAAATTGAAGAACGGAAGCCCGGAAGACGGGTCGGGAAACTGCCCGACCGACCCGCCGCTACCGACATTACTCGCGCCGCCGTTAGACGACGGCGGCGCCTCCTCCTCCTCCAACGGCAGCCTCTCGTACGCCACGTTCGTAAAAGACGAGGCGATGACGATAACCGGCCCCGCAGCCATCAGCTCGCCGACGACGCTCCCGCCGACGACCTGCCCCTGCCCGCCGGCGAGAAAGATCGACAAGCTGGTGGCGCCCGGCGGCGCAGGCGGCGGGAGAAACGAGCCGGAGAGCGAGAGGATCTCGAACCGGCCGTGGAGAGTGACGACGGCTCCGGCCGCCGCCGGCTGCCGGAGACTGACGTTGGTGACGGTGCCGGAGCCGCTGAGGATGCAGATCCCGCGCTGCCGGCGACGCGCGTACGTCGCCACGCAGTCGAAGATGTCGCACCCGTTCCCCACCTCGAGGATGTGGGCCCGCAGCGTGTTCGCGCTCTCTCGGGTTATTATCACCGGAGGCTTCGCCTTGTTTTTCGATCCGGGGGGTCGGCCTCGGGGGCGCCGGCCCCCGGTCCCTTCTCCCCCGGATGGAATTAGGTCTAGACTCTGGTTGTTGTTGTTGTGGTCGTCTTCCTCGGTTTCTGCTTGAGGTTGTTGATGGAGATGAAGCTGGTGCTGGTGTTGGAGCTGATGCTGATGCTGATGGTGGTGGACGTAGCGGTTCGCGCTACCTAAATCGAGACCCGCCATCTTATTAAATGAATTGACAATAGTAGATCAATTCTATAAATTATATGGAGAGATTTGAGATTTAAGAAGATTGGAATTGTTTTTTTTTAGATCGAGGGGATGGAGAAGAAGAAGAGTTCTTGAGAGAGGGTGAGGGTTGGAGAGAAGAAAGTGAAGCAAGTCTTCTTTGTTCCATCTTTTATACACCCTTTATATAAAAGTTTAGTTTAATGTGGGATTAGAATAATAATCTTTTTTAGATGAACGCTTATCCCGTCATATCGAATAGTTCCTAGTATTAAGAAAAAGAATAGTTCCTAGTAGCAAGATAAAATTGATTAGTTTTTGTAATAGAATAGATTGATTTGATTGGTTCGTACTTTGTATTATAGTAGAAATTAGGTTAGTGAAGTTTTTTTTATTATATCGCCTTAAGTTTGTTAATGGATCAATAAGATCACTTGAGTAGATAATGCTAATTGTATAATGATTTTTGAAAATTATACTGGTTACAAAATTATATAACCGTGCATTATCACTTACGCGAGTTCAGGTGACTCGTTAGGGCTCGTTCGGAATCGGAATCGAGTGAGAGAAATATCCGGTGAAAGCTGGAATCGATATGGACCCAACAAAACTCGTCTCACTCGATTCCGAATGATCACAAACGAGCCACCCGAATCGGAAAACAAAGCTAGGATTGGTACGCGCGAGACTTACGCGGGTTCAGGGGGCTCGTTTGGGATCGTTCAGAATCGAGTGAGACCTATTTTGTTGGGTCTGTATCGATCCTAGCTTTCACCATATATGTCTCTACTCGATTTCGTTTTCGAACAAGTCCTGACGAGCCACCCGAACTTGCGTAAGTCTCACTACTGTAAATGGAGATTTAAATATTCATTCCTGAATATCAGACGGCGAGACACACATCTGGTGAAAGGTGGGATTGGTACGGACCCAATGAAACTAGTCTTGCTCAATTCAGATTCCGAACATTTCCAAACAAGCCACTCGAACCCTTCCACTACCTAAAGAAGGTTCAATAAGTTGACGATGTCGGATTCCCAGGGCTCGTTCAGAATCGTAATCAAGTGAGAGACATATCTGGTGAAAGATGAGATCGATACGGAACCAACAAAACTGGTCTCGCTCGATTCTGATTATGAACGATCACAAACGAGCTACCCGAACTCGCATAAGTTTCGTGCGTACCTGCTACTGGAGTTTTACAAATTTGTGACTCATTATGAGACAACGAGACACATATTTGGTGAAAGTTGAGTTCGATACGGACCCAACGAAACTGGTTTCGCTCGATTCTGATTTCGAACGATCGCAAACGAGCCACCCAAACCCGCGTAAACTGCTCCCAACTTCGTTCCGGGTGGCTCGTTTGGGTCGTTCGGAATTGGAATCGAGCGATACCAGTTTCGTTGGGTCCGTGTCGATCTCAACTTTCACCAGATGTATCTCTCACTTGATTCCGATTCCGAACGAGCCCTGACGAGTCACCCGAACTCGCGTAAATACGTCAAATGTTTACAAAAATAAATTAAAATATAGGTGTTGTCCATGACAACAACTTTATAGATAAAAAAATTTTGCCTTCTCGACTACGCCTCACACGAAGATTTATTGTTTTAAAAAAGAAAACTTGGTTTGGGTAGAGGCGTTATCCATACAAATTTTCAAACCTGAAAAAATGTCTATATTTTTAAATTTGTTTTAAACTACATCTACAACAAAAATTTGTTTAAAAAAGTGCCCATTTCTCAAGAAAAAAATCTGCAAATCTCTCATGTAACCTCCTTTTTTCAATAGACTTACTTTTATTAAAAAAGATATAAATGATATCTTAGTTTAGATTTATTTAATGTCGTGTTTTAGGATATATTCCAATCATCTAGTTAATTCTACATCAATGGAATTTTTTTATGTGTTGTTAAATAAATAGACTGTTCAGTATGATAATAAATAAAGTGTTACATCATTTACGATGTTTTTCCCGCAACTACATTATTTAAACCAGAACTAGAACCGAACCCCGCGCTACGCGCGGGCCAATTACGGTTTTTTCTATATGGTTTAACACTTTAACGTTGTTTAAAAGACGTCTCACAGTTTGATCGGACTAATTATATTCACAATCTCTTCAATTAAAGAAATGTAACCCCAACAAAGTAAAATTTATAAACAACGTGAATCAATTCAATCAACACAACGACAAAGGACATGAAGACTTCTTTCAGCGGATAAATAGAAGTAATTTTAGCCTCCGTAAATAGAGGATATTAAAAATGTTGAAGTGAGGCAAAAACAAATTTTTGATGTTAAGCTCGTTCCTCTTTCACCTAATGCCTTAAAATACAAAATAGGTCAGTTTACCAATTCTTTTAGCATTTCAAAATTGTCCTATTAGAGAAGTATATCCCTATAAAAAAATTAAGCGGTCGCTACCCCTTCTCGTAGTTATCTTGATGTCACCTCAACAATTGCAATTGCTGTTAGCTGCATCATTATAGATATATAATATATACATAGATTAAAATATCTAATTAACCCATATTAATTTTTAACCAAAGAAGGAGGGGGCGTCAGGATAAAACGAATGGATTGACGAAAGGGATTAGATGAGAATGAGTTTGGAGGTTGCGGTAGAGGAAGAAGACGAAAACGATGTGTTTTTAGTTAAATAGTTAGTGATGAGATTGACATTTAAGATAATAGATAATTAGGATAAAAATTTAAAATATTAACATTTATTAGGTACAAATTGACATTACTTCATCAAGCACAACAATTTATATATATATATATATATATATATATATATCTAGAGGGAGGCTCCGGTAAGACCACTTTTGTAGTAAAACAGAGTTAACGAATAGGAGTCATAGGATGAGATTAGATGAAGGGCTTAGATTAGAAGTCTTGTAATTAAAAGAAAATAAGGAAAAAAATATCATAACCCATTCCTCAATTTACGGCATTCAACTATTCTCTCTCTCTCTCTTCCATCAATTCACGCTGCCTCTCTTCCATCGTTCTTCCCTTCCCGTTTTTTCTTCCCGACGGTAACAATAGTTGATTGATACCACACCACACAAATATCCATGGAAGAAGGTTAGTATCGAGATATGCATCAAATTTGTTTGCTAAAATCGACTTTGGTATATTAGATTCGACTTTGATTTATTCATCAAACTAGGGTTAAATAGGGTTTCGTTCTGATATGCGGCGACAGTAAAACGATATGCATCAGATGATTCGGTGGTATGCAGTATCAATTTAGGGTTTCACATGAATTCTGTTATGCAGTAAAAAGGTTGTCGTATGCGTTTCGTAATAGTTGTTATGGAACCGGATATACTTGATATGCAGTAGATACGTTTTGATTCTAACAATGGCATTCGCCTCTCAAATCGAAATCTTAGCCAAGTGGATGTGACATTCGACTTTCATATTAGATTCACAAGATTCTTTCATGTAAATCGCCCCTAAGTTTTATTTTTTAGGTTATGCAATCTGATTTATTTGGTATGCAATTGTTCTTAATGAATGTGCATTTACGGTTCATTGATATGCATAAAATTGTATCAGGTATGCAGGAGAGCCGAACTGTTGATGTGATCTATTCTTCCTCAGACGATGGTGTTGCTTATATGTCAGATGATCATGAAGAAGCAATATATGGTACCGAATGTGTTATTGACGAGAAAGACACAAATGAAAAGTATTGATATTCACTAGGGTTTGTTAGGGTTTCGTTCTAATATGCAAAATTAATTAATCGATATGCAGTTCGTAATTGTCATTGTGCAGTAGCTATTTAGGGTTTTGAATGATTTATGTTATGTCGTAATTAGGTTGTCATATGCGTTTTTTCCCACCATTATGCAATCGGATTTACATGATATGCACTAGATGTGTTGATTTGCTATCAATGTTTATCGCCTCTCAAATCGCATGCCCTATTGAATTTTACTATGAGTCGCTAGAGTTTCATTATGATATGCGATAACAATAAATCAATATGCAGTTCATTTTGTCGTTATGCAATCAGATTTATTTGATATGCAATTGTTGTTAAAGGATGTGCACTAACTGTTCATTGATATGCACAAAACTGATTCAGGTATGCAGAAGAACCCAATTGATGAGGTGATCTATTCTTCCTCAATGTACACCTTTTTAGTTGATATGCACAATGTATTTTATATGGAGTTTAATTAAGAGATAAGTGTTAATGTATTTTCCAAGGTTTACAACTTTCTAGTTGAAATGCAACACATATCTATAGATAAGCACTAAATCCGTAGTGATATGCACTACATATGTATAGATATGCACCAAAACTGCAGCGATATGCACCAAATCTTTAGCGTTATGCACCAAATCTGTATAGATATGAACCAAATTCGTAGCAATATGCACTAAATCTGTATAGATATGCACAAAATCCATAGCGATATGCACCAAATCGTTGTTCATCAAATTGATTATATTAAGAATGCACTTCAAAAACACTATATTTGATTTACATAATGTAAAAATCACACACAAACAAGTGAATATCAACGCACCAGACAAGACTTCCCGTCACAAAATCAATAGGTGGCCATCTAAAGATTTAAGCTTGCGTTTCCACTCCGAGACAAGCTCATGTCAGAATCTTCCGGTTAAATCTCCTTTTTCTCCGTGCCACTTCCTACCTCCACTCTCCAATAGCTCAATTCCTGTACACAACTCTTCCTATTTCACACACACATGTCAGAATCTTCCAATAGGGTTTCACCTTTGAGAATTTTAAGCCGACCATAAAACAGTAGGTGTTCCCTCCTTGTCAAGATCTCCTACAGGAAGCTGCCAACTTGGCCCTCAGTAAGTTTGGCAAATAAATATTGAAGAAAGCTAATTAATGCTTACTCATGTTGCGGACAAACACCCATGCTGGTGTATACTTGATCCATTTGAGTCAATATGTTATTCCCATCAACAAATGCTCTTCCTGATGATGGCTTTGATAGCCCTATCATCTATCAAGAATAAATTTCGAATTAATGCATGAATTCCATTGTAAAGTATATGTATATAGGATAGGACTTGTAAGAGTACTAACCATGCTAATGAAAGAAGTTTTCCCTGCACCATTAGGACCAAGCATGCCAAAGCATTCTCCCTGGGACAAAGCAAGAGAGAGTCCTTTGACAGCAGCTTTAGTAGGATTGCCATCCCTTCCTGGATAAACTTTGCTTAGATCGTCACAGATGACGGACCCATCTAATCTTCCTTCCTTGACCAGCTGATCCACCTTCTCCCTCTGTTTATTCAATTTCACTCAAGATCCAGTCCAGACAAGACTAACATACAATATTATAAGCTCTCAGCAAACATTACCTCTTGGCTGACGTCCGGTTTTTCCAGCATCTCAACTTGATAATCTCTGGTCCTACTCTTCCGCAGACTAGGCCGCTGGTGATTTAAATTTGAGGATTTCTTGTTGAACCAATTAGGCAAGCAAAGTCTGAGACCCATTCCTGATGATATGCCTCGATCAACATAGTAGGCAACAAGAAGCACAAGCAACCACTCCACAAACATGATGATCAAAACCTCTTTCATCCCATTGAAGCTGTCACTCAAGTTTCCCCACTTCATACCACTTGTTCCTACTCTATACCCCAAGAACGCATACTCCCCCAATTCATATTACCCGCGATACAGAGAAAATCCAGGATACAACTCCAGGACAATAATCCACCCTCCTGCACAATTTCAACAAGAATTGAATTATTCAAAATGCTAGAACAGGAACAAAAATAGGATTACTGACTTGATTTGCTCACAATTCAGATGGACGAAGTGCTGTCATCAGTGACAGAGACTATCAAGAACTTTGCTGTGATATACCTGGTCGACATAACAGAGGTTCCCGACTTCAACACCATGTACGAGTTGTACGACCCGTCAACTGTCGTGTTCTTCTTCAGGAACAAGCACATTATGATAGATCTTGGAACTGGAAACAACAACAAGATCAACTGGGCTCTAAAGGACAAGCAAGAGTTTATTGAGATTTAGGGAAAGAGAGAAGCGCGACGACTTGCAGAGAACGAGGGAGATAAAGAATTAAGGCGGAGAGAGAGGCGGAGGAGGACGACTTGCAGAGAAGCGGAAGGAGACGGCTTGCAGAGAACGAGAGAGAAGGAATTAGGGAGGAGAGGGAGGAATGAGATTTGATAGCGAGATTTACGGGCAATATTGCTAAAATTAAAACGATTTTTTATTATTGAAAATTCTCAATTAATCCTGGTCATTCATCCGAATTTGATTCAACGCCTCTAAATCGTTAACTCCGTTTTCCCCTAAGAGATGGTTTCTCAGGAGCCTAGATATATACTCCCTCCGTCCCATTTTGTTAGTCCCATTGTTTTTTGTGACACTGTTCACAAACCGAGAGAATCTTGTAGATTTCTCCTAATGTATAAGAACAAACATAGTCATGTGGGATCTTGTTTGATTCGTCTTAATAAGTACTTTAACAATATTAAAAAATTATAATTTTTATTAACATATAATTAGAGATATTTACGATACAAAATGTGTCTCGGCATATGTGAAAAAAGCAAATGGGACTAACAAAATGGGACAGAGGGAGTAGATGTTAAAAGGGGCAAATGGGGCTGTTAATCTTGTACTTTCATATATTTAATTTCATCCGTAGGACGCCAATTACTATATAATTCCACGGTTAGATTTTAGATTAAAATAACATAGTCCGTAGCTGATTGTCGTCAATAAATAATTAAGAATTATAATATAAAGTATATATCAACCGCAAATCGTAATATTTATAATAATTATGTACTCCACAGTATATCAACATTATACAAATTGATTCTAATCATGACTGAATACTTTCTTAAATTCAGTGCACATTTAGTTCACTAAAATTTCAATAAGTAACAAGAAATTACAAATATTATATTTGTGATTTATTTTAATTTTTTTTTTCTGAAATGGGCTTTTTTTAAAAAAAAAATCCCGACGTAGGCTCTTTTCAAAAGAAATTCCCAATATAGGCATTTATGCCAGCTTCATATTTTTTTTATGTGTGAGAGACGCTGGTAGAACCAGCGTCTCTCGTCCGAAGTTGGTAATTTTTTTTTTGAATTTTTTATGTATAAGAGACGTTGGCCCGACCAGCGTCTCTTATACGTTAAAACATAAAAAAAAAAATATATGAGACGCTGGTCGAACCAGCGTCTCATATAAATTGTCTTTTTTTTTATTTGAACATACCAGCGTCTCTTCTACAGATTTTTTTTTTAATTCCCCCGTGTAAGAGACGTTGGTCAAACCAGCGTCTCTTACACGTAAAATGTTTTAAAAAAAAAAATTATTTGTATAAGGCGCTAGGAGACAGCTATAAACGTAAGGGCAACCACTGCTACGTGTGCTGGTTTGATCGTTTGTTTAATCTTTTTTATTTTTTTTTCAAAGTTTATATATATATTATTATATATGACTTACTCATGTTTGGATGACTCGTATGAGCTCGTTTGAAATCGGAATCGATCAAGACCGATTTCGTTGGGTCCGTATTGATCCCAGCTTTCACCAGATATGTCTCTCACTCGATTCTGATTTCGAACGACCCCATACGAGCCACCCGAACAAGCGTAAGTCTTGTGCGTACCTTCTACTGTAAATGGATATTTACAAATCCGTTCCTCCATATCACGCGATGAGAGACATATCTGGTGAAAGTTGAGATCAATACGGACCCAACGAAACTGGTCGTGGTCAATTCCGATTCCGAACAAGCCCATACGAGCCATCCGAACAAGCGTAGATCTCGTGCATACCTTCTTTCACCAGTTCAGAATCGGAATTGATCACGACCAGTTTCGTTGGGTCCGTATTGATCCCAGCTTTCACCAGATATGTCTCTCATCGCGTCATATGGAGGAACCGATTTGTAAATATCCATTTACAGTAGAAGGTACGCACGAGACTTACGCTTGTTCGGGTGGCTCGTATGGGGTCGTTCGAAATCATAATCGAGCGAGAGAAATATCTGGTGAAAGCTGGGATCAATACGGACCCAACGAAATCGGTTGTGATCGATTCCGATTTCAAACGAGCTCATACGAGTCATCCAAACACGAGTAAGTCATATATAATAATATATATATAAACTTTGAAAATAAAATAAAATAAAACAAACGAACAAACCAGACAGGTACCAGTGGTTGCCCTTACGTTTATAGCTGTATACAAATAATTTTTTTTTTAAAACATTTTACGTGTAAGAGACGCTGGTTCGACCAGCGTCTCTTACACGGGGGGAATTAAAAAAAAATTTGTATAGGAGACGCTGGTTCGACCAACGTCTCTTATACATGTTCAAGAGACGAACCAACGTCTCTTACACGCTGATAGTATTTAATATGGAAGTTTGTTATATTATTTTGAATATTTCGTACTACATATTGCACATTGAGCCAAGTGTTAAGTGTTTTGGTTTACTACTAAAAAATTCTTAATTATATTCTTTAGTTTATTACTCCATTTGATTATAAATTTATAAAGATAATAAAGCATTTGGATTTGATTATATTTGTTCAGATGGAACGATTCTTGTGTCTTGTTACGCCGTATATTGTAATTACGCTTTCCATGCAGTTATTGTATTTTTTTGTTCTTTTGGTCAGTTGTGTTCTTTCTTATTTGGTCTGAATTATTGTTATTTCTTTATACTGTACAAAATAAAATATTGGTAACATAGAAATAACACAAAATATATTAATATCACACGTGAACTTATATTCATGAATAATCGGGCACTAAGCAAATTCTGGTAACATATACAGCTTATCCGTAAACAAGATATATGAGGAAATCTAGCTCTGGATCTGAATAATTATTTTAACTACCTAAGAAACGCCCATGATTAAATTTATGAAACTATATACTAATAATCTGCATTAAGCTACACGCAACTATAAACATATCTGAACAAAAAAAATTAAATGTAAACATTATTATTTTATATGTGCACAAATTTTAATCACATTTCAGGTTTACATATAAATATATAATGTAATGATCGATTTATGTTCACAAATTAGTATTATAGATTCATTATAAGGTAATATAATATTCACAATTCACATCTCTCACCGTAATAAGATATATTTTCATCTGATCCTAATCGTAATCCTAAATTTTATATGCGCGTAATTATTTGTCCGCAGTGTGATTGCGTATAAAAATATACTAGTGTAGTGACTCGTGCCATGCACGGGTATTTCAGATTGTTCGTCGTAAAAATTCATACGGGTTAAGCCAAGTATGTCTATAAATTAAGTTTAACTCTCATCAAATAAGCAAAATAAATTGAACTTTTTGTTTGTGAATACTAATTAATACATATTCATTTCACGAATGATACATAATTTAATTATATATATAAATATCTCATTATATATATCATAATTAAATTTAAAATTTATTCTTAATAGAATAGGATAATTTGTATTGTTTTTATGTTGAATAAAGTGATTGTTTTATAAGATTTATTTGTTGAGTTAATTATTCAATATATTTTTAATTAAAGTTAAAAATAAAAAAATGAAAATGAAAATAGTTTAACAACCTAGCCTAAAATCACTCTAGTGACTCTAAAAATCTCAGTTTTAGTATATAAGATAGATTGTAAAAAAGAGTACTCAGCACAACAGAGTATAAAACAATTTATAAGTATTTTGTTTTTGGTTTCCCGCTCTAGTTCACCGGTTAGGGGACTCCTCTATTACCCTTATATCTAGAGTTCGAGTTGCGTGACTCTCCCAACAAACATTTTTTAACCTCCACCAAGTCTCGAACTCGAGACCTCGGGTTAGGTGGTTGGGGTCCCTTACCACCCGACCACATGCTTGTTGGTTATAAGTAATTTTTATTGTGTAACATAAATTGTCACAAATTAGATTTGTTGATGACGACGATTGATCTTCGAAACGCTTGAATATTAAAGATAAAAGCAAAAGTAAAGACACGAGATTTGTTGACTCAGTTCGTCATAAACGACTAAATATGGAGGCTCTTAAACCAGGATTTCTTCTCTATGTGATAGTTCATCATAAATGACTATATATAGGCTATCAACCCAAGATTTTTTCTCTATGTGATGGTTAAACCATTGAATGCCTCAGAGACTGCTAACCTCCAAAAGTCTTATCTGATAACCTAATTAGGCTCCTTAAATACCCTATTTATCTATTACCGTTATTAGTTTAGTTAAATAATTAATTCCTTATATACGAGATAATTTAATAACACAATTATCCCCTTCACGCAGTTCTAACATTTTTAAGATAAGATAAGAATTTGAATGAGTAACTTCAGTTTCAACTACATTTTGGAACAACTTGAGTCCAATTCATCTTTAGTGTTGTTAAAGATCAACAACCTAGCTAACTTGAAAATGCATAGCACGAGCTTACGTGCACTATCTTTTTCTCATCATAAAATATTCTATTTAACCTTTGAATTCAGGTTGGGCCATATATAATGCATTATTTGTCCTCTAATTTGAAGGTCAAAACAATATGATGGGGCCACCATATATATATATGATTGAATCATGTAATGTATTGTATACTCCCTCCGTCCCTTAATATAAGGCTCATTTGCTTTTTCGACACTATTTACAAATCGAGAGAATCTTATCGTTTTCTTCCAATATATAGAAATAAATATAGATATGCAAGATCTCGTTTGATTCGTCTCAATGAGTACTTTGACAATATAAAAATATTATATTTTTTTATCATCGTATATTTAGAGATATTGACGAAACAAAACGTGCATCGACAAATGTGCCCATTTTAAGGGGACAGAGGGGGAGTATATTCTTTTGTGGCTGGGGTTTTAAACGTTAGATGGTGTCTAGTTTTTTGGACGTGGGGCCTTTTTTGGACTTATGGTCTATGATATAACAAGGAAGCAACTATTTCTTAGTATTTGCATTTTAAGTGCATCATGTTAAAATGTGTTCCATGTTTTCTATTTATTAAACTATAGTCCATATATATGTATGTATATATCTACCTGCCCCAGTCACATTTTTCATCGAAGCTAGCTTGATTGGGCAGGAATTAATTGAAGGTAACGTTCTCTACTATAGTATACATCTATCATCATACTACCTCCTCCTTCGTTTCTTCCTTTTTTAAGTTCTACATATTTATCTCCATATATTTTCAAGTAGATTATCCTAAAATGCATTATCTTTTTCACATAACATTTGAGATATAACTTCCTTGACAACAATGGAAAAGTCATCATCTCGACACGCTCCTTAGATCGATGGATCAAATGCCAGTCGATCTCATGGAAAAAGAAGGAAATGTATCAACCATAAAACAACCTATAACAGATTTAGTGGAACTGAATCAAGCAACGAAAATCAAATTGGAATTGAGAAGATAACCATGACCCGAGAGAATGAATAGTATTGAATGATGAAAAACAAGATTCTAGTATTTTATTTGTGAACTCCCACAACTGATATCGTTGCTCAATCCTAATACATCATAACTATATAACTATGTGTGTGAGAATAGGCTTCCCACATCCGAAGTTGAGATAATAATAGCCCACTATATAATACCATGGATTACTCCTCCTATTGCCAATTGATTTTAGGATGGAACCCCATGAGCTTGTATTGTGGGCCCAATGCGCTAATATACACGACCCCCGTGTTTATCGGCCCACCGGACTTTATCATGGTATCAGAGCGGGTTCCGGGTCTGGGTTCGTTTCCTGGTTTATTTGAGCTTAGCCCGCCATGATGGCTTGTTATGGGCAACTCCTTTGGCTTGTCGGCCTGAAGACATAGTTTGGGTTTAGCCCGTCACTGTGGCGTGATATGGGATGACTCGTTTGTCAAGTGGCAACTGGGCCAGGCCAGTTACCACTTGAGGGGGCGTGTTAGATTAGGCTTTCCACATCGAAAGTTGAGATAATAATAGCCCACTATATAATACCATGGATTACTCCTATTGCCAATTGGTTTTAGGATGGAACCTCATGAATTTGTATTGTGGGCCCAATGCGCTAATATACACGACTCCCGTGTTTATCGGCCCATCGGACTGAAGATTTAGTTCGCTGACGTGGCCAGATTACCAACAAGATGTGTCATTAACCTAGCCCTATGGTTTTTGCTAGTTTATTCTTGTTAGTTGACAAATCTTATGAGAGTTGAATCTAATAGATCTTTTATGCAAATACTCCCATTTTCGAAAAAGGAGTCGTCAAACGAAGGCACGTAACACTAGCTTGCACACATGATTTTAGAGAAAAATAATCGAGCATCGGCCAACTAAAATGTCTAAAATACCCTTGTATTAAGATCTAAAAATGCCTAGAGATGAGTAATTGAGGAGATAAAAGTGGTCGAAAACTAAAGGAGGAAGGTAGGGCAAATTAATTTATAAGAAAAGTGGAGGCATATACTCATATGTTTTGGTAAACGGGAGTAGTTGGAAGGGCAGTGCAGAAAGAGTGCAGGAGTGAGACAAGCGAGTCAGACCCCCACGAGCTATCCTCCATCTCCATATGTTCTTCTTCATCAGAATTGCTACCTTCATCACCTCTTTTTTAACCTAAAAAAAACTTAATTCTTCTATTCAAAAAACAACAAGGAAGAGGTGAATAAATGCCCATAAATCCCGGGGGTTAATGATCTTGCCCTTACCTTGCCTCACTTGCCTTTCTGTCCCACCAATCCTAAACTCTCTATCATCACTCTCCATCATTTTTGTTTTTCTTATTTTAATGTTGCACATCTTTCTAAGTTTTCCAGCTTTTTTAATAAGGAAAAGATCCACCAGCAGTACGAATGAAAAATCATGCACCTCTCGTACACACCATGTAAATGTGAAAAGCTATGAGCGTGAATATTGAAGGTTGTGTATGAAAAATTAATATATTCGCACTAAATCCGACCTCTTTTAATAATCACATATACAATTATTAACTTGTTGGATAGATCTTAATTCTCACTACTATTGGTTTTCATTCTTTTATTTTTTGTAATTTGAGTGACCAAAGACGTCCTATAATATGAATATTTCTTCGTACATACCTTCAATATAACTCAAACTTAAAATCTCTTATAAAACGCATTATAAAATTTTATGTCAACCCACTAAATCTACTGGAGTAAATAATACTGTATATTTTTAATCTTTGTACGGCTTGTAAAAACCCTAATCCAAGAAACTACATACAGAAGTGGAGTGACCAAAATAACAAAACCCTAATCTAAGAATTGCAGCTTTACATATAAACAGAGCGTGTAGGAGTATACTCCGTATTTTAAATTATCCACGACCTGCTCTTTAGTCTCTTACTATTGCTGAATTCCATAGTTAGAATCTGACTTCTCTGATCATATTCAATGTTTATATCAAATCAATTTTCAGACTTTAATTAATTTTCATCTTTATTTAACCTTTTAACTGTATTTTTATTTTCGGTCAAACTTATTTTTATTTTGCGGGTGTACCCTTTCTTGTAGGATTGTCCATCTGTCTCCGATCGTGTGCATTTTTTTTGTATTCTTTTTTAAAAAATGGATTAGAAATATAAAAAGAAAATGAAAATTTTGGTGGGACAGAATTTTTAGGGCAGGACAGCCATGACCACCACAAGATTGAAGAGAAAGATCTCTGGGTTTCAGAGTTGTTCAGATCAACACAGGCTTCAGACTTCTCGAAAAGATTGAAATTCAAGATTTTAATAAACGTAAGACAGACGAGATGAGGGGAAAAAAGGGCAAAAGGGATTAGATTGACTTTAATTGAACATCTACCAAATCTCAGTTAATATCTTTTGAGTCTTCTCAACTTTAGTTTGTAAGAATGACATTCTGGGATTACAATCTCACGTATGTTTTGATTTCTGTTACTTTGAAACCCTAATTTTATTGTAATCTACTAGTATATAATTTATAAAATTAACGAATTAATTATTCACCTTTGAGGAGATGCATACATGTGATGTGCACAACAAAATACAATACAATTTAAAGGCAGATTAATTACTCCGTAACTAGTAATGCTGATTCGGTGGTTCCCGGCCAACTGACTGTATATATATACTATAATACTCCATATTTATACTCCGAGTACTATAGGTGTAATTTAACATAGTTAAATACTAACAATCATTTTAATTTACTCAATTTGGCAATCATTAAAATCCAGTTAAATATACGTTTCCAAAGGATGTTTAGTTAAATAGAGTTCATGTAGTGTTCATCCTTTCCGTAGCAATCTAGCAACCCCATGAATATAGTCATTACCATTAAACTCTCAGTATTTGTTGTAATGAACTCTTCCTAACCGAACATCAAATTTCATAAACTTGAACAATGATACTCAATTATTCATTGTTCTGAAATAGAAATGCATATGTCATGCTCACGCCAAAAAAATAGTGAACAAAAGATAAAATTTGTTTGTGGTCGTATTATATTTATGACTAGTTCAACAAAATTTAGAAACAAATCTTTTGCGACCATATAAAATGTGAATAATTTGGCAAAAATTCAAACACAATTGAATTATCCGGTGCTTTAATGAAAGGGAAAGTGTCCGGTGAGAATAACTTTTAAAATACGAACATGAGAATGGTGCACATTAGTAGTAAATTGGTGCACATTAGTAGTAAATTGGTGCACATTTAGTACTAATTTGGTGCACATTCATTGACAAACTTAAAAACATCTAAAATTTAATTTTTTTTTTTTAAAGAACATTTATGGAGAAATCGGAACATTAGGTAAAAATTGTATATGTACATCACTTTTTCAAATGACGTGCAACAAAAAATTTAATGCTCATTTAAGCATATTTTGATGTACATTTAAGTATATTTTGATGCATATTAGTTATTCTCACGTTCTCATTTTAAAAATCATTCTCACCGGAACCAAACCCTTAATGAAATTCTAATTTTGCTATAGGGTTCATTCAAGTTTCAACCATAGTTATAGCATTACTAAGTATTAGATTGTCATAGTGATAATTGGTTTGCTAGGGTTTATTACAACGGGAGATAGAGGTGAACAAACATGGTCATGCGGGATTATTCTCAATCTCTAACTTTTACACTATTCACAATTTAATACAATTCGCTAGATTATTCTCAATCTATAAGAACAAACATGGTCATGCGGGATCTTGTTTTGTTCGTTTCATTGAGTACTTTAACAATATCAAAATTTTATAATTTTTAGAAAGATATAATAAGAGATATTAACGACGCAAAACGTGTCTCGGCAAATGTGCCAAAATGAAATGATAAGAACATTAAGGGACGGAGGGAGTATGAATTAAGGATTCAAACTCGTCACAGTGTTGAATGTCGCGCCGCGTACTTCCAGGATCGGACGTTGCAAATCATCCGTCGAAATGTTTGGATTCCAATATTAAATTAGGGTATTAGGTATTTGGTAATCTGTCAAATTAAAGCAAGGTTAAGTTGATGAAGCCAGTTCACACTAATTTGAATTCTAATGGTCCTTAGCTTTCCCGTTGAATACTTCAAATAAAATATACATGACGGACCACTTGTTCATCGTGATTCTACAAGTGCTATTAGAAGACGACTCCATGGAGGAGCGAGCTAATTTGTCGCATTACTATATAATAATCCCCCTAATCCTTTCGGTTATCTCATTAATCGCATCACATTCGTCCAATCAAAACGCGTCAACGGACTCTAAACAATTCGTTAATTTCATTAAACTCCCTTACTCAAGTCCGGTATATGCCCCTCCCGCTCGAATCTTAATTTCATTTTCAGATTTTCCTAAGGTTTAAAGATTGAGATTAGAGTTATTAATAAAACCATAAACACAATTTTACAAAGGCATGAACTTAGATTGAGAGATAAAAAAATTAATGTTAACTAACTGACATAAAACTCTAAAGAAAGATCTAACATGCGCATATGTTTCTATTACTTAGAATAATGTAAAAGAAACAAATAATTATTTCAGTTCAATATGTACGTTAGGTCTTTTCACGAGTGTTAAATAATGTGATTGAAAAGTCTAAACCTCGGATGAAAATTTTGTATTTAATTTCACCCACCAATCATATGATGATGAGCAACTCCAACAAAGATGGACTAATATCGTTAATTTATCTATAGCTTAATTGGTTTTAAAAAAACTAAAAGAAACAAATAAATCATATTTTACATGGAACTATAGAGTGATTATATTTTAAGTTAAAAGTAACGTCTGCCTTTCTGGTTCTTTGGCTAGATATATTATCTATTTGTGTTTAATAAGATATTTTACTAGTTCATTCAGTAATATTAATAATAAAAGGTGATCGTGAACTAGTAACAACTAACAAGTAATTCCTGGAAAAGGTAGATCATAGTAAAATATACTCGTAGTACTAACATTTTTTTATGACATAAATTATCGTACTGATATATAAACTTTAATCTAGTATTACTTTCTAACGAAGTCCAAACATTAATCATGATGACCGGATTAATTAAATACTACATGAACTAGCTCGTCATGCATAGTGAATTAATTGTTTAATCGATTGAATTAATGGTAATAACCTAAAATCATAAAGGTTCGCAAAACGTGCATCGACATACGTGCTTAAATGAGATGAGATCTATATTTTGAGACATAGAAAAAACTCCGTATTTAATTTTACACGGATCGAAGAACGAATTACTGCTGGAACTATCTTACCAATTCTATAGTAACAAATGGTTTTAAATTGAAATGTATGTGATTGAAATGTATGTTTAAAAAGTTGTAAATTTTTAGAATAAGTTTAATAATTTCATTTAGAAGAAATGTTTTACATACAGGTCGGAGACTTAAGGCAATGCACTCATAGTTCACAAAAGAGGCGAGAGATAAACAATTGACTACATATTCAGTTAGTCTAATAGTTTGACGCTAAATTACGTTGAACATTTTATTTAGAGTTTTCGAGATGTTCGTATTTCATACGAAGACATGATTTAGGAAAAAAAATTCCACGTTATGATTTAATCACATTTCATTTTGAACATAGAAGTGATAGAACGACTCTATCTGCTCAAACCATGATGAAAAAACTAAATAGAAGATGATCATCTAGCTCAAGGGGGGAAAGAATAATTATGGATTGAGTTTTGTTCATGGATTGAATTTAATGAAGAACATATTGAAGACATCAAAGAATGAAAAAGGGCCACAAACATGCCACCAAAATAAAGGTCTTTTTCTCAATAGCTTTGTATTCTTTGGAGAATACTTGTATTGGAAGTCACCAAAGCATCAAATAGACAACCATATGCTTATGTATTCTTTCTTTAATTAATTCTATCAATTTTTTAAACTTATAATAAAGCCAACTTTTAAAGTCACTTAATTTTTTAATTATGTACATTTCTCAACTAACCAATGGAAGCTAGCTTGTAAAGTATATTTGGGGGTGGGGGGTTTTCATCACAAAAACTAATTTATAATAAAGTAATTAATTAAATAATCAATTTAATGAGGTCCCCCCTAAACAACCTCTCAGCATAGATTCCATTGGGCTTCAAAATCTTAATCACTAATTAAATTAACCTAAAGAAAGGGACTAATTACTTTTAATACTACTCACTCCGTCCCATTATATAAGCCCCATTTCATATTCCGACACTATTCACAATCCGAGAATCTTCTCGATTTCTTCCAATTTACAAACGAAAACATAGTCATGTGGGGTCTTGTTTGATTCGTCTTAACAAATACTATAACAATTTCGAATTTTTATATTTTTTACTAATACGTAAGTGGAGATATTGACAAAACAAAACGCACATCGACATACGTGCGAGGATGAAATGAGACTTATATAGTGGGACAAAGAAAGTATTATCTATGACAATAATTAATTAGGGTTTTTATAGTGCGACAATGGACGGCCCATGTGGCTGACAGCGACTAATTTGATTGTTTAGTCCCTAAAATTTGTCGTGATAGGTTTCTTTTAGTTCTGGCGAGAACACCTCTTAACGTATGAAAAACGAATAATTTATATTCACATATTACATGACAATGTTTATATTTTGGATAATAACATTCATAATTTAATTTATGAAATTTTTTAAACATTTTCAACGAGGGAAATAGTGACATATTTGTAATTAATGTGTACTTTGTTTTTATTTTACTTTTTCTCAAAATGATCTTAAACTTTCATCGTTCAGATTATGAACATTACCACCCAAATTATAAAAAATAACTTCTTATCCATGAACACAAAAATTTTAATTTTTCTACATTAAGCTTTGTTGTCACCCGAACGGTTGTATGCTTTCATCAACCATGGATTTTCTTATCAATGTGCTTTTGTCAATTTGAAGCTCATTTTTCAATATACACTTGTTAATCTGTAAAGTTCGTTGAGTATATTGTTAAGTAGCATTTCTTACTTCTATACGAATTTATTAATTTCATTTGCACAAAAAGTGATATCTTACAATAGCTTACCTTAATTATTTAGTAAGACATGACTTTGTCTCATTTACATATATATCCGATATATATCCGTACCACCCTTATATATTAATTTGGAGTTGAATTTTTTTATATTATACATTTTATAATCTTATTAAAAAAGTGAAACATAGATTTTAAAATGGAAAACAAATAAGTCAATCCGAAATTTTTATACTCGCACGTTATAACCCTCACTCTTGTGAATTTTTTTTATTTAATACTAATCACAATATAAATACAGATATGCGTAATATAAGATTGTGTACTTACTAGTTTCAAATGAGTATAGTAATTTTGACTAGCTACTTTTAAAGACACATGGTTGTATGTTATTTTTATATGACCAGCTAGCAACAATAAGTATATTACACTATCCAAAAGATATTATAAATTAAACATATAAACAGAAAATACCAGGAAAGGGAGTTCGGAATAACAATAACAATAAAATAAAATCAGTACAACATATTTTTTTGGTGGAAAACAATACAACATATATAAAATACATCCATGGCTTTAGGAAGTTCTGCCTAATAATTTTCTATGAGCTTATTAAAGTATAATCGCAATGTTCAATGGGTATGGATAACAAAATCCAAAGCAAGATGGTGGCATGTTAAATTACTAAGACTCATGATTGCATAAATAATAATTAAACCCTCTTAAGACAAGGATCATGCAACAATATTTTACCTTATTTTTATACTGTTATGATATGATCAGGTTCATATACTGTTACTACTGTATAATATAAAATCTTCTGAAATTATATAATGATAATAACATTTTAGTAGTAGTTAAAACTTAAAACATCAGAAAAATAACATTGCCCACTACGTAGGCCCATGAAGTATACATGGAGGCCCAAGAAATGTTTATCTGGCCCGTCAAGTATTGTAATATGGAGGCCCATAATATGTTTGGAACGCCCAAGAAATGGAACTTGTGCCCAATATATATACAAAGCCTTTATTTAGCACACCCTCAAATTTTATTTAGCACACTCATACATTCGTCACGGATGTATTACATAGACTCTTCGTCACGAATGTATAACTTGAAACCTTCGTCACGAATGTATTTTGTTATACCTTCGTCACGTATAAACGCTGGACCTTCGTGACGAAGGTCTTGATTTCTTTCGTGACGAAGAAACATAATAGATCCGTGACGAATGTAGCTACATCTGCAAAAGTGAAGCTATTATGTCTAATCCACACCAACTACATTTAATTACCATCAACATATCCGAACCAACTTCATCTTCAACCTTTTTCACTTCATTTTACCCACATTTCACCCTAAACACTCTCATTCAAACACAATATTCAATTGAAAATGTCAAATTGGGATGATTACATACACCAAAATGTTGATGAAGATGGTCCATCATGGGGGAACTACAATAAGGTATGTTATAGTTGTTTTTAATAATGTTAATGTTAGGGTTTGTAGGTAAAATATATGTTTTTTTATGAAATTGAATAGTTTGAAGTTAGTTGTTTGTGTTGATTGTGTGAAAATCATGTTGTAATATAGAGTTTGATAGAAAATATGTGTATTTTAGGTGTTACATACAAGGAGCATGATTTGTGTTTGTGTGGAAATTGTAATATAATGTTGAAGTTAGGGTTTGTGTGGAAATTTGTGTTTGTGTTGGAATTTAGGGTTTGATTCGAATTTAGGGGTAAAAAAGTGTAAAAAACAATTTGAAATGGGGTAAAATAGACATTCGTCACGGAACAAAAGGAGACCTTCGTGACGGAAGTTTGGCAAACCTTCGTGACGAATGTATTTGCAGAAGAAATGTGCAATTTTTTTCGTCACGCAACTACTGCTTCTATCTGTGACGAATGTTAACACTTTATTCGTGACAAAGGTAGGAAAAACAGGTTTTTGAGTGTTGTTTTGTGTATTTTGTTGTTTTTACAGAATAATAGTCCAATGTTCAATCGTTTAAGAAACTTATCGATCAATGCCGATATTCCTTTGGGACCTGATGGAGTGCCTTCGTTTGATCTTGGTTTGGATTTTGATATTCCGCCAATAGTCTCTCAGCTTGATCCTCCTCCATATCATTCCCATCAAACTGATTGGTCTAATGTTCCTCAATACCAATCTTTATCGCAACCATATCAAGACATTGAGTATTTCCCGAAATTGAAGACAGTACCACAGTTTGACAGTGTTGTGCCTTATGAGGACCCACATATATCATCAGATTATTCAGAAGTTTTCGTCACTGATAAGATCTTCAGCTCAAGAGCAGAAGCAGAACAGTGGGCAAGAGATATTGGAAAAACTCATAACTTCATGTTGAAGGTTGGTAGAACTGACTTGAAAGGGAAGTTAGGAAGGTCTTGGCTTAAATGCGAGCGCAGTGGACATTACATTCCTGATTCAGTTGGGAGAACTAGGAAATTCACCCACATAAAGAAATGTGGTTGCAAATTTCAGATTGCATGTAGAGAGACTGAAAAAGGGGAATGGATCATAAGGGCTGATCATGGAACTCACAACCATATTATTGGTCAATCCTTACACGGTAATGCATTTGCTGGAAGACTTACACCTGAGGAGGAAAAGGTGTTACTAGACATGAGGAAGGGAAATGCTAGACCAATACAGATGTACACAAGGCTCAATGAATCTCCTGACAACATGACTAAGAAGTCACAAGTGTACAACTTTTGTAACAAGTTCAGAACAAAGAGGATGGAGGGAAGAACTGTGGTCCAAGAATTCTTCTATCGTTCGAAGGAGTTGAACTACTTCGTAAGACACAAGAGCGACAAAGTGACAAATAAGATCACAGATGTGTTCTTCGCAAGCCCAAAGTCGATGAAACTGCTTAAGGCGTTTCCATACGTAATGTTGATTGACGCAACATACAACACAATTCAGTAAGTATAATTAAGTTAAAAAGTCTGATGTTTGTTTTTACTCTATAAATTCTTATAGTAATGTATTATCTTGCAAAGGTACAACATGTCCTTCATAGAGATTGTTGGAATAACATCAACGTGGAAGAACTATGTCGTTGCTGGGGCTTTTGTGTCAGAAGAGAAAGAAGAAAACTATGCGTGGTGCATGTATCAATTGGCTGAGTTGTTTAGGGTTGTTAAGATGACGCCAATTTGCTTAGTCACTGATCGAGAGAAAGCTTTGATGAACGCTTTGGATAGGATCTTTCCAGATTCTACTTTCCTCCTCTGTAGGCGGCACATCCAAAAGAACATTGAGGACCATGCTAAGCTAGCAATGCGGTCACAAGCAAGGGGACCCATTTTGCAAGTGAATGTCTTAAGTTATTCAAACAGTCGACATAATTGGCATATAACATTGAGCTAGGGCGTATTGAAAAGGATTGGGCTGAATATCCATCTGAGATTAGGTACCTGAAGAAGAATTGGCTAAACCCCTATGGCAATAGATTTCTTTCGATCTATGTGGATAAAATCTTTACATTAGGTTCCAACACCACAAACAGGTTAGTAATGTGATTACGTTTGAAATTGTTTTACAAATTATGTTAGCTTTATATCTGTTGTTATAAAAAATTGTTTTGATTATGCAGGGTTGAAAGTGAACATTCTAGCTTCAAAAATTATTTGTCACTGCCAAGCCAGAAGATAGACACTGTGTTTCAAAGATACAATGCGAAGATGCGCAATCAGTTCAAGGAGATCTTGGGTACTTTCAATGAAAGTCAGCAAAAGACTGTAAGTAACATTACAGACGTTGATCTCTTCAAGCTTCTTAAATACATAGTGTCTTATACTTGTTTGAGTCGCTTGCTAACTGAATACAAGAAAGGGGAATACGGCATGCATCTTGATCATTGTGAATGCGTAATAAGGAAGAGAGATGGATTGCTATGTGTGCATGACATTTATGAATATGTGAGGCGTCAAGAACCAATTCCAGTTGAAGCGGTTCATGCCTTTTGGAGGACATTGACTTTGAAAGAAGTAGAGACTGAAGACGAATTAAAAGTGCGGAGGGTAGTAGCCAGAAACTTGATGGATGAGTTTATGGCTGAGCAATGGGAGGGAATGTCACCTTATGACCAACACGAGTGTGCAATGAAGTGTTTGGCAATAGGTAACCCTCAAATGACCAACCTCCAGGAGCCAGCTCGTGTGAAAAGGGGGAAGGGACGACCTCCAGGAGCTCCAAACAAAGAGTACAATCCAATGAAAAGACAACCTTCACATTGGGAGCACACTGATGCAACACTTGAAGAAACGCCTCCAAAGAAGCAAAAACCGGCTTCATACGGGAAGGGTAAGAGTGGTCAGTGGGCTTTGCAGAAGCTTACAAAGTATAATGCTCTCGTACCTCCATGCATGCGTCCCTACGTGCAAGGTTGGTATCCCATTGTCGCTGATGGAAATTGTGGATACAGAGCTATAGCACAACAATTAGGGTGGGACCAAGATAATTGGAGGAGAGTTAGATCTGAAATGGCTAAAACGACATTTGCACATTGGAATAATGGGTTGCAAGCTTGTTGGGTATTGCCAGTTGAAACGCCTAATGTTCAGATAGCAGTTACAAACCTAGCTTGGACTGGACCATGAGAGATGGCACCCGAAGAGACATGGTTACAAGTCCCGGCGATGGGGTGTGTAGTAGCTACGATTTTCAATTGTGCATTAGTTGTGCTTGCGAAATCAATTTGGCAAACATATTTGCCTATAGTATTGGACGACAACATCGCTCCGGGAGAGAAATTGCCCATATGTTGCATTGCCCTTGTTGAAGATGAAAGACACTTCATTTCGGTAATTTCTAACTCACTCTATCAATTTGGTGTTTATACTTTTAAATCAATACCTCGTACATTTGTCTTGTAAATCATTTGCCTTATTGTAGATGCCAATTGCCGATGACTCTCCATTACCTGAAGTTTATCATATGTGGCATCGTCACTGTTCACCGACAGCTCGCTCCTTGATAGACCCTTTTACTCAGCAACTAGCGGCGTACAAAAGGCCTAGAGCCCCAGCAAGAAACAAGAAAGGCAACAACGTAATTAATCTTAGCGTTTAAGATTCAGTCGAAATGGATTGTTTAGGATTTGTAATGACTAAGATTTTTAATGTTTGCATGTATTTGGACTCACTTAGAGAAGTAGTTGGATACAAGAAACTGGAAAGTGATCGAACTTAAACAAACAACAACTTAAACAGACAACAACTGAAGCGAACAAGAACTTAAACAAACAGAAACTTAAACAAACATTAAACTACTTAGTTAGTCCCACTGGAACTTGCTCCAAACTTCTCATCAACTAAGGCCTGCTTCTCAGCGGCAAGTGCAACATTTTCATCCATGAGCTCAGCATTTTTCTCCTGAAGTTCAGTTACCTCATCGTTTAGGCTTTTTGACATTGCCCTCAGCATTTCAGTTAGCTCCTGCAGTCCACCAGCCTCTGTAGAGTGAAACAAATTATCCTCATTCAGCTGTTCTATAACCACCCTTGCTCGACCTGAGTATGGACGGTCGATCCAATGCCTGTATTTGCACCCACCATCTTCATCAACCGAGTTCCACGTCCTATCAGGGCATCCCCAATATCTTCTCCCGTAGTTCACCTTATCATGATTGAATTGCTCAATACAAGTCTGTTCAGTTGACACTTTGTTGCACCAACAGAGCTTCCCTCCTGGATCCATAATTTTTTTTCTGTATGAACTTGAAATGTGTTGCTTATTCCATGCTGAAACGTCCTGTATATAGAGTTAAAGGTAAATGGGTTACAGCTTGCAACAGTTGTAACTCATTTACTCCATTTAAGTGAGTTACAGCTAGCAACAGTTGTAACTCACTTATTGCCTTCAGTGTGCAACAACGAGTAACAGCTGTAACACACTTACTTGTCCTGAGTGTGTTACAGTTGTAACCCACCATCTTCTGATCTACATTTGATGGGCCGGATATTGATTTGGATTAAATAATGGCGTTTTGGGCCGGACATTGATTTGGATCAGACAATTGCAAACAAACCAAATAACAAGTAATTCGTTCAAACACTACAAAGCATGTTCTTAAAACTCAAGCACAAACTAAATCCAAAACCAACATCAATCCAAACTACTCAAGGAAAGGATAGAACCCATCCAAAGTGTGACAAACAACGTCTTTCATACGGGAATACTTCTCCTCATTATCTGCATCCCGATAAGGCTCCAAATTGTACACAGAAGTCCAAATTGCCTACAGTGAAGTGCAAAATAAATTAAGGCAAACATTGATTATGTTATAGATTTATAGAATTTGAAGATTAATTACATACCTGCAGGAGTTGTGACGATTGTCCGGTCTTTCAGACAAATCAAATTTGGCTGCATATGGCATTGTCTCATCCCACTCATAGTTTTGTGGAGGGGCAAAAGCAGGAAAGTACAAATAGATCCAACCCTACATCATCAAACAAAACTAAGGAAAACAAAAGAAACAGTATTCAAATCAAAACATTTAATTAAAGACAAACATACCATCAACAAGGTGTAACAGAAAGACATCGTTGCACAATCTCTGCGGGAGTATTTACCCAGTTGTCCATACAAAGCACACAACGCACCCGAACCCCAAGACACACCATGGATATTTGCCATATCATTAAGCCATTCATGGTGAATCAACTTGATCATGTACGACGACTTGTCAGGAAACAATGTCATTCCCAACAAGTATGTCAACCAACCCTTAGCGATTGAGACTTGATCCATTTCAAAGTTCCCCTCATTATCCACTGTCATGCATTGTTCCCTCAAAAGCTCCGGTGAAACTTCATTACCAGCTTTGACTCTTGCGTCAAGTAAATCTATACCAAAAGCCTTATTTGCTCTGTTGACCATTATAGCCTTTGTGTCAGCTTTGCCAACTCCATCAGCAGATGTGCGAAATCCCATGCCCTTTCCGTTTATAGGGATACCCAAAATCTTGTGCACATCTAATAGGGTGATTGTCATTTCAGCAAATGGCAAGTGAAAAGAATTTGTTTCTGGCTGCCAGCGCTCAACAAATGCATTGATCAACACTTGGTCGTGGTTGTGATACATGAGGGTTTGCAAATGTGACAAACCAGAAGCCCTAGCCAACGAAACCCAAGGATAGTCGCCCTCTAACTTCCATTTTTTCAAACCTTCTTTTCTGACCGTATTTCTCAATTGCGGTCTCTCCTATTTATCATATTTCAATTTTTTTTAAGTACATTTAAATCAATTAACAAATCATGTCTAAATTAACGAAGCATGGAAATTACGCAATTAACAATTCAACCAAAGGTGATAGATTTACTTACATGTCCTTGCCAAACCATATAAGCAGTGTGCCCGCTGAAGCTATGCAGCAAGTCTATCTCCTTAGGACCTCCAGGCACAACCCACTGTAACTTCGGGTAAATGTCGTCTTTTTCATCGCCATGTTCATTAAGATCGATCCCCCCGTAATGGGCCTCAAACTGTCCTTCAGCCCAGGAAGCAGTTGGACCAGATTGCCATTCTGGTGCTTCTGGCTGAAAGGCCTGTTGACGGCCTACTGCTTCATCCCATGCTACTTGTGGAGAAGAGGGGGGAACCCATGTAGGGATCTATTACAAAAAAATTTGGTTATTAGTAAAATGTACAACTTTCACTCATAATCGTCTATAAATTAAATTTTAAACTAATACTTACAGCACTTTGCGGACTCCAAGTTGGATAATGTGCCTCATAGGTTGGAGTCATCGGGATTTGCTGTTGTAATAAAATAAATTTAATAAATTATTAATTTAATAATAACAAAAAACAGTAATATCATGTGAATTTCAGATTAACTAACCATGTTCTCGTAAAGATTCGAATATGCACTAGGGTCAGCTAGCTGTTGTTATTCATGCCAAGAAGGTTGCGGGACCTCTTGACTTGCACTTGTACCCTCGTCAGCTCTTCCGCGCCTCTTCCTCGGCTTCGGCTGATAAGCGGGCCTCTCTCCAGCCTCGATTTCTTCTCGAGTTTGATTACGGGCATTCTTCCGGGCACTTATAGAAGACAGATGCATCTAAACAAACATAATATTTTGTGAATTTACGCATACCAAACCAACAAAACAAAAAAACACCAAAAAAATGCAAAAACATCCGTCACGAAGGTCCAGTATACTTCCGTCACGGAACTTTACTGAACCTTCGTGACGGATCTCAATATAACCTCCGTCACGAAGAACCACTAAACATCCGTGACGAAGGTTTTTCTAACCTTCGTCACGGATCTACCTATTACCTTCGTGACGAAGGTTTTTGCACAAATGCAGAAACTCAGCAGTGCCAATATATCCGGTGACGAATGAATTTGCACAAAATTTCCAGAATTTCAAGAAAAAAAAACAGTTTTTGAAGCTATCCAAATACATTAGCCCCTAAATCATTTCATTCCATAAGTTTCTTAATCAAAATGTCAAACCCTAATTCATGAGTTCATCAATTTTGGGGATTATATCTAAAATTTGAAACAACTCTCAATTAAACATAAACAAACAACAATTGAACTAAAAAAACATGCTTAATACACATATCAATCTAATTTAATCACACCATTTCAATGGTTTTGACATATCTTCATCAAACATGGAAAATTAATGCAAAAGAGAGTTAGAAATTACCTTATCACTTCAATTTGTTGATTATTGTAGTGAAAGAGATGAAGAAATGTAGAGAATGGTGTTGTGGTGTGTTGTTGCTGCGCCGAAACTATGAGGAAATGTAGAGGAAGAAGTTACATTAGGGTTGGGTAAAAAATCTCTTTTATAACTGCAAAATTGTGACCTTCGTCACGGATGTCTGAGTTTTCTTCGTCACGGATGTTTTCAAGACCTTCGTCACGGATGTTTTGGATACCTTCATGACGGAACTTTATAAAACATTTGTGACGGATGTATGAAATAGTTACGTGACGAATGTGTGGGTGTGCTAAATAAAATTTTAGGGTGTGCTAAATAATAAGGCCCTATATATATACTTTCAATAACTGCACTCTCCCTTATTAGGTTATAAGTTTATACCCCACCTTACCCCCAACAATCTCACGCGCTCCCCTTTTCTTATCTCTCTTTCCAGTCTCGCGCGTCCGCTGTCGACCTTCTCCTTTCCTTCGCCGTTGTCTCGTTCCCTCCTTCGCCGCCATCTTGCTTCCTTTTTCGTCAGAACTCAGTATCCGACGGATCTGGTGGCGACAAAGAACTTGATGACGCTTCGAACCAACAATGGATCTGCAAATCTACAACAACAAGAGGCCCAAGAACAACCGGTAACACTCATTCTCTCTCATCTTTCTTTGCTTTCTTCTTTGTTTCTGAACCACTACAGCTCTAGATCTGTGCATTCTCTTCTCGATTTGGTTGAATTAATGATTTCGGTGCTTCTTGTCGCTTACTTGCAAGTTTTGATGGAAGATTCCGTTGTTTTTGCTGAAACATAGAGGTCATTTTTGGAAGATTTCGTTGTCTCATCCTCTCTGCAACCGTGACAGACTCGGTTGGACCTGTAATATCCACAAACACCGTGTTCTTGGATCCTGCATTTTTATTATCACGAAAGAAGATCTTCTGCTTCTCCAACTGAGAAAGTCTTGGAGTCTAGGCCCCAATTTGTCCTTCGAAGAAATGATGGAGGATGACCATCATAAGCTACAGTCTACAGATGACGCGTTGAATCTTGAATTGTGCCACCTCTCATACCTTGTCATCTTGAAATGTTGATAGGTATTAGTTGGGTCTAGCGGTTTTGGATCCACATCATTTATGCAATTGCAAAGGCAACATGTTGTCGTATCTTCATCCGTGGAACTTGTGCATGCTTCTCTGGGATAGTTTTGAGAAAACAATTCATTACTTGTAGAAATGCTGGTACAAGAAAAGCATGCAGCTAAATTATAGTAAGTATAATTACAAATTAGCCAACTCTTACCCTTTATGATTTCCCTTTGTCTTGATTGCATAATAGATATATGAAGATAGTGGACGATTGATTGCTGCAATAAAATACACAGGATAACGAGTCCTTTGTGTGCTGTTGTTTTGTTGCGTGGTATGAACAATAGAGTGGAGCTTGTTTTGAGGGAAAGGAAAATCCTTAACTTCACTGGATTTATTAGTGGGTTTGACAAATTATTATTCGGTGATGAGAGTGTTGACAAGTTTTGTAAAGTGTTGACAATGTTGACAATTTTGTAATATTACTCGTGTTGTATGTTGTTGACCGTTTATTAGTCGTGTAAACAATTTATTTAGTTGGGTTGAAAACTTATTTAGTCGTGTTGACAACTTATTATTCTTGTTGACAACTCTGTTAAAAATTTTGTTGACAACTCTGTTAAAAAATTTGTTGACAAATTTTGTTGACATCTCTGTTATAATTTCCACGTCAGCAAAGGATTATTATTGGTGTTGACAACTTATTATTCTTGTTGACATCTCTGTTAAATTTTTGTTGACACCTCTGGTAAAAAAATTGTTGACAACTCGGTTAATAATTTTGTTGACAGCTCTGTTATAATTGTCACGTCAGCAAATGGGTATTTTCATATAACTTAAAAAAGTGATGCAAAAACTTAAAAAAACAAATGTTTATGTGGCCCATCAAGTATTAAAAAGCTTTATACAATGAGTTTACACCATTTCCTTTTTGGCCTGTCCTACAGAATTGATCAAATGCAGGTGAGGTGACTATGCTTTGAACCAATTATTTATCCTAGCTTTTCCATATAGACAATATTGATGAAACTAGTATACTCTTAGGCTTTTTTGGTACCAAATGAGCGATCAATATGTAATTGGTTGTTTAAGAAGCCATGGAAGAAACTAAGCAAAGAGCGCCACTTATTAGTTGTTACTTGTTAATGCTTCATTCAATCTGATAGTAATCGTACCAAACGAGGCCTAATGCATTTGCTAACGATTATGCGACGACAACTTGATATTATTTATTCAATGAAAGCATGCTCCAATAGTCCTATACCATGCTATTGAGTATGGATGGAGCAATCTTCAACTCACATTTAGTGTCACGTTTTGATCCAACAAACTTATCTTCAAACTTCCATAAGGTGCGGGCTTCTTGGTCAAAATCATGACTAGCTACACCTTGCAAATTTATTGCAACAATATTCTCTATAACTAAAGCATATACTAAGATCTTGTATCTTCGATAAGAACAAGATATGCCCACCACCACAAAATCGACATCGACAATCACTTTGCCTCTCGTTCCTCGGATCGATCGTTTGGACTCCATTGTTAGCCTCTTCATCATTCTTCCCTTTTTCTCTTTTCTCTTTTCTCTTTTTATTTCTCTGTTTTCTGTGAGTGATTGACTATGGATTGTGCAGATGAAGATTTTGGAAGAAGAGAAGAATGTGGCAAAAAGTTCATTTGATTTGGATGAAAGGAAGATGCCAATGGATATGGCTGTCAGAGAAGCAGAGTTGAAAGGATCTCTCATGGACCGTGTTCGATCTCTCGAAAATCGATTGCTTCAGGTATTCATATATCAAATTCCTTAGACCTTATGATCTTACTTAAAACTTAAACAAGAATTGATTTGTATGATTGTATCATCAGCTATGCTTAGAGATTGAGTCACGTGGAACATCACTCCAAGATACTTCAGTTTTTCAAGCCTTAAAGAACAATACAGTATCATCTTATTCATCCATTGAATTCAAAGCCATAGATCCGCCATTGTTACCGACGTTTCAAGTTCAGACTGAAGAACTCAAGATCAAGGTACATATGTTACATGATGTATATATACGGATTTGGTTTTCGACCAAAAAAAAAATATACGGATTTGGTTTCGACATCCTTATATTTTTGACTTATTTTGGATGAATATTTGTTACACAAAATGCAGAATAACACAAAATCAGAGCAGAAGAAACTGAAGAATGAAGATGATGATCCAAGAAAGAATCATGTTAGAAGTGCAAACAAGGAGCAAAAAACAGTCGCGACCAAGAACAAAGCCAAGCATTCAACATGGTTTCACCTTAAACTTTTGGGTTGTTCATGATTTATATAGGTTGTCTTCTTTCAGGTGTAATATGTAAGTGTGAGTATATGTTCTATGGTATTGGTGAACCATGGATTCAATAAATTGCACTATATATTCTATCTAATTCGCAATATATGCATGGTTGCCTTAGTGTTGAGTAGCCGCGGAAGCTTTGACTAATATGGAATAATAAAGTAGTATGAACACACAAGAATTTAACGATGTTCGGCAAATTGCCTACGTCCTCGGGGTGATACGTTTGTTACTATATGAAGGTATACCCGACAACTTGTACAAACAACAAGCTTGTCGTAGAACAGTAAATACCCTTACAAAGAAATATAAACCTCTCTTTGTGTTTTACCCTTCTCTCTCGCAGATGGAATATTCTCTCTTTTGTGTTTATGTGTTTCTGAAGATGATTATAATTTTCCTCTCTTTTCTTTCTTATATATTAGTGATTATATCTTTAATCACCATCCACTAGAATAGAAAACTCCTATTCTTATATTGTTCTCTCCACCAATAATGAAAAATAAATATTCCTATCTCTTTTGTGTTTATTTTTCATTACTGGTGGAGAGAACAATATAAGAATAGGAGTTTTCTATTCTTGTGGATGGTGATTAAAGATATAATCACTAATATAAGAGAGAAAAGAGAGGAGAATTCTAATCATCTTCAGAAACACATAAACACAAATGAGAGAATATAATTCCATCTGCGAGAGGGAAGGGTAAAACACAAAGAGAGGTTTATATTTCTTTGTAAGGGTATTTACTCTTCTACGACAAGCTTATCGTTTGTACAAGTTGTCGGGTATATCCTTCATATAGTAACAAACGTATCACCTCGAGGACGTAGGTAATTTTCCAAACCTCGTTAAATTCTTGTGTGTTCATACTACTTTATATTTCCATATTTGGTCGAAGCTTCCGCATCTACTCAACAATTGGTATCAGAGCTAAATCAAGATCTAAGGCAGTAAAAGTCTGATTTTGGAAACAATGGCTTCTAGTAGTGGAATCGTAAAAGTGGGTAAGTATGAGATTGAGAAATTCAATGGGAAGAATGACTTCTCTTATTGGAGGATGCAGATGAAGAATCTGCTAATTTCTCAAAAGTTGCACAAGGCATTATTGGGTAAGGATAAGAAACCTGCAAATATGAAGGTTGATGACTGGGATGAGCTCGATATAGAAGCACGTGCCGCCATAATCTTATGTCTTGAGAGAGACGTTGCATTATGGTGGACGACGAGGAAACTGCGTCCGACGTGTGGGAGAAGTTCACTAGTGGAAAAAACACCTGTTGAGGCGGTCAAAAACCCCCCTGTTGAGGCGGTCAGGGGTCGCTGCAACAGGGGGGGCTGCAACAGGTCATGAGCTGTTGAGGCGGGCAGCACCCGCCTCAACAGAGGGGTCTGTTGAGGCGGTCGGGAGGGTGACCGCCTCAACAGGTGCAACGTTTTCTACCTCTGTTGAGGCGGGCAGAAGGGTGACCGCTTCAACAGAGGGGGTCTGTTGAGGCGGGCAGAAGGGTGACCGCCTCAACAGAGGGGGTCTGTTGAGGCGGTCACCCTTCTGCCCGCCTCAATGCAGTAATCCTCGTTGGACAGGTTTTCCGGTACCGGATAATATAATATGCAGTTTCTTATGCCAGATTCTGCTTGATGAATCTGTACAAGGAGCTATCTGCATTTTTGTCAATGCAGTAAATGAGAAACTGCCATGTTTAGATTTATCAAATACCTATAATTGAAATTTGACAATCATGTACACTGATATGACATGGTGACGCCATAAGGAGTCCCTATTATTCAATGGCTGGTCCCCATATGCAAATGGACAATCTATTATGGAAATATCCAACACAAACATTAATTTTCAGAAGGAGAGTTTACTGTAAAGGTGTAACAAATAAATCTGTAAAGGTGTAACAAATAAATCTGGTTCTACTCCATCTGGGTTGCAGCAGCCCTCTCATCTTTTGAATCAAACTCTTGCTCAACAGACTTCACCTGTAAGTCAGACAGATAAATAAGTCACAGTTCATTCAGGCTGAATGTATCCATACAAAAGCTTCATGTCTAATCAGTTTCATTACCTCGGGAACGTAGTGCATCAGCATGTTTTCAATGCCAGATTTAAGGGTGACTGATGAACTAGGGCAGCCACTGCATGCTCCCTGCATTTTCAGTTTGACAATTCCAGATTCCCTGAGAAATCCAAGTAAAAAGAGTTCAAGATTAAACCATTTCATATGGAAGAAGGTTAAAAGAATTTAACATGCTAATGGATTTGAAACGGAGACTTACGGGTCAAACCCTCGATACTCAATGTCTCCACCATCGTCTTTAACTGCAGGCCTGATTCGAGTCTCTAACAGTTCTTTAATCATTGCAACAGTTTCTGAATCATCCTGAAAAGTCAAGCCAATAATTCCTTAATCAATGCCTGTCAAAGAAACACTTTAAAAAAAACACTACTCCACACAACAGAATTGGTTGTGCACGTCAAATATTCAGAAAGATAAGTTGGTAAAAATTAAATAATTGTATGTGACAGTATTTAGCAGAATTATGAGCATCAAATTCCTTTCGAATTGACTAGCAAAAACAGAACTGATTGTTGATCCTTCATGAAGAGATCATTACTTAGCACAAAGATTAAAAAGATCATTAGCTTTCAGAGTTGAAGCTAATCTAGGTTATACGGCTGCTAGTCAATATTATTTCTGAAGAGAGAGTTACATACGGGGCGTCTGGGCATCATTTGAGCAAATATGTTTAAACAGAAGAAAATGATCAAAATGACTGGGCGCAACCTTAAGAGATACTAGATTACTTTGCAACAACCAAGCATATAGATAAACGTGAGTGGTATTTGGTGTAAGCTGCTCCGTGAGCTTCTTCTTAAAATCTTTATGGTGCTTGCATCTGTAATAACACTATCTTTGCCTAGTTCTCTAACCACCAAGGGTATGCCCGGGGATACACAAATTTTTATTGATTAGCTAAAAAACAAACAGGAAAGCTTGAACCCAAGAAATCCTGCTTCAATTGATAGCCATCTGAAATCATCCTAGATAACAAAGCTAGGGTCAAACTGTGACCTTTCCAAGAGAACACATAGGATAAGCCAAACTAACATGTAATGTTGAAAAGTAAATATGAGAATGCAACAGTGCAGCATTTCAAGCAATTTGATAATGTAGTTTCAAAACATACCTCGTGGATAGCAGTGTCCTTGGAAGCAGCAGTCTCTGCATCAAGAAAAAGTGGTTCTCCAGACGTATAAAAGTCCATGATTGCAGCAAAAATCTCTGGCTTTAGAAGATTCCAAGAATTATCATCGGACTTGGTAACAGTTATAAAGTCAGAGCCAAAGAAAACTCGTGTAATTCCTGTTGAATGGAAGAGCACAAAGTAATTATAGACTTGGTATCCGACAAATTGGAAAGCTCTTTTAATAATGGCTTGAGAATGTGGATAGTGTTCTACACCTCTACTGAGACAAATTCAAATAATCCAAAGAGTATTATACGGTGGATGATGAGATGCTTAGGTATATCATCGACTCTTGGCAAATTGTGTTCATAATAGATAGATTTTGATATTATTGATATGAGAAACTGCCATGTTTAGATAGATTTTGTTACATAAACGCCTAAGATAGACTGCTCAATGATGGATCATATACTGTATTACAGAATGACAGAGCAACACACCTCAGCACAGACATATCATGTTTATTTTTATTGATTCTAGAAGATACTCCGTATAAGCCTAACAATAAACTGTTAAAAGAATGTATGCAAAGGCAGACTGCATTTATCATGTGGAACTACGAGGCAGCGACGAGCTCGACGAGCTGATAAAATTTTATGGATTTATGTTGCTTTACAGGAGTGAATTCTCAAGTATACTGTATTGTATACCTATGCTTAGATATGCAATGTTATCCTCATCTATGTTCTCCAATCCCCTTATTCAATTTCTTACCACTGCGTAGACTCACATGATCTTCTTTTAGTTGCAAGTTTCTACTAGGCATTTTATCAAACAGTTGGTATGCACTAGAGTATTCTAGAGATTTACAAGAGCCTATTCAGTCTTAATTCCACCAAATTCGAAACAACTCATCCACAACAACCATCAACAACAACTAGCAACAATGAATCTGTCAAAACGATACATGGAATCAATTCAAGCTCACCAAAATCCAGAAGTAATATACGAAAGAAGAAGCTTCACCTACCTCGAAGACTTCAAGGACGAGCTCGCCAAATAGGACCATAGGGTGAAGGCGGTTGGACAAATCGCCAAGTATTAATAATTTGCAGATCGAAGAGAAGAAACAGATTCTTAATCGGAGATCGACATACCATGATTTCTTCGATATTGCACGGGTAAAGAGGTGATGAAAGTAGAGGATGAAGGGGGAGGTCAGAGTGTCAGACAAAGGATGGGTCGATGGCCTGGAAAAAGAGGCGAAACGAGGCAGCGACGAGCTCGACGACAACGACGAGGCAGCGACGAGGCCAGAACAGGCTCGACGACAGCGACGAGGCAGCGAGGCGAGGAGGAGGAGGCGGCGCAACGAGATGGTGGTGGCCGGCAAGGAGGCGAGTTGGAGGAGGCGGCGCGGCGAGAGAATTTTGAGGGAATAGAAATGTCGAGACAAATTCGCCCAAGTTAATTATGTTTCTGATAATTGTTTGAGGCGGGCGGATAGTGACCGCCTCTAATTCTCTTTAAAACGAATGGAATTTTTTTGAGACGACGGATTTTGAGGCGGGCACTGACTGCCCGCCTCTAATTATGTTTGCGACGAGGGCTGTTGAGGCGGTCCGTTCGTGCCCGCCTCAAACTTTAGAGGCGAACGCCCCGGTGACCGCCTCAACAGGTCAAAAACACACATATTTTTGAGGCGAACGAAAATTTGCCCGCCTCTAAAGCATCTGTTGCAGCGAATAAAAAGACTGACCGCCTCAACAGATAGTGGAAAAAGGTTTTTTGCGGCGGTTTTTAAAGTGACCGCCTCAACAGGGGGGCTGCAACAGGTGTTTTTTCTACTAGTGGTTGGAGGCAAACTTCATGACAAAGACTCTAACAAATAAAATTTATATTAAGTCACAGTTATATACTTGCAAGATGGAGGAAGGAATTTCACTCCGTGATCACATCAACAAATTTGATAGGATAATTTCAAATTTGAAGGATATTGATGTGAAGGTAGAAGATGAAGATCAAGCTCTTATGCTTCTACTTTCATTGCCGAAATCATACGAGAATCTTGTTCAAACATTAATGCTTGTGGGCGAGACACTGACCATGGATGAAACCAGAACGACGCTTCTAGCTGATGATCTACGGAAGGTGGCCGCTAGTGGTATGACTAGTGCAAGCAATGAACAAGCACAAGGTTTGTTTGCAAGAGGAAGGGGTAATGACAGAGGAAATAACAAGAGGGGAAAGTCTAGATCAAAGTCTAGATCTCTAGCGGAAACTCGTTGTTATAAGTGTGGTGAGCTTGGACATTGGAAAAAGGATTGTTCTAATAAGAATGTACAATGGAAGAACAAAAACAACAAGAATAAGGGAGTTCAGAATGTGAAGCACGAAGCTAGCATCGCTTCAAATGAGTGTGGCGTGGAATGTTATTCTGTTACATATGAACATTCAAGCAATTGGATTCTTGATACTGGATGCTCTTATCATATATGCCGAAACAGGAAGTGGTTCACATCTTATAAGGCCATGGATGGTGGAACCGTTTTGATGGGTAATGATCATGGATGTAAGACGGTGGGCATTGGTACAATTAGAATCAAGATGCATGATGGTGTTATTAGGACGTTAATGGATGTACGACACGTGCCCGATTTACGAAAAAATCTGATTTCTCTGGGTGCATTAGAATCAAGAGATTGCAAGCTGATCGGTGAAAACAGGGTTCTAAAAGTTGTTAGTGGTTCTTTGTTGGTGATGAAGGGAATTCGTCATCGAAACTTGTACCATCTTTCTGGCAATACAGTTACAGGTGATTTAGCAGTTGGAACTCTAAGTTTGCTTGGTAGTAAAGGTTTGTTGAAGTACATTAAGAAACCTTGTATGGAGTTTTGCGAGCATTGTGTGTATGGAAAAGCACACAGGGTTTCATTCTCAACAAGCAACCATAAAAGCAGAGGATATTCCAAATATACACTTTTTACCGTTTATTAGTCGTGTAAACAATTTATTTAATTGGGTTGACAACTTATTTAGTCGTGTTGACAACTTTTTATTCTTGTTGACAACTTTGTTAAAAAATTTGTTGACAACTCTGTTAAAAAATAAGTTGTCAACCCACATACCAATTGCCAAAACAAGTCATCCAATCCGCTGCCTGATTTCTAAGATGAGGGATGTAATCCTATACGACTCTCAATTCCTGGTGGTGAATGAGAGTCGGAATTTCAGTAAACATAGCGTGGTGTACAAGTACAACCGGAGCCTCCCCAAATGAATGTAAAAACTTCACCACTTCCATCGAATTAGTCTTGGCCACAAGATACTTTATCCCTTCCTGCTTGGCCAGCAACAGACCATGAAGAAGCCCCAACAGTTCAGCCTTGAATTATGAACTTCCTGTAGCTTTGCAGGTGAAACCTTTGATGAATTTGCCTAAATGATCTTGCAGAAGACCTCCAGCGCAGATACGGTCGCTTCTCTCCCTGTACGAGCCGTCAATGTTTAATTTTAATCCAATTATTTTGCGGTCAACTTTAGTCTAGCTGATGTGACCTTGTCTGCAAAGAGTCACAACGTCTTGATGGAGGATCAAATTGAACCTGTAGTGGGGCGTTCTTCCTTGTAATTAATGAACTAAAGATGCGGAATTTGGTGGTGATTGTGATTGTGGGATTGATGAAGACGAAGCGGAATGCAATCTTAAGGAGCAAGCTCGACAGAAGATCACCTGAATGGAGTTGATGTTGAATCAAGGAGCAATCCCTACAAGATTCAAGATGACGTCTGTTTCAGAGAGAAGGAGTTTTGCCTCAACTAATTCTGAATAATAAATAACATGAAGTACATAAAGTTGTTTATATATGAGAGCTTTAGGAAAAGCTCTCATGCTAGAAATATAAAGATTGGGCCGGCCCTCTCTATGCAAAGAAGAGAGCCCAACCAAAATAGAATGCAATAATATAAAATAGTTGTAAATGTAAGGAAATATAATAAGTCTATGAAAAATATAATAAACTAGAAATAATGATAACTAGATGATAGAAATCAATATAACTAGTCTATATACCAACTGTAGAGAGACAAACAATGGATGTTGCCTCTGAAGTGATATGGCCTTGACCTGCTACGAGTCTGGTCACTAATGATTGAGTTGCTGCTTGAATAGCCTTCGCTCTGATTGAGTTGCTGCTTGAATAGCCTTCGCTCTGGAGCGCGTAATAGGACCAGCATGTCTGACACTCATAGCCTCTTCCTCCTCTATAGCTGTCATGGGAGACAAGGTCACATCACCCTCCCCCACTTGAGTGTGAAGCGTCCCCGCTTCACCCTCGTCAAACTCTGGCTCCACGTACGGTGACAAGTCAGCTACATTGAATGTCGAGTGGACGCCGTACTGGCCTGGAAGCGCTAGCTGATAGGCGTTGTCTCCAAACGCCTTGACAACTCTGAAAGGTCCGTCTCCCCGTTGATCGAGCTTTGACTTGCGGGCAGAAGGAAAGCGCTCTTTCCGCAAGTGAAACCAAACCAAGTCGCCAGGGGCGAAGACAATCTTGCATCTTCCTTTGTTCTTCTGGGCCGCGTATTGAGCTGCTCTTCGCTCCAGCTGGATACGTGTTCTTGTGTTCAGCTCCTTGATGTGATCGACCATCCGGTCAGCTGTGACGTTTTCTGCATCCTTTAAAGGATATGGTACTAGATCCAACGACGTCAGCGGGTTCCGGCCATAGACGACCTCGAACGGTGTTAGCTGCGTTGCAGATTGCCTGGACCTGTTATAAGAAAACTCCACAGTAGACAGTAAGTCCTCCCACCTGTGTGGGTTACTCTTCAGCACCGTCCGAAGAAGGGCGCCTAGAGTAAGGTTGGTCACCTCTGTCTGACCATCCGTCTGAGGGTGATAGCTCATGGAGAATAGTAGTCGAGTACCGAGCTTCCCCCAAAGGGTTCTCCAAAAATGACCTAAAAACTTGGTATCCCTATCGCTTACTATAGTTTTAGGGATACCATGCAATCGCACAACATGGTCAAAGAACAAGTTAGCAACGTCGGTAGCGTTGCTAGTGTTCTTACACGCAATGAAGTGAGCCATCTTAGAGAACCTGTCCACAACAACAAATATAGAGTCCCTGCCATGCCGAGACATCGGCAACCCATTGACAAAATCCATGGAAAGATCTTCCCAAGGAGCCGCAAGAATTGGCAGAGGAGTGTAGAGACCATGTGGACTGGACCGAGACTTGGCCTTATGACATGTCACACAACTCTGACAGTACTTCGTAACACTGTTGGCCATCTTAGGCCAAAAAAAGTGTTCGCGGAGTGCAGCCAACGTCTTGGACACGCCAAAGTGGCCTCGACTATGTGCTTCCTGCAACAACAAATCTCTGACAGACGAAGAAGGAATGCATAGCTTTCCTGTCCTGTATAGAAACCCGTCATCGAGGAAGTACGTAGCATGCTCACGACCTGAGTTCTTACATTGCTCAAAGATGTCAGAAAAGAAAGGATCAGAAGCATATAGATCCTTGAGCAATGTGAACCCGAATAATTAAGATTGGGGTTGGGTAATGAGAACGTACCTGCGAGAAAGGGCGTCGGCTACCACATTCTCCTTACCTTTCTTATGAACAATGAGGTACGGAAACGTCTCCATGAACTCAACCTAACGTGCGTGGCGTCAATTAAGAGTCGTCTGGCTGTGCAAATAACTCAAAGCTGCATGGTCAGAATGGATCACGAACTCAGCTGGCCACAAGTAATGTTGCCATGTCCTCAAAACCCGAATCAACGCGTACAACTCCTTGTCGTACGTCGGGTAGTTCAGCTGTGCACCTGTCAGCTTCTCTGAAAAATAGGCAATTGGTCTCTTCTCCTGCAACAAGACGCCTCCGATGCCGAAATCAGAAGCGTCACATTCCACCTCAAATCGACGGGTAAAGTCAGGAAGCTGCAGAAGCGGTGCGTTACAGAGGGCGTCCTTGAGTGCAGCAAAGGCCGCATCATGTCGAGGAAGCCATGTGATCGACGTTGCCTTTTTGGTCAATTCATGTAGAGGTGCGGCTATGCTGCTGAAATCATGAACAAATTGTCGATAAAATCCAGCAAGATCTAAGAAAGAACGTACCTGAGTAGGAGCGGTTGGCTTAGGCCACTCCTGAATGGCGCGGATCTTCTCTGCGTCCACCCGCAAACCGTCTTTGGAGACGATGTAACCTAGAAAGTTCGTAGAGGAAGAGCAAAACACACACTTGCCAAAGTTGGCGTATAATTTCTCTACTCTCAAACTTTCTAAAACAGTTCTAAGATGCTCAACATGCTCATCCAAAGTCCTAGAATATATGAGAATATCATCAAAATATACAACTACGAACTTACCTAGATACGACCGCAAGACATGGTTCATCAACCTCATGAACGTTGACGGAGCATTGGTCAGTCCGAAGGGCATCACTAACCACTCGTACATACCATACTTGGTCTTGAAAGCCGTCTTTCACTCGTCCCCTTCCTTCATGCGGATCTGATGGTAGCCGCTCTTCAGATCAACTTTGCTGAAGAACTGTGCACCATGAAGCTCGTCAAGCATGTCGTGAAGGCGAGGAATGGGATGTCTATACTTGATGGTTATCTGGTTGATGGCGCGACAGTCCACACACATCCTCCATGTACCATCTTTCTTGGGCACAAGAATGACAGGCACCGCGCAGGGGCTCATGGATTCGCGAACGTACACCTTCTCAAGCAAGTCTTGCACCTGCTTTTGCAACTCCTTCGTTTCCTCTGGAGAAGATCTGTAGGCTGCATGATTTGGAAGAGAAGCCCCTGGAATCAAGTCGATCTGGTGTTCAATGCCTCTCAATGGTGGTAAACCGTCAGGAAGTTCGTCCGGCATCACGTCCTTGTATTCCTGCAAAACAGACAATATGCAGGGAGGTAGTGTGGACTCTGTAATAGGTAGTAGACAAGGTCTAGAAATGAGTAGGAAACAAGGAGACTTGCCTTTGATGACACTCGAAACCGTCCGATGGCGCGCCAAAGAATTCGTTGTTCGTAAGAGCCTTTGATTGTTGAGTTACTTGTAGGTCGCACATAAGCGTCTTTTGGAACGCCATGACCATATGCAGACTTAGCTTGCTGATCTGGAGTCTTCTGATGACCCGAAGTGATAGGCGCAGGGAGTTATAAGGAACTCGACGGAGAGGCTGCAGGGGACGTTGCAGAGTGAATTCTTGCGTCCTTTGCAGCCTGACTTGCTTTGTTCCTTGGTCTCTCTGCATGATCCTGCAAAATCTCATGAGGGGTCATAGGCATAAGCGTCATGCGCTTCCCAGGGTAATTGAACATGTAACTGTTCAAATACCCATCATGGAAGACGCGGCGATCAAAGAGCCAAGGGCGTCCCAACAGTATATAGGTGGCGTCCATGGGGGTAACATCACACATCACAGTATCTTAATAAGGACCAATCGAAAAAGATACAAGACACTGTCGTGATACAGAGTTACCTGAACCGTCGGAGATCCATTGTAGACCGTAGGGTTGCGGATGTGGTTGTGTAGGGAGGTTGAAATCCCGAACCACCCGCTCATTGATGATATTGCAGCATGATCCACCATCTATAATCACGCTCAAAGACGCAGTTTGCATGCGGCAACGTGCGTGAAAGAGATTTTCTCTTTGCTCTTGGGGACCTCCATCCTTGACGCTAAGAACGCGTCGGGTGACTAAGGCATACTTGTTCTCCTTGAACTCGTGATCAGCTGGCCTTATCACCTCATCTTCTAACTCTGTAGGCTCCTCCTGGATGTCATCACCATCCGGATCGTCGGAGAAGCTCTCGTAACCTGCTGTTTGGGAGGAGTAGAGGACACGTTTCAGATTCGGACAGTCCCTTTTTTAGTGTCCCCTACCACCACATTTGTAGCACTCTAGATCACTAATATGATTAGTACGTCCTTTATCAACTGATGGTGGTTGCGAACGGCGCGCAGATGATGGAGGGTTGGGCGCCGAACGTTGCGTCTGGCTATTTGACGCTACACCTGTACGGTCCTGTCGAGACACTGAAGCGAAAGAGTTAGTACCTAAAGAATTGACAGGGGTACGAGAATACCTCGAGGGAGTAGACGACGAAGACTGTCAGGGCTGTTGTCTACGTCGCTGCGCTTGGAGATAGAACTTTTGCGCAGTATGGACGACGTTGTTGAGGTCCCTAATTGGCAGAACATCGACCTGATCTCTGTATGGCTGTGACAAGCCAGTTATAAAACGTGTCCGAAGAGTAGAAGGAGAAACACTTAACCCTGCCTTGAAGTACATATCTTCAAGGCGAGCAAAGAACTTCTGGGGGGAATCTCGACCTTGAGTTGCAAGCGCAATTGCCGTCTTCATATCCTCTTGGTATGTCGTCGGGGCGTACTTGCGTGTCATAATTGTCACTAATTGTTGTCACTCTGTAACAGCTGGCCACCCCATACGCCCTTGTTGTTGAACCAATCGGTTCCACCAAGTGCGCGTTGCACCCTGAAAGTGCAAGGTGACTATCTCTACCTTCTCATGTTCCTCATAGTGACAATGTTGAAGCACGTGGCTGGTACTCTGCAACCATTCAATAAACACAGACGGGTCATAAGTACCAAGGAAGGGTTCGATTTTTACCTTGATGTCTCGTCGGGCCTGTGGAGCAGGAGGTTGTAGACGCTGCTGGGCCGGAGGTACGTAGGCAGCATAGAGATTGCGTTGCCCTCGTTGTTGTTGAGGAGGACTGACAAACTGTTGTTGTTGTTGATGTCTAGGCCGGTGTTTGTGGCCCTGAGGAACTGCATTGTGGTATGCAACCTGATTTTGAGGCAGTCGTGGAGGAGGAACTCAACCTGTAGGGTGATATTGTAACTCTGGAGGGTCCTGTAAGGGCGGATGAAATCCATCTGTATTCATGTAGGCCCCCTCCTCCTTATCCTCTAAGTCAAACTCCTTGAAATCGTCGTCTGTATCTGACCCAGCAGGAGTACGAATACTCTGATAGTCAGCATAATCATTAATATTAAAGGACCTAGAAGTTACCTCTCTTTGACGATGTGTAGGAGTGTGATGTTCCAGACGTCGGCCACTTGTAGGGTCATTCACATGATGTTGGGACCGTCCCCAACGGTTGTGCCCATTGCTGAATGCATTGGCATCGCTGCCAGCATACTCTGCAGGGGAGTGTTCCCTATCAGAATCGTCAACATCGTTGTTCTCCTCAAGAATAGGCGCATGCGCAGGAGTTCTCGTCCTTTGCCGACGCTTAGGAACGATGTTACTTTCTTTATGGGATCCCAAGCGTATCGTCTTGCCTGGAATCGTTGACTGATCCACATGCATGAGGGTCTTACCCTTGGCTTGCACCTTGTCTAAGGCACTCTGATCGTCTGGACTTAGCTTTAGGGGATCGGAGCCCCTTATAGTCGATTGTTGTTGAACCAATTGTGCCAGCATATCTTGTATGGCAGGAATGGATGCCTTCGTCTCGGCCATTGTTGCGTTCGTCTCAGCTTGTTGTTGTTGCAACTTCTCCATCTCTGTCCTCGTATCATGTCCTTCTACAGATCCAGTCATGACCCTGTATAGACAACAACAAACCCAAGCAGAACAAGAGAAACAACAAAAACAACAGAAGTACGAGCAGCATTCGAACCGACTCCAAGATAATCACAACAAAAATCTAGGTCGTAAAGTTGCCGTAAGGGTGGGAATGGTTGATAGGTAAGTGATGTACGTAGGATACACGCTGTTGTTGTACGTAGGACCACCACGACTCAGATCATAGACGTCAACATAAGGAGTCAAAGGAATGTAGCGGCAAGAGCCACGTCAAGAGAAGTGACATCTTTCAGGTCGTCTTTGAAACCCATGGCTGTATGGGTGAGCTCTAAAGGGCCCCATTCCGAAGACTTACTATACTGGGAAACCTTACTAAGTTTGAAGGCCGTTGATAAAGAGTTTCCCGGAAGACGAGGACTTCCGCGGCGACGACGACGGGGCCGAGTTAGGGCAAAGTGGCATGGACGCCTCGAGCGTCCATTTGAGAAGATCTTTGGTCAGAATATACTTCTTGGGCCTATCTTGGCCGTGTCCAAAGTTGAAGACCAACAGAGGCCCAATGACCAAGATATGGCTGTTGCAAGGACCTAATTTGTTTCTGTTCGTTTGGGAAAACGGAAGATCGGATTAAGCTCTCCTTTGGATATGTTTCAGTACTTGGGCTTATCTTCATCGTGTCCAAATTTGAGGTCCATTCGAGATTGGACGAGGCCACTATGATCAGAACAAGTTTCAAGATTTTAGGGCTTTTCTAGGATTTCCTTCCTTGAGAATCAAGCATTTCGGAAAGGCTATTTAATGTGTGTTTTTCTAGGGTTTTAGGCAGATTAGACAAATTGAGAATTGAGATTACGTTTTTAGTTTTGACGTCTTTAGCTGTAGCTTTGGATTATATTGAATTGCAAGAAGTCAACGCTTGGTTTGATATTGTCCTGGTTTGATACTGAATTGCAAAAAGTCAACGCTTGGTTTGATATTGGCCACCTCTGAGATCGATCTGTGTTTATACATAGTTCGACCTCAAAACCTTGAAAGAACCCTAGGTGGATTCCTTGGGTTAGTTCGAGTCAAGTGAGTCTTTCTAAAAGACGTCACTTGCTTATCGTGTCTGAGTCAAGCTAATCTACCTAGATCGACGACTGAGTCAAGGTAGATAACACTTGCCGAAGGCCAAGGTTCGATCGATCGTCAGCCACAACGATCTCTCGAAGCCATCTCAACATCGACTTCCTCAACATCCACCCCAAGAGAACGTTTTCAGCCTCATATATTCGATCATGCAGATTCGTCTGCCATCATTTGGTATCAGAGCTAAACGAGGTAAAACGTTCTAGTTTCGTATTCCCTTTGCTTGAAGTTTACTCACTCGGCCCAGTGACGATCGGCCTGACTCCCCTCGATCGCGATCTTAGGCGCCTTCGGCCTATTCTTCCCACCGTCTTCGTTTGGACGTTGAAAGAATAAGCGATATCATCGACGGCTAGATCGACGCCGTGTTTCTCCACCACGTCGTCTAAAGTACCAAAAATCCTCCAAACGCTTGGCAGGAGCTGCCCCACTGCAACCCCCAAAGCGAGCATGAACGCCTTGACCAACGGCGAGAAAGGAAAGCGATGGCCAGTAAGAAAAGGATACTCATACACCGCAATCCATCCAGGCCGATGCGCATCAGCAAATACCCCGGGAGGAGGTATCCCGATCTCCACCTCAGGACAAAGATTTTCCAGAGACCGTAACCTTTCAACGTCACGTACCTCTGTTAATTTACAGTCGGAGCCCTTCAAGATAAACTTGGGAACGTAGAAGGAGGCCATCTGGAAGTAATAAGAAGAAGTTTGGAAGAAGGTACGAAGAGAAAGAATGAGCAAGAAAGTTCGGATCAAAGTAAAGAGGAAGCAAGAAGACGATAGTGAGTAATCAGATGGGAGCAGAAAAGTAAATGAGATTGGATATTCACCCATTATATAGCCAGAGAAGGTCGCGAGAATCAAGGAGTATTCAACGGCATTATAGCCATTGGGAAAACTAGCCGTTGTGTTTCGACGTTCCCGGCACAGGAAACAAAGCTTCTCCCCCGGCACGTGTTAAGAATTGAAGAAAAATCCTGATCGAAGCTTAACGACGATGTCGAGAATTTTGATGACGTTATCATCAACGCGTTCCAGTAATTTTGAAGACGTATTCTACAAAGAAAGAAGGCGTCTCCCAACTCTTCTTAATATTAAGTCCTGTAAGACGCCTTAGGGGTATTGTTTGTGCCTAAAAATACGACGACTATGGAACGCATGAAAGCTACGCGTAGAAGGATAGAGGCGACGCGACGTATGAAACGGAAGATGGCGTCGACATGACGTTATAAAGAAGAACGTGTCGTTAAGCTATGGAAATTAGGTCAGCCGCCACTTAGTTACCTTGTTCTATATTATATTCGTGTAAATGGTAAAGGATAAGATGAAAGAATTTCTTTTACCATATTTATTATATCGTTAGAAGGAAAAGGAAAAGATATTATTTCCTTAGTAAGATCCTAGGGTTAACCTATATAAAGGTTAACGCCAGCCTTTTGTAGGGATATCGTACTACGCCGTAATATCAATACCACAAGAAAGTTCAAGTTTCAACCTTATTCTCTCGTCTTGTTCTCTTAGTGTTAATATTATACCGTTCTCTTTGATCTTTGCCCTACAATTTCTTAGTTATCATCTCGTTGATAATTTCGCTACAAACAGACGTCAACATAAGGAGTCAAAGGAATGTAGCGGCAAGAGCCACGTCAAGAGAAGTGACATCTTTCAGGTCGTCTTTGAAACCCATGGCTGTATGGGTGAGCTCTAAAGGGCCCCATTCCGAAGACTTACTATACTGGGAAACCTTACTAAGTTTGGAGGCCGCTGATAAAGAATTTCCCGAAAGACGAGGACTTCCACGGCGACGACGACGGGGCCGAGTTAGGGCAAAGTGGCATGGACGTCTCGAGCGTCCATTTGAGAAGAAATTTTGTCAGAATATACTTCTTGGGCCCATCTTGGCCGCGTCCAAAGTTGAAGCCCAACAGAGGCCCAATGACCAAGATATGGCTGATGCAAGGACCGAATTTGTTTCTGTTCGTTTGGGAAAACGGAAGATCGGATTAAGCTCTCCTTTGGATATGTTTCAGTACTTGGGCTTATCTTCATCGTGTCCAAATTTGAGGCCCATTCGAGATTGGACGATGCCACCATGATTAGAACAAGTTTCAAGATTTTAAGGCTTTTCTAGGGTTTCCTTCCTTGGGAATCAAACATTTCAGGAAGGCTATTTAATGTGTTTTTTTCTAGGGTATTAGGCAGATTAGACAAATTGAGAATTGAGATTACGTTTTTAGTTTTGACGTTGTTTTGACGTCTTTAGCTGTAGCTTTGGATTATATTGAATTGCAAGAAGTCAACGCTTGATTTGATATTGTCCTGGTTTGATATTGAATTGCAAGAAGTCAACGCTTGGTTTGATATTGGCCACCTCTGAGATCGATCTGTGTTTATACATAGTTCGACCTCAAAACCTTGAAAGAACCCTAGGTGGATTCCTTGGGTTAGTTCGAGTCAAGTGAGTCTTTCTAAAAGACGTCACTTGCTTATCGTGTCCGAGTCAAGCTAATCTACCTAGATCGATGACTGAGTCAAGGTAGATAAAACTTGCTGAAGGCCAAGGTTCGATCGATCGTCTGCCACAACGATCTCTCGAAGCCATCTCAACATCGACTTCCTCAACATCCACTCCAAGAGAACGTTTTCAGCCTCATATATTTGATCCTGCAGATTCGTCTGCCATCAGTAAGTCACACAATAATTAACAAAATGCAGCAATAATTTAGCCAACCAATTGACAAAAATAGAGTGCAAGAATATACGTGAAAGTAAGCACTACAATGACTAAATGCAACCTAGAAATGGTGAGATTAAGGAGACGGTAAATGAATCAATCAACGGTAGGGATACGATTATCTTATTTTGGCTGTGCGCACCCTACGTCTCTCAATGCCAATTTTTTTAAAGGCTTTTTCCACTCAAAATTCAACGCACTAATACCTTAAAAAAGAACAACTGCAGTTGCGTCGTTAGGAAAAACGGATTGCCAAAATTTAATTCGGCTTTGTCCTAGGCGTCCCAACTAATCAGCTGTCAACTATTGGTGAGCGGATAACTCACGGCAAACCAAATAGACAGATGTGCAAAATTAAAGCGCGCGATAAAAATTACAAAGATAATAGAACCCAAACCTTATAACTCGGACCTGAGAAACGGAATAAATATGTGTGCTCTGGAGCCTATAACCCGGACTTATGATGGAATGCAATAAAAATTTGGTTTGTGAGTTTATAACCCGGGTCTGAAGGAACCCGGATAATTGACCGGGTATTTTTTTCCAGCAACTTATGCTCTAGGGTTACTGTCGCCGCCAAAAAAAAAAAAAATTGCTGAATTTTCGTGGCTGCTGTATGCTTCACCTCAACAACAACTTCCAACACTTAATCAAAGCATGTAATTTCCTCTCTAGATTGATTCAAGAGTGAATAGAATGGAGATTCAAGAAGATGTAAACTTTTTGGCACAATTTAGTTAAAGTTTATGCAAACTTAAACCTACATGCAAGCTAGTCTAGAATCAACAACAAATCAACCAAATTATCAACTAACCTTTGCAATTAGAGTGTGAAGGGACAAGAATTGAACAAGAAAACAATTTTTTTTGTTGTAGATCTAAGACGGCTGAAGAGCAACAACCCTAGGGCTACGTTTTTTTATGAAATAATGCAAGGAAAACTCTTTTTTTTGGCTCCCAACGAAGAACAAGTTCCAAGTTAGGGTTTTATAGATTAAATTGGATGCGAAAACAATATAGTTGTGATTATCAAGGAAGCGAAACGACTTACAGATTCGTAGCCTCTGATGCCAGTTGATGTGACCTTGTCTGCAAAGAGTCACAACATCTTGATGGAGGATCGAATTGAACCTGTAGTGAGGCGTTCTTCCTTGTAATTAATGAACTAAAGATGCGGAATTTGGTGGTGATTGTGAATGTGGGATTGATGAAGATGAAGCGGAATGCAATCTTAAGGAGCAAGCTCGACAGAATATCACCTGAATGAAGTTGATGTTGAATCAAGGAGCAAGCTCTACAAGATTCAAGATGACGTCTGTTTCAGAGAGAAGGAGTTTTGCCTCAACTAATTCTGAATAATAAATAACATGAAGTACATAAAGTTGTTTATATATGAGAGCTTTAGGAAAAGCTCTCATGCTAGAAATATAAAGATTGGGCCGGCCCTCTCTATGCAAAGAAGAGAGCCCAACCAAAATAGAATGCAATAATATAAAATAGTTGTAAATGTAAGGAAATATAATAAGTCTATGAAAAATATAATAAACTAGAAATAATGATAACTAGATGATAGAAATCAATATAACTAGTCTATATACCAACTGTAGAGAGACAAACAATGGATGTTGCCTCTGAAGTGATATGGCCTTGACCTGCTACGAGTCTGGTCACTAATGATTGAGTTGCTGCTTGAATAGCCTTCGCTCTGATTGAGTTGCTGCTTGAATAGCCTTCGCTCTGGAGCGCGTAATAGGACCAGTATGTCTGACACTCATAGCCTCTTCCTCCTCTATAGCTGTGATATCCCGTTAATATAAAATACTTTATAATTCTAATATGTGGTAAATATAGATTTTGAATCGTAAATTTCCTTTGATTGACCGGGTGTTGGAAATTCGGGTGGAAGTTTCGGGAAGATTAGTTGGTTCATGTCGACATTATATAAATTTCGTTGGCTTTACGAGTGATGATTTCTACCTAGTTAAGTAATTGACTATCACCATATATATTTATATATATATATATAAATCATTTTGGGTATTATAGAGACAACCCATTTTTTTTCTACTTCTTTTCCTTTCTCTTTCCTCCTTTCTCCTCCTCCTTCCCGTTTTTTTTTGGCTGTGCGTTTCCTCTTCTTCTAGCCTCAGCCAGCTGCTGCCACTCCTTCAAATCAGCAGCCCCTCCACCCAAATTAAACCCCTTAGCCACCGAACTCAGCCCAGCCATCCTCGGAATGAGCCGTCCTCGCCAAATAGCCATCGTACGGACTGGTTTGGTGTGGTGTGTTGCACAGCTGCGTGTTGGGTTGTGAAGTCCGATCATCACCACCTCGGAACGACGCCGTCGAGCCTCCCTAGCAGCCTATTACTCCATTTGTGAGTCTTGATTCAATCCTTAAAGCTTTCTTTGATTTCTTCTAAAATCTTGAAACCCTAGGTTTCAATTTGGGGGTTTTGTTTTTATGTGAAGCTTAATTAGTAATTGGTTGGTTAAATAATTATTTAGGAAACCTTGATTGGATCTAGAAAGGGCTAATTGGCAATAAGTCATTTGGAATCGACTCATTGAAAGGCTCGGACTCGATCGTCGACTCTAAGGCAAGTGTTTGTGGATGCTTAAGTGTTTTGATGAAAGGTTAAGGAATTTAGGAATATTCCATGAAGTATATGTGTTTATTAATTTAAGTTATCTATCTTATAAATCATATACCTATCTAGATGTAAAGAGGTTTAGGCATATATATGTACTTTGAAGTTTAGGGCTTGTTTACTAGTTGATAGCTAAGGCTATGATTAGTTATGAGCTAAAGATATAGAATCATGTTTGGTTGTGCTATGGCTAGCCATATGTGTTTGGGTGTCCATTTTATTGTGGGCCCTGACTTCCACAAGTGGTGGATAGTCCGTTGGGCGTCCATAGCTATTGTGGGCCTTGACTTCCATTTGAGGTGGATAGTCCGTATGTTACTCTTATGGCCAAGTTTGGGATGATTTCCATATTATCATGGTTGCCCATGTTATGGGAGACTCCCACATAGGTGGGTAGTCCGCTCGATATCGGGACGCCGAAAATTCTTACTTATGATGTGTGTTATTATTAATGATTTTTCGTGTAAAGGTTGTAATTACATGAGAAGATTGAGATGCTTGTTTATTCGTTTACTCGTATGTGTATTTGAATATTATATATATAGATATATATATATATGTTGAGGAATGCATCACTTGTGCATGTTTCTACTTTTCTTATCTTGATTCTTGCACATATTACATTATCTATACACTTGCTAGTCTGGTTGGAGACTAACCCCCATTTCGGTGGGGGCTGATTGTGTTTTTGCATGATCAGGTTCTGGCGCAGTAGTGGAGCATGGGAGTGGTCAAGCAACGTGACGGTTACTAGGATGGGTTTCCTTGAGTTTGGTCTCTTAGGAATCATTTTGTAAACTCTTAGCCTTCTTATATTAGAAGCCTTACATGTATTGTATCTAGCTACTCCAAATTGGGTTTAGAACCTTCTAAATGTTGGTTTGTCGTCAAACTTGTATGATGGTTAGTTTTCTCCGCTTGGTATGATGTTGTAAGTTATGTTCTGCTTATATATCCCTTATGTATATTTAAGTTATGTTAGTTCATTCCTTCCTTTGTCTGTGGAGATTCTTGGAGAATCTCTGGCACTGTAACACCTCGTGTTTCGGGCTGTTACAATAGCTGTCATGGGAGACAAGGTCACATCACTAGCCCGGAGTACTCACGTTCTGCTGGCTTCCCTTGTCGAGATCCAGGTATTCATGAGCCTGATCCAAAACAATGTTTGTTGTCATGAACGAACAAATCAAAGTTGAAGACCCGTGCGTTTCGCCAGCGCCACAACCACCGAACACCATACGCAAAAATCGAAGGCAAAAAAATATTGGGGTGAGAGAGGCTCGAACTCTCGACCTCAGGATTACTCAGAAAGCTATGAGACCTACGCGCTAGCCAACTGCGCCACCACCCCTTTGATGTCTCATAATCAATTATACTGATAATCAATCTTTTTTCCAAACCCAAGAAGATTTCTCCTGCTTCCATGCGAATTCGAGCTTCTGCCGAGCCGGTCAAGAACGTCTTCATTCTTCAGCCAGTCTCCAAACTAAACACCAATCACCATTTCTTCCTCCATCTCCATCTCTTCATAAATTTTCCCCATTTTCCTGTTTCCACGGATCTCTCCCTTTCCGATTCAGCTCTCCATTTCCGGGCGCTTAAATATCGGTATACATTTCTCATCCTTTCCTTATAACTGCAATACTCTTACATTAATTGCTTGCCTTTTAATTCCAGATGCATTTCCATCTTTCCTAGCCTCTCTAATTTCTTCCATCCTTGAATTTTGAATTGAATGGCACTTGAGATTTACTCGTTAGGGTTTTTTCCCGCATTTCGATGATTGCTTTGGCGACATTTTTTGGTAAAAAAACCGACATTTTGAAACCGGACTTTTGTGATTTGGATGGTGAATCTTAGTTAGATTCTGAGCTGACGGATTTTTGTGCATTGAGGACTAGCCGATCTACTTGTCTGACCTTCCATGTGACATTTTATCCTCTTTCTACTTGTAGTGGGTGGGGGACCCAAGCTCTGTCCCTATGCTGCCTTTTGATCTTTATTAGGAGTTAGCAAAGATCCAGTTGGTGTGGAGAACAATTTTTTCGTGACCGCCGTATGTTAGTATAAACCTGATTCTTGTAACGGTGTCATTGTGCTTTGTTTTTCAGTTGTTCATATGTCAAAGGAACAAATGTTTTATGTCTGTTATTGTTGTCTAGTTAAGCAGCTTATCCAACTGTATAATGCATTTAGCTGTTAGTGCCATGAGTGTTGGTTAGAACTTTGTTCTTAATAATTGAACTAAGTTGAACAGGTTTCTTAGACAGCATGCAGGTAGTGTGTGTGAGAATTTTTTTCCACTTGAATGATGGTGAATCTCTTTTCTGTCTGTCTAATTTCTGATACATTAACCATATTGATAACTTTTTAACATTAAGTTTGCCTTCTTTTACTATGTTGACTTGGTCTATGACTACTCCTTCCTTCATCAACCACTTCAGTTCTATTGAACCGTCATGATCCAACCAAGATAATACTTTAAATTGAATAAGCTACCTTAGAGTCAATGGATGATATCAGGTATTACAGCTACTGAGTTTCTGGCTCATTGGCTTACCTGCATTTTCATCCAAATTATGCGTTTGTTCTAAGAAACCAGTACGATTTCCTTTATTGTAGAGGGGGAGGAAAAGTTCATCTTTGGTAAGATTTCCTTTTAGCAATGTCAATATGATGTATGTCTGAACTTTTCATGATCAACTTGTTTGGAGACTCGGTAAGAGGAATGAGGATTATGCCTTCTTAAGTAAATGAATCATTTTCTTGGTGAGGTACTTTTTCGATGGGATTGAAGATGCAAATTTATGTTATTGATAGACAAGTGAATGAGTAGTCAGATGCTACCTCTTCATATTGCACAAGAGTTTAGAACTTTAGAGATTATCAGCTCAATAGGTATTTTGCACATAATTGCTTGCATTCGCTCCTTAATTGTAACCTTATACTGTAATCTTTTTATTCATGTCATGCATTTTACCATGTTTTAGTAGTTATCTATATCACATTCTGAAAATGTGTGGAATGGGAATTTGAGAAGAGGTTTTTCTTCGTGGATACATCAGGGTGAATTTCACAGTGGTATGAAACACAGAGGTCTACCAATTTCTCCGGTACTATGGGTATAATGTATTTTATATCATTTATTTGTCACTGATGTGGCAAGGGACTATTAGTGAGTAGGCTTGTATATATAGTGTCACCTGCTTCCTTTGACAGGTGTGAAGTCTAATACAAAACAGAATTCTCTAAACAGTCCTTTCTCTCTCTCTCTTTCCTTATTTTCTCTGGTTTCCATGGTTGGTTTTGTGCCTACAGGGATGATTCTCAGATGAGATCAAGAGTCTTGATATGGTATCAGAGCGCAGTATAGAGCGTTCCTGTTTGTCACCTGAGATAAATTAGATTCTCTATGCTTGTGTATTAAGAAAAGCTTCTCTTTACCCTGAAGATCTCTCTATCCTTCGATAATTTTAAACAATATTATCTGTCCTATTTGTGTCACTCAAACACCTTTTTGATTGAATGCATCCACTGGAAAGCCTGTTCTAACATCTTTGAGCTTTATGGCAGGAGATTGAACTGATGAAACAAGAATCTTTCTGAGGCTTGGACTGCTTGATGAATTCTTCCTATTTTAAATTAAACGCACGAGAAATCCTGTGAGTTCATAACATAGTCTCCCTGCACGGTAGAAACAGATGAAGCATAATGCTATAACTGTAGATTGGGTTAATTTTGTTTGAAGTACTGAAAATGGAAAAACAACATAACATGGACTCATCATCAGCGGAGAAGGACCATACAGTAATGGAATCCTACAATCAAATGCAACAAACCAAAAGCCTTGAAGATATTATGTATCAAAGAATGAAGAACAGAGAGCGCCAGCGCAGGTACAGGGAACGTAAACGTCTTCTAGCAGACATGAACAATAAGTCTGTAAATATGAATGAACCAACTCCTTCCCCATTGTCACTGCCGCCACCTCCATCTTCTGCAATTGTACCTTATCAATGTGAGACTCGTATTCGCCGCACTAGAGACTGGAAAAAGGATGCTAGACGAGCCCACAAAGCCAAACAAGAAACTTCCGACTCTTTCACACAACATAATCAGGTATCAAGTTTGAAGTCATCAAACCCTTCAGCTTTGGAGAACGGAAATGAAAAATCAAAAGTTAAGTCCATCCGAAGAGATTGGAAAGCAGAAGCAAGAAACAAGAAGGGAGAAACCAAATGATGCTTAATTTTACTAGCAAAGAAGAAACTTGTAGTGATAATAGAGTAGGGTATAATATTGTGGTAAGTAAAACTTATTTCCTGCAGTCATGTCTTTTTTTCTTATATTTCTAATGTGATGTTGATCATTTTAGCTGTTTTTCAGATCGTAGGAAGAGTATAACAAAGTTGTTATTTGTCCAATCTGCGTGGTGTGTATCCTTCACGGAAAGCTGCTCGAGTTTTGGTACATTCTCATCTATGAGCACTTGTTCGTGTTAAACTATGTTATTTTATTGAACACTCTTATAATCTGAGTAGGCAGCTCTATTGTACATCCTCCATGTTCTTGCTTGTTATCTGTTGCTGGTTTTCTTGAATTTTAGTTTGCTGGATTTGTATTACTAATTCCAGGAAAATCAAATAACTTACACTGCTATTTAGCTCTCTCCAGTTTTGTACCTGTCATGTAATGTCTTTTGAGCGTTTTCATGTTAAAGCTGAACAAGAAAATTGTCATTTTTCAATATTTATGTTGCACAAGGAGGGAAAATCCAAATCAGAGACAACCCAAGCAGGTAATTTTCTACAAAATCAAAAATGAATTGGTGCTATCTTCCTTGTTGATGGTGTCTTGGGTTTATCTCGATTGATTTTCTTCAAATCCTTGGCATGTTCATACAAGTTTTCAAAGCTCCAATCCCTTCTCAAACCGCCGCTCCTCACGAGTTGTGGCTCGATCCCGACCTCCTCCTTGTATCTAATCTCGCCTGTACTCCCAACCCTACGGTGGCGTTTTTCCGTCTCCTCCTTAAAATAAATCTCCCCCGTACTCCCGACCTTCCTATGATGCTTTCCCACGTCCGTGTTCTCCGTCCTTTGGTTCGTCGACCTCGTCTTTTTAACAGTCGGAGGACCGAGGTTTCCAGAAACGCTTCTTTCGACAATCACTCGGCACACACCACAAAACCCTTTGTCGCTATTTACCATCCGCATTGTGGCCTCGGAATCCATCCTCTCGAGCATGCGTCTATCGCCTGATTTGACCTCCATCGTTTACACGTACGAACAAACGGGTGGATGGATGAATAGATGGATAGACAGACCGACATGGGCAGGTCAGGTTTCTCGATAATGTTCGAGAAACCTTTGAAGATACAAAGGGTGAGGAGAGTTAGGGAGGAGCAAAGGGGATTGAGAGATTATTGAATCGGGTTAAATATATTATTTGTGTTTGTTTTTAGGAAGAGGGGTTTGTGGGTGAGATGAAATTGCAGCATTAGAGGGTGTAATTTAGTAAAAAGTGAATGTTAAGAAATGGGTTTTGGAGGTTGGGAAAGCTTGTGTATGCAAAGGTCGTCCGCAAAAGGAGGAGTTACTTGGACATGCTATATTCAAGTGTTCTTAGAATATCTATGTTTTTGTAACTTTTTAGTCGCAAAGATCAAAACTTTGTACCAATTTGATAAAGGAAAAGGAATCAATATGGTTTTGGGGGTTTCACTTACTGCATAAATAAATCCATCTTGGATAATGATCTTAAATGCCAATCTATATCTGTTTTGTTAGATCACATTAGACTCTTTTATGTGATGAATGTTTCTACTGTCATTACTCTGGGCTGTCAAATAGTAAGACTATTACTCTCTCTTCGTCCCATATTGTTCTTCCCATTTTGAGTAGTGTACACTATTTACTGTTGAAGAGAATCTTCTCGTTTTATCTTGATATATAAGAAAATATATAGTCATGTGGGGTCTTGTTTGATTCGTATTAACGCGTACTTTAATAATATCAAATTTTAATTATTTGTATTAACATACAACTAGAGATATTAAGGATACAAAACATATCTCGGCAAATGTGTCATGAAAAAATGGGAAGAACATTATGGGACTAAGGGAGTAGTTGCTTTGTACCTTTTTGGAAGGATTAGATGTTATAATCTGGCTATGACCTATGATGTAAGTTGGAACTTCTGTAATCTTTGGCTTATTAGTAATATAAGTATGAAGTCTAGTTGTATGTCAACTTATGAAAGTTTGCTGTTTCAATTTGATATTCTGATTACTGGTTTTTTAATTTTCATAAATTATTTACTGCTCCAAACTATTGATTGGAATTATGAGAAACACTTGAGAATCTTTAGTATATATCTCTTTCAAATTCATGCTATTCTTACAATACCCTATATTGATCAAATCTTATCCTCTAAAAAGTATTCCCCTATGCATCAGTATCAATATATAAACCTAAGGGCTGATGTCATCTTTTTAGGGTTTTTATTTACTATTTTTAGTTTCTTTTTCTTTAATCACCAAATCTTATATAAGATTAATCCATCACAAAAGAGTAGGATGATAGCTAACAATTTAATTATTACTTTTCTTTATGATAATGCTTTTAATCGTCTCTACAATAGTATAAAAAACACTATCTATACCCTTCAAAATCAGCATAATACTTCTAGGCAATGGCTATATGCACGCGAATCGATGCATATATGCACGCGATTCTGTGCGCGCAACTTATGCGCACGCATCTGTGCGCAGTTCTTATGCGCATACGTGTTTTACGGGGTATTACGGGTACTTTTCGTAAATTTTCAGAGTCTGTAACACTTTGTGCGCCTAACTACTGCGCACAGGTTGAGAATCTGTGCGCCGTGTTTCTGCGCACTGTTCAAACATAGTAGCCGTTGAAATTTTTGAAAAAAGTAGCCGTTAAATGTAAAATTGTGCGCTTAGGTTCTGCGCACAGGTGCTTTAGGGTTTGGGTTTGTGCGCGGATGGTTAGCGCACGGGTCTTTACAGTTTCATTTGGACCACAACGGTCATAAATGTGCCTATATAAAGCCACAATCTCTTCGTTTCCAACAAATTCATTCAACACCTCTTCGTTTTCCAACAAATTCATTCAAAATGTATCGTCGTAATCAAAACTCTCGTATGTTAGAGTTGATTAATCAAAGTTGTGAAGATAGTGATGAAGAACACGATTGGGATAGCGGATCACAAGAAGAGGAAGACGACCCGAACGACGACGAATGGTTGGATGGTTTCTTAGAAGACGAAGAGTTCGGCGACTGGGATCCGAGTGGTGAATTTGTGGTTAGTATAATATGTTATAATTTGAAACATATGGTAGCGTAATTAGTTTCAAATTAGTTTCATATGCTAGAATAATTAGTTTCATATGCTAGAATAATTAGTTTCATATGCTAGCCTAATTAGTTTCATATGATAGCCTAATTAGTTTCATATGATATCCTAATTAGTTTAAAGTAATGATTCGTATTTTGCCTTGTTATTTTGGTAGTAGTGTAATTGTCGCTCTACAATTACGTATAGGGGAAAGATTATTCGGATTATTTTAGAACCGCACAATATTGGGATACTCCGCAAGAATTGTACGAGTGGGCGAGATATAGAGGAAAGGAGTTAGTGATAGCTTTGGTAACGCGTAATTCAAGTCCGTACCAAATAAGTATTGTGTGCGATAGATTTGGAAAACCAAGATCTGGGAGGCCAAAGGTGAACAAAGAGAATCCAGAGTTGCCTGTTCCTAGGCTTAGAAAGTCGAAGTCGAAGAAGTGTGAGTGTAGATTTCAGCTACTAGCAGTGCGAAAGAAAAACATTCCCGGGGTCGCAGGAGAAAAATGGATTTTAGGTGTGATAGAAGGTCGGCATAACCATGTGCTACTTGCTAGTTTTCATGGGAATGCATTCATGGGTCGAATGATGGAGGAGCAAGAGCTTTGTGCTAGGCGGTGGGGAGATGGAACTGGACGCAAGACGCCAAAAGAAATTATCTCTAAATTGAGGGAGAAGTACCCTGGTAATGTTACTTCAAGGAGACAAGTTGCAAACTTTTTGCAGAAGGTGAATTACGAAGATCGCGGAGAGCTAAACGTGACACAGTGGTCGCTTAAGTTTTTGCGAGACCACGACTACGTAGTTCACCCACATAGAGACACGACAAACGGAGAGGTTGCAATATTATTCTTTGCTAACCAAGATTCGTTGCGTTTGTTGAAGAAGTACCCGTACGTGGTAATTATCGATGCGACGTACAAGACAAACAAGTAAGTCTCTACAGTACCTTGGTCGATATTTAGTTCGGATAATGATATATGTTCTGTAGTGATATATGTTAATGTTTCAATAGATATGAAATGCCGCTCGTAGAGATCGTTGGATTCACCAGTACACACAAGACGTTCAACATCGCGTATGCATTCACTAAAGCGGAAAGGATTTATCATTACACATGGATAATGATTCAATTGAAGTCATTATTCATAGATTTGGGAGTGATGCCAACGGCTATAATGACAGATTGCGAAGACGCGCTGATAAAAGGGATAAAGACTGTTTTCGGGAGCGAAGTTCAACATCTGTTGTGTTGGGTGCATATCAAACACAACATTGAGGCACATGCTTCGACCATCCTAAAGAGACAAATTAAAGTGGAAGCCTTTGCAGGACAATGTTGGGGACTATTTTGCTCAGCTACTGAAGAGACCTATGAACTGCGGCTCGAACAGTTGAAGAGATCTTGGAAGAGCGGCCTTGTGGGATACGTCGAGAGAACATGGCTTAATCCTCACAAGACAAGTATAGTGAGGGCTTGGACAGATCATAAGCTTCATTTCCTTACGAGGACTTCAAACAGGTAAATATTGATATTTTTTAGTTAAAGACGATTATATCATAACGGCGTACTTTCTTAACTTACCAACTTAACTGTTTTTTAGAGTTGAAGGGATGCACAAGGTTTTGAAAGATATTATTGGTTCCAGCAGAGGGGGCTTTAACAGAGTGATCGTACGGATCCATCATTCAGTACTCCTTCAGATTGATTCAATTAGGGCGAGCATGAACATGTCTCTCTCCAAACGACCAACTGATTTTGATGATCCAAACATGCATCCGCTTGGAAGGGCTATTTTTTCCCGACTATTCTACAAAGTGTCAGACAGGTGTTTTGATCATTTGTTGGCTACTTATGAGATCATGTTGACGGGGAAATTTCCTGAACAATGCACCGACCATTGGGTGAGGAACTGTCTTGGGTTGCCGTGCGTCCATCAAATTGCACACGCTATCATTTCAAACACACCCCTGATTGAGGATGACATTCACCCGTTCTGGAGGGATTTGCATTGGGATGACACTCCTGAAACAGAAGACGACCCAAATCTGAAGGTCCGAATGAACATTATAGAGTTGCGACTCCATGAAATGTTCACCAAGCTGGAACTTGGAACCTTGAAGAAAAGCACGGCATACCAGCTAGGTGAGTTGTATCAGGACTTGGAGCATCCTGAACTAACTACCTTGAAAGAACCGACAAATGTGAGAAGAAAAGGCAGGCCAAAGGGTGCAAAGAACAAGGATAAGGAGGAGGTTGACAGTGAAAATGACAAGGAGGATGACATAAAACAAGAAGATATGGAGCAGTATGAGATGGAGGAGGCAAAGCAGAAATCAAAAGGAAAGAAGAGTACAGGAGCAAGACGGCCAGGTCGTCCTAAAAAGGAGGAGGATGACAGTGAAAATGACAAGGAGGAATCGAGAGAGAAGAGTTATTTTGAGCACAAACAAGAAGAGCTGAAGAAGTATGAGAAGGAGGAGGCAAAGCAGAAATCAAAAGGAAAGAAGATGGCAAACAATACAGGAGCAAAACGACCAGGTCGTCCTAGAGAGCAAACAACGACATCACTTCCCGTGGTCATTGAGGCCGAGGAGTTGCATTCTCAACCCATGCCCGACCTATCACAGCCTGAAGGATCAAACTACACTGACTTCGATCAGTGCCCTGAAGAACTTGGTGTTCCTCTCATTCATAGGGGGGTTGACTTCGGCATTGACAATTTGGATGATTTTTGGCTTCCATACATCACAGATGTTAGACAGGTACGTTCTGACGGACATTGTGGTTATAGGTCGATGGCCTTACTTCTGGGAAGAAAAGAACAAGAGTACGGAAACATTCGGCGTGAGCTGGTAACGGAGCTGCTTCAGAACCGAGAATTGTACGAGCCTATTCGTCGTCGTCTTCGTCCGGGTACTTGGGAGGATCTTATTCTCCAAGTTAACCATTGCAGAAGCCCTTGTTCAGAACTGTACTGGTTGCACTTTCCACTGATGGGCTTAGTGTTTGCCACCCTATACCAAGTTGGTCTCGTGTTATTGTGTTGGGATGCTCCGACCTTTTGCTTACCGCTAAGGTGTAGAACAGAAAACGCTGATCCTCCACGACAGATTTTCGGCATGGCACACGTAGGCAACCGTGACCACTTCATACCGGTAAAGTAGACAATTGTACTTGATACTTGTGTAATCATAGTTTTTTGTTTAATGTCTTAAGTCGATTGTGTTTATATAGGTGGCGTTGATGGTTGGTTCGCCACTACCGCATACTCCCGGTTCGTGGAAGAAACACGTAGATCCAAACATTCAATGGTGGGAAGAAACATTTGGGGACAATTTGAGGATGTATCGAGAGTACCGCATTTCAAATGGCCGGGCACCAGATCCATTCATGTATAAAGGAGGGACCGAACCCATTCACATATCTGACTGAGTGTGATTGTCATGTAATAATTAGAAGACGCATTGGATCAGATTGCATTAGTAATGCCTTGGTTTTTAATGTTTCGTATTTGTTATTTTGGTAGTAGTGTAATTGTGCTTTATATAACAATGAATGGATCAGATTGCATTGGAATTTCTTAACACGTTCGAGAGACAAAGAAGCGACAATGAAAATACATAATGAAAGTACGTAATGAAAGTACACAATGCTCATAACATTAGATGTCTACGATTTAGGCGTCGTCGGCAGAAGAGGAAGAGCAGTCGGAAGCATAGACGATACTACAAACCATCAACCGCAATTCTTTTTCTTTAATCTTAAACCTTTCCATCAGGACCTTCACTCTATTGTCACTCTTCTTTTTCTTGATGATTAATTTCGTGATAGCACGTAAAGCAGTAGGGGTATGCTCTGGATCAATAAACCTGATTCCGAAGAAACAATTGCATGCATAATGCCTTCGTCCATACTGGTCAGGCATGTCTTCGTCATTGTTAACGTAAACATTACACATTTGGCGACACCTTTTTGTACCAGTACACATTATCTGTGGAGGGTCAGGCTTCACACGTCTTGGGGATGATGATGATGCCATATTCGTAGTTATGTTCTTCGAAATAAGTAAATAATAAAACTTTAGTTATAAACATGAAAGCATATACAAAAAACAAAGCATGTACAAAAATGAACAAAAGAAAAATTTACCGGTTAGTAGGGAAACTTCGATTTTTGCTCTAGTTGAGATGGATGAACTAGTTGAGATGGATGAAGAAATCACCACCTTCAAATCGTTGGTTTTATAGGAATTTATGTATATGGTGCGCGTTGCTTCTGCGCACAAGGAGTTACCGATTCAAAATAACGGTAACTAAAAGTGCGCTATGTAGCTGCGCACAAATTTTTAACGGTAATTTTTTGTGCGCGTTACACCTGCGCACCAAAAGTTACAGATTCAAAAAGTTACAGAATAGGTGCGCTTTACCTTAGCGCATGGCTGAAATTTCTGTGCGTTCTACCACTGCGCACTATACTCTTCATTCTTCGAAATAGTTGCGATATGAAGGGTCTAGTACATGGGTGTTGATTATGTTTTTAAAACTTATACAATTATGTGTTATTAGGCATATAAAGAGTGTATAAGGTATCCCCTTCACAAAAAGTTGATCGAAAATACGCGAAAACGCAAAAACGCCTTATCGGTCCTGATGGCCTGTTAAGGTCGAGAATAGGCGGTTCGATGCCCAAACGACGTCGGAATGCAATGAAACTTGTTTTCAATGCATATTATAGCTATTTAACCTTGTCGGTAAGTTCGAGTCGAAAACTCGAGCTCTTCGAGTAACACCTCCTTTGTAAACCTTCACTAGTCTTTCATTCTTCGAAATAGTCGAAATAGTTGCGATATGAAGGGTCTAGTACATGGGTGTTGATTATGTTTTTAAAACTTATACAATTATGTGTTATTAGGCATATAAAGAGTGTATAAGGTATCCCCTTCACAAAAAGTTGATCGAAAATACGCGAAAACGCAAAAACGCCTTATCGGTCCTGATGGCCTGTTAAGGTCGAGAATAGGCGGTTCGATGCCCAAACGACGTCGGAATGCAATGAAACTTGTTTTCAATGCATATTATAGCTATTTAACCTTGTCGGTAAGTTCGAGTCGAAAACTCGAGCTCTTCGAGTAACACCTCCTTTGTAAACCTTCACTAGTCTTTCATTCTTCGAAATAGTCGAAGTAGTTGCGATATGAAGGGTCTAGTACATGGGTGTTGATTATGTTTCAAAAACTTATACAATTATATGTTATTAGGCATATAAAGAGTGTATAAGGTATCCCCTTCACAAAAAGTTGATCGAAAATACGCGAAAACGCAAAAACGCAAAAACGCCTTATCGGTCCTGATGGCCTGCTAAGGTCGAGAATAGGCGGTTCGATGCCCAAACGACGTCGGAATGCAATGAAACTTGTTTTCAATGCATATTATAGCTATTTAACCTTGTCGGTAAGTTCGAGTCGAAAACTCGAGCTCTTCGAGTAACACCTCCTTTGTAAACCTTTAAAATATGACCGTTGCGTGCGCATAACATCTGCGCACATGATTCTTTGCGCATTAGATCTGCGCACGGTTGAAGACCGTTAAAATATGACCGTTGCGTGCGCATAACATCTGCCCACGAAACGGTCATATTTCAGCAGCAAAATCTGAAGCTATAAAAGGGGGGTTGCACTCACCTCAATTCACCAATCTCACCATCTCTCTCTTAACCTCACCAATCTCACCATTTGTCTCTTAACACTCGCTATGTCGCACAGTTCATCATCAAGCAACGCTGCCCTTTTTTATTGTAAATGTGATCGACTAGCGGTAATGAGGAGTTCAGAATCTCGAAGAAACCTCGCTCGAAGGTTCTGGACATGCGCTGGTACTGGTGGTTACATTTGTGAATTCCGCGAGTGGATCGATCCACCACACCCTTGTTACTCCTTAGCTGCAATAAGAGATCTATTCTCGAAGATAAGTACGTTGGAGGAGGAAAACGCCGATCTTAAGGCGACCCTGGCTTCCAATCGTTAGTTAAGTGGTTGTTTTAATCGTTAGTTCGTTGTTGTAATTGTTAGTTAAGTGGTTGTTGTAATCGTTAGTAAACAAGCATAGCTAGCACTGGACAAAGAGAAGTTGAGGAGGGACAACCTATAAAGATCCCCAACCGATATTGGTTTCGATGTTCGGATTTAGCAAAATGTACGAACTAATAAGAGTTTGGAAACTGGTTATTAGTTGGTACATATTGCCGACTCCGAACATCGAAACCAATCATCGGTTTGGGGATCTTCATAGGTTGGTCTTCCTCACCATCTCTTTGTGTAGTGTTGTTGTTGAAATTTGTATTTCGTTTTCAAATCAATATAGTTTTTCACGTCTTGTTGTTCAGATTTGTATTTGCATTATTGTTCGGAGTCGTTTTGAATATTCAAACAAGCAAAACATAAAATTTAAAACCATCACACAAGAAAAATGCATACATAAAACATCAATCGTACATAAAACATCCATCAAACAAAAACAGACGTCAAGCGTCTAATCCTGAGTCTCCTGAGTATAAGGCGGAGCATCTTCCCGAGGCACATCACCCTGAGTCATATCATCTTGGTGCGCATCCTCCTGAGTGCCGCATCCACTCCCCTGGCCACTCTCATGAACAGAATCTCGGAAAACAGGAGGTGGTGGTGGTGGTGGCATCCGCGATGCACGTGGGGGAGATGGTGCCAAAGGTGCCTGAGGTGCCTCTAAGATTGCAAGCCAACCACAAATCACATCTTCAGTGGCCCAAGGTCGATCCGAGATAGGGGTGTCTAGAAAAGAGTGCATCATGGCTTGAAGGATCTGACAACGCTGCAAACGAAACGTAAATTTAATCGTTAGTTAAGGTCTAAAGCTAAGTTTTGTACAAACTTTATAAAATTTTACATACCGCTAATGCATCGATAGGCACCGGGGTATATCCATAGCGAGGCGGGCGATCATGTCTCTCAAAGGATGGATCGACGACGGGATGTGAGAACTCGTCCAGCCAATCCATATAGTCATCAGACATCTTCCATGCTGGCTCTGCAACCGGCCCATCCAGATCGATCAGAGGCCTCGGCTCTGCGTCCCATGCAAGAAGAAGCTCAGGTGCATAAACGACGTCATACCTCGTGCAACCCATGGGCCGATGAAATGACAACGGCTGAATGGGTGGGTCAGGAACGGGCTGAGCCCGCCCAAACTGCCGCAGGACTCTCCTAGGGTTGTAGGCCTCATGAAATTTCCAGATGCTCAATACGCCCTCAAATCTCGTAGGAGAAACCTCTGGTGAGTTGAAGTCCAAATCTCTCCATGGCTGCCAGTTAACCTGAAACAAATAACAAGCCAAATTAGACACGTATTGCGGTAATGAAATAAAAAATATAAGAAATTAAATCCAAACCTGCTCATATCTCATGTTGTCGAGCATGCAACGGATGGCAACCAAACGCCCAGTATCCGAGCTAAGTGGTGTATACAATCCTACAGCAGCATCTCCATGGGCGAATGCAGGGTTCGTGACAAAGTGATCACGAAAATGTGGAAAGTATGCCCAGATCCAACACTACATATAAACAATTACAGATTATTAGTAAAACTACGTGAATAGTTAAGAGTTATTCACCAAGACGTTAACGACAAGATCTTACCCTCAGAAGAATCCCACATGAACCAATGGTTGCCGTCTCGACTCTAGATGCAGAACCTAAATTGCGATACACTAACGCAAGTATGCCGGCTCCCCATGCAATGTCCCCTGTACGATCATGGTTGAGAACAAGCGCCGCGTACTGGACCTTGACACCCTTTGTCGACCTGTCCACCAAGACAGTCGAGCCCAGAAGCAAAAGGAGATACAAAGTGGCAATGTGACTCTCATTCCTGACTGGCGCATCAAACAAAACTTCCAACCGAGCATTGAGGGCACCGAAATGAATGCCACCTGAGCTATAACATGCCTTCATGTCATCAGCCTCCTGACCCATAGCGTCCGCAAGCGCCGCATAGATCTGGTCATCTGTCATAGGTGAATTGCAGCTACGACCATGTATACGGACTCTGAGGATCTGCATCACGTCATGTAGGCAGATGGTCATCTCAGCAAATGGCATGTGGAAAGTGTTGGTCTCTGGATGCCACCTCTCCACAAAAGCAGAAATCAATGCAGCATCGATCTGAGACGCTATGCCCACTCGGCGCAGCTCTGTCAGCCCAGAACGCTCAGCAAGCCTGAACCATGTACCCTCCTCAGCTGAAATATGATGCTCATAATCATGAACCTGTGGAGATCTGTACATCACCCTCAGGAGCTTCCTAGCCTAAATAAATACAGAAAAAAATTTGCGTCCGGTTAGTAAATATGAAACGTATAACTTATTATAAGCATTCAGATCAATGTTATTGAACATACCGGATCTAACGGAGCCGCCTCAGCCTCGGCCTCATCCCCGTCCCCATCCTCTGGCTCATCCTCTGCCTGAATATCTCCTACTCGTCGTCTCTGCCTGGGACGACGACCACCTCTAACTGGAGCCGCAACCTCCTCACCAACAACCTCCTCAACTGCAGCCCCCTCAGCGACTCCCTCAGCAGCAACTCCCTCACCACCAACTCCCTCAGCAGCAACACCCTCCTGACCTCTCCCTCTCCCTCTCCCTCTACCTCTCCCTCTCCCTCTCCCACCACCTCGGCCTCTGCCTGCTGCACCCTCACCACCACCTCGGCCTCTGCCTCGGCCTACAGCTTCCCCCGCACGGGCACGCTTCCTAACCTGCACCGGGGGCACCAATGGTACATCGGGAGCGGGCCCTGGAAGAGGACCACGCGACCATATCCATCTCGCTATATGCGTCTCATAAGAACACAATAGGTGAGGCGCACGTGGACGACAAATGTCCTGCATCGACTCCCCGAGCCAAGGAAAATATGTCTGTGGGGCATGGTCATCGTCGTCTAAATATCCCGACACTGGCTCTGAAGATGCGACTGGCTCTGCAGATGCGACCGTAGGAGGAGAAGATGTCGACGTTTCTGCATCTGTCACTGCAGGTAAATCCTGCTCTGTATGCTCTGAACTGCGAGGTAAAGCATCCTGAAACAGAGGTGCGTCCTGGATATCATAGTCATCCGTGGTCACCTGCGCCTGTACTGGTGTGGGCTCGATAGGGTCGAACGCAGTAACATATCGACCAGGATAATCTACGTCGTCATGGAAATCTGCTCTCTGTCCATCCATCTCCATGTGCGAACCATCTATCTCCTGCTGCTGCAGCTGTGCCTCCTCGTACTCATTCCCTGGCTCACGGCGCTCAGGTGATCCGGTGCCGAAAAATCGTTCGAGGGCCTCGAACGATAATCGCACACCGGCTGCCACATCATGTCGACGTGGAAGCCGTTCCGCTACTGGTGCGGGCATCGTGTTGCCCGTCTGATCCATGACGGCTTGTATAGTCTACATGTTTTTACATTTTTAGTATGACTAATTCATACTAAAATATTCGGAAATAATTTGCAACTTCGTAATCAAATTCGAGTCTTTATATCTACGAAAACTAAATTTTTTAATAGAAATTGTTAGAAATTTAACAATTAAGTCATAACTATTTATGACTGTTAAGTTTCTAATATTTAATTCATAATTACTAAAAAATAAACATCTCAACTAATACGAAATAATAATCACTACTATTACTAAAAAATTACAATTAATACGAATTCATAATAATTCGATTAGGCATTCGATTAATGCATAATAATCTGAAACTTAATCGTAATTATAAAAAAATACGATTAATAAGAATTCTAATATTTAATTCATACAAAACTGAAATTTAATCGTAATTATGAAAAATTACGATTAAATTACAATTAATACGAATTCTAATATTTAATTCATAAAAAACTGAAATTTATTCGTAATTATTACAAAAAACAATTACGAATAAATTTCCACAATTAAATACGATAAATATTTGAAAAAAGCGGGCTTAGAAATTTTATACCGAATAAAGATCGTGCGGTGTCTCCGGAACCCGAGTCGCCGGAATAGTCGCCGGAATAGTCGCCGGAATAGTTGCGGCGAGGGTTTAATAGAATGTGTGCGCAGTGCTTCTGCGCACTAATTCTGTGCGCAAAAGTTCAGCGCACACATTCGGGAATCCGAAACGTCGTGCGCTGAACTTTTGCGCATTATATATTATGTGCGCTGTTTTAATGCGCACACATTTGACAGACATCGTCAGAATTTTCACAATTATCCCGAAAATACCCTTGTGCGCAAGAAAACTGCGCACCAACCTATGCGCATAACATCTGCGCACCAAATCGCGTGCATATAGAGAAAAAGTCGCGTGCATATAGGCGTTTCGTACTTCTATGAATTACCGAATTATCTCCTTTATGTTAACCCCAAAAAGATACGCACTTACAATTACAAAACATAGTTTTGATTATATACTAGAATATTTACATCAAAGAGTTAACAATATATTCTCTCTATTTTTATTAATATTATATGAATATAGGATATTGGAATTGTAGGGGGGTCCGGAGGCCCCATTTCTGGACTGAAATCTCTTATATCAGAAAAAATCATTCTTTAGATTTTATTTGCCTAGCTGAAACTAAACACAATGAACCACCTAGTAATCAATTTCTTGCTAACATCGGTTTTAAAAGAGTCATTATTTCTCTTGCAGATGGAGCTAAAGGGGGAATCTGGCTGTTGTGTACTAATTTCACAAAGGCTAATTACCTTAAATTAGTATATAATAATAATAATAATAATATAATTGTGATTGCTTATGATGAGCCCTCTATTAAATTCATAATGATATTTATTTATGCTCCTAGTAGAGATAATCAAAAACAAGAATATTGGAATTTTATTTCAGAAATTATCAATTCACATGCGGAACCTGTTATTATAATGAGAGATTTCAATGATATTTTAACACCACAAGATAAGATAGGTGGCATCCCAGTCACAGCTTCTAGACTTGCAAGACTAAATACATTTGACTCTACACATGGTTTGGTTGATCTAGGTGTCCAAGGCATACCCTACACTTGGAAAAGATATAATAATAACACAAATGAAAGTATCTTAGAAAGACTTGATAGAGTATTAATACAACCAAATATCATCAACTATTTCAATCATATAAATTTACAACATCTTCCTTTCACAACGTCACATCATTGTTGTATCACATTACAACTTAGTGAAAAAATATACACCAAAAATTATCCTTTAGATTTGATAATAACTGGGCGAATAATGATAGTTATAAAAAATTAGTAGAAAGAATATGGTCATATCACTATAATGGGTCTCATAGTTTTAATTACTCTTTATGAAGCAAAAGCAACTAAAAATAGAAACAAAAAAATGGCTTAAAACACACGATAATAATATTCTCCAACAATTAAAAACAACAGAAGAAAGATTAAAGAAAATAGAAAATGAATGTTTTCAAAACAGAAATATAATTATGATGGAACACTATATAATAGATTAACAACAAAATTTAATAAACTTTTAGAATTTCAAAATTCATATTGGAAACAACGAGCAAAAATTAAACATTTCAAAGATTCAGATAAAAATACTAAATATTTCCAAACTACTCCCAAAATAAGGACTTTTAAACAAAAAATATTTTGTTATGAATCATTACAAGGTATAAAATATTATAACCAAGAAGAGATGAAAAATCAACTAACCAAAGACTTACAAATAAGATATCAACCCTTACGTACAATTGAATTAAAGGATCGAGATTTTAAAATCATTCCGAAACTTATAACTGAAAGAGATAATATAGAGTTACTTAGACCCCCAAATTATACAGAAATTAAAAATGTAGTATTTCAACTCCCACATAATAAAACTCCAGGTCCAGATGGTTACAATGCAGAGTTTTACCAATCTTTCTGGAAAAATGTGGGACTATCAGTTGTTAGTTCAGTCAAATCATTTTTTCATTCGGGTATTATGCTATCAGATTTCTCTTAGTTCAGTCAAAGGTATAGAATGGAACTTGGGAAACGGAAAGCAAATCAAATTTTGGACTGATAAGTGGATTAATGGCAAAAACTTGGCACATCTCATAGATCTTAACAATGTAAATAAACATGAAACTGTTTCAGAGTACATTACGACTGATAAAAAATGGAATATCATAAAACTAAGAGAAATACTACCTTCTCATGTTATCTCACGAATAACTAACATCTATATTCCAGAAAATAATACAGAAGATAAAATTATTTGGAATCTAACATCAGATGGAAATTTTAGTACATCCTCTGCTAGAAAATTATACTCAAACGAAATACCATCAAATAATGAGGAATTATATAATTGGTTATGGAATCTTAATATTCCACCAAAATTTTCTATGGAAAGCAATTTCGGATAATCTTCCCACTACGAAAAGATTAAATAGATATTACAACAGAGTTCCTCCATACTGTTCACTTTGTAATCACCCATTGGAAACAAGGGACCATCTATTTTTTGAATGCTCATATATTAAATTACTACTACAGAAATATGAGAGAATTACAGGACTAAACTTCAATATTAACATGCAAAGAACTTTTGAGGAAACTCTCACCCATACTATTCAAATATGCAAGAATGATAAGAACAAAATAGAAGTTCTCTTATTCCTTTGGTATCAAATTTGGCTACATAGAAATGCTATTATGTTTAGAAATGAAGTTATTCACAAGGATGGTATAGCTCAATGTGCGTACACACATTTCAAACAATGGGATAATGCATGCACAATCTCAAAAGGACACATTTCAAACAATGGGATAATGCATGCACAATCTCAAAAGGACCTAAAGCAAAAACACAAAGAAATAGAAGTAAGAAACAAAATAAAAATTGAATCAATCCTCCCAAAGATTGGATAAAAATTAATTTTGACGGATCCTACAAAGAGAATGATTATTCTGTGGCAACATGTATTGCACGAGATAGTAAAGGACATGTTCTAGACATTTACAGTAAACAGTGCCAAGCCACGTCAGCTTTGCATACAGAAGATGTAGCTTTTCTCATGACAACAAAATTAGCAATAAAATTAGGAGAAAGGAATATTATTATTGAAGGTGATAGTTTAACTCTTATTAACTCAGCAAACCGCATTTGGAAAATACCCTGGGAAATAAAAAACATTATTATTGATGCACTTATAAATTTAAATGCCATAACTAAAGTCCGCTTGATTCATTGTTTTCGTGAAGTAAATTGGACATCAGATTTTCTGGCTTGTCCTGACATCAATCCCCATTTTATTAAAGCAATATTGAATTGCAATCCTGACTCTAGTCTGTATATCGAATACCTAAATGGTATTAGGCCACATCTTTTGGCTTCCTCAATATATCCTATGTATCGACCGTTTTTTAGGATCATCGTTGAGGATGGTCAGGGGTAGTCATCCTTCTTTGGATGAGACCCCGTCTCTTGCCTGTTAACAAAAAAAAAAAAAAAAAAAAAAATTGTACCAATTCACAGCATAAAGTTCCATATCTAATATGGATATAGATATCACTCGTATTTATATATATATGAGTGTTATATATAACTTTGTTATCGATATCCCTCTAATATTTATTGTTTGATATTGAATATAAGAAAAATATATTTGATGAACATTCGTTGATAAAATTAAAAACATTTAAATATTAAAAAACATTTATTGAAAAATAAAGAAAATTAATGCAAAAGAATATTCATCGGTCATTTTTATAAACATTTGAATATATTTCGATGAATATCATATCATCCTAAAATTTATTCTAATTCTCACCGTCAAAACTAGTGGTGTGTAGCTGTACAGCACCGACTCCACCGAGAGTACCATAATTTCTACTCGTAGAACAAAGACACTAGAGAATAAACTATTTATCCATCAATTCTGAGTCGAGCAAAGAGTGTTATTATTGGGTGCGAGTGGATACAAATAGTGTTATTTTAATGTCGGTTACAAATGAGTATATTAGAGATAGCATACAAATGAGTATATTAGAGACCGACAATGACTATATGCACGCGAATCGAGGCATATATGCACGCGATTCTGTGCGCGTAACTTGCGCACGCATCTGTGCGCAGTTTTTATGCGCATACATGTTTTACGGGGTATTACGGGTACTTTTCGTAAATTTTCAGAGTCTGTAACAACTTGTACACCTAACTACTGCGCACAGGTTGAGAATATGTGTGTCGTGTTTCTGCGCACTGTTCAAACATAGTAGCCGTTGAAATTTTTGAAAAAAGTAGTCGTTAAATGTAAAACTGTGCGCTTAGGTTCTGCGCACAGGTGCTTTAGGGTTTGGGTTTGTGCGCGGATGGTTAGCGCACGGGTCTTTACAGTTTAGGATCCATCCATTTGGACCACAACGGTCATAAATGTGCCTATATAAAGCCATAATCTCTTCGTTTCCAACAAATTCATTCAAAACCTCTTCGTTTTCCAACAAATTCATTCAAAATGTCTCGTCGTAATCAAAACTCTCGTATGTTAGAGTTGATTAATCAAAGTTGTGAAGATAGTGATGAAGAACACGATTGGGATAGCGGATCACAAGAAGAGGAAGACGACCCGAACGACGACGAATGGTTGAATGGTTTTTTAGAAGACGAAGAGTTCGGCGACTGGGATCCGAGTGGTGAATTTGTGGTTAGTATAATATGTTATAATTAATTTTATATGGTAGCGTAATTAGTTTCATATGCTAGCGTAATTAGTTTCATATGCTAGCCTAATTAGTTTCTTATGCTAGCCTAATTAGTTTGTTATGCTAGCCTAATTAGTTTCATATGATGGCCTAATTAGTTTCATATGCTAGCCTAATTAGTTTCATATGATAGCCTAATTAGTTTAAAGTAATGATTCGTATTTTGCCTTGTTATTTTGGTAGTAGTGTAATTGTCGCTCTACAATTACGTATAGGGGAAAGATTATTCGGATTATTTTAGAACCGCACAATATTGGGACACTCCGCAAGAATTGTACGAGTGGGCGAGAGATAGAGGAAAGGAGTTAGTGATAGCTTTGGTAACGCGTAATTCAAGTCCGTACCAAATAAGTATTGTGTGCGATAGATTTGGAAAACCAAGATCTGGGAGGCCAAAGGTGAACAAAGAGAATCCAGAGTTGCCTGTTCCTAGGCTTAGAAAGTCGAAGTCGAAGAAGTGTGAGTGTAGATTTCAGCTACTGGCAGTGCGAAAGAAAAACATTCCCGGGGTCGCAGGAGAAAAATGGATTTTAGGTGTGATAGAAGGTCGGCATAACCATGTGCTACTTGCTAGTTTTCATGGGAATGCACTCATGGGTCGAATGACGGAGGAGCAAGAGCTTTGTGCTAGGCGGTGGGGAGATGGAACTGGACGCAAGACGCCAAAAGAAATTATCTCTAAATTGAGGGAGAAGTACCCTGGTAATGTTACTTCAAGGAGACAAGTTGCAAACTTTTTGCAGAAGGTGAATTACGAAGATCGCAGAGAGCTAAACATGACACAGTGGTCGCTTAAGTTTTTGCGAGACCACGACTACGTAGTTAACCCACATAGACACACGACAAACGGCGAGGTTGCAATATTATTCTTTGCTAACCAAGATTCGTTGCGTTTGTTGAAGAAGTACCCGTACGTGGTAATTATCGATGCGACGTACAAGACAAACAAGTAAGTCTCTACAGTACCTTGGTCGATATTTAGTTCGGATAATGATATATGTTCTGTAGTGATATATGTTAATGTTTCAATAGATATGAAATGCCGCTCGTAGAGATCGTTGGATTCACCAGTACACACAAGACGTTCAACATCGCGTATGCATTCACTAAAGCGGAAAGGATTTATCATTACACATGGATAATGATTCAATTGAAGTCATTATTCATAGATTTGGGAGTGATGCCAACGGCTATAATGACAGATTGCGAAGACGCGCTGATAAAAGGGATAAAGACTGTTTTCGGGAGCGAAGTTCAACATCTGTTGTGTTGGGTGCATATCAAACACAACATTGAGGCACATGCTTCGACCATCCTAAAGAGACAAATTAAAGTGGAAGCCTTTGCAGGACAATGTTGGGGACTATTTTGCTCAGCTACTGAAGATACCTATGAACTGCGGCTCGAACAGTTGAAGAGATCTTGGAAGAGCGGCCTTGTGGGATACGTCGAGAGAACATGGCTTAATCCTCACAAGATAAGCATAGTGAGGGCTTGGACAGATCATAAGCTTCATTTCCTTACGAGGACTTCAAACAGGTAAATATTGATATTTTTTAGTTAAGACGATTATATCATAACGGCGTACTTTCTTAACTTACCAACTTAACTGTTTTTTAGAGTTGAAGGGATGCACAAGGTTTTGAAAGATATTATTGGTTCCAGCAGAGGGGGCTTTAACAGAGCGATCGTACGGATCCATCATTCAGTACTCCTTCAGATTGATTCAATTAGGGCGAGCATGAACATGTCTCTCTCCAAACGACCAACTGATTTTGATGATCCAAACATGCATCCGCTTGGAAGGGCTATTTTTTCCCGACTATTCTACAAAGTGTCAGACAAGTGTTTTGATCATTTGTTGGCTACTTATGAGATCATGTTGACGGGGAAATTTCCTGAACAATGCACCGACCATTGGGTGAGGAACTGTCTTGGGTTGCCGTGCGTCCATCAAATTGCACACGCTATCATTTCAAACACACCCCTGATTGAGGATGACATTCACCCGTTCTGGAGGGATTTGCATTGGGACGACACTCCTGAAACAAAAGACGACCCAAATTTGAAGGTCCGAATGAACATTATAGAGTTGCGACTCCATGAAATGTTCACCAAGTTGGAACTTGGAACCTTGAAGAAAAGCACGACATACCAGCTAGGTGAGTTGTATCAGGACTTGGAGCATCCTGAACTAACTACCTTGAAAGAACCGACAAATGTGAAAAGAAAAGGCAGGCCAAAGGGTGCAAAGAACAAGGATAAGGAGGAGGTTGACAGTGAAAATGACAAGGAGGATGACATAAAACAAGAAGATATGGAGCAGTATGAGATGGAGGAGGCAAAGCAGAAATCAAAAGGAAAGAAGAGTACAGGAGCAAGACGGCCAGGTCGTCCTAAAAAGGAGGGGGGTGACAGTGAAAATGACAAGGAGGAATCGAGAGAGAAGAGTTATTTTGAGCACAAACAAGAAGAGCTGGAGCAGTATGAGAAGGAGGAGGCAAAGAAGAAATCAAAGGGGAAGAAGAAGGCAAACAATACAGGAGCAAAATGACCAGGTCGTCCTAGAAAGCAAACAACGATATCGCTTCCCGTGGTCATTGAGGCCGAGGAGTTGCATTCTCAACCCATGCCCGACCTATCACAGCCTGAAGGATCAAACTACACTGACTTCGATCAGTGCCTTGAAGAACTTGGTGTTTCTCTCATTCATAGGGGGATTGACTTCGGCATTGACAATTTGGATGATTTTTGGCTTCCATACATCACAGATGTTAGACAGGTACGTTCTGACGGTCATTGTGGTTATAGGTCAATGGCCTTACTTCTGGGAAGAAAAGAACAAGAGTACGGAAACATTCGGCGTGAGCTGGTAACGGAGCTGCTTGAGAACCGAGAATTGTACGAGCCTATTCGTCGTCGTCTTCGTCCGGGTACTTGGGAGGATCTTATTCTCCAAGTTAACCATTGCAGAAGCCCTTGTTCAGAACTGTACTGGCTGCAGTTTCCACTGATGGGCTTAGCGTTTGCCACCCTATACCAAGTTGGCCTCGTGTTATTGTGTTGGGATGCTCCGACCTTTTGCTTACCGCTAAGGTGTAGAACAGAAAACGCTGATCCTCCACGACAGATTTTCGGCATGGCACACGTAGGCAACCGTGACCACTTCATACCGGTAAAGTAGACAATTGTACTTGATACTTGTGTAATCATAGTTTTTTGTTTAATATCTTAAGTCGATTGTGTTTATATAGGTGGTGTTGATGGTTGGTTCGCCACTACCGCATACTCCCGGTTCGTGGAAGAAACACGTAGATCCAAACATTTAATGGTGGGAAGAAACATTTGGGGACAATTTGAGGATGTATCGAGAGTACCGCATTTCAAATGGTTGGGCACCAGATCCATTCATGTATAAAGGAGGGACCGAACCCGTTCACATATCTAACGGAGCCGCATCAGCCTTGGCCTCATCCCCGTCCCCATCCTCTGGCTCATCCTCTGGCTGAATATCTGCTACTCGTCGTCTCTGCCTGGGACGACGACCACCTCTAACTGGAGCCGCAACCTCCTCAACTGCAGCCCCCTCAGCGACTCCCTCAGCAGCAACACCCTCACCACCAACTCCCTCAGCACCCTCCTGGCCTCTCCCTCTCCCTCTCCCTCTACCTCTCCCTCTCCCTCTCCCACCACCTCGGCCTCTACCTACAGCACCCTCACCACCACCTCGGCCTCTGCCTACAGCACCCTCACCACCACCTCGGCCTCTGCCTACAGCACCCTCACCACCACCTCGGCCTCTGCCTCGGCCTACAGCTTCCCCCGCACGGGCACGCTTCCTAACCTGCACCGGGGGCACCAATGGTACATCGGGAGCGGGCCCTGGAAGAGGACCACGCAACCATATCCATCTCGCTATATGCGTCTCATAAGAACACAGTAGGTGAGGCGCACGTGGACGACAAATGTCCTGCATCGAGTCCTCGAGCCAAGGAAAATAGGTCGGTACGGCATGGTCATCGTCGTCTAAATCTCCCGACACTGGCTCTGAAGATGCGACTGGCTCTGCAGATGCGACCGTAGGAGGAGAAGATGTCGACGCTGTGGCATCTGTCACTGGAGGTAAATCCTGCTCTGTATGCTCTGGGAGGTACATCATCCTGAAACAGAGGTGCGTCGTGGATATCATAGTCATCTGTGGTCACCTGCGCCTGTACTGGTGTGGGCTCAATAGGGTCGAACGCAGTAAGATATCGACCAGGATAATCTACGTCGTCATGGAAATCTCCTGTATGTCCATCTATCTCCATATGCGAACTATCTATCTCCTGCTGCTGCAGCTGTGCCTCGTCGTACTCATTCTCTGGCTCACGACGCTCAGGTGATCCGGTGCCAAAAAATCGTTCGAGGGCCTCAAACTCTAGTCGCACACCGGCTGCCACATCATGTCGACGTGGAAGCCGTTCCGCTACTGGTGCGGGCATCGTGTTGCCGGTCTGATCCATGACAGCTTGTATAGTCTACATGTTTTTACATTTTTAGTATGACTAATTCATACTAAAATATTCGGAAATAATTTGCAACTTCGTAATCAAATTCGAGTCTTTATATCTACGAAAACTAAATTTTTTAATAGGAATTGTTAGAAACTTAACAATTAAGTCATAACTAGTTATGACTGTTAAGTTTCTAATATTTAATTCATAATTACTAAAAAATAAACATCTCACCTAATACGAAATAATAATCACTACTATTACTAAAAAATTACGATTAATACGAATTCATAATAATTCTCTTTAATGCATAATAATCTGAAACTTAATCGTAATTATAAAAAATTACGATTAATAAGAATTCTAATATTTAATTCATAATAATCTGAAATTTAATCGTAATTAAGAAAAAATACGATTAAATTACGATTAATACGAATTCTAATATTTAATTCATAAAAAACTGAAATTTAATCGTAATTATGAAAAATTACGATTAATACGAATTCTAATATTTAATTCATAAAAAACTGAAATTTAATCGTAATTAAGAAAAATTACGATTAAATTACGATTAATACGAATTCTAATATTTAATTCATAAAAAACTGAAATTTAATCGTAATTATGAAAAATTACGATTAATACGAATTCTAATATTTAATTCATAAAAAAACTGAAATTTAATCGTAATTATTACTAAAAAAATTACGATTAAATTTCCAAAATTAAATACAATTAAAATTTGAAAAAAGCGGGTTTAGAAATTATATACCGAATAAATCTCATGCGGTGTCACCGGATCCGTAGTCGTCGTCGCCGGAACCTGAGTCGCTGGAACCCTACCAGCCGCCGGAGCACCCGCCGAAACCCTAGCCCTCGCTGGAATTGTCGCCGGAGGAGCATTTGCCGCTGCCAACGCCGCTCGAGTCGCATACCGCCGGCCGCCTCCATCCACCAAGGCTTCATCGTCGGACGGAGGTCGCCGGAGGTGGCTCCGTGGTGACGGAGGTCGCCGGAGGTGGCTCCGTGGTGACGGAGGTCGCCGGAGGTGGCTCCGTGGTGACGGAGGTCGCCGGAGGTGGCTCCGTGGTGACGGAGGTCGCCGGAGGTGGCTCCGTGGTGACGGAGGTCGCCGGAGGTGGCTCCGTGGTGACGGAGGTCGCCGGAGGTGGCTCCGTGGTGACGGAGGTCGCCGGAGGTGGCTCCGTGGTGACGGAGGTCGCCGGAGGTGGCTCCGTGGTGACGGAGGTCGCCGGAGGTGGCTCCGTGGTGACGGAGGTCGTCGGAGGTGTCGAGATCGGGACGAAAGTGGTTTCTCCGGGAGCGAGAAGATGTGGGGCTTGCGAATCCATTGATGAAATTGTGTTTAGGTGAGAGAATCGATCAGAAAGAGGGAAAAAACGAAGGCGCCGTCGGGAGTGGAAAACGGAGAAGAAGAAGGAGAAAGAAGAAGAAGAAGACGCCGGTTAGGTTAAAAATAACCTGTGCGCAACGTATCTGCGCACAGATCTTATGCGCAAAACGTCTGCGCATAAGGTTTTAGAATTAAACGCGTGTTATCAGCGCATTAATTTGTCAGACGACGACAGCAATTTCATTTTATTCCCAAAATACCCCCGTGCGCTTAACAACTGCGCATATACTTATGCGCATAAGAACTGCGCACAGATTGACGTGCATATAGTGAAAAAAGTCGCGTGTATATAGGCGTTTCGTAGAGATAGCACTAATAAATATTTATATTCTTATCTGATACATGAATATCATTCATACATATATATTCATACCCAAACCGATATCAATACTCGATATCCTTGATTACGATTCCTAATGAATCATATAAATATTTTTTTATCATATAAGTTTGAGCGCTTCTTTCCCATCAAAATAGTTTTATCTATATTTTCACTAAATTCCTTAACGGTAGAAAAAAACCCATAACAACCAAATAAGTAGAAGAAATAAAGTAAGTTAATTCAAAGATGAATCGCATTCATTCACATATAAATTCCCTAACATATCTCATCATGGATGTCACATATAGAGTGCACTGTGGAGTAGTTAAGTTTAGACACACAAAATGGTGCCCTAAAAGAAAGGTAGGCTGTTGGAGCCGGTTCTCGATGGGCTCGCGAGGTCCATAGGGAATTGGGTCAGGCCCATGGAACGCGAGTCGGGTCGGTCCAAGAAGTCAGCCAGAAGAATAAAGCAGCCCATAAACAGGTGAAGCCCAATAAGAGGATACAACGAGACTAAGTATCGAGGGGCAAATCGGTAATTGACTCGCGTGGGTCCCTGTTGATAGTATAAAAACGCAACCCAATGGATAAGGAAGGCGGATCTTACACAAGAAGAAAAACGCTTGACCTTCCTTTCTCGAGTAAGAAAAACACAAGAGCGAGTCCAAGCTTCGATCTTTCTAAAACATTCACCTCCTTGAAGAGTTTGGATGTGAAGCACTCACTTTATTACTCATAGTTTTGCTAGCAAACTTCTGTTGTTGTTGTGTAATTTCTAAAATCATTCAGTTCGTTGTAAACTTTGTACTCGAAACGTTTAATTGATATAAAAGACTTTTCTTCCTTCGCTTTGTATCTTCTTTCTTCTTCGTATACTTGCGTTGTTTCGACACCTTTGACTGTGTGTGATCCTTGTTGGAGCATTGGAGAGCCGTTTCCGGAGACTCTCTCTCGGTCTTGTAACGTAGGAGTTGTAAGTGTCAAGAACAAGGTGAGTTTCGAGGAAGAAGACTAAGTGGTGTATTACGAACAAGTTGATTGTCCAGACGCCCTGTGTCACGCGAAGTGTTGTGTCGCGTGATCGAGATTTCTGGGCTCCAACACTGGCGCCGACCGTGGGGACCTCCTCGCACAAGTAAGGCTTACTACATATACTCGCGTATCCTTAATACTTAACTGCCGGAGAAGATGAATACTAGCGGCGAAAGAAGCGGAAACACACCTCCCCAGACGAGAACGCAAAACGTAAATAGCTCGCGAGCACCTCTTCCACACGTGCATGAGGAAGAGATTGTTCTGGTAGGGCCCGCACTGGTACAATATCGCGCTTTCCTACAGACGATGGGACAAAGTGCGGACAGAGGCGGAAACCATGAGCATCCGAGGACCAGGGCACGCGAGCACGAACAGAATCAGAGCGGACGAGAGCAGTCAGTCGCTGAAGGGAGTGCTGAACACGTACCTGACGATAGAGTCTCCGTGTCGCGTAGGACCAGGGTCGAGGGGCGCGAGAGGCCTTGCCACCCTGATAGGTTCAATTTGAACCAACCCCCTGTGAGTTACGTGGAGAACCAATCTGGCAGGGGAAGAACCGAGGCAAGAGGGCAGGGGATTCGCGCCGAGCAAAGGCCCTCCCGCCGCCAGTACGAGGGGGAACCTTTTTACAACCAGGCCACCCACCCGCAGCGGGCTTTTGAGGCCTACCCGTCTATCAACCGGGCCATCTTGTTCGGCCCGACTGCTTTCGCGGAGCACATAGTCAGGTCAGTCCCTCTGCCTAATTTCAGATTCCCTATTATCAAAGAGTACAATGGTAAAGAAGATCCCAGCGAACACCTAGCGCGCTACAAGTATGCAATGCTCGCGAGGTGCCCTGATGAGGCCACAATGTGCAAAGGTTTCTCAGGCACACTTGCGGGACCCGCCATGACCTGGATGCTTAACCAGCCATCAGGGAGCATCCAATGTTTCGCTGATCTAGAGAAGAGTTTCTTATTGCACTTTGGATCCTCGAGGAAGAGAAAAGTGACAATGCAAGAAGTAGTGGGTGTCAAACAAGGACAACATGAATCACTGGAGGATTATGTTAAGAGGTTCACGGAAAAGATCTTGGAGGCCGAAGATTTTCATGATAAGACAGCTCGGGTCGCGTTCCTTGACGGACTCACTGATGGAAGTTCCTTCAAGCAGTACCTATACCGCAAGAAAGATTTGGACTACCAGGGCATGCTCGAAAGGGCATACACAGAGATTAATGTGGAAGCACATTCAGGTATCGCGCTGAAAGGGAATAATCAGAGTAAGCCCGCTCAAGGTCAGAAGAGAGAGAACCAGAGCTGGGGGAATAAGCGCCATCAAGGTGGTCAGGGGAGGGAACAGATTGACTCGCGAGTTCCCGGTTTACAAATTCAAGATCTGAATCAGGGTCAAAGACAGTTCAGGGGCCAAAATCACGATCAGAATCAATTTCAATCGCAGAATTTTGTAGCCGAGCAGGATAACCGACGCGAGGTTGAGAGGAGAGGAGATCGCGGTCGTGACCGCCACGGGCCAACCACCTGGTGTGAATACCACGGAGTGAATACTCACTCTACAGAGGAGTGTTGGTCGCGACATCATCACCCAAGAGAGCAGGAAGTCCTAACTGCTCAAAGGGGAAACGTTGATGGAGGTCGCGGCATCGCATACAGGGGGGCAAGGGGTAGAGGAGGAAGAGGAGGAAAAGTACAGAACGAGATGAGGCAGCAAACCCCCGCAAGAAATGACCAGAATCAGGGGCCTAATCGCCACCCACACCAGAACTTCCCTCGCATGGACGGCCATATAGGCACAATCGCAGGCCGCCATGAACCCATTCCCCTGGGCAAGCGAGAGCAAAGGCTTATTAACAACGCACCCAAGCCTCAAGGAAAGCCAATCTATAGTGTCGCGAGGTCGAAGTCTGAGCCTTACACGCTTGTCTTCAGTGACAAAGAGGTAGATACCTGGGCAGTCGAGGCCGCTGATCCACTGGTCATTCATGCTCAGATAGGAACAAAGCTTGTAAAAAGGATCCTGGTAGACACAGGGAGCTCGGCCGATATACTGTATTGGGACGCGTTCGAAAAAATGGGGATTGAACAGTCCACGCTCAGGCCTACTAAAACCACACTGGTAGGTTTCGCGGGCGACAGAGTGAGGGCCCTGGGCGTCGTCACCCTAGATCTCATCCTAGGCGAAGAGACCGGATCAAGAAGATCAGAAAAGATAGATTTTGTAGTAATCCCAATAACATCCTCCTACAACGCGATACTGGGACGCGAGACTCTATGCAGATTTGAAGCGGTCGTATCAATATGTCATTTTTGTTTAAAATTCCCAACATTGACAGGAGTAGGTGTAGCGAGAGGAAACCAAGAGGAAATCCGTATCTGCTACGTTTCATCCGAAAAGGGCAGTACCAAGACCTTGCTTGCCAACCAGTTATTTATTCCAGGGTTGCCACGCGTGCTTGAAGAAGCCGAGTTAGAAGTTCGTGCCTCACCCAGACCGCGAGATACTGAGGGAAAGGTAGAGGGACACAAACCGCATTTTGATGGGTTTGAGAAACAGATAATCACACCTTTCCCCAACAAAGAGGAGAAGCTTTATATAGGGGAAACTGGATCAAAAGGTCGTACAAGAGATTGAGACCTTACTCACCCGCTCCCGGGATGTGTTCGCGTGGACACCAAAGGATTTGAGAGGGATCCCAGCGAGTGTCATGACCCACTCCCTAAACATTAGTCCGGAGGTCAAGCCGCGTAGGCAGAAGAAACGAAAACAGGTTGGGCCAAAGAACGCGGCAGCTGCGGTAGAACTCGCAAAGCTAATTAAAGCAGGGTTTGTCAGACCAGTGCAATACCCGACGTGGCTGTCAAACGTTGTAATGGTCGAGAAAAATCCCAAGGGGACGGGGAAGTGGCGCATGTGTGTAGATTTCACTGGTCTCAATAAGGCATGTCCCAAAGACAGCTACCCATTACCTTCGATCGACCAGTTGGTAGACTCCACCGCAGGTCATGAAGCTCTGAGCTTCCTAGACGCGTACTCTGGATATAATCAGGTTATGATGAACCCAGCCGACTCGGAGCACACGGCTTTTATTACAGACAAAGGAACCTTCTGCTATAAGGTAATGCTGTTCGGTTTGAAAAACGCAGGAGCTACATTCCAGAGACTGGTGGACATGATCTTTAGCGACCAAAGAGGTGACACTGTAGAGGCCTATGTTGATGATATAGTGGTTAAGAGCAAAAAGCAAGCGGATCACACTCGCGACCTGGAGGAGGTTTTTAAAACCCTGAGAAAATACGGTATGAGTCTAAATCCAGAAAAATGTGTCTTCGGAGTCAACGAGGGCAAGTTCCTAGGTTTTCAGATCAGTGCACGCGACATCGATGTCAATCCAGACAAGGTCCAGGCCGTAATAGATCTACAACCGCCAAGATCCATTCACGATGTCCAAAGGTTTGTGGGAAAGGTTAACTATTTAGGAAGGTTTTGCGCAAAACTCGCGGAGCGAAACCTCCCTTTCTTTGACATACTAAGGAAACCAAAAAGCTTCGAATGGACTGAAGAGTGTGAAAGGGCATTTTTGAGCCTTAAAGAGCATCTGGCAAAACTCCCAACCCTTGCGTCACCAATACCTGGTGAAGGCTTGCAGCTGTACCTCGCGGCCAGTACGCGTGCAGTTAGCGCAGTATTAGTAAAAGAACAACGGATCCCCATCTATTTCGTCAGTAAAGCACTTCTGTCGGCCGAGACCAGATATTCGCCCATTGAGAAAGCAGTGCTCGCGTTGATAACAGCCGCTCGTAAACTCCGACCTTATTTCCATGCACACCCCATCGAAATATTGACAGATTTACCACTCCCATCTTTCATGAGTAAGCCAACAACCTCTGGAAGACTCGCTAAATGGGTCATTGAAATGACAGAATTTGATGTGGTCTATAGACCGCGACCCGCTATTAAAGCACAAGCTTTAGCAGATTTCATAGTTGAAACAAGTTTCAGAGAGTTAGAAAAAGATGCTATAACTCCAGAACATCCCGCGTGGCTAATGCACATCGACGGGTCAGCGAACGTAGATGGTTGCGGAGCGGGGGTCGTCCTGACATCCCCGGCTGGGGATAAGATAGATCACGCGATTGCGCTAAGGTTCAAGGCCACAAGCAATGAAGCAAAGTATGAAGCGCTCATCGCAGGACTGGAAATTGCCGTTCACGCAGGTGTTCCCGTGGTAAAGTGCATGAGCGACTCTCAGATCGTCGTGAATCAGATCAATGGGACCTACGAAGCCCGAACAGGCAATCTCCCCAGATATCATGCGAGGGCCACAACCCTGATTTCGTTGATCGGACATTTTGAGATTGAAGCGGTATCAAGAGAGGACAACACGCGAGCTGATGAACTCGCAAAGCGAGGTTCTCAAACTCAGTATGCGAATATGGAACGTCCCGGCGAGGGTCCCACTGTCATTATCAAGGATGGAAAGGCCCCATACTTCTGGTCCGTGAAGTCTGAGAGCGCCATAAGCAATCAGGTGGAACTGATGGAAGTAGACGAGCCAGTCAACGACTGGCGCACCCCTATAATTCAATATCTTGCTAGCGGAACAGGGCCCTCGGATCCGAAAGAAATGAGAAAACTTGTCTCCATGGCTGCACGCTTTTACATGTGTCGTGGAGAACTCTACAAAAGGGGGTACGGACCACGCGAGCTCAAGTGTTTGTCTAAGATAGAAAGTGACGTGCTGATAAGGGAACTTCACGCAGGATTGTGCGGAACCCACGCGGGTTGGAGACCAATGGTCTATAAAGCATTAAGGCAGGGAAGTTTCTGGCCCACCATGAAGCAAGACGCACAACGCGAGTCTCAGAACTGTAAGCCGTGCCAGTACTTTGCCCCAGCATCTCATCAACCAGGCGTGGAGTTGCAGATAATGTCAAGCCCTTGTCCCTTCGCGATGTGGGGACTAGATCTATTAGGACCTTTCAAACCAAAAGCGCCTGGTCAACTAGAGTACATCATTGTAGCAGTTGATTATTTCACCAAATGGATCGAAGCCGAAGCTCTCGCGAGCACTACCGTCCCGGCAGTTAAAAAGTTCCTTTGGAGAAACATCATTTGCAGATATGGCCTCCCTCACGAGATCATAACCGACAGGGGACCGCAATTCAATTCGCCGCAGTTGTTTACATGGTGCAGAGACATAGGGATCACTTTGAGAATTGCTTCAGTCGCTCACCCGCATTGCAATGGCCAGGTAGAAGCAGTGAACAAGAGTATTGTCATGGACCTGAAAAGACGGCTAGAAGGCTCCAAAGGCATGTGGGCCGAAGTGTTACCTCTAGTACTCTGGGCAAACAGAACTACGGTGAAAAAAGCAACTGGGGAAACACCTTTCGCTCTCGCTTATGGAATAGAAGCCACAGTACCAGTCGAGTTCATTGTGCCCACGGACCGCGTGATTCAGTACAGTCCAAATGACAATGAAGAAAAAATGCAGCTAGAGTTGCAGATGCGGGAAGAGACTCGCGACTTGGCAATTATCAGAGCGGCCAATCATAAAGCCAGCGTCGCGAAGTATTACAACAAGCACGTAAAGTTGAGGGGATTTGCCAGAGGAGACCTCGTGCTCCGAAGAACAGAAGGAGGAAAGCTTGACCCCAACTGGGAAGGACCTTACATTATAGATCGCGAAGTCGCGCCCGGGGCATATCGCCTCAAGGACCACTCTGGAAATCACATAGCCAACTCCTGGAACGTGATGCGACTTCGTCGCTTCTATGCCTAATCCTCCCACAAAACTCAGGTGCGCATTGACAATTTGAAATAGCAAAATTTCCCCTCATCCTTGGTCACAATACTAATTACGTTAAGACACTAAAGCATTCGATTACTATAGCATGATAAGCACAGGTCAACACCAGGAAGTTATAAACCCGCTTGCCAAGGAATAAGTGTCGCGACCAGGCCGACCAACGCTCATCCACCTAAAAGGTAGCGCTTCAACTTGAAAGACAGGTCGCGTGTCAAGCTTCCAGCTTCCAGGGCTGAGCTAAAAAACTCCCCCTGGTCGCGAAAGCATAGACGGCTGGGCTGGGCTAAAAAACCCCCCCAGGTCGCGTGTCAAGCTTCCAGCTTCCAGGGCTGAGCTAAAAAACTCCCCCTGGTCGCGAAAGCATAGACGGCTGGGCTGGGCTAAACCCCCCCCCCCCCCAAGTCGCGTGTCCGGCTTCCAGGGCTGAGCTAAAAAACTCCCCCTGGTCGCGAAAGCGTAGACGGCTGGACTGGGCTAAACCCCCCCCCCCCCAGGTCGCGTGTCAAGCTTCCAGCTTCCAGGGCTGAGCTAAAAAACTCCCCCTGGTCGCGAAAGCGTAGACGGCTGGGCTGGGCTAAAAAACCCCCCCAGGTTGCGTGTCAAGCTTCCAGCTTCCAGGGCTGAGCTAAAAACTCCCCCTGGTCGCGAAAGCGTAGACGGCTGGGCTGGGCTAAAAAACCCCCCCAGGTCGCGTGTCAAGCTTCCAGGTTCCAGGGCTGAGCTAAAAAACTCCCCCTGGTCGCGAAAGCGTAGATGGCTGGGCTGGGCTAAAAAACCCCCCCAGGTCGCGTGTCAAGCTTCCAGCTTCCAGGGCTGAGCTAAAAAACTCCCCCTGGTCGCGAAAGCGTAGACGGCTGGGCTGGGCTAAAAAACCCCCCCCAGGTCGCGTGTCAAGCTTCCAGCTTCCAGGGCTGAGCTAAAAAACTCCCCCTGGTCGCGAAAGCGTAGACGGCTGGGCTGGGCTAAAAAAAAAACCCCCAGGTCGCGTGTCTGACTTCCAGCTTCCAGGGCGGAGCTAAAAAACTCCTCCTGGTCGCGAAAGTATAGACGGGTTTGCATCATGACTCACCCGCCTTTCAAAAGTTCTTACTACCTAAAAATAAAAACCAAAAACTGAACGCTTCTCTACATGTGCAGTGCTTAGTATCCCCCACGAAAGCAACGTCATGCCCAGATTCTCTGCAAAGTCAAGAAATTCTCCGCAGCGACCAACACCAAAGAAAAACTGTCCTGGCTGCTCCGCGACTAGCAAGAGCTCAAGACGAATCCCGCGAGTATCAACCATTACTAAGAACTCGCGTGTAAAGATCATGCAATAGTTAGCAGAAGAATAGTTTGCAATGCTCACTCTCGCAAAATTATGTAACAAGTCAGTTTTGCCTTTTACTATACAGGAGGGATCGTAACTATGAAACACTTATCTCTCTACATTTTCCTTTTTTCGCAAACTTACTCATTTTTCCGAAACGCAAAACGGGGGGAACGAGGCGAGATAAGTAGATACGAAACAAGTAGACAGAAACAAAACCAAATATATAGAAATAGCATAAAGCTCGCGACAATCATACCCACATTAAATATACAGAAGTTGATTACAAAAAATCCCAATTCCGGATATAGAAAACATTGTTCAAAAGACCACCAGGACATTACTTAACAACAGACTCAGGAGCAATCCCCGCGTCCTCTACGCTATCCGCCTCTAGATCCACGACGTCTTGAGCACCAGATACCCGCGATCCTGAGCCCCCCGCTTGATCTAAACAAGAACGCTTCGAGGGCTGAATGGTGGCGAGAAGGGCATCGGACGCGAACACCTTTCTCTTGCGAGGAGAGAGGGTCGGAGAAGGAGGGCTCGGTAGCGTGCGAGGAGCAGGTTCTGGCCTCTCGAGCGAAGGGGGAACGACCATCTTCGGGAGAGGGGGCCTGGGCACCTGATTCTCTTTACCTTTAACAATGCCTCTCTCAGGCGCGAGACGCGTAACCCCCCAAGCCTCGAGTGGAGTCTCCCCATCGTCAATGAAAGTTCCCGGCAACGGGGGCTGGTACTCGGGAAGGTCAGTGGAAAAACCACATAGGTCCTGAGCGTTGAAGGGGAAGTCTTTGACTTTGAACTTTAGCATCTGAATCTTTACCATGCAAAGGAGAAGCGTGTTGACAGCATTTTTGTAAAAGTCGACGCGAGCACGTTGGCGATATCCCCCGCAATACTCCTCCACCGCCATGTTCCTCTCATAGGCAATTCTCTCAGACATCATCGCATGAAGCTTCTCATTTTCTTGCCTGAGGTCGTTCACTTGCGTATTGTATTCAGTGACGATGTTGACGTGGGTGGACCTCTCATACGCGAGTTGGGCTTCCAGCTCCTTTATCCTCGCATCTTTAGACCTCTCGCACGCGAGCTCGGCCTCCATCTCCTTTATCCTCGCGTTAGCTCTCAAAAGCTCCTCCTCCAAAGCTTTCTTTTCCCCATAAGCCGAGACTTGGCCGCTCTGTTGGCATCGCGGATGGACTGATCCTCGTCCATCAGCTCCTTGAGTTTGTCTTCAGCAGCAAGCACCCTCCGACTAGCGCTCGCGATGATGTTCATCCCCTGCAAAATGACCAACTCCAGGGTTAAAAATACCCCAAAGAAACAAGAAATAGATAAAAGCAGGAGACTTACGGCAAAAAGAAGTTTCGACAGGCCACCAGGCCTATCCGAAATTTCCTCGTAGAGGCTAGGTTCGGGGGGGAAGACAGTCGGAATCGTCTCAAAGAAAGCACGCGTCGCCGATAAACCATGGATGAAAGTGGGGTTTGCGACCGAAGTGTCAGTAGGCTCTGAAGAGGAGACAAACTCCACTTCCGTCGTCCTCTTGCGGCTTTTCTCGGAAACTTTCTGTTTCCCCTTATCACGAGCCGAAATTACGCGAGATCTCTTGGCCAGAGGGACCTCCTCAGAAACCGTCGTCGCAAGCTCCACTGGTGATTCCGAAACAGCAGCTGGGGGAGTAGGGGTCGAGCCAGGAACGGATGAAACGTCGCGAGTAGGAGCCTCGATGGTTAGCATGCCCGACTCGTCAAGAACCAACCCCCCCAGGTCCGGAAGATCGGCAAACATATCAGCATCTACAAAAATCACCACAAGTGAGCATGTGTAAATAATAATAATAAACGCGAGCGCTAAAACAAAAACGAACAAAAACCTAGGGCATGAGCCTTGAGACTAAGTCCCCTGGCGACCAGTAAAGCGTCCGAGATTGTCAACTCAAAACGTTTTTGAACTGCTTTGTCGGGGTAATCCTTATAATCACGGATGAATTTATCGCGAGTCTCCTTTGGGAAAAAGCATGGGGCCCTTCTCGCATTAGGCTCGCGTACTTGGACAGAAATTTCATAACCAAGAGGAGGACGGACCAAAAACCAACAAGTTTTCCACCCCTCGATCTTCGAAGGCAATCGGAAGGCGCTAGGAGTCTTGGCTTGAGTAGTGTAAAACCCATCCTCGCGGGAGTTCTTCTTATACGAATTAATGAGAGCGTAATGGGGTGTATTAGGAACTATCCCAATGTCCTGACATCGCATGATGTAAACGATCAGTGAGCTCCAGAAGTTTGGATGCATCTGGGAAGGGCTGAAGCCTAAATCCGCCATTACTTCCGTCTGGAAGGACGTCCAAGGAAGGCGGAAGCCAGCTTCTAAAGACTGCCTGCTCAAAGCGAAGAAAGACCCATACTGGTCGAGAGAAGTGCCTTCAAGGTCGGGGAGGGCAAAGATGGTCCCTTCAGGAAAGGGATATCGCGTAGCAAGGCGACGAAGATCGTCAAAATTAAGACTGCTACGTTGGGCAGTGTTGGGAATTAAGGTGCGAGAATGTGTAATTCTCTTTGTAAGGATACTTATGCGGCCGGGGTCCGCGAGAAAAGGTTTCTCTATAACTATGTGGGGTAAAGACCCCTTGTGGGAGAAGAAGCTGGCAAATTGACCGTAGTTAGTCTCGGCTCGCTCCTGAATGACGCGAGACGGGAGCCTTGCTTTAGATCTTTTGGGCGTCTTCGCTTTGCTCCACTTAGACTTCCTAGAAACGCGGGACCGTCTGCGAGACCTGGGCTCGCGATCATCAGAGCCCCCCTCGGATCCGGACGTAGTACGCCCCGAATACTCAGCCCGAGTTGAGCGTTCATAGAAATCATCACTACCTGAAAGCATAAGCAAAGGAAGTTTCAGTTTTCCAGGGATGGAAAGAGGAAAAAGAGAACGTCAAAGGTGGAAACAACGCGACTCAGAAGAAAATGACGCGAGGACGTAAGAGGTGGACAAACAAGAAATCCCTGGAAAAACTGAAACACGAGAGATCAAAGGGGAATTTAAAACGGCATCAAGCAAGACCACGCCCAAGAACACGAAGAACACTGAAGGACCAAAAATGGCGGAAATTGACCAAAACACATTTTTTCCAAAACAACGCATTGAGAAATAAGAGACGAAAGGAGAAATTCGACACAAAGAGCACCCAATGGACAAACAATTACTGATGGAAGCCCATCAATTCGAAAAGTCCGAGCGAAAGTTCTGACGGCAGTTGAGCAAAGAGAAATCAAACGACAATGGGAAGCCCTAAAATCAAGCCGAAACAAAGTAGAAGAGGGAAAGGAGAGCGGAAGACTAACCTGCCATGGAGAATCGACTGAGAACGACGGCGAAGATGGTTGTGGAGAAGGAAGGAGAGAACCGGCGAAGAAAGCAAGATTACAATTTTTGCAGAGAATGGAAGTTGTGGCGGAAGGGAAGAGAGGAAGACGAAGACGAGTTTATATAAGGAGAAATTGGGGGAAAGTAGGTGCAATAAGAAGACAACACGTGGACAGCATGCACTCAGCGCGGGAATTCGTAAGGGTTTTTTGAATTCAAAACGTCGCCCAGAGAAACATAGCCGGAATGCACGCGACCCTATCACGCGATGGAATCATGCGAAGTCTGAGAGCCACCCACATATCGAGAACGCGACTTCAAGAAGACAGGCCCAAGCCTTAAGCTATTCAGCGTGAAAGCTTGGGGGGCTGGATGTTGGAGCCGGTTCTCGATGGGCTCGCGAGGCCCATAGGGAATTGGGTCAGGCCCATGGAACGTGAGCCGGGTCGGTCCAAGAAGTCAGCCAGAAGAATAAAGCGGCCCATAAACAGGTGAAGCCCAATAAGAGGATACAACGAGACTAAGTATCGAGGGGCAAATCGGTAATTGAATCGCGTGGGTCCCTGTTGATAGTATAAAAACGCAACCCAATGGATAAGGAAGGCGGATCTTACACAAGAAGAAAAACGCTTGACCTTCCTCTCTCGAGTAAGAAAAACACAAGAGCGAGTCCAAGCTTCGATCTTTCTAAAACATTCACCTCCTTGAAGAGTTTGGATGTGAAGCACTCACTTTATTACTCATAGTTTTGCTAGCAAACTTCTGTTGTTGTTGTGTAATTTCTAAAATCATTCAGTTCGTTGTAAACTTTGTACTCGAAACGTTTAATGGATATAAAAGACTTTTCTTCCTTCGCTTTGTATCTTCTTTCTTCTTCGTATACTTGCGTTGTTTCGACACCTTTGACTGTGTGTGATCCTTGTTGGAGCGTTGGAGAGCTGTTTCCGGAGACTCTCTCTCGGTCTTGTAACGTAGGAGTTGTAAGTGTCAAGAACAAGGTGAGTTTCGAGGAAGAAGACGAAGTGGTGTATTACGAACAAGTTGATTGTCCAGACGCCCTGTGTCACGCGAAGTGTTGTGTCGCGTGATCGAGATTTCTGGGCTCCAACAGTAGACGAAGGAAGTTCAGTAAAGTAGAAACCCATCACACATACCATTACAATTATGGGCACACAAAATCCTCCTACAAATTTAGCAGAAGGATGTTATCATTTTACTCTTTTGACAGCAACCTATCTTTCTTGCATGAATGAAACACGTGCCTTATGTGAATTTATACTAAGAGAGTGATTGATTCCTCACACTATTATATCAACCATAGGATTATTTATCCGTACCTATAATATCGGCCATATATTATAAATTTATAACATAATAACGTCTATTGGTGTATCGAGTATGTGGACACAATTACTATTCATGCATGTGATCGATGATCGAGTTGCCTTGGCATCGTGCTAAGAACTAATTAATAGATAAATGAGTTATAACTACAACACTACATGTTTCATTGTATTCCGGAAGACGGGGTCTAGAGGGTCGGGATGGTTATAAAATCCTTACACCTAACAAGTTGAGATGACCGAAATGACCCGCAAGCATGGAAAAACAAAACCGCGTAAAGAACTACATTGTGACCAACAAAAATAAACCAAAACCAAAACCAAAATAAAATCACATCACCCAAAAGGCCACAACCGACCACGAGTATAACCACCGATCCAAAACAAAGACTCGAGCCTGAACCAACGAAGTCATACTCCAAGTCACAAAATGCCTAAACTCATGTAACCCAAATCTTGTCTCTCCATAGCGCTCTGTCCTGAGTCATAACTGCGAACTGAAGCACTAAGCGACCTCATCTGAACATGTCCAAACCATCGAAGTCTCGTTTCTCGTAACTTGTCCTGAATACCCGTAAAAAAATTCCTTCAACTTTAAATGATTTATTACTATCAAGTTGAATAAAAAATCATCTTAAAAATACTTTAAAAGGAGAATGGGTGTTTGCTTGCTAAACCTTTTACAAAAAAATGAATGAACGGTTAAAAAAATAGGCTGCGTCTATATGCACACGTTTTTTTTGCTAAATGCACACTATTCTGTGCGGTAACAGTTGCAGTACACATCTGTGCGTTAAGGCTTACCGCACCAAAGGAGTCCGGGGCATTGTTGGAATTTTTTCTGAAACCTATACGACGCTGGTGCGGTAATTCTTACCGCACAGATATGTGTGTTAACAATTAACGCACCACGTTAATACGAGATTAACAAAAAAAAAAAAATTTGATTAACTTAAACACCTGTGCGGTAACTCTTACCGCACACGATTTGTTATTTTTTTAATTAATAAATTTTTTTAAAAAAGTATTTAAATAATAATATCTTGTGCGTTAACTCTTACCGCACAGATCTGTGCGGTAAGAGTTAACGCACGGGATTAAAAAAAATTAAAAAAAAAATAAAAAAAAATTAAAATTTTGATTAAAAAAATTCCTGTGCGGTAACCTTTACCGCACAGCTTTTTTTTAAAATTTTTTAATTTTTTTTGAATTAATCGCGCAGATTTTATTTTAAATAAAATATATCTGTGCGGTAAATATAACCGCACAGATCTAATAATTATCGCTTCAGTCTCATTGCTCTAGTGGTAAGGCATTGTGCATCCTTTGTAAGGTCTCAGGTTCGAGTCTCAACTCCAACACTAATTCTTTTATTTTATTTGTGAAAAATAAATAAAAGAAGAGGGTGAGAAGGATTGAACTTGAGACCTTATGCACAAATATTTGGTGTGAAACCACCACACTAATGAGTTCTCATGATATGTTTGTAATTTTATTATTACATGTTACAATAGAACTTGGTTCCATCTTATTTTATTATTAATTTTTTTTATCTTGGTCCCATATAATTATTGAATTAATTATAATAATAAATTCAAAAAAAAATATTATTCAAATAATCAGATGTTTAATATTTTATTATTATTATTTTAGGCCTTGTTTTAATATATTTATTATTATTTGAATATTTTTACTATTTTTCATGTTCTGATAAATCTTTTTATATAAAAATACTATAATTATAAAACAATAAAACCTATATTACTTTTTAAGATAAAAATATTATGATAATCAATATTGTTCTCAATTTAATCAATATTGGGCGTCGTTTTGTCAAATTGGGCCTTAAGCCCATTTAAGGCCTTTTAAGGCCTTTTAGCATTTACGTATAGTTTCGAGCCTCGTTTTGTTTGAGCGAGACCTTATTGGTATTTTATATGCCTAATAAGACTAAGTTTTATAATTTTGTCAACAATAATCATCATCGATGTTGTAGACAATACATATTGCGACAAGTTAGAGAGTTATCACTAGTTTGGTATTTACAAAGGAGGTGCTATTTGAAAAGTTAGAAGTTGTGATTGGAAGTTACCCACATGGTCAAATATCTCTAATAGGCATTGAAATCAAATTTCATTCCATTCCGACATCGTTTGGGCGTCGTTTTGTCAAATTGGGCCTTAAGCCCATTTAAGGCCTTTTAAGGCCTTTTAGTGTTTACGTATAGTTTCGAGCCTCGTTTTGTTTGAGCGAGACCTTATTGGTACTTTATATGCCTAATAAGACTAAGTTTTATAATATTGTCAACAATAATCATCATGAATGTTGTAAACCATACATATTGCGACAAGTTAGAGAGTTATCACTAGTTTGATATTTATAAAGGAGGTGCTATTTGAAAAGTTAGAAGTTGTGATTGGAAGTTATCCACATGGTCAAATATCTCTAATAGGCATTGAAATCAAATTTCATTCCATTCCGACATCGTTTGGGCGTCGTTTTGTCAAATTGGGCCTTAAGCCCATTTAAGGCCTTTTAAGGCCTTTTAGCATTTACGTATAGTTTCGAGCCTCGTTTTGTTTGAGCGGGACCTTATTGGTATTTTATATGCCTAATAAGACTAAGTTTTATAATTTTGTCAACAATAATCATCATCGATGTTGTAGACCATACATATTGCGACAAGTTAGAGAGTTATCACTAGTTTGGTTTTTACAAAGGAGGTGCTATTTGAAAAGTTAGAAGTTGTGATTGGAAGTTATCCACATGGTCAAATATCTCTAATAGGCATTGAAATCAAGTTTCATTCCATTCCGACATCGTTTGGGCGTCGTTTTGTCAAATTGGGCCTTAAGCCCATTTAAGGCCTTTTAAGGCCTTTTAGCGTTTACGTATAGTTTCGAGCCTCGTTTTGTTTGAGCGAGACCTTATTGGTACTTTATATGCCTAATAAGACTAAGTTTTATAATTTTTTCAACAATAATCATCATGAATGTTGTAGACCATACATATTGCGACAAGTTAGAGAGTTATCACTAGTTTGATATTTATAAAGGAGGTGCTATTTGAAAAGTTAGAAGTTGTGATTGGAAGTTATCCACATGGTCAAATATCTCTAATAGGCATTGAAATCAAATTTCATTCCATTCCGACATCGTTTGGGCGTCGTTTTGTCAAATTGGGCCTTAAGCCCATTTAAGGCCTTTTAAGGCCTTTTAGCATTTACGTATAGTTTCGAGCCTCGTTTTGTTTGAGCGAGACCTTATTGGTATTTTATATGCCTAATAAGACTAAGTTTTATAATTTTGTCAACAATAATCATCATCGATGTTGTAGACCATACATATTGCGACAAGTTAGAGAGTTATCACTAGTTTGGTATTTACAAAGGAGGTGCTATTTGAAAAGTTAGAAGTTGTGATTGGAAGTTACCCACGTGGTCAAATATCTCTAATAGGCATTGAGATCAAGTTTCATTCCATTCCGACATCGTTTGGGCGTCGTTTTGTCAAATTGGGCCTTAAGCCCATTTAAGGCCTTTTAAGGCCTTTTAGCGTTTACGTATAGTTTCGAGCCTCGTTTTGTTTGAGCGAGACCTTATTGGTACTTTATATGCCTAATAAGATTATGTTTTATAATTTTGTCAACAATAATCATCATCGATGTTGTAGACCATACATATTGCGACAAGTTAGAGAGTTATCACTAGTTTGATATTTATAAAGGAGGTGCTATTTGAAAAGTTAGAAGTTGTGATTGGAAGTTATCCACATGGTCAAATATCTCTAATAGGCATTGAAATCAAGTTTCATTCCATTCTGACATCGTTTTGTCAAATTGGGCCTTAAGCCCATTTAAGGCCTTTTAGCGTTTGGGTCGTTTGCCATGTCTAGAATTTATTGAAAGATTAAATTGAGATTAATATTGATTATCATACTTTTTTTATCTTAAAAAGTAATATAAGTTTTATTGTTTTATAATTGTAGTATTTTTATATAAAAAGATTTATCAAAACATGAAAAATAGTAAAAATATTCAAATAATAATATATATTAAAAAGGCTAAATAATAATAATACAAAACATCTGATTATTTGAATAATATTTTTTTTTGAATTTATTATTATAATTAATTCAATAATTATATGGGACCAAGATAAAAAAAATTAATAATAAAATAAGATGGAACCAAGTTCTATTGTAACATGTAATAATAAAATTACAAACATATCATGAGAACTCATTAGTGTGGTGGTTTCACACCAAATATTTGTGCATAGGGTCTCAAGTTCAATCCTTCTCACCCTCTTCTTTTATTTATTTTTCACAAATAAAATAAAAGATTTAGTGTTGGAGTTGAGACTCGAACCTGAGACCTTACAAAGGATGCACAATGCCTTACCACTAGAGCAATGAGACTGAAGCGATAATTATTAGATCTGTGCGGTTATATTTACCGCACACATATATTTTATTTAAAATAAAATCTGCGCGATTAATTCAAAAAAAATTAAAAAAAAAATTAAAAAATTAAAAAAAAAAGCTGTGCGGTAAAGGTTACCGCACAGGAATTTTTTTAATCAAAATTTTAATTTTTTTTAATCCCGTGCGTTAACTCTTACCGCACAGATCTGTGCGGTAAGAGTTAACGCACAAGATATTATTATTTAAATACTTTTTAAAAAAAAATTATTAATTAAAAAAATAACAAATCCTGTGCGGTAAGAGTTACCGCACAGGTGTTTAAGTTAATCAAATTTTTTTTTTTTTGTTAATCTCGTATTAACGTGGTGCGTTAATTGTTAACGCGCATATCTGTGCGGTAAGAATTACCGCACCAGCGTCGTATAGGTTTCAGAAAAAATTCCAACAATGCCCCAGACTCCTTTGGTGCGGTAAGCCTTAACGCACAGATGTGTACTGCAACTGTTACCGCACAGAATAGTGTGCATTTAGCAAAAAAAACGTGTGCATATAGACGCAGCCAAAAAATATTGCTAAGAAAGTAAGAATGGAGATACTAGAGGGAAAAAAAACTTCACTACCCAGTATATATGCAAGCATTGCATATATACCCCATCAAGATAAATGATTTGCATAAATATCCAAAGATTTTTAGAGTTGTAAAAATACACCAAATATAATATATTTCCAAATGAATAAGTATAGAAGAAAAATGTCGGGCTTATTAATACAAATGTCGGTCTTATCAAATAAAATGTCGGGATATATTTGCAAAAGCATAAGCATTGAAAAAAATGTCACCCTTATAAAAATTTACTCCCTCTGTCCCTCAATGTTTGCAACATTGAGGGAATGACACAAGTTTTAATAAAATTGGAAAGAGAAGAAAAATGTGCAGAAAATGCAGATGTCACAAATCAGCTGAGATTTCAGCTAAAATTTAATTTATTAAAATAATCACACTTTACAATACACAATCCCAGTAAACCAAAATTAACCAATAGGAGATCAGCATTCAACACACACAGATTGAGCCTTTTCACTGTTTAACATCAGTGTTTATAAACAGACAGAAAATCTGTTTAACATCAGTGTTTATATAAACACAAGAAGAAAAAAAACAGAGGAAATAAAGAGAGAAAAAAGAGGAAAAAACAGAGAAATAAGTTCAGCATCATTGCCTGTTGTGGATGGCTTCAGCATTAAATGGAGAAGATGCTCAACCTCTAGAAGATGAAGTCGAGGGTCTTACTGATTCAGTTTGGGACACAGGGGAGCAAGCTCTTCTTTTTTATCTGAATTATGCACCAGCTTATGAAGAGGAGCATGAAGAATTTGAAGCAGAGCATCAACACCAGGTTCCTCACCAACCAGAAGCAGAGCATCAGACAGGGGCAACAGCACATCATCAGCCACCACAGACAAGGCTCAGCAATGAACAAAAGGTGCAGGTCATTCACTTTCTTCTGAACAGAACCATGGAGGGACATCTTCCAAAAGGTGCAATCTCTGCTGCTGCAAACAAGTTCAATGTGTCAAGATTCACCATAGGAAGAATATGGAAAGTAGCTGAACAACAACTAAGCTCATCCCAAAATATCAATGTCAGCACAAAGTATCACAACTGTGGTAGAAAGAGAATTCAAGTAGCACTAGAATCAATCACAGCAATAGGAATGGGGGACAGATCATGCATAAGAGATTTAGCAACCCAACTGAATATATCCAAAACCACAGTTCACAGAATGGTGAAAAGAGGAGTACTGAAACCACATACAAATGCACTTCACCCTGGATTGAAACAAGAGCACAAGATATCAAGATTGGATTGGTGTTTAAAGCTACTACAAGGGGACACTGCAGCTTCTAAGACAAAATATTATCCTATGTTTGACTTTGTTCATTTGGATGAAAAATGGTTCTTCCTAACCAAGAAGTCACAGAGAGTCTATCTAGAACACAGTGAAAGGGGCCAATACAGAGCAGCTAGCTCAAGCAAGTTCATACCCAAGGTCATGTTCACAGCAGTGGTGGCTAGACCTAGATTTAATTCAGAGGGACAATGTACTTTTGATGGAAAGATAGGGATCTTTCCTTTCACATATGAAGAACCAGCAAAAAGGAAGTCAAAAAACAGAGGCAAAGGAACAATCATCACAAAGCTGGTTGAATCAGTCAACAAACAAGTGACAAGGGACATGCTTATAAATCAGATAATTCCAGCTATCAAAGCTAAGTGGCCAAAAGATGGGACAAGCAGAATTATATTCATTCAACAGGACAATGCTAAGCCTCACATTACACAAGAAGATGCAGAGTGGCAACAGGTATTCCAACAAGATGAGTTTACTTTCATATTAATTCGACAACCACCAAACAGTCCAGATTTAAACATATTAGATCTAGGTTTCTTTAGAAGCATTCAGTCACTTATGCACAAGAAAATGCCTAAAGATGTTGATCATATGCTAAAAGCTGTGAATGAAGCTTTTTATGAGCTAGATCCCAAAACTCTAGCTAGTGTTTGGATGACATTACAATATGTGATGAATGAAATACTCAAAGCCAAAGGAAGAAATGATTATGACATGCCCCATCATAACAAGAAAAAATTAGCAGCTCAGGGGAATCTACCAAGAGAAGTCAAAGCACCAATGTGGGCTATCATGGAGGCATGGGACATTATTCATAATCCTACACAACCATCACATTCACAGCAAGGGACTCAGGCAACAGATGCAGATGAAGAACCAACTCAAGAGACTCAAGCAACAAATGCAGATGAAGACAATCAAGATGCAATAATATGAACACAGTCAATGGGACATTATATGAAATGTATTCATATAATGTGCCCTTGACTGTATTAGCAACTATTGTAATGAATCATGTAAAGGTCCAATGGAACAGTAGGCAATGTGCCATTTTTTGTGCAGTTGGGACATTAATGTATAGGTCCAAGGTATTTTGAAAAAAAGTTCATCTCAGGTGTCCCATAACCATCATTGACACAATTCAATCCCAAATACCTTACCATACTTGGCCTCATCAGTCACACCTATCACTGGCTTCCTAGAGCATGCTAAGACAAAGCTTAACATACAATGGCATGCCAGAGTGATAGATATTACTGGTTTCCTAGAGTATGGTAAAGCAATTGAGAATCCAAAAGAATTTCATCTCAGAATTAAAGAACTCATCATTGATAAAAAAAAAAAAATTAATCTCAGGTGTCCCTATAGCCATCATTGACACAATTCAATCCCAAATACCTTACCACACATGGCCTCATTCAGTCACACCTATCACTGGTTTCCTATAGCATGCTAAGACAAAGCTTAACATACAATGGCGTGCCAGAGTGATAGATATTACTGGTTTCCTGGTGTATGGTAAAGAATTTGAGACTTCACAAAGAATTGCATCTCAGTTTTATAAGAACTCATCATAGATAAAAAAAAAAAAAAAAACAGAGGGACCTCAGCAATGGGACATAATTGCAACCAACAGTTTGGGACCTCAGCAATGGGACATAATTGCAACCAACAGTTTGGGACCTCAGCAATGGGACAAAATTGCTAATCACATTTTTCAATCACACAAATTGCAACCACAACAGTAGACACACAGAGAAGAAGCTCAAAAGAATAGCAACCACAACAGTGGTCACACAGAGAAGATGCTCAACAGAATTGCAACCACAACAGTGGTCACACAGAGAAGATGCTCAACAGAATTGCAACCACAACAGTGGTCACAGAAGATGCTCAGCAGAATTGCAACCACAACAGTGGTCACACAAAATCCTCAACAGATTGCAACCACAACAGTAGTCACACAAATTCCTCAACAACATAACAGAATCATACTAATAATCCATAAATCCACCAAAATAGAAACATAGTCCAGGAATCCACCAAAACATTACAAAGTCCAGGAATCCATCAACATAAAACAGTCCATAAAACAGAGTCCATAATCCACAATCCATAATCCAAAATCCATAAGCAAAATGTGCAAAATAGTGGGACAATAGAGCGACTTAGCTAGATAATGTCAGAGCGGGATGGGGAGGCAGAGACAGAGGGCGAGTCGGGAATCACAATCAGCTCCGGGGTCGGCATGTCAACGTCAAAGGAAACCTCTGGCGTCGGAGTGTCTGGGATGACGATGACCTCCCGGGGACGAAATAAAGCCTCATTTTCAGAGAGCTCGGGAGACCACGTCATCTCCACTGACTCGTTCTTCTTCTCCGGGGAACAAATCATATGGACATCGATCTCCTCGGACGGGACATAGCTCCAGGTATGATCGCCAACACAGACCGGACCCCAATTACAAGGGGGGGACAGAGAGCAACCAGATCGGCTTTCAGTGGGATCGTCATCGTGTGAACCCCGGAAAAACTCATCCAGAGCATCTTCTTCATCGTGGTTGGGAAGGTTTTCAGAGATGGAAAAGGATTGAGGATCAACAGAGGACGAGCTCGGGTTTGAGACAGAGAGGGACACTCTGCCAGTGGACAAGCTGGGTGTTCCACTCTTAGTAAAGCTCTGAGATGGGCGAGAATGGCTACCGCTGTCCATCGAGAAGAAAGATGAAGCAGGTGGCGACTGTGGAGGCGAGAGCTAGGGTTTTTCGGGAGAGAAATGGAGGCGAGGAAGAGAAATGATGGAGAGGGCAGAGGTTTTATCGGGTAAATTAGGGTTAGTTTTGGGCTGAGTTTTGGGCTGGGTTTTGGGCTAGATTAGGATTAGTGTTGGGTGGGTTAGGATTATCAGAATTAGATTAGTGGGTTAATTAGTGTAAACATGGAAGAAGTTTAATGAATTAGTTAAGGTTAATTAAGAAATTTGTTATGTAAAAATGGAAGAAGTTTAATGGAGATGAAGGTGGTTGATGAATTAATGGTGAAAATTAAATGGAGAAGATGATGTAGATGGTTGATTTGATTGATAAAGTGATGTAAAGATATGAATAAAATAAAATTGAATGAGGGTATAATAGGAAGAAATATATGGATATAAATGGACATGTTGCAAACATTTCGGGACGCCAAATACGGTAATGTTGCAAACATTAAGGGACGGAGGGAGTATTTCACTAAGATATATTTGCAAACATTAAAACAAGTTGGTATTTTTGCAAATGAGATATTGAAAAAGGGTAGGTGGTGCAATTTCTCCTATGATTGTCAATATTTAGTAAGATGCCAAACTTGACATAAACAAGCCCATGTGTTAATCTTTACAAGCAACTAACTTTATGCTTTGCCACTGCAATATATCCACACTCAAAACATCAACAGTGACATTACAAGCTACATGCTTTCTCTTAATTAAGAAAACACCCACCAAAACTTCCATCCTGCACAAATCTGTCCAACTCTCTCGGAATCGCGATACACGAAAAATATCTTAGACTGTTAAGTAAGAAAGCTGAAGCTCAAGCTAGCTTCTTAACAACAAATCAATGGAGAAAGCTGACAAGTTCAAAAGTGACATTACTCTTCATGAATCATCTGACAAGTTCCTTTCATATGACAGTGGTACAAGCAATTGCAGCTCGAGTTCGAACATCCATGGCGAGTTCTAACTGCAAACTTCGATATGTGTACAATTCTAAGGCGACAAAAACAGCTCAAGAACTACAAAACACTATGCTAAAACTTCATTACACTTATGTGTATGATACAACAGATTTGGATAACTAAATGTACAGATTATTATCCTCTTGTATCTGAAACCTTAGTTTCCAAGATCATCCTAAGATGATCAGGGCTATAGTACCGATTCGTCATCCTCACAGTCGCTTGCTGAATCATAAGATCATTCACAACCGAAACACTAGCGTGAGTCACCTCCAAATCGAGCTCCATCAACGCCATCATCAGCCTTGCTGCAGGATGGTTTTTCTTATTACAGTTAACCCTAACCATTGCATCTCTCCCAATGATCTTCACATCAATATCCAAATCCACTTGCTTCACTCCATTCTGAATCCTGTGTTCGTTCTCCGGTTGCGTTTGCTGTCTCCTGGATTGATCTCGGGTCGTTACGACCTCTGTTTTGAGGCACTCGACTTGACTGGTCAAAGCTTCCTTATCGAGTTCAGTCTTCTGGAGCTTCGATTTGAGGTCGTTGATGAAGGCTATGGCGTCGCCTAACAGCGACGCTTTGTCCATCTTCGATACGTTAGGGACGACGGCTCGTAAGGCGTAGAATTTCTGGTTCAGCTTCTCTCTTCTCTGTCTCTCCGCCTCGACGTGGTTCAGCGGCTCTTCACGGCCGTTTGCAGGCTTCCGGCCGCGCTTCCGAGGTTTCTTCTCCGGTTCCACCACACGGATGCTTTCCGCCTCCTTCGTCGCTACTGAAGGCTCTAGATCTGAGTGATCAGAGTCCGCTGGAACTCCTGTGGTGCTTGATTTCACCGCCATTGATGATGTGGTGAAGGATAAGATTCCTTCTGAAACACTCGATTTCGCAGGCGCGGATCTCTTCTTGCTCTCTGCGAAGTTCGGGATCTCTCCAGATGCGGATTTCAATCCGAAATTCAGAAATCCTTGCTGCGATTGTTGTTCCAATTTCGCAGGCGGATGGCTAGCGATCGGAGCTGATGAGGACGGATCGTTGATCCACATAGCCGAGGGATCGATTTCCGCCTCATCAATCGGCGGAATCGGAGCCGTATCTCTGTTTCCAGATCTAGGATTGAACAAAACCCTAGCCGAATCGATGAGGAGAGAGCTATGTGAAATGAGATCAGTAGATCCCAATTCGAGGACGCCGGATCCGGTAGGCAAGCAGAAGACGGTCTGGATCCCGAAGGCGGCGCCCTGACGAGCTCGTTCCCACGGCGAGCCTGCGAGGCGATCAGATCCGGACGTCCAGACAGCGTTTGATCCAAGAAAAGCTTGTCCAGGAAGATCGACGCCGAATGCGAAGGACTGCGTCATGGAGATGAGGAAGAACCACTCGGTGTCGGTAACATCGTCTTCAACAGCTTCGTTTCCCGGAGAAGAAGAAGTGCCTGCGATAAGCGAGTTAAGCTCGCGGAGGACTCTCTTCCTGTGCTGTTGCTCGGCGGGGTTTAGCGATGGCGGAGCCGATTTCGAGTCGTCTCCTTTGTAGTATCCATCTCCCCATCCGATAAGCGACTCGGCGGAGTTGCACTGCCAGAAGATGGCGTAAGTCCAGGTTTCTTTGGCGCCGTCGATTAATGATTGAAGTTTCTGTTGGAGATTGTCTTGGCTGAGAATCTCGGGTGCTTGAGGCTGTTGAGGCCAGGCGAAGGCGTCGGAGAAGGCGGCGGTTTCGTCGGAGGTCCAGAGATTCATCATCGTAGAACTAGATGTTGATCATGGAGGGGAATCCGATTCCGGTAATGGGGAATGTGTACAGGAAATAAAACACGTGGGGAAGGTGGAAAGAAGGGAGGAGGAAGAGATGAAAAAAAACACGAGGCGGCTGGAGGAAGAAGAAAGGCGTGAAATGTGTGGTAGAAGTGGAGAAGATGATGAGATGTGAATTAAGGCTGCGTTTGGGTGTGTTTAAATCCATTTTTTTTATATTTTCAGAGGGGGACAAAAGTGTCAGCTGGTTTCTCACAAACTTATCGTGTTTTCGTTAACAAAAATAATTAGTGTTAATTTGTTTTTTTAACCATTTTTTGTATCCCTACTTAACAACTCCTTTTTTGCTAAATATCACCTCAAGTTAGGTAAGTCTAATGAATGTTTTTATCAGCTAAATGAAAAAAAAAATCAGCTTTTAATGTGTAAAAAAGCTTTGTTTATAATTAATGCGAAAATAAAGACTGTTAGTTGCCCGTATTTGTGGGACAAACATTGCCTAAATTGGTTAGGTTAGGAAATCGACATTTTCAGTAAGAAAATGGTCCCTAAAATGACGGAAAATGTTGAAGCTTTCTAGACAAAGTAACAAAAGAGTTACTGCGTAGTCTGCGTTACTCGGTTGTTCACTCGGCTTAATTAGGCGGGTCCGACTCGGACCACAATGACGGAACTCTTGATAGAATTTATTTATTTTGATAAAAAAACTGTTTGGGGTAAAAAAATTAATATTACACCTTAACTTTGCATCAATACTCCTACATAAAGTTAATACTACTCTACATGTTATATGTAGATATCACAAGATTCACGACAAACATGAATTATTATTATTTTAATGGCACTTGTTTTATATCCTGACTTTGCTCGTCATTTTTGTATTCTTATTAATATCTTATCGTGGAGTATAAATGAATCTACTGCAACTATCATGTGGGGTTTGATATAGGGTCCCCCTATACGGACGCTATTTTTCTGCTATTTGGACGCGTTTTTGCACGGCTAACTTAGCCGCCTAATTCTTGCACGCCTAAGATAAGCGAGCAAGGGTAAAACCGTCAGAATTGGAAAATATACTACAGAATTGCACGCCTATATGAGCCGCCCTAAAAGAAAATGGTTTTTGTAACAAAAAGATAAATATTACGGCGAATATATTAAAAAAATGAAGATCCTTGTGCGGCTAACTTAGCCGATCACTTGAACGCCTATATGAGCCGACCTAAAAGAAAATGGTTTTTCTAACAAAAACATATTACGGCGAATATATTAAAAAAATGAAGATCCTTGTGCGGCTAACTTAGCCGAGCACAGTATACGGCTATTTTGAATTTTACTGCACGTCTATCATAGGCGTGCTAATGTGCAATTTTGAAAATATGACCGTTTTTTTTAAAAACGGCTATAAACGGCTATATTGTGGTCTATATAAGCAAGAAAAGAAGTTGTATTCACTATACACATTCATAATGTCTTATCCTAATGATGAAAGTGAGGAAATGAGTTTGTTAGGGCTTTCTTTGTTAGAATGCGATGGAGTAACCGACGACCCAAGGATGTCAAGCATTTGTAATCCGAACGACGAAATCTTCACGGTTAGTATTGGGTTTAATATCGTTTGAGTATTCATTAATTTGTAGTAGATTCTTCATTGATCATAGGATTTGAAGTAAGGATTTTGTTCAAAAAATTGTTAGAAAGAAGATAGTATTTTACCTTACTAAAAAAAATTGTGTTGTAGTAAGGATTAGGATTATTGGAAAGAAGTTAGTATTTTACGTTACTAAAAAAAATTGTTCAAAATATATGGAACTTTGTATATATGCATGTTTATGGTCGTCCTTGTAGTAGTATAAATACTTAATGAAATATTACATTATAATAGGAGGGGGAAGACTATGGAGATAGTTTTCGTACATGTCAAGTGTGGGATAGTTTGGCCGAAATGGTTGAATGGGCGAGGAACATAGCAAAAGGATTGATGATTGTTTTGGTGAAAGCTCACACAAGTCCGTACGCCGTCACTTTGACATGTGATAGATTTGGTAAATCAAAATCTAAGTTACTAACTCCAAGGAAACGCGAGCGTAACACAAAGAAGTGTGGTTGTAAATTCGAGTTGCATGGGTGTCGTATGAGAAACGAGTTCAATAAGCTTACGCACAAATGGGTCTTGGATGTTATGTATGGCTCCCACAACCATAGGCTTACTAGCCTTCATGGGAATGCATTCATTGGGCGAATGACGGAGGAGGAGGAGAAATGGGTTAGGAGTGAGGGTGACGAAGGCAAGACACCGAAAACCATCGTTTCTGGGTTGAAGAAGAAGTTTGAAGGAAATATGACTTCAATGAAACAAGTAGAGAATTTTTTGCAAAAAATTAATTACGAGGATCGCGGAGAGTTGACCGTTACCCAATGGTCACTTGTTTTTCTAAAAGAGAACGGGTACATCTATTATCCTCTTCGGGACGTGGACAAAAAGAATGAAGTCGAAGTACTGTTTTTTGCTCACCATGAATCTCTACGACTATTGAAGAAGTTTCCGTACGTTGTGATCATTGACGCCACATACAAGACAAATAGGTACGTAATTCATTTTAATAACAACTCGTTATAGTTATAGTTATATGTTCCACGTTTTAGTTAGATAAATCCACTATTATTTATACATGTGTGAATAGGTATGGCATGCCTTTGGTGGAGATCGTGGGTTTCACCTGCACTCATAAGACGTTCAACATAGCATATGCATTCACCCGACACGAGAAGTTTTTCAATTACCAATTCATTATGAGGTGCCTTAGGAATTTGTTTGAGGAGCTAGGAGTGATGCCAACTGCTATAATGACCGATTGTGACACTGCTTTAATCAAGGGTATTAAAGATGTTTTTCAAGACGTCTCTGTAAAACATCTATTGTGTTGGGTGCATATTAAAAACAATATCAAGGCACATACTGACAAGGTTATAAAAGACAGTGCGAAAGCGGATAGGTTTGTGAACCAGTGTTGGACATTATTTTGCTCAACCACCGTTGAAACTTACGAGGAGAGGCTCAATGCATTAAGGAGATGTCGGATGAAGGGTCTTGTTAGATACGTCGAGAGGCAATGGCTGACTCCTTACAAAGAAAACATAGTAAGAGCTTGGACTGATCACACTCTTCACTTCTGCACGAGGACTACAAACAGGTATCTTTTGAACATTGTGTAGTTGATTTTTTTATGTATTAGTAAAAAACTAATAAAATTTGTCGTTGTGATAGAGTTGAGGGGATGCATCGTGTGTTGAAAGATATTCTTGCATCCACTAGAGGCGGCTTTAACAGAGTGATTGTTAGGATTCACCGTTCGATCGTCTTTCAAGTGGATCAGATAAGGGCCACAATGAACAACTCACTGAACCAATCACCATTGTGCTTCAATGATCCGAGGTTTCTAGAGGTGGGAAAAATGGTGTTTTCAAGGCTCATTTGTAGAGTTTCAGATAGGTGTTTTGTGTTATTGTTGGCCATGTACGATCGGATAATGAAGGAGCAGTATTTGGAGCATTGCGAGGATTATTGGGTGAGAGAATGTCTTGGGCTGCCTTGTGTCCACGATATTGTTAAGGCCATCCTTACGAAGACCGCTCTCACACCAGATTCCGTTCATGACTTCTGGAAGGAAATTCATTGGGAACTTGAGCCACTAAAATTTGGGTGTCTTGACGACGATGTTGAGATATCATTTCCAGAGTTGAGACTGCGCGAGATGTGGGCTAAAGTGGAAGATCGGAGTTTGAGCATTGCCACGTTATGGCAAGTGAGTGAACTTTACGTCGCCTTGGAGCATCCGGAACATAGTACGTTTATGGAGCCGACCGAGGATCCAGACATTCGTGGTAAGGGAAGACCATCGGGTTCGAAGAACAAGGGAAATGAGTCTCCGACTAGAGAAAAGAGTCATCATGAACACGTAAGAGCAGAATTATTGCAAACTGAGGCGAAGGCAAAGGAGAAGGAAAAAGAGAAGGAAAAAGAGAAGGCGAAGAAGCCTAGACGTTCTAGAAAGCAAGTATCTTTTGACGAGATTGGCGATGAAGATATGCCTTCCCAACCAGTTGAATCACAATTTGAACAGATGTACGTGAAGACCGACGTTGTGGAAGTAGACGCTTCCTCGAAGTTGCCTGAAGAATCCATGGTTCATTGTGGAGTGGACTTTGGGGTGCAAAATATTGACTACTTCTGGTATGGTTATATTAGACAAGCTCAAGATGTGCGTTCAGACGGACATTGTGGATATCGGTCATTAGCTATACTCAAGGGATTGAGTGAGGGTAGCTACCCGTTGATTCGTAGCGAGATGGCAGCGGAGTTGCGTGTCAACCGATCGTATTGGGAGCCGATACGAGCACAAACCCGAGAAGGGACATGGGATGATCTAATGCTTCAAATTAGCTATGTCAGGTCCCCTTGCGAGCGACGTTATTGGCTTGACATGCCATTTATGGGTTTAGTGTTTGCCACTTTGTACAACGCTGCGGTCGTCGTCTTATCTTCGTATTCTTTGATGTGCTTACCTATAAGGCCGCATGGACAGATAGACCTAGCTCCTCCGTCACAAATTGTTACTGTAGCACTCGTAGGGGCTAAGAACCATTGGATCCCGGTAATGAGGCGTCTTAAATGTAGACCTAGCTCCTCCATGACTGTAGAATACGAACAAACAACACAAATTAAAAAAGAAACTAATAGCGTTTCTTTTAAATTAAATAATCAAACTACATTGACTTACCCTCAACAATATTCCACAGCTAGCCATGGTCATCGCATTTCGTCGAGACGCTTGTCCTAAGTTCCGATACAGGTGCGTCAAGACGCCAGCTCCCCAAGCGATATTGTCTGTACACGAGTGATCCAAAACAAGACCTAGTATCCAGTGCTTGAGCTTGTTGGTCGACTTGTCCACCAACACTGTCGTGGCGAGAAGATACCACAAATACAATGACGCGACCAACTCCTCGTCCCTCTGCTCTGCTTTCATCATCGCCTCCATCGCATCTGCAACTAACTTCATAGGAATACCGCCTCCCGTAATCCAGTTGTTCACTCTTTTCCTATCCACCTCAAGCACTGTAGCTATCGTATCTCTCACCCTATTTTCAGTCACACTCGGTGGTAAAGTACAACTCCTCCCGTCTATAGGTAGACTTAGAATCTCGAGAACATCGTGAAGGGTAATGGTCATCTCGCCCCATGGAAAATGGAATGAGTTAGTTTCGGGGTACCATCTCTCTGCAAAGGCTGAAATCAATACACAATCAACTGCTCCCGTGCCTAGAATTCGAAGATGCGTAAGAGCACTACGCTGTGCTATCTCGAACCATGAACCAGGCTCGTGTCTAATATACCGCTCGTACGGACTGGTGTAGCCAGCATGTGTGTAGATCTTAAGAACCTTACGCGTCTGCAAAATCACAAAATTTATTTAGTTATGAAAAATAAAAATATAACTTTATCTTTAGTAAAATCATGGGGCTCATTTACCAAATCTGGACGTGCAGCAGGAGCAGCCTCAACAGGAGAACCAACAACCTCAGCAGCAAGCTGAGCAACAACTTCAGCAGTAGCTTCAGCAGCAGCCTGAGCAGCAGCCTCATCAGCTTCCATCTGAGCTCGAGTTCTCCTATATCTGCGAACAGGAAGAGGAGGGAGTAGAGGCTGAATATCAAGAGGAGGGACATCTCGAGGGGTGTCGTCCCATATAGCTCTGGCAATGTGTGTCTGATATGAGGTAAGGATGAGACCATAGCGAGGACCTCCGTCTGGGTACCATGTACTAGGTCCCGAAAAAACTGCATCATTTGCTGGAGGTGGAGGAGGGGGGACACCATCGGTCGGATGTCGAAGAGGTGAATGGGGAGGTGTCGCTACTCGATGAGGTGAATGGGGAGGTGTCGAAACAGGTGAGGGGCGCTCATCACAAATATAAGTGGACGGTGATGGCATACTGTCATCCATCGCCAAATCATGTGTCTCTAAAACCGGATCATCCTGTGTCTGTGCGATCTGATCAACACGTACGATCGGAGTATACTGTACAGCGAATCGTCCCTGTATAGGAGTTGCATCTTCACGTTGCAACTCCGCCTCCACGTCAACGTCAACGTCCATCTCATCACCAGACGAGACGTCCGGCATGTTGTCACCCTGGCCTTGATCTTCCCCAAACAAATCTGCTTGTAAAGTAGCTGCAGGTGTACTACCTGCATTAGCTGCAGGTGTACTACGTGCATTAGCTGCAACCCTACTACGTACAGCAGCTGAAACGCCTCTCCGAGGACGAGCTCTATCCGGCGTATGCCTAGTAGCCGCTGGCTCAGAATTTGACGTTTGTGCAGTGGTCGGCTCAATAACTGGTGTCTGTGCAGCTGCCTCTATTTGTGCTCCTACTGAAGTGGATCTCGTGCGATCGTTATCGCTAATGACCGTTACAGCCGGAGGACGCCTTTCTGCTACAGGAGCTGGAAAAGTAAACCCAGCAGAGTCTCCCACAGCGTTTCGTACCGCCTAAATTATTAATTTTATTTCGATATTCCTTTTATAACATATCATAATATTCCAATAATGCAAAACAAAACATATCATAATATCATAATTTAGGGATTTAGAATTTCTAATAAATTATAATATTCTAATTTTATAACATATCATAATATTCCAATAATGCAAAACAAAACATATCATAATATCATAATTTAGGGATTTAGAATTTCTAATAAATTATAATATTCTAATTTTATAACATATCATAATATCCAATAATGCAAAACAAAACAAATAGAACTTATTATAATCTAATATTCTATAAAGACATTATATGTAATTAAGACGGTTTTTTTTATATCATTAAAGCGAATTCAGATTACATACCTGGAAGATGCCTACGGGTGATGGAGTCACGTCGGCATTCACGTCCTGAGCGATAGTCGATCGGGTTGCCCGTTTTCTAGCGCCACCAACAAATTGCAATTGATCTGTAGCCTCTGTTAACACCATTGTCGAAGAAAGCCCTACACCATCGAAATAACCCGAATCTATTCAATTTACATCCAGACCAAACAATTTCCATCATTCTCTATTAAAACTAGTTAGAGAACATGTTGTCAAATTTGGGATGAAAATAAGAGGGGAAGATTTGTCAAGTTTCCATTCCATATATGACTCTTGATCTAAACCAGAAATAGAGTTCTTGCATAAATCATTCTTCATTTTATAACTATATACAGTACTACATATATTTTGAATGAAAATAGGAAACAAATAGTGGCCAACAAACAAATTTGCAAACATATATCTTGTTGTCTAATAAAAACAAAACAGATATCTACATATACTAAACATTTACACACAATACGCAATTCCTTTGTATCATTATTCTCATATACAAGAATATCAAATCAACCATTAACATACCTGCACCTTCACGTTCGCCTGCTGGTTCCGACGATGTCCCGATCGACTCCGAAATCTCATCCGCCTGTCCTGATTCGGCCACCATCCCGACACCAGCAGAATCAGGGGCCACCATCCCGACACCAGCAAAATCAGGGGCCACCATCCCGACACCAGCAGAATCAGGGGCCACCATCCCGACACCAGCAGAATCAGGGGCCACCTCTACTCTAACTTCCCCCACCCTAAAACCATCCTCTGTAATCTCCACCTGCAAACCCAACTCCTCTCCACCGCCATGAGCTCCACCCGACATAGCAGTCACCAGAAATTGCACGCTTTGCGACTGGGAATGACCGGAAATCGCACGCTTTGAAATGTGGACGGAGATTGGAAGAAAAACGACCGGAAATCGGAAACAACAACTCCAACAACTTTGCGAAATCGGAAGAACTTCAGTGCACCCGACTGGGAATGAGCGGGGGAGAAGACCTAAAATCAATTGCACGCTTAAAATAAGCGCACTAATTGCACGCTTATATTTTGCGCATAATACGGGTCAGGCCCACATACAGAGGCCTGCCATCAATTGCACGCTTAACATAAATTGCACGCTTATGTTAAGCGTGCTAATTGCACGCTTATGTTTTGCGCATTATATGGGTCAGGCCCACATACAGAGGCCTGCCATCAATTGCACGCTTAACATAAGCGTTCTAATTGCACGCTTAATCATTTTCTGTAGTATATTTTCCAATTCTGACGGTTTTACCCTTGCTCGCTTATGTTAGGCGTGCAAGAATTAGGCGGCTAAGTTAGCCGTGCAAAAACGCGTCCAAATAGGAGAAAAATGGCGTCCAGATAGGGAATGCCTTGATATAAAAATCAGTAGCTGCTAGGAATTGGCAAATACAGTATAAATGATACTCCCTCCCCTCCGTTCCATAATATAATTCCTCTTTCACTTTTCACATTTACCGAGACACGTTTTGTATCGTTAATATCTCTAACTATATGTTAATAAAAAATTCTAAAATTTTGATATGTTAAAGTACTCATCAAGACGAATCAAACAAGACCCCATATAACTATGTTTGTTCTTACATATTAAAAGTTATACGACAAAATGTATTAAAAAGTGAATAGTGTCAAAAATGAAACAAAAATTATATACCGGGACGGAGGGAGTAGTGATTTGTTGGATCCGCAAGAAAATATTTTCAGAAAATTTGTGACCATATATTTATACAAGTTTCGTAATATTTATAAAACAAAATTATACTTATACATTAATAATTTTATCAATGCATGCACTTTGACATATAAATACACCTCCACGTATTAATATTATAACGTGCACACATTTTATTAGGCATGAACTTAAGTCATCATTTTCATCCAATTTTTTCCATAAGCTAGAGGTCAAAGATCGAAATCGTAGAAATATAACGTGACGAGAAAGGATCGTGGCCCTCCATTGGGTGAAGGGTTATTTTCAGATCATTGCATGAATAATAGAAAGTATAGTATAATAATCTGTAATGAGATCAAATTATTATTAATAGTTGTACTATAGTATCTCTTGTCATTATAGTTGGTGATTGTGGCACGTTTTGCACTTTGGTAATCGCCACTATAACGATTTTATATATTTGCATGGGTCCCGCCTTAATTAGCTTCACCATGTGAATTGTGATAAAACCGATATCATTTTCCATGTTCTTGTTATTATATGTAATTTTATAAAAATTCTAACTTAGTGCAATGACGACAATTGCGGTCTCATTACGTGCGTATAAAAGAATTTTGAGTGCTCACAAAACTGTTGTGCAACGCAAATATGGGTTACATTACATGAGAAAGAGAGATAAAGAAAAGGTGCTATGATCGAGAATGATAAAGAATGGAAGATGATGTATATATATTTTATATTTTATAATTTATATAGTATTTGGCGATGTCCACCATCCGTGATACATGTATTGATAAAAATGTAGCTACATATAAATTTAAAAAGTGCGTGTAACTGTATATATATATTATATTGTATGTGTGCATCAACCCCAACCCTCATCCAATGACTTATCCTTATCAAAACCAAATTCGATAAAGATATGATACTATGTTTCTTGGTTTAGAATCTCTCTATAGAAATTTTAGAGATAAGAAGATTGTAATACTATAAAAATCGACAATATTTATAAGATAACGATTATAAAGTATATGATTTAGATTTTGTAAAATAAAGTTCATAATAAAATTTAATCTTATTTCTATAGTGTCATAGAAACTGTTTCCTAAAACTTATAACAAACTTTTTTGGTGAATTTTTCCGGTGTGAACAACTCTGAACAATTCTTGACTAGATCAAATGAGAAACAATTATTAAAATAAGAAATGAGAATAATCCTAATAGGAGAATTCAATGACTAATATTACACTCTTTTAGGGTTTTGACCGTAGTGGTTGACCATTGACCGGGTTTGACTGACGCTAACCATTTTTTTAGGCCAAAAAATATTTATTTAGGCCGAATTTTGTACTTACAAATTTAAGTGCTTCAAAATGTCTGAAATGTGCTATTATATGGTTGAAATGTGCTATATCATTTTATGCCAAAATTTGAACTTGCAAAGCATGTGCTACTCCAAGTGTTACTCTTGGCTGAAATGTGCTATCATATGGATGAAATATGTTACGTTTTTGCCTATATGTGCTTCTCTATGGCTAGCGGAAGTGTGCTACGTTATTGCATTTATATATGTGTTTCTCTATGCTAGGTCAAATGTGCTACGCTTTTTGTCTAGATGTGTTTCTCTATGGCTGAAATGTCCTACATTTTCGCTTATATGTGTTTTTCTATGGCTAATTGAAGTGTGACACGTTTTTTCATATATGTGCTTCTCTATGACTAGCTGGAGTGTGCTACGTTTTTGTCTATATGTGTTTTTCTATGCTAGGTGAAAGGTGCTACGCTTTTGTCTAGATGTGCTTCTCTGTGGCTGAAATGTGCTACGCTTTCACCTATATGTACTTCTCTATGGCTAACTTAGGGCATCTCCAATGACTTGCTATAAATGGAGATAACAAATTTATAGCAAAAATCAAATCCAACAACAAGCTATAATGACAAATAATAAGAATATTCTTTTAGAGATGTTTTATTTCTCTATCTTGATTGCTAAATTTGACAATTCAAATAGCAAGCCAGGTGTGTGTGGTACACTAAATAAATGATATTTCTTTAATGAATTGAAAATTGAAAGAGTGGGAAATTGGTGTTACACTTGAAAATGGCAAAATTATAGCAAGTGTTGTTGGTGTTACACTTGTTTGCTAAAATAACATTTGCTATAATATGTCATTTCAACTTGCTATAACCCTAGTTGGCTTGCTAAATTTAGCAAGCTATTGGAGATGCCCTTAAGTGTGCTACGCTTTTGCCTATATGTACTTCTCTATGCTAAGTGAAATGCGCTACGCTTTTCCTATAAAAAATATAGCATTTTTACTTACAAAGCATAACACTTTTGCTTACAAACCATAACACACAAAATTGGTACAAAAAGCATAACACTTTTGCTTATAAATCATAGCAAAAAAAAATTGATAGCAAAAAAAAAAACATTTTTGCTTACAAAGAATAACACTTTTACTTACAAATTATAACACAAAAAATTTGAAATGAAAAAAAAACGATAAAAAAACTGACATAACAAAAGTCAATGAACAGTCAACTCAAAGGTTATCGTCTTAAAGGTATTTCTCATGAGATTTGAACTTAAACTCCTTATCATCTTTGCAGTTTTCAAAAACTTGTTAATGATCGGTTTTGACATTTAGGTTTGTCCCTTTTTTTTTTATTTTGTGATGGAGAAAGCATTTGAGGGTTCATATATCAAAAATAAACCGTTCTAGACACCTAAAGGATGAGATTGAAAAGATCTAATTTTTTTTATAAAATATGATAGCGGTTATACTAGATGAGATTTAACAATTAGGTCTGTCGCATCATTATCAACATAAAAAAGGAAACTAACAAATCGATGAGTAAAACTCTGCACATCGGAATAGAGAGATTAAACACAAACAAGGTTGCACTAAGGTTAACACAAGCGTTGCGAGGCCGGAGAGAAAAAAAAACAATCCCTATTGTCCAATCAGGGGATGACTTTAGCGTAGGGTTTCAAAACTCCGACTTTGCCTCTGACGTTGGATCTGGGCAGAAAAAGAAAAATTGTGACCGAAGGAAGTCGGAGACGATGTTTGGACGACATCGCTACATGGATCTGTTTCTTCTTCCACCTCTTGACCGACGTTGAACACCGTGGATGTGCTGTAGCGACTCGAAGAACCTCGACAGCCTCCATATGCAACGCCGACAGAAGATCTGAGATGAATAGATCTGGACGAGCTTGGATAACCTCCATATGCAACGCGGAGTCGCAGATCTGGACGGCGGCACTTCTGACCGGCCGTTGAACACCGTGGTTGTGTCGTAGAGACTCAAAGAGCAGCCCCGACGAGCTTCGACAACCTCCAGATCTGAGATGAATAACTCGCGAGAGCGGAAGGAGAATGAAATGTGAACGGAACAAGGGTGGAGGCTGATGGAGAAGAGGGATTTAAATTAGGGTTTATAAAAAAAGGTTAGTTTCTTCAAGTGAAACGGAGTAGGATTAGAAACTATCCCTATTGTCCAATCAGGGGCAAAGAGCCCCGTATTGTCTGTTTATGGAGGTCAATGGGCCTGGATCATATAATGGGCCTTGGGCCTAATACAGTAGTTATTAAAATCACTCATTTATTTTTGTAACTTAAACCTAGAAACCATTCTATACATACTATGTGCACAAGAATAGTACTCTACCAATTTCTTTGCGGAGAAAAACCCGCATCCAATTTTTTATAACTGGCATCTGCCTTAGGCGCATCCCGGGTGCGTCCAAAACATTTTAAAAAGAACTCGGTTCAGTTTTGGGCGCACCCAGGATGCGCCCAACTTAAACCGAATTTTTTTAAATTTTGACGGAAAAAAAAAAAAAAATCTTGCCCGCATCCAGGGTGCGCCCAAGAATGACCCGGCTTTTTAAAAAAAAATTGGACGCATCCGGGATGCGCCCAAAGCGGGTGCCAGTTATAAAAACCGGATGCGGGGTTAAACGGCCTTTCTTTGATAAGTTTTTGACTATCCATCCGTCTCTATTTGTTTGTTCACTTTGATCACCCTATACTATTTACATGTAGATACAATTTACATCCGTCCCTATTTGTTTATCCGCTTAGGCTAGTGAGGCACCAATACTGTTCAGATTTTGCGATTTAGCACTAGATTTTATTAATTGTTTTTTTATTCAAAACTCTAGAATTTGTTTCTTGTTAGTTCATAGAGTATATCAACAACTAGTGTAGTGACCCGTGCCATGCACGGAAAATTTCATATTATTCGTATGAAATTGTATATCCTTTTAATCGAGTTCATCAGAAAATTAAGATAATCTTTTTTCTTGTAAAGACTATTTATAAGAATATATTATATTTCATGAAAATTATATACGTAGCTTGACTTAATTTTTATTATCAAAAATAATCTTAATTTTATCGTAAGAATATATATTAACCTTCAACATAATATTTATTCTCAATAAAATAGCTTGTATATTTGTTGTTGAAAGGAATGATTGAAATTAACAAAAATAATTTTAATTTTATTTGTTAATATAATTACCCAATCTATTAATAATTGAAATTAAAATAAAATAAAATAATTGTGTAACAAACCAAGCCTAAAATCAGTCTAAGAGCTCTAAAAGGCTCAGCTTTAATATATAAGATAGATATACTATTCTGGACTTAGAGTCATTCCGATTAATCAAATAAACTGAAAAAGCTCGTAAAAAAATAATTATGAACATTTATTGTTTTAGACTGGACAAATTCCAATCCACTTTTGAAATTATCGTCCCTATAAAAAAATTGACAAAAAAATAATTATAACTTTTACTTGCTTTTTAAGAATAAAAACATAATATTTTTAGTTTTTGAATAAGAAGAATATTAACATTAGTCTCGCTATACGCACTACATTTTGCAACTTTCCACACTACATTGTCGTACGCCCAAAATGGGCGTACGCTGGTTTTGGGCGGACAGTGCAAAATCCCAACATCGAATGTGAGGCAAAATACAAAATACGGTATTATGTATACGCCCAAAATGGGCGTACAGTATAAATTTTAATAATATAGCCGTTTGAAAATAGCCGTTGGGGAAATACAATTTTTTACTCGTACGCCCATTATGGGCGTACGAGTAAAAAATTGTGTGTAACGGCTATTTGTCCAAATTCAGAAGTGACCGTTGGGGTATATTTTGCCTGTACGCCCATAATGGGCGTACGATTGTTTTTATCCCAACGGCTATTTTTTCAGAATATGACCGTTTGGGATGTAGTATGTGTATAAATGTAGGAACTTCGGATGGATGTTGAAGTCAAAAATGTCAAATAGGAGAGTTACAAATTTGAGTGATGGTGAGGAGTTTGAATATGTGACGGAGATTGAGTATGGGAGCGGTGAAGAGAACGAGTATGTTGAAGAGAACGAGCATGGGAGTGACGAAGACGATGCGATCGTGGATGAGAAAGAGTATTTTAGTGAACCCGACGACGGGATGTGGGACGACGATACCGACGAAGAAGGAGGAGACTTCGACGCCGGAGATTTTTCGGTTAGTAATTAATTAGAATCGTTTCGTATTTATTTACGTTATTTAGTTGCAAATAATTTGTAGAAGTGATAGTTTAGATTGATGTGGACTCGTAGTTTTAAGTTTTAGTTGTGATAAATATGGTAGTTTTTATTAATTATAGGGTATGGATTACTATGATTCGTTTGATACAGAAGAAACGTTTCCTACTAAGGAACACTTGAGGCGTTGGGTTCAGAGTATTGGTAGACAACTTATGATGGTATTAGTGACTCGCCATAGCAATGAGCGTCAAATGAATATAATGTGCTCGCATGCTGGAGTGTATAGATCAGGGAAAAAGAAAAGAGAGGATGGCGAAACAGAGGAGGTTGTTAATACAGAGCGGGATAGTAGGGATAAGAAGTCGGATTGCAAGTTTGAGATCCGAGGATATAGGTTCAGGGCGAGGGATGCGAGAGATGGATGGTATGTGAAGGTAAAATACGGACAACACAATCATAAGCTTTGCACTAGCTTCATTGGCCATCCGTACATGGGTCGAATGACGCCGAATGAGGTGAAATTTGTGACGGTATGTGCGAACAGCTTGACTACGCCGTCTGTTATTGCTACTCAGTTGAGTGCGGCCTTTCCAGGGAATACAACATCCACAAAACAAATCGCCAACTTTATTCAGAAGATGCATTTTGAGGATCGTGGAGATTTGACTGTTACACAATGGACCTTGAAGTTTTTGAAGGAGCGCAGCTATGTAGTGCATCCCCTCTGCAAGAAGAAATCAAACGAGGTGGAAATCTTGTTTTTTGCCCATCAAGACTCGTTGCACTTGTTGAAGATGTTTCCGTACGTCGTGGTTATTGACGCCACATACAAGACGAATAGGTACATAATAGTTGTATATCAAAAAAATTTTGTTTAAATATATTGCATATGCCTCTTCCTTCATTATTTAAATATATTATGCAGGTATAAAATGCCTCTTGTGGAGATTGTCGGTTTCACTTGCACGCATAAGACATTCAACATTGCATATGCATTCACGGATAAGGAGGAAACAATGCACTACTTGTGGATAATTCAGAGGCTTAGAAAGTTGTTTGAGGATGCCGGAGTAATGCCGACTGCAATAATGACCGATCGAGAACTAGCTCTCATCACTGCAATCAAATATGTGTTCAAAGATCTTCCGGTTCAACACCTCTTGTGTTGGGTTCATATCAAGCACAACATCGAGGTAAACGCTACCAGAATTTTGAAAAATAAGGAATCGGTGAAAAGGTTGTGCTCGCAAGTATGGAGACTTTTTCTATCAAGAACGGAGGAACGATACGAGGAAAGACTGCTAGGATTGAGAACATCTTGGAGAAGCGGCGTCGTCGGATACATTGAAAAGGTGTGGCTTATCCCTTATAAGACAAACATTGTTTGCGCATGGACGGAACACAATCTTCACTTCTTCACGAGGACCTCAAACAGGTAATTTTTTTTTAACTTACTTAAACGTTTCCGATTTATTTATTAGTTTGATTATGTAACAGTTGTTTTACTTAAACGCGACATTGAATGAATAAAACATAGGGTTGAGGGAATGCATAAGGTGTTGAAGAAAATAATTGGTTCAAGTATAGGCGGTTTTAATCGAATGGTTGTGAGGATCCATGCAGCCATCGAGGGCCAGATTGTGAAGGTGAGGGCCACCATGGAAGAGGATCGGATCAAGACACCCGGGGTTTTCAGACGAATGAATCCACAAGTGAAATTGATATTTCGGCATCTATTCCATAATGTGTCTGATAGAGCGTTGCATAAGTTGTGGGATATATGGGAGGATATAAAGGCGAAGAATTATGAGGAACATTGCGAAGATTACTGGATGCGAGAATGTCAAGGCCTACCGTGCATCCACGAGATGGTGCAACATATTATTCAGAAGAAGCCATTCAAGCTCAATCAGATTCACAGATTCTGGAGGCAGCTACAATGGGATAGGATTGAACTTGATAACGGGGAGGTAGAGATTGGTGTACCTCAGACCATGCGGGAGTTGAGATTCATTGAGCTCAACGATAGATGGCAAAAGGGGGAACTTCCTGAAAGTCAGTGGTCTCAGATAGCGGACTTGTACACAATGTTGGAGTATCCACATCAAAGTCTTGCGTTGGAGCCGACGGGAATCAAGGATCCTGGCAGACCAAGAGGAGCGGTAGGAAAGAAGTGGGGAACCGAGAGAGAGATGAGCGCGTTTGAGTACGCAAGGGAAGAATTAGAGAAAAATGATGCTGCGAAGGCGAAGAATAAGACGGTTAGAGGAAAGGGAAAGGGAAAAGCAACGGCGGCACAACCTACTTTCAACGAGCCTACTATAATGAGGGAGTTTGAAGTTGCTGGGTGCACTGCGGCAGAGGCGTTTGGTCATTCAAGTGGCACTGGTGGAGAGGGGTTCGGATTATCAGGTTGCACTCTTACAGATGAGTTCCCTCAGCCAACAATGACGAAATGTGGGGTAGACTTCGGGGTTGACAATGTTGATCTCTTCATGTTTCCATACATTGTAGATGCACAAGACGTAAGGGCGGATGGACACTGTGGATATCGGTCACTAGCCATGTTGTTGGGGCATCACCAACAAGAATATCCTCGCATTCGCATGGAACTGACTACGGAGCTGTTAGAGAACAATGATATCTACAGACGAGTCATGACCAGACTACGCCCGGATTTGGCAAACAACTTCGACGCTCTTGTTCAAGAGGTCAACTATAGCAGATCACCATGTCCTGAAAGATACTGGATGAGTATGCCCATGATTGGATTAGCATTTGCCACTATGTTTCAGGTTGGTTTGATATACTTATCCAAAGTCCGATCATATTTGTGCTTACCGATGAAGGTGTATCAACAATGCTCCAGTCATGGTTTGAAAATTTATGCAATGGCTCGTGTGGGCTTAGCAAACCACTACATACCGGTATGATTTTCACTAAAGTATTTGTGATTTTCACTCAATTTTCTTAATGCTTAACATGGTATTTATGTTTTGTAATTTAGGTGTGCCTTAGAGAAGACTGTCCGGTACCATCTGTACCTGGAGTTTGGCGCATGTTCAAGGATCCTAGTGCGAATGAATTGGATCGCGGGTTCGCGCTGAGGATGCAGCAATGGAAGGACTATCGCATTAATTATGGTAGTATAGATGTAAATCTGTAGTGAATTCGGATGTGTTGAATGTTTCACCTTTTGAAATTCTAGTTGATGACTTCTGTTGTATGTCTGTTATGCTTTTAATATCTTGACTCCTTTTTTATAGTATTGTCTTGTCTGTTATTTTTTAATGTTTTAGATGGGTTAAATGAAACAAGTTCTGAATTCACTACAAGGGATTACTTGTTAAATTAAAACAGACACTCCAGAAACTACAACAGACTTAGCAAAGACGTAACAACTTTCAAGACACATAACAACATTACATCCTAATCGGAATCAGGGGAAGGAGGACCACGGCCATATTCATTGGGAAACAGAACTCCAAGGTGGAATAAGGCTGATTCTTTGTCCCACCTGTGAAAAATACGAAGTTTGAGCTCCATGTCAGCGTGTTCCTTCAACAGTTTGGCCATGACTCGGAGATGATGAGGGTCGTATTCTGGCTCCAGATACACGATCCTCCAGTTACAATCACATGTAACAAACCTTCGTCCATACGTATGGGGATTGTCCTTGTTATTAGCAGATAACACGGTGAGTGTCTTTGAGCACCTTCTACTAGGGCACTGGATCTGAGTGCCTTCAGCTGGAACTGGGGAGGATGAAGATGATGCCATGCTTGTTTGAATCTGTAATACAAAGTAAGAAAACATTTTAGAAACAATGAAGATATCTATCCAAATCAGTAAAAAATGAAACTTACAGAGTAAGAACTTGAAACAATTAAGATTTTACGGCAGAGTGAGAATGTGATGAAAGGGTTCACTGAGGCAGTGAATTTATAGCCGAAGTTTTACTAGGGTTAGGGAAAAATTGGGTCGGTGTAGACAAAAGGCCCACAACAACAAAGGCCCAATAACTTAAAATTATGTCATCCAGCTGTGACTTCTGTGACTTACAGCTGTGTAGTAGCTGTAACACATTCATTTTCATATAAGTGACATCCAGCTGTATGCTAGATGTAGAATTCATCCCAACAATTCAAACCATCAGCCGAACATTTCAGCCCAGCCAAGCCCAATAATTCAGCTCAGTCAAGCCCAATAATTCAGCTCAGTCAAGCCCAATAATTCAGCCCAGCCAAGCCCAAATAATTCAGCCCAGCCAAGCCCAAATAATTCAGCCCAGCCAAGCCCAAATAATTCAGCCCAGCCAAGCCCAAATAATTCAGCTCAGCCAAGCCCAAATAATTCAGCCCAACCAAGCCCAAATAATTCAGCCCAGCCAAGCCCAATGAATGGAGTAAAACGGGATTAAAACGAAAAACGGCGCGAAAATCGAGTAAAACGGGATTAAAACGAAAAACGGCGCGAAAATCGAGTAAAACGAGATTTTAACGAAAAACGGCACGAAAATCGAGTAAAACGGGATTAAAACGGCGCACGGCGCGAATATCGAGTAAAACGGGATTAAAACGAAAAACGGCGCGAAAATCGAGTAAAACGGGATTAAAACGAAAAACGGCGCGAAAATCGAGTTTATGAAGGGACGTACAACGAAAAATGACAAGAAAAGGGTATTTAGCAAAAAGAAATAGTTTTCATAATGCAAGGGGTATTTAGCCAAAAAAACTTGAAAAATTTGAAAAGGAAGGGGTATATAGTAAAAACTTTGGATAGTTGTGTTTGAAATGGATAGTTTGGGCCCGGTTCGTTTAAACGCCTTATAACGCTGAAACTCAAAATTTGAAAATTGTAACATGATAGAAAATGAAGTCTTTAGTCGTTATCAATTCTCGGAATCGAAAAAAAATCAACGAAAACGTCAACGGGCCTAATAAGGCCGAATTGAGATTTGGTGAGGCCCATTACCTAAAAACGACATAAAACGGGTTAATAAGACCTTAAACATTGAAAAACTTGAAATGTAAAAGTTGTATTTGAGCATTACCAATATGACGGTTTCGTTTTTATAATAAAATAACAAAATGAACACTTCGAAATATCTAAACAGTCACTTTCACCTTGTAACGAGTTAATCTCAAGTATATAAGTCGTATAGTTTTACTCATATGTGTGTGAAATCAATTCGTTACTCAAATAAACTTTACATAACACTTTCATTAAATGTTATGAAACACTCAAATACTCCAAAATAACGACATTTCACATCTTCGTATTGTCCATATTGTTTGATTACTCGATATTTAATGAAAGTTTTAATGAAATACGCATAAAATTATGATTAATCAAGCAATATGGACAATACGAAGATGTGAAATGTCGTTATTTTGGAGTATTTGAGTGTTTCATAACATTTAATGAAAGTTTTATGTAAAGTTTATTTGAGTAACGAATTGATATCACACACATATGAGTAAAACTATACGACTTATATACTTGAGATTAACTCGTTACAAGGTGAAAGTGACTGTTTAGATATTTCGAAGTGTTCATTTTGTTATTTTATTATAAAAACGAAACCGTCATATTGGTAATGCTCAAATACAACTTTTACATTTCAAGTTTTTCAATGTTTAAGGTCTTATTAACCCGTTTTATGTCGTTTTTAGGTAATGGGCCTCACCAAATCTCAATTCGGCCTTATTAGGCCCGTTGACGTTTTCGTTGATTTTTTTTCGATTCCGAGAATTGATAACGACTAAAGACTTCATTTTCTATCATGTTACAATTTTCAAATTTTGAGTTTTAGCGTTCTAAGGCGTTTAAACGAACTGGGCCCAAACTATCCATTTCAAACACAACTATCCACATTCACTATCTACTATCCACTATCCACATTCAATATCCACTATCCACTCTCCAAACCCTATACCCTAAACCCTATACCCTAGCTAGGTTTTCCTCGGTTTCCGCGTCATTTGTCGTCTTAGCCCGTTTTAAGTCGTTTTTTCTCGGTTTTCGCACAAATTCTCGTCTTAGCCCATTTTAAGTCGTTTTTCATCGTTTTTCGCACAAATTCTCGTCTTAGCCCGTTTTAAGTCGTTTTTCATCGGTTTTCGCACAGATTCTCGTCTTAGCCCATTTTAAGTCGTTTTTCATCGTTTTTCGCACAAATTCTCGTCTTAGCCCGTTTTAAGTCGTTTTTCATCGGTTTTCGCACAGATTCTCGTCTTAGCCCGTTTTAAGTCGTTTTTCATCGTTTTTTGCACAGATTCTCGTCTTAGCCCGTTTTAAGTCATTTTTCCTCGATTTCCGTGTCATTTCTCGTCTTAGCCCGTTTTAAGTGCGAAAATCCTAATAATATACATCAAAATATACATCAAACAAACATCCAAAATATAATACTGAACACAATCAAATCATTGCACAGGCCCATCCTCCTCTGGTACTACATCACCAGTCCATATGCTGATCCACCCCCTCATCATCCTCGCTTGTCCTGAAGGCAGAGTGTCACCATATGCACGTAGGAAACTGGATATCTCAGAGGCGAGTATGTTGCCCCGCTACATTTTCAAAATGTAAATATAAGTAGAATAAAATAGATTATAATTATTACTTGAGCGATATTGATTGAAATACGTACCACAACTACAGAGGCTGTCGCAGGTATCTGTATGTGCTCGGCACGGTGGTCAAACGGTGCCCGTGGGTCCTGCCTGGGTGATCTGGAATCAACATAAGGATGTGACATGGCATTAAACCATGTCCGGTATCCATCCTTGCAATCCCATGCATACTCTCGAAGTCCTCGTCGATCCTGCTCGTCTAAGGTGATCAATCGATCCGACAGGGTCTCTGGGGCCCAAGTGCAGTCCTCATCCCCGAATGTGACAGTGTACCCCGATGCAGAATCATTTCTGATCGCAGTAGGTGGTGTAATCGGGGGTTCGGGTATGCCTTGCACATACCCGAACTGTCGCAAACATCGGTCAGGATGGTGCGACTCCCTGACCTCAAAGGACTCTAGAGGCCCCCGAAATAGACCTAACCTATACTGGGGGTCGTTGAGATCCAACTTGCCCCAGGGGTTCCACTGAACCTATGTTTTTTTTAAATGACAAACGTATTTTTAAAAATAATAATTGCATAACATATGATGAAATTACTAATTAAATAGTACTTACCTCTGCATATGTGATCTGGTCAAGGACCAGTCTGAGGGAAACTAGTCGAGCAGGATCCTTATGGTATTTGACTTTGCTGTTTTCCCGGATAGCCGCCGCTGAGGCATTCATGGATGTCAAGTCCTGCGTAGCATGACCCCGAAGACCATGGAAATACGCCCATATCCAAGCCTACAAATACCAGAATTTCATAATGTTTTATACATAAGCAAAATATACACGAAAAAAAAAACAAACATTAAACGAAAACTACCTTCAGCAGGAGCGGACAACCAGCAAACCCCTTCGATTGAGCACGGGAGGCCTGACCCAACTGTCTGTACAGTTCAGCCAAGACGGCTGTCCCCCAAGCATAGGACCCTGTCTCATTGTGATCTACGAGGATGCTAAGGTATTTGTGCTTCACCTTCATCCGAGACTTGTCGACAAATGTCGTACTGCCTAACAGAGACAACAAGTAGAGCGAAGCAATATCACTCTCTTGCTGAGGAGTCCTGCAATTAATAACAACAAATGAATTAGTAACGTTAATCGAGAAATTATGAGAAATTCTTATAATATACGATAATTTACCTGTCCCGTATATCAAACATCTGTAATAGTCGGGTGTGGATCGTCGTGATGCCTATCTTGCCGTGGATGTTCAAACCCCCATCTGATAATTTATCACGGATTATAAATATTTAATTGAATCAACTAAAAAATGGAATCAAATATAAATAATAAAATAGACTCTACGTACGTAAGCATAGCGCAGCAGCCTCCTCGATCGTAGCAAACCCGAACATCCGTTGCACATGAGGATGCACAAACCCATCTATGTCTGCCTCAGCAGATCTGACAGCTCGTCCATGGATCGGAAGCTCCAGAATCTTCAGCACGTCTAACAAGGTAGGAGCAATCTCACCAAATGCAAAGTGAAACGTGTTGGTTTCTGGATACCAACGCTCCACAAATGCAGAAATCAGAATCGGATCGATGCTGTTGTACTCGAGCCGGGGATCTGCAAGGACATGTAAGTGGCTCCGCTGAACGAGCTGCCACCATGACCCAGGCACATTAGATTTATGCCTATCATACTCCCTGAAGAAGTCCTTGCGGGTGTATATATCCAACACCCTCTTCAGCTGATGTACGAAAGAGAAATTAATGAATTAGAAAAGCGTGTGGATCGTTTTACCTCACAAATTCATTTAGAAAACAACGCATACCTTCGATGAGGGCGGTATCACATAAGCCGGGTCATGCTCAATACGCTCTGCAAGAGACGACGTCTCAGTCCATATCACCGGAGCAATGTGGGTGCTGTAATCCACCAAAAGCCGTGAACTGAGAGGACCTCCAGGATGCCCCACATAATCTGCATCCCCTGGAACCGGTACAGCTAAGCCCGGATCAATGTGCTGAACAGGCTCCTGAACAGGATCCTGAATGGGCTCCTGGAGGTCTGGCTGATCCTGAATCTCCTGCTGATGATCCTCTGCAGAAGGAGACAATGATCCAACTGGAGATGGCTCACGCAGAGGTGATCCCTCATAGTAATCATCATGCATCTGCGCCTCCAAATCTCCTAGATCTGCAACCTCTGGCTGATCTGCAACCTCGGTTGCCTCCGCCACCTCCTCTGAAAACTCCTCCGCCTCACTAACATCCAAATCATCCATCAAATCTTTCCCTGTATCTCCTATATGCACTCCTGGAATGTCTGCAGGAGATCCACGACGTCGGGAAGCTGTGATCCCGCGTGCGCTAGGGTGACGAGGGCCCTTCTTCTTCTTTCTAACAGAACCACCCGTCGGAGCAATAGCCTTCTCTAAAGCCTATTTTCATATTTACGAATTATTATTTTATATTATTTGACGTTTTTCTTTTAAATATTTAATAATGTATTAATTACTAATTTTTTCTTAGGTACGACTTATTAATAATTTATTAAGACGCTATTTAATAATGTATTAATTACAAATTAATTCATTTCTTAGTAAATAACAACTAATTAATATTATATTAATAAATATTATATCTTTTTCTTTTACAAGTTATTTATCGAATAACGTGAAACGATAAATAACGACTAATTATTCTTTAAATCGTTATTTATCGAATAACGTGAAACGTGAAACGATAAATAACGACCAATTAATAATATATTAATAAATATTATTTATTAATATAATATTATTTTCTTTTAGCTAAACGATAAATAACGACTAACTAATATTATATTAATAAATATTATTTACTAATTAATCTTATTCTTTAAATCGTTATTTATCGATTAACGTAAAACGTGAAACGATAAATAACGACCAAATAATATTATATTAATAAATATTATTTATTAATATAATATTATTTTCTTTTAGCTAAACGATAAATAACGACTAACTAATATTATATTAATAAATATTATTTACTAATTAATCTTATTCTTTAAATCGTTATTTATCGATTAACGTAAAACGTGAAACGATAAATAACGACCAAATAATATTATATTAATAAATATTATTTATTAATATAATATTATTTTCTTTTAGCTAAACGATAAATAACGACTAACTAATATTATATTAATAAATATTATTTACTAATTAATCTTATTCTTTAAATCGTTATTTATCGATTAACGTAAAACGTGAAACGATAAATAACGACCAATTAATAATATATTAATAAATATTATTTATTAATATAATATTATTTTCTTTTACCTAAACGATAAATAACGACTAACTAATATTATATTAATAAATATTATTTACTAATTAATCTTATTCTTTAAATCGTTAATTATCGATTAACGTGAAACGTTAAACGATAAATAACGACCAAATAATATTATATTAATAAATATTATTTATTAATATAATATTATTTTCTTTTAGCTAAACGATAAATAACGACTAACTAATATTATATTAATAAATATTATTTACTAATTAATCTTATTCTTTAAATCGTTATTTATCGATTAACGTGAAACGTCAAACGATAAATAACGACCAATTAATATTATATTAATAATTCATTAATAAATCTTTTTTTAATCGTTATTTAAACGTTAAACGATAAATAACGACTAATTAATAATTTATTAATAAATAACAAATAATATTAACGTACCTCGTGGATCGAGAGCGTCTTCTCCGGCGATATCGAACGGGCCCGTTTTTCCGCACCGCCCCGATCACGACCACCCCGACCACCCCGAGCTCCACCCCGACCACCACCCCGACCACCACCCCGACCACCAGCTCCACCAGCGACACCTCCAGCGACCTCGACGGCGCCACCAACCTCCTCCCCTCCACCACCAGAGCCCTCGCCAGCGCCAACGCCACCGACCACCGCAGCTCCACCACCCCCCCTTTTCGTTTTCGCCGGATTCCTCTTCCGCCCTACTCCTCCACCTCGCACCCTTGCGCCACCAGCACAAATACGGACGGGAGGGAGAACAGACGAAGCCGCAGCCTCCACCGTCGCCTCCACCACCGCCGCAGCCTCCACCGTCGCCGGATTCGAAGTTTTCCCCATTTCTTCGGATTGCATGATTCCGAGTGAAATTGAAGAAATTGATTGAGGGATTTGGATTGTATGAGAAAAACGAGTCGAATGGGATAGATTTGGGGAAGAAAACGAGTGAAATAGGAGAAGAATGGACGGCGGCGATTTTTTAGGTTACGACGTGAACAGTGCACTTCAGACGAGACGAGAGGAGGAAGAAGAAGCTCGCTGGAGTTTTAAATCCTGGGCGTACGCCCAAAATGGGCGTACGCCCAGGATTTAAAACTCCAGCCCCCTTCTTCCTCCTCTCGTCTGAAGTGCTACGCCCATTTTGGGCGTACATACCATTTTTCAGTTTTCCACCGTATACGTATACGTATACGTATGTTCGACAAAATTGCACGGTACGCCCAAAATGGACGTACGGGCGTACGAGAATGTAGTTTAAAAAGTTTCAAAATGTAGTGCGTATAGTCTCTTCGTAAATTTTACTAAAGCAAATAATAAGGAATGTGATGATCTAAAATTGAATTAAAATTGGTGCAGAGGAAAGCAACAGCGTAGCAGAAAGGTTAGTGCTAGCCTAGGTGGACGAAGAAACGCAAACAAATTCGTCTCATCACGCTTGCTCTTCGAAGAAGATCCATCTGATTCAATCGCTCTTACGATTTCTCCTTCATCCTCCTATCTTGTAGAGAACGGATTCAATCAAGGGGAAAAAAACTATTTCTTCGAGTTCTCATCCTGCTATGGCGTTTGAGAATTACAGCGACAAGAACGCCGTGTTCAGAAAGCTTAAATCCAAATCCGACAACAAGGCATGCTCTTTATTCCCTTTCTTCTGCTCTATCTTCCTGATGTGATTGAAATTTTCGGGTTTGGAGCGCTGGAAGTAAGATTTATGGGTTTGGGGGAGATCCGATTTCAGATCTGGATTTGATTGCGTTAGATTGGTATGAGATTTCAATTCTTTGTTTGTGAATTTCGCTTCTCAGGTATGCTTCGATTGTAATGCGAGGAATCCGACTTGGGCGTCTGTGCCTTATGGGATCTTCCTGTGCATCGATTGCTCGGCCACTCATCGGAGTCTCGGTGTCCATATCAGCTTCGTGAGGTGATCAATTTCATTTATTTTTTTGAAATTGATGCTTGATATATTGAAGTAATGTGGCTGGTTGATTTCCCTAAGCTTTGATCAGGGTGTCATCTCTGTAATGTTTCATCCCATTTTACTAGTTATCCTTGTTTGCTCATGTTATAAGATTGAGGTAATGTTGCTTGGTGGTCGAACCTTTTTATGGATCATTTCTGTTTTTATGTGGAATTTCAGTAGGTTTAAGCTTAAGTGAGAGTAAAATCACAGGGCACTTTCTAGCCAGTACTTTATATTTTGATTATATGTGTTAACATCTCTCTAGCAAACTTACTAATATTTGAAATGTATATTTAAGTATCAAATTGTCAAGTTTCAAGTGGGTTTGTGATAATCCAGTAATGGTGGTGGGTTGTATATTTCTCATTGAGTAGGATGTATTGAGAATTTGAGATTGGTGAGTTGTACACACACGGCTACAAAAACTCTTCTTTTTTCCTCCGAGAACAATGAATGCAAAAGTGTCATCACATCAACAAAGTAAATTACTAATGTTCTCTCAGAATGTTGGTCTTGTTATATATTTCATATTAATAGAAGTCTATAGGTGAGATTCATCTGGTAAAAACTGTATCTCGTTGCAGGCAAACAAGCTTATGGGGATATGTGTTTAGTAGCAGAAAACTAATCATAGATTAATGGAAATATCTAAAAGCAAGAGTGTTATTGGCAACAAAGTTTTCAATCTTTTATATTGACTTAGAAGCGGTTGGTTCTCCTGATAAGGATTTGTTTTCTATAACATCGACTTCTCTGTATCTGTATCTCTATGATATAATTTTTCACAGAAAGCAAAAAAGTATTATAATATGTGGATACTTGTTGCTTAAAGATTCTCACCTCATTTGATTAGTACTTGTTAGTTTTCTGGAAGGTTGCAGATTTGTTTTTGCTGAAGAGATATTCAAAGAGTTATGATATGGTAAATGTTAAGCACCTGATAAGAACGCTATGCGCTGTTGGCATTAGAGTTATATATTACAGATAGTTATTTGTGTAAAGATTCTCACCTGTTTCTAATAGCAGCTAAATGTTTTCATCACGTACTATTGTGTTTCATATCAAGCTAACAAGATTGGTTTATTTCCATAGGTCAACAAATCTGGACTCATGGACCCCTGAGCAATTAAAGACAATGAGCTTTGGAGGAAATAATCGCGCACATACATTTTTTAAGCAGCATGGATGGACTGATGGAGCCGGCAAGATAGAGGCCAAGTATACATCAAGAGCTGCTGAGTTGTACAAACAAATACTTGCAAAGGAAGTTGCAAAAAGTGCTGCAGATGATATAGTTTTACCCTCATCACCTGTTGCATTGCAGACTGCACAGTCTTCCAATGGTTTTTCAAATAAGAATGTCCAAGGAGCTCCAAAAGAACATATCGAGGAGAAGAAGGCAACCCCCGAAATACCGGTTCCTCAAAAGTTCCATACGGTAGTTACTTCTAGTGTCAAGAAGCCTCTTGGCGCAAAAAGAATTGTAAAAACTGGTGGTCTTGGTGCTAGAAAGCTCACTAGCAAGGTATGTTCTTGAATTTGGTTACAAGGAGTATGTATTGTCTTGCTTGAAATGAGTCTGATGGTTATAAGTTCTCAATTTATCATAATGTTTTGGGGATTTTTTCTCCCATTGCAGCCAAGTGAGAGCCTTTATGATCAAAAGCCGGAAGAGGTACAGGCTGTACCTGCTTCAACCACCAGCACTAAATCTACTGCCCAAACTACTGGTTCCTCATTTGCCTCTCGTTTTGAGTATGTTGAAAATGTCCAGTCCACTGAAAGCAGCTCAAGTGGACATGTAGCTCCACCAAACTCTTCTAACTTCTTTTCAGATTTTGGGATGGACAGTGGCTATCCCAAAAAAGAAAGTTCTAGTTCCTCAAAAGTTAAAGTATGTTTTTCTAATTAAGTTTGCCGTCCGTGAATTGAGGTTATTTGTTAGGCTTAAGAAGTTCTCGTTCCTCGAGTGACTAATTTTTTGGCACATTTTGTTTTTGGAATTTGAACTTGGTGGATTGTTGTTTAGCTTTATGTTTTTCTTATTTGCCAAGGAGTTTTTGAACATTTCAGTATGTTGATGCTACAATGCTCTTTACTAATGTTGAATACAAGATGACTTGATTTTGTTCTTGATCATGATAACTTGAACACGGGAGTCTGCTCTTTTGCTTGAAGTCCCTCAGGAATGGCTTTTTTGTTGGATGACAAATATTTAGAAAAATAATCGCCTGAGTTTTCCCTTCTAATGTGGAAAGTTGTATCTTATGTCAAAGAAGAAAAATATTTCAAGTGACATGACAAGGTTTGCTGTTAAAATGCATATAAGTGTTTACTTTATATGTATTGCTATGTCTTTTTCTCTCTCTATTAGTCTATTTTCCATTCCTTGTCTATCTTTTGTTTTTCGTTACAGTTGAGTTGACGATGGCAGTGTTAGTATTCTGGCATGTAGATGAACACTCATTTTTTACCTCTTATGAACCTACTGCTATCAGGTTGAAGAATCTGACGAAGCCAGAAAGAAATTCTCAAACGCCAAGTCTATCTCATCTGCACAATACTACGGAGATCAGAACAGATCAAATGATAGTGATTCTCGTGCTACTTTGTCGAAGTATTCAGTAAGTTAATTCTTTATTTTTGTGTTAATGCAACTGAACTTGTGTGTTCATACACTACTTTTTGGCTTTATTCGACATGCATGTTGAGTGCTGCATTTTATGCAACCATAATCTAATCTGTTGAGCTTTATGATCTTTGTATCGATCTTTGTGAAAGAATGTTCCTATAATCTTTATGTAATACAATAGATAAGGCTATATAGCAAGATTAAAATGCATCGAACTTGAGATATTGTTTTTATCTAAAAGGCTCAGTGAGAAGATCATGCTCACCTGTATGGCACACTGTTTGAATTGTTTTTATAGATGTAAGCGTCAATCTGTTTCTCATTCTTTGTTCCTCCACCAAATGACAAACTCTGATGTTTTTTTCTTCAGAATTCAAGTTCAATCTCTAGTGCAGATCTCTTTGGTCATGATTCTGACAGTGCTATTGATGTGAGTGCAAGTGACCTCATTAACAGATTGTCATTCCAGGTACTACGCTTTTTTTAGATTCTTGCTTCAAACTCCATGTCGAGTTCTATTCATGAAAAAAGATGAATGCCTTGTTCAAGAAGGAAAAGGAGTGATAGACATGGTTGTATATATGCATAAATATTGTTTATTTTTATAAATTCATCGCATACACAAGTGCATTTTGAGCTGGAAAATTACATTTTATAATTGATGGGGTTGAGATTAGCTATAATCACTATCCGATATCGAGAATATTGTTGATCCTGATTATCTGTTATGCTTCGAATCTGATGTAATTGTTTAGGCACAACAAGATCTGTCGTCACTGAAGAACATTGCAGGAGAGACGGGGAAGAAGCTTAGCTCATTGGCATCGAACTTGATGACTGATCTTCAGGACAGAATCCTGTGAGCCAGCAGCAGAAGATCTCATCATATGTCCATGTAAAATGACAAGAGTTAAATCACAAATTATTTGCAAAGACAATGCAAAATAATGATAGTTTGCAATCTTTCAGATTTACAAATGGCCTTTATTTAGCTTGGAGTATATCTTTTTTTTTTTCTCGGAGATCTATTTTCCAGTGTGGAATTGTAAGTTGCAAGTTTTTCTAGTTTGCGTTTACAATTATTCATTACATTTCGGCAATGACATGAGCAGTCAATGGATCATATGTGCATGAATTTTTTACGTTCGCACCTAAACGCTTATTCTTTCGCATGAATTTTTTCCGTATTTCATACCACTCTATATACAATAAGAACTTTGGTAAGTTGAATTAGAGTTGAAGGACATGCCTTGAAATGATATCAAGCATCAACTAAGATTTAGTGGGAATGCGGTGGCAAAGCGCAATACTAAATCGTGGACCTAAAAATATAGCTTTTGTGCCCACTTCAGTATAATGCATTATGCATAGCACGCTTCCATATACTATCATATCTACTCAGTATTTCTTATGGATACGACTCTTAGAGAAAAATATTAAATATGAGAAACATTGATACTGTTGTGGATATAAACTATAGGTTATGTGGTTTTATGTAATTTCCTTTATCATGACTCTTCCTTAATCTATTAAGTTTTCTTTTTACAGGACGAGAGACGATACATTCGCACACTTGATTGAAATAAAATCGAAACTACACACGAGTCATACGAGAAGCTTGTTCGCCTTTTGGGTACAATATATACATAATTAAATATGAATCCAGATTCACAGCCGGTAAGAGCTTAATGGGATTGGGTTAACTAATTATTCAGTCGTCTCATATGATGATTAATCAATAATCATACATGCACATATAAATACAAAGTCTTTATTTGACACACCCTAAAATTCTATTTGGCACACCCTTACTTTCGTCACGAAGGTATTTGGTCAGACTTTCGTCACGAAGGTATTTCAAAAGAGATTCGTCACGGAGAAACGAAGGACTTCCGTCACGAAGGTTGCCAGGAGTTCCGTCACGAAGGTATTGTGGAGTTCCGTCACGAACCTTTTTTTGAAAAAAAATAAAAAATTTAGAATGTTGTAGAGAATTTCAATACGAGTCCGTGCATATAAAATACGTCCAAAACGGACATCGTTTGCCCTTCCAAAAGCCCTAAAAACAAAACAGTCGTTTTCGTTAAGTTCGTAATATTTAAACATAATGCATAATTGTACTTTATAAGTAATAAACTAGTGATATTGAATGATAATATATAATTATAGTATATAAATTTAATTGCATGATTTTTAACTATAATTAATAATTATATAAGTTTTTGTTTTTACGAACTTAACGCATGCGACTGTTTTGTTTTTAGGGCTTTTGGAAGGGCAAACGATGTCCGTTTTGGACGTATTTTATATGCACGGGCTCGTATTGAAATTCTCTACAACATTCTTAATTTTTTATTTTTTTTCAAAAAAAGTTTCGTGACGGAACTCGTGGGAACCTTCGTGACGGAAGTCCTCATTTTCTCCGTGACGAATCTCTTATGAAATACCTTCGTGACGAAAGTCTGACCAAATACATTCGTGACGAAAGTAAGGGCGTGCCAAATAGAATTTTAGGGTGTGCCAAATAGTAAGCCCCAAAACTAAATCTTTATTATAAAGAGAGACATAGAATTAATCATTAATAAAATATTATGCAACAGAGGAACCAATACAAGCAATATCCAATCAACAAGAGAGGAGCCCTTGCAATGCCACAATAAACAACATATAATACCACGAGTGTTAATGTGTACTTACTAAACTTTCTCTTATTTTAGAAGTATTCGAAAAGGGAAATTGCATCAACACATTAAACATTAACACATCACGTCAACGTAGCTTCCATGCATGCATGCATGCAACATTTGCTCAAGGCACAATATGTCCTCCTCCTTCACTACCTCCATGAGCACCACCGCCATAACCACCCGCCTCACCACCACCGGACCCACCTCCTCCACCACCTCCATGCACGTATCCCGAGCCTCCAGCACCGCCTTCTCCTCCACCATGCCCGTAACCACTTCCACCTCCTCCAACACCACCATAACCGCCGCCACCAATCGCACCGCCTCCACCACTTCCTCCGCCTCCTCCACCAGCGTATCCGCCTGCACCACCATACGCCCCGCCACTTCCTCCTCCTGTTCCACTTCCATATCCACCAGCACCAGCACCAGCACCAGCACCATGATCATATCCACCACCATAATGATCATATCCACCACCAGAATGATCATATCCTCCACTGGAGTACGCTCCTCCTCCGCCACTTCCACCACCACCTCCACCCGCATAACCGCCAACACTCGCACCACCGCCCGCTCCACCACCGCCTCCATACCCACCGGTATGCTCATATCCTCCACCGGAATACGCCCCTCCGCCACCACTACCACCACCACCACCACCACTATAACCACCACCGCCCTCATGCGCTACGCCGCCTCCTTCGCCACCACCGCCGCCATACCCTCCGACATGCTCGTAACCCGCACCGCCATACGCACCACCACCACCGCTACCGGCTCCGCCACCGCCAGCATAACCATCGTGCGCCACCCCGCCTCCTTCACCGGAGCCGCTGCCGTACCCACCGGAGTGACCACCATACGCCGCCGCACCACCACCGCCGCTACCGCCACCACCACCCCCGGCGTACCCGCCGTGGGAAACTCCGCCGCCTTCGCCGCCACCGGAACCGTATCCGGCGACATGCTCACCGCCATAGCCGCCGTAAACCGAGCCGCCACCGCTTCCGCTTCCGCTTCCACCACCGGAGGCGTACTCCTCCGGGCCGTGGGTGGGAATGTAGTTCAGGAACCTTCTATTGGCGGAGGCTAATCCCACCAGTAGGAAAAAGAAAGCTAAGGAGAGTTTGTGGGTAGTCATGATTGATTGTGTTTTTGTTTTAGAAGGGGAGTAGGATGCTATTTATAGGAAGGTGGAGATGAATCTTAGTGGCTTGGGTTTACAAATTAAAAGCTAATGCGCGTGTGTTATGATATGAGCCCGAATAAGGTGTAAATAGCTTAACGTATGAATGTACGAATATAGTCATTCGCATGCATGTTTTTCACAATGACATGCACACATTTTTCACAATGACATGTACACGTAGACGTATATTTTTCACATATTATCAATGATCTGCACAATCTGTCAAATGTGCATGTCACTGGCTTAAATGTGTGTGTGTCAATGACTTAAATGTGCATGTCAATTTTTTCATTCGCACATTCGCGTTAATAATCCGTTTACACGTGAATCTTTTCCTTATGATATTAGGTCTTATATTCATAAATTGAGTTTACGTGGCATTTATTATATATACCATTTCGGAAAAGAAATAAAACGAATATATGATTGAGAATAGTTGTTTAGAAAGAGAGTATTCAAATACATAAGAGGAAGTATATGTTACATGATTTTAAAATCTCCTTATTCTTCTCTTCTTCTTATTGCACGTACAATAATCATCTATTCTAATAAAATATTATTATTTTATGTTCCAACTACTCCCTCTGTCCCTTTATTTGAGTCACATTTGGTACTTTCCACATATATTAAGAAGAAGAAAAAAGAGAAATTTGCATAAGGAAGAGTGTCCAAACCCATTTCTCAACCAATTAAAACAAAGTTTACAAAGTTAACAACCAATCAGAATGTTGCATTTCATTCACACGGATTACCACTTTTACAAGACCAAAATACCCTTACAAAATCTGTTTACAAGTGCACAGCTGCACTAAGGCATTAACACAGTATAAAACCCATAACTGAAGAAGCAAAACATTTATTGCTGGTAAACACAAAACAGAGCAAAAAACTGAGAGCAAAATAAACAAACAGACCATTTACTGCTGCATCATTGTCGAAGGAGAGGATGGCTTAAGCATTTATGTACAATGAGGCTCAAGATCCTGATGATGACGACTCATTAAATAATGAGGAGATGGGGACTTAGGAGCAGAACCTGTTTTTCCTTTTGATCTGAACCAAGAGCCTGCACCATCAGAATCCGAGGATCATGGAGAGGCAACCCAACATCATCAGCCCCGAACTCCCAGACTCAACAGTTGCATGAAGATGCACATTCTGAATCACCTTCTCAACAAATCTTCAGGGGACAAACTTCCACATGGAGCCATGAATGAAGCTGCAGAACTGTTCAAAGTGCACAAAAGAACTATTAGTAGGATCTAGACAGTAGCAATGAGACAGAAGGAGGCAAATCAAGCTTACACTATCAACACAATGCATCACAATGCTGGAAGGAAGCGAACTCGTGTTGATCCAGCAGCAATAACAGCACTAAGCATGGGGGACAGAACATGTATCAGAGATTTAGCAAGCAAACTAGACATTCCCAAATCAGTTTGTCATAGAATGGTGAAGATGAAATTAATAAAGGCACACACAAATGCACTACACCCTGGTTTGAGTGAAGCTCACAAGAAAACCAGGATGGAATGGATTCTCAATCTAATCACAGGAGGGACAGTTGCAAAAAAAACAGAATATCATCCAATGTATGATTTCATTCATATTGATGAAAAATGGTTCTTTCTTACAAAGAAGACACAAAGATGTTATCTAGCAAAGCATGAAAGAGGAATGTACAGGGCTGCTAGTTCAAGTAAGTTTATTCCTAAGGTTATGTTCATGGCAGCAGTTGCAAGATCAAGGTTCAATTCAGAGGGAGCATGCACATTTGATGGAAAAATTGGTATCTTTCCATTCACTTACCAGGAAGCAGCAAAAAGGAAATCAGTTAGGAGGCCAAAGGGGACAATTGTTACAAAACTTGTAGAGTCAATTAACAAGCATGTTACCAGAAGAATGTTAATTGATCAGATCATACCAGCAATCAAGGCCAAATGGCCACAAGATGGACAGAAAGTCATATACATCCAACAAGACAATGCAAGGCCTCATATCAATCAACAAGATCCAGAATGGCAAGAGGTACACAAAAAAGATGAATTTACTTTTATTCTAATTCAACAGCCAACAAATAGTCCTGATTTAAATATATTAGACCTAGGTTTTTTTAGGAGCATACAATCACTGATGCACAAAAAGATGCCTAGAGATGTTGATGAAATGCTACAAGCAGTTTATAATGCATTTTATGAGTTGGATGCCACTACTCTAAGAGATGCATGGGAGATTTCTCTCCAAAATGTTATGAATCAAGTGTTACAAGTCAAAGGAGGAAATGATTATGATTTGCCTCATGTCCACAAAAAGAAATTAAGAGCACAAGGTCTTCTACCAGAGATAATAAAGGCAACTACATGGGCTGTTATAGAAGCATGGGAGATTGTTCATGGGGCTTCAGTCAATGAAAACAATGAAGACAACCAATCAAATGATGCAACAGAAGACATTCCATTTGAAGACAATGAAGACAACCAAGCCAATGATGCAACAGAAGACAATCCATATGATTTAGGAGACTTAGAAGCTAATGGTTTAGGGGACAGCCAAGAAGATTTAGACAACTTCATAATTATGTAAGCAACTCATCATAATTATCTTGGATTATATGACTACTGTAAGCATGCATAGACTACCAGTTTTTGTAAGCAAGCTTACAGTAGTCACATTTTTTGTAAGCAAAGAAAATCAGATAAATATCAAAAAGTCATGCAAGTGTTTAAGGCAACCAATTTGTCTCAGGTGTCGCCATGACCATCATGATTAACAATTAATTCCAAGACTTAACATTCCAGATAGACATCAGTCAGTAAGAAATATCTAGTGTTCCTATAGCACATCCAGGCAGTGGAAATTAAGGGCTTGTATCTCAGCATTGAAATTTTTCATCATTGAATATAACAGATGTCCCCATTCCCTCATTGATATCAAGCCCCTAAACACTAACCTAAACATACCAGATAAGAACAATAAGACACTAATTACTGTGTTCCTATGGTACATAAAAGAAATGGAAATTAAAAGCAATCTCAGATCATGATAAACAGACTTCATCATAGACATTAAAAAGGGGACAAAGATTATTCTTATGCATGAAATCTCTGATTATTTATCAGACTTCCAATGCCTACAAAGATTATTCTCACATCAGTTCATGCACACAAAATCACCAAATGAACCTCAGTTCATCAGATGAACAACAACAACATTTCATTCACACAAAATCACCAAATGAACCTCAGTTCATCAGATGAACAACCACAGCAGCATATCTTGGGACAAAATCACCAAATGAACCTCAGTTCATCAGATGAACAACCACAAAAGCATATTTTGGGACAAAATCACCAAATGAACCTCAGTTCATCAAATGATCAACCACAGTAGCAACCAAAATCACAGTTCAAGCAGATTAAATAACCAGTAAACCAAAAATAGATAACCCCATAAATACATAGTCCAGTTTACATACGCAAAATATCAAGTCCACATCAGGACTTCCATATAGGCAAAAATCAGTCCACACGAGGACTTCCACATACGCAAAAAATTATCATTGTTCATAATCAAGTCAGATAACAGAAAATATAAACAAATCCCCAAGAAGACTTAGCTAGATTTCTTCGGAATTGGAGGCACAGTAGGAGTGGGAGACAGAGGGCGAGTCCGGGATGATCACGATCTCAGGGGACAGTGGAGGAGCAATCTCCGGCGTCGGGGTGTCGGGAATGACAATGATCTCCCGGGGACGAGAGAGCCCTTCGTTTTCCGACAGCTCCGGCATCTCCGACGATCGCTGCATCTCCATGGATTCATTCTTCTGCTCCGGCGTCCACAGCATGTCAATATCGATGTCCTCCGACGGGTGGGTGGTCCATGTGTGATCTCCAACGCAACTGACACCCCACTTGCAAGGGGGGTCTAATGAACAACCTTCTCGACCGGAGGAAGTGGTCGATTGATCAGAATCTGGAGAGTCGTCTTTGAAAAAAAGATCCAAAGCCACCTCCAAGTCGTTGTTCACGGAGGAGATCGATGGAGTCGCCGACAAAGGAGAAGATGGGTTTGAGACAGTGAGAGAATGATGGCCAGTGGACAATGGAGGGGTGCCACTGTGGGTAAAGCTTTGGGAGGGCCTAGTGTTCGTGGAAGAGTCCATCAGAGAAGAAGATCGTTGAGGGGAGAAGATAGTGGAGCCGGTTAGGGTTTGCAGAGAAGAATCAAGAGAGAAAATGGAGGCGGTTAGGGTTTGCAGAGAAGACAAATAAGGGGAGAAGATTAGGGTTAGGAGTATATATATGGGTGATTATTGGGCTGGTTTTCGGCTGGGTAATGGGTTTAATTATGGGCTAAATGGGTTTAATTATGTTAAGTAGAGGACACTAATCCGAGTTTATAAATTAATCCGGGATTTTTTGTGTTTTTAAGTTAATTTGTGTTAAGTTAGCTAAGTAAAAATGGAGGAAATTTAATGGAGTTTTAGGTGGTTGGTGGGTTAATGGAGAAATATTAGATGTAGAAGATGATGTAGATGGTTGATGTAATTGATAAAGTAATGTTAGGATATGAATAAAATAAATTGAATAAGGGTATAATGAGAAGAAATTCATGGATAGAAATGAAAATGTGACTCAAATTAGGGGACACTTAAAAAGGAAATGTGACTGAAATTTAGGGACGGAGGGAGTATTATATTAATACATTACATTTCCTTAATTTTCCAAATGCCACCTTAGCTTCTCTTGTCGGTATGAAATGTGAGTGCTTGTGAAATAAAAGAGTCAACCTCCTTTGGATGCAAATAATAGAAAGTCCATCATCAGTTGAAGGTGAGTCAGTGGCTACAAAACCCTAATATACAAGTATTATTTTTTTAGTGATGATTTAAAGATGAAATTTTGTATGTCCTTTCGTGCAATGTTGTGTGAATTCGTAACTAAAATTAAAATAATATACTTAGCGGTCCAAAACATGATTAAAGACTTAAGTCTTATAGGATCTTGAAAATTCTGATCTAAAACCACTAATTTAGGAAAATGATTGTACGGAGATCAGGGGATGATGGCCTAAGCGAGACATTATGGATAATTTTGTGTGCATATGACCTAACATAAGTGTTCACAATATTGATGATGCTATAATTATGTGTGAATCGTCTAGAATGTATGCCTGTGTTATAACGTTGATAAATAATGCCCACACATAGTTTGGTCCATCGCTAGGGCACACACTCAAATTTTGAACTTTGTTTTGAGCTCATGCTTAGCAAGTAGACATTATCCTTGATCGAGCAGAGGGTGTGAGTGCAGCCATGGATAAATGTCATATCATCTGACTCTGAAAATTCCAATATAATCACACTCAAATGATAATCATAAGGTATATTTATCGATTGACTTAGTAACAACAACAACAACAACCGATCCAGTTTGTTCCGTTAAGGCAGAATCTGGGGGGCGGAGATGTCGACAATCCGTCCTCCGACAATTCATCGGAAGGATATGAACCGACAAAGCCCAAGACGTAACATCGATTATTATTTGGAGTATTTTCTCATTCGGTAATACGATTTTGTGCAAATTTCTCAAAATATACTTTCTATTTATATCGTTGGGCTTGAAATAAATAAGGTTCTCTACAACAAATGATGCAAGATTCTGTGTCAAAGTATAAAATCAATTTTTCATTTTATTTTTTGTGGTATAGGATTTGTTATTTAGGAAGGTATAGGTTTTAGGGACAGAGAGTAGAATAGTAGTGATAATACACGTCTCCAGCTGAATTCAAACTCGAGATCTCGGACTAAAATGCCTAAGGATATATAACTAACATCAAACGACTAGATAAGTGAATAGTTGTGCTAAATTGGAAAAAAGTTCCATTTTGTGTTTCTGCTGTATTCCACATTGGTTACTGAAGTTTATTTGTTAATATTTATTCCAAATTAGTCAAATATTGTCGGGCCAAATGAATTTAAATAAAAATATATGTAAATTTTTTAAATTTATATTGTTATTATATATTTCTAAGTTAGTATTTTTAAGTACGTAAAATATATCATCATACAACATGTAGGATATGGGTGGGCATAGAAAATCGAAGTCGAAAAAACTAAACTGAAAAAACGGAAAACCGGCCGCTTTTTAGGTTAATCGTACGATCCAGCGGAAAACCGGCCACTTTTTAACTGTAAATAGTATCGTTCAGTTATAATTAACCGAACGATACTATTTACAGTTAAAATCGGTTAGGAAACACTTAATTAAATTGTATGTGTAGTTAACTGAAATAACCGAATATACAACATATTTTTTTTTAACTAATAGCGATTTCATTATTAACATTTAGACATGATCTATACATAACAATGATATATGGATTTTTTTTCGGGTATACATTTTCGGGTTGATAAAATTTCCGGATTGAACGGGTTCGGGTCTGGTCGATCCAGCGGGTTTCGTAAACTTTACCCGAAAATGTAATATCTCCATGAACAAATATTTTACCCCAATGATCTATTTTTTCTTATATAATTATAATAGTGTATTTGAATATCTTTAATAACAATTTTTTCAATGATTAATATTAAAAAATATAATTTTGATTATTTACTATATTAACAAAAGATTTTATAGTCATGTTTATAGAGTAATTAATATGATTTTTTCAATGATTACTATATCTTAATATAATTTTGTTCAAACAGAGTAAAAGATTTTGAACTTAATTGTTTATGTAATGAAATTAATATTTACCAAATTTTGTATCCTTGATAAAGTCGTATACAAATCAATTGTCCATATATCTTTGCTCCTCATATGCATCTTTCAATGTTCAATTGACATTTTATAATCATGTTTACGTTGACATGAAATTATATTAGGGTTGCCATAAATATCTTCTTACCATATCTTTTTACTATATCACTTTTTGTTTGGTTTTTATAATTATAATAGTGTTTATAACTATCTTTTATCTTTTTACCATATCTTTTACTATATCTTCTTTTTTGTTTGGTTTTTTAATTATAATAGTGTTTATAACTATCTTTAATAATATTTTTTGTCCAATTATAAATCTTAAAGATATAGTTTTGTTTATTTAATATAATAAAAATATCTATGTAGACTATTCGGAATTGAGCTTTTTTCCGATGGGTCAAGTAAAAACCCAAAATTATAATGAATATCTTGATGAATATAATGGGTGAATATTTGATTCGTCTTAATGAGTACTTTAACAATATTAAAAAAGTATAATTTTTAGTAACATATAATTAGAGATATTAACGATACAAAATGTGTCTCGGCATATGTGTCGGAATCTAATGAGACTATCAAAATGGAACAAAGGGAGTATTAAATAATAACTTCATATTATTGTAAAGCGGATTATTATTAATATAAAATAAAAGAAAGACAAAGTAAATATAAGTTAACAGGGTTCTTAATATCGTTGATCTTAGTATATTAGTTAATGGAGTTCTTGGGCTGAACAACTTTTCTTAATTAGTACGTACTGCATATTGAGTCACTCACTGATTTAAAAAATTACTAAGAAATTGTATATATGTGCAAATTCAAGGTGGCATCAAATAATGAATACGTACAACAAAATAATAAAGCTTTGGTTACACTAAATTCAATCATTTTTTCTCCTCCTGTACTTTCCTCTTTGCTTCACGATCTCCTCTTCACTGTTGCTTTTCTCATACCGTGTTTTTGTTGTAGCCCGCCCGCGTTAATCTTCGTCTGACCGACCGCCACTCTTCACTTCACTGTTGCTATTTTAAGGTCGTGTTTATGATCCTCCTTGCTTCACAAATGAGTTGTTGGCGGGGTTAAGCTGTCTAAAAAAGCGTGAAAGCTCCTTCTAGTACTCTCGTTGTCAATTCTCTATTGAATGAAGCAGACAACCTTCAAAATTAATTCTTGCGTACTAAGGATACCTTCGATTGGAGTTGCTAGAGAAAAAATTGTTAAAGGAGGCGGTCTCGATTATTCCAGTGCTTGAGAACGAACACCCGGTTACCCTCTTCGTCCTCCTCTGATCCGAAATGAGTTGGAGATTCTGATGCATTTAAGATGTTTGACAAAATGCCGCTAAGAAAGTTGGGGCGAAAGTTGATTTTTTTGGCATTTGATTAAGTGCTATGGAAAATATTACCCCGTGATTGGAGTTTCTGACAAGTTTAGGTTCTTTTGCACATTTTTTTTTGTGGCCTTGATATCAATTTTTCAGTCCCTTGCAACAAATGCAGGACCAAGAGATGGTTCATCCTTTTCACCTCCTTTTCGGTGATGATGCTTCTTGTCTTTCTTACGACTCCCTTGTGAGTTGGTTTTGCTTTTCTGTTTCCCCTTCGCATATTTTTTGTTGCTCCTATTTGATGGTGTGATGTTTCTCTTTGTTAGATGTGATACAGAAGATTGTGGAGGATCATACACATCAGGAGCTCATGACACGTATAGATCCCTTGGAGGTAACCCTTCTTTCTCACAGCCTCCTTTCATTGATGAGATGACCTTTCGTGCCACCTGCCATGCTTTAGAACTCTTTGAGCTTAAGCAAAATGAAAGAGATTGATACAAAGTACACCCAAAAGGCATACAAATTATCTTAATCTCTCCGCAAAAAAGACATCAGATACACAAAAGTGATGACAATCATATTGGAGTTGGATTGGATTTTCCAGTAAAGTTTCATTGTTTAGGAAATAATACCGGAAAGTGAAGACCCTTGTTGAGGAATCTATATTTGGTTTCTAAATAAAAGTACTATTGTTGTTTGCTTCCGTTAAAAGGTTGAATAAGTTTGTAATACGGATTAAGAGTCAAGAACTATGATCTTATTTTTTTTAGTCATGGTATTGGATGAATACCTCGCTGACAATTAGACAAAATTTTATTGTTAATATGGGGGATCAGATCCTTACTTCCATTAGGCTCCTTCATTTGTGTGCCAACTCCTCAAACTGACCCTCGTTCAACTTTCTGTCTCAGAGATCTCGGTCATATTGGTTGTCAAGTTACTTATTTTTTTGATTTTGGGTTGACATTTGTTTTCTTTTGATTTGCAGGAACCTCTGATAATGAATAGCCTAACTCATATTCAGTGGAAGAAGTCGTCGGGATAAAAGAAGGATTTGATCTCATGGTTCACATTCCAGATAGTGAAGCTCAAATCCTAATGGAAGCTGTAAGTTTATTTGGTGTGTTTTTGCTTCGTCTCAGTTCATTCGTAGCTGCTGGATTTTCATATTAGTTCATTTATAAAGGGTTTAAAAAATGAAATTTATAACTAATATGTTAATAATCACAATGTTTATTAAAACTTTAATCCTTCTTTTGTTAAATGTTAAATTATTGAAACACCCTAACCTTTCATCTGATATGTAGTATCTTATGGTTTGTCTTGTAGGCCTTCTGTGATCTTCTTGTTGTTGTTGAATGCTATGCTTGTAGGAAACAAAACTTAATATACAATGATTCGAAATCTACAGATTTGAAATGTTTTCTTAGCTAAGAATTCAATAGAAATAGGAGTATAGTGGTTCAGTGTTTGCTTCTTACTTGCATCTGTGACGTGACGTTGTTGAAAGCCTCGTGGAACACTATATTTTGAGTGTAACTCTTAGGTTGTTTCCCCCTCCGCAACAACATTATCTTCGGGCCCTTTGGGTCTGTTACTCTTGAAATTGCTACATAGAGTTATCAGTGGCAGAAAACCGGCTTAGGTAAATATAACCCTACATACTTTAGTGATTGTCCCTGAGATTTGTTAATACTCACTGCAAAACATGGTTTTATAGGAAACAGACGGCGTTTCATAACAAAAAGCAACTTGGATTGGGTTGAACTTAACGTTATTCTGGGAATTAGCACTTTGTTTCCAACCCACGTTCCCGTTATTATTTCAGCTTCAGTGTCCCATCCACCAAGGCGTGTAATTATCAGTTTGGTTCCGTTGAACAATCCTTGGGAGGGATTCACATTCCAGAGAAGCATAACAGGTAGCCCTACCTTTAACTATAGGATATGAGGGGCATCATGTAATAGGATAAAAGCATTAGTCACTATCATTTAGTTATTGGTATTTGCAATTTTTAAAATAGCATAAGAAGCATCTATACGTGGTAAGTCGAGGGTGTTTAGGTATTCAGGGGGATACATGTGTTGATGTGGGTGCCAAACATATACCGTCTTATCAGACAGGGTGAAGTGTGTGCTATGGAAAGTGCCCTCTAAGTTGGTTGCACGCCACTTTCGACACACCATTACCTTGATGGTGGATCTCAATTTAAGAGACAATTTAGCGAATGGAACACAAACCTCGTCTAATTCAAGAGTTGATTTCTTTTGAAGCTCGTCTCGTAGCCTTAATTGAAGACATTGTTGAGTAGAATAATTTGAATTCCTTTGAGTTGATTTCTACGGCTTTTGAGTTGATTCCTTTGAGTTGAGTTGATTTGAATCCCAGTAGAATAATTTGAATTGATTCATTTTCTATTCAGTGGTTTCAATATTATATAGTAGTACTAATATTAAAGATAGAAAAATTGTTTAATCTCATCGTCATCATAACTTGTCTTATTATATATAATAATTTATCTTATTTTTTATTTTATTTTATCAAACTTATCTTATTTCTATAGATAATAGAGTAAGGTTATCCTTTTTTATTATCTAGTTATTTTATTTCTATGAGTCAATTACACCGTTAGTCCTTAACCTTTCTTATCTTTCCTAAATCGGTCCCTAATCTTATATATTCTCTATTTTAGTCCTTAATGTTTACAGGTTTTGACATCGTTGGTCCTTCTGTTATATTTTCTGTTAACTTCTTGTTTGTGTTAGATTATGTGGCATTATATGGTTAGATATATGTATATGTACGTATTTGATGACAAATTGGGCAATTACAATCTTTAATAAGCTTGACATGATTTACTTTTAATTGAGATAAAATTTACAATAGAAACAAGTTCTCTATAAAAAAAAATTATAAGCTAAATCGAAGAAATTGTCTATAAGGGAGAAATACCAATGAATTTGTCAAAAAAGATTAATAACAGTTCTTGTAGGTATATTTTTCCTTTTTTTTCTTATTTGTATACTCCAACTAACAAGTTTAGAAAATTATAAATACATTGTCCACTACTTAATGTCTTTATATTAACTTCTTCCACATTAAATTTCACTACACATCTTATTTTGGGTGATCTTGAAAGTAATCCCTCTGGTTGGGAGAAATACAATTTTTTTTTGGTCCCCAATCTTTCTAATATCATCCAATTTTTTATTCCTCCATTTTGTAAACCTTAATTTTTTCAAAAGAAGACATGATGCTCAATAATTTAAGTTACATCTAAGTTATTTAACCCTTTTTTATAAAACTATAATGTATAAATTTATTTATATGGCCTTATACAGTAGAGCATAATTCTTTTTAATACAAGAAGTAAAACATATAAATAGTTGCCACGTACGAATATTGACGGCAAGTTAACGGAAGGATCAATAATGTAAAATTTGTAAACGTTAAGGACTAAAATAGAACATATATAAGGATAGGGACCAATTTAGAAAATATATAAAAGATTGAGGATTATGATATGAAAAATATTTTTTGATTAAGGATTAAAAGATTAAGATTAAGGATCAGTAATGTAACATCTTTTTTGATTATCTTGTGTGAATATCTTTTATCATTATCTTGTGTGAATATATTTCAACCACCCAAAAAATTATATATATTACGATTATGATATGATATGATGATTATTTATTATAATAGATTGATATGATGATTATTTATTATAATAGATTTGTTAAAAAAATATATGTGAAAATTTCTTTTAAAAAGATGTGAACTTTACTATTGGACTTTTTTTCGACGGGCCAATATATGTGAAAATTTCTTTTAAAAAGATGTGAACTTTAATGTTGGACTTTTTTTTCGGTGGGCCAAGCAAAATCCCAACTGAAGATGAATATATTCATGAATATCTTTGTGAATATCTTGTGTGAATATTTTTCAACCACCCCCAAAAATTATATATACTAGTCCCTCCTGCCCGTGCTACGCACGGGCCAAATGAATTTTAATAAATAAAAATTTAATACTCTATAATAGAATTAAAATGTGTAATATTGTCCCGTATGTTTCACTTACATTTTACTTTGAATCCGGATAATAATTTTTAAATCTATTATTGTGTTCAACTATTTTGTTATATTTTAAAAGAATTAAATATAATCTGAAAAATTAAAAAATAAAGTACATAAACATACTAAATGCATACACAATACGAGAAAAATATAGGCTTAAACTTTAATTGTTTAGGAAAAACTAATTAAAATATTTTCAACTTTTACGAGAAGACCAAAATGTAGATCAAACAACTTTTTTCATTAAAAAATTAAGAAAATTCAATAACAACATGACACATAATAATAGTTTTATGTACTTTGCAAAACATTCATCTTCGAATTTAAAAAAATATTTAATTGAAATTGTAATTTGGTTGTTTTTTGTTTATAAATTTTAAGTTGGGGTTCTTAATTTTTTTTATTGATTTAAAAATTGAGATTAATTTTATCTAAAGTAAAAATTGAGATTTGTTTTTTCGTATTGTATTATGTAAATTTGGGTTACTTCTAAAGAATACCTTCCGTAAGTCATCAAGAAATGGACTTACCTGTCCAATTTTATGATATTTTAATATTTATTGTCAAATGATATAATAATCATATAATTTTATTTTACCAAAGGAGAAATATTGAAATTTATAAAAATTAATCTTTTTTAGCGTCAAATATTTACTGATGAAGTTCTTTGTCATTATAGATATTTCTAGCACGGGGAAACATATCAAATAGTCATATTGAAATATTGAATTTATATGTTATTATATGCTAAGTAGACTTGTCAAAAGCTTACCAAACAATGATTGTTTGGGTCAAATCTGAACTGATCCGTACTTCTCAAAACTCGTTGAGGGACCCACTTTTCACATATTTTCATTCTGAATAAACAAAAATATAATTTAAATTTTATTTTCTTTATTACAATAAAAATATCGAACATTTGAAACCCACTGGGACCCGACCCAAACTCGACCAATGGACAATGGTCGACTCGCTTAGCCCAAACCCGTTTTCCATCCGAACCCAAACCCGACCCATTTGACCTGTTTTCCAAATATAATTTCCCTTCATCAAATAAGAGGTGAAAAAATGTGACTGAAAAATGAATAGGTTAAGATTTAAAAAAGAGTTTGTCAAATATATCTTCTTCTTTCTTATTTATTAAGAAAACATGTTACTTATACATTTTATAAATCATTTTTTCTATCTTAACCCGTAATTTTAATAAGTTGATATGATTTATGTTGGCTTATTTTGTTTAGAATACATTTTATCTAAAGAAAATTTTATTTATGCATATATTTGATATTATTTTCAATTATATGACCCTTAAAAAATTAAAATTCTTTTATTTAGTAAAATAATTTATGAAATTTTTATTATTTCAATTATATGAGCCTTAAATAAAATTATTTATATTAAAATATGATTTATCATGTTCAAAAAAATCATTTTTCTTAATTTGATTTATCGTTATTTTATTATATCCTTTAGTTTTGATATTTTCCCATTATAAAAGGCAATATTTTTTTTTTTGATTGAACCTTTTTTTTATGGCTCAAGCAAGACCCAATCCAAGATGAATATATATTCATGAATATCTTTGTGATTATCTTGTATGAATATTTTTCAACCACCCCCAAAAATATTTTTTGAATTCTATAATCCTTATAAAATATAATTTCATTTTTAACTTAGTAAAAAATAATATCTTTATTAGGAAACAAATTGATGTAGTTTCTTAAAAGATAATCTTTAATTTAATAGTAATAGATTTGTTTGAAAAATAAATGTGAAAATTTCTTTTAAAAATATCTTGTATGAATATTTTTCATCCACCACCAAAAATAGTTTTTCAATTATATAATCCTTATAAAATATAATTTTGTTTTTAACTTACTAAAAGATAAAATCTTTATTAGGAAATAGATTGATGTAGTTTCTTAAAAAATAATCTTTAATTTAATAGTAATAGATTTGTTTGAAATATATATGTGGAAATTTCTTTTTAAAATATCTTGTGTGAATATTTTTCAACCACCCCCAAAAATATTTTTTCAATTATATAATCCTTATAAAATATAATTTCATTTTTAACTTAGTAAAAGATAAAATGTTTATTAGGAAATAGATTGATGTAGTTTCTTAAAAAATAATCTTTAATTTAATAGTAATATTGTTTGAAAAATATATGTGGAAAATTCTTTTTAAAATATCTTGTATGAATATTTTTCAACCACCCCCAAAAATATTTTTCAATTATATAATCCTTATAAAATATAATTTCGTTTTTTAACTTACTATAAGAAAAATCTTTATTAGGAAATAGATTGATGTAGTTTCTTAAAAGATAATCTTAAATTTAATAGTAATAGATTTGTTTTAAAAATATGTGTGGAAATTTCTTTTTAAAATATCTCGTGTGAATATTTTTCAACCACCCCCAAAAATATTTTTTCAATTATATAATCCTTATAAAAATGCAATTTCGTTTTTAATTTAGTAAAAGATAACATCTTTATTAGGAAATAGATTAATGTAGTTTCTTAAAAGATAATCTTTGATTTAATAGTAATAGATTTGCTTGAAAAATATATATGGAAATTTCTTTTTTTTATATCTTGTGTGAATATTTTTCAATCACCCCCAATTTTGTTTTTCAATTATATAATCCTTATAAAATATAATTTCGTTTTTAACTTACTAAAAGATAAAATCTTTATTAGAAAATAGATCGATGTAATTTTTTAAAAGATAATCTTTAATTTAATAGTAATAGATTTGTTTGAAAAATATATGTGGAAATTTCTTTTAAAAAAATGTAAACTTTAATATTAAATTTTTATTTCGGTGGTTCAAGTAAAAGCCCAGTCCAAGATGAATCTTATTATTAGGATATTAAAATCCTTACAATATCCTTTAATAACTGGAGATATTTTATCCTTAAGAGCAAAGAGAATGTAAATTATATTCAAAGGATACTTAAAATAATAAGATTTATATCGTAAATAATATCTTTATATATAGGGTCAGGATCTGGTGAGAACGGACTCCTAGGTGGGAACAGGTGAGAACGGATCTACACCGTTTATCTGTTTGAAGGGCTGAGATTAAAATAAAACACACGTCCTCTCTCCAACGAAGACATCGACGATTTCATGATTCCAGTGTCGAGCTCTCTCTCCGGTCCCTCGACGTCGCACTCCACCTCATCGTCGACCCAGTCCACCACATCCACTCTCGTCCACCCTTCCTACTTGCTCGATTGGGTTTTTTTCCCCGACCTCCCTCCTTCCTTGCTGGCTTGCTACAATGGTGGAGATGCTGCCAACTGCCAACTGCGAGCTCGAGATCTCATCGATCTCGCACCTCCGGCACGAAGAGACGACAACCACCTCGCTAGGTAGTCGCTGCAGTCCCGTTTTTGTTCCACATTTGGGTATTTCGATTATAACCTAGGTTAAATTTGGGGGAAACATCTCTGCAACCTCCTTCTTTGAAGGATGGAAATCAGTCCAATCTGGCTTCAGATAATCCTGTTGGTTGAAGGAAGCTTCAAGTCAAAGGTGCTCACCAGGTTTTTCCCCTATTTCTCCATCTCAGTCTATGAAAATTGCACTTCAGCTTCGTTCTCGAATTGTGACACTTTGTTATCAGGAGCCGGTGTTATTCCTTAAGCCTACATCTTCCTACTTGGCCGATGGAGGAATGATTGAAGTTCCGCATCCATATGAGTCGCTTCATTATGAGGTGAAGCTTGTTGTGGTTATCGATAAGAAGGCTCGCGATGTGCCTGAATCAACCGCCATTGACTATGTCAGAGGTCTCTGATTTTCTTCCTATTTCTTCTTCTGCTCCTTATTCATGATCCATCATACATTGTGTTTCCTACTTGCTATTTACTGCAGCCAATATTTGTAGCTCTATTAAGCAGGCCTGATTATAGTCACTTTGTAACATGCATGTTCATCTTATTTGCATAGTTACAATTTTTGCTGCAGGAATATAGTTGCTGCAGGAAAATATACTACATCACAACTAGAAATCATACTCTAGGCGTACTGCAGGAAAATATATTGGGAGGCTGTGTAGCTCATTCAAGTGAGTGTGTAAGTACTGCAGTGATTCGATCTCAAACAAGGATGGTGGGAGGAATCTGATCTTGTTTACTTGGAGTTTTAGCTTCTGCAGAGTTGTTGCTGTGTAGCCCATGTTTACTGCAAGGAAATGGGGCTGTTATAGATTGCATTCAGCTCCTCCAAGTTGTTGCATTCAAATTTCACAACATGATCAAAGTGATAGAAGAAGACAGTATATTAGAAATCGATATCAAACTATATGTTGTTTAATACATTGGACACGGATAACAAAGATTCAAAGTGATATTACAGTATATTAGAAATCGATATAAACTATATGTTGTTTAATACATTGGACTCAGATAACAAAGATTCAAAGTGATATCATCATACACCTATATATTGATATTTATATTGATACACTATACTTTGGTGGTCAAAGAGGGCTATTACCTGAACTCTATAATGCTCTCAATGATGGTTTTGAGCTTGTTCCCTGAGACATCAAAGATTTTTAAGTTTATCAGCATTCCAATTGATTCAGGCAGAGATTCCAAGAGATTAGATGAAACATTCTAAGAGATTATCTACTCATTGATTTTTTTTCCCGTACAAGAATGTTTAAATAACAAAAGTTCAAACAATTATCCCATATGACCGGGTAGCTTAGCAAAAAATAACTAAGTATGCAATTCACAAAAGTTGAGTATGCAATTCACAAAAACTGGATATGCAATTCAGAAAAAATGAGTATGCAATTTAAAAAAATTTAGTATGCAATTTCACAAAAAAAACTGAATATGCAATTCAAAAAAACTGAATATGCAATTCAAAAAAACAAAGTATGCAATTCAAAAAAACAAAGTATGCAAATCATAAATAACCAAATATGCAATTCACAAAAACTGAGTATGCAATTCACAAAATCTGAGTATGCAATTCACAAAAACTGAGTATGCAATACAAAAACACTTTGCATGCAAACCACAAAAAAATTCAGAAATCATTTAGTATGCAATTCAAAAATAACTTAGTATGCAATTCAAAATTCTCTTAGTATGAAATTATGACATCTGAAGTTGTCTATACTAAAAAAAATAAAGTCTTGATCTATTAACTGAAAAATATAGGAAAACTGTGATTTATCATTTCATTTCATTTCATGTGTCGACACTCGACAGTCACCTTATACTACGTAGGTCTTACAAAACAGGTAAATATATGAAAGATAAGTAGAGTATCTTAAAAAACACGTAAATATATAAAAGATAAGTAGAGTATACAATTTATAAATAACTTAATATGCAATTCATAAATAATTTAATATGCAATTACAAAAACTGAATATGCAATTCACAAAAACTGAGTATGCAAATCACAAAAACTGAATATGCAATTCACAAAAACTAAGTATGCAAATCACAAAAACTGAATATGCAATTCACAGAAACTGAGTATGCAATTCACAAAAACTGAGTATGCGATTCACAAATAACTTGCTTTTAGAAAACACACAAGTATGAGGCTTACATTTAATTTTCAAAAAGGCACATACTAATATACAATACATTACGAAATGCACATATTATGTGTTACGAGATGCATATGAAATGCATTTTATTTATTTTTTAAACATTTTTTAGTTGTGTGCATCGAAAAAGTACGTGCCATGGCTTCAAAAAGCACGTGGTGTTGCTCCTAATCACACGTGTTGTTCCCTATAAAAGCATGTGGCGTGGCCCAAAGAAGCACATGCGTGCCTCGAAAAAGCACGTGTCGTGCCTTAGGAGATGCACATGACAGGGATCCTAAAAGCACGTGATGTGGCTCGAAGAAGCTCGTAGTATGACTAAGAAAAGCACATGTCGTGCCTTAGGAGATGCACATGACGTGGCTAGGAAAAGCACGTGACATTCTATAGAATTAACTAAGTATGCAATTCACAAAAACTGAATATGCAATTCAGAAAACACTGAGTATGCAATTCACAAAAACTGAGTATTCAATTCACAAAAACTGAGTATGCAATTAAAAAAAAACTGAGTATGCAATTCACAAAAATTGTGTATGCAATTCACAAAAACGGATTATGCAATTCACAAAAACTGAGTATGCAATTCACAAAAAACTGAGAATGCAATTCACAAAATTGAGTATGCAATTTACAAAAACTGAGTGTGCAATTCACAAAAATTGAAAATGCAATTCACAAAATATTAGTATGCAATTCACAAAAATTGAGTATGTAAGTCACAAAAACTGAGTATGTAATTCCTAAAAACTGAGTATGCAATTCACAAATAGTTGAGTATGCAGTTCACAAATACTTGAGTATGCAATTTACAAATACTTGAGTATGCAATTCACAAATAACTGAGTGTGCAATTCACAAAAAACATTTGAAATGCATTTCAAATTCAAAATTCACTTGGTATGCAATCCAGAAAACACTTGTATGCAATTCAAAAACGACTTAGTATGCAATTTAAAATTCACTTAATATGCAATTCATGAAATATTTGATATTCAATTTGCAAATCAATTAGTACGCATTTCATAATTCAGTTAGTATGCGATTTCGAAACTACTTGATATACAATTTAGAAAACACTAGGTATGCAATTCAGAAATCACTTAGTATGCAATTCAGAAAACACTTATATACCATTCAGAAATCACTTAATATGTAATTCACAATTGACGAATCTTTATATATCATTAAAACTTGACCTACATAAATGTTGTGTAAGAGAAAACCTGCTTGACTAGTTCGACTATAATAGTCCCACTACAAAAACAACCAATACTTCTATGCATCCTCAGATCCCGATCCATTAGTATACTTTTAAAAATGAACTAATGAGTGCTTCGAATACATATGGTGCTTAAGATTTCTCAAGAAGAAAGAAAACCAATCCATAAGCAGGACGAGCTCAAATCCCTCTGCTCGAAGAACTCGAATGTGGTCTTCGTTCTAAAAAAGGCCCGTGGAATCAAATCTCACCTCCAAAAGATGGACCGCGACTTCGTCGAGAATCGTCAGTTGTCCCTAAAGCTCAGCGAGCCGATTGATCAAACTCGCAATAGCATCACCAGTGGCACTGATAACATCAACTGTGAAATTTGAACCCATCAACAAAACTTCACAACCAAGTACACAGATAACATCAACTCTGAAATTTGAATCCATCAGCAACACTAATGAACAACAAATCTTTCAAACTGCAAGTGTACATGCCTGCCTTGTTAAGGCCAAGAAGACGTGGGATCTGCTTCACGACAGCTTCAGATGCCTTAAAAGGAATGGTATTTCTTAGCAAGCTTCTTCACAAAGACATGGAAGGCTATGATAGATAAACCACAATATAAAATTTCAAACAAAACATCAGAGCATATATTCGCCAAGTTCTGATTCAAGACATGGAAGGCTATGATAGATAAACCTTAGGTTCCAGTCATTAGTTACTCTATTGCACTAGGCATGAAAGAGGCAAACCTATTATTGGTGGAAACATATGAAATTAACAGCAACCAAGAAAAAACTGAGCATTCAACACTACAATCAATACAAGCGATTTAAAACACAACTCAACAACTTGATTCAATTGTTCTTAGACGCCTACCCTAAATATACGAAAGTGGGAGGGGAGTAATCAAAATTTGTAGATCAAGAGAAACATAAGAACTCCCGATCATGCAGCACATGGTACAATGTTGTTAATAATTGATTCAAATTCAACAATGATATTGACTAGTACAGATCGAGTAATAAAAAAGTTTAACATCATTATTTCACCATTGCAACGAGTAGTTCAGCAATGGAAATGAAAAAGCAAGAATGATATATAAGAGCCAACTTGTCTATCACCTAAAACTTTAAAATCAAACATGCAATTAGTCAGGAAACAACTTAAATACCCAAATTAAATCTACAATAAAATCAAACTTAGTTTGAGCTGGTCTAACTTAATGAACACTGACTTTATCTTCTCCTCCAAAAGTTTAACATCATCATTTCACCATTGCAAGTTAAACCCTTGTTGCTGCAGCAAAATTACACTCAACAAGTGAATGGGAAAACATCATAAAAAGTTCTAGGGGATACTCTTGGTTTAAACACACATCAATCATTCAATTATGAGTGGTCAACTTATAAGAAGACAACAGACTGTTAAATAGGATGGATGATGGACTATGTATCCTTGAAGCATGGGGAAAAGTAACCATAATTAACAAATCAAACAAAACCATAATTATAATCCTATCCTTGAAATCAACCTCTGTATCATAACAAATTAACAATGGAATATACTGATAGGCTATGGCTTGAAGCATGAGTACATTCAGCAATGACAACCTCACATTAGATAAAGAATACCTGCATTGATGGCAAGTCTTGCCATTCACTGAATCATATATTCTCTTTCCATCAGGTGCATATCCATTAACAAAGAAGGTCCACTCCAACTTAGTACTTCCCAGCTGCTTCTCATGGCACCTTCCTCCAGATAGATCGATCCAACTGCTTCTCCTCTTGCTCCGTCAACTTCACATTCTCCACATAGCTTACTGGCGCCACATTTCGCATTAACAAATCAATAATCTTAAAATCAACAACAAAACCCTAACTCGAAGCATTAACAGAAGTCTACCTAGATGAGCGGCGGCGACCAAGAGAATCGGGGTTTTGCGTTCGGAGGAGAAGTTGCAAGTAGCGCGTTTGATAGCGACGAAGGATTTGAGATTGAGAGAGAGATCGGAAATGTCGGGCTTCTCCATCCGCTGGAGATTCTCCTTGATCCTCTGCTGGCGAAGTTGCTCGTATCCAACAGGGGTTTCGTGGTCAAGGGTTTGGGATCCGGGTAGGGATTCAAGAATGGTGGCGGTTAGTGGGGCGATTTAAGGGATTTGAGGAGTTTCTGGGGTGGCGTCGACGGTTGGTGCAGAGGACGAGGATGGTGGCACCGAATGTAAGCTCCCAATCGGAGATGAAGTTGGAGGTGTGGAGCTAGGGAAGAGACGGAAGGAGAATTCGAGGAAGAAGACGAAGGTGTCGGATAGATGTGCAGGTATAACATGTACCGCCCGATTGGGTTGTATCTAACGGATGAGAATTATTCTCACCTTAAGGCCGTTCTCTCCTGCCAGTTCGTTCTCACCTGAACCTAATACTATATATATATATATATCTTTAATAGGTGAGCATATTTCTTTAGATGTATCGTGGTGTCAATATCCTTTAATATAAGATTTATATTTTATCATATATCTTGAAATGTAACTTTTATCATTTTTTCAGTAATTTATTTTTTCTCGGTGGCGCAAGCAAAAAATATTGGGTTTTTTTTTCCGGTGGCCCAACCAAAAATGAATATATTCATGAATATCTTGTTGAATATTTTTCAACCACCCCAAAAAATTATATATATTAGGATAGGATTATGATATATTTCATTCAACTTTAATAATATCAAAATGTATGTTGTATATTGTATATTGATGTATGGTTATATGATATATTAACATAGTCTTTTTAATCCAAAAATGAATTTTGTATATTTTATACAACTTTTTAGAAAACTGATATAAAAATAAGTTTTTATTATATAAAAATATGAAGCTTTTTTCAGTAGGCTTAGCAAATGCTCTAAAATTACGATGAATATATTAATGAAGGTCGTTGTGAATATATTGGTAATAGGCCTAGTAACCATAACGATACAGTGTCAATATTTTTCTCCTATCCAAAAATTATATATTATTATATGATGATATATTATGATGATCATGATAATATGTTTTTTTATATGCATGTAGAAGATTATTTGATTGTCATTTGAGTGTATCATGGGATATGAATTTATAGGATATTTATAAATGATGGAATTATTTTTTTCCTTTTTAAAATATATTGTTTTATAGGATAAGATTGTTTATTTAACTTCAAATCTATCTAACTAAAAAATGTGTATTCAATAAATATTGAATTTTTTAGAAGGCTAATAAAGAATAAAAAAATTTCCTTTTGGATAAGATTTTTATTTGATAATATCTCTAGAGAATATAAAATTCATGAACAAAGGATATAGTAATATATTGTACAATATAACGGTATAAAAAATATTATTTTATCAAATTTAATATAACTTAATTATTTTATTGCAAAGATGTAGTGTAATCTCCAACTACAAACTGACAATCTATGTAGTGTAAAATATATTATACCTAATATATTTTATTATCTTTTTTCAACTAAAACATTTTTCAGTATATCTTATAGGTTTGATATTTTTCCAATTATAAAAAAAATTGTTTTTTAATATTGGACTTTTTTTCCTTGGGCCAAACAAAAGCTCAACTTAAGATGATAGGATAAGATTGTTTATTTAACTTTTAATCTATCTAACTAAAAAATGTGTATGTATTTAATATTGAATTTTTTTAGTAGGCTAATAAAGAATAAAAAAATTTCCTTTTTGATAAGATTTTTATTTGATAATATCTCTAGAGAATATAAAATTCATGAACAAAGGATATAGTAACATACTGTACAATATAACAGTATAAAAAATATTATTTTATCAAATTTAATATAACTTAAGTATGTTATTCCAAAGATGTAGTGTAATCTCCAACTATAAACTGACAATCTATGAAGTGTTAAAAATATTATACCTAATATATTTTATTATCTTTTTTCAACTAAAATATTTTGCAGTATATCTTATAGGTTTGATATTTTTCCAATTATGAAAAGAAATATTTGCTTTTTAATATTGGACTTTTTTCTCGTTGGGGCAAGCAAAAGTCAACCTAAGATGAATATATTGATAAACAACTTTGTGAATATATTGATGAATATCTTTGTGAATATATAATATACAAATATCTTTAATAACATATTTTTCCCATTTTATGATGAATATTTCGTTTATAAAATTAATACTTTTATAAAATACTAAGCACAAAAATATTTTTTCAATTATTTAATCCTTATAAAAATAATTTCGTTTTTAAATTAATAAAATTTAAAATCTTTATTAGGAAATAGATTGATGTAATTTCTTAAAAGATAATCTTTTATTTTATAATAATAGATTTGTTTGAAAAATATATGTGGACTAGTTTCTTAAAAGATAATCTTTTATTCAATAATAATAGATTTGTTTGAAAAATATAGGTGGAATTGTTTTTAAAAAAATATGAACTTTAATAATGAACTTTTTTCCGGTGGGCCAAGCAAAAGCTCAACCCAAGATGAATATATTCATGAATATCTCGTGTGAATATTTTTCAACCACCCCAAAAATTATATATATTATGACAAGATTATGACATGATTTGATATCTTTTGTCATTATAGAGTATTTTATCTTTTTATTATTAAATTTTAAATCTTGTTAATTCAAGAGTTGATTTATACTATTCGCTTGGAGATAGAATGTTATCTTTTAAAGGGTAGTTAGTTGTTACATATTGGTTATTTATTCAAGTTACGTAAAAGATTGCACTAGAAGATAATTAATTGTAAGAGATATATTATTTTCCTTCACAAAAAAAGAAGAGATAAATTTTATCCAAAATCCCTAACTTTGAATTACAAGCTTTCTCTTCTCAATCTCAAAGTAAGTAGATACTCGTAAATTTCAAGCTTTCTCAAAAGCCAAAAAGCCAAAGTCCAACCCAAGATGAATATAATGAGGAATGATTTGTGAATATATTGTTTTACAGGATAAGATTGTTTATTTAACTTTTAATATGTCTAACTAAAAAATATATATGTATTTAATATTGAAATTTTTTAGTAGGCTAATAAAGAATAAACTTTTTCCCTTTTTGATAAGATTTTTATTTGATAATATCTCTAGAGAATATAAATCTCATGAACAAAAAATATAGTAACATACTGTACAATATAACGATATAAAAAATATTATTTTATCAAATTCAATATAATTTAAGTATGTTATTGCAAAGATGTAGTGTAATCTCCAACTATCAACTGACAATCTATGTAGTGTAAAAAATATTATACCTAATATATTTTATTATCTTTTTTCAACAAAAATATTTTTCAGTATATCTTATAAGTTTGATATTTTTCAATTATAAAAAGAAATATTTATTTTCAAATATTGGACTTTTTCTCGTTGGGACAAGCAAAAGCTAAACCCAAGATGAATATATTGATGAACAACTTTGTGAATATATTGATGAATATCTTTGTGAATATATAATATACAAATATCTTTAATAACATATTTTTCCCATTTTATGATGAATATTTCGTTTATGAATTTAATACATTTATAAAATACTAAGCACAAAAATATTATTTCAATTATATATTCCTTATAAAAAATAATTTCGTTTTTAAATTAATAAAAGATAAAATCTTTATTAGGAAATAGATTGATGTAGTTTCTTAAAAGAAAATATTTTATTTAATAAAAATATATTTGTTTGAAAAATATAAGTGAAATAGTTTCTTAAAATACTAAGCACAAAAATATTTTTTCAATTATATATTCCTTATAAAAAATAATTTCGTTTTTAAATTAATAAAAGATAAAATCTATATTAGGAAATAGATTGATGTAGTTTCTTAAAAGATAATCTTTTATTTAATAATAATAGATTTGTTTGAAAAATATAGGTGAAATAATTTCTTAAAAGATAATCTTTTATTTAATAAAAATAGATTTTTTTGAAAAATATAAGTGGAATGTTTTTAAAAAAATATGAACTTTAATAATGGACTTTTTTTTCCGGCGAGCCAAGCAAAAGCCCAACCCAAGATGAATATATTCATGAATATCTTGTGTGAATATTTTTCAACCACCCCCAAAAATTATATATATTATGATTATGATTAATAAAAGGTAAAATCTTTATTAGGAAATAAATTGATGTAATTTTTTAAAAGATAATGTGACTTTTTTTTTCTGGTGGACCAAGCAAAAGCCCAATCCAATATGAATATATTCATGAATATCTTCATGAATATCTTGTGTGAATATTTTTCAACCACCCCCAAAAATTATATATACTAGCCCTTCCTGCCCGTGCTACGCACGGGCCAAATGAATTAATAAAAAAATAGTAGTATTTAAAATTTTATTTTTTTGCTCTTGCAAAAGATTAGCGAGAATAACGTGCTTTAGAATATTTTTTCTAATTTGTAATGATATTTACTTCATGTAATAAATGTTGTTCATATTATATAATACAAAATATTATGACCCGACCTGACTAATATAATAATTTGGGTGGGTCGGGTTTGTAATGATATTTACTTCATGATAATATTCATGGTATTATAATAATTTAGTCTACAATCATACTTTTTTAGTTATATTCATGATATTATATCCTAAGTAATTAAATTAATAAATTTTCCTTTATCAAATAAATGGTGAAAAATTGTGATCGGAAAATGAAGAGGTTAAGAATTAAAACGCATTATTGAATTAGTGTCAAAAGTTTTTTTTATTTATTTTTCTTAAAAATATATCTTTGTAAGTATAAAATAACAATTGATGGTAATGACAATTCATATTTTTATACTATCATATTAAAAAAAAAAATCTAAAAAATCGTTCATATAATTTATTAAACATAAATATGGATTCAAAATCCTTTTACCATATATTTTTATTATTATTTTCCTTTGATTTTTACCATGTTTGTTTATGAATTCAAAAAAAATTATGTTATTATTATTTTTCTTCATTTATCTATGTAACAGTTTAAAATAAAAATAATAATTGATGGTTAAGGACTAAGGTAGAGAAATTCATATTTTAAAAATTATGTATTTTGAAAAACAATCTAAACAATCGTTCATATAATTATATGAAATAAAAATTCGGCCTTTTCTTGAATGTACAATATACTACTCCATATTTTGAATTTTTGTTGAACACTTAGACATACATCACATTGTAGATGATGTGTATACGATTAAATTTACTCAAAAATTTATCCTCCCTAATAAAATTTTAGTGTGAAAATACTTTTACCATATCTTTTTACTATATCTTTTTTCTTTGATTTTTACCTTATCTCTTTATGAATATTGTTAACAATAATCTTTTCCAATTACGAATCTTAAAAGTATAATATGAGAAATCTATCCTCCCTAATAAAATTGTTGTATGAAAATCATTTTGCTATATTTTATTATTATATATTTTTTTATTTTTACCATATCTTGTTATGAATATTTTTAATTACACTTTATTCTAATTACGAATCTGCAAAAATATAGTTTTTTATTTCTCATGATAAATATATTATACATGCTTTAATAGTTTTTGACTTTTGTGACAAAAATATTGTTTTTTTAAAAGATGATCTTTTATTTAATAATAATAGATATGTTGAAAATATATGTGGAAATTTCTTTTAAAAAATGAAAAGATTCACGTGCGAACGTATTATTAACGTTCGAATGTGCGAATGAAAAAATCGCATGCACATTTAACAAATTATGCATGTCATTGATAATATGTGAAAAGTACATGCACACACCCAAGAATAACATATAAAATCCACATGCAATAATATCATAATATTAAATCCATATGCAATAATAACATATAAAATTTCATCTAAATAAAATATGCTATTAATCCATATATGAAAAGCATAAACAATTAATCATATTAATTATTTAATATAGAAACTGATTTTTAATTATATTAATTCAATTAAATTGTGTATGGAATTAATATCATATATTAATCATTAATTTGCTAAAATTGGTGAATCTAATATTCAAAGATAACATCTAATATGGTAACTCAAAATTTACCAAATAAGATATCAAAATATCTTGTAACATTTAACTAAATCTTTATTTACCAAATAAAATATGAAATATCTTATTGATTAAAATAATTCTAATTTATTAAGATAGAATATCATATATCTTATCTTATCTTGGTAAATAGTATCTTTTTAGTGTAATTTCTATCCAATCAGAAATTTATCCAGAAACACAAAATCTTTGAGATCGTTAGTGGGCCACCGACGGCCACCACAACACAACCACCGGGGTAGTGCTGTTGTCGTGCATGTCCAGCCTGCACCGCCATCAGAATGGTTGTTGGGCTAACTCATTGATCATGGATTTTCATAAAATTCAGACTTCTTGATTCATAGTTTAAACATGAAAAGTCATATTTTAACATGTATATTCAAACATATATAACAAATTGCATAAACTAATCAAAATAATCAACTTTAGGGCAAAATCATGCATAATTTTAAAAAAAATCAGCAACTTACCCTACATGTAATTCATGAATTTTATGGCTAGAAAAATCAAATTTTTCGTTTCAGTCATGCAAATTAATCCATACAAACAATATCTATATAATTGAATCAACATAAAACATGAACATGCATCAAAATTTAAACCTTTAAATTTGATCTAATCAATTTATCTAAGAGGCAACTCATACCACTAAAGGGATTTTAGAGGCTTAAAGCGGAATTTCAGGAAACGTTTTCCTAACATCTAACCAAGGATCTCATGCATAAACTAAATATATCGTATATAGGAAAAAATAAATACCTCTTGATGCATGTTTGAATCTCGTCATAATGGAGAGATAGTCTCAAGTGTGATTCCTCTAATTAATCCACACAAACAATAAACTGGATTACCTTAAGTCTCTTCTGCTAGACCGAATAACTCAAAACCACAATCTTAGAACCCTTTTTAGGTTTCAAATAAACCGTAAGAGAACTTCATCTAGCCTTTTTCTCAATCTTACGTATATATATCTCACTATATGGTGAATCTCTCATTTACCATATACAAGAGATCTCTATCTCTAAAAGTTACGTGAGTAAAATCATATTGTTATATCTTCACGTACAAACTAATCAATATTAGTACCTCTTATAAAGTAGTTTATTAAAAGATGATCTTTTATTTAAGAATAATACATTTGTTTGAAAAATATATGTGGAAATTTCTTTTAAAAATGTGAACTTGAAAGTTGGACTTTTTTTCGGTGGGTCAAGTAAAAGCTCAATTCAAGATGAATATATTCATGAATATCTTGTGTGAATATTTTTCAACCACCCCAAAAATTATATATATTATGATATGATATGATTATGATATGATTATGATTAAGATAGGATAGGATTAGGATTAGGATATCAAAGAGATTATCCTCTTTCATTTTTTATCATGTTCTATTTTTTCTCTTATACATAACCTATTTATTTATTTTACTATTAATCTACTTAGAACTTAAACTATATATTTACTATCAATCTGATTAGCACTTAAATTATAAATCACAAACTATAAATTATAAACTACTGATATAAAGTATTACATAATAGTCTAAATATAATTATATTACTAAAAATATTTAATACATATTACGTACATAACACGGAAACACACTATAACTTATTCAAATCGATGTTGTTTGTGCAATATAACTAATGATAAACAAAATCGATATCATTACATGCGTATTAATATGTATGTCGTGTATCATATGGCTCAATCTCTAAGTAATATGTGCTAGATAAATTTGAATTGTATCCGTATTACACAATATTAGATATCTTTTGATGAATATCATAAGTTAAGCAACGTAACATCATGATTTCTAATGTGAATTTCATCGTCGATAGTTTGATATCTATGTTTTTAATGTTATGGTAAAAATATATATTCTTTAGTTTTTTTTAAAAGGAAAACTATTTATATTATATGTTAATTACATATTATATTAAGTTCCGCCAAAGATTGATGTAGTTTCTTTATTAGGAAATATATCGATGTAGTTTCTTAAAAGATACTCTTTTTTATAAGTTATTTCTTTATAACAATTTTTTTCAATTAAGAATTTTAAAAGATATAGTTTAGTCATTTATTATAACATAAAATTTATGCGGCCTTTAACATTGGGCTTTTTTTCGGTGATCCAAGTAAAAGTCCAACTAAAGATGAATATATTGATGAATATCTTGTTGAATATTTTGAGTGAATATTTTTCAACCACCCCAAAAAATTATATATACTAGTCTCTCCTGCCCGTGCTACGCACAGGCCAAATGAATTTTAAAAATAAAAATTTAGTACTCTATAAATATGAATTAGAATGTGTAATATTGTCTCGTATGTTTCACTTATATTTTACTTTGAATGCGGATAATAATTTTTAAATCTATTATTGTGTTCAACTATTTTGTTATATCTTTTAAAGAATTAAATATAATTTGAAAAATTAAATAATAAAGTACATAAACATACTAAATGCACACACGACACGGGAAATATAGGCTTAAACTTTAATTGTTTAGGAAAAAACTAATTTAAATATTTTCAACTTTTAACAAAAGACAAAAATGTAGATCAAACTACTTTTTTCATTAAAAATTAAGAAAATTGAATAACAGCATGGCACATAATAATAGATTTATGTACGTCGCAAAATTTTCATCTTCGAATTTAGAAAATATTTAATTGAAATTGTAATTTGGTTGTTTTTGGTTTATAAATTTTAAGTTGGGGTTCTTCACTTTTTATTGATTTAAAAGTTGAGATTAATTTAATCTAAAGTAAAATTGAGATTTTTTTTCATTTTCGTATTGTATTATGTAACTTTAGGTTACTACTAAAGAATACCTTTATAGGATATTTTGTTATTTATTGTCTAATGATATAATAATCATATAATTTTATTTTACAAAAGGAGAAATATTAAAATTTATAATAATTAATCTTTTAGCGCCAAATATTTACTGATGAAGTTCTTTGTAATTATAGATATTTCTAGCACGGGGAAACAAATCAAATAGTTATATTAAAATATTGAATTTATATGTTACCAAACAATGAAGCCGTTTGGGTCAAACCTGAACCGATCCATACTTCTTGAAACTCTTCGAGGGACCCACTTTTCACATATTTTATTTCTGAATAAATAAAAATATTGTTTAAATTTTATTTTCTTTATTACAATAAAACTATCGAACATTTGAAACCCACTAGGTTGACCCGACCCGAACTCGACCAATGGTCGACCCGCTTAACCCAAACCCGTTTTCCATCCGAACCCAAACCCGACCCGTTTGTCAAATCTAATTTCCCTTTATCAAATAAGAGGTGAAAAAATGTGACGGAAAAATGAATAGGTTAAGAATTAAATTTTTTTTGCTAAATATATCTTCTTCATTTTTATTTATTCAGAAAACATGTTACTTATACATTTTATAAATCATTTTTTCTATCTTAACGCGTAATATTAATAAGTTGATATGATTTATGTTGGCTTATTTTGTTTAAAATACATTTTATCTAAAGAAAATTTTATTTATGCATATATCTATACATATACTATAACAGAACGTTGGTTTGCCACATGTCGCCCTTATATTCAATTCGCCTATGTGTCGACCTCTAAGTTATGCTACATCATCCACCATGTCATCCTCCACATCATCTTATTTTATATTTTGATATATATCTTTGAATTAAATAAGTAAAAAAATCAAAAAGATATGGTAGGTTATATTACAAAAAGAAATATGGATTTTTATCTTTTATCATATTATATCCTTATCTTATATATATATATATATATCTTTATCTATTATTATGTAATCAATCTAATTAAATTGACTTATTAATGAACTTAAACTATAAAACATAAATTGTAAACTATAAACTATAATCTATAAATTATAAACCATAAAGTATAAACTGAAATATATAAACAAATTAATAGTAGAAAATATAAATATATTATTAAAATATTTCTATACATGTGACCCCGTACATGGTACGGGAACACACGCTAGTTTGATACTATTTCCAATTATATGACCCTTAAAAAATAAAATTCTTTTATTTAGTAAAATAATTTGTGAAAATAATTTATTTCAATTATATAAGCCTTAAAAAAAATTATTTCTATTAAAATATGATTTATCATGTTCAAAAAATATCATTTTTCTTAATTTGATTTATTGTTATTTTTTTTATTATATCCTTTAGTTTTAATATTTTCCATTATAAAAGGCAATATTTTATTTTTGATTGAACCTTTTTTTTAAGGGTCAAGCAAAACATCAATCCAAGATGAATATATTCATGAATATCTTTGTGATTATCTTGTGTAAATATTTTTCAACCACCCCCTAAAAATATTTTTTCAATTATATAATCCTTATAAAATATAATTTCGTTTTTAACTTAGTTAAAGATAAAATCTTTATTAGGAAATAGATTGATGTAGTTTCTTAAAAGATAATCTTTAATTTAATAGTAATAGATTTGTTTGAAAAATATATGTGGAAATTTCTTTTTAAAATATCTTGTGTGAATATTTTTCAACCACCCCAAAAATATTTTTTCAATTATATAATCCTTATAAAATATAATTTCGTTTTTAACTTAGTAAAAGATAAAATCTTTATTAGGAAATAGATTGATGTAATTTCTTACAAGATAATCTTTAATTTAATACTAATAGATTTGTTTGAAAAATATATGTGAAAATTTATTTTTAAAATATCTTGTGTGAATATTTTCAACCACCCCCAAAATTTTTATTTCAATTATATATTCCTTATAAAATGTAATTTTGTTTTTAATTTAGTAAAAGATAAAATCTTTATTAGGAAATAGATTGATGTAGTTTATTAAAAGATAATCTTTAATTTAATAGTAATAGATTTGTTTGAAAAATATATGTGGAAATTTGTTTTTAAAATATCTTGTGTGAATATTTTTCAACCACCCCCAAAAATATTTTTTCAATTATATAATCCTTATAAAATATAATTTCGTTTTTAACTTAGTAAAAGATAAAAGCTTTATTAGGAAATAGATTGATGTAGTTTCTTAAAAGATAATATTTAATTTAATAGTAATAGATTTGTTTGAAAAATATATGTGGAAATTTATTTTTAAAATATCTTGTGTGAATATTTTTCAACCACCCAACAAAATATTTTCAATTATATAATCCTTATAAAATATAATTTCGTTTTTAATATTCTAAAAGATGAAATCTTTATTAGGAAATAGATTGATGTAGTTTCTTAAAAGATAATCTTTAATTTAATAGTAATAGATTTGTTTGAAAAATATATGTGGAAATTTGTTTTTAAAATATCTTGTGTGAATATTTTTTAACCACCCCAAAAATATTTTTTCAATTATATAATCCTTATAAAATGTAATTTTGTTTTTAATTTAGTAAAAGATAAAATCTTTATTAGGAAATAGATTGATGTAGTTTCTTAAAAGATAATCTTTAATTTAATAGTAATAGATTTGTTTGAAAAATATATGTGGAAATTTCTTTTTAAAATATCTTGTGTGAATATTTTTTAACCACCCCCAAAAATATTTTTTCAATTATATAATCCTTATAAAATGTAATTTTTTTTTTAATTTAGTAAAAGATAAAATCTTTATTAGGAAATAGATTGATGTAGTTTCTTAAAAGATAATCTTTGATTTAATAGTAATAGACTTGTTTGAAAAATATATGTGGAAATTTCTTTTTAAAATATCTTGTGTGAATATTTTTCAACCATCCCCAAAAATATTTTTTCAATTATATAATCCTTATAAAATATAATTTCGTTTTTAATATAGTAAAAGATGAAATCTTTATTAGGAAATAGATTGATGTAGTTTCTTAAAAGATAATCTTTGATTTAATAGTAATAGACTTGTTTGAAAAATATATGTGGAAATTTCTTTTTAAAATATCTTGTGTGAATATTTTTCAACCACCCCCAAAAATATTTTTTCAATTATATAATCCTTATAAAATATAATTTCATTTTTAATATAGTAAAACATGAAATCTTTATTAGGAAATAAATTGATATAGTTTCTTAAAAGATAATCTTTATTTAATAGTAATAGATTTGTTTGAAAAATATGTGTGGAAATTTCTTTTTAAAATATGTTGTGTGAATATTTTTCAACCACCCCAAAAATATTTTTTCAATTATATAATCCTTATAAAATATAATTTCGTTTTTAACTTACTAAAAGATAAAATCTTTATTAGGAAATAGATTGGTGTAGTTTTTTAAAAGATAATCTTTAATTTAATAGTAAATTTGTTTGAAAAATATATGTGGAAATTTCTTTTTAAAAAATGTAAACTTTAATATTAGACTTTTATTCCGGTGGCCCAAGCAAAAAAGCTCAACCCAAGATGAATATAATGGGGAATATCTTTGTGATTATCTTGTGTCAATATATATTATAATCACCCCAAAAATTATATATATTATGATTATTTATTATAATAGATTTTTTTAAAAAATATATGTGAAAATTTCTTTTAGAAAGATGTGAACTTTACTATTGGACTTTTTTTCGGCGGGCCAATATATGTGAAAATTTCTTTTAAAAAGATGTGAACTTTAATATTGGACTTTTTTTTAGGTGGGCCAAGCAAAAACCCAACTGAAGATGAATATATTCATGAATATCTTTGGGAATCTCTTGTGTGAATATTTTTCAACCACCCCAAAAATTATATATATTATGATTATGATTATGATTATGATGCAACCCCGCTATTATACAAGAGGGACCAGTTTGCTTCATAGTATACCTTGGCATGGTTAAGGCCTCTACTCCTGTAATTAATCTTCACCATCATAACAATCAAGAATTGGTAACTTCGATCCCTAATTTGTTTGAATCGTCTTAGGTTTCCAAATCCATACCATCATTTCACGTGAAGGATTAAATCACATCATATGATCCTGAGGAATAAATTAGTAGGCGTATGTTTTTTTTATAAGGTCCTGATCAACAAATATATGTGGGTATCTATTTAAAAAAGAAGAAGATAAGTTAAAAGTATACAATACACTAACCTACTCTCATGACCCGACCACTGCAAATTGCTTGATCAGGAATAGAAATAAATCAAGATTAAAGGGCCCATAACATGCCAATCTACTTAATACACAAATTTGCTAGAGACGAAAAAGAGTTTTATGTGTATGAGCGCCAATGTGCATCCATAGTCCAAACACAAATGTTTGTACCTCGTATATTTACAAGTACAAACTTATACAAATTACTACAACAGCAATAACAACACTTGATCCAATAACAACACTTGATCCAGTATATTCCCGCCAAGGAAGGTTCTGGAGGGCCAGATGTGGACAATCCCTACCCCAACACCTCGTCGGGAGGACGTGGACCGACAAGCCAAAGACCTAAGACTCCCAGCGTACGAGAATAAAATGAAACAAGTCCTAAAAGAGGCGCGAAAAGACATAGTTAGGGTCCAAAGTATTAGGAAAGTAAATATCTCTGTAATCTTTTCATATCTTTAGGATATCATTCTATCTTATTCTCCAAGTAAATATCTTGTAGAGCCTATATATGTAATCGTCTATTCAATCAATCAAGCAAGCAAATCAGTTTACACATATTCTCTAAAGTTTATATGGTATCAGCCTAAAAACCGATCCTTCATCCCTTTTTCCGGCCATCATGTCGCCCACCACCAACAACACATCTAGCGGACGGACCGGTGGCCTTCTGGCTGTTGCGTCTGGATCTTTAATTCCGGGATCTCTTCACTTCCCGAGTATCCAAATTCCCCTTGAACGAACCAATTATTCGTTATGGCGCAACACTATCAAGTCTGATTTGGAAGCCTATGATCTTGATGATCTTTTACTGTCGGACAACGCCCCGCCGCAGACTATTCCGGCAACTACTGATCCGGTTACACCAGCGTCTTCAAATCCAGAATTCACGGCTTGGAGGAAGAAAGACCGCCTTGTCCTTCTCTGGGTTCGATCCACTCTTTCTCAGCCGCTGCTTGCTCATGTTGCACGAGCCACCACCGCTGCTGAAGCATGGAACATCCTTGAAAAGATGTTTTATGCCCAAACAAAGGCACGCATGATGCATCTGAGACATCAACTGCAAACCTTCATGAAAGGTAATCTTTCAATCTTAGACTATTTTGAGAAAAAGAGCAGCTTCTCGGATTCCCTCGCCGAGTGCTCATTCCTGGTACCTGATGAGGAGTTTGTTGAGTGCATTCTTCATGGATTAGATAGCTCGTTCGCTGCTTTTCGCACAGCCATAAACATGAAGTCAGAACCTGTTTCATCTGATGAACTGTTGGGTTTACTTCTGCAAGAAGAAGAGAGGCATCAAGCCTCCTTATTGGCTCTTCAAACAACTCAGATATCTGCCAACTATGTTCGTCGTGGACCCAACACCAGCCGTCCATCCAACCTTCCCGATGGTGCTGGTTCAACCTCTTCGTCTGCTGAACCACACCGTCCACGGATGACTTGCCAGATTTGCCAAAAATCTGGACATGATGCTCTCAATTGCTGGCAAAGATACAAATCTGATGAATTCCCGGCACGTCGTCGTCAACAAAGGAACGAAAACAGATCTGGCCCTAGTCGCGGGCCTGGTCGTGGCCAGCGCAACAATGCATCTTCCTCGCATCAGCAACAACAGTCCGCTTTCAATGTCAATGCTCCACCATCTCAGATTGTGGATCCATCATGGTTCTTTGACACTGGTGCTACGAACCATGTTACAACTGATTTCGGTAATCTTTCTGTCACATCCGAATACTCTGGCAATGAAGGCTTGCAGGTTGGCAACGGTATGTCTCTTCCCATTAATCATTTGGGTAACAAATCTCTTCCTGCTAAACATACACCCATTCAACTATATAACATCTTATTTGTGCCTCAGATAAAGAAAAGCCTCCTTAGTGTTTCCCAACTAACCAAAGATAATAATGTCTATATGGTTTCTTATCCCACTTGTTGTTTTGTGAAGGACAAACAGGGGCGGACCCTCCTAAAAGGCACTGTTGAGAATGGACTATATCAGCTTGAACCTGAACCGCCTCCTACACCCATTTCTTCGGCCTTCTTGGGTGAAAAGACGTCTCTTCAGCACTGGCATGCGCGTCTGGGTCACCCTCATGAGTCTGTTTTAAAGCGTCTAGTTTCCAAATTTCATTTGCCGTTATCTTCTAATAAACTTGAGTCTGTTTGTGAGTCATGTCAACTAGGGAAGAGTCATCGTTTACCTCTCCCTCATATACATGAATCTTGTCATCGTCCATTTGAACTTATATATTCTGATGTTTGGGGTCCTGCACCTGCTACTTCATTTAATGGAAATCGTTATTTTCTAATATTTGTTGATGACTGCACCAAGTTTGTTTGGATCTTCTTCCTTGCACTCAAATCTCAGGTTCTCCACATATTTCAGCAATTCCGGAAAATGGTAGAAACACAATTCTCTACCAAAATCAAAGCTTTTCAATCAGACCGGGGTGGTGAATACAGGAATGTCTCATCTTATTTGCAAACACAAGGTATCTTACATCGTGTCTCTTGTCCTCACACTCAATCCCAAAATGGGGCAGCGGAACGTCGTCATCGAACCATTGTAGAGAAAGGTCTCGCACTTCTTGCTCATGCTCATCTACCCACAATATTTTGGGAACATGCCTTTCACACCGCTATCTATCTCCATAACCGCACCATTACTCCCATACTTCAGTTCCGCTCCCCCTTTAAGTGTCTCTATGGTAAGCATACTGACTACGACTTCCTCAAATATTTTGGTTGTCTTTGCTACCCATTTTTACGACCTTACACTACTAACAAGTTAGAATTCAGGTCGTCTCCATGTGTCTTCATTGGGTATAGTTCCAAACATAAGGGATACTTGTGTCTTCATGTTCCTTCACGTCGGGTCTATGTCGCTCGTCATGTTATTTTTGACGAGTCAGTCTTTCCATATCCACTACATGTATCCTCGGAACCTGTTGTTGTCCCCTCTATGCCACCTGCCTTGTCTTTATCTCCTTTGCAGGTTGCTGAATAAGCTCCTTCACCCGTCATCCCACCAACACAAGTCCCCCATTCATCTCCTACACCTTCGATGGGTCAATCTGCTAGTCCAAACTCAACATCCTTGCAGGAGGAATCTGGCCAAGTTGACTCCTATGCACATGCCTATACCAATTGAGTCTCGTTTCTCGCATCTTTTCCCCGATATTAGCAATGCTGACCTTCTCTCTGATAGCCACATTTCTAATCTTGTCTGCTTTGGTGTGCCCGCACATCCAGCGCAACATCTCATCTCTGCTACCGTCATCTTTTGTTCTTGAGCCTTCGTCGTGGGCCAATACTCTGCCTCATACAACAAAGTCGGCCTAACAACAACTCTCCTTCAGTTTGTCGGACACTTTTCTGTCACAAAGAAGTCTTGAAGCCCCTCTCCATTTCTGTCAGCTCATCTGAATGGGATGTTGAATATCCGCGTCTATTGTTCTGTCACTCTGCATGTAAGACCCTAGTATCGGAAATCTTACCTCTTCATCACCACCTCCCCATCAAGCATATTCCTCGACTCCCCCAAACGTGAACTCTACATATTCTGTTTTTATCCTACTAAATCTGCCATTTGATTTCAGCATCTCCCTCCATTTCTCAAGCTTAACATTTTATACCCACCTTAAACTCGTCTTCTAGCACAATGTCATCAACAAATATCATACATCACGACACTTCATCCTGAATATCCTTTGACGACAATTTTAAATTATAATTAATTATTTATTTGTGCTTATTTACACCTAAATGTCCCTACACATTTTTTTTTATATATTTTGAGATCGATATCGAAGAGCATGAAAAGAAAAGCATGCATTGATTGAATGGAGATAAGAAAGAGAGGCAACAAAGTCAAGCAACATATATTGTGTATGTGACACCCATGTGAATAATGGTGAAGTGCTGATCATCATCATTATATATACATTGCTTAACCGAAGAAATTAAAATGGGAATTTCATTTGGTGGCTTCCAACCAATTAGGCACTGCGTATAATACAAACTAGCAATGCACATGATCACTACTGAATGTGCGCATGCATTACCTCTCTAGCTAGGTTGGGACTATTCTCATTAACCAATTCTGCACTCTACATTTCTAGTCGATATTTTACTTTTTTAGTAGATGTAACTAGAATCGAGGTAAGGCTAATTAACCGATTACGCGCTACGGTGTGAGAGGGTGGACTTTGGCGTGCTATAAAAAGGTCGAGGTCATCCTAATAAAAGTTAGAGAGATCTGATACAAAAGTACATGACACTAGCTCTTAGAAATGACAAACCATTAGTCTCAGGACATGAACATTTTTCACGAAAAAGATCAAGGTGACAGAGCTATAGCGATTTAGATAGAACGATTAAGAGTAATCTATTCCTTTACATGTCTCTTGCAGAGTCGCTTTTGTCTATTTTTTACTTTTATTTTTGTTGTGTCTTAGACGTGTCGGTTCACATCCTCTCGACAAGTGTCGGGGTATGGATTGTCCACATCTAGCCTCTCAGACCCTGCTGCTTCGGCAGAAAAATACCGGGTCGATTGTTATTGTTGTTGTTTGTTGCACTCCACATGATCACTAATGTTGTGTTCTTTACATGGAAAGGCAGAATGAGAGCGACTTTTATTAACAGATTGAAATCGGATTTTCGTAAAACAATAGAGTACAAATATAAACGACTATATATGTAATGCTCTAATCTATCGTAGTTAACTGACTTGACTATCAAGTAATCGGGCTAAATAGAAATAAGAAGGCCAAATGAGGCACATACAAGAAACTCAGTCAATGAGCTATGTCACGAGTGCGTGATTCAAATTAACTAATTAAGGCATTACGACATATTTATTCACATATTACCCGCCATTGTTGACATTTTCTCTTTGACAGCTATATTAAGACTGCTCTTTTTTTTTTTGCTGTTGAGTCATTTTATCTATTTTTAGTATATCATTATAGTATTCCAGCTTCAGTATGTTGTTTTACACCCATTTTTTCTGTGTCCACTATGAATTTCAAGCAACAAGCATAACAAATCCTATGATCATTCACATTGGTAAAGTTGTAAGGTTTTTTGGATTGTATAGTTAGTGACAATTGCATGTGAAAGTGTTTGGTTCGAAGTCTTCTGACTGATTGATTCATTAGTGTCATCCAACCAACACTACTCGTCTACTCCACAATCTGAATCATGTTAAACCGCACTTTCATGGTTCCATACTTCCATATCAGCTCCAATCTTTCCACCGTCCTTTATAGAGCTAATATATTTGCAAAGATCATACTCCTACGTCCAAATTACAGATCTCATCTTATTTAAGCACGTATGTCGATGTGCGTTTTGTTTCGTCCATATCTCTAATTACGTGTTAGTAAAAAATGTAAAATTTTAATATTATTAAAGTATTCATTAAGACGAATCCAACAAAATCTCACTTGACTATATTCTTCGTTATATATCGAAAAAAATCTACAAAATTCTCTCAAACTGTTAATACTGTCAAGAGGGGATGAGATCAATATATAGGAACGGAAGGAGTAAGACATACTAAGATCTGATGTATGGAACCTTCGTTGTTATTTCAAGTCAATCCCCACTCGAAAAGTAAAAAAAATTGAGTGGAAATAGCGTCTTCGTTTTTTTAATATAAATTCAAGGTGGTGGAAAACTAAACTTAATTTGTAATCTCACTTCAGCTTACAATAGGGAGCACTACAGGTCATAAGTAATTCAGCTAATAAATTCAGTAGCCTAATCTCATATTTCAGCTACATTTACCTATAACTTTTTACAAATATTTTAATCTCCACAAAATTAGCTCCAAAACTTATATAAATAAGGAATTTAAACCCAATCTTGCATTTTTATCTCTGGATATGAAACTACAATTCTAGCTATGCAGAAGCATGTTCAAGTGGTCCAATGCATACTTGAGTAGCTCAGTTTCATTGACATGGAGGGGTCCATCCATCACATTTTGCTTTCATAGTGGATTGTTTTGTAATTTTTCTAATTGGTCATGCTCAATAGCTTCATTCACATAATAACATAACAAAATGTGCCATTACATATTATCAATTTCAGCAACATATTGTGCAACTATAACAGGAGAAGTCTAAATCATTTCTACAAGTCTTGAACATCTTTTTCATGAACAACAACTACATTTTTCAGTTTTTTGCACAACAAGAATGGTAAACAACTTCACAACAAGAATATATCAGTGGTTGATCGCCCGCTTAGCGCCATCTACAGTGTTACGAAGAAACATTGCAACAGTAACTGGCCCTAATCCTCCTGGGACAGGAGTAATCCATCCTGCAACTTTGATTGCTTCCTCAAAATTAACGTCTCCCATTGGCTCGTTTCCTGATTTATCGGTCTGTTCATCATCTGAACTTTTCCAAGAACTCCCAACATCTAATGCAGCAAGATTACCTACATCTATAACAGCAGCACCAGGCTTTATCCAATCTCCCTTTATCTGAATATCACAAAAGATGAAGATCATCCACATTGTCTCATTCATGTATTATCCAAAATGAAAACTAAGGTTATGTACCATCATAGCCTGGCCTGCTGCAGCAATAACAATATCAGCATCACAAATAAGTTTTTGGGGATCATTAGCACAGGGTTGGATAATAGTTACAGTTGCGCCTGCTTTAAGAAGAAGTAATGAAATCGGTAAACCGACCAGGCTACTTCCACCAACAACAACAGCCTTCTTCCCATCTACACTAATGCCACTTCTTGCCAGCAACTCAAGACAACCCTGTCATGAGTTAAGGACCTTTAGATATTTGTATGAGCCCAATTTTCAACCTCAAGCCCAAAACATTAGGCCTGTTCGTATTGATATCAGGCTATCAAATATAGGTATATATCACTTACACCCATATATGATATCAAGCTGTTATCTAATGTTTGGTATTAGACATATCTATAGTCATATACTCATATCAGAAAGAATCAGAAGACGACAATGTATAGTTCTTGGAGGCTAAATAGTTACCTTTGAAATGCAAGGTTGGAATACAGGCTCTCGCCCTTCCATTCCGAGCTTACCGATGTTCAAAGGATGGAATCCATCTATATCCTTATCAATTCTGATTTCACTCAAGACTTTTTCTACATTGACATTCTTAGGCAATGGATACTGAATCACAATTCCTGTCATAGTAGAAAATCACACTACAGAAAACATTAGTAAGATAACAAAACTCTTACTAAAGCATATGGAGATTGAAAGAACTATCATTGTAACGACGAACCATGTATATCAGGGTTTGTATTTAGCTGGTGTATCTTATTGATCAGCTCAGCTTCAGACACTTGCTCTGATAGATTAGTGTCAAAAAACTTGATCCCAACTTCATCACATGCTTCTCTCTTCATATTCACATAGTTTAAAGTGCCTTCCCCAATTCCAAAACTTACTGCAGCAAATCCTGGTACCTAAACAAATGATGCCACAAATATATGTCTAGATTAGCACTTATTCTTGCAGAAAAGTCGCTATTTCTAAGTATTTCCTGAAATATCAATGCAAAAACAGACTCAAATTTTGTTATTAATCTTGCATAATATCTTCAAATAACCATTTCTTGACATACAAATTTGTTCAGAAGATACAAGATTAAATGGGTGTTGAGTTGAATACTTTTCCAAATTTCTGGATCATGACTTGGACTTCATCGGCGATTTCTGATCGGATTGAATAGGCCATTGCCTTTCCATCGATGATTATCGCAGTGTGATCCGATGATCTTTCCATTGCTAGCTGATAAAGTTGTGAATTTGCACAGGGAGAGAGCTGGAGAAGATCAGATATGCAGTTTTTAGAGTCATCTTATAATGCAAGGAAAATAGATGACGTGAATAAATCTTCACAAATGATCAGATCATTTATACTAATATAAATTATTGGTTTTGACCTGAAAATGAGCCAATGAAGTGCACGTTATCCTATATCTATTCAGTTTTTAAATAGACAACGTAAATATGAACAGAGAAGCATGTGTCATCTTAAATTTTTCAATGAACGATTTCTCAAATCTCAAGGAAACAATATTTTGGATTGCGACATATTGGTTGAAAGTTGAGATATATATGGTTTAAAATGCACATGAAATTATGATGGTGGTTGAGAATTGATTCTGCAAATTTATTAAGTCCAACTAAATTCATATGACTAATCCATAAGCAGTATCATAATATATTCAACTGCTCTGGCAACATTAGTGTAAAAAATGACTCTCCTTAATAAGCTCTCATGGTTTTGGAAAAATACTAGATCAGGCATTTTTTCTGAAGAGCTAGTTGTTGGAACTGATTTTTGACTGGACTTCCGGGCACTTTTCTGGTGGGCTGCGGTCACCGGTTGTGCCGGATTATGGGAGCGTTGGCTTCGTCTCCGCGAGCACTACGCCGTAGTGTACTCACACGTCAAAATCGGGTTCCGTTTGAATGAGAAATGAAGGCTCAAAGTTGGTTGCTTAACTAAGTTCAAAGAACAATTTTGGAGCTGAATTTTGATATGGGTTTTATCCCACATCGAAAATTGGGGTGGGAATATGAAGGGTTTATATACCCCAAACCCCATACCCTTGGTAAGCCCTTGGGAGAAGTATGGAGAGAGGACACGGGGGGCCCTCGCGCGGTCCGTGGTCCGTGGCTCGTGGCTCATCTGTATGTTCCCCACAGACCGTATGTGACAACTATGCCGAACACAATCCATGCTGGGATCCTACCCGAAAAATTTGACGGGAAAGGGTTCAAAATATGGTCTCAGAAGATGGAGTTCTTTCTGAGTATGCTGGGTTTGGACAGGTTCTTGAAGGAGGGGAAACCTAGGTTCTCCCCACATGACACTGATGCCCTATCTGATTGGGCGAAAGGGGACTATGCATGCAGAGGGTATCTTACTCATCGCATGATTGACTCGCTGTACAAGGTCTACTGTAACCATAACACCGCTAAGGAATTGTGGGATACTTTGACAAAGAAGTACAGGACACAGGATGCTGGCTCAAAGAAAGCGGCAGTAGCAAAGTTTCTGAACTACAAGATGGTAGATTCAAGGTCAGTCGTGGAACAGGTTGAAGAACTACAACTGATCGTCCATGAAGTAATCTCGGAAGGAATGACCATCTGTGAGGCTTTCCAGGTAGGTGCCATCATTGAGAAGCTTCCTCCATCCTGGGAGCAATTCAAGGTTTACTTGTTGCTGAAACAAAAGGCAATGAGGATTGAAGACCTGATCGTGAGGCTTCGGGTCGAGGAAAACAATAAGAGGGCAAATCAAGTTGGGCTCTCTAACAAGGCAAACCTGGCTGAGCATCGAGACAAGGGGAAGAACAAGAAGTTTCAACCTCAAAACACCACAAACTTCAAGAAGCAAGGAGCAAAGAAGTTCAGTGGAAAATGCCACAAGTGTGATAAGGTTGGTCACAAGGCAGACGAGTGTCGCAGCAAGCCCGACAACAGAAGAGACAAAGGGAAGAAGTCTCAAGCAAATTTAGCTGAAAACTCGCTGACAGCAGACGATCTGTGTGCGGTGACTGAAGTGAATTTGGTTGGGAGCAACCCAAAGGAGTGGTGGTACGATACAGGTGCCACTAGACACATCTGCTCGGATAAGGGATTGTTTACTTATCAGAAAAGCCGAACAGATGAGAAGCTCTTCATGGGAAACTCTGCGACATCCAAGGTTGAAGGTATTGGGAAGATCGTGCTCAAGATGACTTCTGAAAAGGAGCTGACTCTCAACAATGTGCTTCATGTGCCAGACATTCGAAAGAATCTGATCTCGGGGACTCTTCTCAATAAGAATGGGTTCTGTATCAAGTTTGTGTCTGATAAGTTAGTTCTTTCTAAGAATGGGATTTATGTGGGGAAGGGTTATGTGAAGGATGGGCTGGTCAAAATGAATGTAATGACAGTCCTTCCCAAAAAGGTTGTAACTGATGATTCAGTGAATGAGAATAATCCTATTGCTTATGTCGTTGAGTCTTTTAATATTTGGCATGAAAGATTGGGACATGTTAATTATAAATCTATAAGTAGACTAATAAGCATGAACATGATTCCAAAATGCAAAACAAGTAAAGACAAATGTGAAGTATGCGTACAAGCGAAACTCACAAAAACGCCATCACCCCATGTAGAGAGAACAACCGAACCTCTAGGACTAATTCACACTGATTTATGTGATTTAAAGTTCGTGCAAACTAGAGGCGGTAAGAAGTACTTTGTAACCTTCATAGACGATTGCACAAGATATTGTTATGTATATCTGTTACATAGCAAAGATGAAACTTTGGAAAAGTTTAAAGAATACAAGTTGGAAGTTGAGAACCAACTTAGTAAAAAGATTAAAATGATCCGAAGTGATAGAGGAGGCGAGTATAGTGAACCATTTAATGCATTCTGTAGAGAACATGGAATCGTTCATCAAACTACTGCGCCTTACTCACCTGAATCTAACGGGGTTGCGGAACGAAAGAACCGAACTCTCAAAGAAATGATGAATGCAATGCTGCAAGAATCTGGGTTATCCCAGAACATGTGGGGGGAAGCGCTGCTAACCTCCAATTACATTCTCAACAAAATACCGCATAAGGTGACTGGAAAGACGCCTTATGAGTTGTGGAAAGGTAATGTACCTTCATACAAATACCTCAAAGTGTGGGGGTGCCTAGCAAAAGTGGCGGTACCACCCCCTAAGAAGGTCTCAATAGGACCAAAAACCATTGATTGTATCTTCATCGGGTATGCACACAATAGTAGTGCGTATCGTTTCTTGGTATACAAGTCTGATATACCAGACATACATGCAAATACAATAATGGAATCAAGAAATGCATCCTTCTTCGAAAACACGTTCCCGTGTAAGGATAAAGAGTATCCGAAACGGACTCGTGAAGAAGGCGAAGCAAGCACTTTTGTTCAACCAACAGAAGAGGACAATGATGAACCTAGACGTAGCAAAAGAGCTAGAAAGGAAAAATCATTTGGTCCTGATTTCGAAATGGCTTATCTTTTGGAAAATGAACCTAGAACATTCAAAGAAGCCATGTCAACACCAGATGCACCTGCTTGGAAGGAAGCGGTAAAAAGTGAAATCGACTCCATTATGCAAAATCATACATGGGAGTTAGCTGAGTTGCCATCCGGTTCGAAAGCTCTTGGGAGCAAATGGATTTTCAAAAGAAAATTAAAAACCGATGGCTCAATCGATAAGTACAAGGCTAGGCTTGTGGTGCAAGGATTTAGGCAAAAAGAAGGCTTGGATTTCTTTGACACCTACTCTCCAGTAACGAGAATAACTTCAATAAGAATGCTAATAGCCATTGCAGCTATACGCAATCTAGAAATACATCAAATGGATGTAAAAACAGCTTTTCTAAATGGAGAACTAGAAGAGGAAATTTATATGAAACAACCTGAGGGTTATGTTGTCCCTGGACAGGAACACAAAGTGTGTAGACTTGTGAAATCCTTATATGGACTTAAGCAAGCTCCTAAGCAGTGGCACGAAAAATTTGACCAAGTAATGATGTCAAATGGTTTCAAAATAAATGAATGTGACAAGTGTATCTATGTCAAGGAAACTGCAAAAGGATACATTCTGTTGTGCCTATATGTGGATGACATACTCATCATAGGCAGCAACAATGACATGATCAAACAAACCAAGAACATGCTTAATGAAAAGTTTGACATGAAAGACTTGGGACTAGCGGATGTGATCTTAGGGATCAAAATATTTAGACATTCAGAAGGAATAGTCTTGTCTCAACAACATTACGCCGAGGCGGTACTTGAACGATTCAAGAACCATTCAAATGGGATTGCAAAAAGTCCGGTGGACCCGCATCTCAAACTGAAGAAAAACTCGGGTAATGGCATATCACAGTTAGAGTATGCTCGTGTGATAGGAAGTCTTATGTACTTGACAAATTGTACAAGACCAGACTTAGCACATGCTGTCAACGTACTGAGTAGATATACCAGTAATCCAGGACACAATCACTGGAAAGCAATAACTCGAGTATTAAACTACTTGCGACATACTCGGAGTTACGGGCTGCACTATGGAAGATACCCAGCCACTCTGGAAGGCTATAGCGATGCTAACTGGATATCGGATTCAAAGAACTCAAAATCCACCAGTGGGTATGTATTCACGCTGGGTGGTGCAGCTGTATCATGGAAATCCTCAAAACAAACGTTATTGGCCAGATCCACAATGGAATCTGAGTTCATTGCTTTAGACAAAGCAGCTGAAGAAGCAGAATGGCTTCGAAACTTTATGGAGGATATTCCTTTGTGGGAAAAACCAGTGCCAGCTTTAGGTGTACACTGTGATAGTCAATCGGCTATCTCTCGGGCACTGAACACAATATATAATGGTAAGTCTCGCCACATAAGACGACGACATAAAACCATAAGACAATTGCTCTCAACTGGTGTAATCTCAATCGATTATATCAAGTCAGCTGACAACCTAGCAGATCCGTTCACTAAGGGATTGTCAAGAGAGCAAGTTGTAAAGTCATCTAGAGGAATGGGTTTAAAGCCTATGACTAAAGAGGATGCTTGATGGCAACCCTACCTAAGTGATTGGAGATCCCAAGAAATAGGTTCAAGGGGAAAACAAATTCAAGTCGAATCTAGAAGCGCACTTGGAGATATTATATCTTCTTCCCCAGTTCCTAGGATGATAAAAGTGCGATGGCAAAGTAGAGGTTAAGCATTTGCTTTTAATGATTCCATAAACTTTGAAAGAACAAAGTAGGGTATTGGTAATACCATTTATGGTCAATCACCTTATGAGTGTGAAATGGGGCCGTTTCTAGGAGAAAGAAGAGAGGCTACTTTCTCCAAGTTCACTCATGAATAACCAGGGATGTTCACGGCCAAAATGAACACAATCAAGAACCTAGTTCTGTGAGAAGATGAAACTGTGTGATAGTTATTGTCTAGGTTTACGTCAAAGTCCGGGTGGTTCAAGACATCATGTTCACTACCTGGTCGAGTAAATCCGATAGCTACTCACAATGGGTGGTTCAAGGCTGAAAAACGCCACCAGCTCAGATGCAGTGATTCTTCGCCCGTACTCTCAAAATTTATGTCTGTCTTGTCTAAGCACGTGTAATAGAATCATTTCTATTCATGTGGGGGATTGTTGGAACTGATTTTTGACTGGACTTCCGGGCACTTTTCTGGTGGGCTGCGGTCACCGGTTGTGCCGGATTATGGGAGCGTTGGCTTCGTCTCCGCGAGCACTACGCCGTAGTGTACTCACACGTCAAAATCGGGTTCCGTTTGAATGAGAAATGAAGGCTCAAAGTTGGTTGCTTAACTAAGTTCAAAGAACAATTTTGGAGCTGAATTTTGATATGGGTTTTATCCCACATCGAAAATTGGGGTGGGAATATGAAGGGTTTATATACCCCAAACCCCATACCCTTGGTAAGCCCTTGGGAGAAGTATGGAGAGAGGACACGGGGGGCCCTCGCGCGGTCCGTCCGTGGTCCGTGGGCCGTGGGCCGTGGCTCGTGGCTCGTGGCTCGTGGCTCGTGGCTCGTGGCTCGTGGCTCGTGGTCTTGTGGTCTTGTGGAATGGGCCGTAGGCCCAAGCAGCTTAGCTTCTTTTTGAAGTGGGCTGGATCTGGAAGTTGGGCTTCCAGATTGGGCTGTGAACTACCTCGTTGGGGACGCCCAACAGAGTCAGCAACCTCCTCCACGATTTTCTCCACTTCCCACATCTGCCTCTCCACGATCTCCTCCTCTAACAAACCAGATTCTCTACTTAAGAGAAGTTCTGGCTCTCATTCTCACATCCGAAATTACACAGTCTCCCATCTCTTCTCTTCTTCTCTTTCTCTGAGAGTACGACACAGAAACTGGTTCGTTTGACTTCTGCTTTTGATTGTGCAAACCAGAAGAACTCGTAGTTGTATCCTGGGATTCTCAACGCCGGTAACCGTCACATATACGGGGCGTTACAGAATTAAGGAAAGAGATTCTTTCTCGACTCTACGCACCAGATTTGTCAAGAACACTTCGGTATAATTTTTCCCTTAATTCTGTTCTTTAATAATTTCTTTACAGATTGTTCAAACAGCGGATTACAGGTCCTACACTAGTTTCGCAGCTCTTACTGAAAAAATTAATGTCTGTCAGTTATAAGACAGAAAATATCTGTTGAAAGTGAGAAAGAAAGATAACTGAATGAGGTAGTAATTTCATCAAAACATGTTAACACTTATCCGTACTTTTCACTGATACATTTTCAAGTTTTTACAGAACTGGAATGACAGAATTTAACAACACTCATTTAAAAGGTAAGAATGTACAAAAACAACATGCCTTGATGAGAAGCCGAAATCTCAGTTCTTGATCAGCCGTTTCGCGCCATCAAGAGTATTACGAAGAAACATAGCTACAGTCACGGGCCCCACTCCACCTGGAACCGGAGAAACCCATCCTGCAACTTTGCATACTTCCTCAAAATTCACATCTCCTACTAGCTCACTATAAGATTTGTTGGCAAGATCTTCAATTGAACTTGTCCAAAAAGTCTCAACATCTAATGAACCGAGACTCCCGACATCTATCACAGCAGCACCGGGCTTTATCCAATCACCCTTGATCTGATAATTTAGAAAAGAAATTCATATTTAGCATGGTAAACAATTTGAAAGAAGAGGTGGTTTGTTTACTTATTTACCATCATAGCTTGTCCTGCTGCAGCAATTACAATGTCAGCTTCACAAATAAGCTTTCGGGGGTCACTAGTATACGAATGGACTATAGTAACGGTTGCACCTGCTTTCAGAAGAAGTAATGAAATTGGTAATCCAACAATGTTACTTCGTCCAACAACAACGACTTTCTTCCCTTTTATGCTGATTCCACTCCGTTTCATCAACTCAAGACAACCCTGTCATGAAAATAAGACATAAGAAGACCATATATTTTTAGAAGCACATTTAAGTAACACTACCTTTGGAATGCAAGGTTGAAATAGAGGCTCTCGGCCTTCCATTCCTAGTTTACCGATGTTCAAAGGATGGAACCCGTCTACGTCTTTTTCAATGCTGATTTCACTCAAGATTTTCTCTGCATTGATATGCTTGGGCATTGGAAACTGAATCAGTATTCCTGTCATATTAGTAGAAAAATAAGTGAAATGGAAACACAAATCCAGGAAAACCAGGGTTTGTAGATAGAACATACCGAGTATCTAATGTTCAAATGTTAATTTATTGCAGGTGATGCAATATAAACTACCAGCACAAAATACATGTACAAACTGAAAATATATTCATTGTACCATACAGCTATCTTATAAATCATTCAATGACTGAAAAGGATCAGTCAAACTTTACTAGGAAAACCTTTTATTCCTAATTGTTCTTGATGATAAGGAGAATATGTTACAGCTGAGATATCTCAAGATGAAATTATAATAAGATCATGGGTATATCTTACCTATTGATAATATCAAGATATAGGGTACGAGATATCAGATATGCGCATAAATACGAGCGATATACCTCATTTATAAGAGATATGAAAATTACACTGTGAGAGGGACTCTTTGTCTAATACCAAATGGAGATTGAAGAAAGTATAATGTGACGAACCATGTACATCAGGATTCAGATTCAGCTGATGAATCTTATGGGTCAGCTCAGCTTCAGACACTTGCTCGGACAAATTAATGTCAAAGAACTTGATTCCAACTTCATCACAAGCTTCTTTCTTCATATTCACATAGTTTAGAGTACCCTCCCAACTTCCGAAACTCACCGCAGCAAATCCTGGTACCTAAGCACATACATTTCTAAATTAAAACAAATTCGACTATGACATCAAATGTTTAATTCGAATATGCAAGTTTGAATGGATGAGGAAGATTACTGTGCCGAATTGATGGGCCATGAGGCGGATTTCGGCGGCGATTTCTGATCGGATGGAGTGGGCGATCGCCGTGCCGTCGATGATTTTTGCAGTGTGGTTGTTCGGTGATGCCATTGATAGATGCTGAGGTTGTGAAATTCTAGTAGCTTCTTCTTTTGGTTCTCTGTTTTTTATGGAGGTGGCTGAGAAATGAGAATCCAGTCAGAGTTTAAGATAAAGAATAGGATTCCCACACTCTTCATGCTGCTGACTCATTACGAACTCTTATTAAAAAATGCATGTTTGCTAATGGTGATTTCAGTTTCATTTCAAATCGCCATTACCTAAATAAGTTTGCTCAAACAGAATGTCCCTTTCAATTTTTCTGGTAAATGGGCATTCAGAAACTGAAGTATTTCGGGGTATCATGGATTAAGTTATTTTATCTTAATAAGTCTTTATGAACAATTCTCTTAAGTTAGATCATTTTTATACTTCGGCTGATAAGATGTTTATACTATTCATAAGCTTGAATCATATTGGCAAATATATAGTGTGAAGTTTTTGTCCACATACTAAGATTGGTCCTTGAAAAAAAAAACTATACAAACTTTTGTTATTAGACTATTGCAAGATATTTATTTTCTCAACCAAACAAGAGCTCATTAAGTTAAACTATCCATAACTATTAGACCCTGACTCAATAAAAAGAGCTTATAATTTCAGCTCATGTATGATTATCTCATATCCATTTTATGGCATCCTAATCACTTTCTTTATGAAAATAATAACACTTTGGGTTGTAACGTTTTGGTTGAGATGTATACAGTGGCGGAGCTAGGGGGGTGCTTGAGGGTGCTCAAGCACCTCCTTCGCCTCCGGAATCCATGGAGAATACCTTCAGTTTCGAACCATAGCCATTGAAGCACCTGCTACTGCTAGGGCCGGCTGTTTGAAAACTTGGAAGGAAGAAGAAGGGTTCAATTGAACCCTGAGTTGTTTTAAATAGAAAATTGTATGGGTTTAATTGAACCCCTTTAATTCCAGCATTCCTCCTTTAATTTCTTAATGGATCACTGGCTCTTCCTTTTAATTAACGGACGGGTCCATTGATTAAATTGCAAGCCCACCTAATTACTAATCCAAGCAACTCAACGATCAATTGGCCTAGCCCAATAATCTGATTTCTTTAATATATAAAACACACTCAATAAATTTTTCTTTTATTTAACCTAGTAAAGAAGGTTAATTAATTATTAAGTTTTTCTAAAAATTATAAAATTTAAAATAATATCACAGCCTTAAATAAATATAGAGTATAATTTCTTTAACTATACATAATTAACAAACTATAATCATATTATTAACTATTATATATATTTATATATACAACTAAATTAAAAATCATTGACTTAAAGTAATACTTGTTAGTTGCGCTAGCAAGGTAGGAAATCAAGCACCCCCTTCAAAACTTGTCTGGCTCCGCCACTGGATGTATACTATATCTATAATATGAATCATGCCGGTGGTTGAGATTTGATGCTGCAATTCTAATACTCCAGTTTATTTGATGTGATTATTTATGAACATTATCATATAGAACATTATCAATTTCTAGGCATGATTTGAAACACGTACGTACGGCCAGCACCATTGAACATCCACAATCTTTTATTCATTAGTTTTAGTCAATAGCTATATTAAGCACTCTGATGATAAAGATCTGAACAACAGCATCCATTTGATAGACCAAAAGAGTACAACAATGACATGCCTTTATGAGACTATCTAGCAGGCGTATCAATTCTCGATCACTCGTTTGGCACCATCCACAGTATTCCGAAGCAACATAGCTACTGTCATCGGCCCCACGCCTCCTGGGACCGGAGTAATCCATCCAGCAACTTTGCATGCTTCCTCAAAATGAACGTCTCCTACCAGTCTGTAACCCGCCTTCTTGCTAGGATCATCCACTGCATTTGTCCCTACATCTATCACAGCTGCACCCGGTTTTATCCAGTCCCCCTTTATCTGAAAATTTCAATCATACAACATCTTAAGGGATGAAATTGAGCAATATCCATGCTATAGTGTAGTTTTTATCTATTTTTATAAAAGAAAATATTTGATTTCAAATAATTATTTCTCATTATATGTAAGATTTGATTGTAAGATTATATACCATCATAGGTTGTCCAGCAGCAGCAATAACAATATCTGCTTCACGAATAAGTTTCTCGGGATCAGTAGTACAAGAATGGACCACAGAAACAGTAGCATCTGCTTTCAAGAGAAGTAATGAAACTGGCAATCCAACGATGTTACTTCGACCAACAACAACAGCTTTCTTCCCTTTTACACTGATGCCACTTCGTGACAGCAACTCAAGACAACCCTGTTATGAAAACAAATAAAGTTCACTTATTATCCACAGAATTTGCTGAAAGAAAGTTAGCATTTTCAGTTGAAGAATTTAGGAAACGAAACCTTTGGGGTGCAAGGTTGGAATAGAGGGTCTCTTCCTTTCATTGCAAGTTTTCCAATGTTCAAAGGATGGAATCCATCCACATCCTTCTCAATAATGATTTCAGTCAAAATTTTCTCTTCATTGATATGCTTAGGCAATGGAAGCTGAACCAAAATTCCTGCAAAATAAGAGAATCAAACTTAAATGGGAAGACTTACAAATTGCAAAAGCAGGTTCGGTAAAGAGCTACATGTCCAATCTATTCATGAAGTGAATTTCTCATGTCACATTGCAATATGAAAGCCAGCAGGAGGAAGAAAATTAATGAGAAAACTAACACTAGGCAGCACAAGGATGGTTCACACTTCACACTATTACAAGGACATAAATGAATTATTACTTATTAGTAGTCAAAGAGCATTCTCAAAGTGTGAAAAGTGTGAATACACATCAAAATAAAAAATTCATCCACATTGGCGCCGAGCAGATGTCAACAAAAGGTTGATAAGAACTGAGGAGGATGCATTAGAGAAAGGCCAAACTTCTGAATTTAAAGGAAAAAATAACACAAATAATATGGGGCAGAAGAATGGCTCAACTTCAGTAATGGATAATGACCTATTAATCACTCGATAAAACATTGAAAATTTACACTCTCAGAGACAGTAAGGAATCTATAACAATCATAGTTTATTCTCAAATCTTGAAACATGTGTACACTTATCAAAGGATATAGGTGATAAGAACTGAAGAGGATATATGAGTGAAACAGTGAACCTCTGAAACGAGCAAAAAATTCAATAAACATTTCTTATTGAGCATGATGTTTCTGTGATTCAAAATACAATTAATACCAAACACATGTGTTTATATCTTTACCAATCTAAGCAACAATGAATTGAGCAAATATAGCATAAAACATGCCAAAAAGAAGCACAAACACTTAAAAACGAAGTGCACCAAGAATCTGAAGTTTTGAAGAGGAGAATCACATTGGTAAAATTGACTAACCATGAACTTCAGGATTTGCATTCAACTCATGAACTTTAGCAATCAGCTCAGCCTCAGAAACTTGCTCTGGTAGTTCAATGTGAAACGATTTGATCCCAACTTCAGCACATGCTTTTCTCTTCATATTCACATAGCTTTGAGAATCTTTCCTAGAACCAACAATTACCACAGCTAGTCCTGGAACCTAATCAATTGAAAGCAGTCAAAGAAGTCAATCTACAATAAAACCAGCAATCAGAATCACACATGCTTCCCTAAACCCTAATGCACCGATTACAGCATCGGAAATTCACAAAGTAGCAAATATCTTTGCAGTTTGACATATTCAGTAGTAAGCAGAAGAGGGGAAGATTAAGTAGATTACTTTGCCGAATTTCTCGGACATGAGGCGGACTTCATCGGCGATTTCCGATCGGATCGTCTGTGCGATTGCCTTGCCATCGATAATTGAAGCTGTGTGCTCCGAAGATGTCGCCATTGGCAGAAGCTGAAATTCACAATTAGATCTGAGAACACAAGGCACCACCTTCGGACTTCACTCCGAGTATGAATGAATAAAACCTTTCATGATTGGGGAAAACTTAAAATGGAAATAAATTATTTCTTAGAACCACACGTATTGGAAAATATCACCGAAAACCACATAAGTTTTATTTTTCACAATTTCAAGGTTTATTTTTTACAATGTTCCAAAAGACGTTGTAATAATATCACCGAAAATATCACGTTGTACGGGAGCTGGATGTTCTAATAACTAGATACGGACCTCGCGCGGAATTACGGATTTTCGTATCTGATTTAATATAGTTATACATTATCAAATTTATTAATATTTGTAAATATAAGTATTTTTTATTTTCTGAATTAGTTTTAAAACATAATATTAGAATAAATTTGCATTGTCGTAAGATAAGCTTCCCGTTAATTTTGGCAATAAACTGCCAATATTATATTGCAAAAGAAGCTAAACGAAAGATAGACCGTGTCCTAGACGCTCGACGGAAGTCTAGACGGATTAAACAAATAGAGTTTATATTTTATACGGAGTATTAGCTCTGTACATAGCAGTTGATGAAGCTTTTTCCACCGGATACCTTTAATATGCAAAAAAGTAATCGTCCTTCATACGTCGAGACGACATAGAACACTAACCTCATTGGAATGGGAGCCCAACAAATTGTGAATTTCCGCGAGGAAGTTAAACCCGATGGGCCGATCACTGGGCCCCACGTAGCGGGCCCCATCCGGCTCCTTATACTCCTCCACCGCACCCCCTCCGCACTTTCGCCACATCGCCTCCGCAAAGCTCCGATGACCAAAATAAGCCTCCGCCGCCACCATGTGATGGGCCTCCGACTCGACTTGGACGGGAAGGCGTTCGTAGTGCCCGTAGCTGAGACCCTCGAGCTCGTCAAGACGGGCCAGCCCATGGGCCGAGACGGAGTACGCCTCGCCCCGAACCCGATGACCCGACCCGGGGAAGTTGAGGAGATAGGGAATGGATAAAGGGCCCACTACAAGGGGGAAGGGGAGGACGGTTTGGAATGTGGAAGGGAGTGGAACGGCGTCGTTTGAGTGGATGAGGTCGGAGATTAGGTAGTGGTTTGGGAAGCTGCGTTTCAGAGTGCCGTATACGAAGATTACAGTCTCTTTTGCTTTTTGGTTTTCTCTTGAAGTTGTCATTTTTTAGGAATCGGGAGGAGTGAAGAGAGAATCCGAAACGAAATGATCTTCTTTTGTGGGTGGAATCTTTTAGCAAGTTTGTTGGTGGGGTTGTAGATAATGTTGACAAGTTGTAGATAATGTTGACAAGTTGTAGATACTAAATTTTAAGTTACTAAACCTGTTTATTAAACCCTAAGTAAATACTCTTCTACACCCCTTCTCTCCCGGCAAAACCGTAACCTAATCTCAGCACGACTCCCGCATCAGGCCGCCTCCGCCCGTCGGCCGGCCCCTCCAGCCACAGCCCGTCGGCCGTCGGCCTATCTCATCGCCTCTCCGTCACGCCATCATCCAACTCCGAACATGTCTCGTATCCTCGTCGTCCGCCGTCGTCGGAGCTTCTTCCTTGTTGATTTGTTTTCCTTGTCGTCCTCCTCCTCCATGAAACACGAAGTGCCTGTGCCAAGAACTGGGAGACAACATGTTTTGTTTTAGTTGACAAGTAAATGTTGACAAGTACATGTTGACAAGTTTATGTTGACAAGTTTATGTTGACAAGTACATGTTGACAAGTACATGTTGACAAGTTTATGTTTACAAGTTGACCATTTGTTTATTTGTTGACAAGTTGTTGGTGGGGTTGTAGATAATGTTGACAAGTTGACAGTTCATTAGTTCATTTGTTTATTTGTTGTATTTGTTGACAAGTTTGTTGGTGGGGTTGTAGATAATGTTGACAAGTTGTAGATAATGTTGAAGTTGACAAATAAATGTTGACAAGATGACAAGTTGACAGTTCATTTGTTTATTTGTTGACAAGTTTGTTGGTGGGGTTGTAGATAATGTTGACAAGTTGTAGATTATCTTCAATCTCTTCAATCTCTTTCCGGTTGCTGTTATTTCACATGTGCTCAAAAAAAGAAATTTTACAGTCTTACAATTTTATGTCTTACAATTATTGCTCTCAGTAACATGAGCAATTATACTGGTGTATCATACTTTGCTGACACTTTATAATGAATTGTTACTTCTTATTTCAAGTCTTACAATTTTACAGTTTATAAATAGTAAGACAGATTTATTATTACTGTTGATAGTTTATTAGTGATATGTAGACAAAATTATTCACAACAAAACTTTGCTGACACTTTAAAATTGAAATTTTTCAGAAAATAAAACTTTTTTAACAGTTTAATAATTTTCCAACTAAATAATCATCCACTATATTATTGCTCTCAGTAACATGAGCAATTTTACTGGTGTGCCATACTTCCATGTTGACAGATCCACTTCTTGTTTTTGGTTGGTCAAAATTCTATGGTTTAACATTTCAGCAACAAATTTTGTTGCTCAGTAACATGAGCTATCACCCGCTCCACTTCCACCATATTGTTCACCAAAGTTTATTGTCAATTATCTCAACAAAATTTAGCTTTTAAATGATCATAAACTTGTTTTTAGTCTCTCCTGTCACCAAAGTAGGACAACAGTCAACATTCAGCAAGGTAGGGCAACAATCGGCAACAGTCGGTGGCAGGGAGTGGGTAATGAGGCCGTCGGCGAGCGAACTCCTTTTCCGGCGGCGAGCAAGGTAGGGAAACAGTCGGTCGGAGAGGTCGGGCGGCAGAGAAGCGGATGGAGTTATACCGTGAGAAGGAGACGGATGTAGAGGGAGAGAGAGGGACATGCCACATCAGCAAAGGAAGAAAGGACCGCTCAACTAGGGTAGTAGCGTATAACTTAAATAAGTAGTGCAAAAACTAATAAAACATTACACTTTTGGGGTATTTACCCAAAAACTGATTATAGAAATAAAATGATACGTAAAGTTCGAACTTGTAACTTAAGAGGATTTCCTACCAAAAAAGATTGTATTCAGTCCACGTAAAGCTATAAGTGTGTTTTCACCATGCACCCATCTTGTATACGTGCATTGTGTTTATAACGAAGTTTCCGGGGAAAATATATTTTAGTGTGAAATGCGGATTGTGAATATAATTATTTTATATTTGAAAATTTTAATTGTTAGATTCTCATATAAGATAATGATCGTTTTAAGTTCATGAATTAGTACTATAAATTCACATAAGGTAATAATATAAATTCACATAAGGTAATAATGTATACATATGTGTAAATGTGTAATGTGTTACATGACTTACATCGTCTTTTGCGTTTGAGAAAATGCGCAAGCAGCTTGATATACTGCGTGCGACTTTTTGTACAATAATTCAGATTACATTCATTGAATATTGAAGTTACTTTTTCAAGATTTGACGCACAAGTTGAAAACTTTTGCCCACTCTTTCTTGTTGGTTCTAATTTCTACGCTCAAACTTAACAAAGAGCAAAACGACACCGTCACGTGTACTGTCTAAGGACTTGTAAATTGGTGGCATTGATCATTTCTTTCGAGTCGCATATCACCGTGTGTTAAGCTAATTGTTTTTACGCGTGCAAGCGTGTGTGTGTCACGTCTGTTTGTGTTCATTAGTCATTACCACCACACACGTGTTCTTTAAGTGCATTATATTTGTAGGTAGGGTCGTTTCTGGTAGGATATTTTGTGCTTTAATTACGTATTATTGCCTTAATGTTTAATGCTCTTAAGTTAGATATACGTCAATGTCCTTTGTTATAGATCTCGTTTGTTATTACCGAGGTAAATTAAAGAAAGTGAAAAGAAAAGTGGAGAGAAGAGAGATTGTGAGTGAGTGTGAATTTTTATACAGAAGAGATGAGATAAAAAAGTGAATTGATGTGAGTTTTGATATAAAAAAATGAAATAAAAGGTAATTTGATATGATGTTAGTCATAAAACAAAGCATATAAAAGAAAACTATAAACTATACTTTAAAACGTTCAAAATGGATAACGTGATTTATAATAGGGGACGGAGAGAGTAGAGAGTATTAGTGTTGATGAAGATGGCCTAATGAATTCTTATTGTGTACGGAGTACCATGAAATGCATGTGGCAATAATTGAGTTCTGGTCGACCCATGCACATTTTCATTTTACCACAGCCAAATGATGGCCTTTCGTTCTTTACTGGATTTGATGGAAATCTACATGTTTGTCACGTTGCTGCCTCTGTACAATTTCTGACATTTACAGGCAGGTAAATATCATAAATCCATTTTGATGTCAATCTGCAATTCCCTCTAACTTTCACTGTCCTACGGAGTATTATCCTTTTCACTGTTTAAAAATACAAAAACCTTACAGTATGTACCTTCTCTCTCTGATTATTTCAATTCTTTGCTTGTGAGAATGTCGAAACACGATATGAAGTCGTCTTACAAGGACATGTTTGATTATTATACTTAATCCTTTTGTATATGGGAGTTGCATGCATGGATGGTGGAAGTGACATTTTCTTCTTGCATCGAATTGTATAATCGTAGTAAAATCTTATAGTGAGTTTTGAGAATTTTAAGCTCGGTGAGAAGACCATATTTGTATCTATTTATGACAATATATAATTTATTAGCATTTTTCGTAAATTAATGAGTCCTTCATATTTTAAAATTACATAAGTGGAGTAGGTAAAAACAAACCATGATCTGAATTGGAGAATTTAAAGGAGGTATTTCAATTTTTTGTGATTTAATTTAATTAAGGAGATTTAATTTCTTTATTTTTAACAAATAAAATGAGTAGGCGATTCCACATGACTTTGTCTCATTGAGGACCTGAATAGGAAAGGCAGTAAGTTAAAACTCACATTGATACAAAGACAACATGGAGAAAGATATTTTGAAATACTCATAAAAGAATACAATTATCACATCAGAAGAAAATCCAAGTGTCAAAGCTTCTGTAAGAAAACTTTATTTAAATGGAGATAGTTCGGAGCTGCGGAAGGTTAGAATAGCTAATTCATATGGAGATACTTTCATCTCCAATTCATATGAACTTAAAATTAGAACAGCTAATTCACTGACACATCAAACCTTTGTAAAATAATATTATATCTATAAAGTTGAATGGTCAAAGCTATAGAGAAACCTGTATATCGTAAATTTCTGGTGACATTTACTACTTACCAAGTAAAACAAAAAAACATTAGAGGGAACATTTCTTACATGTTTTCACAATACATAGACATTGAACAAAATTATCCTACAAATAAAATAGAAGAACAAAAGTTGATTTAAATACCTTAACACTAGGAAATTCGAAAATATGTCAGGTAAACTACGAACAAAGGCGGAAGCTAGTACAGCAGACGCACATGTGGTGGGTGGTGGCGAGCGAGGGCTGAGCAACAACATCATAGGGCAGTCCAAATACTATTTCCAAAGCCAATGGAGGAAGAAAAATGTGTTAATCGACCAATAAATTTAGAGTATAAGAAAGCAAAACAAAATCAATTTCAATAAAAAGAATATAATGTGGTTCTACAAATTCATTTTATTCGACACGCATAAGAGAGATCAAATTCCCAACTGACATATCTTAGTGCCACTTATTGTCTACATTATACCTAGCTTCCTTATCAATGTTGAGTTTTTTTTCTGACGAAACCTGTAGAATGACATTGCTATATGCATTTGAGTGCGTGCTCCATGCCTCTATGTAACTCGTAAGCAGCACAAATAACATAAATGCTTTAGCCAAGAAGAATTTTTGCAAAGAAAAAAGTTGCAAAATAACTACATTCTAGAAACATGTCATTAATCTTAGATCAAGATCAAATTCCCCTCGAGATTATAAATTCCAAATTTTGGCATTCTACAACTCTAAAGCGAGCAAAAACCGGCGTAAAATCACAGATTAATATAACAAAAAATTGTTACCTCTTTGCTTTCTTATAATCAGCCTGAATACTCAACCCCTAACCCATCAAAATCTTGCTTCACACATGTAATTAGCCAGGTCAACGCCTTAATCTGCACTGTAAACACATGTTATTGTAGTTGATGAAGAGTAATTAATCAGCTATTTTAATTGCATTTTTTTCCCGAAACATGATGGAAAAGTCTTGCAATCTGATCGCAAACCCTAGCAATTGTCTCTCTTTACCAGTGCACATTCTTTAAGCTTTTGTCTAACTCTCTGCTCTTGAGCCTACTCTTTTGAACTTTCTTACAAACAGTTGGTGTTCATATAATCCATATTAAAACCTAAAATATGCGATATAGATCCACTTTAGCTCAAGTAAATTCCTGTCAAGGAGAGTGAAGAGACCGTACCAGGTTACCTTTTTTTGCTAATCTGAAGCGAAGTCGATCTTCTTTGTGAACAATGATCCAATAGAGTTTACTGCATCTCCTGTAATCCAATACACATTTTTTTTAAAAAGTATTGACATAAATTGGAATCCACAAATCTATTGAACTCAGTAGAATGACGTAAGGGATCAAGAGTTCAGAGGCCTTGAACTACCTCTTAAGCTTTTTCGAACTTCAAATTTGAACAACAATAGAGGTTTTTTGGTGCTTTTGAAAAATATGGCCTTTAGGTTTGAGATGTTTTGAAGTTGAGGGAGTGTTGTTTCCCATTGGGATTCAGCAAGGTTTTAAGTGATTGGATTTGTTGTTTTTGAATAAAAGGAGGAGATTGGTAACATGAAGAATTTGGATTGAAGATGAATACTTCGGGAATGAACTTGGGGATGATGATGGTTGGATTCACGGTGGAAAAGGTGGGAGAATATAGGGGAGAGAAGAGGGCTTTTTAGTGAACAGTGATACAATTTAGAACGATGATACAATTTAGCATGGTTTATTGAATTCCAGGAGCAAAATGGAAGAGATCGTGGAGAAGTGAGCGAGCATTGTGGAGTTTTCCGGTTTTTCTGTTCTAGCTTCTATGTGATTTTCGTTATATTTTTTGGTGCAAAAAAGTTGTGAGTTGATGCTTAGGTGGTGTAATATTTTCTAAAGACTTATCTTCTTCCTTATATTTTATATTGTAGTTAGGTAGATAACAAATGACTGTAAATTTTTGAAATTATATTAATATAATAATCAAACCTTATAGCAGAACCGACTGCATCAAACAATCAAATAAGCGAATCATGTACATATTCTTAATTTCTGTTATTCATCTACTCCCTCCGTCCCTTAATGTTCTTTTCATCTCTAATTTTAACACTATTCACGATTTAATACAATTTGTTAGATTATTCCTAATCTATAAGAACAAACATGATCATGCGTGATCTTGTTTTATTCGTCTCATTGATTACTTTAACAATATCAAAATTTTATAATTTTTAGAAATATATAATAAGAGATATTAACGACGCAAAACGTATCTCGTCAAATGTGTCGAAATGAAATGGGAAGAACATTAAGGGACGGAGGGAGTATATCTACACACAATTAGCCGCTAAATTCAAAGATTAACCTCTATGCAAAGGCGATCGTTCATGGACGATCTTCGCAGAAGGCTTCGAGTGACGGAATACTTTCATCGGACTCGGAAAATACCATCCCTTACTCTTCACCGATTTCGCCTCTGTACCTGTTCTAGATCTCGTGATCGTCCTAATTTTCAAATCAACCGCCTCCGCATCATCCGATTGGATCTTCTCTCTCTTCAATTTCCGCGGCCAGGAAAACATCCACAGCCACGACTTACTCTTCGATTTCCGATCGTCTGATCCAGTACCAGAAAACCTCAAGGATTTGAAGATCGGAAGCGCGACAGATCTGGATCGGCGAAACGAAGGCTCAGTATCGATGAAATTCGAAACTCTTCCCACAGATCCGACGCCGCTTACGCTAACCGATCGATTGAATCCGGAATCGAAGAAAGTTAGTGATGAGGATGAAGAAGACGAGCCTTCGGAGCAGCAAGCGCAGGGGCGAATCGTAGCGCAATCGGGACAGAGAATGGAAAGCTTATCCCTAAGGCAGGCAGCACAGACACCGATTCGACGGCGTCTCGAAGGATGATCTAGGCATTTCCAGACGTCTTCTTCGTCCGCGTAGAATGCCATGGATGAATTGTTGAATTTCTGTGGTTTGTTAGTGTGTGGATTTTGGAGAAGAAGGTGAGGCGTGTGGGTTTGGAAGAATGAGCTGATGTTGGTATACTTATAGCTAGAGTCGGTTTCGAGGGTATAGGAGTAATTTTGGCGTGGGTTGTTGAATGCCGGGTTAGACTTTAACCATGGTTAGTTAGATAGTGTTATGGTTGCGAGATCTTACTTAATTATAGACGGTTTTCTTGGTAGTATAGGATAGACCTGTCAACGAGGGTTAGCTCGTCCGACTCGACCGACCTGCCTTCTAACTTTGCGGGCTCGGGCTGACAGTTCCGATTCATATCCCTCCGTCCTTTAAGATAGTCTCGTTTCTTTTTTAGGCGTCTCCTAAAGTTAATCTCATTTTCATTTCTATTCATTAAATTTTGCCCATAATACACTTACTTTATTTACTTTCTTCATATTTTAACAACAATTTATCAATAAAATCAACATTTTTCATCTAATAAATTTCCTATTGGTTGAATTTTACGATTTAACGTGCAATTACTTACACTTTTATTTTGATTAGACTTGCCTTAATCCAAGCGCAAAATACACAATGGGACTATCTTAAAGGGACGGAGGGAGTATATTATATTAATAAATAAAAAATATTTAAAATATATATATTCCTAAATCTAATATAATTTAGGTTTTCTCTAACCTTCACTATCAAACTTGTAGGCTTTATTGCATAATTTATGCATTATTTTGGACATTTTTATTGTAGTATTTTGGAAAGGTTTTATTACATTGTTTTTGAATTTTTTTTATTCGGCTTTTTATTTAAATTTTATTAAATTAACAGATTTAATATAAACGAGCTGTCTTGAAGGCTACGATCCGAATTAAGGACCGAGTATAGACAATATGGTAAGCCCTGTATAGAAACCGCGGGCTAGCCAACCCGCTTAAATGGGCTGAAAATTTGAGTCTAGCCCAGCTTGATCCCGCGTTTGACGGGTCTAGAATTGGATCAGTCGACGGCCAAATCACACTGTAAATACTTAGATTTAGCTGATTAAGAATTACGCAATTTACTATCAGTTATTTTAGTATTTTTCTTGTTATAATTATAAGTTGTACCAATATGTTTTATGTTGTTTTGGTCAATGTAATGACCTTTCTTCGTTCTAAAACGTACGGTTTGGAGTGGGTTGGTACTTGGTAGTTTTGTTAATTGTTTCTTAATCTATATACGGAGTATTAATGATTTCGTTATGATATTACTCACTCCGTCCCCTAATCCCCTAATGTTCTTTTCATCTCCAATTTTTACACTATTCACAATTTAATACAATTCGCTAGATTATTCTCAATCTATAAGAACAAACATAGTCATGTGAGATCTTGTTGTGTTCGTCTCATTGAGTACTTTAACAATATCAAAATTTTACAATTTTTAAAAAGATATAATAAGAGATATTAACGACGCAAAACGTGTGTCGGCAAATGTGTCAAAATGAAATGGGAAGAACACTAAGGGACGGAGTATATTATTTGGTAGTATATTGTTTATATTACACGAGTTGTTTGACTTTTTTGCTTGAATTGGTCAGGTGCGCTTAGGTGGTTGGCTATTTTATGGCTGAACAACTTACATGATTCAAATCCAAAATAATCCTATTAAATTAAGATATAAACAAGCTCATGTGCGACATATATATACATGGAGTGCAAGCTCATGCCCAACATAAATATGCAAAGCCTTTATTTAGCACACCCTCAAAATTTATTTAGCACATCTAAAGTTTCGTCACGGATGTATTACACAGGATTTTCGACACGAATGTATAAAGTAAGACCTTCGTCACAAATGTATTCGGACACACCTTCGTCACGTATGTATTTGGGACCTTCGTGACGAAGGTTTGGATGACATCTGTGACGAAGAAAAGCAAGAGATCTGTGACGAATATAGCTATATCTGCAAAAGTGAAGCTATTATGTCTAATCCACACCAACTACATTTAATTACCATCAAATATCCGCAACCAACTCCATCTTCTACATTTTCACCTTCATTTTACCATCATTTCACCCTAAACATTCAAACACAATCTTCAATTGAAAATGTCAAATTGGGATGATTACATACACCAAAATGTTGATGAAGATGGTCCATCATGGAGGAACTACAAGAAGGTATGTTATAGTTGTTTTAAATAATGTTCATGTTAGGGTTTGTAGGTAAAATTTATGTTTTTGTATGAAATTGAATAGTTTAAAGTTAGTTTTTTGTGTTGATTGTGTGAAAATCATGTTGTAATATAGAGTTGGATAGAAAATATGTGTATTTTAGGTGTTACATACAAGGAGCATGATAAGAAGATGCTTAAATAATGTTGAAGTTAGGGTTTGTGTGAAAATTTGTGTTTGTGTTGGAATTTAGGGTTTGATTTGAATTTAGGGGTAAAAAAGTGTAAAAAACAATCTGAAATGGGGTAAGTAGGACATTCGTGACGGAACAATATGAGACTTTCGTGACAGAAGTTTTTCGTCACGCAATTATTGCTTCTATCCGTGACGAAGGTTCATCCTTTATTCGTGATGAAGGTAGGAAAAACAGGTTTATGAGTGTAGTTTTGTGTATTTTGTTGTTTTTACAGAATAATAGTCCAATGTTCAATCGTTTAAGAAACTTATCGATCAATGCCGATATTCGTTTGGGACCTGATGGAGTGCCTTCGTTTGATCTTGGTTTGGATTTCGATATTCCGCCAATAGTCTCTCAGCTTGATCCTCCTCCATATCATTCCCATCAAACTGATTGGTCTAATGTTCCTCAATACCAATCTTTATCGCAACCATATCAAGACATTGAGTATTTCCCAAAATTGAAGACAGTACCACAATTTGACAGTGTTGTGCCTTATGAGGAGCCACATATATCATCATATTATTCAGAAGTTTTCGTCACTGATAAGATCTTCAGCTCAAGAGCAGAAGCAGAATAGTGGGCAAGAGATATTGGAAAAACTCATAACTTCATGTTGAAGGTTGGTAGAACTGACTTGAAAGGGAAGTTAGGAAGGTCTTGGCTTAAATGCGAGCGCAGTGGACATTATATTCCTGATTCAGTGGGGAGAACTAGGAAATTCACCCACATAAAGAAATGTGGTTGCAAATTTCAGATTGCATGTAGAGAGACTGAAAAGGGGGAATGGATCATAAGGGTTGATCATGAAACTCACCACCATATTATTGGTCAATCCTTACACGGTAATGCATTTGCTAGAAGACTTACACCTGAGGAGGAAAAGGTGTTACTAGACATGGTTGAATGGGAGGGATTGGCACACCTTGAACTCGACCAAATTGTCTGCAAACTCGAAGTGGCATGTGAGGCTCGGTCTTGTCCAAAACATGCAAGATCCCATGAAAGAAAGTCGGCCGAAGATCTTCCCTACGAAAATCTAGGCGTCCATACGGTTGCCACTCAACCTGTTGTACACAAATCAATAAAACAAGTTCAAAATTACAATAAAAAATTAACAGATAATGAAAATATAATCATACCCCTTCTACGCTCATATTGTCTAGCTCCTCTCTGTAGTTGCGACGATTGTCCGGTCTTTCAGACAAATCAAATTTGGCTGCATATGGCATTGTCTCATCCCACTCATAGTTTTGTGGAGGGGCAAAAGCAGGAAAGTACAAATAGATCCAACCCTACATCATCAAACAAAACTAAGGAAAATAAAAGGAAAATTATTAAAATCAAAACATTTAATTAAAGACAAACATACCATCAACAAGGTGTAACAGAAAGACATCGTTGCACAATCTCTGCGGGAGTATTTACCCAGTTGTCCATACAAAGCACACAACGCACCCGAACCCCAAGACACACCATGGATATTTTCCATATCATTAAGCCATTCATGGTGAATCAACTTGATCATGTACGACGACTTGTCAGGAAACAATGTCATTCCCAACAAGTATGTCAACCAACCCTTAGCGATTGAGACTTGATCCATTTCAAAGTTCCCCTCATTATCCACTGTCATGCATTGTTCCTTCAAAAGCTCTGGTGAAACTTCATTACCAGCTTTGACTCTTGCGTCAAGTAAATCTATACCAAAAGTCGTCTTTGCTCTGTTGACCATTACAACCTTCGTGTCATCTTTGCCAACTCCATCAGCAGATGTGCGAAATCCCATGCCCTTTCCGTTTATAGGGATACCCAAAATCTTGTGCACATCTAATAGGGTAATTGTCATTTCAGCAAATGGCAAGTGAAATGAATTTGTTTCTGACTGCCAGCGCTCAACAAATGCATTGATCAACGCTTGGTCGTGGTTGGGATACATGAGGGTTTGCAAATGTGACAAACCAAAATCCCTAGCCAACGAAACCCAAGGATAGTCGCCCTCTAACTTCCATTTTTTTAAACCTTCTTTTCTGACCGTATTTCTCAATTGCGGTCTCTCCTATTTATCATATTTCAAGTTTTTTAAGTACATTTAAATCAATTAACAAATCATGTCTAAATTAACAAAGCATGGAAATTACGCAATTAACAATTCAAACAAAGGTGATAGCTTTACTTACATGTCCTTGCCAAACCATATAAGCAGTGTGCCCGCTGAAGCTATGCAACAAGTCTATCTCCTTAGGACCTCCAGGCACAGGCCACTGTAACTTCGGGTAAATGTCGTCTTTTTCATCGCCATGTTCATTAAGATCGATCCCCCCATAATGGCCCTCAAACTGTCCTTCAGCCCAGGAAGCAGGTGGACCAGATTGCCATTCTGGTGCTTCTGGCTGAAAGGCCTGTTGACGGCCTACTGCTTCATCCCTTGCTACTTGTGGAGAAGAGGGGGGAACCCATGTAGGGATCTATTACAAAAAAGTGGTTATTAGTAAAATGTACAACTTTCACTCATAATCGTCTATAAATTAAATTTTAAACTAATACTTACAGCACTCTGCGGACTCCAAGTTGGATATTGTGCATCATAGGTTGGAGTCATCGGGATTTGCTGTTGTAATCAAATAAATTTCAGAAATTATTAATTTAATAATAACAAAAAACACTAATATAATGTGAATTTCAAATTAACTAACCATGTTCTCGTAAAGGTTAGAATATGCACTAGGGTCAGCTAGCTGTTGTTGTTCATGCCAAGAAGGTTGCGGGACCTCTTGACTTGCACTTGTACCCTCGTCAGCTCTTCCGCGCCTCTTCCTCAGCTTCGGCTGATAAGCGGGCCTCTCTCCAGCCTCGATTTCTTCTCGAGTTTGATTACGGGCATTCTTCCGGGCACTTCTAGAAGACGGATGCATCTACACAAACATAATATTTTGTCAATTTACGCATAACAAACCAACAAAACAAAAAAACAGCAAAAATATGCATAAACATCCGTCACGAAGGTCCATTAGAGTTCCCTCACAGAACTCTCCTCAACCTTCGTCACGGATCTCGCCACAACCTCCGTCACGAAGGTCCAGTGGACTTCCGTCACGAATGTCTGTTTGACCTTCGTCGCGGAACAACTGATTACCTTCGTGACGAAGGATTTTGCACAACCAGAAATTCAGCAATGCCAAAACATCCGGTGACAAATGAATTTGCTTCAAATTTCCATAATTTCAAGAACAAAAAACAGTATTTAAATCTATCCAATTGAATTAGCCCCTAAATCATTTCAAACCATATCTTTCTTAATCAAAATGTCAAACCCTAATTCATAAGTTCATCAATTTGGGGATTATATCTAAAATTTGAAGCAATTCTCAATTAAACATAAACAAACAACATTTTAACTAAAAAACATGCTTAATACACATATCAATCTAATTTAATCACACAATTTCAATGGTTTTGACATATCTCCATCAAACATAGAAAATTAATGCAAAAGAGAGTTAGAAATTACCTTATCACTTGATTTGTTGATTATTGTAGTGAAAGACATGAAGAAATGTAGACAATGGTAGAGAATGGTGTTGTGGTGTGTTGTTGCTGCGCCGAAAGGGTTAGAGATGTAGAGGAATAAGTTACATTAGGGTTGGGTAAAAAAATATCTTTTATAACTGAAAAAGAGGACCTTCGTCACGAAACTATGCGGTTTCTTCGTCACGGAACTCTGGAAGACTTTCGTCACAGAAGTATTGAAGACCTTCGTCACAGAACTATTATACACCTTCGTGACGGATGTTTGACATAGTTCTGTGACGAATGTATGGGTGTGCTAAATAAAAAAAAAGGTGTGCTAAATAGTAAACCCCATATTATATGGAGTTAGATTAAGTATAAATAAACTTATCTTACAAATATACGAATATATAGACACTTTTATATATTCATATGTACGTTCATTCACATTCACATGTACACGGAGATTACAAATATACGAATATATAGACACTTTTATATATTCATATGTACGTTCATTCACATTCACATGTACACAGAGACACTGCATATATATTTCATATATTGTTAAAGATATGTACACATAATTGTTTTCTGAAATGGGCGTTTTTTCGAAAACAATTCCCGACGTACGCTTCTTTTAAAACAAATTCCCATTATAGGCACTTCTCAGAGGTTCGGAATTTTTTTTATGTGTGGAGCGTCTCTAGTCCGAAGCTGAAACTTTTTTTTTTTGAAATTTCCCAGCGTCTCTTATACATGCAACGTTTTAATTTTTTTTGCAAAAATTTTGTAGTTTTAATTTATTTATTTTCAAGGCTACGTATAAGAGTCTCTTATACGTTAAAATATATAAAAAAATATTTATATGAAGAGACGCTCGTAATGTCTCTGAAAAGTTCAAATAAAAAACAATCAGCGTCTCTTATACATGTTCAAATAAAAAAAAAGCTTATATGAGACGCTGGGAGATCCAGCGTCTCTTATACGTAGCCTTAAAAAAATTATGAACCTCTCAGGAGTGCCTATAACGGGAATTTGTTTGGAAATGAGCCTAGATCGGGAATTTTTTTTGAAAAAACGCCCATTTCAGAAAAAAAAATTCTATGTACACATCTGCAAAAGTACATGTATATATGTCTATATGTACATGTCAAAGTGACGAAATGTGCATGTAAATTTCTCATTCGTATATTCGTATAATAAAATCATTCTCACATAATTTAAAAAAATATATATGCATGATTAAATTCATGTGTATGTTGGAGCCCAGAAATTGAGATCATGCGACGCAACACTTCGCGTGACACAGGGCGTCTGGACAATCAACTTATATTATACACCTCGTCGTCTTCTTCCTTGACACCAACCTTATTCTCGTCACCTCTGACACTTGCGTGACCAAACCGAGAAGGTGACCGGCTTCGGCTCTTTTACGCTCCACCGAGAAGTGACTTTGAAATAACGCAAGTATATGTGAAGGTAGAGAGAAACAAAGTGAAGGAAGAAGAGTATATTATCAAAAACGTTTCACGTTCCAAGCTTACAATAAACCGTACGGCTCAGATTTCGTTCAAAACAACACTAAAAGCTTAACAGCAGAACTATAAGCGGTAAAACAAGTGCTACACGTCTAAACTCCTCTAGGAAGTGAGTGTTTCGAAAGATTGGAGCTTAGGTTTTCTCTCGAGTTTTTCTTACTGTCAAGAGGGAGGTGAAGCGTTTTTTCCTTGTGTCTAGATCCCCCTTCCTTATCCATTGGGTTGCGTTTTTATACTATCAACTGGGACCCACGCGAGTCAATTACCGATTTGCCCCTCGATACTTAGTCTCGTTGTATTCTCTTATTGGGCTTCACCTGTTTATGGGCCGCTTCATTCTTCTGGGCTGACTTCTTGGACCGACCCGGCTCGCGTTCCATGGGCCTGACCCAATTCCCTATGGGCCTCGCGAGCCCATCGAGAACCGGCTCCAACATCCAGCCCCCCAAGCTTTCATGCTGAATAGCTGGAGGCTTGGGCCTGTCTTCTTGAAGTCGCGTTCTCGATATGAGGGTGGCCCCCAGACCTCGCATGACTCTATCGCGTGATAGGGTCGCGTGTATTTCCGCTACGTTTCTCTGGGCGACGTTTTGAATTCAAAAACCTTACGAATTCCCGCGCCGAGCGCATGTCGTCCACGTGTTATCTTATCATTGCACCCTCTTTCCCCCGATTTTTCCTTATATATACTCGTCCTCGTCTTCCTCTTTTTTTCTTCCGCCGTAACTTCCATTTTCTCTGCAACATTTTCAAACCTGCTAACTTCGCCGGTGCCTTCCTTCCGTCTCCATCGTCATCTTCGCCGTCGTTCTCAGTCGATTCTTCATGGCAGGTTAGTCTTCCGTTCTCCTTTCCCTTTTCTACTTCGTTTTCTTGATTTTTAGGGCTACTATTGTTGCTCAATTTCTTCCCGCTCACAGAAATTTCGCTCGGACCTTTTGAATTGAGAGGCTTCTGAAGGTCATTTTTCGTCCATTGGGTGTTTTTGTGTCGAATTCCCCCTTTGACTCTTATTTCTCAATGCGTTTGTTTGGGAGAAAACGTGTTTTGGTCAATTTCTGACATTTTCGACCTTTGCAATGTTCTTCGTGTTCTTGGGCTTGGTCCATTCTGATGTCGTTTTGGCTTCCCTTTTGATTCTCGAGTTTCAGCTTTTCCAGGGATTTCTTGTTTGTTACTTTCTACAGTCTCACGTTAGTTTCCTCCGACACGCGTTGCTCCTAATTTTGATGTTCTTTTTTCCTCTTTCCTTCCCTGGAAAACTGAAACTTACTTTGCCCATGCTTTCAGGTAGCGATGATTTTTATGAACGCTCAGCTCGGGCTGAGTATTAGGGGCGCACCACGTCCGGATCTGAAGGGGGTTCTGGTGATCGCGAGCCAGGCTCTCGTAGACGATCTCGCGTTTCTAGGAAATCTAAGAGGAGCAAAGCGAAGACGCCCAAAAGATCTAAGATCAGACTCCCATCTCGCGTCATTCAAGAGCGAGCCGAGACCAATTATGGTCAATTCGCCAGCTTTTTCTCCCATAAGGGGTCTTTGCCCCACATAGTTATAGAGAAACCCTTTCTCGCGGACCCCGGACGCGTAAGTATCCTTACAAAGAGAATTACACATTCTCGTACCCTAATTCCCAACACTGCCCAACGTAGCAGTCTTAATTTTGACGATCTTCGTCGCCTCGCTACGCGATATCCCTTTCCTAAAGGGACCATCTTTGCCCTCCCCGATCTTGAAGGCACTTCTCTCGACCAGTATGGGTCTTTCTTCGCCTTGAGTAGGCAGTCTTTAGAAGCCGGCTTCCACCTTCCTTGGACGTCCTTCCAGACTGAAGTAATGGCGGATTTAGGCTTTAGCCCTTCCCAGATGCATCCAAACTTCTGGAGCTCTCTGATCGTTTATATCATGCGATGTCAGGACATTGGGATAGTTCCTAATACTCCCCATTACGCTCTCATCAATTCGTATAAGAAGAACTCCCGCGAGGATGGGTTTTACACTGCTCAAGCCAAGACCCCTAGCGCTTTCCGATTGCCTTCGAAGATCGAGGGGTGGAAAACTTGCTGGTTTTTAGTCTGTCCCCCTCCTGGTTCTGAAATTTCCGTCCAGGTACGCGAGCCTAGTGCGAGAAGGGCCCCATGCTTTTTTCCAAAGGAGACTCGCGATAAATTCATCCGCGATTACAAGGATTACCCCGACAAAGCAGTTCAAAAACGTTTTGAGCTGACTATCTCGGATTCTTTACTGGTCGCCAGGGGACTAAGTCTCAAGGCTCATGCCCTAGGTTTTTGTTCGTTTTTGTGCAAGCGTTCGCGTTTATTATTATTATTATTTACACTATGCTCACTTGAGGTGGTTTTTGTAGATGCTGATATGTTCGCCGATCTTCCGGGCCTGGGGGGGTTGGTTCTTGACGAGTCGGGCATGCTAACCATCGAGGCTCCTACTCGCGTTGTTTCATCCGTTCCTAGCTCGACTCCTACTCCCCCAGCTGCTGTTTTGGAATCACCAGTGGAGCTTGCGACGACGGTTTCTGAGGATGCTCCTCTGGTCAAGAGGTCTCGCGCAATTTCGGCTCGTGATAAGGGGAAACAGAAAGTTTCCGAGAAAAACCGCAAGAGGACGACTGAAGTGGAGTTTGTCTCCTCTCCAGAGCCTACTGATACTTCGGTCGCAAACCCCACCTTCATTCATGGTTTATCTGCGACGCGTGCATTCATTGAGACGATACCGACTGTTTTTCCTCCAGAACCTAGCCTCTATGAGGAAGTTTCGGATAGGCCTGGTGGTTTGTCTAAACTTCTCTTTGCCGTAAGTCTCCTGCTTTACCTATTCCTTGTTTTCTTGGGGTATTTTTAGCTCTGGAGTTGGTTATTTTGCAGGGGATGAACATTATTGCGAGCGCAACTCGGAGGGTGCTTGCTGCTGAAGACGAACTCAAGGAGCTGAGGGCAGAGGATCAGTCCACCCGCGATGCCCACAGAGCGGCCAAGTCTCGGCTTATGGGAGAAAAGAAAGCTTTGGAGGAGGAGCTTTCGAGAGCTAACGCGAGGGTAAAGGAGGTGGAGGACGAGCTCGCGTGCGAGAGGTCTAAAGATGCGAGGATAAAGGAGCTGGAAGCCCAGCTTGCGTATGAGAGGTCCACCCACGTTAACATTGTCACTGAATACAATACGCAAGTGAATGACCTCAGACAGGAAAACGAGAAACTTCATGCGCTGATGTCTGAGAGAATCGCCTATGAGAGGAACATGGCGGTGGAGGAATATTGCGGGGGTTATCGCCAACGTGCTCGCGTCGATTTTTACAAAAATGCTGCCAACACGCTTCTCCTATGCATGGTAAAGATGCAGATGCTAAAGTTCAAAGTTAAAGACTTCCCCTTCAACGCTCAGGACCTATGTGGCCTTTCCACTGACCTTCCCGAGTACCAGCCCCCGTTGCCCGGAACTTTCATTGACGACGGGGAGACTCCACTCGAGGCTTGGGGGATTACGCGTCTCGCACCTGAGAGAGGTATTGTTAAGGGCAAAGAGAATCAGGTTCTCAGGCCCCCTCTCCCGAAGTTGGTCGCTCCTCCTCCGCTTGAGAAGTCAGAGCCTGTTCCTCGTATGCTTCCGAGCCCTCCTTCTCCAGCCCTCTCGCCTCGCAAGAGAAAGGTATTCGCGTCTGATGTCCTTCTCGACACCGTTCAGCTCAAGCGTTCTTGTTTAGATCAAGCGGGGGGCTCAGGTTCGCGAGTGTCTGGTGTTCGAGACGTCGTGGATCTGGAGGCGGATAGTGTAGAGGACGCGGGGACTGCTTCTAAGTAACGTCTTTGTGTTCTTGAACAATGTTTTCTGTATCAGGAATTGTGACTTTTTGTAATCAACTTTTGTACATAACGTGGGTATGATGGTCGCGACCTTTATGCTGTTTCTATATTTTTGGTTTTGCTTTTGCCTGCTTGTTTCGTATATACTTATCTCGCCTCGTTCCCCCCGTTTTGCGTTTCGGAAAAATGAGTAAGTTTGCGAAAAAGGAAAACACAAAGAGATAAGTGCCATAATTACGGTCCTTCCTGTATAGTAAGGCAAAACTGACTTGTTACAAAATTTTGCGAGAGTAAGCATTGCAAACTATTCTTCTGCTAACTATTGCATGATCTTTACTCGCGGGGTTCGTCTTGAGCTTTTGTTAGCCGCGGAGCAGTAGGATAGCTTTTCTTTGGTGTGGTTGTCGCGGAGTATTTCTGGTCTTTGTAGAGCATTTAGTCATGGTGCTGCTCTCGCGTGGGATACCAAGCTCTGCACATGTAGAGGAGCATTTAGTTTTTGGTTTTTATCCTTAGGTAGTAAGAACTTTTGAAAGGCGGGGGTCATGATGCAAACCTGTCCATACTTTCGCGACCAGGGGGAGTTTTCTGGCTCAGCCCTGGAAGCTGGAAGCAGGACACGCGACCGGGGGGGGGGGGTTTAGCCCATCCCAGCCGTCTACGCTTTCGCGACCAGGGGGAGTTTTCTAGCTCAGTCCTGGAAGCTGGAAGCACGAGCCGTCCATGCTTTCGCGACCAAGGGGAGTTTTCTAGCTCAGCCCTGGAAGCTGGAAGCAGGACATGCGACTGGGGGGGGGGGGGGGGGGGGGTTTAGCCCAGCCCATCCGTCTACGCTTTCGCGACCAGGGGGAGTTTTCTAGCTCAGCCCTGGAAGCTGGAAGCACGAGCCGTCCACACTTTCGCGACCAAGGGGAGTTTTCTAGCTCAGCCCTGGAAGCTGGAAGCTGGAAGCAGGACACGCGACCGGGGGGTTTTTTTAGCCCAGCCCAGCCGTCTACGCTTTCGCGACCAGGGGGAGTTTTCTAGCTCAGCCCTGGAAGCTGGAAGCACGAGCCGTCCACACTTTCGCGACCAAGGGGAGTTTTCTAGATCAGCCCTGGAAGCTGGAAGCAGGACATGTGACCGGGGGGGTTTTTTAGCCCAGCCCAGCCGTCTACGCTTTCGCGACCAGGGGGAGTTTTCTAGCTCAGCCCTGGAAGCTGGAAGCACGATACGCGATCTGACAGCTCTTCCTGTGCTTATCATGCTATAATAATCATGCTTTTCGTGTCTTAACGTAATAAGTATTGTGACCAAGGATGAGGGAAAAATTTTGTTGTACGCACCTGAGTTTTACGGGAAGATTAGGCATAGAAACGACGAAGACGCATCACGTTCCAGGAGTTGGCAATGTGATTTCCAGAGTGGTCCTTGAGGCGATATGCCCCGGGCGCGACTTCGCGATCTATAATGTAAGGTTCTTCCCAGTTGGGGTCGAGCTTTCCCCCTTCTGTTCTACGGAGCACGAGGTCTCCTCTGACAAATCCCCTCAACTTTACGTGCTTGTTATAATATTTTGCGACGCCGACTTTATGATTGGCTGCTCTGATGGTGGCCAAGTCGCGAGTCTCTTCTCGCATCTGCAACTCTAGCAGCTGCATTTTTTCGTCATTGTCGTCCGGACTATACTGAATCACGCGGTCCGTGGGCACAATGAACTCGACTGGTACTGTGGCCTCTATTCCATAAGCGAGAGCAAATGGCGTTTCTCCAGTTGCCTTCTTTACCGTGGTCCTGTTTGCCCAGAGTACTAGGGGTAACACTTCGGCCCACATGCCTTTGGAGCCTTCTAGCCGTCTTTTCAAGTCCATGACAATACTCTTGTTCACTGCTTCTACCTGGCCATTGCAATGCGGATGAGCGACTGAAGCAATCCTCAAAGTGATCCCTATGTCTCTGCACCATGTAAACAACTGTGGCGAATTGAATTGTGGTCCCCTGTCGGTTACGATCTCGTGAGGGAGGCCATACCTGCAAATGATGTTTCTCCAAAGGAACTTTTTAACTGCCGGGACGGTAGTGCTCGCGAGGGCTTCGGCTTCGATCCATTTGGTGAAATAATCAACTGCTACAATGATGTACTCTAGTTGACCAGGCGCTTTTGGTTTAAAAGGTCCTAATAGATCTAGTCCCCACATCGCGAAGGGGCAAGGGCTTGACATTATCTGCAACTCCACGCCTGGTTGATGAGATGCTGGGGCAAAGTACTGGCACGACTTACAGCTCTGCGACTCGCGTTGTGCGTCTTGCTTCATGGTGGGCCAGAAACTTCCCTGCCTTAATGCTTTATAGACCATTGGTCTCCAACCCGCGTGAGTTCCGCATAATCCTGCGTGAAGTTCCCTTATCAGCACGTCACTTTCTATCTTAGTCAAGCACTTGAGCTCGCGTGGTCCGTACCCCCGTTTGTAAAGTTCTCCACGACACATGTAAAAGCGTGCAGCCATGGAGACAAGTTTTCTCATTTCTTTCGGATCCGAAGGCCCTGTTCCGCTAGCAAGATATTGAATTATAGGGGTGCGCCAGTCGCTGACTGGCTCGTTTATCTCCATCAGTTCCACCTGATTGCTTATGGCGCTCTCAGACTTCACGAACCAGAAGTATGGGGCCTTTCCTTCCTTGATAGGGGCAGTGGGACCCTCGCTAGGACATTCCATATTTGCATACTGAGTTTGGGAACCTCGCTTCGCGAGTTCATCAGCTCGCGTGTTTTCCTCTCTTGATACCGCTTCAATTTCAAAATGCCCGAACAACGAAATCAGGGCTATGGCCCTCGCATGATATCTGGGGAGATTGCTTGTCCTGGCTTCGTAGGTCCCATTGATCTGATTCACGACGATCTGAGAATCGCTCTTGCACTTTACCACTTGAACACCTGCGTGAACGGCAATTTCCAGCCCTGCGATGAGTGCTTCATACTCTGCTTCATTGTTCGTGGCTTTGAATCTTAGCGCAATCGCGTGATCTATCTTATCCCCAGCCGGGGAAGTCAGGACGACTCCCGCCCCGCAACCATCTACGTTTGCCGATCCATCAATGTGCATTACCCACACGGGGTGTTCAGGAGCTATAATATCTTTTTCTAGCTCTTTGAAACTTGTTTCAACTATGAAATCTGCCAAAGCTTGTGCTTTGATGGCGGGTCGTGGTCTGTAGACCACGTCAAACTCTGTCATTTCAATGACCCATTTAGCGAGCCTTCCAGAGGTTGTTGGTTTACTCATAAAAGATGGTAGTGGTAAATCTGTCAATACTTCGATGGGATGAGCATGGAAATAAGGTCGGAGTTTACGAGCGGCTGTTATTCAACGCGAGCACTGCTTTCTCAATGGGTGAATATCTGGTCTCGGCCAACAGAAGTGCTTTACTGACGAAATAGACGGGGACTCGTTGTTCCTTTACTAACACAGCGCTAACTGCACGCGTGCCTGCCGCGAGGTACAGCTGCAAGCCTTCACCAGGTATTGGGGACGCAAGGGTAGGGAGTTTAGTCAGATGCTCTTTAAGACTCATAAATGCCCTTTCACACTCTTCAGACCATTCGAAGCTTTTTGGCTTCCTTAGTATGTCGAAGAAGGGAAGGTTTCGCTCCGCGAGCTTTGCGCAAAACCTTCCTAAATAGTTGACCTTTCCCACGAACCGTTGGACGTCGTGAATGGACCTTGGCGGTTGCAGATCTATTACGGCCTGGACCTTGTCTGGATTGACTTCGATACCGCGTGCACTGATCTGAAAACCTAGGAATTTGCCCTCGGTGACTCCGAAGACACATTTCTCTGGATTGAGGCTCATATTGTATTTTCTCAGGGTTTCAAAGACTTCTGCCAGGTCGCGAGTATGATCCGCTTGCTTTTTGCTCTTAACCACTATATCGTCAACATAGGCCTCTACAGTGTCACCTCTTTGGTCGCTAAAGATCATGTCCACCAGTCTCTGGAATGTAGCTCCTGCGTTTTTCAAACCGAACGGCATCACTTTATAGCAGAAGGTTCCTTTGTCTGTAATAAAAGCCGTGTGCCCCGAGTCGGCTGGGTTCATCATAACTTGATTATATCCAGAGTACGCGTCCAGGAAGCTCAGAGCTTCATGACCCGCGGTAGAGTCTACCAACTGGTCGATCGAAGGTAACGGGTAGCTGTCTTTGGGACATGCTTTATTGAGACCAGTGAAATCTACGCACATGCGCCACTTCCCTGTCCCTTTGGGATTTTTTTCCACCATTACAACGTTTGACAGCCACGTTGGGTATTGCACTGGTCTTACAAACCCTGCTTTAATCAGCTTCGCGAGCTCTACCGCAGCTGCCGCGTTCTTTGGCCCTGCTTGTTTTCGTTTTTTCTGTCTACGCGGCTTGACCTCTGGACTAATGTTCAGGGAGTGGGTCATGACACTCGCTGGGATCCCTCTCAAATCCTTTGGTGTCCACGCGAACACATCCCGGGAGCGGGTGAGTAAGGTCTCGATCTCTTGTACGACTTTTTGATCCAGCTTCCCCCCTACGTAAAGTTTCTCCTCTTTGTTGGGGAAAGGAGTGATTACCTGTTTCTCAAACCCATCAAAATGCGGTTTGTGTCCTTCTGCCTTTCTCTCAGTATCTCGCGGTCTGGGTGAGGCACGAACTTCTAACTCAGCTTCTTCCAGTACGCGTGGCAATCCTGGAATAAATAACTGGTTGGCAAGCAAGGTCTTGGTACTGCCCTTTTCGGACGAGACGTAGCAGATACGGCTCTCCTCTTGGTTTCCTCTCGCGATCCCTACCCCTGTCAACGTTGGGAATTTTAAACAAAAATGACAGATTGATACGACCGCCTCAAACCTACACAGTGTCTCGCGTCCCAGTATCGCATTGTAGGAGGATATTATTGGGATTACCACAAAATCTATCTTTTCTTACCTTCTTGACCCTTTCTCCTCACCCAAGATGAGATCTAGGGTGACGACGCCCAGGGCCCTCACTCTGTCACCCGCGAAACCTACCAGCGTGGTTTTAGTGGGCCTGAGTGTAGACTGATCAATCCCCATTTTCTCGAACGCGTCCCAGTACAGTATATCGGCTGAGCTCCCAGTGTCCACGAGGATCCTTTTTACTAGTTTGGTTCCTATCTGAGCATGGATGACCAGTGGATCAGCGGCCTCGACAGCCCAGGTATCTACTTCTTTGTCACTGAAGACAAGCGTGTAAGGTTCAGACTTCGATCTCGTGACACTATAGATCGGCTTTCCCTGAGGCTTAGGTGCGTTGTTAAGGAGCCTTTGCTCTCGTTGGCCCAGGGGCATGGGTTCATGGCGGCCCGCGATCGTGCCTACATGGCCGTCCATGCGAGGGAAGTTCTGGGATGGGTGACGATTAGGCCCCTGATTCTGGTTATTTCTCGCGGGGGTTTGCTGTCTCGTCTCATTCTGCGTTCTACTGCCTCTCCCTCTACTCCATGCTCCTCTGTGTGTGACGCCGTGACCTGCATCAACGTCTCCCCTTCGAGCAGTCAGGACCTCCTGCTCTCTTGGGTGATGCTGTCGCGACCAACACTCCTCTGTAGAGTGAGTATTCACTCCGTGGTATTCGCACCAGGTGGTTGGTCCATGGCGGTTACGACCGCGATCCCCTCTCCTCTCATCATCGCGTCGGTTACCTTGCTCGGCTACAAAATTCTGTGATTGAAATTGATTCTGATCGTGATTTTGGCCCCTGAACTGTCTTTGACCCTGATTCTGATCTTGAATCTGTAAACCGGGTGCTCGCGAATCGATCTGTTCCTTCCCCTGACTACCCTGATGGCGCTTACTCCCCCAGCTCGGGTTTTCTCTCTTATGACCCTGAGCGGGCTTGCTCTGATTACTCCCTTTCAAAGCGATACCTGAGTGTGCTGCCACATTAATCTCTGTGTATGCTCTCTCGAGCATGCCTTGGTAGTCTAAATCTTTCTTGCGGTATAGGTATTGCTTGAAGGAGCTTCCATCAGTGAGTCCGTCTAGGAACGCGACCCGAGCGGTCTTATCATGAAAATCTTTGGCTTCCAAGATCTTTTCCGCAAACCTCTTAACGTAATCCTCTAGTGATTCATGTGGTCCTTGTTTGACTCCTACTACTTCTTGCATTGTCACTTTTCTTTTCCTCGAGGATCCGAAATGCAACAAGAAACTCTTCTCTAGATCGGCAAAACAATGGATACTTCCTGATGGCTGGTTAAGCATCCAGGTCATGGCGGGTCCCGCGAGTGTGCCTGGGAAACCTTTGCACATCGTGGCTTCATCAGGGCACCTCGCGAGCATGGCATACTTGTAGCGTGCTAGGTGTTCGCTGGGATCTTCTTTACCATTGTACTCTTTTATAATAGGGAATCTGAAATTAGGCAGAGGGACTGACCTGACTATATGCCCCGCGAAAGCAGTCGGGCCGAACAAGACTGACGGGTTGACGGACGGGTAGGCCTCAGAGGCCTGCCGCGGGTGGGTGGCCTGATTGCAAAGAGGTTCCCCCTCGTACTGGCGGCGGGAAGGTCTTTGCTCGGCGCGAATCCCCTGTCCTCTTCCTTCGGTTCTTCCCCTGCAAGATTGATCTTCCGCATAGCTCACAGGGGGTTGATTCAAATCGAATCTACCAGGGTGACAAGGCCTTTCGCGTCCCACGACCCTTGTTCTATGTGACACTGAGACTTTGTCGTCAGGTACGTGTTAGCACTCCCTTCCGCGACCGATTGTTCTCGTCCGCTCTGATTCTGTTCATGCTCGCGTGATCGAGTCCTTGGTTGCCGCTGGTTTCGGCTTCCGCCCGCACTTTGTCCCATCGTCTGCAGGAAAGCACGATACTGAACCAGTGCGGGTCCTACCAGAACAATTTCCTCCTCATGTACGTGTGAAAAACGTGCTCGCGTGCTATTTATGTCTTGAGTTCTCGTCTGGGGAGGGGTGTTGTCGCTTCCTTCGCCACTAGTATTCATCTTCAGGTAATTGTATTAGAAATACGCGAGTATATGTAGTAAGCCTTACTTGTGCGAGGAGGTCCCCACGGTCGGCGCCAGTGTTGGAGCCCAGAAATTGAGATCACGCGACGCAACACTTCGCGTGACACAGGGCGTCTGGACAATCAACTTATATTATACACCTCGTCGTCTTCTTCCTTGAGACCAACCTTATTCTCGTCACCTCTGACACTTGCGTGACCAAACCGAGAAGGTGACCGGCTTCGGCTCTTTTACGCTCCACCGAGAAGTGACTTCGAAATAACGCAAGTATATGTGAAGGTAGAGAGAAACAAAGTGAAGGAAGAAGAGTATATTATCAAAAACGTTTCACGTTCCAAGCTTACAATAAACCGTACGGCTCATATTTCGTTCAAAACAACACTAAAAGCTTAACAGAAGAACTATAAGCGGTAAAACAAGTGCTACACGTCTAAACTCCTCTAGGAAGTGAGTGTTTCGAAAGATTGGAGCTTAGGTTTTCTCTCGAGTTTTTCTTACTGTCAAGAGGGAGGTGAAGCGTTTTTTCCTTGTGTCTAGATCCCCCTTCTTTATCCATTGGGTTGCGTTTTTATACTATCAACTGGGACCCACGCGAGTCAATTACCGATTTGCCCCTCGATACTTAGTCTCGTTGTATTCTCTTATTGGGCTTCACCTGTTTATGGGCCGCTTCATTCTTCTGGGCTGACTTCTTGGACCGACCCGGCTCGCGTTCCATGGGCCTGACCCAATTCCCTATGGGCCTCGCGAGCCCATGGAGAACCGGCTCCAACAGTGTAAACCTAAATGTATGTTCAAACGTAGTGTTATTTAAGTATACTTTATGAACGAAGATGTAAAATGAATGGTCAAAATTTCGATATTAAATACTCCCTAATGGGGAATCATCAATGTGAAATCGTGTCTTGTCTATAAAATTTCAACGCTGTCTGTGGTTTGGTCTTTGGGGAGTTGGTGTGTTCACAATAAGTCATATATTGGATACCTTTTTAGGATTTGGATAATGAATCCTTACTTCATTTTATTTTTGGTTTTACATAAAGTTTAGATCCATGAAATAGATTATCTCATACTTATATAAGAATCTGCAACAACGAAAAATCCTTACGACATTATGCACATATTCATACTTAAAATGACCTTCTCCTATTTGAAGAATCTGCAGCAGCAAAAAACATATTTTAGTGTTACAATTATAATCACAAGTATTCTTACCATATCTCAAAACAATATATGAACTCATCCATGCAAACTAGGAAGAACTCGATGATTCATAAAGTTCTAGTAGATTGGTGAGGGTTAAAACTTTGAACGTTAATTCTCGTATCTTATCCTCGGAGAGTATCTACTTCAACGAGGTAATTAAACATATTTTGTTTTAATGATGTTTAACTGACAATTAATTACGGTACACGTTGTAGTGTGTATAGCTATTCAAAAGTTTCACCAAGAAATCAAAGAGGAAAAGGGAAGTGACTGTGGAATTCAATACATCTGCATGTACGTCAGTTTGTTTGACATTGTACTTCAACGCACGAGAAGAAGTTTGTTAATATTACTTCATGTACATCAATAACATGAGTGCAACTTCGCCACACGAACCGGAGAGTGCGCAAATGATTGCAAAAAAGACTCTAAGACGTTCTGCCTTGGAAGACTCCCTGTTTTCCTCGAGGCACAATGCAACAAGAAGGGAAACTACGTGGCCCAAAAACCGCGATAAACGCAACTGTGTATTGAGTCAGTGCTACTTGCACATTGGGCTCATTCCATAAGCGCATGAGGTTTCATCCTAAAAGCAAGTGGCGGTAGGAGGAGTAACCAATGTGTGTTTATATATATTAAATTAAATTAGTCCCAACTTTCGACGTGAGACTATACTTTAACCGGAACGGCTCAGACCAATTCAACCATGAAGTCTAAGGTCAATAAATGCAATTTAAGAAGCAAGTCTCTCGTTGGTGAGCCAACCTTTTCGGAGTTTCATAGGAGCACTTCATGGCTGACCACAACGGCTACTTCGTCCATGGGATCCTGCATCTTCGAGCCCAAATTACTCCGCGGAAAGACATGACATACGGAAAAAAAAATAGTATAAATTTTTTAATTGGGATAACTTGATTTATTATCTTTCTTTTTGGAGGCTAATGAGCATTAGCAAATTAATAATTTTTGCATCAAATCTAACCTCTCTTTTATATTTTTTTCCTTGTTGGAATTCTGAATTTAGCTAAGTTTGTGTTGTTTAACATAAAACCTTTTCTTGTTTTCAATCACTACATCATTGATTTGGCTAAATGATCCAAAAGATAGGTAATTTATAGATGTTTGTCTAAAGAAATTAATCTTATTATTTTGGCTCATTTATATTTGACGACGGCTTCATTGGTGATATACTCCCTCTTTTTCATAATAGGTGTCATTGTAACTTTCTTTCATACAAAATAAGAATTTAATTTTTTTCTTCAAATTATTCTTACATAATTTTCTTATTTATTAATGTCTAAAATAATAATTAATTAAGATGTCAAATCTAATAATAATAATATACACGCAAATCTGACAAAATAGTGAAAACAACCATTAGATATTGACGAGGAGAACACCATAAAATAACAATTAAAAGTAAAGGGATGGAGCAGTTTTTGCAATCAAATGATGTCAAAAAATTACTATATGAAGCAGTAAAAGAACTTGTGATCATTGAGAGTGTCATCAAATATTAATAGGTCCAAAAAACAAATCTATTTGGAACATCAACTAACTTTAAACCTTAAAGAGGATAATGAGCTATCTTTCCAAGAAAAAGGTTCATATTATAATGGGCTTGGATTTAGCCCAAGTTGCTGAACACTAAACTGTAGAAAGGCCCATGGGCTAGACACAATGAACGAGTTCATCAAAAGAGCAGGATCATATATACACTCATCATTTCTCATCTATAAATACATCTTTTTTCAGTAAAAACAAAAATACGGGAAAAATTCCCCTATATCTGACACCCACTCTTGGGCGTAGGGATGGCAATGGGGCGGGGAATCCCTGCTACGGGGACGGAGATGGGGATTTTTAATCGGGACGGGGATGGGGATGCTCTCATCCTCATCCGGGATCCCCATCCCCAACGGGGATCCCTACAAACTTTTCTTGGGCGCATTCCGGGTGCGTGCAAAATAATTTTTGAAAAACTCGGTTCAGTTTTGGACGCATCCTGGGTGTGCCCAACTTAAATCGAATTTTTGAGCATTTTGACGGCAAAAAAAAGATTGACCTGATTTTTTTTGACGCGCTCAGGATGCGCCTAAAAGCGATGCCGGTTATAATTTTCCGGGTGCGGAGTTAAACGGCCCAAAGATATCCCTACTAATTTCCATTGATAACCAGCATAGATCCCCTACTAGTTCTCATTGGGAACCAGTAGAGAATATTACCAATTTATACTAGTCTACAATGGGAAATATGATCTCAAAAATCACTTTCCGTTTCGGATACTGGATCCGAAAACAAAAAAGACATGTTCATCCTTCTATACAAACAAGGTGTATTTATAGAGAAAAAATGGGTGCATCTATCAACACTCAAAAAGTAGTAAAAAAAGTCCAATTAAAACAGTTATAATTTGCATTTGGATATCCTTCTGAATGTATTAAAATACATTATCTTATATTAAATTTATAATTTAATGCAAGATGACTTATGTTGATTCAAGATAAAGACCTTTTATTCGGACTTTTCTTATCCCTTTAGGGTCTTTGTTTATTTACGTATTTTTCTATTTCACCCTCCCAACGAGTTATCGGAATATAAGTTGTCCACATTTAGTCCTTGCCCTAACTCTACTTCGACGAGAATATTGATTATTATTGTTGTTATTTTCATTATCAAAGAGAATTCAAACACACCTTCTCGTGAATTTTTTTTATGAATATAGAAACAACCCGAAGTTGGGTAGTTAGGCATTAGGGAACTCGTGGACCTAAATTTGTTTGTACAGACGGGAAAAAATTCCACAAGGCGGGGTCCATAAATATGGAGGGGTCAAAATCACAATTATGTAGAGTGGTGGCCCATTAATTCTTGGGCCCATTAATTCTTGGGCCCATTACCATGAGTCAAACAAAACCAAAACATGGAAACCGAACTGGAAGTCTGAAAACAAGGAAGAAGCAACTCAAGCAAGTGGAGTCTATGAACCATCTTCCACTCGTTGTTGATTTAGAAATTAATATCTCATTATTTATGATCTTAGGGCTATTTATTTGCTTTGCTACTAAGCAAACACTAAAACACACGGGCTTTGATACTATAAGAAATAATTGTACATATTTAAGTTTCATGTGTTTTATTTATAATACTAATGTTTATCATGTTTTTGAATGAAGTTTCAAATTGCCGATTCTACTTCTAAGTTCTAAATCCACACGAAATTAGGTTTAAATAAATAGAGCTACAAACAGATCCAATCTGAAGCTCACATGAAACAAAATAATGGAGTGAATTGGATATGGAAGTGGAACTCACATGAGTGGAGAAGAGATATTGAACTGAAGGAATCATTGAATACTTTGATTGAATTTTGTACAAGTAATTCTTTTTGTGTTTCTTTTTGTTTGTGTAAGATGAATGATGGATGATGCATAAAGTTAGGATCAACGCTACCCCTTACCTTGAGGTGATGAGTTCGAAACTCACTGTCATCAATGTGCATCCGACCCTAACTCCAGCTGGGGTAGGAGTCTCTAGTTTTATGTTAATATAAATAATAAAAATTTGATATTATTAAAGTACGCATTAATACGAATCAAACAAGACCCCACATGACTATATATTTTCTTATATATCAAGACAAAACGAGAAAATTCTCTTCAACTGTGAATAGTGTACACTATTCGAAATGAGAAGAACAATATGAGACAGAGGGAGTAACTATTTAGGATAAACGAGGTTTTTAGCTATTGGATATTTGGATGGAGGATGTCGGCTAAAAGTGAATTGTGAAAGCAATTTACTTCAACACGTACAATTTGAGCATCAATATATAGTGCAAGTTGGGTGTGATTAATTAGTGATTTGTATGAAAAAGAAAGGAGCTATTAGTGATTAGGTCAAAGTATTCAGTCTCCATTATAGAATAGAAAGCGATGTTAATAAAGTAATAATCATTCTATCGAGTATATGATATCAATGGTTATCAAACCTTATATGTTCAATTTACCCACTTCAACACGTACGTGCAATTTGTACGTGTGCCCATATCATATGTTATGTATGTTTGGTACGAGCGACAGAGTCACTCTACGTACAGCTCAAATCTTCTGTTATTTTCAGGGCTCTCTTATGTTTTCATCTTAAAATTTTAAAATTTTCGAATCCTATTTCAAAAGTCAATTAAACAGGAACAATAAAGACATTTTAAAACAACAATTATAGAGGAACAAATTGAGTATATCAATATATATATATATCGAATTGATATCTTAATACTCCCTCCGTCCCATAATATAATTCTTCTTTTACTTTTCACATTTGTCGAGAAACGTTTTGTATCGTTAATATCTCTAATTATATGTTAATAAAAAATTCTAAAATTTTGATATGTTAGAGTACTCATCAAGATGAATCAAACAAGACCTCATTAACTATGTTTGTTCTTACATATTAAAAATTATACGACAAAATGTATTAAAAGATGAATAGTGTTAAAAATGAAACAAGAATTATATACCGGGACAGATGGAGTATATCTTTTCTTAAAAGTTTGATAACACTCAAAATATGGGGATATCACTCCTCTCCTTCTCCTTTAATTATCTATTTCTTTTATATTCTTCTTTTGATATCTTCATCGTATCAAACACTGATATCGCATACCCAATATCTAATATTCATCAGATACCCCATCTGACACCGATATCTATACTTGATATATGATATACTAGTATATGAATATCAAAGTGAATTTTGTCCCGCTAAACGGACCGGTGATTGATAACATATAGGCCCCGGCCCAATACATTCAAATTTTACTAGAATTATCTAATCTTAACTAATGACTTTGTTATTGTTAGGACCAAATCTATTGAAGAAAAATTCTAATAGTAGCACGATCTAATAGTAGCACGATCAATCAAATCAACCATCTATATCATCTTTTCTATCTAATTTCCACCATTACTACATTTACTCAATATTTTATTCTTCTTTTTTTATCTAAAAACACTTTATCAATCAAATCAACCATCTACTCAACTTCTTTTTTCTTCTTCTCTCCATTCATCCCACTTTTCTTAAATATTGTGTCATTCCCTTAATGTTGCAAACATTAAGGGAGAGAGCGAGTATAAATGATCCGCTTTTAATCAGCATAACCATAACTTTTTAGACTTTAACCATCGCTATTTTAACATACTAGAAACGGGTCTCCGCGCTACGCGCGGGGAAATTACAGTTTTTAATATGATTTAACGTTGTTTAATAGGCGTCCTAAATTTTTATTGGGCTAATCATATTCACAACCCTTTATGATATAGAATCTAACCTCGACAAAGCAGTCTATAATCTTTGTTCTATCAAAAAGAAAAAGAAAAAAAGTTTAATTAGTGATTATGTTTTTCCTAAATGTTTTATTAATCATTTTAGCAATTGACACACAACTACCTATGAATTCGTCTCTCCCTTTAAAATCATCACATTACCTAATTAGCTCGGGTGCTTTTTTTTTGCCAAACAATTAGCTCGTGTATTGGTGTTCCTATTTTATTAGGGCTTAAATCAACAGACTGAAACCCGCGTACGGGTCTTGCGTAATTACAATTTCTTAAATGTTTCATAATAGATATTGAAATGATATTATATCATATAATCAAATGAGTTTGATGATTTGTACCTCTTCTCTCAATTCGCCAAATTGTTATATCATTTTGTAATATTATTGTAATATACGGGACATAAGTTTTTAAAAATATAATTTTTAATATTCTTGTAATGTAAAGGACATAAGTTTTTAAATATATGTTATTTGCGTATGCAATTTCTTCAATGCTCTATATGCTAAATTTTTGTTCAAGTCTTGTTTGCAGTATTATTACCAACTCCACAGATTTTGGTATATAAAATAAGGTAATCTATTTTGATTTATTAATAGCCAAGTTGGTGAATATATGATCTATTTTTCTGTCTATAACTCATTACAATTGAATAAACTCGAGGACCAGTTATTAAATGTCATTTCCCCATTGTATACATTTTTGACGTGTTTACTAAATTATCATGCTTGTTGGAAACTGAGTGTAAATGTTTGAAAACAACATGCTAGCATATTGCAATATGTAATATTGTTTACAATTACTAAAATTAGATGCAAACAGCCTCCGATAAGGGCTCAAAGTTTGGTACTAATGACGAAAAATGTAGTTTAGGATAAGTAAAAAGTAAACACTTCAAGCACAAAGAAATTGAAAGAGGAAAAAATGCATACCATATAGTTCACAACAGATCTCCCTCTTTGTATAAATTTAGTAATTGCAAAAGTTAAATCCTTTTACAAAGACACATGATACATGAATTGAATATAGGGAATTTAGATTCTTTGGTAAGTCGGTCCTCTAAACTCTGTAAACCTGCATATTATTTGTATATATATATATACTCCATCCGTCCCAAAATATGAGTCTCATTGTACAAAAATATCTTGGATTAAGGCAAATGCTTTAACGTACATAAGTGCATTGTAAATGATGAATGTAAAATATTAAAATAATTCATTAACCAATGAGAGAAGAGTTTACAAATGAAAAGTACATAAGTGCATTGGAAATGATGAATGTAAAATATTAAAATAATATGATTTAGGGTATAATTGGAAGAAGTTTATGGACAAAAATAGAAATGAGACTAACATTTCGGGACGCCCAAAAAGAAAAATGAGACTCATATTTTGGGACGGAGGGAGTATAATTAACTAAAGCCTTCATGTGTACCTTTGAAAAAAGTTATTGATCTGACTTTTTACTTTTTACTTTATTAATCTAATGATAAAGTCAATTACTGCAAAATCATACCATCCACTCCAAACCTCTGTCCACATGAGAGGTTTGTAAGGTCTGTTTTAGTAAACACATAACAGTAAAAGTCGTTGCAAGTATATTAATCTGTCACAATAAGATCATTAACTATTAAAAAAATTATTTTGAAAAGAATTAAGATTGTCAACAAGAACACTGGAACTTATAACGGGATCAAGAGAGTCATCTTCCTTGCACATTAACCATGGAACACCAATATCTAATCCAACAACAATGTTAGCAGCCCATCTCATGTGATCACAACCTTCTTGTCCAAACATCTTTCTTTGCATTTTATATTTATATTCGATCTGAAAACACAAACTGATAGCACATAATTCAGTTTTTGAAATCAGAAACTCAAAATAATTTGACTAATCTTAATTACAAGAGATCATGAAAAAAAGAGTCAATGGAAACATACAACATTGAGTGATGTTAAGGCATTGAATTTCATGTGTACAAGAGTAATTGCCATGAAATTTCTTTTTATTATTGCCTTCAAAATGCTCAAAAATTCGATCTAGTTTTGGGCGCATTCTAGTTGCGCCCAAAACTGAACCGGGTTTTAAAAAAAAGGTTTGGGTGCCAGGTAAAATTTTCCGATTTGCGGGATTTCCCCCCACAATCATACGGTCAAGTATGTGCGCGAGGGGGAGAAAAGACAAGTAGACATCATTCACTGTCATCTATTTAAGAAGAAAATTACCACAGTCAAAATTGAGGTTGATCGGTGAATTTGAAAAGGAGAGTGGGATCGAGGAATTGGGGGTTATCGGCAGTGGCGGATCTAGAAAATTTCTACCGTGGGGGCTCGTATTAGAATTAAGATTATAAATTATGTTCTCTTTTTCTTGAGTATTATCAATTTGATTTAAACATATTCAATATAATATTAACCCACATTTAAATTTTAAATTAATTTAATTTATTTGTGGTAAAATCAATAATAAATATTCTTCTACTTTTTATTCTTGTATCAAATAAATATCTTGTACATAGAAATATCATATAAAAGTTATTCTTTTTCTCTAATATTACCGATATTTAGTGGGTTTGATAGATATTAAAAATATAAAAACTTTGTATGTAAAAATTACATTTCGTTTCCTTACATTTTTAATAATCATGTTTCTCTGTTCAACACACGTCTTACCAAAATTCAAGAATAAAATAGAAAAAATCTCTATATAACTACTAAAGCAAATTACATTTCTTCAATTCTAGCTATGTCACGTGGCATACTCTTCATTCAGGCCATCCACCTGTCGTCATTTCATTGGTCACGATTTTTTATAATTTATTGTAATTTTCTCAAAAACAATTAATTAAATTTGGAAAATTGTGTGCAAAAATATTACAAAAAGATTGCTTAAGATCTTTCAGATTACAAAAAGATTTTTATGTGTTAATTTTCTAGATTTTGACCTCCCAATATCCTATTATTTTATTTTACAAATATATATTTTATTTTTATGATATGACGTATCACAAAAAGATTGATTTCTTAATAAATAAGAGAAATAATTATATTTTTGTGTTATTGTAGTGTTTTCAATTATATATTTTTATATATGTTGAAATCAATTTATTTAAATTTTAAAAAAATTGACCCATGATAATTTGATCAAATAAGATTTTTGGTATTAAAAATTCATGTATATTCGTTGTTTATTATATTTAAAATGTAAAAACTTAATTATATATCAATATCATTTTAAGATATAAACTTATTTTCATATAAAATTTTATATTACATAATACTCCTTACTACTAATTCACTATATCGAGTTATATAAACCCGCGCATGGCGCGAGACCTAGTCTAGTTTGTGTATAAAATTAAAAGGCTAAAATGACTTACGTTATATTACATGAAAAATAAAATCAAACCAACTTCATGTAATTCTATTAATTACTTAATAATTAATTACCGTTGTGTAAAATGAATTTAAAAAAATATATTAAAAATATAACTACTTATATGATACTAAACCAGAGGAGTATAATCAGTATATCACATTTTTACTTAAAATTTAAAACAATTGAATCTCTAGTTTGGAAAATTTTAAATGTTGTACAATTTTACCACAGATCTAATGAAAGAAAAAAAAAGGAGGGTTTTTAATTTTTTAGCAAAACGCTTCGTTTTGATCTTTTGGACATCTTTTAAATTAGAAAAAATGGTTGATGTAAATTTATTTAGTGAAATCCTAAATTTATCAATGGAGGGAGCAACATTTATGAGGTACCAATTTCATTCAATTTTGGCATTGGATAGCCAATCTTTATATAGATAAGATACTCCGTACTTTGTACATTTTCTGTATACCCAAAAATAGACAAGTTTGGCACAATTTATATGGATGTCGACAAGAAGTCGGGATATACTTCCTCCGTCCCTTAATGTTTGCAACATTACTGTATTTGGCATCTCGAAATGTTTGCAACATGTTTATTTATATCCATATATTTCTTCCTATTATACCCTTTCTCAATTTTATTTTATTCATATCTTTACAACATTTTGTCAATCAAATCAACCATCTACATCATCTTCTCCATTTAATTTTCATCATTAATTCATCAACCACCTTCACCATTAAACTTCTTCCATTTTTACATAACCAATTTCTTAATTAACCTTAACCATGTCTAAGTATTTCATTTTTTTAAACAATAATTAACCCACTAATCTATTTCTGATAATCGTAATCTACCCAACCCATAATCCTAATCTAGCCCAAAACCCAGCCCAAATCTCAGCCCATAATCTAACCCTAATTTACCAGATAAAACCCCATCTGCATCTAATGCTCTCCATTACTTCTCTTTCTCGCCTCCATTTCTCTCCCGAAACCCTAGCTCCATTTCTCGCCTCCACAGTCGCCTCTTTCTTCATCTTTCTTCCTCTTTGATTCCTCAGATGGACAACGATAGCCATACTCGTCCATCTCAAACCTTCACTAAGAGTGGAACACCCAGTTTGTCCACTGGACGAGTGTCCCTATCTGTCTCAAACCCGAGCTCACCGGTCTCTGTTGATCCTCAATCCTTTTCCATCTCTGAAAACCTCCCCAACCACGATGAAGAAGATGCTTTGAATGAGTTCTTCAAGGATTCGGCCGATGACGATCCCACAGAAAGTCGATCGGGTTGCTCTCTGTCCCCGCCTTGCAATTGGGGTCCGGACTGTGTTGGCGATCATACCTGGAGCTATGTCCCGTCCGAGGAGATCGACATCAACATGCTCTGGTCCTCGGAGCAGAAGAAGGAGTCAATGGAGATGACGTGGTCCCCCGAGCTCTCTGAAAACGAGGCTTTATCTCGTCCCCGGGAGGTCATCGTCATCCCAAACACTCCGACGCCAGAGGTTTCCTTTGATGTTGACATGCCGACCCCGGAGCTGATTGTGATTCCCGACTCGCCCTCTGTCTCTGCCTCCCCATCCCGCTCTGACACTATCTAGCTAAGTCGCTCTATTGTCCCACTATGTTCCACATTTTGCTTATGGATTATGGACTCTGTTTTATGGACTGTTTTATGTTGATGGATTCCTGTACTTTGTAATTTTTTGGTGGATTCCTGGACTATGTTAATATTTTGGTGGATTTATGGATTATTAGTATGATTCTGTTATTCTGTTGAGGAATTTGTGTGACTACTGTTGTGGTTGCAATTCTGTTGAGGATGAACTGTGACTACTGTTGTGGTTGCAATTCTGTTGAGGAAATTGTGTGACTACTATTGTGGTTGCAATTCTGTTTAGGAATTTGTGTGACTACTCTTGTGGTTGCAATTCTGTTGAGCATCTTCTCTGTGTGACTACTGTTGTGGTTGCAATTCTGCGTGATTGAATTTGTAATAGCAATTTTGTCCCATTGCTGAGGTCCCATTGTGTGATTACTCTTTCTTAGTACCTGCACTGTCCCCTTGCAGTAGCTTTAAACACCAATCCAATCTTGATATCTTGTGTTCTTCTTTCAGTCCAGGGTGAAGTGGATTTGTATGTGGTTTCAATACTCCTCTTTTGACCATTATGTGAACTGTGGTTTTGGATATATTGAGTTGAGTTGCTAAATCTCTTATACATGATCTGTCCCCCATTCCTATTGATGTGATTGATTCTGGTGCTACTTGAATTCTCTTTCTACCACAGTTGTGATACTTTGTGCTCACATTGATATTTTGGGATGACCTTAGTTGTTGTTCAACTACTTTCCATATTCTGCCTATGGTGAATCTTGACACATTGAACTTGTTTGCAGCTGCAGAGATTGCACCTTTTGGAAGATGTCCCTCTATTGTTCTGTTGAGAAGGAAGTGAATGACCTGCACCTTTTGTTCACTGCTGAGCCTTGTCTGTGTTGGCTGATGATGTCCAGTTGCCCCTGTTTGATGCTCTGCTTCTGGTTGGTGAGGAACCTGGTGTTGATGCTCTGCTTCAAATTGTTCATGCTCTTCTTCATTAGCTGGTGCATAATTCAGGTAAAAAAGAAGAGCATGCTCCCCTGTGTCCCAAGCTGCATCATTAAGACCCTCGTCAGCATCTTGGTTCTCTCCATCTTCTAGAGGTTGAGCATCCTCTCCATTAAATGCTGAAGTCATTCACAACAGGCAATGATGCAGAATTTATTTCTCTGTTTTTTCTCTCTTTCTTTCCTCTGTTTTTTCTTCTTGTGTTAAGAACAGATTGTTCTGTCTATGTTTATATAAGCACTGTTGTTTAAACAGTGAAAAAGCTCAATCCGTGTATGTTGAATGTTGATCTCCTATTGGTTAATATGAGTTTAGTGGGATTGTGTTATGTTAATGTATGAGTTATAACGCTTACATGTATGAGTTATAATGTCGACTACGTGTATCATTATTCGTCCTCATCGAAGCCAGATCCAAAATTAATAGTTGCACAACTATTAGTTTTGTGAGATGACATCATAGTGTTCGACTGATGTATACGAATAAAATGACTTCTATAAACAAAATTTTATCAAGTTTGATATCGTAATTAAGGGCATTGAACATGCAACTAGATAAATTGTAGCAAGCAACAACCTTGCTTTAAGGAGTGATGTGCAAGTTTCCCAACTGTCCCACCACCAACACAAACTTCCATCGTATATTCTCACATACATGAAAGTATAATGATAATCTAAAAGGTTAAATTATTATAATCGGGTTTTGTAAATTTCATTGATCGATCGATCTTGATGGAATAACCTCTTTTCCAGGAGAATTCGGATTCTCGAAAATGTGGACCAAATTACAACACTCAATCAGACATACCTATAATATTCCTGATAAAATGGGTCCTATTTTGTTCTACTAATTTTCTTATGCCTTTCCGCAAGTAAATATAGAGAAAAAAATCGGTGAGAAAAATGTTTAACGTAGAAGTTTTTTGTATTTATAAATAATAAACTAATGTTTATAATTTAGGTGATAATGTTCATAATCTGAATGATGAATTTTTTGAGGTCATTTTAAGATAAAATAATAATAATAATTAAAGTTTGTAATAATTACAAGTATATCACCACATCCTAACTGACAATATTCAAATAAAATTCATGGCCCATATTATGAACATTACTATCAAGAATATGAAAATTGACGTGTAATCTAATCTGTTAACGCGAACTATTCGTTTTTATACGTTAAGATCGTTCGCATCAACTTTTCTCGTGAAATATATCCATTAGTTTCCACATATAAATTTTTAAAATTACAGTACAATATTTGCCTTTCAATTGGAAATGAATTAAATGATACTAAGAAATGATTTGGCCGAAAATGTATCTTTCGTAATTAATTTGACTTTATTTTTCTTTGTTATGATTTTGATTTATAAGATGATATAATTCACAACATAAAGTGCAGTGGCATGAACTGAACCGTTACGACGTTACCTGATCACTGTATAAATTATCACTCATTATTCAATCAATTAAATAACTATTTTCCTGATGGGAGGAGGAATATAATCCACAAAATCAAAACCAAACCCCACCTAATTACAATTTAATTCCTAATCCCCTCGTCAAACCCACAATGAAAGGGAAATAGAGAGAGACACCTTTAAAATATATACTCTCTACGTCCCCAAAATGAGTCTCATTTCACTCCGGCACATTTGCCGATGCACGTTTTATATCGTTAATATCTCTAATTACAAGTTGGTAAACATTATAAAATTTTGATATTATTGTAGTGCTTATTGAAACGAATCAAACAAGATCTCACATGACTATATTTTTTCTTATATATTAAAAGATATTTACAAGATTCTCTTGAATAGTGAATAGTGTCCAAAGCAACAATGGAATTATCATTTAGGGACGGAGGGAGTATATAATACGTTGGATTACATACAAATCAATCACTAAACTATGATCAAGTTGTCTTAAAATAATAATAAAGAATCAGATACTTACTGCAACTAATACATCCAAAATCTCCAATTAAAATCTCCAATTAAAATCTCCATGAGAGCATAATACAGAGCTGGTTTTGAAAGTTATTTTTCAAACCATTAAAAAGTCATTCTTAGTTTTATTTTCTTATTGTGGCAAGAATGGCATTACACACTAAAAAAGTTCTTGGATAATATTATATGGGATTTTCTAGCATAATATTAAGAAGAAAAATATAAAAAGTTTTTCACTCATTTTTTACAATTTAAATTAAATAAGTTATTTTTTCAAGAAAAAGGGACATTTTGTTAAATTTGAAATATATCATGTGTGTTTATGCTAACTAGAGATAATAGTGTATTCCATTTAGCTAAATTTCAAGAGAATTTTATTGACTATTTTTTTATAACAATGTAAATTATATATCATAGAAAGATTTCAAAATTACTTTCTACATGTAATAAAATATTTTCTTTCTTACATTAGTTTATAAAGATTGTGCTCCATGTATTTATGGATTACAAATATAAAAGACGTCTCGTAAATAAGATGTTTTTTTATTCATGAATAAATCCACATAATTACATAATCCTTAAAAAATGTACTTACTCATGTATCATATATGGATGAATCAAAGATTATGTGCACGTACAAAATGCATATAGTATAACAAATGTGTTCACTATATTTTACTCATTTTTACTTGAAACAATTGCTACTCCCTCCGTCCCCAAATGTTCTTCCCATTGTAATTTTTGACACTATTCACATTATTAGAGAATCTTCGATATATCGTCCAATATATAAGAAAAAACATAGTAATATGAGATCTTATTTGATTCGTTTCAGCGAGATCTTTAACAATATCAAAATTTTATATTTTTTTATTAACGTATACTCCGTGTTTGAAGATATTAACGTTACAAAACGTATCTCGACAAATGTGTAAGAATGGAATGGGAAGAACATTAAGGGACAGAGGAGGGAGTATTTTTTAGTTGGTGAAAAATTATTGCAACGTACAAAATTTCCGCCTAATCCGAACCGACTTCCCTCGTGTTTGATTAGTCTATATATATATATATATAAATTCATGGGTTTGAGAAAGTAATGGCAATTGGTACTCATTAATGTTTAAACTTAATTTTTTCTCCTTTTTTCTATTTCTCTCTAATGATAATTAAGACTTATTAAATGTCTAATAAAACCATAATTATGTGCTTAATTGGTTAGTATTTCCACCAATTTAATTTATTTATTTTTCGCTCTTCACCTTCAATCCGTATGACGATGAAGAGTAATTCGAACAACATAAACGACTATGTGATTTTGGTACATATATAAGAGATATTCAATTCATTTTATTATAATTTACTAAAAAATACATATATGAAAAAATATATTAAGTATATGAATATAGACAAAAATAAAAAGTGTTTGGCTCGCGCAAAGCGCGGGTAATTGTCAATTATTATGTAACCTCTTGAATTCCTCTTCTAATTTCAACTTTTGATTTTTCGACTTCTCCGAATGGGATTTCGTATTGAATTCTCCCATCAAGTCGTCGTTACTCTTCTGCATATTGTATTTCGTCGTTACTCATGGTTATTGTCAATTTGTAATTGAACCAATCAATTTGCTATTTTTATCACTTCTATTGTTCGTTTATTTTTGTGTTAATGTCTTGATCTGCAGGTTAGATTTAAATTGGCCCGATTTGGATAAAATATGCCATGAAAAAAATTGTAAATATATAGTTAGTCCAATCCAGTTTTGAGACAAAAAAAACGTAATTACCCCGCGCCGGTCCAATTCTAGTTTTGATTAATTGTGGCTTTGTCTTCAATGTGGTGACTCTGACATAAGCACAAAACAACTAAATAAGGGACAAAAAAAAATATAAACTATTAAAAATATATTATATCCGAAATTATATAAATTAAAAAAGTAAAAGAAAAGTTAGGTTCCTTGCCCGAAACGTATCTGGCACTTTGAAAGAGAGAGGGGATAAGCACAAGTTTATTCTCTATTAAACCCCAAAGAAGTTTTATTTACATAAACTACCCTTTAGTTATATTAAATTCACACATTCAACTTACTAAATCAATGTTCATACAATAACATAATGGATGAGCATAAGTGAGGATGGAAGGCTAAATGAGAATCACAAACGATACACCTAATGCACATATTTTCATCGATAAACACAATCTCTAGCATATGCATGTATACTCTTACGTTAACACTATGACAAATGTCTTTAGGAACACAAGTGACTTCTCTTTGAAGTCTTTTTCCTTCTCCAAAGGATTTGACATAACGTTCTCAGTGGATAAAATTGACTCATAAATGATGACATTCAAAGGCTTATTGATGAAACCAATTCTTTATAGACTTTCGATCTTCTTCGACATCTCTTAACACATCTCAACTTTTTCACTACTGAAAATTGTTGAACGCTCGCTCATTGATGACACCCCATGGCCCATTAAGCTGTCACACGTCCGACGAGCCAACAATGTCGCGTCGGATGGATTCGACAAGTTATCGTTTGTCAATTATGCTCCTACTTTTCATTGTTTTTTCAATTTCTTTCTACATTAAACCTTTATTTTAAGTTGATTGTGTTGCCTCTATGAAGGACATTGGTTAATAGAATTAGTTAGTTGGACCAGCCTCATTCGATGACAAATAAAAAGCACTAAGACGAATGCACAAGCATTACAACACATATACATATACCATTGTGGAGTTTAATCCATGCATACAAATGTTCCTTGGTCTTTGCATATGACTTTATCCTTAAATGGAGAGTTTTGTCAAATGTTATAAATAAAGGATGATTTGTGTAATAAACCTAAAAATAAAGGCTACTTTACGCCATCTTCCACATTGTACGACTAATATCATTACACCGCTCCTTCGTCTCTTCCTACGGAGTATAAAGTTTCTCTCACCGCCTCCCACTTGCCAAAAGTTGCCCCCTTTTCTTCTCAAAATCAGGCTCTCTGTTTTTCTTCATCTTCTCCCCTCAAACTCAAACTGGCGATCGATAAGCCCACTCGTATCATGGTACTACTTTCATCAATGGGTTCTCATTTTCTCCTTCTAATTCCTCATTTTCAGTACAGTTTTATGAATCTTTTGTTTGTTTGTGTAAAAACAGAGTCAAGAGGAAGAGGATAACCACTGGCCGCCATGGCTGAAGCCTCTCTTGAAGGAAAGATTCTTCCTGCAATGCCAATTTCATGCTGCTTTTCACAAAAGTGAATGTAATATGTACTGCTTGGATTGTATGGATGGCGCTCTTTGCTCTCTCTGTCTTGCTCATCACAAAGACCACTGTGTTATTCAGGTACTTTACTTTCTACATTGAGTACTGGGATTTGATTTGTGATTTTCTGCCATTTTTTTTCTAAGAAATTCAATGAACCCTAAACCTTTTCTTCTTCTGTAAGCGTTGTGGCATCACATTAAAGTTGTTGACTTTTCTAAGTATGCTCACTCCAAAAAGCTTTATTTTTCATTTTAAAAGTTTCTGATTCAATTATTGGTGTGTTAACAGATTAGACGATCAAGCTACCATGATGTGATAAGAGTGAATGAGATACAGAAAGTATTGGACATTACTGGTGTCCAAACCTACATTATAAACAGTGCTAAGGTTGTTTTTCTGAATGAAAGGCCTCAGCCTAGGCCTGGTAAAGGTGTCACCTACACTTGTGAAGTTTGTGATCGTAGCCTTGTTGATTCTTGCCGCTTCTGCTCTCTTGGATGCAAGGTAAAATGAATAACAAACCCTAAATCAAGTTCAAATTTGGGTGTTTGTTGAATGTTTTGACCCTTTAGTCCTCTTTGACACTTAGTATGAGTCTATGACACACCACATTCTGATTGTCAATTGTGTTATGAATGATCCAGTTTTTAAGTTGGTGAATTGGGTTTTCTTAGTTGGTTTCAGATTTTCTGTATAGTGGTGTGATCTTGATTTGTGGTGTGTTTCTGTGGGGTCAAGTGTGACATTATTTCATCTTTGACCAATTCAAATTCCAAATGCAAAATTGATCTTCTTCTTGGGTTGGCTATATGATCCTAGACTTGACTTTGTCAGTCAACTGAAGATGACTTATTTTTGTGCATTCTAATGAATATGCTATGCTTCTAGATTGCTGGGGTATCAAATGGATCAAAGAAGAAGCCGAAGAGGAAACCGAACTCGATCGAAATAGAATCCGAAGATTCATACAGCAGCAGCATAAGCAGCCATGGAATGCAGCAACAGCTCAAGAACAAAGCTCAGAGCTTTAGCCCTTCGACTCCGCCACCGACAGCTGGCAGTTTCAGGAGTTCTCATAAGAGAAGAAAGGGAATTCCACACAGATCTCCTCTAACTGGATCGAGCTTGGAGTACTAAGAAAATGTGTCAAAATCACAATGTAATGGTATAGTTTTTAATCCTTGGCATATTTTGGTCTTGCTGCTAAGAAGATTACCTTATAGACTCTACTTGTTAGGATGTAATTACCTGCAATGTCACCCATCTCTGTTTCATTTGCTCTTGTGTATAGATCAATAGTGAAGCTATTAACCGCAAAAAAATAAGGGTGGAAGGTTATATAGATGTTTTAGTGGTGTAACAATAATTATGAAGATATGTCGAGTGAAAATATTGTAGTTTGATGCTTTTTAAGTATTTGGGGTTTTTGGGTAGAGAAGTGTATATAAAGTTTGGTGCTTCTTATCTAATGTAATGTTTTGTATTTCAAATAAATTAATAAGAACACTATCATATAGTGATATATGGAATTTCGTTTCATGGTGTTACCTTAAGGTTATTTTTTGGCTTTACCGATGTAATGTAGTTGAAATGACTAAATTTTGTGCGTATGTGACAATAGTGGTGAATTGGTGATACAAAATTATTATGAGATAGATCACGATAAACGCACAAACGTAAACGTATGAATATGCAGACCATTTTTTTTTTCAATGTGTTAATTGTTAAACAATACTAAAAAACCAAATTAGTTTTGTTTGATTTGTACACCAAAATTTTCATTTTTATTACCCTAAACACAATAGGGAATTCAATGTCTATATAATCACTAAAACAATATCGCTATCTCCCTCGACTATGTCACATGATACCCCCGCCAATCAAGCTTCTACTTGTTTTTCGTCATTCCTTTGAACATGATTTTGAGAAAAGATCTTGTGAGGATTGATCCTTAAATAAGGATTGAGGATGATGTAAACAAACGTTATAGTTAATGCACACACACGTTATAACTCATGCACACAGTATTTGGTGATGCACATCATCTGTGACACATGCACACAGTGTGTGCATTAGTTATAACTCGTGTGTGCATGAGTTATAACGTGTGTGTGCATCATCCTCAGTCCTCATCTAAGGATCCATCCTCACTAGAATCAAACCCATGATTTTGTACTATTTACTGTAATTTTTTAATTAAAAAATGATTTAAATTTGAAAAATCATGTAACAAAAATATTATAAAAAGATTGTTTAAGATCTGTAGATTACAAAAGAATTTTTACCTTATTTACTAATTATAAATAAGGGAAAAGATCTCGTAAGGATGAATCTTTAGATAAAGACTAAGGATGATGCACACATACTCTATAATTAATGCACACACACGTTATAACTCATGCACACAGTATTTTTTGATGCACGCAATCTATTACACATGTACACAGTGTGTGCATTAGTTATAACTCGTGTGTGCATGAGTTATAACGTTTGTGTACATCATCCCTAGTCCTCATCTAAGAAATCATCCTCACCGGAACCAAACCCTATAAATAAGAGGAAAAGATTATAAATTTGTCCAATGATAGTATTTAAATCAATTTATATGAATTTATTAAAAATTGAATTATGATTATTTAATCAATCAGATTTTATATAAAAATCTCATTTATATTGATTGTTTATTATATACAAATTTCAAAACTTGTGTAACAATATTATTTCAAAATATCAACTTATTTTTTAATTTAAATTATATAATACAAAATATTTTTTATTGACTAATTATCAAATTATATAAATCTGTACAAGAAATCATTAAGAGTTAATTGTTTGTATACCTTGGGTATAAGGAATCAGTATGAGAATGAAATAAACCTGTTTTTGTGTTTGGTAGCATAGGTATGGGTATAGGGAATGAGTATGAGTCATTCTCATACCAACAAATTACACTAGATCTCATACCAAAATAAAAATCAAGTTATGACTTATTAAGTTTATAATTCACCACTCCCTCTACCAAATACTAAAGGCTAGGAATCACTCAAACATATTCAACTCGATTGCTCTTTCCAACCCGATTCTTACCTCGATACCAAACGAGCCCTAACTACTCCGGTTAATGACTAGAGTAGTTTTTAATACTCCAAAATGCATCCGTTTCCGTATCTCAACCGGAGTTAGGGTATACACAATAGAGATCTTTCAAGTTTCTTAAACTTAAAATAAAAAATAAAGTAAACAAATTGTCAAAAATTGGAATAAGAAACTTGCTTTGATTCTTGTGAAGTGTTAAAAACTAATGTTTTTTCTTTTATTACTAAAATAGTCGATGGTGTGTATATATAATTATTAAGTGATGTAAGCATGACACTTAAAGAAATTTTAGATTGATTTTTCCATTGTGGAAAAAATTAGTGTAAAGTTTCTTGTGCTGATGTGGCGGAAAGAAAAATATAAAATATAGCATAAAAATTTCAAATTGGGTATCTCCATTGTGGATGACCTTAAGGCTACCCACAATGGGGGTTGCATACCTTATTTTAATAATTGGTTGCATAGCAAAAAGTATTTTTTTGCTATGCAACTCATGCTTTGGGTTGCATGATATGCAACTCAAATGAGAGTTGCATCTCACTTTTTTTATTTGGTAGTTAATTTTATAGTATTTTTCAATTTTATGTAATACAAAAATAAAAATAAAAGCCAAAAAATAAGCTATGCAACCCAAATCATGTAACCCCCATTGCTCATAGTCTTAGAGCATCCACAATGGAGAAACCCAATTTGGGTTTCTAAATTTTATTTTTATCTTTCTCTTTTTTTTTCCTATCTTTTTTGGATTTCTTATTAAGAAATGAGTTTCTTAGTAGAGAAACTATAGTAGAAACCAAGGAGAGTTTCTACCATTTTGTTACTTTTATTTTCATTTTTTATTTATTTTTAGGCTTTAAAAAACTCAAAAGATCTGCACTGTGGATGTCCTTAGGCCATCTTCATTCATGAAACTCACTTGAGTTTCATATTTCATATTATATTATATCTCTCTCCTCCACATAATCTATTGAAACTCTTAATCTACAATCATGAAACTTATACCAAATATCATATGATTGTGACATCATTTTATGATGTCATATATAAAGTTTATTTGTAGGTTAAACATATTTAATATGAATATCAATATGGAGATAAAATTATTTTACATATTTTTATCAAAGAATATTTTATAAATTTATTTTAGTTTATAAGCTAATAGAGTTGGAAAATATAACTTAAACACTAAAACTATTACTATTTTACTATTGGTACATATGACATCTCTTTATTGGCCCACAAAAAAGTAGAGTTTCAAATTTGTCAGGTTGAGTTTTAAGCAGTTGAAACCCAAAACAAATTATTACCGAGATGCATTCAAAAAACTTGTCAAGTCATTTCTTTTTCTTTTTTTAAAAATACATATGAAACTCATGTGAAACTCCAAGTTTCATTATTGAAGATGCTCTTAGCCTATATGGTGGGGAATCTAGTGCCTCGAGGGCGTAAAATCTCAAGGGATGCAATACACGTGGCACTTTTATAGTGGACTCGATTAAGTATAATGCAAAAGCAAATAAAGATTCTTCAAATCAACTTCTATCTCAGCTTCAACTTTAAGTTAAACATAAAAGTATAAAAGTGTGAATGTACATTCATTTTATACTGATAAAAAAGGATCGAATATATTTGGATAACTTAGGTTACAAGATCAACGAGTAAATATGTTGATATTGCATGTCTGAGTAAGAATCCACTAAGACTCTTAGAATCAAAGCACCACTACTTAGTATTGTGGGAGTATGATGCGCTGAAACTCTTGGATCGAGTGTATTTAGACAACGAGGGACACTCGGAAATATCCGGAAACACGTCGGAAACGTTTTTTTGAGGGCTTGGACACGGTCAACGTTTCTGTTGACTTAATTAAAAGAAATGACACTCTAAAAATTGAAGTAAACACGTTCCCCACGAAATTTTCTGATTTTTTTTAAAAAGATTAAAATTAAATTGTAAAATCTAAAATCCTAAATCACTTCATTCCATTGGGTCTCCTTCCGCTTCTCTTTTTCCGGTCTTCTTAATTCCCACATCTTCTTTGTGCGTCATCAGCCCTGCCACAACACCTCTGACCGATGAACTCTGTCAACAGCCCCATGACAATAACCAAAATCTTACAAGATAAGAATGATTTGGTTATATTGTTGAACTTGGTTATGTTGTTGAACTTGGTTATGTTGTTTGATATTCTATTTCCCTTAATTTGTGAGTTTTTATATATTGAACTTGATTATGTTACTCATAATTTCATATATTGTTAAGTTATTGTATTTTGCTTTACAAGAAATTTAGTAGCATGTGTTCAATCCTTTTTATACATCTTTTAGAGATATATGTATTCTACTACCTGTTCTCTCTTTAAATTCATATATATGTTATGTTGTCGTTTCCCGCCGTTTCCCTTTTCGTTAAATTTGATATTGTCGTTTTTCAGTGTCCGAAACGTTTTCATGTCGAAAACCTCCTGGAGTATCTAAGTAACATAGGGTAGTACATGCACCATAAAACGTTCATAAAAAATATTTAGAAACATGTATGCAAGATCTTGTCATTTATAATGTGCTCAAGAGATATAAACAAGGTTAATATGATAGGTGGGCTCAACATAAATGCCGTAACTACCAACAATATTTATACATTTGAATGTGATTATTCTAAGAAACAGTCCGATAATCGTAGCAAGTTGGAATCATGCCTACATATGACATGACATCATATGCCTTATTGATACTATCAATACTTTAACATACTGTATGAAAAAATGAGTCACATTATAAGTGTTTGTCAACCTTTGATTGGTGCATTGGTTGAATGTGAGTCACCAGCATTCATAATACAGTATATTTCTATACAATTATTGGTTCTGAGCATAATTAATTATGTAACTAATTCGTTACACCCATTGTAGAAATACGTCATTATTCAATTCGATTAAGAAAAAAATATGTCGTTGTCTGACGTACATGTATTTTTTATCCACTATATACTCGATTGTACCAAAATTTTGGTTCACATAGAAGCAATAGTGTGCACAATGCTCTAAAATTCCATGTCTAGGATTGTCTAGATTTCGTCGAAATTTATGAAAATGACAATATTTTAAAGATATCGAATATTAGTTTTGAGTTAAATCCTTTATATTGAGACTTATAATTCCTCTTTTATCATCAGTTTCCGATTTATAATTTTGAAGCTTCAATGTATTAATTGGAATTTTATTGTTCAAGAAAAACAATGCAATATTGTGAAAAGTCTTAATAGTTACAATGTGTATTTGCAAATGTGTATACATCCAACGTTTGAGATATTACAAAGACAATGCAACAAGAGACTAAAGGACATATGCATTATGTGTGATGCGAACAGTTTCGAAAATGACTTTATTTGAATTATTAGTGTGATCGGATATGTGTTTTAATCAATTGTGACAAGAACACTTCATTATTTTGATTTTCATGATAATAAGACATATAAGAAGAGTTCATCATTTTATGTTGAGCAATGTGAGTTTTTACATATTTTCTTAAGTCAAATCCCTCGTCGGGAAATGATGCGATCATTTACAAAACAGAAATACAAGCCTTCTTTGTTTCATTAGGTGTGTTGAGACCAGATAGGAATTAATTATATTAGAATCAAGAATCAGATTGAAAATGAGAAATAAGTTTTAGTAATACCTTTTAGAAAATATTCATGTGCAAATGATTTTTATTGTACGAATATACGAATGAGAAATTCACCTGTTTATTTCTTCATATTCACATGCTTATTTCTTCATATTCACATGCACATACATACATAAATACACGCACATTCGCATATTAATGCATGTCTTTGACAATATATGAGAAATACATGCACATTGCATATTAATGCATGTCTTTAACAATATATGAGAAATACATGCACATTTTTGCGTGTGCATGTAAAATATTGTGCATTTAAATATAAAAGAGTATTCATATAATCGTATATTCGTTGAATAAGCTCATTCATACCTGATCCAACTCCATACTTTTTAACGTATGTTTGGTAGGATTTATCGGACATTTAGGAAGAGAGTTATGTATGCAAATATATATACCTTAGTGTAGAGGGATTTAAGTTCAAGTGAAACAATCCGTTATAGTAAAACGAAAGTATTGTTTTGAGCCGTTGGATGATTTGTAATTAACGATATAGATTACACGAAGATTAGGTAACTATTTCCATTCTAACACGTAACTTATGGAAATAATTCTGGGATTTGATTCTCTCAAAAATGAAAAATACGGTAATTCTTAATTCTCTCTATATATTTACTGATTCTCTCCAAAATTGAATACGCTTCTGGTAGACCTTCATGGGCTGGCATTGAATCTTCAATTTGTATCTTTGTTCTGCCTCCGATTCCGCCGTTGTGCAAGTCTGCTCTGCCTTCATTCCTTTGTCAAATTGTTGAGACTTTGCTAACGTATCTCCAACTTAGTTCAAGGGTAACACTCTTACTCGAATTATACGGCTACCAGTCTCCCTCTGTTTCCCACGAATCCCTTGTTGGGTTTAGTTTGATGGGTTTTTTAAGTTGATAGTAGGAGTTGTTGGTTTAATTTGATGATTTTTTAGTTGAGGTTTTGTGACCTAATAGTATAAGTGAAGCAATGTCCAATAGAAATAACTACTTGAACAAGACAAAACGACGTTCAATGACCTCATTGTCTTCATCTTTATCCCACCGCCAACCGTATCGTTGATCGGCTCTCCATTGTTAAGAGGTAGATTAATATTCATGGACAATATTTATACACGGATGCTATATACAGCCCCCGGTGCCTTTACCAAACACCGCCTAATCACTCGCGTTCTGCGAGGTACGTGACACTCGCGTAACGCGAGATTAACAAAAAATTAGGTTAATTTTTAAAATGCTAATCTCGCGTAACGCGAGTGTCACGTACCTCGCAGAACGCGAGTGCACGTCACCTCGAAGAACGCGAGCATTACATATCAGATAGACGTTGTTGTGCATCATTAATACATGTCTTGTCCCCACCTAACTATAATAACTACCTCTTTATTTTAAGTAATCCGTAACACCTATTAACACTACCCTAACACCTCTTTTTATCATCTTTCACCTCTTTCTCCTTCCATTAAAACTCATTTTCAAAACCTTTAAACTTCAAAACACTCTAAAAACACCTAAAATAATGGAAGATGAAGAGGAATTCAATAAATGAGGGAATGGAGATGGCGGTTCATCAAGTTACCATGCAAATGAGGTAATGTTCTTACTTAATTTTTGAATTTTAATTTGTTTTGCACCATTAAGAGCTAAAATGAAGTTATTATGTTGTATTTCATGTTAAATGTAGTAGTAGTAAGTGTTGAAGAGATCACTTTTGCATATAATGTCCAAAACTTAGATTTGTTCATGTTTTTAGGGTTTTTAATGTAGAAAATTTAGATTTGTTCATGTTTATGTTAAATGAGCCCGTTTCACTGTGTTTCAACGTTAGCAAGTGCCCGCGTTCTGCGAGAGGAAGCACCTCGCGTGACGCGAGATATCCCTACCTCGCAGAACGCGAGAACATGCACATTACAGAGTATTAACTCTTTATTGTGTATAGGTGAATTTTTCTTTGTTCGCTGGATTGAATGCAATCCAGTTGAATGACTACACCTACCCCTCCCGGAATACAAGGCCATGTTCGCCACCGTCATTTGATTTAGGGATTGACGACTTTGGTGATTATCATCAACCATCTACATATGAATTGTCCGTGCCATCTACTTATCAATTGCCTATGCCATCTACATATGAATTTGCACGTGCCATTACCTCTTGTGTTTACTCCTTGGTGGCGAAACGCGGAATATGATGCTCATTGTTTGCACGATCTTGTGGCACATCGATGTGCCGCCTATAGTTTAACGTAGTTGTAGTTATGTTTTATTCGCTGAATTTGAAATGTAATGTTGAACTGGAGATGGTTTTTTAAATTCTGAAACAGGAACTTCAATGCAATATCTCGCGTTCTGCGAGGTGTGTGTCCCTCGCGTTCTGCGAGAACATGCAAGCAACAAACAGAATTGTAAACCATATGAATTATCCCTTAACTGTAAACCAACTGAATTATCCAACAACTAATCCAAGCAACAAAGCAATCCAAAAACATAAACAATCCAAAACACAATTAAAAATTATCCATCAACTTAAGGAAATTCAAACAATGGCTACTCTTCTTGTTCTGGTCGGAAGGGAGCGAGATTTGCCATACATAGTAACATTTGAGCGTGATATGAAGAAAAATCCTCTGCAGTGGCAAACCGATACCGATCCATGTCATTGTACACCCGGCCAATCACCTATACGCATGTAAACATTCATTCTATATTAATATTAGAGACAAACAAAGACTAGAAACGCAAGATAAACCAAAACAAATAATATTACTTGTTTCTCAGTAATCATCCCAGGGATTGCAGGACAGATATACCTATGGGTCCTCCTGATGTACCAATCCATGTAATCATGGGAGCATTCATGTGGTACATACGCAACTGGCCCCATTTCATCAAGAGAGATGGAGTGCACAGATCTTGCCTTCCAAAGCCATTGGTTGGTATCATAAAAAACATTGTAACACCTAATGTTGGCCAACCTATGAGCTTTGAGCGGTTCGATGACTGGCCTTGGAATACGCTGCAGTCGCCCAAATTGCCTCGGACACCGATCCGACATGTGTGGTTCGGTGACGTCACAGCATGATAGCACCCCGTGAAATAGAGCGGGAGCGAGCTGAGGATTAGAGAAGTCTTGGAATCCATACGGGTTCCAACATATCTAAAAACAGACAGAAATAGCATAAGATTAGAGAAACAACTAACAAACAGATCATTGAATTTGCACCATAATGTGCATTTTATCGCGTTCTGCGAGTGTGTGCATCCTCGCGTTCTGCGAGTAACACATACCTCGCGTTCTGCGAGAAAATGCAGAAGCTGTTTTTCTGCAGAAAATGCAGACGCTGTTGAAAATGCAGAAAATGCAGAAACTTAACACAACCTAATGCACACACTTAAAAAATGAATTAGATAATTACCATCTCCGGTATAATAATATCGAGCGCGCCTCTATAGTCCCTTCCGACTTGCCCCTTCTTCAACTTTAAATTCTTAGGCATCCAACGGTAAACCCATGGTTGTGCTTCCGTCCACCGAGGACGTTCAGTAGGTCGAAACTATGAGAAGTAGTTGTATATCAATGCCTATGAAATATAATTTACGTTAAATATGAAAATATAAATAAGTAGGTAAATTAAACGCTTAGAAAGTAAAATATCTGCAACAAGGTGTAACAAAAAGACATCTGGGCACAGCCCTGGCGTGTGCATATCCCCAGCTGCCTATACAGATGTGCCAAAGCAGCTGAACCCCACGACATTTTTGCAGCCTTGGCATAGGATTCCACATAAGGCCCATTTCTAAGCCGAATCAAGTTCTGTGACTTGTCGGGAAATAAGATCGAGGCAACAGTATACAACACCCAACCTAAACCCTTTCGTTCTTCAGAAAGGGTTTCACAATGACTTCTAAAAAAATCGGCTTTCACCCTCCCAGAATCTAACGTTAGAGGATCTATTCCAAAAATTTCCGCCCCCTTCCTAGCATAGAATTTTAAAACCTCGTGATGACTAAACTTGGCACCCAGTTTTTTACTTGTTGTCATAGCTTTCCCTTCTATAGCAAGGCCTAATATCTTATACACATCAAGAAGGCCAATAGTAATCTCACCACAAGGGAGGTGGAATGAATTTGTCTCGGGTTGCCATCTTTCGATGAACGCTTCAATCAACGGGAAGTCGATTTCATCGTACATCATTCTAGGGAGATCTGACAGTCCAACTGCACCGGGAATCTCTGACCAATAATTGTTGTCTAATGGCCATTCACTGCTTTGCTTTGTCCTTTGTTGTGCCTTCATCGAACCTTTTATCTGCAGTAAAATATATAAATTATACTCTGTAGAAACATTAATTACCAAAAATACAGATTCTGCAGAAATGGAAGAAAATGCAGAGAATGTGCATTTTCTCGCGTTCTGCTAGTGTGTCACCCTCGCGTTCTGCGATAAAATACACATTATTAGGTATTCTCTGCAGAAAAATGTGCATTTTCTGCAGAGAATACCAAATTCGGAAAATATGCATTCGGTATTAAACTTCAGAAATCCCTTAAATAAATGACTTACCACCCCTTTTTGGATGTGGTACGCAACATGTGCTTCAAATCCCTTAAGCAACTCGGGATCTTCTGGACCTCCAGGTACGCCATGACTGAGCTCAGGATCATATTTTGGCTCATTCTTCTTGGACTTCCTCTTTCTCTTTGGTTTCTCGACCACTTCTTCTTCTTCTTCTTCTTCTTCATCATCATCACCTTCTTCTTCATGTGCTTCCTCTTCTTCATCCCCAACAACTTCACCCTCGTTTTCTGCTTCCATCGGTTCTGGTTGTTGATTGTAAGAAGAGAACCAAGGTTGTCGACTTCCCTCAGCATGTCCACTTCCCTCATCATGTCCACCGCCCCAACTTTGTCTAGCAAACCCCTGTTCACCGCCCCAACTTTATCCAGCCCACCCTTTGTCCGACTTCCACTAGTGCATCCCGTGGAAAAAGATGGTCCCAGCAACCCGGTTGTCCAATTGAATAACTATCTTGGGAAACAAGGTCCCAACCAACTGGGTATGAGTTCCAACTAGTACACGGTTGTCCAATTGAATAACTGCCTTGGGACCAATTGTGGGGGCGTTCATCAACGTCGGGGAGTCCCTCGGGGAAGAGCTCCACACGTGCAGTCTTCTTTGCTTTCCCCTTCCCTTTTGGTTTTTCAACCGGGGGTTCTTCCCTCACAACGTCTCGGTTTCTCCGACGAGTTGAACGACCAGGACGATACATTACCTAAAACAATACAAAATAAAATCAGTTTATAAACGCATAAAGACAAAAACACAGAAAACAAATTGTGCAGAATACACATGTTCTGCAAAAGGAGAAATTGCCAGCGAGGTCATGACCCTCGCGTTCTGCGAGGAGTGACGTCACGCGCGACGCGTGATTTAACACTTTCTTCTCCGATGATCTTATACGCCCCGACGACATTTCCGGTGACATTTTCCGGCGAAAAATTGAATATTTTAACTAAAAAACCTATCAATTTAAGTAAATTACCAAATAAACACCAAAACCCTAAATAAAATGTAAACCCTAATAAAAATCTCTAACCCTAATGAATTTCAACCTATTCAACATAAAAAAAACATCCACTAATCAACCATAATTCAAAATCATCATCTTTCATCCATTCTAAACAACCTAATACTATATAAAACCATTTCTAAATCAACATTCAATATCAAAACATCATATAATATGAAATTTCCTATACTAACAACATATATTCATCTAGAATCAACATTATAAAGCATAAGGGAAGAAGAAACATACCTTAATTGAAGATTTGTGTTGAAATGAGGAAGATGAAGTTCGTTTTTGAGAGGGGGAGTAAAAAAAGCGGCGGTGAATGTAAAAAATGAGCAGAAGTAGGGTTTTTTCCCCTTTTATAGGGAATAAACCCTTGCGTTCTGCGAGAAACACGTCCCTCGCGTTCTGCGAGGTGACGCTCCCTCGCTTTACGCGAGGGACCGGGCGTTATTTAGTAAAACGCCCGGGCTGTATTTAGTAAGAGTCTATTTATATATATTCACAATATTAGAGGTGATATTCACAATATTAGGTTGATATATTCATGTAATTCGGTGTGGTGTTTTGGTAATTGGTTGACGATATTGATATAGGCCTCGTTCGACACCAGATCTATTATTACTTATAATATATTATAATAGTTTAACATTTGTAATCCATGTTCGGCATGTCATTTGTAAAACCCATTTTCTCCGTATAATTTATATAGTTGTCTATGCTTTCTAGACTATTATTTTCTCACTCAAAATAATCCATTTTCATAAATAAGCTCATTATAGTATCTTATTTGTTACTGCCGAACGTAGCCATAAGTGAATTGTGATATAAATGTAACTGGAGTGTGATATTCATGTAGACAAGTGTGATATTTATGTAACTGAGTGTGTCTTATTTTGATGGATATTATTCATATAACTCGATGTGATATTCATGACACCCAATATATGGGATATTCATGGGGAGTAATACTATCTAATCAAGTGGCGATATTCATCTTTTTCACTACTAATATATTGAGATATTCATGTTCTTATGTGGTGATATTCACAAAATATTAAATAAAAATCACATAAACAAAAAGATATTCATGTCACCGTAAGGTCATATTCAAGTTTTTACCTCCTATGAACATGAAAAAATATTTTGATGGCGAAAAGCAATATTCATATTTAATAAGAGGATATTCACCTCGTCATAAACATGAAAAAATAATCTGAGGATGAAATGCAATATTCATGTTTGATGAGAGGATATTCACCTCTAAAATGATTCGAAATAAATAATTAGATGAGCACGAAAAAGGCTAAAAATAATGACAACTAGAAATTAAATTAAAAATAAATAAAAAAATTAATTTCCAAATTTGTTAAATCTCTATTTTTTATGATTTGGAAATAATCCCTTAATTTTAGGAAAAAGATTTGCATAAATCTCCCTTTGAATTTTTATGAGAGCTTTAAATCTAGCCATTCATTTCTTTCAATCTAACGCTCTTTATTGATACTATCGTTTCACCATAAAACTTGTGTTTACCTGAACCTTCCTCAGCATGAGGAAGGTACGTGAATGTGTACCAATTTCTCGAATGATCGGGGAGATTAGTTTAAGGGATGGGCGTATTGGGCTTAAAATCAACATCCACATAGATACAGGGCCACTAGAATGATATAGGAAAAAGTAAATGGGCTAACCAACGACAAGAGTATAATCGAGCCCAATTATTGATGGGCCATAAGCTTTTTTCACGTGTAATCCCCCATCTTCTCCATTCCCGCCTTCTTCATCTTCCAAAACGGGATCTCCTATGAATAACTGCTCTGTGTATTATTTTCCTCTTTTCCGAGACAGCCTCTTCAAGTTCAACTTCTCAATCTAAACATCATTTCAATCACTTCTTCTCCTCCATCTAATTAATTACTCCCTTTTAACTCTTCAAATCCCCTCCCTTTCAAAACCAAAAAAACTCTTCATATCCTCTGCTTCCTTATTTATAACTGGCAACTCTACTCTTCTGCATATCCACTTCCAAACACCCAAAAAAACTCTCTCGTTTAACTCGTCTTCTCCAATGGCTTCCACTTCCATAGTACTAGTCATTCACGATGCAACTCCAATCCAGTCCCTAGCTGCACAACCCTTGTTTGTGTATGAGAAAATTGAGCAGAGGAAGAGAGGAGAGGAAGAGAGCTTGTGTATTACTCAACTAACTCAATCAGTTTACAACAGAATACATGAAGACTTTATATAATGCCTTGATATGAACTTGACATATTTACAAATATATCCTTCATTATGAAACTATATCCAATATACTAACACCCCCCCTCAAATTGGAGGTGCTGGTAGCAATGACAATTTGGATAGTTGTGACATATGTGAAGGACCAGACAAAGGCTTTGTCAAAATGTCAGCTAGTTGTTCTGTTGTAGGAACATGTTGTAGTGTGATCAGCCCTTGAGCAAGTCTTGAGCGGACATAATGGCAGTCTATTTCAATGTGCTTTGTGAGCTCGTGGAAGACTGGATTGCGAGCTATATGAATAGCAGCTTGACTGTCACAATTGATAGGGATAGGCACAAGATGAGGAACTGTCAAATCTATAAGCAATCTAGTCAACCAGGCTAGCTCAGCTGATAGTCTTCTTAAGGATCTATACTCAGCCTCAGCAGAAGATAAGGACATTGTAGTCTGCTTCTTAGATTTCCATGATATTGGCGAACCACCAAGAAAAATAATATAACCACTTACAAATCTTCTAGTGCAAATGCAAGAGGCCCAGTCAGAATCACAATATCCTTGGAGCTTGAAGTCTGGTGAATTGTTAAGAAGAAGTCCAGAGTTTAATGTGCCTTTGAGGAAGAGCAAAGTGTGCATAGCAGCTTTGTAATGCTGTGGTGTTGGACTGTGCATATATTGACTAAAATGTTGGACATCAAAAGTGATGTCTGGTCTGGATTGTGTGATGAAATTCAGCTTGCCCACTAGCCTTCTATAAGGTGTTGCATCCATCATGAACTCATTAGGTACAGAAGCAAGCTTGATGCTGGGATCAAGAGGACTCTTGGTTGGAGGCAAATTATGCTGATCAAAATCCTTTAACATGTCAAGGATAAACTTTCTTTGAGACATTAGAATTCCTTTAGGAGAATAGAGAAATTCTATGCCCAAAAAATAGCCGAGTTTCCCAAGATCCTTGATTTTGAATGTGTCATCCAAGAATGATTTGATGGCTTCCATTCCATGTGTGTCATTTCCAGTAAGCAGTATGTCATCCACATACACTGCTAGAAAGACCACTGAAGAAGTATCTTTTCTTTTGTAGAATAATGAGTGATCATTTGGAGACTGAATGAATCCCTGAGAAAGTAATACTGATGACAATTTTGAGTGCCATTGCCTACTTGCTTGCTTTAGACCATAGAGTGACTTATTTAACAGACAAGCTTTTCCTGGTATGGAAGTTAGGCCAAGGGGAATCTTCATATATACCTCCTCTTGGAGATCACCATGCAAAAATGCATTGTTGACATCCAGCTGACTAATGATCCAATGCTTCTTGACTGCCACAACAATGAGACTTCTAATTGTAGTCATTTTGACTACTGGTGAAAAAGTCTCTGTATAATCAATGCCTTCCTTTTGTGTACAACCTTTGATCACTAGCCTTGCTTTGTGCCTTTCCAGTGTGCCATCTGCTTTGTACTTCAGTTTGTACACCCACTTTGAACTAATTGGTTTCTTGTTGGCTGGAAGATCCACTACATCCCATGTGTGATTAGCATCCAAAGCAGATAGTTCTTTTCTCATTGCCTCTTGCCATTCTGGATAGCTATTAACAACCTGGAAAGAAGTTGGTTCAAATAAAGATGTCACATTAGCAATTAAATGTTGACTCTCAGGAAGAATTTCATTGAATGTCATTAGCTGAGAATATGATTTAGTTATGACAGAATGACACTGAGCATTAGAGCATATGTAATCTTGCAGATAAGAAGGAGGATTAGAAGGTCTAGAAGATCTTCTGAGAATAGGAGAAGACTCTTCCAAATGATCATTTGGTTGTGGCCCTGAAGAATCTGAGTGAACCAAATCTGGTATGATTTCTGGAGCAAGACACTCTTCATCACATACAATGTTATTAGAAAGATCAAGAGTAGGAAAAATAGAATCCTGAGTAGGACTACCAGATGAAAAAGGCATAATGTTTTCATAGAAAACAACATCTCTGGTGAAAATAATATCTTTGGTTTCCAGATTTAACAACTTATATGCGTTTTTGTTAGAGGGATATCCAAGCATAATACATCTCACTGCCCTGGGCATAAATTTGTGTCTGCCAACCTGAGTTGTTGTGGCAAAAGCTAAACATCCAAAATTCCTTAAATGATCAAGTCTTGGAACTTTGGAGAAAAGAACTTCATATGGAGATTTTCCCTGTAAGACTGGAGAAGGATATCTGTTAATAAGATAAGCAGCAACAAGAATTGAATCACCCCAGTAGTCAATAGGTAATGAAGCTTGGAACATAAGTGCTCTTGCAACTTCTAATAAATGCCTGTGTTTTCTTTCTGCAACTCCATTTTGCTAAAGGAGAATAAGCACAAGAAGTCTGATGCTGTATACCTTTCTCTAGAAAAAAAAATCAGAATTGACTTTGCTACTCCCAAGCTCATAAGCATTATCAGATCTCACAACTTTGACAGTGGCACCAAATTGAGTATGTACTAAAGTAATAAAAGACTTTAGAACTGAAAAAACAGAAACTTTATCTCTTAACAAATGAATCCAAGTGATCCTTGAAAAATCATAAACAATTGTTAAGAAATACTTGTATCCATCATGAGTACAATGTTTAAAAGGACCCCAGATATCTATATGTATCATCTCAAAACAAGAAAGAGTTGTAATTGTGCTTTTGGTAAAAGGAAGTCTATGTTGCCTAGCTTGTGCACAAATATTACATGGAGGAATTTCATCCTTATTGAAAGATACATCACATATCAATTTCATTTTGTAATATGGTAAATGACCTAGTCTCTGGTGCAACATTTGAAACTCAGAGAGGTTCTTAGAAGCAAGCATAGCATGAGATATTTCTTGGGGTTGAAAGTCATCCAATTGATGTAGGAGATACAATCCATTGGTCTCTTTACCAAGGACTAGAGGCCTGCTCATTTTGAGGCCCTGCAAAGCACAATACTCATAAGTGAACACTGCTTGACATCTGAACTGTTTAACTAACTTTTGTATAGACAACAAGTTATGTTTGAACACAGGAATGTATAGAACACCATCTATAGTTATGTCTGTAGTAATCTGAACCCTCCCAATAATAGAAACTGCTATAGACTGACCATTAGGAAGACTGACAGTGATAGGACAAGAGATAGTTCTATGATCTAGAAAATAACTCATGTCACTACACATATGATCTGAGGCTCCAGAATCTATAATCCACATTCTATTATGCAAAGATTTCCCAAAACCAGCAAAGGAGTAAGAATTTATACCAGCAGAAGCACTGAGTGATTGGCAAGCATTGGCAGAAGTGGATGCACCAGACAACTGAAGTAAAGATCTTAAGTGGGCAAACTCTGAAGTAGTAAAGCCAACAATGCCAGAAGAAGGAACTTGATCGATTGAAACTTCATTGGATGAACTGGTTCTATTAGTATTTGATGAAGGGACTCTATCTTTGTTAGGATAGCCGACAATTTTGTAGCATTTGTCAACTAAATGTCCTGGTTTCTTGCAATGTGAGCACATCTTGGGGTTCTTGCTTCTATAGTTGGATTTCTGAACATTGAATGCATTAACATCTGGCGCCATAGTTTGCATAGGCTTGATATCCCTCTGTTGCTCTTCTTGGATCAACATAGAGTAGGCTTGATCAACATCAGGACAAGGTGTCTTGAGAAGGATGCTACCCCTGACATTATCATATGACTCATGTAACCCCATCAAAAATTGATAGAGGTGTTGTTCCTCCTCATAAGCCCTTAAAGCAGGTGCAGACGTGCAAGAACAAGAAGGAATGCTCCTTATTGAGTCAAGTTCTTCCCAGAGCTTGGTAATCCTGGTGAAATATGTGGTAATGTCGTCATTACCTTGAGATGAAGAATTCAATTCCTTCTGAATTGTAAACTTCTGAATTCCATTAGTACGACCATAGCGCGAAATCAATTGATTCCAGATAGTCGAAGCAGTAGAGCTGAAGATGACACTATCAGCAATGTTCTTCTCTAGCGAAGAAATTACCCAAGAAATGACTAGATTGTTGCATCGATCCCACAATGCAAGACGATTTGGATCAATGACAGAAGATCTTGGAAATGAGTCGTCCACGAAGGCGATCTTGTTCTTCACACTGAGTGCGACCAAGACTGCCCGCTTCCATGAAAGAAAACCTTTGCCACCGAATTCCTGTGTGACGAGACACATTCCAGGACTGTCGGAATGGTGAATCTGCAACGGATCACCTAGATCAAAAACTGAAGGATCCGGCATTGTTGCAGTAACCTAGATTTGGGGAAAAATATGAGGAAATGAATTCAATCGATCAAGACTGTGATCGATCGAGAAACAGAAGATGAAATCAATCAATAGAAGATTGAATTCATGTGCACGGAAACGAAAGATCGATTGCCAAGGCAACTGATACCATGTTTGTGTATGAGAAAATTGAGCAGAGGAAGAGAGGAGAGGAAGAGAGCTTGTGTATTACTCAACTAACTCAATCAGTTTACAACAGAATACATGTAGGCTTTATATAATGCCTTGAAATGAACTTGACATATTTACAAATATATCCTTCATTATGAAACTATATCCAATATACTAACAGCCCCTGCTCTGTTCTTTCAACGAGCGTATCCGTCCACTCCTCGACGCCGTCGACCGTCTCCGATCACTCAAAGTCACAAAAGAAGGTATCCAACTCCCCACGATCGTCGTCGGCGGCGACCAGTCCTCCGACAAAAGCTCCGTCCTCGAGTCCCTCACTGCAATCAGTCTCCCACGTGGCCAAGGAATCTGCACCAGAGTCCCTCTTATTCTCAGCCTACAAGTTGGCTCACCTGCCTCCCTTACGCTGGAATACTCCGGCAAGTCTGTCGTCACCGATGAATCCTCTGTTGCGTCTGCCATTGAAGACGCCACGCGCGAGCTCGCAAGAAACTCAAAGGGAATCTCCAACACGCCATTAACGCTGATTGTCAAAAAGCCCGGAGTTCCTGATCTCACCATGGTTGATCTCCCTGGAATAACCCGCGTCGCTGTGCATGGCCAGCCGGAGAACATCTACGAGCAGGTTACAAACATAATAATGCAGTATATTAAGCCGGAAGAGAGCATCATCTTAAAGGTGACCTCTGCATCCGTGGATTTCTCCACGTCGGAGTCGATTCAGATGTTTCAAATGGTGGATAAAACAGGGGAAAGGACGCTTGTTGTCGTCACGAAATCTGACAGGTCGCCCGAGGGGCTTCTGGAGAAGGTGACCGCCGATGACGTCAATATCGGACTTGGGTATGTCTGTGTCCGGAACAGGATCGGCGACGAGTCTTTTTCGGAGGCACGTGCGGTGGAATCCAAGCTCTTTGACACTCATCCTCTTCTTTCCAAAATCGACAGATCCATCGTCGGAATCCCGAACTTGGCGCGCAAATTGGTTCAAATTCAGGCATCCATCATCGCCAAGTGTTTACCCAACATAATTAGTCAGATAAACGACAAGCTGAACGCCAATTTGACTGATCTAAACCAGATGCCGAGACACTTCACTTCAATCGCCGACGCCATGACTGCATTCATGAGGATCCTAGGCTCTGCAAAGGACTCTCTGAAGAAGATCTTGATCAAGGGCGAGTTCGACGAGTTTCCAGACGAAGCGAAAATGCATTGCACCGCTCGACTCGCCGAGTTGATGGATGGATACTCCAACAAGCTACAACAAAGCTCCGACAGCTCTGCAATCGAAGGTCTGTTTCTTTCCGAAGAAGTCATGGTGCTCGAAGATTCAAAGGGGATATGGCTGCCGAATTTCCTCCCTCGAAGCGTCTTCCTCGCGTTCTTGCACCGAAAAGTGAGAGGCATAAACCCGACTCCGGCTGTGTTCGTCGACGAGGTGTGGGACTATCTAGAGGAAGTCGTATCGCGCGTTATGATGCAGCATTGCGCGAACTACCCTCAGCTGCATTCCCTGATGAGGCGGGCAACCGAGAGCCTGATTCTAAAGATGAAGAAAGAAGGGATGGAGAGGATGAAGGAGATGCTGGAGAAGGAGAAGATAGCCGACTACACGTGTAACCCCGAGTACATGTCGACATGGAACGAGCTGATGAAGCACCATCAAGAGTTCATGGCGATAGTGGAAGGGACAGCCGAGGGCTCGGTGTTGAAGATTGACGGGTTTTGGGAGGTGGACGTGGCGCATATGAGGGCACACAAGGGTGTGGCGCAACAGGCTTATGATATGAAGATGAGGGTGACTGCTTATTGGAAGGTGGTGTTGAGGAGGATTGTCGATTCCATGGCGCTGCATTTGCTATTTAGCATGCAGAATTTGGTGAACAAAGAGGTCGAGGCGACAGTGGTGGAGGAGCTGATGAGGCCGGGTGGTGGCGGGATTGAGAAGATGTTGGAGGAGGCGCCTTCGGTGGCGGTTAAGAGGGAAAAGCTTACTAGGAGTGTTGAGTTGCTTAAGGAGTCCAAGTATGTTCTTGCTCAGATTATGGACTTTGTTGATTGAGGTGTTGGTTGTTTCTTGGATTACAGTAAGTTTTTGGGTCTTGTTTTGTTTTTTTTGGGTGAAAGGAGAGGCGAGACTCTCCAAACAAACAAAAACGAAAAACGAAAAAACGATTACACGGGAACAAGACGGGGAGTACTACAACCCCTAGAGTCAGCATCTAACAACAAAAGGACCCCCACAGGCGGGTCATACAGGAAATGAAAACCAAGCGAGAAAGAAAAAGCAAGTGAAGCAAGACCATCAACAACGACATTAACTTCACGACAGACATGACGAAACTGAACATCCCAGTCTCTACGAAGGAAGCCTTATGCCAAAGAGACGAGACTGAAAAGGGGGTGGCAACGATCCACAGGTTTACCTAGCAACTGAACCGATGGAATGTTCAAGTTGTTAGGTGTGGTTAAGTTGATTTTATGGGCGTTGGGTAGGAACGTTGAAAATCTAGTAAGTTATGCATGTGTTGTTTGCGGTTAAGTCGAACTCTTATGATGTACGGAGTATGATGGTATTAGAGAACTTTAATAACTATGGAGTATGGAGTACTAATTTGGGCCTTAATCATGTTTAGATATCTTATTGGGCTTCATGAGACTATTTGGAGTAAGCTCTTTACCGAAACAAAACTTGCATCAATATCGGTCCAAAGATCAAAGATGAATGGCGATTCAACCGGGCAGCACCTTTTTTACACCGGGCACCCCCCTCGTTCGGAATGGGGTTCCGAACGAGTTTTATAATTTTTTTTTTAATACTCTAGTTCGGAACACCGTTCCGAACGAACCGATTTTGTGAACCCGATTTATGAAACCGGGTTAAAATAATACAAAAAAAATATCCGTTTTTATTTTAAATATTTTTAATGACGTCATTATTTTGTTTTAATTTTTTTTAAATTTATATCGGATATCCGTTTCTCGTTCGTAATGGTATTCCGAACGAGAAACGAATATTTTTAAAAATATCCGCGCCAGCTAGCCGTTGGGCCCCAACGGCTAGCTGGTGCAAAATTGCCTATATATATGGGTTCGGAATGCCATTCCGAACCACACTCGAATTCGCTCTCTTCTCGATCTTACAAAAAAACGCTCCCTTCTAAATCTTTCAAAAAACGCTCTCTTTCATCTCGATTATGGCTGGAACTCCTCCTAATCCTTTGTTTTCTGATCCGACGGCTGCAGATGAAGAAGTTTACGTAGGAAACGATTGGTGGTCGGGTTATGGTGTTCCGAATGCAAGTTACGCTGGTTCTTCTGGTAGTGTTTTTTTCAACATGGACGGAGCAACTAGTAGTAGTTACAACCTCCCCACCCCCACTTTGAGTGATCTCCAAAGGCATCAACAACACACGTTCTGGGATCCAACTGTTATAGGAGGAGCAACACCTCAAGAAGAGTCGGAGCAAGAGCAGGAGGATGTCCGAGCACCACGTCGGAGACGGAACACTGAGTCGGTTAGTATTTCTAAAAACCTGAAATACGCTTAATTTTGTAGAAATAGTGGAAAATGCTCAATAGTATTTCAAATGCATGCTAAAATTACACGGTTCTTATATACAGCCCGATGCTTTATTCAAACAACGTCGGGTCACTCGCGTTCTGCGAGGACACGTACACTCGCGTTACGCGATATTAGCAAAAAATTAGGTTAATTTCATGCATGCTAATCTCGCGTTCCGCGAGTGTACGTGTCCTCGCAGAACGCGAGTGACCCGGCGCTCGCAGAACGCGAGATTAGCATGTCAGATGGACGTTGTTGTGCGCCATTACTACATGTCTTGTCCCCACCTAACTATAATAACTACCCACTTATTTTAAGTAATCCGTAACACCTATTAACTCTACCCTAACACCTCTTTTTATCATCTCTCACCTCTTTCACCCTCCATTAAAACCCATTTTCAAAACCTTCAAACTTCAAAACACTCTGAAAACACCTAAAATAATGGAAGATGAAGAGGAATTCAACAAAGGAGGGAATGAAGATGGTGGTTCATCAAGTTACCATGCAAATGAGGTAATGTTCTTACTTAATTTTTGAATTTTAATTTGTTTTGCACCATTAAGAGCTAAAATGAAGTTATTATGTTGTATTTCATGTTAAATGTAGTAGTAGTAAGTGTTGAAGAGATGACTTTTGCATATAATGTCCAAAACTTAGATTTGTTCATGTTTTTAGCGTTTTTAGGGTTTTTAATGTAGAAACTCAACAATTTCTCATGTTATGTTAAATTATCCCGTTGAATGACTAGTTTCAAGAAATAGCAACTTCCCGCGTTCTGCGAGAGGAAGCCACTCGCGTCACGCGAGATGTGCCTCCCTCGCAGAACGCGAGAAGTTGCACATTACAGAGTATTAACAGAAGCATTGTGTATAGGTGAATTTTTCTCTGTTCACTGGATTGAATGCAATCCAGTTGAATGACTACAACTACCCCTCCCGGAATACAAGGCCATGTTCGCCACCGTCATTTGATTTAGGATTGACGACTTTGGTGATTATCATCAACCATCTACATATGAACAGTGCCATCTACTTATCAATTTCCTATGCCATCTACATATGAATTGCCCGTGCCATCTACTTATGAGTTGCCCGTGCCATCTACTTATGAATTGCCATGTACATATGAGGTGCCATCAAGCTATGATGCGTTTGATTCACAATTTTCTAACCCACCTACAAACGTAGGAGAGGAGATGTGTTTTCTTCCCTCTTTACGCACTGCACCAAAGTTTGATAGTCCCGTATGTGAGGAAGAGGTTGTTTCTAGGGATTATTCGGAATATTTCACTACGGAGCAAGTGTTTGCCTCTAAGGAGATTGGTCATTTGTGGGCTTTGAATGTTGCAAAGCAACACAAGTTTATGATCTCTATTGGAAGGAGTGTACCATCTAAACCGGGGCAAAGTGGTAAGATTCAAATCATTTGTGAGAAAGGGGGAAGCCATAGGCCTAAAGGTGTCGGTGTTAGATCAAACACAAAGAGCAAGAAAATGGGGTGTAAATTTCAGTTGAAGCTCATGGAGAACCGGGTTGAAGAGAATTGGAGATTTGTGGTTGTTTGTGGTTTGCACAACCATCCTATTGGAGATAGTTTGGTCGGGAATGCATTTGCCGGGAGGCCAACCCCGGATCAAAAGAAAAAGGTTCGTGAGATGGTACTTTCACATTGTTCTCCAAATCAGATTTACACTGAGATAAACAAGGATCCCGGAAGTTGCACAAAGAAGAACCAAGTGTACAATTTGGTAAGACATATAAGGGAAGAGGAAATGGAAGGTAGAACCGTGGTTCAAGAATTCTTTCACCAATGCAAAGAGAGCAACTACTTCATGGAGTATAGGCCAAGTGCAACGAATCCTTCGATAATAGGCGACTTGTTCTTTGCTAGCCCCGAATCAATGAAACTCTTAAAGGCGTTTCCATATGTCCTTTTGATGGACTTGACTTATAGCACGAACATGTAAGTATTTATCATTCTGTTTTTATGTTGTATTTATCTTATTGTATTTTGGTTTAAGGTACAATGTTCCCTTCCTGGAGATAGTCGGTTTGACTTCTACATGGAAGAATTTTGTTGTGTGCGGGGTATGGTTGAGGCTGAGAGCGAGGATAGTTATTTCTGGGCGTTGCAGCAGCTGCAGACGATGTATTTGAGAATAGGAGCATCGCCTACTTGCTTCGTCACTGACCGTGAGATGGCTCTTATGAATGCAACAGACAAGTTATGGCCAAATGCAAAGTTTCTCTTATGTAGACGACATGTAAGGAAGAACATAGAGGCGAGAGCCAAGATAGCTATAGGCACACAAGCATTGGGGGTTCATATTTCAAATGATTATTATAACGTGTTCGAACAAACCACTGAAGAAGATTACAAGAGTACTTTGAAGAAACTTGAGGACGAATGGCGAGCTTATCCAACCGTATTGAACTACGTGAGAAAGAATTGGCTAAACGGTTACAAAGAAAGACTTGTTTCAGCATGGACGGATAATGTCTTCACTCTCGGGAATAACACGACAAACAGGTATGTTTTGTAATTTATGTCTACCTTCTACATATGATAAAAAGAGCTTCTGTAATGCACAACTCGCAGAATGCGAGTTGTACACTCCTCGCAGAACGCGAGGAATGTCCTTGATTCAGTGTTGATGCATTTTCGAATGCAAAGATCCTGGAACAATGTATGAACTCGCAGAACACGAGGGACATGACTCTCGCAGAACGCGAGGGATGTAGCGTTCTGCGTGAATTTGCACTTTCTTCAGTTTCCGACGACAGTTTTCGGCGACAATTTCCGGCGAAAATTCAATATTTTAGCTAAAATACCTATCAATTTAAGTAAATTACCAAATAAACATCAAAACCCTAAATAAAATCAACAACCCTAATAAAAAAACCTAACCCTAATGAATTTCAACCTATTCAACATAAAACAACATCCACTCATCAACCATAATTCAAAATCATCATCTTTCATCCATTCTACAACCATTTCTAAATCAACATTCAATATCAAAACATCATATAATATGCAATTTTCTATACTAACAACATATATTCATCTAAAAACAACATTAGAAAGCATAAGAGTATTAGAAACATACCTTATATGGAGATTTGAATTGAAAAGAGGAAGAAGAAGTAGGTTAAAATTGAGAGAGATGGTAAAATGAGAAGAGAGCGGCGGAATTTTTTTATGGTGGCTGTAAAAATGGGCCGAGTAGGGTTTTTCCCTTTTTATAGGGGAAAACCCCCCTCGCGTAACGCGAGGGACCAGGCGTTATTTAGAAAACGCCCGGGCTGTATTTAGCAAGGGCCTAAAATTAGTTAATAGTGGAAAACGCTTAATTTCAATATTAACTACAATGCATGGTAAAAAGAATTAGTTTAATGCATGTTGAAAGCGCATCAACACTTTTTAGAAAATACAAAAAAGGTTGAAAATTACTTAAAATCGCATATATGGACTTTAGTTATAATAATCGATGCTAAATTTGTATGTATTTCGTTAAAACTAGGAGGTAGTTAGAAACATCCGATCTAGAGTAGGAGAAGACAGAAACCTGAGTGATAGGCGAATTACTGCTTCTGAGAGGAGGGGGGATAGAAGATCTCGGGGTGATAGACCGCAACAGTCAGGTTTTCGGGGGTCAAGTGCTGCGGGGGTTAGGAACCCATCTCCTGTTCCGATGGCATCTCCTGTTCCGAGTCGGTCAAGTTCTTTATGGGGTAGATCCCGACAAACACGGCAGTCAGGTCCTGTTCCGATGCAGTCAGAAGCTGCTGTGGCTCCTCCTCTTCCAGGACTCAACGAGGGTACTATATTGACTCGTTATGGGCAACACATTGCTCATGAGATTTGGATACATCCGAATCCCGATGAAAGTGTCCCCCGTCAACTAAAGGCGCAGACAAGGCAGAAGTGCTTCGAGCTATGGTTTCCTATAATTCCTACCGACCCGGAGCCAGATTCATGGTTTGCTATTGCCCAGGAGTCGGGGCTGCTTCACATCTTGAAGGGGCAATTTTGGAATGTGGACCACAACCTCCTTTCTGCATTCGTGGAAAGGTGGCACCCTGAGACGAACACATTTCATCTGAATTGTGGGGAGCTTGGAATCGGTCTCCATGACGTTTTGGAGATTCTGGAGCTGCCTATTGACGGGCGTGCTGTCACCACCCCATGGACGCATTTGGGTCTAGATGCAGATTCAGCGCAGTGTGGCCGATTGTTCTCTTATTTGTTTGGCGTTGACCTGGACAACCCGTTTGACGCTGAGGAGCAAGAGATGGTGAAGTTCATAAGTAGGGGGAAAGTCGGCAAGCGGGAATTCTTTTGCCACGTTGTTTCGATGATCAACTCTGGAAACTCGGATCCGGGCTCTATTGGAACAGGCTTTTTGTGGCACCTCATTCAGCAGTCTCTGTTCGTGAACAAGACCTCGAACCTGTTAGACACATGCTTCCTGCCGCTACTAGAGGATCCGAGCAGGATACATGAGTACGCATGGGGTACAGGTTGTTTGGCATTGTTGTACAGGCAGCTGGGTATAGCATCCAGGGCGAAATGCATGCAGTTTTCTGGTTGCGTAAGGCTTCTTGAGATTTGGATTTGGTTACATTTCCCGTATTTTCCTGGGAACCCAAACCTGGATGTGAGCTCCCAAGAAGTTACTGCTCGTGTGTCCCGCTATTCCACTGGACGGGCCCCGCTGAGGCAAAAAAGGACTCTACAACAGTACAGGCACATCTTGGATGAGTATGCACCGGAAGATGTAAGTGAATCGTCTAAATGTCATTCCAAGTTTTTTGTTTTCAATATTGTTATTAATTGTTATAAGCTACTTGTGTAGGTGTGTTGGATGCCGTATCCGGATTTGGACATGGGACCGCAAGGGCGTCATAGAGTGGCCACTTATCGTGGTGGGATCCGGTGCTTTGACATTATGGAGATGTACAACCCTGATCGGTTTTGCAGACAGTTCGGACGCCGTCAGTCCCGGCCTTTGGATGTCCCCGAGCCAGTCGAGTATTAGTGTCCGCCAAAATCAATGCGAGGTGGCCGGGAATACATTGTACGGTATGGCCCGGAATGGGATAGATGGGACCAGCGTTATGACAACCTGTGTTCGTACATCATGTCCATCCCACCAGCTCTTATCCCTTGGGATGCTGAGGATGCTGAGGATGCTTACCTCGATTGGTTTGCTCAAGTCTCACATCCATATGTGAGCCCAAACGCCCCGGCAAGACCTCGACCGCCACGTAACCCGAACCCGATCCTTACCCTCGATTTCAACCGGGTAATTCTTATATTATTTTATTTGTTGGTATTGTGTTTTCTATATGACCCATCTCCTAATTATTTGTTGGTATTGCAGCGTGTATCGACGACACTCGGTATTATGCGGACACATCGACAACAAGGGATTGCAACTCTGGAGAATTTGGATGCCTACATTCGGATGCTCAGTATCGACGATCCGCCTACAGCTGAGGAGGTCACTCAAACTCAACAGATGTCACAAGCAGAGTCGTCTAGGAGTGCTGAAGAGAGAGCCACACATTCTATATGGGAGCGGGCAAGGATGGGTGCGGGACAAGCCCCTCCGGAACAACAAGTAGGGCGTAATGAATGGGAAGCTAACTTGGGTCACGAGTCGGACCCTTATTGGAGGATTTGATACGTTGTATTTGTTGTTTAAGTTTTAATGAATATTATGTCCCCTGTGTTATGGATATTATGTTTCGTTTTCGTTGATTAAGTTTTAATGGATATTATGTTTTATGTATTTGGTTTCCTTACGTTTTGATTTAATGTTATAAAGACGTATGAAGGTGAAATTCAACACTTTAATTATGCATAACGAAAGTATTACAAAGTATATAAACGTGAGCATTACTAATCATCATCATCTTCTTCCCCCACCATCTTCTTCAACGTCATCATAATCATCATCATGTTCTTCTTCCGATTCGTCTTCACCGACGTCTTCATCTTCGTCTTCACCTTCGTCTTCACCTTCGTCTTCACCGTCGCTTTCTTCATCGTCTTCACCACCATCTTCAACTACATGATCGTCATCATCGTCATCTTGGGGTATCGGGTTAATATATAGAGGTGGCATTGGTTTGCACGGTTATGACGTTAAACAAACCCGAGACATATATATAGATGAAAATCCGGGACTCACCTTCACCCGCATGGCTGCCATTTGTCCGACGAAAAGAGAAGAGGTGTTTGGGAAATATCCGACCCGGTCCCACAAAGCGTTCGGAACCCCATTCTGAACGAGAATTCAGTATTTTTAATTTCTTGTATCGTTAGTTGTTCACCGTCTGCGTTGTACTCGTCCTGTTGTTTTTCAATTATGTTGTTGTTTCAATATTAATGCTTCTATGATTATGTTGACATCATTCTGAAAAAACATTACTCAAACATTTATAAATTGTCCACCAAAACATTAATCAAACATATATAATTCAACAAACATTAATCAAGTCAACCAAGGATTAATATGTATCATGGCGTTCCTTCTTCTACAAACACCTTAATCCTGTGTGGGCAAGGCAATCTGAGTGTTGATTCCCACCAAGGATCCTCACATGGGCCACATATCTTTCCCTCCTTTGCCTTAAGGACTTCTTTCAGTAGCATCCTCAAACACTTGTCGGAGCACTTCCTCAGTATGCGCATGCAAATAGTCTTCATCCACCGAGGCCCGTCTTGTATCTCCTTCGGGCTAGTATGGTTGGACATTTCCATCTCGGCCCGTATTCGACGGTGCTGATCGACAAACATATTGTCAATGTGTTGCACTAAAGTGTCGAACCCTCCAACAGCTGAATCAAACATATGATTCAACATCGAGTGCTGACCTTCAACCCTAACAACAACATTGTACATGTTAAACATTTAGCCAACCGAATGTCATGATCATTCTCGTTAAAAACAAATTCAAATATCTTACCTGTTAGACGTTCTTGTGCTAAAATGGCGTATATCATCGCAATACGCAGCTATAAGTTTTTCCTTATGGGGAGTAAACCATGTGTTCTCAGCATATCGTACAAGATGACCATTCCTCCATGTTTTCCGGAAGTGATCAAGTCTCTCCTCATACTGCTTCTTTGTGTGAGACCGCATCACCCGTCGAACGCTAGCAGATGCACTTTTTTCGTCCAGGTTGTTCAATTTAGCAAATGCCTTAACATTCCGATCAACGTGGACACGGCAAAGCATATGACGCACACTAGGAAATATATGGTCAACCGCCTTAATTGTTGCCAGCTCTCGATCAGACATGATGCAATCCGGTCCTCCGAGTGCACCAAACAAATACTTGAGCCGTTTCAATGCCCATGCATAGCATGGGGCTGTCTCACAACAGATGAACGCTAGCGCAATACAATATGTATAGTTGGTGCAATTGAATCCAACAAACTGAAGTAACGGCCAACCATACCTATCAATTTCAAATTTAATAATTATAATTCAAAAACGGTATTTGAAGTCATAATAATGAAATTTAGTGTACCTATTAGTCTTGTACGTCGCGTCCATGATCACCACCCGAGGGAACATTCTCAACAAATGTTCACAATCCGGATGAGATATGAAAAACGCTGACAACTTTTTCTCCCCGGTCTCCGGATTCGTCTCGTAGTGAATGTCTTTACGATAACCTCTTTGATGGAGGAAATCTAATGACCACTGGGTCACGGTTAGATTTGCCAATGCTTTATTCCTCTCCTTTTCCCTCACAGTGTACACTTGCCTCCTTGATATTGTGGAAGTCGGATTTTCCTGAAGCAACTGTGTATAAATAACCTTCGGCATTGCCCCGACCGCTGATGCAATCATTATTTTTCGTCTCTGCTCTCCCGTCATCCTCGAAGCAAATGCATGGCCAATCAAGCTGCTGGAAAGACAGTGGTTGTGACATGCCTTCTCAACTTTTAGTATCCACCCAGCCGGCTCAACAAGAGTTGCTCGTCGATAATATCCTCTCAACATAAAAGGACAATTGTACTTCCTTAACCTACTACGGTTGCTACGCTGCGACGATGGTTCTGCTACATCGCCTTCAAGATTAATCTTCTTTCGATGTTTTCTATAACTACCGGATTGCTCACAGTGCAGAAATATCCTCTTGTTGGCCATTGATGATTTCGTGGTGATAACCATACACAAGTCATAACCGACCTTCCTAACCCACTCACTCAGAAGATCCATAGTAGGAAATCTCTCACTAGTCGTAAAATGGGCACTATAGTCGATTTTTAAATATTCCTCATCACTACAGTATCCCTATTTAAAATTACTCAAATTTCAATACTACTATATCAATAAAATAAATTCTAATGAAACGCTATAAAAAAAGGTTTATACGTACTTACTTGGAAATATGTATCATCTACCGGCGCAGACAATCAACCTCCTCCTCCACCGACGTCTCACTAGAAGAACACTCCCGTCTTTCTTAATACCTTGGGAAATCCATGCTCGCGAAGAATTGGAGTATTAGCGCCAGTATCATCATAAATTGCCAAGGTTTTCTGTTTCGTTCGCGACGCGAAGCTACACGTGACCAAATCGCGTTAGTCTTTTGGAAGGATATTACTTCCTTTTTTGCGGAAGAAAAGGTTTGTCTGTACGAAGTGCTTTTTAAGTACCTGGACGATGATATGTCTAGAGCCCCAGCCTTGCATCGCGATCATGTCTAGGATCGTTCATTTCTGTAGTGCAGGAGTGTTTGTCAAAGCAGATGGGGACTCATTAGCTTTTTGCATTGTATATCTCTAAGCCAAGTATATAGTTTCATGATTGACTTTTTTCAGGAGTGTCACTCGTTGTGCTCCGTGCCTTGATGGGTTGATATCCCATCAAGGTCAGGAATTCGTGGTCGAGGTAAGGAGGACGAATGTCGTTACTCACCCTCGGACGGTCACGGCTTCACAACCCGGGTGGGTGCTCTTGGCCCCAGCCCAGCGTCACGGCTTCGCGACCTGGGTGGGTGCTCTTGGCCCCAGCCCAGCGTCACGGCTTCGCGACCTGGGTGGGTGCTCTTGGCCCCAGCCCAGCGTCACGGCTCCGCGACCTGGGTGGGTGCTCTTGGCCCCAGCCCAGCGTCACGGCTCCGCGACCTGGGTGGGTGCTCTTGGCCCCAGCCCAGCGTCACGGCTCCGCGACCTGGGTGGGTGCTCTTGGCCCCAGCCCAGCGTCACGGCTCCGCGACCTGGGTGGGTGCTCGTGGCCCCAGCCCAGCGTCACGGCTCCGCGACCTGGGTGGGTGCTCTTGGCCCCAGCCCAGCGTCACGGCTCCGCGCCCTGGGTGGGTGCACTTGGCCCCAGCCCAGCGTCACGGCTCCGCGACCTGGGTGGGTGCTCTTGGCCCCAGCCCAGCGTCACGGCTCCGCGACCTGGGTGGGTGCTCTTGGCCCCAGCCCAGCTTCACGGCTCCGCGACCTGGGTGGGTGCTCTTGGCCCCAGCCCAGCGTCACGGCTCCGCGACCTGGGTGGGTGCTCTTGGCCCCAGCCCAGCGTCACGGCTCCGCGACCTGGGTGGGTGCTCTTGGCCCCAGCCCAGCGTCACGGCTCCGCGACCTGGGTGGGTGCTCTTGGCCCCAGCCCAGCGTCACGGCTCCGCGACCTGGGTGGGTGCTCTTGGCCCCAGCCCAGCGTCACGGCTCCGCGACCTGGGTGGGTGCTCTTGGCCCCAGCCCAGCTTCACGGCTCCGCGACCTGGGTGGGTGCTCTTGGCCCCAGCCCAGCGTCACGGCTCCGCGACCTGGGTGGGTGCTCTTGGCCCCAGCCCAGCGTCACGGCTCCGCGACCTGGGTGGGTGCTCTTGGCCCCAGCCCAGCGTCACGGCTCCGCAACCTGGGTGGGTGCTCTTGGCCCCAGCCCAGCGTCACGGGATTTATGTGAGTTCGTGAATTCTCGAGCTGTGTAAGTACCTTTTATTCTGAGATCACGTCCCCCTTTGTGGCGAAAGTATTTATTCCCTTGGTAACCCGATGATAGATTTTTGCTAATGTTTAGTCTCAGTCGGTCCTTTCGCCTGTGTGGGGGAGTAGGCTAGGCGTAATAGCGGCGTAGTTGCATTACGTTCCAGGAATTTGCAATGTGATTGCCAGAGCTATCCTTCAGTCGATAGGCCCCTGGTGCGACTTCACGATCCACTATATACGGCCCCTCCCAGTTGGAATCGAGTTTTCCTCCTTCTGTCTTTCTCAGGACCAGATCTCCCTTCATGAATCCTCTTTCCTTGACATGTTTGTTATAATACCTCGCGACACCCGCTTTGTAAGCGGCTGCCCGGACAACCGCCATTTCTTGTGTTTCTCCGCGAAGCTGGAGCTCCGTCCTCAACTTCTCGTCATTGGTATTCGGGTCATAGTGAAGGAGTCTTTCGTTTGGGAACAAGATTTCTACGGGAACCACAGCCTCCACCCCGTACGCGAGGGCGAAAGGACTCTCCCCCGTTGCTTTTTTCACTGTGGTTCGATTGGCCCAGAGAGTAAGTGGCAGGACCTCCGCCCATCTGCCCTTAGCGTTGTCTAGTCTTTTCTTAAGATCTGTGACAATGCTCTTATTGACGGCTTCTACCTGCCCATTACAGTGTGGGTGTGCAACTGAAGCAATTTTCAAATTAACTCTCAGATCGCTGCACCATGCCATCAACTGAGGCGAATTGAATTGAGGACCACGATCGGTAACAATTTCGCGTGGCAATCCATAGCGACAGATAATGTTCTTCCAAAGGAATTTCTTCACTACGGGTACTGTTGTCGACGCGAGTGCTTCTGCCTCGATCCATTTTGTGAAATAGTCCACCGCGACAATGATATGCTCGAGCTGACCCGGGGCCTTTGGTTTGAAAGGGCCAAGAAGATCCAACCCCCACATCGCGAAGGGGATGGGGCTTCCTATAATTTGAAGCTGCACTCCTGGTTGGTGAGAGGCAGGGGCGAAATACTGGCATGCCTGACAAGCTCGCGTCATCGCTTGAGCATCTTGTTTCATTGTAGGCCAGAAATGCCCTTGGCAGAAAGCCTTGTACACCAGAGGTCTCCACCCTGCGTGTGTCCCACACAACCAAGCATGCAGCTCTTCGAGGTAGGCCTTTGTCTCATAGTAGCCCATACATTTCAGTTCACAAGGGTCACCTCCTCTTTTGTAAAGCTCACCTCTGCTGATATAAAAGCGTCCGGCCTTTCTTTTCAATTGCATGAGCTCTTTTGGGTCAGTAGAACCGCGACCATATCTGAGGTAGTCTATGAATGGGCGACGCCAATCTTCAGATGAAGTATTGATCGCCATCATCTCAATCTCGCGACTGATGGCACTTTCTTCTTTCACAAAAAACAGATATTTTGGGGGTCCCCCCTTTGACACCATGAACCCTGATCTTTGCTCGCGTTCCTCTTTGGGACCTTCCCAACTGGCTCCCATCTTCGCGAGCTCATCTGCTTTTTCATTCAGTTCTCTTGGGATTGCTTTGATCTCGAAGTGCATGAAAAGCGAGGTCAATGTCGCGACCCTAACATGATATTGTGGGAGGTTCCCTGTTCGCGCTTCATAAAGTCCATGCACCTGCTTTACCACAGTCTCTGAATCGCAACAACATGATAGCACAGAGATTGAAAGGCCGATGGCTAACTCTAGCCCTGCGATCAAGGCCTCATACTCAGCTTCATTGTTCATGGGTTTGAACTTTAGTGCGATGGCGTGGCTTATCTCATCTCCCGTAGGCGACGTGAGAACCACACCTGCGCCACACCCCTCGTCATTCACAGCCCCATCAGTATGCATTATCCATATTACCTGCTCGCCATACGGGTTCACCACTTCCCCTTCTCTGAAACTCGTTTCGACAATGAAATCAGCAAGCGCCTGCGCCTTGATAGCTGACCTGGGCCGGTACACCACATCGAACTCTGACATCTCAATAACCCATTTTGTGAGCCTCCCTGCTACGGTAGGTTTGGTCATGAAACTATTGAGTGGCAAGTCCGTCAGGGTTTCAATCGGGTGTGCATGAAAATAAGGTCTTAGTTTACGAGCAGCTGTTATCAACGCGAGCACAGACTTTTCAACTGGAGAATACCGTGTTTCCACTGACAACAAAGCTCGGCTAACAAAATATACTAGTTTCTCTGACTCGCGAACAAGAACTGCGCTTACTGCCCTCGAACTGGCCGCGAGATACAATTGGAGAGTCTCTCCCGGAATCGGGAAAGATAAGATCGGGAGCTTTGTCAAATGTTCTTTGAGGCTCGCGAAGGCTTGACCACACTCCTCAGTCCACTCAAAATTCTTTGGCTTTTTCAGAATCTCGAAGAATGGGAGGTTGCGTTCGGCCAATTTGGCACAAAATCTCCCCAAATAGTTCACTCGGCCTACAAACCTTTGGACCTCGTGGGTCGATCGTGGTGGTTTTGGGATCGAGAACGGCTTTGACTTTATCGGGATTAACCTCTACACCGCGAGCGCTAATCATGAAGCCCAAGAATTTTCCTTCTGTGACACCGAACACGCACTTGTCCGAGTTTAAACTCATCTCGTACCTTCTGAGCGTTGCGAAGACCTCTTCCAGGTCGCGAGCATGATTACTTTGTTTCTTGCTCTTTACTACAATGTCATCAACGTAGGCCTCAACCGTATCCCCGATCTGATCACTGAAAATGCGGTCGACCAATCTCTGGAAAGTGGCCCCCGCGTTCTTGAGGCCGAAAGGCATCACTTTGTAGCAGAAAGTTCCCTTATCTGTTATGAAAGAGGTATGCTCTGAGTCAAGGGGGTTCATCATGACTTGGTTATACCCCGAGTACGCATCTAAAAAGCTGAGTGTCTCATGCCCTGCGGTGGAGTCTACAAGCTGATCAATAGAAGGTAGCGGGTAGCTGTCTTTCAGGCAAGCTTTGTTTAAATATGTGAAGTCCACGCACATCCTCCACTTTCACGTTCCTTTTTTCGCGACCATAACAACATTAGCCAACCAAGCTGGGTACTGGACTGGTCTTCCAAACCCAGCTTTTAGGAGCTTCACGAGCTCCACAGCCGCGACCTCATTTTTCGGACCCGCTTGCTTTCTTTTTCTTTGTCTTTTAGGAATGATATCGTTGCTAATATTCAGAGAGTGAGTGATTACTGATGGGGGAATTCCCTTCATGTCTTTGGGGGACCAAGCGAAGACATCTCGCGATTCCGACAACAAGTTTTCAATCTCCCCCATTACCATAGGGTCAAGGTTACCTCCCACAGATAATTTCTCTTCTTTGTTTGCAAAAGGAGTGATCTCTTGCGTTTCAAATCCAGAAAACTTTGCCTTATCCACATTTCCCTCAAAATTCTGATATCTGGGAGGCTCGCGAACATCTAAGTCAGCTTCTTCCTCAACATTAGGCATACCTGGGACAAAAAGTTGGTTCGCGAGTAGAGGTGTATCTTCTCCTTTTCGGACTTGATGTAACAAGAGATACTCTCTTTCTCCACCCCCTTCGCAACTCCAGTCCCGGAGGGCGTGGGAAACTTTATGCAGAAATGGCTCATGGATACTACTGCATCAAACTTGCACAGTGTGCCTCTCCCGATGATCGCATTATACGAAGAGCTTGTCGGAATGATGACGAAATCAATCTTTTATGACCTTCGCGGCCTTGTCTCATCTCCCATCACTACATCTAAGCTCACCACTCCTAGAGCAGTGACCCTCTCTCCCGCGAAGCCTACTAAAGTGGTCCGCGTCGGTCTCTTCATCCGTGGATCAACCCCTAGCTTTTTGAAGGCATCCAGGTATAATATGTCAGCAGAGCTGCCTGTGTCCACCAAAATACGGCTGACTAGTTTCGTGCCAATCTGCAGATGTATGACTAATGGGTCACCAGAAGAGACTGCCCACTCGTTGATCTCCTCATTAGAAAAAACAAGTTGATATGGCTCTCTGGGAGGCGGTTTCGCGATACTCATAACTGGGAGTCCACGAGGGAGCGGAGCGTTAATCATCTTTCGTTGTTCACGCATGTTTGGGGGTATAGGGATATGCTTCCCGGCTATGGTCCCTACATGACCGTCCGGTCGCGGGAAGTCTTGATTGCGCTGAGGTGCATGAGGATCGTTCGCGTTCTGTTGGTTGCGTCCTCTTCCTCGCCCACCATTGTTGTTTCCCCCTCCGAACGGCCCCCGGCCAGGGTTTCTACCACCCCTGCCTTGATTGTTTCCTCCACCTCTCCGATTCATGAGGACGGCTCTCTGTTCGGGTTCATTGTTCATTCTGGGGCCACTCCTGCATTCATCCGTGTTGTGAGTAGTGGAGTTGTGGTTGGCGCACCACATTCCATCGCGACAACGACCTCGGCCTCCACTGCCTCGGCCGCGACCTCTGTAGTTGGAATTGTCATCCCTCTGGTTCATCAAATTTTGTGCCTGGAACTGATTCTGATCTGTACTCTATCTGTAATCCTGATACTGATCCTGATTCTGACGCTGAGTTACCAACCCTGGAGCCCGCGAATCACTCTGTCCCTGGTCGTACTGATGTCTCTTGTTCCCCCAATTCTGATTGCCTTTTTTAGAGCTCTGGCCCTGGTTCTGGTTCTGTTTGCTCTGTCCTCCACCCACTGCAGGTGTACTTGAATGAGTCTCAACTTGGATTTCGACATAAGCTCTTTCTAACATGGCCTGATAGGACCTTTCCTGCTTTCTGTAAAGGTGCTTTTTGAACTCACTCCCGTCGGCCAGCCCATTTAAGAACGCGACCCTGGCAGTTTTATCATCAAAATCATCAGCTTTCAGGACCATCAGCGAGAATCTTTTTACGTACTCTTTCAGACTTTCGCCCGTTTTTTGTTTGATCCCGACCACTTCTTGCATAGTGATCTTTCTCTTCTTCAAAGAGCCAAAATGCAACAAGAACCCCTTTTCAATATCCGCAAAGCAAGAGATGCTCCCGGGTGGTTGATTTAACATCCATGTCATGGCGGTGTCCGGGAGTGTTCCTGGGAATCCTTTGCACAGGGTGTCCTCATCCGGACCCCTCGCGATCATGGCGTACTTGTATCGGGTAAGATGTTCCTTAGGGTCTCCCTTACCAGTGTATTCCTTGATAGTCGGAAACCTGAAATCTGGTAGTGGAGGGGCCCTGATGATGTGTTCTGCAAAAGCCATGGGGCCAAACATTGTTGATAAGTCGAGAGGAGGGTTCTGGAATGTCTCGCGATGATAGTGGGGTGCCCCCTGATGATCGCGTTGTTCCTTTACAGGATAGTATGCTCGGCCCCTCTCGTCATAGCGAACATCATATTGAGAGTTGTAGTGCTCCTGATGACTCATTGGAGCCTGGTTTAAGTCGAATCTTCCCTGTCCAACCTCGCGAGTACCATATCTTTCCCTCGGCCTTCTAGAAACTGACGCTCTGTCATCCGGGACAATTTCAGCTACTTCTTCCTCTCGATTAATCCCTCTTTCCTCGCGATTGGATTGGTCGTTAAGAGGTTTGACCCTATGGTTAACTGCATTTGGGGTGATCGGGGCGCCTTGTGCTATCCAGGCGGCAAAAAGTTTGTTCTGCTCCCGAGGGATAGTGATAAGCTCAGGAACTTCCTCCTCAACGCGAGGGAGTGGTGGGGGATTGAGAGTGTTTTGATTGATGTGTGACGTGGTGTTGTTTACTGTGCCGCTTCTGCCATTTTCGACCATGATGATGTCCTTCGCGAACTGACTCTCGAGATTTCAAAGGGAGCTAGCTGCGCGAGGAGGTCCCCACGGTCGGCGCCAGTGTTGGAGCCCAGATATTCGCGACCTCGCGATCAACACCTCGCGAGATCTGGCCTTCAGTGAATCTTCAAATACTGGAGACCTTCCTTACGCAAACTGGAGCAACAACTTGTGACTCATCTTCATCCGGATCAAAATGTGCTATTCTCCTCTGTTCTTTATGTTCTTCAGACCCTAAGGTACCTGCACAACCAAACCGGAAGGTTGAACCCCCTGATTTGGCTCTCCGACGCTCAAGTCAGTAATAGACACAGATAATTGAACCCGATGCCTCAAACAACAATAGAGTAAAGTAAAACAGAGAGAAGATGATGATCGAAGTAATGACCAAATCAATGAAACCTCGTGAGCCAACTCAATGAAACAGTAAATGATGAAACTCAACCAATCGTGATGATTCGCACCTCAAAATCACGATGACGGTACCGAGAGCCAGAATCCAGTTACCGATCATCTGATTCTCTACTAAAGGAGATGAATCGGGATCAGAGAGACGAGCTCGAAAATGAGTAATCGCCTTGTGTGTTTTCTCTCTAGCTCAAGGGGGGGGGGGGAAGGAAGATGCTCTCAATCGCCATTGCCTTTCTCTCTCTTTGCGGTTAGGATTTATAACCAGACATCGGGCCCCACACGATCCGGTGCTGCTTCCTTTACCTATTGGGCTTCTTAATGGGCCTCTCGTTCTCGACTTGGTTATCGGTCTTATGGGATCGCGGTCCGTTTATTAGTCGCTAACCGGGTTCATCTCCGAGTCGCGAGAACCGGGTTCATCTCCGAGTCGCGAGAACCGGGTCCAACAATAATAATGGAGTATATTAAGCCGGAGGAGAGTATCATCCTGAACGTGATCTCTACATCTGTTGATTTCTCGATGTCGGAGTCGATTCGGATGTCTCAGATGGTGGATAAAACAGGGGAAAGGACGCTTGCTGTTGTCACCAAATCTGACAGGTCGCCTGGGGGGCTTCTGGAGAAGGTGACCGCCGATGACGTCAGCATCGGACTTGGGTACGTCTGCGTCAGGAATAGGATCGGCGACGAGTCATTCATGGAGGCACGTGCGGTTGAATCAGAGCTCTTTAACACCAATCCTCTGCTTTCCAAGATCGATAAATCGATCGTTGGGATACCTAATTTGGCGCGGAAATTGGTTCAGATTCAGGCGTCGATCATCGCCAAGTGTTTGCCGAATATCATTAAGCAGTTAAACGAGAAACTGAATGCCAATGTGACTGATCTGAACCTGATGCCGAGGAACTTCACTTCAACCGCAGATGCCATGTCTGCGTTTTTGAGGATCCTGGGTTCGGGGAAGGACTCCCTAAGGAAGATCTTGATCACGGGTGAGTTCGATGAGTTTCCAAACGAGGCGAAAATGCATTGCACGGCTAGACTTGCAAAGATGATGAATGGATACTCCAACAAGCTGAAACAGAGCTCCGACAGTTCAGCAATTAAAGGTTTTTTGATGGAAGAAGCCCTGGTGCTTGAAGATTCAAAGGGCATATGGCTGCCGAATTTCCTTCCTCGGAGCGTCTTCCTCATTTTATTGCAGAGGAAAGTGAGGGGGATAAACCCGACTCCAACAGTGTTTGTCGACGAGGTTTGGGATTATTTGGAGGAAGTTGTTTCTGGTGTTTTGATGCAGCATTCTGCCAACTACCCTCAGCTGCCCTCCATAATGCGGCGAGCAATCACGAGCTTGGTGTCAAAGATGAAGAAGGCGGGGATGGAGAGGATGGAGGAGATGTTGGAGATGGAGAAGATGGTGGATTACACTTGTAACCCAGAGTACATGTCGACATGGAACAAGCTGATGGGTGACCAGGCGACGTTCATGTCCATCGTGGAAGGAACCGGTGCGCTTACATCGTGGAACATGAAGGAATTTGGGACGGTTGAAGTGGGGCATATGAGGGAGCAAAAGGAGGTGGCGCAGCAGGCGTTTGATATGAAGATGAGGATGATGGCTTATTGGTCGGTGGTGATGAGGAGGATTGTTGATTCCATGGCGCTGCATTTGCTTTTTAGCGTGCAGAATTTGGTGAATAAGGAGTTGGAAGGGGCGGTGTTGGAGGAGATGATGAAGCCCGGTGGTGGCGGGATCGAGAAGATGTTGGAGGAAGCGCCTTCAGTGGCGGTTAAGAGGGAGAAGCTTACTAGGAGTGTTGAGTTGCTTAAGGAGTGTTGGAAGGGGCGGTGTTCTTGCTCAGATTATGGACTTTGTTGATTGAGGTGTTGGTTGTTGCTTGGATTACGGTAAGTTTTTGGGTCTTGTTTTGTTTTTTTTGGTGAAAGGAGAGGCGGGACTCTCCAAACAAACAAAAACGAAAAACGAAAAAACGATTACACGGGAACAAGACGGGGAGTACTACAACCCCTAGAGTCAGCATCTAACAACAAAAGGACCCCCACAGGCGGGTCAGACAGGAAATGAAAACTAAGCGAGAAAGAAAAAGCAAGTGAAGCAAGACCATCAGCAACGACATTAGCTTCACGAAAGACATGACGAAACTGAACATCTCAGTCTCTACGAAGGAAGTCTTGTGCCAAAGAGACGAGACTGAAAAGGGGGTGGCAACGATCCACAGGTTTACCTAGCAACTGAATCGATGGAATGTTTAAGTTGTTAGGTGTGGTTAAGTTGATTTTATGGGCGTTGGGTAGGAATGTTGAAAATCTAGTAAGTTATGCATGTGTTGTTTGCGGTTAAGTCGAACTCTTATGATGTACGGAGTATGATGGTATTAGAGGACTTTAATAAATATGGAGTATGGAGTACTAATTTGGGCCTTAATCATGTTTAGATATCTTATTGGGCTTCATGAGACTATTTGGAGTAAGCTCTTTGCCGAAACAAAACTTGCATCAATATCGGTGCAAAGATCAAAGATGAATAGTCGTTGAAATCTTTGTGAGCGGGAATTTTTTTTGGTATTCCCTATCTGGACGCCATTTTTCTGCTATTTGGACGCGGTTTTGCACGGCTACGTTAGCCGTCCAACTATTGCACGTCTAATTTAAGCGACCAAGGGTAAAACCGTCAAGTTTGGAAAAGATATTATAGAATTGCACGCCTATATTAGTCGTTCTACAAGAAAATGGATTTTGTAACAAAAAGATAAATATTATGGCGAATATATTAAAAAAATGAAGATCCTAGTGCGGCTAACTTAGCCGAGCACAGTATACGGCTAGTGTAGGCGTGCTAATGTGCAGAATTCCGCAAAATCAGATGAATTTTACTGCACGTCTATCATAGGCGTGCTAATGTGCAATTTTGAAAATATGACCGTTTTTTTTAAAACGGCTATAAACGGCCATATTGTGGTCTATATAAGCAAGAAAAGAAGTTGTATTCACTATACACATTCATAATGTCTTATCCTAATGATGAAAGTGAGGAAATGAGTTTGTTAGGGCTTTCTTTGTTAGAATGCGATGGAGTAACCGACGACCCAAGGATGTCAAGCATTTGTAATCCGAACGACGAAATCTTCACGGTTAGTATTGAGTTTAATATCGTTTGAGTATTCATTAATTTGTACTAGATTCTTCATTGATCATAGGATTTTAAGTAAGGATTATTAGGAAGTAAGGATTAGGATTTTGTTCAAAAAATTGTTAGAAAGAAGTTAGTATTTTACCTTACTAAAAAAAATTGTGCGGAAGTAAGGATTAGGATTATTGGAAAGAAGTTAGTATTTTACGTTACTACAAAAAATTGTTCAAAAAATGATATTAGAGATATGGACATAAATCCTATTACATGTAGCCATGTAGGTATGGATTATTTTACCTTGCTAAAAATATATGGAACTTTACATGATTTGCATTTATTACTAGTTCTCGGTAGAATTGTTATAATAGTAGTCGCGTTTCCTTGTAGTAGTATAAATACTTAATGAAATATTACATTATAATAGGAGGGGGAAGACTATGGAGATAGTTTTCGTACATGTCAAGTGTGGGATAGTTTGGCCGAAATGGTTGAATGGGCGAGGAACATAGCAAGAGGATTGATGATTGTTTTGGTGAAAGCTCACACAAGTCCGTACGCCGTCACTTTGACATGTGATAGATTTGGTAAATCAAAATCTAAGTTACTAACTCCAAGGAAACGCGAGCGTAACACAAAGAAGTGTGGTTGTAAATTCGAGTTGCATGGGTGTCGTATGAGAAACGAGTTCAATAAGCTTACGCACAAATGGGTCTTGGATGTTATGTATGGCTCCCACAACCATAGGCTTACTAGCCTTCATGGGAATGCATTCATTGGGCGAATGACGGAGGAGGAGGAGAAATGGGTTAGGAGTGAGGGTGACGAAGGCAAGACACCGAAAACCATCGTTTCTGGGCTGAAGAAGAAGTTTGAAGGAAATATGACTTCAATGAAACAAGTAGAGAATTTTTTGCAAAAAATTAATTACGAGGATCGCGGAGAGTTGACCGTTACCCAATGGTCACTTGTTTTTCTGAAAGAGAACGGGTACATCTATTATCCTCTTCGGGACGTGGACAAAAAGAATGAAGTCGAAGTACTGTTTTTTGCTCACCATGAATCTCTACGGCTATTGAAGAAGTTTCCGTACGTTGTGATCATTGACGCCACATACAAGACAAATAGGTACGTAATTCATTTTAATAACAACTCGTTATAGTTATATGTTCCACATTTTAGTTAGATAAATCCACTATTATTTATACATGTGTGAATAGGTATGGTATGCCTTTGGTGGAGATCGTGGGTTTCACCTGCACTCATAAGACGTTCAACATAGCATATGCATTCACCCGACACGAGAAGTTTTTCAATTACCAATTCATTATGAGGTGCCTTAGGAATTTGTTTGAGGAGCTAGGAGTGATGCCAACTGCTATAATGACCGATTGTGACACTGCTCTAATCAAGGGTATTAAAGATGTTTTTCAAGACGTCTCTGTAAAACATCTATTGTGTTGGGTGCATATTAAAAACAATATCAAGGCACATACTGACAAGGTTATAAAAGACAGTGCGAAAGCGGATAGGTTTGTGAACCAGTGTTGGACATTATTTTGCTCAACCACCATTGAAACTTACGAGGAGAGGCTCAATGCATTAAGGAGATGTCGGATGAAGGGTCTTGTTAGATACGTCGAGAGGCAATGGTTGACTCCTTACAAAGAAAACATAGTAAGAGCTTGGACTGATCACACTCTTCACTTCTGCACGAGGACTACAAACAGGTATCTTTTGAACATTGTGTAGTTGATTTTTTTATGTATTAGTAAAAAACTAATACAATTTCTCGTTGTGATAGAGTTGAGGGGATGCATCGTGTGTTGAAAGATATTCTTGCATCCACTAGAGGCGGCTTTAACAGAGTGATTGTTAGGATTCACCGTTCGATCGTCTTTCAAGTGGATCAGATAAGGGCCACAATGAACAACTCACTGAACCAATCACCATTGTGCTTCAATGATCCGAGGTTTCTAGAGGTGGGAAAAATGGTGTTTTCAAGGCTCATTTGTAGAGTTTCAGATAGGTGTTTTGTGTTATTGTTGGCCATGTACGATCGGATAATGAAGGAGCAGTATTTGGAGCATTGCGAGGATTATTGGGTGAGAGAATGTCTTGGGCTGCCTTGTGTCCACGATATTGTTAAGGCCATCCTTACGAAGACCGCTCTCACACCAGATTCCGTTCATGACTTCTGGAAGGAATTGCATTGGGAACTTGAGCCACTAAAATTTGGGTGTCTTGACGACGATGTTGAGATATCATTTCCAGAGTTGAGATTGCGCGAGATGTGGGCTAAAGTGGAAGATCGGAGTTTGAGCATTGCCACGTTATGGCAAGTGAGTGAACTTTACGTCGCCTTGGAGCATCCGGAACATAGTACATTTATGGAGCCGACCGAGGATCCAGACATTCGTGGTAAGGGAAGACCACCGGGTTTGAAGAACAAGGGAAATGAGTCTCCGACTAGAGAAAAGAGTCATCATGAACACGTAAGAGCAGAATTATTACAAACTGAGGCGAAGGCAAAGGAGAAGGAAAAAGAGAAGGCGAAGAAGCCTAGACGTTCTAGAAAGCAAGTATATTTTGACGAGATTGGCGATGAAGATATGCCTTCCCAACCAGTTGAATCACAATTTGAACAGATGTACGTGAAGACCGACGTTGTGGAAGTAGACGCTTCCTCGAAGTTGCCTGAAGAATCCATGGTTCATTGTGGAGTGGACTTTGGGGTGCAAAATATTGACTACTTCTGGTATGGTTATATTAGACAAGCTCAAGATGTGCGTTCAGACGGACATTGTGGATATCGGTCATTAGCTTTACTCAAGGGATTGAGTGAGGGTAGCTACCCGTTGATTCGTAGCGAGATGGCAGCAGAGTTGCGTGTCAACCGATCGTATTGGGAGCCGATACGAGCACAAACCCGAGAAGGGACATGGGATGATCTAATGCTTCAAATTAGCTATGTCAGGTCCCCTTGCGAGCGACGTTATTGGCTTGACATGCCATTTATGGGTTTAGTGTTTGCCACTTTGTACAACGCTGCGGTCATCGTCTTATCTTCGTATCCTTTGATGTGCTTACCTATAAGGCCGCATGGACAAATAGACCTAGCTCCTCCGTCACAAATTGTTACTGTAGCACTCGTAGGGGCTAAGAACCACTGGATCCCGGTAATGAGGCGTCTTTTACGTTATAGCTTAAATGTACCCGTTTATTTTTTTTATTCTAATTACATATATATGCGTTTGTAATTTTATAGGTGTCGCTCACTGATGTCGCTCCATTACCACCCATTACAGATGCTTGGAGAAGACATTGTGATCCAAGAATCCTATGGTGGGAAACACTCTTTGCACAGAGATTGATGGAGTTTAAGGAATGTCGCAGACAGTTTGGGGAGAATCCAGATTACTATATCTAGTTTTATAGTCGAAATATGCCAAGTTCTATAGGAATCTTTTATTATTTTTCTCCAGGTTTTATCATGTATGGATTTCGGTCCTTGATTTCATTCCATGGCTTTTTTGTTATGTGCTTTCAGTGATCTTTATGCATGGCCTCACTATACATTTGTAATTGTATATCCAATGTTTGTCTACCTCTATGCTACTTGGTTTCATTGTTGTAGATAGAAATTCTGCAAACCATAATTCAGAACTAACATTAAGATAGTCGATTACAACACAAACTTAAAGTCTTCAAACCAGTACATTAAACCACAAACCATAATTCAGAAAAACAGGTGAAACTACAAATTCAGAGAATACCAATAACTTCCAAAGCTAAGGCCTTCAATTTCCTCGACATGTTTTGATAATTTTTATGGAGCCACTTCTCATGTTTTTCCAATTTCATGTAGTCTTCCTTCAGCTTCTCATGCTGCACGACCAACTTTTTAATAAGCTTACCAGTTTTCATACAATACTGGGGGTCATACCACTGGATGAAAGTACATGCTCCGGGGTCGAGCCTAAAGCGGCGGCAACCATAGAAGTTCCTCCCATAGTTGGCAGGGTCCCTACCGTCCATTGTAAACGTCTGTACTTGTTCATGACAATGGCATTGATGCTCGATCATGGGGATGTCCTCATCGTTGTCGAATGATGAGAGGGAGTCAGGCGACGAGCTATCAAACAACAAAAGAAGCATCATAATATGCATAAACTAAAATTTAGTTGCTGCACAAATGCAGCTAAAACATCATAATCTGCAGAAATTAGACAACTAAAATTTAGTTGATGCACAAATGCAACTAAAATTAGTTTATATCTGAAACCAATGTTCTTGATATTATATTTAAGTAATTCCTTTAAAAAAAAAACTTATACAATAGAAGCAAACCTACAATGACAGAAAACTAACATCAGAATTTGGACAAGGCATGTACACATAGAAGCAATTCCTTTAAAAAAAATTCCTTTAAAAACTCAATTCCTAAAATAACAGTCCCAAGTTCTTTTTTTTGTAGTGATACAGCCTCTAGAAGCAATTATAACCATAATAGGCTGATTAATAAACAATAGCAGAGAAATTCAAGACAGGCGGAAGTTCAGCTCATATGTAGAAGATGGAAAAACGTAGAGTGAAGGTAGAGTGAAGGAGACTCAATTCCTTTAAAAATTCCTTTAAAAACGTAGAGTGAAGGTAGAGTGAAGGAGACTCAAGTTCAGCTCACATCTAAAAATTCCTTTAAAAACTCAATTCTCAAACAGGTAAAGGTAGAGTGAAGGAGACAACATTACTCAGAGTGGTGCGTCGTCGTGGGAAGTTGAGCTGCAGTAGCGCTCGGAGTCGATGTAGTAGCGCTCGGAGTGGTGCGTCGTGGTGGGAAGTTGAGCTGCAGAGGACTGCTCCTCCGTCCGTTTTGAATGAAGTGGTTTCGGCTGAATAGACGTCTGGAAGTGAAACCAGAAGTCTTCATGAGCAAACGTGGGAGGAGATGACGAGATGAGGAGGAGAGGAGGATATGAGGAGATGAGGAGGAAAGGAGGAGATGACAAGATGAGGAGGAGAGGAGGAGATGACGAGATGAGGAGGAGAGGAGGAGATGACGAGATGAGGAGGAGAGGAGGCGGAATGAAATTGCGAGAGAGGCTGGAGGTGCAGAAATGGGAAGAGAAGGAAATGAAGTCGAAAGCGGCGCAAACCCTAGTTTTGAAGTCTGGAAAACACTATGTGATGCACGGCTAATTTAGCCGTAGGGTTTAGGGTATGGAGCGCCTATTTTAGGCGTGCCACATCGGGATGCAAATGAGAGCCTCTGACGAAAGAAAGTTGAAAGAGGTGGAGGAGGAAATCGGGTTGAAGGGTTTAGGGTATAGAGCGCCTACTATAGACGCGCAAATGGAAAGTTTTAATGTTGAAATGTTGAAATGAAATAAATGGAAAGAAATAATGTTTTAATGTTGAAATGAACGAAATGGAAAGAAATCGGGATGAATGGGCATGTTACTAACTTTGATTGTTATCTTGAACAAAACATTATAGGTTAGTCGATGTAGGATAAAAAGAGTTGAAATGAAAGTTACTATCTCGTAACATTGATTAGTTTCAATCAAAACCAATGAAATCAAAACCAATGTTATATTACTAACTTTGAAATATTACTAACTTTGAAATCAAAACCAATGTTATCTTGAACATTAGTTTGAATATTACTAACTTATGAAATCAAAACCAATGAAATCAAAACCAATGTTATATTACTAACTTTGAAATATTACTAACTTTGAATATTACTAACTTTGAAATCAAAACCAATGTTATATTACTAACTTTGAAATATTACTAACTTTGAATATTACTAACTTTGAAATCAAAACCAATGTTATCTTGAACATTAGTTTGAATATTACTAACTTTGAAATCAAAACTTATGAAATCAAAACCAATGTTATATTAATCAAAGTTGCGTTTATTACTAACATTCAAAGTTGCGTTTATTTACAATTGAAACGTTTCAATTGAAACTTATGTTTTATAATTGAAAACTAAAACTTAAATTTAACCAAAAAACGTTACATTTTTGTTATTTGAAATCTAAAACTTTAATTTAACCAAAAATGTATATTAATCTCAGCCATTAATCTCAACCATCCATCCTCTTTTTAATCTACGACTAAGAATGGAGATCCGTGTATTCAGCTTCTCATTTTTGGCGTGCACTCTTCCTCCTATCTCCTTCCATTCATTCTCAACCCTAAAAGACGGGTGACAACAACATTCAACCCTAAATAATTCCGCTCTCAGCTCTTCCTATCTCTCTGCAAGTCGCCTTCAAGGACTCTTCAATTCGTCGCCATGGATCCACAGCCTAAGCCTATTCTTTACATCTGTCAAGGTAAGTTCGTCAAAATCTCCTTCTTTTACGAGTGAAACTGAGCTTTCGGGGAGGGATTGGGGAGTGAAATTTGACCTAGAGGGGAGGTGGTGAGGGGGATTTGTTCAGATTTTTTTGATTCCCGTTTTGATTCAAGTTTGGGCTGCATTTTTTTGGTGAACAGATTGTGGTAAAGAGAAAGAAATTAAGCCTGGTGATGTATTTAAGTGTTGTCACTGTGGCTACCGCATTCTCTACAAGAAACGAACTCGCAGAAGTAAGCTCTTGGTGGTTCAGTTTCTTCTTTCTTTTTTTGCGTGGATCTTTTTATTGTATGTGATAATTAATAGCTTATGTCTTCTATGACTATAGGGTTTAGGGTGTGTTGTTTTAACTTGTAGTTCAGTATGGAGATTTTGGAATTGTGGTTTTGAATGAGATTTTGCTCAGTTCTTCAATTAGGTTATCCCTCTGTGGTTTTGAATTCTTCTAATTGCTTCAATGGTGATTATGTCAAACTGCTTGATTACTTTATTGTTGTTAAGATTGACATTAATATCTACTTTGCTCATGTCCAGTTTTTTTTGAATTCAAAATATGCTACTAATATATGCCTAAGGATCCCATATTTCATTAACTATGATTATATTATTATGTATGCTCTTTCTGTTTGGAAAATTGATGAGATTAGCAGTTTAATGAAATCCCTTCATTGGCAATGGTTGATTTTGCTAATTGTTGACTTTATTAATAAGACATTGTTTAATTAGGTTAGCACAAGATTGTGGATGTTGGGATGTGGGGACTTATGACTTGTTGCTGTCATATTTAATTAATTAGGTTAGCACAATTAGGTTAGAACAAGATTGTTGCTGTCATATGTTAATCTTCTGTGGTTTTGAATGAGATTTTGCTCAGTTCTTCAATTAGGTTATCCCTCTGTGGTTTTGAATTCTTCTAATTGCTTCAATGGTGATTATGTCAAACTGCTTGATTACTTTATTGTTGTTAAGATTGACAGTAATATCTACTTTGCTCATGTCCAGTTTTTTTTGAATTCAAAATATGCTACTAATATATGCCTAAGGATCCCAGATTTCATTAACTATTATTATATTATTATGTATGCTCTTTCTGTTTGGAAAATTGATGAGATTAGCAGTTTAATGAAATCCCTTCATTGGCAATGGTTGATTTTGCTAACTGTCGACTTTATTAATAAGACATTGTTTAATTAGGTTAGCACAAGATTGTGGATGTTGGGATGTGGGGACTTATGACTTGTTGTTGTCATATTTAATTAATTAGGTTAGCACAATTAGGTTAGAACAAGATTGTTGCTGTCATATTTAATCTTCAAATAGGTTATCTTAAAACTGATTTAAATATGATTGTTGCTGTCATATTTAATTTTCGAATTGTTGCTGTCATATTCAATTAGGATAGGTTATGTCTCCTTCATCCTTTTGGTTTCAGTTCCTGTTGAATGCTGCAAGCCCATATGCCACAATACATGAAATTACATTTCATGTATTGTACACAGTGAAAGCCTCATCTAATTTCATGTATTGTTTTGTTTTTGCCTCAGATTGTATTGCCTCACTTATGTTATTTCCTTATTTGCAGTTGTGCGGTACGAAGCTTGTTAAAGATGCCTCAGATTGGAGCAACTGTCGCTATGTATAATGTGTAATGTGTAATGTATTTTTCTTTGAATGTGTAATGTCAATTGTTTCATGTTTGCCTAGTTTTATCCATTTGTGAAGGATATTGCCTAGTTTTAAGTGAAGGATATTGCAAGAACGTCACGCAGATGATGCAATGACTTTTTAAATTCAGCCGAAGAGTTTGATTTATTTGTTTACTCCGTGTTATGTTTCAGTGGTTATGGTTGGCATAATTTAGGCTCTGTGAAAGACAGGAGAGTTCCACCTGCTGCACTATTAAGAACTTCTATAGATTCTTTTTTTTCTTATCAAGCTAGATCAGTTCCTAATTCCTATATATGTGTTTAGATGAGTAGGTGTTGTTTGTGTGAAAACAAAAGTTCAAACACGCATACAAGATACTTATGTGTTGTTGTTTGTCATTGAAGTTCATTACAACTAATCCAAAATGCAAACGCTAATCCAAAATGCAAACGATAATACAAAATGCAAACGATAATCCAAAATACCACGTGATAGTACTCCTAACTTAGTCGTGCATCGCTACCCTCACCGTCCCCACCACCCTGACTACCGGAAGCGTCATTGTCCCCACCACCCCGACTACCGCTACCCTGACCTCGCTCAAATACAGAATCTCGAAACAACCTCTGAGATGCACGTGGAGGAGGAGGAGCCATCGGAATATGCTCGTCTACTAACATATTAAGCAGACGCCTCATCATATCATCAATCTGCTCCTGGGTAACAACCACATCCATCGGCCTCTCTAAATAACCTCGAATCTCAACCGCTACCATCTGGTTCCGCTGCATTCATAATGTTATTATATTAGAGATGATATATATCAACAAAAATAATGATAATCAAGAAATAAACTATTTAAACATACCGCAAGTGTGTCAACAGATGGAGTGGGACGGATAGGGCCAGTTGGTCGATCCTGCCTAATAGATGTTGGATCCACTAACACATGGGAGTAGTCATCCAACCAATCTAAATAGTCCTCGGTAACTGCCCAGAAGTAGGAGGCTCTCGGCTGTTGAATCTGAAACAACGGCCTAGGCACTTCATCCCACGCCCCTAACATCGACTCTGCAAATTCCACGTTGTAGTGGCTGAGGTTGTTCAACCGAGTCACCCTGCTAGGATGTAGTGGTAGATCCTCTGGGATCATTTGTACATGGCCGAATTGTCGAAGACAATGGTCCGGGTGGTACGGCTCCTGAATAGGCATGAGACGTAAGATGCCTCTGAAAAGAGATGATGCATACTCCGGTCTACGGAAGTCGGCCCTAGCAAAAGGGAACCACTGAATCTGTAATAAAAAAAGAAAGAAGTTATGAGATGGATAATGTAATTACAAATGAAAATGAAATAGTGAACAAAACATTTTACCTCCTCGTATCTAATCTTGTCAAGCAAGCGGCGTATGCAGATCAAACTCTCGACATTCTTGCCTTGTGGGACCTCTTGTCCATCCCTAATAGCTCTAGCATCAGAAAGCTGGGCAGCAGGGTCCATGATGTAGTGTCCACGGAAATGGGGAAAATAAGCCCATATCCATGACTGTAGAATACGAACAAACAACATAAATTAAAAAAGAAACTAATAGCGTTTCTTTTAAATTAAATAATCAAACTACATTGACTTACCCTCAACAATATTCCACAGCTAGCCATGGTCATCGCATTTCGTCGAGACGCCTGTCCTAAGTTCCGATACAGGTGCGTCAAGACGCCAGCTCCCCAAGCGATATTGTCTGTACACAAGTGATCCAAAACAAGACCTAGTATCCAGTGCTTGAGCTTGTTGGTCGACTTGTCCACCAACACTGTCGTGGCGAGAAGATACCACAAATACAATGACGCGACCAACTCCTCGTCCCTCTGCTCTGCTTTCATCATCGCCTCCATCGCATCTGCAACTAACTTCATAGGAATACCGCCTCCCGTAATCCAGTTGTTCACTCTTTTCCTATCCACCTCAAGCACTGTAGCTATCGTATCTCTCACCCTATTTTCAGTCACACTCGGTGGTAAAGTACAACTCCTCCCGTCTATAGGTAGACTTAAAATCTTGAGAACATCGTGAAGGGTAATGGTCATCTCGCCCCATGGAAAATGGAATGAGTTAGTTTCGGGGTACCATCTCTCTGCAAAGGCTGAAATCAATACACAATCAACTGCTCCCGTGCCTAGAATTCGAAGATGCGTAAGAGCACTACGCTGTGCTATCTCGAACCATGAACCAGGCTCGTGTCTAATATACCGCTCGTACGGACTGGTGTAGCCAGCATGTGTGTAGATCTTAAGAACCTTACGCGTCTACAAAATCACAAAATTTATTTAGTTATGAAAAATAAAAACAAAACTTTATCTTTAGTAAAATCAAGGGGCTCATTTACCAAATCTAGAGGTGCAGCAGGAGGAGCCTCAACAGGAGCACCAACAACCTCAGCAGCAAGCTGAGCAACAACTTCAGCAGTAGCTTCAGCAGCAGCCTGAGCAGCAGCCTCATCAGCTTCCATCTGAGCTCGAGTTCTCCTATATCTGCGAACAAGAAGAGGAGGGAGTAGAGGCTGAATATCAAGAGGAGGGACATCTCGAGGGGTGTCGTCCCATATAGCTCTGGCAATGTGTGTCTGATATGAGGTAAGGATGAGACCATAGCGAGGACCTCCGTCTGGGTACCATGTACTAGGTCCCAAAAAAACTGCATCATCTGCTGGAGGTGGAGGAGGGGGGACACCATCGGTCGGATGTCGAAGAGGTGAATGGGGAGGTGTCGCTACTCGATGAGGTGAATGGGGAGGTGTCGAAACAGGCGAGGGGCGCTCATCACAAATATAAGTGGACGGTGATGGCATACTGTCATCCATCGCCAAATCATGTGTCTCTAAAACCGGATCATCCTGTGTCTGTGCGATCTGATCAACACGTACGATCAAAGTATACTGTACAGCGAATTGTCCCTGTATAGGAGTTGCATCTTCACGTTGCAACTCCGCCTCCACGTCAACGTCAACGTCCATCTCATCACCAGACGAGACGTCTGGCATGTTGTCACCCTGGCCCTGATCTTCCCCAAACAAATCTGCTTGTAAAGTAGCTGCAGGTGTACTACCTGCATTAGCTGCAGGTGTACTACGTGCATTAGCTGCAACCCTACTACGTACAGCAGCTGAAATGCCTCTCCGAGGAGGAGCTCTATCCAGCGTATGCCTAGTAGCCGCTGGCTCAGAATTTGACGTTTGTGGGCTCAATAACTGGTGTCTGTGCAGCTGCCTCTATTTGTGCTCCTACTGAAGTGGATCTCGTGCGATCGTTATCGCTAATGACCGTTACAGTTGGAGGACGCCTTTCTGCTACAGGAGCTGGAAAAGTAAACCCAGCAGAGTCTCCCACAACGTTTCGTACCGCCTAAATTATTAATTTTTATATCAATAATCTTATCTATTCGATTAGAACTTATTATAATCTTTAAAGCGAATTCAAATTACATACCTGGAAGATGCCTACGGGTGACGGAGTCACGCCGGCATCCACGCCCTGAGTGATAGTGGATCGGGTCGGCAGTTGCTGAGCAGCATCCACGGCCTGAGCGATAGTCGAACGAGTCGCCCATTTTCTAGCACCTCCAACAAATTGCAATTGCTCTGTAGCCTCTGTTAATATCGTTGTCAAAGATAGCCCTACACCATAAATTACGAATCTTTAGATGAAATTCTATTTGCAATTGCTTCGTTGCTCTTCGTTGCAATTGCACACATATAGGCAACTTACGTTGATACACAACTTAAAAAATTATGCATAAACTTTATCAAAAGTATAGACGAGTAGTTCTACTAAATGGACGAGTTTCATCAAACACAAGTACACAACACAACTCTCCATAGATCATAGATGTTGATCAAGCTTGTTTAAATTCGTCTTGTTAAGCCAAAAACAAAAACAAAAAAAAATTCACAATTATTCGTTTTAGCACTATGAACTAATTCGTTTTAGCACTAGGAACCAACGTCCATGACAAAATCAGTATATGTAGCATCAGTCCAAGCCAACAAAAATTGCATCAGTAAAGCCAACAAATTATATTGAAGCCAATCCACTATATGAGAAAAACCAACAACAAACACGATCAGCCATTATATTCCATCCAATCCATCCCCATTATATTGCATCAGTAAAAAACCAACAACAGCCATTAAAGCCAATCGAACCTGAATCAGCCACCATCCCGGCCACTTCTTGCATCGGCGTCCCGATCGACTCCGAAATCCCACCCACAGACTCCCCTGAATCAGCCACAATCCCGACGCCAACAGAACCTGTCCTAACACCCACAGAGTCCTCGCCATCGCCCTGAGCTCCACCCAAGTCCTCGTCGCCTCGTTGAGCTCCACCCGACTCATCCCCGCCGCCTTGAGCTCCACCCGAGTCCTCGCCGCCTCCTTGAGCTCCACCCGACTCATCCCTGTCGCCTTGAACTCCATCCGACTCATCCCTGCCGTCCTCAGCTACACCCGACTCATCCCCGCCGCCCTCAGCTACACCCGACTCATCCCCGCCGCCCTCAGCTACACCCGACATCACAATCTCCAGATTTTTTTGGATGCCGTCGGATTCCATTCTTTGACAAGAGTTCGGATTTAGAATGACGAACTTTAATTCGAAGAAATTTTACAAAATTGAGCAGACGGAAGAAAGGGAGTGCGACGGAAATGCAGAGTCTGAGAAGAAGAAGAAACTCGACCTAAATTATGCGTGCTACAGCACGCCTGTTACAGGCGAACTAAATAGTTTGCCCGGTTAACTTAGTCGAGCAAATTGGACGGCTAATTGAGGCGTACAGATCTTTTGAATTTTTTAATATATTCGCCATAATATTTATCTTTTTGTTACAAAAACCATTTTCTTGTAGGACGGCTCATATAGGCGTGCAATTATGTAGTATATTTTCCAAACTTGACGCTATTACCCCTCGTCGCTTATGTTAGGCGTGCAAACATTAGATAGCCGTGCAAAAACGCGTTCAAATAGTCAAAAAATGGCGTCTAGATAGGGGCGTCTTTTTTTTTTTGGCCGGGTCCTCTGTAGAATTTCTTTCTTTTTCTTTTGAAGTTTTCGAGGTGAAAAGAGCTTGACCCTCGATTTCCGCCCTGTTTTAAGATTTGAATACACAAACTTTTCTTTTACCCGGACTAAAAACACAATCCTTTATAACTAGTGAGAATTTATTTATTTTTATTTTTTTTTGGAACGTTATAACTAGTGAGAATTCAATCGAAGCAAACACACAAAAACGCCGCCGTTTAAACCGTCTTCTCCGATGGCTTCCACTTCAATCGTACCAGTCATCTTCGACACCGCAAAGATCCAAACCCTAGCAGCTCCCGCCCTCCTCGACTCTTACAATGAGCGCATTCGTCCGCTTCTCAACGCCGTCGACAAACTTCGATCACTCAATATCACCAAAGAGGGTATCCCATTACCCACCATCGTTGTCGTCGGAGACCAGTCCTCCGGAAAGAGCTCCGTTCTCGAGTCTCTTGCCGCCATTAGCCTTCCTCGTGGTCAGGGAATCTGCACCAGAGTGCCTTTAACTCTCAGACTCGAAGCAGGGGAGCCTGCTTCTCTCATGCTCGAGTACGCCCATAAAAAAGTGGAAACCGACGAATCCTCCGTCGCGTCCGCCATTGAAGCCGCTACAAACGAGCTCGCCGGCGACTCCAAGGGCATCTCCAACACGCCACTAACGCTTATTGTGAGGAAGCCTGGAATTCCTGATCTCACCTTGGTCGACCTTCCTGGAATCACTCGCGTCGCCGTCACAGGTCAGCCGGAAAATATCTACGAGCAGGTGAAGGATATTATAATGGAGAACATCACTCATGAAGAGAGCATCATCCTCAACGTCATCTCCGCAGATGTCGATTTCTCCACGTCTGAGTCTATCCGGATGTCGAAGATGGTCGATAAAACAGGGGAGAGAACACTTGCTGTTGTCACCAAATCTGATAAATCTCCTGAGGGTCTGCCGGAGAAGGTCACCGCTAATGACGTCAGCATCGGCCTCGGCTTCGTCTGCGTCCGGAACCGGATCGGCGATGAGTCGTTTTTAGAGGCTCGTGCGGTTGAGTCTCAACTCTTCGACTCTCATCCCCAACTCTCCAAGATCGAGAAATCTGCCGTCGGAATCCCGAATTTGGCGCGGAAATTGGTTCAGATTCAGGGGTCGATCATCGCCAAGTGCTTGCCTAACATAATTAAGCAGATAAACGAGAGGCTGCACTCCAATGTGACTGAACTGAACCAGATGCCGAGGAAGTTCTCTTCGGTTGCCGACGCCATGACTGCTTTCATGATGTTTCTCGGCTCGGCGAAAGACTCCCTGAGGAAGATCTTGATAAGCGGTGAGATCGAGGAGTTTCCAGATGAGGCGAAAATGCATTGCACTGCTCGACTTGCAAAGATGATGAATGGATACTCCAACAAGCTGAAACAGAGCTCCGACAGTTCAGCAGCTGAGAAGGCATTGTTTTTGATGGAAGAAGTTATGGTTCTTGAAGATTCAAAGGGGATATGGCTGCCGAATTTCCTTCCTCGGAGCGTCTTCCTCATTTTATTGCAGAGGAAAGTGAGGGGGATAAACCCGACTCCAGCAGTGTTTGTCGACGAGGTTTGGGATTATTTGGAGGAAGTTGTTTCTGGTGTTTTGATGCAGCATTCTGCCAACTACCCTCAGCTGCACTCCATAATGCGGCGAGCAATCACGAGCTTGGTGTCAAAGATGAAGAAGGCGGGGATGGAGAGGATGGAGGAGATGCTGGAGATGGAGAAGATGGCGGATTACACTTGTAATCCCGAGTACATGTCGACATGGAACAAGCTGATGGGTGACCAGGCGAGGTTCATGTCCATCGTGGAAGGAACCGGGCACAGCATCTTGACCATGGAGGAGTTTGGGTTGGTTAGGGTGGGGCACATGAGGGAGCACAAGGAGGTGGCGCAGCAGGCGTTTGATATGAAGATGAGGATGACGGCATATTGGTCGGTCGTGATGAGGAGGATTGTTGATTCCATGGCGCTGCATTTGCTATTTAGCGTGCAGAATTTGGTGAATAAGGAGTTTGAAGGGGCGGTGTTGAAGGAGATGATGAAGCCCGGTGGTGGCGGGATCGAGAAGATGTTGGAGGAAGCGCCTTCGGTGGCGGTTAAGAGGGAGAAGCTTACGAGGAGTGTGGAGTTGTTGAAGGACTCCAAGAATGTTCTTGCTCACATAATGGACTTCGTTGATTGAGGAATGCAAAGTCTGATCTTGTTGTGGCTTAGGTGGGGTTTTTGGTATGGTTGTGTTTTGGTGTTATGATGTGAAGATGCAGTATGATGATGGTCTAATTCAGAATGCGGGTTTGGACTCCAAGTGTGTTCTTGCTCACATCATGGACTTTGTTGATTAAGGATCGTGTTTTGGATGAACTTTAGCAGTTGATTGAGTACTAAGGAGAGTTAAGTTAAGATGCAAATTAGTATGGTTGTTGTGGTCTATAGGTGAAGTTATGTAACTTTTTATTCTTGTTGCAGTGTACCAGTGTATCAATGTACCAATCTTTTGAAATGAATGCGGAGAAAAAGGATAAGCATCTTCCTAACTCAAGTCTTTTCAAACTCAACTCTACTGATCTGTTTCTTTTCTGCTGAAACATCCTCTGTATGTCATTTACCGATGAACGACTCCTCCTTCAATTCCAGCTTGTAGGTAGCTGTAGCTACCAGTTCAGATCATCTTTTCAAATAAGCCTGGTTTGTTTTAAGTGTTGTATTGTACTCCTCTGTCCCTATATTTCCTTCCTGTTTCACTCGGGCACGTATGCCGATGCGCGTTTTGTTTTATCGATATCTCTAATTATACATTAGTAAAAATTATAAAATTTGAATATTATTAAAGTACTCGATAAGACGAATAAAACAAGATCACACATGACTATGTTTTTATCTATATATTGGTCGAAATTACGAAGATTCTCTTGATATATAAATAGTGTCAAAAACAGAATCAAGAACCAAAAAAGGGGACGGATTGGGTTTTGGGCCTTGCAACAAGAAGTCATGGTTTGGGCATTATATTTGGGGCCTAGTTAATAATGATATTAATTTTTTATTTGAACTAAATAAATCATTGTCATCAACATAATACGTCATCAACATAAATTATCATCAATCCAATTCGTCATCAACTGAAAGTGTCATCAATATAAATTGAAGTTCATCAACATATATTTGGGCCTTGCAACAAGAAGTCATGGTTTGGGCATTATATTTGGGGCCTCAATTAACTAGGCCCAATAATGATATTAATTTTTTATTTGAACTAAATAAATCATTGTCATCAACATAAATTATCATCAATCCAATTCGACATTAATTTTTTATTTGAAGTTTATGATTTTAAACATCGTTATATAGTTAGATGTGAACTTCAAATCTGTTAGGATTGAAGTTCTCATTTATTTTTTTGAAAATAAAAAACAATCATCGTTCAAAATTTATGTTTTAATGCAATAATTCTTCACAAATTCATATTTTTTGGAGTTTGATCCATCTACAATAAATAAAATCCATCAATTAGAAGATAATAATATTAAATTGAGGAGTGTCAATTAACCAATTAAAACACAAAGACATTTAATGTTTGTCTTTCATTTCTCTTTCCGCAAATTATATAGTAGATTAGATAGATAGATAGATCGTTTCACCAAGGTACGTGAATGTGTACAAATTTCTCGAATGATCGGGGAGATTAGTTTAAGGGATGGTCATATTGGGCTTAAAATCACCAAATTTAGGGTAAGTAACCCTTATTCCATTTTAAATTGTATTTTCTAACCCTAAAAATTTCTAGTGTGGTAACTAACCTTTTGGGTTGATGACAGTTTGGTTTGATGACAGCTTGGGTTGACGACAGTTTGAGTTGACGACAGTTTGAGTTGACGACAGTTTGAGTTGACGACAGTTTGTATTGATGACAATAATTTTTTTTGATGACAGTAATTTTCATTGATGACAATAATTTTCGTTGATGACAGTCGTTTTCGTTGATGACAGTATTTTTATTGATGACAGTCATTTCCGATTATGGTGATGACAATTTATGTTAATGACATTCTTCGTCACATTTGATTACATTTTTTGTCATCCGACTTTTAATATTGTCGTCGTCTAAAATAAAATATCATCATCATCACTAAATGAATAAAAAAAATCCATATTTAATGTCAAATCATATTGTCATCAACAATATTTAAGTGTCATCTACAATAGTAGATTTTACTATCATTGATGACAGTTCATTGACGAAGGTGTAAGAAAAAGCTTGATGACAAATTGTTTTCCAGCTGAACCAGACAAGCTTTGTGAAGCTATGGCTGGCGTGGGATGGCATTGTCAGTGGAAAGTGCCTCATCCTTGTTGAATCAACTATCGGCAGCAGATCTTTGATCCTAGTCTACTGCTTGTTCAATCGGTTGAACAAAACTGTCGTACAAAGAAGATAATCTCATCAATCTCCCTGAAAACTGTCATACAAAGAAGATAATCTCATTAATCTCCCTGCTAATCGAACCGAGCAAGTTCAAACTGTCATACAAAGAAGATAATCTCATTAATATTGTCATCGACCAAATCGGCTCCTTCTTTACCATAGCAAAAATCAATAATTCGTTGAGAAGAAGACAGATGAAGGACAGAGGGGTGTACCTGGAACAAGCGGAAACGATGCTGGATTACAGAGACGGCAACACGAGAAATCTCTCGACACTTGATCTTCTCAACTAATCGAGACAAGGTAGACGATGAGATTTGGACTGCATAGGGGCCATGACGATGAATGTTGTTTTCTCCTCCTACTCTTTTGCGAAGGTTGTCACAGATTCAACTTCTGGCTTCTCTTCCTCCTCGTTTTCCAGAGAAGAAGATTCGGTCTTCTTTTCAACTTCACTTTCTAGCGGCATAGCAAGATCTTCGACGACGAATTTGACGGGGGAGGTTTTAGATGAATCGAACATGAGGTAGAAATTGGTCTCCGCACGGTTGCTCGGGATAGGACTCGACGACGCCGAAGGTGAGAAAGGGGAAGGAGATCGGCAAATCTGAAGGCGTAGGAGGTGATGGAAAATAAGAGAGGCGGCGGATTATTAGGTTAGATTGAAAAAGGTTAGTTTCCTTTCTCCAAATAAAACCAGATTGAAAAACACTCTCATAGTCCATTTAGGGGCAAAGGGCCCCGTTTTGCGTTAAAATCAACATCCACATAGATACAGGGCCACTAGAATGACCAAATTTAGGGTAAGTAACCCTTTTTACCATCTCACTTGTATTTTTTAAGCCTAAAAAATTATAGTGTGAAAACTAACTTTTTTGTGTCGATGACAGTCAATTGTGATGATGACAGTTTGCTTTATGACATTTTTTATCATAAAATATTAAATTTTTTGTCCACTATTATCATTCGAACTGTGATATGAACTGTGTCATCGTAGACATGAACTGTCATCAAACTCCTTAAAACAAATTCAGAACCACATTCCCTTTGCCATTATCACAATTTAAGAACACAGTAGTCATAGTCAACATCCAAACTCATATAATCGAACCTTACAAAATATTTCTTCATTGACAACATTACTTATCTCCTATTGAATGAAAAAAGATGATGACATAAAAGATGATGAAAGTTTATGTCATCAGCCAACCATTCTTCCAACTTTAGATCTCACTTGTTTTCACAGAGCAATATTGATGGAACATCTTCTTCTTGTCGTCAAATCCCGTCGGAGAGCACACATGTGAGATCATCCAATTATTTCTCCGTTCGGGAAGAAGAAGATTTTCTCTGGCGGTGCAATCAGCGCAATTGTTGTTGTTGTCGTCGTCGGTGCAAGGAAATGCCTGCTGCAGTTGCTACGGTGGAAGACAACGATAGGAACGACGTCGATGAAGTGGCAGCAGCGTCGAAGCCACTTCCTCCTCCTCCGGCGACCACATCGAAGGCCAGCGGAGTTAGCAAGAGCCTGGTGTTCTTGGGAAACTCGCCTAGGGTTTTCTCTTTGAACGATCTAGATTTTCCCGTAAGTTGATTGGATGATAAGTCGAGAATTTGGATTTGGAGGGAGTAGATTTCATTGATGGAGGAGCACGCTATTTGGTTTGAGGAAGGTTGAGAGAAGTGAGAGCAATGCAAGTGGAGAAGAAGGCCATGGCAGATGGAGGTATGGAGAGGGAGGGTGGAGGAGGAAGCAAGACATAGATCTGGAAACGAGAGTGGAGGCGGAAGTAAAAAGAGACACTAGGGTTTAAAAGGTTAGTTTCTTTAATATGAATAAAATCGAGTTACAAATTACTCGTATTGTCCAATAAGGGGCAATGTGCCCCTTATTGTCCTAGACCCATATAGGAAGAAGTAAATGGGCTAACCAACGACAAGAGTATAATCGAGCCCAATTATTGATGGGCCATAAGCTTTTTTCACGTGTAATCCCCCATCTTCTCCATTCCCGCCTTCTTCATCTTCCAAAACGGGCTCTCCTATGAATAACTGCTCTGTGTATTATTTTCCTCTTTTCCGAGACAGCCTCTTCAAGTTCAACTTCTCAATCTAAACTTCATTTCAATCACTTCTTCTCCTCCATCTAATTAATTACTCCCCTTTAACTCTTCAAATCCCCTCCCTTTCAAAACCAAAAAAACTCTTCATATCCCCTGCTTCCTTATTTATAACTCGCAACTCTACTCTTCTGCATATCCACTTCCAAACACCCAAAAAAACTCTCTCGTTTAACTCGTCTTCTCCAATGGCTTCCACTTCCATAGTACCAGTCATTCACGATGCAACTCCGATCCAGTCCCTAGCTGCACAGCCCCTGCTCTGCTCCTTCAACGAGCGCATCCGTCCACTCCTCGACGCCGTCGACCGTCTCCGATCACTCAAAGTCACCAAAGAAGGTATCCAACTCCCCACCATCGTCGTCGTCGGCGACCAGTCCTCCGGCAAAAGCTCCGTCCTCGAGTCCCTCGCTGCAATCAGTCTCCCACGTGGCCAAGGAATCTGCACCAGAGTCCCTCTTATTCTCAGCCTACAAGCTGGCTCACCTGCCTCCCTTACGCTGGAATACTCCGGCAAGTCTGTCGTCACCGATGAATCCTCTGTTGCGTCCGCCATTGAAGACGCCACGCGCGAGCTTGCAGGAAACTCAAAGGGCATCTCCAACACGCCATTAACGTTGATTGTCAAAAAGCCTGGAGTTCCTGATCTCACCATGGTTGATCTCCCTGGAATAACCCGCGTCGCTGTGCATGGCCAGCCGGAGAACATCTACGAGCAGGTTACAGACATAATAATGAAGTATATTAAGCCGGAAGAGAGCATCATCTTAAACGTGATCTCTGCATCCGTGGATTTCTCCACGTCGGAGTCGATTCGGATGTCTCAAATGGTGGATAAAACAGGGGAAAGGACGCTTGCTGTTGTCACCAAATCTGACAGGTCGCCTGAGGGGCTTCTGGAGAAGGTGAACGCCGATGACGTCAACATCGGACTTGGGTACGTCTGCGTCCGGAACAGGATCGGCGACGAGTCTTTTTCGGAGGCACGTGCGGTGGAATCCGAGCTCTTTGACACTCATCCTCTGCTTTCCAAAATCGACAGATCCATCGTCGGAATCCCGAACTTGGCGCGCAAATTGGTTCAAATTCAGGCATCCATCATCGCCAAGTGTTTACCCAACATAATTAGGCAGATAAAGGACAAGCTGAACGCCAATGTGACTGATCTGAACCAGATGCCGAGAAACTTCACTTCAATCGCCGACGCCATGACTGCATTCATGAGGATCCTCGGCTCTGCAAAGGACTCTCTGAGGAAAATCTTGATCACGGGCGAGTTCGACGAGTTTCCAGACGAAGCGAAAATGCATTGCACCGCTCGACTCGCCGAGTTGATGGATGGATACTCCAACAAGCTACAAGAAAGCTCCGGCAGCTCTGCAATGGAAGGTCTGTTTCTTTCCGAAGAAGTCATGGTGCTGGAAGATTCAAAGGGGATATGGCTGCCGAATTTCCTCCCTCGAAGCGTGTTCCTCGCGTTCTTGCAGCGCAAAGTGAGAGGCATAAACCCGACTCCGGCTGTGTTCGTCGAGGAGGTGTGGGACTATCTAGAGGAAGTGGTATCGCGCGTTATGATGCAGCATTGCGCGAACTACCCTCAGCTGCATTCCCTGATGAGGCGGGCAACCGAGAGCCTGATTGTAAAGATGAAGAAAGAAGGGATGGAGAGGATGAAGGAGATGGTGGAGAAGGAGAAGATAGCGGACTACACTTGTAACCCCGAGTACATGTCGACATGGAACGAGCTGATGAAGCAGCAGCAAGAGTTCATGGCGATAGTGGAAGGGACAGCCGAGGGCTCGGTGCTGAAGATTGACGGGTTTTGGGAGGTGGACGTGGCGCATATGAGGGCACACAAGGGTGTGGCGCAGCAGGCTTATGATATGAAGATGAGGGTGACTGCTTATTGGAAGGTGGTGTTGAGGAGGGTGGTTGATTCAGTTGCCTTGTGGTTGCTTTTTAGCGTGCAGAATTTGGTGAACAAAGAGGTCGAGGCGACAGTGGTGGAGGAGCTCATGAGGCCGGGTGGTGGCGGGATTGAGAAGATGTTGGAGGAGGCGCCTTCGGTGGCGGTTAAGAGGGAGAAGCTTTCTAGGAGTGTTGAGTTGCTTAAGGAGTCCAAGTATGTTCTTGCTCAGATTATGGACTTTGTTGATTGAGGTGTTCGTTGTTGCTTGGATTACGGCAAGTTTTTGGGTCTTCTTTTGTGGTATGGAATGTTCAAGTTGTTAGGTGTGGTTAAGTTCATTTTATGGGCGTTGGGTAGGAACGTTGAAAATCTAGCAAGTTATGCATGTGGTGTTTGCGGTTAAGTCCAACTCTTATGATGTACCGAGTATGATGGTATTTTGGTTATCTACACTATATCTTAATTACCAACTGTTCAGTGTTTTGGTTAACCCTCTATGATTGTAGTGAGGCTTGACTACTGATATGAAAGCACTGGTTCAAGTTCGAAATGAACCATTGAGCATATCTACCTGCCAGGTAATTTGTGTGCCTTGTGGGCTTAATCCTGTATTTGTTTCAATGTGTAATAGTGCGTAGGAGCAGAGCCGGCCTTTAGGGTTGTTGGGGGTAGGACGACGGCCTAGGCCCTCGGTAGAATTTTTTGGAGTAAGCTCTTTGCTGAAACAAAACTTGCATCAATATCGGTGCAAAGATCAAAGATGAATAGTCGTTGAAATCTCTGTGAGCGGGAATTTTTATTTTGCCGGGTCCTCGGTAGAATTTCTCTCTTTTACTTTTGAAGTTTTCGGGGTGAAAAGAGCTTGACCCTCGATTTCCGCCCTGTGTTTAAGATTTGAATACACAAACTTTTCTTTTACCCGGATTAAAAACACAATCCTTTTCTAAAAGGATAAGCATCTTCCTAAGTCAAGTCTTTTCAAACTCAACTCTACTGATCTGTTTCTTTTCTGCTGAAACATCCTCTGTATGTCATTTACCGATGAACGATTCCTCCTTCAATTCCAGCTTGTAGGTAGCTGTAGCTACCAGTTCAGATCATCTTTTCAAATAAGCCTGGTTTGTTTTTAAGTGTTGTCTTGTATGATAGTATTGGGTTTTGGGCCTTGCAACAAGAAGTCATGGTTTGGGCATTATATTTGGGGCCTAGTTAATAATGATATTAATTTTTTATTTGAACTAAATAAATCATTGTCATCAACATAATACGTCATCAACATAAATTATCATCAATCCAATTCGTCATCAACTGAAACTGAAACTGTCATCAACATAAATTGTCATCAACACAAACTGTCATCATCTTATCTATATAAAGATTGGCTATCCAATGCCAAAATTGAATAAAATTGATACCTCATAAATGTTGCTCCCTCCATTGATAAATTTAGGATTTCACTAAATAAATTTACATCAACCATTTTTTCTAATTTAAAAAGATTTCCAAAAGATCAAAACGAAGCGTTTTGCTAAAAAATTAAACACCCTTTTTTTTTCTTTCATTAGATCCGTGGTAAAACTGTACAACGGTTAAAATTTTCCAAACTAGAGATTCAATTCTTTTAAATTTTAATTAAAAATGTGATATACTGATTATACTCCTCTGGTTTAGTATCATATAAGTAGTTAGCTTTTTAATATATATTTTTTAAATTCAATTTACACAACGGTAATTAATTACTAAGTAATTAATAGAATTACATGAAGTTGGTTTTATTATTTTTTTCATGTAATATAACGTAAGTCATTTTAGCCTTTTAATTTTATACACAAACTAGACTAGGTCGCGAGTTTATATAACTCGATATAGTGAATTAGTAGTAAGGAGTATTATGTAATATAAAATTTTATATGAAAATAAGTTTATATCTTAAAATGATATTGATATATAATTAAGTTTTTACATTTTAAATATAATAAACAACGAATATACATGAATTTTTAATACCAAAAATCTTATTTGATCAAATTATCATGGGTCAATTTTTAACAAATTTAAATAAATTGATTTCAACATATATAAAAATATATAATTGAAAGCACTACAATAACACAAAAATATAATTATTTCTCTTATTTATTAAGAAATCAATCTTTTTGTGATACGTCATATCATAAAAATAAAATATATATTTGTAAAATAAAATAATAGGATATTGGGAGGTCAAAATCTAGAAAATTAACACATAAAAATCTTTTTGTAATCTAAAATGTTCTTAAGCAATCTTTTTGTAATATTTTTGCACACGATTTTCCAAATTTAATTAATTTTTTTTGAGAAAATTACAATAAATTATAAAAAATCATGACCAATGAAATGACGACAGGTGAATGGCCTGAATGAAGAGTATGCCACGTGACATAGCTAGAATTGAAAAATGTAATTTGATTTAGTAGTTATATAGAGATTTTTTCTATTTTATTCTTGAATTTTGGTAAGAAAAGTAAGAGGTGTGTTAAATTGAGAAACATGATTATTAAAAATGTAAGGAAACTAAATGTAATTTTTACATACAGAGTTTTTATATTTTTAATATCTATCAAACCCACTAAATATCGGTAATATTAACTTTTATATGATATTTCTATGTACAAGATATTTATTCGTACATTCGTACATCATTAATAATTCGTACATGAATCTTTTCCTTAGTAAAAATGATAAAATCTTGATATTGTTAAAGCAAGACGAATCAAATAAGACTCGTATGAATATGTTTTTCTTTATATATCGACCAAAATTGAGAAGATTAATTCTCTTAAATTGTGAATAGTGTAAAAACGCAAACAAGAATAATATTATGAGACATTATTTCGATTGAATTTAACAGCTCCATACTTGCATACATATACTGCCTACAAGGTTGTTCCGATGAAGCACACATTATTTTATTTATTAAACATATAAGTAGCATTATACAAGCAGGCCTCGCTGATGCCATATGAGAAAACATGAAAGTATTCCGCAGAAGATAACATTACAAAACCACGTACAGATTTGAAGATTAGAAGCACCACACGAAAGTAGCATTTGGAGATTAATTTAAGGGCACTTGTGAACTCCATTCTTAGGGTTGAGGAGATTGGCGTAGCAGGGGCAGACGTCCTTGTTGCCGAACGTGCCAGGTGGCACGCACGCACACGTGTGGCAGCAGCTCATGCACGCTCTCTTGCACGTGTTTGGCCTCTTCGTCTTGCTGCACCTCCTATCGCACTCCACTCCACAATCTAATCACAATCACAATCACGATCACAGATCTGGATTATATATCATAAATTATGCATGAACAAGAACAAGCATTGCTAATTTACTAATGTTAGCTGGAGTTCCAGCAGCTACGGTAATGAGTGAGTCGGCTTCAGCAACCTGCCAATTAATCAACAACACTTGAGTTCCTTCATCAAAGAAACTAATGTAATGATATAAGGTAAAACAAGTACCGGTTGGTGGGATTGGAGGAGACTGATGAGCAAGAAAGAAACCATGAAAGCCAACATTATTGAAGTTATTGGGAGACCCATTCTCAGCTCCACAAGATGATTATTTTATGTGGCTATGTGAATGTGATGATCGGGTGAACCTAAACCTCATTTTATAGCTCCTAGTTTCACGATAAAAAGGTGGGCCCCGAGGGCTTATCATGAGAGTGATTAGGCCCAACTAATGTCCAGAGTTTGAGCCCACAAAATCAGCCATATATTGATCATATCAACCCCACACGCAAACACAAGTACCATCACATTCACAGCAGACAGCTGTGCCTCTTCTGGCATCCTTACCAATAATACCCCCTCTTTTGGGCCTTCAACGCCTAATGGATATGGCCCAACAAAGATGCACAACCGGCATAGAGATTGGATAGTTGACCTAGGTACAAAATGGGCCTGACGGGCCTGTCAATATTACACAAAGTGAGCCCATTGTTTCACAGCAAGAGTATTGTTCTGTACACCGCTAACGTACTAGAATCAGAAGGCGAAGCTAACAATAAGCTTATAGACAAAATGGCATATAACATCTGAGGCTGTACTAGAATCAGAAGGCGAAGCTAACAATAAGCTTATAGACAAAATGGCATATAACATCTGAGGCGGATATGGAATTACGTCATGGGTGACTCACCATATCATGATTAATGCCTTCTTGAGGTGAATCCACAGTGTTCAAAGCCATGCGCTTGGCTTGAACAGTCGCACAAAGCTCCTTCTCCAATAAGGCTTCATCATGATGTGGTTTTCTTTTCCGGCTACAATTGGTGGATTCCATGTCAGGATTCACGGCTGCCTCCAACTCCATGAGTTTATCAATCTCTTCAAGCTTCTGATGTATTTGTAACTTCTGGGCTACCATCAGTTTTCCTAATTCTGCTGTCTCTTCTTGGAGGATCAATTTCAGCTTGGCTCGAGATTCAATGTTAAATTGCAAATCCAAGGCCTTGGACAACAACTCTTGTGCTTCCTTGTCCTTTTTCTTCATGAAGAGCTTGATCTCTCTGTGAGAGTGGAGAGGCAGCTGGCTCTCGCCCATTAACTTGTAAAGCTCAATAAACTCGGCATGCCTACGCTTGCTTTCATTACATTGGACCTTCATTACAGAGATTTCAATATCGATTGCTACTACCTGTTCAGCTATTTCCTCAATCTTCTTACGCTTTTGATCCATTTCTGCGTTTAAAGACTTCAGTTGCTCCGTTATTTCTGTCCTCTTACCATTGAGGATAGATTTCAGCTTGATCTTTTCATGCTTCAGGCCCTCCCACTCTACCATGTCGGTATTAGACTCTTCGGCGGCTGTTTTCATCTCCTCAATCACCAACAGTTCAGTTTTACTAACAGTGCCTACTACTTGCTTACCAGTCTCAGGCTCAGCAACAGGTTTACGATTATTCTTGGCAAGGAAACCCAACTCAGTATCATCTACCTGTTGACTAGGGTCGCCAGCTAGATGGGGATCATTATTTTCCTGTCCAGTTGAGACAGTATTCTCGATTCCATCATTGTTCGCTAGGTGCTTCATGTTACCAACAAGATTCTCATCATCAAACCTGGTTTCACTGTCTTGACACATGTTTGAATGAGACTCTTCGGTTGTTTTCATCTCCTCAACCACCAATAATTCAGTATTACTAACAGTGCTAACTACTTGTTGACCAGTCTCAGCAACAGGTTTAGGATTATTGTTGCTAAGGAAGCCCAACTCAGTTTCATCTATCTGTTGACTAGGATCACCAGCTAGATTGGGGTCATTATTTGCCAGTCCAGTTGAGACAGTATTCTCGATTCCATCATTATTCAGTGTGGCCTTCGTATTAGCAACAACGTTCTCATCACTAAACATGGTTTCATTGTCTTGATGCAATTCTTCCACTATCTGCAGGCCATTAACATGCTCAATTAGGATAATGTTCTCAGGTTCATCATCTAACACAAGTTTCACTTCCTCAACCACGAGCTTTTCACTATCAGTTCCAATTTCCTGACCAGAGAGGTCCTCCACTAACTGCCCCGGATAAGTTGCTTGGCCAGTTGTAACACAATTGTCAACTTCATCATCTTGTGATAATGTTTTAACATAGGAATCATTGACTTTATTGCTAAACTCAGAAGATGGGACACGAAGGCCAGTCTCATCATCCTGTTGATGCAGTTCTTCAAATAACTGCATTGTGTTGTTAGTAACCATATCAATCAAGGTAGTAGTCTCGACTTCCACAGCTTCAGATGTAGTGTTAGCACTCACAAAAGTGGTCTCTCTGTTAAGCTCAACCTCATCATGTTCTGATATTGTTTTAGTACTTGAATCAATGATCTTGTTAGAAATCTCAGCAGGTGTGAAACTAATCCCAGTCTCATCATCCTGCTTATGGAGTTCTTCTTCCACAAGCTGCAGTGTGATGATACCCTCATAAGTCAAGGTCGGATTTTGGACTTCCTCAGCTTTCAACATGGTCTCAGCATTCACAAGAAGGGTATGTTCACTGAGGTCAGCATCACTGCTATGCAATTTCTCAACCAGCTGCAAACCATAAGTTGCCTCATCCGTTGAGATAACGTTCTTGGCCTCAGCATCATCCATCATGAACTTCAACTGAGTAAGAATACTTTCCTTAGAAGGAAATTCACCAGCAGATTCATCCTTTTATAGCAACACAACACACAGGATAAATAGATCATGAAGGGCTAATCTTCATGGTAATGACTAATGAAGGAAGGGAGAGGGAGCTAGAAGTACAGGAAACTTCACAAAATTTAAGAAGATTACCATCTTTACTTAAACAATGCCAACGAATTTTGTGGATGTAATGTTGACGGTTGTCAGACCCTGAATCGAATTTGCAAGCAAATCTACAAGTTAGCTCAGAGCTATGGTTATTGTTGGCACAAAATAAAAAAAAAGATGTTGTGACTCTCTGATTGTTGAGCATCCAATTTCAAATGTAGCATTACTGATCACCATATATGGGGAGAAACAAACAGTGTAACCTCTGCACTAAATTCTATGATCAAGTAGAACAAATCCTAATTCTCCTTCTTAAGTACTAATTAGTTTGCAGAAATCGGATAAATTTCTTCCCTCGGGCCCACCCCAATTTCTTTGTCTGACTATCAAATTTAACAGCAAAGCAAAGAAAATAAGGAGGATTCTACCACAAGCAAAATAAGGAACTACGAGTAAGATTCTGTAACAACAGAACAGTGTCAACACAACCATGAGAAACCCATCTGAGTTAGCTCGAAGGTCTCTAACTGCTCGCAAAGGATAAATTAGGGTTTAAGCTGCAGGTTGTATCAGAAGCGAACACACTCATACAATGGACAAGAAATTTCAAGACGAACAAGAAAAATCTCAATTCCGAGGAGCAATCATACCTCCGGTTCAGTAGCTCGAGGGACGTTGGTTGATCTGCTTGATCAGCTCGCGAGCCCGGTCAGTTGCCAGAACGAGCCAAATTTGCTGACCATTTGACTGACGAGTGACGATGCATCATCTTACCCGCTTTTTGATGGATGGGCCTCTCCAGTTATTGGACCTTACAGCCATTTTTATAAGGCCCAAAGTTATACCCCTCACTAATCAAAATTAGATACTAACTAAAGTAGGACTATACTTGAATAAATAACCAATGTATAAGATTTTATTAGGAAAATGACTCTTTTAGATTAGGGAGTTTAAAAACTACTTTTCTTAATTGAAACTTTTTGAAAGGTAATTGTGACACTCTCTCAAAGCCTGCTAATCTTTTAGCGTTTCTTCAAATCATAAGTTTGGATGGGGATTACATCTACCTTATAGGGAGCCCCGATTCTTGCACAGGTAAAAAGAAAAACTACATTAGAGTTCTTTTTTCGGTGAGTTGGGTAAATAACTCTTCAAATCATACGTTTGGTTACATCTACCTTATACGGAGCCCCGATTCTTGCACAAGGCAAAAAGAAAAACTACATTAGAGTTCTTTTTTCGGTGAGTTAGGTAAATAACTCTTTGTACGTTTTATTAGGAGAGTGACCCATTTAGAAACTAACCCCCCTACTCAAAAGGAAATGAGAAACTCAAAAGTTTAGTTTTCTTTAACAAAAACTAATATAAACTACTTGGGCCTAATTTTTCTAATTAAAAACTTTGAATGTGTCATTGGGACACAGTCTCTCTTCTTTTTCGTGATTTTGCTTCAAAACTACACTCGTATATTCACCAATATTAAGTTGGACAATTAGTTGTTTGGCCCCGGTCTTTCTCAACCGTTTACACTATCAGTATATTTACATTCATATAAATGCATCAAATTTTACTAAGGGTCTGTTCGGATACAAATCATTTTGTGATTTTTTTTTTTGGTTTTCCACTCTAGTTCAGCGGTTAGGGGACCCCTACTACCCTTACATCTAGAGTTCGAGCTACGTGGGTGACTCTCCCAACAAACAATTTTTAACCTCAACCAAGTCTCGAACTCGAGACCTCATGTTGGGTGGTTGAGGTCCCTTACCACCCAACCACATGCTTGTTGGTAATCATTTTGTGATTTTAAGCACTTGATTATTTCTTTATTTCTTCTTTGTAGAAATAAGTACATCTCGAACCTTAAAAGCACCGAAAAAATAAGCATGAACCCTATACTTTTTCTTGAAGAACTTCTACTTCTTGATAAAATTCTTGCGTTGGCCTACCACTTTCACCCCGATGTTTCGATATTAATATTCTTCTTCGTCGGTTTGATGACAAGAATGACGATTTTTTCTTCCAAGAACATATCCAAGGTAATCCATCCTCTTGAACCCTCTCTAGTCTTAAAATCTCATCTCTTTCTCTCATGTGATGTTGATTCCATCTTGGTTTGGTTTATTGGAGTACATATCTATTGGTAGGAGGACGTCAAAGTTGCAAAAGGTTAGAGTTAGGTTGTTCAGTAGAAGTCTCATGGGTTGTCTATGCTTGTTTAATTCCTCGCCATTCAGGTATGAGGCTTGTAAGGATAATTTCCATTTTATTGGGAATTAGCCATTGTTAACAGATCTTGTACTTAGACTTATCAGGAAACTCGTTTATGTTGTAATGGGCCTTGTGTTGGTCCAGTAGAAGATTAGGCCCAAATCTGTAACAGATGCCCATGACTCGACCCGACCCGCTTGGAGGAAACCGGGGCTCCGCGTGTGAGTTAGAAGCTTGGTATATAAGCTTCTAAACCTTCTTCTCGCCTCACTTCTTGCCTTTTCTCGTACATGTTCATCCGAGAGAAAGAGATCTGAGAGAGAGAGAGAGTTCTTGAGGGAGATCGACGTTGGTTTGATTCTTCTTCTTCGTCGAAGCAAATCTCTTGCTGTTGGTGTTCCAAGCTTGAAGACGGTGGTCTTGGCTAGTGGAGAAGCTCTAGATCGCGACCTCGGGTGCTCAACGGGGCTAGGGTTCAAAGTCTTGTTGGTGACTGTGAAAGGGGGGTTCTTCTATCTCTTGCTTGCTTCTTGTTTTTGCAGTTGTAAGCCTTTGTGAGTTTAGATCTTTTGTTGTTGTATGCTCTCTGTAAGACCCTCACCTTTACTTAGTGGATTTGGCTCTTATCTTGAGGCCACGGGGAATAGGCTGAGTCCGAACCTCGTTAACATCTCCTGTGTCCATTATCTTACGCTTGTGTATGTGTTCTTGATTCGATCTGTCAATACTCAATCTAACAGATTGGTATCAGAGCCAGGTTCCCTTGTTTTGTGCTTTTCTGGATCTTGTGTGATTTCAGAAGTTCATCTCTAGGGATCTTTGGTGCTTTGATTGATTTCTGGTTTCTTGCTTCCGCTCACTAGTGTTGACTGATCATTTCTTGTCTTGCATGTAGCTCTGTCTAGGTCTTTTGTGTAAGATCTAAACTACTTGCATTGTAACTCATGATATCTTGGTAATATTGTGATTACCAAAGCTATCTGAATTGTTACTTGAGGATTTCTTGGATTATAGTGTTAACTTCAAGAATCTCTGAAGTGCTTTGCCTTCTTTGTCTGTTGTACAAGTGCTCTGACTAACTTGAGTGTTGATTCAGGTACCATGACAGATAACAACATAAGGATGAAGCCATTTGATGGAACCACTGATTTTGCAATGTGGCAAGTGAAGATGAAAGCCATATTGATCAAAGAAAAGGTGTCCAAAGCCATTAAGGGTGACTACATGGCTGAGACTTCAACTGCTAGGCAGCTGGAGATGGATGAGATTGCTCATTCAGAGATCATGATCAGATTGTCTGATGATGTTGCTCGACAGGTGGTAAACTTCAAGACTACTAAATCTCTATGGGAAGGTTTAGAATCTCTTTACTTAACTAAATCCATGTCTTCTAGAATATCTTTACTGTGCAGATTATTTACCTATAAAATGGATGTGAATCTGACCTTGAATGATAATCTAGATAAGTTTCTTAGGATGACTCAGGATTTAGAAAGATGTAATGAAAAGATTGAAGATAACCACCAAGCTGTTATTCTCCTTAACTCTTTGTCTGCTCAGTTTGACAACTTTAAAGATGTTATTCAGTTTGGAAATGAATCTTTAACAAAACACAAGATCATTGAGTCCTTGACTGAAAAGAATGAAACTCTAAAGGTGTTTAGGGGTAAGAACTCAGATAAGAAGATTGAATCTAAAGCTGAGGTTCTTATGGTTAATGGCAAACCTAAGAAGAATTTTAAACAATATAATAAGGATAAAAGAAAAGAGTCTTTAGGATCTAATAATGGTAATGATAAGAAGAAAACCTGCTTTTATTGTAGTAAAGTAGGACACTTTATCAAAGATTGCCATAAAAAGAAAAAGGATGATGCCAATAAATCTGGAATTGATAACACTGCTGCTGTGTTTGAATCTGAGGAATACAATGATTGTAGATTACTGATGTGTTCTGATACTCCTCTAGATGATGATTGGATCCTTGATTCTGGTTGTACCATGCATGCTACTCCTAATAAATCTTGTTTTAGCTCCCTAGTTGAGTCTTATGGGGGTAAGGTAATGTTAGGTGATCACAGTGCCTTAATAATTAGAGGTGTAGGTAGTGTTCCCTTGTGTATGCATGATGGTGTTGTTAGGACCCTACAGAATGTTAGGTGGGCCCTGACCTTAGGAGAAACCTGTTATCTGAGTCAGCCTTAGATGACCTTAAGTGTAAGATTGTTACTCAAAATGGAATAAGAGAAGTTATTAAAAATGGGACTACTCTTATAAAGGGAAATAAGAAAGGTGGTTTGTATCATGTTGTCATTTCACCAGAATTAAATCTCTCCTTTGATAATAATAATCTTACTTTAGATCAAACTAAGGTGTGGCATAGCAGAATGGGGCACATTGGTAATAAAGGCCTAAACCATTTACATAAGCTAGGTTTAATTAATAAAAAACCTTGTGACTTGAGTTTTTGTGAAGACTGTATTTTTGGTAAAAAGACTAATGACTCATTTGCTAGATCTACATTTGTTGCTAGTGCTCCTCTTGAGTATGTACACTCTGACCTATGGGGTCCAGCACAGGTAAGCACAGAAGGAGGTAAGAGGTATTTTATCTCCTTTATTGACCATTATTCTAGGAAAGTTTGGCTTTATTTGCTTAGAACTAAGGATGAGGCCTTTAATGCTTTCAAAAACTGGAAAATAACAGTAGAAACTCAAACTGGTAAGAAACTTAGATGTCTTAGGACTGACAATGGTTTAGAATTTTGCAATCATGAGTTCAATAATTACTGTCACCAAATAGGAGTTAAAAGACACTTAACTGTGTCTGGAACTCCCAACAAAATGGTACTGCAGAAAGAATGAATAGAACATTGCTTGAGAAAACTAGATGTATGCTTGTTAGCTCAGGAATGAAACACTCATTCTGGGGTGATGCACTTATGACTGCTGCCTATCTCATTAATAGGTCTCCCTCCTCTGTGATTGATTTTAAAACTCCACAAGAGATGTGGATGGGTAGAAAACCTAGTCTGTCACACTTAAAAACTTTTGGTTGTACAACCTACTCTCAAATTTCTCAAGGAAAACTAAAACCTAGGGCAATTAAGTGTGTCATGCTAGGATACCCAGAGGGTGTAAAAGGGTACAAGCTACTTGTTTTACAACCTCATGGCCTAAAAGTCATAGTATCAAGGAGTGTTACCTTTAATGAAAATGATTTCTATTTTAAGAATGTTCTAACTACTGCTACCAAGGTGACAGGTACCTCAGAAGATAGTGATGGAGATGAAGCTCCATCAAGACACTTCTACACTCCCACAGAGCCACTGCCCCCAGATGAAGAAGAGTTTGACATTGGCCAGCTGTCTCTCAGTCAAGATGAGTCAAATGGAGGCACAAGTGAAGAGATGCCTAGCTCAAGGGAGACAAATGTTAGCAACTCAAGAGGACAGTAAGTAGAAAGTGATGAGAGAGATGGTGCAAATAACAATGCACAACAATTAAGGGGAGGAGAAAACAGGGAAGAAACTTCGAACTCTTTACACTCCTCTAGCTCTAATAATTTTAAGTCTTCTGATATGCATAATATTACTGATAATGTAGTGTCTGAACCTTTATCTGAAATGCATGACCTAGAAAATTATCAATTAGCTAGAGATAGAGTCCCTAGAGTTAGGATACCTAATAAGAAGTTTGCTTCTAATAATATTGAGCATGTTATCTTGGCTGTTGTTGGCCTAGTTGATTATGCTTTCATTACTGCAAATGTAATTGACAACTCCTACACTGATACGCTGCACTTTGTATAGCGTAACTAGGGATTATTACATTGATTTAGGAGTATTATTATATGTGTTTCGAGTCATTATTATGTCATGAGATATTTATTAAGAAGTGAAGAAATTGAGATCAGAACTGAAGAAGATTGAAGACTTGAAGAAATCACCGACGACGATCGCCATGGGTTAGCGGCGATCGCGGGTATTGCACTGATGCATATCTGGCCGTGCGGTGAATTGCAAGTGGGCCGCCCATTATATTAGCAAGCAACCCACGTGAGGAGAAGAAAGGCTGGCCCACATATTATGCAGGAGGAGCACACGAAGAATCAAGCTAGCTGCTTACTTGTTGGCCTGAATCATTTGGGCCATGACAGCAGCAGAAGCCCACGTGAAGGAAAGTGGTGCGCTGATGTCATTGTGACATCACGATGAAGCAAGCACCTGGACTGAAGTTTGGGCCATAAATTTGGGCCTAATTCATTTGGGCCACGTTGAATTGATGAAGCAAGCAGCTCAAATGAATTAGTTACCCGAGCACTTCGTGTTTGACGTTCGATTGATTTCCTTTTCCTTTGTTTGTTTGGTTTATTTTCCTTTTCTTTTATTTTATTATTTAGTTTTAGGATATATCTTTTTGATAAGCGGTGTTTTACATACCGCAACTATGGATTATTAGCTAGTTTTGTATAGGATTATGTTATTTGTTTCTATGTAATCTGTATCATGGAGCTGTTCGAGAGAAGATTTACATACGAGATCCCAAGAGATGATACAAGCATTGGAAGCATTGAAGCATAAGGAAGAAGCTGCTGAAGACGAAGACGAAGACTTGGAGAAATCAGCAGGTTCTGCCTCAGACAACAAAGCCGCACCCGCAGGTCTCAAGCCGCACCCGCGGGTTTTACCTTCAGCCAAGGCTTTCGAGAAAGCTCAAGCCGCACCCGCGGGTCTCAAGCCGCGCCCGCGGCCCTCACCTTCAGCCAAGACTTTCGAGAAAGCTCAAGCCGCGCCCGCGGCCCTCTGCCGTCCAGAGAATCTGAAGAAACTCAAAACCGCGCCCGCGGCTCTCAACCCGCGGGTGCGGTTCCTCGACAGAAGAATCAAATTGATGTCTTTGCCATTTGAAGTAATTTGTGTTTAATTTTGTAACTTTCCATACGTTTTTTAGGACCTTAATTCGGCTGTTACATCAGTTGATACTATATAGGTAGTGGATGATCATCCTTGATCATCTAGTCTTTGTTTTGCTTAAGTTTTTGGAGAGTATTTCACAAACTTATGAGTTGCTAAGGTTCTTTGTTTCACTTGGCGTTTGAAGCTTTTGGATTCAACAAGTTGTGAGTTTATCCTTTCCTTTTGTCTACTCTTTGATTGTCTCAACTCTCTTGTTTGTATTGTCGATGAACTAGATTTACTACTTTAGATTGATCACCTAAGTTAGTTGTGTCTTGTTCATATTGCTAGAGTTTGATACTTCTAGTTGAATTTTCATACTTGTTGTGTAGCACAATCTATTTGCATGAACTAGTTGTGATTGTTATTAGAGAAGAGAGTTGAGTACATGTCGAGTATCCGACTAGTTGTCCATGATATTGCATGTATCTATCTATTCCTGAATGCATTGCTACTTTGTTATTGAACTTTGATAGTTTCGAGGTTATAATCGAGTAAGGGTTATTAGGACTAGTTGGACTAATAACTATTCAAGAACAGGAATTAGAACGATCACTTGAGAACTTGACATAGGGATAAAAAGGATTTTAAGATCAACTTGTTAATCTAATTGTGGATAATCGCTAAGTGGAACACTTCGCTTAAATCTTGTTATAACCAAGTTGACATTCGATACTTCGTATCAAAACCACAAAAACCCCCTTTTGGTTACGTTTATTGGTTAGTCATTGTGATAACTTAAGAATTTGATAAACTGATTCTCTTGGGATTCGACCCTTACTTGCGCACTATATTACTTAGTTTGCATGTTAGGATTACTTGATGTGGCACACGCCAAATTCGCCTCGTCAAATTTGGCGCCGTTGCCGGGGAGTCAAATTTTCTTATTTTTAAGTTCTTATCTTGACTAACTTTAGTGTTGACTAGTGAATGGTCAACACCCGTTCTACTAATCAGCCTCTTTCTATTCTTGATTCAGAGATCGAGAGAACTTTTCATCGGAATCGAAGAGAGAACAGAGTCGGGACTGAGATAGTAGAAATGGCCGATCGAGAAGCTCTTGCTGAAGTGCAACGTCAATTGGCTGACATGCAGTTGGTCGTTAATGCTCAACGAGATAACGAGAGATTATCAACTGTTTGGTGTGAACCTTTATGGTTCAGACCCGTGCTACTGATTCATCTCTTGTCGCCTTTGACCCAGAGATTGAAAGAACGTTCCTTCGGAACCAAAGAGCAACTCTGAACCAAGATAACGAGATGGGTGATCGACATGGACCGTCGTTGCCTACTATAAGGCAACTTACTGCCCCAGACTTAAACCAACAACCTTTGGCAGTGAGGTTCCCTGAGATTGAAGAAGGTGTGAACTTTGAATTAAAAGCTGGTTTAATTCATGAGCTACCACACTTCCATGGCTTAGCAGGAGAAGATCCCAACAAACACTTGGCTCAATTCCATGCCATATGTTCTAGTATGAAGCCAAGAGGTGTTACTGAGGAGCAGGTCATGCTGAGAGCTTTCGGATTTACTCTGAAAGACGCTGCGAATGATTGGCTCTATTATCAAGCTCCAGGGAGTATTGACACATGGGCTAAGATGAAAAAGGTCTTTTTAGAGAAATATTTTCCAGCCACAAAACTGAGCAGTTTGAAGAAGGAAATCACAACCATTCAACAACACTCAACTGAGAGTCTCTATGAGTATTATGAGAGATTCAAGAAGCTTTGCTCAAGCTGCCCATTCCATAGTTATACTGACCATGATCTTCTTATGTACTTATTCAGTGGGCTGATTGATGAGGATCGTCGAATGGTAAACGCATCTTGCGGAGGTAATTTTCTGAAACTAACTATACCTCAGGCCACTGAAATGTTTGAAGAGCTAGCTGAGAGTTCAAGGCAGTTTGGCAGTAGACAGGGATCCCACTCAGTCAAAGCAATTAATTCAGATCAATTACAGACTGACATGAATGAGTTGAAAGAGATGGTAAAGGCTTTGATGCTGAAAAATGCTTCCCTTCATGATCCCAATGCTGAGGTAAACGCTGTTGGTGGATGGCAACCAAGGCCAAGGTATGACTCTCATAATATTAATTATCAACAGCCTAGACCTCAGAATTCCATGACTGCTGAAGAGATGATCAAGTCCTTAGCTCAGACTGTGATGCAACAAAACGCTAAGACGGAATCAAGCATCCAAAATCTTGAAAATCAGTTGGGACAGATTTCTCAAGCTGTGAGTAAATTAGAGGCCAGGGAACCAGTAAGAAACCCGAGAGAGAACGTCAGTGCAGTGTTCTTGAGGAGCGGAAAAACTTATGACGATTGTTCTGTGCCAAAACCGCGATCGCCAGATCTGAGTGGCGATCGCCATGAGATTACAGAGAGCAAAGCAGGGTCTGCATCCCGACCGCGATCGCCATATGGCGATGGCGATCGCCATGCCATTCCAGAAGCTGAGGTGCAAAATTATACGCGACCGCGATCGCCCGTTGCTGATGGCGATCGCCGGGAGCCCCCTGAGTACATTGACAATTATGTTCGCCCGAATTTTCCACCTCTATTTTCTCAGAAGCCTGTTGCTCCCTTTCCTGAGGCGTTGAAAGATACTCGAAGGCTGGATGACGACAAAGAAATCTTTGAAACCTTTAGTAGGTGCGAGGTAAACATTCCTTTGCTCAAACTTGTTAAGAGTATTCCTAGATTTGCTAAGTTTTTAAAAGAAGTTTGCACTATTAAAAGAAACCAAAAACTGAAAGGAAAGAAGAAAGTTGAAATAAGTGAACAAGTTTCTGCTGTGTTTCAAAAACGCATGCCTAAGAAATGTGGTGATCCAGGCATATTTAGCATTCCATGTGTGATTGGTGAAACTAAATTTGACAAAGCCATGCTCGATTTAGGTGCATCAATCAATGTTTTGCCTTACTCTTTGTATGAATCACTAGGCTTAGGACCTTTGCATATAACAGGAACGGTTATTCAACTTGCTGATAGGTCTACTGTGTACCCGAAAGGGGTTGTTGAGGATGTCCTTGTTATGGTTGGTGATCTGATTTTTCCTGCTGATTTCTTTGTGTTGGATATGGAGCATGCTAATAATGTCACACCTATACTGTTAGGTAGGCCTTTTATGAAAACTGCACAAACAAAAATTGATGTTAATAGTGGGACTCTCTCTATGGAGTTTGATGGGGATAAGGTAGAATACAATATTTATGACATGGATCCCATTGATAAGAATTCTCTATGTGCTATTGATGTGATTAATCCTACTTGTAAGGATGAATTACAACCTGTTTTAGAGAATATCTTAGAGCCTCCAAAAGTAGATGTTGTTTTATCTACTAACATGCAGGAGTGTCAGGCTAAGCCAGAGCCTAAAGGTAAGCTCTCTCCACATCCTTTGGGAAATCGCCCTCCATTACTGACCTCGCCAAGCGAGATACCATTGATGTCTAGTGTGCAGGCATTTGACATTGAGCTTAAACAGCCGCCTGATACGGTCAAGGAGGAGAAAGTGAATGAAACCACCTTCATTGCTAAAGACAAGGTGGTCAAGGTAAGTGGGATGAGATTTAAGGCGTTCCATGAATGGTTCAAGAGAGAATTCAGACAAGAGACGGTTTTCACAAAGCCAAATGGCGTTAGTTAAATCTCTTGTGTTTCATGTCGAGCCACGACATAAAATAAGACGCTACTCGGGAGGCAACCCGAGGTTTGAGTTTGTTTTATTTGTTTTTGTTCAGTTTAATTTTCTTTTTAGTTTTTCTATGGACAGGAGGAAATCACCGAAGCTTAGGGTCAGCTACAGTCAGTAGCCAATCTCGTTGTAAGTCTTCTCTCCCGTCTAAAAATAAAAAAATAAAAAAAATCCGAAAATCATTCTGAGAAAAAAAAAATAGAGTGCAGAAAAAAAATATGAGAGAAAAGAAAGTAAGGAGCTGTATTACATCAAGTTTGGTTTCATTAGTACTATCATTCTAGATCTACATTCGTTGGAGCTTAACTTGTTGGAGTTGATTTGTTTGGGTCACCTTCTACATTGGAGGTATTCTTTCTTTTGCTTTAGATGAGCTATGCATTATTGAATTACATTTAGTGTTCATCTAGTTTCTCATTCTACCACACTTTGAGTTTTATTGGAGGAAGGTCATTCGACCTTGTATGTGAGTCTTCTGTCTCCTTCCCTGGGTTCGTTTTTCTGTCTTCCATTTCATTGAGGACAATGCAATGTTTAAGTATGGGGGAGGAGAATGTATTCACATGTCTTTATTTTGGTGTTGGTTGTATCTGCATGAGCTTATTGAATATATATTGTATGAAAAAGCCACAAAAATTGAAAAAAGGCATACAAAATCCTTGGATAGCAAGTTCTATGCAATAAGAAGGTGGCTTGACCGACATTAGGCTGGGGCAAAAATAAGTCTTGAGTGATGTGAGTTTTGTGAGCCTGAAACAATTATTGAGTGGTTGGGATGAAAACCCGAAAGGACGCCCAAGCAAGATGAGTGATATAAAAAAAAATTGAGTGTTTTAGGATTTTTATCATCTTGGCGTATGGAGACATAAGAAGGAGGCGTATAGGAGGATTCGGGTAGGCCACTTGGAGGAATAAGGTGTAGTTCTGGGTATGTGCTTATTTTATCACATTGTTCTTGATGTTGGGTTTTGTGTGTTTTGGAGGAGCTTATTGGTTATGTAATCACTAGGAGATATTCTTGTACTTCCTGAGGCTTTGGGCATTTATTTTATTGTATGGGTAGCTTTTCTGTAAGTTACTCGGGACGAGTAAAAGTCTAAGTATGGGGGTATTTGATACGCTGCACTTTGTATAGCGTAACTAGGGATTATTACATTGATTTAGGAGTATTATTATATGTGTTTCGAGTCATTATTATGTCATGAGATATTTATTAAGAAGTGAAGAAATTGAGATCAGAACCGATGAAGATTGAAGACTTGAAGAAATCACCGACGGCGATCGCCATGGGTTAGCGGCGATCGCGGGTATTGCACTGATGCATATCTGGCCGTGCGGTGAATTGCAAGTGGGCCGCCCATTATATTAGCAAGCAACCCACGTGAGGAGAAGAAAGGCTGGCCCACATATTATGCAGGAGGAGCACACGAAGAATCAAGCTAGTTGCTTACTTGTTGGCCTGAATCATTTGGGCAATGACAGCAGCAGAAGCCCACGTGAAGGAAAGTGGTGCGCTGATGTCATTGTGACATCACGATGAAGCAAGCACCTGGACTGAAGTTTGGGCCATAAATTTGGGCCTAATTCATTTGGGCCACGTTGAATTGATGAAGCAAGCAGCTCAAATGAATTAGTTACCCGAGCACTTCGTGTTTGACGTTCGATTGATTTCCTTTTCCTTTGTTTGTTTGGTTTATTTTCCTTTTCTTTTATTTTATTATTTAGTTTTAGGATATATCTTTTACCATATATTTTTAGGGTTAGTCTCTATTTAAGAACCCTAGTTTCTTTCTTTCTATCATCATCTATCATCATCTTTTCCATCAGACAATTTAGTTCTACAACCATGAGCAGAAACTAATCTCCATTGTTTTACTTAGCGGTTGAAACCTTCAGTTATTAAGTTGTGAGATTTCTAAACTCTTGTTCTTTTCCTATGGGTTTGTATTAATTCTCTTGTTCTTCATCTATTGATTTCTATTAGTTTTGCTAGCTTGATCACCTAGTTTGATTGATAGTTTTCTATTGCTAGACTAGGAATATACGGTGGAATTCCTTGTCATTGTAGCACTCATATCTGCATGATCTGGTAGTTGATTGCTTTTATGAAAGAGAATTGATTGCATGTTAATACTTGACGGTTGTAAGTTATTGCATGCATCCTTATAATTCCTGTGCCCTTTGCTGCTATTTCATCTAATCTTGAGAGGTTTCCCTGATTGCTGAATAGTAAGTATTATCAGGACCGGTTGGCCTGCTGATTTATTAAAGATTGGAATAGGAACATTCCCTAGGATTGAATAGAACTTGAGATAAATCTATGATCAACTTGATTGACTGTTGTGTGGATACTTGCTAGGTGAAACCCCTTCGCATAATATTCTCACCCAAACTTCCTCTGCTTGTTACTGGTTACTTGTGTGTTCTTGCAATCAACCCCCCCCCCCCTTTTGGTTACTTGTTACTAGTTGATATTTCACTTGACTGCATTGATTTGGTGTTTTGATTCCCTTGGGTTCGACCTCTACTTACTTGCTATACTCTAGTTAGTGTTTAGGGTTTTCTTTGATTTGGCACTACGACTTTAGCCTCATCATACACCCCTGACACTTATGAGCAAGCTATGAAATGCAAAAATGCAAATTTATGGATTAAAGTTATGCAGGAAGAAATTGAATCCATGACAGTAAATAAGACTTGGACTCTTGTCCCTAAACCAGACAAAGCCAAACTTATTGACTGCAAGTGGATTTATAAGATCAAAGATGGTAATAGTAAAATGGATCCACCTAGATTTAAGGCTAGGTTAGTAGCTAAGGGCTTCACCCAAAGGGAAGGGGTGGATTACAATGACATCTTTGCACCTGTAGTTAAGTATAAGACAATGAGATTATTACTTGCTATGTGTGCTGTTTTTGACTGGGAACTAGAACAAATGGATGTAAAGACAACCTTTTTACATAGAGATTTAGATGAGACAATTTATATGAAGCAACCCAAGGGCTTTACTGATGTGAAAAATCCTGATCATGCTTGTTTATTAAATAAATCCATTTATGGATTGAAACAATCACCTAGGCAGTGGAATTTAAAATTTGATGCTTGTATGAGAAAGCTGGGTTTTCACAGAAGTAGTTATGATACTTGCTTATATTTTAAGAATGTGAATTCTATCTCTCCTGTGTATGTTCTACTTTATGTGTGATATTCTTATGATGAGTAATTCTAAAGTGACTATTTCTGGTGTTAAAAGAGACCTTAAGATGCATTTTGACATGAAAGATCTTGGTCCTGCACAAATGATTCTAGGAGTTAGGATCCTTAGGGATAGAAAGAAGAAAATGATGTGGTTATCTCAGAAAGACTACTTAAACAAGGTTTTAGATAGATTCAACATGAAAAATTCTAAATCTACTTCTATTCCCTTAGGAAGCCACTTAGAGCTCAGTAAGGATAGTTGCACCACTAGTCAAGAAGAAATTGATCAGATGTCCAGTGTGCCCTATGATGTTGTTGTTGATTCTATAATGTATGTTATGCTGTGTACCAGACCTGATCTGGCATTTGTTGTGAGTGTATTAAGTAGATTCATGTCAAATCCTGGTGCTGATCACTGGATTGCTATGAAGTATACTTTGAGATATATATGTGGTACCAAGGACTTAGGATTAGTGTTTTCTGAACATACTAGTAGAAATGAATTATATGGATTTGTAGATTCAGATTTTGCTAGTAATAAGGACACTAGGAAGTCTACTACCTCTTATTTCTACACTTGGGCTGGAAACTGTATATCTTGGAAATCTCAACAACAATTTGTGGTTGCTTTATCTTCCACAGAAGCTGGGTATATTGCAGCTACTGAGGCAGCTAAAGAAGCCACTTGGTTAACTGGGATTTTGAATGAGATTCAGTCTGTTAGATATATTCCTACTTTACATATTGATAGTCAAAGTGCTTTGTATTTGTGTAAGGACCTTGTATACCATGAGAGGTCCAAACATATAGATGTAAGGCACCATTTCATTCGTGACAAAGTAGAGAAGAAGGAAATTATAGTTAGTAAGATTAAGTGTGATTTTAATCCTGCTGATTATGGTACAAAAATTGGAACAACTGATAAGTTTGCATTTTGCAGGAACTCTCTCCACATTCTGGATGTTCCTTGATGATTGCTGAAGTGTGTTTTTTGGCCGACGATGGTTGGTAGCTTCAAATCTACTCCTATCTCGATCAATGGTTGTGTTCTACAGTTAGAGTTAGGCAATGTAAAGGTGATGGAAATTAAGAGGGCATATTGTAAGGATAATTTCCATTTTGTTGGGAATTAGCCATTGTTAACAGATCTTGTACTTAGGCTTATCAGGAAACTCGTTTATGTTGTAATGGGCCTTGTGTTGGTCCAGTAGAAGATTAGGCCCAAATCTGTAACAGATGTCCATGACTCGATCCGACCCGCTTGGAGGAAACCGGGGCTCCGCGTGTGAGTTAGAAGCTTGGTATATAAGCTTCTAAACCTTCTTCTTGCCTCACTTCTTGCCTTTGCTCGTACCTGTTCATCCGAGAGAAAGAGATCTGAGAGAGAGAGTTCTTGAGGGAGATCGACGTTGGTTTGATTCTTCTTCTTCGCCGAAGCAAATCTCTTGTTGTTGGTGTTTCAAGCTTGAAGACGGTGGTCTTGGCTAGTGGAGAAGCTCTAGATCGCGACCTCGGGTGCTCAGCGGGGCTAGGGTTCGAAGTCTTGCCGGTGACTGTGAAAGGGGGGTTCTTCTATCTCTTGCTTGCTTCTTGTTTCTGCAGTTGTAAGCCTTTGTGAGTTTAGATTTGTTGTTGTTGTATGCTCTCTGTAAGACTCTCACCTTTACTTAGTGGATTTGGCTCTTATCTTGAGGCCACGGGAAATAGGCTGAGTTCGAACCTCGTTAACATCTCCTGTGTCCATTATCTTACGCTTGTGTATGTGTTCTTGATTCGATCTGTCAATACTCAATCTCACTAGGCTTGTATGAAGATTTGTTAGTGTTTCAAGGTTTAGGGCTTGATTTTTGAATCAAAATTTTTAGATTGGGGTTTGGATGTTTTAGTTAAAATTGAGCATAGTTTGACCCAAAATGAACGAAAATATTTTTGGTCAAAATTATCCACCGAACAAGTTACTCTTGACTACATATTTATGGAAATATATGTCATTATTTAAGCTACTCTACATGCATATCAAGTAACATCATGCTTTCCAACAACAACGAAAAAAACAAGTAACATCGTGCAATTCCCTGCAAGTCTAGGCTGTTAAGAACTTAAGATAGTTAACCAAATACATAACTTCAACTATAAACCATGACAAACATACTTGAGCTTGCCTACAAAAACATCCAAACCCGCATTCTGAATTAGACCATCAACATACTGCATCTTCACATCATAACACCAAAACACAACCATACCAAAAACCCCGCCTAAGCCACAACAAGATCAGACTTTGCATTCCTCAATCAACAAAGTCCATTATGTGAGCAAGAACATTCTTGGACTCCTTCAACAACTCCACACTCCTCATAAGCGTCTCCCTCTTAACCGCCACCGAAGGCGCTTCCTCCAACATCTTCTCAATCCCGCCACCACCTGGTCCCATCAGCTCCTCCACGACCGCGCTCTCGACCTCCTTGTTCACCAAATTCTGCACGCTAAATAGCAAATGCAGCGCCATGGAATCGACAATCCTCCTCAACACCACCTTCCAATAAGCAGTCACCCTCATCTTCATTTCATAAGCCTGCTGCGCCACACCCTTGTGTGCCCTCATATGCGCCACGTCCACCTTCCCAAACTCCTTCATGTTCCACGATGTAAACGCACCGGTTCCTTCCACGATGAACAGTAACGTCACCTGGTCACGCATCAGCTTGTTCCATGTCGACATGTACTCGGGGTTACAAGTGTAATCCGCCATCTTCTCCATCTCCAGCATCTCCTCCATCCTCTCCATCCCCGCCTTCTTCATCTTTGACACCAAGCTCGTGATTGCTCGCCGCATTATGGAGTGCAGCTGAGGGTAGTTGGCAGAATGCTGCATCAAAACACCAGAAACAACTTCCTCCAAATAATCCCAAACCTCGTCGACAAACACTGCTGGAGTCGGGTTTATCCCCCTCACTTTCCTCTGCAATAAAATGAGGAAGACGCTCCGAGGAAGGATATTCGGCAGCCATAACCCCTTTGACTCTTCAAGAACCATGACTTCTTCCATCAAAAACAATCCCTTCTCAGCTGCTGAACTGTCGGAGCTCTGCTGCAGCTTGTTGGAGTATCCATTCATCATCTCTGCAAGTCTAGCCGTGCAATGCATTTTCGCCTCGTCTGGAAACTCATCGAACTCACCCGTGATCAAGATCTTCCTCAGAGAGTCCTTTGCAGAGCCGAGGATCCTCATGAATGCAGTCATGGCGTCGGCGATTGAAGTGAAGTTTCTCGGCATCTGGTTCAGATCAGTCACATTGGCGTTCAGCTTGTCCTTTATCTGCCTAATTATGTTGGGTAAACACTTGGCGATGATGGATGCCTGAATTTGAACCAATTTGCGCGCCAAGTTCGGGATTCCGACGATGGATCTGTCGATTTTGGAAAGCAGAGGATGAGTGTCAAAGAGCTCGGATTCCACCGCACGTGCCTCCGAAAAAGACTCGTCGCCGATCCTGTTCCGGACGCAGACGTACCCAAGTCCGATGTTGACGTCATCGGCGGTCACCTTCTCCAGAAGCCCCTCAGGCGACCTGTCAGATTTGGTGACAACAGCAAGCGTCCTTTCCCCTGTTTTATCCACCATTTGAGACATCCGAATCGACTCCGACGTGGAGAAATCCACGGATGCAGAGATCACGTTTAAGATGATGCTCTCTTCCGGCTTAATATACTCCATTATTATGTCTGTAACCTGCTCGTAGATGTTCTCCGGCTGGCCATGCACAGCGACGCGGGTTATTCCAGGGAGATCAACCATGGTGAGATCAGGAACTCCAGGCTTTTTGACAATCAACGTTAATGGCGTGTTGGAGATGCCCTTTGAGTTTCCTGCAAGCTCGCGCGTGGCGTCTTCAATGGCGGACGCAACAGAGGATTCATCGGTGACGACAGACTTGCCGGAGTATTCCAGCGTAAGGGAGGCAGGTGAGCCAGCTTGTAGGCTGAGAATAAGAGGGACTCTGGTGCAGATTCCTTGGCCACGTGGGAGACTGATTGCAGCGAGGGACTCGAGGACGGAGCTTTTGCCGGAGGACTGGTCGCCGACGACGACGATGGTGGGGAGTTGGATACCTTCTTTGGTGACTTTGAGTGATCGGAGACGGTCGACTGCGTCGAGGAGAGGACGGATGCGCTCATTGTAAGAGTCGATGAGGGGCGGAGAAGCTTCGGAGGCGTCGGTGATGACTGGTATGATTGAAGTGGAAGGTATTGTAGAAGACGGTGTTTTTTTGAGGATTTGTTTTTTCTTTGCCATGATTTTTTGGTTTGTTTGTTTAGAGCGTGAGAGTGGATATGGAGAAGATGAGAGTTGAAGCTGGGATTTGAAGAGTTAAAAAGGGAAGTGATAATGGAGGAGGAAGCCAGTGATTGAAATGAAGTTTTGATTGACAAGTTGAAATGGCTATCATCTGGGAAACGGAGAAAAACGCAGTTATTTTAGACAGAGCAATGATATTATAGGGTTTGAGAAATAAAACCCAACTCGAAACATCATTTTGGAATTGGATTAGGGACGGTTTGGTTTGAAATAGGCGTTGGATTAGAGTTGAGATATACTCCCTCCCTCCCACAATAAGCCACGTTTCAAGGATTTCACAAAAATTAAAAAAATTTGAGTTTAATGATTAAAAGAGAGTAAAAAAGTAAAAAAGTGTAATAGTTAAATGAGAGAGATAGAGAGAAGAAGGTGAGAGAAAAAAGAAAATTGAATGAATAGAGGAAAAAGTAGAGTGAAAAATGTATTGAGAGAAGATAAAGGGGTGTAAAAAGTATACTAAAAATGGAAAATGTTGCTTATATTTTGGGACGCTCAAAATAGAAATGTTGCTTATATTATGGGACGGAGGGAATATAGGGTTTGAGAAAATACGAAATTGTAAAGTAATTAATTAATTTGAGCGTTTGATTGGGAATTTTATTTTTGAAATTGGAATTTTTTTAAATAAATTCTCGTTATACGCGTAGTTTAAAACAAATTTTCAATATAGACTAGTGCAAGACACGTATCATGCACGGAGATATGTTTATATAATTACTTGATAATAATTTTATAATCGATTTTGACATATGTTTTATATAATTTATAATATTTTATATTACTACAACCTCAATAAATATCTATAATAAATAAAATATATTTATGTATTTTTTCATTAGTTACCTATCAAAATTTTAGTAGATAATTAAAAATATAATTGATATTGAGTTTTATTAAGTTCTTGTTATTTTTTTAACATGATTAGATATTTATAGTTTTATATATGCTTCAAATTTCATTATATATCAAAAGTAAAATAGATGAATAATAATTAGATAGATTAAGTTTACTTAACTCTAGAAATTAATTTTCTCCAAATTAATTTTTTTTTCTTAATGTAATTTGTAAATATGTTAATAATGTTTTTAAAAAATAAATAAATAAATAGCTTAACAACTTTTTTTAAAATCACTCTAGGAGCTTAAAAGGGCTCAACTTTAATATATAAGATAGATACTTTTTCACGTTTGCAAATTTGTAACGAAGGACGCAGTTACGCACAACACCTCTTCCCGAACCTAGCTTTTAAAAAATATATTAAGCCTTCGTACGAGGGGGAAAAAGTTTGGATGTAAAAGGCGATGTCCATTTGGCATACTAACGCGGGTTCGAGTGGTTAGTTTGGGATCGTTAGGAATCAGAATCGAGCGAGACTAGTTTCGTTGGGTCCGTATCGATCTCATCTTTCACCACGTATGTCTTGCACTCGATTCCGATTCCGAACGAGCCCTGACGAGCCACTCGAACCCACGTAAGTCTCGCTACTGTAAATGGAGATTTACAGATTCATTTCTCACTATTAGACAATGACACACAAATCTGGTGAAAGCTGAAATCGGTACGGACCCAACGAAAGTAGTCTCACTCAATTCCGATTCCGGACAATCCCAAACTTGGGTTGCATAGCAAAGTTGACCACTTTTTAGCCATTTATCTCTATATAAAAATCCATCGATTTGAAGAAGTAATGTCAATTGGGACCGGGTCAAACATTAATCACTCGGGCCTAATTGGGCTATTGGTCTTAGTTTGAACTAGGGTTATGCTCTTTTCCTTAGAGCTTCTGATGGCGCTTCTTCTTCCCTTAATTCCATTTCAGATCGGAAGTAATTGCTCTCATGAATTCACCGTTTCAATTTTCGTTGCGTTATCGTTCGGTCTTCGGTTTCTTCATTAAGATTGAGAGGCATTTCCTACTCCCCCTCTTCATCTCCGCATCCACACTCCAAATCCTTTTCGTACTTCCACCCTCTTCATCTTCACCCAACTGCATCAAGAATCAAATCAATGAGCATCAATACAAGAAGAATACATTTCCGCCGGTTGTCCTGATACGTTGTACTTTGTATGGCGTAACTAGGGATTATTACATTTGTTTAGGAGTATTATTGTATGTGTTTCGAGTCATTGTTATGATCTGAGATATTTATTAAGAAGTGAAGAAATGAAGATCAGAACCGAAGAAGATTGAAGACTTGAAGAATGAAGATGCTTCTGCGACGCCAACCGCGATCGCCACTACCATCCAGGCGATCGCCATCATTCAACAGAAGCCATTCGAGAAGAAATCAGTGACCGCGATCGCGGGTGATATGGTGGCGGTCGCGGGTATTGCACTTGTTGGGCTGAAGTGATGGGCCGATGGATTGAGCTTAATTAAATCAAGCTAGCTGCTGGCCATTTATGGAAGCAAGCAGCTCAAATCAATTTAGCCGATCTCTCCTTTGTTACGGATTTGCTTCCTTTTGTTTTGTTTTATTTTATTTCCTTATTTATTATTTCCTTTTAGGATTTATCTTTTACCATATATTTTTAGGGTTAGTCTCTATTTAAGAACCCTAGTTCTATCATCTTTTCTATCATCTTTTCCATCAGACAATTTAGTTCTGAAACCATGAGCAGGAACTAATCTCCATTGTTTTACTTAGCGGTTGAAACCTTCAGTTATTAAGTTGTGAGATTTCTAAACTCTTGTTCTTTTCCTATGGGTTTGTATTAATTCTCTTGTTCTTCATCTATTGATTTCTATTAGTTTTGCTAGCTTGATCACCTAGTTTGATTGATAGTTTTCTATTGCTAGACTAGGAATATACGGTGGAATTCCTTGTCATTGTAGCGCTCATATCTGCATGATCTGGTAGTTGATTGCTTTTATGAAAGAGAATTGATTGCATGTTAATACTTGACGGTTGTAAGTTATTGCATGCATCCTTATAATTCCTGTGCCCTTTGCTGCTATTTCATCTAATCTTGAGAGGTTTCCCTGATTGTTGAATAGTAAGTATTATCAGGACCGGTTGGTCTGCTGATATATTAAAGATTGGAATAGGAACATTCCCTAGGATTGAATAGAACTTGAGATAAATCTATGATCAACTTGATTGACTGTTGTGTGGATACTTGCTAGGTGAAACCCCTTCTCATCATATTCTCACACAAACTCCCTTTGTTTGATACTTGTTACTTTTGTGTTTCATACAATCAAAACCCCCCCTGGTTACTTGTTACTTGTTCACTAGTTGATATTTCACTTGACTGCATTGATTTGGTGTTTTGATTCCCTTGGGTTCGACCTCTACTTACTTGCTATACTCTAGTTAGTGTTTAGAGTTTATTTCTTTGATTTGACACTACGACTTTAGCCTCATCATGTCCCTTCTTCACCGCAGAAAAGAATCCATGGCTTCCAGTGAATTCGCGAGGCGGGACTTTGGATTCGAGGGGCCCTCATCCATGGGAGACGGTTCCCTTCAAGCATCCGAGAACATTCGAGATGCTAATGACTTATCCCTGAACAAGGTTTGTAGGCATATTCATTTCAAACACTTTGAATCCGCTTCTTTCCGACATATTCATCTGTGTCGAATGCCTAAATCTCAGCAGTATTTCAAATTGAAAAAAAAATTAAATTTGATGCACAAAGAAACATAGAGAGTGCGATACGGGAACCGAGATGAGAGAAGGAGGTTGAGAGAACTCACGAACCAAGACGAGAGAAGAAGGTTGAGCAATATGAGTTCAGTAAGATTCGGGTTTAATGAAGAGAAAGAAATCGCAACAGTGGTTCAGAATAGGTGGATAAACCACATTATACCACAAGAGCGAATGTTGTTGCAGTAGATGATGCCACAAAAAAAAGATGATGTATTTACAATAAGGTGAAAATTGTGTTATCGATATTCTTTTCTTAGAAAAAAAAATATATGCTGAATAATTTTGCAGGCTTTCTGTAATTTTGCAGGATTTCTGTATGAGCATGACAAGAATTCTAAGCCAACATGGAGTAAGAAGCTTATGGACTAACAAATCATTGTAAAATACATCGCAAATGCCATTCATCACATGTTGTGTGCATGGATTGCATAGAGCGTACTCATTGTCATTGTTTCTCCTCACTAAGTTTTTTTTTAATTTTTTTCAGAAGATCTTAAATTGATGCAGATATGAAAAAATTCCGGTCTTGATTCGGGTGGTTCGGGTTAGATTTTGCAAAGGTATAAAATATAAGATGAATTCTACACTTTAGTATGCTTATTTACTAACCCATTGGAGCATTCCCTCTTACGACTACAGTTTCCGATAGACTGAATGTTTGTATGAACTCATTTCAGGTTGTTATATTAATTTACATGAATGATTTAATAATATTTGTATATCTGAAACAGCTGCGGGAGTTGATGATGAGAAGTTATTGATGATTTTACGCATGGACTTGCAGAAAAGATTTGGTCAATCCACTGTGTTTGTGGAGTCCATTATCATGGATAATGGAGGTGAGCCTTCATTTACAAATCCTGAACACAATGTTATTCATGTTATTAGTTGTGGATATGCAGATAAATAAGAATTGGGGGAGCGAGGTTAGTAATTTTCAATGCTTGATTTAACTCACTTATTTCTCCTTTGACATTATTATATATAAGGTAATAATTGTTTCATACTCAGATATGATGATTCTGAACCTTATGTTCTCTATTGATCATGTATATATTATATTATTTCTCCCTTTAATCCACCAAATAAATCTTAAATCTCAAATTCTTTGTTCCTAAATATTACAGAGAATGCTAGACAATGTAGTCACGCACCAACCAAGGGATTTGAGATTCGACAAAAGGAATGGTTGTCATATATTCTCTTCTTCTTAGAGAATATATAGATTTTCTTTCAAAAATCTTATTTTTCGTTAACCTGTAGGGTCTGTTTTGGTAAAGGTTTTAATACATTCAAATAGATGATTTGTAAATAAAGTCGGATCAAGGTCTCACTGTTTATTTGAGCTTTACAAATGATAAAGACTGGGTGATCAAGCCATCATAATATTCAAGTTGTATTCACTATATGAATGGAAATTATTATCTTCTTTGTAAGTGATGTTGAATTGTTTTGACATAGATATTTTTGACTTCAGGGTTACATTAGATTCAATTCCACCTGCGACTCTAGACTCGGATGCCAAAAAAGGTATAATCAATATCCTCTACCTTTGATTTGATTATCTTGAAAGAAGAATTTACTAATATGACAATATTCATTGAATGGAAGGAAATGTGTGTAGGTTGGAGCTAGCTTATTTGCATAATTTTGCTACAAAGCAGACATATACGTAATGTTGGTCCATTTCACTCTATACAAGTCCAAACTTATATGATAGTATTTAAGAGAAATATTGCAAAGGCTAGATTGATCAAAGACGAACCACTGAGTTCTAGATTGATTTTTTTTACAACTCAATATTGTAGGGAAAGAAATATGGATGTCAATATGAAATGTTACTGATGTAAATATGTAATCAATGTCTTTCATATATTTTATATCTTGACTCAGCAATAATTCCATTCTTGCTTAATTATTTGAATGCAGGATTGCAGGTTGATTTTCGCATTTGTCGATGATAGCAATATATTGCATTTACTGTTGTTGACATGAGTTCCAAGGATATAACTGTCATGGTTGCGGATATTTCGCCTTTTAATATATCACTTAGTGATTTGAAGTTTTCACTGCTCTATGATTCTTTTATAGCCTGCTGGGTGCTCAACCAGCAGGAGCAGGTGCTGACTTTGGAGAAAACCAATCTTCAGTGACATTAGGACGCGATCTATGTCGTTAAGAATGTACAAGTTGAATTTTGTTCCATGTAGGTGCAATTGTTACCATGTTTGGATTAACACCGAATTTCGTTTGTTGATCTGTCTAGATTCAGCAGCAAAGAATGGATTTGTGAAACAGAGCTTTAACAACACTCCTAGCAACCCTTATGAATAGTTTTCATTATCTGACCAGATTAACCTGATCAACAATTTTCCAGATGACCAACTGCAGTTCCATGAGTTTGATGAGCAAGGTTTTCATGGCAAATGGTGCGAATGGTATTATGTATGAAAGCAGCTTAGTATGTATTGGAAACCTGCATTCTGATAGGCGGTGTTTTACATACCGCAACTATGGATTATTAGCTAGTTTTGTATAGGATTATGTTATTTGTTTCCATGTAATCTGTATCATGGAGCTGTTCGAGAGAAGATTTACATACGAGATTCCAAGAGATGATACAAGCATTGGAAGCATTGAAGCATAAGGAAGAAGCTGTTGAAGACGAAGACGAAGACGAAGACGAAGACGAAGACTTGAAGAAATCAGCAGGTTCTGCCTCAGACAACAAAGCCGCACCCGCGGGTCTCAAGCCGCACCCGCGGGTTTCATCCTCAGACAAGGATTCGAGAAAGCTCAAGCCGCACCCGCGGGTTTCACCTTCAGCCAAGGCTTTCGAGAAAGCTCAAGCCGCGCCCGCGGGTCTCAAACCGCGCCCGCGACCCTCTGCCATCCTGAGAATCTGAAGAAACCCAAAACCGCGCCCGCGGCTCTCAACCCGCGGGTGCGGTTCCTCGACAGAAGAATCAAATTGATGTCTTTGCCATTTGAAGTAATTTGTGTTTAATTCTGTAACTTTCTATACGTTTTTAGTACCTTAATTCAGCTGTTACATTAGTGGATACTATATAAGTAGTGGATGATCATCCTTGATCATCTAGTCTTGGTTTTGCTTAAGTTTTTGGAGAGTATTTCACAAACTTATGAGTTGCTAAGGTTCTTTGTTTCACTTGGCGTTTGAAGCTTTTGGATTCAACAAGTTGTGAGTTTATCCTTTCCTTTTGTCTACTCTTTGATTGTCTCAACTCTCTTGTTTGTATTGTCGATGAACTAGATTTACTACTTTAGATTGATCACCTAAGTTAGTTGTGTCTTGTTCATATTGCTAGAGTTTGATACTTCTAGTTGAATTATCATACTTGTTGTGTAGCACAATCTATTTGCATGAACTAGTTGTGATTGTTATTAGAGAAGAGAGTTGAGTACATGTCGAGTATCCGACTAGTTGTCCATGATATTGCATGTATCTATCTATTCCTGAATGCATTGCTACTTTGTTATTGAACTTTGATAGTTTCGAGGTTATAATCGAGTAAGGGTTATTAGGACTAGTTGGACTAATAACTATTCAAGAACAGGAATTAGAACGATCACTTGAGAACTTGACATAGGGATAAAAAGGATTTTAAGATCAACTTGTTAATCTAATTGTGGATAATCGCTAAGTGGAACACTTCGCTTAATCTTGTTATAACCAAGTTGTTATTCGATACTTCGTATCAAAACCACAAAAAATCCCCTTTGGTTACGTTTATTGGTTAGTCATTGTGATAACTTAAGAATTTGATAAACTGATTCTCTTGGGATTCGACCCTTACTTGCGCACTATATTACTTAGTTTGCATGTTAGGATTACTTGACTTGGCACACGACAAATTCGCCTCGTCAAATTTGGCGCCGTTGCCGGGGAATCAAATTTTCTTATTTTTAAGTTCTTATTTTGACTAACTTTAGTGTTGACTAGTGAATGGTCAACACCCGTTCTACTAATGAGCCTCTTTCTATTCTTGATTCAGAGATCGAGAGAACTTTTCATCGGAATCGAAGAGAGAGCAGAGTCGGGACTGAGACAGTAGAAATGGCCGATCGAGAAGCTCTTGCTGAAGTGCAACGTCAATTGGCTGACATGCAGTTGGTCGTTAATGCTCAACGAGAGCTAATTGAGACAAGGCTACCAGGAGGTGGTGTTACTCGCACTTTGAGAGAGCGGCAAACACCGAACCTGACACATCAACCTCAAGCTGTGGTTATTCCACCCCTTGCTCATGGGGTGACTTTCGAGCTCAAGTCGGGGGTGATCAATTTGCTCCCAAGTTTCCATGGTTTGGCTGGTGAGGATCCAATCATGCATTTGAACCAATTTCATGACATTTGCATGACAACCAAACCGCCAAACGTCACGGAAGAGCAGATTAAGATGAGAGCCTTCGGGTTCACTTTGAAGGATGGTGCTCGTTCTTGGTATTACCATTTGCCAACCGGTTCGGTTGATAATTGGGAAAAGTTGCACAAGGTGTTCTTGAGCAAGTATTTTCCGGTGAAGAAGGCAAATGTTCTCAAGAAGGAGATAGCCCATGTCGAGCAAAGTGAAGACGAAACGCTCTATGACTACCTTGAACGCTTCAAGGGGTTGTGTGCTTCGTGCCCTTTTCATGGGTTTGATACCGAGGATCTTGTGCTTTACATTTGCAATGGTCTCCTTAACCAAGAAAGGAGGATGGTTGATGCTGCGTGTGGTGGGAATATTCTCAACATGACGCCGGAGGATGCCATGGAGAAATTGCAAGATATGGCTGAGAGCACAAGGAGTTTTGGTAGGATATACACCAAAAAGGGAGTGCACGCAGCAAGTTCAGGGGATCCCGCTCTTGTAGCTGAGCCTGTAGAGTTGAAGAAGATGGTCTCTCAGTTGCAAAAAGGACAACAACAACAAGTAAAGGTATGTGGTATTTGTTCTGACCCTTCTCATTTTACAGATAAATGCCCCGAGCTTGAAGGTGAAGACGTTGCTGAAGTCAATGCTGCTGCTGGTGGGTATGGACCCCCACGACCTCGTAGTGATCAACAAAATAACTACAACCCGAGGTATAGAGATCATCCCAATTTTCGATGGCGTGATCCAAATGAGCCCCAACAACAAGCTCAAGGCCCTCGACCCAATGCTGGACCATCTACTGCGGAGCTGCTGAGATCCTTGACTCAACACTTCACAACTCATGTTCAAACGACTGAGTCGAGCATCAAGAACATGGAGAAGCAAATTGGGCAGTTGGCTGAAGCTGTTACCACCATTGCACAACAGAATTCCAATTCTCTACCGTCCCAAACGGTGGTGAATCCAACCAGGAATGTAAGTGCAGTGACAAAAATTGGATTCTGAGGACAGCCGAGAACCGCGCCCGCGGGTTGAAAACCGCGCCCGCGGCTCCTCCACTGCGCCAGAAAACAATTGCACTGACGAGCCGCGCCCGCGGGTTGAAAACCGCACCCACGGCTCATCCACCGAGGTAAATATTCAAGACTTTCCTTCACAAAATGCTGAACTCGAAGTGGAGGATCGGGGGGATTTCCAGTTGAGACAGGACAACTACGTTCGCCCCAACTTTCCACCTCTCGACTCCACCAAGCCTCCTGCCCCGTTTCCCGATGCCCTTAGGAACACCAAAAGGCCGGAAAACGACAAGGAGCTGTTTGAGACGTTTAGCAAATGTGAGGTAAACATCCCCTTGCTCAAGTTAATTAAAAGCATTCCTCGATATGCAAAGTTTTTAAAAGAACTTTGCACAATCAAGAGGAATCAAAAGTTGAAAGGGCAACAAAAGGTGACGGTAAGCGAGCGTGTCTCCGCTGTATTTCAAAGGCGAATGCCTAAGAAGTGCAGCGATCTGGGCATGGTCAGCATACCTTGCCGTATAGGCGACACACATTTTGAACGAGCCATGCTCGATTTGGGTGCATCGATAAATGTGTTGCCTTACTCTCTCTATAAGATTCTCGGGTTAGGTCCACTTCATGAAACCGGAATTGTTATTCAACTAGCCGATAGGTCCACCGTGTATCCTAAAGGTGTAGTTGAAAACGTTCTGGTGGATAATTTGTTCTTTCCCGCTGATTTCTTTGTGTTAGACATGGAACATGATGGGCAAGCTGCTCCTATTTTGCTTGGGAGACCCTTCATGCGCACCGCTAACACAAAGATTGATTTGGCTAGTGGATCTCTCACTTTAGAGTTCGATGGGGAAATAGTTCAATTTAACATTTTTGATGCTATGAAACACCCCGTCGAAGATGCTGCGTCTATTTGTTCAATTGATGTAATTGATCCTATAGTCCAAGATGTTTTCAATATCTTTGGCTTAGATGAATTACAAAGTGTATTGGAACACAACATCGTTCACTCACCAACACTTGATTTGTCTCTTTCACCTGAGATTCAAAATGTTCTAGCTCGTCTAGACGCTTCGGGTAGAATTTTGTCCGGTCGGCCCATGCTACTAACTTTGGAGAGCGAAAAGCTTCTTCCTTCTATTGTGCAGGCACCGGTTGTAGAGCTCAAGCAATTACCCGAGCACTTGAAGTATGCTTTTCTTGGGGAAAATGATACCCTCCCGGTAATCATTTCAAGCAAGTTGACAGGTGAACAAGAGAGAAGGTTGGTGATGGTGCTGAAAGAACACATTACCGCTCTTGGGTGGACCATTGCTGACATCAAGGGAATTAGCCCTTCCACCTGTATGCACAGGATCCTTCTTGAGGAAGGTGCTAAACCCTCTAGTGATGAAGGATCATCTGGACAGCAACCGACACCTCCGGTCCCTGAATTTAAAGGTGCATTGACGCGCTCGAGAGCTAAGGAAGTCCAACAAGAGCTAGACAAGTTAGTAGCGTTCTTCAGTTCCAAGGAGTTGAATACAGACGAAGAACCACCATTGAAGACTGTTCTAATGATCGAGGTTCGAGAACGAGCAGAGGACGACAGCGAAGAACCGCGACCGCGGCTGGAAACCGCGCCCGCGGCTCACCCGCCAACCTCGCCCGCGGCTCCATAACCGCGCCCGCGGCCAGGAGGTAAAAACCGCGCCCGCGGCTCCATAACCGCGACCGCGGCCAGGCCACTCGGCGAAGTGTTTCAGAAACATTATTTTCGGATATTAATTGTTTTCGGATTATTATTTTAGGATTTACTTTTATTGTTTATTTCTTTAGTCGGCATCCTTATGAACCCTATATAAGGCTGCCTTAGTTGTTGTTTAGCCGGCCCAGACTTTGATATTGAATACAGCGTTTATCGTTTTTTTCCTCCCAAAAAAGAGCTTTTGTGAGAAGAGTGCCCCGTGTGCAGTGTCGTTCAGTTGGCCCTAGTTGTGCTTGTGTGTGTCAATCTCCTCCATAAGGTTGGTGCTATCGGGACTCCATAGAGCAACCTCCAGGTGCCTTGACCCACCAAAGTCATTGTGTTTGGTTGTAATCATCCGTTGGGGTTTCTTCATCATTCGGTAAGGTTCTTGTTCTTAAGTTCAAGGGTTTTATCGTTGTTTGATTTGGTTCCAATTGGCCTATCATTCGACTTATCCTTCTTTCATCTCATTCTAATTCCGTCTATCTTCTCTGTTCGAGTTCCTATTCGAGTTTGGTGTCTAGGTCGGCAACTGCGGCTTATCCCCGCATCAAATTGGTATCAGAGCTGTGTTGACACCATTCGTCTTCACAAGAACATCAAGAGACCCCCTATCCAGAAAATCACAAAAAGAGTCAGCTTTTATTTTCTTGTTTGTCAGTTTCTTTCAGAAATTGATTTTGAGTCTTCCATTGCTTTGATATTTCTTGTTGAGTCATTACAGGTTGTGTGCAAGAAGCTTGGATCGATTAGTGTTGGTGGAGATCGAAAGATTGGAGTTTGGAGCACCCTTGTTCCTAAAATCCATTCAGCCCTTCATCCATCTCAAAATCTATCCATCCCTACCAAAACGCAGCCATCAGAAACCCAAAAGAATTGCTGGAATTTCTTTCCTTGAAGCCCAAACAAGATCTTCAAAGAAGGAAATCTTATCTTTCTACAAGGGAATCTTATCTTTCCACAAGGGAAATCAAGTTAGTTGTTATTTTTATTTATTTTCAATTTTGCTGAGATTAATATCTCACATCAAGTCTGTAATTTTGTTTTGTTTAGTTGAGACAAAAAAAAAAAATTCAAAAAAATTCAAAAAAAAAAGAATCGAAAAGTCTCAAAGTCAGTAGTTTTATTTTACGTTTTGTCGAGTCGAGTCCAGTTTGATTGGTATTGTTTAAATCGGATCTCAAGAACTCAAAGGAAATCGGGTTGAACAAGCCCGAACGGAAGTGAGAAACCACAGGACGCGCCAGAAACCGCGCCCGCGGTCCCTTAGCCGCACCCGCGGTTCAAGCCGCACCCGCGGGATTCAGGCCGCGCCCGCGGCTTAGCCTCAAAAGCCACAGTTCGAAAAATCTTCAGATACGAGCCTCAATTGTTACCTAACCCTCCCGACTCCGTCTTCGATCCTTCAATCGACATCAGTCGGAACAAGTTAAGGTACGCTTCCTATTGGCTTTTCCTGAAATTCGAAGCTTAATCATATCTCTGTTTTGCATTCTCATTCTTGCAAACGCCTTCGAGTTTTATTTTCTTTCTTTCATTGAGTCAGTCTCTTGTTTGAGTCAGAACCTTACAGTCGAAACCCGCCCTACGCTAGCCATCTCCATCTCTACCAACATTCATATATTGCTAGGAGCTCGGTAGTTTCAACTTAGTGGGTTATTGATCCATACAAGCCAATTCATCAAAGAAAAGCTGATTGCAACGACAATTGAGAGAGAGTGCAGAGGAAAACATACGAGAGTAAACACTAGCGAGTTGTTTTCATTTACACTTACCTTAATATTGTTCTGTGTTAGTCTTTTCTTTAGTGATGAGCAGGTCAGTTTCTCCCCATGGGAGACAAGAAGCCCCGGAGACCCGCGCCCTTACCCCGGAATTTATGACCAACATGTTTCGGGAGATGACGTCGGCCATTACCACCGCCATAGAGCGGCAGCAGCGATCCACCCCGTCCCCAAGGGTTCGAGAGCACATCGGGACCTCCTATGATGCTCCAGTCGACAATCGGAGGCCCCTGCCTCCTCAGCAAGAAGCCTATGAGGCTGCCCGCATGGGTCGGGAACCCAGACGCAGGCCTACACCCCGGGACGATTTTCCACAAGACCGGAGAGGACGTTTTCGTAACTCTCCTATACCTCACTTTAATAGATACAATGCTGCTAACCGTTTTGATGATGCATTTCAGGACCTAGGTGATAATGATAACGAAGAGGAGCTTGAAGAAGAAGATGAGGCGGGATGGCGACCACACCGTCCCCAAGGAGGTTACCAAGGAAGGCGAAGAGAGCCTGAGCAAGATGGAGTGGGAAAGATAAAGGTTAAGATCCCGAGTTTTGAGGGAAAGTGTGATCCAGACGTATATATGGAGTGAGAGACCAAGATTGAACAAGTCTGGAATTGTCACAACTTTCCTGAAGCCAAAAAGGTGCAGCTGGCATCTTTGGAGTTTAGTGGCTACGCGTTAGTTTGGTGGGATAGCTTGATCAGAGGAAGAGTTGCCAATGGAGATTATCCTGTCACTACTTGGGAACTTATGAAGAGGATGATGAGAGCTCGATTTATTCCCCGACATTACACTAGGGAACTTATTCAGCGGCTCGAGAATTTGAAGCAAGGATCAATGGGAGTCGAAGAGACTTACAATGCTATGCAAATAGCGATGGTTCGAGCTAATTTGGTGGAGGATGAGGAGACAACCATGGCTAGATATCTTCGTATCCTTCACCCATATGTGTCTAGTGAGATTGAGATGTTCCCTTACAACTCAATGACTGAGTTGCTACATTTGGCCATCAAGGTGGAAAGAAAGACCAAAATTAGGAGCCAAGGGAGCAAAAACGCAGGTGGCTGGAAAAATCAGCAAGGAAGGAACTCCTATCCTTCAGCCTGAGATGCCCCTAACAAGGAAGACAGTGGCTCTCGAAGGAATCCGCCAGCCACTACTCAAGTGCCCTCCAAGACAACACTTGGCCCTTCTAATCCACCCCGAGGGAGTACTTCTAACCCTACTTCTAGAGCTAGGGATATTGAATGTTTTAAATGTAGAGGAAAGGGTCATATGATGAAAGATTGCCCTAATTCTAGAGTATTGATTGTTAATCAACTAGGCGAACTTGAAAGTGAAAGTGAAAAAGAAGAGAACCTAGGTGATATGCATGATGAGAATGATCTTAGTGATGAAATTGGTTATGAACATGGTGATTCTTTGATTTGTAAAAGAAATTTACATGTACAACCCGCCCCTTGTGAAGATAATCAAAGAGAAAATTTATTTCACACTAGGTGTTTAGTTCAAGGAAAGGTCTGTAATATGATTATCGATGGTGGAAGTTGTTGCAATATTGTTAGCACTGAATTGATCACTAAATTGCAGTTTACTACTATTTTCCACCCTAGACCTTATAAATTGCATTGGATGAATGAATGTGGAGAATTAAAAGTTCTAAAACAAGCTGAAGTAACATTCACCTTAGGAAAATATACGGATACGGTTTTATGTGATGTAGTTCCTATGCAAGCTTGTCATATATTGTTAGGAAGACCATGGCAATACGATCGAAGGGTTACTCATGATGGTCATACTAACCGTCATACATTCATCTTTAATGGTAAGCCTATTACTCTTAAACCCATGACTCCAGCGCAGATAGCAGAAGCTTACGAAAGGAGCAAAGGCAAGGAAAAGGTTTCTGACAGAAACGAAGGAACAACAGCAGCGACCAAAAACCGCACCCGCGGTTCAGATGCCGCACCCGCGGCTCACGATAGATCGCGACAGAAGGAGCGGCACGAGAACCGCACTCGCGGCCCAGAGGCCGCACCCGCGGCTCATTCGCCAAACCGCGCCCGCGGTGATTCAGCCGCGCCCGCGGGTCACCCTTCTGGCGCACTGGTTCCTGCAGTAACGAATCGAGCTCTATTGTCGTCCAAAGCCGAGCTGGAAGGTGAGTACTTACCCTTCGATACTACTTTAATGATGCTTTGCAAGAGATTTGTGTTGACAGGTACCGATTCTCGACTTGATCTACCCCTTAGCATTCAAGCTATTCTTGATGAGTTTGCTGAGGTGTTTCCGGATGAGATTCCACCGGGCTTACCGCCCTTTAGGGGCATTGAGCATCAAATTGATCTTATTCCAGGAGCGGCGTTACCTAACCGGCCAGCTTACAGAATGAACCCTCAGGAGTGTCAAGAGATTCAGAAGCAGGTGCAGGAGCTTGTAGATAAAGGGTATGTTCGAGAGAGTCTTAGTCCTTGTGCAGTTCCGGTCTTACTTGTGCCTAATAAAGACAATTCTTGGCGGATGTGTGTTGATTGCCGAGCTATCAACAACATAACTGTCAAGTATCGTCATCCTATACCCAGGCTGGATGACATGTTGGATGAGCTTCACGGTGCCACAAACTTCACCAAGATTGATCTGAGGAGTGGCTACCATCAAATCCGAATGAGAGAAGGCGATGAGTGGAAGACCGCCTTCAAGACCAAATTTGGCCTCTACGAGTGGCTTGTTATGCCATTTGGACTTACTAATGCCCCCTCTACTTTTATGAGGCTTATGAACCATGTCTTGAGGAAGTTTATAGGGAAGTTTGTTGTAGTTTATTTCGATGACATTCTGGTTTACAGCAGGTCCCTAGAGGAGCATGAGCAACATCTCAGGGAAGTACTCGTTACTCTTAGTATACAACGACTATATGCTAATTTGAAGAAGTGTGATTTTTGCACTGATAGAGTTATATTTCTTGGTTTTGTAGTGAGCTCCCAGGGATTACAGGTGGACGAGGAGAAGATCAAAGCCATTCAGGAATGGCCGACACCCATGACCAGCAGCCAGGTACGCAGTTTCCACGGGTTAGCAAGCTTCTATCGGCGCTTTGTGAAGGATTTCAGCACCATTGTTGCACCGCTGACTGAGGTAACTAAGAAGCATTCAGCGTTTGTTTGGAAGGAGGCTCAAGAAAGGGCGTTTGAGGAGCTAAAACGCAGATTGACCGAGGCACCTCTGCTTGTGCTTCCCGACTTCACTAGGCCGTTCGAAGTGGAATGTGATGCTTCCAGAGTTGGCATTGGAGGAGTCCTCATGCAAGAAGGTAAGCCTATTGCCTTCTTTTCTGAAAAGTTGAAAGGTGCAAGTCTAAATTACTCTACTTATGATAAGGAACTGTATGCGTTATATAGAGTACTTAAGACTTGGCAACACTACCTATGGCCTAGAGAGTTTGTCTTGCATACCGATCATGAATCTTTGAAACATTTTAGGAGCCAAGACAAACTTGATAGGAGGCATGGTAGGTGGATGGAATTTATTGAGACTTTCCCTTATATTATCAAATACAAGAAGGGAAAGGACAATGTTGTTGCTGATGCACTATCTAGGAGGCATGCTTTAATTGTTCAACTTGACTCTAAGGTGTTAGGCTTTGTTTACATCAAGGAGTTATATCGTAATGATGCTGATTTTGGTGCTATTTATAAGCAATGTTTAGATAAAGGGACTTTGGATAAGTTTTACTTGTTTGATGGTTTCTTGTTTAAGGCTAGTAAAGTGTGCATACCTAAGTGTTCTTTGAGATTATTGCTTGTTGAAGAAGCCCATAAGGGTGGATTAATGGGACACTTTGGTAGAGACAAGACATATCATATGTTGCATACTCATTTTTATTGGCCTCATATGCTTAGGGATGTTGAGCATTGTTTGAAAAGATGTTTGGAGTGTCTTAAGGCTAAGTCTAGAGTTAAACCACATGGATTGTATACTCCTTTGCCTATTCCTACGACCCCCTGGGTAGACATTAGTATGGATTTTATTGTAGGGTTGCCTAGGACTAAGAAGGGGAGAGATTCTATTTTTGTGGTTGTTGATAGATTTTCTAAAATGGCTCATTTTATTGCTTGCAACAAGACTGATGATGCTCATCATGTGGCTGACTTGTTCTTTACCGGAGTTGTTAGGTTACATGGAGTACCAAAGACTATTGTGAGTGATAGGGATGTGAAGTTTCTAAGTTACTTTTGGAAAACTCTTTGGGGAAAACTAGGGATTAAACTTCTATTCTCTACATCTAGTCATCCTCAAACTGATGGTCAAACTGAAGTAACCAATAGGACCTTAGGAACCCTTTTGAGAGCCATTCTTAAGAAGAATTTGAAAGCTTGGGAAGAAGCCTTACCCCATGTTGAGTTTGCCTACAATAGGGCCATCCATTCCTCAACCTCGATGAGCCCCTTTGAATGTGTGTATGGTTTGAATCCACTAACCCCTTTTGATCTTATGCCGTTACCTACGAAGGAGCGAGTGGATTTCAATGCAGGAAAACAGGTTGATCACATCAAGGAAATTCATGAGAGGACAAGAGCTAAATTGCTAGAAGTAGCTGCTACAAATGCTAGCAAGGCAAACAGGAATAGGAAGAAGGTCATCTTCAAGGAGGGAGACCTCGTGTGGGTCCACTTTAGGAGAGAGCGTTTCCCCAGCAAACGCCACTCAAAGCTGTCCCCAAGAGGCGATGGACCATTCAAGGTGCTTAGGAGGATTGGAGATAATGCTTATGTCTTAGAGCTTCCCGGCGACTATCAAGTGAGTGCTACCTTCAATGTGCAAGATCTGACTTTATTCGAGGGTGAAGAAGAAGAGGAGCTGGATGATTCGAGGTCGAATCCTTTTCAAGAAGGGGAGGATGATGAAGGATCATCTGGACAGCAACCGACACCTCCGGTCCCTGAATTTAAAGGTGCATTGACGCGCTCGAGAGCTAAGGAAGTCCAACAAGAGCTAGACAAGTTAGTAGCGTTCTTCAGTTCCAAGGAGTTGAATACAGATGAAGAACCACCATTGAAGACTGTTCTAATGATCGAGGTTCGAGAACGAGCAGAGGACGACAGCGAAGAACCGCGACCGCGGCTGGAAACCGCGCCCGCGGCTCACCCGCCAACCGCGCCCGCGGCTCCATAACCGCGCCCGCGGCCAGGAGGCAAAAACCGCGCCCGCGGCTCCATAACCGCGACCGCGGCCAGGCCACTCGGCGAAGTGTTTCAGAAACATTATTTTCGGATATTAATTGTTTTCGGATTATTATTTTAGGATTTACTTTTATTGTTTATTTCTTTAGTCGGCATCCTTATGAACCCTATATAAGGCTGCCTTAGTTGTTGTTTAGCCGGCCCAGACTTTGATATTGAATACAGCGTTTATCGTTTTTTTCCTCCCAAAAAAGAGCTTTTGTGAGAAGAGTGCCCCGTGTGCATTGTCGTTCAGTTGGCCCTAGTTGTGCTTGTGTGTGTCAATCTCCTCCATAAGGTTGGTGCTATCGGGACTCCATAGAGCAACCTCCAGGTGCCTTGACCCACCAAAGTCATTGTGTTTGGTTGTAATCATCCGTTGGGGTTTCTTCATCATTCGGTAAGGTTCTTGTTCTTAAGTTCAAGGGTTTTATCGTTGTTTGATTTGGTTCCAATTGGCCTATCATTCGACTTATCCTTCTTTCATCTCATTCTAATTCCGTCTATCTTCTCTGTTCGAGTTCCTATTCGAGTTTGGTGTCTAGGTCGGCAACTGCGGCTTATCCCCGCATCATCTAGGCAACCCCAAAGAAGGTTAAACCCACCTATGATGGAGGTGGTCAAGAAGGAGGTGCTGAAACTTCTTCAAGCTGACATGATCTACCCCATTTCGGATAGTCAATGGGTAAGTCCAACTCAATGTGTCCCTAAAAAAGGGGGCATAACATTGGTAGAGAATCAACAAGGTGAAATGGTTCCTACCCGAACTCAAACGGGTTGGAGAGTATGCATTGATTACCGCAAGCTGAACGCGGTAACCCGAAAAGATCATTTCCCCCTCCCTTTTATTGATCAAATGCTTGAACGACTTGCCGGTCGTCCGTATTATTGCTTCCTAGATGGGTATTCAGGGTATTTTCAGGTGGCTATTGCACCCGAAGATCAAGAGAAGACGACGTTTACATGTCCCTTTGGCACTTTTGCATATCGTAGGATGCCTTTTGGATTATGTAACGCGCCCGGGACCTTTCAACGATGTATGGTAAGTATCTTCTCGGAATACATTGAACATTTCATAGAAGTTTTTATGGATGATTTTACGGTACATGGGGATAGCTTTGATGCATGTTTAAATCATTTGTCACTCGTGCTTAAAAGATGTGTAGATACTAATCTAGTATTGAATTCTGAAAAGTGTCATTTTATGGTTGAACAAGGGATAGTATTGGGGCACATAATTTCAGCTAGGGGTATTGAGGTCGATAAGGCAAAGATTGACGTCATTCAATCGTTGCCTTATCCTACTAATGTGCGTGAAGTGCGTTCTTTCCTAGGCCATGCAGGTTTTTATCGCAAGTTTATCAAGGACTTCTCTAAGATCTCCACGCCCCTGTGTGAGCTTTTGAAAAAGGAAGCTACTTTTGACATGTCGAATGTGTGCAAGAAGGCATTCGACACTCTGAAAGCCCACCTCACCGAATCACCAATCATCCAAGTACCCGATTGGTCTCTACCCTTTGAGATCATGTGTGATGCTAGTGATCATGCGGTGGGAGCCGTTCTTGGTCAAAAAGTCGGAAGAGCAATGCACGTCATCTACTATGCTTCCACGACTTTGAACGAAGCTCAGAGGAATTACTCCACCACGGAAAAGGAGTTGCTAGCCGTGGTGTTTGCCCTTGAAAAATTTCGGCAATATCTTTTGGGCACGAAGGTGATTATCCACACGGACCACGCTGCTCTTCGTTATCTCATGACGAAGAAGGAATCAAAGCCAAGAATCATTCGATGGGTTTTGCTCTTAAGCGAGTTCAATGTGGAAATCCGGGACAAGAAGGGAGTCGAAAACTCCGTAGCTGATCATTTGAGCCGGATTGTGGCAGAGGACGGTAAATTACAGGTTCAAATTCAAGGTACGTTCCCGGACGAAAACTTGTATCAAATTAATTCTGCAATTTCTGTTTCTGCTGAGTACAAGCCGCACCCGCGGTTTATGCTCTCAAGAATTTCTGGAAAAGAGAGAGCCGCGCCCGCGGTTTGTGTTTGCCAGAAATCTCACTACAAGGAGAGCCGCGACCGCGTCTCAATAACCGCGATCGCGGTTTTCTGACGGCCGAGTATGCAGAAATTGACCCCGAATACAAGCTTTTCGCCCTCCGGTCTTTCAAACCATGGTTTGCCGATATCGTGAATTACCTGGTTCGCGAAGAATTCCCGCCGAACTACACCAAAGCTCAAAAAGATAGGATCAAGCGGGAATCACGTTTCTACGTTTGGGATGACCCCTACCTTTGGAGACATTGTGTTGACAAGGTAATCCGACGATGCCTCCCGGATAACGAGGTACAGTCTGTCCTTACTTTTTGTCATTCTCATGCATGTGGGGGGCATTTTGGGGCTAATAAAACGACTAGGAAGGTATTGGATGCCAGCTTCTATTGGCCACACATCTTTCGGGATGCGTTTGCCTTTTGCAAAGCTTGCGACCGATGCCAAAGGGTCGGGAAAATTTCTAAACGAAATGAGATGCCACAAACACCATTAGTCTTTTGTGAGATTTTTGATGTTTGGGGTATTGATTTCATGGGACCCTTTCCTAGTTCGTTTGGGAATTTATACATTTTACTTGCGGTGGACTACGTTTCCAAATGGGTGGAAGCGAAGGCCACCAGAACTGATGATTCCCGAGTGGTAGCAACTTTCTTGAAGGAGAATATCTTTTCCCGTTTTGGGATTCCAAAAGCTCTTATAAGTGACCAAGGTACTCACTTTTGCAACAAGACGGTGAGTGCACTTTTAAAGAAGTACCATGTCACTCAACGAGTCTCAACTGCCTATCACCCCCAATCCAATGGACAAGCTGAGGTGTCCAATAGGCAAATCAAGGGGATTCTGCAAAAGACGGTGGCTCCTAATCGAAAGGATTGGAGTTTAAGGTTGGATGATGCACTTTGGGCGTATAGGACCGCCTACAAAACTCCAATAGGAATGTCCCCATATCGACTTGTGTTTGGGAAGGCTTGTCACCTTCCGGTGGAGTTAGAACACAAGGCGTGGTGGGCGGTGCAAAAATGCAACATGGAGTTGGATGAGGTAGGCGACTTTAGGAAGTTGCAAATCCAAGAGCTTGAAGAGATACGCCGGGATACGTATGAGAATGCGGTGATCTACAAGGAAAAGACGAAGGCTTGGCATGACAAGAACATCTTGAGGAAAGATTTCAAGGTGGGAGACAAGGTCTTGCTCTACCAATCTCGTCTTCAACTTTTTCCGGGTAAGTTGCGATCCCGGTGGAATGGCCCGTATGTTGTTGCTCGCGTCTTTCCTCATGGCGCCGTGGAGTTGTTTGACAAAGACAACCACAACGTCTTCAAGGTGAATGGTCAAAGATTAAAACCTTACCATGAGGGATTCACCAAAGTGTCTTTCGATGAAATGGCTCTAGAAGAGCCAACTTTTGAAAATTGAAGACGAGAAACCAAGTCGAGCCACGACTCTAACCAAGGCGCTGCTTGGGAGGCAACCCAAGGTATTCTTCTTTTTCCCTTGAATTTCATTTTCTTTTTAATTGTTTTGTTTTCTATTTTCTAGGAAGTCAAGACGAGAAGACGATGGTCGTTTGCTACTAAAGGAATTGACGGTTCTTCTTTTCGTTTATGAAAGGAAAAAAAAAAAAAAAAAAAAAAAAGAAAAGAAAAGGAATTGACGGTTCATCTTCTACCCTTCTCCATATCAAATTTCATCTTCTACCCTTCTCCATATCAAATTTCATTCTCTACCCCCCCCCCACCACATAAAACTCTCCCACCACATAAAACTCTCTCATCTCCCACTTCCCTCATACCCTACCTCCCAATTTTCTTTCTCAAAACCTCCCACCAAACCCTTCTCTTTCCCAACACCAACAACCTCCCACCAAGTCCTCCTCCACACCCGCACCCGCACCCGCGCCCGCGCCGAAATCCAACCGCAACCGCGGCTCAAAAACCCGCGCCCGCTACCTCGCCCTGCCCAGAAAGTTCTGTCTCGACGAAACCGCACCCGCGGCTACAAACCCGCACCCGCGGCCTCGCCCTGCCAAGAAATTCTCCAGCGCGAAGAAACCGCACCCGCGGCTCCAAAACCGCGCCCGCGGCTCCCTCCTCGCCAGAAATCAGACAAAAGCAAAAACCGCACCCGCGGCTCCCAACCCGCACCCGCGGCTTTCGCCTTTGTCGTCCATTGTTTGCTGATTTCAGTAAGTTTTTTGACAACCACCCTCATCATTGTTGATTTTCTTACGCCTCGGGGAGGGCTTTTTGCTATTGTGCTGCTGCTGCTGCTTGGTATCTTTGTTGTGTGCGGATTTGTGGTAGTATTTGCGTTGTGTATATACTGTGATGGCTGCAGCAGGAACATCTCGAGGCCACAAAAATGATTTGTGGCAACAACAGGTTCAGGCCAACTTAGCTTATTTAAGGGCTAAGCAGTGTGTAGCCACAAGATTTTTTCATCTGCGTACGCTCGATGATTTGGGTATGACTGCATGCACTGAGGCCATGCTTGAGCACGCAGGGCTGCAGGGTTTCTTGTACAGGTCAGCTCCCACTCATGCCGAGGCTACCTATCAGTTTCTGGCAAGCCTCAAGTCCAAGACCGTCTCGGAGACCACCTTCATCTCGGCCATCCAGTTCATTTACAATGGACGGTCCTTTACGGTTCAGGCTGAACAGCTGCGCCACATCTTGGGAATCTCTCAGGTTCCCTCTGCAGATTATGACACTACAGTTGGTGACAGCCCTACACAGGTCTGGTACACATGGACGGGAAAAGTTCGGGACACTCATGGTAATGACTATAATGCTAAAATGTCCCATCCATGTCTCCGCCTGACACAGCGGGCCCTATCTATGGCCTTCTTTGGGCTTTCTGAGGTTTAACAAGGTGCCTGCCTACCAGCTGAAGTATCTATATGCTCTTATGCCGGAATGTCAGGTAATTCCGAATTGGCTCTCACTTTTTGTTCACTCCTGTAAGACAACCCGCTCAAAACCAAGGGGACAAATTGCTTTGGGTGGCATGATCACCCTCATCTTAGAGGCTGTCATCCCCGACTGGGAGACGCTTGACTGCATAGGTAGTCCGGACCCCTCAATGGGTCCCTATTTGCTGGATGTCACATTTCTGCAAACTCGACTTAGGTGGCTCAAGTCGGTTACAGTAAATGAAGACGAGCGGATGTGGGTTTGGCTCGGTCCTCCCGAGATTGCTCTCACCGAGGATTTTGCTTATGGGCCAGCCCATACTTTTAGGATCAACCCAACACCCGCTCCCCCTCGTGCAGCTGCTCGACGACGAGCTCGCGGTGGGATCAACATCCAGGAGCCGGTTCCGCAGCTGGATCAGCAGCCAGCTGACCTTGAGGATGAGGATGATGATGACTTCCAGGAGCCTGCCCCTCGTTTTCAACCTCAGAGGCAATGGGGCGAAGGCTCATCATCTGCAGCTCCTGCTGACATACCTTGGGAGCAGCGTCTTTTCGAGCGGATTGAGTATGTCTACCAGTCGGTTCAGACTGTGAACCAAAATGTTGAGAGGCTGCAGCAGTCGGTGGATGACTTACGGCTCGACATGCATGCTCGTTGGCCCGAATATCCAAACCGGGATGACCCGGATCAGTGAGCTTCTTTCTCTCTTCCTCATTATTTTTCTATGTCTTACACACTGAGGGCATTGTGCACTACAAGTATGGGGGAGGGAAATTAGTTCATTGCTTATCCTAGAGTAGTTTCATTTCCTTGTTATTTCCCTTCGGTTTTTATTTTGTTGTACTTTGCATGGAATTAAAAACAGAAAAAGCCACAAAAATACGAAAAAAGGCAAATGAAAATCCTGGGATGGAAAAATCCATGCAATAAGCGGGTAGTTCGGCTTGCATTAGGCTTGGCAAAAAAGGACTTGAGGGCGGTAAGGAATGGTGAGATTGAAAATGAAATGAGTGGCTAGGTGAAAACCTTTCGAGGCGCCTAGGCAAAATGAGTGAAATGAGTGTCTCAGGACAAAATTTTTTGCATGTTAACCACTATGGAAGACCAAAATTGATAGATTTCTTTCTCATCATATTGTTTGTAGACTAAATGTGTTAGTGATTTGTAGTTTCTTTCTTTTTCATACTTCCTGAGATCTTTGAGTGATTATTGTAAAAGAGTAAGTTTCTTTTAGCTTACTCGGGGACGAGCAAGGTCTAAGTATGGGGGAGTTTGATAGGCGGTGTTTTACATACCGCAACTATGGATTATTAGCTAGTTTTGTATAGGATTATGTTATTTGTTTCCATGTAATCTGTATCATGGAGCTGTTCGAGAGAAGATTTACATACGAGATTCCAAGAGATGATACAAGCATTGGAAGCATTGAAGCATAAGGAAGAAGCTGTTGAAGACGAAGACGAAGACGGAGACTTGAAGAAATCAGCAGGTTCTGCCTCAGACAACAAAGCCGCACCCGCGGGTCTCAAGCCGCACCCGCGGGTTTCATCCTCAGACAAGGATTCGAGAAAGCTCAAGCCGCACCCGCGGGTATCAAGCCGCACCCGCGGGTATCAAGCCGCACCCGCGGGTTTCACCTTCAGCCAAGGCTTTCGAGAAAGCTCAAGTCGCGCCCGCGGGTCTCAAACCGCGCCCGCGGCCCTCTGCCATCCTGAGAATCTGAAGAAACCCAAAACCGCACCCGCGGCTCTCAACCCGCGGGTGCGGTTCCTCGACAGAAGAATCAAATTGATGTCTTTGCCATTTGAAGTAATTTGTGTTTAATTCTGTAACTTTCTATACGTTTTTAGTACCTTAATTCAGCTGTTACATTAGTGGATACTATATAAGTAGTGGATGATCATCCTTGATCATCTAGTCTTGGTTTTGCTTAAGTTTTTGGAGAGTATTTCACAAACTTATGAGTTGCTAAGGTTCTTTGTTTCACTTGGCGTTTGAAGCTTTTGGATTCAACAAGTTGTGAGTTTATCCTTTCCTTTTGTCTACTCTTTGATTGTCTCAACTCTCTTGTTTGTATTGTCGATGAACTAGATTTACTACTTTAGATTGATCACCTAAGTTAGTTGTGTCTTGTTCATATTGCTAGAGTTTGATACTTCTAGTTGAATTATCATACTTGTTGTGTAGCACAATCTATTTGCATGAACTAGTTGTGATTGTTATTAGAGAAGAGAGTTGAGTACATGTCGAGTATCCGACTAGTTGTCCATGATATTGCATGTATCTATCTATTCCTGAATGCATTGCTACTTTGTTATTGAACTTTGATAGTTTCGAGGTTATAATCGAGTAAGGGTTATTAGGACTAGTTGGACTAATAACTATTCAAGAACAGGAATTAGAACGATCACTTGAGAACTTAACATAGGGATAAAAAGGATTTTAAGATCAACTTGTTAATCTAATTGTGGATAATCGCTAAGTGGAACACTTCGCTTAATCTTGTTATAACCAAGTTGACATTCGATACTTCGTATCAAAACCACAAAAAAACCCCTTTGGTTACGTTTATTGGTTAGTCATTGTGATAACTTAAGAATTTGATAAACTGATTCTCTTGGGATTCGACCCTTACTTGCGCACTATATTACTTAGTTTGCATGTTAGGATTACTTGACTTGGCACACGACAAATTCGCCTCGTCACATTCGTAGAGGATGAAGAAATTTTCAGATATTACACCAGATAGTTTTTCCGTCTTCAAGACTCTACGCCCAATTCCATAGAAATTGATCTTGGACATTCAATGCGTAAGCCCAGAGCTTCTAAAAAATGTTCAGTCGAGATGAAGCCGAAGGTAGTTGATTCCAGAAAATCAGCATCAACTTACAACATTACAACATCTTGAATAAGAAGAGAGAATTGGCGTTGCTGCTTTTCTTCACTTAGGAGTTTTTTTTTTGGGGTCTGGAAACGGGCGCGTCCTGTTATGGTTTTATTCAGTCTGAGGCGCTTAAATCAAAAACAAAGAAATTCGACGCAAAGTCCGGAAGCGTATCGAAAGACATAAAATCAACTAAAAGCGAAAATGAAAACTGAGCAAATGCGTTGGCAACTTCATTATTCTGTCTTCGGGTGTGGCTTAGACGGATGGCTCCGTCGTAGTCGTCAAATAATTTCCAGCATTGGCGAATCAGATGGAATGATCGATGTGTTGGTAAATTTCTGTGTTTCATTAGATCACACACTTCAGCAGAATCTGTCTCGATGTGCAGCTGAGAATACTGCAACTCAGTAGCTAAGGTTATCCCATGAACGATGGCCTGTAATTCAGCTTCTAAGGCGTCGCCGAAACATTTTTTGAAAGCATAGGCGTGAAGGAATTCTCCATACGCTGTTATGAAAATACCGCCTTCTTCACTTAGGAGTTGATTCATGATGATTATCTTACCTTGACTGAGGTCAATTGTATCTGGATTTTTTGAATAAAAGTTTTATGAGATGAATCATTTGTTGGAGAACAACATAATCTAATTGTATTTCTTGATCTACATTTATAATAACTAAAGAAAAATATTATTGTCATATGAATGTACGTATAAAACTTAAAACTCTCCCATCATAAACCTGACACAACTAAACTCTCCCATTGGTTAATTAATGATAAATATAATTTTTACCTTATTTAATGATAAATATAACTTTTACTTTAAATGAAGCAAATATTTATCTTAAATATAACTAATAAAAGCAGTAAATGAAGCGACATCAAACTTTTTCTTTGAGATGCAAAAGAAGGTAAAAGTTTTGAGAATTTATAAGGTCATCTTCATCCATGAAATCCATAATTTCAAAACAATTAAAAAAAATAGAAACTCAGAATTTGTTTTTAAAAAATGGGTTTCAAGCAGTTGAAACTCAACTATTAAAATCACCTAGATACAATACAAAAATCTGACATCTCTTTTCACCAAAAAAAAAAATCTGACATCTCATGTTCATTTTCTTTTTTAAAAAACCTTATGAAACTCATAGTTTCATGAATGAAGATAGCCTAAGTGGGAGGATTCATAATAGATACAAATTGGAACACATAGTGTTCCAGTGTTATGTATCGGGTCATATATATTGACTATTTTTAATAGGGTTAATTAATTACCAAAAACCACCCGCCCAATAGGGCATATCGCCCAAAACCACCCGATAACAACTATTTACAATAAACTACCCATATAACCATGTCTCATTTCCATTGAAAGTTTTATTACCAGATACTTTTTCTTATTTATATTTGGATTATGTGTACAAAATAGATAAATTGTTAGGTAAAAGATAATCAATTGATTAAATTAAGTTTTTTTTTCCAAATTTCGTAAATATGTGGGATTTTGTTTGGGTTTCTATAAGTCTTGGCGGTTGACGATGTGTTAGATGACGTGACTAATGAGGTGACATAGCCTAGAGATCGACACATATGCCAATTGAACGTGAGGGCGACATGTGGTCAAACAACGCTCTGTTTTAATATATACTTACCCTTCCTGCCCGTCCTACGCACGGGCCAAATGAATTAATAAAAAAATAGTAGTATTTAAAATTTTATTTTTTTGCTCTTGCAAAAGATTAGCGAGAATGACCTGCTTTAGAATATTTTTTCTAATTTGTAATGATATTTACTTCATGTAATAAATGTTGTTCGTATTATATAATACAAAATATTATGACCCGACCTGACTCATATAATAATTTGGGTGGGTCGGGTTTGTAATGATATTTACTTCATGATAACATTCATGGTATTATAATAATTTAGTCTACAATCATACTTTTTTAGTTATATTCATGATATTATATCCTAAGTAATTAAATTAATAAATTTTCCTTTATCAAATAAATGGTGAAAAATTGTGACCGGAAAATGAAGAGGTTAAGAATTAAAACGCATTATTGAATTAGTGTCAAGTGGTTTTTTTATTTATTTTTCTTAAAAAATTATCTTTGTAAGTATAAAATAACAATTGATGGTAATGACAATTCATATTTTTATACTATCATATTCAAAAAAAATCTAAAAAACCGTTCATATAATTTATGAAACATAAATATGACATTTTCTTGAATTTACAATATACTACTTAAGATTTGAAATTTTTGTGGAACACTTGGACATACATCATATTCATATCGTAGATGGTTCATATACGAATAAATTTTCTCAAAATCTATCATCTCTAATAAAATTGCATTATAAAAATCCTTTTACCATATATTTTTATTATTATTTTCCTTTGTTTTTTACCATGTTTGTTTATGAATTCAAAAAAAATTATGTTATTATTATTTTTCTTCATTTATCTATGTAACATTTTAAAATAAAAATAAAAATAATAATTGATGGTTAAGGACTAAGGTAGAGAAATTCATATTTTAAAAACTATGTATTTTGAAAAAAAATCTAAACAATCGTTCATATAATTATATGAAATATAAATTCGGCCTTTTCTTGAATGTACAATATACTACTCTCTATTTTGAATTTTTGTTGAACAGTTAGACATACATCACATTGTAGATGATGTGTATACGAATAAATTTACTCAAAAATTTATCCTCCCTAATAAAATTTTAGTGTGAACATACTTTTACCATATCTTTTTACTATATCTTTTTTCTTTGATTTTTACCTTATCTCTTTATGAATATTTTTAACAATAATCTTTTCCAATTACGAATCTTAAAAGTATAATATGAAAAATCTATCCTCCCTAATAAAATTGTTGTATGAAAATCATTTTGCTATATTTTATTATTATATTTTTTTTATTTTTACCATATATTGTTATGAATATTTTTAATTACACTTTTTTCTAATTACGAATCTTCAAAAATATAGTTTTTTATTTCTCGTGATAAAGATATTATACATGCTTTAATAGTTTTTTACTTTTGTGACATGAATATTTTTTTTTAAAAGATGATATTTTATTTAATAATAATAGATATGTTGAAAAATATATGTGGAAATTTCTTTTAAAAAAGGAAAAGATTCACGTGCGAACGTATTATTAACGTTCGAATGTGCGAATGAAAAAATCGCATGCACATTTAACAGATTATGCATGTCATTGATAATATGTGAAAAGTACATGCACACACCCAAGAATAACATATAAAATCCACATGCAATAATATCATAATATTAAATTCATATGCAATAATAACATATAAAATTTCATCTAAATAAAATATGCTATTAATCCATATATGAAAAACATAAACAATTAATCATATTAATTATTTAATATAGAAACTGATTTTTAATTATATTAATTCAATTAAATTGTGTATGGAATTAATATCATATATTAATCATTAATTTGCTAAAATTCGTGAATCTAATATTCAAAGATAACATCTAATATGGTAACTCAAAATTTACCAAATAAGATATCAAAATATCTTGTAACATTTAACTAAATCTTTATTTACCAAATAAAATATGAAATATCTTATTGATTAAAATAAATCTAATTTATTAAGATAGAATATCATATATTTTATCTTATCTTGGTAAATAGTATCTTTTTAGTGTAATTTCTATCCAATCAGAAATTTATCCAGAAACACAAAATCTTTGAGATTGTTAGTGGGCCACCGACGGCCACCACAACACAACCACCAGGGTAGTGCTGTTGTCGTGCATGTCCAGCCTGCACCGCCATCAGAATGGTTGTCGGGCTAACTCATTGATCATGGATTTTCATAAAATTCAGACTTCTTGATTCATAGTTTAAACATGAAAAATCAGATTTTAACATGTATATTCAAACATATACAATAGATTGCATAAACTAATCAAAATAATCAACTTTAGGGCAAAATCATGCATAATTTAAAAAAAAATCAGCAATTTACCCTACATGTAATTCATGAATTCTATGGCTAGAAAAATCAAATTTTTCGTTTCAGTCATGCAAATTAATCCATACAAACAATATCTATACGAAACGCCTATATACACGCGACTTTTTCACTATATGCACGTCAATCTGTGCGCAGTTCTTATGCGCAGAAGTCTATGCGCAGTTGTTAAGCGCACGGGGGTATTTTGGGAATAAAATGAAATTGCTGGCGTCGTCTGACAAATTAATGCGCTGATAACATGCGTTTAAAAAGAACCTGTGCGCACAATGTTTCGAATTCTAAAACCTTATGCGCAAACGTTTTGCGCATAAGATCTGTGCGCAGATACGTTGCGCACAGGTTATTTTTAACCTAACCGGCGTCTTCTTCTTCTTCTTTCTCCTTCTTCTTCTCCGTTTTCCACTCCCGACGGTGCCTTCGTTTTTTCCCTCTTTCCGATCGATTCTCTCACCTAAACACAATTTCATCAATGGATTCGCAACCCCCACATCCTCTCGCTCCCGGAGAAACCACTTTCGTCCCGATCCCGACACCTCCGGCGACCTCCGTCACAACGGAGCCACCTCCGGCGACGTTGCCCGACGATGAAGCCTTGGTGGATGGAGGCGGTCGGCGGTATGCGACTCGAGCGACGTTGGCAGCGGCAAATGCTCCTCTGGCGACAATTCCGGCGAATATTCCGGCGAGGGCTAGGGTTCCGGCGGGTGCTCCGGCGGCTGGTAGGGTTCCGACGACTCGGGTTCCTGCGACGACGACTACGGATCCGGTGACACCGCACGAGCTTTATTCGGTATATAATTTCTAAACCCGCTTTTTTCAAATTTTAATTGTATTTAATTTTGGAAATTTAATCGTAATTTTTTTAGTAATAATTACGATTAAATTTCAGTTTTTTATGAATTAAATATTAGAATTCGTATTAATCGTAATTTAATCGTAATTTTTCATAATTACGATTAAATTTCAGTTTTTTATGATTTAAATATTAGAGTTCGTATTAATCGGAATTTAATCGGAATTTTTCTTAATTACGATTAATTTCAGATTATTATGAATTAAATATTAGAATTCTTATTAATCGTAATTTAATCATAATTTTTTATAATTACGATTAAGTTTCAGATTATTATGCATTAATCGAATTATTATGAGTTCGTATTAATCGTAATTTTTTAGTAATAGTAGTGATTATTATTTCGTATTAGTTGAGATGTTTATTTTTTAGTAATTATGAATTAAATATTAGAAACTTAACAGTCATAACTAGTTATGACTTAATTGTTAAGTTTCTAACAATTCCTATTAAAAAATTTAGTTTTCGTAGATATAAAGACTCGAATTTGATTACGAAGTTGCAAATTATTTCCGAATATTTTAGTATGAATTAGTCATACTAAAAATGTAAAAACATGTAGACTATACAAGCCGTCATGGATCAGACCGGCAACACGATGCCCGCACCAGTAGCGGAACGGCTTCCACGTCGACATGATGTGGCAGCCGGTGTGCGACTAGAGTTTGAGGCCCTCGAACGATTTTTCGACACCGGATCACCAGAGCGTCGTGAGCCAGAGAATGAGTACGACGAGGCACAGCTGCAGCAGCAGGAGATAGATGGTTCGCATATGGAGATAGATGGACAGACAGGAGATTTCCATGACGACGTAGATTATCCTGGTCGATATCTTACTGCGTTCGACCCTATTGAGCCCACACCAGTACAGGCGCAGGTGACCACAGATGACTATGATATCCACGACGCACCTCTTTTTCAGGATGCTGTACCTCCCAGTTCAGAGCATACAGAGCAGGATTTACCTGCAGTGACAGATGTAGCAACGTCGACATCTTCTCCTCCTACGGTTGCATCTGCAGAGCCAGTCGCATCTTCAGAGCCAGTGTCGGGAGATTTAGACAACGATGACCATGCCGTAGCGACCTATTTTCCTTGGCTCGGGGACTTGATGCAGGACATTTGTCGTCCACATGCGCCTCACCTACTGTGTTCTTATGAGACGCATATAGCGAGATGGATATGGTCGCGTGGTCCTCTTCCAGGGCCCGCTCCCGATGTACCATTGGTGCCCCCGGTGCAGGTTAGGAAGCGTGCCCGTGCGGGGGAAGCTGTAGGCCGAGGCAGAGGCCGAGGTGGTGGTGAGGGTGTTGTAGGCAGAGGCCGAGGTGGTGGGAGAGGGAGAGGGAGAGAGAGAGGTAGAGGGAGAGGGAGAGGTAGAGGGAGAGGGAGAGGCCAGGAGGGTGCTAAGGGAGTTGGTGGTGAGGGTGTTGCTGCTGAGGGAGTCGCTGAGGGGGCTGCAGTTGAGGAGGTTGTTGTTGAGGAGGTTGCGGCTCCAGTTAGAGGTGGTCGTCGTCCCAGGCAGAGACGACGAGTAGCAGATATTCAGCCAGAGGATGGGGACGGGGATGAGGCCGAGGCTGATGCGGCTCCGTTAGATCCGGTATGTTCAATAACATTGATCTGAATGCTTATAATAACTTATACGTTTCATATTTACTAATCGGAGGCAATTTTTTTTCTGTACTTATTTAGGCTAGGAAGCTCCTGAGGGTGATGTACAGATCTCCACAGGTTCATGATTATGAGCATCATATTTCAGCTGAGGAGGGTACATGGTTCAGGGTTGCTGAGCGTTCTGGGTTGACAGAGCTGCGCCGAGTGGGCATAGCGTCTCAGATCGATGCTGCACTGATTTCTGCTTTTGTGGAGAGGTGGCATCCAGAGACCAACACTTTCCACATGCCATTTGCTGAGATGACCATCTGCCTACATGAGGTGATGCAGATCCTCAGAGTCCGTATACATGGTCGTAGCTGCAATTCACCTATGACAGATGACCAGATCTATGCGGCGCTTGCGGACGCTATGGGTCAGGAGGCTGATGACATGAAGGCATGTTATAGCTCAGGTGGCATTCATTTCGGTGCCCTCAATGCTCGGTTGGAAGTTTTGTTTGATGCGCCAGTCAGGAATGAGAGTCACATTGCCACTCTGTGTCTCCTTTTGCTTCTGGGCTCGACTGTCTTGGTGGACAGGTCGACAAAGGGTGTCAAGGTCCAGTACGCGGCGCTTGTTCTCAACCATGATCGTACAAGGGACAATGCATGGGGAGCCGGCATACTTGCGTTAGTGTATCGCAATTTAGGGTCTGCATCTAGAGTCGCGACGGCAACCATTGGTTCATGTGGGATTCTTCTGAGGGTAAGATCTTGTCTTTAATGTCTTGGTGAATAACTCTTAACTATTCACGTAGTTTTACTAATAATCTGTAATTGTTTATATGTAGTGCTGGATCTGGGCATACTTTCCTCATTTTCGTGATCACTTTGTCACGAACCCTGCATTCGCCCATGGAGATGCTGTTGTAGGATTGTATACACCACTTAGCTCGGATACTGGGCGTTTGGTTGCCATCCGTCGCATGCTCGACAACATGAGATATGAGCAGGTTTGGATTTAATTTCTTATATTTTTTATTTCATTACCGCAATACGTGTCTAATTTGGCTTGTTATTTGTTTCAGGTTAACTGGCAGCCATGGAGAGATTTGGACTTCAACTCACCAGAGGTTTCTCCTACGAGATTTGAGGGCGTATTGAGCATCTGGAAATTTCATGAGGCCTACAACCCTAGGAGAGTCCTGCGGCAGTTTGGGCGGGCTCAGCCCGTTCCCGACCCACCCATTCAGCCGTTGTCATTTAATCGGCCCATGGGTTGCAGGAGGTATGACGTCGTTTATGCACCTGAGCTTCTTCTTGCATGGGACGCAGAGCCGAGGCCTCTGATCGATCTGGATGGGCCGGTTGCAGAGCCAGCATGGAAGATGTCTGATAACTATATGGATTGGTTGGACGAGTTCTCACATCCCGTCGTCGATCCATCCTCTGAGAGACATGATCGCCCGCCTCGCTATGGATATACCCCGGTGCCTATCGATGCATTAGCGGTATGTAAAATTTTATAAAGTTTGTACAAAACTTAGCTTTAGACCTTAACTAACGATTAAATTTACGTTTTGTTTGCAGCGTTGTCAGATCCTTCAAGCCATGATGCACTCTTTTCTAGACACCCCTATCTCGGATCGACCTTGGGCCACTGAAGATGTGATTCGTGGTTGACTTGCAATCTTAGAGGCACCTCAGGCACCTTTGGCACCATCTCCCCCACGTGCATCGCGGATGCCACCACCACCACCTCCTGTTTTTCGAGATTCTGTTCATGAGAGGGGCCAGGGGAGTGGATGCGACACTCAGGATGATACGACTCAGGAGGATGCGCAGCTACATAGCGCACTTTTAGTTACCGTTATTTTGAATCAGTAACTCCTTGTGCGCAGAAGCAACGCGCACCATATACATAAATTCCTATAAAACCAACGGTTTGAAGGTGGTGATTTCTTCATCCATCTCAACTAGTTCATCCATCTCAACTAGAGCAAAAATCGAAGTTTCCCTACTTAATCGGTAAATTTTTCTTTTGTTCATTTTTGTATATGCTTTGTTTTTTGTATATGCTTTCATGTTTATAACTAAAGTTTTTTATTATTTACTTATTTGGAAGAACATAACTACGAATATGGCATCATCATCATCATCACCAAGACGTGTGAAGCCTGACCCTCCACAGATAATGTGTACTGGTACAAAAAGGTGTCGCCAAATGTGTAATGTTTACGTTAGCAATGACGAAGACATGCCTGACCAGTATGGACGAAGGCATTATGCATGCAATTGTTTCTTCGGAATCAGGTTTATTGATCTAGAGCATACCCCTACTGCTTTACGTGCTATCACGAAATTAATCATCAAGAAAAAGAAGAGTGACAATAGAGTGAAGGTCCTGATGGAAAGGTTTAAGATTAAAGAAAAAGAATTGCGGTTGATGGTTTGTAGTATCGTCTATGCTTCCGACTCCTCTTCCTCTTCTGCCGACGACGCCTAAATCGTAGACATCTAATGTTATGAGCATTGTGTACTTTCGTTGTGTACTTTCATTACGTACTTTCATTATGTACTTTCATTATGTATTTTCATTGTCGCTTCTTTGTCTCTCGAACGTGTTAAGAAATTCCAATGCAATCTGATCCATTCATTGTTATATAAAGCACAATTACACTACTACCAAAATAACAAATACGAAACATTAAAAACCAAGGCATTACAAACTAAGAAATTCCAATGCGTCTTCTAATTATTACATGACAATCTCACTCAGTCAGATATGTGAACGGGTTCGGTCCCTCCTTTATACATGAATGGATCTGGTGCCCGACCATTTGAAATGCGGTACTCTCGATACATCCTCAAATTGTCCCCAAATGTTTTTTCCCACCATTGAATGTTTGGATCTACGTGTTTCTTCCACGAACCGGGAGTATGCGGTAGTGGCGAACTAACCATCAACGCCACCTATATAAACACAATCGACTTAAGATATTAAACAAAAAACTATGATTACACAAGTATCAAGTACAAGTGTCTAATTTACCGGTATGAAGTGGTCACGGTTGCCTACGTGTGCCATGCCGAAAATCTGTCGTGGAGGATCAGCGTTTTCTGTTCTACACCTTAGCGGTAAGCAAAAGGTCGGAGCATCCCAACACAATAACACGAGGCCAACTTGGTATAGGGTGGCAAACACTAAGCCCATCAGTAGAAAGTGCAACCAGTACAGTTCTGAACAAGGGCTTCTGCAATGGTTAACTTGGAGAATAAGATCCTCCCAAGTACCCAGACGAAGACGACGATGAATAGGCTCGTACAATTCTCAGTTCTGAAGCAGCTCTGTTACCAGCTCACGCTGAATGTTTCCGTACTCTTGTTCTTTTCTTCCCAGAAGTAAGGTCATCGACCTATAACCACAATGTCCGTCAGAACGTACCTGTCTAACATCTGTGATGTATGGAAGCCAAAAATCATCCAAATTGTCAATGCCGAAGTCAACCCCCCTATGAATGAGAGGAACACCAAGTTCTTCAGGGCACTGATCGAAGTCAGTGTAGTTTGATCCTTCAGGCTGTGATAGGTCGGGCATGGGTTGAGAATGCAACTCCTCGGCCTCAATGACCACGGGAAGTGATGTCGTTGTTTGCTCTCTAGGACGACCTGGTCGTTTTGCTCCTGTATTGTTTGCCTTCTTCTTTCCTTTTGATTTCTGCTTTGCCTCCTCCTTCTCATACTTCTCCAGCTCTTCTTGTTTGTGCTCAAAATAACTCTTCTCTCTCGATTCCTCCTTGTCATTTTCACTGTCATCCTCCTCCTTTTTTAGGACGACCTGGCCGTCTTGCTCCTGTACTCTTCTTTCCTTTTGATTTCTGCTTTGCCTCCTCCATCTCATACTGCTCCATATCTTCTTGTTTTATGTCATCCTCGTTGTCATTTTCACTGTCAACCTCCTCCTTATCCTTGTTCTTTGCACCCTTTGGTCTGCCTTTTCTTCTCACATTTGTCGGTTCTTTCAAGGTAGTTAGTTCAGGATGCTCCAAGTCCTGATACAACTCACCTAGCTGGTATGCCGTGCTTTTCTTCAAGGTTCCAAGTTCCAACTTGGTGAACATTTCATGGAGTCGCAACTCTATAATGTTCATTCAGACCTTCAGATATGGGTCGTCTTCTGTTTCAGGAGTGTCATCCCAATGCAAATCCCTCCAGAACGGGTGAATGTCATCCTCAATCAGGGGTGTGTTTGAAATGATAGCGTGTGCAATTTGATGGACGCACGGCAACCCAAGACAGTTCCTCACCCAATGGTCGGTGCATTGTTCAGGAAATTTCCCCGTCAACATGATCTCATAAGTAGCCAACAAATGATCAAAACACCTGTATGACACTTTGTAGAATAGTCGGGAAAAAATAGCCCTTCCAAGCGGATGCATGTTTGGATCATCAAAATCAGTTGGTCGTTTGGAGAGAGACATGTTCATGCTCGCCCTAATTGAATCAATCTGAAGGAGTACTGAATGATGGATCCGTACGATCACTCTGTTAAAGCCCCCTCTGTTGGAACCAATAATATCTTTCAAAACCTTGTGCATCCCTTCAACTCTAAAAAACAATTAAGTTGGTAAGTTCAGAAAGTACGCCGTTATGATATAATCGTCTTTAACTAAAAAATATCAATATTTACCTGTTTGAAGTCCTCGTAAGGAAATGAAGCTTATGATCTGTCCAAGCCCTCACTATACTTGTCTTGTGAGGATTAAGCCATGTTCTCTCGACGTATCCCACAAGGCCGCTCTTCCAAGATCTCTTCAACTGTTCGAGCCGCAGTTCATAGGTCTCTTCAGTAGCTGAGCAAAATAGTCCCCAACATTGTCCTGCAAAGGCTTCCACTTTAATTTGTCTCTTTAGGATGGTCGAAGCATGTGCCTCAATGTTGTGTTTGATATGCACCCAACACAACAGATGTTGAACTTCGCTCCCGAAAACAGTCTTTATCCCTTTTATCAGCGCGTCTTCGCAATCTGTCATTATAGCCATTGGCATCACTCCCAAATCTATGAATAATGACTTCAATTGAATCATTATCCATGTGTAATGATAAATCCTTTCCGCTTTAGTGAATGCATACGCGATGTTGAACGTCTTGTGTGTACTGGTGAATCCAACGATCTCTACGAGCGACATTTCATATCTATTGAAACATTAACATATATCACTACAGAACATATATCATTATCCGAACTAAATATCGACCAAGGTATTGTAGAGACTTACTTGTTTGTCTTGTACGTCGCATCGATAATTACCACGTACGGGTACTTCTTCAACAAACGCAACGACTCTTGGTTAGCAAAGAATAATATTGCAACCTCTCCGTTTGTCGTGTCTCTATGTGGGTGAACTACGTAGTCGTGGTCTCGCAAAAACTTAAGCGACCACTGTGTCACGTTTAGCTCTCCGCGATCTTCGTAATTCACCTTCTGCAAAAAGTTTGCAACTTGTCTCCTTGAAGTAACATTACCAGGGTACTTCTCCCTCAATTTAGAGATAATTTCTTTTGGCGTCTTGCGTCCAGTTCCATCTCCCCACCGCCTAGCACAAAGCTCTTGCTCCTCCGTCATTCGACCCATGAATGCATTCCCATGAAAACTAGCAAGTAGCACATGGTTATGCCGACCTTCTATCACACCTAAAATCCATTTTTCTCCTGCGACCCCGGGAATGTTTTTCTTTCGCACTGCCAGTAGCTGAAATCTACACTCACACTTCTTCGACTTCGACTTTCTAAGCCTAGGAACAACCAACTCTGGATTATCTGGCCTCCCAGATCTTGGTTTTCCAAATCTATCGCACACAATACTTATTTGGTACGGACTTGAATTACGCGTTACCAAAGCTATCACTAACTCCTTTCCTCTATCTCTCGCCCACTCATACAATTCTTGCGGAGTATCCCAATATTGTGCGGTTCTAAAATAATCCGAATAATCTTTCCCCTATACGTAATTGTAGAGCGACAATTACACTACTACCAAAATAACAAGGCAAAATACGAATCATTACTTTAAACTAATTAGGATATCATATGAAACTAATTAGGCTATCATATGAAACTAATTAGGCTAGCATATGAAACTAATTATGCTAGCATATGAAACTAATTTGAAACTAATTACGCTACCATATGTTTCAAATTATAACATATTATACTAACCATAAATTCACCACTCGGATCCCAGTCGCCGAACTCTTCGTCTTCTAAGAAACCATCCAACCATTCGTCGTCGTTCGGGTCGTCTTCCTCTTCTTGTGATCCGCTATCCCAATCGTGTTCTTCATCACTATCTTCACAACTTTGATTAATCAACTCTAACATACGAGAGTTTTGATTACGACGAGACATTTTGAATGAATTTGTTGGAAAACGAAGAGGTTTTGAATGAATTTGTTGGAAACGAAGAGATTGTGGCTTTATATAGGCACATTTATGACCGTTGTGGTCCAAATGGATGGATCCTAAACTGTAAAGACCCGTGCGCTAACCATCCGCGCACAAACCCAAACCCTTAAGCACCTGTGCGCAGAACCTAAGCGCACCCTTTTACATTTAACGGCTACTTTTTTCAAAGATTTCAACGGCTACTATGTTAGAGTAGTGCGCAGAAACAGGGCGCACAGATTCTCAACCTGTGCGCAGTAGTTAGGCGCACAAGTTGTTACAGACTCTGAAAATTTACGAAAAGTACCCGTAATACCCCGTAAAACACGTATGCGCATAAGAACTGCGCACAGATGCGTGCACATAAGTTGCGCGCACAGAATCGCGTGCATATACGCCTCGATTCGCGTGCATATAGCCATTGCCAAATTAATACTGCAAATCATTATAATTCCTTTTAAAAAAAAACTATACTAAAAACCCTAAGGGCTGATGTCATCTTTTTAGAGTTTATATTTACAAATTCTGAATTCACTTCATTCAATCTTCAGATTATATATATATTCAATTCTTTAAATAAATCTATTATGTTATTCAACATATACATCTTCGATATTCTTTATAATTCTGATTATAATAGGTACTATAACAAATTAAGAAGCTCAATTTATACCTTTCAAATCTGGTATAATTGTACTATAAAATATCGAATACAAGTCCATACATTAACTTGGAAAAATCATAGTCTTATAATTACATACTATTTACAAGACAATAATAATATTCTAGAACGCTTACAACATAAACTAAACAATATATTGTCACTTATTTTAATAAAATTATATGAGTATAGGATACTGGAATTGTAGAGGGGTCCGTCGACCCCATTTATGGACTGAAATTTCTTACATCAGGAAAAATCATTCTTTGGATCTTATCTGTTTAGCTGAAACTAAATATAATGAACCACCAAGTAATCAATTTCTTGCTAACATTGGTTTTAAAAAAGTCATTATTTCCCCCCCGCAGATGGTACTAAAGGAGGAATTTGGCTACTATGTACTAATTTTACTAAAGCTAACTATTTAAATTTAGTATATAATAATAATAATATAATTGTGATCTCTTATAATGAGCCTTCTATTAATTTCTTATTGATATTCATTTATGCACCTAGTAGAGATAATAAAAAACAAGAATACTGGAATTTTATCTCAAAAATCATTAACTCACACTCTGAACCTGTTTTAATAATGAGAGACTTTAATGACATTTTAACATTACAAGATAAGATCGGTGGCATTCCTGTCACAACTTCCAGACTTGCAAGATTAAATACTTTTGTATCTACACATGGCTTGGTTGATCTTGGAGTTCAAGGCATACCATACACTTCGAAAAGGCATAATAATAACACTAATGAAAATATTCTAGAAAGACTAGATAGAGTATTAATACAACCAAGTATAATCAATTACTTCAATAATATTACTTTACAACACATTCCTTTCACGACATCAGATCATTGCTGTATCACGTTACAACTTGGTGAGAAAATATATACCAAAAATTATCCTTTCAGATTTGAAAATAATTGGGCTAATAATGATAGTTATAAAAAATTAGTAGAAAGAATTTGGTCTTTTCATTATAACGGGTCTCATAGATTTAAACTTTTTATGAAGCAAAGACAACTTAAAATAGAAACGAAAAAATGGCTAAAAAAAACGATAGCAATATTTTCCAACAATTAAAAAAAACAGAGGAAAGGTTAAAGAAAATAGAAAACGAATGTTTTCAAAATACGAATATAATCATGATGGAAAACTATAATAGATTAACAACAAAATATAATAAACTTTTGGAATTTCAACATTCATATTGGAAACAGCGAGCAAAAATTAAACATAACATAGGTGCAAACAAAAATACTAAGTATTTTCAAACTACTGTCAAAATAAGGATGTTTAAACAAAAAATATTTTGTTATGAATCATTACAAGGTATTAAATATTATAACCAAGAAAAAATGAAAAATCAACTAACCAAAGACTTACAAACAAGATACCAACCCTTACATACAATCGAATTGAAAGACCGAGATTTTAAAATCATTCCAAAAATAATAACGGAAAGAGATAATGTAGAATTACTAAAATCTCCCTCTTATTCAGAAATAAAAGATGTAGTCTTTCAACTTCCACATAACAAAACCCCAGGGCCAGACGGTTTTAATGCCGAATTTTACCAGTATTTTTGGAAAAATGTGGGAACTTCAGTTGTTAATTCTGTTAAATCGGTTTTTCACTCGGGTATTATGTTATCAGATTGTGCCCAATCTTTTATTGCACTTATTCCAAAAATTGATAATCTAAGTACGATTAATCATTTCAGGCCCATTAGCCCCTGTACAACCCTTTATAAAATGATAACAAAAATTTTAGCAAATCGATTACAAAACTTATTACCTAAACTTATACATCCCTGTCAAGAGGCTTTTGTTCAAAACAGATCAATTTTTGATAATATCCTAATAGCTCATGAAGTATTTCATTCGCGTAAAAAAGACAAAAGAGGATGGATGACCTTAAAATTAGATATGGAAAAGGCATATGATAAAATACAATGGCCTTTTATAATCAAAGTTTTAGAATCCTTTGGTTTTGATAATAAATGGATTCAATTAATTATGACATGTATTAAATCTGCATCTTTCTCGGTATTAATAAATAATGAACCGGGACCCATTTTTAAACCAAAGTGTGGATTAAGACAAGGTGATCCCATAGCTCCCTTCATATTTATACTAGCAATGGAATATTTAGCCAGAAACCTGCAAAAAGAAACAGAAAAAACAAATCGTAAAGTTGGAATACAAATTACTAGGAACGATATGCGCCTCCCGTTCCTATGTTTTGCAGATGATACAATTATCCTGGCTAACGCTAATATGAAAAATATGATTTATATTAAAAATTTATTGGAAAAATTTACAAACTTGTCAGGTCTTGCTATTAATTACAATAAAAGTTCATTTCAAACTTCTACGAATATATCCAATAGCCAGAGACAAGCATTAGCATTTGTAATGAACCTACAACCAACCAATGCTATGGAAAAGTATCTTGGAATTCCAATTGTTAGAGGGAGAGTTAAAAATGATATATTTCAATATGCAATTCAAAGTATGGAAAATCAATTGTCTAAATGGAAAGCAAACACGATTTCTCAAGCAGGCAAAACTATATTAATACAATCTAACATTCAATCTAAAGCTAATCATTTAATGCAATGTTTTTATCTTCCGAAAGGAATTTGTAATGACATGGATAAAATTAACAAGAATTTCTTTTGGAACAATACAAACCCAGGATTTCGACCAATTACTAATTGGAATAATATTTGTCGTCCCAAAAATTGTGGTGGATTGGGACTCCAAAAAATGGAAAATATTAATAAATCATTGCAACAGAAACTCCTTTGGAAAATTGCAACGGAAAAGAGTAACATATGGCCTATACTTATAAGGCAAAAATATTTAAAAGAAAAAAATATATTTGAGTACAAGAAGAAAACAAAACAATCATGACAATTTTCTAGATTATTGCATTTAAGACAAGATTTTGAGAAAGGTATAAAATGGAATTTAGGTAATGGTAAGCAAATCAAATTCTGGACTAACAAATGGATTAATGGGAAAAACATGGCACATTTTATAGATATTAGTAATGCAAATAAAAGTGAAACAGTAAATGAGTACATTACCTCTGATAAAAAATGGAATCTTATGAAACTAAGGGAGACATTACCTTCTCATGTAATTTTACGGATCACTAACATTTACATTCCAGAAAATGATACGGAAGATAAAATAATTTGGAATCAAACATCAGATGGCAATTTCAGTACATCTTCTGCTAGAAAATTATACTTAAATGAGACACCAACAAATAACGAAGAATTATATAATTGGATTTGGAAGCTCAATATCCCACCAAATATACAAAACTTTTTATGAAAAGAAATTTCTGATAATCTTCCCACTACGGAAAGACTAAATAAATATTATAATAGAGTCCCTCCATATTGTTCGCTTTGCAATCATCCACTAGAAACAAGAAATCATTTATTTTTTGAATGTTTATATACTAAAACATTAATACAGAAATATGAGCAAATAACAAGATTTCAATTTAATATTACCATACAAAATAATTTTGAAACAACTCTCACACATATCATTCAAATGTATAAGAATGATAAAAATAAAATAGAAACTCTTTTATTCCTATGGTATCAAATTTGGTTACATAGAAATGCTATTATTTTTCGTAACGAAATTATTCATAAAGATGGTATAGCTGAAAGTGCTTATATTTACTTCAAACAATGGGATAATGCACGTATGATCTCAAAAGGACCCAAAGCAAAAACACACAGAAATAAAAATAAGAAACATAATAAAATTTGGATCAATCCACCTACGGATTGGATTAAAATAAATTTTGATGGTTCTTATAAAGAGAATTGTTACTCTGTTGCAGCATGTATTGCAAGAGATAATAAATGACATGTTATAGATATCTATAGCAAACAATGCCAAGCTAATTCAGCATTGCATGAAGCTTTAGCATTTCTTATGGCAACGAAGCTAGCAATCAAACTAAGACAAAGGAATATTATCATTGAAGGCGACAACTTAACTATTATTAATTCAGCAAACCATGTTTGGAAAATACCCTGGGAAATAAAGAATATTATTAATGATGTATTTATTAACTTACATGATGTAAATAAAGTTCGCATCATTCATTGTTTTCGTGAAGTAAATAAGGCAACAAATTTTCTGACTAGCCCTGAGATTAATCCCCATTTTATTAAAGCAATCTTGAATTGCAACCCAGACTCCAGTCTGTCCTCTGACTACCTAAATGGTATTAGGCCACATCTTTTGGCTTCTTCTCTATACCCGTTGTATCGTCCGTTTTTCAGGATCATCGCTGAGGATGGTCAGATGCTTATCGGTTCGGTTTGAACCGTAAACCGTCGGTTTTGAAACCGTCTCAAAACCGTCCATAACTGTAACTGAAACCGTTCTAACCGGTATAGTACGGTTACGGTTACAGTTTACGATTTTGTAAAACCGTAAAACCGGCGGTTTTGAACCGTTAAACCGTATCCTTCAAACTAAAGGCTTATAACCATAAATCATTGAATTCATATATAATAATTTTCTTACACTATCTTCTTAATTTAATATTTATAGAAATTTCAAGATTTGCTTTCAAAAAAAGGTCAGATTTTTAAGTTTTAGTATTTTAGACTTTATAATAGGTTGCGTCTATATGCACACGTTTTTTTTGCTAAATGCACACTATTCTGTGCGGTAACAGTTGCAGTACACTTCTGTGCGTTAAGGATTACCGCACCAAAGGACTCCGGGGCATTGTTGGAATTTTTTCTGAAACCTATACGACGCTGGTGCGGTAAGCATTACCGCACAGATCTGTGCGTTAACATTTAACGCACACAGTTAATACGAGATTAACCCCAAAAAAAATTTAACTTCTGATGTACTTAAAACCTGTGCGGTAATTGTTACCGCACATGATTTTTTTTTTTTAAAAACAAATAAATTTAAAAAATAATAATTAAAATATGAGTAAAACCTGTGCGGTAATTGTTACCGCACAGGTTTTATATATTAAAAAAACAATAAAGTGGTGCGGTAACCCTTACCGCACCACTTTAAATAATGAATAAACCTGGTGCGGTATTTGTTACCGCACTGGTTTTTTTTTAATAATTATTTGAAAATAATTAAATTAAATTTTTAAGAAAATAATAAATATAATATGTGCGATAATTGTTACCGCACATGCTTTTTTTTGAAAAAATGCCCGTTGGAATTTTATGCCCGTTGGTGCTTTAACTATTACCGCACCAACGGGCATAAAATTCCAACGGGCATTTTTTGGTTGTATATATAGGTTGAGCTCTCTTGTTGAAGTTTTGCAATGCACACCACAATGTCTTATAATTATGAGAGTAGTGAGGATGATGGTAACGACAATTGGATATCAGGGGTCGTGGAAGAAGAATACGAAGTCGATGAAGAAGAGGAAGTGGACGAAGAAGACGAAGAAGTCGATGAGGAAGTGGACGAAGAAGAGGAAGAAGGCGAAGCAAATGTATCAATTGCATTAGACGATTGGACTCCGTTACCAATTTTGGTTAGTATATTATGAATTTAAATTTTGTATTTAATTGCATGAGATTTAGGTTAATTAGTTAAAATTGCGTATCTAAGTAATGTAGTTTAATCAATATAGGAAGAAGACTTTAGACCACATTTTAGTACTGCGCAAATGTGGGATAGTAAAGAAGAGATGATGGAATGGACAAAACAGAGAGCAAGGGATTTAATGATAGTTTTGGTACATCGTACATCTAGCAAATATTGCGTTGATTTTGTATGCGATAGGTTTGGAAAACCTAGATCGGGTAGGCTGAAAGTGAATTTAAAAAATCCAGAATTGCCGGTTCCAAGGCTTCGTCACCGAAAATCGAAGAAATGTGGTTGTACATTTGAGTTATATGGGGTTCGTATAAAAGAAGGGTCTTATAGTTATAAATGGATCGTGAATGTTGTAGAAGGTCGTCACAACCACACCCTTCCTACTAGTTTTCATGGGAATTCATTCGTGGGTAGAATGAGCAAAGAGGGGGAGAAAATAGAAAGGGAAGCGGGCGATGATCGCAAGACGCTAAAAAACATACTTATTCAGCTTAGGAAAAGAGACCCGCAAAATGTGACATCCATGAAGCAGATTGCCAATTTTTTGCAGAAGATCAATTTTGAAGATCGTGGTGAATTGTCAGTTACTCAGTGGTCTCTAAATTTTCAGAAAGAGAACAAGTATTTTTGTCAACCTTTGAGGAACACGAGGACGAATGAGGTTGAAGTCCTTTTTTTCGCTCACCCGGAGTCGATTCGTTTGTTCAGGAAGTTTCCTCACGTGATTATCATGGACGCCACATACAAGACAAATAGGTATGATATGACTTTAGTGGAGATGGTTGGTTTCACTTGCACGCACAAGACGTTCAACATCGCATATGTATTCATGGCTCGGGAGACAGTAATGCATTACAAGTTTGTGATGATGTGCGTTCATGAGTTGTGTAGAAATTTGGGAGTGATGCCGAAGGCTATAATGACCGACTGTGAAAAGGCTTTGTTGAGAGCAATCAAACTTGTGTTCAAAGACACTGATGTGAAGCAACTATTGTGTTGGGTGCACATTAAGCACAACATCCAGTCACATGCAGAAAAAGTGATTAAAAATACTAAAAGGGCGGAGAACTTTGTTACGCAATGTTGGGGGATATTTTACTCGAGCACCGAAGAAATCTACGAAGAGAGGTTGAGAAAGCTGAGAGATTCATGGAAAAAGGGCATTGTTGGTTACGTTGAAAAGTACTGGTTTACTCCGTACAAGAAGTTCATAGTTAGAGCGTGGACGGACTACACTCTTCACTTTCACACAAGGACTACAAACATGTATCTTTGTTTGTTTAGTTGTTAATTTGGACCACCATATTATTAATGCTAATGATTAGAAATTGTGTTTATTTAGGGTGGAGGGGATGCATAAGGTGTTGAAAGAAATTGTGGGTTCTAGTAGAGGAGGCTTCAACAGAGTGATCGTGAGGATCCACCATGCGGTCATAGTTCAGATGGACCTGATTAGGGCGACGATGAACCAAGCACTTACCACTCGGCAAATGGTCTTTGATGACCCAACCTTTCCTCCTGGCATTCGAATGTTGTTTTCGAGATTGTCTTGGGATGCCATGCGTACACGATCTTGCTAGGGCAATCATTTCAAAGACACCTCTTGTTCCGGATGATTTTCATGACTTCTGGAAGGAACTGAATGGGAAGATGATGCAATAAATTTGTCCTTACCCGACGACAATCGTTCAATGTCTATTCCGGAGATCAGAATGCGTGAAATGGGGCGAAATGGGAAAGTGGAGATTTGAGGGATGGAACTCTATTCAGATTAAGTGAGTTGTACATTGACTTGGAGCATCCGGAACAAAGTTCTTTGGTAGAGCCAACAAACTTGTTTAGGAAAGGAAAAGGAAGGCCGCCGGGATCAAAGAACAAGGAGAAGCAGCGAAATGGGAATTCTCCTCCGAGAGAAAAGAGGGAAAAGAGTTACCACGAGTACGTTAGAGAAGACTTAACAAATACTGAGAATGCGCAAAAAGTCGCAAAGGAGAAGGCAAATAGGCAAAGTGAACGACCAACTTGTCCTAAAAAGCAAGCAAGTCAAGTGTCGTTCGACTTCGGATCACAGTCCCAACCTGAACCATTGTTTTCAGAGACCATCGATTTAGAAGACGAAGACATGAATGTCGTGCCCCTAAGAGCTTGCTATCCAGATCGAAACGAAACAGAGGAAGGAGAAGATGAAGAAGAGATTTAAGAAGCCATAAGTTATATGGGGGTGAAAAATATTGACTACTTTTGGCTTTCCTACATGACTTCTGTGAAAGATGTGCGTTCAGAAGGACATTGTGGGTATCGGTCAATGGCTCTACTTACGGGTATGCAACAGAGTCAATATCGTATGATCCGTGCTGCGTTGGCAGCGGAGCTTCTTGGAAACAAAGAGACATGGGAGCCCATACGACGTGGACTACGGGTAGGAACATGGGATGATCTTATTGCTCAAGTTAACTACATGAGAAGTCCTTGTGAGAGACCATTTTGGATGGACATGCCATTTATGGGTTTGGTGTTTGCCACAGTGTATAATGTTGGTTTAGTGCAACTATCCTGGGATGCGCCGTGTTTATGCTTGCCAATAAGGCAGTCTACAGTGAGCCCTGGTCCTCCACAGAAGATTTTTGGGATAGCTCTTGTCGGATGCAGTAATCACTGGATACCGGTAAGAATCTGTGGTAATCTAAACAAACGTCATGAAACGTCGAAATCATTTATACTTATTGATTAATTTTCTTTGTATATCTAGGTTTGGCTCCGTGATGGGGCACCATTGCCACGTTGTTCCGGTTCGTGGAGAAGATTTGCAGATGACAACATCAAGTGGTGGGAAGGGATATATGCTGGCCAAGTGGACTTGTTTCGACAATACCGCTTTACTGCTGGAAAGCGTATGGACTACATGACTTGATTTGTAAAAGTTTAGTAGCCTTGATCTTTAGACTTCGATTGGAATTGATTTATAATATGTAATGACTTGTCTTGTCTGCTTTGAAATATGTAATGACTTGTCATGTTTGCTTTAAATAGTGTTTTCAGTAGAGTTAGATGAGGTAGGTGAAACAGTGAAGTGAAATCAGTGAATCCATAAACTACAACACACTCAACATAAATTAAAAAGACAACAGACTCATTAAGGAAAGACAACAGACTCATTCTTGAAATTTAAACTAAACGCAGACTTAACAGAGATTCACTGATTTGATACCAAGATCCCTAATCGGAGTCACTGTCATAAAAACTAGGAACATGGTCATTGGGAAACCTCTGTTGTATCCAGTGTTTGGCTACTTCAATACTCTTAGCCTGGTGAAAATATATCAGCTTCAACTGCTGGTCAGCTATTTCCTTCAACAGTTTTGCAATGACTCGGAGATGATGACTGTCGTATTCTGGCTCAAGATACATGATCATGTAGTTACACTGACATGTGGTATACCTTCGTCCATACGTATGGGGATTGTTCTTGTCATTACCAGTGAACACCTTGATTGTTCTTGAGCATCTTCTACTCGGGCACTGGATCTCACTGCCTTCTGCTGGAACTGGGGAGGATGAAGATGATGCCATGGTTGTTTGAATCTGTAATACAAAGTAAGAAAACATGTTAGAAACAATGAAGATATCTAACGAAATCAGAAAAAAATGAGACTTTTAATTGAAATACAGAGTAAGAACTTGAAACTTAATTATTTTACGGCGCAGTGAGAATGAGATAATAGGGTTCACTGAGGCAGTGAATTTATAGCCGAGGTTTTACTAGGGTAACTTAGATTTGGGCCGATGTAGACAAAAGGTCCACAACAACAAAGGCCCAATAACGTAATTCGGTCATCCAAAAGTGACTTACAGCTGTGTAGTAGCTGTAACACACTCGAGCAAAATATGGTGGTGCATTAGCAATAAACGCACAACTGATAACACAACTTCGGCAAGATCCAACAGAAAAAGCCCAGCCCAACAAAGACGACCAACCCAAATTCTGTTAACGCACCAACCCTTTTACCCAGAATCAAATGTTTCTGGTGTTTGTAGGGTTTAGGGTATTAGGGTTGGTGCGGTAACTGTTGTAGTACCAACCCTAATTACATAAAAAATCATTTTTTATGTTGTTTTCTTATACTATTTGATATTATTAAAAGTTTTATGACCCAAAGTAATGTTATACTACTGAAATATGTCGTTATGGAGAGTTTTGTGAATAATTTTATCAAGTTTTACTAATGTAATATGAGATTACGAAGAGTTATATGATAAAAAATCATATTATACTAATGAAATACGAGGTCAGTTGAGTCAAACGATAACAATTAAGTGTTAAACTAATGTTATATGATGAAATAAACACATTATATGAAGTTCATTTTAGTAACGAAGTGGTATCACATACATATGAGTATAACTATACAACTTATATACTTGAGAGTAGTAGCATACAGGTGAAAGTCTTCGTTTACATACTTCTAAGTGTTAAAGTTGTTAATTTCTTATAAAAACGATAGCGTTTGATTGGTAATGCTCAAATATTAATGTTACATTTCTTGACTTTTACGTTTTAAGTGCTTATTAAGCCGTTTTATGTCATTTTTTGTCGTTTTTTGTGTTTGGGCCTCATTCAAAATTCATTAGGCCTTATTAGGCCCGTTGACGTTTTCGATAATAATTTTTCGATTCCGAAAAATGAAAATAACTATTCGCCGTATTTGTTGTCATGTTACAATTTCAAAATTTCGATTTTCATCATTTCAAGGCGTTAAAACGATATGGGCCCAAACTATACACATATGACATCCATTATCCATTACCCATTACCCACTATCCATTATCCATTATCCACTATCCATTATCCATTATCCATTATCCATATTTCGATTTGGCTTGTTTTATATCGTTTTGAGTCGATTTTTTTCGTTTCGAGACGTTTTTACCCATTTTTATCAATATTTGACGTACTTGGTCGTTTTTCGCCTTTTTCAAAAAACTCAAGTTTTGCTAAGATTTGCTCAATTTGGCCATATTATGCCATCATTTTGGCCACATTTTTACACTTTTTTACAACTTGTTCGGAATTCCTTCAAATTTCGATTTGGCTTGTTTTATATCGTTTTGAGTCGATTTTTTTCGTTTCGAGACGTTTTTAACCATTTTTATCAATATTTGACGTACTTGGTCGTTTTTCGCCTTTTTCAAAAAACTCAAGTTTTGCTAAGATTTGCTCAATTTGGCCATATTATGCCATCATTTTGGCCACATTTTTACACTTTTTTACAACTTGTTCGGAATTCCTTCAAATTTCGATTTGGCTTGTTTTATATCGTTTTGAGTCGATTTTTTTCGTTTCTTAGTCAATTCGAGACGTTTTTAACCACTTTTATCAATATTTGACGTACTTTGTCGTTTTTCGCCTTTTTCAAAAAACTAAAGTTTTGCTAAGATTTTGCTATCAATATTTGACATCACTCCAAGTCACGACCCTCATGCCCACTACCTTGCCCACTACCTTGGCCTTCCTCGTGGATTGAATGCCGAAAAAGCTGAGATTGACGAACCGGAGCTGGAGCCATCGGTGGAGCCCCGTCAGTCAAAACTCCAAGGAGACGCCTCATGAACTCATCGATATCTGCAGGCCTCCTCTCTGGTGGTGTCTCCAAGAAAGCTCGAATCTCACAAGTCACTAGCTGGGTCCGCTATATTAACAACATATCAAAACATTACAATCAAATATACTAATTGAATGAATATGACTAATAAAATTTATAATCGTACCGCAAAACTGTCAACCGAAGGTGGAATACGCAGCGGACCAACTGGACGATCGAGTCTACGTGATCTGGGATCCACCAGAGGATGAGAAACTCGATCATACCAATCGAGATAATCATCTGTGACTGCCCAATAGTACGTCGCTCGTGGCTCCCGAATTTGTATCAAAGGCCTGGGGTCCTGATCCCACACACCAAGCAGATCCTTCTCAAAGTGAACTGAATAATGCGTCAGCCTGTTGTTACGTGTCACCTGGATGGGCTCTGGGGGAGGATCTAGGATACCCTGCACATGTCCAAACTGTCGCAGCAGGCGACCTGGCTGATAGAGCTCCTCGATGTCCAGACAACGGAGAATGCCCTCAAACAAAGACGGGGCGTACTGCGGAAGTCTGAAATCCACATTTGAAAAGGGAAACCAGTTAACCTGCAACAAAACATTACAAAACAGTTAGTATAGTTTACATTCACACAATATAACGAAAGCATACATTCTTAAAATTTGACCTCCTCATAACGAACACGGTCAAGCATGCCACGAATGGCAACCAAACGATCCGTGCTCTTCCCCTGTGGCACCTCTCTGCCCTCCCTCATAGCAGTTGCGGCGTGGTCCATAGAAAGTGGATCTGTCACAAAATGTCCACGAAAATGTGGAAAATATGCCCAGATCCACGACTGCAAAAAAAGGATAATTAGAACTCGACTTCCTAAACATAGCCAATCGTATAGTTGTTTGCGTACTAACCCGCAAAAGAATGCCAGAAATCCCCATCCCCATAGCCAATCGCCTCGACGCCTGTCCAAGGTTGCGATACAGATGAGCTAACACTCCAGCTCCCCAAGCATATCGGCCAGTGCTGTCGTGGTCGGCCAAAAGAACTAACCACCAGTTCTTGACTGCTGTAGTCGACTTGTCCACTAGAACTGTAGTGCCGAGAAGCAACAGTAAGTACATAGACGCAATGAGGCTCTCATCTCTCTGTCCATCCTCCATCCGCATCATATCCTTCAATCTCTGCTGAAGATAACCCAAAGGAATGCCTCCATCCCTATACCAAGTCTTCACCAGTGCCTCCTCTACGTGAAGCATCTCAGCAACAAAAGTGAAGATCTCCTCCTTGCTCAAAACTGAGCTACAACTCCTGCCATGTATAGGCAGCGACAGGATCTCAACCACATCGTGAAGTGTAGGACCAATCTCTCCAAATGGTAAATGAAATGTGTTAGTTTCTGGGTGCCATCTCTCGACGAAAGCAGAAACCAACACATGATCGACAGGACCGGACCCGATATAGCGTAGATCAGTCAATCCAGATCGCTCTGCAAGCTGAAACCACGAATCTGGACCAGGTCTCCTAAACGCCTCTAGTGGAGTGCAGTAGGCGGTGTGGAAGTGAACCTTGACGACCTTCCGTGTCTGGAAAAAAAGTAAAAAAATAACACAGTTACTTCTACAGAATGTCGTTCATATTTCACATATGAACATTATAGTTCAAATACATACCAAATCAAGAGGAGCCTCGCCTTCTGGAAGATCAGCAGGCTGTGGAAAATCAGCATGATCTGCAGCACGTCCACGTCCTCGTCCTCGTCCTCCGCGTGGAGCGCGTCCACCTCGTGCTGGAGGATCAGCAGCGTCTGCATCAGCAACATCATCATCTGCCTGAGCTCCTCGGCCTCCTCGTTGTCTCTGTATAAATGGAGGAAGAGGACGGGGGCCAGCTGGAATCACAGATGCGGGAGGATCAACAACTGTAAGCTCATAAATAGCCCTGGCGATGTGCGTCTCATAACTCTTCAGCAACTCATTTGTAAAAGGACCTCCGGGCATCCAAGGTACAGCAGGAGGTGGTACAGGATCTACATCGGGAGGTGGTACAGTCGGGGGAGGTGGTACATCTGGTGTAGGAGAAGAAGGACCTAAATCTGTAGGAGCTGGCGATGAAGAACCCATACCAGCATGATCCTCTGAAATAATAGGAGGGTCGTCTCTCCTAAGCTGATCTGTCGGTATCTCGGGATGAGATACAATATAATCTGTACCTAAACCCTCACCGTCTCCCAGCATATCATCATCCAAATCAACAGCTGTATCATCGACGTCCATATCCTCCTCCTCACTCTCACTGTAACCCTCATCATCAGCAGACGGATCAACATCTAGACCACAATCCCTAACTGCCCCAGTATCTGTAAGTGCACCAGTAACATCAGTGGGTGTCGAACTAGAAGCATTCATCTGGTCTCGAGCAGTAGCAAAACTCTGACGTATGGACGCTGTAATCTCCGTCCTCCTAACACGCTCTGCAGCAACAGGAGCCCCCGGAACAAAACCACTAGAAGCCATCGTATCTCGCACCCCCTAATGTTGTTGTTATAGCGTAACGTTATTTTCATAGAGTTACAAAAATAACGTCAAATTCAAAAACGACTTTTCCATGACGTCGTAACGTTACAAACAGTTGTTGTAACGTCAATCCTAATCAAAATCATCTCTAATTTCTAAACATTTTGTTCATAACGTTACGAAATTAACGTTATAATTCGCCTAATTTCAATACTTTATATACTAATAATTCATAACGTTACAAAATAAGAGAAGAACAATGTCATATTTCATAAAATAATTAATTCATTAATTTTACAATATAGAATGTCATATTTTATAACATTATGAAATTATTATATTTCATAACATTATGAAATTATTATATTTCATAACGTTATAAAATTTCATTAATTTCATAACGTTACGAATAAATTAATTAATTTCATAATGTTACCAAATAATATAATTTTATAACGTGACACAATAAATTACTTAATTTTATAACGTTACGCAATAAATTACTTAATTTCATAACGTTACGCAATAAATTACTTAATTTCATAACGTTACCATATAAATTAATTTCATAATGTTATAAAATAAATTAAATAAATTGATAACGTTACGAAATTTATTTAAATATTTCATAACGTTATCAAATATTATTAAATTCATAACGTTATGAAATTAAATAACTAATTTCATAACGTTATCAATTTAATAAATTAATCAAATTAAATAAATTGATAACGTTATGAAATTAAATAACTAATTTCATAACGTTATAAATTTAATAAATTAATTAAATTAAATAAATTGATAACGTTACAAAATTTATTTAAAAATTTCATAACGTTATCAAATATTATTAAATTCATAACGTTATGAAATTAAATAACTAATTTCACAACGTTATAAATTTAATAAATTAATTAAATTAAATAAATTGATAACGTTACGAAATTTATTTAAAAATTTCATAACGTTATCAAATATTATTAAATTCATAACATTATGAAATTACATATTAAATAATTTCATAACGTTACGAAATAAAATAATTAAACTATTTAAAAACATTACAAAAGTTATAGAATATTTAATAAAAATACATACTTGATGTAGATCTACGGGAGTCGAAAAAGCTTCCGGTTGCGCCTCGGTTTGAAAATTCAACCTTCTATTTGCTCGAGTAGCGTACCCGGGACCGACGTTTTGGACGAGTCGCTTTCGGTTTCTTGGCCTCGGAGTGGGTTGGGCTGCTGGTATCGGGTCAGGTCGGGCTTCGGGAATCGGGTCGGGTCGGGCTTCGGGGATCGGGTCGGGTCGGGCTGTGGGTACGGGATCTCGTCGGGCTCGGGATTTTGGCCGGTTCCGGGCACCACCACTGTAAATCAGTGGCACCTCGGCTTCCTCCTCGTCTTCATCCTCCACAGCCAGCCACGGAGTCGCCGTCGTCGCCGCAGGAAGAGCTGCCGTCGGCGGGAAGCTTGGACCCTCGTCTCCGGCCGGATTTTTGGGCCCAGAAGATGCGGCTTGCTCGGGGGAGCTCGAATCCATCATCAATTTGTGGATTTGGTGGCTTAATCGACGGGAAAATGGACGGAGGAAGAAGAACTGTGGCGGCGGAGGAAAAAACGCAGAAAGAGGGAAGAAGGAAGAAAGGTCGGGGATATAACCTAAATTGGTGCGGTAACACTTACCGCACCAATTTATTATTTTTTAATTACTTAAAACTGGTGCGGTAACACTTACCGCACCATATTATATATTTTTTTAATATATTAAACCTGTGCGGTAAGTGTTACCGCACAGGATATTAGTATTTTAATACTTTTTAAAAAAAAATTATTAATTAAAAAAAATAAAATTCTTGTGCGGTAAGAGTTACCGCACAGGTGTTTAAGTTAATCAAAATCTTTTTTTTTTGGGGTTAATCTCGTATTAACTGTGTGCGTTAAATGTTAACGCACAGATCTGTGCGGTAATTCTTACCGCACCAGCGTCGTATAGGTTTCAGAAAAAATTCCAACAATGCCCCGGAGTCCTTTGGTGCGGTAATCCTTAACGCACAGAAGTGTACTGCAACTGTTACCGCACAGAATAGTGTGCATTTAGCAAAAAAAAACGTGTGCATATAGACGCAGCCTTATAATACTGTGATTTTCTTTAATAATTATTTGTCTAATGTTAAGATTCACACAATCACAAAACAATCAAAAAATTAAACAAAGCTCTTTCATTTGACAAATATAGTTTTATTATTTCAATAATATCAAAAGTGTAAATTTTTAAAATTATCTCTCTTGAAGTCGGTTTTGAACCGTAACCATAACCGTTTTAAAACCGTATAAAAACCGTTTCAAACCGTAACTGAACCGTAACCGTAACCGTAACCGTTATAACCGTCTAAGGGCGGTTCCGGTTTCGGTTTATGATTTTTGAAAACCGTAATCGGCGGTTCCGTAACCGTGAGCATGTCTCAGGGGTTGTCATCTTTCAATGAATGAAACCCCGTTTCTTGCCTATTAATAAAAAAAAAAAAAAAAAAATTTGATTATACTAATGATTTGGTCCAAAAATAACCCCGCTTGTGGACCTTATATTATGAATTATTCACGTAGATTCCAAAACTTTTCAAAAATCTAACTAGTGCCCTTCGTTTGCTTCACATATTTTTTTTTAATCAAAGTATTTTTCCAAGCAGAAATTGAATTTTGCTGGGTCCCCGGGAAGAAATTTGCTCTGTTTTCTTTGAAGCTGAAAAAACTTTGACCTTTCTGCCCTGTTTTCACATTTGAGAACACAATTGATGCAGCTAGTTTAGGCTTTTTGTACAAAATTACACTATTCATTTGCAATGCTTGTTACTTTTACTCTTCTAAACCCAAATTGTATATATATCTAACACGGACACACATTGTTTAACTCTTGTAGTTTATCTATAATATAATGTAATCCAAACCTTTTCTATTACCCTTCTAAATCGGGCCTACAAAACACAATCATTTTCATTAGTTAATGAACATTATTGCATGCCTCATGATGAAAAATTAACTCAATGCAAGCCTCTTTAATTACTTAACTAGAATCGGTACGCGCGGATAATTACGGTTTTTCGTCTTAAAATTGAATAGGGCTAATTATATATTTACAACTTTTTGCAAGGCATGATTTTATTCAATTCAGGTCAAACTAAATCTAACCTCAAGACATCAACGCAAAAATAAACGAATAATAGAAATGATGAAAATAGCAAATTGATTGGTTCAATTACAAATTGACAATAACCATGAGTAACGGCGAAATACAATATGCAAAAGAGTAACAACGACTTGATGAGAGAATTCAATACGAAATCTCAGTCGAAAGATCAAAAGTTAAAATCAGAAGAGGAAATCAAGAGGCCACATAGTAATGGCGACTTAATGACAAATTTCTAGGTCTTTGCGCGAGCCAAACACATTTTATTTTTGTCTATATTCATATACTTAATATATATTTTCATATATGTATTTTTTAGTAAATTATAATAAAATGAATTGAATATCTCTTACAGTTTATATGTACCAAAATCACATAGTCGTTTACGTTGCTCGGATGGCTCTTCATCATCATACGGATTGGAGGTGAAGAGTGGAGAAAAAAAAACGATGAAAATGGTGGAAATACTAACCAATTAAGGACATTATTATGGTTTTATTAGACATTTAATAAGTCACAATTAAGGATGAGAGATAAAAAGAAAAAGAAATAAATTTAAACATTAATTAGTCTCAATTATCATTATTTTATCAAATCCATCAATTTTTATATACTCCGTCTTTAGATAGACAGATAGATTCACCGCAAATTCCGTCTACCTTTTCTTGTTGACCACAATAATGAAACTAAAACCAATTTACTAATTTTGCAAAAGACAAGTACAGTATCTTGACAACAAAACAAGCTCATGATACATTGTAGCTCCCTACACCACCACGTTTATCTCCTCTAGATCCATCCCTACCAGCGTGCATCCTAGCTTTCCAAATGCCACAACAACATCCGAACAAATACATCGAGACTAGACCGATAAGCGATACAAATAACACGAAGTCGACCGTCCTCCATTGCTTGCGTACGCTAGCCAGAAACCCGGCTTTACAGAAGCTGCATTGGTAGCAAAGCTCGGTTTGATTGTTGCTCCATAACAAGCAGTCGATTCCACCCGCTGTGTTTGCTGGATTCGTCCAAGATGTCGCGTTTACGAACGTGTATTCACACTCCTTTGGTGGCTTACAACATCCTTCCTACACAAACATACAAGACTTGTACGCTATTTTCAGCTGAAGGTGAATAAGTAGTTGAATCAGAAAATACCTGGACAGGGCTTAATTGAGCATCGAGGAGATCTTGAGAGCTCTGATACCGGTGATTCAACTCATCACAGACTCCGCTCGATCCCAGACAGTCTCGAATCGAGTCCCATCTCCCGACGCCCTCAACCCGTCTCCTAAACCAGCCGGAGGAGAAGTCGTCGAGCTTATAATCCGAAGAAGCATAGGTATCCACACCAGCAAGAGCACCAAAGTCAGTATCATTAGAGTTCCTAACATTAGTTGCCATATAAACAAACGCAACAACAACTCCAAGCGCGAGAATGGCGGCTGACATGGCAAGAAAGTATACGACTACGAGCCATGTGAGCCGCCAGATGGAGCCGAAGAGACCGAGTAGAGCGGTTATGGAGACCAAGGCACCGAGGAGGAGAAGCGGCCAATGGAGGAGGTGGATGCACGAGTCTTCGGGTTGGTAGAAGGCGAGGTAGAGGCCGGAGAGGATGATGGGGATCGAGAGGAGGATTGAGATGATGCTTGTGAATGTTACTGAGACGACGCCGTTTTCAGGGGTTGCTTTTGGTTGTGCCATCTCTTCTCCTATGGGTTCCAGTTCTGGTATCATTTGGAGACTGTGTTCAAATTAATAGTCTTTCTTGTTGTCAGCCTCGAGGGGAATTCTGTGTTTTTATTTTGGATATTTCTCTCGAGATGGTCATTAAAAGGGGACAAACTTGCTCCTTTTTTCCTTGTGTTCTACAGGATTCACACGGGGATCCTAAGCTCAAATTTCGGTTTGATTGATTTTTTGTTGGGTCACTTTATAACGTTATGAGTTGGTTCCAAATGTTTGTAAGATACGAATTGAATGATTGTGTTTTTTTAATAATGTTTGGTTTTGTGTAGTGGGTGGGTTGCATAAATAATACTCCTACTTCGTAACATGGCTTCTTTTTTTTCACTCATCATACAAGATATTTTGGGTTGCATAAATGATTGATTTTTTGTTGGGTGACTTCTTTTTTTTCACTCATCATACAAGATATTTAAAATTTTATTCTCGCGTTACGCGAGGGACGTGCTTCTCGCATAACGCGAGATTAAAAGTTAATATTTTTGCTATTCTCGCGTAACGCGAGAAACACGTCCCTCGCGTAACGCGAGAAAGACTGTATTTGAATAAAGCACAGTATTTAGTAATGACCTTAATATATTTGTTGGATAAATCATTCTGATCGGATTCAATTCTCGGATTCAATTCCCGGATTCAATTCCTTTAGTATAATCATAAAACTTGTCATTAGCATTGGGCTCAGTAGTTTACGAGAGCTACGAAGTCAACTGGGCTTATATGAGGATCGGGGTAGATTTTAAGATTGGGCTAGCCCATCTTACCAAGCCCAACTAAGATTTCTGGTGTAAATCCTGTCTTGCCTCGTTCCCTGTGACATTTTCCGTTCCACCGTGGTCGTCGTAGCCTCTCTCCGATCTCTCTCCCAGTCCCACCTCTTGGACTACGATCACGCTTCGGTAACTTGAATTCTTCATCCTTCGTCTTCCCTTTTTTTTTCTTGTTTCATTATCACTGCTCTACAATTCCTTCTTCTTTCATAATTTTTTGGCTGATGGAATTCAAATCTCAATCATTAATGCCGATGGCAGAAGGACGGAGTAAAGACCGGCGTGTCTCAATTGCATCATTATTTCTCATCCTTCTGGATTTTTGACTTGCTGTAAGTAATACCATTTGTTTCTTCCTTTTTTTGTACAATTCATCATACTTGATTTTTGTAATGCTGTGGCGAATCATCTGCAAGTTGAGCTGTTGTTCAATTGTTTTGCCAAGCTGTTCTTATGTCAATTGATAATCAATTAAACCAATTAATTTGAATTAGATATGGTTGGTGTGATGAGCTTGGAAATTTCAGAATCACTTGTTCAATTGATTGATAAGCCTCTTCTGGTGGAAGAGACTTTTATCTGGGAAACTTGGTCATAGGGGATACACGGAATGTTTTGTTCAATTTTATCTCAAATAACAGGAACTTTTGTTTCTAGGCTTAAATGTACTGCTCTGAAATTCAGGCACAATGGTTGTTTTTTCTTCCGAATTAGACTTCTTGATATGAGAAAAAGAAGATTTGTCATAAACAAAAAAAGTAAACATTTAGAAAGTGTACCAAATCCTTGAGCTGAATCCCATATTCTTTTGGACAAAACCTGATGTATTTATTGGGAAGCTACCATAAAATGTCATAATCTTGTTGCACATCTTCACAAGCGTTATTCGAATATATTAACCACCTTTTCTTGGAATTCGAGGTATATATGTTCTTGGCATGTAATCCTTCTCAAAAATGTTATTCCTGCTCAGCCATTATTAATGAGAAACACTATGTTAAAGATTGTAAACAACCATAAATTCCAAGTGGGGAATTAGGAGAGCTCATGACCAGGGTAGAAAATAGCCTTCACAAAAAAAAAATTAAACTAGTTGCTAAAATGGCATACACATGACGTTACTTTTCTTCTCGGTCATATGTATCTCGTTGAGCAAAAATGATATCTTATCGTGCTACATATACCTGCGGAAGTTGCTTAAAGAAAGTGAGCTAAAATCTGCGTTTCTTGCTTTTAGTTTTTTCTGAATGTTTTATTTTAAAATGTTCCAATTTTTTTGTATTTAAAAAAACACACACCTTGTTTCAATATCTATTTTGGCCTGCTAACCTGATTATCACATGGTTCTGGCAGGCTTTTTTCTGGCTGTGAAGATTAAGAGATGGAAGACATTGTAGAAAATACAAACAGTATTATGGCTGCTCCTTTAATCTTCCTCATCGTCACTGTTGTACAGTGCATCCCTAGATATCTTGAACAAAAAATAAAGGTAATGTCATTCCAAATTTGTATAGGTTTCTGAGTTCTTCAAATTTTGATACCTAAAATACAAAAAAGTGACTCTGGGTTTCTAATATATCAAAGAAGAGATATATATTAGCATGGTTTTTGGATGATTATGTTTCTGATTTTGCATCGAAGTCATTTTGTGATAGTCTTTTATGTGGAATTAGGAAATTATGAAACCTATCGATCGTATGGGGAAATTCTACGAGAAGCATATCATCCTTTGTGGTTTTGGGAGAAAAGATTAGCATAATAAATAATATAAAAAGTGGTGGTGATCTTGATGCTGTCTTCTGTGCTCTGGCATGTATTGGAGTCTTCTGTTTCAGACAAAGAATTATTGTAGCTATATCTGTTTACGTTTTTTACATTTGTGCTGTACAATTTGTAAGAATTGATTTTTTCCTTACGTTTATCCAGAAAGGAAGCAAAAGTGATACAGAAATCAACTTGCGTAAAGAGATAAAGGATTTGTACAAAGAAGCAAGTGCCTTGTCACAGTGAGTGATTCTGATGACTTTTTAATGTTTCATTTTTAGAGATGGATGAATGCTAACTTATAGCCTTAAGAAAGACTAAAGGAGTCTTTTATGGGAAGACTGGAAATGGAAAGCCTATAACCATGATTTGGTTAAATGGTACACCGAATTTGGACCAGTTGGAGTTTTTTTTATAATGGTTTGAGGGCACTTTGAATGTTTAACAGCTTTCAGTGTAGTTGGTGTTTTTTAAATATGCTTCTTCACTGAACCAGACAATGCAAGCACTATTCTTTTGTTTCCTATATGTTCAAGTTATATACATGTATGTCTATTCTAAATTTCTTATTGTATACACTAGGCCCTCAACATTTGCACAGGCAGCTAAGCTGAGGAGGACAGCTACAAATAAGGAGAAAGAACTAGCAAAATGTATGTAAAGTTGCATCATTCTGCATTCAGAAAGACGATTAGTTCAATTTAACCTAAATTTACCATACAGCTCTTGTCAAACTAACATGTAGCCATGAACTTCTCCCTCTATGTGCTCTGATCACCTTGTAAGTATCGATGTGAATGCATGATCTCAGAATTGTCTTGAGATTCTGTAGTCAGGAGCATGTTTAAGGAATCTATAGTTCTGTACTGCTTCCTTTAGACTTGTGTTCGTAGCTGTTTGCATTAATGTTTTGGGAAGCTTTTGCTCTTAAAGCATATGTATTTCATTACTTAGTTTATATGCTTTGCAAGAAATAGTTGCAGCTGTATACCCAGTCAGTGCTTGCTGCCTTTCAACCTCTTCTCACATTTCAGCCATATACTATGGTCAACATTCAATTTACGATCTAAATATTACTATGGTCTTCTAACATTTAAGGCTTCTTATTGCTATATACATGTAGCTAAAGATCTAAATTAAATTTTTTCTTTTGATATTATATGCAGATATGGAACAGCATGCCCTGGAGAAGAAATCAATTTATGATCCATACAAGAAGCTTATGACGCCTCTAAAGGTGATCTTATTTGGTTAGATTTCTTGCGCGCAACCATTGGACACATGCAGCGTTCTTAAAATGGTCATTTCACAGGTTTTGACATATATTCTGCTGACATATTGGTTTTGGGCATCTCCTGTGGCATCAATACCCAAGGAGCTTGTGCAACCATTAGGTGAGCAATGCCTTATTTTATATGTTACGTTCCACACTGCTCTTACTTATTGATGCTGTTTTTCATGATGTTTTTATTGTAATTTTCCCAAAAATTATGTGTCTGTGCTTTCTGGTCCCTCCTTACTTCCTTAACTATGTTTGTTTTTTCTCTGCATGGAAATGTGTAGCTAAGTGGTGATATTGTTGCAGGAAAAATATTGTCTTGGAAAGCTGGAGCCATCTCTCAGGGAAAGGTTATGGTATGTGGCCAAGAACTCTTTTAACACTCTTGTTTGTCGAATGGTTTATTTTAAACCGCAAATGCCAACAGTTCATTAGATTGGATAGTTAATCTTGTTATTCTTTTCTACTTGAAGTTTTTTTAATATTATTACTCCCTCCGTTCACTAAAGAATGTCATTGTAGTCTCTCTTTCTTGTTAAGAAAAAGTTGTCATTTTAGGTATTTAGGTAGTGAGTTACGAGGTTTGTTATTGAGACTTGTAATTTTTTACTATTTTGATGCAAATTGTGATTTTTGATTGGTTAAAAATGAGGTGAGTTATGAATTTTAGAAAAAAGGAATAAGTATATAGGGTATTTATTGAATTCCTTGACTATTGTGCAAATGTCTAAAATGACATTCTTTAGCCAACGGAGGTAGTATTATTTATGTTTATGCAATTTCATTGTTTATTTGACTCTGACCAAAGAAGCTGCCTTGGGATATCGTTTGATTCAGGCTGTTTTCAGCACATTATGTGGAAAAAGTTATAGCCACTATAGTCATATGAGAATATGTCAATAAGACTGTACAAGAAAACAACATTTATAAACATGTCAGTGAGAGTTATTTAGATAGAGTCATAGACATGCCAAATATATAAGAAAAAGTTACTTTTAGTTGGGAAGGGAAAGTTCTCACTTGGTATTTTTCTATGTGGTGATTGGGTGATAAGATTGTTATTATTTGCAGGTCGGCATCTTACCTTGGCTAATACTATGTACAAGGGTGAGCAAGCTCGTTGCTCGACATCTTATAAATTGAGCACAAAGGGTTTTATTCAGGGAATTGTGTATAGGGCATATTTTTTCACCGCGACTGGCTATGCCTGTATCAGTAAGCGTCCTTCGACTTTTTCCTTTAACGTTTACTTAGACGTCGGGTTGAGGTCTTGTAAGTCGAAAATAGAGATCCTAGCAAGTTTGCTATGTGGAAATTTTCTGATGCAAACTGTGTTTACTAATCATCATTTTTAGTACATTTTCCTGTGAACATTGGTGTTTACAAATAGTCACTTGCATCTGTATCATCATAATAACCTTCACCTGGTCCTCTGTAGCTTGCTTGCTGTAAGTTTCAAATTCTATGTATTGAAGTTTAACCAAACATCACATAATTCAGGCCATTACTAAATATAGCCCGGTGCTTTATTCAAACGCAGCCTGGTTTCTCGCGTTACGCGAGAGACGTGTTTCTCGCGTTACGCGAGAATATTAAAAATTTAAAATTTTAATCTCGCGTTATGCGAATAAAATTTTAAATTTTTAATATTTTTGCTATTCTAGCGTAACGCGAGAAGCACGTCCCTCGCGTAACGCGAGAAGCACGTCCCTCGCGTAACGCGAGAAACCAGACTGCGTTTGAATAAAGTACCTGACCCGTGATAATTCATTCAGTGTATTACTTCTATGCATCTCTCGTGAACAAAAGAATTATTTGAGGTACTAATGTACCATACCGTAAAGTTATTTCTATTGAGAAAATTTAGAGAATCGTTAATTTGGTTTGTCTCATATAAGACCCAAAACATCACATGTGTCTCATGATATGCATACTTTTTAGATGTTTTGCCCTCCACACATTATAATATCAAAGTATCAAAATGTAAATTACTGGTTTTAGATACTCCTGTTACTTTCATAAAACTTGGCATCCTAAATTATTTTTGGCTTTGGCGATTTAATGCTAAATTGACATTATTCAAATATATCCACTTTTGTATACATTACAACAACAACTACAGCAACAACGTACATTCTCCATTATATCCCAAAAACGGGGTACCGAGGGGTGCGAATTGGTATTTTCTTATCCCACAAGTTGAGAGAAAGTAAGCGATACGAACTAAAAGCAAAGTAGTCTATAACAAGACCTACAGACCGAAACAAAAGGACCAAAATCAACACACACCAACATAAACATAAAACCGCAAAACACACTCCCAACAAAAACAAAGAAACCAGAATAAGGTTCCTAGCCGAGAATCAAGGATACATCCCTCCAAGGGGCTCCAACTTAAGCTTCTGTAACCCGAATCTTCTTCCTCCACAAAGCTCTGTCCTGAGCTACGTCCACTGAAAGCTCCAAAACGACGAGGTCTTTACGGATGACCTACAACCAACTTTTCTTTGACCACCCTCTATCACGGCGGTAGTCTTCCAACGTCAGAACCTCACAATTGCGAACCGAGGCACCAAACGACCTCCTCTAAACATGCCCAAACCATCGAAGTCTAGATTCTTATAACATCTGTAATACTAGCCACTCCGACTTTGTATTGAGAAGGCTATTAAAACCTTCGTATTTTTGTTAATTTAAACCAAATACAAGTACAAAAGATAGGGATTACAATCGACTGCAAAGTCAATTGCCTTATCCTCACGGCATTGAATAATTATCAAGTCAGAGGATAGACATATTATTTGTGCTCCTGATTTTATTTTCAGTTGTCTTCACTCCATGATTGCATGCATGTTCTTGAGACAAGCTGCTGCTGCGTAAGCTTTAGCCACCTCTCATCAGTCCGTGCAGACATAAATGGGGTCGTGCATGGAGGCTCGAAGCAATTCATTGAATTGTGAAATTAGTTGTCCCCCTTTTTTTTGTGTGATTTCACTTTAAAGAAAAAAGATATCCTCTTCTTACCTATATCTTGTGCTGCATTTGGATTTGAAATAGCAATTCTTACATAAAACCTAACAAAGAGAGAGTAAATAAAATAGCAACAAAACTTCCCATTTTGGTTCTTGAACCGGTTTTGTTTAGGTGAAGTTAAAGAAATATAAAAGTTTATGAGTAAAGTTAAAAAATCCTATATAGGAGAAAAAGTAAATCTGTCACAAAATTACATATAGAAAAACTAAATAAAAAGATATGGAGAGGTGTAAGATTAATTGTGGTCGTTTAATTTCTTTTTAACTGTTGTCTCTCCAACTCTACACATGATTGATTTTTCCAAGTCCATCTTAGTTCAACATATCCACCTCTACGATGTAGAGATGTTTATGATTGGACATAGGTGATTCACGTTCGTACTTGTGGATCATAGAGGAATTACACTTAAGAAAAAGTAAATCTTTCACCTAAATTTCTTCCATATTTCCAACCATACCAAACATGGGAGAACAAGAAAGAACCTCAATTGACTTACACATGCAATCTAGTAAGTTATACACTTATACACAATCTTTAGCTTATTGAAACTAGGTTACATGTTACTATGTTAGAAGATAAGGATGCATGAAAATCAATCCCAACACAAGGGGCAATTATGGAAGTTAAGGGTTTTAATCAACAAAGTTCAGCAGCTTCTTCCTCAATACTTCCAAGCATGTGATTGGTTGCCTGTGCAATTTCATCCACAGAAGTGAGTTGGCACCCTTCTTCCACCTGCACACACATATATATCCAATTGTCAATTTCAGAAAGTCAAAATCCCTAATTAAATGCATACAATACTGCAACTATTGGAAAATTCCAAATTCCACTTTTTTTGGTTTCCCACTCTAGTTCAGCGGTTAGGGGACTCCCCTACTACCCATACATCTAGAGTTCGAGCTGCGTGGGTGGCTCTCCCAACAAACAATTTTTAACCTCCACCAAGTCTCGAACTCGAGACCTCATGTTGGGTGGTTGAGGTCCCTTACCACCCGACCACATGCTTGTTGGTTCCAAATTCCACTTTGGAATGTAGCATTTGAACTCTTATAATGAATGAAGCCTTAGCCGTATAGTGGTGGCCACATCTAGAGGTCCTTCAAAATATATCCTAAATTCCTATGGACACAAGAAGATTGGACCTAAGATAGCTTCAATACAAACGGTTAATAAATCTAGGTACAACTATGTTTAATGTTAGACCTACTCTATTATTACCATTTATGCAGATATAAAGAAAATCTTAGGGCTCGAATTTATACCCATTTCTGTATTTGGTATAATCACTATATCAATATCAAAATGATATTTTCTGTTTGGTATGAGCCAAGTATATCAGGTTTGAGTATCGAAATGATTTTAGAGTGATTTTTATACCTCTAAAAAATGGAATTTATCAAAATATCACTCATACTCACTCATGCCCAATATCTAGATACATCTTAGCTTTTTAGCACAACTATAAATAAAAACCAACATGAAATTAAATATAGAATTAAACTTCTTTTAAAAGTCATAATTTAATAATTACATATCTCATGTTTAAGCAATGTGCAACTTTCAATAACATAAATTTTAACTTATATCATTACCTAGAACTCTAAAATGAAATATTTTTTCAAATGTAATGCTAAAACAACACTTAGTTAAGGAGTATGTAACTAGTATCTCTATTAACTCAACTCAACATCAAATTTTTGTTCCCATGTACAAGCAATTTATGCAGATTGTTTAAGAACATATCATTTGAAAAAGAATTCACCTTGGCATTGATGCAGTAGAGGACTAAAGGATCCAAGGAGGTGACATTGATGTGAAGTATGGAAAAATGAAGTAACTGCAATCCTGCAATAAGCTTAGAGAGTTGTCTATGGCTCCTTTTCGCTAGTATTCTCAGATTTGCATGGCTCTCCATCAATCTCACCTCGATTTCCGCAACCGAGTTTTCGACTTTATAGTTGTTTTTAGTAGGAGATTGAGACCAAATGTGTTGTGGGTATGAGAAGAATTCTGCAAAAGGAGGCATCAAGTCTTCTTTTTCGATAGTGTTGGAGGTGGCGGATGTGGTGGTCGGTTTTCCGCCACCTCCTTGATTTAGCAAGGTAAACTTTTGTGCTTGTAGGGTTTGGTGGAGATGTTCAAGCTCCTTCACATATTCAATTGCTCCACCTACTATAGAGGCTTGGTCACCCTATTAAGCAAAATTAAATAACATTATCCAACACTTTTAATCAAGCTATCATACAATTATGTAAAAAGAAGAAGATTTTGAATGAAGTAAGAAGTATACAAACCTTAGGAGCATAAGATTGAGGCATGAGAGAGCGTAAGACGGATAGATGATCATTCATTTGCTTACGACGATTCCTCTCGACAGCAATGTGTGTCATCCTCTGAGCTTCGGTCTCCTCTTTGTTCTTGCAAATCTTAGTTCGTCGTCTCCTCTTCTTCCTCCCTTGTGTCGCCAAATTAGGAGCCCTTTCGTCGACATCATCTTCACATTTCTCATGAAAACATGAAGGTGGTGTCAACATTGGCACCATGATATTATCTTGATAAGGCAGCATGCTATCATCTTGGAATGAGGTTGTATGTTTGAGTGGATTGCCATAGAGTTTCTCATAAATCATGAAGTTTAGTAAATCATTAGATGATGATGATATTGCATCTAATGCCATTTTCTTTTGGTTTTCTGGTTTCGAATAGGCAATGATAGTGTTTTGCTAACATGGAGGAGATGGACTTGTGTTTTAAAGTACTACAGTAGGAAGTATGAAATGAAGCGAGGAAGAGAGTTGCACGTGACATGCATGTGAATGTGAGGATTGTGGACCGTTAGGATCGTGTCCACAATGGTGTCCCATTTTATGTGTCATAAGAATCCTATTTACCAAATTCACTGAATGACACATCATAGTAAGTACACATAAGTTGTACAGTATGTTAGTATATATGTATTGTGTACATTAAACTTAGGTGCACTAACACTTTTTCTCCTAAGACGTTTACGTTCAACATTTAACACCAAAAATATTAAAGAGGTATACATAACTTCTTTGAGAAATTCTTATTGGTGTCCTTCAAAACGGTATTTTAGTTGCACCGGATTTACCAGTTTATAATACGTCAATTTGAATTAAAAAAAGGAGTTGGATTCGATGAGAATGATTTTTATCCTACAAATATACAAATACATGCGCAATCTTTTATATTCACATGCAAGACCTTTTATATTGACAAACACAACCTTCACATTAACATACAAGCGCAAACATGTGCATACATTTTTTATATATTGTCAAAGACACACATCTATAAATGTGCATGTGAATGTGAAGAAATGTGCATGTAAATAATGAAAAAGGGTGTGCATATATTCATATTTCGTAGTATTTCGTAGGATTATAATGAATCTTTTCCCAGAAAAAAATACCAAAAATGAATTTTTTTTATTAGGAAGTAAACAAATATAAAACCTTAGTTACTAATTTCTGTTACGATCCATTTAAAGGGGTATCCCGTTAAAAGACTGTGCAAGGGAAGTCTCTGTCTTACCGACTTTGAGAGGTTTTGTTTTGTTTACGTCCGAAAATTCTTTAATGCAAATGCTAACAAACAACAAAAAAGAAAAAGGAAGTCTGTCATACAGGCCAGAAAGGTCCAAGAGGATGAAAAAATACAAACAGCTAATCATCCCCTTCTTGTATATTCAACACAAAAATGTTACTGCTGAAGAAAAAAATCAAGTCATTCAACTTAAGCTCAATAGGGCTATACTACAAGAGATCATGATGACCGTCCTTTTAAACAATGATTAATCAACTCTGTTTTGTCTCATTGTTTGCAGTGTAAGTTCTCTAAGATTTTCTATCTATTTATGCATAAAGTAAGCCCTCTAAGATTTGGCAACCACCTTTGGTAATCGTTGCAAAAAACTAACAATCATGATACACGTATAGACGCGTCTAGGGCCTTGTAAGAGATAAGAAGTGTATGATGATGTTAAAACATAGTTCTGAGTTGTGTAAAAAATAAAACTCAACCTGGCTAGAAAAACTCTCGTCTAACGACTTTTAGAGCATCAACACACATTGTCAAGTGCTAATACCAAGTTAGCATCACTTCTCTCCAATTGGTTATCAAAGTGAACATAGAAAGAACACCATAAACTCCACCACAAATTTAGACCATTAAAAAGAAAAGGATGCAAGAAACTGATATCAGATTCTCACTATATATACGTGGCAAAATTTGATGACCCATTAACCGCATTCTGCATCAGATAGCTACTTAGAGAAGACACGAAAAACCACCTTTTCTTTTACCACATAGCAATATCATAAAACCATGTGCTATAACATAGAGCATTAGTTCACAAATGATGCATGCTAAAATGGCATACATGAAAGGATGATAAAGCATTAATAATGATGATGATATGACTATCTTATAAAAGAAAACAACAGACAAAACAAATGAACAGGGGGTGGGGTTGAGGATTGAAAAATAATTCACATTATAATTTGAAGTGGTCACCAAGAACTTAGAGCATAAAGGAATATAAGGTTAAGTTACATACAAATGCATGTGGAGACACATCAGGATACCTGACATTTCCAAACCACTAAGGACCACCATGAAAGATCGATGCATTGTTCTATCTGTGAAGGAAGATACACTCATAGGACACGCAATATTCGTAAAAAAATAAGACAGATAAGAGAAGATTTATAAATAAAAACAGCGTTCTTAGTAAGAACCACATTAGCAGTTGTATAGACATGGTCATATCTGTCATCGAATAAGCTTACCAGAATTTGAGTCTTACGCCATAAAAGTGCGCGACACCAGTTAAGAAACACAAAGTAAAGGCATATATGACCAAAGTAATCATGGATTTAAGTGGAGAGGCAGAAAGGGTATCCATCGACAAGTTCACCATCCCTGTGAGTAAATTTGCCTGTATTTAAAGAGTTAATTAACTTCTACAATGAAACAAAAGTGAGAAATTGATAAGCCTGAGTAAAAATAAAAGAAATACCACGAGAAATATTGCAAGTAGATTTTGATTGATTGCATCTTCAAGTAAGGTAAATTTACATCCATGCATGTGCTCAGAAAGCATCAATATCGCCACAGCCTGCATATTATTATAGATTAACAATTTATTTAGGAAACAGATTAGTTTTAGCTTTCTACCAAAATTGTTGATTTGTTATAATTACTTTGCCAATTATAATTATGGTTTGAAAGCAATTCTTCGAAAATGGGTTCATTCTTAATTTAGGAAAAATATAGCATCAGTTCAATGTTACAAATCAAAGTAGGACTGAGCATACCTGGAAGTTGACAGCAAAAACAAGTGTGACATAGCCCACGTTACACTGCAAAAGACATTACAACCATTTTCATGCAATAGCTACACATGAGAAACTATCACTAAGAGCGCAACTAGAAAAAGAATTATACCATCCGACGTGAAACTCCTTCAACATATTTCTCAAAAACTATAGTAAAAAACCTGCAATGCCCAACGCAAGGTGAGGGCATGTCAACATGTTGTCAAGGGATTTTAAGTAACGAATAAAATAGCATGAATATAAAAATTTGTACACCAAATTATGCAAATATCGTACCAAAATAGTAAAGCGAGGATCCAGACTTTCCAATGATTTTTTCCAGTTACAACAGCTGGCTTGGTCTGAAAGAAGAGTGAGTAACTCAACTGGACACCGATAAGGTACATGCCCCAATACCCTACAATAAGAAAAGAGTTAATTGGCAATTTCCCTTTCAAAAAAAGAAGAGTTAATTGGCAATTTATTATTGGCCTTAAGAAATTAAACAAACAGAACAATGTCAACTTTTGTTTGTGCAACAGTGCTGCCTTTTTTTTATGCTTCTTTCTACTCTACTCATAAATGTCTCTATAATGTAATCAACGTCTCTTAAAATATTATGAAATAGCACCACTCTAGAAAATTTGAGTTTCCTTGCATCCATAACAACAAAACTGCTATTCAAATGATATTGAAGGTGAATGAGTGTATAAACAGAAAATGTAATTATTACTGCTCTGGATGATCCTTACCAAAAATACTGAAAATTCCCTCCTTGTTTTGGCTGATAATATCTTTCCCCCTTTCATTAGAAAGGAGATACACATTTAAACCTTGCAACAAACAGAATTGATACCCTGTGGAGTGTGGAGTAAGTTAGCCACAAATTATTCAGCTGTTTTTGTAATGTCATATACTCGTATCAAGAGAAAAGCACTTGGAGTACCTGCGAGAATCAACAAACCAAGTATCCCGGAGTGCTGTGGGTGAACATTTATTGTGGAAGTCAGCAACGATACAGCAGCCAAAGTGAAAAAGAAGTTCCAATGTACTCCATATTCAGTAGCATGGACCTGCACCACAAGATTTTTGACATAAAAGATACTTATGCATAAATAGTAGATTTCTTATTACCCTTCTAATAGTAATGTCACTTTGTTAAAATTACTACACCTTACAGAATGTAATTTCTGCCAGTCTGGTCAGATTCTAATACTATCCAGATTATCAGGACAACTTGAATTTTTTTAAATAAAGTTAGGCCGGCTAAATCGTTTCTCCTTATATATGTAAGTAGGATTTGCTGCAAAAGTTTAGTAGACTTTTGAAAATCTAAGTATCTGACCAAAAATTTGATGAACTACAGGTATTTCTGTTTCACTCTGCATACACAAAGTAGTAAATAACCCTACAAATAAATTGTACGAGAGATATATAGCTACACAAGTAAATTCTCATATTAACATAATATAATAGAGGTTCTTTTATTTTGTAATGGGATATATGAAGCATTTAACCATCTTTGTTCAGCAAGAACTGGAAAATAGGATACGGAGGAGGGTATTAATAACAAGGTGAATATTGGGAATGAAATATGGGGGTATCTACATAAGGCAAAAACACACATAACTGGATTCTGCTGCAGATTGGCCGTGCATATGATTTGTCCCAGCTTCAGCCAACAGAAGTGTCTAAGAAGTATAAATTGATGACATATACCTGATAGTCAATCCCGGTTGTTGAAATAAGACGGCCTACTCCCAACAATATCAGGGGACAAGTAGATAGAAGCGCCGCCTTCCATCTCTTGAGACTACATGATTAAATGAAAATCTACATCAATACTCTTCCGCCATCTTCAGGAACATGCGCATGTAGTGTTTAAGTTCTTGGATGAGATTCACAATTCTTATGCGAATCCAATGTTATTTTTTCAGGTTAAAATAAGTAGCAAGTATGCACCCCAATCATAACATTTCTTTTTTACAAGATATGCAGACATGTACAAAATTACTTGAAACTAACTGATTAGGCTCATAGATGAGTATAGGAACTGACACTTAAGAACTCTGCATTACAGTTCCTGCATACAATGTTAACTAATAATATCTGTATTTATTCCTAGCAATTATCTGGTGTGACATACATCATGTCTCAAACACTCACCCAGATGAAACATTTCGGGCTTGCCGTGAGACCAACGCATTTGCCAGTACAAACATACCAACACCAAGGTCCATCTGTAAATATGGCATTTTATCACTTTTATATAGAAAACATAGGGCTAAACTCTACAAAGGAAAATGAATTTGGAAACTCTTCACTGCAGAATATGCTTACCCAACTAGTCCCGTAAGTTTCTGTCTTTGCATACCTCCGAGGAAATACATTGAAGTCCACGGCTAGTATACACACCACTGTAGACACCATCTATCAAATTAACTTGTTAGATAAAAGATATATGTTTAAGAAATATGTAACTTGTGAGGAATATAATCATTATCACATATGAAACAGCACAACTCACCGTCATAACTCTGTATGATGAAATGCTTGTTCTTATTGAATTATTTGTCTGTGTTTCCTTTGAAGTCCAAGGACCAAATCTGCAAAGTAGAGAATACAAAAGAGTATGAATGGGAAAGGGGACAAAAATCAAGTGTTCCTATGGAATTGCTTCAGTTGGCACAGTCATCGCTTTATTTTCCAAATCATACAGTTCTAAGTTTTTGGTTTGTGGAACGACATGTAATAAGCATTCCTGGGATGTGGCTTTATAATTGTTTAAAAGTAAACAAAAAACTTTCTTACTTTCAAAAGGAGATAATAGAGAGCTGGAATCACCTTTTAAAGGAAATACAGAGAAGCACAACCAAAGCCAGTGAAACTGTAACTGATTGCATCCAATCTGCCAAAATCTGGTTCACAACCTATTAGGCTCTTTCAGTGTCCAACAAATCGAATACAATTACAAACATTCCACTTCTCAGTTATCATCTAGTTATCCAATTAATTTTAAGATTAATAGAAGAAAAATAGAAAATGTCACATTTGATTGCTTTGGTTTAGTAGATAACAACAATAAGGCCAGTTTTCTTTTTCTTTTTCTTTTTTGCACATTTCGGTATCTTACATGAAAAAAACTTGTAGTCTTAATACTTCCAAACGTGCACATCCTCAAAATCTGCATATATGTATTTTAGAATAATTTGTACTGGCGATGATGCTCTTTCCAATGTATAAAGGAAGCAAGGAATTTGCCCATAGCATGGCATATTGCACATGGCATATTGCACATGATCATATCAGTTCATAAATTGCCACTCATTACTATTGAAACTGAAACTGAAATTGAAATTGCATCGAATGAAACAAAAGACTAGTATTCTGCAAAGTGCATAGCTTCATTTCACTTACAGTATGAATTAGGAGCATTGGAACAATAATGAAGAGAAAATCAACAGAAATTGTTCCAATATAAGGCAAAGTGTTTGCTGAAACAACATCACCATCAGTTTTCTTGATAGATCTGTTCCACGAATTAGAACCTGAAGGAATGAAAGACGAATGGATCTTAAGAAAACGCATTCAGAGCCAGCCAATCAAGTTCATTAAGTTACAACAGTAGACAGATTAGTCCAAGCTTTTTAAACTACAAAAATGGATTCAGCTAGTATGATCTAGTGGATTATGCACTCATTCATTCTCTAACATTTGATCTTAACTACACAAAATGTCAACAGCATAGACAGTTGTTGTATTTCCAAGATAGGTTATGAAAGAAAGCAACTACCTACAAAATGCAATCCTATAGCTCGCCGAAGGACCACAATGAGCTGAAATTCCAGAAATTTGATCAGATAAAGCAACCGATGAACCAGCATTGAAACGCTAAAAGAAAATGTGAAGTTCCAGAGACGAAGAATCTACCGGAACAGCTGCTGTGAGCAGGAATATCTCGAATAACGAAGATCCAGACAAATTGCTTATGAATCTACAAACAACGAAAGAGATGATTGAGGATCCAATAGGCATAACAAAGAGATAGAAAACGAGAGAAACTAACTCTTCTTTAAGGTGTTTGTTGGTGTTGAAGGACTTCCCCACCGGAGAATCCATTATCGATCGCCGAACGAAGCTCTTTTTTTTTTTCCCTCTCTCGTTTGTTTTTTCTCTCTCTCGTTTTTTTAATATAAAACAGGAAAAATTTAGGAGCAGGAGAGAAAGCGGAGAAAGAAGATGAGTGCAATCCTCGAGGAATCCACAAGCTATGGCGGATTAATCCTAACGAACACTGAAACGATCAAATCCTTTCTCTGTGATGCAGTCGCCGATGATCGTCTCCCTCAGCATCATCACGAAGCTGCCGCTTCTCTCTCTTCGCAGCCTTCCGTCGCTTACAGATCTGTCCGATCAATCTGGTCTGCTTCCGATCCCTCAACAAGGCCCCCTCTCTTTTCGCTTCTCCGTGAATCGTCTTTCGTATTCACCAGCCCTAAGCCCCGGGAAAAGGTAATCAATTTCATGATTCTTTAGGTTTTTTTTTTTTTTTTTTTTTTAATTCTGAATATCCTGTTCTTTTTAGAGTGAAGAATTGAAAGCAAGATTGAGGAAGCTTGAAGAACTAGCTGAGAGGAAAGAGTATGCAGAACTTGTGAAGGATATCACACCAAAGAAGAGTGTAGATGAGCCCTTCTCTTCTTACAAGGATCAGCTTGGTTTTGGTAAGTTGTTTGAGCTGATTCTGATTTGATGCATTTTGCAGTGTAGAGCCATAGCAACTATACTATCATACTGTCAGCTTTTGTTTTTTTGCCTGTATTCAAGAGATGAGGAAAACATTGTATTTAGAAATAAGCTTGCTGCAGTTTCTTAGGATCAGTTGCTAGTATGAAGTTGCACTCTTACTCATAAAAGAATATAGTTATAGCTGAACTTCCTGTTTTCTTACTGCCAAATTCCTAAGTTGAAACATATAACAAGGGTCTTTCTGATTCACCTTGAATTGGAGAGAATTTTGAGGTACAGTAACTACAAGGAGCTGTAGTGCAGTTTAGAGATTCCTGTCTGGATGAGTTTTTATCGAAACATTCTCATCACTGTCACACATCCCTGATATATGGGAAACGCAAGACTTCATGTTGGTTATTGCACAATTTTTTTCATTCAAAAATTATTTCATCTTAAGATGCATATTCAAGTTCTGAAGTTAGAGCTGCAACGAAGATACCAAAAGCGTTGGTTTTGGACCTTCGCATTACAATACGAGCGAGTTAAAAATTTCTTGGAATGAACACATGATAAATATTCTGATCAAGATTTAAGATAACTGAATCATTGACCAGTATCAGATCCATGATGAGTTCATGTGCTGTATTGACTTCCTCACCTAATCTTATTATAGTTTGACCTGAATTGATAAAATTGGATAGATGGAACTCTGATAATTAATTTTCTTTTCTACCACCATTTCTGAACTTTTGCAGGTCTTCATGTGATAGTTACAATGTTTAGTGGATACTTGGTTGGCTATGCTGCATTTAGAGCTTTGTTCAGCCACAATCCTGTGATGGTATTATTCTCTAATAATCATCATTCTGTATTATCTTCTGATAATCATGTTGCTGAATATTCTGTAAATGCAAATACTTGCAGAATGCTGCAGGAGGGATCTTGGGACTGGTACTTGCCATGCTTGTCGAAACACTTCTCTTCATAATTAGAAGTTCTGAGTATGACCGCAAATCATCTGCTTCTGCCTCGAATGATGCTTCATATCAGAAGAAGAACCAATAATCATGGTGCCTACCATTTCAATCCTGTATATCTCAACCTAATGCATTCAAGCCAATGTTGTTACTTTGTGGTGTTTTTGTGAGATTCTGATTTTTCCAAGCCAATGTTGTTACTTTGTGGTGTTTTTGTGAGATTCTGATTTTTCGGAGGTTTATGGCCTTGTATCTTCTTGATAATGCTGGAATTTGGGAGGGAAAACATAAAGAAAGTGACATAGATATATCATTAAAAGTTTAGCAGAAAATTCATGTTCAAACGTCAAGACATTCTAGTAAGGTTCTACACTCTTAATGCATTAAGTTGTACTAATTCGAAATCCATATTTTTTGGGACATATCTATTTCATACATTTATTTATGTTCATTATCTTCCTTATAGGCATACTTATGAATCAACTTGGATTTGTGAAGGTGTGTAGGTACATTCTAATGATATCATGACAAACGAATTTGAGTCCTCTTTATTAAAAATGTGATGAATATGATAAATGTTTGGTAATTATAAATTGTTATTTTTTATTGTTATGGGTTTATTTTTTTACTAAAACCAGGAAGCTAAGTTAGCTAATTGGAGCGTATATATAAATCAAAATTCCACCAAAAACAACGCAAAAAGATAATCCTAAACCGAAATTCTCACTGAAACTGAATCGACCAACAAGGCGAAAAAGTTCGAATCTTTACGTGCGACGAGTCCAAGGTGTGTTTGGATAGCCATGCATTATATGTATAATGCATTATCTTGCTTTAAAATTTAATTTGCATTATATGAAATTTAATGAACATATTATATATATAACTTGCGATTGATTGATAACTGATATACGTTTACTTTTAGATTCTCCTATTAAAGTTTATCATCCCTTACTATTCATATGTCTTTCGTCTCAATATTTATTATATATGTAATACGATAAACTTTTAACCAATCAAACACACTTTAAAATTTTGATGCATTATATTAAACGCACCCCAAATCCTGTTCACTCTTCGTTACTGGTGCGTGATTTGAATTATGGAGATATGTTAAAACCCTAATCTTATACATGCAGGTGGGTCTTTTTATTAGCTTAGATTGATTTGAATAATGGTTGAAACTTACTCTGATTTTTCTTGTTTTGATAATTATAATGCTTCCAGCCTCTAGGCTTTATCAAATTCGTATGTTCATGCCTTAGATTCTTCCTGATATATCTTCTTCTTGTATCTCTAACGCTTCCAGGTTTTGATTGTAATGATGGAGAATCAGTCAAATTCTAAAAAACAAAATTTGGATTATCAACCACATCATGATATGCTAAGTGATCTTCCTGTAAGTATCATCCATATCATTCTAGCACATGTTCCTATTAGAGAGGCTGTCAGAACTAGCGTTTTGTCAAAGCAATGGAGGTACACATGGACTAGTCTTCCTGAACTTGTTTTTGATGAAAGATGTGCAAGTCAAGAAGACAAATCATTATCCAAATATGAAGATTTCATCTTCCGGGTTCTTTCCCGCCTCGAAGGTCCTATCCATAAGTTTAAATTATTATGCCCATTTAGACCCTCTAAGCCGTACATTGCTAAATGGGAATTATGGCTGTGTAGTCAAGATATCAAAGAGTTCATCCTACAATTGCCCTATACTTATCATCATTGGCCAGAATTGCAGTCTAGTGTATACTTTTGTAAGAAGGTGACCAGTTTGAAGCTTTACCGTTGTAAATTGAGTCCACCAACTTCAACCTTTACCAGATTCTTGTTCTTAAAATGCCTTAGTCTTGTATACGTTGACATATCTCCTAAAGATGTCGAAAGTCTTGTTGCCAGTTGTCCTCGACTTGAGAGATTCGAACTATTGTATAACGGACGTTTTGGGTTAAGAATTTTAGACTTGAGAATTAGGGCTCCATATCTCAAGTATTTGTCTTTAGGTGGTGGTTTCAGGGAATTATGCCTCAATGCTCCTCTTCTAGCTGAAATGTCGGTAGAATTCGTCTGTTATATCTCAGCTGTAGATCAAGAACATGAAATTCCAGCTTGTAACTATACCTACTTCTTTGGTACTTGTTCTAATATCGAGATGCTACATGGAAATGGCTTCTTCACCGAGGTAACTAACAATCAAATAAATCCCGTTCTGTCTTTGAATAACTTTTTTTTGAATGTTGATTCATACTTGTATCTTTCTTTTCTGTGTGTGTCAGTATTTGAGCAGGGGGATTGAATCATGTCATCATTCCTTGGTGTTTCTGACGTGTGCGGAATCCAAATTCGTCAAAACACACAACCACTGTCCACAAACAGTAACAAGATCTGATGGGCACGCTGACAGGAAGTAATAACCAATACGACAGAAAATATAAACAGCAACTGAACACACGAGACTTTTTACGTGGAAACCCAAATCGGGAGAAAACCACGAGACCCTCAGGTCTTAAACCTCCACTATAAAACAGTTCAAAGTGGGTACAACCTCTCTAGATATCACTAGAGGAATACAACAACATCAAGGCAACAACCTTGGCTATAATCTTCACCCAACAAGGTGGAACAACAACAAGAAGAGCAAATAAACACAGCAGCTCAGAACCTGAGTTAGAGGGCTCGAAATCACGATTCAACCGATGGATATGATCTTCTTAGTGGCAGGAACAACACTCTGAAATTTCGTCCCAATCGGAGCTCGTTTGGTCGTCGATCGGGGCAGATCAGATCTGGGTGCACCAACACCTACGGGATTCTCTTCCACTCTTTTCTTTCTCTCTTTTGTGGCTCTCTTTTCAGCTGATTATTTCTCTCTATATTAACACTAGATTCTCACTTTTCATCCCCTTAAATATGAGGGCCAATCTAGAGCAAGACTTCCTCATTTGGGCCTCCCAAATGGTATTACTTAAGCCCATAAATAAATAGACTTCTTCCCCCATATAGGAGGGAAAACACAACAAACTCCCCCTTCACTCCTGTATGGGGAATTCAACCAAGCCCGCTCTCAAGCGACAAGCAACAAGCTTCTCCTTAGGCAAGGTCTTCGTCAGCATGTCTGACCCGTTGTCATCAGTATGGATCTTCAACAAATCAAAGTCTCCATCTTCTACTCTCTCTCGCAACCAATGATACCTCCTCTGTATGTGCTTGGTTCGAGAATGGTAGGCGGCGTTCTTGGCAAGGTGGATGGCACTCTGACTGTCACAGTGCAGTGGAAATCTCACTTGCTTCACTCCCAACTCAGTCAGGAAAGCCCTCATCCAAATTAGCTCCTTACCAGCCTCAACTGCAGCCATATACTCAGCTTCCGTGGTTGACAAAGCCACACTCTTCTGCAGTCTCGATTGCCATGAAACAGCTCCCCCTGCATAGGTCATCATATATCCTGACGTGGACCGACTGGAATCAACATCACCCGACATGTCAGAATCTGTAAAGCCATCAAGCATAGGCTCTCCGGGACCATAGCGTAAGCACACACTCGAAGTGCCTCTGAGATACCTAAGAATCCACTTAACTGCAGCCCAATGCTCCTTTCCAGGATTACTCATGAATCTGCTAACAACCCCCACAGCAAAGGCAATGTCTGGCCTAGTACAAACCATGGTGTACATCAAACTACCCACGGCTGAAGCATAAGGGACACTCTTCATCTCTGCTTTTTCTTTCTCACTCTTCGGACACTGATCAGAATTCAGCTTCATCTCAGCCGGTAGTGAAGAGCAAACGGGTTTAGCCTTGTCCATGTTAAATCTCTGCAGCACCTTTTCCATGTATCTCCCCTGTGACAGCCACAATATGTTTTTCATCCTGTCACGCACTATGCATTCCCAGTATCTGTTTTACAGGGCCTAAGTCCTTCATAGCAAAGGACTTGCTCAGAGCTTTCTTCAAGCTAGCAATCTTGTTGGTATCACGACCAACAATCAACATATCATCCACATATAGCAAGAGAATGAGGAAATCACCTTCATGGTACTTCTTCACAAACACACAATGATCGGCTTGTGTCTTGTGGAATTTATGCTCCATCATGAAGGACTCAAACTTCTTGTACCATTGTCGAGGAGCTTGCTTCAAGCCATACAAGCTCTTCCTCAATCTGCATACAAGCCTCTCCTTTCCCTTGATCTCAAAACCCTCAGGTTGCTCCATATATATCTCCTCTTCAAGATCACCATGAAGGAATGCGGTCTTCACATCTAGCTGCTCAATCTCAAGATTCATGCTTGCAGCTAGGCTTAGAACAACCCGGATGGATGACATCTTCACAACTGGAGAGAAAATCTCATCAAAATCAACACCTTTCTTCTGCTGGAAGCCCTTCACCACTATGCGGGCTTTGTACCTAGGTGGACAACCATCTTCTCCAGTTTTCAGTTTGAAAACCCATTTGTTCCTAAGAGCTCTCTTACCCTCAGGCAACTTCATCAAGTCATACGTGTGGTTCTCATGCAGGGAATTCATCTCATCTTGCATGGCATTATACCACTCCTTCTTGTGCACATCTGCCATAGCCTCCTCAAAGCACTCTGGCTCTCCTTCATCAGTCAACAACACATACTCACTGACTGGATACCTACAGGATCTCTGTCTCTGCCTGGCAGGGTATCTTCTCAACTCAGCAGTTGGCTCTAGAGAGGGTTCATGCAACTCAGTCTCACCTGATTCTGGCGGCTCAACATCACCATCATCATTACCTGCATCATCTGCATCTTCCTGCTGAACATCATCTGACTGTTGCACACTGACAGGATGTACAGGGCTAGTGTCAGGAAACACGGGATCTATAACAGTGGCAGGATGGGAAGACGACACTGGCAGGATCTGCTTCCAGTCTTCAATCGTCTTGTCTTCCATGAACACAATGTCTCTACTTCTGACCACCTTCTTGTCAATCAAATCCCACAATCTGTACCCAAACTCATCTTCTGAGTACCCAAGGAAGATGCATGGCTTCGTCTTACTGTCAAGCTTCTTTCTCTGATCTCTAGCAATGTGCATGTATGCTAGGCATCCAAACACCCTCAAATGCTTGTAGGAAACATCTCTTCCAGTCCACACCCTCTGAGGAACATCACCATCTAGAGGAACTGAAGGAGATCTGTTGATGATATACACAACAGTCATCATTGCCTCCGCCCAATATGACTTCGGCAGCTTAGCATGCGACAACATGCTTCTCACTCTTTCTGCTATGGTTCTGTTCATCCTCTCTGCAAGCCCATTCAGCTGAGGTGTCTTGGGCACTGTATACTCAAGCTTGATCCCATGACTCTTACAGTACTGCTGAAACTGACCCCTGTACTCTCCACCATTATCCGTCCTGACAGCCTTTAGTTTCTGTCCTGACTCCCTCTCAACTCTGGCATGAAACTCCTTGAAGACCGAAAGCACTTGGTCTTTGCTTTTCAACACGAAAGCCCACAACTTTCTGGAGTAATCATCAATAAAAGTCACAAAATATTGTGCACCACGATGCGACTTGGCATCCATATAACACACATCGGTATGAACCAACTCTAATGCATGTCTTCTCCTCATCGGAGGTCTAGAATGAAAGGATGCTCTGTTTTGCTTTCCAGCTAAGCAATCAACACAATGTTTTAGACTTATACCTTTCACTTCCGGGAGGATGTCCTTCTTGGCTAGCGTCTGCAGCCCCCTCTCACTCATATGACCAAGCCTCTTGTGCCATAACTCGCCAGCTGAGTCAGCCACCACATTGGCTTCATCTCTGCACAACTTCGCTTGCATCACGTATAAAGTATTCTGCTTCTGTGCCCGGAATACTATCAAACTTCCTTTACAGAACTTCCATACACCATTCTGAAAACCACCACTATAGCCCTCATCATCCAGACGCCCTGAAGATATCAAATTCAGCCTGACATCAGGAACATGGCGTACATCTCTTAGCATCATCCTGCAACCTGTGGATGTCATCAAACAAATACTACCCATGCCAACAATCTTGCACGAGCCATCATTTCCCATCTTCACATGGCCATAGTCGCCTGATCTGTAAGACGAGAAGAACTCCCTCTTAGGAGTCAAGTGGAAAGATGCACCAGAATCAACTATCCAAGTGCACTCATCATCACTAGCAAGGTTCACACCTGCTTGTTCACTAATGAACAACAACTCCTCTTCACTAGTTGCAATCGCTGAGGTATCTTCTTCTGAAGGTTTTCTCTGTTCTGTACTATCACCATTGCCCTTGTCCCTCTTGAACTTTCGGCAATTCTTTTGGAAGTGACCCGGTTTGCCACAATAGAAGCACGTGAGTTTACCTTTGGACTTTGATCTCCCTCTGGACCTGTCTCGGTTCTTAGAACCCCTCTGCTTGTTCCTTCCTCTACTGAAATCTTGTGTCACATTCACTTCTGACTGAGACGAGGCACCCATCTCTTTTCTTCTTGTCTCTTCATTCAGAAGGCTTGCCTTCACGGCCTCTAAAGACAACTTGTCTTCCTGACAGGAATTACTGAGTGACACGACAAGAGTTTCCCAACTGTCTGGCAGGGAGGAAAGTAACAGCAGGGCCTGCAACTCATCATCTAACGACATCTTGGTTGAGGCTAACTGATTCACCAAGCCCATAAACGTACTGGTGTGCACCGCAATGCTCTCACCATCTGAGTACTTCAATCTCACAAGTTTTCTCATCAATGACGCCTTGTTAAGGGCATTCTTTCGCTCATACATGCCCGCAAGCTTATGCCACAACTCATAAGCATTCGTGTCATTGGCCACATGTTGAAGTATACTCACATCAACAAACTGTCTCATCGTTGCTACGGCTTTTCTATTCAGAATCTTCCACTCGGATTCTATCACCCCCGTCGGTATTTCTTGTTTATCTATTGGCTCATAAAGATCTTTCACAATCAAAAGATCTTCCATCTTAATCTTCCAATCTGAATAATTATTGGAGTTCAACACAATCATTCCCTGAAAGCTACTGTTCTTCTCATCCATCGGAACCTAAAGCTCTGATACCAGTTTGACGTGTGCGGAATCCAAATTCGTCAAAACACACAACCACTGTCCACAAACAGTAACAAGATCTGATGGACACGCTGACAGGAAGTAATAACCAATACGACAGAAAATATAAACAGCAACTGAACACACGGGACTTTTTACGTGGAAACCCAAATCGGGAGAAAACCACGAGACCCTCAAGTCTTAAACCTCCACTATAAAACAGTTCAAAGTGGGTACAACCTCTCTAGATATCACTAGAGGAATACAACAACATCAAGGCAACAACCTTGACTATAATCTTCACCCAACAAGGTGGAACAACAACAAGAAGAGCAAATAAACACAGCAGCTCAGAACCTGAGTTAGAGGGCTCGAAATCACGATCCAACCGATGGATATGATCTTCTTAGTGGCAGGAACAACACTCTGAAATTTCGTCCCAATCGGAGCTCGTTTGGTCCTCGATCGGGGCAGATCAGATCTGGGTGCACCAACACCTACGGGATTCTCTTCCACTCTTTTCTTTCTCTCTTTTGTGGCTCTCTTTTCAGCTGATTATTTCTCTCTATATTAACACTAGATTCTCACTTTTCATCCCCTTAAATATGAGGGTCAATCTAGAGCAAGACTTCCTCATTCATTTGGGCCTCCCAAATGGTATTACTTAAGCCCATAAATAAATAGACTTCTTCCCCCATATAGGAGGGAAAACACAACAGTTTCACCACCTAAAGCTTATTGAATTACAAGATGTGGATGCTAGATGTATAAAAGACATCTTGGTTGTTGCTCGTCTCGTTATTGGCGCCCCTAATCTGCACCAGCTTAAAATCTCAGTAAGAATGTGACCTGTCTGCTCTGTTCTGTCTTATGTTCTAAAACATATTTATATAAGTATTATGATACATGCCATTCTGATGGTAATTTCTGTGCAGCTCATTGGACAAGAGGAATCAGATGATGAATCAGAAGGTTTGGATGTATGTTTTAGGGATTTATTAAAATGTTCACCCAATTTTGTACTCGAGAAGCTAAGGATTGTCAAGGTGATCTGTGTTATTGGTCGTTTCGTTGAGATGGAATTCATCAAATTCTTGCTTAAAAGTTCACCGAGGCTTGAGACAATGAAGGTTGCTTATGATAATACACTCTCTACCTTTGAGATGCAGATTCTTACAAACGAGTTACAGGGTTGCGATTTGGCTTCTCCAATGGCCAGGCTTGATTTAAGTCACTGATCTCTTAATCCTGTATGTGTGCTCAGATTATTTCAACTTTTTTCTGAGTACTATCAAGATTGAGGTTTTTATGTCTGTTTTTGTGCTGGAATGTTTACATAAATTCCTATTTAATGTATGAAAAACATTCGATCACTTCAAATCAATGCACAACAGCCTTTCTATACTTTGATAATTAATAAGTTAAATGTATCACACTATGTGTAGAAAGAACTCAAGAAGGCACAATATGTCAATTTCTAGCCTCAGTCCCCACTGTCACACACATAAAAAGAGGTGATTCCTAATTCTATTTGGTTCTCATAGATTATTGTTAGGGTCTATTTGTAGGCATATTTGTATACAAGTATTCGACGATCAGTCACTTATCCGAGATTGTAATGTCAGAAGTTGCATCAAATCTGAATTGTTCGAATAAGTAAGAATTGAATCTACATTGGGTCGTCTGTATGAAGAATGTGATGAATATGATAAATAGAATATGAAGGAGATATGTTATTCCAACTCTTTTTTATCTGATAATTTTCGAGATTATGGAGATATGTTATACCAACTTTTCCTCATATTTGTGTTGATCCAGTGAAGCAACACTTATTTAAGATGCTTAAACCCTAACCTTGTACATGCTGTTAGAGAGCATTTCAGTTTCCAGATGGATTTTTTAATACCTTGGAATGATTAGTTTAATGGTTGTTGAAACTGTACTGTGAGGAAGGAGTTGATTTCTTCTTCTCGTGTTCATAATGTATCAGGTTTTGTTGAGAAAATCAGTCAAATTCGTAAGAGAAAAAATGGAGTATGAAACAAATCATGATATGCTAACTGCTAAGTGATCTTTCTTATTGGCACGGTTTCTTCCTGCTTCACAAAAAATTGCGGGAGAAGTTGACTGTTCAGCTCGACATGGATAATGTTCATAATCTGAACGTTGATAATTTTTGAATTTTTAAGTCAGCCTCGCGGTAACAATTTTGTAATTATCTGTAAATAGTATTTAAAAAAAAATTGAGTGAAATAAGCCTGATAAAATATAAACATTAACATTTTATTTTTAAATGTGAAACCCTTCGTTTTTCCTATTTTGACTTTTTTCTATGTTTATGGCGTACGATAAAAATTACTAAGCGGGAAATAAAAGCATATAATAAACTGTTAAAAAAAGAAACCGCATAATCTTTTATTTTCATTGAATATCTGTGAATGATCCATGGAAATGATAACCAATCACCGAACAAAAAGGAGTAGAAATCTATCTAGTTTGTTGAAGCAGAGATTTGAATGGCGGCGGTGTCGTCGTTCTCAGAGATCTTTAGTTGACAACTGCGGTTTGAAGATTTAAGACTAATATGCATCTCTCTAGAAGTGACTGAATTGGTAGAGAAATTCAAAATTTTGTCCAAGGATAACCAACATATGAACTTTAAGAGAGTTCTGGAGGCAAGTCGGAAGAAGCGTGGTTGAGTCTTCCGCATATTGATTATGTGTAAGGTAAGAAGGAAAGACAAAAAAATCCTTTGATTTTGTGAAACATGATCAAAGTATGCAGAACATGTGAGCAGGTAGAAGAGAAAGCTCTCTAGCTTGATGACAGAAGACAAAATGGAATGACTCATTTTATTATATGGTGCATAAGCGCCAATATATACAAGAGTCATATACAATGCTCTCTATTAATACCCCGTCAAGTTGGAGCTGGGGGTATTGACACCAGGCCCAACTTGGACACGAGAAATTGACGTTGTTGTTTCCCTAAAGGCTTGGTAAGAACATCTGCTGTTTGTAAACCTGTGCGGGAGCCAAGAATTCTTCAGTTCAATGATCACGCACATAATGACAATCCAACTTTAAGTGTTGTGTGCGCTCGTGAAAAATTGGATTCTCAACAATATGGATAGCAACAGTGTTATCACAACAAAGAGTAATAGGTTTGGGAACAATGACCTGGAGATTAGAGAGTAAACTGTCAAGCCAGACGAATTCGCTAGCCGTCTGGGACATACACCTGTACTCTGCCTCTGCGGATGACTTGAAAACGACCTTATGCTTCTTAGTTTTCCAGGAAACTAATGATTTGCCAAGAAAAACGCAGAATCCTATGAGGGAACGACCAGAGAATTCACAATTCCCATGGTCAGCGTCACTATAGGCAAAGAGAGAAAGAGAACCAGAAGATGGGTAATAGAGTCCCAAGTCAATGGTGTCACGAAGATACCGAAGAACTTGAATAGCAGCTTGATACTGTGGCACCCTAGGCGGGCACATGAATTGACTGAGATGTTGTACAACATAAGACAAGTCCGGGCGCGAGAGATTCAAGTACAGGAGAGGACCAATAAGGCGGCGATAGGACTCTTGATCGTCCATAAGATTGCCTTTCAACTCTTAATACTACATTTGGTACTTTGAGTTTTACTTCGTTTGGTAAATTGAGTTTTACTTCATTTGGTACATTGAGTTTTCATAATATACAAATGATAACCATCAACGCATCCTAAGTTGACTTGTCATTCGTATCTCTGATTTTAAGTGGTTCTGAAGAGAAAGAGTCCCCGACAAGGTTGATAGAAATAAGGTGAGTTGTGATATTTTAGGGACTCTTAAGAGCATCCGCATTTTACATTTCTCTTTCTTCCATCTCATACTGTGTTACTTTATCTCTACAATAGTGTTACTCTATTATATTTTTTTAATTATTTTTTTATTCAATAACCCACTCTTTGAATTGTTTTTTATGAAAATAAAAATTTGAGCAATTGTAAATAACACTTGGCAAAAATGTTGAATGTTTCTATGTAGAAGAGTAACACAAAAGTGTTACTTCTCTCCACTCATGACCTTTGTTCAATCAAAATAATTGCCAACTCATTTTCATTTCCTTTTTTAAAATTGTGTGTTACTTTACTTTGAGTATCACCAATGCAAATGCTCTAAGAGTCTTTTAACTCTTAAGTGATATTTTCCGGGCTTGATACATCATATCTTTTGTTGACTTTTTATGGCTCGTCCTGTGATAGTTTGAACTATGAGGATTTTTCCTAAAATATATGAGTTGGGAATTGGGATACCAAACTGTTAGTCTTCTCATATATGAGCTGCTATTGAAGCCTTAAAATTTGCAATCTGTATTAGATGAAGTGTTTTACCGCTGTATGTTTGCTCAAGAAAATTTGGAGTATATGATATAAGTTTGCTGTCTCTTATCTGTGTGAAGTTCTCTTGGGGAGGATAAAGCAAAATTACAATGTATTTGATGATCATCTTTCTCTAATATTAATATCAATTCTACTCTTTTTTTAATAATGTTGTGACTTTGCTTGTTGAGACAACATGTAATTTCATAGATCTTGGATGTTACGTACAAATCAGCATCCTAATTTCCTGGTAAGACTGGGAGAAAATGACAACCCAAGTTATTAACCTACTGTCCTGGCTTTTTAGAGAATTCCACATGAACAAAAAGGATATGAGTAACCTATTGTTGTCTTCGTTTGGATTTGTTTCGATTGTAGCCCTGTATTGTGCGAGGATTCCACCAATTAGTCTTTTGTTGGTGGTGTCAAGCACACTTTTAGTCATCACGACGACGTTGCTCTACACCAATATATGCTCGTATATATTTGTCTAAGGTGACGTTTGTTTAGATTATCATAAAGGAAAACGGAAAGGAAACGAACCTAATCCATTTTAGTAGAATTGTTCATCGATCAAAATAGTAATTTTATTTCTTTTCCCTTTTCCCTAGTAGTAAGGTTGAGATATTTATTAACCCAATTTTGGAATGAGTTTCAAAATCCTCTCGCCAGCCCAATTTTGGATTACTCCTTGTTAATTCAGTTTATATAAGATCATTAACATGTTTCAAGAACATACAAATCTTACCTCCTATATATTGGTCATGGATCTTTTAGCTTTGAATGCTGACAATTGCATCATCTTCATACTGAGAGCATTTACAATGGAGAGACCCAATTTGAGTTTCTTAACTTATTCTCTCCGCCACATCACCATAAAAAACTCAATTTGTCAGAGAAATGAGTTTCTTATTATAGAAATCACTCTAGATTCAAGAAGAGTTTCTCAATTTGTCAGAGAAATGAGTTTCTTATTAGAGAAACCACTCTAGATTCAAGGAACCCTTCTTCAATTTTCTGTAACTTATTTTAATTCTCTTTTGTTTTTTAACTTTAAGAAACTTGAAACTTTTGTGAGTTTTCAGTTGTGTGGATGCCCTTAGCTACTCAAAGTCTTACACTGAACCATTTTACTCAGGTTATTACTTAAGAGCTGGACATGTCATCCTACACAAACAACAAGCATAAACACGAATCCAGAGGAGCACAAAAGACGTACACAGAAGAGCATGGAACAAGTTATTAACAACTAAAAAAGCGTTTAATGCAATCACTAAACATAGATACTAAACAAGTATTCCTCTCCCCTTAACTAATTAATTAGTGAGGAACAGGGAGAGCCTTGAACATGATATCCCTAGGATGAATCATCTCAAACTAATTGCAGTAAGTCTGCATCGTCCACAAATCGACCCGTGCTCGGCTCGATCTCCTCAATCATGCACCTCCTCTGTCACCAGCTTCGGATTCGACACAATAAGATCGTACGCCGGGAAGTCCTTCCTCCGCATCACGGAGTCAAAGGCCGGAAAGTCCATCGCCTAGGTAGATGAATCTCTTGCAGCAGCCTTCCTCGCTCAACATCTTGTCGATCACATGACCCTTGCATATGTTTGGAGAGAAGAGGAAACTGCACTTGTGTGGGCCTTCCTCACTTTCTTATATACTTTGATAATTTAAGAACCTATACATCTTCAACACAAAAAGGCTAGCTTGGTAGTTCATGTTGGAACTGATTTTGACTGGACTTCCGGGCACTTTTCTGGTGGTCTGCGGTCACCGGTTGTGCCGGATTATGGGAGCGTTGGCTTCGTCTCCGCGAGCACTACGCCGTAGTGTACTCACACGTCAAAATCGGGTTCCGTTTGAATGAGAAATGAAGGCTCAAAGTTGGTTGCTTGACTAAGTTCAAAGAACAATTTTGGAGCTGAATTTTGATGTGGGTTTTGTCCCACATCGAAAATTGGGGTGGGAATATGAAGGGTTTATATACCCCAAACCCCATACCCTTGGTAAGCCCTTGGGAGAGGTATGGAGAGAGGACACGGGGGGCCCTCGCGCGGTCCGTCCGTCCGTCCGGTCCGTGGTCCATGGCTCGTGGTCTTGTGGAATGGGCCGTAGGCACAAGCAGCTTAGCTTCTTTTTTGAAGTGGGCTGGATCTGGAAGTTGGGCTTTCAGATTAGGTTTTGGACTGCCTCGTTGGGGATGCCCAACTGAGTCAGCAACCTCCTCCACGTTTTGCTCCACTTACTCCACAACTGACTCCCACCTCGGTGGTGTCGTCAGTTCCGAGATTGCCTCCTCTAACAAACCCATAATCTCTATTTAAGAGAGATCTGGTGCTCATTCTTAGATATCCGAAAAATCACAGCAATCCTCCTTTCTTCTTCTACTTCTTCTTCTCTGAGAGTACAGCGCAGAACAGTGGTTCGTTGTCTTCTGTTTTTGATTGTGCAAACCAGAAGAGCTCGTAGTTGTATCCTGGGATTCTCAACGCCGGTAACCGTCACAAATACGGGGCGTTACAGAATTAAGGACAAAGATTATTTCTCGCCTCTGCAGAACAATTTCGTGACAGAACTTCGGTATAATTCTTCTTAATTCTGTTCTTTCAATTATTTCTTTACAGATTGGTATAAACGCGGATTACAGGTCCTACAATTCATACAAGTATCTAGCTCAAATTAAAACATAATAATGTTTTAGAACAATGCCCCTACTCCCTAATGCTTGAAGAGCAATCCTTTGAGCTCTTTCCCTCTGCTGCACAGTTTCCTAAAACACAATACATCTGCATGGTAAACCCACCGTATCTTTTCACATATATTCATTCTTCACCTTTTCTATAGTTCGATTTCATATACACAGAAAGAGTTCAATACCAATATAGGAAGCGTGTAGTATGTTATTATCATTATTTTTATACCTTGCCTAAGATCACAAGCTTTCCAACTAAGCTAATTGCTGAGCCGGAGAATTAATTCCAGTGGAATTGAAGGCAGCATTTTCAACAAATCGGGACTGAAGTGACAACCATTTTTGAAGTTGCAAAATCCATTGCCTCCCTCCTTATTCTTGATGGGGTGTATGAGATAATACACTATATGTAATTGATAGTTGTATAAGGGTAGTTTAGTCTTTGTACCTAAGGCTCTATATTAACAGATTTCTCTGTTTGTAACATACCACTTGATTCACTTGTAATAATACAGCAAGTGTTCCCTCTCCAATTCTCTCTTTTCCGCACTAAGATCTTGGTGATTCAAGATCTTCTCATGGTATCAGAGCCGAATCGGTCTTAATTCTCTTTGTTGATTCTTGAGTTTACACTACAGAGGGGGAGTGATTCAATCAAGTTATGGAAGAAGCTTTGAGATCAGGCGATTATGCATCCAGTGATCCTTTGAGATTGTCAAACTCTGACAATCCAGGATCACAATTGATCGGATTGAAGTTTAATGGATCAAATTTCCTGGCATGGCGATCAGGAGTGACGATGGCGCTTGGGGCGAAGAGCAAGCGAGGGTTCTTGATGGATCTGTGGCTCGTCCTCCGCCAGCTACTGAAGCATTTGATCGATGGATCAAGTGTGATTTTATGGTGAGATGTTGGCTGCTTAATTCGATGGAATCTTCAGTCAGCGAAGGTTTCATGTTTGTCAACTCGGCAGCTTAGCTTTGGAATGAAATCTTGGAAAGGTATGGACAGAGTAATGGCCCTCTTCTTTTCCAATTAAAGAGAAGTTTGAATTCGATTTGTCAAGGAAATTTACCTGTTTCTGAGTATTTTGGCAAATTGAAGAAAGTTTGGGATGAGATCTTTGCACTCGAAGGAGTTTCGGAGTGTATTTGTGGTGGGATTCGCCACTGTGGTTGTAATCTTGTTTCCAATTCCATGAAAGAACTGTAGAGGATCAATTGATGCAGTTCTTGATGGGGTTAAATGGTGGTTTTGACAGTGTCAGAGATCACATCTTATCTATTGAGCCTTTTCCTTCGCTTAATAAGGCATATTATTTGGTTCAACAATTTGAGAAGCAAAGGTCTGTCACATGGATGATGGATAGTGACCAAGTTTCAACTGCTTTGCAAGCAGGAAGATTCTCAGGTAGATCTGGTAACCAGAATAGTGGTTCTTGGAAAAATTCAGAGAAGAATTCTAATAGCAATTGGAAGGCTGATGAAAAGCGTGAGAAAGCTGAGCGCAAGTGTACTTACTGTAACAAGAAAGGTCATCTGAAGGAGCAGTGTTTCAAACTGGTGGGATTCCCAGATTGGTTCAAAGGATCAAAGGAAAATGGCTTAGGAAAGTTGGCTGCTAATGTGGAATTCAGTGGAGATACTCCTTTTGTGGAAAGCAGTCACAAAGATTCACAAACTGACTTGATCAACAAAGTTTGTAATGAGGTGCTTAAGGTGATGAAAGAGCAAAGTGCATCCACTAGTGGCAAGATGGACTTTGCAGGTATTGCTTTATCTTCAAATGCTAGTCAACTTAGTAAAGATCAATTTAGTAAGTATGGATTATTGATTCTGGTGCTTCAGATCATATGACATATGATATTAATTTGTTTCAAGATCATAAGTTGCTAGATAAACCAGTTTATGTGGGATTACCAGATGGGTCAAGGAAGACCATAAAGATCATTGGTACTGTAGTTCTTTCAGATTCAATAGTGCTCAGAGAAGTGTTGTTGGTTCCAGATTTCAATCATAGTTTGCTCTCTGTGAAAAGGCTGTTGTGTGATAGTGGTATGAGGGCAATATTTGACAGTGATCTATGCTTTTTTTCAGGACCGTTTGACTAAGAAAGTGGCAGCTATGGGGAAGGAAGTCTATGGGCTATATTTGCTTTCTCCCACAAGACTGATGTTTGCACAGGACAAGCTGGTTTCTGCTTTATTTTCAGGGTCTAATAAAGATAGTCAGTGTAACCATAGAGATATGTTGACAACTAATTCTATTGATAGTCTAGTTCTATTACACAATAGACTAGGACACATGCCTTTATCCAAACTTCAGCATTTTATTGATTTTAGTTCAGTTGATGTGTCTAAACATTACTGTGAGCCTTGTATTCTAGCTAAGCAAGTCAAACTTCCTTATAAAATAAGTGTAAAGATTGCTGAAAAATGTTTTGATTTGGTACACCTTGATGTCTGGGGTCCTTACAGAGTTGATAGTAGAAATGGAGCTAAGTACTTCTTAACAGTCTTAGATGATCATAGTAGATGCACTTGGACTTTTTTGTTCCAAAATAAAGCTCAAGTGTTTAATCTCATTGTTGATTTTGTTAACCTAATACAAAATCAATTTGGTGTGGTGATTAAGACCTTTAGGAGTGATAATGGTACTGAATTTGTCAACAATCAGTGTTTGAGTTTAAGCTAAATGCCTTTAGGAGTGATGCACTTGGACTTTTTAAATGTTCTCATTGTTGAACATTTAAGCTAATTGTAATAAACTTTTGAGTAATGAACATTTTATTAAATGTCCGTGAACATTTAAGGATGTTTGATGAACATTTAAGTATGAGATGATGAACATTTAAGTAATTTTTGATGAAGATCAAGTGTTTTTTTATTCGAAATTATATTAAAGTGGTGTTCCACATAAGTGGTGGTCCGACGGTGGCTTGATGGTGGGTTAGTGGTGGTGCGGTCGTGGTGGTCTGGTGGTGGTCCGGCGGTGGTCCGCCGTTTGTCCAAATAACATAACCATTTAAGTGTTATAAACTTGGTGAACATTTAAAAATAATTTGTTGAACATTCGGTTGATGAACATTTAAGTATAATGTGATGAACATTTAAGTATAATGTGATGAACATTCAGTAGAGTATATCAAATGAACATTTATCAACATTTTGATGAACATTTATCAACATTTTGATGAACATTTATGACCAACGTGATGAACATTTAAGCCAATTGTAATGAACTTTGAGTAATGAACATTTTATTAAATTCTTGTGAACATGAAGTATGAGATGATGAACATTTAGGTGATTTTTGTTGAAAATTAAGTGTGTTTTTAAAAGAAATTATATTAAAGTGGTGTTCCACATAAGTGGTGGTCCGGTGGTGGCTTGATGGTGGGTCAGTGGTGGTGCGGTGGTGGTCCGGTGGTGGTTCGCCGTTTGTCCAAATAACATAAAATTATAAGTGTAATAAACTTGGTGAACATTTAAATATAATTTGATGAACATTCAGTTGATGAACATTTAAGTATAATGTGATGAACATTCAGTTGGTGAACATTTAAGTATAATATGATGAATATTCAAATGGTGAACATTTAAGTAGAATGTGATGAACATTCAGTTGGTGAACATGTAAGTAACATGTGATGAACATTCAGTAGAATATATACAAATGAACTTTTATGAACATTGTGATGAACATTTATGAACAACATGATGAACATTTAGTAATAAATAATTTTGAAATATTTGTGAACAATTTTATACATCTTTATCACAATTTTATTCCGGCAAGGCCCAAAGGTGGTCCGGCGGTGGTCGGAGGTGGTTGGCGATGGTCGGAGGTGGTCCGGTGGTGGGCGGCGGTCCGGCGGAGGTCCGGCGGAGGTTGGAGGTGGTCCGGCGGCGGTCTGGAGGAGGCCCGGCGGTGGTGACAAGGTGTGACACGTGTCATCATATGGGCTCTTAGATCTCTCTTGATCCAAGGGTCTACAATTATTCTCATTTATCATTTTAATAAGTATTATTACATGACATTTTTCCTATTAAAAAAGCTTATACACCTGATGATTGAGATTGGAACTCAAGAGTTATTGCATGTTGTATAATTCAAATTTTAAATTGAATTAACCCGTGAATGGCTCGGCTTATTTAGTCAAATTTTAAATTTATTATGAATATTGATATGATATTTTTTTAAGACTTGATTTGTAGGAAAAGGACACGGAAAATTGGACTTAGGAAAAAAACACTTAGGCTTTTCGTTAGAGCTTATATAATTATATGGGTGGTTTGCGATTAAAAAAAACTCTTTTTCCTGTTATTAAGTTTAGTGCAAATTGGACTTAGGAAAAAAAAAAAAAATCTTGCTAATCGAGGAAGGTTGGAGATAGGATTTCGGGAGGCGGAACCCGATTAGGCAAAAACGACTCTTGATGTAACACCCCAACTCCTGGGTGTTACCGCCGTGGATTTCCACCCGAAATCCACCAGGCTAAAGACAACAACATAATGATCACTACAGCGGAAGCGACTATAATACAAAGATATTCTAAAACTTAATACGAAAATTATAATATAAAATACGCAACTCTAGACACTAACTAGCACCACCGTCGAGCACCTCCAACTCCTCCATGCAGCTACCACATCGTATAAGGTAAAGTCCTATAACCAACAGAATCAAAAGAAAACCCCAGAGTAACCTGGGTTAGAAGTTGGGATCTCAGGGGATGAATCCGCAATCAAACTACATCTCAAGAAACTAAACTGCAATTGACATACAACACATAAGACAAAGCATACACGCAATCAACGTATCAAACTCACAACGATACTTAACAAGCACAGCGGAATCAACACTTAGTCAAACACACAAGATAGCAAATCACAATGCACCTCACGTGCTCACGCACATACAATTAATCATACAATGCAACACATCATTAGATAACACCACTTTAACACAAGCGTAACAACAAACCACACACCAGGGAATAAGTTTATAAACTACAAGCACACACATCAACTTATTAACCACAACAATATCAATAATAGAAGCAAATTCTAATCTACCATACAAAGCCAAACAACAACTCGACACATTAGGTACCACAACAAGTCGTATATAAACTTAATCCAAATTACAAACAAGGAAACACACAACATTACAGTCAGAGTCCATCAACGCAATCGTCAAGTGGGTCAGTCTGAGGCAAGCAACTAAGTAAGTCGGGGGATGACTCACCTCGAATCCAAGCAAACCATATCCAATTAAGATCCATCTTCATCGAAAACCAGGCCTAAACAAGCCATATATATAAATCATAAATCAACACTCTTACAAACGAAAGATCATAAATTTCAGGATCTAAGAGTCAACTTGTAAAATATAATACATATATCAAACAACGTCCTAAAATCATGAAACTTTCCAGATCTATTGCCTCAAAGGTTACGAACTTAACGCCTCAAGAATCATCTAAATCCAATATCAAACGAAAGCTATATAATTAATATACTCCAGGACAGTCTATACATTCCGGATTCGTACAGTATTCGGTTTTACATATAAATACATGATCTAAAAATCATCAAAAATCATGAAATTAAATACATATAAATTAGACTTATAAACGATGCCAACCATATATCATAAACCCAATTCCGACATAACCTCAATTTATAACGAATATTATAAACCCATTTCTATCATCTAGAAACTTGAATACATGCATATCAGTCGGCTTGTAACCAGAACAACTCGATCTAATGGCATCCAATTTATATAAATTTCGAACAAGAGATGTAAATAACAGTATAGAGCATTGTTATACCCAAATTAATCTATAAGAAGTTCAAACATGATGATTATCTTTATTCATAACTGTACTCTCACTTTACTCCTTCGTATCAACTCCCTTGTACAAATCTTTAGAATAACTCTTAAATATCTAATCTCAAATTATAAACCACATAGTAGGCAGTAGCAATCTAAATACACAAACAAATCATCATCATACCTCATGAGAAAAGAGTCAAACACGATAGAAAGAGCATGGGTGTTTTGACGGCAGAATTTTAGATTTAGATTTAGATTATGAAGGATATATATATATACTAGGGTTAGAAAAACTAAACTAACTAAAATTAAGAATATCAAATATAGGGGCAAGGGGTGTCACATGTCATCATATGGGCTCTTGGATCTCTCTTAATTCAAGGCTCCACATTCATTCTCATTTATCATTTTAACAAGTATTATTACATGACACTTTTCCTTAAGAATTAAGAATATCAAATATTAAATTATAATAAAAATCTTAATACATAATTTAATTCTACTTAAATCATTGAATTTTCAACTCAAGACAAAATGTACGTATTATTCTTATTGAAATCATCAATAACCCTTTTAAAAATTATGTCTCTTTCTTTAAAACTAATTTTCAAAATCACTAAAACAAATACAATTTCTATCGAAATTTGGGATATTACAATTGAGGGGGCTAATCATCAGTAGTAGATTGTTCTTCATCCTACACTCATAGAGATTGAATCCTTGTTGCGGATGTTGATGTTTTGAGGATGTTGTGAGTATCTGAACTTCTCAGATCTCGAAAGATTAGACAAAATCGGGTTTTGATTTAACAAAACAAAATCCATGTATAATTAGCAAGAACCGGTATAAACCGGATAAAAATAGGGGTAAATTAGTAATTGCACGAATGCAAACGGTTGTTTTTAACGGAATTGGGGTAGGGGTGGTCAAATATTAACAAAATCTATTTAAAGGGTGGTCACAAGTAATTTCATGTACAACTGGTGGTTGTAAGCAAAGTACCCTATTTAACGTGTGGTTTTCTATAATTTGCTCTTAAGTTCATATCACTTATACTACTTTATTAGATTCGGACCCCAGTGCGGGCCAATTACGGATTTTTGTATACGGTATAATGTTGTAAATAGGCGATTTAAAGTATAGATAGGCGGTGAGCGACAGTGGAGATGAAGAGAAGACGAAGATCTTCAGACGAAGGAGGATGACGATGAGCTACCTTTTTATTTATTTTATTTTTCTTTTCATGCATTAAATAATGCATTAAATGGGTACCAGTTGACATTACTTCGTCAAGTACTCACAATTTTATATGAGATATAGATATATTAGTCTCACGTACTATTCTGCATATACTTTACAAAAGTTTTTCAGTAAATCTTAAAAACAAAATATAAGATTATGTGAAAGTTTTTTATCTGTTAAGCTCGGGCATTATTTACTTTAGAAATTCATGATCTATTGATTATAGAGTATGATAGAATCAAGTAAACTTTGGTAGTCATATAATACATGGTTAAAATATAAAAATGGATATATTATTTTTACTTTTTTATCTAAGAAAAGAAAAGCTAAAGATTTGTTAGAGTTTGTTGTTGAGATTTGTTAGAACTTTTTTATGTGAATTTAATTTAGAAAATGTTATGAAGTAGACAAAGGCTTAATCATTTCTAAAAGAAACATTTATCACATGACATTTGATATGTGAATAAAATAGTTGCATAAGTCTGACAAATGAAGATTATTACTAAGGGTAAAATAGTAATGGTGAATTATTCACCTTCTTCACTTTCTTTTTTCACACTTAAGCTAATGTAATTAGTCAAGTGGGGCCTATAAATAGAGTTTTTAAGCATTTTAATCAATACACAATAAAGAACACGAAATACATCTCTAAATTACTTGTTCTCTATCCCTCTCTTCTTATACTTAAACTTGTTTAAGTGTCACTTTTTCTCGATTAAGTGGTTTTTTCATAATCACTTCACAACACGCTATCAGCACGAATTAAAAGCCTCTAATTATTGCTTGAGCTTCAAGATAATCAAGGTACTCTCTCATTGCATTAGTAAGCATCATTGAAGAAGTTTACTTCATTAAGGTACAAATCGATTTTCATTACATTAGCACATCCATATAACAAACGTTTACAAAATCGATTTGATAAGTATGCTTTGTAGTTGCCCACATTGGGATCTTTTACATCAGAAACTTAATTTATCTTCCTAGATCAAATAATATTGTTCGCCGAAAATGGAAACATAACGCGTCTACGTCATTACAAAGTAAAACTAAATACTAGATTTACTTACTTCTTTGATCTCTAGTCTTGAACCCGATTTTGGCAAACTCTTGATTCATCACTTTGAGAATATTGAGAACCAAATCACGATTAAGACTTGAATGAAAATCACAATAACAAGACCAATGGGAAACTCATTTAAAAACCGCTCATTATCGGCCTTATGACGACACATAAACTCATCATCATCCATGGAAATGGTTTTGAAAGAAAATGAAAGAGGAGATCGAAGAAGAATCGAAGAATCGAAGAAGAATTAAAGAAGAAGAATTGAAGAAGAAGAATCGAAGAGGGGGAGGAGGAGGAGGAGATAATACAACTTTAACTATTTCAGAGGCGGAAATCATTGTTAGAATCGAAACGTATCTACTGCATATCAAGTATATTCGGTTGCATAACAGCGATTACGAAACGCATACGACAACCTTTTTACTGCATAACAGAATTCATGTGAAACCCTAAATTGCTACTGCATACCACCGAATCATCTGATGCATATCGTTTTATTGTTGTCGCATATCAGAACGAGACCCTATTTAACCCTAGTTTGATGCATATATCACAGTCGAATATAATCAAACCCTAATCAAATTCCTATGAATCTAATATATCAAAGTCGATTTTAGTAAACTAATTTGATGCATATCACGATACTAACCTTCTTCCATGGAGATTTTTGTGTTATTGTATCAATCAACTATTGTTACCGTCTGGAAGAAAAAAATGGAAGAGAAGAACGATGGAAGAGAGAGAAAGCGTTAAATTGATGGAAGAGAGAGAAGTCGTTGATATGGAATTGGCGTAAATTAAGGAAGGAGTTTTTGATATTTTTTTTCCTTATTTTCTTTTAATTCCAAGACTCCTAATCTAGCTCTTTATCTAATCTCATCTTATGGCTCCTAGTCGTTAACTCGGTTTTACTATAAAAGTGGTCTTATCGGAGCCTCCCTCTAGATATATAATCTATAGATAGATTAAATATCTAATTAACCCATACTAATTTTTACCCGAAGAAGGAGGGGGCGTCGGGATAAAACGAATGGATTGACGAATGAGATTAGATAGTGATGAGTATCAGCTAATTAAGTTGACATTTAACCATTGATTTCAGGGTAATTATATAAAGGTAATTAAAGACTATAACCTTGTTTCTTGGCTTGCTTATAGGGTACGTGTGACTTGACATCGAACGAACTGTTTCTCACCTAATACAATTGTCAAAACACATATGGGAAGCTTACCTAGATGGGCTTTAGTGATTACCATTTTGGGTTGGCCCACAATGATGCCCCACTTATGGAGGAAGAGCCATTTAGTGATTACCATTTGTTGTGTTTTTCCTCCTTTTCGGAGGAAGAGCGATTTATATTAAATAGGCTTTAGTGATTACCATTTTGGGTTGGCTTACAATGATGCCCCACTTATGGGAAAATTACCTAGATAAGTGTCTCCTATTTAAGGAGAAGGTAGAGGTTATCTAGGGTTAAGAGAGTGTCAAGAAAGAGAGCTGAAAAGTGAGCCACAAAAGAGATGAAGTTTTTGGTAGAAGAATCTCGTAGGTGTTGGTGCACCTGACTTTCATCTCCTCCGATCGACCTCAAGTTCTTATTCGATTGGGCTGTAAGTTTGTACCCAAAGGGTCCCGTGGTTTTTCCTCTAGTTTACGGTTTCCACGTCAAAGTTCTTGTGTGTTGTTGTTGCTTATCATTTCCTTTTATTTGGCGTTTTCGTATTGTCACTTCTTCGTGACGCATTGTTAGTATCCCATCTAGTCCGGGTGGTGTTTGTGGACAAGTTGTTTGATTGAATTCTTCAACGTTCAATATGGTACAGAATTACTACTATCAATCCAACTGTCACTTTCATACTTCACTATCTCAAGAATCACAATCTACTACTCGTAATTGATTACATCATATACAAGAATTACATGATTACCAACCATTAGAACTATCATCGGTTTCTTCTTCAACGTTGTTCTGCTGGTGTTCCAGGGGCTTTCTCCTTTTTCCTCTCCCATACACTGAAGAAACCACCTAAGGTAAAAGAAATGATGACAAGAAGTCTCTACTTTCGCCTGCTCCAGACAAAAACTAATAGAAATGGCTACGGTGGTAGGGGTGAGATCGAGAGGTGTCGGCAAATTGATACCAAATTGAAGAAATTTGGACCAAAGAATATACACGAAAGAGATGAAGAGGTTACCTAATGTGTCCGGAGGATAGTACAAAGTTAAGAGAACCAGAAAGCCTCCAAGAAAAAAGACAACAAGTTTTGTCAGCTTTGACTCTACGATCGACATTCTGGACGTCCGGATTTCGGTGTAGTACAGTATGAGAATCAGATTCACAACCATACAAGTAATCATGCCAAGAACTCCAAGTATTGTAATACCCAGTGAAACGGAGTGCCACTTTTGTGGTGGATCCATAGTGCGGAAATCGATGCCAACACTAGCAAAATTATTGACACATACAGCCACGCCTTTCCAAACAAATCTTGAAATCTGTACCATGGAGTTCGCTCCTCCAGCCTCGGAATCTGCAATTCTGCCTCGACGTCGAAGTTAGCTATGCTCGGAATCTTCCCGAGCGACTGTGTTGCATGAAGGAATGTCCTTGATTTCTTTTGCGTCGCCACTCCCTCGTTTCTGTCGCCACTCTCTAAACTATCCGAACTTAAATACATTGTATTAGACGATGAAGAACACGATCAAGAACCTGTAACAATTCATTACTTACTTATTTTTACACCGTTGATATTATTCAATCCGCAACCTTTTGTGACAATACACATCCTTGATCTCATTTTATTTTATTTTTTATCATGAAAAAATGTGGTTAATGGGAAGCTTCTCTAACCGTTGATTTGATTTCACAAATAGAATCCGTTACATAATACTATTTGCGTATACTCCGTATTTCCTGCTGTCTTCCCTTAGTTAATTCTTTTTATGATTAGAGTCCATAGATTTCTTGAGCAATCAAACAATATTTACACAAAGAGGAGTATTTACCATGTCTTTTTGCAAAACATTTAATTGCCAAAAAGTCACCTTATTGTTGTTTCTTTCCATAGCCTTCACCTTGTAAAGACCATTTAGGTCATTGTCGTGCACACCTAATTTATTTTATTTTTGTCAATATTTCTAAATTTAGATATTATTTTAATATATATTTATGTAGTAATTTTTAATAAGAAAATAAGTGTTCTTAATTAACTAAATATATAATTAGATAGCTAGATAGATAAATAGATAGATGAATCGGTTTCTCATACGATCCGTCAAGGTAATGCTTTTTGTTCTCTACAGAATCCGCAGTAAGCATTGCTCTCTTCCAGGAAGTGAACCATGTCGTTTCTGACGAACATGGAGTATACAAGACATATACACCGGCTGAAATTGTACATGCGGGTTTGCTAAAATGTCAAAGATTCTCAACTACTCTCCTCGTTTCCTCTATAATTGTCATTCTAGGATTTTCAAAGAACTTAAGAATTCAATTTTTTCTGTAAATTATTTTTACTTAATTTCCTTAATTGATAATATCTAAAATGATAATTATTTAAGATTTCTAAACACCAAGGAAAATTTGATAAAATCTTGTAAAAATAGTTGAAACGTCAATTAAATAAAAACAAGTAAAACACTCTAGAATGACAATTAAAAGAGAACGAATGTAGTAGTTTACAAGCGAGCAACAAAATAACAAAATTAAGCATTTTTAAGAATGTGTTTGTTTTATGTCTTTTCTTTGTGATGGAATGTTTGCATTATTCCCTTTTTAATGAATGAAAAACATTCAATCACTTCAAATTGATGCAGAAGCCTATCTATTTGTCTTGCACAAGTACCTGCTAAAGCAATGCTATTCGACGATCACTTAAGCGTATGACGGTCTTATTTCGACGGAGTTTATTCGAAATTATATGAGAATGCCTAAATTTTGATGATTGACTTATGGAATTGAGGATTTAGTATTGTTCAGGGAGAGTTTATGTAAAACTCTATGAGAACAAATCGTTACAATTGGATTAGAGAATGGAGGATTGAGATTAGAAGTTGAAACTTATAAGTAATTTCATGTTGTGATACTTTTGTAATTTATGTAAAGTTTTTGTTTTGAATTTTATGAACATCAAGTGAACGAACATGATCGCCACATTAGTACAAATTGTCAGTTTCACTACGGTTCAAATGCTTGGTTTACTACGGTTTTAAAGTGGCTGTCATGTTTCTGTTTACTACGGTTACATTTTTACTACGGTTCACACAATCACTACGGTTTCGTAGAACCGTAGTAAAAATGTAACCGTAGTAAAAATGACTATTTTTACCCCTATTAAAACCTGTAGTAAATGTGGCAACCGTAGTAAATGTGTATGTCGTAATATTGTTACACCCGTAGTAAATATGTATGTAGTAATATGGTCACAACCGTAGTAAATATGTATGTAGTAATATATTCACAACCGTAGTAAATGCGTATGTCGCAATGTAGTCACAACCGTAGTAAATGTGTATGTAATATTTTTGTTATAACCGTAGTAAATGTGTATGCTCAATATTGGTCGCTATTATACACAATATGCTCGATAATCCTGAATTTTCTAACATTTATTTATGACAAAACAATTCCAATGAATATTCAACAATCATCCAAATGTAACTAATCAAACAATGTTCATAATATCCCTCATAAATATAATAAAGTAACCTAGCTTGATCATAAAAAAAAATAGTAATAAAAGAAATCCTCAATATACTGTAACCTACTCTTAAATTGAAGAGTCCCCTTATTTACCTAAATCCATGAAACTCTGCACAAAATAAATCCACTGGTCTCAAACTTGATCTATCTGCTTCGTTGTGAGTGGTTTTGACCCAATTGATTCTGGATAACACTGCATTTCAATGTTTATATTTCACCTCAGCTGAAATCCAATTTAAAAGTAAAAGCTAGCTTGTAAATTTTAACTTCACACGTACCTCTGCAGGAGTAGAGTCCTTTTTTCTTCTCATAATATCTAGCATATACCGAAGAATGTAATATCCACAATCTATATTATTTGTTTGACGAGGGCACTACAAAGAAAACAAATGAGTAGTCTGAATAATATGAAGAAAAGATCTTGCCTATATAACCCGCGGTGAAATAAAGAATACATAAATAAAACTAACCTTCACTTCTATCCATTTTATAGATTTCTTAGATTTGTGCAAATTACTATGCGCAATCCATATTTTCATACCCCTGTTTACAAGCAAGTAAATTAATTAAAATTTAATTCAGGACTATTATATTTTGAAGGTAGTAAAGAAATCCTTACGTACGTTTCAACTACTCTTTTGATGTCATCTCTTACTGTAAATCCAAGGGGATCAAACCAATATACTATTTCATTGAAAGGATGAATAACACATAACATCCAATGGTTCCTATATGTTAACAATAAACCAAGTCAAATATATTATTTTGCATCTATATAATATTTCAAATAAATAATATTGCTAAACTTACTTGGCGTTATATGGAGCAAAAAACATCTGATGTTTCTTAGCATTTTTCATAGGATGTGCAATATATCGTGTTCGCTCTGTCACTCTAACTTCTCCATGTACAAGTTTATCTTTTAACCGGTCTTCCCCGAATTTCAATGGACATTCAGCGATTTGAAATGGACAAAAAAATCAAATGCATCCTGAAACATTTCTTGTTGAGAAGCTTGCAAGAATCTGCAAGGTTTAATCAAAGTAGAAAAACAATAAGTAGAAAAACAATGATACATATGACGATGATACATAATATATATAAGTAAAATATAAAAGTAACTTACCCCATATATGCAGATACATGTGTAGCCTCAATTTGTTCCTGAAATATCCATTGAGAAATCTCCTCCGTAGAAATCCACAATTTACCCCCATGACTAAAATCTTTTGAAACTTGAATTGTAAGTGTATCATCCTTTTTCCAAGCAATATGCATCAACTTTATAATTGTTGAACAAGATTTAAGTTTAGATTCTTGTTCTGGGGTCAACACCAACTCATTCAACACTTCCTTTGGATGACCCTTGTTGATGGTGTTAGATGACTTTGATTGATTGTCCAAGTCTATGTTATCCCTTTTTCTTTTTTTCTTTTCTCCAGTTGTATCCTATAGCTCATTCAACATTAAGAAACCTTATTAAAAAATTAACAATTAATAAAGAGTTCATGCATCTTAAATATTTTAACTTTACCTTTTGTTACCTTCTGCAAGGAAATGAGTTTTTTTGGCCACTCAACATAAGACTTCATTGCATCAAATACAATAATAAACTCGCCTCCAGGTACTGGCAAAGGAGCTTATCCAACCTTAGCTTCAGTGACTTCAACTTTCAAGTTTCCAGATTGTAGTGGCTTGCCATGAATCATCATACTCCCAATGTCAAGAGTATTAAATACATTTCCAATAGCCACAATTGAATGACCAGGTTCTTGTGAAGCAAGTAAACATTCAGTCCAACCCTATTTAATATTAATATTGTCAACTAAAACTAATCGGTACACAAGATCAATCAAACAGCATTATAGAAGCTAGTTGCTTTTGAGTATTAAATTAAGAAATTTACTTGTGGAAAATCTATATCTTGAACATTTTCACTTTTATTTGTAATTTCATCTTCTACATGATGTGGGTCAGTGATTTTCTTTTTCACTGCAGCTAGCTCTCGCTCCAAGTGTGATATTCTAGCTTGGAGTTTTTTCTCTTTTTCTTCTTTGTTATTTTTTCCAAAGTAATCACTAATACGCACTCCTGCTCCCGCTATCCTAACACGACCCGGATGTTCTTTCTTTTCCAAAACTGTAGCTAATATATCTCGTCGTCCAGTAAGATTAACTTCACCTTGAGAGGTTTGGCATGATAGCAAGTCCTAATGTAAAACGATTAGATTGAAAAACAAACACACAAAGAAGCTAGTAATTCAAATGGTATGCTGAACTTTTGAGAATTCAAAAAATAACAAAGGTAATTTTGGTATGCTGAACTATGTTAGCCAAAAAAATGGACATACGAATGTCTGTAGGTAATTTTGGTCAAAGCCCATTTTCTTGGTCAAAGCACAAAAAATATAGCATGTCTTGTAAGTAACTCTCCTTTAGGACATTTTCTTGACCAAATTTCGTGGAATCCAGGTAGCCACAACTCATTCGTAGAATGTCATTTATAAGAGATCAAAGTACTATTCACCTAATTGAAAATAAAAGCCGAAGTTTTAATTTGTAGCTAGCTTAAACAGGACACATCATATATACTCATTGCACACATTTAATATCATATAAAAACTTTATTGGACTGAAATATAAAGTTACCATTTTATCTGATATTTTTCTAACTGAAATCATCAATATTTCCATCTCGACGTGTTCTAGCAGCTAGCCACAACTCATGTCGTGGTATGCTAATCGAGGATGCACTTAAAGGAGGCCCCTCATAATCCTCGTGTCCTTGTTGACTTTCTTTTATCTACATCAAATAAATTTATATTTTATTACCATATAAACAAACAAGTAAATAAAGAATATCACTAGCTTACCAGAATTTCTTCAAGACCAGCATATCCTAAACGAGAGGTATTAGTTAAATTGTCATTATTGCTGGCAAGAGCACACTTTTTTTCACTTTCTTCGTGTATATTCATGGGAATCATAGGTGTTAAAACATAATATATTTGAAAGATTAATTCATACAAGAGAATTGAAAATTACTACTTAATCTGAAATATACCTTGAAAATTTTACTTTGCCTCGTTTCCGTGAACTTATCCCATGACTCTTGATCATTAATAAATGTATAGAATGGAGGGGGGTCAGGTTTTATGTTACCTTTCTCATCCGTCACGTGATTGCGTGTCAATTCTGATTTAAAATGCCTGAACCTAGACCTGGCAAAATCTTACCTGATACGAAAAAACCGCCCGAACCCGAACCTAACCGTTATCCGAAAAATAAAAATAAAATAAAATCTGAAACCGATCCGACCTGATCCGATTTGACCCGAACAGAAAAATAACCCGATTTAAAAATGGACCGAATCCGCTTGAATCCGAATAGGCTCGTCTGATGCCAACCCGAAACCTGAACAACCTGAACCTGAATAAACCCGCACCCGAATCAACCCGAACCCGAATTGACCCGAACCTGAATCGACCTGAACCCGAATTGACTCAAACCCGAATAGACATAAATCTGGGACGACCTGAACCCGAAACCACCCAAACCAGATTACAATTAACTGGAGGTAAATAAAATATTTCATGTATACTAATACTACTAGTAGCACCACTTCATTAACTAAATTCTACATTTTAGACACTAAGAATCTAGGGAAATGAATCAACGATCTACAAAAGCGACAACATCATCTTCTCAACCCTCTCTACTCTATTTCCTGCATAAAAAACAAAACATGAAAAATACTTAATAGGCAGATTGAACTTGAATAATACAAGTTTTAATTATATTAAAACGTTTCTTATGTAAAGCAAATTAGTATATAAAAATGCACCGTGCAAATTTTAACCCGGAAACAATTTCAACCCGAACCCGATCAACCCGATTATTTTCGGGTTGGGTCGACCCGTTGGGTCAGGAAAAAATATTCTTTTCATCATAAGTCCAGTCCAATTAAATTAATTACATATACGTTGGGCGTCAACTGGACAATTAATGGACTCGTAAATGTTCAAGCCCAATTAATACAAGGCAATTTAGAATAAATTATACTTTGCCCAATTAATACTCATTAATTTCGTGCCCATTATATATAGAGACATAAGGAGGAGTCAATGGAGTGTTTTCGATGTGGGAAGATTAAAAAATTGATGTCCTTATATAATGATCAATCTCATTGTTTTGTTTGAGAGGTTTCGATGTGGGTAATTAATTCATCCAATATTCTACTAACATACAATCTACTAAACATACATTTAAAATTTCTTTGTGTTTAAATATGTTAAACTTTTTCCCCTAAATCTGTGCATTCGCTCTTTTCTTCAAATCATATCATATATATTCATATAGATTTAAGTTTCGGTATAACAGCCTTTTACGGTGTGATGTGGCTAAAGTCGTAGTGCCAAATCAAAGAAAACCCTAAACACTAACTAGAGTATAGCAAGTAAGTAGAGGTCGAACCCAAGGGAATTAAAATACCAAATCAATGCAGTCAAGTGAAATATCAACTAGTAACAAGTAACAAGTAACCAAGGGGGGTTTTGATTGTATGAACACACAAGTAACCAGTAACAAGCAGAGGAAGTTTGGGTGAGAATATGATGAGAAGGGGTTTCACATAGCAAGTATCCACACAACAGTCAATCAAGTTGATCATAGATTTATCTCAAGTTCTATTCAATCCTAGGGAATGTTCCTATTCCAATCTTTAATATATCAGCAGGCCAACCGGTCCTGATAATACTTACTATTCAACAATCAGGGAAACCTCTCAAGATTAGATGAAATAGCAGCAAAGGGCACAGGAATCATAAGGATGCATGCAATAACTTACAACCGTCAAGTATTAACATGCAATCAATTCTCTTTCATAAAAGCAATCAACTACCAGATCATGCAGATATGAGTGCTACAATGACAAGGAATTCCACCGTATATTCCTAGTCTAGAAATAGAAAACTATCAATCAAACTAGGTGATCAAGCTAGCAAAACTAATAGAAATCAATAGATGAAGAACAAGAGAATTAATACAAACCCATAGGAAAAGAACAAGAGTTTAAAAATCTCACAACTTAATAACTGAAGGTTTCAACCGCTAGGTAAAACAATAGAGATTAGTTTCTGCTCATGGTTGCAGAACTAAATTGTCTGATGGAAAAGATGATAGAAAAGATGATGCGAACTAGGGTTCTTAAATAGAGACTAACCCTAAAAATATATGGTAAAAGATAAATATCCTAAAACTAAATAAGGAAAAAGGAAAAGAAAAGAAATAAAACAAAAGGAAAACGAAACAAAGTCTCGGAAGTAAGCGGTATGACGGCTAAGATCAAGCAGCTTGCTTCCATAAATGGCCAGCAGCTAGCTTGATTTAATTAAGCCCAATCCATCGGCCCATCACTTCAGCCCAACAAGTGCAATACCCGCGATCGCCACCATATCACCCGCGATCGCGGTCGCTAATTTCTTCTCGAATGGCTTCTGTTGAATGATGGCGATCGCGGTTGGCGTCGCAGAAGCATCTTCATTCTTCAAGTCTTCAATCTTCTTCGGTTCTGATCTTCATTTCTTCACTTCTTAATAAATATCTCAGAACATAATAATGACTCGAAACACATATGATAATAATCCTAAACTAATGTAATAATCCCTAGTTACGCTATACAGAGTGCAGCGTATCACGGTGTAACAAGTATTTACCTCAATCGTATTCGGGTTTGTTAAGGTTGATATTCAACTTTTGCATATGTCAGAAAATAAACTTGAATATCAAATAGTTTGCATATGTCATAAAAACTTGAATAACAACTAAATAAACATGAACAAATAATCGTAATAGACAGAACAGAGGCACAAGCAATGAATATCAACTAAATAAACATGGAAAAATAATCATAAAAGATTGAACAGAGGCACAACCATATGAGAATGCGATTCGTGCATATACAATATAGGTAAATAAAGTTGAATATCAACCTTAACAAACCTGAATACGATTGAGGTAAATACTCGTTACACCGTTACACCAAAGTACTCATTACGCCGAAACTCACCTCTATTCATATATATATATACACACATATATATATATATATATAGGGTCAAGATCTGGTGAGAACGAATTTTAGGAGAGAACAGGTGAGAACGAATCTGGACCGTTGATCAGGAAAAAAAAATATTAAACGACAGAAAAAAGAAATCTTCTCACGCTGCCTTCCCCGACCTTTCTCCTCTTTCCTAGCTTGCATCAATGGTGAAGCGGTAAGCTCGAGATCTCGTCGACCTTGCAACTCCGGCACAAAGCGGCGATGACGAGGTCGCTGATAGTAGTTGCAAGGATCGTTTCTGTTCGATATTTCTGAAGATTTACGAATTTTGGTTTTAACCTAGGTTGAATTTGGGGAAACCATCTCTAAATTCTGAGTCTCAATCTGCGTTGCCTTCGGTTTCTATGCCGGGCACGAGCCGCTTGCACAAACCCAAGGTTTTTGCTCTAAGACTGTCTTCGGGAACCCTATTTCTCTTCACTTCTATCTTCTTCTTCTTCGGGGCTGCGATTCGAAGTAACAGGAGGGAAAACCGGATGGAAATCCGGCGAAGATGGCTTCAGTTAGTGAAGGAGGCGACAATTCTCCAGTCTCGGAAGCGGAGGGTGGGACGAGCATCGAATCGATGACAGTGAAGGAGAAGAGCGGGAAGTTATGTTCACGATGTCGACAGAGATGCTCGGAAGGATTAATGTAGAGACGACCACAATGTTGTGACGGTGATACAAGCAGCAAATGAATGAATCATTCATCATCTGATAAGCAGACGACACCAACCCCAACTGTTAGCTACTCTCTCCCACTCTACTTTGGTTTAATTTCAGAATACTGCTTTGCTAATTTAGTCTGTTAGTGGTAGAAACTAGAAAGTATGTTAATTTTAGGCTAGTGGATGATTTGAGTCATATGCTATACAGCGTATTGGTAGCTCAGGTTGTTCATTTCTTCAACTAAAGGTCTTTATACAGTGTGCTAGTTCTGTTTTGATTGTACGTAGATGACAGAATTTAGCATGAAGACATAGCAGCTTGGTGTGTCTGAGGCTCTGAGGGAGTAACACTGGAATTTTTCTTATACCATCTCCATTTTTGTACATACTTCAACCGTTCAGTTTCGTCTCATATATATTCTCTATCACATAACATTTTGATCACTACATATGTTATATCATATGTATAGCCAATTCCAAACCAGAAGATCCATTGGCGATCCATGGAAGGTCTTCAGAACAGGAATATAAAAAGCATGTGATCAATCTCTCATTCACAATGTAATTCAGTATATTTACATTAACCCCTTCCACATAGGAGTTGTTCGGTTTAATCCCAAAAGTCCATCATCATGCCTCATAGAAGTGAGTATTATCCATAATTCTCTTCTTCTTTTGTGGTAGAATATATCCATAAATAAGTTGCATTTTTTACAATGGATTTTCTATTAAAAAAATTGTTGGGTTTGTTTCAACTGTGTCCTATGAAATCCTTCAAATCTTGACTCCAGTGGCATCAGTTAGCATTCTTTAAAACTAAAACAGTCTCTGTTTCTGCTGTCTTTAATCTTCTGCAAATGGCATAACATGGTTTCTGATGGCGGTTATTTCATTGACGTGCAGGCGTTGAAACCGTTCCTCGAAAGCTTGCTGTTAAGAGGTCTGGAAAAGTTTCCTAGGTTTGCAAAAGAATATGTACCAGACTCCTCCACCCCTTCTACCAATTGATCAAGTCTTCATAAACAAAAAATGTAGTGAATGATGACAATCTGTAAGAAAAGCATCTGTAACTGCAAATTTTGCTGTACTAAACCTGGGTTTAATATCTAATCGACCGTGTTGAAGATGAATATATGTTGAACTGTACTGGAAATTAGAAACTTGATAATCAGTGCATCAATGATCAGTCTTGTTTCTTCGGTCTCTCTCACTAGTGGAAATCCTCTAAAACGTCTGTGCTCTGACAGGATGCTATTAAAATAGCTCTCTTGCTTGGGGCCTTTGATCGTGAAAGAAGGTAATGTTGTACTTGAACCTTTTTATGTTTTATATTTTCCCCTCTTCCCCTAGCAAGAATCAGCATCCTTATTTGTATCGATCTCTTTTTTTAGAGTATAATTTACCCTGCATTTTTTGTATTCTTTGATGATTCAGCCTTCCTGGGTTCCCTATTTTCAAATATTGTAGTGTATATCAACAATAGTGAACAGAGAAATAACAAGTTTTGGTAGGAAGTTGTGTGGAATACAGGTTAATAGTTCAGGCTGAGTACGAAGATAGTTTAGCAATAGCATATGTAGTAAATGAACAGAGACATAGATTGATATGTACTCTTTCTTTCAGTTTGACTTTCCTGCACAAATAACTAGCTTCCATGTTTAAATGTCTGTCAAGTCTCACCTGATAAATGTGTTTCTATCTTCATATCTACACTGGTTTTAATTTAATAGCAATGAAGTTGTAGATTTGTATTTGTACCATGAAATTCACAAAACTGACTATGCAATTCACAAAAATTGAGTATGCAATTAAAAAATAACTAAGTACGCAATTCACAATAACTGAGTATGCAATTAACAAATAACTGAGTATGCAATTCACAAATAACTAAGTAGGCAATTTACAAAAACTGTGTATGCAATTGACAAAAAACTGAGTATTTGAAATTCACAAATACCTTGCTTTTAGAGAAACACAAGTTTGAGACTTACATTTAATTTTAAAAAATACACATACAAATATACAATACATTACGAAATGCATATATTATGTGTTATGAGATGCATTTTATTTGTTATTGTTGGACAATTTTGTTAGTTACGTGCCTCGAAAAAAGCACGCACTAGTGGAAAAAACACCTGTTGAGGCGGTCAAAAACCCCCCTGTTGAGGCGGTCAGGGGTCGCTGCAACAGGGGGGGCCTCAACAGAGGGGTCTGTTGAGGCGGTCGGGAGGGTGACCGCCTCAACAGATGCAACGTTTTCTACCTCTGTTGAGGCGGGCAGAAGGGCGACCGCCTCAACAGAGGGGGTCTGTTGAGGCGGGCAGAAGGGCGACCGCCTCAACAGAGGGGGTCTGTTGAGGCGGTCAAAATGGTGCCCGCCTCAACAAGTAGGCAAAAAATTTATCTGTAGAGGCGTATTGATTCCGCCCGCCTCAAAAACACATGAGCCAACTAAAAAAAAAAGTAGCATCGATATATCTAGCAACTATATCAGAACAACACCGATTCCAGCAAGAACAAGTGTGTAAGAAATACAAAAACAAGAACAGTAATATCAGAATACAAAAACAAGAACACTATATAAGAACAACACCAGATCCAACAACTTCGAAATTGTAGCATCGATCAAAATATTGAGCAACAATTGTAAAATTTCTTACACAGTCCAGCAACTTCGAACAACACCCACAAACCGATCTCTGTATAAAAACTAACCCAAACAATTGCAAAAACTAACCCAAACAATTGCAAAAACTAACCCAAACAAAAACAATCTTCAACAAACTAATCCAGATCTGATGGAGATGGAGACGGCGAAGTCGAACTCGAACTCGAGCCGAGAGAGATGGAGACAGTGAAGCCGAAGACAAGAGCGATGGGACGGTGAAGCCGAGAAGATGAACACCCGATCTGATGGAGATGGAGGCGGCGAAGTTGAAGCTCTAGCCAAGAGAGATGGAGACGCTGCAAATCTGGGTTCCAGAGAAGATGAACACCAAATCTGATGGAGATGGAGATGGAGATGGAGACGGAGAAGTCGAAGCTTCAGCCGAAGACAAGAGTGATGGGTGAATGAGATCTGATGAGGGAAAGAAGCAAAGAGTTTGATGGGTGAATGAAGAGTTTGATGGGAAGGGATGATAATAATGGAGATCGTTTTTTATCTGAGGGAGAATAAAGAAGCACAAAGAATTTCAAACCGTTAGATTAAATTTTTTACACCTAATCAACGTTGGAAAATGGTGATCCGTGGACATGTGTAGGATAATTAGAGGCGGGCAGTCATGCGCCCGCCTCAACAAATGCTTAAAAAAAATTAGAGGCGGGCAGTAAGGCGCCCGCCTCTAATTTTTTTTAAGCATTTGTTGAGGGGGGCGCATGACTGCCCGCCTCTAATTTTTGTGTTATTTTGAGGCGGGCGACTTACTGCCCGCCTCTAATCTCTTCGTCGCAGCATTTGAGGCGGGCGCCTTACTGCCCGCCTCTAATTTTTGGGCTCTGTTGAGGCGGGCGCCTTACTGACCGCCTCAACAAGTCAAAAACACAAATATTATTTGAGGCGAACGGATATTTGCCCGCCTCTAAAGTACCTGTTGCAGCGAACTAAACGACTGACCGCCTCAACAGATAGTAGAATAAGACTTTTTGCGTCGGTTTTTAAGGTGACCGCCTCAACAGGGGGGCTGCAACAGGTGTTTTTTCTACTAGTGACGTGACATGGCTACGAAAAGCACGTGGTGTTGCTCGTAATCGCACGTGGTGTGCCCTATAAAAGCATGTGGCGTGACCCGAAGAAGCACATGTGTGCCTCCGAAAAAGAACTTGTCGTGCCTTAGGACACACGACGAGGCTCCTAAAATCACATGATGTGGCTCGGAGAAGCCCGTAGTGTGGCTAAGAAAAGCACATGTCTTGACTTGAAGAAGCACATGACTTGACTTGGAGAAGCGCATGACATGACTCGGAAGATGCACATGACATGGCTCCGAAAAGAACATAGTGTGTCTAGGAAGAAGTACATGACGTGCCTCGAAAAAGCACGTGACGTGGCTCCGAAAAACTCGTATTGTGCTAAGAAAAGTACGTTTCTTAACTTGGAGAAACACATAATGTGACTAGGGAGATGCACATGACGTGTCTAGGAAAAGCACGTGACATGCCCAAGAAATAACTAAGCATGTAATTCACAGAAACTGAGTATGCAATTTACAAAAACTGAGTATGCAATTCACAAATAACTGAGTGTATGCAGTTCACAAAAACTGAGTATGCAATTGACAAAAACTGAGTATGCAATTGACAAAAACTTAGTATGTAATTCACATGACGTGGCTATGAAAAGCACAACATACCCTAGAAATAACTGAATATGCAATTCACAAATATGGAGTATGCAATTTACAAATAGTCGAGTATGCAATTCACAAAAACTGAATATGCAGTTCACAAATATTGAGTATGCAATTTACAAATAACTGAGTATGCAATTCACAAATAACCGAGTATACAATTCAAAAAACACTTAGTATGCAATTCACAAATAAACTAGTACATAATAAGTATGCAATATAGAAACTACATCGTATGCAAACCATAAAAAATTCAGAAAATCACTTAATATGCAATCCAAAAAAAACTTAATATGCAAACCACAAATCAATAAGTATGCAAACAAGAAATTACTTGTATGTAATTCAGAAATCACTTAGTATGCATTTCACAAAACAAGTAGTATGTAATTTAAGAAACACTTGATATGCAATTCACAAATCAAGTAGTATGCAATTAAAAAAAACACTTGGCATGCAATTCACAAATAATTAAGTATGCAATTCACGTACGGTGCTCTAGAGTAGCACATATGGAGCTTAAATAAAATCCCTTAAGGTGCTTCGCAAGAAGCACATATGGAGCTTATAGAAAAACACGTAAGACTTTTCGAAAGAAGCACGTAGGGTGCTTCTATAGTAGCACGTATGGAGCTTCAAAAAAGCATGTATGCAATTCACAAATCAAATAGTATACAATTCACAAATCAAGTAGTATGCAATTCACAATTCAAATAGTATGCAATTCAAAAAACACTTGGTAAACAATTCACAAATAAACTAATATGCAATCCATATAAACCTCATATGCAAACCACAAAATAAAATAAAAAATCATTTAATATGCAATCCAAAAACACTTCATATGCAAACCACAAATCACTCATATGCAATTCAGAAATCACTTAATACACAATTCAGAAATCACTATGCAATTTAGGAAACACTTGATTGCCAACAAGCACTTGATTGCCAACATCAACAAACAATTACTAAGAAAAAGCTATCACTAGTGATACCAAATACACTCGTTCTATCTCAAGATCAATTACAACTTTTTCTAATACATGTCTATACTGGGATTTAAATGCACTCAAAAGGAAAAAGGGGATATAAACGCAGTTAAAGACACCATGATGCACCTGTTTACTTCTTTGCAGTAACAACTAACAAGGAGAAGGAGGAGGAAAAGGAAACATTCCAGCAAAAATGTTTTAATTTCCTATCTGGTGCCGCTGTAATTGAAAATTAAGGTACACAATCTCTCATCATAAATTTAATGTTGCTCCTTGAAGCTACATATGAATCTTATTTAGTCTAATGACATCAAACAGTTTACAGAATTACTCAACTACATACATATATATCTTTTCTCTTTTGTTATCCATATAAAAATCAAAATTTTCAAGTAAATGTTCTACCACATTGACCCCTGCAGAATGTATCCAGCAAACTTGAACCTGGTATAAGTAAGAGAGCAACAAAATCAGTAGCTAGTAAAGAACATGAAGATTAATTTTAGTAAAATTAAGAAGCTATAGTTGCTGCCTGGATTGTGATGTGTGCAAGATATCTTTTGACTCCCTCAAGCTTGACATCGACTAGTTTCGAGAGAAGCAAGTGAGCGGGATCGAAAGAAGTATGTGACGTGACGTGCTACAGGATTAGCACAAGCCATGATTCGAGAATAGCACGCGAAGACTTTGCAACATCATTTGCTCTCTTCTTCTTTGCTTTGGCCTTCTCAAGCTGCATCACTCGTTTCTGAAGCAGGTCTGACGGATATTGTTGCTCGATATTGTGCTCCTCCACACGCTTGATCACAACTTTCAGACAAGTCAACTCTCGTTCGGTGACCTCAACCTGAAAAGCTTGCAATGTAGTAAATCAAACTGAGTTGCTTTATTGAAATGGATGATACTTTACTAAAGTGTTTGCTTTACTGAAATGCTTGCAAGCAATATCAAAGATCATTCTGACTAATCACTAATATGAACAATATTAATTTCGAAAGTTCTTTGTAGCATTAAGTGAGAGACTGATACATGAGGAGGCATGAGGAGTGCATCAAATCACCACTGGTGTCATATCTTCAAGTTGATGAATTTAATCTTCAAGTAGAAATAAATATACCGACCTTACAATCACAATTATAGAACTACAAGAGCTAATTAAATCATCAACTTAACATCATTGAAACCTGTCATCTCAAAGATAATTCAAAAACAGTATCAATTCATACAAAATTCGAAGTTTCAACTATAAATCAAAACTCAAAAGCAGCAAGAACAAGCAAGTGAGTCAATAATCGAGCACCAAGTTCCAATTTTTTATTAAATCTACAATGCATACAGAACCCAAATCCATAAATTCAGATTTACAAAAATCCCCCAATTTCAAGCCATGAGTGGACATCAGAACTAATATACTCATCAATCCGAACACAAAAAATATCAGATTGGGGAGGTTGGGGTTTGAATTGAGCATAAAACTTACATTGATTCGCTGATGGCCTCCAATGGTCAGCTCCGTTCAGGGCGAGAAGTGACGTAATGGAGGGTCGCCAGCAATCGTAGCACGACTTGCCCGATTTCAATCCGACGCTTCGTCGCCACCTTGGTTGCCTCTCTTACCTATAGACGTTAGCACTCGAACAAGGAAGAGGAGGAGAGTAGGAGAAGATGCTAGGAAGAAAGGGTGGATGTCCCTGCTCAAACCAGGAAGAGGCGTGTGGGCCGTTCAAATCAATATAAATTAACGGACGAGATTGGTTCTCACGGGAACGGGAGTTCTCTCCTAAGGATTGGTTCTCACCTGAACCACTTCCTATATATATATACCCCTCCAACTAAGATTTTATTCTATTGACAAATTACATTATTAGTTTACAAGTTAGTTTTAAATGTATTTAAATAAGTAATGCTACACTTTATTATAACACCGACAAATTACATAATTATTTTAAATAATATTTTGTGTCTTGCGATATAAAATGGTCTTTTGTATGTTCAGTGAATATAAATTATTAGATTGACTGCGTGTTTTTTTTTTAAATTAGCGTGTGAAGGTCAAGCATATATACAAATCGTTAAAATGTACCCTGACTAGCTTTGACAATGCAAACGCCATTTTTCTTGTTTTGTATATCATTAAATATAATGAAACTTCTAAGATTACAAGATTATACGATTTTAAGTTAAAATTATAAGATTGTTAGATTATAAGATATAAGTTATAAGATTATAAGATATAAGATATAAGTATATGATTATAAGATTAAGATTTTTTATGATAGATTAAAAGATTAAAATGGGATATATTATAGGAGTATTTATGTTCCGTGAGTATTATACATAAGGGCCTAAAGAGGACACATAACATTGACATATAACTCATGTATTATAAGCATGGAGAGAATACATGACATTATGTTTTTCTGAAACAACATTTGGTTTTCGGGTTGAAACTCGTCACATGACCGTTATTTCATTTTAATTTTGTTACCGAAAAAAACATTTGGTTTTCGAGGTGTTTCAGGCTTTTGTTTGCAAATTTTTGTTTATTTGAATTTCAATTTGACCCGATAACCTGACTTGAAACTGGTCACGTGCCAAAATCCAATTCAACCCGAATTGGAAAAATCGAAATCAATCAAAATTCGATTGAACTAAAATCTGTCTCGGCGTCTGAACCCTATTGGCCCGAATTTCAATTAGCCTGAAATCCGATTTAACCCGAAACCCGATTTAACCCGAAACGGAAAAATCGGGCTCAACCGAAAACCGAAGGGACCGAAACCCGATTAGACCAAAATCTGAAAAAATCCAACCAATTTGACCCGATAACCCGACTAACTTATAATCCGGTCTGATCTGACCCGACCCGAACTGACTTGATGTTCTATCATACACGTACATGCCCGAATCCGAAATGACCCGAACCTGAAATAACCCGCCCGAAACCCGCCTGATCCGCCGATTGCCACCACTACCTGAACCGTTCACCGGCTGTGGTAATAAGCCACTTTAACTTGTGTTCAGGAATATCAAATACACCCTATAAGTAGAAGTTAAATTTGTCAAACATCCCTAGCAAACTAATCATGTAAAAAAGTTCATTGTATCCTTACCGAAACATCTTTCCATATCGCTTCTTTAATATGCATAGGAACTTTATCCCATCTTGGAAAATTAATATTGACACGAGAACGTGTAGCTTTACCAATGTAGCTCATAAAGTTTGCTCGAGTTACCCCAATTGGTTGTCCTTTCGTATTCCATTCCACCTTGAATTTTTTCTTGTCACCTCTCATTTTATTACACTTTGCTAATAGACCGCGCTCTCGCTTAATTTTCTCCTTTATTTCAGAACTTCCATCTGACCTCGTGTCTTCTTCTCTGCTAGAGGAGCCCATCAATCTGCAAAAAATTACAACGGTATCATTTCACGTCTACTCAACCATTATTTGACTAATAAACTTAACACAATATTTCATATCCACTTCGATTGGACATGATATAAAATAACATTCTCAACAATTATTTTCGTAGTTGTTCCATTCTTGTGTATGCATTTTAAGGTATATATGCATCTTTGTTGGTTTATATGTGTATTAAATTTCATCCATTTTTTTTTTTGAAGACTGATAGTTAAGGTTCTTCTTTAATGTAGTAATTATCACTTCAATGAGTTTGCAATATATTCTATGCCCCTAAAATAGGAAACAGAAGAAGGCTTTTCAGAGCAGCGAGGTTAATTTGATTAAGAAAATTCATTACTTGAATGAAGAAGACTTGTCTGCAACTTATTTTTTCTCAATGTGCTCTTATAATATTATTATGTTCTCTGATTAGTACGGTCATAAAAAAAATTGGGGATTCTCACGCTGAAATTCAAAACAAAGCTGAAAAACTTGTTTTTATCACTCTCTGGAATAGATAGATGTTAGCAGCAGCCAGGATTATTTAAGTCTAAGGTTATTGCAGCAGCCAAATAAACACAGCAGCAGCAGCCAAATAAACACAGCAGCAGCAGCCAAATAAACACAGCAGCAAATTAAACACAGCAGCAGCAGATAACCTTAGACTACTTGATAGAACTATGTTAGCCAAAATTAAAATGAGGCCTACTAATGAAGAGATAATTACAAGACATGCCATTTTTTTGGACATGAGGCCTACTACTTGATAGAACTATGTTAGCCAAAATTAAAATGGCAGCAAATTTAATTTTGGTATGCTGAATTAGTAGTTGTTAATGCCCTGGACATGAGGCTGCTGAATTAGTAGTTGTTAATGTCCTGGACATGAGGCCTACTACTTGATAGAATTAAACACAGCAGCAGCAAATAAACACCCAGCAGTGAGGCCTACTAGCAGATGAGAAAAGGAATCCACCCAGCAGCAAATAAACACAGCAGCAGCCAAATAAATCATGAGGCCTACTACTTGATAGAATTATAATAAATATGAGAGCAGTTCTTTCTATAAAAATCAGATATATGTGAATAATCTAAGCTGGAATCCACCCCTCACCTGTTCCAGGGGATGAGAAAAGGATTTAACTGAAATTCAGGAAACTACTGCTAATGGACTTATCAATGAATACAGGAAACCTGGAATAACTGAATACAGGAAACTAAACTAGTGCTAACCACAAAACCTAGAAAATTCAGGAGAAGCCAGTGAAGCAAACCTGGAAGTTCCATGGGTTTTATCAATGAGTTTCAAGAGAAGCCAGTGCAGAAGCATAGAACCCCCAAATTAAACTAAAAAATTCTTTCAAACAACCCCAAAATTAAACTCAAATAATCGAATTAGTGCTAACCACAAAACCTAATTTGAAGTAAAGTGAAGCAAACCTGGAAGATCGAGACGAAGGAAGCTTGAGTCTTTGAGAGATTTGAGTATGCCTCAGAGAAGGAGACAGACTAACCTCTTGTCTTTGATCGTAGGGCAGTCGGTGGAAGAATAGAGCAGATGGAGACAGTACGTAGTTGGGGCCTTCGAACAAAGCAACGCGGCCAGAAAAGCTTGGCAAGGTTCGAAAGAGGCGAAGTGCGGCGGTGGGAATTTCTGAAGGGGGAAGTATGCATGCATCTGCAGAAGGATAGGGCAAGGTATCGATCGAGTCTAGGTCATTTTCACTACAGTTATGAATGTATATTTTTACTACGGTTCTCACGAGGCGTTTTAACTACAATTCTCGCGAGGCGTTTTTACTACGGTTGTATATTACCCGTACTAAAATAGCTTAACCGTATTATTTTGGTATGAGTTTTATGACCGTTCAGATATAACCGTAGTAAAATGAATAATTTAACTGAAATATTTTACAACCGTAGTTTAAGTGTTACTATTTTACTACGGTTTTTAAACATTGTAGTAAATTATCTCCTAATTTACTACGGTTTGCAAAACACCCGTAGTAATTTAAACACGCAGACAAAATTACTACGGTTTTAACACGGAACCGTAGTAAAAACGTATATCCTAAAATTGACATTTTGTACTAGTTATGGCCGCTCAAATTATGAACATTAGCATGTTATTTGTGAACATAAACGCTTCGCACTAGAACCTCCCTCATAGTTTATAAACCTTAAAGAAAAGAGGATAAAAGTTATACTCCCTCCGTCCCCAAATGTTCTTCCCATCTCTTTTAGGCACGTATGCCGATGTGCGTTTTGTATCGTTAATATCTCTAAATATACGTTAATAAAAATTATAAAATTTTGATATTCTTAAAGTTCACGATGAGACGAATCAAACAAGACCCCACATCACTATATATGTTTTTATATATTGTAAGATATCTAACAAATTCGATTAATACGTGAATAGTGTCAACATTTGAAATGGGAAGAATTTTTGGGGACGGAGGAGTATATATTTTTTTTGGAGAAAGATGAATCTAATTGTGACCGTTAAATTTAACTTTAACTATAAGCAGAGTTTGATTTTTTAACTCCATCGCTCGTCATTCCACATTGTAATTTCAAAAATAATCTTTTTTGTAGTGTATATACCTAGCACGTGGCACGCATTTCTCATCAAGAAAAAAATTTAAATAAAACTTCCAATTTAGATACACTGTAAATTTAAATTGTTTCAATAAGTAGCGACAAGAACAAGAATCAACCTAATATAATCTCGTCAAAGCAGGGTCAGGGGATAGATGTGGACAACCCGTTCCTTGAGTCTATCAGGAGGAAGTGAACCAACACGCCCAAGACAAAGTTTCAAAACAAATATAAACAACAAACAACACACAACAAAACGAATTAAACTTCAAAGACTCAATACGAAACATAAAGAAAAAATGGGATCTAAAACACCGACAATACTCCCTTAGTTGAGCTCATTAGAAGGCAATCTCTCCAACCTTGATTTAAATATGTTTTGACCTTAATCATATGATTATCCTGTTGAAGTATAGCAATATACATGGCTTCTAACAATAGGAATAGAAACAACTTTTGAACAGAAAGGGACTAAACAGGAACTGTTGGAGCCGGTTCTCGACGGGCTCGCGAAGCCCAAAAGGAATCGGGTTAGGCCCATCGGACGCGAGCCGGATCGGTCCATACAGTCAGCCCAGAAGGACGAAAGCGGCCCATAAGCAGACGAAGCCCAGAAGGAGGATCCGACGAGATTAAGTATCAAGGGGCAAATTAGTAATTGACTCGCGTGGGCCCCTGACAAGAGTATAAGAACGCAACTCAATGGATAGAGGAGGGGATCACGACTAAAAGAAAAAACGCTTCGTCTCCCTCTCCCGAGTAAGGAAAACACAAGAGTAAACCAAAACCTCAATCTTCCAAAATCTCCTTCTCCTTGAGGTATTAAGAAGAACATCACTTAATTTGTAACTCCCGGAGTTGCTGTTAAGCTTTTAATGCTGCGATGGGTGTTTTCTAGGGTTGTTCGGTTTGTTGGTAACGAAGAACTTGAAACGTTTTAAGTAGCATTTTAAGTTCCCTTCATCATTATTTTTACAACTTTCTATCTACTCTAGCTCATGCGGCAAATAGTGTAGCTCTTGGTTGCATTTTTACACGTTTGCTAATTTGAACGCCGGAGAGTCAAATCCGGAGATACCTTCTCCTAGTTTGGTTGCGTTGGAATAATAGGTGTCAAGAACTAGGTTGAACGACGGGGAGAAGACGAAGTGAAGTGCTGTATACAAGTTAGCTGGCCAGACTCGCGAAGTGTTGAGTCGCGAGCTGCGTTTTCTGAGTTCCAACACTGGCGCCGACCGTGGGGAACTTCCTCGCACAAGTAAGGCTCACTACAGATATTCATGTATTTCTAATACTTAACCGCCTAAGGATGAATGCTGGGGGCGAGGGAAGCGGCAACACCCCTCTTCAGACGAGGACACAACAAGAGATAAATGGCTCACGAGCACCTCTTACACGCGTGCTGGAGGAAGAGATTGTTCTGGTAGGGCCCGCACTAGTCCAGTATCACGAGTTCCTTCGGACGTTGGGACAGAGCACGGACAGGGACCGGCACCAGGAGCAACCGAGGGTTGAGGCCCGCGAGCAGGAGCAGGATCAGGGCGAACGAGAACAACCAGTCGCTGAAGAGAGTGCTGAGCACGTACCCGACGACAGAGTCTCAGTGTCACGAAGGACCAGGGTCGAGGGACGCGAGAGGGCTTGTCACCCTGGTAGGTTTGACTTGAACCAAGCCCCCGCGAGCTATGTAGAGAACCAGTCTTACAGGGGAAGAACCGAAACAAGGGGACATGGGGTTCGTGCCGAGCAAGGACCTTCTCGCTGCCAGTATGAGGGGGAACCTTATTACAACCAGGCAAACTGTCCACGGCAAGCTCACGAGGCCTATCCGCCCATTAACCCGTCAGCCTTGTTCGGCCCGACTGCCTTTGCAGACCACATAGTCAAGTCAGTCCCTCTACCTAATTTCAGATTCCCTATTATCAAAGAGTACAATGGCGAAGAAGATCCTAGCGAACACCTAGCACGCTACAAGTATGCTATGCTCGCAAGGTGTCCTGACGAAGCCACGATGCGCAAAGGTTTCCCAGGCACTCTCGCGGGTCCCGCCATGACCTGGATGCTTAACCAACCGTCAGGGAGCATCCATTTTTTCGCTGACCTAGAGAGGAGTTTCTTGTTGCACTTTGGATCCTCAAGGAAAAGAAAAGTGACTATGCAGGAAGTAGTGGGTGTCAAGCAGGGACTAAACGAATCGCTAGAGAGTTATGTCAGAAGGTTCTCGGAAAAGATCTTAGAAGCCGAGGATTTTCATGATAAAACTGCCCGCGTCGCGTTCCTAGATGGTCTCACGGATGGAAGCTCCTTCAAGCAATACCTATACCGCAAGAAAGATTTGGACTACCAGGGCATGCTCGAAAGAGCGTATACAGAGATTAACGTGGAAGCACACTCAAGTGCCGCATTGAAAGGAAACAATCAGAATAAGCCTGCTCAGGGCCAAAAGAGGGACAACCAGAACTGGGGTAGCAAGCGCCATCAGGGAAGTCAGGGAAAGGAGCAGATTGACACGCGAGTTCCCGGTTTGCAAATTCAAGACCAAAATCAGGGTCAAAAGCAGTTCAGAGGCAAGAACCGTGATCAGAATCAGTTTCACTCGCAAAATTTTGTAGCCGAGCATGATAGCAGTCGCGAAGCTGAAAGGAGAGGGGATCGAGGTCATGGTCGCCACGAGCCGACCACATGGTGTGAGTACCACAGAGTGGATACTCACCCTACAGAGGAATGTAGGTCGCGTCCTCACCACCCGAGAGAGCAGAAAGTCCTAACTGCGCAGAGAGGAAATGGTGATGGAGGTCGCGGCGGTACAAAAAGAGGTGGAGGAGGTAGAACACAGAACGAGATAAGGCAGCGAACCCCCGCGAGAGGTAACCAGAATCAAGGTCCCAATCGCCACCCACACCAGAACTTCCCTCACTTAGATGGCCATATAGGCACGATTGCAGGCCGCCATGAACCCATTCCCTTAGGCAAACGAGAGCAGAGGCTCATTAACAACGCGCCCAAGCCTCAGGGAAAGCCAGTCTATAGCATCGCGAGATCGCAGTCTGAGCCTTACACGCTTGTTTTCAGCGACCGGGAGGTAGATACCTGGGCTGTCGAAGCCGCTGACCCACTAGTCATTCATGCTCAGATTGGAACCAAACTTGTGAAAAGGATTCTCATGGACACAGGGAGCTCGGCCGATATACTATACTGGGACGCGTTCGAAAAAATGGGGATTGACCAGTCTACACTCAGGCCTACTAAAACCACACTGGTGGGTTTCGCGGGTGACAGAGTGAGGGCCCTGGGCGTCATCACCCTAGATCTCATACTGGGTGGGGAGACCGGATCAAGAAGGTCAGAAAAAATAGATTTCGTAGTAATACCAATAACTTCCTCCTACAATGCGATACTGGGACGCGAGACTCTGTGTAAGTTTGAAGCAGTTGTGTCGATCTGTCATTTTTGTCTCAAGTTCCCAACGCTGACCGGAACAGGGGTCGCGAGAGGAAATCGAGAGGAAAGCCGTATCTGCTACGTATCATCCGAAAAGGGCAACACCAAGGCTCTGCTCGCTAACCAGTTGTTTGTTCCAGGGTTGCCTCACGTAATTGAAGAGGCCGAGTTGGAGGTACGTGCCTCTCCGAGGCTGCGAGATACTGGAGAAGAAGAAGGGCACAAACCACATTTTGATGGGTTTGAGAAACAGACAATCACCCCGTTCCCTAACATAGAGGAGAAGCTCTATGTAGGGGGGAAACTGGATCAAAAAGTTGTGCAAGAAATTGAGACCTTGCTCGCCCGCTCCCGAGATGTTTTCGCGTGGACACCAAGGGATTTGAAAGGGATTCCCGCGAGTGTCATGACCCACTCCCTGAACATTAGTTCAGAGGTCAAGCCGCGTAGGCAGAAGAAGCGAAAGCAGGCAGGACCAAAGAACGCGGCTGCTGCTGTGGAACTCGCGAAATTGATAAAAGCGGGGTTTGTTAAGCCCGTACAATACCCGACGTGGCTGTCAAACGTAGTAATGGTAGAGAAAAATCCCAAGGGAACAGGAAAGTGGCGCATGTGCGTAGATTTCACTGGTCTCAACAAGGCATGTCCCAAAGACATCTACCCATTACCTTCCATCGACCAGTTGGTAGATTCCACCGCGGGTCATGAAGCCCTGAGTTTCTTAGACGCGTACTCTGGGTATAATCAAGTCATGATGAATCCAGCCGACTCGGGGCACACGACTTTTATCACAGACAAGGGAACCTTCTGCTATAAAGTAATGTCGTTCGGCTTGAAAAACGCGGGAGCAACATTCCAGAGGCTGGTGGACATGATCTTTAGCGAACAAAGGGGTGACACCGTGGAGGCCTATGTTGATGACATAGTAGTTAAGAGCAAGAAGCAGGCAGATCACGCCCGCGACCTGTCAGAAGTTTTTGAAACTCTAGGAAAGCTTGGGGGGCTGGATGTTGGAGCCGGTTCTCGACGGGCTCGCGAAGCCCAAAAGGAATCGGGTTAGGCCCATCGGACGCGAGCCGGATCGGTCCATACAGTCAGCCCAGAAGGACGAAAGCGGCCCATAAGCAGACGAAGCCCAGAAGGAGGATCTGACGAGATTAAGTATCAAGGGGCAAATTAGTAATTGACTCGCGTGGGCCCCTGACAAGAGTATAAGAACGCAACTCAATGGATAGAGGAGGGGATCACGACTAAAAGAAAAAACGCTTCGTCTCCCTCTCCCGAGTAAGGAAAACACAAGAGTAAACCAAAACCTCAATCTTCCAAAATCTCCTTCTCCTTGAGGTATTAAGAAGAACATCACTTAGTTTGTAACTCCCGGAGTTGTTGTTAAGCTTTTAATGCTGCGATGGGTGTTTTCTAGGGTTGTTCGGTTTGTTGGTAACGAAGAACTTGAAACGTTTTAAGTAGCATTTTAAGTTCCCTTCATCATTATTTTTACAACTTTCTATCTACTCTAGCTCATGCGGCAAATAGTGTAGTTCTTGGTTGCATTTTTACACGTTTGCTAATTTGAACGCCGGAGAGTCAAATCCAGAGATACCTTCTCCTAGTTTGGTTGCGTTGGAATAATAGGTGTCAAGAACTAGGTTGAACGACGGGGAGAAGACGAAGTGAAGTGTTGTATACAAGTTGGCTGGCCAGACTCGCGAAGTGTTGAGTCGCGAGCTGCGTTTTCTGAGTTCCAACAGGAACATCAAGAGATGGATTCCCGTAATATAATGTAATTTTGATTTTGAATTATGGGTTTTTCTAAGGGCCTAGGTTAAGATTGCTTTTAAGAAAGACTGTTTTTCTGATTTTGAATTATAAACTCATCACAACAATAAAATACAATAAAAATTGAATATATCATTTAACTCTTTAGATTAAAAATATCTTAACCTTAGAAATTTTGTTGAATCATTTAGATAGATATATTCAACTAGTTTGAATGGATATCAAGTCGGTCAACTTCTTCTTTTCTAGAACTTTGCCTGCTGATGCGCTTAGTCAAAATTGCTCTACGTTCATATCAATTGCTCTACGAGCAATATGAGCGTATGTACTCATATACTCGTATTAGACCTAAAACAAACATAAGCATGTCCAATAAGATTTCATTCTAAAATCGTTGACGTTTTGTACAATATACGTAACAAACATGATATGATTGAAAATGTGCGTACATGATGAGTATCAGCTAATTAAGTTGACATTTAACCATTGATTTCAGGGTAATTATATAAAGGTAATTAAAGACTACTCCCTCCGTCTCATATTGTTCTTCCTATTTCGAATAGTGCACATTATTCACGGTTGAAGAGAATTTTCTCGTTTTATCTTGATATATAAGAAAATATATAGTCATGTGAGATCTTGTTTGATTCGTATTAATGCGTACTTTAATAATATCAAATTTTAATTATTTATATTAACATATAACGAGAGATATTAAGGATACAAAACATGTATCGTCAAATATGTCGTTGAAGAAATGAGAAGAACATTATGAGACAGAGGGAGTATAACCTTGTTTCTTGGCTTGCTTATAGGGTACGTGTGACTTGACATCGAAGGAACTGTTTTTCACCTAATACAATTGCCAAAACACATAATAATACTACGTATATATAGTAGCAATCTTTGTCTTCATTAGTGACGTTAGGGTTTGGTAAAATTGTCTCAACCATATCTTTCCCAATAAAATAATGTGTATGTGTATGTATATCATCGTATGATCCCAACGTTGACATCTCTTTTTTCAATGTGGTTTGCTGTCTCCTTTAACCGGATTTTTGTCTTCTTGGACTGACAAAGTTAAGTGGAGTAATAAGTACTGCATGCATGCTGTCAATAACGATAATACATACATACGTGGTAACTTGTAATAATAAAAAATATAAAAGATGTAGTGTAGAATCAAATTTAAATTCCTGGATTTTACTAATGAGTGGCTTCTCACGAGCTAACTTATCTAACCTTTTTTTGTTTGTTCTTGCATAGTCAACTAAGATATTGTGCTTGGGGAACCGATAAACATGGAGTCCATGCACATAATTCTTGTTCAGCATATAAGTTTTTGAAGTTCTAACCATAATCAATTGGAAATATATGAAGTTCTAGTAAATTTTACTGATGTGTGATTATGGAAATATATGGAGTTCTAGTGACTTTTTGGAGGGGTATCTATACCACTATAAGTACTCCCTCCGTCCCATATTATAGATCTCGTTTGTTGTTATCGAGGTAAATTAAGGAAGGGAGAAAGAAAAGTGGAGAAGAAAGAGATTGTGAGTGAGCGTGGATTTTTATGTAGGAAAGAGAAGATAAAAAAGTAAATTGATGTGAGTTTTAATGTAAAAAGGAGGAAAAAGAGTGTAAATTGATGTGATATTGATAATAAGACAAAAGATAAAAAAGGAAAGTAAGATCTATATTTTAGGACGCCCAAAATGGAAAACGTGATCTATAATATGGGACGAAGGGAGTAGTTCACACTTAAAAAATGACATAAAGAGTATTAGATACTCGCATAAGTTTCTCTAAAATAATAACGCGATCGAATTCGCTTACGAAATTGATCATGAATTATGTACGTACTTGTGGACTTTTTTTTTTCTATGCTGGAAATTGCATAATTAATTAATTAGCAGGTAAACTGTAAACATACCTTCTAGATACTTTTTACTTTTTCTATAGAAAAAATTATGGATCGATCCAATCAGTACTAAGTAAACGTGGATTAGACTAAGACACTTACAATATTAACTATATATAGAGTATTTAGAAGAGACATGTGTAGAGGTACGGAAAAGACAAGTGTTGAGAGCAAGCAATTAGAACAATTAAGCATTTGTTAATTCATATTGAAGTTGAAATTGTTGTTAATTAGTTAGATTAGATACTGATCTTGACCAAGTGTATAGTACGTATATGTATACACTAGAGGAAGTTCTGGTGAGAATAAGGTTTAACGTAAGATAAACGAAATTTTTCGTGTTCATAATTTGAACGGTAATGTTCATAATCTAGGCGATAAAAAAATTTGAAGTCATTTTGAGAAAAAGAAACCGAAGTTCGCCGTAATTACAAGTAAGTCCCCGTGTCCCTTACTGAAAACGTTCACAAAATTTTATGGCCCAAATTATGAAGATTATCGTCCAGGATATGAACACTCACGTGTAATCTCTAAACACGATTTGTTCATTTTTTCTACGTTAAGAGTTATTTACACCTGAACTTTCCTCGTATACAAACTCCAAAATCACAGAAATTATAGAAACAACGGTATATAAAATATTATACCACTCATGTTATATACAGCCCGGTCAAAATACCAAACACCGCCCGGTTTCTCGCGTTACGCGAGAAACACGTCCCTCGCGTAACGCGAGATTAGCAAAAAGTAGCATAAATTTAAAATGTTAATCTCGCGTTACGCGAGAGACGTACATCTCGTAAGAGCCTTTTTTAATTCTCGCGTTACGCGAGGTGTCTCTTATACTGATGTGTTCAAATTCCGGCCTTTTATTTTGGTTTACATGTACGTACTACTACTCCGTATAAACAAAAGGAAAATAATAAGCATACATATAGCTTAATCCACAAGTATAACCTCCTTACAATGCACAAGATGCACAATCTATATGATACAGTAATTAAGTAATGAAAATTAAATAAACAAAGTATGTGTACTTAAAAAACTAATAAATAATTTGATGAATCGGTATATCCATTGTGACGAATCTTTGATTTTGATCTCCAGCTTCTAACATCGAACCAGGCTGCATGATTTTCTACTGATAATGACACACAAGACAATAAGATCAATTAGTCATATGGCCTATATATTTATGTTCATTGATATATTAAAACAATAATTGGTACTTACAAGAACATGTACTTTCAATTAAGAAGATCCTTCCAGAGGAAATCACTTGATCCATCATCAATGAGCTTATCCAACCCATCAAAGAAGTCATAATCAGGAAGAGACTCCATGGTGGAAGTATGTGTAGAGTTGGTGTTGCTTTCCATGTTACCATTCACACTCAAACCTTGCTCGTTCGAAGAAGCCGAAACCAATCCAGGAAGCTTGTTCTCTTCTAAAGCTCCATATCCACTTCCATGCTCATACTTATTCACCATCATCATCTCTTGTGAGAAGCTTCCTCCCCAAGAATCGAAAGCACCACATTGCTCGGCTTCTGATACTGTAGGCACACTTGGACTCATAGAATTACTCGGAACATTCGCATCAAAGACCCCATTTGTGTTGATTAGAGAAGGTAAGTTGATGTTGTTGTTGTTGTGTTGTGATGATAATAGCCCTAAGAGCGCGGTTGGGTTGTTTGTGCTCGGGTTTGGGCTTGTATTTAGGATCTGGAATAGGTTTTGCAGGACATGAAGCTTGGCTAGCTCATTTGCATTTGATTGTAGCCTAAGTGCATTGATTTGATCATAAGGGTAGGTGTTCATGAAAGGAGTGCTAGTTGTGTTTGAGTTCATTGGCAAGGAGAGCATTTGGGAGAGATTTGCAAAGAGACTAAGATCGTTCCTTGGCCTGTGAGTGACTGGGTCAATACCCATCTGGAGAAGCTTCTTTCGAATATGGGTGTTCCAGTAGTTCTTGATTTCGTTGTCCGTCCTTCCTGGAAGGTGACCAGCAATCCTTGACCATCTATACAAGAAGAAAAGAAAGTTCACATATAAGTTGAATGAATGATCATCTATACAAGTAAGATGCTATACTAATCTGGGTCAATGACACTTACTTGTTCCCAAGAACAGAGTGAAGCTTGATGATCATTTGTTCTTCCTCCTCAGTGAACCGACCTCTCTTGATGTCAGGTCTCAAGTAATTAGTCCATCTCAGTCTGCAACTCTTTCCACATCTGTTTAAGCTCGCGTTCTTAGGGAGAGCCCTCCAACTGCCATGGCCATGTTCTTGGATGTAAGAGGTGAGCTTATCATCTTCTTCTTGAGTCCATGGACCCTTCTTCAATCCGGTATCGTCGCAGCAAGGAGATCTACCCATGTTTCTAGTATGATTCTTATTCCCAAGCTTCAAAGTGCTTAACCAACAAAGAAAGAAGCCAATTGAGAAGGAGAGTTAGCAAGAAAGTTTTGTAGGAGGTGGGTAAGGATACTTGTCAACTAATGGTAGATCGTGTTAAGAGTTTATTGTAGCATTTATAGGTGCAAGATAAGATACATTAATTCAAATAATAATGCCATGTTCAACGTAAATTTCAAAAGTTTTATGTATATTAGTATTTTAAGTTGTAGGAGTGGCTTGGAACAAAGCTTTCTTCACAAGGGCTTAAGAGGAGAAAATTATGTGACCGATAGGGTGACAACAAAATCAGGGGTTAGGTATTGCAAGTGTCATCAAATTAGAATGGAGATTGAAATCTGGAATCCATATCATGTAGCCATGTGTTGGAGTGGATTGTAATTACAACTGCTTAATTTAATTAATAATTATGTAAGTATAATGGCCTAGGGTTTTGTTTTTATCTTCTTGTTTGTCTTGACCAGGTAATTCAGATTTGCAATGAAAATTTCCGGTGTGGTGATCCATGGCATTGTTATACTGGAATTTAGCTTCTTCTTACAATTTTTCTCTGAAAAGTTATAATTACTGCAGGCAAATACGTATGATTACTGAACTAGTATGAATATACAACTAGAAATACATTTTATATATATATACACGGATGCTATATACAGCCCGGTGCCTTTACCAAACACCGTCCGACCACTCGCGTTCTGCGAGGTCACGTACCCTCGCGGAACGCGAGATTAGCCAAAAATTAGGGTAATTTTTTAGATACTAATCTCGCGTTCTGCGAGTGTACGTGACCTCGCAGAACGCGAGTGTCTCGACCTCGCGTAACGTGAGTGTCTCGACCTCGCGTAATGCGAGTAGTGCATGTCAGATAGACGTTGTTGTGCACCATTAATACATGTCTTGTCCTCACCTAACTATAATAACTACCTCTTATTTTAAATAAACCGTAACACCTATTAACCCTACCCTAACACCTCTTTTTATCATCTTTCACCCTCCATTAAAACCCATTTTCAAAACTTCCAAACTTCAAAACACTCTAAAAACACCAAAAACAATGGAAGATGAAGAGGAAATCAACAAAAGAATGAATGGAGATGGTGGTTCATCAAGTTTTCATGCAAATGAGGTAATGTTCTTACTTAATTTTTAATTTTAATTTGTTTTGCACCATTAAGAGCTAAAATGATGTTATTATGTTGTATTTCATGTTAAGTGTAGTAGTAGTAAGTGTTGAAGAGATGACTTTTGCATATAATGTCCAAAAGTTTTGTTCTTCAACCTTATTTTGTTTAGGGTTTATGATTTTAGGGTTTTTACTGTAGAAAATTTACATTTGTTCATGTTTATGTTAAATGACCCCGTTTCACACTGTTTGAACCTTAGCACTTTCCCGCATTCTGCGAGATGGAGCACCTCGTGTAACGCGAGTAATGCCTCCCTCGCAGAACGCGAGAAAGTGTCCATTACAGAGGATTAACTAATTGCATGTGTATAGGTGAATTTTTCTTTGTTCACTGGATTGAATACAATCCAATTGAATGACTACACCGACCCTTCCCGGAATACGAGGCCCGTTTCGCCACCGTCATTTGATTTAGGGATTGAAGACTTTGGTGATTATCATCAACCATCTACATATGAATTGTCCGTGCCATCTACTTATCAATTTCCTATGCCATCTACATATGAATTGCCCGTGCCATCTACATATGAATTGCCCGTGCCATCTACTTATGAATTGCCATGTACATATGAAGTGTCATCAAGCTATGATGCGTTGGATTCACAGTTTGCTAACCCACCTACAAACGTAGGAGAGGAGATGTGATTTCTTCCCTCTTTACGCACTGCACCAAAGTTTGATAGCCCCGTATGTGATGAAGATGTTGTTTCTAGGGATTATTCGGAATATTTCACTACGGAGCAAGTGTTTGCCTCTAAGGAGATTGGTCATTTGTGGGCGTTGAATGTTGCAAAGCAACATAAGTTTATGATCTCTATTGGAAGGAGTGTACCATCTAAACCGGGGCAAAGTGGTAAGGTTCAAATCATTTGTGAGAAAGGGGAAAGTTATAAGCCTAAAGGTGTCGGAGTTAGAACAAACACAAAGAGCAAGAAAACGGGATGTAAATTTCAGTTGAAGCTCATGGAGAACCGTTTTGAAGAGAATTGGAGATTAACAGTTGTTTGTGGTTTGCACAACCATCCTATTGGAGATAGTTTGGTCGGGAATGCATTTGTTGGGAGGCCAACCCCTTATCAAAAGAAAATGATTCGTGAGATGGTACTTTCTCATTGTTCTCCAAATCAGATTTACACTGAGATAAACAAGGATCCCGGAAGCTGCACAAAGAAGAGACAAGTGTACAATTTGGTAAGAGATATAAGGGAAGAGGAAATGGAAGGTAGAACCGTGGTTCAAGAATTCTTTCACCAATGCAAAGAGAACAACTACTTCATGGAGTATAGGCCAAGTGCAAAAAATCCTTCGATAATTCTGAAACATTCAAGGCGATTGGCAAGTACAAGCTTCAGATACCTGCGTCAATGCGCACCTATGTGAATGGTTCGTTTGAAGTAAATGGAGATGGAAATTGTGGATATAGATCAATAGCGTATGAGACGGAGGAGAACCAACACTTATGGAGGGAAGTAAGAGATTTGATGATAGCTAAGGTGAAGGATATTTGGCATCTAGTTGAAGGAACATGGATTGGACCTCAAGAACAACCAACTTTGGAGAGCGTCCTATACCAACTTACATGGGAAGGAATAGGAAGGGCTCCAGAAGATCATTGGCTAGCAACCCCGGAAATGGGATGTCTTGTGGCATCCACATACAACGCAGTGCTCGTAACTGTGGGAAAAAACGCTAACTACACATTCCTTCCTCTACAACTTCCTACTTGGTGGGGACCAGGGTGCACACTTTCCACGATCTGCTTATTTTATATTGAGAGGGAGAAACATTTTGTTCCGGTAAGTTTCTAATCTTCTTTTGAATTACTTACTAATATGCAACTTCCTAACGTTGTTGTTTTATTGTAGTTGCGTCTTCAAGAAAACTGCTCATTACCTCATGTGTTTACTCCTGGTGGTGAAACGCGGAATATGATGCTCATTGTTTGCACGATCTTGTGGCACATCGATGTGCCACCTATAGTTTAACGTAGTTGAATTTATGTTTTATTCGCTGAATTTGTAATGTAATGTTGAACTGAAGCATAGTTATTTCTCTTCTGAAACAGGAACTCATGTAATGGACAATCCAACTTGAAGTTGCCAGAGACCGTGCATCTTCACAAAGCAATCCAAAAACATAAATCATCCAAAACACAATCGAAAATTATCCATCAACTTAAGGAAATTCAAACAATCCAACTTAAGGCTAATCTTGTTGTGGTCGGTCTTGTTGTGGTCGAAAGGGAGCGAGATCTTGAAGAGATAGTAGCATTTGAGCGTGATATGAAGGAAATTGATCTTGAGTTGCATACCGATATCGATCCATGTCATTGTAGACCCGACCAATCACCTAAAAGCATGTAAAAAAATAAGTTATATTCATATTATACAGAAACAAAGACTAATGCAAGATTTACCTGTTCATGACTAATCATCTAGGGGACTGCAGGACGGATATACCTATGTGTCCTCTTGATGTACCAATCCATGTAATCCTCGGAGCATTCATGTGGTACATAGGCAACTGGCCTCATTTCATTGAGAGAGATGGAGTGAACATCTCTTGCCTCCCAAAGCCATTGGTTGGTGTCATAAAAAACACTGTAACACCTAATGTTAGCCAACCTATGCGCTTTGAGCGGTTCGATGACTGGCCTAGGAATACGCTGCAGGCGCCCAAATTGCCTCGGACACCGATCTGGCATGTGTGGTTCGGTGATGTCGCAGCACGATAGCACCCCGTGAAATAGATCGGGAGCGAGCTCAGGATTGGAGAAGTCTACCCTCCATACAGGTTCCAACATATCTAAAAACAGACAGAAAATGTAGACAAATTAAATAAACTGCTAACAAAAGATCATTGAATATGCACCAAAATGTGCAAATTCTCGCGTTCTGCGAGGTTGCACACACTCGCGTTCTGCGAGAGTTGCCACCTCGCGTTCTGCGAGAAGATGCCCATTGTCTACACAACCAAGGTCCATTTCTGCAGAAGTTGTTGAATATGCACCAAATGCAGAAACTTAACACAACCTAATGCAGATGAATAAAAAAAGAATTAGATAATTACCATCTCCGGTAAAATAATATCGAGTGCGCCTCTATAGTCCCTTCCGACTTGCCCCTTCTTCAGCTTTAAATTCTTAGGCATCCAACGGTAAACTCATGGTTGTGCTTCCGTCCACCGAGGACGTTCAGTAGGTCGAAACTGTGGGAAATAGTTGTAGATCCATGCCTAGGAAATATAAATTACGTTAAATATGAAAACATAAATAAGTAGGTAAATTAAATGCTTAGAAAGTAAAATATCTGCAACAAAGTGTAACAAAAAGACATTTGGGCACAGTTCTGGCGTGTGCATACCCCCAGCTGCCTATACAGATGTGCCAAAGCAGCCGAGCCCCATGACATTTTCGAAGCCTTGGCATAGGATTTCACAAAAGGCCCATATCTAAGCCGAATCAAGTTCTGTGACTTGTCGGAAAAAAAGATCGAGGCAGCAATATACAACACCCAACCTAATCCCTTTCGTTCTGCAGAAAGGGTTTGACAATGACTTCTAAAAAAATTGTCTTTCACCCTCCCAGAATCGCATCTGGCATAATCTATTCCAAAAATTTCCGCCCCCCACCTTGCATAGTATTTTATAATTTCTTCATGACTAAACTTGGCACTCAATTTCTTATTTGGTGTCATAGCTTTCCCATCTATGGCAAGGCCTATTATCTTATACACACCAAGAAGGCCAATAGTAATCTCACCACAAGGGAGGTGGAATGAATTTGTCTCAGGTTGCCATCTTTCGATGAACGCTTCAATCAACGGGAAGTTGATTTCGTCGTACATCATTCTAGGGAGATTTGACAATCCAACTGCACCGGGAATCTCAGACCATTCATTGTTGTCTAATGGCCAATCACTGCTTTGTTTTGTCCTTTGTTGTAGCTTCATTGGACCTTTGATCTGCAGTAAAAAATACATATTATATAGATTAGAAAAAGTTAGCTAAAAATGCAGACAGAAAATGCAGAGAAGGAAGAAAATCCATATTATGTGCATTTTCTCGCGTTCTGCAAGGCTGCACACACTCGCGTTCTGCGAGAGGTGCTATCTCGCGTTCTGCGAGAAAATGCACAGTTTCTACAGTCTCTGCAGAAACTGGGCAAACTGGATTATACTGAGAAAAAGACCTACAGTCCCTTTTTGGATGTGGTGAGCCACATGTGCTTCAAATCCCTTAAGCAACTCGGGATCTTCTGGACCTCCAGGTACGCTATGAGTGAGCTCAGGATCATATCAGGCACACGTTAGATCATATCTTGGTACACTACTTCTAGACCTCCAGGTACACTACTTTTGTTTTCACGACCACTTCTTCATCTTCTTCATCATCATCATCTTCTTTTTCTTCATGTTCTTCTTCTTCATGTTCTTCCTCTTCTTAATCCCCAACTTCATCCCCGTTTTCTTCTTCCATCGGTTCTGGTTGTTGATTGTAAGAAGAAGAACAAGCTTGTCCACTTCCCTCAGCACCACCCCAACTTTGTCCAGCCCACCCCTGTTCACCGCTCCAACTTTGTCCAGTCCACCCCTGTCCGACTTCCACTAGTGCAGCCTGTGGAAAAAAATGGTCCCAGCTACTCGGTTGTCCACATGAATAACTATCTTGGGAAATAAGGTCCCAACCACTTTGGTATGAGTCCCAACTACCCGGTTGTCCACATGAATAAGGGTCTTGGGACAAATTGGAGCGTTCATCAATGTCGGGGAGTCCCTCGGGGAAGAGCTCTACAGGTGTAGTCTTCTTTGCTTTCCCCTTCCCTTTTGGTTTTTCAACCGGGGGTTCTTCCCTCACAATGTCTCGGTTTCTCTGACGAGTTGAACGACCAGGACGATACATTACCTAAAACAATACAAAGTAAAATCAATAAATAAACGAATGCAGAAAAAAACACAGAAAACAAAATGTGCAGAATACACATGTTCTGCAGAAGGGGAAATTGCCATAACTGGCAATTTCTCGCGTTCTGCGAGTGGCATGACACTCGCGTTCTGCGAGGTGTGACGTCACGCGTGACGCGTGATTTTACACTTTCTTCTCCGGTCATCTCACACATTCCGGCCAGTTTCCGGCGACATTTCAACACAAATTCAATATTTTAACTAAATAACCTATCAATTTAAGTAAATTACCAAATAAACATCAAAACCCTAAATAAAATGTAAACCCTAATAAAAAAACCTAACCCTAATGAATTTCATCCTATTCAACATAAAAAACATCCACTCATCAACCATAATACAAAATCATCATCTTTCATCCCATCCAAACAACCTAATACTATATACAACCGTTTCTAAATCAACATTCAATATCAAAACATCATATAATATGTAATTTCCTATACTAACAACATATATTCATCTAGAATCAACATTAGAAAGCATAAGGGAAGAAGAAACATACATTAATTGAAGATTTGTGTTGAAAAGAGAAAGAGGAAGTAGGTTTTTCGAAAGAGATGGTAAAATAACGGCGGTAGAATGCTGTAAAAATGGGCCGAATAGAATTTTTCCCCTTTTATATAGTAGAGTATCTTTCATGAGACATTCAACATCTGTATATATATGTATGTATAAAACTGAAAGTACATTAGTACGTGAATATCTAACTGTGTTAATAAACATAGTTTAATCAACTAATCAGGTAATCGAGTGTGTCAATTAATACCTTAATCCCACAAATGGATTTTCAAAGCCACTGTCATCATCAAACAAGTCATCGTCCTTGTCGACTTCTTAGTCTTGATTAATTAATCAAATAAAATACTCTCTATGTCCCTTAATGTTCTTTCCATCTCTTTCCGGCACATTCGCCGAGACACGTTCTGTAACGTTAATATCTTTAAATATACATTAATAAAAATTATAAAATTTTGATATTGTTAAAGCTCTTGATGAGACGAATCAAACAAGATCTCATATTACTATATTTTTTCCTATATATTAGAAGATACGTCGAAGATTCTCTTAAAACGTAAATAGTGTCAAACTTAAGGATGAGAAGAACTTTTGGGGACGGAGGGAGTAGAAATGTAATGTAGGCCATGCATGTATACGCTAGAGTATATGGTAGCCTCGAAAATTTTAATTATATATAGTATAATTAAGTTGGTTAATTAACAGATTGAACTTGCTTTTCAAAAAAGAAATCCCAATTCCACAAGTCTTCAACTACTACTGTTTATGGTTTATCTTCTCCACCAAAAAAAAACTAATATTTTTTTTTGTAATCTTACTTCAAGGATCATTTTAGGCCAAGTAAGAATTATGTTCAAACTTAAGTACTTTGCAAGTCATCCGTATTCATATAATAATTATATTAATATTTGAAGTATTTACTTCAAGGATCATAGAAGTGTTAAAAAGTTGTCAATAATGGATGTATAATCGACCAATAAAAAAACATTAGTACTCTCTAGCTTCTTGCTACTACTCCAATAATCGTAAATATACTTGTATATCCAAACCTGTATATCTCCTTTATTGTTCAGGCTGGCATAAAGGTATATTATAACATAAAATATGAATGAATTTTATATCCAGGTTCGTTAACTAAACGGTTTAGATTAAAAATTATAAAATGTAAGACGGAAATTGAAATTTGTAGGACAAATTATTTACGCTTTTTATCACTCCGTCTTACCCTTTTCTCTTTTGACTTGCATTTTTAATCACTCTTATTTACACCAGCGTGACAGCGTCTTGCACTCATATTTTCTATCACTACGTCTTGCACTTTATCTCGTTTTTATCTCGTTTCGACTTGCAAATATGGCTTCCATTTGACTTGCATTTTGAGCATCCGTTTTACCCTTTGCCTATTCGAAATTTTTACCATAATATTTATGCTTATATATGATACTTTTTCTATAATGTATATTTACAATAAAACAAGAGAAAAAAAATTAAATCTCTTGCAAAGTTGTAATTTATAGCGTTGGTCCGAGAGCACAGAGATTTTTTTTTTTATAGAATATTGTAGACTGATTTTTAAGTAAATTTTTAACATAACTCTAAAATAAATTCATCTCATAATTAGAAGAAAAAAAGAAGAAGAGGTGGAGGATAAAAAAAGGGAGTTTAGGGGCACAAACGAAAAATAAGATAAGAAAAGAAGAGGAATTAATTAATTATAAGGTTTCTTGTGCCACTAGCTAAAGTATTTGGTAACTACGTACGCTAAGAGATCGAAAGTAGTATTTGGTAACTAGGTATCTACTTCCAGAGTTTCATGATTTCACATTGTACATGCATTTTCTTAAACTGTTTATAGTTTTCTACAAAGTATTGAGAAATTATATATATGTCATAATTAGTTGGATCATGAATTGGATATTCATGATTATTATATTGTAGTAAAAAACTGTTAAGGTTATGGTTATACAGTTTCTCTTTTTACTAGCACACTGAAAGTATATAGTATAAATATTTAATAAAATATACGTTTTAGCATACTTCAATTCCTCTGTATGACATTTGTCAAGTTTAGTTTATTTACGACCTGGTAGAATTTTCTATATATTTTATATATATATATATATAGTAATGTAGGGTCTTATTTACTCATTTTATTTACTCATTTCAGTTAGGATTTTATTTCAAAATTTTAGTAACATATCACTAAACATTTTAATGATATAAATCGGATATCAACAAGCGCATTAGAGTTAAACAATACAAATATAATAAGTTTTAATAATTTAACAATATCAAAACCTTTGTTTTATAAATTGTGCGCTATAATTATGCATGGAAACAAAATTTTCATAATATATAGCTCCTCGCTTTTCTTTCTTTTTATCTTGATTAGAACTCCTCACTTTTCTGATTTAAAATGAACTCGTATAATTCTAAATGTGCACGACGGGCATCAATAGTGAAGATATAAAATGAGATTCGAAGAGGTAAATGACGAGGACTGTAAATGATGTATGTACGTAAAAGTTGTCACTAATGTAGCACATAAATACTTAACGATACACATTGTATAATACGTGTACACATTATTACACGTGTTATTAACAATGCGACACATAAACTAACACCACATAAATATTAAAACGTATAAACAATTTTACTAAGCTCATATCTTAACCGAATCATTTTTCAGATATATTTATCGTTTCAAAAGGAAAAGCCTATGATTTGATATATGATGGTTAAAAAAACATCACAACTACTATTCTATCGATCTACGTGTGTCGTCAACATTTTAATTTTTACGTTGTTAACCTACGCTTAACAACAATTCAAGTATTTCAATGTAATGATCTATTTGTTGACGTGGGCAAATCACATTAGTTCTACTCATATGAATCTTCCAAGAAACTAGGCATGTTGCTTCTCAAACTTGATTTGGTAATATTGTAAAGGTGAATTCAACAATCATCAAATTAGGGTTGGCTTGTCACCTTTAAGCCCACATTAAGACATTCATTAAGGGTTAAAATCCATGGTGATGGGCGTTTTCTGTTTCTTTGTGTTTGGAAGGTCATACATGCTGGACAAAATTCCATGCCTAGTTGTTAAAAATAAAATGAATAATGTAGTAAAAATTTTGTGTATAATCTTTCATTGGATGTAGATATATAAATTCCCACCTTCTACATATATATATCCAACATGAGATTAAATTACTAGATAATGATGTTGACTGTGGGATTAAATTACCTATACTCTGGGTCAATTATAGCCTTATAGGATTCAAGAAATTAATTTGGTATTTGACATTTGACAAGGAAATTTCGGCAGAGTAATGGGATGATTTATCCACTATGTTTGGCTACAGGCCAGTTTATTGTAGGCCGGATTTGGTACGGCTTCAAAACAGGGTTTAAGCAATAATTACTGAAAATTAAGAAATGTGTTGTGTAAATATAACATTGTCGATAGTCCATCTAATATATTTAATATTAAAGCTGAAGTTATATCTTTTTTGTCTTTATAAAAATATTTGGCAAAATTTAAATGGACACATGTTTTCTTTTTTATTATTTTTTCTTTTAAAATAAATTGAACAATTTGCGTCACTTTGCGCTAATAAATGCATTATGTGATTGTCCACCGTCATTACACGTTTTCATAATCAAATAGAAAAAGATTACATTAGCTAATATCCTACTAAAACAACCATTTTGACACCTTCAATTAGGCATCTTTTGATGCAAGCTTATTTTTCTTGATTTCTGAATATTTTATATTATATTGTGTTTTATAGGCTGTGTGAGAGTGAAATGATTTTATCGGATTGACATTTTTAGAGTATTAAAGTTTAAACTCCATTTTTGAAAAACAAGTACAACAACCATTTAATTATAGCTCTAATTTTCTCATTAAAAAACTGAAAATACATTATGAAATATACTTATACCTTATTTAAAAAATATGATTGTGTGATTTTAGACGATTTGGTTGTGTAAAATTCAAATTACATTATCAATTTACTAATTCATCTTAATTTTTTCCAATTGAAAATATATAACTCTTTTGTTGATAAATTTTCCATATCTCCTTTAATCTCAATTTCATTCTCACCAACACAATAATAATTTATATCATTCCTCGTACGTCGTACGAGGAAAACACTATTTACCCATTAAATGTAGGAAAAACGACTAAAAATAATCTCAACTTTCACTTATGAACCAAATATAGTCTCAATTTTCACTTATGAACCAATATATAGTCTCAACTTTCAGTCTACGAACCAAAAATGGTCCAAATGACTTTTTCAATTGAAATTTGCTTAACGAAAAAATCGCTTTATTATAAGATGTCGTTTTATTATAAAACTACCTTAAATTTAAATGAAAAAAATTGTTTGGACCATTTTTTATTGATGAATTGAAAATTGAGATTATTTTTATTTGATATGAAAGTTTGGACTATTTTCGATTCATAAGTGAAAATTGAAATTATTTTTGATCAGTTTTTATAAAATATAAAAAATTTATTGAGTACTTTTCGACCACATCCATACAGATTAGGCCCAAAACACACACACGATTAACACATACGAGACCGAGTTGCTACATAGCACCAAGCAAGAATGTAAGACAAGCAATCCTACTAATGAGCCAAACCCCTATCCTAAAGTTCTGCCTAGTCTAAGTGTCTTGTTCAATGTACAAGGTTTAAGTGGTGTTTGTCTATTGTCTTTAGAAACGGAAAGGAAATAAAAAAGAAATGTAAATGTATCTAGACAATTATTAATTGATAATACATTGACAACTTGATTTTGGATTCTAAAATTTATATGTAAGAGAGAAGAAAAGAGGGGGAGAGGAGGGGGAGCTGAGTTGGCGAGGAGGGGGTGGTGAGTTGGCGAGGATGGCGTGTTTCGAACTATTCGAGGTCAGGGATGCAATAAGAGAATTTTTTTAGTTTCATACACATTTTTTCGATTTTTTTTTCTTAAGTAGGCTCTTTTTTAAAAACAATACCCGATATAGGCTCGTTTTGAAACTACCGAGGCTCAGAAATTTTTCACGTATGAGAAACGAAGCAAATTCTTTTTTTTTATTTCCCAAGTGTAAGAGACGCTGGTAAATTTTAAACTTTAAAAAAAAAATCAGCGTCTCTTACACGTAAACTTAAAAAAAAATTATTTGCATAAGGATACAAGTAAATTTTAAAAAAGTTATTTTTGGCAAAACCAGCACCTTATCTATAAAGGATACAAAGGTGCCATGAATTTGTTTTTAGTCGGCCGGCCATTCGCTGCACAAATTTCATGGGGACCCACTGACCTCCCATATTTTGCAAAATCTTTATGCAAATATTTTTAAAAAAAAAGTTTACGTGTAACTCTTACATGTGGGAAATAAATAAAAAAAAAATGTACTTCGGATGACTCTCATACGTGAAAAATTTGTGCGCCTCTCCAGAGTGTCTATGTTAAGAATTAGTTTCAAAACTATATCGGGTATTTTTTTAAAAAAAACCTAATTAAGAAAAAAATTCCATTTTTTCTTGTATTGTTTCATTTAAAGAGTCACAGACTACTTTTTTTACATGTTTTGTTTAATTTTGAAGTGTTACAAGAGAGAAACATATTTTTATTGAATCGATTTGTATTGAAGATTATGCTTTAAAATTTTTGTATCACTAAAAAAATTGTATTGAACTATGTTATCGAACCGTGCTAAATTGATGTAAATATTTTATTTGTGTTTATATTTAATCTTTAATACGAATGATATTGAGTTGATTATTAATTTTGATCGTACATACTCCCACTTGGCCACTTACGTAAATTCTTGTACCCACCACCGGTTGTTTGGATCTATTTCACCCTAGACCTGGCAATCGGGTCGGGTCGGGTGGGTCGGGTTCGGGTTAAGGGTGCTCCGGGTCTGGTATTTTTCGGGTCGGGTCATTTCGGGTCTAAAATTACCGGGTCAAAACAGGTCGGGTTGTTACGGGTTTATAGGCGGGTCGCGTCAGGTTCGGATCTAAAATTACCGGGTCAAAACAGGTCGGGTTGTTACGGGTTTATAGGCGGGTCGGGTTCGGGTCTAAAATTACCGGGTCAAACAGGTCGGGTTGTTACGGGTTTATAGGCGGGTCGGGTTTGGGTCGAAATTTTTTGAGTCAAACAAGTCGGTTTGTTACGGATTTATTGTCAGATCGAGTCGCTTTGAGTAAAAACTTACCGAGACATAACAAGTTGAGTCGTTACGAAATATTCATGTTAAATTTGGGTCAATCTTGATTGCAAATTTTAATGTATGCTTCGATAGCAACACCACTACATTACCTTCTTTTCATTTATTTGAATAAGTTTGGCATAGTAACTTTTAGTAGATTAGCTAATATTTGAAAAAAAAACGAATGAAAACATTTATAAATTACAATTTACAACCTATGGACAAGTCAATAACCATCGACTAAATAAAACACGGTAGGTTCAATGCGACGGCAAATAAAGACCTGATATGTTGCTCAAAATCAAAACACATCTTCACAACCATAATCAATCCATCGTTTAATGCAATTCAAGATAGATAGAGTATTAAAGTGAAAACAATCAACCATAATCAGTCCATCATTTAATGCAATTTAAGATAGATAGAGTATTAAAGTGAAAACAATCTGTCAACTTAGTCACATAATTCAAACTGCAACAAAATAACAATCTCATAACTTAGAAAGTAAAACATGTTCTTCATATTCTTGTCAATCTTCCATGTCCATTGGCATTGGACTATCTTCACTGTCATTGTTGATGTCCATTCTTGTAAATTGGATTTCTAATCCTTCTTCTAAATCATCTTCGGGAGCTGTACAATTAAAACTGTGAATTAAACTCATATATATAAGATCTAAAATATCATAATAATGTGAAACAAACTAACTGCTTACCTTCTTCAAGATCTAAAATATCATAATGATGTCCATTCTTGTATAATTTTTTGAACAATAATCAACATCGATGTTGTAGACCATACATATTGCGCCAAGTTATAGAGTTATCACTAGTTTGGTTTTACAAAGGAGGTGCTATTTGAAATGTTAGAAGTTGTGATTGGAAGTTACCCACATGGTTAAATATCTCTAATAAGCATTGAAACCAAGTTTCATTCCATTCCGACATCGTTTGGGCGTCGTTTTTCCAAATTGGCCTTAAGCCCATTTAAGGCCTTTTAAGGTCTTTTAGCGTTTACGCATAGTTTCAAGCCTCGTTTAGTGTAAGCGAGACCTTAATGAGACTTTATATGCCTAATAAGACTAAGTTGTGTATTTTTTTCAATCATAATAATACATCGATGTTGTTGACCATACATATTGCCACAAGTTAGAGAGTGATGACTAGTTTGATGTTTAGAAAAGGAGGTGTTACTTGAACATGAAGAAGTTTTGATTGAGAGTTACCCACATGGTCAAATATCACTAATAGGCATTGAAATCAAGTTTCATTCCATTCAGACATCGTTTGGACGCCGTTTTTCCAAATTGGACCTTAATCTCATTTAAGGCCTTTTAGTGTTTAAACATAGTTTCGAGCCTCGTTTTGTATAATAAGACTAAGTTGTACATTATTGGTACTTTATATGCCTAATAAACGAGATCTTATTGATATTTTATATGCCTAATAAGACTAAGTTGTACATTAATGGTATTGGCACTTCATTTTAGTAGTGTTATTGATAGATTATTAGTGTTGTTGACAAAGTATTAATGATGTTGACAATTTAGTTAGCCGTGTTGACAACTTAACTAGCCATGTTGGCAGTCTATTGGTCTCGTTGACAGTTTAATTAGTCATGTTGACAATTTAACTAGTCCTGTTGACAGTTTATTTAGTCTTGTTGACAATTTAATTAGCCATGTCGACAGTTTACTTTACTAGTTCTCTAAAAGTTTAATTATCCATATTGACAGTTTATTAGTCTTAGTGACAGTTTATTTAATTGTGTTGACTAATTAATTAGTCATGTTTGCAATTTATTATCTAGTGTGTTGACAATTTGTCCAATGTGTTGACAGTTTATTAATGTTGTTGACAATAGTTATCTAGTGTGTTGACAATTTTTTGGGTAAAATTTACAATTTCCGCTTCTTTATTACTTTTTTTCTTTTTGGCCAAATTTTCGGGTCAAAAACGGGTTGGGGCGGATCAACCCATTTTTGACCCAAAAAAAATCGGGTCAACCGGGTTTGACAGAAAACGGGTCACGGGTTCAATTTGACGGGTTATGACCCAGAAAAATCGGGTTGGGTCGGGTCGGGTTTGTGGGTCGGGTTAATTTATGCCGGGTCTATATGGATAAGAAAATCGAAAGCAAAAGGCAAAAGCTCTATCAAGCAACCTTTTGATCATTATTGACAAGTGCATTGTTTCACATCAATATCATATCATACATTCCCAACCCATCAACCACTCTTATTCCCATTATCATGATCATTAGCTATAAGTAAAACCAATTACCCATATCATATATCTTATAAAGAATCAGTATACACACATCATTGCTGCATTTGCTGCTGTTGTTGTTGCAAGTTGATGAGCTTATAATAAGCCCCACTCCTATTCTCCACAAGCGACATATGCGTCCCTTGCTCGATGATCTTCCCGTCTTGTATAACCGATATCTGATCCGCGTTCCTTATAGTCGACAACCTATGAGCCACCACAATCGTCGTTCGGTTCTTCATCAGCCTATCAAGAGCTTGTTGCACCACTCTTTCTGACTCCAAATCGAGTGCACTTGTGGCCTCGTCTAGTAGCAAGATTTCAGGGTTTTTAAGGATGGCTCTTGCTATGGCGACTCTTTGTTTTTGGCCTCCCGAAAGTTGGACTCCTCGTTCGCCAACTTTGGTTGAGTATCCCTCAGGGAGACTGCTGATGAAACTATGTGCATTTGCTTGCTTTGCCGCCTCTATCACCTCTGTTTCGGTTGCTCCGTCTTTTCCATATACGATGTTTTCGTATATGGAGGTGGCGAAAAGAGCAGGCTCTTGTTGTACTAAGCCTATGTGTTTTCGAAGTGATTTCATCTTCAACTTCTTAATGTCCTTTCCTGTGTTGGCAACAAGGAAACAATTAGAGTTATGTGACGTTTGTGTGTGGGGAACGAAGTACAGAATCGGAATTGATTGATATATTTGTTTCGAAACAAACAAAAAGGAAGCGAAAGATGAAAGATAAATCACAGAAATCAAGGAAACGGTTTAGAGGGATGCAATGTATGTGCATAAGAAACAGAATAAGAAAACTGTTCATAGTGATGTAACATATGTATATTAGAAACAGAGTAAGGAAACAGTTCAGTGTGATGTAACGTATGTATATAAGAAACATAGAAATAACGGTTCATAGTGATTTAACATATGTATTTCAGAAATAAAGTAAAAAAACAATATGAGTGATATAATCCCCTTTCTCTAAAAGTCGCTAGCTAGATGGTGAGGGAGAGTTTAGTGTTTACATGCCAGACGGGGTCGAAACCAAGAATACGGATTAAAAGTTAATGCATTAACCACAATGTGATTACGTGACAATAGTCTCTAAATCCAATGATTTGTTAATAAAACCATACAGGGATAGAGTATATATTTTACTATGAGCATTATTTTTCTAAATCTAACCAAATACGTTTTCTTCTAAAATGTTATCGTTTTCATAGCATCGGAGATGCCTTATCTCTTAGACGTCATTGGACGGATTCTAGGCAGATGATGACCATCTAGCGTGTTAATTGGATCTAGACGGGGATTTTTAGAACACCGGATGTAACATGTGTATAAGAAAACAGTTCACAGTGATATAGTGCATGGTATATGTGTTAAAAAAAACTGAGAAAACGTTTCATAGTGATGCAACATAATGTAAATGTGTTAGAAACAAAGTAAGGAAAGGAATCAGAGTGATGAAAGTATTACCATCAACGAGGATCTTCCCGGATGTAGGCTCATAGAATCTAAGTATGAGAGACAAAACAGAGCTTTTTCCTGAACCACTTTGCCCCACCAATGCCATACTCTTCCCCGAAGGAACCTTAAGATAAAGGTTATGGAAAACCAACACATCCGGCCTCGAAGGGTAGCTAAAGTCGACACCTCTGAACTCGATAGCCCCTTCGACTGTCGTTACTTCCTCTCCAACGTCGCCAACGATCTCCGTCTTTCGATCGAGCACCTCGAAAACCGACGCCACCATTTCATTACCCTTGAGTAAGTCAGGTGCCATTGCCAAGGTCTCACCCATGGCTAATGCAGTAACAATTAAAACCATAAAGGCTTTCATCATTGATTTGAAGCCACATATCCCTCTCCCCATCAAAACAGATCCATACCTTAAGATAAACATTATAAGTTTATATTTCGATATAAAATCAATAGAATCTTATGTATCGTCCCTATCCTGCATATGGTTCTAACGATTTCACTTCATACATGGGATTTTGCCATCGATTCATAGCAGTTTACGATCTGATCCTAGAATTCCGACTCTAACAACATTGATTATAAAGAGGGAGTTTATGGTGAAAATATATTTTACTGTGTGATATGCGAATTCACCTTAACCGTGAACATTACTATCTTACATCTGAACTTTTACTGTGAACAATTAAGGTTCATATGTAATCTTGCAAATGCAGAGTCTTAAGGTGATCAAGCAAATGATTGAGGGATTCATACCACAAGGCGAGGCCATAGGACGAGAAGATGAAGAACTGAGAAACGCCATAAAACACGCCTGCAATCTGGCCGCGAGTAAAGGAACGTTTGGATGGCTCGACAAGCTCTGCAGCATACAAATCAAGAACCTTTTCCTCGGCACAAAACGCAGCAACGGTTCTAATGTTGCCAACAGCCTCACCAGCAAGCATATTAGCCTTGAAATAAGCTTTGCTCAAGTTTCCTCCATAGCCTTGCATGAAAAGTTTCTAAAAAAAACAGAAATCTTCAAGAACATATCCAAGAATCAGTTAATTTGATGCAAAATCTTGGTAGAATATATACCTCACTGATATGGCCAACGATCATTAAGGGATACATGGACAAAACCACTAGAGTTAGCCGCCAGTTTAGCATGAAGGCGATGATGAATGCAGTAGAAATAAATCCAACGTTTATTATAAGAATTGTTGACCGATCAACAACAAGAGATTTTAGTAGTGTTGCATCATTATCCAAACGAGAAGCCAGTGTCGAACTCGAATTGCTCATGTCGTCGAAAAACCCGATTTCGTTCCTCAACATTGCTGCAAACAGAACATAAGTTTGATTATAATTAGCATAGTTTTAGGAAATGATTCGAATATTCGATGTATCAGACATATCTGGTAAATCGAGAGACTGCTAATATTGAACAACAAATACATTTTTTTGTCGTAATGTCTTGAATCTGAATCACACGCTGTGACATACAGAAGAGGGGGTAACCAACACAACGTTGGTGAACCATTTATGTAACTTTTTCAACATTAACGGATTGATTGTTACCTGAAAACATCATCTCTCGGACTCGAAGAGTAAGCCTCTCGCCTATGATACCGAAGCAAGTGTGAGTTCCACCATGAACAAAGATTGAAAGAACAGCACCACCACAAAAGAGGAGTGAAATCTTCTTGACTTCATGTTTAGTGGTGTCCCAATCCATGTAAAAGGAAACCAGAGCTTGAGTGACACCAAGAGCAAATAGAGGCATCTGTGAACCAGCTATTAGGCCACAAATTGTACCACCAACGGCATAAAGCCAATCAGGCTTCACCATTGCATAGATTCTTTTGCTGGAGATGTTTAGTTTTGTAGGCTCTGTTCCATCTCCTTTAACTGACTCCTTGTCTGTGCGAAAACTTGCGCCCAAACTTGTGTTCCTTGATAGCTCTCTTGAATATTTGATGCTGCAATATAATAAAAATGACCCAAATCATATAATGTTTTTAAAAATTCTATAGAAGTACTCCACTTTAAACAAGATAACATATCAAACTGATATAATAACATATTTTCCTCTCAACTTGCAACAATCCAACAAACTTTAGATATCATGAATGTGCATAGACTTTGTAGTATATATTCATATTTTTTTGCACTATTTGTTCATTTGTAGATGAAGAGTCCAAGAAAACTCAATGCTAATAAAAAAACATGAATGTCTTGTACTATGTGCTCATTGAACATCTATATTCTGTTTTCATCCGTTCTCACCTGAATCAGATCCAAGGAAACTCGATACGTATAAATGAAAAACTTTATACAACTATGGAGTTACCTTAGAGGGCGACCCATGGTAGGTCCAAATGAAGAGTGTTGATTCAAAGAAGCAGTTTCTTGGAGCTGAACAAGTGCTGCATAAGCACTCGAAGGATTTGAGATGAGTTCATCATGGCTTCCGGTTTCGACAATCTTACCTTCTTGAACAACTGCAATTGTATCAGCATTCCTGACAGTTGAGAGCCGATGAGCAACAACTACAGTTGTTCTTCCCACCATAACTCGGTCTAATGCCTCTTGCACACTCTTCTCTGACTCGGCATCGAGTGCACTCGTCGCTTCATCAAGAAGAAGTATTGATGGATTCTTAACTAAGGCTCGAGCTATAGCAATCCTCTGCTTTTGTCCACCTGATAATTGTATGCCTCTCTCCCCTACCTGCAAAACCAGCAAAACAACTTCTTCTTAGATTTAATCTTTGTCTTAGACTAGTTTAAGGAGTAATGCACTATAGTCTGTAATGAATGGTATCATACATAGTAATTCATAGCTAGTGTTTTGGAGTACCCTTTACCTTTTAAGGTTTAAGGAGCATGGGAATCTCATTAGAAATGCATTGCTCATTTTGTTAAGACCTCTTGTTGTATTTGTAACAAAAGTTATCATTCTTTTTAAACCTTTTTGTTGTAATTTCAATATAACTATACAAATTTTGATCCACTCTAATAGGGTCAAGGGATCTAGACTAGAAAAATTATTTCTCGACATGTATATGAACGGATAAACACAAGTAAAAACTAAAACAGAAAATTAGATAAAAGCTATCGAACCACAAATGGGATCCTCTGCAGCTGTTTGTGCTGCAGAGTGTGTGCCAAAGAAGAAAACACGGTATTTTTTTTAATTTTTTAGCATATACAATATATTGGTTAAGATATAAAATATATTATTTAGAGTTTGGGGTTTAAAGTTTTGAGTTTATGGTTTATTAATGGGGTAGGGGATAGGGTTTAGGGTTTATTTTTAAAAAAGAAAATTAGATTGGTATTTAGCTACACCATTGGCTACATATTTGGATGTAGAAGATCCAATCCGATCAAACCAAGACAAAAAATAAAGAGGGTCAGACCTAATAATAGCACAAGAAGATATTTTGCCTAGTCTCCTTTGTATAGGAACATTCTAGAGTAACACTTGGCACCTTCCTTTGTATCTAGGATTGGTGCTACTGTTATCTCTGAAATATATAAGCAGATTTCACTATTCACTATATTACTCTATGGCATCAGAGCCAAAGCCCAACGTCTTTTTCTGAATCTTCAAAATCACACCTTTCTACCTACCTCAAATTCTTATCCATGGCCACCAACCCCCATCACCTCCCCTCTTTTTCCTTGTTTATTACTATCAAATTAACACCAGAAAATTTTCCCATTTGGAAGCTCCAGGTTACTCCTTATCTGAGAGCTCAGTCCCTTTTTCCCTTCGTCGATGGCAGCTCACCTTGCCCTGCTCCAACTCTCACCGACGGCACCCCTAATCAAGCCTTTTCCGAGTGGATCTCTAAAGACCAGCTCGTTATGGCCGTCCTAACCTCCTCCTTCACCAAACCCATCTTGGTTCAGGTCATGGACTGCACAACCTCTTCCCAGATCCGACAGAACCTTCACGACCTCTTCGCGGCGAAGTCCACAGCCCAGCTCGTCCAGACAAGGCTCCAGCTTGCGTCCCTTCGGAAGGGATCCGAGCCCATCTCGGCTTATTTCTCTCGAGCCAAAGTACTCGTCACCACCCTCAACGCCGCTGGTCAACTTGTCACCTCTTCGATCAGGCATATCAGGCGCCTCCCCCTCGTTCGATGCAGGCGAACCACACCACTATCAACACCAACAAACATTGGTTTCCTGACACGGCAGCATCTCATCACTTTACACCAGATCTCGCGAACTTGCGAATCGATGCTCTGCCTTATGGCGGGACAGAACAGGTTGCCCTTGGAGATGGCTCAACCATTCCAATCCTAAACCATGGCAATGTTGATCTATTCTCCCAAAACAGTAGTTTTCGCCTTACACATCTTCTCCATACTTCCTTTATTTCCAAGAATCTTTTGTCTATGAATAAATTTTGTGCAGATAATATGGTTTATTTTGAGTTTCATGCTTCTCATTTCTTTGTGAAGGATACTCGGACGCACCATCCTCTTCTCAAGGGCACCGTTGAAGGCGGCGTCTACAAGTTCCCGGCGACCACCTCTCCACCACCACAAATCAACTCCACAACCACCTCCAACGATGTTGTTTCTCTGCTTCACTTTCGTATGGGACACCCGTCAGAAAGAGTGACCAGACTCTTTTTGCCCTTCTTTAGCCCTAGCTTGCAATCTCAGTTTCAAAAAGGCCCACACCCATTGGATCATGGTTTTCCTTGCAGATCATGTTCATTGGCAAAAGCCCATGCTCTCCCTCATCCTCCAACAAATAGCAAATCAGATAGGCCCTTTTCCCTTCTTTTTGTTGACTTATGGGGCCCAGCCCACACATTGTCTCAAAATGGGTTTAGATACTATATGTCAATAGTTGATTACTTTAGTAGATTTATGTGGATTTATCCTCTTGCTGCGAAATCAAATGTCACCTCCTTATTACATGCTTTTATTACTTTCAATACAAAGCATTTCTCTACACAAATTTCACAAATTCAAACGGATGGAGGAACGGAATTTAAACCTTTGATTCCTATCTTACAATCACTCGGTATTGCTCATCGTCTCACTTGTCCCTACTCTCACCAACAAAACGAGAGTATTGAGAGTCGTCACCGATGCATCGTTGACATGGGACTCACCCTTCTCAAACACTCCTCACTTCCCCTCTCCTTTTGGGACTATGCCTTTGAAACCGCCGTCTACCTACAAAACCGTCTTCCCACTCCCCTCCTCCAAAACCGTTCCCCTCGTGAGCTTCTCCTTGGGAAAATCCCCGACTATTCCTTTCTCCGTGTTTTTGGGTGTCTCGCCTTTCCAAACCTTCGTCCCTATAACCGCCACAAACTAAATTTCCGCTCCTCACCCACTATATTTCTTGGCTATAGTGGATCTCACAAGGGTTACATTTGCTTTGATTGGGTTGCTTCCAAAATCTACATATCTCGGGACGTTATTTTTCATGAGAACACTTTCCCCTTTGCCACTAAATCCATACCTTCCTCACCTTCACAAAACACATCCTCTGAAGTCCATCCCCCCCCTATTCTCGGTGGGCCCAACACACAATCCACCTCCTCCTCCACAAATTGATCCACCGTCTCCTATTTCTCTAGCGGGCCCTTCCTCTCCGGCCCAAAACACTGACCCGATTTTGCACCAGCAGCCCAACTCTCCTAATTCTACCCAATCCTTCACTGATCCCTCAACTGAGCTACAAAATGAACCATCCCCTCCCCTTTATTGCCTATTCCTGAGACACTTCCTCCCACTTCATCACATCCCATGGCCACACGTCTACAAAATGCCATCTCCAAACCCAAAATTCGATATGATGGAACTATCCCATGGCCTACACCCTCATGCTCATCCACCTCTATCACCCCGGATGAACCTACTTGCTACTCCGAAGCATCCAAACACCAAGAATGGCGCCAAGCAATGTCCTCCGAGTACAATGCTCTCATCAAAACGGGCACATGGACTCTTGTTCCACCAAGTACTTCATCCAACGTTCTAGGAGTCAAATGGGTCTTCAAGACTAAACGTCACTCCGATGGCACCATTGAACGCCGCAAAGCAAGACTTGTGGCTAAGGGCTTCCATCAACTTCATGGTGTCGATTTCACCGAAACCTTTAGCCCCGTAGCCAAACCCACAACCATCCGTCTCCTTTTATCCCTTGCTGCCATGAGAGGGTGGTCCGCTCGCCAACTTGACATCCAAAACGCCTTCCTTCACGGTGACTTGAGCGAGGATGTGTACATCGAGCAACCTCCAGGTTTTTCTCATCCTTCCTTTCCTAACTTCATTTGTAAATTACGCAAGTCCTTATACGGCCTAAAGCAAGCCCCCCGGGCTTGGTTTTCTAAACTTAGTGATTCTCTTGTCTCCCTCGGTTTCTCCCCTTCTCGAGCCGACTCCTCCCTCTTTACCTTCCGCCAAGGGGGCCAATCTGTTTTTATCTTGGTGTATGTTGATGATTTGCTTGTTGTGTCGTCTAACTCTTGTCTTGCAGATCAGTTTGTCCATGCACTTTCAGTTGAGTTTCCCGTTAAAGATCTTGGACCGCTGCATTATTTTCTCGGCATTGAAGTTGCTAGGACATCCGACGGGTTTTATCTATGCCAGAAGAGATACATTGAGGACCTTTGTCTGAAGGCGAATATGCACAAGACCAAGCCTGTACTGACGCCAATGTCCACTACTCCTTTTCCGCTGCAATCCGCTCCCTTTCCGGACTCTCATCTCTACCGGAGTATTGTTGGCAGCTTGCAATATTTGTCATTCACACGACCAGACATCGCTTTTCCCGTCAACAAAGTGTGTCGTTTCATGCAATCTCCTCAGCAACATCATTGGCAAGCGGTTAAACGGATACTCCGCTACCTCAATGCAACATCAAGTCTGCAGCTTCACATTTCCTCCAAGTCGGATGTCATTCTCTCCGCCTTTACAGATTCCGACTGGGGGCGAGAAACAAGACAAACGCTCAACCGGCGCCTACTGCATCTTTCTGGGATCCAACCTGATATCGTGGTCTTCTCGGAAACAAGCAACAGTTTCTTCCTCGACAACAGAAGTTGAGTATCGTTGTCTCGCATCTGGCACTTGTGAATTGCTTTGGGTTCAAACTTTGCTTGCTGAATTTGGAGTCACACTTCCTGATGCTCCTTTGCTTTGGTGTGACAACTTAGGAGCTACTTACATCGCCGTTAATCTCGTGCTCCACCATCGCATCAAACACATAGCCTTTGATTACCACTTTGTTAGAGAACGAGTGCAAGCCAAGACGTTAAGGGTCGCATTCTTATCCTCCAAAGACCAAATTGCAGACCTCCTTACAAAGCCTATATCAAGTGCTCGCTTCCTTCTGCTTCGATCCAAGCTTTGTTTGCAACCCGCTCGGATCGAGGGGGCGTAATAGCACAAGAAGATATTTTGCCTAGTCTCCTTTGTATAGGAACATTCTAGAGTAACACTTGGCACCTTTCTAGTGGTCCTTTGTATCTAGGGTTGGTGCTACTTTCACTATATATTGTAAAGGTTATCTCTGAAATATATGAGCAACTTTCACTATTCACCTTATTACTCTACCTAAACTACTCCATGCTACTTAAAAATGCACAAACTTCAAGTTAGCTTTTCTACTTCATTTTTTATGTATTAGAGATGCCTTCAACTTAAATTTAATTACATTGGTCATTCTATTAGTTACAGGGCAGACCCACCCTAGTCCAAGGTGGGCTATAGCCCCCTAAATAAAATCCCGAAAAAAAAATAGTTTAAAAAATAACGTTTTTTCTTATATAGCCCTTTTTGAAATATACTTCATCCGTTAAGAAATATTTGTTTCTTGAGCAATTTTAGGGAGAATTTATTGATCAAAATTTTAGACAAGTATATCTTTCATAGTTTAAGTAATGGCATAGAGAATAAAGGAAAGAATAATGAGAGAATAAAGGAAAGAATCAATAACAATAGGGTAGATTTGGAAAAAATTGGTGTAAAATTATGTTAAAAGACAAGTAATTTTTAACAAATGAATTGAACTCCAGGACAAGTAATTTTAACGGAAGGAGTAGTGTTTTTATTAATATATAATTTAGCTTTTTCTGAATTTAAATCCTGCGTACACCATTGATTCGTTCCCTATAAACTTTCTCCATGTTGATTGAGTAAGATTAACATCGACTCTGATTTCGTCTAAGTACCTAAGAGTCCTCTATACTAATCACCTCGGAAAAAGAAAAATAGAGACAACAATAGTTAGTCATACATACCTGAGTTTCATATCGATCAGGAAGATTATTAATAAAAGTAATAGCTTCCGAAAGCTTAGCAGCACGTGTAATCTGATCAAGAGTTGCATCATCTTTCCCATACAAAATATTCTCTCTTATAGTCGTTGCAAAAAGTGCAGGCTCTTGATTTACAAGCCCTATGTGTCCTCTAAGCCATCTTAGATCAAGCTCTCTTATATCATTCCCATCTATACATATTGTTCCAGAGAGTGGTTCATAGAATCGTTCGATCAAAGATATGACCGTGCTCTTCCCTGAACCACTTCCTCCTACGAGAGCAACGATTTTCCCTGCAGGAATCTCGAGATTCAGCCTATCGAAAACCGACACGTCGGGTCGAGATGGGTAGCTGAAACACACTTGTTGGAATTGGATGTGGCCCTCTACTTGGGTTAGCTTTCGGCCTGATTTCTCTTGAGCTTTGCTTACTGTATTTCGTTCTATCATGGAGAAGATTGGGTATGCTGCGACTCGAGCTCGGAGAAAGGCTAAAATGTCTGGCGCTGCTTGGCCTAGTGATCTGATCAATGAGGCATTAAATGAAGCATATTATAAAACACACAAATTTCATCATCAACTGAGTATGAGTAAGAGCATAGAGTACGAAAGATACTTCTAATGTAGCTCATTCTATCCGACGTCAAAATTACACCTTAATATAACTAATTTTATGAAATAAAATGACTAATTTAGTATTGTTAAAGAAATCGCCAAACCTCTTACATCATCAACTACCAAGAGTTTAATGTTGTTAGGACAAACAGAAAGAAAATGAAAGCCTATATCTAAAGAAAATACATAGACGATTAGTCTCCCAATACACGTGCGTAACCCGGATACTCTAGTCCTAGCGTTAATATTAAGATATTAAGTATGGACGTGAATATATAGAACCGGAGATTTATTTGGGCACAAGATAGCTCTGAAAAAAGCCGAATAGTTGTAGATTATGCTCGACTTCAGATAAACTGGTCTCATAAGTCTGAAATAGTCATCAGATATTGAACAATCTGAATTGCATTGGAGAATAATCTTAATGAAATAGACACTAATTCCCGGATTAGCTAAGAAGTCGAGCATCATCTTAATGAAATGGGTACTAATCATCCTCTATATGTTGATATCAATAAGGCATATTACTTTTCATTTTAATGTCTCCAATCATAGTCATACTTATATCATATCATATTGGTGTGGATAAGATGATGCTCGATATACATACTTATCGACACCAATCTGATACTAGATATTTAATATTTTCGATATCAATATCAAACTGATCCTAGTATTGAAACAATAAAACATGTAAACTTAAACAAATTAGGATAAAATGAGATAATAACAAGGGCTAGAGGTACTTACAAGCCAGAGATGACAACATTAAGCATAGTAGTAAAAGAATCTCCTCCATTAGCAATGTTCTTATGAACAACAATGCTAGTAAACCAAACAAGCAAAGACCACGAGAGAAAAAGAACCGAGTGCAAAGTACCAAGCCCTAATCCCTTAGCCATCCCTCCTTTCTTCCCATACTCATACGTCTTCATTAGCGCGTTTTTATACGACGAAACCGCTCTCTCTTCTCCCACAAATGCTTGAACTGTTCTCACATTTCCAATCACCTAAAACCAAAACCACATTTCAATAATCTCTTAACCTAAATTACCAAATATTCTTGACTAACAAAATGCATTAATTACTTCTTCTGCTATCTCTCCGGCTTTGACGTATGATTTTCGCACTTGAACAATGAGGCCAGTTGCGACATAGGCGTAGATTCCACCGGCGCATGCAATGAAGGGGACGATGGAGAGAGTTACTAAACTTATTTGCCATACTCTCACAAACCCTATTGTGAATCCTGCCAAAAATCTGCTTACATAGTGTAGAATTTTCCCAACCTGCCAAGAATCAAATGAATGATCAAAATCTTCAGTTTCGTAGCAAGATTTATGAAGCAATTCTCTGGAATTTGATTTGGGTGTGGTGAGTTACATTTGATGATCAGCATTAGGAATTAGGGTTATGTTCTAAATTGTATCAATTAGAAGAGGTATTTTAGTCTTTAGATATTTGTATTTCCGATGTAAAAAATAATACTTCATCCGTTTCAAAAAGAATATCATTGAAGTCTATTACACATTTTAAGGAGAGTAACAAATATACAAATATGTCCTTATTTAATATTACATTTTGTTATATCTTCAAAACTATAACTAGCAAAAGTATATTTATTTATTAAGATTAGCTAAAAATTAGAAGGGTATATCATTTCTAAAATTGCTATTTTAGCGTTTTATTCACTGCTCTCACGACCACCAATAGAAAAGTTCATTTATGAAAAAGAATTACAATTGAATCATATATATTTTTCAAATATTTCAAAAAAATACAAATACCCCAAAGATAGACTATGAAAATTAAATCCACAAATACCACAAATATATTTTTCATGAAAATCCTCAAAAGTCTAATGTGATATGACATTACGGTTTGTAATGTGTAAATTTGGACCAAATTATATCGTAGCATTACCAATTGTGAGTGATGGTGACACAAAACAAATCCCACTCACACCTACACATTATCAGTCACAACCACAAGACCACTCCATCTAATAAATGCTCTCATCTTCTCTACCTAATAATCTTCCATCCATTATTTCGATATCATTAATTATTTGTATAGTATGTTTCTAATTCGTATATGTGGATATGGATGGTTTCAAACACTTACATTCACATGAAAATAATACAAAATATATACATGGTCACAATGAGAAGTTCTTCTACTAACAAAAATTACAATAGTTCTAAAACAAATAAGATGAATAAGGAAGGATGAGTGTATTTTACCAAACAAGGTTATTTTATAAATAAGTGATTGATCAAAAGCCCAAAAGGAAAAGATTATTAAAAAAAGTCCTGATTGAGAAAATTTGTAGTTGAGGAAGTCCATTTATGCAATTTTTGTCCTTGATTGAAAAAGTCAATTGATCATATTTACACCCAAGGCGCCGGCGCCACCCAATATAGCTACCCAGTCATTAATATACGTTGAGTTGGCCCCACTTTTTCTTAATTATGGACATAAAAATAATTTTTAAAATAAATAAATTTCTCCATTGTCGTGATTTTTCAGCATACACAACTTTGTTTATGTTAAAAAATAAATAAAAACTAGCATTTGTCCTAAGCAGAAAGAATATTGGCTCACAATGGGATGTTTATAAAGGGTATATGTAACAGAAATAAATGGTAACACAACAACATTAAATTCAAGCACACTACAAAAAATACCCTTGTATATTGCAAAAAAAATTATGTCATACGTTTGATTTTACTACACCAAGTCCCTACCCACAATATGTACCATATGGTCTATTTATATGTGTGATAGATGGATGATATGCTAGAACAATAATTTTCTAATGCCTTAACAAAATGCATAATTGTTACCTTTTCTGAAATGGCATCTTGAACAACAAGAATATCACTTGTGATAGCATTTACAACTTCACCGGTAGATGATTCAGTATCAAAGAGAGTAATGTCTTGATTCAACATCGATCTTAAATACGCTATCCTTATTTTCGCCGCTTGTCGCTCTCCAGTGTGCATCCAACATGCTACCTCTATTATCCGTAATAACAATTAAGTAATTCGATTAAGAAGAAAATCAAGTAAAATGATTGATAAAGAACATACTAACCAACCCATGAAGAGAACATTATAGCAATACTTAGGTACACAAAATCCATAGAGTACTGCAACAAAGAAAACATAAGAATTCAATTAGATATGTAGCTAGCTAGCTATAGACCTAAGAAAATATAAACTTTTCGTCTCGCTTTCGACCAAAAAAATACCTTGGCGACTTCATGGGAAGTTTCTCTAGGAAAGAGATAGGCCATACCAATGAGGTTAATGAGCTTTCCAAAGAAGATAAAGAAGACGGGAACCGAAGCTCCATGAACGATGGCTCCTATCGAGCCAACGAACATGAGGAACCAATCATACGAGTCGGCATAGCTAAAGAGCTTCAACATTGGAACCTTGTCGACTTTCTTCTTTTGTTGATCATCTTGATCCGAGCTTTTCTTGGGATCTTCCATGGTGATCTTGATCTTGTTCTTGTTCTAGCTTAGCTCGATTGTGTTGTTTGTTATAAGTGTGGGGAAAGCTAGAAGATGAGTAGGTGGGAGTGAGGGAGTCATTAAAGAGATGATGAGATTACAATCGCCATGTGTGTGAGTGTAAATGTTAACTTCTTGTGATTGCTTTTTTGACTGTTTCTTACTACAAGGTCATATACTTTTAGTGTAAGAATTTTTATGTGGTTTTGGGGAATTGCAGAATGGGGCCTGTTTAAAGAAGGGTTTGCAAGTCAGGACGAAAGTTGATTGTGTGCACAAATGGGGAAGAAATAGGTTTAGTGTGGAATGGATGGAGGTTTACCACTTAATCAATTGGATTATGGCGTTTCTTATGGGATACTTAAGGTCTGCAAAACGTTAAAAAGAATATATGAGTTGGAATTTAGTCAATTTATGTTTGTTTTTTTGTTTCCCACTCTAGTTCAGCGGTGAGGGGACTCACCTACTACTCTTACATCTAGAGTTCGAGCTGCGTGGTGACTCTCCTAACAAACAATTTTTAACCTCCACCAAGTCTCGAACTCGAGACCTCATGTTGGGTGGTTGGGGTCCCTTACCACCCGACCACATGTTTATTGGTTTAGTCGATTTATGTTAAAACTTTTTTTTTTGTCCTTCGTTTGCTCGATTGGCTGAAGCTACTCTGCATTCGTGGTAAAATTAATATAATATCTCCATACACGTTTTTAGTAAGAATAATATAGAGTTGTGGTAGCTTTTGTGGAACTCACATAATCCACTTAGGAATTCGACCCCAAAAAAATCCCAATTAGGAAATTTCAAGGATTAGTTTTCACTTTGAATATCAAGGGTATGAGGTTGACCCTTTGTAATTTTTCAAGTGAAAAGTTCCGGTAAGAACAAGGCTTAACGTAGGAAAAACGAACTTTTCGCGTTCACAAATAACAAGCTAATGTTAATAGTTTGAGCGGTAATGTTCATAATCTGGACGATAAAAAATTTTGAGAAAAAAAAAACAAAGTTCGCAGTAATTACAAGTATGCCACTGCGTCCCTCACTGAAAACGTTCAAAAAAAATTATGGCCTAGATTATGAACATTATCATTGAGAATATGAACATTAACGTGTAATATGTGAACGCGATCTGTTCGTTTTTCCTACGTTAAGAGTTATTTGCACCGGAATTTTCCTCAGTTTTCAATTAGAAAAACTAACCTCAAGTAATTTGAATAATTTCTATTAATTTTTATTAGAGAAAACTAACCCCTTATATTTTTACCTTAGAATAGAGGTTAGTTTTTAAAAAAAATTTACTTTATTAATAAAAACGTAAATATTGGTCATTTACTTAACTCAGTGTCGAATATCATGTTGAACTAGACTTGGGAAACGGGTCGGACGAGTCGGGTTCGGGTCAGAGTACATCGGGTTTAGTATATTTCGGGTCGGGTCATTTCAGGTTTAAAATTTACCGGGTTAAAACAGGTCGGGTTACGACGGGTTTATCTCCGGTTCGGATCAACCCATCGGGTCTGATTGCGCAATTTTTTTATTCCTTTTTATACTTATTTATAAATAAGTTTGCAATGGATAAACAAATCGTTGAACATTTATCTCTTCTTTATACTTTTTCAAGGAAGATTTTGCCAAATTGGGCTTTTAAGCCTATTTAAGGTCTTTTAGCGTTTACGCATAGTTTCGAGTATCGTTTTGTGTGAGCGAAACCTTATTGTGACTTTATATGCGTAATAAGACTAAGTTGTATAATGTTTTCAACAATAATTAACATCGATGTTTTAGACCATACATATTGTGACAAGTTAAAGAGTTATCACTAGTTTGATTTTTACAAAGGAGGTGCAATTTGAAAAGTTAGAAGTTGTGATTAGAAGTTACCCACATGGCCTTTTAGCATTTACGCATAGTTTCAGTATAAAATAAAATGACTTATTTTCTTATATTTGAACTTTGTGTCATGTTGTTCAAACTAATAGACATATAACAAAGTATAATGTTCAATCAATAATCATATAATTTCTTATGTAAGTATATAAAAGTATATTATATTTTATTAAATAATCATCCATAAATTATAGTCTCCAACATAAACTCTAGTTTATATATGTTCTTAATTATTAAAGAGTATTCCGTATAATAAAATTTATGTAAACACTAAACAATTATTAAACAATCCATACAAGCTAGAATTATAGCTCACAATATCATTTAATATTGGGCTAGAATATTGTAAACTAGTGAATAGTGATGATGATTATACAAAATTTAAACATTTAAAAAATAACTAGAAGAAGTAATAAATCTCATTGTAATAAATCTCATTAAAAATTAAGTGGTTGGTGACTCTATTTAAATTTGTATATATGTATAAAACTTGTCTACCCTCATTTCCCACACATCGAGGACTTGCAAATGGATCATTGTCACAATCTTCTATATAATCTTGCATTTTTTGCTACATAAATCGAATCTCTCCCACATCGACCAAATGGAAAAACATGAAGCTCTAAATGTGTATACAAGGTTGGTACAAGTTGTTGACTCCTTACAATTCAATTTGGTATGTTTTCCTGATTGGACTTTTAAAATTAAAGCCCATAATAAGTAAAATAATATATTATTTAAGCCTAATCAACCTAATTTTTATTTTTAAGCTTGTTTTTATAAACAGAATTTATAACATAGCAGCAAAATATCTTCTTCTTTTTCCTATCATTTTTTCAGTTTTTTCATATTTCTTTCCTATTGTTATTTTCTAGTTGTTTTTTGGTAAGAGTGTAAGACCCAACGGGTTGACCCGACCCAACCCGTTTTTGACCCAACAAAATGTCGGGTCATCAGGTCGGGTCAAAATCGGGTTTCGGGTTTAATTTAACGGGTTAAGAGCACAAAAAATCGGGCGGGTTCGGATCGGGTCATATTTTCCCAGGTCTATCTATAAACCCATAAAAGGGTAGATTAAGGATCGTGTATGTGTGCATGCACATGTCCAATAAACTCAAGGATTATGTTCTCAACTCTACTACTCCCTCCGTTAATAATTACTTGTCTCTGGAGTCCAAATTATTTGTTAAAAATTACTTGTCTTTTAAAATAGTTTTACACCTTTTTTCCCAAATTTACCCTACTGTTATTAATTCTTTCATTTATTCTCTCACTATTCTTTCTTTTATTCTCTATGTCATTACTTAAACTATGAAGGGTATATTTGTCTAAAATTTTGATCAATAAATTCTCCCTAAAATTGCTCCAGGACAAGTATTTCTTAACGGATGAAGTATTATTTAAGTGCATAATCCATTAAACACATAAGCCAAACGGTCCTTCCAGGCACAACAAACCCAGCATATACATTGCCGGCGCAAGTAATGCGAACCCCTTTCCAATAGTGAGCAATAAATTGGGCTGTGTTTGGTGTTTTAGTTACTTTCTATACTAGACCCGTTAATGTTTTTAAATATATGTCTTAAAATAAGATTGAGGATAACCATATAAGCAATCTTCTAATATTATATGTAATATCAACAAAGTTAGTTAAGGATTTCTTCTACGGTTCAACGTTGTTAAATATATGTCCCAAAATTATATTGAGACTAATCATATCTGCAATCTTCTAATATTGGATGTAATATCAACAAAGTTAGATTTATAAACGTAATCAATCAATAAAATGACAAAACACATAACGATTTTAGGGGTAAGAAATAAAAGAAATGAGACCTACATCATTAATTAGTACTAATTACCATTACTTTATGCTAAAACCAACCATTTATATATATATATATATATAGATTCTCTCAATATCATTATTAGGACGCTTTTATAGAAAAATATTCGACGAGGACCGAGGAAAATTGTGCAATGTATATTGTACATGTGTTATAACGTGTGTATATGTTATAGTAAAGATGACGCGACAATATGTGAATTATTAGAAATGTGCATGTGTGATAACGTTTTGCGTGTATGCACCACGACAAACCTTACAACATCACCGGTTCTCTTTTGTCGATACTCCCTTTGACTCCTAATATAAGAGGCAATTGTTTTTTACACGTATGTCGGTACACGTTTTGTGACGTTATTATTTCTAATTATACGATGATAGTATATTATTACAGTTTATATAGTTAAAGTATTCAGTGAGAAGAATTAAACAAGGTCATATAACTATTGGAATGGAAAATATCACGTGAGGATGAGTCTTTATGAGATGAGGGTTGATGATAATGCACACATTACACATGCGTCATGTACATGAGTTATAGCATTTGTGTGCATCATCATCAATCATCATATGAGGACCAATTTTCATCGAAATCAGACTGTGCTAATTTTATATATTTGAATAAAACGAAAAAATTCCAAAATTATTGATAGTGTTAAAAAATGTCCTTTAATAAGGCGGAAAGTACGGAAGGAGTATAAATATAAACTAAATATTAAGTGATTTGTACTATGCATGTAGTAATAAACTTTCAATAAAATAAAATAAAATTTAATACACCTCCACCATATTTCAATAATCTACTCCACAGACCACAGATTAAGTCAATCATCAACTACTAACTAATCTTATCAGCTATACTTGACCATTTATGAAACTTTGTTTCCACATTTAATTTAGGACAGCAACCTTCATTTATCTTGCTTAGTCTCTAAGGCTGTAATGTATTAAAATTCGTTGCTAGAAGCACGTGCATTACAGCGAAATATCAATGAGCAAAATTAAAGCATCTGCACACACAATCTCAGCAATCGATGAACAAAATACATGCAACAAGAAGTTAGCAATTTTTATGCCAGATGTTTCCACATGCAACTTTCACAAAACTAGGTTATGATTTTCTTAATTTTGTACTCTTTTATGCTCCAATACTTCTATTTTGAGTATATACATCCCGGTTGGCTGAGCCCAAAAGCCCAACAGGCCATGCCTTCAAAAAAAAAACTTTTTTCTTAGAGCATAATTTAGCGTTTTTAGAAAGGAAAAGATTCACGTGCGAACGTATTATTAACGTGTGAATGTGCAAATGAAAAAATTCGCATGCACATTTAATCCAACGACATGCACATTTGTACCTTCGTACGAATATAGTCATTCGCATGCACATTTAAGTCATTCACATGTACGAATATAGTCATTCGCATGCACATTTAAGTCATTCACATGTACGAATATAGTCATTCGCATGCACATTTAAGTCATTCACATGTACGAATATAGTCATTCGCATCGAATGACTATATTTGTACGTTAAGTCATTCACACCTGATCCGGACTCTTTTAGAAAAGCATAATTTAGCGTTTTTAGAAAAGTATAAGCGTTGAAAGCTTTTAGACTCTGTCTTTTCTAAGGCTCAGTTCAATATATTACATATCGAACTTAAATAGGAGCGAAAGATGAATAAGTAGTTGAAGCTGAACAAGTAGATGAAGCTGAATATTATATCTACCGGACCGCTACTTCTGATGCCAAACAAGACCTTAACCACCTTGCTCGAGGGACCCTTCTCATTGAATTCTCATCTCAATCATTCAAATGAACTACTCAGAACAAACAAGTTACAATCAAGAACCAAATATTGATACTTTTTTTTCATTAGCTAACAAGTTACCAACAAGAATAAACGTCGATACTAAATTCTACTTTTCTCCATTTCGGGTTATTTGGTTTTCGATTTCATTGGCCTTTTAATTTACTAGATAGGTATGGATGATTGCGTCATAAAAATAATACAAGTATCAAATCTCTCCCATAAAATTTAATAAAAGAGATAAATATTTGCAATTCTTCTAAAATTATTATGTTTTAAAACTTATTTTAGAGTATTATATAAAGAATCCTGATCAGGTTCGAATAAATATTGTACGAATATCTCATTCGCATACACGTTCTTCGGTAATGACATGCACACACCTCACATATTATCAATGACATGCAAATCTGTCAAATGTGCATCTGACTTGCTTAAATGTGAATGCGAACAAAAAAATTGCATATTCGCACGTTAATAAAATCTTTTCCTTATATAAACTCCAAACTGTAATCGGAACATAATCAAGTGTCATAAATTAGGATCGAAAATTGTTTGTTTCTTATTGTGAGCGAGGACTGAGGACTGATATCATCGATCAAAAACTAACCAAATTGCAGAGACCAAGATAAAACAATACCTTCATCATTCTTGCAACTCTAGAAACCCTACAACAAACATAATACCACAAGGTATAACGAGGTTGAGGTTAATAATCCTACCTTCTTATATTGTCTCCTCGTTCCTTGGACTAACTTGACATTTACAAACGAATCAAAGGGCAAGCTTCGATCGGTTCTACGACTCGACAATGACCGATTGTGGACTACTGCTTCCATCCGAGGCAGACGCGAGTCCCTCAAGGACACGGAGGATCTCGCTCGTGTCATCCACGTAGTACTTGGCCTTGCTCGGTTTTTGGCCGACAGTGCAAGCGAACACTTGAGCCACGGGAGAGAGGGAGGTCGGACCACGTCCCTCGCTCGCACTCAGAATCACCCCGAACATGTCCTCGTCTGACCTGTCATCCCCGATGCACAACACGAAATCCGGGAGCATTCCCTTCTCTTGCATTCTTGCCAAGAGTCTTTCTGCTACCAACCCCTTGTTTATCTCCTGCAGATTGATAAACAGGGGACGTGTCAGTTCAATATAAGCCCGGTGAGGTTTCATCCTAAAACAGATTGGCTATAGCTTGTAGGAGAAGTAGCTCAGTAATCAATCTTATATACTAGTCTTATTTACAAAATGATAAACAAAGACTTTAAACTCATTGAGATTGCATCCTAAAATCATTGCTTATATGAAGTACCGACATTTATGAAGCTAGAAATGGAGGCAAAGCGGGCGACACTAACCTGAGGTTTAACATCAACCACGAACTGACCGCTCTTAACAGAGACGGGTTCATTAGCAAGAACACTCTCCAAATGATCAAGAAGCTCCTTAGCCTGGCACGACCCAAAATCCCGATCCGCATACTGATAATTCCAAGCAAGACCACTCTCTTTTACGTCTATATAAGAGCCATCGGTTGTTTCCGTGTACAGCTGCATAACCGGCTCAGCAATCTGCATCCAATCTAGACTCAATAATGGCTTGCAGTTTTCCCATTCCGCTTCACCATTTTCCCTGAAAATCACTTCAATGTTATTGCCTAAAAACAGAGGAAAACAGAGGAAAACAGAGGAAAACATGCAGAGCACATACCTTATAAAATAGCCATGCTCAGCTGCAATACCAAGATTACTACATAGAGGAAACCATTCAGTTAGCTTCTTCCTATCCTTCCCACTCACTAAGAAAACCACATTGTTCAGATCTTTGCACAGCGTGTTCAACACGTTAACAATGTCCGGATTAGGAACCGTGCTCACCGATCCCTGCAGCATAATGGCACCATCATAATCCAGCAAAATTGCTCGGCTTTTTGTCCTCTTATAAGCCGAAACAATATGCTCAACCGAAAGCTTCCTAAAACTTGGGTCCAATGCAACCACTCGGAATCCTAGACCGAACCCTATTCCCCAACATCTTCGTTTCACATGATCCCTACACGCCCTCTCGAAGTCTTGAAAAAAGCTTCGAGCCCAAAAAAGGACGTCATGCGTGCTAACGTACTTGTAGTGTTTCTCGTGCCTCAACCGCTTCTCAGGATCAGCCAACGATAGAGCGAAATCCATGGCAAAAGCCACGGAATCCGTGTTCCATGGGTTGACCCGAACGGCTCCACTTAACGAAGGCGAGCAACCGATAAACTCGGACACAACCAACATACTTTTCTTAGCCATTGGATCAGATAAACCCAAGACGACGTCTAGGCTCTCGTTTGCTTGTCGACAAATCACGTACTCGTACGGTATGAGATTCATTCCATCTCTCACAGCTGTAACAAGGCAACATTCAGCTATAACATAATATGCAATCCTCTCATAGAATTGAAGAGGTTTGTCAATCAAAATTATAGGCTTGTATCCTTGAATTCCAAATCTCTCATTGATCCTCTTAACAGTTGCAATTGTCTCTAACTGAACTTCTTGCACGTCTTTTCCTCGCCCTCTAGCTGGATTCGCAATCTGAACCAAGACAACTTTTCCTCGTTTATCAGGATGTAAAATGAGCAGCTGCTCCATTGCCAAAAGCTTCAGGCTGATGCCTTTAAAAATATCCATGTCATCAACTCCAAGCATTACAGTCTGACCACTAAACAATTTTCTCAACTCTCTAACCAAATTTTCAGTCTCGGAAAGATTCATAACCGACTGAATTTGGCTCATATGAACGCCGACTGGAAGAATCTTGATACTGACTGTTCTACCATAATACTCTAATCCTATGTAGCCTCTCTTGGACTGATACGATAATCCGAGCATTCGACTACAACACGACAAGAAATGTCGAGCATAGTCGAAAGTATGGAAACCGATGAGGTCCGCATTCAGCAAAGCTCGTAGTAGCTCGTCTCGTACAGGAAGTGTCCGATAGATCTCAGACGAAGGAAACGGGCTATGAAGAAAAAAACCGAGCTTCACTCTATTGCAACGTTTTCTCAAGAACGTGGGCAATACCATTAAGTGATAATCATGAACCCAGACATAATCATCATCAGGGCTGATCACTTCCATGACTTTATCAGCAAAAATCTTATTAACAGACACATAAGCCTGCCACAGAGACCGATCAAACCGACCACCAAGATCCGGTGATAGAGGAAGCATGTAATGGAATAATGGCCATAAATGTTGCTTGCAGAATCCATGGTAGAATTTGGTGTGGAGATCTGTTGGAAGGAAAGTTGGGATACAATTGAACAATTCAGATAAAGTTTGGGCGACGGTTTCTTGTTCATTAATAGAGATTTCTTCTTTAAGGCATCCTACATAGACAACTTCTAAATCGTCAGATAAACCGCCTTTGAGTTGCAGAAGAAGTGAGTCCTCATCCCAGCTGAAGTTCCACCCGGATTCGGTTCGGTGTGCTCGAACGGGGAGCTGGTTTCCTACTATGATTATTTTTTCTTGGCTGATAGAAGATGGAGCATCAGATGTTACACTATTGCAGTTTTCATCATCTAGCTCAGTTAAGACACCAGTCACAGTCTTTACTCTAGGAAACCTCTTTTCGCCTCGGCTGAAAACCGGGTACTCACTTGAAGCAAGATCCAGCAAGTTGGAGTAAGATCTTGACACCATGATTCTGTGCCTTGTTGTAACTCAGCAACCTAGACAACAGAAAATCATGTGCAACTTAAGACGGGGAATTCAATGTAAGAAACACAGACATGAAGCTATATATGTAAAGAACAAAGGCATAACAAACTCCAGCAATCAATTTGAGTTTAGCAGAATCTGAGGAGTAGGCAATGGATTTTCAGTTGCTATGATTGCAAATCAAATAATACTAAATCTGTAAAGCATGTAAATCAACTAACACATTCCAGCAGTCTATTTCAGCTTAGCAGAACTTCATGAGGAAGCAGTAACAGAAACAAATTCAATCAGATCTTACTTAATTAAACATGCAAAAACACAAAGAACAGGAAAAAATTAAGCAAAAGCCAAGAAAAGAAATCATAAAACCTAGTAACAATAGATCAAGAACAAGTGAACTAACGAGTACATAAAAGCAAGAAACTTTGAGCAAAAGGTGACTCAATGAAGAATTGAAGATCCAAACTTTATCTTAAGATAGCAAGAAAAAACAGACAATCCAGCAGTAAAAAAGCTTGTTTCCCAGAAAACCCAACACAAATTTGCAATTAAACCTGCACAATCAAAAAGATAAATCCTGAACTAACCCAAGGCAGATCAATTAGTGTTCTTCATCTGTTCTTCACATAGAAAGAAAGAGGGTTAAGAGGAGAGAGAGACAAGAAGAATGCTAGTTGCTAGATGGATTGGAACCCAAATCTAGTGTCACAAGAGGGATAGTAGTGTGAAGAGGAAGCAGCAGACCAAAAAAATGAAAAAATAAATTCAACAAGAAGAACAAGAAAAAGGGTTTTACCAGAACCAGAAAAATCTGATTCTTCCAGTCTAGCTCAATCTGCAAGAGAGCTTCTGCCTTCTTCCTCTTTCTAGGATGTGAAAAATGGAAGGTCAAAAAAATTGAAACTTTTACTTTTGCATATGCATTGAATAATACTACAGTAAATAAAAGGAATCAATGAGATTCCTCACGCAAAATGCCTTTGTTATTTGAACACGGGTAAATCTGGAATTTGATTCCTCTCGCTCTGTCAAATACTCTCTTGTTGTTAAAGGTGTTGCAGAAAGAGTGGAAGAAGACAAATGGAGGTGGGTTTAAACAGTGGGAACCAATACCTCTGTTTTTAACCCTCCATTTAACCATGGTTAGTACTATTTCTCCTTAACATAATTAATGATATTGAGAAGAATAATTTAATACCCAGTATAAATAAATAAATTATACAAGGCAGAGTAAAATGAATTCTGCTCAACTAAATTACATTTTTAAATAATCACAATATATAATCTTGTAAAAAGTCAAAATAAAAATTGTTAAAAGATGAATTTGAAAGTTGATTAATGTCTAGGATTGCCGATATAAAGGTCATATAATAAAAAAAAAACGTCCAATTATTGAAAAAGTGTTATGAAAGAAAAAATGTTGATGTTTTTTGAGCCGAGAAGATCGATCGCACTATCTGCTTCTCTAATTAGTGGTAGACGTATATATCCTTAAATTGCAAAACCAAATGCAAAAAAAAACTCAATGATAAAGTTACAATTCTACTAACATTTTCTCAAATTTACAATATAATTATTACTCACTTCATTTTCTGCCAATTAATCAAAAAACATTGCATAGATTATACCAATTTGTATAATTTCCAATACTAAATCATTATCTACAATTTTAAAATGATAAATATTTCTTAAAAAATATCCAAAGCTAATATGACACATAAATCTTAAGGGAGGGAGTATTATTTGCAAAAGAATATGCCATATTTATTTAAGAAAATTGATTGATTTATATAATACTCCAACTAAAGTGGACTTATTATCTAACAATTGATTCTCTTTTGTTGGACTTGTTGAATTTAACGCAGTTGTTGATTAATTAATCAACCCACCTGACATCTTTTCCGATGCTTCCTGATAACAATTCTAATTTAACTTGAAGCATCACAGCTTGAATTGAGAAACCCGTATTAAAAAATGCGTACGAATAATTCTTGTGATTCGCTCTAGCTCTAGGGAACATGATACTCCCTCCGTCTCTTTAAGTTCTTCTCGTTTTGTACTTTGCACTTGAATTAAGACAAGTCTAATCAAAATAAGAGTGTAAGTAATGACACGTTAAATAATAAAATCCAACCAATAGGAAAATTATTAGAGGGAAAAATGTTGATTTGATTGATAAAGTGTTGTTAAGATATGAATAAAATAAATAAAATAAGGGTATTATGGGGAGAAATTAATGGATATAAATGAAAATGGGAAGAACTTAAGGGGACACCTAAAACGGAAACGGGAAGAACTTAAAGGTACGGAGGGAGTACCTTTTACTGAGTAGAATAAAGAAAGGCGATTCAACCGGGCAGCACTTTTTTTACATCGGGCACCCCCCGTTCCGAACGAGATTGTAATTATTTTTTTTAAATTCTCGTTCGGAATGGTATTCCGAACGAGATTAACATTTGAACCCGGTTTAAGAAACCGGGTTAAAAAAATTCGAAAAAAAAATCCGGAATTCTCGTTCTAAACGTCGTTCCGAACGAGATTTTTTTAATTTTTTTTTTCATGACGTCAATATTATTTATAAATATTTTTTTTTTTTGGATATCCGCATCTCGTTCGGAATACCATTCCGAACGATCAACGGTTTTTTTTTAAATAATAACGTAAAGGTCGAGAATAGGCGGTTCGATGCCCAAACGATGTCGGAATGCAATGAAACTTGTTTTCAATGCATATTATAGTTATTTAACCTTTTCGGTAACTTCGGGTCGAAAACTCGAACTCTTCGAGTCACACCTTCTTTGTAAACCTTCACTAGTCTTTCATTCTTCGAAATAGTCGAAGTAGTTGAGATATGAAGGGTCTAGTACATCGATGTTGATTATGTTTCAAAAACTTATACAGTTATGTGTTATTAGGCATATAAAGAGTGTATAAGGTCTCCCCTTCACAAAAGTTGATCGAAAATACTCAAAAACGCAAAAACGCCTTATCGGTCCTGATGACCTGTTAAGGTCGAGAATAGGCGGTTCGATGCCCAAACGACATCGGAATGCAATGAAACTTGTTTTCAATGCATATTATAGCTATTTAACCTTGTCGGTAACTTCGAATCGAAAACTCGAACTCTTCTAGTAACACCTCATTTGTAAACCTTCACTAGTCTTTCATTATTCGAAATAGTCGAAGTAGTTGAGATATGAAGGGTCTAGTACATCGATGTTGATTATGTTTCAAAAACTTATACAGTTATGTGTTATTAGGCATATAAAGAGTGTATAAGGTCTCCCCTTCACAAAAAGTTGATCGAAAATACTCAAAAACGCAAAAACGCCTTATCGGTCCTAATGGCCTGTTAAGGTCGAGAATAGGCGGTTTGATGCCCAAACGACGCCGGAATGCAATGAAACTTGTTTTCAATGCATATTATAGCTGTTTAACCTTGTCGGTAACTTCGAATCGAAAACTCGAACTGTTCGAGTAACACCTCCTTTGTAAACCTTCACTAGTCTTTCATTATTCGAAATAGTCGAAGTAGTTGAGAAAATTTCAACGGCTAAAGCACCTGTGCGCAAAACCTAAGCGCATAGATTTACATTTAACGGCTACTTTTTTCCAAAATTTTAACGACTACTATGTTTGAACAATGCGCAGAAACATATAGCCGTTTTCCCGTTCGGAATGGGGTTCATAACGGACACGACCCGTTAAAAAAACCGGGTAATCTCGTTCGGAACGCCGTTCGGAACGAGATTTATGACGTCATAAATATTTTTAAAAAAAACTCGTTCGAAACCCCGTTCCGAACGAGAAATTTTTTAAAAAATAAAAATAAATTCAGGGATTCTCGTTCGGAACACCATTCCGAACTAGATGGTGCTGTCGGGTGTAAAAAAGGTGCTGCCCGGTTGTCACCCGTAAAGAAAAGAACACCAGAATAAGGTTATCTGATCTTGATGATGAGCATACGGAATTTTACCAAATTTTACCGTTGTACTCCCTCCGTCCCATAATATAATTCCTCTTTCACTTTTTACATTTGCCGATACACGTTTTGTATCGTTAATATCCCTAACTATATGTTAATAAAAAATTCTAAAATTTTGATATGTTAAAGTACTCATCAAGACGAATCAAACAAGACCCCATATAACTATGTTTGTTCTTACATATTAAAAGTTATACGACAAAATGTATTAAAAGATGAATAGTATAAAAAATAAAACATGAATTATATACCGGGACGGAGGGAGTATGTTGAGGTGGTAAAAAGAGAGAATAGGGGTAAAAACTGAGGGCAGAGCAGCTATTTTGCAGAAATGCAGGTGGTTCATTTATGGAATGGTGTACGCCTGGAGAGGTTGTTCTTTCATTTTTTGTGGACCTGCACAACTGTGATTTCCTTCTTTTTAAGGTCCAACACATGACACGTCCGTACAAATAAATGAATGGAGTAATTAAGTAGCTTTTGGTAAAGTTTAACTATCTCTATATAATAATTCATGAGTCTGCCGAATTAATGGCAATCGGTACCGGGCTGATACGGGTCAGACATTAAAATCCGGGCTTATGGGCTTCTAATTTGGTGTCTTTTCGTTTTCCCGTCTTCCATCTTCAATGAGGTGTTGTCCTTTAGTAGCTCTCTCCGAGTCATGTAGCTCCTTCCACCTCTTCCCTCACGATTCCCCACGACCACCATCACCACCTCCTCCCCGCGTCGCTGTCTCAGAGTACATATCGCTGATGGCCGGAGGAAATTGATTTTGTGCCCGTCGTCCCAGAGTTCGTTGTGGTGTACCAATTCGTCGTCGGTGTTGATGCCGAGGCCCGTAGGCAGTGGGGTGCCACATATTTGGAGGGGAACTTATTCGTCGTCATTTTCATAGAATCAATAGTCACAGATGGAATATGAACTAGGGTGGTTGATTTTAGGGATCTATCAATTTTAGGTTTGCCCCTTTTCTTCATCTCCCCATAAAAACACGGTGGCAAACAACAATCAGATTCGTGAGGAATAACAATTCATCCCTACAGACCAACTCCACTTATCTTCGTCCTCACTAATTGGCTATTCTGGGCTCTTCCTTCTCCTACCGTTACAACTCCCAAACACCAATCTTTATCAGGTAAGGAGAAGAAGATTGTAAAGACACTCCCTAGGATTACCTTCACCGAAGATGATTTGTTGACCATTGCTGCAGGTTATCTGTTTTTCCATTATAGATGAAGTCGAATTTATTTGATATGAATAGTAAATTTTTTGGTGACCTAAAGAGATTGACTCACAAAGTGTTCTTGTTTTTGGGTTGTGGTGCAGCAAATCGTATTCCACAAAGCATTGTGGCATCATTCACACATGACATATTTATTAAAGGTTGTCAAGTGGATTTCGCAATTGATGGGCCAAATGAAGTTGAGATTGGAGATCTGTATCTAAATGAGACATACAAAACCATGGAGGAATGTTTTGACGATTGACTATTGTTACTTTTCTGTCTAATTTAATCGATTGACTATTGTTACTTTTCTGTCTAATTTAATCGAATTTTTGCCCTATTGCAATCGGGTTTGGTTAAAAGCCTAGGGAGAGATACGAATACCTAAATTGGCTTAATGTAATAGTTAGTTTTGTCTATGTTGGTTTGGTGTGGTGCGGTTATGGTGGACTAGGTGTTTGGTTTGGCGCTCTTATCGCTAATATTTTTCATTGATTGTACTTTGATCATCAAAACAACTGTGATTGTTCCTCCTGTCTTGGATGCAGAAAAGCTGCAAACATGGTTCTGGATTGAAAAGGTGACAGTTTGTTTCCTTAGGACAGTGCAAGTTCTAGGTTTGTGGAAAGTTGAAGAGGTTAAAAATTGGGCGTGAAGAAGAAGAGTAAAGATGCAGTAAGTAGCTATTATTCTCAAACTGCACTATAAATGTAGTTATCAGAACGCTGTATACATTGTTGACATTTAAATTAAAAATAACGTGCACGCTAGATTCAATATAAAAATAAATTTGTCTTCTTTGTGCAATCCATACAGGCAACATTGCTGATCGGGTGCGACGTATGATCAATAGATAGAAGGACCCTCAAGCTGCTTAGTGACAAGGAGGTTATTGTTGTCAATCGAGGTACGTGATTAATTAACAATTGTATTTGTCTAAGGCAGCACGTATTAAGATGCCAGCATATCAGATCAAAGATTCAAGCAATCCTAGAAGGTGAATAAGGCTTGCTGTGTATCCATAAACTTCCAAGAAACCCCATGATCCACAACTAGGAAGCTCCTTAATCTGCTTAGGAAGAGGATCGTATATAAAAAGTGTCCCGTGTTTGTTCTGTGCTATAATCTCTCCATTTCTCCAGCACCCAGTAACTCTTTCTAATCCTGAAACAGGCTCAACAGTCATAATCTTCTTCCAAAATAAATCCTGCTCCCCCCACCTTGGCCCTTATCCAGCCTCCATATCTCAACCTTCCCATTTTGTTGCATCTCAATTGGATAAAGAATCATAATAGGGTGATCTTCCATAACCCCTATACGCATTCTAAACCCAGAAGGATCATGGTAACATGGTAAAGGCTGGTATATGAAAGATTCATCTGATGCATCAAACCACGTCATGAGTTCTCTAAATATCGATCTTCGCTCCTGCAATTCGACCGCATACCAATACGGAGTCCCGCCAACGAGTGTAACACACGTTCTCTTAAAACATAACCAAGGAAAGCTGACAATCTGCACGTCTTTCCATACGTTGGTTTTGGTACTGTAGATTTCAACTCTGGTTGGACGCATTGTTCCGCTGAAATGCCTTGCATACAATATCCTGATGACTTTGTAGATATTTCTGATCTGATCATATGCAAACCCTAATGAAACACGCTCTACATTTGTCAGATTCAAAGGTATTTTGTTCTTCTAATATCCTACTTCTCTGTATTCGTTTGACTGAATTTGCTTTGTTACCTAATTCTTTTTATCTATTGTTGATTTGGTTTTGCTTTACTGCCCGTTTAAGAGTTATCTATTACATTGATTTGGTTTTGCTTTGACAAGTTTTCTGATTTTGTATGAAAAGCATGAATTTAGCTAAATTTAGTTGATATTTTGGACAATAGTATTATGATGAGTATATTGTTTTAATGGAACGTAGGCGTCATCTATGATAATGGTGGGTCACCATTATCATGAAAGAATATCCTATTCTTCAGGTTGACAGATTCTTTTTCTTAGCATTTATTCAAATATAGTCTGATGTTTAATTCTGCTAGAAGGAACTAAATACAAACTGCACAAGCATTTCCAACTTTTTGTTGGATTGTTCAAAAATTCATAGCTTCACACTCATATTTATTAACTTGAATATCATTTTACCTCTTTATAAATGAGAAAAAGGGTTTGTTGATAAGGTAAAACTATTTGTGCTAATTCAACAACATTTGTTTGTTGCACTGAGTATTTTGTTTTGTTTCATTTGCATTATTGACGAGGCGAATTGTCGTATGTCAAGTCAAGTAATCCTAACAAGCTCACTAACAAGTATAGTAGGCAAGCAAGGGTCGAATTCCAAGGGAATCAGGTTATCGATTCTTAAAGTTATAATAATGATTAACGAGTGTAAGTAACCAAAGGGGGGGGGGTTGTTTGTTTTAAGAACAAAGTAACGAAGGTTGATTTGGATTGTAAATATATCAATGGAAGGTGTTTCACTTGACAATTATCCACTAACAGATTAACAAGTTGATCATAAACTCCTTTTAATCCTATGTCGAATTACTCATATGATCGTTCTAATGTAGTTATTAGTCCAACTAGTCCTAATAACCCTTACTCAACTATAACCTTGAAACTATCAAGATTCAATAATAAAGCAGATTTAAGTTCAGGAATGGATAGATACATGCAATACCATAGACAACTAGTCAGATACTCGACATGTACTCAATTCTCTTCACAATTGGCATTCACAACTAGTTCATGCAAATTGTGTGTGCTACAAACAAGTATGATATTTCAACTAGAAATAACCAAACAATAGCAATATGAATGAGATGAAACTACTTAGATGACCAATCTAAATGAGCAAATCTAATTCAATAACAATACACACAAGAGAATAGAGACAATCATAAGAGTAGAACAAAGGAAAGAAATCTTACAACTTAATCAATCCGAAAGCTTCAAATGTCAAGCAAAACAATGGAAACTTAGCAACTCATTAAGTTCTTGAGGAAAACTCTCAAAACTTGGAAAATGGAATGTAGAAGATGATAGAAGATCATCCACACCTAAAAACATAAAAGTCTCTGCAGAATTCAACTGCCAAATTGAAGGTAAAAACGTTATATAAACGTTACAAAACTTAACACAACATACTAAATCGGGCAAATGAAGAAAAGTCATCGCTGGCGGATTCCGCGATCGCGGATTGTGTTCTGTGATCTTGGCTGGTCCAGTAGGTTTTCCGCGATCGCGGTTTGGGACCTGCAGTCGCGGATTTGGCTTATGTGGCTTCCTTGGCTTCGTCTTCAGCTGCTTCCAATGCTACCTGTGGTCTTCTTCAGCTTCGACTCCTCTTCTTATGCTTCAATGCTCCGCATCATCTTCTGTAATCTCATATGTGACTCAACTCTCCAGAACTCCATGATTACAGAATACATCTTAACATCTAGCATAATCCTATACAAAATGAGCTAATAACCTATAGTAGCGCTATGTAAAATACCGCTTATCAATTATCTTCTGCTCAGTTCTGCTGGCTTGCTGTGTATGAAGTCAAAAGGGCGATGGAGAAGTAAAACAAGGAATTTTAAATCGTCTTCTTATATTCTTTACTTGATTCCCACCTTCATTTATTGCGTGATGATGGAGTTTGTAATCATTTTTGTGATGTTGTGGGTTATTGAATCTGGCTGGACTTCTGACTGAGAACCGAAGGCTTGCTGCTACACACGGGTCTTTAAGGCTTGCAGGTTATTTTTTTCTCTTGGAACTGCAAAAATATCCCAGTCAGAAGATCATCCATGGCAGAAAATGCGAAAGAACAGAATCGCACTCAGGAAGAAGAAGAAAAGAAGAATAGCAACTCTGATAATGTTATCTTAGTGAAGTTTTTCTTTATTTTATGTCTGAATGCCATTACCATTTTCCCCCTATATTTCTTAAATCTTAAATTGCATACTTTGTCCAGACTGTTGTTGCTTCCATTGCTGTTGATCCCAACGTTTGGGATGTTGTTCTACAAAACGAGGCTCTTAAGGAATATTTGGAAACTGAGAGAAAATGTAAGCTTGGTGTCAAAATATTACTTTGGCACATCCGAGAACTATTGGATGTTTTATCCATGTATCTGTTTGTCTAAAACATAATTTTATTGAATGCAACCATGGAATCTGAGGAAGAGCAGCTTAATGTCTCTACAGATTATAGTAATACAGCTGATGCAGGAAATCCAGGGAACTTCTTCACTGACTTGGCCCAGAATGTGAAGCATACTGTTGTTGAATGGGTAAACAACATGTCGTCTTTCTTCCATGATTTGTTCGGTGAAACAGATGCCAAAACCTCATCTGCAAATAGTTGGCCTCCCAGCTCAAGCTCTGTTTGTGGAACCCTTTTCGCTTTGGCATCAATGGTGATCATGGTGGTGGTTTTGAAGCGAGGTTAGACTCATTCTTGAATTTCTCGAACCTGCTTTACGACACCTTTCAGTTAAAGCTATAATCTTTATGCAAAAAACCCCATAATCATCAGAAGGCAAAGAAATAAGGTGGCGCAGGAACATTGATTAGTAAACAATGATCTTGAAGAAGATCAATCACTTGATCTTCACTAAAGGTACATTGATTAGTTTTATTAAACGATGATCTTGGTTTACAACTCTTGCTTGCTGCATCATATTGTTTTAATTGATTATTTTTGGCCGATGAGACTATTGCTTGCTTGCTTCATTTTTGTATGTTGTATGAAGAGCACCTCCTCGCCGCCGCACAAGAGTGTCAATGTTGTTCCATCCTGTAATAATGACTCTATGGGAACGCTCATATCAGAAGCATCTATGTCATCAACTGCATCTTGCCACAAATCTCATGATGCTTCCTTACTTCCAGAGTATCATACACTACTTTCAGCAGCCCAAGATGCAACAAAAGTGAGTTTTATTAAATTCGTATGTCCATAATCTCCTAATTTGTTATCAGTTTTTTGACATGATCAAATTTTAATTCCTCTTTTGTTGTAGTTTCTAAGCAAGAAGGAGATAAATAACTTATGTGTGGTTGATTAGGGCAATCATTGGAAATGATTTAAACACAGATGATAGTTTTGTGGTTAGTATCTTCAACTTGGCATTAAATATTTTGAACTTTATTCCTCTGCTTTTCGTTACTTCCCTGGACATCTTATTAATGACATTCAGTTACGCATTGTTTTGATATTTTTCTGTTTGTTGGTAAATCATCTACCATTTGATCAGAAAGTTGATATCTTCAATTTTTCTAGAAACTCTTGCATGGTTAGATATCTAAATTCTTGCACGTTTCTTTGTATTTTGTTTAGATTCTTCGAGATATACTAGAGTCATTATTGCAGTAGGATCAACCATTACAAGAGCAATCAGAAGCAAGTAAAGTCGACTTCAAGAGCTGGATCGATTATTTATGAAAGGCTCCATCTGATTAATTAGTTTGGTGCAGGATCAACCAGGGTGAGGATAAGCATTGCACAACATTTTGATTCCTCTTTTGTTTTAGTTTCTGACCAAGAAGCATATAAATGACCTATTTGTGTGGTCGATCAGGGCAATAATTGGAAATGATTTACACAAATTATAGTTTTGCAGTTAGTTCCTCCAACCTGATATTTCATGTTCTGTCATTTTTTTAATTGGTTATGTTTATAATTCTAACTTTGTTGAGATTATATTGCAATATTAGAATAGTGTGAATATGATTAGCCCCAATCCAATTTTATGGCACATATTTAATGTTGAACCGCATACGAAATCCTTAATTGCCCCGCGCGAAGCGCGGAGTTCCGCGTCTAGTGATTATATATAAGTTTAAGTTGAGTTTAGTGTTAGACTTGAACCTAACCGTTCCATTAATGGGCCTTTTTAGTCTACTAATTTGTATTGCAAATAAAATGAGAATTAATATGAAAATATTGGATCCGATATCCTTTTCAGAATAAATTTTGTACTCCGTAGTTTTTAGTCCTGATTTATAAAATTTATATTTTTTGACATTTTAACATTTAATGATGACAATTTTTATTATCACTCGATGACCACTTTATATCATTACTAGAATTCAAATGACGCGCGACACTTTGGCACTATAAGATACGATATTATGTATTTAATTTTTAAAATGCCATAATTTTTCTTAATTTAATATATGAATTGAGTTTTACTGTTTGTATAATTGATATCTTTGAATTGTATCAAAGATATTTGGACATAAGAGGTGGTCTAATTTCTATTTCCCTACAAAATTGTATATAATATTGGTATTGCTTAATACTTTAATTGATCAATCAACATCAAAAATAGAAAGTTGTATTTAAATGAGGAGAAAAGAAAGATATATGAAGGGAGGGATGAGAATTAAAGACATTCAATTAATATGATTAATGAAGGGCATTTAACTTTTTTGTATCAAGCTAACTTTATATTAGAATTTAGATTTGATGACAGTATTTTGTCATCATTTAATGACAATAATTGTCATCAGTAAAACCGTCATGAAATACTTTATAAAATTGTTGTAAAATCACTGCTCTATTTATAGTGTTTGGTAATTGCTTGTCTAAGTTAATAAGAGGTCATTACTCACTAGACATATTTTAAGATGTTATTATTTTTCTATTTTTGGTCCAATATTGCGATAAATGTAGGTTTTAATGTTTATAAATGTCTTACTGAAACCTTATCTTTACAAGTTATAATAGTTTTTTTCTAGTATAAAGGATTGTTGGCACCTCCTCCAACACATTCCATAATTTTCATTTAAACATTGCTTCAGAGAAAGAAATTAAGCAACTGATTTCCTTGCTAATGAGGAAGTAAATATTATAAACATCAAGCTAGATTTATTCGGCCATAATAGTCATACATTACCCGATGCCAATATCAGGACTTTGAGAAGTCATCTACAGGAACATGGATGTCCTCCAACCTTGTTATCCTTCTTTAGGATCATCCAGAGAGATGATCATGGACTATCATCGCCCTGAGGCATGGATGTCCTCCAAATCTGGGTTGAGAGGTTGAGGATAGGGGTATTTTGGGTTTTTGATTTTTTTATTTAATTTTGTATATAATTTTCAGATTTAAGTTGTGTTTTGATTGGCTGAGGATTGTACTTCGTTTTTACCTTAATCCAAGTGAAAAGTACCATATGGGACAATCAAAACGGGAGAGAGGGGGTAATAGTTTTAGATATAAGATAGTTTTAGGCCCTTGCTAAATACCGCCCGGGCGTTTTCTAAATAACGCCCGGTCCCTCGCGTTCTGCGAGAGTGCGCCCCCTCGCAGAACGCGAGAGTGCGTCCCCTCGCAGAACGCGAGGGAGTTTTTCCCCTATAAAAGGGGAAAAACCCTACTCGGCCCATTTTTACAGCCACCATAAAAAAAATCCGCCGCTTCTCTTCTCATTTTACCATCTCTCTCAATTTCAACCTACTTCTTCTTCCTCTTTTCAATTCAAATCTCCATATAAGGTATGTTTCTAATACTCTTATGCTTTCTAATGTTGTTTTTAGATGAATATATGTTGTTAGTATAGAAAATTGCATATTATATGATGTTTTGATATTGAATGTTGATTTAGAAATGGTTGTATAATGGATGAAAGATGATGATTTTGAATTATGGTTGATGAGAGGATCTTGTTTTATGTTGAATAGGTTGAAATTCATTAGGGTTAGGGTTTTTGATTAGGGTTGTTGATTTTATTTAGGGTTTTGATGTTTATTTGGTAATTTACTTAAATTGATAGGTATTTTAGCTAAAATATTGAATTTTCGTCGGGAAAACTCGCCGGAAACTGTTGCCGGAAACTCATGATTGTGCAAATTGACGCAGAACGCGAGGGGTATACTCGCAGAACGCGAGGGTCATGGTACTCGCAGAACGCGAGTGTCATGGTACTCGCAGAACGCGAGTGTCATGGTACTCGCAGAACGCGAGTAATTGACAAAACTGGAAATTCTTTCCTCTTCTGCAGATTTTTATTATATACTGATTTTACTTTGTATAATGTTATATTTATATACTGATTCTACTTTACATTTTTTTAGGTAATGGATCTTCCTGGACGTTCAACCCGTCGAAGAAATAGGAACGCTGTGAGAGAAAATCCACCGGTTGAAAATGCAAAAGGGAAAAGGAGAGCAAAGAATACAACACCGGTAGAGCTCTTCCCCGAGGGGCTCCCCGACGTTGATTATCGCCCCATAGAGCGGTACAGTGGTGTCCATAGTTATGCCGGGGAAGACTGTTCTGTGCCTAGTGGGATAGAACGAGCAGATACATATCAAGGGTATCGAAATGATGATTGGGACCTTTATTCTCAAGAGTCAGTTTCATGTGCACAACCGTCAACTCAATGGGCACCACAATCAACTCCATATGAACAATCGGGAAGCTGGGACAATTTCATTCCTCAGTATGCTGTAGTGGAAGTTGGACAAGGGTGGGGTGGACAAAGTTGGGTCGGTGGACAAGGGTGGGGAGGTGCATTTGGTGAGGGAAGTGTTCCTGAAGACATGGGTCAAGGAAGTGGACAAGCTTGTTCTTCTTCTTACAATCCTCAACCAGAACCGATGGAACAAGAGTACCAGGATGAAGGTGTTGGGGAAGAACACGAAGAAGAAGGTGATGATGATGATGATGATGATGATGAAGAAGAAGAAGAAGAAGAAGAAGAATTGGTCCAGAAACCAACAAGAAAGAGGAAGTCCAAGAAGAATGAGCCAAAGTATGATCTTGAGCTCACTCATGCCACACCTGGCGGTCCAGAAGATCCCGAGTTGCTTAAGGGATTTGAAGCACATGTGGCGTTCCACATCCAGAAAGGGGAGGTAATTTACTAATTTATTGATTTTCTGCATTTTTAATACATTAACAGAAATTCTGCAGAATGCACAGAAAATGCAATTTCTGTGCATTTTCTCGCAGAACGCGAGGAGTGGCATACTCGCAGAACGCGAGGGTGTTACTCTTCGCAGAACGCGAGAAAATGCTTGGTTTCTGCAGAAGCTGATAATTCTGCAGAAACTGTATTTTTTGTAAATTTGGCCTGCAGTGTGTAATTTTGTATTTTTCTGCAGTTGAAAGGTCCGATGAAGCCACAACAACGGACAAAGCAAAGCAGTGACTGGCCATTGGACAACGATGACTGGTCAGAGATTCCCGGTGCTGTTGGATTGTCAGATCTACCTGACATGATGTACGAAGCAATCGACTATCCGTTGATTGAAGCGTTCATCGAACGATGGCAACCGGAGACTAACTCATTTCACCTCCCTTGTGGTGAGATCACTATTGGCCTTCTGGATGTACATATGATTTTAGGCCTACCTATAGAAGGGAAAGCAATGACTACTTGTAAGAAACTGGGGGCCAAGTTTAGTCATGATGAGATTATAAAATACTATGGTAGGAAGGGGGCGGAAATTTTTGGAGTAGATCCGCACACTTTAGATTCTGGGAGGGTGAAAGCTGATTGGTTTAGAAGGCATTGTGAAACCCTAGGTCCAGAGCGAAAGGGTTTAGGATGGGTGTTGTATACTGCTTCCTCGCTCTTATTTCCGGACAAGTCACAGAACTTGATTCGGCTTAGATATGGGCCTTATTTGGAAACCTATGCCCATGCTACGGGCATATCGTGGGGTTCAGCTGCTTTGGCCCATCTGTATAGGCAGCTGGGGGTATGCACACGACAGGGTTGTGCGCAGATGTCTTTCTGTTACACCTTGTTGCAGGTATTATACTTTCTAAGCGTTTAATTTACATACTTGTATATATTTTCATATTTAACGTACTTTGTATTTCTTAGGCATGGATCTACAACTACTTCCCACACTTCCGACCTACTGAACGTCCTCGGTGGAGAGCGGAGCAACCATGGGCATACCGGTGGATGCCTAAGAATGTAAAGCTGAAGAAGGGGCAAGTCGGAAGGGACTATAGGGGAGCGCTCGATATTCTTATGCCGGAGATGGTAAGTTTCTGCATTTTCTGGGATTTCTGCATTTTTTTAGTACGCAGCAGTAATTTGTTTGATTATGCAACATTTTCTCGCAGAACGCGAGTCTGTGGCTTCTCGCAGAACGCGAGGATGCACACACTCGCAGAACGCGAGGAAATGCAAGTTTCTGCATTTTGTCCTAGTTTCTGCAGTTTCTGGTGTTTTACAGACTTCACCATGCGTTTTTCTGTCATTTTGTTAGGTATGTTGGAACCCGTATGGAGCACAAGACTTCACCGATCCTGAGCTTGCTCCCGCTCTATTTCACGGGGTGCTATCTTGCTGTGACATCACCGAACCACACATGCCTGATAGGTGTCCCAGACAATTTGGGAGAGTGCAGCGTATTCCTAGGCCAGTCATCGAACCGCTCAAAGCTCATAGGTTGAAAAACATTAGGTGTTATAGTGTTTTTTATGACGCCAACCAATGGCTTTGGGAGTCAAGAGATGTTCACTCTTTGTCTCTCGATGATATGGGGCCAGTTGCCTATGCACCACATGAATGCTCCCATGATTACATGGATTGGTACATCAAGAGGACCCATAGGTATATCCGTCCTGCAATCCCTGGGATGATGACTGAGAGACAGGTAATATTAATTGTTTTGGTTTATCTTGCGTTTCTAGTCTTTGTTTGTCTCGAATATTAACATAGAATGAATGTTTACTTGCGTATAGGTGATTGGCCGGGTGTACAATGACATGGACCGGTATCGGTTTGCCACTCCAGAGGATTTTGATTCATATCACGCCCAAATGCTCCTAAGTATGTCAACTCTCGCTCCCTTCCGACCACGAGAAGACGAGTAGCCTTTCGTTTTGTGTTTTGGATTGTGTTTTGGATTGCTTTCTTAGGTGTTTTGTTGATTGGATAATTTTGTTGGATTATGTTTAGGGATATGTTGGTGTTGCTTCAATTCTGTTCGTTTTTTGCATAACCTCGCAGAACGCGAGGTGCACACCACTCGCAGAACGCGAGTCTGCCCTATAAGAAACAGGGTGCTCTCAGTTGATATGCACGGTCTGTGGCACGGTTGGTGTTACTCGCGTTCTGCGAGTGACACCATCCTCGCAGAACGCGAGGAATGACATTTTCTGGAAAATGTCCATGACATTAGTTCCAGTTTAAGAATTTAAAAAACCATCTCCAGTTCAACATTACATTACAAATTCAGCGAATAAAACATAACTTCAACATTACATTTCAAAGGCGGCACATCGATGTGACACAAGATCGTGCAAAGAAAAAGCATCTCTTTCAGCGTTTCGCCACCAAGGAGTAAACACATGAGGTAATGGGCAGTTTTCTTCAAGACGCAACTACAAGAAAACAACAACGTTAGGAAGTTGCATATTAGATAGTAATTCATAAGTAGATCCAAAAACTTACCGGAACAAAATGTCTCTCACTCTGAATATAGAATAAGCAGAACGTCGGAAGTGTGTCACCATCTTCTAACCAAGTAGGACGTTGTAGAGGAAGGTAAGTGTAGTTAGCACTTTTTCCCACCGTTACGAACACTATGTTGAATGTGGATGCCACAAGGCATCCCATTTCCGGGGTAGCTAGCCAGTGATCTTCTGGAGCCCTTCCTATTCCTTCCCATGTAAGTTGGTGTAAAGCGCTCTCCAAAGTTGGTTGTTGTGGAGGTCCAATCCAAGTTCCTTGAACTAGGTGCCAAATCTCTTTGACCTTAGCTATCATCAAATCTCTTACTTCCCTCCATAAGTGTTGGTTGTCATGCAATTCATGAGCTATTGCTCTAAATCCACAATTTCCATCTCCATTTACCTCAAACCAACCATTCACATGGGTGCGCATTGACGCGGGTATGTGAGACTTGTACTTGCCAATCACCTTAATCTTTGGTTTCTTGAATGTTTCAGAATTAGAAGCATTTTTTTGCTTCTTTGGGGGTGTTTCTTCCAAATCTCTAGCATCCATCTCAACATTAGTGTGCTCCCATGCAGACGGTCTTCTTTGGGTTGACCTAGGTTGTTTGTTAGGAGCTCCGACTGGACGACCTCCGGTGTGCTTTGAAATAGCCGGCTCTTTTAGAGGAGTATTTACTTTCCCAATGTCTAAAACAGTTTGTGCACACTTTTCTTGATCATGGGGGCACAATTTCGGAAACGTTTCCTCATAGAAAGTCTGAAAAAGACGCCTTGCCACCTTACTCTTAACTTCCAGTATGCCGGGAACATCAACTTCTTCCAAACTCAAAGTACTCCAGAAAGGGTGCAACTCTGATACTCTTAGTGGTCTTTGCTCCTTCCAATGTCTTACAATCTGATGAACACACATCAACCCATCTCTAATCTTGATCCCGCAGCTACAAAACATATTAAAGTGCGCACCTAATCTCTCCCCCTTCGTGTATTCCTTAAGCAAAAATTCTATGCATTTGTAAGAGACTTTGAACTTCAAGACTTTAAACAAGTCGGCCCCTTCAACAACTGTGAAGCTCTTATTCAAACTCTCGGTGAAAGACACAGTAATCTCCTTAAGTTGGTTCTCCGCCATTGTTTTGTATTCTTTGAACATTGTGTCTAGCCTAGCATTTCCACTTGACAAGTATGACTTAAGACATGAATGTGCTCCTTCAACTCTAAAATGTTCGAAAAACAATAAAATGCAAATACAAATCAGAACCTGTGGATCCTTCTGTAATGTGTAACTCCTCGCGTTCTGCGAGGTGTGTACACCTCGCGTTCTGCGAGTTCATACATTGTTCCAGGATCTTTGCATTCGAAAATGCATCAACACTGAATCAACGAATTTACTCGCGTTCTGCGAGGTGGTATGCCCTCGCGTTCTGCGAGGTGTGCATTACAGAAGCTCTTTTTATCATATGTAGAAGGTAGACATAAATAACAGAACATACCTGTTTGTCGTGTTATTCCCGAGAGTGAAGACATTATCCGTCCATGCTGAAACAAGTCTTTCTTTGTAACGGTTTAGCCAATTCGTTCTCACGTACTTCAATACGGCTGGATAAGCTCGCCATTCGTCCTCAAGTTTCTTCAAAGTACTCTTGTAATCTTCTTCAGTGGTTTGTTCGAACACGTTATAATAATCATTTGAAATATGAACCCCCAATGCTTGTGTGCCCATAGCTATCTTGGCTCTCGCCTCTATGTTCTTCCTTACATGTCGCCTACATAAGAGAAACTTTGCATTTGGCCATAACTTGTCTGTTGCATTCATAAGAGCCATCTCACGGTCAGTGACGAAGCAAGTAGGCGATGCTCCTATTCTCAAATACATCGTCTGCAGCTGCTGCAACGCCCATAAATAACTATCCTCGCTCTCAGCCTCTAACCATACCCCGCACACAACAAAATTCTTCCATGTAGAAGTCAAACCGACTATCTCCAGGAAGGGAACATTGTACCTGGAACCAAAATACAGTAAGATAAATACAACATAAAAACAGAATGATAAATACTTACCTGTTCGTGCTATAAGTCGAGTCCATCAAAAGGACATATGGAAACGCCTTTAAGAGTTTCATTGATTCGGGGCTAGCAAAGAACAAGTCGCCTATTATCGAAGGGTTCGTTGCACTTGGCCTATACTCCATGAAGTAGTTGCTCTCTTTGCATTGGTGAAAGAATTCTTGAACCACGGTTCTACCTTCCATTTCCTCTTCCCTTATATGTCTTACCAAATTGTACACTTGGTTCTTCTTTGTGCAACTTCCGGGATCCTTGTTTATCTCAGTGTAAATCTGATTTGGAGAACAATGTGAAAGTACCATCTCACGAACCTTTTTCTTTTGATCCGGGGTTGGCCTCCCGGCAAATGCATTCCCGACCAAACTATCTCCAATAGGATGGTTGTGCAAACCACAAACAACCACTAATCTCCAATTCTCTTCAACCCGGTTCTCCATGAGCTTCAACTGAAATTTACACCCCGTTTTCTTGCTCTTTGTGTTTGATCTAACACCGACACCTTTAGGCCTATGGCTTCCCCCTTTCTCACAAATGATTTGAATCTTACCACTTTGCCCCAGTTTAGCTGGTACAGTCCTTCCAATAGAGATCATAAACTTGTGTTGCTTTGCAACATTCAAAGCCCACAAATGACCAATCTCCTTAGAGGCAAACACTTGCTCCGTAGTGAAATATTCCGAATAATCCCTAGAAACAACCTCTTCCTCACATACGGGACTATCAAACTTTGGTGCAGTGCGTAAAGAGGGAAGAAAACACATCTCCTCTCCTACGTTTGTTGGTGGGTTAGCAAATTGTGAATGAAACGCATCATAGCTTGATGGCACCTCATATGTACATGGCAATTCATAAGTAGATGGCACGGGCAACTCATAAGTAGATGGCACATGTTGTTCATATAAAGATGGTTGATGATAATATCCAAAGTCGTCAATCCCTAAATCAAATGACGGTGGCGAAACGGGCACCGTATTCCGCGAGGGGTAGGTGTAGTCATTCAACTGGATTGCATTCAATCCAGTGAACAAAGAAAAATTCACCTATACACAATGCTTCTGTTAATACTCTGTAATGTGCAACTTCTCGCGTTCTGCGAGGGAGGCACTTCTCGCGTTCTGCGAGTGGCTTCCTCTCGCAGAACGCGAGAAGTTGCTATTTCCTGAAACTAGTTATTGAACGGGATAATTTAACATAACATGAGTTCCTACATTCAAAACCATAAAAACCCTAAAAACATGAACACATCTAAGTTTTTGACATTATATGCAAAAGTCATCTCTTCAACACTTACCACTACTACTAGATTTAACATGAAATACAACATAATAAGTTCATTTTAGCTCTTAATGGTGCAAAACAAATTAAAATTCAAAAATTAAGTAAGAACATTACCTCATTTGAATGGTAACTTGATGAACCACCATCTTCATTCCCTCCTTTGTTGAATTCCTCTTCATCTTCCATTATTTTAGGTGTTTTTAGAGTGTTTTGAAGTTTTAAGGTTTTGAAAATGGGTTTTAATGGAGGGTGAAAGAGGTGAAAGATGATAAAAAGAGGTGTTAGGGTAGGGTTAATAGGTGTTACGGAATACTTAAAATAAGGGGGTAGTTATTATAGTTAGGTGGGGACAAGACATGTAGTAATGGCGCACAACAACGTCAATCTGACATGCTAAGCTCGCGTTCTGCGAGGACACGTACACTCGCAGAACGCGAGGACACGTGCACTCGCAGAACGCGAGATTAGCATGCATGTAATTAACCTAATTTTTTGCTAATCTCGCAGAACGCGAGTGTACGTGTCCTCGCAGAACGCGAGTGACCCGGCGTTGTTTGAATAAAGTGCCGGGCGGTATATAAGAATATTGTTGCTACTATTAACGCTATAATCTAGCGGACGACTTGTATATTAATTGATTGAGCCGGTATATTGTTTTTTCAGTATATTTTTCCTAAACGCTACAAGAAAGCGTTTAAAAACCGGCTCATTAATGAAAATTACCGGTTCATTAATGAACCCCCTAATCTAGCCACTTAATATGGAAAAATACCACGAAAGTAAAAAAAGAAAACTTAGATAAGAATTGAAAATCATTAAGAATTGAAAATGATGCATATATGTTTAAGTCATACGTATAATGAAGCATTTATAAAGTCATGACCCATTCACATTTTCGTTGATTCATGCACGCACGCATTTATAAAGTCATGACCCATTCACATTTTCGTTGATTCATGCACGCAATATATATTCGATGTATATTCGATGTGTGTATGTGTGAGCCACAATATTTAAGAGCATTCTCACGCATATTAAAATTTAATACATTTACTACACTTATGTTGTCAAATACACTCAAACATTTAATACATTTTAATAACGTAATAAATTTTCATCTAACGCATATTAAAATTTAATGCAAAATAATACATTATTGATTTAATGTGTTGGAATCCAAACACACCCCAAATGGAATGTCATTTGAAACATTTGTAATTCGTATCTTTTACTTAACACCATATTTCTAAATTGGTTTACTTTCAAGTTGATTAATGAAACGTTAAAAGTCTTCTTATCTTATCTATATAAAGATTGGCTATCCAATGCCAAAATTGAATGAAATTGGTATCTCATAAATATTGCTCCCTCCATTGATAAATTTAGGATTTCACTAAATAAATTTACATCAACCATTTTTTCTAATTTAAAAAGATGTCCAAAAGATCAAAACGAAGCGTTTTGCTAAAAAATTAAAAACCCTCCTTTTTTTTCTTTCATTAGATCCGTGGTAAAATTGTACAACGGTTAAAATTTTCCAAACTAGAGATTCAATTGTTTTAAATTTTAAGTAAAAATGTGATATACTGATTATACTCCTCTGGTTTAGTATCATATAAGTAGTTAGCTTTTTAGTATATTTTTTTAAAATTCAATTTACACAACGGTAATTAATTACTAAGTAATTAATAGAATTACGTGAAGTTGGTTTGATTTTATTTTTCATGTAATATAACGTAAGTCATTTTAGCCTTTTAATTTTATACACAAACTAGACTAGGTCTCGCGCCATGCGCGACTTTATATAACTCGATATAGTGAATTAGTAGTAAGAAGTATTATGTAATATAAAATTTTATATGAAAATAAGTTTATATCTTAAAATGATATTGATATATAATTAAGTTTTTACATTTTAAATATAATAAACAACGAATATACATGAATTTTTAATACCAAAAATCTTATTTGATCATATTATCATGGGTCAATTTTTAACAAATTTAAATAAATTGATTTCAACATATATAAAAATATATAATTGAAAACACTACAATAACACAAAATATAATTATTTCTCTTATTTATTAAGAAATCAATCTTTTTGTGATACGTCATATCATAAAAATAAAATATATATTTGTAAAATAAAATAATAGGATATTGGGAGGTCAAAATATAGAAAATTAACACATAAAAATCTTTTTGTAATCTGAAAGATCTTAAGCAATCTTTTTGTAATATTTTTGCACACGATTTTCCAAATTTAATTAATTTTTTTTGAGAAAATTACAATAAATTATAAAAAATCGTGACCAATGAAATGACGACAGGTGGATGGCCTGAATGAAGAGTATGCCATGTGACATAGCTAGAATTGAAGAAATGTAATTTGCTTTAGTAGTTATATAGAGATTTTTTCTATTTTATTCTTGAATTTTGGTATGAAAAGTAAGAGGTGTGTTAAACAGAGAAACATGATTATTAAAAATGTAAGGAAACTAAATGTAATTTTTACATACAGAGTTTTTATATTTTTAATATCTATCAAACCCACTAAATATCGGTAATATTAGAGAAAAAGAATAACTTTTATATGATATTTCTATGTACAAGATATTTATTTGATACAAGAATAAAAAGTAGAAGAATATTTATTATTGATTTTACCACAAATAAATTAAATTAATTTAAAATTTAAATGTGGGTTAATATTATATTGAATATGTTTAAATCAAATTGATTATACTCAAGAAAAAGAGAACATAATTTATAATCTTAATTCTAATACGAGCCCCCACGGTAGAAATTTTCTAGATCTGCCACTGCCGATAACCCCCAATTCCTCGATCCCCACTCTCCCTTTCAAATTCACCGATCAACCTCAATTTTGATTGTGGTAATTTTCTTCTTACATAGATGACAGTGAATGATGTCTACTTGTCTTTTCTCCCCCTCGCGCACATACTTGACCGTATGATTGTGGGGAAAAATCCCGCACTCGAAAAATTTTAACTGGCACCCCAAACCTTTTTTTTAAAACCCGATTCAGTTTTGGGCGCAACTAGAATGCGCCCAAAACTAGATCGAATTTTTGAGCATTTTGAAGGCAATAATAAAAAGAAATTCCATGGAAATCACTCTTGTACACATGAAATTCAATGCCTTAACATCACTCAATGTTGTATGTTTTCATTGACTCTTTTTTTCATGACCTCTTGTAATTAAGATTAGTCAAATTAATTTGAGTTTCTGATTTCAAAAACTGAATTATGTGCTATCAGTTTATGTTTTCAGATCGAATATAAATATAAAATGCAAAGAAAGATGTTTGGACAAGAAGGTTGTGATCACATGAGATGGGCTGCTAACATTGTTGTTGGATTAGATATTGATGTTCCATAGTTAATGTGCAAGGAAGATGACTCTCTTGATCCCGTTATAAGTTCCAGTGTTCTTGTTGACAATCTTAATTCTTTTCAAAATAAATTTTTTAATAGTTAATGATCTTATTGTGACAGATTAATATACTTGCAACGACTTTTACTGTTATGTGTTTACTAAAACAGACCTTACAAACCTCTCATGTGGACAGAGGTTTGGAGTAGATGGTATGATTTTGCAGTAATTGACTTTATCATTAGATTAATAAAGTAAAAAGTAAAAAGTCAGATCAATAACTTTTTTCAAAGGTACACATGAAGGCTTTAGTAAATTATACTCCCTCCGTCCCAAAATATGAGTCCCATTTTCCTTTTTGGGCGTCCCGAAATGTTAGTCCTATTTCTATTTTTGTCCATAAACTTCTTCCAATTATACCCTTACTCATATTATTTTAATATTTTACATTCATCATTTTCAATGCACTTATGTATTTTTCATTTGTAAACTCTTCTCCCATTGGTTAATGAATTATTTTAATATTTTACATTCATCATTTCCAATGCACTTATGTACGTTAAAGCATTTGCCTTAATCCAAGATATTTTTGTACATTGAGACTCATATTTTGGGACGGATGGAGTATATATATACAAATAATATGCAGGTTTACAGAGTTTAGAGGACCGACTTACCAAAGAATCTAAATTCCCTATATTCAATTCATGTATCATGTGTCTTTGTAAAATGATTTAACTTTTGCAATTACTAAATTTATACAAAGAGAGAGATCTGTTGTGAACTATATGGTATGCATTTTTTCCTCTTTCAATTTCTTTGTGCTTGAAGTGTTTACTTTTTTACTTATCCTAAACTACATTTTTCGTCATTAGTACCAAACTTTGAGCCCTTATCGGAGGCCTTTTGCATCTAATTTTAGTAATTGTAAACAATATTACATATTGCAATATGCTAGCATGTTGTTTTCAAACATTTACACTCAGTTTCCAACAAGCATGATAATTTAGTAAACACGTCAAAAATGTATACAATGGGGAAATGACATTTAATAACTGGTCCTCGAGTTTATTCAATTGTAATGAGTTATAGACAGAAAAATAGATCATATATTCACCAACTTGGCTATTAATAAATCAAAATAGATTACCTTATTTTATATACCAAATTCTGTGGAGTTGGTAATAATACTGCAAACAAGACTTGAACAAAAATTTAGCATATAGAGCATTGAAGAAATTGCATACGCAAATAAAATATATTTAAAAACTTTTGTCCTGTACATTACAAGAATATTAAAAATCATATTTTTAAAAACTTATGTCCCGTATATTACAATAATATTACAAAATGATATAACAATTTGGCGAATTGAGAGAAGAGGTACAAATCATCAAACTCATTTGATTATATGATATAATATCATTTCAATATCTATTATGAAACATTTAAGAAATTATAATTACGCAAGACCCGTACGCGGGTTTCAGTCTGTTGATTTAAGCCCTAATAAAATAGGAACACCAATACACGAGCTAATTGTTTGGCAAAAAAAAAGCACCCGGGCTAATTAGGTAATGTGATGATTTTAAAGGGAGAGACGAATTCATAGGTAGTTGTGTGTCAATTGCTAAAATGATTAATAAAACATTCAGGAAAAACATAATCACTAATTAAACTTTTTTTTTTCTTTTTGATAGAACAAAGATTAGAGACTTCTTTGTCGAGATTAAATTTTATATCATAAAGGGTTGTGAATATGATTAGCCCAATCTAATTTTAGGACGCGTATTAAACAACTTTAAATCATATTAAAAACTGTAAAGGCCCATTTCTAGTAGATGTAAGTAGTCACCTGTTGATAATAATTTTGGTAGGTTATGCTACCATCAATTCCTATCAGTTCCCATTATAAATTTCATTCAAGTGCTAAAAAAGGAAATGGGTATCAAAATCATTTGTGTTAAAAATGAGTGGACAAAATGAAGGAATTTACTCACTCCGTCCCTTAATATAAGGCTCATTTGCTTTTTCGACACTATTCACAAACCGAGAGAATCTTATCGTTTTCTTCCAATATATAGAAATAAATATAGACATGCGAAATATCGTTTGATTCGTCTCAATGAGTACTTTGACAATATAAAAAAATTATAATTTTTATCATCGTATATTTAGAGATATTAACGTTACAAAACGTGTCTCGACAAATGTGTCAAAAGCAAATAGGAAGATCAATAGGGGACGGAGGGAGTATGTGTTTGTTTGGTTTGGGGTTAAATTCCCATGATTTGAAAATCTGCAGGAAATAGGATGGAATATCTGTGTTTGGTTGGAATTCTGTGTGCAGAAAATGATGTGAATTTAGTCCTGTAATATTCAATTCCTGCAAAACACAGGAAATGAATTTACCTACTCCCCCTAGGTAAGTTCAATTTCCCCCATTTTTAGCTATAAAAATCTCAATTTTCCCATTTTGATTTATCTAGGCTAGAATTCTACCAAACACATTTTCTCCAAATCTCATCAATTACAAAACACACAAATTCAATTGATAGGAAATTAATTCCTATGAATTTCAATTCCTCCCTCTAACCAAACGAACACTATATAGAAAAGACACTTACGGTTGAAGTCAAATGCATGTCAACCATGCTTAAGTATCTGCCATGTGAGGCTACTTAATTAGCTGCAACTCTAGCTAGCCACACCTTAAATTAAAATTTGTATATTATGAAGCATACACCAAATAAAATACATTATATAAGTTGAGGGCATATCTTTAATGTCAACCAGAGTAGGTGTAATTGTTAAACTATAGAGTAGTTTTTACATACTCTGTAGTTAATTTAACTTTGATTAGTTTGACTCCTATGTCCCATAATATAAGGGACATTTGCTTTTGACACATTTGTCGAGACACGTTTTGTAACGTTAATATCTCTAAATATACGGTGACAAAAATTATAATTTTTATATATTGTCAAAGTACTCGTTGAGACGAATCAAACAAGATCTCACATGCATATATTTGTTTCTACATATCAGAAGAAAACGAGAAGATTCTCTTAACTAGTAAATAGTGTCAGAGACGGAGAGAGTAGTGTGCAATGTATTATTATTATAATTATTGTATACAAAGTATGTAACTTTTTAAATTTAAATGATTGGATCAAATTATTACAAGGAGCACTTGAAAAAACCACCAAGAAACTTAGACACAATTGGGCGGGGAACATTGAGGTATATCACATTGTTTTTATTGCCTTCCAATTATATCTAGGGGCTTATTATTTGACACACCCTAAAATTCTATTTGGCACACCCTTACTTTCGTCACGAATGTATTTGGTCAGACTTTCGTCACGAAGGTACTTCACAAGAGATTCGTCACGGAGAAAAGGAGGACTTCCGTCACGAAGGTTCTCAGGAGTTCCGTCACGAAGGTATTGGGGAGTTCCGTCACGAAACTTTTTTTGAAAAAAAATAAAAAATTCAGAATGTTGTAGATAATTTCAATACGAGTCCGTGCATATAAAATACGTCCAAAACGGACATCGTTTGCCCTTCCAAAAGCCCTAAAAACAAAACAGTCGCATGCGTTAAGTTCGTAAAAACAAAAACTTATATAATTATAGTTAAAAATCATGCAATTAAATTTATATACTATAATTATATATTATCATTTAATATCACTAGTTTATTACTTATAAAGTACAATTATGCATTATGTTTAAATATTACGAACTTAACGAAAACGACTGTTTTGTTTTTAGGGCTTTTGGAAGGGCAAACGATGTCCGTTTTGGACGTATTTTATATGCACGGACTCGTATTGAAATTATCTACAACATTCTGAATTTTTTATTTTTTTTCAAAAAAAGGTTCGTGACGGAACTCCACAATACCTTCGTGACGGAACTCATGGCAACCTTCGTGACGGAAGTCCTTCGTTTCTCCGTGACGAATCTCTTTTGAAATACCTTCGTGACGAAAGTCTGACCAAATACCTTCGTGACGAAAGTAAGGGTGTGCTAAATAGAATTTTAGGGTGTGCCAAATAAAGACTTTGTATATTTATTGTCCCTCTAAAATTAGAAAACAGTAGCTCCACCTCAAGTTACCGAATTAGGAATTTTTGTTTGAAATAGGCTTTTTTTTAGAAAATATTCCCGGTATGAGCTCGTTTTGAAAATAATTCCCAACATAGGCACTCTTATGAGGTTCGGAAATTTTTCAAGTATAAGAGACAGCAGCTCTCATCCGAAGCAGATTTTTATTTTTTAATTCCCCCGTGTAAGAGTTACACATAAATTTTTTTTTTAAAAAATTGGATTTGTATATACAAAGGATTTGTTTTAATTTTTTTTTCAAAGTTTTTATATATATATTATTATATATGACTTACTCGTGTTTGGATGGCTCGTATGGGCTCGTTTGAAATCGGAATCGGTCAGGGCCGATTTCGTTGGGTCCGTATTGATCCTAGCTTTCACCAGATATGTCTCTCGCTCGATTCTGATTTCGAACGACCCCATACGAGCCACCAGAACACGCGTAAGTCTCGTGCGTACCTTCTACTGTAAATGGATATTTACAAATTCGTTCCTCCATATCAGGCGATGAGAGACATATCTAGTGAAAGCTGGGATCAATACGGACTCAACGAAACTAGTCGTGATCAATTCCGATTCCGAACTGGTGAAAGAAGGTATGCACGAGATTTACGCTTGTTCGGATGGCTCGTATGGGCTTGTTCGGAATCGGAATTGACCACGACCAATTTCGTTGGGTCCGTATTGATCCCAACTTTCACCAGATATGTCTCTCATCGCCTGATATGGAGGAACGAATTTGTAAATATCCATTTACAGTAGAAGGTATGCACGAGACTTACGCGTGTTCGGGTGGCTCGTATGGGGTCGTTCGAAATCAGAATCGAGTGAGAGACATATCTGGTGAAAGCTGGGATCAATACGGACCCAACGAAATCGGTCGTGATCGATTCCGATTTCAAACGAGCCCATACGAGCCATCCACACACGAGTAAGTCTTATATAATGATATATATAAAAACTTTGATTTTTTTTTTAAAAACAAATCCTTTACAAATCCAATTTTTTTATGTGTAAGAGACGCTGGTTTTTAATTTTTTTTGCCAGCGTCTCTTACACGGGGGAATTAAAAAATAAAAATCTGCTTCAGATCATATGTGAAAAATTTCCGAACCTCATAAGAGTGTCTATGTTGGGAATTATTTTCAAAACGAGCCCATATCGGAAATATTTTCAAAAAAAAAGCCTATTTCAGAAAAAAAAATTCCCGAATTAGGGTTTCCAATTAATTTTGATTTCATTTGTGTTTTCAACTTAAGATGCCTATAATAATAAAACAGAAAAGAAAATATGTCCTACTACGGAGTATTACTATGTATAGAATACATTTCCAAGAATAACACCAGAGGATCCGTGGCGCAATGGTAGCGCGTCTGACTCCAGATCAGAAGGTTGCGTGTTCGATTCACGTCGGGTTCAAAATCCCGAACTTATCCTCACCTTTTTTTTCCCTAATTTATTTTGCTTGGTTGCTGCATCTTAAGTTGGCCATAGTTGAGTACGATTTTTTTTCCCTATAGGTTCTACGAGCTAGCTTCACGCTGTACATTATTATAACTTTGTCGGATTACCAGGGGTATTTTTTTTATTCTTAGTGACTGTTAATGTCATTAGCCACAACAGTTAAGCAACTGACCAATAGCATAACTATTGTTTATCTGTGAAACATTGTAAACAATGTAGTATATAGTATAACTATTGCTCTATCATACATATTTTTTGTGGTGTACGTATTCGATATAATAAGATAGAAGATTTACTATTACATTTTCTTCCTTTATTACGATACACTCCATATTAATTAAAAATTATGTGTTAAATTAATTAACTTTTTAGTTTAGTGTATATATATTTTATAAGTAATCCGAATAACCGCTTTTAATTTGACATTCCCTTTTCCTTATCCCGCTTGATAGAAACAAAACCCCCAATTATTTTTGGGGGTTACTTCATACTAATCTCCTTATACACCCCAGTTTGACTAAATTACCCTCTTAAAATATAGAAATTACTCTCAACTCCATCTTCCTCAATCCCTAATTTCATACGGTTTAAGCTCTGTGAGTCTTCCCGAACAAATTATCGAATTTTTCCTTGAACCTCATGACTCGTCGTAAGGACATATGCCAAACACTCACAAATTGACAATACAACAAATTATCGAACTCCATTTACCCCCAAAATGATAACAATTTAATACTTGTCTTTAACTAATCCCATATGTTTTACCTAATCTGGCATTAATAGAAGGTGTCCGCCGGCGACAGAAGAGCGGGTGTCGACCGACGACGCAAAGAGGATGTTTTCCGGCGACACTAAGCGGATATCGGCGATGTAGAACTGATGGTGAAGGAGATTAAAATGTTTGGATCTGGGGAGTTGCAGCGGGAAGCACCAATAGAGGTTTGTTTTATTTAAAAGGGTAAATTTGTACTAATAGGGGAGAAAATTCTGGGGTGCATTTGCACGATGCCAGCTTATTCATCTCAAAACTTGCTTTAACGTAAAATTCGCTAGGTTTCACCATCGAATTCTTCGTTTTGTCTATCAATGGATGTTGGATCTTCTTCGATCGAGAAGATTTCGCTGGGCCGGTGCCACTCTGAAGTATACCAACGCACGTTCAAAGCTTTATGATTGTTGAAGGATATATCCATGTCGTAAAGAGTTTCAGACATCGTGACATTCTTCGATAGCAGGTTTTGGATCGAAACGATGACATACTCTTGTTTTGTTCGACATTGGAGCGTTGAAATAGGTTATATCCCATGCAATGACTATGTTCGAGTGATTTTAATGGTATAGGTCACCCAAAAGTCCGAACAACATAAACGTAAGGAATAAGACAAGTACAAGGGTGAGAAAATGGCAAACCATTGTCATAGGTCGATTGAGAGAAAAGTGGGATGAGAAGAGATATTTATTTGAATCTGTCATAGCATAATGGTAGGTTTTTTAGCTTAGTTTTTTAACTTAGATTTTCCTTTTTGTATTCTAAAAAAGCAATTAATTTACTTTTTTCATAGTTTTTCTTTAAAATATTGTATTTAAACAACCTAAATCCTTCATTATTGGTTTTTTATCGGTTTGTTAATAAGCAACTTTGGATTCGATTTTTCAGGCTTTTGATACTATTCCTAAAAAATCTAATATATAATATAACTAAAAAACCACCAATTAGGTGCTCTTACTCTACGATTAAAGGGTTGGGACTTGGGAAGGTCGACGTGGATAATCCATGTGTTAAGTTACTATGAGAACAAGTTTTTTTTGGGACCAGTTAATGGAAATTGTAAATGTGTAATCCATATCTGTATGTATATTCTGTGGTTCGACAATAGGTCAAGCAAGCACCGAGCTAGGACTAGAGTAGGCTAGCTTAAGTGGCTCACGGTTCAGGGATCATGGCTCACTGTAATGCAACCCCGAGCCCAAGAGGTTTGGTCAAGATGGCATTGTGTTTGAGGTAATTGGTTTCTGGTATCTGTGAAGTTGGGCCTATTGGTTTGGGCTTGTTTTTGGGCCGCTTCTCAGATTGGCCCGCTTCTGTGTTTTGGCCTGTTTTCTTCAGACTTGATCAAACGCAGTGTTTTGATGCTGCTATATAACCCTTATGTTAGGGTTCGGCTGATTCATTCCATTCTCTTCCGCCGCTTACCAGATTACAGAGAGAGTTGTGAGTTAGGGTTCTTGGTGGTTTGATCGCAGTGATTCTCACGGTGGAAGTTGAGTCCTCCGGTGGTGGCCTTCAGAAATTCATTTGGCGTTCTTCATAGCTTCTTCCTTGAAGTTGTTCTTGCCTTGAAAGGGGGCTGAATCTCTTTCTTTACCTTCGTCCTAGCTTCTTCTCTGTAATAGCTTGCTTAGGTTTAGCTTGCTCGTCTTGCTTGGTGTCTTTGTAACCATTGTTGAACCTATCTGATCTAGTGGATTATTCGGGATGAGTCTCCCCACTGAGACTTCGCAGATGTAGGGAAACCGAACTGCGTGACCAACTCTTGTGTCCCTTGTTCTCGTCTTGTTATTCACTTTTCTCGAATCAATTTCACTATAGATCGGTTGGATCTGGTTATTAAGATAATATCAAGATTCTACAAAGTGGTATCAGAGCCAGGTTCTCTGAAATTACTTGTATTGCTTCCGCTGTGTGATTTCTGTGCTTTCTTGTTACTTGACAGTTAGGTCAAGCAAGATTTGCTTCATTAGGGTTGTTTTTTCTGTGAAATTCTTGATTGTTATTCTTGAACTCACAGAAACCCTAAATTGTTATCTCTTTAATTTCCTTCTCCAGATTCTAACAAGGTGTGTTCACTTGCTTAGGGGCTAAGATGACAGACTCAGTGAGACTGAAGCCCTATGATGGTCAAAGTGACTTTGCCATGTGGAAGGTCAAGATGAAGGCTATCTTGATAAGGGAAAAATGCTACAAGGCTGTATCTGAGGAGTGGCCATTGGGGATCACCGACTCAGAAATGAAGGACATGCAAGATCTTGCTCATTCTGAGATCACCTTAAGGTTAACTGACGACATAGCTCGTCAGGTGGTAAGCTTTACTCAACCTAAGGCTCTCTGGAATGCTTTGGAATCCATCTTCTTGACTAAGTCCTTACCTAGCAGAATTTCTCTATTGTGCAAGTTGTTTACATATAAAATGGAAACCACCTTGACTGTCCAGGAAAATCTTGATAATTTCCTAAAAATGACACAGGATCTTAAGAGATGTGATGATGAAATTAAAGAAACTCATCAGGCTGTTTTGTTGCTCAATTCCTTACCTAGTCAATTTGATACTCTAAAAGATGTGAACCAATATGGTAGAGATGAACTTACCCTGACTAAGATCACTGAGGCTGTTATCCAGAAAAATGAGTCCTTAAAAGTCTTCAAGATTAGAAATGGCTCTAAAACTGAGATAAAGAGTGATACTAAGAATGAAGTTATGATGGCTAAGGGAATCTATAAGAACAAAAAGGGTTATAAGCCTAAGAATAATAGCACCAACCCTCAGGATAAAGATATGTCCAAAGTGAAGTGTTATTACTGTGAAAAATTAGGGCACTATGCCTCTGATTGTCATAAGAAGAAAAGAGATGAGAAGAACAAAGATAAGAGTGAAAAAGATAAAAATTACTCTAATGTTTGTGAACAATGCCCTCAGTATAACAATGAACTCCTTGTAGTTAGTCCCTCTACTGATTGCTACTCCTGGATCCTAGACTCTGGATGCACTATGCATGCCACCCCCTATAAGAAATTCTTTAAGACTTTAACTGAATGTGATGGAGGTGAAGTGATGCTTGGAGATCACACCTCCTTAGCTATTAAAGGAATAGGGAGTGTTGCTTTAAAAATGCATGATGACAAAATTAGAACTCTGTCTAATGTAAGATGGGTACCTGAACTTAGGAGAAACTTGTTGTCTGAATCTGTCTTTGATGATTTGAATTGTCACATTATTACTCACAATGGTATAAGGGAAGTGATCAGAAATAACACTGTCCTTATAAGGAGCATTAAGAAAGGAGGATTGTACTATGTTACAGCTTCTCCTGAACTTAATGTCTCTATAGGAGTTAATAAGAAAGACAATATGGATCTTACTAAGAAGTGGCATGCTAGACTTGGACACTTAGGCAACCTTGGCCTTAACAAGTTGTATGTGAATGGTATGATTGACTTTAAACCCTGTGACCTGAATTTTTGTGAAAACTGTGTGCTTGGTAAGAAAACTGCCCACAGCTTTGGCAAGTCAACCTATACTGCTAGCAATCCCCTAGAGTATGTTCATTCAGATCTCTGGGGGCCTGCTCAAGTTGATACTATTGGAGGAAGAAGATACTTTCTTTCTCTAATAGATCATTACTCAAGAAAAGTATGGGTATACTTGCTGAAAACTAAGGATGATACTTTTGAAAACTTTAAGTCTTGGAAAGTGTTAGTTGAAAGTCAAACCAACCATAAACTGAAGTGTCTAAAAACTGACAATGGCTTAGAATTTTGTAATAACTTGTTTGATACATATTGCAAAGAAAATGGTATTAAGAGACATTTGACTGTTCCTAGAACCCCTCAGCAGAATGGTATTGCCGAGAGAATGAATAGAACCTTGTTAGAAAGAGCCAGGTGTATGCTTTTTACTTCTGGAATGAAGAGTAGCCTATGGGGAGAAGCTGTATTGACTGCAGCCTATCTCATTAATAGGAGCCCTTCTTCCACAATAGGATTTAAAACCCCTCAAGAAATGTGGACTGGAAATAAGCCTAACATAACTCACTTGAAACCTTTTGGTTGCACTGCCTATGCTCAAGCATCACAAGGTAAGCTGCAACCTAGAGCACTTAAGTGTATTATGCTAGGCTATCCTGATGGGGTAAAAGGCTATAAACTTCTTCTCATACAACCTGGAGGTTACAAAGTTATAACCTCTAGGTCTGTGACTTTCAATGAGGAGGACTATTACTTTAAGTCAAAATTAATGTCTTCTACTGAGCCTACAGGTACAAGTGCTAGTACAAACATCTCAAATGGAGTCTTCTATGATGTGAATCAAGAGGAGGCCTATGGAGAAGAGGATATGGAGGTTGAAGATCCTCCAAGTGTTCAGCAAAGTGAAGCTGGCACCTCTTCTGAGCACCAAGAGAACCCAGAAGAACCTCTAGGTGGCTCGAGCAACCATGAAGTACAACAACCTCACCAATCAGGTGGGGCAGGTAACATTGAAAACTCACAAAATTTTCACAATGTACAGACTTCTAATACTGAACTGTTGGGTGAAAATCTCTCTCATCCTCTCTCTGATTATCAACTTGTTAGAGATAGGACTCCTAGGACTAGAATTCCTAATAGGAGATATGATGTGAATTTTGTTGGATGTTTTCCTAAGATTGTTGAGTTTGCTTTCACTGTTGCTGAAGTGATCAAATTTACTACTCCTGAAACTTATGAACAAGCTGCTAATAGTAAACAAGCAAATGAGTGGATAACTGCTATGAATGAGGAAATACAATCCATGCATGCTAATCAAACATGGAAATTAGTTCCTAAACCAGATAAGGCTAGGACTATTGACTGTAAATGGATCTTCAAAATTAAAGAGGGCACAACTCTGCATGACCCACCTAGATTTAAAGCTAGACTGGTTGCAAAAGGATTTACTCGAAAAGAAGGAGTAGATTATAATGAAATATTTGCCCCAGTTGTGAAGTATAAAACCATGAGACTCCTCTTAGCTATGACCACTGTTTATGACTGGGAACTTGAACAAATGGATGTAAAAACTGTCTTTTTACATGGAGACTTGACTGAGACTATTTACATGAAACAGCCACAGGGCTTTGTTAGTAATAAAAACCCTGATCATGTCTGCTTACTGAATAAATCCATTTATGGACTTAAGCAATCTCCTAGACAATGGAATAGGAAATTTGACTCTTGTATGATATCTCTAGGGTTCTCTAGAAGCCTGTATGACACTTGTTTGTACTATAAAAATGTGCAGTCTAAGGCTCCCTTGTATGTTCTGTTGTATGTAGATGATATCTTGTTAATTAGTAGTTCTAAGGTTGCAATCTCTGGTGTTAAACATGATTTAAAAAATCATTTTGACATGAAGGACCTTGGCCCTGCCCAGAAGATTTTAGGAGTGACTATCACTCGAGATAGAACTAAGAAGACTATGCATTTATCTCAGACTGATTATTTACTTAAAGTCTTAGATAGGTTTGCCATGAAAGACTCCAAATTAACCTCCATCCCATTAGGAGGTCATTTGGATCTCTCTAGAACTCATTGTCCTGTTTCTGAATCTGACAAAAAGAAAATGGAAAATGTTCCTTATGATGTGGCTGTTGGTTCTTTAATGTATGCAATGCTCTGTACTAGACCTGACTTAGCTTATGCAGTGAGTGTTATGAGTAGATATATGTCTAACCCTGGTGATAGGCACTGGCAAGGTATGAAATATATGCTAAGGTACATCTCTGGCACTCACAAACTTGGTCTAATGTATTCTGAGTTTGCTCCTAGGACTGAGGTCCAAGGATATGTTGATTCTGACTTTGCTAGTAATAAGGATACACGTAAGTCTACTACTGGATTCTTTTATACTTGGGCTGGTAATTGTATATCCCGGAAATCTCAGCAGCAGCCTATTGTTGCTCTGTCTTCTACTGAGGCAGAGTACATTGCTGCTACTGAGGCTTGTAAAGAGGCAATTTGGTTGACAGGTATTTTACATGAGATAGATGGTAAGACTTATACACCTATCCTTAATATGGACAGTCAGAGTGCACTGTTTCTTTGTAAAGATCCTGTGTACCATGAAAGAACTAAACACATAGATGTTACATACCACTTTATTAGGGATAAAGTGGAGAATGGTGACATTGTTGTTCAAAAGATAAAAGGTGAACTTAATCCTGCAGATTTTGGGACTAAAGTTGTTCCTACTAACAAGTTTGTTTTTTGCAGGGAAGCTCTTCACATTCATGATGAAACGTGAGATGTGAGAGTGAGTCAATGATGGATGAGAACTCATCTCTTGAAGTGATGCTCTAGAGTCAGATAGTTAGAGTATTATGTATGGATTAGGAGGTCATATGTAAATGTGTAATCCATATCTGTATGTATATTATGTGGTTCGACAATAGGTCAAGCAAGCACCGAGCTAGGACTAGAGTAGGCTAGCTTAAGTGGCTCACGGTTCAGGGATCATGGCTCACAGTAATGCAACCCCGAGCCCAAGAGGTTTGGCCGAGATGACATTGTGTTTGAGGTAATTGGTTTCTGGTATCTGTGAAGTTGGGCCTATTGGTTTGGGCTTGTTTTTGGGCCGCTTCTCAGATTGGCCCGCTTCTGTGTTTTGGCCTGTTTTCTTCAGACTTGATCAAACGCAGTGTTTTGATGCTGCTATATAACCCTTATGTTAGGGTTCAGCTGATTCATTCCATTCTCTTCCGCCGCTTACCAAATTACAGAGAGAGTTGTGAGTTAGGGTTCTTGGTGGTTCGATCGCAGTGATTCTCACGGTGGAAGTTGAGTCCTCCGGTGGTGGCCTTCAGAGATTCATTTGGCGTTCTTCATAGCTTCTTCCTTGAAGTTGTTCTTGCCTTGAAAGGGGGCTGAATCTCTTTCTTTACCTTCGTCCTAGCTTCTTCTCTGTAATAGCTTGCTTAGGTTTAGCTTGCTCGTCTTGCTTGGTGTCTTTGTAACCATTGTTGAACCTATCTGATCTAGTGGATTATTCGGGATGAGTCTCCCCACTGAGACTTCGCAGATGTAGGGAAACCGAACTGCGTGACCAACTCTTGTGTCCCTTGTTCTCGTCTTGTTATTCACTTTTCTCGAATCAATTTCACTATAGATCGGTCGGATCTGGTTATTAAGATAATATCAAGATTCTACAAAAATACAAGTCATAAAATTGCTAAGTGGACTTCATGCATGCATACATCGTTTCTTTTCCGTTGTGTTTCTCAACTACTATTGTTTATCATGGAAACCTTTCCGTGTATACCTAGCGTTGACCATGTTACTCGATCGTTTTCTTCTTGCATTCTTATGCATCAAATACATGCTATGTTAAACATATGTTTTATAATCCGTGTCGATCACCGCCCAAATGGAGACGTAAAATCGTTATATATGTTCATATGACCGCATAAATATATAGGAAAACGCATCGAGATGTTGTTGTCTTAAAAATGCTCGTATAATAAAAACGAACCAACTTAATATGTATTTATTTATTTTAAACAATAACATTTATAACACAAAGCACATGTTTTAAATCACAAAATAAAAGAAATATGAAAAAAATATTATCAAATCTCGAAGAAGCCACCCTCGGGATGGATTAAGATAATTTTGATGAATCCTATAATAAAAATAAGGAAAAGTGTCCGGTGATAATAGTTGCTACAGTAATAAATGAGAATGATTATGGGCCGTTTGATTTCGCCAGATCGGACGGATGTGGATAATTCACTTTTGGGCGCGTGTACAAGCGCGTTCAACAGATCTCGTAAATTTCCTTCTTCTTCTTCTCCGCCTTCGTTTTCTTTTCCCCCAAGTTTTTTCAACAAAACTTCTTCGGATCTTGCCTTCTCTTCTCTGCTGCGTAATTCCTTCTTCTTCTTCTCGCATTCGTTAGCTTGTTTCTCCTTCATTCTACCTATGGATCTAGGTTTTGCTTCTATTTTCTTTGTTTCACCAGTTCATCCCCCTGTTTCTCTTCAATTTGAGCTTATTTGTTGAAGTATTACGATGATTCGTGTATAATGAAGCAGTTTTGATGAACAACAGATGTTCTTGTTCTCTTGATTGCTCTGTTCGCTAATCCAACACATCGATGTGATGAACATTTAGAAGAATTGTGATGAACATTTATAACGGATTTGATGAACAACAGTAATAGAAGTGATGAACATTCTATTGGACATATAATGAACATAGACAGTATTTGTGATGAACTTTTATAAAACATGTGATGAACGTTGAATGCAGTCTTAATGAACTTTTAATACTGATTTGATGAACTTTGTTCTAGATGTGATGATCATTCACAACATTTTAATGTGTAATGAACATTTACAGGATTTGTGATGAACATTGATAAGTAGTTTGATGAACATTGATAAGTAGTTTGATGAACATATGTTTAATATCTGATGTACAGTTCATCCATTCAGGCTGAGTCGTCTTCTATGAGTAACAACAAGACTCCTACAAAAAGCAGAGAGGCAAGATTTGAGAAGTTTGTTGGTCCTTTACCAAATACAATATCTGTCCTTCCACCTCCACAATCAAAGAACAAAGGAAGGCCAAAAACATCACGTTTGAAAAGTACAATTGAGAAAGTTAGATTGAATTCTAACAAGGTGAAGAAGTGTTGTTCAATATGTTTGAAATCCGGACACAATCGCTCTACATGTCCTGAGAATACTTCAACAAGTGTTTGAAGTTAGATAATTCTAAAACTATCATTTAAGTCTTTATGTGTAAATCTAGTTCTGGTGAACATTTGTAATCTACTTGGTGAACAATTATATATAATCTGGTGAACAACATGGGAAAAATTGATGAACATCGATATCAAATTAGATGAACTCTCACTGTTAATGTGGTGAACTTGTTGTGTTAATTTGATGAACTTTGTATCTAAGCTCGATGAACATTCATTATTAATATGATGAATATTTGTGAAAAAGACAAGTAAAATTACTTATCATATTGATGAACTTTTGAGATTAACGTCAATGAACATTCAGTGTTAATATGATGAACTTTGGCTAAATATTCAATGAACATTCACAGTTAAGCTGATGAACATTGTTCAGTGATTTGATGAACATTCTGTAATATATATATGAACAAAAGAATTCTTGTACTCATTGTCAAACTTCTACATTGTGCATTTTCCATTTACCCACTCTATAAGTTGTGGGTAAGCATTGTTGAATCTGTTGGTTAACAACTCTGAAATGTACTTGACCCTTATCATGTCCATTTGCTTATTGTCACCTTTCTTCAAAGAAGTTGTAAAATTTGTCAGCCCCTCCCCAAAGTACGTTTCCATGTGTCGCATGGTATATATACCACAATCCTGCTTGTTCTTGTCATCTCTCCAGTACATTGAAAGACGTTCAGCTTTGACCTTTTTCTCGTCTTCGAATAGAGCTGCTTTGGCTTCCATGCCATGCTTCCTTAGAAATTCCACAAACATTGCTCTCTGTAAAATAAAAACACAATAATATCAAACATATTGAAAAACAATGATGAACATATTTAAAACGTACAATTATATGATGATGAACATACAATTATATGATGATGAACATACAGTTATATGATGATGAACATACAGTTATATGATGATGAACATACTGAAATATAATGATGAACATTACCAAATAAAAAGTTGATGAACAAAATTAAGGATCATGGTGAACAATATCAAACAAGATGGTGAACATATTGAAATACAGTGATGAACATTATTAAACATACATATGAACTATATATGAGAGGAATGATGAACAATATTAAACATTCTGATGAACATTATGAAGAATTGTGATGAACAAAGAAAAAAGAGTTGATGAACATTAGTTACCATGAACTGTTTCTTCCTCCTGTTGTTGTTGTTCTTGGGATGACAAATTTCTTTGTGATCTGTCATTTGTTTTTTTGCTTCTTATCTCTGTAATATTGAACATACAAGTTATATATTGTGCAAAAATACAAAGTTTATAAAGAGGATAATATTCATACCTCTTGGACATTCAATAACAAGATTTATGATGAACAAATAAGAGAAATCTGATGAACAATCTTAAGACATATGATGAACTTTGATAGGCAATGAGATGAACAATCACAAAAATTTTGGTGAACATTGAAAAGAAATCTGGTGAACGTATGTACAAGATACGATGAACAAATACAAGATATTTGATGAACATTTAGATGTACTGTGATGCACATGTATTTTGATGAACATGCATGTAGCGAAATCAAACATGTCGAAGCAAAAACCTAACTCCAAATACCAGATTATACTCCATACCTTTTGGTACTTGGCTTCTCTGAGATCCTGCCATTTTTAGTAGCGAGTTGATGGATTTTGGTGAACGACGGAGTGAAATGAAGAGAAATCAGTGAGAAATCACAGGAAAAAGCATCGTATACGCTAAAATTAGGGATTAAACACCATACCTCTTCCTTCGTTGTTCTTCTGTGAGCCAGACATCGTGAAATTTGTAGGAGTATGTTGTTTTTGATGATCGGCGAGAGAAAACGAAGTGATTTCGTTGAGAAATCGAAGAAAAAGCAAGCGAGTAGGAGGTTAGGGTTTGATCGCCTTTGCGAGAGAGGTTTTCTGTGGAAGTTTTGAGAAGAATGGGAAGAGACGGTTTTCGCTCCAATTTTGAATCACGTTGGAACGATGTAGCGCGTGTGTTTCACACAAAAAGCTAGCGAGTAGGAAGTTGCCAGCATGGAAAGTGGAGCAATCTGGGCTGTCCGATCAATTCCAATGAACGGTTCCCGTTCATTCTCATTTATCTCTAAAGGGCCCTTTATTACCAGATTCGAAGCTAGTCTTCGCCGCTGTACAATATATGTCATGTTATAGATATCTATAATAAATCTGTCTACACAAATTCTGCCTTACAAACGGATGCACTGACTTTTCTTTATGCAATAAAACTAGCCACAAAATTAAAACATGAAAACCCTATATTTGAGGGAGATAATCTTACCATCATTAATTATGTTAACAAGGTTTGAAAAACTCGTGAAAAATCAAAAATATTCTTGCTTTAGAGTCAAACAATGCAGCTGACTTCTTAGCAAACCCTATTTTAAACACTCATCATATTTTATTTTATTTTAAATGTTACCATGATAGTATCATTACATGATGATTATATCAGAAATCTCAAGCCTATCTATTTGACATCTAGCTCATTTATTCACTATCAGTTTTTCTTCTCAATCATCATTTGTGATGGTCAGTATGTCACTTCTTTTGAAGTAAAGCACTGTGCTTTACCTTTTTCCAAAAGAAAAATACACATAAAAGCTAATGTATTCATGTTTTCTAATATTTGTTCATACGTTTCTTGGAATTGTGTATGTGTTACGTTCATACATTTTAATGACATGTATTGTTGTGCTTCTAAGTATTGAGTGTCCATATGTCCTCTTCGTATGTGTACATACATTTCTGTAGTAGGAACATACGAAGTACTATTTGACAAACACAAGTACATAACATCGTCAGCATGTCACGAATTTAATCTCTACAGTGTGACGCTATTATTCCGTCATTAATCTTCCACAAATAACACAGAAATTAAATTGCACGAATCGAAGAACAAAAGCGTTGTAATTATCCTTCGACAAACAAGCGTTGTATTTCGCTGGGTTTTGGTCACACTTCGACGGTTCGTGAATTTTTCCGCCGCATCAATCTTCCTGCGAATCCTTTCGCCGGAAGTTCGAGGGTTCCGACCTCGTGTTGGTGTTTCTCGGATCTATCGAAATCTGGCGAAGTAAACCCTTATTCCCTTTTCTCTTCTCTCTAACTAAATCTGTTTACCATGTCTTTTGTTGCGTTTTCTCAAAATGTGTTGTTGTTTGTTCTCGCTCTATGCTCAAATGGGTAAAAAGTTGGCAAATTTTGCTGGGCTGTCTGCATTTTGAACTATAGAGCTTGATTTGCAAAATTAGATTGGGGATTTGTTGTTTTGAAAGTATTGGACATGCAAATGTGTTGTCTTGATTTCTCCCTTATGCTGTCTGACAAGTTTTTGTAGGTTTAACCACGCTTTCAGAAATTAAAGCTTCAATTGGTATTGGTGTTGCATTTAGGTTATTATTTTTCTGGGTGTGATGATGGACACTGCAATTCCTTTGTTTGGATCTAACCTGACACTGTCTTCATTATCCTTTAGAAATGCAAGTAAGGTTAATTTGTAAGACACTATTTCGTGATCATTTTTTGGTGTAGCAGAAGGGGCAATAAATATCAATACCCATGTAACCATTAAGGAAAAATTCAGTGGAATATGTGATCTGAAACACATTTTGCATCCTAAGCTAATATGAAGCTTTCGAGAATGAATTGATATATAAAATCCTAGTTTTGGATTTTTTGTTCATGTTTGATTTTTGTGGTTCACGGTTTGCTACATTTATAACGTAAAACTTGGCTCTTAGTCTCTTACTGTGTTGGCATTATGATTTGAACTCTCACAATAAGCTGATAAATTCACAAATCTCATGATTGCTGATAACAAGTGACATCTCTGTAGTTTTACTTCTAGTCGTCATAGTAACCTGTATAAGAATATATCAGATTAGGGAGCATAAATTGCCTGATATTGATGTATTAGTTGCTTGGTAAATCTTCAATGAGTAGTCTGTACAGAATCCTACTTGGATGTTCAGCGACAATACTTCTTAACTTGTGTGCTATTTGATTGTAAGATGAATTCTTTTTTGTGTACAGTATCCTATTTTGGCCAGTACGGTGAATCTACCTTTGAAGGAAAAGATTTGAATTATTTTCACCAATCAACCGTTACTTTATATCTACTTATAATCAACAGTTAAATTCTATGTGCTTATGGTTTGTGTACATCTTGAAAAAAATGACCCAGTCAAGCTTTATCTTCCATTTTCTTCTTGCAGATGAATGCTAATCGGCAAGACTTGCTGAGGGATCGGTCATGGATGAACTATAATAATGCTAGTGATAGGAGAAAGCCAGAATATGAAAATGGGGTGAATGCATTTCTTGATTTTGCATTCTCCAAGGCGGGAAATAATGAGAAAATCAGGTGCCCATGTGTTAATTGCTACCTGGGAAGTTTTCACGAAAGGAAGGTTGTTTTTTATCATTTGCTTGCACGTGGAATTATAAAGGATTACAATCCCTGGACACAACATGGAGAGGATGAAAATGAAGATGAGCCTATTCCTTGCGAAAATCTTTTGCCGATTGCCCATGAAGAACATCTCTCTAATCCTCGCATAGAAAATAATATTAGAAATTCTCGTGAAGGAAAATTCTACAGCCGAAACATCCATCGTGGAGAAAAGAAAAAACAAGATGTTCATCAAGGAAGCGATGAGGATAGAAGCTCTCCAATTATTCCACCTAATGTCTGGAAATATGTTAATGCTATTGGGATGTCAAAAACTGGTAAACTACTCCTTACTGAGCAATTTGTAAATATCTCATTTTTCAACTCTTATGATGTGCCACTCTGCTCATGTAGATCCTTGATAAAAATAGGCATAAGCTGAATGTTTTGTATACAGTATCTTCCTTGAGTTCCTTCTATTCTTCTATATTTAATCAATCGTCATTATATATCTATATTTTTAAGATAAATTCCTTATGTATGTCCATCAAGTCATTTGTAATGTGTATGCCGCTTATCAGCTTGATGATATGTCATAAGATATGCGCCTAAGTTATGCCTCACTATGTCTTACGTGTTCTAGGATTTCTTATGCTTTTGTCACATTGTCCCTATCTCCCTAGCTTCTTTAACTGATTTTGTGGTTTGATTAGCTATGTGGTTGGTGAAGGAAGTTTGAGGAGTTGATTTCTGGGGATGTATAGATGAGGAATGAGTGTAAACCCCAACGGAAAAAGGTTAATTTGGTTTATATGTGGTTTCAGAATGACTTTCAGGAGAACTGATTAAGCAGAAATCTAATAAGAAATATTAGTGTACAATACACATTTTTAGCCAGCCAAGTAACACTGGATTCACATCACATGTGATGTATATCTGATTCTGGTCTTGACAAGATATTGAAGGTTAAAGTATTTTTATACAACTAAACTATCATAACAGAAAATAATAATTATCTGAATCAGGTGTCCAGACATACATATCGGGGTTATTTTCCGCGTTATTGTTCCTTGCTCTATGAGTTTAGACATACACATGTGAAATGGTTTATCTTTTGGTATTCTGGGTCTTTTTTAATCACTACCACATTTTTGGCAATAGATATATGTTTCGAACAATATAATGAGAATTTGCTTTATATTTTTTCTTATTTGGTTTTCATGGCATATTTAATCTTCAATTTTCCTAAACCTCCCTTTGAACCAAAAAAGATGCAGGTGGAAGTGCTCATCAAGGAAATGATGATAATGATAATGGAAATCAAGATGTCTCTGTCGGCGAAGATGATAATTTCATTGGTGTAGATAGTGAGTATTCTGGTTGAGATGAAGTAATCTTAGTACTAATTCTTATAAAAAATTGAAAATAACCTCTCCTCCTGTAACAGATTGTGATTCGTCTCCAAATCAGTCTTGTGATGATGCGGATTTTGTTGCTATTGAGGCTGAACATGTTGCTGCAGATGGTTATTCGTCAGAAGCAACTCCAGCAGATAATTCAGGTACATATACATAATTTCGGTTAAAGACCTTTTTGGAATTTGTATTTGTTATGTCTTTAATTAACATCAATCTAGCTGTAATTTCTTTCTAACCCAACTTCCTTAAATGCCTGTCTAATTGGGTTCTACTTTATTCCTAAAAGTGAAGAATGTTAACCAAATAGCTTACCCCTATGCAAACCGACATGCATCAGACAATTTGACTGCCGCAAGCATAGAATAATTTCATGTGTTTTATTTTAGTGCAATACCATCTCACATCTTGTTCAACTATCTTATTGTGATGATAAATATCTTGTTCTACTTAGGAATTATAACGGATTCTACTGTACGTCGGAGGGGTCCACGTGGCTTAAAATGGAAGAAAGAGTTAGCGGAGAGTTCTGAACGCATTAAGGTTGAGCTTCCAGCTAAGTTAGGACGTGTAGTTGGTAGTAATGCACGGCAGTTCGTTGTTGAGGCTAGTTGGCTTCTCAAAGAAACACTTCCTCCTAATGTTATCAAATGGAAAGACCTTAATCCAAATGATGTTGCTAAATTATTGGAAAAAGTCAAGGTTTGTGCCTATCCTATACATCGTTTGATTTTTTATATATTCACCTTTTTGGCTGAAATGTGTAAAATCTTTGGTCTGATCAGAATCGATTTATTTTCCCAAATGAGAGCCATGTTGATACCGCCTTGCTTTGGCAATTCAAACAATGGTATAGAGCTTGGCGTTCAGATCTGAGAAGGTCATACTTCAGCAAATATGACACTTATAAGGAACAGCTTGCACATCGACCACCTTATGTTAAGGAAGCTCATTGGAAATGGCTGGTGGACTATTGGAGTAGCGCAAAGTTTAAGGTAAGCTTACATCCTCTGTTGCATAGGATTTTTTTTCCCCACTAATAAAATGTAAAATCTTAATCATTTTCTTTGAATTTATAATACATTATGTTCCCTTATACTAAAGGTGCAATCAATTTTCTCATAAATTGTAGAATATCAGTGCAATCAATTCAAAGGTGAGGAAGAACACCAAAACTATTGCTTGTATCGGGCCAACGTCTATTGCAAGAGTTGCTTATGAGCTGGTATGTCAGCTCTTCACATTACACTTCGCTTCAATCTCTTAATTAGGTCTCTTGTTAACATTGTTAATTTTATCTGGTAGGAAATGGAACGATCTCAGCCGGATTCTGACCAAAGTCCAGTTTACTTAAAGTTATACGAGAGGCAAAAGCGTAAGAATAACAAGACATGGATAACGAAGGAGGCAGAAGATGGATATAACGAACTAGTAAAACTGCACGAAAAACAAATTGAAGAACATGGTGAAGATAATCTTTCGCCTACTGAAGCTTATGCCTTAGTTTTCAGTAAAGCTAAATCTATAAATCTGCTTGGAATTGGAGAAAATCCGAATGCATTGAACGGAAGCAGCAGCTTTAAACGTAGACGAACGGGCTGTTCTGATCAGAAGATCATCGATGCGAGTGTACGTAGACTGGAGATTGAATCTGTGCAGAAATCAGATGATGAGGAGGACGATGAAGAAGGGAAAAATGAGCAAAGCCAGACTGAACGAGAACTGCGTGCTAAATTGCGTGAGCAGATTCGGTTGATTCGCCAAGGATTGACTTCTTCCTCCACTAATGCTTGAGAATTTCTGGTTTGTATTGTGGTTGTTTGATTTAAAATATGCTTGTTGTCTGTACAATATCTTATGGTCAGGGTCACTTTGGATTACTGCACTGTTGGTATGAAGTTAGAGAGACTAATCCCTGAATGTCATTATGCATTAGCTTGCAATAATATATTTATTGGAGTTTTAATGCCAGGAAATGGAACAAATTGAGCAAGATATTTTTTTGTTTTCTAGGTTTTATTTTATGCTAGCTATTCTGGTCTGATTTTTTCAGATTTGTCCTCTTATTCATTGTTACGTTTTATTTGATATTTTATTTGATTTGGTATAGCTTTATATGTTTAACCGATACTAATTAAGGAAAGATTACCAGGATAATTATGTGTCTAGAATGTGAAAGGCAGTTTCAGAAGCAGGAAACTGAAACGTAGAAAATGCACCTAATACTTTACAAAACTTGCTTCTGAAACTGAAATGTAGATAATGCAGCTAATACTTTACAAAAATTATAAATTATAAAATGATCCCAAAAATTTATCTTACACTTCCACAAAAATGAAAAGAAGAAATAAATAAATAAAGAGACAAAAAACAAAGCTGATGTACAAACAAAATTGCTCAATCCCCACTCAAACTTGAAACGTGGCTTGATCTGTCAAACTCCGACAAAGAAGCAAAAATTGCTGTTGGTTTATTAACTATAAACCATTGCAAGAATGAAACTATGTGCCTTCTCTCCCTCTTCAGATAGATCCCTTCAAAGAAGCCTCTTCTCCATCGCCTTTGTTGACACTCAATATAGAGAACGGAGACTCGAGCTCAAGACATGGCTCGGGCAACACGTTTCTTGATGACCCGAGCACGTTTGAGCAACCCCACGAGTTCGAACCATCTAATGAGCTAACATCGAACGTGATATTCGATAACACGAACGAGGTGAAAGGCGACTCATATATCCCACTGAAATTTCCACTTACGCTGATGTTTTTTCCAACCATGTTCAGGAAACCGATGTCTTTGACAATGGGAAGTGCGTTCCTGTCGAACGTCACATCGGGATGTGAGCCAGAAAAACCGGTTGCTTGGATCGCAAGATAAACGTTTTCCATTGTGACGTCTGATATAGTCACGTTTTCGATGTAACCGCCTCTGCCTCTAGACGTCCTCAGAGAAATCCCGGTGAACGAGTCACTAAAGTGAATGTCTTTGGCGGTTATTCCTGTTATTCCACCCGACATCTCACTTCCAACTGCCAATCCCGCTCCTGAAAAGGATTGCAGATGAGCGGATTGGATTTGGACGTTTTTTGTCGGTTTGCTGTAGGCAATGCCATACTCATCCCAGCCACTTTTCATCACAATAGCATCATAACCGACGCTAATGTTGCTATAACCGATGCATACATGCTCAGAAGAATCTGTGAAAGAAAAAGAAAGTCAGAAAGAGAAAAACAAAAATGAAAGTATGAACTATTTTTCACGGATTTAGGTGTAATAAAACCTGGGACAATGCCGTTGGTGTACGGGGATTCTGGTGGAGCATGGACGGCTACGTTTTCAATTAGAACATTACTGCAATTCAAAAAAATGTCAAGTACTCAAATAAACAAAAGACGCTAAAAAGGAGCACTTCAAAATACATAGTAAGCATCAGTACTTGCAATATACTGGATGGATGCCCCATGCCGGTGGATTTGTAAGTGTTATATTAGAAACAACGATATCATTCGAGTTTATGAGTTCCAGAAGATGTGGTCGGCTGTATTTTAAAGAACCAGATGTGTACTGCTCCCACCATACCGAACCTTGACCATTGATGGTTCCATTATTACCTGAATCAATAAAACAAACATCGCACACAAGAAGGGTCATCATAATAAATTGATTGCTTAGAAGATATATGATATGGGATCAGATGGTTATATACCCGTTATAATGACATCTCTCACTTGATTTCCCGTTATCAAACTGCTGTATCTTTTGCCCGGTACGTCAAGGCCACGGCCATATGATGGAAAGGGATCAACCACAGGCCAATGACTATAATTCTGAATAACAAGTTTTGAAAATACGTAAGGAAATCAAAAATATATAAACGGGAAAGGGGAATTTTCCAAACTATAAATGTGAAGAAGTGAAATTAGAAAGGGACGAACCTGAGATGCAAGGATGACGGCCCCTTCTTCAAGAAACAAGGTAAGGTGACTTGTGAGGTTTAAGCAACCCGTAAGCCACCTACCCGGAGGAACATAAAGTTGTGCTCCACCTTTATCAGCAAAAGACTTGACATAGAAAATTGCATTCTGGAATGCAACTGTGTTGATCGTCTTTCCATCCCCAACAGCACCGAATTCTGAGATGGAAACGCTATGAGGCCGCTCTTTGAATGATTTTTGAAACTGGCAATTGTCTAAGGCTTCTACTTGTCTGAACTCACTCACACCAACCACTGTGACCACCAAAAGAAGTACCACCTGAAAACGCTTTAAACAAGTCAGTAACTAGACAGAAGGGAGCAAAGCATCTTGAAGACACATGAGCATTAACCATAAGGCACAGATAAGAAATAAGGAAGAAATTTACAGAATGATGAAAACAGGCAAGAAACACAGGAGTTTTGAGAAAATTCAGGTGAAAAACAGAAGTTTAGATTAACAACCAAACACAAACACCTTTTTCAGCGTAGCGACTAAATGCATAGTTGTGGAACAGATTTCCACAATTTTTATCCTACCTAAATTGATCAAAACATTATCTGCAAAAATCATCTGCAAATACTTAGATGATACAGATGAACCAAGTTTGAGTCTTTACTGATGAAACTAATAGTACGTATAAGGATTTTGACAATGTTTTGAGCAGCGAAAGAAAAACAACATTGTAATTCACTTTGACATGCATAAACTGAACTCAGACTAGCAATTGAATGTTTCAAAAGTTGAATTCTTTGTGAAATTAAGTTTTATACAAACTGACTTGAAAGTATAGCCCCAACTTATCAATTTACTGCAACCATAAAGAAGAATCCACTTAATTTGTTCAAGCACAGGTTTCAAACTGAGATCAGTTTAAAATTAAATGCAATACTCTCCGATGATCATCAATTGAAAGTGACAAGACCTAACAATCCATTAAACTGCAATGCAACTACAAACATGAGCATCTGTTTTGTGTAATTCTAATCCCTCAATACAAAACCATATGAATTGTTACAGTAAATCAAACAAGTTGAATCAGCACAAACCAAGTACAGATCACACTAAAAAAAACGAAATTTGCAGAGCCCACATCACAAAAACCAAGTAGATACGCATGAGAACAGAAAAGCAGCCAAATTTAGCAAAAACGAGCAATGCCCAGATGCCAAAACAGCAGATTCCACCAACAAGAAGATCAGCCGAAGCGCAAAGACAAGAAAAAAGAGAGTGACTTTGATGGAAATTGAAACAGATGACTGAACATGAACTAAAAGTGGCGAAAGCAACATACAAAGCCCCTCATGAGACCTCTGTTCTTCCGAAGCCCTGAAAAACGCCAAATTGAAGAGAAGACCACAAGACTTGGAACGGAAAAGAAAAGGGTTGAACAGCGTATAAGATATTTATTGTATTTGTAAAACACCAATTTAATATATTTATGATGATAAAAAAAAAAGGGGTAGGGTTAAAACACGAAAGGAACAAAAGGGTAAAAAGAAGGCAACAGCAACATCCAGCAACTCTTGTTCTTGTTCCCTAATCAAACTATAAAGCCCTAAAATCAAATCAGCCGCACTATATATAAAAACTTTCATAAATTCATTCCTATACTCCGTATAAAGGAAATATTACATAATGCAGGATATAAAAAATACATTATTATTGAGATTATAAAGAATGTAGATATAAATGTAATACAGTAAAACTAGGGAACCTAGAAATGGGATCTGAAAAGAAAATTTAACAAACAGGCTGCAAGAGGAAGCAGAATCCAGTGCAGGCCTTTGTTTTTCCTCTTTCCACTCAAAGGGTAAGAGAAAGAAACCAAAGACAGAGAGACACAAGGTTGGTGTGTACAAAAAATAAGACTAACTGAAATTATTGTTTTTGTGGGTATTGGCTGTAATTATTGGATTAGTGCCTTAGATCATCTATGAGTAACACTACTTATTTTATAATTTATATTTTATCTAATTCATTTTGTGTTACCCAACATCCACAATGGTGTTTGGATTTAATAAGAAAAATATATGAGTGGTGAGGCCATTTATTATTTAAATAGTTTTATTTTATATGAAAATATATTTTTGAACAATTATTGGGGATCACTTGGCACAATGTTACAGTGTTATTGTCAGGGAGAGTAACAACAATTTGTTATTTCTCTCCTCTCATCACCTCAATTCCATAAAAAATCCTGACATTCTTTTTTCATTTTCTTTTTTAAAATGATGTTTGATGTTTGTTACTTGGGATTACAAGATCTTGATGAGTTTGTTTGCAAGCGAATAAATGACATGCCGGTCCTTAGGCTTGTGTAAATTAATGATGTATTGTACGGAGTATAATAATAATGTGGAGTGATGTGATAGGGTACAATTTTGGTGGGTTAGGGGTAGTAATAGAATATACTGTAGCAAAAGATTTGGGTGGAGGGATCATGTGTGTGCTTGTGTAAGGGACTTGGTATGTGGTGTACTATTTGAACTTATTGTATGATCGAATAAAATAATTAAGTTAATTATTTATAAATAATTAAGTATGTATGATTTGTAAGATGAAATGCTTATATACAAACAAGTTTCATAAATCTATAATGTGTTAAATATATATGAAGTAGAAATTCGGAGAATAGTAACAATCTCCTAAAAACTAAAAAGAACGAATCTCCAAAAACAGATCGCAAGATTAAATAACTAATAATTCAGTCGCTTTGATTTTTTGCGTACTTACTTGAATATTATAAACACTTGTTTTAGAGTCATAAAAACTACAGAGTAATGTTTAAGTCCATGAATATTGATGTTTGTTTTTACTTATTAATTACGCCTATATTGTTATAAACATGTCATAAATTGGAGTTAAATTTATAACTCTCTTTTTCTCTTAATCGTTTGATCTGATTAATTGGAGTTAATTTACGTTTTAAATTGAGAGTATTTGTGAGGTAGTCAAGGTTAGAGGCGATGATATGACGCATCGGTTATTTGTCGTCGGTCAGTTTTTGTTTTGGTGTAAAAGGTGAGTCAGAAATATTCAATAGTTTTGTGTTTGTTCTTATTTGGGAAAATCAAAAGGGTGGGACCCAAATATGGTTGATGTATCAAATAATGCTAGGCTGGCACCACTTAAAATATGCCAGATCACAGCAGTTGGATTGGGCCCCATTTCTCACCTCACCTTTAGATTCAATGCTGAATGTTGAATGCGACCACGATGCGCCCAATAACGGGTCCGAATTATAATTTTTAGCATATTGAAGGAAAAAAAAATTAGAAGATGCGTCCGAAATTGATGTGATTCATTTGGATGCACGCAGTCTGCGCCCAATAATGAGTGCAGATTATAACTTTCGGGTGGTGGGTTAAACGCTCTAAAACTATACTGTAGCACCCTTTAAAATCCAATGTGGATGTTGAAATATATTGTTGGATCAAATTGGTTCTTTTAATTCCCAGTTTCTATAGAAAGCATATGTTTCATCGGGCTTGAGAATCATACTCGTGGTCGCAAAATATCATGCTTGCAAGTTAAGTCGGGGAGACTGACAATTCTAGTGTTCTTTAGTATCAGGCAAAAGAACAAAGGTCCAAAACCCATAAATAACGGTATATAGGTTCGAAGCCCTACCTTTTACCAAATTGTTTGAGCCGTGACAAAAAATAGTTTGAACCGTGACTCAACTGCAAAAAAAAAAGAACAATCATTAGGTAAAGAGATGAGAAGTTGAGATAATTACAGATTGATCTAAATGAAGTCCAAAGTATATGAAACTCACCTGATAGGTACAAGCAATTCGGTTAAGTACCTAATCGCAAATGTAAGGCTTCTAATCTGCTCAGGATGCTCAAGATTGTTTACTTCTTTGATGTAATCGGAGGTCAGAGTTTTTGAAGGACGCTGCTATGATAAAAGCAGCTGCAACCAACGCTGAGCAGAAAGTAAGAATGGAGACTACTAACCCATGAGCCTTTGAGCCTGAAGCTATGCTCCATTCTACAGGCCCAGATTCAAGATCCGTATCACGGGCAATTGATGTCAGCGTACAGCTGTCTCCATTTAATTGGTCATCTTGTGCGTTGCAGCGCAGCAGCAAGTCTGGTGGTCCAAATTCAACTCTTGTATATCCACTTTCATCTAATGGCTGCCAAAACATAGTGTGATTATATAAGTTAGAACTTAGAAGCACTCAGGGTATAGAATACCTTCACACAAAAAAACATTACTATCATGTGAATGAGCAGCAATTAGTTAGAAACATTTATGCAAATGTCTAAAGAACTTATAAAAAGGATGTAATTGACTGGGATGTATACCATAAAAAAGAGATCTGATTCATGACTGAACCACATCTACTAGTTTACAGCAGCAAAATGAAATACATTCCATTTTGAAGACTTGAGTTCCCCAAAACCCAGCACCCTCATTAAGATTAAATTATGTAGGTAATGATATTTTCATAACTCCTATACAAAAGATATTTTCATAACTCCTATACAAAAAATAAGAACATAATTTCATAGCCAGACAACATAAACAGATTGAACTGTCACTCACCTGATACCGCGCATGAACAGGGATTTTTGTCTTTAACTCAAAGGAATTCTTGTGTGATGTTGAAGAATCAATTGGAGCATGCATATGAATCTCAACAAGAGATCGGTTGCACACAAATGAAGGCAATTCTAAATTCGTATCACCGAGAACAGCCGCATCCTTGAACACTGCACATCAATGGGATACCAAATGTGAATACAAATGCCATATTTGTGACTTGAATTTTGAGAATGTCAACTGAAGAATACCTCCACGATGGATTAAATGCTCAAGTTCAAAAGGATCTGCAAAAACGCCAGATGGCAGTCTTTCTATGATTATGACCTCACAAACGGATGAAGAGAGGAGAGCTATGGAATCTGGCTGTATGCTGAAGTTTATAGATGAACTCAAATGGCGATGAGACCCTTCACCAATCAAATCACGTTGCAGATACGATGCTTTTATTGATGACTGGGATGAAGCAAGATTAAGCTCGTGGGTCAAGAAGTCTTTGAAGTCTGAATCAACCAAGTTGGTGTGCTTTTTGAAGTAAGCATCTGAGATATATCTTGGAAAGCAAGTACTGCATGCTCCATCCTTGAAAATTATATTTCACAGAGGTAAAGTTAAATCTAGACTGAACACATTCACAGTAGAAAACCGCAACTAAATCGAACACATAAACCGTTGAATCGCATTTCATGTTCTGATTGGAGTAAATGTCAGACCATCAATGTTCAACCCATCAATGAATATCAATTCAGGTATTACATCATAAGTGATGAAAGTTTAAACCCAATACAAATTCATCACAGAACATCAGAAGTGCTATAGGAATCTTTATAAAAGCCATAACAAAATGCTGAGCTTGTTCAAATTATTACAAATGATTTCAGCACATCATCTATACACCCACTAAAACAGGTTATACCAAGTTAATTACATCTATGAATCCTGTTTTATTACTTCCACTAGCAAAACGGTTCTTAGAAGATTAAAAAAAACGACCATAGATGCACAAAAAGGATCTAATTAATCAGAATTATGAACTGAACAACCACTGACCTTGTTCGAACAAGAACTAGAGATAGAAGTAGAAGCAACAATTCCAAAGAGCAAAAGTAAATCAACTACAGCTAAAGCAGGATGCATCACAGCATGCCAAAAGAGCTTTAGATTACTCGAGATCGAGACTGATTGAATAAATTTGGAATCGAGGCTGCAAAATCTGAAACAAAGCACCAATTAGAATAATCGACGCACCAATCTCTACCCATTTACTAGACGGATACAAAAGCCCTAAATCGCTTCACGCGATTAGGGTTCGAGATCAGATTTGTTGCCACAGCGACTCTCAACTTGCAATTGAAACAATAAACACTACAAGAACATCAACAGAATGGGACAGAATAAGAGATGAGAATAGAGAAGCGAATTACTCTCACCAGTAGAGGATTAGAGAGACCGGAGAAGATGTCGGCGTTGGGTCAATGACGCCCTTGGATCGGCTGAATGAACAAAGAGCGGCAACTTTCCTTGAAATTACAAAATACGTAATAGAAACAAACAATTACCAAAAGCGACCCAAACTTTCACAAGTAGAACAAAAATAATTGTTCTGATCGCCTAACACGAGAATGTTCTAGCTTGATCATAATTTTCAAAGTTTGAATCTTGAGAATGTAGGAGTCTCAAATCTTGGAAGAGAAATTTATGGTTCAATAGGGCCCATTCAGTCCAAACTCGCCACTCACTTGCAACCATGTGTGTATCTTGAACCAAAAATTATACAAATTATCATCGTTGAAGGAATGAAAGGAACTACGGATAAGTCTAAAAATCGAACAACAATGTGATCAATTATAAAGGTTATATATAGACTCGCAAGTTCGAATCTTCATTAGCAGGAGAAGTGACAAAGGAATTTATAAGTCTTGTATATATACATCAGAGAAACTAGATACAGGTTTCGCGCTCCGCGCGAGAAAATTACGAATTTTCGTATGTGATTTAACATAGTTACACATTATTTGTTACTATTTTTTTTTTGTTCTCAAATTTATTATTGTTTTTAATTATAAATGTTTTTTATTTCCTTATATTTATATTTGAAGTAGTTTTAAAACATAATATTAGAATAGGGTTGCATTATCATAAGAGAAGCTCACACATTAATTTAATTTGTGACTTAATTAAGTTTCTAACATAACAGAGAAGTCTTATAAAATAGCTAATATGTCATGTTTCTATTATTAGAATATGTATGTATTTAAATTTGTGACTTAATTAAGTTTCTAAATAACACGAAGACTTTATAAAGGAGCTAATACTATAATTTATATATTTTTACTATATTTCTAAGATATATTAGATTAGGTTAGAATTAGAATAAGTTAACTAATTAAGAAAACAAAAGACTTAATTGGATTTAGAATTAATTAGGTATAAGGGATAATTAACTAATAGAAACAAAGAGGACTTGAATTTAGAATTAATGATAATTAAAAAATAAAAAAATTAAATGGATTTAGAATTAAATAGGTACCGATTTCATTTAATTCGTTCAACCATCAGCCAACCTTTATATAGATAAGATAGTCTCTCTAACTACGCCTTAACTTCTCAAGATATCCATCAATGTCGAGTATTACACAAGAAGTTAATAAAATAAGTTAGTTCAACGTTATTAGCTTATTTTGCTAGGAATTTAATTCATGATTGTTACAGAATTTTTTTCAAACCAAACATTAATGTTGCTATTCAATTTTTGAAAATCAGGAACTACAAAAGTCCAGCAGACGGTGGTTTAACATGTGGCCGATTTGAAAATCCGTTACAATAAACATGGGCAAACTTTCTTTTTTTTGTTTCGCAATCAATTTAATTCGGTATAGAGTAACGGCTAAATTATACAGCTGTACTCCATCCCCCAATACCCGGCGCAATTTTGGCTCTATCTTATACACTACGCCTCTTCTCCCGCGCATCTTAGCATCCTCCACAATCCAACGGGCGCCGACATCACACTTGCTCTTATCTCCCCCTCACACTTTTCTGACTCATCTATACATATAATAAATTTAATTTGTCTATTTGTCGACCTTTAAGATATGCTACATCATTCACCATGTCATCCTCCACATCTTTATATTTTGATATATATCTTTAAATTAAATAAGTAAAAAAATCAAAAAGATATCTAATAGGTTATATAACAAAAAAAAATATTAATTTTTATCTTTTATCATATCATATCTTTATCATATATATATATATATATATCTTTACCTATTATTATGTTATCAATCTAATTAAGTTAAGTTATTAATGAACTTAAACTATAAAACATAAATCGTAAACTATAAACTATAATCTATAAATTATAAATCATAAAGTATAAACTACAATCTACTAAACTAATTAATAGTATAAAATATAAATATATTATTAAAATATTTATTACATGCGACCGTGCTATGCACGTGAACACACGCTGGTAAATAACTATTCACAATCACACCTAAACAGAAAATTGACACCGAATACAGATTTCATATCCTCCTTATTGCTGTTGAATTGACAATAAACAACACGGAAATGTACCAAAAAAAAGAGAGGCATAAATACAGAAAAAATCAAGCGCTGTTAGAAATGGCCGAGTTTTCTGTGAGATCTTTTGATTTCTTGAAGATTTCTCAGGCTTCCGATTCCCAGCATCTCGCCTTTATCCAGACCTCGCTCGAACTCTGCAAACGCAAATTGATAACACAAATCAGATACGATTAAGCCTTTCAGCATCTGATTCGAATCTACCGGCATTATTATACCTGCAATCTCTGACGGATGCCTGAATCCATTGAAATCCGCCAATTCTGCACAACAAAACAACAATCAAGAAGCAAACCTAAAAATAATTAAAAAAAAGGCGCTGAATCCGCAATTTACCGGTGGGAGAAGGCTCGTGCGAGCAGAGAAAGAGTATTAGAAAGCAGACGAGAGTGAGAATCGGAATGAGGTGGATGAATTTCTCAGATCCGGCGCGAAGAAGCGGAGGAGACGAGGATCTACGATGTTGAAGCTTCTCGAGCTTCACATCATCGTCGTCGAGAATCGACGGGGAGGAAGGCGGAGGTGGAGAAGCGGATGAGATCTCGATTGAAGCTCCTGGTCTGCCATTGATGAGGAGCTTCGGAGACGGCGAGCCAAGTGATTGTCTCTGCATAGTGTGGAGGAAGAGAGAAAGTTTTTCAGAGTGAAGTGAATTGCGTGATCTTTTTCTTTTTCTTTTTGTGTGTCTTAATTAATTGGGTCCAACTGCCAGATGCTTATAGTAGAAGGAACTTGTGAGTTTTTAATAATTGCGAGTGGGGCCCAATGGGCCCAGAATTATATAAAGCTAGTTTGGCCCGTTAGCGGTGTCCGTTGAGAGTATTGAGTTTGTTTGTTTCATGGTTAAGTTTCGGTGCATGGCCGAAAGAATAACGGTAAGATTTTGACCATTTTCTAAAAACATAAGGATGTTGAATTGTTTTTCTGAATTATTGATATTAGTAGTAACGGTAAGTTTTCATACGTTTAGGAAACAAATGATGTATATAGATGTTATAATTATGTATATCGACGTTATAATTCATTTAAACACTCGACATATATATATACATAATTTGTATGAATTATAACATATGTATGTAGTATCTCACTCCTCATCAATGACTCATTCCTTAAAGAAACACAATAATTATCAAATATACTACAACAATCAATGTCTTAATAAGTACTCGTAACTAGCAATTAAATTTTCACCATTGAGATCCGTAAAACAAGCACACCATATTAGACTTTCACTAAGTAAGCTAGTGAAAGACCCGTGTATATGTTTATATAATTAATTAATAATAATTTTATAATCGATTTTGACATACGTTTTATATAATTTATAGTATTTTATATTGCTACAACCTCAAAAAATATATATTTATGTGTTTTTCATTGGTTAACTATCAAGTTATTAGTAGATAATTAAAAATATAATTAATATTGAGTTTTATTAAGTTCTTATTATATAATATATATTTATGTGTTTTTTCTGCTTCAAATTTCATTATATATCAAAAGTAAAATAGATGAATAATAATTAGATAGATTAAGTTTACTTAAACCTAGAAAATAATTTGCTCCAAATTAATGTTTATATTTTTCTTAATGTAGTTTGTTAATATGTTAATAATCTTTTTAAATAATAAATAAATAAATAGCCTAAAAACTTTCTTAAACTCACTCTAAAAGCTCAAAATGGCTCAACTTTAATATATAAGATAGATGTTTTTCGAATTATTCACATATTGTATAATTCCTTTAAATGAACTAATGGATAATCATGTTCACAAACTTTCAATGCAACAATGTAACATCAACAAAGTTAATTTGCATACATAATCAATCAAGAAAATGATAAATGATTTTTTTCGACAAAAAAGAGAGTCAATGTATCTTCTCTAAATAAGGGGATAAGAATACATCAATATCCATGTATATTTTGTTTCCTTAATATGAATAGTTGAGCAGCGCGTCTTAAACGAAGGTTAGATAAACTTCTTGATCCATGTAAACTTGTTGATTCACACTTTAATTTTTCTTTTCTTTTCATAGATTTTTTATGATTTATATCAAAACCTTCTTAATATTTACTAACATGCATTAACTAAGTATCAATTACGGATTACCATTACTTTGTCAAGGGTCATCGACTTTATATATATAGATAGATACTTCGTTCATTAAATTTCGTCGTGAACATGCATTAAAATTTGTGTTTAGAGTCATGGACATTAATGTTTAAAGTCATGAACAATTAAACATTGATGCTCAATATCACGAACATCAATGTAAATTGTGTTCACTACATTTAGTGACTATGAACACCAAAAGTCATGTTCATTTGATACTACATTGTTACCTAAGACATGATAGTCACCAAAACCTAACTTATGTAAAACATGTTTAATAAATAAATCTTCGTTCTAAACAAAAATTATAAATCCATAATAATAAAATAGATAATTTAATTCGTCGGCCATTTTCATCATGGAATTGAAACATATTTAGGATATAATGTCTACAACATAAAAAGACTATTTCAAAATATCTTATTTATTTTATTAAATATTATTTATCCACCGTAAAAAATGCATAATAATTTTTGTATATTCCTGGAAAAAAAAACTGGTAATAGAAGTTGTATCTTCTGAATTTTCAAAAAGAAAATTATAAAAAGTAATTTGCTTTTTTAGTAGGGGGTCTGACTGGCCATAATGTGAGTCTGCCCATGACTACTAGAAATGAATTACAATTCATAAATAAACAAGATCTTTATATAAAAACATACGTGCTAATAAATAATTATCATTTCTTCTTGTATCTTTAGAGCATCTACATTTTTGTGGGTTTTTTAAAGGTAAAAGAAAAAGAAAAGCGATTTTTTTTTGTTTAAATCACCCTAACTAACACAATCTACTATTCCTTTTCAATTATCTAGTAACATATAATACATAAAATATTATTGTAATTGTTTCAATTTTTTAATTTATTTTATCTATTTATTAACATCTATATTAACTATGTAGTATATTATATAAAATTATACAAATACTAAAAATAAAATGCATGACATTTGATATAAATTAAATGACATAAAAAGTCTTTAAATATTAAACTATGTGTCTGTTTGGAAAAAAAATTAATTAAACAAGCTTATTACACAAAAAAACTTGAATTGATCGATAGCTTAATTTATCAATAAACTAGCTTAAATAATTGATTCTTGCAGGCAAATTTTATAGGGCTTAACAAGGGAAAAAGATCCGGTGATGATAAGTTATTAGGTTAAGACTCATGATACTTTTGTGCTCATGTGTTATAATTTGTGTGTTAATCAGTCATCACGATTGTATTATATGTCAGAGTATGTGCATGTCATAGTATGTGTTCATATGTCACATTGTATATTCATTGGCGAAAATATGTTCATATATTATAACATTTATGTTTATGAGTAACAACATTTGTGTTTATCGTCCTTATTTATCACCTCAAGATTAATCATCACCGAAACTTAACTCCTCGATAAGTCGTATGTCTTGCAAACTCACGGGATATATCATATATGCTGTTTTACGATAGTGTTGATCAATTGTTCTTACGCTTATTATATATTATACTAATTAAATATTGACGTAATTTACACGAACAGCATGATCAGTGGCGGATCTAGGGGGCGCTTGAGGGTGCGGCCGCGCCCCCTTCATCCCCAAAAACCTCCGATGTTAGGTATGGAGTCGGAGACCAACATCTTACCGCACCTCCTTGATTACTTGATTAGTGAATCCATGGAGTCGAACTGTCGAAGTGTGTTGAGGAAGGAGAAGAATAAGTAACGAAGAGCTGCTAACCTAGTGTTATTTTGTTTTCCACTGGGCTGGGCTCTTGTTTTTTAAGTCCAATTATCTAAAATTAAAGGCCCAATATGTGTAAAAATTTTAAAAGCAGCCCACGAGTACTTCTTTTATTGAGTCTCCGCCCACGAGTACTTTTATGTACAAGACGTAATGTTGTAATTTGGGGAATAAAATTGATAATTATGAAATAAGTTTTCAATAAAAGATAAAAATTGAAAGAAAATAATTAAAAAAATTCAAGATTATAAATTTTAGTAACTGGAGAATTTAAATTTTTTATGAGCAATCTTTACTTATAGAAAAGTTTAGGTTAGAACATTAAAAAAAAAAATACACGAGAAAAATTTCGCCCCTCCTCTGAATAAATCCTGGCTCCGCCATTATCATCGAAAGCTGTATGTCATAAGTATAAACTAAGAAGATTGAAAAGTGTTGGTCCAATGATACTTGGATCTAATACCTAGTGATTAATTAAAATTATTTGGATTCTAAAGAATTGACCTGATCTGACTTCGTATGTTTGGAGTTTGGATCGATGTACTATCTGTTTGGGCAGGTGTTGGTCCAATGATACTTGAATAATGAAATATTGTTAGAAAATTACCGGATTATCAATGTCTTATTCATATTTTATATACGTTCTCTAATCCATCGTAGTATATTCGATTCCTATTGGAGAATGGAGATATATGAGAAAAAATCAAAAACTTTCGTATGCTAATAATCGTTGATTTTGAGGCAGAGTACGTACATAACTAAGCTACATCCGATCGAATCAAACCATTTACAAAAGTAAGAGAAAAAAGAAAAAGATATTTTATATCTTGTGTTAATGTCAACCCGGTTCATATCGTATCAAATTACAAAACTTACAAGAAATACTCTAATTCGAGGAAAATATTCTCTCTTCTCTTGTAAGAGTACGTTATCAAAATCAAAGACTTTAACACCTAAACGGATCGGACACAAATCATACAGTTTGATTCAACTTAACTATTAGAATGATCGGTTATCCTTTTTAGTATTGCCTTTGAGTTTTGCTTGATGTGTTCTTCTTTTTCACGAATCAAAACATAGAGTTGCTGGTGATGGGTTTTGTTAAAAGGAACTTACTTTTATTTAAAAAAGACAAATCATATATTAAGGACATAAACAAACTAGGCACCAAACACAATAGTAAAATCTAACAATCAATTACTAGTTACGATTACTTGAACCTAAAAATTACCAACTACTAGGTACGAAATTCACGAAATAAATAATAGTTCACGAATACTTGAAAATTACCAACTACGAGTACTAAGTACGAAATTATCAACCCTAATTTCTAATCCATGTTGCTACCGCTACCGCTACCACCATCGTCATTACCAAGATTAGGAGTATTCGAGCTCGAACTCGAAGCATCCGCCACTTGATCACCATTCTCCTTGTAAATAACAAAGCCGAGGTTGCCATTAAGTCGAAACGACCAAACATGAATCTCATCCCCTGATTTCCACCCGTTAGCAGTCACAACACTCATCCAGTTGTTGTTTAACGCGAACCACCCGCTTTTGTACCTCTCATCACGATCAACCTCAGTTTTCTGATTCCACTTGCTTAGACTCATGGTACGGTTCACAAGTTTCGAGTCAACAACTGTAACCTCCATCTTCATAGGCTTATCATTATTCGCGTTGTCCTTCGTATGAATCTTCTCCTCTTCCTCCTCTGTCAAGAAAGTCGAACAAATTAGTTGCTTGTGGTGCAAGGTAAGTCGATTCTGAGACCTTTTGACGTCGGATTCTTGGAGAGTTTTGGTGTAGATGTGGGTGGGACTATCATTGGTTACAACCACTCCCATCTTAAGAAGCTCGTCTCGGTAAACCTGAGGTAACACCACTCGACGCTTTTCAGGGTTCTCGAGCTCGTTTTTCTTGGGATTTCTTGACCGTTTTGCTCCTCGAATCCTTGGCGGAATTGTGGCCTTGACATTGATGGATGGAGGTTGAATTTGAGAGTTATCGTTGTGGATATTTGGGTTGTAATTTGATGGGATATCGACACCAAAGATTCTCACAATATGGACAGTTTCAGGTTCGTAATATATTGGGATATCGACACCAAAGATTCTTACAAAACGTATGGGTTGTGGCTTAAGATCCATGGTTCTGAATTAATTCAGCTTTGAACTCTCAACAATTGTACAATTGATGATAGTGAGAAGAGAGAATAAATTGTGCAATTGATGATGGTGAGAAGAGAGGGGTGTTTATATAGAAACGACTTCTATCAAGACTCTATCTCTACGTGGCAAACTAAGAACTTATATCTGATAAAATTATGACAATTTATCTATAGATTTTGTTGATCTCATTATATTCTTATACACGTGATATATACAATTTAAGTTTTTTCTTTTTTATATGTTCATATTTCTGTAGGTAAAGCTTCCGCATAGATATATTTTTAATTAATTTTATACAGTTATTTAATTTTATCATATTAAAATATATAAATTAATATTTGATTACGACTCTAATGTTTAGAATATTATAAGTAGGTAAAGAATAATGCAGTTAATTAATACGGATAAAAATCGACCCGATATAGTATTTGCCCGACCCGTTTGAGATTTCTAATTGGATATTTCGAAATTTGGCCCTTATTTCTTGTTTTGTTACAGACTATATTTTGATCCATTTTTTCGCCATCGTCTCCGACCGCAAACGTATTGAAATTCTTGGGCGCCATTATAATTGAAGGTATACTACTCAATTTCAGTCTGCTTAGTGCAAGTAACTATCAGATCTCGAGTTTGGTTGTTTGGAATTGAGGGAGGGGGAGAAGTTTGGATCGATATTTCTGTTTTTACAATTTCATTGTTTAGGTTTCTTTACTCTTTGCTGTTGGTGATCCTATTAATTAGGGCTTTGATGATGAATTTCTGTTAAGAAGTTGACTTACAAACCTTTCTGAAATTGGTTTCTGGTTATTTGGTGTTAATGTTTGCTCAGTGCTGGAAATAGTCATGAGCTTGATCAGATTTACTCTTAAAATTGGTCTACAAATGAGCTAGAGTTGAGATTCCCGGCTTTACCTATGAACTTTGGCAGGATTTCAGATCCATCCGCATCTTGGGTGCCTAATTTTTCATTTCTTTAGTCCTTTTGGGGAAATTTTGATTCTGCAAATTTCATAGAGGATAGATCAATAGACATAAATTGCCGAGGATACGAAGGAGTAATGAAACAAATTCCATATTTTTTCCTGCTTGTTTTATCGATGTCTATATGAAGCTGATGATCTAGGAATGCCTAACAATTTACCAGCAACTAGGATACTCAACTCATCAAGTTATTGGACATTTTTCAACTGAATGAGCACCTTGTTCTTGTTTTTTCCTGAGAAATTTATGTCCTGTGTGGCTAAGCCTGAAATTCTAGCTCATTTGGTTATTTTATGTGTTTGGGATCACTAATGAAGATGTATTTGTAATGGTTTAGATGTTAGTTAGTCCAATAAATACCATAAGCTAAATCTCTATAGCCCTTTCACATCCCTGTAATATCTTCTGTATACTCATGCATACAGTATCCGTAATTTAACTTCATTCGGTTCACTGAGTATGTCACTTTCCACCGAATTTTGATCTTAACAGGATCACGCGTGAGGAATTTTCACAGTACACCAAAATCAAGTTGGCTTCGCCCCTCGTGATGGAGTTAGCTGATAGAGCAGTCGGTTTTTTTCTGACTTGTGCCAGTTTATCCATATTTACATACTATACATTCTGGGTTATCATCCTGGTAAGTTCTGGTAACTTTTAACTTGAATTTATATGTTTCTTATCTTCCATGTAAGTATAACTTGCTGACTTTTGTTTTTGGCATTTCACAGCCTTTTGTTGATGATGAACACTTCATCCATAAGTACTTCCTGCCTCAAGACTATGCAATACTGATTCCGGTTTTTGCTGGTGTGACGCTTCTCTCCTTCCTGTGTATCTTTATTGGGAGTGTCATGCTCAAATCAAAGAAGAAGAAGCAGAATTAGCGTAATACGTGTTTGCCATTTATGTCTACTCATTCTAGTTCCAACTTCATGTTCTACCATTTAACCAAGTTGCTCTAATTACCATAGCCGAGATTAGACGACGTTTTCTTCACTTATTTTGCATATTAGTCCTGTTCACTTTTGGTCAGTTATAGGTTCAAATGTTCAATCTCTGATTTGTGAAATTACACTACTTGCTATGCAGCTCATTCTATTAAATCTAAGGCTGATATTTTTGTAGTCTATAGACCTGATTACTCTAGATTTATAGTTTTGTTTAGCTGGATGATTGAATTGAAAATGACCAAGTTGTAGTTCTTGCTTTGTTTTCAAGCATTCTGATTTAGCTCCTTGCTGATTTTGCAAATTTGCAATGAATAATGCCGTACAAATGCTGCAATTTCCTTTGGAGTCCCATGGATATCTTGGACGGGGTACATTAACATTTGTGATACCAATTAGCAACATACTGAATTCTATCAACAGATTCAAATCTGAAGATCCATTCTACCAAAAAACAACAACAAAATTCCAAAGATTTCATAGAAAATAGCGAGTAGCAAACATCTCACCAGATCCATGAAATCCAGACCTAATTCATAATTCAATCACACAAACTATCAAACGCAACAGACGAAATCGCTTGCGAGAATTCCTCGAAACTGATCCTCCCATCACCATCCGTATCTGCATCCTTGATCATCCCCGTTAGCTCCTGCGCGGTCAAGGCATGACCTAGCTTAGCCATGGAATGTGCAAGCTCAGCAGCGGTAATATATCCATTTCCGTCTGTATCAAACATCTTAAAAATCTGCCGAAGCTGCTCCTCCGTGTACGGAGATTTCGATAGAACAAGCTCTGGCGAAACCAGATCTATGAACTCTGAAAACTCCACCAATCCGTTGTTGTTCGTATCGGCCTTGGAGAAGAGCGATTCGATCTGATCTGTGCTTGGATTCAACCCTAGCGATCGGAGGAGAGAGTTGAGCTCGAGCTGCGTAAGGCTCCCGTCTTTGTTCCGATCAAAGGATCGGAATATCTCTTCGAGCTCTGAGATCTGTTCTTCGTCTAGAGTCTTTTCGATTTGCTTTCCATTCATGTCGATCGATTCAATAGAAAATTAATCGATCCTCTCTCTTGGTTCTGGTTATGGAATCCTGTTCGATTTCTTGAGCTTGGATTGCGGGGAATTGATGTTGGCTTGATTTGATGATTGAATTTGGAAAAAGATGTTGGAGATTATAGAGAATGATTGAGATGAATACGAAAGAGAAAGAGATGGGGAAATTGAAGAAGGTGAAACGCGGGAAAAGTGGATTTTTTTTGTATATTTGCAACATATTCAAACTGATTTTTCGTCAAATATTAAGATATTAGAAAACTATAGGAATTTCACAAAAACTATATTCATGTTGCAAATATGCACACAAGTGTCAATGACCAAAAAAACACTTCTTGGGTCTAAATGTTATAATAAATACTGTATTCAGGCCAGACAGCAACATGAAATGTAAAAAAAGGGCTAATCAAGTAGAGGACTACCTTCTCTAGCAAGAACAAAGAGTCCACCATCTCCTCTGGATATACGAAGATCATCATCGAGGTACGTAATAAGTAGCCACGAGCTCGATCTCTCTCCCGGGATTTGAACCTTGAGAGGAGGCTGACCGGATAAGGCTCTAGCAATGCCCGAAAACGCCTCCTGCAAAGGCGTCAGAGTTTGCTGCACCGGGGATAGGCTTATTGTCTGCCCGAAAACGTTTAAGCTGTCGGGGAGATCGACACGGGACTTGATTTCTGGTGGGTTGAAAACCCCTTCCTTGAATTGCACCTACTCACATCAAAATCCAAGTTTTAAGAGCTTGAAATTTCTTATATGGAAGATGAAGTTAAGGATTAAGAGTTATACCTGGATTCTTGAAGATGTTCGGACTTCGAAGGAGGCGGATGCTGAGAAGGAGATTGAGGCGAATGGAGTGGAAAGTGTGGTGGAGTTGTTGATTGTTGAGGTGCTAGTGTTGATAGATTGGGATATTTGTTCAACTTTTAGTAACGGGGTGCTGCCTACTGCAAGAAGAGGCACCAGCTCAGAGAAGGCCGTGTACCTACAAAATATCGACTTTAATCAGAAATTATTAAAACATTACATAGAACAAAAGATCTACGGGCTCTTTTTCCTGATAGGCATTGCATCGCCACTTTATCCGATACGAATGAAATGTATATAATTCGACTTATAGGATATCAAACAAGATATGAGGAAAAGACATTAAAGCCAAACAGGAACAAACAACTACGATCGGGTATTGAACAAGTAAGACAATGTTGGAGGTTGGTTATAACCCTGTTAAACTAATATCTATACAGATTTATTGATATACAAATCCTCCTATTTCCTTGAATGTTTAAAAAACAAGCTTCTTATCCCCAGTGAGCTCAAAACACAATCATTTGAAGACTCGGATTTGTGTAAAACATCAATAGCTCCTTCGATAATCATATTTCCCAATAAGTTATATATCTTCAAAATCACACTTCAAAAAAATTTATAGCTATTGCCTATTCACTAGCTACTTCTCATATGAAGCACATTCAATGTCTAATTTTCTACACATACATTAGGAAGATTCTGGATGGATAAAAAACTGGCTTAGAGGAGTCTAGATAACAGGGCATGCTGTTATGGAGCTTTTTTATAGCCACATGTGGCTGATCTAAGAGTTGAGCCTAAGTATATGAATTGGTACAAAATGACCTAAAGTTAGGTATCAATTACGAATTACGATCCTTGCTGATAAGAGCTTCTGCCTAATATTTTGGCCCGGAATGTTACCTTTGGTTTCTCTAAAGCTTGTGTTAATGGTGTGTGTGTTTTCAAACAAATTTCAAAGTCTATCGACCACCGAATAAGGAAAGGCTATAGTGTAAAACTTGTTTCTACTACACCATACTACTAATAAAGATCAAATTAACAACAACAAAAATGACCTCTTTAATATTCCATACCTTTCCTTCTTAACACAATTCTATTATGCTTTTGCTCAACTAAGCAACATAACATGATAACAACTATGTACAATTATAGATTTATAGGCCAAACCTAATCATAGCCACAAATGCACAGAATGTAAGTTGTAACTTGTTAGTCAATGAACCAACTACCACAAACAATATTTCTTCCACCATACATAGGCATTCAATAATCAATACTAACAAGCTAGTGTCACACAGCAATCAAGATAGATAAACTCACAGCAAAATCCAATTGCCATCAAGCAAAGCCGGATCCTCAGTCGGATTCGCATTCGGATTAGCCGCCTCAAGCTGACTAACCAATTCCGAAACCTCAGCCCTAACTTCATTCGAAGCCCGAAACCCTAAATCAGTCCCATACACCGAATCAACCAAACACCTCTTCAAATCCAAATTCACATCCCCACCACCAATCTCAACCTTCGCACTACCATTTCCGGCGCCCAATTCGCCATCTACGCTTCCCCACTCGTCCTTCTCAATCGGCGGGTCAGGCTCCGTGAATCGCGTGTACGCAGATTCGGGTTCAGGCTCCGAATTCTCGCCCCATTCGTCGGTGATTGGAGGAGGGTTTGTGGAGTCGGAGGAGCGGACGACGAGGAAGGTTTTGAGGGATTTGGAGGTCGGTAGAGAGAGGAAATTGGGCGGAGGAGAAGATGAGAGGAGACGATTGGGCTTTTTGGAGAAGATAGTGGAAGGAGGAGAAGTGTAGAGGAGTGACATGATTGTGATTATGTGTGTGATGTTGCAATGGCTTTGCTGAATATATGATTTTGTTTTGTGGTATCTCTGGTTTTTATTCCTCCATGAAAATTTAGAGGGGAGGATGTGATGAAGGATTCATGAATGAGGTTTTTTGAGGGTCTTTGTCAATGAATCTGGTTCGTTGTATTTCGATCTTGTAAACCACTTCTTGTCCATATACAAAATAATCTTTTTCCCCCTCGTCTACTTACGTTGTTCAAGGTTACGGTTTCACAATCGTCCGTTACGGTTTCACAAAATCATAAATCGAAATCGGACTTAGGCGGTTTCATTCGGTTTGACGGTTTCGGTTTGAAATCGTCCGCTTTCAATAATTCAATATACACTAAATCTTTTAACTAGATTTAGCCTAACATTCAGTTTGTCTACTTAACTATTTGGATTTGAGAAATCAAAGACATGCAATTCTATACTTTTATAAGTAAATTTCATTACCTAACCTATTTACAAGCGGTGGTTTAGAACCGGTTTGAAACCGCCGGTTTCATGGTTCTATGAAATCAGGAACTGAAACCGGAACCGGACTTAAACGAGTTTTCTTGGTTTCGGTTACGTCTGATTCCGGTTTAAGAGGGTTTCAAAACCGCCGGTTTCACGGTTTACTCAAACCATTGAACATCTCGTCTCGTGAAATTTTCATCTTATTGTAAAATTGTTTTCCTAAACTAAGCTTATAATGAAATAAATGACTTAACAATCAACTCAGTTTGTTCTCGTCAAAGTAGATATGGGGTGAGATGTCGTCGGGAGGATGTAAACCAACAAAGTCTAAGACGTACCTCTAAGATGGAAAAAAGAAAAAGACACGACAACAATAATCAAGGACATTATAAAGGATACTAAATATCTGAATTGAGGGTTCTGAAACGCTTCATGACTTGAGCTTACGACATATAGATGACTTAGATTTAGAAATTATATTCTTTGTTCTACTGGGTTGTAGATTTTCAATTTAAAATTGAAGAGGTGTGATTAGTAATTATTTAAAAAAATAAGAGAGGTAGTTGAAAATTTCTTTAAAATGGAAATAGTTATTTCATAACTAGACGGGGATTGGTGTATTTGTATTTTAGTTATAAGGATAGTATTCTTTGTAACTTGAATTGATAATTTATGATAGTTCACATGAAAGCATATGTGAAAGACCCATATGAGGAGTCTAAGCAGATTTTCCGCCAAGGAGAGTCAACAATCGAGCGCTTTCGCTCAATATATTTCATCATGGTGAGGGCTCCTTTCGAGAGAGTTTGATGCTGAGTCTTCATCGCCATACGACGAGCTCTAGTTTGCGCCTGAAATGTGCGTTCGATGGACGTCCAAACAGCCTGAGAAGAGACAGAGCGTACGGAAATAGCAAAGACACGCTCAGATTATGTGGATTTGATCCAAAGGAGAACAAAACAATCACGCTTTTCCAGGTAGTATAATCAGGATTGGCGGTGGACATGAATTTTGGTGGAGGGATAGGACTTATATATAATAAATGATTCCAGGTCAAAGGTTTTGAGCGCTGAGATTATGGTGGTGCGTCAGAGGGAATAATTATCACGATCGTAGGAATATGAAAATGGATTTGTTGGTATAGCCATTGAAGGTGGTTGAGAAAAACACGAAAGGAAAAAAATTAGAGCTCTGATACCATGTAGAAAATGAGATGATGTATAATGCTGTTCTTGATTTCTATTCAATGGTTACAAGTCAACTAGTGTAGGTCTCGTGATATTCACGGGGTGATAAATCTACATTAATATTTATAGAATGCTTATAATTTTTATAGAAATATTGTTAAAATAATAAATAAGTTATAGTTATATTTGTGAAAGATAAATAAGAATAAAAAATTTAATATGAACTACATGTTTTTATTGTAAAATATATGTATATAAAAACAGAGTAAAAAACACCGAATGATCCACCTCCAATATAAAATATACACCAACCTATCGTATAGTAAAAAAACTCAATTAGACAGTCTAATCTAAGCATAAAATAATGACCATGCTACCAACAAAATAATATTGTAAACATAATCGTTCTACATCATACTCATTGAAGTTACTTTTGAGTTTAGTGATCGGTTTTTCTAATTTAGGGCATAAAATAAGCATACTTAAAAAATAATAAAAACTACCCCTACAAGTAAATGGATAAACTCATTACAAAAAATCACTAAAATGACAACACCTTAACACTAAAATGGTAACACTTAATCATAAATTTCTAAGATTAATTTTATTGTATGCTCCTCCTAAACATGATTTATAAATAACCAAAGCTTTTGAATGTATGACTTGATTTGCATATTTGTAGGAGATCATGAAGGAGATGTAAGATTGTGAAAAAAATAGATTTTTTATTTAAAAATTTAATTAATTAATGAATTTTTTTTTCTTCTAAAATTGTGACATGATGTAATATTTTGTAAAAACTTGGCTTCTTCCTTATAGGTTTCTCCTTATAATGTAGTTAGGTAGATATAGAGAGTACACGAGCCACTACCTCCACTATACAAGGCACTAACGTCATTATCTTAACTGACTCACTAAACTAGGAAACATATTTTGACTAATTCAAATTTCATAATCTGTCTTTTATTTAAAGAGCAACAAAAATCAACACATCGATCTCAGATTCAACATACAAAATCAAATATGATTTCATATTTAACATGCAACAACAAAAATTAGCAAAAACTCGATACATTTAGTTTCCTATAATTTATTTTGCAAGTTCATTATAAAGGGCACAACTGTACAATGTACATCCATTTACGGTACTCCTTCCGAAATACTTGTCCCTGGAGCAATTTGAGGGATAATTTATTGATCAAAATTTTAGACAAGTATACCCTTTATAATTTAAGTAATGACATAGAGAATAAAAGAAAGAATAGTGAGAGAATAAAGGAAATAATCAATAACAATAGGGTAGATTTGGAAAAAAATGGAGTATAATTTATGTGAAATCTATCTCAACATAGCTGATAAATATGAATACAAATTACTAACAAGCATGTGGTCGGGTGATAAGGGACCCCAACCACCCAACATGAGGTCTCGAGTTCGAGACTTGGTGGAGGTTAAAAATTGTTTGTTGGGAGAGTCACTCACGCAGCTCGAACTCTAGATATAAGGTTAGTAGAGAAGTCTCCTAACCGCTGAACTAGACTGGGAAACCAAAATAAAATAAAATATGAATACAAATTATGTGAAATGAAATAAAACAATTCTCTGTATTATATAAATTTTGGGGAAACTTAAGGCCACAACAACTCATAGGACAAAGTTCTGTATCTGTCTCTATAGCTTGCACTATTTATGTTAGCTCATCTTCCTTCTACTCTTCCTCTTCTTCTTCTTCATAGTTACTGGAACAGCTTGTGAATTGTTTCTTTCAGAAAAACAAAACAAATTAGGACTCCTTAATTACTCACACTGTGTTTTGGAGGGTGTAGCCCTAATTTTGGTGCAATTTAGCAAGGAAAAAATGTATGGTGGACATGGCAAAATTCTTATATCCTCAACATCATCATCCATGGGAGTTGCAGATTGCGTGACGACATCTCCAAATCATCATCATCAAAACCCTAATTTGAGCTTCAACTTCATGCCTTCTTTCCACAATTACCCCTCTCTCCTCCCGGTAATTAATACAATTAATCTCCTTTAGGGTTTGATACTTTTTGTAATAAAGTTGTGATCTTGAATTCTTGGATATGTTGAATTTGTAGAAGGAAGAAAGTGGGATGTTAGGGTTTATGAGATCTTATAAGGATCAAGATCAGATGGAGAGTTTTTCAGGAAGTGAGCATCAGCTTGAGCTTGATGTGGGGCCCACAGGCGCCACGTCATCGGGAAACGAGCTTGACGTCATCACCGGGAAGCCGGCAGCCGCCGGAAAAAAGAAGCGGTACCACCGCCACACCGCCCGACAAATCCAGGAAATGGAAGCGTATGAACTCTCTCCGTCTAGCGTTTTTTGAAACACTAATGAAAACGCTTAAAACCCTATATATATCTATTGCTTGACAAACACTTCAATTCTTTCTAAAATTGTGCCATCATTTTGATTTTTTAGGTTTCAAATTACCTTTTTGAGTCTTACTAATTGTGTTTTGATGATTAGGAATTCCATCTCAAATTAATGTTCTTTCATTTCCAGTAATGACATTTAAATTCTGTTAAAGATAGGCTACTACATGTTTGTAGTTTGCTACTGTTCTTTTTTAATTGTCATTCTAGACATTTTTTATTTCTATTTAGTTGTCGTTTTAACTATTTTGGCAAGATTTTGTCAGATTAGCCCATATATTTAGATTTGAAATTATATACACATTACTAATCAAAGAAATTAAGTAAGGATAATTTAGAGTCTTACTTTATCTCAAAAATCCTAAAACAACAATTATAAAGGAACGAATGGATTATTAGATAAATATTTCAGTTTCTCTAAACAAAGAAGAATTTTCATGGATTTTTTAGGTAATTGCTAATTGAAGTATATAATCATGCAGATTATTCAAGGAGTGTCCACATCCGGATGATAAGCAAAGATTGAGGCTGAGCCAAGAGCTTGGGTTAACCCCAAGACAAATCAAGTTTTGGTTTCAGAATCGTAGAACTCAAATGAAGGTACTTGTAATTAATTTTTACTAGTTAGCTAGCAGTAATATTCACAAATATCTCACATATTATATGAAAGAAAAGTTAGTGTTCTCCATCTCAATTCATATTAATGAATTTTAGGGTTGATTTATGAAAGTGTCAGCACCTCCACACACAATATTCATGGCATTTGCAGAAACTAGTACTGGTACTAATTGTGGTGCACCCTAGCTGGATTTATAAATATCATTGCTGTTCCCCATAGTTGGATTTATTATTTTCTTAACTGAAATGTAAGAGTAATTCAATTGATGGGAGATATTGAGCCAGCAAAATAAGCTAGTACAAATTTCCAATAAGCTAGTAAATCGATATTTTTGGGAAACTTTAAGCTAGTTTATTTTGCTAGTTTAGCTGTCTGTTTAGCAACCTGATGTTTGGCTTACCTTTATTTCTCAAAAATTAAGGTAGCTTATTTTTTTGATAAGATGGAAAAACTGTTGTCGAATATGATGAAAAGTGATATTGTTGACGATAATCTTAATAAATGACTTCGGTGAGGATGAGGTTTAGAAGAAGATTTGAATGCGATATGTTTTGACTCATATAAAGTTGTGTATGATGCACACAGTTTCAATGATGCACATCGTCCACAAAATTTGTATACATTAAATACGATATATATAAATATGTACATCGACCTCAATTTTCATCTAAACCTTTATTAGTGTGCGATATTTTTCCTAGATAAATAGCTTATATTTTAAGAACATATAAACTAGATCATTACAAATTTATGAAGGGATAAAGCTAGCTATATTATATAAGCAAGGTGATGGAAGGGGAAGGAGGAAGTTACTAATCCTATTAGTTACTCTTCATTTTTCTCCCTTTCTCTTTCTTTATGTCATTAATGGTGTTAATTAAATGACCTTAGATAAAGAGTCACCAGTGCACAATTAATATACTGTAATCTTCTTCCTGCATGCATTTAATCCCACCTGTATTTCCCCAACCTCCAAAATGAGCAAATGTAAATGTCATTACTCTATTTCCCCATTATAAATGCAACTTTTTCATAATTAATTCTCTTTTTTCTTTTCAGGATATCTAATGCTATACTACATTTTAAGATTTACTCTCTGTTAACCTTGTAATGTATACTGGTGTTTATTCTTTCTACAGAAGCTAAGACATAAGTTGTAAATGCATAAAATCCACCACAATAGAAAATAAAATTTAAATTGTTATAATTATTAAGATATAAGTTAGAAAATCTGTTATATATTATTCTGAATAATTTTGTTGAGTTTGGGAATGTAGGCGCAACATGACAGAACGGATAATGTGATATTAAGGGCGGAAAACGACGGTCTTAGGACGGATAATTACCGGCTTAAAGCACTGATTAGGAGTCTAATCTGCCCAACTTGTGGAGGAGTCTCCTTGCTTGGAGAGGTTGAATATGATGAGCAGCAACTTCGTCTTGAAAATGCCAGGCTCAAGGAAGAGGTATTTATACATGTTAATACTTCACTTTTCAAGTAGCTATATAACTATTGTGATTAAAAATGCATATTGTTTATACTACTCTAAGAAGATTCTAAGGATTGCAATCATCATAAGATCTAATATTTTAGTGAGTAGGGTTTGTGAACATAGGTTACATATGTGATTTCGTCTGAGTTATTTCGATTCAGGTCATTTCAGATGACTTAACAAATTTTTCCATTGGTTCAAATTTAGGGTGCACTCTATATAAATTTGTTTTATGTTTTAGATATATTTATATAGAACTTACCTAGAGTTCATGTAAATCACAAATGGTCGCTTCATATTACAGATGGACAGGCTTTGCAGTCTAGCTGGCAAGTATAGTTGTCAACCAATGGGATCGCCACTCGGACTCCTCCATCCCTCACTCGATCTAGACATGAACATATACTCGCGCCACTTCCATGAACCGCCATCATCCATTACTATTCCAATCCCACCTCTTCTTACACACCATCATGATCCAGGGCCAACTCATCATGATAATCACTTCTTCCAAGGCTCGATCCTCGTGTTGGATGAGGAGAGGTCTCTTGCTATGGACCTCGCCTTGTCATCTCTTGATGAGCTGGACAAAATGTGCCACGTGGATGATCCCCTTTGGACTAGAAGCAACAACAACAACAACAACTCTTGTTTGTATGATGTGCTCAATGTGGAGGAGTATACAAGGATGTTTCCTTTGTCAATGAACATAAATCAACAACATTGTAGGATTGAAGCAACGCGACATACTCGTTTGGTTATCATGAACAGCCTTAATCTAGTCCACGCTTTTCTTGATGTTGTAAGTTAGTTAAGATTTTGAACATAGTGTTATAACAAGTTAGGAGACTAACTATTGTTTTTTTGGGTTTCTTGATCTTTTAATCTAGAACAAATGGATTGAGTTGTTCCCTTCGATTGTTTCCCGCGCCAAGACGATTCAAATTGTGGCTTCCGCTACATCTGGTCATGCAAGTGGCTCACTTCATTTGGTTAGTATACTCTATTAATGAATGTAGTTTGATTCAAACTAAGTATTTAATGTTTGTTCTTTACTCAATCCTTGATACAGATGCATGCAGAGTTGCAAGTTCTTACACCTTTGGTACCAACAAGAGAGGCCTATTTCCTACGTTTTTGCCACCATAATGTGGATGCTAGGATTTGGTCAGTTGTCGACTTTCCAATAGACGGTTTTCGTTGCTTCAGCTCTCTCCAAGCAAGCCTACCACGGTATAGGAGACGTCCCTCGGGATGCATCATCAAGGACATGCCTAATGGTTACTCAAGGGTAAGTAACAATTAATAGTAAAAAAAATGGCAATGTAAATGGTTTATGGTGCTAAGTTGTTGTCATTGTTTTGAGTTTTGTAGGTTACATGGGTTGAGCATGGTGAGATAACAGAGGAGAAGCCAGTGCATCATATCTTCAACCAACATGTCATTGGCAGTAAGGCGTTCGGTGCACAACGTTGGCTCGATGTGTTGCAAAGGCAATGTGAGAGAGTTGCTAGTCAAATGGCAAGGAACATATCTGATCTTGGAGGTAATCTTGTTATAATAATGCAACTAATCTTGATATAATAATGTGTAAGCTAAAGAATGACTGAGTTAATGTTGTGTGTGAAATCAGTGATACAATCACCAGAAGCAAGAAAGAGTCTGATGAGGCTGTCACAGAGGACAATAAGATTGTTCTGCACCAACATAAGCACAATAGACAACCAATCATGGACATCTCTCTCTGATTCAGCTGAAGATACAGTCAGGATCACTACAAGGAAAGTGACAGAACCGGGTCAGCCGAATGGCGTGATTCTAACTGCAGTTTCCACTACTTTGCTACCTTATTCACACGAACAAGTCTTCAATCTCTTGAGGAATGAACATAAGAGATCACAGGTATAAATGCTCTGTTTGGATTAGTGCTCCTTTTAAGTTTTTTAAGTAAGATTCCTTGATTTTTTTGTGTGACAGATTGAAGCTCTTTCCAGTGGATGCTCTTTACATGAAGTGGCTCATATAGCGAATGGTTCCGATCCAGGCAACTGCGTCTCTCTTCTTCGTATCAACGTAAGAATCTTTGGTAACATTTGCGCGACTATTTAACAATACTTTTTTATGGTTTTATTAATCTTTGTTGTGTGATGAAGGTGGCAAGCAACTCTTCCCAAAATGTAGACCTGATGCTGCAAGAAAGCTGCATAGACTCATCAGGCAGTCTCATAGTGTACACAACAATGGATGTTAACTACATTCAGCTAGTGATGAGTGGTGAGGATCCATCTTGCATCCCTCTCCTCCCAATGGGCTTCTCCATCATCCCGGGCCCACAAAATCCCGAGGAAGGCGGGCCCAAGTGTCTGTTGACAGTTGGGCTTCAAGTTCATGCAAGTACAATCCCAACTGCAAAGCTTAGTCTCTCTAGTGTCAATGCCATCAATAGTCACTTGTGTAATGTTGTTAGCCAAATCAGTGCTGCTCTTGGAGCCGTCAAGGAGTAATACTACTACTACTACTACTACAAGGGTGAAAGTCAAGAGCGAACCAGTCTACTATTAACTCCCCTTTGCTTTTCATACAGGATGGTGATGAGATCAGAGGAAGCTTAAGAAGCTCTCACCACCATCTTAAGAAAAGTTGGGGTATTGGTTCGGGAATTGACTTTTTCTGAATATGTTGTTGTCAACTGAGACATTGTTTATGTAAGAAATGTGATTATAACTTACTTGTGAGTCAAATCCTTTCCTTTTTTATCATTATAATTGGTTAAATCCTACCAATTAGTCAAAGAATGTTTGTATTGATTTTATTGTTAAGAGGGTATCCTACCTAACAAAACTTTCTAGCTACCAAAAAAGCAAGGATCATAGTGTTAGATTATGGCAAACAATGCAGCAAGATTTCAACTTGTCATGGTACCAAATCTTCCTTCACTTAAACTGACCAATGTCAAACACACGAGAAGTACGATCACTCGATACAGACACAAGAAAATCTCCATTGACAGAGACCTTCAAGGACTGAACAACATCAATGTGACCACTAAATATCTTACACAGTCTCCGGATAGTCCATCCCATACTCGTACCTCACCATCCTCACATCCAGTGGCTATAAACCTAGACGTCCCAACTCCCAATCCATGACAAGTAAATCACAACATCCTAAACATAACAATCAGAGTAAGAAGTCCAAGACAAGATGATTAATGTTGCATCAGCACTAGAAGTTGCAGCGCATAGTCCACTGCAAACATCATAAACCAATAACTTCATATAATTCATTATGAATTCAGATTTTCAGGTGAGATTGACATACTAACTTTGGTGAGAATGCAACAAAAGTAACTGAATCTGTATGAGCAATCAGTGATCTAACTACCTGCGGAAAAAAAACAGGATTCAATGCTGATCATATGTCAAAATTGCTGTTTTTAGCCCTTTAATTTTTTCAGGAAGATAATGTTAAGACAATGTACACATAACCGTTTGTTGAACCACTTAAAGCGAGCGATGAATCAGAATTGATCGATAAAGATGTCAATCCTTCGGTATGATAAGGATATCATGTCGAGAGAATCAAGAAACATGTCAAATAAAAAAATGCCTGCCTGTTCTTTACTGTATGACAGTTTAAGAATGTCTCTACCTGTGAATCTGTGACAACATGGAAGGCAAAACCCACATCCCCCAATCTTTTCTAACGGTCCTATTTTAACGGGTTGCAACCGGGCAGCACCTTTTTTGCCCCCGGCAGCAGCCTCTCGTTTGGAATGGGGTTCCGAACGAGATTGCCCGAATTTTATTTTATTTTTAATTTTGTTTCTCGTTCGGAATGGGGTCTCGTTCGTTCGGTCCGGAAAAATCAATTTCCATTTAATAAATGCCGAACCGGTTCGACACTCGTTCGGAAAGGTTTTTTTTTATTTATATATTTATGACGTCATAAATATTCGGGTAATCTCTTTCGGAACCCGTTCCGAGCGAGATTACCCGGGTTTTTTTTACGTGTCGTGGCCCGTTCGGAACCCCGTTCGGAACGGGAAAACGGCTATATTTTTTGAAAATGTCAACGGCTATATTTTCATGGAGTCTATAAAATCGGAGTTGTATGGCCAAATTATCAAACCCAATCGGAAGAAGCACAAAAAATGACGTCTGAAAGCGATTCAACTAATTCTTCAAGGGCATGTACTTGGAAAGAAAGACGGGAGTGTTCTTCTAGTGAGACGTCGGTGGAGGAGGATACATATTTTCATGTAAGTACCTATAAACCTTTTTTTATAGTGTTTCATTAGAATTTATTTTATTGATATAGTAGTATTGAAATTTGAGTAATTTTAAATAGGGATACTATAGTGATGATGAATATTTAAAAATCGACTATAGTGCCCATTTTACGACTAGTGAGAGATTTCCTACTATGGATCTTCTGAGAGAGTGGGTTAGGAAGGTCGGTTATGACTTGTGTATGGTTATCACCACGAAATCATCAATGGCGAACAAGAGGATATTTCTGCACTGTGAGCAATCCGGTAGTTATAGAAAACATCGAAAGAAGATTAATCTTGAAGGCGATGTAGCAGAACCATCGTCGCAGCGTAGCAACCTTAGTAGGTTAAGGAAGTACAATTGTCCTTTTATGCTTCGAGGATATTATCGACAAGCAACTCTTGTTCAGCCGGCTGAGTGGATACTAAAAGTTGAGAAGACATGTCACAACCACTGTCTTTCCAGCATCCGATTAGATCTTTCGAAGCACCTCCAACAAAACGGGCATATGTATCATGAGATGCTAGAGGGTTTCAAGACTATCCCGCAACTCATTCGAGAAGTGAATCACATTCGATCCCCATGCTCTCCTGAATTCTGGATGTGCACACCTACAATGGGATTGGTATTTGCCACGAGGTATCAAGTTGCACTAGTTGTGTTATCATGGTTTGGTCCTTGTACATGTCTTCCGATGTTTGCTCCTCCCGGTTCAGAGCCTCCTACCTCGGTGTTCGTCATTGCACATGTAGGCAGACGCAACCATTACGTACCGGTACGCATTGATATTTTCCGCTCTTGTACCTTATTTCACATATGATTTTTAGTATACAATAACAATTTTGTGTTGACAGATTTGGTTGGTTGATGACAATTGTCCAGTTCCACCCCCTCCAAGGCAGTGGAGTATCTACAAACAGCCATCGGTGGACGGATGGGAACAGCGCTTTCAGAGTAGATTCGACATCTACGTATCTGAGAGAGAGTTTCATGGTGGCAGTCCCATAATGACCTAAATCTTGTATTAGTTTGATTAATGTTCGTATTAAGTATGTTGTGGTTGACTTGATTAATGTTTGTTGAATTATAGAAGGGATTAGGAGGAGTTCCAGCCATAATCGAGATGAAAGAGAGCGTTTTTTGAAAGATTTAGAAGGGAGCGTTTTTTTTGTAAGATCGAGAAGAGAGCGAATTCGAGTGTGGTTCAGAAAGACATTCCGAACCCATATATATAGGCAATTTTGCACTAGCTGGCTCCGTTTCTCGTTCGGAATGGTATCCGATATAAATTTAAAAAAAATTAAAAAATAATAATGACGTCATTAAAAATATTTCCGAACGAGAAATCAGATATTTTTTTGTATTATTTTAACCCGGGCTCACATTTTTGAACCCTATTCGGCTCGTTCGGAACACCATTCCGAACGAAAGGGGTGTCCGGTGTAAAAAAGGTGTTGCCCGGTTGAATCGCCTATTTTAAGCCATGACCTCTGTGAATACTTGTACAGAATCGTGGATCCAAATCCTCATCCTCTGCATCAAATTTAAGATACAATCCACAACAAGAACTTGAACAAAAGTGTGTACAGATTATCAGATTCAAAAGTCAAAACCTTGCTCGTCTTCAACATCAGGAAGATCTGACAATTGGAAATCAAGTTAATCAACACACACAAATTGAACAGAGAATATAAGAATGATTACAGTCAGTTTTAATTTGTTACTAAGCAACCTTCTTCATCGCTATGGATTATCGATTCATCGATGAAAACTTTATCACATATTCATCTTATGAGGGTCCATCGGCACCCTAAAAGTAAAACCCAAACTCCAAGCAACAAGAAAATCTATTTCAATACCATTTTTTTGGTCAAATAAAAAGAAAAGGTTTCCATCGATAAAGAGACAAAAAAAACTTTTACCGACGAAACGCCACCTTGGTATTCATTTTAATTGTTTTTAATCTTTTGAAAAGAATTATACTCCGTACGAAAGAAATCAGATACTCAGACTCTTTCACACATATTAAGGAAATGATTAATTATGTTTTAAAAAGTTAACTGTTTTTTAAAATAAACATTCAACTCCTTTAACAACCAATGCATGAGTGGAGAAAATCATATCAAATTCCAATACACAATATATGATTTTCATGGTATTAATTGTCTTGAAATACTATAATGACAAATATTTTGAAACAAAATTGAGAGTCTAAAATTACATCTATTTTAAAACGGAGGGAGTATTTAAAGTTTAAACTCAATTGGTTTTTCTAATAAAGTTTAAACTAGTGTAATAAGCAAATTTTATGAGATTTTTTTTTCATATACAAAATTCAGTTAATCATAAAATTTAAATTGAGAATTATTTATTTATTTTTATAGGAAAAAAACAAATGTGATCCATTTCACAGAGGAAAGCCCCAGAGAAGTTGTCCAAAGATCACAACTTTCAGGAAGACTTGTGTGAAACAGATTGTGAGGCTCCTTCGATCTTAAGTAAAACCCTTTCAAATCAAACCTTCATAAACTCAACCCAATTCTCCGATCTTCCCTACTCGCTCTCTCCGACATCAGGAACGCGCCAGATCCGGTTGCTTTAGGGTTTCTGTTCTGCACATAAAGACACCATGTCCATGCTTGATTCCTTCTTCAACAAGGGCTTCAAAGGCTCCAAATGGTAAGGCTCTTTGCTTGCGCCTTCGATTGAGTTCGTGCTTGATTGATTTTGGATCTCAATTGAGAACGGAAATGATTTATTGGTTCTTTATCAAATTGGTATTGATTTTGTGTTTTTTCTTGTGTATCAGTAAAACTTTGCTGAAACTCACAATTCCGAGGATTAAGCTGCTGAGGAACAGGAGAGAGCTTCAGATTAAGCAAATGCGGAAAGAAATTGCGAAGTTGCTCGAAACTGGTCAGGAAGCTACTGCTCGTATTAGGGTAATTCCCTATCTTTTGTATAATTTTTATGTTTACAGATGTTGATTCACATTTATGGTTGCATACCTGGCTTCAATGTTTGAAATGTTTCATTGGTGAAATTTTATTCTCAGGTGGAGCATATTATAAGGGAAGAGAACATGATGGCTGCACAAGAAGTCATTGAGCTCTTTAGCGAGCTTGTTTCTGTTCGTCTTCCTATTATTGAGACTCAAAGGTTCCTTTCTCTTTTCTGCTGTGTTTGTATGTGTGAATTTATGATATTACCGAGTTATTATTTTTCACTACCAATCGTAAATGAATAGGATGAGATGCTTTAAAAATGTTGTGAAGGATTTTTTGAGTGTGGTGCTGAGAATTTACTTGGATCATGATTTAAGAACAGTGGAAACTTTCTAGAATGTAGTTAGTTTGCACATTAGTGTAAGTAGCTGTAGAGCTGTAATATGGGTGGACAATGTCTATTTGAAGTGGGGATTGAAAATATGACATGTAGAGTGAAACATCATGAAGTGGGGAATTAGGTGGACTGGTGGAAGAGAGATGCAAGTAGAAGGTAAAGCACTCATTATGTAAAAGATATATGCTCATCTGAATATCTTTCGATACTTGAAACAATAATCTGAAGTTCACTAAACATATTGGAATTCTAAAGCACATCAAGTCATGTGACTTAATCTTGTTTTGGCTAACCACATCTTGCAATTTTTTTTCTACTCTTGCTGAACAAGGCGTAACTTGTGTCATCTTTGAATCGAATTGCTCTTTGTTGATCTCAAAATTGTGCAGACCCCCAAAATTATTAAATGATATACGAACCATTCTGCTGGTGTCTTGGTTGATAAGCAAATTTCGACTTGAAAAATACCCTTATATATAATTTTAATCATCTTAATATCTCTATAATCCAGGGAATGTCCTATAGACTTGAAAGAAGCAATATCCAGTTTGTGTTTTGCTGCTCCAAGATGTGCTGATTTACCTGAGTTGATGCAAGTTCAATTGGCATTTGCTTCTAAATATGGTAGGGAATTTGTAGCAGCTGCTACCGAGCTCATGCCAGATTGTGGTGTAAATCGCCAGGTACATCTGCTAGAAGAACTTTACAAATACTGCTCAAACTATACATAGAATTACTTCATTTGCTGATATTTTACCATTTTTGCGTTTGGTGTCACAGCTAATAGAACTACTCTCAGTTCGTGCACCTCCAGCCGAGAAGAAATTTAACCTGCTCAAGGAAATTGCTGAAGAGCATGGAGTAGATTGGGATCCAGCTGCATCTGGAACCGAGCTTTTTAAATCACATGAAGACTTGTTGGTGAGTCATCATTTTTAGTTTTTAGTTTTGTTTTCTCTTCTCCCTTCCTAATTCTCTAATACAGTTTTGATCGGGAAACACAAACTACGCACATAAACAACACTAACACAAGAATAAACAGGAGCCAAGGTATAAACCCTATTTTGCCAAAGACATAAAGCCAATACAAGATAATAGAGTATTCCCTTATACGGAGTATATACTAATAACAAAGTGATATAATTGCCCTCCCTAGCTACCTAATACCCTTAGATTATTTGTAGCTATTTAGTGTCTTGACATATTCAGTCTCAAAATTCAGGATGGATCAGCACAATATGTGAGCGGCTCTATGTTGCCGCTTCCCAAAGAGAGGCACGAAGAAGTTTTGCAATCTGTCTCTTCAAAAGTCACAGATGAACAGTATGATTCTGATCCAGGCCTAGACTTTCCCGACATTCCTACAGCAATAATGAGGCCCAATGCAGGATCTGTCTCTATAAAGGAAGACACTCATCTCCCATCTGCTCCACATCCAGAATCGAATCAGGGACCCACAACTAAATCAAAGGAACCAGAGAATGATGATGAATATCTGGCTAATCATCAAGAAATGCCCAAACAATTTGTGCCATTCATTACTCCTCCATTTTCATCTCAAGCTGACTCCTTCAAAGGAACCGTCCCGTCATTCGAATCTCCCCCAATGATGAGAACTCAGGCGGCTGACCCTTCACCACAATCTCCTCCTAAGGTCAAAAGTGTAAATCCCGAATCTTCAGCACAATCTCATAAAAACAAGCCAGAAACCAGTTTTGATTTTCAGGATGTGTTGCTTGCTGCTCAAAGCGCTGCTGAGAGCGCTGAACGTGCTGCTGCAGCTGCCAGGTCAGCAGCTAGTCTTGCCCAGCTCAGAATTTCTGAACTTTCAAGCAAATATAGTGGCCCGTCAAGTGACGTTCTTCCTGATAACCCGTTCGGAATGGAGAGCTCCATTCTATCAGCTACCGAGGAGAGGCAACAGTTTGAATCCCAATTTGATTCAGACAATGATGCCAAGTCACCTCCTCACAGTAAGTTTGATCGCCAAGAAAGCGACAAATTTAAGTTTGAACGCCAAGAAAGCGACAAATTTGCACATGAATCATCTGGGTTTCCCACCTATGGCTATGATAGCAATGAATCGCTGTTTAAATCCTCGTCTTTTGATGAAGCTCATGAAAAAGTGAATCTGCAAGAACAGCAGCCTCTTAGGGTGAGAAATCCTGAGGATGATCTGCTATCCTCGTACCCAAACCTCTTCGGATCTGGTGGTCAGTCGTTTCCTGAGAATTCGCGCTCTAACACTTGAAGGATTTGAATCAAAAGATGCGCCGAACTTGTTGAATTCCTTGCTTGGTGTATATTTTATCAAACTACTTGAACTTTGATTGCACATGCATTGTTTATTTGCAAAATTTTGGTTTTGTGCTGGTGAATCTGCGTTATGTACCCACATATTTCTTGATGTGTTTACTCACTTTATGGGTGGGTGATTAATGGATTGTAATGCATGACTGGTGGTGCCATATATGTTCAAATTTTTTTTTTTTTTGGTAACTATTGTTTATGTTCTTATTCTGATGTTGGAACCATGACAGACTAGTTTCATCTCTAAGAGTTGATAAAGGTCTATTTGGATTCTAAAAACTGTATTATCTTGCATTAAATTTCACATTCAATTCAAGATAATGTATATTAAATTTGAGATTCAAACATTATCTCAAGGAAAATACTAGAAGTGTTGATGACTGAGATCAGGGAGATGTATACACTCGCAGAAAGGCATAAACATAAAGAGAACCTTTTGGTTGAGAGTGTTACACATTTGTGTTGTTAGATTAGATTGACATGCAAACCAAAACACAGCAGCTCTATTGTTGGCTCTATGTTAATAGACATACTCACATACACTAAGCAAAATAATTTACAAATCATATTGCGGTGTGATTTGTGAATCTTATAACTTACATGCATTTTTTAGTGTCGTAAAGTGTCATAAATTATTTAATAATTGTCAAACTTGTTCATCTATAACATGATCAAGTTCATTCCCACATAGACTAGGAGCATCAGTAGTGAAACACCCTTTTCATGTAGACTTGTGGGCATGGTTTTAAATTCGTGAGTAAACTCGTAGAATCATACAAGTTTACGAGTCAGAGTATAGGTATTGAGTTAACGCCCGGCCTATATGCACGCGAATTTGTGCGCAGAACATACGCGCACAAATCTTTACAGTGTAAAACCTTGTGCGCACAAGTTATGCGCACATATTTGCGTGCATTTAGGGAAAAAATCGTGTGCATATAGCCATTGCCTTGAGTTAATTCATGAGGAAAATTCGTTGAGTAACAGACTCGTATCAAACTAGGTCCGTCTCGTAGACTCCTAAGATTCTATCAAAATCCCAACATTACTCACTTTAATGAAATAAAAGCTTTGGGCTTAGTGGCCCCAAATAAAAAAAGGCCTAATTTCCTCCTAAGTCAAGTTAATTAAGATGTTTAGACATTAAATAAGAAGGTTTAAAGTTGTTGTAAGCTTTGAAAATTTTATAAAACCAATATATTATTGTATAATTAAATTTTTTAAATAAAAATCAATATTTTATTACTTTAGTACAGTAACTTCTTACGACTCTACGTGTCGAGTTGAGTTCCTCCAAGTCAGTAATCGATTATCGAGTTTACATACCGGTGTTGTCAGTTAGGTCATGAGCCAAGAATTTACCGCCAAAAAATTTGGTTACTCGTAATTAATTAAATCTACTAAAGTCCCTAATCAACTTAATCATTTGGAGAAGCCCAGCCCATTAACGTGCGTTGTTGGCCCAAATTAAGCAACAGTATGAAAACACCTTTGAATTTTCCAAAGTCAAATGGCAGAAAATGGTTTTAATTGACTGAACTGACTCATTCAAAGAAGGAAATTAATTAGCTGGTGTAATATAAATTTCGTGAGATGATGATGTTGTTTTGTACAGTACTAGCAGACTTTGAACGCCTCCTTTCAAACTTCTCGATACCGCCTAAATCTTTGACTCTTACTTCATTCTTTTTCAGCCACGTTTTATTTTGTCAGGTTTTCAATCATCTAGGTTCAGGCTTTCAGCTTTTCACAATTAATGCCACAGAATAAGTCTTTTGTCAAAATCAGAGGAAAAATAGGTTAACCCTACATAAATTACGGAGTACTCCCTCCGTTCTTAATGTTTGCAACATTAAGGGAATGTAACAATATTTAAGAAAAGTGAAATGAGTGGAGAGAAGAAGAAAAAGGAAGTTGAGTAGATGGTTGATTTGATTGATAAAATGTTAAAAGAAGAATAAAATATTGAGTAAAGGTATTAATGGTGGAAAATAGATAGAAAAGATGATATAGATGGTTGATTTGATTGATAAAGTGTTGTTAGGATATGAATAAAATAAATAAAGTAAGGGTATTATGGGGAAAAATTAATGGATAGAAAAGGAATGTTGCAAACATTTTGAGACGCCCGAAAAGGAAATGTTGCAAACATTAGGGGACGGAGGGAGTAGATTTTTTTAGTGAGTCATATTGATTTTACTCTTTTTGGATGAACAGATCAATGAATTCTTGTTGTTTAGACTTTTGTACCCTTTCTACGTACATCAAATTTTTATTTTATTTTATAAACTACTGGTGTAGAAGTTAATAGTAAAAGAGAAAGGTTTTGGGGAAGAAAGTTTAACGTAGGAAAAACGAAAAAGATAATGTTCATATTTTAGGTGTTAATGTTCAAAATCTGGGCATTGATAAATTTTGACATTTAATTTTGTAATTTTTGTAAATATTTTTTTTTTGAAAATGATCGGAAAAGACATAGTTGTCATATTATGAACATTATCATTCAGAATCATTAAAACATATTTGACCAGATTTGTTTATTTAAGTCAAATAGATTTATAAGTTGTTTAGTTTACACCTAGAATCATTAAAACAATAATACTATCTACGCATATAGTACATGAAAATGCAATCATTGCAAATCGATCGAAGTGTTTCGGTATCCTTTGCGTAATTACCCTCTCTTTTTATTATATATCCTATTTGAACAGAAAAAAATCATTAATTATCAATCTATATGACATAATACACCTGATGGGGGTATATACGTTTTCGTTACATGGATCATTTTCCGTCGAGTTGGGACCTGTGAGCACTTCTCCACCACCATACATTGTTGTATTATAGCTGGTCCAGTTCGATGATTCCTCCAACAAGGAGTGATTGTGAAATTGAGGCATATTTTCGCTACACACATTTCCATTAAAGTGCAAAAAGTGACACCAAAAGCACCAAAAGGGTAAAGGGAGAGCTGCAAGGTTGTTCACTAATTTCCATTTTCCATTTTTAACACTTATGAAAGTTTGATAACACTCGTCAATTGCCCATTGGTGTTCAACTCTTGAGGCCGACAACAAGCTTTTAACATGGGTGTTGGATTATCCTTGATGTACAAGGACTTGGAGTATAAAGAAAGTTTAATAATTGTTAAAACAGAAAAAGAAAGGAGTGATTTAGGATAATTGTATTATGAATGATGATTCAAATACATCCTTAGTTTTCATATGTAAATTTGATATCGATTCATAACGGTTAAAGTTTTATTTATCTTGAAAGGAGTTCTTGCTTCCAAGGTTCAAATAAGATAAGTAATTTTGAAGATAATGTGTCAGGTTCGAGTAGTATCAGGCGTGTGATATAATTGAAAGTCATCAAACTAATATGTAATGACATCGGACGTTACAAATATTTATTGAAGGCGATGAATAAAATCGTGATGATAACACCCTATCTCGAGAGAAAAACGATAAAATTTTCTTTATAAAAGGCGTGAGAACCTTTATCCATACAATTTACAAACAATAAGTTATAAGATTATAAGGAGAGTTATTACAGTAAGTATTGAATTACTTTGAGCTATGAATTTCCAACTCGAGATTTAGAAATAGACTACTTTCAAATATTGAAATTTGAATTAAGCTAACGACTATGTTATATGCATATATATTTTTTATTGCATGGAAAGGCATAGAAGAATATGTAGAGCCAACTCATCCATAATCAAGCAAAGAATAATCCTAAAGATTTCATTCATAGAATATTAGAATGTGTCATCTTATGTGTGAATGCACTATCTAAAAGCACTAGTTTTCATTTGAATCTTTTTTTTTTCTTTTCACTTTCATGTCTTTACAATTTTGTTTTTTTGACACTTTTGTTGTTTATGTGACTAGGCTAAATTAAGCCTTTATTTAATATAATATGAAGTTACTAAAGTGTCAAGTCTTTTCTTTGAAAACAATATGACATGTATAGTATGTATACAATAAGACTATAAGAGTATAAAAGTATATAATCAATTCACTGTTTTTGTTGATTTTCCATAGTGCTTGATCGTTTAGTTGTCCTAACTTCTAGCTAGTACTCCTTCGAATATTAATTTCTACACCATATAATTTATATAAATTAATACGGAGATAAAACAGAATTAAGGAAAACAAGAAATGGTTGTCGAAACCGGATCGATCGAACAGAAGCATAGTCGAGATGAAGATCTCTTTCCTTAATTTTGAAAACGCCATGTGGTGTGACGGTTACCGGCGTTTCGAATCCCAAGATACAACTGCTACGTCTTCTGCTTTGCACAACTCAAGAACAAAAGCTAACAAACTCGTATTTGTGTGTACTCTCAGACTCGACAATACATAAGAGAAGAAGTGAAGAGACGAAATAGTGGAGGAGAGAATGATTTTCGGTGTGTCTCAAATGAGAGTTCTGCAGTCCCTTTGATAGGTTGCAAGAGGAGTCTCTTGAGGGAGCAGAATCTGGAGCATTGAATGCTCGGGTTGCACGAAATCCGGAGCATTTAAGCTCGGAATCAAGTTGCACATCAACGGAGAATCTGATCGGATTATTGATGGTCAAAGTGCGTCGTATTGAATGTACAGGAGAAAAATCTGGAGTTATAAGTGATCGGTCAAAAAGAATTTGAAGCATTAAATGCATTCAGATTGAGTCAGCTCCAAAAAGAAGCCTCACGCCTAAACCCGGACATGTGTGGTCTTCGAAGGCCCAAGACCACCAAGATAGTCTCTTCTAGACCAAATTACATTCATCGCAATCAACTCTCATGTTATATACTAGTAGTTTTATCTCTTATTTTTTAATGTGGGATACAAATTATCTCAAATACTCAACTTTGTTATGCAACCACCTTTGAGCCTTCATTTCTCTTTGAAACGGAACCCGAATTTGACGTATGGACATTGCTTGCGGAGACGAAGTCAACACTCTCATAATCCGGCGCAACTGCCCGGAAATTTCGATTCTAACATTTTTTTCCACACGTCAAATATTCTTATTATTGAAAATTCTATTACGGAAAAAAACTAAATTACAAAAGATAATAAGTGGTTTTATCTATACTTTGGTAGACGAATAGAGGTTTACTTAAGTCGCAATCGTAGTCTTAGTTGTCCTAACTTCTAGCTAGTACTCCTTCGAATCTTAATTTCAACAACATATAATTTGTATAAATACGGAGATAAAACATAATTAAGGAAAACAAGTAATGATTTTCGAAACCGGATCGATCGAACAGAAGCATAGTCGAGATGAAGATCTCTTTCCTTAATTATGAAAACGCCATGTAGTGTAACGGTTACCGGTGTTCCGAATCTCAGGATACAACTGTTACGCCTTCTGCTTTGCACAACTCAAGAACAAAAGCTAACAAACTCGTATTTGTGTGTACTCTCAGAGACTCGGACTGACAATACAGAAGAGAAGAAGTGAAGAGACGAAATAGTGGAGGAGAGAATGATTTTCGGTGTGTCTCAAATGAGAGCTCTGCAACTCCTTTGATAGGCTGCAAGAGGAGTCTCTTGAGAGAGAAGAATCTGGAGCATTGAATGCTCCGATTGCACAAAATCTGGAGCATTTAAGCTCGGAATCAAGTTGCACATCAATGGAGAATCTGATCGGATTATTGATGGTCAAAGCGCGTCGTATTGAATGTGCAAGAGAAAAATCTGGAGTCATAAGTGCTCGGTCAAAAATAATATGAAGCATTAAATGCATTCAGATTGAGTCGGCTCCAAAAAGAAGTCTCACGCCTAAACCCGAACATGTGTGGTCTTCGAAGGCCCAAGATCACCAAGATAGTCTCCTCTAGACCAAATCACATTCATCGCAATCAACTCTCATGTTATATACTAGTAGTTTTATCTCTTATTTTTCAATATGGGATACAAAATTATCTCAAATACTCAACTTTGTTATGCAATCACCTTTGAGCTCTCATTTCTCTTTCAAACGGAACCTGGATTTGACATATGGACATTGCTTGCGGAGACGAAGTCAACACTCTCATAATCCGGCGCAACTGCCCGAAAATTTCAATTCTAACATTTTTTTCCACACGTCAAATATTCTTATTATTGAAAATTCTATTATGGAAAAAAATAAATCACTATAAGTGGTTTAATCTATACTTTGGTAGAGGAATAGAGGTTTACTTAAGTCGCAATCGTAGTCTTATACTTATACATGTTAGGTTGACCGTTGACCAATTCAACCATAAAAATAAAATTGTTGATGTAAGTATTAAAACGGAAAACCACTTTGACTTAAGCTCCTTGTGCAATACAGCTTTGTAGCCTTTTTCCCTTGGTTTATGGAAATCATTTTAAAAGTTATTAATTATAAGCAACACTTAAGTCTTAAATAAAAAACCTCTTTATAAGCAACACCTCATTATTTGACCAGTGTATATAATATTTATTTTGTTTCATTTTCATTTTCACATATTGTCCATTATCTTCAAGTGTGTGGTTCGAATGAGAATAATTTTTAAAATAAGGACGTGAGAATGAATGATGTTCATCAAAATAATGAATGTTCTTTAAAATGTAATCAAATGTTCATCAATTTTTTTTATGCACATCCTTTTAAAAAGTGATACACATATACGTTTTTTTGCTGAATGTTCTTCAATTTCTCAATAAATGCATTAAAAAATGAATATTCTTCAATTTTCGAATGTCTTTTAGTTTGTCAACAAATGTGCATCAAATTGATAATAAATGTTCATCAATTACTACTTAATGTTCATCATTCTCACGTTCTCATTTTAAAATTTATTCGCACCCGATACTTTCTCTATCTTCAATAACCCTTCTTATTTATCCAATTCAGTTATACTAATAAGATAAAGTATATTCTACTCGGTAGATTATTTCACATTAATTTTTTGTTATAATATTTGTGTACATTTCTTTAATTAAGACATAAAATCAATTTAAAACGAAATACGCATGCATGGTACTTAAGACATTTGAAACTTGTGTTGGCTTAAAAATGAGTTTTCTGCGTAACAGTATACTCTCATGCGTTTGCTGTGAATTGCTTAATCAAATGGCTAGTACTAATAATATTTACAAATTAAATACAATAACCCTAATAAAATAAAATACTCATAAGATAATGATGTGGTGATGTATAGAAGAGAATCTTGGCTAAATTACATGTCGATATCATGAGCAAAGCCACCAAACCCACGAAACCAAACATATTGACTATGCATTTAAATTACTGTACTTTATTATAGTGTATAACTGACTTTTAATGATACGGAGTACTCCGTACATAACTTCTACAGTATGTATTTATATGTTTTTCATAATTCTACTCCGTATAAGATATAAGATTGGAGTCAAGTTAATTAGCCAACATTCCAAGTGATGGATATGACTTGGGCATGTTCGACATCCTTTTATTTTGCCTATATCAACATAAAACTTAAATTCACTTATTTGTAAAATAAGTTATCGGGTTAAATTTATTTTACAAATAAATGATGAATTGGGTAAATAACCCTTTATACATTTTTATTAGAAAAATCTCTTTAGAAACTAACCCTATCCCAAAGAAAAAAGAGAATCCTAAATGGTTAGTTTTTTTAAACAAAAACTAATAAAAATTACTTTAGACTAATTTTTCTAATTAAAAACTTTAAAGAGATCATTGGATACTCTCGACAAATAAATAAGCTAGCATAAATTTCTACACTTTGGAACAGAGGTTAGAGTTAGAGCACCTGGATTTGAAGGTACTAAATTGAGGGTAATAATTGAAGCTAGCGTCAAATCATACTATACTAAATCGAGGGTAATAATTAAAGGAACTATTCGTCATGACAATAAAGGATACACGAGGCATGAAAAATCGAAAAGTAGTGTTTGAAATGTTAAAACGAACAAAATATTTAAACAATTTGAACCCATAAAACTCGAATTAAGAAAAATGTAACGACGAAGTGATTTTTGGTTAATATTTCAATTCCTATGATTTACAAAATTCCAAGAAGTAAAAACAAATATGTGTTTGGTTGGATTTTATTTCCTAGAAAATCACGAGAATTCATTTTCTGAAAATTATCAATCCCTTCAAAACTCAGGAAATAAACTTATCAAATCCCCTAGATAAGTTCCATTTTCTCTATTTTTAACTATATAATCTTAAATTTCTTCATTTTGATTTATCTAAGCTAAAATTCTACCAAACACACGTTCTTCAAATATCATCAATTACAAAAGACTAGGAACTTCTCCATTTAACTAAACGAGCACTCACTCAAGCTCTTATAACTGAAAATATTTATTCTTATAAATACCAGAATTTCTGTTTTTTCACTGTATGCGAGACAACAGAAATACGAACGAAAACGCATTGGAAATACCGTCCAGGTACAAACTTACTATAATACCCTCTCACTACCGAGGAGGGAATTTCAGAGTAGGGGTATATTTGTCTTTTACATGTTCACGGAACGGGGAAACATAAGGAAACGCAGGTGGAAGGAATGCGTCTGGTTGAAGGTTGAACCACCTAACGACCACTTTCATATTCTTTTATTTATTCATTTTTATTTAATGCAAGTTGCATAACTGTATAGTTAATGCAATTATTGATCACTGTATATGATAATTTATCATTTTGCAATTTAAATTCATGGAGATTATGTATACCTACTGGATTTTATAAAATAAAAAGTAAATAATGACATGATTCATGAATAAATAGGTAAATCCATAAATAGATACATTTTAAGAAATAAATATCTAATCTAAATACAAAAATCAAATCCAAAGACGAAAATAAATGCAGATTTTTTTATTTCAAAATTGTCTATAAAAAGCATTCAACTTTAAAAATGCAATGAGCTCACCAATAAAATATGAAAAAAACTATTATTCACTTACACACATGTATTTAAGTATATATTAGAGAGTAACAATAAGTCTCTTTGGCGCCTTTTTGTATAAAAAAAAAAGTATGTATAGAAAATACATGTGCGTGTTTGTGTGTATGCATATATATATAAATGATTAAATGTACATGCAAAAATGCAGAGATGGATGTACATGTATTCGTACGTCAAAAATATTTGTATCAGATCTTTATCCATGTATTCGCCTTCTTTTTTTTTATGAGATTCGTCTTTTCATTATACATACGGTACATTTTTTATTTTAAAGCTGAAATTGTGATTTTCTTAATTATTTTTATAAAATAATTTCTTCTCTAAAGTCTTTTCAAATCTTTAATTTCTTCTCTAAAGTTCTGAAAATATAACATCCCATAAAGAAGTTGCAATATTCACTTGCACTACGGTGTTAACTTTACTCCTTCGAAATTCCAATCATTTGCCGCAAAATAAACAGAAATTTATAAACGGGATAAACTCGGTCATTTATGGTAAGAATTAAATATCACCATAACCCTCTCTCTCTTTACTTTTTTCCGTTTTCTTTTTTCCTTATCGAGAAACCGTTCTCTCTCTCTCTTTTTCCCTTTCTTCTTCTCTTTCTCATCCACCGGAAAAGCCTCCCTTACCGGAAAACCGCTATTCTCTTCCTCCGAAAGCAATCATCAGCGGAGGAAACGATCTTTCATCGCAATTCCCTCTGCCTTCTCTTCGTTGTCTTCCCGCTTGTCGCAATTCCGTCTGGCGGTTTGAGCTTTGGATCTCAGTGGCTCTAAACGCTGATAGTTTCGGTGCTTTGAAGAGAATGTGGCTTCCGAAAACTTATTCTCTTTGGCTGAATGTGGAGATCGTGATCTAGGGTTTGGTATCAGAGGCTTCTGGATTAGCGCAGAAGAAAACGGAGAGGAATGAGATTGTAGGTTAAATTCTTCTATAAAAAGTTCTGTCGGTGTTTTTCCCCTTTTGTTCTCGGAAATTTTGTTTTCTCTACCTAAAAACTGACGTAGGCAAAAATCTGGTGGGTTTTTGGTTATATTTCCTTCGGAATATGCTCTTTTAAGCGCTCTGGCTGTTTGCATGTTCTGCATTTAGATGATCTTTGTTAATTACTTGGTGGAGGTTGTAGAGGAAGGATTTGGTGTGTTGTAGTTTACCTGTTTTAAATTGAATTTTGTACTTTTCAAGGATGAACAGTACTGTTGCTTTGAGTTTTTGTTTCTATATATATATGCCTTTGATCGAAGCTCTATGTGGAGGTTTACTATTAAATGCCTCTTTCCGTCCCTATTTGGAGTAGTTTTTAGTACAGGTTAATGGCCGATTTCTGTTTGATCGGGAAACTGAAGTTTTTCCATGACAAGACACGCTTTCGTAACCTAGAATAGCTCAATTAGGCACTTGTATTGTGATAAAATGGTCTCCGTTCCTAAAATGGATCTGTCTGTTATAGGCAGTTGTTCTGTTTGTTTGTCTGAATGTTGGGGGAATTTTTGTAGGTGAACAGTAGAGGAATGGAACAAAAAGTAGGTCTATCCTTTTGAGATTTAAATGTTTTTTGTTAGTTTAGATAATTGAGGAAAGTGATTGTCCTATATTGGTAATGTTTGTTCCTGGTGTGACTTAGGCTGTGATGGACTAGCTGGAATCCTGGTGGGCACCATCATTGTTAGTTAAAAACTTGGTGGGATGGCAGTGAAACTTAGTTCAGCTTTAGATATTTTATTGTTATGTCAGAGACACAGAATTCTTTTACAGTTCGGTCCAAAACTCTTGTAGTATTTTGAGGCTACTAAACCAGGTTGGTGAAATTTATATGGTTCAGCTATTTTTAGACAGTCAAACATGATTGGTGAAATGTCAACTTTTTGTACTTGCAGTGTCTTGCAATGTCGAGCATGATTAGTTACTGTTCTGTCTTGTTTGCTTTTTCTTCCTTTGGTGTATGATTGTATCTCACTAATTGAATGAAAGAGATCATCATTTTCTGACTGCTGACTGCTGACTGCTGACTGCTATTACGTTTATACAGGATAGGATATTGTATTTTCTATGACCAATCTTTGCTCTATTGTCTTGCTTCATACATTTACATCTCCAGAAAAACCTTGCATGCCATCCCTTCTCTAGCTTCTAGTCCTGCAGTTTGAGTATGTGCATTTCAGAAGGGGTCACTTCAAGCGGTATTGCATAAAAAATAGAGCAAATAGGTTATATTCTATCTAAATGGTGTTTTTTATGAATCAATTTCTTTTACTTTTGGCAGGTTGAAGGAATGACTTTCTTATCTAGAGATTTTAAAAGTAGTTTAGAGTTTCTGAAGCAGAAAAGGCTCCAGAAAATGAAATCTGAAACTGTTTTGGGGGTTGCAGGGGATAACAACATGATGGCCAGGAGTGGTGGTGATGCTTTAAGGGGTTCGGCACCATATGGTTTCCGATTACAGGGTGATGCCAACACATTTCCTCAATCTAGTGCAGTGTCATGTGGTAGGGACTTCCCAAAACACAAACTAGACAAGTTTAGCTTATCTGACTTGGATTGGATTGACAGGATTCCAGAATGTCCTGTATATTGTCCAACAATAGATGAGTTTGAGGATCCTTTTCTTTACCTGCAGAAGATCGCTCCAGAAGCTTCGAAATATGGTATTATCACCTCTTCATTGTGCTTTTTGTTTACTTTCAGTGCTGTTCTCACTTCATTAGTTGGATGCATTTGTTTGCCTTGTTGTAATTGCTTAGGAATATAGTTGGTATGATAAATTTTCTTTGAAGACCTGATGATACTAAACATCTTCGAGGCTGTCGCTGATGATTTCTTGCTTAAATATTAGGTATTTGCAAGATTGTGTCCCCTGTAACTGCTCATGTTCCTGCCGGGGTTGTTTTAATGAAGGAGAATGCTGGATTTAAGTTTACCACTAGAGTACAACCTCTTCGTCTTGCTGAGTGGGATTCTGATGACAAGGCTAAATTTTTCATGAGTGGGATGTAAGTTGTATATAATTGAAGTTTATTATGAAGTTCCTATCATGTAATATTCTTAGGTTGGAGTGCGGTTGTCTTTTTTCAGGAACTATAATTTCCGAGATTTTGAGAAAGTGGCGAACAAGTTATTTGCACGTAGATATTATAGTGCTGGGTCTCTACCTGCTTTGTACATGGAAAAGGAATTTTGGCATGAAATAGCTTTTGGGAAGATGGAATCCGTGGAGTATGCATGTGATGTTGATGGTAGTGCCTTTTCATCTTCTTCTGCTGATTTGCTTGGAAAGAGCAAGTGGAACCTAAAGGTGCTCATGGCTTTCCCTGTATTTAAGATCAGTAATGACCTCATTCTGATGAGAAAAATATGCTCTGTTGTTATTGTATGCTCAGTATGCAACAACTTTGAGCGCTCATATATTATTTGGCTAAAATTAATTCTCCTTGAGTACCCGCTCTATGTGCATTTATTTTGAATTATTGGAATAGTGGATTTAACATCAGAAAATACATTTTGGGGAATAGTTAAGTAAATCTGTACTTCACGTTTACGGTAATGGATGGACCACAAAACGTATTATAGATTCAGTGTTTTTATTTCCTGGTATTTCTCCTCCTAAAGTCCATTCTTATTGCATTTTAATTTGTTTAGTCGAGATCTTTTTATTCCCATTATCTTGCTAAAACTCTGTTCTGACAAATCTGGTTTTTCTAATCTCTTGAAAATCATCGTTTTATCTCATCCTTTAGTCTTCCTTCACCCCTCAACTTTATTATGTTGACTGCTTATATTGTTTTTGTTTTTACCTAGAAGTTTGCCTATGCTCTGGCTACTAACTATTGTATTGCCTGTGGTAACAGAATCTTTCGCGGCTGTCCAAGTCTGTTTTGCGACTTCTAGGGAGAGGAATTCCTGTAAGAACTGACCTGATATTAAGTTGTTAAACTCTACTTCTTTTTGCTGTGTCTGAGTAGTCAGTGTTGCTTTTTACAGGGAGTGACAGATCCGATGCTATACATTGGCATGTTGTTTAGTATGTTCGCCTGGCACGTGGAAGATCACTACCTATATAGGTATATGTTTTAACACTTTATCATCCAAGTTATTATCTGTTGTGTTTAAGAAGGTTTAGAATGGTATCACTGTCATATGTTTGACCTGCCTCTTTACCTATACTTTCTATTTTTTGTATTTTTCTGCCTGGCAGTATTAATTATCATCACTCTGGGGCATCAAAAACATGGTATGGCATCCCGGGTATTGCTGCCTTGCAATTTGAAAATGTTGTCAAGGAACATGTTTATTCGAAAGATATTCTAGCAACAGATGGAGCAAATGGAGCTTTCGATGTGCTTCTAGAGAAAACAACCTTGTTTCCTCCAAGCATTCTGTTGGAGCATGGTGTCCCAGTCTACAGGGCTGTGCAGAATCCAGGGGAATTTGTAATTACATTCCCTAGAGCATATCATGCTGGATTCAGTCACGGTAAGATTGTTTTTCTGATTTTTGTTCAGCTCTCTTTTTATTGTACAGAATGTGAACACTAATATTCTATCTCGTTGCTATTATATCTCAGGTTTTAATTGCGGTGAAGCGGTGAATTTCTCCATTGGTGACTGGTTCCCTATAGGAGCAGTGGCAAGTCAACGTTATGCACTTCTGAACAGAGTGCCTTTACTTCCTCATGAAGAGCTACTATGTAAAGAAGCAATGCTTCTATACCTAAGTTTAAAACTAGAAGATCAAGGTTTTTCACATGCAGACTTGGCTTCTCAACGTTCCATTAAGGTTTCTTTCGTGCAATTGATGCGATTCCAACACTGCACTCGCTGGTATCTTATGAAAATGGGGATTATTAAAGCTGTCTCAGCAAATTCCTTTAGTACCTTACTCTGTAGTCAGTGCAAACGTGATTGTTATGTGGCATATCTCAATTGCAGTTGCTTCTCACATCCAGTTTGTCTTCGCCATGGTAAATGATACATGCATTTTTTTAATTACATTTGCATATAGTTTACTGAATCCTTCAAATTGTTTTAATCCTGATCCTCCACATGCAGAATTTGGGCCAACAGTATTCCCTTGTGGTGGAAATGGTACTTTATATTTGAGAGAGGATATTTCTGAAATGGAAGCTGCAGCAAAGAACTTTGAGCAAGATAAAGGAATACTGGATGAAGTCCAAGATGATCTGTCTTTTCTACCCAATATTATATCTTGGGCTAATGAGCATGGATACTTCCCATACTGTGATACTAATTGTTCTCAGGGTCAGTCTCAAGATCCACTCTTTGTTCCTGACCATCAGATTAGTAATAGTCACGTGTCAGAGAGTGCACTTGCTTCTGCTGCTTCCACACTCTGCTCCTTTCATGAACCGGTGGTAGATGCTTCATGTGACAATGTAAGATTTTCTGTCGAGTCATTTTGGGCGTTGGTTGTCGTACTTTTCTGGTAGTTTTTTTAACATCTGTTATCGGTTGATGCACACATTCGGTAGGTACTGAACATATTGAGTGGCGATGGGAATAAAGCCAGCTTGCCCAGTCATCAGAAAGTAGCAGTACCTGCAGTTTGTCAGCTTAGTGATGATTCCGATTCAGAGATATTTAGGGTAAAACGCAGGTCATCGGTGAAGAGAAGAACTATAAATGAGAGTTCAGATATACTCAAACTCCAGGTAAAAATTTTAATGTTGTTTTCCAAGTGTTCATCATCCACTTTAAATCCTACTGATTTAGAACCTTTATCTTTTCTGATCGTGGTGCTATTTGTTGTGAACTTCTGATGCTGCGCTATTTGACTGAAAATGCTTTGTCATCACAATGGGAAACAAACAATCGTATTAAACTATTGAAGAATGGATCTTAATATCTTATAGTTGCATTTAATTTACCCTTAAATATTCCTTATCAAAGAGACTTAAAGCTGGAAAGCTATACTGTGAAAATAATTAAAATGACTCCGGTTGCTTGATTTTTTTTTTCATTCTGATACATGCTCAGCTTATGTTCTCTTTCTCAACTGGAAATTTTGTAGTAGTAGTAGTAACATACATAGTTTTTGCTGAAGATGAATTGTCTTTCTGATTATCCATCCACAAAATCACTTTAATGCAGGCCAAGTTGGTGTAAATCATCATTAGTGATACAAATTCCCATCTCAGATAATATTGATATGATGTTTCCTTATAGTGATTTCACAATGAAACTTAGGGTTATGTTAATAAGTTTTGATGTTTCTTTTCAAACTTACCTCTCAGATTACTTGCAGAAAAATTTAGCAATGGTCTTGTACTTTGTCTCGTTGTTATAGCCATCACATGATCCCCGGGACTAATAACTGCAATCCTTTCCTACTCGCATGATTTTGTGTGTCCTTTTTTAAGATTGTTAAAACATGGAGCTCTAAGAGTTAATATTGTGCTAGATAATACTCCGTATCTTGAAGAGGCTATGTTACTGAGACTAAAAGTTGTACCTTGTTCTTTTTCAGGGATTCAAACGACTGAAGAGATCCACACCTGAAACAAATTCTAGAAACTTGTCATCATCATCAGAACACTGCAGGACTACTGTTATCATCAAAAGAAGTACAACCGAAAACAATAGAGAAGATGTGAGCTCTAAGAGAAGCACACTACCCTTTAAACTGAAGAAAATGTCCCCCAATGAATCGCCAAACAGGAAAGAACGACATCAAACAAATGTAAGATTCCAGATCACTACAGCCAAACCAACAGTAGACTCATCTTCTAGAGAAACAGTGCAAAAGCGTCTTAAAATTAGAGGCCCGGCATTGCCAGGTTATAGAAGCAGCAGCAAGTAGAGCTAATTACTCAATTCTGGGTTCGTGCAGGGCGGAAACTAACCAAATTTCATAGGAAGACAGACTACTCTAAATATTCTTTTGTGCAGGCCCTTGCATTGAGGGCAAAACTTTCACAGGTGATGGTATGAAGCCGCCTCTTGTGCTCTCATTCCAGAGGTTAGTTGTTTCGACTCACGTAAAAGAAACTCTCTTTTTTCGTTTAGTCAGATAACAGGAGTAAAAACAGAATAGTTTACTTTTTTTACATGTTTAGTTATCCTGATCCTTACAGTTCCATTTCCACTTGAGGGGTTTGTTATTCTTTTGTGTAGTTATTGGCCAAGTTCAAACTTGAACCTTTGATAAAATGCAGAGAAAATTACCCCTTTTTCATTTCACCTTAACATTCTTGTTATGTAATGTTTTTAACTACTTGTATCTATAGACATTCATGTTGTTGCATCACAATTGAATTGCTCAGATTGTTCCAGTAAATGACACAAGATAGGGTTAAATTGTTAAAATCTGTTTTTTACGGTTTCATTCCAAACAGTTTTTGCCACCAAATGATAGACTATTAAAATCTATTAATTTGGATTGCAACGCTGACTTCAATCCTTAAATAAAAGGGCAATGGGCCTAATTGTTCAGATTATTTGGCTAGATACACGATGGGGTTAGTGTTGGGTTAATGGGCTGAGCCCATAAAAATATAATGTCCCCTAAGTTGGCCCAATTCAGGATTTGTGCTTTTAACCCCTTTTTTTCCTATATGGTCTTGGTTGTTCGATTCGAACGATCATAGTCGCTCTATATCTTAAGATCGCACAAATCGAGAAGCGTCTAAATATTTTGTTATTATGCACGGATTCGAATATATATCGAATGGTATTAAATCCACCATTGCTAGTACCTAAACAAGCAAGAAAATTCTTAGTAATGGAAACCAAATGTCGGATTTGCGAATTTGATTAAGACAGCACAAAGGAATAACAATTGTGTTATGTGCCCATCATTTTGTCTTTGATAAGGAAAATATTCCAAAGGCAAATGTTTAGCAAACACATATTCCTTTTTTCTCTTGTTTTATTTCTTCTTAATTGTTATTATTGATATTGGATGGATAAGATGAGGTTGATTTTCTGTTCATAACAACATTAAACACACATTTGATAGGAGCCTATTATCAGACTTGTCATCTCAAGACTGTGTTTCCTCGTTCTCTATTGTATTATTGGAATATATGTGACTTTATTTTGCCCCACTTTTATTCTTTTTGTGTAAACTATTACAATATACACTGAATTTATCTCATAAACTCGTAGATACACCTGAATTATTAATTTCATTCACGTCACATCAAACTTATATTATAGAGAATAACCTAAAGTTGGCCATGTTTAACATTGGATGGAAATTGGGTCCCATTTTAAGACTTGCAAATGGAATTATTGACAAATACCCTATAATTAAGATGTAAAGTGGTGCTTAGATCAAGGGTGATTTATGAGTGTAAATGTCAATTTCCAGGAGTAGTATAAAAGAAAGTTAGATGTGAGTGTGAGGATGGTATATAACTTTTTCCAATTGGTCAAAGATTTGAGACCCACCTTTGATCACCTCATGTGACTGGCTGAAATTTACTAAATTCTTTTTTATCTATCTATATATAAAAATTCATGGCTTTGATAAAACAATGTGTACCTAATAAATGTTAGTATTTTAATTTTTTACCTTAATTAATTATTCTCTTAAATGTTAATCTCATCACCAACTAAGAACACCTTCCTCTACCACAATCTCCAAACTCATTCTCATCTCTATCTCGTTCATCAATCCCTTTGTTTCATCCCGACGCCCCCTCCTTCCCGGATAAAAATTAATCTGGTTTAATTAGATATTGTTAATCTATATTTTGACAACACCTAAGATTGATTCATATGCATGGCCTCAGAAAAACATGTAACACGCCAAACAAAATTAGACTCAGTAAAACGTGAACCTCATATAAATACTTTATGTTGCATATATACATACATAACAACAACAAAATTATTAAAATGATAACACAACTTCAATTGAATAGATCCATTCGGTGAAGAGAAACGTCACCCCTGACAAGAAGAAGAGAAACACCACTGCTGATAAGAAAAGGAAGTCAATGAAAAAATCGACAAAAAATGGATGCTAAGGCGGAGAGCTGAATTTAATGCGGGATGGCGGTAACGTTTTTTTATATGAAGGAGAGATTGAGAGATAATATTGTGAGCATTTATTGTATTTTTTTTATATAATTACATACATTTATCCAAAATATTATAATTAATATCGGTATTTGGCCCGTGCGAAGCACGGGCTTTCGTATCTAGTGGGTTATTAATTATTGCGTACAAATTGGCTGGAAAGAATTTATGTCATTTTCATCTAATAGTCACACTGTGGAAGTTGTCGTTTAACAAACATGACTTGATTCTAAAAATATATTTTAGTACAAGATTTTAACAATTATTCATTCAAAGTTTCAGGACTTTGAAAATGAATGGAATGATTGTTACCCAGCTTGAGGGATAACTGAGACTGATTTTTGATAAGTTAACCTATTTTTCTTGACAAAATTAAACTTTCTTAAACTAGTAAAAACTTGGAGCGTACATTATTGTATTTTCTGAATAAAAGTAAACCTACAAATCATACATACGGAACGGAACCTAAGTTTTATTCTAGGTACGTATAATTAGGGTAGGCTCCCGGTCCGGTCCGGTCCGGTTCCGGTTCGGAACCGGCGGTTCCGGTTCGGAACCGGCGGTTCCGGTTCGGAACCGGCGGTTCCGGTCCTCCGGAATCCGGAACCGGAACCGGAACCGGTTTAAACCGGTTCCACCGGTTCCGGTCCGGTCCGGTTCAATCCGGTTCCGGTCCGGTTCCGGTTCATACCGGTTCATCCGGTTCGGTCCGGTTCGGACCGGTTTTTAAAAAAAAAAAAAATTTTTTAAAAAATAAATAAAAAAATATAAAAATAATTTTTAAACTTAAAAAAAATAATTATAAAAAAACGCTATTAAAAAAGAATGTTTTGTCATTGTTTTTAAGTTTAAAAATTATGTTTAAAAAACTTAAAAAAACGCTATTAAAAAAGAATGTTTTGTCATTGTTTTTAAGTTTAAAAATTATGTTTAAAAAACTTAAAAAAACGCTATTATAAAAAAACGCTATTAAAAAGAATGTTTTACAAAACATTCTTTTTAATAGCGTTTTTTTATAATCATTTTTTTTAAGTTTTTTAAATTAAATATGAAGGAACAAAAAAATTAAAAAAAATTGGGCTTGCACTTAACAGTGACTTACTTGTTAAGTTGCCTACGTATCCTCTCGGGTTCGAGGAATCAAAGCCCACGTAGTTCTTTACCTTTTTTCAAAACCCGTTACCTAAGTCGAATCTTCGGCGGATGAATCGGTGCGTATCGTAGTAGAATCTCCAATCCACTCGTCTTCCGATGACTCGTTAATGTTACGTTGTTGCCTCATTGCGGCTCTCTTCCAATCGCAAACACAACATTGCGCCTCCAATGACTCCGGTGCCAAATTTGATCTCTTCCTCGTTAAAGTGTTGCCTCCTGCACTAAAAGTTTGTTCCACCGCCACGGTTGAAGCGGGGACGGCAAGAACTTGAGCCGCAATCTTCGCAAGCGTTGGAAACATGCTCCTATGATCCTCCCACCACTTCAAAACATCTAAAGCTTCACAACTAACAAACTCAAAGTTGGTGTTAAGATAGTTATCAATTTCCGCATTCGTGTTTGTAACTCTTGGTCTTTTACTAAAATACTTAGCTCCAAAGGCCCCCAAGCTACTAGAGCTCGAAGAAGCCGGAGGTAATTGTGAAGGAGTCGGAGAATCCGAAAAATGAGTAAATAAAGTTTCAATGTATGTTCTAGTTCTAGAAACCATACCTAAAATATCCTCTAGTTCACCGTCGGCTAAAATATATCCATAATAGTCATTTAAAAGATCGTGTAAAACGAATAATTTAAGTCTAGGATCTAAAACACAAGCAACAAGAAAACAATCGGGAATATATTTATAGTATTGCAACCACTTACTCCTCATGCTTGCAACGGATTCCTCAATGCCGGGAATTTTAGCTCCCTCACTTAAACCAGCCATAACATTACAAGCTTCCAAGACAAAAACATTACTACTTGGTATATAAACATGACTAAATCTCTTTGTTGCATCACTAAAACATTTTAAAAACGTTGCAATACTTTGACATATTTCCCAACCTGATTCGCTAAAATAGAAAGTAGAGCCAGAAAGGTTTTGAGAAACAAAAGACGTTAAAACTTGTCTATATTGTATACATTCACATAGTAATATGTAAGTAGAGTTCCATCGGGTACCCACATCTTTTGAAAAACGTTTTGGGTGCACCCCGTTAGTTTTACAAAAGGTCATCCAATCTCTTGTAACTTTAGGATGCCCCCAAATATACTTAATAACGTTCTTAATTGGCTCAAAATGATAACTCATAGCACGTAAACCATCTTGAACACATAAGTTTAAAATATGACAAGCACATCGAATATGAAAAAATCTCCCACCAAATAAAGGTTGACACATTTCTTGTAAATCTCTAATAGATGCGGTGTTAGCAGATGCATTGTCGAATCCAATTGAAAAAACTCTATTAAGTAGTCTATATTCTTCTAAAATTGTACGAATCATCATAGCAATATTTTGTGCGGTATGTGAATCATCAAAGACTCTAAATGCCAATAAACGTTTTTGCACTGTAAAATAATGATCTACAAAATGACATGTAACACCCATGTAAGAATGGGTTTGAGTATTATCACTCCATATATCACTACAAATTGAAACATTCATATCATTTTGCGAAAAATAAGAAACTAATTCGTGCTTGTGTCTTTTATAAGCCTTAATTACGTTTTTCTTAATCACTTTCCTAGATACGGATTTAAAAGCGGGTTGTGTATGCTCTTTAATATACTCATTAAATCCTACATTTTCACTAAATCGAAATGCTAAATGATCAACACAAATAGCTTCGGCTAATGCTACACTATTAGCTTCATGATCAAAATGAAATAAAGGGTTACCGGTAGTAGAAGATGCAAATCCGCCGGAAATTTGCGTTTGTCCCCCTAGCATTCCCATCTCGGCGACGTGTCTGTGCTCCATGTGTCGTTGAAGGGTTCCATATCCTCCACTTTTCTTCCATTGGAATGTCGCCTCGCAAAAGTTACAAGAAACAATAATTAGTCCGGGATCATAATCCTCGGCCTCGAGTTCCTCGATACCGGGTTCTAATTTAGTAAACCACTTTGTAAAAACAGGAGATGTTAGTTTCCGGGATTGGTTCCCGGAGGACCCGGCGGTCCCGGTCCTCCCCCCCCTACCCCTAGCCGGCCTCGAACCGCTAGCTTGCCCTTGAGGCCTAGCGGTCCTACCCCTAGCGGAGGACCTAACTTGGGAGGTGGGAGTGGGAGTGGGAGAAGTGACATTATCACTCTCTTGGGTGTCAAAATGATCCGCCATAATATGATTAAGAACAATTAAATAATATGATTAAAAGCAATTAAAAACAATTAAAACAATAAAACTTAGAACAATATAATAATGTGATTAAAAATGTAAAAGCAATAAAATATTGAAAGACAAATGCTAATTAAAAGGAAGATTAAGAAAGGAAGAGATTAAGAGAGATTGTTGATGGAATTTGAGAGATTATGAGATTGAGATTTGAGAAAGAGAAGAGAGATTGTTGTTGTTGGATGTGTGATTTGAAGATTGTATGGTATGGTATTTATAGGGGTTGGATATGGATTTTTTAATATTTAAAAATTTATTTTTTTATTTTTTTTTAATTTCCTAACGGCTAGGAGCCGTTAGGACCGCCGGTTAACCGGCAACGGCTAGTTTACTAGCCGTTATAACCGGCGGTTAACCGGTTTTCCCGGTTAACCGCCGGTTTTTTATTTTTTTAAAAAATTTTTTTTAACCGGTTTAACCGGTTAACCGCCGGTTTATTTTTTTATTTTTTTTAAAAAACCGCCGGTTAACCGGTTTAAACCGGTTAACCGGCGGTTAAAAAAAATTAAAAAAAAAAATAAATAACCGGCGGTTAACCGCCGGTTCGAACCGCCGGTTCGGAAATTCTAATTTCCCGAACCGGAACCGGACCGGGTCAAAACCGGTTCCTACCGGTTCCGGTCCGGTTCCGGTCCGGTCCCGGTTTTGACCGGTTTTGACCCGGTCCGGTTCCGGTTCGAACCGCCGGTCCGGTCCCGGTTCAGCCATCTCTACGTATAGAGATATTGATAATGGTAACTATTATTTTGTGTATTATTAATAGTATTTCTATTTGGAGGTAAATCAAGATTAAACCGGACCATCAAGAAAGATCGAAAGAAAATTAAAGAATGAAGTCTCTCAACTTATCTAAATGACCTACTTGCAAATTAAAACAAAGAAAAGATTCAGCTGAGAATAATTATTATTGTGCGAATATGCAAATAAATGCACATTTAGACGATTGACATGCACTTTCTTCAGTAATGACATGCACTTTCTTCAGTAATGACATGCACATTTAGGCCATTGACACGCACTCGGTCAGATTTGCATGTCATTGATAATTTGCCATTGACATGCACTTTCGGGGTGTGTGCATGCAAATCTGACCGAGTGCGTGTCAATGGCCTAAATGTGCATGTCATTACTGAAGAAAGTGCATGTCAATCGCCTAAATGTGCATTTATTCGCATATTCGCACAATAATAATTATTCTCACCTGATCCAGATTCTTAAAACAAAGAAGAAAAAAGAATTAATACTTCTCGATTTGTCAAGATCAATACTTGTATAGATGTCCTAAGTCTCACGGCATCTACAGATTACATGTAAATTATAGCATTGTAAGTATTTCACAAGATGAGAAAATGTCAAGTTATAAAAACAAAAAACAAAAACTGTGGAAGTTTGGAATATATTATGAATGATGACAAGTTGTGTTTTTTGATTGCTAAGAGGCTAACTGTGAATATGATGGAAGCTGAAAGGGTGCATTTAACTCCATTTGTATCCATCTTGCATTTTGTGATCGTTGCATCTTTTTCCCATATGTCTACCCAAATTATCCCCCCTATTTATTCATGATTTTGACTACTCACTTGCATTTTGTTTATCTATAGTCCACATGTGTCAGATATTATATAACGGATGAGTAAGATGATGATATGTATTTTGAAATATTTCTTTATTATAAAGTAAGGTTAAATTTGATATAAAGTTGTCAAAAAGAGTCCATGTGACATTAATTGAGAAAAAGAAACGGTGATGCTAAAATTCCATCTGGGCATATTTGTCAAATTCCACTCTATGGAATTTGTGTCATTTTCATCTAATAGAGGTTTTAGTTCCTTTTTTACAAAATAAATTGAATATTGAGCTTGTAGTTCATAATATACTACGGGTAAGCTTCTAATTCATTATGGCAATTGAGTTATGTTTTTTTTTGGGAGATGATTTTTACACCGGTTTTTTTTAGTTTTGAGCCGGTATATAAAAACGTCACTTCATTGTTTTTAATTATTATGTGAAAAAAGGGACAACGCTACAAGCTAGCGTTAAAAGTTCCGGGCTCAAAAACAAAATCGGCCGGCTGAAACAGATCACCCGTTTTTTTTTCTTTTCATTTTTGAGCCAAAATATCACACTTTGTAGCGTTTTCCATAAGAAAAAATAAAAGTTGGAAAGAGAACATCCATATAGTTGATCACCAAAATTATGTCATGTTTATTTCGAGGGAGAAGATCCATGTTTTTACGGCTTATTTTTTATCGCTCTTTTTTCGTTATTCCTCCTTTCTGTTTTTCCTATATTTTATTTTCCTTTCTTATACTTTCTCACCTTTCTTTTTGAGGGTACATTGTTTGACTGATTCGACGACTGGATAAGTGGATATGTACATTTTAACCCTTCAGATACCGATATGCTATGGACACAGCGGGACACCAGGACACGACGAATCTAAAATATATAAGAGTTGGACACGGAGGGACATATTGTAATGAATATCATATTAATATTATATATCATATTAAATATATTGTAATGAAGATCATATTAATATTACTAAGGGTTGCGGAGGCGCCGAAGAAAGGGAGGAGAAGGCGCCGAAGAAAGGGAGGAGAAGGCGACGAAGAAAGGGCGTCGAAGAAAGGGCAGCGGAGGCGACAGAGAAAGGGCGGCGAAGGCGCCAAAGATGTCGGGTTTGAAGAGTGAAGGACGATAACTAAGTTCATTTCCCATTTCTTTTTTTAATTAATTAATAAAATAAATAAATTTTTATTTTTTCACCAATCAAGCCGTGTCCAAGCCGTGTCCGGCCGTGTCCAATCCGTGTCCGGATCGTTGATCGTGTCCGACACGACCGTTGACTGTGTCCTTCCGTGTCCGATCGTGTCCAGGTGTTCTGGTGTGTCCAATACAGTTATTCAACATTTGGAGGTGTGCCATGCATCCCAGTCGCTAGCTATTTAGACTGGGTGTTGTAGTTCTAATTAAAATAATTTTTGAATTTAATTATTTTTTGCTTCTTTGAAGTACCTATAAATAGAATTTATTCTTAACACCAATTTTAACTTTAGTTTGTCATGAATACAAGTTGTTATCTAAAAATGTAACAAATCGTATAACCTAGAAATCTTAATGAGGTAAAATAGGTTTTAATTAATTTTGATTTTGATAAGGTTGGGTTTCAAACAAACCATTTACCAAAATGTATAGTTCCAACTTTAAATAAATAACACGTGGTTGAACATACCTATAGCTATAAGTATATAACTAATTGGTGGTGATGAATTAATTTGCATAATATTCCATTTTGATGGTGAAAAAGTAACCTAATTCGGAATCACACGACACATATTTTGGTCAAAATATGCATGCCGAGTCGTCGTAGCATTCATTATCAGTTGATATGTGCTTTCAATCTTTTCACATTAATGACTATGTTGACATATCCATTTCTCGATGCTTCTACTTACCTAGCTTTGGAATAGTTTCATATTACCACCGTACTATAAAGTTTATATCATTGACCTTCAATCTTCAACAACAACAAAAATTATTAGCTAGGCTTCAACACATATATACTACCTCTTCTTCTAACCTAATCTCTCATGTATAATCATGTTTACGTGATAGTAAATAATGTTGGGGAACTTCAAGCATATTAAAAAATGTACCAACACAATAACTTTAACTCTTGTGTTACAATATGGATCCTAAACATATTAAGGGCTCGTTTGGTGCGATTCCAGAAAGATTCAGGTATGAGAATGAGAATGGTTGATTCCATAATCTTGTTTGGTAAGGCTCGGATCGAAAAAAAAAAATTATTTCAAGGAATGGATGATTCCATATTTTATGAAGCACTTGATTCCTCTCAAATACTTGAGAAATCACTCATTTCAACCTTTTGTAATTATAATTAGAATAAAATATAATTATAATTTTAAAAATAAAAATAATAGATTATAATAATATAATATTTAATTATTATTATATTATTAATTTTTTAAATAAAAATAGTTAGTATTAAATATAATTATACTATATATTAATGTTAATTATAAATATTTTATTATGTAATAATAATAAATCATTTTATTATGTAACAGTTAGTTTTGAATAATCAATTGTTAATAAATCATGTTATAATAATAAGTATTTTAATTATTAAAGTTAAAATTATTAATACAATAATAATATATTATTAGATTAACTAATAAAATATAATAATTATTAATAATAATTGCAGGAATCGTTCATTCCGACAACATACCAAACACCAAGCTCCATGAATGATATAATCTGATTCCTGCTTCCATTCTCATTCCGATTCCGATTCCAGACAGCATACCAAACATGGCCTAAGATCACTATTAATAATTAAATAAGTTTAGACATCGTTCTCGATAGCTCATCATTTCTTTTAATCAGTAACATATCTTATTTTCTCATACGTAGTTTTGTTATTAATAATTGAATAGCTTGAGTATATATATATTATGCGTTATTTTAAATATATATTCCGCACTTTCTTCTCTTTAAAATAACATATATTTATATTATTGTTTCTCTTTTCGTTAAATTTTAGATTGGCGTTTCCTTCTTAAGAAACAATATTTCTTGAAATAAAATTTATAAAGTCATCATAACATGAAATACGATCTCAAAATTAATACTATATCTATCTATTCTTTCTATTCTAAACCTCAACCTATGCCTTAAGTCTTAACCTATGACCTGGGTGTCGGTGAATATCGAGACTTTGAGACTTTCATCTATCTTATTAGACCTATAAATATATGTGCCTACGTGGCAATATGTCCAGCTTATATGATGTGACCCTGTAACAAACTTCATATACAGAAATACAAAAACTCTCTTCTTCCTCACGTTTCCTTCAGCTATCCTCCCATGGAGGTTCATAGATTTATACTTCCGCACTAAATCTACATGGTATCAGAGCTTCAGATTCTTGATCTGAACGCTTTTTCGACCTATTGACCCCTTTTCCCCAAATCCTCTCAAACCTTCCATTGTTGCTGTCCTGGAGAAAGGAAGCGCCACAGCAGTGATCGACAACAACGATCCCCTGTATTTGCATCCAAGTGACCATCCAGGTTTGTCTTTGGTGACAAAAATCTTTGATGGACATAACAACTTCGGTGAGTGGAAATTTTCCATGAAAATAGGTCTATCTGCTAAGAACAAAGTAGGTTTTATCACTGGTTCAGGCTCCACCTCCAGATCCACTACGCGATCGATGGGATCGTTGTAATGACATGGTGAGGGCTTGGATGTTGAATGGATTAAGCAAGGAAATCAAGCGCAGTGTCATCTACACAGAGACAACGCAAGGAATCTGGGAAGAGCTTGGCGCTCGATTCGGTCAGATCAGTGGAGCACAGTTGTATGCAGTCAAGAAGGAACTTGGTAGCTTGACTCAAGGATCTGACTCGATCTCTGGTTATTACACCAAAATGAAGGTACTCTGGGACGAATTGTCTAGTATTCGTTGTTTACCTAAGTGTTCTTGTGGTGTTGCTAAGGAATTTGTTCGTCTAGATGATGATGAACGTTTGGTTCATTTCCTTATGGGATTGAACGATGTTTATACCTCTATTAGAGGAGGAATTTTGATGATGAAACCTCTTCCAAATGTGGCACAAGGATATTCTATGCTGTTGCAAGAGGAAAAACAAAGGGAATTGCAGACCCAGTCTCAATTTCAGCTAGAATCTGCATCAATGAATGTTGTCAGTTCAAAAGCGAATACACATGGTCAGCAGAGAGGGAATACTGAAAAGAGAGAACTCTTTTGTACTAATTGTAAGAAGACTAATCATATGATTGACAAGTGCTTCTTCTTACATGGTTTTCCACCTCAATATAAAGACAGGAACAAGAAAAAGGCAGCTTCAGGGAAATTTGCTGGCTCAGTATTGTCAGATCTTATAGTGGAACAGGTTAACAAGCTGTTGAGTCTTGTTGATAGCAACAAAGACAAACCAAAAGAGCCTCTTGAGGATGACTTTGCAGGATTTGCAGGTACATCTACTATAGGTTCTTTTACTTCACAAGTTTTTAATAAAGTGTCATGGATATTGGACGCAGGGGCAAGCTGTCACATGTGTTGTGATATAAGCTTGTTTGCTAGCACTAAGAAATTAAACAGACCTTTTGTGATTACTTTACCTACTGGTGAGAAAGCTACAGTGGGAACAGTTGGTTCAGTTAAGATTCTGCCTACTTTGATATTGAGAAATGTCCTATTTGTGCCTATGTTTCAGTGTAACTTACTCTCTATTGGAAAGTTGGTGAGAGATTTGCATTGCAGAGTTTTGTTTACACCTTTTAGTTGTGTGATACATGCTCATTTTATGAGGAAGCCACTGGTGATTGGTAGAGTTTACAAGGATTTGTATTTGTTGGAGGCAGTCAAGCAAAAGACAGATGAAAAGATTGGAGTTACAGCTGCAGTGACAACCTCCACAGATTCTTATCTTTGGCATACCCGTTTGGGGCATTTACCCTTTTATAAATTGCAAGTTATGGATTTAGTCACCTCAGGTGAATATAATAAGCCTTGTGCAGTTTGTGCCAAGGCAAGACAAACTAGGTTGTCATTTCCTTTAAGTAGTATAACTACTGAGACTCCTTTTGAACTGGTTCACATTGATGTCTGGGGGCCTTACAACACTACTACCTACAATGGTTTTAAGTATTTTCTTACCATAGTAGATGACTTCACCAGATCTACTTGGGTTCATCTTTTGTCTACTAAGAGCAATGCATTTGTATTGTTTAAAGGTTTTGTTGAAATGGCTGCTACTCAGTTTGGTAGGAAAATTAAGATTGTCATAAGTGACAATGCTTTGGAGTTGGGTATTAGTAGAGAGACTGCAGCTTATTTGACATCTAAAGGAATTGAGCATCAAACCTCTTGTGTGGCTACTCCCCAGCAGAATGGCGTAGTAGAGCGGAAACATAGGCACTTCTTCGAAATAGCTAGGGCATTGATGTTTCACTCAAACCTGCCTAAGAGATTATGGGGAGACAGTGTGCTCACAGCAGCATATATCATTAACAGAATTCCTACTAAACTGCTGGACAACAAGACACCTTATGAACTACTATATCACAAATCACCCACCTATACCCATATCAAAACCTTTGGATGTCTTTGTTTTGCTTCCACACTTAAACAAGGCAGAGATAAGTTCCAGGCAAGGGTTATACCTTGCATTTTCTTGGGATATCCCTATGGAAAGAAGGCTTATAAAGTCTACAATTTGGAAACTCGACAAGTCTCTCTTTCCCAAGATGTAGTCTTCCATGAGCACTTATTTCCCTTTCAAACCATTCCTCCCATTCAACCTCCAAACACATATCCACCCACTCCCTTACCAACAGATATAGAGCCTATATTTGATCACACACATAGCCTTCCTCAAACACATGACCAAACACTTCAGTCTCCTTCCCCCAGTCATCAAGATCTTCCTATTCCTGTTGTCAGAAGATCTACTCGAGATCACAATGCACCTTCTTACCTAACAGATTATGTTTGTCATGCTGTTGATGTGGAACCTTGCTACTGTTGTCATACCTTAACATCCACAGTGAATTTTCCAGATTACACATTTTCACCAGTAACACAACCTGAGCAGGAGCCTTTATCTTATGACCAAGCATGTCAATTTTCTATATGGCAGACAGCTATGGAAGATAAATTTAGAGCTCTTGATTTGAACAAGACTTGGGAGGTTGTTATGCTTCCTAAGGGTAAGAAAGCCATAGGATGCAAGTGGGTTTACAAGGTGAAAAGAAAGGCTGATGGGACTATAGAGAGGTACAAGGCGAGGTTGGTGGTAAGAGGGTTCACTCAGAAAGAGGGGGTGGACTACCATGAAACATTTTCTCCAGTGATCAAAATGACAACTGTTAGAGCCTTGATTTCTGTGGCACTTAAGAAACAATGGCCTATCTTCCAGCTGGATGTTAATAATGCCTTTTTACACAGAGGGTATTTCCAATCTCTCAATGACTACTCGTTATTCCATAAAAAACTTGGGGATAAGACTTTATGTGGCCGTGTATGTGGATGACATACTTGTCACAGGTAGTGATCTCACAGAAATCCATGATCTAAAGGCATTCCTGGATGCAGAATTTAGGATCAAAGACTTGGGCACGTTGCATTTGTTTCTTGGTATTGAATTTATTCTTGTGGTTGATGGTTTATTAATGAGTCAACACAGGTTCATTACTGAGCTTCTTCTTGATTATCCTTTGGATGATCATCATAATTCAGTTAGTCCCTTAGACACTAAACTGAAGCTCTTCCCTGACACTGGTGAGCTCTTACCAGATGCTCTACCCTATAGAAGACTTATTGGCAAACTCAACTTCCTTGTTAACACAAGACCTGATCTTGCATATTCGGTTCAATTTCTGAGTCAGTTTCTCCAAGCACCGAGGCAACCTCACCTAGATGCAGCCTTTCATGTTCTCTCCTATGTACGAGGCACTCAGCACAAGACATTGTTGTTAAACAACACTTCTGATTCCAAGTTGTTGGCCTACTGTGATGCAGATTGGGCCACATTTCCCCATAGCCGTAGCTCAGTGAGTGGTTTCTTGGTCTTTTTTGGTGGCTCCTTGATTTCTTGGAAATCTAAGAAACAACAAAGTGTGTCCCTTTCATCCACTGAGGCCGAATACAGATCTTTAAGGAGAGTAGGTGTTGAACTTGCTTGGTTAAGTAGGCTGCTTACAGAGCTTACAGTCCCTGACACCACTCCTATACCAGTCAAATGTGATAATCAGGCTGCCGTGTACATTGCTCGCAATCCGGTCTTCCATGAGCGCACCAAGCACATCGAGTTTGATTGTCATTATGCCCGAGAGAAATTTCTTGAGGGATTGATTTCACTTTCTCATGTGTCTACTCATTCACAACTTGCTGATTTTCTTACTAGGTCTTTACCTGGTGTTAGATTACAGAGTCTGTATTCCCAGATGGGCATGGTAGACCCTGCTCCATATTGAGAGGGGGTATTCGACCTATAAATATTTGTGCCTACGTGGCAATATGTCCAGTTGTGTCTAGTTGTCTAGGTCAAGCAACACTATTCTATATGATGTGACCCTGTAACAAACTTCATATACAGAAATACAAAAACTCTCTTCTTCCTCACGTTTCCTTCAGCTATCCTCCCATGGAGGTTCATAGATTTCTACTTCCGCACTAAATCCACATATCTTCTAGTTGATCTCAACGAGAACATTTACCTACAAAAAAGTTACACTTTCTGATTATATGATCTGGACGAGACTATTACAAGATTAGAAGAAAAAAATATACTAATCCATTATCAAATTGCTCTAACTTCGAGTCTACGCTTATATCAAGGAGTGTTAATTTAGTTGAGAGTTGAGACGAATAAGATAACGAAATAGTTTGAAAATTTGCTCCGATATGATTCTATAACAAACACTTCCTTGGACTTCGAAATTCTATGACACAATATTTCAAGTAAACCCAAAAATTAAAAAATAGATGAGGGAATTTTGGGTTGTCAGCATCTTCTTCTCTTGTCAGCCCGGTTTGATCGCTGCAGAAATTAAGAAACTATTTGTTTGATACTTCCCACTTTCACAAAACATGCAACCAATTTCCAAAATCCAAATCCTCAGCACACTTAATTAAGTCATAATTAAGTAAGTCTATAATTTTGGTGTTGTCGGGAACCCTAGGACTTGCTTCTATTTTATTTTATTTTTATAATCTTACGTTTTGCTTGACTTGCCTAATTTAAGTAAGTGTTTATACGCCTCCGATTTCGGTGAGGAGGAAGACTGTTATGATGCACAAAGACATTATAATTAATGCATCACGCACACAACATATATATGTGTCAATTAAATATATACATTAGAAATGAATCACAACGTTTGTGTTCACGTTCACGTTCCTCCTCTAATTCTTCGTGAGGTTTTTTCACCTATTTATATGTAGGATTTTGCTATTTTTGTCATGGGTCGAAGAATAAGACGCAAAAATATTTCTTTTTCCTATTGGTTTATAAATTTAATCTTAGTCTTAGTTTCTGAGTTTAGATTCTTATTGTGTAACCTTAAAACATAAATCGTTTATGTGACTGATTAGTAATTTCAATCATAGGATTTTAGTTTCTTAATTTATAATTTTTATTAAAAATTACTATTTCAACGTCTTATTCAATGTCTCGGGGATACAAATAGCAAAACCCATAAATCGCCATCTTATATATTTACAGTGAAACCTAGTTTGGGGAAAAAGAACCGGTGAGAATAAGTTATTAGGTTAAGACTCAAGACACTTTTGTGTACATGCGTTATAATGTGTGTGTTCATCAGTCATAACGTCTGTGTTCATACGCCCGAGCATGTGCATGTCATAGTGTGTGTTCATATGTCACATTGTGTGTTCATTGACGAAAATGTGTTCATACATTATAACGTGTGTGTTCATGCGTAACAATGTTTGTGTTCATCGTCCTTATTTCTCACCTTAAGATTCATCCTCACCGGAACTTAACCCCTAATTTGGTTGTCACGTCTTAACAATCTTTGTACACCGGGCTTAATTCAATTTATTAACAAGGTAGCATTTGTAATTTATATTGTTTTGCGTATGTTTTCATTTATTCAGTATCAAGATCGATGAAGTGGCCGGTGTGATATGCATGTGACCAGGATGCAGTAGTAGCTCTTACTTTACAAACAATCTACAAGATCACAGATCGAAATGATGAATCTAATTAATAAAATAAAAACAAGATACAAACTATACTTGCTTAAGACAAGTTAAAGAATGGAGTGGATGAATAAAAAGTCATGAAGCTAGGTTAAGAATTTGAATGGATGTCAGGATGTTCCTTGTAATTAAGGTAATGTCTTAATAATGTCATTTGACCTTGGAGTTGTAACTACATGTTATTCATCTCTAGGTATATTACATGTTAATTATACACTCAGTATGTATAAATTTATTCTAGATTCCTTTCTTATTTCATTCAATATTCCATTAATATATTAATTCGCAGCATATATGTGCTGACAAGATATGAAGTTAATCAATGCGATCGATACTCGATTTCTACCCCCAATTCATTAATTACACACTACGTACGTAATTTAATCTATTATTTCTCCATCCAACCATTCCAATGTAATCGTTCTTTATTATAGATTAAGATACGTTTATGATACTACTTAATTTTGGCTACATAATCAAGTTGTTACAGATATAAAACTAGGTTTTTGTAGATCGTGTGATCTTGTCGTTTATTTCGTTGGGGATGAATTAGATGAGGTCTGAGGCCATGCATGCATATGTTGTGACTAATTCATCCAAATGTTATAAATGATGTAGTTTTGCATATCATTAACAACAATGTCTGTATTCATCGTCTTTTGTATTAATATAAGTTTTCATTCTCACATGATCTTTTTTGTATTTTTTGAGAGTTCAATGGAAAATCCTTTGTAAATTAGTAGTAGCAACCTAATTACTTAATAATCATAACTAATTAGGGTAAGCCATTTAAGTTAATTTGTGGCCCATATTTTTATTAAGAGATTAATTTGCCTTTTCCATAGCCGATAAATGTTTGCTACAAGTTGATGATAGTTGAATGAAAGTACGGTTTGGTAAAATTAAAGTATGTTGCATATGATATGAATGATCACTTTCAAAGTTAATTTTGGCTAACCTCATTAAATTGCAACACTCACACGTTCCTTTCATCTATGTATGTTTTTTATGAAAGTTTTGTACTGGCTATATAGCATATACTTGCTTCAGGGAATTTTTTATTTCTAAATGAAAATTAAATAAACTACCCGTACTTTTTCTTGTCTATATCAACCGTATATAAAAAAGAGTCTCAGTTGTTCCGAATTATAAAATCAAATTTCTCGGTTCTGTTTCTGATCGTGTATCGATCTCTTTTTCTTCTATATTTCTTCAAGACATCGTTGCACTATATTAGAATCTTTCAAATTTCAGCTTTATTTCGAACTTTGGCATTAAGTACGTGCTAAGCAATTAAACTTTCTGTCATCGGTTACACGTTGAAGAAAGCTCAAAAGTAATTAATCCGTCATAATCTTCGCTAGCTTTTGGAGTAAGCATCTCAAATTGTAAAAATTAGGTCATGTGATGTTGTTAGGTCTTTAATTTGTTGTTTTCTTATACGTCTAGTGTTAATACAAATAAATGGAATTTATTTTGGAAAAGGCATCTCCAAAACTTTAGTATATACTCCTATCTCCTTTGGTGCAGGGAAACAAGTATGCACCACACAGTTTGTGTCTTGATAGTTGACACTCATGTAACTATTTGACATTGACGCTCGATTAAATACAAATTTGGTTTCTCGATGGAGATGTATACATGCCCTGTGTCCCGAGAAATTAGCCACTAAGAAGGTTATGTTTGTTTAAGCATTTAATAAGATGCACTAATACAATATTTTGAAGCTTAGGGAATTAATTGAAAAACTTCGTAAGTATATTTTTGACAACGAATTTCTTTCCTTGGGCAAACGCTTTTCTGTGGGCCACCCCAGTCCAGGCATTGAACCGGAACTGAGGCATGAAGGTGGACCAGAGAATTGGGTTGTTAAATGTGAGTGCAAGGAAAGGCGGATTAGGTCTGATAATCGAGAGCCATGCTTTCAAGCATGAAGCTGATTCAATCTCGTAGCAGCTGAGGCGTTAATTTGCCTACCAAAATATCCCTTTAAAAAGACTTTTGTCTCATGGTATTGGTAGCATCAAAATGGGAACTGAATTACGACGTACGGGTACATAACAGAGTAGTAATTGAATGCTGCTAGCATTAAGGGCGTCACGACTATATACGAGATAACGTGCGGTCAGAAATTCATACATACACAAAGGGCTTCGACAGGAAGGTAACCGGTCTAATGCATGAAGAATGACACAAATTGGTTATGATAGTTTGTGGGTTCGGTTTTTTCTAATCGAATAATATAGTTTGTGGGTTCTGAGCCTTTGGATAATCTGACCTTGGACGAGACACTATCCTCTCAGCCTAAATTTCTTTGAACTTGAGATAAACATCGAAAAGCTAGAGTTTGAATGGCTTTACAAATCTTAAAATTAAGAAAAGATACTACTATATATATTAAGTTTAAATTATAAATGTTTCATTCTTTAACACGTAAGAGTATAAATACATACACATACATGCTAATATTAGATGTGATACACACATGTATTTATATGTATTTACACTTGTCTTTACAAGCGAGTGAACATTTTTACATTTGTACGTTAATATAAATCCGCATCCTTAAATTTGATAATATTTAATGAGTTTTTTTCATAGAAATTCACTTTAATCAATAAGTTAGGCTTGTTTATCACTATTTCGCGGTTGGCCTGATTAGTAGGCCAGCTAGTTGCTAGTTGCTAGATAGCATTTTCGATCTTAAGTTGTTATGCAATTAATAAAATACAAGCAATACAGCACGTAGTAATTGAATTTGATGATTTTCCAATGAGTGAAATGGTAGATCTATATACTAACTCCAGTATATAGAGAGGGAGGAGGAACAAAATAATGCAAAATGGGGTCTAGAGTTGGGACCAAATTAATTTATGCCCTCGATCGATCAACCCATGTTATTAATTGCGGTGAATATTAATTACTTATTAACTACTACTAGTCGTAGCACTACAGTATAGCTATACTTAAGGTAGCTCTTAACTATAGCTACCTAGATTTAAATTGTCTCTCTATGTACACCATAATTTACAAGTTTTAATCCATTAAAGTCCATGACTCCAATAGATCGGTGATCGTGTACATATGAATGTATAGATGAAATAAGCCAAGTATATACGACAAGATTCTATCCTATAATCAATTAACAAAATACAAATTTAATTTATATATTGTGCTATGATTCTATGATTCTTTGGACTTTCAGTACGTACAAAAGTATTTTTACAAATTCGTAAGAGAACCAAGAAAATACTTCTTGATGGACCAACGGACGAGAATTTGTACATTGGAAAAGAAAAGGAAATGAAAAAGTAGAAAGATGACGAAAGGAAGAAAAAGAGGAAGATAAGTATTTATCATGGCGCGGCTGGTAAAGGCCTCTTGGATGTTAGTCAAGAGGTCGTCAACTCGAGTCTCGGGGTTGCGTGACCTCTTGATAATAGACACATGTCCGCTATCGTGGTTAAAGAATTGTGGGTTATATGTAAGTCTGACACTCTTACCTTAACTTGAAGATAAAACAAGAGGAGTAGAAATTATGGTACACAATATTGTATTTTTTGGATATTCTAGTGTCCATGAAAATATATTGGAAGATCCATCTACACAAGTGCAAGAAGACAGAAATTAAATTGTAAAGAAGTGATTTGTAACAAAGTTAAGGTGACAAAGGTTTACGATTTGTTGCGTGGATCATAACTAGAGAAAATCGAACCCGTAATCTATCTGATTCGATATTTTCTATATTATAGAAGACTAACTCCTCAATGTTATATCACATACAAATTTAAACATTTTCTAGTTCAAAGGAAAGTTCGAGTGAGAATAGAATTTAACATAAGAAAAATGAAACGTTCACGTTCACAGATAACAAACTAATGTTCATATTCAAAATGATAATGTTCATAATCTAACAATTAGATCAATTTCGGTCATTTTTTTTCGGGAAAAAAACATTATTTACATAAATTACAAAATTATCATCGCGTGCGTCACTTAAAAAGTTCAAAATTGTACGTTGACCAAATTATAAACATTACAATCTATGAAAATTTAACATTATTTTCTTTTATGTGACGCGAACAATTCATTTTTCTTACATTAAGTCTTGCTCTCACCCAAATCATTCTCCTCGTTCAAACCATAATTAACTTTTACCTTATGAAAAAATCTGCTACAAAGTTCGATACACATTTACTTTCTTACCTTACACCCCCACTTTTTACGTTCAACCCTCTTCTTTTCCTCACCTTCTTACCTTACCCCCACGTCCACATAAAAATATAAATACACTAAAAGACATTTTTCTTAAATAAAAAATACTCCACAAACACACATGTCATTCATTTTCTCCCCCTAATACTTATAGGCAAAAAAGCTAGCTTAATTCATAGCCCTTGTTTTCCTCTCTCTCTCTCCCTCTCTTTAAAACAATAAAGTGTCATTTTCTCACATCACATCACATTTTGCACTTCACATAAAACCATTCTCTCTTCTTCTTCTGCAACTACTCAAAAAAAAACTCAGATCTCCACTTTCCTTAACCTAGCTTGTAGCTCAAAACTAAGGCCTTGTTTGGAGGATTATTTTTTCTAACATATACATGGAGTTGTTTCCTGCACAACCAGATTTGTCACTCCAAATCAGCCCTCCTAGCTCAGGAAGTGGTGTTTGGAGAAGACCCACTTCTTCAAATTCTCATCAAGAAGATCAAGATTTGGGATTTTGGAGAAGAGCCCTAAATAACTCTTCTTCTTCTACTCCTAACTCAATCCCTAAACCTAATAATACTACTAATATGATTGCTAATGCTACTATTGATCTCTCTTTAGCAAACCCTACACCACACCACCACCCCTTTCACCACCACCCACAACCACCTTTCGGCGGTGGTGCCGGGCTTATTGGGCCTGATCAGTTGGGCTTTCTTAGGCCCATTAGAGGAATTCCTGTCTACCAAAACCCTCTTCCTCCTCAATCTTACCCTTTTGCACCTCAAAACAACACCAATGGAGGTGTCGGTAACCCTTATTATGGCCCTCATCATCATCATCATCAACAACAAAATCATGTACATCATCCCATGATGAGGTCTCGGTTTTTGTCTTCTTCTTCGAGGTTTCCGGGGAAGAGGAGCATGCGGGCCCCGCGGATGCGATGGACCTCGACGCTCCACGCCCGCTTCGTTCACGCCGTCGAGCTGCTCGGCGGACATGAAAGTATGTATATATATATATATATATATAGATTTAGGCTTCCGTGAAACCATTAAACCTTCTGCTTTGGATTTAATAATGTTATGTGAATTTAGGAGCTACACCAAAGTCAGTACTTGAGCTCATGGATGTCAAGGATCTAACCTTGGCTCATGTCAAGTCTCATTTGCAGGTAATTAATTAAATTCCTAATTTTTAATGATTTTTTAAAAGTGTGTTTGACCATTTATGATCTTCTTCACCAATTATGTAGCTCTTTCTTTAATTAAAGTTCTTTTTGTTGATTATTTCATGAATTGATTAGCTCTTGTTGTTGCAAAATTTCCAATTTGAGCTCAAGGATGTGGGAATGGAGGGCTCTTTTTTTCGGGACTTTCTTTTTTCTTTTTTTGTCTAATTTTCCATCAACTTCACATCATCTGTGAAAAGTTTGATACTACCCAAACTCTGTGCACATTTCAAATTCCAATGTTGAATTTTTCTTCATTTTTTCTTTTTCTTTTTTGGGTTGGAAAGAGCTTCTTTTATCCCTATTAGATCTGATGAGGGCTTCTGCATAATATCATGTGATTATTAGATCAGGTTCTACTCCAGGAAATGAAGATCAAGAAACCAAAAACACATTATAAATCAAGTGTATAGAGATTAAAAAAATACTACAGTTAATGGGGAAAGAATGAGGCACTGATCATACAAAAAACTCCCTCTAAATAAGACAAAAACTCTGAGCAAATTGAAAACAAGTTCATCAGATTATGCTCAGATCAGTCCATTTACTATTAATATTACAGAGTATTAGTTTTTTTTTCTTTTATTATTATAAATAAATAATTAGAAAATATTATCTCCATGTAGATGGGTAAGTTATGGGAATTTGGAATGGGGGTGCAAGTACAGAAACACCATCATTTCTCAATGATATGTTTTCCCCCTTCTTCTCCTTCTTCTTCTTTGTTTCTTCTCTTATCCTGCAAATTTTTTTTACCCACACACACACTCAACCACCTAACCAAGGTTAAATTAAGCATTTTTCTTGGGAGAAAATAAAAAAATAAATATAAATAATTTAAACTTTTCTTACTCCAATGCTCATAGCCGGAGTATTAGCTAGCCTGTCTGTCCGTACATTTATATCTTTTGTGTAATGCTTTTTCTTCTTCTCTTGTTCCCTGTACCCTCCTCAAGTAATTGCACTCATTCTTACTTTACCACAGTAACTTTTTTCTTACCTTTGGAGTTTATCATGTCTTTTTAAAGTATAAATCTTTTCTGTAACAAATTTATAATGTTTGTTCATCTGGGTTTCTTGTGGGTTTTATGATAAACTAAACATTATAACAAAAAAACTTACTGCAGATGTATAGAACAGTAAAAACGACAGATAGAGCTGCAGCTTCATCAGGTACACAATCTCATACCTATTTTCCCCTTAAAAAATGGGGAAGATTTGAGTTTTTTTTCCTCTTTCAAATTTTAAAACTTTACTCTAAAAATAATGAATGTTGAACATGTTTGTTGTAGGACAATCTGATGCATTTGAGAATGGGTCATCAGCAGACACTTCTTCTGAGGACATTTTTGGGATTCAAAATGTTAAGAGTTCTGAGCTTCCTGTTAGCAGCACTCAACAACCAACAAATCTGCAACAAGGCAAGGATCATAATTACCAACATGCCCTTTGGAGTAACTCTTCCAGGCATGTATATATATTTATATCTTACTTGAGTTCTAGCTCTTAATTCTCTACCTAATCCTTTTTTTATTCCTTTTGCTCCTATCATAGTTTGGTCATGATTTAACCTAATTCCTTTTCTTAACAACTTGGCATTTTGCACAAACATACAATATTCAAGCAAGAAGTTACAAAAAGAAGAAAAGAGATGATAGACAAAAATGATAAATCTTAAAATACAAGAGGGCTAGCTCCATGATGATCTATTAATTTGACTGCAAAGTTTTCATCTTAACAATTTAATTGGTATAGTAGATTTAATAACAACATAATTAGTTAATTACCCATATCTATCTCTTTCTATAGGATTTTGTGGGCCACAAAATAGAATGGTTGTATAATTATATGCTGCAAGCTTATAGTTATACTTATACAAAAAAATCACAAAAGTTGTCACAGATCATGAAACTATACACATGTTATATAATTCTGTGAAAGCTTGCTTTGTGTTGTCTCACACTTGCATTTGCATGAATGCTTACTTTTCTTTCCTTACTTTTGTATGATTATATTATTCTCCAACTTTTTAAGGAATTGTTTTTTGTTTTTCTGAGAAAAGAATATTATTTGGTGTTTCTTAGCAGGGAAGCTTGGTTGCATGGAAAGACAATGGATACTGGAGCCAACATGCAATCTCTTGAGGTGATATCTCTCTCCTAAATCTTGATTGATGCCTTGATTTTGTTTGGATTTATGACTTTTTGAGTATAATTATTCCCAATAAGCCAACATTTGGTATCATGTTTACTGTGATGATTATAAGATATTGTTATATGATTCCTATGGGAATGAAAGAAAGTTGAGATAAAGAAAAAGGTGACTAAACCACATAAAGAAAGTGAAAAAGCAGGGGGGAAAAGATAGAAAAAGGAATTGCTACGTACTGTAGTAATTAAATTTGAATTTAGCTTTGCCTTTGGCTTTTTCTTTCATGCAAAAGTCTATACATATCTCCTGCTACAAAGTGGAAAAGCTATATAAAAGGCATGGAATATTTACTTAGTGATATTCTAGTCATGTTGTTTTCGTGAGGGTAAAATTGTCATTTATACTTGCTAAAGGAAATTAGGATACAGATACAGTACACGAGCTTCCTGAAAAGGACCCAGAAAATTAATAAGAATATGTCCGTCTGGAACGTTATAAATTCTATAATAACATAATGTATGTATTCTTCTCAATCCTCGTCTATGTTTTAGCATGATATCAGTTTACTACATCCATGAATAATATATATGAAGTTGATGTTTTTTTGTTGGTTTGATATGATAAAAAATGATGGATGCTTAATACATATTTGTTTGATTTCTGTAATTTGTTTTGATCAGAAGGAGTTGGATGCGAAATGTTTAAGCTACGAGAGATTATCAGAAGTGAGTTCAACAAATCATTCAGCAGAGACCAGTCCTACAAAACCTAATTTGGAGTTCACCTTAGGGAGATCCCAATAACATCAAAATTAATCCATATATATATATTGTAATTTTTCTTCTTCTTTTTTCTAGCTAGGGTTATTATTAGAATAATGATCGAAAAAGCCTACTAATTTTGACATGCATATAATTTTCTCCTTTTTCTCATATTTGTTGAGCTTTTTTAAATTAATTACTGATATGATAGAGAATTAATATATAATTAAAATCGTGTTTGAAATTGATAATAGGCTGCTCAGAGAGTTATAATGAGATTAATATAGAAGTAGGGTTAAATATGTAAGAATATTCTATCGCTATATATTAAGGCTTGGTCTATATGCACACGTTTTTTTTTGCTAAATGCACACTATTCTGTGCGGTAAGAGTTGCAGTACACTTCTGTGCGTTAAGGATTACCGCACCAAAGGACTCCGGGGCATTGTTGGAAAATTTTCTGAAACCTATACGACGGTGGTGCGGTAACAATTACCGCACAGATCTGTGCGTTAACAATTACCGCACCAGATTAATATGAGATTAAGCAAACAAAAATTTAACTTCTGATGTACTTAAAACCTGTGCGGTAATTGTTACCGCACATGATTTTTTTTTTTTAAAAACAAATAAATTTAAAAAATAATAATTAAAATATGAATAAACTTGTGCGGTAATTGTTACCGCACAGGTTTTATATATTAAAAAAACAATAAAGTGGTGCGGTAACTCTTACCGCACCACTTTAAATAATGAATAAACCTGGTGCGGTACTTGTTACCGCACCGGTTTTTTTTAATAATTATTTGAAAATAATTAAATTAAATTTTTAAGAAAATAATAAATATAATCTGTGGGGTAACTATTACCGCACAAGTTTTTTTTGAAAAAATGCACCAACGGACATAAAATTCCAACGGGCATTTTTTGGTTGTATATAGAGGTTGAGCTCTCTTGTTGAAGTTTTGCAATGCACACCACAATGTCTTATAATTATGAGAATAGTGAGGATGATGGTAACGACAATTGGATATCAGGGGTCGTGGAAGAAGAATACGAAGTCGATGAAGAAGAGGAAGTGGACGAAGAAGACGATGAGGAAGTGGACGAAGAAGAGGAAGAAGGCGAAACAAATGTATCAATTGCATTAGATGATTGGACTCCGTTACCGATTTTGGTTAGTATATTATGAATTTAAATTTTGTATTTAATTGCATGAGATTTAGGTTAATTAGTTAAAATTGCGTATCTAAGTAATGTAGTTTAATCAATATAGGAAGAAGACTTTAGACCACATTTTAGTACTGCGCAAATGTGGGATAGTAAAGAAGAGATGATGGAATGGACAAAACAGAGAGCAAGGGATTTAATGATAGTTTTGGTACATCGTACATCTAGCAAATATTGCGTTGATTTTGTATGCGATAGGTTTGGAAAACCTAGATCGGGTAGGCTGAAAGTGAATTTAAAAAATCCAGAATTGCCGGTTCCGAGGCTTCGTCACCGAAAATCGAAGAAATGTGGTTGTACATTTGAGTTATACGGGGTTCGTATAAAAGAAGGGTCTTATAGTTATAAATGGATCGTGAATGTTGTAGAAGGTCGTCACAACCACACCCTTCCTACTAGTTTTCATGGGAATTCATTCGTGGGTAGAATGAGCAAAGAGGAGGAGAAAATAGCAAGGGAAGCGGGGGATGATCGCAAGACGCCAAAAAACATACTTATTCAGCTTAGGAAAAGAGACCCGCAAAATGTGACATCCATGAAGCAGATTGCCAATTTTTTGCAGAAGATCAATTTTGAAGATCGTGGTGAATTGTCAGTTACTCAGTGGTCTCTAAGTTTTCAGAAAGAGAACAAGTATTTTCGTCAACCTTTGAGGAACATGAGGACGAATGAGGTTGAAGTCCTTTTTTTCGCTCACTCGGAGTCGATTCGTTTGTTCAGGAAGTTTCCTCACGTGATTATCATGGACGCCACATACAAGACAAATAGGTATGATATGACTTTAGTGGAGATGGTTGGTTTCACTTGCACGCACAAGACGTTCAACATCGCATATGCATTCATGGCTTAGGAGACAGTAATGCATTACAAGTTTGTGATGATGTGCGTTCATGAGTTGTGTAGAAATTTGGGAGTGATGTCGAAGGCTATAATGACCGACTGTGAGAAGAATTTGTTGAGAGCAATCAAACTTGTGTTCAAAGACACTGATGTGAAGCAACTATTGTGTTGGGTGCACATTAAGCACAACATCCAGTCACACGCAGAAAAAGTGATTAAAAATACTAAAAAGGCGGAGAACTTTGTTACGCAATGTTGGGGGATATTTTGCTCGAGCACCGAAGAAATCTACGAAGAGAGGTTGAGAAAGTTGAGAGATTCATGGAAGAAGGGCATTGTTGGTTACGTTGAAAAGTACTGGTTTACTCCGTACAAGAAGTTCATAGTTAGAGCGTGGACAGACTACACTCTTCACTTTCACACAAGGACTACAAACAGGTATCTTTGTTTGTTTAGTTGTTAATTTGGACCACCATATTATTTATGCTAATGATTAGAAATTGTGTTTATTTAGGGTGGAGGGGATGCATAAGGTGTTGAAAGAAATTGTGGGTTCTAGTAGAGGAGGCTTCAACAGAGTGATCGTGAGGATCCACCATGCGGTCATAGTTCAGATGGACCTGATTAGGGCGACGATGAACCAAACACTTACCACTCGGCAAATGGTCTTTGATGACCCAACCTTTCCTCCTGGCATTCGAATGTTGTTTTCAAGGCTATTTTACCGAGTGTCAGATAGGTGTTTTTTGTTGTTGTTGGAAATGTACCAGCAAATATTGAAGGAGGAGTATTCAAATGTTTTTGATGATCATTGGGTTCGAGATTGTCTTGGGATGCCATGCGTACACGATCTTGCTAGGGCAATCATTTCAAAGACACCTCTTGTTCCGGATGATTTTCATAACTTCTGGAAGGAACTGAGATGGGAAGATGATGCAATAAATTTGTCCTTACCCGACGACAATCGTTCAATGTCTATTCCGGAGATCAGAATGCGTGAAATGTGGGCGAAATGGGAAAGTGGAGATTTGAGGGATGGAACTTTATTCAGATTAAGTGAGTTGTACATTGACTTGGAGCATCCGGAACAAAGTTCTTTGGTAGAGCCAACAAACTTGTTTAGGAAAGGAAAAGGAAGGCCGCCGGGATCAAAGAACAAGGAGAAGCACCGAAATTCCTCCGAGAGAAAAGAGGGAAAAGAGTTACCACGAGTACGTTAGAGAAGACTTAACAAATACTGAGAATGCGCAAAAAGTCGCAAAGGAGAAGGCAAATAGGCAAAGTGGACGACCAACTTGTCCTAAAAAGCAAGCAAGTCAAGTGTCGTTCGACTTCAGATCACAGTCCCAACCTGAACCATTGTTTTCAGAGACCATCGATTTAGAAGACGAAGACATGAATGTCGTGCCCCTAAGAGCTTGCTATCCAGATCGAAACGAAACAGAGGAAGGAGAAGATGAAGAAGAGATTGAAGAAGCCATAAGTTATATGGGGGTGAACTTGGGGGTGAAAAATATTGACTACTTTTGGCTTTCCTACATGACTTCTGTGAAAGATGTGCGTTCAGACGGACATTGTGGGTATCGGTCAATGGCTCTACTTACGGGTATGCAACAGAGTCAATATCGTATGATCCGTGCTGCGTTGGCAGCGGAGCTTCTTGGAAACAAAGAGACATGGGAGCCCATACGACGTGGACTACGGGTAGGAACATGGGATGATCTTATTGCTCAAGTTAACTACATGAGAAGTCCTTGTGAGAGACCATTTTGGATGGACATGCCATTTATGGGTTTGGTGTTTGCCACAGTGTATAATGTTGGTTTAGTGCAACTATCCTGGGATGCGCCGTGTTTATGCTTGCCAATAAGGCAGTCTACAGTGAGCCTTGGTCCTCCACAGAAGATTTTTGGGATAGCTCTTGTCGGATGCAGTAATCACTGGATACCGGTAAGAATATGTGGTAATCTAAACAAACGTCATGAAACGTCGAAATCATTTATATTTATTGATTAATTTTCTTTGTATATCTAGGTTTGGCTCCGTGATGGGTTTACAAGGTGAAAAGGAAGAGGGGGTGGACTCTTATCTGCGGTAACTCTTACCGCACCATATTTTACGTAGTAAAAAAATATAAAATGGTGAGGTAACTCTTACCGCACCAAGTTACATATTTAAAAAAAAAAACTTTCCCTCTCCCCCGACCTTCTTCCTCCTTCCTCTGTCAAAAATCGCCGCCGCCAAACCCTAAAAGTCGCCGGCCGTCTTCTCTTCCTTTTCCCGCCGATTAACCCATCAAAACCTTCAATAGAGGATGGATTCGAGTTGCCCCGACCATGGCGGTTCTTCTGGCCCCCAAAATCCGCCCGAAGTCCCCCCGCAGCAGCTCCGACAATGGAGGTTCCGTTGACGACGACGCCATGGCTGGCTGTGGAGGAAGAAGAATGTGGTCTAAAGTCTTCTTCCTATATTGATTAAACTACATTACTTAGATACGCAATTTTAACTAATTAACCTAAATCTCATGCAATTAAATACAAAATTTAAATTCATAATATACTAACCAAAATCGGTAACGGAGTCCAATCGTCTAATGCAATTGATACATTTGCTTCGCCTTCTTCCTCTCTTCGTCCACTTCCTCATCGACTTCTTCGTCCACTTCCTCTTCTTCATCGACTTCGTATTCTTCTTCCACGACCCCTGATATCCAATTGTCGTTACCATCATCCTCACTACTCTCATAATTATAAGACATTGTGGTGTGCATTGCAAAACTTCAAGAAGAGAGCTCAACCTCTATATACAACCAAAAAATGCCCGTTGGTGTGGTAATAGTTAACGCACCAACGGGCATAAAATTCCAACGGGCATTTTTTCAAAAAAAACCTGGTGCGGTAATAGTTATCCCACAGATTATATTTATTATTTTCTTAAAAAGTTAATTTAATTATTTTCAAATAATTATTAAAAAAACCGGTGCGGTAACAAATACCGCACCAGGTTTATTCATATTTTAATTATTATTTTTTAAATTTATTTGTTTTTTTAAAAAAAAAATCATGTGCGGTAACAATTACCGCACAGGTTTTAAGTACATCAGAAGTTAAATTTTTGTTTGCTTAATCTCGTATTAATCTGGTGCGGTAATTGTTAACGCACAGATCTGTGCGATAATTGTTACCGCACCACCGTCGTATAGGTTTCAGAAAATTTTCCAACAATGCCCCGGAGTCCTTTGGTGCGGTAATCCTTAACGCACAGAAGTGTACTGCAACTCTTACCGCACAGAATAGTGTGCATTTAGCAAAAAAAAAAACGTGTGCATATAGACCAAGCCTATATTAACACGATTCTTATATACAGCCCGGTACTTTATTCAAACAACGCCGGGTCACTCGCGTTCTGCGAGGACACGTACACTCGCTTTCTGCGAGATTAGCAAAAAATTAGGTTAATTACATGCATGCTAATCTCGCGTTCTGCGAGTGTACGTGTCCTCGCAGAACGCGAGTGACGCGGCCTTCGCAGAACGCGAGATTAGCATGTCAGATTGACGTTGTTGTGCGCCATTACTACATGTCTTGTCCCCACCTAACTATAATAACTACCCCCTTATTTTAAGTATTCCGTAACACCTATTAACCCTACCCTAACACCTCTTTTTATCATCTTTCACCTCTTTCACCCTCCATTAAAACCCATTTTCAAAACCTTAAAACTTCAAAACACTCTAAAAACACCTAAAATAATGGAAGATGAAGAGGAATTCAACAAAGGAGGGAATGAAGATGGTGGTTCATCAAGTTACCATTCAAATGAGGTAATGTTCTTACTTAATTTTTGAATTTTAATTTGTTTTGCACCATTAAGAGCTAAAATGAACTTATTATGTTGTATTTCATGTTAAATCTAGTAGTAGTGGTAAGTGTTGAAGAGATGACTTTTGCATATAATGTCAAAAACTTAGATGTGTTCATGTTTTTAGGGTTTTTACGGTTTTGAATGTAGGAACTCATGTTATGTTAAATTATCCCGTTCAATGACTAGTTTCAGGAAATAGCAACTTCTCGCGTTCTGCGAGAGGAAGCCACTCGCAGAACGCGAGAAGGGCCTTCCTCGCAGAACGCGAGAAGTTGCACATTACAGAGTATTAACAGAAGCACTGTGTATAGGTGAATTTTTCTTTGTTCACTGGATTGAATGCAATCCAGTTGAATGACTACACCTACCCCTCGCGGAATACGGTGCCCGTTTCGCCACCGTCATTTGATTTAGGGATTGACGACTTTGGATATTATCATCAACCATCTTTATATGAACAACATGTGCCATCTACATATGAATTGCCTGTGCCATCTACTTATGAGTTGCCCGTGCCATCTACTTATGAATTGCCATGTACATATGAGGTGCCATCAAGCTATGATGCGTTTGATTCACAATTTGCTAACCCACCAACAAACGTAGGAGATGAGATGTGTTTTCTTCCCTCTTTACGCACTGCACCAAAGTTTGATAGTCCCGTATGTGAGGAAGAGGTTGTTTCTAGGGATTATTCGGAATATTTCACTACGGAGCAAGTGTTTGCCTCTAAGGAGATTGGTCATTTGTGGGCTTTGAATGTTGCAAAGCAACACAAGTTTATGATCTCTATTGGAAGGACTGTACCATCTAAACTGGGGCAAAGTGGTAAGATTCAAATCATTTGTGAGAAAGGGGGAAGCCATAGGCCTAAAGGTGTCGGTGTTAGATCAAACACAAAGAGCAAGAAAACGGGGTGTAAATTTCAGTTGAAGCTCATGGAGAACCGGGTTGAAGAGAATTGGAGATTAGTGGTTGTTTGTGGTTTGCACAACCATCCTATTGGAGATAGTTTGGTCGGGAATGCATTTGCCGGGAGGCCAACCCCGGATCAAAAGAAAAAGGTTCGTGAGATGGTACTTTCACATTGTTCTCCAAATCAGATTTACACTGAGATAAACAAGGATCCCGGAAGTTGCACAAAGAAGAACCAAATGTACAATTTGGTAAGACATATAAGGGAAGAGGAAATGGAAGGTAGAACCGTGGTTCAAGAATTCTTTCACCAATGCAAAGAGAGCAACTACTTCATGGAGTATAGGCCAAGTGCAACGAACCCTTCGATAATAGGCGACTTGTTCTTTGCTAGCCCCGAATCAATGAAACTCTTAAAGGCGTTTCCATATGTCCTTTTGATGGACTCGACTTATAGCACGAACAGGTAAGTATTTATCATTCTGTTTTTATGTTGTATTTATCTTACTGTATTTTGGTTCCAGGTACAATGTTCCCTTCCTGGAGATAGTCGGTTTGACTTCTACATGGAAGAATTTTGTTGTGTGCGGGGTATGGTTAGAGGCTGAGAGCGAGGATAGTTATTTATGGGCGTTGCAGCAGCTGCAGACGATGTATTTGAGAATAGGAGCATCGCCTACTTGCTTCGTCACTGACCGTGAGATGGCTCTTATGAATGCAACAGACAAGTTATGGCCAAATGCAAAGTTTCTCTTATGTAGGCGACATGTAAGGAAGAACATAGAGGCGAGAGCGAAGATAGCTATGGGCACACAAGCATTGGGGGTTAATATTTCAAATGATTATTATAACGTGTTCGAACAAACCACTGAAGAAGATTACAAGAGTACTTTGAAGAAACTTAAGGACGAATGGCGAGCTTATCCAACCGTATTGAAGTACGTGAGAACGAATTGGCTAAACCGTTACAAAGAAAGACTTGTTTCAGCATGGACGGATAATGTCTTCACTCTCGGGAATAACACAACAAACAGGTATGTTCTGTTATTTATGTCTACCTTCTACATATGATAAAAAGAGCTTCTGTAATGCACACCTCGCAGAACGCGAGGGCATACCAACTCGCAGAACGCGAGTAAATTCCTTGTATCAGTGTTGATGCATTTTCGAATGCAAAGATCCTGGAACAATGTATAAACTCGCAGAACGCGAGGTGTACACACCTCGCAGAACGCGAGGAGTTACACATTACAGAAGGATCCACAGGTTCTGATTTGTATTTGCATTTTATTGTTTTTCGAACATTTTAGAGTTGAAGGAGCACATTCATGTCTTAAGTCATACTTGTCAAGTGGAAATGCTAGGCTAGACACAATGTTCAAAGAATACAAAACAATGGCGGAGAACCAACTTAAGGAGATTACTGTGTCTTTCACCGAGAGTTTGAATAAGAGCTTCACAGTTGTTGAAGGGGCCGACTTGTTTAAAGTCTTGAAGTTCAAAGTCTCTTACAAATGCATAGAATTTTTGCTTAAGGAATACACGAAGGGGGAGAGATTAGGTGCGCACTTTAATATGTTTTGTAGCTGCGGGATCAAGATTAGAGATGGGTTGATGTGTGTTCATCAGATTGTAAGACATTGGAAGGAGCAAAGACCACTAAGAGTATCAGAGTTGCACCCTTTCTAGAGTACTTTGAGTTTGGAAGAAGTTGATGTTCCCGGCATACTGGAAGTTAAGAGTAAGGTGGCAAGGCGTCTTTTTCAGACTTTCTATGAGGAAACGTTTCCGAAATTGTGCCCCCATGATCAAGAAAAGTGTGCACAAACTGTTTTAGACATTGGGAAAGTAAATACTCCTCTAAAAGAGCCGGCTATTTCAAAGCACACCGGAGGTCGTCCAGTCGGAGCTCCTAACAAACAACCTAGGTCAACGCAAAGAAGACCGTCTGCATGGGAGCACACTAATGTTGAGATGGATGCTAGAGATTTGGAAGAAACACCCCCAAAGAAGCAAAAAAATGCTTCTAATTCTGAAACATTCAAGAAACCAAAGATTAAGGTGATTGGCAAGTACAAGTCTCACATACCCGCGTCAATGCGCACCCATGTGAATGGTTGGTTTGAGGTAAATGGAGATGGAAATTGTGGATTTAGAGCAATAGCTCATGAATTGCATGACAACCAACACTTATGGAGGGAAGTAAGAGATTTGATGATAGCTAAGGTCAAAGAGATTTGGCACCTAGTTCAAGGAACTTGGATTGGACCTCCACAACAACCAACTTTGGAGAGCACTTTACACCAACTTACATGGGAAGGAATAGGAAGGGCTCCAGAAGATCACTGGCTAGCTACCCCGGAAATGGGATGCCTTGTGGCATCCACATTCAACATAGTGTTCGTAACGGTGGGAAAAAATGCTAACTACACTTACCTTCCTCTACAACGTCCTACTTGGTTAGAAGATGGTGACACACTTCCGACGTTCTGCTTATTCTATATTCAGAGTGAGAGACATTTTGTTCCGGTAAGTTTTTGGATCTACTTATGAATTACTATCTAATATGCAACTTCCTAACGTTGTTGTTTTCTTGTAGTTGCGTCTTGAAGAAAACTGCCCATTACCTCATGTGTTTACTCCTTGGTGGCGAAACGCTGAAAGAGATGCTTTTTCTTTGCACGATCTTGTGTCACATCGATGTGCCGCCTTTGAAATGTAATGTTGAAGTTATGTTTTATTCGCTGAATTTGTAATGTAATGTTGAACTGGAGATGGTTTTTTAAATTCTTAAACTGGAACTAATGTCATGGACATTTTCCAGAAAATGTCATTCCTCGCGTTCTGCGAGGCTGGTGTCACTCGCAGAACGCGAGTAACACCAACCGTGCCACAGACCGTGCATATCAACTGAGAGCACCCTGTTTCCTATAGGGCAGACTCGCGTTCTGCGAGTGGTGTACACCTCGCGTTCTGCGAGGTTATGCAAAAAACGAACAGAATTGAAGCAACACCAACATATCCCTAAACATAATCCAACAAAATTATCCAATCAACAAAACACCTAAGAAAGCAATCCAAAACACAATCCAAAACACAAAACGAAAGGCTACTCGTCTTCTCGTGGTCGGAAGGGAGCGAGATTTGACATACTTAGTAGCATTTGGGCGTGATATGAATCAAAATCCTCTGGAGTGGCAAACCGATACCGGTCCATGTCATTGTACACCCGGCCAATCACCTATACGCAAGTAAACATTCATTCTATGTTAATATTCGAGACAAACAAAGACTAGAAACGCAAGATAAACCAAAACAATTAATATTACCTGTCTCTCAGTCATCATCCCAGGGATTGCAGGACGGATATACCTATGGGTCCTCTTGATGTACCAATCCATGTAATCATGGGAGCATTCATGTGGTGCATAGGCAACTGGCCCCATATCATCGAGAGACAAAGAGTGAACATCTCTTGACTCCCAAAGCCATTGGTTGGCGTCATAAAAAACACTATAACACCTAATGTTTTTCAACCTATGAGCTTTGAGCGGTTCGATGACTGGCCTAGGAATACGCTGCACTCTCCCAAATTGTCTGGGACACCTATCAGGCATGTGTGGTTCGGTGATGTCACAGCAAGATAGCACCCCGTGAAATAGAGCGGGAGCAAGCTCAGGATCGGTGAAGTCTTGTGCTCCATACGGGTTCCAACATACCTAACAAAATGACAGAAAAACGCATGGTGAAGTCTGTAAAACACCAGAAACTGCAGAAACTATGACAAAATGCAGGAACTTGCATTTTCTCGCGTTCTGCGAGTGTGTCCATCCTCGCGTTCTGCGAGAAGCCACAGACTCGCGTTCTGCGAGAAAATGTTGCATAATCAAACAAATTACTGCTGCGTACTAAAAAAATGCAGAAATCCCAGAAAATGCAGAAACTTACCATCTCCGGCATAAGAATATCGAGCGCTCCCCTATAGTCCCTTCCGACTTGCCCCTTCTTCAGCTTTACATTCTTAGGCATCCACCGGTATGCCCATGGTTGCTCCGCTCTCCACCGAGGACGTTCAGTAGGTCGGAAGTGTGGGAAGTAGTTGTAGATCCATGCCTAAGAAATACAAAGTACGTTAAATATGAATATATATATAAGTATGTAAATTAAACGCTTAGAAAGTTAAGTATAATACCTGCAACAAGGTGTAACAGAAAGACATCTGGGCACAACCCTGTCGTGTGCATACCCCCAGCTGCCTATACAGATGGGCCAAAGCAGCTGAACCCCACGATATGCCCGTAGCATGGGCATAGGTTTCCAAATAAGGCCCATATCTAAGCCGAATCAAGTTCTGTGACTTGTCCGGAAATAAGAGCGAGGAAGCAGTATACAACACCCATCCTAAACCCTTTCGCTCTAGACCTAGGTTTTCACAATGCCTTCTAAACCAATCAGCTTTCACCCTCCCAGAATCTAAAGTGTGCGGATCTACTCCAAAAATTTCCGCCCCCTTCCTACCATAGTATTTTATAATCTCATCATGACTAAACTTGGCACCCAGTTTCTTACAAGTAGTCATTGCTTTCCCTTCTATAGGTAGGCCTAAAATCATATGTACATCCAGAAGGCCAATAGTGATCTCACCACAAGGGAGGTGGAATGAGTTAGTCTCCGGTTGCCATCGTTCGATGAACGCTTCAATCAACGGATAGTCGATTGCTTCGTACATCATGTCAGGGATCTTCTGGACCGCCAGGTGTGGCATGAGTGAGCTCAGGATCATACTTTGGCTCATTCTTCTTGGACTTCCTCTTTCTTTTTGGTTTCTGGACCAATTCTTCTTCTTCTTCTTCTTCTTCATCATCATCATCATCATCATCACCTTCTTCTTCGTGTTCTTCCCCAACACCTTCATCCTGGTACTCTTGTTCCATCGGTTCTGGTTGAGGATTGTAAGAAGAAGAACAAGCTTGTCCACTTCCTTGACCCATGTCTTCAGGAACACTTCCCTCACCAAATCCACCTCCCCAACATTGTCCACCGACCCAACTTTGTCCACCCCACCCTTGTCCAACTTCCACTACAGCATACTGAGGAATGAAATTGTCCCAGCTACCCGATTGTTCATATGGAGTTGATTGTGGTGCCCATTGAGTTGACGGTTGTGCACATGAAACTGACTCTTGAGAATAAAGGTCCCAATCATCATTTCGATACCCTTGATATGTATCTGCTCGTTCTATCCCACTAGGCACAGAACAGTCTTCCCCGACATAACTATGGACACCACTGTACCGCTCTATGGGGCGATAATCAACGTCGGGGAGCCCCTCGGGGAAGAGCTCTACCGGTGTTGTATTCTTTGCTCTCCTTTTCCCTTTTGCATTTTCAACCGGTGGATTTTCTCTCACAGCGTTCCTATTTCTTCGACGGGTTGAACGTCCAGGAAGATCCATTACCTAAAAAAATGTAAAGTAGAATCAGTATATAAATATAACATTATATAAAGTAAAATCAGTATATAATAAAAATCTGCAGAAGAGGAAAAAATTTCCAGTTTTGTCAATTCCTCGCGTTCTGCGAGTACCATGACACTCGCGTTCTGCGAGTACCATGACCCTCGCGTTCTGCGAGTACACTACACCCCTCGCGTTCTGCGTAAATTTGCACTATAATGAGTTTCCGGCAACAGTTTCCGGCGAGATTTTCCGACGAAAATTCAATATTTTAGCTAAAATACCTATCAATTTAAGTAAATTACCAAATAAACATCAAAACCCTAAATAAAATCAACAACCCTAATCAAAAACCCTAACCCTAATGAATTTCAACATAAAACAACATCCACTCATCCACCATAATTCAAAATCATCATCTTTCATCCATTATACAACCATTTCTAAATCAACATTCAATATCAAAACATCATATAATATGCAATTTCCTATACTAACAACATATATTCATCTAGAAACAACATTAGAAAGCATAAGAGTATAAGAAACATACCTTATATGGAGATTTGTAGTGAAAAGAGGAAGAAGAAGTAGGTTGAAACGAGAGAGATGGTGAGAGGCGGCGGTAGAAAATTGTGTGTGATGTAAAAAATGGGCCGAGTAGGGTTTTTCCCCTTTTATAGGGAAAAAACACCCTCGCGTTCTGCGAGGTGACGCACCCTCGCGTTCTGCGAGGATGCGTCACCTCGCAGAACGCGAGGATGCGTTCCATCGCAGAACGCGAGGGTGCGTTATTTAGGAAACGCGAGGATGCACATTAAAGCGTATTAACAGAAGCATTGTAGTTAAGTGTGCAAAATAACACATTTTTAGTGTCTTTTTTAAGGCGATAAAGCCCAATTCGGCAAAAACGTCATCGAAACTTTATCGAAATGGAATGAAACTTTGTTTCAATCCTTATAATGTCTATTTGATCATGTGTGTAACTTGAAATTAAGATTTCTTCCTTTGGAAGTGAAACCTAGTTTGAAAACCGAACGAGGTCGCAATATGTATGACACACCATATAAATAAAGAAATATAATAAGGTTCAACACTTCAAAGGTGCAACATAATAAGGTTCAACATAATAAGTAATTCTAAACAAACAACATTAAACGGAACAAGCAAACAAAGAAGGTCGATAAATTTTCAAAAGAAAGATCTAACGACGAGGGTTGAACGGCCTGAAGAGGTTCCTGAATTCTCGTGCGGTCATCCTTGGTCTAGTGGATGGTTCCCCTCTCTCCCTTTGACGTTCTTGTCTCTCCCGTTCACGTCGCTCACGTTCTTGTCTCTCCCGTTCAAGTCTCTCCCGTTCAAGCATATCAAAGTTGTCTCCAATGCTAGACACCGTACTAATATCAGAAATATCAGATTCTTGATTGGAATTGGACATTTGTATAATCACAAACCTGACCAAATTATAGTTACATACTCAATCAAATTCATAATCTATACAAACAACAACAATGCTTATAATCATAGTAGCAGATCAGCATGACCTCGCGTTCTGCGAGAATCATGACCTCGCGTTCTGCGAGAATCATGACCTCGTGTTCTGCGAGTATCATGACCCTCGCGTTCTGCGAGGGGTGTAGCGTTCTGCGTCAATTTGCATTATCATGAGTTTCCGGCGAGAATTTCCGGCGAAAATTCAAAATCAACATCCACTCATCCACCATAATTCAAAATCATCATCTTTCATCCATTATACAACCATTTCTAAAACAACATTCAATATCAAAACATCATATAATATGCAATTTCCTATACTAACAACATATATTCATCTAGAAACAACATTAGAAAGCATAAGAGTATAAGAAACATACCTTATATGGAGATTTGTAGTGAAAAGAGGAAGAAAAACTAGTTTGAACCGAGAGAGATGGTGAGAGGCGGCGGTAGAAAATTGTGTGTGAGGTAAAAAATGGGCCGAGTAGGGTTTTTCCCCTTTTATAGGGAAAAACCACCCTCACGTTCTGCGAGGTGACGCACCCTCGCGTTCTGCGAGGTGACGCTCCCTCGCAGAACGCGAGAGCCCGGGCGTTATTTAGAAAACGCCCGGGCGGTATTTAGCAAGGGCCTATATTAACTACTCTCCCTTTCAAAAAAAAAAAACTACTCTCTTTTTTAACGGTAAGTGCGTCAAGTTGGTCATTAGAATGATATGAGTTGATTCATTAGACGGTTTCATGTTAGATTTTATTTGTCATGGCAATATCATATGCTATGTTCTTCCTTTTTGAGAAGAGCATAGGGAAGAATAAAATAATTCAGCAAAACAAAGGGAAAGTTAAGTATGAGCAAAAGTGAAAATGACAAGGTACTGAAAATTGTATAGTAAACTGTATAATAAATCACTTTAAAAGGAGAATATGAATAAAAAAAAGTGATCTTATGACTTTTTTCCCTATCCTTATTTACCGTTATATATACTCTTCTTCTTTTTTAAATTTTACTTTTAGCATCCTTTGCCAATCGTTTGACTAGCATAAGTTCAAACTAACCAGCTCAATTTGGACATCCAAAGCAATAATCTTGATTTGGTCGAGATGCTTGAGCTAACAATTAAGAAGACTATAGAATGATCGATCACATATTTTGCAGTAGCTCACGAGTTTGGCAATCCAGTTAGAGTTGCAGTACGTTAAATCTTTATGAAAGAATGATAGGATACATCTTACGACAAATGTTCGAGTGAGAATAAAGCTTAACGTAGGAAAAACGAAGATTTTTCGCGTTCACAGATAACAAGTTAATGATGATAATTTAGACGATCAAAATATTAATAGGTCATTTTGAAAAAAAAAAAAAAAAAAAAACAAAGTTCGTAGTAATTACAAGTATGTCATCGCGTCCTGACACTAAAAACGTTCAAAAAAATTCATGATCCAGATTATGAACATTACTATCCAGATTCCAAAATATAAAGATTGACGTATAATCTGTTAACGCAAACTGTTCGTTTTTCTTACGTTAAGAGTTGTTCGCATCGAAACTTTCCTCTACATCTTAGACCTAAATTGACTTGGACGGAATTAGAAAAGATTAGTAAGCGGAAGTTTAAAAGCGATAAAATTGCCAGAGATAAAGCTCTGGATTCACCAGGAAAAAAAACTTCTCGAATTTGATTATGATTAAAACATACACGGATTTGCATATATACTCCATCTTAATAAATGACTTGCATAAATATCCAAATTATTTTAGAACTGTAAGAATACACCAAATATGGTATATTTACAAATGAATAAGTATGGAAGAAAAAATGTCACGCCTATTCATACAAATGTCGGGATATATTTGCAAATGAATAAGTATTGAAAAAAGTGTCGGGTTTATAAATACAAATGCTAGTGGGAAAATGATTCATTTACCTTCATGAGGGGTATTGTCCTTGATTGGTCATATATTTTATAGTGGAGGGTTTAACTTTTTTTAAAGGGTGTTTATATATAAAAAAAAACTTCAACCAATAGAAAAAACGAAAAAAAAATAGAAATGAAAGAATAAATACTCACTAGGTATCTAAATCACTCCCCTTGCCAGTGGGGTTAGGATATAATTGCAAACATTAAAGCAAGTAGGTATTTATACAGATGAGATATTGAAATGCGGTATGAGGTGCAATTTTGTAAAAGACAATACAAATGATTTAATCTCAAAAGTGTTTAAATACTGAAAAAGAAACTCTAATGCGAAAAATATCCAAAACATAAACAAAAACAGAAATTACGAAAATTATTAAAATGTTGTTGTCGAGCCTGAAACAAACTCGAATGGCCCAAAAAGCCCATATGCATGCCACCGTGAAGTATATACTGGTCAAGAAAAAAAACACTCGAATTTGATTATGATTAAAAGATAAGTCTGACGGTCACATCCCAAAACTGTTTACATACTGAAAAGATACTCTGCGAAAAATATCCAAAGCATGCAGAAAATATAAAATGTTGTTTTCGGATCTAAAACGAACTCAGATAGCTCAACCCGTGTTAGTGTGCCACCGCGAAGTAGAGAATTCCTCTTATTGAGCCGATTCTCTATCCGAGAAGATATAATAATTGTCATTCTGACATCAAACGCCAAACTTGCGTAAATTATGACAAACTTTTTCTATGAGCGTCTTTTTTTTCAATACGGGCAACCACCCTTCCTAGCTACATCATAGATGTATGTTGTTAGTCATACTCTAGCTTCCTAGCATATGATGTTTTACACAAGGTTCCTTAAATGTTTGTCCCGTGATTCGAACTCAATATGTTAGTATATCATCAGATACTATAGATTGACTATGTAATAGTTGATTATGAACAATGAAATAATTCATTCTTTGACTTTCTGTTATGAGTTTTCTTTCTCTCTGAGAGCCTTGTCAATGATAACAATTTTTTAACCAACTTCCTCGATCGCGATTGTTGATTTTGTCTGAGATTAAACTGATCTATTTTCGACGGCATGGTATACTTCATCTAGATAGACATTATACAAAGTTAAAATGTAATCTTAATTTAGATTATGAGTACAATGTGGCTTTCTTGGAGTATATACTATACTCTCTTTTTTTTTGAAAGGAGTATATACTATACTTTTGTATGGATTTGATAACAATTATATTTTCGAAAATACTTTTTTGAACAATCTATAGGATAAAGTGCAGGAAAAACACAAGAATGTGAGCAAAAGGGAACAAAAGTCTTAGGAAAGATCAAATGTTTTGTTGTGATTGGAACTTTGGTATAAATTTGGCAGCTTGAGCTAGGATGCAAGTACATAAATTCTAAGGAAATTAAGGACCCATATGTTTCCTTCTTGTGGAAAAGTTTGTATGGTTTAAGATCATTATAGAGACATTTCAATTACTAAGTAAGGAAACCACCCATGTGAGATGTGCGTCTTGCTTATTCAAAGATCGATATAATCCCACATTAATGGTTAATCATTTGGGATAAAAAAAAAGGAGAGAAAATAATACTATGGTCTTTCTCTACCTTTTGTCTATCTTTGTTGATATTTATTTAAATTATGTTTTAGTTTTATCATGGATCTTTCGTTACACATCCTTTCGACATCTTCGATGAATGACTTGTCTATATGTGAACTTTTTATGCCCTACTATGGCAGGGATTTACAATGAGTTGATTGTTATTGTTCTGTTAGTTTCCATCATTCATGAACAATGCATAATTGCTCATAATGGTATCATAGCAAGAGTGAAATCGTTCGAAATTCTTGATTTCAATCTCGTCTAAAGAAATTAGATAATCGTGACTATTAGATCACATTCCCTCCTAGGTCTCTGTAGTTCAAATTGGAGAAAGAGAAGACCAAGTCACAATGTAAGATTTGATGAATCCTTTGTTCATCCGTCCACTCGACAATTCATTATGATTCTCTCAACAATTCAACTAGTTAGTGAAAATTATAGGAGATTGAAGAAGTTCTTGATGAAAGTCAAATCTTCCGAAAGTGACAAACAGGAAAGGTCATTCCGAATGACTTCCATACAACTCTTTTTTGGGCGATCTCTTTCTCGACGGTAGTCTCCTAACGCCAGAGCCTCATAACTGCGAACAAGGGCACAAAGTGGTCTCCTCTAGACGTGGCCAAACCACCGAAGTCTAGATTCTCGCAGCTTAATACATGTTTACAATATTAAGTGTTGGTTTTAGCCACACTTAATTAAAAGATGTAGCTAATTCTTACACTTATAACTATGGCTATATAGAAGTTCTCTTGTAGTGAAGTTTCTCTCGAATTACTTCATTTTTTATCCTATCCAACTTTGTGTGCCGCACATCCAACGTAGCATCCGCATCTCAGCTACCATAATCCTCTGCTCCTGAGCTCTAGTAACTGGCCAACGCTCTCCTCCATAAATCATCATTGGTCTAATCACCACCCTATAAAATTTACCCCTGACTTTAGAGGGACTTGTGTCACACAAAACTCCAGACGCCATTCTCCATCGATGCCAACTTATCTGTATCTTAGACCTGATATCTTCATCCACAACTTTATCTCTCTGCATGATAGACCCTAGGTACTTAAAGAAGTCTCTCGAACACACGGTAATATCTCAAATGTGGACTCTTAAAGATTGATCCATCTACAATTCACATCTTATTCTTCATAAACAAGACTTCCATCAAGAACTTTGATGTACCCTTTATATGCTGAGGTTGCTATGATCTCAATTATGTCTTCTAAGATGGAAATTACTTACTAAAGAGTTCAGTTGTCTCATAATTACTACGTACGAGCTAGATGCAATACACTGTAGAACATTGATTGAGTATTCTGTTCATACAACTAATTATTGAAAATTCCGACCCCTCCCTCTGATTTGTAATTTATATTTTAGTGGTTGTTGCTTATGTTTGTTGGTTGGTGACGTTGTTAAAGACTGAATTAATAAATGGCTGCCTTTCTTTCAATTAACTGCATGCATGCTACCTTCTATTTTCACGGTCACGTTATTTAATTCACTTACTATAAAAAATGCAAGACTATAGTACTTCATCGATTCACTCCTTCATAACGAACTATTGATTATTGACTGATTCTTCTAGGAGCTTGTCATTCGTTTATTGAATGATTCTGAAATATAATAATTATGATATAGGTTAAGCCTACTCTATTTATAATAATGTTGAAAATTAAGTGTCGTGCACAACCAAAATTGATAACCAACGAGACACTATATTGACCAATTACAAAGATACAAGAGAAATCAGAAATGAAATGAACGATGAAGATATACTAATATAGCATTAAGTTAAGATCGACGTAGACGAAAATAATTCTTACGGTGCGAAATGAAATAATTTTTACGGTGCGAAATGCAAACTGTGAACATTACTACGTTATATGTGAACATATAATCTTAATTCACATATAAGGTTCACAATTAACCGCATATAGTCGTATGTGAAACTTAATTGTAGAAATTAATGTTTACACCTTGATCATTTGTGCTTTAGCACATAGCTCTATACACCTTGATCATTTATGCTTTGATCCTTGGTGGTGACCATTGGCTAGAACCAAAACAGGATATCAAACCTATTTTCCACAGAACAAAATTTCCTCTACAGAAACAGATTATTCATCAGCATAATATCAGATAACAAAACAAACAAGTTCAAATAAATTGGCCGAAACTGGTCAAAATCTAAAGCAACCTGTAGAGGCGAACATTTATGGTCGCCTCAACAGATTTGTTGAGGCGTACAAAACTGTTTGCTTCAACAACTCAACACGAAAACTTAAGCTCGTCCGTTGAAACAAACTAACTGAATATACTCCCTCCGTCCCTTTAAGTTTGTCACGTTTCCTTTTCGGGCATCCCCTAAAATGAGTCACATTTCCATTTCTATCCATTAATTTCTTCCCATAATACCCTTATTCAATTTATTTTATTCATATCCTAACATTACTTTATCAATCACATCAACCATCTACATCATCTTCTTCATCTAATATTTCTCTATTAACTCATCAACCACCTAAAACTTCATTAAATTTCTTCCATTTTTACTAAGCTAACTTAACACAAATTAACTTAAAAATACAAATAATCCCAGATTAAATTAAGCACTCGGATTAGTGTCCTCTACTTAACAAAATTAAACCCATTTAACCCATAATTAACCCATTACCCAGCCAAAAACCGAAGTCCAAAACCAGCCCAAAAATCACCCACATATATACTCTTAACCCTAATTCCTCCCCTCATTTCTCTTCTCTGTAAACCTTAACCGCCTCTTCTCTTCTCTCTCATTCTCTTCTCTGCGAACCCTAAACAACTGATTCTATTCTTCTTCTCCGATGGACTCCTCAACAAACACCAGGCCGTCGCAAAGCTTTACCCACAGTGACACCCCTCCACTCTCCACTGGCCATCAATCTCTCATTGTCTCTAACCCTTCTTCTCCTCTGCCGGCGACTCCATCATTCTCCTCCATGAACAACGACTCGGAGGTGGCTTTGAATCTATTTTTCAAAGACGGCTCTCCAAATGTCGATCACTCGACCACTGACTCTGGTCGATCAGGGTGTTCATTGTCCCCCTGCAACTGGGGTCCCGACTGCGTTGGAGATCACACTTGGAGCAACCACCCGTCGGAGGATATTGATATCGACACGCTGTGGACGCCGGAGCAGAAGAAAGAATCGATGGAGATGCAGCGGTCGCCGGAGATGCCGGAGCTGTCGGAAAATGAAGGCCTCTCTCGTCCCCGGGAGATCATTATCATTCCTGACACCCCGACGCCGGAGATTGCTCCTCCTCTGTCCCCTGAGATCGTTGTCATTCCGGACTCGCCGTCTGTCTCTCATTCCCACTGTGCCTCCAACTCCGAAGAAATCTAGCTAAGTCTTCTTGGGGCTTTGGTTTTATTTTCTGTTATCTGACTTGATTATGAACATTGGTATTGCAATGGTTATTTTTTGCGTATCTGGAAGTCCTCGTGTGGACTGATTTTTGCCTATGTGGAAGTCCTGATGTGGACTGTATATTTTGCGTATGTAAACTGGACTATGTATTTATGGGGTTATGTATTTGTGGTTTGCTCTTTTAATGTGCTTGAAGTGTGATTAAATTGCTATTGTGGTTGATCATCTGATGAACTGAGGTTCATTTGGTGTTGTTGTGTTGCTGTTGTTGTTGTTGTTCATCTGATGAACTAAGGTTCATTTCGTGATTTTGTGTTGTTGCTGTTGTTGTTGTTCATCTGATGAACTGAGGTTCATTTGGTGATTTTGTGTGAATGAAATGTTGTTGTTGTTCATCTGATGAACTGATGTGAGACTAACTGATGCAGGCATTGGAAATCTGATAAATATTCAGAGATATCATGCATAAGAATAATCTGTGTTCCCTGAGAAATGTCTATGATGAAGTCTGTTTATCATGATCTGAGATTGCTTTTAATTTCCAATTCTTTTATGTACCATAGGAGCACAATAATTAGTGTCTTGTTGTGCCTATCTGGTATGTTTAGGTTAGTGTTTAGGGGCTTGAATTAATGAGGGAATGGGGACATCTGTTATAATCAATGATGAAAATGTCAATGCTGAGATACAAGCCCTTAATTTTCACTGCCTGGATGTGCTATAGGAACACTAGATATTTATTATTGACTGGTGCCTATCTGGAATGTTAAGTCTTGGAATTAAATGTTAATCATGATGGTCATGGGGACACCTGAGACAAATTGGTTGCCTTAATCACTTACGATTCTATTGCATGACTTACTGATATTAATCTGATTTTCTTTGCTTACAAAAATATGACTACTGTAAGCTTTCTTACAAAAACTGATAGTATATGCATGCTTACAATAGTCATATAGTCCTAGATAATTATGCAGCACAAAATGCTTACATAATTATAAAGTTGTCTAAATCTTCTTGGTTGTCCCCTAAACCATTAGCTTCGATGTCTCCTAAATCATATAGAATGTCTTATGTTCCATCATTTGCTTGGTTGTCTTCATTGTCTTCATTGTCTGAAGCCCCATGAACAAGCTCCCATGCTTCGATAACAGCCCAATTAGTTGCCTTGATTATTTCTGGTAGAAGACCTTGTGCTCTTAATTTCTTTTTGTTGACATGAGGCAGATGATAATCATTTCCTCATTTGACTTGTAACACTTGATTCATAACATTTTGGAGAGAAATCCATACATCTCTTAGAGTAGTGGCATCCAACTCATAAAATGCATTATAAACTGCTTGTAGCATTTCATCAACATCTCTAGGCATCTTTTTGTGCATCAGTGATTGTATGCTCCTAAAAAATCCTAGGTCTAAGATATTTAAATCAGGACTGTTTGCTGGCTGCTGAATTAGAATAAAAGTAAATCCATCTTGTTTGTGTACCTCTTGCCATTCTGGATCTTGTTGATTGATATGAGGCCTTGCATTGTCTTGTTGGATGTATATGACTTTCTGTCCATCTTGTGGCCATTTAGCCTTGATTGCTGGTATGATCTGATCAATTAACATTCTTCTGGTAACATGCTTGTTAATTGACTCTACAAGTTTTGTAACAATTGTCCCCTTTGGCCTATTCATTGATTTCCTTTTTGCTGCTTCTTGGTATGTGAATGGAAAGATACCAATCTTTCCATCAAATGTGCATGCTCCCTCTGAATTGAACCTTGACCTTGCAACTGCTGCCATGAACATAACCTTAGGAATAAACTTACTTGAACTAGCAGCCCTGTACATGCCTCTTTCATGCTTTGCTAGATAACATCTTTGTGTCTTCTTTGTAAGAAAGAACCATTTTTCATCAATATGAATGAAATCATACATTGGATGATATTCTGTTTTTTCTGCCACTGTCCCCCCTGTGATTAGATTGAGAATCCACTCCATCCTGGTTTTCTTGTGAGCTTCACTCAAACCAGGGTGTAGTGCATTTGTGTGTGCCTTTATTAATTTCATCTTCACCATTCTGTGACAAACTTATTTGGGAATGTCTAGTTTGCTTGCTAAATCTCTGAGGCATGTTTTGTCCCCCATGCTTAGTGTTGTTATTGCTGCTTGATCAACTTGAGTTCGCTTCCTTCCACCATTGTGATACCTTGTGGTGACATTGTAGCATTGATTTGCCTCCTTTTGTCTCATTGCTGCTTTTCAGATCCTACTAATAGTTCTTTTGTGCACTTTGAATAGTTCTGCAACTTCATTGATGACTCCATGTGGAAGTTTGTCCTCTGAAAATTTGGTGAGAAGATAATTGAGAATGTGCATCTTTTTGCAACTGCTGAGTCTGGGAGTTCGGAGCTGATGATGTTGGGTTGCCTCTCCATGATCCTCAGATTCTGATGTTGGTGGCTCTTGGTTCAGATCAAAAGGAAAACAGGTTCTGCTCCTAAGTCCCCCATCTCCTCATTATTAAAGCCGTCATCATCAGGATCTTGAGCGTCATTGTACATAAATGCTGAAGCCATCCTCTCCTTCGACAATGATGCAACACTAAATGCTCTGTTTTTTTTTGCTCTCTGTTTTTTTGCTCTGTTTTGTGTTTAGCAGCAATAAATGCTCTTTGTTTGCTCAGTTATGGGTTTTATAGTGTGTTAATGCCTTAGTGCAGCTGTGCACTTGTAAACTGAAACTGTAAGGGTATTTAGGTCATGTAAAAATGGTAATCCATGTGAATGAAATGCTTGTTTGTGATTGGCTGTTAAATTTTTAAGCTTTGTTTTGATTGGCTGAAAAATAGGTTTGGACACTCTTCCTTATGCAAATTTCTCTTTATTAAGTGGCAGATTTCTCCTTAAGATTTGTGCAAAGTACAATATATGACAAATTTATAGGGACAGAGGGAGTATATACGCCTCAACAACTTAAGTAATATTTATTTATTCACGTCTCAACAAGGAAGCTCCATCATTGTTTTTTTCTGCTGGTGGTTCCCGTCATAACATAAGATAACAAATCAAACAAGTTAATAATAATTGGCCGAAATTGGTCAAATCCATCAAAATCTAAGGGATCGATGAAGAATTAAAGATGAATAGGTATGATACCCTAGATGATGTTGACATAACTATTCCTATCGCATTAAAGCCAGTAGCTAGCAGTTTATATAGTGGCATGTCATGTTGTTGTTGTTAGCATGGAGGAGATGAGATGGGGGTAAAGCTAAGACTAAACACTAAAGACTAAAGATAGATAAGGGTCGATCTGTTTTTTCTTGCTTCCTCATACTAATTCCACCTTTTTAATATTCATTCAATTATTGCTTCATGATTAAATTCTTTGGTCCATCCTATTCAATGTCATACAAAATCATACAATAGGTAAGTAATAAAATAAAATATCCATGATGTTAATGTATGGAGACTTTGGACATCCGTGTGGGTGTATATATTTTGAAAAATCTTGTAAGAGATCAGAATAAGATTATGTTCATGTCAATTGACATAAAATCCCCCAAAATTTATGCAACTGAAAAAGGAACGTTAATCCCCCAAAATTTATGCCTCGATCTATATGTGTCAGTACTGTATCTTTCTTGTCTAATACAGCTCCGATTTCCAAATGTAACATAGAAAACACTTTGACGGAGTGAGTACATACAATTACAATAGGTTAAAAAGACATGTATTTGTAAAAAAGCCATTTAACTCCGTTATTTATTAACAAATTAAAAAGTTTAAAACTATATGTAATTTTTAACGGAGGGAGTATATTTAGGCATGGATTTATATGGAGTAGCTAGTAGTAAATTAGAATTTCTTATAGTAGAAAAATCAATTGAAAAGGTAATGCCATTTTTTAGTTAAATCATATGAAAGTTAGTTATAAAAGGTAAGAATTACACTTATAATTAATTACAAGTTTCAGTTTCGTTGAGGACGATGACTGAATGAGTATTGTGGATGACACATACATATATTGTGGCTCATGTACACAAAATCATACATACACTATATGAATGAGTCATAACTGTGTACACAGTTATAAGATCGGTGTACATCATCAGCACACTAGTTTTTCTTTCTTTTTGATCATGGCCTAGTTTTAATGGATTAATGTATTGTTGGCTCACTAAAGGGTAAATCTCTCACAACACCAATCTCTCTATACATGTCTTTAACAGAAATCGAACTCGAGACCTCTTTAGGGAACCTAGTGTCAACCTAATATGTTTTCTTTTCCTAAGCGTAATTACATTTATGAGCCAAATTAAGGTGGTAAGTCAAATAACACCAGTAAAAATGAAATAAAAAAATGAAAGAAATGAAAAGGGTAAGAAAAAAGATGAAAGAAAACCCTAAAAAAGCAGCGGTAGGTGAAGTAGCTTTAAGTGCAGAGGGCAGAAGAAGAGAAAAAAAAAGAGCAGTACAAATTGGCTTTTTTAAACAAGTCAATCCCTTTGACAACTGCAAAAGTTCTGCATTCTGCATGGGGAGTCGACGTACAGTATATATTTATAAATCTACTGGCTTTGAATGTATCTCTGAGCATATAATATATGTATATTATATGGTCCCTCATTTTCACTATTCTATTTACCAAGGGTGAAACTTTATTCAAGTCCAACCAGAGTGAGATTTTCTTATCCGTCACGTACGTGATACCATATAATATAATCTTCTGCACTGTGCAGATATATATATATGTCAAACAAGAATACAAGGTATATTACATATAAGACATGCTATAAAACTTGTTTAATGGATTAAGAATGTAGCATATGTGTACGTACCCATATGTAGTACTGCAACAAGCACATGTGTTGTAGTAACTGAAATTTATCTAGGGTTTCTTTTATATACTCCATTAAATTGCATTATCTTATATAAAGTCCCATGTTCATGCAAAATACTTATTGTGAGAATCCAATCTTACCCTCATACGAAGTGTATTTTTGTTTCTTGTGTTGCATTATTTTTTTCATTTTAGTTTTTTATTTACTATATATTGTCATTATGCTAGTCAATCAAGTAGTCATACAATTTGAACTTAACTAAATGCGATACAAATTATTCACACAGAATATTCCCAATAAAATAATTCCAAATATTTGTTGTATTTAGGAGTAGGCTACTAGCTAACACATTTAATTTCAAAAATATATTAAAAAAAAGGAATTAGGAAGAAGAAAAAGTGGTGAGAGCTACGTGATATATATACTGCAAAAGCCTATATGCCTTTGCGAGGGGACCCGAAGAATGTCAAATTATTAAATCATCATTACACTATGATTTGCATAATTCCATCGTGGGACCCATTCTGAATCACACGTGTCAGTCTCTCCTTTCGCCGATCTGAAGTTGCCAGAATGAGGATCTCCTGCAGCCGTCAGATGCGCCCCATCCTTATTTAATTGGAAAATATAAATGGCAGTAATAAATCAGTGCTGTCAAGGCTCTGTTTGGATGGTGGAGAAAACGACTACTGACCCTTTGCTTTCATATTCCTCTCTCCCATCAAATAAAATAAATTTTATTTTTAAAATGAATAAAAATACTGTGTGGATTTTACTGTATTTTTAAAAAATTATTATAAATGGAATTTAATTTGACTGAGCATTGTTTTCACGCAAAAAGACCGATGGGCCATTGCATGAATAGCAGCAAGTTGGGCAGCTCGAGGACGTTGCATGAGAAAAGCTGTAAAGATTGGGGAAATAAGGTCCCACTAATTACACTTACCTTAAGTTTTGTTTATCATAAAGTTCTAATCTATAATATATTTGTCATATTTTGATATTTATACATCCATAGATTAAGAAGATAATATCTAGCATGAGAATGTAAGGCGTTTGGTTTCGGGGATAAAATGTCACTAGATGAGGATACAAACGTTATAATCAACGCACACAATATGACCATGACGAGAATATAACATGTGTCACATATGTGTGCATTATCGAATAAAGTGAGTGTTAGATTTGTGTCTTGAATCTCAAGTTGGGCTTATTGGGCCCAAATTTGCCTGTTTAGGTTTTGTGTTTTAGGAGAATACTATATATACTCTTTATTATCTCATAACCTAGTACAGAGAGGAAAGTTAGGGTTTTTTTGATAACCGTCACAAGTAGCAAGAGAGAGCGTTCTTTGATCTAGAGCGTTTCTTGTGAGTCTTGTAATCTGTTTCCTCCTCAGAAATATAATCTGATCTCTGTTTGCCTGTGGACGTAGCCAACACAACGTTGGTGAACCACATAAATCTGTGTGTGCTTTGTTATCTTTTCGTTATATCTGTTTTCTGTTTCGCCTTCCTCACATCCGTCATAACAAACTGGTATCAGAGCTTCAGGTTAGTTGGGTTTGTAATCTGGTGAGGAAAGATGTCTGCTTTAAACGTGAAGATAGACAAGTCGGTTCCTCAGAGCAAGTCTGAATATTGTTTGGACTTGCTAAATACCACAAGATGATAACTTGCCCTGTGGGGAAATTCTGGAGCAGAGAGAAGTCTGCTCATCTGGCACCGCACTGGTGCATCTGGAAAATCTGTAGTAGAGGGAAGTCTGCTCATCTGGCACTATTATTGTGCAATGGTTACATCTGAGTATGAAGAATCCAAGTCTGTTTATCTGGCACTCTTATGATGGTGCGCCTGGTACATCTGACACTCTTATGGTGCGTCTGGTACATCTGGCACTCTTATGGTGCGTCTGGTACATCTGGCATTCTTATGGTGCGTCTGGTACATCTGGCACTCTTATGGTGCGTCTGGTATATCTGGCACTCTTATGATGCGTCTGGTACATCCGTGTCTGGAGGATTCAAGTCAAGGTGGAGATTTGTTAGATTTGTGCCTTCAATCCCAAGTTGGGCTTATTGGGCCCAAATTGGTCTGTTTAGGTTTTGTGTTTTAGGAGAATACTATATATACTCTCTATTATCTCATAACCTAGTAGAGAGGAAAGTTAGGGTTTTTTGATAACCGTCACAAGTAGCAAGAGAGAGCGTTCTTAGATCTAGAGCGTTTCTTGTGAGTCTTGTAATCTGTTCCTCCTCGGAAATATAATCTGATCTTTGTTTGCCTGTAGACGTAGCCAACACAACGTTGGTGAACCACGTAAATCTGTGTGTGCTCTGTTATCTTCTCGTTATATCTGTCTTCTGTTTCGTCTTCTTCACATCCGTCATAACAGTGAGCATAAGTTATAACGTTTATATGCATGACTTATAAAATCTATGTGCATTATCCTTAGTACTTATCTAAGGACATATCTCACGAGATCCTTTGCCGCATGCAAATGCGTTATGTATGTGCATTAAACGGATATGCACGGTAATAAATCAATATAGTCACCTATATTTCCAATTTATTTAGCGATCTAATATAATAATCCCTCTGTCTCGGTATATAGATTTCAATCAATTTTGTACACAATTTATGTTTTGAGATGTAATTTCTTCTAATATACAAAGAAAAATATAGTTATGTGAAGTTTTGTTTTATTTGTACCGATGAATACTTCAATAATTTCAAAATTTTATATTATTTTACTGACATATAAATAAAAATATTTACGAATTCAAACACGCATCGATATTCATGCGAAGTTAAGATGAGATTTATATTTTGGGACAAAAGGAGTAGATATTTCGAATTTGAATTCTTGTGATGGTGTATATGGAAAATGAATTAGAAGAATCGTCTCAACCAAAAAACTTCTCAATCCAAATTACAAAGCAGCTGAAGGAAAAAAATCTTTTTTTTATAAAATTTAACATCATGCCGAGAAACAACAATATTGTTCTTATAATTAATTTGATCTTGCATATGACTGAGAAACAAATTATTGAAATAAATCTTACAGTATATTATTTGAAATTATTGACAACTTATGTATAAGACATCAATCACTTTAGTGATGGGATTTTTTTTTTGTAGCAATATTAAACTGTGAATACTTTTGATTATGACATTGCATTCCTTTGTACTCCCATGGACAGCTTTTCTTTTTCACTTTCTTTCAATGTGTTCCTCTCTTTTTTGATCTTTTGAATGTCTCAGATTTTTGTTTGTTCACGAAGAAAAAATGTTTATTTCGATCACTGCCAATAAGCATTGTATTCCACCTCCTTGGATTCTTACAAAACTTCATGTACTCTCTGCAAAAATATGTTTTTTTATTTTTGGGTGAAAAAATAAGCTTTTTATTTATGTAACGCTGCCATTTTTTTGCGGGTAAAATGAAATTTGAAGTTGCTAAGAGCTTGGATCGATTACCAAGCGGATATTAAAACATGTAGAAATTTCATAAATGTGATTTTAAGGGTTAAATGTACGTAGTATTTCGCATACGCATTGTTTATGCACATAATCGTGTTTTAGGCGTACATGAATAAATGGTTTATCAACTAAGAGAAGAATTAGTGTTGTATCTCCCCCTTATTCAAATTTTTAAGCAATGGTACAATCTATTGACAACTAGTCAAGTATCAAGTTTGGTTGGTGGTATTAAATAAACTACGTACCCAATGCATGTAAATTAAGTACGTTACACTATTCAACTTTTTTGGTTGACCGTTACATTTGAACTATGTTACATGTATAAATTTTCATGGAGTACTATTTTCATGGAGTACTATTTATGACATAATCTGCAGATAAATGATTTTGTAATCGAGTGCTTGATGATCGATAACTGACCCTTCGCTGTACATCTTCATTTGTACAGTACTCATGTGTGCAGCAATTTGCAAAACAATGGAGGGTATTTTGGTCATTTAATTATATCTCGAAATATAAACCAGAGAAAAGAAAGGAGGAAGAAGACAGTGGATTTGCAGTGAGTCACCGGTCAGTCTCCGATCGGTCTCTTCCCGGCATTCATGGCCACCTCCCGAGAATCTCTCTTCCTCACTTTCCAACCTCCATTCAAATTCAACTACCACTATTTTACAGTTTTACTACAGTTTTTACAGTATGGTGGATTGTCCTTTTACTCCAGTATATATATATATTTAGTCTCCATTCCAAAATATAGATCTAATCAATATATCTCTAATTACTTAAGTGTTAATAAAAAATACTCTATCCGTTCCCTAATTCCCTTATATAGTCTAACTTGTCTTAATAAATATTTCAACAACATGAGTTTTTTTTTAATTTTTAATTTTTAATAATATAAAATTGAAGTTAACGACATGAAATGAAACGGGACAAACAAAAACGGAGAGAAGGGGTGCAAATTTTTGATATTGCTAAATTAATGATTAAGACGAATCAAACAAGATTTATATAACTATTTTTATATTTATGTATTAGAAGATCTATAAAATTCTCTTTAATTGTGAATAGGGTAAAAAAATGATGAAAAATATATATTTTAAGATGGATGGAATATAATTTTTTGATTTTTTGATTTTTATATGAAACTCTGCTTATTATACGCCATATAATTTATACTAAGATTCTATCAGAAGATGACCGTAACAAATCAGTCAAGTTTACTAAAATTCTTCTAGCTTCGAAATGGAAAGTGACAGAATAAATGGAGTAAAAGGGCAAAATGGCAATTTACCTGCTAGGCCACTATCACTAACAAGTTCATACTGACAGAATGTTTTTGAAGCACAAAGAAAAAGGAATAAGAATGTTACGAATTAAGATAAATAGAACAAGGATACATGCAAGTTTTTATAATTGAGATATGTTTTTATTGTGATATATAAATAATATTTTCTAATTTATTATATTTTTTAGTAATATTGGCCCCAAAAAGTTAGGGGTTATGTGCGTTAGCCCATCTTACACGTGTTAATCACCGACCCTGTTAGTCGACAATAAAAATATAATGTATATATAATGTTGTTGAGCACTTTTCACCCAAAAAAAATGTTGTTGAGCACTCGGTGATTAACTTGAATTTTTCTATGTAGTAAACATTTTTTAAAAATAATTCCCCATATATGCTCTTATCAAACTTAATTCCGACATTTTTTGTGCCTATGAGAATTGAGTTTTTTTTTCTTGACAAAAAAAATCTTAATTCCCCACATAGGCACAAAATTTCGGTTTGAAAAAGGAAGCGTTGGAGATATATTGTTTGTAACAACGTCTCCCAACTGAACCTACACATTTTCTGCCTTTTTAACGCTTTTCTTTTTCAAACCAAAATTTTGTGTCTATGTTGAAAATAAAGTTTGATAAGAGTTTATCTCAGAGATTTATTTTAAAAAATGTTTATTTCAGAAAAAAATTCGATTAACTTACATTATACTCCGTAGTATTGTCTGCATTCCACCTCTAAATCTACATCCTCGTCTAAATCTACTTGTTAAAAATTTCATAACATATTTTAATGCAAACTGCACAATATACGGAGTATTTACAACGAACGTACACACAATCATACTTTCTCTTTTGTTTATTGCTTTTTTTGTATGTCAATGTACTGCTCCATTTTGCCTTTGCCTTTGCCTTTGCCTTTGCCTTTAACAAAAGTTGTGTATGTGTGTGTGTTTGTGGGGCTTCTGAATTCTTGAATCATTCATTCATTATTACCTTCTTTTCATGCCCGTTTTTTTCCTTCCCTTACTTGTTCCGACCTTTAGTTTTTGTCATGGAGTCTGAAAACTGAAATCATAAGTATAGTAATGTCAGCTTAGTCTCTGTTTGATAATGAGGGTTGGGATATAAGTATAGCTGTCCAAATACGACCCGATCTGAAAATTCATATTTACGCGATTCGTATTTTCTGGATCAGAAACACGAGATTTGTTTATGTTGATCAAATATTGCATACATCTAGTCATTCTTTTATGTTGATCGGGTTTGGTACGCTGGGTGAGTTTGATAAATGATCCTATAGAAAGATTCGAACTCGTGGTCACACGATATCATGACCACATTCGCAAAATGTATTCTATCTCATTTGTGTTAACAAACCATGTATTAATGAGAGAGAAATCAGAACACAAGAACATAATAATTTACTCATCTAGTTAGTCACGAAAGTGACTATGTCTGGAGGCGCTATCAAGCCAGGATTGATTCACCACTAAAATTTGTGAATATTTAGGGTAATTATAATGTCGAAGACAGTATTTATAGGATTAAAAGATCAAAACCCTAATCTCATGTCTGAATTCTGATAAAGGCTAGGGCTACAAAAGATATGCTTGGTGCCTTGCCCTTGATTCCTTGTACATCACAAGTGAATTTTTTTGTGAATAGTTCTATATTTCACAAGTTAGGAAGAAATGGGCCGTATATGGGCTTGTTTTTGGCCCATTCGGAACTTTCAAAGGTCTGGGCCCAAAATAAATTTGCCAGCTAAAGGCCCATCAACTTTCTTCTGTCGTCAATTCTTCTCCACTGTTTTGAGTGTCTGTGGATTGTTCATTGCGAAAGTAGGATTTGCCCTAAAAAAAATAGCAAGTGAAGTAGCAAATTTCAGCATCATTTACTAAGAAGAGGAAATTGTGGGAGAGAGGGAAGAGAAGAGAATCCATGGCGGATGAAGGAGGCCTTTGGGATGATTCTATGCTCACCAAAGCTTTCGACCAGGCAATGTCCAAGTACAAGGTACCAAGTTATACATTTCTGTTTGATATTTAGTTGAAATTGTGATCAAATCATTGTGGTGCATGTAAATTGTCGCTCTAGGGTTTTGAATGTGTCTTAATTCATGTTTGCTTTGTTTTTCTTACTCTCTGCCTTCCTTGTTACAGAAAATGCACATTAAAGGTTATGAAGAGAGTGCTGTTGTCTCTGTAGAAGCGAAGGACAAAGAGGTAATACCTGAAGCTATGGGGTAAGTTCGCTTATTGCACCGTTTTACAGTGGTGATCTTTGTAGATGTTCAGGTGGTAGTGCAGTTTTGTTAAAATGAAATCGAATGGGGAGTAATCTGTCTCTGATGGAGGAATATGTGTACTGAGAAGATTAACTGTGCAGATGTTGGACATTCACTACTAGTGATTATGACAAATATCTAGCTAGTTGTATTGGTAAAATTAAAATTTTGATTTAGCAAGTTTTAGAATGTAATCCTTAATGAACTGCCTCAGAAGAGTGAGATTAGTAAATAGTACTGAAGAATGCAAACGCTGGAGAGGATCATCCATTACTTGATTAGTCTTTCTACCCACCATTGCAGGAAAAAGGCGAAAACTCCCTAAAGTTCGAGAAAGATTGAGTTAACAGTCTTTTTTCTTCTTTGTACCAACATTCAGAACACGCTTCACTTCTCTGGTCTAGCCAAACAGCTAACCTCTAGGATTGACTGCAATATCACTTTTTAATGGTATTTCCCTGTTGCTTCTGTATGGAAGTCGATTTCTATTGTCCCTAGACTATGCTAAACAGCCCATGTTCTCCATTATAAGCCTTTAGCAGGCCTAACACCACAGGGAGTAGTTCTTTGTCATCAGCCAACAGCTTATGTGTTCAGTTTCTGTTTATCTTAACTATTTCTGATAAGTTGAGTTGGAACTAGTATGTGTAATTACTCATTGGACTATTGGAGTAACTTGTTTGGTTGTGGACAACACTTGCTATAATGAAAATACATCACTGTTGTGATTTTTTCTTTCTTGAGCCGAATTACCTGTTTTGCTGTGAGATGATTTATTTTGTTTTGCTGCTTAAGGGTGTCTGTCTAATTGTCTATAGGCACCTGTGTTGATATGGTTTTGCTTTTAGGAGCCGAACACCTGCCAGGAACCTGCTTAGAACCAAACACCTGCCCGCATTGTTCAAACTCCGTCATTTGATTTATTATATTCAGCTCTTTATGTCGGCAATATCTGAACATGTAGTGTACTAATTTATAGCTCGTCAAGATACTTATGAGTTTGGATAGTTGTTGATAAAACATAAGAAACTATTATTAAGACATGTCTTAAACTAAGTAGGCAAATATTTCTAAAATTTGCTCCTTGAATCTCATCCTATGCGGAATTCTAGTTAGTTACTGTAGAAGTTAGTATTAAGATCAATTATGCATTGTCAATTTATACTAAACTGTTTTTTGTTTGTTTCTTGTATGAAGTTCCATCGGCATAGATGGTGATACTAGCAGTCAGATGCTCAAAGCAGCTGAAGACAACCAAACCCTGGAATTCCAAGTGCCTCAAGTGTCTGCAGAAGTACCAAATGGCATTCCAATGCAAGATCAAACTCAAATTCATTCAAGTACAGAGGGTCTGGAAGATTATGATCTGCTGTGTAAACAATATTATGAGCTCGAGGAGAAACGTGGACAGATCTGGGAGAAACTAAAGCAGTATGGACATTCTGATTATAGCTATCCAGTTGGGACCTCAGATTCTTGCATGCAGTGGCCGTCAACTTCTGCTTCCCAAAATCAATATAATTCTGGTCTGGCTTGTTGCCCCGCCTTGGCTATTTCCTGTTGCCAAAACTCGTGCCCGTACACGACAACTTCCTGTTCTTTGCCTGCTTGTTCTTCGGGATATTCTGGTAATGAAAATGCTGATATAATTACAAAGGGAATGGAAGCTGCACAAAAGGCTTTATCTAAGTTGAAGGAAAATGCTTCTGGTAAGCCTTCTATATTATGTCGTATGGTCCATATGGAGGCATGTTTCTAAATTTGAGGTTGTTTGATGTTTCTGTATTTACTTAGTGATATGTCTTGATCTATCTGATTAGTTTTGTGCTTTACTTAATTTGTGCCTTTTGTATTTTCAAGATTTAACGTCTCCCAAGATATGTTTCACTTTTGGAAGGAATAGATCCTTATATATCAAAGAACGAATATGCAGTTGTTAGCTCGTCAGACATTACTTAAATTCACATTCTAGCTTTTCTTGCTGTGCTTGATTTCCTGGCTTGTTCTTGAATCTAGAGTAATTAATAGCTATGTAAACATGTTTGTAGAAGAATAGCTATATTATTGCACATTATCTTACTGGATATATTCTTGATAATGCAGATTGTCAATTGGATTCGCAAAATGAACCAAACACCAATACGGGTCAAACAGATCTTAGCGAAGTTTTGAATGCTTGGTATTCTGCAGGGCTCTACACTGGCAAGTTAGTATCTTGATTTACCCATCTAGCTCTCCATCTATTCCTGAATTTGGCTTACATCATTCATTCTTCTATTCATCTATTATCCATACAGGTATCTCACTGAGAAGTCTCTTACCAAACCTCGAAATGGTTAAATCGTGTCCTAGCTGAAGAATCAGAATGGTTAGCTATGAACAACACACTTGATCGTGGAATATAATTTTCATTATTATCGAGGATTATCCGAGATTATTAAAAGTTGGTTTGTAAAACCCCGATTTTGATATATAACACTCAGATCTTCTACTCTATTTCTCCTTGTCTAGGTTGGTGTTTTGTACTTTTGTTATGGTGTAGTTTTGAGAGTTAATGGAAAGAAGAATGAAAATGATGTTGAATGTCGAATTGTTTGTCATTGTGTACTTCTATCTATTGCTGCAAAGGTTACATATGAACTTTGGTCATGTCAAGAATTAACACTATCTATCTTCATTAACAATCTTAAAGGTTCATATTCTCATCCTAATCTTAGAGGTTGTCTTGAAAAATATTTAAGTCCATTTTGAAAGAAATTCATGTGGTTTCGTATTTATAGAATCAAAAGGTGGAATTAATATTACCAACCAAAATTATGGAGTTGATCCAACATTGTAGTTTGATTTACACAATTTTCCCTTTAATATTATAAAAAAATGAGCAGCAAATTGTGATAATTAGTCATGGTTTTTTTGGGTAGATCAGTCAACCATGATAGTCGACGGAAGTATATACAGTACATAACTAAACCCCAACCCACAACTTCGAAAAAACAATTCAGCGCAAATCAGAGATTCTCCAATGGCGAGGACTACCAGCAAGGATGCACAAGCTCTCATCCAATCTCTTCTCTCCGCTTACGGTGCCACCCCAACTAATCTCAAGGTTCACCTCTAATTCGCCTTTAGCCTTTCGGATTTTGCCCCATTTCCCCTGTGCCCTAGATTTTGGGTTTTCAATTGACATGGCCAACTTTACTTTCAGATCATCGACTTGTACGTTGTATTTGCGGTGTCTACTGCTCTGATTCAGGTACTTCCCTAGCCGTTGTTAATTTGAGTTATTTCCACATATCATCGCGTTGTTGATCTATGAAACGAATTGCGTAATTTGAGTTGTATTGTTGGGCAAAAGAAAAATGAGATGTTGTTCTTGTGAGAATTAGGTAACACTCAAGTTGATCTATGAGCTCTATTGTTGATCTATGAGGCGAATTGCGTAATTTGAGCTTATTGATTTGTTAGTAATATGGTTGCATTACTCTCATTTAGTGTTCTTAGCATGTTTTCCTTGAATCATATTCTGTAGTAGATAGACTGATAACACTCAAGTTGAATCTTGGGGTGAGGAAATCAATCTGTACGTAAGAACATTGACGAGGTAATAAGAGAATTATCTGTCTTGTAACAGCTTTAATTATGATCAAGATCATAATGAAGACATAATTCTCTTGGGAAAACATCTGTAGTCAATCATTTGTTGAGTGTGTTGGCTGGTTCATTGCCTTCTATCATAATTACTGGCTCTAGTAGATGATGAAGTGAGCATGTCGCAAGTCCTTTACATTATTACGTAGCGACTCTCTAGTGACCTTCTTGACTATTGTTTTTCTTCTTGATGTACAATCAGATCTGAAAATATAGGGGCGCATCCTTCCTAACTTCATTTCAATACTTATTTCGTTGTAGCTTCTGAGAGATTTGTTCAAACCTCACCCCTGTGTGGTCTGCCATGTTTGAAGTTGCATAAACTAATGTATCTTTGCTCTACTATTTGAATCTGTAAAAACTATGAATTACAAAGTCCCAAATTTTGTATTTTGATATGAAATTCTAGAGAACAGATTTTGTACCTGATTTGCATTCTTCTATCTATTCATGATCTTCAATTTTCCTCAACAGGCTGTGTACATGGCATTGGTTGGCACATTCCCTTTCAATTCCTTTCTATCTGGTGTTCTTTCTTGTGTTGGCACAGCTGTCCTTGCTGGTAAAATTGTTTTATTTCTGTTTGTGATGTCGTAATTTGCATATCCAATCTCCATTTCTTTTGTTTAATTTTCGAGCCGTTCGTCTGCAGTTTGTCTTCGCATTCAGGTGAACAAAGAAAACAAGGAATTCAAGGTAGTCTTTTACTTTTGAGAATATATTCACTCCTTGCAACATGAACATTTTTTTTCACTGTAATAGAGCGTTTTGATGAGTTTGTGTTACTGTATCCCATTATATCTTGTTTAGCGTTTGGACTTGTGGCGTTAATAAGCATCGTCTTTCTCTTATAAATGTGCAGGATTTACCTCCAGAACGCGCTTTTGCAGACTTCGTTCTCTGCAATTTGGTGCTTCACTTGGTTATAATGAATTTCCTTGGATAAGAATTAAGAAAGGCAACACCCAGATATTTGAGGTTTCTTTTTTCTTCATTGTTGTACCATTAGGTGCTCATTCCAACTGGTTATGATGAACTTTAGGCTTCTTTGTGGTTCTTAATGATTTCTTATCTTACCATCTTGATAAAAGTTAGGTTAGATGAGTTAAAAATTATGCACCCATTTTGGGGAATTTTCAACTTTTACTCTGATCCTATATTTAAGTTCATATAGCTGTATTAAATAATCATATTATATACTGTGTCTAATCTTAATTAAAAAAAAAATACAACCAAAATGATACAAGAAATCTATTTTGTTGTATTTAATGAAGTGCTCGTTACTCATAAGCTTTGCAGATAGTTAAAAAGGTTTTTGTTTTCTAGCATGGGCATATATTATACTCCCTCCCGTAAAGTTCTTTCCGTTTCCGTTTTGAGTGTCCCCTTAAAGTTCTTTTCATTTCCATTTATATCCATTAATTTATCCTTATAATATTCTTACTTTATTTATTTTATTCATATCTTAATAACACTTTATCAATCAAATCAACTTTTTTCCCTCTAATAATTTTCGTATTGGTTGGATTTTATTATTTAATGTGTCATTACTTATACTCTTGTTTTGATTAGACATGCCTTAATCTAAATGCAAAGTAAAAAATGGGAAGAAATTAAAGGGACGGAGGGAGTAGATTTTATGGCCAGCACCAATGTTGTTAATCTAATAATGTAACTCTTTTTTACAAAAAGTTTGCTACTTCAATTTTAAAAAATAAACTTTCAATGTCATGGCACTTGTATTATATTTCAAAAAGTTTCTCTTAAATTAGTCATCATATTTCAAATGGTACTCGATTGAAAGACGAGAGTGGGGTTAAAGAGATTGACATTTGTAGACACATTAGGCCATAATCGAAATAATTTAACTCATAATTAACTTATCTATGGGCCCGTAGCCGAAACAAATCGACACAATTAATGCAAATGGCGTTGGACTAATTTGTCATTATTCTCTTTTTATACGTACCTTTCTGCATTATAAGTTTATAATTTTATAACGGTCGAAACTCCACTAATAAATTTTTGACCGTTGATTTCATTACAGACGTTTCAGCCGTTGGATACATCTTCAGGTTGAATCAGAGACATGCCGTCATCTCATCAGTTCATTCTAGACATACTAATCTAATTAAGATCGTTTACTCTATAGGATCACTTTAAGGTTAGAATCAATTCAAGTTACTATAAATAGATTATCATCAAAGGCTTATACACTCCTTCCCCCATAATATATGTCTCATCTGATTTTTCGACATTATTTATAAATTGAGATATTGTATATTTCTTTCGATATATAAGAAAAATATTCGTGTGGGGTCTTGTTTAGTTCTTCTAAATTACTCTATTTGTCTCATAATGTAAGTTCCATTTACTTTTATAACACTATTCACAAAATGAGAAAATCTTGTAGATTTCTTCTAATATATAGGAAAAAATATAGTGGTCTGAGATCTTGTTTGATTCGTATGAACGAGTATTTTGACAATATTAAAAAATTATAATTTTTATTAACATACAATTAGAGATATTAACGATATAAAACGTGCATCGACATACGTGTCAAAAAAATGAGACTTAAACTATGAGACGGAGGGAGCAGTACTTTTACAATATTTAAAAATTATAATTTTATTAATACAGTATATACAAATTGTTCCTCGGTATAAGTGTCGATGTCAAATGATACTTATATTACGAGACCTAGGGAATAATTGAGAATATTTTTTTCACAATTTATTAAAATATAAGGTGGAGAAAACTCTTACACATTATTAGTTCAAACTATTTGTGTTGGAATATAGATCCAAATCCTATACGGAGTGTGTGATAATAGATGATTTTAGAACTGTATCACATTTAATACGATCCGACAGATCCTCGTCACAAAAACAAAACAAGAATTAGGAGTTGGTGTATGTATGGTTTTATTTTACAAGGGGTTAAAGTCTTGTATGGCCATATATATATAACGTGAAATAGCTTAGATTCTTTTTCGCTAAAATTAAGTTTAAAATTCTTATATTCAAGACCCTTTTTTCGTTAACATGTCACATATAAAGTTTTCTTACATGAAGAAGTTATATAAATAAAGTTGACCCACCTCAGTACGTACAGTATGTTACTATAATGTTTCATTATATCGAACAAGTTATGCATAAAGCGGCACGTTAAACAACACTTTATCAATTTTTTAAAAGGAAAAACAATCGTAAAATTTACAACAAATCTTCTAATAATCTACAAATCTCGACCGCCCATGCACTCGGAGACATTTATATGTTCCCTAGTGGGCATGATTTATGTTATATACGTAGTATTATACTATAAGAAAACACTAAAACAATGGTACGTACAATCTTTTGAATGTATTCCAAACTACAATAAATGAGAGAATGCAATGGAGTAAGAAATACTTTTATCAATGGCTGAAAATTTGCCACATAAGTTAAAAAAAACAATGGAGGGCTGAGATTACATATTAAGTTTTTGCCTTTGTAATGTAGCTTGGATTTCCGTAGGAATTACGAAGAATGCCATTGCTGTTCTTTAGCTTCTTGAAAATTAGAAAAGGGCAAATCTGACTTTTCCCACCTCTCCCTTCTCCCTTCTCGCTTCCCCGCATCAGTCATCCCCGATGGACCTGGTGCCTTCTCCTCCCCTTGTCTCCCCTTCCCTCCTCCTTGTCCTTCGCCAGGAAATTCATCGCCAGGCGACAGAGATCCCTCCCTCGGAGATCCTGCTCCAAGATCTCCCCGACCCTATCCTCCTCGACGACGATGTAGGCGTCAAGCTCACTGACTTCGGCCTCTCTGCTCCGTCCAAGGCAATGGTCTTCTTCGGATGGGATGCCTCACTATCGACTCTTCAGATTAAGTTGAGGTGATTGATTCCAGGTAACCCTAATTTGCAGGATGCGGTTTTGGTATTTATGTTAGGCAGAGCTTGTATTGCAATATGAGGCTAGGGTTTGCGCTTTGAGTTGGGGCTATGTAGTGTTTGAATTGTAGTAATTCTTGACAATAGCTGCAATATGGTTATACAGGGTGTAACAACTCTATTGATTGTTTGCTTAAATTATGTATTTCTTAGTTTTATCACAGTTGAAATCAGGTATTTGGGCGCTTCTGTTTTTAGGTATTCAAAGCCATGGGTGCCAATTGTGTTCTTGAGGTCGGTGTCAATGGCGAAGGTGTTTTCATGGTGGACAAGGTACTACTTTTCATTACCTATACTGGACTGTGAATTTTGTCATTCATATCACAATTTTTTGTTACTTCTCTTTTTTCTGAAGGCCAAGCCCACATAGCTCTGTGTTTAATTTTCTGGAAGGACATAAAGCTTCTTCTTTCTTTCTTGCTAATTACAGTTATTTATTTCATGTACACTTGATTATTTGTGATTAGGTTAAACAATGATGTCAGATTTGGGTCTTTTCCTGATTCATAATCAGCTAATTATTTACTGTAAAAGAGTGATAGTAATCTTAAGCAGGACATTTCTGTGTCCACATTATCAATGGTTGGTTCAATTCAATGTTCACTTTCATAGCCCTTTCTCTGGTCCTTTTCTTAATTGGTCCTTCCCATCTCTCTCACATTTATAATCTGCAACCACATTGTGCAAATTTATGGGTGGTGCTGTCAAAAATATTATTCCTTTCCTGTCCACAATTCTCACCAATTTTTTCACCATTTTGTCATCCAACTATTTAATGGCTTAATATGATTGTTTAAATCTCTTTCTCCTTTGCGGTGCCTTAAAAGCTTACACCTTTGGGGGAAATTGGATTGTATTTTTTCTTCTTTCCTTTGATCTGTTTGATGATTATCTGACATCTCTTTCCTGATGCAGTGATGCATACAACAACATCTTATCTTTGTAAATTCTACGACCATTATGATTTACTGTATAATCCACCCCTTCTCTTTTCCTTCTTACCAATGTGTACTATTTTGATTGTGATATCTCTTCTAAAGCCATAACCTTAGTTAGTGCGCTACTTTGTCCTTCTGATATGTCTCTGATCTGAAAAAAAAGCTATTGTTGTCCCCACTTTACCATTCTGTTTTTCTCTTTTCATTCATTGGGAAGTTGTTGTTTTGTTTTTACCATGAATTTAATTCAATTTGTGCATACTTTGTTGCAGAACATCCTATGTTCTTACTCGGGGAGGCTAAGGAAGTTGTTTGGTAAATCAACAAACACTAAAGGGTCCTATGTTCTTACTGGAGTTTAGGTCTTCAGTTCAGAACCCTTTAGTAAGTCTTGGTTTTTATAATACTATGATTCACAGTCATCTTTTGACCCATTCCCCACATTTTTCTGGAAATTATTTACTGGATTGTGGTTAAACTTAAGGAAATTTCTTCATTTATTAGTTGTTGGTATAGTGAATATGCATCCTTTTCCCCTCAAACCAAAAAGGAAATCAGTGTATGACATCTTCCTCTTGTATGAATTACTTATTTTCTTGAATTAATTATAGAGCTGCATGTTGATCTGATGCTTTCATATTTATTGGCTACTAGCAAGTACTCCAAGATTTCCAGGATCGATTTTCCCTTCAATAAGCTTTCCCTCACAGAGTGTTTTTTCCCATGAAGATCCAAAGGAAGATTTTATGTGCTTCTCTAGATTGACAGGATCTTGACTAAGCTTTTCTGATAGTTTCAAAACACATGAATCTGTAAAATTTAACACAAAGTTTAGATCACATACAGGTGAGAATTATTTAATGAATGTGAAACTGAAATCAAATTGTTAAGAATCATATACAAGTCACGAGAAACGAGGCCCAAACACTCGGGGCACATTTATATTCAGTAAACAAGTTATTGACAAGGGAGGACAAGTGAAATAGATCAGTGGGGTACTGGGGTTGTATTCTTAGTCAACTAGATGGATGATAACTAACAACTCAGTCTCTGGTTAGTATATGTGACTAGGCATTTATGCATGTAAATGAGAGCAAGAGTTGTAAAGAGGTCATCTTTCAGAAAAATCAGAAAATTTCCATTAGTCTTCTGAGTTGGAGACATTGGCAGGATCGGGGACCTTGTTTGAGAATATCTTCTTCTTGGACAAATTTGTTATGCTATGACAGTAGTTTAATTAATCCATCTTTTCCAATTTTATTGCAAAATAATCTCTGCTACTCTCATTCTACTTTGTGTAGCATTTGGGAGATTTTTAATGTACTGTTAAAGTTAATTATATGGATTTTATATATATAAGCACTTTAAGTGACATATATATTGGTTGATTACATCATGCATTTGGTATCTTTGAAGTTTTGTTCGTAATTACACTCTTGTTTTAAACGAGTGGGAGTTTATACTAACACAGGTAAATTAGGCTGAGTTTGTAGAGGAAGAATGGGATTTTAACAAGTAGGGATTGGTGTAACTGGGATTCTGCTTGATTTGCACATGACAGTACAATAGTACACTAATTTGAGAAGTTACATCAGTTCACTCTCATAGTGTCTCCCTCATTTTAATAGATCTACCTATTTTATGAAGGGATAATATTTGCAGCGTTCAAAGAACTCTACATTTTAGTTCTCTTAGAAGAAAGTTTTATTTTCCATAGAAGAAAATCCTCATGTTTTACTTTGTGACAGTAACCAAAGGTCCACTGTTTAATGCTTCTTTACAACTTTGGAGTTTTTCCAATCTTCTATACTCTGGATCTTTTTATCTTTTTGAGGAATTAGATGTGTAAGTTACATTTACAATTGACAAGGATCTGAGTTGTCTACTCTGCATATGTTTTTGATCTACCTAATAGTATATCTGACTATGCAGGTGAGACATATCATAGTTTGAATAGTGAGTTGCGGGAGCTTCCTTCTGTTGAGCTTTCAACTCTTCCACGAATTTTGAAGGTTGATCGTAGTATATGTCAGTTTTGACTTTTGAACTCTTCTTAATTGTTGCCTGGTTTAATTGTAATTAGAGAAAACTATCCTAGAGTATATATATGAATGAAAAAATATTCCCTTTTCATGTTTCTGTAACCTAGCTATAAACTGCAAGTGTGTTTGTATCAATTTCCCATTCTTTTTCTGGTACATGAAGTGTTATACAACTATGTGACTAATGTTCTTTTGCCACCAATGGAAACGAAAATAACCCCTAATCTATATCATCTTTTCATGTAGAACTCTGAGGAGCTTCTGTGGGAGTCGTTTGTACAGGTTGGACCAATTGGTATGAACTCGTTTTGTTTTTCATACTTGATTCAAGTTGTCAAATCTGTCAAATCTGATTCAGCTTGGACCAATCTATATCATCTTTTCACGTTTTTTTTGTAGCTACTGGACAACTGAGTAGTTTCTTCCGTTCCAACCTTGCTGGAGGTAACTGGAAACGTCTCTTACATTCTATTGACTTAATTTATGTATAGTGATAGGTCTTAACCTTTCCTCATTGGCACTTCTATTCAATCCCAACTTAAAATTAGCTTTGGTTGATCTAATAGTCATTGGTTGGGAAATTAATGATACAAACCTTGTTTACCTCTTTAGGTGTTGCAACAACAATACTGATATCAGCTATATATTTGGTCCCACCCAAAGTATCACGTAAAGCATGAGTATTCATTGGGCTACTTCATGTTTCTGCACACCTTGCACCTACATTGATCTTGATGTTGCTGCTGGGGTTGAGATTTGCATTAGGCATAACCTGCTAGCCACTTCTGGTAATCACCTTCTTCTCTATGCTGGCAAACCTTCATCAAGGTTATGGGTTTGTGGAGTTTCGAAGTGAAGAATATCTGATTTTATGCCGGCAAAAAAAACTTGAATGCTGGTTTTATGCTGGCGAAAATAGTTCTTAACATGATCAAACTTTATGGAAATGCAATACGTGTGAATAAGGTATGAACTTGACCTTGCAGGTTATTTTTTCTATTACCATTTACAGTTTGGGCTGCAACAAGAATTTGACGTCTGCATTGTAGGCGACGGATTACTTTCTTAAAACTTTTAACTCCTCTACTGTGATTCTTTTCATCGCCTTGTGGAACATGTACATCACTTGAATCAATCACAATATCATTCTCCTCTTTTTTTATGTTGATTTTATAAGTTTTTTCTTTTCGGATAAGCTGCTTGCTATAAACATAGTTTACACAGAAAGTTCTGTTGAAGGAATTCTGAAATTGATGGTGTTCTTATAAATTGTCATTATGTTGATGTTGAATGATATGTTAAGCTTTAATGACAGGTTGGGTCTGGTTATACGTCTAATGGGACTCAATATTGGCATATTTCTGTATAGTCCACATGACAAATACTTTATGTCCAGCTGAGTTATCTAATGGTCGGATACTATAAAACCAAACAATGTCATTTCTATTTAGGATTGATTTGCTTAGTTGTTGGCAGCTGTTACTCTCCAAGATTTTTTAGTATTTAAGAAAAATATTATGTGTAGATTTGCATGTCTGGAAATTTAAATTATATATTTCATGGGTTTCAAGAGAGCAAAAATAGAAATGGAAATGGAAATTTGTTGATTAGGCTATATATCCAATCAACTGACTATTTGCCTTTGATTATTTCATTTTTGGCAATATTAATATAATTAGGATATTAGTATATTACCCATTTATTCATGTGTAGAGAAAACTACCCTACATATTTTTTTACTTGATATATTTATATTTATCCTCATTATTAGAAGAATATGATATATCCTCATTATTAAAGAAAACTCCTAATAATTATACTCGTTACCACAAGAATATGATATATTTATATTTATCTTTTTGAACTGAAGCTTACATCAAAAGAAGTCTTCTACATTACATTTAAAAGAGGCAGTGTATATTGTATAGAAATGTAATGTAGAAGACTTTTTTGTTGTAACCTTCGGTTCGAAAAGAAGGTTAGTAGCTTACTAACATTGGTTTTAACTGCACAAAGCTTATGCTTGAAAAAGAAAACCGTGTGATTCCAGTCTGAATTGAAAAATAAGATATCAAACCGTGCTTGATTTTGATATGTACAGTTTTCTCACTTAGTTTAGTAATCCGTAAGCTGTCCTGTTTTATTCTAATGTTCTTTAATTTAAGGTTGTGTTTTATAAAAAAAAAATGATGCTTAATATTATCTGTTTCTGCAATCCTTTTTTATAACCTGAAAATTCCATAGGAATTGATTCAAATGGGTTTGTGGTCAGATCTCTATGATAAAAAATACCACGAAACTGAAACTGAAACTGCTTTAGAAGATATTGAAATGTTTCTTCTTGCATCTATGATCTCTCTCATCTCCATTTTCACTTCTTTTAACATATTTGATTAGATTGGCTAAATCTATTTTTAATTATGCCAAAATTAACATCCTTGATACTGATGCTCAATTGTGTGAATTTAGTACATATTATATGAACCTTTATTTTAATTTTCACAGGTTTCACTGATTGACGCCGAGGAGCCGACTCTCTTATGGCAGAAACAAATCCCAAGTGAGCCATCTCCTGGAGTCATATCTTTGTTGTTCGGATCTAGCAACCTTTAAGGTTTCGAGAAGAATGTATTGGTGCTGAATACAAAGGATTCATCTTTGCTTGCACTTGAGAGGTATGTTCTTATGCACATTACTTCGAAATTGTATACTTCCGACAAAGCTAGAAATTGTAGGTTGATTATTGAATCACTATGTTTGGTGGTCTAACTTATATTCATCTATTAGTATTCATTTATTTTTTCTATAGCTTTCTTGTTTATTCAAATGGGTTTCTGGTCATATCTCTATGATAAAAAATACCACGAAACTAAAACTGAAACTGCTTTAGAAGAAATTGAAATGTTATTCAAAAATGCAATACTTCAAAATTGTTCTTGAGCAACTATAGACAAGGCCAGAAAATTCTGCAAAATTCTCATTAACTTCATGCATGCATAAACGAAAAAATTACAATATACTCCAACAACCAATGCTCTTTCTCAAACCCCTATCCTTTATCATTTTTCTCACCATCTCTTCCTCTTTCCATTTACCAAACGAATCAAACAAGCTCGACATACAGAATACTCATCATTCTCTAGATCAGATTCAATAGCGCGTTTAAAAATCCGTTCCAATCTCTACTTCATTGTAGGGCTTACATGCACTCAACAGAGTTTCCCGGATTCCTCCATTAGGAACTATAGGCATTATCATAAGTCCATAATCAGTCCTTCAGCCTCCTGTGCATTACCTGATTTTGCAAGGAATCAACCATATAAGCATAATGCTTTAATGTTGGTGTCACGGAATAATCTTACATCCTATAAAAGAAATATTTTCCTTCTTTAATCATGCCTAGATTTTTACAAGCAAGTAAGAGTGTAAGAAATGTGACGCTATTTGGTTGCACACCAGAAATTTTCATGTCTATAAAAACTTTTATAGCAGATAATGCATCTCCATGCATTCCATAACAAGATATCATCACACTCCAAGAGATGAAATCTCTATTAGACATTGAATTAAACACTTCTCTAGATTCGCTAAGCTATCCACGTTTCACATACATATCCATGAGTATAGTCGTGAGTTGTAAGTCCAATTTCATTTTTGCTTCCTCAATATATTTGTGTACTCTTTTTCCTTCTTCTAAGGACGCGACATTGGAACAAACGGAAAGAAGAGTAACTAAGGTAGCAGAGTTTGGAATCTCAGAAAATTAGGTTCAGGTTTCTTTTGATGCAATGATCTCATAAAATCAGGTAAGTATTGAAACCTTAATACAACCTTAATCTTTTTCTAAAACAAATTCTTTTTTGTATATAAAAATAATTGTGTAGCCCGTGCGAAGCACGGGGCCCGGAAACTAGTTTAATAAAACAAAATCAATCCATACTCAACTCAAAACCCGAGTTGAAAACCTTAAAATATGTAGACCATTATTTATTAGAACTTCAACTTACCCAACTCAACGTACGTACGTATATATTATCTTTCAAAATTTGCAAGGAACCACCCGTATCTTCGTTAATGATTCTAAACCACCCAAAACTTGTCTTCCGTTAACAAAGTCACACCCGTCCCCTTATTCCGTCAATTTTGCCGTCCAGATTGGTGAAATGTCCATTTTACCCCTTTTAAATTTCAGAAATTACACATCAATATAACCCTAAACCCTAAACACAATCTGAAGAAGAAAAAAATCGATAGAAGAGGGAGGAGGCTGGCGATTGAGAACTCGATAGAGGAAGAAGTAGATTTGGGTCCATTTGAGGAGGTCGAGGTGTAATTGTGATAAAATACCGATGATTGAGAACTCGGTAAGCGAAGTGTTCTTCCATCGATTTGAAGCCTAATTCGCAGTGAAGGTATGCTTCTGTGTTGAGCTATACAATTAGGGTTTTTGTGAAAAAATACCGATGATTTTATGGTATAAATCTTGCCTTTGAATATCTTGTATTGTGGTAAAGTGAATTATTATTGTTGATTTTGGTTGGCAGTAGGAATGTCTTCACAATCTGGCTCGTACAATTCATACAATGCTGAGCCAATTTGCTGGTGCCAGTTACCTGCAAAAATTAGAACAGCTTACACGCCTACTAATTATGGAAGGAGGTTTTTTGCTTGCCCTCGTTACAGATCATCTGAGGTAAGAGGATGTAATTTTTTCAAGTGGTTGGATGGATCATTTAGTACACAAGCTGAAGCCATTATTGCTGAGTTGTTGAAGCAGAAGGGTGATGTGGAAGTGAAGAATAAAATGCTTGAACAAAAGCTGGTGGAAAAAGATCAAGAAATGAAGGTCTTTGTATGCAGGGTTGAATTAGTAGTTGTTATTGTTGTTTTAGGGTGTGCTTTGATATGGCAAGGAATGATAAGTAAGTAGTTATCAGTTAGGAGAGTTTACTGGTGTTTGATCGATGAAAAGTAGTGTTTGACTGATGTTTTGGATTCATGTAATCTTTATATTGGTAAGAATGCATTTTGCTGGTGTCACTTATCAATTAAGAGAGTTTACTGGTGTTTGATCGATGAAAAGTAGTGCTTTACTGATGTTTTGGATTCATGTAATCTTTATATTGGTAAGAATGCATTTTGCTGGTGTCACTTATCCTTTTGCTGATTAATATATGCATATGTATTAACATTTTGGTTGGTGGAAGCATGCATTGGTTAAGTTGAACAATTTGACTCACCTACCAAATATCAGTCACATAAATGCATTCAAAACAGTGGTAAAATTCGAGTAAATGTGGGGTGTTGACTGGCTTCATTTAAGGGAGGAGGTTGTTACCTCCTAGCATAAATAGGTCCACACAGCATCAATATTGAGCATCAATTTGTGGCTCTCAGTTTTATTGTTGTTTCTCTTCTTTCATTCTTGCCATTCAGCAGTGTTACCATGGCCAATCACCACGAGGTCATAGTCTTAGACTCATCCTCATCCTAGTCCGAGGAGACTGTTGATCGTTCAAGTTTTTTTGTTCAAATGAAACGGTCCTATGTCGAAGGCGATTGTCGTCTTGTAATATCTCTTCTCCTCAGTCTTGTTTTTTAATGAAATTGTTCTGGTGCAATGTTCATGATGTATTATTGTTCTGCAGATTCTCCCGACAAGTCATGGAGATAAGTTTTTGAAGGATTTTAAGGATAGCACAATCACTCTTAAGGTTGGCGAGAAAAGTTGGTTCGTTAATCTGAAGCATACCAATAATGCTTATCGCTTAGGAAAGGGTTGGAGGGCATTTGTGGAGGACCAAAAGCTGAAGATCGATGATGAATGTCTCTTTGAACTTGAAAAGCACGATTCTAACGGTGTCGTCTATGACATTCAAGTCTACAACTACTGAGAGATATGTTTGCTATGCATTTAGGAATGTGTTTTGCTACTGTTTGGTGTGTCTTCTTAGTGTGTAAGGTCTTTTGCTTTGACCTCTGTGTAATGTGTGTTGGTGTTGTTTAGTGGCACATGATCTATCATAAAATGCTCTTATAGAGCTTCCATAAACAACACAGTGTCTACATTGTTAAGAAACACCCAAAAAGACTATTAAGTTTCACAAAATACACCAAAGTCAGAGCAAACTAAACCACAATGAGCTCGAACTCCTTGAGCAAACTAAACCACAAAAGACTACTCAGTTCTTGGATTTTGCTGAGGCAACTTTGTTTCTCTTCCTTGCACTCATCTTCATCCTTGTAGAGTTTGTTGAAGTAGTACATTCAGGTTGGGATGGTCTTGACTGGCTCGATGGTGGTGCCTGAGAGGCTTGAGTTGTGATTTCATCTGGCTGGGACACTGCTTCTTGTCTCATGGCCTCCTCAATCATTGCTTGCTGTGAAAACATGTCATAATATGAGAAACATGTCATAAAAAGTGGCTGAGTTTAGGCTAAATTGCAACATGTCATAAAAAACATAATCCCACCACATCACTATCTTCCTCAATTCCAACAGGATCTCCATTGTAAGTTGCATTGGAAGGTTCTGGGAATGGTGTTCTGGTCTGTTACAAAAAAAAATAAAACATCATAAGTATGAGCTTACTAAAATTTAGTGACATAAACAAATGCAGACCTTTCTTTTAGTATATTTCCTTTTCTGAGGCTGAATGGCCATAATATTGTCCTTTGGTGGTCTTCCACCTCTGTTAGGCTGACTAGGTGGCTCTGGTTCCTTTGGAGGATTTTTGCATATCCTCCTAGTGTGACCCTCTTCCCCACAATTCCCACATTTGTTTTTCCCAAATGTTGACCTTTTTAACTTAGCCTTTTCCTTGTCTTCCCCTGGTTCTTTCCTCCTGGATTTTTTTGGTCTTCCAGCTTGAACCACTAATTTTGGTGGATCCAATGGTGGTTGGTCAGTTTTTATCCACTGGTCCTCTCCAGGCATTGGAACAATAGACAGCTCATATGCCCTCATGTAGGTTGATTTGTGATAGAAAGGGTCAACAAAGTCTTCAATCAATAACCTCCTCTTGAGAATGCAGGAAATGGCATGCTGACAAGGAATTCCAGTGATGTCCCACATATTACAACCACAAGATCTTTGGGCCAGATTTACCACAAATGTTCTTCCACCTGAATCTACCTCATACAAATCTCCATCACCATGACACTGACATCTCCCTATACTCTCAGCCCTCATGTCATTTATTTTCTTCATCACTTCAGAGGTAATGAGACCTTGGTGTGCATTCATTTTATTTCTCTTATTGATGAACATTTTCATCAGTTTCCTCCTTATCCATTCACACATGGATAAAATGGGCATCTCCCTTGCTTCTAATATACAACTGTTGAACTGTTCACATGCATTGTTAAGTTGCATATCAGACTTAGGATAATACCTGAATCCATGGAGAGACCAAGTTCTTGGATCTTGGCGCATCAAATAAGCAGCAGCTTTTTCATTCATCTCCCTTATTACTCTCATTTTTTGTTCAAAATCAGGGAGGGTAGACGCTTTTGCAGCAACCCAAACAACATCCTTGAATGATTGCCCTGGCCACTGTGCCTTGAAGTTGTTGCGCATGTGTCTCACACAAACTCTAGTGTCACACATAGGTGCTACTTCTGTCAAAGCCTCTAACAATCCATAAGTAACAACAAACAAACACCATGTGTTAGAAAATTAATGTAACTCCAACTAACAAACAAGTATAAGAACTGAAAACTGACCTTGCACCTATCAGACATAAATGTCAATGCCTTGCCTCCAATGTCATCCATTAAATTCTGTATAAACCAACACCATGTGTCTTTGTTCTCTTGCTCAACTACAGCAAATGCCACAGGGAATATGTTCTCATTCCCATCCTTAGCAACTGCAGAGAACACTTGCCCAGTGTAGCAACCTTTCAGATGGCTTCCATCTAGTCCAATAATTGGCCTACACCCATTTAAAAAACCTTCCTTGCAAGCCTTCAGGCAGACATAGAATCTCTCAAACTTCAATGGTCTTTCAATTGTCTGTGAGGGCCTCACATACACAGTGCTACCAGGGTTGTAATGGAGGATTGTCGCAGCATAATCCCAGACCTTTGCATATTGCTCTGGTGCAAATCCTAGGGTCATAAGCACTGCCCTAACTCTAGTTCTCCATGCTTGATGATATGTAATCTCAACACTGTGTTCTCTCCTCACTGTCAGAATAAAAGCTTTTATTCTCCACTGTGGGTCATCCCTATAGTGTTCAAGGTATTTGTCAGCAAGCCAGTTGGATGTCATCTTTGAATTTTTGTCTTGCCATCCACAAGTATGCTCAGAACTAAAAGTCTTCAGCTGGAATGAACCATCTGATCCCATTTTCCTTGCAACAGCCTTAAAACCACAAAACCTGTCTTTACAAACACACTTCTTCCTGCCTCTTTTCAAGCCACATTGACACTTATTTTTGCAATATGCTGAAACCTTGCTTTTGTCATTGTGGAGATAATAATAGTCAAACCCATTTTCTAAAGCATACTGTTTTAGAGCCTTTCTGAAGATCTCATTAGAGCCAAATCTCAAGCCAGCTTTCAAGCAAATCTTATTCCTAAAATCTACAGAGGGATTGAATTCTGGGTACCTTTCTGTATTGGCATCATCAGACCCATTGAAGCTCCTATAGTCATCACTCTGAACCCTTATGTCAAAGACATCTTCACCATCCTGTTCACCATCTTCTGTGATCAGATTTTCATCAAATACATCTGGATCTACATTGCCATCGAAGTCTGCATCATCAGCAGAGTTCTCTTCTGCAAATACATCCTCCTTATACCCCACATCATCAGAATCATCATCAGATGTCTCTGAACCTAACAACTCTGCATCTTCATCATCAGATGTATGACTCGCCTCCTCAAATCTAGCCTCTTCACTTTGGTTATTTGGAGTGAATTTGGGTGTAGGCCTTGGTGTCACAAATTTAGGGTTGAAAGATGGGGTGAGATTGGGTGATGAAGGGTTAAAAGACTTGAAAGCTGCAGAACTTCTGATTGGGCCTTGGCTACTAGACATCATCTTATCAATTGGGTTTCCTTTGGCAGCCCAAGGCCTTAACTTTCTTCCATTTCCAAAGTCCACGAGATCATTTGGACTGACCTCATTTTGTTGGACCACAAACACCTCTAATGTGTTGTTACAGCTAGAGACATTTTCACACAATTGTATTATATCTCTATCACCAACTATTTGTTGTATCCCTAGATGTAATCTGCTTCCAGACTTGCAAAACCACAGTTCACTAACATTTTCAATCTCTTCCACACCCCCTTTGACATATTCTTCTAACTCTATCTTTGAAAGCCTATCAGGGTCCACATTCTTCAACGCATAATCATTCTTCCTCTCATACTGAATTTCAGAATCCTTACTTAAGACAAATCTACCTCCATACAAGAATCTTAGATAACAAAACATCTGGAAAACAGTAAAAGAATCTCAGATACAAATGCATGTCCATAGAAATGTCCATAAAAGCATCTTATGCAAGTAAAAGATTATCTTCCCATGTGCCATAAAGCCTTCAAATATTCTTCCTAAGGGTCCACTACCTTTGTCTTCCTCCTATTCAATACACCAGTCCAAATATAACAAAGCTCACTTTATTGTCACAATCCCATAAAAATCATTAAAAAAAGTTCATGCCATACATATTCAAAGAAATGAGTAGTCATCAATTCAATGCCATACATAAACAATTCTGCATACAACAACCCAAAACTTTTCTGATATGTCACATTCAATGCATCCAAGAAAAAAAATCTAAAAAGTTAAGAAACCTTACCTTCCAGCTAGCATCCAATGTCGATTCCAACAACAGTGCACAAAGCTTCCCTTCTTCCTCTATCCGAGTTCTGAAATCGAAAATGTCTCTAGCTTCCCTTCTTCCTCTCTCAACCTTGTCCTAATTCTTCGAACCCTAATTATGCAAATTAGCCCTATTTGCGACCTTCTTGTCTTCGTTCCCGATTTCTTCGGCCCTAAACACATAAACACACATCAATTACAACAAATCGAAACCCTAAACCAAAAACCCCCAATTTGTTATCCCTTCCCAGATCCCCAATTTCTGCGAGCAAACCCTAAACTGAACGACGAAGGGTTAAAAGGGCGAAGAAAACACCAACACACTTTCACCATTGCTTACCCGTAACGAATCGAAGCTGAATCATTCGTCGCGAATGGTGCTCGTCTTCAACGTCTTCGCAATCGCCATGTCCAATTCAAACCTAGAAAGTTTCGGGTTGTGAACAAAGGGCAAATCTGTAACAACAGGTGGTTTGGATGTGTAATTTCTGAAATTTAAAAGGGGTAAAATGGACATTTCACCAATCTGGACGGCAAAATTGACGGAATAAGGGGACGGGTGTGACTTTGTTAACGGAAGGCAAATTTTGGGTGGTTTAGAATCATTAACGAAGATACGGGTGATTCCTTGCAAATTTTGAAAGATAACGGGTGGTTTAAAACAAAAACCTCTATATATTATACTCACATGCTGGTTTTATAATCATCATACTTTAAGATTAGATAAGTGGATACAACAATTGGATTCTAATCACTCATAATCTTGAAAATTTAGTCAACATCGTATCATTTGCATAAAAATGTCAACATATAGTATCATTCCATAGCATTATCAAGTGTGTTGTTGCATGTGTAGGTTTATAGCTATAGGTCATAAATGTTCATAATACTCCTGTATTATTTGCATGATCACCATTCATGAAAATTTAGTGGTGATCATGCAAATAATATTTATTTTTTTCTCATTTATTAAAACTTAAATCATTCCCAAATATCTAGGTCATTACTCCTCCGTTTTCATCAAAAATTGGACCACACGCTAGATTACTACTGTTTTCAATTTTTTTGCTTTCAACATATGTAATATTGATCAAATAAACTTGTACTATATACTCTATATAGCTTATGACTTTATGTATATTTTGAAGGTGACGAATAACACATATTTTTGTTGGGTTTTTAATTTTCGAAGTACAAAATATTGAATGTAAATGGACCCATCATAAAACCACGTCCTTTTCTCCAAGCCATAAATTTGTGGTTGGGGGTGTCTTCGTATTTACTTAAAAACCCTAACAAACCCACAACTAGTTGCCATGAGTTCACAAGAGGGCCATGTATGTCTCCAAATGAGCCAAATTAATTAGGGGTTTCATGTTTTTCTTCTTCAATTCTTGTGATAAGCAACAAAAGATCCTATAATGCATAGTTGAAGTAGTGGAGGCATTAACTTAATTTATACATAAATAGTTCGTAAGTTGGAGTATATGATGATTTCATTGTTGTTGATTGGATAGACATCATCTTATTCTTCATGATTGGATAGATCCAACTTCAACGTAATGCAATTCAAATCCACATGTTGGTATGCCCTAGCTTGTGGAGCATTATAAAGTTATTATTGGACATATTTGCTTATAATTTTGCAACTTGGTTATGATTTAAATGGATATAAACCCATAATCCTATCTATGAAAACATAAAACTTTTGCTATACATTTTATTATTATTATATAACCTTCATTGTGTATATGAAGATCTATTTTCGTATTTAAATGATCAATCAATAAGAACTTCCGACATTTTTTCGGATCTTTTATCTGATTCGATTGATTGGAGTTACTTTAGCAAATTTGTGATATGAGCTCTATACTCTTCTTTCTACTTGTTTCCATAGAATTGATTTATTCTTTGTAGTCATACATGATGTATGATCTTTTATTCTTTGTTTACAAAAGACACAACACCTATGTCACACTTTTCTTCCCTTTTCATTGTATACTAATATAGCAGTATCAACTATCAAAAAGAAAAATGCAATTGTTAATGGTCCTCTAATCTGGTGGTATAAGAATTACTCCACTAGTAATATATTATAAGTTTGATCCAGGAAAACATCTCTTCTACGGAGTAGAAAAGAAAAATGCATCTAATATCCAAAAGTATAATACATAAAAGGGAAGAAAATACATTGATCCTTTTAATACCCAACACCAGTGAGACACATTGAGAGTAGCCTAACAATTTCTCATAAATAAACAAGGATTTACATATATATACTCCATCATAATTGATTTGCATGAATATCTAAATTATTTTAAAATTGCAAAAATACACCAATTTGGTTATATTATCTTCGTCCCCAAATATTATTCTCATTGTTATTTTTGATATTATTCACATTATAAGAGAATCTTCGATATATCATCTAATATATAAGAAAAAACATTGTAATATGAGATCTTGTTTGATTCGTCTCAACGAGAACTTTAATAATATCAAAAATTTATAATTTTTATTAACGAATATTTGAAGATATTAACGTTACAAAACGTGTCTCGACAAATGTGTCAAAAGGTAATGAGAAGAACATCAAGGGACAAAGGGCGTGAATGAATAAGTATAGAAGAAAAAATGTCGGGCTTATTAACTCAAATGTCGGTCTTAATAAATAAAATGTCGGAGTATATTTGCAAAAGCATATATACTGAAGAAAAAAATGTCACAATTCTAAAAATTAGTCGGAGTATTTGCAAACATTAAATAAATATGTATTTTTGCAATGAGGTATTAAAATGGGATATGGGGTCTAACTTCTACTAGTAAACAAACCCCTAAAAAGCTATGATACCCGGAAACTCCTAGGACCGAGCGTATCCCGCGTCGGACACTTCGGGACACTCGGAAACGCTCGGAAACACGTCGGAAACGTCTCTCGAGGGCTCGGAAACGTTGACCGTTTCCGTTGACTTTTTAATCGGACACGACACTCGGAAAATGGACGGAAACGCGTTTTCGGTGGAGTTTCCTGATTTTTTTTAAAGAAAATAAAGATATAGAAAAAGAGAATTTAATTTCATGTGTTGAATTTGGTTTTGTTGTTGAAGTTGGTTATGTTGTTTGATACTCTATTTTTCTTAATTTGTGAGTTTTTAAGATGTTGAACTTGATTATGTTACTCAAAATTACGTATATTGTTAAATTGGCTTTATAAGAAATTTAATATTATGTGTTTAATCTTTTTGATGAATCTTTTAGAGATATATATATTTTACTATTTATTCTTTTCAAATTGATATATAATTTAGGTTCTCGTTTCCCTTTTTTTAAATTTTTTTTTGATGTTTTCGTTTGAAGTGTCCGAAACTGAAACTCGGTAACATAGCTAAAAAGTAACCAGATAAAAGTAAAAAAAAAACAAAATGACTGTGATACATTTTACTCTCCTACTCACTCTATCATGCTTCATCATCTTTAAAAGTTGTCCTCAATGAAGAAAAGGAATCCCTAGCCAGCAGTAGTATACTGAATTTGTCTTCTTCTTCTTCTTCTTCTTCCCCATCATATCTCCCTCTCTAAATTCCTGAATTTGCCCAAAACACCATTTTCATAATATGCTCTGTTTTCTCTTCAAATGACCCAGAACAGAAAATTTATTTTTCATTTCACACCAGAAAAATCCTTTCTTTTACTCCATATTGAACTTATTGCACTGCAACTGTGTTGAATAGCCCTTTGATCTTCTGTCACACTCAACAAGAACACTCCTCTCCATAAAGAACACTTCTTTCCCCTCTCCTCTCCATTTTCTTGAGACCCAAAATCCAAGACTCTCCCAAAACCCACAAATATTTTCAATTAATTTATTGGGTCATTAAAATAAGCCTTCCCTGTTATAGGGCACATGCATTTATGTAAATTGCTTCCACAGATTCCAGAGGAAGAAGAAACAAGCAATGGGGTGTTGTTCAGTTTCTAACTTGGCGGCGAAATTCGCCTTCTTTCCACCTTCTCCTCCGACATATGAGGTGAAGAAGAGGGAGGTTGATGGCAAGTATTTGGCGGTTTCCACTGCGGCGTCCATACCCATCCCTCAAGATGAAAGCTTGATGAATATCCATGTGATTGAGACTAGAAGAGGGAATAAGATTGTGGCTTTTTACCTGAAAAACCCATATGCAAGGCTTACTCTACTTTACTCCCATGGAAATGCAGCTGATCTTGGTCAGTTGTATGATCTCTTTGCTCAGCTCAAGATCAATCTCAGAGTCAATTTAATTGGGTATGGAGATCTTTCTGCATTTCTTCTGTGGTTTACAAAGTTGGTTCCTTTTCTGAATTGTGGGTTGTGATGGGTTTGGGCTTATGATTATGCAGTTGACAGGCCCATGCTAAGGCTTTTTCTGTTTGATATTTTGGTTCATGAACTTGAAATAACTTAGTCTAGTGTGCGTTGGTGATGGACTTGAAATAACTTGGTTATTGGTTGTGAAATTGTTGATTGACAGTAGAAAGTAGAAACCTTGAATTAGGGTTTGTGAGTAAAGGTAAATTTTTGTGGGTGTGGTTGGATGAATGGTACTCAGTTCTAAAGTTGTCTGCTTTATTCAAACATATGGAGTTCCAATGTAGAATCAGATCTTGCAATATGATTTTGCTCCTCAATAGCAGATGTAGGCTTTTTAGCAACTCAAATTTTTTCACCATGGTTTGCTGTTGAGTGCTTGGATTCATGAAACTCAAGCACTTGGGGTGAATTAAGTCCACTTTTTAGACTATAATCCCCCGGAGAAAATGCCCACTTTTTCATCTTCATGTATTCTGGAGGAGGAAGGAAAAAAGGGTCTTTTGGAAAGGGACTGCTTGAGCTATCCATCCATCTATCTTTGCATATCACCCTTTACTAAAAAGAAGATTGTTTTTTCTATTCCTTTCTTGTAAGAACAAACATATGATGATATGCATGGAGGGCATTCTGTAAAAAAGAGTCTGAATTTCCTTTCTTTTCAATACTTTTCTTTTCTTATCTCTTCCATGTTCTGTATTTTGGCCCACCTTTATGTGTGTTTCATTTTCACCATTGTTTTGTAAACTGTAGATGCCAGTGCATGACTTTTCACTCCTTTTTTGGAGTGTGGCAGCGTGCGTGTATGCATTGTTGTTTCTGCTTGGTTCTGGTGTGCTTCTTCTTTGGATAGTGTGATATTCTGTCTTTTGCTTTTGGTCTACTTTTCCAATTTTCTTGTTTGGATCTTTCTTGCTTTTTCTCTTTGCTTGTTCAGTTTGTCACTCTAGTAAGATTTGGGAACCATAAACTTCACAAGATGTAGTGTGAGCTAAAAGTTACAATTATAATCTGAAGAATTTGAAGATACCATGCATTAAAGTTTAATGATTCAGTATAGCTTGTTAAAAGCAGTAATGTGGTTTGTAATGTGCAGATATGATTACTCTGGATACGGTGCGTCTACTGGTAAGGTAGGCTGTTTAATCTGCTGCTATCTTTAGTTAATACGGAGTGATTTGTTCGTCTCCTAAAACAAATTTGTTTGTAGTTGAAATTGTGAACAGTATTGAAACTTTAGCCCAAGCAGTAATTTTGTTTTTGTTTGTCTTTGTTCAGCCAAATGAAGCCAATACGTACGCGGATATAGAGGCGGTTTACGAGTGTCTTGAGACTGAGTACGGTGTGAGTCAAGAAGACTTGATTTTGTATGGGCAATCTGTTGGTAGTGGGCCCACATTGCAGCTCGCCTCAAAACTCCCGAGGTTAAGAGGAGTTGTTTTGCACAGTGCAATCCTTTCTGGACTTCGTGTTCTCTGCCATGTCAAGTTTCGGTTCTGTTATGACATATACTCGGTGAGTGATTCACCTCAAATTGAGAACTCGAAACTTTATTGTTCTTCGTCATTTCAGTAACTGATATAAGTTTAGTCCTCTCTGCTTCAAGAGTAGCTATATGTGCTTGCAAGTTGCAACCGTTGATTTTCTGATTAACAAATATGCCCCTTTTGATGCAGAATATAAATAAAATTCGGAAAGTCAAGTGCCCTGTTCTGGTTATACATGTAAGCTTCTACAGTCTTTCGAAAACAATATCAAATTAATCCTCATGATATAACTACTATGGTTGAAGTAGAATTCAGCTCTTTGGTAAGATGGTTATTCCATATGTCATATGTGCACCTTCTTTTCCAGTGTAGTATACTTTCTATTGATCAACACATCTTGTTCTTAGGTATTCCTGTAGGCGAATGTATAAAAAACTATTCAATCTTCTGGTTTATTCTGTTAAACCCATGTTTATATTCATTATAGCCCCTCGTCTATCTTGTGAGCACTAACTCATTAAGTATTAACTCATCAGCTCAATTGATTTTGAATAAAAGAAATGCTGCAGGATTTAACATATTATTTGTATACGTAGGGTACGGAAGATGATGTGGTGAACTGGTCACATGGAAACGGACTATGGAAACGGGCAAGGGAGCCGTACGAGCCCTTATGGATCAAGGGAGGCGGGCATTGCAACTTGGAACTCTATCCAGACTACATTCGCCACCTTTGCAGATTCGTCCAAGAAATGGAAAACACAAACACCGAAAAACGACTCAAGAAGATCAAAGAGAAGCTCAATCTCCATCCAAAACCCACAAAAAACTCGTGTTGCAGTTGCTCGGGCTGTTTCAAATGCCTCAACTGTTTCAGCTGCTTCAGTTGCACCTGCAACTGCAAGGTTAAACTCCAATGCCCAAAATGCCCTTCTCTAAGCTTGAAATGTTGTTGTTTCCCAAAACCGAGCATAAAATGCTGCAAACCGAGCTGCCCTAGTTGCTCATGTTGGAGCTCTCTATACAAATGCTGCAAACCGAGCTGCCCTAGTTGCTCATGTTGGAGCTCTCTATACAAATGCTGCAAACCGAGCTGCCCTAGTTGCTCATGTTGGAGCTCTCTATACAAATGCTGCTGTTCTTGGCGTTGCTCGTCTTGTTGGTGCTCTTCGTGTTGTTGTGGCTCGAGCAAGAAGAAGAACGAAGGGTAATCTTTCAATGCACGGTTTCGGTGTACAGTATTCGGCTAACCCCAAGGAAGAATTTAACTGTTAGTAAGAGTATAAATAGGGAAAAGAACCATATATTATATGCTCATCAGTGTATTTCTTGTGTTAATTTTTATTGTATGGTGCATGTACTTGGACCTTAAAATGTATGGTGGTTCTCCAATGGATTCTGATTTGATTCTCAAAGGTGGACGAGCTGTGATCAGATAGATTTTTTCTTGTTCATACTATTTGTAAGGTTCATGAAGATTTTGCATAGAGTTTGAGTCGAGTGATCCTAGAGTTAAGCGTTTCTTCAGGAGTTCGAGTTCGAGTTCGAATATGATGATAGTACTCGGTTCAGACGTAGAGCGATAGTCCTTGGTTTAGACGTAGGGCGATCTCGTCGATCGAAACGGCTAAATATGAAAAATAAAAATAAAATGTGGACGTTTCAAAAATCACAAAGATTTTATATAGGCCCTTACTATTCACCGCCCAGTTTTTGTGCGTCACGCATGGATTAAAACCATACGTCGCGCACAAATTTTTTTTAAAAAAAATCCATGCGTTAAAACCGTACGTCACGTATGGATTTTTTTTATTTTTTGCTTGTTTTTTTCCATAATCTTGTAGATAATTTCAATATGATCGCGTGCATATAAAATTCGTCCAAAACGGACATCGTTTGCCCCTTCAAAAGGCCAAAATACAAATTTATCACACATAATTTCTTGTATCAACAAGTCCGTTAAAACTCAACACACCATTTTTCAATTTTTTTATAATATGGTAGATAACTTAGCAAAGAATTTATTTAGTGATGGTAATACTTAATTTCTTTGTCGAGATGTGGTGTTCAGTGTTTAAAGATCGAAAAAAAAAGTGCTTTCTTCTTTAAGTAAGTTAGTTGATCGAGGAACCTCCGCCCAATAGAGCAACGCCCGAGAGACGAGTTCTCCAGTGTGGACCGAAAGGGTCTCGCGAAAATAGGGTTTTCGGAGACCTTCTTCCGTCTACCCTTCGCCTAGCGGCTAAGCTCGGAGACCAAAATTCGACTAAGCGCTTTGAGACGACCTAAGAGAATGAGTGGCTTAACGCTCTAACGGCCGGGACAAAGCCATATCTTTCAATCTCGTATCTGACGGAAGTGCCTGAACTCCTTCTTTGGTTTGGAGAAAATCCACAACTACAATTTATAAGTACGAAGTAGTAGATTTGTTACACTTAATCATAATTACTCCACTTTTCTTTGTTTTTTGACTCTTTGAAAGGGCAAACGATGTCCGTTTTGGACGAATTTTATATGAACGCGATCGTATTGAAATTATCTACAAGATTATAGAAAAAAACAAGCAAAAAAATAAAAAAAATCCACACGTGACGTATGGTTATAATCCATATGTGACGCATGGATTTTTTTGAAAAAAAAAATTCGTGCGTGACGTATGGTTTTAATCCATGCGTGACGCACAAAAACTGGGCGGTAAATAGCAATTTGAGTGGGCGGTGAATAGAAACTATGTTTATATAAGGCTCCGTTCCCAGAGGGTTTTTTGCACTACGAAGCTTAAATTTTTATTACATCTAGTTATTAAGTGTTCGGTGAAAAACATTCATCTAGCTTAACAAGCTTAATGTAGATTAAAGTTGATTGATTTGTTAATGTTACACCCTCTAGATTAATGGAGCTTAACAAACTTAATTTCATTTTTAATCCACTATTACCCTTTATCAATAAAGATTTAAATAATTCATTGTATCATTTTTCAGAATTTTACTATTATTATTACAAATTCAGCTAGAAGTACCGAACATTCGAGTAGCTTTTTAAACAACATTTTCATCTTCAGCTTCAGCTCCAGTTTCAGCTACTTATTCCGCTCCAGCTACTATTTCAGCTCAATATACCGAACGAAGCCTAATTCAAAAGGTTCAATTTTGATAAGATTATGAACTGATTTATATTTATGGATGATGCTTAAGTAGGTACTTCGACACAAAATCAATGCACGAGTGTATATATTTGTGCTTTCTTTGTCCGCATATTATGGAAAGTAATATGACAAAATGAACTACTTTTGACTTTTGAGTATTTTAATGTTAACATATTTTTTTACGTTAGTGATGTTGCATCTTAATTATGAATCTGTAAGCCATAAGGATTTTGGAGATGTAAAATTGATTTTCCCCACTACGTTAATTTTGAGATAGAGGTCAAATTGCTAGTACAATTTTTCTTAACAACAAAGAAAAAAACAAAAGCAAATTGCTATCATAGGTAATTCAATAGATGATGGAAATGACACAAAGAAAGCAATTAAGGTACATAATTGAAAATCAAATGTCACGCGGGCACAAGAAAAAGCAATTCAAATCATAATTAGGCGAGTGAAAGCAACCATTAGTGAAAAGTAATTCTCATTAACAATAACCACCGTTTTTAGCATTATTATGTTTTGAGCAAGAATTTGAACTCGATTTTCCCGGAAAGAATCATCTGTGGATTAAGACTTAAATTGAGACTAAAGGTGATGCATATATATATTGTGATTTATACACAAATGTTGTGAACGATAAACACGATATATCTCACAGTTTGTGCGTTGTGTGCACCATTCACGACGTCTATATACATAAGTCGTGTATACATCATTTTTAATCCTCATCTAATTTTCGTGTAAGTGTAACCATAGCCCTTTGTCTGTTATATTTTGTATTTTGTTCTTGTTTCAAATGTTGCATTACCATTCCGACAAATTTTGTATTATTTAAGGTACTTGTTGAACATTTCATTTCAGAAATTATAAGAGCTTGTGTATTGGACATTTCATTTCCACATGAACGTTTTGCGTGCACATGATTTTAATGGTTTTATTATATCGGATAACCGTTAAACATTCACATCTATGCTTCCCATTTGCGTGGTCGTATACCCACACTCACGTATCCTGAATGCGTGACCAATAAGTGTATAGAACAAGAAAATTGAGTGTATTTAGCATCACCCTATTTTAATGCACAAACTTCACCCCTAATCTACTTTTTTCACATGTATGAATGTATGATCAATAATCAAATGTCAACCCAGTGTATATTGGGTAAAAAATGGATTTCTGACAATAAACACTCAAGAAAAACCATCTTCCATAAAGAACTATAAATCAATGTACCTTACATCCTCACCTATCAGAAACTACATGACTTGTTTGTATATTCCGCACAACGAGCAACCGAGGGGGTAACAAAACATCCCTCCTACTCGCCAACAATGGGGAACTGAGTGTATCACTAAACTCACAAATAAGCATCACAGAAAAAACAATCATCTCAATTGTAGATTTTAACTTAAAAAACATAATCCGGGGTCATATTCGTTACCTGTAACTCGATCCTGTGGCTTAGGAGAGGTCAGGTTCCACAAACTTAGGTTGTGTTAGATACTACCTGTCTGAACTATGAATACTGTGTTAGTTGGGGTTAATGGAATTAGGAAGCTAAAAATGGCACTAAGTTGTTTTAGTGACCACTTTCTGCTAGTTATTTTTGCCCACTTGATCCGTTTTTGTTAGCCGGATCTTCAGAAGCTCCTGCAAGTGTCTCCTGCAGTTATAAAAGATAATTATCAAAGGAAGAATTGGGAAATGCAAATTTTTCAATGCAAAAACAAATGAGATTACAGGATATTGCTATGAGAAAGTTGAGCTATGTCATGAAAAGTTTTATTGGAGGCTTTACTATATTTATTTGTGGAAAAAATTTGGCTCAAACCTGAGTTTGTAAAGAAGACGGAACAAACTGTATACCAACTCGTAGAAATAGATTATCACAATCGAGTAATGAACTCTATTGTATGAGAGTAGGTTTCTCTAGATTACTAGTGTTGGATCATGGATGCTGCCTTTTGTTTATCCAGTTGAAAATTATTAATTAAAAGATGATGAATGATGCAAGGTTACCTTAAGCAGCTTATTATCTTCAATAAGCAGCTCATATTCCTTCCTGATGCGACTGATTTCTGATCTAAGACTGTCATTTTCTTCGTTTAATGTGTCAGCTCGCTGAGCCAGCTCATCACACTCGGCCTAATAAACAAATGCACAGAACAGAACCATAAGAGTAAGGTATGGAAGAATAACCTCAAGGAGTGAAATGTAAGTGAAGTCCTCACCTGCTTGCGCAATCTTGAACGACGAGCTGACTCTCTATTCGACTGCTTACGTTTCTCCCTCTTAACTTCTCTGTCATCCTAAATATGAAGATGCTAAGAGTATAAGAGAGGTGTTTCAATTGTGAAAGATAAAAATGTTAAGTATAAACACGCACTTAATAAGAACAGATCAAGTACCAATAATATTGAGAAGTGCAATGAAATTATGACCATGCTACTTATACATAGTACACTCATTTTCAAATTTATGTTTCTCTTGGCTCAAATAATAATACTCCTGAGATGGATTTCAGTTGTTTCTAGTTGAAGGTAAACCTCCATAAGAACAGACATGAGAATAATAAGGGAGCATGGAACTACGCTGATAAACAAGTTTGATCATTGACTTAATAATGAATCTGACAGCATCAGTCAATATCCATGGGCACTACTATCAAATCTTCAAAATTGATATACAGAACAATATTTTACTTCATATTCCACCAGTGGCATAGAAAAAAAAAAACGAAACTAGCCAGCACATGGACAGGATTAATGGAGATAGATCAAGAAAGTGCAAAGATTTGAACCTGTAACCAAAGCTGGGGCTGCAAATTATCCCGAGATCCAACAATTCCAGTAGGTACTGCTGCAGAAGGAACCTTCCCGTGCATGGTAGGTATGCCAGTTGGAGGAGCAGAACCCCAGTAATCCATTCCAATATTCAAATTTGTGGTGGGGCCAGCAACTGCAGTTGCAGGTGATGGCATTGGCACAATACCCATCACTGGATTTATCATGCCATGAGGAGGATTTGATACACCGTTCTGAGGGTCATGCATAGAGATTCCATTGTGTGAAGTATCACCTGCAGAGATGCAAAGATAGTGCTTTAATAACTTGAATACAGAGCCGTGGACACAATCGCGAGAAAGTTTGCCAACACAAACCTTCAAAAGATTCTTGTCTGCCACCAGACTTGACCTGAGAGTCCTGCAACATCATTTAAAACTTAGGCTTGGTGTTTAGAGAATAGCATGAAAGAACACGGAATAGAGTACGCTAATATTTTCTGCAATTAGATACGGCAGTAAGAACCAAAAGAAATAGATTTTACTTGGGATCGGAACTTATGTACAATTACTATACAGACTGACTGACCACCCAATATAAGCAAACTAAGTACAAGAAAATAATAAAATCCTAGGCCTTTTAAGAAAAAATCAGTCATTAATATCATTAAAGCCAACAGTCTTGGATCAAAGATCATAAGAATAAGACTTTCCTGTATTTATGACAGAATGTAGCTATATCACCAGATAACCCATAGACAGTAAACAAAATAATTTGCATGAACTCTTACACTCTGGGAATTTGTATCACTTCCTTCACATGATCCATCACTTGCACTCTCACCACTGAAAGTCAACATGTATATGCATGAGCTACAGTAGAGGAATCGAATAGAATATGGCCAATTTAATATTCTATTTCATGAAACATAATGAAATACTACTGCCAGTTCAACAACGCAATACAATGTCATTTAATAAAGAGCATTAGATACTTGATTCTTGAGAAGGACAAAGTAACAAAACAATTGCATAAGCAAGAACCTTAATGTTTATTACCTCTTACTATAGGCACCATTAGCCAAAGGTTCTTTTGCTTTACCCTGTTCATTTTTTTTGCCAGTAACCATATTAAAGCTACCTACACTTCCCTTAGACCTTTTGATTGGAAGTTTCTCCTTACCCTCTGGAGGTTTTCCATTAACATCCATGCCCCCAGATGTGTTTCCCTGCAAGAAATCAACATGAAATTTATTATAAAGCCAATATTATCAATAACCTTTCCCCTGAAATCAAAGAGATAGTATATATAATGGAAATAAATAGAAGCTTACAGAAACTTCAGGCATAGTATTGGCAGGAGGTACAGCGTACGGATTGTAAGGATAAGATCCCTACACGGTAAATAATTGTAGAGGTTCAAAACTCTTGTAAGCGTAACAAATAATTAGCTGAAGCATCAGGTTAATAAGTACCGGAGGAATTGAAGGGTGCGCATATACACCATGGGGATACATTGCCATGTAAGGATGTGGTGGTGTCCCATATGGAGGCATGATATGCTATGAAAAAGAAAGAAGAAAACAGTAAAAAGGGTCAACCTTTTGCAGAGAACAGCAAGAATACACCTTCAATAAACTTGCTGAAAATAAATGATACACTGTCATAAAATGGCATGTCCCAGAAAACCTTCTTATTCCAAAAACAATAAAAACAATTTAGCACCAACACTCCAAAAAAAGTCTTATGATCTTACAGAACTCAAAACCTGCATATAAGACCTGCACGGTGAATAAAAAACAACTATTTTGTAACACTTCAATTAAGCATCTTTGGATCACAGTTTTGGTTGCATTGTCCTTAACATAACGAATGTGGTCAAGCGAACATGGAACACAAGTGGTCAAGCGAACACGGAACACAAAAATACAGTATACATAACACAGATAATGATACAGTTAATGAGATTGGCCTGCACACCTGAACACTCCACATGTAAGGGTGAGCTTGTGGACTAGATGCCATATACCCATGAGGAGGCATAGGAGAATAAGCCTAATTATAAGAAAGACAAAGAAAATGCATCTTTCAATCGAATGTAACTCAATTGTTGTTAAATAAAAACAAACGAATTGGACTTTTTTACGACAAACCTGAAATCCCGGCCACTCGGGGTTAACAGCTCCAGTGCTTGTAGCTGAAGCCTGCTCCTGAACATGAAGCCGTAAACTGTTAGGGACATGAACAAGTGTATAAACTCCAATGCAAGCAAAACACTATACACAAATATGAAGAATAAAAACACTTCTTTAACGATTACCCACCACATTAAGATCAATCAAAGAAAAAGAAAAAACGAAATAAACCTGAGTGGAGGCCGGCAGTGGGGTTGGAGTCTTTGGATCCTTGATAGATTTATCCGTCTCACTACTACCCATGATTTCCCAACTAACAGCCCAAAATAAATTCAAATTACTAGCTAGAAACCTTCTCACGAGCTCATCCTACAAACACAGACAAATTTAAGCTAGATTACATTTCAATAATCAAATTACGCCGAGACAAAGAGTGGAAAAACGAACAAATCCAATTACCGCAAGTCTGAACTCTCTGAAAAGTGCAGTTCTTCACCACAGTCTTATCCTACAACAACAACACGCATGAATCGCTCAATTGGGGGGGGGGGAGGGGGGGGGGTGAGAAGAACACAGAAATTATGGCTTTCAAAACGTATATACAAAGAATGATTTGTTTTGGGGAATAGAAGTGTGTAGGAATGGGAATTGAATATCGGAAAAAAGAAATCGAAAGGAAAAGGTTGGAATTTGGGGATTGGGAAGGTGGAGCGAATTAGGGCTCGAAGTTTCAGTTTTTCTGTTTAGAAGGGTGCAGTTGGTAAAGGTGTTTACTGGTTGTTTTCGTATGAAAATTATATATCCTTTTAATGAAGTTCGTCAAAAAATTAAGATTAACTTTTTTCTTGTAAAAACCATTTATAAAAATATAATTTTTATTATCGAAAATAATTCTAATTTTATTGTAAGAATATATATTAACCCCCAACATAATATTTATTCTTAATAAAATAGTTTGTATATTTGTTGTTGAAAAGAATGATAATTTTTTAAGATTTATTTGTTAATATAATTATCCAATCGATTAATAATTAAAATTAAAGATAAAAAATAATATTTGTGTAACAAACTAAGCCTAAAATCACTTCAAGAGTTCTAAAAGGCTCAGCTTTAATATATAAGATAGATCAATCTTATACTCATCAATAATATATGACACGTCATATACTCATCAACAAGCTATGTCATCTCATCGTCATTTTTTTCATTAATAAAATTAAACATTTAAAGATAATTAATCAAATTATAATAATATTATATTATTTACTTATTTGAACACAAATCAATTAATATATATATATATATAGGCAAAAGATCAAATGAGAAATTAATCTTAATGTGGAAAATGAGAAAATAACATAGACCGTCGGATCTAGGGTAGATCTATGGACTTCCTTCTCCTTCCCAGGCGCGTGCATAGGATTCTACATATTGTTGTACAAGGATTCTACATATGATAATTTAAGGTATCTATTTCTCCAGGGAATTCCATCTATGTCACTCCTCTTTGTCCTGACGACATCAAACCTTTTGAGGGCCAGTTATTGCCATCTTTTACAGAAGTTGTTCAGTTCTATATCAAGTATACTACTTTTTCTGGATTCTCGGTTCGAAATGCTACAGATATAAAGGCTTCAGATGGCTCAGGGGTCACTGTTTTAAAGCATCTCTTGTGCAATAGAGCAAGATACAAACCTTTCTATAAGGGGATTGCAACCAAGCGTTGGAGGATTACATTTAAATGTGGTTGTCTTGCTAAAATCATTTTTTGTTATGTAGGACTCGATGGATATCGTGTATTACTTTGATAACTTATCACTTGTAAACAAGTTGCATCCCCCAACAACTACAGTTGATACTTGATAGTCATCACTTTAGATTATTACTTTGAAGCACATTTTTTATGTATTTGAAGCACATTTTCTAGCAAATATTGGGCACAATGAAGTTTTTTCATCATAGCTTTATGTTTAAATTGTTTAGCACATCCTTGTTAAATCAAAGCACAAATATACTAAGTCCAAACACTTTTGTTTCTAAAACAAAGCACAAAAAGAGCATATACTAGCACATCCCAATGACAGAGTAGCACGTTTCAGTAATATAATAACACTTTCAATTAAACCAGCCCTTTCAATTAGAGTAAATCAAAGCACATTCCAGTAATAGAATATAATAGCAAAAGTAGCAAATTCCATAGCAGCTTCAACATTTAATATAGTAGCACTTTCATTAGTAAAACAACGCACAAAAGGATCATATACTAGCACATTCCAATAATAAAGTAACACTTTCATTACTAAATAAAAGTTTTGTGTACTTTTTTTCTCAAGCCCCTTATACAATGTTATATCACATAGGCTTTTACTGTTATTGTTCTTGAGTTAGTAGTGCAACACATCATTCATAAACCGAATCACAAATATACAATGTTATAGCACAATGAAGTTTATTCTGACATTCTTCTTAAATCATTCACATCATTCATTTTGCTTACAAGTGTTAAATCATCACATCATTCATTTTGCCTTGGGCGGCAACGAGCTCAACCAAATGATACCACTGAGGTGTTTACGCCAAGCTTTTTCGGACGTGTGCCGCACACGCATGCCAGACGCCAGCGCCCAACAAACGTTGCTCACTCAACTAGCCAACCGCCAAGGTCGCACACCTTGCCTTGTGAGTTGTCTGTCTCAACTGTCCGCTTCACTTGCCTGTATCACCACCTTATTTGAGGTGGTTACCTTGTAGCAAGTTGATGAGGGCGTAACATGAGGTCCATATAGAGGTATTAAAAGATTAATCATATTGGTCATAATCGGAACCGATCCGACTGAACCGTCTTTTTATCGATTTAGATTCAAGCCTATCTTGAACCTCGATTTAGATTAAGCATATCTTAAACCTTGATCTGTCCGAATTCCATATAACACATGGTCTTATTTTGTAAATAGTTAGAATTAACAATATCAAACTGATATTTCCTTTCATTCCTTTCTCCGCATCTGAACCTCATCAGATCATCACAAGAAACTCTCGGTTGAATTTCGCCGCCACTTCCGCCGCCAAATCCCCTCTCCAAAACAAGCAAAAGGAGGAATCAAGGAGCAAGATCATGACCGGCTTAATCAATGCAAATCCAACAGTATACGAGAAGAAAGAGCGCAGAACTCGTCCTGCTGCGCGCGAAGTCGAGGATGAATACGCCGTTGATTCCATCGACGAGCTCGAAGTTTTTGATATCCTTTACCTCTCTCTCCATCTCCCTCTCTTCCTATTGCAATTTCTATGAACTCGTCTTATCATATAACCCTATTTCTCGTTCTTAATTGCAATTCAATTAGCCACTTATGTGCTCATGATTTCCTTGAATGCTTTCTCATTTGCGTACACATGTTTCTAAATTCAGTTTCATAACATAGTTACCTATTTGTTGGATTATTGTGGTCTTCTGGCTTGTGTGCTAATAATTTGTACACTATTTTATATTGTATTTACTTGGGATGGAGATTGAGCTGTTTTGGTTGTGATCGTAGTTGTATTACGACATGAAAAATGTTATGGTGATCGCAACTCCCGAAGATCCTTCATTTAGGTCTAGGCAATGTTATGGTGGTTCATTCAACACTTTCCCATGATTGTTTTTTGTTGACGTATTTGCTGGTGGAGCCTCGTTTGTTCGTGCTCGCTCTTCCTTCTTCCTCTGTTGTCAAGGCTTCCTTTTTCTTATTGTATTTCCCTTCCTTGTTTGTAGTTTGTGTTTGTCTGACGATTTATTCATCTATCTAGTTTTTCTTGACCTCTCAATCTATCAGTCTTGTTTTGTTATTAAAAAAAGAACCGATAATAATATATAACGTGAATTAAATTAAAATCTATCCGGGAGAATATTTTTCCTTCTTTAATTTTTTTTGAGGGGCAAATAATTAAATTTATTAAGAGTATAAGTCATCACGCATTTAAAAGAGCATTTTCTTCTTTAATTAGAGACATAGTCTGGATCAATTTTACTGACAATGATACTTTGTGTAACTATGTAGTAATGCTTCTGAGCTCTCACGTATTCATGGATGTATGTTTATGGAAATTAACTCAATTGTTCATTGTGTTGGGAATTCAATTTCAATGTTTACATATTCAAGACTTTAAAGACCAATATTAATGACATGTTCATAGTTGATGGTTCTTGCATTTATAAAAGCTCGTGAGAGTTTAGAGTTTGATGACACGAGATATAAGAGCGTGTTGGTAACTAAAATTTCATACTTTACTACTTCTTAACTCAACACATGAAAACCAACCACAAATAAAAAATACTTACGCACAACACTTGTTATAGAAAAAAGGTATTTATAGGGTGTACGGGGTGGTTGTGATTCATGGCAAGCGTGGGCGTGTGTCACATTTTGTTTGGTCGTGCAGAGTGGGACAATGCTTTGGTGTTACTTCGTCATTGGTCCATCATGCCTCCGAGTGTTAGAACTTGAACTATCATCAACACATTGCATGATTTGTTGACTATCTGCTTAAATGTGGACGCACTGCCTACACATCCGTTTTCCTCTAGATAGTCGCATGGTAAAGATAATCAACGCAGTGAATACAAATGTCCATCAATAGCAAAAAGCGATGAATAAATAAGAAAAACCTACCCCAATGTTTATGATCCTCTGATTTCCTAGAAACCCAAATATAAAACATTCAGTTCCAAAATCGTGTCATCTTTGTCAAGGTGTAACGAGCTAACGACCCTAACTCGCCTAAGTATCGCCAGCCTCGGAACCGGACTTGACGCGAACACGAATCAAACCCAAGCAGCGTTCTTCAAGAGACTTTAAAGAAAGAGGATGAAGAAGCTAGTGGTGTAAGTTTGTCCTACTATTAATATTAAGCTTTTGTACAACAATGAATCTCGTTGAAAACTAATTATAATGATCTAGACTAAGGCTATTTATACTAGCTAAGTTACTTATTATCAAAACACATGTTTTACTTTGAGCCGTCTTTTTTCTCATTGACTCTTATTGGAAACAACCTTATCCTTATCTCATTGGACAACAACGAGCTCCAATCAGATGATGTCACTGGGGTGTTTACCCAAATCACTTCGGGCGTGTGTAGAGCGCGTGCGTGTAGAGCGCGTGCGTCAGACGCCAGACGCAAACACGTTGCTCGCTCACCTTGTCAGCCAAGCGTCTCACCATGTTGGCAAAGGCGCCCACCTTACCTTTGTGTGTTGCCTGCTTCACTTGTTGTATCACCAACTTACTTGAACAAGCCTTCAAAATTTGGCCAAGTGTTGGAGAACTTACAACAAGTTGATGGAGGCGTAAGTATGATTGAGAGAAATCCGGTCCGGAAATTTCTGGGAATTTTTGGACCGGTCCGGTCCCCGATCCATAAGTTTACCAAATTCCGGTTTACCGGTCGGATTGAAATATCCTGGTCCGGTCTGGTCTCCGGTCAATGTGTTTTAAAAATTCCGATCTATCAATCTGGACCGACCCGAGAAATTCCGGACCGGTCCGATCCGATCCGGACGGTTGTGCAACCCTATGGTCTTATTTTGTAAATAGTTAAAACTAACAGTATCGAACTGATATTTCCCTTCATTCCTTTCTCCGCATCTGAACCTCATCAGATCATCACAAGAACCTCTCGGTTGAATTTCGCCGCACTTCCGCCGCCAAATCCCCTCTCCAAAACAAGCAAAAGGAGGAATCAAGGAGCAAGATCATGACTGGCTTAATCAACGCCAATCCAACAGTATACGAGAAGAAAGAGCGCAGAACTCGTCCTGCTGCGCGCGAACTCGAGGATGAATACGCCGTTGATTCCATCGACGAGCTCGAAGTTTTTGATATCCTTTACTTCTCTCTCCATCTCCCTCTCTTTCTATTGCAATTTCTGTGAACTTGTCTTATCATATAACCCTAATTCTCGTTCTTGCAATTCAAGATTAGCCACTTATGTGCTCGTGATTTCCTTGAATGCTTTCTTATTTGCGTACACGTGTTTCTAAATTCAGTTTCACAACATAGTTACGTATTTGTTGGATTATTGTGGTCTTCTGGCTTGTGTGCTAATAATTTTAGTACCATTGAATGGTTTTTAGATTGTATTATCTATGATTATGACTTAGGGGCCGTTTGTTATTGATATCTAGGTATCACTCGCACTCATATCTGCTTTTGGTATAATCAGTATATGAAACCACTTATACAGTTATACCCATACGGCCATACCTATATATCATATCCATATCCGATATCTCATACTCATATTTTGATACCCATAGTCATGTCATGTGAACACAATTGAAACCGTTTGTAGATGTTTCCTTAACGATTTGCTACAACATGTTAGAGACATAAAGGATCCAGAGCATCCTTATTCTTTGGAAGAGCTAAAGGTAATTAGTGAGGATGCCATTGAAGTAGATAACAGTCGTAATCATATCAGGTCAGATGAGCTACTTGATATTTGTTGTTGTGATATATGTTTTCTCTTTTCAGTTGATAATTTTTATGTGTTTACATTTATATTCAGGGTGACGTTTACACCCACGGTTGAGCATTGCAGTATGGCAACTGTTATTGGCCTCTGTTTGAGGGTGAAACTGCTGCGGAGTTTGCCATCTCGTTACAAGGTTTGTTCATTTTTCTATGGTGCTAAGTAGTTTGAAATGTCAGTAACCTACATTTTCTTGTTCACATGCATTTTTTTGCTTTTCTTTTCATGGAAAGAGTTTCAAGATGTTGCTCTTGAGCTCTATCGGTGTCATAATGCGTAAACTGCCTTGAAAACATGTCTACTTATTACTTATGATGTTCTTTCTTATCTGCCCTTCTAAATTATATTCATCTTGGATTTTTGCACTCGAGGTTCAGCCGTCCAGGATTTGTTCATGTGTAGCTCTAAGTACCCATATTTGGACTTGGCAGAACAATTTCCAATATCTGGGTCTGATTTGATATTAATAGAAAGAATGACATAAAATCGATTCTCTCACTAGCCATATTAAAGTTTTGAAATGCATATAAAGCTAGTAAAGAATTTAAACATGTTCAGGTTCAGGTTGTGATCTGTAATATTGAGGAAAAGTCTTGTACTAAACCTCTCCTTGTCATACCGAGGAGTTAATGACTTCTATTAAGAGGACAGATGATCCATATAGCTTTGCTACAGCTTTACCACTTAATGGCAGTATGGAGTTTTTTCTATGAAACAAAGTAGCTTCTGGGACTTATGAGTTATGCTTCATAGATTTGCAGAACATGTCTGTCACTCTGCCATCCTTATGAGATACAGCATAACCTTGTCTAGTTATAGGAGTTCTTCCCTTTTGATAGAAAAAACATAGTTTATTTCCAGAAAATGTATTGGAGATTTGTGTGACTTCATGGAAAGACTTTTGTGATGCTGCTATGCAAGCTGAACATATTGAACATTTTTATGGCAGCAGAAACTGGTGATTTTTGTTCTTGATGTGATATTTTCAGATGTTAAAATGAAGTTCCACTAGGAATTTCAGATTTGCAGATATTATTGGGTTATTTGGTTTTTGTGTGTTTTCAATTTTTATACTTTGTAATCCTTAAAAAAATCTTTTTCTATTGTGTAGGTGGACATTAGGGTGGCCCCAGGGACTCATGCGACTGAGGCAGCAGGTTGTCTCTTATTCCACATCTCTTCTGAAATTATGTATATTTTTTCCATAAAGGTCTTGATTACCTAATAATATAGGTTGACTTGGATTTATAGTAATTGTTTTACAAGAATCACAACTCTCTGTCTTCAATGGTGAAGATATTAATGCGCATTAGCAGTGATGACATTTCAGTTTTCTAATCAGATTGTGTTGAGGAGCTAGAAATTTCATGTGAAATTTGTGAATGCTCATGGCTGTGATGTTCTTGCTTGCTTATAATGGTTTTCACCATTTTATTGTGCAGTAAATAAACAGTTGAACGATAAAGAACGCGTGGCTGCTGCACTGGAAAACCCGAACCTTGTTGATATGGTTGATGAGTGTCTGGCTCCATCATACTCCTGAAGTTTTGCTGTACAACATCATCTTTCCTCTGAAGACCCGGATTTTTTATACTGAGGACACGGGATTGTTTCTACTGAAGACAAGCTGTTCCCTTGTTATACACAATAAACTTATTTTTGTATCTGAAATCTTCTGTTTTTCAGAAGATAGTTTTGCTTAGGAATGTTGTAGCTGTTTTTGTTGATGTGTTAGTGTTTAGTGCTTGTATATCTTTCAACTAGTGGGACATTATCGGTGTTTATTACTGACTTTGTAGGACAAGAAGATATGGTGAATTGTGCTGTGGTTTATTTTGCAAAAACGTCCGTTGAATAACGATAGATATGCACATGGTAAACAATCCGAAATCTTACAAAATAATGATAATTTCTGTTGGTTTTGGTTATTTTGTTTTTGAAACAATGGAAATTGTCCAGTTTTGAAACTATATATGAAGACAGTGGTAGTTATGATAATAAACCATGAAATTAAGGGTGGTTTCTGAATATTTCCCAATATATAAACCTTTGTCAGTCTGAAATTTCCCTCTTTCATCGCTTCCTTTCAATTTCCGGTAGAGAGAGGGTGCAGCCGCTGATTACTGTGCCGGAATCTTTCGACGCCGACCTTTGATAAGGTGATCCTATTTCCGCCATCTTCTAAGTCCTTTCTTTCTCCTCCTTGATGCCAGTCATTAAATCTCTCTGTGTATTTGGATTACTGCTGTAATTTTTGCTTTAGGGTTCTACGGGCTATCTCATATTCACGTTTCTGAGCTGTTATGTTTTAGTGAAAGTACAATTTTTGCTTGTCGATTTGCTTTCTTTGTCGGGTTTCAGAGCTTCTGGTCTAAATTAGGGTTCATAAGTTGAAAATTGCGAGAGTACTGTCAATATTATGGTGGGATTGTGGGAGTATATCTTAAATCACAGCGTATTTCTGTCTGATAAACCTAAGATGGTGAGATGGCGAAGAAGTACAGTTTAGAAGTAGCTGTGAGAGGGCTTTTTGAGCTCTTTTGGTATGTTATACTGACCATACCATTGTAATTTGTAACTATTGTTTGCATGGAGAACAACTTCAGTTCAATCTTAATTTATGTGAATCAGGTTGCTGACCCATTGTCACTCCTAGTAAGACCTGCAAGAGTGTCTCTTTTGTTTAGGACTCTGTAAAACTAAATCTATTGTCCTAACGAACATTACTATTGTTGTTGTGGCAACAGGAGAGAAGATTTACTCATCAAGATGATTATCCCAGTGCGCTGCTTCACCTGTGGCAAGGTAAAATGATAGGAACTTCTGTTAATTGTTCTAAGTTCATGAGCAATGGTTTGTCATTTCATTGCGCTTTTAATTTTTCCTTGGTTGTATTGTAGCTATTAGTTTGAATGTCTTCATCATGTTCATGTGGCTGAGTCATATGAGCTGTGATATTCGTTTTCCCCGTCAATTTTTTATGAGAGAATTAATAAAAATGTTTTATTTGTATTGTAGGTGATTGGTAACAAGTGGGACACTTACCTGGATCTTCTTCAATCTGATTACACTGAAGGGTCAGAATCCTTTTTTCTCATGTTCAAATTTACTTACCTGTTTATTGCTTTTGCTGCTTTATTTTGTTTTTATCGGTATTCAATTGAACAATTGTCATCTGGTACGTAAAAGCTCTTCTGATTTCAGATCCACATATTCTCACTGTTTAATAAAGTAGAAGATGGATTTAGTAACAGACTAATTTCTTGTTCTTTGTATATAGCTATCCTTCTGATAATAGGCATAACATTGACTAGCATATGAAATGTTATATCTGGTGGAACATATTTGTTTTTATGTTACCCACACTAGGCATATATTCTTGTTTGCAGTAAAATCTATATGTGAATGGCATTGCTTGTACATTGTTAGAAGTGAAATAAATTTATTATGTATAAGTTTTTTTTTCCAGAATGATGTTCACCCTTTTGTCTCTTGTAGTCTCCCGCTGTCTTTTCATTGACATTCAACTCAACTCAACTCTAGAACTAGAGTTGTACTGTAATCGTGTAAGCCGATTTTTTGTTGGGCTATCTGTCCTTTTTGGTTAGAAGACGGCCTGAACCTTCGTGACTTGTCATATACTCATAAGTCATATAAGACGTTACTATGAACTGGAAAACAAGCCTAGTCATTTGCTGATATGTAATGTCTCATTTTGCAGAGATGCACTTGATGCTCTGGGGCTTGTCCGTTATTGCTGTAGACGGATGCTAATGACACATGTTGATCTCATTGAGAAGCTCCTTAACTACAATAGTATGTCTCTCTCTCCTTTCCCATCTTACCCTAAGTTAAGGTGCTCGGCTCATTGATTGAATCCTTGTAAAACCTTAAAGAGTTGTAGTGGCTGTAAGATAAAATACACAACCATTGTGACTAACTTGATAGTATCATAATTCATAAGATAAAGTATTCCTCCCCCGTAGATTTCTTTTATCTTATCCATAAGATGGAAATAGTTCTGTGGTGTAGATTTGGATTAGCGAGCTAATGGCTTATATTTCTTACTGCACAGCCCTCGACAAATCCGACACAAGCTGAAGAGTGAAGATGCTCATGGAACCAGAAATCGTGTTAGCCATTTAGGTGTATTGATCATATGAAGACATGCTCTCATGATTATGGTTGTCTACTTTCTTTATCTGTTTTGTTTCATGATATTTAAGTGTCTTTTTGGCTTTCTGTCTTATCAGTCATCTAGTATGCTATTTTGATAGTCTTTTGTGTTAACAACACCTTATCAAAGTGACATTTCAAATGTTTTGATGAACTTCTGTTAGGAATTTAGGATCCATGCTAGAGACATTTCTTTTAAAAAAAGGAAAGCATTTTAGGATCAAAGCTGGCTTAAGTTAATTATGTTCGTTAAATAACCAAAATGAGAAGTGAAAAACATATGCTGTGTAATGCACGCGTCCAAGTAGAGAGTGGGCATAACATTATTTCACTTTGCCTTTGGATTCCTGCACTTGTGACGTACGTCCCCATCTCATTGGATTTTGAACTGCATCACGACCTTGGACTTTTGCAATCAATTCTAAACAAGAAGATTAAGTTTTTGTACTATAATCTAAATTTGGTGAATTTGAATAATATAGGAAAGAAGTTTCACCTTGGGGGGAAAAAACGTCGATACTCTCATTTGATGTCACTTGTACAAACTAGATAGGCACTCAATACGAAGACATTAGAATGACATTCAATATGAAGACATTGGAATGACATTCGTGTTTGACCAAAACCGGAAAGACAATAGATGGCATTCAATATTGCACAAAATTTAATTCTGAAATTTGGTTTTCATCTCAATACTTCTACCATCAAAAGTTACTTGGTCATACCTTTATTGATGATCTTAGGTCCGCATATTTGATACTATTTAACTAGCATTTTTAGCCCGTGCGTAGCATGGGTCTATAAGCATTGCTAATTTGTAGGAAAAGATCATCAGCGTTACAGGTATTTTTTTCCATTTATTTTGTAAAATTTATTTTCTATGCAACTATTTCACGTGTTGTATGATATAAAAGGTTAAAAGCCCTTGATTGATCGTCTTCTTGATTGCTCTTTGTTGGATTTGTTGTCTTGATACTGTTTCTCTAAAAAGATAATTTAGATATGTGATTCATGCTTATATTACATAAGTTGATATTATATAGACATTATTTGTAATTTTATCAACTTTTGGAGTAATCTTCTGGGAAAAAATTTGTTTACCTGGAGAAGATGATCTCATCCACCTACTCATTGAAGAAACAATGTTTAATTCATTAGTATATTTATACCCAACAAAACTTTTAACATAATCACTCGCTCACATGACTCAAGAGCAACATAGGAAAAAGAGAATTTAAGATTTATGATCAAATTAATCCATTTTGAAATTCAAAACTAAAAAATAGAGTACGAAATTTGAAAAGAAAAGGATTGTGTGTTTTTTGTTTTAGTCCAAAGTAATGGGTCGTCTTTTGTTGGACAACTCCAAGAAAACGTATAAGACTCATTAAAAGTTGGGTCATATTAGACATATGTGTTTAATAAATCATTGAAATAATAAGAGAGAATATAAGTTCATTTATGCCATGGCCAATCAAAACACTTCAACATTGACCGTAAAATGTTTATTTGTAAAAATCGCAACTTATATATTATTGTAGATTAGATTAAAAATAAAAATAATCATCTTTTAAAAATCTAAGTTTTAATTCTATAATTCAATTTTTTTTATGGAGTTTGATCCATTTATAATGCATAAAACCCACCAATTAAAAAATATTAGCATTAAATTGAGAAGGATTATGAACCAATAAAAATGTGAATGTACTTAATGCGGTCTTTAATTTTCTCTTTCCACGATTTTTATATTATACTAGCGTTTTGGGGCCCGCGCTACGCGCGGGTCTATATTATTTTATATAAGCATTGTTAATTTGTAGGAAAAGGTCGTCAACGCTACGGAGATTTTATTTCATTTATTGTGTAAAATTTATTTTTTATGCAAATATTCTAAATGTTATATAATGTAAAAGGTTATAATCCCTTGATTGATCGTCTTCTTAATTGCTCTTTGTTGGATTTATCGTCCTGTTAGTGTTTATCTAGAAATGTAATTTGAATATCTGATTCATGATGATATTACATAGGTTGATATATAGACATCATTTGTTTAGTTGAAGATGATGATCTCATTCACCTACTCATTGAAAAAACAATGTTTAATTAATTAGTATATTTATACTCAACAAAACCATTAACATAAATAACACGCTCACATAACTCAAAGAGAAAGATAGGAAAAAAAACGAATTTGAGATTTATCATCAAATTAATCCATTTTGAAATTCTAAACTAAAATATTGTACGAAATTTGAGAATAATAGGATTTTGTGTCTTTTGTTTTAGTCCAAAATAATGGCCAATCTTTTTGTTGGGAAACTCCAAAAAAACGTATAAGACTCGTAAAAATGGATCGGATTAGACATATGTGCTTAACAAAACGTTGAAATAATAAGAGAGAATAAAAGTTCATTTATGTCATGGCCAATCAAAACACTTCAACAATGACTGTGAAACATTTATTTTTTAAAATCACAATTTATATATTAGATTAGATTGAAAATAAAAATAATCATCTTTTAAAATCAAAGTCTTAATTCTATAAATATTCACACATTCAATTTTTTATGAAGTTTGATCCATTTTAATGTATAAAACCCACCAATTAGAAAATATAAGTATTAATTATTAACCAATAAGAATGCAAATGTATTTAATGCGGTCTTTAATTTTCTCTCTCCGCGAGTTTTATATTAGATTAGATTAGATAGATTAGAAGATCATAATGCATAAAACCCACCAATTAAAAAATATTAGCATTAAATTGAGAAGGATTATGAACCAATAATAATGTGAATGTACTTAATGCGGTCTTTAATTTTCTCTCTCCGCGATTTTTATATTATATATTAGAATATTAGATAGATAGATAGATAGATTAGATAGATTAGGTTCATGGTGAAATTTTTTGTTTGAATATGACTTGTGTGTTTCGGGTTTCAGTTAATAAGCTTTTGGAATTTTTTTTGCCAATGTGGTGGTTAACAAAAAGACGAAATATGTACTCACGTGTGAGAAGAATGGTTATAGTTTTATCGTGTGAGGAGAATGATTATAGTTTTATCATATTTGTTTTCTCTACGTTTGAAGAGTTATAAAGAGGAGCTTATGACACTATATCAATTATTGTTAGTGATGAACAAACACATTACGTTGAAACTCTCATTTGATGTCACTTATACAAATTAGAAAGGGCAGATCCTATTTGCACTGGGATCCTATTTGCACTGAGATGAGACGGAAAATCAGGTCGAATGACCGTTCTGATTTTCCGGCGAGTCTGAGTTTCGCTCCAAACGACCCGGCGGATTTACAATCCGCCAGCTTTATCCGCTCGCTTTTCAAAGCTTAAAAGCGGGCGGATTTAAGATTCTCCAACTTTTTCAAAGTGAAAAAACGGATGGATTTAGGATTTATCAGCTTTTCAGCCTAATTTTTTACAAAATTTTCATGTATTCTGACGGATTATAAATCCGCTCATTCCGTACCGCGCGAAGTCAAACTCCGCGCGACCCCTAGCTCCGCGCCGATTTAAGCCTGCAACAAAAAACAGTGCAATGTTGGACATCATAATGACATTAATATTTGACCAACAAAGAGAAGAAAAAGAAAGACGTTTGAGTTTATTTTGGAAAACCACAAGTTATTAATGTTTATAAATTTGTTGTCAAACAAACCGCTAGTTTAAAACAACAAAAAACGTTAAAACATTCCACTGATCAAATTGCTGCAAAATTATGCCTCTAACGGTAAAGATATGCATTCATGACGACAGTAAAAGAGTAACACGCGTGAGAACGCGTGGGCCAACTTCATTGAGTGACGCATCAAAACTTTGACCTGCCAACCCACAAAACAAAATCATACCGGAGTACATGAAAATATAGGCGCGTGAATGCGCGTGAATGCGCGTGCGCGAGTGCAGTGTTTGTTTTTCAACTGCCACCAATCTCAAAACTCAACTCATCTCTCCATATCATCATCAACTCCATTGAGCTGTCGTCGTCTTGTTTTTGTTCTTCTTCCTCTTCGCCTGGAATTTTCCCATCCCTGCTTCGATTTCAGCATTTCTGTACCTTCTTCCTTCAACCCTTCTCTTTTCTTGCCAAATAATTGATAAAAGGTTTTGCCTTCAACAATCTTTTTGAGCCCTAAAATATAAAGATTGAGCCTTTGTTGTTATAAAAGAAACTTTTGGGATTTTTCAGATTCGCTCAGTACATGTCTTTTTCACAGTTTTATTACTCTATTTTACCGCTTGCTCACTCTTTCTAGAAAGTTGGAAAAACGTTAGGCCCAAAAGGAGATTTTTATGTGATTCTCTTTGTTTTCCTTCAAAGTTCAAACCCCTTTTTATGCTGGTTTTGGGTCTTCTCAGCTGTTGATTTTTTTGCTGTTAAGTGAGTTTTGCTGATCTCATCAAGAATCTGGGAAGAAATCTCACTGGAAAATTTGTTGGGTTTGTAAATTAGATTCTCAGAATGAATATAAATTAGGTAATTTTGTGGCTGGAGAGTAAACTTGTTCGGCTTCTTCTTCCTTGTTCTATTATTTTTCTCTTATATTGGGTTGAATTGTTCAGTAGCTTGACGGGTCAACTTTGACTTTTGCTCTTCTCAACCTTGGTGAGCTTCAGCTGGTGGTTGGCTATGGCGGTTTATGTCAAAATATGAGGGCTCCCATTTACACAAAGGAATGGGGTCATTGAAAACCATTGCAGATTCCTGATCTGTGTCTGATTTGTTTCAGGTTCTGGTAGGCCATTTATTGCTTCATCCATTTTTCTTTAATGCATACAGTCTTTGTTGGTTAGTGAACACAATAATTCGGAAGTGGTAGCTGTTCTAGGTTAGATATTTTCACATATTGGTCTTACTTTGAGCCAATTTAGCTCAGAATAAGCTAGCTAAAGCCTAAGGAATAAGGATTGGTCAATAACTCTGCAGCTTCCCTGATTTTTCTAGGGTTGGAGATAAGGTAGATTTTAGGGGAGATGGAGAAAAAAGGTGGGAAAAAGGGAGAAGATTGGAGAGAAATGGCTAAGAAGATGCTTCCACCTGGGTCTTCTTTCCCTGATCGGATAGATAATCCCGATTACTCGATAGCTATTGAATACAAGGGTCCATTGATTGCTCAAGATGTGCCTAGGGTTCAGCCTTTGGATAAAGCTCCATGCTCTATTCCTACTGCATCAATTGCTGAACCACTAACTGATTCACAGAGGCATTTTGTGAATTCGGGGCCTCCGGTAGTTGAACCGATTCCATTGCCTGTGTCTCGTATTGCTGGGGTTACAAATTCTCCTCCTCAAAGCCCTAGAATGTCTGTGAGCTCGGAATCAGAAGTATCCGTCCTGCGAAACCAAGAATCTTCATCGGGTTCGCCTTCCGCTTCTCCAAGCTCTCCTCACAATGTTCGGATTAGTAGAGCTAATCGTCAGGCTAATGAGGCGAGGAGAACCCCAGTTGTTACCTTTACTGATGTTGAAAGATCAGAAAGAAAAGATCTTAGTAGGGAGATTCAGGTATATCCTGAATACGTGGGTGTATCCAAGGAAAAGAAGAAAAACAAGAAGAAAATAAAGGTTTGTTGTAGATGTGGAAAGGGGAAGTGGGAGGCAAAAGAATCTTGTTTGGTATGTGGTTATAAGTACTGCAGTAATTGTGTACTTAGAGCAATGGGTTCAATGCCTGAAGGAAGAAAGTGTGTTACTTGCATCGGTAAGCCTATTGACGAATCAAATCGGCCCAAGCTTGGAAAAAATTCGAGGGTGCTGTCACGTCTGCTCTCTCCTTTGGAAGTAAAACATATAATGAAGGCTGAGAGGGAATGTTCTGCCAATCAACTAAGGCCCGAGCAGTTGATTGTCAATGGATATCCTCTTAAACCTGAAGAAATGGCTGAATTACTCGGTTGCCCTTTACCGCCGAGGAAACTGAAGCCTGGTAAATATTGGTATGACAAAGAGTCTGGTCTTTGGGGAAAAGTGAGTTGACACTATTTTATTAGTATTGTATTCAAGTAAATGTTCCGTTTTTTATACCATTTTCAGGTTTGGTAATAACTTGCATAAATGTAATTTGTTGCAGGATGGAGGAAAACCTGATCAAATTATTAGTTCAAATTTGAATTTTACGGGGAAACTAAGTCCTCAAGCTAGTCAAGGAAATACTGGAGTTTACATAAATGGGCGAGAAATTACACGGCTTGAGTTGAGAATATTGAAGGTAAACTCAGAGTTCTTGGACTGTAACGGTATTATAAAAGTCCTACACAATGCTTTATCTTATAAACGCGTTATTTATAACAGTAAATTTTATGCAGTTAGCAAATGTGCAATGTCCTCGTGAAACACATTTTTGGGTTTATGATGATGGCCGTTATGAGGAAGAAGGCCAGAATAATATTCGGGGAAACATTTGGGAAAAGGTATGTGTGCTGCACTGACAAATATTTTAGCCTTTTATCATTACTATAAATTCTTTTAAAATGGCACTTAAGTTATCACTTAAAAACATAGGCGTCAACACGGTTTGTTTGCGCTCTATTTTCTTTACCTGTTCCCCATGGCCTGCCTCATGGCACAAGAGATGAGCCCAGTGATTATTCAGTACTTCCGAGTTATCTAGAGAAGAGACGAGTCCAGAAACTGCTTCTTCTTGGACTTGATGGTTCTGGAACCAGCACCATTTTCAAGCAGGTAATAACAAACACTCTGATGTATTTGCTTCTTTATCCAAAAAATCAATAGAGAGTACCTTGTATTTCATAATGGGAAGAAAAAAACACAAGTACCAGATTTTATTCTGAGAGTCTGAGTATGATTTTTTTTTTGTTTATACATGAGTATAATTTTGTTGACAGAACTGATATACTTGTTTGATATATGCTGAGCTGAAAATTTAATGGTAGTAGTTCTGTATTTGTTACAGTTTCTGATATTTTTTCTTTCTATGAACTCAGGCTAAATTTTTGTACGGAAACAAGTTTACTTCAGAAGAACTCATGGATATTAAATTAATGATCCAAAGCAATATGTACAAGTATCTTAGTGTACTATTAGATGGAAGGGAGCGCTTTGAGGAGGAAACCTTGGCTAGATTGAAGAGTTCCCATGACGAAAGTCACATAGCAGGTATCACTCCTCGTTGATGTATTACTCTCTCTTGTTTTCACTGTGATGTTATCAATACGTAGTAGTAATGCAGTCCCTTTTTTCCTTGAGAACAAGAAGAAAATAAGATACTGAAATTATTTTGAAACCAATGAAGATTAGCTTACCCGCATGGGAAAACTTACATGTAATATGTGATTAAGCTCATTTCCTTGCACGGAAGAAAAATCATATTTTTCGTGATATGTTGTTCTACATTCTTCTGAGTGACTATATTATATATTCTACTCTTACTTTTACAGGAGATGAGGCCGAGGCCGAGTCTGAGAGTGCAGCCCAGTGTATTTATTCAATTAATCCAAGGTTAAAGCATTTTTCTGACTGGTTACTGGACATTATTGCAACTGGAGATTTAGATGCTTTCTTTCCTGCTGCAACACGTGAATACGCTCCTTTAGTTGAGGAAGTATGGAGGGATCCTTCCATACAGGCGACTTTTAAGAGAAAAGACGAGCTTCATTTCCTTCCTGATGTCACTGAGTACTTCTTAAGCAGGGTATGCTGAAACACTTTCTCTCTTTTCTAAATGAGAAATGGCAATGGGCTATGAAATATGTTAGTATCTGAATATTATCAATTTTTTGTAAAATGTAAACATGAAATACTTGTTTTGCATTCATATTTGTTGGGAAGTTAAGTCAATAGAGATACTGGAGAGTGAAAGGAAAGAGTAGAACTAATTTGTAAGGTGCTTAGCTATGTATGTTGACATGTGAGACACTGCAACTTTTTTTCAGGCAGTGGAGGTATCTAGTAATGAATACGAACCATCAGACCAAGACATTTTATTTGCAGAAGGCGTCACTCAGGGAAACGGTCTGGCTTTCCTCGAATTCTCTCTTGATGATCACAGCCCCATGTCAGAAACCTATACCGAAAATCTGGAAACTCAACCTCCACCACTCATCAGGTACAAAGAATTGATCAAAGATCATACTTACCTCCTGGCTAATTTGTAGATTTTATAATAAAATGCATTTCTTGGTGATAGATCCTTAGGATTTTTGGGTTTACTGCCTTTGTTATTTCGTAGTTGCTTAAAGAGAATATAAACTTCTAAATGCCTCTTTTTGCATCATCAAAAAGTTCCGGTATTATTAGCACGCCATTAACTTGTGAGTTTGATCCTATCAACTACTTAGGTACCAATTGATCAGGGTTAATGCCCTCGGCATGAGCGAAGGATGCAAGTGGGTCGAAATGTTCGAAGACGTACGAGCTGTGATCTTCTGCATCTCCCTTAGCGACTACGACCAAATATCCCTCAACCCGAGCGCCTCGGTATCCCTGGTTCAGGAGGGACACACAACAACCTTGACCCACAACAAGTTGATCCAAAGCAAGGAGCTATTCGAGGCCATGACACGTCACCCTTGCTTCGCAGAAACGCCCTTCGTGCTCGTACTAAACAAATACGACGTCTTTGAGGAGAAGCTCTGTCACGTTCCCTTGACCGTTTGTGAATGGTTCAGCGACTTTAACCCGGTTAGGACGTCGAGCAATAGTCAAACGTTGGCGAACCAGGCCTACTTTTATGTGGCCATGAAGTTTAAGGATGTTTACGCGTCGATTACCGGGAGGAAGCTGTTTGTGTGGCAAGGAAAGGCGAGGGATAGTGGGAATGTTCGCGAGTCGTTTAAGTATGTGAGGGAGGTTCTTAGGTGGGAGGAGGAGAAAGAAGATAATTATTATGGACCAGAGGATTCGTTTTACAGTACGGATATGAGTTCTTCCCCCTATGTTGTTCAGCAAGAGGAAGAAGTAGAGGAGAGTTAGGTGTTGCAGAAAGATTGGATTTGTGTATGCAATTGTAATGTAGATGTGGTTGGTTTTGAAAATAAATGTTGTATTTGTTTGTTGTATTTGTTGATTTGTTGTGTAACTTTTGATTGTAGAAGTAAGAATTCTATTTCCTGAAAGAAAAGATCATTAATTGCAGAGATGTCAATTGGGTCGGTCAAGTCGGTTTCGCGTCAATTCATGTAGTCGATTTCGGGTCAATGCACGTAAATGGTTAGTTCGAGTTTGTCACTGGCTCACCGCGGATTAGCAGGTGATTCAAGTTCAATGAGTTGAGAGCGGGTGATTTAGGTTCAGTCATTTCGGATTCAGGTTGAAAGCGTGTATCGGATCAATTTATATAGCGGTCAAGCTGAGTTGGGTCAATGCAGATTAGCGTGCGAGTTGGGTCATTGCAAATTAGCGGGTGATTTGCATTAACTAGTTGATGGAGATAAATAAATTCTTATTTATTTTGTTTAGTACAATGATATTATTGAATTTTTTAAGTTTAATATAACTGAGCCTTAACTAAAAACAATTTTGTCCTATATTAATTAGTTTAAGTGCCTGTTCGGCTCATAGGATTTGTGTAAATAGATGTAGCTTATAAGCTAGCTTATGGTTATAATAAGCTACAACATCAACATTATAGGAAATTTAAGCTAGCTTAAATTACACTTTGCCAAAGAGGCTCTAAAACGAACTATATTTTTTGTTAGTCTGGTCAGGGTTGAATTAATCAGAGTTCAGGAAAGGAAGATTAATTCAATCGTAAAACACAGTTTCTAATTGGGTGTAAATTTCTCAATAAAACATCCATACAATGAGATTAAATCCGTCGTGGATTGACAAAATCTATTGCTCTTAGTTATGGGGACGAACTGTTAAGGAAGGATTAAAGAAAGAAGTTTAGGAGACGATCAAATCAGGCGTTTCAGCTTCGACAGACAACAGTGCTGTGTGTACTTTGTCGGCCCAGTTATCGAGGCGATCACGCAGGGATTTGATTTGTTGGATTCCGAGAACTCGAGGCTGGACCCACGACACATGAACTGTTCCTTCTACTTGATCGATTATCCCCTCTATCAGATGAACCTGCATTTACAACTTCGAGCTTACATTGGTTGCAGATACAAGATATGTAAAAAACACTCAGCTGGAAAAATGCTAGACGAACACAAAATAGACCGGCTCGACATGGGCTAGTCTTTATAAAGAGTTTTTTTTGTTTATAAGTAATTGAAAAATATAGTTGTGTAGAAAAGTATGTTTGGTAAAATGTAGAGTTTTTAAGGGTATGTGTATTTTTTACTTGAAATTTTAAGTAGTAAAAAAGATACAATGATAGATCTACAGTGCCAAACAAGGCCTAAGCCCACTGGCCGACTCTAATGACAGACCTAGTTCAAACCTTGTAAAAATCCTAAGATTCATCCAGGATTCTCAGAAAACTGCTTGTTTAACAGATTATTTAGGCAAGTCAGAAGGGGTGATCATGAACCCAAAATTAAAGAAACACTTGAAGTTGATACAAACAATATAAAGTAGAGAATCTTACAGATAGACTTTTCATGAGAAGGTACTCAACATCCTCAACTGAAAGCCTGGTGCGCTCAGCAATGACTTTCAAGGGAATTGTTCGATTCTCTGAGGGGCGACTGCAAAAACAGAAAGGATAGTCTTTTAGAACACTGGGCATATGTGATTGATGTGAATGGATTCTACTTCGTAAGGAAGTAAAAAGCTTTGAGATACCTGAATATGATTTCCATCAAGCAAAGGATATTTATCTTCTCGAGAAGTTTCTTTTCATTTGCCACAAGTGCTGGTTGGGCATTTAGAGCATCTTTATGAACATGACAGAGTTCTTGGTATCGAACTAAATCACCAGAGTTAAATGCCTGCATTATATAGTATAGCCACTCTACCTTGGTGCCAAGAAGACTCTTAACCTGCCAAGGAATATTGGTATCAGTACCAGATAAGAGAAATATGGGATTAATATACAAACAGTGCTGCTAAAAGTATAAATTTTATAATTGGAGTAATTTATTTCAGGTTTTTCCATGTTTCCTCCTTCAGCATTTAGTGATATGGTGTGATTACAGTAGCATTTAGTGATATGGTGTGATTACAGTATAAAGGAAAAGATCAATGAACACATCATGTAATGATAATTTAGTGACTTATTCTGCGAGAAATCAGTGACTTATTTTGTTACTAGCTTCTCTTTTACAGCACTCAGCTACTACAGAAGCCTAGTGTATTTGTTTGGACCTGGGAAGCCTCGGGCTATCCAAGATCATTGTATAATTATCTCCGGTGAAGCATGAACATGATTACAATCCAGAATACAAACAAAAAGCATACAGATAATAAGAGAGTGAAACTTTGCAAAAAGGCTTAGTGCCAGATGTCTTACAATTGGATGTGCAAGCAGCTCCCCAAAGTTGTAAATATTGTCTCCCAACAATGCAGACAATGACAAATCAAATGACAGATCCTGCAAATTCCAGAAAGATGAGCCACATTAGAATAACATGAATAACCTACTATTAGCAGACTATGAAACCTAATCAGTTTACTAGATTCTTCAAATTAAAAAAAAGTTTCACTAGCCAATTACTATACAAAGAAGAAACTAACGACATCGGAGAGTCAGGACCCTCAACTCTACTCAAAACAACAAAAGATATAATATAATCAAATTCATAATGTACATTAGCCCCTACCACATAGTGTTCAAAACGATTCTTCGTACCAACCAATTAAACACTGCCATATTCAGCAGAATTCACAATAAATGAACAGCTAAGAGAGCAGCCACCACCATCCATATGTCAAATCCCTCTAATTGAAGTACTACCACATACATGATTCAATAGAAGTAGAAAAAAAGAAGAAGCAGAGTTTCTGAAGATGGACGGAGAAGTAAAATAATAACATTCCCATTGAGTTCACTGTCGATGGCTTACCTCTGTGAATTACCTGCTATCGGTGAATATAACTACACTGTTCTAACAGATACAAGAAGAATTAAATTTCAAGACAATTGAGGAATGGTTCCACAAGAAAAGCTAATCTATGACTATTGGCTGCAACTTATTAGTATAGCTGAATTGCTCCCAGGATAGGAGAAATTATTAGACAATTGCACCAATACTGATGGCAGGTTTCACGAAGTGGTGATGACATGCCAAATGTACCCTAGAGTCCCAGTCACGGCATGATTAAAATTATATATAAAAAGAAAATAAGTAGCAAACTTGTACACAATATGATAGTAGGTAGATAACCGAATTGCAATTTGCAAAGTAAATTAATTTACATAAGTACAGGCATACCAGCTTAAAAGAATCTGACAGAGAATCCACAGACGTGTAAGCAAGGTAAAGCAGAGCATTTTTGTAAAAATCAGCAAACTCTTGAAGTGATTTGTAGTACTGAGATGACACCCAGTAGTAACTTGCATACACTGTTGGATCAATATCAGTCATACTATCAAGAGTTGTTTTCCCATCATCTAAAAGCTTCTTGCATTCTTTTGGCTCCCCATGTTCAAGCCTAAACAAGGCAATCTGCATCTTTGTGTAAAGGATAGGCTCCTCTATACGCGCCTCTCGTGTTTCACGAAGCTTTTCAATAACCCCTTCAAGATAGCTAATAGCAGCATCTTTCTCTGTATATTGACGTGAAACTATGACGGCAAAATGAGCAAGCTTCAGAAGGTTGATCTTTGTCTCAAAATCAGTAATGAAATTGTGATAAAACTGAATCAGAGCATCTCCAGCCTGGAAACAAATTAAAGTAAGTAAAATGAATACATGCTACACCATTGAATTTTTTTATTAGAAAGTCACGCCAAAGAAAGAACTTGCCTAACATCACATGTGAGTGTAGGAGCACAGAAATTGATATATCACGTGCGTAAGCATCAATAGAAATATCAGCTAAGAAGCTAGTTAGATAGTAGATACAACATAACGTGATCCATTGATAAAGTACTATGGCAACATACAAAAAACATATCACACTTCTCATAGCTCGTGACGCTATAAAAATCATAACAGATTACCTAGTGGAAAATTTAAGCAAACTTTTTTAGTACTTTGTATCTCATGGACTTCGAAATGCTAAGAAAGCCTTTATTGTATCTCTCAACAAGTATTAGGACGAAAAAGAGAGTTTCATAATGGAATCTCCTACAGTTGTTCTTCCTCTTCCATAAAATATTTCACAAATAATGAGTTGCATAATGGAATCCCATATAACAAACCTAATTCAAAGTAGTTCCAGTATCAAACAATATAGCAGCATCCTCATGAACCCAGGCCACACACTGAATGCCATTCTGCTAACAATTCACAAAAAATAGATCACATTGGCAGCCTGATATGCGTCATCACAGCATTTCTGCTAACAATTTACCAGCCATCACGAATTATGTCCATCAAATCCAACTCGATAACCTATTCTTCTACCAAACCTCAAAGATCCAACTTCTAATCCACAAACATCAATGCCAGAACAAGAAATTAAACACAAATGACGCACAATTTTTAGCTTCTTCTCATAATTCCGAAGGACAAAACAAAAAGGATCGAGAAAGGAAATCGGACCTGGAAAACGGCAAGAGCGACGAACTGCTCGAGCTTCTGAGTAAGCTGATGCCATAGTTTCTTCTGGTACAGATCTGCGAGTGAGTTGTACCACTCGGCGAGCTCCGGTTGCGCGTTTCGGAGAGATTCCAGGTACTGCAAAGCAGCCATGGATTCGCCGAATTCTATAACAGTTGTGATTCAACACAAGATGAGAAGAAGACTAGAAATTGGGTTCGGCAATTTGTTGATTTCGTGAATGCCCTGAAGAAAAACAAAGCGGTGGAGTTTCCCCCTCCGTCGCCTCTATCTTGGGCTTTTAAATGGGCCCAAGTTCTCTTTCCATCTGATGGGCTTTATAGATTGAGGCCCATTTCATAGCTGCAGCATCATTGGCATTGAGAGGTTGCTGCTTCTGGTGGCTTGTTTGAAGGAGTTAACCAATACTCCAGCCAATAGAGCAACAAGTAAGGCATAGCAAGTCTTGTAATAATATACTTCAAACCGAATATGAGGAAGTTACTTTTTCACGACATACGTTTACTTTTTCACGATATGCGTTACTTTTACAGGATCAGGCAATGTGTGTACGATACTTTTTTACGGTTCTGCAATGCATGTGCAGAACTACTTGAGTGAAAAAAGTCTAAAATTTGAGTGCAACACTATACTAATCCTCGATTTTAGTAATAGTTACCTCGATTTTAAGTATGTAATAACAAGGTAACTCAAGCTTTTGATAAAAGCAAAAAGTGTAATTCTTGTGACAAAAGTTACATCACAACTCCAAGTGGGAGGCCAAATGATACTCTTGTGACTTCTATGCAAAGCAAAGTGAAATCAAGAAACTGTCTCTATATAAATGCACAATTCTTACCCACAAACACTCGAAACACACACAAAGAATAACAAGATGGAGGCTTCTAACTTGGGTATCAAGATCTTCACCATCATGCTAGCTCTCTCCATTTTCACCTCCTCTGCAACACACACCATTGCTCCCCACTCAGTTGACATGGCACCTAGATCGGTCCATGGCTTGAAGCCCCACCGAGCGTTGCCAAGAAAGCCATGGATGAACCATGGAAGCTCTCGGGGCGTTTGGAGGAGCCAACGCCTTGTGAATCCATCGCTCGAGGAACCGTTGAACGTGCAAAAATTGTCTGTTTAGTCTTCTCCGTTTGTCATGTACCTGTTATGCGTTCATCTTCACTTGAACCCTAAATATGTATGTGTTATTGTGATGTCTTAGTTATAGGGAAGTAACATTATGTAATGCAGCTGACAAAAACAGCACAACTATGTTCATTCAAAAAATGCTCATTCACGGGTAATCTTGACAGATTCATAGATACATGACAGTGTTCGTGTGAAAAGAAATCGACAATTAAACGTACACAAGACACTTCTTTCGATTTACCTTCAAACAACACAAAATGGGATCAAAACATAGGAGGGGATCTATAACTATTACCTAATTTTGAGACGCATTATACTCTGCCAACAAGTTAAGGAAGTTATATTCAGGGGCGCTTTGGGAATGAGAAATCATGTTATTAGATGGAAGACGATCAGGTATCGTCCTAACAATGGTATCAGTACCAGCAGTTCCTTCACTTGTAAGTGACGAGTCAGTCTTCCTTCGCATACTAGCAGCAGATACCCGCTCCTTCCATACTCTCCCATCCTGAGAAACCAACAGCACTAAATGTGAAAAACGCTTTTAATTTCTTCACATAAAGAATATGTGAAAACGGCATGCCTAATATGATGTATAATCAAAATTTTAGAGCAAACCCATATCTCATATCTCCACATCATTACCTATATCTCCATACAATTATTTGATATGCATCTATGGATAGAGAAGATCATATACAAATTTGAACACAGATGACAGATATATCAAGGACTATGGGGTGAAGGATAGCAAACAAGAAAGACTCTTCTTTTTCACAAGCATGTAGCAACTGAAAATCTGGTGTCATATTAATCCGAAGATTTGCATCGCCTAGCAAAGAGAACATTACATAACAAAATCCTAATCCTAAAGAACTGCTCAAATAACTTAGGGAGACGTCCTTGTAAGCTGTAACAACATATTTATGCTATCCAAACGACGCAAAGCAAACTGCATTGGAGTGTCATGGTCATTCCTCGAAATTTCTTGTTCTTCAAAGCTATACACACAAACTAGAATTAGGAGCCTTACATTGAGTATGGATGGCTCAGGTAGAGGACAGTCAACTGGTTCATCACAGTCAAAAGGCTCAATGGGATGCTCCACCGGCTTAAATTCTATGCCGACTTGGATTCCATGGGAACTTACAGATGCAGCAGCATTATCTGCATTTGTAGGCTCGTCCTGTAGAAAATACAGGCAAATTTGCTAATCAATCCAACAGGGTTTCAGAAAAGTCACAATAACTTTGATTCTGAAATCTAATTCAGAAGAACTCTAAACAAAACAGCAACAAGAACCACAAAATCAGACAAAGATTCCAACTTTATTCAAGCACAGCAGACACATTTATAAATCAACGCTAATTGATCAATTCAATAGAAATAAAAAGAGAACTAATCGAAAGAGTAAAGCTTACAAGGGCGCTTTGAGCTCTGCGGTGCCCAGATCTCATTACTGAAAGCTTTGAGAAAATACCCACCATTTCTTCTTTCTAATTGAATCAAATCTAATCGAATTGAGGGAGAAGGGTTTATGTGAAGATTGGGGCTTTTTATAAATGGAGCACTTCGAATTGCAATCGACACTTTTCATGGTGGGAACCAGATTCTCTCATTGCCATTCAACACACTTTTGAGCTTTGATTATAATTTGAACACCAACCTAAGGTTATAATATTTGCATGGCGCCGTGGAGAATTTATATACATCATTCTAATAAAAAACAATGTGTCTGTGCAACTTATAAACATATCAAATGCCCTTTCCTTTTACCATTTGAAAACATGAAGAAAAGAAAAGTGGAAAAGCTCTATAGCAGTTCATCAAATAGATATAATGCAACTGAAACCATTAGCATATTAGCATCACATAAAGCTATAACAATGATTGGTTCATAAAGAAAATATGGATAATGATTTGCAAGAATGTCTAATGGGGCCACGTTTTGCTGCCACCGTTTTTAGGGTCCGTTTGGATTTATTTAATAATGTCATTACAAGGCAAAATTTAATGTCAAATTTGATATTATAATAACATTATTTTGGAATCCAAACGAATCCTTAATGCCATTGAATTTTTTTAATGCTCTTTTGCCAGTGATGATCTATTGTTCGGATTATGTCATCATGGTCTCTTGTTGTTATTTTAGTTTTTTTTTCCACTATGAAGTCATTGTTTGTACTAGGAAAAAATATAAGCTTATGATGGGCACACTGGGATAAATTATTTGCAATGTCCAAATGTGTTATTCACATGCTTATTAGTATTTTACCGTTTTAGAGCTTTATTAAAAAAATAAACACTAGAAAAGAGGTTATATATAAATAGGCGAAAAGGCTGAAATTATATGTTTTTAATTACTTGCTGCTACCACAACAGCTTACACATCAACTAACAACAAATAAAGCATCAAATCCTTACAATCACAACCAACAACAAATTAAGCCTTAGAATCACACTGAACATAACTAATGCCGTAGTAGTTTGGTAGCCCTCATGCATCAAGCATGATCAGAAGCGCGGGATATGATGACTTTGTAAGCCTTAGATTTCTTCATTATCTTCTCAAATAAGCAACAGTCTCCTTCTCGGAGATTGTTCTCTTCAACGAAATCCGACCAGCCATGTGTTAGTAAGATTTTATTCGAGCCTGAGTCTCGACTGTAATCCACACGCCAGGCTCTACGCTTTGCTCCATAAAGAACAATAGAGTTCTTTCCATGCTGATCTTCCTTCAGGTATTGCCTGTAATGGCTTTTAGGAATTTCCTGCAAATTGACAAACACTTGGTTTTTTAATGCAAGAATGAATGAGAATTAATTGAGCTGACCAACACTTACATTAGCTGTTAAGATCACATTGCCCATGCTAATGTAAGTTGAACTGATGTAGATCTTAAAATGTGGATCGTTACTCTTGAAATTCTCAGCTCTTTTCACCCCATTTGAACCAACACCCGAATATCGCTTCCTTGCTGAAATTCTAGTACTTGGCTCAACTTCTTCTTCTTCTTCTTCTTCTTCTTCTTCTTCTAATTCTTCTTCTTCTTCTTCTAATTCTTCTTCATCATTGTCAGCAATACGGAATATGGTAACCATGAATTCCATGACATTATCATTGACCAGCTCAAAGGCACATAAATCTCCTTTTTCTAGATTATTCTCCCCAGCAAATTTCCTCCATCCAGACTTGAACCTCACCGAGTTTTGCTGTCTAGTGAATTCAATAGACCAAGTTTTTTTGTCTTCTCCATTGAGCTTGATGTTGTAGGTTCCATCCTTGGGGATATCTCCTTTTACAAGATTTATCGGGACATACTGCAGAAGATGGAAATGAAGACATTTTTTTTTAACTTAGTGTATTATTTGTACTGAAAAATGTATTGCATAAGAGTGTAGCTTGAATAAGGCATACCAAATAACAGGCAGTTTTAGCAAAAGTTTTTGTCATGGTGCTAATGAAATGTGGATTTGGGCTTCTAAAGGCCTCTGCTCTTTCAAGAACTCTTTTTGCACTTGCAGCAAAATCAAATTTCTTATTATTCACCTTTCCTGAAATTATCATGTACCTTGATAATGGTCAGGCAGATGTATCCAACGACTCACTAAAAAAGGAGTATAAAAATAACAAAATAGAGAGACATAGAAATATAAGTAGAGATCATGAGAGCAACACGAACTATAAAACAAAAATCATGTTGCATCTATGAAAGAAGGATGAAATAATACTTACTAGCCTTACTGGATTTTGCTATCTCATCACTATCTTCCTCAGTGACAGCATCTTTGTTTCTAGTACTTTGACAGTTGACAGGATACTTAATTTCTGATGAGCTGAAATCAAATATTTTGACATTGAAATGGGATTCACCTTCATATTTGAACACTAAGATCGAGTTGTTTTTAATCGAGTACTTCTCAGCAAATTCAAGCCAGCCTTCGTGTAGATAAACTTTGTCTTCAAACATTTTCAGTTTTATCTTAGACTCTGCACCAGTTGGTATTATGAGACAAACTTCTCTGGACAAGTGTTTGCCATAATCATCTATAAATTTTTCTGGGAGTTCCTGAATGAAATATACAAGACACACTTAATTAAAAGAACTAATACTAATTTTTTATTTTTTGGAATTTAAAAGGAGAAACTTACAAGAGTTCCACTTTCAAGGCTGTGAGTCAAAACAACCCTGAAAAATTCTGTAGACTTTAAACACACTTCTGCTTTCTTAGCCATTTGTTGTTGTTTCCCCAGTGTTCTTACCTTAAGCAGAAGACAAGCAGTAAATAAATAGAAAAAACAGGCAGAATTACTGAAAAACTTGAAAGCTCACATAAATCAAATGAACAGTTCAGCTAAACACAACCACAAATTCACAAATTTGGCTGAACAAAAACAAACTGACCAGAAACAAATCTGGCTGAACAAAAACAAACAGAACAGAACAGAAACAAACCATATGCATTCACTTTAGCTGAACAGAAGCCTGAAGACAGAAAGAGAAGATTAGGTTGAAGAATGAATTAGGGGTTTAGAATGAATTATCACTCGTGTAATAGCCGATTGAAACGGTTGCATTCAACTGTTTCTATAGGTCTTATATTTAGTAGGGTGATAACTCAACAAGAAAAAAGCCAACACCTTTGATGATTAGAGCATATAACTAAGCAAGTAAATACAAGTTCTAGAGAAAAAAAAATGGAAAAAGAGTACCTTTGATTGATGAGTATAGAGCAAAAAAAATAAGCAAGAATTTGAAAGTCCAGAAGAAAAGATGAACAAAGAAGGTACCTTTGATGAGTAGCTACAGAAACTTAGAATGTGCTGCTGGTTTGGAAACTGTCTCAAATTTAACAGCAGAAGCTAATTTCTTATGTTGCTCTTTTTTTACACGCCAAGAACAACTAGGGACGAGTAGTTGGTTTGATTTGAGTGGTCATTAATTTCATTTCTTTAAGTAGTAGTAGAACAGCCTACTACTTGAAGCTACTGATGTAGGGAGTACTATATTTGGTTTAAATTGCTTTTGTGGAGGGAAAAATTGAAAAAAGAAGAAGAAGCTTGTAAGTAAGTTTAAGTAGCTTATTTTAATAGATAAAGTTCTGAAAATACAGGGAGTTCCGGGTATCCGGTTGGATCTCTTTGCTTCATTATGTCCCTTTCAGGCTTCAGCACATCTTTTGTAGAGTTGATGATGAATTGACGATGGATGCTGAGCTAGTGTAATTCTTTTCTTCTTAACAAAATAAAATAAAGTTCTATAAATCAAAATCATAAATGTGGCTTTAATATTCAACAGAAAATCCCTAATGTTTTTTTTGTGTGAATCATTTATTCTACTAGTCTCAAGCGATGCATGATCCCTTTTTTGTGATCATTGAACTATACAAATCGTTATATTGTTTACATCTTTATACATCGGAGATTAATTTATTTCAACTTCAAAGTGGGATTATTCCAACAAAAAAAAATGGTGTATTATTAAATTGTTTTATAGTTAAATAATTTAACTTGACCTTGTTTGCGTTACGAAAGGATTATGACATGAAAAAAGAGTGGAAGGCGATCACAGATTCAACCCTGCAACAACTAAGACACTTATGACCACTAAAATAACCAACCAACATCAAATGATTTCAGCAAAGTAAAGGAAAGCAAAATCATCGGTATGTCAAATCACCATTATCATTAAGCAAGATATTAAAATTCTTGGTAAATTTAAATGAATGCAAAATACATAACTAAGCAATAAATGAATGCCTTATATTAATCACATATGGAACTTGAAATTCACCCCTAAAATCACTAAATGTTTATTCCAAAGATTAGTTTTATATGTTACTCCATCCCTCCCATAATATAGTTCTCATTTCCTTTAGATATATTTGTCGATTTACGTTTTGTATCATTAATATCTCAAATTTTGTATTAGTAAAAAATATAAAATTTTGATATTGTGTACTCATCGATACTAATCAAATAATATCACACATAACTATGTTTTTTCTTATATATTATGTTTTTTCTTATATATTGGACGAAAATTGAAGTATCAGAAACGAAATAGGCACTATGGGCAATAGCAGATGCATTCTGTAGGTAGATGTAAAACTAGATGTTCATCAATTTGTCGTATTGTTGACTTATACTGTTAAAAATTTTCCCTCATGGCCCATCAAGATAGATGCTCTCCTTGATTCTTCAAAGTTCCCTCTGATCCTACGCATCTACCCATCAAAAGATAATATAAAAAAATCATTAAAACCTAGACTTTGACTATAAACCCAAGATTCACCTAAAAAACAAGGCATAACAGAAAGATCAAGAAAATCCAGAAATGGCAGCATGCCCACCATTAGGGTTTGGGGCTGAGTATTATGAAGCCATAGGAGGAAGCTGTGTGAGACAGAACAGCTTTTTTCAAGGCAAACCCTTGCTTAATCAAGGTGTTGGCTATGCTGTTATTCTGGGTTTTGGTGCCTTTTTTGCTGTATTTACTTCTTTCCTGGTAATCTTTCTTTTTTTGTAATTTAATTTTCAGTATACTTTCTCTTAGCTTATCTGTTTCTGTTTTATTCAGTTTATTTTTGTAACTCTATTGTGTTTGTAATGTATGTGAGCATAAAGCACCATGTGGGTAATCCTTTAATTTGTGTATCAAACTTTGCATGAATGAGCATTGATAGCTTAGTTTGAGCATTCTTTTTTTTTTATCAATCATAATCATGCAAATTAGCTTTAGCCAAGCTTCATATTGATGGCCAAACTTCAGGTGTGGCTTGAAAAACGGTATGTGGGCTCGCGACACACGTCAGAATGGTTCAACACGGCAGGAAGGAAGGTTAAAACAGGACTGATTGCAAGTGTTATTGTATCGCAGGTATCTCAGTCTCTAATGATTACTTCAGTGTTGCAAAATTCCATTCAAATTATGAAATTTGCTGAATTTTGATTAAACATGGTATTTAGTGGACATGGGCAGCTACAATCTTGAATAGCTCCAATGTAGCTTGGGAATATGGCATTAGTGGTCCGTTTTGGTATGCTAGTGGTGCAACCATCCAAGTACTCTTGTTCGGAATCATGGCGATAGAGATTAAGAGGAAGGCTCCAAATGCCCATACTGTGTGTGAAATTGTCAAAGCTAGGTACTAGTTATAGCAAAATCATTATAAAATCTTTATTTTAAGTGTTTTCTGCTAGAAAAATACTTGTAGAAATTATGATAAATTTGTCATGATCTTCATCATTTAATTCTATTCATCAAAAAAGACTTTTAGCATACAAATCCTTGATCATCAACAAGAAACCAAATCTTTGGATCCAATGAACAACTTCTTGCATCTTAATTGAGTGGCTACAACTTTGGATCCAATGAACAACTTGTAGTGCCATCCTCCTTATAAGAGGTTTTAGCAAAATCATTATAAATATTTCATTATAAGTACTTTTTTTTATAATTCTATTTCTCAACAAATTTTCAACAATAACAAATTGATGGATGCAGTGAGCATTTTTTTTTGGTATCATGATCTTGAATTTTGAGTTTCTGCAACAGATGGGGAACAACTGCACATATTGTATTTCTGATCTTCTGCTTCATGACAAACATCATTGTGAGTGCCATGCTCCTTTTAGGAGGCTCTGCTGTTGTAAGTGCTCTTACGGGAGTAAACATCTACGCTGCAAGCTTCCTCATTCCACTCGGTGTTGTCGTCTACACTTTAGCCGGAGGATTAAAAGCCACCTTCTTAGCCAGCTACATTCATTCTGTCATAGGTGCGTAACCTCGGGAAAAAAACATAAAAAAGTATAAAACATTCTTACTCCTAACTATATCAAATTATGATTATTTTTGCTTAAGTTCATGTAGGATTATTAGGGTGTGTTTGGGTTCCATAAAAATGCGTTATCTTGCATTAAATCGTCAGTTTAATGTAAGATAATGCATTTTAATGCATTCTTTTGAGAATCCAAATGCACCGTTATTGTTTCTGTTATCCTAGAATATCTACTATATCAAATTAGAAATATCTTCTAAGTAGCTTTCCCTACTATCAAAATTATATCACTCATGTTTCAGTTTACCTTCATGATCCATATCAATGATGCTGAATTTATATTTTTTGTCTATGAATTCAGTGCACGTCGTGTTAGTCATATTCGTGTACTTAGTTTACACGGCTAGTAGCAAACTCGGTAGCCCAAGCTTGGTCTACCACCGCCTAATTGAAGTTGCAAGCAAATCAAGAGTGTGCACAAATCCAATTTCTCATACAGGACAAGCCTGTGGCCCAGTTAGTGGAAATTTCAAAGGATCTTACATCACCATGTTGAGTTCTGGTGGTTTTGTTTTCGGAATCATTAACATTATCGGCAACTTTGGTACAGTTTTTGTTGATAATGTAAGGTTCTTAACATGATTCATTACTATGTTCTTAGAATAACTTTTTGTGAGTTAAAAATAATGTTTTTTTATGTTAATCAGGGATATTGGGTAAGTGCAATTGCTGCTAGACCATCATCTACACATAAGGGTTATTTGTTGGGTGGACTAGTTTGGTTTGCAGTTCCATTTTCATTGGCGACTGCATTGGGCTTGGGTGCGTTGGCTCTTGACTTGCCTATAACCGCGAGTGAAGCTAGCCATGGACTCGTGCCTGCTGCTGCTGCCTCTGCTTTGATGGGTCAAGCTGGATCAGTTTTACTTCTCACCATGCTTTTTATGTAAGTCCTTTTTTTAAAAAATGGTCATTCTTAGTCACCTATACACTAAAAATACTTGACCAGTACTCCTAGAAAACACCACTTATTTTTAGAGTTTTAGGTAAAGATTTCTAGGTGAGGTACAAGGTTTGTTAGGAACTTCCTGCAAATTGACAAACACTTGGTTTCTTTGTCCAAGAATGAATGAGAATTATTTGAGTTGAACAACACTTGCATCAGCTGTTAATATCACACTTCCCATGCTAATTTAAGTTCAATCAATGCAGATCCTAATAATTATTTTCTCTGTAAATTTTCTATACATAATTGTTCATCTAGAAAACTTCCTTTTTTGGCGAAATCTAGGAAAAAAAATTGTAGACTTTGCTATGTTGTCTTTAATCTAATATATTTCCCTTCTGAATGAATTTCTTTTGACAAATCAAACTTTTTTTTTTCTTCAGGGCTGTGACATCTGCAGGATCAGGGGAACTCATAGCAGTATCATCCCTATGCACATACGACATATACAGAACCTACATAAACCCGAATGCAACCGGAAAGCAAATCTTAAAAGTCTCACGAATAGTAATCTTAGCCTTTGGATGCTTCATGGGAATACTAGCCGTTATCCTAAACAAAATCGGCGTGTCCCTAGGATGGATGTACTTAGCCATGGGTGTAATCATAGGCTCAGCTGTCCTCCCCATCGCGTTCATGCTCCTTTGGAGAAAAGCCAACGCGTGTGGGGCCATCCTAGGAACAATCATTGGCTGTGTCCTAGGAATCTGCTCATGGTTAGCAGTTACTAAGGTTGTGTACGGAAGAGTGAATCTCGACACTACAGAAAGAAACGCGCCCATGTTGGTGGGGAATTTGGTTTCTATTTTGAGCAGTGGAGTGATTCATGGTGTTTTGAGCTTTGTTTGGCCTCAGGATTATGATTGGAACACGACTAAGAAAATCTCAACTGTTGAGCAGGATAAGACTGATCTTCCTGATGACGAGTTTGATGAAGAGAGGTTGAAGATGGCTAAGTTTTGGATTGTGAAGTGGGGAATTGGTTTTACTGCAGTAATTATTATTCTCTGGCCAGCTCTTAGCCTCCCTGCGGGTACAGTTTTCGCCTTTCTACCGATTTTTTGTTATCTATACGCTTTGATTGATGATTTTGGTTGTGTTTTTTCAGGTGTGTTTAGTGTGGGATATTTCACATTTTGGACGGTTATTGCTATAGTATGGGGAACCATAGGATCAGCTGTTATCATTGTATTGCCTGTAACCGAAAGCTGGAGTACGATTGCCGGAGTTTTTAAAGGCATGTTTAGCAAGAACAAGCATGAGGATAAGCTTGAAGAGATTACCATCAAGGGATAGTAACATTCTACGTTAGAACACTATTTGGTGGATGAAAATGAACACATTATGAACAACATGGCTTGTGAATTTAGCTCAATGAGGAGATTTAGATCTTATACATAGATTTTTTTAGGCTTTTTTCTGTTGTTGAAGTGAGCAATATAACATGTCTTCTGTTTTTTTCCTTCATTTTATCTGACTGAAAATAAGAGTTAGTACCGGCTCGGTTAAATCGGGATCATATGTCAAGCCGGATCGGGTGTCCACAGGTTTGCAGCCGGTTCGGGTCACCCCACGTCCTAATAAAGTATGTTGTTAAATTGTTAAAAATTAAGTAAAATAGATTTAAAACAGAATTTATTACTAATTTTATTAAAATATTCTAGATTTTTCGTTAACAAGTTCGGTTCGGATAAATACTCAAGTTAAAATTTCATTTTTGGTCAAGTTTAAATGCAGAATGGTTTAATCAGTTTTTCAAGATCTGCCAGGTCTATCGAAAATGGTATAAATGAGATAGCAAACGAGCTCAACAAATGAAGATCTTTGTGAGTCAAAATGTAAGAGCACGTATTATGGCCAAGAAACAATGTATTAAATTACCAAGTAACTGGATCTAGAAACAGCCATTGGTAATACAAAATATCATACAGTTTATATTTACAAGTAGATACTAAAAACTTCGGGAAAATGGACTAAGACAACAAAAAATGAAGATAACATCTCCTCTTCATTCAATCTTCAGCTGAAAGATTGTGTAGTGTCAAAGAACTTTGTCACCAGCTGATTCAGCTCTGGCCCTGAACATTATATGTACCTTTGAAGCAGAGCACTCGAATCAAATGTGCATGCATGTGGAAGCTTGGATTGTGATGAACTCAATCCGAGTATAGAAGAAGACCCTTTTCACTTTGAAATCTGATCAACCTGCTGCTTCAGATTTTTTGTTCCAAATTTAAGCTTGTCCATAACATTGGCTTCTTTTTTGAGGGCTGCATTTGCCGAGTTCTTTTCTTTCAACGCTTCTTTCTCCAGCTTCTTCTTCTCAGCTTCAACCTGCTGTGCGTTCTCGTCACGGGATTTATTGAAGAGTTTCACAAAAACGAATAGTATTTGTGTGACTGCAAAAAGAAACAAAAGGTATCATCACATATTAAGAACACAAGTAAACAAATTTGTTCAACACTTTGTTTTTTGTATTTGAGGGGGGAAATCAGCATAAGTAATAATATTTATTGATCAAAAAAGTGTTTTAAGAAACCGAAAAACCCAGCAATAGCGGGTGTAAAAAACTGTTAATGTGAAGACAAGCACAAACCTTGCTCAAAAGGACATCTGGCTGGATCCTCGCCAAAGTACTGGCAAAGGGAATCTGCATTTCTTCCCTGGAAAATAAAGGACATGCCATCAAAAATTGAAAGATCAGGCTTAAGTGAATTAAGGATATCAAATTCATTATCTACTATTATCCATATCACTCACCACTTCTGAATATAAGGAGGTTAGAGACCTGACATCAGCTTCAGCAGTATCAAGAAAATTCTTTAGAACCTGATGCATGGGAATATAGAGTAGATTCTCAGAACATATTGTTTACGGTTTCTACATATTTGGTTTCTACATATTTGGTAGAAGGCTTGTCATTACAAAGGACATGATAAAATCACGAAACTGAGGTTAGTCAAAAGGGACACAAGTTTTTGGCCTGGTAGTGAGCAGAGTGTCCAAGTATAATAATACAAGTTGGTGCAAGAAACATATCCGTGTACAACTACGAGCCATACTGATCAGTAATACTAGCAGATGGATGATATTATTTGTTTCATACAAATTATAATATAAAAAAAACTATTTAGAGCTAAACGTAACAAATTGAGAATGTTGACTTCAATGAGGAGAATCAAGCTGTTCCTAACCTTCCGAAAGCCCAAAGAGATGTCACCGTCATTTACTGATGCACCAAGTTCATGTTCAACTTTTTCGAGACCTTTACTCACAGCTTGCATTTCTTCAGCTAAGTTCTTCAATTGAATCTTCATGGTTCATAAGTAAGAAAGGTTGACCCATTGTGAGTGAAACAAATACAGATTAAGAGTTATACAAGCCAAAATCCTCATTTTTTTTAATATACCTTTGAAGCCTGCTCCAAGTGAACTAGGTCCTTGTCAAAATCCAACAGCTCTGGCATCTGATCAGCAAGAAGCTGCAAGCAAAACGCGCCCAACTAGTAAATAGAAAAGATTATGGAGCATCACTGCTGACACAATAATATCAGAAGAAAGATACCAAAGACAACAGTTTATATATTTTCCATTCAATGCAATCACTAAGAAACTAAATACTGTTTAAACTTCACTCTAGAAATCTTTGTAAGACTACTAGAAACTCAAATGTGTTTTATCTTTTGGAAGTGGCATTATCAGATGGCCACAATTTTCTGAAGCCCACAAAATGAATGACTGAAATTCTACATTATATACTCGAAAACACCGCACATTTTTTAACACTATATCCATTGCTTGTGCGTTGTTGGTATAATGATAAGATTAATCTACAAAATGGACTTGTTATGGTGCTTGGGTAATTCTATAAAACAATGATGCCATTAATTACTTGATGAGTTAGAAAGTCAAAAGAAAGAATAGTTATTAGTTGGGGAAAAGAATTGCTTAGAGTAATATGTCAACAAGGGCAACTAGACAACTATTTTTTTTAATAAGGCAACTAGACAACTAAGACAAGATTGCATACAGCAATTACCTTACAAAGATAGTGCATCAGAGTCATTTTGGTATTTTTTGCACGTGTATCAGATAGCTTCAGAAGACTGTCTAATTTAAATCCAACAGCTGAACCTGCAAGATATGAGAGATACAGATAAGGAAGCTATTGACTTCAAATTATAGATCTTAACCTATACAATATCAGATTAAAATAACTACATAAGCATGCCCAGGCTAGTACCCCTAGCAGTGCCTTGATTCAATGCATTCCCTAAGGTCAGAATGGTCTGCATTATCTGTTTAAGTTTCAAAGATTCTCGGACCTACAAGAAAACATAATGATTAATATCCAAGAAACACAAGTCAGCAATCTTTCTATAGAAAGAAAACAAACCTACCTCACGCGAAGAATTGTTGATTACATTAAGGTTATTTCTCAAATCCTTTACCTGCAAAATTCCAAGCACAATAAACAATGCAGTCCAAGACACTGCTAAAGCTCTACAATAAGAGCAAAAATAGTTGTGCGGGAAAACCTACCTGAGTTGAAAATGCAATTTTGAAAGCAAAAACACGTAATTTTGGCTCAACTCGTGGGACCTTCATCAGCTCCATGAAAAACTGAAATATCATCATAGAGAAGATATATCAGAAGCTAAAGACATTGTATTACACTCCAACCGCAAACAACAAAGCAATAACTACCTGTTCACATTTTCCAAGTGTGGCTTTGTCACCGGGAAAATTCTGGAAACAGAAGAAAACTGAATGTCAACATAAACTTTGTTGTTGAAAAGAAAAAATGTCAACATAAACTGAATGATGTCTAAAATCAGTGTATACGATTAAGGATGGATGAGTTCATGCCTTAGCAATGACATATATGTTTCCCAATTTGGAAAAGAAATTGGACTAAAGAAAACAAAGAGCAATGAAAAGTGAAACTAAGGTTTCCAAAACAAACATTATAATTAACTTAGCCAGTATGGCATTCTAACTTTGGTTCAAGTCCTTCAGTAAATAAGATACATTTTCTTATCCTGCTTCATTTTGAATGAGATAATTAATAGTATATAAAGATGATTACAGATAATAAAGCATACAAATATAAAAAAGACAGGGGTAGAAGAGAAACACAATTTGCGAGTCTCTTGAGACATTAGGTTGCCTTGCACGAGAAGTTGAAGATGATGGAGGGAGAACATGTAATACCTTCAAAGTCTCCATCTCTTCTTTTGTTGGGCAAAACTTTATCAAATTTTCAACTTGGTCAATGTCCAGAGTAGCAGAATCCAAGGCAAGGACAGCTTTCTGCAAATGTGTTTTCAATTGAGTGTCATACTAAGATACTTTGAAATCATAAAAAATGCTAGTTAGGGAATGGAAATGCATGATAAGGCAGACAATTTTAGGAATTGCCTAGACTACATCATTTTTTCAGAATCAAATTCTCATACTAAATATAAACAATCTACAAACAAGATGTGCAATTAGAGGGCACAAACAAGGTACCATCATATCTGGAAGAGGCATTTTTATCTTTGTGAGCATTATCTCACAATTGTAGGCTCTCCGCAGTTCAACCTACAAGTGAAAGGGTGTATAGATGAGAAAACAATATGTAAAAAATAAGACGGTGGAACTTTTAAAAAGAAAAAGAGCATCAAATACCAATGAATATTCGCGAAAGAAGGTTGAAAGTCTACAAAGGTATCTCAAGTGTCCTTCTACAAATGGTAATAATCGTTGATCACTTGCATATTATCTTTCTAGAAAAAATTCTTCTATTTATGATCTTTTCTGATTTATTAAAACAACTAGTCAACTACAACTCCAAAATACAGCATTATTATATTATATAATAGGTATATTTCACAATTGTCCATTCATTTATGCCACATGCTTTACTCTGCTATATGCCAAAGATTAAAAAAAACTAATGTCAGCTTCATGGTTCTTAAATTTTTCAATTAAAATTTATATTACTTAAACATATAAACACTGAAGTTTGATAACATAGAGGATAAAAGTCAGGTATTTGAAGTAATCTTGAGGGTAAAGTCTCTCACAGGAAACAATGCTTCAGGCATCAGGTGAGTCATATATATAAGATAAATGAATTACTACTTGACAACAAGACAGCTGAGGCTTTTTCAAGTGCATTAACTATTGCATTATAATCCGAAAAGGATACTGACTATTACACAGAACGGAAAGTGTATATTTGACAGCTATAGCAATCCAGGTACTGAATAGGTTATTTCACCAGTCCAACGCAAATAAGGTTCATAGATTAAGCAATTGCAGGCTCGAAAGTGTCAACATAAAGTTGATACTTACTATCATAAATCAACTATGACGAGGCATGCACGTGAAGTTCACTGATTAAACGGAATATAAATCAAACTAAAGATCACATTCAACTAGAATAGTAGCACCATATCTGAATACTGATCAATGCCACTTACCAATTGCACTTTTTCAGGCTTGTTAATATTGGAACCACGTCGAACTCCAGGTTTACCACCACCACTTGCTTCTGTGTTTGCTGAGAATAAACTTTCAAGTTCCGTTATATTTATCTCAGGGGCCCTACACAAGATTCCAGCATAAAGTACACGAAGATTCTCATTTCTCAGTGGGGGGGAATAAACTAAAACTGAAAGACCAAACATTTACAAACACAAAAAGGGGATCTACTGGTCTATGAACACTAAAAAGACACATAGGCAACAACTTGTAGATCACTTTCAAAGTCAGTAATTTATAGGAGAGGGTTTGAGAACATACGCCGATTGAATTTCCTGCTTTTGATTGTCAGCCCACAGACTTCCTTGCACTGCCCGGGTGACTTTCACCCAGTGCAAGGGCTTGAGGGAGTTCTTTTTCAAAGTACTGGCTACGGATCCAGTAGCTCGCCCTTTTCCACTACTAGGCACTGAGGTCTTTATCCTTCCAGAAGTAGGAGGAGGCGGTGGTGCAACAGCTCCTTTTAAACCTGGAGGAGGAGGCGGGGCTCCTTTACCTGAAGGTGGTGGTGGTGGTGGAGGAGCATTAGGAGGTTTTGGTGCTTGAGGTGGTACTGGTATAGAGCCTTTCTGTGTAGGCGCTGGAGGTGGAGGGGGAGGATTAGACGGCCTTTCTGTGTTACCTTTACCGGGTAGCATGGGTGGTGGTGGTGGTGGTGGCGGTAGGTTTCCGTTAGCTTTTGCGAAAGGGGGTGGTGGTGGTGGAGGTGGAGCTTGTACAATAGGCTTACCAGGTGGTGGTGGCGGTGGTGGAGCTTGAACTACAGGTTTAAAAGGCGGAGGAGGCGGTGGAGGTGGTGCTTGGGCCACAGATTTTCCAGGTGGAAGAGGTGGAAGAGGTGGTGGAGGAGGTGGTGGAGCTGGTCCTAAAGATTTACCAGGTGGTGGTGGTGGTGGTGGAGGCGGAGGTGGTGCTGTTATTTTACTAGCACTAGCTGGAAGAGGTGGAGGTGGCGGTGGTGGTGGAGGAGGAGATGATACAGTAGCATTACTAGCTCTAACTGGCGGTGGTGGAGGTGGAGCATGGGAAACTAGATTAGCATCCAATGAAGATGGTGGTAGGGGTGGGGGTGGGGGTGGGGGGGGAGGTGGAGGAGGAGATGTTGACTTAGGTGTAACAACATCTTCTGATTCTATGGTGACAGAACTAACAGCTGAGACTGGTGGAGGACACTGTGATTTTTCTACGGTAGTGACCGAGGGAAGCTCCTCAGAAGACAAGGGAACAACATGAGTCAGTTCCTGTAGAACATCTGTATCTTTATCTGGACTTGCTATGTCATGATTGTCGGACAGTGAAGGTTTTGTTACATCCCCAGAAGGATTGGATAAGATATCAGATTGATCATCTGATGGAGAATCTTGGGATGAAGGATCATCAAGGAAATGTAACCCATGAGTGCTAGTACTCTCAGGATCCATGTAATCACTGATGTCAGCAATGCTAGTAGCGCTGTATTCCTCTTCAGAATCTGCAGGTGATGTTTGTGAACTCACTCTACTTTGCAGAGCAGTTAGTTGCTTGAGTAACCATAAAGCAGCGTCATCGCCATTATCAGTCCATTCTGAACCACTAAAGAGTTCCTGAACCCTGGAAAAGGCTTCGATAGGAAGCCCTCCTCTATCTTCACCATCTAAAACTGTAGCTGGGTTTTTTAAAGGAGAGATGTTATCCACCTCGGCAAAGAGAACCTGAATATCAACAACAAACGTCAAAAAATAGGTAGGCATGAAACAAAAACAAACCAATCCTCATAAATATCGAACCCACCTCAGCTCGAAAACCTTTAGGATATCTCTCCTTTGAGTCCCAGAGAATATCCAGGTTTTCAGCATTCAACATCGCAATGTTTGACCTGATGAAAGCAGTATTAAACAATACACGAAACATCATAACTTCCCTCTCGGGATCCATGTCCACATGTAGACATTCCAATACCACATCTCCTTGCACCAAACACTGAATATCTATTTTAATGACGTCACAGTCTGCCTGCAAGAGAAATGTTAATATTTCAGGAAGAAACTCACAGAAAAGGCTTCAGTAAACTACATATGTTGGAGAATAAACCTGCTCGTAATATTTAAGACTTTTCTTTTTGGACATTGAAAAAAGCATCTCGGTAGATAAGCCGCCCCTCGAACGAAGATTCCTACCAAATATGCGGACCATGGGTCGACATCCTTTGTTATCATAACTAGGAACTCCTCTAAGAATAAGGCAATCTAAAGAAAGGGTGCGCTCAGCAGGTGGCCACTCTGGAGTTATATTTCTCCTTGCCACATACTGTAGATAACGAAGCTGAGATGGGAATGGATTAAATGGAGACAGGAGCCGCAGAAACCCCTTTGGTGCTTCACGGTGGACCATTTCGAGCGTCTTCTTTTCTCCACTATGCAGCTTTCTAAAAATCAAAAAACTGGCCAGCAGAAAAGCCAGAAGTGGCCAACCACCTCTCTCACAATGCAACAAAATAATATCATTGTGATTCCGACGTGAAAGCCAATTGTCTGATACACGAAGAAAGTGATGTAGCAATGAAAGAGGTAGGACTGGGCAACCTTCATATTGCCTTGGATAATCCAATACAGTGACATCATATTCACACAATATCTCTGCAAATTGGCTTTGTTTCTGGCCCTCACGAAAGTTGAAGGCAAGAAACGAAGACATAGGAAATGCTTCATGCAATTCATTTACAACCTCATGCAGGTACATTTGGTATACCCCATCAGGCAAAACCTCAGTTGACAAGCAAGAATCAAAAACTGCAAATGACATTAAAAAAACAGACAATTAGCACCAATGCACAACTAATCCTTCCTCTCCTGGAGCAACTTAACAAAATGAATGGACAAAGAAACAAATCCAGAGAACAGGTCATTATATCTGAAGGGTCAAACTAGATGTAAAATTGCTAAACGCTAAACTGCAACCAGCTGAACAGCAATCACAGAAAAAGAATTAAGCCTAAAAATAGAAAAAATGAGAAATCAAAAGGCAATGAGTATCATTTACCATAAACTCTATCGACAAATTCGAGCAAACCATCAGGTGGTCTTTTGTTGTGAAAGAATCTACTGAGTAGGGACATTCCCAACTCTTACCGAACCCCTGAAAACTCTGCTCAATCAGCTAAACCCCAAATTCAGCCCCAAAACGAAGTACACAGACGCCTTTCCTCCAGAAATTTAAGGCCGACGCTCCTTTTTTTTCTTCCACTGAACAAGAAGAAGACTCAAATTCAAAGTCAGCAGCTGATAATCCCAATTGAAACCTGGAATTTGAAGAACCTGAAGTCGACAATGGCAGGGGTTTCCACAGATTTCTATCTCTTCGAGTCGGCCGCGTGAATTTCGTTTTGATTGGAGAGATTTTTCACTTTAGTTTGAGTTTTGAACTTGGAATTTGGAAAGAAATATAGCGCACGATTTCTCCATCAACTACAGAAGCGAGTATCTTGTTCTCTCAAGTGAACAAGAAAAAGTTTATTTTTTTCATTTTCGAAACGAAAATGCAGATAACGTGTTGGGCTTAGCTAACATGGCTGGGCCTAAATGGGCCTTACATACCGGCCCATTTGATTGGAACAGTGAGTTCAATTCGAATCATCTGAACCTAAAATGCATATATGCGAAAACTGTCAAGTGTAAAGCTTATGAACGCTCCTGAGCATGTAAATATAATACAAAATACACGCACATGTTAGCATAATAATGTTTTCGCACATGAAAATCTCCTTCAATGTAAACCGAAGCAGATTATATGGCGTTTAGTTTGGACAAATGGAGATGGAAATTCTTGATGAAAAACAGGATCCAAATGGGACGGTAATAAGACGCTAGACAGAAACATGAAAAATAAAAGTTTGTATTAGTGTCTCGGACTTTCTATTTAACGAACAATAATAACTTCACTTCTTTAAAATTCTTGACAAAAAAATATATTGTCGTAGACAACAAATTCATATTGCGTAGGTGTTTTGATACATATTATGTATATACTTCATATTTGTATACAAAAATAGGTTAGCATTTTAAGTTGGAATGTTATGCTTTTATCTACTGAAATTAACTAGTCCCACATCGAAAATATAGTGTATCAAGAATTGTTTTTTAGCTATATTAAGAGGGTCATGAATCTTCAAAGGCATTAAAGTGTAATCATAAACACTTTTTACTACATACATTTTGGATCGTTTCACTAATCGGATAATAATCTACCAAATATATTACTTAGTAATATTATTTGGTAGATTGTTAATTCGATCGGTTAAACGTTTCAAGCATAAACACCCCCAAATCTAAACAAATTTTATAATCCATGCCTATCTTATATTAGTAATTAATATTTATATTGCATTTTTAAATATTATATGTACTTCTTATATAATAAGATATTATATTTATATTAATGGAGTTCATTAAGTCATACTCCCTCTATCCCAAAATATAGATCTCATCTCTTTTCAGCACGAATGTAGATGCGCATTTTGTATTAGTGTGTCGAACTTTCTATTTAACTAACAATAATAACTCACTTCTTTAAATTCTTGACAAAAAAAATATTGTGGTAGACAACAAATTCATATTGCGTACGTGTTTTGATAAATTTATCTATATATATATAAAAATTCATGGGTTTGAGAAAATAATGGCAATTGGTACTCATTAATGTTTAAACTTAATATTTTCTCCTTTTTTCTATTTCTCATTATCCAATGATAATCGAGACTTATTAAATGTCTAATAAAACCATAATTATGTGCTTAATTGGTTAGTATTTCCACCATTTTAATTTTTTTTTTCGCTCTTCACCTTTAATCCGTATGACGATGAAGAGCAATCCGAACAACGTAAACGACTATGTGATTTTGGTACATTTATAAGAGATATTCAATTCATTTTATTATAATTTACTAAAAAAATACATATATGAAAAAATATATTAAGTATATGAATATAGACAAAAATAAAAAGTGTTTGGCTCGCGCAAAGCGCGGGTAATGACCTAGAAAGTTGTTATTAAGTCGTCATTACTATATGGCATCTTGAATTTCTCTTCTAATTTCAACTTTTGATTTTTCGACTTCTCTGAATGGGATTTCGTATTGAATTCTCTCATCAAGTCGTCGTTACTCTTCTGCATATTGTATTTCGTCGTTACTCATGGTTATTGTCAATTTGTATATGAACCAATCAATTTGTTATTTTTATCACTTCTATTGTTCATTTATTTTTTTGTTAATGTCTTGATTTGCATGTTAGATTTAAATTGGCCTGAATTGGATAAAATATGCCTTGAAAAAGATTGTAAATATATAATTAGCCCAATCCAATTTTGAGACAAAAAACCGTAATAACCCCGCGCGTAGCGCGGGGGTCTGATTCTAGTCTATATATAAAAGTTGATGGGTTTGAAGAAGTAAAAGCAACATGTACCTAATAAATGCTACTCTAATATTTTAAATCTTTATCCTAATTACCTATTTTCTTAAATGTTAATTCCATCGTCAACTAAGAACACACCATCTTCGTCTCCTTCCTCTATCACAATCTCCAAATTCATTCTCATCTCTATCAGGTTCATCAATTCCTTCGTTTCATTCCAACGCCTCATCCTTCTCCGATTAAAAATTAATCTGGATTAATTAGATATTTTTAATCTATATATTGACAACACCTAAGATTGATTCATATGCATGGCCTCAGTAAAACATGTAACACGCCAAACAACATTGGCCTCAGTAAAACATGAACATCATATAAATACTTTATTGTGCAGATTTCGGTTGCAACCACTGTTGCAATAGGTGTATTTGCATTTTACGAGTTTGTAGAATTGAATTATATCACAATTCACTCATTTTAAATTTATGACATGTTTAATAACTAACCGCAAACGAAAAACTGTGATTTCCCCGCGCGAAGCGCGGGTTTCCGGATCTAGTATTATGTATATACTTCATATTTGTATACAAAAAAAAGTTAGCATTTAAAGTCGGAATGTTATGCTTTTATCTATTGGAATTAACTACTCCCACATCGGAAATATAGTATATTAAGAATATTTTTTTCTCTATATTAAGAGGGTCGTGAATCTTCAAAGGCATTAAAGTGTAATCATAAACACTTTTTACAACAATCTACCAAATATATTACTTAGTAATAATATTTGGTAGATTGTTAATTCGATTGGTTAAACATTTCAAGCACAAACACCCCCAAAATCTAAACAAATTTTATAACTCATACCTATCTTATATTAGTAATATTTATATTACATTTTTACATATTAAATGTACTTGTGATATAATAAGATATGATATTTTTGTTAATGAAGTTCATTAAGTCATATAATTTAGAGTTTGGTTCTCAGGATGGGTACTTAGATGAGAACTGAGGATGATGCACACACATGTTATAACTTATTCACACACGAGATATATCTCATTCACACAAATGGTGTTCATCACCAAATACTGTGTGCATGAGTCATAAAATGTGTGTGCATTATTTTTAGTGTTTGTGTGCATCATTCTCAGTCTTCATCGAAAGATCTATCCTCACGAGATTTTTCCCCTATAATAGGTGAACATATTATCACACATAAGCTTATGAAATTATTGTCTCTAAAGATGACTAGTATTGGTCTTCCTCCGTCCCTGTTTATAGTTTATGTTTCTTTTTTCACACTAGGCAAGAGTTCATCAGTCAAGTTTCCCAAATGGGGCAAGAATTTCTCTATTTTATACTATGGTATTTACACAAGCTCCATGTCCAAAAAGCTATCCATACAAAAAATGGCACATATAGTATACACAAGATAAACCACAAAGATGCATACAAAAGCAAAGCTAATCTACGAAGCCGACAGGGATGCCGAGCCTCTTAGCATATTGAATGGCAACCCAACCGACAAAAGAGAAGTATGCCACGAGAAAGAATGCTCGGGTCAGGAATAATCTACGTAGTAAAGTCGCCATCATATGAGAGCCTACTCTGTGACACCAATAGATGAATGGCGGAAGTACCTTTGTTAAGATGATTAGTATAAACGGGGCGAAAAAACCAGTTGCAGTTCCGGCTGCCATTCCCCATCCTAGGCCAGCTGGCAGTTGACGACTTGCTAGCCAAAACTTTGACATCCTTGTGGACCTGCAGGAATTATCAATGGGAGGGAATTAAACAGGATTTTGTAATGTTGAAGTAAGTTTCTTTGATGGAGTCATCTTTAGTGACTATTTCTCCATAACCTGTCTTGTAGCATGTTAAACAACGATGTAACTTCATTTAAGGAAGCAAGAAATTAAGGGCGCAACAAAGAACATGATACACACAAAAAATGACAGGAGGGGAAGAAATCGTGACTATGTTAATCCACAGCTTCAATACTAGTATCATGAACATAATTTTTTCTGGAAAACAATATTTTCCTTGCTTCTAGAGTGGAAAAAGTAATTCATGCCATTAACTTATGTTCCTATAAAAAATGCAATGTGGTGGAGTATGTGAAGGAATTGGATTGTACGTTGGATTTAATGAGGGAGGATCCGATGAAAATAATTTTTACAGTGCAAACTGTGAACAACTGAACATTACTACCTTATATGTGAACTTATAATACTAATTCACATATAAGGTTCACACTTAAGCTTATATGATAAGGTTCACATATAAAATAGTAATGTTCACAGTTCATATATAAGATAGTAATGTTCACATTTAAGGTGAGTTCGCATTTCACACCTTAAGATATGTTTTCACCGGAAACCCCCTCTGGATTTAATTCCTATTAACCTGGCTCAACCACTACTGTACAGTGAAATAATTAAGACCATTGCAATTAACACGACAGGAACCACACAGACTTTTTTTTTAGAAAGGGGGTCAATCAAAATTTTAAACAAGAAACAACTCACAGAATAAAATATCTTCGAATCATCTCAATTCCAGAAGGACCTTTGACGTGACAACCAAAATTGCTGTCTTGATATATCTCAATGTCGGACATGCCAGAAGAATACCAGCAGTTGTAACTCTCATTTACCTAAGTGACACAAACATATGATATCACTTAGGCATACTAGACATTTCTTCTTCTTCATTTGTTTCTTTCATATGGTGTACTTGTAAAACCCATTAGAGTTCCGGAACGGTTACCTTGAACTTGTGTCTAGTCAGCAAGGCAGCACTAAAATCAGGTCTACAATCATGAGGAAGGGCCTCCTTTGGAGCTTCAGCAAAACCAGGAACCATTTGACCAGACAAATGGTCAAAGTACTCCACCTATTTATTTTCTCCATTTAGAATTGAGAGGCACAATTAAAGAATTGAACAGAAAAATCCTTCCTTTATATCACCAAAGAGAAGTTTCCTAATTGATATAACCTTCATCAAAATTAATATGTTTCAATGGAAATAAACAACACGTCTTAGACAACAAATTTTCTTTGATTACTTTCTCACAGCCTGCAAAGCTCACTGGGAAACAAATTGCAAGGGTTATTTAATTGGAAATTCAACCATGGTTCACTCTATCCAGACACATTTTTACCATATCTATTTGAACCAAAATTACATATCTTCTTTCGAACAAAATGCACCAGCCTACAATCACCCTATATGCAGCCCTCCAAAACAAAAACAAAAACAAAAACCCTGCTGCACTGCACATACCCTCAAAGTCCTCTCCATTACAACACATTGTCAAAGTTTCCTACAATCCACTAATCCTTTCTTTCGAAGATCTTCATTAGCATCAAGGGTATGCCTTGTCTATCTGCATTCCTATATAACACTATGTGAGTCTTACTGTTCATCTGATACAACAGTCTCTAGCCTTTCTGTCTCTATTTTTCAGTCTCAAGCAATACGAAACAGAGTCGTTTCAAGTTAAAGCATAACAAATTAGACAAACATATCAGCTGTTATTTTATTTTACTCTTTGGTTTCTTTTAAAATGACAGCTGTTATAACTTGGTTGCTTACAAGATTGCAACATTAATTCCAAGAAATTAAATCTATCCATGGCAAAGAACTAAGGGGTACAGATGTTGATTAACATACTCACTGTGTACAAAAATTGAACACTCTGAAACAGATATTGAATACTACCTACAAACATGTATTTCAAAATATGCAATCATATAAGGACATGAGGTACCTCGAAGACTGAAGCCCAATAATAATCATAATGACATCGGAACTTCCTTCTTTCAGATGGGTAAAACACACGTTTTGCCTTAAAATTGAGAAGTCCAAGTTCACAGACTTTTGAAGACCTTAAATCAACACCTGCAAGTTCAAAAGGATGAGCTATGTATACCTTGGATAAAAGCTCATTGCATGAGTAAGAATTTCTTTTTCAGTCATCTATTAGTAACCTCATCTAGTCATGCATGCAGATTACCATCCTTGCCCTCTTAGCCTGCTTGAAAGGTCAACTAGAAGCCAATTGATAGATTTACAAGATATATAGTAAGTTTCTTAAAATTGAATTATGAACCCTATATTGGAAGTATACTCTTATTCCATTCACATGTGTAAAGCCCAGGTGCACCTTGCCCCTTTCCGAACACAAAGAAAATAATTTGTTCAATGAGTGCACAGATCCATTCCCCGCCCCAGTCACACCACACCTATTCAAGATTTAGCTAGATGGTTGTTCTTGTTTTTGTATAAAGACAAGGGAATGAAAATGATATAGATAACGGTTTTATCCTCTCACTGTCCACCTAAATCCAGAGAGAGAGAGTTACTTCATAAGAAGAAGAAGAACCTAAAATTCCAAGTCATTCAGTAAACTGAACATGGAGGCATGGACACGCTGCCTAAGCACTCTTGTGCTCATGGTTTGATCACTTTGATGCATAATATAGCCTCAGCCATATAAGAGGTCACAGCTTTTGACTAAGAGAGTTGTGACCCTCTATAACATTTTGTCAATTTTTGAGCTCCTCATCTATGTTTCATAGAGTAGCACTCTTTCTTCTTGGACTTCACACTCGCTCCCCAGAATAATTAATTAAGCTGCATTGAAGGCCTTGTCTGGTTTTAAATGAAGACAGGAAACAACTTGATCTAATTTTAAGCTATTATCTGCTCAAAATGAAAGTCATCTCTAACATGCTTGTTTCTGGTTGAATAAAATCTAACTAAAAGTACCTAGTACTCAAGGTACTCCAATCCACATGCTCCAGTAGTCAATATGAACTCATGCTTTTCAGGCCAAATCTACAAAAGGTACTACTTTCACCAGATTCCTTCCCTAGCCAATCCCAAATTAGATTCTATAGGAGTTCATAGTACCTTAAACTGAGCAATTGGCATCCATTAAAATTACAAAATCAACAATCCTCAGCACACAATCACACATCAAATCAATGCATTTACTTCAACAGCCAAATCCAGAAGAATGAGGGAAAAGGGAGCTTACTGGTGGAAACAATTGTACAGTAAGACGGAACAGTAACCGGAGGTGCAATCGACAAGCTACTAAACGAGAGAGCCAAGAACCCTAAGATGTAACAGAACGAGACTATGCCGAGAAGCGACGAACAACATACTAGAAGTCGGAACAAGGCGCGAAGAAGTCCTGTGGAATCCATCAACAGGAAATTACGCACGATGCGATCGCCACAAGAGATCCCCGAGCATCGGAGAGTATTTTGTGGTGATCGAATGAGTCGGTCGCTCACCGGAATCGTTTTTTGCTCTTTTTGGCCGGAAACTTTGACGAGTTATTTACAGGAGCAGAAATGAAGTGGAGGATATACTGATTATTTGTCATACTATATAAATAAAAAACTATAAATATATAAGGAGTAGTGTTCATATAATGTGTACATATAAAGTGTGTGACATTTTTTTTCTCCTAATAAAGTATTCATTTTTATTTAGAAATTAGTTATACACAAAAATATATTTTCCAAATTTTTATTATATGTACATATGCACGTACTAAACTCTCACACCATATATATTTTTATTACGAGGTTTTTGCGCCAAATCACCTGTTATTTGGCCGAATTTGCGCCAAACCACCCCTTATTTAACTTTTTGCAAGAAACCACCCATTTGTGTCATTTTGTTAACATGGAACCACCCCTTCATCAATTCCGTTAATTCTTCCGTTTATTTGTGTGAAATGTCTAAAATACCCTCACTTATTTCAAAATTTTAAGGGTAAAAATGTCTATTACCATTATCACACTTAATCCAAATTAATTAACCAACTAAGCATTTTCACACTAATTAATCTCTTCTAGGGCTCAAGATTTTCAGCTTCTCTCGCACCACATTCTCTTCCACAATTTCAGCCAATTGGCACCTCCAGCTACCAGGTAAGTCCCCAATCGGTCGATTATGTGCTGATTGCTTATGATTTACTGAAAATAGGTCGGTTTGAATAGCAGTCGTTTGTAAATTTGGTGTTCGGAAACGATCCTCTGTTTTATGGCCATGTGGTTCTCTCAACCGGCATCTGCTTCGTCGTCGAACGGAGGGAGGCATGACCGGTTGGGAGTGAAGCGGAAGAAGCATTAAAAGCTCGATGCCATTTGCGAGAACTTGAGGAGTAAAGTTGAACGGAATGAGGGAAATGGTAGAGCTGAATCAGTGGGAGATGACAATGAGCTTCGTCGGAGCTCTAGAGTGAAGCGTGCGCCTGTGATTCTTGATTTGTCGCCTCCTCCTCCTCCGAAGAGGCGCAAGAAGTTTGACATGAATGGGAGCATAAAATTTGGGGGTTCAGGGAAGGGAGGTTCTGCTTCAACTCCTTGTTCTAATTCGAAGAGTTTTGAGGAGGAATCAGCTGGTTGGAAGTCTAGACTGAGATCTAGGGCTGGAGGAATCGGCTGGAGAGGGCGAAGAGAAAAGGGAGAAGGGAGTAAAAAAATGCTTAGGTGGTTAATTAATTTGAATTAATTGTGATAATGGTAATAGACATTTTTGCCCTTAAAATTTTGAAATAAGTGGGGATATTTTAGACATTTCACACAAATAAACGGAAGAGCTAACGGAATTGATGGAGGGGTGGTTCCATGTAAACAAAATGACACAATTGGGTGGTTTCTTGCAAAAAGTTAAATAAGGGGTGGTTTGGCGCAAATTCGGCCAAATAACGGGTGGTTTGGCGTAAAAACCTCTTTTATTATATGTACATATGATAGGCATGAGATCTCTTGTAAGATTCTCCTCAAATCTCTTTTGTTTTTTTAGTTTAACTTACTTGTAAAATTTTAGTGTTTAGATTTTCTTAAGCATATTGTTATGAAAAAGATTTACGTGCGAATTATTATTAACGTGCAAATATGAGAATGAAAAAATTCACATGCACATTTAAGCCATTGACATGCACATTTTTAAGCCACCGACATGCACTTTTGACAGATTTACATGTCATTGATAATATGTGAAAAATACATGTACATACCTGCGTGTGCATGTCATTACTTAAGAACGTACATGCGAATGAGATATTCGTACAATATCCATTTGCACATGATCCAAATTCAATTTTTATTAGATGTTTTGCTCCATTTCAATGGAGCATAACTTCAAGAATAAGACATTATTACGGTGAGAGAGATAATCAGATCACTTTATTATAGATATACTCTTATGATAGATCTGCGGATCTGATACGAATATATATTAAGATACAAACATAATAAATAGTCTCGTTAATACACATAAACATAAATATACACATATATATTGAAAATCATACACACTAGTGCTAAGTAAAATACACTAGTTAACATAAATAGTAAATAAAGAATAATCATATAACAATCGTTTCTAAGGAAGCAACCTGGAAATCTTTTTATGTCCATTATACTTGTCTTTGAATGTTTATGATTGTCTTCATTAAATATTCATTCATTAAAATATTCATTGATTTTTTAAGCATGTATTTTCATTAATAATATTTTTCATCCAGTTTTGGAGGTGAACAACCCATCATGAACATTTTGTGTTCAGAATCATGGACATTAAAGTTCAAAGTCATAAACATCCATGTTTAGTGTCACGAACATAAGTATAACTCGTGTTCATTACATTTTTTTTTATCAGATTCATTACTCTGAACATACCATGAGCATTGTATTTAAGAGCCATAAACATTAGTTTTCGTAACAAATGAACAAACCGAAACCGACACAAGCATAAATATACACACATCCATATACGCTCTTATTTCTAACAAATGCTCCCGCCATTATTCACGGGTTAATATATTTTCTTACACAAATCATTTCCATTTTGTAGGTTTGCTAGTCAGAACTAAAATTTGAAATCAACAGAGGTCAGTCAGACGAAGTTCAATAAAAGCAACCAATAATAAAAGATGTTCCATTGACATATTACAAGCACAACAAAATGATGGAATCAAGCATCCGTGAACTAGCTCCTTGGTCCAACCTTTAAACTGTTCAAATCCAAATGATGCAACTTGAGAAGCCACAAACTACAAATGATTTCCTGAGGAATAAATACTTGTAAATATACACCAACTATCCAGAAAAGAGAGTCTTCACTAGGGGATCAATTCAAAGAATCACCACAAACTTTATTATTATGATGCCGCTTAGAAATCACGAACCTGCAACTGTGTTCTTCGTTTATTATAATGATGCAACTTAGTTTGATGCGTCTCTGCTGTAATATTGGTCGAGGGTCTTTGCTGGAATACGGTGGAGGAGCTCACGGGGGAAGATTCTTAGAAGAGTCCAGGCTAAATCAAGAGACTGGAATATCGTTCGGGTGTCGTATGCTCCTTGAGTAACGAATTTTCTCTCAAATTTGTCCAAGAATTCCAGATATAACTGAGTTTAAGGAAAACAAAGGTGGTTTGAGAATTATATTCTTTTTACGTTGAAATCAATATTAAATGGCTTAGAAATATACCAAATCCTCTGAAGAAAGTGCTTCTTCTCCAACCACGGCTTTCATTGCCTGCACGTCCTTCCCGATAGCATAATTGGCATACAGCTGAAAAACACAGAACAATGAGACTTTGCTTATGGGGTGAACAGAAGTGCAACATTCATGAAGATTTGGATAATTATGAGACTGAACCTGGTTTGACACATCAGAATGGTCCCTACGAGTCATTCCTTCACCTATGGCACTCTGTCATGACATGAAGGTTGCATCTTAAGTATGTCGTTTAGAATAAATAAAATCTGAATCTAACCAAGTAAAGAACTTTACCTTCATTAGACGGGAAAGTGAAGGAAGGACATTGATCGGTGGGTATATCTGTAAATAAAAACATATAGGAGAAGAATCAGGATTATGATATTGAATTCCATGATCAAACCTGGTATACTGTCATTGTAATTTTTTTCCAAACTGCATGCCTATTTCTAACAAGAAGACAGCATTAAAACATTTAAAAGAAATTTTTTAGATCCTACAGTAGGTTTTCTCACTATTTATCTATATACTTCATAGGGGTCCTAAAAAACCGCTTCTACAAAATTATGATTGAGGTGTATTTCAAAGAACTCACTATATTATTATTTCTCATCAAGTGAATTTGAATCCTCTCATGTTTGTAACATTACCTGACGATTGTGGAGCTGCCTATCAATATATATTTGCCCTTCCGTGATATAACCCGTGAGATCCGGAGTTGGATGTGTAATATCTATGATTGGAAGCAATATAATTCCCAAGTAGTAAGTCATTCTGTTATTTATCATGAAAAAAGCAAGATTGTACATAGGTAATAGGAAATTAGTACAATACCATCATTAGGCATAGTTAAAATTGGAATCTGTGTGATGGAGCCTTTCCTTCCTTCAATTCTTCCAGCACGCTCGTATATTGTGGCCAGATCGGTATACATATAACCGGGATAACCACGTCTTCCAGGGACTTCCTCTCGGGCGGCAGAAACCTGCAACATAAATTGTTTGCATCACTGAATCAGCTCAAGTTATAAACACTTATGTCTTGCTGGGTTCACTAACATAGATGGAGGAATAATTTTGACGTCTAAATTTAAACATAATGTTAGCAGAAAGGATTAGAAAATCCTGACTTTGTATGAATATATCAGAGTCAATTCAACATTCTAAATGGCCAAGAAGTGGCTGCTCTAACATATAAGACAAAGCCGCTCTAACATATAAGACAATCAAGACAGACAAAGGAGACAGCCCAACAGCATGTTCTTTTGTGCTCCTCAAGTAAACTACAATTGTATTTGAAAAATAAATCAGAGTCTACAATAAGTGTCTCCAAACTACTGAAGATTTTACAAGCAACAACAATTAGTTTCAAAAAACTGTTAGCTTCCTCAGTTGTGGAGTGTTCGCTAATTTTCTGGGATGACAGGGTGTAAACTTCTTATACCATTTCCGTAAGTAGAATTATGAAAATGAAGAGAGTCAATACCTCACGAAGTGCATCAGCATAAGAACTCATATCCGTCAGTATGACAAGAACATGCTTCCCACATTCATATGCTAGATATTCGGCTGTGGTGAGTGCAATTCGCGGAGTAATAATACGCTCAATTGTGGGGTCATTAGCCTACAAGAGGATACAGATAGCAACCAAGAAGTAAGCAATTCCTGCTTCCAATCTCATTTTCAGTAGGAGTTTGCAAAAGAAAAAACATATCAATAAAGAGAAAATTGTGACAATGGTAAAATACCAGATTGAGGAAAAGGGTAACTCTCTCCATTGACCCATTCTCCTCAAAATCACGTTTGAAGAACTGTGCAGTCTCCATATTAACCCCCATAGCTGCAAACACAATGGCAAAATTGTCTTCTTCTCCTCCTCCCTGTAAATTCTTTCGAAACATAAGAAAATGCTCATTCGCAGAGAAAGTGAGAAAAAGATAGGGTAAAACCATATGCCAAGCTATATCAGCCGACAGTAAGTGCTACAGCAGCCAAATAGTAAGGCGGATATAACATTATGCTCCTTTTTCCAATTTATGATTATAACAGTTACAATAAAAATAAACACCACAGTCGTAATTTCCGGACCAATCAGTAATCATACCTCCAGAAGGTTGTCAGACTGCTCCAAACGCTTAACCAACCCAGCTTGACGGCAGATTTGAGCAGCTATTTCATTATGGGGAAGACCTGCAGCAGAGAAGAGAGGGATCTTTTGTCCCCTAGCAATCGAATTCATGACATCAATTGTAGAAATCCCTGTCTGAATCATCTCCTCAGGATAAGTTCTCTCACTAGGGTTGATTGAACTACCTGACAATAACAAAAGGCAAGAGATGTTAACAAAATTCAATCAAAACTATTTTAAATAGAATGCATAAATGACTAAGGTCAAAGCTCGAGGGAACCGCAAATACCAGAAATATCCAAATATGCCTCTGGAAGAATAGGAGGACCATTATCGATGGGTTTTCCAGATCCATTGAAAATCCTTCCAAGCATATCCAACGAGACTGGAGTTTTCAAGACCTGCAGAAATAATTGAAGACAATACATCAGGAAAATATGATGAAATGCAAATATAAGAAACTTTACTGTAACTAAAATAAACATTTCAAATAGACTCACAATATTGGAAGAACGAAAAAAGAAAATACCAACAACACTACACAATTGACAAACTAAAGGTTGAAAAGAATATGTTAACTGCACACTCACAAAGTAGCACTATACTGCAAAGTGCAACGAACAGTCTTTGAGACTTTTACTAAATATCATAAAGAATTTTCCTTTCAAAAGAAAAATTTGCATGCAATTACCAAAAAACACTTTCAATTCTTCAGTGTTTATGATTTCATCTTAGTTGAAGAAATAAATTATCACTTGACTGTAGACTGTAGCATATAATTTAAAGAGGCAGCTTGTTCCTTCCCTCTATTTAGGGCAATAGGGCAGCTACATCAAGATGGATTAAGTACTCCTGTCATTGACTAAATGAACAATCAAAATGAAAAGAGTTGCTGTGAACTTAACATCATGCTTATGTATACCATAACAATTCACCATCCCTCATTGATCATGGCTTGGTAAACTAGCAAAAAAGTTCAACTTGATCTTCATAGAAAAGTAAGATTTTGAGATTTTTTTACCTCCCCTGTGAATTGCACGGTAGTATATTTGTTATCAATCCCAGATGTACCTTCAAACACCTGCCAAAAGCAAGAACCACTTCGATGTTTACATTAATCATGTTATTTGTATTAACATCAAGCATTGTAATAAGAATAAATGAAAGAAACTTAGCTACTACTACAGTAACTACACGTGGGAGTAAATACCTGCACAACAGCCTTCTCACCATCAACTTCCAGGACTTGACCTCGACGAGTAGTTCCATCTCCTAGACGGATATTTACAATCTCCTGATATTTGGGTCCCTACACAGCCAAGAATAGAAGTTTCAAAAGAAGAGTATATAAAAACAAAAGAATTGGAGAACAAATAAAAAGTTCAAACTTCAAAGCTACCTTGACTTTCTCAAGAATAACCAGTGGCCCAGCAACTCCGGAAACAGTTCTGTATTCTGTGCATATAAATAGAGAAGGTTGTTAGCGTTCATTGCCCAATTTAAAGTTCACAGAACAATAAGGGATCACTTCAAAACAAACAGAATGAACCCATTCCACTTCTTGATTATAGAGGGAATGCTTGAGATACAGAAACAATGTTCTGACAAATATAACACATTTTTTAATAAAATGAAATGGTATCTGATGTCTCAGGGTTTAGATAGATGCCCACCCAAACACCCAGAAAAGGAACATCATTTCCACAGTTCCACCACAACTAAGAGTTGAATCTAATCTCCACAGACCACAAACTAAAAAACAACATCTTCCAACTTTAACAGAGATCTTCTTATCTTCTCAAAGCAGGTGAAAGTGATATTGGAAGAAATTGATGAGTATAATACCAACAGATAACAGGCTCCTATATCTGCAGTGAAGCTCCTGTGTTATGACTTATGAATCATGATGATAAATGCGTTTCAATCATCCAGAATCTTAAACTATCAGCAAAACCACTGAAATCAAGAGAACTTACCCATCCCAATCTCCAGATTTCCATCTTCGTCATCGAAATTTTTCTGTGCCTCAACCATTTTCAGACTACAGATGAAATAGAACTGAAAGAAAAACCCAAAAAATCAGCATCAAGTCAAAATCCAATCCAAAAGGCATATGAAGAACATTGCATTCCGTATCATTCAACACAACAAGTAATTGAAAACTAAAAGTGCCAAAGAACAGCTCATAATACTGGCGCAATTTACCTCGCTCCAAATTCCTAAATCGCGACGAAATTAAGTAAATGGAACGAGAAAGATATAGCAAGTGAATTTATAAACCAATACAGCATACTCAACAACGAGCTCCTAATCGCCAATCAAACCGCCCAAATTAATCAAAATTTTCAACTCTTACACAAATTCCTGTGAGATCAACAATAGAAGAGTGGCAAGAAGAGATGTACCTCCGATCCGGTAGATTAGTTCGATCTCGAGAGGCAGAAAGAAGGAACGAGTAGCGGTCTAGCGGAGATCTATAAAATCCTACAGTAAGATGAATATGTAAGGATTGTACGCATATAAAAATAGAGAAAACGATAGGAGTATATTTTGCATAAAATACACCAATAATGATATTGACAATAATAATGATACTCAAATTTTTGTTCTATAAAATAATTTTCTACAAATCTAATAATCACATTATGAGTATCCTTTTTTATACCACATTATAAAATCACATTATACACGAACCACAAACGATTCAGGACAAGATTTGGGTAGATTATAAAATGCACTCAAAACAATTTGTCTAGCTTGTAAATAGTCAGAAATTCAGCCTCTTTATTTTTTATGTTTGTTTGTGAGTAATGAGTATTTATGAGTCCCACAAGCCCACGGCACAAATATTCCCACGTGTATTATAAGTATGACAACATGTGATGCCACCTCATTATGAGATATGGTCCATTGGATCCATTATCATGTAGGTAAGATCTGAAAATTGTCCAAGTGAACAAATCTTTCAAATAACTCATATATCTAGCTCAAACATTGGGTTACAAATCATGGAAAATTGTCTATGTATCCAAAACCAATGAGCAACTTCTACGAGGCATCCAAAACTCAAGACAAGAAGAATATGGGCCGTATGGAAAATTAAACAATGAACCAAATGCTCATTTTTAAGTTAATACATATGATCGTGGGACATGATATATAACCCTTCCCCATTACTCAAAAAATAGTCCAATGAGTATGCAAGTTAGAGATATTGTGTTTGAATCCTCTCCCTGTTCTGTTCCCACCACGTTTTTGCATGTACCTCCCCAAACTTCTCTCGACTGCACAATAAAAGCAAAAGAAATATGAGTAAAGTTCGATATCGATATCAAACGAGTCCTACGAATATTATTATTATGTACCTGAATCTCACGCGCCTTAGCTCTCTAGTGCCGTCAGCAAACTGTCTAATGGTGATGTAGACGCCTGGCTCGTCTTCCTCGACCCACTCTGTCTCCAAATCACTGGCATTGCTGATTGAGACCGAGTTATCGTCCCTAGACGAGGTAGTGATTCTAGATGGATCGAGATACGAGCCTTCACCTTTGCCAAAACCGCTCGGTCCAGCACCGTAATATGGTGTTCCACCATTTTCTGATAAATCAGGAGGGTAATATGAGCCTTTGACACCTGAGGGTCTATAGTGATGTCTTGGTGTCCAGTCTTTGTTCATCGGACTATCCGTTGCTGATCCGATTCTTGTAAATGAGGAATCTCTTGGCTGAAACAATTATCGCTTTAGGTTAAGAATTCCTATCAAGAAAATAATGAGTTTTTTTTTTGTATTTACATGTTTTTCATGGTTGGATATGTTACAAGGAAGAATGTATGAAAGGGTTACCTCATCTTCTCTTGAGGGAGTATTTAGAGCCTGTCTATTGAATCTTTGTACATTGTAGAGCTCCATAATTCGGTCATAATTCTCGCCCCACCATTTTTGAGCTTGCCATTTGTTGAACATTTCGCGGCTGCATATGGAAACAAGGTTGTGCATTAGCTATTTGGTTTTTACTTTTCATGAATGATAATAGGCATGCATGAATAGTGTATTACAGGCATGTATGAAGTCTATGTATTTATACCTGAATCGGATTCTTTTGAGATCATTTCCTCCGTTTGGTAGAGACACAAATGTGATGTGAACTCCAGGCTCAACCTGAGCCATCCATTCAACGGGCCCATCCTCATCATCTAACACCACATCAGATTCAGTGCAGATTGATTCCCTTGCACTTCTTTCACCTGGAGCAAACCTTGAGTATGATCTTCCACCTCGGTTGTGGTTGCTATTTGTATAGTCCCATGCAGGAGTTGAACTTGAGCTTGCAGGTTGACCGTACGAGTACGGAATCCCTTCAGAAATTGTATCAAAGTCAGGGTAAGATCTGTCTCCTCTTCTGAAACCGCTTGGACTCGATGGTTTGCCTGGTTTGTTCGAACCAGAGATTTTCAGTGCCATGTCCTTGATCTGCACGTAATTTTCATGTTACTATTGGTGAAACACTGTTTTTTTAATTACATATCACAATTTTGTATATACCATATAACAATATAGAGATCAGTGAGATGATCACACAAAATGAGGATAATAATATCAGCTCAAATAGGGCCAACTATTTTAAAAGGTACCATACTAAGAATCATGCTGCAAAAAATGCTGAAATTTTATGGAGTGCAATTTAGAGACACCAAGTTATTAAACATACATATGATCTGGGATTCTGGGGTCCAAATCTACAGTCATCACTATAATTGAGATTCTAGCATGAGCACTAACCAGTCATTATTTTAGAAAGGTTGGTTGCCAGATAATTCCACTTGAGAGTGAGTGGCAAGGTATCAATAAAGAGAACTTTGACAGTTTTCCATGTCTAAACATCAATTCCTATTCTTTTACTATATTCACCCCTCATGATTTTGATTTTAACCCTTTTACCATCAAAGTGCAAATAACACAAATATCATTGTAAACTTCATAAATCAATGTGGCTAGCTAAATGCATAACCTATTGGATATAGCCAAAGTCATGGATGGTGGGCATATTAAGGTATATAGTAATGATGAGTCTTCCCTAATATCTGGCTGGTGCTGCTTTATAAATCCTTCTTGGTTTTATTTTCATGGCTTTCTGAACTGGAACTTTAATTTACATTCCAAATTTCTAACTAAGATGTAAAACAGACCAAGCCAACCTAATTTTTTTCTTTCTTCTTTTTGGCAAAATTTTGATATTTTGTCATAAAATTTGAAGGCAAAAATTCTACAGTGGGGCCAGGAACACACTAAAGGACACAAGCAGTCTTTAGTCTTTTCTAAATGTGCCTTTGTCCATTTATCTCTAACTACTGTATTATTTACCACAAACCAGGTGAATATTTTTTCCTCCAGAGGTTGTAGGTAGTACATACACGGCACCCCCAGTCACCCTTCAGATAAATTGACTAGAACTACTTTTTTTTTAACGTTTTTGGGTTTGCGCATGTTACTGAAGCTCTCTGAAAAAATAAAGGATGTCTAGACAATAATCCCCGATCAGATCCCTTCCCCAATTTACCAATACTTTCCTATAGAGTAAAAAAAAACTTTAGTCAGTATTCACTGTGCATTAGTATATCGATGAAATCAGTTGTCTACTCAGCATTCAATAATGCTTTTACTCATTTCAAAAAGCAATGCTCTGCTCAAACTTTGATGCATTCTTGACCCTATTTACAAGTATGTTATCCTCCCTTTGAAGTACAACATCAAAAGGATTGATCACTCAAGGCACATTCTAATATACTCCTTCGTGGAATGTTCTTATTACAGCTTGTGAATGGAATATCAACTAAATTGAGTTTTAATTGGTTTGGTTTGATCTGGGTCAACTGCTAGGGTATGTGGTCCATTGACAGTGTTTGTAGTTCTGTTAGGTAACAAATAAGTGCAATTCTGGGCCTTCATTTACAACTCTCGTACTCGAACTAACCCCACCCGCCTCTTCCATCGCTACCAGAGATCCGATCATGCTTATGGGGTTTAATTGAGATGGGGTTGCAAATAGTGTAGTTTGTGGTGGTTGAAGACTCAGTTATAGATATAGCACGTTTTTGAAACTTAATATGCAGCTTTTTATTCACTCCCTAGCTTTAAATTCAAACAAGAAGTTTAATATTTATATAAGGTGATCACTCTTGATTTTCCAAACCTATTAGAGTATAATAACTATAGGCTATCAATAATATACATTTAAGCAAAAGGGGTGGCTAATATAATCCAATCTAAAGTGGCCATGGAACATGAGTTGTTGGAGCTGACCTTAAAATCTTGCAAGAATTCATTATTTCTATCACATAAGTTTGGGGCTATTGGTTGGTTGATATTTTTAATTTTCATTAATGTGTGATGCCATTAAAAATAAAAACAAGTGGGATGGTCCAAAAGAGTATTTGGTTCCTACAGAGTACAATAAAAGAAGAAAGATATTTAATAGCATAGTAAGGAATTTGATAGCATAGTATCTAACAAATCCAAACTTGTGCCAATGTGGAGAAAATGAATTAGGTTAGGTTAGTTTCTGCTATTTATTGTAAGCAAATCATATGTACTGAGTAGAAATCTATGAGGTCCCCTACATGTATAATTAATGAAGTATCCTCCTTGGTAAGAACAAATTGTTTCAACTAAAAAGGGAAACAGAGAAACTAGCAAGAACAAACACAGACTTGCAAAAAGAGTAATAACATGAATGCAGAAGCCAAAAAAAGGGAAAAGTGTTGAAGGTGGATTCAATAATTGAATGAAAATTCAAACTAAGAATGTTAATGAGTGAAGTTAAAAGAAAGAAAGAAGTTAATGAACCTGGGATGTGAGGCTTTTGACTGAGTCTTTTGTATTTGGAGTGCCACGCCCTCCTCCATCCTCCTCTCGATCGTCCGTCTTTGCACAGGTTATACATGTTAACATCTTCCCTTTGCTACTTTCTTCTTCCCGTTTCTGAGTTTTATCTTGTTCCTACACCTTCTCGGTTTTAATGGACCTGCATTTGGCAATGGTTAAATACCAAAATACAGATGGTACTAGAGAGCTTTTAGGAAGAAAGAATATTTAGCATAGGTATATTGTTTCTATTATTACATTCAAGTATTCAACAGACAAGAGATGTAAAAAACAAAACCATACATGCAGAAGAAATGGACTATTGTTTCCCTTCATTCTATACAGTCATGATCATTCATGCTAGCCGGCAAATTTCCATCCACATGACACAGATTATGGATTGCATAGCAACATTAGATATGACAAAAACCAATATTTGCAAATCATGAGCAGAATAGTGTATACTTCTTCCCGAAAATTGCTCTTCCATTCTTATATAAGAAGATATTAAAAAAGGGGAAACGGGGTGGTCCATGTTTTGATTCTCTCAGAACACAACCGGAATGGAATAGGGAGACAGATTCATATTTGAACACAAAGCAAAGGCACTAGGATGGGAAGCCACCTCACCGAGTCCCCACACATCACATCCAGCTTTGGCCCACTTGGCTAACAATCCTTTTGCAGTTGTCTAGGCCATTATATATAAAAACCCAACAAAGCAAATGATATACATTCGCACATATTACTCTTTCAACCTACAATGATGGAAATACTATATACTAAATTCCAGTGTTTACTTGAAAGAAGATTGGCATGTCCAAAAAGATATGCATGCCCCAAGAATAGACCATTAAAGCGAAAATAGATGGGCAAAGGCACGTACTCATATGTTTGGAGAACAATCTTACTTAAGAATTGATCAAAGAGTGGAGTAGTCCAATGAAAAGGAGGGAAATTATCTCCACGTTCAGATTCCAAGAAATCAATCAGATAAGCAAAGATGAGGAGAAAAGGAAAAGGGAATAAGAGTTTACTCGGGATCAGAGAAGAGTGGGTGGATGTACATTGTGGGGGACATTGAAGACCAGACTATATAAAAATAAAGACCCAATAATTGGAAAAAGCAAAATAGAAAGAGGCCAAAGAGAGAAACCGACTGTTTGTGAGAGATATGAAAGTGGTCCGAGTATTCCTCTCCGAGTCTCATATATGTGTGTCTGCTTTTCTCGTGCACATCACACCAGCAGCAAAATAACCAATTCGGTAAATAACCCAATGCAACCAAATTTTTGTTTGTTAGAGATATGCCAATAATAATGAAAAAGAAGACGCAATTACTTCCTTCTGAAAAGTAAAAAACAATCCTCATTGTTCAAGAAATCCCAATTCTGCATCCAAAAGCAACCGTCATCACGAGGTGGGGAAAGATGAAGAGAATGAGATGTGTTTTTCGAATCTCTTTTTGGCTTGTGTGCTGTAAGCCTGTAACCCTGTTTTTTTTACTTTTCTCAAAACAAAATAATTTCTCAAAATTAACATCTTAATTACCATTCTCATGAGTCATGATCAAGCAGAAACTAAATCGTAACATAGAATAGACAGAGAAAAAGAAGAAGCAAAGCGTGGTGTACCAAGGCGTGAAAGCGAGTTAACAAAACCAGAGAGCAGGCATTATTATTATCTGTGACCCGAAAACGACACGCCTAGGGCAATTAAGAGCGATTAGGAGCTGATTTTTGCTCTTTTCGGCTTTCTAATTAAATGCTGATCACTATTTACTGCTTTGTCTCTCAGAAAACTGGAAAACGACTTGATACTGTAAATAGAGCCTTCGAGGGAACAAGATCAGAAGCGAGAAACCTTCCAAACTCGCTTACTTATCGTGCTCCGCGCTCTCCTACTAGGCTACTACTCAGCGAAAACGACTCGATTCATCTCATCGCAATCGGAGATACATCGCAAGTAAACAGCAAAATCGATTCAATTCCGGAATCAAAACAAACATCAAAAGTAAAGCGCACTTACAAATTCCTTCGCTCGCTGAATCTGTGCTATTCTTCTCTTCGTCTACAGCAAACTTCCTCCAGCAAGTAAAAAAATCGTCAGAGGAAGTGATCTTCCAAAATCGGCTCCGAATCGGAATCCAATGGCGATTGTTGCGATACGAAACGTAAATGTTGGATAATGCACTCCGATTTACGCTCCTTTCTCTCGATTGTTCTCGCTCAGAATTGATATTGGGAATTTGTTAGTAACGTTCAAGCAGGCGAGCAGAGAGAGAAAGCAGAGGTAAGAGAGAATACGAGTAAACGATCGCGGTATTTAAAGGGGAAAGAATATGTAACGCCGTTAGATGACGGAAGGTGTGTGCGTTGGGTTAGGAACAACGGCGTATAGGGATCATAATATAATTCGTTTTTTATTCGAAACAATAATTTCGAAAACATAATCAATGTCATTATCATATGTTGCTTTATTTAACATACATCTTTAGAATGCGAAAAAAGTTCATAGCGGGGCCAATGTACATATAGGAATTTCGGAATTAAAATTGATTTTTTGTTTTGTGAAAATTGTACTTATAATGTATATTTAGCTATAAAAAATGAAGATTTAAGGTAATATGAAAAATGTGTAGTATAGGAAATAGGTAGAAAGTGAGTCTGGTGGGATTTGGGTTAAAATTTGAGAGGTGTCTAATTGTGGATGACTCATTATACAAGCAGATATAGAGAAGATTCGATGAACATAATTTAAAATGTGAATTATGTATATTACTACTTACAAGTAAATCTATAATACATTACTAATTCACTACCTAATTAATATAAAACTTTAATTGTCCATAGTTACAGTTCAGATAATAATGTTAACAATTAAAGTAAATTTACATTTCCACTAGTAGGAAAGGCACATTTCTCGGGGGTTTTAATAAACCCCCTTAAAAATAGAACACGTGCGAATGTTTCATTTTAAAATATCTCGGGAGTTTTTCATAAACCCACTTAAATTAAAATCTCACACTCGGGACATAAATACAGAACCTTGAGAAAACGATGTCTACGCCCCTGAAAACCCTAACTTTTCTTCCTTAATTTGATCGTTACCGAGTCAATTCAACAGGAATATCTCTCACCGTCAAATCTACCATTTTTGTGGTTTTCTGGTTGCTTTGTCGTCAATTGCGCATCTATCGTAGTCACCCTAAGCAATGAAGCTCGCCCGTCTAGGAACTCCGTTGTCTAACAATTTGTCCAGAAGCGTAGTAAAGGATGGCTAGTGCTTTGGCCCTAAATCCCAACCGCTCGAATACTTTCTTTTGCTTGAAACTGTAAGTTTCTATCCCTCCCTTCAGTTCACTTTTTATTTGAACAATTGGTTGTTAAATGTTGATATTCTTTGATTGAATGTGGTATTTGGTGAAAAGCTATGTCCGTGAGAACTTTAACAGGTCCAGAACTCGGCCCCCCTCTCAATTTGCAATACATCCTGTTTTTTATTGAGTTGTTTAGGATTATTTGTTTGCTTGCCTTCATATTCAACTACAGATGGGCTGGCTTCGGAAAATTACTTCTCCTTGTGAGGAAGTCAAAAAATTGGTCCGCCGGGTTTACCTCACCGTGGCTAGTTTTGTGTGATTATCTCTCCTAACTCTTTCTCTCTTTTATGTGAAATTAATTGTAGGTAAGTTTATATTCTAATATCTTTTAGTTATAAATTTCCAGTTGGAGTTAACCACAACAAAGTCCATACTAGTAGTAGCCCAAGCTTTATCAACAAGTGCAACAAGTAGAAGCTAGACAAGTAAGCTTTCTTCTTATATTTTAATAAGTTTCTTGATGAATTTTCCGGTACCTCTCATGAGAGTAGTGAGTGATGGTGATGTGGATTCATCTATTGAGACTTGGGTATACATAACTTGTCGAGTTTTTCAATTTATTTTTGTTGAATTTACTTGAATCTTTACAGAAAACTACAAGAGCGGTAGAGGCTCGTTCTCGGAAGATCATACCATTGTTTTTCAATTTTTTTGCTTACAACCACGATAATGGATAATTGAGTCATGCCATACTGCAATATTTGTTTACTTGGCTAAATTCTCCCCACCCCAAAGTGATACTAAGATCCTTACGTATTTTTTATATTTTCCAGTACATGCAGTGTTGTGGACGGTTAAGTTCACATGTTTGTAAAGTGAAGGACTAGAAGATTGTTGTCACAGAGTAATTGTGTCTCTTGCAAGTACTGAAGAATCCTAGATCTTTATATGACAACCAATTTATGAAGGCACTCCTGGTGAGTAGGTATGAGGATTTTAAGCAAGTTTTCCAACTAGTGCTGATGTATTTTTTTCTTTATATAGTTTCTTATGGATTTTTCTCGAGGTATTTTTCGCTTATTTTTATAGTCTGATTTCTATGGATGGACTCTCTTAGGTTTCTTGATGAAATTGATGTTCTAGTAAATGAAGGTTCTTGCATACTTGTTGAATTGGAAAGATGACTTTGCACTGGGAGAAGAGTTGGAAACCTGTATGCTGTGAATCTTGTCTTATTAGAGATGGAGCTTGCAGTGAAGAGTTGATCATTGATGACATTAGAGATGGAGCTTTTAGTGATGACAATGAATCTTCTCTACGTACGCTTCAAGTAAGCAGCTTTTTGTGTCATATTATTAGTACTAGTGTAAGACCTGCGCCATGCACGAGAATTGTCATACATCAAACATGAATGTATTAGATTAGTTACTAAAAGTTATTCAATAACAGAAATGATAGAGGAAGAGGCCAAAGATTAGCAATAACAATATTGATGTTGTTGCAAAAAAAAAAGTACTATAATAAGAGATAAATGGTTTAGATGTTATCTTCCCATTCTGTTTGGAAATTGCAGTGTAATATCATTCCAACTAACTGAATAAGTAAACTTAACATCAATTTCGGCATCTTCTGTTATGTCCACAACATGATTTGGGTCACCAAAGGCATGCATTTCAATAACATGGTTTCCACTGTATTGAGCATTAAATCGAAGATGACTAACAAGATAATATATACCTATACCCCTCTTTATCAGGGGTTGTGTTACCCGATTCAACTTTCCCAATGAAACCTCAAAATGGGAGGTCATCATAGTACATTTGAAAGTAAAAGTCTCTAACAACCACATCTCTAATTTTTTACAACTTCACGTCTATTAAATGTTTTCCTGCATAGCAGCTCCGCCTTCTCTTCCTGGAATTTCACACTGTATCGAGTATTTGTCAAACGATCACCATTTAAAACATGTCCAAGTGATTCCCTCTTTCTGAGTAGCTTATCTGCATTAACATGAAACTATACATTAAATTTCAACCATGTAAAATGTGAAAGCTAAGATAATTCTTCTATGACAGAGATGGTCAATTTTACTAATTTAAGATAATTTTACAAAGTGATGGAGAGTAGATTCTGATTTTCATGCATTGCAAGAAAAAAAAATACCTTTACAGGAATAATAGCAAAATCAAGAAGCGAAAGCAGATTTCGGTGATTGAATAAAGACGACACGCGGATCTCTTCCCGAACCAACTCCAACTGCTCGTTGTTTTGAATGAGCACTTTTTTCATGGTATAGGTTCTTTTATATTAAGGTAGAAGTCAAATCTAAATTCTGCAATCAACTAAAAAAACATATTCTGTATGTGAATTGTTTGTTACTATGTTACTAAATCATCAAGCTATTTATATAGAAAAGAAGACTAAAAGGATGATTGATTTTGTGCCAAGTTTAGTTCTTTTATATTAAGGTTTACATTAACGCATCTGTTAGTTGTACATACAGACTTTCATTGATAGATTGATTTCTGTAGCGGATGGATGAACTAACCTTCTCATCTAATAGAACCAAATGGAGTTCATCTCTTTGAGTTTTCTTGTTCCTTGCCTTCCACATGCTTAGTACACGAACTGTGAGTGCACATGTAGATTGTTTCCCTAAAGTAAGATCATCAATGAAAGTCGTCATGGCAATACCAAAATGAAGGCTTCGAAAGATGCAGCAAAAAAGAAAGGTACAATTTTGCTAGGGAATAAGAGGTTATCAGGAGATATATAATCCTGGAAGATTATTTTCAAGGCATAACTATTGTTAAAATAAATAAATCAATAACAAACAAAATCAGAATCTTTATTAGAGTAACAAATCAAATCAAAATCTGAGTTAGAGTAACAAATCAAATCAGAATCTGAATTAGAGTGACTAAGATAAATCAGAATCTGAAAGAAAGCAACATTATAATGTATAAGAGAATTTCGTATCTTTTTTTATTGTCAATCAAATCAACATAGCAGAATTGCATTCTATCAATTTTGTGAAGCAAAAAAGGCTAATGGAATAAATAATCAGTGGTGAACAAATGCAGTAAAAATCTATCTTATAAAAGCCTATAAATGATAGAATGGACGTTTTTTTATACCATCAGTTGACTGATAATAAAAGCATATAAATGATAGAATGCAAAAAATCTAGAATGACAACATTCCTTTGTAGATAACTAAATTACATGTGTACTTCAGAAAGATAAAATTTCAAGAAATTCTAGAATGGCAATATCCTTAATAAACCGACATCATAGAATTAGTAAAAGCATTGATCATGGTGGATAAAAAATATGACTGCATTTGTATCAGAATTTCCAAGGGGAGAGATCTATCTTATCAAAGACTCAGAAAAGCATTACCTGGGTTGAAACGATCAAAATTGTGATTAAAAACGTCCATTCTATCATTTAAAGAGTGATCTATCTTAGTCAAGCACAAAAAGATGAATCACAATTGCATCTAGTATCGAAAATAAGATTGATGGTGCAGATAAAAATCGCATCAATAACAGATCAACGATTATCACTAAATACTACTGGTAAATCATCAAATAAATTACCTCCAGACACAAATAGTGGCTGAGATTGGTGGAAATGAACACCACGAACAGGTCCATCGTGCTCGTCGAATTTATCAATAAGGGTGCCCATCCTGTAACCCCATAGCTGGATCACACCAGTGTGAAGACTCGCTAAGATCCATGGTCGCTTACTATGGAAACAAAGTCCCTTAACTCTATTACTCTTGGTTTCGAACTTGGTGAGCATTTTGAAATTGTTGGTATATGTTTCAATCAATAGCTACAGCAAAACAAAAATGTTCAAACAGAAAACCCTAATGTTCACTCTAAACAACAACTTCAGCAAAAAATCAATCTTGAGTTACTCCAAACTTAACATTCGCGATTATACAAGATCAAGAGCCAAATGAAATACAACTGGATCCAAATTAATTTAAGATCGACTCAAAGCAACACATCAAGCACTCAACAATATCAATTGAGCATGGATCCATACAATGTAAAGCTACGAATGCATAAATAAGCTAATATTTGTATCAGAATTTGCAAGGGGAGAGATCTATCTTATCAAAGACTCAGAAAAGCATTACCTGGGTTGAAACGATCATAATTGTGATCAAAATTGTAATTAGCTGCATGTTCAAGTTCATCTTCCATCAGATTATGATAAAACGAATCCTATAAATTATGCTCCTGCACAATCACATGGCATCACAAACCATATTTGCTTCATTGCTCAGTCATGTAGAAAAATCAATCTAGTTTGCAGTTGGATTAGGTTGATCAGTGATCCACTTATTCGATTATTGAGTTCTACATTTTCAATAATAATACCCAAATTGAACCAAATAGTTCTTGTTAAATTGGTACCTGCTGAGGCTAGGATTCAAGCCTCGAAATCTGGATAGCAAGGTCAACGTTCTTATATATTCACATTACTGAGCAAAGGTTGATCTGCATCAGATCGATTCGAACTCTTTAGATTCAAGCTATTCCACCCAAATTTAGTTGTATGAATTGTTGCCAATACTGACCAAATACCCAAACTCAATCAGAAAGATGAATCAGCTTTTTATTTAAAATAAAAGGAAAATGAAGGCAAAGGGAGAGAGAGAGCAACCATTGACGATAGCAGTGAGAGCAGTATTGCACATCATTTTTTGCTACAAAATTGACCAATTGATTATGAAGAATGAATGCATACCATAACAAATGTAGAACTTGCAGATAATATCCTTGACTGAAAACTATCCATTTGAATCCATAAAATTGGAATTGAAGGCTGGATTTGGGATTGGATCTTGTTGCCTATTATGCCGTAGGGTTTCCGTAGATGGAGTCGATTCCAGAAGCAAGAAGATTGCAGGAAACTGGGGTGATTGAATCCAGGTCTTCCATTTTTCGGGATTGTGATATCAACGCAGGAGATGGAGTCGATTCCAGAAGCAAGAAGATTGCAGCAATGAAGCGGGGAAAGAGAGAGCTCTAAAATGGATTGTGATATCAAAGCAGTTGAATTGAAGGCTGGATTCGTAGTCGATGTTCAAAGCAGAAGAGAGAGCTTGAAATGAAGGGGGAAAGAGAAAGATTTCGGGGAAAGAGAAATGAAGCCAGATTTAGATTGGTATTGAATTAAAAAAATTAATAAAGATAACAACCAATGGAAAATTGCCACTTGGGAGGTGGTAGGGCCAGAAGCAAGGAGAGAACTCTAAAAGTCTCAGCTTTAATAGATAAGATAGATTCCTGATTTACTGAGTATCTCTCTAATGTAACCACATTGTCAATAGCAATGTTTGTGTACCAATTAAATGGAACTCATTTTATTGTGGATTATGTTTGATATTTTTGTTTCCATATATAGTGCCACAGATAGCATGGAGAACTCTAGAAAAGAAAAATGATTGTTTTTAGTGAATTTACTGTTTTTTTTAACCTCGAGAAATATTTCTCGGGTGTGTTTTTAACCTCTGAGAAATATATCTAGGGGTTTTTTTTAACTCCTGAGATATTTCTCAGGAGTTTTCTAAAAACCCCTTCCGTGTGCAATTTTTCTCGGCAGTTTTGAAAACTCCCTTGAAAAGTTTTACGGCGAAGCGTTTTAAGGGAGTGAGAAAACCCCCTTAAGCTTGGTTGAAAACCCCCCGAGAAACGACTATTCTGTACTTAGTGTTCACACGTAAAATATGTTATCACTGAAAACCCCCCTCATATAATGGATTCACACTACACTTGCAATTTAGGAGAAAATATCTTTTAAATATGCCTTTCTAAATTAAAATATGTATAAAAATATTATAACTCATGTAGAATATGTGAGCACATTTTCAATCCTTGACTAAAAACTCAGTTTCATTAGAAATAGACCCATAATTAACGAATGTATGGAATGGAATGGTTAAGTATATAAACTAATCTAATATTTTATCATCCGTATTCATATTACATATTTATGATATGTCAAATGCTAGGATGAATGTGCATCTGTTCTAATAAAATCTATATATATAACCTCTAAAGCTGACCTTTTTTTCCAGCATTCATGTAGTTTAGGATGAAAATTTAAGTGTAATTAGCCTCTCACCAATTAAAGCTTTCCCTTTTTTATTAGTCTCTTCCAATTTTACAGACGTAACTCCTCTGACTGTTTGCTTCCTCTTCCGAGAAGGCGTTTCCAAAACCAGACTTCGTTCCCTCAAGATTATCCACCACAAACCCATCATCGGCATACGTCTCCTTCAGTTCAACCCCGCCTCCATCTTCTTTCTCGATCGTCAACCTCCGGACCAGATCCGCAGGGGAGGTGGGCAGACACTTAAGAAACCCTAAAAGAAGACGGAAGTAGGGAGAAGCGAAGAGACAGAGGAAGGTGGTTCGTCGGCAAAATTAGAAGAGGGAAAGGAAGATGGTGCAATCCTAATTCGTCATTGCGCCCTGCTTGCGATTCGATGGTGCCATTGAAGATGTATCGGCGTGTCTGTCTATGAATTTACCTCCTCCGTCTCTGTATCCCTCTCAGACTTCTTTCTCTTAATTTTTCGCTTTTCTGATGTATCAACGTCTCTATATTTGATATTGATATTGTGTTATGTACAGAGGAGCGACAATGGTGTATGTGAATTGTATGGAGATGAACCGAAGCGAAAGAGCAAAATACTGGAAGATGACATCAAATGGAATCGAGGAAGAAGAGAAATGGTTGGCCGAAGCAATCGCTAGAATTCAGCATAATGCCTTTTACTTGCACAAAGCTATGGTAATTTCTTTCATTCTATGCAATTCATCCAATTCAATCACACAATTTTCCGATAACGATGTCCAATTTGAGTTTTTTGCCCTCTCCTTGACAATTAAGGATTCAAACATTCTTAGAGAAGTTTTCCAGTACTCTGCCCAGTTGCTCTCGGAACTCCGGACTTTGAAACTTACTCCTCACAAATACTACAATCTCTGTAAAGAATTCCTCCCTTACAATTGAGTCGATTTTTTATTTGGATGATGTTTCTATTGAGTCGCTAATTAGGGTTTTCCTGCCTCTTTCCCCTACCACAGATATGCCAACATTTGATGAACTCAAAAGGCTTTAAATGTTCTTCAATGACAAAAGCAAACACGGTGTTTCAGTTGCCATAGAATTAAGAATTTGATACTGCATAATACTATACATGAGTAAGTTTATCATTATTTATTCATTTCTCGACATTTTGAAAAAACAATTATATTTGACATTCTTTCTTGATTATATATCTGTTGATCAATTGCTATCATTCGAAAAAACAAAACACATGTGCAAAAAATACAGAATCATATGTACAGATTTAACTATAAGCTTCTGTCACTGATGGAGGTGATTTGTTGCTGGGAGAACAAATATTTAGGGTCACTTCATTCTTTGTATGATCACTTCAGTCTTCAACGGGTATCACTCCTTTAGGTTTGATGGACCCTCTTTCATCCTCCTTCTCAGGCACCGGGAAGCAGCAACACCTTTCTCGGGTGAGTTGGTGAATTGGTTTATGGTTTTAGGGTTCAATTTCTGATTTTAATGAATTGATGGATGATGTAGACTGTTATGATAAATTGGTTTATGGCATTGCATATAGCATGGTGGTAAGTTCGATTTTCTGGTTGTAGGGTTTATGATGGGTTGGTTTACGGCAAATTGGCAATGGCAGGGAATTTTGGTTCATATTCACTTACGGACTTACCACCATTGCACATTCATACTGATTGTAACTTTTCGATCATGAAGGATTATCGTTTTATTCGATGTTGTCCCGAATTATCAGGAGCAATCACGAGTCGAGTTGATGCTTAGATTCAATCTACTTGAACAAGTATTTGGGTGCTAATTACTATGCGGAGATTGGGATTGGGTCTCCACCTCAGAAATTTAACATCATCTTTAACACCACTAGCTCAAATCTTTGGGTGCCTTCATCTCAATCCTATCTTTCTGTAAACCTTTGCTTTTTTCGGTTCTTCAATCAGTTGAGTATGTCTGTGTTTATAAGCCTTGATTTCCTTCTTAATTGTGAATTAGGTGCATCCTGAGAAGTTCTTTTGTACTAGGTATAAAAGATCAAAAGTTGCAGCTGATAAGATCGTGTTGCAAGCTACATCAGAGGGGGGTACCAATTGTGCCAGCCTACCCTGTCATTATCTGTGGTCCAAGGAAGGTTACCAATGGAAATGTGGTGGCTAAAATGGTGAGTCTGAACTATTTTATTCGAATTCAACTCTGTCAAATTTACTAAGGTGCTTACCCTTTTGATATGTGTATATTACTAAGTTTTGTGATATATATACAAGATACATGTACTCATGTTCGCTCCTCATTTTTACACCAAGCTCTATAAGAGAGTCACAACTGTTGCGCAAGTTAATCCGGATCTTAAAAAGTTGATCTGGTCTGGAGTGAAAACTGAACAACAAAAGGCTGAGCTGCAACGTCCCTACCAAGCTCAGATTCCATATCATTCCTTAACTTCACCTCAAACTTCAAGTAAATCCTTTTCAATGTTTTGGCATTCCCTAATGATGAAATTTTCCATTAACGTTCATTATGTTTTCAATCTTTCTTAGATGTTCAGCTGTCACATTCTTCGTATCAACGCCCTAACCAAATTCAAGCTCAAGCTGAACCAATCAACACTAATGGCCAGAATCATGGTAATCCCATGTTTAATCATAATCTAGCAGCCACTGGTGTTTTCTGACATCCCAAGATCATTAATTTTGATTTTTGTTTCAATCTTTTTTAGATGTTCAGCCGTCACAAATCATGACCCGTGAGGAGCTGCGGCGTCCCTACCAAGCTCAATCAGTCAACACTGATCTCCCGTTTGTACAGTTGGAGTACGCGAAGCGGTTGAAGGACGCAGATAAGAGGCTGATGAGGATGCTTCACCAGTCATGCCCAATCAGTTCTCTGTAAGTCATTAGTTCATGGCTTAACCTCTTAATCCTCTTATCAGTAATCACTCTTCTTCCTCTAAGTTTTCTGAATCATATGTTATATTTAGAGCCCTAAATTAATATTTTGAAGCCATAATGCCCAATCGTGTTGATTTGTCTGGACGGAAGTTGAGATTCTTGCCTGTTTGGGAAGATGTGTAGTTTATTTGTGCTTAATCTGTCAGATAATCAGTTGCAGTTATGGTTCTTTGTCTTTCTTGGCTTTGGTGATTGATTGAGTCGTTCTTGATTTTGATTATTGCTGTTTTTTGTGAAGACTTTTGGTTATAGTAGCTTCTACAAGTTTAAATTTGATCTTACTTAGTGCTGATTAAGTAATTTTTCCTGAGAATTGTAGATGGCAATGTCTCCAATTTGTCTGTCATGGTATTTTAAGGATGTGGGTAAATTTTGTCGATTTATGTGTTGGAGGGCGTTGCTTGCCCTTTCCCGCGTTCTCATGGTTTCCCGTGTGTGTTTGTTTTTCTTTTCAGGTTCAGACTTTGATCTACGACTTTTGTTGTAGTTACTTTGTTTGATGATGTTGCGGAAAAACTCGCTAAACACCAACCGGCGACATTGCTACATGTTGTTTCTGTAAGTGCCTGCACAACACTTTGTTACTTTGACCGTATTTGGTTTTTATATTTGTTTGGTGTGTGATGATGATTTGCCTGTTCATAGGGCAATAATCAATAAGGAACACATTTTTGGAGTTGAAAGCGCATAGGTATTACGACCATGTTTCATACGAGAGCTTCACATGCTCAAGCATTGTAGTGTCGGTTGTTGTATCACCTACTGTTTCACCTCCCCCTTGCTGCATCGGAACCTCAGTCCTTTCAAGTTGAGAAATGGAGGTGTGGAATGAAAGTTTTTTGTTGTCTTCTTTTAATTCTGGTCGTTCTTGCTTAATTTATGTTTTGTGGTTTTTAATAGATTATAATTCGAGTTCCTAATTACATCTATGATTTCTTTCATGGTTTGTTGAAATTGACAAGCTCATGTTTTCTTGGTTTGATCCATGCACAAGGTATGAAGTTTAGGAATTTCTTCTTGGATGTTATCCATTCAAAAGTACGACCGAATATCGCAATAAGCTAAGAGCATCTCGAAGGTTAATGTTCTGCACTTTTAAGTTTTCAAATATATTTGTCTGAACTATATTTGACTGCCTGTATGAAGATTACGAAGTACACATGGATTTGCTCCTGTTTTCTACAACAATTGAACCCTTTAATTTTGCTCATCTGACACGATGGTTTTCCTCAGGTCAAATAGACAATATGGTTATTTTTGATTTCAACAGCAGCATGTATGGTTACGAGTTCAGAAAGAAACAGCCAGCCAAGAAGAGATCTCTCAACTTTTTATTATTAACAGAATTTCGATCACCGGTCTTCATTCCATTTCATCACATCATATCATATACAGCTAGAACCTTACCTCAACTATAATGAACAATCTCTTCAATATTTGATTCTTTATATTTGATTCACAAAGAAAAGGACGGAAAACATACTGGTGGCATACATTGCAAACCCGAATCACATGAAAATTTGTTTCCGTATCAAGTTAGCGAAGACCAAAGGCTCATATAAATGAGAGAATCGGGAAAAGAACACGGATACAAAAATTAACACGTAAAGGTCGTGCATCGCAGGGGCGCGAAAGCACTAGTGCACATTGATATTTGACTTTAGAGTTGAAAACAATGAATACGCTTGTTGCATGTAATAACTACGGTTAAGGATATTTAATTGATCACGTTCGTAATTGTAGTGCATGCTTCTAAATCTCCACTCTCTTATCACTAATGATGATTTATTCATAATCAAGTAAACTGCATATATTCCAATAGAGTGGATGTTTTTCTTTTCACCAATCTATTATAAAATTTATATTATTTCACGAGGACAGTTCGGATATGAACAAATTTTATGGTGCAAATGTAAGAATGGTTGATGTTCATAAAATTGTACTTAAATGTTCATTAAATTTTTATGATGCGCATCATTAAAAACGTGATGATTGAACATACACATTTTATGCCTAAATGTTCCCTCTTTCTTAATAAATATTCTTTAAAATAATATGTTTCTTCAATTTTTAAGATATTTTTAAATTTGTGAATGAATGTTATGCAATCATTCATACGTTCGTATTACTAAGTATATTCGCTTCTGACACTTTCTCTTATTTCATAACACGGTTTTATATTTTGTCCAAGAAGTAATTACCAGAAAATTTCAAGCTTTAGTTTTGAGCATGGAAGAAATTATCAAACTACAAATCCACAACGTTTTTTCAAATAATTTGATTATGTTGATGATTCATTCATACGTTTTTTCAAATAATTACATATGAAATGAGGCCTTATAAGGTTGAACAGAAGGTGGTCTTGGGTATGGAAGACAAATGGGCCAGGCCCAACTTTTGAATTAACAGACACGAGTGGGCCCACTTTGTCCTGATCAAGGCATACCAATTATGTAAATTCCCCTAACTTCTGGAATACATATTCCACGTGTCATTTTATAATTGGTACTAATCTCTAAAAGTCTTATGTTTAAGCACTGCGGAGTACTCCCTCCGTCCCTTAGTGTAAGGCTCATTTGCTTTTTCGACACTTTTCACAAACCGAGAGAATCTTCTCGTTTTCTTCCAATATATAGAAATAAATATAGGCATGCGAAATATCGTTTGATTCGTCTCAATGAGTACTTTGACAATATAAAAAAATTATAATTTTTATCATCGTATATTTAGAGATATTAACGTTACAAAACGTGTCTCGAAAAAATGTATTAAAAGCAAATGGGAAGATCAATAGGGGACGGAAGGAGGATGTATTAATGTGATATTCCTTTTCAACTATTAAAATGGTCTTGACCAAAAAAAAAAACTATTAAAATGGTACAATTGAGTTGAAAAAACAAAGAAAATAACTACGTCATATATATTTTCTATATAAACTTGAGAATTTGTTTAGAAGTTAAATAAGTAAATATTAAAATTATATGACTGGAAGTCCAAACTGTGGAAAAATTGAAAATCGAACCAAATTTTGTCGGAGTAAGCAGCCCTCCGTCCCTTTTTGTTTGTCCACAAGTACGATTTTCGCGGGAATTAAGAAATTATAGGAATATAATGATTATAGGAGAGAGAAAAGTATAAAGTGAATGGTTGGAGGAGAGAGATAGAGAGAAAGAGTAGATAAGATTGGAATTTGGGAGAGAGAAAAAGTGAAAAAAGTGGTAATTATAGGTTGATAGTAGGGATAAAATGGGTAGAATAAAGTGACATAAATAGAATAGTGGACAAACAAAAGGGGACACCCGAAAAGGAAAGTGGACAAACAAATAGGGACAGAGGGAGTATAATATTTTAAACAAATAAATTATACTATACGGAGTATTTATTTAAATTAAAAAGGAATATAATACATAATTTTATAGTATAAGCGCTCATTAAGATTATCTAACTTGTATATATAAATTAATAGATTATAAGATACTCCGTACATGCAATCATAAGCATAATTTTTTATTTTTTTTGGTTTCCCACTCTAGTTCAGCGGTTTAAGGACTTTCCTATTACCCTTACATTTAAAGTCGGAGATGCATCATAACCATACCTTAACCACTAGCAAGCTACTAGTCTTTTCAACTTTGTGAGCCATCATTCTAATTAGTTATCTCTTCCCCGAAAATCCTGAGTATAATTATAATGTCATAATCACCAGTTAATAGTTATCCACCCAACTAATTATAATGGCGGTAAGGGAACACAAATATATTCCAAGATTTCTACTTATTAATCTTAGATCATTTTTGCTAACTATTCCTGGCTTTTGATCGAGCTTTGCCAGATATCTGAAATCATATTTATTAAAAATAGACAATATTTTTTATTAAAATTTCAATACTTAAATTGGATGTTAATATATACTCCATCCGTTATTATATAGTTGTCGTTCTAGAAATTCTAAGACAAAATTGATTTCCCCCCACTTTATCCTTACTTTATACTCCTTCCTTCCGTCCTATAATATAAGTCACATTTGAGGCTTTTCACGGGAATTAAGAAAATTATGAGTTTAATGATTAAAGAAGAGTGAAAAGTGTAATAGTTAGAGGAGAGAGATAGAGAGAAGAAGGAAAGGGGAAAGAGAAAATTGAATGATTAAAGGAGAGAGGAAAATGAAAAGTGTATTGAGAGAAGATAAAAGGGTGTAAAAGATATACTCCCTCTGTCCCCTTTTATAAGCCCTATTTGCTTTTTCAGCATTATTCACAATTTGAAAGAATCTTCTCGATTTCTTCCAATATATAACGAAAAATATGGTCATATGGGGTCTTGTTTGATTCGTCTCAGTGATTACTTTAACAATATCAAATTTTTATATTTTTTACTAATAAACAATTAGAAATATTAACGAAACAAAATGTGTATCGACATCCGCACCGAGGTCAAATGGGGCTTATATAGTGGGACAGAGGGAGTACTAAAAATGAAAAATGTTGCTTATATTTTAGGACACTTGAAATAGAAATGTTGCTTATATATTATGAGACAGAGGGAGTATTTTCTTAAAAATATATGTCTAAAATGATAATTATTTAAAATTTTAAATCTAGTAATAAATATAGGGCAAATATGACATGGCTAACGTAGGAAAAACGATAAAAAAATTGAGCTCACAAATAACAAGCTAATGTTCATAATTTGGGCAATGAAATTTTTTGAGGTCGTTTTAAGGGGGAAAGTTCCCAGTAATTACAAATATGTCACCGAGACCCTCAATGAAAACTTTCAAATTTTTTTATGACCCGAATTATGAAATTACCATCCAGAATATAAACATTGAATTATAATTCGTGAAACTGTTCGATTTTCTTATGTTAAGACTTATTCACACCGAAATTTAATTAATCTATAGAAATATGCGTTCTTACACAACGTACGTACCCTATACAAAAAGTTATTCCATCCATTATTCATGCAAGTTGTAAAGAATAACGTGAGAGCTATAACCTTTGTAAATTGTATGGGACGTTAACATCGTGTGATAAATTGAGTACTCTATATATATACGAGCCAACTTGACCAAAAAACATGATTATAGATTGACCCCTTTGTACGTGTATAATGTACGTATGTGTACATGGGGCTTATATATCATCCATCTCTTTCCATCTTTCTCAATTGTATATTGTATGGTGTCAAGGATTTCATCCATATATGCACCTATAGATCATATCTCTTACTCAATTTCGAAAAATCGCTATCAAAATCTCTGAACAGACGCAATAATAATTCTAACAATATAGTCGATAACATGTTGGCCTAGTGGCAAGGGGAATTGTGATGTTTGTCGATCTAATACTTGATGATAATGGGCCAAAATAATGTGAATATTAGTATATAAAATCTCGTTTCTTGCCTTGATTTAAAAAACTTTAGCGTTTCGAAAATTCTGAACTACAATCGAAGTCACATTGGGTTGTTTGTACTAAATATATAGTTCACCAACGTTGGGTTACACTAATTCTGAAGAAGAGTAACTTCAATTAACAAACTTCGAAATTTGATTTTCGGATTAGAATAAGATACACATATAAGAGACTAAACATATATATAATTATATCTTATAAACTGACTTGAAAAAAAACACTGATCAAGTAGAAATAAAAAAAGCAAAACACATTAAAGAACATCCTATAATTATCTACACGTACTGCAAGCTTACACAACTTACTGAAAAGATTAATATGAGAATGATTTTTATTATACGAATTACGAATATATGTACATCCTTTTATATTCATATGTACATCCTTTTATATTAACACACACATTTTTTCACATGTAAATGCACATTCGTTGATATATGTACGTATGTCTTTGACAATATAAAAAAATACATACATACGCGTATACGTGAATATGAAAGAATGTATATGTAAATATAAAAAAAGTGTGCATGGATTCTTCCTATAGGATAAGAACATTCTCGTCGGATTCAATTTCATTAATACAAATAAAGAATGATCGAGATGATCATTGATCGATGAATGGCTATTCCCAACGTACGTTATTCCAAATAAAAAAGGTTCAAGTTTATGTAATGGATGCTCCACAAGATCATATCTTCCAAAGCAAGATCGAAAAGCACAAGTCGTCACATAATTAAACAGTCCAAGTAAGAAAGGTATTTAACAGCTCATAATTGCTAAACATCCTTGTTTTTATGGGAACAAGTGCATTTTAATTTGAACTCCATCGACCTTTTCTGACCACATAACTATATATTCGATCTTTATGAATTAAAATGTTGCACAAAGAGGGCAAGAATATTCAAATCCTAAAAACAAAAAACAGATTAAATTAAAGTCGATGATCATATGTTCATCATCAAAACTTGAGCGTTTGAACCTAGCTATTTATTTGATCTTAATATATTCTACGTAATGTGCATGTGATCCGTGATCTATCCCTAATTTTTAATAACCTAGCTAGCTAGCTAGATCATTTGTTAGACCATGACTTTCTTAATCGACCAAGTTAAGTTTCCTTCATCACGAAGTTATCTTAAGTTTATAAAGAAAATCCTTATTAAAAAGTGGTAGATTATCAACTATTTTCAGTAAGTATATGCACACCTACTAAGAAGCGTATATACATTCTTTCTTCCATAAAATCAAAATTACCAACTTAAACAAAAGCTATATAAAATCAAAATTACCAAACAAATAGATACGTATAAGAATAGACAAACAAAAGAGATTCAAAAGCATAGAAGCAAAAGAAAAGGAGATTCAAAAGCAATTGAAGAGCCAGGGAGTCAGATACATAGAAGGTCGAAAGTGTAAGAAATAGATTTGTAAAGTAGATTACAAAGACATGATATTTGGACCGATCAAGCCTTTTTAAAGTTTGTAGATCTCCCTCCCAAAACAACACTTTCCTCACTTTCATGTTTCAAGAATATAACCGATAAGTTCCCATAAAAATAAATATAAGTTGAGAAATGAGAATATGTATAAACTAAACTATTCGATCCAAAAACATAATAAATATCTATATCTATATAAAAATTGTTAGGTTTGATGAAGTAATGACAATTGATACCTAATTAATGCATTGATTTTTTTTAAAAGGTAAATGCATTGAGTTAATACATTAAAAAATATCACATTTAATTAGGCTTCTACGGTAGTTGTCTCATGTCTGTTCATTCTGTAAGTTGTTCTTCCTTTCATTTAATCTCCTAATTTGGGTCTTTAAGTTATGTTTTGAGTGTATGTTTGTATGTTCGTTTCTGTATCATATTTCCCTCATCGATTATTATATGTTTCATGCGTATGTCTTTTGAGATTCTCCTTGAACATGTTGGTTGTCTTTTGATATTCTCTTTCAACGTTTTGTTATTATGTAGATAATGATTTTAAAATATCACTAATTAGTAACTATACCTTTCAGATTCCATTACTAATCAATATGTTAAATTTTTTATATTTAATTAATTAAAAACGTCTATTTTTTTATTATTAAAAGTTACTGCATAAATACATATGTGAAAATAATACGAAATATATATAAATACGATAAAAGTAAACATGTTAGGTCCGCGCGAAGCGCGGGGAATGAACTAGTTAAGAATGAAAGTGGTTGTTTGGACATTTAATATATTGAATAATGTATATATTAATAATGTTCTTTGTTATCACATTATACATTATAATGAATACGAAGAAAGAAATGACCCAAAAGATCGATATAGTCGTTTATGATTTTGACAATATTTTTTAATTCTATACTGAAAAAAACTATCATAAAATAATGATGAAAATCAGTCATTACAAAATACTATCTCATTACAATTGTCATCAAATATGAATAAGATTAAAAAACTTATTAATTTGAGTCATAAAACTAGTTTCAATCTTTAAAAAGGACAATGAGCCCAAATCTTCCCTTAACGAACCGGTCGACTTAGAATGAGGCCCATACATCCAATTGAACGGCCCATCCGAACTCAAAGCGACGTTTATACGAATTCAAACCGACTCCAGAGTAAAGAACAGAAAAAGAAACGGAACGAAGAGGAAACCTAAACACTCAACTGTCTTCCCCGCCCTCTCTTCAAGCAATTCCTCTTCAGATTTGATCATCTGAGATCTCTATCTATGAAAAAGATCGATTGTGCATATCATCGGAATTCTGTTTAATCAAGGTCGGATTTTCATTCCCTTCGAATTCTCTTTATATATTGTAATCTGATGCTGTTTCTGAGATTTTACTGCAATTAGATTATTCCGATTATCCATCCTTTGATTTTCTGTTCATTGAGTGTTGCAGAACGTGTGTTATCGCAATCTGGTTTACAATTTCCAATTTCGACTGTAACCTAATTTCCGCAGGGGAAAGTAAGAATGTCGTGCACGAGCTGTAGATCGAAGGACCTTATCACCGACAACACAACCGGCTTGCTGATCTGCTCTTCATGCGGTATAATCCAAGATCTCAACATCTTCGAGCACAATTTCGGCGGAATCTCTGGCCCTACAGGCACTTTCGTCCGCGTAGGTGGCGACTACTCATACAAAGAGCGGAAGCTCTATCAATCCGACTCCATAATCAATGATATAACCTACCGGCTAGAATTAACCGGACAACGAGTTACTGAGGTCAAGGACATGATCGATAAGGTCACTGAAGGCGAATTTGGTCTTGGTGACTGGTTCTCCGTCCTTGTTGGTGCTTGTTGTTATGTTGCAATGCGTAGGGCTAATAAGCCGTTGCCGATCTCCGAAGTCGCAAACTCTGTCAGCTGTGATTTGTATGAGATGGGAAAGATGGTTAGTAGGGTGGTTCAGTTTCTAGGGTTAGAGTTGCCTGAGTTTGACATTGTTGGGATGCTAGAGAGGATGATCAGAAATTTTGTTCAGTTTGAGAAGGTGGGTGAGGATAAGCTTAGGCTGATGATTCAGCAAGGGAGTTTTCTTCTGCAGTGTATGATTAAGTGGGATCTGACAACAGGAAGGAGACCTGGTCCGGTCGCTGTGGCAGTGTTGGTGTTTGTAGGCGAGCTGAACGGGTTGCAGGTGAAGATTGCTGAGGTGGCGAAAGACGCTGATGTGGTGGTTCATACGTGTAGAAAGCGGTACAACGAGCTTCTTGATGTGCTCGTGAAGGTTGCACAGAAATTGCCGTGGGGGAAGGATGTGAATGTCAAGAATATTGTGAAGAATGCGCCTTTTGTGATCCAGTATATGGAGATGAAATCCCGGGAAGAGAGGAAGAAGATAAACGGGAATGGGGAGAAAGATAGTAATAAAGTTGTTGAGGAATTGTTGGATGAATGCGTAGGTGGCAGTATCAAGTATGGGACACAAGAAGTATTTAGTAGCAGCAACAATGTAGTGGCCTTGAGCATGACTGAGTTGGAGGATCTCAGGATTTCATCTGGTACCTTAGCTAGAATGTATTCACAATTTACTGCTAATGCTTCCACTATGAGTTTGACGACAAAAAGGGATGAAAGAAAGCCGATTAACCATTATGATTATGATCTTTCCATTTATAATGACTGGTGGAGTGGGAGATCAGAGCTTTGCAAGAAGCTGATGTCGGATGATTTAATGAAGAAGGATGTAGGGCTAGATTTGCTTCCTCCTTCGTATGTTCGTGGGTGTCAACAGGTGAAGAGGAGGAAACAAAAGATCAATGCAGCTAAGTTGCGGATTAGTTTGATAGCTTCTCAATCGAAGAATAAGAGCATAATATGCAGTTGCACGTCTGATTTAAGCTTGGATATTTGGGATGATGGTATCGAATCTGATCACGGGAATGGTAGAAGAAAAAGGAGGAAAAGGAATAGCGGGGAGATGGATTGGGAAGATTTTATCATAGAGACGTTACTGCTGCATCAGGTAAAAGAGGAAGAAATTGAGAAAGGGCATTACAATACCCTGTTGGATCTTCATGTTTTCAACTCTGGTGTTCTTGAATAGCCTGACGGGTCACTTCTGCAGTTTGGATTTCGTTAATCTGGTTAGTAATTGTTAATTTTGCTGATCTTATTTATTTTCAAATGAGGATTTATATCACACTAGAAGTAAATATTCCACATAAGCACATGTATTAGAAGTTAGAACTTACTGTAAATGGTTTAATATATGATATGTCATTTTTTCCAAGTTTTTGAGTTGCCTCAAGGTCTCAGTTGGTTGTAGTATGATGTGATATGTTTGTGACACTCTTTTCGTTCAAGTCATTCATTGGATAAAGGAATATACTGTCATTGGTTTTGAAATAGTGTGGAGAATATGGTAAGAAGTCATTTGCTGCTAATCATGTACAAGAGGAGCCTTTCAAAAATAAAATGTACAAGAAGAGAATAAGCATGGTTTATTGCCCCTAATCATCAAGTATGATTTCATTCAATCCCATAAGGATTTAGAGTCTGTGTTGTTCTTCATGATTTAAGATTTAGTTTGAAAAATCAATTTCATGTCACATATATCTCATCCCCACGATTCGCAACCGCATTCACCTCCTTGAATACATGATGAAATTGGCAATCTCATCCCCACGAATGAAGCCCTATACCACGACGATAAGACTAGGCACATTTATCTCTAGGATTGAAAAGAATCTGAGTGCCAAATCGAATGACAATTGACAAATCAATCCGGCTTTGATGTGGCTAAAACGTACCGCAAGTGTACGGGGTAAGTTGTAGAGACCAATGTAATATTAATTGAAACGCTATCAGTGAATTAGGTCGAATGGATATGGATTGGATAAACTACTAAGCTAACGAGAAATAAATAAAACAGATAAAGATATATGGATAAATGTAATGATCACCGCAACAATGCTTTAGTAAATAAAATCACACTCTGCCTGAATCTAGTCCAATTATTTGAAGGTAAGGCATCTAGGGTAATCTACTAGTGTTTGAACTAACTAACTATCGCTGTCGCGCAGAGCTAATCTCATTCAAACCCATTAACGCTCTTAGAGTCTAGGAATAAACTGAAATAACATTCGCTGTCGCGCTCCGCTAAATCAACCTAAACCTAAAACATCTATGATGACTTAGTATCCTCAAGAGTAATTAAGTTCGCACAAATAACACTCAGGTTCAATTCCTAGGATTCCGATAAAACTAAATCTCAATAGTAAAATAATCCAAATTAATAAAAGACTAGAACGATAATTCCAATCTTCAATCAAACGAGCGCTAGAAAATCCCTTCTTGAAATCTTTTGTCTGCCGTATATGCCCAAAACAAGAAAACAACAAAAACCTAAAAAACTCAAAAAAAACGTCTTCAATCTGCCTCCTCCCGTAATCTCCCTCAACTCCCCCTAATTACATCCACTGCCACCAATCTTTCTAGTGGGCTGGCCCATATTTTTGTTGCCCAATACTTTTTCCACTTCAGTAATATTAGAAGATTAGGCCCACACCAATTCATCAATTGATCGGCAAATCCAATTCAGCTCATTGTTTCATCAAATAGGACACGGTCCATTACGTTCACGGGCCAACTAAATATATATCTCATATCCGAAATTATAATTTCATCTTAAAAATACATATAAATGAAAATGACCCAATTCAATATATAACTATACTCTTAAAATATGTATAAATTAGGTGTTATTAACCTTATATCAACAAAAAAAGTTGGGTTTTTTAGTTTTTTTCCCGGTTTGAACAGTGAACCAACCCCGGTTTAAATCGACTCGAAAACCGCGGTTCATTCAAATAATCCCAATTGAAAAAGTAGTGGCAGCAGAAAAATCTGGGCCACTCAAGCATCACCACTCTCTCCTTCATCCTCCGTATCTCCTTCCGCACTGACCTCCGCCACCGCGTCGCCGCCGTTTCGCGGCCGGCGTTTCCACTCCTCCGGAAATCGTTCGACGCTCAACCGTCAGCTCCTGGGATTTTATTCAAACATTTTGCTCGAGGTAAGTTAAATGGCTTTCATCCGTCTTACAGTCGTTTTTGTTTTTCCGTTTTCTCCTTGTGTATGAGAAACCTAATTAGAAATGAATTGCAAAGAAGAGTGTAATTAGGTATTCTTTAATTTATAACGCTTTGAATTTGATCTGCGTGTTTCTGATTTTATAGGGTTACTCAGTAGTATAATAGAGCTAGTGCTTTCTTGGATTTTGTAATTCAGTTTGTCTTGCAAAATAACTAGATACTCTGGTTGTTCTTGTGTATAATTGGATCAATTTGGCTCATTGGAAATGCTTGTGCATTCTATCATTAGGGTGATACTGATCTGAAATTACTCGGTTCATTCCTGCTGAAGAGTTTCGTAATGGGATACTGTTAGATGAAGCTAGTTCTGTCTAGTGGTTCTTGTGTCCAGTTTGAAAAGGATCACATAGATATATGCAAGAATGTTTGTTTGAATCAGAACATCTGTGTAGAAAGACTGTCATTTGAAGTTTTGAACTACTGTTTTTCAGAATTCTTGGCAGTGTACTGCCTTTCTAAGTTCCTTTTCTTTCCTGAAATTCATGAATTCGTAATGATATTTGATTCGTCGTACTAGTTGTTAAAAGAAGACCTGAAACTTGCAAGGTCTTATCTAATTCAATCATCTGTGCAAATGTGTGTCACTGAACTACTGTCTTTCAAATTTCTTGTCGTTGAACTACTTCTCAATGTGGATAAGCTCTTTGTTCTAGATTATTTGTCGTATTTGTTGTTTAAAGAACCCATGCTTATGTAAAACCAATGTTAAATGGTTTACATGTTCCTCTCATTAGAATATCATTAGAAGTGTTCTTTTAAGAACGATACTTCTCCGTATATCCTTTTGTCTGTTAATTATGACATGTCAATTGTCATGCAAAAACAGTAATATGCTATGATTTTTAGGCTTATTGTAAAGGATAAGAGAGCTTCATGGATAAGCTAACTTTGGTTTAGTTCTCTTCAGTCTTCACATGATGTTTTACAGGCTAAAAGGATCACTTTGATCTTGAATTATCAGAACAACTGAAGAAGCACAACCACAACGACAATGGGGACGTCTACATGCTTACTTTCAACTACTTCAAAACCTGCACTAAACAATCTTTATTCCCAACTTCGAAAAAAACAAATCAACCAAACCGTTCCATTTTCCCTTGTCCCGTCAAAACCCAAATATTCTTCTCCAACCTGCATCTCAGCCACCCTCAAAAGCCCAAAAGGCTTTTGGGCGCCTCCTCCAAAAAGATCTAAGAAGAACAAAAAGGGAACTTCAAATTCAGATGAAGAAGACGAAAAAGACGGCGAGGACAATGACGACGATGACGATGATAGATCAGGAGAGCAAGGAGTAATCCCAGAGATAGTTACCAATAGAATGATGAACAGAACAGCGTTTACTGTCGGTATCCCTTTATTCACAGGTCTATTGTTCTTCCCTTTCTTCTACTACTTGAAAGTTGGTTTGAAGATTGATGTGCCAAATTGGGTGCCCTTCATTGTGTCCTTCATCTTCTTTGGGTCTGCTCTTTTGGGTGTGAGCTATGGGATTGTGTCCTCTAGCTGGGACCCTCTTAGGGAAGGGTCTTTTCTGGGTTGGAATGAAGCTAAGAAAAACTGGCCTGTTTTTTGGCAGTCATTTAGAGGTGGTGGTGGTGGTGGCATTTCTAAGAAGTAGAGTTTCTTATGATTTTGATTTCAAGAAAGTTCTATGAATGTACTTTGTTGATATTATGTATGCATCATTTCTAAAAGTTTTCGTTGTGGTTGAGCCCCCCATAGGAAGGCTAAAGCCTTACAACTAATGCAGGAACTACTAAAAATAGCAAGTGCTAAGATATATGGAGTAATATGTTACAACTTAGAAGTATCAAGAAAAACAAAGTCTAAACATAGTAATGTCTACTAAAGAACTTGAATCAAACTAAGTAATAGGCGCGCCATAGAGGATGTTAAGGACGCGTTAGCTGGTGATCGAGGTTGGCTCGTTTATATCAACAGGTCGATGAAATTTAATACAGAATGATCGGAAAGTAACAGTACATCCATAATTCATATGTGTACACCTCGAAGGCTAGAAAATGACAATCTTGCTCGTGTGTGAAACATGTTACAAAGTGTTTTTTTTACTTTTGATGAATCAAAGTATGTACTGTATAACATATCAATCAATAAATATTGGTTAGGTGTCACGTTAGTTGGTGTTCGAGGTTGGCTCGTGTATATCAACTGGTGAAAATTGCTTACGATGCATGCATATTTTTCTTTGGAACGTACTACTAATACATACATATATATGCTGTGCAATATCACACATCTTTGACGAACACACATGCATACAAAAATATAATCTACTCCCTCCGTCCCTTTTTGTTTGTCCACAAGTACGATTTTCACGGGAATTAAGGAATTGTAGGAATATAATGATTATAGGAGAGAGAAAAACATAAAGTGAATGATTAGAGGAGAGAGATAGAGAGAAATAGTAGATAAGATTGGAATTCAGGGGAGAGAAATAATAAAAATGTGGTAATAGGGATAGAGGGAGTAATAAATTTGCGACCAGAAGTTGAAGTTGGAGTAGATAAAAAACATGACACTGATTCTGTACCAGCTACCAGTCTAGTCCATATCAAGATTTGCCATAAATTATGATTTACGTTATTGTACTCCCTCGTTCCCTAATGATCTTCACATTTGCTTTTGACACATTTGTCGAGACACATTTTGTAACGTTAATATCTCTAAATATACGATGATAAAAATTATAATTTTTTAATATTCTCAAAGTACTCATTGAGACTAATCAAACGAGATCTCAGATGCCTATATTTATTTCTATATATTGGAAGAAAACGAGAAGATTCTCTCGGTTTGTAAATAGTGTCGAAAAAGCAAATGAGCCTTATATTAAGGGACAAAGGGAGTAATTTTTTGCCAAAAACATGACATGTGTGAATTGAAGACGTTGGTGTTTTCATGTGTTACATATATTCATCAAAATCATAACACGTGTGGTGCTCATAATGTATTCATATGTCACATATATACGTGTTAATTCGACATAATGGGTTAATGTGTTCATACGCCACAACATAAAACATAACATATGTTCATTGACCAAAACATCCTATTTCAAATTTTGCCTTTGTTTAGATAAAGCATAAGCTAGCTTATTAGCTTATTTTTTTAATAATGTTAAATTGATAGCTTATTCTCCATATAAGCTAGCTTATTTATGTCTTTCCCGAACAGGCTCGTACTCATTAATTTGCTATAAATCAGTCCTATCTTTTCCCGTAGTTTACGAAATATCATATAAATATACTTTTCAAACTTTAATACATACATAAAATAAGTGATACCATACATCATGGGTTATGATTTTTGGATCAAACCATTCACTATCCGACAATACATTAATATTGACAAGATATTGGAAGAACAAGTAATTCATCACGTAATAAAAAGAAATAAAAGTGGGCTGATCTAATTTATAAATGCTAGTATTTATGAATTTATGCATGGTTTTATATTCCATTAACTCTCAAGATTGAAACACAATCACAAACTTTTCAAATTAATTCTCAAGAAAAACAAAAATAGTTGTTGGTTCCTCCACTCATTCACCTAATTTTTAAAGCTACAAAATGAGGAAACAAATATCTTTGCCCTACACTCAAATTCTTTCTATATATACAACTCCTTAGTCCTTGGGTAAGGAGAAAAAACAAACCAACACAAACTATAAAATAGAGATGGAGGAGAGTAAGAGCAAGGTTTTAGTAGTAGGAGGCACAGGCTACATAGGAAAGAGGCTAGTTGAGGCAAGCCTAAGCCAAGGCCATGAAACATATGTCTTATTAAGACCCGAAGGAGTCGGTCTCGACATCGAGAAGCTTCAGATGATGTTAGGGTTCAAGAAAAAGGGGGCCCACCTCGTCGAAGGCTCGTTTTCTGACCACCGAAGTCTTGTTGAGGCGGTCAAGAAGGTCGATGTGGTGATAAGCGCCATGTCGGGGGTTCACTTTAGGAGCCATAACATCTTGTTGCAGCTTAAGCTTGTTGAAGCTATCAAAGAAGCTGGAAATGTCAAGGTGCATTTTTGTCTCCTTATATAATTTCATTGTTTTTTTATTCTGAAAGGTTTTGAAAGTTTCACATTTTAAATTTGTTTTTATAGAAGATTAAAAAGAAAATTTTCTATTTGTTCAGTTTCAGTTACTTATTCGAAATTTAACTTCATATGTTGAAGAGAGTGTATATGTCTAAATGGGATATAAGTTGATCATCTTTGGTGATTCTACAAAGAAACTAATCATTTCATACAAGCCGCCAAAACATAAAGCCAATAAGGCAATAAATTAATATTGAGTTGAAGTCTAATTTTGTTAGATGCAATCTTTGAAATGAAACATTATGACAATGACATATATTCATGAAATGTTTTAATAGTTACTAATGCGTTGTTATGTACTCCGGTACGTAATAGGTCTTGTCATTATATATTGAACAACTTATGATAATAATAAACCACTAAGTTTTTAATCAATTTGTTGATAGAGATCTTAAATGAGTTTAAAACTTATAATTTGTGGACATAGCTTATGAACAAATTACATTATTTGAGTTGTAGAGATTCTTGCCGTCTGAATTTGGAATGGATCCAGCAAGAATGGGAGATGCATTAGAACCAGGAAGAGTTACATTTGATGAGAAGATGGAAGTTAGAAAAGCCATTGAAGCAGCCAACATTCCCTTCACTTATGTTTCTGCTAATTGCTTCGCCGGATACTTCGTCCCTAACCTCTCGCAGCTCGGAACTCTCCTCCCACCGAAAGAGAGCGTACTCGTCTATGGAGATGGTAACGTTAAAGGTACGTTACGTAAATTATAACGTAAGATAATGCATCATAGAATATAATGTGATTGAGTTATTGCCAAGTTATGGAAATATTTGGGTTGAAGTTATGATAGTTAGGTTGGTCATAGCTTATCGAGTATGAGTATGTTGATCTTGGGTTTTAGACTTTTAGGTGAATAAAATGAGTTGGTGTTTGTTGAAGTGTTTTGGGTAGTTGGATAAATACTGAAGTTGATTAGTTTGAATCTTGACTTAGATGAGTTTTCATAATTTGTTGCCTAGAATTTGGTATGACAATAGCAACACTCCTAAATGAGAAACTCTATCTTTACCGCTACTTTTTAAAACTATATTATTTTCTAGAACACTAAATGCTATTTTAAACGAATTTTTTTCTAAAATGGGCTTTTTTTCAAAATTTTTTTCCGATGTAGGCTCTTTTTAAAAGAAATTCCCAATATAGGCACTTATGCCAGCTTCAGATTTTTTTTATGTGTGAGAGACGCTGGTAGAACCAGCGTCTCTCGTCCGAAGCTGATAAATTTTTTTTTGAATTTTTTATGTATAAACTGGTCGTGATCAATTCCGATTCCGAACTGGTGAAAGAAGGTATGCACGAGATTTACGCTTGTTCGGATGGCTCGTATGGGCTTGTTCGGAATCGGAATTGACCACGACCAGTTTCGTTGGGTCCGTATTGATCCAAGCTTTCACCAGATATGTCTCTCATCGCGTGATATGGAGGAACGGATTTGTAAATATCCATTTACAGTAGAAGGTACGCACGAGACTTACGCTTGTTCGGGTGGCTCGTATGGGGTCGTTCGAAATCAGAATCGAGCGAGAGACATATCTGGTGAAAGCTGAGATCAATACGGACCCAACGAAATCGGTCGTGATCGATTCCGATTTCAAACGAGCCCATACGAGCCATCCAAACACGAGTAAGTCATGTATAATAATATATATATATAAACTTTGAAAAAAAAAAAATTAACAAAAAACCAGCGCCTTATACAAATAATTTTTTTTTTTAAAACATTTTACGTCCAGCGTCTCTTACACGGGGGAATTAAAAAAAAATATGTATAAGAGACGCTAGCGTCTCGGCCAGCGTCTCTTATACATAAAAAAGTCAAAAAAAAATTACCAGCGTCTCTCACACATAAAAAAAATCCGAAGCTGGCATAAGTGCCTATATTGGAAATTTCTTTTGAAAAGAGCCTACGTCGGGAATTTTTTTTTGAAAAAAAGCCCATTTTAGAAAAAAATTCATTTTAAAGGCTAGTTTTTTTAGTTTGTCAACACAGGCTCTTGAATGAATCGTCTCAATTTTCAAATTAGTTGAATTCTAACAAGATCTTGTGAGTTTATCAATCAAATCAAGTTGGTTGTGGGGCCAATTTATTATCAATCATGTACCATATCAATCAAATATAGTCTAGCTCTTTATCACTTAGCATACTTAAGAAGTTAGAGATCAATACCTACTCCTAAGATTTGTTTATTGTCCTTGTATAAGCAGTTGCTTTCGTAGATGAAGACGACATTGCAACATACGCACTTAAGACAGTCGATGATCCAAGAACGCTGAATAAAACCATCTACATTCGCCCCCCTAAAAACGTGTTGTCACAACGAGACCTCATACAAATTTGGGAAAAGCTTTCAGGCAAAGAGATTAACAAAAAGATTATCTCTGGTGAAGAGTTCCTCTCCATGATGAAAGGTATTCACATTACATTCTTGATCAATAAAACGGCTATCATCCCTTATCTTAAGTCATATGTGTAACTAATTATATGTTGTGTAATTTAGGTGCGGATTTTCCGACTCAAGTAGGGATCGGACATTTCTACCATGTCTATTATGAAGGTTGCTTGACTAACTTCGAGTTGGGAGAAGACGAAGAAGCATCTAAACTTTACCCAGACGTCGAGTACAAGCGAATGGATGAATACTTGAAGCTCTACCTACTCGACTGAGTGTGTTATCTATGTAATACTATATGAGAATAAAATTGGTCTTTCAAACATGACAAATAATAAGACAAGGCCTTTATATAATTTCAACCTAAGGCAAGCACAAATATTACAAAATCAAGAAACCCGACTAAATAATCATTGATGTTATTGAGCAGGGGTTGTTGTTTTGTTGTGAGAACAAGGCTTAATGTAGTAAAAACTAAGTTTTTCGCGTTTATAATCTGAAATACAATTTTTGGAGGTCATTTTGAGGAAAAAAAAAACAAAGTTCCAATAATTACAAGTAAGCCATCACGTCCTTCACTGAAAACGCTCAAAAAAAATTATGCACCAAGTTATGAACATTATCATCTAAAATATGAACATTGACTTGTAATCTGTGAAAGCGATCTGTTTATTTTTCCTACGTTAAGAGTTATTTGCATCAAAACTTTCTTCTTGTCGCGGATCCATATTAGAACGGTCTTCTTAGAAGTATTTTATGGGCTCATTTGCAAAAATACCCTAGGGGGTAACTAACAAAAATGCCTAAAACATTTTGGATATTACTGCAATATCCAAAATGTATTTTCTTTTCACTTTTCTTTTTGAGTTGGAAAATCAAAAAACAATTATGGGAAAAGGTAAATGAAAATGCAATAACAATATAATAATGAGGTGAAAAAAGAAGAAAATAAGAATGGAATTCAGCAAGAAAAGAAGAAAAGAAGAAAAGAAGGAAAAAAGAAAAAGTGTCCAAATCCGTACATGTGTCAGGAATTTTTTAAACAAAGAACGGCTGAATTGGGAAAGTTGTCAGGAACTTCGACGATCAGCCACACAAAATTTCTGACATCCGTACGGAACACTGTTCACCCGTTCCAGAATGAATCTCAGCCACATAAAAAGTCCAAGGCGCCAGTTTTTCCCGCCAAATTGATGGAAGGTCACTTAGAGCAAAATTTTGCTCGTAAATGAATGTAATTTTGCTAATCTTAACTTCATCTTCTTCATTAAGTGTGTTTCTTTCTTTCACTCCATCTTCCTCATTAAAGTTTCTTCATATCCTGTCGGCCATTTGTTTTAATCTCTTGCTTCATTCAATTTTCTTCATATCCTGCCATATAGAAGAAGGAAGGAATGGGTAAGTTTCTATATTAAATGCAAACAGTTTTTGTGTATTGGTAGCAATAAATGACCATGTTTTTTCTTGTTTTGGCTTGTTTAGGTGAAACATATATCCTCTCCTTAATTTGTGGAGGCAATTGGAAGGTAGAGAATGAGCAATGGGTGTATGAAAACCCTAAAAAAAACAAAGGCTTTGATGGTCAATGATGAGATCAAATATGAAGGGCTTTTGAAAATGGTGGAAGAAAAGCTTGCCATAGATGTTAAGAGGTTTGCCTTGAAGCTGACCTACATGCCTCCAAAAAACCAAAATCTTCCTCCTTTCGATATTTGCGATAGTGATGATGTAGATGCTTTTTTCTTCTTGAACATGTTAACATGCAAAGATAGAATATGGTCAATTCCTTTGCATTATGTGCTGGAGCCTATATGTATTGGTTTAGATGAAAACCCTAATGTAATTCCAAAGGAAGAAGAAGAGATGATGGATGTTGAAGGCAGTGCACCTCAACCTTGCTCTCAGACTGAAAATGTTGGTGGACCTTCTTACCATGTAAGAGTCCTAAAGAGAATGTCAGATCACATGCTACACAACATAGTAGATGATGAGCTGAGAGAAGAAGAAGATGTGTCAGGATCTTCCGATAAGCTCGTCAGGATATATTTGGAATGTGGAGGGCAATCAAAGAAAGCTAAGAAAGGCATTGAACCTGAGGTTGTGTCACTAATCAGTGACGATGAAGAGGAGGATTTTATTATGTCTGCAACCAAGCGACAAGGTTTGGACCTTGTCAACCTTTCTGATGTAGAATTTGATGATGATCATGTGAAGGTTGAGGACTATGAATATCTGGGAGGAGATGATGAGGAACATCAACAAGGATCTTACCACTACGATGTTCCTGCTGATATTGAAAATTTGGAGGAAGAAGAATTGTGCTCTAACTCTCAGCCATTGGCAATGAAGGTTGGAGATGTCTTTCCAACGAAGGAGGAGGTTCAACGGGCTTTGGTCTCATTTGCTGTGGAGAAATGTGTAGAAATGCGTGTGAATAAGTCAGATAAGACCACTTATGTTGTGGAGTGCAAAAATGGAGGAGCATGTTCATTTGGCTTTCGTGCTTCAACGAGGGGTGGTAAAGCTACTGGTCCGTGGTGGGTCCGAAGGCTTGAACCAAACCATACATGTGCGATGCTGTTCAGGAACAATCACAACAGACATGCCAATTCATCCTTCATTTACAAGAGGATTCTTGATAGGTATGTATTGCTTCTGTCTTGTTCAAATATTTAATATGGAGGGATAGAGTGTGAAATGTGTCAGGATGTTTTTGAACACATGTAACAGGTTCAAAGGTTGCAAGGACGCACCAAGGGCAAAAGAGATACAGGCTGTCATGAAAGAGCTAGGAGTCGATACCAGTTATTCCAAAGCAAACCGAGCAAGACAAAAGGCAGAGGACATCATTCGAGGGTCTCCCGAGCAAGGTTATAGTCAACTTCACTCATGGCTTCATATGTTGAAAGAAGTCAATCCTGGATCATATACAAGCTTAATATTGGATTCTCAAAACCGGTTTAAGTACTGTTTCTGGGCATTGGGTGCTTGTATCAGGGCTGTTCCTCACTTGAGAAAGGTAACTTTTTAAACTATATCTTTTATCTGTCCAGATAAATGGTAGTGTGTGGAGGGATAAAGGATAAGTAGTGGAGGGATATGATGTCAGAAGAATAGATATAATTACCTGTCGGGATATATTATAGATTATGACAGGTTATATGATGTATCAGGTGATTTATGTTGATGGAGCACACTTGGGAGGGAGATTCAATGGCCATCTTCTTCTTGCTACTACCCAAGATGGAAACAAACAGATCTATCCCTTGGCTTTTGCTGTAGTAGACAATGAGAATAAGGATTCTTGGTCCTTCTTCTTTGAAGAGTTGAAGACGGCTGTTGTAGCAGATAGTGTGGATGTGGTTTTTGTGTCTGATCGTCACCTTGCTATTAAAGCCGCTCTGAGAAAAATTTACCTTCTTGCACAACATGGATATTGCATTTATCATATGCTGCAAAACTTCAAGCAAAAGTGCAGTTGGGCAGGTTTGCAGGACCAGTGGTTTAAGGTTGCAAAAGCGTACACCGTAGAAGAGTATATGACTGAGCTTCAGATCCTTCAAAACAGAACTACAGTTGTGGCAAATCTGGCTCTCAAAGTGCCTCTTGAAAAGTGGTCTAGGGCATATTTTACAGCTGAGAGGTACAACATCATGACGACAAACAATGCAGAATGTATAAACAAGGTGTTTAAACAGGAGCGTACCTGGCCTATTGTAGCATTGTTTGATGTTATATTACTTACCTTTTCCACCTGGTTCTGTGAAAGGAGGGAGTCGGCTAATACATGGTGTGCGGTGACTACTAGGGTAGTGACCAAGACCATTGATAATAGGTATGCGACATCTGTGAGCATGAGCATCAATAGGCTTAGTGATATTGAAGCAAAGGTGACTGATGGAAGGAACAAGTAGGAGGTGAATCTTCGCCAACAACGGTGCCAATGCAATGTCTTTCAGAGAGATCGGATTCCTTGTAGGCATGCTTTGGCATTAGCAAAGGACAGGGGAGTTGACATTTCTACTCTTGTTAGTCACTTGTACACCAACAACACCTTGAAAGAAGTTTACAAGGAAACCATCCATTTGATCCCTCCACCCAACCAATGGGATGTTCCACAATCAGTCTCCTCTCTTCCTTGTTTGCCACCACCATGGAAAAGGGGACCTGGAAGACCAAGGTTGAATAGATATAAGTCTAGGTGGGAGAGGCCCTACAAACGAGTGTCCACGAGATGTGCAAGATGTGGTCTGCCTGGCCATACTCACAACACGTGCTACCGGGCTGCAAGGGGAGGACATGCAAGTCGAAGACCATAGGATACAAGGGTAAGACAACAAGGTTCTAACTTTTTGGTATGTGAACAATGCTAACTTTTTGGTAAATGAACAATTGTAACATCAATCCCTCCGGAAATGATGTTATATCCTGACAGTACAACGGTTTTATCATGTAACACTTAATTTCATATGTCATATTATTTTGGGTTGGATGTTGAAATTCTGTTAGTATGAATGTTTAAATGCTTTTTTTGTTTGCTTTGTTAAGTTTTATTTTGTTTTCCCTCCGTATATTCTGTTTTATCCTGTCACACTTCAAATTTACCATCCCCCCACCTAACTCCACATAATAAATGCAGTCAAATTTGCCTTTACTCTGCACTAACGTCAGTACATGTTTTCAAGCAAAAAGGAGTCAAACACATTTACGTACCCAGAACATTTACTTATCACATTTACTCAGTTTTGGTGAAATTTTTCTTATATATAAAGGCCACTCTTTCTCATTATCGAACATAACTCATTCCTTTCTTTCTCTACTACCAAGCCTTTGTTTTTCTCTTTCTCTCAACTCCTTCATGGCTGCTTATCACGTCGTAGACCCATTTCTCGACGAAAATTACCAAAGAACAAGTTTTTTCGTCACAATGAAACAGTCATACGTTCATGGGGACTGCCGTGTATGTATTCCCATTGGTCATGGAGAAAAGTTCTTGAACGACTTCAAGAACTGTGAAATAACACTTAGAGTTGGACTTCAGACTTGGAAAGTTCTTCTCAAACACCACAACAATGTCTACCGCTTGGGCAAGGGTTGGAGAGCTTTTGTTCAAGACAATAAGCTCAAGTACAACGATGAGTGCCTCTTCGACCTACAAACTGCGGATTCCAATGGTGTCGTGTACGATATTGAAGTGTACAACTATTGATGTTGTCTCATTTCATGTTATTTCGTTCATTTCAGTTTCCTTTTCTCTGTTGTTTCCTTCTATCTTGTATTGTGTTTCCATAAAAGAATTTAATAAATTTGGTATTACTTTCCGTCCACCCTTTCTGTATTATCCTGTTATATGTTCACTTTCATCCTGACTAGAATGAATGCAACCACAAAGTACAACTTTTAATCCTCAGAAGTCACACTGAAGAAAGATAATTTTTCATTAAAACAGAATATTAAAGCATAGAAACTGAAAAGCAGACATAATAGTACTTAGATCACAAACTAGAACATATCCCGCCACACTTTCCCGGACATCCTGACGAGCTACATAAATTACATAACATTAGAGTCTTCATCTCCATGGTGTGGTATGTCGAGACCCGGGGGTAAGAAGTCACGCCTCCACCTCTTGGTGAGCTCCAAGGGGTGTTCAGCAGTGAGAATGAAGATTTTGATTAGAGCAACGGACCTTGCTAGATCTGCAAGGGCATGGGCATCACGTGAGTGCTGCAAGGCTCTTATAGTGTTCCTCCCTCCATGAGTATGAACCATCTCAAAGAAATAGTGCTCATGATGCTGGCGGTTGTTGAGGTTCCAAAGCTGTCCTCTTAGCCAATTGATTTCCCTCACACTATCTGCCGCTGGAGCCCAATCTTCGCAAAGACCACCTTCATAGATGTGGCTCATCACACTGGCCATTCTTCCGCTGCTGGGGACAAGGGAGCCACCATGGTAAACTTCACTATAGACTCTTGTGAAATCCATAACGCGATCCATATTTTTGATAATTTATGGACTGAGAGCATGACAATATTCGGTAGGAAACTATGCTATTTATAGACTTCAAGTGTAACACAAAATGAAGGCGGGGTTATTTTAAAATTTGAAATTTTAAAATCAAGTTTGAAAACTTTATCCTGACAACACTCTTATTTCACCCTGACACTCTACAAGTGGTACACTTTGAGTTGTCATAGCTGGTACGGATAAGACTAGAAACTTGCATTCAAACTAGAAATTTGTAGGAAGTGTAACACAATATGAAGGCAGGGTTTTTTAAAAATTTGAAACTTTTATACGATTTCGAAAACTGTTTCTTGACAATATTACTTTTTCATCCTGTCACTGTGCAACTGGTACACTTTTGCAGTTGTCACATCCTAACATTTTGAGTTGACATAAGTGGTAGGGGTAAGACTAAAAAATTGCATTCAAACCACATATTTGTATTACAAGCAAGTCATTGTTCCAGACCAACATAGGTCAACAAAACCAAACCAATATTCACACTAACCAAAACCGAATATTCAGAAACATAAAACACAACACAAACCATTATTCTTACTGTGTAACAACGTCATCAACATTATTCAACCTACTCACCCATTTGTCACCAACCAGGTGGTAGCAATGTCTAATCTGTGCATGTCGATTGTCTTGTCCGAGATTTGGGAGAGATCATTATTTCCAAAACACAACCACTCAATGTACTTCACAGTATATGCACCACAATCACCACTGTAAACAAAATTTATATTATTTATGGAGAGAGTTAAGTCCAAACAATACTTGAGTATTGACGATCACTTACATATTTTTTTTGGCATTTTTTATTAGATATAATGTATTTATATTATTTATATATATAATTTATTATTATATTAATATAATTTATTATTATATTAATATAAGTGACATACCCCCGGATATCCGCAGGATATCTAACCCCGATCCGTATCCGATCCATTGATCCGGAAATTTATCCTGATCGGATCGGATACGGATACATAATCCATTGGATACGAATATTTACGGATCGGATCGGCGGATCGATGGATCGGATCGTCCGGATCGGATAATTATGAACACCCCTACTCCTCAGCCCTTTTCTCAGCATTCCCAACAACTTCCTCAGCCCTTTCCTCAACATTGTCAACAACATCCTCAACATTCCCAACAACTTCCTCAGCATTACCCTGTGAAAACATTTGGTCCTCCAACTCCTCAGCATTACCAAAATCAAATACTTGTTCATGGTAAATAATAAGTCCTCTTTCCTGCAATAACAAGTTCTTAAATCCTAGATTTCAATCTTTAGAAAATATCCTGACATACAACATAACCTATCCTGTCATATTTCACATTCTATCCTAGTATGATTTAACATTATCCTGTCATAACCTAAAATTATCCTGAATTATTCAAAAATTATCCAAGCATAGTGTACATACCTCATTCTCAACTGTCACAACATTTGCCTCAGCTTTCTCACACCCATTATCTCCATCATCACCATTCCCTCCATTGTCATCCCCATCATTGTCACTCTCTTCTTCCTCCTCAAATTCTTCACTTTCTCCATCATTTTCCACTCCTGTATCCACCTTTTCTTCCTCGCTCTCCTCCTCAGTACCACTCTCATCACTTTTAGACGGCTCTTGATACTCTTCACTCACTTCTTCACTCTCTTCACTAGAACTTTCAACTTCAACCTTCTTCTTACCCTTCCCGGCTGGTTTCTTGACACTCTTCCTTGCCACACTCTTCCTTGGCACACTCTTCCTTGCCAATCTCTTCCTAGGGACCTCCCCCTCCTCAGACTCTTCCTCCTCCTCATCCTCCTCAGAAACAACATCTTTCTTCACTCTCTTCCTTCCCATCCTTTTCTTGGTGATCTCCTCCTCCTCTGCAACAAAGTTCCTTCTCTCCAGCCTCTCAAACCTCTGACAAACAGCAGCCTCCAACTTGTCAAACTTCATGAACAAAGCCTTCAGGACATCTCTGTTAAGACCTTGATCCCCAGTGGATTGTCCTTGGTCTTTGAAGAGGTCCTCTACTTGTGTAGGCTCACTGTCCTTGGTCTTTGACATAAACTCAGATGTGATCTGGTCAAAGAAGGGGTCCTCTACTTCATCTGAGAATTTTCAACCATTAAACAACTCCTTCTCAGATTCATCTGCAACAAGTAGAGGCAAGACTTCAAGACCTTCTTCTTCAAAAGCCAGCCTTAGGAATCCATGCTCAGGGCATTGGGTTGCAGACCAACGCACTCCTCTAGGGATTTGGGACTCACTAATCTTGGAGGCAAACTTGACTCCAACAGACTGTACACACTCCCAAATCCACACCTACACAAACAAACAAACAAAACCATTAAATATATATCTTGTCACACTTAAATATATATCATGTCATAAATGTACTACTATACCTGAAACACCACTGGCATCCCTTGAAGGTTGTATGGTATCCTACCACAATCTGAGACTTTGATAGACTTCTCCATGGATATCATTCTTCTTGCCATTGATCTGGTCAGTGCCTTGTGCAGCTCCATGTAGGCAACTCTTCCCCATGGATACCTCCAGAACTTGTCAATTGTTTCCACTAACCTCACATGTTCAACTTTTACAAGTCTCTTCTTATCACCTCCAAGAATTATCTCTTCCACAATCAGCAAGACTGCTAACTTGAACTTGTGGTTGTCCAAGGCTTTGTGCTTCATGAACCTTTTATAAAGGTCTTGCACTGAAGTTTTTGAACCATCAGTGATGCGGGGATAAGCCGCAGTTGCCGACCTAGACACCAAACTCGAATAGGAACTCGAACAGAGAAGAAAGGCGGAATTAGAATGAGATGAAAGAAGGATAATTCGAATGATAGGCCAATTGGAACCAAATCAAACAACGATAAAACCCTTGAACTTAAGAACAAGAACCATACCGAATGATGAAGAAACCCCAACGGATGATTACAACCAAACACAATGACTTTGGTGGGTCAAGGCACCTGGAGGTTGCTCTATGGAGTCCCGATAGCACCAACCTTATGGAGGAGATTGACACACACAAGCACAACTAGGGCCAACTGAACGACAATGCACACGGGGCACTCTTCTCACAAAAGCTCTCTTTTGGAAGGAAAAACGATAAACGTTGTATTCAATATCAAAGTCTGGGGGGGGGGCAAAACAACAACTAAGGCAACCTTATATAGGGTTCATAAGGATGTCAACTAAAGAAAATAAACAATAAAAGTAAATCCTAAAATAATAACCCGAAAAACAAATAAATATCCGAAAATAATGTTTCAGGAAGAGGCATCGGCGAATGAGCCGCGGGCGCGGTTATGGAGCCGCGGGCGCGGGTTTGACTTGAATGAGCCGCGGGTGCGGTTATGGAGCCGCGGGCGCGGTTGTAGACATGTCGCCGACTGCTCTTTTTGAAACGGCTCGTTCTCTCTCGTCCGAGATCGGAATTGAGCGATTCCAAAGCCTAGAGTTTCGTCTTGACGTCTAGTTTATTTCATCTTCAGTACTTGACTTCTCATCTTGACTCGAACCGGATCTCTACGAGCTTGAATGGCTACAATACGAGCTCGGGCTACTATCAATGACTTGAATGATGGCTCATAGCGATCTTTAGCCCTAGCTCCAGTGGTTAGCACATCTTTAGATTTAGGACGAGGCGTCCTTGATGATAGCTCAGATGCTCCCGCATCATTCTCCCTTTCTTGAAAAGGATTCGACCTCGAATCATATTTGATATGAATGATTGGACGATCTTCATAGGCGTCATCCTCTTTAATGCACAACTTCCTCTTGAATGCCTTGAGTGCATAGCTCCACCTTGAGGAAACGATGGATTGTTGCTGGAGTGCATTGCTTTCATTCATTCCTTTAGCTCCTTTGTCCTTGTCCTTCCTCTTGTCATACTTATCAGTGACCTGCAAGAGAACCATTGGTGGAAGAACAACATCTTTTCTAGGGAAGGTAAACGAATAACAACTAGCAAAGCCATCATGAGCAACTCTTTTATCATACTGCCATGGATATTCCAATAAAAGTTGACAAGCTTGCATAGGCACAACATCACATAAAATATCATCATAATGTTCTAATGTCATGGCTTCCTTAGCATGCTTGTTCAAGTTCCAATCAACACAGTCATTAATCCAACGCAGTTTTAAAGGACTAGGGTAGCATAATGTAGCAATTTGCAATTTAGTTTTCAATTCCATGCTAGCAATATTACCACAACTACCTTCATCAATAATCATGTTGCAATCCTCAACTTTATCTAGACAATGAGTTTCTCCTAGAATTTCAACGCAATGAGCAGTTTGTACATGCAAATCTTTCCTATCAATTGAATCAACATGCTCATACTCAATTTCAACTTCATTATCTAAATCAGTTTTAAGATCATCAACACAAACAACATCATCAATGCTATCACCTTTTTCATATTCAATCTCAATTTGTTCTAGGTGAATAAGCATATCAGGGCAGGCATTAATCATATGATCTTTCCCTCTACATTTCAAGCACTCAATATCTCTAGCTCTAGTAGAAGGGTTAGAAGTACTTCCCTTGGGTCCAAGTTTGGCTCGTGGTGCAGCCGGAGGGGTGTCACTTCTTGGTCTATCCCTATCTCCTTGTAGCTCCTTGGAAGAGGCATCTCGTCCATAATAAGAATCCTTACGTCCTTGCTGATTTTTCCAAGTGTTGGAAGAACCATGTGCATTCCTATTCCCTTGATTCCTATACTTAGTCTTCCTTTCCACTTTGATGGCTATGTGCAGCAACTCATCCATAGAACTATATAGAAACATTTCAATTTCATTAGCCAAAAATGAATTGAGAATACGAAGATACCTTGCCATTGTCGCTTCTTCATCCTCAATCACATTGGCCCTGACCATGGCTATTTGCATAGCATTAAAGGTCTCTTCTACTCCCATTGATCCCTGTTTCAAAGTCTCAAGTCGCTGTAGAAGCTCTCTAGTGTAGTGTGGGGGAATAAATCGAGCTCTCATCTTCCTCTTCATTAAGTCCCAAGTAGCAATGGGATAATCTCCATTTCCAACTCGAGCTTTCACTAATTTGTCCCACCAAACTAGAGCATAGCCATAAAACTCCAAAGATGCAAGTCGCACCTTCTTATGCTCGGGAAAGTTGTGACAATTCCAGATTTGCTCAATCTTCGTCTCCCACTCCATGTAGACAACTGGATCACACTTGCCCTCAAAACTTGGGATCTTCACCTTGATCTTCCCAACTCCATTTTGCTCAGGCTCTCTTCTCCTTCCTTGGTACCCTCCTTGTTGGCAATAGGATCGCCATCCTTCATTCTCATCATACTCCTTTTCAAAATATGCATCATCATCTAAAGCCTGAAATCTATCAAAACGGTTAGTAGCACTGTATCTATTAGAATGACGTAAAGGAGCATTAGGAGTGTGATATCGCTCCCTTGGAGCTGGAATTTCAGCACCCCTGGGGTTACCATGTTGGCGTCTATGATGAAGCTCCTGTATGATGGTTGTAGCAAGTCCACTAACAAACCTTTCATTAAATTTGTCCAAGGAGTTCATCAACTGCAGGGTGACAGGGCTAGTTGTCGGGTCCCTTGGGGGTCTCCTTTTGGGATAAACTAACCTGTCCATTATCAAAGAAGAGACTAACACAGAACAATGTTAAGTGAGTGTAAATGAAAACAACTCGCTAGTGTTTACTCTCGTATGTTTTCCTCTGCACTCTCTCTCAATTGTCGTTGCAACCAGCTTTTCTTTGATGAATTGACTTGTATGGATCAATAACCCACTAAGTTGAAACTACCTAACTCCTAGCAATATATGAATGATGGTAGAGATGGAGATGGCTAGCGTAGTGTGGGGTTTCGACTGTAAGGTTCTGACTCAAACAAGAGACTGACTCAATGAAAGAAAGAAAATAAGACTCGAAGGCGTTTTGCAAGAATGAGAATGCAAAACAGAGATATGAGTTAAGCTTCGAATTTCAAGAAGAGCCAAAAGGAAGCGTACCTTAACTTGTTCCGACTGATGTTGATTGAAGGATCGAAGACGGAGTCGGGAGGGTTAGGTAATAATTGAGGCTCGTATCTGAAAGGAATGGAAAGGCAAACAGTGACGGTTCCGCGGGCGCGGTCTGAAGTCCGCGGGTGCGGATTTCCGAACTGTGCCTTTTGGGGCGAAGCCGCGGGCGCGGCCTGAATTCCGCGGGTGCGGGTTTTTGAGGCTAAGCCGCGGGTGCGGCTAAGGTACCGCGGGCGCGGTTTCTGGCGCGTCCTGTGGTTTCTCACTTCCGTTCGGGCTTGTTCAACCCGATTTCCTTTGAGTTCTTGAGATCCGATTTAAACAATACCAATCAAACTAGACTTTGACTCAACAAAACGTAAAACAAACTACTAACTTTGAGACTTTTCGATTCTTTTTTTTTTTGTATTTTTTTTTTTTGATTCTTTGTTTTTTTTTTATATATTTTTTTTTGTCTCAACTAAACAAAACGAAATTACAGACTTGATGTGAGATATTAATCTCAGCAAAATTGAAAATAAATAAAAATAACAACTAACTTGATTTCCCTTGTAGAAAGATAAGATTCCCTTGTAGAAAGATAAGATTTCCTTCTTTGAAGATCTTGTTTGGGCTTCAAGGAAAGAAATTCCAGCAATTCTTTTGGGTTTCTGATGGCTGCGTTTTGGTAGGGATGGATAGATTTTGTGATGGATGAAGGGTTGAATGGATTTTGGGAACAAGGGTGCTCCAAACTCCAATCTTTCGATCTCCACCAACACTAATCGATCCAAGCTTCTTGCACACAACCTGTAATGACTCAACAAGAAATATCAAAGCAATGGAAGACTCAAAATCAATTTCTGAAAGAAACTGACAAACAAGAAAATAAAAGCTGACTCTTTTTGTGATTTTCTGGATAGGGGGTCTCTTGATGTTCTTGTGAAGACGATTGGTGTCAACACAGCTCTGATACCAATTTGATGCGGGGATAAGCCGCAGTTGCCGACCTAGACACCAAACTCGAATAGGAACTCGAACAGAGAAGAAAGGCGGAATTAGAATGAGATGAAAGAAGGATAATTCGAATGATAGGCCAATTGGAACCAAATCAAACAACGATAAAACCCTTGAACTTAAGAACAAGAACCATACCGAATGATGAAGAAACCCCAACGGATGATTACAACCAAACACAATGACTTTGGTGGGTCAAGGCACCTGGAGGTTGCTCTATGGAGTCCCGATAGCACCAACCTTATGGAGGAGATTGACACACACAAGCACAACTAGGGCCAACTGAACGACAATGCACACGGGGCACTCTTCTCACAAAAGCTCTCTTTTGGAAGGAAAAACGATAAACGTTGTATTCAATATCAAAGTCTGGGGGGGGGGGGGGGGGCAAAACAACAACTAAGGCAACCTTATATAGGGTTCATAAGGATGTCAACTAAAGAAAATAAACAATAAAAGTAAATCCTAAAATAATAACCCGAAAAACAAATAAATATCCGAAAATAATGTTTCAGGAAGAGGCATCGGCGAATGAGCCGCGGGCGCGGTTATGGAGCCGCGGGCGCGGGTTTGACTTGAATGAGCCGCGGGTGCGGTTATGGAGCCGCGGGCGCGGTTGTAGACATGTCGCCGACTGCTCTTTTTGAAACGGCTCGTTCTCTCTCGTCCGAGATCGGAATTGAGCGATTCCAAAGCCTAGAGTTTCGTCTTGACGTCTAGTTTATTTCATCTTCAGTACTTGACTTCTCATCTTGACTCGAACCGGATCTCTACGAGCTTGAATGGCTACAATACGAGCTCGGGCTACTATCAATGACTTGAATGATGGCTCATAGCGATCTTTAGCCCTAGCTCCAGTGGTTAGCACATCTTTAGATTTAGGACGAGGCGTCCTTGATGATAGATCAGATGCTCCCGCATCAATCAGGACCACCAAAAAAACTGTCCATCACTTGGTTGTCTTGCTTCCTAGATGATTTTATCTCCTTGGGAAGAGGGCCACAATTCAAGCCAGTTATCAAAGCAAATTCTTGCAGTGAAAATCTCAATGGTTGACCAGCAATCTCATACCATGTCTCCCACTTCTTTTCACTCTTCAACTGCTTGAAGAAAACTGAATGGACGGTTTGAGAAGAGAAGGTCACTTGATTGACCATCTTGACAACATCCCCAAAGGGGCTGCCACAGATCCTTCTCTAGTCTTGGCAAGTCAGCTTAGACTCAATATCTTTCAAATATTTCCTCCTGCAGTTGATATTTACACGTCCATGCAATGCATCTCCCTTGTAGTAGGAATACATCACCTACAGAAACATAAGATGACAGGAAAATATTAGTAATAAGTCAGGATCCCAGGAAAAAACTGTCAGGACACAGTCAAGAGTCTGTCAGGATAACACATAAGCTACACAACCAAAGTTCAAGTGTGGTGAAACAGATAAGAATATGTCAGGACACAGTGAAGAGTCTATCAGGATAAAACTAAACAATCTAGAACAAGTGAGGAGAAGAGGATGTACATGCAACTGTCAATATTCAGAAACTGAAATCCAAATACTTCCACTACAGAAACTGGTTCACAATGCACATGACATAAATTATTTTAAGATGTGTCAAGATTCATAATACACATGAAGAAATGAAATTCCTTATAAACTATCCAAATACATCCAATGTACATGCATTTCCTTAAAAACTGTTAATATTCAGAAACTGAAATCCAAATACTTCCACTACATAAACTGGTTCACAATGCATATGACAGGAATTATTTTAAGAGGTGTCAAGATTCATAATACACATGAAGAAATGAATCTACATAAACTGGTTCCACTCCTGAATGCACATAAGCTACACAAAAACAAATTGCAAATGTCTGGACACAGACAACAGGATGTCAGGACAAAGATAACTGTATGCCCGGACACAGTAAGGAGTATGACAGGATCACCCTAAACAATAATCAAAGTATTCACAACTTTGTTCTCAACTCCAATTACAAGTGAAAATTCCTCTGTGAGAATGTCAAATTTACATGCATTTGCTTCAGTCAACCCTAAATTCACCAATTTCACTCATACACTCGAATTGAAAATCAAAATATCACAAATTTCACTTACATTCTCCTTAAAAGGCAGAGGCTCCATGGTACTCCATTTGTCCAAGAGATTCAATACCTCCTTCTTCTTCTGGGAGACTGGTCTCTCCACTTCCGGCGCCGACTTCGCCGACGACCCCTTCTTAGATTTGGGGGTTTTCTCGGTTTGCCTCTTCTTTCTCCCTTTAGAGTCTCTCTTTCTTTTCTGGGGTGCAGAAGCTCTGGTAACGGGGGTCATAACTGCAGCGGTTGCGAGGGAGAAAGAGGGAGAAAAAGGGAGAAAGACGGAAGCGAGGCTGCGAGAGAGGTTGCGAGCGTCGATTTCGTCTGAGAAATGGTGAGGCTGAAGGTTGAATGAGAGGGAGAGAGTGAAAATGGTGAAATTTTGAAAATTTGGTGAAAGGAGGAAGAAGACTGTGAAAACGAGAGAGAGAAGTTGAAAAGAAAATGAGGGAAATGGTTGAGATGATTAATGGAAGTTATTTATGCTTAAGAAAGCAATTAACGTTTTTTAATTTCAAAACCGTCATTATCCTTTTCCCTTTTCTTTTCTTAATTTTCCTTTTCTTGTTTTTAAAGTGTTTATTATATAATTTAATTTCCTTTTATTTTTTATTTATTAATTTCATTATCCTTTTTCTTAATTTCAGATAATATTAAAATAATCATTTCAGTTAAAAAAATAAAGATAAATGAAATTATAATAAATCTTTTATTTTTAATAGGAAAAATATTTTTTTGGACTATTATAACCCTCATATGGATATTACAGTAATATCCATATGAAATTGGGCATATGTGTAATATTGGTACAAAAACTTGAGCATTTGCGACATTATTCTCTATTTTATGACATGAACTTTACGATGTCACGGTGAGATCCATTGCAGGGGCAAAACCAACCACCCAAATCTCCAGCATTTGGCAAGACTGTGTAAGAAGAGGTCCTAGCGGTTTAAAAGGCATCCATGGAAGCGACATCGTACTCGTCAACAAGACAGTCTCTAAGAAGGGGATCCCTCGTCTCCTACACGATTGAAGTGAGAACGCTTCGAGGCTAATAATGGAAGAGTGTTACGAGACCGGTATGATGACCTAGAGACGACATCAACCTTGACACCCCCATGGAGCATTCTCAAAGTTCTACAATACGTTGAATTCAAATGGTTCATTATCTTTACTTAAATGTCCAAATAGAGTGATTGCAATTCGAGGAGTTATTTCTTGAAGTCTACTGCAAGTCCCTAAAATATGACCGCAATATGAATTGAGAATTAAAAGTTATGGAGTTTTTACAGAAGTGTTGCATAAGCTGGAGTGCTCAATTGTCACCTTCGGAAGACTTCATCGCACATATAAACTTCACGCATAAACGAACATAGTTTCTATTCACCCCCACTCAAATTGCTATTTACCGCCCAGTTTTTGTGCGTCACGCATGGATTATAACCATACGTCACGTATGGATTTTTTTATTTTTTTGCTTGTTTTTTTCCATAATCTTGTAGATAATTTCAATACGATCGCGTGCATATAAAATTCGTCCAAAACGGACATCGTTTGCCCCTTCAAAGAGTCAAAAAACAAAGAATAGTGGAGTAATTATGATTAAGTGTAACAAATCTACTACTTCGTACTTATAAATTGTAGTTGTGGATTTTCTCCAAACCAAAGAAGGAGTTCAGACACTTCCGTCAGATACGAGATTGAAAGATATGGCTTTGTCCCGGCCGTTAGAGCGTTAAGCCACTCATTCTCTTAGGCCGTCTTAAAGCGCTTAGTCGAATTTTGGTCTCCGAGCTTAGCCGCTAGGCGAAGGGTAGACGGAAGAAGGTCTCCGAAAGCCCTATTTTCGCGAGACCCTTTCGGTCCACACTGGAGAACTCGTCTCTCGGGCGTTGCTCTATTGGGCGGAGGTTCCTCGATCAACTAACTTACTTAAAAAAGAAAACACTTTTTTTTTCGATCTTTAAACACTGAACACCACATCTCGACAAAGAAATTAAGTATTACCATCACTAAATAAAATCTTTGCTAAGTTATCTACCATATTATAAAAAAATTGAAAAATGGTGTGTTGAGTTTTAACGGACTTGTTGATACAAGAAATTATGTGTGATAAATTTGTATTTTGGCCTTTTGAAGGGGCAAACGATGTCCGTTTTGGACGAATTTTATATGCACGCGATCGTATTGAAATTATCTACAAGATTATGAAAAAAAACAAGCAAAAAATAAAAAAAATCCATACGTGACGTACGGTTTTAATCCATGCGTGACGCACAAAAACTGGGCGGTAAATAGCAATTTGAGTGGGCGGTGAATAGTAAGGGCCTAAACGAACGAGAAAAAGCTATCAAGTAAGTGTTGGGTTATATATATTATCCAACATATTTATGTGGTCTCACATATTTTGTAACATAATTATATATGGCTAAATATAAGTTGGCTCGTTTAAGTGTATCGGTTTAATTAAAAGTCAATAGACTTCGTAAAGCGGTATGGGTCTAATGAGTGGATATCGGGTGTGGCCCAATAGGCTTAATGAGATTCTCTTGGGCCACTATATAAAGAATCATGGTTATGGTCCCCAATACTCTAAATCAATTGAGCATCTTTCGGTTCTCTACCCATCAGAGAAGATAAAACACATTAGAGCGTTATTGGAGATTTAGTTGAGGAAGACTATACTTCTACCACACTCATTCGTAGTTCCGCAAAAGTTTCAACTGCCGCTATGAGTTCAGATATGTCCTCCACTGGTTTCTTAATAGTCGTAGCGTGAATGATTCATGACATTGTGTTTAGATGGCTTGAATTCTAACAAGTGGTATCAGAGCCATAATCATGTTTGATTATTAGATCTGATTTCAATATTCGATTATTTGTGTTTGATTTTAAATGTGTATAATCATATTTAGGGTTTGTATATCTTGTTTTGGTTTCCACATGATCCCGAATTAATTTTTATTGATTTATGCGGTATTAATCGATCTGCGTTCATACTGTCGTTTGTACCACGATTTTGTGTTGCCGTTTGTAATGATTGATTGGTTAAACTACATTTTTCATGATATACAGTCTGTTTTTTTTGGTGAAATGTAAACTGATATACAGTCTGTTTTTGAGAATGTATGATGATGGTTTTATGTCTACATGTATAATTCATGTTCGTGGATATATATATATATATATAGTATTGAATTGAATCATGGTATGTCCCGCGTTATAGTCATCATGGTCATATGCCATATGTTTTGTTAAAATTATATCATGGGTGAAACCTTGCTGAAAAGCTAAAGGCACTAAAGTTAGAGATACATGATGATTTACTTATACATTTAGTTTTTTTTGTCTTCTCACACAATTCAGTCAATTCAAAGTGAGTTATAATACTCAGAAGGATAAGTGGACTATTAATGAGCTCATTTCACAATGTGTGAAAGAAGAGAACATAATCCAAAGAGATAAGACATAAAGTGCTCACTTTGCATCAAGCTCTCGGAATAACAAAAACAATAAGGCTAAGGATACTGCGGGAACACACGTGCGGAAGAAGATGAAAAAGGGTGATGAACTCGCTTGTTTCTTCTGCAAGAAAGCGGGACATATGAATAAAGATTGTCCTAAATATGTTGCATGTCGTGTAAAGAAAAGCAATGATTTCATTTTGGTTTGGTTTGAAGAAAATTTAGCTTTAGTACCTATTAGCACTTGGTGGGTAGATTCTGGTGCTACTACTCACATATCAGTGTCAATGCAGGGTTGCATGTGGAGTCGATCGCCAAGTGATGCTGAAAGATTAATCTATGTAGGTGATGGCAATAAAGTTCATGTGGAAGCAATAGGGCATTTTAGATTACTTTTAAAGACCAGTTGTTATTTGGATTTGATTGATAATTTATTGATCCGACGTTCTAGCGGAATATGATTTCTACTTCCTCTTTGGACAAAGGTTGTTATCCTTGTGTTTATGGAAATAGAAAATTGAGTATCTCCTTTAATTCGAATGTTATTGAAAATAGTCTTTTAATTGATCGTCTATATATGCTAGAAGTTGTTGCTTCCCATAATGAATCATGCATGCTAATACAAAGGGTACAAAACAAAAGTTGAATGAGAATTCTGCATCGCTATGGCATAAGCGATTAGGCCACATCTCTAAACAGAGAATTCAAAGGCCTATGTCAGATGGGATTATTGAGTCCCTTTGATTTGGCATACCATGAAGTTTGTGTTGAGTGTGTTAAAGAAAGCATAACAAACACAAGGAAGTTAAGTTCCAATATAAGTACAAACGTCTTAGAACTGATACATACGAATATTTGTGGGCCTTTCCCTACAGATGCGTGGAATGGTCAACAATATTTTATTACGTTCATAGATGACTACTTCAAATATGGGTACTTATACTTGATAAAGGAGAGATCACAATCCTTGGAAGTTTTTTAGATCTTACAAAGCTGAAGTTGAACTTTAACTGGGTAGAAAATTAAGGCTGCCAAATCTGACCGTGGTGGTGAATACTATGGCTGATACGACGAATCAGGAGAGCAACGTCCAAGACCCTTTGCTAACTTCCTAAAGGAATGTGGTATCGTCCCAGAATACACTATTCCAGGCAAACCTAGCATGGATGGTGTTGTTGAGAGACCAAATAGAACGCTTTAAGATATGGTGAGAAGTATGATTAGTCATTCTTCGTTACCTGAATCGCTTTGGGGGAGAAGCACTAAAAACTGCAATATATATCCTTAATAGAGTACCAAGCAAAGCATTAACTAAAACTCCATATGATATGTGGACATGGAGTATAAGGCACTTACACATTTGGGGATGTTCCTCTGAGGCTAGGCCTTACAGACCTAACGAAAGAAAATTGGACTCTAAGACAATTAGTTGCTATTTTGTTGGGTATGCAAACACTTCCAATGATTTAAGTTTTATGATCCCATAATATAATAATATAACAAGTGTTCGATTGAACCAGACAATAAATATACAATTTTGTTCGATTTGTACCACGAAGACCATAAAATAGGCAACAAAGTAGATAAAATACTAATGAACATAAATTTCATTAAACAAATCATGAAGACTAAAATGTACTTCGTACCCAGCAAAGTAGACATAGTTAAACAAGTAGAGAAAGTACTATAGAGCATCTAAGACAATACATTACGCCTTCCCTAACCACATCTCGAACAATATCTTTAACAAGTAACAACAATCTAAGCTTCATACAAATAGTAAGTTGTCACGCTGATCTAAACATTTTCACCCCCTCGGCTCTATCCTCCTCTATCCTCCTCGTCCTCGGCTCCTTGTGCCGCCGCCTATGCCTCTCTCTGGGATTTCTCATCCATGTTCTTGGCCCAGACCAACGCATACACTCTAGCAATTATGATCGTAGCTCCAATAAAACCTTGCTGTTCTCGCAGTATCACATTGTTGTTCCCGCAGTATCCAATTATGATCGTAGTTCATCACCCTTTTTCATCTTCTTCTGCAGTTGTGTTCCCGCAGTATCCTTAGCCTTATTGTTTTTCTTTATTCCGAGAGCTTGATGCAAAGTGAGCACTTTATGTCTTATCTCTTTGGATTATGTTCTCTTCTTTCACACATTGTGAAATGAGCTCATTAATAGTCCACTTATCCTTCTGAGTATTATAACTCACTTTGAATTGACTGAATTGTTTGGGAAGAGACAAAAAAACTAAATGTACAAGTAAATCATCATGTATCTCTAACTTTAGTGCCTTTATCTTTTCAGCAAGGTTTCACCCATGATATAATTTTAACAAAACATATGGCATATGAGCATGATGACTATAAAGCGGGACATACCATGATTCAATTCAATACTATATATATATATCCACGAACATGAATTATACATGTAGACATAAAACCATCATCAGACATTCTCAAAAACACTGTATATCAGTTTACATTTCACCAAAAAAAAAACAGACTGTATATCATGAAAAATGTAGTTTAACCAATCGATTATTACAAACGGCAACAAAAAATCGTGGTACAAACGACAGTATGAACGCAGATCGACTAATACCGCATAAATCAATAAAAATTAATTCGGGATCATGAGAGTATGATGATAATGTCTGATCTACTCATTCTCTTTTTTGTCACACAGACGAGAACACTCTCCAATGAGAATATGATGATAATGTTTGATCTACTAATTCTCTTTTTTGTCACACATACGAGAACACTCTCCAATGACAGAAGTTGTCTCCACCACCATCATCACTATTTCTGGTTTTCCTCTCTAAATAAAACCACAACCACCATTGTAACCACTTCTATTAGCACTAGTGACATCCTTTCCCGCACCGATATTGGAGGATTTCCGAGGTTCATCGCCGACGACAACGCACCATCTGACCACCATTACCTCAGCATATCTGCCACCACAGATGAGTATTCTTAACACTTGGTGGCTTGGAAACCAAATTGAGCATCATCGATACTACCATATTGCAGGAATTGTCCAATATGATAAGTATCTAGTTAATTATTAATCACTTATGTTAAGCTAATTTTATATATAAAATTATTATTTAGTTTTTAGCCTTTATACTAGCATTCATGTTAGGTTGTATAGGTGTTGACATAAATGTTTATTTTTCAACTTTTTAGATCTGTTTTCTTATATCAGAAGTAAAATCAGATCTAATTTTCTACAATTTTTCTCATCTCTTTTAGCTCTTATAGAGAATTGCTCAAACTAATATGTTTTTGTTCCAGACACATCTAATTACAGGTGCATTGTGTTTCTAGAGACAAAACACTCAGAGTCTGACTCCGCACGAAGCTGAAAACTCTAACCTATCACGGAAAGACAAATTCACCACTGAAGAAATTTGAAGTGTATACGTACAAAACATATAACATAGGACTAATACAAGATTAATTTGTGATTTGTTACCTGGAAGAGAGTTGTGGTGGGAGTCAATGAGTTACCAATCCAAGTGTTGAGCATCTTCAAACGAACTGTGCCCCTAAGCAGAACATTCGGATTGAGTTGAAATGCCAGAAAACATGAGCGAACGAGAGGCGGGAAACTTGGATGGAAGAAATAAATCTAATATGTAAACGTGGTTGTGGTAAGGAGTGGTGGACGCACCCATGACAACGGCTTGGAGAAGAGAAGAGCGACTCCGGTAGACCCGAACATACATTGACTCAGGGAGAGCGACTTCCAGGGTGTTCCATTGGCGACTGATTTTCTTAGGCACGTCTTCTCCGACAGCAATGGTGGAAGATCTTTCATAGAAGTAATGGTCGGTAGGGGGCTCGGTGGCGACGACGAATCGGGAATCGACGCCAATACAAATCTGAGTGCAGTATTGGGTAGTCACAGTGGTTTTAGTTTCGGTTCTCGTGGTGGTTTGGAACCAAATTGAGCATCGATACTAATATATTGCATGAATTGTCCAATATGATAAGAATTTAGTTAATTATTAATCACTTATGTTAAGCTAATTTTATATATAAAATAATTTAATTATTATTTAGTTTTTAGCCTTTATACTAGCATTCATGTTAGGTTGTATAGGTGTTGACATAAATGTTTATTTTTCTACTTTTTAGATCTGTTTTCTTATATCAGAAGTAAAAGCAGATCTAGTTTTCTACATTTTTTCTCATCTCTTTTAGCTCTTATAGAGAATTGCTCAAATTAATATGTTTTTGTTCCAGACACATCTAATTACAGGTGCATTGTGTTTCTAGAGACAAAACACTCGGAGTCTGACTCCGCACGAAGCTGATAACAGTTGTTATGAAATGAGAAATAATCTATTTGATTGGGTAAGAGCCTCTTAATTTAATAAATAAACATTTGTAAAAGAAAAAAAACTGAATGTTTGATATGACACAGTTGGAAGAATTCAATTGAGACATTACGGTTTTGGAGGTAGTAAATCATTTAGAGGAATATCTTCAAGAATTCCTCAATAAAAACCCAAAGAAGAAACATGAATTTGAAACCATTGTGGCCGGATATGATAATACAGAGGTAATAAAATTCTATATCTTTCTTTCTTTTATGCCTTTAACTAATTTTTTTGATTTGTTTGCAATATTTCCAGATTTATCAAATTGCTATACTTAATCGCGAAATCAAGAAAGTAAAAGCTGAAGCGTTTACCTCGATGGGTTAGAGACAAAACACTCTGGAACAATGACTTCAGGAGGGTTTGTTTTGAAACAGATTCACAGCAGACAATTTTGTTGTTCATCAAACCCATGGATAGATGTCACCCTTTGTTTAGCCTCATTTCCATGGCAAAAGGCTTCCTTCGTAGGGATTGGGTCGTCCAATTCCGGCACGTCTTCAGAGAAGCTACGAGTCGTTGATTCACTCGTTTCTTTTGTTTTTTCCTTTCCGCTTGATATTTTGTTTTGCATGTTCCGCCGATTGGTGTCTTTGTTCATTTCGGATGATGTTCGGGGGTGTTCGTTGCTTGTCGGGTTCCTTTATAGTCGGTTTTTTCTTGAATGTATTTTGAGAGCCCGACTTTTTTTCTACCAAAAAATAGCGTAGTGATTTCTACCACGGACCGAGCAAGCTTTGCTCCAGTGTTCCCGCATGGGCTACTAGTCCTACTACCCACACCCGTAATATAGAAACTACTAAATATAGTAAACGCTAAGATATATCATATATGGACTAATATGTTACAACTTAGTAGTATCAAGAAATGCAAACTCTAAACATAGTAATGTCTACTTAAAAACTCGAATCAAACTAAGTAATAGACGCACCATAGAGGATGTTATAGACGTGATTGCAATAGACTCGATAGTTATCAAGGTTGGCTCGTGCATATCAACAAGTCGATGAAATCTATTATCAGAAAGATCGGAAAATAACAGTATATTCATAATTCATAAGTGCACATTGTACACCCCTTGCAGCCCTTATGTGACAATAGTAAGCCTAAGTTTCCTAAGAGAAATCAGTCTCATCACAACTTTCCTATACAATATTTTTCTACCACCATCTCAGAACAGATTTCAACCATTTCTGGTGGAAAAAAACTCAAATTTTTCATGAAATTTCTGACATAAAAATGAAAAACAGAGTCAACTTGTAGCCTCAGATATGCTTTTCAAAGAGGGCTGCCATGTTTTTGATCTTGCTATGTTTCCATTTGTTGATCCACCACTCCTTATCTTTGTCTTTCATGCTTACTCACCTGAAAAAAACAAAAACAAATCAAGAAAATTAGCTTTATAAAAAGAAAATCTTACTTTTCCAAGACTTGGAGGCTAGAAAATGAAAATTTTGCTAGTATGTGAAACATGTTACAACTTACGAAGTGTTTTGACTTTTGATGAATCAAAGTATGTATTTTGACGTTTTGAAGACGTAAACAGTATCTGTTTTGTACGAATTTTATATGTACCCGTTCGTATTGAAATTCTCTACAACATTATGAGAAAAAAGTTAAAAAAAATGCATGCTTGTTGGTGCGTTATGAATGAAATTTTAAATTTGTTTTAATTCATGCATTAAGCATGGACTAGATTTGTTAATGTATGGGGATCGACGATAATAAGGCCTAAATATTGGTTAGGTGTCACGATAGACTGGTACCAAGTCAATATTGGCGGGTACCCTATATTTTACGGGTAAAGATCTCCGGAACTGGTGAAAATTGCTTACAGTACATACATATGTTGTGCTATAAGCCTATATCACACATCTTTGACGAACACACATATTTTAAAACGTTTGTATATAAAAATATGTTCGATTCTCAAGTCGTTACAAGTAAAATAAGCTAATAAATTTGCGATCGGAAGTTGAAGTCCATACAGCTTGGCTAGATAGACAAAAACATGGCATCCATGCTTTACCAGCTATCAGTCTAGTCTAAACAAGATTTGCCTTAAATTATGATTTACATTTTCGTAATTTTTGTTGAAATGAAATCTGTTTAAACTTTTTTTATAGACTTTTTTACCAAATAAAAGTTCCAAATATTTAGGGCTATAAGAATACTTGTTGTTTAGGGAGAAAGATATGAATAATATGTTCGTGTTTTCATGGGCTAAAACGCATATGTTCATCGATTATACCGCATGTATGCTCATAATGTGTTCATACTATACATATTACTAGTAGAGGCCGCGTAACGATGTTTGACACTTGTTTGCAGGGTTGATTTCCGACACTTTGATACTTCGTAAATCTTCATGAGTCATCTTTCATCGTCATCTTTATTTATGTAGTGTCAGTAAGTATTTAAAAGTAGTGGTTAATGATGACTCTTTAATTTAAAAAGTTGGTTACTTGGTAAAACATGGATTTTTAAAGACAATATAACAACATGCCTCGTACTTCCTAGCTATTAGTCGTATAAGTGACTCATAAATTTCTCGTAGTTGTTCACTTCTCCACAAATTATATTTATCAAATATGAAGTTATGCTGTCGAAACTTTTTTCCTTCTAGTTTTGATATCACATCCCACATTCCAATAGCTTGCGTTATTCAATTACACATTTTTTTATATTTTTAATATAAATAAAATTAACGTTGTATAAATTTGTGCGAAGCTCGAAAACTAAGCTAGTTATTATCAAAAAATGGGAAAGCTTTCGGTAAATTTTTGTCTCATCATATTGACAAAAAAATAAATCATTTCATACTGTATTAGAAGTCAATTTAGAACTTTTTCTTAATTTTTGACATCTTTGTTAGATCCTCTAAAACCACGACGAGGCTGAGCTCCACCGCCCCACGCCCGATCCGAGTTCTCAGTCTTCTCCTCTTCATCCCTTCTCAACCATTAAGATTCTACATATTTCTTTAGAATTTAATTAAGGAAGGCATGCTTAGGATATGTCAATGTATTCACAAAGAATTAGGTAGGGTATGGTTCAAGAATTTGGGGTATTTATGTGCCTAGTAAGCAATAAAGGAATTTAACATCATTTCCCCACCAAATTTCAGCATCACCACACCAATAACAACAAAATGGGAAATTGGGCCAATAAAACAATACACTTGTCTAAATACAAGAATCAAGTTAAGATAAACATGAATATAAAAGGAAAATACCGCATCAAACAAAATAGCTACTGTTCCTAAGAAACCTCCTTCTTTTATAGTAGTATAGATATGTTCATTTGACATAGTGTTTTCATAGGCCACAACATATGAGTTCGTTTACCATTTACCAAAATATGTATTCATTTATTACAAATATTCACAATCCTCACGTAGTGCTTGTTTGGTTGAAGGTAGGAAATAAAATTCATGGGAAATTAACCTATGAGAAATGAGTACATATGATTTGTAGTTTGGTTAAAATTTACAATAAATAGATTGAAATAGGGGAATTTAAGATTTCATGTGAAAAAAATAAGGAATTGGATTTACCTAGGGGGACTATGTAAGATCAATTCCCACATAATGGAGAAATCGAAATCCATGATTTTCACAGAATTTTTTTCAACCAAACAGATATTCATTTTCATTTTCTGCACATTTTCAATTCCTGTGATTTTCGCCTCTAACCAAACAAGCACTTAACGCTTTATCCGTATTCGGTCTTTTCTATCATATAAAATTATAAATATACTTTTCAAATTTTTATTTCTAGATCTACATACATAAAATAACAAGTAATTCATCACACTATGAAAGTACAAGAAATTTTAAAAAAGTTTGAAACATAATCACAATTTTTTTCAATAAAATAAAATCAACTAATTATATGTTGTGTAATTTAGGCGCGGATTTTCCGACTCAAGTAGGGATCGGACATTTCTACCATGTCTATTACGAAGGGTTGTTGAGTGTGCTATCTATGTAATATATGAGAATAAATTTGGTCTTTAAAAGCCTTTATAGATATACCTTATCTTATAATTTCCACACTCAAACAAGCACAAATATTACAAAATCAAGAAACTTGACTAAAGAATCATTGATGTTATTGAGTAGGGGAGCAAAAAAAATGTTTCCGGCTTATAAGGACATCGTCACGGATCCATATCAAAACGGTCTTCTTAGAAGTATTTTCACATGAACATTAAAATGTAAGAGGGGAAAGAAAAATAATACCAGAATCAAGCACCGTGTTGAAAATCAACCAATAAGCAGCTTGTTCTCTTCCATGAAAGAATAAGTAGGAACCTCAAGATTGAGAGGCGCAGGCCCTTTACGGATTCTACCAGAGATGTCATAGTGAGAACCATGGCAAGGGCAAAACCAACCACCGAAATCTCCAGCATTTGGCAAAGGGATACAACCGAGATGCGTGCACACACCAATCACAACGAGCCATTCAGGATTCTTCACTCTTTCAACATCCTGTTGTGGGTCCCGCAGAGAACCGACATCAACAGAGTTTGCTAACTTGATGTCGTCTTCTGTTCGGCGTCTGATGAAGACGGGTTTTCCACGCCACTTGACGGTGACAGTGGTTCCAGGCTCGATGCTGGAAAGGTCGACTTCAATTGAAGCGAGTGCCAATACGTCTTTACTGGCTGACATGCTGAGGACAAATTTGAGGATGAGGAGACGAATAAGGGATGCATAGACGAATCTGCCACCTGTCAGAACGAAGTAGGCGAATGCTCGCTTGCTCGGGTCGCCTGGAGGGTAACGCTCATGGTTGTAGGTGTCATAGACGATCTTTGAGCTGGGATTTTTTATGGCAGCTACAGTTGCTGGAATTTCAGGAACCAGACCATGATCATCCTTGTGAATGAGAGACTCGGAGGCAAAACCTGATGAAGAAATCAGAATTAGATGTCAAAGTCTTAACGATTCAACAACAAAAATGTGTTGAAAAGAATGTGGAAGAGCCTTCAGGTGCAAAAAACTACATAGTGTTGATATAAAATTTATCAAATACAATAACCAATGAGCATAAAGCTTTTTTCACAAGGTTAGACAAGTTTTTTTACACAATGAAACAATCTTAGCAATAGTGTACACAAGGTAACAGTCACAATTCCAATATATATATATTGAAAACACGAGGTCGTAAGGGGAATGGAATATTTCAAGCATTCGAATCGGTTCAACCACGACTCCACGAGACATCAATAGGCAAAAGTAACAGAGCAATGGAGGATTAGAGTAATAGCTCGGATGATTTCCGAATTTATGAACTCCTAACACCCCCTCGAACAATCCACATAATAAAATCAACTAGTATAGCAGTAATTCAGTTAATACATATCTATAACTTATACAAGGAAATGAAAATGAACATACAAATACAGCAGCAGAATGCCATGACACAAAAGTAGTTATATCAACTCTTATTGCCATGATCAACAGAAGCACAACAGCAGAATTCCATAACAATTAAAAATCCTAGCGCATAAATACATATATCATCTCTTATTGCTATCTACTGGACGTCTACCTCCTTCATTCGTATACCTCATCCAAAATCATTTGAACAAAGTTGCCATTACAATCAATTCCAAGTTCCGACTAATGCAATTCCTATACCAACTCAACCTAGTTGACAGATTTCATTATTAGGTTATATCAACTCGATTGATTTTCATGATAAATCGTTCATGTCTTTCACAGAGTTCCCAGCAAATTCACATCGACGAAGGTGGAAAACAAATCCAACAATGAAACCAGACATTTTCATACAGATACACCTTCATCTACTGCATCGAATTGAGCAATGTACAGAAGACTGAATCGGCGAAACGAACACAGATCAACGAAAATAAGCCCTAACCTCGGCGGTGCATATGAAATTGGAAATCGAAGGAGGACTCATAGAAGCTAGAATCGGAAACAGCGCCAGAAAAGGGAGATCTGACGGCGGTGGCGGAAGCTTGCGCCGACCTCCAATTGGATGGCAACGAGGAGAGCCTTCTGGCTGCCAACCGAAACATCGTCTTGATTTCGCCTTTTCGTTGTTGCCGAAAGAGGCGAGACACTGGAAAAAAGATGGCTATTTAAATGGGCTATTTAAATGGGCTATTTAAATGGGCTATTTAAATGGGCTATTTAAATGGGCTATGCTTAAGAAAGAAAGGCCCAATATGCAAGGCCCATTAATGTGGCGGGAAATAAAAAGTCCAACCAAACTATTGAAAAAGGTATTTGCGACAACAAGGCAGTGAGTTTTTTAAGCTCAAGCAAACGAGGGCGCGATAAGCCAACAAACAACGAACTTGTAACGACTTTTCTGAAAGTCTAGAGGCATGATGAGGACGAAGCCCTCGAGTCCTATGTAGAGTAAACAATGACCAACATATTGGCTCGTAATTGTTCTCGAAATCTGTGGCGTCTATGGAACACGCGGGATGAACCATGGTGAATATGATCATCCCGACTACACCAAGTAGGATCTGAGGTGAAAAGATGATGTGTATGAAGCGCCGAAGAATATGTCAACGTAGAGCCACGAGCAATACCACCAACATATAATCGAAACCACTATAATTGAAACCACGAGCAATACGCCTCTATCCATATTATTATTAGGTGATGCCATACAAACTGGGCTCAATATATAGCTTCCTTTCCCTAATTTCTTACCAACCTAGCTTAATAAGATGACAAGCTGCACGACAGTTCTCATCAGGCAGGGGAAGCGATAAGAGTGACGAGCTCCTTGTCAATTCCAACAAGAGAGTTCTCAACTCTCCATTCCCAAACATTCTCCTCAACCATCAACATCGTCCAACTCCTCATTGATTCCAACAGTCAGCTTCGTTTTCATAAAACAAGCATTTGTTAGCTTCACGAAAAATATGGAGAATTATGAGCTCCTATCTTGAGTCATTGACCAACATTGTTCTAGTAGAAAGAGCTCAGAATAAGTAGGTGACATTCCACCTTATAGTAGGCGAACAATCTCAACACTATCACATTCAAGTTTGAAGACGGGCGACACCCAACGATTTAGGTAAGAGAAAGCTCGAATTAAGTGCAGTACAATCACCACAACGAAAGACAAAGCCCATGTAGAAAGCTACATTCGCATCACGGATTAGACCTCCACCCGCCTGCCAAGCCCGGATTGCTTTGGACACATCATACAAAAACAAATCAGGTAAGATAAAGCTCATCATCACAACAATTAACTAGCTAGAAACCATGTCATGTAAAACAAAACAAAAATATATCAAGAATACACTTCATAATGACATTATACCATTAAACTAAGTACAATCAATGAACCATCATCCTTCAAGAATCTGTTTTCATCTTGCAATTCCACCAATTATCTCCTTTTAAATGTAATAATCATTAAAACTAAATCAAAAGAGGGGAATGACAGTTTCGAATAATCCAATTCTTACTTGCTTGCTTCTTCTCAGTATATGATCCACTCCTCTTGAGAATCTCGAGGGAAACAAGACTGATTGGTATTAGAGCTAGAGTCAAACCGGAATTAGATCAATAAAAAGCAACACATCGCCACATAGATGAACCATAATCCGTTCCAAACGCTATCTCCAAGCAGTGAAACCTCGAATAAAACATCCAGATGAATCACAAAGAAACCTGCATCAACGCAGGAATCATTGCTAGAGAAGGCGCCCGTCAGAGTTGAGCTTTCTCAAGGTCAACCAACCCCGTCAATGAGAGCATCAGTGGTTGTTTTAGCAGCTCAATAATCCTTCGATCGACAACAAATAAAGTCGCATCTCTTCCCTGCAAAGATACTTGCTTTGAACTTTTGGTTCATTTGAACTGCATAATACAGTAAACTCTCATTCTCTCTTTTCATCTAGCTCACTTTCCACAAGTTGTTAACAGTGAAGCTATAGTCCTAGCATGTCCCATGAATTCTTCATCTAGCATGCATGGACACTCCTAACATTTTCCAATCTGTTATTAGGACACTAGAATTTTTGGTCTTGGGTTGTTGATATTAGTAACAATGCCTTGTTTTTTCAATACAAGTTCAGTTGAATTACTTGAAAATACATGGACATTAACAAACAATCTTAAGGAAATGAATGTGAAATCAAGACACAAAAGACAGAACATGTAGTAACATTTTATACAAGTAAAATGACCTGCTTACATACCATGCTCTGAAGCTATTGACAAGAAGACAGACAACAAAGTTTAAACAAATTCTAAGCAAAAAAGGAGCACATCACCAACTACTAAGTCTGCAGCTCAGAATTAAGTACATGAAAGTAAATTGCAGAATCAAGCTCTCGCGGGATACATGAACATAAGGTGTCCGTATTCAGTATACAGACACTCCAATAGATGTCCATAGAGATTCCTAGTAACGACTTTCCTAAACCTTCTCGAAACCGTCATCTCAAGTCCTCCGCATATCTTAATTTTGGTGCCCATAATTGCCGACGTGTATGCCTTCAAATCGGTGAGCACATCAACGACGCATGATTGTATACTTCTTGTCCGGTTCAATCTGACACTTGATCAGACACATCTAATGACAAACGCATTATGCTTTTAGAGACAAAACACCTGGAGTCTGACTCCGGGCAGAGTTGAAAACTTTTTTAACAACTACTTATGTTGACGTCTTCTTTAAGCTATACTTTATAATTCAAAGATAAGAGATATACTATCATCTCTTTCACAGATAACTCATTGATATTGTCTTCTTGCCTATTTTGTTAGAATCATGTTTTTATGCTTATTTTCTGTTGGAATCATGGGTAATATAATATAATGATGGTGTTTCCTTATCTCGTGTTTCTGTGAGTATATCAATTGGAATAGGATGATAATGCCGACCTACTCATTTTCTTTTTTTTTTGTCACACAGACGAGAACATTCTGCAATGACAAAAGTTGTCTCTACCATCATCCTCACTATGTCTAGTTTTCCTCTCTAAATAAAACCACAACTACCATTATAACAACTTATATTATAACTAATGACATCTTTTCCCACATCGACATTGGAGGATTTTCAAGGTTTATCATCGACGACAACGCACCTTCCGACCACCATTACCTCAACATATCTGCCGCCACAAATAAGGACGTCTCGGAGAAGATCAGTCTCCTATGGCATGCTCTCAACGTCGAACTACCGTCTTATATCTCTTTTAGTGTCCTGACCCCTCCAACAATGGAAGCTCCTTCAGGCTGCCATTGTTGGTGGGGTCAAGACACTCTATCTCCGCCTTGATTTTACTCTCGATTTCAAGTTTTAGAGTTGGAACCAAATTTAGCTTAACATAGAGTTGGAACCAAATTATTAGTCACTTATGTTAAGCTAAATTTTATATGTAAAATAATGTAATTAATATTTAGCTTTTAGCCTTTATACTAGCACTCGTGTTAGGCTGTATAGGTGTTGACATAAATGTTGATTTTTCTACCTTTTAGATCTGATTTTCTTATATCAGGAGTAAAATAAGATCTAGTTTTCTACAATTTTTCTCATCTCTTTTAGCTCTCATAGAGAATTGCTCAAATTAATATGTTTTTCTTCCAGACACATCTAATTACAGGTGCATTTTGTTTCTAGAGACAAAACACCTGGAGTCTGACTCCGCGCGGAGCTGAAAACTTTTTTAACGACTACTTATGTTGACGCCTTCTTTAAGCTAATATTTATAAATCAAAGATAAGAGATATACTATTAGCCCTCTCACATATAGCTTATTGCTATTGTCTTCTTGCCTTTTTTGTTGGAGAATGTTTTTTATGCTTATTTTTTGTTGGAATCATGTGTAATATAATATCATAATTCCTTTTCTTGTGTTTCTGTGTGTATATTAATGAGGATATGATGATAATTTCTGACCTACTCATTCTCTTTTCTATCACATAGACAAGACACTCTCCAAACATAAGTTGTCTCCACCATCATCACCACTAAGTTTGGTTTTCCTCTCTAAATAAATGTCGACCTACTCATTTTCTTTTTTTTGTCACACAGACGAGAACATTCTGCAATGACAAAAGTTGTCTCTACCATCATCATCACTATGTCTAGTTTTCCTCTCTAAATAAAACCACAACCACCATTATAACAACTTATATTAGCACTAGTGACATCTTTTCCTACGTCGACATTGGAGGATTTTCGAGGTTTATCATCGACGACAACGCACCTTCCGACCACCATTACCTCAGCATACTTCCACCACAGATGCAGACGTCTCGGAGAAGATCAATCTTCTATTACATGCTCTCCACGTCGGACTTCCACCTTATATCTCTGTTAGAGTTTATTGGAGTCGACCATCTCTCCTTCGGGTAGTTCATTGTTAAAACTCCTAAGGCTTTACCAAAGTCATGAGCCACTGAACCTTCCAACTCCATTGTTGGAAGAGTTCATGCGCCACTATACTCAAGAAGGTGATTATTACTGTTTTAGGGCTTGTGGTCAACGCATGAACGTCACTCTAGAGGACGTTCTGTATTTAACCGGTTTGCCCATTAAGGGCCAACCACTTATCCCTGACAACAGTAAGGACTCAGAGGCTTTCTGTCGGATATTTTGTATACATATGCCAAAGAATAAACTAAGTCTAATCGAACTGAAGACTATTTGCACTGATGAAGGTAAAGCTGACGATAAGAGAATCAAGGTCATCCTTCTTATGATCGTGAGATGCGTAATCATTCCAAATGGATCTGAACAACATTGTTGGACATCCTACATTCAATTTATCAAAAAATTGGACGTGGTCGACTCCTACGTCTGGGGAGCGACAATGTTGTCATACCTGTATCAAGGTATGAAAGAGAGTAAGAAGAGGAAGTCACTTCATGGATTCATATGGCTTATATTGGTAAGCAATTTTTTTTCTCATCTTTTTTCTTTTCTTTTCCTTATCTCTATTTGATAAGATTTTAACTAGCTTTTTTTTCATAGGGTTTTTTCTTTTATTATTTCAACCTTCGTAAGATATTTGAAATTGAAGTTGAGCAAGTGCAAGCGCCAATGTTGGCATCTCTGGTGAAAGCACTTTCTCGAATTGTCGCAAACCACCACTGCAAAAAGCCTACTTACAAGTTTACAAGTTTAAAAAATGGTTGGATGGTCAGAGATTGCCATCCACTTTGGATGGGCCGAGATTCCCGAGAACAATATCGGTTTGATTGTCTTATTTTCATATCAATTTCATGCAACCCTTTAGGCTATTGAATCTCCTTGGATGAGAGGAATGATACGATATTCGGAAAGCAAATTTACACGATTCGATCCAATATCTAAGTCATTGATTTGATTACTACTCTTATGTTTGTGGCGCAGATTCAATGATTTGTTCAATGTTTGAATACGATGTTGGATACGGTTCACCACGAAAAGGCACTCCCCATACCAACAAGAACGAGGAGAGCAAAGGAGAAGGAGAAACGAGAGCATTCAATCACGATAAGTCTTACGCTCGAGTAAAGGAGGAATCTCGCGCTACCGACGCAGGCGATGGAAGAAGATGGACTTGACGATTGAGGCGAGAAAAATGGAAGATATTATACAAAAATGACGACGATGAGAGGTAGATAAGTAGGGAAATTCCAATGGGCAATTGCGATCAATGAACATTGACTAATTAACGTGAAACTGAAAGAAGATGAATGGAAGGCGGATGGTGGTAGTAGCTTCCATGTGTTTTTGGGTACGTATATGGTTTGTTTGTGTATATGTACATATTCTATCATCTTCAATACACCGGCTTTTCTTCTAGCCTCTACTTGTTGTTATCAATCATCCCAACGTTGATTCTTGTTGGGTATATGTACATATTTCGAAAGAGAAGAATAATATTTGGTTATTATCTTTTGGAGTAGAAGATAGATAGGAATAGGACTAGAAACATCGTCAATTAGGGCAGATCCAATCGGCAACCACGATCAATGAACATTGAGTAATTAACATCTTCTTTTCTGTGGGTTGAGGTTGAATGCAAGGCGGTTCCTTTTATTAGGTTCGGTATTTTGTTGGGTGTATGGTGCTTTTGTGTATCTTGACATATTCTCGCCTCTACTTTGTCCTCTCAATCTTCATTCTCAAAGCCATCTTCATCCATCTTCCTCAGTTGCTTTTGGTGCTCTTCCCTTTCTTCTTTCTGTCACACGTTGATGAATCACGCCCTACTCCAGACTCATTAAACTTTGTTATACTCTATGTAGCAGTTACTGGCGTAGCCCTCTTATGTTTCCTAGATTACTACAAGACTCGCTATTGGTTTAGCCCTCATCATCCTCGTTTGGTTAAGCTTAAGATTGTCAACGCTGCATTGTCGCTCGCCATTGCTCTACTTTGTGGCTTCGTTTATTACGACCATTGTCGCGCTCAAGCCCATCTCGTTCAACAAAATCATATGAGCTATGTCCGTCAGAGGAACAACGTTAACATAGTCTAGACTATAATTCTACTTGTAACGTTTATTTTGTTATGTCTTAACTTGTTAAAGTCATATGTTGATAATTCAAGTTGATCTATGTTTTAGTTGAGCCCCAAGGATCCTTGTTCAAGTCAAGTTGATCCTAAGAGTCATTGTACTTTAGTGTTGAAGACTTAAATTTGTTGACGAAGCCTTGGTTCCTGTTGCGTGTTTGGGCCTAGTTACACTAATTATGGTTCATTCAGATAACGACTATCAATCAATGAATCTACTTGACTATTGTTATGAATTTGGATATGTTAGTACGTAATGTTCAAAAAAACGGAAATGAGAAAACACACATCGTGAACATACAATATTATAACTCGCAATATATATGATCGAACTTGAAGGTTTATTCTTGTTACCAACTATTCTGTATCCAATTCAATATGCCTACTATTTGTTTATGGCTAATAAGACTCGGCTCACCAGTAGCCGACACATATAGCTGAGTAGCTGACGATCACGGCTAAACCATGTCTATCTATCAGACACATCACTTTAATTCATGGCTGATGTCATGGCCAACACCGGATCATGGCGAAATCTATGGTTGAACTATGACTAATGACATGGCTATTCCGTGGCTAAATCCATAGTAATTATAATGTTTCTACCCGTTAACGGAGAAAACGAACATACAACAGATACATGAACGTTTTTTCTAACCTAGCTATTTCTTTAAAGCCCTGATATAAGATATGCTCAAGTAGGAGTCCGCCCTACGAAGTCTCTTTGTTTGAGAAATACGTCTTTGTATTGTTAAACGTGGTATTTTTTCTAAGATTCGGTAAATATAAAGATAAGTAGGAGGCCGCACCTATTTATCTTCACTTTTTTGTTAAAGATAAGAACCCTAGACTATCCATCACCAATCCATCCACCGGTACCCTAGAAGAAGAAAAAAACTAAACCTACTGATCTCATCGATCATTGATCATCACATCGATCACTATGGAGCACCTTCTTTGGCAACGACCACTACTTTTCATTTCCCTATTTTGTTGGACTTATTGTTGGTGGTTCTATCTCGAAATTCTCTACAAAACCAAACTCAACTTACGTGATCGTCGCAATCTCCTCTCCACATCAACGCTCCCTCTAATCATCGTATCTTCTTACATGTTATATCTCGAAACTCACCCAAACACTCGTCTGAAACTACCGGACCCTCTCGATTACCCACCTCGTTCGCCTTCTCGTTTTTACGCCATACTTTAAAAGGCCTTAATCTTCGACATTCCTCTTTTTACGTTGTTCGTTTTCGTTATACAATTCTGGCAAACAGTTGCTCGTGATCAAGACGACATCACTTCCTCGTTCTTCCTTTTTAGGGTTATGTACATTGGTAGTGGTGGATTGCTTCTTATTACTTTGATGGACGCTAACAAGACTCGTTATTGGATGCTCGTTTTCCTCCTCGTATTGTGTACTCCTCGCAAACGTGGCCTCGTTGCCTTTTTGTCGCTCTTTATCAATGTCGTTTGTGGTGTCGTTCATTACTCTTGTTGCAGAATCCTTCTAGAACAAGTACATGTGAATTAGATTCTTAATGTTATGTGGTTTTTATTGATCGTGATGTTGTCTATACTTAATTTGTAGCTATTAGAATTGGGATTTTCATATGTTAAGTTGAATTTTTTATTTAATATATGATGATCCATCGTCACCACAACAAATCAAATCTTTATTTTTTGACACTAAACGTATACGACGATATAATCCGAATTCTAATAACTACAAAGACGACATCACAATCAATATACTAAAACCACATAACATAAGAACAAAACAAGAATAAACAATGTCGTCTGCGGATCCTCTTGTTTTTCATTTAATATGGCTCGTTGTCTTTTTGTCGCTCTTTATCGATGTCGTTTGTGGTGTCGTCTATGGATTGTCGTCTATAGATTGTGCCCGGATAATGTGCATAATCTCCCAAGAAAGAATGAGGAGAGTAAATGATGAGGAGAAAGAAGAGCATGTTTACAAACTATTCATCATACACTAATACTATTCATTATAGAGTTTATAAATCTTGTTTAACATGTTTACAAACTTTTTTTTATAGAAAATATGAACCCCGTTGTATATAATAGTGACGTTCATGAGTAATTGAGTATCGACGAACGAGTTCTTGTGTATCAATAGTTAAGTGAATGTTATTTTTTTATTAACTTATTGTAATTTTTTTGATTAACTTGCCTATTCAGTGTAATGTGTTTTAGGGAAAAAAAAGTGGACCACGAAAAAATAAATTTAATACATCCCCAAAACTATCGTATGGGACTATTAACATGATCATATAATTAAAGACTATCAACATGAACATAGGATGTGTTAATCATTTTATGTAAAATGACGAGTAAAGAAACAAAGATCACGAGCCATCAAAATTGTCGGTATGAACCTAAAGGAGAGTACAAGACTACCAATATAATCTTAGGGTTTATAAACATCATCATCGTGTATACAAGTCAAGTTCATGATTATCGACATTAACCTATGCATGGGAGTACACTCTTTTAAAAACGGGTGAAGAGAACAAAAATCATGAACTTACAAGATTATGAGCATGAACCTCTAAATCGAATTTATAACACGTATTAGAAATCTAGAATCATTATTATTATTGATCACATTCACAGATCATTCAAATTCCATATTAAGAATCACCAACAACTAGTGTAGGCCTCGTGAATATCACGAGATTATAAATTTATATTAATATTTATAAAATGCTTATAATTTTTATATAAAAATTATTAAAATAATAAGTCTTCACCGCTTTTTAAAGCAATCATTCGTATTCAAGAGGATATCTAACTCAGAAAATTAAGCACAACAACAAAGGTCTGAGATAGAATAAGCTTTGACCACTTTTTAAAGCAATCATACACAATATGTGCATGAAATCGAAAACAACATTAATCAAATAAGGGTCATAAATCGACATTTCCTCCATGTTTGTGATACTTATTTTATAAATAATAAATATTGGTGCCCAAAAGCTTTATGATAGTAAAAATAGTCAATATCAAAAGAGGCAAAAAAACCATCGGAGTCTGACTCCGCAGAGAGTTAAAAAGTTTAATGATGAATAATATTTATAAAATTTAAGCAATTAATGTTGAAATAAACTAAAAAAGAGTATTCAAAACATTAGGCATTACATTTTACAACTTATTCAAAACATAGCAAAAAAGAGTATTCAAAACATACCGAGTCGAGGCCTATGCTGATTCCACGTGCGGTCTGGGTGGATTTAGTGGTTGAAGGTGTATCATTAAGCATTACGTTTTTGTTGGGTATGATTGCGCCTAAGAGTGGAGAAGCAATGTATTCGACAGGAGGATGTGTATTTGTTGCTAGACTTTTTGAATTGACATTCACTCTTGAATTATGGCTAACCGCCACCTCAACAATAACAGGAGCGGTTGTAGGGTTTGCTGGATTCCTGCTTAACGGTCACTTAGTCAAGTATCAGCTTAGAGCTCTTTACCCTCTTGCATTTGCATTTGTTATGCAATTTGTTTTCTTGTATATCTCTTACTACTTAAAAGTCGAAACCCCGTTAATGAACAGTAGTTCTATTTTGGCATCATCTATCAGCTGGATTGGGCTTTGTTAACATTTTGGCCCATTTACCTTTGACTTGGCTACTTCGTAGACGCGACAGATGATCCATCTTATCCAAGTTCTGTGTGCTTTAATTTCTGTTTCAAACCCTTCACCATTTTCGTCCTCTCCACTAGCATCTTCAACCTAGATCCTAAATTTAATGGCCGCTATTGGAATTTCAACTGTAGGAAAATTTTCTATTTCTTTTTCAATTGCTCACAACGTGCTTGATTTAATTCCTCAATTGAAATTTGGTGGAAGATGAGGGTTTAAAAGAACCAAGTATGACAGCCTGGTAAGAAGAAGAGGTATGGGTTATAATAGAGAGAAGGGAGTTAACTTTTTTGATTTTTAGAGAGATAAGTCATAAGCGAGGGGGTTAGGTTTGAGAAGGCGATCATGAGATCCAAAGGAGTGTCAGCTTCTGGTGTTATCTATGGAGGTAACGTTAGTAAGACTAGGGTTGGAAGATAAGAGTGGGACTTGGGGAGGACGATAAGGGGTGGAATGTTCACAAGGGTGAAGTTTGCAAGGAACTTCGACTGTGGAGAACATGTGGCGATCAAAAATCTTGATAAGGATAAGGTTCTCAAGCACAAGATGATTAACCAGGTATATGGATCTCAGAGCTTCTGTAAACACTTCAATTTGATATTAATTTATAATAGGGCCGATTTTTATGACCCCCTTTCTTTGTGATGATTCATTTGGTATTTGTTTAAAAAATTGTTTTTTGCTTAATGGCTGATCTATGCGGTCGGCTATGTTGACATACAAGTTGTATCTTTGAAGTGGGATATGATACAATAACATTTTATTATCAATTGGTTTGCAAGAAAGGGACATACTATTGGCTTTGTTGAATTGGATTTTGCATCTGGTTAATTGTTGATTGAATTTTGTATCTTGTTATCTTGCTAATTGTTGAATTGGATTCTGCATCTTGCTTTTCATGTTTCCTTTGTGCTGTGTCTCTTGTATACCTTAAGCTGGAATCTCATATAGTAGTAAAAAACATCTTAATCTTGTTCTATGAGGAATTTTAGCATAGTTGAATTTTGTGGATGATTTTTTGGGAATACTAAATATGAGGAATTTTAGCATGGTAAAATAAATCGATGAAGTTTTTATGCCAAGCTAGTGAAGCAGGAAGTACATCATTTTATTGTTTATTGTTCTGTAAATAATAGTTGCACACTGTACAATCCTTCATCTTTTTAAAGAAATTCATAACTTACGTGAAAGAAGTTCATGTGCTTGTGTGCTTAAGACCTTGAACCTGTTGATATGTTGTATCTTTCTCTATTTTCTCGCTTAGGTAGGTGGTTAAAGTGTCATAGATAATGTCTAATTGTTTTTGTCAACGGATGCTCCTATTACATTCCGAGTTGTTACATAATGATTTCCTTCAATTTTTTCTCAATGGCACATTAAGATTTGCTTTGTGAATTGTGATGATTTGCTGCTAAATAAACACGATTATTTGTCAAATGGGAAAAACTGAAGTGGGAGGAGGATGTGGATCAGTTTGATACTTGACTGGATTCTGCATCTGGTTAATTGTTGATTGAATTTTGTATCTTGTTATCTTGCTAATTGTTGAATTGGATTCTGCATCTTGCTTTTCATGTTTCCTTTGTGTTGTGTCTCTTGTATACCTTAAGATGGAATCTCATATAGTAGTAAAAAAACATCTTAATCTTGTTCTTATGCCAAATGAGGAATTTTAGCATAGTTGAATTTTGTGGATGATTTTTTTGAGTATGACGAATTTTAGCATAGTAAAATAAATCGATGAAGTTTTTATGCCAAGTGAAGCAGGAAGTACATCATTTTATTGTTTATTGTCCTGTAAATAATAGTTGCACATTGTACAGTCCTTCATCTTTCTAAAGAAATTCATAACTTACGTGAAAGAAGTTCATGTGCTTGTGTGCTTAAGACCTTGAACCTGCTGATATGTTGTCTCTTTCTCTATTTTCTCACTTAGATAGGTGGTTAAAGTGTCATAGATAATGTCTAATTGTTTTTGTCAACGGACTCCTATTACATTCCGAGTTGTTACATAATGATTTCCTTCAATTTTTTCTCAATGGCACATTAAGAGTTGCTTTGTGAATTGTGATGATTTGCTGCTAAATAAACATGATTATTTGTCAAATGGGAAAAACTGAAGTGGAGGAGGATGTGGATCAGTTTGATACTTGACTGTATTTTTTCCGATTTTATAGGATTTCCCTACAAGAATTTTAGCTGAGTTACATGCTTTTTCAAGGGAGTGAAATGAATGGTTGAATGCTTTGTTTATTATGTTGGTGTACAGAATAAGTATATATGTATCAATATTCATTTGTTTGGTTTCAGAATTATGTGAGAAGAACTTAGTTCATGATTGCAGGATGGCCTATTTCATGTGATTGCATAATTTTAGCTTTAGCTTACCTTCAAGTCTTCAACCAACAATGGTTTGAAGTTATACTCACTCATGCTCCTTGAAGTCTTAAGCTTGAGGCTCAAGACAAGTATATAGATATCGGTTAGACCTTCCACGTTCGCGTGCGCGCATGCGCACGCGCGGCTCAACTAGTCTTCACAAATGTTACAAGTCATATGAGGAAATGAAAGATGATGTGCAAGAAAATCAAGTTTAGACATATTTAGTTGCATTTTACTTTTTTATTACTGTTATCTTGTTGGTACTTGTCTTATGTGTTTTGTTTTTGAATTTCCTTTTTTTCAGTTATTATTGTACTTCGTAGTTACGTTTGTTTGTAATGATATTCGAAGCAATGGTTTATATGATTGAATTAGTCATTTGCCATATGATTGAATTAGTCATTTGCCCTCGTCTCACTATCTATCTTTTTATCTTTATTTCAAAGCTGGAAAACAAACACAAATAATAACCCTTTGTGATGTCAGATAACTACATTTAATTAGTACACGTATACGGTGACTTGAAATTTTTTTTGGAGATATATACGGTGATAGATAATATATAATCTACCCAAAATTTTAACTTTTTAAGAAGTTACCCTTACTATGAGGTGGAGAGCTCGAATCTCCACCATGACATCTCTCCCAGCATTAGATGGGTGCGGAGTCAGCCTGTAACCAGTAGTGCAGCTTAATTTAATCTTCACAATCTTTTCTTTCCGGTTGGTCGAAAAAAGTCCTAGCTATAATTAGAGCTTTTTTCAATTCATAGATACACGATGTACCTCTAAATCGAATTTATAACACGTACTAGAAATCTAGAATCATTATTAATAGATGCACGATGCACAATGTGTACGAACCTAAATCGAATTTATAACCTAAATTTATAAATCGAATTTATAACCTAAATTTATAAATCGAATTTATAACACGTAATAAAATTTACCGGGTCAAAACAGGTCGGATTACGACGGGTTTATCTCCGGTTCGGATCAACCCATCGGGTTTATCTCTGGTTCGGATCAACCCATCGGGTCTGATTGCGCAATTCTTTTATTCCTTTTTATACTTATTTATAAATAAGTTTGCAATGGATAAACAAATCGTTGAACATTTATCTCTTCTTTATACTTTTTCAATGAATATTTTGCCAAATTGGGCTTTTAAGCCTATTTAAGTTCTTTTAGCGTTTACGCATAGTTTCGAGTCTTGTTTTGTGTGAGCGAGACCTTATTGTGACTTTATATGCCTAATAAGACTAAGTTGTATAATGTTTTCAACAATAATCAACATCGATGTTGTAGACCACACATATTGTGACAAGTTAGAGAGTTATCACTAGTTTGGTTTTTACAAAGGAGGTTAGAATTTGTGATTAGAAGTTACCCACATGGCCTTTTAGCGTTTACGCATAGTTTCGGTATAAAATAAAATGACTTATTTTCTTATATTTGAACTTTGTGTCATGTTGTTCAAACTAACAGACATATAACAAAGTATAATGTTCAATCAATAACCATATAATTTCTGATGTAAGTATATAAAAGTATAGTATACTTTATTAAATAATCATCCAGAAATTCTAGTCTCCAACATAAACTCTAGTTTATATAAATTTATTCCGTATAATAAAATTTATGTAAACACTAAACAATTATTAAACAATCCATACAAGCTAGAATTATAGCTCACAATATCAATAAATATTGGGCTAGAATATCGTAAACTAGTGAATAATGATGATGATTATACAAAATTTAAACATTTAAAAAATAACTAGAAGAAGTAATAAATCTCATTGTAATAAATCTCATTAAAAATTAAGTGATTGGTGGCTATATTTAAATTTGTATGTATAAAACTTGTTTACTCTCATTTCCCACATCGAGAACTTGCAAATGAATCATTATCACAATCTTCTATATAACCTTGCATTTTTTTGCTACATAAATCCAATCCGTCCCACATCGACCAAATGGAAAACCATAAATGTGTATATAAGGTTGGTACAAGTTGTTGACTCCTTACAATTCAATTTGGGTATGTTTTCCTAATTGAGCTTTTAAAATTAAAGCCCATAATAAGTAAAACAATATATTATTTAAGTCTAATCAACATAATTTTTAATTTTAAGCTTGTTTTTATAAACCGAATTTATAACATAGTAGCAAAATATCATATGTTTTTTCCTATCATATATTTTTTCCTATCATTTTTTCGATTTTTTCATATTTCTTTCCTATTTTTATTTTCTAGTTGTTTTTTGGTAAGAGTGTAAGACCCAACGAGTTGACCCAACCCAACCTGTTTTTGACCCAGCAAAATGTTGGGTCATCAGGTCGGGTCAAAATCGGGTTTCGGGTTTAATTTAATGGGTTAAGAGCACAAAAAATCGGGCGGGTTCGGGTCGTGTTTACGGGTCGGGTCATATTTTCCCAGGTCTACCACCATGACATCTCTCCCAGCATTAGATGGGTGCGGAGTCAGCCTGTAACCGGTAGTGCGGCTTAATTTAATCTTCACAATCTTTTCTTTCTGGTTGGTCGAAAAAAGTCCTAGCTATAACTAGAGCTTTTTTCAATTAATAGATACACGATGTACATCTAAATCGAATTTATAACACGTACTAGAAATCTAGAATCATTATTAATAGATGCACGATGCACAATGGGTACATCCGGAGTTTGACTCCGCGCAGATCTGAAAAAATTCTAATTAATCAATTATGTTAAAATCAAAAACATGAATTCTTTAATTTGTTTATTATGGTAGTGTGGCTTAATATTCTTTACTTTCTCTTCTTCTGATTGGTCGAAAAAAAGTCCTAGTCATAACTCGAACTTTTTTCAATTCATATGGCTGTATCTTATAACCCATCTAAACAACAAGAAAAATAGATGATTAGCCAAATAAGATTGTTTATTCTAGAGGTCAAGAATGAAATGACTATGCGATGTTATATTGCATGCCACATAAAAATCACCATATTCTCTGCAAGCTTTATCGATTTGAACAACCACCTCTTTCTGTCAAGAGCATCCTCTGAAATCTATATTAGTTAAATAAGTTAATTAGCTATAAACATTAATAAATATAAATATATTTATCTTATTAACTATTGGAAGTGAGATGAATTGATTAAGAGATACATAATCCTAATAAAATTGAAAGATCACCAAACTTCATAAATTTACACAACGGTTCAAATATTTAACAGTAGTATTTTAGTGTGCGTTTAACGAACAAAAAGAGCTCTTTTCCGACTACGGAGTAATAGTACTTCCTTTACTTCCCTCCATTTATTCATCTCGTCTTTTGCTGCTTGCTTCCTCGCTCATTTTTTTCCCTCCCTTTACTCACACTTCTTTTCTTCATCATTTTTTCTCTCTCCTTTGCACCCTCTCTGTTTTAGTTAAAAATGGGTTTCAAATGCTTTATTTCACTTGCTAGTTGTTTGATCCCTAAGATCAAATTATTTTTAACTATTTTACACGTTTATGTATTTAATCCAACTAAAAAAGTAATTTCATTTTTTTTTGTGAATTGGTTTGTAATCGGTATGGTTGTTCTTTTTATCATGTCAAATGTAATTTGGGTTGCAGTTTATGTCCTTGCTTTTAGCATGTATGAATAGAATTGCAAAGGCCATACTCATGAATCCATTGATTGTACCAAATTTAACATTACAACACTAGATATTTTGACTGGATTTACTTTTGAAACTGTTTTTTTTCTACAATTATATTTTTCGGGGTCATAGCAAAAAAGAGTATTCAAAACATGCTGAGTCGAGGGCTTTATGCTGATTCCACGTGCGGTCTGGGTGGATGTAGTGGCTTTAGGTGTATCATTATGCATTACATTTCTGCTCGGTATGATTGCGCCTAAGAGTGGAGAAGCAATGTATTCGACATGAGGATCTGTACTTGCTGCTAGACTTTTTGAAATCGAAAACAACATTAATCAAATAAGGGTCATAAATCGACATTTCCTCCATGTTTTTTATACTTATTTTATAAAAAAAAAACAAATATTGGCGCCCAAAAGCGTTATGATAGTAAAAATAGTCAATATCAAAAGAGGCAAAACCCTCGGAGTCTTGACTCCACGTGGAGTTGAAAACTTTTATGATGAATAATATTTATAAAAGTTAAGCAATTAATGTTGAAATAAACCAAAAAGTCAACAAAGGTTGGTTACGTGGTTGCGTCCGGCAATCCTCGGTATTGTGAGAGGTTGTTCTGTGGAATTCACACCACAAGCCTCGCATGCCCGACCTTGACCACTTCTACCTCCTTTACGGTTCTCATTTGATCTGTCTTGTTCGGCCACGAGGTTATGTGAATGAAACTGGTTTTGGTCATGATATTGACCCCGATATTGGTTATGCCCCTGATTCTGGTCCTGTATTAGCAATTGTGGCAATCGCGAGTCATTCTGATCTTTGTTATGTCCTCCTTGATGTCGTTTGTTACCCCAATTCTTATTATCTTTCTTCTAATTCTGATTAGACTTATTCTGGTTACTGCTCTTTGACGCGTTGCATGTGTGGGCCGCAACATGTATCTATGTGTAGGCTCTCTCCAACATGTCTTGGTATGTCAATTCCTTCTTGCGATACAAATATTGTTTAAAAGAGCTTCCATCGGCGAGTCCGTTTAGGAACGTGACCCACGCCGTTTTGTCATGGAAATCCTCAGCCTCCAGGATCTTTTCAGAGAAACGCTTTACATAACTCTCGAGTGACTCGTTAGGTCCTTGCTTGACACTAACTACCTCTTGCATAGTTATCTTCCTCTTCTTTGAAGAGCCAAAGTGTAATAGGAAACTTCTCTCTAGATCAGCAAATGAAGCTATACTCCTGGTTGGCTGGTTAACCATCCATGTCATAGTAGAGTTCCCGAAAATCCCTTGCACATAGTTGCCTCGTCGGGAAAACTCGCGAGCATGGCGTATTTGTAACGAGCCAGATGCTCGCTTGGATCACCTTTTCCATTGTACTCCTTCACAACCGGGAACCTGAAGTCAGGTAGGGGTGGATATCTGACAATGTGGTCGGGAAAAGCAGTTGGGCTAAACGACGAGGGAGGATTAATATAAGATAAAGATACAGTATCAGACTTCCTAACCCAGGAAACTGGATGGAATATTGAGAAACTCAAAAAATACTTTGAAAAAAATCTAATCCAAAGAATAGCCTCTTACCCAATACCGATAAATGGTATACAAGATAGACTATCTTGGAAAGTTAGCAAAAATGGGTGATTCTCCACCCATAGCGCACTGGAACTTATATACGGAAAAAGGGGAATTGAGCCTTCAAGAAACGAATGGATTTGGAAGCTTAAGATCCCACACAAAGTTAAAAATTTCCTACGGAAGATGTCAAAAAATATTCTCTCAACAAGGGAAAAATTAAGGGAACGACATGTACCAATACCAACAGACTGTCCAAACTGTGATAACTGCTTTGGGGATATACATCACTTTCTATTCAAATAAAAAGCCCTGAAACAAGACAAACTATAAATAAAAACAATAGAGAAACATGTGATTCCCTTGACGCCATATACGATGACAGTGACCATCCTACCACCATCCTGAATAAGACACGAGACTGTCTTGGGACCAAAGAACTGGAAGAACTTGCAATCGCATGGTGGTCACTTTGATACTATAGAAATATGAAAATCTTTAATCAGGAGAAATATAATGAATCACATAATACAACACATTTCATACAAAAACAAAGAAGGGAGTGAGATAAAGCCAAAATAGAGGTGGGATATGAAGAACCCACGAGGATAATACAGAAAATGCCAACCAGAAGGAAACGGAATAATATTAAATGGACAAACCCCAGATCAGGTAGCAAAGCTCAATGTAGATGCGTCAGTCCCGATCAACGGCCAAGCATCCTTTGGGTTCATCATCTAAGACAATTTTAGGCAAACCATCCATATGGAAAATGGCAACCTTGGTTTGTTTCACCTATTTTAGCGGAAGGCTTGGCTATGCATCTTGGCATTAGAGCAGCAATCCGGCTTTGAATCTCTAAAATAGAGATGGAAGATATCACAGTTTGGAGTAATCTCTTTGTGGATTAATGCCCGACACTTGGGCTTGCCCTTGAGAAATTAACCTTTTTGTGGATTTCTCATGTATTTCGGGAGATAAATTGAACTCTCATTTTTCTCCTCGTATTGTGTACTCTTCACAACTGTGGGTTCAGTTGCCTTTTTGTCGCTCTTTATCGGTGTTGTTTGTGGTGTCGTTCATTACTCCAAATTGAATCTTCTACAACAATTTATGTTTTAGCCCCTCTGTCATATTTAAAAAGTAGAAATTTTAACATTTTTTAATACTTAAAATTGAAATTTGGGATTTACCTTTTTTGTTTTGGTGGTAGGGATTAGTAAAGGCACACCATTAGCTATACCTATGGCTATAGACAAGTCAATCTGTCATTACTCTTGTTGCATAATCCTTCAAGAACAAGTACATGTTAATGTTATGTGGTTTTATTGATCGTGATGTCGTCTATACTTAATTTGTAGCTATTAGAATTGAAATTTTAATATGTTAAGTTGAATTTTGTATTTAATATATGATGATCAATCGTCACCACAACGAATCAAATCTTTATTTTTTGATACTAAACGTATACGACCATATAAGTAGAAATCGAAATCTAAACACCTTCAAAACAAGTTCATATATTTCATATCACGTTAACATACGAAAATCCGAATTCTAATAACTACAAAGACGACCTCACAATCAATATATTAAAACCACATTTAATACGAACAAAACAAAAATCTAAACAAACTCTTGTTCTTAAAGGACGTGTGACTCTTGATCAAAATGAACGACGCCACAAAGAACAACAATAACAAACGAAAATCCATAGACGATCCAACACTTAATCGTAAGAAACAAGAACATCCAATAATATACTTTGTAGCAAACGAGGAGAACGACAATCCATATAGTAGCTCCTTGAAAGAATGCTGCAGAATCTTTGAAGAACAAAAGAGTAGATTAGATTCTTAATTACTTGGTCGTATGTTTTGTGATTTTGATTAATTACGATGTCATACTTTGTAGCTAGTATTCAGATTTTCATATGTTACATTAAATATATTGAATTTTTATGTTTTGAAGTCTGCAACTCTTATTGTGATACTATGAACTTATTAAACATGCTTCAAAACATATATATATCATATGCTAAACCAAAACCAAAACTTTGATGTTAAAGTACGAAAGTCCGAATTCTAAACAACTTACTACAAAGATGACATGACAATCAATCCAAACAACATGTATCCGAGCAAGAAACTAAACAATATCATCGGTTATGTCGAAAAAAAGCCACCAACAACAACCACAACATGCTCCATGTTACACGATAGTATTGTGATGATGATTGAAGGAAGAGTGTAGGGTTTTTATAGAGAGGGTTTGTTATAGTTATGGATACAATATTATTCTTTCTCTATCCAAATTTTCTATCACGCGTTATAGAGCAAAAACGCGTTTATATAGTCCTTGCATAGATGATGATAATAATAGTCCTTGCATAGACAAAGAAAGTTTGGTTGAGAACGTCCTTAAAAAACAAATTGTTCGCACCTAAACTTTACCTTGATTTATAAAGTTAACTAGTTTTATTCCCACGCAATTCGCGGAATTTGTACCGATTTTTATAACTGTGTATATAAATAAAAGTATGCATTACATAATGAGGTTTTTACTGAAAATCACCCGTAAAAGTGCCTATATTGCTCTAAACCACCCCTTTAATTGGATATTACCGGAAACCACCTGTTTAACTACTTCCGTTAGCGATTCACCACCCGTCCTCAACTTCTGTCAAGGTTGTACTTCACGCGACTATAACGCGAGTGGGTATTGTTTTAAATTTCTTTATATAACCCAGATGCTCTCTTATTCATCAGAATCGAACCCTAAATCAAATTGGGGCAAGAATCAAGAACCCTAATTTGCGAAATCTTCGAATTGGCGAAATCGAACCTTAATTGGCGAAATTGGAGGGTCATTCCATTGTTCTTTGAAGCCTGAAGTCGCGATTCTTCAAAGAAGCAAGGTATTTTGCGATTTTTCTTCATAGCGTGAAGAACCCTAATTTTCATATTCGTATAATCTCCCTTTTTCTTCTTCATTCGTAGGTTGTTCAGTTTGATATTGTTGAAGAACGATGTCGAATATGTCAAATTCAAGCTCTTCAAGCAAAAATTCGAAGATGCAACAGATACTTTGCAAGTGTGGTCTTTTGGCTAAGGAATCAACTGCACACAATACTGTTAACTATGGAAGGAGATTCTGGGGTTGTTCTATGTACCAATCAAATGCAAAATGCAACTTTTTTATGTGGAGGGATGATGAATACAGTCACAATGTTATCCAAGTCATTACGAAATTGGTGAAAGAGAAAAAAAATCTGGAAGTGGAAAATGTGAAGCTGCTTGAGTCGTGTAAAGTTGCTCAGATGGAGAAGGAAGAGTGCAAAGCTGCTTCAGATGCAATGATTAGGAAAGCTAAGGATCGTGATTATAGTTTGGTTATTGCACTTATAGTGTTTATGGTGTTTTTCATGTTTATCAATGTTGGAGTTGTTGTTATATTATCAAAGTAGACAGTGGTTAATGTAAGCTTGTTGATTTGATGAATGAAATGAAAGTGTGATTTGAGATCAAGAGTTGTAATTTGAGATCATATGTTATCAATAGGAAAATCAGTAAATCCAAGAAACTTGAAAAAAACACATGGAACAAACATAAGGAAAGTTGAAAGATACACGAGTAAACTTGAAAAAAAACATCAGCAAACTGAAACAAACACCAGGAAACTTGAAAACACACCAGCAGACTTGAAAAAACACCAGGATCTGTGATTCAAGCCTTGAATAGCATAACCCTATAGGAAGCATCAGTAAATCCAAGATGATACACCTCAAATAGGCATGCATCATTAACCTTGATTCCATGAGCATCTACAAAAGCTCTCCACCCTTTTCCAAACTTGTATGAGTTCCCACTGAATTTCAGAAGTACTGGCCGAGGTTGGTTTCTGAAAACTAGTGTGATTTGCTCATTGATGAAACGCCTCAAGTACTTATTGCAATGTGGGGATGGTAGGAGTTGCAAGTAAGGAAGATATAAGTGACAATATTGAAGATTAACATATTTTTTTAAGAATTAACTTACGATGCGACAATCGCCCTCGACAAAGGATTTGTGCATTTCTACAATAAAGCTTCTCGGCTTGTCACATGGACAGTTAGTAGCTCTTTCAAATGCAGAGAGTCGTGGAGTTTCAACTGTGGCAACACTGTCAGAGCTTATTTCAACAGTTACACTTGTGTTAGTCGTGGTGTAAGTGGTGGTGGTGGTGGCGTAAGTGCTTGTGGTGTTACTGGTATCGGATGTGGTTGAGCTAATCTCAATCACATCATTATCCATTAGGCCGAGATGAGGGTAGGAGGTGTGAGAGGATGAATGTATGATTTGAGTTTGTGGGAATGTAGGGAAGGAGTGCAGGGATTTAAATAGGCCGAGATTAGGGTAGGAATTGTAATGGTCAAAGTGAATTTAAGCATGGTAGGTGAGACACCATTTACGAGATGTTCAAACCATAAAACCTGGTGGTATTGTAATGGTCAAACTGCAACAATCTCTGTGATTCACTGCATTTCGTGACACATTAATTGGTAAAAAATAGTTACATTTGACCAATAAAACCTGGTGGTATCATTCTTAACATAAACTTGTCTTGCAAATGAAACCAAACATGTCTTAACGTACCATTACAAAACCAAACATAACACATAATCCAAACTTGTCCAAACCTGCATTACAACCAAACTTGTCCAAACCTGTCTTAACAACCAAACTTGACACACAAAATCCTACAGACCATTACATTTTGACACATAACATGACACATAATCCAAACTGAAGACATATTGCTTAGTTTTTTGTTCTCTTCCTTGGTGATCTTCTGAGAACTTGCTCCAATACCTTTCTTGTTGCAGTGATCTTCCTCTTTGATTGCCTTTCTGTGATCATTACACTTGGATTAGACTGGGCGCAAGCCCCTTGAGTCATATTCATGGTGGGCTGTGGAGAAAGTGCACAAAAACAAGTATTAGACAATGGTCATTAGACTTGGATTAAACTGCAACAATAAGATGAGGCATACCTGAGATGATACTTGAGAAGGTCTGAAATTACTTCCACCTGCAGAGTGGTCTTGAGACACATTGGGAACACTGTGATGAACTTCAGACACCCCACTAGCATTTGGAAAAGTTGGAACCTGAAGACATAAAAAATAAGACAACCTTAAGTGAATGGAAAAGATGAGGCATAACTGTATATTATGGTGAGATTATACCTTCCTAGTGTACTTCCTTTTTTTAGACCCAATAGGAACAGTTCTATCACTCTTAGGTCTTCCACCAGTGTTATGCTCCTTGGGTGGCTGTGGACCTCTTCTAGCATTTTTACAACTTGTCTTGTAGTGTCCATTTAGTCCACAGTTTGAGCAGGTAACCTTTGATACAACCCTCATTCTCTTGGGATTGCCACTCCTAGATGGTACTTCTCCAGCTTCTTTTCTTCTCAATTTCCTAGGCCTTCCAGACTGCACCACATACTTGGGAGGGCCTGGTGGAGTGTGGACAGTCTTCTCCCACTGAGATTCTCCTGACATTGGGTTGATGATCTCACTGTAAGCCAATAGGTATGCCTCTTTGGTGTAGTAGTGATGCACATAATCTTCTACCTTAAGTCTTTCCTTGACTATGCAACACATGGCATGTGGGCATGGTATTCCTGTTAGGTCCCACTTGTTGCATCCACAACTCTTGTTCTTCATATCAACCACAAAAGTCTTGCCAAAGTGATCAACCTCAAATGTATCTCCTCCACCCCACCATGACACACTGTTTCTTGTGCCTTCTTCCTTGGACAGCTCTATCAGTTTATTTGCCTTTGGTGTGAACCTTCCTTCATACTTCACCATTCCTTGGCGCTTAGCTACAAATCTCTTCATTATCATTCTTCTAATCCACTCACACATTGAGAGTACTGGCTTCTCTCTAGCAGGCAGTAACATTGAGTTGAAGCTCTTACATACATTGTTCAGTAACATGTCTGATTTTGTGTAGAAATTGAACCCAGTTCTGGACCAAGTTTTTGGATTTGCCTTGATGAGGTAGTCATAAGCATCCATGTTGGCTTTCTTGACCTCCTCTATTGCAACCAAAAAATCTGCCTCAGTAAAAGCCCTTGCAGCTCCCCAGATGGCATCCTTGTATGTCTTTCCAACCCACATCTTCTTGAAGTTGTTGTACATATGCCTCACACATACCCTTTTATCAGCCATAGGACCTATCTCAGCCAAAGCCTCAATTAATCCCTACAAATACAATAACTTCACATTAGTATGTTAATGAAAACAGAATAAAGCATCAAAGAAACAACTAAAAGACTAACCTTTTGTCTGTCAGACATGAAAGTAGGATTACATGCTCCTATTTCTCTGTAGAGTATATCAATGAACCAAACCCATGTCTCTTTCCTCTCTTGTTCTACAACTGCAAATGCTATGGGATAAAGGTTGTCATTCCCATCTTTTCCTACTGCAACAAATAATTGTCCAGTGTATGCACCTTTTAGATGGCAACCATCAAGTCCTACTATTGGCCTACATCCTTTCATAAACCCCTTTTTACAAGCATCAAAGCAGACATACAACCTTTGAAATAGAGGCTTCTCAGGATCCCCTAAATCAACCTTCACAAAGCTAGAAGATCCTGGATTCCACTTTTTAAGAGTTGCTGCATAATCCCAGACTCTTGCATATTGCTCCTTAGCATCACCTTGAGTCATTAGCATTGCCCTAAGCCTTCCTTTCCATGCTTGGTTGTATGATATTTGCACATTGTGGTCTCTCTTCACTGTAGACATAAATGCAGTCAACTTCCAAGTTGGATCATCCCTATAGTGCTCCAGATATCTCTCTGCTAACCATGTTGATGTCAACTTCGAATTCTCATGCTGCCATCCACACTCACGATTACCCCTAAAAGACTTCAACTGAAATGTACCATCACTCCCCATCTTCCTTGCACAAGCTCTAAATTGACAATACAGCTTCTTGCAAACACACTGTTTCCTAGAGTGACTCATACTACAATCACATTTCTTCTTACAATATGCAAATACCTTTGTCTTATCATTGTGCAAGTAGTAATAATCCCCACCATTTTCAATAGAGTAATGCCTTAATGCTTTCCTAAAGACATCATTGGAAGAAAAGATCATACCAGGTTTCAAGACTATCTTTTTCTTGAAATCAACCAATTGATTGAACTCTGGATATCTCTTCTTGGTGCCCCCTTTCCCATCAGATTCACTAAGACTCTTTAATTCATCAGAATCGTCAACTAGCACCTCATCCTCATCCACAAAAACAGATTCCTTGTCTCCTCCCAAATTCAAACAACCATCCCTTAACCCAGATCCAAATCTCACATCTACAACTTCTGGATCCACATTCTCCTTAAACAAATCATCATCTTCATCTTCACTTTCAGAGAACCATTCCTCACACTCTGAACTCTCACTCCCTACAACATCACCTTCAGAACCAGAATCCTCAAACACTATTGGTGGATCATCATCTTCCTCAACCACCTCTTTTTCACTATTTTCTGGAGATGAGTTTATGGGATGTGATGGTGGTGGGCAGATTGATAGGGTTTGACAAGTATTTGAGGAAGGGTTAATAGTTATCCCAGATTCAGAGATGGACTGAGATGTTGGGCTTTGGTTTTTAAGTGAAGTTGGACTCACCTCCCCATATCTTACAGCATACACATGCATCATGTTATCCTTACCAACCGAGTTCACACACTCCATAATGACCCTGTCATTTTCTATTAGCCTAAGCCCTTTATCAATATTCAACCCAGCTTTTAAAAACCACATCTCCCTGATGTCATCTAACCCAACATCTTCTGCCAACATAGACTCGAGTACTACTTTGGACAACATATTTGGATCATAGTCCCTATAGTATTGCACTTTCCCTTTTTTGTACAATAGTTTATCACTATCTCCACAATAAAACAGACCATCATACATCACTCTGATATGAATGTTCATATCTGCCAACAAGGAAGCAATAAAGCTTCAAAAAAATATAAACTATTACCATGTGCAGAGATAAACTAAGCATAAAATATTGTCCTCACCCACTTGCAATAAATTTTGTCCAAAATTTTATCCTTTACCAAGTAAAGCAGATTCGATCAATATATGGACAAGAATAATGTCAGTTTTCTACATGGAAAATCTCGAGAGAGCATCTAATCCCTTTTCCCCCAAATCAAGAAAAAACCCTAATTTTTCAATTCAATCGAAAATGTTAACAACCTTTTCAATTCAAACCCTAATTTTTCTTCATGGAGCATCTCGAGAGAGAATCTAAACCCTTTTCCCCCAAATAAAGAAAATCCTAATTTTTCAATTCAAACCCTTATCAATTGAAACCCTAATTTTCCAGTTGAGACATACCTGAAATTGGGGGTGATTAGCCCAGAAAGCCCTCTTTTTCCTTCGCCCTTTGAATCGCCCTTTGAATCTTCGATGCGAGAGCCTTTGCAAGCGCCTTCGTCGCCGCCTTCGGAATCGCCCAACCAATCGCCTTCGCAGTCGCCTTCTAATCTGGAACCCTAAAACTTCGCCGCCGCCATCGAAATCGCCCTTCCCAGATGTGTTTTAATCCCTTCAATCTCTCTGGATATCTCTTCGCAATCACCCTTCAATCGCTCCCCCAAATCTGTCGAAGAAATTGAAAAGAAATCGCCTAGGGTTCCATCGCACCACGATCCCCAAATCGATTTCAGATGAAATAAAATTTCCCCCAAATCGATTAGGTTAACTTTTTTTACATCCAGATTAAAAAAGGTAAATGAATTAAAACATTATTTTATAATTAAATGGCGCGTGATATCAAACTTAACGAAAAACCTTGACAGAAGTTGAGGACGGGTGGTGAATCGCTAACGGAAGTAGTTAAACGGGTGGTTTCCGGTAATATCCAATTAAAGGGGTGGTTTAGAGCAATATAGGCACTTTTACGGGTGGTTTTTGATAAAAAAACCTCTTATATAATTATATTTATTTTAATGATTTGTAAATCAATATTATATAAATAAAATGAATTTCAATTGATTTATAATCTTTTATATTGATATGAGTTTAAATAAGGAAATGATATTAATAAATTTATGATAGTGATCTTTGTATATATATTTTAATTGATTTGTGTTTAAATAAGAAAATGATATCATTAAAATTACGTTAATTATCTTTAATCATATATATTTCATTTTTCATTTTTGAAAAAAATGACTCACACAAATGTCGATAACATAGTTATCGACAAACTCGGGAGGTCCGTGCACACGAACACTTACTTTTTTTTTGGTCAAAACACAAACACTTACTTATGTCCAATACACAACCAAGTGGAGTTAAGAATCTAAATGATGTTTTCCATTTCTTGATCATCTTGTCGGTCTTGAAGAACAATGATGCCTCTTGCCTTCGGCGATCGAGGTGAACGATGCAACAAAGAACAGCAATAACAATCGACAAGCCATAAAGGAGCCATCGTTTAACCGGTCCCGGATGACTAACGTAATCTCCAACGAGAGGACACCGAGGAGTGCATACGAGGAGGAGAAACAATAGCAGAAGATATTGAGTCTGGTTAGCGTCGACGAAAGCAATGAGGAGGAATCCGAAGCTACCAACGTAGACGACGGTGAAAAGGAAGTTGGTAAAGGTTAAGTCTAAGTTGACTTTGCCGAGTAGTCTAAATATAATCAAGTGAAAGACCAAGAAGTTCTGAGGAAGGTAGACCAAGATGTTCAAGAGTCCTGGTCGAATGAAAGAGCAAGAGTGTGGCGAAGGGTAATCGTTGGGGTCGGCTGACGGAAGAACGAGACGAGCGTTGGGGTGCGCGTTGACGTATGACACGTAGGCCGAGGCGAAGAGTAAAGGGATGGTTGAGAGTAAGAAGAGTTTGAGACGACAAGGCAAGGTGAGTTGGGTGTGGTAGATAATTGTGTCGAGATATAGCCACCAACAACATGCCCAACAAATCAAGGAAGTTAGGAGTAGACGTCGTAAACGAAGCTCCATGTTAGTCGATGAATGTGAATATGTGATGATTGAAGAAAGAGTGTAGGGTTTATAGAGAATGTTTGATACAATATTGTTCTTGGATTCTCTTATCCAAATTCTCTATCACGCGTTATAGAGCAAAAACGCGTTTATACATAATAATCCGAACTTTATAAAACATTATTTCGACTTATAAAAAACGAACAAACAAGCAAAGTTTTATATCTTAGCCACCCTAGCTTATTATATTATAAGATATTATCATACCACACTTGATCACAAAGATTTACTTATATGAGAACTAAGAGCTTTCCCGGTGAGATGGGGCAAGAGCTCTCTCTTTGTACCATAATTATTGGACATGAAACCTATTGATATCATAGCTAGAGTAAACAAAAGTCATGCCTCAACGACAGAGGAGAGATTTGAGAGTGTAACCTTAAGCCGATGTCGTCACTTCGTATTCATGGGATATCTCGAGAGACGATTCGTTGGAAACCGGCCTTTGTTCCGACCATAGCTCGAGGTTGACGTCTCCCGTCCCCCAATGAATGAGGCACTTGTGAACTTGTTTGATGTCGAATCTGTTGATTAGGCTCACACCAAGGCATTTATCAACCAACATCCATTCCCCTGAAAATAGTTGAGCATATTAATCAATGGTATAATTGAGAGATGAGTAGATAGAAAGTTGGAAGTGTATTACCATTCGGTCTAGCATCGCCTTCAAGAACAAATTCCCCGGAGACTGGCTGGATCTCGTGTTTCGATCCATCAATGGACGAAAATGTTACGAATGTTTCAGTTGGGTTTAGAAGTTTGAAAGTCGGATGAACACGCAAACATACAAGCCTTAAGAAAAATACATTAATTAGTATCAAATTAGTAATAAAGTAAACAATAATTAGTCGAACTAACCTTGAATAACCGCCTGAGCCAGCACCGACTTTCCTTGCAACAATAGCAGACTCGATCCTCAGTATATTACCTTTGTCCTTTGGCACCGATATTTGCCGTTCAAGGAATAATCCGCCACCAATATCACCCTCTAGTTTTAGAGATTCCTCTTCTCCAGCTTGTGCAAGATCTCGGCTATATTGAAGCATAATATACATTATAATTCCCACTTATATAATCCAAGCAAAAATAGAGGCAAAAGGTTACCTAATGATGGTATATTCTTCTGTACATCCAGCTGACCTGTAGTCAGTGCCACTATACTCCTCATATCCATTGATATCAACTCGGCTATGAAGCCACTGAATTCCTGTTAATTACCAAAAAAAGGCAACATTTTATTACAAAAATAAGTATAGGAATAAAAAATCAAGAGTTCACTTAAAATTCAGTGAAGAGCTTTACACACTTGATTTGACCATAATAGGTTTAGAATAGATTCAATAGAACTAAAAAATTACCAGTAGGTTGGTGCTGCATTGAAATGATTCTACCACCAATCCAAGGAACAACTTTGAGACACCAATCACCACTTTTAAACTCAACTGGCGTATTAGAAAGTTCTGTTCCTTTCTTCCCCAGCCCATCTTCAGCATCTGGTATGAGCTTAGCAGATTCTGCACTTACAAAAAGAATATGCATAAGGTCTAACAAAAAAATTGGATCTTTTCCCCTCTCTTTTACACAAACCGTAGAATTACCTAATCGGGTCCTATGCTTTTCGGTACTTAGTGATGTCATCTTAGATATTTCATGATCAGAAGGTATCTTAATCTGTATATCCTCTCCATCCGTGCCCCAAGCATCAATCTGCAGTTCAGGATAAAATTCAGATATGGTAGAGATAGTTTCTTTAAAAGATATTATCATAATTATTCAAAAAGTCTAACCTTTGAATATCCTCCAAGCAACAGCTGTATATGCAATCGACGGTTTGGTCTCTTCCATTGTCCATCAGTTTTAGAAATTTTCAAAGTAATAACTGAAGACTGGAGCTCAGCTTCATAGTGTGTTAAGAGATATCCTCCCTTGGTGAACTCGTACCCATCACCGTCATCTTCAAAAAGTATACCTTTTGCTTTTCCTACAAATTATCATTTAAATCAATGCACCATCATTTACCTTTCCATACATCTAAGAACCAAAACACAGAAAAATACTGAGAAGCGAGCACAATTTGAGCACATCGCCTATATTACCAAGAGACCTGATATATATACCTTGTTCATCTAAAGCCACAAGAAGTATTACATCATCGCTTGACTTAGCTTCTCCGCTATGTTGATATAGAGGACTCAAGGGGATAATTGACCCTCCTCGCAAAAAGAGTGAAGGCAAATCCTAATATGACAACAACAGAATTTCAATACTACTAACAAAAACAATAAGTAACTATAAAAGTTGGCAACCATTTACCGGATGTGAATCATCAAAATCGAAGTTTAACCAAAGTCCTTTTGGCAACTGCGGCTGGATTTGATGTATTCCCTGGTCAGCTTTTGTACTGAAAATTCCGCAAAAAAAATTAAATAAATCAAGGTCAAATTGCATCACTGAAACACGGTCCAGAAGTAAAGCGATTGAATGGTAAGCATTATTCTGAAGTCCGTGACTGATATCATTTTACAATTGTCTAAAATATAATTCAAACAGAACCTTGTATATATTAGAAGTGGCCCCAACATGAAGGAATCTTCAGCCTTGCGTAGACCTGAATTGGTTGGATCTGAAGAAGTAGCAGACACATCTATTAATACTGGCATGGAAATATGTTCCTATAGACCAAATGTGATTCAAAACTACATACCAGTGAAGAACGTCGGACTAGCTACTGGTGAGCCAGTTATATGAGCCAAGTAGAACAAAGTGTACATATGTGGCAAAAGGCGATAGCGCCTCTTTAAGGCTAGGCGACAGACTTCCTCACACTGAAACCAAAGTTAGATGTTCGAGAATATTATCACAACACATATTCTTTAGTAGCCAACGTTATAAAAATAACTAATAACAAGGCAGCGCAATTATTAGCCTAGTCTTCCATTTATAAGGCAACTGTTATTATCATGATTAAACATTTATAAAAAACTAATTACTCAAGCAACAAACCTCAGCACCGAAAGACCATGGCTCATGATCCACGGTATTCATTTCAGAATGCCCGCGAGAAAAGGGAAAATGTGCTCCAATGCCCATCCACCTAGCAAATAGTCTTGGAGTAGCATTACCAGCAAATCCACCAATATCCGGGCCCGAAAGAGGCTGGCCGCTGAGGCTCTAAATATTCATCACAATGATAAGACAAATTAACAATAGTTAGCTTGAACGGGGTAAATAAGAGAATGCATAAACACGTGGAAATATTGTAGATGATTTATTAGCCGCTTACCAGTTGAAGTACCATAGAGATACTCATATGAAGATGTTCCCATGTTGAAAGATTATCACCCGTCCATGTTGCAGCGTATCTTTGGCTACCTATGAATCCAGCTCGGGTGAGAACAAAAGGACGCTTGTTCTCATTAGCTAATTTCATGCCTTCGTATGTTGATCTAGCCATCAGCATTCCATATACCTAAAATGAAAGATAAAATCAAGCTATAACTCCAATTTTCCAAAAAAATATGGCTCCAATTGTGCTCAGAATAAGTGAAGAAAAAGTTATCCTGAGAGTACGTTGTGATAGTGAGAGTGATTTTGGCGGCCTCCCAATTCAGGATCTCCAAGATGAACATTGTTCTCCGGCATTGTTTTTGTGACAACCTAATATATTTCATATAAATAATATATCAGAAATAATCATGTAGAAATCAGTAATGATATACATGGAAAATTAATATGGAAGAGTTTACCTTAAAAACAGATGGTTCATTCATATCATTCCATATACCATCGACGCCGTTAGAAACAAAATCTTTCACCAAATTAGCCCACCATGAGCGGACTTTTGATTGTGTGAAATCAGGAAAAGCACAAGGTCCAGGCCACACGTCACCTGAAAGAAAATAGGACAGCCTTGAGCTGGTGTCCATGTAGTTGGTTGACCCTTTTTAGTAAGTAAAAAGAGTAGCTTCTAGAATAATGTGTACCAATAAAAGGCTTTCCATCTGCTGATTGAACCCAAACCCCTGTTTCAGAACCAGAATCATACACAAAATAACCCTTCTCGAATTTCATCCCCGGATCAAGCATCCAGATTGCTTTGATACCAATTGAGTGAAGATCTTTCACAAGAGATTTTGGATCAGGGAAACGCTCCTGAAAAGATATTACAAGCTTTTATTTTATTAGGAGAACACTAGCACACAACAATTAAGCTCCTCTATGGAAAAATAGAAACACAGAGATGAAGAACCTAAATATCAACAAAGGACTACTGTGAATCAATCATAGAGTTAGTAAGCATACACTGTCAAAAGTAAAGCATCGAAAACCATCCATGTAGTCAATGTCCATCCATATGACATCACAAGGTATGTCCTTGTCACGAAAAGTTTTAGCAACCTGCAAGATTATAACAGCACAATTAGCTACGACACACCTATATGAGATTATAAACTATATATATCTGTGAAATTATAGTTTGACAATACTAGAAAACATTGACATAAAGAAGAATCCTTTCTTTCAAAAAAGCTGAAAAATAAAGAGCACTGACCTCCAAAACCCTCTTGTCGGACATATAGCTCCAACGACATTGTTGATAACCCAATGCCCACTTCGGGGGCATAAACACAGTCCCTGATTACAAACAACTCGTTTATTGGATTACATTTCCTCTCTAACCTTGCACATATCATTTTGTTGCATAGTGTCTCTTTTTCGACTTTTTTTACACATAGAAAATACCAAGTGTTCAGCAAGGCGTAAAGAAATTACCAATTGCATGAGACAAAGAGGCAAGTACATCACTAGGGGAAGCAAATGGCCCAAATGTAATAACAGGATAGGAAGATGCCGCAGCAAACTTTATAGTCAATTCGCTACGCAAATCAATCTGACCATAACCAAGTACAGAAAAACAAAAGAGAAGTAAGCTTATGCTGAAATATATGTCATTGAATACAATGCAGAATTCCATTCAGACTAATTCACAAACAACGATACCTCGCAACGCTTAGTTGTATCAGCAAGGACACCTAAAGCTTCACCACTAGGAAGAACAGCTAGAACCCAAGGATGAGACTGATAAAGGCTTGTAGTTCCAGAACCATAACCCCAAGCATCCGAGTTCCAGGTGAAAACCTAACCAAAATCAAACAATTTTTAAACACAACAAGAACAAAAGATAGATGTCAATAGTAACAAATCCCATAACAACAAAAATTGGTCTTACCCTTTTCCCTGTTCTCTCGAGAGGTCCACTTGCTTCTCCAGTTCCATAAAAACTTGTACCTGCTGGAAGCTGAAAACCAGAATCATCATTATACAAATGCTAAATTTTTTTGGAAAAAACAATCAATTTCAAGCATGCAAGAAACCCATGAATGACTAACCGTAAGGGTAACAATTTGCTGCTCAGAAGCCTTTTGGAAGGTAGGGACAAAAGAAGGAACTCCATTGCTGGTTATCGAAGTTTCCCTAATTTTGGATTCAACAAAAGAAAGACTCGGAAACCCGGAATTCCGATCCTCAGATGAACAATCAAACCGGAAAATGCCTTGTTCCAATATCGATTGGTGTATCATAGATGACATTTTTACAGCCGTGTATTTAGCCCTTCGATTTCTAACCAAATTCCTGGATGTGCAAGCCAAACCACAACGGAGAGCACGATTCAAGTACAAAAATGGATAAAAAAAACGTCGCATTGGCAAGTTTAGTGATGATTTTAGCAGTTAATTTCATAACAACCCAAGATTAATATAAACACTGAAATCTGGAATTAGTAAGCAGACTGACCGCGGAGTGATCGAGGATGACGATCGGCAGTGAAAGAAGAGTGGGTTTGAATTGGGAGCAGAAAAAGAGAGGAGATGAATGGGAAGAAAGCGAGGAGTTGGGGAAGAGAGGGGAGATGAAACTGAAAGTGGGGATCTATTTATTTCCATTTTCTTTTCGGTTTCTATGTACACGACTCCACAAGAAGAAGAAACGGTCAGTATGACAAAAACTGAAAGCAATTTTTTCATTTTCATATGCTTATTTTTTCAACCATTAAACGTAATCAAACAATAAAAATTGCAATGGGACATTTTTAGTGATGCTAGCTAATGTACAAGTGTTTGAAACAGTCGCTAGCCAATTAAATGGATAAAAATATCACAAGCATGAATACACGTATACCTACATCCTAGTTTCCGAAAATTAGAGAAAAGAAAGAATAAGAAAACACACTTGACTAACTTGAGATATAATGTAAATAATTGGTTGTTTACTTGTGTATAGTCATCTACCTAACTACAATATAAGAGAAGTCAACTCTTCACAAAATATTGCGCCACATCATCATTTTTGTTTTAAAAAAAAAAAAAAATTAAATAACCAAACTCTTAAATAGAAAAACCTTTTTTTCACAATCTTCTATCTCCCTCATGATCTCCTACAAATATGTCAATCAAGTCACATATTCTAAAACGTTGGTCATTTATAAACCATGTTTAATAGAAGCATACAATAAGGAGTATACAATAAGCTTTGGTCATTTCTAAATTTTTTCTCTTATATTTTAAAAGGTTAATTTTAGAAATTTATAATTAAGTGTTATCATTTTAGTGATTAGGTGTTGTCATTTTAGTGATTTTTTTGTAATGAGTTGCCCTAAGTTAGAAAAATCGATCATTGGACTCAAAAGTTCAAACATCAGTGATGTAAAACGATTATGTTTACAATATTATTTTATTGGTAGCTTGGTTATTATTTTATCTTTCACAAATATAACTATAATTTATTTATTATTTTAATAAAAATTATAAATATTCTATAAATATTAATGTAGATTTATAATCCCGTGATATTCATGGGACCTATACTAGTTAAGTGGTAATAGAAGTTGTTAAGATGTTGGTGATTTATAGTGTTCATTTCGTCTAACACTCTCTAAGATGCTAAAATGTAGTAGACATTCGATTCTCTAACACCAAATTGTTAATGATTTGTATAATCCTCTTTGGGAAATTTAGCATTAGATGCAGCATACAACAACAAATCTTGCATGTGAGATGTTGAATAAATGTCATAAATTTGCAACTACTTTGTGACTAAAAGATCACATTCCATAACATTATAAAACCCTTCCTTCATACTTGGTCGAAATGCATACATTTGATCCCAATACCCTATTACGTAATTACATTGCTAGATTGCTATTATTGTATCGATGAACACCACGTTGTAGTGCATAAAATGAAAATATTAAAAAAATATAATATTTTTATCATTATATAATTTTGAATAAATTTTACGTCCAAATATTCGAGGAAATAAAACGTATTTACAACTTTTTTTATTCCCACTCACATCTATATAAATATATTAAAACAGAGTTATTTAGAGCTCCCTGGTTAAATCTGACCCCACAAAGCTGATGTGGCACTCCCACAATAAACCTCAAATCTATTTTTTTATTAACTATTAAAATTTATTTTTCAAACAAAAAATCAGCCCTAAAATATTGGATCCTCCTCCTTCTTCAAAGCTGTAGACGACATCTCTCCTCCAACCTGAAATGGTACAAATTATCCAAATCTCCTTCAACGTCACCGAGCTATTTGAAGCTCCGTCTGATCCACTGACTTCTCCATTCCAGGTTACTTCTCTAACTTCATCCCTCTTGCGTTGTCTTCTCCTTTCAAATCACTCATTTTTTAAACAGGTGTGTGTGTGTGTCTCTGATAGACTACCAAAAGAGCTATTTGAAGAGAATTGTTCAAAACCCTGAATCAATTGCTGATCATATGTACCGGATGTGGCTAATGGCTCTCATTTATGCCGATTTTCCCGGTCTCGATCGGGACAAGTATGTCTTACACTCTTCATTTCAACAATGTTGCACCGATCAGTAAGTTCTTTTTTCCTCACTCTTATATGATATGATTCGTTAACGGCATTAAGGTCTATTTGTGAATGTAAAATTTATGTTCAGCTGATTTGTTCACATGAGTAGTTCGAGGTAATTAGAGCTCTATATAGCAAGGTTCATTGATTTTCATTAAAGAGTTATCAGATTTCTTCAACATATTTTGCAACTTCTGATCATCTAGGCTTTCTGTATTAAGATGTTCGAGGTAATTAGAGGTCTATTCTACTCTCCAACATTCCTATAATGTAGTTTGAATTAGTTTTTGGTCTTAGATGAATCCTTTCTATACAAGTTATTCATGAATCTAATCATGCTCAAGAGGTGTTCGATGAAATGACCTATATATCTAATCATTGTTGGGCTAAATCAACTGTCTGATATAGATCTAGACAATGTTATACATTTAATTCAATCAAACAACAAAGTAGATTTCCATTGATTAATGTTTTACATACATAATTAAGTATGTTCTTCTTAAAACTTTCTGACCAGGTTGCAAACTTTTTTCAGGTCAATAAGCCATGTCTTCCATTGGCGTCAGGAGAATATTCTATTGGAACTGGTGTATTCATTGTGACATCATTTGCTACTGTATAATGGTATTGTTTGTAGTTTTTCCCTTTTTTAATTAATATAGGTGCATGAGCTAATTTTTTTTTTGTTCTGGGTTGTTGATCCTGCCGCTCAATCATGTTTACCGGCCACCATTGGCCTTTCCATTCTATGCCATCATTTTTTTCTTCTTCTTTATTTTCATTTGTGATGTTTTGCTCTACCTAAGTGTTGTCAATTCACACTTTCCATATCCGCAATGCCAGACACAATGGAGGTATGCTATACTAATCTTGCTCTTGATTTTTATTTCTATCTTTTTAAAAACAAAATCTTTTTTAAATTCTATCTTTTTAATTTTATATCCCAAAAATAGTTGTGAGTTTGTTAAGATAATTTGTCCTCAATTTAAACTAACCCCACAAATCTAAACTGATACAAGATAAATATCTAAATTGATACTAGATAAAAATCAGAAAACAATATAATACCTACTAAGATTTTTTGTTTGGGGATTTTAACAGCTTAATAAATTTTCTCAACAACTAAAATTTGAATCCCTCTACCACCTATTTCATCATACGTACAAACTCCTCCCAAGCATAACTTCATTCTTCTTCCTCTTCATTGTTCAGAGAATCCGATTACTCTTGATCAATGACAAATTTGTTTGGAGATATTACTGGAGCCAAAGGAGTATCCACACTCAAAGTTCGCATCATTCGAATGTGGGTTGAAAAGAGTAGAAATTGAGATGAAATTCGCATGGTACTCCTAGATGAGAAGGTCATTCTTTCTAATATTCTTTGTTATTTCATTAGTCTGATAATATTAAACCCAGCCAGTACAAAAAGGCCAGCAACTTTCTAAAATCAATTTTATGTTAAATGAATATATGTTTTACATATAAGTAATGATGTTGGATCTTAGTACATAGTTTTTTTTATGCTTTTCACTTAATTGATTCATGACATCATCTTTCATGTGCATGTAATCCTACAAGCTACATTGTTGCCAGTCCACAATTTGGGTCATAAGATAGGCATGAAATTCAGGTAAACCAATGAACTAGAATAAATCTATATTATGTATCTGCAGAAGTGAATTTGATTTGTTGTGTCTCTTTTTTTATAATGAGTTGTCTGTTTATGATGTCCCGTTTACTATAAATCACACTTCAGCTGTACTCCTAGCCTGGTAGTACCATCATTCAGTTAATGGGAAAATTATATTTGAAGAAGATCTTATTTACTGCTGGATAATTGAGTATAGATTTCGAATCCCAAAATTTGGTATGGAGTGCATCTACTATGAAAAATTGCTACAATCCAGGTTTCTTGTCGTATGCGCTTCATTTTGGAGTGTGTGTGTTGCAATGGTGATTGTTCTGTGGTGCTCTATATCTGCCTTGGGGAACCTTGATGAGGACATAGGAGCCTATCATTTTGGTCACAATTTAAGATAAGAGTTTCTGGCTGTTAGCTCTCCTTGATCTCAATATAAGTGAACAATTGTCAAACAACTCTACTGTCTGTTTGGAAATGATATCATTTACTTTCTACATTCATGTCAACTTTTTTGAAATAAACATGTTGTTAGTTTTGTAAACAATAGATTGAATTCCTTTCCCTATGACATTCTAATAGAGAATCAAAAAGTTTTGAGATGTTTAAGTGTTCAGTTTTGCTAATGACAGGATAAGGATCATAATGAGAAGATTTAGATAATATTTTTGTATGTTTAAGATCTTTTTTGCGTTAGTAACATACAAGAGTTTGAATTTGTCACTTCTTAAAAGTGAATGTTGAGGAGGAAACAAAAAAATCTCATAAGCGAAGCCAATAGAGGGGGTCGGACATCCAAGGAATATGTGATAAGAAAATTTGCACATATAGTGAAACAATTAAGCTGGTTTATAAGAAGGTGTTCAACAATGTGATGTAAACTTAGATATTTGAATATTTTTGACATTAGACCATAAATGATTTGGATAATTTTTTATATTTTTGAATTGTTGAATTTCATTTATCTTCTATGTTTGTTGCATTGTTTTATAATAGTAGTAATTATTTTTAACTAATAATATATCCCGTGCATGGCACGGGTATTACACTAGTCACTACATTATTATTTTAATTTTATGAGTGCGAATACGAAAAAAAATGAGTGTCTAAGTTAATTTTTAGTGATGCTTGTATATAAGTGTCTATAGGTAGGCAATTAAATGGATAAAAATGTCCATTCTTTTTTTCCTAAAATGGGCAATATTTTGAAAATAATTCCCATTGTAAACGTCTTTTGAAACTAATTTCAGAAATATGCACTTTCTGTAGGTTCGGAAACTGACAAAGAAGGAGAGGCGGTGTTCAAAATAACGTCTCTATCCGAAGCTGAAATATTAATAAAAATATGTATATACGAGAGGCGGTCGGACACCGCCTCTCGTTCACTTTTTCTTTTTAAAAAAAAAATTATACACAAGAGGCGTTGTTCACTTGTTTTTAAATGCAAGAAAATTCAAGTACTACTACGAACTTCCCCTTAATTTTTCATTTTTTTGTATCTGGAATACATACGTGGGTTCGGATGGCTCGTATCATCGTATCGGTTTGTTAGGAATGGAATCGAGCGAGAGACATATCTGGTAAAAGTTGGGATCAATACAAACCTAATGAAACTAGTCTACCTCGATTTCGATTCCGAACAATCCCAAACGAGCCACCCAAACCCGCGTAAATCTCATATGTACCTTCTGCTGTAAATGGAGCTTTACAAATTCGTTCATCTATATCAGACGACGACACACGTATCTAGTGAAAGCTGAGATCGATACCGACCCAATGAAACTGGTCCCACTCGATTCTGATTCCGAACGAGCTCATACGAGCCACCCGAACCCGCATAAGTATCCCAAACGAGCTCATCCGAGCGAGACCAGTTTCGGGAAAAAGAAAAAGAAAATAAAAAGAAGAAAAAACCGAAGGCAAATCCTTCGGCCTCCGCTGCTGTAGCCTGTACCCTGTATCATATGTTCTTCCCACATTCCAGTTTTTCGTGGAACTCATACTTCAGATCGCCGACCGTCCTCCGTCAAGGTATGTGCTTCCTAATCCCTCTCTGGTATCTTCCCTTTTCTGTCAAGATTTCGATTTTTGCTGGCTTTTATCGTTCCAAAGCGCAAGCTTTTTTTAGGTCAAGATTTGGCTCTTTGATGCTGTACGAATTTCTGTTTCCAGAATCTGGGTGCTCATGAGATTCTAGCTTCTTTGCAAAGTTAGGTTTAAGAATTTGAGATAGGTAGGTTTGTGAAATCCTTCCATGTATAGAAGAAGGAAATGCGATATTTGATCTAGGGTTTTGGAATCTCTTGTTTGTCCATGTGATAGGTGTAGCCGTGTAGGTTTTCTCTTTTCTTTGTTTCACGATTTCAATTGCTTTGCCATTCGAATACAACTTATTTGCTAGGATTAAGCTTAATCTCATACAGGTGATCCCTCTGCAGGGGATGAAATTTCTTGTGTGAAATTTTGAATCTTGGTACTGATGAGATTCCAGCTGTTTGTAAATTGGGGTTTAAGAATTTGAGCTAGGTTTGTGAAACTCAAGTTTGAGATTTTGAGCTAGTTTTGTGAAATCAGGGTTAGAATTATCAGTTTAAAATCGAAGGGAAGTTTGTGTGAATAGAAAAGGGTTTTGGAATCTCTTGATTGTGCATGTGATAGGTTTAGGCTTTCTCTTTTTTTTTTGTCTCACGATTTTCAATTGCTTTGCCGTTCGATTGCAACTTCTTTGCTAGGAACTTAGGGGGTTAATATTAATCTAATACTGGTGTCCATTGCAGGATAACCCTTAAAGATTTATAGTGCTAGGCTTATGGATTCTGAAGTAGATCACTATAGGGTTTTGGGGCTTCCATCTGGGGAGGAAGGTGCCAAGCTTACAGATACAGAGATCTCTAAAGCTTACAGGACTAAGGCTCTTGTATTACATCCAGATAAGAGGCCAGATGATCCTAATGCTCATGAGAATTTCCAGAAGCTGAAAACCTCGTATGAGATATTGAAAGACGAGAAAGCTAGGAAACTGTTTGATGATCTCCTGCGAGTTAAGCGTGAGAAGCAGGTCCGTGAAACCCATTATGAGTCAAAGAGGAGGAAGATGGTGTCTGAATTGGAAAAGAGAGAGAAGTCTGTTTTTGATCGGGGCCCAGAAGACAAAGCAAGAGGAGAGGAAGAGAGAATAAAGAAGAAGCTGCAAGAAGAGATTGCTAGAATTCGTGCAATGCATGCCAATAAAGGAGCTTCTGCTGCAAGTTCAGAGGTCAAGAATGAGAAGAAGTCGAGAAACAATGTGGGTGTGGGACCCACTGGGATAAGCGAGCTTGATAAGGAGAAAGTCCTAAATGTTTCTTGGGAGAAAGTTGGTGGGGATTATACTGCAGAAAGGTTAAGAGAGATCTTTGGTAGGTTTGGGGAGGTTGAAGATGTGGTGATTATGAGTTCCAAGAAGAAGAAAGGCAAAGCACTCGTTGTCATGAAAAGTAAAGAGGCAGTTGTAAGTGTAAACTGGAACCTTAATTTTTATTATCTTTGAAAATTATAAATTATATTCTTTGTTGAATCTACTGATTATTTACATCAAATCTGCTGCTTGGATGACAGGTTGCCGCCAGTGGATGTGTATCTGGTGACCTTTCAAATCCATTATTAGTTTTGCCTCTTGGTCTTGCTACCGCTGAACCATTCTCGAGTTTCAAAAAGCCTGTGGAATCAGATGGTCAGGACATTAACAATTTGGTTGGAGCTGGACATAAGGCATATGAAAGTTCAGTATTAGATAAATTACTAAAGGTTAGATCATCCTTCTGATGCTATTTTTGTGTGACAAATGCATGGAAAACTATGAACCCTGATCAAGGATTTTAAATTTTGGGTGCAATATTGATGCGTAGTGTTAGAACAATATTTTGCACAAACCATTGCTTGCTATTATTGTCCACAACTTCAGTTATTTAACTCTTGTGCAGATAGTTTTTTTACCTACGGTAAAATCATCACAAATTATTTAGTACTGGGTTTATTCTTGCTAATTTCCTTTGGGTATCTGTTATTTGTGCAGGCTGCAAAAGGTGGAAAGTAGAGTTTTCGGGTGGGCAGAGATATTGATTATCAGGCTACTACTTTCCGGGCGGCTCATATAAGAAGTACAACCACTAAGCTTGAAGGCTACCATTTCCTGGGCGGCTATATAAGAAGTAAAACCACTAATCTTTGCATTATTTGGATCACTTTTTCAAATATGCCAATTGTTTTTCAAGAGGTTTTTATGTTGTATGATTCTTTTGGAGTCTGTCTTGTTCGTTCATTGTGCATAAGCTGCCTGTTATATTATCCGCAACTAAGCAACAGTTTTTCAAGAGGTTTTTATGTTGAGTGTCTGTATATGATAATATTCTTTTGAAGTTGTCTTTTTCGTTCATTGTAATGATAAGCCACCTGTTGTACTATCGGCAGCTAAGCAACAGCATATGAATGTATACGACGATCATTTTCATCCAATTAACTCTGATCTTCGATTGCAGGATGTCTGCTTTCATCGTCATTACATGTAGTGCATTTGTGATGCTCAAACTAAGAAGGATGCCATAGTTTGGCTGATTGAACAAGAATATGTTTCATTTGATGTAAACTATGTACTATATTGTCTTACAGCATTGTCCATTTGATTCTCTGAGATGTGTACTAGGAATGAGGAAAAAAGACTTAAATCTCAGTTGCTGAAGAGGCCATAGTTTGGCTGGTTAAACTATGTGCTATCCGTTGAAGTCAATAATGAAGCTACAGAAATTTTAGATACATTTCTGTAAGCATGACAAGTAAAGAAATTTTAGATACATTTCTCCATCATGGAAAAATGAGATAGAGTTTCTTATAATGACATGGAAGAAATAAAAAATCATAAAAATACCATTAGAAACTCAAATAGGGTATATCCATTGTGGATGACCTAATAGATTGAAGAGATCTACTTATTGTTACAAGCAAACACCTCCGACACCCTTTAGAGGTGAATGCTGGCCGCCCTCATAACAATTTTGTTGTTATAAGTTCACCAATATTCATTTAGGGAGTAGGTTAAAGAAAGTGTTGAACTTAACCTTGTTAACTGGAAGAAAGATTCGGTAAAACAGGTATTTAGGTATTTTTGTGTATTCATCCACCGCAATGTGTTTTCGTTACAATATGTTTATTTTAGGTGAGTACATGAGGGTACTCGATTTTATCGGAAAAAGTATGTGTTGAGGTCATTAAAAAAACGTATTGCAGGCGACGCTGCTACTTTTGCGAACCCCTCGATCACTTGAAATATTACTCATAACACGATAACAGTTTGATACCATACAAAATCACGACACTCTACGCAATCGATCTTTTGTAATTTAGCAGATATGATATTGAATGCGCCTTTGTTTTTTTTCCATTCACATGTATTTATATACTCGTAATAAAAACGGATTGAATCTGGTGAGTGTCGCCACTCTTTTAAGCCATGGGCTCAAAAAAAGAGGCAATTACGGCCTCGACTCCAGAGCTGCGTCTGGCCATGTCTACATTTAATCCTTCACCAACAAAAGGATAAAATTGAGCATAGCTTCATTATACTAGATTTATATCGTGGGGAAGTACATACAAATAGATACTCCCTCCGTCCCTTTAAGTTCTTCCCGTTTTGTACTTTGCACTTGGATTAAGGCATGTCTAATCAAAACAAGAGTGTAAGTAATGACACGTTAAATAATAAAATCCAACCAATAGGAAAATTATTAGAAGGAAAAAAGTTGATTTGATTGATAAAGTGTTGTTAAGATATGAATAAAATAAATAAAGTAAGGGTATTATGGGGAGAAATTAATGGATATAAATGGAAATGAGAAGAACTTAAGGGGACACCCAAAACGGAAACGGGAAGAACTTAAAGGGACGGAGGGAGTATAAGCATATACAATACCAATTTTTCTTTTAAGGAAAAGTGTTTAACGAAAATAAACTATAAAATTCGAACATTTAGTAGTAAATTTTTAAACCTACTTAAAACATCTAAAAAATTAAATATTTATTTAAAAAAATATAAACCGTGAAACTGAATAATATTTAGACAAAAATTATATAAATACAACATTTATTTAAAAGATGTGCATGCCTGCAAATATTTATTGATAAATATGTTTTTGATAAACATCAAATATTCGTACGATCCCGCTAAAAAAGGTTCGGAATTGCATGACCGAATATGATAAAGCAAATTATATTCTGTAATGGTGTTATTCTGAGTAACATACAATTTATTTTAAAGGTAAACAAAAGTAATTTGTCAGTCATTTTGTTAGAATTAATGCATGAGTAACAAAGAGTTGTTATTGACACAAATCAATTCGCTCTTCCAATTACTCATTAACACACACATGGCCCAATAACAAAATTCTTTTACTTTTCTATTAGTTTAATCCTCATAACACTCATGATACATAAAATTTTATTGTAATTGTTTTCCAAATATTTTTATTTTATTTTTATTTATATATTGACATCCATATCAACTATATAATATATTATCTAAATTTATACAAAAAAGTAAAAGAAAAATATATGTTATTTGATATAAATAACATGATTGTAGATGAAACCTCATTTAATATTAAAAAAATAGCTCTTAGGGATAATTTCATAGGATTTGCCAAAATTTCTACTATTGTAACCCCCTGACCATATTAGAAGACAAAACTGTAAGTATAAAAATAATAAAATTGGGATTGTTACAACATACAAGTGGCGTATCCGTGAACCCAACACCCAATGCAGTTTTGGCGGCAAAAGATGCGAGGAAACCCTAATTGAATGACGTGTCGTGATATGTCTGGCTCTGTATTTGTACGTATTCTGATGTTATGAGCATCCATCTCCCTTTTTCCCGCCTTACTCATATTCCCTCAAGAGAGAGAGAGAGAGAAGTCTCACTTGTAATCTAGCCGATTCCAGAACTCGCCTCAGAGGGATCAAGGATCGAGAACGCCACTCAATCTTTTCTACGCACAGAGCGTTGTTTCCCTGTCTGGCTCGCTCTCGTTCTCAATTCGTGAGGATCGACATTGCTGAGCTTGAATCGCGGAGGAGACGTCTTGTTTTTTGTTTGATTCGGAAGGCAAGGGGCTTATTGGAAGAGTAAGATTCTTAGCTAATGGTTTAATTCTTCGATTCGTGCTTGAAAAGTTGGATCGCGAAAGTTAGGGTTTATGTCCCGATTTGGTAAATTTGTTGTTTCTACACATGCGGTGTAGAATCAGTCCGACAACGATGGTGTTTTTTTGGTATATATGACGGATCTGTAAATCTAATTATCCTGTTTGGTGTTTCTTAGTCAGATGGCGGATTCGAAAGTGGGAGACGCTAGCTTCAATCTTGATGAAGCGCAAGCTCGATTCACTCACTTGTGCAAGGTTTTAATATATTGAAATTGGATGCTTAGAAATATGTATTTGAACAGGGTTGACTAATGTCTAGTATGATTTCAATTTACAGAGTCAATTGTCACTGGATGATACGATATTTTCTGAAGCGATGAAGATCTTTTTGGACAGCAAAGGAGCCTTGATGAATATGTCAGCTATTGGAAATACTGTGGTATTTTATTCTGTACTTTGTCAGACTTGCTTAACTTTGGTCTAATTCACTCTTCTCTGCAGAATATTAATCTCAATAATTTTTACTTCTTTCAGCCTGAGGAGATCGAACGCTGTTGGTTTACTTTTATCTTGTACTCTGTCAAGAGACTCAGCAGTGCAAAATTGGATCACGTAACTGAGGGTGCAGATCAAAATAAAGTCACTCTATGTCACATACTCAGAGCACTGAAATTAAAGTACAGTTCTTTATTACATATTTACATTTAGTGCTTGGTAGTTTTAAGGTGATTGGTAGTGTTATTCATTGCTTACACATCTGATCCGTTCCAGCTTTGTGGACTTCTTTAAAGAGTTACCTCAGTTTGTGGTGAAGCTTGGTCCAGTATTAGGTGACATCTATGGCTTGAATTGGGAGAAAAGACTAGAGGTACTTCTTGTCATCTTTTCTTAGATGTTGAAATTTTCTATCTTTGTTTCAGTTTCACTTCACCTATCCTCCTGCTAGGCTAACTTTTTATCATGGTCATATATGCTCAGGATAAGGAGCTACAAGCAAATTTTCTTCACTTGAGCCTTTTAAGCAAGTAGGTTATATCCCTTTGTGTATGATTCTCTACGTGATGCTCTTAGCACTTGATGTGTCTACGAAGTTGCTTTTTGACTTAATAACATGCCATTGTATGTTGACATAAATTTCCACGTAGGAAGACATTTTTTTTGTCACTAGAAGAGAGTGAGTAAAATTATTTATATTGAGTGAATTTCTGTCATTTAAGGGATTGAAAGTTTCTTGTTTTATGCTATTGGAATGTTCTGAATAGGATATAAAATAGTGGGAAAGGATTTGTTTGTATGGCTTTGTTGATATTTTCTCTGTTATTTATCTTTCTTTTAGTTGAACAGTAAACCTAGTGGTCAGGCTGTGCAAAAGGCAAAGTCGTACACTTTCACATTTCTACTTGCATTCTCTAATTGTAAAATTTAATCTAGCTTCAATGACCAATGTCCTTCCTGCTCTATTTGTTTTGTCAAATAGCTGTTTAGAAGTTGAATTTGATATGCTCACATTCTGATTCATTGAATTTAGGCATTACAAGCGCTTATATCATACCTTCTTCAAAATGAGCCTTCCTGACAAGGAATCAGACAATGGCAGTCCTGGTCATATTTCAGACTATTACAGATTTGGGTGGCTAATGTTTTTGGCTCTCCGTGTTCATGCCTTTAGCCGCTTTAAAGACTTGGTAACTTGCACCAATGGCCTGGTCTCTATTTTGGTCAGTCAATCTTCCTTTACATCAGTCCCTTGTAGTATATGTTCGCATATATCTGCATTTTTCATTAGCTAATTGTGATTGCTGCAAATAAATGCTTTACTTATTTCCTATTACAAGGTCCAAGTATCCTCAATACATTCATCATAATTACTCAGAAATCGAGCAAGTATTAGATGCTTAGTTAGAGCAGACTTATTGCTTGATCTTCTAATCTGCCCATTTTAAAAAGAAAGAACTCTTCTGCATAACCTTTCAATTGGTGAATAATATATCGTGCTCTGCAGTAGGCCTGTAGCTCTTCACTCTCTTTATGTTGGTGTTAATTTGTCTCGAAAAATGCCGCCCTAATTTCGAATACAAGCGTTTGTTTTTGTCCACTTCAAAAAACAAATATATATGGACTTCAGCTTTCTTAAACATTTTGTTTGCATTAAAAATTGTATAACTTGGCAGATCAGAATGAAATATAAACTGAGGCATATAGTTCTATATATAAGCCTTTTGACTGTCTTATCTTTCAGAACTTGCTGAAATATGGATGCATGCTGCTTAGCTCTGTATTTTTTCCCATCATACATGTTATAATAAAGAAGAAGAAATTCCATTTCCTAATTCCTGAGTGACTTATGCATCAGGCTATTCTGGTTATTCATGTTCCAGTGCACTTTAGGAACAGCAATGACCCACAATGCTTCGGTAAGCTTACTAATTACTTGTGATTCTGCATCTGAGCTACTTCTGCTAGTTTTTCTTCCTTAAATTTTATTATCACGTGGTGAGGGGTTATATGATAAAGCATCAGCTTCTTATGGGTAAAATTGTCTTTCCAGCAAAGAAGACAGACAAAGGTATTGACCTGATTGCGTCACTTTGCTACATAAATCAAACATCAGAAGAGGAGGTGAAGAAAATGATGGAGAAAGCTAATGAATTGATTGCTGATATTTTGAAGTTAAAACCATGTTTTGCATCAGAACGTGAGAGTGAAAGCCTGCAAAATTTTGACACAGGTTACTTGCAGATTTTCCAATTCCAGTTGATACTTTCATGTCATAGGGCAGCAACAAATATGACTCAGTTGTCCTAATTAGTTTGTTGTTTAACAGCTGGCTTGGTATACTTTGAGAATCTTTTGGAAGACTCATCGCTGACATCCTATATCACTATACTAGAAAAAGACTATGATGATGCGATATGTAATAAAGGGGATATAGATGAGAGAATCTTTGTCAACAGTGATGACAGCTTGATTGCTTCTGGGAGCCTCTCTACAAGTGCTGAGAATATTAGTAGTTCTAAGGTTTTTTTATTTGATTTCCTTAGCTTATTCTTTATTACAAAACCTTTACAAGTACTTGTTATTTATATTAGTTTACATGTGATTATGTAGAGGAAACTTGATGCAATATCCTCACCAACAAAGACGGTTTCTGGTCCACTGTCTCCTTGTAAATCTCCCAGATTAAGGGTCAATGGTGTCTCTGCTGTCAGCCAAAGGATGGCAGCTACTCCAGTGAGTACAGCTATGACGACTGCAAAGTGGCTTCACTCTGTCATTTCTCCTCTACCTTCTAAACCGTCAGAAAATCTGGAGAAATTCCTTTGCTCATGTGATAGAGATGTAACTGATGATATAGTACGTAGAGTCGATATAATTCTGGAAGCAATTTTTCCTAATAGTGCCCTAGGAGAGCGAGGTGTTGTCGGTGACCTTCCGAATGCTAACCTGATGGACAGCATTTGGGCACATCAGAGACGGATGGAAGCTCTGAAGTTGTATTATAGGGTGCTAGAAGCTATTTGCTCTGCCGAAGCTCTGTTACTGCATGTGAATAATCTAACTTCGTTGTTAACCAATGAGAGGTTCCATCGGTGTCTGCTAGCCTGTTCTGCTGAACTAGTGTTGGCAACGCATAAGACAGTGACAATGTTGTTTCCTGCTGTATTAGAGAAAACTGGAATTACATCTTTTGATCTTAGCAAAGTAATAGAGAGTTTTATTAGACATGAAGACTCTCTTCCGCGAGAGCTGAGAAGACATCTAAATTCCATGGAAGAAAGACTTTTGGAGAGTATGGTCTGGGAAAAGGGTTCCTCAATGTACAATTCTTTGATCGTTGCAAGACCAAGCCTGTCCGTGGAGATAAATCGAATGGGGTTACTAGCTGAACCTATGCCTTCTTTGGATGCGATTCTCCACAGTAACATTTCATGTGGAGGTTTGTCTCCATTGACGGCTCCACAAAGGCTTGATACATTGTCAGGTACTAATATATTTGTAGAGTTGATTCTCATCTTACTATTTTCATAGGTGATATTGCTAGCTATTTTAATCTACTATTTTCTGGCCAAGTCATCCTTCGGTTTTCCAAGATCATGTGCCGTTGTAGTGATTTGCACAACTAGTGTGATAGAAATATAATTAAGTATCATTTCAGGACAAAATGGAGATATCAGATCACCAAAGAGAACTTGTACAGAGTATCGTAGTGTACTAGTGGAGCGTAATTCATTCACATCACCTGGAAAGGATCGATTGTTGGGCAATCACAATCTTAAAACAAAGCTATCTCCTCCACCTTTGCAGTCTGCATTTGCAAGGTAACGAGCTATTTTTTTTTCCCTTCAAAGGCCTTACATTATGGTAAATTGCTTTCATGGAGTTTCAGCTGTTCTGTTCTTGTGTTAGGCTTTAACAGAAATTTTCTTGTGTATACATGTACAGTCCAGCAAGACCCAGCCCCGGGGGTGGAGGTGAAACATGTGCAGAAACTGGGATCAATATATTCTTCAGTAAGGTAAAAAAGAGACTAAATAGGTTCAATATTTTGGTAGTGTGAAGTCAAATTAGCTGCAAAGATTTAAGTTTTATGGCTGGTGTAGATAATATTAAGTTGCAGAGCCAGAATCCTCATACTTTCCTGCTTACTGATTACGCTGTTTCATATTTCTATGAAGATCGTGAAATTGGCTGCAGTGAGAATCAATGGGATGATTGAAAGGCTTCAACTGTCACAGCAGCTTAGAGAGACCGTTTATTGCCTTTTCAAACAGATTCTGACTCAGAGGACTACGCTGTTTTTCAGCCGTCATATTGACCAGATAATCTTGTGTTGTTTCTATGGAGTAGCAAAGGTTTGCTTTTGTAAACGTGTCATTCCATTGCATTTAAAAAAAAATTTATACTGAACCCATGGATTTTGTTTTATCTACAGATATCTCAGTTGAGTGTCACGTTTAAGGAAATAATTTACAACTACAGGAAGCAGCCTCAATGTAAAGCACAAGTTTTTAGAAGTGTTTTTGTTGATTGGACATCAACAGTACACCATAGTGGGGTAAACTACTTAAATCAATTTGCAGAATGTATTTCAGTAATAATTATGCTCTTGAAAGCCTAAGCTTTGTTTTTTCGTTTAAAACAGAGGACTGGGCAGGACCATGTTGATATTATTACATTCTACAACGAAATATTTGTTCCATCCGTGAAGCCACTTTTGGTGGAGCTTGGTCCTGTCATAGCAACAGCGAAAACCGACTCGGTTCCTGAAGCTAACAAAATTAATGATGGTAATATGCTTGGAAATGAGCGTGTTTTATTTCAATTCATCGCGCGGTTCTTTATTATTTTACTAAAAATATTCCCCATCAACTCATTATTTATGTGGATTTTTCTGCTAATTAGGTCAATGTCTTGGATCGCCAAAGCCATCTCCTTTCGCCAGTCTACCTGATATGTCCCCGAAAAAAGTATCTACAACGCATAATGTATATGTCTCCCCATTGCGGTCATCAAAGGTACTCTCCTTGATCTATTCGTCAAGATGAGGAATTCATATCTTCCGCATTACATTTTTCAAATCCTTCAATATCGGCATGCATTGATATCTGTCTAATACTACGTCACTCAAGTAAAAATAATCCGTTAAACTCAGGTCACCTAATAGTGCTGAATAAACACTATAGATAAATATGTTACACTTGACCTCCTAGCACTTTCTGGTATGCATCTCAAGTTGCTTATGCTTACATGTATCTTTCTTGTTATATCCTTTAATTAGCTGAGTTTCTAATGATTGTGATATACAACAATATCAACAGATGGATGCTCTAATCTCACATAGCTCAAAAAGCTACTATGCCTGTGTTGGAGAAAGCACACACGCTTACCAAAGCCCGTCAAAAGATCTGACTGCTATCAACAACCGATTAAACGGGTACATAAGATGTGGATTTCTGCTTCCAAATCGTTTCAATATATTAGATTGCCAAGTAAGAACTTGATTTGCTTACTGTTTGCAGGAGAGGGAAGATCAGAGTTGCATTGAATTTCGAGGCTGATGGCGGTTTGGTAAGCGACTCATTTGTGGCTCACAGCTTGTGCCTACAAAACGGGGTTGGCCCTTCGCTGACAAAAACCGAGCAACCTGACTGTTAGTTTCTTAGCTGTTTTGTGTAAACCAATTTGTAAATCTTTCAGCTCTAGGTAAATTATACTGAAGCTCCGTCGTCGGACGACATAGTGAAGGGTGGTCTGGTGGTGGGTTATAGTTCGGCCACCCTGACCTCTAAATCACCAAGCTCTACTTGTGCCAATTGGTCTTATCAAACTAGACGACTCTCCTTTTTCCCTTTGTTTTGAATGTTTGCTAGTATATGTTAAGACTTGGAAACATTATTTTTGAACTCCACTGTCCATATTTGTTGCTTGCTGAACTTTTGATCTTTATCTCAAAGGGGTCACATGCGCTAGAAAGTAGGACTAATCTTTATTTTAAACTCTCATCGTTAGAGTATTAGAATTTGGATGCTTTAATTGTTGAGTGTTTTTTCATTAGCTCCATATTTGAGTTTGTATCACACCATTCACACCTGTTCTATTCGGTGAGTTTGGATCTGACAACTTTTGTATCGGGTTGAAAATGCACAACTTCATTTGGATTATTTTCGGAATTTGGATAATTGGGTCGATTTCGATTTGGTTTTTGTGGTCGAGTCAAATTTTAACAAATCTATACATAATCATCAACACGTTATTTAGGGTAATAGATTTGCGCTCGGTATGAAAAGACGTGGAACGAGAGCCGGACAATGGAGGTGGAGGTTCGTCTAGACGTTAAACAAGAGTCTAGACTGATTACAAAAGTATGACATAATTTCTTAAATTTCAATAAGATATACTTTACTAAGTAATACGGAGTATATCATAAAAATTATAGTCTCCCATAAACAGTTTTCAATATGAACTCAATGATTAAGTGAGATATAAACTTCATTTAGTTGTCGTTTCTCGTCTTGACATTTCTTCGGAGTGTTCACACAACCAGTGGTGGACCCAAGATTTCGAGTCAGTAGGGGCTTGTTCGGCTAAATTTTTTTTTGATTACATAAAAATTTAACATAATTCTAATCAAACATATACACAATTAAAACTAATAATCATCTCAATACTATTCTCATCAAGGATCAAGTATACACAAATAAAATATTTACATCAACTCAACACTCTACACAAAGATCAATTCAATAAAAATATTTTTCTATTTTGTGTCTATTTAAAATTAAACAACACATGAAAAAAAATAGTTTGTGATGCTTCAAAATGAAACACATGAAAAAACGTGTAAGTAACTAAAAAGAAGACCTCGTGTTGCGTCTCTGACCTCAAATAGTTTGGAACACGCCATCTCGATCGTGTGGTTTGCAACCTGCGAGAGTTTCGTATTTTGGGGTTTTCAGGGGTCAAACGATGTCCGATACAAGACCCCTGAAAAGATCTACAGTTTCGTTCTTTTTTCAATGTCAGTGAAGTCCTCTGCCCCTACTGGTCTTCATCCGCCCCTGCACACAACTACCAACATCCAAACGAAAGACGATTAATTACTAATTTCAATTATGCAAATTCTTAAAATTACAAAAAGTTGGTTGGGAGACGAGAAACAAGTTGAGCTCCCACACCCTTTTGAATACAAAAAGCTAATATATGAAAGAGATAAATCCCCGCCTTGGCGTTATTAGAATTACTAGTAAAAACAGTCTTAATGCGAGATAGTGTATCAATATCCTCTTTATCCAGCTCACCAAAAGTAGTAAAGGCAAATGTGAGAAACCTATGCCCATTCTCCTCGCACTTGACCGCGTATTTCTTCTTCTTCCTCTCAACAGCATTGAGCAGAGAACCCCCAGGAACCCATGAACTCAATCCCATGCCAGCAAAGGGAGAAACACCAGTCACATCCAGACATGCATCCTTCCCTTGGACCCAATTGTAGAGCAAAAGGTCAGCTGACCTAAGATCCCTACCATCCTCTGAAAGGAAGCCCATGGGTACCTCCTTACGCACAACAACCCCTGCTTTAGAACAAATATCAACCAGGATGTCGCGCACCAGATTGTGCCTAAACTTCACACCCACCTCACTGCAACAATGAACAACATGATCCCCCCATTTGTCCATCTTAGGGGCATTGCAACTCGGGCAAAAGCTCCCCTCAATGAACATGGGTACCATGAGTCTATAGCAAAGTACAGAGCGAAATTGGCGGTGATTCATTTTCTACCCCAAGCCATCAATAGGGATAGTGAACAAAAAATCTTGAGCATGAGGGGCACGAATGCAGCTAAGGACAGCGACCTGTCGAGGGCTAAGCATGTACTTAGCAACAAGATCCTTCTCAATAACACCAAAGTAACATTCTGCCAATCTTTTCATGATTTGGGGGGCAGAGCTACCAACATTAAGAGAGAGAGCATCCACATTGCAAAAGACATTGAAACAATCAAGCGCTTGCTGGAAAGAAGTACCTGGAGAGAATCCCTGAGTGAGACAAGATACGAGTCTGAAGCATACTCGTTTGAAGGCGAGAAGCAAGAAAAGCGTAATGGATGACATCCCCTACAGAATAGATGCCAAGGCCACCCAGTTTAATAGGGAGAGTGGCAAGTCGCCATTGCCAATCCCCAAACCCAGGTCCTGAAGCAGTAACAATCTTCTCCAAAGAAATACGCAAGGCTTGATCAAACTGAACTTGAGCATTCAAAAAAGTCAAAGGAGAGCAGGTTCTCAAAGCATAATACAATCTTGCAACACCTGCACAATTACGAAGAAGGAGGAGCTCACATTGGGGATCATTGAGTTTGTTAACCGCCTCCATTAATTCAACAGTTTTGGAGACCCTTTTCATAACTATATCGCGACAGAAGCCCACATCCAAACTCACTGGCCCACCAAGAAGTTTCACACCACTGCAAGGGCGAGAGATGTTGGGTGGGAACACCCCATCCACTCTGCTCCTAGGATCCTCCACAGGCCAAAATAACTCAGTCTTGTCAACGTTCAAAAGCAACCCACGAGCTGGCCCATCAGATCTAATAATGTCAAAAGCCTTGGCAACCATGAGTGTATCACCAGCGATAGTGCCATCATCAAGATACCAGGCCTGAAGGTCGAGCTTACAAGTGTAACTAATATTAAGCACCAAAGGGTGCAGAACCATAGCGAAGAGCAAATGACCTAACATATCACCTTGTTGAACTCCTTGGCAAGACCAGAGGATGGAGTCATCGTAATACAACCTAGCTGGCTGAGAGTAGCAAAACTCCACCCCTGGAGCAATAGAAGGACACCGGATTCTCGTTTCATGGAGCAGAACACCCCGATCGACAAGGTTGAAAGCATTTTTAAAATCCACTAAAAGCATAGACATCCCAACAATATTACCTTTGGATTCAACAAGCCTGTTCACCGAATGAAGAATAGCCTCACCACCCCCGGGAAGGCCAACACCAAACTGGAAATCCTGAAGATGATCATTCATGGCATTCCCAGCGGAGGATGCAACGACCTTGGAAACAAGTCTCCTCCACACCGTGCCAACAACGATGGGGCGAACGCCTCCCCCTGGTTTAACCAAAGGAGTCAGTGGAGCACTAGCAATGAACTCACCAAGCTGTTTAGGACAATTTCCAGTGAGGAATAAATTGACAATCCCGGTAATGGAACAAAGCAGATCATCAGCAACAGTAGAAGCAACCCCTCCAAGAATATCAACAAGGTGTTGGGCTCTCAGCCCATCACGACCACAAGAGGTCCCTTTGGGAAAACTAAGAATTCTATTCAGCACCATATCTTTTCTAACAAAAAGAGCCTCCTCAACGAGAGCAGAAGTAGGAAGAGAAGGCGGAGGAACATAAGGATGCTTCGCCTCAAGTTCCCGGAGAGTGTCATTGCAGAGCGGGGCAACACCAGAAGAAGTAAGCACTTTAATAGCAGCAGTGAAGTGTCCATCTTCTAGTTTCCTTTTGCATTGAAAAAGGTTAAGCTCTTCAAGGCTCTTTGGATTTTTCGAGCCATAAGATGAAGGAGTCACTTCAGATAACTTGTCTAACACCAACTGAAGCCTATCTCCGGGGTCCCTCCATCTGAGAATGGCACGGCTAATACTATCCACTTGGCATCGATGCCTCTCTCCTGAACGTCGCTCACTTCTGTTCTTAGGCAGAAAAGTGCTCAAAATGCAACAAGGTAAAACAAGAAGTTGCACCCAAGCAGAGAGATCACCTGGTCGAGCAAGGACCAAATCAAGAGCACTAAGAAACACTCTTGCAAAACCAAGCCGCAACTTAGGAGGAATGCTTTTAACGGTGTGCAACTTTTTTGCAAAAACACGTTCAAGAAGAGGAATGTCAAAGCTGGAAAACTCATCAACACTCGGGAGCGACACAGAAAGAGAATCACAAGTGGAAGCAACCACATCAATACCACTGTCAACAACCAACAAACCGGGCTTGGAAATACCATAGATCACAGTTTCGCTGACATCAGGCACAAGAACCACCTCACCATTAGCATGTCTACAATTCTTGCTAAAAGAGTGTGTGTTAAAACAAAAACCACATAGCCAACAACTCGCAAGACGAAGCGCGGATTCCAAAGCAGAGAATAAACTAATGTCTCTAGAGATACGATCCTTGTGAAAAGCAACACAATCAGCCGTCTTAAAATGCCGAGACTTTAAATGAACAAGGAAATAGTTCCTTGTAAGCCCCCTACCATTCCCACTGTTGCATCCATCACAGCCCTTCAAAGGGCAAGGGATCTTAACACCTTGATCAGCCATGAAAAAGCACACAGTAGTAGTCACACTACGGAAAACCAAGGAGGGCTTCCTGTGAACCCTGCAAAACAAAGAGCCCTAGCAAGCAAGAACAACAACAACAGCAAACAACAACCACGCAACAAACGAGCAGAAGCAAAAACGAACCAAATGAAAGGAAGCACGATCAGACGACAACAAACAGACGACGATCAGCAGCAACATCCGACGACGATCAGCGTCTGCAGCAACATCATAAACAAAACAAAAAACAAAAAACAAACAGCAGCAACAACAACCGACGACAATCTCGACCACGATCAGACGACGATCTCAACCACCAACTGCCAAGGCTGATGGAAGACCGGCGACGAAAGGATAAACCCTGACCACTTCGACCAAACGAAACCGAAACAACAACGGAACGAAACCAAGCATCGGGAGGCCGCCGCTCGACGAACCACCCAGCTTCGGAAGTCCCCCCTGACGGGCCACCAACGGCAGGAGCCCTAATCACCCCAGCGTCGGAACCCTAATCGCCCCTGAACCCTAACGTGCTGGAAGATAACTCTTCATCATTCAAACGGATATTCATCTGCAAAGCAAAATATTTTCTCAAAATTAATACTCTCTCTGTTTCAAAATAGATGTCATTCTAGAATTTTTCACACATATTAAGGAAATGATTAATTATGTTTTGAAAAAATAATTTTTTCTCAAAATCAACAATATCAAATTCCAATACACAAATTTATGATTTTCATGGTATTAATTGTCTTGAAATCCTATAATGACAAATATTTTGAAACAAAATTGAGAGTCTAGAATGACATCTATTTTGAAACTGAGGGAGTATGTAAAAACGGGTCAATGTCATTGATCTAAAATACCTAAACAATGGATTTGTGTGATTTTGTCGAGAGTCGTAAAATAACACGGATGCTATATACAGCCCGATGCCTTTACCAAACACCGTCTGGCCACTCGCGTTCTGCGAGGTATGTGACACTCGCGTAACGCGAGATTAGCAAAAAATTAGGTTAATTTTTAAAATGCTAATCTCGCGTAACGCGCGTGTCACGTACCTCGCAGAACGCGAGTGCACGTCACCTCGCAGAACACGAGCATTACATATCAGATAGACGTTGTTGTGCACCATTAATACATGTCTTGTCCCCACCTAACTATAATAACTACCCCCTTATTTTAAATAATCTGTAACACCTATTAACCCTACCCTAACACCTCTTTTTATCATCTTTCACCTCTTTCACCCTCCATTAAAACCCATTTTCAAAACCTTCAAACTTCAAAACACTCTAAAAACACCTAAAATAATGGAAGATGAAGAGTAATTCAACAAAGGAGGGAATGAAGATGGTGGTTCATCAAGTTACGATGCAAATGAGGTAATGTTCTTACTTAATTTTTGAATTTTAATTTGTTTGCCACCATTAAGAGCTAAAATGAAGTTATTATGTTGTATTTCATGTTAAATGTAGTAGTAGTAAGTGTTGAAGAGACGACTTTTGCATATAATGTCCAAAACTTAGATTTGTTCATGTTTTTAGGGTTTTTAATGTAGAAAATTTAGATTTGTTCATGTTTATGTTAAATGAGCCCGTTTCACTGTGTTTCAACGTTAGCAAGTTCTCGCGTTCTGCGAGAGGAAGCACCTCGCGTGACGCGAGATTGAATGGGGAGCTTATCCAACCGTATTGAACTACGTGAGAAAGAATTGGCTAAACCGTTACAAAGAAAGACTTGTTTCAGCATGGACGGATAATGTCTTTACTCTCGGGAATAACACGACAAACAAGTATGTTCTCTAATTTATGTCTACCTTTTATATATGAGAATAGGAGCTTCTGTAATGCACATGCTCGCAGAACGCGAGATAGGCCCCACTCGCAGAACGCTAGGCGTGTACAACTCGCATAACGCGAGAATTTGCACATTTCAGAATGATGCAAAGTTTCTGTTTGTATTTGCATATTATGTTTGTTCTTATTGTTTTTCGAACATTTTAGAGTTGAAGGAGCACATTCGAGCGTGATATGAAGGAAAATCCCTTAACTGTAAACCAACAGAATTATCCAACAACTAATCCAAGCAACAAAGCAATCCAAAAACATAAACAATCCAAAACACAATTAAAAATTATCCATCAACTTAAGGAAATTCAAACAATGGCTACTCTTCTTGTTCTGGTCGGAAGGGAGCGAGATCTGCCATACATAGTAGCATTTGAGCGTGATATGAAGGAAAATCCTCTGGAGTGGCAAACCGATACCGGTCCATGTCATTGTACACCCGGCCAATCACCTATACGCATGTAAACATTCATTCAATATTAATATTAGAGACAAACAAAGACTAGAAACGCAAGATAAACCAAAACAAATAATATTACCTGCTTCTCAGTAATCATCCCAGGGATTGCAGGACGGATATACCTATGGGTCCTCATGATGTACCAATCCATGTAATCATGGGAGCATTCATGTGGTACATAGGCAACTGGCCCCATTTCATTGAGAGATATGGAGTGAACATCTCTTGCCTCCCAAAGCCATTGGTTGGTGTCATAAAAAACACTATAACACCTAATGTTGACCAACCTATGAGCTTTGAGCGGTTCGATGACTGGCCTAGGAATACGCTGCAGTCTCCCAAATTGTCTCGGACACCGATCCGGCATGTGTAGTTCGGTGACGTCACAGCACGATAGCACCTCGTGAAATAGAGCGGGAGCGAGCTCAGGATTGGAGAAGTCCTGCGCTCCATACGGGTTCCAACATATCTAAAAAGACAGAAAATGCAGAAAAGTAAAGAAACAGCTAAAAAACATATCATTGAAAATGAAGAAGCTGTTTTGGCGCAGAAAATGCAGAAGCTGTTGAAAATGCAGAAAATGCAGAAACTTAAGACAACCTAATGCAGATGAATAAAAAATGAATTAGATAATTACCATCTCCGGTATAATAATATCGAGCGCGCCTCTATAGTCCCTTCCGACTTGCCCCTTCTTCAGCTTTAACTTCTTAGGCATCCAACGGTAAACTCATGGTGACGCTTCCGTCCACCGAGGACGTTCAGTAGGTCGAAACTGTGGAAAATAGTTGTAGATCCATGCATAGGAAATATGAATTACGTTAAATATGAAAATATAAATAAGTAGGTAAATTAAACGCTTAGAAAGTAAAATACCTGCAACAAGGTGTAACAAAAAGACATCTGGGCACAGCCCTAGCGTGTGCATATCCCCAGCTGCCTATACAGATGTGCCAAAGCAGCTGAACCCCACGACATTTTCGTAGCCTTGGCATAGGATTCCACATAAGGCCCATATCTAAGCCGAATCAAGTTCTGTGATTTGTTGGGAAATAAGATCGAGGCAACAGTATACAACACCCAACCTAAATCCTTTCGTTCTGCAGAAAGGGTTTCACAATGACTTCTAAAAAAATCGGCTTTCACCCTCCCAGAATCTAATGTTAGAGGATCTATTCCAAAAATTTCCGCCCCCTTCCTAGCATAGAATTTTAAAACCTCGTCATGACTAAACTTGACACCCAGTTTCTTACTTGTTGTCATAGCTTTCCCTTCTATAGCAAGGCCTAATATCTTATACACATCAAGAAGGCCAATAGTAATCTCACCACAAGGGAGGTGAAATGAATTTGTCTCGGGTTGCCATCTTTCGATGAACGCTTCAATCAACGGGAAGTCGATTTCGTCGTACATCATTCTAGGGAGATCTGACAGTCCAACTGCACCGTGAATCTCTGACCATTCATTGTTGTCTAATGGCCAATCACTGCTTTGCTTTGTCCTTTGTTGTGGCTTCATCGGACCTTTGATCTGCAGAAAAATATACAAATTATACTCTGCAGAAGAAATTTACAAAAAATACAGTTTCTGCAGACAAGGAAGAAAATGCAGAAAATGTGCATTTTCTCGCGTTCTGCGAGTGTGCCACTCCTCGCGTTCTGCGAGAAAATGCACATTTTCTGCATTTTCTTCCTTGTCTGCAGAAACTGTGCAATGGATTAAACTTCAGAAAAAAATAAATAAATGACTTACCTCCCCTTTTTGGATGTGGTACGCAACATGTGCTTCAAATCCCTTAAGCAACTCAGGATCTTCTGGACCTCCAGGTACGCCATGAGTGAGCTCAGGATCATATTTTGGCTCATTCTTCTTGGACTTTCTCTTTCTTTTTGGTTTCTCGACCACTTCTTCTTCTTCTTCTTCTTCTTCATCATCATCACCTTCTTCTTCATGTTCTTCCTCTTCTTCATCCCCAACAACTTCATCCTCGTTCTCTTCTTCCATCGGTTCTGGTTGAGGATTGTAAGAAGAAGAACAAGCTTATCCACTTCCATGACCCATGTCTTGAGGAACAGTTCCCTCACCAACTCCACCTCCCCAACTTTGTCCACCTCCCCAACTTTGTCCAATTTTCATTAGAGCATACTGTGGAATGAAATTGTCCCAGCCACCAATAGTGCTACCCGGTTGTTCAAATGGAGTTGACGGTTGTGCACATGGAGTTGACGGTTGTGCACATGAAACTGACTCTTGAGAATAAAGGTCCCAATCATCACTAGGGTAAGGCCCTTGGTATGTACCTGCTCGTTCTCTCCCACTAGGCACAAAACAGTCTGCCCCACCATAACTATGGACACCACTGTAATCTAGATATTCTTGGGGGAGTCCATCGGGGTACAACACCGGTAAGTTTAAAGGGAGCTCTATGGGGGCGAGAATCAACGTCGGGGAGCCCCTCGGGGAAGAGCTCTACGGGTGTTGTCTTTTTTGCTTTCCTCTTCCCTTTTGCATTTTCAACCGGTGGATTTTCTCTCACAACGTTCCAATTTCTCCGACGGGTTGAACGTCTAGGACGATCTATTACCTAAAACAATACAAAGTAAAATCAATAAATAAACGAATGCAGAAAAAAACACAGAAAACAAAAGACTGAATACACATGTTCTGCAGAAGGGGAAGGGGAAATTGCCATAACTGGCAATTTCTCGCGTTCTGCGAGGTGTGGCGTCACGCGTGACGCGTGATTTCACACATTTCTTCTCCGGCCATCTCACACATTCCGGCCAGTTTCCGGCGACATTTCAACACAAATTCAACATAAATTCAATATTGTAACTACATAACCTATCAATTTAAGTAAACTAGATACGGGCCTCGCGCTCCGCGCGAGAAAATTACGGATTTTCGTATGTGATTTAATATAGTTATACATTATTTGTTAATATGTTGTTGTTGTTATCAAATTTATTAATATTTGTAAATATAAGTATTTTTCATTTCCTTATATTTATGTTTGAAGTAGTTTTAAAACATAATATTAGAATAAGTTTGCATTGTCATAAGAGAAGCTCACACATTAATTTAATTTGTGACTTAATCAAGTAGACTATAAATAAATATAACATAGGGATATAAGAAAGATAGTTAAATACATGCCCAAAAGTCCAATAGGAGGTGATTAAGAAATGAGTAATGCATTAAATTGGTACCAATTTCATTCAATTTTGGCAATCGACATCCAACTTTTATATAGATAAGATTACCAAATAAACATCAAAACCCTAAATAAAATGTAAACCCTAATAAAAAACCTTAACCCTAATGAATTTCATCCTATTCAACATAAAAAAAACATCCACTCATCAACCATAATACAAAATCATCATCTTTCATCCAATCTAAACAACCTAATACCATATACAACCATTTCTAAATCAACATTCAATATCAAAACATCATATAATATGCAATTTCCAATACTAACAACATATATTCATCTAGAATCAACATTAGAAAGCATAATGGAAGAAGAAACATACCTTAATTGAAGATTTGTGTTGAAAAGAGGAAGATGAAGAAGTTTTTTCGAGAGAGATGGTAAAAGAGCGGCGATAGGTTGCTGTAAAAATGGACCGAATAGGGTTTTTCCCCTTTTATAGGGGAAGAACCCTCGCGTTACGCGAGATGCCGAGCGTTATTTACTCCCTCCGTCCCTTTTTGTTTGTCCACAAGTACGATTTTCGCGGGAATTAAGAAATTATAGGAATATAATGATTATAGGAGAGAGAAAAATATAAAGTGAATGGTTGGAGGAGAGAGATAGAGAGAAAGACTAGATAAGATTGGAATTTGGGAGAGATAAAAAGTGAAAATGTGGTAATTATAGGTTGATAGTAGGGATAAAATGGGTAGAATAAAGTGACATAAATAAAATAGTGGACAAACAAAAAAAGACACCCGAAAAAAAAAGTGGACAAACAAATAGGGAGAGACGAGTATAAAATAACGGGGTGTATTTAGCGAGGGACTAAAATAATGATTAAAACAAAAACCAATACAGCGTGTTCATTCAGCACAAATCAAATGCAAAAAGTTTAGCAGATTACAGTGACAAGAACAAGAAAGACATTCCAGCCGATCTTTCGAGAGAGTAATGAGAAGAAGATGAACGACGGCAACAACCCCAACCCCAACCACCACCACCTCGATCTCCCATCAGATTCCACCTTCCCTCATCCCCATCCCCCTCAACCTCATCCTCAATCTCACTCTCTACAACGCCGACCTCGAGGCTTCGCCGCCAATGTCACCACTCCCGAGGCCTCAGGAAAAGGAAGGCGTGAGCGAGAGAAGGAAAAGGAGCGAACCAAGCTACGAGAGCGCCATCGCCGCGCCATCACTAGTCGAATGCTCGCCGGCCTCCGACAGTACGGTAACTTTCCATTACCAGCTCGCGCGGACATGAACGATGTATTGGCTGCTCTTGCGCGTGAGGCTGGATGGAGTGTGGATGCCGATGGTACAACCTATCGTCCTCCGCATACTCAGCCGATTGTATCTGTACAGACGAGGTTTCCTGTTAGGTCAATTGAGAGTCCTATGTCTGCAAGCTCCTTGAAGAAATGCTCCACGAAATCGTCGCTGGATTGTCAGCCGTCTGTTCTTCAGATTAATGAAAGCTTGTCGCCGGCTTCGCTGGATTCGATTGTGGTTACGGAGAGGGGGAGTAAGAGGGAGAAGTATTCTAGCCTCAATGCTATCAGTTCGCCTGATTGTTTGGAGGCAAATCAGGTATCTTGGTTTTATATGAACTGCAGTTTTGATTTTTGCTGACAGGAGAACTTGTATTGATGAAGTGTATTTTTTCAATGCAGTTCAGAAAAGATGTTGATCCAGCTCACAATGATGGAAGTTTTGGTGGAACTCCAGTTGTTCCAGTTTATGTGATGCTAGCAGTGAGTTCTATCTTTCATATTCAGTCTGCCTTATATGTAAAATATCTTTTTTGCGTTTTGTGACACATCACTGAGAGGATTGATGACATAAGGAAATAGAGTAAAGAAGGAGAATTAAAGAGATTGGTTGATTGATAGTAATATAATACATCTCATAAAAATAATCATACACATCCATAGTTGCTAGTTTTTGTATTGCATTACAAATATTCAATCTTAATAAAGAGTAGGCTAGTAGCATAATCTATCTCTAAGGAGGTCGCTTTTTTGCTGCTTCATTTAAATACTTATCTTACTGTTCCATTCAAATGGACTCTTTGTCTAGACTGAGATTGCAAGTAAGATGACACTGTGACAGACCAACTGTCGTCTTAATTGAATAGTTTGGAGTCATTTCGTGTTTTGGCATATGCTAAGAATGAAATGGAGCTTTCTCGTCAACTGTGCTCTGTTTTTTCCCATTCAAAGTTCAATGATACATGCAAACTTATTTGCTAGCGAGGGATCATCAACAATTACGGCCAATTGGTTAATGCTGAAAGCATCAGGCAAGAACTGAAGCATTTGAAGTTATTAAACGTAGACGGTGTTGCTGTAGAGTGTTGGTGGGGAATTGTTGAAGGCTGGATCCCGCAGAAATATGTGTGGTCTGGTTACAGAGAGTTGTTTATGATCATCCAAGAGTTTCAACTGAAAATGCAGGTAGATTTTGTCTTTTAATGGTCATTTTGTTATTCGTATTGCCATTTTTGGCCTTAGATCTGATAGAATTACAGTTATCTCTTCTATCTCATGCAACCAAGATTGCGATAGTAATACTGAGTAAAACAATAACAAGCATGACATGCTTTACACCCGGTACTGTTGCATTCCCCCCCACACACAAGTGAAAAACATACTTTGGATTAAATTGCGTTTTCAACCTCTTTTTTGGTATACTCAAGCGTATTTCATTATAGATGTGCATAAAAGAGTTACATTGAACTAATTAAGGTGGCATTTGTAATATGGCAGCTGTTGTTTTTATTGGTTATGACAAAATCCTTTGTGGTATCTTCATGGAAGTTGAATTACCAATTTAACATATTATCATATTTTGGAACTATGAAGGTAGTAATGGCATTTCATGCATATAGCAGTGGGAATTCTGGTGACATGTTAATTTCACTTCCCCAATGGATCTTGGAGATAGGAAAAGAGAACCAAGATATTTTCTTTACTGATCGTGAAGGGCGTAGAAATACTGATTGTTTGTCGTGGGGCATTGATAAAGAACGAGTACTAAGAGGAAGGACTGGTGTTGAGGTAACATCTACATTTTGCTTCACTATTTAGCACTTCGTTTTGAAAATTAAAATAAAAAACTTCCGTGAGATTGCTCCCCCTCTTTTCCTGTTTTTGTGGAATTTGTACAAGGGCCTTAGTCGCAGTTCTTATTAAAATTATGTGCTGTAGGAATGGATGGACTTGAAAGCTTGTGACAATTTTATTGATTCTCTTATTATATAAATATAGGTATACTTTGACTTCATGAGAAGTTTCAGGACCGAGTTTGATGACTTGTTCGCCGAGGGTCTTATTTCTGCTGTTGAAATTGGTCTAGGATCATCAGGAGAGCTAAAGTATCCTTCTTTTTCTGAGAACATGGGATGGAGATACCCTGGTATTGGTGAGTTCCAGGTACCTGTTTCTGACTCCATCATGTGAATGTTTCTTTTGTTTGACTCTCAAATTTGTTTTCATAGAGATGTAGAAACAGTATTAATTTCTTGTGTGGAACTATGTGTCTTACATGTCAAGCTCATTATATTGCAGTGTTATGATAGATATTTACAACAAAACCTGCGAAAGGCTGCAAAGTTGCGTGGTCACTCGTTCTGGGCGAGGGGACCAGATAATGCTGGTCAGTACAATTCAAGACCGCATGAAACGGGCTTCTTCTGTGATGGAGGAGATTATGATGGTTACTATGGACGCTTTTTTCTTCGCTGGTATGCTCAAACCATGATATCCCATGCTTCTAATGTGTTAGTCTTTGCAACCCTTGCATTTGAAGGGACACAGATGATTGTTAAGGTACATCTTTGTTATGCCTATTTTTTCCAAGCAAAATTTGGAGTCTGTTACTTCCTTTTTATTGATTAAATTCTCGTAGATGATTGAGAAACTCTGAACTCTTGTTAAATGCAATTTACTGTGATATATTTTTTATCTGCTAAATACTAAAGAAGATTTTTAATTCTGTTCGATTTGATTCATACTCACATAATGACTTGTGATAAATGTTACTTTTTTTAGATTCCGGCAGTCTATTGGTGGTACAAGACTGCAAGCCATGCAGCTGAACTCACTGCAGGATACTACAATCCTGCAAACCAGGACGGGTACTCAACAATCTTCGAAATTCTTAAAAAACACTCTGTCATATTGGAGTTGGTTTGTCCTACATTCCACGTCAACTCTGCAGAATATAACGAGGCTTCAGCTGATCCTGAAGGGTTAAACTGGCAGGTAATTGTCTATTTGTCTTGCTTGGCTTTGCCATATACTTGGATGAATACGAAAAGATTTAAAAAAAAAAATATTGGCTTATTATGGCAGGTTTTGAATGCAGCTTGGGACATGGGGTTGACCGTTGCTGGCCAGAACGCAGATCCTTGTTATGATAGAGATGACCATAGTAAATTAGTTGAGACTGCAAAGCCGAGACATGATCCTGATCAGCACCATTTCTCGTTCTTTCTTTATCAGCCACCCGACCCTTTGATTCAGAGGACTTACTGTTTTTCGGAATTGGGTCACTTTGTCAAGAGCATGCATGGTAAACATTCATGAACTCCAAAAAAAAAAAAAAGATTTTGATGTTGCATCAGTTTACCTTATTTTAGCCTGTCATATATAAATGTAATGTTTTTCTTTTTTTTTTGTCAAATTGTTGTTCAGGTGAAACTGCTGGTGATCAGGATACTTAACATAGTAACATCAACTGCGAAGAGCAAGGATTTAAGTAAATATTCTGCACTGAATTTGCAACTCTGTGAAAAGGAAGAGTTCAATCTATCAGCGTACATGGCTTCTAGTTTGGTATGACTTATGTAACACTTGTGATGTAAATTGGTTTTGTTTTCCTTTGTGTGTACTGTAGTGATTAATCTGTGATTGTTATCAATGTTGCTAAGAGCACCTCATTTATATCAACGATTGCAGAGTTCTTGTTGAGTTAAGCATTTGTCAAGAGTTTCGTTCAAATCTTCTTGGTAACATGTATGAAAAGACTAACTGGAAGACTTCGAAATATATAACAGAAACACAATTCCCTTAAACATTAAAAACAAAGTATCCAGAAAAAACAACAGACAGCTTAAGCCCCAAACATCTTCATACATACAGTTTCATAAAACACCAAAATTTTCACCTCCTAGTTACTATCAACATCCAGAGCATACATACACTTGGCCAAAATCTGAACACCCAATTCCAGCTCTTGCTCAGATATCACCAATGGCGGCACCATCCTCACAACATTTCCTTTACCAGCTGTCAGAATAAGCATCCCCGCTTCCCGACAAGCGTCAACGAGAGGCGAAGCGGAAACGTCGAGCTCGATCCCGACAATAAGCCCTTCTCCCCTCACTTCTTTCACATGCTGGTTTCCTGCAAGGCTTCTGATTAAAAGCTCCTTGAAAAACTGACCTTTCTTCACAACACTGTTCAAGAAGTCTGGATTTGAGATCTTGTTTATGACTGCTAAGGCCGCGCTACACACGAGGGGGGCGCCTGCAAACGTGCTCCCATGGTCCCCGTAATTTACAGCTTGTGAGACTCGTTCGGTTACTAGGACTGCTCCAATGGCTAAGCCGCCTCCAAGGGGCTTTGCAATGGTCATCATGTCTGGGTAGACCCCGTAGGACTCATGGGCCCAGAGATGGCCTGTTCTTCCTAGACCACATTGGACCTATGACATAGCCATGTTAAATTGAGGTTTCAAAATTCAGCAATGGGTAGGCATTGTTATGGCTAACAAAGTAGAAGGTCAACAAATTTTTATATTGGACATAGAAAACAAATGTAAAAATGAAATGGGTAAGAGGAAAAGGGAAAAAAAAGGCTGAAGGCTGTCAAATTACTATACTAGCTTCTTCAGAAAGTAAGCAAGACAAAATAGTTTTATAAGAATCTACCTCATCGTAGATCAATAATGCTCCAGTTTCATCACAAGCAGCACGCAACTCTTTTAAAAACTCCTTTGTGGCACTATAGATACCACCTTCACCTTGGATGGGTTCGACAAAAACAGCGGCAATCCTGCCACTACGAATCAATTCTCCCGCTTGTTGTGCATTTCCATATTCTAGGAAATTAACTCCAGGCATGAGGGGTTCAAATGGATTTCTGTAATGCTCTTTACTAGTTAAGGAAAGAGCACCAATTGTCCTTCCATGGAAGCAGTTACTGAAAGCAATGAATTCTCGAGGACGGTTCTCTACATTTGGATTAGACGAATAATGGAATTTTTTCGCAAATTTAATGGCAGCTTCGTTTGCCTCGGTTCCAGAGTTTGTATAAAAGACGCGGTCAGCAAAGCATGATTCAACTAGGTGTTTTGCAAGTTCCACCTGCATTGAAAGCATGGTTGTGATTTATAAGAAACAAGAAATTGAAGGTGACTCAAATACTCAATACTTCAAGCGGAAACAGTAAACATATTGCCAGCTGATAAGAACTTAATTCTAATGTGTTATCTTTCCATTATGAAAATTTGAAATGAATTATGCAGCGCTTTGCAAAATCTGATGTTAAGTCAATAGAAAAATCACCAAAATCGGAAGACTTAAAAGATGCAAGTAAATAGATGGAAAAAGGCGAATAACTTACTTGAGGGATTGAGTAAAATATGTTGCTAACATGTGTCAGAGTATTCGCTTGTTTTACAAGCGCCTCTATCCAATCCGGATCTCCATGGCCAAGTGCATTAACTGCAATCCCAGATGTCATGTCCAAATATTCTTTCCCTTCAACATCGGACACTTTACAACCTTTTCCTTGATACAACACGATAGGGGTTCTAGCATAAGTTCCTACAAAATACTTTGCCTCTGCCTCAATTATCTCTTTTGTTTTCAACCCCAGTTCGACTCTCTTCTTTGTTTCCTGAACACTTACATTAAGACAAGCAACAAATTTGTTGCCATTTGCTGCAGCCAACTGTTTCCCCCTCTTTGGGAGACTAAAGAGGTGGAAAAGATCATTTGTTGGCAAAGGAGAACTTTTGAGGAAGCAATTGATTGAAGTCATTGGAAGATGAAGTTCAAACACCTAAGGTATTGACTGGTGGAAAAAAAATCAACTCATTAGGATAATTCTATCACCATCTGAAAAATACACATAAGGAGAAGCTTCAAGTTACTAAATCACTGATTTTATACAATTTAGCCTTTGAAAGTGTCAATTAATGCTAAAGAATGCATACTTTCTGCAACACTTGATTAGAACAATGTTATATACATACTTATCTTTGACTTCCTCAAAACTTAAGAAAACCACTTAATTTGAATTTTTTTGTCAACCAGAAAATGACAGAATTGAAACAGATTAATATTTACATCAAGCAAAAGAGGAAATTACAAGTAATCTTGAGCATAGAAGATATCATCAGGGAATCATTTAAATAAGCAAGCATGCATTGACATATACACATTACTGGTATAATCAATAAAGTAATTCATAGGAGCAAGTACTGTAGCTCAATCTACTACAGCAAAATCTCTAACCTGCATACAGCAAAAAAATGAAGATTCGGTAGAGTTTTATTGATAAAAAAGAACAACCCTGATTAAAATTTCTGATACATAGTAATACTTACAAATAATTTCCCCATTAGTCTTCAGATTAGTAACAGAAAAAATGAAGGGTTGTTTCGCTATCAAACTATTCAATCAGGTATGAATTATGAATGCGATCAACACATGCAGGTTTCGAGGGAGATTGAGAGAGAGGAGAAAAGAACCTCACCGGTTAATTTTCCGGTGGATGAGGGTTTCTTGCTTCGGCGGCGGTGGAGAGAACAGAGCAAATGAGGAGCCGGTTAGAAACAGAAGAAGCACCAACAAGATTTCATTGTCCTTACAAAAAACAAGAGGGCAAAAATAGGCAGTGTCTTTGTCTTTGTCTTTGACGAAAGTACCCTTATGAGTTATTTCACACCAATTTTTCTTCTTCCTTCTTCTATATAGTGGCCACTACAGTCTACAGCTAATACACAATCTACACGAAATAATTTACTCCGCCATGTAACTACTCTATAGTCTATACCAATTTAGATCACATCAGCAAATAGAAAACGTCAGAAATTTAAAGAGCAAATCAAAGAGTCGGAAATTTAACCAAACATGAGAAAATCAAAAGAGCAAATCAGAGTCATCAATTTAACCGAACATATCATTGATTAGAGGCAAGCTGAATCTAGTGAACGTGAAGTTGGGAGGAAGAAAAACTAGTCGGAGATCTATAAACATACCGACGGTCGGACGGCGACGGGATTGAGACTTGATACGGTTGACTGGATTAGAGGAAACGTTGAGAAATATGAGGCTTTTCTGTCCAGCCTCCAATCAGACCATTTACACGGGAGTTATATAAAATGATTGAATGATTCTTATAAATTTGTATTTAAGTAATAGAATATAGTATTTCAATCAAATATTAAACTTATATAGTTTTAAGTTTAAAAATGATCCAATGTCCCATATTATTAGTCTTGTACAATAGTTTTAAGTTTATTTTCTTTTGCAAAGTTTAAACATATGATACTCCTTTTGTTTTACAAGAAATTATAAAAAGTTGATAACTCTGCTCAAACCTCATCTCTTGAATTGATTTGTAAATAGAAGTCTTGTTTCTCACATATCCCATTACACAACTACACAAGATCACAAGCCATTAAAAAGCATGTAATCTCTTTTACATGTACATATCTATATCACATGACAATAAGATTCTCATAAAAACCTTTTATGGAGAATTGCAAGGAGAGCCATGACTATATGGATCACTACCAGTGCACCAAACCCGGCTCGCACTCGGTGTAGCCATAACCGAGCTAGTCCGAGCCTCGCTAGATGAAATATCGAGATCAGAGCTTCTTCTACTTGGGTTCGAGTCACTGAAATACCCGTCTGCCCTACTCATCTGGTCAACTAAAGATCGCCTTGCTCTCTGGTTAGGACTCGGTGAGCCCCATTGTGGGCTCAGCAGACCCGGGAAGCAAGTCATTGGTACGGGAGATGTCGGGTTGCTTGAATGGTCTTCTTGCAAAATGTCGCCTATTCTTAATAGCATGTTGTATGCTAGGTTTGCTAGAACTCGAGAGTATGCTTCCATGATTCCATGCCCAATGTCCTGTAATAATTGTCAACCCATTATAAACAAATCATCAACAACAAGGAAGTAAGGTCTCGGGGATCGACATGTATGCATTGTCAGTTTGTCACATCCATACCTTGAGGAAGTCGAGAGGATGTTTCCTGAGAGACTCGGAGAAAGTGAAGAAAAAACGACAAAAACCAGGAACCCACAAATGAAAAAATGAAAAAATGAAAAACAAGAGAATAGCACGAAAGGAAATAAATATGTCGATTTTTTTTGTTTTAAATCAAATAAAGCAGTATCATCTGTTTTTTTTATGGGTTTTAGAAAAAATTCTGAAGTTTATTTTTATTTTCTTATTGAAATGCAAGATGTATTGTGGATATCAGGACAAAGAATGATCTTAGATATGAAACATGCATGCTGAAGTTTAGTAAGGAGGTGGTACTAACCGTGCCATATTTTAATTTGGTGACGTCAAGAAAGGTATGGGGAAGATAAGGATATTTCATCTTCAGCTGCTGAAGAAGAATTTGTAGGCGGAAGAGTAGAGACTCTATCTTATCGAGCTTAGATTCAGGGTCCTTGAAAGACCACGGCTTTCGGATTGGAGACTTTCCATTTTCTTCCACTGCAACTCTGTCTTTCCATACAAGCTGAACAGCTTCAATCTTGTTGATGGTGTCTAGGGCTTCATGTTCAGAATTCAGCTTCAGAGACTCAGCCATTTCAACTGCTGAGCTGGAATCTTCAGCCACTATGCTGTATATTTTCTCGCCAAGAGTTGCTCTTCCTGACTGTATCAAAAATAATATTCTTGAGTTATTTTGAGCACAAAGAACAAAATAAATTTAGCAACTTAGGTGTGTTTGGATGATATAACGCAGTTTATTGCAAAATAATGCATTAACTCTGCCAAAAAAATTAGGTGATTGTTAATAGGATCAGTTTACTTGCCTTGGAGAGGGAATCTTTAATGAATTCGGGAACAGGGAGTTCGGCCAAAATACTTTGGTTAATTGATTTGGCAGCCTTGAAAACTTGGTGAACCACATTTCCCTGAGAAATCAAGTTCTTTCTGGAATATTCTGAGAGCCCGCGAAATGGAACTCTGGGATATGGAAGCCACCATCTTTGACTCTTCCTGATAGACCCTTCTTTTTCTTCACTGTGACTGGTGCCTTCTGCATACCAGAACTCTGTCTTCACCATAGAGTCCAGAGTTTCCTATGTCAAGAAAAGGCTTCTGGATAAATATGATATAGTTTTCTGGATATTACAAGATTTTAAAGATCACTTACAATGAGCATGGAGTCCAATTTTTGAAGGGCTGGGAGGTTCATGTGTACGTCTGCGCGAGCTTTTGGAGTCATTATCTGCTCCAAAATCGAGGGATGATGAGTTAAGCAAAAATAAATAGATTATATAGAAAATATGTACAAGTCATGAACAGATCATACCTCAAATACCCGGCCATTTATTCCACTTTGCTTAGCAGGAACAAGCTCAATCATGTAATTTGTAGGAGATAGCAGCCAGTCCATTTCTTTTCGCCATTTGTTCTTCTTTTCTTCTTGTAGGGGCTCTAATTTCCACAGCTCTCCAAAAACAGATGCTGAAGATATGTGTTCAGGGGGTCAACTTTATTTTTACATCAGAAAAGTGGCCCCTTAATAATATTATGCTAAATAAAAAGGAAAGAAGATGTACCTGCAAGATTTGTGATGGCATTTGACAGAGCCAAAGCAGGAGATTTGGCCTTGGTTCCTCCACTAACATCCTCACCCAAAAGCAATTTAGCAAATTTCTCTTTCATGGCATCCACATCTGAGAATTCAATGGCATATGTTGGTTTCTCCTTGGCGTAAAAGTGTTGGGGGCTTTCTTGATCATCTTTCGCAGTCCCCTGCGAAGCATAGGATCCAAAAGCATTGCTTGAAGAACAGCTCGTGGCTGAATCCTCCACAGATTCAATTGCACTCTCATCTTCTCTGCTTTCTCCACTCTCATCTCCATAACAGTTACTGCTGAGAATGCAGCTCTCCAGACCATCATACGTTATTATTTCTGAAGAGTTTCGGATATACATTAGTACTCTGTCTCATTGTCTTGATAGAAACATCAACAAGCTCAAAATGTATATACATTAAGTTCAGCTTATTCAGTGAAAATAAGCTTAGAGTTCTTTTTTGATTTTGTACCTACCAGTATACTTGAATGCTAATTGCCCACAAATGATCCAAATTTATATCATATATTGGCCAAAAGTAAAGGTCATTTACTTTCATTTTCAACAAAATCAATAAACATCCAATTTTAGTGCATTTTGTCATCACCATAATTTCCATTGGCACCTCTTTTTTCTCCATTTTTTGGTGGGTTTTATGGCTATGCCTTGAGAAATCATCAATCACTTAGTGTTTCATATCAATTTTAGATTCATGGATCTTCCATATAGTACGTCCAAAAAGTTCCAACAACGATATCCACTATGATCGACCTATTATCATCACTCTAAACAAGTTAACAACATAACCTTGAAATATATATTATAAATAATTCAAAAGGAAAAAGGCATTTAACTGCATGTGATAGTGACAAGGTACAAGACCATGTGGGTGGCAATTTCAAAAATATAAATGTCTATATTATATATAGAGCACTAACAACTCACAAACAATGTGCACCAGTGTTAACCCTAGGAGCAAACTTTTACTATGTTACAGAATATATATAAATCCATAGAATGTCATTTTCTGGATTTTGAGGGTTAGAATACATAAAAATTACGAGTACTTGACCAATTTGTGCCTTAGAAAGTCATGTATAGGGATTCTAATAACTTACCAGAGCCTTACTTAACCAAAAAATAACTTACCAGAGCCTTAAACAAAAATATAATCACTCAATCTTTCTGGGTTAGTCAGATTCCCAATGACATAGAACTTTGAAATAAATAGCTTATAACAAAATTTAACTACTCGAGACAGATCTAGACTATAATAAACAAGGATTAGTTAGTTTATACAAAAAACATATGCCCGAGGAAGCCTATATTCAAATATACTACAAAATGAAATGGTTTTTATTTTATTTATTATTTGAGTCTACAATAGGCTAGATCTGTAGCCTTGAGAAAAAAACAATTTTGGTTAGGTCAGAGTGGTTAAAATCTCACTATCAGAATGCAAGCGTAGGAGTCACTACATTGAGCCATAAAAGACTTAAATCCTTATGTCATGTTTGCAGTTCAAACAGCAGAATGAACACAAACGAAGTTATAAATCAACTTCAAATAAATTAATAATTCTTCATGTTAAAAGTGATACTGATACAGATTTGTCAAAATACAATTTGCAACAAACAAAAATGCCTCCATCTTTGAATATGACTAAGAATTTTAAATTTCCAAGAGATAGTCAACCAAGAATTCGAGTTAACTTGAAACCAAATGGCTAAAACACATTCAGATCCGTACCTAACAGCTATGCAATCTACTTGATCCAGTATTTATGTTTCATTGTACTGGAAACATCAAAGCAAAAATCCTAGATTAAATACTCATTGGAAAGCAGAACTTTAGTACTAAAGTCCTAAGAGATTAAAGCTGTAGGAAAAGCAAGACCGGGTACATTAGAGTTATTATCCCTGCAGCATAGACCACACACTGCAAAAAGAGGGTCTTTAATGTTTTACAATGAAGAGAGCTGAGAAAGAGTATGGAGTATGGGACACAAGTTAAAGAAAGGTCTCACAAAATCTATTGACCATCTGGTGAGCTGAGCACTTAAACTTACCCCAATACCAGCTAGTTAGTAAAACCTAAGTTTATTATTCCACGTTGATATTGCTCTTAATGCAATATTCTACTGTATTGAAGCCTGTCATATGTTAATTGTTTACAAGGTCAAAATTCAAAATTGTACCCCATCATTTATTGGATGAGAAAAATGTGGTAGGTTGGGTAGGTCTTGAAATAAATGTCCTTGCACAATTTAGTGATTGTTGGCCCACATATGACATATATGACTATTCGCACCAAATCACCCAAATATGCAAAAATTTAAAAGTATTACAGAGAACAATATAGGAAATATATTCAGTGGGTAATAAATCACGCACTATGCAATGTTTTATGCAAGAAATTGGGGGAGAAAGCTTACTGTCAGGTTGATGCTCATCGAAGTCAATGCTAACTTCTCTGTCCCTTGTGCAACAAGCAAATCTCCTCCTAATACCCATCATCTTTTCTTTAATGGAGTTTGAACTTAACACCCAGCAAGGAGGGAGCAGCAGTCAACACCACCAATGGCTATGGACTACTCACTGTATAAAGCATTCACACATGTCAAGTTATACGGAGTATTTATTAACACATTCAAATTTTAAACATTAAGGCATGTATATCTCTGCAGTTTTATTTTTAGCAACAAAAGTGGGCAGCTTGTGTCCTTGTTATCTACTTTAGGAGGCAAGTTTGAAGATGTCCCGGAGTAAAGGGTAAACTTCCAAGTACTAGTCATACTTCAGGTGGTCTACTAAAATGGTTTAGGGAGTCAAAGAAGGGTTTTTTAAGTAACAAAGTATTGGCTTCCTATAATGATTTGGGCTTAAAAAGACTTATAGTTACTTTAATGTAAAATCTAATGTCACCGCCAAAAATAGTAAAATATAGAGCATTCATTCTAGTGACCAATGATGAACTGTGCTGTGCCTTAAGTCTCAGTTATGTTTGAATATATTAAACCTTCAAGGAACACCAGTGTGGGGAAAAAACATAACTTGACCATGCATTAAAAAAATCTAATCATTTGCTGGACCTCTAGTGTTTCAGCAAAGCTTAATCCCAGACCCACTTCACTATGTGCACAAATCACAAGTGTTTAGAAACTAATCTCAGTATAAGAAAATCCACAAACCTAATTCTAGAGATTCAAGTTAAGAAAAGCGAATCAAAACTTTCTAGAACAGTGAAGAAAAGATAATTTTGCATTTGAATAGCTTAATTCTGCAACTACTCCAACCAAAACTACAATTTGATTAGGACAAAAAGTAACTCCACCTTCAAACATCTTTGGGGAAAAAGGCTGGCCATGTAATGATCATCTATCCCCAAAGCACTCAAGTAAAAGAAAGAAAAAGTAACCTTTTCCCCATACTAAGCTAGTTACAGAAGAAAGCCACTTTTCCAAAGAACAAATAACTCTTCTCACACTCGGCGAACAAGACTTGTAAAATCAAAGATAGTTTGACTGAACAACCACGCAATCAAGCTTGATAAACACAATGTGTGTGTGAACGAGAGAAAAATCAGCACGGAAAAACCGGAAATCGAGCAAATCACGGAGTTTCTACTGCAGCGAAAACCTAGAAATCGAATCGCGAAATCAACTGCCGGAATTCAACTCCAAAATCAACCGCATTTCAGTAGATTAGCTATGATTTGCACTTGCACAGACAATCAAACGAAGATCGGCAAGAAAACAAAACAAGGACAGTAAGTAGAAGCAGCAGCAGCAGCAGCAGCAGAAGCATAAATTCGTACCTCGTTCGCTGAGTAAGAAACAACTAGAGCTTCCAGAGAAAGAGAGAGGTTTTTTTGGTGGTTGTAAAATGTGAAGTGAAGGAGATATGAAGAGGAAGAAGGAAGAGCTCTGGTTGTGCAGAGAGTGGGCCCTGTGTAATTTTTTGGGGAAGGTAAGGGTGAAAGGGACAAAACGGAGGTTTTCTCTACTCTATTGTCTTTACTTAGAAAATAAATTTTATTATTTTTTTAACATTTTAAATATTCGAATTTAAATTTTAAAAGTATATTTATGTTTCATGATGTATGTGTAGGTACTATTTTAGTCTATCTTAAATTATCATGTGCTACCATTCTAGGTTGGGGTTGGCTAGTGAGTTGGAGTAATGGGTCTTCGTGACATGACAATATCAAACATTCATTTAAGTGTTTGTTTGGTTAGAGCTTAAATTTCCATGATTTGAAAATCTGCAGGAAATAAGAGTGAATATCTGTGTTTGGTTGGAAATATGTTTGTAGAAAATCATGAGAATTCATTTCCAGCAGATATTCAATTCCTGCAAAACACAGGAAATGAACTTACCTACTCCCCCTAGGTAAGTTCCATTTCCCCCTTTTTTAACTACAGATTCTCAATTTCCCCCATTTTGATTTATATAGACTAAAATTCGACCAAATACATTTTCTCAAAATCTCACCAATTGTAAAACACATGAATTCAATTCATAAGATTTAATTTCCCATGAATTACAATTTCTTAACGAGCACTAAAAATAGGTGTATAAATGAGAATGTTTAAATGTTGGATGTACATATATTTTAACAAGTGTAAACTCATGTATAGATATATTTTCAAATATATTCAAGTTTGTGCATATTTTTTCATTCTATAGATGGAAGTATTTATTTTTATTCTGATCGTTATAATATAGTACTCCATATATTTTCAAAATATAGTTTGTGCATCTAAATTTGGTTGTGACTTCTGCAACTTTGTGGACGATGTATAAAATCTATGACGCTTGTACACATTGTTTACATCGTTTATAATATTCGTATATATTGTACTCAGTCTTTATTTTAATATTTCATCCAACCAGTTAAGTGTATGTTTACAATATTCTTTAAATATTTTTTTTATAATATGCAATTAACAATTTGCGTTTGTATTTTATGATGGCTATTATAATTAGGGAAATTGCATAAAAATGAGTATATAGAAGGCGAAGAGTGGAAATGATTGGAAGGGTGTAAAAAAGAAGTTGCACGACGACAATATACTTTTGTTCCATTTCTCCTCCATCACATAATTCCACATTCGAAGATTGGACCATTTCAAGTGGCAGCTTACTTAGGCTATCCAAAATCGGTTACATACCATAAAATAATAATTGGTTATATAGCAAAGTGTATTTTTTCCTATGTAACTCATGCTTGGGTTATATCCTATATAACCCATATTTGGTTTACATAGGAATAGGGGATCACTTTGCATACATTTTCAACCAAATTTGTATTTACATCCTATGTAACTCATGTTTGGTTCTCATAAATTTGTATTTAAGTAATATAATATAGTCTTTCAACCAAATATTAGGCTTATATAGATTATAAAAATAGAAAAAATATTTTAATATTTATAATTTATTTTTATCTACACATAGACACCCATATTTCATATATACATGTTACTTTTTTCTATTAAAATAAATTGAGTCAATCATATATAGATTACGTTTAGTTGACGATGTGTTTTGATTATTTTGTTATCATTTTATGTACTTGTTGTTTCTATTCTTTTTCGTTTGAATGAAGTTTAAGCATAATGACGTTGATTTGTATTAATTTCATTTGAAAGTATAAAAAAAATTACACTTCTATTAATCTAAATTAATAAAATTATAATAAATTATTTATTAAAAATTTGAATCTAAGATATATGTATTATTATATTGTGTAAATATATGATTGCTAAATAAATATGTATACATGTAACCCTCCTCATGTAACCCCCATTGTAGGGAAAAAGTAAGGTGAGTTCCATAGATGATGTGAAAAGGAGATAAAATAATTAAATATGTTATGTGACCATGGTATGCGACTCCCCATGTGGTACTATATTCACAATAATAAAGTGTTTGTCTCTCATTTAGAGAACTCGATCGATCTATACCTTTTTAACTAGAAAGATCAATGCGTTTTCGCCTCGTAGGTTAGTTTTGAGATATTATGTTGGATTTTCGTTTATTTATTTTTATCAGAAATGGAATTCAATGTATAAGATATGGTAGATTGAAAGGCCGAGAAATACTCAATAGATGAAAATTATTATGTAATAAAGACTACACATTAAACGGTGAGAATGATTTTATCCTACAAATATATCAATACATGCACGTCTTTCTATATTCGCATGCACATTCGTTTACATTCACATGCACATACCTACGTAGACATGAATTTTTCATATATTGTCAAAGACATACAGACATAATGTGCATATATTCATAATTCGTAAGATAAAAATCATTCTCCAAATAATTTTTTCCTATCCGAAAACTATAACAAAGTAAGCCAAAATGATCAAGGAATGGGAATATATAAAAGGAAAAAGATGTCGTGAGAACGAAAGTTTAGATTAGAACTATGAGTGGTGTACACAAACGTTATAATTCATACATACAAACATGCACATAGTTTTGGTGATACACACAATATACGCATGAATTGGAATGTTTTTATGTGTATGGTCTGCAATTCTCATTTAAGTTATCATCCTCAGCGAAACTGGAGCTATAAATGAGCACAAACGAAATCAGCCACAAGATAATTGTTGGTTAAAATGAGGACTTCATTTTACATTTTATGAACTCCAAGAGTCCAAGTCGACCCTAACTATAGCAACTTAATTTGTTGGTTGCTACCAACTCACATCATAATATTAGTAACATTCTTGGACCACCTAATTCAAAACTCGTCTTTAAACCAGGATCGTAAATTCGGCCACTTAAACTCACATTGTACAAAATAATTAACTTTTTCGTTGGTCTTGCAAATAAATTATGTAAACCCACATAGGGGTGATGAAAAGTCGTAACTTGATCAACTTTCTTGATCATGTAAATATTCTAACGGTACAAATGATGCATGTGAGACTGGGCTTAGTTATATACTTATATATGTTTGAAAATCAAAGTCATGATACTATTTTTAATATATATTCTGTGTTTATACTACGTACTCCATAGCGATGTCAAATTATTAAAATATGCTTTTGACTTCAGTTACAATTTGCAAGGCGTTTCCAACCTTCTCCTCGATTTACTCTCTAATGGAAGAAAGGATGTTGTGAAAAGAATACACTACTACGTTCTCAACAATCAAAAAAACTTAAAGTATTTAGAGCATTAAAAACTCTTATCATGAAATATGTGTAGTAGTAAGTACATTTTTTGAATCCGTTGCATTTGATTTTTAGGACAGTTTGAATGCATTGTAGCTTTATTGATATGATTAACGTATACTATTACTTCTGTCCCTTTAAGTTAGTGTCGTTGTGTCATTTGCACATCGATTAAGGCAAGTCAAATCAGAACAAGAGTGTAAGTAATGACACATTAAACAATAAAATCCAACCAATAGAAAATTTGTTAGATGGAAAAAAGTTGTTTTGATTAATAAAGTGTTCTTAAGATATGAATAAAATAAATAAAGTAAGGGTAGTTTGAGAAAAAATTAATGGATAGAAATGGAAATGAGACTAACTTTAGGGGACGACTAAAAAGGAAACGAGACTAACTTAAAGGGACGGAGGAGTAGTATCTTATACAGCGAGGGTCGGGAATAAGGTAGAAAAACGGAAAAATCAATCAGGGTAAAGAAAATAATTAAAGCTTTGTTCGACTCTTTAATTTTTTTGCCTTATTTTGCTTAATGATAAGCTAGCTTATAGAACAAATAAATTAGTATTTTAAGCTTATGAAACAGCATGTACCGATAGTTCCGGAGATCTCTACGACTTGAAATCTTTGGACTTTGAGTTATATGTTTACATTTTGAAGGTGTGTTATTTGACCTTCCTATTTCCTTATGAAGTTAGAAAACACTTCCACTAATTTATATGAAAGATAAGTTTTTCTTAACAAGCAAACAAAAGACTCAATGTTATAAATACTCTAGGGCTAAATTATCTACGCGGATTATCTTGAAAAACTCTTTTAGGAAAAATAATCTCGACGTTCTTGTCATAAGGGAACATCTGAAATCTTGAAACTCTTGGTGCGAGTCCGCCAAGTTAACTTGGTGATAGCCGATCTGAGGTCTTCAAGGTCAAAAGACTTTGAGGCCAAAAAATCAGCAGCTTTATTAATATCTCGAGGAATATAAAAAAGAACCAGCAAGGCTCAAACTGATTAGCGACACTTCTAATATCAGAAATCAACGATTTGATTTCCCACGGGGATTTAGAAGGATTGAGAATACTATTAATAGAAATGGCACAGTCACTCTCAGCAATGATGTGCTTGATATTCAAGCTTAGGGCAGCACGAAGCCCACTAAAACAGAGGAAGGCGGAATGTAAATCTGGTTAACAAAAGCAGTACGTCCTAGGTGATTACGAAGAATAAAACCTATAATTGATTCCATCGTGCTCCTTTTGGAGCCATCACAGTTGAGTTAGTAGGAAGTTTAGTCCATTTACTATTTTTCTTGTTCCTAGAGGATCTATTCTTTCTACCATTCTTACCAAGAATGCTTTCATTTTTCCATTCTAAGAAATGTAGAATCGCAATTTTTGCAACTTCATGAGGGCAGGGATTCTTCCTTGCGCCCATAGGGCGAAAAATAAGCTGATAGCAGTCTGAAGACAAGAATTTATCAAGCTAATCTAGTTATAAGCAAAACCGAACTTATGCACGATTTTAACCAAAAAATCTCAGCCGTATCATAAGTCTTTTCCATATCCAGTTTAAGGGTCATCCACCCTACCTTACCTTTTTTATTATTGTGAAAAGAATGGAAGATCTCATGAGCTGGCAGAATGTTGTCTTGGATTAAACGACCTTCCACAAAGGAACCTTGATGCGGGGAAATGAGTTTACTTAAGAGAGGCTTAAGCCTGTTAGCTATGATTTTTAGTGAGGATTTTATAAAGAGAATTACAGAGACTTATAGAGTTATAGGCCTATAATGTTTGATGGTTGATGGGTTATCAATTTTCTAAATAAGAGTGATAAAAGAATGGTTAATAGCAGTGAGGAGTTGTGCAGAATGGAAGAAGGCTTTGGCCGCAGAAAGAAGCGACTTTTTAATAATAGGCCAAAATTTCTAGTAAAAATAAATGAAGAAGCCATCTGGACCCGGAGTTTTATCAGGGGGTTGATCAAATACAACAGTTCTTAATTCAGCTTCAGTAGGTGGTTTAAGAAGATTATGGTTATCCTCTTCATTGATAAGGTGGAGAATAATATCAAGATCCTCGTTATTGGTACCGGTGGCCGAGTTTTTGGTGAATATGAGAGAAGCTTCGTCGGTGACTGCTTTCGAGATGCTCTCTTGATCAAGAAGAAAGAAACCATGTTTAGTGCAGAAACGGTGCATTTTTTGTCTAAATTTTTTAATTTTAGCAATAGAATGGAAGTACTTGGAGTTGCGGTCGCCGTCACGGATATGTTTCACTTTTGCTCTCCTTCTCCAGAAGTCTGTTTGGAACTTAAGTAAGGCGCTGAATTTGCGAGCATGTGTCCCAATCTGTTTCGAGATATCTGGGTTAAGAGGGTTTTCCAAGAAGTTGGAATGGAGTTGTTTCAGTTTGGCTTCCGTAAGATGGAGTTGATGAAAGTTATTACCAGAGTTAGCTCGGGCCCAGGCTCTGGCGTAGGTTTTAAGAAGGGAAAGCTTCTTATTGAACTGGTACATGTAAGAGCCTTGAAGTTTGTATTTCCAGACCTTCTGCACAAGATTTCTAAAGGACGAGTTTGAGGACCAAGATTTCTATAGGTAGAGAAAGGATGGTGGTGCATAATAAGATCTGGGAACACATTAGTAAGGGAGCAATGAATGAGAACTCTATCTAATCTTTCAAGAATATTATTGTTCATATTCAAAGATTTGCGCCAAGTGAACGGGAATCCTGTGAATTTGGTGTCAACAAGATCAAATGATGCTATCAAATTGTATATTCTTTGGAACCGAGAGGAGGAGGGAGGAATGTCACCACCTTATCGGAAGGGGATAGAATATCATTAAAGCCGCCAGTAATAATGACAGGATCACTCGAGTTGACGATAGATGCTGAAATGAGATCCCAGAAAGATCGCTTATCATCATCACGGGAAGGAGCATAGATAAAAAGGAGGATGGTAATATTATTAACCGTACAGTTCATAGCTATGTAATTAGGGTGAGATTGGAGAGACTTGAATATCATTTGATTTTTGTCACATATAAATGACTTTTGCATTGCATGCATAATACATTGGCTAGTATTACTGCGTTAGGACTTTAAAATGACCAATCTAGAAAAATCACGTAATTGATTTGTACTACAACTACTTTGTATAATTGTATTTGGAGCTTGATGGGTTGGAGAAGCGCCTCCAATAAGGAAGACACTGGGCAGACTGCACCTAGTGAGACCCTATGATTTACTAAATTTAACACGTTAATTAGGATTATAACAAATTGAAATGATATATTATAGCAAATGTTACTTTAGCAAACAAGTGTAACACCAACTACATATGCGCTCTCATGCGGTTCGGAAAAATTTCACGTCGGAGAGACACTGATTTTGCCAGTGTCTCCCAACCGAAGCAGAGTCTTACACATAAATTTTTAAAAAAAAACATTTGGTTTGCATGAGGCCAGCGCCAGCGCCTTATACAAAGGCCTTTTTCAAAAAAAAAAATCAAATGTTTTTTTATATATATTATTGTATTACACTTACGCGTGTTCGGATGGCTCGTTGAGCTCGTTTGAAATCGGAATCGATTACAATCAATTTCGTTGGGTCCGTATTGATCCCAGCTTTCACCAGATATGTCTCTCGCTCGATTCTGATTTCGAACGACCTCATACGAGCCACCTGAACACGCATAAGTCTTGTACGTACCTTCTACTCTAAATGGAGATCTACAAATTCGTTCCTCCATATCAGACGATGAGAGACATATCTGGTGAAAGTTGGGATCAATACGGACCCAACGAAACTAGTCGTGATCGATTCCGATTCCGAACGAGCCCATACGAGCCATCCGAACACGCGTAAGTCTCGTGCACACCTTCTTTCACCAGTTCGGAATCGGAATCGAAATCGATCACGACCAGTTTCGTTGGGTCAGTATTGATCCCAGATTTCACCAGATTTGTCTCTCATTGTCTGATATGGAGGAACGAATTTGTAAACCTCCATTTATAGTAGAAGGTACGCACGAGACTTACGCGTGTTTGGGTGGCTCATATGGTTTCGTTCGAAATCATAATCGAGCGAGAGACATATCTGGTGAAAGTTGGGATCAATACGGACCCTACGAAAATGTGTCGTGATTGATTTCGATTTCGAACGAGCCCATACGAGCCATACGAACACGCGTACGTCTAATACAATAATATATATAAAAGAAACATTTGATTTTTTTTTTTGAAAAAGGCCTTTGTATAAGGCGCTGGCAAAACCAGTGCCTTATGCAAACCATTTTTTTTGAAATTTTTTTTATGTGTAAGAGACGTTGGAAGGAATTAAAAAAACCACACTTAACTTGCTATTTGGATTGCTAAATTTAGCAATCAAAATGGAAAAATAATGCATATCTAAAAGAATATTCTTATTATTTGTCATATTAGTTGTTGGTGTTTGATTTTTGCTATAAATTTTCTATCTCCATTTATAGCAAACCATTGGAGATGAGCTAAAAATCCGAAATTGAAAAACGTATCGAAAGACCGATTAAATTCTCGATTAACCGTAATCGGAAAAAATCGATTTACGATTAACCAATTGAATCATTTTATGTTTTTTTCCAACAATTGTAATATATTTTTATTTTTGCAACCAATCAATATTTTTTTATATGGCATATCTTAAAAAGATAATTAGGGGTTGGACCAGAAGAACATAAAATAAGTTGCTTTAAAAGCAAAATTTTTGTGAGTTGAGTTTGAGAGACTCAATTTTTTAAGAGAATGAAAAAATTGTAGTAAATCGTGACCAATCAAATGTTGACGGCTGAAATTAAAGGATTTTATGTGACATCTGAAAAAGTTTTTACATTACTAATTATATAGGAATTTGTTAAATTCTCTTACAAACAATTCTTAATCTTAATTCTTAACCTTTATTATACATAATCTTAATTCTTAACCTTTATTATTCATAATGTTGTCCAAAGTATTATTATACATAATGTTGTCCGAAGTCTTGTCTCGGGCGGAAGAAATAGGAAATTCAGTTTCTTTGTCTCTCGATGAGGTACTCCAAGGTCGTGCTTTTGATCTGTTGGATTCTGAAAGGTCTATCGAAGGCAACTAGGGTTGATTATTCTAGGTTTATTTGTGGCTTCCCTAGTTTTCCAAGTCTAAGTTTGACCATTTTGTCTTCAACTCGTATAAAATCCATGTCGGAATTCATCTTAATTAATCATTTTGTCGCTCATATAAAATCCATGTCAGAATTCATCTTAATTGATTAAGATCAGAATTCAAGAAAAAACCAAAGAATTCATGAACAAACCAAAGAGACTAATGCCATTTTTTTATGTCATATCTTGCGTGTAGTCAACTTGTTGTAATATTCAAATTACCAATCCAGTGACAACAATTAGAAAGACCAAATCTCAAAACTCTATTCAGATTTCTGCTTTGTCTTCAATTCATGAAGAATGAAACAACGACTAAGCTGGTCGGCAGTGGGTGAATTAATCTTCAACAACAACAATATGGTTGAAAATGCCTTCTATCAAATTGTAATGATCGATATAGTGCAAATTTGCTTCAATCTTTACGCTCCATTGGAAGAAGATATTCAAAATGAAAAGAATCCATAAACCTCCGAAAAATAGAATACAAAAAGACAACTACTTTGTATCAGTTCAAGATGTGACTTGTGAGGGTTATGAAAAAACTCTCAATATCTAGACCGCTCTCATATCCATTAGAGGCAATAGAGCCTAAATTGTTCATTTATATAATACATAGTACTTTCCTAATCCACAAACCCTAGAATAAGCCCAATAAGATTCATCAGCCCATACATGAGAATCAAGGTCCAATTCCGGATCTAAACACTTTTTTTTCGGTGAACGAGAGGCGGCACTCTCGGGGAATTATATAAAAATGGCTAAAGAGAAATAAAACGGGGTGTAGCCTCACCCCTTACATCGTTCATGATAAGCATCTCAATACAATCCTGAGGATCCCCCAAAATAAAACGACCAAGCGGAAAATTATAAGCAAAAGAGGCAAGGCTATCCGCCACGCGGTTAGCCTCCCTAAAAACATGACGAGGTTGGACAAGCCAATCTCTACGAATAGAGCTCTGGCAGCTACCTACCAGGCTAGCGAGCGGATGGTGGGGGTGGAGGCGACGCTTGAGGAAACTGATAGCCAAAGAAGAGTCAGACTCAATGATCACTTTTCTGAAACCCAGATTCGTATATTCGTAGGATAAGACATTTCTCACCAAATCCCATTCTTTTTAAAAAAAACCCAATTTACAAAGCCCGTAAAACAACAATAATAATTGATCCAGTATGTTATCATCGAAGTAGGATTTGAGCAGTTGAGATCCTCTAATCCTCTTTCCTGCTTCACTTGATACTCCATTTGGTAATAAGGAGTTTAAATAATTTTAAAAAAATTATATTAACAATGCAAATGATCAATATTATGTATTGTAGAATTTTAAGAATTAAATATATTTTATTTATATTTTTAAACACTAAAATATAATACTTTGATGATTTTAATTCATAATATAATTTAATGATATTAAAATTTTAAGAATATATCATATTTATCATTTTCAATGTCTTCTTTTTCGTTCATAGAGACACTCATATTTTAATTAAGACAAAAATAGCTCTATTAGTTCACAATGGGAACCACTAAAGAATTCATGTCAATTTTAATTGGAAACACCTAATATGAGTATATGGAAAATAAGTTATCGATATTTTTTCAATATAAAGGTTAGTACTAATTCCTAAAGGGGGAGCGAGATTATCAAATTTATTCCTAGTTTCCAATGAACGGTAGAAAAGCTAATATTAGTCATCAATGAAAAGCATAATCTCAAAAATGACTTTCCGTTCTGGATAAGAATTAGTACATGTGAGTTGGGTCAGAAAATAATAATCATGATATATAATAAAGTTACTTTTGTCCTTTCATATAATTATGATGTGTCTATAAGGGGAAACTACATCTATCAACACCCTTAATTATATTATTTATTATAAAGTGGAGTACGAAGTGAAGGATATGGTAAAGTATAAGATTTTGACTGAGATTTGATGGGTAATATATGGACAATTCTTACCCCGACAGCTCCCAAGACCTAACTCTAAAACATAAAATAAAGTATTGTGTCAAAGACACTAGAGACGGCAAAAAAAGATTGAGTTGGAAGATCATGAAATACTCACGTAGTCTTTTACTACTTGAGCTTAGACATTCACATTTCGATCTTTATAGTTTTACCACTTTGATTTTATCCTTTTACTTGTTGGTCGTCCTGAGTCATGTCTTCTGTCAGGTCCGTCACATTCTTCTTTATTACGAAGCACGTAACATTAACAAATATACAAGTCATGTTATACACTGATTTCATATGTGAGATAAATTCAAGTGACAATTCTGAAAAAGCTAATACATAAGTTTATGGTGATTATGGTTAGGTTAATGGAAAATTCACCCCAATCACATTCTTTTGTCTTTCCTTTGATTTTGTTATTGGAGACACAAATTCATTACACGAGAGGGGAATTCGAACACACGACACAATTTTCTCTGATTCAATACGTGAGTGTTTATAGCTCCTAGTCCATAATACATTAACTTGGATCAACTCATTTATGTGACAACTTAATAGGTTGCAATCTAAATTATTCCAAGTTTCTTTTTTTTTTTGATAGAGGCAAGAAACGGAGTTTCACCTGATACCAAGTGACAACTTCTGACCATCCTGACGGATGGTCTTGAAAAAGTCCTTGTGTCTGATCATTAAGTTTGATCGTAGGAATATCGGTCTCATTAATCTGATATATTCATCAGATAATAATAGATCTTGATTGCACTTAAGGATCGTCTTGATGAAATGGGTGCTAATATCTTGTTTAGCTAAAAGATCAGCAGCCCGATTTGCTTCTCTAAAGCAATGGAAAAGTTTTAAATTATCAAAGGATTTCATAACATTTTGAATATCAATGATTATATTTCTAATCTTCCAGGGGATTTTTCAAATATTCTTAATCAAATTAATGATTGTCAAATTGTCGCCTTCAATTATAATATTTGTACAATTTAGCTTTATTGCAAATTTTACGGCGTGAAGCGCTGCTAAAGCTTCAGCCATCAGTGGGGAAGAACAACATACCTTTTTGTTAAAAATATTATGATATTCCTTTTGCTATCTATTGCTACACAAGCTATATACGAATTACTAAATGAGTGGAAAGCGTCGTCAAAATTAATTTTAATCCCGTTTTTAGGAGGTTTAATCCACGTTTGGTTTATGCATTTCTGTCTATTTCTGCAATTTTTTTCTTTGGTCCTTTGATATTTGTATTAGTGGATTCCCAAAATTTAAATTTGTTCCCAAGCAATTCTGGCAGGATCTTGAAGTTGTTGCCGATGTCTCCTAAAGATAACCAAGTTTCTGTGAATCTATAAAGAATACCATAAAAAAATTAAATATTTCATCTTGTTTTTGTGTGAATGTAATAAACTATTCCAAGTCTAAAGTTGCTAAACCTACTTGTGTAAAGAACTTTAATTTCTAAGCAAATGTTCTACCATCAAACATATAACTACTTGTATAATACATTGGCTAGTATTACTGTATTAGGACCAACAACACTTGCTATAATTTGTCATTTTCAAGTATAACACCAATTTTGTCCTCTTTTAATTTTCAATTTATTAAATAAATATCATTTACTTAGTGGATCACACACACTTACCTTGCTACTTGGATTGCTAAATTTAGTAATCAAGATGGAGAAATAAAGCATCTCTAAGAGAATATTCTTATTATTTGTCATTTTAACTTATTGTTGGTGTTTGATTTTTGCTATAAATTTGATATCTCCATTTATAGGAAACCATTGAAGATGCTCTTAGAGATAGGCTAAAAACCCGAAATTGAAAAACCATATCGAAAGACCGATTAAATTCTCAATTAACCGTAACCAAAAAAATCGACTTACGATTAACCGATTGAATCATTTTATGTTTTTTTCTAACAATTGTTTGTAATATATTTTTATTTCTGCAAGCAATCAATATTTTTTTATATGCCATGTGTTAAAAAGATAATTAGGGATTGGACCGGAAGAACATAAAATAAGTTGCTTTAAAAGCAATATTTTGGTGTGTTGAGAGACTCAATTTTTTAAGAAATGAAAAATTGTAATAAATCGTGACCAATCAAATGCCGACGGCTGAAATTACAGGATTTTATACAGGAATTTGTTAAATTCTCTTACAAAAATGTTTAATCTTAATTCTTAACCTTTCTTTGGAGATTATACATAATGTTCTGATTATAGATAATGTTCTTTACTGCAGGTTAACGACGTTAATTTTAACATTTCTTTGGAGTTTATACATAACAAACAAGGAGTTCTTCTAATTGTCTGTAATATTCAAATCACCTCTGCAGTTCAATCCAGTGACAACAACAAAATCAGAAATACCAAATCTCAAAACTCTATTACCCACAGAACACCACATTTCAAATTTGTGCTTTGTCTTCAATTCATGAACAATTAAATAATGACCAAGTTGTCGGCAATAGGTGAATGAATCTTCAGCAACAACAATAGGGCCGAAAATGCCTTCTATCAAATTGTAATAGTCGATATGGGGGAAATTTGGTTCAAGCAATTTGAAAATATCTTGGCTGGTGTAATGATTACATTTCCCAGTTTTACGCTCCTCCGTTGAAAGAAAAAATAAAGAAAAAATATTCGAAGTGAAAAGAATCCATAAACCTACGAAAAAGAAAATCTAAAAAGAAAACATGTCTAGAAAGACAACTACTTTGTATCAGTTCAAATAATCTTTCTAACTCGGCTAATCTTTCTAACTATCATGTGCCGCAACTACCCATCGTTCAGGCCGGTAGCGAGGGGTCGAATTTGGAGCGGAAGTACTCAAGGCCGCCAGAGAAGTGGACGATGATGTCGTTCAGGCCGTGTCCAATTCGAATTAGGGCAAAGTCGATCCAGATTCATTAGATCTCAAAATTAGGGCAAAGTCGATCCAGATTGACAAGTTTAGGGCAAAGTCAATCCAGATTCATTCGATCTCAAAATTTCTGCGCCATTCCTCGTTCGATTTTAACTTTCTGAGTCGGCCTTGTTAAAATTCTGACCACCTTTCCCCGCCTTAGATAAAAATTATACTATATGTCTAACTTTTATTAACAATATTTTTTAAATTTATAATTGATTTTGTTTAATAAATTACAAATCTAATAACTTACTCCTAAAAACACTCTTAGAGCTTGAAAAAGCTTAACTTTAATATATAAGATAGATAATTAAGGAGTTTAAATAATTTAAGAAACTTTATATTAACAATGCAAATGATAAATATTATGTATTGTCGAATTTTAAGAATTAAATATATTTTATTAATATTTTTAAACACTAAAATATGATAATTTAATGATTTTAATTCATAAAAAAATATAATATAATTTAATGATATTAAACTTTTAAGAATATATCATATTTATCATTTTCAACTTCTTTTTTTCATTCATAGATACACTCATATTTTAATTAAGACAAAAATAGCTCTACTAATTCCCAATGAGAACCAGTAAAGAATCCATGTCAGTTTCAATTGGAAACACCTGATATGAATATATGAAAACCAATAATTTTTTTTCAATATAAAGGTTACTACTAATTCATAAAGGGAAGCAAGATTATCAAATTTACTCCTAGTTTCCGATGTGCGGTGGAAAAGCTAGTATTAGTCCTAAATGGAAAGTAGAATCTACAAAAATGACTTCCCATTCTCGATAAGACCTAGTACATGTGAGTTGAATTTGAAAATAATAACCATGATACTTATATAATAAAGTTATTTTTGTCATTTCATATAATTATGATGTATCTATAAGGGGAAAAGGTACATCTATCAACACCCTTAATTATATTATTTATTATAAAGTGAAGTACAAAGTGAAGGATATGGTGAAGTAGAAGATTTTGACTGGGATTTGATGGGTAATATATAGACAATTCTTACCCCGACAACTCGTCGAGCGGATGTAAACCGATAAAATCCAAGACCTAACTCTAAAAAATAAATTAAAATATTGTGTCAAAGACACTAGAGAGGGCAAGGAAAGATTGAGTTGGAAGATCTTGAAATACTCTTAGTTAGCTTACTACAAAGACATTTTATATGTCAATCTCTATAATTTTACCTCTTTGATTTTATCTCTCAAGTTGTTCCTGTCACGAGTCATGTCTTCTATCAAGTGCGTCACATCCTTTTTTATTACGAAGCACGTAAGATTAACAAATATACAAGTCATGTTGATACACTGATTGTTAGGCAAAAATTGTTAAAAGAAAACAACCATGCACAAACACATCTTATTTTATTTTATTTGAGTTCGACCCTTATCTGTATATCCTTACAATTCTAATAACATAGATACGTTGAACACTTATAGGTTTGTTTTATGATTTCGGCTGCACCCGGATTATGACGGGTTGCCTACGTACCCTCTTAAGAAGGATCAAGCCTTACGTAGTTCAGAGTGATTTGTTTATCGTACATCAGAGGAGCGAGTCTAAGCCCACCCTCTAGGAAGGGTTTCCTAGACACGATCCAACTATCATTTTTACGTCGTGAAAGAGATTAAACCCACCTTCTAGGAAGAGTTGTCTAACTTTTCACTATATATGTTAAAACATTTTGATGAATTTTATGTGGGTTTTTGTTTGCGATTGAACTCGATGAGCGATAGCTTTCTATCGAATTTCCTACGTATCCGTTTAATACGGAATCAAGTCTACGTAGTTCTAGAAAAAGAACCGTTTTTGTTTTTGTTCTTAAATTTGGGTATGTGATTGAATTCGTTACTCTTTTATATTTTTGTAACGAACGTCCTACGTATCCACTTATATATAATGGAATCAAATCTCCGTAGTTCATAGAAATATACATCATACGTCCTTTATTTAAATAACTTATACAACCATCATAAATATATAAGTTATCGGTCCAAATTATTTAGCTGAACCAAATTGATTTCTAACTTGACCATATATATATATATCATATTAGACCACTTTCAACGTTTCTTTTCAAAAGGGCCTAAATTTAATCATAGTCTAAATCAATTTTTGGGAAGTTCGATTATTCTTGACCATGAGATTTTCATTAACCATTGATATATATATATAACATCAAAGGATGAATCATTTTTTACTCAAAATTCGAGGTTGGTTATAGACCCGTTTTGATGTGTGAAGCGAATCCGTTACAATTTGAGAAACGAACCCGTTTCGGTATGAGAAACGAACCCGTTTCAACTTTTGAGGAAAACATCATGAATCTACATAGAAACACCTCTGTTTCGCTTTAGCAAAACATCATGAATCCACATAGAGACACCTCTGTTTTGATTTAAGAAACGAACACGTTTCAGTTTTAACGAAACATCATGAATCCACATTAGAAAGATCTTTGTTTCGCGTTAGCAAAACATCATAAATCTAATGAGAAACATCTCTGTTTCGATTTGAGAAACGAACACGTTTCAATTTGGTAAAACATCATGAATCCACATTAGAAAGATCTCTGCTTCGCGTTAGCAAAACATCATAAATCTAATGAGAAACATCTCTGTTTCGATTTGAGAAACGAACACGTTTCAATTTGGTAAAACATCATGAATCATCATGAGAAACATATCTGTTTCGGTATGAGGAATGATCCCAACAAAACATCATGAATCTACATAGAAACACCTCTGTTTCGCTTTAGCAAAACATCATGAATCTACATAGGAAACATATCCGTTTCGATTTTGAGATGATCCCAACGAAACTTCTTGAATCGTCATGAGAAACAAATCCGTTTCGGTTTTGTATATAGCTTTGGATCCATTGGAATCCTTTCTTCGGGTCTTCATTTTATGGCGAAACTTAGAGTTCCGAACCAATCTCCGATGAACATCTTCATGCTCGATCTAAGACAAGAGCACTCTATAATTAGCATATGAGAGAAATATAAACCATGAAGAATTTATACCACGTATATGAGGCTCTCTTCTTTCTTTTTTCTCTCTGCAGCTTGTCCCTTTTTTTTAGATTTTTTGAACACCTTGCCCTTAATTCACCGAAGAACCCCTCTCCAAACCTCTACTGCAACGTTAACATATATATACTAGATGAGTATTCAACTTTGGAGTCTATGTTTCCCTTTTCTTGAATGTGAAGGACGACAATTTGATTTGATCCACCGTTACAATTTGACACATAATTACTCAATTCAACATTAGGATAGTGTAACCGATTTGAACCATTACTCTGCCAAATTAATGGGTGAATTGAAAGGGTAATTATCTCCAAGTCATTTTCCTTTTTCTTTAACATTTAGAGATGTATATAGACATGAATCGGCAAAAACTTGTGTTCTACCCCCACTAACTATATATATACGTAGTATGTATTGGTATATATATAGTTCCCCTTTAAATCACATCATTTACCCCATTAATCATCTACAAGTTATATATTTTGATCCAATTCCTTTTCAAACGTATGAAGCAAGGATCATAAACCGGCAAAATGTTCAAAGAGCATTAAGTATATTGAATGGTGAATTATGGTAATTGTATGGTAATTGATTGAGAATATATATATTTTTTAGTAGACATGTCACACATATTAGGTGAATAGTGTTGGACTCGGGATAAAACAAGTCCATAGCTCATTATGCTTCTCCTAGGTTACAAATTGGATGATATATAAAAAGGGTAAATTACTAAAGAAAGATAAAAAGGGGTAAATTAATAAAGAAAGATAAAAAGGGGTAAATTACTAAAGAAAAAGAAGAAGGAAGAAAAGAAACAAGATAAAAACGAGAGGGGACAAGAAGAAGAAGGAGGAGGGGGGGCTCAGAGGAGAAAAAGGAAGAAGCAAGAGGCAGAGAAATGGAGAATGGAAGTACCGCAAGATGAGCTTGTTTGGTCGATGGGTATAGGCTTAATCGGGGTTTTGCTACTATCAATTCTGCTGTTTATGTACAAGAAGAAGAAAAAGAAGAATAAGAACAACATCCAGAACATAAACAGGGTCATTGGGCAGAGGAGGAAGCTCCGGAGGCAGGGTATAAGCGGCCCTCCCGCGTCGTTGCTACATGGAAATGAGTTGCAGCTGAAGAAGATCGTTGCACCTCCGATACCGGTCCGCAACGACGCCGTCCTCTCGCACGACTTCGTCCCCCACCGTCTTCCCTTTTTTCCATCAATGGGCTAAGGAGTATGACTCAGGACCATCGCCCGCACCAAGCGGTCATTTCCGACTCGCGACCCCAGCCGCAGCTCGCGTCTCCGCTCGGCACGGCTCGCGTCACCGCTCGGCACGGCTCGCGTCGTCGCTCGGCATTGCTCGCGTAGCTCACCTCGGCCCCGACTCTAGCCGTAGCTCGCCTCGGCAGGGCTCGCGTCTTCAAGCGCCCCGACTCTAGCCGTAGCTCGCCTCGGCAGGGCTCGCGTCTTCAAGTGCCTCGGCTCTAGCCGTAGCCCACCTCGGCCATGCTCGCGTCTCGCGTCCTCACCATGGTCTTCAAGCGCCTCGGCTTTGTTCGCGGGACTCCTCGCCTCGGCCATGCACGCGTCCTCATCATGCATGAATGCTGTTTAAGAGAGACTCCAAGCATAAACAAGTAATTGAATATCATTTGACAATTATATCATTTATATAATTACTGACTTGAGCGTCGGAGAGCCTTTCCCGGGGAGCACCAGCTCCGGGTTTGGCTTTTGCAGGAACATGGACGTTATTACTTTACAACGAGAGAGAGAGAATAGAGGGACCACCAGAAGAAGAAACGACAAAGACTCGGAAATCCGGAGTGTTGCCGGTTTCCTTTCCGTTGGAACGAGGTTCCAACAAATCCGAGTTCCAACAGTCTATGCCCTAAGAATATATGTCACAAGACTCTCAATATATAAATCTTGTTTTTATTTTAAGCATCCGTTTTTATGACTTATTAGAAAATCATAAATACCATGAAATTTTACCTCTCAACACTGATTTCATGTGAGATACGTCCAAGTGACCATTTTGAAAAAGCTAATACATAAATTTATGGTGACTTTGGAAATGTTAATTGAAAAATTACCCTCACTCGCATTCTTTTGTCTTTCCTTCGATTTTTTTATTGGAGACACAAAGTCATTACACGAGAGGAAATCGAACACACGACACAATTTTCTTTGATTCAATACGTGAGTGTTTATAGCTCCTAGTTCATAATACATTAACTTAAATCAACTCATATTATGTGACAACTTAATACGGAGTAGGTTGCAATCTAAACTATTTCAAGTCTAAAGTTGCTAAACCTACTTGTGTAAATAACTTTAATTTCTAAGCAAATGTTCTACCATCAAACATATAACCACTTATTTTATATTTATGTAGCTCTCTTATAAATAAGCCCCTCTTATTCGTAAAAATACTTTGATATCAATATCTAGATATTGGGCGTGAGTATTGAGATATCGATATCACGATTACATCAAACACAAATTATCAATATGATATCTTATACTCATATCTGATATACTATCAAAAAGGTTATCAATTTATATATAAAAAAAAATAGCTTACCATACGCGACACGCTGAGCTCTAATTGCAACAACGGCACGCCGGAAGGCTCTGATTCAGTTGATGCAAGCGGGATCCGATTTTCTTCACCGACGAGAGAAGAATCCGATCCCGATCTGCACCAAGCGAATCAGAAACAACCGCGAAAACAGAATTCAACGCAAGCAAGCAAGCAAGCAACGTCGGTACATGTGCAACTCTTAGCTTTCCTCTTTATAGCAATACAAGAGGAAGGAAAACTTGAGGGTTAGTGTGTAAACGTGACGGACGAATCAGCCTTTGACACGTGTGACTGTCACCTTTGAAAACTAACCTCACCGACATGACAGAGAATGCCGTAACGCGGAAGAGTCGGGAAATTATTGTATGTTCCCACGCGGAAGCCGGAAAGGGCCCTGGAATTTGAGATATTTACGATGGAGTGCCACTGTTGTTGCTAGGAACGGTGGTGGGGGATGAGGGTAATATGGGTTTTTGATATTTCGTACCCTATTTTTCTTCTGTTTCTTTTGGAAATCGGTGTTTTTTCCGACTGTAGAGGCACTGAGATTGTGTGTGGGTGGATTGCTACTTTGGTAATGTTCTTGAGGATTACCCAAAATAGGCCTGATTTTGCGCTTCAATCGGACATTCATAAAATTCCAAACAAGAGATGTAAGATCTTGAATGTCAAAGTTTGAGAAAAATAATACTTGTTCAGTATGTGAAGGACGTCAAAGTTGTGAAACATTTTCCACATCTACATGATGAAACTAGATTTTGTTTTGTTGGTTCACTTTTTCCCTTTTGAGTCTTGTTGTTTTAGATTCTCGGCATGTTCAGGTGTTAGATTTCTTTCGCATGATGTGAACGGACGGTCTAGTTGTTTTAGATTTTCGGCATGTTCAGGTGTCGGATTTCTTTTCACATGATGTAAAGGGATTGACTACTCCGATACGATAAGGATTGATTACTCCAACACTATCGTATCGTTATGTTGTAGTCCTACTACATGGAGAGCTTAGGCTCTTCTCTTCAAGACAACATAGAGAGCTTAGGCTCTCTTCTTCAAAACAAAGTGCAAAAATGCATGTTGATGAAGAAAACTTATTACATCCCCAATCTAAACCTCATTAGGAATCTTTTACATATGATGATAGGGGCTATACATCTCATCAAGCTTCTTGACAAGAAAAAACAGCAGCAAAACTACATTAAAAACTCTTGTAATTTAAAAAGAAGGGGAAATCAAACCGAGGGTCCAGCCCATGCAGTTCATCACAGAAGGAAACAGGAAATGTGCCGCTATGGGCAGAGTCGGGTAAGTAAGGGTACCTAGAATGAACCAGTTGAAGCTCAGAAGGGCAATAGCTTCTCTTGCAGCCTTGTTCCTGACAGTGGAGAGTAAATATGCAACGCTTTTTAACGACATGCCAACAACTACAAAGAGAGCCAAAACAAGAGGAATGCCCGGGTCCTTGGCGTCATAGGCAATTGTCCCAACTAAGAGGGATAAGAGGCCGCTTAAGACGCTTTGTGACAGTGCCATGTCTCTCTTTTCTAGAATAACTTCATCTAAATCTGTAGAACCCAACACAGTTTGGTTCGGCCTTGCCACTTTCTCGGTCTCTTTTTGGATCGAGCCTTTTCTTGTTCGTTTCGTAATACTTGATTTTAGAGGTGGGGCTGTGGGGGTTAGCTCGGTAATCTGGGCCTCTTTTGTTTCGTCTTTGGTATCCAAATCCCACTCTGGTTTTCCCTTGATTCCTTTGAGTTCAAGATTTTCTGTTTTCAGATTATAAACCTGCAAGGATGAAACAATATCTTATAATCCAGGATAGATAATGAACCTGCAAAAACTCACAACTTATTTGTACAACAAATATCTCAGTAATTGAATGACAAAAGGAATAACAATTCAGACTATTTAAGTAGGAAGTTATTTATCTTTAAGAAAATGATATAATGCTAAAGAGATAGGAACAACTCACTTGTTTCTTCAAATGTTCAATTTTAAGTATCGCCTTGTCATGCTCCTCTTCTAGCTCAGCTAGCAGTGACTCTAACATGTTGCGTTCTTTAACAGACAAAGCATACTGACCCTCGAGCTTTCTATGATTCCATAACAGATTTTCTATCTCAAACTGCAGTTCTCCAAAATGCTTTGCTGTCTGCACTAGAAGAGACATTGTATGAGAATCCTGTAAGAGATAACACTAAATCGACTGCTGGCACAATCATTAGTGAAGTATCAAGATAGCAAGGTTTATAATATCCAAGACAGCTAACCATTTTTTCTCTTTGAAGTGCACTCAATGCCCGAAGAGGCAATGTTATAATGCCAATTGTCCAGATTAGAATTCTCCAGCAAGCAGAGAGATTCCAGGAAATTACTGCCCATACCAGTTCCTTGATCCATGTATAGATTACCATCTCCGCTCTTGTCACGAATACCACAAATTTCTGAAGCCACAAAGGTTATCCCGAACGAAGTCAACAGCACCAACTATTTGGAAATTGTAGGCGACCAACTTGACAAAACTCCTGTCATTTCTACCAAGAGTCAACATAAGTAAATGTCAGACCTACTCAATACACACACATGAACCTTGGAGAAATCTCAAAAGCTCCATTATCAGCATGACATTACAACTAAATGAACTTTTATAACACAACAGATATGCAAACTCAACCAGACATGATCAGAAATAAGATGTTTAATTCTCATCAATACTTTTAACTGCTCCAAGTACATCATCAACTACCATGGGGATTTAATGCAAATAACAGCCAGCTAAAATTAGGCATGCATTACTCATAGTACAGACTTGCAATGTTCTTCGTTGTTTTCCCTTTACAAACACAGAAAAGAGTTAGTAGAGGAGAAGACTTACTTGGACTGACAAGTGCAGAAGCGAGAGGGTTTGGAAATTGAAGAAAGCGATGAGTAACAGAGTGAAGAGAGAGTAGTATATGGGAATGTGGAGGAGAGGTGGCAGCGTTGATCTCGCATGGCTGACACGTTGCAGGGAAGGAATTAAAGAAAGGGAGGAAGAAGGTGGATAAGGATTTCATCAATGGAGGTTTGGATTGGAATGAGCCGTCGGAGTCGTCACAGCTCGACACGATGCCCAAGCGCCGCATTCGCTTCTTCCTTCGCGCCCTTGTTAAAAACCCGGTTCTTTCACCCCAACCCGAGTACGTCTAGTGCGTACCGATCTCAGCTTCGTTTCCAATTTGGGGCTCCTTTGGGAACGTTCAGAATCTGAACCCTAACGACCGGCCTAAAGTTGATTAGAAGAGAGAAAGATCAAATTGTTTTGGGTTTTGGAAAAGAGAAAATGGATAAAATATATTGAGTAAATATAAAGTGTATTTGGAGAAGATAAATGACAATATATGAGTAAAAAAATTCTTAAATGGAAAATGAAAAGTATTTTTTGGATGCCAAAAAAAAAAGTAATCAGTGTTATATTATGGGAGAGAGAGAGTATGAAGTTAAAGAGAAGGTTAATGTACTTTTTTAGCAACAAGACCGGTGCTAAGGACAAGTTGCAAAAAAACAAGACTCAGTTGGTAAGTTCAACATAGTAAAATGCCCAAATTTGGGGTAAGTAACTTTGAATTGAATTGTATTTTCTGACCCTAAAAATTTCTAGTGTGGTAACTAACCTTTTAGGATGATGACAGTTTGAGTTGATGACAGTTTGGTTTGATGACAGTTTGGTTTGATGACAATTTGGTTTTTTGATGACAACAATTTTCGTTGATGACTGTCATTTTCGTTGATGACAATATTTTTTATTGATGACATGAACGGTCATCCGGACGACATGAACGGTCATCCGGACGACATGAACGGTCATCCGGACGACATGAACTGTCATCCGGACGACATGAACTGTCATCCGACAACAATAATATTTTTTAGTCTTTCTCATCTAATTAACAAATCTTATCATCTTTTCCTTTGACACAAAGGTTTTAAAATAAATAAAATGTCATACTAAAGTGTCATCCACTATGAAATTAAATTAAATCATCATTATTAAGTCAAATTAAAGTGTCATCCACACTATTAATATTGTCTTTGTCTAAAAAATCACATTATTAAGTCAAATGAAATTGTCATCAACACCATTGAAGTGTCATCCACACTACTATTTTTAGAAGTTAAAACTCCTTCTACTCGAACTGTCATCCAAACAAATTGATGAAAAGTGTCATCCAAACAAAAAAATCAATCCACTCAAACTCAAATAAGGTGAACTCAAATCCATACTGACAACATACAAATTGTCATCAAACTAATACAAATTTGTCATCTATGCTTAGAACCTTTCGAAGTTAAACAAAGAACCTCCAAGAATTTTGAACATGAGCAGAAATGCTTTAGAATATTATCTACAACCTGAGAATTGTGTTCCTACATATCAAGTTATGGAGAAAAGAAATGGTGGATTCTACCACATTTACCAACATCCAACATCCAGTTTGAAAGTGACAGCAAGTGTAGAAATCATCTTCGAGAAAACAAATACTCTCTTTGTCATCCGAATCAACTACCAAAATCATCTTCATGCAATCAGTGAGCGTGATGATTTCCAAAACTCTCATAACCTCCTCAGCAGGAACAAAACCGTTTCCATCCATATCATAAATAGAGAAGGCTTCACGCACCATTACCTCGTAAGAATCAATTTTCTTGGTGTTAAGCTCGATAAACTCCCCGAGATCTATGAAGTTGTCGCCATCGGAATCGACCTCGCGGATCATGGCGGTGATCTCCTCATCGGATACGGTCTGGCCGAGGCTTGACATGATTGAACGACGTTCGGAGGAGCAGATCTTTCTGTCCCTTTTTGTGTTGAATTTCTTGAAGACGTGCTCGAGTTCTTCAATCAGTTTCTGGTTGCGGCGAGCGGAGGAGGTACGGGAGACGGAGGGAGCGTCGAGGCCGTTGTTGGAAGAGGAAGATGATTTCTTCTTCCTGGAAACGTTGACTTCGAGTTGAGAGAATTGGAGGAAGATGGAGGCGCTGGAAAGAAAGAATGGGGCTGAGAGAGTTAGGGTTTCAGAAAAGGTTAGTTTCCACATATTAAACAGAGTAAGATTAGAAACGTCTCATATTGTTTAACTAAGGTCAATGGGCCCCGTAATTCGGTAAAATGCTTATATATATCCCAAGAGGATAGAAACAAATTTTGTAGATTGTTGTAGTATTAAACTTCTATACAATCAATTCAAGTTAAACGTGATTTAAATATTTTTAGTTATTTAAAAGTATATTTTAATTTAAAACTAGTCTGGTTTTACATTGCTTGAGCATCATTTTTTTTCCAAATCACGATTTCATTACAGAGCGACTCTGATAAATCGGAACAAAAAGAAAGTCCGAAGAAGGAATAGGGGATAGTTGTAAATTTTTTATACATAACACTTTATCGTAATCTCATAAAACAAGATAAAGGCAATGGAATAAAACCCTATAATGTCTATCTCGTATGAACTTTTCTTAAAATGCTCATTATAGCTTGAAATTAGGTTAGATACTACTACACTTGGACAATTAAAATAGAGATGCTACGAACTGAAGATAACAATATATATTTAAACTAGTGTTAGTGACCCGTGCCATGCACGGGTATTCTAAATTGTTCGTCGTAAAAATTTAAACGTTTTAAGTCAAGTTTGTCTAAAAATTAAGTTTATCTCTCATCAAATAAGCGAAATAAATTTAAATTTTTGTTTGTGAATACTAATTAATACATATTCATGAAATGAATATATAATTTAATTATATATATATAAATATCTCATTATATATCATAATTATATTTAAAATGTATTCTTAATAGGATAGGATAATTTGTATTGTTTTTATATTGAATGAAGTAATTGTTTTATAGGATTTATTTGTTGAGTTAATTATTCAATATATTTTTAATTAAAGTTAAAAATAAAAAATAAAAAATAGCTTAACAACCTAGTCTAAAATCACTCTAGAGGCTCTAAAAGTCTCAGCTTTAATATATAAGATAGATTGCTTACAAGCATCTTAGAGGAACACAAACTTTGCAATATGATTTATTTGCTTATTTTGTAGTACTAAGAAACAATATAAGCTGAAATCAAATTTAAAAAAACGAAGGCATATAGAATAAAGAAAAGAGGAATTAATGAATCATGCACTAGTTTTGGTCTTCCTCGACGAATGGTTGCGAGAAAGCAATTAAGTACCTTTAAGGGTTAATCAAATTAATAAGAACGAATAATTGTGAATGTCTTGTCAAAAGATGTGGATTAGTAGATTCGACAGGTAGTAAAATATTCTCGTTAACCTCCAACGAAGCTACTCCCATGAAACGTAATTCACTTCCATTATTGTGTTTTTATACAATCCTAAATCTTCTGTATGCAAATTTGTTTGTGGTATTTCAAATCATGGGGGCTTATCTGGTACAAGTACAAAACTCAACTCCTTGTTCAAATTTGTAGACTATCAATATGATGTGGGGATAAGTCGTTGATGACGATCGTGACACCAAAAATTCGTTGGGAGCTCGAAACAGATAGAATTGGTGAAATTAGGAAAGAGATGGAAGAAAGATAAGTCGAATGATATATAAGCAATGAAACCAAATCAAGCAACGATAAAACTCGTTAACTTAGGAACAATAACCTTAACGAATAATGATGAAACATCAATGATTACAACCAAACACAATGACTATGGATGACCAATACACCTGGATGATGCTCTATGGAGACTCAATGACACCAATCCTATAGAAAAGATTGATACGCACAAGAACAACTAAACGAGTTCAACAACAATGCATACGAGACACTCTTCTCACAAACTCTCTCTTTTGGAGGAACGAAAAAACAATATTTTCTTCAATTCATAAGAGTCGTCATAATAGTTTGTCTTACCTAAACAATGACTAAGGCAAACCTTAAATAAGATTTAAGGCTGTCAAAATAAAAGAAATAACCTAATTAAAAGAGTTTCCTAAAATAACAAAATGAATTTAGAAAAAAAATCCTGGAACAATCCAAAACAAACAATTTCGGAAAATTAATAGGGACTTAACCACAGACACAGGTAGAAAACCGCGGGCGTGGTTTGACTCCAGAGGCTACGAGATTTCTGGACGATAAACCGCGAGCAGGACAGGTGGAGACCGCGGGTGACCATGGTCACGGGTTGGCAGGCCGTGGGCGCGGTTCTGTAGGCCGCGACTGCGGTTCTTCCTCTGTAGCTAACTTCGACTTGAACATGGATGGTTAATTCCGACTTTAATGATGGTTTATGAGGGTCCTTAACTCTTGCTCTTGCTCTATATTGTAGGAGGCGTCCTTGAGACTTGATTGGAGTATCGACAAGTCAATGCAACATGGACATGTTACACATGAATGAAGCTATATAATAATAATATGTTTTCAACAAGATGAAGCTACTATGCATGCAAATCTCACTCAAAATCTCTATTTTCTCCACTTTTCCTTAATTTACCTCGATAACGACAAACGGAAACTATAATAGGAGACAGAGGGAGTACAAACTAATACAGGTGTACACAACTACATACACATACTCTATAATCACACATGCTTTCACACAATTTCCAGAGAACATATAAAATGGAATTCTTACAAAACAATAAGGAGTAATACAAGTTGAGATGTCTAATCAAAACCCACACACCAAAGTCTTTTCCTTAAAAGCCATATGAGCTTTTCAAAGAAGGGCCATGAAGAAACCTCTTCAGCACGAACTAGTCAATGAACTAACATCCTTTCTCTTTTGGGAAATATTCTCATGTTTTCCTTTTACTCTTTTGATCGATTTTATAAAACCATAAGAGGCCAAAATCCATGTGCAATACATTTATTCCTAGACAATTTATTTATGTTTTTCAAAATTCCTCTTGTCTTGGGCCCTTTTTCCAACATTATGCTAATAAATATCCTCCTAGATTTGGTAGTTTCTAAACCGAAGTAAGCAACTCACACTTCAAAGATCTTCTTTGGAGTCACTTGATCTTTAGAGTTTTTGAGTTGTTGCTACTACAAACTCTTAGTGTGATTATCAAACCAAACATAAATCTGTCTCTATGACATCTCCAGCTTCTGGTTCAGCTCGTAATCAGTTGATATTGTACGTTACATTTGTTCTCATTATCGTCCTCCTGGATCAAGACGTGGTACGTAGGGTGGACGCAACATGCAGAAGCCAAGTTAAAATCTCGGGTACTAAAACACATAACTTTGTGTTGCAGAGGCCTCCTTCCATTAGATTAAAGCTGAGGATGGAGGTGAAACCGCCTCCTAGCTCAATCGGTTTTCGGTTAAATAGGTATAAGAAGATGGAGGTGGAGGCTTACAGACCTACTACTCCGGGTAAGAGCCCCGGTGGTGGTAATCAAATTCCACCAAATTGATCATATGTGTTCTTGGCTTAAATCTTTGTCTCCTTCAACCTTGTTTTAATTTATTTCTCTCTTTGTTTCGGGTGTCCCAACAAGTGAAGTTTGATTGTACTTTGGTCTTGATAACTAGTTTGGTAGCATGATATGTTATGTTACATAAGGATGAATGGATCCCTTTGTACACTTTCTGTAATATCATGGTTCAGTTTTTACATGACATGTTTTGCTGAAATGAGATATGATCCTTTCAGTTTCTTATTAATTCTCTGTCGACGCTAAAAACAAGCAATAATACGTCCATCACAAGATGATACTAAACGCTTAATTCATCCCACATGAGAACATATATTTTCTTGCAAAGATGCAAATATTTGTGAAAGTAATTTTTTTTTTCCACCTTTCTGACTAGGGAGACTAATCGTCTTATTGACGCTTTAGTTGATCATGTTTTTTCTCGATTTTTAGATTTTTCATCTACGTATTGAACCTCCTAACTAGTTTTCCACTTCCCATTTTAAAAGACGATGTAAGGGGTCTGGTGTTTTCCGTTTTATTTCAAAATAGCCGTTTTTCGATTTCAATAAAAAAATTAAAATAAAATATATAGAATACTATGTGTGGGTTACTCATCCGGAATAGAACCAGATAATTAACGATCAGGATCGGTAGCGAACTAACAAAACCGACCCGAAAATAAAACCGGATAAATAATCTACAGATCGGTTGAAAAAGGTGACGTCATAGCGTGAATATTATTGTCATTTCGAACCAATCACATCGCGCTACCTCGGCCAAAAAATGCAAGTGGGGACCACGCTCCACAATACTTGGAAAATTCTTCCTCTCTTCTTCAACCCCCAAACCCTCATTTTTCTTCTCTTCTCTTCCCGAATCCTCAAAATCGCCATGACTAGTTGGTTCGATAAGTTCCGTTTCAGCCTCCAATCACCATGGGCTTCAGCCTCCGATTCGCCATCGCCTCCGATTTCGCAGCTCCCCGACGAAGACATCCCGGAGTCCGGCCAACAATTCTCGCAATTCGGCGCCGGATGCTTCTGGGGGGTCGAATTGGCTTTCCAGAGAGTTCCCGGTGTTACCAAGACGGAGGTAGGCTATTCGCAAGGGCAGCGCCTTAGCCCTACCTATGAAGATGTGTGTTCGGGGACTACGGGTCATGCGGAGATCGTTAGGGTTCAGTATGATCCGACGGAGTGTAAGTATGAATCGCTGCTTGATGTTTTCTGGTCGAGGCATGATCCTACCATGCTTAATCGTCAGGTAACTTTGAGTTTGATTCTGAATTTGATGTGCCTGATGTTTGGATGGTTTGGTTGTTTTGGTTTTTGAGCGTTCATGATCGGTTCCTTGTGCCATCGCGACTGTCTTTACTAATTTGATCCATCTATTATAACAGAGAATGGAATGATAGTATGTGTTGTTGATCACTATGTCAAGAACAGTACATGTGCTGCGAATGTTTAGTTCCTTGTGCCAATGGATGTAGGGGAATTTGTTCCTTTGCTGCAATCTCGTGAAATATAGAAACAAATAACGAAGGAAAATTTGTAGAAAGTTAAATGTCGTTTGTTTCATTTTCCTTGATGTTTTTTTTGGCTTTTGAGGGTTCATGTCCTACTCTGAATGTTTCTTGGTTAGTTTTGACTTTTGAGTGTAAGTGTGTTGTTTGAAGGAGGAAAAGTGAGAATGAAGGATGAAGAAGATGATTCTTGTCTCATTGATTAACAGAGAACTATTACAGAAACTAGTTACAACTTACAAGTAGTTAATTTACCGAAGTAACTTAGTCGAACAAAGCAGAGTTGGCTAGTAATCGCAACTGTCTTACTAACTTCAGCCACCTATTATAATACAGAATGGAATGATAGTGTGTGTTGTTGATCACAATGTCAAGAACTGTAAATGTGCTGTGAATATCTATTATCTAGTCTCTTGAGCCAATGAATGTAGGAGAATTTGATCCTTATGCTGCAATCCCATGAAATATAGCAACAAATAACGAACGGAAAATTTGCCAGAAAGTTAAATACTTAAATGTTGTTCGTTTCATTTTCCTTGATGTTTTTTTTTTTGGTCTTTGAGAGAGTCTTACTCTGAATGTTTCTTGGTTAATTTTGAGTGTAAGTGTGTTGTGTGAAGGAAGTTGAGTATATTGAACTGGGAGGAAAAGTTACAGACAGAGGATGAAGAAGTTGAATCTTGTCTCATTGATTAACAAATTACCACTACAGAAACTAGTTGAAAGAACTGTTTAGCAAAGTAACTTAGTTGAACAAAACAGAATTGGCTAGCAATCGCAAGTTCGCAACTGTCTTACTAACTTGATCCACGTATGCTAACAGAGAAGAACTGATTGTATATGATGTTGATCACAGTGTGTCAGTAAATGTGTTGATCACAATGTAGGGAATTTGATCCTTTGGTGCAATGCCATGAATTATAGCAACAAATGATGAGGGAAATTGTAGAAAGTTAAAGAATCTAAAGATTTAGAGTAGCAGAGTAACATGTAATTCTGATCTTAGAGCAGACTGTCACACTTCTTATTAGTGATGGTTCTATGTTCCTTTTTTCACTAGTAAACCCAAAAGGTTGCTTTGTTCAGTTGTTCTTCTCGGTATTCTATATGTTTCCTTCAAGTAGATGTACATATACTTGATTGGATTACTCCATGCCATTAGATCTTCCATTTAGCAGATTTGATGAACTCTCTTAGAACTAGAACTCTGATCCAAAGTCCAAATATGATGCATAGGAAATTTCCAACTCTGAATGTTTCTTGGTTAGTTTCTTTGTCATCTGCTGTGAACTACAGTTTGATTAGGTTTTGTTATCTTGGTATGTTTCTTGGTTAGTTTCGGGTGTAAGCCTGTTGATTGAAGGAAATTGAGTATGCTGAACTGGGAGGAAAAGTGAGAAACTGAGGATGAAGAAGACGATTCTTGTCTCATTGGTTAACAAAGAACCACGAAAGGAACTACTTACAAGAAGCTGATTTAACCGAGAGGGCCTTGAAAGTTTTTAATTGAGAAACCCTAGGGTTTCTCCTTTTCATTGTTTTCCTAATAAAACGTACACATTGGTCATTTACCCAACTCACCGATGCAATTTAGTCAAACAGAACAGAATTGGCTAGCAATCGCAAATAGAGAATGAACTGATTGTATGTGATGTTGATCACAATCACACGATGCCAAGAACAGTAAGTGTGCTAGGAATATTTTAGGGGAATTTGATCCTTTGTTGCAATCCCGTGAAACATAGCAACAATTAACGACGGAAAATTTGTAGAAAGTTAAATAATCTAAGATTACGAGTAGAAGAGGCTAACATTCACAAGACTGATCTCAACTGTCACACTTGTTATTACTGATGATTCTACCAAAAAGGTTGCTTTGTTCAGTTCTTCTTCTCGGGATTCTATATGTTTGCTTCAAGTTGATTTACATATACTTGATTGGATTACTTTATTCCATTAGTTCTTGCATCTAGCAGATTGATTAGATCTCATAGGAAATGATGCTCTATGCTGTTCGTCTTTGGACATGTGTTGGTCCATATTCCGTTTTTCTAATATATGTTGGATTTGTTACGATACAATCCTTATAGAATTAGAGAATGAAAGTATCTCTATGCTAGATTATTCTGTGTGTTTACTCGATATTGTTGCTTCAGGGAAATGACGTTGGCACACAGTATAGATCAGGAATATACTTTTACACACCCGAGCAGGAAAAAACAGCTTGGGAATCCTTGGAAAAGCAGCAGAAGATTCAGAACAGGAAGATAGTCACGGAGATTCTGCCTGCTAAAAAGTTGTACGTAGCTGAAGAGTATCACCAACAATACCTTGCAAAAGGTGGTCGATTTGGATCCGAACAGTCGACTGAGAAAGGTTGCAATGACCCCATTCGCTGCTATGGCTAGTAAGCTGTTCTCTTATTCTTTCCTCTGCATGTGATTCTTGAAACCACTGTGTATATTGTGTAAATCCTTCATTTTAGCTTGGTCTTTGCAAGTAATAAATCTGATATTGTGTGGTCAACTAGTCATGCTCTTGTAGTCTTGTGTAGTCTACTCTTGTTTATCTGGATTTGGACATGATGGAACTCGTATGGGATGCTGTGTTTGAATTCCTTTTGTCAGTGATAGCTGATCAGTATGCCACATTTTTCACTAGCCCGGCCCACTAGTCCAGAAGTTTAAGTTGCTTTGCAGGAACCCTGAATGCAGTGAAGTTTGATGTTTTGATTCTCATCCCATTCCAACTCTGTTCTATTTTCTCCTTCTTCCTCCTTTTTTCCTCTTGCTGAGCAATCAAGCTCCTACTACACCAACAATTCATTTTCTTCCTCCTATTTAATATGGTAAAAATAGGGGTTAAATTTGGGTTATGAAGGTAACTGTTATTATGAAGTTAGAGCAAACGTAAAAATGCAACATGAAATATTTTATGGAATTCTTTCTCAGAAGTTCGTTGATACTACTAGTGTAGTACTCCCTCTGTCCCTTTATTTCCTTCTTGTTTCACTCGGGCACGTATGCCGATGTGCGTTTTGTTTTATCAATATCTGTAATTATACATTAGTAAAAATTATAAAAATTGAATATTATTAAAGTACTCGATAAGACGAATAAAACAAGACCACACATGACTATGTTTTTATCTATATATTGGTCGAAATTACAAAGATTCTCTTGATGTGTGAATAGTGTCAAAAACAGAATCAAGAACAACATACTGGGACGGAGGGAGTAGTTTAAGTAGGGAGTATTGAGAGTTGGGACCACTCTGGAAGGGAATATCTCGTGACGCAGTGACACACGTAACACGAGAAGGGGGCCACGTGACATGGTCCACTATCTGACACGCATCGTTCATTCATTGGGTAGGATGACGTGTGCGTACGGACGAGCTGCAAATGAAATTGTGCCCTAGCGTGGGCAGTCCACTATGGTGAGTGAGGGTGCACGAAAACTTATGGTGCAACTTCACAAAATCCCAGATAAGAATTTTAGAGTGGGAAAACCGGCAACCGACACAAGTGTTTCCTGTCACTCTTCCCACCTTGAAACTCTCTTACTAAATTATGAGACTAGTCGGATGAATGTATCATCCAACCATCAACAATAAATAAACGTACTTGATATCCTTCAAACCCCAAGCAATCCCATAGAAACTCTCTTAAAACTTTATAATAGATTTTTGTTTTCAAATCAATCAAAACTGCTAGTATGTGCAAATTTAAATTAGTCAAAATCATATTAATAATTTTTCAAAAACTAGAAAAAAGTTTCTAGAAAGAATTTCGATTTTTTTCCTGAAATGGGTTTTTTTTTATAAAAAATTCCCGATATAGGCTCGTTTTGAAACTAATTCCCAACATAGACATTTTTTTGTGGTTCGGAAAAAATACATGTTAAGAGACGCTGGCGTCTCTTACACATAATTGTTTTTAAAAAAAATCTCTCGTATAAGAGACGTTGGCAAAACCAGCGTCTCTTATACTGTTTTCAATATTAAAAATTAAAAAATAAATAAATTTAAGGCATGAGCCGCTGGAAAAACCAGCGGCTCATCACCTTCTTTTTATTTTTATTTTTTCAAAATCTTATGGACGAGACTTACGCGTTCGGGTTGCCCGTTTGGGCTCGTTCGGAATCAAAATTAAGCGAGAGACATATCTAGTGAAAGCTTAGATCGATACGAACCCAAACAAACTGATCTCGCTCGATTCCGATTTCGAACGAGCACATACGAGCCATCCGAAGCCGGGTAAGTGTAGTATATATATATATATTAATTAAGGATTTGAAAAAATAAAAATAAAAAGAAGGTGATGAGCATGCCTTAAATTTTTATTTTTTTTATTTTTTAATATTGAAAACAGTATAAGAGACCAGCGTCTCTTATACGAGGGATTTTTTTTTAAAACAATTATGTGTAAGAGACGCTAGTTTTGCCAGCGTCTCTTATACATAATTGTTTAAAAAATATATATTATGATTCGGTTGGGAGACGCGTCTCTCCAACATGTATTTTTTCCGAACCCCAAAAAAACGCCTATGTTGGGAATAAGTTTCAAAACGAGCCTATATCAGGATTGTTTTTTAAAAAAAAACCCATTTTAGAAAAAAATTCAAGAATTTCTACTAGAGAAACACTAAAAACAATTTAAATTAGTCAAAATCTTACCAAACAATTATTTGAGTTAGGAATATGTTGTGCAACATGAGAAACATGGGATATAAATCAAACAACCAATTAGAATGGACATTCGTGTGAACACTGCACTCACCTGGACCCACTTTTCACATCATCGATCTCTTTTTTGCCTTTACTTTTCTTTTTCTTCCAACAATGCTTTCTATTTTAATCTTAATTGGTCCTTTGGATTTCCATTCAGTTACCAAAAGGAGAAATATATAAATATTTTTATCTATTATTATATTATCAATCTCATTAAGTTGAGTTATTAATGAACTTAAACTATAAAATATAAATCGTAAATTATAAACTATAATCTATAAATTATAAATCATAAAGTATAAACTACAATCTATAAACTAATTATTAATATCTTTATCTATTATTAATATCTATAAATATCTTTATCTATTTTTACTTTTCTTTTTCTTCCAACAATGCTTTCTATTTTAATCTTAATTGGTCCTTTGGATTTCCATTCAGTTACCAAAAGGAGAAAGGGATAAGGTTCGATCTGCTCATCCTTGTAGACTCTCTCTTTTATTCCCCCAAATATATTTCCCTAGGGTTTATCATCCCTTCCTCAGCTAGCTACAAAACAAACCACAAAAAATAGCCAACAAAACTCAAACTCAATCCTTAATACTAGCTAGGGTTTCAAATCTGATACGGATACCCGTATTAGAGCGTATACTGGACCGGATCCACACATTAGAATCAAGATGGTGAGGGGAAAGATGCAGATGAAGAGGATAGAGAAGGATTCGAGCAGACAAGTGACGTTTTCGAAGAGACGAAATGGATTGCTCAAAAAGGCGTTCGAGCTTTCGATTCTTTGTGATGCAGAAGTTGCTCTTATGGTCTTCTCTCCTACTGGAAAACTCTTTGAGTTTTCTAGCTCAGGGTATGTACATTTCAATTTAGTTTAATTAATCATTATTTAATGCTTGGATTAGTGTTAAGAGTATGAATTAAGTGATCTAGGTTATCTAATTTAGTTGGGAAATATTGGTAGATAAACTTGATTGAGAAAAATGTTGACCCTTAAAAAACAGTTAAGTGAGGGTCAAAACAAAGATTGTACATAAATAAAATAGTTTAATTACAAATACATGTATATATTGCATACTGATTATGAAGATATAGAGGCAATACTGAGTAATTTATTATATGGTGGTATCAAATTATTTTCGTACAATTGATAGGTTGGTAACTGACAAATAATAGAGATTTACCCCAACTTGTTGAGAAGTACCATTTTGGAGGGAGACTTAAAAATTTAATACTGTCTCCTTAGTAATACTACAAAGTGATAAGATGTGAACATAGGAGTATACCACATATGTAAGAACTTAGACTTTAGCAAACTGTAAGTTTTTAGTTATCCGACCAATATGTGATTTCACATTTAGGTTCTCTTAAGCGTTTTATTAGAAGTACGGTCTCGATTTTGATTTTTAGTGGAGATGTGTATGGAGATGTTGATATCGAGAGGAGTCTATCACTTTGTGTGCTACTAATACTCCTATCTGAACGTAGAGCAACTCCGAACAATCAAACCACACGAACAACCTAAAAGAAATTTTTATTTACCCGGACACAATGGCTAATTTCTTTTCCTTTGAATTCAAAATAATCATTGTGAGATCTATATATGCATTGGATTGATTTCTATTTTAGGAGTTTTTTAATTTAAATTTGTATGTGTATATGTGTGGATATGTACTATATGAACACATTAGATTGTAAATGTATTTTTTGTATATGTACATGCGCTGATGCACATTCTATGCTTGTTTAATAGATTGATATAACAATCTAGTGTAAGAATATGATACATTATAGCCGAAGAAACTAGAACTGGAATTGTGCATAGCTCAACCAGTTTTAATAAACTCATTTCAACTGTCTGTTAATTGCTATATAAGACTTGATGAATCATTAACAACAAATTAAGTAATTAATTGATTTGTTGCAGGACAAGTATGACCATAGAGAGGTACGAAAACCACATGAAAGAGCCAGAGGAATCAAGGACTAAACAATCTCAAGGAATCAAACTGCAGGTACGTAGTGTTGCTTCATTTTAATTAGGGATTTGGATATATTAATGAATTAAGATAGAGGCTTGTATTTGCCTGCTAAAAATGAGAATGATCACGACATATATGTCGACTGAATACAGTTGAAATATAAGATCATAGTCAGTTAAATGAGTCATTTTGCTTCATTTTAATTATACAATTCTGAAGTCAAAGAATAGTGAATCATATCTCTGATTTCATTGGAAAATTGATCATGCACGGACAACAAGTTTGGGGCATATACAAGACAAGACAAGTGAACGGTGTGTTTATATGAATACATAAATAAAAGCGTATGTATGTACGCGTTATTGGGTTGTGGAGTCTGATTACATTAGACTTTTGATAAGACCTAGTACATTGACATGAGTCACAAAAAATAGGATGAAGGTTTTGTATTGGTGAAGTCTTGTTTATAGCCGCTTGATTATTAAATGTGCCACGTTGTTGAACATTTTATAACAAATTCATTTTGGTTATCTTCAAGTAGAGCTTGAAGAATGAAACTGCTGATCTAGAGAACAAGATCAACACTCTAGAAACCTCTAAAAGGTAATTAAATTGCATGCTCTCACACTTATCTTAATCATTTGGCTCTTTAATTTTAATTGTAATAATTTGTATAGAATTAAGCTATATATTAATTAAACAATTCATATGTATATAGGAAACTGATGGGCGAGGGTTTGGAATCTTGTTCATTAGAGGAGCTGCAACAACTAGAAAACCAGCTTCAGAAAGGCTTAACCAACATCAAAACCAAAAAGGTACATACTATATTTACATATGCTCGCTAATATATATCTTTAACCCTAAAAAATTAGGCGCCAACTCATAACGTCTGTGTCCATCGTCTTAGTGATTTGTTTCCAAAAACTAGTATGAAAATTCTTTTGTTAATCTGATGTTGATTTATATATGCATTGATCACCAGCACAACGCGTTTGTAGATCGTATTGAGAAGCTAAAAGAACAGGTAATGATCAAGTCGATCCATAACATCATCACTTAGTTTAATTAGTCCTTAAACTTTTTATTTATATATAAATGTAGGAGAGAGTTGTTTCAAAGGAAAATGCACAACTGAAGAAAAAGGTAACACCCATCTCAACATTAGCTATAATGCATATACATTTTGTGTGTCATACATAATTGGACTAGCTAGAGCTATACTGAAATTAATTTTTCAGTACATGGAAATGATGTCAACAATGCAATCACAACCATCCAAAGCACAAACTGGATTGCTTCTCAAGAACATGATGCAGGAAGACGTTGTCGATGATATTGAGACGGAGTTGTTTATAGGGCTACCGGAACCACGAAAATCGACCACCAAGGCAAATATTGATGTTCATATGTTCAATTAAGTTTCTTATCTCTTTATATAATATATTTATGTAGTTTTGGTATCTCAATGTGGTGATTTCTTCCTGGTTTAATTCGCTTTGTGATCGAGCGACAATGGGCAATTCCTAAGCTTATTTGCTTGATTGTCTTGTGGAATCGAATGGATCAGATGGTTTCCATGCATGTCCCGTTTTAACTAAGTGAAATATTAGGTTGAGTTTGATTTGTATGTCTATGTTAATTAAGGTGTGTACGGTACAGATTTGTAAGGTGTTCGATCAATTGACGTTACCAAGATTTAAGAAATTTGATCAGCTAAATATCATTAACTTGTTTATAAACATAAACAAATATATATGTAAACATACATTTTTTTTTGTTTTTTAGGATGTTAGCTAGGGTTGCTTCTTTAGACCTGCAAACTTAAAATTAGTTCTAAAATTTTAGTACAATCTCATATGCTAAACTATAAATCTAAAGGAACTTAAATCCTCATTAATAACTTTGACCTACCGTCGAGTTTTTCTAGTCTAGTTGACATACCTCATAACGTTAACCTAATTGGTGTGACATAGTCTCGAGAAGGCAAAAAATGAAGCCCTTTGATGCACCAAGCTCACCAAGCCACATTTTCAAAATAGAATATACTAATGTATTATACTCTCTTCGTTCCTTTATAATTGTCATTATAGTATTTTTAAGACAAATTAAGAATTTAAATTTTTTCTCTAAATTACTCTTACTTAATATTCTTGATTAGTAATGTCTAAAATGATAATTATTTAAGATGTTAAATCTAGTAATAAATATAGGATCAAGATTTGACAAACAACCTAGAATGACAATTAAAAGAGAATAGAGATTAGATAAGTTCTAAAATAGGAACAAAACAATATAGAAAACATCCTTAAAATAGCAAGTCCTACGGTGGAAATTAAGACAACAAAGGCAAATAGAAGTAACAAAACAAGATGGGCATAGGGCCTTGGTTGAGAACGAGACAATGAGATTTTCATGTGAAGAGTCAAAAGAATCAAAGTGGCCAACATAGGCCAGGTTAGGCCAATAACGAGACATGGAGTCCGAATATCTAAATGATCTTAGTCAAATTGGAGAGGCTTCAGATGAATCACCATTCAAATCCAAATAGTATGAATAAAAAACCTGAATCACCATCCAAATCCTAGGGGTTGCCATACCCTAACGTATTATTTAATGCAACATATACTTACTTTCTTAGGGAAAAGATCCCATGAGGATCATATCTAATATGAGGAGTGAAGACAAATCTACACCCTTCATTACTTATCTGCTCTTTTAATCACATTCGTTCTTATCTCCTCCTCTTTCTTTCCCTCTTCCAAAATTCTTTCTTCTCCGCTTCTGCATATTTGCTCGACTTTGTTGGAGCAGCTCCATCGATTCGATCTGAATCTGGCTACATTCTGCATCAATTAACTCACCTTTGTGGATCTCGTCTTCGTCCTCGTTGATTTTGTTCCCTCATCTTCTCGATTTCGTCATTAATTGGTCTTGATTTCGTCAACCCATTCAACATATATTTACAAAGTTGTTGATGTACAAAGTTCCTGAATTTGTCATTCATCTACTTCATGGATATCTCTTGTCTTTCTAATACACACATAAAATTAAGATATGCAACTGATTTGGAGCTATTTTGATATAGTATCGTTCTTATACAATGAGTCAAGTGACATGAAATCTACTTTGAGATTGTTTATGTTTCTGAATTGCATGACTATGATAACATGGAATTCACTGGTAGAAAGTTATTACGAAGAAACAGGGAAAACCAATGGAAGCACACCAGGTGTTTGATAAAATTCCTCAACCAAATGATTTCTCTTACAATACATACATTAGAATCAAGATGGTGAGGGGAAAGATGCAGATGAAGAGGATAGAGAAGGATTCGAGCAGACAAGTGACGTTTTCGAAGAGACGAAATGGATTGCTCAAAAAGGCGTTCGAGCTTTCGATTCTTTGTGATGCAGAAGTTGCTCTTATGGTCTTCTCTCCTACTGGAAAACTCTTTGAGTTTTCTAGCTCAGGGTATGTACATTTCAATTTAGTTTAATTAATCATTATTTAATGCTTGGATTAGTGTTAAGAGTATGAATTAAGTGATCTAGGTTATCTAATTTAGTTGGGAAATATTGGTAGATAAACTTGATTGAGAAAAATGTTGACCCTTAAAAAACAGTTAAGTGAGGGTCAAAACAAAGATTGTACATAAATAAAATAGTTTAATTACAAATACATGTATATATTGCATACTGATTATGAAGATATAGAGGCAAGGCAACTATAAGTACTGAGTAATTTATTATAGAGTGGTATCAAATGATTTTCGTACAATTGATGGGTTGGTAACTGACAAACAATAGAGATTTACCACAACTTAAGTACCATTTTGGAGGGAGACTTAAAAATTTAATACTGTCTCCTTCTTAGTAATACTACAAAGTGATAAGATGTGAACATAGGAGTATACCACATATGTAAGAACTTAGACTTTAGCAAACTGTAAGTTTTTAGTTATCCCACCAATATGTGATTTCACATTTAGGTTCTCTTAAGCGTTTTATTAGAAGTACGGTCTCGATTTTGATTTTTAGTGGAGATGTGTATGGAGATGTTGATATCGAGAGGAGTCTATCACTTTGTGTGCTACTAATACTCCTATCTGAACGTAGAGCAACTCCGAACAATCAAACCACACGAACAACCTAAAAGAAAATTTTATTTACCCGGACACAATGGCTAATTTCTTTTCCTTTGAATTCAAAATAATCATTGTGAGATCTATATATGCATTGGATTGATTTCTATTTTAGGAGTTTTTTAATTTAAATTTGTATGTGTATATGTGTGGATATGTACTATATGAACACATTAGATTGTAAATGTATTTTCTGTATATTTACATGCGCTGATGCACATTCTATGCTTGTTTAATAGATTGATATAACAATCTAGTGTAAGAATATGATACATTATAGCCGAAGAAGCTAGTACTGGAATTGTGCATAGCTCAACCAGTTTTAATAAACGCATTTCAACTGTCTGTTAATTGCTATATAAGACTTGATGAATCATTAACAACAAATTAAGTAATTAATTGATTTGTTGCAGGACAAGTATGACCATAGAGAGGTACGAAAACCACATGAAAGAGCCAGAGGAATCAAGGACTAAACAGTCTCAAGGAATCAAACTGCAGGTACGTAGTGTTGCTTCATTTTAATTAGGGATTTGGATATATTAATGAATTAAGATAGAGGCTTGTATTTGCCTGCTAAAAATGAGAATGATCACGACATATATGTCGACTGAATACAGTTGAAATATAAGATCATAGTCAGTTAAATGAGTCATTTTGCTTCATTTTAATTATACAATTCGAAAGTCAAAGAATAGGGAATCATATCTCTGATTTCATTGGAAAATTGATCATGCACGGACAACAAGTTTGGGGCATATACAAGACAAGTGAACGTTGTGTTTATATGAATACATAAATAAAAGCGTATGTATGTACGCGTTATTGGGTTGTGGAGTCTGATTACATTAGACTTTTGATAAGACCTAGTACATTCACACGAGTCGCAAAAAATAGGATGAAGGTTTTGTATTGGTGAAGTCTTGTTTATAGCCGCTTGATTATTAAATGTGCCACGTTGTTGAACATTTTATAACAAATTCATTTTGGTTATCTTCAAGTAGAGATTGAAGAATGAAACTGCTGATCTAGAGAACAAGATCAACACTCTAGAAACCTCTAAAAGGTAATTAAATTGCATGCTCTCACACTTATCTTAATCATTTGGCTCTTTAATTTTAATTGTAATAATTTGTATAGAATTAAGCTATATATTAATTAAACAATTCATATGTATATAGGAAACTGATGGGCGAGGGTTTGGAATCTTGTTCATTAGAGGAGCTGCAACAACTAGAAAACCAGCTTCAGAAAGGCTTAACCAACATCAAAACCAAAAAGGTACATACTATATTTACATATGCTCGCTAATATATATCTTTAACCCTAAAAAATTAGGCGCCAACTCATAACGTCTGTGTCCATCGTCTTAGTGATTTGTTTCCAAAAACTAGTATGAAAATTCTTTTGTTAATCTGATGTTGATTTATATATGCATTGATCACCAGCACAACGCGTTTGTAGATCGTATTGAGAAGCTAAAAGAACAGGTAATGATCAAGTCGATCCATAACATCATCACTTAGTTTAATTAGTCCTTAAACTTTTTATTTATATATAAATGTAGGAGAGAGTTGTTTCAAAGGAAAATGCACAACTGAAGAAAAAGGTAACACCCATCTCAACATTAGCTATAATGCATATACATTTTGTGTGTCATACATAATTGGACTAGCTAGAGCTATACTGAAATTAATTTTTCAGTACATGGAAATGATGTCAACAATGCAATCACAACCATCCAAAGCACAAACTGGATTGCTTCTCAAGAACATGATGCAGGAAGACGTTGTCGATGATATTGAGACGGAGTTGTTTATAGGGCTACCGGAACCATGAAAATCGACCACCAAGGCAAATATTGATGTTCATATGTTCAATTAAGTTTCTTATCTCTTTATATAATATATTTATGTAGTTTTGGTATCTCAATGTGGTGATTTCTTCCTGGTTTAATTCGCTTTGTGATCGAGCGACAATGGGCAATTCCTAAGCTTATTTGCTTGATTGTCTTGTGGAATCGAATGGATCAGATGGTTTCCATGCATGTCCCGTTTTAACTAAGTTAAGTGAAATATTAGGTTGAGTTTGATTTGTATGTCTATGTTAATTAAGGTGTGTACGGTACAGATTTGTAAGGTGTTCGATCAATTGACGTTACCAAGATTTAAGAAATTTGATCAGCTAAATATCATTAACTTGTTTATAAACATAAACAAATATATATGTAAACATACATTTTTTTTTGTTTTTTAGGATGTTAGCTAGGGTTGCTTCTTTAGACCTGCAAACTTAAAATTAGTTCTAAAATTTTAGTACAATCTCATATGCTAAACTATAAATCTAAAGGAACTTAAATCCTCATTAATAACTTTGAACTACCGTCGAGTTCTTCTAGTCTAGTTGACATACCTCATAACGTTAACCTAATTGGTGTGACATAGTCTCGAGAAGGCAAAAAATGAAGCCCTTTGATGCACCAAGCTCACCAAGCCACAATTTCAAAATAGAATATACTAATGTATTATACTCTCTTCGTTCCTTTATAATTGTCATTATAGTATTTTTAAGACAAATTAAAAATTTAAATTTTTTCTCTAAATTACTCTTACTTAATATTCTTGATTAGTAATGTCTAAAATGATAATTATTTAAGATGCTAAATCTAGTAATAAATAAGCAAGATTTGACAAACAACCTAGAATGACAATTAAAAGAGAATAGAGATTAGATAAGTTCTAAAATAGGAACAAAACAATATAGAAAACATCCTTAAAATAGCAAGTCCTACGGTGGAAATTAAGACAACAAAGGCAAATAGAAGTAACAAAACAAGATGGGCATAGGGCCTTGGTTGAGAACGAGACAATGAGATTTTCATGTGAAGAGTCAAAAGAATCAAAGTGGCCAACATAGGCCAGGTTAGGCCAATAACGAGACATGGAGTCCGAATATCTAAATGATCTTAGTCAAATTGGAGAGGCTTCAGATGAATCACCATTCAAATCCAAATAGTATGAATAAAAAACCTGAATCACCATCCAAATCCTAGGGGTTGCCATACCCTAACGTATTATTTAATGCAACATATACTTACTTTCTTAGGGAAAAGATCCCATGAGGATCATATCTAATATGAGGAGTGAAGACAAATCTACACCCTTCATTACTTATCTGCTCTTTTAATCACATTCGTTCTTATCTCCTCCTCTTTCTTTCCCTCTTCCAAAATTCTTTCTTCTCCGCTTCTGCATATTTGCTCGACTTTGTTGGAGCAGCTCCATCGATTCGATCTGAATCTGGCTACATTCTGCATCAATTAACTCACCTTTGTGGATCTCGTCTTCGTCCTCGTTGATTTTGTTCCCTCATCTTCTCGATTTCGTCATTAATTGGTCTTGATTTCGTCAACCCATTCAACATATATTTACAAAGTTGTTGATGTACAAAGTTCCTGAATTTGTCATTCATCTACTTCATGGATATCTCTTGTCTTTCTAATACACACATAAAATTAAGATATGCAACTGATTTGGAGCTATTTTGATATAGTATCGTTCTTATACAATGAGTCAAGTGACATGAAATCAACTTTGAGATTGTTTATGTTTATGAATGGCATGACTATGATAACATGGAATTCATTGGTAGAAAGTTATTACGAAGAAACAGGGAAAACCAATGGAAGCACACCAGGTGTTTGATAAAATTCCTCAACCAAATGATTTCTCTTACAATACATATATTGTTGGCTTGTTCTGTGTGATCACTTATGTGAAAGTTGCTAGGGAGTTTTTTTTAATTCTGATTCTCTCGAAGGAAATTGCTTGTCATGTTGATTTGTTAATCCTAATTTGTTTTGTGTTTGATCCTTACAAACACATAATTGTAAGCACAAGCACACAATCTGTTTGAGTATTCAATATTTTGATTGATTGTAAAAAATACTATCCTGATTTTAGGAATAACAAACCAACAGTGAGGCCTTATGTGTGCATTTTCTAGAGGATGACAACGATTTCATAGCGATTTGAAGGCGATTACAACTTATGCACACATAAGGCCTAATTGTTGCCCACACAAGCAACAAGTGATGCACACAATATTATTTTGACTTCTATTTCCAAAGAAGTATATAAAATTGAGAGTTGTTCAACCTCTAATTCAGAGATGCATATAAAATTGAGACTTTTCTTTCACAACGATTTCATTCGATTTCATAGGTATCTGAAGGCGATTACAACTTATGCACACATAAGACCTAATTGTTGCACACGCAAGCAACAAATGATGCACACAATATTATTTTGACTTCTGTTTCCTTATCTTTTAGGGGATGAATATAAAATTGAGAGTTGTTCGACCTCTAATTCAGAGATGCATATAAAATTGAGACTTTTCTTTCACATTCTTTGGATCTCGTTATCTTCTTCATGTATGCACGCGTAAGATTAAGATGTGAAAATTGATTTGAAACTATTTTGATATAGTATACACTATGTTTCTTATACATTAGGTCAAGTGACATGGGATCAACTTTGAGGTTGTTCATTTTGATGGATATCATGGCTATGATAGCATGAAAATCTTTGATGGCAAAGTATTTCGAAGAAAGGAGAAAAACTAACGGAAGCACGCCATGTGTTTGATAAAAATCCACAACCAGATTATTTCTCTTACAATACAATGTTGGCTTATTATGTGCACACTGCTGATTTGAAGATTGCTATGAATTTTTTTAACAGATTCCCTTGAAGGATATTGCTTGTTATGTTGGCTTGTTATTTTCAAAAAATTTATGTGTTTGATACTTGCAAACACAAAATTGTAAGAAAAAGCGCACAATCTGTTTTGAGTATTCAATTTTTTTTGCGCTTTCAGATTGATTATTGTAAACAAAAGTAACATCATGATTTTGTTGAATCGTAATAAGCTTGGACACAACTGCAAGGCATGCGCAAAATTTATGTATTAAGTTTGAGATAAAAGAGGACTAACCAATGCATACAAGAGCACTGACCCATGCACACAAAGGCAATGTCTCATGCACACGGATGCACAAACTCATGCACACGGATGCTCAAACCCATGCACACGGATGCACAAACTCATGCACATGGACTGTAGAGAGATAGTTAACAAAACTGCTATGAACAACCAATGACTAGTTTTTTTATCATTATTTCTTTTCATTTATCAGTGCATGCATGCATAGACAAGATCTCATCTACACAAAAGCAATTTTTCATGCACACGAATGAACTTACACACATGTTTTCTCAAATAAATTGTCTTATACTCAATTGCATTGAATTATGCACACAAAACAACTTACTCATGCTCACTGAAGCACTGATTCATGCACACCAATGAACAAATTTGTGCACACATAAGCAATAATTTTGCACTTCGACTACATGATGCCAAAACTATGAAATTATAAGGTATATTTTTTTAACATTACAAGCAACATATTCCATCGTGTTTCTACTACAAAATTCTTTCAACATAAAGATAGAACCACTTGAGATTCTTTAGGGTGTTTTTACAAAAATACTGACTCATGCACAAATTAGCACAAACTTATGCACACAGAAGCACAAAGGCATGCACACCGATCCCCTGAATCACGCACACACATTTTTCTGAGATTTTAGAGTAATTTAAAATCAGTGCTCTGCATTTCTACAACAAAACATACTCAAAACAAGCCATCAACTAGAATCTGTTACACGATCTTTATACGTGAACCATACTACCTTCCAAAAACTAGAATGTAGTACACAAAACATCAACTAGAATCTGCTATACGGTTTTTATACATGAACCACGCTACTTGCTAAAACTAGAATCTATTACACAATTTTGCCTTAGTTCCAACTTCTTCATTCTACTACCGGCTTCTTTAGAGGGTCTTGCAGCTTTTGAGGGTCGATTTTCTTCAATTATTTGTAGCGCCATTTTATGCACTTCATTGTGTTCGCCGATGAGGAGATTATAAAGGTACTTTTTTCTCAGATTAGCAATCTGCTTCTTGTCTCCTTTCTTAAGACCACAATTCCAGCCCGATATTCCACTGCCCATGTAGGTTTTTATGTGCTTTTCTGCGTCCATGTTTTTGTTCTTGAGGAAATTGACAAAAACGGATCTGTACAAAAAACAAGGAAAATAGTTTAATTTGTCACTTTCATTGTACAAGAAATAATGCTATAAGTATGTTACTATGATAAGCAAAATACTGACTCACGCACACTAATGAACAAACTCATGCACACAAAGCAACAAACTCATGCACACAAAGCAACAAATTCTTGCACACAGAAGCATAATATCATACACATAGAGGTATGTGGCATAAAGCATAAGAACTGATGACTATTAAATTACCAACAACAACTTTTGGTGTTTCAAATATAATAAACACTTAACATGCACACATATATGTTGAAACTGAAGTTGGACCAACTGTTCGAGATAGACTGAATTTGTGATATACATAGTTACTCATGCACATAGAAGGTAAAACTCACCCACGCATAAGATTCAACTCATGCACACGATTATAATCAGATTAAAAGTTTATGGAATATGCAATAAAACTCATATATGCACTGAATTTATGAAATACAAAATTTCTTCATACATGCAAATCGTATAATTAATGCACGCAAAAAGAATAAACTCATGAACACATAAGGTAAAATACATGCATAGTACAGAAAATAAAACACATCCACACAAAAGAAAAAAATCGACGCACACAACTATATCCGGATTAAAAGCTTATAGAATATGCTATAAAACTCATGTTCACTGAATTTATGAAATAAAGACTTGTTTCTTCACACAAAAGGTATAAATAATGCCCACAATGAAATGGAATTACCATTTAGTGTTGATATTGTACTAGTTGAAAATGGACATGCATTAATTGAAAACTGGAGTTGAGCTGCGCTTACACATATACTAGTTGAAATTGGAGTTGCGCTAACACATGTACAAGTCAAAACTAGATCAGTTGCACTAATTGTTGGGTGGAGGTGGAGCAACTTGCATTATTTCATGCTCTAATTCCATGCACACAGAAAGTAAACGTCTTGTACACATTTGGTTCAACTCATGCACACAACTTCAATCAAATTTTAAGTTTATTGAAAATAGAAAATGATGCACATATTAGGTTATACTTATGCACACAGAAAGAAAACTCATGCACATAACCAAATCCAGTTTCTCATGCACATAAAATGTATAACTCATGTACACAAAAGGTATAAATCATGCACACAACTACATACAGACTAGTAGGTTAATAACATGTTGTAAAACAACTAGATGGACTGAATTTATGAAATACAATTACTCATGCACACAGAAGGTATAATTGATGCACACATGAGGTATAACTCATGCACACAACAACATTCGAATTAAAAGTTTACTGTACTTGCTATTAAAATCATATATGCACCGAATTTACGAATTCCATAGAGAATAAACCTTCCAACCTTGGAATTTTGGATCTCAATCTCATTCACACAAATAGATATATACATACTAGTAGCTTATAGAACACCATGTAAAATTCATCTATGCAAACTAGTAGTTTATACAAACTAAATTATGAAATTCATAGATTATTTACCTTCAAACATAGCAATCTTCTATCTCATCTCTGAAACCGATTCCAGAGTGCTCCAAATTAGGGCAGCGAGAAGACGATTTGACCTAATTTAATCAGATTAGCGAGAATCTTGTTCTTGTTCTTTTCCTCTTGTGAAATCGAGTGAATTCACCTTGAAGTGGCCTTCAAATGGCCCCAAATCGAGTGGAATCGAGTGGATATGCGAGAATCTTCCTCATCGAACGTCTTTCAATGTGATCAAGCACATTTCTTCCTCTTTACCGAGATTGTGCTTGTATAGACTTGAATCGATTTTGAGAGCGTTATATTTTCCCTTGCAATCGTCTGAAATTGTTGGAGTTTATGAGAGAATTCTAGATCTGAAATTGTTGGAGTTTATGAGAGAATTCCAGATCTTAAATTTGGAGAAGAAGGTGGGGGAAGGAGGAGAGGAAAAAAGAGTGTATTTCAGATCTGATTTTTAATACGATGGGTCTCCCATTTTGATGGTAGTTTTTAGGCCTTCGGATCAAACTCCATCCTACGGATAAAGTTTATCCTTAGTCCTACTCTAGAGATGGCATCCTCATGGGAATCTCTCCCGTTTTCTTAGGGGGTTGATCAAGAGACTTTGAAGAAGCATTTGAAGGATGCGGACATTGGATAGGAAGACTTAGACAAATGTGCATTGCTTATTTTTCAAAAGTGTTTCCTTTGTTGTTTTGCTTAATCTATCTATACATATACTAAAACAGAACATTATTTTGTCACATGTCGTCCTTATATTCAATTCGCCTATGTGTCGACCTCTAAGCTATGCTACATCATCCACCATGTCATTCTCCACATAATCCGACTTTATATTTTAATATATATCTTTGAATTAAATAAGTAAAAAAATCAAAAAGATATCTAATACTAAAACAGAACGTTGTTTTGCCACCTGTGGCCCTTATATTCAATTCGCCTATGTGTCGACCTCTAAGCTATGCTACATCATCCACCATATCATCCTCCACATCATCCGACTTTATATTTTAATATATATTTTTGAATTAAATAAGTATAAAAATCAAAAAGATATCTAATAGGTTATATTACAAAAATAAATCTCAATTTTTATCCTTTATCATATCATATCTTTATCTTATATATATATATAAATATCTTTATCTATTATTATATTATCAATCTAATTAAGTTGAGTTATTAATGAACTTAAACTATAAAACATAAATCGTAAATTATAAACTATAATCTATAAATTATAAATCATAAAGTATAAACTACAATCTATAAACTAATTATTAATATCTTTATCTATTATTAATATCTATAAATATCTTTATCTATTTTTACTTTTCTTTTTCTTCCAACAATGCTTTCTATTTTAATCTTAATTGGTCCTTTGGATTTCCATTCAGTTACCAAAAGGAGAAAGGGATAAGGTTCGATCTGCTCATCCTTGTAGACTCTCTCTTTTATTCCCCCAAATATATTTCCCTAGGGTTTATCATCCCTTCCTCAGCTAGCTACAAAACAAACCACAAAAAATAGCCAACAAAACTCAAACTCAATCCTTAATACTAGCTAGGGTTTCAAATCTGATACGGATACCCGTATTAGAGCGTATACTGGACCGGATCCACACATTAGAATCAAGATGGTGAGGGGAAAGATGCAGATGAAGAGGATAGAGAAGGATTCGAGCAGACAAGTGACGTTTTCGAAGAGACGAAATGGATTGCTCAAAAAGGCGTTCGAGCTTTCGATTCTTTGTGATGCAGAAGTTGCTCTTATGGTCTTCTCTCCTACTGGAAAACTCTTTGAGTTTTCTAGCTCAGGGTATGTACATTTCAATTTAGTTTAATTAATCATTATTTAATGCTTGGATTAGTGTTAAGAGTATGAATTAAGTGATCTAGGTTATCTAATTTAGTTGGGAAATATTGGTAGATAAACTTGATTGAGAAAAATGTTGACCCTTAAAAAACAATTAAGTGAGGGTCAAAACAAAGATTGTACATAAATAAAATAGTTTAATTACAAATACATGTATATATTGCATACTGATTATGAAGATATAGAGGCAATACTGAGTAATTTATTATATGGTGGTATCAAATTATTTTCGTACAATTGATGGGTTGGTAACTGACAAATAATAGAGATTTACCCCAACTTGTTGAGAATTACGGAGTACCATTTTGGAGGGAGACTTAAAATTTAATATTGTCTCCTTCTTAGTAATAGTACAATGTGATAAGATTTAAACATAGGAGTATACCACTTATGTAAGAACTTAGACTGTTTTTAGTTATCCGACCAATATGTGATTTCACATTTAGGTTCTCTTAAGCGTTTTATTAGAAGTCTCGATTTTGATTTTTAGTGGAGATGTGCATGGAGATGTTGATATCGAGAGGAGTCTATCACTTTGTGTGCTACTAATACTCCTATCTGAACGTAGAGCAACTCCGAACAATCAAACCACACGAATAACCTAAAAGAAGTATTTATTTACCCGGACACAATGGCTAATTTCTTTTTCTTCGAATTCAAAATAATTATTGTGAGATCTAAGCATTGGATTGATTTCTATTTTATGAGTTTTTTAATTTAAATTTGTATGTGTATGTGTGTATATGTACTATATGAACACATTAGATTATATTATATGTACCTTCAAAAGCATTCATATATGTGTAGTGTCAGTGTGTGTATGGTACCATGAATTTATATGATTTCATATGTGACTTATGTGAATTATCATATTCATATCTATTATATATGTAAATGTATTTTCTGTATATGTACATGCACTGATGCACATTCTATGCTTGTTTAGTAGATTGATATAACAATCTAGTGTAAGAATATGATACATTATAGCCGAAGAAGCTAGTACTGGAATTGTGCATAGCTCAACCAGTTTTAATAAACGCATTTCAACTGTCTGTTAATTGCTATATAAGACTTGATGGATCATTAACAACAAATTAAGTAATTAATTGATTTGCTGCAGGACAAGTATGACCATAGAGAGGTACGAAAACCACATGAAAGAGCCAGAGGAATCAAGGACTAAACAATCTCAAGGAATCAAACTGCAGGTACGTAGTGTTGCTTCATTTTAATTAGGGATTTGGATATATTAATGAATTAAGATAGAGGCTTGTATTTGCCTGCTAAAAATGAGAATGATCACGACATATATGTCGACTGAATACAGTTGAAATATAAGATCATAGTCAGTTAAATGAGTCATTTTGCTTCATTTTAATTATACAATTCTGAAGTCAAAGAATAGTGAATCATATCTCTGATTTCATTGGAAAATTGATCATGCACGGACAACAAGTTTGGGGCATATACAAGACAAGTGAACGGTGTGTTTATATGAATACATAAATAAAAGCGTATGTATGTACGCGTTATTGGGTTGTGGAGTCTGATTACATTAGACTTTTGATAAGACCTAGTACATTGACATGAGTCACAAAAAATAGGATGAAGGTTTTGTATTGGTGAAGTCTTGTTTATAGCCGCTTGATTATTAAATGTGCCACGTTGTTGAACATTTTATAACAAATTCATTTTGGTTATCTTCAAGTAGAGATTGAAGAATGAAACTGCTGATCTAGAGAACAAGATCAACACTCTAGAAACCTCTAAAAGGTAATTAAATTGCATGCTCTCACACTTATCTTAATCATTTGGCTCTTTAATTTTAATTGTAATAATTTGTATAGAATTAAGCTATATATTAATTAAACAATTCATATGTATATAGGAAACTGATGGGCGAGGGTTTGGAATCTTGTTCATTAGAGGAGCTGCAACAACTAGAAAACCAGCTTCAGAAAGGCTTAACCAACATCAAAACCAAAAAGGTACATACTATATTTACATATGCTCGCTAATATATATCTTTAACCCTAAAAAATTAGGCGCCAACTCATAACGTCTGTGTCCATCGTCTTAGTGATTTGTTTCCAAAAACTAGTATGAAAATTCTTTTGTTAATCTGATGTTGATTTATATATGCATTGATCACCAGCACAACGCGTTTGTAGATCGTATTGAGAAGCTAAAAGAACAGGTAATGATCAAGTCGATCCATAACATCATCACTTAGTTTAATTAGTCCTTAAACTTTTTATTTATATATAAATGTAGGAGAGAGTTGTTTCAAAGGAAAATGCACAACTGAAGAAAAAGGTAACACCCATCTCAACATTAGCTATAATGCATATACATTTTGCGTGTCATACATAATTGGACTAGCTAGAGCTATACTGAAATTAATTTTTCAGTACATGGAAATGATGTCAACAATGCAATCACAACCATCCAAAGCACAAACTGGATTGCTTCTCAAGAACATGATGCAGGAAGACGTTGTCGATGATGTTGAGACGGAGCTGTTTATAGGGCTACCGGAACCACGAAAACCGACCACCAAGGCAAATATTGATGTTCATATGTTCAATTAAGTTTCTTATCTCTTTATATAATATATTTATGTAGTTTTGGTATCTCAATGTGGTGATTTCTTCCTGGTTTAATTCGCTTTGTGATCGAGCGACAATGGGCAATTCCTAAGCTTATTTGCTTGATTGTCTTGTGGAATCGAATGGATCAGATGGTTTCCATGCATGTCCCGTTTTAACTAAGTTAAGTGAAATATTAGGTTGAGTTTGATTTGTATGTCTATGTTAATTAAGGTGTGTACGGTACAGATTTGTAAGGTGTTCGATCAATTGACTTTACCAAGATTTAAGAAATTTGATCAGCTAGATATCATTAACTTGTTTATAAACACAAACAAATATATATGTAAACATACATTTTTTTGCTTTTTAGGATGTTAGCTAGGGTTGCTTCTTTAGACCTGCAAACTTAAAATTAGTTCTAAAATGTTAGTACAATCTCATATGCTAAACTATAAATCTAAAGGAACTTAAATCCTCATTAATAACTTTGAACTACCGTCGAGTTTTTCTAGTCCAACTAGATCCAGAACCCCGCGCTTCGTGAGGGAAAATCACGGTTTTCCGTTTGCGATTAGTCATTAAATAGGCCCTAAATTTAAAATGAGTGAACGATCATATAATAAAATTCTACAAACTCGTAAAATGTAAATACAACTATTGCAACGGTGGTTACAACCGAAATCTGCAACATAAAGTATTTATATGGTGTTCACGTTTTACTAAGGCCAATGTTGTTTGGCGTGTTACATGTTTTAGTGAGGCCATGCATATGAATCAATCTTAGGTGATGTCAATATATAGATTAAAAATATCTAATTAATCCAGATTAATTTTTAATCGGGGAAGGAGGGGCGTCGGAATGAAACAAAGAGATTGATGAACTGGATAGAGATGAGAATGAGTTTGGAGATTGTGATATAGGAAGGAGACGAAGATGACGTGTTCTTAATTGGTGATGAAATTAGCATTTAAGAGAATAGATAATTAAGATAAAGATTTAAAATATTAAAGTATCATTTATTAGGTACATGTTGTTTTACTTCATAATGCCATCAACTTTTATATATATAGATAGATAGATAGATTGACAAGCATGACACCTCATAACATTAACCTAATTGATCTGCCATAGTCTCGAGAAGGCAAAGAATGAAGCCCTTGGATGCACCAAGCTCACCAACCCACATTTTCAAAATAGAATCTACTAATATATTATACTCTCTTCGTTCCTTTATAATTGTCATTGTAGTATTGTTAAGACAAATTAAGAATTTAATTTTTTCTCTAAATTACTCTTACTTAATTTCCTTGATTAATAATGTCTAAAATGATAATTATTTAAGATGTTAAATCTAGTAATAAATATAGGGGCAAATCGGACAAAATTTTGTCAAAATAGCTATAACGACAATTAAATAGGAACAATAAAAACAACCTAGAATGACAATTAAAAGGAAACGGAGGGAGTAGACAAGTTTTAAAATAGGAATAAAACAATATAGAAAACATCCTTAAAATAGCAAGTCCTAAAGTGGAAATTAAGACAACAAAACAAGATGGGCATAGGGCCTTGGTTGAGAACGAGACAATGAGATTTTCATGCAACATATACTTACTTGTGTTTTCTTAGGGTGTTGATCAAAGTTTCTTGAAGAAGCATTTTGAGGATGCGGACATTGGATAGGAAGACTCAGACAAAGGCGCATTGCTTTTTTCTCAGAAGTGTTTCCATTGTTGTTTTGCTTAATTGATCTACTAAAGGCATTTGTACATAACTTGTGTTGGAGTGCAAACCACAAGAAAACCACACTAAAATTTACTCCCAAATAGTAGGCTCAATGCCTCTTTCAAGAATTATTTTGTAGTTTCTAACCCTATTACATAAAGTTTGTATTTTTTAACCTTTTAACACATTGTGATGATGACTTTTTGTCATCACTCGGTGACAACTTTCTATCATTATCCGATGACAATATTATGTCATCATTTAATAACAATAATTGTCATCGGAGAAACGTCGTCAAATACTTTATAAAAGTGTCATCGTATTTCAAAGTGTTAGTTAACCCATCATAATTTTTTTAAGGTTAGAAAATATGCATTTAAGTAAGGAAAAGATTCACGTGAGAATAATTATTATTGTGCGAATATGCGAATAAATGCACATTTAGGCGATTGACATGCACTTTCTTCGGTAATGACATGCACATTTAGGCCATTGACATGCACTCTGTCAGATTTGCATGTCAATGATAATTTGCCATTGACATGCACTTTCGGGGTGTGTGCATGTACTTTTCACATATTATCAATGACATGCAAATCTGACCGAGTGCGTGTCAATGGCCTAAATGTGCATGTCGTTACTGAAGAAAGTGTATGTCAATCACCTAAATGTGCATTTATTCGCATATTCGCACAATAATAATTATTCTCACCTGATCCGGATTCTTTAAGTAAGGGGTTATTTATCCTCTTTAGGGCCCATCTATACATCGTATACGTGAACCCTACTTTTCTAAAAGGCCTCATCCAAACTTTGAAACTCAATTGTAATAACATTGATACAATAAATAATTCTGACATTATTCTGACATTTTCTTTTTTATAAATGTTTATGAAACTTTGTCTTAAGATTGCACGAGAGAACAAATCAAAAAGAACTAGCCCATGTACTCTTGCAAAAAATGAGAAAAAATTCAAGGACTCTATTGAGGTAGTAAATTTTCTTGAATCAAACTAAGTCTATATGACCAAATCATTGTAACAAAGTGACTTGAGTTAATGACATTGTATTTTGTAGGCTTTTATTTGTATTGTGTATAAATAAGAATACAAACACACATATATAACAAAAGCTGCCCAGAAATTTATAACAGTTGCTCACTTATTCCTATCAGCTTCTCATTCATCATAAGACGATTCGGTCAATATGCTCGAAAATGCTACCGTTTAAGGTTGCAACACAATGATCTTCTGTCCTACAAGAAACAAGGACAATATTTAGTCTAAAAATCTATAGCAGTTGCTCAATGTTGTGGCTGGTTTTTCATAATTAACGCTAAACACAATCATAAAGTAAAAATTTAGATCAAGCTTTATAAAAAATTTACTGTGATGGGTTCTGTTGTTGGCATATATCTAACCTGACTGTCCAGTCTATTTGCACTCGTCTTTGGCTTTCATGACTTATTTCCTTAGAAAGTCAGATGAAGGGGAAGATGATGTACTCAGCATAGAATAGATTCCAAATGAACCGGTAGAAATTCGAGATTGCTTCCTGCAAGATGAAGTTGACAACTTAAGTATGGAGAGAAAAGTTAACTGACGTTATGCCTGAACTTCATAATAATACCTGAGTATAATTGGCTTTTTCCAACAACCATGACTGAATAAAAAAACAACAGAGTTAGATGACATATTAAATGTGTTATACTACAGATGAAAGATATTTCAGTGTTGTAACTTGTAACATTACATATGTTATCAGCTATCAGTTATCTTGGTTTGACTTTCCAAAATTTAATCAAATACCAAGTGAAGAGAAATGTTACAAATATTAAAAATACTGATTTTAAGGAAGAGTATACCTGATAAATCAAACTAAACGCCAGCACAGCATGCACTGTAATCATTAAGTTGGGCCTGAATACCTACAAACAGAAGATCAAAACCAACAAATGTAGTGAGACAAATTCCTAGAACAAAATAACACCACACAAGATGAAAAAATGACGAAAGACAAACGGAATTTGCACACATGATTCTAGTAAAAGGTGTTATTCACCTGAGGCATGTACACTGCTGCCAATATGGAGCCAATGTAGTTCAGTAACAAAATCCCAGATCCCAGGAATGCAATATTTCTTACGCCAAGATTAGTTGCAAAGGTCGAAATCTTGAATCTGTAAAGATAAAAAGGAAAACATTCTTTTTTCGCATCTCACAGCTCTCATAATTATCAAAAAACAACAAAACCAGCAGCAGCCTTAAGCAGTCCACCAACTTACTTTCTATCTCCCTCCACGTCTGGAAGATCTTTAGTTATGGCAATCACCAGAGCAAAAAATGTGACAAATGTTGTAATGAAAACCACCGGGGGACTACAAATAACCATGGAATCTGTATTAGGAAGAATACAACTCACTAATCATATTATGATAATGCAAACATCAAAATTCAGAATATTCTATTTTTTTAACATCAAGGAGCACTTAACCGTTTCTTTTTCGGTAATTAACTGATGGACTACAGAATATCATTACAATAGTAGTAACTGAATGACTTTTGTTCTGATATAGTATAAAGCCCCTAAGTCTAATCAACAGATTCTCGGTTCTTGAAATGTTTTATCAATTTCTTTCATCTCTTTTTTTACATATTCAATTCCGAAATTTTACTTGATAAGGAGTGTACAGTGTACTATAAATTCAGCAGCCCTGCAATTGTATTAAGAAAATCTATGATTGGAAATGTATGAGAGAAAACGACTCACCTCCATGCAAATGGAAGCCCAAGAGCTGCTCTAACAGCATAGTATACACCGAAATTCAAAAGAAATCCACGTACCTGTATAAGTATAACTTTATTAATTTCTTCTGCAATACCAAATAAATCCTGGAGGCTTCACCTAGAAACAAATCTAGTGCTATATTCTTCAACTTCTATAAAATATTAAAGGGTTCTGTCGAACAATTACTCTCTTTTTTGTGTGCGACAAATAATTAAAAATATTTCAACGAATCCGCTTTAAAGGCTTATCCCTTCATTCATGGAAATGAATCAGCCAAATCTGAAATTCAAAAAAATTCATCCTACTTCTAAAGGGAAAAAAAAGCTACACAGAATGTAAGGTGAACGCAAAGCCAGGAAAGATGCGCAGACTCATACTGTAGCAATGATCAGAAATGCTGCAACAGGAGATCTCTTCAGTCTAAAAGGAGGAACTGAATAAATGGTGCCAAGAAATAGCCCCAGCGAATATAGTGACGTAATAAATGGTCCAAAGTTTAATGCTACAACGGTGAGCCCGATTACTGCAAAAGACAACACCAACAACCATGCAGAACCCACTGAAAGATCCCCAGCAGCAATAGGTAAATAAGGCTTATTCACCCTACACACAAGACCAACAAAAAACAATAAGTAAATAATGCGTAAATTTCAATTGTCCAATTAAAGCCATGTAACTAAAGTTTGTTATTAAGCAAGCAAAAATGCATGCCTTGAACTAAAAGATAAAACCTAAAGGATAATTTAGTGGCAGCGAGAATAGCACGCATATATTGCATACTTATCAATACCAATATCGTAGATCTGATTGATGCCGACAATGTATCCATTCCCGCATATCAGTCCAAGAAGACCATATAGGGCCTTTAGCACTAATGTCCACTTAATGAGATTAGGGTTCTCAATTATCGCCCTCGTCACCAAAGCACTGCCAACTCAAAAAATGAAGCACAATCAACCTCACACTTGGAGCTGCAATGTGGAGCTAAACTGTGATAAACTAAGTGGAACACTCACAAAGAACCAAGAGCAGTGCCACGGATTGTATGAGGCCTGAGGAATCTCCAAAACGCATCCTTGAACTCATTGAATTTATTTGGTAAGGAGTCAGAAGTTTCAGCAGCTGCTCCTGCTTGGGCACATCCCTGCCATGAAAAACACTTCAACTCTACGGTACTTCATTGCATAAGTAATCAGACTTAGGAAGTTCAAAATTCCAATGTAAATCAAGCATTAACTTTGGCTATATTCCAACTCTATGCTACTTCATTGCATAAGCAATCAGACTTTGGAAGTTCAAATTCCAGTATAAATCAGAAACCAGATTCACAATCTATATAATACTACAAATGGACTAAACAATTTCAACCCAGAATCCAGAAACCACATTCAAGTTCAGAAAACAAAACCTAGAGAAAAGTAATAAAAGGGGATAAATTGTAAGAGACATCACCACAACAGTAGCAGGCCTAAAGAATCTGGCTGAAATTGATTGACTGTTTGAAAACGGGCAAGAAGAAGAAGTGGGTAGGCGAATTCTGAGACGAGGAAGCTGGACAGCGGATGAACAGTTTCTTCTAGAAAGTTGAAGATCAGAAGTGAAGCTCCTTGGATGAGCAGCAATGGATGAAATTGGCGTGGTTGAGGTGGATGGACATTGCAGAAGCTTCATCGGAGGAAGTTAGTAGCTTTACCACAGCTACAGCAAGAAGAAGAGGAGAGGGGAAGAGCAATGGTTAGCAACCGCCACGCGCCAACACCACAACGGGGATGATGGAGAATTGGAGATGCGATTGGTGGCTGATGAGCAATGAAACTGAAATCCAAACGTCCAAACGACGTCGTTACTGTCTTTTTATGCTAATTTGTTTTTTTATACAAATGATAAGTTGGTGTGCTTGGGTTGATTTGTGTGGATATAGTAACATTTTTCTATTTGGTTGGTGTCTTTAATATGTTTTCCATATATTCACCGATTCATAATTCATCGAATAAGTGATTGGAAAATGGCACGCAAGGAAGAACGACATAAGAAGGAGAAAGAAAACTCAAATATCATTACGATGAAACGAAAAATCTTAAGCTGGAAGAAATCAAAATCAACCTACAGCAAATTAAAGTATCGAATCAAAGTATACGCTGGAAGTAACATTATTTTTTGGTAAAAAAAATGTTGATGCATTTTGTCTAACTCATGGTCCGGCATCCTTCAGATTCTTCATTAGAGACGACAAGGGTAACTCGATCAAAGTATCGAATCGAACTCTAGATAACGTTTCACCAATTATGGTTGAGGCTCTAACGATGTGTTATGACATTAAAGAGGCTATTCAGCTTGGTCTCACGCATTTTGAGATCGAAGGCGGTAATTTTTGTCTTATTAATGTCATAAACGCTGTTCGAGACTGCATGGGAAATTGACTTGATCATGACTGATATCATAATAGATTTACACTTCTTCTCTGATAGTTGAATATCTCATATTTTTCGGGAGACTAATGGTGTAGCAGGTCTGATAGCTAAAATGCACCATTTGACCAATTTCGGTGGGTCATATGGGCTCGTTTGGAATTCGAATAGAGCGGGACCAATTTCGTTGGGTCCGTATCGATCTCAGCTTTCACCAGATATGTGTCTTGTCGTCTGATATAGATGAACGAATTTGTAAAGCTTCATTTCAACTAGAAGGTACGTACGAAATTTACACTGGTTCGGGTGGCTCGTTTGAGATCGTTCGTAATCGAGGTAGACCAGTTTCGTTAGGTTCGTATCGATCCCAGGTTTCATCAGGTATGTCACTCGCTCGATTTCGATTCCGAACGAGCCCATACGAGCCACTTGAACCCATGTATATATTCCAAATACAAAACATTTAAAAATAAAGTAAACCTATAGTATATACTCTTGTAGTATATAGAATTTTGTAAAAGAAAAGAAGTGAACAAGAGGGTTGTATATAATTTTTTTTAATACTCCAGCTTCGGATAGAGGCGCTGTTTAAAAGAGCGTCTCTCTTTCTTTGTCAATTTCCGAATCTATAAGAAGTGTCTATTTCGGAAATTAGTTTTAAAAGACGCTTATAACGAGAATTTCAAAATATTGCCCATTTCAGGGAAAAAATCAAGCAAAACATTACTCATCAATAAGCTGTTATACCACATCATCGTCATTTTTTTTCTAAAATGAAAAAATTAAATATGTATATTTATAGATAATTAACCTAATTCTAATTTTATTATATCATTTCCTTATTTGAACACAAATTAATTAAAATATGTGTACAAAGATCACTATCCTAAATCTATTAATATCATTTCCTTATTTAAATGCATATCAATATAAAAGATTATAAATCAACTGAAAGTCAGTTTATTTATATAATATTGATTCAAAAATCAATTATAATAAATACTTTTATCTATTAATAATATTGATTCAAAAATCAATTATAATAAATATAATATATAATACATACTTTTATCTATTAATGTTATTTCTATATATTTATAAATTATATACATAGTTAATAGTTATAAAAAACGTTGTGTAAACTTCGCATATGGCAGAGAAATAAAGCTAGTTAGATGCAATAATGATATTAGCATGAATCAAGTTTTTAGGTCTAGTAGTACATGAAGTGCTCTCGTTGATACCGATTCACGACTTGCTCGGCCCAATTGTATCTTCTGGCCCAATCTTCCCCGTTCGGAGAATAAACCAGGAGAGTCCGAACAGATGAGAATAAGAACAAATGAAAAATACAATTGGGCCGGGCTAGGGTTTTTGTGTCGTAATAATTTGGCCCGTTAGGTTGAGGCGATATTTAATAAATAGCCGACTAGGGTTTTCCTCTGCCATTCTTCTTCCTCTCATATTCAGCCTCTCACAGTCTCATTTTCAGCCGCTCTTCGACAATGGAGGTCGCCGCCCCTCAGCCCGTTCCCGTCGCAGAGATCAAGGATACCACCAACGAGGTCAAGCTCTTCGGACAATGGACTTTCGATGATGTCACCGTAAGTATCTCTCGCGATTATCATTATCGTTATTGTTTCCTACCTGAGGCGTCTTATCTAGATATCAGTTTCAGATCTGTATACTTAGTCGGAAAAACTATGTTCTGCCATGAATTGCTTATATTTTGTTTATTGTTCTTCCTTTAGTGAAAGGGAGAACCTAAAGTTGCGTTGATTTTTGATTCTATACCTAAATATTGCTGATTGTTGAATTTTGTTTTTAAACGAATCTAAAGCGCATATGAGGAATTTGATTGAGGAATAGTTGATGTTCAGTTTCGTACTTCAGTATTGATTTTAGATGTCTACTGAACCAAATTCATACTAAAATTGTTCGACTGATGCTCAGTTTCTTACTTCAGTATTGATGGAGTCTGTTGGCATTGCATTTAAGTTACTAAATTCCTTAGTTTCATTGTAGTATTGAGTTTTAGTTTGTTCTTTCTTTGTGCTGCTATGTTTTCTATTTGGAGTTATTGATTGTGATGGATGTTTTGTTATAGGTCCATGACATGGCATTGCAAGATTACATTGGGGTATCCCCAGTTAAGCACGCCACATATGTTCCACACACTGCTGGAAGATACCAAATGAAGAGGTTCAGGAAAGCTCAATGCCCCATTGTCGAGAGGCTCACCAATTCTCTCATGATGCACGGTCGTAACAACGGAAAGAAGCTCAAAGCTGTCGGTATTGTCAAGCACGCCATGCAGATCATCCATCTGTTGACTGACCAGAACCCAGTCCAAGTTATTGTTGATGCTATTGTCAACAGGTATAAATCACCAATTTCTGAAATAATGAATCTTATATTCTGTTAGTTGATTACTGAATGGGGATTTGTGATGGATCAGTGGTCCGAGGGAAGATGCTACCCGAATTGGGTCAGCTGGTGTTGTGAGGCGTCAAGCTGTGGATATCTCTCCTCTTAGGCGTGTCAACCAGGCTATCTATCTTCTTACTACTGGTGCTCGTGAGTCGGCTTTCAGGAACATCAAGACTATTGCTGAGTGTCTTGCCGATGAACTCATCAATGCTGCCAAGGGATCTTCCAACAGGTAATTCATTCACTGAATAAAATCTGTGTTAATTAAAGCTTGAGCTTGTGATCTAATCTGTGTTTGTCTTTGAATTTCAGCTATGCCATCAAGAAGAAGGATGAGATTGAGAGAGTTGCCAAGGCCAATCGTTAAGGAGCATATTACATTACATTTGAAACTAGTTTTGTCTGTGTTAGTTTTCGAGTTTTTGATGCATTACTTCAAGCTCTAAAGGTTTTTGAACATGTTCTTTTATCCTGCTTAATGTCGAACAATTTTTCTAGCTTGTGCAATCATGTTCTATGAAACTTCATTCAGCAACCTCTTGTTTTAGATTCAACTTTAAGTTAGAAGCTTTGCAATGAAAACTCTATAATGGATTAGCTAAACGGCTACAGCCATCAAGGATAAAAGTAATTTATTAGTAGATAGTATTCGCCTTGAAGGTAACCCAAATCTCAGAAGGACAACATAGGTTGTATTTAGTCTGTGACAACATATGTTGTAAAATCTTGTTTGGTATAAGAAGACTGACCCTTGAATTTTTTTTTTGGAATTTATTCCGTAATTAAAATGCACCATATACAAGTAAGTAATGCTCATGATTCGTGCACCAAACTATTCTAATCCGATTATAGCAACAAAATAAATAATGCAAAACACTAAAACAGTCAGTACCAAACTTTAAATTGCACATTCCTATACGCATTTGCATTTTGGAAAATAAACAGAAGTTAGGCTAAAATCGATATATGCCAGTAGTACGTTAAGATCTACACATATACTAGGATGACCTAAATCAAATGTCTACGTTCCAGAGATTTGCTGTGAATTTGTGATCTTGGTGTTATAATTGCTAAAAGCTTTCTCTATTTGGAAATGGCCATAACTCCCGATTAATTCAATTGTCATCGGACTCTCTTGAGAATTCTATTTGAAAATATAACAACTCTCGGTACAAATAATGGCTTAGAGGTGTCTAAGAGGTGTCTAAGAGGTCAAGTTATTGAAGAATTGAAGAATTGAAGATTGGTGTGTTTTAATGATGGACAAACCTTGTCATGTATGAATTAAAATATCTTTTAAAGTTTTTTGGACATGTGTTAGTGTAGTGTTTTAACTTTTAAGCATTTTGATTCTTTTTTTTTTTGTAAATTTCATTAAATAATAATCAGGATTAATATAACCGGGCTCCCCGGATAGAGGGTTGAATATGGACAATGCGATAGGCAATACATCCGAGCCACGAGGTAGTCCGACCGACTAAATGGGCCGAAAAATTGAGTAAAGCCCGGCCTTGACCCTCGTTTGGCTAGGTCTGGGTATACCGTATACGTAATTGATAGAAATTTTTGATATTTTTTTAATAAATTATAAATGTATTGGATTATTTAACTTGTGTTTCTTCTTATCTAATTTTAAAATTGAGGTTTTTGCGCCAAACGACCTTAAATGTTCATAATAAATTATTATTATCATTAATCTTCTATGTTTGGGCACACATGAGCTGCACACCTCGAGAAGATTCAATTTCCTTCTTATGATGCCCTATGCCGCGACAACTTCTCACGAAACATAATTTCTCACACTTTCTCATTGGTGCGACCTCCTTTATACGTGTGAAATGACGATATTGATGTAAACAATCTACCACTAAACGGTTTAATTAAGCCGATAGAACCACACATTCGATTATGGATACAAATAACAATGTGGGTCACTACTTACTTCACAATTAAGGACACCAGAAATCCTAAAGACCGGGTCACTTTTTTTAAAGATGGGAAAATTAAGACGTAGATACACATATTATCAAGATACACATATCTTCTTGATAGAGCAAATGTCGTGGTTGCTAAATCAAAGAAACCCTAAAATACTAACTAGAATATAGCAAGTAAGTAGAGGTCGAACCCAAGGAAATCAAAACACCAAATCAATGCAGTCAAGTGAGATATCAACTAACAAACACGTAACAAGTAATCAAAAGGTTTTTTTTTTAGTATATGGAGCACAAAAGTAACAAGTATCAAGCAGAAAAACGTTGGGTTGAGAATATGATGCGAAGAGATTTCACCTAGCAAGTATCCACACAACAATCAATCAAGTTGATCATAGATTATCTCAAGTTCTTATCAATTCTAGGGAATGTTCCTATTCCAATATTTAGTATATCAGCAGGCCAACCGGTCCTGATAATACTTACTATTCAACAACCAGGGAAACCTCTTAACCTGAGGTTAAATCAAATAGCAGCAAAGAGCACATGAATCATAAGGATGCATGCAATAACTTACAACTGTCAAGTATTAACATGCAAACAATTCTCTTTCATATAAGCAATCAACTACCAGATCATGCGGATATGGATGCTACAATGACAATGAATTTCACCGTCTATTCCTAGTCTAGCAATACAAGACTATTAATCAAACTAGGTGATCAATCTAGCAAAACCCATAGAAATCATATAGATGAAGAACAAGAGAATTAATACAAACTCAAAGGAAAAGAACAAGAGTTTATAAATCTCACAAATTACTAACTGAAGGCTTCAACTGCTAAGTAAAACAATGGAATTAGTTTCTGCTCATGGTTGCAAGACTAAGAGTTGTAGATGGAAAAGATGATAAACAAATGAAAGCAACTAGGGTTCTTAAATAGAGTTTAACCCTAGAATAATACCGAAATAAAACAAGGAAAAAGTATTACAAACGAAAATAAAATAATAAAACAAATAAGGAAAATCCGGAGAAAATGTCTTCAGCACGCTCCGCGATCGCCATCTGGACATGGCGATTGCGGTCTTCACTTGAGTCCAGATCCGGCTTCTGCTGTAGGATGGCGATCGCTAGGGTTAGGTGGCGATCGCGGTAATGCTGCAAAAGCTTCACTTCAACAATTCTTCAATTCTGATCTTCATTTCTTAACTTCTTCACAAATGTTTCATAACATAACAATATCTCTAAAGACGTATGAAAACACTCCTAATACAATGTAATAATCTCTAATTACGCTATACAAAGTGTAGCGTATCATTTCTCTTTCAACAAAGACACGTCTTGAGCATCCATAACGACTTGCCAATTCTTATGCTGCGATCTCCTTTGTACGTGACCGAACCATCAAATACTTGATTCCCGATGACTGAAGATTATGTAGGCACTCTTAACTTTTTACCGAATTACTTTGTTAGAGTATATGAAGATATTGAGGTTGAGAAAAATCTGTCACCGAACGGTTTGAATTAGCCGATCGAACCACACATTCGATCATGGATACAAAAAACAATGTGGGTCACTTCACAACTAAGGACACTTGATGAAATCGTACAATGGTGAGCTGTTTATAGGCCACGCCAATTTTGAAGCAGGAAAATCATGTGTTGGTTCAATTACTGAGTTTTGGTCCCATTATTTGTAACTCTATCGTCTTGGTTCAACTCGTAAAGATTATATACGTATATAATGTTGATCTGAATAACTGAAACACTGCAGAGCCAAGGATTAGTGCATAAATGGAAAAGAATGTGGGCCAGATGATTTACTGATATAGATGTTGCGTATTGAGGCGTCGTGGACAAACCCACTGCCTTAGAAACAAGAACGCCTCGACTCCGGTGCAAATTCGATAACGGCGCTTGTCCCCCAAGGTTTTCGCAGCACCACTCGAACTAGTGCACACCAGTAGGAGAGGCTAGGGCTCACGAGTACTCAGAACAGAACAGCAAGAAAGAACTAGAGCATGTTTTGATTTTGAAACAGAGAAGAAGATGAGATTTTTTGATCATTGAAGAGGGCTGCCATGGTCTGCAATTTAAAGGAGAAAATCAGAGATCTTTCTCATCCCTGATACTCTCCACGAATCAACCCACTTCAGCAAAAATATCTCAACAAAGGAAGACCGAGTTGATAGTCGGATTAACCCTCAAGTTTCGGTGGTGGTTTAGGTTTTAAAGCAAACAAACAAATTGAAATCAATTTTATTTTAGAAACTAGGAAGAAGGCGTGCGGGCTTAATTGCGCCAACGAAACATAATTAAAGATGGAGCATCGATTATAATTGTTTGTTTCAATGGACGGGAGTCGAACTGTCGTAGACGACCTTCAAGTCTTCTATGATATAAGTTATAGATTACGATGACAATGACAATTTGATTTGTGTTGTGATTGTGTCTATTAGTTTCGTATTGGGCTTATATATTAATGGGTTACGAATTGAGCGGTAGATTAGGTCTCACATCTTCACAAATACTTAAGAGAAGACAATAAATGAGATGAATATTAACCAATCAAAATAAAGGAAGTAAATACATTTAATGGATTTTAAAAGAACCTAATATTAGATTAGATAGAGATTACAAAGGTGTACTACTCCCTCCGTCCCATAATGTTAGTCCCATTTCTTTTTGTGACACTATTCACAAACCGAGAGAATCTTGTAGATTTCTCCTAATGTATAAGAACAAACATAGCCATGTGGGGTCTTGTTTGATTCGTCTTAATGAGTACTTTAACAATATTAAAAAATTATAATTTTTATTAACATATAATTAGAGATATTTACGATACAAAACGTGTCTCGGCATATGTGAAAAAAGCAAATGGGACTAACAAAATGGGACAGATGGAGTAGTATGTAACTCTCAAATGGCCCAAAAAGAGTTTGAAATCAATAAGACTTGGACACCAGTAAACACACGTGGAATCCATTGCTCTAGTTCATTTCTCAACTTGATGAAAGAAGTAATATATATATATATGAATTAAATACAAACTCCTTTCATTTTCCTCATGTACTGTGCATTATATATATAAGGATATCCAACATATAGTACACATTATGTATGTACGTACGAATATGCATGGTAAAATTACCAACAATAGTATTTACTATATTTGGAAATATATGCCGACGAGTCCTCGATTAACTAGAGTCAATTATGGATCCTTCACGAGGAAATGTCAATATGTCATGAGAGGATGACATGGAAAATGATCGAGCTGTCTATATCTATACAGCCCACTGGAATTTAAACGTGACGAGAAAAACCCGCACCCATTGTTTTTATAACTGGCACCCAAGGCGGGTTCATCCCGGATGCGTCCAAAACATTTTAAAAATAACCCGGTTTAGTTTTGGGCGCATCCAGAATGTGTCCAACTTAAACCGGATTTTTTAAAATTTTGACGACAAAAAAAAAAAAAAAAAAAAAATCTTGGGCGCAGGGTGCGCCCAAGATTGACCCGGTTTAAAAAAATAAATTTAAACGCACTCGAAATACGCCCAAAGCGGATTCCAGTTATAAAAAACCGAATGCGCCCATATATTATTGGGCATGAAAATCATGATCCAGGATTTCGAAAATAGTTAAATATACTTGTATAATCTCAAACGATTGCCCGGAAACTGAATAATTTCAAAACTGTCACTTTTACACCCATAACGACTAACGTGGTAGCTCAACCATTTTCCTAAATTTTCATCCAAAGTTTTTCTTAATTCACATTAAATAAATTAAAATTAACTACTCATTTCAACTCTAAACTTGAACACTAGAATATATTATATCCTTTTTGGTAGATTTTCTTGACTCTAAGCTCAAACCCTAAACTTAAATTTGTACCTATATGGACGGATGAAGTTACCATCTACTATATACAATGTTAAAGTTGAAGCCATGTCTTCACAAAAAATTGCGCCACTTGGCAAAATTTGAGTGGAGACATGAACTCTTTTTTATTATTTTTCTTTTCAAAAAAAAATCATTGACCCACTATTCCACTAACTCTATTTTTTCTTTTACTTGCATTAATCTAAGCACATCTATCTAATATATACTCCCTCCGTCCCATTATATAATTCCTCTTTTCCTAATCGGGTATCCCAAAAAGTTCTTCCTACTTTCCTTTTATATCTTTTGTCTTATTATACACATCACATCCAATTATCATCTCTTTCCTCCTTTTTACCTCAAAACTCACAATAACTTACTTTTTATTTTCTCTTTCCTACATAAAAATCTACACCATCTCACATTCTCTCTCCTTCTCACTTTCTCTTTCCAATAACCTTAATTTTTCTCGATAACTACAAACAGGAGTTATATTATGGGACGGAGGGAGTATATGCATATGATGTAGATAATACAGATAAAGCAATATCGTTTATTTATGATTTTGTGATTTAGATGGTTAATTATTGTATAATATATATATAATTTATATTGTTATACAATAGTTGTTTATTTACCCGTACGTGGTACGGGACGATCACTATTTTTTTTACAAGTAGGAGAAGAGTTAGGGTTCCAAGGTGTTGAAAAATGAATTTTTATTCTAAAATTTGAACCATATCCTCGGATCATAAACTTCAACTACAAGCTAGCAAACTAATTCTCTTTTCCTTCTACCAAAAAAATAAAAATAAAACTAATTATCTTTTCCTTTAATTTGGAAAAAAATATCGTTGCGAAGCTCTTCTCCTTCTGAAATCTCAATTTACTTTTAATAGTGGTCTTCTAATATCTTAGTTCTTAACTTATTCTAATAGTGTTTGGATTCTCTTAAGCCCTCGCCTAACTATTTAGACGTAGATCCCCCGTCATAGTCAAGCTGTCTCGCCTAGATATTTTTACTTGACATTGCATATGAGTTTTATTACAAAAGCTACCAGTATAAACTACGAATGACACTAAATCTACTTAATTGTTCTATTTAAAGATTCCAAATTCGATTGCCAATAATAAAAATATAAAAGACTACTCTCTGCAGCACATGTTTTTCCAATTTTAAACATCATTTTTAGCGAATCAAATCACCATATTATGCATATAATAGCTCCACCAAAGTCACAAGAAAAACTCCGCAAGTAACGCACACAACTCTTTGCACGTATATATTTTAAGAAAGGTTAATTTCGCTTTCAAGAAGAAGCCTGCAACTTCAAGCAACTTCCAAACCTCCCTAAACACTTCATTTACACGATTCTTAAATAACGCCCGGTACTTTATTCAAACAACGCCGGGTCACTCGCGTTCTGCGAGGACCCGTGCACTCGCGTTCTGCGAGATTAGCAAAAAATTAGGTTAATTACATGCATGCTAATCTCGCGTTCTGCGAGTGTACGTGTCCTCGCGTTCTGCGAGTGTACGTATCCTCGCGTTCTGCGAGTGTACGTGTCCTCGCAGAACGCGAGCTTAGCATGTCAGATTGACGTTGTTGTGCGCCATTACTACATGTCTTGTCCCCACCTAACTATAATAACTACCCCCTTATTTTAAGTATTCCGTAACACCTATTAACCCTACCCTAACACCTCTTTTTATCATCTTTCACCTCTTTCACCCTCCATTAAAACCCATTTTCAAAACCTTAAAACTTCAAAACACTCTAAAAACACCTAAAATAATGGAAGATGAAGAGGAATTCAACAAAGGAGGGAATGAAGATGGTGGTTCATCAAGTTACCATTCAAATGAGGTAATGTTCTTACTTAATTTTTGAATTTTAATTTGTTTTGCACCATTAAGAGCTAAAATGAACTTATTATGTTGTATTTCATGTTAAATCTAGTAGTAGTGGTAAGTGTTGAAGAGATGACTTTTGCATATAATGTCAAAAACTTAGATGTGTTCATGTTTTTAGGGTTTTTATGGTTTTGAATGTAGGAACTCATGTTATGTTAAATTATCCCGTTCAATAACTAGTTTCAGGAAATAGCAACTTCTCGCGTTCTGCGAGAGGAAGCCACTCGCAGAACGCGAGAAGTGCCTCCCTCGCAGAACGCGAGAAGTTGCACATTACAGAGTATTAACAGAAGCATTGTGTATAGGTGAATTTTTCTTTGTTCACTGGATTGAATGCAATCCAGTTGAATGACTACACCTACCCCTCGCGGAATACGGTGCCCGTTTCGCCACCGTCATTTGATTTAGGGATTGACGACTTTGGATATTATCATCAACCATCTTTATATGAACAACATGTGCCATCTACATATGAATTGCCTGTGCCATCTACTTATGAGTTGCCCGTGCCATCTACTTATGAATTGCCATGTACATATGAGGTGCCATCAAGCTATGATGCGTTTGATTCACAATTTGCTAACCCACCAACAAACGTAGGAGAGGAGATGTGTTTTCTTCCCTCTTTACGCACTGCACCAAAGTTTGATAGTCCCGTATGTGAGGAAGAGGTTGTTTCTAGGGATTATTCGGAATATTTCACTACGGAGCAAGTGTTTGCCTCTAAGGAGATTGGTCATTTGTGGGCTTTGAATGTTGCAAAGCAACACAAGTTTATGATCTCTATTGGAAGGACTGTACCATCTAAACTGGGGCAAAGTGGTAAGATTCAAATCATTTGTGAGAAAGGGGGAAGCCATAGGCCTAAAGGTGTCGGTGTTAGATCAAACACAAAGAGCAAGAAAACGGGGTGTAAATTTCAGTTGAAGCTCATGGAGAACCGGGTTGAAGAGAATTGGAGATTAGTGGTTGTTTGTGGTTTGCACAACCATCCTATTGGAGATAGTTTGGTCGGGAATGCATTTGCCGGGAGGCCAACCCCGGATCAAAAGAAAAAGGTTCGTGAGATGGTACTTTCACATTGTTCTCCAAATCAGATTTACACTGAGATAAACAAGGATCCCGGAAGTTGCACAAAGAAGAACCAAGTGTACAATTTGGTAAGACATATAAGGGAAGAGGAAATGGAAGGTAGAACCGTGGTTCAAGAATTCTTTCACCAATGCAAAGAGAGCAACTACTTCATGGAGTATAGGCCAAGTGCAACGAACCCTTCGATAATAGGCGACTTGTTCTTTGCTAGCCCTGTTTCCTATAGGGCAGACTCGCGTTCTGCGAGTGGTGTGCACCTCGCGTTCTGCGAGGTTATGCAAAAAACGAACAGAATTGAAGCAACACCAACATATCCCTAAACATAATCCAACAAAATTATCCAATCAACAAAACACCTAAGAAAGCAATCCAAAACACAATCCAAAACACAAAACGAAAGGCTACTCGTCTTCTCGTGGTCGGAAGGGAGCGAGATTTGACATACTTAGGAGCATTTGGGCGTGATATGAATCAAAATCCTCTGGAGTGGCAAACCGATACCGGTCCATGTCATTGTACACCCGGCCAATCACCTATACGCAAGTAAACATTCATTCTATGTTAATATTCGAGACAAACAAAGACTAGAAACGCAAGATAAACCAAAACAATTAATATTACCTGTCTCTCAGTCATCATCCCAGGGATTGCAGGACGGATATACCTATGGGTCCTCTTGATGTACCAATCCATGTAATCATGGGAGCATTCATGTGGTGCATAGGCAACTGGCCCCATATCATCGAGAGACAAAGAGTGAACATCTCTTGACTCCCAAAGCCATTGGTTGGCGTCATAAAAAACACTATAACACCTAATGTTTTTCAACCTATGAGCTTTGAGCGGTTCGATGACTGGCCTAGGAATACGCTGCACTCTCCCAAATTGTCTGGGACACCTATCAGGCATGTGTGGTTCGGTGATGTCACAGCAAGATAGCACCCCGTGAAATAGAGCGGGAGCAAGCTCAGGATCGGTGAAGTCTTGTGCTCCATACGGGTTCCAACATACCTAACAAAATGACAGAAAAACGAATGGTGAAGTCTGTAAAACACCAGAAACTGCAGAAACTAGGACAAAATGCAGAAACTTGCATTTTCTCGCGTTCTGCGAGTGTGTCCATCCTCGCGTTCTGCGAGAGGCCACAGACTCGCGTTCTGCGAGAAAATGTTGCATAATCAAACAAATTACTGCTGCGTACTAAAAAAATGCAGAAATCCCAGAAAATGCAGAAACTTACCATCTCCGGCATAAGAATATCGAGCGCTCCCCTATAGTCCCTTCCGACTTGCCCCTTCTTCAGCTTTACATTCTTAGGCATCCACCGGTATGCCCATGGTTGCTCCGCTCTCCACCGAGGACGTTCAGTTGGTCGGAAGTGTGGGAAGTAGTTGTAGATCCATGCCTAAGAAATACAAAGTACGTTAAATATGAAAATATATATAAGTATGTAAATTAAACGCTTAGAAAAAAGTATAATACCTGCAACAAGGTGTAACAGAAAGACATCTGCGCACAACCCTGTCGTGTGCATACCCCCAGCTGCCTATACAGATGGGCCAAAGCAGCTGAACCCCACGATATGCCCGTAGCATGGGCATAGGTTTCCAAATAATGCCCATATCTAAGCCGAATAAAGTTCTGTGACTTGTCCGAAAATAAGAGCGAGGAAGCAGTATACAACACCCATCCTAAACCCTTTCGCTCTGGACCTAGGTTTTCACAATGCCTTCTAAACCAATCAGCTTTCACCCTCCCAGAATCTAAAGTGTGCGGATCTACTCCAAAAATTTCCGCCCCCTTCCTACCATAGTATTTTATAATCTCATCATGACTAAACTTGGCACCCAGTTTCTTACAAGTAGTCATTGCTTTCCCTTCTATAGGTAGGCCTAAAATCATATGTACATCCAGAAGGCCAATAGTGATCTCACCACAAGGGAGGTGGAATGAGTTAGTCTCCGGTTGCCATCGTTCGATGAACGCTTCAATCAACGGATAGTCGATTGCTTCGTACATCATGTCAGGTAGATCTGACAATCCAACAGCACCGGGAATCTCTGACCAGTCATCGTTGTCCAATGGCCAGTCACTGCTTTGCTTTGTCCGTTGTTGTGGCTTCATCGGACCTTTCAACTGCAGAAAAATACAAAATTACACACTGCAGGCCAAATTTACAAAAAATACAGTTTCTGCAGAATTACAAGCTTCTGCAGAAACCAAGCATTTTCTCGCGTTCTGCGAAGAGTAACACCCTCGCGTTCTGCGAGTATGCCACTCCTCGCGTTCTGCGAGAAAATGCACAGAAATTGCATTTTCTGTGCATTCTGCAGAATTTCTGTTAATGTATTAAAAATGCAGAAAATCAATAAATTAGTAAATTACCTCCCCTTTCTGGATGTGGAACGCCACATGTGCTTCAAATCCCTTAAGCAACTCGGGATCTTCTGGACCGCCAGGTGTGGCATGAGTGAGCTCAGGATCATACTTTGGCTCATTCTTCTTGGACTTCCTCTTTCTTGTTGGTTTCTGGACCAATTCTTCTTCTTCTTCTTCTTCTTCATCATCATCATCATCATCATCACCTTCTTCTTCGTGTTCTTCCCCAACACCTTCATCCTGGTACTCTTGTTCCATCGGTTCTGGTTGAGGATTGTAAGAAGAAGAACAAGCTTGTCCACTTCCTTGACCCATGTCTTCAGGAACACTTCCCTCACCAAATGCACCTCCCCACCCTTGTCCACCGACCCAACTTTGTCCACCCCACCCTTGTCCAACTTCCACTACAGCATACTGAGGAATGAAATTGTCCCAGCTTCCCGATTGTTCATATGGAGTTGATTGTGGTGCCCATTGAGTTGACGGTTGTGCACATGAAACTGACTCTTGAGAATAAAGGTCCCAATCATCATTTCGATACCCTTGATATGTATCTGCTCGTTCTATCCCACTAGGCACAGAACAGTCTTCCCCGGCATAACTATGGACACCACTGTACCGCTCTATGGGGCGATAATCAACGTCGGGGAGCCCCTCGGGGAAGAGCTCTACCGGTGTTGTATTCTTTGCTCTCCTTTTCCCTTTTGCATTTTCAACCGGTGGATTTTCTCTCACAGCGTTCCTATTTCTTCGACGGGTTGAACGTCCAGGAAGATCCATTACCTAAAAAAATGTAAAGTAGAATCAGTATATAAATATAACATTATATAAAGTAAAATCAGTATATAATAAAAATCTGCAGAAGAGGAAAGAATTTCCAGTTTTGTCAATTACTCGCGTTCTGCGAGTACCATGACACTCGCGTTCTGCGAGTACCATGACCCTCGCGTTCTGCGAGTAACATGACCCTCGCGTTCTGCGAGTATACTACACCCCTCGCGTTCTGCGTCAATTTGCACAATCATGAGTTTCCGGCAACAGTTTCCGGCGAGATTTTCCGACGAAAATTCAATATTTTAGCTAAAATACCTATCAATTTAAGTAAATTACCAAATAAACATCAAAACCCTAAATAAAATCAACAACCCTAATCAAAAACCCTAACCCTAATGAATTTCAACATAAAACAACATCCACTCATCCACCATAATTCAAAAATCATCATCTTTCATCCATTATACAACCATTTCTAAATCAACATTCAATATCAAAACATCATATAATATGCAATTTTCTATACTAACAACATATATTCATCTAAAAACAACATTAAAAAGCATAAGAGTATTAGAAACATACCTTATATGGAGATTTGAATTGAAAAGAGGAAGAAGAAGTAGGTTGAAATTGAGGGAGATGGTAAAATGAGAAGAGAGCGGCGGAATTTTGTAATGGTGGTTGTAAAAATGGGCCGAGTAGGGTTTTTCACCTTTTATAGGGAAAAACCCCCTCGCGTTCTGCGAGGATGCGCTCCCTCGCGTTCTGCGAGGGGACGCACGCTCGCGTTCTGCGAGGGGACGCACTCTCGCAGAACGCGAGGGACCGGGCGTTATTTAGAAAACGCCCGGGCGGTATTTAGCAAGGGCCTTCATTTACTCCTCCAAAAATCAAGCCTTCCAAGAATCAGACTCCCACTTTCACACACAATTCCTCAAGCAAAGCAACAGCTTACAGAAAAGTAAAAGCACAAGCATTTGATTATTTTCTACTCTATTTATCCACTTATACATACCAATTAACTTGGAGATTCCCATAGATCCCAAAAAACAAGATCTGGTGTTTTTAGATTCTGAAGCTTCAGAGATTTGATGGCTACTTTGACAGCTTCAACCATGTTGGTTCCACTAAAGTTGAAGCCATCTTCTTTCTGTGATCATACACTGTGAAATCCATGGAATGATTTGAAGAAATCAAGAAACTCAGACGAAGGAGGTGTATTCCATTGATGAAGAAGAGCTTTGCTCTTACAGTTACAACAGAATAACAGAAGAAAACCATGTAATCTGCCCTGATCCATTGCGCTAGGTCGTGTGAACCTGGATTCTGTTAACTTTTGATAAACGTGAGGTTCAATCAAAAGTTACTAGCGGAAGAAGATCAGATGAACTCTCTTTGAGAGTGTGCTTGATAAATCTCCATTGATGGAAAAGTTGTTAAGCTGTTACAATGGTTCGTGTTTAACACGTCAAGCAAAAACAGAATTCTCACTTACTCTCTTAATGAAAAAACAATAAGGACTTTGCCTTATATAGTGATACAGAGAGGAAGAAGTAAAACTAATTAACTGCACTCCTCAACACCCCCCTTCAAGTTGAAGCCTGGGGAAACAGATTCAACTTGGACATTGCAATCTTATGCTGAACACCAGACAAAGGCTTGGTGAGAACGTCTGCTAGTTGAGAGGTTGAAGGAGTGAAGTGTAGAGAGATTAATCCATCATTTAACTTCTCGCGAACAAAGTGACAGTCCAACTCCACATGTTTTGTGCGCTCATGATAGACTGGGTTCCTGGCAATGTATATGGCATCTTGATTATCACAGAAGAGAGGAATAGGAGTAATTCCAGTAACTTGTAATTCATGGAGAAGTCTAGAAAGCCAAGTGAGCTCAGCAACAACACGTCTCATGGATCTGTATTCTGCCTCAGCTGAAGAGAGAGATATTGTGTTCTGTTTCTTGGATTTACAGCATAAAGGACTTGAGCCAAGGACAATGTAGAAACCACTTACAGATCTACGAGTGGTGGGACAAGCTCCCCAGTCTGAATCACAATAAGCACTGAGAGTGAAAGCTGGATCCTTGGAGCATACAAGACCAAGAGCTGGTGTGCCTTTGAGATACCTCAGTGTATGTAAAAGAGCATTATAATGAGGAACTCTAGGTGTTTTCATAAACTGGCTCAGGAATTGAACAGAAAAGGCTAAATCAGGCCTGGTGTTAGTAAGGAAATTCAGCTTTCCTACCAAGCGTCTATAAAGCAAAGGATCATGAAAGAGTTCTCCTTGATCAGGAAAAAGTTTGACATTCACCTCAAGAGGACTGGGAGTTGCCTTGTCATAAGGGAGCTCAACTTCTTTGAGCAAATCCGAGGCAAACTTTCTCTGAGTAATTATGACAACAGATGGTTCATCAAGAATCTCCATCCCCGAGAAGTAATTCAAATGGCCTAGATCTTTGATCTTGAAGGTTGTATGAAGATACTCTTTCAAAGCAGTGATTTCTGAAGCATCATTCCCTGTCAATAGAATATCATCCACATATACAGCAGCCACAGTGAAAGAAGTACCATTGTGCTTTGTAAAGAGTGAGTAATCATTCTTTGAGTACTGAAAACCTCTGTTGTGAAGGGTTGTACTAAGTTTAGAGTACCATTGCCTTGATGCCTGTTTAAGGCCATCAACAGACAGAGAAGGTGGAGTATACCCTTGGGGTAATTTCATGTAAACATCTTCATACAAATCCCCGTGCAAGAATGCATTATTTACATCCAATTGAAACATAGGCCATTGTTTCTTAGCTGCAACACTAAAGAGACACCTTATTGTTGTCATTTTGACAACTTGTGAGAAAGTCTCATTGTAATCTATGTTTGCCTTTTGAGTGTTGCCTTTAATGACTAGCCTTGCTTTGTATCTCTCTACACTGCCATCTACTCTATGCTTGATCTTGTAAACCCATTTTCTAGCAATAGGTTTCTTCCCAGCTGGTAAAGAAACAACCTCCCATGTATCATTTGCTTCCAGAGCAGCAAACTCAGTCTCCATGGCCTCTTTCCAAGCTGGAGTTAAGATGGCTTCTCCATAAGAAAAAGGCTCACGAGAAGTATCAACAGAATGAATGAGAGATTGACTTGTGCTAGTGAGACTGTTGAAGCAAACAACTGTGGAGGGCTCAATATTATCAATGAGAGAACAACCATGGGTGATGACATTAGCTGAATGACAATGATAATCCTGTAAATAAGATGGAGGATTACTGACTCTGCTAGATCTTTTTTGGTAAAGAAGAAACATCCTTTGTTGGTAATGAAGAATCAATAAGAGGAAGACTGGAGCTATGATCAGAGGCTTGTGATAGTGGAGGAACTGGAGGATGAGCATCAACAACATCATCATCAGCTGCAGAGATAGGAAGAGCTTCCAAATAAATATCTTTAGGAACTTCAGTATCAAAAGGTATAATATGCTCATAAAACACAAGATCTCTGGATATGGAAAACCTTTTTGCCTCGAGCTCATATACCTTATATCCTTTCTTGCCACCAGGATATCCTATGAAAACACAAGGCACACTTCTAGCCTTGAGTTTGTCTTTGGCTGGCCCAACAATAGTCATATAGCATAAGCAACCAAAGACCCTAAGAGTGTTGTAATCTGGTGCACAGCCAAATAGACACTCATAAGGTGTTTTGTCTTGTAAAAGAGGAGTAGGGAACCTGTTTATGAGATAAGTTGTTGTGAGAAGGCAATCACCCAGAACCAGATTGGCAGCTTAGAATGAAACAATAAAGCTCTGCAAGTTTCTAATAAGTGTCTGTGCTTCCTTTCCACTATGCCATTTTGCTGTGGAGAATGAGAACAAGAAGTTTGATGCAATATGCCTTTAGAAACCACGAACTGCGTTCCTGAATTGCTAGACCCCAACTCAAAAGCATTATCAATTCTTGTGATCTTTATGCTCTTGTTATACTATCTTTCTAGTAATGAAATGAAAGCTTTGATCAAATCAAATGCACAAGATTTGGTTTTCATTAAGTGTGTCCAAGTGGCACGACTGTAATCATCAACTATAGTAAGAAAGTACTTGTGCCCTCCATGAGTGCTTACACGGTAGGGTCCCCATACATCAATGTGGATAAGCTCAAAAACTTGAACACTATGCCTAGAAGAAGATGAAAAAGGCAATCTATGTTGTCTAGCTTTGTGACAAAACCCCACAAGCTTCATGCTTAACTGCATTTTTATTCTTAAGAAAAGAAAACAGTTTTAACAACTTGTAACTAGGAAGATGAGCTAATCTGTGATGCCAAAGGAGATAATCATCAATCTGAACATTGTTGCAACATGTTGTAGAATCTGAATCTGTGCTACTCTTATCTTTGGCCATCAAATAAATTCCTCCCTGAGCTTTACCAATCACCACTGGCCTCTTCATTGAAGGGGCATGCATGATACACTTATCATGAGTAAAGAAAACACCACAAGAAAGCTGAGAACACAGCTTCTGTATAGACAATAGATTGTACTTAAAAAAATCTACCAGTAACACATTTTGTAAAGAAAATCCTTGCTCAGTCTGTATAGTACCACATAGATGCACAAAAACTTTCTGACCATTTGGAAGAGAAACAAGACAAGGATGTTTGAGCATTCTTATATCAGTAAGCAATGATCTATCATGTGTCATGTGCTCACTGCCACCTGAGTCTATAATCCACTCACTATTTGACATCAAAACAGGTTTCTTAGAAGAATTAAGACAGTGAGTAAGAATAGATGTTATACCAGCAAAATTGGCTGAAGTATTAACACTTGGTTCATGAACTCTCAGACTGCCAATCAATGACATCAGTTGTGCATACTGATCTTGAGATATAGAAGAATTCCCTGAAACAAAAGAAGATGAAGCACTTTGATCTTGATGTTCAACTTCTGCATTGTTAGCTTGCCTCCGGCCTCTATTATTCTTGAAATTAGGTGGAAACCCTATGATCCTAAAGCACTTCTCCTTTGTGTGACCTTGCTTCTTGCAATTATCACATATGATGGTGGATGGTGAGGGAGCATATCTCCTGTAAGCATTTTTCCCACCTTCATCTTTTCCTTTGTAAGCATTAGCATTTAGAGAAGAATTGTTCAGAAACTGAGTATGAGATTGAATCTCCCTTTGTTTCTCATCCTGAATCAACATAGAGTAGGCTTGGCTAACATTAGGTAGAGGAACCATCATCAAGATGTTCCCTCTCACAGAGACATAGGTATCGTTTAACCCCATGAGGAACTGCATCAATCTTTGATCCTGTTCATTCCTAAAAGAAATGTGTCTTGCACCACAATTACACACAGCAAGATTCTGTAGACGGCTCAATTCATCCCACAATCTTTTCAACTTAGTGTAATAACCAGAAATTGTATCTGTACCTTGACTAGTAGAGGAAAGATCCTTTTGTATCTGAAACAATCTTACACCACTTGGCTGACCAAAGCGTTCTTGCAATTCAGACCAAATTTCCTTCGCAGTTGAATAATAAAGAACACTCTCAGCAATGTCCTTCTGTAAAGCATTGAGAATCCAGGAAATGACCATGTCATTGTTCCTATCCCATGCTCGCTGTTTCTGTAAATCATCTATAAGACGCTCCACAGAGCCATCCAGGAAGCCAGCTTTGTTCTTCGCAGAAATTGCGATGAAAATCGCCCTTTTCCACGCACAAAAACCAGAAACGCCATCAAAAATTACAGACACCATAATAGCACCTGGATTGTCTGAATTTGAGGCATAGAGAGGATCGGAATTGTCCGACTGAGCGATACGCTGGCCATTGACATTAGATCGATCACCTTCCATGATCTGATCAAGAAATCGCACCAAAACCTAGACGAAGAAGAGGAGATCGTCGTCGGAGCAACAATCAGAGTAGTGGCTCTGATACCATGTTAACTTTTGATAAACGTGAGGTTCAATCAAAAGATACTAGCGGAAGAAGATCAGATGAACTCTCTTTGAGAGTGTGCTTGATAAATCTCCATTGATGGAAAAGCTGTTAAGTTGTTACAATGGTTCGTGTTTAACACGTCAAGCAAAAACAGAATTCTCACTTACTCTCTTAATGAAAAACAATAAGGACTTTGCCTTATATAGTGATACAGAGAGGAAGAAGTAAAACTAATTAACTGCACTCCTCAACAGATTCGGCCTCCTACAGGTTCCATCAACAAAACCTAGCTTGAATTTAGCCCCAAGCGCTAATCTCGCTGCGTGGCTCCAATTGAAGAAATTAGCTCCATCGAGCTTCATCGCCACCAACGGATGGCCAGGCTGATCCGAGTTCGTGATAGCAAGTGGATCTGTCAAAGCCAATCCATGTTGTCCGCCGGCCTCACGCCTTCCAAATTCATCCATGGCGAGAATGCGAAGAACAGAATCGCACTTAGAGAAAAGAGAAAGAAAGGAGAATCAAGAGAGCGGAATCAATCGATCTTCCTGACGCTCTGATACCATTTGAAATCCATGGAATGATCTGAAGAAATCAAGAAACTCAGACGAAGGAGGTGTATTCCATTGATGAAGAAGAGCTTTGGTCTTACAATTACAACAGAATAACAGAAAATATATGTTTGAGTGAATTAGTTACAATGAAGGAATGAGAAAGTTATTTTATAGCTACTGCATTATATTCTCATATACACAAACCTCTCATCCTCTTCTTCTCTGCAGAGGAAAGCCATACAAGAAGAAGAACTCTGTTTCCCCTGTAAGAAAACTACATCAGTTTATTTTATTTTTGTGAAATTTAAGGTTGATTTTTTTTGGATTGTGGGATATGGGTTTTATTAGGTTTGAGGTTTTGAAAAATGGGTAATCTACATGACTGGAGTACAACATAAGGGAGAAGCAAGTTGTTGTTAAAAATTATGCCACGTCACCACGTGTCATTAATTTATTGACCATATATCCATATTTTAAAACAATTTTCTCTTTTTTGAAAAAAGATTAAACTATACTCACCTTCTCCAGATTCTGATTAGGTTAAAATTGTTTTTGAAAAATAAGCTAATGAAAACTAAAGGTAAGATACTAAATTTATTAAAATGTAATAGTGGAGCACACTAACGTTGTTATATCTTGTTTCTGTTATATGAAATGAAAATATTGTTGACATATATAAAAGGATTTAGAACATAGAAAAACTTTTTTTCGAAAATGATTTTACTAATATTGTTATATGCATTTACATAATTACCCATGAATGTCACTGGACTTACACTAATTATTAATTTATTTGTTTTCCTTGTGTTTAATTAGGTAATGAGATTATTTGGGTCAGCTATATTTGAAGCTTCAAAGCTGAAAGTTCTGTTCTTGGGAGTGGATGATAAGAAGCACCCTGGACATCTTCCAAGGACTTGCACTCTCACTCATAGTGCTATTACTGCAAAGGTTACTTTAGCCATCTCCCAAACCATCAACAATTCACATGTAAATATATTCTAAATTACTCTCCAATTATAATTAGCTCTAATTCTCTATATACTATATGTGATCACAAAAAAAAATCAATACATACTCAGACTTTTAAGCTCTTCTTAATTGCACAGCTTGTAGAAAACATGGGATTTTTCATATTAAGTTACATGAAATTTAACTTTTTGACAGTTAGCATACTAATCAGGAAATAAACTATTTCTTCTACAGTTCTACATGGATATATGATACTACTGAAATTTGTAGAGCAACTTACAAAATTGTGTTTTGTATATATATACTATAGTTGCAAGGATGGAGCAACAAATTATACAGAGATGAAGTGGTAGCAGAGTGGAAGAAGGTTAAAGGAAAAATGTCACTCCATGTTCATTGTCACATAAGTGGTGGCCATTTCCTCTTAGATCTCTGTGCTAGGCTAAGATACTACATTTTCTGCAAAGAACTTCCTATGGTAAACTAACTAACTGATCGAAATCTCTCATTTCGATGTTTATGGTTTACCAAAGTCGATCTAATTCGGTCTCTCGATTTACCAGGTGTTAAAGGCATTTGCGCACGGAGACGAGCATTTATTCAAGGCCTATCCTGACTTAGAAGAGGCTCTAGTTTGGGTCTACTTTCATTCAAACACTCAAGAATTCAATAAGGTGGAGTGTTGGGGCCCACTTAGAGACGTGGTTGGGCCCAACCAGACGGAGGAGGAGGAAGAGGTGGCTTGTACGTCAAGTAATTGGGAGGTGCCAAAGGCTTGCAAGGAGTCCTGTGAGTGTTGCTTTTGTCCGATGAGTGTGATCACATGGTCTCAAGACCAAGTGCTGGGGGCGAGTCTAAAGAGAAAGTCGGTAACAAATTAAAAGCATGGAGAGTTGTATTAGTGTCGAAGGACCTAAGACTGAGTTGAGCGAAGATCGATTACGTGGATGAGAGACTCATGTAAGGCCCCGCTTGGTATGCTGTCTGGAATCGGAATCGGAATTAGGAATCAGAATATATCATTCCCGAAGCTTCGTGTTTAATATGTTGTCAAAATGAACAATTCTTGTAATTATTATAAATAATATATAATTATAATTTTATTAATTAATACTAATAATTATTATTATATTATTACTTTTAGTATTAATGATTAATAATATTACTAATTGATTATGAAAATAATTATTCTTAAAAAAGAAAAAATATTATTATTATTAAATAATAAAGATAAGGGAAAAGGGAGTATTAAAATAACTATTTTTAACTAAATAAAAATATTTATTGTAATTAAATGATAAATATAAAAATAATTATTATTACTATCATGAATCTTATATGACTAGTTATATTTAATATTAATTAATACATTTAATAAATCATAATAATATAAATATAAATATTTATTATACTATATTATTGCTAATAATATTTATAATACTATTATTATTATTATAATAATTGTTTAGTGAAAAATTAAAATGAATGATTCCTCGACTTTTTGAAAGTAATCAAGTGTTTCTCAAACCTTGGAATCATCAATTCCCGTAAATAATTTTAATTTCAATTTGAACAAAATCGTGAAATCTGTCATTTTCTTTCCAATTCCTAATTTCCTCTGGAATTGTACCAAACGAGCCCAAAGTATTTTGGTTCTATCATGCAGATTTGAGTGAAGGTGTGGTTGAGGACATCAAGTCTAGGATACAAAATTGACATCGATGAAGGCGAGCTTCTCGAGTTTTGTGTGACAAGAAAGTGTCCCTTAAGCTAAAGGAAAATTTCTACTAGGCGGTGGTTAGACCAACAATAATATATGCAGAGAAGTGTTGGTCAATCTCTAGGGCTCATGACCGATCCGGAATTTCTCGGGTCGGTCCAGAATTTTTTAAACTCTTGAACCGGGGACCGGACCAGAATTTCTCGGGTCGGTCCGGACCGGTAGACCAGAATTTTTCAAATCCATGGACCGGGTACCAGACCGGATCGGGGATTTTCTATATAAAAATTATAAATTTTTCCAAATTCTTAAATAATTTTTTTCAAAAAAACATTATCCGAGTTTCCGGTCCTGGACCGGACCGAAACCCGGAATTTCTCAAATATGTGGACCGGGGACCGGATCGGATCGGACCCGGTCCGGTCTTGGACCGACCCGAAATTTTCTTGTCCGGGTCTTTTTTATACATCCCTACTGAGATGTGAATGTTGCGTTGGATGTGTGGACTATGTCAGAGTGACTAGTTTTCGGATAAGATAAGTAAATCAAGACCGGGTATTTGGGCACATTTACACTCAAGTAGTAAAATATAAAAATTTACCAAAAAACACAAAGACGATAAATATTGGAGAGTTTGTACATGTACAAAGACAATATATGCAAACTCGTGATTTACTTCATTTCTAAGCCAAAATTCGTGCACATTTTCTACATAAAGTATACACATTATTTACATAAAGAGTCCACATTTTTTCCAACATAAAATTTAAATTTGTTTTTCCGAGCCATTTTCAATGAAAACTTTCGTTTTTAGACCAAAATTACATGCGCACATTTTATTGTATAAGTGTGCATATTTTACCATACACAAATTTTAAACTTGTTTTTTTGAGTTTTCTAATGAGAACTTTAGTTTCTAAGCCAAAATTACTTGTGCACATTTTATGCACAGGAAAGGCATAATAGATTTACGAGATGTGCATATTTTTTCAGACAATTTTTTAACATGTTTTCTTAAGCTTTTTTTTCATGAAATTTTTTTTTTTTAGGCAAAATTTATATGTACAATAATTTTTTAAGATGAGCACTTTTTCAGACATAAATTTCGAAGTTGTTTTTTCCGAGCCCTTTTTTCCAATGATAAACTTTCGTTTTTCGATCTAAAGTTATATGTGCACATTTTCTGCATAAAATAGACACATTAGTTGTATACAATGTAAATATCTTATTTAGTATAAAAGTGGATAGAAATTTGTTCTAAAATAAATAAGTACACTTTTTTAGTTGAAAATTGGATATCCCTACGTAATAAGAGCATCTACAATGGAGAAACCCAATTTAGGTTTCTTAATTAATTTATTTTTTCTCTTTTTGTCAAAGAAATGAGTTTCTTACTAGAGAAACTAGTCTAGAAATCAAGGTGAGTTTCTACCGTCACTTCTTGACATTTTTTGCCATTTTTTTATTTTTTTTTATTTTTCAAGGTTAAGAAACTCGTGAAATCTCCATTGTGAATGCCCTAATATGCAGAAAAATGATCGGAATTTACTATTTTAGGGTTCTTTACGGACCAAAAACATTTTTTTTTGGTTTCCCACTCTAGTTCAGCGGTTAGGGGACTCCCCTACTACCCTTACATCTAGAGTTCGAGCTGCGTGGGTGACTCTCCCAACAAACAATTTTTAACTTCCACCAAGTCTCGAACTCGAGACCTCATGTTGGGTGGTGGGATCCCTTACCACCCGACCAAATGCTTGTTGGTAGAACAAAAAAAAAAAACATTTGGGGATCTAATTTCATGCAATTTTTTGCTAATGGACAGCCAAGTCATTTCGTTTGATTGGAATTTTACTGTGTGAATGAGTGTAACAAAGGACGATAAGGAGAAAGTTGTCCCCCACAATTATTGCATTGCAAGAAATGAACCGTTCAGATTGCCGATTGTTGTAAACGCATAAAATACATCTTTGATTTTTTGTGCATATGAAATACACTATTTTGTAAAATATAACAATACATTATTATTTACAGTTATAAAATTTTATATGTTTATTATAAGTAATAATGTGTGTTTATGAGCTATTACTACGTAGATATCAAATAACTTATTTCAATATCTAATATATATTTTATGTTATGTTTATATAAAATAATATATACATATGTATAAATATAACCTAACAATCGAATTTCATATGGAAAATGCTATTGGTGAGCAGAGTTGTACATTAAAAATATTGTATCTAAATTGACTGCCAAGTCTTTTTATTTGATTGGAATTTTACTGTGAAACAAGTGAACCAGAGGAAAGCAAGGAAAACGAACGTTATTAAAATGATGATTATAGAATTGTATGGGGACGGGGACGGGGACGGAAATGGAGATAATGACGAGGATCTCTAACGGGGACGGGAATGGAGATTTCCGTGGGGATCCCCAATGGAGATGGGACGGGGACCTTTATCCCCATCCGCATCCCCGTGCGAGGACATTATTTTTCCCCATTTCCGTCCCTGTCCCCAAAAGAAATTCCCATCCCCATTCCCCGTGTGGGGATTCTCTGCTGGTATTGGGAATTTTCCGCCCCATTGTCATCCCTAACTTTGTCACATGTAATTTTTCAATCATTTTTCTTTTTGATAAAACAATCATATAATAGGAATTATAAATATGTATATATGTTTATTTTAGGATAATTAAGATTTGAAAGATACTATATTTATTTATTTATATTTTTAAGCTTCTCCAAATCATATTTTATGTACTTTTATATACAAAACGTTATTTATTAATTATATACAAAGATTTAATCTCCTAATTTATAAATTTTAAATAATTTAAACTAAATATATTTAAATATTTAAACAATTCTTGATTAAAGCTCTTTTTATTAAAAATATTTATCATATTCAAAATCTATAAATTAAAGGATTGATTATCTTTTTACTTTATAGGTAATAATTCAAATTAAACAATTATTTTTAAAAATTAAACTAAATTTGTTTTAGGTAAATAAACTAAATCTATATGATAAAATATTTTAACCTAAGTATTTTTATATTCAAATTAAATTTATTATTTTATAAAATTCTTGCGATGCACGGAAAAACAAACTAGTTTTATAAATATAATATAGAAGGTAAGTAATAGTGTTATTAAGATAAGAGTTTTTCTAATGTGTGTTCAATGACACACAATAAACTAACTAAAAAGGGAAAGAATTGCATTGAAAATGCAATATCTTTTTTGTTGTGATGAATTTACCCATTTTTCTATGAGGTGTAGGGCCTATATATTTCCCCTTTTAATTGTTTATTGTATGTCCATGGACACTCACATTAGACAAACTCTTAAGATAAATCAGGAGGCTAGCTATTTAAGCTATAGATGGCGTATATAATTAATATCTACTATATGAGATAAATTGGTTTGTGTGTACAATTATATTTAATTCATACTTAAATAGTCATTTTTGTAAAATTATAAAATCTTTAATACAATCGTAGAATCGTATGCTAGTTGATATGCACAAAGTGAATGTATTTATACACATATGGAAATTTATACTCCGTAAGTAATAACATTGTGTGCATGGTAATAGTGAGTTTCACACGGTAATACATTTATGTTAAACTTATTACCATGTTGATGTATTACCATGTGGGTATGTATTACCATTCAGTTTGTATAAGTAATAAACATTGTGTGCACGTAAACTTATTACCATGTGGGTATAAAGAAAAGTATTTAAACATATATAAATAAATTCTATTTTATGTATACATATGAAATAATAAATGAGTAGGATATAATTCCTGTGAAACCTTAATTAAAATGAGAATTTAAGAATTAATCTTAGTTATTTATTTTGTTCGTGCATAGACTAGATTTGGTGCACTAAACAATATTGTACATCAAGGAAGGTCTCTCTTTTACCACCAGTTGACCGATTGTCCGATATTGAGTACAAAGCAGTTAACATGTACATTGTACATTAGTTTGGAGCTCGAGGTGCACCAAGTTATATATCATTCTATATATAATTTTTGGGTGGATGAAAAATATTCACACAAGATAATCACAAAGATATTCCCCATTATATTTATCTTGAGTTGGGCTTTTGTTTGGGCCACCGAAATAAAAGTGTAATATTAAAGCTTACATTTTTCAAAAAGAATTTTTCACACATATTTTTCAAACAAATCTATTACTATTAAATTAAAGATTATCTTTTAAAAAACTACATCAATCTATTTCCTAATAAAGATTTTATCTTTTACTAAGTTAAAAACGAAATTATATTTTATAAGGATTATATAATTGAAAAAATATTTCTGGAGGTGGTTGAAAAATATTCACGCGAGATATTTTAAAAAGAAATTTACACATATATTTTACAAACAAATCTATTACTATTAAATTAAAGATAATCTTTTAAAAAACTACATCAATCTATTACCTAATAAAGATTTTATATTTTACTAAGTTAAAAACGAAATTATATTTTATAAGTATTATATAATTGAAAAAATATTTTTGGGGGTGGTTGAAATATATTCACACAAGATATTTTAAAAACAAAATTTGACATATATTTTTCAAGCAAATCTATTGCTATTAAATTAAAGATTATCTTTTAAGACACCACATCAATCTATTTCCTAATAAAGATTTTTTTTTACTAAGTTATAAACGAAATTATATTTTATAAGAATTATGTAATTGAAAAAATATTTTTGGGGTGGTAGAAAATATTCACACAAGATAATTTAAAAAGAAATTTCCACATATATTTTTCAAAATAAATCTATCACTATTAAATTAAATATTATATTTTAAGAAACTACATCAATCTATTTCCTAATAAAGATTTTATCTTTTACTAAGTAAAAAATGAAATTATATTTTATAAGGATTATATAATTGAAAAAATATTTTTAGGGGTGGTTGAAAAATATTCACACAAGATATTTTAAAAAGAAATTTCCACATAAATTTTTAAAACAAATCTATTACTACTAAATTAAAGATTATTTTTTAAGAAACTACATCAATCTATTTCCTAATAAAGATTTTATCTTTTACTAAGTTAAAAACGAAATTATATTTTATAAGGATTATATAATTGAAAAAATATTTTTGGGGGTGGTTTAAAAATATTCACACGAGATATTTAAAAAGAAATTTCCACATATATTTTTCAAACAAATCTATTACTATTAAATTAAAGATTATCTTTTAAGACACAACATCAATCTATTTCCTAATAAAGATTTTAGCTTTTACTAAGTTAAAAACGAAATTATTTTTTATAATATAATTGAAAAAATATTTTTGGGGGTGGTTGAAAAATATTCACACAAGATATTTTAAAAAGAAATCTCCACATATATATATTTCAAACAAATCTATTACTATTAAATTAAAGATTATCTTTTAAGAAACTACATCAATCTATTTCCTAATAACGATTTAATATTTCCCTAATTTAAAAACGAAATTATATTTTATAAGGATTATATAATTGAAAAAATATTTTTAGGGTGGTTGAAATATATTCACACAAGATAATCACAAAGATTTTCATGAATATCTTTGTCTTGGATTGGGGTTTTGCTTGACCCATTAAAAAAAAGTTTAATCAAAAATAAAATATTGCCCTTTATAATGAAAAATATTAAAACTATATAGTCAAAAAATAACGATAAATCAAATCAAGATAAATGATATTTTTTGAAAATGATAAATCATATTTTAATGGAAATAAATTTATTTTAAGGCTCATATAATTGAAATAAATAATTTTTCACAAATTATTTTACTAAATAAAAGAATTTTATTATTTTAAGGGTCATATTGGAAATAATATCAAATATATGCATAAATAAAATTTTCTTTAAATAAAATGTATTATAAGCAAAATAAGCCAACCTATTCTAATTCATTTTTCTAATTAGTTGAACACGTTTATTTTAAGAATTTACATAAAATATTTTATAAAAATATTTATATTACTCATTATATAACAAATGATATACCAAATAATAAAAACATTTTTTAATAGGCTTTTGCTTGGCCCACCGAAAAAAGTCCAATATTAAAGTTCACAGTTTTAAAAAAAAATTAACATGTATTATTTAAACAAATCTATTACTGCGTATAAGAAATAAAATATTATCTTTTAAGAAACTATCAGATTGATTATTCAATATTTATTTTAACATGTATGGGTATCAAAAAAAGATTGATTATTCTATATTTATTTACTAAATTTTTAGACCAAATTTATCAAAAAATATCTTTATGATTTTAAGGATACTAATATCTACGTACTTTAAACAAATGTATAAGATATTATTTGTGCACTTATCTAAGAGATAAATTTTTTAACCATCTATATTTTTAACGAAGGCTAAGGAAATATTATAATATATATTTACTCTCCTTTAAAATATATATATATATATATATATATATATATATATATATATATATATATATCTTCTATTTATATTATAAAATAGCATACGGGATTAAGACTATAAGGAATCTAAATTTATAAATTTAATGATGAATATCAATTATTTTATGGAAAAGATTAATTAATGTGAAAATGATTATTATCAACGAATTACGAATACATGCACATTTTTCATATTTACATGTACATTTCATTACATTCACATGCACAGATATGTCCATGTCTTTAACAACATATCAATATATTAATCTTGGGTTGAGATTTTGCTTGACCCAACGAGAAAAAAGTCCAATATTCAAAAACAAATATTGCTTTTTACAATTTGAAAATATCAAACCTTATATACTAAAATATATTTTAATTGAAAAAAAGATAATAAAATATGTTAGGTATAAATCACATAGCAAAGTCCGTGGAAAATATACTAACTTCAATAATTGTGATAACTTATCAAGTTAGCATACTACGTTACTATTATTTATTATATTAATATTAATAAAAGACTAAAGACTACAATAGATGTCAATTTAAATGAAAAATATTAATTAGAAGAAAATTTTAATTTCTTATTTTAATATTAACAAAAGATATTCATCAATATCTTTTTATATTTTTTTTATTAGAATAATTTAGAGATAATATCAAATACATATCTTATAAAAAGGAAAAAAGTTTATCTTTTATTAGCTCACTGGAAAAAGTCCAATATTGAATCTACATAGGTACTCTATAACATTAGTTTTTTTCTGAAATAAGCATTTTATCCGAAAAAATTCCCGACGTAGGCTCTTTTCAAAACAATTTCCCAAAATAGGCACTTATTTCAGCTTCGGATTTTTTTTACATGTGAGAGACGCTGGTTGAACCAGCGTCTCTCCTCCGAAGCTGAAGCTATTTTTTTTTTGATTTTTTTATGTATAAGAGACGCTGGCCGAACCAGCGTCTCTTATACATATTTTTTTTTTAATCAACCAGCGTCTCTTACACGTAAAAAGTTAAAAAAAATAAAATTATTTGTATAAGACGCTGGTTTATACAAATCAACCCACCCACTCAAAATATTGTCCACCAATCAGAAAAAATAATTCAAGGAAATAAGTTGAACGTAGAGTTGAATTTTTGAAGGGGAGTTTGTGACTCTTGTTCACTTGGCAAGATGTGCAGTCCGATTGCTCAAAGGAGGAGCTGCAGAGCCGAAATTTTTGTTGAAGGAAATGAAAAGTTTGTATAAGACGCTGGTTCAACCAGCGTCTTATACAAATAAATTTTTTTTTTAAAACTTTTTACGTGTAAGAGAGCGTCTCTCAGCGCCTTATACAAATAATTTATTTTTTTTAAACTTTTTACGTGTAAGAGACGCTGGTTCAACCAGCGTCTCTTACACGGGGAATTAAAAAAAAAATATGTATAAGAGACGCTGGTTCGGCCAGCGTCTCTTATACATAAAAAAATCAAAAAAAAATAGCTTCAGCTTCGGAGGAGTCTCTCACACGTAAAAAAATTCCGAAGCTGAAATAAGTGCCTGTGTTGGGAAATTGTTTTGAAAAGAGCCTACGTCGGGAATTTTTTCGGGTAAAATGCTTATTTCAGAAAAAAATTCCTATAACATGATAAATATTTTATGTATCATCATCACCTTAATTACTACTCTAGCACTCCATGTATACAATTAGGAGAAGGTATTATGTTGAAACGTGTGAATAAAAAATGTTCACATACTTAGGTTTATATGTGTATAATTTTAAATGAAATTCACGCACTTATAAAATGTGCACAAGTTCAATCTAGGCCTCTGTGAGTCCATGTACGTAATTTAATATTATATATCAGACACATATATATAAATACTTAAATACTTTAAATGTACTTCTTCTTATCATAATCATAATTATCGTATTCATGAATATATTCATCTTGAGTTGAACTTTTACGTAACCCATCGAAAAAAAGTCGAATGTTGTAAAAATAAATATTGATTTTTATAATTGGAAAAATCAAAACTAAAAGATAATGACACATATCATGTACATAATTAATAATATAAAATAGCAATTCTTTTAATAAGAAAAAATCAAAATTAAAAGAAATATATATTACTTTTTATAATTGGGAAACAAAATCAAAACTAAAAAATATAATGAAAAATACTATATTTGAAAGAAACAAATATTAATCATGTAGGACTTGCTTACATAGTAAACGTATACTCCCTCCGTCCCCTATTGATCTTCTCATTTGCTTTTGACACATTTGTCGAGACACGTTTTGTAACGTTAATATCTCTAAATATACGATGATAAAAATATAATTTTTTTATATTGTCAAAGTGCTCAATGAGACGAATCAAACGAGATCTCGCATGCCTATATTTATTTCTATATATTGGAAGAAAGCGAGAAGATTCTCTCGGTTTGTGAATAGTGTCGGAAAAGCAAATGGGCCTTATATTAAGGGACAAAGGGAGTATATGATAGTTTTAGTTGATAGTAATTTTACAAAATATCATGGATGTACGTTCTTATTTTTTTTTTTTTTTTTATTTTTTTAATAATTTGCATTAAAGATGTTATGAAAATGTTTTTATTATCCAGAATATGAATATTAACGTGTAATATGCGAACGCGAACTGTTCGTTTTTCCTACATTAAGACATGTTCGCACCAGAGCTTTACTCCTAAAATTCATACCAAAACTTACATCAGTATTTGGATAAATCTATTTTTTCTGAAACACGCATACAATCTCTTTGGTTTCTAAGGTAACCTAAATAATAATATTTAGTATAGTTTATTAACATTTATATTACTAATCATTAAAAATTTATATATTCATCTTGGGTTGGGCTTTTGCTTGGGCCACCAGAAAAAAATCCAATATTAAAGTTCACATTTTTTTACAAGAAATTTCGACATATATTTTACAATCTATTATTATTAAATAAAAGATTATCTTTTAAGAAACAACATCAATCTATTTACTAATAAAGATTTTATCTTTTACTAAGTTAAAAACAAAATTATATTTATAAGGATATATAATTGAAAAATATTTTTGTGCTTAGTATTTTTTATAAACGAAATATTCATTATATAATTGGAAAAATTTGTTATTAAAGATATTTGTTTCTTATATATTATAAAGATATTTATCAATATATCCACATAGTTCTTCATCAATATATTAAACTCGGGTTGTCTTTTGCTTGACCCAACGAGAAAAAAGTCCAATATTCAACTTATTAAGCATATATGAATGTATTGTAATGAATATTATGTTTTTTTGGGCGAGAATAAGGTGACATACACCCTATTTAAAAATTATATTTAATATTACGATTAATAAATTATGATCTTTAAAAGATATTACGTTTCATCATGATTTGGATAATCATAATCATCAGGTTGTTATAGAATTAATCTAATTTTCAATGAAACAATCGTTTGATCTATATTTTGATCTTTGGGTAAAAGTAAAAAAATATTTTTAGTTGTTTTTCATAAACAATTAAAATTGAAACCTATATTTTCCACATATCGTCTATGCATTTAATATGTTTATGTACATTAGTATTTAATTTGTCTACGTATTATTTTTTATATATAGTGAAACTAAATAATATACATCGTATGTGAATATATCATTAATATTTAAATAATATATTTCTAATTCATTAACAATTATGTGTAATTCTTTTATAAATATATCAAAGTAGTTGAGCACAATAATAGATCAAAAAATTATAGTATAGATTCAAAGTAAAATATAATGTAAATATACGAACAATATTACACCTACTAATTCATATTTATAGAGTACTAATATTATTTTTTAATTCATTTGGCCCGTGCGTAGCACGGACAGAAAGGACTAGTATATATAATGATGTATTATATTTTATTATAATTGTACACTATATATTATAAATGCATCTACTACCAGTATAATATTAAAGTTGAAGTTGTCTCTTTGTAAAAGAATGTGTCATTTGTCATTTTCATCTTTTTACTTCATTTTAAAAAATTTACAAATATACCCAACTATCTATCATAATCTCAACATGTATGAAGTTTCTAATTTCTCTCAACCCACTTCTTTTCATTTTGAATTTCTAGAACTCAATTTTTTTTGGTTGAGAATATCTTAGAAGAAATGAATATAATATTTTTATTATACTAAACATTATAAATTTCTTGATTTAATCTCTATTGATTTTTTATGTTAAATTTAATAATGATTTGTTTTACAAATTGTATCATTACCGACGTACGGGACGAACACTAGTTATTTAATTGTCTCGCAACGTGGTATAATTTGATACACAACCATAATACAACTAGATGCACAATCTTAGTACAATTTGATGCACTTAAAAATACTTAGAAAAAACAAGTGTAACCAACTCACTATAAAGGTGTATAATCTAATATTCGGTGTTACAATTACCAACCCATTGGGTGCACTAAAGTATTTATTGGAGTATACTTTATTAAAGAAAAACAAATACATTGATAATGGAATTTAGATACACCAACTCATTACAATCCAGTGCACAATGGCGTTTAATCCCACGCTCAAAAAGGGCATCCGTTTTGAGCGCATCTTTAACGCGCTTAAACAAATCGGGTCGGTTCTGAACGCACCCTGAATGCGTTTAAAATTTTTTATTTATTTATTTTTTGCCTTCAAAATGCACAAAAACTCGGTCTATCTTTTGGCGCATCTTATAGGTGTGCCCAAAACTTAACCGGGTTCTTAAAAAAAGATTTAGGTGTATCATTATTGCACTCAATAATGGATCCGAGTTATAATTTTTCTTGTATGCACAATTTCAGAAAAATTTGATGCACAGTCTCTTTATAATCCTTGCACAATCTCTTTATAACGGGTACACTCGATAATTATTATACTTAGAAAAAAAACAAATATAATAGTGTAGTGCATTTTTTATATTTTTTTATTTATCTACAATACATTAATTTTGGGTATAGATCGTAAGCTAATCAAATAATCAAGGTTTAAAAAGTCATTAAACCTTCATTCTGAATTTGTGATGCATGAACAAAAGACATGTGAATCACAAATAATTAATAAGCACAAGAGAAAAAGGCAGCCATTATCGACATCTTGGCCGGAAACTGAAAAACTTTCACTTTTACACCCTAAACAACCAACGTGATAGCTCAACCATTTTCCAAATCTTTCATACACAGTTTAATGCTATTTTATACACATCAAATTATGTATGTAGAATTTTGCTTGCAAGTCTATGATTTTATTTCAATTTTTTTATATATATAGTCACATACACACATGAACATGTGTTTTTAAGTTGATGAAATTTTGTCATCATGTACATGAATTTGCAATTATCAAGTCATTTACATGCATGTATAATGATTTTTTATCTTTTTTTTTAAATCTTTTTACTATAGAATTGTTTTTTCTAATAATATGGTGAATCCTTCCTAAAGAGAGGGGAAATTATGATTATAAAATAGATTTTCAGACCAATGACAATGAAAATAAACATTGTAAACTTTGAACAATACACATATCATCGAAATTAGTAAATAAGTTCATGTGTTACAACATTTATGTAAGAGCGTTTAATCCCGTATTCGAAAAATTATAACCCGTACCCGTTTTGGGCGCATCCTAGATGCGCCAAAAACTGAACGGGTAAAAAAAAAAAAAAGGCTTTTCCCGTTATATAATTTCTGATTGTTTGCAAACTCACGAAATCTTTGTCCATATTTTCAGTATAAAATCATCTTATTACTTTGCACATGAATCATGATACATCCAAGTTACAAGGAAACCTCCACAAGCAACCCTCTCAAGTCAAGTGCTCCACCTTGCACGTATATTTTAGGAACGGAAACTTCGCTTTCGAGAAGAAGCCTGCAACTTCAAGCAACTTCCAAACCTCATTCATTTGTTCCTCCAAATCAAGCCTTCCAAGAATCAGACATCCACTTCGACACACAATTCCTTGAGCAAAGCAACAGCTTACAGAAAAGTAAAAGCACAAGCAAAAAGAATCTTGCAAAAAGAATCAAAGATTCTTTTCTACTCTATTTATCCACTTATACATACCAATTAACTTGGAGATTTCCCATAGATCCCGAAAAACAAGATCTGGTGTTTTTAGATTCTGAAGCTTCAGAGATTTGATGGCTACTTTGACAGCTTCAACCATGTTGATTCCACTGAAGTTGAAGCCATCTTCTTTCTGTGATCATACACAAACCTCTCATCCTCTTCTTCTCTGCAGAGGAAAGCCATACAAGAAGAAGAACTCTGTTTCCCCTGTAATAAAACTACATCAATTTTTTGTATTTTTTGAAATTTAAGGTTGATTTTTTGGGTTTTGGGATATGGGTTTTATTGGGTTTGAGGTTTTAAAAAATGGGTACTTATTAATTTATTTGTTTTCCTTTTGCATAATTAGGTAATGAGATTATTTGGACCAGCTATATTTGAAGCTTCAAAGCTGAAAGTTCTGTTCTTGGGAGTGGATGATAAGAAGCACCCTGGACATCTTCCAAGGACTTACACTCTCACTCATAGTGATATTACTGCTAAGCTTACTTTAGCCATCTCCCAAACCATCAACAATTCACAGGTAAATATCTTTTTAATTAGCTCTAATTCTCTGTATGCTATCTGGGTTTTCCAAAAAAAAAAAAAGACTTCTAAGCTCTTCTTAGTTGTACAACTTGTAGAAAACATGGGATTTTTCATACTAAGTTACATGAAATTTAACTTTTTGACAGATAGCATTATAAGAAAAAAACCATACTGATCAAGCAATTAACTATTTCTTCTGCAGCTCTACATAACCATATGATATCACTGGATTTTATAGAGCAACTTTAAAAAATTGTATTTTATATATATTACAGTTGCAAGGATGGAGCAACAAACTGTACAGAGATGAAGTGGTAGCAGAGTGGAAGAAGGTGAAAGGAAAAATGTCACTCCATGTTCATTGTCACATAAGTGGTGGCCATTTCCTCTTAGATCTCTGTGCTAGGCTGAGATACTACATTTTCTGCAAAGAACTTCCTGTGGTAAACTAACTAACTGATCAAAATCTCTCATTTCGATGTTTACGGTTTACCAAAGTAGATCTAACTCGGTCTCTCGATTAATCAGGTGTTGAAGGCGTTTGCGCACGGAGACGAGCATTTGTTCAAGGCCTACCCTGACTTAGAAGAGGCTCTAGTTTGGGTCTACTTTCATTCAAACACTCAAGAATTCAACAAGGTGGAGTGTTGGGGCCCACTTAGAGACGCGGTTGGGCCCGTTATGAGAATGGGCCTCGGGCCCAACCAGACGGCGGAGGAGGAGGAAGAGGTGGCTTGTACGTCAAGTAATTATGAGGTGCCAAAGGCTTGCAAGGAGTCTTGTGAATGTTGCTTTCCTCCTATGAGTGTGATTACCTGGTCTCAAGACCATATTAGTAAAGATGAAGATGCAGTTGGGGCCCAACAGCAAGGCTTATAACTTGTAGTGGTAGAACTCTTCTTTGTCACTTCATTGTGATTCTATGTTCTATTTTTTGTTATTACTTTTGGTTTGGGTATTTGTACATTGATGTAGATTAGCTAGAAAAGAAGAAAGAAATGAAGAAGATTTGGTATGTTTAGTTATACTTTTACTATGTACATAAAATTTATTGGTTTGGTAGTAAAGATGAAGTCAAAAGCTAAAGAAAATGGTATCCGATGTGATCATCTATCTTATGGTTGCTATGTTTTGTATGTTTAAGTCACTTTTGTGATGAAAGTCTGAAGTTATATTTCCTGTTCATAGTGAGTAAAATATGACTAGCTATTTGATAAGTTGGATTGACGACACAATCAAGCTCGAAGAATTTATTTATTTTTGGTTAAGAAGAGGCGGCACTCTTCGGAATTTTATTAAAGGAGCTACTTGGGAATAAAGCGAGGTGTAGCCCGACCTCTTGCATCATCACTAAGCAAACAAATAGTCTCTAAAGGAGGGGAAACAAGTAAATGAAAGCCAAGAGAAAAGGAGAGAGCAAGAGAGGCAAGGGAGTCGGCGACACAATTCGCTTCCCTGAAGACGTGGAATAATTTATATTCACGTATGTATAAATGTCGTTCGTTAGAACGCGTATAAGAATAAATATATGCACGTACAGACTAAAATATCATTCATATGAAATTCTCCAGCACACACCAACATAAATATACATATCTGAATCTATTATTGCTTAGTAGCGAATTTTTCTCTTGACAGATAAGACTGCCAAGTAATAGAGTGAATAGAATGATAACCTTGTTAAAATAAAATAAAATATCTATTGTTCTTGTTGCTTCGGTATTTGGCTATGAATATTGGTAGTTTCAAAGGTATACATTTGTGAGGAAATCTTTGAGACACGTAACTAATTATGTTATGTCATTTTTAACCACTCCTAAGGTTTATGTGACAAAGATAACTTGTTGTTAAGAGTCAACTGTCTTGTCCTAATGTGCTTATTAGAATATCAGTCTTGTCTTGTAATTAGCTTCTGTAATACTCCATCCGTCCCATTATATAAGCCCCATTTCAAATTCTGACACTATTCACAATTCGAGAGAATTTTCTCAATTTTTTTCTAATATACAAGCGAAAACATAGTCATGTTAGATCTTGTTTGATTCGTCTTAACGAGTACTATAACAATTTCAAAATTTTATATTTTTTACTAATTTGTAACAAGATATATTAACAAAACAAATCGCACATCGACATCCGTGCAGGGATGAAATGGGGTTTATATAGTGGGACAGGGAGTACAAGTTTCATCCTGAAACTTCTTTTGCATAATCTGGACAGACCTCTTTAAGAATTATTATGCATAATTAGAAGTTGACCAAAATTCAGTTCATAAACATTATTATTCAAAATGGAGTAGTATACCCAGTTTATTCAAGAAGTGTAAGAATGAAATTGCTTATTTTTTTAGTTACAGGCCACAAAATGTGGCCATATACAGCACTGTGGAATAAATCAATGATAGCAACAGAGGATGGAAAATAGATATAAGGGTTTTAACTCCCACTCTATATAGTTACAGATTAGTGTAATCTTGATTACTTACATGAACAAGATCAGATGATGCAAAACTCTGTAACGCCGTTGATGGTGTTTAGATCTTCCTCTTCATCTGCCCTAATCAGGCAAGAACTCCTTCAGGAAGTGTTTAAAAATGGCTGTGCTTCCCGTTGAATGCCAAATCCCATTGACCATGAGATATGATCCGAATTTGGGGCGGATTTATGAGGCCTCCAGATTTGAGCCTGGAAAAAAAAGTCTCTTGGCCAAATAAATCAGCGGATTTGAGTTCTTCCAGATGATGCTCCAAAGTCACTGTGTGTGTTCTGCATTAAGAGTCCATATCTCGGAAAATTAGAGATCTATGCAAAATATGCAGTCGGTTTATCTAACCTATGCCCTTAAAAACCCTGAAGGCTAAGGCTGGATATATTATGTTTAGAGTCTTTAATTTGTTTTTCACAGGTATAAGCATTTCCTTGTAGCGCCATAGTTTCCTCATCACCAAAAGAATGAGTATGTTGCATGTAGCGTTAGCCTTAGCCAGGACTAAAGCAATTTGATTGAAGTGTATGTGTGTTCTCATAGGATAATAGGATTCATGTTCAAGAAGGTAATAACAACAGTGGGATGCAAAATGAAATTTACCTGAGATTTAGGAGAAGGAAATACATTCCAGAATCTGAGAGTTTCGTCTCCTGCTCCAGTAACAATTGTCTGCAAGAAGCAAGCAATTAGAAAAAGATGCAAAACTTTTTAATATGTCAAATAAATAAATAAATAAAATGAAAGGTAAAATACCTGTCCATCAGGTGAGACGGCTAGGTACAAAACTCTGTAAGTATGTCCAGTAAGAGTAGCTAGCTGTATCAAATAAAGTTTTTGTTCAGCACCAAGAAGTTAAAATGAAAGTATGTTTATATGATTGAGAGATCTTAGCTTGATATGATTACCTTAGACATGGTGGGGTATCTCCAAACTATGATCTGGTTCTGTGAATATCCATGGGTGCTGACAAGCTCATTCACATTTTTAGACCATGCCAAATTGCAGACCTGGGTCCCAGAAAACAAAAATGATACCAGTCATTAACAAGTAAGGAATATAATGGAGTAGTGGGTAGAGCATAGTGCAATTATGACAACCAAGGATGTTACTACAAATACATACTTGCAAACATTATGTATCATTGATCAATCCATTATTAGTTGCAGCAACCATGCATGTAACCAGGGATGATAAGACAACTAATCGTTGATCATGTATTCATATCATATGTTAAATTCAAATCCGATATGAAATAAGATAATATTTAGTCTAGATGGTGTTTGATTGTAGAGCATGGGTACCATACTACCAAACTCTCTTACAATTACAGATAATGTATAAAATGATATTGATTGTGTATGGAGAGAGATTGTAGAAAATCTAGCCATTCCATCAAACTTTCTTGGTAAGATAATATCAGATTCACCTTCAGAATTTTACAGATTTAATTGTTGAAGTCTACCACTGAAAATGACATACAAGGCAAAAGGCAACACATTCAATTTTTTCCATATTTGCATTAGCGCAACTGCAAAAAATTTAATGGTAAGATATTATTTAAATCACTAGCAGATTCTTACAGATTTTTTCCCATATTTGACATTAGCATGATGCAGACATAAAAAGAAACAGAGAATACAGAATTGAAAACTAAAATCTTACGAATAATTGCTGCACAACTGCAAAGTTTTCAAGGATTTGCTTCTAAGATATAATTATGAAGTGATTACCTGGCTGCCAGTATCCATGCAACCCAAATGTGCATTAGTGCTTGTATTCCAGAAACGGATGCAACGGTCAGCAGTCCCGCCTCCAGATGCAAGAAGTCCATGAAGATGAGGGGACCAAGCAATTGCTTTAACAGCTGCTGTATGTTCACAGTACTTCAGCACAGGCTGAGTCGAATGTTGGTTCCACACAAAAAGCTGCCAAAGTAAGCACAATGTTATAACTTCACATAAGTAACTAACCCACGTCACTATGCATAAGTTACACTTGAAACTACTGTGTTATCAGAAATTTACTTACTCTATTATCATTCCCACCAGATGCCAACTCACGGTTATCATATGACCACTTGAGACCACATACCTGAATCATAATCAGCATATTAACTCATCACTTTATACAGAGTATAAAACAGCATAGAGAGACAGTAAGCATAGCAAGCTTTCTATTGATGAAGCAAGCTAATATAAATGAATCCATTTAAAGAAGCAACTCTTTATTACAAGGTATGGTATAGAAAACTGACCTCTGACTTGTGTCCAGCAAGTTTGCTAACGTAATCATCCTGAGCACGTATATCTCTTTGAAGAATACTCTTGTCACGACTACCAGATGACAGCACAGATGAGCTCCAAGCCAGTGAACCAACACGTAACCGATGGCCCTCCATGGTTCGGATCCTCTTGCAGCGAGATGCATCCCAGATCTGCATGTTTTAGGCAGCAGAATAAGCAACATGATTATAATCCAAAATTTATGGGATAGATATAACTGGTTGCTTATATCTAAATCTGTTCATCAGGGAAACTACATTCACTTAACATAGAAAATATAATCAGTCACCAATTTCATAGGGTTTCATAGAGATCAGTGATAAGAACAGAGAGAGAAACAATGTATCATCTCAGTGCTATGTGATACCATAAACAATACGCTATAACAACATCTTTTACAATGAACATAGGAAGATTTAGAAGTGAGATCATAGACTTGGTGCAGTATGCTGCACTTGAAACTCATGATGAGCAACCTTACCTGAACTTTCCCATTGTTAGTCCCAACAGCAAGATGAGTTCCTCTCTGAGCCCAACCAACTGAGCAAACACTATCATCAACTCCTAAATCACATAGTTTTGTTACCTGCAATATCATCCAAATCGAAATTGAATCAAAACACAACTTTTAACACTCAAAACCCTGGGGTAAACACACACCTATTATCACTAGTCAAAATCTCACATTGCAACTGAGAATCAATAACCTAATCAAACCACAGAATGAAGATTATACCTTACTACTGCAGGCATTCCACAAGTAAACACAATTCCCCAATCCCACAGCCAACACATTGCAACTGAGAATCAATAACCTAGTCAAACCACAGAATGAAGATTATACCTTACTACTGCAGGCATTCCACAAGTAAACACAATTCCCCAATCCCACAGCCAACACATTGTGCGATGACCAGTCAACCAAGTTCAGATAGAAATCATCTTGCAATGCTGGTGCATCCAACACCTAAAAACCATCAATCGCACAAAAAATCACAATCCGAAACAGATAGCGTTCTTATCTTCCACAATTCACCGCTAATTTCAAGCAATTAACAAAAATCCAATCCACACATTACCTTATACGGCGACCTAGCAACTTTCCTCGGCGTCTTAACCGGACTATAGCTTATCCCAGGCAACGCATCATCCGATCCAAACGGAAACGACGATCCAATCGCTCGTCTCGTCTCCGTCTTATACCTAAAAATATTCCGATTCTTCACCGACAAGCCTCCCTTCTCCGGCCCGAACAGTGCGGCCCTTAGCATCGCCGCGTAAGTACTCGACGGCGAATCTTCCCGTCCGTCAACGGAAGGCGTAGCAGGCGGCGATGAGATGTGGAAGAGCGAGAAATTGGAGCCAGTACGCGAAGGAATAAACCTATCGCTGTAGATTGGACGAGAAGGTGAGATGTGGTAGTTGGCGTTGATCAGACGCTGGTAGCGTCCAGGAGAAGGCGTCGCCGGCTCTTTGACGGAAGATAGATCTAGCTTCGCCGGTGATTTCGCCGCCGGCGGCGAGAGATGCTCCATTGTTGATGTGAAGTGGAAAGAGAGAGGAAGCAATTTGGGGATAAATAGATCTGAGGGAAGATGAAATTAATAAACAACATTTTTTTTTACCAGAAAAATAAAAAGAAAGAGTTGGATCTGATCAGGCTGTTAAATTTTTTTGCCGGGAAATTTGTTGCGCGGAAATTTGGAAAATCTTGTTTTTGTTTTATATTTACTTTCCTTTTTGGTGAGAATCTGAGTTTACATAAAACAGAAATCGGAATTTAATGGTGTATTAAGCTGATTTTTTATGGTAATCTGATCTAGAAAGTGCGGTTGGATACTTGGGAAGAGAGTAATGCGCTTGGATTGAGTTACTCATTATGGTAGGCCACTCTCAACAAAGAATGTGTTATCTTTTGGTACGTACTCTCTCCGTCCATTTTTTATGTTTTTATTTTTCATTTTTGGTGTCCTAATTTGACGTTTTTATTTTTATTTATAATCACAAATCTTTATCAATATACCCTCATCAAAACCCATTAATTTCCCCCAAAATCACAACAATCCAAAATACACTTTAATTTTTTTCTCTTCCATTATTTTCTTACTCAATCTTAACCCTTTAATTTCTCATATCTCACCATTCTCTCATCCCAATACACTTTTTCTCCTATTTTCATCCATCTCTCTCCTCTCTTCTATTCTCTCCTTAATTCTCGTGCAAAAAAGAGAAATTAGAACATAATTAAGGGACGGAGGGAGTATATGGATTAGCAAATTGAATACTACTTCCTATTATCAGTCCAAGTTTTTTTAGTTTTTCCTTTTTATTAAAAATTACATGAAAGGTATATTGACACTTTCTACCAAGTTTACTCTAAGCCCTCGTTTTGACGGTGAGTTGGGTAGATAACCATTTTGTACGTTTTTATTAGGAAAATGACTAATTTAGAAACTTACCCCCTACCTCAAGGGGAAAGGAGAAACCCAAGGGGTTAGTTTTCTTTAACAAAAACTAATAAAAAATACTTGGGGCTAGTTTTCCTAATTAAAAACTTTGAAAGGGTCATTGAGACACACTCACTCGTTTTGATTACAAATTTAATTTGTGTGAAGTAGAAATTTCAAGTGTAATTTTCTTTCTGTTTGGTTGGTTTTTAAAATGTAAGAGTGTAATAAGTATAATTTCGGAGAAAGTTTCAATTCTTCTAAAATATATGTTCTCTTATCTTGATTGAGTAGGTAAGATACACTTTCCATTACTTTTTTAGTACCAAAACTAGTCTAATTTCCGCACCATGCGCGGGTTTATATAACTCGATTATCAATTAATAATTAGTATTTCGTATTATATACCAATTTATATGGGAAAAAATTGATAGCTTGAAATGATATTGATACATTATTAAGATTATAAAAATTGAATATAATAAACAACGAATATAAATGAGTTTTTATACATATATCTTTTTTGATTAAATTATCATATGTTAATTTTTAACAAATTTATATAAATTGATTTGAACATATATAAAACTATATAATATAAAACACTATCATAACTCATAAGACAAAGTTATAATCTTTTTCCTTATTTATTAAGGGATTAATCTTTTTGTGGTCATTACAAAATAAAATTTAAATTTTAAAAAAATAACATAATAGGATATTAAACGGTAAAAATCTAAAAAGATTAATACATAAAAATCTTTTTATAATCTAGAATATCTTAAATAATCTTTTTGTGATATTTTCATATACGACTTTCCAAATTTAATTAATTATTTTTTAGAAAATTACATTAAATAGTAAAAATCGTGACCAATGAAATGACGACAAGTGGTGGCTTAAATGAGGAGAGTTCCACGTGGCATAATTGAGGTGAAAGAAAGCAGTATTGCTTTAGTAGTTATATAGAGATTATAAATTACCCTCTATTGTTTAATTAAACAATTTTCTGAATTGAGTAGGTTATGTTAATAAAGGGTATTATAGTAAAATTAAATAATATTCATGAATTTGTTAAATTGAACCAAACAAAATGCAGGATTCTAATTCATGAGAAGTAGATTTGAACCAAACATGTATTAGTACTTCCTGGAAACTCCAATTCTTGAGAATTAACTTCCTAAGAACTACTTCCTGTAAACTTAAATTTATGCATTGAACCAAACGAGGGCTAATATTGAGTTACTTATTTTTATATTTTAGCTCTTCCTTAAATCGCCTAAACATTGTCTAATTTTATGAGGGTGTTCATTCTTAAATTATTTGTAAAATGCTAAAAAATATATACGGGTGAACGGATGGATTATAAATTGAATTAAACAATAAGTGAGTTGTAGAGTTGTTCTCTTAAATAAGAACCGAGTTGACTAATCTGACTTTTTTTCTCTTTTATATTCATGCGCCTCATTATCATCATCTTATTGAGATTAGCTTAAGTTTAAGTTTGATTGATTATACTAGTTTTCACATTTATTAGGTCGAGTAGGAATGGGTTAGATATGTAGATGTACATTTAAAGCACTGGGTTATATCAATACTCCGTATATAGCTAGGTAGGTTTGATTTACGTGTTGGCAAATGTACATATGATCGCTATTAGAGGTTTTTACATCAGGTCGATGTAAGTAGGGTTGGGTCACTACAAATTAATTGAGTAGGGCTAATTTGAATTCTTTTCTGAAATGGACACCTTAAATTATCATTTTAGACGTACTTTAAAACAATTTTTCAATATAGGCATTTTTTTTAAGTTTGGAAATTTGTAACGAAGAATAGGCGTTCTCCATCTCTGCGAACCTAGCCTTTTTAAAAAAGAAACTAAGCCATAATAGTGCCTCATACGAAGGCCAAAAAAATTGGCTACGCCTAACTTTTTTTTGTTGCTATTTTAACATTTAATATATTTAAGCGAGACTTACGCGGGTTTGGTTGGCTCGTTTGGGATCGTTCGGAATCAGAATCGAGCGAGACCAGTTTCGTTCGATCCGTATCGATCCCAACTTTTATCATGTCTCACACTCAATTCCGATTCCGAACAAGCCACTCGAACCCACATAAATCTCGCTACTGTAAATGAAGTTTTACATATTCATTCCTCGACATCAGACGACGAGACACATATCTGGTGAAAGATGAGATCGGTACGGACCCAACGAAACTGGTCTCACTCAATTTCGATTCCAAACAAGCCGCCAAAACCTTTCCACTACCTAAAGAAGCTTCATTAAGTTGACGATGTCGGATTCCGAGGGATCATCATGGCTCGTTTAAAATCAGAATCGAGAGAGAGACATATCCAGTGAAAGTTGAGATCGTTATGGGCCCAACAAAAGTGGTCTCGCTTGATTCCAAACAGGTCCCAAACGAGCCACCCGAACCCGCTTAAGTCTCGTACGTACCTGATACTGTAAATGGAGTTTTACATATTCATTCCTCATTATCAGACAGTGAGACACATATTTTGTGAAAGTTGAGATCGATATGGACCCAATGAAACTGGTTTTGCTCGATTCCGATTCCGAACGATCTCAAACGAGCCTCCCAAACCCGCGTAAGTCTCGTGCGTACCGATTCCAACTTTGTTTCCGGTTCGGGTGGCTCGTTTGGGATCGTTCGGAATCGGAATCGAGCGAGACCGGTTTTGTTGGGTCCGTACCGATCCCTGCTTTCACCAGATATGTTTCTCGTCGTATGTTATTGAGGAATGAATATGTAAATCTCCATTTACAGTAGCGAGACTTACGCGGGTTCGAGTGGCTCGTCAGGGCTCGTTCGGAATCGGAATCGAGTGTGAGACATTTCTGGTGAAAGCTGAGATCGATACGGACCCAAAAAAACTGGTCTCGCTCGATTCTGATTCTGAACGATCCCAATCGAGTCCAAACAAGCCACCCAAACCCGCGTAAGTCTTGCTTAAATATATCAAATGTTCAAATAGCAAAACAAAAAAACAAAAAAAGAGAAGTTAGGCGTTGCCATGGACAACGCTTTTGTAGCCAAATGTTTTTGGCCTTCGTATGAGGCGTTGTCCGTAACACCGCCTCATACAAAGACTTAGTTTTTTTCTTAAAAAGCTAGGTTCCAAACCTGTAAAAATGCCTATATTGAGAAATTGTTTCAAACTATGCCTACAACGGGAATTTATTTCAAAAAAGTGACCATTTCAGAAAAAAGAATTGGGCTAATTACGTCTTTATTTATTTATTAACCCTTAAATAATTAAATAAGTAAAAAGAAAAATAACATCTTTACTAATTATATTAAAATACTATACTCCCTCCATCTAATAATATAAGTCAACATTTGAGCTAAAAATTAACAATTATAAAGGGCGTGGTTCGGACGAGAATAATGTGAAAATGACTGATGTTCATCAAAGTATACTTAAATGTTTATCAAAATGTATTCAAATGTTCATCAAAAAAATTGATGCACATCTTTTGAAAAAGTGATGCACATATACGATTTTTCTCTAAATGCTCTTCAATTTCTCAATAAATGTTCTCTGAAAAATAATTGTTCTTCAATTTTTTTGGATGTTTTTAAGTTTTTCAACGAATGTTTACCAAATTAGTATTAAATGTTATCAATTTACTACTAAATGTATCATTTTCACGTTCTTATTTTAAAGTTTATTTTCACCGGATGCTTTCTCAATTATAAATACTAAATGATCTTTCATTTCTCTACCTAATTTAGCAACACCCAATATATATTTGCAAATATATATTTTCCATAAGTAGAATTTGTCCATAAAAGATAAAAACTAATGGTAAAATAGAAAAAATTGCCAAAAATCCTTAAAAGACTTATATTTTATTACAAGAGAAAAATGTTCCAGAGACTTATAATTTTCGAATGACGGGTATATTTTTTCTTTAACCGGTCGGATTTGGATAACATATTTTAAAATTAGATTTAGGTTCGGCAATTTAAACTATTACAAAATTTAATCTAATTTGATCCAACTACGAGTAGTTCAGAACAGTTTTTTGAGATTCAATCATTTTTTAACCACTCTAATCCAACACTTCGATATTCTATTAGTATTAGTTGAGTGTACGCTGGACTTTCTAGCTTTTAATTTTTGTATTAATTATTAGAAATTTGGCTATATTAATTTTAAGAGTCAATAATGCAAATGATTAAATCAAGCATTAATCACATTTTTTAGATTTTGCAGTAGTGTATCGAGTGACATAAAACACACACTGTCGACACACGTGATATGAGCAATCGATTCGTAGAGATTGTAGTGTAAATGTTAAGTTAGCATGCTAAAGTGAGTGATATATATTGAACAAAAATGCATTATACAAATATTAATTAACCCTAAATGGAAGATGAGATCTTGTGTCACGTGCAATCAAATCCTGACCGTTGGATTTGTGATGTGCATCTTCTCAATTCTCAACAAACATCTTCTCAACAAACATGTGTTGCCCGATCTTCCGCCGCCCATGTATAATTTTTTTACATTCAAGTAATTATGTTATTTAGAATAGTAGTTAGTGCGAAAGAAATGACCATTGACAACATATATAAAGTCTTCCACTATGAGATAAGAAATGACCATTTTATAACAACGTAGTATAATTTTATTTTTACTCTTGTCTTAGATAACTACTCGGAAGAGTTAGTGCGAAAGAAATGACCATCAACAACATATATAAAATCTTCGACCGGAGAGTACAAGATAACCACTCGGAACATGAAAAAGTGACTAATAAAAGATTAAAAGGCTCTTTTCGGACGTAAGAAAAATAAGCTAGCTTATTTTAATAAAAAGCTTGAAATTTTAACTTATTGTTTTAATAAGCTAGCTTATTTTTCTGTGAAATTAAGAGTAATACTTATGTTGCCGAAAAGGCAGTAAATGTAACAGTGTTATCGAGAGTGTTCAACTAAAGAAGATAGAAAAAAGATCGTTTTGAAAAAAATATTTAAGAAAAACAGATTGTATTTCAAAATGAAAAAACTTCGTCAACAATCAATGAATATGTAATCCGGATCACTCTCACGAAGATTTCCCACTTGTTTTCGGATTTCTGAAATACAAAACACCACTATTCACAATTTTCTCGCATTTTAAATAAATCCACTGGTCTAATAAATTGAGAATGTTGTATATCCAAATGCAAGTTACAGTTTTGAGAAAAATGAAAATTTAATGAATAGGGCAACATTCTTTTATCGGTTGTCATATTAAAATGTGTTTGGATCGAAAATTTAATTCGCGAAATTTAAAATCCAAAAGAATCTTTCATATTGCAACTTACAATGATTATTACAACAATGTACAATTATATATAAAAATGAATATCCACACGCACATAATTTCACATTGATATTAACGTATAGTTGTAAAATGTATGCACATTTATAAATGTTTTTATATCTTTTAACACTTAAGTGAAAGATATATATGCACATACATGCATGTATACGTAAATACGAAAAAATGTATATATGCATATATTCGTACTTTCGTATTAGAAGAGAATTATAGAAAATAATCCAATTCAATAATGAACTGCATGGGATCGACTGATCGAGTCTTAATCTACTCACGTGACTAACACGTGTTGCTAATCAGCTAACTAATAGTCTTCACATGTTTTTCAATTGGATGGGAATTAAAAGTAAATCCTTTTTCACGGAGTTCGATTAAAACAGTTACTACTGATTTGGAAACTCGGTAATTGTGTGTCTAAGAAGAACCAGTGCACAATTATTATATAATATAATAATAATTATTTATAATTATATTATACAATAACTAACTATCTAAATCATAAAATTTAGAAAAAAACCCTTTAACTTTGAAAAAATCCACTTTTTTACTTGAAAATTTGATGAAAAAAAGAGTTCATATGCGTACGAACATAACCAAATTGCATATACAAAATCATATATGGACATTTCCGAAGATATGACTTCACCTTTAATATTGTATATAGTTAGATGTTACTACTTCCACGAGATATTTACAAACCTTATAATCGGATAAATAAAACAAAATGTATAAGAAATGTTTAAATATCCCGTGCATGACACATATATTTACAAACCTTATAGTCGGGTAAATAAAACAACAATATATATGAAGTATTTGATCTTATTTCAAAAAGAATAATAACTCTAGTTAAAGATATGGAATTAGCAATAATCAAATTAAATTTTAAAAAATTAAAAATTAAAAATTGTTTAATTAACAAACAAATAACAAATTTATAAAAACATTGCATTTTGCCTACTACATCAAGGCTACGTATTTGCAACAAATGAAAAAAAGAAAATCTTTAAAATGAAGTAACAAACCGACTTGGAGAATTTAGGGGAGGAGGTTACTAAATTTTTATTGATTATTAAAGTAGAAAGTTTTATTTATTTATGTATTTTGAGTTAATAATGATGTGGCGTTGAAGTGGCGCTGAGGTGACGCAAATTTTGACAAAGAGATGACTTCTCCCTTATATTGTAGTTAAGTAGATATCTCTTCTTGATTAACCAATTAAAAGAAGTTAAACATTCTCAATTTACCAATTAAACCAGGAAATTATACCTATACGCGAAAACAATTCCTTATTTCTTGTAGCCTATGTATGAATTACATTTTCAATAGCATAGTTTTACAAGTCATGTTGTAAAACTCTATCATAACGTGATCGATTTTGCCTACCTTTTTAGCAAAGAGTACTTGAATATGTAGTTGAGTCATAATGAATGTGTACGTATAGCATTTTACAGAATAAAAATACAATTTACGGAGTACTCGTATTACTTTAACAAATACTGTATATCGATAATTACACGTGGGCTCTGTTTAGTGTCTAATGCTCAGGGAATAAATCATTAATTTTGTTTAGCCCGGCACGTAAGACATATACAACTAATCAAAGTACAAGACATGGGATTTTCGGGATCTTGAAATTATTAGGCTTTGTAATTGTGTAAAACTGAAGCTTGCTCGATCGTAGTCATTTCATAGCAATGAAAATATCACATGAATAAATAATGATGAATGTATGTTGTTGATCAATCTTGCATGTTACGACTTTTGATCGATCGGCTGTATAAAACTCGTTTCTTTTTTATATTAATCTTTGACTAATTTTCGAGTTTAAGTGGGAAAGAGTTTATATATAGTAGACGATCTTGTAGAGAATGTGTAGCAAATTACATTGATTAGCCCAAGTTTTTGTTGTCGAATCAAAGAGCATAACTAGACATATAAATATATATTTATTCTATAATATTTTATTTTTTATATGTTTTTGTTATTCGATTGAAATTTTAGTTCATCACTGAATAATGACACATACTAAAAATAGGCTGCGTCTATATGCACACGTTTTTTTTTGCTAAATGCACACTATTCTGTGCGGTAACAGTTGCATTACACATCTGTGTGTTAAGGCTTACCGCACCAAAGGAGTCAGGGGCATTTTTGGAATTTTTTCTGAAACCTATACGAAGGTTGTGCGGTAACAATTACCGCACAAATATGTGCGTTAACAATTAACGCACCACGTTAATACGAGATTAACAAAAAAAAAAACAGATTTTGATTAACTTAAACCCTGTGCGGTAACAATTACCGCACAGGATATTTTTAAAAAAATAAAAATAAAACAGGTGCGGTAAGAGTTACCGCACCATAATTTTTTTTTTTTTTTTAAAAATAAAACTGGTGCGGTAAACGTTACCGCACCGTATTTGGTTTTTTTTTTTTAAAATAAAACTGGTGCGGTAAACGTTACCGCACCAGGTTTACAAATTGAAAACCCCAGATTTCCCTCCCCCGACCTTCTTCTTCGTCTGTTCTTCCCCAAACCCGCGCCGCCGCTAAACCTAATTTCCGCCGCCCCCTTTCCCAACGTTTACCCCTACCAAGAAGCTAAATAGACCATGGAATCGAGTTGCCCCGGCCAAGGCGGTTCTTCTGGGCCCATAATTTCTGCCGGAGTCGTCCCCCCCACTGTGGAGCAGCCAACAATGGCGGAAGCGCCGTCGACGGTGGCTTGCTGGGTTGCTATGGAGGAGGAAGAAGAAGAGGAAGAGGAGGTTCCATTGACGTTCAACGGTGGTGCCCGGAGAGAGCTCCGACGAAGAACAGCGGTGGTGCCCGACCCGACCCGATTCCCGAAGCCCGACCCGACCCGATACCAGCAGCCCAACCCGCCCCGATACCCGCTCCGAGGCCAAGAAACCGAAAGCGACCCGTCCAAAACGTCGGTCCCGGGTACGCTACTCGAGCAAATAGAAGGTTGAATTCTCAAACCGAGGCGCAACCGGAAGCTTTTTCGACTCCCGTAGATCTACATCAAGTATGTATTTTTATTAAATATTCTATAACTTTTGTAATGTTTTTAAATAGTTTAATTATTTTATTTCGTAACGTTATGAAATTATTTAATAAGTAATTTCATAACGTTATGAATTTAATAATATTTGATAATGTTATGAAATTTTTAAATAAATTTCGTAACGTTATCAATTTATTTAATTTAATTAATTTATTAAATTTATAACGTTGTGAAATTAGTTATTTAATTTCATAACGTTATGAATTTAATAATATTTGATAACGTTATGAAATTTTTAAATAAATTTCGTAACGTTATCAATTTATTTAATTTAATTAATTTATTAAATTTATAACGTTATGAAATTAGTTATTTAATTTCATAACGTTATCAATTTATTTAATTTGATTAATTTATTAAATTGATAATGTTATGAAATTAGTTATTTAATTTCGTAACGTTATGAATTTAATAATATTTGATAACGTTATGAAATATTTAAATAAATTTCATAACGTTATCAATTTATTTAATTTATTTTATAACATTATGAAATTAATTTATATGGTAACGTTATGAAATTAAGTAATTTATTGCGTAACGTTATGAAATTAAGTAATTTATTGCGTAACGTTATAAATTTAAGTAATTTATTGCGTCACGTTATAAAATTATATTATTTGGTAACATTATGAAATTAATTAATTTATTCGTAACGTTATGAAATTAATGAAATTTTATAACGTTATGAAATATAATAATTTCATAATGTTAAATATAATAATTTCATAATGTTATGAAATATGACATTCTATATTGTAAAAGTAATGAATTAATTATTTTATGAAATATGACATTGTTCTTCTCTTATTTTGTAACGTTATGAATTATTAGTATATAAAGTATTGAAATTAGGCGAATTATAACGTTAATTTCGTAACGTTATGAACAAAATGTTTAGAAATTAGAGATGATTTTGATTAGGATTGACGTTACAACAACTGTTTGTAACGTTACGACGTCATGGAAAAGACGTTTTTGAATTTGACGTTATTTTTGTAACGCTATGAAAATAACGTTACGCTATAACAACAACATTAGGGGGTGCGAGATACGATGGCTTCTAGTGGTTTTGTTCCGGGGGCTCCTGTTGCTGCAGAGCGTGTTAGGAGGACGTAGATTACAGCGTCCATACGTCAGAGTTTTGCTACTGCTCGAGACCAGATGAATGCTTCTAGTTCGACACCCACTGATGTTACTGGTGCACTTACAGATACTGGGGCAGTTAGGGATTGTGGTCTAGATGTTGATCCGTCTGCTGATGATGAGGGTTACAGTGAGAGTGAGGAGGAGGATATGGACGTCGATGATACAGCTGTTGATTTGGATGATGATATGCTGGGAGACGGTGAGGGTTTAGGTACAGATTATATTGTATCTCATCCCGAGATACCGACAGATCAGCTTAGGAGAGACGACCCTCCTATTATTTCAGAGGATCATGCTGGTATGGGGCCTTCATCGCCAGCTCCTACAGATTTAGGTCCTTCGTCTCCTACGCCAGATGTACCACCTCCCCCGACTGTACCACCTCCCGATGCAGATCCTGTACCACCTCCTGCTGTACCTTGGATGCCCGGAGGTCCTTTTACAAATGAGTTGCTGAAGAGTTATGAGACGCACATCGCCAGGGCTATTTATGAGCTTACAGTTGTTGATCCTCCCGCACCTGTGATTCCAGCTGGCCCCCGTCCTCTTCCTCCATTTATACAGAGACAGCGAGGAGGCCGAGGAGCTCAGGCAGATGATGATGTTGCTGATGCAGACGCTGCTGATCCTCCAGCACGAGGTGGACGCGCTCCACGCGGAGGACGAGGACGAGGACGTGGACGTGGACGTGGACGTGCTGCAGATCATGCTGATTTTCCACAGCCTGCTGATCTTCCAGAAGGCGAGGCTCCTCTTGATTTGGTATGTATTTGAACTATAATGTTCATATGTGAAATATGAACGACATTCTGTAGAAGTAACTGTGTTAATTTTTTACTTTTTTTCCAGACACGGAAGGTCGTTAAGGTTCACTTCCACACCGCCTACTGCACTCCACTAGAGGCGTTTAGGAGACCTGGTCCAGATTCGTGGTTTCAGCTTGCAGAGCGATCTGGATTGACTGATCTACGCTATATCGGGTCCGGTCCTGTCGATCATGTGTTGGTTTCTGCTTTCGTCGAGAGATGGCACCCAGAAACCAACACATTTCATTTGCCATTTGGAGAGATTGGTCCTACACTTCACGATGTGGTTGAGATCCTGTCGCTGCCTATACATGGCAGGAGTTGTATCTCAGTTTTGAGCAGGGAGGAGATCTTCATTTTTGTTGCTGAGATGCTTCACGTAGAGGAGGCACTGGTGAAGACTTGGTATAGGGATGGAGGCATTCCTTTGGGTTATCTTCAGCAGAGATTGAAGGATATGATGCGGATGGAGGATGGACAGAGAGATGAGAGCCTCATTGCGTCTATGTACTTACTGTTGCTTCTCGGCACTACAGTTCTAGTGGACAAGTCGACTACAGCAGTCAAGCACTGGTGGTTAGTTCTTTTGGCCGACCACGACAGCACTGGCCGATATGCTTGGGGAGCTGGAGTGTTAGCTCATCTGTATCGCAACCTTGGACAGGCGTCGAGGCGATTGGCTATGGGGATGGGGAGTTCTGGCATTCTTTTGCGGGTTAGTACGCAAACAACTATACGATTGGCTATGTTTAGGAAGTCGAGTTCTAATTATCCTTTTTTTGCAGTCGTGGATCTGGGCATATTTTCCACATTTTCGTGGACATTTTGTGACAGATCCACTTTCTATAGACCACGCCGCAACTGCTATGAGGGAGGGCAGAGAGGTGCCACAGGGGAAGAGCACGGATCGTTTGGTTGCCATTCGTGGCATGCTTGACCGTGTTCGTTATGAGGAGGTCAGATTTTAAGAATGTATGCTTTCGTTATATTGTGTGAATGTAAACTATACTAACTGTTTTGTAATGTTTTGTTGCAGGGTAACTGGTTTCCCTTTTCAAATGTGGATTTCAGACTTCCGCAGTACGCCCCGTCTTTGTTTGAGGGCATTCTCCGTTGTCTGGACATCGAGGAGCTCTATCAGCCAGGTCGCCTACTGCGACAGTTTGGACATGTGCAGGGTATCCCAGATCCTCTCCCAGAGCCCATCCAGGTGACACGTAACAACAGGCTGACGCATTATTCAGTTGGCTTTGAGAAGGATCTGCTTGGTGTGTGGGATCAGGACCCCAGGCCTTTGATACAGATTCGGGAGCCACGAGCGACGTACTATTGGGCAGTCACAGATGATTATCTCGATTGGTATGATCGAGTTTCTCATCCTCTGGTGGATCCCAGATCACGTAGACTCGATCGTCCAGTTGGTCCGCTGCGTATTCCACCTTCGGTTGACAGTTTTGCGGTACGATTATAAATTTTATTAGTCATATTCATTCAATTAGTATATTTGATTGTAATGTTTTGATATGTTGTTAATATAGCGGACCCAGCTAGTGACTTGTGAGATTCGAGCTTTCTTGGAGACACCACCAGAGAGGAGGCCTGCAGATATTGATGAGTTCATGAGGCGTCTCCTTGGAGTTTTGACTGACGGGGCTCCACCGATGGCTCCAGCTCCGGTTCGTCAATCTCATCTTTTTCGGCATTCAATCCACGAGGAAGGCCAAGGTAGTGGGCAAGGTAGTGGGAATGAGGGTCGTGACTTGTAGTGATGTCAAATATTGATAGCAAAACTTTAGTTTTTTGAAAAAGGCGAAAAACGACAAAGTACGTCAAAAATTGATAAAAATGGTTAAAAACGTCTCGAAACGAAAAAATCGACTCAAAACGATATAAATCAAGCCAAAACGAAATTTGTAGGAATTACGAACAAGTTGTAAAAAAGTGTAAAAATGTGGCCAAAATGATGGCATAATATGGCCAAATTGAGCAAATCTTAGCAAAGCTTGAGTTTTTTGAAAAAGGCAAAAAACGACCAAGTACGTCAAATATTGATAAAAATGGTTAAAAACGTCTCGAAACGAAAAAATCCGACTCAAAACGATATAAAACAAGCCAAAACGAAATATGGAGGAATTCCGAAGAAGTTGTAAAAAAGTGTAAAAATGTGGCCAAAATGATGGCATAATATGGCCAAATTGAGCAAATCTTAGCAAAACTTGAGTTTTTTGAAAAGGCGAAAAACGACCAAGTACGGCAAATATTGATAAAAATGGTTAAAAACGTCTCGAAACGAAAAAATTCGACTCAAAACGATATAAAACAAGCCAAAACGAAATATGGAGGAATTCCGAACAAGTTGTAAAAAAGTGTAAAAATGTGGCCAAAATGATGGCATAATATGGCCAAATTGAGCAAATCTTAGCAAAACTTGAGGTTTTTGAAAAAGGCAAAAAACGACCAAGTACGTCAAATATTGATAAAAATGGTTAAAAACGTCTCGAAACGAAAAAATTCGACTCAAAACGAAATATGGAGGAATTCCGAACAAGTTGTAAAAAAGTGTAAAAATGTGGCCAAAATGATGGCATAATATGGCCAAATTGAGCAAATCTTAGCAAAACTTGAGTTTTTTGAAAAAGGCGAAAAACGACCAAGTACGTCAAATATTGATAAAAAATGGTTAAAAACGTCTCGAAACGAAAAAATTCGACTCAAAACGATATAAAACAAGCCAAAACGAAATATGGATAATGGATAGTGGATAATGGATAATGGATAGTGGGTAATGGATAATGGATGTCATATGTGTATAGTTTGGGCCCATATCGTTTTAACGCCTTGAAACGATGAAAATCGAAATTTTGAAATTGTAACATGACAACAAATACGGCGAATAGTTATTTTCATTTTTCGAAATCGAAAAATTATTATTGAAAACGTCAACGGGCCTAATAAGGCCTAATGAATTTTGAATGAGGCCCAAACACAAAAAACGACAAAAAATGACATAAAACGGCTTAATAAGCACTTAAAACGTAAAAGTCAAGAAATGTAACATTAATATTTGAGCATTAACAATCAAACGCTATCGTTTTTATAAGAAATTAACAACTTTAACACTTAGAAGTATGTAAACGAAGACTTTCACCTGTATGCTACTACTCTCAAGTATATAAGTTGTATAGTTATACTCATATGTATGTGATACCACTTCGTTACTAAAATGAACTTCATATAATGTGTTTATTTCATCATATAACATTAGTTTAACACTTAATTGTTATCGTGTGACTCAACTGACCTCGTATTTCATTAGTATAATATGATTTTTTATCATATAACTCTTCGTAATCTCATATTACATTAGTAAAACTTGATAAAATTATTCACAAAACTCTCCATAACGACATATTTCAGTAGTATAACATTACTTTGGGTCATAAAACTGTTTATAATATCAAATAGTATAAGAAAACAACATAAAAAATGAATTTTTATGTAATTAGGGTTGGTACTACAACAGTTACCGCACCAACCCTAATACCCTAAACCCTACAAACACCAGAAACATTTGATTCTGGGTAAAAGGGTTGGTGCGGTAAGTGTTAACGCACAGAATATGTGCGGTAAGTGTTAACGCACAGAATATGTGCGGTAAGTGTTAACGCACAGAATATGTGCGGTAAGTGTTAACGCACAGAATATGTGCGGTAAGTGTTAACGCACAGAATATGTGCGGTAAGTGTTAACGCACATTGGGCTGGTCGTCTTTGTTGGGCTGGGCTTTTTCTGTTCGATGTTGCCGAAGTTGTGTTATCAGTTGTGCGTTTATTGCTAACGCACCACCATATTTTGCTCGAGTGTGTTACAGCTACTACACAGCTGTAAGTCACTTTTGGATGACCGAATTACGTTATTGGGCCTTTGTTGTTGTGGACCTTTTGTCTACATCGGCCCAAATCTAAGTTACCCTAGTAAAACCTCGGCTATAAATTCACTGCCTCAGTGAACCCTATTATCTCATTCTCACTGCGCCGTAAAATAATTAGGTTTCAAGTTCTTACTCTGTATTTCAATTAGAAGTCTCATTTTTTCCTGATTTCGTTAGATATCTTCATTGTTTCTAACATGTTTTCTTACTTTGTATTACAGATTCAAACAACCATGGCATCATCTTCATCCTCCCCAGTTCCAGCAGAAGGCAGTGAGATCCAGTGCCCGAGTAGAAGGTGCTCAAGAACAATCAAGGTGTTCACTGGTAATGACAAGAACAATCCCCATACGTATGGACGAAGGTATACCACATGTCAGTGTAACTACATGATCGTGTATCTTGAGCCAGAATACGACAGTCATCATCTCCGAGTCATTGCAAAACTGTTGAAGGAAATAGTTGACCAGCAGTTGAAGCTGGTATATTTTCACCAGGCTAAGAGTATTGAAGTAGCCAAACACTGGATACAACAGAGGTTTCCTAATGACCCTGTTCCTAGTTTTTATGACAGTGACTCCGATTAGGGATCTTGGTAATAAATCAGTGAATCTCTGTTAAGTCTGTGTTTAGTTTAAATTTCAAGAATGAGTCTGTTGTCTTTCCTTAATGAGTCTGTTGTCTTTTTAATTTATGCTGAGTGTGTTGTAGTTTATGGATTCACTGATTTCACTTCACTGTTTCACCTACCTCATCTAACTCTACTGAAAACACTATTTAAAGCAAACAAGACAAGTCATTACATATTTCAAAGCAGACAAGACAAGTCATTACATATTATAAATCAATTCCAATCGAAGTCTAAAGATCAAGGCTAGTAAACTATTACAAATCAAGTCATGTAGTCCATACGCTTTCCAGCAGTAAAGCGGTATTGTCGAAACAAGTCCACTTGGCCAGCATATATCCCTTCCCACCACTTGATGTTGTCATCTGCAAATCTTCTCCACGAACCGGAACAACGTGGCAATGGTGCCCCATCACGGAGCCAAACCTAGATATACAAAGAAAATTAATCAATAAATATAAATGATTTCGACGTTTCATGACGTTTGTTTAGATTACCACAGATTCTTACCGATATCCAGTGATTACTGCATCCGACAAGAGCTATCCCAAAAATCTTCTGTGGAGGACCAGGGCTCACTGTAGACTGCCTTATTGGCAAGCATAAACACGGCGCATCCCAGGATAGTTGCACTAAACCAACATTATACACTGTGGCAAACACCAAACCCATAAATGGCATGTCCATCCAAAATGGTCTCTCACAAGGACTTCTCATGTAGTTAACTTGAGCAATAAGATCATCCCATGTTCCTACCCGTAGTCCACGTCGTATGGGCTCCCATGTCTCTTTGTTTCCAAGAAGCTCCGCTGCCAACGCAGCACGGATCATACGATATTGACTCTGTTGCATACCCGTAAGTAGAGCCATTGACCGATACCCACAATGTCCGTCTGAACGCACATCTTTCACAGAAGTCATGTAGGAAAGCCAAAAGTAGTCAATATTTTTCACCCCCAAGTTCACCCCCATATAACTTATGGCTTCTTCAATCTCTTCTTCATCTTCTCCTTCCTCTGTTTCGTTTCGATCTGGATACCAAGCTCTTAGGGGCACGACATTCATGTCTTCGTCTTCTAAATCGATGGTCTCTGAAAACAATGGTTCAGGTTGGGACTGTGATCCGAAGTCGAACGACACTTGACTTGCTTGCTTTTTAGGACAAGTTGGTCGTTCACTTTGCCTATTTGCCTTCTCCTTTGCGACTTTTTGCGCATTCTCAGTATTTGTTAAGTCTTCTCTAACATACTCGTGGTAACTCTTTTCCCTCTTTTCTCTCGGAGGAGAATTCCCATTTCGCTGCTTCTCCTTGTTCTTTGATCCCGGCGGCCTTCCTTTTCCTTTCCTAAACAAGTTTGTTGGCTCTACCAAAGAACTTTGTTTCGGATGCTCCAAGTCAATGTACAACTCACTTAATCTGAATAGAGTTCCATCCCTCAAATCTCCACTTTCCCATTTCGCCCACATTTCACGCATTCTGATCTCCGGAATAGACATTGAACGATTGTCGTCGGGTAAGGACAAATTTATTGCATCATCTTCCCATCTCAGTTCCTTCCAGAAGACATGAAAATCATCCGGAACAAGAGGTGTCTTTGAAATGATTGCCCTAGCAAGATCGTGTACGCATGGCATCCCAAGACAATCTCGAACCCAATGATCATCACAAACATTTGAATACTCCTCCTTCAATATTTGCCGGTACATTTCCAACAACAACAGAAAACACCTATCTGACACTCGGTAAAATAGCCTTGAAAACAACATTCGAATGCCAGGAGGAAAGGTTGGGTCATCAAAGACCATTTGCCGAGTGGTAAGTGCTTGGTTCATCGTCGCCCTAATCAGGTCCATCTGAACTATGACCGCATGGTGGATCCTCACGATCACTCTGTTGAAGCCTCCTCTACTAGAACCCACAATTTCTTTCAACACCTTATGCATCCCCTCCACCCTAAATAAACACAATTTCTAATCATTAGCATTAATAATATGGTGGTCCAAATTAACAACTAAACAAACAAAGATACCTGTTTGTAGTCCTTGTGTGAAAGTGAAGAGTGTAGTCCGTCCACGCTCTAACTATGAACTTCTTGTATGGAGTAAACCAGTACTTTTCAACGTAACCAACAATGCCCTTCTTCCATGAATCTCTCAGCTTTCTCAACCTCTCTTCGTAGATTTCTTCGGTGCTCGAGCAAAATATCCCCCAACATTGCGTAACAAAGTTCTCCGCCCTTTTAGTATTTTTAATCACTTTTTCTGCGTGTGACTGGATGTTGTGCTTAATGTGCACCCAACACAATAGTTGCTTCACATCAGTGTCTTTGAACACAAGTTTGATTGCTCTCAACAAAGCCTTTTCACAGTCGGTCATTATAGCCTTCGGCATCACTCCCAAATTTCTACACAACTCATGAACGCACATCATCACAAACTTGTAATGCATTACTGTCTCCTGAGCCATGAATGCATATGCGATGTTGAACTTCTTGTGCGTGCAAGTGAAACCAACCATCTCCACTAAAGTCATATCATACCTATTTGTCTTGTATGTGGCGTCCATGATAATCACGTGAGGAAACTTCCTGAACAAACGAATCGACTCCGGGTGAGCGAAAAAAAGGACTTCAACCTCATTCGTCCTCGTGTTCCTCAAAGGTTGACAAAAATACTTGTTGTCTTTCTGAAAATTTAGAGACCACTGAGTAACTGACAATTCACCACGATCTTCAAAATTGATCTTCTGCAAAAAATTGGCAATCTGCTTCATGGATGTCACATTTTGCGGGTCTCTTTTCCTAAGCTGAATAAGTATGTTTTTTGGCGTTTTGCGATCATCCCCCGCTTCCCTTGCTATTTTCTCCTCCTCTTTGCTCATTCTACCCACGAATGAATTCCCATGAAAACTAGTAGGAAGGGTGTGGTTGTGACGACCTTCTACAACATTCACGATCCATTTATAACTATAAGACCCTTCTTTTATACGAACCCCATATTACTCAAATGTACAACCACATTTCTTCGATTTTCGGTCACGAAGCCTCGGAACCGGCAATTCTGGATTTTTTAAATTCACTTTCGGCCTACCCGATCTAGGTTTTCCAAACCTATCGCATACAAAATCAACGCAATATTTGCTAGATGTACGATGTACCAAAACTATCATTAAATCCCTTGCTCTCTGTTTTGTCCATTCCATCATCTCTTCTTTACTATCCCACATTTGCGCAGTACTAAAATGTGGTCTAAAGTCTTCTTCCTATATTGATTAAACTACATTACTTAGATACACAATTTTAACTAATTAACCTAAATCTCATGCAATTAAATACAAAATTTAAATTCATAATATACTAACCAAAATCGGTAACGGAGTCCAATCGTCTAATGCAATTGATACATTTGCTTCGCCTTCTTCCTCTTCTTCGTCCACTTCCTCATCGACTTCTTCGTCTTCTTCGTCCACTTCCTCTTCTTCATCGACTTCGTATTCTTCTTCCACGACACCTGATATCCAATTGTCGTTACCATCATCCTCACTACTCTCATAATTATAAGACATTGTGGTGTGTATTGCAAAACTTCAACAAGAGAGCTCAACCTATATATACAACCAAAAAATGCCCGTTGGAATTTTATGCCCGTTGGTGCGGTAATAGTTAACGCACCAACGGGCATAAAATTCCAACGGGCATTTTTTCAAAAAAAACCTGTGCGGTAACAGTTACCGCACATATTATATTTATTATTTTCTTACAAATTTAATTTAATTATTTTCAAATAATTATTTAAAAAAACCGGTGCGGTAACACTTACCGCACCAATTTATTATTTTTTTAATTACTTAAAACTGGTGCGGTAAGGGTTACCGCACCATATTATATATTTTTTTTAATATATTAAACCTGTGCGGTAAGTGTTACCGCACAGGATATTAGTATTTTAATACTTTTTAAAAAAAAATTATTAATTAAAAAAAATAAAATTCTTGTGCGGTAACTCTTACCGCACAGGTTTTTCAGAAGTTAAATTTTTTTTGGGGTTAATCTCGTATTAACTGTGTGCGTTAAATGTTAACGCACAGATCTGTGCGGTAATGCTTACCACACCAGCGTCGTATAGGTTTCAGAAAAAATTCCAACAATGCCCCAGACTCCTTTGGTGCGGTAAGCCTTAACGCACAGATGTGTACTGCAACTGTTACCGCACAGAATAGTGTGCATTTAGCAAAAAAAAAACGTGTGCATATAGACGCAGCCTAAAAATATCGATTTTTTATATATTTTGTACGATTTCATAAACAAAATATAAAATGCAACTCTATAATTGTAATTAACATTTTAAATAAGCTTACTTTTGACTGATAAGAAACTATTTAATCATAATTAGAGATTTATGACGTAAGCCAAGAAGATAATTAGATCAGCCATTTCATCATGATTCATGATCTATCATCACTAGCTTGGCCACACAGAAAGTCGCATCACATATAATTTCGCTAGCTAGGTTGTCTTAATCATGTAGTGTAATATATCACCCAATAGATATAGCATACTTGTTACTTAATTTGTTAGTGTAGCCATTTTAAGGAAAAAGTTAATCATAATTAATAATTTTGGTTCATGTAAATTAAATATTTGGCAACTTTTATTTCATATTTCTGTACACTTTGTGTTAAATAATATATGGGCTACCGATCTATATATATAACTTTACACTATCGACATAAATTAGTCATACGAGGGATCGTATTGCCTAGATCTTGCTCTTTCAAGTTAAATCATTTTATGTCATTCAGTAGATCAAAGGAAAAAGTTCAATATGATATTTATACTTTATGTTAGGATCTAAACGCAGTTTAAGAAAGAAATCGTGTCCTAAAATAGATAATCTTTTATTCTTTTTAGAGTTTTATGGTTTATTATTTTGGGTTTTGAGTTGATTGTTTAGGGTACATTATAAAGGATTTATGATGGATGAGTACGATTTCGTGTTTATGATTTTTGTCACATATTCCGTTACGGACCTACGTTGAATCTGGCTTGACTATTATAGATGTGCTCTTTCGATATAAGTCTAACTAACACATGATAGACAATAATTGAGAAATTGTTTATGTAGATAAATAATTAACGGTTTTCTAATTTATACATTAAACATCACGCTTTTTAATCCTTACTCAGAATATATTGTAATCATTGTTTTGATCCATATAATATCAAAATATTTAAGAATATAAATAATAAAAACTTTCTAAATGAGGTACACGTTGGGCTGGGCAAACCCGAAACCCAAACCGGATTGAACCGAAAAAACCGGACCGAACCCGGACCGAAGTAATTTCGGGTCGGTTTTCGGGTTAAGTTATATGAAATTTCGGTTTTCGGTTTGGGTTGGGTTCGGGTTCGGGTAAACCGAACTATTTGGGTAAACCGAAGATGATTTAATTAGGCCAAGGTTGGATTTTATTTGGGATTTGCTCTTGCCGTCAGCCGTCTTGCGTATTTCAATTCAGTTCCCCGCCCCCGAGTCTTCTTCTTCCTTCTTCCGTTCTTCGAGTCTTCTTCTTCCTTCTTCCGTTCTTCGAGACTTCGACTCCAACCAGCAACCAACAACGGCTCGCCCAGTCGCCCAATCGCCCGCACCGCACCGCAGTACCCCACACCTTGAGTCTCGCCCACTCGCCCGCACCGCACACCCCGCATCTCGCCCAGTCACCAGACACCAGCAGCCCCGCCCCGCACTCAACAGGTCAATTGACTCAATTCATTCCCTTCAATTTGATTTTTTTTTATTCAATTCAATTTTTTTGCCCAGCCAACAGAAATTCAGAATCAGAAAGTACTGACTTGTCTTCTTTTATTGATTTATAGATTTCTAACAAGTTCATAGTACTATATGGTAGAGAGTTGAAAACCAAAACAACGGATCAATTTTCATCAAATGTAAGTAAGATTTTTATTTTCGTGTTATGATTCATATGATGTAAATTATCTACATTAAACTGACATATTTTTTTAATTTGTAGATGTCGAGCTCTCAATCCAAAAAGTTCCAAGCTCAAACAAAAAAGAATCAATCCAGAAAGAGATCGAGAGCGGCTACTACTAATACTCAACATGAGTCTCGAGACTTGGTTCGATCAATTGCTTCAGAAAATTCGCTGAATAACTTCGAATCAGACATGGATCCTGATTTTGATGAAGACTTTGAGACTAATGGTCTAGATGAAAGGGAGGGCCTAGAAGAAGAGCAACCTCCAAAAAAGCGGCGAGAAAAGGTTATTGAGGAGGACTGCGAAGTTACTGGATTTGATGTGGCTAAATATTTGAAGGGAAAACGAAGTGCTGTTTGGAAGCATTTTGTTCCATTTGTTAATCCGAATGACAGTGAGAAAGTAAGGGCAAGGTGCAACTATTGCAAGAAGGATTTTGCTGCAGATACCGCAGGAAATGGAACCTCAACTCTTAACAAACATCTACTGAAGTGCGTTGAGCGTCCAGAAAATAAGGGTGAAGGTACGCAAGCTAAAATTGTGTTTGAGAAAGTTGCTGAAACTGATCTGGCTAAGATTAAGAATTGGGTGTTAGATTTAGATCTTGTTAGGAGGAATCTGATTAAATTGATTGTTGGAGAAGAGTTGCCTTTTATGTTTGTGGAGAAGCCGTTTTTTAGGGATCTTCTGCTGTCCATGTGCCCTACTTTTAAAATACCTTCACGATATACTGTCGCTCGTGATTGTTATAAATTGTTTCTTGAGGAACAAGAGAAGATGAAAGATTATTTGAGGATGCATTGCCAAAGGGTTTGTCTCACTACTGATACATGGACTTCTATTCAGAAGGTCAATTATATGAGTTTGACTGTTCATTTTATTGATAAAGACTGGAATTTGCAGCGGAGAATAGTGAATTTTTGTCCTATCACTGGTCATAAGGGAGACGACATTGCTAGAGATGTTGAGGATTGTTTGAGGCCATGGGGTTTATGTGACAAAATATTTACAGTGACTGTGGATAATGCAAGTGCTAATGATTCTGCTTGTAGAGAGTTGAAGAGAATGGTTATAGCAAATGGTAGTAGCATTTACAAAGGCAAGTTTCTGCACATGAGGTGTGTTGCTCACATTGCTAATCGTGTTGTCCTAGCTGGTTTGAAGCTTCATAACAAATGTATTGACAAGGTCAGAAATGTGGTGATGTTTATAAGGAACTCTCCTGCTAGATTGCATATTTTCAAAGAAGAAGCCTTGAGGATAGGAGTTGACTGTCGTCTTGTGTTGCAATATGATTGTCCTACAAGGTGGAACTCATGTTATACAATGTTAGAGGTGGCTTTGAAGTACAAAGATGTGTTCCCTCGTCTAGAAACTCCAAGAGATGTTGATGGTGTGCTCTTAGGACATATTACTACAGAGGAGTGGAACAAGATTCAAGTTATTGTGAATTTCTTGAAGGAGTTCTACAATTTTACAATGAAGGTGTCCGGGTCCTCTTATGTGACGGTATGTAATGTTTTCTATTACATAGCTCATCTTTTGCGTTTGTTGGATAAATGGGCATCTAGTGAGGATGAGGTTTATGCTAGTATGGCTAAACCTATGAAAGAAAAGTGTGATAAGTATTGGGGGAGCATGGATAAGATGAATATGTTCATATTTGTTGCTATAATTCTTGATCCTAAGTACAAGTTTGAAGGATTGGAGTTGGCATTTCATCACCTATATGGTGTAGAAGTTGGAGATGAATTGGCAAAGACAGTTAAAGATGTTACAAAGGAGTTATTTGAGGAGTATAGGAAGAAGTATGCTCCTTTATGTGTTGGAGAACAAAGTAGGACAGACTCAAGGTCTGAAACACCAAGGTGTGATTCATTTGGAGACGAGCCAGACTTCTTGTTGGAGTGCAATTCTCAATTACAGAAGCGGGCTGCATCTGTTGGCTCATCATTTACAAATGAGTTTGATAAGTATTTTCATGAGACGAGGGATTGCGAGTGGAATAAAGGCAGCTTGCTATGGTGGAAATGCAATGAGAATAGATTTCCAATTCTTGCACATTTGGCTCGTGATATATTAGCCATTCCTATCACTACTGTACCATCTGAGTCTGCTTTTAGCACAGGAGGTCGTACTGTTGATAAGTTCAGAAGCTCCCTATCTTCTAAGGTAACATATTTAATTTTGTACACACTTTGCCATTTTGGTTGATAATAATATATATTATGTATCTAATGATTTTAATCATAAATCAGACGGTTCAAGCCTTAATATGTACTCAAGATTGGCTTCGTGCTGATGGAAGGAAACATATTGTGTATGATGAAGTAATAGAGCTTTTGCAAGAGTCTGAGCAAGTAGAAGAAGGTAATATTATTATTTTTGTAACTTCAAATGCTATACTTATTTCATTATTGTTTTCAAGTAGAATAAATTGTTTTTTTGTAACTTCATTATTTTTTTTAACATGGATTGAATATATGGTTTTTAGAGGTGGAAAAAGAAATGGAGTTTGCTTAGCAAAGCAAGTACGCTATGAAACACTTACGATAATCAAAGGTATTGTTATAGTTTTTATATTTTAGTGGCTTGTTGCATTGTTAGTGAAAACTAAATTATTGATAATTAAGTGTTTATAATTTACTGTTTTGCTTTCTACATAATGATTGTATGAACTTATTTTGAATTTAGGTGAACATTAAAATGTCATCATTAAGAAGATGTGGAACTATCAACTATTTTGGACTATGTAGTTGTTATTTTATCTTGTTTTGAACTTATTTTGAATTTAGGTGAACATTAAAATGTCATCATTTATCATTTATATGTGTTTTTGAGTTTACAGCTTACAGGAATAACTATTCTAAATGTCATATACTTGTTTTGTACTTTGACCCGTTCGGTCCTATTCGGTTTTTTATTGGACCGGACCGAACCGACCCAAACCCGGACCAACCCAACCCGAAAGATTTCGGTTCGGTTTTCGGTCCAGATTTTTTGGGAATTTCGGGTTTCGGTTTTTCGGGTTCGGTTCGGTTCGGTTCGGTTTTTGACCCATGCCCAGCCCTATAACACGTACATCATTTATTTACTTAAGATGAAGCTAGAGAACAAAATCAAAATGTAGGCCAGGCTTGGATATTTGGACTAGCTATAGATTCCAGCTAGACAATAATTAACGATTCATTTATATTGCGTAAATTAGCTTGTCTCGTGCTGAAAATTGTCATAAAAATTCGTTGTTAATAGTATTTGAGAGATTCAGAGTAAGTAGATCGAACAACTGACCGCTTGTTGTGGCATCCTGTTGTCAAGATCAGACATTGGAACTTAGAAAGTTACATGCAATTTCATAACTGTGAACGTAAATACTTAGATTGTGAATTTATGATCAAACCATGTGCAAAATGCGAGACTCGGGCAATTATTACGGTGAATTTATGAAGGAGAAAAGTCATAGGAGAACAATGAACATTATTACGGTGAATTTATGAAGGAGAAAAGTCATAGGAGAACAATGATGTGTTCATAAATAGTAAGTTAAAGTTTATAATTTGAGTGATAATTTTTATAATCCGAGCGATATAGTTTTTTGAGGTCATTTGAGAAAAAAATAAAGTATCAGTAAGCCACCGCGCTCCTCACTGAAAACATTCAAAAAATATTATGACACGGATTATGAAATTGCCACCCGTAATATGAATATTGACGTGTAATATGTGAACACGATCTGTTCATTTTTCCTACGTTAAGAGTTGTTTGCATATGAATTTTGGTATGATCTTATATGCAATTTAACTGAATAAATAAATAAAAACATTAAAGAAGTAGTACAAGAAAAGTTTATGCTAATCCAGAGGTCTATTCTTTGGGCCTGGGCTGGTCCAACATCATGCCTAAAACTATATATGGACTGAGGGTGTATTGATACTAAACGAGAACAAACAACAACAACAAATATAAATCGAACAGACGTATCATAAGGATGAGAACACCAAGCTAGAAAAGAACAAACACGAAAAAGAAAGAAAGTGAAAACACATGACCTAGCGAGGAGGAGAGACCTATCGGCTATCGTGAGTCCTATTTTCGGTGAGCGGCAACAAAGCAAGGTTCTTTCGGATGACCTCTTTTAACCATTTTTAGGACGTCCGTGATAGATTGGATTTGAGTGAAATAGAAAAGATGAGAAGTAAGACGTAGAAAAAAGAGGTGAGGGAGTTGAATAGGAAGATGTGTAATCATTTCTTTATTCATGTTACTCAACATGAGTAACATAGTCTATTTTTATAATATTAAATGTGTTTTCATCCAATGTTATTCATATCAAATAACATACATTTTACTTTTACTTTTTGTATAAATTTATATAATATATTACCTAGTTAATATGGATGTCAATATATAGATAAAAATAAATTATATTAAAATTTTATGTATAATAAGAGTTATATAATATTTAACAAATATAAAAGTAATGTCTTTTGTTATTGGGCCACATGGAAACATTTAATTGGAAAAGTTGGGTGAATTGTGTCAGGATGAGTAACATTAAAATGTTACTCATGTCTTGGTTCAAACAAAAAGGCTGACATTTTAATTTCTTTTACTTTAAAAAAAAAAAAAAATCTGTGTTACTCTCAAATACATGAATGCAGATGCTCTTATAAAGGTCGTTTACAATTTATCTAGCCAACTTTTGAGTAAATGCCACAAAACACTATTGTTTTATTGGTTTCTACACCACTAAATTAAGTTATATGTTAACGATTTTTCTAACCTATGCCCTAAGGGCACATGTTAAATCTCTTGCACTTATTTCCACTTCAAGGTGCTTATCTATATCTATATAAAAGTTGGTGCCTTTGACAAAGTAATGTCAATTCGAAATAGTGATTTTATTTCCTAGCTTTTCCCCTTCTTCTAGTAGTAGGGTTGAGGTATTTGTTACCTAATTTTACGATGAGTTTTAAAATTCCCTCGCCAACTTACCACCCCCTCCTCGCGAACTCACTTTCCTCTCCTCTTCCCTATTTTTTCTCCTCTCTTAACATACAAATTTTAGAATCCACAATCAAGTTATTAATGTATCATCAATTAATAATTCTCTAGATTCATTTATATTTCTTTTTCGTTTTCGAAGGCTACAAACATACGCCACCTAAATATGATGGATTGATGACATCATGACATGTATAATCAGGATTAGGGATTGTGTTTAGATGATGAAGAATGAGGTTTTACGAAGGAATGTCAGGCCAAATATATAAGGAGAATATGGATAATCAGTGTTGATAACGCTCACACTATTAATAAAAATTCAGTGTCTTAGGAGAATATGTGTGTTGATAATGTTATTAATAAATTATTAACACTATTAATAAACTGTCAACAATGCATAAATTTTGTGTCAATATAACTATTAATCTATCAAGATCACTAATAAAATTGTCAACAACACAAAAATGAAGTGTTAACATTGTTAATAATTTGTCAACACACCACCAATAAAATTGTCAACCACACAAAAATGAAGTGTTAACACTATCAATAATTTGTCAACACCGCTACTAAAACTTCAACAAACTAAATAAAAATTGTCAACACACTCAAAACTAATACTTCACCTCTCGTTTTTGATCCACAAATCGAGAGAACTTTGATAACAACAATTTGTCGTAAGAATTACTACTATGCAAGTATCCAAACCTACTCAAAACTATAGTCTTTAGTAAGCAAGGGTCGAATCCAGAGGGAGACAGATTTATGCCTTTTAGTATGAGCTTTATGTCAATATTAAGTAACAAAGGGGGGTTTGGTTTGTTTTAGATCCTAAGCATGCAATAACTAACAAAGTGAAGTTTGTAAATATGATTTGGGAAATAACTTAGCCAAACAAGTATCCACTATTCGTTTGATAAGTTGATCCTAGATAATCATTCAAGACTTCATGCCATGGAAATTCCAATTCCTTTTCTAAAGTAACTAATAGCACAACCAGACACTATTAGAACTAACTAATTAAACAACCATGAAACTATCAAGATTCAGTTTAACCGTAGCAATAAGGATAGGAATATGATAGGATACAATTCTAGCATAAAACAACCAGCTTTTATCCTAGAATGTAAATCGATTCTCTCTACATATGACTAGCACAACCAGATACTAGTTCGATGCAATTGCTACTTTGAAATAGATATGCTCAACCAATAACAATCTAAATCTACAATAGATTCATAGAGATAATATCTAGTTGCGCAAGCTAGAAACTATCAATATTAACCATAGGCAATTCAAGCAAGAGAATAGATAAAATCCATGCAATAGATAAGGAATGAAAAACTCACAACTTGTTCAATACAAAAGCTTCAACGGTCGAACTAAGCAATGGTGGCTTAGTTCTCCATGGAAATGGTGTAAAAACTAGGTGAAAAATGAAAGTGAGGTTAGAGAAGAAACAACCTTCTCTCTAACCCTAAATACTAAAACAAAACGTCCATAATCAAGTCTGAAAACTGAAATCAACATAAATGCAAAAATAAAAACGTAATAAGGCAGAAATGGAAAAAGCTTCGGTTGACTTCGACGCAGGCGGCGGGCGCTGCCTTCCAGAATCTTCAACATCTTCATTTCTTCAGCTCCAAGATCTCCTATAATGCGTCTTCAGCCACTCCTCGCCAATGCTCCATAACACCTCAAATGCATCCTAAAACACCACTAAAACAATGCTAAAACCCCGCCTATATACACAACATAATCGTGTATATCAGTATGCTAAAAATTATATGTGGACTGACGGTATAGGAATAACACGCAATGGTTGCGCTTTGAGCAAGGTAGTTCCAAACTTATCATCCATATCCAAACTTTGAACATCAATCCCATTTTCCAGCTCCCAATCAAAGGAATGCACCAAACTTCCAACGATCAATGGAAACATCCTCATAGCTAAAGGAAGGTCAGGACAAATCCTCCTTCCGGTTCCGAATGGGATGAGATCGAAATCTCTACCCTTGACGTCAATATTCGATCCCAAAAACCTCTCAAGTTCGAACGAATCAGGGTTCTCCCAAGTTGTTGGATCTCTTCCCATCGCGTGTAGGTTGACCCAAACCCGAGAATTCTTGGGAAGCGTGAACCCACAAATTTGTATGTCATTGTCAAATTGTCTTGGTAGCAATGGCGCTGCTGGATGCAGTCTCAAGACTTCCTTTAGAACTGCTTGAAAGTATGATATCTTAGAGATATTGGTTTCATCAAAGGTCTTGTCATTGCCAATGATTTGTTGGAGCTCCATTTTCAATCTTGATAGTTTCTTCGGGTGGCGGATTATCTCTGCCATCGCCCACTCTACCATGCTTGATGTTGATTCTGTTCCAGCTGCAATGAGGTCCTGCATAATTTGACTATGTGTTAGTTTTTTCTCTGGTACAGAGAAGGTACAAAGTATTTATAACATATTAAGGGCTCGTTTGGTATTCATATACTAGTATATCAAATATCATGGTATGAGTATGATATTGATATCTAATATTTGTGTTTGGTATAGTGAAAATATCAAAAGAAGGAGGAAAAAGTAAGAGAAAACTAAGGGATGAGAGGGAGAATAATATCCCCATATTTTAGTTTATCAAACTCTATGAGATATCAAAATATCAAATTGATACACAGATATAGGAAATACCATATATGATGGGTACCAAACGAGCCCTAAGAAGAAGACATTGCACTTACCAAGAAGAAATGAAGAATGCTCGAGTGCTCAAGCTTTTCACTCTTCTCCTAAACAATATTGAGCAAAGCATCCAACACATCTCGATTGCCCTCGATCCCAAATCCTCGAGAAGATTCGAGCATTCGTTCATCGATTACACTTCCAAAAATCTCCATCATTTGTTTAAGAAGTGTCTCCATACGCCGCCTTATGCCTTGTGGATCGAACCTCTCAAGGCTTGGAAAGAAGTCGACAATGTTGGGCCTTCCGTTTTCGATGCTCATGGCCCATACAAGTTGCTTGAGATCTCGGCATGACTCGGTTTCATAGTTGGCTAGATCAATGGAGAAGAAGGTGTTGGAGAGGAAATTGAGGGTGGTTGTGAAGGCAAGCTCACCTATTTCAATTGCAACTCCATCTTTGCAACACTTGTCAACATGGTGAATGAGCTCGTCCGCCTTCCTTTGTCTTAGGCTTTGTGTTGAATATAATCTGCTTGTTGAGAAAATCTGATGTGAATGATTCACATGTGAGCTTGTGATTAAAAAAGTACAATATGTAAGAAGTCATAGTAGTAAAAGTGTAAGTTAGAGTGATTAAAAGTCAAGATGAAACGTAAGTGCAAGTTAGAGAGATTAAAAGTCAAGCTGAAATGTAAGTGCAAGTTAGAGTGATTAAAAGTCAAGTTGAAACGTAAGTTCAAGTTAGAGTGATTAAAAGTCAAGCTGAAAGGAAGTGCAAGTTAGAGTGATTAAAAGTCCAAGTGCAATCAAAATCGAGGCATAAAAAAGTGATTAAAAAAGTGCAAACCAAAAATGAAGTCGGAATTGTGCAAAGTGCAAACCAAAAACAATTTAGTTTTTTTAAGTTAAATTGAGGCTTTATTACTTGCATTTTTTATTCTTTTTAACTTAACTTCTTATCTAAGCTGTTTATTTAAGCGGATCTAACGAATAAAATTCTGTCAAACAAATCATGATTAATTTGGTTAAATATATTCCTTTATGATTCTATTAGTAATGCAGGATTATACCCCTAATAAAGGTTTCATCCTAAATAAAATCAATTCAGAGTAAATAAGGTCTATCCATTTATGTTTGTTTGTTTGTTTTTTTACAACTTTCAATATATATATATATGTGTGTGTGAGATAGGTTATCTCAGGGTCGTTCCAATCAAATTGGAGGCCCTGTTACATTTCGTACTTGTACTATGTAAGAAACTGTAAATAACACTTCACCAAAAAAAAACTGTATATAACAAAGACCATAGACCATATATATTATGATAAAAGCTTGAAAGTACTACAAATTCTGTTCTCAAATATCCCTTAAATTTAAAAATTTCAGAAATTAAAATCACTTAAAAAGGAGAATCCTCTTAATATTCTTTGAAATAAAGTCTTCAACCAGTTCTTCATAATCAACTTGCTCCAAAAATTCATTCTCAATTATCTCATCAGTTTTCTTTTTCTTTTTGCGCTTTTGATATCCGGAATCATATTTTCTAATCCTAGAAGACATGAAAAACTGCTAGACAATACAAACAAAAATCAATGAAATAAAATAACTAACAAGTAACAAAACAACCTGGATATTAGAGTGATGGCTTTTTGTTGTCTGCTCACTGTTACAAGCTATTGTATCTCCTGGAGCTTTTCAACCACACTGTAAAAGTGTAAATCAGACTCAGTTAATGATAATCAACACAAGACAAATAAAGGTACTCAAAGTCTCAAATAAATAGGAAAGGAAGACATTAAAATAAGGGTCAAAATCTGGTCATAAACAGCCCTTAAGTGATAAATGAGAATGAACGGGGACCGTTCATTCGAATTGATCTAACGGCCCAGATCTCTCTCACTTCCCACACTGTCAACTTCCTACTCGCTAGCTTTTTGTGTGAAACACACGCGCTACATCGTTCCAACGTGATTCAAAATTGGAGCGAAAACCGTCTCTTCCCATTCTTCTCAAAACTTCCACAGAAAACCTCTCTCGCAAAGGCGATCAAACCCTAACCTCCTACTCGCTTGCTTTTTCTTCGTTTTCTCTCGCCGATCATCAAAAACAACATACTCCTACAAATTTCGCGATGTCTGGCTCACAGAAGAACAACGAAGGAAGAGGTATGGTGTTTAATCCCTAATTTTAGCGTATACGATGCTTTTTCCTGTGATTTCTCTTCATTTCACTCCGTCGTTCACCAAAATCCATCAACTCGCTACTAAAAATGGCAGGATCTCAGAGAAGCCAAGTACCAAAAGGTATGGAGTATAATCTGGTATTTGGAGTTAGGTTTTTGCTTTGACATGTTAGATTTCGCTACATGCATGTTTGATTTGAATGTACTGAGTGTGAAAAGTATATTTGTATGAGTAGATCTACTATATTCGGTGTGAAATGTTCATTTGTATGTACTGAGTGGTCATTATTTGATCATGACTGTGTTTTTACTCTATGTTCACCAGATCTTGTATATATGTTCATCAAAGTTCCTAACAAAGTTCATCAAAATACATGTTCATCACAGTACATCTAAATGTTCATCAAATATCTTGTATTTGTTCATCGTATCTTGTATATACGTTCACCAGATTTCTTTTCAATGTTCACCAAAAATTTTGTGATTGTTCATCTCATTGCCTATAAAAGTTCATCATATGTCTTAAGATTGTTCATCAGATTTCTCTTATCTGATCATCATAAATCTTGTTATTGAATGTCCAAGAGGTATGAATATTATCCTCTTTATAAACTTTGTATTTTTGCACAATATATAACTTGTATGTTCAATATTACAGAGATAAGAAACAAAAAAACAAATGACAGATCACAAAGAAATTTGTCATCCCAAGAACAACAACAATAGGAGGAAGAAACAGTTCATGGTAACTAATGTTCATCAACTCTTTTTTCTTTGTTCATCACAATTCTTCATAATGTTCATCATTCCTCTCATATATAGTTCATATGTATGTTTAATAATGTTCATCATTGTATTTCAATATGTTCACCATCTTGTTTGATATTGTTCATTATCATATAACTGTATGTTCATCATCATATAACTGTATGTTCATTATCATATAACTGTATGTTCATCATCATATAACTGTATGTTTTAAATATGTTCATCATTGTTTTTCAATATGTTTGATATTATTGTGTTTTTATTTTACAGAGAGCAATGTTTGTGGAATTTCTAAGGAAGCATGGCATGGAAGCCAAAGCAGCTCTATTCGAAGACGAGAAAAAGGTCAAAGCTGAACGTCTTTCAATGTACTGGAGAGATGACAAGAACAAGCAGGATTGTGGTATATATACCATGCGACACATGGAAACGTACTTTGGGGAGGGGCTGACAAATTTTACAACTTCTTTGAAGAAATGTGACAATAAGCAAATGGACATGATAAGGGCCAAGTACATTTCAGAGTTGTTAACCAACAGATTCAACAATGCTTACCCACAACTTATAGAGTGGGTAAATGGAAAATGCACAATGTAGAAGTTTGACAATGAGTACAAGAATTCTTTTGTTCATCTATATATTACAGAATGTTCATCAAATCACTGAACAATGTTCATCAGCTTAACTGTGAATGTTCATTGAATATTTAGCCAAAGTTCATCATATTAACACTGAATGTTCATTGACGTTAATCTCAAAAGTTCATCAATATGATAAGTAATTTTACTTGTCTTTTTCACAAATATTCATCATATTAATAATGAATGTTCATCGAGCTTAGATACAAAGTTCATCAAATTAACACAACAAGTTCACCACATTAACAGAGAGAGTTCATCTAATTTGATATCGATGTTCATCAATTTTTCCCATGTTGTTCACCAGATTATATAAAATTGTTCACCAAGTAGATTACAAATGTTCACCAGAACTAGATTTACACATAAAGACTTAAATGATAGTTTTAGAATTATCTAACTTCAAACACTTGTTGAAGTATTCTCAGGACATGTAGAGCGATTGTGTCCGGATTTCAAACATATTGAACAACACTTCTTCACCTTGTTAGAATTCAATCTAACTTTCTCAATTGTACTTTTCAAACGTGATGTTTTTGGCCTTCCTTTGTTCTTTGATTGTGGAGGTGGAAGGACAAATATTGTATTTGGTAAAGGACCAACAAACTTCTCAAATCTTGTCTCTCTGCTTTTTGTAGGAGTCTTAATGTTACTCATAGAAGACGACTCAGCCTGAATGGATGAACTGTACATGATACGTACACTTCCTCTTCCTTTTTGATGAAGTGGAGTCATCTGCAGTATTTCCATCTACTTTCATATATCCCTGCCTACTGCAACAAAGATACTTCTAAATTGGAACTTTGTTCACATCTTTAGTGCTAGTCCCTGACATGATACGTACACTAAAGCATGCCCTGATGGCATATTTTTTATAGAATTCAATACCATCTTCAATTGAAGCAAACACTTGACCAACATATGGCTTGTAAGAATCTTCACATAATGGTAAAAAGTATTTCGTATTTCCAGGAGAAATAGAAACTACACCATTGACATTGGATTGATCAACACCTAGAAAAATGTTCATCAGATATTAAACATATGTTCATCAAACTACTTGTCAATGTTCATCACAAATCCTGTAAATGTTCATTACACATTAAAATGCTGTGAATAATCATCACATCTAGAACAAAGTTCATCAAATCAGTATTAAAAGTTCATTAAGACTGCATTCAACGTTCATCACATGTTTTATAAAAGTTCATCACAAATACTGTCTATGTTCATTATATGTCCAATAAAATGTTCATCACTTCTATTACTGTTGTTCATCAAATCCGTTATAAATGTTCATCAAATCCATTATAAATGTTCATCACAATTCTTCTAAATGTTCATCACATCACTAAAGATTCATCTTCAGTTTTTTAAATGTCCAATATATGTTCACTAACAGTCTTATTAACGTTCATCATATGTCTTGTACATGTTCATTAATTACCTCAGAAGTATGATATTAAGCTTTTTCAAAGCTTAAACATAATCAACAATAGTTCATCGATGATGTTGATCAAATTTGAGATAAAAACTGCTTCATTATACACGAATCATCGTAATACTTCAACAAATAAGCTCAAATTGGAGAGAAACAGGGGGATGAACTGGTGAAACAAAGAAAATAGAAGCAAAACCTAGATCCATAGGTAGAATGAAGGAGAAACAAGCTAACGAATGATAATCAATGTGTTGGATTAGCGAACAGAGAAATCAAGAGAACAAGAACACCTGAATACAAAAAATCAACAAAATCAGCTCACGCAAAAACAAAGGATATAGAAACGTAAACAAGATGAGGAAAACAAAATTAAATACGAATGCGAGAAGAAGAAGAAGGAATTACGCAGCAGAGAAGAGAAGGCAAGATCCGAAGAAGTTTTGTTGAAAAAACTTGGGGGAAAAGAAAACGAAGGCGAGAAGAAGAAGAAGGAAATTTACGAGATCTGTTGAACGCGCTTGTACACGCGCCCAAAAGTGAATTATCCACATCCGTCCGATCTGGCGAAATCAAACGGCCCATAATCATTCTCATTTATTACTGTAGCAACTATTATCACCGAACACTTTTCCTTAAAATAATACCCAATGCTCAATCTGTCAATTTGTCAAAACTAAATCAAGACGAAATGAACAAAATAGAACTAGTAGAATAACTATATAAGGGATAATTAATCAAACCTTAAATTGAAGCAACAAGGGGCCTATACACTCAGCCAATACAAGCACTTCGTGTTGAGAAGAAATCCAGATATGAGATTGTAGAACTCAGATGCACAAATCTGAAATCTGCTTGCTTGATTTGAGAATTTCGTTTGAACGGTTTGATGAACGAACAAGATAAAGAAAACCCTAACTCAGGAACACAAAAATTACAATTCATATGAGGAATCATTGTAGGATTTGTAGCTGTAATTTTGGTGGTTGGAGAAATCAAACGTTCAATATTGGAAAGGGAAAATTTTTCTCTTTGATTTAATTGCAGAAAATCGGAAATGAAAAAATAGAGGAGGAAATTAAGTTTAGATTATGGAAGGAATTGAATGAGGAAGGAAGTGGAATAGTAGGATAAGGAATGGATACGGCTGCAAACAAGAAGGGTTTGATTTTTTTTTTTTTTAATGGACCTATGTAAAATTTATATATTTGGGCCCTAAAAGTTTTGGGGCCTTGTTCATTAGCCTATTCTTAACATGCTTATGTTCGGGCCTGAGTTATCGTTATCTCTAGATTAAACAACACTATCCAAAGTGACTTGACCACTTGTTGCCTCAAGCTCAAAACAAACTTACCCAAGGTAGTAAAAAATCATGTAAGAAAACATACCTCGGTGTTACATATTTTCCTAAGGCTTCGCCACCTATTAGCAATAGGCAAGGAAAGGACGGAGAACTCGTGGTGGCGGTGAGCCCGCATAGCGTCTACCACGGGCCTAGTACCGAAAAAAGTGTCGTTGTTGCCAAGAACTTCCTTAGCCATGGAGGCTGACGAGACGACCACTATGGTCCGACTACCGAGTCAGAGTGACATCAAAGGGCCATAGATGTGAGCTAGCTTTGCTAATGACTTATGAGGCTTATCTCGGAGTTGGAAAATGTTGCCTGCAATTGGCAAAGGAAAAGGACCCGGTGGTAAAGGTAGTTTCTTCCTTCTAAATATGAGTTGAAGGGCAATGAATGGAAAAAGTAGCAACACTAGAAAGCTCATGTAAGTCATAATGTTGTGGTTCTAGATGAGTTTAAGATGTACAAAGTTGAGTTATGTGCGTGTATATATAGAGATAGTTGGGAAGTGGCCGAGGACTGTCTCGTGTCGATCTCTTGCTTTTTCTTTTCCTCTGGGGATTTAGGTGTTGGATTCTCCATCCGAGAGAATGCTTGATATCGTTTTGAACGATATAAGAGATCGGACTACACTCCGTTTTATTTCTAATTAGTAGTCCTTGTTTTTTTGTTTTATTTCCAAGTAGTCCTTGTTTTTTCTATATTTTTTCCGAGAGTGTAGCAAGTCGTTTTCAAAATAAAATAAAATATAGAGATATTTGAAAAAGGTTCAGAAGAAGGAAAGTGGAAACTCATGTGAAATGATCATCCAAGTTACTATGTGCATGAAGGAAGTTAAAAAGGGTTTCATCAAGGGAATGATTTATTGCCCGGGTTATATTTGAAATAGTTTCCTCTTGTCATGTGTTGTTACTATTAGCCCTGTTCAACGACTTGCGTGATCTAATAGAATTATTCTAAGTAGGACCTAAATTGTTTTTTCCTCCTGTATGTTTTGATTTTTGAAATACTTTTAGGGCTTGGTACCCATATAGTGATATCAGGTATGGGTATCAAAATGGCCCATATCCATACCTGGTGTTTGGTATATCAGTATATGGATATCAATTTGATATCTTTTATATCCTGATATCTGCCTTTTAAGAAGAGTTGATATCTTTTTTTTCGCAAAACGGGGCCCTTTGCCCCTTATTACACTCTTTGAGTGTAATATAACATCTCTTCTAATCTAGAGTGGTAACTAACCTTTCCCTTTTTTAATTAAATTTTTAAAAGAAAAATATATATATCTTCCCTAATTAAATCCTCTCCTCTTTCCATTAACAATTTTTCTCCCCGTTCCTCTTTCTCGCTCTTCACTCCTCTTTCCTCTTCCAATCCATTCCGCGTGCTTTCCATCCGATTTCTTGTTGTTTCTCGTCGATTTCGAGCTTCTATCCTCTCGCGCGATCTCCAGGTACTTTTTATTTCGGTTTTTGGTTGATTTCTGTAGAAATTAGGGTTTTGATCGATGTTTTGTTGTTTTTATGTAATGCAGTTGTTCTCCTCTTGTTTCTGTGTGTATTTCGACCAGATTTCATCCACAATCAGTCACAGGTATGTATTTAATTCAGTTTTTGCTTTTGTTTTGTGTTTTTAGGTTTTACGGTTTGATTTTGAGTGCGATTTTGCTTTTTTCGATTTGATTACAGTGTTATTTTGTGTGTTTCGCTTGCGAATTGCACTCTTTTTACTGTATCTCTTTGATTTTTACTTGTCTGTCCTTTTTCATGTGTTGATTACAGTTTTATTTGTTTAATTTTCGTATTTGTCATCATATTTATGGTATTTAGTTTTTTTTGTTCTTTCTTATTGTTGTTTGCGTGTAATTTATGTTAGTTTTGTAGTTTCGATGACAGTTAGTTTGGTTATACATCTGGTTTTTGTTTTGATGACAATGTGTTTGTTTGTGTTTTATGTTGAGGACAATTTATTAGTGAGATGTCATTGTTATACTATTGTGGATGACAATATGTTTGTCATCGAGATGGTTTTTCCTTGAATATTCTACTATTTTAGAGTACAATTATATATTCTGATGTTGATGACAGTTAGTTTGCTTAGTCATCTGGTTTTTGTTTTGATGACAATGTGTTTGTTTGTGTTTTATGTTGAGGACAGTTTGTTTAGTGAGATCTCAGTATTATACTATTGTTGATGACAATGTGTTTGTCATCGAGATGGTTTTCCCTTGATTACAGTGTTCTTTGCTCTATTTTATTTTTTGTGCATTACAATATTGATGACAGTGTGTTTTGTTCAAATGTGGATGGCAATGTGGATGACAATTTGTTTTGTTCAAATACAGTTTTTTAGTACTCTTTGATGACAGTATTTTTTGCTCTATTTGTTTTTTTTTTGAATGTTGATGACAATAGTTATTTAAAAGTTTGTGAGATTTTGATTACAAAATCTTCTGTATTAGGATTTGTTTGTCTATTTCTTCTTGTTGATCACAATGTTTATTTGTCATTAAATTTCTATCATGTTTGTTCTAATAATTTATATTAGGTCTCTTTGATGACAGTTTAGTGCTCTATATTTGATTTTTTGTTGAATTTGATGACAGTAGTTATTTAAGGTTTTTGAGATTTTGATTACAGTATCTTGTATGCCGTATTAAAGCTTTTATGATCTTAATCATTTCTTTGTATGATTATGTTTGTTGTTCAAAATTTCTATCATGTTTTGTTCAAATACAATATTTTAGGTCTCTTTGATGACAGTTTTATTGCTCTATTTGATTTTGTTTTGAAGGTTGATGACATTAGTTATTTAAAAGTTTTGAGGTTTGATTACAGTATCTTGTGTATAGTCATGAAGGATTTGTTTGTCATTTTCTTCTTGTTGATGACAATGTTGATTTGTCATCAAATTTCTATCATGTTGTTCTAATAAAAAAAATTAGGTCTCTTTGATGACAGTTTAGTGCTCTATATTTGATTTTTTGTTTGAATTTGATGACAGTAGTTATCTAAAGTTTTTGAGATTTGATTATAGTATCTTGTATGTAGTAATAAAGGGTTTGTTGTCCTTTCTTTTGTTGATGACAATTTTGTTCACTTTTCCTTATTGTTGTGCAGCAGTGGAACGTGCAGTTGCTGGCTGTGCAGCAGTGAAACGTGCAGCTGCTGGCTGTGCAGCAGTGAAATATGCAGCAAAAAACTGTGCAGCAACATCTTGTTCAGCGGCTGGTTGCGTAGAGGGATGGAAATCGACATCTACATCTGCACAAAGACCAAAACGTTGCGACAACATACATAACATTCACCAACAAAGACGGAAGCTCTAAGGCACACAAAAAACAACAAGTTTCTTTCTTTCAAGTAGCAAATGAGAAAATGCCCAAGTTGGCTCCCGTGCAAGAAAAAACAGAAAAAAAATCAGCAAGTCCTTATATTGGATTTTTTTTTGTCGAAGGGAAAGTCTATAGCAAACAATATGTTTGGTTTGATATGTACAAGATAGTTTGGATAATATGCTTGGTTTTGGATTTTAGATGACACTGTTTGCTGTTTGATGACAGTTTGCTGTAATGATGACAGTTTGCTTGTATTGTTATTTCAGTGATGAAAGTTAAATAAAATCTTCTTCTTTTTGATTTATATTTGATCAATCATTATATAATAATTTAGTCATCCTTTTTTTATGTTCTGTCATCCAATGTTGTATTGTCATCCAGTTTGTTCAAAGTTGTTCAAATATCATAATTTTTTTTTTCAGGTTATCTATTTTTCTTTCAATCCCTAAAACATCATTTTTATTGTTAATAATCCCCTAAATAAACTTTTTTCTTAAAAACTCCATTATTTTTTATAGTCATAATTTAACTGTCATCGATATTTTTCTTTTGTTCATTTGTCATCTATATTCTATGGTCTTAAAGTGTTCATTTCTTTTTTCAATGTTAAAGTTGTATTGCCCTATTTAAATGTCTAAAACAACTCAGTAATTGAACTGTCATCAACCTTCATTTGTCATCAATGTTCATTTTTTTCTATAATAGTTAGATTCTTATACTGTCAACAGAAACTCATTTGCCTCTCATCCAATTGTGATAAAGCTTGGTGACAGTGTTGTGGGGATTCAGTAATTGAATTGTCATCAACCTTCATCTGTCATCAATGTTCATATGTTTTCAACAATTAATAATGCTTGGAGCTATTACCTACTGTTCAATATATGTGGAAAATAATCCATCATTTATTAATAATAAGAAGAATGTAAATTGTCATCCAAACTTTGTTGAACCAAAAGAAATGCAAGTTGTATATGCATACATATATTTTTATAAACAAAATTTTCAAGATCCAATGGAGTACTTCTGACTTCTTGTATTTTGTTCATGCATGAGTTTCTGTTGTGTCCAGTGGGTCCACTTATATTGCACCTTCTTCTTCATTGTTGATTCTATATAGAAATCTCCTCCAATCACTTGGTATTGGAATCCATTCAGCGCCCTCACTTCAAATCTCTTGACCAATTTGTGCCTCTTTTGAAGTATTTTCTTCAACATTATGCATCCATCAAATTTTTTTCATCATAAATGAAATTCTATAGTAACATTATGCATCCATCAAAAATTATGTCATCAAACTTCCAATTTTAAACAGCAATATTGTATAAGGATCATCATGTCATCAAAATTCAAATTCCAAGCAATATTATGCTAGCATTAAAATTTTGTCATCAAATTTCTAATGTTAATTCAACATTCTGTCACCAAAAATCTAAATCTAAGCAACTTCATTTCTAATCAATATTCTATCCAAGCATCATATTATCACCAAGATTCCAATTTAAAACATCATCCTTAAATAAAATTATATCTAAGCAACATTCTGTCATCAAACAAATTAAAATTGTACCATTGTCATCAAACACACAACATTAATGAAATTCTCAAACAAAATTAGTATTAACAATATTTTGTCATCAAAATTACAAGTCTAAAACAACATTATGCGAACATACAAATTTTGTCCTAAAAAATATAATATGTCATCAAAATTACCACACTTAATATTCTAAATCTAATTTCAAAATCCTTTCATCAACTTTCCAATCTTTTAGTCTAATATTTTGTCCTAAAAAATATAATTATGTCATCAAAATTACAGTATGTCTAATTATTATTTTGTCATCAAAAAAATAATTCTGTCTTGAATTGAAATAAATCTATTTATCAAACTGTCATCACATTTACAATTTTAAATCTAAGTTCAATATCATGTCATCAACTTTCCAAACCTAATCCAATATTTTATCCTCAAAATTATAATTTTGTACAACATCTTTGTTTATTCAACATTTTCTCATTCAACTTTCTTTATCTAATCAGCATTCCATATGAGTATCATATTGTCATCAGGATCAACATTCAACAGTTTCATTCTATATTCATCAACATTCTGTCATCCAGTTTCCATTATTTTATTCAATCATTGTACTTCATCTTTTTCGTCCATCAAAATCCTTTTTTTATCAACATTTTGTCATCAGAAATACATAAAGTCTTTAAAATCACTGTTTATTTAATTATTTCGTGTGTTTGAGCATTCACATTCATGGAATTATATGACGACAGATTGCATCTTACCTCGAATTCGAATTTGCAGCAAGATGTTTCTTACATCGCGACGACAGATTGCTGCTTTGTTAGTTTGATGAAGTCAAACCTTGAATTTCATCCCAGAAGCTACCCGGAGAGAGTTCTTATGAAGCGCGCGAAGTGTGCTTCATTAATCTTACTAGAAAAGTCGATCTGAGCCACCAAATCCAGTCGATGGGAGCCGAGACGAGGCGTGGCGTCGATTTTTCTGGTGGAGGCGCTTCGCTGCAAGACGAAGGATTGACAGCACCGGGAAGGAACGAGCTTTTTTGCTCCGAATGAAGAGGAAGGACGAGGACGACAACACCGGGAAGGAGGACGAAGATAATCGGCGTGAAGAAGGAGTAAGAAAATCGACGTGAAGGAGAGGAAGATGGAGGAAGAAGGAGGAAGAAGGAAAATGGCAGGGAAGGAGAGGAAGGAGAAGCGCGTGAAACAGATCTGAAAAGGAAAGGGTTAGTTTACCTTCCTTGTATAAAACGGGTTAATTTCTTCATTAAACTTTGTAAAAAGGGTTATTTAACCCGTTTTTGGCTTTTTTTTTCAAGGGTTATGATTTTGATATCACTCTCCTTTAAAAAAAACACGCTCTTCTTCTCTCCCTTCTCTTCTCCTACATCTCCCAGAATGACATAGCAAGTCTCCTCTCAAGCTCTTCACTCAGATCTTTGGCTCTTCAGCAAATCTCTTCTCAAGCTCTTCACACTCTTCACTCCAATCCAAGCATTCCCTTTTTCTTCAAGGTAAAAATCTATCAATTTTAGATCTAGGGTTTATTGTTTAACCAAAAAATTTGGGTATGTATTTGATTTTTAATTGTTTAGGCTTCTTTGTGCTTTAATTGAGTCTTTCGTTTGATTTATCTGACTTTTTCGGACATGTGCTGCCTCGTTTCACACTCTTGAGTTTTTTAGATATATATGAACGTGTTGCTGCAATTGATGTGCTGCAATTGATGTGCTGCTATACCCATTATATATATGTGCTGTGCGACAATTATATATGTGCTGCTAACACAGATGCATTATTTCGAAGTATAGCCCATCTCTAGTGCTTGGTATACTTGTACGTGCTGCAATTATACATTGATTTGATAAACTTGTACGTGCTGCAAGCTGTTTGTAAGCATTGGAATTCTAATGCTTGGTATATATGTGCTGCAAGATTTTTAGGCATAGGCCAATTAAAATATATACCCATCTAACAATGTTTTAAATTTAATATATATGTGTATATATGTGTTGATATATTACTTGTTGGTGCTAGTTGATGCTTGTTTCCTACTGCTTATTCGGGATATTTATTTATTTTATAGAATGGATTCATATGAACTTGAATCAATAAGGAGGAAGAAAGAAAGACAAGAGCTTATACAAGTAACAATTATACTTGTTGCGAAACTCATCGTCATTGCTACAACAATGATTCGCGAACAAGTTTATCAAATCAAAGAGGTTTCAATGCAAGCTAGGGATAGAATACGTCATAGGTTGTCCAATCTAAATAGGTTGATTAGAGAAAGTGATGTTATATGTAAGAACGAACTTCGTGTTAATAGACACACTTTCAGAGTGCTTTGTGAGATGGTCCAAAGTATTGGGGAATTACGTAAAACAAAAAATATGGAGGTGAAAGAAATGGTTGCAATGTTTTTATTTACATTAGCACACCATAAAAAAATAGGTCTATAGCGAATTATTGTTTAAGAAGTGGAGAGAGTGTTAGTCGACAATTCAATCTTTGTGATTGCCAATGATAAGTTTGTGATTGCCATAGATGAAATCAAAGATCATATGGGCACAATTGCAAATACTTTGAAGGAGGCCCAAAAGCGTGAACAAGATATTGTGGAGCAAAAGAAAAATTTGCTATCAGAGATTGCTATGATAGAGGGTGTTTCTCAAATTGACGCAGTTGATGCTACTAGCTTTCTTTCAAGGAACCCAAGTGAGCTTGATGCATTCTATAGTTGTCCAAATGATGAGTGGAAGAAGTTGTATGTGGAAAGGCTCATTGTCAGATTTCGTGGTGGGCAAGTAGGTGCGATTTGAGTAAGAGAACGAAGCAGGGAAGATAATATTTTTGATTTGTGATTGCAAGGTTATTTTGATGGTGTAATTTTTTGTGTGCTTTTGCATAACTTATCTATCAAACATTCATTATTCCCTAATTTTTAGGAGGTTTTTTTGCACATTATGATGATGTTGGTAGATTGAGATGTAAAACTTCAATGACACTTGCAAAAGCACTTTTTAAGATATATATTATGTTAGAGGATTGTGTTTTTTAACTAATGATTTAATTTAAATTATATTTTTACTATCTTCAAGTTAGAAATTAACTTATTTTTTCAAAATTAGTTTTGATATCTCATATCTTAAAAAACTCTACCAAACACAGATATCAGATATCAAACTGATATCCCCTGCATACCAAACACAGATATCAGATATCAATTTCATACCCATACCTGATATATGATACCTATATCCATAACTGATATTTGATATGCTAGTATATGGATACCAAACTGGCCCTTACAAGAATTCAATCACTCACTTAAAAGTTAAAACACCTTCAGCATTATATGATACGATTGTAGCACCTTGGTCCCCTTAATAGCAGTACGTATACAGTTGAGATGCGTTTTTGCATGCAATAATCAATGTCTTAGGCTTGTCGGTTCATATTTTCCCGATAAATTATCGAAAAATGAATTATCTATATCTAGTCTTCTAGACTCTGCTTCGGCGCGAGTAAACGGTGGTTTTTGTTTGTGTGTTTTTAAATACTTTGAGGAGAACTAGTCCCTGACTTAAAAACACCTTTTAGCTTAATGACGATCGTAGTACTAGCAATATACTCTCTAGTACTAGCTTAATGACGATCGTAGTACTATATGAGCTGCACGCCAACAAAATCAGCATTTGACACTCTTGGATCTCGGCTTACAAACTTCGGGGTACGTCTGTCTGGGCTGCTTCAGCTTCAGAAGGGGATAGCTGGAATTGGAAGACCTTAATCCGCCTTAAAGACCATCTCCTCACTCTGAAAACCCAGACAGAAATCATCGACCTTATGGCCCCAACTGATGACAAATTCTGCACCTCCAACATCTACACTCCTTCATGGAAGTCACGATGACCTAGACTGGTGCAGCTCAGTATGGGGCCGCCTCCACATGCCAAGAAATAGCTTTATCACTTGGCTTGCCATCAAGGAGCGTCTTCCAACTCGCGCCAAGCTTTCCTCTTGGGGCATCATCACGGACGACTCCTGCCCTCTTTGCTCTGCGGCTCCTGAAACGAAGCTCCATCTCTGGCTCAACTGCAGCTTCACTAAAGCTGTCCTCAGCAACATACTGAACTGGCTCAACATTGGCACCTCCTTTGCTAATCTCATGGATTGGGCTAAGTGGCTTGCAACCGGCGCTAACACAGGTTCGAATGCTTATAAAGTTCGATGCACTGCTCTCACTGCCTTTGTCTACAACACTTGGAAGACCCGAAACCTCCGCATCTTCCAACAAAAGGTTACTTCATCAATGAATGTACCCTCGCCATCATTCAAGCAATCCGCGAACACACAAACATCACCAGGAAGAACAATTAATGTGCCTTGACTTTCCTTGATGGCATTTTGGTCCTCTCTTTTTGACCTGAGAGCTAACATTTTGGTTGTTGATCATTCTATTAGTTAGCTGCTCTTCACCCTTTGCTTGTGGATCTTTAGAGCTTGATGTATCACCTTTGGGTGACTTTTGTGATGTATATTCCCCCTATCTTAATATATTTATCGAAAATTTTCCAAAAAAAAATATACTCTCTATCACATATATAATATAAGTCTCATTTCAATTCATTTTGACATATTTATCGATGCACGTTTTGCATCGTTAATATCTCTAATTATATGTTAATAAAAATTATAATTTTTTAATATTGTCAAAGTACTCATTCGGACGAATAAAACAGGGACCCCGATCACATGACTAAGTTTTTTCTTTTATATCGAAAAAAATCTACAAAATTCTCTCAGTTTGTGAATGATGTCAAAAAATGAAATGAGATTTATATTATATAGGACGAACTGAGTACAATTGAGATGTGTTTTTGCATGCAATGTTGTCACGAATGCCGAAGAATATCTTTTCCTCCAAAGCACAAATGAACCCTCAACGAAGTCATCCTTATAATATCATCAACGCAATTAACCGGGATTGTAGTTGGCGGTGGAGAGGACACCCTTTAGTTACTTCATATGTTACAATGACTCGTACAATATCATTTAATTCAATCTTCGATCAATAGTAATTCTTAAATTATAATAAGTGATGTGATTCTTTCTAGTGCTAGCTGGCTAAATTGATACTCCGTATAATCTTTGTACTGTTAGCAATGAATATATGTGATCCAAAAACAGTAATAACAAATACATGGCCGGCACCAACTAGCACATTGATCTAAAATCTTGATACGATTTCCATTCAACTTGGACCTTATCTTGCGTACACATAAAAAACGTGTACATTTAAAAAATAAATTGATATTACATTATTTTGTTACGTATTATATAGAAAAAATAACTTTAAATAATACAAACTATTAACATTCAACCGAAATAATACGAACTTTCAAAATTATAAAATTATACCCGAACTATTTCAGTGTTAACCGAAAATGGTATGAATCAATTTTCCGGTAATAATTCCGACAACTTTGCCTACGTGGAACCGGAAACATGAGTTGTCAATATTTTTTCTTTACACATCAACTTTGGGATTACATGTCATCAAATTAGACTTCACAAAGAATTGTGCGAACTCAGACTTCACACCATGAATGAAGGTTGGAGAGAGGGATGTTCTTCTGCGAACTCATTTACGGGGAATCGATGAACGAAGATCTTATTCGTTCACCCTATTACTGAAAGTCAATTCGAGGTTGAAACATCAGAAGAACAAAGAATTGTGCTCGATTGGTGCGCTTTTGATGAAATTGGTCTGGTTTTTGTAAGGTTTTGATTATGCATCTGAAGGTAATCTTTTACGTTACTAAGTTGTTCGTTAATCCTTGTTTTCTCCTTTGCTCTCTTTGCAATTCAGGTCACACGTTTGAGATACGAGGAAGATCTTCGTTCATCGATTCCCCGGAAATGAGTTCGCAGAAGAACATCCCTCTCTCCAGCCTTCATTCATGGTGTGAAGTCCGAGTCGCTTCGGCTTCGCCGTCCGTCTTCAATGTTGTTCACGTTCTTGTTGGTAAAACCCACTGTAGGTTTATTTCATGGCTTTAATTTATTTTTTCCCTAATTTGATAACACGTAATCTCAAAGTTGATGTGTAAAGAAAAAATATTGACAATTCATGTTTCCGGTAGGCAAAGTTGCCGGAATTATTACCGGAAAATTGATTCATACCATTTTCGGTTAATACTGAAATAGTTCGGGTATAATTTTACAATTTTGAAAGTTCATATTATTTTCGGTTGAATGTTAATAGTTTGTATTATTTAAAGTTATTTTTCCTATTATATATGTCCGACTAGAAATGAGTGGCAAAAATATTACAGTATTTTGTTGCGTACTATATATGCACGGTCGGCAAGGAGTATTGGTTATACAGATATCAAATGAATATCAATATATAAAAAAATAAATGATAGTATGTGTTAATAAATTTAATTTCTATCGCGTTCCTCACTGAAAACGTTCAAAAAAATTCATAATCCAGATTATGAACATTATCATCCTAAATATAAATATTGACGTGCAATTGACGTTCAAAAAACTTTCCTTCTTGCATAAGTATATGGTGAAAGTTTTGAACCTACTAATTGACATTCATAGGCATTTACATATTTTCTTACGTGAATCACTCCTTTCAAAACTAGCTTATGTTTTCTTTAATAAAAAATAGTGCCAAATAATTTTGGCAATATTCGGATAAACCAAAAATGAAATTCCATCTGCGAGCTTAGTGATCGAAAAATTAGAGATCTAGCTAGCACGTAATATGTTTCCCATGAAGGCCACACAACTAATTAATACAATGCAGCGATCACGTGGCACAACCTGTTCATCCATCGATCGAGTTGACTATAGAGAAAAAATAATGAACATACAATCTAATAATACAATAAAATCACAAGCAATGTGCTAGCTAGCCTGGCATATGTATAAGATCATACTAAAGATGAAATAACTTAGCTAACTTGCATTCCAATATATCATAATCCGATCGATTAGATGGAGATAAGTTTCTTAAAACTTCTCATGCAAATCATCCTTGCATGGATTGCAACTTCCTACCTTCTAACGCTCCTAAAACGCAGCAAATTCAACCCAAAACGACAACCTCCAAGCCCTTTGCCTTTTCCTATAGTAGGAAACCTCTTCAGCCTCAATTTTAGATGGCCCCACAAGTCCTTTGCCAAGCTAGCTAAGGTCCATGGGCCCACCATGCTAATAAGGCTCGGTTTCCAACGCATCCTCGTTGTCTCGTCGCCTTCCATGGCTCGAGAAATTCTTGGGAATGCGGACGTCGTTTTCTCCGATCGCCATGTCATGCACGCACGAGATGCTCGATGGAGACTTTTTAGGAAGATTTGTACAACGTTGGTGTTGGATAATGAAAGAGTGGAAGCTTCCTTGAGTGTTCGGAGGAAGGCCCTTCAACAACTTATTTGCTATGTTCAGGTAAAAATAATCTATGCACGTTGACTTCAACTTAGAGCTAGTGGGCCAGACTTATTATAGAGAGTTTCTTAGGAAAGTTTCGGTGAAAACAACTCTTAACGTAGTAAAAATGAACAGTTCACGCTCACAAATATATTACACGTCAATTCAATTTTTTTTTGTTCGTTTTTCGTACGTTAAACCTTGTTCTCACTGAACATTTTTCGAGTTTCTAGTGTGTTTTGTGATGTAACTTTACTTTCATATTATGTTAAATTTTAGATATGTAGCAAATCCGGGCAAGAAGTGAACATAGGACAAGCAACTTTTGTAGCGGTGATGAACACCTTAACAAACACCTTCTTCTCATTGGATCTATCCGACCATGGACTGCACTACTCTTCCAAGTTGAAGGACCTCGTCTCATCAACCTTGAAAGAACTCAAATGTTTCGATGTATCCGACTTCTTTTCGGTCCTCAAGATCATTGATCTAAAAGGCAACAAAAGTCATGTTGAGGACTACTATGAAAGCATGATTCAAATCTTTGATCGTATTATCAAAACTCGTTTGGAACAACGAAAATCCGCATTTTCTGTCACCATGCAGAATAATGATGTCTTAGATGCTCTCCTTGACCTCTCAAGCAACCCCGAAAACGAGTTCAAGCTATCAGACATACCTCATTTGCTAATTGTAAGACATTCCTATAGAAAACTTTCTTTACAAACATTTTATTAAGTGACATTATCCATATTGCAGGATTTGTTTATAACCGGAACAGATACCATTTCAAGCACAATAGAATGGGCGATGACAGAGCTACTTCGCAACCCTGAAAAGATGCAAAAACTACAAGCAGAGCTGGATAATGTCATCAACAAAGACAAGAAAGTCGAAGAAATAGACTTTTTTCGTCTCCCATACTTACGAGGAGTGGTCAAGGAAACCCTAAGAATTCACCCTCCAACTCCATTCTCCCTCCCTAGAGAAGTCTCCAATAACACAAAGCTTGGCGAGTTCACGGTTCCCAAGAACACCAAAGTGTTGGTAAACATTTGGGCAATAGGGAGAGATCCCGAGGTGTGGGAAAACTCAAATGCATTTGTGCCTGAGAGGTTCTTGGGCTCGTCTATAGATTTTAGAGGGCAAGATTTCGAGCTGATTCCGTTCGGATCAGGGAGTCGAATGTGCGTTGGAATGCAATTGGCGGATAAGATGGTTCACTCGATGCTCGGGACTTTGATTCATGAGGTGAATTGGAAGCTTCAAGATGGGATGAAGCCGGATGATATTGATGTGGATGATAAGATGGGATTCAACTTACAAAAATCCAAACCAATGTGTGTCATCCCTATGCTTAAGAACAAATTAGTGTAACACTTTCAAATAATGTTGTGCTTAAGGAGATTTAATTTATTTGTTTATTTGATGTGTTGTAAGTCTGTTTTTTTTTTTTTGTAAATCTATTAATCTGTTTGTCATGTATGGTGTGTAAAATGTTATTTGAGCATCTTATGTGATTTCCTTAGACATGTGGTTTCCTTGCCTGATATCCAACTTGAGGGATAATGGTCACATCTTGGACCTTATGTTAAAATATAATCACATTATTAGATTTAATGTAAATAGATGAAGAACAACAAATTTTTAGCACAATAAAAGAGAAAGAACAGTAACAAAATGTAAAAAAACATAATTGAAGTGATAGTTCCAATTCAAAATTATCACACATATCCAAACTTCGAACATCAATCCCATTTTCCAGCTCCCAATCAAAGGAATGTACCAAACTTCCCACGGTCAACGTAAACATCATCATTCGACTATGTTAGACGTTTCTTTGCTCCATAGAATTGAGGTACAAAGTAGTTATAACAAATTATAAAGTCGTTATGTAATTTATTGAAGAAATTTTGATCAAAACCACAAATGATATTTGACAATTATTTGGAGAAAGTAAACCTAGATCCAACTAATCAGTTTGCATCATAGAATGTATTTTCTAATTAGCTAGCAAAGCTTGCGAACATTTTTTTCAAAATATTTTGTTGGGTATTATACAAAAAAAAATGAATTAAAGGATTGTCAGAGAATTATAATCCATTAAAATTATTACACAAAGTTAGATTGGAGTCTAGCAACTAATTGTGCTTGTTCACAGCAAAACACAATCGTTGAAAAAAAAAATCGTATATTTGCATTGGCTGTGTTGCTTAGAGCAACTTTCGTGACCCTAGAAAGAAACTAGAGGGCATCGCTTCTCAATTCTCCAAAAATATAGAAAGCAAAAGCGATAAAACTGTACCTGTTATCTGTGCATATTAGCATATAGGTTGAGAAAATCTTCAATAGAAAAAAGACCGGAAAAAGATGAGGGAGAATGAAGGCTTAGATAAGAATTGAAGACGATATTCACACGTCGTGGCTCATGCGCACAATACTTGCATGTGACACATATTGTATGCATCACCAAAATTATATGCATGAATTACAACGAGTATGTGCATCGTCTTCGATCCCCGCCTAAGCCTCCATCCTCCTCCGAGCCGGAGCCAAAACCATTAGTTCTCAAGAAGAAAGTATTGCACTTGCCAAGAAGAAATGCAGAATGATTGAGTGCTCAAGTTCCTCATGACTCTTTTCTTTCACAATCTTGAGCAAAGCATCAAACACATCTTGATATATCACTCTCAAAACGAGAAGATTCGAGCACTCGTCCAAAAAATCTTAACTTATGCCTTGTGGATCCAACCTCTCAAGGCTCGAGAAGAAGTACACGATGTTGGGCCTTACGCTTTCGATGCTCATTGCCCATATAAGTTGCTTGAGATCTCGGTTCCATAGTTGGCTAGATCAATGGAGAATTTAAAAGGTGCTGAAGAGGAAAATATATATAGGGTGGTTGTGAAGGCAAGCTCACCTATTTCAACCGCAACTCCAACTTTACGTTCAACACTTGTCAATGTGGCGAATGAGCTCGTCTTCCATTAAAAAAAGTCAAAACTTGTGAATGATGATGACCGTACGATGCAAGGCAATCAACGACTGATGTGCACCATCAGCTCGTATTATTTTCATTTGCGTTGTTGAATAGAATATTCTAGGGTTTACTCTACCGGCGGGTGGTGGTATTGCTTCTTCTCTGTAGGTTCAAGCTGATTTGGCTGAAGAGCAGATTGATTTGGAGCTTTCTCACTTCCGAAGGATTCAGTCCGCCGCACAGATCTCTTCGGCGGAGGTCCCTCCAACTTCGCCAACTTTCACTACCCTAACTTTCTAATATATGTGGAAATTTATAGAAAGATTGACACATCAAATGCTTGTGATAAAACAACGAGCTATTTTGGAATTTTTTTCTGAAATGGGCTTTTTTTCAAAAAAAATTCCCGACGTAGGCTCGTTTCAAAACAATTTCCCAAAATAGGCACTTATTTCAGCTTCGGAATTTTTTTACGTGTGAGAGACGCTGGTTGAACCAGCGTCTCTCCTCCGAAGCTGAAGCTATTTTTTTTTTATTTTTTTATGTATAAGAGACGCTGGCCGAACCAGCGTCTCTTATACATATTTTTTTTTTAATTCCCCGTGTAAGAGACGCTGGTTGAACCAGCGTCTCTTACACGTAAAAAGTTTAAAAAAAAAAAAATATTTGTATAAGACGCTGGTTGAACCAGCGCCTTATACAGTTTTGTTTTTTTTTAATTCCCCGTGTAAGAGACGCTTAAAAAGTTTTTAAAAAAAAAACTTTTTTGTATAAGGCCTTATACCCTATTTTGTTTTTTTTGTTTTTTTCAAAGTGTATATATATATATATTATTACACATGACTTACTCGTGTTTGGATGGCTCGTATGGGCTCGTTTGAAATCGGAATCGATCACGACCGATTTCGTTGGGTCCGTATTGATCCCATCTTTCACCAGATATGTCTCTCGCTCGATTCTGATTTCGAACGAGCCCATACGAGCCACCCGAACAAGCGTAAGTCTCGTGCGTACCTTCTACTGTAAATGGATATTTACAATTCGTTCCTCCATATCACGCGATGAGAGACATATCTGGTGAAAGCTTGGATCAATACGGACCCAACGAAACTGGTCGTGGTCAATTCCGATTCCGAACAAGCCCATACGAGCCATCCGAACAAGCGTAAATCTCGTGCATACCTTCTTTCACCAGTTCGGAATCGGAATTGACAACGACCAGTTTCGTTGGGTCCGTATTGATCCCAGCTTTCACCAGATATGTCTCTCATCGCGTGATATGGAGGAACGAATTGTAAATATCCATTTACAGTAGAAGGTACGCACGAGACTTACGCTTGTTCGGGTGGCTCGTATGGGCTCGTTTGAAATCGGAATCGATCACGACCGATTTCGTTGGGTCCGTATTGATCCAAGCTTTCACCAGATATGTCTCTCATCGCGTGATATGGAGGAACGAATTGTAAATATCCATTTACAGTAGAAGGTACGCACGAGACTTACGCTTGTTCGGGTGGCTCGTATGGGCTCGTTTGAAATCGGAATCGATCACGACCGATTTCGTTGGGTCCGTATTGATCCCAGCTTTCACCAGATATGTCTCTCGCTCGATTCTGATTTCGAACGAGCCCATACGAGCCACCCGAACAAGCGTAAGTCTCGTGCGTACCTTCTACTGTAAATGGATATTTACAATTCGTTCCTCCATATCACGCGATGAGAGACATATCTGGTGAAAGCTTGGATCAATACGGACCCAACGAAATCGGTCGTGATCGATTCCGATTTCAAACGAGTGAAAGAAGGTATGCACGAGATTTACGCTTGTTCGGATGGCTCGTATGGGCTTGTTCGGAATCGGAATTGACCACGACCAGTTTCGTTGGGTCCGTATTGATCCAAGCTTTCACCAGATATGTCTCTCATCGCGTGATATGGAGGAACGAATTGTAAATATCCATTTACAGTAGAAGGTACGCACGAGACTTACGCTTGTTCGGGTGGCTCGTATGGGCTCGTTCGAAATCAGAATCGAGCGAGAGACATATCTGGTGAAAGATGGGATCAATACGGACCCAACGAAATCGGTCGTGATCGATTCCGATTTCAAACGAGCCCATACGAGCCATCCAAACACGAGTAAGTCATGTGTAATAATATATATATATATACTTTGAAAAAAACAAAAAAAAAACAAAATAGGGTATAAGGCGCTGGTTCGGCCAGCGCCTTATACAAAAAAGTTTTTTTTTTAAAAACTTTTTACGTTACACGGGGAATTAAAAAAAAACAAAACTGTATAAGGCGCTGGTTCAACCAGCGTCTTATACAAATATTTTTTTTTTTTTAAACTTTTTACGTGTAAGAGACGCTGGTTCAACCAGCGTCTCTTACACGGGGAATTAAAAAAAAAATATGTATAAGAGACGCTGGTTCGGCCAGCGTCTCTTATACATAAAAAAATCAAAAAAAAATAGCTTCAGCTTCGGAGGAGAGACGCTGGTTCAACCAGCGTCTCTCACACGTAAAAAAATTCCGAAGCTGAAATAAGTGCCTATTTTGGGAAATTGTTTTGAAACGAGCCTACGTCGGGAATTTTTTTTGAAAAAAAGCCCATTTCAGAAAAAAATTCAGCTATTTTGTGACATCAGAGTTTTACAATTTCAGCATGAATTTTGTGACTTCATCAGTTATTTTAAGTGTATGTCTTCCTCTAGAATTTATCTTGAATCGTAAAAATTGATAAAGTCCGGTGGACCGATAAACACGGGGGTCGTGTATATTAGCGCATATGCGCATTGGGCCCACAATACAAGTCCATGCGGTTCCATCCTAAACCAATTGGCAATAGGAGGAGTAATATATAGTGGACTATTATTATCTCAACTTTCGATGTGGGAAGCCTATTCTCACACGTCCCCTCAAGTGGTAACTGGTCTGGCCCAGTAGCCACTTGACAAACGGGTCAGCCCATATCGCGTCATCATGGCGGGCTAAACCCAAACTATGTCTTCAGGCCGACAAGCCAAAGAAGCCGCCCATAACAAGCCATCATGGCGGCCTAAGGTCAGATAAGCCGGGAAACAAACCCAGATCCGGAACCCGCTCTGATACCATGATAAAGTCCGGTGGGCCGATAAACACGGGGGTCGTGTATATTAGCGCATATGCGAATTGGGCCCACAATACAAGCCCATGGGGTTCCATCCTAAAACCAATTGGCAATAAGAAGAGTAATTCATGGTATTATATAGTGTGCTATTATTATCTTAACTTCCGACGTGGGAAGCCTATTCTCATAAAAATTGTTAATATTCTCAACCTCAATGAACATGTGTTACTCATGAATAGTTGAATACCATGTACTCGTGAATGAATTGTCGCATATTTTTGGTGCTCCCTGATGCAGCAAATCAGGAAGTTAATTTATTTGGTCTAACACATGAAGTATGAGACTATATCATATTTTCTAAGATGTACAATTGACATGCAGGAAACATCACCCGTTTTAATAATGTAATGTATATAAAACATATGATCCAAAAAAGAGTTTCCTTAACTAATTAAGTCCCTTTTTTCCATCTTGCAGCATGCAATTAAACATCATGGTGTAAATACATTAGGTTTACTTTCTGCTGAGTAAGAAAACATGATCACCTACAATGGATGGTGCACCGAACCATGTTCCAAAACATAAACTATCGCGCCACATATTTTGTTACGGGGATCCAGATTGGAGAGTAAGACCGGTGGCGGTGAGTAAGAGTAGGTGAGGCCGTAAGGCAAGACTATTAGGTTTGTTTATTATATATCTATTTATATCCTTTCTATTCTATTATGAATCAAAAAGGTTCAATTAGAGTGCATGTGAAAAAGGTTCATTCCCCTCGGTTTGTTTAAATTAGAATAAAATGGTAGGATTTAGAATTAATAAAGATTAGAATAAGATTTTAATTAATAAAAAAGCTAATTAGAAGATAAAATGGAAGTTTTAATGCAAATCAAATCCAATAAGGCCCGCTTGATTAATGACTGGCCCAATTTCGGCCAGGTACCAATTATCATTAAGTTCTCGTTTGGTTGAATGTGAGAATTGCAATTCATAGGAATTGAATTTATGGGAATTGAATTCAGGTGATTTGTAATATAGGGGATTTTGAGAAAATGTGTTTGGTTAAAATTTGCAATAGATAGATCAAAATAGGGGAATTTAAGATTTCATGTGTAAAAATGGGAAAAAGTAAATTATCTAGGGGGGACTAGGTAAGATCAATACCCACATAATGGAGGAATTTAAAATTCCATGAAATCGAAATCCCATGATTTTCACAGAATTTTTTTCAAACCAAACACAAATATTCATTTCCATTTCCTGCAGATTTTCAATTCCTGGGATTTTGGACTCCAACCAAACAAACACTAATTCATCAAGACCGCATCTAATCTAATCTATCTAATCTTAATATACTACGGAGTATAAAATTAGGGATTCTCCAAATTAAACACACTACATTTAATGCTTTACTCCCCCTTAAATTTATCATTTTTTTTCTTTTCTCATTTCTTTCCTACGTTTATGAATATGTTGCATAAATGAAGATTTTGACCCATCAATACATGTCTATAATGGATTCGTATGGAACATATCATCATCTTCTACTCTTCGATTCCGCGACGTCTTATTGTGAAGCTTTATATGCCGTAAAACTCGCGCGTACCACGAGCCCGAAAAGTCTAGTATAATATAAAAATCGCGGAGAGAGAAAATTAAAGACCTAACATTAAATTCTCCACATTTTGATTGGTTAATTCACACTCCTCAATTCAATCTTACTATCTATTATTTGGTGATTTTTAGACATTATAAATAGATAGATGGATCAAAATCCATAAAAACTTGACTATATGGAGATTTTATTAAAACTTGCCCGCAAGATGATTATTTTCTTTTTTCATAAAATAAAGGAGAACTTTTATCCTAACCGATTTGAACTTCAGTTTAATTATAAAGACGGTGTTTAAAATCATATAACTTCAACATTTATATATATGTCTCTTTTCAAATAAAATGTATATAATTATAAATAAGAAAAGCAATTTTTTGTAAATTCTACTAAGAAGAGTTAATTCAAAATCACAAATAGTTGAAAATGTAAATAATGTACTCCCTCCGTCCCCAAATGTTCTTCCCATTGGTATTTTTGACACTATTCACATTGCAAGAGAATCTTCGATATATCGTCTAATATATAAGAAAAAATATAGTAATATGAAATCTTGTTTGATTCGTTTCAGCGAAAACTTTAACAATATCAAAAATTTATAATTTTTATTAACGTATATTTGGAGATATTTACGTTACAAAACGTATCTCGACAAATGTGTCAAAGGTGAATGGGAAGAACATTAAGGGACGGAGGGAGTAATATATAAACAACATAATTCACACAATTTAAATAAATATTCACCTCTATTACCTATATATGAAAAATTTAAAAACCAATTATACACTTTGATATATAGTCTCAATATTACTTTTAAAAATAAAAAAAACATATATTTTCTCACACGTAGCAAAAATATTTCTACCTAAATAAACAAAAAGAAGCTAATGAAAACATGAATACACATAAAAAAAAAAAAAGACATGCGCAGAGCGCGGGAACCTTCTCCCTAGTGGAACATATAAAAAGACATATGCATGGAACATATAAAAATCGATGAGGCAAATACGATACAGAAACGTACATACGAACATACACTCAAAACACAACAAAAAACTCAAATTAAGATATTTAATGAAAGGAAGAACAACTGGCAGAAACGAACAAATGTGAGACGACTACTGTTTGTAGGAACCTAATTAAACGTGATATTTTTTAATGTATTAACTCAATGCATTAACCTTTTTTAAAAAAGCAATAAATTAATTTAATGCATTAATTAAGTACCAATTGACATTACTTCATCAAACCCAACAATTTTTAAATATATACTAGGTACGGGCCTCGCGCGAGAAAATTACGGATTTTCCTATGTGATTTAATATAGTTATATATTATTTGTTAATATGTTGTTGTTGCTATCAAATTTATTAATATTTGTAAATATAAGTATTTTTTATTTTCTTATATTTATGTTTGAAGTAGTTTTAAAACATAATATTAGAATAAGTTTGCATTGTCATAAGAGGTAATTAAGAAATGAGTAATGCATTAAATTGGTACCAATTTCATTCAATTTTGACATTGGACAACCAACTTTTATATAGATAAGATAAGATATATAGATATAGATAGATAAGAAAAAAATATTGTAATTGTATTTGTAACGTCAATGGGTTATCGTGATGATATTCGAACTTTTCATGTTATCTCAAATATCTAAAGTATTTCACATTCTGTGTTAGCAACATATGAATTGCATATTGGTTAGTGGATAGATTCATCTCATTAGTCATTACATAGCCCTGAATATGATATTTTTGACAGAAGAAAAAAAGTTTTAAAATAAAAGACAACAAAAAAGAGTAAGGTTCAATTGACGTGCAATCACCACCATCAACATTTGTTGTCGCTAAGACACTGAATTTTTTTCTGAAATAAGCATTTTACCCGAAAAAATTCCCGACGTAGGCTCTTTTCAAAACAATTTCCCAAAATAGGCACTTATTTCAGCTTCAGAATTTTTTTACGTGTGAGAGTCCTCCGAAGCTGAAGCTATTTTTTTTTGATTTTTTATGTATAAGAGACGCTGGCCGAACCAGCGTCTCTTATACATATTTTTTTTTTAATTCCCCGTGTTACACGTAAAAAGTTAAAAAAAAAAAAAAATATTTGTATAAGACGCTGGTACAAACTTTTGTTAATTTTTTTGCTTCTATGAACTCCAATTCCAGGTCGTCTCATTCACCCTTCTTCTCCAAATCCCAAGATCTGCTTCTTCTCCAAATCTCCCTCTCTTCAACTCCACTCGCACAGTCCGACCCCGGCGAGCCTCCTCCTCCGGCGGCCGCACCTTCACCCCCCTCCGCACCACCGTCCACTCCCCCGCTTTCTACCGCCTCTACTCTCCAACTGCTCCAATCGCCCAAACCAGATTCGAACTGATGAATCCCTTCTCACCTCAATTTCTTCAAGTTAATTAAGTTCCTCACCTCAATTTCATTTATCGCTTCTGTCATCTTTATTTCAACTGATAAATAATAATTATACAGTACTACAATAAAGAGCAATACTTCAGTTTATTTCCTGCGTCTCATTCATGCTGGAGGAAGGGAGAGACGACCTGGAATTGGAGTTCATAGAAGCAAAAAAATTAACAAAAGTTTGTATAAGGCGCTGGTTGAACCAGCGCCTTATACAAATATTTTTTTTTTTTTAAACTTTTTACGTGTCTTACACGGGGAATTAAAAAAAAAATATGTATAAGAGACGCTGGTTCGGCCAGCGTCTCTTATACATAAAAAATCAAAAAAAAATAGCTTCAGCTTCGAAGGAGAGACGCTGGTTCAACCAGCGTCTCTCACACGTAAAAAAATTCCGAAGCTGAAATAAGTGCCTATTTTGGGAAATTGTTTTGAAAAGAGCCTACGTCGGGAATTTTTTCGGGTAAAATGCTTATTTCAGAAAAAAATTCCTAAGACACTAGCTTTTATGCCCTCATAGACTTATGTATTACTTACATAAGACACTGACATTTGATGTATGAGAGTTTCAGATCTCACTTTGATTAACACTTTGTCTCGGTTAACGTTTTCTTATAAATATTACTATTTCACTTATAAAAAAATTGCTCAAATACCGAAAACCCAAATTGCTCAAAATCACCCCTTAAAAATTATTTTAGAGAAAATTACCCTTAAACGTACTCCGTTAGTCAAGAATCACCCTTCCGTTATAATTCTGGAATGGGGTTGAAGAAGATGACCAATTTATCTCATATTTTGGCTTAATTACAATTTTTATCCATTTTTTAAGTTTTAAAGTAAATAAAAAATTAGGGTTAAATCTATAAAGTGATTTTTATTTAAAACATTAATTAAAACAATTAATAATATTAATTTAAACAAACTAACAGAATTATAATAAAGAGAATATCCTCCAAAAACCAAAAAGGAAAAGCCAGTTCCATCAAACAATGATGAAGGTATGTATGTTTGCTTACCTATACAATCAAAATCCCAAATTACCAACCTCAGTTCTGAGTCCTGACATTTTACATTTATTTATTCATCGGATTGAAGAGTGTATTGCTGGAAGAAAAAAATACGGTTTTCTCGAAATTAATCGATGGTGAAAGGAAGGCAGAATCGATCATGTGTGATTGTGAACTCACAAGCCTCAAAGATTACTTAAAACAAAATCATATTAAAGGTAAACAATATTATGTCTCAGTGTATTATGAATGAGTGGCTTGTAGGACCTGTATTCCGCAGAATAACAATCTGTAAAGAATTAAAACGAAGAACAGAATTAAGAAAGAATTATACCCAATCGTTCTTGACGAAACTATTGCGTAAAGTCGAGATTAGATCTCTTTCCTTAATTCTGTAACGCCCCGTATATGTGACGGTTACCGGCGTTGAGAATTCCAGGATACAACTACGATCACTTCTGGTTTGCACAATAAAAAAAAACAGAAGCTAACGAACCAGTGTCTGCGCAGTACTCTCTCGAAGAAGAAGAAGAGAAGAGATGGGAGATTGCTGTGTAATTTCGAATACAGAGAATGAGAACCAGAACTCTCTTAAATAGAGATTCTCGGTTTGTTAGAGGAGGAGATAGTGGAGGCAGATGTGGGGAAGTGGAAAAAATCATGGAAGCAGTTGTGCTGACTCAGTTGGGCGTCCCCAACGAGGTAGTCCAAAATCTGGAAGCCCAAAACTTCCAGATCTAACCCACTTCAAAAAGAGAAGCTAAGCTGCTGCTTGGGCCTACGGCCCATTCCACAAGACCACGAGACCACGGACCGGACGGACCGCGCGAGGGCCCCCCCGTGTCCTCTCTCCATACCTCTCCCAAGGGCTTACCAAGGGTATGGGGTTTGGGGTATATAAACCATTCATATTCCCACCCCAATTTTCGATGTGGGACAAAACCCATATCAAAATTCAGCTCCAAAATTGTTCTTTGAACTTAGTCAAGCAACCATCTTTGAGCCTTCATTTCTCATTCAAACGGAACCTGATTTTGACGTGTGAGTACACTACGGCGTAGTGCTCGCGGAGACGAAGCCAACGCTCCCATAATCCGGCACAACCGGTGACCGCAGCCCACCGGAAAAGTGCCCGGAAGTCAGTCACAAACCAGTTCCAACAATCCCCCACATGAATAGAAATGATTCTATTACACGTGCTTAGACAAGACAGACAGAAATTTTGAGAGTACGGGCGAAGAATCACTGCATCTGAGCTGGTGGCGTTTTTCAGCCTTGAACCACCCATTGTGAGTAGCTATCGGATCTACTCGACCAGGTAGTGAACATGATGTCTTGAACCACCCGGACTTTTACGTAAACCTAGACAATAACTATCACACAGTTTCATCTTCTCACAGAACTAGGTTCTTGATTGTGTTCATTTTGGTCGTGAACATCCCTGGTTATTCATGAGTGAACTTTGAGAAAGTAGTCTCTCTTCTTTCTCCTAGAAACGGCCCCATTTCACACTCATAAGGTGATTGACCATAAATAGTATTACCAATACCCTACTTTGTTCTTTCAAAGTTTATGGAATCATTAAAAGCAAATGCTTAACCTCTACTTTGCCATCGCACTTTTATCATCCTAGGAACTGGGGAAGAAGATATAAAGATTAATTTTCGTTTTTACTCGAATCTGAACACAGATCCGAAACTGTACGCAGTACAGACAATTTTCTTCGGGATGTAACTTTCTGTTCCTTTAAAACTCAAACAGATTGTTAGCGACATGATAAAATTTTACAGAATTAAGATTGTAGGACCTGTATTCCGCAGAATAACAATCTGTAAAGAACTAAAACGAAGAACAGAATTAAGAAAGAATTATACCGAATCGTTCTTGACGAAACTATTGCGTAGAGTCGAGATTAGATCTCTTTCCTTAATTCTGTAACGCCCCGTATATGTGACGGTTACCGGCGTTGAGAATCCCAGGATACAACTACGATCACTTCTGGTTTGCACAATAAAAAAAAACAGAAGCCAACGAACCAGTGTCTGTGCAGTACTCTCGAAGAAGAAGAAGAAGAGAAGAGATGGGAGATTGCTGTGTAATTTCGGATATAGAGAATGAGAACCAGAACTCTCTTAAATAGAGATTCTTGGTTTGTTAGAGGAGGAGATAGTGGAGGCAGATGTGGGGAAGTGGAAAAAATCATGGAAGCAGTTGCCACTGACTCAGTTGGACGTCCCCAACGAGGCAGTCCAAAATCTGGAAGCCCAAAACTTCCAGATCCAGCCCACTTCAAAAAGAGAAGCTAAGTTGCTGCTTGGGCCTACGGCCCATTCCACAAGACCAGACCAGACCACGAGCCACGGACCACGGACCGGACGGACGGACCGCGCGAGGTTTGGGGTATATAAACCCTTCATATTCGCACCCCAATTTTCGATGTGGGACAAAACCCATATCAAAATTCAGCTCCAAAATTGTTCTTTGAACTTAGTCAAGCAACCATCTTTGAGCCTTCATTTCTCATTCAAACGGAACCTGATTTTGACGTGTGAGTACACTACGGCGTAGTGCTCGCGGAGACGAAGCCAACGCTCCCATAATCCGGCACAACCGGTGACCACAGCCCACCGGAAAAGTGCCCGGAAGTCAGTCACAAATCAGTTCCAACATGGCTTTGCTACAAAGTTGTTGAGGTTTTTTCTACATTATTGACATGGTCTCAGGTGGGACTTACAAGGCTGTTATAAGGAAAATCGTTGATGGCAGTACCAATTTGGCTAAGAACCAACAACTCTGTGAACAAATTGCCTCCTATGTTGGAAAAAGGTTGTACTATTTTAACTATGTTTTAGATGTACTGGATAGAATAAGCTGCTCCTGGAAAGATAAGGACTGTCTCAAATTTTTGATTGAGTCAATTAAAGGTTTAAACAAGATGGTCGAATTAGAAATTCCTGAACTTGAAAAGATGGTCGAATTTGCTAAGGAAATTCTTTCCGATGGTCATTCTACTACGGAGTATATGAAGGGTTATTGATCTGCACATTAGTGTGAACACTTGGCTCAAGAACACGATACACTATCTGGATGATAAACTAAACTTCCGATGGAAATATAAGTTGTACCGTATGTCTTTGATTTTCTCTATTCTTCTACTCCCTTTGTCCCTATTTGTTTGTCCACTTTCCTTTTCGGTTGTCTCTTTTTGTTTGTCCACTATTTCATCTATGTTACTTTATTTTACCCATTTTATCCCTACTATCAACCTATAATTACCACATTTTCACTTTTTCTCTCTCCCAAATTTCAATCTTATCTACTCTTTCTCTCTATCTCTCTCCTCTAACCATTCACTTTATACTTTTATCTCTCCTATAATCATTATATTCCTACAATTCCTTAATTCCCGCGAAAATCGTACTTCTGGACAAACAAAAAGGGACGGAGGGAGTAGTTCTGTACCTCTGTGGGTATCAATATTCTCAATTGTATTTGCAGCTAAGACAAGACTGCATTGCAACTTTCTTCTTTGACACCCAAATCAAATACAATTGACATGACGACGACGTTATTGTGTACGTACCACCAAATCGTTTCCTCATGTCCGCAACATTCGTAGAATATTCCTCTTAACTTTTCAGGGTGATTTGTTTTTTCAGTTTGTATGCAAATGTTGGATTTTAACCAGCTTATTCCTTCACTGGCCTTTTGGGATGTTTTCTTAAAACGACTATATTTTCAAGTAAAAATAGATCTACAAAACTCTCCCAAAGTGTCTTATCTATAACTTTATCAAAACTGCAAGGACTACTCCCAAAAGGCCTATATTGTGTACTCCGTATATTTGATGTGATTAATCATTACTGCGTGACTGTCACAAACGACTCTCCCAAAGTGTCTTATCTATAACTTTTTGAGTAGGTACCGGAACTGTGGGTGAATCAAAATCACTGAGCAATACAATATTACAATCAATGTAGATATCATATTAGGTGCCTCATCCAGCTTGCTATATTTGAAGAAGTAGATGCCTGAAATTCCAGAAACACAATCCATTATGAGACCATTTAACCTTCCACGTGAACCCGAAAAAGATGTTTATAATTCAACAAACCATACGGATCAGGTCATTAGCTTATATGAAACAAAAGAGCAAACCTTATTATCTCCAACACCCTTAATGAATGGTTCAATTCCCTCCTCATCTATCACCAGTACAACTGTTGTAACAGAAACGAAACGAGAACAATAAACGCAAGAAAGACACAGAGGTTTACGTGGTTCACCAAATTTGGTTACGTCCACAGGAGAGGGAGATCAGATTATACGAAGGCGGATTACAGTTTCGGTACAATTAGGGTTACACATATGCCGCTAACAAATCTCCACCTTGACTTGAATCCTCCAGGTAGACTCTCAGACGCACCATGACAGCGCCAGATAACAGACATCTCCCTCTCCTCAGAATTGCCCCTCAGAGCAACTAATGATCTCTGATGTTGAGCAAGTCCAAGCAGTGTTTGAACTTGGTCTCAGGAACTGGCTTGTTGAACATATCAGCAGGGTTATCAGTTGTTCCTACTTTCTTCACCTGAATTCTCTTCTCATTCCTCAGAAAATGGTACCTGACATCAATGTGTTTCGTCTTCTCATGATGGACCTGATCCTTGGTTAAACATATTGCACTCAAGCTGTCACAATATACTAAAGTCTGATCCTGATGTAGGCCTAGATCATTAACCAGCCCCTTTAGCCATATTCCCTCCTTAGCATAGTAGACAAAGTAACTGTAGGATGTAGAGTTGCCTTCCAGCTTACCACAGAACCTCCTAGAGTGAACACATAACTAGTCATAGATCTCCTACTGTCCACATCCCTAGCATAATCAGAATCTGAATAGCCAGCAACCAAACACTGAGTGTCATTCCCATAACAAAGACCAACATCAGAGGTACCTCTAAGATACCTGAAAATCCTCTTCACAGCTTGCCAATGTTCCTTTCCAGGGCTGACCATGTATCGACTTACCACACTAACAGCGAATGCTAGATCTGGTCGAGTACAGACCATAGCATACATCAAACTCCCAACTGCAATGACATATGGGACTCGAGACATGTACTCTTGATCCTCATCAGTCTGAACAGTGTACATTTCCAACTTGCTGTTAGATGCCATTGGAGTATCTATAGGTTTTGCTGAAGACATTCCAAACCTGCTTAATATCTTCTTGATGTACCCTTCCTGTGAGAGGGAGAGTTTTCTCTTCTCCCTTTCCCTATAGATTTCAACTCCCAGAATCTTGCGAGCAGCACCCAGATCTTTCATATCAAATTCTGCACTGAGAGAACCCTAACTTTTGAATATCAGACTTATTCTTAGCGGCAATCAACATACAGAACCAGATAAATGCGTGAACCACCCTGCAGGTCATTGTAGTACACACAACAATCATACGGACTTCTTCTGTAACCAAGCTGCTTCATATAAGTGTCAAACCGCTTATACCACTGCCCCGGGGACTGCTTTAGCCCATATAAGGACTTCTTCAACTTGCAAACATGATTTTCCTTTCCTGGAACCTGAAAACCATCTGGCTGAGACATGTATATTTCCTCCTCCAACTCTCCATGTAGGAAACCTGTTTTCACATCTAGTTGCTCAAGTTCCAGATCCTGATGTGCAACTATCGCTAGTAGCACCCTGATTGAGGTATGTCTCACTACTGGTGAGAAGATCTCGTTGTAGTCTACTCCCTCTCTCTGACTAAAACCTCTTACAACCACTCTTGCTTTGTACTTTATACCCTCTGCAGCAGACATTCCTTCTTTCTTCCTGAAAACCCACTTGCAAGTGACTACCTTTCTATCAGCAGGCAATCTGACTATCTCCCAAGTCTGATTCTTATGAAGAGACTCCATCTCTTCTCCCATTGCAGCAAGCCACTGTGTTGACTCACTCCCAGATATTGCAGCTTTGTAGGTGGACGGTTCATTATCATCCACCTCCTCGGCCACCTGCAATGCATATCCTACCAGATCAGTTAACTTGTACCTCGCTGGAGGTCTGACTGACTGACTCCATCCCTTCTGGGTCGGTCTTGAGCAACACTTCGGTGCATAACTTCATCAGAACCTGCTTCTGGCAGTGCACTCTCAGACTTATCTGTATCTTGCTCATCAGTAACTGGTTGTGGTACTGGTGCCTCAATTTGCCCTGGTCTTGGATTTCAGCATAGAACTCTCATCAAAGACTACACTTCTGCTCGGTATAATCTTGTTATCAGACCAGATCCTGTACCCTTTCACACCAACACCATAGCCCATGAAAACTCCCTTCTTAGCTCTCGGCTCTAACTTACCCTCACTTACATGATAATAAACAGTGCAGCAAAAAACTCTCAGATTTGAGTAGTCAGCAGCTCTTCCATACCACACCTCATAAGGTGTCTTGCAATCAATGCTTGTGTGTGGACTCCGATTTATCAGATAGCAGGATGTTGTTACTGCTTCAGCCCAAAACCTCCTAGCAAGACCGGCATTAGAAAGCATGCATCTTGCTCTCTCTAAAAGTGTTTGATTCATCCGTTCTGCTACACCATTCTGTTGTGGTGTAAACCTGATTGTGTGATGCCGAGCAATACCCTCATCTCTGCAGAACTTATCAAACTCAGATGAACAGAATTCCAGACCATTATCTGTTCGCAGCCTTTTGACCTTCTTTCCTGTCTGATTTTCAACTAAGGTCTTCCATTCCTTAAATCTACTGAATGCCTCTCCTTTATGCCTCATCATAAATAACCACGTCATCCTAGAGTAATCATCAATAATAGACAGAAAGTACCTGTAGCCACTCAAAGACTCAACACGGGCAGGACCCCAACAATCTGAATGGATGTAATCCAACGTGCCCTTAGTTCGGTGAACTGCCTTAGGAAACTTGCAGCGATGTAGTTTCCCAAACACACAATGCTCACAGAACTCTAGACTCTTGATCTTGTGACCTCCCAGAAGGTCTTCTTTGGACAGAATTTGCATTCCACGTTCACTCATATGAGCAAGTCTCATATGCCACAGTCTGGTCAGATCAGCACCATTAACCACTGATGCAACAGCTGCAGAACCTATTACTGTAGAACCCTGTAAGATATACAAAGTTCCCTGCTTGACGCCTCTCAGAATCACCTCAGAACCCTTGCAGACAACCAGAATTTCATCTTCACCTTCATACCTGAAACCCTTACTATCCAGAAGGCTTAAAGATATCAGATTCTTAGTCATGTGTGGAACATATCTGACTTCCTTGACTGTGCAGAAATTCCCGTTATGCGTTCTGAACCTGACTGAGCCGATCCCAACCACTTTGCAGACAGATCTGTTTGCCATAGAGACACTACCTCCATCTATGCAGCTATAAGTTGTGAACAACTCGCTTTTCGGACAAATATGATACAATGCTCCAGAATCAAGAACCCACATATCATAATGATGAGTGTATTCCTCAGCCATTAGCACAATATCACTTTCAGAATCTGCGTCATCTTCTGCTACTGATAACACCTAATTTATACATATTTTAGGTGTCTAGTTGCATATTAGATTAGGTCATTCTCATACATATTTGATATATTTTATAGGTAATTTTGCATTATTTTGTATTCGGAGCCTACACTCGTATTTATATGTGTTTCAGGTATTTCTAATGCGGGTAAATACGGGTCTTTGAGTTGCTGGATTTTGGATCATACACGAAGGTTATTGATCAATGGTGTACAAGCTTATCTACGTAATAGTGATGGGAGTAGCACTTAAGCTAGCTGATTGAACCTTGAGATTAGCTAATGGGCCGGCTGGACAAGAAAGGAGGAGAAGACTTCAAGGGGCCGGACTTTGAAAAAGGGAGGAGTTACGTGAACTTGATGGGTTTTGGGGGTTAGATTTTGGGGGGGGGGAGTTATATTTTGAGAGGTGTGACACGTTTTTGGGAGAGGTTTTTATCTTAGTTTTTCTTCTTGTCTGATTGTGAGAGTGGCACCGCAGACCAAGATCTTCAAGAGGGAATTCTTTGCCTTTGTTTGATTCGAAGACGGTGTTTATTGTTCTAGCTTTCGTTTGGATTATTTCGTCATTGAGACTAAGTTTTCTTATCTCTTGTTTTTATTGAATAATTCATATATGTCGTTGGCTAGTATAATCTGTTTTGTATCTTCGATCATGCTTGGCTAAATTCCTAGTTCTAAGGTTATGGTGATCCAAACAACGCGTATGTAAATAGAATTATATGTTTGCCTGAATTGAAATAGTATTTGATTCGTTCCTAGATACTTTATGCCCGTTCTAGCTTAGACTGATTGGATCTTATTAGGGTTTGAGACTGAAAGGTGAAAACACTAATAGGTAATAAGGTAGAGTTTGAGACTGAAAGGTGATAACTTTTATCGGAATCCTAGGAATTGAACACGAGTGTTATTTGTGCGAAAGCGACTTAATTACTCTTGAGGATACTAAGTCATCATAGATGTTCTTGGTTTAGACTGATTTAGCGGAGCGCGACAGCGAATGTTATTTCAGTTTATTCCTAGACTCTAAGAGCGTTAATGGGTTTGAATGAGATTAGCTCTGCGCGACAGCGATTGTTAATTAGTTCAAACACGTTCACTATCGTCTGAAAGGAGTTAGTAGGTTACCTTGGATGACTTACCTTCAAATAATTGGACTAGATTCAGGCAGAGTGTGATTTTATTTACAGAAGCATTGTTGCGGTGATCCTTAACCTTAGACACATTTATCCCATATACTTTTATCTGTTTTATTTATTTCTTGTTAGCTTAGTAGTTTATCCAATCCATATCTATTCGACCTAATTCACTGATAGCGTTTCAATTAATATTACATTGGTCTCTGTGGGATCGACACTTGACTACTACAACTGACCCCGTACACTTGCGGGTACGTTTTAGCTACATCAAGTTTTTGGCGCCGTTGCCGGGGACCAATTTGTTAATATTAGTTGTTATCTCTATTGGTGTTTCTAGGTCTTTTATTTTTCTTTTGTTTTATTTTCGGGCTATTTTAGAGTGAGTCGAAAAAATGTATTCAGGTGAGTATGAGGTAAATTCTTATCCTTTTCTTCCTTCTCAGTCTAATACAGGTTCTCAGAGGTATGATCATGTAAACTACAATTTGGGTTATGGCCAAAACCCAATATCTTTTAACCTCTTCTGTGAGAATTGTGGAGCTGAAGATCATGACAAGACTAATTGTCACGCTAGTTTTGGAGATATAATTGCTTGGAAAGCACAATCTTCTAATCCTAGTTGGATGACAACCCAACATATACCGCTTCAGGCTGAGACATGCCCACCCATGCAAGAGAGTAAGCTTAATGAATTCATCCAACGACATGATAGGGAAGTGGAGAAAGTTCTTCCTGTTCTTACAGCTATGTTGGATGATGTGCTTAAACCTTTATTAAACCAATTTTTTTCACTTTCAGGATTGGTGGACTCTTTGAAGATTCAAGTAGATGATCTAACCAAAGAAAATCTAAAGATGAAAGATTTGATTGCTGAGTTGGTTATATCAAATTTGCCTACAGAGCCACCTGAAGTGCACTACTTAGAGCGATGCACTTCTATAGTGATTGAGATTGATAAACAATGGGATGAGGCACAAATTGATAGGAATGAATTTACCCAAGAGAACAAGGAGGACCCGGTGCTTCATGAGCTTAAGGAGTTACAAAGCTCTATTCCGACCTCTTCTTGCAACGAGGTCCTGAGTAGACGGAAGAAGAGAAAAAGACGCTCTGCTGACCGTGCTCTTGTAGAATTCAAGCAAGGGGATCATGTGATTCTCTATCATCATAAGTCGAGCATGTTTCCGGGAAGCAAGAGTACAAGATGGTCCGGTCCATACTACCTGAACCGAGTTCTTCAAAATGATTCTGTGGAGCTATGGCATAAGAACTCGGGGTATTTTATAGTGAGAAAGATTCGACTGAAGCCTTACATAGAGCCTGATCCGATCGAGTTGGGTATCACCGACCCGCCTGATCCGAGCACTTGACATTGGTGAAGGTCAAGCTAACGACCATAAACAAGCGCTTCTTGGGAGGCAACCCAAGGTAAGTTTTTTCTTATTTTCTTCACTTAGTTAAAAATAAATTTGGGATTGCAAAGAAACACTTCTGGAGTACGGCACGGATAAAGCTTCTGCAAACAGGCACAGTTTGTGACCAACCGTTCCTGTTGGTCGTCGTCCGTGCCGTTTCTCTGGAGGGGCTTCTGCAAAGTGGCACGGTTTGTAACATACCGTGCGGTTTCGTTACAAACTGTTCCCCTATTTAATTTTAAAAAAAAAAAAATTAAAAAAAAAATTGAAGCAACGCAACGCTGCGTTACTTTACCTTCTCCCCTTCTCTTCTTTGCATCCCTTGCCCTACCTCCACCGCCGCGTCTCTCCTCCACCTTCCGCCTCTGCTCACGGCATCGCCAGTAGCCACAACCGCGCGCACTTCTCAGCCACTGCTCCTCTGCCACCATCCATCTTCGCGCGACTCCACTGCGCCACCCCCGCTACTGCTCGCGTTGCTTCTGGTGCGCCTCCGTCTGGGTTGCTGTACTGAACCGTCGACGAGCACAGCTGCTGCGTTTCGCCGCCCCTCCCCTTGTGCGCAACCGCCACTGTTTAGCATTGAACGGCCTTGCTCAGATCATCTCTTCTCCCATCTTGTTTGCCATCTCCAAAGTCAGGTATGACTTTCCTGATTTCTCCTGAGCATGATATGGTGGAAGGTAATGAGCTTGAGTGGAAATTTGTACTGTTTGGCCACAGATGCAATGTGCTAATTGTTTTATGATTTGATTGCAATCATTTGGCAGCAATTCCATCCATTCATTTGGTTTATACGGCTTGTGTATTGATTAATTATGGCCTTGGGTGTAATTTTGGGTTGCTGATTGTTGATTGCTCATGGAATTATGAAATCAGTTGATGAATTTTGAACTTGGTGTTGCCATTGACCTGGTGTTAATCTTGATTGCCCATCATTTATACTTCAAGCATCAGTATATTTGTGTGTGTTCTGTTTGTCTGACTGATTTTGCTAACACGAGATGGATTAATGAAGTTGTTACTTGTTAGCTGGTGATGATTGGATGTCTACTTAATGATCAATCAAATTATTTGTCCGAGCATGTAAATATTATGTCTGATCATTGTTGTTACGTATAGTCTTGTTCGGGGTTTTGTTTGTCTTTGTCGTATACAGTGCTACTGGAAGATGGAAGATGGAAGAGAAGAAGCTGCTGAAAAAAAATCTTCTGCACTTATACTAATCTTCAATAACCCCGGAACATAGAGTGAAGATGCCTGAATTACCTGAATTTATTTGGTGAGTTTCTTTTCCTCTTTCTTTTATTTCTACATTGGGGACAATGTAAAATTTAAGCTTGGGGGCGGGATAATTCCATGTGTGGACTTCGTTTGCATTTTAGTGTCTTGCATTGTAGTGTTAGTTTATCGTTTGCATTGTAGTGTTAGTTTATCATTTGCATTTTAGTGTTAATTTTTCATTTTTCTCATGACATTTCATACATCATGCATTGCATTTGCATTATATTTTAGGTGTTTGATATGATTCACGGGTTTTACTTTTTGTTTTTCTTTTTGCGATGCCCAATCCATGAAACCCCTAATATGCTTTGGTTGTTGATAATGTAATGATATATGCATGGTAATGAGGGCTTAAATGTTTGACATTTGACTTGAGCATGTAATGTGATCGCCAAACTTGAATCTTGTTAGAATCGATACTCTAGACAAAAGCCGGTGAGGATTGACCTTTCTTGGACTAAATTCTATAAGTGTCCTCTCTTTACTTTCATGTGAGTGAACTCTCTTTGTGTGTTAACTCTAGAACTTGCATTAATATCTTCTTCGAGACTACATTCACGACTTATGTGCATGACATTAATATGATTGAGGCATTGTTTTTGTTAGCCCTTTAACCTTGGCCACCCTATACTTGTATCCTCTTCTTGTAGCCCGTTTGAGCCTTAATTGCCTTTTCTTTGAAAGCTCCACAAAAGCATACCGAGCCTATATGATCATTCTACCCATCCGGGGATTAGGATAGTTGAATTGTTATGCTAGAGTGGATCTTAGTCAAGCTTGGGGGAAGTTACTTGTATGGTGGTTAAAGTGTGTTAAAAGTTTGTAATGGGTATCCTATCCTTCATTCTTCTTATGATTCTTCTTATGCTTCTTCTTCTACAAAAAGTGTTGAAAAAAAAAAAAAAAATCAAAATCGAAAAAAGAAAGAAAGAAAGAACGTAGCATTGAAATAAAAGAAGAAGAAGCAATCATAAAAAGAAAGGAGACCATATTATATATAAGGGTTAAGTTGTATGGGTTTGAAGGTTGTATTTCAATTGGGAGAAAATTTTGGTTCGGTGTTGTCTTGGTAAGATCCTCTTCCCCGGATTTAGCACCACATGGCCTAAATATCCATATGCCTTGTGTTATACCTTGGCCTCATTACAACCTTGGAAAAGACCTCATGATTTTTGTTATGTGCATAGTCTATAGTAGTGGAGATTAAGAACACTGTTGCAAGCTTATGGTAGTTTAACATTCAAAGTTGAGGATTTATATTGAGTGAAACACATACCCAAACACATGAGTGAAGTGATCTCATTTCTTTATCCTTGTGAGGACTAGAGTGGAAGAACTAACTTGATTTAATGTATTGGTTGTGAGTCATATTCTGATGGTTTTGTCTAATGTTTAGTCCTTCATGAATGTTTTCAACCTTATCATATTTTTTGGATTTCTTGATTGTGTACTTGCTTGAGGACAAACAAGGGTTAAGCTTGGGGGAATTTGATAACACCTAATTTATACATATTTTAGGTGTCTAGTTGCATATTAGATTAGGTCATTCTCATACATATTTGATATATTTTATAGGTAATTTTGCATTATTTTGTATTCGGAGCCTACACTCGTATTTATATGTGTTTCAGGTATTTCTAATGCGGGTAAATACGGGTCTTTGAGTTGCTGGATTTTGGATCATACACGAAGGTTATTGATCAATGGTGTACAAGCTTATCTACGTAATAGTGATGGGAGTAGCACTTAAGCTAGCTGATTGAACCTTGAGATTAGCTAATGGGCCGGCTGGACAAGAAAGGAGGAGAAGACTTCAAGGGGCCGGACTTTGAAAAAGGGAGGAGTTACGTGAACTTGATGGGTTTTGGGGGTTAGATTTTGGGGGGGAGTTATATTTTGAGAGGTGTGACACGTTTTTGGGAGAGGTTTTTATCTTAGTTTTTCTTCTTGTCTGATTGTGAGAGTGGCACCGCAGACCAAGATCTTCAAGAGGGAATTCTTTGCCTTTGTTTGATTCGAAGACGGTGTTTATTGTTCTAGCTTTCGTTTGGATTATTTCGTCATTGAGACTAAGTTTTCTTATCTCTTGTTTTTATTGAATAATTCATATATGTCGTTGGCTAGTATAATCTGTTTTGTATCTTCGATCATGCTTGGCTAAATTCCTAGTTCTAAGGTTATGGTGATCCAAACAACGCGTATGTAAATAGAATTATATGTTTGCCTGAATTGAAATAGTATTTGATTCGTTCCTAGATACTTTATGCCCGTTCTAGCTTAGACTGATTGGATCTTATTAGGGTTTGAGACTGAAAGGTGAAAACACTAATAGGTAATAAGGTAGAGTTTGAGACTGAAAGGTGATAACTTTTATCGGAATCCTAGGAATTGAACACGAGTGTTATTTGTGCGAAAGCGACTTAATTAATCTTGAGGATACTAAGTCATCATAGATGTTCTTGGTTTAGACTGATTTAGCGGAGCGCGACAGCGAATGTTATTTCAGTTTATTCCTAGACTCTAAGAGCGTTAATGGGTTTGAATGAGATTAGCTCTGCGCGACAGCGATTGTTAATTAGTTCAAACACGTTCACTATCGTCTGAAAGGAGTTAGTAGGTTACCTTGGATGACTTACCTTCAAATAATTGGACTAGATTCAGGCAGAGTGTGATTTTATTTACAGAAGCATTGTTGCGGTGATCCTTAACCTTAGACACATTTATCCCATATACTTTTATCTGTTTTATTTATTTCTTGTTAGCTTAGTAGTTTATCCAATCCATATCTATTCGACCTAATTCACTGATAGCGTTTCAATTAATATTACATTGGTCTCTGTGGGATCGACACTTGACTACTACAACTGACCCCGTACACTTGCGGGTACGTTTTAGCTACATCAGCTACTGCAGCAGAACCAGGTTTCTGCTCTTGCCTTCTCTTAGGACAGTCATTCCTCCAATGACCCTTTTCCTTACAGTAGGCACATACGTCTTTAGGTAATTTTGGGCGCTCTTGCTGCTTCTTCCAATGACTCTTTTTCTTACCCTTCTTACCATCCTTGCTTCCACTAGTCATTAACCCGGAAGCCTGATTTTCTGTACCCGAACCAGATGCTTTATGACGCATCTCTCTGTTGTGAAGCGAAGACCTAACCTCCTCCAACGACACAGTCTCTTTCCCAACGATAAAAGACTACAGAAAATTCTCAAACGACAAAGGCAGAGATACCAACAAGATCAAAGCAGCATCCTCATCATCAACCTTCTCATCAATATTACGCAAATCTAACAGAATTGTATTCAATTGATCAAGGTGATCTCTAAGAGGTGTACCTTCTTCCATACGCAGGCTGAAAAGACGTTGCTTCAGCATCAACTTGTTGGTCAATGACTTCGTCATGTAGAGGCTCTCCAACTTCGACCACAACTTTGCAGCGGTTTCCTGATCTGCAATCTCTGTAATGACATCGTCAGCGAGGCACAACATAATCATCGAATGAACCTTTTCCTCCATAGTTTTGAACTCCACGGAGGTTGCATCCATTTCATTCCTGTCTTTCGCTAACGGGGCCCACAGACCGTTTTGCTTCAGCAAAGCCTGCATCTTGATTCGCCACGGACTGAAACTGTTTCTCCGTGTAAACTTGTCGATCTTCGTCATGGATACCGACATCATTCTCGGCGGAAATTCGAACCTGCTCTGATACCAGTTTGTTGTAACAGAAACGAAACGAGAACAATAAACGCAAGAAAGACACAGAGGTTTACATGGTTCACCAAATTTGGCTACGTCCACAGGAGAGGGAGATCAGATTATACGGAGGCGGATAACAGTTTCGGTACAATTAGGGTTTACACATAAGCCGCTATATATAGCGCTAAACAACCCTAAGCCCAACAACAAAACTGATGGGCCCAATAACAACAACCATGGTTGTTAGGATCGCGATCCGGATCGTAGGATCTTACGATCCTACAATCTTAAATTTACAAAACGATCCCGATCCTATGTAGGATCGGACCCATGTCAGGATCGGAAGTAGGATCGTAGGATCATATATGATCGCATAGGATCGTACAGGATCGTAAGTGTGCCTATATCGGGAAATAGTTTCAAAACGAGCGTAGAATGAGAATTTTTTTTTTAAAAAAGGCTTACTTTAGAAAAAAAAAAATCAGAATTTTTCAGGTAAATAATATATTTTTATTATGTTTTAGTAATGTGTGTATTACTAATGAATCATTAGTGATAAAATTGAACAATTGCTAGCAAAGTTGTTGAGGCTTTTTTCTACATTATTGACATGGTCTCAGGTTGGACTTATATTATAAAGGAAATCTTTGATGGCAACACCTATTTGGCTAAGGACAGGCAACTTCGTAAACATATTGCCTCCTATGTTAAAAAAAGGTTGTATAATACTAACCTTATTCTTAGTGCACTGGATACAATAAGCTGCTGGGGAGATAAGGACTGTCTTGATCCCCTGATTGAGTCAATTAAAGGTTTAAACAATCTGGAATTGAAAATTCCTGAACTTGAAAAGATGGTCGAATATGCTGAGGAGATTCTTTTAAAACCTCCTGATGCAGTAACTCGTAAGTTGAAGGTTGTTGAACTGGATTTGCGTGTGCAGAATTGGCTCAAGGCCTTCAAGGGCAATCTGGATAAAATGATGGCAAAGTGGGAAAAGTCTCCAACTTCCACCATTGAATCTCCTCTTTCAACTGCGTTTGACTAATCCTTTTTATCCACAGTATGTTGCTAAGTTTGCCTTAAGGACAATAGTATGCTGTTAAGCTTGGTCTAGGAAAACAGTATGTTGCTAAGTTTGCCTTAAGGACAATAGGATGCTGTTAAGCTTGGTCTAGGAAAACAGTATGTTGCTAAGTTTGGTCAAGGAAAACAGTACGTTGGTAATATTTTGGTTTTTTTTTATTGAGTTTGGCTGGATTAAATGATTTATTTTGGTAATATTTTGCTCCATAGAATTGAGGTACAAAGTAGTTATAACAAATTATAAAGTCGTTATGATTTATTGAAGAAATTTCGATCAAAATCACAAATGATATTTGACAGTTATGTGGAGAAAGTAAACCTAGATCCATCTAATCAGTTTGCATCATAGAATGTGTTTCTAATTAACAAAGCTTCAGAACATTGTTTTTGAAATATTTAATTTGTTGGGTATTATATAAAAAAATTTATTGAGCTAAAGGGTTTAACCATTTTTTAGTACTAATTTTCAATAAAAAGTGTTTTTAACATATTAGCATATAGGTTAAGAAAATCTTCAATAAAAAAAGACGGGAAATCGAGCCCTCACTCGAAGAAATTGCAACCAGTATGTAGTGTTAGTGCAGTAACAATGCGTTCAGGTTTTTTTTATTAGAGTCGTTCAGTTTTGGGCGCATTCAGTAAGAATGTGTCTATTATTTTATTGGCAAAATTGGATTTAACCAATCGTTAAACAGGCGATACTAGCGTGTGTTACCGTATCATATACGGGGTCGTATGTAATAAATATTTTAATAATATATTTATATTATATACTATTAATTAGCTTATAGATTGTAGCTTATACTTTATAGTTTATAATTTATAGTTTACGATTTATGTTTTATAGTTTAAGTTCATTAATAACTCAATTTAGTTAGATTGATAACATAATAATAGATAAAGATATAGATATATACTCCCTCTGTCCCGATATATAATTCTTGTTTGTCGTTATCGAGGAAAATTAAGGTTATGAAAAGAAAAAGTGAGAAGGAGAGAGAATGTGAGAGAGTGTGGATTTTTATGTAGGAGAGAGAAAATAAAAAGTACTAGTAAGTTGGTGTGAGTTTTGATGTAAAAAAGGAGAAAAAAGAGAGTAATTGAATGTGATGGGTATAATAAGACAAAAGACATAAAAGGAAAGTAGGAAGAATTTTTTGGGATACCCGATTAGGAAAACAAGAATTATATAATGGCACGGAGGGAGTATAAGATAAAAATAAAGATATAATATGATAAAAGATAAAAATTGATATTTATTTTTGTGATATAACCTATAAGATATCTTTTTGATTTTTTTTACTTATTTAATTCAAAGATATATATTAAAATATAAAGTCGGATGATGTGGAAGATGACATGATGGATGATGTAGCATAGCTTAGAGGTCGACACATAGGCGAATTGAATATAAGGGCGACATGTGGCAAAACAACGTTCTGTTTTAGTATATGTATAGATAGATTACCCATAACCACCAACGCTATTTGAAATTATATTTAACCACCCATTAACGCCATTTCGTTAACAATTAACCACCCGTCGACATTTTCCGTCAAAAAATCCGTTAGATGTGGGAGAAATACTAAAAGGTTTTTTCAGCAATTTAAAGGCAAAAAAAAAGTTTCGGTTGCGCTCAAAATAGGTGTGAGATATAAATTTCGGGTGTCGGGTTAAATGCCCTTTTACGAGGTCGTCGATTCGAGTCTTAGGAGTGACCACCTCGGTGTTTAACCTGGTCTTGTGGTCTGTTAGACTAGTAGGTTCGCTTCGACGGCCTGACACTTATAGATCATTGAAAATAAGAAAAAAAAGACTTAAAGAACGTGTATGCTGACACATAAATATGTTTAGAACTTACATAAATCGAAGAAGATGGATAAAATTGATTAAAAGAGGTCTTCCAACTTTATATATTTGTTTGTTCTATCTCAAATTTTCAAAATATAAGTATTTGTTATAGTCTTATAGATTATCTCTAGATTATACTAAACAACACAATCGGAAGTGACATGACCACTTGTTACTTGAAGCTAAAAAAAAACGTACCCAAAGTAGAAGAAACTCATGTAAGAAACATACCTCGGTGTTACATAATGGTCGGTTCTTGGACCTTAAAAATCACATTAGATATAGTATAAATAGACGAACAACAAATCTTACCAAAATAAATAAATGAGAAAGTAACAAAATGTCAAAAGAAGAAACAAAATTAAATAATGGCTTCGCCCGGGTTCGAACCGGAGACCTTCAGTGTGTTAGACTGACGTGATAACCAACTACACCACGAAACCTCCGTGCTCTTGCTTTGGAAAACCAAATAGACTAATTCCATTATAAATAAACAGTAAAATTGTAATGTTTTAAAGTATTAAACCCAACTCGTTTGCATATGGACTTTCAAAGTCATGGACTGGATTTAGTTAAGTCGTTCATTTTCCGAAGAAAAAAAAACACTTATCTTCGTTTTTTTCGTGATTTAATAGAATTTAAATTACGTATTATCTATCTTATATTTCAAAGATAAGCTTTTTCAAGCTATGAGAGTATTTTTAGTAATAAGTTCTTAGATTTATAATGGCCGTTTAATCCCGCACCCGAATTTTTATAACTGGCACCCGGTCTAGGGCGCATCCCGGGTGCGTCCAAAACTATTTTTCAAAAACCCGGTTCAGTTTTGGGCGCATCGTGGATGCGCCCAACTTAAACCGGAATTTTAGCCATTTTGACGGCAAAAAAAAAAAAAAAATTTGGACGCACTCAGGATGCGCCCAAGACCGGGTGTCAGTTATAAAAAATCGGGTGCGGGGTTTTTCCCCGTTTATAATTTATTAAACAAAATTAATTATAAATTTCAAAAAATATTGTTAATAAAAGTTAGATATACGGTATAATTTTTATCTAATAAAATTTTAAAATCATCCTTTTAATGATTGGAATTAAAGAATAATTGTACTTGAAAATTTGTTCAGATTATTAATATCAATTTCGAACTTAGTATTTTAAAATTATACATAGTTTATACAATTTCAAAAATTGATTTCAATAAATAAATAAAAATTTAAAATCATCTCAATATGTTTCTACTATGAAAACTTATACCTATAAAGTATAAACTACTTGATACCTTCATTTTAAATATAAAAATAATTTAATCTATAATAAAACATTACCTTATTTATATTATAATAGAAAATTAATTTTAAAAAACATTTTTTTATATGGAACCCCGTGCTTGACACGGGTATTACACTAGTGTACTACTCCTTCGTCCCGATATATAATTCTTGTTTGTCGTTATCGAGGAAAATTAAGGTTATGAAAAGAAAAAGTGAGAAGGAGAGAGAACGTGAGAGAGTGGATTTTTATGTAGGAGAGAGAAAATAAAAAGTAAGTTGGTGTGGGTTTTAATGTAAAAAAGAAGAAAAGAGAGGGTAATTGAATGTGATGGGTATAATAAGACAAAAGACATAAAAGAAAAGTAGGAAGAATTTTTTGGAATACCCGATTTGGAAAACAGGAATTATATAATGGGACGGAGGGAGTATTATTTATGTTTGATAATATAGGTCTTTTAAGGCTCTTTCGTTGGTAACTTAATATAAGTCTTTATAAGGCTTTCTACTTAGGTTTTCTTAAAGTATTTTTCTAGAGGTGTCGAGTTTGATTCTTACTAAAGACATAGAGAGATTGGTATCGGGAGAGTTTTATCACTTCGTGGTCGGTAAAAATTTGTGAAGCGACTGTGGATTGGAGGAGAACGGGCAGTGAAAGTGCATTGTCGTCTATTGTCCGGATGTAGAAGCGTCGATTGCACCATATTTATCAGGGGACAAAGAGTTTCTCCATGATGGAACTTAATATACTAGTTTATTTGAACGATCGAAATGAAAAGAGGGTGACCACTAAGGTTTGTTATTTATAACCAGCGGGCAAATTCCATATACCTAAATCCAAATAAAGCAATTAGCAAAGTTATATGCTGACTATAACATAATCATTGTCATATACATCGGGGGTATTAATTCCTTTGATCTTTCAACCAACTTTTTTTTATCAAACACAACACGAGACAAGTCGTTATGATATCACATATGATACATTATGATTAATAGTCTACCTCTCTATATTCACAAACTATATATAAATCAGTCTTTTGTTCTCCATGAGTGCAATCAGATCTTGAACGAGGATGAAGAGGGGTTGATAACTGATCACTATGTCTCATATGAAGAGACCGAACTTCCGTCCTAACGTCTTCATCTGAGACATTGTTACTATACATACACTCCTTGCCTTGAAATGTGTCTTCTAAGTCATGATGTCGTGTCATATGACGTGGATAATGAGGTGACATAGCTCAGAGATCGACACATAGGTCAACCGAATGTAAGGGCGAGGTGTGTCAAAACACCGCATAAAAAAGTTCTAGTATATGTATAGATATCTAACCACTTCCAAATTACATGATGCCAGCCCAAATTCTTGAATTCTGCTACAAAAAAGTTTTTGTGGTATAGATTCTTAATATTTCTAACGTGTCTATGTTTATTGCTACTACCAAAGCTAACAAAAGCGAGCTACACAACAGAACTAACCATCGTCGAACTTATGGCTTCAACAAGCTGATCCTCCCTAAGCGGTCTATCTAAATGCAAGTCCATCCCTGCCTCCACCATTTTATCGTATATCTCCCCACTGTCATGAGCAGTCAATGCAAAGATCGGGATACGAAGGAGTCCGTACTTGTTTTCCTCGTTCCTGATCCTCCTCGTTGCTTCAAATCCATCCATCTCAGGCATCTACTTAGTAAACCCTTAATTAGTTTATGGGTAGTTAAGTGGAGATTCAGAGAACAAAATGTAATGTGGGTTACCTGACAATCCATGAGGATGCAGTGATAAGGAGGCTCCAAAGATCCACTAAGAGCTTGATCCTTTAAGCCTTCACACACGAGCTCGACTGCTTCTTTACCGTTTCTACATGTTTTGACTAATGCAGCGCCCATCTTTGAAACGTTCTTTGCAGCTATGCGTTTTTGCACTTCACTATCCTCCACGATCAAAATCTTCTTACCAACTAAAGGCTTTTGGGAGCTACTTAAGCTTGTACTTGCTGCACTTACTATCGGCTTATGATCGGTTTGTCTTTTATCTTCTGAAAGTGAAGCAATGGAACTCCTTTGTCTGATTGAGGATCTTCCGCTACTTGAACTCCCAATCTCTTCGATCTCCCCTTGGTATGTTCGATTGGTAACTGAAGAGGTTTTAGGCTTTGGTTTCTGGACACTTGTATCTGGGTCCAAAGTGCTGCCAACCTCCATTGTGTTGTTTCTCTTTCTCTTTGGTGAAGATTTTGTTAGCTTCCCGCCAAACTCTGGTAAATGCCCAATCACCTAAAATATATAAGAGAATACATACAAGTCTGATGTTATTATGCAATAGAGGTGAATTTGAAAACAATTATTCGATGATATACGTTATAGTATGAACCTGAAACAGACGAGACCCATGAAGCGGCTTGGTGAAAATCTCGTCAGACCGAGCAACATCTTTCCGTTGGAAATGGAGATTTCGGGTCTCAGGCTTCTCCAGCCATACAACTTTGCAACTCTTAATCATGCTAATATCTTTTTGAAAATCAAAAATCAATCCGCTCAAGTCAGAGAATTCTCCAGCATTAGCATCAACGATTAGCAGAACATAGTTGATAGTCAAGAAGTTAGGCCTTCCCTGCAACATCAAGACTGTCTCATTGGCGCCATCAAGAGCAGTCAAGGGAATACTCTTGTTGTCGTCTCTATGTGTACTTGACGAGCTGCTGAAGCAAGAACGAGGGCTGAGATCCGAAGAGCCGTTGAAGGACGAACCAAGCAGCTTATTCTTCACCTTCTTTAAAATGCCAGGAAGAAATTTGGTTTCTTTTGCTACCATAACTCTTAGATCTTGGGCCTTTAGGAAATTCTGTATCATTTTTCTTCGTCCTTTATTCTGAATCAACAGGATAACTAGAGAGCCATGAGAGCTATTCGGGCTAGAAGGAGGAGCCTTGGCTCGTCCAGAGTTTCCGAAATTGTCATTGAGTACTGGTAGTCGGTTTAACAGGATGGGAGATGGAGAAGTTCGCATCTGATTATCAGAAGCTAAAAGGAAAATATTGAATCTGAAGCATGTACCCTTGTAGTTAGACTTGTCCATGATTTCTATATCTCCACCCATCAATTGAACCTACAAGTTTATCAAATTGAATCAGAAACTGAACAAACCCGGTTTTTTATGTAGGAACCGACATTTCATCTTATGGAAAGTTGCTATTAGATGTTACATACCAAAGATCGAACAATTCCAAGTCCTAATCCAGTCCCTCCAACTTCAGCAGCAGAATCCTTGACCTGCTCAAAATTCTCAAACACTGTCTTGTGCTTTTCCTTGGGAATCCCAACACCTGTATCATCAACTTCAAACACAAACTCGATGCAATTTGGATCCATTTTCACCCTCTTTGTTAAATCTTGGATGTCGGCTTCAACCCTCTTAGCCTTCACCTGAAGCATCCCTAGCGAAGAACAACAAACGGTTGTTATCCTATTTGAATCCTCGCTGACTGAGTTCTCAAAGCTGAATTTCCTAGCCCAAGCTCGAATGGAAACATGTCCTTCTTTAGTGAACTTCACTGCATTGCTCAATAAGTTGGAGAGTATCTGCTTGAGCTTGCCATAGTCACCTCTGACGTTGGAGAATTCATAGACGGAACTATTGCAAGGATCAAGGACTACCTCCACGCCTTTCTTCATACCAACAGGGTGATACAAGTCGGCTAAATCTTCAAGAAGTTGTGCCAAGTTAAACTCGGTTTCTTGGAGTTGCATCTTACCTGCTTCAATCTTGCTCGTGTCCAAGATGGAGTTCAATAATGCTGAATTCAAATGCCAGAAATAATTTAATAGAATCAAAATGATCAACATAAAATGTGTAGCAAGTAAGTACCTAAAAGGTCATTGGCACAAGAGCTCATTTGTTTAAGGCTCTGCTTCAACTCGGAATGACCGTCTTTCAACTCAGAATCAGGAGCAACTTCATGGTAACAAAGGTCAATTAAACCAACAATGGCGGATAAGGCAGCACGCACATCATGGCTGGCCGTTGCAATAGCCATGCTCTTATTATTGCTCTTCTTTTCAGCTTGTTGAGTGGTTTCCATTTGCTTAATCAACTGAGCATTCAATCTCATCTTCTCCCTCGCAGACTTCACTGCCAGAAACATGAACGACACAACAAAGGCCGCCATAGCAATCACTGTCACCATCAGAAGCACCAAAACTCTCTTGCTGTGCTTATGAATCACTCTGATGAGTCCATAATAAGGGAACGCCATTACATATACCTGAAACTGATATCTTAATCACAGAGTACATCTTTACTTGTAAATTCCAATAGAGAAGAGAGAAATTACCGAAGGCACTCCAGCAAGGCTGATTGTTGAGCAGTAGATGTGATACTTCTTCCCAGCGATCTCCATCAACAATGGCGAATCCGAATTCGACTTGCACGATAAGCCATTAACAACGACCCCCTGTGCGGCTACAACCACTCCAGCATCGGTGGCGACATACAATCCCTCGCCGCGGCCTTGGATCTGGCTAAAGAAATCAGTGAACAGCTTGACAGGAAACCCTAACGAGACGAATCCAATCGATCTGTCGACAGTTACAGTGTTCAGAAAGAGGAGTCCTGATCCGCCATTCAACCTCGCTCCAACGCACGCGGATTTCGTGATATTCAACCTCGCCGGGGACGATGTGGCTACAGCTTCTCCGAGAAATTCTCCCGCATCCGAAATCGGTTGAGTGTACCATTTGTTGACAGAAGAAGAAGATGAGCCCTTAGGCTTAGTGTAGAGAGCCGTGATTTCGCCATTGACAGAGGATAACGAAAACTGGACACCATTGATTCCGACGAACGAGATTTCTGCTAGATTAGGGATTGTTGAGAGTGACTGGACTAAAATACCACAAACCTAAAGAGAAAGAATGAGTTGATTATTATTATGATGATGACTGTCTAATTAAAATGCAGAATTCATATTACCTTGGTTTGAAGGACCGAGAAGCTAGTATCGTTTCCTCCAAGAGTTGAATTCAAAATTCTAGCTACTCCGATTCCGATGCTTGATTCATCACCAAAAAACTTAGTTGTATACTGAATATTGTGCATGAGTTCCATACGAGTTTGATGTCGATCCATGTACATTTTGTGCTCGATTTTGATGTTGTTGATAGTCCAATACGAAAGTATAAACGTCGGAAGGAACAGAACCACAAATCCCTGCATTCTTTCACATTATTTTGTACAAAGAATAGTTCGATTAGTGTTGTATGACAACCTTGGTTTAATGATGCTATGGAGAAATGAAAATAAATGAAGTGAAACTAATACGATTACCAGAAGTATTAACCAAGCTATAGGCCGAGTCGCCATAGTCGAAACAATCTTCATCTTCAAGGAAGAGATTAGATTGATGGTGAGATTTTGAATATTTATGGACAAGATCTCTTACATCTATTTTTTCCAATTGTCAAAATACTATTCTCTATATAATCTTACCATAATGATTACGCAAGATAATATTACAATATTATTAATATTATTACTATGAATCAATCTCTATAGGAAAAGATTCAGCCATTTTCTTCAGTAATGACATATTGACATGTACATTTAAGTCAACGACATACACTATTGACAAATTTGCATGTCATTGATAATATGTGAAAAGTACATGCACACGCTGAGTGTGTGCATGTCATTACTGAAGAAAATGTGAAATCTCGCAATTTAAGTTATGCATTAGATTCAGATGAATAGTATGTCTTACAAGCTTAATTATCTCGATGACAATGAATTGGAAAATTGCAGCTTAAAATTATTATTCCGGTGAAATTAGGTTCTTGTCATTACAAATTACAAACAGATACAATAGATGATGTAGCAAAGTATACTTTCATTTTTTTTTTAAATCCTAAATTCTACCCGTATAAAAATCTTGAATCATCAACACTTAATCTATCTAATATATTAAAACTAATGATATACGATCACAATATATTGTCATTTGATGCGCATTTTTCATTGTAAAGAAACCCAGAAGAGATTCGTGCAAAAAAATGAACTATTTTAGAAGACATAGTCAATTGCACCAAAATATTACAAATAGTAAATTAGTACACTACCTAGATATGTTTTTCGGGTTTTAGAGAAAGAAAGAAAAAAAAGATACAAATTCTGTGGCTTCGCCCGGGTTCGAACCGGAGACCTTCAGTGTGTTAGACTGACGTGATAACCAACTACACCACGAAACCTCGGTGCTATAATTCTGCAAAATAAAATAATTAACTATATTGATGAAATTATTAAACCCAATTCGTTTACATTTGGACTTTCGTAGTTTCAATTTCACAATATAGAACTACACATATCTTCACTTTATTTCCAATGTATTTTACCCAACCATATTATTTCTAACATCATGATCATAGACGACAAACCGGAATAGCAAGCATTGGTGTAGCTTTTTGCAACCCAAAACCAAACTTCTCATCAAAATCAATATCCATCACACTCATCCCATCTTCAAGCTTCCATGTCTTGACCGAATGAATAAGAGATCCCACCATCAAGTGCAACATCTTGCTCGCCAAAGGCACTCCAACGCACATTCGACGCCCTGACCCAAACGGAATCAGCTCGAAATCCTGACCTCTAAAATCGATAGACGAGTCAAGGAACCTCTCGGGCTCGAACGAATCAGCGTTTTTCCACACCGTTGGATCTCTCCCTATCGCCCAAACGTTGACCAACACCTTCGTGTTCTTGGGAATCGTGAATTCGTTGAAGTTCGTGTCGGTGAAGACTTCTCTAGGGACTAGAAATGGAGTTGGAGGGTGGAGTCTAAAAGTCTCCTTGATTATTGCTCGCAAGTATGGGAGTCGAGAGATGTCGGTTTCTTGGACAAGGTTGCTCGTTTCGCCTATGACTTCCTCGAGCTCGGCTCGAGCTTTGTCCATCTTTTCTTGATTGTGAAGTAACTCTGTTATTGCCCATTCTGTTGTGCCGGATATGGTCTCTGTTCCCGCTACAAATAAGTCCTACGAAAACAAACTTATGTTAGGGTGACCAGAGTGAAGAGCATACTTTCGAAAAATTAACACATGCATTAGCTAATTTTATTGTCAAACTTTGTCAATGTTGCTCTATGGAAGATATAAAAACCTGATCCAAAACATCAAGTTAATTCTCATGTATAAACTTGTTTTTAAATTCGTTCTTAAATCCAACTTAATTCTTTCCATGTTTCAAAAAGAGGCAAAGACATGACACTTCGTGGCCCATGGTCAATCCACTGTGGGTCATGGAACAACCACAAACTGTCTAGAGATAAGGCTTAGTTATGCAGGACCCAGAACATAGGCTGAACAGATAAGCTCATAGGATTTCATCCTGAAACAGACTGTAAATAGCAGGAGTAATTCATGAGTTTATATAATGCAATTTATCTCCAACTTCCGACGTGAGACTCTGTTTAACAGAACCAGCATACTACCATAAGTGAGAAAACTTACAATTAGCAAATGGTGTATGTCAGAGTGTTTGAGTTCATTAGCAGGGTCATCAGAGAGGTCAAGAAGAGCATCCAAAACATCATCGTTTCGCGCACCTTTCGACGTTGAATTTCGTTGTTCCAACCGTTGTTTAATGACACGGTCAAAGATCTGAATCATCCTCTCAAAATAGCCCGTAACGCGCCTCTTGTTTCCTTGCAGATCCAACTTCTTCAACACTGGAAAGAAGTCGGAAAAGCTTCGGACACTAGCTGCCTCTAAAGTCAACCACACCAACTCCTTTAAGCTTGTGGTGGAGTCTAAGCCATGATCCACCAAATCCATAGAGAAGAAGGTGTTGGTTAAGGTGTTCATTATTGTCACAAATGCAGCTTCCCCTATGTTAACTGCCTCACCGCCCTTGCTGCATCTCTGAAAATTATGTATATATAGAATGTAATATAAACTACTATATAGTAGTAAAGAACCATAAGAAACTATATTTGCACATATAAATACAAATATAAGTTTAGGTAGATTCTATCTCAAAATCAATCAGCAATATGATAAAAATATCTCTTAGACTCTTAAAGCATATATAGTGATTAAAATGGGAATGTGAAACTTTAAAATGCGAATGTAAAAATGATGAACAATAATAGTAAATTGGTGAACATTTGAAAATTTATTGAGAAACTGAAGAACATTCAAACAAAAAATTGTATATGTGCAACACTTTTTCAAAGTACGTGCTTCAAAAAAAGGTTGATGAACATTTTAGGACATTTTGATGAACAATTCTCATGTTCTCACCCTAAAAATTATTCTCACTCGAACTTTTTTTAATAATATTTTTAGTTTCTCTTAATCCCTATATAATTACTAAAGCAAAATCTCTTCCTCTCACCCTAGCTATGCCACATTTTCAAGCATATTAGTATTCACCACTTATAGTTACGTAATATTGAATTTTAAAACTAAATTTTGACTATTTTATCTTATGTAGTGCTTTAAAATATACAATTTATATAAATGAGAAAATAGTTGAAATCAATATATATAAGCTTAATAAGAACTGACTTAAGATAATTTGATCAAACAAGATTTTTTGTATAAAATCTCATTTATTTTCGTTATTCATAGATTCATATTCAAAAAAGTTATCCACTTATTTTATACTGAGATTACCTGTTGTTAGAGAGTTATTAGAGTATATAAATCCGTCTATGGCGCGTAAGGCTGGTAAGCTAAACGAGCTAGCCGATATCAACCCATCATATCATAACGGGTTAATTCAAAAAATCCATGAAATAAACCTAGATATGGAATCAACTTAATTTCGTACCATATGATATAGTCAATGGCTCAAATAAACTAGGATTAAATACCTCAACATGGTTAATGAGCTGCTGAACCGACTTCCTCCGAAGACCTTCAGCATTAGCCAACCTAGCATTAGTAAACACAAGCGTCGTGCATATCTTCCTGAACGCCTTCCATCGCGCGTTAGGCGGGAGAATCACCACCGACGAAAGGTGGTGGTCGATGGCGGTCCCGGGATGCATGACGTTACGTCCCGAGAAGGCCACGTCGTGGATTCGAAGGACGTCTCGAGCCATCGAAGGAGACGAGACGACAAGGACATGGCTTTGGCCCAACTTAAGGAGCATGGTTGGTCCATAAACCTTGGAGAGATCGGCAAAGGAACGATGTGGCTTGGTTTTTATGCTAAGTAGGTTGCCTATTATGGGGAAAGGAAATGGGCTTGGGGGTTGTCGTTTTGGGGTTAGTTTGCTGCGTTTTAGGAGGGTTGTGATGTAGTCGATGAGAATGTATAGGAGGAGGAATTGTAGGAGGAGGATCAATACACCCATGTCTTAACTTGTGTGATTGATAGATGGATGGTTGATTTGTGTTGTAAATTAATGTAACTTGAGTTGCTTATATAATGAGAGGAAAGTTTCAGTGGGACCGATAGTAAAAACTAACACTTGACGTTCACAAATTACACTTCATATCTGAGCCATGAAATTTTATTGAACGTTTTTAATGAAGGACGCGGTGACTTACTTCTAATTACTGTCAACTTTGATTTATTTATTTATTCGCAAAATGACCTCAAAATATTTCATCGCTCATATTATAAACATTTATTTATTTGTTATTTGTAAACACAAAAACTCCATTTACTATTTTAAGTCTTATTCCCACCCGTATTAATAATGAAAGATAGCTTAGAGTTGTGTACAAATTAATAAAAACATGGAGTATACATATATATTCTTTAATCATAAAATGTAATATGGGAAGCCACGTGGCTACGATGATGTAACGATTTGGGTTTAGGTTTTGGAATCATATTTTATATATTACGGAGTCATAATCATATGATTTACGTTTCTTTTCGTATGGAGTTCTTTGTGACATAGTGTATATGTATTGTTATGTACAATATATAATGTTTTATCTTGTTTTGAAAGGGAATGATCGTTATTTTATTTTTTTGGATGGATGGTTGAGTAAAGAAAACCGTCATTTCCGGGGTGTGAAGTTTTATTTTCAGGTTCAACCTTGAAAGTGTAAAGCAATTAATTACACTTGGCCACACACATATACCAATTCAATAAGTAGAGGGGGACTAAAAAAAAACGTAGACTTGGACCGTCGTTACTGAACAATAGGCCAACATAAAATCTGACATAATTACAATTAAAATGTTCATTAAACTTTGACCAAATGATATGTTGGCCTAAAAAAGCTGTATGTTGGCCTATTTAATACAGTATTAAATTTGAGTGTCAAATAAGAAAATTATATTATTATAATTAGATTAATTATCTTTAAATATATATACTTAATTTTTTATTTTTCTTGCTTTTTTTGTTTTTCCTTCTATTGATTGTCGTCATAATTTCCGCCATTACTGAGGATTGTATTGCTATAAATTTGTCTTCCCTTTGCATTCTCTCCTTATAAGACTATTCTTATATAAGACTCATTCTTTGACACGTTAGATTGAATACCAAAAATAAAATGTTTGGTGTATGTTTCATCTTGGACTAACTAAAAACAATTAATTGAGTCGCTCACTTAATTGGCTGGTCCAGTGCCCATGCTTGGGTCTACATTCCACACCATGGTAAATTATGTCAAAGTTCATGAAAAGGGTATTGATTTGTTGCTTCCGGTTTTGAACGTAGAGTAATCTATATATAACTACTGGACTCGGGACCCCGCGCGTAACAATTACGAATTTATGTATGTTGGTAACTATGAATTTTTTATGCGGTTTAACATTGTTAGATAGAAACCTAAAATTAAATTAGGGCTAATTATATTCACAACCTTCCAATACAACATTGTAGCCTTAACAAAGTTAAAGTTTATAAAGAGAATCGATCAATAAATTAACAGAGATACACGAAAACTCAGCCTTCGTAATTAGAGGATATAAATAGATATGTTGTTAATATCAATAAACCATAGTAATAATAATGAAGTAATTTGAAGAAGAGCATATATATAGTTATTTGTTGCATAATTTGAATATATAGCGAAATTTTTGCCCACAGGTTTGCAAATGGATCAAAATATGCTCTTACAAATTTTTTAACTGGCCTCTATTTCAATTAGTGTCATTAGTGTCTACTCAAATGCTCACATAACATTAGTGCCATTAGATGAGACTAAAATGCTTAACATCCAAAGTTCAAAATATACTCAATAGAATTCCATCTTATAATCAAGAAAATTGAATTTATAAACACAACATTTGCAAAGAAATATATAAAACCCAAAAAATGGAATATTTACAAACGACTTTTAAAAATATTGTTTCTCGTTGAATAACTGGTGTATTTTGCAAATTCAACAACAACACTTAAAAAATTCAAGAGAAAAATGGAGAAACTCAATTGCTAAGCAGAAGATTATTAAATATTTATTTTGGGGCCATGTCTTGCTTATTTGTGTCTCTTGCTTTGAGAATTTTAAAACCTCAGATTTGGACTCCTAGATGTCATTGCCTGCAGTCATCACATTCTAATTGCAGACATGCCATAAAAAATAGATATCAATAGTGGTTTTAAAATGTTGAGTTTTCTTCTAAATTTAGATAAAAACAGGGAATAGTGCAAGTAAAATTGAGTTTATACAGCCAATGCCCAATTAAACCAGTTGAAATAAGGAAAAAAGAAGCAAATAAACATTATACAACCAATGGTTAATGAGATTATTTAACTTCTAGCAGCAAATGCAGCCGCACAAATCACCCTTCCATTGTGTGAGATGCTTTTAGAGAACCTGAATTTCAAAGATGAAATTTAGTTATGCCTTTCAACATTTAAAAATGAAAAAGAAGAGATTAACATAATAACATCTCACGTGAAAAGTACAAACTCATCAACATGTTGCTTACTGGTACCATCATTTCCCTCTAAAAATAGAAGAGGGAGATAATTTGTTAGAGAAAGACCTACCTCCTTGTTCCCAAGTTATAATGCATTTAACATATCACCAAATACATCCATGATACCTCCGTGCATTATGAAATTACTCAAGCTAGATAAGAGGTACAAAGTTAAGCTCAAAATAGAGAACATAAGAGAAGTATATTAGTTCACATGTATAAAAGGTTTGATTACAATAAATAGACCAACGTTATCCTATTTCCAGTATCCAAGTAAAGTATACATGTTGCAACATAAGGAGTTTCATCTCTGCTTCTCCGATTGCGTCATGACGTTCATGTATTTCTAATATTGTGTCCATTATTTGCATCCAAAATGTTATAATTAGAAATTTAAGATTTCCAAAAGAATACATACATCACTGTTAAAACTAAAAGAATTCAGGATGCAATCGATATGACATCATTGATTCATTTACATTTTAGTAACTTGGTGGCTGAACTCTTGGAATAATGGAGTAGTAAACATATTAGTAGGTTACTAATGACATATAGACCAACACACATATCAAAGCAGAGAATTAGGTAAATGTGGCAACCACATATGATTTATTTACATGTCCCAATATCGTTCAATTATATCATTATATTTTAATGGCTGGAGCTAAAAGGTATATGTAAGAACTTAGATATGGTGGTTGAAAAGTCATGTGAAGCTATGATAGTTGCAAAAATAAACAAAGTTTGAGAGATCAAAGATCTTTAGCAGTTCCTTGTAGATTAGGCACTTTGTGGAACAAATTTCAGATTGTTTTTATTTGTAAGTCGATGCTTTGGAGTAGATTAGTAGAACTTACCGATACCAGTCTTTTTTGATGGGGTCAGGACAGTCTCTAACCCCCTTGGTGCAATCCATATGATTTGTGAACCACCTATGTTCAAAAAAGTGTTAAGTCAGATTCAAATTTTTTTTAGATTTTTAACTTAAAGTGGATGGAGAAATCATATACAAACATAGCAGTAAAAAAAGTGTCATGGAGAACAATATCTTCATTAGAATGCCTTCTATTGTGACATAAAGACTCGGCGAAAATCATGAATCGTAATAACATTGTTGACACTGATTTCCAGCCGAAACGATGACGTTTCTCGTTGAACCGCTCGAGTTTGCCGAGTATGAATGAAGTGGACTTATAGATTTTAGGACTGTGCAAATTTCGTTTTTGAATTGAACCGTATCAAAAAATCAAACCGAACAGAACCAAAGTTAATTCGGTTGGGTTTTCGGTTCTCTTTTTCAGGACTTTGGTTTTCGATTCTTGGTTCGATTCAATTTTAATTAAAAAAATTAATTAATTTTTATTAATTTTAAAAAAATAAAAAATAAAAACCGATATATGGGGTTTTTATTTTAATTTTTTAAAATTTTATGATTTAATTTTTCGCTTAAAATAATAAAACCAAACCGAAGAATCGAAACTGAACCGAAATAATTCAGTTCGGTTTTCGATCCCTAAAATTCGGTAGTTCGGTTCAATTGAACAAAACCCAAAAACACAGAAAAGCAGAAGGAAGTGTCATATTTTTCAAAATTGGCTGAACTAATATGTCAAGATTCATGAATCTGAGCGTCTTCGTTCAGAATTAACAAAACCCAAATAACAGATACACAGTATCCAATAGTCGGTTCTGAATCCCTCCTGCACCTCTCATCCACTCTTCTCAGCACCGACTCTCCTCAACCAACACTTCCACCGCCTCACAACCGACCTCTCCTCCCGCTTCGAGGACGGAAAGCGCTTCGCCAGAACCCTAATTTCCGCCTGGCCTTCAGCCTTCACTCCATCAGCGCACAACCGCGTTCGTCCCGCTCCAACTCCAACTCCCTCCTCCCCTTCCGATTTGCCTTTCGCTTCACTTGGACAACGAAATCACGTCTTCGATGTCGCGTGGAAATGATGGCAACCAAAATCAATCGTCGAAATCACAAAGAGGAGTAAGGAGAGAATGCAAAGGGAAGACAAATTTATAGCAATACAATCCTCAGTAATGGCGGAAATTATGACGACAATCAATAGAAGGGAAAACAAAAAACGCAAGAAGAAGACCAACCGTCCACTTCAGAGTTTCAGGAAGAGGAGCAGGAGAAACAACAAAACCTAATTCAATTAAAGCCCAATAGGCCCGGTTTTTAATGTCCGACCCGGTACCAATTGCCATTACTGCAGCAAACTCATGGGTTTTTATATAGAGATAGATTAAAGTAAAATACTGAATTCATCAATAAGTCATGCAACATCATCTACTTATCTTAGATATGTCACGTCATTACTTAATATATATCATTTTTATAAATAAAAAATTAAGTATATATATTTAAAGATAATTAATCTAATTATAATAATATAATTTTCTTATTTGACACACAAATTTAATACTGTATTAAATAGGCAAACATACAGCTTTTTTAGGCCAACATATCATTTGGTCAAAGTTTAATGAACATTTTAATTGTAATTATGTCAGATTTTATGTTGGCCTATTGTTCAGTAACGACGGTCCAAGTCTACGTTTTTTTAGTCCCCCTCTACTTATTGAATTGGTATATGTGTGTGGCCAAGTGTAATTAATTGCTTTACACTTTCAAGGTTGAACCTGAAAATAAAACTTCACCCCCCGGAAATGACGGTTTTCTTTACTCAACTATCCATCCAAAAAAATAAAATAACGATCATTCCCTTTCAAAACAAGATAAATTATATTATCATAATGATAGATGTTGAGAAAAGTATTCCGTACGATTACTCTCTATTGCTAATTGATTTTATGGTGAATTATACGAGCTTATATGATGGGCCTAATGCGCATATGCGCTCGTGTGTGCACGCTCTCCAGTCTATTTAACCGGTCCACGCTGCACTCTTACCCATGAACCCTCAGATTGTCACAGATAATTAATATTATAATTATCCATAGACGGATCAAATATAAATTGACGTACGAATACTAATTCGCTAACACATAAAATTTTAAAACTATGCACATCTATAATTGAGGATTTCTAGTATACTAGACCCGGAAAATGCAGTGTGATTAATTGGAGTAACCCCTAAAATTTTATAGTATACTAGACTCGGAACCCCGCAATTACGGATTTCGTATACAGCTTAATGTTTTTAAATATGTCCTGAAATAAGATTGAGGATAATCATATTAGCAATCTTCTAATATTGCATGTAATATCAACAAAGTTAATTAAGGATTTCTTATACGGTTCAACGTTGTTAAATATATGTCCCAAAATTATATTGAGACTAATCATATCTGCAATCTTCTAATATTGCATGTAATATCAACAAAGTTAGATTTATAAACGTAATCAATCAAGAAAATGACAAAACACATAATGATTTTTGGGGTAAGAAATAAAAGAAATGGGACCTACATCATTGATTAGTACTAATTACCAGTGACGGACCCAGGATTTCAAGTGAGTGGGGCCTGTTCGACTTTTTTTTTTTGATTGTATAAGAATTTAACATAATTTTAATCAAACGTATACACAATCAAAGCTAATAATCATCTCAATATTATTCTCATCAAGGATCAAGCATACAAAAACAAAATATATACACCAGCTTAGCATTCTACACAACACAGTTCAACAAAAAATTCTAGTAGAATCTTTTATAAAGATCAATTCAGTAAAAATATTCTTCTATCTTGTGACTATTCAAAATGAAACAACACATGGAAAAACGTGTAATGAACTTAACAAAGAAGACCTCGTGTTGCGTCCCTGACCTCGAATAGTTCGGAACACGTCATCTTGATCGTCCAGTCTTGTATTGCGGCGGTGTGATTTGCAATCTGCGAGAGTTTCGTATTTTTGGGTTTTCAAGGGTCAAACGATGTCCGATTTTGATGAATTTTATATGCATGGACTTGTATTGAAAAGATCTACAATTCCGTTCATTTTTCAATGTCAGTGGAGGTCTGTGCCCCCACTGGTCTCTATGTAGGTCCGTCTCTGCTAATTACCATTACTTTCTGATATAACCAACCAACTTTTATATATGTATAGATTAAGATATATGGGTATCCCTACATTAATCTTTTCCGATGTTTTGCTCCTTGTTAGTTGTTATAATGCAATTTGAGGCCACAATCTAGTCGTAATGCTGATTCCAGGTATGTATTAATGTTCATTTGAAGAAGTTTCAAAAAACTGAAAGTCTTTTCAAGAAGGAAAGATTGTAATTAACGCATTAGTCAAAACGCCATTTCATAAAAATTGACTACTTAGTAACTGGAAGTTTGAAACATTGGGAGATAGATATTGAAATCTCATTCAAACTAGTTACATCTGATTTGAATCGATCTTGCTACCTTTCGATAAACAAGTTCATAAACATAGTTATATACCTACATTTAGGTAAAAGTGTTAGACTGACGTGATAATCATCCTTCATCGATCAAAATCGCATTCCTTCATCAATCATAACGAGAAACGATAAACGAATTTAGGCCACCTCGTAATCATCCTTCATCAATCAAAATCTCATTCCTTTATCAAAAAAATAATGGCTTCGCCCGGGTTTGAACCGGAGACCTTCAGTGTGTTAGACTGACGTGATAACCAACTACACCACGAAACCTTGGTGTCATTTATCAACTAATTAATAATAATATTTATTTATTGAAATCTTAATGGGCCCAACCCATTTGGATTGGGCTTTCACAATATATAATAATACACTCAGTTTTTTGGGTAAGTACCCCAAAACACACATGATTTTTTAGTTTCTGCATCACATTATTAAGTCTTTAGTAAATACCCTACTATATAAGCAATTAAGAAAAAATAAAATCAACACAATCTCATAACTCACCTCTCCCGAAACTTTTTTCTCCTCCTGCCGACATTCTTCCTCCGCCGGCCGATTGCATTCTTCCTCCGCCGGCGCCGCCTAGAGTACTCGCCGACTGCCTCCAAGCTGCTCACCAACGCTGATGGCGGCTGGATCGCAAGAATTTTGGGGATAACGCTCTCGCCTGCAACATTCAGAATCTTCTTCTACATCGAATTGTCAAACAAAACGGAGAACAATGAAATTGTACAACAAAAACGAGCGAGGAGAAGATTGAAGATAGATTAAAAACAGAATAAGAGATTGAACAGAGATCAAAAAAAGAGGAAGCGCAAAACGATACCAGCGAATCAACTGCAAATACAATGATAAGCACAGAATCTGAAAACGACACCAGCAAATCCATCGAACAAGAGGTAAATCATGATAAATTATGATATTGAACTTATTTGATTGATAGATTATGAAAAGCAACTTTGGTTGACAAGTTTAGACAATGTAGAATGTTGACAAGATATTACTGTGAATCATTTTATTGGTTGTTGACAAGATATTATTTATGTTGTTGAAATATTCAGTTTGTTGACATATATAAGTTGTTGACAGGAATATGTTTATTGATTAGACTTTGACAAGTTTTGACAATGTAGAATGTTGACAAGATATTACTGTGAATCTGTAAACGATACAAGCATTTTATTGGTTGTTGACAAGATATTATTTATATTGTTGAAATATTCAGGATGTTGACATTATATAAGTTGTTGACAGGAATATGTTTATTGATTAGATTTTATTAACACGTAAGTGAACGAAGCGCGCTACGCGCGCCTCGTAAGAATAATAAACTTACGAAGCACGTTGAGAGCGCTTCGTTATAAAATACAAATATAAATTTGTACCTAATAGAATATTGTTGACAGGTAAAATAAGAAATGTTTATGTTCATTAGGGAAAATGTTGACAGAGAGATTAGAAATATTATCTAACAAAATTTATTGAATATATATGCAGATAAAAAAGCACATTCTGACAGTCTCCTATGGCGAAGAAATAAAAATAAGAGATGGTGTTATGGTGTCTAATGGGGAAATCATATCAAAAGCATTTTTAGTTGATATGAACATAACTCTGCAAGCAATGAAATCGTTGATTACACAACGGTTCAAACTCGAAACGGAGGGAATGCATCTCCAACTATGCCATCTTAATCCATTCCAGAAGATCAAAGTCAAGTATTATGTGGAGACAAATGATGATCTTGCATCATTCATGGAAATCAATGGCACAGCAGAGGTGGAATGGACTTGTCCACTATATGTATCAAGGGAATACATGAATTATGAACCGAAGATAGCAAGAGAGAATAGATGTAGTAGTATAGTTGCTGTCAACATGAATGAAGACATGTTTCTACCTATGGAATATGAAGTGCCAACACAAGGGAATAGTGAAATTATGGATTGTGAATCTGCAAGCAAGATAATGATAGAAAAAAAAACAGGGGAGGATGAAATGAATCACAGTGGAACAGATGCAGACTTTGTCCATGTGGGGAAGCTATTTGACACAAAAAAGAAGCTGATCGAAGCTTTGAAAAAATTGGCAATGACTGAGAACTTTGCTTACAAAGTTAAGAAATCAGATCCAAAGCTTCTAATAGTAATGTGCACAGACACAAGCTGCAAATGGAGATTGAGGGCTATTGCATTACAAAACACTACATTCTTTGAGGTAAGAAAGTTTCAAAGAGAACATACATGTTCCTTTGACTTTAGATGTCAACATGAGTGCAAACCAACATACAGAATGATTGGGGAGCAAATAAAAACCAGGTATTGTGTTTACAGGTTTCTGAATCATAAATATCATAAAAATATTAATTGCTTGAAGATAACCAGAGAACTAATAGTAATGTGATATACATGCAGGTTTGAAGATGTTAAAAATGGACCAATACCAAGAGCATTTGCAATGATATGAGAAAGGAACACTACATGGATGTTAGCTATTGGAAGGCATGGAAAGCAAGGGAACATGCACAAGATTTAATACGAGGCACACCAGAAGAAAACTATGCACTCTTGCCCATGTACTGCCATATGCTAAAAGAAGTAAATGAAGGATCTTACACATGCCTAGAAGTTGGTGAGCATGACGACTTCAGATTCGTGTTTATATCTATTGGAGCATGCACAAGAGGATTCCAAGTAATGAGAAAGGTATGGCAGTGAGTAAAATAGGAATTAAATGATATATTGTTTAATAGAATGATTTATTGTTAACAAATAAATTTAAACATATGATAACAGTATAAAAAATGTAAAACATAATGTCTGATTTTGACATTTTGATTGTTGTTAACAACTTACATTATACAGTGTTGACATGAGTAATAATACATTCGTTTTGTGTTGACAGGTGATAATGGTAGATGGGACTCACTTGCATATAAAGCACAAAGGGCATATGCTCATTGCTACAGCTCAGGATGCAAACCAGCAGATCTATCCACTTGCATATGCAGTAGTGGATAGTGAAAACGACATATCGTGGACATTCTTTTTTACACAGCTTCTGAAAGTCATACCATGTACAGACGATTTGGTAATAGTGTCAGATAGACATCTCAGCATTGCCAACGCCATTCAAAGAGTGTACACAACAGCAAACCATGTTGTGTGTAGGAGACATTTGAAGCAAAATCTGAAGACAAGATACAAAGATAAAGGGGTGCACAAACTATTCTCTCTGGCTGCTGATGCATACACGCTAAAGGAATTCCAAGAGAATTATGGGAAAATTTGTGAGATAAATAAGGAGATGGGAGAATACTTGGAAGCAGTAGGATTAAAAAAATGGGCAAGAGCACATTCCAAAGGCAATAGATACAACATAATGACAACAAACAACTCAGAGACAATAAATTCAGTAATACTGGAAGCAAGGTATGATAAATATTATAGATTTGACATTGTTGAAAAATGATGTTGACACTGTTGAAAATTCAGTAATGCTGGAACCAATTCTACCGTCTATGAATTGTCAAAGATATATTAAAGTTGTTGACACAGTTGAAAATTTGATGTTGACAGGTCTTTCCAAGTTGTCGCTCTACTAGAGTTTCTGAGAGATGTGCTGTCAAGGTGGTTTAATGATAGGCGCTTAGAGGCTGAAAAAAATAATAGTAAGGTGACACCAAATATAGGGAAAATATTGGAGTCTAGGTACCAAATGTCAAAGGCGTATGAGGTGAGAAAGCTAAATCAAGCACAATATCATATTCTTGGTGGAGATTTCTACGGGGTGGTCAATTTGTTAGAAAGGAAATGCACTTGCAAAGTATTTGATGTGGACCACATCCCGTGTGTGCATGCTATAGCTGCAATACAGAAAGCAAAAGCAACTGTGACAGATTTTGTGAGCGACTATTACAAAACTGAAGCTTGGACAACTGCATATAGAGAAACTATCTACCCGGTGCCAAGAGAAACGGAGAAGAGTGTACCGAAAGATGTAACAGATACAATCTGCATGCCACCAATTGTGCAGACAGATAAAGGGAGGAGAAAGAAGAAAAGATACCCATCTGAAGGTGAGTTCCCAAACAGAAGCAAGAAGAGAAAAGGAACAAGAAAGCCAGGAAGATGCAGCCTCTGTGGTAATATGGGACACAACAAGACTTCTTGCCAAAAAAACTTTGCTGACAAGATCGGGACAGAGTTATCAGTGTGGACAACATTTTAGGATTTTAATTTTCAATATTATTCTTTAATTGAAAAAGGGATAATAGTTTTATATCCTGTCAACATTGATATTCATACTGTAAAATAAGTTTGCAGATTTGATGACAGCTTGCCATTATGTTTTGTAGATTTTGAGATAAATGTCAAAAATACTTATTCTGAGACTGTTGAGATGTTGACAAGATTGTGTTTGCAGATTTGATGACAGCTTGCCATATTGTGTTTGCAGATTTGATGACAGCTTGCCATATTGTGTTTATAGATATTCTGCTACTGTGATAAATAAATGTTGACAACATTGAGATATTCTGATAAATAGTGTTGACAACATTGTGTTTCCAGATTTGATGACAACTTGCCATATTGTAAAGATACGAAATGTGTTGACATGCACACAAAAAATGGGAACAGGTGAAAAATATTAACAGATTCGATTGTGACAATGAAAAGTTTATTACAAAAGGTGAAAAATGTTGACATAATGTGACGACAAAAAAAGTTGACAGGTTATATATCAAAGATTTAGAATGCTGACAGGTTATTTAACAGTAAGGTGTGTTAACGAAGCGCGCTACGCGCGCCTCGTAAGAATAATAAACTTACACGCGCTACGCGCTGAGTGCTTTGTTGCACCTGAGTAAAACTGTTGACATATAAAAAAAATAAAATAACCATAAGCAATAACTGACTTAAGCACAAACTGTTGGGGTAAAAAAAACCTGTCTTACTGAAAAGTGGAATATAAACTGTTTTACAAAGCTGAAAATCGAAAAGGTACAAAGGTTGACAACAAAAGCCATTAAAGTCTGAACTAAAAACACTATCAAACAGACATAGCAACAATCCAAACCACACACATTACATCAGAACATTAACATTGTAATTCAAGCTTTAGGTCTGTCCTTCTCAAGTGGCAATGCCTTGAACTCCCATTTCTCGTTAAACAGGTCAATAATCATCTTCTCCCGATGAGCCCTCATGTGTTCGTCATCCAGATCATCCCAGCTGGTGCCAATGGCCAAATGCTCAATGAACTTAATGCAGTATAAACCACAATTGCCACTGAAAATCACCCCAGAACAAAAAGAGAGAAATCAGGAAATCAGAGGAATATAAAGAAAGAAAAAATCTAATGTTGACAAGATACTTACATCATCCCATCCTGAGGAACATCTTTGCGCCTTGACCATGAGAAATCCTTGTCCAAAGAATTAATATGGCCAAACAAGTTGGACTTCTTCATAACAATAGGAAGCATACAGCATAAACTACTAATTTTACTCCAACAATAAGCATCGTTGCTGATTTGAATGCTGGAATCATACACAGTGACATGCCAGTTTGCTAAGTCAATTTCCAGGGCAACCCAATGCTCATTTTGAAAGTTGAAAGGAGTATACACCCTAGTCACAGATTCGGACCATCACCTGCACTCATGTTTTGGGTACATTCCTATAAAGTACTTCTGGAAAAACAGAAGATTTGTTTCATCATCTTTCGCAATAAGAGCTTCCTTATCCGCATTGAAATGACAGTACCAGATCCAATCCATGATTGCAACATCCTTGAATTTCTCACTGTTTTCATTGATATGCTTCCGGAAGAAAAATAAAGCCTCAGAGATATGCTACAAAACAAGAGAAAAAAGAGTAAGGTTAAAAGAGAAATAAAAAATAAAATAAAACTGAACAATAACAACACAATATAAATAAAAAAAATTCAAACTGACAGTAGAAGAAATAATAAAAGCCTCACTGACAACAAAAATATGAAGCATGCGTTGACAAGACAGCAAAATATCAAAAACTTTTAAAAATGTTGTCAGGACATGTAAAAAGTAATTAACTTACACAATCATTTAACCACTTGGCTTGCCCAATAGATTTTGTGCTTTTCAACAATAAATTGTTAAAAAAGTCCTTGGTGAAATTAAAATCATGTTCCTTGCGCTTAATAACCTCTTTCTTACCACTGCAACAAAAACACAAAAATAGTAAACACATATATTCAGAAATAAAAGAAAATAATTTAAATTATAAATATAAAACATACGTCCAATAAAACCATTCGAAGAACTTTCTGCGATCATCATCTCCATAGAATGAGTATGGTGGACAACTAGGCATTGAAATCTTCTTCTTCTTCTCCTCAGTGAAAGGGCTTTGAACAAGAGCACTTGGAGTTGTGAGCCTGGAAGACTTCCTCACTTGTGTTCCAACATCAAGAGCTTTCTTAGGATACTTATTCACTTGCTCCTCTGAGTCAATGAAGTTCTGTGAAGCAGGAAGAGTATCCAAGCTATCTTGAGTGAGACTGATTCCAGAAGATATGAGAACACAGTCCTTCTCTAAAAAATCTGGGTTGCTGCAAAGATATTGATCAATACACCCGCTGTCATCGAGAAATTGACTGGAACCACCAACATCAGCATTGTCAATACCTTGTGGATCTTGGAAGTTGTCAACTTCTGGCACAAGTGTAATTTTGTCAGCATCTTGAACAACTTTCAGGCTGTCATAATCTTTACCCACTGTCAAGCTGTCAACATCTGGACCCAAGACTTCGTTGTCAACACCTGGAGCAAATGCTTTGCTGTCAACATGTTGACCCAATGCTCTGCTGTCAACATCCTTGCCTTTTGGAGGAGTGTCAACAATGTCTTCTTGGATGTTGCCAACTTTGATGTTGTCAACTTGAATGTTGTCAATATCCTTGGCATTTGGAGGAGTGTCAGCAATGTCTTCTTTGCCCTCTACACCACTTCCACCAGCATCAGCTATTGATGGAATTTCATCACCTCCAGCTCCACCCTGGTCCCCTTCCCTTTCTGGAGTTTTTTCTACCTTCTCAGAACATTTAGTTCCATCAATTTCTGAAGAAGTCACAAAGCTGTCAACATTTTCATGTGTGCTGACATCTACAAAATCTTCAGATTCATATTGTGTGCTCTTATCTTGGAACGAGGCCTTGACGTTGCTCTGCATCAAACTAGATAGATCGTGCAGCTTCTTTGCGACATCAACTAACGACAGGCCATGTTCTTTGGTGGAAGATTGAACTTCAGACATGGCATCGCACAAAAATTCAATTTTTCGGCTCAACACATCAAACTGTCCACCCCAAGCTGCAGCAACATTTCCTACTATGTCAACTGAGGGACGAACTGACGCTGTCCTCTCACTGTCAGCAGAATCAAATGCAGGGCCAACTGCATTTGTTTCCATGGGGACATGAATGGAAGAAGATTGTTGCTTAACTGAAGATTGTTTACCACTCTCAGATGAGGAAGGGAACTGAACAATAGGTGCAGCGTCTTGGCCGGCTAGCTCTTGGATGTCAGACCATAGCTTTCTGAGAATGTTGTCAACATGAACTTGGACAGATTCGTACACAACAACGTCCCGCACAGAGTCATGCTTTGCCTTCTTAAGTTCTGGCTCAGAACCACTAAGTTTAAATATCACTTTGGGACAGGGAGAAGGAGGAGACTTCCTCTTCTTATTTACAACGTCGAGATTAGCAGAATGTTGATCATCTTCAACCTTACAAGCTGATCTTGTTGCTCTACTGGGATAATTTTTTGAAGCGACAGCAGAAACACCAGCAGAATCTTTTACATCTCCAACCTTCTCTGGAGACTTTGATGGTCTTTTACGAGAATTATATACAGGGGCAGAAAGAGCACCAACAGAAACCTTGTGCTTGCCGTGCTGATTGCTCTCTGATTTGCTTAGTCTTGGTGATTTCCTTGGAGTTTGTTCAAAAACTAAGACTTTCCGATCTTGTAAGGAGAGCCTACGTTTATAAGTTCTGACAACTAGAGGGGAATCTGAAAACAAAGTATAGAGAACTGTCAAGAACAGAAAAAACAAATGTCAACAAAACAAAACATGGCGAAATAGGAAAAAAGAAGAAGTTGTCAACAGTGTATAAAAATGCAAAACATATCATACCTGGAGTGCTGACAGGTTGATTTCTCTTAGAAACAGCTTTTGCACCTTTGACAAATTAGAAATTATATTGCTGACAGCTTGCTTGTCTTTACAATCACCTTTGCCCATCTCTGCAGCATTTTGAACTGAAGTGCTTACAACTTCCTTCTCTTGGTTAACAGGTTCCTTATCCTTGTTGACATCTTCCTTTTCTTTGTTCAAAACCTTGACAACCTTAGCAACTTTCTGAACTGGTTCCTTTTCTTTGGTGACAACCTTCACCACTTTCTGAACAGGTTCCTTTACTTTGTTGACAACAATTGAAACTTTCTGAACTGGCTTCCTGGCATTCCTTTTGGGAGCAGGTTTCACTGGCTTCGTGGCAACCTTCTTGGCAGTCTTAGCCGGTCGCTCAGATATAACAGTGTTAGAAACAGCTTGCTTTGAATTCTGACGAGCAGTGACAAGAACTTGTTCAGCGAATGCATCAAACAAAGGATCTTCAACCTCGTCGAGAAAATTAAGGTGACAAAATGTAGAGTGTTCCTCATATGGAGACGGTCTGCACAACTAAAATAATGAAAAAACAGCAAAAAAGTTATAACAATGTGCTGTCAACAAAAAGAGTTAAATACAAAAATAAAACAGACAAGAAAAATATAAATGTATAATAAGATAAAGAATAATACCAAAGGATGAGCATCGAAATGATCTGACACAGAATGATACCAAGCGAGTTTGTTATTATCCAATGAGAACCAGCGTTCGCCATATGGAATGGTCTTAAGACAGGCAGTAGCAGCTCCAACAAACTCGCGAAACTGATGAAAATGTTCAAGCACCCAAACCTACAAAAAAAAAATTAAGGATTAAAAAGGAGAATATGAAAATGTATTTGAGCAACTAACTGAAAAAGAGAAATGAAAAACTAAATACCTAAAAAGCAAGAGGATAGCCATGGAGAGTATACCAAACTCTATCATTAGAAGAACCACCTCCTGTGCGTTTTGCATGGGCTGGAGCATCTTGAAAAGCCCGGAGAGTCTCTAAGTATACTTCCCTACCCCAGGGATAGTTCAAAAAAGCTTGATAATTGCTAGCAAGCTTTAGAAATTTTAATCTAACAGCAGAGCCTTTCCTCTGAGGCATCAGCACACCTTCAACAATAATAAGGTGTGCTAGAACCATCTTCCGCTCCCCTGACGAGATAGCAAACTCTGCAATTATGTCATCAAGAGTGATCTTGTTTTTGTTCCCTGAGTACACTCAAAGACTTGATCTGGGATGACATGACCTTCGAAATCAGTGCACTTCAAACCCGTGATCGCAGCAAAGTCTTGAAGTGAAAAGGACAGCACATTGCCTTGCATGTTAAACCACATCTCGTACTTTTTCTGTGTCTTAACTGCACGCATTAAAGCATAGTGAACTATGACGTGCGAGTAGTTGAGCTGCGATGTCATGCTTAAAATAGCTTTGAATACACCAGTAGCAAACAACAAATTACTGACTTCGTCTAACTGACCCTCGATCAGATCAATCACAGCAAATCTGTGGTATGTTGTAACCTTAGGAGCTACAAATAAATCTTGGGAAGCCAAAAACTGAAGCTTAGAAACATCCATGACACCTGTCAACAAAAACCAAATACAGAGTGTCAAAAAATTATCACAAAAAGATATAAAAGCAGAGCAAGGTGTCACCCATAAAAAAAAATGTTGGAAATCTAAACAAGTTGTCAACATGAATAAGATGTCAACAAAAAATAAGATGTCAACATGAATAAGATGTCAACAAAGAATAAGATGTCAAAACACAAAAAGCTGAAGGCATCCATATTCAAAAATGTAATATATGAAAAAGATGTAAACATGAACAAAGACGACAACAAGAATAAGATGTCAAAGACCAAAACCTGTCAGCATTCATATTCAAAAGATGTAAATATGAAGAAGTTGTCAACAATAAGCTCTAGAGACACATAAAGTTGCCAGCACGCCATATTGAAGATGTCAACATTAACAAGCTGACAACAAATATGATCTCAAGACAAAATCAGCTGTCAGCATGACATATTACACAACATAAACATGGAAAATGCCAAACAAATAGAATCTCCAGCCACAAAAACCTGTCAGCATCCCATATTCAAAAACATAGACATAAAACAAGCACTCAACAATTACATATACAGACACAACAAGTTGTCAACCATGAAAAATTCAACAACAGAAGCTAAAATACAGTGAAGAATCAACAAATAAAGTGAAAAATTCATAATAAAACACAACATGACATGTTCAACACACATTTGAACAGTCCAGATGCTCTGAATCTGTCGGAAAACTTAAAAACCTAAAAATCAAACAGATAAAGACGCATGCAAATAAAAACAACCTTCAAAATCTAGGTTTCGAACATACACGAACTCGATTTTGACTTGAAACAAAGGAACAAAGACGCATGCAAATAAAAACAACCTTCAAATCTAGGTTTCGAACAAACACGAACTCGATTTTGACTTGAAACAAAGAAACAAAGACGCAATCACAGAAATCTTCCAAAATAAACAACCGAAACAACAAATAGGAAAACAAAGAGGGCTAAATACCTGATTTTATATGAGAAAGAGCCGCAAAATCTGGAAAATGAAAATGTACTGATCACAACTTGAGCAGGCAAAATCTGAGCGAAGACGAAAACGAAGACGGAATCGAGCAAAGCAGCAGAAGAGGAAGGAGGAGAAGTTGAACGGTTTCAGTTTTTGATTTTGGGAGTGAAAATGAGGGGGAGAGGAAGGAGAGAATGAAAGTGCGCGTGATTTGAAAAATGATCGGGAAAAGTGGAGCGCGTGAAATTGTGGTGGTGAGGGTAGGGGTAGAAATTAAAGACTTAGTTTAGTTGTGCATTTGTTGAGAATATAGTGCCCAATAGGGCATTGGGCACAAATATTTCGTTTTTTCTAATACACTAGCCTAGTTCCCGCGCCATGCGCAGGTTTATAACTTGATATAGTTGATAAGTAGTGCGAAATATTATGTAATATATAATTTTATATGAAAATAAGTTGATATCTTAAATGATATTGATATATAATTAAGTTTTAAAATTTTAAATATAATAAACAATGAATATTAATGAATTGTTATACCAAAAATCTTATTTGATCAAATTATCATAGGTTAATTTTTAACAAATTTAAATAAATTAATTTCAACATATATAAAACTATATAATTTAAAACACTAGTATAACACAAAAATATAATAGTTTCTCTTACTTATTAAGAAATCAATCTTTTTCTGATATGTCATATCATAAAAATAAAATTATAAATTTGTAAAATAACATAATAGGATATTGAGAGGTTAAAGTCTAAAAAAATTAACACATAAAAATCTTGACCAATAAAACGACGTCAAGTGGATGGCCTGAATGAAGAGTATGTCACGTGACATAGCTAGAATTGGAGGGATGTGATTTGCTTTAGTAGTTATATAGAGATTATACATGTCATTCAAGTAAATTACTCCATCCGTCCCTAAATATAAGACTCATTTACTTTTTTAACACTATTCACGGGCGAAAAGAATCTTTTGATTTCTGACTAGTGTATAAGGTAAAATATAGTCACGAGGTCTTGTTTGATTCATATCAATGAGTACTTTACCAATATCAAAATTTTACAATTTTAACTAACTTGTAACGAGAGATATTGACGAAACAAAATATGCATCGGCAAATGTGTCCATTTCAAATGGGAAGATCAAAAGGAGACGGAGGGAGGGAGTATATTATTTTCTTTAAATGCATAAACTTTTACCTAAATGTAGGTATATCTTACGTATGTACATATGTAATACATGTCAATGTCATTCAAGTAGACTATATTATCCCCTCAAAAAGGTAAACTATATTATTTTCTTTGAATGCATAAACTTTTACCTAAATGTACATACCTCTTACGTTATGTTCTACATATATGGAGTATAATATTAGAGCTCAATTCAAGAAGATGTTTCATTCATCAAAATGTGATTAAATATTCGTTAAAAATGTAATTAATTTCACTAAAAGTTTGATGCGCATCATTTGAAATAGTGGCAATGAACATTGGAATTTTATGTCGGAATGTTCTAAAGTTTCTCAATAAATGTTATTCAAAATATGTGTATTCAATTTTTTCATGTTTTTAAGTGTTTCAATTGATATTTTTCAAATTACTAGTAAATATCTATCATTTATATATTAAGAATATAAAGTGTATCCAATTATTTATACATAACACTTTGCCATGATATTGTACTTACTCTGTTGTTGTTCTTTATTCTCGTTGGAACTCACTCGTAACTTTATCACAAACCGTACTAAATTCTACTCCCCATGTCCCTTAATGTTGCAAACACTAAGGGAAAGGCACGTGATTTAAGGGAAATGGGAAGAGATGAAGATGCACCAGCTGTGAGTCAGAAATACAGCAGTCACACTCAGTTGGGATTTAAGCTGATAATTAAATATATTAAAATAATCAGAGTTAACATAACACAATCTCACTAAACCCATAGTAACCAATAGGAGATCATTATTCAACATACACGGATTGAGCTTTTTCACTGTTTAAACAACAGATCAGTGTTTATATAAACACACAAACGGAACAATATGTTCTTAACACAATAAGAAAAAACAGAGGAAATAAAAAGAGCTAAACAGAGGAAATAAATTCTGCATCATTGCCTGTTGTGAATGGCTTCAACATTTAATGGAGAAGATGCCCAACCTCTAGAAGATGGAGAGAACCAAGATGCTGACGAGGGTCTTAATGAGGCAACTTGGGACACATGGGAGCGTGCTCTTCTTTTTGATCTGAACCATGCACCAGCTAATGAAGAGGAGCATGAACAATTTGAAGCTGAGCATCAACACCAGGTTCCTCACCAACCAGAAGCAGAGCATCAGACAAGGGCAACTAGACATCATCAGCCAACACAGACGAGGCTCAGCAGTGAACAAAAGGTGCAGGTCATACACTTTCTTCTCAACAGAACAATAGAGGGACATCTTCCAAAAGGTGCAATCTCTGCAGCTGCAAACAAGTTCAATGTGTCAAGATTCACCATAGGCAGAATATGGAAAGTAGTTGAACAACAACTAAGTTCATTCCAAAATGTCAATGTGAGCACAAAGTATCACAACTGTGGTAGAAAGAGAATTCAAGTTGCGCCAGAATCAATCACACCAATAGGCATGGGGTACAGATCATGTATAAGAGATTTAGCAACCCAACTCAATATATCCAAAACCACATTTCACAGAATGGTCAAAAAAGGAGTACTGAAGCCACATACAAATCCACTTCACCCTGGATTGAAAGAGGAACACACGATATCAAGATTGGATTGGTGTTTAAAGCTACTGCAAGGGGACAATGCAGGGGCTAAGAAAGAGTATTATCTTATGTTTGACTTTGTTCATTTAGATGAAAAATGGTTCTTCCTAACCAAGAAGTCACAGAAAGTCTATCTAGAACACAGTGAAAGGGGAAAATATAGAGCAGCTAGCTCAAGCAAGTTCATACCCAAGGTCATGTTCATAGCAGTGGTTGCTAGACCTAGATTTAATTCAGAGGGACAGTGTAATTTTGATGGAAAGATAGGGATTTTTCCTTTCACATATCAAGAACCAACAAAGAGGAAGTCAAAAAACAGAGGCAAGGGAACAATCATCACCAAGCTAGTTGAATCAGTCAACAAACAAGTGACAAGGGACATGCTTATAAATCAGATTATTCCATCTATCAAAGCAAAGTGGCCAAAAGATGGGACAAGCAGAATAATATTCATTCAACAAGACAATGCAAAGCCTCACATTACACAAGAAGATGCAGAGTGGCAACAGGTTCCAACAAGATGGGTTTACTTTCATATTAATTCGACAACCACCAAACAGTCCAGATTTAAATATATTAGATCTAGGATTCTTTAGAAGCATTCAGTCACTTATGCATAAGAAAATGCCTAAAGATGTTGATCATATGCTAAAAGTTGTGAATGAAGCTTTTTATGAGCTAGACCCCAAAACTCTAGCTAGTGTTTGGATGACATTACAATATGTGATGAATGAAATTCTCAAAGCCAGAGGAAGAAATGATTATGACATGCCACATCATAACAAGAAGACATTAACAGCTCAGAGGAATCTACCAAGAGAAGTAAAAGCACCAATGTGGGCTGTCATGGAGGCATGGGACATTGTTCATAATCCTCCACAAGTATCACATTCACAACAAGGGACTCAGGCAACAAATGCTGATGAAGAACCAACTCAAGGGACTCAGGCAACAAATGCAGATGAAGATAGTCAAGATGCAATCATTTGAAGACAGTCAATGGGACATTATATGAAATGTATTCATATAATGTGTCCTTGACTGTATTAGCAACTATTGTAATCAAGCATGTAAAGGACAAGTTTTTGTGCAGTTGGGACATTTTGTGGAGCTTTAATGTAAAGGTCGAAGGTATTTTGAAAAAAAATTCATCTCAGGTGTCCCATAACTATCATAGACACAATTCAACCTCCAAATACCTTACCATACTTGGCCTCATTCAGTCACACCTATCATTGGTTTCCTAGAGCATGCTAAGGCAAAGCTTAACATACAAAGGCATGCCAGAGTGATAGTTGTGACTGGTTTCCTAGAGTCCCTATAGCCATCATAGACACAATTCAATCTCCAAATACTTACCACACATGGCCTCATTCAGTCACACCTATCACTGGTTTCCTAGAGCATGCTAAGGCAAAGCCTAGCATACAATGGCATGCCAAAGTGATAGATATTACTGGTTTCCTATAGTATGGTAAAGAATTTGAGAATTTCACAAAGAATTGCATCTCAGTTTATAAGAACTCATCATTGATAAAAAAAAAAAACCAAGGGACCTCAGCATTGGGACAGAAATGAAACAACAACATTAATCACACAATGGGACCTCAGCAATGGGACAGAATTGCAACCACAACAATAATCACACAATGGGACCTCATCAATGGGACAAAATTGCTATAGAAATTAAATCACACAAAATTGCAACCACAACAGTAGTCACAGTTCATCCTCAACAAAATTGCAACCACAACAATAGTCACAGTTCATCCTCAACAGATTAACAGAATCACAGTAGTCCTCAACTCAGTTAACAGAACCACAATTGCTAATAGAAATCATACTAATATTACATAAATCCACCAAAATATTAACATAGTCCAGAAATCCACAAAAAATTACCACATTACATAATCCATCAACATAAAACAGAGTCCATAAAATAGAGTCTATAATCCATAAGCAAAATGTGGAGCATAGTTGGGACAATAGAGCGACTTAGCTAGATAGTGTCAGAGCGGGATGGGGAGGCAGAGACAGAGGGCGAGTTGGGAATCACAATGATCTCCGGGGTCGGCATTACAACATCAAAGGAAACCTCTTGCGTCGGAGTGTCTGGGATGACGATGACCTCCCGAGGACGAGATAAAGCCTCGTTTTCAGAGAGCTCGGGCGACCACGTCATCTCCATTGACTCCTTCTTCTGCTCCGGGGACCATATCATGTTGATGTCGATCTCCTTGGATGGGACATGGCTCCAGGTATGATCTCCAACACAGTTCGGACCTCAATTGCAGGGCGGGGACAGAGAGCAACCCGATAGACTCTCTGTGGGATCGTCATGGGCCGAATCCCTGAAGAACTCATTCAAAGCATCTTCTTCAACGTGGTTGGGGAGGTTTTCAGAGATGGGAAGCGATTGAGGATCAACAGAGAAAGGCAAGCTCGGGTTTGAGACAGAACGGGACACTCGTCTAGTGGACAAAGGAGGTGTTCCGCTTTTTGTGAAGCTTTGATCATGGGCCGGTTTAAGGGTACAGTTGGCCCACGAGAGGATATACCTCTCCCAACATCAATTTCTTCATACATATCTCTAGTAACAATCAAACTCGAAACCTCTATATAGAGCACTCAACCTAATGTTGGTAAATCTATAAGTTAATTTAGGTAAATCTATAAGTTAACTAAATACAATATATTCCACACTCTTAATTTCACGTTTTATTAGAGCATCTCCAATGGAGAGGTAAAAATATCATGTCACTTAGGATTATAGCAAGTTAAAATAGTACTTTTTAGCAAATGTTATTTTTATAAGGAAGACAACACCAACAACAAATGCTAAAATTTGCTTTCTTTTAGCCTAATTCTCAAACTTGTCATTCAATATTAATTTTATTTATTAAATAAATTTGATACCTTTTTGACACATCATCAAGAATGCTATATGAAATGCTATTTGGGATGCTATATTTAGCTTTTGACTTAGGTAAATAGAGAATCTCTAAGATAATATTTTTAATTTTTAGCTTTCTATTGGAGAGTGATTTTGCTATAAATTTGTTATAGTTGTTTTTAGCATATCATTGGAGATGCTTAGGCTAATGTAATTGCTTGCACGTCAAATCATCAATCAACAATTCAAAAAATAAGGATAAGGTCAAACTAATCCTTTTTCTATGGATGTACCAGGATCAACCTCCTTTAGATTTTAGAAGTGTCAAAATCAGGCCGCGATGTATAATTGCCTTTCTTTGTTGATAAATCTTGTTTAATATTATGTGGCCACAAATCCCACAATTGGTTCAGACATGAACTAATATTATATGTTATGATTGAATCTCTAAACATGTAACCTAGATGGTAGATTTTATAAAACTTTTTCCCTCTATAAACTTGTGTATGATGTTCTTCGTACATGATAACATAAACGGAGTATACATTTATATTTGGTGGCGTTGAAAATCTCTCTTAATGTCATAGCGAATTAATCTATCTTGAGTTCTATATATATTTTCTGAATTTGGAACGTTCAAAATCTTATGTGATGTATGAATTAAGAATGTGATTTGGGACAAATGCATGTAATGGCGTGTTTTTGTGTTTGTCACATGAACAGCTAGATAGAAAATTGACTTCTTTCTTTGGACACAAGCAAAGAGCAACCAATTCCAAATGTGTGTATAGATTTTTGGCAGTCCCCAATCCTATGTTGAGATATGAGATTCATTCTATTACAATTCCAAAGATTCACTATAAATCTTAGGGTTATTTACCGAAAACCACCCGTATGATGACCTACTTTGCGATTAACCACCCCTATGTTGCAATATTACCGGAAACCACCCGTATAAACACCTCCGTCACTCAACGACCACCCGTCACTAACTTCCGTTAAATATTTATGCCACGTGGCATATTATATTATTTTTTATTTTTTGAAATTACAAATCACACCCTTAAACTTTTATAATAAATTTTTTTTCCATTCCTTCAAATGTTGGACAGTTTTTGTAATTTATAAAAAAGTAATCAAATACCCTAAATCATCGTCTTCCCCAAAATCTCAAAATCTCAAAATCTCACCAAGAACACCAAGAACCCTCGTTCACAAATCCGAAATCCTTTCTTCCTCCGGAGGCTAAAACCCTTTCCTTCACAAATCTGAAACCCTCGTTCGTTCCAACCCAAAGATGAGCTCCTTCAATGGCTCCTGACGGCCGCCTCCACAAAGGGGGAAAAAAGAGAGCCAAAATCAGTCCCCGTTGAAATCACAGGCACTCGATTCTCGATTCTCGATTGCATATCAGAAGAAAGAAATGGAGAATCGAAGATGGCAGACTCACGAGCAACAGCAAAGCCTTTCAACCTCCACTCCACCTCCAACCTCTCTCCCGACGACCGCCTCCACTTAAGCCATTTGAAGCTCCTCCGGCGATCTCGGCCATGTCTTCCTCTGCCAAATCCGCGACCTCCCTTCCTCCAATTTCGCCCTCAAAGTCGTCCGACACAGAGGCTAAAATCCTCGCGGATCTGGATCATCCCTTCCTCCCGACGCTCTACGCTCACGGATCGGAAGTCGACGAGTTTTTCAGATCTGGATTCGAATTCGAGTTGGTATGTGGATGGTATGTGGATTTTGGAGCTCCATTGAGATGGCTGGGTTTGGGATTTTGGAGAAGAAGAAGAAAGAAGTATTTAAGAATGGGGTTTGGGGAAGACGATGATTTAGGGTATTTGATTACTTTTTTATAAATTACAAAAACTGTCCAACATTTGAAGGAATGGAAAAAAATTTCATTATAAAAGTTTAAGGGTGTGATTTGTAATTTCAAAAAATAAAAAATAATATAATATGCCACGTGGCATAAATATTTAACGGAAGTTAGTGACGGGTGGTCGTTGAGTGACGGAGGTGTTTATACGGGTGGTTTCCGGTAATATTGCAACATAGGGGTGGTTAATCGCAAAGTAGGCCATCATACGGGTGGTTTTCGGTAAATAACCCTAAATCTTATCTTTCACAAAAGGAGGAATTTCATATATAATATTGACACATTTTCAAGATTGAAATTCTTAGAGGTATGAAAGTCCACAACCATATTACGTTTCGTAGTACAATAGAACACAAGAACCTATTCAACGAATTACTTAAAACAATCTCTTCATCTATTGTCACCTTCGATGATGGTGTTCAAAGAGGTTAGAGAAGGTGGTTTGATCCAAAATTTATTGTAGCAAAATCGAAAGAGTGATGAAACAAGTAATATTTCTAAATATACTTAATGTGTGTCTTTATAAATTAGAAGTTGAGAAATTTTAAATCGAACTAAAAATTTAGACTATAATTTCCGCAATGATGATAATGCACACAAACATCATAATTTATGAATAGGACTATGTACATAATTGTCGTAATCATGCACATAAACATTGTAATGTGTACTTTCTCAGTCCCATAATGTTATTCTTATTTTATTTTGACATATTTATTGAGACATGTTTTGCGTCGTTAATATTTCTTATTAAATCTTACTAAAAAATTTAAAATTTTGATATTGTTAAAGTACTCAACGAGACGAACAAAACAAGTTCTCGCATGACCATGTTTGTTCTTATACATTGAGAATAATCTAGCAAATTGTATTAAATTGTAAATAGTGTACAAACTGGAGATGAGAAGAACATTAAGAGACGAATGAAGTATATCACTAAAATTGTATGTATGCGACATCATATTTGTGTCCATGAGTTATAACGTCCTCGTCTAAATCATCATCCAACTATTTATGTGCATGATAAAAATTCATTGAAAAAATAGGTGCGTGCTAGTTGCTATTCATCACACATGTAAAAAATAGGTGCTTGCTAGTTGCAATTCATCGCCCGTGTAAAATGCTATAGATCGTCGACCGTTAGTGCGTCATAAATGGAGGAGCTCCGTGCGTAGGTCAAAATTTAAAACGCTTTCATGCATTACACATGTATTTGTATTTTGTTATTTTCCATAATCTTGTAGAGAATTTTAATAATAGCGTTTGTCTCTTCAAAAGGCCAAGAAACGATGACCATTACACTTGAGCATAATTTCCGAAATATTTTTTGTTATTTCATTATGAATAAAAATGATGAAATATTACTTATTCCGTATATACTATAGCACCCTATCTATCTTATATATTAAAGCTGAGCCTTTTCGAGCTCTTAGAGTGATTTTAGGCTTAGTTTGTTACACAATTATTATTTTTTATCTTTAATTTCAATTATCAATAGATTGGATAATTAATTAATTATATTAACAAATAAATCTTAAAAAATCATCATTGCTTTCAACAACAAATATACAAGTGTTATATTACCTTATGTTATGGATGTACATGTAACTACATGACTTATGGTCTTCTCATGTATTGGCCTATAAATAGGCTTGAGGTTACTTAGAAATGTGAAGAACAAGACATACTCTCTTTTTTTCTCTCTCTTACTCTCCTACTGTCTTACTCTCTCCTTACTCTCTCCTTCTACTCCAAGCACATTAGATTTGCAACACGTTATCAGCACGAATCGCTCACATAGGAATCTATACTGATGCATCTCGTATCATTATATATGCACCTCACATAATCATGTATGCACAAGGAGACGGTAAGAAGAGATTTTATTTTATTTTATTCTTATTGATCTTATGCACAAGAACACGATCCCTGAAGCGATCTAAATTTTAAGCGATTCCTGAAGTGATCTTATTTTTAATCGATCCCTAAAGCGATCTAAGTTTCAATCGATCCCTGAAGTGATCATGTTTAAATTCGATCCCTGAAGCGATCATGTTTCAATCAATACCTGAAGCGATTATACTTCAATTGATCCTAATGAGATTAGGACTCATTTGATCCCTGAAGAGATTAAGTTTTGTATAAGCGATTAAGACTCATTTGATCCCTGAAGGGATTAAGTTTTTATGATCCATGAAGTGATAGTTTTTCTTTATGATCCATGAAGTGATTATTTTGTCCCCGTAGAGACAAGTTTAACCCAATTTCGCTTAAATTGTATCCCTGATGCCGATGCATATTGATTTATCTCCTGAAGTGGAAATATATAATCTATATATAATCATATCCCGAAGAAGATGAATTTACATGATTCAATCTTTTATTCTCTCCTGAAGTAGATATATATAATCATCTTTCGAAGAAGATGAATTTACATGATTCAATCTCGTTTTATCCCTTGAAGTGGACCTACAAAATCATCTCCGGAAGAAGATGAATTTTCGTGATTGATCTTGTATTATTTTCCGATCATCCATACTTATCGAAATGAGATTATTTTTATTTTATTTTATACCGCATATTGTTTCGTATATCGATGAGTAATTTTTGTTGAGGATGAAAAAAAAAAATTAATTAAGTTATATACTACATGTCAAACTTCGTATGCTACATCATTCCATCTATTTTTACATGCGTTTTTTTAGGCTTGGTCTATATGCACACGTTTTTTTTGCTAAATGCACACTATTCTGTGCGGTAACAGTTGCAGTACACTTCTGTGCGTTAAGGATTACCGCAACAAAGGACTCCGGGGCATTGTTGGAAATTTTTCTGAAACCTATACGACGCTGATGCGGTAACAATTACCGCACAGATCTGTGCGTTAACAATTACCGCACCATATTAATACGAGATTAAGCAAACAAAAATTTAACTTCTGATGTACTTAAAACCTGTGCGGTAATTGTTACCGCACATGATTTTTTTTTTGAAAACAAATAAATTTAAAAAATAATAATTAAAATATGAGTAAAACCTGTGCGGTAATTGTTACCGCACAGGTTTTATATATTAAAAAAAACAATAAAGTGGTGCGGTAAATGAATAAACCTGGTGCGGTATTTGTTACCGCACCGGTTTTTTTTAATAATTATTTGAAAATAATTAAATTAAATTTTTAAGAAAATAATAAATATAATCTGTGTGGTAACTGTTACCGCACAGGCTTTTTTTGAAAAAATGCCCGTTGGAATTTTATGCCCGTTGGTGCGTTAACTATTACCGCACCAACGGGGTTAACGCACCAACGGACATAAAATTCCAACGGGCATTTTTTGGTTGTATATATAGGTTGAGCTCTCTTGTTGAAGTTTTGCAATGCACACCACAATGTCTTATAATTATGAGAGTAGTGAGGATGATGGTAACGACAATTGGATATCAGGGGTCGTGGAAGAAGAATACAAAGTCGATGAAGAAGAGGAAGTGGACGAAGAAGACGAAGAAGTCGATGAGGAAGTGGACGAAGAAGAGGAAGAAGACGAAGCAAATGTATCAATTGCATTAGACGATTGGACTCCGTTACCGATTTTGGTTAGTATATTATGAATTTAAATTTTGTATTTAATTGCATGAGATTTAGGTTAATTAGTTAAAATTGCGTATCTAATTAATGTAGTTTAATCAATATAGGAAGAAGACTTTAGACCACATTTTAGTACTGCGCAAATGTGGGATAGTAAAGAAGAGATGATGGAATGGACAAAACAGAGAGCAAGGGATTTAATGATAGTTTTGGTACATCGTACATCTAGCAAATATTGCGTTGATTTTGTATGCGATAGGTTTGGAAAACCTAGATCGGGTAGGCTGAAAGTGAATTTAAAAAATCCAGAATTGCCGGTTCCGAGGCTTCGTCACCGAAAATCGAAGAAATGTGGTTGTACATTTGAGTTATATGGGGTTCGTATAAAAGAAGGGTCTTATAGTTATAAATGGATCGTGAATGTTGTAGAAGGTCGTCACAACCACACCCTTCCTACTAGTTTTCATGGGAATTCATTCGTGGGTAGAATGAGCAAAGAGGAGGAGAAAATAGCAAGGGAAGCGGGGGATGATCGCAAGACGCCAAAAAACATACTTATTCAGCTTAGGAAAAGAGACCCGCAAAATGTGACATCCATGAAGCAGATTGCCAATTTTTTGCAGAAGATCAATTTTGAAGATCGTGGTGAATTGTCAGTTACTCAGTGGTCTCTAAATTTTCAGAAAGAGAACAAGTATTTTTGTCAACCTTTGAGGAACACGAGGACGAATGAGGTTGAAGTCCTTTTTTTCGCTCACCCGGAGTCGATTCGTTTGTTCAGGAAGTTTCCTCACGTGATTATCATGGACGCCACATACAAGACAAATAGGTATGACATGACTTTAGTGGAGATGGTTGGTTTCACTTGCACGCACAAGACGTTCAACATCGCATATGCATTCATGGCTCAGGAGACAGTAATGCATTACAAGTTTGTGATGATGTGCGTTCATGAGTTGTGTAGAAATTTGGGAGTGATGCCGAAGGCTATAATGACCGACTGTGAGAAGGCTTTGTTGAGAGCAATCAAACTTGTGTTCAAAGACACTGATGTGAAGCAACTATTGTGTTGGGTGGACATTAAGCACAACATCCAGTCACACGCAGAAAAAGTGATTAAAAATACTAAAAGGGCGGAGAACTTTGTTACGCAATGTTGGGGGATATTTTGCTCGAGCACCGAAGAAATCTACGAAGAGAGGTTGAGAAAGCTGAGAGATTCATGGAAGAAGGGCATTGTTGGTTACGTTGAAAAGTACTGGTTTACTCCGTACAAGAAGTTCATAGTTAGAGCGTGGACGGACTACACTCTTCACTTTCACACAAGGACTACAAACAGGTATCTTTGTTTGTTTAGTTGTTAATTTGGACCACCATATTATTAATGCTAATGATTAGAAATTGTGTTTATTTAGGGTGGAGGGGATGCATAAGGTGTTGAAAGAAATTGTGGGTTCTAGTAGAAGAGGCTTCAACAGAGTGATCGTGAGGATCCACCATGCGGTCATAGTTCAGATGGACCTGATTAGGGCGACGATGAACCAAGCACTTACCACTCGGCAAATGGTCTTTGATGACCCAACCTTTCCTCCTGGCATTCGAATGTTGTTTTCAAGGCTATTTTACCGAGTGTCAGATAGGTGTTTTCTGTTGTTGTTGGAAATGTACCAGCAAATATTGAAGGAGGAGTATTCAAATGTTTGTGATGATCATTGGGTTCGAGATTGTCTTGGGATGCCATGCGTACACGATCTTGCTAGGGCAATCATTTCAAAGACACCTCTTGTTCCGGATGATTTTCATGACTTCTGGAAGGAACTGAGATGGGAAGATGATGCAATAAATTTGTCCTTACCCGACGACAATCGTTCAATGTCTATTCCGGAGATCAGAATGCGTGAAATGTGGGCGAAATGGGAAAGTGGAGATTTGAGGGATGGAACTCTATTCAGATTAAGTGAGTTGTACATTGACTTGGAGCATCCGGAACAAAGTTCTTTGGTAGAGCCAACAAACTTGTTTAGGAAAGGAAAAGGAAGGCCGCCGGGATCAAAGAACAAGGAGAAGCAGCGAAATGGGAATTCTCCTCCGAGAGAAAAGAGGGAAACGAGTTACCACGAGTACGTTAGAGAAGACTTAACAAATACTGAGAATGCGCAAAAAGTCGCAAAAGAGAAGGCAAATAGGCAAAGTGAACGACCAACTTGTCCTAAAAAGCAAGCAAGTCAAGTGTCGTTCGACTTCGGATCACAGTCCCAACCTGAACCATTGTTTTCAGAGACCATCAATTTAGAAGACGAAGACATGAATGTCGTGCCCCTAAGAGCTTGCTATCCAGATCGAAACGAAACAGAGGAAGGAGAAGATGAAGAAGAGATTGAAGAAGCCATAAGTTATATGGGGGTGAACTTGGGGGTGAAAAATATTGACTACTTTTGGCTTTCCTACATGACTTCTGTGAAAGATGTGCGTTCAGACGGACATTGTGGGTATCGGTCAATGGCTCTACTTACGGGTATGCAACAGAGTCAATATCGTATGATCCGTGCTGCGTTGGCAGGGGAGCTTCTTGGAAACAAAGAGACATGGGAGCCCATACGACGTGGACTACGGGTAAGAACATGGGATGATCTTATTGCTCAAGTTAACTACATGAGAAGTCCTTGTGAGAGACCATTTTGGATGGACATGCCATTTATGGGTTTGGTGTTTGCCACAGTGTATAATGTTGGTTTAGTGCAACTATCCTGGGATGCGCCGTGTTTATGCTTGCCAATAAGGCAGTCTACAGTGAGCCCTTGTCCTCCACAGAAGATTTTTGGGATAGCTCTTGTCGGATGCAGTAATCACTGGATACCGGTAAGAATCTGTGGTAATCTAAACAAACGTCATGAAACGTCGAAATCATTTATATTTATTGATTAATTTTCTTTGTATATCTAGGTTTGGCTCCGTGATGGGGCACCATTGCCACGTTGTTCCGGTTCGTGGAGAAGATTTGCAGATGACAACATCAAGTGGTGGGAATGGATATATGCTGGCCAAGTGGACTTGTTTCGACAATACCGCTTTACTGCTGGAAAGCGTATGGACTACATGACTTGATTTCTAATAGTTTAGTAGCCTTGATCTTTAGACTTCGATTGGAATTGATTTATAATATGTAATGACTTGTCTTGTCTGCTTTGAAATATGTAATGACTTGTCTTGTTTGCTTTAAATAGTGTTTTCAGTAGAGTTAGATGAGGTAGGTGAAACAGTGAAGTGAAATCAGTGAATCCATAAACTACAACACACTCAGCATAAATTAAAAAGACAACAAACTCATTAAGGAAAGACAATAGACTCATTCTTGAAATTTAAACTAAACACAGACTTAACAGAGATTCACTGATTTGATACCAAGATCCCTAATCGGAGTCACTGTCATAAAAACTAGGAACAAGGTCATTGGGAAACCTCTGTTGTATCCAGTGTTTGGCTACTTCAATACTCTTAGCCTGGTGAAAATATACCAGCTTCAACTGCTGGTCAGCTATTTCCTTCAACAGTTTTGCAATGACTCGGAGATGATGACTGCCGTATTCTGGCTCAAGATACACGATCATGTAGTTACACTGACATGTGGTATACCTTCGTCCATACGTATGGGGATTGTTCTTGTCATTACCAGTGAACACCTTGATTGTTCTTGAGCACCTTCTACTCGGGCACTGGATCTCACTGCCTTCTGCTGGAACTGGGGAGGATGAAGATGATGCCATGGTTGTTTGAATCTGTAATACAAAGTAAGAAAACATGTTAGAAACAATGAAGATATCTAACGAAATCAGAAAAAAATGAGACTTTTAATTGAAATACAGAGTAAGAACTTGAAACCTAATTATTTTACGGCGCAGTGAGAATGAGATAATAGGGTTCACTGAGGCAGTGAATTTATAGCCGAGGTTTTACTAGGGTAACTTAGATTTGGGCCGATGTAGACAAAAGGTCCACAACAACAAAGGCCCAATAACGTAATTCGGTCATCCAAAAGTGACTTACAGCTGTGTAGTAGCTGTAACACACTCGAGCACATGTCCAAACTGTCGCAGCAGGCGACCTGGCTGATAGAGCTCCTCGATGTCCAGACAACGGAGAATGCCCTCAAACAAAGACGGGGCGTACTGCGGAAGTCTGAAATCCACATTTGAAAAGGGAAACCAGTTAACCTGCAACAAAACATTACAAAACAGTTAGTATAGTTTACATTCACACAATATAACGAAAGCATACATTCTTAAAATCTGACCTCCTCATAACGAACACGGTCAAGCATGCCACGAATGGCAACCAAACGATCCGTGCTCTTCCCCTGTGGCACCTCTCTGCCCTCCCTCATAGCAGCTGCGGCGTGGTCCATAGAAAGTGGATCTGTCACAAAATGTCCACGAAAATGTGGAAAATATGCCCAGATCCACGACTGCAAAAAAAGGATAATTAGAACTCGACTTCCTAAACATAGCCAATCGTATAGTTGTTTGCGTACTAACCCGCAAAAGAATGCCAAAACTCCTCATCCCCATAGCCAATCGCCTCGACGCCTGTCCAAGGTTGCGATACAGATGAGCTAACACTCCAGCTCCCCAAGCATATCGGCCAGTGCTTTCGTGGTCGGCCAAAAGAACTAACCACCAGTGCTTGACTGCTGTAGTCGACTTGTCCACTAGAACTGTAGTGCCGAGAAGCAACAGTAAGTACATAGACGCAATGAGGCTCTCATCTCTCTGTCCATCCTCCATCCGCATCATATCCTTCAATCTCTGTTGAAGATAACCCAAAGGAATGCCTCCATCCCTATACCAAGTCTTCACCAGTGCCTCCTCTACGTGAAGCATCTCAGCAACAAAAGTGAAGATCTCCTCCTTGCTCAAAACTGAGCTACAACTCCTGCCATGTATAGGCAGCGACAGGATCTCAACCACATCGTGAAGTGTAGGACCAATCTCTCCAAATGGCAAATGAAATGTGTTGGTTTCTGGGTGCCATCTCTCGACGAAAGCAGAAACCAACACATGATCGATAGGACCGGACCCGATATAGCGTAGATCAGTCAATCCAGATCGCTCTGCAAGCTGAAACCACGAATCTGGACCAGGTCTCCTAAACGCCTCTAGTGGAGTGCAGTAGGCGGTGTGGAAGTGAACCTTGACGACCTTCCGTGTCTGGAAAAAAAGTAAAAAATAACACAGTTACTTCTACAGAATGCCAAAATATTTCACATATGAACATTATAGTTCAAATACATACCAAATCAAGAGGAGCCTCGCCTTCTGGAAGATCAGCAGGCTGTGGAAAATCAGCATGATCTGCAGCACGTCCACGTCCACGTCCACGTCCTCGTCCTCAGCGTGGAGCGCGTCCACCTCGTGCTGGAGGATCAGTAGCGTCTGCATCAGCAACATCATCATCTGCCTGAGCTCCTCGGCCTCCTCGCTGTCTCTGTATAAATGGAGGAAGAGGACGGGGGCCAGCTGGAATCACAGGTGCGGGAGGATCAACAACTGTAAGCTCATAAATAGCCTTGGCGATGTGCGTCTCATAACTCTTTAGCAACTCATTTGTAAAAGGACCTCCGGGCATCCAAGGTACAGCAGGAGGTGGTACAGGATCTGCATCGGGAGGTGGTACAGTCGGGGGAGGTGGTACATCTGGCGTAGGAGACGAAGGACCTAAATCTGTAGGAGCTGGCGATGAAGGCCCCATACCAGCATGATCCTCTGAAATAATAGGAGGGTCGTCTCTCCTAAGCTGATCTGTCGGTATCTCGGGATGAGCTACAATATAATCTGTACCTAAACCCTCACCGTCTCCCAGCATATCATCATCCAAATCAACAGTTGTATCATCGACGTCCATATCCTCCTCCTCACTCTCACTGTAACCCTCATCATCATCAGACGGATCAACATCTAGACCACAATCCCTAACTGCCCCAGTATCTGTAAGTGCACCAGTAACATCAGTGGGTGTCGAACTAGAAGCATTCATCTGGTCTCGAGCAGTAGCAAAACTGTGACGTATGGACGCTGTAATCTCCGTCCTCCTAACACGCTCTGCAGAAACAGGAACCCCCGGAACAAAACCACTAGAAGCCATCGTATCTCGCACCCCCTAATGTTGTTGTTATAGCGTAACGTTATTTTCATAGCGTTACAAAAATAACGTCAAATTCAAAAACGTCTTTTCCATGACGTCGTAATGTTACAAACAGTTGTTGTAACGTCAATCCTAATCAAAATCATCTCTAATTTCTAAACATTTTGTTCATAACGTTACGAAATTAACGTTATAATTCGCCTAATTTCAATACTTTATATACTAATAATTCATAACGTTACAAAATAAGAGAAGAACAATGTCATATTTCATAAAATAATTAATTCATTAATTTTACAATATAGAATGTCATATTTCATAACATTATGAAATTATTATATTTCATAACATTATGAAATTATTATATTTCATAACGTTATAAAATTTCATTAATTTCATAACCTTACGAATAAATTAATTAATTTCATGATGTTACCAAATAATATAATTTTATAACGTTACGCAATAAATTACTTAATTTCATAACGTTACGCAATAAATTACTTAATTTCATAACGTTACCATATAAATTAATTTCATAATGTTATAAAATAAATTAAATAAATTTATAACGTTACGAAATTAAATAACTAATTTCATAACGTTATAAATTTAATCAATTAATTAAATTAAATAAATTGATAACGTTACGAAATTTATTTAAATATTTCATAACGTTATCAAATATTATTAAATTCATAACGTTATGAAATTAAATAACTAATTTCATAACGTTATCAATTTAATAAATTAATCAAATTAAATAAATTGATAACGTTATGAAATTAAATAACTAATTTCATAACGTTATAAATTTAATAAATTAATTAAATTAAATAAATTGATAACGTTACGAAATTTATTTAAAAATTTCATAACGTTATCAAATATTATTAAATTCATAACGTTATGAAATTAAATAACTAATTTCACAACGTTATAAATTTAATAAATTAATTAAATTAAATAAATTGATAACGTTACGAAATTTATTTAAAAATTTCATAACGTTATCAAATATTATTAAATTCATAACGTTATGAAATTACTTATTAAATAATTTCATAACGTTACGAAATAAAATAATTAAACTATTTAAAAACATTACAAAAGTTATACAATATTTAATAAAAATACATACTTGATGTAGATCTACGGGAGTCGAAAAAGCATCCGGTTGCGCCTCAGTTTGAGAATTCAACCTTCTATTTGCTCGAGTAGCGTACCCGGGACCGACGTTTTGGACGGGTCGCTTTCGGTTTCTTGGCCTCGGAGCGGGTTGGGCTGCTGGTATCGGGTCGGGCTTCGGGAATCGGGTCGGGTCGGGCTTTAGGGATCGGGTCGGGTCGGGCTGTGGGTATGGGATCTCGTCGGGCTCGGGATTTTGGCCGGTTCCGGGCACCACCACTGTAAATCAGTGGCACCTCGGCTTCCTCCTCGTCTTCATCCTCCACAGCCAGCCACGGAGTCGCCGTCGTCGCCGCAGGAAGAGCTGTCGTCGGCGGGAAGCTTGGACCCTCGTCTCCGGCCGGATTTTTGGGCCCAGAAGATGAGGCTTGCTCGGGGGAGCTCGAATCCATCATCAATTTGTGGATTTGGTGGCTTAATCGACGGGAAAATGGACGGAGGAAGAACTGTGGCAGCGGAGGAAAAAACGCAGAAAGAGGGAAGGAGGAAGAAAGGTCGGGGATATAACCTAAATTGGTGCGGTAACACTTACCGCACCAATTTATTATTTTTTAATTACTTAAAACTGGTGCGGTAACACTTACCGCACCATATTATATATTTTTTTAATATATTAAACCTGTGCGGTAAGTGTTACCGCACAGGATATTAGTATTTTAATACTTTTAAAAAAAAAATTATTAATTAAAAAAAATAAAATTCATGTGCGGTAAGAGTTACCGCACAGGTGTTTAAGTTAATCAAAATCTGTTTTTTTTGGGGTTAATCTCGTATTAACTTTGTGCGTTAAATGTTAACGCACAGATCTGTGCGGTAAGAATTACCGCACCAGCGTCGTATAGGTTTCAGAAAAATTTCCAACAATGCCCCGGAGTCCTTTGGTGCGGTAATCCTTAACGCACAGAAGTGTACTGCAACTGTTACCGCACAGAATAGTGTGCATTTAGCAAAAAAAACGTGTGCATATAGACGCAGCCTTTTTTTATTGATTTATTAGTACTAATGGACCATAGTAATTGCATATTAAAGGATAAGTTTGACTAATGAGGCTGCATGTTGTTGTTTTTTTTGATCCGTTCAAACACCATTTGTGCATACGCTTTTTTTTTCTACCTTGAATGTTTCTTTTTTAAGTAACTTTTGACTTTTGAATCCTTAATTATTTTGTATGTTAACTTGTTAGTAATTGCATATTGAAACTATAGCAATTTCAATTTCAATTTCAAATACGGATATTGAATGTTGTATATATATATTTCATATGTTATTTCTCTATTTATTTATAGATAACTAATTTGACTAGACTTGAATTTACGACCCTTGATGTTACCGGAAGTAACTATCTTACATGGGTCTTAGCGCATCCCCGCAGGATTGTGCCAAAGCAATGATTTTGCTTCGCCATCGTCTTCATGATGACCTACAGCTCAATATTTGACACTCAAAAATCATTTTGAACTCTGAAAGAGTTTGAAGGAAGGTTTTGAGCATTACAAAACTATTTTCTTACCTCGTGCAAGGTTTGAATGGATGCACTTGAGGTTCTAAGATTTCAAAAGGTCTCTGAATATAACTATGAATCATTTCGCATCGTTTCCACATTAAGGCTATGTGGAGAGAGTATAGAAGATGGTGATTTGCTTGAGAAAACATTCTCTACTTTTCATGCTAATAACCTTGTGCTCCAGCAGCAGTACAAGACACATGGGTTCATAAACCTATTCGGAGTTATCGTCTTGCTTGATTTAAGAAGAAGAAAACAACCAATTTCTTCTCAATAATCATCAAACCCGACCTACTGGTTCCACACCACTATCTGACTCATATAGATTTGCCCCTAATGCAAATGCTACCTCCTCCCGTAGAGGACGTGGTAGAGCCCGAGGGCGTGGTAATCGTCGTGGTGGCGATCATGGTGAAGGTCGTGGTAGAGGCTGTGGTGGCTACCGTGGAAGCGGCCGTGGTGGAAGCCGTGATGGAGGTCGTGGTGGTAGATGATAAAAGCTTTCCTTTTGTCACTCGAAGTTGACAATTGAGATTTCACGAGATGTCTATTCTTGATGAATATTGAAAAATGTCTAATATGTGTTATGATTGTTGCATTTTAATTCGCACACCGTTTCCAGAAGAAACAACTTTGATATGAGTTTCTAATGCCAAATTTATGGCTAGTAAAATTTTTGGGAGAAACATGCAACACTAAATTTGGGTAGAATTGTGTTCTGCATGAACTTTTTATCATCAACTATACGAGATCCTGCAGACTCGATATTGGCAATAAGAGATCATTATAAGCTCCGGAAGAGTTACATGATCTCCTAACAGATCATGTATTCTAGTAGTAGTACAATAACAATGGGGTTATATCATATTCAGAACAATTTATTAATGACCGCCAGGAATGATCTAGTATATATACGACAACCTCTCGCATGCCAGAAGCATGTCTCCTCCGGAAGAGGGTGTGAAAGAGGTTACGGTTAAGCGCGCAACCGTAAGTCATGATAGTGATTACTAAATTGAACCTATATATGTATGGTTCCATTTGAATGTCTTGAAGACACAATTTAGTTCTGAATGCACCCATCTCGAGGCATCATTTTTTCAAGAAATCTAATATAAGGCTTATTCGATTTTGAGTTGATGATCTTCCAAATTATTAATGGATCACCTAGGTGCGGATTTTCAATGGTAGACAATTATGTTTGTCGATGATGTCATTCAGTTTAATTATTTTAATTGGAAACCGGAAGTTTTCCATTACCATGCAAATTGAAATTTTGGTGTGGATATTATGTTCTAAGGGAACGATCTCATAAAAGACTCCGGAAGAGTATCTATCTTGTTACCTGAAGATACAAGAATTTATGAAGATATATATTTATAAAGATATATTTTGACAAAATGGTTGTCATATGATGATATTGACTGAGTATTCATCTCATAGACTAGCCTGAAGAAAGTCTAAAGAAAAGATGCCTACAATACGTATTATAAACTAACCTGAAGTTAAGTTTGAATATTATGTGGCATGATAAACTTGATTACTTACATTAATAAGTAAAGGACCTTAAGCTCCTGAAACCTGAAGTTTCATCTCCTAAAGGATAAGGGTGACCACGAATGTAATGTTTCCTATGATCCTTGACTAAGTTCAAGAGATAAATGAGGATTGAGTATACTAGCATGTAGACCGATGAGAATAATCATATATTGTATGATGTTGATAGATGCCTCAACACATTGGCTACACAAATTAAGGGGGTGAATGTGATTATTTAATTAGTGTATTAGTTGAGCATCTTGTAGCTCCTATACATTTAGAAAACGACCTAGTAGTGTCGCTTATTATACAGTCAAAATGGAAAAAAATGGCTAGGTAATGTCATTAGGTATATGCTTGCATTGACGAATGCTAATATATGACGTACACAACCTGGTAGAGTTGTTGATCATATCAAATCATAAAGTTTGGATGTCGAGAAATAAATTCGTCTGTTTACAATTCTCCTATTTAAAGCTTGTCTCCAGAAGAGAGCAAAATATTATTCAAATATGCGGTATACACCCTCTTACCTCCCTCGATATATTAAAGTAATGCCACATGAAAAGTTGGAAATATACGAGAGGCTTTGTTCCTTATCGTTTATTAATACCTAGAGCTTGTGAATGGGTGATTAATGTAATGCTCGGTATTAAGATTACAAATTTGACAAGGTGAAAATTCCAACTTCAAGGGGAGAAGGAAACAAGACTACTATCTAAGAACTTGTATGGTATACAATCTTAATATGTCAAGAATTCAAGAATTCAAGTTAAATGAACTAGAAGTTCATGTTAAACGAACCAGAAGTTCAAGTGAACGAACCAGAAGTTCAAGTGAAAGAACCTGAAGTTCAAGTGATGAAATGAACTAGAAGTTCAAGGGAATGAACAAGATGTTCAATGTATGTATAACTTACATGTTATCAAATCTATTATTGCTATAGTGTGACAAGTCACATATTGTGCTGAGAGCCAATTATGAATAATATCAATAAGAACGTTATTTGTAGACTCCTTGTTAATACGAGGAAAAGTAAGGAAGTCAATTTTTCGTAAATGACAGGGTGTGTTTTGGGTAAACACCAGATTATATGAAATTAGACACACATGCATTGTTTTTATGAGTGCAATGATATTGTGATCTGAAGATAGGGCGATCTCTTAAGGGTTTAAGAGTATAGACTAGATATAAAACTCTATTCACCTGTAGTGAATTTTGTTAATATATCTTTAGCTAAAGACTACATATTAACTTGTAGTGAAAGTTATTACTCATAAAGCTGTGAATATTGTGATTGTCACAAATTTATGAAAAGAGAAACAAGTCAAGTGGTAAAAAACTGGTGCTCCAGCAGAGACCATTAGAAAACTAATAAATCGACTTGTTAGTTCATTAAAAGGATTTGACAATCTGAAAGATTAAGGTAAAATTTCTTTTGATGTGAGATAATGTTATGAATGGTCCAGAAGTACCATATCTTATGCAGGAACAAAATCTTATGTTTTGAACATATGAAGAGTAAATGTTCTTTTGAGGGGGAGTTTGTTGCTCTCACTGCACTCTTTTTCCCTTACCTTCGTTTTTTCATCCCATTGGGTTTTTCCGAGCAAGGTTTTTAATGAGGCAGTTTGTGTAACCTTTGATTCATACCTCCAGAAGAGATCCATTATACAATCAACTTGATAATGTGTAATATATCAACTCGACCGATAGTTCGAGAATTGTTTGGTTTTATGTTGATGCGGGTTATTTGTCTGACCCACATAAGGCCGTTTCACAAACGGGTTACTTATTAATGTATGGAGGAGCAACAATTTCATGGCGATCAACAAAACAGACCTTGGTAGCTAGCTACATCGTCAAATCATGCAGAGTTGATTGCTCTATACGAAGTCAGAAGAGAATGTGTGTGGTTGAGATCATTTATCCACCACGTTGAGACATCTTGTGAGCTCGAATCAAGCAAACAAATTCCAGATGTGATATATGAAGACAATGCAACTTGTATCGCTCAAATCAAAGAAGGCTACATCAAAAGAGATAGGACGAAATACATAGCTCCAAAGTTTTTCTCCACTACAAGCTTCAAGTCGAAGGAAAGGTTGATCTTCGTCAAATTCAATCTAGCAAAAACTTAGCAGATTTGTTTACAAAGGCATTACCGACAAAAGTTTTCAAGGAACTCGTTTGTGGCATCAAGATGTGTCGTTTAAAGGATGTATGATAATTCAGGGGGAGTACGACTGCACTCTTTTTCCCTTAGTCTTGGTTTTTTATCCTAATGGGTTTTTCCAAGATAAGGTTTTTAACGAGACAGTCAGTTATGTACATCCAAGGGGGAGTGTTATATTACCTTATGTTATGGATGTACATGTAACTACATGACTTATGGTCTTCTCATGTATTGGCCTATAAATAGGCTTGAGGTTACTTAGAAATGTGAAGAACAAGACATACTCTTTCTCTCTTTCTCTCTTACTCTCCTACTCTCTTACTCTCTTACTCTCTGCTCTCTCCTTCTACTCCAAACACATTAGATTTGCAACAACAAGCTATTTTATTGAGAATAAATATAATGTTGAAGGTTAATATGTTTTCTTACGATAAAATTAGGAATATTTAATATTTTCGATAATAAAAATTAATTAAGTCAAACTACGTACATAACCTTCATGAAATAAAATATATTTTTATAAATAGTCTTTACAAGAAAAAAGTTAATATTAATTTTTTGATGAACTCAATTAAAAGGATGTACAATTTTCATACGAATAATATGAAATTTCTCGTGCATGACACGGATCACTACACTTGGTGTGAAATTTACATGAGGCAAAGCGCACAGTAAACTAAACCTAGTAGAATCATGAAAAAATAGTGTCCTCCTTCATTATCTCACCCAAGTTAGTGCCAATGTATCAAAAAAGCAAAAGACATAAAAAGGCTTGAGAACAAATAATAACAAGAAAAAACAAATTTGAAAATCCTCGAGCACTTCTCAACAGAACAGACTCTGCCTTGTTCTTCCTTCCTTCCATCTCCTTCTTTCTCTCTTTCTTGTTCCTTCCGCCACCCATCAATGGAATCCCCAAACTTGCCTTTTACTCAGCGATGACACTCTCTCCTCGCCGCCGCGTCTCCACCTCCGATCCCGCACCCGCCGGAGGCACAGGCATGAGGATCATCGTCCCTCTCCAAGGCATAGTCCAAGGCAGAGGCGGCCTCTTCCTCGGCTCCGCCATCCCTTGCGCTCTCTTCTACTTTCTCCAACTCTACCTTAAGCGCAACCGCAACAATCCTCCGCCGTCGCCGCCTTCGCCGTCCAACGACGGCCTTCAGAGGTCCCTCTCACGCTCGCACCTCACTTCTAGGGTTTCCGGTTCTTCCGCACCCGCGAATCTCTCGTCTAGGGCTAAGCCCGCTGCTAAACCGGCTGATAGTCCGTATTACGTTGGATTGGACCGGGTTCAGGAGGATCCGTATGAACCGGATGCGAATCCTGAAGGTGTTGTCCAGCTTGGGCTCGCCGAGAATAGAGTGAGTGTTTAATTAGGCTTTGAATTCGTAATTGAGATTCTGAGGTTTGATTTCTGTGTTTTGTGGTGATGTTTAGTTGTCGTTGGATTTGGTTCGAGATTGGATGGCTGAGAATGTGAATAGTTTGATGTTGGGAGGAGATGAGCTGAGTATTAGTGGGATTGCTACGTATCAGCCGGTTGATGGAATGGTGGAGCTGAAAGTGGTATGAATTAAGCTGTTGTAAATTTCAGTGTAGTAATGATTGCTTTGGTGATTTGCTTTTACTGTTTTTGGAGTGAAGTGTTTGAAGTTATTAATGCAAACAGTGTGGTTTTGAATGATTCAAGATGAACTCTAGCGAATTGCAAAATTTGTTTGGATGAGTTGTTTTGTTTTGATTTTCTTTGGAATAGTAAGCACTTACAGTAGGCAGAGATTGATCGAGCTTGTTTGCTTTTCCCCAAGAACAATGTTGTACCTAAGCTCAGTTTTAACTTACTATAGTTGGAAATTTTTACTCAAGTGCCAAAAATCTTGATGGTATTGACAAACAGTGACATGAAACCAGGGATTTTCAAATGTTTTTGCAACTGTAGGAGATGAAGTTCATTGATCACTTTCAGAACTCTAGAGGCACTATATGTAGTGGGGTGGGCCGGTAACAATCCGTTAGTTCCCTGCAGGCTAAATATACCGATGTAGTCTATTATCACATTATCACTCAAGTTAGATTTGTTTAGCAGACTCATTTGTTGTCTGAATTATGGTACTTATAAATCTAAAGTAAACGTACATTGGATTAAAAAAGTCTTAAATTATGGTTGTTGAGCTGATTGTGTCTAAGATCTAACCTGCAGGCTGTAGCAGGATTCATGTCTCAAGTGATGGGAAAGACTGCTTCCTTTAAGCCATCACAGATAGTGTTAACAGCTGGTGCAACTCCTGCCATTGAAATACTCAGCTTTTGTTTGGCAGATCCGGGGACTGCATTTCTCATCCCTTCACCATATTACCCTGGGTAATTCTACTGATCTCCCCACTTCTAGTTTATTAGAATAATCACCAAAAAGTACCCATTCAGGATAATACTGACCGCCAACAACTTCAGTTTTGACAGGGATGTGAAATGGCGAACAGGCGTTGAGATCATACCCGTCCCTTGCAGAAGTGCAGATAACTTCAGTTTAAGCACTAACGCTCTTGATCGAGCCTTCAATCAGGCTAAGAAGCGTGGGCTCAAGGTCCGCGGGATCATTATCTCAAACCCGTCCAATCCCGTTGGTAATATGCTCACGAAGAACGCTTTATATAGCCTCTTAGACTTTGCAAGACAGAAGAACATCCATATCATCTCAGATGAGATATTTGCTGGATCTGCATATGGCACTGAATCCTCTGATGAGTTTGTAAGTATGGCTGAGATTATTGGATCTGAATCAGAATCCGGGCTAGATGATTTCGAGAGAAGCAGAGTTCATATTGTTTATGGTCTATCAAAGGACCTTTCTCTTCCGGGTTTCAGAGTTGGAGTGATTTACACTTACAACGAGAATCTCCTTGCTGCTGCAAAAAAACTGGCCAGATTCTCATCGGTTTCAGCCCCTACGCAGAAAATACTGATTTCAATGCTCTCAGATGCAAGATTTATTCAGACGTTCGTTAAGACGAATCAGGAGAGACTAAAAAGTATGTACACAAAATTTGCTGCAGGTCTAAAGGAACTGGGCATAGAATGTGTGAGAAGCAATGGAGGTTTTTACTGCTGGGCTGATATGAGTGGCTTCATTAAGCCGTACAGTGAGAAAGGCGAGCTTGAGCTTTGGGAAAAGCTGTTGAATTTAGCCAAGGTTAATGCAACTCCTGGGTCGTCTTGTCATTGTATCGAACCAGGATGGTTCAGATTGTGTTTCACGACATTGTCTGAAGACGATATTCCTGTAGTTATGGGTCGAATCCGTAGGGTTACTGAATCATGTAAAGCTTCATAGTCAAGTTTGTCTATATTGTAGTTACATAAGTAGGTAAAACATATATCACACCATTTGTTTTGCTTGGTAGTCAAATTTAATGAATTCATTCAAAGAATTTGTTTCATCAAGTAATTGCTTTCTGTTTTTTTTTTCAGGCCCTATTTGATGCCGCAATATCATGGTCTATTTCAAAATTATTTATAGAAGTGGGCAACCTCTGACAAATGTGAATTAGAGGTTTTCCTTGAAAGTACTGAATAGAAGTTTGGGGTTTCAGAAATCTAGGATTTTCATCTATATTAGGGTTTCAGTTTGGGGCTAATTACTTCTGCATATGCATTTGCTTTATTGAGTTTTGTGTAGCATTTCCTACTCATTCTTTGTCTAGATTTGTGTTTGAATGCAATGATCAGTGTGCTGAATTTTAACTGCCAGTGTTGCAAATTCATCTGATATCAGAAGCTACTCTTCTGTTCAAATGCTTTAAATTTTAGTTGAAACTCGGATGATTATATAACTTTATGGTCAACTGAAGCAGATTTTGATGTGTTCTCGCTTGAAGCCTATTCGCTCAAAATTTTTGCTTGGGTTAAATAATTCTATACTGTGTGTTTCAAGAGTTTTTTTTTTACTGAACATTAGTACTGAGCAGTTTTAAAGTTTGCAATATTATTGATGCTGTGGCTGTTCTGCAAATTCTTGTTTACTCTTGCACTATGACGTGAAACATTAGGGCTACAAATGTATACAATATGCATTTCAAGGCTAGCTAATTAGTTAAAATGCACAATTAGGTATCCATCCCTCGTCTTTTATCAGTAATTTGAGCTAGTTAGTAAAACAGTCACAAATATTTTAACTACTATCAGTTTTGTCTGGTATCTTCCATTACTATATGCATCTTAGTCAAATTTTTCTCCTTCACGAGTTAAAGAACCATTACAATTGAAACATACTTCGACTAACAAACAGATATTTTATTAGTTAATGAAAGCAAAGCCGGAAATCAGAGGCTATGGTATACTTGAGAAAGGCTGCTGCATATTCTTTCTTCTTCCATGATCACCACTCAAAGAAGAAACAGATATAATATTATTGAATGGATTACTCATCAGGAGCGTTGCATTTAGGAAGAGTTGTTTACAACATATAGTTCTTGCATCATGTTTTAGGACTAGTATTACACAAGTAAATTAAACAGGCAATCCATAGTGTAACCTGCATCTGTTAATTTCAAATTCAAAGCACAAGCATTCGTTAATTACTTAAAATAATAATCATGTAGTAATACGTTGCTACTATCGTTTTACTGTAATATAAAAAGATTATACCGTGACAGGCTCATCAATGCAAAGTGGAGTGTCATCTCTAGCAGGAAGTGGAATTGACATGAAACCCTCTTCACTTATCTGAGACATCACATCCTCTCCATATTCATCTATGTACCCAAGTTCAGTGGAGTTTGACACTAAAGAAGGAGATTTGGTCATCATGTCTAGCTTCATTGCAACTTCTTTCATGGCCGGCCTTCTTCCACTTCTCATTCTTACACAGCGTTTTGCCAGTTCAACAACAGCTCTCAACTGCTCTTCACTGGCCTGTTCCACAACTCTCTGATCCAGCATATCCAAAGACTCTGAGTTTTCAAATTGTAGCACCAAGCTCTTGACGTCGCCTGTTTCGTCATTGTACACCGCTTTCTTGCTTGTCAAAAGCTCTAACAGTACAACACCAAAGCTATAAACGTCACTCTTTTCCGTAAACCGTCTTGTTTGGTAATATTCTGGGTCAAGATACCCCCATGTACCCTGAACAAGAGTGGTCAAGTGGGTCTGGTCAATCTCAATGTTTCTTGAACACCCAAAATCAGCAACTTTTGCTCGGTGTCGCTCGTCTAGCAATATGTTAGATGACTTAATATCTCTGTGATAGATGGGAGTGGATGATAATGAATGCAGATATGCAACAGCCGAGGCTGAATCTACAGCGATTTTCAGACGCATCTCCCAACTCATGAAAGAGCCTTCTTCATCTGATTGATGAATTTTCTCAGAAAGTGTGCCGTTTGAAACATACTCGTATATAAGAAGAGGTACTTTGGTTTCCAGACAGCATCCCAGTAGCTTGACAACATTTCTATGGTTGGTCTGAGACAATATAACCACCTCATTTATGAACTGCTTCAAGAGACTGGTATCCAACTGTTTCGACTTCTTGATTGCAACAATATCTCCATCAACTAGCGTACCTTTGTATACAGTCCCAAAGCCTCCTTTGCCAAGGATTTGAGTTTCGTCAAAGTGATTTGTAGCTCTGTTCAATTCTTCCATGGTGAATATCTTGGTCCTCCCAACTACACCTTCTCCAGATGGCAGCTGTTGTTTTAACAATAAACCACCATTATGCTCAAAGTATGTACATCTTCTCTTCATCTCCATTTTCTTTGTGATATAACGGTAAAGGTAATAGAGGATGATACACCCCAATCCTATGCCAAAACGTATTTCTGCCATAAACAAGGAAGATTTATCCAGTATCTAGATATCTGAAACATGTAACATAGATAAGGATTAAGCAGAGGTCCTTACCATAAGCCTTGGCGACTATCTTTAAAACATTCTTTAGGTTATACCAAAACCCGTGTTGGTAATCATCATAGCCATAGCCATAGCCGTGTGGGTGATCTATGCACACTGTATCATCTAATTTAAAACAGAGAATAGACTTGTCAAAATAAGCTCGACAAAAGAAAAACCATAGAAAAAGGGTGAGAGTGTTTCATACAGAGTTTCCATGATAATTCCCATGATAATTCGACTGGTGCTGCATAGATCGGTTGTGGATTAGTTAAGAGGGTGGTTTTGACATATTCGTCAGCATAGTTGTAGCTGACAAGAGTCGCGGAAAGACAAGTTCCTGATGGGCTAAAAAAATTGATGTGATAATACAGAAAGTCAGCATAGATGTAGCTGGCAAGAGTCGCAAAATATGCTGTGCAACAATTAGCTTCAAAGCAAGGGTCAGGGGAGTAAGCGTAGATTGCAGTCTTGTTGCCGAGGTGACAAATAGTGTCACAGCTAATTCCCATGAAGTCGCCTTGGTTATACAGCATATCCAAACCCGTGTGAGTAAGTTGTTCGATGTGAACTTATACGGGCTTTCTTCCAAGTTAATGCTGCTGTGTTGTGAAGCAGCAGCAGCAGTACAAGAATTGAAAGGAGGTATCCCAACTGTAAGAACGGTTTATGAGAAGGGTTTATGAGAAGAATTGTGTTTCGGATGAGGCTTGCATTCAATCTCAAACCAAGTGTTATAGGAGCAGTTGGCGCCTATTCCAAACGGGTAAGAAATACTCACATTTCCACACATTTCCTGACACCCAGGCTTTACACATGCCTCTCCAGTCTCCACTTTCACAATCAACATTACTAGTAGTAGTAACCATTTTGAGATTTGCATAAGAAATGGTGGTTTCATATTCCCTCCTCCTCACTGTCATAATTCATTTCTCTGTTTATATAGAATAGAATGGACCAAGCTATGTATCAGATTGACTCATGACCCCCAGTGTTATTATTATTACAGTATGTGTTTTCTAGGAACCTACCTTAGCGGGTCTTGTACTCTTGTTGACTTAGATTTTTCTTTCATGGTGATGAAGCCAAACAAGTCAAACAACTAGACAAAAAGATCATTAAATTTCTTATAAAAACAGTCTTTCTATTCTACTATTCAAGGACTCGGATCAGGTGTGAATGGCTTAACGTACTAATGTACGAATATAGTCATTCGCATGCACATTCCTCAGTAATCACATACATACGCAGGTGTGTGCATGTACTTTTCACATATTATCAATGACATGCACAATCTGTCAAATGTGAATGGCTTAACGTACTAATGTACGAATATAGTCATTCGCATGCACATTTCTCAGTAATCACATACATACGCAGGTGTGTGCATGTACTTTTCACATATTATCAATGACATGCACAATCTGTCAAATGTGCATGTCAATGACTTAAATGTGCATGTCAATTTTTTCATTCGCACGTTAATAATGCATTCGCACATGAATCTTGTCCTTCATATATATGTATAATAATATTTTCATACTTACATTTAAGTAGTTCAAAATTTACTCAAGATTAAATAGTTTTTTCTTCTATTACTAAGATCACACGCTTAACCAATTTTTGGTTGATTTAGTGGTTTGACATATGTAATACATGTCAATTAGTAAGATCTTACGTATGTACATATGTAATACATGTCAATGTCATTCAAGTAAACTATATTATCCCCTCAAAAAGGTAAACTATATTATTTTCTTTGAATGCATAAATTTTTACCTAAATGTACATACCTCTTACGTTATGTTCTACATATATGGAGTATAATATTAGAGCTCAATTCAAGAAGATATTTCATTCATCAAAATGTGATTAAATATTCGTTAAAAATGTAATTAATTTCACTAAAAGTTTGATGCGCATCATTTGAAATAGTGGCAATGAACATTGGAATTTTATGTCGGAATGTTCTAAAGTTTTTCAATAAATGTTATTCAAAATACGTGTATTCAATTTTTTCATGTTTTAAGTGTTTTAATTGATATTTTTCAAATTACTAGTAAATATCTATCATTTATATATTAAGAATATAAAGTGTATCCAATTATTTATAAATAACACTTTGCCATGATATTGTACTTACTCTGTTGTTGTTCTTTATTCTCGTTGGAACTCACTCGTAACTTTATCACAAACCGTACTAAATTCTACTCCCTTAAGGCACAAGATTTAAGGGAAATGGGAAGAGATGAAAATGCAGCAGCTGTGAGTCAGAAATGCAGCAGTCACACTCAGTTGGGATTTAAGCTGATAATTAAATATATTAAAATAATCAGAGTTAACATAACACAATCTCACTAAACCCATATTAACCAATAGGAGATCATTATTCAACATACACGGATTGAGCTTTTTCACTGTTTAAACAACAGATCAATGTTTATATAAACACACAGACAGAACAATATGTTCTTAACACAAGAAGAAAAAACAGAGGAAATAAAGAGAGCTAAACAGAGGAAATAAATTTTGCATCATTGCCTGTTGTGAATGGCTTCAACATTTAATGGAGAAGATGCCCAACCTCTAGAAGATGGAGAGAACCAAGATGCTGACGAGGGTCTTAATGAGGCAACTTGGGACACATGGGAGCGTGCTCTTCTTTTTGATCTGAACCATGCACCAGCTAATGAAGAGGAGCATGAACAATTTGAAGCAGAGCATCAACACCAGGTTCCTCACCAACCAGAAGCAGAGCATCAGACAAGGGCAACTGGACATCATCAACCAACACAGACGAGGCTCAGCAGTGAACAAAAGGTGCAGGTCATACACTTTCTTCTCAACAGAACAACAGAGGGACATCTTCCAAAAGGTGCAATCTCTGCAGCTGCAAACAAGTTCAATGTGTCAAGATTCACCATAGGAAGAATATGGAAAGTAGATGAACAACAACTAAGTTCATTCCAAAATGTCAATGTGAGCACAAAGTATCACAACTGTGGTAGAAAGAGAATTCAAGTTGCGCCAAAATCAATCACATCAATAGGCATGGGGTACAAATCATGTATAAGAGATTTAGCAACCCAACTCAATATATCCAAAACCACATTTCACAGAATGGTCAAAAGAGGAGTACTGAAGCCACATACAAATCCACTTCACCCTGGATTGAAAGAGGAACACAAGATATCAAGATTGGATTGGTGTTTAAAGCTACTGCAAGGGGACAAGGACTAAGAAAGAGTATTATCCTATGTTTGACTTTGTTCATTTGGATGAAAAATGGTTCTTCCTAACCAAGAAGTCACAAAAAGTCTATCTAGAACACAATGAAAGGGGAAAATATAGAGCAGCTAGCTCAAGCAAGTTCATACCCAAGGTCATGTTCATAGCAGTGGTTGCTAGACCTAGATTTAATTCAGAGGGACAATGTACTTTTGATGGAAAGATAGGGATTTTTCCTTTCACATATCAAGAACCAGCAAAGGGGAAGTAAAAAAACAGAGGCAAGGGAACAATCATCACCAAGCTAGTTGAATCAGTCAACAAACAAGTGACAAGGGACATGCTTATAAATCAGATTATTCCAGCTATCAAAGCAAAGTGGCCAAAAGATGGGACAAGGAGAATAATATTCATTCAACAAGACAATGCAAAGCCTCACATTACACAAGAAGATGCAGAGTGGCAACAGGTTCCAACAAGATGGGTTTACTTTCATATTAATAGGACAACCACCAAACAGTCCAGATTTAAATATATTAGATCTAGGATTCTTTAGAAGCATCCAGTCACTTATGCATAAGAAAATGCATAAAGATGTTGATCATATGCTAAAAGTTGTGAATGAAGCTTTTTATGAGCTAGACCCCAAAACTCTAGCTAGTGTTTGGATGACATTACAATATGCGATGAATGAAATTCTTAAAGCCAGAGGAAGAAATGATTATGACATGCCACATCATAACAAGAAAAGATTAACATCTCAGGGGAATCTACCAAGAGAAGTAAAAGCACCAATGTGGGCTGTCATGGAGGCATGGGACATTGTTCATAATCCTCCACAAGTATCACATTCACAGCAAGGGACTCAGGCAACAAATGCAGATGAAGAACCAACTCAAGGGACTCAGGCAACAAATGCAGATGAAGACAGTCAAGATGCAATCATTTGAAGACAGTCAATGGGACATTATATGAAATGTTTTCATATAATGTGTCCTTGACTGTATTAGCAACTATTGTAATCAAGCATGTAAAGGACAAGTTTTTGTGCAGTTGGGACATTTTGTGGAGCTTTAATGTAAAGGTCGAAGGCATTTTGAAAAAAAATTCATCTCAGGTGTCCCATAACCATCATAGACACAATTCAATCTCCAAATACCTTACCATACTTGGCCTCATTCATTCACACCTATCATTGGTTTCCTAGAGCATGCTAAGGCAAAGCTTAACATACAAAGGCATGCCAGAGTGATAGTTGTGACTGGTTTCCTAGAGTATGGTAAAACAATGAGAATCCACAAGAATTGCATCTCAGTATTAAATAACTCATCATTGATAAAAAAAAAAAAAAATCATCTCAGGTGTCCCTATAGCCATCATAGACACAATTCAATCTCCAAATACTTACCACACATGGCCTCATTCAATCACACCTATCACTGGTTTCCTAGAGCATGCTAAGGCAAAGCTTAGCATACAATGGCATGCCAGAGTGATAGATATTACTGGTTTCCTATAGTATGGTAAAGAATTTGAGAATTTCACAAAGAATTGCATCTCAGTTTATAAGAACTCATCATTGATAAAAAAAAAAAAAACAGAGGGACCTCAGCAGTGGGACAGAAATGCAACAACAACATTAATCACACAATGGGACAGAATTGCAACCACAACAATAATCGCACAATGGGACACAATTGCTAATAGAAATTCAATCACACAGAATTGCAACCACAACAGTAGTCACAGTTCATCCACAACAGAATTGCAACCACAACAATAGTCACAGTTCATCCTCAACAGATTAACAGAATCACAGTAGTCCTCAACTCAGCCAACAGAACCACAATTGCTAATAGAAATCATACTAATATTACATAAATCCACCAAAATATTAACATAGTCCAGGAATCCAAAAAAAATTACTACATTACATAATCCATCAACATAAAACAGAGTCCATAAAATAGAGTCTATAATCCATAAGCAAAATGTGGAGCATAGTTGGGACAATAGAGCGACTTAGCTAGATAGTGTCAGAGCGGGATGGGGAGGCAGAGAAAGAGGGCGAGTCGGGAATCACAATGATCTCTGGGGTCGGCATTACAACATCAAAGGAAACCTATGGCGTCGGAGTGTCTGGGATGACGATGACCTCCCGGGGACGAGATAAAGCCTCGTTTTCAGAGAGCTCGGGCGACCACGTCATCTCCATTGACTCCTTCTTCTGCTCCGGGGACCATATCATGTTGATGTCGATCTCCTCGAACGGGACATGGCTCCAGGTATGATCTCCAACACAGTCCGGACCTCAATTGCACGGCGGGGACAGAGAGCAACCCGATCGACTCTCTGTGGGATCGTCATCGGCCGAATCCCTGAAGAAATCATTCAAAGCATCTTCTTCAACGTGGTTGGGGAGGTTTTCAGAGATGGAAAGCGATTGAGGATCAACAGAGAGAGGCGAGCTCAGGTTTGAGACAGAACGGGACACTCGTCTAGTGGACAAAGGAGGTGTTCCGCTCTTTGTGAAGCTTTGATCATGGGCCAGTCTAAGGGTACAGTTGGCCCACAAGAGGATATACCTCTCCCAACATGAATTTCTTCATACATATCTCTAGTAACAATCAAACTCGAAACCTCTATATAGAGCACTCAACCTAATGTTGGTAAATCTATAAGTTAATTTAGGTAAATCTATAAGTTAACTAAATACAATATATTCCACACTCTTAATTTCACGTTTTATTAGGGCATCTCCAATGGAGAGGTAAAAATATCATGTCATTTAGGATTATAGCAAGTTAAAATAGTACTTTTCAGCAAATGCTATTTTTATAAGGAAGACAACACCAACAACAAATGCTAAAATTTGCTTTCTCTTAGCCTAATTCTCAAACTTGTCATTCAATATTAATTTTATTTATTAAATAAATTTGATACATTTTTGACACATCATCAAGAATGCTATATGAAATGTTATTTGGGATGCTATATTTAGCTTTTGACTTGGGTAAATAGAGAATCTCTAAGATAATATTTTTAATTTTTAACTTGGTATTGGGGAGTGATTTTGCTATAAATTTATTATAGTTGTTTTTAGCAGATGCTTTGGCTAAAGTAATTGCTTGCACGTCAAATCATCAATCAACAATTCAAAAAATAAGGATAAGGTCAAACTAATCCTTTTTCTATGGATGTACCAGGATCAACCTCCTTTAGACATGAACTAATATTATATGTTATGATTGAATCTCTAAACATGTAACCTAGATGGTAGATTTTATAAAACTTTTTCCCTCTATAAACTTGTGTATGATGTTCTTCGTACATGATAACATAAACGGAGTATACATTTATATTTGGTGGCGTTGAAAATCTCTCTTAATGTCATAGCGAATTAATCTATCTTGAGTTCTATATATATTTTCTGAATTTGGAACGTTCAAAATCTTATGTGATGTATGAATTGAGAATGTGATTTGGGACAAATACATGTAATGGCGTGTTTTAGTGTTTGTCACATGAACAGCTAGATAGAAATTCGAGACGCCTATATGCACACGTTTTTTGCCTAAATGCACACGAATCTGTGCGCACAACATATGCGTACAGAACTGTGCGGTATACAGCCTTGTGCGCACAAGTTATGCGCACAGATTCGTGTGCATATAGTGTTCAAATCGCGTGCATATAGCCATTGCCTAGAAAATTGACTTCTTTCTTTGGACACAAGCAAAGAGCAACCAATTCCAAATGTGTGTATAGATTTTTGGCAGTCCCCAATCCTATGTTGAGATATGAGATTCATTCTATTACAATTCCAAAGATTCACTATAAATCTTATCTTTCACAAAAGGAGGAATTTCATATATAATATTGACACATTTTCAAGATTGAAATTCTTAGAGGTATGAAAGTCCACAACCATATTACGTTTCGTAGTACAATAGAACACAATAACCTATTCAAGGAATTACTTAAAACAATCTATTAATCTATTGTCACCTTCGATGATGGTGTTCAAAGAGGTTAGAGAAGGTGGTTTGATCCAAAATTTATTGTAGCAAAATCGAAAGAGTGATGAAACAAGTAATATTTCTAAATATACTTAATGTGTGTCTTTATAAATTAGAAGTTGAGAAATTTTAAATCGAACTAAAGATCTAGACTATAATTTCCGCAATGATGATAATGCACACAAACATCATAATTTATGAATAGGACTATGTACATAATTGTCGTAATCATGCACATAAACATTGTAATGTGTACTTTCTCAGTCCCATAATGTTATTCTTATTTTATTTTGACATATTTATTGAGACATGTTTTGCGTCGTTAATATTTCTTATTAAATCTTACTAAAAAATTTAAAATTTTGATATTGTTAAAGTACTCAACGAGACGAACAAAACAAGTTCTCGCATGACCATGTTTGTTCTTATACATTGAGAATAATCTAGCAAATTGTATTAAATTGTAAATAGTGTACAAACTGGAGATGAGAAGAACATTAAGAGACGAAGGAAGTATATCACTAAAATTGTATGTATGCGACATCATATTTGTGTCCATGAGTTATAACGTCCTCGTCGAAATCATCATCCAACTATTTATGTGCATGATAAATTCATTGAAAAAATAGGTGCGTGCTAGTTGCTATTCATCACACATGTAAAAAAATAGGTGCTTGCTAGTTGCAATTCATCGCCCGTGTAAAATGCTATAGGTCAAAATTTAATGGAGGAGCTCCGTGCGTAGGTCAAAATTTAAAACGCTTTCATGCGTGACACATGGATTTGTATTTTATTTTTTCTCATAATCTTGTAGAGAATTTTAATAATAGCGTTTGTCTCTTCAAAAGGCCAAGAAACGATGACCATTACACTTGAGCATAATTTCCAAAATATTCTTTGTTATTTCATTATGAATAAAAATGATGAAATATTACTTATTCCGTAGATACTATAGCACCTTATCTATCTTATATCTTATATATTAAAGTTGAGCCTTTTCGAGCTCTTAGAGTGATTTGAGGCTTAGTTTGTTACACAATTATTATTTTTTATCTTTAATTTCAATTATCAATAGATTGGATAATTAATTAATTATATTAACAAATAAATCTTAAAAAATCATCATTGCTTTCAACAACAAATATACAAGTGTTATATTACCTTATGCTATGGATGTACATGTAACTACATGACTTATGATCTTCTCATGTATTGGCCTATAAATAGGCTTGAGGTTACTTAGAAATGTGAAGAACAAGACATACTATTTCTCTCTTTCTCTCTTACTCTCGTACTGTCTTACTCTATACTCTCTCCTTCTACTCCAAACACATTAGATTTGCAACACGTTATCAGCACGAATCGCTCACATAGGAATCTATACTGATGCATCTCGTATCATTATATATGCACCTCGCATAATCATGTATGCACAAGGAGACGGTAAGAAGAGATTTTATTTTATTTTATTCTAATTGATCTTATGCACAAGAACACAATCCCTGAAGCGATCTAAATTTTAAGCGATCCCTGAAGCGATCTTATTTTTAATCGATCCCTAAAGCAATCTAAGTTTCAATCGATCCCTGAAGTGATCATGTTTAAATTCGATCCCTGAAGCGATTATACTTCAATTGATCCTAATGAGATTAGGACCCATTTGATCCCTGAAGAGATTAAGTTTTGTATAAGCGATTAAGACTCATTTGATCCCTGAAGGGATTAAGTTTTTATGATCCATGAAGTGATAGTTTTTCTTTATGATCCATGAAGTGATTATTTTGTCCCCATAGAGGCAAGTTTAATCCAATTTCGCTTAAATTGTATCCCTGATGTCGATGCATATTGATTTATCCCCTGAAGTGGAAATATATAATCTATATATAATCATCTCCCGAAGAAGATGAATTTACATTATTCAATCTTTTATTCTCTCCTGCAGTAGATATATATAATCATCTTTCGAAGAAGATGAATTTACATGATTCAATCTTGTTTTATCCCTTGAAGTGGACCTATAAAATCATCTCCCGAAGAAGATAAATTTTCGTGATTGATCTTGTATTATTTTTCGATCATCAATACTTATCGAAATGAGGTTATTTTTATTTTATTTTATACCGCATATTGTTTCGTATACCGATGAGTAATTTATGTTGAGGATGAAAAAAAAAATTAATTAAGTTATATACTACATGTCAAACTTCGTATGCTACATCATTCCATCAATTTTTACATGCGTTTTTTTATTTATTTATTAGTACTAATGGACCATAGTAATTGCATATTAAAGGATAAGTTTGACTAATGAGGCTGCATGTTATTGTTTTTTTTTATCCGTTCAAACACCATTTGTGCATACGCTTTTTTTTTTTCTACCTTGAATGTTTTTTTTTTAAGTAACTTTGACTTTTGAATCCTTAATTATTTTGTATGTTAACTTGTTAGTCATTGCATATTGAAACTATAGCAATTTCAATTTCAATTTCAAATACGGAACCTATTCAACGAATTACGTTTTGTAGTACAATAGAACACAAGAACCTATTCAACGAATTACTTAAAACAATCTATTAATCTATTGTCACCTTCGATGATGGTGTTCAAAGAGGTTAGAGAAGGTGGTTTGATCCAAAATTTATTGTAGCAAATTCGAAAGAGTGATGAAACAAATAATATCTACATATCTTATCTATATAAAAGTTGGCTATCCATCGTTAAAATTGAATGAAATTGATACCAATTTAATGCATTACTCATTTCTTAATCAACTCCTATTGGACTTTTGGGCATGTATTTAAATATCTTTCTTATATCCCTATGTTATATTTATTTATAGTCTACCTGATTAAGTCACAAATTAAATTAATGTGTGAGCTTCTCTTATGAAAATGCAAACTTATTCTAATATTATGTTTTAAAACTACTTCAAACATAAATATAAGGAAATAAAAAATACTTATATTTACAAATATTAATAAATTTGATAACAACAACAACATATTAACAAATAATGTATAACTATATTAAATCACATACGAAAATCCGTAATTTTCTCGCGCGGAGCGCGAGGCCCGTATCTAGTATATAAAAATTGTTGGGTTTGATGAAGTAATGTCAATTTGTACCTAATAAATTTTAATATTTTAAATTTTTATCCTAACTATTTAACTAAGAACACATCGTCTTCGTCTCCTTCGTCCCGTTCGTCTTCGTCTCCTTCTTTTGTTAAAAACTAATATGGGTTAATTAGATATTTTAATATATCTATATATTATATATCTATAATGATGCAGCTAAGAGCAATTGCAACTGCTGAGGTTACATCAAGATAACTACGAGAAGGGGTAAACAACCACTTAATTTTTTATAGGATATACTTTTCTAATAGGACAATTTTGAAATGCTAAAAGAATTGATAAACTGAACTATTTTGTATTTTAACGCATCAGGTGAAACAGGAACGAACTTAACATCAAAAAGTTGTGTTTGCCTCACTTCAACATTTTTAATATCCTCTATTTACGGAGGCTAAAATTACTTCTTTTTATCCGTTGAAAGAAGTCATCATGTCCTCTGTCGTTATGTTGATTGAATTGATTCACGTTGTTTATAAATTTTACTTTGTTGGAGTTACATTTCTTTAATTGAAGAGATTGTGAATATGATTAGTCCGATCAAACTGCGAGACGTGTATTAAACAACTGATACGCTGCACTTTGTATAGCGTAACTAGGGATTATTACATTAGTTTAGGAGTATTATCATATGTGTTTCGAGTCATTATTATGTTCTGAGATATTTATTAAGAAGTGAAGAAATGAAGATCAGAACCGAAGAAGAAGAGATCAAAGATTGAAGACATGAAGACTTGAAGATATTCTGCGGAGCAGCGGCGATCGCCACTACCATCCAGGCGATCGCCATTCTACAACAGAAGAGTTATGTGAGTTCCAGAGATTATGGCGATCGCCATGACTCTACGGCGATCGCCATGGGGCGACAGAGGCTACGACAGAGATTTACATGAAGATGGCGATCGCCAGGCATCTATGGCGATCGCCACAACAAGGCCGAAGATATTCCGGACTTTCCTTATTTTTCTTTGTTTTTATTTCTTTTATTATTTTCTTATTTTCCTTATTTTAGTTTTAGGATATATCTTTTACCATATATTTTTAGGGTTAGACTCTATTTAAGAACCCTAGTTCTTTCTTTTTTCGATCATCTTTTCCATCATCTTTTCTATAATCATTTTTCCATCAGACAATTTAGTTCTGCAACCATGAGCAGGAACTAATCTCCATTGTTTTACTTAGCGGTTGAAACCTTCAGTTATTAAGTTGTGAGATTTCTAAACTCTTGTTCTTTTCCTATGGGTTTGTATTAATTCTCTTGTTCTTCATCTATTGATTTCTATTAGTTTTGCTAGCTTCATCACCTAGTTTGATTGATAGTTTTCTATTGCTAGACTAGGAATATACGGTGGAATTCCTTGTCATTGTAGCGCTCATATCTGCATGATCGGGTAGTTGATTGCTTTTATGAAAGAGAATTGATTGCATGTTAATACTTGACGGTTGTAAGTTATTGCATGCATCCTTATGATTCATGTGCTCTTTGCTGCTATTTCATCTAATCTTGAGAGGTTTCCCTGATTGTTGAATAGTAAGTATTATCAGGACCGGTTGGCCTGCTAATATATTAAAGATTGGAATAGGAACATTCTCTAGGATTGATAAGAACTTGAGATAAATCTATGATCAACTTGATTGACTGTTGTGTGGATACTTGCTAGGTGAAACCCCTTCTCATCATATTCACACCCAAACTTCCTCTGCTTGATACTTGTTACTTTTGTGTTTCATACAATCAAAACCCCCCCTGGTTACTTGTTACTTGTTACTAGTTGATATTTCACTTGACTGCATTGATTTGGTGTTTTGATTCCCTTGGGTTCGACCTCTACTTGCTTGCTATACTTTAGTTAGTGTTTAGAGTTTTCTTTGATTTGGTACTACGACTTTAGCCTCATCAAATTTGGCGCCGTTGCCGGGGAATTGAAATTTTTCTGATTCTGTGTTAATTGTGAAATTATCAACTGTTTGGTGTGAACCTTTATGGTTCAGACCCGTGCTACTGATTCATCTCTTGTTTCCTTTGACCCAGAGATTGAAAGGACGTTCCTTCGGAACCAAAGAGAAGCTCTAAACCAAGATAACGAGATGGGTGATCGACATGGACCGCCATTGCCTACCATGAGGCAACTCACTGCCCCAGACTTAAACCAACAACCTTTAGCAGTGAGGTTTCCTGAGATTGAAGAAGGTGTGAATTTTGAATTAAAAGCTGGTTTAATTCATGAGCTACCACACTTCCATGGCTTAGCAGGAGAAGATCCCAACAAACACTTGGTTCAATTCCATGCCATATGTTCTAGTATGAAGCCAAGAGGTGTTACTGAGGAGCAGGTCATGCTGAGAGCTTTCGGATTTACTCTAAAAGACGTTGTGAATGATTGGCTCTATTATCAAGCTCCAGGGAGTATTGATACATGGGCTAAGATGAAGAAAGTCTTTTTAGAGAAATATTTTCCAGCTACAAAACTAAGCAACTTAAAGAAGGAGATCACGAATCTTCAACAACATTCAACTGAGAGTCTCTATGAGTATTATGAGAGATTCAATAAGCTTTGCTCAAGTTGCCCATTCCATAGTTATACTGACCAAGATCTCCTTATGTACTTATTTAGTGGCCTGATTGATGAGGATCGTCGAATGGTGAATGCATCCTGTGGAGGTAACTTTTTAAGATTGACTATACCTCAGGCTACTGAAATGTTTGAGGAATTAGCTGAGAGCTCAAGGCAGTTTGGTAGCAGGCAAAGAACACAGTCAGTAAGTTCACTTGATCCCGCTAAAATTCAAAGTGATATGAATGAAGTGAAAGATATGATGAAGTCTTTTATGCTGCAAAGTGGTGGTCAACAACTCCAAGAGCCGAATGCTGAGGTAAACACTGTTGGTGGATGGCAACCAAGGCCAAGGTATGATTCTCATAATATTAATTACCAGCAACCTAGACCTCAGAATTCTATGACTGTTGAAGATATGATCAAGTCCTTAGCTCAAACTGTGATGCAACAAAATGCTAGAACGGAATCGAGTATCCAAAATCTTGAAAATCAGTTAGGACAGATTGCTCAAGCTGTGAGTAAATTAGAGGCCAGGGAACCGGTAAGAAACCCGAGAGAGAACGTCAGTGCAGTGTTCTTGAGGAGCGGAAAAACTTTAAATGACTGTTCTGTGCCAAAACCGCGATCGCCAGATCTGAGTGGCGATCGCCATGAGATTACAGAGAACAAAACAGGATCTGCATCCCGACCGCGATCGCCATATGGTGATGGCGATCGCCATGACATTCCAGAAGCTGGGGTGCAAAATCATCCGCGACCGCGATCGCCAGTTGTTGATGGCGATCGCCAGGAGACCCCTGAGTATATTGATAATTATGTTCGCCCAAATTTTCCACCTCTATTCTCTCAGAAGCCTGTTGCTCCCTTTCCTGAGGCATTGAAGGATACTCGAAGGCTGGAGAACGACAACGAAATCTTCGAAACCTTTAGTAGGTGTGAGGTAAACATTCCTTTGCTCAAACTTGTTAAGAATATTCCTAGATTTGCTAAGTTTTTGAAAGAAGTTTGCACTATTAAAAGAAACCAAAAACTGAAAGGAAGAAAGAAAGTTGAAGTAAGTGAACAAGTTTCTGCTGTATTTCAAAAACGCATGCCTAAGAAATGTGGTGATCCAGGCATATTTAGCATTCCATGTGTGATTGGTGAAACTAAATTTGACAAAGCCATGCTAGATTTAGGTGCATCAATCAATGTTTTGCCTTACTCTTTGTATGAATCACTAGGCTTAGGACCCTTGCATAAAACAGGAACTGTTATTCAACTTGCTGATAGGTCTACGGTGTACCCGAAAGGGGTTGTTGAGGATGTCGTTGTTATGGTTGGTGATCTGATTTTTCCTGCTGATTTTTGTGTGTTGGATATGGAGCATGCTAATAATGTCACACATATACTGTTAGGTAGACCTTTTATGAAAACAGCACAAACGAAAATTGATGTTAATAGTGGGACTCTCTCTATGGAGTTTGATGGGGATAAGGTAGAATATAATATATATGATATGGATCCCATTGATAAGAATTCTCTATGTGCTATTGATGTGATTAAGCCTACTTGTATGGATGAATTGCAACCTGTTTTAGAGAATCTCTTAGAGCCCCCAAAAGTGGATATTGTTTTGTCTACTAACATGCAGGAGTGTCATGCTAAGCCAGAGCCTAAAGGTAAGCTCTCTTCACATCCTTTGGGCAATCGCCCTCCATTACTGACCTCGCCAGGCGAGATACCATTGATGTCTAGTGTGCAGGCACTTGACATTGAGCTTAAACAGCCGCCTGATACGGTCAAGGAGGAGAAAGTGAATGAAACCACCTTCATTGCTAGAGACAAGGTGGTCAAGGTAAGAGGGACGAGATTTAAGGCGTTCCATGAGTGGTTCAAGAGGGAATTCAGACAAGAGACTGTTTTTACAAAGCCAAATGACGTTAGTTGAATCTCTTGAGTTTCATGTCGAGCCACGACATAAAATAAGGCGCTACTCGGGAGGCAACCCGAGGTTTGAATTTGTTCGGTTTAATTTTCTTTTTAGTTTTTCTATGGACAGGAGGAAATCACCGAAGCTTAGGGTCAGCTACAGTCAGTAGCCAATCTCGCTGTAAGTTTTCTCTCCCGTTCTTAAAAAAAAAAAAAAAAAACGAAAATCATTCCGAGAAAAAAATAATATATCGGATTAAAAAAAAATAGAGTGCAGAAAAAAAAATGAGAGAAACAAAAGTAAGGAGTTGTATTACACCAAGTTGGTTTCATTAGTACTATCATTCTAGATCTACATTCGCTGGAGCTTAGCTTGTTGGTGACCATGTTCTTTGCAAGGAGTTGATTTGTTTGGGTCACTTTCTACATTGGAGGTATTCTTTCTTTTGCTTTAGATGAGCTATGCATTATTGGATTCAATTTAGTTTTCATCTAGTTTCTCATTCTACCACACTTTGAGTTTTATTGGAGGAAGGTCATCCGACCTTGTATGTGAGTCTTCTGTCTCCTTCCCTGGGTTCGTTTTTATGTCTTCCATTTCATTGAGGACAATGCAATGTTTAAGTATGGGGGAGGAGAATGTATTCACATGTAATTATTTGGGTGTTGGTTGTATCTGCATGAGCTTATTGAATATATATATATTGTATGAAAAAACCACAAAAATTGAAAAAAGGCATACAAAATCCTTGGATAGAAAGTTCTATGCAATAAGAAGGTGGCTTGACCGGCATTAGGCTGGGGAAAAAATAAGTCTTGAGAGATGTGAGTTTGTGAGCCTGAAACAATTATTGAGTGGTTGGGATGAAAACCCGAAAGGGCGCCCAAGCAAGATGAGTGTTAAAACAAAAAAATTGAGTGTTTTAGGATCATTATCATCTTGGCGTTATGGTGACATAAGAAGGAGGCATATAGGAGGATTCGGGTAGGCCACTTGGAGGAATAAGGTGTAGTTCTGAGTATGTGCTTATTTTATCACATTGTTCTTGATGTTGGGTTTTGTGTGTTTTGGAGGAGCTTATTGGTTATGTAATCACTAGGAGATATTCTTGTACTTCCTGAGACTTTGAGCATTTTATTGTATGGGTAGCTTTTCTGTAAGTTACTCGGGACGAGTAAAAGTCTAAGTATGGGGGTATTTGATACGTTGCACTTTGTATAGCGTAACTAGGGATTATTACATTAGTTTAGGAGTATTATAATATGTGTTTCGAGTCATTATTATGTTCTGAGATATTTATTAAGAAGTGAAGAAATGAAGATCAGAACCGAAGAAGAAGAGATCAAAGATTGAAGACATGAAGACTTGAAGATATTCTGCGGAGCAGCGGCGATCGCCACTACCATCCAGGCGATCGCCATTCTACAACAGAAGAGTTATGTGAGTTCGAGAGATTATGGCGATCGCCATGACTCTACGGCGACCGCCATGGGGCGACAGAGGCTACGGCAGAGATTTACATGAAGATGGCGATCGCCAAGCATCTATGGCGATCGCCACAACAAGACCGAAGATATTCCGGACTTTCCTTATTTTGCTTTGTTTTTATTTCTTTTATTATTTTCTTATTTTCCTTATTTTAGTTTTAGGATATATCTTTTACCATATATTTTTAGGGTTAGACTCTATTTAAGAACCCTAGTTCTTTCTTTTTTCGATCATCTTTTCCATCATCTTTTCTATAATCATCTTTCCATGAGACAATTTAGTTCTGCAACCATGAGTAGGAACTAATCTCCATTGTTTTACTTAGCGGTTGAAACCTTCAGTTATTAAGTTGTGAGATTTCTAAACTCTTGTTCTTTTCCTATGGGTTTGTATTAATTCTCTTGTTCTTCATCTATTGATTTCTATTAGTTTTACTAGCTTCATCACCTAGTTTGATTGATAGTTTTCTATTGCTAGACTAGGAATATACGGTGGAATTCCTTGTCATTGTAGCGCTCATATCTGCATGATCGGGTAGTTGATTGCTTTTATGAAAGAGAATTGATTGCATGTTAATACTTGACGGTTGTAAGTTATTGCATGCATCCTTATGATTCATGTGCTCTTTGCTGCTATTTCATCTAATCTTGAGAGGTTTCCCTGATTGTTGAATAGTAAGTATTATCAGGACCGGTTGGCCTGCTAATATATTAAAGATTGGAATAGGAACATTCCCTATGATTGATAAGAACTTGAGATAAATCTATGATCAACTTGATTGACTGTTGTGTGGATACTTGCTAGGTGAAACCCCTTCTCATCATATTCACACCCAAACTTCCTCTGCTTGATACTTGTTACTTTTGTGTTTCATACAATCAAAACCCCCCCTGGTTACTTGTTACTTGTTACTAGTTGATATTTCACTTGACTGCATTGATTTGGTGTTTTGATTCCCTTGGGTTCGACCTCTACTTGCTTGCTATACTTTAGTTAGTGTTTAAAGTTTTCTTTGATTTGACACTACGACTTTAGCCTCATCAACAACGTTAAGTCTTAAACCATATAGAAAAAATCGTATTTGGCTCGCGCGGGGGTCCGTTTCTAGTTTCTAAATATAGTTAATGTGTGTCTTTATAAATTAGAAGTTGATAAATTTTAAATCGACCTATAGTTTTTGCAATGATGATAATACACACAAACATCATAATTTATGAATAGAGATATACATATAATTGTCATAATCATGCACAAAGCCGTATTAGCGTTTTGTGGGGCCCTACTCTAAAAATATTAAAAAGAAATTTATAAAAATGCGCTACGTGAAAGAAAATAGTAAAATTTGCTTTTGTAAAAGTTGTAAATTTCGTCACTTACAAGTTACAACTACAACTTTCCATGAAGTTCAACAAACTTGCTAACAGCACCATACTTTCCCTCCGTAGCCCAGAAAGCTTTGAATGTAGCATTACACATATATGATTGATCACTTAGAGAAGAGAAGACATTAGATATCACTTGCTGTCCGAGGTGAAAGAAGTCGTGCAGTTCAGGCTCCAATCTAATAATTTAACCATACACTCGGTACTATCCTTTTTTTCTTTACAACCACATAGATAGACCTGGCAATCGGATCATTCGGTTCGGATTCGGTTCGGATAATTCGGTTCGGATTCGTTCGGACCAGTTTTCAATTCGGATTGTAGTCGGTCCGGATCGGATTCGGATCGGACCGGATATTGTTCGGGCTCATCTAGTTCGGATTCGGATTCGGTTCGGATAAAGGTAGTTCGGATAAATTCATATTCGGATATTATTCGGATTGAGACCATTCGGATTGAATAATTCCGGATTCGGGTTCGGTTCGGATAAAACTAGTTCGGATATTATTCGGATCGATACCATTCGGATGGATTTGTTTCGGTTTTTGTTCGGATTTGAGTTTAGTTTAGAAGAATGGACTATTATACTTAGGCAGTTTCTAATCGTATATATAAATATCTAATATTCTTTTTGGTAAAGCGTTTTTAAAAAAAATACATTAGTGCCGAAAAAGAAGACTCAAATTCAATTTTTTTGGTAGAGAGTTGCCTCATTTGTGGCAAGGAAAGAAGAAGACCCAAATTTAATTTTTTTAAAGGAGCTGTCACGTGGCAGCCCCTGATTGGTGAAGTAGGTATATTTATTTGATTATGTTTTATAATTGTTATTCACTTAAACGTTTATAACTTAAAATTTAATAATGATAAAAATAAATAAAAAATACCAATGATTTTATTATTTCGAGATCTATAAATAGAGACCAATATTGGTTAAAAAAAATATTTGGAGCCTCCTACTTAAAAAATACCAACTTAAAATTTAATAATGTTAAATTGTGAATTTAATCGTTTTCATCATTTTATCGAGATCCGAGTGTCGGATTGAGTCAATCTCTTCACATATTATCAACATAGTTCCAATACGAATCAAAACATATAAAAACAAATTAACAAAAAACGAGTCTCGGTTATAGGAATAGCTTATTTTCAACTATTTTAATCGAACTCCATTGATTATCGTTAGAACTATTCAATGATATCGTCGCATCTCGAGATCAGAGTGTCTGATCGAATCGATCTCTTCACATATTATCAATATAATTCTAATACGAATCAAAATCATTTGGGCTATTTGGGCTAATTGGGCCTCATTGGCCCATTTTGTCTCGTTTTCATCGTTTTATTGAGATCCGAATGTCGGATCGAGTCGATCTCTTCACATATTATCAATATAATTCCAATACGAATCAAAATATATAAAAAAATTAACAAAAAACGAGGATCGGTTATCAGAATAGCACATTTCCAACTATTTTTATCGAACTTCATTGTTTATCGCTAGAACTATTCAATGATATCGTCGGATCTCGAGATCCGAGTGTCCGATCGAATTGACCTCTTCACATATTATCTATATAATTCCAATACGAATCAAAATCATTTGGGTCACTTGGGTCAATTGGGCCATTTGGGCTAAGTGGGCCTCATTGGCCCATTTGGCCCATTTTGCCTCGTTTTCATCGTTTTATCGAGATTCGAGTGTCGGATCGAGTCGATCTCTTCACATATTATTAATATAATTCCAATACGAACCAAAATATATAAAAAGTTTCAACGAAAAGAGAGTCTCGGTTATCGGACTAGCTCATTTCCAACTATTTTCATCGAGCTTCATTGATTATCGCTACAACTATTCAATGATATCGTCGGATCTCGAGATCTGATTGTCGGATCGAGTCGATCTCTTCACATATTATCTATATAATTCCAATACGAATCAAAATCATTTGGGTCACTTGGGCCAATTGGGCCGTTTGGGGTAATTGGGCCTATTGGGCCTCATTGGCCCATTTTGCCTCGTTTTCATCGTTTTATCGAGATACGACCGTCAGATCGAGTCGATATCTTCACATATTATCAATATAATTCCAATAAGAGTCAAAAAATATAAAAAGTTTCAACGAAAAACGAGTGTCGGTTATCGGACTAGCTCATTTCCAACTATTTTCATCGAGCTTCGTTGATTATCGCTACAACTATTCAATAATATCGTCGGATCGAGTCGGTCTCTTCATATATTATTAATATAATTCCAATACGAACCAAAATATATAAAATGTTTCAACAAAAAGAGAGTCTCGGACATCGGACTAGCTCATTTCCAACTATTTTCATCAAGCTTCATTGATTATCGCTACAACTATTCAATGATATCGTCGGATCTCGAGATCCGAGTGTCGGATCGAGTCGATCTCTTCACATATTATCTATATAATTCCAATACGAATCAAAATCATTTGGGTCACTTGGGCCAATTGGGCCGTTTGGGGTAATTGGGCCTATTGGGCCTCATTGGCCCATTTTGCCTCGTTTTCATCGTTTTATCGAGATACGACCGTCAGATCGAGTCGATATCTTCACATATTATCAATATAATTCCAATAAGAGTCAAAAAATATAAAAAGTTTCAACGAAAAACGAGTGTCAGTTATCGGACTAGCTCATTTCCAACTATTTTCATCGAGCTTCGTTGATTATCGCTCATTTCCAACTATTTCCATCGAGCTTCATTGGTCAGCTTATCCTGATCCCCCATACCCCGATTCCGCGGGACATATGGGTAGATGTTGTTGTTGTTGTAATTAGCAATTAAATTGTTTTATACTCATATTAGACTCTCACTTCATTTTTAATTATCTAAGAAAAACATGGTCGTGTTTGATCTTGTTTTATTCGTCTCGTTAAGTACTTTAACATTATATATTTTTTATAATTTTCAACAAAATGTAATTAAAAATATTTATGATAAAAAACGTGCATCGGTATTCGTGTTCAGTTAAAACAGGACAAATAAAATGGAACGGGAGTAATAAGTCTAGTACGTACAGAACTTAAAGAAATGAAAAATATGTACAACCAAATTCATTTGGCTCCAATTCTAATTTTTCTGCCGCCACTTCCCAAAATTTTACCACCACTTTCCCAATTATGTAAACCCAATTCTCAAATCAACAATTCCAAACCTAACTTTTTCCCGCCACTTCCCAAAATTTTTTCTATTTTATTATGACAGCAGAACGAAGTGTATGTATTAATGTATTGTGAATGATATTTGATGGCGTTGCTCATTTTATTATTTTAGGATTGTTTTGAACAATTGCTTGTGAACTTCACCATTTTATTTAGATTAATTTTGGATCAAATTTACTTCGGATTATTTCGGATCAAGTGATTTATGGATCGGATAATTTCGGATCAAATTCACTTCGGATCGGATTCGGATCGGATAATTTATATTTCGGATTATTTCGGATCGGACTATTTTCGGTATAATGCATTTCGGATAATGTTCGGATCGGATTTGTCCGGATTAGTTCGGATTCGGGTCTTTTTCGGACTGTACATACTTCGGTTCGGTTTCGGTTCGGTTCGGATTTCGGTTCATGTTCGGATTATTCCGCCGCCATTTTTCGGATCAAAATTCGGACTCGGTTCGGATTTTATCGGTTCGGATTTCGGATTCGGATCAGTTTTGCCAGGTCTACACATAGATCAAACTTCCTGTATATATAACATTCACTACCAAGAAACATCATTTTTATAGATCATCAATCATACATACTGCAATATCCATTTTTTCCTTTTTGTTTAAAGTTACTATACTACTCAGCTATTACCAAATTATTCTACAATATCCATCGTCCATTTTAGAGGCCTGCTATTCACATTTTAATATTTTATGCATTAAGAAATTTATAAAAAGTTAAAAACTATTAACTATGCTTATGAGCATGTAGTCCAACGATCATGTTGTGACTAATCCTGTGGAGAGGTTGTAATCTGATTAATTATAATGTATGAAAAATCATAAAAAGAAAAGAGATACTAAATATTCATTCAATAATATTTCCTAAAAGCTGCATAATTTTTGCTCTCCCTGAACAATTTGTGTTGAATTTTTCAAATACATGCGAAGCTTCATTGAAAATATATGAACTCTTACCTATAAGATTGAAAGCAAATGTATGCTCACAGAGTGATTTGGAAGTATGTACCAAAATCAGATGAGCTTTGAGGCCTTGGTTTCTTCATCAATGTGGTTTCGTTGTCCACACATGTACTCTATATTGTTTTCTCAGAATCTGAAACTAAAAACATCTTGGACACAAATCCCCAACATTTAAATATGTGAATTTCAGTCCTTGTTAATTCTAAGCTGATAATGCCCCTCAAATTAAAACTATGACCTATTTAATACTTAAATGAGTCAAATCACCAGCATTCATAATTTGTGATTGAGGGCGGAGGGAGTATATTAATCCATATTTTGTGCCTGAAGCTCATATTCCAGATCCGTATCAAGAGCAATTAGCTGTCTCCATTTAATCTTGTGCATTTCAGCGCAGCAATAAGTCTGGTGGCCCAAATTCAACTCTTGTATATCCACTTTCATCTAATGGACGCCAAAACATATTGTGATTATATAAGTTAGAACTTAGAAGCACTCAGATTACAGAATACCTTCACACAAAAAAAACATTACTACCATGTAAATGTGCAGCAATTATTTAGAAATGTTTATGCAAACATCTTAAGAACTTATAAAAAGGATGTAAATTGACTGGGATGTATACCATATAAAAGAGATTTGATTCATGACTGAACCACATCTAATTCACAGTAGCAAAATGAAATAAATTCCATTTTCAAGATTTGAGAAAATAAGAAGAAATCTGAATCCAATTCCCCTAACCCAACACCCTCATTAAGATTAAAACAGGGATTGCATCTCATAAAATGATAATGTAGGTAATGATATTTTCATAACTGCTATACAAAGAAGAAAAAGAAGATAATTTCATAGCTAGACAACATAAACAGATTGAACTGTCGCTCACCTGATATCGCGCATGAACAGGGATTTCTGTCTTTAACTCAAAAGGAATTCTTGTGTGGTGTTGAAGAATCAATTGGAGTATGCATATGAATCTCAAAAAGAGATCGGTTGCACACAAATGAAGGCAATTCTAAATTCGTATCACCAAGAACAACAGCATCCTTGAACACTGCACATCAATGGGATACCAAATGTGAATACAAATGTCAACTGAAGAATACCTCCACGATGGATTAGATTCTCGAGTTCAAAAGAATCTGCAAAAACACCAGATAACAGTCTTTCTATGATTATGACCTCACAAACGGATGAAGAGAGGAGAGTTATGGATTCCGACTGTATGCTGAAGTTTATATTTGGACTCAAACGACGATGAGAGCCTTCACCAATCACATCATGCTGCAGATACGATACTTTTACTGACGACTCGGATGAAGCAAGATTATGCTCGTGGGTCAAGAAGTCTTTGAAGTCTGAATCAACCAAGTTGGTGTGCTTTTGAAGTAATAATCTGAGATATATCTTGGAAAGCAAGTACTGCAGGCTCCATCCTTAAAAATTAAACATCACATTGGTAAAGTTAAATCTTGACTGAACACATAACAGTAGAAAAGCGCAACCAAATCAATCGCATTTGATGTTCTAATTGGAGTAAATGCCAGACCATCAATGTTAAACCCATCAATGTTAAACCCATCAATGAATCTCAATCAAGGTATCATAAGTGATGAAAGTTCACATCCAATATAGTGGTATAACATTTTCCAAGCCATAACAAAATGTTGAGCTGCAGGATGATCATGTTGTCACATAAATATAAACTTGTTCAATTTATTACAAATTATTTCAGAACATCATCTATGATCCTGTTTTATTACTTTCACTAACAAAACAGTTATTAAAAGGTTCAAAAAAAGACCATAGAGGCACAAAATGGATCTAATTAATCATAATTATGAACTGAACAACCACTGACCTTGTTTAAAGAAGAATTAGATGTAGAAGCAAAAGCAACAATTCCAAACAGCAAAAGTAGCAAAGCTGCAGCTAAAGTGGGAAGCATCACAACATGCCAAAAGAGCTTAGATTACTCGAGATCGAGACTGATTGAATCAATTTGGAATCGAGGCTGCAAAAACGGAAACAATGCAACAATGTTAAAGTTAAACGACATGAAAGTGTGAATTGAACGCTAATCCAAATTCGAACGGGAAGAATCACAAACTTTAGTGGCCAATTGCTTCCTTGGGTTTGTAAGCCAATAACTACAACTTTCAACCAGTTCTTCTGGTAGTTCAGTATTAAGATTCGAATCATTAACACGATACAACATGTGCAACTGCAACACATCATTCTAACATGAATGAATAGTGTGGCATGAATATGGATACATGCAAGAAAATTAAGAGCATATCAAGGTATAAAGTAAAGGAGAATATGATGAGTTATATGATCAAAGGGTAATATTTTAATGAAATTTTTTAGCACTCATAGTTAATCCTCCTATCGTGCATAAAGTTTGTAAACTATATTACAGTATGATCATCTCATACCCTTTGAATCTTTGTTCAAGGATCCTTTTAATTATGCATACATTTAATACCCTCTCCCTTGAACATCAGATCCTCTACCAACCCAAGCGAAAGAACATGCTTCAGTTATGCAGAAACTCCACTCATCTAACACCTAACTACTCCAAAATAGGTAGTCAAGTGTGTTCTCAATGTGTTCTACATGTATCAACTCATTAAAAGTCCTAAAAAATGTTGAAAAAATAGTAATGAATTACCTTCAACATCATGAATGATTAGCAACGCTAAATGGAACCAACCTATTAAAGTACAATTGTCATGCAATGAAATCAAAGCATCCAGTCATAAAATCTTCAAGAATTCATGCATTATTAAAAAAAAATAGAACTGATGGAAAAAACTATCTCAAGTATTTCACACAAACCTATATAATCTGAGTACCTAGTCCTTAAACAATCTAATATAGGATGACGATAGTACCTAGTGGCAATCTTCAAAGTGATCCATGATCTTCTCACACCAGCTCATTTTCTAGCTTGTCAAGTTGCAGAGGCTCAATCAACATAAGCTTGATTTGCCTCTTGATGTCACCATCTTGGACACCAAACCCATCTCCAGTGTGGTAAAAGCAATGAGCTACTCTAGCTGTATTCAAGATCTGAACCATGACATTTGGCTGCACAAATGACTCTTAGAGAATCTCCGCATTGATTTTCTTCCAAGTAGTGCAAATCATATCCTTGATTTTTAGCCTTGCATTCTCTTCTGTGACATCTGCTTCCCTCATGTAGCACAACATTGAGGAGGGCGCCTCTTTCAATTCCCGCCTATCAGAGAAACAATATTAAGTTAAATTTACACTAAAGTAGATGTAAAAAAGTATGTCCATTTTACTGATTCTTACAGCTGTAGTGGCCACATCATTGATAAGGCGGATTATGAGAGAAGTATAGTATATAAGATGTTGCATTTCCTTCAATTCAACATTGAGCTTCTCTGTAGTTTGATCCTCTCTTCCAAAAAGGAGAATCACCATGGATAACAAAGAACCAGATGATGAAACCCATCCAGTGTTCAAATATTTTTCAACTGTTGGAGTGTATCTTTCGGTGTATCTTCGAGCCTCTGTGAGCATTGATTTGCAGAAATCCGCCCACTGCAATTTAAAATGTAAAGCATTTTTTTGCCAGAAAAATATAACCATTGGAGTTGCTTCATGCTGGAAAGGAAACTATCCAATAAAAGTCGTGATTCATATATTGTCTGCTCAAATAACGCTAAAAGTAGGAATCTCTCAAGAGTTAAAGAGAAGGGAAAAAAAAAGGTAATTTGTTGCAGCCAGTACAGTTGATGGTGTCTCAACTTTCAACAAATGAAGTACTACTTGGTCGGAGGAACAAAATATATATATATAAAAAACAGATCAAGGATGGGGATATGGTAGAAGAGATTTTCTTAGCAAGTGGTAGAAGAGGTTTATCTGTAAAGACATAGTGTGACTAAATACTTCTGGTGCAACACCAAGACTTGTAAAAAGCCTAAACATTTCTAAATATTTTGCAAACCTCAAAGCATATCACACATGAGATTCATATAAATGTTGGTCAATAAACCAGCATGAGTAGATAATTATTTCAAATGCAGAAGAATCTGTAACTAAATTTGTCCATTGAGGCTTTAAGCACAACGCAAGCAATTAATTTTGGTATAGGTGTTCTAAACAGAAAATCCAAGGCTTGTAAAATACAGAAATCAGTTGGATTGGACTATTATCTGTATATTAGAAAAAGAAGCACCAAGAATATCTTCATTGTTCATAGGTCAATAGCACATACTGGGCAACAAGTCAAGAGTAGTTTATAGTCAAGAGATAACCTCAGGTTTAATCATGTCAACAATCTGACATAAGATATCTTCGAAAGGCACGACCTCCTGCGACATGCATTCCATGCGATGCAACTGCTCCTCGTAGAAGAATTGCAACTCATTCCGGGTGATTATACTGTTTCCGTCCAAGTCAATGCACTTGAACATGAAGAAAACAAAAAACATTAGACATGCACTGACTTGAGAGAAAAATTAGACGTCACAATATTCCATTGTGATATACCACTCCCTGATTTTAGCACATCAAGTGACAATAAGAGAAGGAAGTATTTGTTATGGACATCAGGGTAATTTTTCATACAAAAAAAAGTTTTTCACATCAACCATTAACACTTCCTCAAAAGAAAACCATTAATACACTAATTGGTTATATGTGTCGCAGTTGGATCGATGTCATAACTAAATGATCATACTAACTTCAGCAAATATGTCATCCTTTGCCAGGAGTATCTGGTAGAACTTCAAAATACTGAAGTTGAAATAATACCTCTGTATTGACGATTGTTCACAACCAGAGTTGGTAATATGGTTACATCTCCTCTGGATCCTTTGCCAATCTGAAACAAAGATTAAAATGAAACTAAGTAGAGCATTCGTAGTCTTGTTGGCATTACTTCATATCTCATACTAAATAGGATTTCTCTGGAAAAAATTAAGAGGCATTACTTGAGCCTCTTGCTCTTGTTTCAGCAAAGTATTATCAGAGTCAGAACCAACATCACCCATACACTTCTCTATCTCTTTAGTATCAAGTCATGTAGCCATGATGGAATCTGTAGAAACAGATCATCTACAACAAAATCAGTTGAATAAGAATTGTAAAGGAACCGATATTACCCAAGGATTTGATCACACCATCAGCACATTCCTTGTTGTATTTCTTCTCCTTCATTGGACATCTAATCTGAAAACCAGTCACATAATCCCACCTAACCCAGGGATTCTTGTTGTCCTTACCTACTTTAAATGCACAAAGCTGCCTTAAATTTTCAAGAACCACGTCCTTCCCCTCATACCCCTTTGCTGAAATCCTACTCAGGATTGGGAGCACATTATCTTCCATGGTAGATACACTGATGTGCACTGATTACTTTTCGTGAATGCCTGAGGGCAGTACCATGTGATGTAATGAGGTGTAAACTGGGTGTAACCACCTCTCTCAAGTAGTTGTGCAACACCCTTGAATTCTTTTATTTAACAACAACAACATTTCACATTTCACACCACATTCATCATTGCTCGTAGTCCACAATCCATACTCCACTCGATCATCAGGGTGGGGAACAACTTCTCTCCAATCAAGATTGACATTAATCATATCCGCCTACCGGTTGGGTAAGCGATCAGCTAAACTTAAGATTACGTACCTGATGAGAACTGCATATTAGTACTGAACGTTTACCAATCACCGAATCTGTATATTTTTCAAAAGCACATTCAGCAGTTAAATCAAGGTTCAATCACTGACTTGTGCAAAATACCAAAGAAAGCTTACTCCGGATCTTTTTATTCCAGTAAATCTCTGTATCATTTTACTGAAACGCAAGCAGGAAAATGGATTTCTACATAGTATTTTGCATCCTTCCATGTAGTTAAATTAAATATTATTACAGAAAATATAATTTAGAATTAAGGAAAGCCAACAATTTTAGTATAGAAAATGTCTAGAGTACATACTACTCCAAGAGGGTGCCCAATTCAAGAAATGGCTTGAAGTTTAACCTATTCCGCTCTTCAGATGAGTCAATGCAAGAGACAGGAAGAACAATGAGGAACATTTCACCAACTTTGGAGCCGAGAAGCTAGACTTGAATTTCATTTTACAAAAAAAAGTAACAACTAAAGTTTCCTACTAAATCAACGAAGTAACTTACATCATGAAGACTTAACATACCAAGTAGTCAGCACTCAACACTAAAATTTCTACCAGCTACTTCAATCTTCTCTTCGGTGTTCATGTCCCATGATTCCTGCTATGATTCTGAAGCCCCAAAGGCATATTCAGGATCAATTATCACTTGGGCTACTTCTCCCCTTCTTCATTTTCATTACACCTCTATCCAACCCTTAAATAACTTGCTCAGTAGAAATATTGCAAGGATAAAACACTCAAATAAGCATCTAATTAAATAAAGAAAAACGCTAATCGGAGAAGGCAATAGAAATTTTATCATCATCTATCTTGAACTATGATCCCTTTCCATGTCGAACTCCTGCAAACCAGAAACAAAAGATTTAAGCAGAATCAAACTAATAAACAACAATAAAATATCATCATCTTGACTCTTAGTATCTACGTCGTCCTCACTAAAATCATGCACCTACATTTTGATGTTTAGCCATCTCTTCATCACCAAAGAAGGCCAAAAAGCCTGATACAAAAACAATGTCAAAAAAATATCAAAATCAGTTGTCGATCAAGAATCAAAGAAACTATTACCCCTGAACACCAAATTCAGATACCTTTGACGATATCTGGGTTCCAAAAAAAACGGAAAAACATGATTAGCAAAATTGACATACAATATTGCATTCAATAAATGCAAACACACTGTCTAAAGAAGTGGCATGTTCCATATTGCATCTTCCAATTAAACAGAAAATAACAGGCGAAGGAAAAAACTACAAAAAGGTAAATGCAAATTATATGTGAGTACTAACAACTTAAAAAGACCACGATGGGATACAATTGGAAAGTCCTATTCAGAAGAACTTTTTAAAAGAATATTGTTCGACATTATTATAATCAAATTTGTTATATTCACATTCACACTTCATGAAATACAGTTCAAAACTGATCTGTCAATTACCTGGTCCTTCAATAGGTAAGCGTCGGGATTTCTCACATTTCCTGGAATCCATACTTCATCTCTTCTATATACAGTAGAGTAACAATTAGAATTACATCACCAAGGAGAATCACCAACATGAAATCATTACACTTACATTGTTGTTATCTGATGCAGGCTTTTGCCTAGGCAATATATGAAGACAGGGAATTAAAACAATAAACGACTTTGGGAAGATTAAAAGCTCGCTAAAATGACAAAAACACATATATTAATTGAAGACGAAAGCTATATCCATCAATTAAATTACATCCTATAAATAAACCAGTTAGAGCAAGCATTCACATAAACAATGATACACGCTAAAATGACAGCATACCTTGGAAGACGTAGAATATTATTGCCACTGACCAATGAAATTGCAACCCAGAGCAACTAATTCAGAATCTCAATCATGAAAAATACTGAATTTCATTGCAAAACACAGAACATATGCTATCAATTTGATACTTTACAGCAAAGGTTTCAAACCTGGATAACTCACTCGTTGAAGCCATCAGGAGAGCAAAGTCCTAATCACAAAGTGTGGGGTTATGGGAAATGCAAGATGGACACCGAATCTATAGGAATGAAGAGATATGAAATAAAAAAGGGACATTCTCAACACAAAAAGAAAATGATTTCATCGACTTTCTATTTTGCAGATGAAATGACAGACAAAGCGAGAGAGGTTGAATGAAAAATGAAAGAATTAGACTGAATTTATAGGTCCAAACTTTTAGAGAATAGAACAAATAGGAAAGACAGAAATCAATGTCAGCATAAATGAGGAAATAAATGGCTCATCAATGTTATGGTCTGAATTGGAAATTCTATAGCAGGAAAACATTAATCTATATTGACCAAATTAAAGTGAGCAAGGAAAAAAACTTGGGGACTACGTTCACAACAATTGTATGGTCACAACATTCTCATTAGACTTCAGATCCGAGGCTCCTTCAATATGGAAATCAAGGTTCAGGGAGAAGATAAAAACATTACTAACTACGCCAGTAGCGTGATTGCCTTCAGCAATTCGCTGCAGCAAAATCTTCACTTCCTGATGTGAATACACCACGGAATCCTCACTGATGTTGAGCTCAGCGGTGTCAAAGTGATCGATCTTCAACACTCGGAAGATTGTCTTGTTCCAATCACTCCCGATTAGATAAAACCTCTGGTCACAAACCAGGAACAATATCAGGATATACAGTCTCACATAAAATAAAAAAGTAGTAGGTTTTGAGACCTAAAATCTTGAAAAGTTCATACTGAAAAGTCCATCAACTCTTCTATTCTCTTCTATTCTCCTTCCATTCTATGTAGTCAAATGCTTGTGTTTGACTATTCAATGTTCCATTCACGGTGTAGCGCCAATTTGTTTGGCATCATTTTGTTGTTTGTAGATCGAATTCTTGCTCACTTTGTCATTGGGTTTTGCAGATTATTCAAAACTGAAGTTGGAGCCATCTGTTGTCTGCATATCCTTTTTAGTGTAGTTGGGCAAACTGCAAAAAACATCAAAATCATTTAGTTTAGGCTTTTTATGTTAATTGAGTAATGGACTAATGGATTGAGTTTTGTTTTACCGCCAATGCTTTTAGCTGCTTCTTTTGGGCTCCCAGCAAAATGTTGACAAAGTTCCTGCAAGTTAATAGCTTTTTGTGGAGACGAAGGAGGCGGTGCGGTGAGGAAAGGGTTCCTTCACGAAGCAGCGGTGGAGGTGGCAAATTGTTATGGTTTTCAAAACGAAGCTACCCATCTTGCCTTCTCCTTCGATTAAAATCTTTACTCATGATTTTATAACATCTCGACAAATTCAAGGAACCCTAATTTCTGGGTATACAGGACGACCACTGAAATCTCGAACGAAGTTGAAGGAGACGTAGGAGGCGGAGAGGAAAGGTTGCCTTAACCTGGAGATATGCAAAACCAGAGCTGTGTACATAGGAAGCAGTGAGGCGGTGACCCGGTGAGAAAATGAGGCGGTGATCCGGTGAGGAGATGAAAAGGTAATCGGTGTTCTGCACAAAGTACTAATTAGCTGCAGTTGTTTGATCGGTCAAAATCTACCAATCCCCAGGTGGATGTTTACGTGAGGCAAAATTAGTTCTGATAACATTTCGGTTCAAATTATCATGAAAAACACAATTACGGCAAGTCAAAGGGAAGACAAAAGAGATGGTTCAGATTGTCATTGTATCGAACCAAGATGGTTCAGATTGTGTTTCACGACATTGTCTGAAGACGATATTCCTGTAGTTATGGGTCGAATCCGTAGGGTTACTGAATCATGTAAAGCTTCATAGTCAAGTTTGTCTATATTGTAGTTACATAAGTAGGTAAAACATATATCACACCATTTGTTTTGCTTGGTAGTCAAATTTAATGAATTCATTCAAAGAATTTGTTTCATCAAGTAAATGCTTTCTGTTTTTTTTTTTTCAGGCCCTATTTGATGCCGCAATAGCGGTAGAGTTGACATACACTTATATATTGTTTCTAAAACGCTAAACGTTACATGTCGTCTGAGGATAACATTCATTCTTGAATGAGAGTAGAAGAAATAAATATCATGGTCTATTTCAAAATTATTTATAGAAGTGGGCAACCTCTGACAAATGTGAATTAGAGGTTTTCCTTGAAAGTACTGAATAGAAGTCTGGGGTTTCGGTTTGGGGTTTTAGAAATCTAGGATTTTCATCTATATTAGGGTTTCAGTTTGGGGCTAATTACTTCTGCATATGCATTTGCTTTATTGAGTTTTGTGTAGCATTTCCTACTCATTCTTTGTCTAGATTTGTGTTTGAATGCAATGATCAGTGTGCTGAATTTTAACTGCCAGTGTTGCAAATTCATATGATATCAGAAGCTACTCTTCTGTTCAAATGCTTTAAATTTTAGTTGAAACTCGGATGATTATATAACTTTATGGTCAACTGAAGCAGAGTTTGATGTGTTCTCGCTTGAAGCCTATTCGCTCAAAATTTTTGCTTGGGTTAAATAATTCTATATTGTGTGTTTCAAGAGTTGTTTTTTACTGAACATTAGTATTGAGCAGTTTTAAAGTTTGCAATATTATTGATGCTGTGGCTGTGCTGCAAATTCTTGTTTACTCTTGCACTATGATACAAAGATGATTGATCTAACACAATCAGATCATCAAACTATACCACAGAATCACTCAAGAACACAAACAGAAAGAGACAGAGCAAGAGTGTTTGTGATATTAACAGAATTAGTTTGTTACAGAGGGAGAAGCGTAAATATATATACATGAGGGAACCCGGTTTACTACAGAACCGGTTCAATATAAAACTTATATTTACAACATTCTCTATATCCCCTCCTCAAGCTGGATCTGGTGGAATCTCGACCAATCCAAGCTTGAATGACAAAGTGTTGTGATAATCTTCACCAAGAGGCTTGGTTAAAATATCTGCCAGCTGATCGTGTGAACTAACATGAGTTGTAGAGATGAAACCTGCATCTACCTTCTCTCTTACATAATGACAGTCAATTGTCAAGTGTTTTGTTCTCTCGTGGAACACTGGGTTTGCAGCTATATGTTCATGATATACACTATTATGTTGTGTATATAGACGGGGTTTTAGCATTGTTTTAGTGGTGTTTTAGGATGCATTTGAGGTGTTATGGAGCATTGGCGAGGAGTGGCTGAAGACGCATTATAGGAGTTCTTGGAGCTGAAGAAACGAAGATGTTGAAGATTTTGGAAGGCAGCGCCCGCCGCCTGCGTCGAAGTCAATCGAAGTTTTTTCCATTTCTGCCTTATTACGTTTTTATTTGAGCATTTATGTTGATTTCAGTTTTCAGACTTGATTATACACGTTTTGTTTTAGTATTTAGGGTTAGAGAGAAGGTTTGTTTCCTCTCTAACCTCACTTTCCATTTGTCATCTAGTTTTTACACCATTTCCATGGAGAACTAAGCCACCATTGCTTAGTCAGACCGTTGAAGATTTTGTATTGAAACAAGTTGTGAGTTTTTCATTCCTTATCTATTGCATGGATTTTATATATTCTCTTGCTTGAATTGCCTATGGTTAATATTGATAGTTTCTAGCTTGCGCAACTAGATATTGTCTTTATGAATCTATTGCAGATTTAGATTGCTATTGGTTGAGCATATCTATTTCAAAGTAGCAATTGCATCGAACTAGTATCTGGTTGTGTTAGTCATATGTAGAGAGAATCGATTTACATTCTAGGATAAAAGCCGGTTGTTTTATGCTAGAATTGTATCCTATCATATTCCTATCCTTATTGCTACGCTTACACTGAATCTTGATAGTTTCATGGTTGTTTAATTAGTTAGTCATAATAGTGCCTGGTTGTGCTATTAGTTACTTTAGAAAAGGAATTGGAATTTCCATGGCATGAAGTCTTGAATGATTATCTAGGATCAACTTATCAAACAAATAGTGGATACTTGTTTGGCTAAGCTGTTTCCCAAATCATATTTACAAACTTCACTTTGTTAGTTATTGCATGCTTAGGATCTAAAACAAACCAAACCCCCCTTTGTTACTTAAGATTGACATAAAGCTCATACTAAAAGGCATAAATCTGTCTCTCTGTGGATTCGACCCTTGCTTACTAAAGACTATAGTTTTGAGTAGGTTTGGATACTTGCATAGTAGTAATTCTTACGACAAATTGTTGTTATCAAATTGGCGCCGTTGCCGGGGAGGCAATAATTTGTCTTTTGTGTGATTTTTGTGTCAATCTTGGTGTGAACCTATCTTATGGTTCACACCCGTTTTACTAATACTTCACCTCTCGTTTTTTATCCAGAAATCGAGAGAACGCTATATAGAACTCGCAGAACTGCGCGAGCACTATTACAAGGGATTGCAACAATGGGTGATCGTATTACACTTGAGTCCTTGACAGCTCCTGACTTGTAGCAACCAACTCGAGCTATACAATTTCCACCACTTGGCAATGGAGTTAAATTTGAGCTTAAGACGGGAATAGTCCATCTACTACCAAAATTTAGTGGAACTCCGCTTGAGGATCCTATCCAACACTTGGATGAGTTCCTTGAAGTCTGCACTAGTATGTGTCCATCTGACGTTACTGAAGATTAGATGAGGTTGAGAGTCTTTTCTTTTTCTCTGAAGGACTCAGCTAAGGACTGGTTTCACTCTTTACCACCGGGAAGTGTTACCACTTGGGTGAATTTGAAGAAGGTGTTCCTTGACAAATACTTTCCAGCAATTAAATCCAATCGGCTCAAGAAGAAAATCTGCAACATAGAGCAACTTGCTAATGAGTCTCTCTATGACTACTTTGAGCGCTTTAAGAAACTGGTGAAGTGTTGTCCATATCATGGTTACGCTAACCATGATCTGATTCTTTATTTGCATGGAGGACTCCGTGAGGATGATCGTCGGATGGTAAATTCTTCTTGTGGTGGTAACATTATGAAAAGAACTTACGACGAAGCTCTAGAAATCTTTGCCACACTAACGGATGACTCTAGACAATATAGTGGAAGAGGCTCCCAAAGTTTGTCTGTTGCTAGTTCTCAATCTAAAATTGATCAAGTTGACTTTGATGTGCTGAAAGAGGAAGTGAGGCGTCTGAAATTGAAGGGTACACCCCATCAGGCTAAAGCATGTGAGATTTCCCTTGATGACCTGCACCCTACTGACTCATGCCCTACACTACAAGAGGAGGTGAATGCAGTTGGAGGATTCCAACAGAGACAAAGGTATGATCCCTATTCTAACACATACAATCCAGGTTGGAAGGATCACCCCAATTTTCAGTGGAGAGATCAAGATCCAAATCAACAAGGTAACCCTCCACAAGCTAGACCACCTGCACCAAGGGCTCAAGGACAAAGCTCTAACTCATCTCCTTCTGTGGATGAGTTGTTGAAGATGTTGATGCAAAGTAATGTCACCACCAATGAGAACATTGCTAAGATGAGTCGAAGTCAGGTACAATTCCAAGAAACTACAATAGCTAGCATTCATAACTTGGAAAGGAAGGTGGGTCAGATTTCTCAAGCGGTGAGTAAACTTGAGGCAAAAGATTCCGGAAAGCTTCCCTCTCAAACTGAGACAAATCCGAACATTCGGAATGTCAGTGCTGTCACTTTAAGGAGTGGGAAGAATCTAGAACGGAGCAACACAGACGAAACAAAAGAAAAAAGTTCGGAAAATGAAGAAGCTGAAGGCGGCGACCGCTGCCAAGGCGGCGCCCGCCGCCCAGGTGACCTGTTTCTCGGTGATTCTGAAGAAAATGGCAGCGCCCGCCGCCTAAATGAAGAAGCCCCCGACACTCCGAAAGTGTCTGAAACACCTGTTTTCCCAGAGTATAAGCCTGTTGCTCCATTCCCATCTGCATTGTAGCGTACCAAGCCACTTGTACAGGACAAGGACATGTTCGAGATGTTCAGAAACGTTGAGGTAAACATTCATCTTCTTAATTTGATCAAATATGTTCCTCGTTATGCCAAGTTCTTGAAACAGATGTGCACTACGAAGAGAAATCAAGACATGAACAGTAAAAAGAAGGTGAAGGTAAGCGAACAGATTTCTGTAGTCTTCCAAAAGCGCTTACCTAAGAAGTGTGGAGATCCAGGTATGTTAACCATCCCTGTCACTATTGGAGGTACTCGGTTTGCTAAATCTATGTTAGATCTCGGTGCCTCCATCAATGTTATACCCTCTTCTCTCTGTGATTCTTTGAAACTGGGACCTTTGCATGCCACTAATATTTCCATTCAGCTAGCTGATAGATCTAATGTGCGTCCTATAGGAGTCGTAGAGGATGTTTTGGTTACGGTTGGTGAGCTTGCTTTTCCCGCTGATTTTTATGTGCTTAATATGGAACATGATAAGCATGCTGCCCCTATCTTGTTAGGGAGACCTTTCCTAAAAACAGACAATACTAAGATCAATGTGATCACTGGCTCTTTAACCATGGAATTCGATGGCCAAATTCTTAACTATAACATCTATGAGGCCATGAAATATCCATCTGATGATCTCTCTGTTTATGCTATTGATGTACTTGAGCCGGTAGTGCAAGACGTTTTTGATGAGAACCACCTAGATCATACTCAATCTATTATTGTTGACTCTAGTTTGGATTTCACTTTATCAACTAACATGCAGGAAGTTGTCAATGAGTTGGATGCTTACTATAAGCTTCCTCTTGAGCGACCAGGTAACTCACCTTTACTACTATCCCTGCCTAGCGAGAAGCTCTTGCCCTCTATTGTGCAGGCACCTGTGGTTGAATTGAAACAACTCCCAGACCATCTCAAGTATGTATTTCTTGGAGATAAGGAGACATTGCCAGTTATCATCTCCAACAAGCTCACAAAGGATCAGGAAGAGAAGTTGGTGGTGGTTCTTAAAGAGCATAAGGCAGCAATAGGTTGGACTATAGCTGATATAAAGGGCATCAGCCCTACCACCTGCATCCATCGCATATTGCTGGAAGGAGAGGATAAACCATCTAGGCAGCCACAGAGGCGTCTAAACCCACCTATGATGGACGTTGTGAAGAAAGAAGTCTTGAAACTCTTACAAGCAGGTATGATATATCCTATTTCTGACAGTAAATGGGTTAGTCCTACACAGGTTGTCCCGAAGAAAGGAGGGATTACAGTAGTGGAAAACCAGCAAGGAGAGCTAGTCCCTACAAGACTGCAGACAGGTTACAGAGTTTGCATTGACTACCGTAAGCTGAATGCGGTCACTAGAAAGGATCACTTCCCTCTGCCATTTATTGATCAAATGCTTGAAAGACTTTTTGGTCGCGCTTTCTACTGCTTTCTAGATGGGTATTCGGGTTATTTCCAAATAGCCATTGCTCCTGAGGATCAAGCTGAGACGACCTTCACTTGTCCATTTGGCACTTTTGCCTATCATCGGATGCCATTTGGGTTGTGCAATGCCCCAGGGACCTTTCAGCGGTGTATGGTAAGCATCTTTTCTGAGTACATTGAGAATTTCATAGAGGTTTTTATGGATGACTTTACTGTGCATGGAGATGATTTTGATGCATGTCTAAATCACTTATCACTTGTGCTTGGTAGATGCGTTGATACTAATCTAGTGCTTAATTATGAGAAGTGTCATTTCATGGTAGAACAGGGTATTGTTTTAGGACATCTCGTGTCGTCTAGAGGTATTGAGGTCGATAAGGCGAAGATTGAAGTAATTCAGTCTTTGCCCTATCCTACTAATGTTCGCGAAGTTCGTTCTTTTCTAGGCCATGCAGGTTTCTATAGCAGGTTTATTAAAGACTTCTCCAAGATCTCTGCACCTCTATGCGAACTGCTGAAAAAAAAGATGGGTTTTGAGTTCTCAACTGAGTGTCAGGCAACCTTTAATGACTTGAAGGCTCGCCTAACAAGTGCCCCTATTATTCAGGCTCCTGATTGGTCCAAGCCCTTTGAGATCATGTGTGATGCAAGTGATTATGCTATGGGGGCTGTGCTAGGCCAAAAGGAAGCAAGAGCTTCTTATGTGATTCAATACGCATCTATGACCCTGAATGATGCACAAAGGAACTACTCCACCACAGAGAAGGAGATGCTTGCTGTGGTGTTTGCTCTTGAAAAGTTCCGGCAGTACCTCCTTGGTACAAAGGTCATTGTCTATACTGACCATGCTGCCCTGCGCTATCTGTTGACAAAGAAAGAAGCAAAACCAAGATTGATTCGATGGATCCTTTTGCTTAGTGAATTTGACATTGAGATTAAGGATAAGAAGGGTGCTGAGAACCTTGTTGCTGATCATCTCAGCAGAATTGTTACTAATGAACGCACTCCACATAGTCAGATTCAGACAAACTTCCCTGATGAGTCTCTTTTGAGGCTAAGTACTATAGAGCCATGGTATACGGACTTGGTGAACTTCCTCACCACAGGTGAGTTCCCTCCACCTTTCAACAAGGCTCAGAGAGATCGACTACGTAGCTCAGCCAGATTCTTCATCTGGGATGACCCTTACCTATGGAAGCATTGCTCTGATCAGGTAATCCGCCGTTGTATTCCAGAAAATGAGGTAAATTCTCTCCTTACTTTTTGTCATTCAGAAGCATGTGGTGGGCATTTTGGGGGTCAAAGAACCGCAAGAAAGGTACTTGAAGCAGGATTTTGGTGGCCTTCCATCTTTAAGGATGCACATAACCACTGTAAATCTTGTGATAGTTGCCAACGGGTTGGAAATATGTTTAGGAGGGATGAGATGCCACAAACAGGCTTGATTTTTTGCGAAATCTTTGATGTTTGGGGCATTGACTTCATGGGACCTTTTCCAAACTCTTGTGGTAATATGTATATTTTGCTTGCGGTGGACTACGTTTCCAAATGGGTGGAAGCGAAGGCCACCAGAACTGATGACTCTAAGGTTGTGGCAGATTTCTTGAAGTCACACATATTTGCCAGGTTTGGGATTCCAAAAGCTCTGATCAGTGATAGGGGAACTCATTTTTGCAATAGGACAATTACTGCACTGTTGAAAAAGTATCATGTCACGCAGAGAGTTTCTACTGCCTATCATCCCCAAACGAATGGCCAAGCTGAAGTGTCAAACAGAGAGATTAAATCCATCTTGGAGAAGACGGTATCCCCCAATAGGAAAGACTTGATGATGCGCTATGGGCGTACAGAACAGCTTATAAAACACCTATTGGGATGTCACCCTTTAGGTTGGTGTTTGGTAAGGCTTGCCACCTCCCTGTTGAGCTAGAGCACAAGGCCTATTGGGCCATTAAGAAGTGCAATTTGAAGCTTGAGGAAGCTGGAGAGCTTCGTAAGCTTCAATTACAGGAATTGGAGGAGGCAAGGATTGAAGCTTATGATAATGCCATTCGCTACAAAGAAAGAACTAAGGCATGGCATGACCGAACCATTTTAAGGAAGGACTTCCGCATTGGTGACAAAGTCCTCCTATTTCAATCACGCCTTAGGCTCTTTCCTGGTAAGCTGAGATCGCGTTAAGCAGGGCCATATGTTGTGGCTAAAGTTTTCCCTCATGGCGCAGTCGAGCTCTACGATGAGGGAACACACACAATATTCAAGGTAAATGGCCAGAGAGTGAAGAAGTACCATGACAGATTCACTAAGGACATTGTAGAGGAAGCAATCTTAACAGAGACTGCCGCTGACAACTGATGAATTGGCATGACGTCGAGCCACGACGGTAAATAAGGCGCTTCTCGGGAGGCAACCCGATGTAGGTATAGGTACATTTCTTTCCCTTTGTTTAGCTTATTTCCATTTATTTTGTTTGGTTTTCGTAGTTCTGTCTCGAACTAACCCGTAGAAAGCTCGGAAGTGGTGAAAATAGAGAGGCAGCGACCGCTGCCTAAACGCAGCGACCGCTGCCTAAACGCAGCACCCGCTGCCCATCGCTAAAAATGAAGTTGGCTACGGCCTAAAGGCAGCGCCCGCCGCCCACTCCAGAAATGAGGCCTCGCTACGGAAAATGGCAGTGACCGCCGCCTTTTCAGGTTCAGACTCTTCCCTTTTACGAAAAAAAAAAGAAAATAGAAAAATAGAAAATGAAAAAGAGATATCTGAAAGAAAGAGAAAGAGAGAAGAGAACGGGAGAAGAGAAAGGGAGAAGCGAGAGTTTATTCAGATCTTGGCCATCTAGTCCACCGGCGACCTTGGCCGCTGCCTCAACGACGACCGCCACCCGTTTTTCTGCAGTTCTTGTTCGATACTACACTTGGTATTACCAAGCAGTCCTCTTCTGCTGTTGGTTGGAATAAGGCACAAGAACAGCTTGATTTCTGGGTTCGATCCACGCGTACCAGGAGTTTTGACCCTAAGGCTGGGGAATATAATTATAAGTGGTCTCACCCTTGCCTGCGTTTAGCTCACAAGGTCATTCGTATGGTCTGGCTGGGCCAATCTGAGATTAATAAGATTCCTCATCTTGACTTAGAGGTCATTTGGAGTATGACACCCAAGTGTAAGCTAGTACAGGGATGGCGAACCCTCTTCCTTGCTTCCTGCAAGAAGATGCAACGAGATAACAAGTGCAAGATTGTGGTTGGGGGAATGGTGTCACTGATTGCTCGTTTCCTAGGTCTTGAGTTTCCTGATAGGTCTCAGCAACTCTCTTCCACTTTTACATATGACATCAAGCAGCTGAAGCAGGTGGGGGTATTATCAGAGCTGGGAGATCATAGCTACTGGGTATATGGTGCTAGAGGTTGCTACAAGATTTTCTTACCTCTTGCTATTGAGATGCCCTTCGGACCCGATTATGTTGATTTTGATCTGATTAGGTTCCGGGTTGGGTTTGAAGGTGCTAGTTCTTCCTCTGTCGCTCCTCGTACAGCTGTTGAGGAGGATTCTGATGATGAGGAAGAGGAAGGCTCTGGGGATGATGATGATGCTGAGCATGAGGATACTGATATGCCTCAAGCTCAGACTATTGTTGAGCCTCAGTTTGACTATCAGAGGCAGATTTGGGAGACTGTCCAGCGCATGGACACTCGTCAGCAGACTTTGGAGACAGACTTCTACAGCTTCCGTGATACCACCAGAGACTTCCAGACCTCCAGACTACCATGATGGAGCAGCAGGCCGCCAACATGAGGGCCATGCAGGAGCAGATGAGGCAGTGGAAGCTATTCATGGGTTCCTAGCATCCTGACTTTCCACCACATCCACAGTAGTGGTACTTCTTCTACTTCCCCTATTTAATTCTGTCTTATTTCATTGAGGACAATGTTCATTACAAGTGTGGGGGAGTTGATTATGTATTACTTTACCATTTTGAAAAAAAAAACAAATTGAAAAAACCAAAAATATGAATAAAAAGGCATATAAAAATCCTGGGGTGGACTGAAAACCTGAAAGGGCGGTTCAAGTAATAAGCAGGTAATCTGGCGGGTATTAGGCCTTGGCAAAAATAGATTCAGAGTGTTGTGAGGTGGTGAGTTAAAAAAAAAATGAAAAGAGAGTGTTAGGTGAAAACCTGCAAAGGCGCCTAAGTAAAAAGAGAGAGAAAAAAATGAGTGTTTTAGGACTATCAATTTACCGGCGATGGCGACATAAGAAGGGAGTATTGGTGTGTTTTGGGTAGGTTTTCACTTGGAGGGAGAAGTTGTAGTAATATTGATGATTATCATTCTCTTTGATCATTTGTGTGGTGTTGGATTGTGGTGGTGTGTCTGCTGGTGTTGATCATTTAGGTTAGTGTTTGGTTGAGGTGCATATCATATATATTGGTGTATTTGTTGTTGGATGTGTGATGTGGATGGTTGGCTGAGGTGTTGATGGTGTACTTCCATTATTTGGGTATGTTGGATGATAGGTAAGATTTTGAGCTTTCATGTGGATGTTATTGTTCTTGTTGTAAGCTCTTATCCATGGTTGATGATCTAGTGTGTTTATTGATGATGGGTGGTTGTTCTATATCCACTCGAGACGAGTAGAGATTCAAGTGTGGGGGAGTTTGATATACACGATTATGTTGTGTATATAGACGAGGTTTTAGCATTGTTTTAGTGGTGTTTTAGGATGCATTTGAGGTGTTATGGAGCATTGGCGAGGAGTGGCTGAAGACGCATTATAGGAGTTCTTGGAGCTGAAGAAACGAAGATGTTGAAGATTTTGGAAGGCAGCGACTGCCGCCGAGGCAGCGCCCGCCGCCGAGGCAGCGCCCGCCGCCGAGGCAGCGCCCGCCGCCTGCGTCGAAGTCAATCGAAGTTTTTTCCATTTCTGCCTTATTACGTTTTTATTTGAGCATTTATGTTGATTTCAGTTTTCAGACTTGATAATACACGTTTTGTTTTAGTATTTAGGGTTAGAGAGAAGGTTTGTTTCCTCTCTAACCTCACTTTCCATTTGTCATCTAGTTTTTACACCATTTCCATGGAGAACTAAGCCACCATTTCTTAGTCAGACCGTTGAAGCTTTCGTATTGAAACAAGTTGTGAGTTTTTCATTCCTTATCTATTGCATGGATTTTATATATTCTCTTGCTTGAATTGCCTATGGTTAATATTGATAGTTTCTAGCTTGCGCAACTAGATATTGTCTTTATGAATCTATTGCAGATTTAGATTGCTATTGGTTGAGCATATCTATTTCAAAGTAGCAATTGCATCGAACTAGTATGTGGTTGTGCTAGTCATATGTAGAGAGAATCGATTTACATTCTAGGATAAAAGCCGGTTGTTTTATGCTAGAATTGTATCCTATCATATTCCTATCCTTATTGCTACGGTTAAACTGAATCTTGATAGTTTCATGGTTGTTTAATTAGTTAGTCCTAATAGTGTCTGGTTGTGCTATTAGTTACTTTAGAAATGGAATTGGAATTTCCATGGCATGAAGTCTTGAATGATTATCTAGGATCAACATATCAAACGAATAGTGGATACTTGTTTGGCTAAGCTGTTTCCCAAATCATATTTACAAACTTCACTTTGTTAGTTATTGCATGCTTAGGATCTAAAACAAACCAAACCCCCCTTTGTTACTTAAGATTGACATAAAGCTCATACTAAAAGGCATAAATCTGTCTCCCTGTAGATTCGACCCTTGCTTACTAAAGACTATAGTTTTGAGTAGGTTTGGATACTTGCATAGTAGTAATTCTTACGACAAATTGTTGTTATCAGTTTACCTGCTTTATTATCATAAAACATGGTTATAGGAAGCTCAACTGAAAGAGATAAATCCTGCAACAAAGCGTGGAGCCAAACTACCTCACTTGCACAAGCTGACATACTCCTGTATTCAGACTCTGCGCTTGACTTGGACACAGTGGTTTGTTTCTTAGTTTTCCATGAAACTAAGTTACTTCCTAGGAATGCACAATAAGTTGTTAAAGATCGTGCATAAAACTTGCAATTAGCCCAATCTGCATCACTGTAACATGTCAACACTGTGTTGCTTTCAACTGAGTAAAACAGCCCCCAGTTCACTGTATTCTTCAGATATCTTATCACATGATAAGCAGCCTGTAAATGTGGTTGTCTAGGTGTGCCTACAAACTGACTCAAGTGTTGTACTGCATAAGATACATCAGGTCTAGTTATATTCAATTAGAGCAATCTCCCAACTAACCTTTTGTAAACTTCTGGATCTTTGAGCAACACCCCCATCCTCTGTTGACAAATTCAGGCCTTTCTGAAGAGGAAATATAGCTGGCTTACAATCCATCATGTTGGTGTCCTTAAGGATGTCCAGAATATACTTTCTCTGACTAAGAATAGTGCCTCTGTTTGATCTAGCAACCTCAATCCCCAAGAAAAACCTCACTGGTCCAAGATCCTTGATAGTGAATTTCTTATGGAGTCCTTGTTTTGTAAGCATGATAACTGACTCATCATCTCCAGTGAGTAGTAAATCATCTACATAAACTAAGGCAATAGCCATAAGTCCATTCACTTTCCTTACAAATAGAGAATAGTCATGCATAGACCTCACATATCCCAGACTAAGCAAGAAACTAGTTAACTCCTTGTTCCACTGCCTTGAAGCCTGCTTAAGACCATATAAAGACCTCTGTAACCTACACACTTGACCAGGCTCAGCTTTGCTTTACCCTAGTGGAGGTGTCATATAAACTTCTTCATCCAATGATCCATGCAAGAAAGCATTATTAACATCTAATTGGTGAACATTCCACTTGTTCACTATTGATAATGCCAAAAGAACTCTAACTGTTGCTAACTTTGCCACTGGAGAAAAAGTATAGGTATAGTCTTTACCTTCAATCTGATTGTAGCCTTTTGCTACTAATCTTGCCTTATGTCTCTCAACTGAGCCATCTTGCTTGTATTTCACCTTGTAAACCCACTTGGATCCAATAGCTTTCTTTCCTGGAGGCAGATTAGTTAAGATCCAAGTTTGGTTTGTTTCCAAGGCTGCCAGTTCTAACTCCATGGCCTTTTCCCAACAAGCCACTCCTTGTGCTTGCTTGTAAGTAGATGGTTCATGTATTTTGCAAACATTAAAGAAGGACACAATATATTCAGGTGAGTAATCTTTCAAATCCATTAGTTGTTCAACTGAGCAACTATAATCCAGAAGTCTTGTGGAAGGCATTCTTATTCTGGTGGATCTTCTGACAACACTCTCAACAGGTTGAATAGGCTGATCAATTTCCATCAAATCTGTACTAGTACTCATTGTCTGTGGGATTTATGCAATATTTGTATCAATAGGTGCAGCTGGATTAACCAAGGGCAAGCTTGGTTCCTGAATCTCCTTCACAACATCTCTCTGAATTGAATCTTTAAAAGGAAAATGTTGCTCTCTGAAAACTACATCTCGAGATACAAAAACTTTGTGACTTTCTAAGTCATATAGCTTGTATCCTTTCTGTGTCATGGAATATCCAATAAAAGCACATTTTCTAGATTGTGCAGCAAACTTATCTTTCTGAGGAATATAAGCTTTCCCATAACACAAACAACCTAGGACTCTCAATTCATCATAGTTAGCAGGCTTATCAAACAAAACTTCAGAAGGAACTTTCCATTGCAACACAAAACTAGGTAACAAATTGATTATCTTCATAGCTGCTATAACACACTCTCCCCAAAATCTAATAGGTAAGTTGGCATGTAATCTCATGGCTCTAGTTGTCTCAATGATATGCCTATGCTTCCTCTCAACTCTACCATTCTGTTGAGGATTCCCTGCTACACTGGTCTGATGGATGATGCCTAAAGAAGCCAATAAATTCTGACATCTATGCTGCATAAGCTCAGCTCCATTGTCACTCCTCGTCTTCTTTACTGTTTTTCCAAATTGAGTCTTGACATATGCTAGAAAGGAAGGAATTATATTGATCACTTCACTTTTGTGCTTCAACAAGTAGACCCAAGTGAATCTACTATTATCATCTAAGATGGTTAGGAAATAAGAAGTACCATTCATAGTAGGTACCTTGTAAGGTCCCCATATGTCTAAATGTATAAGATCAAAAGTAGACTTTGCCAAAGAAATACTTTTATGAAAAGGATCTTTACACTGTTTAGACAGAATACAACTTTCACAATTGATATCATCTTTAGCATACATCTTTGACCAAGCTATGTGTTTCATCTTTCCCACTGAACAATGGCCTAACCTAGCATGTATAGTAGTACTGAATTCTGCTATACTATTACAAACATTGGAAGCATTTCTATCATTATCAGTCAATTGTTGTTGTGAAGCCTTTGCAGATTTCATGATATACAACCCTCCAGCTCTCAAGCCAACTTCCACTGTCCTCTCAGTGATAGGGTCCTGAAAGAAACATCTGTCAGGCTTAAAACAAGCTTGTAGACCATTCTCATATAGTAACTTTGTTACAGATATAAGATTCTTCTTGAATCTAGGAATAAACAACACATTATCAACTCTCAGATGCTTATTCACTTGCACTGAACCCACTCTTTCAACACTCAGAATACTGTCATCAGGCAATGCTACTCTGATAGGCTTGAGAAGTTCCTTTTTATCAAACAAAATACTATCATCAAAAACCATATGATCTGTTGCACCTGTGTCTACTATCCAAGTAACACAATCTGAACTTAAAATTGTCAAAGCATGAGAAAGGATATCATTACCTGAAAAATCCACACCAGACCCTGAAGTAGATGCCATGTTAGTTGGTTCATTGCCTTTGGCAACACCACCCTGAGCAATGACATTAGAGACACTTGCCATGTTCATTCCTCTGAAAGCCTTCATTACTTCCTTGCACACAGCATCTATCATAGCAGCATCTGGCCTATCTGTGTTCCCAAGAGGACTTTCTTCACCAATGTCCATCTCAGCATTGGCAGCAAATCTTCCTCTCCAATTGGAATTTCTATTCTTTTATGGGAAACCAATGATCTGGTAGCATGACTCTCGAGCGTGACCCTTTTTACCACAATGATCACATTTTCGATCATATTTCCCTTTCCTCTGATCATTCTGCCTATCATAACCCCTTTGATCATTTCTTCTCTGATCATTAGGTCTATTAGCATATAAAGCTGTGGTAGTGCTCTCATTGTTGATCTGCATAGAACCAGAGATCATCTTTTGTCTCTCCACTTGTTGCACCAAGTAAAAAACTCTATTTATTGTGGGCAATTTTTCCTGAGACAAGAGATTACTTCTCACACCATCATACTCAGAACTCAATCCCATCAAGAATTGAATCAATTTTGTTCTTGAATCCTTTTCAAGAATCTTTTCCATCAACTCACACTTGCAAGTTGTCTGTAATCCACCACATTCACACACAGGAAGTCCATCAAGATTTTGAATCTCATCCCAGAGTTCCTTGATCTTTCCATAATACTCACCAACTGTGGAACCACCTTGTTCCATCGAGCATAAGCGCCACTGAATCTGGTAAAGAAGAGGTCCATTGGTCTGACCAAATCTTTCACTCAGCTCATCCCAGAGATGCTTTGCCGATTCAACATACATGAATGTGTTGGAAATACTCTTTTCCATAGAGTTTATCAACCAACAGCGCACCATGTAATCTGTGCGAATCCATCGTTCACACTCCTGGGATCCAATTGTTGGCTTCTTGTAACTCCCATCTATAAAACCTAATTTGAATTTCGCACCAAGAGCTAACCGGACACCTTGGTTCCAGGTGAAGAAATTGAGTCCATCAAGGCGGAATTGAGTCAGCTGCGCCCCTGGATGATCCGAATTGGACAACGTTAATGGATCACATCCTGTCAGATTCTCCGATCTTGCACCAGTCATTCCATCTCGCCCAAATCCAGCCTCCATCGCAGCAAATCAACGCGGAAGAACTAATCAAACGTCGTGCGCTCTGATACCATATAAAGATGATCGATCTAACACAATCAGATCATCAAACTATACCACAGAATCACTCAAGAACACAAACAGAAAGAGAGAGAGCAAGAGTGTTTGTGATATTAACAGAATTAGTCTGTTACAGAGGGAGAAGCGTAAATATATATACATGAGGGAACCCGGTTTACTACAGAACCGGTTCAATATAAAACTTATATTTACAACATTCTCTATATAACGTGAAACATTAGGGCTACAAATGTATACAATATGCATTTCAAGGCTAGCTAATTAGTTAAAATGCACAATTAGGTATCCATCCCTCGTCTTTTATCAGTAATTTGAGCTAGTTAGTAAAACAGTCACAAATATTTTAACTACTATCAGTTTTGTCTGGTATCTTCCATTACTATATGCATCTTAGTCAAATTTTTCTCCTTCACGAGTTAAAGAACCATTACAATTGAAACATACTTCGACTAACAAACAGATATTTTATTAGTTAATGAAAGCAAGGCCGGAAATCAGAGGCTATGGTATACTTAAGAAAGGCTGCTGCATATACTCCCGGGTTTAAGAAAGGCTGTTGTTTCGTTTGTTACATCATATTCTTTCTTCTTCCATGATCACCACTCAAAGAAGAAACAGATATAATATTATTGAATGGATTACTCATCAGGAGCGTTGCATTTAGGAAGAGTTGTTTACAACATATAGTTCTTGCATCATGTTTTAGGACTAGTATTACACAAGTAAATTAAACAGGCAATCCATAGTGTAACCTGCATCTGATAATTTCAAATTCAAAGCACAAGCATTCGTTAATTACTTAAAATAATAATCATGTAGTAATACGTTGCTACTATCGTTTTACTGTAATATAAAAAGATTATACCGTGACAGGCTCATCAATGCAAAGTGGAGTGTCATCTCTAGCAGGAAGTGGAATTGACATGAAACCCTCTTCACTTATCTGAGACATCACATCCTCTCCATATTCATCTATGTACCCAAGTTCAGTGAAGTTTGACACTAAAGAAGGAGATTTGGTCACCATGTCTAGCTTCATTGCAACTTCTTTCATGGCCGGCCTTCTTCCACTTCTCATTCTTACACAGCGTTTTGCCAGTTCAACAACAGCTCTCAACTGCTCTTCACTGGCCTGTTCCACAACTCTCTGATCCAGCATATCCAAAGACTCTGAGTTTTCAAATTGTAGCACCAAGCTCTTGACGTCGCCTGTTTCGTCATTGTACACCGCTTTCTTGCTTGTCAAAAGCTCTAACAGTACAACACCAAAGCTATAAACGTCACTCTTTTCCGTAAACCGTCTTGTTTGGTAATATTCTGGGTCAAGATACCCCCATGTACCCTGAACAAGAGTGGTCAAGTGGGTCTGGTCAATCTCAATGTTTCTTGAACACCCAAAATCAGCAACTTTTGCTCGGTGTCGCTCGTCTAGCAATATGTTAGATGACTTAATATCTCTGTGATAGATGGGAGTGGATGATAATGAATGCAGATATGCAACAGCCGAGGCTGAATCTACAGCGATTTTCAGACGCATCTCCCAACTCATGAAAGAGCCTTCTTCATCTGATTGATGAATTTTCTCAGAAAGTGTGCCGTTTGAAACATACTCGTATATAAGAAGAGGTACTTTGGTTTCCAGACAGCATCCCAGTAGCTTGACAACATTTCTATGGTTGGTCTGAGACAATATAACCACCTCATTTATGAACTGGTTCAAGAGACTGGTATCCAACTGTTTCGACTTCTTGATTGCAACAATATCTCCATCAACTAGCGTACCTTTGTACACAGTCCCAAAGCCTCCTTTGCCAAGTATTTGAGTTTCGTCAAAGTGATTTGTGGCTCTGTTCAATTCTTCCATGGTGAATATCTTGGTCCTCCCAACTACACCTTCTCCAGATGGCAGCTGTTGTTTTAACAGTAAACCACCATTATGCTCAAAGTATGTACATCTTCTCTTCATCTCCATTTTCTTTGTGATATAACGGTAAAGGTAATAGAGGATGATACACCCCAATCCTATGCCAAAACGTATTTCTGCCATAAACAAGGAAGATTTATCCAGTATCTAGATATCTGAAACATGTAACATAGATAAGGATTAAGCAGAGGTCCTTACCATAAGCCTTGGCGACTATCTGACCAGGTGTACTGTTATAAACATTCTTTAGGTTATACCAAAACCCGTGTGGCCGGTGTGGGTGATCTATGCACACTGTATCATCTAATTTAAAACAGAGAATAGACTTGTCAAAATAAGCTCGACAAAAGAAAAACCATAGAAAAAGGGTGAGAGTGTTTCATACAGAGTTCCCGTGATAATACCCATGATAATACGACTGGTGCTGCATAGATCGGTTGTGGATTAGTTAAGAGCATGGTTTTAAAATCATATCTAGAGCTGACAAGAGTTGCGAAAAGACAAGTTCCTGATGGGCTAGAAAATTCAATGTGATATGAATACAGAAATTCAATCACCAAATATTCTGTGCAACAATTAGCTTCAAAGCAACGGTCAGCGTAGATTGCAGTCTTGTTGCCGAGGTGACAAATAGTGTCACAGCTAATTCCCATCAAGTCGCCTTGGCTATACAAAGCCGCGCTGCCTGGACAACCTTCCATCAGGAGTAAGTTGTTCGATGTGAACTTATACGGGCTTCCTTTCAAGTTAATGCTGTTGTGTTGTGAAGCAGCAGCAGCAGTACAAGAATTGAAAGGAGGTATCCCAACTGTAAGAAAGTTGTAGTAGAAAGAATTGTGGTTCGGATAAGAAGGGTTGCATTCAATCTCAATGACTTCAAGATTGAATTTGGATAAGAAGGGTTTATGAGAAGAATTGTGGTTCGGATGAGGCTTGCATTCAATCTCAAACCAAGTGTCAAAGGAGCAGTTGGCGCCTATTCCAAACGGGTAAGAAATACTCACATTTCCACACATTTCCTGACACCCAGGCTTCTTTACACATGCCTCTCCAGTCTCCACTTTCACAATCAACATTACTAGTAGTAGTAACCATTTTGAGATTTGCATAAGAAATGGTGGTTTCATATTCCCTCCTCCTCACTGTCATAATTCATTTCTCTGTTTATATAGAATAGAATGGACCAAGCTATGTATCAGATTGACTCATTCCCCCAGTGTTATTATTATTACAGTAACAGATTGACTCATTCCCCCCTGTTATTATGTGTTTTCTAGGAACCTACCTTAGCTTGTCTTGTACTCTTGTTGACTTGGATTTTTCTTTCATGGTGATGAAGCGAAGCAAGTCAAACAACTAGACAAAAAGATCATTAAATTTCTTTAAAAAACAGTCTTTCTATTCTACTATTCAAGAACTCGGATCAGGTGTGAATGACTTAACGTACTAATGTACGAATATAGTCATTCGCATGCACATTTCTCAGTAATCACATGCACACGCAGGTGTGTGCATGTACTTTTCACATATTATCAATGACATGCACAATCTGTCAAATGTACATGTCAATTTTTTCATTCGAACATTAATAATACATTCGCACATGAATCTTGTCCTTCATATATATGTATAATAATATTTTCATACTTACATTTAAGTAGTTCAAAATTTACTCAAGATTAAATAGTTTTCTCTTCCATTAGTAAGATCACACGCTTAACCAATTTTCGGTTGATTTAGTGGTTTGACATATGTAATACATGTCAATTAGTAAGATCTTACGTCTATTAGTAAGTAAGATCTTACGTATGTACATATGTAATACATGTCAATGTCATTCAAGTAAACTATATTATCCCCTCAAAAAGGTAAACTATATTATTTTCTTTGAATGCATAAACTTTTACCTAAATGTACATACCTCTTACGTTATTTTCTACATATATGGAGTATAATATTAGAGCTCAATTCAAGAAGATGTTTCATTCATCAAAATGTGATTAAATATTCGTTAAAAATGTAATTAATTTCACTAAAAGTTTGATGCGCATCATTTGAAATAGTGGCAATGAACATTGGAATTTTATGTCGGAATGTTCTAAAGTTTCTCAATAAATGTTATTCAAAATATGTGTATTCAATTTTTTCATGTTTTAAGTGTTTTAATTGATATTTTTCAAATTACTAGTAAATATCTATCATTTATATATTAAGAATATAAAGTGTATCCAATTATTTATAAATAACACTTTGCCATGATATTGTACTTACTCTGTTGTTGTTCTTTATTCTCGTTGGAACTCACTCGTAACTTTATCACAAACCGTACTAAATTCTACTCCCTTAAGGCACAAGATTTAAGGGAAATGGGAAGAGATGAAAATGCAGCAGCTGTGAGTCAGAAATGCAGTAGTCACACTCAGTTGGGATTTAAGCTGATAATTAAATATATTAAAATAATCAGAGTTAACATAACACAATCTCACTAAACCCATATTAACCAATAGGAGATCATTATTCAACATACACGGATTGAGCTTTTTCACTGTTTAAACAACAGATCAATGTTTATATAAACACACAGACAAAACAATATGTTCTTAACACAAGAAGAAAAAACAGAGGAAATAAAGAGAGCTAAACAGAGGAAATAAATTCTGCATCATTGCCTGTTGTGAATGGCTTCAACATTTAATGGAGAAGATGCCCAACCTCTAGAAGATGGAGAGAACCAAGATGCTGACGAGGGTCTTAATGAGGCAACTTGGGACACATGGGAGCGTGCTCTTCTTTTTGATCTGAACCATGCACCAGCTAATGAAGAGGAGCATGAACAATTTGAAGCAGAGCATCAACACCAGGTTCCTCACCAACCAGAAGCAGAGCATCAGACAAGGGCAACTGGACATCATCAACCAACACAGACGAGGCTCAGCAATGAACAAAAGGTGCAGGTCATACACTTTCTTCTCAACAGAACAATAGAGGGACATCTTCCAAAAGGTGCAATCTCTGCAGTTGCAAACAAGTTCAATGTGTCAAGATTCACCATAGGCAGAATATGGAAAGTAGATGAACAACAACTAAGTTCATTCCAAAATGTCAATGTGAGCACAAAGTATCACAACTATGGTAGAAAGAGAATTCAAGTTGCGCCAAAATCAATCACATCAATAGGCATGGGGTACAAATCATGTATAAGAGATTTAGCAACCCAACTCAATATATCCAAAACCACATTTCACAGAATGGTCAAAAGAGGAGTACTGACGCCACATACAAATCCACTTCACCCTGGATTGAAAAAGGAACACAAGATATCAATATTGGATTGATGTTTAAAGCTACTGCAAGGGGACAAGGACTAAGAAAGAGTATTATCCTATGTTTGACTTTGTTCATTTGGATGAAAAATGGTTCTTCCTAACCAAGAAGTCACAAAAAGTCTTTCTAAAACACAATGAAAGGGGAAAATATAGAGCAGCTAGCTCAAGCAAGTTCATACCCAAGGTCATGTTCATAGCAGTGGTTGCTAGACCTAGATTTAATTCAGAGGGACAGTGTACTTTTGATGGAAAGATAGGGATTTTTCCTTTCACATATCAAGAACCAGCAAAGGGGAAGTAAAAAAACAGAGGCAAGGGAACAATCATCACCAAGCTAGTTGAATCAGTCAACAAACAAGTGACAAGGGACATGCTTATAAATCAAATTATTCCAGCTATCAAAGCAAAGTGGCCAAAAGATGGGACAAGCAGAATAATATTCATTCAACAAGACAATGCAAAGCCTCACATTACACAAGAAGATGCAGAGTGGCAACAGGTTCCAACAAGATGGGTTTACTTTCATATTAATAGGACAACCACCAAACAGTCCAGATTTAAATATATTAGATCTAGGATTCTTTAGAAGCATCCAGTCACTTATGCATAAGAAAATGCATAAAGATGTTGATCATATGCTAAAAGTTGTGAATGAAGCTTTTTATGAGCTAGACCCCAAAACTCTAGCTAGTGTTTGGATGACATTACAATATGTGATGAATGAAATTCTTAAAGGCAGAGGAAGAAATGATTATGACATGCCACATCATAACAAGAAGAGATTAACAGCTCAGGGGAATCTACCAAGAGAAGTAAAAGCACCAATGTGGGTTGTCATGGAGGCATGGGACATTGTTCATAATCCTCCACAAGTATCACATTCACAACAAGGGACTCAGGCAACAAATGCAGATGAAGAACCAACTCAAGGGACTCAGGCAACAAATGCAGATGAAGACAGTCAAGATGCAATCATTTGAAGACAGTCAATGGGACATTATATGAAATGTATTCATATAATGTGTCTTTGACTGTATTAGCAACTATTGTAATCAAGCATGTAAAGGACAAGTTTTTGTGCAGTTGGGACATTTTGTGGAGCTTTAATGTAAAGGTCGAAGGTATTTTGAAAAAAAATTCATCTCAGGTGTCCCATAACCATCATAGACACAATTCAATCTCCAAATACCTTACCATACTTGGCCTCATTCATTCACACCTATCATTGGTTTCCTAGAGCATGCTAAGGCAAAGCTTAACATACAAAGGCATGCCAGAGTGATAGTTGTGACTGGTTTCCTAGAGTATGGTAAAGCAATGAGAATCCACAAGAATTGCATCTCAGTATTAAAGAACTCATCATTGATAAAAAAAAAATTCATCTCAGGTGTCCCTATAGCCATCATAGACACAATTCAATCTCCAAATACTTACCACACATGGCCTCATTCAATCACACCTATCACTGGTTTCCTAGAGCATGCTAAGGCAAAGCTTAGCATACAATGGCATGCCAGATTGATAGATATTACTGGTTTCCTATAGTATGGTAAAGAATTTGAGAATTTCACAAAGAATTGCATCTCAGTTTATAAGAACTCATCATTGATAAAAAAAAAAACAAAAAAACAGAGGGACCTCAGCATTGGGACAAAAATGCAACAACAACATTAATCACACAATGGGACAGAATTGCAACCACAACAATAATCACACAATGAGACAAAATTGCTAATAGAAATTCAATCACACAGAATTGCAACCACAACAGTAGTCACAGTTCATCCTCAACAGAATTGCAACCACAACAATAGTCACAGTTCATCCTCAACAGATTAACAGAATCACAGTAGTCCTCAACTCAGCCAACAAAGCCACAATTGCTAATAGAAATCATACTAATATTACATAAATCCACCAAAATATTAACATAGTCCAGGAATCCAAAAAAAATTACTACATTACATAATCCATCAACATAAAACAGAGTCCATAAAATAGAGTCTATAATCCATAAGCAAAATGTGGAGCATAGTTGGGACAATAGAGCGACTTAGCTAGATAGTGTCAGAGCGGGATGGGGAGGCAGAGACAGAGGGCGAGTCGGGAATCACAATGATCTCTGGGGTCGGCATTACAACATCAAAGGAAACCTCTGGCGTCGGAGTGTCTGGGATGACGATGACCTCCCGGGGACGAGATAAAGCCTCGTTTTCAGAGAGCTCGGGCGACCACGTCATCTCCATTGACTCCTTCTTCTGCTCCGGGGACCATATCATGTTGATGTCGATCTCCTCGGACGGGACATGGCTCCAGGTATGATCTCCAACACAGTCCGGACCTCAATTGCACGGCGGGGACAAAGAGCAACCCGATCGACTCTCTGTGGGATCGTCATCGGCCGAATCCCTGAAGAAATCATTCAAAGCATCTTCTTCAACGTGGTTGGGGAGGTTTTCAGAGATGGAAAGCGATTGAGGATCAACAGAGAGAGGCGAGCTCAGGTTTGAGACAGAACGGGACACTCGTCTAGTGGACAAAGGAGGTGTTCCGCTCTTTGTGAAGCTTTGATCATGGGCCAGTCTAAGGGTACAGTTGGCCCACGAGAGGATATACCTCTCCCAGCATCAATTTCTTCATACATATCTCTAGTAACAATCAAACTCAAAACCTCTATATAGAGCACTCAACCTAATGTTGGTAAATCTATAAGTTAACTAAATACAATATATTCCACACTCTTAATTTCACGTTTTATTAGGGCATCTCCAATGGAGAGGTAAAAATATCATGTCATTTAGGATTATAGCAAGTTAAAATAGTACTTTTCAGCAAATGCTATTTTTATAAGGAAGACAACACCAACAACAAATGCTAAAATTTGCTTTCTCTTAGCCTAATTCTCAAACTTGTCATTCAATATTAATTTTATTTATTAAATAAATTTGATACTTTTTGACACATCATCAAGAATGCTATATGAAATGTTATTTGAGATGCTATATTTAGCTTTTGACTTAGATAAATAGAGAATCTCTAAGATAATATTTTTAATTTTTAGCTTGGTATTGGGGAGTGATTTTGCTATAAATTTATTATAGTTGTTTTTAGCATATCATTGGAGATGCTTTGGCTAATGTAATTGCTTGCACGTCAAATCAACAATTCAAAAAATAAGGATAAGGTCAAACTAATCCTTTTTCTATGGATGTACCAGGATCAACCTCCTTTAGATTTTAGAAGTGTCAAAATCAGGCCGCGATGTATAATTGCCTTTCTTTGTTGATAAATCTTGTTTAATATTATGTGGCCACAAATCCCACAATTGGTTCAGACATGAACTAATATTATATGTTATGATTGAATCTCTAAACATGTAACCTAGATGGTAGATTTTATAAAACTTTTTCCCTCTATAAACTTGTGTATGATGTTCTTCGTACATGATAACATAAACGGAGTATACATTTATATTTGGTGGCGTTGAAAATCTCTCTTAATGTCATAGCGAATTAATCTATCTTGAGTTCTATATATATTTTCTGAATTTGGAACGTTCAAAATCTTATGTGATGTATGAATTAAGAATGTGATTTGGGACAAATACATGTAATGGCGTGTTTTTGTGTTTGTCACATGAACAACTAGATAGAAAATCGAATGTGATTTGGGACAAATACATGTAATGGCGTGTTTTTGTGTTTGTCACATGAACAGCTAGATAGAAAATCGAGACGCCTATATGCACGCGTTTTTTGCCTAAATGCACACGAATCTGTGCGCACAACATATGCGTACAGAACTGTGCGGTATACAGCCTTGTGCGCACAAGTTATGCACACAGATTCGTGTGCATATAGTGTTCAAATCGCGTGCATATAGCCATTGCCTAGAAAATTGACTTCTTTCTTTGGACACAAGCAAAGAGCAACCAATTCCAAATGTGTGTATAGATTTTTGGCAGTCCCCAATCCTATGTTGAGATATGAGATTCATTCTATTACAATTCCAAAGATTCACTATAAATCTTATCTTTCACAAAAGGAGGAATTTCATATATAATATTGACACATTTTCAAGATTGAAATTCTTAAGAGGTATGAAAGTCCACAACCATATTACGTTTCGTAGTACAATAGAACACAATAACGTATTCAACGAATTACTTAAAACAATCTATTAATCTATTGTCACCTTCGATGATGGTGTTCAAAGAGGTTAGAGAAGGTGGTTTGATCCAAAATTTATTGTAGCAAAATCGAAAGAGTGATGAAACAAGTAATATTTCTAAATATACTTAATGTGTGTCTTTATAAATTAGAAGTTGAGAAATTTTAAATCGAACTAAAGATTTAGACTATAATTTCCGCAATGATGATAATGCACACAAACATCATAATTTATGAATAGGACTATGCACATAATTGTCGTAATCATGCACATAAACATTGTAATGTGTACTTCCTCAGTCCTATAATGTTATTCTTATTTTATTTTGACACATTTATTGAGACATGTTTTGCGTCGTTAATATCTCTTATTAAATCTTACTAATTTTTTTTGATATTGTTAAAGTACTCAACGAGACGAACAAAACAAGATCTCGCATGACCATGTTTGTTCTTATACATTGGGAATAATCTAGCAAATTGTATTAAATTGTGAATAGTGTACAAACTGGAGATGAGAAGAACATTAAGAGACGAAGGAAGTATATCACTAAAATTGTATGTATGCGACATCATATTTGTGTCCATGAGTTATAACGTCCTCGTCTAAATCATCATCCAACTATTTCTGTGCACGATAAAAATTCATTGAAAAAATAGGTGCGTGCTAGTTGCTATTCATCACACATGTAAAAAATAGGTGCTTGCTAGTTGCAATTCATCGCCCGTGTAAAATGCTATAGATAGTCGACCGTTAGTGCGTCATAAATGGAGGAGCTCCGTGCGTAGGTCAAAATTTAAAACGCTTTTCTGCGTGACACATGAATTTGTATTTTATTTTTTCTCATAATCTTGTAGAAAATTTTAATAATAGCGTTTGTCTCTTCAAAAGGCCAAGAAACGATGACCATTACACTTGAGCATAATTTCCAAAATATTCTTTGTTATTTCATTATGAATAAAAATGATGAAATATTACTTATTCCGTATATACTATAGCACCTTATCTATCTTATATATTAAAGTTGAGCCTTTTCGAGCTCTTAGAGTGATTTTAGGCTTAGTTTGTTACACAATTATTATTTTTTATCTTTAATTTCAATTATCAATAGATTGGATAATTAATTAATTATATTAACAAATAAATCTTAAAAAATCATCATTGCTTTCAACAACAAATATACAAGTGTTATATTACCTTATGCTATGGATGTACATGTAACTACATGACTTATGATCTTCCCATGTATTGGCCTATAAATAGGCTTGAGGTTACTTAGAAATGTGAAGAACAAGACATACTCTTTCTTTCTTTCTTTCTTACTCTCCTACTGTCTTACTCTCTACTCTCTCTTTCTACTCCAAGCACATTAGATTTGCAACACGTTATCAGCACAAATCGCTCACATAGGAATCTATACTGATGCATCTCGTATCATTATATATGCACCTCGCATAATCATGTATGCACAAGGAGACGGTAAGAAGAGATTTTATTTTATTTTATTCTAATTGATCTTATGCACAAGAACACAATCCCTGAAGCGATCTAAATTTTAAGCGATCCCTGAAGCGATCTTATTTTTAATCGATCCCTAAAGCAATCTAAGTTTCAATCGATCCCTGAAGTGATCATGTTTAAATTCGATCCCTGAAGCGATCATGTTTCAATCAATCCCTGGAGCGATTATACTTCAATTGATCCTAATGAGATTAGGACCCATTTGATCCCTGAAGAGATTAAGTTTTGTATAAGCGATTAAGACTCATTTGATCCCTGAAGGGATTAAGTTTTTATGATCCATGAAGTGATAGTTTTTCTTTATGATCCATGAAGTGATTATTTTGTCCCCATAGAGACAAGTTTAATCCAATTTCGCTTAAATTGTATCCCTGATGCCGATGCATATTGATTTATCCCCTGAAGTGGAAATATATAATCTATATATAATCATCTCCCGAAAAAGATGAATTTACATGATTCAATCTTTTATTCTCTCCTGAAGTAGATATATATAATCATCTTTCGAAGAAGATGAATTTACATGATTCAATCTTGTTTTATCTCTTGAAGTGGACCTATAAAATCATCTCCCAAAGAAGATGAATTTTCGTGATTGATCTTGTATTATTTTTCGATCATCAATACTTATCGAAATGAGGTTATTTTTATTTTATTTTATACCGCATATTGTTTCGTATACCGATGAGTAATTTATGTTGAGGATGAAAAAAAAAATTAATGAAGTTATATACTACATGTCAAACTTCGTATGCTACATCATTCCATCAATTTTTACATGCGTTTTTTTTTTTGATTTATTAGTATTAATGGACCATAGTAATTGCATATTAAAGGATAAGTTTGACTAATGAGGCTGCATGTTATTGTTTTTTTTTATCCGTTCAAACACCATTTGTGCATACGTTTTTTTTTTTTCTACCTTGAATGTTTTTTTTTTAAGTAACTTTGACTTATGAATCCTTAATTATTTTGTATGTTAACTTGTTAGTCATTGCATATTGAAACTATAGCAATTTCAATTTCAATTTCAATTACGGAACCTATTCAACGAATTACGTTTTGTAGTACCATAGAACACAAGAACCTATTCAACGAATTACTTAAAACAGTCTATTAATCTATTGTCACCTTCGATGATGGTGTTCAAAGAGGTTAGAGAAGGTGGTTTGATCCAAAATTTATTTTAGCAAATTCGAAAGAGTGATGAAACAAGTAATATCTACATATCTTATCTATATAAAAGTTGACTGTCCATTGTCAAAATTGAATGAAATTGGTACCAATTTAATGCATTACTCATTTCTTAATCAACTCCTATTGGACTTTTGGGCATGTATTTAAATATCTTTCTTATATCCCTATGTTATATTTATTTATAGTCTACCTGATTAAGTTACAAATTAAATTAATGTGTGAGCTTCTCTTATGACAATGCAAACTTATTCTAATATTATGTTTTAAAACTACTTCAAACATAAATATAAGGAAATAAAAAATACTTATATTTACAAATATTAATAAATTTGATAACAACAACAACATATTAACAAATAATGTATAACTATATTAAATCACATATGAAAATCCGTAATTTTCTCGCGCGGAGCGCGAGGCCCGTATCTAGTATATAAAAATTATTGGGTTTGATGAAGTAATGTCAATTTGTACCTAATAAATGTTAATATTTTAAATTTTTATCCTAACTATTTAACTAAGAACACATCGTCTTCGTCTCCTTCGTCCCGTTCGTCTTCGTCTCCTTCTTTGGTTAAAAACTAATATGAGTTAATTAGATATTTTAATATATCTATATATTATATATCTATAATGATGCAGCTAAGAGCAATTGCAATATATTATATATCTATAATGATGCAGCTAAGAGCAATTGCAACTGCTGAGGTTACATCAAGATAACTACGAGAAGGGGTAAACAACCACTTAATTTTTTATGGGATATACTTTTCTAATAGGACAATTTTGAAATGCTAAAAGAATTGATAAACTGAACTATTTTGTATTTTAACGCATTAGGTGAAACAGGAACGAACTTAACATCAAAAAGTTGTGTTTGCCTCACTTCAACATTTTTAATATCCTCTATTTACGGAGGCTAAAATTACTTCTTTTTATCCGTTGAAAGAAGTCATCATGTCCTCTGTCGTTATGTTGATTGAATTGATTCACGTTGTTTATAAATTTTACTTTGTTGGAGTTACATTTCTTTAATTGAAGAGATTGTGAATATGATTAGTCCGATCAAACTGCGAGACGTCTATTAAACAACGTTAAGTCTTAAACCATATAGAAAAAATCGTATTTGGCTCGCGCGTAGCGCGGGGGTCCGGTTCTAGTTTCTAAATATAGTTAATGTGTGTCTTTATAAATTAGAAGTTGATAAATTTTAAATCGACCTATAGTTTTCGCAATGATGATAATACACACAAACATCATAATTTATGAATAGAGCTATACATATAATTGTCATAGGCTCTGTTCGGGAATAACTATGATAAGCTAGCTTATTTTTCCAAAAAGCTTGAAAACCTAGCTTATTGTTTTCATAAGCTAGCTTATTTTTCTTTGAAATTAAGGGGAAAAACTTTATTGCCGAACAGGCACATAATCATGCACAAAGCCGTCTTAGCGTTTTGTGGGGCCCTACTCTAAAAATATTAAAAAGAAATTTATAAAAATGCGCTATGTGAAAGAAAATAGTAAAATTTGCTTTTGTAAAAGTTTGAACTTGATATCTATTTGTTAAATTTACCACACTTTACCGATTGAACTATGAGGTTATTGTGATATATATATATATATATATATATATATATATATATAATATTTTCTAATATAATTAGTAGTTTTTTAGTAATATTGGGCCCCAAAAATTTTAGGGCCCTGTGCGGTAGCCCACCTTGCACATGTTAATCACCGGCCCTGATCAGGCACACAAACATTTTAATGTATATATCACTAAAATTGTATGTATGCGACATCATATTTGTGTCCATGAGTTATAATGTCCTCGTCTAAATCATCATCCAACTATTTGTGTTCACTAGGCCCGGAACCCCGCGCGAAGCGCGGGGCAAGTACGGATTTCGTATACAGGTTAATGTTTTTAAATATATGTCTTAAAATAAGATTGAGGATAATCATATTAGCAATCTTCTCATATTGCATGTAATATCAACAAAGTTAATTAAAGATTTCTTATACGGTTCCACGTTGTTAAATATATGTCCCAAAATTATATTGAGACTAATCATATCTGCAATCTTCTAATATTGCATGTAATATCAACAAAATTAGATTTATAAACGTAATCAATCAAGAAAATGACAAAACAGATAATGATTTTTTTTGGCGGAAGAGAAGTCTCATGCCTCTGTGAATAGGGGATACAAATACATGTGTTGTTAACCCTAAAAAATCGTAGTGATGTAGAAGTCACTGGATGTGTATGCAATGTAACTGAGGTCGTAGATATGGAGGCAATGGAGGCCCTACGTACTTCAGCTCCAAAGTCGTTCCTTTGACATGGATATCGTAATTGTGTTAATCTAAAAAATTAATTGTAAAAAGTAATGTGGCTTATATTACATGTAAAAAATAAACGGATTTTATGAAATGATTTTCAGTTATAGTAGTAGACATATATTGGATGTTTTTAATATAAAATATTATTTTTTCAATATAAAACTCAAAACTCAAATTCGTCCAGTATGTACAAACATGATCTGGAACACCGAAATCTTACCAAAGTAAGTTTAATATTTATTTGTGTAAAAAGTCTTTAATCACTAATATTGTGATCTACGGATTGATAAACAACCAAACTGAACTAATTAACAGGTAAGGATCATTAGAGATATTTTTGAAATAGTTTCACACATAAGAGTAAGACTCGAGAAAGAACTTTTTTGCTTGTTAGTTGTTACACATGAAACCCAAAGACACAAATAGGATCGACATTGTGAGCAATAACCACCAACTGAGTCGTGTTCCGCACATTAAAGTCCGCATACATCTTGTGTGTATGCGTGTTGTTTGGTTATCACGGTGATTTGTTCTTGTGTTAACCCCGATTCTTCCTCATGTCGATTATTCTTCCTCTTCTTGTCTTAGAATGTTAATCAGGTATGTCCTTCGGTGCGTTTGTGTGTGTGCACGTTGTTTGGTTATGGGTGGAGGGTGATGGTTTGAATCCTACTATATTGAAAAGACATGAATGCTAATCAGATTTCATGTCCTTCAATGGAACTCGGTCATGAGGCTCGATCAATAGTAATGTACAGTCCAATACAAAAACAAAGATGGATATTGTCAATCATGATACCTCTTAGGTTCAGAGATGCATGTTTCAGCATCTCCTAGTTCCAATTCCAAGTTAGATGATAAAACCGTTTCTTTTTGTGGCTATATGAGAGAAATGATGTTTAAGAGAAAGTGATTCAAGGAAAAAGAAGAAACACAACCAAAGATAAAAAAAACATGAAGAAGCTTATATTACCTCATTAAAGTCCGCATACATCTTGTTCAAGTGCATTAAGATTCTACCATGGAACCTTGTGATGCACAAAATCACGATGTTTTAGATTCTAATGAGATCAAGTATCCAACTATATCAATTAAAGATTTTTCATAATTACATAAGTCAAATGAGAGATATAGAGAGCTCAATGTTTCATTACTTGTTGTAGTTAATTTAATTCAAGAGGCATGTTTTCAATAGTGACCCTATCAGCTAGTGATAGCTTGCCCACATCTTGACATGTTACATGCAAAGTTTCTAGTGTTACTACTTGATAATTTTTATCACAGCAGAAAAGTTGTAAATTTCGTCACTTACAAGTTACAACTACAACTTTCCATGAAGTTCAACAAACTTGCTAACAACACCATACTTTCCCTCCGTAGCCCAGAAAGCTTTGAATGTAGCATTACACATATATGATTGATCACTTAGAGAAGAGAAGACATTAGATATCACTTGCTGTCCGAGGTGATAGAAGTCGTGCAGTTCAGGCTCCAATCTAATAATTTAACCATACACTCGGTACTATCCTTTTTTTCTTTACAACCACATAGATCAAACTTCCTGTATATATAACATTCACTACCAAGAAACATCATTTTTATAGATCATCAATCATACATACTGCAATATCCATTTTTTCCTTTTTGTTTAAAGTTACTATACTACTCAGCTATTACCAAATTATTCTACAATATCCATCGTCCATTTTAGAGGCCTGCTATTCACATTTTAATATTTTATGCATTAAGAAATTTATAAAAAGTTAAAAACTATTAACTATGTTTATGAGCATGTAGTCCAACGATCATGTTGTGACTAATCCTGTGGAGAGGTTGTAATCTGATTAATTATAATGTATGAAAAATCATAAAAAGAAAAGAGATACTAAATATTCATTCAATAATATTTCCTAAAAGCTGCATAATTTTTGCTCTCCCTGAACAATTTGTGTTGAATTTTTCAAATACATGCGGAGCTTCATTGAAAATATATGAACTCTTACCTATAAGATTGAAAGCAAATGTATGCGAGTGATTTGGAAGTATGTACCAAAATCAGATGAGCTTTGAGGCCTTGGTTTCTTCATCAATGTGGTTTCGTTGTCCACACATGTACTCTATATTGTTTTCTCAGAATCTGAAAAAAACATCTTGGACACAAATCCCCAACATTTAAATATGTGAATTTCAGTCCTTGTTAATTCTAAGCTGATAATGCCCCTCAAATTAAAACTATGACCTATTTAATACTTAAATGAGTCAAATCACCAGCATTCATAATTTGTGATTGAGGGCGGAGGGAGTATATTAATCCATATTTTGTGCCTGAAGCTCATATTCCAGATCCGTATCAAGAGCAATTAGCTGTCTCCATTTAATCTTGTGCATTTCAGCGCAGCAATAAGTCTGGTGGCCCAAATTCAACTCTTGTATATCCACTTTCATCTAATGGACGCCAAAACATATTGTGATTATATAAGTTAGAACTTAGAAGCACTCAGATTACAGAATACCTTCACACAAAAAAAACATTACTACCATGTAAATGTGCAGCAATTATTTAGAAATGTTTATGCAAACATCTTAAGAACTTATAAAAAGGATGTAAATTGACTGGGATGTATACCATATAAAAGAGATTTGATTCATGACTGAACCACATCTAATTCACAGTAGCAAAATGAAATAAATTCCATTTTCAAGATTTGAGAAAATAAGAAGAAATCTGAATCCAATTCCCCTAACCCAACACCCTCATTAAGATTAAAACAGGGATTGCATCTCATAAAATGATAATGTAGGTAATGATATTTTCATAACTGCTATACAAAGAAGAAAAAGAAGATAATTTCATAGCTAGACAACATAAACAGATTGAACTGTCGCTCACCTGATATCGCGCATGAACAGGGATTTCTGTCTTTAACTCAAAAGGAATTCTTGTGTGGTGTTGAAGAATCAATTGGAGTATGCATATGAATCTCAAAAAGAGATCGGTTGCACACAAATGAAGGCAATTCTAAATTCGTATCACCAAGAACAACAGCATCCTTGAACACTGCACATCAATGGGATACCAAATGTGAATACAAATGTCAACTGAAGAATACCTCCACGATGGATTAGATTCTCGAGTTCAAAAGAATCTGCAAAAACACCAGATAACAGTCTTTCTATGATTATGACCTCACAAACGGATGAAGAGAGGAGAGTTATGGATTCCGACTGTATGCTGAAGTTTATATTTGGACTCAAACGACGATGAGAGCCTTCACCAATCACATCATGCTGCAGATACTGTTGAGGAATAGAGGGTTTGTGGTATTGACAAGATTTAATTTAGGTGGAAATTTTGATATAATAGCACAAAAGGTAAAGACACACCTCTATTTATACTAGTGGGATGTTGCTTGAGATTAGTCAAGCAATTTCTAGAATTCTCTAGGTAAGACTAGGGATGGCTCCCGGTCCGGTCCGGTCCGGTTCCGGTCCTCCGAAATCCGGAACCGGAACCGGGAAAAACCGGTTTTTCCGGTTCCGGTTCAATCCGGTTCTGGCTGAACCGGACCGGTTTTTTATTAAAAAAAACAAAACAAAACCGCCGGTTAACCGGTTCTAACCGGTTAACCGGCGGTTTTGTTTTTAAAAAATAATTTTATAAATTTATAAAACTTAAAAAAACTTAAAAAAATGACAAAACATTCTTTTTAATAGCGTTTTTTTATAATCATTTTTTTTAAGTTTTTTAAATTAAATATGAAGGAACAAAAAAATTAAAAAAATTGGGTTTGCACTTAACAGTGACTTACTTGTTAAGTTGCCTACGTATCCTCTCGGGTTAGAGGAATCAAAGCCCACGTAGTTCTTTACCTTTTTTCAAAACCCGTTACCTAAGTCGAATCTTCGGCGGATGAATCGGTGCGTATCGTAGTAGAATCTCCAATCCACTCGTCTTCCGATGACTCGATAATGTTACGTTGTTGCCTAATTGCGGCTCTCTTCCAATCGCAAACACAACATTGCGCCTCCAATGACTCCGGTGCCAAATTTGATCTCTTCCTCGTTAAAGTGTTGCCTCCTGCACTAAATGTTTGTTCCACCGCCACGGTTGAAGCGGGGACGGCAAGAACTTGAGCCGCAATCTTCGCAAGCGTTGGAAACATGCTTCTATGATCCTCCCACCACTTCAAAACATCTAAAGTTTCACAACTAACAAACTCAAAGTTGGTGTTAAGATAGTTATCAATTTCCGCATTCGTGTTTGTAACTCTTGGTCTTTTACTAAAATACTTAGCTCCAAAGGCCCCCAAGCTAGTAGAGCTCGAAGAAGTCGGAGGTAATTGTGAAGTAGTCGGAGAATCACAAAAATGAGTAAATAAAGTTTCAATGTTTGTTCTAGTTCTAGAAACCATACCTAAAATATCCTCTAGTTCACCTTCGGCTAAAATATATGCATAATAGTCATTTAAAAGAGCGTGTAAACCGGATAATTTAAGTCTAGGATCTAAAACACAAGCAACAAGAAAACAATCGGGAATATATCTATAGTAGAGCAACCACTTACTCCTCATGCTTGCAACGGATTCCTCAATGCCGGGAATTTTAGCTCCCTCACTTAAACCACACATAACATTACAAGCTTCCAAGACAAAAACATTACTACTTGGTGTATAAACATGACTAAATCTTTTTGTTGCATCATTAAAACATTTTAAAAACGTTGCAATACTTTGACATATATCCCAACCTGATTCGCTAAAATAGAAAGGAGAGCCAGAAAGGTTTTGAGAAACAAAAGACGTTAAAACTTGTTTATATTGTATACATTCACATAGTAATATGTAAGTAGAGTTCCATCGGGTACCCACATCTTTTGAAAAACGTTTTGGGTGCACCCCGTTAGTTTTACAAAAGGTCATCAACACCAGGTTCCTCACCAACCAGAAGCAGAGCATCAGACAAGGGAAACTGAACATCATCAACCAACACAAACAAGGCTCAAGTATTTCACACAAACCTATATAATCTGAGTACCTAGTCCTTAAACAATCTAATATAGGATGTCGATAGTACCTAGTGGCAATCTTCAAAGTGATCCATGATCTTCTCACACTAGCTCATTTTCTAGCTTGTCAAGTTGCAGAGGCTCAATCAACATAAGCTTGATTTGCCTCTTGATGTCACCATCTTGGACACCAAACCCATCTCCAGTGTGGTAAAAGCAATGAGCTACTCTAGCTGTATTCAAGATTTGAACCATGACATTTGGCTGCACAGATGACTCTTAGAGAATCTCAGCATTGATTTTCTTCCAAGTAGTGCAAATCATATCCTTGATTTTTAGCCTTGCATTCTCTTCTGTGACATCTGCTTCCCTCATGTAGCACAACATTGAGGAGGGCGAATCGCCTCTTTCAATTCCCGCCTATCAGAGAAACAATATTAAGTTAAATTTACACTAAAGTAGATGTAAAAAAGTATGTCCATTTTACTGATTCTTACAGCTGTAGTGGCCACATCATTGATAAGGCGGATTATGAGAGAAGTATAGTATATAAGATGTTGCATTTCTTTCAATTCAACATTGAGCTTCTCTGTAGTTTGATCCTCTCTTCCAAAAAGGAGAATCACCATGGATAACAAAGAACCAGATGATGAAACCCATCCAGTGTTCAAATATTTTCCAACTGTTGGAGTGTATCTTTCGGTGTATCTTCGAGCCTCTGTTAGCATTGATTTGCAGAAATCCGCCCACTGCAATTTAAAATGTAAAACATTTTTTTGCCAGAAAAATATAACCACTGGAGTTGCTTCATGCTGGAAAAGAAACTATCCAATAAAAGTCGTGATTCATATACTGTCTGCTCAAATAACGCTGAAAGTAGGAATCTCTCAAGAGTTAAAGAGAAGGAAAAAAAAAGCTAATTTGTTGCAGCCAGTACAGTTGATGTTGTCTCAACTATCAACAAATGAAGTACTACTTGGTCGGAAGAACAAAATATATATATAAAAAAAAAACAGATCAAGGATGGGGATATGGTAGAAGAGGTTTTCTTAGCAAGTGGTAGAAGAGGTTTATCTGTAAAGACATAGTGTGACTAAATACTTCTGGTACAACACCAAGACTGGTAAAAAGCCTAAACATTTCTAAATATTTTGCAGACCTCAAAGCATATCACACATGAGATTCATATAAATGTTGGTCAATAAATCAGCATGAGTAGATAATTATTTCAAATTCAGAAGAATCTTTAACTATATTTGTCCATTGAGGCTTGAAGCACAACGCAAGCAATTAATTTTGGTATAGGTGTTCTAAACAGAAAATCCAAGGCTTGTAAAATACAGAAATCAGTTGAATTGGACTATTATCTGTATATTAGAAAAAGGAGCACCAAGAATATCTTCATTGTTCATAGGTCAATAGCACATACTGGGCAACATGTCAAGAGTAGTTTATAATTAAGAGATAACCTCAGGTTTAATCATGTTAACAATCTGACATAAGATATCGTCGAAAGGCACGGCCTCCTGCGACATGCATTCCATGCGATGCAACTGCTCCTCGTAGAAGAATTGCAACTCATTCCGGGTGATTATACCGTTTCCGTCCAAGTCAATGCACTTGAACCTGAAGAAAACAAAAAACATTAGACATGCACCGACTTGAGAGAAAAATTAAACGTCACAATATTCCATTGTGATATACCACTCCCTGATTTTAGCACATCAAGCGACAATAAGAGAAGGAAGTATTTGTTATGGACATCAGGGTAATTTTTCATACAAAAAAAAGTTTTTCACATCAACCATTAACACTTCCTCAAAAGAAAACCATTAATACACTAATTGGTTATATGTGTCGCAATTGGATCGATGTCATAACTAAATGATCATACTAACTTCAGCAAATATGTCATCCTTGGCCAGGAGTATCTGGTAGAACTTCAAAATACTGAAGTTGAAATAATACCTCTGTATTGACAATTGTTCACAACCAAAGTTGGTAATATGGTGACATCCCCTCTGGATCCTTTGCCAATCTGAAACAAAGATTAAAATGAAACTAAGTAGAGCATTCGTAGTCTTGTTGGCATTACTTCATATCTCATACTAAATAGGATTTCTCTGGAAAAAATTAAGGCCTGCCAAAAGAGTATTAGAGGCATTACTTGAGCCTCTTGCTCTTGTTTCAGCAGAGTATTATCAGAGTCAGAACAAACATCACCCATACACTTCTCTATCTCTTTAGTATCAAGTCATGTAGCCATGATGGAATCTGTAGAAACATATCATCTACAACAAAATCAGTTGAATAAGAATTGTAAAGGAACCGATATTACCCAAGGATTTGATCACACCATCAGCACATTCCTTGTTGTATTTCTTCTCCTTCATTGGACATCTAATCTGAAAACCAGTCACATAATCCCACCTAACCTAGGGATTCTTGTTGTCCTTACCTACTTTAAATGCACAAAGCTGCCTTAAATTTTCAAGAATCACGTCCTTCCCCTCATACCCTTTGCTGAAATCCTGCTCAGGATTGGGAGCACATTATCTTCCATGGTAGATACACTGATGTGCACTGATTACTTTTCGTGAATGCCTGAGGGCAGTACCATGTGATGTAATGAGGTGTAAACTGGGTGTAACCACCTCTCTCAAGTAGTTGTGCAACACCCTTGAATTCTTTTATTTAACGACAACAACATATCACATTTCACACCACATTCATCATTGCTCGTAGTCCACAATCCATACTCCACTCGATCATTAGGGTGGGGAACAACTTCTCTCCAATCAAGATTGACATTAATCATATCCGCCTACCGGTTGGGTAAGCGATCAACTAAACTTAAGATTACGTACCTCATGAGAACTGCATATTAGTACTGAACGTTTACCAATCACCGAATCTGTATATTTTTCAGAAGCACATTCAGCAGTTAAATCAAGGTTCAATCACTGACTTGTGAAAAATACCAAAGAAAGCTTAGTCCGGATCTTTTTATTCCAGTAAATCTCTGTATCATTTTACTGAAACGCAAGCAGGAAAATGGATTTCTACATAGTATTTTGCATCCTTCCATGTAGTTAAATTAAATATTATTACAGAAAATATAATTTAGAATTAAGGAAAGCCAACAATTTTAGTATAGAAAATGTCTAGAGTACATACTACTCCAAGAGGGTGCCCAATTCAAGAAATGGCTTAAAGTTTAACCTATTCCGCTCTTCAGATGAGTCAATGCAAGAGACAGGAAGAACAATGAGGAACATTTCACCAACTTTGGAGCCGAGAAGCTAGACTTGAATTTCATTTTACAAAAAAAAAGTAACAACTAAAGTTTCCTACTAAATCAACGAAGTAACTTACATCATGAAGACTTAACATACCAAGTAGTCAGCACTCAGCACTAAAATTTCTACCAGCTACTTCAATCTTCTCTTCGGTGTTCATGTCCCATGATTCCTGCTATGATTCTAAAGCCCCAAAGGCATATTCAGGATCAATTATCACTTGGGCTACTTCTCCCCTTCTTCATTTTCATTACACCTCTATCCAACCCTTAAATAACTTGCTCATCAGAAATATTGCAAGGATAAAACACTCAAATAAGCATCTAATTAAGAAAAACGCTAATCGGAGAAGGCAATATAAATTTTATCATCATCTATCTTGAACTATGATCCATTTCCATGTCGAACTCCTGCAAACCAGAAACAAAAGATTTAAGCAGAATCAAACTAATAGACAACAATAAAATATCATCATCTTGACTCTTAGTATCTACGTCGTCCTCACTAAAATCATGCACCTACATTTTGATGTTTAGCCATCTCTTCATCACCAAAGAAGGCCAAAAAGCCTGATACAAAAAAAAAATGTCAAAAAAATATCAAAATCAGTTGTCGATCAAGAATCAAAGAAACTATTACCCCTGAACACCAAATTCAGATACCTTTGACGATATCTGGGTTCCAAAAACAAACGGAAAAACATGATCAACAAAATTGACATACAATATTGCATTCAATAAATGCACACACACTGTCTAAAGAAGTGTCATGTTCCATATTGCATCTTCCAATTAAACAGAAAATAACAGGCAAGGGAAAAAACTACAAAAAGGTAAATGCAAATTATATGTGAGTACTAACAACTTAAAAAGACCACCATGGGATACAATTGGAAAGTCCTATTTAGAAGAACTTTTTAAAAGAATATTGTTCGATATTATTATAATCAAATTTGTTAGATTCACATTCACACTTCATGAAATACAGTTCAAAACTGATCTGTCAATTACCTGGTCCTTCAATAGGTAAGCATCGGGATTTCTCACATTTCCTGGAATCCATACTTCAGCTCTTCTATATATAGTAGAGTAACAATTAGAATTACATCACCAAGGAGAATCACCAACATGAAATCATTACACTTACATTGTTGTTATCTGATGCAGGCTTTTGCCTAGGCAATATATGAAGACAGGGAATTAAAACAACAAACGACTTTGGGAAGATTAAAACCTCGCTAAAATGACAAAAACACATATATTATCTGAAGACAAAAGCTATATCCATCAATATAATTACATCCTAGAAATAAACCAGTTAGAGCAAGCATTCACATAAACAATGATACACACTAAAATGACAGCATACCTTGGAAGACGTAGAATATTATTTCCACTGACCAATGAAATTGCAACCCAGAGCAACTAATTTAGAATCTCAACAATGAAAAATATTGAATTTCATTGCAAAACACAGAACATATGCTATCAATTTGATACTTTACAGCAAAGGTTTCAAACCTGTATAACTCACTCGTTGAAGCCACCAGGAGAGCAAAGTCCTAATCACAAAGTGTGGGGTTATGGGAAATGCAAGATGGACACCGAATTTATAGGAATGAAGAGATATGAAATCAAAAAGGGACATTCTCAACACAAAAAGAAAATGATTTCATCGACTTTCTATTTTGCAGATGAAATGACAGACAAAGCGAGAGAGGTTGAATGAAAAATGAAAGAATTAGACTGAATTTATAGGTCCAAACTTTTAGAGAATAGACCAAATAGAAAAGACAGAAATCAATGTCAGCATAAATGAGGAAATAAATGGCTCATCAATGTTATGGTCTGAATTGGAAATTCTATAGCAGGAAAACATTAATCTATATTGACCAAATTAAAGTGACCAAGGAAAAAAACTTGGGGACTACGTTCACAACAATTGTATGGTCACAACATTCTCATTAGACTTCAGATCCGAGGCTCCTTCAATATGGAAATCAAGGTCCAAGGAGAAGATAAAAACATTACTAACTACGCCAGTAGCGTGATTGCCTTCAGCAATTCGCTGCAGCAAAATCTTCACTTCCTGATGTGAATACACCACGGAATCCTCACTGATGTTGAGCTCAGCGGTGTCAAAGTGATCGATCTTCAACACTCGGAAGATTGTCTTGTTCCGATCACTCCCGATTAGATAAAACCTCTGGTCACAAACCAGGAATAATATCAGGATATACAGTCTCACATAAAATAAAACAATAGTAGGTTTTGAGACCTAAAATCTTGAAAAGTTCATAGTGAAAAGTCCATCAACTCTTCTATTCTCTTCTATTCTCCTTCCATTCTATGTAGTCAAATGCTTGTGTACGTTTGACTATTCAATGTTCCATTCACGGTGTAGCGCCAATTTGTTTGGCGTCATTTTGTTGTTTGTAGATCGAATTCTTGCTCACTTTGTCATTGGGTTTTGCAGATTATTCAAAACTGAAGTTGGAGCCATCTGTTGTCTGCATATCCTTTTTAGTGTAGTTGGGCAAACTGCAAAAACATCAAAATCATTTAGTTTAGGCTTTTTATGTTAATTGAGTAATGGACTAATGGATTGAGTTTTGTTTTACCGCCAATGCTTTTAGCTGCTTCTTTTGGGCTCCCAGCAAAATGTTGACAAAGTTCCTGCAAGTTAATAGCTTTTTGTGGAGACGAAGGAGGCGGTGCGGTGAGGAAAGGGGTCCTTCACAAAGCAGCGGTGGAGGTGGCAAATTGTTATGGTTTTCAAAACGAAGCTACCCATCTTGCCTTCTCCTTCGATTAAAATCTTTACTCATGATTTTATAACATCTTGACAAATTCAAGGAACCCTAATTTCTGGGTATACAGGACGACCACTGAAATCTCGAATGAAGTTGAAGGAGACGTAGGAGGCGAAGAGGAAAGGTTGCCTTAACCTGGAGATATGCAAAACCAGAGTTGTGTACATAGGAAGCAGTGAGGCGGTGACCCGGTGAGAAAATGAGGCGGTGATCCGGTGAGGAGATGAAAAGGTAATCGGTGTTCTGCACAAAGTACTAATTAGCAGCAGTTGTTTGATCGGTCAAAATCTACCAATCCTCAGGTGGATGTTTACGTGAGGCAAAATTAGTTCTGATAACATTTCGGTTCAAATTATCATGAAAAACACAATTACGGCGAGTCAAAGGGAAGACGAAAGAGATGGTTCAGATTGTCATTGTATCGAACCAGGATGGTTCAGATTGTGTTTCACGACATTGTTTGAAGACGATATTCCTGTAGTTATGGGTCGAATCCGTAGGGTTACTGAATCATGTAAAGCTTCATAGTCAAGTTTGTCTATATTGTAGTTACATAAGTAGGTAAAACATATATCACACCATTTGTTTTGCTTGGTAGTCAAATTTAATGAATTCATTCAAAGAATTTGTTTCATCAAGTAATTGCTTTCTGTTTTTTTTTTCAGGCCCTATTTGATGCCGCAATAGCGGTAGAGTTGACATACACTTATATATTGTTTCTAAAACGCTAAACGTTACATGTCGTCTGAGGATAACATTCATTCTTGAATGAGAGTAGAAGAAATAAATATCATGGTCTATTTCAAAATTATTTATAGAAGTGGGCAACCTCTGACAAATGTGAATTAGAGGTTTTCCTTGAAAGTACTGAATAGAAGTTGCAATGAATCAAATTGGAATGTTTTCTTTTGGTACTAGATTACACTGAAGTCCTCTAATCTTGGCAAAGATACAACTAATTAGGGTTTCGGTTTGGGGTTTACTAGCAAATGTGAAGGCAAGGCCGTTCTTCTAGGCGGCGAACGACAACCAGAGGAGATGATTTAAGGTACGAATTGAAGGGTTCTATTGCACAAATTTAAGGAATACAACTAATTAGGGTTTCGATTTGGGGTTTCAGAAATCTAGTATTTTCATCTATATTAGGGTTTCAGTTTGGGGCTAACTACTTCTGCATATGCATTTGCTTTATTGAGTTTTGTCTATGTTTGTGTAGCATTTCCTACTCATTCTTTGTCTAGATTTGTGTTTGAATGCAATGATCAGTGTGCTGAATTTTAACTGCCAGTGTTGCAAATTCATCTGATATCAGAAGCTACTCTTCTGTTCAAATGCTTTAAATTTTAGTTGAAACTCGGATGATTATATAACTTTATGGTCAACTGAAGCAGAGTTTGATGCGTTCTCGCTTGAAGCCTATTCGCTCAAAATTTTTTCTTGGGTTAAATAATTCTATACTGTGTGTTTCAAGAGTTTTTTTTTTTACTGAACATTAGTACTGAGCAGTTTTAAAGTTTGCAATATTATTGATGTTGTGGTTGTGCTGCAAATTCTTGTTTACTCTTGCACTATGATATAAAGACAATCGATCTAACACAATCAGATCATCAAACTATACCACATAATCACTCAAGAACACAAACAGAAAGAGAGAGAGCAAGAGTGTTTGTGATATTAACAGAATTAGTTTGTTACAGAGGGAGAAGCATAAATATATATACATGAGGGAACCCGGTTTACTACAGAACCGGTTCAATATAAAACTTATATTTACAACATTCTCCATATCCCCTCCTCAAGCTGGATTTGGTGGAATCTCGACCAATCCAAGCTTGAATGACAAAGTGTTGTGATAATCTTCACCAAGAGGCTTGGTTAGAATATCTTCCAGCTGATCGTGTGAACTAACATGAGTTGTAGAGATGAAGCTTGCATCTACCTTCTCTCTTACATAATGACAATCAATTGTCAAGTGTTTTGTTCTCTCGTGGAACACTGGGTTTGCAGCTATATGTTCATGATATACACGATTATGTTGTGTATATAGACGGGGTTTTAGCATTGTTTTAGTGGTGTTTTAGGATGCATTTGAGGTGTTATGGAGCATTGGAGAGGAGTGGCTGAAGACGCATTATAGGAGTTCTTGGAGCTGAAGAAACGAAGATGTTGAAGATTTTGGAAGGCAGCGACCGCTGCCGAGGCAGCGACCCCCGCCGAGGCAGCGCCCCCCGCCGAGGCAGCGCCCGCCGCCTGCGTCGATGTCAACAGAAGTTTTTTCCATTTCTGCCTTATTACGTTTTTATTTGAGCATTTATGTTGATTTCAGTTTTCAGACTTGATTATACATGTTTTGTTTTAGTATTTAGGGTTAGAGAGGAGGTTTGTTTCCTCTCTAACCTCACTTTCCATTTGTCATTTAGTTTTTACACCATTTCCATGGAGAACTAAGCCACCATTGCTTAGTCAGACCGTTGAAGCTTTCGTATTGAAACAAGTTGTGAGTTTTTCATTCCTTATCTATTGCATGGATTTTATATATTCTCTTGCTTGAATTGCCTATGGTTAATATTGATAGTTTCTAGCTTGCGCAACTAGATACTGTCTCTATGAATCTATTGCAGATTTAGATTGTTATTGGTTGAGCATATCTATTTCAATGTAGCAATTGCATCGAACTAGTATCTGGTTGTGCTAGTCATATGTAGAGAGAATCGATTTACATTCTAGGATAAAAGTTGGTTGTTTTATGCTAGAATTGTATCCTATCATATTCTTATCCTTATTGCTACGGTTAAACTGAATCTTGATAGTTTCATGGTTGTTTAATTAGTTAGTTCTAATAGTGTCTGGTTGTGCTATTAGTTACTTTAGAAAAGGAATTGGAATTTTCATGGCATGAAGTCTTGAATGATTATCTAGGATCAACTTATCAAACAAATAGTGGATACTTGTTTGGATAAGCTATTTCCCAAATCATATTTACAAACTTCACTTTGTTAGTTATTGCATGCTTAGGATCTAAAACAAACCAAACCCCCCTTTGTTACTTAAGATTGACATAAAGCTCATACTAAAAGGCATAAATCTGTCTCCTTGTGGATTCGACCCTTGCTTACTAAAGACTATAGTTTTGACTAGGTTTGGATACTTGCATAGTAGTAATTCTTACGACAAATTGCTGTTATCACATTGGCGCCGTTGCCGGGGAGGCAATAATTAGTCTTTTGTGTGATTTTTGTGCCAATCTTGGTGTGAACCTATCTTATGGTTCACACCCGTTTTACTAATACTTCACCTCTCGTTTTTGATCCAGAAATCGAGAGAACGCTATATAGAACTCGCAGAGTAGCGCGAGCACTATTACAAGGGATTGCAACAATGGGTGATCGTATTACGCTTGAGTCCTTGACAGCTCCTGACTTGGAGCAACCAACTCGAGCTATACAATTTCCACCACTTGGCAATGGAGTTAAATTTAAGCTTAAGACGGGAGTAGTCCATCTACTACCAAAATTTAGTGGAACTCCGCTTGTGGATCCTATCCAACACTTGGATGAGTTCCTTGAATTCTGCACTAGTATGTGTCCATCTGACGTTAGTGAAGATCAGATGAGGTTGAGAGTCTTTTCTTTTTCTCTGAAGGACTCAGCTAAGGACTGGTTTCACTCTTTACCACCGGGAAGTGTTACCACTTGGGTGAATTTGAAGAAGGTGTTCCTTGACAAATACTTTCCAGCAATTAAATCCAATCAGCTCAAGAAGAAAATCTTCTACATAGAGCAACGAGCTAATGAGTCTCTCTATGACTACTTTGAGCGCTTTAAGAAACTGGTGAAGTGTTGTCCATATCATGGTTACGCTAACCATGATCTGATTCTTTATTTTCATGGAGGACTCCGTGAAGATGATCGTTGGATGGTAAATTCTTCTTGTGATGGTAACATTATGAAAAGAACTTACGACGAAGCTCTAGAAATCTTTGCCACACTAGCGGATGACTCTAGACAATATAGTGGAAGAGGCTCCAAAAGTTTGTCTGTTGCTAGTTCTCAATCTAAAATTGATCAAGCTGACTTTGATGTGCTGAAAGAGGAAGTGAGGCATCTGAAATTGAAGGGTACACCCCATCAGGCTAAAGCATGTGAGATTTGCCTTGATGACCTGCACCCTACTGACTCATGCCCTACACTACAAGAGGAGGTGAATGCAGTTGGAGGATTCCAACAGAGACAAAGGTATGATCCCTATTCTAACACATACAATCCAGGTTGGAAGGATCACCCCAATTTTCGGTGGAGAGATCAAGATCCAAATCAACAAGGTAACCCTCCACAAGCTAGACCACCTGCACCAAGGGCTCAAGGGCAAAGCTCTAACTCATCTCCTTCTGTGGATGAGTTGTTGAAGATGTTGATGCAAAGTAATGTCACCACCAATGAGAACATTGCTAAGATGAGTTGAAGTCAGGTACAATTCCAAGAAACTACAATAGCTAGCATTCATAACTTGGAAAGGAAGGTGGGTCAGATTTCTCAAGCGGTGAGTAAACTTGAGGCAAAAGATTCCGGAAAGCTTCCCTCTCAAACTGAGACAAATCCGAACATTCGGAATGTCAGTGCTGTCACTTTAAGGAGTGGGAAGAATCTAGAACGGAGCAACATAGACGAAACAGAAGAAAAAAGTTCAGAAAATGAAGAAGCTGAAGGCGGCGCCCGCCGCCCAGGTGACTTTACTCTCGGCAATTGTAATCAAAATGGCAGCGACCGCCGCCCAAATGGCAGCGCCCGCCGCCCAGGTGACCTTCTTCCCGGTGATTCTGAAGAAAATGGCAGCGCCCGCCGCCTAAATGGCAGCTCCCGCCGCCCATCTGAAGAAGCCCCCGACACTCTGAAAGTGTCTGAAACACCTGTTTTCCCGGAGTATAAGCCTGTTGCTCCATTCCCATCTGCATTGCAGCGTACCAAGCCACTTGTACAGGACAAGGACATGTTCGAGATGTTCATAAACGTCAAGGTAAACATTCCTCTTCTTAATTTGATCAAATATGTTCCTCGTTATGCCAAGTTCTTGAAACAGATGTGCACTACGAAGAGAAATCAAGACATGAGTCTTCCAAAAGCGCTTACCTAAGAAGTGTGGAGATCCAAGTATGTTTACCATCCCTATCACTATTGGAGGTACTCGGTTTGCTAAAGCTATGTTAGATCTCGGTGCCTCCATCAATGTTATACCCTCTTCTCTCTGTGATTCTTTGAAACTAGGACCTTTGCATGCCACTAATATTTCCATTCAGCTAGCTGATAGATCTAATGTGCATCCTATAGGAGTCGTAGAGGATGTTTTGGTTACGGTTGGTGAGCTTGCTTTTCCCGCTGATTTTTATGTGCTTAATATGGAACATGATAAGCATGTTGCCCCTATCTTGTTAGGGAGACCTTTCCTAAAAACAGCCAATACTAAGATCAATGTGAGCACTGGCTCTTTAACCATGGAATTCGATGGCCAAATTCTTAACTATAACATCTATGAGGCCATGAAATATCCATCTGATGATCTCTCTGTTTATGCTATTGATGTACTTGAGCCGGTAGTGCAAGACGTTTTTGATGAGAACCACCTAGATGATACTCAATCTATTATTGTTGACTCTAGTTTGGATTTCACTTTATCAACTAACATGCAGGAAGTTGTCAATGAGTTGGATGCTTACTATAAGCTTCCTCTTGAGCGACCAGGTAACTCACCTTTACCACTATCCCTGCCTAGCGAGAAGCTCTTGCCCTCTATTGTGCAGGCACTTGTGGTTGAATTGAAACAACTCCCGGACCATCTCAAGTATGTATTTCTTGGAGATAAGGAGACATTGCCAGTTATCATCTCCAACAAGCTCACAAAGGATCAGGAAGAGAAGTTGGTGGTGGTTCTTAAAGAGCATAAGGCAGCAATAGGTTGGACTATAGCTGATATAAAGGGCATCAGCCCTACCACCTGCATGCATCGCATATTGCTGGAAGGAGAGGAGAAACCATCTAGGCGGCCACAAAGGCATCTAAACCCACCTATGATGGACGTTGTGAAGAAAGAAGTCTTGAAACTCTTACAAGCACGTATGCTATATCCTATTTCTGACAGTAAATGGGTTAGTCCTACACAGGTTGTCCCGAAGAAAGGAGGGATTACAGTAGTGGAAAACCAGCAAGGAGAGCTAGTCCCTACAAGACTGCAGACAGGTTACAGAGTTTGCATTGACTACCGTAAGCTGAATGCGGTCACTAGAAAGGATCACTTCCCTCTGCCATTTTTTGATCAAATGCTTGAAAGACTTTTTGGTCGCGCTTTCTACTGCTTTCTAGATGGGTATTCGGGTTATTTCTAAATAGCCATTGCTCCTGAGGATCAAGCTAAGACGACCTTCACTTGTCCATTTGGCACTTTTGCCTATCGTCGGATGCCATTTGGGTTGTGCAATGCCCCAGGGACCTTTCAGCGGTGTATGGTAAACATCTTTTCTGAGTACATTGAGAATTTCATAGAGGTTTTTATGGATGACTTTACTGTGCATGGAAATTATTTTGATGCATGTCTAAATCACTTATCACTTGTGCTTGGTAGATGCGTTGATACTAATCTAGTGCTTAATTATGAGAAGTGTCATTTCATGGTAGAACAGGGTATTGTTTTAGGACATATCGTGTCGTCTAGAGGTATTGAGGTCGATAAGGCGAAGATTGAAGTAATTCAGTCTTTGCCCTATCCTACTAATGTTCGCGAAGTTCTTTCTTTTCTAGGCCACTATCGCAGGTTTATTAAAGACTTCTCCAAGATCTCTGCACCTCTATGCGAACTGCTGAAAAAAGAGATGGGTTTTGAGTTCTCAACTGAGTGTCAGGCAGCCTTTAATGACTTGAAGGCTCGCCTAACAAGTGCCCCTATTATTCAGGCTCCTGATTGGTCCAAGCCCTTTGAGATCATGTGTGATGCAAGTGATTATGCTATGGGGGTTGTGCTAGGCCAAAAGCAAGCAAGAGCTTCTTATGTGATTCAATACGCATCTATGACCCTGAATGATGCACAAAGGAACTACTCCACCACAGAGAAGGAGATGCTTGCTGTGGTGTTTGCTCTTGAAAAGTTTCGGCAGTACCTCCTTGGTACAAAGGTCATTGTCTATACCGACCATGCTGCCCTGCGCTATCTGCTGACAAAGAAAGAAGCAAAACCAAGATTGATTCGATGGATCCTTTTGCTCAGTGAATTTGACATTGAGATTAAGGATAAGAAGGGTGCTGAGAACCTTGTTGCTGATCATCGCAGCAGAATTGTTACTAATGAACGCACTCCACATAGTCAGATTCAGACAAACTTCCCTGATGAGTCTCTTTTGAGGCTAAGTACTATAGAGCCATGGTATACGGACTTGGTGAACTTCCTCACCACAGGTGAGTTCCCTCCACCTTTCAACAAGGCTCAGAGAGATCAACTACGTAGCTCAGCCAGATTCTTCATCTGGGATGACCCTTACCTATGGAAGCATTGCTCTGATCAGGTAATCCGCCGTTGTATTCCAGAAAATGAGGTAAATTCTCTCCTTACTTTTTGTCATTCAGAAGCATGTGGTGGGCATTTTGGGGGTCAAAGAACCGCAAGAAAGGTACTTGAAAATATGTCTAGGAGGGATGAGATGCCACAAACAGGCTTGATTTTTTGCGAAATCTTTGATGTTTGGGGCATTGACTTCATGGGACCTTTTCCAAACTCTTGTGGTAATATGTATATTTTGCTTGCGGTGGACTACGTTTCCAAATGGGTGGAAGCGAAGGCCACCAGAATTGATGACTCTAAGGTTGTGGCAGATTTCTTGAAGTCACACATATTTGCCAGGTTTGGGATTCCAAAGGCTCTGATCAGTGATAGGGGAACTCATTTTTTGCAATAGGACAATTACTGCACTGTTGAAAAAGTATCATGTCACGCAGAGAGTTTCTACTGCCTATCATCCCCAAACGAATGGCCAAGCTGAAGTGTCAAACAGGGAGATTAAATCCATCTTGGAGAAGACGGTATCCCCCAATAGGAAAGACTGGAGCCAAAGACTTGATGATGCGCTATGGGCGTACAGAACAACTTATAAAACACCTATTGGGATGTCACCCTTTAGGTTGGTGTTTGGTAAGGCTTGCCACCTCCCTGTTGAGCTAGAGCACAAGGCCTATTGGGCCATTAAGAAGTGCAATTTGAAGCTTGAGGAAGCTGGAGAGCTTCGTAAGCTTCAATTACAGGAATTGGAGGAGGCAAGGATTGAAGCTTATGATAATGCCATTCGCTACAAAGAAAGAACTAAGGCATGGCATGACCGAACCATTTTAAGGAAGGACTTCCGCATTGGTAACAAAGTCCTCCTATTTCAATCACGCCTTAGTGATGAAGGATCATCTGGACAACAACCGACACCTCCGGTCCCTGAATTTAAAGGTGCATTGACGCGCTCGAGAGCTAAGGAAGTCCAACAAGAGCTAGACAAGTTAGTAGCGTTCTTCAGTTCCAAGGAGTTGAATACAGACGAAGAACCACCATTGAAGACTGTTCTAATGATCGAGGTTCGAGAACGAGCAGAGGACGACAACGAAGAACCGCGACCGCGGCTGGAAACCGCGCCCGCGGCTCCATAACAGCGTCCGCGGCCAGGAGGCAAGAACCGCGCCCGCGGCTCCATAACCGCACCCGCGGCCAGGAGGCAAGAACCGCGCCCGCGGCTCTATAACCGCACCCGCGGCCAGGACCTCGGCGAAGTGTCTCAGAAACATTATTTTCGGATATTATTTGTTTTCGGATTATTATTTTAGGATTTACTTTTATTGTTTATTTCTTTAGTCGGCATCCTTATGAACCCTATATAAGGCTGCCTTAGTTATTGTTTTGACCCCCCCCCAGACTTTGATATTGAATACAACGTTTATCGTTTTTCCTTCCAAAAGAGAGAGCTTTTGTGAGAAGAGTGCCCCGTGTGCATTGTCGTTCAGTTGGCCCTAGTTGTGCTTGTGTGTGTCAATCTCCTCCATAAGGTTGGTGCTATCGGGACTCCATAGAGCAACCTCCAGGTGCCTTGACCCACCAAAGTCATTGTGTTTGGTTGTAATCATCCGTTGGGGTTTCTTCATCATTCGGTATGGTTCTTGTTCTTAAGTTCAAGGGTTTTATCGTTGTTTGATTTGGTTCCAATTGGCCTATCATTCGAATTATCCTTCTTTCATCTCATTCTAATTCCGCCTTTCTTCTCTGTTCGAGTTCCTATTCGAGTTTGGTGTCTAGGTCGGCAACTGCGGCTTATCCCCGCATCAAATTGGTATCAGAGCCAGGTTGACACCATTCGTCTTCACAAGAACATCAAGAGACCCCTGATCCAGAAAATCACAAAAAGAGTCAGCTTTTATTTTCCTGTTTGTCAGTTTCTTTCAGAAATTGATTTTGAGTCTTCCATTGCTTTGATATTTCTTGTTGAGTCATTACAGGTTGTGTGCAAGAAGCTTGGATCGATTAGTGTTGGTGGAGATCGAAAGATTGGAGTTTGGAGCACCCTTGTTCCTAAAATCCATTCAGCCCTTCATCCATCTCAAAATCTATCCATCCCTACCAAAACGCAGCCATCAGAAACCCAAAAGAATTGCTGGAATTTCTTTCCTTGAAGCCCAAACAAGATCTTCAAAGAAGGAAATCTTATCTTTCTACAAGGAATCTTATCTTTCTACAAAGGAAATCAAGTTAGTTGTTATTTTTTTATTTATTTTCAATTTTGCTGAGATTAATATCTCACATCGAGTCTGTAATTTCGTTTTGGTTTAGTTGAGACAAAAAAAAAAATTCAAAAAAAAATTTCAAATTCAAAAAAAATTCAAAAAAATTCAAAAAAAAAAATTCAAAAAAAAAAAGAATCGAAAAGTCTCAAAGTTAGTAGTTTGTTTTACGTTTTGTTGAGTCAAAGTCTAGTTTGATATTGTTTAAGTCGGATCTCAAGAACTCAAAGGAAATCGGGTTGAAAGAGCCCGAACAGAAGCGAGAACCCATCAGGCCGCGGCAGAAACCGCGCCCGCGGCTCAGTAGCCGCACCCGCGGTTCAAGCCGCACCCGCGGGGTTCAGGCCGCGCCCGCGGCTTATCCTCAAAAGCCACAGTTCGAAAAATCTTCAGATACGAGCCTCAATTGTTACCTAACCCTCCCGACTCCGTCTTCGATCCTTCAATCGACATCAGTCGGAACAAGTTAAGGTACGCTTCCTATTGGCTTTTCTTGAAATTCGAAGCTTAATCATATCTCTGTTTTGCATTCTCATTCTTGCAAACGCCTTCGAGTTTTATTTTCTTTCTTTCATTGAGTCAGTCTCTTGTTTGAGTCAGAACCTTACAGTCGAAACCCCGCACTACGCTAGCCATCTCCATCTCTACCATCATTCATATATTGCTAGGAGATCGGTAGTTTCAACTTAGTGGGTTATTGATCCATACAAGCCAATTCATCAAAGAAAAGCTGATTGCAACGACAATTGAGAGAGAGTGCAGAGGAAAACATACGAGAGTAAACACTAGCGAGTTGTTTTCATTTACACTTACCTTAATATTGTTCTGTGTTAGTCTTTTTTTTAGTGATGAGCAGGTCAGTTTCTCCCCATGGGAGGCAAGAAGCCCCGGAGACCCGTGCCCTTACCCCGTAATTTATGACCAACATGTTTCGGGAGATGACGTCGGCCATTACCACCGCCATAGAGCGGCAGCAGCGAGCCACCCCGTCCCCAAGGGTTCGAGAGCACATCGGGACCTCCTATGATGCTCCAGTCGACAATCGGAGGCCCCTGCCTCCTCAGCAAGAAGTCTATGAGGCTGCCCGCATGGGTCGGGAACCCAGGCGCAGGCCTACACCCCGGGACGATTTGCCACAAGACCGGAGAGGACGTTTTCGTAACTCTCCTATACCTCACTTTAATAGATACAATGCTGCTAACCGTTTTGATGATGCATTTCAGGACCTAGGTGATAATGATAACGAAGAGGAGCCTGAAGAAGAAGATGAGGCGGGATGGCGACCACACCGTCCCCAAGGAGGTTACCAAGGAAGGCGAAGAGAGCCTGAGCAAGATGGAGTGGGAAAGATAAACGTTAAGATCCCGAGTTTTGAGGGAAAGTGTGATCCAGACGTATATATGGAGTGGGAGACCAAGATTGAACAAGTCTGGAATTGTCACAACTTTCCTGAAGCCAAAAAGGTGCAGCTGGCATCTTTGGAGTTTAGTGGCTACGCGTTAGTTTGGTGGGATAGCTTGATCAGAGGAAGAGTCGCCAATGGAGATTATCCTGTCACTACTTGGGAACTTATGAAGAGGATGATGAGAGCTCGATTTATTCCCCGACATTACACTAGGGAACTTATTCAGCGGCTCGAGAATTTGAAGCAAGGATCAATGGGAGTCGAAGAGACTTACAATGCTATGCAAATAGCGATGGTTCGAGCTAATTTGGTGGAGGATGAGGAGACAACCATGGCTAGATATCTTCGTATCCTTCACCCATATGTGTCTAGTGAGATTGAGATGTTCCCTTACAACTCAATGACTGAGTTGCTACATTTGGCTATCGAGGTGGAAAGAAAGACCAAAATTAGGAGCCAAGGAAGCAAAAACGCAGGTGGCTGGAAAAATCAGCAAGGAAGGAACTCCTATCCTTCAGCCCGAGATGCCCCTAACAAGGAAGACAGTGGCTCTCGAAGGAATCCGCCATCCACTACTCAAGTGCCCTCCAAGACAACACTTGGCCCTTCTAATCCACCCCGAGGGAGTACTTCTAACCCTACTTCTAGAGCTAGGGATATTGAATGTTTTAAATGTAGAGGAAAGGGTCATATGATGAAAGATTGTCCTAATTCTAGAGTATTAATTGTTAATCAACTAGGCGAACTTGAAAGTGAAAGTGAAAAAGAAGAAAACCTAGGTGATATGCATGATGTGGATGATCTTAGTGATGAAATTGGTTATGAACATGGTGATTCTTTGATTTGTAAAAGAAATTTACATGTACAACCCGCCCCTTGTGAAGATAATCAAAGAGAAAATTTATTTCACACTAGGTGTTTAGTTCAAGGAAAGGTCTGTAATATGATTATCGATGGTGGAAGTTGTTGCAATATTGTTAGTACTGAATTGATCACTAAATTGCAGTTTACTACTGTTTTCCACCCTAGACCTTATAAATTGCATTGGATGAATGAATGTGGAGAATTAAAGGTTCTAAAACAAGCTGAAGTAACATTCACCTTAGGAAAATATACGGATACGGTTTTATGTGATGTAGTTCCTATGCAAGCTTGTCATATATTGTTAGGAAGACCATGGCAATACGATCGAAGGGTTACTCATGATGGTCATACTAACCGTCATACATTCATCTTTAATGGTAAGCCTATTACTCTTAAACCCATGAATCCAGCGCAGATAGCAGAAGCTTACGAAAGGAGCAAAGGCAAGGAAAAGGTTTCTGACAGAAACGAAGGAACAACAGCAGCGACCAAAAACCGCACCCGCGGTTCAGATGCCGCACCCGCGGCTCACGATAGGTCGCGACAGAAGGAGCGGCACGAGAACCGCACCCGCGGCCCAGAGGCCGCACCCGCGGCTCATTCGCCAAACCGCGCCCGCGGTGATTCAGCCGCGCCCGCGGGTCACCCTTCTGGCGCACTGGTTCCTGCAGTAACGAATCGAGCCCTATTGTCGTCCAAAGCCGAGCTGGAAGGTGAGTACTTACCCTTCGATACTACTTTAATGATGCTTTGCAAGAGATTTGTGTTGACAGGTACCGATTCTCGACTTGATCTACCCCTTAGCATTCAAGCTATTCTTGATGAGTTTGCTGAGGTGTTTCCGGATGAGATTCCACCGGGCTTACCTCCCTTTCGGGGCATTGAGCATCAAATTGATCTTATTCCAGGAGCGTCGTTACCTAACCGGCCAGCTTACAGAATGAACCCTCAGGAGTGTCAAGAGATTCAGAAGCAGGTGCAGGAGCTTGTAGATAAAGGATATGTTCGAGAGAGTCTTAGTCCTTGTGCAGTTCCGGTCTTACTTGTGCCTAAGAAAGACAATTCTTGGCGGATGTGTGTTGATTGCCGAGCTATCAACAACATAACTGTCAAGTATCGTCATCCTATACCCAGGCTGGATAACATGTTGGATGAGCTTCACGGTGCCACAAACTTCACCAAGATTGATCTGAGGAGTGGCTACCATCAAATCCGAATGAGAGAAGGCGATGAGTGGAAGACCGCCTTCAAGACCAAATTTGGCCTCTACGAGTGGCTTGTTATGCCATTTGGACTTACTAATGCCCCCTCTACTTTTATGAGGCTCATGAACCATGTCTTGAGGAAGTTTATAGGGAAGTTTGTTGTAGTTTATTTCGATGACATTCTGGTTTACAGCAGGTCCCTAGAGGAGCATGAGCAACATCTCAGGGAAGTACTCGTTACTCTTAGTATACAACGACTATATGCTAATTTGAAGAAGTGTGATTTTTGCACTGATAGAGTTATATTTCTTGGTTTTGTAGTGAGCTCCCAGGGATTACAGGTGGACGAGGAGAAGATCAAAGCCATTCAGGAATGGCCGACACCCATGACCAGCAGCCAGGTACGCAGTTTCCACGGGTTAGCAAGCTTCTATCGGCGCTTTGTGAAGGATTTCAGCACCATTGCTGCACCGCTGACTGAGGTAACTAAGAAGCATTCAGCGTTTGTTTGGAAGGAGGCTCAAGAAAGGGCGTTTGAGGAGCTAAAACGCAGATTGACCGAGGCACCTTTGCTTGTGCTTCCCGACTTCACTAGACCGTTCGAAGTGGAATGCGATGCTTCCGGAGTTGGCATTGGAGGAGTCCTCATGCAAGAAGGTAATCCTATTGCCTTCTTTTCTGAAAAGTTGAAAGGTGCAAGTCTAAATTACTCTACTTATGATAAGGAACTGTATGCGTTATATAGAGTACTTAAGACTTGGCAACACTACCTATGGCCTAGAGAGTTTGTTTTGCATACCGATCATGAATCTTTGAAACATTTTAGGAGCCAAGACAAACTTGATAGGAGGCATGGTAGGTGGATGGAATTTATTGAGACTTTCCCTTATATTATCAAATACAAGAAGGGAAAGGACAATGTTGTTGCTGATGCACTATCTAGGAGGCATGCTTTAATTGTTCAACTTGACTCTAAGGTGTTAGGCTTTGTTTACATCAAGGAGTTATATCGTAATGATGCTGATTTTGGTGCTATTTATAAGCAATGTTTAGATAAAGGGACTTTGGATAAGTTTTACTTGTTTGATGGTTTCTTGTTTAAGGCTAGTAAAGTGTGCATACCTAAGTGTTCTTTGAGATTATTGCTTGTTGAAGAAGCCCATAAGGGTGGATTAATGGGACACTTTGGTAGAGACAAGACATATCATATGTTGCATACTCATTTTTATTGGCCTCATATGCTTAGGGATGTTGAGCATTGTTTGAAAAGATGTTTGGAGTGTCTTAAGGCCAAGTCTAGAGTTAAACCACATGGATTGTATACTCCTTTGCCTATTCCTACGACCCCCTGGGTAGACATTAGTATGGATTTTATTGTAGGGTTGCCTAGGACTAAGAAGGGGAGAGATTCTATTTTTGTGGTTGTTGATAGATTTTCTAAAATGGCTCATTTTATTGCTTGCAACAAGACTGATGATGCTCATCATGTGGCTGACTTGTTCTTTACCGGAGTTGTTAGGTTACATGGAGTACCAAAGACTATTGTGAGTGATAGGGATGTGAAGTTTCTAAGTTACTTTTGGAAAACTCTTTGGGGAAAACTAGGGACTAAACTTCTATTCTCTACATCTAGTCATCCTCAAACTGATGGTCAAACTGAAGTAACCAATAGGACCTTAGGAACCCTTTTGAGAGCCATTCTTAAGAAGAATTTGAAAGCTTGGGAAGAAGCCTTACCCCATGTTGAGTTTGCCTACAATAGGGCCATCCATTCCTCAACCTCGATGAGCCCCTTTGAATGTGTGTATGGTTTGAATCCACTAACCCCTTTTGATCTTATGCCGTTACCTACGAAGGAGCGAGTGGATTTCAATGCAGGAAAACAGGTTGATCACATCAAGTAAATTCATGAGAGGACAAGAGCTAAATTGCTAGAAGTAGCTGCTACAAATGCTAGCAAGGCAAACAGGAATAGGAAGAAGGTCATCTTCAAGGAGGGAGACCTCGTGTGGGTCCACTTTAGGAGAGAGCGTTTCCCCAGCAAACGCCACTCAAAGCTGTCCCCAAGAGGCGATGGACCATTCAAGGTACTTAGGAGGATTGGAGATAATGCTTATGTCTTAGAGCTTCCCGGCGACTATCAAGTGAGTGTTACCTTCAATGTGCAAGATCTGACTTTATTCGAGGGTGAAGAAGAAGAGGAGCTGGATGATTCGAGGTCGAATCCTTTTCAAGAAGGGGAGGATGATGAAGGATCATCTGGACAACAACCGACACCTCCGGTCCCTGAATTTAAAGGTGCATTGACGCGCTCGAGAGCTAAGGAAGTCCAACAAGAGCTAGACAAGTTAGTAGCGTTCTTCAGTTCCAAGGAGTTGAATACAGACGAAGAACCACCATTGAAGACTGTTCTAATGATCGAGGTTCGAGAACGAGCAGAGGACGACAGCGAAGAACCGCGACCGCGGCTGGAAACCGCGCCCGCGGCTCCATAACAGCGTCCGCGGCCAGGAGGCAAGAACCGCGCCCGTGGCTCCATAACCGCACCCGCGGCCAGGAGGCAAGAACCGCGCCCGCGGCTCTATAACCGCACCCGCGGCCAGGACCTCGGCGAAGTGTCTCAGAAACATTATTTTCGGATATTATTTGTTTTCGGATTATTATTTTAGGATTTACTTTTATTGTTTATTTCTTTAGTCGGCATCCTTATGAACCCTATATAAGGCTGCCTTAGTTATTGTTTTGACCCCCCCCAGACTTTGATATTGAATACAACGTTTATCGTTTTTCCTTCCAAAAGAGAGAGCTTTTGTGAGAAGAGTGCCCCGTGTGCATTGTCGTTCAGTTGGCCCTAGTTGTGCTTGTGTGTGTCAATCTCCTCCATAAGGTTGGTGCTATCGGGACTCCATAGAGCAACCTCCAGGTGCCTTGACCCACCAAAGTCATTGTGTTTGGTTGTAATCATCCGTTGGGGTTTCTTCATCATTCGGTATGGTTCTTGTTCTTAAGTTCAAGGGTTTTATCGTTGTTTGATTTGGTTCCAATTGGCCTATCATTCGAATTATCCTTCTTTCATCTCATTCTAATTCCGCCTTTCTTCTCTGTTCGAGTTCCTATTCGAGTTTGGTGTCTAGGTCGGCAACTGCGGCTTATCCCCGCATCACTTAGGCTCTTTCCTGGTAAGCTGAGATCGCGTTGGGCAGGGCCATATGTTGTTGCTAAAGTTTTCCCTCATGGCGTAGTAGAGCTCTACGATGAGGGAACACACACAATATTCAAGGTAAATGGCCAGAGAGTGAAGAAGTACCATGACGGATTCACTAAGGACATTGTAGAGGAAGCAATCTTAACAGAGCCTGGCGCTGACAACTGATGAATTGGCATGACGTCGAGCCACGGCGGTAAATAAGGCGCTTCTCGGGAGGCAACCCGATGTAGGTATAGGTACATTTCATTCCCTTCGTTTAGCTTATTTCCATTTATTTTGCTTGGTTTTCGTAGTTCTGTCTCGAACTAACCCGTAGGAAGCTCGGAAGTGGTGAAAATAGAGAGGCAGCGACCGCTGCCTAAAGGCAGCACCAGCTGCCCATCGCTAAAAATGAAGTTGGCTACGGCCTAAAGGCAGCGCCCGCCGCCCACTCCAGAAATGAGGCCTCGCTACAGCAAATGGCAGTGACCGCCGCCTTTTCAGGTTCAGACTCTTCCCTTTTACGAAAAAAAAAAGAAAATAGAAAAATAGAAAATGAAAAAGAGATATCTGGAAGAAAGAGAAAGAGAGAAGAGAAAGGGAGAAGCGAGAGTTTATTCAGATCTTGGCCATCTAGTCCACCGACGACCTTGCCCGCTGCCTCAACGACGACCGCCACCCGTTTTTCTGCAGTTCTTGTTCGATACTGCACTTGGTATTACCAAGCAGTCCTCTTCTGCTGCTGTTTGGAGTAAGGCACAAGAATAGCTTGATTTCTGGGTTTGATCCACGCGTACCAGGAGTTTTGACCCTAAGGCTGGGGAATATAATTATAAGTGGTCTCACCCTTGCCTACGTTTAGCTCACAAGGTCATTCGTATGGCCTGGCTGGGCCAATTTGAGATTAATAAGATTCCTCATCTTGACTTAGAAGCCATTTGGAGTATGACACCCAAGTGTAAGCTAGTACAGGGGTGACGAACCCTCTTCCTTGCTTCCTGCAAGAAGATGCAACGAGATAACAAGTGCAAGATTGTGGTTGGGGGAATGGTGTCATTGATTGCTCGTTTCCTAGGTCTTGAGTTTCCTGATAGGTCTCAACAACTCTCTTCCACTTTTACATATGACATCAAGCAGCTGAAGCAGGTGGGGGTATTATTAGAGCAGGGAGATCATAGCTACTGGGTATATGGTGCTAGAGGTTGCTACAAGATTCTCTTACCTCTTGCTATTGAGATGCCCTTTGGACCCGATTATGTTGATTTTGATCTGAGTAGGTTCCGGGTTGGGTTTGAAGGTGCTAGTTCTTCCTCTGTCGCTCCTCGTACAGTTGTTGAGGAGGATTCTGATGATGAGGAAGAGGAAGGCTCTGGGGATGATGATGATGCTGAGCATGAGGATACTGATATGCCTCAAGCTCAGACTACTGTTGAGCCTCAGTTTGACTATCAGAGGCAGATTTGGGAGACTGTCCAGCGCATGGACACTCGTCAGCAGACTTTGGAGACAAACTTCTACAACTTTCGTGATACCACCAGAGACTTCCAGACCTCTCAGATTACCATGATGGAGCAGCAGGCCGCCAACATGAGGGCCATGCAGGAGCAGATGAGGCAGTGGAACCTATTCATGGGTTCCCTACATCCTGACTTTCCACCACCTCCACAGTAGTGGTACTTCTTCTACTTCCCCTATTTAATTCTGTCTTATTTCATTGAGGACAATGTTCATTACAAGTGTGGGGGAGTTGATTATGTATTACTTTACTATTCTGAAAAAAAAAACAAATTGAAAAATTGAAAAAGCCAAAAATATGAATAAAAAGGCATATAAAAATCCTGGGGTGGACTGAAAACCTGAAAGGGCGGTTCAAGTAATAAGCAGGTAATCTGGCGGGTATTAGGCCTTGGCAAAAATAGATTCAGAGTGTTGTGAGGTGGTGAGTTAAAAAAAATGAAAAGAGAGTGTTAGGTGAAAACCTGCAAAGGCGCCTAAGTAAAAAGAGAGAGAAAAAATTGAGTGTTTTAGGACTATCAATTTACCGGCGATGGCGACATAAGAAGGGAGTATAGGTATGTTTTGGGTAGGTTTTCACTTTGAGGGATAAGTTGTAGTAATATTGATGATTATCATTCTCTTTGATGATTTGTGTGGTGTTGGATTGTGGTGGTGTGTCTGCTGGTGTTGATCATTTAGGTTAGTGCTTGGTTGAGGTGCATATCATATATATTGGTGTATTTGTTGTTGGATGTGTGATGTGGATGGTTGGCTGAGGTGTTGATGGTGTACTTCCATTATTTGGGTATGTTGGATGGTAGGTAAGATTTTGAGCTTTCATGTGGATGCTATTGTTCTTGTTGTAAGCTCTTATCCATGGTTGATGATCTAGTGTGTGTATTGATGATGGGTGGTTGTTCTATATCCACTCGAGACGAGTAGAGATTCAAGTGTGGGGGAGTTTGATATACACGATTATGTTGTGTATATAGACGGGGTTTTAGAATTGTTTTAGTGGTGTTTTAGGATGCATTTGAGGTGTTATGGAGCATTGGCGAGGAGTGGCTGAAGACGCATTATAGGAGTTCTTGGAGCTGAAGAAACGAAGATGTTGAAGATTTTGGAAGGCAGCGCCCGCCGCCTGCGTCGAAATCAACCGAAGTTTTTTCCATTTCTGCCTTATTACGTTTTTATTTGAGCATTTATGTTGATTTCAGTTTTCAGACTTGATTATACATGTTTTGTTTTAGTATTTAGGGTTAGAGAGGAGGTTTGTTTCCTCTCTAACCTCACTTTCCATTTGTCATCTAGTTTTTACACCATTTCCATGGAGAACTAAGCCACCATTGCTTAGTCAGACCGTTGAAGCTTTCGTATTGAAACAAGTTGTGAGTTTTTCATTCCTTATCTATTGCATGGATTTTATATATTCTCTTGCTTGAATTGCCTATGGTTAATATTGATAGTTTCTAGCTTGCGCAACTAGATATTGTCTCTATGAATCTATTGCAGATTTAGATTGCTATTGGTTGAGCATATCTATTTCAAAGTAGCAATTGCATCGAACTAGTATCTAGTTGTGCTAGTCATATGTAGAGAGAATCGATTTACATTTTAGGATAAAAGCCGGTTGTTTTATGCTAGAATTGTATCCTATCATATTCCTATCCTTATTGCTACGGTTAAACTGAATCTTGATAGTTTCATGGTTGTTTAATTAGTTAGTCCTAATAGTGTCTGGTTGTGCTATTAGTTACTTTAGAAAAGCAATTGGAATTTCCATGGCATGAAGTCTTGAATGATTATCTAAGATCAACTTATCAAACGAATAGTGGATACTTGTTTGGCTAAGCTGTTTCCCAAATCATATTTACAAACTTCACTTTGTTAGTTATTGCATGCTTAGGATCTAAAACAAACCAAACCCCCCTTTGTTACTTAAGATTGACATAAAGCTCATACTAAAAGGCATAAATCTGTCTCCCTGTGGATTCGACCCTTGCTTACTAAAGACTATAATTTTGAGTAGGTTTGGATACTTGCATAGTAGTTATTCTTACGACAAATTGCTGTTATCAGTTTAGCTGCTTTATTATCACAAAACATGGTTATAGGAAGCTCAACTGAAAGAGATAAATCCTGCAACAAAGCATGGAGCCAAACTACCTCACTTGCACAAGCTGACATACTCCTGTATTCAGACTCTGCGCTTGACTTGGACACAGTGGTTTGTTTCTTAGTTTTCCATGAAACTAAGTTACTTCCTAGGAATGCACAATAAGTTGTTAAAGATCGTGCAGAAAACTTGCAATTAGCCCAATCTGCATCACTGTAACATGTCAACACTGTGTTGCTTTCAACTGAGTAAAACAGCCCCCAGTTCACTGTATTCTTCAGATATCTTATCACATGATAACCAGCCTGTAAATGTGGTTGTCTAGGAGTGCCTACAAACTGACTCAAGTGTTGTACGGCATAAGATACATCAGGTCTAGTTATATTCAAATAGAGCAATCTCCCAACTAACCTTTTGTAAACTTCTGGATCTTTGAGCAACACCCCCATCCTCTGTTGACAAATTCAGGCCTTTCTGAAGAGGAAATATAGCTTGCTTACAATCCATCATGTTGGTGTCCTTAAGGATGTCCAGAATATACTTTCTCTGACTAAGAATAGTGCCTCTGTTTGATCTAGCAACCTCAATCCCCAAGAAAAACCTCACTGGTCCAAGATCCTTGATAGTGAATTTCTTATGGAGTCCTTGTTTTGTAAGCATGATAACTGACTCATCATCTCCAGTGAGTAGTAAATCATCTACATAAACTAAGGCAATAGCCATAAGTCCATTCACTTTCCTTACAAATAGAGAATAGTCATGCATAGACCTCACATATCCCAGACTAAGCAAGAAACTAGTTAACTCCTTGTTCCACTGCCTTGAAGCCTGCTTAAGACCATATAAAGACCTCTGTAACCTACACACTTGACCAGGCTCAGCTTTGCTTTACCCTAGTGGAGGTGTCATATAAACTTCTTCATCCAATGATCCATGCAAGAAAGCATTATTAACATCTAATTGGTGAACATTCCACTTGTTCACTGTTGATAATGCCAAAAGAACTCTAACTGTTGCTAACTTTGCCACTGGAGAAAAAGTATAGGTATAGTCTTTACCTTCAATCTGATTGTAGCCTTTTGCTACTATTATTGCCTTATGTCTCTCAACTGAGCCATCTTGCTTGTATTTCACCTTGTAAACCCACTTGGATCCAATAGCTTTCTTTCCTGGAGGCAGATTAGTTAAGATCCAAGTTTGGTTTGTTTCTAAGGCTGCCAGTTCTAACTCCATGGCCTTTTCCCAACAAGCCACTCCTTGTGCTTGCTTGTAAGTAGATGGTTCCTGTATTTTGCAAACATTAAAGAAGGACACAATATATTCATGTGAGTAATCTTTCAAATCCATTAGCTGTTCAACTGAGCAACTATAATCCAGAAGTCTTGTGGAAGGCATTCTTATTCTGGTGGATCTTCTGACAACACTCTCAACAGGCTGAATAGGCTGATCAATTTCCATCAAATCTGTACTAGTACTCATTGTCTGTGGGATTTCTGCAATATTTGTATCAATAGGTGCAGCTGGATTAACCAAGGGCAAGCTTGGTTCCTGAATCTCCTTCACAACATCTCTCTGAATTGAATCTTTAAAAGGAAATTGTTGCTCTCTGAAAACTACATCTCGAGATACAAAAACTTTGTGACTTTCTAAGTCATATAGCTTGTATCCTTTCTGTGTCATGGAATATCCAATAAAAGCACATTTTCTAGATTGTGCAACAAACTTATCTTTCTGAGGAATATAAGCTTTCCCATAACACAAACAGCCTAGGACTCTCAATTCATCATAGTTAGCAGGCTTATCAAACAAAACTTCAGAAGGAACTTTCCATTGCAACACAAAACTAGGTAACAAATTGATTATCTTCACAACTGCTATAACACACTCTCCCCAAAATCTAATAGGTAAGTTGGCATGTAATCTCATGGCTCTAGCTGTCTCAATGATATGCCTATGCTTCCTCTCAACTCTACCATTCTGTTGAGGATTCTCTGCTACACTGGTCTGATGGATGATGCCTAAAGAAGCCAATAAATTCTGACATCTATGTTGCATAAACTCAGCTCCATTGTCACTCCTCGTCTTCTTTACTGTTTTTCCAAATTGAGTCTTGACATATGCTAGAAAGGAAGGAATTATATTGATCACTTCACTTTTGTGCTTCAACAAGTAGACCCAAGTGAATCTACTATTATCATCTAAGATGGTTAGGAAATAAGAAGTACCATTCATAGTAGGTACCTTGTAAGGTCCCCATATGTCTAAATGTATAAGATCAAAAGTAGACTTTGCCAAAGAAATACTTTTATGAAAAGGATCTTTACACTGTTTAGACAGAATACAACTTTCACAATTGATATCATCTTTAGCATACATCTTTGACCAAGCTAGGTGTTTCATCTTTCCCACTGAACAATGGCCTAACCTAGCATGTATAGTAGTACTGAATTCTGTTATACTATCCTTATTACAAACATTGGAAGCATTTCTATTATTATCAGTCAATTGTTGTTGTGAAGCCTTTGCAGATTTCATGATATACAACCCTCCAGCTCTCAAGCCAACTGCCACTGTCCTCTCAGTGATAGGGTCCTGAAAGAAACATCTGTCAGGCTTAAAACAAGCTTGTAGACCATTCTCATCTAGTAACTTTGTTACAGATATAAGATTCTTCCTTAATCTAGGAATAAACAACACATTATCAACTCTCAGATGCTTATTCACTTGCACTGAACCCACTATTTCAACACTCAGATACTGTCATCAGGCAATGCTACTTTGATAGGCTTGAGAAGTTCCTTTTTATCAAACAAAATACTATCATCAAAAACCATATGATCTGTTGCACCTGTGTCTACTATCCAAGTAACACAATCTGAACTTAAAACTGTCAAAGCATGAGAAAGGATATCATTACCTGAAAAATCCACACCAGACCCTGAAGTAGATGCCATGTTAGTTGGTTCATTTCCTTTGGCAACACCACCCTGAGCAATGACATTAGAGACACTTGCCATGTCCATTCCTCTGAAAGCCTTCATTACTTCCTTGCACACAACATCTATCATAGCAACATCTGGCCTATCTGTGTTCCCAAGAGGACTTTCTTCACCAATGTCCATCTCAGCATTGGCAGCAGATCTTCCTCTCCAATTGGAATTCCTATTCTTTTCTGGGAAACCAATGATCTGGTAGCATGACTCTCGAGTGTGACCCTTTTTACCACAATGATCACATTTTCGATCATATTTCCCTTTCCTCTGATCATTCTGCCTATCATAACCCCTTTGATCATTTCTTCTCTGATCATTACGTCTATTAGCATATAAAGTTGTGGCAGTGCTCTCATTGTTGATCTGCAGAGAACCAGAGATCATCTTTTGTCTCTCCACTTGTTGCACCAAGTAAAAAGCTCTATTTACTGTGGGCAATTTTTCTTGAGACAAGAGATTACTTCTCACACCATCATACTCAAAACTCAATCCCATCAAGAATTGAATCAATTTTGTTCTTGAATCCTTTTCAAGAATCTTTTCCATCAACTCACACTTGCAAGTTGTCTGTAATCCACCACATTCACACACAGGAAGTCCATCAAGATTTTGAATCTCATCCCAGAGCTCCTTGATCTTTCCATAATACTCACCAACTGTGGAACCACCTTGTTCCATCGAGCATAAGCGCCACTGAATCTGGTAAAGAAGAGGTCCATTGGTCTGACCAAATCTTTCACTCAACTCATCCCAGAGATGCTTTGCCGATTCAACATACATGAATGTGTTGGAAATACTCTTTTCTATAGAGTTTATCAACCAACAACGCACCATGTAATCTGTGCGAATCCATCGTTCACACTCCTGGGATCCAATTGCTGGCTTCTTGCAACTCCCATCTATAAAACCTAATTTGAATTTCGCACCAAGAGCTAACCTGGCACCTTGGTTCCAGGTGAAGAAATTGAGTCCATCAAGGCGGAATTGAGTCAGCTGCGCCCTTGGATGATCCGAATTGGACAACGCTAATGGATCACATCCTGTCAGATTCTCCGATCTTGCACCACTCATTCCATCTCGCCCAAATCCAGTCTCCATCGCAGCAAATCAACGCGGAAGAACTAATCGAACGTCGTGCACTCTGATACCATATAAAGATGATCGATCTAACACAATCAGATCATCAAACTATACCACATAATCACTCAAGAACACAAACAGAAAGAGAGAGAGCAAGAGTGTTTGTGATATTAATAGAATTACAATTGAAACATACTTCTTCTAACAAACAGATATTTTATTAGTTAATGAAAGCAAGGCCGGAAATCAGAGGCTATGGTATACTTAAGAAAGGCTGCTGCATATACTCCCGGGTTTAAGAAAGGCTGTTGTTTCGTTTGTTACATCATATTCTTTCTTCTTCCATGATCACCACTCAAAGAAGAAACAGATATAATATTATTGAATGGATTACTCATCAGGAGCGTTGCATTTAGGAAGAGTTGTTTACAACATATAGTTCTTGCATCATGTTTTAGGACTAGTATTACACAAGTAAATTAAACAGGCAGTCCATAGTGTAACCTGCATCTGATAATTTCAAATTCAAAGCACAAGCATTCGTTAATTACTTAAAATAATAATCATGTAGTAATACGTCGCTACTATCGTTTTACTGTAATATAAAAAGATTATACCGTGACAGGCTCATCAATGCAAAGTGGAGTGTCATCTCTAGCAGGAAGTGGAATTGACATGAAACCCTCTTCACTTATCTGAGACATCACATCCTCTCCATATTCATCTATGTACCCAAGTTCAGTGAAGTTTGACACTAAAGAAGGAGATTTGGTCACCATGTCTAGCTTCATTGCAACTTCTTTCATGGCCGGCCTTCTTCCACTTCTCATTCTTACACAGCGTTTTGCCAGTTCAACAACAGCTCTCAACTGCTCTTCACTGGCCTGTTCCACAACTCTCTGATCCAGCATATCCAAAGACTCTGAGTTTTCAAATTGTAGCACCAAGCTCTTGACGTCGCCTGTTTCGTCATTGTACACCGCTTTCTTGCTTGTCAAAAGCTCTAACAGTACAACACCAAAGCTATAAACGTCACTCTTTTCCGTAAACCGTCTTGTTTGGTAATATTCTGGGTCAAGATACCCCCATGTACCCTGAACAAGAGTGGTCAAGTGGGTCTGGTCAATCTCAATGTTTCTTGAACACCCAAAATCAGCAACTTTTGCTCGGTGTCGCTCGTCTAGCAATATGTTAGATGACTTAATATCTCTGTGATAGATGGGAGTGGATGATAATGAATGCAGATATGCAACAGCCGAGGCTGAATCTACAGCGATTTTCAGACGCATCTCCCAACTCATGAAAGAGCATTCTTCATCTGATTGATGAATTTTCTCAGAAAGTGTGCCGTTTGAAACATACTCGTATATAAGAAGAGGTACTTTGGTTTCCAGACAGCATCCCAGTAGCTTGACAACATTTCTATGGTTGGTCTGAGACAATATAACCACCTCATTTATGAACTGGTTCAAGAGACTGGTATCCAACTGTTTCGACTTCTTGATTGCAACAATATCTCCATCAACTAGCGTACCTTTGTACACAGTCCCAAAGCCTCCTTTGCCAAGTATTTGAGTTTCGTCAAAGTGATTTGTGGCTCTGTTCAATTCTTCCATGGTGAATATCTTGGTCCTCCCAACTACACCTTCTCCAGATGGCAGCTGTTGTTTTAACAATAAACCACCATTATGCTCAAAGTATGTACATCTTCTCTTCATCTCCATTTTCTTTGTGATATAACGGTAAAGGTAATAGAGGATGATACACCCCAATCCTATGCCAAAACGTATTTCTGCCATAAACAAGGAAGATTTATCCAGTATCTAGATATCTGAAACATGTAACATAGATAAGGATTAAGCAGAGGTCCTTACCATAAGCCTTGGCGACTATCTGACCAGGTGTACTGTTATAAACATTCGGTAGGTTATACCAAAACCCGTGTTGGTGATCATCATAGCCATAGCCATTATAGCACCCTATATCATCCAATTTAAAACAGAGAATAGACTTGTCAAAATAAGCTCGACAAAAGAAAAACCATAGAAAAAGGGTGAGAGTGTTTCATACAGAGTTCCCATGGTTTTAACATAAGAAAAACAGATAATTCGACTGGTGCTGCATAGATCAGTTGTGGATTAGCTAAGAGCATGGTTTTAACATAATAGTCAGCATAGTCAGAGCTGACAAGAGTTGCGAAAAGACAAGTTCCTGATGGGCTAAAAAATTCAATGTGATATGAATACGCCTTGGCTTCAATTGGCTTCAAAGTTAATGCTGCTGTGTTGTGAAGCAGCAGAAGCAGTACAAGAATTGAAAGGAGGTATCCCAACTGTAAGAACGCCGTTATCAGTGTTTATGACTTCAAGATTGAATTTGGATAAGAAGGGTTTATGAGAAGAATTGTGTTTAGGATGAGGCTTGCATTCAATCTCAAACCAAGTGTCATAGGAGCAGTTGGCGCCTATTCCAAACGGGTAAGAAATACGCACATTTCCACACATTTCCTGACACCCAGGCTTCTTTACACATGCCTCTCCAGTCTCCACTTTCACAATCAACATTACTAGTAGTAGTAACCATTTTGAGATTTGCATAAGAAATGGTGGTTTCATATTCCCTCCTCCTCACTGTCATAATTCATTTCTCTGTTTATATAGAATAGAATGGACCAAGCTATGTATCAGATTGACTCATTCCCCCAGTGTTATTATTATTACAGTAACAGATTGACTCATTCCCCCCTGTTATTATGTGTTTTCTAGGAACCTACCTTAGCTTGTCTTGTACTCTTGTTGACTTGGATTTTTCTTTCATGGTGATGAAGCGAAGCAAGTCAAACAACTAGACAAAAAGATCATTAAATTTCTTTAAAAAACAGTCTTTCTATTCTCCTATTCAAGAACTCGGATCAGGTGTGAATGACTTAACGTACTAATGTACGAATATAGTCATTCGCATGCACATTTCTCAGTAATCACATACACACGCAGGTGTGTGCATGTACTTTTCACATATTATCAATGACATGCACAATCTGTCAAATGTACATGTCAATTTTTTCATTCGAACATTAATAATACATTCGCACATGAATCTTGTCCTTCATATATATGTATAATAATATTTTCATACTTACATTTAAGTAGTTCAAAATTTACTCAAGATTAAATAGTTTTCTCTTCCATTAGTAAGATCACACGCTTAACCAATTTTCGGTTGATTTAGTGGTTTGACATATGTAATACATGTCAATTAGTAAGATCTTACGTCTATTAGTAAGTAAGATCTTACGTATGTACATATGTAATACATGTCAATGTCATTCAAGTAAACTATATTATCCCCTCAAAAAGGTAAACTATATTATTTTCTTTGAATGCATAAACTTTTACCTAAATGTACATACCTCTTACGTTATTTTCTACATATATGGAGTATAATATTAGAGCTCAATTCAAGAAGATGTTTCATTCATCAAAATGTGATTAAATATTCGTTAAAAATGTAATTAATTTCACTAAAAGTTTGATGCGCATCATTTGAAATAGTGGCAATGAACATTGGAATTTTATGTCGGAATGTTCTAAAGTTTCTCAATAAATGTTATTCAAAATATGTGTATTCAATTTTTTCATGTTTTAAGTGTTTTAATTGATATTTTTCAAATTACTAGTAAATATCTATCATTTATATATTAAGAATATAAAGTGTATCAAATTATTTATACATAACACTTTGCCATGATATTGTACTTACTCTGTTGTTGTTCTTTATTCTCGCTGGAACTCACTCGTAACTTTATCACAAACCGTACTAAATTCTACTCCCTTAAGGCACAAGATTTAAGGGAAATGGGAAGAGATGAAGATGCTGCAGCTGTGAGTCAGAAATGCAGCAGTCACACTCAGTTGGGATTTAAGCTAATAATTAAATATATTAAAATAATCAGAGTTAACATAACACAATCTCACTAAACTCATATTAACCAATAGGAGATCATTATTCAACATACACGGATTGAGCTTTTTCACTGTTTAAACAACAGATCGGTGTTTATATAAACACACAGACAAAACAATATGTTCTTAACACAAGAAGAAAAAACAGAGGAAATAAAGAGAGCTAAACAGAGGAAATAAATTCTGCATCATTGCCTGTTGTGAATGGCTTCAGCATTTAATGGAGAAGATGCTCAACCTCTAGAAGATGGAGAGAACCAAGATGCTGACGAGGGTCTTAATGAGGCAACTTGGGACACATGGGAGCGTGCTCTTCTTTTTGATCTGAACCATGCACCAACTAATGAAGAGGAGCATGAACAATTTGAAGCAGAGCATCAACACCAGGTTCCTCACCAACCAGAAGCAGAGCATCAGACAAGGGAAACTGGACATCATCAACCAACACAAACGAGGCTCAGCAGTGAACAAAAGGTGCAAGTCATACACTTTCTTCTCAACAGAACAATAGAGGGACATCTTCCAAAAGGTGCAATCTCTGCAGCGGCAAACAAGTTCAATGTGTCAAGATTCACCATAGGCAGAATATGGAAAGTAGATGAACAACAACTAAGTTCATTCCAAAATGTCAATGTGAGCACAAAGTATCACAATTGTGGTAGAAAGAGAATTCAAGTTGCGCCAGAATCAATCACATCAATAGGCATGGGGTACAGATCATGTATAAGAGATTTAGCAACCCAACTCAATATATCCAAAACCACATTTCACAGAATGGTCAAAAAAGGAGTACTGAAGCCACATACAAATCCACTTCACCCTGGATTGAAAGAGGAACACACGATATCAAGATTGGATTGGTGTTTAAAGCTACTGCAAGGGGACAATGCAGGGACTAAGAAAGAGTATTATCTTATGTTTGACTTTGTTCATTTAGATGAAAAATGGTTCTTCCTAACCAAGAAGTCACAGAAAGTCTATCTAGAACACAGTGAAAGGGGAAAATATAGAGCAGCTAGCTCAAGCAAGTTCATACCCAAGGTCATGTTCATAGCAGTGGTTGCTAGACCTAGATTTAATTCAGAGGGACAGTGTACTTTTGATGGAAAGATAGGGATTTTTCCTTTCACATATCAAGAACCAGCAAAGAGGAAGTCAAAAAACAGAGGCAAGGGAACAATCATCACCAAGCTAGTTGAATCAGTCAACAAACAAGTGACAAGGGACATGCTTATAAATCAGATTATTCCATCTATCAAAGCAAAGTGGCCAAAAGATGGGACAAGCAGAATAATATTCATTCAACAAGACAATGCAAAGCCTCACATTACACAAGAAGATGCAGAGTGGCAACAGGTTCCAACAAGATGGGTTTACTTTCATATTAATTCGACAACCACCAAACAGTCCAGATTTAAATATATTAGATCTAGGATTCTTTAGAAGCATTCAGTCACTTATGCATAAGAAAATGCATAAAGATGTTGATCATATGCTAAAAGTTGTGAATGAAGCTTTTTATGAGCTAGACCCCAAAACTCTAGCTAGTGTTTGGATGACATTACAATATGTGATGAATGAAATTCTTAAAGCCAGAGGAAGAAATGATTATGACATGCCACATCATAACAAGAAGAGATTAACAGCTCAGGGGAATCTACCAAGAGAAGTAAAAGCACCAATGTGGGTTGTCATGGAGGCATGGGACATTGTTCATAATCCTCCACAAGTATCACATTCACAGCAAGGGACTCAGGCAACAAATGCAGATGAAGACAGTCAAGATGCAATCATTTGAAGACAGTCAATGGGACATTATATGAAATGTATTCATATAATGTGTCCTTGACTGTATTAGCAACTATTGTAATCAAGCATGTAAAGGACAAGTTTTTGTGCAGTTGGGACATTTTGTGGAGCTTTAATGTAAAGGTCGAAGGTATTTTGAAAAAAAATTCATCTCAGGTGTCCCATAACCATCATAGACACAATTCAATCTCCAAATACCTTACCATACTTGGCCTCATTCAGTCACACCTATCATTGGTTTCCTAGAGCATGCTAAGGCAAAGCTTAACATACAAAGGCATGCCAGAGTGATAGTTGTGACTGGTTTCCTAGAGTATGGTAAAGCAATGAGAATCCACAAGAATTGCATCTCAGTATTAAAGAACTCATCATTGATAAAAAAAAAAGAATCATCTCAGGTGTCCCTATAGCCATCATAGACACAATTCAATCTCCAAATACTTACCACACATGGCCTCATTCAATCACACCTATCACTTGTTTCCTAGAGCATGCTAAGGCAAAGCTTAGCATACAATGGCATGCTAGAGTGATAGATATTACTGGTTTCCTATAGTATGGTAAAGAATTTGAGAATTTCACAAAGAACTGCATCTCAGTTTATAAGAACTCATCATTGATAAAAAAAAAAAAAACCAGAGGGACCTCAGCATTGGGACAAAAATGCAACAACAACATTAATCACACAATGGGACCTCAACAATGGGACATAATTGCAACCACAACAATAATCACACAATGGGACCTCAACAATGGGACAAAATTGCTAATAGAAATTCAATCACACAGAATTGCAACCACAACAGTAGTCACAGTTCATCCTCAACAGAATTGCAACCACAACAATAGTCACAGTTCATCCTCAACAGATTAACAGAATCACAATAGTCCTCAACTCAGCCAACAGAACCACAATTGCTAATAGAAATCATACTAATATTACATAAATCCACCAAAATATTAACATAGTCCAGGAATCCACAAAAAATTACCACATTACATAATCCATCAACATAAAACAGAGTCCATAAAATAGAGTCTATAATCCATAAGCAAAATGTGGAGCATAGTTGGGACAATAGAGCGACTTAGCTAGATAGTGTCAGAGCGGGATGGGGAGGCAGAGACAGAGGGCGAGTCGGGAATCACAATGATCTCTGGGGTCGGCATTACAACATCAAAGGAAACCTCTGGCGTCGGAGTGTCTGGGATGACGATGACCTCCCGGGGACGAGATAAAGCCTCGTTTTCAGAGAGCTCGGGCGACCACGTCATCTCCATTGACTCCTTCTTCTGCTCCGGGGACCATATCATGTTGATGTCGATCTCCTCGGACGGGACATGGCTCCAGGTATGATCTCCAACACAGTCCGGACCTCAATTGCAGGGCGGGGACAGAGAGCAACCCGATCGACTCTCTGTGGGATTGTCATCGGCCGAATCCCTGAAGAAATCATTCAAAGGATCTTCTTCAACGTGGTTGGGGAGGTTTTCAGAGATGGAAAGCGATCGAGGATCAACAGAGAGAGGCGAGCTCGGGTTTGAGACAGAACGGGACACTCGTCTAGTGGACAAAGAAGGTGTTCCGCTCTTTGTGAAGCTTTGATCATGGGCCAGTGTAAGGGTACAGTTGGCCCACGAGAGGATATACCTCTCCCAACATCAATTTCTTCATACATATCTCTAGTAACAATCAAACTCGAAACCTCTGTATAGAGCACTCAACCTAATGTTGGTAAATCTATAAGTTAATTTAGGTAAATCTATAAGTTAACTAAATACAATATATTCCACTCTTAATTTCACGTTTTATTAGGGCATCTTCAATGGAGAGGTAAAAATATCATGTCACTTAGGATTATAGCAAGTTAAAATAGTACTTTTTAGCAAATGCTATTTTTATAAGGAAGACAACACCAACAACAAATGCTAAAATTTGCTTTCTCTTAGCCTAATTCTCAAACCTGTCATTCAATATTAATTTTATTTATTAAATAAATTTGATACCTTTTTGACACATCATCAAGAATGCTATATGAAATGCTATTTGAGATGCTATATTTAGCTTTTGACTTAGGTAAATAGAGAATCTCTAAGATAATATTTTTAATTTTTAGCTTGTTGTTGGGGAGTGATTTTGTTATAAATTTGTTATAGTTCATCGGAGATGCTTAGGCTAATGTAATTGCTTGCACGTCAAATCATCAATCAACAATACAAAAAATAAGGATAAGGTCAAACTAATCCTTTTTCTCAACCTCCTTTAGATTTTAGAAGTGTCAAAATCAGGCCGCGATGTATAATTGCCTTTCTTTGTTGATAAATCTTGCTTAATATTATGTGGCCACAAATCCCACAATTGGTTCAGACATGAACTAATATTATATGTTATGATTGAATCTCTAAACATGTAACCTAGATGGTAGATTTTATAAAACTTTTTCCCTCTATAAACTTGTGTATGATGTTCTTCGTACATGATAACATAAACGGAGTATACATTTATATTTGGTGGCGTTGAAAATCTCTCTTAATGTCATAGCGAATTAATCTATCTTGAGTTCTATATATATTTTCTGAATTTGGAACGTTCAAAATCTTATGTGATGTATGAATTAAGAATGTGATTTGGGACAAATGCATGTAATGGCGTGTTTTTGTGTTTGTCACATGAACAGCTAGATAGAAAATTGACTTCTTTCTTTGGACACAAGCAAAGAGCAACCAATTCCAAATGTGTGTGTAGATTTTTGGCAGTCCCCAATCCTATGTTGAGATATGAGATTCATTCTATTACAATTCCAAAGATTCACTATAAATCATATCTTTCACGAAAGGAGGAATTTCATATATTGACACATCTTCAAGATTGAAATTCATAGAGATATGAAAGTCCACAACCATATTACGTTTCGTAGTACAATAGAACACAAGAACCTATTCAACGAATTACTTAAAACAATCTATTCATCTATTGTCACCTTCGGTGATGGTGTTCAAAGAGGTTAGAGAAGGTGGTTTGATCCAAAATTTATTGTAGCAAATTCGAAAGAGTGTTGAAACAAGTAATATCTACTTATATATAAAAATTGTTGGATTTGATGAAGTAATGTCAATTTGTACCTAATAAATGTTAATATTTTAAATTTGTATCCTAACTATTTAACTAAGAACACATCGTCTTCGTCTCCTTCCTCCCGTTCGTCTTCGTCTCCTTCTTTGGTTAAAAACTAATATGTTGTTAATTAGATATTTTAATATATCTATATATTATATATCTATAATGATGCAGCTAAGAGCAATTGCAACTGCTGAGGTTACATCAAGATAACTACGAGAAGGGGTAACAACCACTTAATTTTTTATGAGATATACTTTTCTAATAGGACAATTTTGAAATGCTAAAAGAATTGATAAACTAAACTATTTTGTATTTTAACGCATTAGGTGAAACAGGAACGGACTTAACATCAAAAAGTTGTGTTTGCCTCACTTCAACATTTTTAATATCCTCTATTTACGGAGGCTAAAATTATTATTTTTTATCCGTTGAAAGAAGTCATCATGTGCTCTGTCGTTATGTTGATTGAATTGATTCATGCTGCTTATAAATTTTACTTTGTTGGAGTTACATTTCTTTAATTAAAGAGATTGTGAATATGATTAGTCCGATCAAACTGCGAGACGTCTATTAAACAACGTTAAGTCTTAAACCATATAGAAAAAATCGTATTTGGCTAGCGCGTAGTGCAGGGGTCCGGTTGTAGTTTCTAAATATAGTTAATGTGTGTCTTTATAAATTAGAAGTTGATAAATTTTAAGTCGACCTATAGTTTTCGCAATGATGATAATGCACACAAACATCATAATTTATGACTAGGGCTATTCATATAATTGTCATAATCATGCACAAAGCCGTCTTAGCGTTTTGTGGGGCCCTGCTCTAAAAATATTAAAAAGAAATTTATAAAAATGCGCTATGTGAAAGAAAATAGTAAAATTTGCTTTTGTAAAAGTTTGAACTTGATATCTATTTGTTAAATTTACCACACTTTACCGATTGAAACATGAAGTTATTGGGATATATATATATAGAGAGAGAGAGAGAGGCCGGTTCCGGTGTAACGGATTTTGTGGTGTAACAAGGGGATTGACTAGAAGCGTTGGATTGGATTAAATCAATGGCTAGGATTAATGATGGGAAAAAAATTGAAAAAGAAATTAATAGGAGAGAGAGTACGTAATTGTTAGCAGCTTACGTATTTGTAGGAGTTTCTGATTTTTTGATTTTCTTTTTAACGGTTAATAGGAGAGAGAAATAGAATGACGACTTTATTTTTCTCCATTGCAACCTGAATCCAAGTTCACAACATTAACGCTCTTGGTCTTCTTCCAGATCTTCATTCTTCTTGAAGTCCTTAATTCTTTTTCCATTGACGCATGAATTTACAATGTCTATGGATGAAGTTGATCGTAAAGGTTAGTTCTTGATAATTAGGGTTTCTTAATATTTAGTTTTGGTTACTAAGCTGTTCGACGAATTCTGCAAAATTCAATGGCTTATGTTGCGCAAGAAATATTCGATTTTGATTAATCGATATTCATGTTTACAATACAGTTTGTGTATTCGTATTCTAATGTGAGATATTCATCTTCTCCGTATTTGTGTTCTAATAGTGATATATTAGGTTTTAGGGTTTCCATTACGAAAGCAGACGATATTCTGATGTTCAACTTTGTTATTCGTGTTCGGCTGTAGAATATTCAGTTATAGGAGTTCCATTATGAAAGTAATTAATGAAAAATATAAAGAAGTCGATATTCTGATGTTCATCTTTGTTATTCGTGTTCTACCTGTGATATATTAGGTTCTAGGGTTTTCATTATGAAAGACTTTTATTCCAATATTAAGAAGACGATATTCTGATGTTTATCTTTGTTATTCGTGTTCTACTGTTGAATATTCAGTTATAGGGGTTCCATTATGAAAGTAATTAATGAAAAACTTAAAGAAGACGATATTCTGATGTTCATCTTTGTTATTCGTGTTCTTCCTCTGATATATTAGGTTCTAGGGTTTTCATTACGAAAGACTTTTATTCCTACATAAAGAAGACAATATTTTGATGTTCATCTTTGTTATTCGTGTTCAACTGTTCAATATTCAGTTATAGGGGTTCCATTATAAAATTAATGAATGAATTACGTAAAGAAGACGATATTCTGATGTTCAACCTTGTTATTCGTGGTCTACTGTTGAATATTCAGTTATAAGTGTTCTACTTTTTTCCCAGGTAAAAAAGTGGTCGATGAATGGTCAAGTGATGATTTGGTGACTGACAATTCAGGAGATGAAATGGAGGTTTGCGAAACTGGAATAACAGACGTTGATGAAGAGGAAGAAGTTGATTTCGATTACGGAACCGATTATACAAAGTGTTGGATACCTAGGTTTCCAAGTGAAGAAAAGTGAATTTCCCCTACATATTATTACTGAATATCAGACCATCTAAGTCTTGAATTCTGCAATAAACTTAGGTGCACGTTGTTGCAAGGCCTTGTAAACCTTTTTAACCTGCAAATGAATACTCCGTATAAGTTTACAAACGATACACATACGTTTACAAAAGAATACATGTTTTACAAGATTCATATATTCGAACTCTTACAGTGGGAAATCTTTTTTAACATGCAAACAAATATATTATACATGTCTATTCCCTTCGAGTACATAAGACCAAACACCATTAACAAAAGCTCCTAATTAAATTCATACAGCCAAACAACACTAACTTCCTAGAATCAAACACTGTTATTGTTAGAATACACACAAAATGCCTATTGTATGATTGAATCCATCAAATTAAATGTACCCAACTAGGTCTAGTGAACAAATGAACGAAATAAATCGATATGGAGTTTGACCTTTCATCTATAAAAAAAAATAAAAATGCCATGATTAAGGCTTTTTACTCGTACGCTTGCTGCATCTTGATCCATCACCTCTACTTCTCTCAAAATCAGCTTTATACACGTACACCAGCCTTATCCATCTAACCTGTGTCAACCAATTCAGTTCAGAATTATAACAAAAATTCAACAGAAATAAGCCAAATTAAGGAAATACACAAACCATATCCGCCGTCGGCTGAAGCAAAATCCTGGTCGGTGATAACCCCAAACTGTCCAAGACCTCCAAGAACAGAGAAGAAGAGCTCTGAGTTACGCAGCGGGGAGAAAAATACTATTTCCTTGCAACCGACTTGCTTAAAGGAGCACCACCACTTCCGATTGTCTCAAGAGACCGAAGATCATACCGATCCGTCAACTCCGATTTCACAAGCATAACCACCACCGGCTGCGACACCGGCATATACGTAACCCTAAACCTCTCCACCGCCTCCATCATCCCTTCCAAAGTAACCCTCGCCAAAAACACAGAGGTTTCCGCCATCGCCACCGACCTTAACATCATGATGAATCCGAACACATGGAAAAGCGGAAGTGTAAACAACGGTACCGCCCTCCCCTCCGACTTCCGAATTGGTTTCGAGTGAAACAAGCTTCTGATAACCGCGATTAGGTTCCGGGCGTAATCTCCACTCCATTGATCTTACCAGTCGTTCCTGATGAGAACAGAATCGCCGCCAGATCGGACTGTAAAACATTGACTGATCCGGATTCCACGCCTTTCAAGTCTGTCACCCTTTCTTCCTTGTTATGAACCATACCAACATCAGAAACCTAGACCAAGACGCTTCCATCTGCTCAACGTGTTCCAATTCTGCAAAGATGTCAGATCAATAGAAATCGCCCTAATTAGGTTTTGAAGATAAGCAGAAAATGATGACGGACGAGGAGGAAAGGAAAGATCGAGAATGGGGGCGGTTTTGGGAAGGAAGTTGTATTTAGGTTTTTAGTGAATTAGATTTGGAAAGAGAATAATTTCAAATCCTCTAATTACGGGATTTATTCTATTGGAAGATTGATATGATGTGCTCATTCCCATATTAAAACCGTACGACTCACTCCAATCAATCTCAACCATTTATTTTTCCCTAATCCTACGGTTTTAATTTGTCCACTCGTTACACCTTAATAGCCTGTTACATCAGAACCTAAATCTATATATATATATATAGAAACCGGTTCAGGTGAGAACGAATTTTAGGAGAGAGCCGGCCTTATCTTGAGAACGATTCTCAGCCGTCTGATCCTTCTCATCCAACGGTCCACGTTATAACGTGGATTTCATTAACACGTGCCCACGCGCCTTTATAAATCTTGCTTCCCTTTCTTTTTTCATCAGCTCTCCCTCTTTCACTCTGCTTCCGTCCAAATTTTGCTCCATAATCGCCATTGTTGATATCCTTCTCAAGCTCATTTTTCCCTTTTTTCCAGCTCCCCTCCTTCATATCTCATTCTCTCTTCGTTTTCTGTTCATTCCGATAGTTTTTTTTTGTTCTCACTCCATACCAGTCTCTTTACCATGTCTTCTGATTCCAAAGCTTCCGATGAGATAAAATCTCCTTCAGGTTTGTTTATTAAGTGTAGTTTATTTGTTTGTTTTGCTCTTAAACTTCTGTAATTGGTATTATTTTTGTCGAATACTTGTATTTTAAATTTGAACTTACCTTTTAATAAACCCTAATTTTGTGTTCTGTTTATTGCAACTTCCTAAATTTGTTTTTTACTCCATTTGTTGTATGCATGTCATTACATTATTCACTATTTCTGTGTGGTTTTTTTGTAAGTGTTTTGTGATCTCATATAATGTGACTTGTTGTGTGCATATGAAGTGAGTTTTGTTCTGTTTATGCTATTACAACATTTTCTTTTTTCCCTCTATTGGTAGTTAATGACTAGGATGCTTTTATTTCAGTCTAAGTGATGTTTGAAGTTTTTTTTGGTGTTTTCATATGAAGTCATTTGGGGTTGCATTTCATTTGTTTCTTTGATTTTGTGATTTATTTGTATTCCTATGTTTTCATATGAAGTGACTTGTGTTTTGTATATGAAGTGCTTCCTCAATTGGTAGTTAATTATTAGATGTTATTAACATCCTAACTGATGTTTGAAGTTTTTTGTTGTTTTTTCCATATGAAGTCTTCGTAGTTTGCATTTCTGTGTTTCTTTCTATCATTTGTTGTTTATCTGTATTCCTTTTGATGCTTATCTGGAATGTATATTCTTTTCATAATGTTATGTCTTTATCTTTGCAGGAAGAAGTTACATTTTAGGGAAACAGAAGAGTAGCCGCACTCCTGCAAGTATATTGAATTCTAAACTTGCCAAGTCTGCATTTCAAGATGAACACAACAACATCAATGTTGTACCTTCTCCTCCTCCTCCTGTTACTGGTCTCTCTTCTCCCAACTTGCATAATGCCATAGTTATTAGGAGTAGTCCTAGGCTTAACCTTCTCAAAGCATCAGTTTCTCAGGAGTCAATACCTTCTCCTCCTCAAGTTCCTGTTGTTTCTTCTCCTAAGTTGCAGAAGCCATGTAAGGATAAGGAGGCTGGCATTGTTATTAGGAATAGTCCTAGGTTTAAAGTTCCCAGAAAAATAGCTGCTAAGGATGCAATTATGGGAAAAGGAAAAACTAAAGTCTCATTGGATATAAGCAGATATTTAGCTCATAACCAGCAGCCAGCTCTCATATCTCACGATGGTCGCACTGTTGTTAGGAAAAAAGTTATGGGCGCCATGAAGTCTCATTTTGATACCCTCTCTTCTAGGAACTCCCCCAAAGCTTTGTTTATCGCTCTTAAAAAGTTGTCTGAAGATCAGAAGAAGGCTGTTATTGATATTGGATTTTGTAGCATCCTTGACTGGAACATTCAAACTTTGCCTAGAAATCTATCTCACTTTGTTGTTCAGAGTTTTGAAGCTGGAGATTGTTCTCTGAAATTGAGTTCTTTAGGTAAAGAAATACCTCTAGTAGTTGCAGATGTTAAAAGGGTTTTTGGGCTTCCTGACTGTGGTGTTCCAATAGTTCTTCCAAGTAGAGTTCACAATTTTAACTTATTATCTGAGTTTAGGGATCAGTATCGGGAGCCTTCCAACAATACAACTTTGAAGCCCTCAGAAATATGCAAGAAAATTGTGGATTGTGATGCTGGTGATGATATGTTTAAAAGGAACTTCGTTATGCTGTTTTACACTTTAGTGATTGAAAGCCAAGGTTGCGGAGTCATGAGCATGAGACCATTGGATTTGTTGGATGATATTTCGAAGATCAAAGACTATAACTGGTGCCAATTAATCTTCGATTTGGCCATTAAACATAAGGTGCAGTGGTCGCTTTGCTCTAAGTCCGAGTTTAGAGGTCCAGTGCTATTTCTTTTGGTATGGTTTCCCGAATTGCATACTTAGTGATTTCTGATTTGAATACTTACTTATTGCCTATAAATGATTCCTATATTAATTTCATAATTTATTTGCATTTTTGTAGTTGTGTTATGTTGATAGAGTTATGGTTCTCAACAAACCTGTTCCAAGGGATCTTCCTCTGATCAAAGTGTGGACAACTTCAATGTTGAAATCCAGAGAGGTTGATGAGATGCTTGTTGGTGCGTTTGGGAAGGGCAAAATTCTACCTGTTTCTGAGCCTGCTTTGCAACCAGAAACTACTCAGCCTCCATTGCAACCAGAAACTTCTTGCCCCATTCCTAAAGAGTGTCTTGGTGATGGAACCATTCCTGTATGTTTTTGTTTTATATTTTTTTTAGTTGTTATCCCTTTTTTGCCTTGATTTTATAATCTAAGTATCTTTGTTCTTGTTTTCAGGATTTTGTTCTTCAGCAATATAATGTTGTTCGTCAAATTGCTAACAATATTCGTGAATTCTACAACAACATTGAAATTGCTCCAGTAGAACATGCTCAGAATACTTTCTTCAAGAAAGTCAATGAAGAATGCACTCGGCTTTTGAAGATAAAACTTCCAACAACTGTCGCTGGAGATGATGTTGATGCTTCTGGAAATTTAGATGACAGTGATGAGCGCTTTTGGTCTGATCCGATTGTCTTTGATATGATTGAAGAAGTAGAGAAAGCTATTGCTGCTGAGAAGAAAGTTACAGAGCATGTATCCATGCCTACTGGTGTTTCATCTTTCTTCTTCATTACTTTTTCGTCTTTTATATTGTTTCATATGTATTTATTCCTGATTTTTATTATGTTCCTTTCCATTACAGATGCCGGTCCCAGTAATTCTTTTAATGACACAGTTTTTACGATGCTGTCAATGATTCTTTTGAAGTTCCACTTGAGCAACCACCTAATGTTTTTGATGTTTCAATGGATCAAGATCTATCATCCCCAACCTCTGTCAAACTTGTAGAATCTGAAGTTTCGGATGTACCAGTTATTCCTTCAGAAGGTGGAGATTCAGAAGTTCCAGTGGAACAATCTGCAGTAGCATCCACTCTTGGACAATCTGCAGTAGCATCGTCTCTTGAACAATCTGTAGTTGCTGTGGGTACAGTGGCAGACTGTGAACAATCTGATCCAAGTAACAGTGGACTTGAAACAAATGTTATTGATTTAACAATTGATAAATGTTCAATGGCATCTCTACCTTCTACAGAAGAAGCATCTAATGTTACCTTACTTGTTGGTATGAAAAGTTAAGTTAATTAATTTTAGCCTACTTTATGTATGAATTGCTTACCTTAATGATTTTTCTTTGTTGTATTTGCAGAAGCTAAAGATAAGGAGAAGAAGAAGAAAATGCCTAGGTTCAGTGGTTTGGTTGCTCGGCGCAGTCCTCGTTTTACTCTTAATGGTGAAGGTAATTCCATTAATGATCCTATTACAGTATTGCTGGACAGCCCTCCTTTAGAAATTTGTGCACCGGCTTCCACTGTTTCTTCATCATTTGTTTCTGCAAAATCAGTGTATGATTCTGAAAAATCAGATCTTGCACCAATTAATATGGGATTAAGCGCTTCTTCTTTCCAGTTTTGCACAATCCCACCAGCTTTTACTGTTCAGGTAATAGTTGCTTTTAATTATTAGACCCTATGTAGTTTTTTGTTTGGTTTTATATATTCTATTTATTAATGTTTTTATAGTGTATGCCTCAGGTTCCTTTTCATACAGTGTCTCAACCTGCATCAAATTCTGTAAATCCTGTTGTCCCAAAACCATATCATCGAGCTACTAGGGTATTTGATTCAAGTTACACTTATCATATTTTTAATTCATTTTTTTATGTTGTCTAACATTTTATTTTATTTTTCAGTCAACTGGAGGAAATTTTCCTTCTCAGCGCACAATGCGTCCTCCTCAAAGCTTAAATGATAGGTTTCGTGATAACATGGCATCAATGAGAGCTCCTAGAATTAGCGAGACAAGTAAATCTCCATGGTTGGAAAGACATATTTATCCAGATGTGAAACCTAATGCCAAAGAACGTCGTCTGTTTCAATGGGTTTCTCAGGATAGGAATGAAAAGTAAGTAAAAATATTTGTTATATTGGTTTTGTATCATTTTTGGGAGTTATCTGGATTGGATTTGATGTTTACTTGGGACTGCATACTAGTTGAATTGTGAACTACATACTAGTTCAATTGTGAACAACATACTAGGTTGAATTGTGAAGTGCATACTGGTTTGATTTGTGAAGTGCATACTAGTTTGAGTTGTGATGCAATGTTTTGTTCTTGCAGGGAAGTCATATCTAGTCATGGCATACTAGTTGGTTTTGTATTATTTTTGGGAATTATCTGGATTGGATTTGATGTTTATTTGGGACTGCTTAGTAGTTTAATTGAGAACTGCATACTAGTTGAATTGTGATGCAATGTTTTGTTCTTGCAGGGAAGTCATATTCAGCCATGCTGAATTAAAGCTTAATTGTCGTGATTTTCATACATTCTGTCAAGCTCGATTCTACAGTGTTGACACTAAGATTGTTGATGTGTGGGCCCGAGTATTAAACTTTGAAGAGTTAAAGAGATGTGAATCCAGTATCTACAGATTCTTTGCAAGCACCAAAGTTTGTGTAAGTGCCTCTATATATGTTGTTTGCATGTCTGAACATTTGGACTATAATGTATTTTTATATTTTGCATAATTTTTTAGGATGCAAGTATCCAACAAGTTACAGTCACTGATCCTGATGCTATGACTGTCCTTTTTGAAAAGCAAATTCGCATTGAGTTTATGAATTTGAAACTTGGTGTTTACCCTCTAGACTTTGGCTTGGTATGTATGTTATTTCTGTTGTTTCCTTTTATTTTGCCTTATTTCAATGTTATCCTTCTTAATGTTAACTTTCTGTTTTTCCTCCCAACACAGTTTGTATTTCCCATTAGCACAGGGGAACATATCTTTGTTGTTACATTTAACATGAAGTCCAAGAAGTGTGAATTGCTGGATCCCTGTACCAATCCAAATTTCAATCACACCTGCTTTGCTGAACAACTGGTAAGATATTTTGATTGTATTTTTTATTTTTTCAAGAGTTTTTTTTTAACTTCTATTTGTTATTCTCTTTCAGAAAACTGTTTTTGCTCTATACTTCAAACATTTAAATTTGCCTACCGAATCTGAAATGATTTCGAAGATGGAAATTTCAAAGCCTCGTCTTCCCATTTATGGAGGTATAGAAAACAGAGATTTGGCCTTCTTTGCCATGTACAACATGGACACATACATGGGATATGGCTTAAAGGATTGGAAGTACAGGCTGATTAACAACAATGCAAGTCATATTACCACCTTGAAGATCAGGTACCTGAACAAGATTGTCAACACATGTCCTCCAAATGACCAGAAGATGGCAAACATTGTACAAGGAAAGTGTATCACCTCTGTGAAGTTAGATTTGGAATGAAAATTGTAACTGTGAAACTATGCATCAACTTTCTGCAACTCTCTAGCTATTGCTGTCTGAATTGTCTAATTAGATATGCAGACACTTGTCTTCACTTTTGAATTTCATTTTATGGTGTTTCAGGATTGCATATGAAGTCATATTTTGAACTGGATATGTGTTTTCATGATTGCTTATGAATCAGTTCTTTCTTGCATACATACTTTTTTTAGTACTGCTTCTTTTCTGTTCGTTTTTTCTTTTTTCTTGTTTGTTTACTATTTGTTGATCATTCAAACAACTTGTTCATTATAAAAGAAAGCAATTTTAACAAACTTGCATATGTGAATTAAAATATATTTAATTGTCAAGTCTTGTCAAGTAATATTTGATACAAGTACTCCGTATGCTACTTAACTTACGTGTTACTTTTCGTTTTTTTCTTTGTTTTTTTTGTGTTACATGCACGTTTTCCAACCGTCATTATAGCAGTTACCAATCAGACAATTTTAATCCCTTATAAATGATCGGATGTCTCTTGTCAATTCATTTCACTTCCCCGTCCGACTCTTCAGATTTCTCATCTTCTTCTTCTTCATCTTATACCGATAAGGTTTCGGTTTTCTTCATCTTCATCATCTGAAAAATGGCAAAAAGACAGAAGTGTTCTTCATCTAACGATCTTTCTTGTCAGAGTCTTTTTTTGTCTCTTCCAAACAATCTGATTTCTGAAATTGTTTCGAGAGTTGGTTCTGATTCTCTCCCCAACTACTTTAATTGCATAATGAGGTAAACACGGTGTTTTTGTGTTTTGCATTCGAAGTGTTTTCTAGATTGCATGCGAAGTGATTTTTCGATTTTATACCTTTTTGAATTCTTGGTTGGATTTGAAATTAAGCCTTCATTTCTTAGTTTTGTTGCTATCACACTGATCATATTTTTTTTTTGTGGTGGTTATTAATTTTTAGTTGCAAGTCGCTTGAAAAAATTGGGCAGGAGAAACATGTTCTTTCCCAAGTTAATGTTGAAGATTTCGATACTGATAATCTTTCTCAAGCCCAGAAGGTTGTTGCTAGTGTTTTCTTCCATCTATGCATTGACAAAGATAATGGTGGTGCCAGATATCGAAAGGGATTTGTAAGTCTTTTATTATTACATAAGTTTTTGTAAATATCTTTCGAAACCCTGATAATTTAATGGAACAATTTTTTTTTTGTTACTTGTATTGTCTTTTGTATGCAGGATCATTTCTTCCGTGATTTCAACTATGACCTAGGATTGGAAATGCTTGAAAGGGCTGCTAATTTAGGTCATATGCAAGCAAGATATCTCTTGGGTGTTATCTTACTATCCAGTGTTTCTGGAAATGTAGAGAAGGGAATGGATCACATCAAATTTGTCAAGGCTTCACTCGGAAGTAAGATTGTTGATTGTCGAATAAAATTTCGTGAATCTGTTCGTTATCTTTGGGTGCTTCATCAACGTCCTCTATTCAAAGAACTTAAGCTTGAGAAGGATCATGTTCCATGTCAAAGGAAGAACCCATGGTTGAGATATGACTATTGCATGGAGAGTGATGATGATATAGATTTTTGTGATGCTTGCTCTTGTGAATATGAATCCAGCTTCTTTTTCTTGCTTCTTTTTCATCTTTATTAATGTTTCTAGATCCTTTATGTTTCCCTTTGAATAGTAGGTTTGCAACAAAACTTGGTTTGTATGTGTTGTTTATTTTGTTTTATTTTCGTTTGCAATTTAGAGATCTGGATTGAAGTTTATTTTGGTTTGTAATTTCAATTTGATTATTACTTGTTTTAAATATGGCGCTTTATCTGCATTGGGTATAAGGGAAATCGGAAATAAAGCTCCACTATTCCTACTTAATAGTGGAGCTTTATACTTACATAGTCTACTTTAAATTGTGATTTGCATATGAGTTTCATTTTGATTTGCATATGAAGTTTATGTAGATTGCATATGTGGTTTCAAGTTGATTGCATATAAGGCATATTCTTAATGAAAACATTAAATTCGTGGTTTGCATATGAGTTTTATTTGATTTGCATATGGAGTTTATCTTAATTGCATATGAAGCATATCTAGATTAAACTTTATGATTTGTGGTTTACATATGAGGCCTATACTTACATAGTCTACTTTAAATTGTGATTTGCATATGAGTTTCATTTTGAGTTGCATATGAAGTTTCATTTTTGATTTGCATATGAAGTTTATGTAGATTTCATATGTGGTTTCATCTTGATTGCATATAAGGCATATCCTTAATGAAAACATTAAATTTGTGGTTTGCATATGAGTTTTATTTGATTTGCATATGGAGTTTATCTTGATTGCATATGAAGCATTTCTAGATTAAACTTTATGATTTGTGGTTTACATATGAGGCCTATACTTACATAGTCTACTTTAAATTGTGATTTGCATATGAGTTTCATTTTGATTTGCATATGAAGTTTATGTAGATTGCATATGTGGTATCATGTTGATTGCATATAAGGCATATCCTTAATGAAAACATTAAATTTGTGGTTTGCATATGAGTTTTATTTGATTTGCATATGCATTCTATCTTAATTGCATATGAAGCATATCTAGATTAAACTTTATGATTTGTGGTTTACATGTGAGGCCTATACTTAGGTAGTCTACTTTAAATTGTGATTTGCATATGAGTTTCATATTGAGTTGCATGTGAAGTTTCATTTTTGATTTGCATATGAAGTTTATGTAGATTGCATATGTGGTTTCAATTTGATTGCATATAAGGCATATCCTTAATGAAAACATTAAATTTGTGGTTTGCATATGAGTTTTATTTGATTTGCATATGGAGTTTATCTTGATTGTATATGAAGCATTTCTAGATTAAACTTTATGATTTGTGGTTTACATATGAGGCCTATACTTACATAGTCTACTTTAAATTGTGATTTGCATATGAGTTTCATTTTGATTTGCATATGAAGTTTATGTAGATTGCATATGTGGTTTCATCTTGATTGCATATAAGGCATATCCTTAATGAAAACATTAATTTTGTGGTTTGCATATGAGTTTTATTTGATTTGCATATGGAGTTTATCTTGATTGCATATGAAGCATTTCTAGATTAAACTTTATGATTTGTGGTTTACATATAAGGCCTATACTTAGATAGTCTACTTTAAATTGTGATTTGCATATGAGTTTCATTTTGAGTTGCATATGAAGTTTATATAGATTGCATATGTGGTTTCATCTTGATTGCATATAAGCTATATCCTTAATGAAAACATTAAATTTGTGGTTTGCATATGAGTTTTATTTGATTTGCATGTTCAGTTTATCTTGATTGCATATGAAGCATTTCTAGATTAAACTTTATGATTTGTGGTTTACATATGAGGCCTATACTTACATAATCTACTTTAAATTGTGATTTTCATATGAAGTTTATGTAGATTGCATATGTGGTTTCATCTTGATTGCATATAAGGCCTATCTAGATTGAAAACTTTAAAATTCCTGTTTGCATATAATGTTTATTTTGAGTTACATATAAAGCATATATAGTTTGCATACCAACTATATATGGTTTGTATACGAGGTTTATTAATGCATATTAATTTTTTCTGTTTTTCATATGATGTTTTCCTGGATGGTAGGCATATTAATATTTGAAACCAACCATTTTAGCTAGTTTGAATTCTTTTTTTAAGCAATAAGTTTCCAAACAGTATGATTACACTCCATGTAATAAGAACCAGTATCTATAATACGCCATAGGAATCTATATATCTTGCATGCCTTCATCCAGTTGTTTCTTCTATCATTTCATTTAATCCGCATAGAAAGATCAAGTAATACTATTTAGTCTAACATTAAAATGTGTATATGGAAACTGAGTTAATGTATTAAAAATTATTGAATTAATTTGTTACCTTCTCTATCTCCACATGTTGCCCTATTATGTCCATACTGACCACATATTCCACAGCCTCTCTTTTTCTTTGCAGCTGTTTGAATGCCCAACTCATTTTGGCTTATCATTCGTCCTCTTCTTGTCCCCTTGTTTTTTCCTTGTTTTGGTGGTAACACTTGAACCTCAGCTGGAGTTGGTCCTACATATTTTTCAAAATCCACAGTGAAAGATGATCCACTTGAGCTTGCACCCATCTGTTCTACAAAATATTCCTTCTTTTGTTTTATTGTGTCCAGTAGCTCCTTCATGTATTCTGGCTTGCTTTCAATCAAATTTATGCAACTGTGCATTTCTCCCAAGAGTTGTATCATTGTTGCTTTGTTCTCCTCTGTTTCAGCACTTTCTTTATACAACAAACCATCAATGTTGAATACTGGTTGTAATGAAGCTTCTTTTGTCCAACGCTTCTGAATATACTTCTCTGGCACTTCCTTAAGCCCCTTGTTCCGTATAACCACAAACATGTGTTGGCAAGGCAAGCCAACTCGCATAAATTTGTTGCATGTGCAACATAAATCAACATTATCTAAATCTGTGACTGTGTACCTTTTGTTGTTCTCTTGTTCAATCTCATATTTTGCTATTGTCCCTTCCTTAATCATGCTTGTTACCATGCACTTGTAGATTGAGTTGTAGATAGACTGTTGTACTTCATAAAATATCGAGATTGTGTAGACTTTCGAACATGCCTTTTCAACAACCCAATCTTAATTGCATATGAAGCATATCTAGATTAAACTTTATGATTTGTGGTTTACATCTGAGGCCTATACTTAGGTAGTCTACTTTAAATTGTGATTTGCATATGAGTTTCATATTGAGTTGCATGTGAAGTTTCATTTTTGATTTGCATATGAAGTTTATGTAGATTGCATATGTGGTTTCAATTTGATTGCATATAAGGCATATCCTTAATGAAAACATTAAATTTGTGGTTTGCATATGAGTTTTATTTGATTTGCATATGGAGTTTATCTTGATTGCATATGAAGCATTTCTAGATTAAACTTTATGATTTGTGGTTTACATATGAGGCCTATACTTACATAGTCTACTTTAAATTGTGATTTGCATATGAGTTTCATTTTGATTTGCATATGAAGTTTATGTAGATTGCATATGTGGTTTCATCTTGATTGCATATAAGGCATATCCTTAATGAAAACATTAATTTTGTGGTTTGCATATGAGTTTTATTTGATTTGCATATGGAGTTTATCTTGATTGCATATGAAGCATTTCTAGATTAAACTTTATGATTTGTGGTTTACATATAAGGCCTATACTTAGATAGTCTACTTTAAATTGTGATTTGCATATGAGTTTCATTTTGAGTTGCATATGAAGTTTATATAGATTGCATATGTGGTTTCATCTTGATTGCATATAAGCTATATCCTTAATGAAAACATTAAATTTGTGGTTTGCATATGAGTTTTATTTGATTTGCATGTTCAGTTTATCTTGATTGCATATGAAGCATTTCTAGATTAAACTTTATGATTTGTGGTTTACATATGAGGCCTATACTTACATAGTCTACTTTAAATTGTGATTTGCATATGAGTTTCATTTTGATTTGCATATGAAGTTTATGTAGATTGCATATGTGGTATCATGTTGATTGCATATAAGGCATATCCTTAATGAAAACATTAAATTTGTGGTTTGCATATGAGTTTTATTTGATTTGCATATGCATTCTATCTTAATTGCATATGAAGCATATCTAGATTAAACTTTATGATTTGTGGTTTACATGTGAGGCCTATACTTAGGTAGTCTACTTTAAATTGTGATTTGCATATGAGTTTCATATTGAGTTGCATGTGAAGTTTCATTTTTGATTTGCATATGAAGTTTATGTAGATTGCATATGTGGTTTCAATTTGATTGCATATAAGGCATATCCTTAATGAAAACATTAAATTTGTGGTTTGGATATGAGTTTTATTTGATTTGCATATGGAGTTTATCTTGATTGCATATGGAGCATTTCTAGATTAAACTTTATGATTTGTGGTTTACATATGAGGCCTATACTTACATAGTCTACTTTAAATTGTGATTTGCATATGAGTTTCATTTTGATTTGCATATGAAGTTTATGTAGATTGCATATGTGGTTTCATCTTGATTGCATATAAGGCATATCCTTAATGAAAACATTAATTTTGTGGTTTGCATATGAGTTTTATTTGATTTGCATATGGAGTTTATCTTGATTGCATATGAAGCATTTCTAGATTAAACTTTATGATTTGTGGTTTACATATAAGGCCTATACTTAGATAGTCTACTTTAAATTGTGATTTGCATATGAGTTTCATTTTGAGTTGCATATGAAGTTTATATAGATTGCATATGTGGTTTCATCTTGATTGCATATAAGCTATATCCTTAATGAAAACATTAAATTTGTGGTTTGCATATGAGTTTTATTTGATTTGCATGTTCAGTTTATCTTGATTGCATATGAAGCATTTCTAGATTAAACTTTATGATTTGTGGTTTACATATGAGGCCTATACTTACATAATCTACTTTAAATTGTGATTTTCATATGAAGTTTATGTAGATTGCATATGTGGTTTCATCTTGATTGCATATAAGGCCTATCTAGATTGAAAACTTTAAAATTCCTGTTTGCATATAATGTTTATTTTGAGTTACATATAAAGCATATATAGTTTGCATACCAACTATATATGGTTTGTATACGAGGTTTATTAATGCATATTAATTTTTTCTGTTTTTCATATGATGTTTTCCTGGATGGTAGGCATATTAATATTTGAAACCAACCATTTTAGCTAGTTTGAATTCTTTTTTTAAGCAATAAGTTTCCAAACAGTATGATTACACTCCATGTAATAAGAACCAGTATCTATAATACGCCATAGGAATCTATATATCTTGCATGCCTTCATCCAGTTGTTTCTTCTATCATTTCATTTAATCCGCATAGAAAGATCAAGTAATACTATTTAGTCTAACATTAAAATGTGTATATGGAAACTGAGTTAATGTATTAAAAATTATTGAATTAATTTGTTACCTTCTCTATCTCCACATGTTGCCCTATTATGTCCATACTGACCACATATTCCACAGCCTCTCTTTTTCTTTGCAGCTGTTTGAATGCCCAACTCTTTTTGGCTTATCATTCGTCCTCTTCTTGTCCCCTTGTTTTTTCCTTGTTTTGGTGGTAACACTTGAACCTCAGCTGGAGTTGGTCCTACATATTTTTCAAAATCCACAGTGAAAGATGATCCACTTGAGCTTGCACCCATCTGTTCTACAAAATATTCCTTCTTTTGTTTTATTGTGTCCAGTAGCTCCTTCATGTATTCTGGCTTGCTTTCAATCAAATTTATGCAACTGTGCATTTCTCCCAAGAGTTGTATCATTGTTGCTTTGTTCTCCTCTGTTTCAGCACTTTCTTTATACAACAAACCATCAATGTTGAATACTGGTTGTAATGAAGCTTCTTTTGTCCAACGCTTCTGAATATACTTCTCTGGCACTTCCTTAAGCCCCTTGTTCCGTATAACCACAAACATGTGTTGGCAAGGCAAGCCAACTCGCATAAATTTGTTGCATGTGCAACATAAATCAACATTATCTAAATCTGTGACTGTGTACCTTTTGTTGTTCTCTTGTTCAATCTCATATTTTGCTATTGTCCCTTCCTTAATCATGCTTGTTACCATGCACTTGTAGATTGAGTTGTAGATAGACTGTTGTACTTCATAAAATATCGAGATTGTGTAGACTTTCGAACATGCCTTTTCAACAACCCAATCTGTTTTCATATTGGCTTTGCTTGTTGATGATGATGCAGCAAGCTTGTGTTGTTCATGTCTCTGTTGATCCAATGCACTTTCAAACTGGCTATTGAACTGGATTAAAGAAGAGGATTGCCCAAGGAATCTTCCAAAGAAGCTATTTTGGCTCTCTGACCTTGATGTTGTTCTGAGCATGCCTCCCATCCTTATATCATTGAAGAATGCAGGTATCCAGTATCTCCTTAAGTCAAACATTCTCCTCAGCCAGTCGTTGTCTTGTAATTCATATTTTTCTATAAAATCCCTCCATCCATCCTCAAACTCTAATTTTGTGATGTCTTTATTCCAAACCAGAGCGTTGATTGCTTGTTTGAATTCAAAGGTGTTGTAAATTCTGCTTTCTATCTTGTCTGACAGCTTGAACATGATATGCCACATACAGAATCTATGCATTGCATTCTCAAATACTTGTTCAACAGCTTGAATTACTGCAGGATCTTGGTCAGTCAGTATGATGTATGGCTCGTGGCCCATCGCCTTTTTGAAGTTGTCAAATAACCACACGTAGGATTCCGTGTTTTCTTTCAACATCAAGGCAGCTGCAAATGTCACTGATTTCCTGTGATTATCTACTCCTGTAAATGGTATAAATACCATATTATACCTGCATCCAACTCAGAATGTTATCTCATTCTTCAAATCCTCTGTATGCAAATGTAATTCTCATTTTATTCATATCCTAAGCTATTCAAATGCAAATCAAATTATTATTATCAAAGTCACAACAAACATATTCTCATTAATAAGATTTGAATTTAGACATGAAAAATATTACCTGTTTTTGTTGTAAGTTGCGTCTGCTGTAACAACATCTCCAAAGAATGAGAAACCTTTTCTACTTATAGGATCTGCCCAAAACAGTCTCTCTAGTTGTCCTTCCTTGTCCACAAAATAGTCAAAGTAGAATGCCTCGCATACTTCTTTCTTCTTCTTCAGTTTATCTATTATCATTTGTCCATCAAATCCTTCCAAATATGAATTTAGATCTCTCTTCAGATTTTTAAAATCTGTTACGCTAGCTCCTATAGCGCCATATGATCCTACTAGCTCTTTGTATATTCGGTATCCCTTTGTTGCCCCAATATTTGCATTTCCACAATTTATAATGAAATCAGCTTCAAAAGCTCCTATATTTCGGTTGGATTTGGCAAACTGTTGTTCTCTTTCAGTCATCATCGGGTGCGTGTGTCGTTCTACGAATCCTTTTATCTTGAACTTCCCTTCCTCAGTCCCTTTCAAAGTTATCCTTGCCCTGCATCCAGCCCGATTTGTCACTCTTCGTCTCTTTACTTTGGTTATAATAGGTGTTACTGCCATGACTGGTGAAACTCTTTTTTGTCCTTCTCTATTACATAGGAGGTACTTCCATACTGTTTTTCCATCTATCTTTTTGTTTGTGCTTTTCCTCACTTCAAAACCACACTCTTTTGCATAATTATCATAGAATTCGTCTGCTTGCTCTGTGTTGTCAAATACTTGTCCAACCACTGGTTTCATTTCAGTTCTGCATACTGGGATGTAATATGTTGTGCCCCTTGAGAAATCTGGATTTCATTGTTTTCTGCAGCAAGATTTATATATATTGTAAATCTCCAAATCCTAAAGCACATGTTTCTCTCAAAACGAAACTTCCTCTAAATGCAATTCAGAATCTCAGATTATTCATTAGCAATACAAAGTGCACCCAACTCAGTAATATCAAGTATCAGTACTCCTTCTTATGAATATTTCTCTATATACAATTCATATTCTCATAGTATGCAGAAGCCAATTTCCTAATATGCATAATTTAATCGTAATCCTATCAACAACAAAGCAATCTGAATGCAACTTAGGATTTTCAATTCGGATTTTTATCAGCAGCAAAGCAACTTAAGATTTTCAATTCAGATTTTCAACAACAGCAAAGCAACTTAGGATTTTCAATTTAGATTTTCATAGGGTTGAAATCTGGAATTCCATAAATTCTATTCAGAATTTGATATCGGAAATAAGTTAAAATTCATTGTTAATACCTGTTTCTTCTTCTTGATGTGTCGAATTAGGGTTTAAACTCTCAGACGTAGTCGAATTGGGACCTAGGGTTTCTTCCTGGTTAGCTACAGTTGAATTTGTATTATGCTCTTGTTGTAGATTTGTTACAGTTGATGTCGACGCCATTGCTGGAATTGGAGTTCTTCGTCGTAAATTTTGATTGTGATTTGATCGTAGAAGGAATAAAATTTCGCCGACGAAATCGCCTTCCCCAATTTCTATCGGGTTTGAGGAAATTTTTCAGACACGCGCGTGTTTGGACGCGTCCGTTTAGAAGGCCGAGACGCGCGTGAACACTTTTTCTCTCCTCCTCAGCGATGACGCGCGCTCCGCGATGGACGGCTCAGATTCGTTCTCACCGTTCTCACCTAGGAGTCCGTTCTCACCAGATCCTGACCCTATATATATAATATTTTCTAATATAATTAGTAGTTTTTTAGTAATATTGGGCCCCAAAAATTTTAGGGCCCTGTGCGGTAGCCCACCTTGCACATGTTAATCACCGGCCCTGATCACGCACACAAACATTATAATGTATATATCACTAAAATTGTATGTATGCGACATCATATTTGTGTCCATGAGTTATAATGTCCTCGTCTAAATCATCATCCAACTATTTGTGTTCACTAGACCCGGACGCGGGACAAGTACGGATTTCGTATACAGGTTAATGTTTTTAAATATATGTCTTAAAATAAGATTGAGGATAATCATATTAGCAATCTTCTAATATTGCATGTAATATCAACAAAGTTAATTAAGGATTTCTTATACGGTTCCACGTTGTTAAATATATGTCCCAAAATTATATTGAGACTAATCATATCTGCAATCTTCTAATATTGCATGTGATATCAACAAAATTAGATTTATAAACGTAATCAATCAAGAAAATGACAAAACACATAATGAACAATAACCACCAACTGAGTCGTGTTCCGCACATTAAAGTCCGCATACATCTTGTGTGTATGCGTGTTGTTTGGTTATCACGGTGATTTGTTCTTGTGTTAACCCCGATTCTTCCTCATGTCGATTATTCTTCCTCTTCTTGTCTTAGAATGTTAATCAGGTATGTCCTTCGGTGCGTTTGTGTGTGTGCACGTTGTTTGGTTATGGGTGGAGGGTGATGGTTTGAATCCTACTATATTGAAAAGACATGAATGCTAATCAGATTTCATGTCCTTCAATGGAACTCGGTCATGAGGCTCGATCAATAGTAATGTACAGTCCAATACAAAAACAAAGATGGATATTGTCAATCATGATACCTCTTAGGTTCAGAGATGCATGTTTCAGCATCTCCTAGTTCCAATTCCAAGTTAGATGATAAAACCGTTTCTTTTTGTGGCTATATGAGAGAAATGATGTTTAAGAGAAAGTGATTCAAGGAAAAAGAAGAAACACAACCAAAGATAAAAAAAACATGAAGAAGCTTATATTACCTCATTAAAGTCCGCATACATCTTGTTCAAGTGCATTAAGATTCTACCATGGAACCTTGTGATGCACAAAATCACGATGTTTTAGATTCTAATGAGATCAAGTATCCAACTATATCAATTAAAGATTTTTCATAATTACATAAGTCAAATGAGAGATATAGAGAGCTCAATGTTTCATTACTTGTTGTAGTTAATTTAATTCAAGAGGCATGTTTTCAATAGTGACCCTATCAGCTAGTGATAGCTTGCCCACATCTTGACATGTTACATGCAAAGTTTCTAGTGTTACTACTTGATAATTTTTATCACAGCAGAAAAGTTGTAAATTTCGTCACTTACAAGTTACAACTACAACTTTCCATGAAGTTCAACAAACTTGCTAACAACACCATACTTTCCCTCCGTAGCCCAGAAAGCTTTGAATGCAGCATTACACATATATGATTGATCACTTAGAGAAGAGAAGACATTAGATATCACTTGCTGTCCGAGGTGAAAGAAGTCGTGCAGTTCAGGCTCCAATCTAATAATTTAACCATACACTCGGTACTATCCATTTTTTCTTTACAACCACATAGATCAAACTTCCTGTATATATAACATTCACTACCAAGAAACATCATTTTTATAGATCATCAATCATACATACTGCAATATCCATTTTTTCCTTTTTGTTTAAAGTTACTATACTACTCAGCTATTACCAAATTATTCTACAATATCCATCGTCCATTTTAGAGGCCTGCTATTCACATTTTAATATTTTATGCATTAAGAAATTTATAAAAAGTTAAAAACTATTAACTGTGACTAATCCTGTGGAGAGGTTGTAATCTGATTAATTATAATGTATGAAAAATCATAAAAAGAAAAGAGATACTAAATATTCATTCAATAATATTTCCTAAAAGCTGCATAATTTTTGCTCTCCCTGAACAATTTGTGTTGAATTTTTCAAATACATGCGGAGCTTCATTGAAAATATATGAACTCTTACCTATAAGATTGAAAGCAAATGTATGCTCACAGAGTGATTTGGAAGTATGTACCAAAATCAGATGAGCTTTGAGGCCTTGGTTTCTTCATCAATGTGGTTTCGTTGTCCACACATGTACTCTATATTGTTTTCTCAGAATCTGAAACTAAAAACATCTTGGACACAAATCCCCAACATTTAAATATGTGAATTTCAGTCCTTGTTAATTCTAAGCTGATAATGCCCCTCAAATTAAAACTATGACCTATTTAATACTTAAATGAGTCAAATCACCAGCATTCATAATTTGTGATTGAGGGCGGAGGGAGTATATTAATCCATATTTTGTGCCTGAAGCTCAGATTCCAGATCCGTATCAAGAGCAATTAGCTGTCTCCATTTAATCTTGTGCATTTCAGCGCAGCAATAAGTCTGGTGGCCCAAATTCAACTCTTGTATATCCACTTTCATCTAATGGACGCCAAAACATATTGTGATTATATAAGTTAGAACTTAGAAGCACTCAGATTACAGAATACCTTCACACAAAAAAAACATTACTACCATGTAAATGTGCAGCAATTATTTACAAATGTTTATGCAAACATCTTAAGAACTTATAAAAAGGATGTAAATTGACTGGGATGTATACCATATAAAAGAGATTTGATTCATGACTGAACCACATCTAATTCACAGTAGCAAAATGAAATAAATTCCATTTTCAAGATTTGAGAAAATAAGAAGAAATCTGAATCCAATTCCCCTAACCCAACACCCTCATTAAGATTAAAACAGGGATTGCATCTCATAAAATGATAATGTAGGTAATGATATTTTCATAACTGCTATACAAAGAAGAAAAAGAAGATAATTTCATAGCTAGACAACATAAACAGATTGAACTGTCGCTCACCTGATATCGCGCATGAACAGGGATTTCTGTCTTTAACTCAAAAGGAATTCTTGTGTGGTGTTGAAGAATCAATTGGAGTATGCATATGAATCTCAAAAAGAGATCGGTTGCACACAAATGAAGGCAATTCTAAATTCGTATCACCAAGAACAACAGCATCCTTGAACACTGCACATCAATGGGATACCAAATGTGAATACAAATGTCAACTGAAGAATACCTCCACGATGGATTAGATTCTCGAGTTCAAAAGAATCTGCAAAAACACCAGATAACAGTCTTTCTATGATTATGACCTCACAAACGGATGAAGAGAGGAGGGTTATGGATTCCGACTGTATGCTGAAGTTTATATTTTGACTCAAACGACGATGAGAGCCTTCACCAATCACATCATGCTGCATATACTGCTGAGGAATAGAGGACTTTATGGTATTGACAAGATTTAATTTAGGTGGAAATTTTGGTGTAATAGCGCAAAAGGTAAAGACACAAATACAAAAGAAGCACTTAATTAGTAGAATGAACTTTGTGGGATGATTACAAATGAGGTAGCACACCTCTATTTATACTAGTGGGATGTTGCTTGAGATTAGTCAAGCAAGTTCTAGAATTCTCTAGGTAAGACTAAGCTACACTAATCTAGAAATTTCTATTAATCTTATCCATTAGTGTTTCTAGATTAGTCTACTAATGGACTGCATCTCTTGCTAGATTTTGGGTCATTAGTCCATTCTTCAAATTGGGCCTTCGGTGATGATCTTCAACATCCCCCCTCATCACCGACTTTCGGGTGCACATTTCAAGCATGGACCTTCAAAACGTATCTTTTTCGTAGTACTCGCCACCGCATTACATTTTCTATGCACATCTCGTACATCTGTCAGAAACAAATTCTTCTCGTTCTTGCGGCCTCGCATGATCAAACGTCCTCCCCTAAACACCTTGCACCACTTGTACGTACCAACAAGCCTGCTCCTTTCTAACATCATCGCACCCAACGAGATAATGTTCACTCTGCTTGAAGACACATACCTCACATTATGAAGAGTATGGCTTGTACCATTCTGAAGCCTCATTGTCACGCTTCTGGTACCTTCGACTTTCAACTTCTCTCCACCTGCTAAGTTGATGTGACCAAACTCTCCATCTTTCTTCAAGGTGTCGAATAATGCTCCATCTCCACACACGTGCGCCGAGGCAACAGTGTCCATCAACCACTCAGACTTGACAACTTTTTCACTCGTTGCCAAGTATACATCCTCATCACTTACATCACTGACCTCATTCGTACCAGAGTCACCACTACACGACTGCAACGACCTCTCTCGCAGCTTCTTCAAGTCCTCCCTCAACTGAGGACATCTCTTTTGCATGTGACCCTTCTCCATGCAGTAGTAACAATCCACGTCACTCAAATCTCGACTCTGACGTGGGACTACCCTCTCTCTCGGATCACCATGCCTCCTTACGTGGTTCCTCCCTTGCCAACGATCCCCTGCAACTAGTATGCGATTCTCCTTGGTGTTAGTTGCGTCATCCTTCAGCATCCGCTCACTCTCCCGCAAAGTGGTCATCACCTCATTCAGAGTGAGACTCGACCTTCCTACAAACAACGTCTGCGCCAGAGACTTGTAGGACATTGGCAATGACGCTAGCAACAGCAGTGCCTGCTCCTCATCTCTTATACTATCTCCTGCATTCATCAGCTGACATACTAGTTGATTAAACGAATTAATGTGGTTGTGAAGATTACCTCCTTCATGCATCTTCAGTGAGAACAACTCCATCTTCAAACACAACCGGTTCGTCAACGACTTCGACGCGTAAATCCTCTCGAGCTTGTCCCACAGCGTCTTCGGTGTGGTCTCCCTTTTAGGTGATTTCCTTACACCTGACTTCCAAGGGCTTGAAGTACTCTGATGTGGCTCCACATATTCTTCCTCTGGAATATCTACCACCGTAATAGTCAGAGCACAGTCTTCTTCCTCTTCTTCTATTACTGCATATGAAGCAGTAACGTCCCACTCGTCTTCACTATCCTCTTCACGAGTCCTCGATTTTTCCTCAATCGAGTTTCCTTCGACAATCTTCACTCTGCAATCCCGAGCAAAGTGACCCAGCTTGCCACACCTGAAACATCTCCCAAAGTTTCTCTTTGGACCTACCTTCTCCTGCGTAGGACCCATGCTTCCTTGCCTCTTCTGGTTATCACTGCTCTGTCCCCCCTTAAACTCTTCTGGCATCTTCCTGTAATACGGCCTTTGATTCTTCCCTTTGTTTGAATAAAGGGCCTCCTCATGGTCTTTGACAGAAAGACCGGCCATCTGCTTTGTCAGTGTCTCTTGATTTACCAAGAGATTCTCCAACTCCAACAACGATGGCTGTGTGGGCCATCCCCGTATTGATAAATGCATTATACTCCAGCCTTAATCCACGTATAATAATACGCCTCATACGTGCCTCACTAAAAGTTGACTCCTTATCTAGCTGGGATATTTCATGACATATATTCTTCACGCACATAAAGTATTGAGATATGGAAATTTGACCTTGTGCAATTGTCCCTATCTCGTTTTCTAGCATTTGCAATCGTGCGTCATTCGCACGTGAAAATAGTGATGCAAATGTGTCCCATGCTTCTTTCGGAGTCTTTGCATCTCTAATATGCTCAATTAAATGTGTTTCAATAGTAACCTTAATAACATATAAGGCTTTAGCGGCACGTACCTTCCATTTCCGTAAGGCCTCTGCATTTGCTGGAGTACTCTCTGGAGGGGTTGTGCTTGCACCCGCTACCGTCTCCCATAAATCTTGCCCTTGGAGATATGACTCCATGCACGATCTCCAATATGTATAATTGTTGTTTTTTAGCTTCTCAATCCCACTTGTCGTACTCGATATATCTGCCATTGCTCTGAGCAATTACTCCGGCAGCACAACGATGCAATTTGAGATTTCTAAACACCGACAAAAACCTCGTTACTCCCCGAGCAACAACCACGATCTCAGACCGTAAAATTTCGCCGAACCCCGACTAACCGCAAAGCCCGCAACACGACCCGACTCTGATACCAAATGTTGAGGAATGGGGGGCTTTGTGGTATTGACAATATTTAATTTAGGTGGAAATTTTGGTGTAATAGCACAAAAGGTAAAGACACAAATACAAAGGAAGCACTTAATTAGTAGAATGGACTTTGTGGGATGATTACAAATGAAGTAGCACACCTCTATTTATACTAGTGGGATATTGCTTGAGATTAGTCAAGCAATTTCTAGAATTCTCTAGGTAAGACTAAGCTACACTAATCTAGAAAATTCTATTAATCTTATCCATTAGTGTTTTTAGATTAGTCTACTATTGGACTCCATCTCTTGCTAGATTTTGGGCCATTAGCCCATTCTTCAAATTGGGCCTTCGGTGATGATCTTCAACAGATACGATAATTTTACTGACGACTCGGATGAAGCAAGATTATGCTCGTGGGTCAAGAAGTCTTTGAAGTCTGAATCAACCAAGTTGGTGTGCTTTTTGAAGTAATCATCTGTGATATATCTTGAAAAGCAAGTACTGCATGCTCCATCCTTAAAAATTAAACATCACAATTGTAAAGTTAAATCTTGACTGAACACATAACAGCAGAAAAGCGCAACCAAATCAATCGCATTTGATGTTCTAATTGGAGTAAATGCCAGACCATCAATGTTAAACCCATCAATGAATCTCAATCAAGGTATCATAAGTGATGAAAGTTCACATCCAATATAGTGGTATAACATTTTCCAAGCAATAACAAAATGTTGAGCTGCAGGATGATCATGTTGTCACATAAATATAAACTTGTTCAATTTATTACAAATTATTTCAGAACATCATCTATGATCCTGTTTTATTACTTTCACTAACAAAACAGTTATTAAAAGGTTCAAAAAAAGACCATAGAGGCACAAAATGGATCTAATTAATCATAATTATGAACTGAACAACCACTGACCTTGTTTAAAGAAGAATTAGATGTAGAAGCAAAAGCAACAATTCCAAACAGCAAAAGTAGCAAAGCTGCAGCTAAAGTGGGAAGCATCACAACATGCCAAAAGAGCTTAGATTACTCGAGATCGAGACTGATTGAATCAATTTGGAATCGAGGCTGCAAAAACGTAAACAATGCAACAATGTTAAAGTTAAACGACATGAAAGTGTGAATTGAACGCTAATCCAAATTCGAACGGGAAGAATCACAAACTTTAGTGGCCAATTGCTTCCTTGGGTTTGTAAGCCAAGAACTACAACTTTCAACCAGTTCTTCTGGTAGTTCAGTATTAAGAGTCGAATCATTAACACGATACAGCATGTGCAACTGCAACACATCATTCTAACATGAATGAATAGTGTGGCATGAATATGGATACATGCAAGAAAATTAAGAGCATATCAAGGTATAAAGTAAAGAAGAATATGATGAGTTATATGATCAAAGGGTAATATTTTAATGAATTTTTTTAGCACTCATAGTTAATCCTCCTATCGTGCATAAAGTTTGTAAACTATATTACAGTATGATCATCTCATACCCTTTGAATCTTTGTTCAGGGATCCTTTTAATTATGCATACATTTAATACCCTCTCCCTTGAACATCAGATCCTCTACCAACCCAAGCGAAAGAACATGCTTCAGTTATGCAGAAACTCCACTCATCTAACACCTAACTACTCCAAAATAGGTAGTCAAGTGTGTTCTCAATGTGTTCTACATGTATCAACTCATTAAAAGTACTAAAAAATGCTGAAAAAATAGTAATGAATTACCTTCAACATCATGAATGATTAGCAACGCTAAATGGAACCAACCTATTAAAGTACAATTGTCATGCAATGAAATCAAAGCATCCAGTCATAAAATCTTCAAGAATTCATGCATTATTAAAAAAAAATAGAACTGATGGAAAAAACTATCTCAAGTATTTCACACAAACCTATATAATCTGAGTACCTAGTCCTTAAACAATCTAATATAGGATGATGATAGTACCTAGTGGCAATCTTCAAAGTGATCCATGATCTTCTCACACCAGCTCATTTTCTAGCTTGTCAAGTTGCAGAGGCTCAATCAACATAAGCTTGATTTGCCTCTTGATGTCACCATCTTGGACACCAAACCCATCTCCAGTGTGGTAAAAGCAATGAGCTACTCTAGTTGTATTCAAGATTTGAACCATGACATTTGGCTGCACAGATGACTCTTAGAGAATCTCAGCATTGATTTTCTTCCAAGTAGTGCAAATCATATCCTTGATTTTTAGCCTTTCATTCTCTTCTGTGACATCTGCTTCCCTCATGTAGCACAACATTGAGGAGGGCGAATCGCCTCTTTCAATTCCCGCCTATCAGAGAAACAATATTAAGTTAAATTTACACTAAAGTAGATGTAAAAAAGTATGTCCATTTTACTGATTCTTACAGCTGTAGTGGCCACATCATTGATAAGGCGGATTATGAGAGAAGTATAGTATAAAAGATGTTGCATTTCTTTCAATTCAACATTGAGCTTCTCTGTAGTTTGATCCTCTCTTCCAAAAAGGAGAATCACCATGGATAACAAAGAACCAGATGATGAAACCCATCCAGTGTTCAAATATTTTTCAACTGTTGGAGTGTATCTTTCGGTGTATCTTCGAGCCTCGGTTAGCATTGATTTGCAGAAATCCGCCCACTGCAATTTAAAATGTAAAACATTTTTTTGCCAGAAAAATATAACCATTGGAGTTGCTTCATGCTGGAAAAGAAACTATCCAATAAAAGTTGTGATTCATATACTGTCTGCTCAAATAACGCTAAAAGTAGGAATCTCTCAAGAGTTAAAGAGAAGGAAAAAAAAAAGCTAATTTGTTGCAGCCAGTACAGTTGATGCTGTCTCAACTTTCAACAAATGAAGTACTACTTGGTCGGAAGAACAAAATATATATATAAAAAAAACAGATCAAGGATGGGGATATGGTAGAAGAGGTTTTCTTAGCAAGTGGTAGAAGAGGTTTATCTGTAAAGACATAGTGTGACTAAATACTTCTGGTACAACACCAAGACTTGTAAAAAGCCTAAACATTTCTAAATATTTTGCAGACCTCAAAGCATATCACACATGAGATTCATATAAATGTTGGTCAATAAATCAGCATGAGTAGATAATTATTTCAAATTCAGAAGAATCTGTAACTAAATTTGTCCATTGAGGCTTTAAGCACAACGCAAGCAATTAATTTTGGTATAGGTGTTCTAAACAGAAAATCCAAGGCTTGTAAAATACAGAAATCAGTTGGATTGGACTATTATCTGTATATTAGAAAAAGGAGCACCAAGAATATCTTCATTGTTCATAGGTCAATAGCAACATGTCAAGAGTAGTTTATAATTAAGAGATAACCTCAGGTTTAATCATGTCAACAATCTGACATAAGATATCTTCGGAAGGCACGGCCTCCTGCGACATGCATTCCATGCGATGCAACTGCTCCTCGTAGAAGAATTGCAACTCATTCTGGGTGATTATACCGTTTCCGTCCAAGTCAATGCACTTGAACCTGAAGAAAACAAAAAAAATTAGACATGCACCGGCTTGAGAGAAAAATTAAACGTCACAATATTCCATTGTGATATACCACTCCCTGATTTTAGCACATCAAGCGACAATAAGAGAAGGAAGTATTTGTTATGGACATCAGGGTAATTTTTCATACAAAAAAAAGTTTTTCACATCAACCATTAACACTTCCTCAAAAGAAAACCATTAATACACTAATTGGTTATATGTGTCGCAATTGGATCGATGTCATAACTAAATGATCATACTAACTTCAGCAAATATGTCATCCTTTACCAGGAGTATCTGGTAGAACTTCAAAATACTGAAGTTGAAATAATACCTCTGTATTGACGATTGTTCAGAACCAGAGTTGGTAATATGGTTACATCCCCTCTGGATCCTTTGCCAATCTGAAACAAAGATTAAAATGAAACTAAGTAGAGCATTCGTAGTCTTGTTGGCATTACTTCATATCTCATACTAAATAGGATTTCTCTGGTAAAAATTAAGGCCTGCCAAAAGAGTATTAGAGGCATTACTTGAGCCTCTTGCTCTTGTTTCAGCAGAGTATTATCAGAGTCAGAACCAACATCACCCATACACTTCTCTATCTCTTTAGTATCAAGTCATGTAGCCATGATGGAATCTATAGAAACATATCATCTACAACAAAATCAGTTGAATAAGAATTGTAAAGGAACCGATATTACCCAAGGATTTGATCACACCATCAGCACATTCCTTGTTGTATTTCTTCTCCTTCATTGGACATCTAATCTGAAAACCAGTCACATAATCCCACCTAACGTAGGGATTCTTGTTGTCCTTACCTACTTTAAATGCACAAAGCTGCCTTAAATTTTCAAGAACCACGTCCTTCCCCTCATACCCTTTGCAGAAATCCTGCTCAGGATTGGGAGCACATTATCTTCCATGGTAGATACACTGATGTGCACTGATTACTTTTCGTGAATGCCTGAGGGCAGTACCATATGATGTAATGAGGTGTAAACTGGGTGTAACCACCTCTCTCAAGTAGTTGTGCAACACCCTTGAATTCTTTTATTTAATGACAACAACATTTCACATTTCACACCACATTCATCATTGCTCGTAGTCCACAATCCATACTCCACTCGATCATCATGGTGGGGAACAACTTCTCTCCAATCAAGATTGACATTAATCATATCTGCCTACCGGTTGGGTAAGCGATCAGCTAAACTTAAGATTACGAACCTGATGAGAACTGCATATTAGTACTGAACGTTTACCAATCACCGAATCTGTATATTTTTCAAACGCACATTCAGCAGTTAAATCAAGGTTCAATCACTGACTTGTGCAAAATACCAAAGAAAGCTTACTCCGGATCTTTTTATTCCAGTAAATCTCTGTATCATTTTACTGAAACGCAAGCACGAAAATGGATTTCTACATAGTATTTTGCATCCTTCCATGTAGTTAAATTAAATATTATTATAGAAAATATAATTTAGAATGAAGGAAAGCCAACAATTTTAGTATAGAAAATGTCTAGAGTACATACTACTCCAAGAGGGTGCCCAATTCAAGAAATGGCTTGAAGTTTAACCTATTCCGCTCTTCAGATGAGTCAATGCAAGAGACAGGAAGAACAATGAGGAACATTTCACCAACTTTGGAGCTGAGAAGCTAGACTTGAATTTCATTTTACAAAAAAAAAGTAACAACTAAAGTTTCCTACTAAATCAACGAAGTAACTTACATCATGAAGACTTAACATACCAAGTTAGTCAACACTCAGCACTAAAATTTCTACCAGCTACTTCAATCTTCTCTTCGGTGTTCTGAAGCCCCAAAGGCATATTCAGGATCAATTATCACTTGGGCTACTTCTCCCCTTCTTCATTTTCATTACACCTCTATCCAACCCTTAAATAACTTGCTCATCAGAAATATTGCAAGAATAAAACACTCAAATAAGCATCTAATTAAATAAAGAAAAACGCTAATCGGAGAGGGCAATAGAAATTTTGTCATCATCTATCTTGAACTATGATCCATTTCCATGTTGAACTCCAGCAAACCAGAAACAAAAGATTTAAGCAGAATCAAACTAATAAACAACAATAAAATATCATCATCTTGACTCTTAGTATCTACGTCGTCCTCACTAAAATCATGCACCTACATTTTGATGTTTAGCCATCTCTTCATCACCAAAGAAGGCCAAAAAGCCTGATACAAAAAAAAATGTCAAAAAAATATCAAAATCAGTTGTCGATCAAGAATCAAAGAAACTATTACCCTTGAACACCAAATTCAGATACCTTTGACGATATCTGGGTTCCAAAAAAAACGGAAAAACATGATCAGCAAAATTGACATACAATATTGCATTCAATAAATGCACACACACTGTCTAAAGAAGTGTCATGTTCCATATTGCATCTTCCAATTAAACAGAAAATAACAGGCGAAGGAAAAAACTACAAAAAGGTAAATGCAAATTATATGTGAGTACTAACAACTTAAAAAGACCACCATGGGATACAATTGGAAAGTCCTATTCAGAAGAACTTTTTAAAAGAATATTGTTCGATATTATTATAATCAAATTTGTTAGATTCACATTCACACTTCATGAAATACAGTTCAAAACTGATCTGTCAATTACCTGGTCCTTCAATAGGTAAGCATCGGGATTTCTCACATTTCCTGGAATCCATACTTCAACTCTTCTATATACAGTAGAGTAACAATTAGAATTACATCACCAAGGAGAATCACCAACATGAATTCATTACACTTACATTGTTGTTATCTGATGCAGGCTTTTGCCTAGGCAATATATGAAGACAGGGAATTAAAACAACAAACGACTTTGGGAAGATAAAACCTCGCTAAAATGACAAAAACACATATATTATCTGAAGACGAAAGCTATATCCATCAATAAAATTACATCCTAGAAATAAACCAGTTAGAGCAAGTATTCACATAAACAATGATACACGCTAAAATGACAGCATACCTTGGAAGACGTAGAATATTATTTCCACTGACCAATGAAATTGCAACCCAGAGCAACTAATTCAGAATCTCAACCATGAAAAATACTGAATTTCATTGCAAAACACAGAACATATGCTATCAATTTGATACTTTACAGCAAAGGTTTCAAACCTGTATAACTCACTCGTTGAAGCCATCAGGAGAGCAAAGTCCTAATCACAAAGTGTGGGGTTATGGGAAATGCAAGATGGACACCGAATTTATAGGAATGAAGAGATATGAAATCAAAAAGGGACATTCTCAACACAAAAAGAAAATGATTTCATCGACTTTCTATTTTGCAGATGAAATGACAGACAAAGCGAGAGAGGTTGAATGAAAAATGAAAGAATTAGACTGAATTTATAGGTCCAAACTTTTAGAGAATAGACCAAATAGGAAAGACAGAAATCAATGTCAGCATAAATGGCTCATCAATGTTATGGTCTGAATTGGAAATTCTATAGCAGGAAAACATTAATTTATATTGACCAAATTAAAGTGAGCAAGGAGAAAACTTGGGGACTACGTTCACAGCAATTGTATGGTCACAACATTCTCATTAGACTTCAGATCCGAGGCTCCTTCAATATGGATATCAAGGTTCAGGGAGAAGATAAAAACATTACTAACTACGCCAGTAGCGTGATTGCCTTCAGCAATTCGCTGCAGCAAAATCTTCACTTCCTGATGTGAATACACCACGAAATCCTCACTGATGTTGAGCTCAGCGGTGTCAAAGTGATCGATCTTCAACACTCGGAAGATTGTCTTGTTCCGATCACTCCCGATTAGATAAAACCTCTGGTCACAAACCAAGAACAATATCAGGATATACAGTCTCACATAAAATAAAACAGTAGTAGGTTTTGAGACCTAAAATCTTGAAAAGTTCATAGTGAAAAGTCCAGCAACTCTTCTATTCTCCTTCCATTCTATGTAGTCAAATGCTTGTGTTTGACTATTCAATGTTCCATTCACGGTGTAGCGCCAATTTGTTTGGCGTCATTTTGTTGTTTGTAGATCGAATTCTTGCTCACTTTGTCATTGGGTTTTGCAGATTATTCAAGACTGAAGTTGGAGCCATCTGTTTCCTGCATATCCTTTTTAGTGTAGTTGGGCAAACTGCAAAAACATCAAAATCATTTAGTTTAGGCTTTTTATGTTAATTGAGTAATGGACTAATGGATTGAGTTTTGTTTTACCGCCAATGCTTTTAGCTGCTTCTTTTGGGCTCCCAGCAAAATGTTGACAAAGTTCCTGCAAGTTAATAGCTTTTTGTGGAGACGAAGTAGGCGGTGCGGTGAGGAAAGGGTTCCTTCACGAAGCAGCGGTGGAGGTGGCAAATTGTTATGGTTTTCAAAACGAAGCTACCCATCTTGCCTTCTCCTTCGATTAAAATCTTTACTCATGATTTTATAACATCTCGACAAATTCAAGGAACCCTAATTTCTGGGTATACAGGACGACCACTGAAATCTCGAACGAAGTTGAAGGAGACGTAGGAGGCGGAGAGGAAAGGTTGCCTTAACCTGGAGATATGCAAAACCAGAGCTGTGTACATAGGAAGAAGTGAGGCGGTGACCCGGTGAGAAAATGAGGCGGTGATCCGGTGAGGAGATGAAAAGGTAATCGGTGTTCTGCACAAAGTACTAATTAGCTGCAGTTGTTTGATCGGTCAAAATCTACCAATCCTCAGGTGGATGTTTACGTGAGGCAAAATTAGTTATGATAACATTTCGGTTCAAATTATCATGAAAAACACAATTACGGCAAGTCAAAGGGAAGACAAAAGAGATGGTTCAGATTGTCATTGTATCGAACCAAGATGGTTCAGATTGTGTTTCACGACATTGTCTAAAGACGATATTCCTGTAGTTATGGGTCGAATCCGTAGGGTTATTGAATCATGTAAAGCTTCATAGTCAAGTTTGTCTATATTGTAGTTACATAAGTAGGTAAAACATATATCACACCATTTGTTTTGCTTGGTAGTCAAATTTAATGAATTCATTCAAAGAATTTGTTTCATCAAGTAATTGCTTTCTGTTTTTTTTTCAGGCCCTATTTGATGCCGCAATAGCGGTAGAGTTGACATACACTTATATATTGTTTCTAAAACGCTAAACGTTACATGTCGTCTGAGGATAACATTCATTCTTGAATGAGAGTAGAAGAAATAAATATCATGGTCTATTTCAAAATTATTTATAGAAGTGGGCAACCTCTGACAAATGTGAATTAGAGGTTTTCCTTGGAAGTACTGAATAGAAGTTTGGGGTTTCGGTTTGGCGTTTCAGAAATCTAGGATTTTCATCTATATTAGGGTTTCAGTTTGGGGCTAATTACTTCTGCATATGCATTTGCTTTATTGAGTTTTGTGTAGCATTTCCTACTCATTCTTTGTCTAGATTTGTGTTTGAATGCAATGATCAGTGTGCTGAATTTTAACTGCCAGTGTTGCAAATTCATCTGATATCAGAAGCTACTCTTCTGTTCAAATGCTTTAAATTTTAGTTGAAACTCGGATGATTATATAACTTTATGGTCAACTGAAGCAGAGTTTGATGTGTTCTCGCTTGAAGCCTATTCGCTCAAAATTTTTGCTTGGGTTAAATAATTCTATACTGTGTGTTTCAAGAGTTTTTTTTTTACTGAACATTAGTACTGAGCAGTTTTAAAGTTTGCAATATTATTGATGCTGTGGCTGTGCTGCAAATTCTTGTTTACTCTTGCACTATGACGTGAAACATTAGGGCTACAAATGTATACAATATGCATTTCAAGGCTAGCTAATTAGTTAAAATGCATAATTAGGTATCCATCCCTCGTCTTTTATCAGTAATTTGAGCTAGTTAGTAAAACAGTCACAAATATTTTAACTACTATCAGTTTTGTCTGGTATCTTCCATTACTATATGCATCTTAGTCAAAATTTTCTCCTTCACGAGTTAAAGAACCATTACAATTGAAACATACTTCGACTAACAAACAGATATTTTATTAGTTAATGAAAGCAAGGCCGGAAATCAGAGGCTATGGTATACTTAAGAAAGGCTGCTGCATATACTCCCGGGTTTAAGAAAGGCTGTTGTTTCGTTTGTTACATCATATTCTTTCTTCTTCCATGATCACCACTCAAAGAAGAAACAGATATAATATTATTGAATGGATTACTCATCAGGAGCGTTGCATTTAGGAAGAGTTGTTTACAACATATAGTTCTTGCATCATGTTTTAGGACTAGTATTACACAAGTAAATTAAACAGGCAATCCATAGTGTAACCTGCATCTGATAATTTCAAATTCAAAGCACAAGCATTCGTTAATTACTTAAAATAATAATCATGTAGTAATACGTTGCTACTATCGTTTTACTGTAATATAAAAAGATTATACCGTGACAGGCTCATCAATGCAAAGTGGAGTGTCATCTCTAGCAGGAAGTGGAATTGACATGAAACCCTCTTCACTTATCTGAGACATCACATCCTCTCCATATTCATCTATGTACCCAAGTTCAGTGGAGTTTGACACTAAAGAAGGAGATTTGGTCACCATGTCTAGCTTCATTGCAACTTCTTTCATGGCCGGCCTTCTTCCACTTCTCATTCTTACACAGCGTTTTGCCAGTTCAACAACAGCTCTCAACTGCTCTTCACTGGCCTGTTCCACAACTCTCTGATCCAGCATATCCAAAGACTCTGAGTTTTCAAATTGTAGCACCAAGCTCTTGACGTCGCCTGTTTCGTCAATGTACACCGCTTTCTTGCTTGTCAAAAGCTCTAACAGTACAACACCAAAGCTATAAACGTCACTCTTTTCCGTAAACCGTCTTGTTTGGTAATATTCTGGGTCAAGATACCCCCATGTACCCTGAACAAGAGTGGTCAAGTGGGTCTGGTCAATCTCAATGTTTCTTGAACACCCAAAATCAGCAACTTTTGCTCGGTGTCGCTCGTCTAGCAATATGTTAGATGACTTAATATCTCTGTGATAGATGGGAGTGGATGATAATGAATGCAGATATGCAACAGCCGAGGCTGAATCTACAGCGATTTTCAGACGCATCTCCCAACTCATGAAAGAGCCTTCTTCATCTGATTGATGAATTTTCTCAGAAAGTGTGCCGTTTGAAACATACTCGTATATAAGAAGAGGTACTTTGGTTTCCAGACAGCATCCCAGTAGCTTGACAACATTTCTATGGTTGGTCTGAGACAATATAACCACCTCATTTATGAACTGCTTCAAGAGACTGGTATCCAACTGTTTCGACTTCTTGATTGCAACAATATCTCCATCAACTAGCGTACCTTTGTATACAGTCCCAAAGCCTCCTTTGCCAAGTATTTGAGTTTCGTCAAAGTGATTTGTGGCTCTGTTCAATTCTTCCATGGTGAATATCTTGGTCCTCCCAACTACACCTTCTCCAGATGGCAGCTGTTGTTTTAACAATAAACCACCATTATGCTCAAAGTATGTACATCTTCTCTTCATCTCCATTTTCTTTGTGATATAACGGTAAAGGTAATAGAGGATGATACACCCCAATCCTATGCCAAAACGTATTTCTGCCATAAACAAGGAAGATTTATCCAGTATCTAGATATCTGAAACATGTAACATAGATAAGGATTAAGCAGAGGTCCTTACCATAAGCCTTGGCGACTATCTGACCAGGTGTACTGTTATAAACATTCTTTAGGTTATACCAAAACCCGTGTTGGTGATGATCATCATAGCCATAGCCATAGCCATTTAGCTCACCTCGATCTTTATTATAGCACCCTATATCATCTAATTTAAAACAGAGAATAGACTTGTCAAAATAAGCTCGACAAAAGAAAAACCATAGAAAAAGGGTGAGAGTGTTTCATACAGGGTTCCAATGATAATTCCCATGATAATTCGACTGGTGCTGCATAGATCGGTTGTGGATTAGCTAAGAGCATGGTTTTAACATAATCGCCAGCATAGTCAGAGCTGACAAGAGTTGCGAAAAGACAAGTTTCTGATTGGCTAGAAAATTCAATGTGATATGAATACAGAGAGTCATCCTCCAAAATTGCTGTGCAGCAATTGGCTTCAAAGCAAGGGTCAGTGGAGGGAGCGTATATTGCAGTCTTGTTGGCTTCAAAGCAAGGGGCAGTGTCACAGTTAGGCGGGTTAATGCTGCCTTGGCTATACAAAGTCGCGCTGCCTGGACAACCTTCCATCAGGAGTAAGTTGTTCATTGTGAACTGATACGGGCTTCCTTCCAAGTTAATGCTGTTGTGTTGTAAAGCAGCAGCAGCAGTACAAGAATTGAAAGGAGGTATCCCAACTGTAAGAAAGTTGTAGTAGAAAGAAGGGTTTTCAATCTCAATGACTTCAAGATTGAATTTGGATAAGAAGGGTTTATGAGAAGAATTGTGTTTAGGATGAGGCTTGCATTCAATCTCAAACCAAGTGTCATAGGAGCAGTTGGCGCCTATTCCAAACGGGTAAGAAATACTCACATTTCCACACCTTTCCTGACACCCAGGCTTTACACATACCTCTCCAGTCTCCACTTTCACAATCAACATTACTAGTAGTAGTAACCATTTTGAGATTTGCATAAGAAATGGTGGTTTCATATTCCGCCACCGGATACAAAGCCTCAGTGTCATAATTCATTTCTCTGTTTATATAGAATAGAATGAACCAAGTTATGTATCAGATTGACTCATTCCCCCAGTGTTATTATTATTACAGTATGTGTTTATTAGGAACCTACCTTAGCTGGTCTTGTACTCTTGTTGACTTAGATTTTTCTTTCATGATGATGAAGCCAAACAAGTCAAACAACTAGACAAAAAGATCATTAAATATTTCTTATAAAAAACGGTCTTTCTATTCTACTATTCAAGGACTCGGATCAGGTGTAAATGGCTTAACATACTAATGTACGAATATAGTCATTCGCATGCACATTTCTCAGTAATCACATGCACACGCAGGTGTGTGCATGTACTTTTCACATATTATCAATGACATGCACAATATGTCAAATGTGCATGTCAATGGCTTAAATGTGCATGTCAAATTTTTTTTCATTCGCACGTTAATATTGCATTCGCACATGAATCTTGTCCTTCATATATATGTATAATAATATTTTCATTCGCACATTCGCACGTTAATAATGCATTCGCGCGGGTCAAAGACGTTTTATTTTTGTCGATATTTGTATACTTCAGATATTATTTTCATATATGTATTTTTGGAGTAATTTTTAATAGAAAATAATATCTCTTATATATGTACCAAATCACACAGTCGTTGACGATGCTTGAATTGTTCTTCATCGCCATACGGATTGGAGGCAAAAAGCGAAAAAAAGAAGATGAAAATGGTAGAAATATCAACGAATTAAGCACATGGTTATGGTTTTATTAGACATTTAAAGAGTCTCAACTGCCATTACTTTGGACAATACCAACCAATTTATATATAGAGATTTATATTATTAATTATATTTACTTATTATTGATTTATAACATTGAAGATCATGATCATTTCCATTTTACAATTAAAACTAATCTATACATATACTAAAACAGAACGTTGTTTTGCAACATGTCGCCCTTACGTTCAATTCGCCTATATGTCGACCTCTAAGCTATGTCACATCATCCACAATGTCATCCTCCGACTTTATATTTTTATATATATTTTTGAATTAAATAATAAAAAATAAAAGAGACATCTAATAAATCATATTAACATAAAGAAATATCGTTTTTTATCTTTAACGTATTATATCTTATCTCTCATATATATCTTTATCTATTTATTATGTTATTAATTAACTTGAGTTATTAATGAATTCAAACTATAAAACATAAATCGTAAACTATAATCCATAAATTATAAACAAAAAGTATAAACTACAACCTATAAACTATAAGTTATAAACTAATTAATATACTAAAATATTATAATATTATTGAAATATTTAATTCATGCGACCCCGTACATGGTACGGGAACACACGCTAGTATATGTCCTAAAATATACAACAACATTCGATGTATGTTCCGAAATATACAATAACATCCAATGTGTGTTGTATTTTTTAGTATTAAGAATTATTAATTTAGTGTATTTATTAGCTAAATTTGATATCATTGAGTTGAAATTTTTTAAAACTTGTAGACATTAATTGTATAGCTTAAAACTAAGAGAATTTGAGAGTTTTAGATTAAGGCCCTGTTCGGCAAAAGGAAGCTTATTCATAGCTTATTCATAGCTTATGTAGTGGTAGCTGAAGCTCTAACTGAATTGGTAGCTGAAGCTGATAACGTAGCTGAATTTGGTAGCTGAAGCTGAAACTGATTTAGGTAGCTGAATTTGATAAAATAAATGTATGTGTTCGGGAAAAGTAGTTGAATGTTATAGAAAGTTAAGAGGGAAATTACCGAAATGAGTATGAAGTCAAATATTGTTTAACTTTTTTATGATAATTGAGAAGTGAAGATTTATGGTTTTGGGATAATAGGCCTAACGTCAACTTGTTTAATTTGAGCCCAATTTGAACAACTAATTTAATCGACATAATGCTTTGTTTTTTTTTCCTACTGTGATGTATATAGGTGATTGTTTTATCGGTTAATGATCATTTGGTTACAGGGGAAGACGAGGATTAGAAGATCATCCTTGATTCCCTGCATTTGAATTTGATATTAGAAGTAACCTCCTGGTTTTGGCATATTGCTTTGTTAATTAATGGGATGGATCAATTGAATACAGTAATATAAGTAATATACACATTACTCTAAGCCTTGTTTCTTCACCAGTTTTTCTTTGAATTTGTGAGGGTAAAATGGGGATCAAAACATTAAAATCATGAATAAGCTAGCTTAAAATTTCCAAAATTTCAGTAATGTTGCTTTGCAACATTTTAGTTTTCCTTCAAATTTAAGTTAGCTTACTGACTTTTCTGTCAAAATAAGCTATTTTACCGAACCACATTTTCATAAGCTAGCTTATATTCTACTAATTAAGCTAGCTTATTGAAATTTTTATGGTGCCGAACCGAGTCTAAATATTTATGATGAGAGAAGAAGGGTTTTGTTCATGGATTAAATAGGTACCGATTTCATTTACTTTCGGCCTAGACCAACCAACTTTTATATATATATAGATTCAAAATATAAATAATAGTGTGAATGTCAAAAGATAATCCTACAAAAAATTAAAAATATATATAGATAACTAGTATAAATCATTTTTTGTAATCTAAGAAGCTAATAATGAAAACTATTATTAATTTATTATATTATTTTTGTTGTAATAGATTTAAGATTTAAGTTAGCACTTTCTCTAATAATATACTTAATATACTCCGTATATCTTAAGTGTATATGTTCGAAATACCGCATACATTATAATTTAACATAAAATTGAAGATTGTGTTTTAAAAATCCGCCCCTCCTTCGTATAATTTCTGGCTCCGCCAGTGGATACAAAGCCTCACTGTCATAATTCATTTCTCTGTTTATATAGAATAGAATGGACCAAGTTATGTATCAGATTGACTCATTCCCCCAGTGTTATTATTATTACAGTATGTGTTTTCTAGGAACCTACCTTAGCTGGTCTTGTACTCTTGTTGACTTAGATTTTTCTTTAAATGATGATGAAGCCAAACAAGTCAAACAACTAGACAAAAAGATCATTAAATTTCTTATAAAAACCAGTCTTTCTATTCTACTATTTAAGGACTCGGATCAGGTGTGAATGGCTTAACGTACTAATGTACGAATATAGTGATTCGCATGCACATTTCTCAGTAATCACATGCACACGCAGGTGTGTGCATGTACTTTTCACATATTATCAATGACATGCACAATCTGTCAAATGTGCATGTCAATGGCTTAAATGTGCATGTCAATTTTTCCATTCGCACATGAATCTTGTCCTTCATATATATGTATAATAATATTTTCATACTTACATTTAAGTAGTTCAAAATTTACTTACAATTAAATAGTTTTTTCTTCTATTAGTAAGATCACACGCTTAACCAATTTTCAGTTGATCTAGTGGTTTGACACTAAATTAACTGAATGTTATATTCTTAAACAAAAAATCCCCGGGAACCTCAAATAAGCTAGCATATAGCTTTTTTTTCTAGTAATATTGAACTCAAGATCATCGGCGATTCAACATTGGCTTATTTCATGTTCACGAACATGCATATTATTGACAAAATAAGCTAGCTTATTTGAGCCTTTCAAACGGGCCTTACGAGTTATCAATTGATTTAAATGTTGTGATAATGAGCTACTTAGTGGCCGTGGTGGCCAAAATTGTCAAGGAGAGTATTCATTGCTTTCCACAACAACACTTAACAGACCATCTTGGCAAAGCTGAAAAGGATTGAACAACTTCGCATTATTCTATAACTTTTATTTTCGGACCGTCACGTGTTCTGTTAGTTCTTCCTTTGCGCTTATTGTATAATATTTGTTAATGTAGTCATCGTGCCATGCACGGGATATATATATATATATATATATATATATATATATATAGAGAGAGAGAGAGAGAGAGAGAGAGAGAGAGAGAGAGGTTCCGGTGTAACGGATTTTGTGATGTAACAAGGGGATTGACTAGAAGCGTTGGATTGGATTAAATCAATGGCTAGGATTAATGATGGAAAAAAAATTCAAAAAGAAATTAATAGGAGAGAGTACGTAATTGTTAGCATTTTACGTATTTGTAGGAGTTTTTGATTTTTTGATTTTCTTTTTAATGGTTAATAGGAGAGAGAGATAGAATGACGGTTAAACAAGAGAGACAGAAAGAATGACGATTTTATTTTTCTCCATCACAGCCTGAATCCAAGTTCACAAAATTAACGCTCTTGGTCGTCTTCCAGATCTTCATTCTTCTTGAAGTTCTTAATTCTTTTTTCATTGACGCATGGATTTACAATGTCTACGGATGAAGTTGATCGTAAAGGTTAGTTCTTGATAATTAGGGTTTCTTAATATTCAGTTTTGGTTACTAAGTTGTTCGACGAATTCTGCAAAAATCAATGGCTTATGTTGCGCAAGAAATATTCGATTTTGATTAATCGATATTCATGTTTACAATACAGTTTGTGTATTCGTATTCTAATGTGAGATATTCATCTTCTCCGTATTTGTGTTCTAATAGTGATATATTAGGTTTTAGGGTTTCCATTACGAAAGAAAATGTTGCTCTCTGAAATACAAGATATTCATATTCATCTTCAAGATTGAATTTGGATAAGAAGGGTTTATGAGAAGAATTGTGGTTCGGATGAGGCTTGCATTCAATCTCAAACCAAGTGTCATGGGAGCAGTTGGCGCCTATTCCAAACGGGTAAGAAATATTCACATTTCCACACATTTCCTGACACCCAGGCTTTACACATGCCTCTCCAGTCTCCACTTTCACAATCAACATTACTAGTAGTAGTAAGCATTTTGAGATTTGCATAAGAAATGGTGGTTTCATATTCCCTCCTCCTCTTTACACATGCCTCTCCAGTCTCCACTTTCACAATCAACATTACTAGTAGTAGTAAGCATTTTGAGATTTGCATAAGAAATGGTGGTTTCATATTCCCTCCTCCTCAGTGTCATAATCATTTCTCTGTTTATATAGAATAGAATGAACCAAGTTATGTATCAGATTGACTCATTCCCCCAGTGTTATTATTATTACAGTATGTGTTTTCTAGGAACCTACCTTAGCGGGTCTTGTACTCTTGTTGACTTAGATTTTTCTTTCATGGTGATGAAGCCAAACAAGTCAAACAACTAGACAAAAAGATCATTAAATATTTCTTATAAAAAACGGTCTTTCTATTCTACTATTCAAGAACTCGGATCAGGTGTGAATGACTTAACGTACTAATGTACGAATATAGTCATTCACATGCACATTTCTCAGTAATCACATGCACACGCAGGTGTGTGGATGTACTTTTCACATATTATCAATGACATGCACAATCTGTCAAATGTGCATGTCAATGGCTTAAATGTGCATGTCAATTTTTTCATTCGCACGTTAATAATGCATTCGCACATGAATCTTGTCCTTCATATATATGTATAATAATATTTTCATACTTACATTTAAGTAGTTCAAAATTTACTCCAGATTAAATAGTTTTTTCAGTAAGATCACACGCTTAACCAATTTTCGGTTGATTTAGTGGTTTGACATATGTAATACATGTCAATTAGTAAGATCTTACGTCTATTAGTAAGATCTTACGTATGTACATATGTAATACATGTCAATGTCATTCAAGTAAACTATATTATCCCCTCAAAAAGGTAAACTATATTATTTTCTTTGAATGCATAAAATTTTACCTAAATGTACATACCTCTTACGTTATGTTCTACATATATGGAGTATAATATTAGAGCTCAATTCAAGAAGATGTTTCATTCATCAAAATGTGATTAAATATTCGTTAAAAATGTAATTAATTTCACTAAAAGTTTGATGCGCATCATTTGAAATAGTGGCAATGAACATTGGAATTTTATGTCGGAATGTTCTAAAGTTTCTCAATAAATGTTATTCAAAATATGTGTATTCAATTTTTTCATGTTTTAAGTGTTTTAATTGATATTTTTCAAATTACTAGTAAATATCTATCATTTATATATTAAGAATATAAAGTGTATCAAATTATTTATACATAACACTTTGCCATGATATTGTACTTACTCTGTTGTTGTTCTTTATTCTCGCTGGAACTCACTCGTAACTTTATCACAAACCGTACTAAATTCTACTCCCTTAAGGCACAGGATTTAAGGGAAATGGGAAGAGATGAAGATGCTGCAGCTGTGAGTCAGAAATGCAGCAATCACACTCAGTTGGGATTTAAGCTGATAATTAAATATATTAAAATAATCAGAGTTAACATAACACAATCTCACTAAACCCATATTAACCAATAGGAGATCATTATTCAACATACACGGATTGAGCTTTTTCACTGTTTAAACAACAGATCAGTGTTTATATAAACACACAGACAGAACAATATGTTCTTAACACAAGAAGAAAAAACAGAGGAAATAAAGAGAGCTAAACAGAGGAAATAAATTCTGCATCATTGCCTGTTGTGAATGGCTTCAACATTTAATGGAGAAGATGCCCAACCTCTAGAAGATGGAGAGAACCAAGATGCTGACGAGGGTCTTAATGAGGCAACTTGGGACACATGGGAGCGTGCTCTTCTTTTTGATCTGAACCATGCACCAGCTAGTGAAGAAGAGCATGAACAATTTGAAGCAGAGCATCAACACCAGGTTCCTCACCAACCAGAAGCAGAGCATCAACACCAGGTTCCTCATCAACCAACACAGACGAGGCTCAGCAGTGAACAAAAGGTGAAGGTCATACACTTTCTTCTCAACAGAACAATAGAGGGACATCTTCCAAAAGGTGCAATCTCTGCAGCTGCAAACAAGTTCAATGTGTCAAGATTCACCATAGGCAGAATATGGAAAGTAGATGAACAACAACTAAGTTCATTCCAAAATGTCAATGTGAGCACAAAGTATCACAACTGTGGTAGAAAGAGAATTCAAGTTGCGCCAGAATCAATCACATCAATAGGCATGGGGTACAGATCATGTATAAGAGATTTAGCAACCCAACTCAATATATCCAAAACCACATTTCACAGAATGGTCAAAATAGGAGTACTGAAGCCACATACAAATCCACTTCACCCTGGATTGAAAGAGGAACACAAGATATCAAGATTGGATTGGTGTTTAAAGCTACTGCAAGGGGACAAGGACTAAGAAAGAGTATTATCCTATGTTTGACTTTGTTCATTTGGATGAAAAATGGTTCTTCCTAACCAAGAAGTCACAAAAAGTCTATCTAGAACACAATGAAAGGGGAAAATATAGAGCAGCTAGCTCAAGCAAGTTCATACCCAAGGTCATGTTCATAGCAGTGGTTGCTAGACCTAGATTTAATTCAGAGGGACAGTGTACTTTTGATGGAAAGATAGGGATTTTTCCTTTCACATATCAAGAACCAACAAAGGGGAAGTAAAAAACAGAGGCAAGGGAACAATCATCACCAAGCTAGTTGAATCAGTCAACAAACAAGTGACAAGGGACATGCTTATAAATCAGATTATTCCAGCTATCAAAGCAAAGTGGCCAAAAGATGGGACAAGCAGAATAATATTCATTCAACAAGACAATGCAAAGCCTCACATTACACAAGAAGATGCAGAGTGGCAACAGGTTCCAACAAGATGGGTTTACTTTCATATTAATTCGACAACCACCAAACAGTCCAGATTTAAATATATTAGATCTAGGATTCTTTAGAAGCATTCAGTCACTTATGCATAAGAAAATGCATAAAGATGTTGATCATATGCTAAAAGTTGTGAATGAAGCTTTTTATGAGCTAGACCCCAAAACTCTAGCTAGTGTTTGGATGACATTACAATATGTGATGAATGAAATTCTTAAAGCCAGAGGAAGAAATGATTATGACATGCCACATCATAACAAGAAGAGATTAACAGCTCAGGGGAATCTACCAAGAGAAGTAAAAGCACCAATGTGGGTTGTCATGGAGGCATGGGACATTGTTCATAATCCTCCACAAGTATCACATTCACAGCAAGGGACTCAGGCAACAAATGCAGATGAAGAACCAACTCAAGGGACTCAGGCAACAAAAGCAGATGAAGACAGTCAAGATGCAATCATTTGAAGACAGTCAATGGGACATTATATGAAATGTATTCATATAATGTGTCCTTGACTGTATTAGCAACTATTGTAATCAAACATGTAAAGGACAAGTTTTTGTGCAGTTGGGACATTTTGTGGAGCTTTAATGTAAAGGTCGAAGGTATTTTGAAAAAAAATTCATCTCAGGTGTCCCATAACCATCATAGACACAATTCAATCTCCAAATACCTTACCATACTTGGCCTCATTCAGTCACACCTATCATTGGTTTCCTAGAGCATGCTAAGGCAAAGCTTAACATACAAAGGCATGCCAGAGTGATAGTTGTGACTGGTTTCCTAGAGTATGGTAAAGCAATGAGAATCCACAAGAATTGCATCTCAGTATTAAAGAACTCATCATTGATAAAAAAAAATCATCTCACGTGTCCCTATAGCCATCATAGACACAATTCAATCTCCAAATACTTACCACACATGGCCTCATTCAATCACACCTATCACTGGTTTCCTAGAGCATGCTAAGGCAAAGCTTAGCATACAATGGCATGCCAGAGTGATAGATATTACTGGTTTCCTATAGTATGGTAAAGAATTTGAGAATTTCACAAAGAATTGCATCTCAGTTTATAAGAACTCATCATTGATAAAAAAAAAAAAAAAAACAGAGGGACCTCATCATTGGGACAGAAATGCAACAACAACATTAATCACACAATGGGACCGCAACAATGGGACAGAATTGCAACCACAACAATAATCACACAATGGGACCTCAACAATGGGACAAAATTGCTAATAGAAATTCAATCACACAGAATTGCAACCACAACAGTAGTCACAGTTCATCCTCAACAGAATTGCAACCACAACAATAGTCACAGTTCATCCTCAACAGATTAACAGAATCACAGTAGTCCTCAACTCAGCCAACAGAACCACAATTGCTAATAGAAATCATACTAATATTACATAAATCCACCAAAATATTAACATAGTCCAGGAATCCACAAAAAATTACCACATTACATAATCCATCAACATAAAACAGAGTCCATAAAATAGAGTCTATAATCCATAAGCAAAATGTGGAGCATAGTTGGGACAATAGAGCGACTTGGCTAGATAGTGTCAGAGCGGGATGGGGAGGCAGAGACAGAGGGCGAGTCGGGAATCACAATGATCTTCGGGGTCGGCATTACAACATCAAAGGAAACCTCTGGCGTCGGAGTGTCTGGGATGACGATGACCTCTCGGGGACGAGATAAAGCCTCGTTTTCAGAGAGCTTGGGCGACCACGTCATCTCCATTGACTCCTTCTTCTGCTCCGGGGACCATATCATGTTGATGTCGATCTCCTCGGACGGGACATGGCTCCAGGTATGATCTCTAACACAGTCCGGACCTCAATTGCAGGGCGGGGACAGAGAGCAACCCGATCGACTCTCTGTGGGATTGTCATCGGCCGAATCCCTGAAGAAATCATTCAAAGCATCTTCTTCAACGTGGTTGGGGAGATTTTCAGAGATGGAAAGCGATCGAGGATCAACAGAGAGAGGCGAGCTCGGGTTTGAGACAGAACGGGACACTCGTCTAGTAGACAAAGAAGGTGTTCCGATCTTTGTGAAGCTTTGATCATGGGCCAGTGTAAGGGTACAGTTGGCTCACGAGAGGATATACCTCTCCCAACATCAATTTCTTCATACATATCTCTAGTAACAATCAAACTCGAAACCTCTGTATAGAGCACTCAACCTAATGTTGGTAAATCTATAAGTTAATTTAGGTAAATCTATAAGTTAACTAAATACAATATATTCCACACTCTTAATTTCACGTTTTATTAGGGCATCTCCAATGGAGAGGTAAAAATATCATGTCACTTAGGATTATAGCAAGTTAAAATAGTACTTTTTAGCAAATGCTATTTTTATAAGGAAGACAACACCAACAACAAATGCTAAAATTTGCTTTCTCTTAGCCTAATTCTCAAACTTGTCATTCAATATTAATTTTATTTATTAAATAAATTTGATACATTTTTGACACATCATCAAGAATTCTATATGTAATGCTATTTGGGATGCTATATTTAGCTTTTGACTTAGGTAAATAGAGAATCTCTAAGATAATATTTTTAATTTTTAGCTTGCTGTTGGGGAGTGATTTTGTTATAAATTTGTTATAGTTGCGGAGATGCTTAGGCTAATGTAATTGCTTGCACGTCAAATCATCAATCAACAATACAAAAAATAAGGATAAGGTCAAACTAATCCTTTTTCTCAATCTCCTTTAGATTTTAGAAGTGTCAAAATCAGGCCGCGATGTATAATTGCCTTTCTTTGTTGATAAATCTTGCTTAATATTATGTGGCCACAAATCCCACAATTGGTTCAGACATGAACTAATATTATATGTTATGATTGAATCTCTAAACATGTAACCTAGATGGTAGATTTTATAAAACTTTTTCCCTCTATAAACTTGTGTATGATGTTCTTCGTACATGATAACATAAACGGAGTATACATTTATATTTGGTGGCGTTGAAAATCTCTCTTAATGTCATAGCGAATTAATCTATCTTGAGTTCTATATATATTTTCTGAATTTGGAACGTTCAAAATCTTATGTGATGTATGAATTAAGAATGTGATTTGGGACAAATGCAAGTAATGTCGTGTTTTTGTGTTTGTCACATGAACAGCTAGATAGAAAATTGACTTCTTTCTTTGGACACAAGCAAAGAGCAACCAATTCCAAATGTGTGTATAGATTTTTGGCAGTCCCCAATCCTATGTTGAGATATGAGATTCATTCTATTACAATTCCAAAGATTCACTATAAATCTTATCTTTCACAAAAGGAGGAATTTCATATATAATATTGACACATTTTCAAGATTGAAATTCTTAGAGGTATGAAAGTCCACAACCATATTACGTTTCGTAGTACAATAGAACACAAGAACCTATTCAACGAATTACTTAAAACAATCTATTCATCTATTGTCACCTTCGATGATGGTGTTCAAAGAGGTTAGAGAAGGTGGTTTGATCCAAAATTTATTGTAGCAAATTCGAAAGAGTGATGAAACAAGTAATATCTACATATATATAAAAATTGTTGGGTTTGACGAAGTAATGTCAATTTGTACCTAATAAATGTTAATATTTTAAATTTGTATCCTAACTATTTAACTAAGAAGACATCGTCTTCGTCTCCTTCCTCCCGTTCGTCTCCGTCTCCTTCTTTGGTTAAAAACTAATATGGGTTAATTAGATATTTTAATATATCTATATATTATATATCTATAATGATGCAGCTAAGAGCAATTGCAACTGCTGAGGTTACATCAAGATAACTACGAGAAGGGGTAACAACCACTTAATTTTTTATTGGATATACTTTTCTAATAGGACAATTTTGAAATGCTAAAAGAATTGATAAACTGAACTATTTTGTATTTTAACGCATTAGGTGAAACAGGAACGGACTTAACATCAAAAAGTTGTGTTTGCCTCACTTCAACATTTTTAATATCCTCTATTTACGAAGGCTAAAATTACTTCTTTTTATCCGTTGAAAGAAGTCATCATGTCCTCTGTCGTTATGTTGATTGAATTGATTCACGCTGCTTATAAATTTTACTTTGTTGGAGTTACATTTCTTTAATTGAAGAGATTGTGAATATGATTAGTCCGATCAAACTGCGAGACGTCTATTAAACAACGTTAAGTCTTAAACCATATAGAAAAAATCGTATTTGGCTCGCGCGTAGCGCGGGGGTCCGGTTCTAATTTCTAAATATAGTTAATGTGTGTCTTTATAAATTAGAAGTTGATAAATTTTAAATCGACCTATAGTTTTCGCAATGATGATAATGCACACAAACATCATAATTTATGACTAGGGCTATGCATATAATTGTCATAATCATGCACAAAGCCGTCTTAGCGTTTTGTGTGGCCCTGCTCTAAAAATATTAAAAAGAAATTTATAAAAATGCGCTATGTGAAAGAAAATAGTAAAATTTGTTTTTGTAAAAGTTTGAACTTGATATCTATTTGTTAAATTTACCACACTTTACCGATTGAAACATGAGGTTATTGTGATATATATATATATATGAACTCATTGATTTTCAAATACATGCGAAGCTTCATTGAAAATATATGAACTCTTACCTATAAGATTGAAAGCAAATGTATGCTCACAGAGTGATTTGGAAGTATGTACCAAAATCAGATGAGCTTTGAGGCCTTGGTTTCTTCATCAATGTGGTTTCGTTGTCCACACATGTACTCTATATTGTTTTCTCAGAATCTGAAACTAAAAACATCTTGGACACAAATCCCCAACATTTAAATATGTGAATTTCAGTCCTTGTTAATTCTAAGCTGATAATGCCCCTCAAATTAAAACTATGACCTATTTAATACTTAAATGAGTCAAATCACCAGCATTCATAATTTGTGATTGAGGGCGGAGGGAGTATATTAATCCATATTTTGTGCCTGAAGCTCAGATTCCAGATCCGTATCAAGAGCAATTAGCTGTCTCCATTTAATCTTGTGCATTTCAGCGCAGCAATAAGTCTGGTGGCCCAAATTCAACTCTTGTATATCCACTTTCATCTAATGGACGCCAAAACATATTGTGATTATATAAGTTAGAACTTAGAAGCACTCAGATTACAGAATACCTTCACACAAAAAAAACATTACTACCATGTAAATGTGCAGCAATTATTTAGAAATGTTTATGCAAACATCTTAAGAACTTATAAAAAGGATGTAAATTGACTGGGATGTATACCATATAAAAGAGATTTGATTCATGACTGAACCACATCTAATTCACAGTAGCAAAATGAAATAAATTCCATTTTCAAGATTTGAGAAAATAAGAAGAAATCTGAATCCAATTCCCCTAACCCAACACCCTCATTAAGATTAAAACAGGGATTGCATCTCATAAAATGATAATGTAGGTAATGATATTTTCATAACTGCTATACAAAGAAGAAAAAGAAGATAATTTCATAGCTAGACAACATAAACAGATTGAACTGTCGCTCACCTGATATCGCGCATGAACAGGGATTTCTGTCTTTAACTCAAAAGGAATTCTTGTGTGGTGTTGAAGAATCAATTGGAGTATGCATATGAATCTCAAAAAGAGATCGGTTGCACACAAATGAAGGCAATTCTAAATTCGTATCACCAAGAACAACAAGATCCTTGAACACTGCACATCAATGGGATACCAAATGTGAATACAAATGTCAACTGAAGAATACCTCCACGATGGATTAGATTCTCGAGTTCAAAAGAATCTGCAAAAACACCAGATAACAGTCTTTCTATGATTATGACCTCACAAACGGATGAAGAGAGGAGAGTTATGGATTCCGACTGTATGCTGAAGTTTATATTTGGACTCAAACGACGATGAGAGCCTTCACCAATCACATCATGCTGCAGATACGATACTTTTACTGACGACTCGGATGAAGCAAGATTATGCTCGTGGGTCAAGAAGTCTTTGAAGTCTGAATCAACCAAGTTGGTGTGCTTTTTGAAGTAATCATCTGAGATATATCTTGGAAAGCAAGTACTGCATGCTCCATCCTTAAAAATTAAACATCACATTGGTAAAGTTAAATCTTGACTGAACACATAACAGTAGAAAAGCGCAACCAAATCAATCGCATTTGATGTTCTAATTGGAGTAAATGCCAGACCATCAATGTTAAACCCATCAATGAATCTCAATCAAGGTATCATAAGTGATGAAAGTTCACATCCAATATAGTGGTATAACATTTTCCAAGCCATAACAAAATGTTGAGCTGCAGGATGATCATGTTGTCACATAAATATAAACTTGTTCAATTTATTACAAATTATTTCAGAACATCATCTATGATCCTGTTTTATTACTTTCACTAACAAAACAGTTATTAAAAGGTTCAAAAAAAGACCATAGAGGCACAAAATGGATCTAATTAATCATAATTATGAACTGAACAACCACTGACCTTGTTTAAAGAAGAATTAGATGTAGAAGCAAAAGCAACAATTCCAAACAGCAAAAGTAGCAAAGCTGCAGCTAAAGTGGGAAGCATCACAACATGCCAAAAGAGCTTAGATTACTCGAGATCGAGACTGATTGAATCAATTTGGAATCGAGGCTGCAAAAACGGAAACAATGCAACAATGTTAAAGTTAAACGACATGAAAGTGTGAATTGAACGCTAATCCAAATTCGAACGGGAAGAATCACAAACTTTAGTGGCCAATTGCTTCCTTGGGTTTGTAAGCCAAGAACTACAACTTTCAGCCAGTTCTTCTGGTAGTTCAGTATTAAGAGTCGAATCATTAACACGATACAGCATGTGCAACTGCAACACATCATTCTAACATGAAAGAACATGCTTACATTTAATATTACAGTATGATCATCTCATACCCTTTGAATCTTTGTTCAAGGATCCTTTTAATTATGCATACATTTAATACCCTCTCCCTTGAACATCAGATCCTCTACCAACCCAAGCGAAAGAACATGCTTCAGTTATGCAGAAACTCCACTCATCTAACACCTAACTACTCCAAAATAGGTAGTCAAGTGTGTTCTCAATGTGTTCTACATGTATCAACTCATTAAAAGTCCTAAAAAATGTTGAAAAAATAGTAATGAATTACCTTCAACATCACGAATGATTAGCAACGCTAAATGGAACCAGCCTATTAAAGTACAATTGTCATGCAATGAAATCAAAGCATCCAGTCATAAAATCTTCAAGAATTCATGCATTATTAAAAAAAATAGAACTGATGGAAAAAACTATCTCAAGTATTTCACACAAACCTATATAATCTGAGTACTTAGTCCTTAAACAATCTAATATAGGATGACGATAGTACCTAGTGGCAATCTTCAAAGTGATCCATGATCTTCTCACACCAGCTCATTTTCTAGGTTGTCAAGTTGCAGAGGCTCAATCAACATAAGCTTGATTTGCCTCTTGACGTCACCATCTTGGACACCAAACCCATCTCCAGTGTGGTAAAAGCAATGAGCTACTCTAGCTGTATTCAAGATCTGAACCATGACATTTGGCTGCACAGATGACTCTTAGAGAATCTCCGCATTGATTTTCTTCCAAGTAGTGCAAATCATATCCTTGATTTTTAGCCTTGCATTCTCTTCTGTGACATCTGCTTCCCTCATGTAGCACAACATTGAGGAGGGCGCCTCTTTCAATTCCCGCCTATCAGAGAAACAATATTAAGTTAAATTTACACTAAAGTAGATGTAAAAAAGTATGTCCATTTTACTGATTCTTACAGCTGTAGTGGCCACATCATTGATAAGGCGGATTATGAGAGAAGTATAGTATATAAGATGTTGCATTTCCTTCAATTCAACATTCAGCTTCTCTGTAGTTTGATCCTCTCTTCCAAAAAGGAGAATCACCATGGATAACAAAGAACCAGATGATGAAACCCATCCAGTGTTCAAATATTTTTCAACTGTTGGAGTGTATCTTTCGGTGTATCTTTGAGCCTTTGTGAGCATTGATTTGCAGAAATCCGCCCACTGCAATTTAAAATGTAAAACATTTTTTTGCCAGAAAAATATAACCATTGGAGTTGCTTCATGCTGGAAAGGAAACTATCCAATAAAAGTCGTGATTCATATATTGTCTGCTCAAATAACGCTAAAAGTAGGAATCTCTCAAGAGTTAAAGAGAAGGAAAAAAAAACGCTAATTTGTTGCAGCCAGTACAGTTGATGGTGTCTCAACTTTCAACAAATGAAGTACTACTTGGTCGGAGGAACAAAATATATATATAAAAAAAACAGATCAAGGATGGGGATATGGTAGAAGAGATTTTCTTAGCAAGTGGTAGAAGAGGTTTATCTGTAAAGACATAGTGTGACTAAATACTTCTGGTGCAACACCAAGACTTGTAAAAAGCCTAAACATTTCTAAATATTTTGCAGACCTCAAAGCATATCACACATGAGATTCATATAAATGTTGGTCAATAAACCAGCATGAGTAGATAATTATTTCAAATTCAGAAGAATCTGTAACTAAATTTGTCCATTGAGGCTTTAAGCACAACGCAAGCAATTAATTTTGGTATAGGTGTTCTAAACAGAAAATCCAAGGCTTGTAAAATACAGAAATCACTTGGATTGGACTATTATCTGTATATTAGAAAAAGAAACACCAAGAATATCTTCATTGTTCATAGGTCAATAGCACATACTGGGCAACAAGTCAAGAGTAGTTTATAGTTAAGAGATAACCTCAGGTTTAATCATGTCAACAATCTGACATAAGATATCTTCGAAAGGCACGACCTCCTGCGACATGCATTCCATGCGATGCAACTGCTCCTCGTAGAAGAATTGCAACTCATTCCGGGTGATTATACTGTTTCCGTCCAAGTCAATGCACTTGAACATGAAGAAAACAAAAAACATTAGACATGCACTGACTTGAGAGAAAAATTAAACGTCACAATATTCCATTGTGATATACCACTCCCTGATTTTAGCACATCAAGCGATAATAAGAGAAGGAAGTATTTGTTATGGACATCAGGGTAATTTTTCATACAAAAAAAAGTTTTTCACATCAACCATTAACACTTCCTCAAAAGAAAACCATTAATACACTAATTGGTTATATGTGTCGCAGTTGGATCGATGTCATAACTAAATGATCATACTAACTTTAGCAAATATGTCATCCTTTGCCAGGAGTATCTGGTAGAACTTCAAAATACTGAAGTTGAAATAATACCTCTGTATTGACGATTGTTCACAACCAGAGTTGGTAATATGGTTACATCCCCTCTGGATCCTTTGCCAATCTGAAACAAAGATTAAAATGAAACTAAGTAGAGCATTCGTAGTCTTGTTGGCATTACTTCATATCTCATACTAAATAGGATTTCTCTGGAAAAAATTAAGAGGCATTACTTGAGCCTCTTGCTCTTGTTTCAGCAAAGTATTATCAGAGTCAGAACCAACATCACCCATACACTTCTCTATCTCTTTAGTATCAAGTCATGTAGCCATGATGGAATCTGTAGAAACAGATCATCTACAACAAAATCAGTTGAATAAGAATTGTAAAGGAACCGATATTACCCAAGGATTTGATCACACCATCAGCACATTCCTTGTTGTATTTCTTCTCCTTCATTGGACATCTAATCTGAAAACCAGTCACATAATCCCACCTAACCCAGGGATTCTTGCTGTCCTTACCTACTTTAAATGCACAAAGCTGCCTTAAATTTTCAAGAACCACGTCCTTCCCCTCATACCCCTTTGCTGAAATCCTACTCAGGATTGGGAGCACATTATCTTCCATGGTAGATACACTGATGTGCACTGATTACTTTTCGTGAATGCCTGAGGGCAGTACCATGTGATGTAATGAAGTGTAAACTGGGTGTAACCACCTCTCTCAAGTAGTTGTGCAACACCCTTGAATTCTTTTATTTAACAACAACAACATTTCACATTTCACACCACATTCATCATTGCTCGTAGTCCACAATCCATACTCCACTCGATCATCAGGGTGGGGAACAACTTCTCTCCAATCAAGATTGACATTAATCATATCCGCCTACCGGTTGGGTAAGCGATCAGCTAAACTTAAGATTACGTACCTGATGAGAATTGTATATTAGTACTGAACGTTTACCAATCACCGAATCTGTATATTTTTCAAAAGCACATTCAGCAGTTAAATCAAGGTTCAATCACTGACTTGTGCAAAATACCAAAGAAAGCTTACTCCGGATCTTTTTATTCCAGTAAATCTCTGTATCATTTTACTGAAACGCAAGCAGGAAAATGGATTTCTACATAGTATTTTGCATCCTTCCATGTAGTTAAATTAAATATTATTACAGAAAATATAATTTAGAATTAAGGAAAGCCAACAATTTTAGTATAGAAAATGTCTAGAGTACATACTACTCCAAGAGGGTGCCCAATTCAAGAAATGGCTTGAAGTTTAACCTATTCCGCTCTTCAGATGAGTCAATGCAAGAGACAGGAAGAACAATGAGGAACATTTCACCAACTTTGGAGCCGAGAAGCTAGACTTGAATTTCATTTTACAAAAAAAAGTAACAACTAAAGTTTCCTACTAAATCAACGAAGTAACTTACATCATGAAGACTTAACATACCAAGTAGTCAGCACTCAGCACTAAAATTTCTACCAGCTACTTCAATCTTCTCTTCGGTGTTCATGTCCCATGATTCCTGCTATGATTCTGAAGCCCCAAAGGCATATTCAGGATCAATTATCACTTGGGCTACTTCTCCCCTTCTTCATTTTCATTACACCTCTATCCAACCCTTAAATAACTTGCTCAGCAGAAATATTGCAAGGATAAAACACTCAAATAAGCATCTAATTAAATAAAGAAAAACGCTAATCGGAGAAGGCAATAGAAATTTTATCATCATCTATCTTGAACTATGATCCCTTTCCATGTCGAACTCCTGCAAACCAGAAACAAAAGATTTAAGCAGAATCAAACTAATAAACAACAATAAAATATCATCATCTTGACTCTTAGTATCTATGTCGTCCTCACTAAAATCATGCACCTACATTTTGATGTTTAGCCATCTCTTGATCACCAAAGAAGGCCAAAAAGCCTGATACAAAAAAAATGTCAAAAAAATATCAAAATCAGTTGTCGATCAAGAATCAAAGAAACTATTACCCCTGAACACCAAATTCAGATACCTTTGACGATATCTGGGTTCCAAAAAAAACGGAAAAACATGATCAGCAAAATTGACATACAATATTGCATTCAATAAATGCAAACACACTGTCTAAAGAAGTGTCATGTTCCATATTGCATCTTCCAATTAAACAGAAAATAACAGGCGAAGGAGAAAACTACAAAAAGGTAAATGCAAATTATATGTGAGTACTAACAACTTAAAAAGACCACCATGGGATACAATTGGAAAGTCCTATTCAGGAGAACTTTTTAAAAGAATATCGTTCGACATTATTATAATCAAATTTGTTATATTCACATTCACACTTCATGAAATACAGTTCAAAACTGATCTGTCAATTACCTGGTCCTTCAATAGGTAAGCGTCGGGATTTCTCACATTTCCTGGAATCCATACTTCATCTCTTCTATATACAGTAGAGTAACAATTAGAATTACATCACCAAGGAGAATCACCAACATGAAATCATTACACTTACATTGTTGTTATCTGATGCAGGCTTTTGCCTAGGCAATATATGAAGACAGGGAATTAAAACAATAAACGACTTTGGGAAGATTAAAAGCTCGCTAAAATGACAAAAACACATATATTATCTGAAGACGAAAGCTATATCCATCAATTAAATTACATCCTAGAAATAAACCAGTTAGAGCAAGCATTCACATAAACAATGATACACGCTAAAATGACAGCATACCTTGGAAGACGTAGAATATTATTGCCACTGACCAATGAAATTGTAACCCAGAGCAACTAATTCAGAATCTCAACCATGAAAAATACTGAATTTCATTGCAAAACACAGAACATATGCTATCAATTTGATACTTTACAGCAAAGGTTTCAAACCTGGATAACTCACTCGTTGAAGCCATCAGGAGAGCAAAGTCCTAATCACAAAGTGTGGGGTTATGGGAAATGCAAGATGGACACCGAATCTATAGGAATGAAGAGATATGAAATAAAAAAAGGGACATTCTCAACACAAAAAGAAAATGATTTCATCGACTTTCTATTTTGCAGATGAAATGACAGACAAAGCGAGAGAGGTTGAATGAAAAATGAAAGAATTAGACTGAATTTATAGGTCCAAACTTTTAGAGAATAGAACAAATAGGAAAGACAGAAATCAATGTCAGCATAAATGAGGAAATAAATGGCTCATCAATGTTATGGTCTGAATTGGAAATTCTATAGCAGGAAAACATTAATCTATATTGACCAAATTAAAGTGAGCAAGGAAAAAAACTTGGGGACTATGTTCACAGCAATTGTATGGTCACAACATTCTCATTAGACTTCAGATCCGAGGCTCCTTCAATATGGAAATCAAGGTTCAAGGAGAAGATAAAAACATTACTAACTACGCCAGTAGCGTGATTGCCTTCAGCAATTCGCTGCAGCAAAATCTTCACTTCCTAATGTGAATACACCACGGAATCCTCACTGATGTTGAGCTCAGCGGTGTCAAAGTGATCGATCTTCAACACTCGGAAGATTGTCTTGTTCCGATCACTCCCGATTAGATAAAACCTCTGGTCACAAACCAGGAACAATATCAGGATATACAGTCTCACATAAAATAAAAAAGTAGTAGGTTTTGAGACCTAAAATCTTGAAAAGTTCATACTGAAAAGTCCATCAACTCTTCTATTCTCTTCTATTCTCCTTCCATTCTATGTAGTCAAATGCTTGTGTTTGACTATTCAATGTTCCATTCACGGTGTAGCGCCAATTTGTTTGGCGTCATTTTGTTGTTTGTAGATCGAATTCTTGCTCACCTTGTCATTGGGTTTTGCAGATTATTCAAAACTGAAGTTGGAGCCATCTGTTGTCTGCATATCCTTTTTAGTGTAGTTGGGCAAACTGCAAAAAACATCAAAATCATTTAGTTTAGGCTTTTTATGTTAATTGAGTAATGGACTAATGGATTGAGTTTTGTTTTACCGCCAATGCTTTTAGCTGCTTCTTTTGGGCTCCCAACAAAATGTTGACAAAGTTCCTGCAAGTTAATAGCTTTTTGTGGAGACGAAGGAGGCGGTGCGGTGAGGAAAGGGTTCCTTCACGAAGCAGCGGTGGAGGTGGAAAATTGTTATGGTTTTCAAAACGAAGCTACCCATCTTGCCTTCTCCTTCGATTAAAATCTTTACTCATGATTTTATAACATCTCGACAAATTCAAGGAACCCTAATTTCTGGGTATACAGGACGACCACTGAAATCTCGAAAGAAGTTGAAGGAGACGTAGGAGGCGGAGAGGAAAGGTTGCCTTAACCTGGAGATATGCAAAACCAGAGCTGTGTACATAGGAAGCAGTGAGGCGGTGACCCGGTGAGAAAATGAGGCGGTGATCCGGTGAGGAGATGAAAAGGTAATCGGTGTTCTGCACAAAGTACTAATTAGCAGCAGTTGTTTGATCAGTCAAAATCTACCAATCCTCAGGTGGATGTTTACGTGAGGCAAAATTAGTTCTGATCACATTTCGGTTCAAATTATCATGAAAAACACAATTACGGCAAGTCAAAGGGAAGACGAAAGAGAGCTTACAACATATTGAGCTGACTAATCTCAAAATCTGCATACAACAAAGACATACTGGATGTGAGAGAAGTTGGAATAACATCCCCTAGAGGCAAACGGTGACATGAAACCAGGGATTTTCAAATGTTTTTGCAACTGTAGGAGATAAAGTTCATTGATCACTTTCGGGCACTATATGTAGTGGGGTGGGCCGGTAACAATCCGTTAGTTCCCTGCAGGCTAAATCTACCGATGTAGTCTATTATCACATTATCAGTCAAGTTAGATTTGTTTACGAAAAGGCTTATTGCACTCCTGACAGACGCAGTGTGTCAGGCTTTAAATTCCGTGCGTCGGTCAGCTCCGCGCGGAATTTAACTATTTACAGAAGTTCTCGAATTCAGAATTCGTGAGCTTAGAAAATTACGTATTCATACAAGTTCCCGAATTCACAATTCGTGAGCGTGGAAAATAGAAATATAAACAAACCGGTTCAGAATTAGGGAACCGGATATAGTAAATCGGAAATAGTGAACCCGATCTAGTAAACCTGTTTGGGCAATTGAGAAATCGGGTATTGAACCGGGATGGGAAGATAAAAATTTCAAACCAAACGAATTGAGCATTCTTGAGGTAGTAACAGTCGAAAAAATCTCGGAAATTGTAACTGCCACGTTACAACAAGTTTGACCTTAAAATCCTAAAATTTGAATTAGAACCTCACGAATTGTGGATTCGGGAGGAATGAAACTAAGTTAAAAAAACAGATAAAATCGTGACAAAAAACCTTCCGATTTGTGAAAGCAAACCTCACGAATCTTGCATTCGTGAGATCCTAACAACAATAAAAAATCTCGGAAATTGGATATGCCTCGTAAATGCAAGTTTGACCGTGGAATTTGAAATTTGAATTTGAACCTCCCGAATTGTGAATTCGGGAGAGATTAAAATAGGTAAAAAAAACCGATGAAATTCCTATAAGTAACCATCCGAATCGTGAACTCGGCGTCTTTTCATCATCCCAAAAAAATAATGGACAACCATTGGTGGTCTGGAATATTGAACGGCAGTTTTTTCGACGAATCGCCTCCGGAAATTTCAATTGAAGAGGTGATGAGGCAATCGAGAAAGATGAACGGAGGCGGTGATACGGTGGCCAGAGAAGAAGTTGCAGATCCGAGTAGAGGAGGAGGGTCGGATGTAGATCCGGCAGTTGGCCCGAATCGGGAGGAGGCGATGGAGCCCGGGTCGGTGGGAGAAGTTACTGAGGCGTTGGAGGCCGGTTTGGTGGGAGGAGTAGATCCGGCAGTTGAGAAGGAATGGGAGGCGGGTTTGGCCGGAGGAGTTTGTCCGAGGCAAGAGGAGCGGCGTGAAGCACAGGTGGATTCGAGAGGAGAGATGCGACGGGAAGAGACGGGCTTGGATGGTGTAAGGGCCGGCGCCGGTGAGGGAGAATTCGCGAAATCCGGGAATATTTTAGCGAGATGTGGATCTTTGGGTGCGGCGGTGGCGGAGGAAGAAGATGGAGCCGAGAATATGGAGGTTGAAGACGAAGTGGTTGAGGAAGAAAGGAGGAAGGGGAAGGCTGCGGTAGGGGAGGAAGAAGAAGATGAATATGGGCAGAGGCACCCGAATCCAGAAATCGGGAGCTCTGAGGAAACCGAATCTGAGGGTGACCCAATAAGCATTGCAGCAAGGGTCGGAGCAGAGGCGGTGAAGATGGCGGAAGAATTAATTGCTGATACCCCTCCTCCGAAAAGAGCCCGACGGATTTCCGACGGGGTATGTAAAATTAATAAGTTTTAAATGTTTTATCCTAGTAATTAAAGTAGTAATTGAAATGTTATTAAAAATAGTAAATGTAAATATTTGGCATGATATAAAAGTTTTAATTATTTAGCATGATATAAAATAGTAAATGTATATATTTGGCATGATATAAAATAGTAATTAAAGTATAAATAGTGTAAGTAACAGTATAAATAGTGTAAATAGTGTAATGAAAAGTTGTAAAAATTATTTAGCATTTAATTATGAAGTTTTAAAAACGGTAAAAATTGAAAAAATTGTATAAATAGTGTAATTATGTAGGTATGAAGCAAAATCGGTAAATGTAATTATTGAGCATTTAATTTATAGTGTTGTAAAAAGGAAAACTAGTAACAACATAAGTTGCATTTGAAAAGAGATTAAAACGTTAAGTTGAATTGATTGCATGTAAAAAGATATTAAAGACGTTAGTACATAATGTTATATTAATAGACATGTGTGTGTTTATATAACTAATTAGTATAAGAAATGTAAAAAATTTAGGCCATAGCTGGTAAAATTAGGAGATTGCTTCCTGGTGGAAGAAGAGTTTCCGAGCGTATAGTCACGGCTTCGGGCCGCAAGAGAGGTGGGTCTAGAGGGGGTGTTGATTCATCCCGGGGGCGTAGAGGTCGCGGTAGGGGTAGGCCTGTCGCTTCTGATTAGGTGCAGTCATCAGTAGGCCTTGGCTTAGATGATATTTGTAATGCCGACCCGTCTTTTTCACAGCCTCCAGTAGTACCCTTTATGAGTGTGCCTCCTGCTTCAGTTGAGCCCTCTACTTCCACTGCACCTGTTGAGTTGCAATCACAATTCCCGCGTATTGTGGATGGATCACCGATTGGGTTTGATGATGAACGTCTTGTTCTTCAGTCTCCTCCTAGAGCTGACCCCCAACCTTCTGCACCAGTTGATACACCACCTCCTCCTCCCGTTCTGCCCGATCCTGTTTTGCATAGTTTTGAGGCGCACATTGCTCATAAGATTGCAAAGGAGGAACTAGCAGGCGATCCCCCACGGGAGTTCACACGGAGAACCCGATGCTACACCCGGCCCACTGATTTCGGACGTTTTAGGCCGTACTTACCACATGATCCTCCTCCTGGTTCTTGGTTCCGGATCGCTGAGCAGACGAGGTTAACACGTAACAGGGATTTGCAGTATGGGTTTGTGAATCACAACCTCATTGGAGCATTCATTGAGCACTGGCACCCGGAGACGAACAACTTCCATTTTCCTTGGGGAGAGATCACGATTACGCTGCATGATGTAGCAATGATTTTGGGCCTTTCTATTGAGGGATTACCTGCGACTACAGGTCCATTTGCTAATACCATGCAAGAGAGGAGGTATTGTAATGATCTGTTTGGGTACATGTTCGGAGTTGATCCTAGTTATGTGTCCCCACTAGATAAGTGGAACATGACAGGGCCTCTGAGGCAGGTTTGGGTAAGGGCTTGTAGTTTTTGGCCCCACGTGTTGCGGATGATTGAGGACGGGGATGATCCTGATTGCATAGCCGCTGGATATTTGTGGTATCTTATGTCCAGTAGTTTGTTTGTGGACAAGAGCACCACCCTTCTGCAGACCCGCTTGTTGCCATTATTTGACGATCCGACGAGAGTAGTCGATACGGCTTGGGGCGCTGCTGTCCTCGCAAATCTGTATCGGGAATTAGGCGAGGCATCTAGGAGTGGAGTGGTTGGTTTCAGCGGTTGTCCTTATCTTTTACAGGTTCGTAGTAATAGTAGAAGTGATATACACTTGTAAAGTTGTCTGACGTTAACGATTTGAATTAATTGTATCAGATTTGGATATGGATGTACTTCATTTACTTCCCGGGGAACCCGAACTTCCAACGTGATATGGCAGGTGATGATGAGAGACGCGTATCCCTTTACCACACCGACAGGACTGCTACGCAACACGAGTTGAGCCCCCATGTTTACAGGCGGATTCTGGATGAGTATCGACCAGAGGATGTAAGTATTGTTTAACGACTAGTTGTATACATACATTATTTGAACTTGGCAAATTGTTAACTTTTTACATTTGCATTGTAATCTTGTAGATATGTTGGATGCCTTACGGCCAACTAGATTTTGTTGACCGGTTTAGGGCTTCTACATATCGAGGAACGTTGAGGTTCCTCGATATTCAGGAGCCCTATATGCCGGATAGGGTGGTACGTCAGTTCGGACGACAACAGAGCAGACCACTAGATCCTATTCCACCATCACGGGTCTGTCGACCAATTAATAAACGTGGGAAGAACAAGTATCTTGTGGAGTTTGCTGAGGAGTGGGATCGTTGGGAGAGGATGCAAGACCATCTCTATCCGTACATTCTGGAGAGCCCCGTAGCTTCTCCTCCTTGGTCGGTGGATCCTGCATACTTAGACTGGTACCTCCAGATATCACATCCATATGTCAGTCGGTTTTCACAGAGGCGGGCCCCTCCCGATGTTGTTCCTTCGCCGTTTATTGACACTCATCGGGTAAGTTTGTTTTAGTATCATGCGTTACAATATTTTATTATACAGTTTACATCTACTTACGTACTAATTGTTCTTTAATTACAGCATCTTGCTCTTATTACGTCCTACGTCGAGAGACAGCTGCAGATAGTCTCTCCTTGTTGCAAGGAACAGTTGAGAAATATTTTGCAACTTGCCACCGATGATGTTCCTCTTGTTAGGGCGACACAGATGGATCCCGGGACTTCTTCGACACCCGGACCCGGCATTCCATCTATATTTGAGCGAGGGGAGTCGTCTCGTATGGCGGAGGAGCGCGCAGCAGCCGAGGCAGCAGGTGGGGCAGACCCCGAGGAAGATCTTGATGATGCAGGCCTTGATGATGATGTTTGACGTTTTTCATGTTTTTATCGTCTGATGTTTATGGCTACTTGTTTTTTGTATGTTTCCGGTTTTAGACATTTAACTTTTGTGTTTGATAAGACATGGTTTATTTGATGATACGTATTACATTTGATGTATTAGTACGTCACATTTTGGTGTTGAACACGGTATTTGCGTTTCTCGGTAAAACGTTATGTTCGTTACAAACATTGTCTCTTACAAATTCAAGTAGTTAAAAAAAAAATTCTTCATTACTGTTAACGGTGTTTGAAACAGTAGTTGTTCGAAGATGAGTTCTTATTATTCAACTTAAATTAATTAAATACACTACGTAAAAAAAGAAAGTGTTTCTGAAAATGCAGAATGAACCCAGATATCCCGAATTGTGCATTCGTGATACCTGGCGAATTCTGCATTCGTGGGTAAGTTTAGTATTTAAAAAAAGCTTTGTACGTGGGTAGTAAATAAAAAAATAGCTGCTACATAAGATTAGTAACTGAAATACAAGGAAAGTGCGTTACAAACTTCTTAAGCAAGATCTCAAAGTGCTTTAGTTTTCCCCGGGGACATGTTCCACAAACAAACATTCAGACTCATCATATAATAGGGCTAGGATCTGTGACCTAGCTACACTGTCACTTGTATGGATTGAACCACCTTCCCAGAAAAGCTCAGAATTAGACCGAATGTAGTTCGTAAGTGGACAATACCAAAACGCACCAAAGGTTCGTTTAATAACTAAGGTACCAAGCCATGTGGGAGGGTCAGCTACGTTGTTCATGTCAGCAATTGAACTAATTTCCATAGTTTTGGTGTCAAGTACGAAGATATTGGAATCTTCGACCTCGTCAAGGAACACCACAAAAGCATCGGTTCTTCTCATCACAAACTAGAAGTGTCGGGTAAGATCATACTTAGCGTCTCCATGCACGAAGTGTAAGTGGTTGTACAAGTCATTATGTGGGCCGAAAAAAGAGCATTCGGTGTAAGGGCAACTAAAAGGAATGTCGTCCTGCGAATTGAATGTGTCAAGTATTTTCTAAAAAAAATAGCTAAGGAAAACGAACTTAAGAAAAAAATTAGGTAAGTAAAACGAACTTAGGTATTACCGTTGCATGACCGTTGCTGCTTCCGTACCTCAAAGCCATTATAAATGCGTTTCAGAAAGTCTTTTGGAAAAACTAATGTTGGGGTGAATGTGAGTATACTAACTACCATCTAAGGCATATTAATAGGATGCAATGAATATGACATCTCCCGAATTCACAACTCGTAGGGTAAGGGTAATTGACATGAAACCTCCCGAATTCACAACTCGTAGGGTTCTTTGCAAGATATCATTGGAGCTCACGAATTCTGAAATCGTGAGAGGGCATGCAGCTATTCCTGACTTGCAGAGATTCCTGACTTGCAGAGTTTGTAAAGACCTCGGGAAATGGAAGTTGGTTTTCATATGGCCGAATTATGAATTCGGGATATAGATTGTGTATTTATAGGAGATGGAAAGCAATTTCATATTGCGGTGCTTCGATTACGGAAAAAGCACAATGTTGCCGAATCCAGGATTCGGCAACATCTGAAATCTCTGAAAAGACCGTGTCGGATACTGTCCTTTTTTACACGAATTCAGGATTCGGGATAACATTCTGAGGTAAACAAAATCGTATATATACAATTGTGTAACTGCATGGTTATAAATGTAGTCCCGAAGTGTAGAAAAAGATTCAGAACATATTAGAAGATGGCAAGAACGCATGATGGCCCTGGTCCACCTCCTCGTAGAAATGAACGATCTAGTGTTCGAACTCGGTTATGGGTAAGTAATATGGAGTCCCTATGTAGTTCACTTAATTTAAATATAAGAAATCTGTGTGGATGTAAATTTCATGTATGTATTCATATGATGTTTCAGGAGTGGAAGTAGCAATCCCTCTTTCAGGGTTTTTCTATCTTGCCTCATTCCCGGGAAAAAAGCTTCAACGCGTAACCTATTTAGCAGAGCGGGGTCGTCTAGAGATTCCCGTCGGAACATGAACAACCCTCCATCACGTAGGACCGTAAATGAAGCTCCGTTACCTCACGAAGACACTGTTATGATGGGAAGCAGTACTCCAGTTACTATAAGAGCAAGGAGGAGTTGTTCTGCTGTTGCAGACACTCCCCAAAGGAGTGGACCTACAATGCAAAGATCTACTACTGCAAGTCACGTTCAGTTAGACGCTGATGATATGCGGCAAACTGAGTACCTTGGAGGCCCTGCAGACAGTTCGTTATTGCGTGATTTCAACACGCATTTTGCACGTTTCTTATGGAACAATACAAATGACGCAGTGGTATGTCAATGAAAATATTTTTACAACGTCACTTCATTCCTCTTACTGCTACAGAGATTTACCGTTGATGCTAAATGATTCATGTCATACAGATGAAAAAGGTCGTGAAGTGCATGCTCGTAGTAAAGGAGTGTCGGAGTGGGATTCAATGCCCAATGGGGTTTGGAGGGGAATAGCTGAAACAAGCGGTTTAACTAAATTACTGCAGATTCCTCACACTACATTTGATTCGGCCTTCATTTCGGCGTTCATAGAGAGGTGGCACCCCGAAACAAATACGTTTCACTTGCCGTGGGGAGAAATGGTGCCCTCATTGCATGATGTGTATCAACTGCTTGGACTTAAAGTTGTTGGACTGCCGGTAGCCCCTTCAATGACGGACACAGAGTTGTTCAACGAAGTAGCTAAAATGTTTGGCATGCACGTTGATGAAGTGTATGCGTACAAAAAAAACAAAGGTTTTACCCTTGCGACCTTACGTGAAATGATGATAGAAAGAGTCGTACATGAAGATCAGCAACACACCATTGCCTCTGTGTACCTCGCAACCATTACGTCTTCCCTGCTGTTCCAAGACAAGAGTGGAACAAAAATGAATATTCGGAATTTTCATCCGTTGCTAGACCACACCAACACGCAAAGGTACGCTTGGGGAGCTGCAACGTTAGCATACCTTTATCGCGAATTGGGAATGGCTAGTCGACGATATGTTGCACAATTTAGTGGATCCCCTTTACTTCTACAGGTATTGATTTCCTAACTAAAGTGGATTTGTTTTTACTATTGAAATGACGGAGTAATTAACTGTAATTCTTTTGAGAGTTTGATATGGGCGTACTTCCCAATGTTCAAAGGTCATGAAACAGCAGATCCATCTTGTACAACTCCTGGCCCGTACGCTTACTGTAACGATCGATGTCGTGCTAGAAAGTCACCACAAGAGAGGATTCAAGGAATACGAAAACAACTAGATTTAATGCGAGTGGACGAGGTTCGAGCTAGTTCCCGTTTTGTACCTAATATTGTTCGTATACCATGTATTCATAAATACAAATTGTTTGTAGGTATGTTGGATGCCGTGGAAGGAAGTGGTTAATAAACGCGCATTCAAAGTGTCTCACTACAAAGGGACGCTGCAATACCTGGGTATGGAAGAAGGTTATAACCCAGATAGGTTTGTAAGACAATTTGGAAGAAAACAGATAATACCGAGAAATCCACCTATCGAGCCAGTGCAAAGTAACAGACCATCAAGAAATTTAGGCGGTTATAAGGTGAAATATCACTGGGCAGACAATAATTTTGGAACTTGGTTCGAACACTGCCTGGAAGAAGATGATTTGCCCATCAGCAATCAAGTTTGGGAAACTTCATGCGATTATATGGACTGGTATAGACAACACTCTCATCCTTACAACGATGCAGAGTCAGCGAAACTAGTCGCTGAACTTGACCAACAACCCAGGCCATTAGCACTGCAAGCTGTCCGTGTAAGTAAAATTCATATAACATGTCATTTTTTAAAAACTACTTGTAGCAGTGTGACAAATACTAACTCCAACCATCTGGTTACTTGAACAGCGCCTCAACCACATTGAATCAATTATTCTGGAGAATGTGGAAGTACTTCGAGGTTATGCAGATGACGATCCACTGAAAAAATTCTAATGCAAGTAATAGGGTCGGTCATGACTCCAGGTCTTCCAGAGGTATTCCGTAATACAGGCGTTGGTTCTTCCCAAAGATCAAGTGCAGAGCGGTTGGACTCAGGTGCCGAAAAGTTACAGGACGGATCACCCCGAAGATATAGCGGCGGGCAAACCTTTGGAACGTACAATCTCGGCAATCCCGGACCTAGCTCCTACATGCCCGGTTCATACAGCCAACCTGAATCATCCTTTCAACCCTTCAATTTCACCGAACAACATGGAAGTCAAGGTTATGGTTTTGCAGATTTCAGAACACCAAGTGCAACTGGTTTAGGCAGTAGCCGAAGTTATGGTTCTCCCCCGTCCAGAGAGCCAACTACGAACTATTTCGACGGTTATGATACAGGCCATACATCTGGGTATTGAATGACGCATGACAGACATCATGCATGCTCTATTCCGAAAGTTTGTTTTCAATTATGTGTTACCGCAAATTAAGCTTTGAATTATGAAGTTGTAGCGTATTCTGCATTCCGTCCTGTTATGAAAGCTTTTCGTAGTTTTCGATTATTTTGTTGTCAGGCAACCGAATTGTGGATTCGTGAGGATTTGGGATCTAATCCAGCCCTTCTCAGTAGAAACATGTACCACATCTTCTGAAAAAGTAATGGAATCATATCTGGCATAGGGCCCGAATTCTGAATTCGTGAGGGTTGATTCATGGTTTCCGCGGGAATGAAAACCTACGTCTGCCCAATCTTCTGAAAAAATAATGGAATCATATCGGGAAAAGGGCTCCAATTGTGAATTCGTGAGGGTTGAATTATAGCAAAGTTAAATTCATTTTAAGTGCAGAACTACCTGATAGGAGCATGTTATATGGTGATAACTAGCGACTATTAGCATAGGATTAGAGGAGTTTAGGTGCTTGTCGAGTGTTATTTCCGGAATCCGGTTGGAGTTGTTATTATGGATTTGCGGGAAGCTCGAAAGCGATTTTGGTGGTGGAGTTAGGAGATTCCGCTTGTATCCTTCATTGGTACTTGCGGGATGGAGCTTAGGAGGAGTACACACCACACTTGCACCAGAGGAGTGGTCGAGAGGCGAAGCCGAGCTGCCTCGAGACCAGAAGAAGACGGAGAGAAGAAGCTGCAGACAAGAAATCGCGGTCGAGATCCCAAAATCTCGGTCGAGATTTTGCCATTTTCCAGCATCGAGATTCTGTTGATTCCACGTCATTCCACGTCAGCATGTGCAAATCGCGGTCGAGATTTCCAACATCTCGGTCGAGATTTCTACCCGGAATCAGCATTGAAATTGATGGCATTGGATGCTAGACCTTCCTCTCTCCATTTTATTTGTAACTCCGAAATTAGTTATGTCTATCTTTAATTTGCTGCATTAAGACTTGGTTTTTATTTATTTTTCTTGGTTTTTCTAGGGAGAAATTATATAAACTCTTCTCCTTCTCCCTAGAGTTTTTGATCTTGGTTTTTAGTAAGAAAACTCCATTGTTGAGAGCTTCCATGACTATATAAGGCGATTGTACTCCAAACCTTGCTCGTCCCGAGATTTTCAACCGCGATTTTCAACATCTCGACCGAGATTTTCAGCATCTCCTCCAGAACGCAAATCGCGCCCGCGATTCTCAATTCTCGACCGCGATTTCTGTTCTGCGGCATTCCTGTCCAACTCAGCTTGGACTTCGGGACTCGCTCGGCCTTCCACCCTCTCCTCATCTTCCAAATTGCCCTCAAGAACCTTTCCACTACGCAAATGAATAGCACTTACATTCGCTCTTGGATTCACCACCGTTTGAGAAGGCAAGGATGACGAGATACGCTGTTCAAGCCTAGTTACCGATTCCGCCAATTGCCCGACTTGGTTCCTAAGATCCCTCATGCCGGACTCAGAGGTTTGGACATGAGTGGTGAAGTGTTGGGTCAAGGACTTCAGCATATCCTCGGTGGAAGGGCCTTGAGGCTTGGGTGCATAAGGAGCTCGGTTTTGATTGAAATTCTGAGCACCTGCCGGATCACTCCATCGGAAGCCCGGATGATCATTCCCTCGTTGATTATAGTTGGTGTTGTTCTGATCATAACGAGGTCTAGGAGGTCCGTAACCTCCCAAAGCATGAACTTCAGCAATAGCGGGGTCTTCTAGCTGGGGGCATTGGTCAGTATGATGCCCTTCTTGAGTACATATCCCACAAACGACCCCCGGCTTTTGATTGCCAAGAGTGAAACCTTTGATCATGCTCTTCAACTCAGCAATTTCCTCTTTCAGCTCGGTATTCTCGGAGCTCACTGCACTTACTCCTTTCTTTGTATAAGTTCGCCCGAAACTTCTTGTTCCCTCCGCAATCTCATGGATCCGGTTTCGGGCAGCAGTAGGAGTCAAATTCAAGACGCTTCCATTGCAAGCGGCGTCTATGAGCCTCCTCTCATGATCTAGTAACCCATTATAGAGGTGGGTCACCAAATCCTTCTCCTCAAACCCGTGGAACGGGCAGCTAGCACACAACCGGGCGAAACGCTCACAATAGTCATAGAGCGTTTCATCATCAGCCTGCTCAACATTAGCAATCGCTCTTTTCAAAGCAACCGCCTTCTTCGATGGGAAGTACTTCTCAAGAAAGGCCTTATGCAGCTTGGCCCAAGTGTCAATAGTCCCCACCGGAAGCAAATAGTACCACCTTCGAGCCCCATCTTTCAAAGTCAATCCGAAGGCTCTCATCTTCAATTGCTCCTCCGTGACATTACTCGGCTTGCTACAACTGCAAATGTCGTGGAACTCGCTCAAATGCATGATTGGGTCCTCACCACTCAAGCCATGGAACTTCGGGAGCAAATTGATGAATCCTGTTTTGAGCTCGAAGTGAACTCCTTCATTAAGGGCAGGATAAGTGATCCCAAGATGTTGGACATTCAAATCCGGATCGGTCAGCTGCCGCAAGGTTTGATTTTCAGCCATGTTTTCGATCACAATCTCGTGAATAGCTTCTCGGAGATTCCGCCGAAAAGTTCTCTCGATCTCTGGATCAAACGCAAATAAAACTTGATTAGTAGAACGGGTGTGGACCATACGAATGATCCACACCAAGGTTAGAAACAAAAATGAGACAAAAACTGTAAGTGTGGTGTGTACTCCTCCTAAGCTCCATCCCGCAAGTACCAATGAAGGATACAAGCGGAATCTCCTAACTCCACCACCAAAATCGCTTTCGAGCTTCCCGCAAATCCATAATAACAACTCCAACCGGATTCCGGAAATAACACTCGACAAGCACCTAAACTCCTCTAATCCTATGCTAATAGTCGCTAGTTATCACCATATAACATGCTCCTATCAAACTCCCCCATACTTAAACCTTGCTCGTCCCCGAGAAAGCAAAGTGATGCTAACTCCTCCAATGAGCACAAAGGTCACAAAAGCATGGGAAAGCTTGCTAGCGACTATACTCCAAACTCCGTGTGTAAGCAAGTAACTCTAATCCTAGCTCCTGGCTAGCTTCTTATCACTCCGAGGTGACCTACCCAATTCCCTCCTTATATCACCACTTCATATGACGCCACTCCAAAATAGTAACCAATATCGAACCAAGTGACGTGCAATAAGCACAAGTGGACTCCTAATATCCTCTAAGGCTAAGGGAACAAATAATGGGCAATAATAGAAAAATAAAACCGAGTCACCCACTCGCTTAACACACTTCTTATTCCTCCTCTTCTTTTGATGTCCTAAACCACTACATAATATCCAATCAACACATCAACCACCAATCCTAAAACAAGAAATCTGCATAGTACAACCCCAACAATATGCATCAAACTCCAAGAAAAGAACCTAACCCTAGAGCTATCACAACCGCCAAAGATGTACCAAAACAAATCTCAAATCAAAGAAAGAGATAGTAAAATGATCATGGGTATGCAATAAAGATCAATGAGAGAAAAAGAAGCAAGATATCTAACTCCTTATCCCTCCATGGTGAATCCTAAAACCCGAGACAATCCTTCTACTCCCTTCTTATGTCTCCAACGCCATAAAAGTGCAAATCATTCAACAATGAAGTCAAACAAATCACAACACATTAAGTTCGGCGCCCTTTCGGGTTTTCACCTCCCTTCTCAAGACATCAAATTTTTTTTTCATATTTTTTTTTTTTTATTGGGCGCCCCCCTTTTCAAGACAATCAATTTTTGCTCGCCCGGGTTTTTCTCTTTTTTTTTCTTTTTCTTTTTTTTTTTTTTACAATGAGATAAACAAACTAATCTATGAATTGAAAAACAAGATAGATAGTCTAAAGTCCCTTCCAAAAGAGAACAATCATGATAGAGGAAAGGAAGAAAAGACTCACAACCACTAGAAGAACCGACAACCTCCCCCATACTTGAACGAAACATTGTCCTCAATGTGTAGCGGAGGACCTCTAATGGTGGGGACGAACCGGGTCATCTCGTGATAGGTGGAATGGTAGTGAACCGGCAATGTGGTAGACCGGGAAAAGTAACCATGAAACGGAATGGTGAATCGAATGTGTGACACCCGGGATTGCAATGAGCAACGATCCGAGTGACATGGAGGTATAGGATGAGGTGACGTCGTCGGCGCTAGATCGATGTTACTCGGGGAGGCGACGACGTTTAGGTATGGATGAAAGAAGCGGAATGGTGGAGTGAAGGTGAAATGGAGGTGATAGAATATCAAAAGCACAATTTTTTTTTTTTTTTTTTTTTTTTTTTTTTTTTTTTTTTTTTTTAGGAAAACAAAAGACTAGAAAACTACCTCGGGTTGCCTCCCGGTCAGCGCCTTAGTTACCGTCGTGGCACGACGTCTATCATCTCACCCGTACTCTATAGGTCCCCTCGGAACCTCGGCCTTCATGATCTCATTCTTGAACCACTCATGGAAAGGTTTGAACCTTAGACCATTTGCCTTCGTCACTCTCTACACCTTCTTGCACGTCTTCTTCTTCTTTTTACCTCCCCCATACTTAGAGTCAGGTGGGGAGCGTTTGGGTTCTTTCGGTACAACCTGCACAAAAGAACTAGCAGGTATCTCGACCTGAGACGTAAGAAGAGTGGGGCGATTGCCCAAAACAGTAGTGGAGAGAGTGGTCGTGGAATCCGAGCACAAATCGGGAGGTTCAACCACCTTATCAACAACGTTGACATCAAGAGTCTCCTTCATAGGAGGTGAAGCAATATCAATCAAACAAACAGAAGGCAAGTGAAAAGAGTCGACGTCATGGATATTATGTTCTATTAGATCACCGTCAAACTCCATAGTTAATGTTCCACCAAAAACATCAATCTTAGTCCTAGAAGTTTTCATGAATGGCCTACCTAACATAATAGAGGCCGTAACATTATCACTTATATCCAAGACAAAGAAATCAGCGGGTTTTCTTACTCGTGCCACGACGGTAACTAAGGCGCTGACCGGGAGGCAACCCGAGGTAGTTTTCTAGTCTTTTGTTTTCCTAAAAAAAAAAAAAAAAAAAAAAAAAAAAAAAAAAAAAAATTGTGCTTTTGATATTCTATCACCTCCATTTCACCTTCACTCCACCATTCCGCTTCTTTCATCCATACCTAAACGTCGTCGCCTCCCCGAGTAACATCGATCTAGCGCCGACGACGTCACCTCATCCTATACCTCCATGTCACTCGGATCGTTGCTCATTGCAATCCCGGGTGTCACACATTCGATTCACCATTCCGTTTCATGGTTACTTTTCCCGGTCTACCACATTGCCGGTTCACTACCATTCCACCTATCACGAGATGACCCGGTTCGTCCCCACCATTAGAGGTCCTCCGCTACACATTGAGGACAATGTTTCGTTCAAGTATGGGGGAGGTTGTCGGTTCTTCTAGTGGTTGTGAGTCTTTTCTTCCTTTCCTCTATCATGATTGTTCTCTTTTGGAAGGGAGTTTAGACTATCTATCTTGTTTTTCAATTCATAGATTAGTTTGTTTATCTCATTGTAAAAAAAAAAAAAAAAAAAAAAAAAAAGAAAAAAAAAGAGAAAAACCCGGGCGAGCAAAAATTGATTGTCTTGAAAAGGGGGGCGCCCAATAAAAAAAAAAAAAAAATGAAAAAAAATTTGATGTCTTGAGAAGGGAGGTGAAAACCCGAAAGGGCGCCGAACTTAATGTGTTGTGATTTGTTTGACTTCATTGTTGAATGATTTGCACTTTTATGGCGTTGGAGACATAAGAAGGGAGTAGAAGGATTGTCTCGGGTTTTAGGATTCACCATGGAGGGATAAGGAGTTAGATATCTTGCTTCTTTTTCTCTCATTGATCTTTATTGCATACCCATGATCATTTTACTATCTCTTTCTTTGATTTGAGATTTGTTTTGGTACATCTTTGGCGGTTGTGATAGCTCTAGGGTTAGGTTCTTTTCTTGGAGTTTGATGCATATTGTTGGGGTTGTACTATGCAGATTTCTTGTTTTAGGATTGGTGGTTGATGTGTTGATTGGATATTATGTAGTGGTTTAGGACATCAAAAGAAGAGGAGGAATAAGAAGTGTGTTAAGCGAGTGGGTGACTCGGTTTTATTTTTCTATTATTGCCCATTATTTGTTCCCTTAGCCTTAGAGGAGATTAGGAGTCCACTTGTGCTTATTGCACGTCACTTGGTTCGATATTGGTTACTATTTTGGAGTGGCGTCATATGAAGTGGTGATATAAGGAGGGAATTGGGTAGGTCACCTCGGAGTGATAAGAAGCTAGCCAGGAGCTAGGATTAGAGTTACTTGCTTACACACGGAGTTTGGAGTATAGTCGCTAGCAAGCTTTCCCATGCTTTTGTGACCTTTGTGCTCATTGGAGGAGTTAGCATCACTTTGCTTTCTCGGGGACGAGCAAGGTTTAAGTATGGGGGAGTTTGATAGGAGCATGTTATATGGTGATAACTAGCGACTATTAGCATAGGATTAGAGGAGTTTAGGTGCTTGTCGAGTGTTATTTCCGGAATCCGGTTGGAGTTGTTATTATGGATTTGCGGGAAGCTCGAAAGCGATTTTGGTGGTGGAGTTAGGAGATTCCGCTTGTATCCTTCATTGGTACTTGCGGGATGGAGCTTAGGAGGAGTACACACCACACTTGCACCAGAGGAGTGGTCGAGAGGCGAAGCCGAGCTGCCTCGAGACCAGAAGAAGACGGAGAGAAGAAGCTGCAGACAAGAAATCGCGGTCGAGATCCCAAAATCTCGGTCGAGATTTTGCCATTTTCCAGCATCGAGATTCTGTTGATTCCACGTTATTCCACGTCAGCATGTGCAAATCGCGGTCGAGATTTCCAACATCTCGGTCGAGATTTCTACCCGGAATCAGCATTGAAATTGATGGCATTGGATGCTAGACCTTCCTCTCTCCATTTGATTTGTAACTCCGAAATTAGTTATGTCTATCTTTAATTTGCTGCATTAAGACTTGGTTTTTATTTATTTTTCTTGGTTTTTCTAGGGAGAAATTATATAAACTCTTCTCCTTCTCCCTAGAGTTTTTGATCTTGGTTTTTAGTAAGAAAACTCCATTGTTGAGAGCTTCCATGACTATGTGTAACTAAATCTCTATTGTTCACTTTGAGGTTTGAAGCCTTCTTTCATTGGAGGATTGTGAGTTTCCTACATCTTATATTCTATTTCAATTGTGGTTTTATTTTATAATCTCTTGTGCCTCAATTTGCTATTGAGAGATATTGATTTTATCTAGGTGCGCAACTAGGTTTGATTTCTATCTTTCATATTGCTAGACTTGATAATTCTTGTTGAAGAGTCTTGTCTTTTGGTAGCAATCCTTATTTACATGAACTTGTTGTGAGTGTTTATAGGGTAGAGATTATAAACTTGTGTCAAGTATCGGCTTGTCGCCAATGGTATTGCACAAGCCTACATATCTTTGCGCTCAATGCTATTTGGTTATTGAATTTTAGTTGTTCTAGGGTTATAATCAAATAAGGGTTTCTAGGACTTGTTGGACTAGTTACTTTATATGAAAAAAGAGTAGGATAAACCAATTGAATGTGTATGAATATATGGTGTTAGGTTTCCATGATCAATTCTCCTTGCATGATTGATGTGCTAATAACCGAGAAGTGAACTTCTTTCCATCAAACTACTTAATCTCAACAATTGCGTGTTTGTTTACTTCCTTGATCTCAATTACTACAAACCCCCCCCCAATTTGGTTACTTGTTAGGAACAAAATTGTGATTTAAACTGTATTTCGACTCTCTTGGGATTCGACCCTTGCTTCCCACTATACTAGTGGATTTGAGTTAGGTATTCTTTGATAGGCATCACGACAATCGCCTCATCACTACCTCCAGATATGCGTCGTTCATTTCTACGAAAGAACTTACGTACGGCTTACGATGAATTCATGCGTTTCAACGTGATAACCGTGTCTTATGACTCATTCCGCATCAAATACATGGAGATGGAGTGTGACTTTGAGATATGGAAGAATTTGAAGGACTCAGATCCGTACGTCCAAATCGACATTCGCATTTTGCAAGTTGGATTTCAGACGTACGTTACAACATTAATACAACTCAAACATTACATCATTGGTGAAACTACAATATAACAACATTCGCGCAATTAAAACATTACAACCATGGTAAATCTGAAAACATTGGAAAACGAAGGGGTACGTAGTTCTGAGACGAACACAGAAGTTCACACTTACAGTTTCAAATAGTAAAGCCTAGTCGGCGCGGTCGTTAGGAGCCATGGTCTCCCTTAGAGTAGAGACTTCATGTTCCAACGAAGAAATACGCTGCAGTAGTTTTCTTATGGCGTTTTGCGAGTACTCGGGATGAGGAGGATCGATCCACTGAGTGAAGTAGCACATGGTATAACCGGTGCCAGGGCACGACCAGAACTTCCTGCCTAAGTTTCTCCTCGATTCCGACTCCGCCATTACGGCTGCCTTATTGCATTGGCACATTTTAACTTTGCTGCTTCCAGATGAGCTGAGTTCGGACATGATTTCAATAGCTTACAGTTAGACAGAGTCAAAACTATCTGTTGTCCCACCTTGATTTGGAGTCGTCCATTTATAGACGTCGTGCAACCTTGTAGTCCTCCCCAAATTACGAAAATGCTTTCCAAAAGGTCCTGAATTGTGAATTCGTAAGCTATCAAAATGACCTCAGTAAACTCTTCCCGAATTGTGCATTCGTGATATGTATTGGCGGTTTTGCATAATATTTGTAAATAAGAAACATCATGAAACCTTATAAATAGACGGGAATATTAGAAGACAATGGAATGTATACCAATGGATATAACAATGGATATGTTAGTATACCTCTTGGTCGTATATTTTACTTCCCTTCAAATCCGAACCGTATGAATCGTATCAAAGAGGTTTTAGAGGAAAAAGATGTACTAACGATTTCGAACCGCTGGTTGGAATTCCAATATCCTATCACAATTTACATGATGTAAAATGATAAATTCCCCGACAACGGAGGAACATGTGATGGTGATGAAGAAACAAACGATTATGTTGAGAATATTTATTCAGATGACCGACCACCCGAATGCAGAACTCGTCCGTTTTAGCATATACTATTTCCCGGAAATGCAAACACATAATCATTATGTTCTGAAAAGTTCGGCAATGTTATGTTATCTTAAAGTTCCCGAATTGTGAAATCGCGGGGTTTTGGAATCTACTTTTTCCAGAAATACAGACTACTCTGCGCTAGATTCTGAAAAGTTGTCAAGTCTTTTCTTACAGTTCCCGAATTGTGAATTCGCGAGGTGTGGAATCTACTTTTTACAAAAATCCAGACTACTCTGCCCTAGATTCTGAAAAGTTATCAACTCTTTTCTAGAATAGGGCCCGAATCGTGAATTCGCGAGGTGTGGAATACACATTTCCCTTCTCAGTACAAACCTCTGCCATATCTTCGGAAAAATTAATGGAATCATATCAGGAATAGGGCCCGAATTCTGAATTCGTGAGGGTGGAATTTACAATTTCCCAAAATCGTAGATTCCTGACATATTGCTCTATCCTCAAAACACCCTAAACCTCACGAATCATGGATTCGTGAGGTTTTGTTTCCCTATATATATGTCCATGTGCAAAGAATAAATTTTCATCTAAACCAAACACCAAAAGAAATATGGTCAGTCAAGGTTCTAGCAACTCCTCTCGCTCGGTTCCCGAAGTTGACAGATTTTACGATTATTTAGGGGTATACTGCTTCCAACTTTTATTTCTTACGTATATGTGGTCGAAAATTTGAATGTGCATAACTGATTGTGTTTGTAAATACAGGATTGCGACTACTCGGACCAAGTAAACATATTGAAGAAGCGTTTAGATGCGGGTAACGAAAAAAATAGTCATCTTCTAATGACAATCGATGATTTGGAATTCGAATTGTCTTGGTATAAGGAGAAGTACGAGGACCATAAGAAAATGTTGAGTTCGGGGGAGGTATACCCGACAGAGGTTCTTCAAGCTCCTGCCATGCCATACGCAAATTCAGTTCAAAGCAATAGATATGCTAAAACTCTTATGGTTATCCTTCTTGTTGTAATGATGATTTTGATGTCCCGTGAGTTTTCTAGGCCGACCGAGCGAACCGGGCGCTGCAGCTATGGCTTTTTGAGGCATTAGAGGGGGGCGGGTCGTACTTTGTTTGTTTATGCAAGGCAGTTGTTATTTTCAGTAAGAAGTTATGATGAATCTCTTTAACGAAATATGTCTTATTTTACGAAATTATATTGGTTGGTAGCGTTTCAAAAATTCTTACCATATTCACTACAACAGTCAAAATAAATACTACATAAACATACCAACAAACGGATTGAATAATGAAGATACGCATCGACTACGCTAAAGGTCTGCTGTGTAGCTGTCGTAAATATTGGAAATGGTTTATACGATCCTGAAATTGATGTTCCCAACCGCTTACGCTCGAATGAGGGTGGTGGGTCCAATTATAAGCAACCGGAGGAATAGGAGCGTTATCTGATAACTTGACCTGCATAAAACATAAATATAATGTCAAAAATATTCCAAGTCATACGATTTCGAAAAATAATTAAAGTACATCACATTTTACTAACCGGTATGTAATGATCTTGATTTCCCACCAAAGCAATGACAATTACGTCTTTCGGCTCTACGGGGCTACCCTTGGAGTAGAATGGGAGCGTAGTATGTGAACCGCCCCATGATAACAACACAATAACTTTCTGGAATGTTGTAGCAGCTATAAATCCACAAGCAGGCATCTCCATCCAAAACTCTCGGTTTGTACATTGCCCTAACCAACCTATACGCTGAACCAATACATGTAATCTTGTTAATGTGTAACCAATGTTGTTGTAAAAGTTGTAGTTCTCTTGAACCTCGTTCACCATTGTTGTGCGCACATGTTTCCATGAATCCTCATCTTCTAAACCAAGAAGCCATGCAAGAGATCGGTACCCACAATGACCATCTCCCCTTACGGTTTTGTAGTTCGTAATGTAACCAAACATGAAATGATCTATCTGGTTTTGGCCAAACACTTTCTTATAATCAATACCCTGACTTACACCTGACCGCTCATCATCAGCATCGTCTTCCAAGTCGTCCTCGTCCTCAAATTCTTCGTCGGATTCCACAAATATCTCCCCTTTTGGCCTTCTGTACCTCCTCCGACCTATATTATCATTGCCTGATACATGCTCATACCAAGTCTGCTCCCTCTTCTCAGGTTGAGTCATACGTGGCCTGCCTTTTTTTTTATTATATCCCGGTGGCGGCTCTTGCAAAGGACGTCTGCAACCATTGTTCACCTCATTTTCCTCATCTAGGGGGACTGTATATCCTTCTGGTGGTTTATGCCAAACAATTTGTTTCCAGAAGTCATGAATTTCCCCTAAAGGAATTGGCACACCCATACTCATGTAGCTGTACAAATCATGTGCACAAGGAAGGCCTCTTACATTTCTCCACCATCTATCGCTGCACGCATGAGGGTGGAAACCCTTGGAAGGATTCTCGATCCTATCCATGGTCTCCATAAGTATATTCATACAGTCAGTTGAAACCTTATTTACGAGCTCCACATAATATGTATACCGCCCAGTTCCTTCCATGCGAATAACTTTGGAGAGTCTGGTATTGACATCCATTTCCATTTTCCGCTGAATACCCAGAATCTGAATTAAGATAGTTGAGTGGATCTCTTGTGCTATGGTGTTAAACGAACCAACACTGTTGTCTATGAAATTTTTCAACCTCGAGTGAGCACCTTCAACTCTACAATACAGATTAATAATTAATATCAATGATTGTAAGACATGATTATATATACAAATTCAACACATACATAAATAACAACAGTAATACCTATTCGTTGTCCTCGTAAGCAAATGGAATATATTGTTCGTCCATGCCCGTACAATGCGCTCTTTGTAAGGAGACAACCACGTCTCGTTTAAATAAGGATAAAAGCCTGGATACTTCTTCCTTATCTCAGCGACACGGCTATTATATGTCTCTACTGATTTAGAGTTGAATACACCTCTACAACTATTCCCAAACGCTTCAGCAAAATTATGGTTTCCCGTTGCTGTTTTTACTTGTGCCTTGCAGTTACACAGTATATGAAACCAACACAATAGGTGTTTTGCATTAGGAAATACCTCAGCAATTGCCTTAATCTCCGCCAGATCATGATCCGTCACAATCGCTCCAGGACTTTGTCCAATGTGATCGTACATTTCCTTCACCTTCAAGAGAGTCCACCTGTAGTGGTTAAAGTTCTCTCGTGCCATGAACGAGTACGCAACGTTGAACGTCTGCCCGGTGCAAGTAAACCCTACAATCTCCAAGAACGCCATATTGTACCTGCATTTTCACATAATATTTATTACTACACACTTTCTAACAAATTATTCAAATTAAACAAAAACATATACACTTATCATACTTGTTCGTCTTGTACTTAGCGTCCATGATGATGACATATGGGAATAACCGCAACAAAAACAACGACTTCGGGTTTGCCCAAAAAAAATCTTGAATTATGTCGTTGTCGTGTGACATAGCACGGGATCGTACCATATAACCCCTCTCCAACAACTAACTTCGTGTAAACTCTGTTACATCTTTTCCATCCATCTCCTTAAGACGTAGAGTGTAACACATATTTTTAATTTGAGTCTTCGACGTAATCATCCATCCACCATGCTTCGCTGCCAAAAATAAAAAAATCTTCGCCGGCTTCACATGCACTTTTATCAGAGAAATTATATCCCTTTTCTGTTCCTCGTTCATTCTTCCGGCATATGCATGACCCACCAGTCTTTCTGGGAGGGGGTTATTGTGACACCCGCACACCACTCTCAATGTCCATTCGTTATCCTCACAGTGACAATCGAGGCGAAACAGACACATACTTTTTTTGGACCTCGGGTTGCGAATCAAAAATTTTTTTACCCCACGATAAGCCCCATATTTCTCACATGTAAGCTTTACATATTTCTCTTCTGAACGGTCAATTATTAAGACCATGTTGTTCTCTGAACCGATTCCACGTGCCCAACATAACACATCTTCTTTGTTATTCCACACATAATCGTTTTCAAATAACGATGTGTAGTCTTCCTACAAATAACGATGTGCAATATAACTCATGAACTATGTAATCCGCTTTATTAAATAATTCAGTTAAAATAACATAAATAATGCTAAAACAGAACAATGTGTATTCTTAACTACCTCGCGAATCCTAAATTCGCACGGCATAATTCATACTCCCGAATCCTCAATTCGGGATGCATATTTTACTTCAAATTCATCTACAACAGTTTACTTTCTAACTCCATTTCTAAAAATACAGTACACAAATATTAGCTTCACCACCTCAAAATTACAGTACAATATGTACGTACACATCATGACGTTTTACACTCTTAAAAAATTGTAATCTTGGATACGTATTCTAACATACAATGTATTTATATATATATATACACATTCACAAAACTACAATATTGACTGAAACAATTAAATTACAAGTACATTATGTAACTTACCATAATTGTCTTCTTTTCTTTTTTCGAATCTCTTATTTGAAATAATGTCGATTTTCCTTCCTCTTCTTCTCCTACTCTCTTCCTTCCTCTTCTCCCAACCTTACCATCACGTACACTATATATATACCCGACTAAATCAATTAGGGCATGCAAAGTAGCCGAATTCTAAATTCGCGAGGTCTTCGAGCCTTTTTCTCGGGAAACCGAAAAATGAAATTGGTCATTCAACCCGTCCATCAGTCCATTACAGTGCAATTAGAATCTCCCTTTGTTTAAGAGACTCATTTGTTGTCTGAATTATGGTACTTATAAATCTAAAGTAAAAGTACATTGGATTAAAAAAGTCTTAAATTATGGTTGTTGAGCTGATTGTGTCTAAGATCTAACCTGCAGGCTGTAGCAGGATTCATGTCTCAAGTGATGGGAAAGACTGCTTCCTTTAAGCCATCACAGATAGTGTTAACAGCTGGTGCAACTCCTGCCATTGAAATACTCAGCTTTTGTTTGGCAGATCCGGGGACTGCATTTCTCATCCCTTCACCATATTACCCTGGGTAATTCTACTGATCTCCCCACTTCTAGTTTATTAGAATAATCACCAAAAAGTACCCATTCAGGATAATACTGACCGCCAACAACACTTCAGTTTTGACAGGGATGTGAAATGGCGAACAGGCGTTGAGATCATACCCGTCCCTTGCAGAAGTGCAGATAACTTCAGTTTAAGCACTAACGCTCTTGATCGAGCCTTCAATCAGGCTAAGAAGCGTGGGCTCAAGGTCCGCGGGATCATTATCTCAAACCCCGTAATATGCTCACGAAGAACGCTTTATATAGCCTCTTAGACTTTGCAAGATAGAAGAACATCCATATCATCTCAGATGAGATATTTGCTGGATCTGCATATGGCACTGAATCCTCTGATGAGTTTGTAAGTATGGCTGAGATTATTGGATCTGATCTGGTAAAGAAGAGGTCCATTGGTCTGACCAAATCTTCCACTCAGCTCATCCCAGAGATGCTTTGCCGATTCAACATACATGAATGTGTTGGAAATACTCTTTTCCATAGAGTTTATCAACCAACAGCGCACCATGTAATCTGTGCGAATCCATCGTTCACACTCCTGGGATCCAATTGCTGGCTTCTTGCAACTCCCATCTATAAAACCTAATTTGAATTTCGCACCAAGAGCTAACCTGACACCTTGGTTCCAGGTGAAGAAATTGAGTCCATCAAGGCGGAATTGAGTCAGTTGCGCCCCTGGATGATCCGAATTGGACAACGCTAATGGATCACATCCTGTAAGATTCTCCGATCTTGCACCAGTCATTCCATCTCGCTCAAATCCAGCCTCCATCGCGGCAAATCAACGCGGAAGAACTAATCGAACGTCGTGCGCTCTGATACCATATAAAGATGATCGATCTAACACAATCAGATCATCAAACTATACCACAGAATCACTCAAGAACACAAACAGAAAGAGAGAGAGCAAGAGTGTTTGTGATATTAACAGAATTAGTTTGTTACAGAGGGAGAAGCGTAAATATATATACATGAGGGAACCCGGTTTACTACAGAACCGGTTCAATATAAAACTTATATTTACAACATTCTCTATATATGACGTGAAACATTAGGGCTACAAATGTATACAATATGCATTTCAAGGCTAGCTAATTAGTTAAAATGCACAATTAGGTATCCATCCCTCGTCTTTTATCAGTAATTTGAGCTAGTTAGTAAAGCAGTCACAAATATTTTAACTACTATCAGTTTTGTCTGGTATCTTCCATTACTATATGCATCTTAGTCAAAATTTTCTCCTTCACGAGTTAAAGAACCATTACAATTGAAACATACTTCGACTAACAAACAGATATTTTATTAGTTAATGAAAGCAAGGCCGGAAATCAGAGGCTATGGTATACTTAAGAAAGGCTGCTGCATATACTCCCGGGTTTAAGAAAGGCTGTTGTTTCGTTTGTTACATCATATTCTTTCTTCTTCCATGATCACCACTCAAAGAAGAAACAGATATAATATTATTGAATGGATTACTCATCAGGAGCGTTGCATTTAGGAAGAGTTGTTTACAACATATAGTTCTTGCATCATGTTTTAGGACTAGTATTACACAAGTAAATTAAACAGGCAATCCATAGTGTAACCTGCATCTGATAATTTCAAATTCAAAGCACAAGCATTCGTTAATTACTTAAAATAATAATCATGTAGTAATACGTTGCTACTATCGTTTTACTGTAATATAAAAAGATTATACCGTGACAGGCTCATCAATGCAAAGTGGAGTGTCATCTCTAGCAGGAAGTGGAATTGACATGAAACCCTCTTCACTTATCTGAGACATCACATCCTCTCCATATTCATCTATGTACCCAAGTTCAGTGAAGTTTGACACTAAAGAAGGAGATTTGGTCACCATGTCTAGCTTCATTGCAACTTCTTTCATGGCCGGCCTTCTTCCACTTCTCATTCTTACACAGCGTTTTGCCAGTTCAACAACAGCTCTCAACTGCTCTTCACTGGCCTGTTCCACAACTCTCTGATCCAGCATATCCAAAGACTCTGAGTTTTCAAATTGTAGCACCAAGCTCTTGACGTCGCCTGTTTCGTCATTGTACACCGCTTTCTTGCTTGTCAAAAGCTCTAACAGTACAACACCAAAGCTATAAACGTCACTCTTTTCCGTAAACCGTCTTGTTTGGTAATATTCTGGGTCAAGATACCCCCATGTACCCTGAACAAGAGTGGTCAAGTGGGTCTGGTCAATCTCAATGTTTCTTGAACACCCAAAATCAGCAACTTTTGCTCGGTGTCGCTCGTCTAGCAATATGTTAGATGACTTAATATCTCTGTGATAGATGGGAGTGGATGATAATGAATGCAGATATGCAACAGCCGAGGCTGAATCTACAGCGATTTTCAGACGCATCTCCCAACTCATGAAAGAGCATTCTTCATCTGATTGATGAATTTTCTCAGAAAGTGTGCCGTTTGAAACATACTCGTATATAAGAAGAGGTACTTTGGTTTCCAGACAGCATCCCAGTAGCTTGACAACATTTCTATGGTTGGTCTGAGACAATATAACCACCTCATTTATGAACTGGTTCAAGAGACTGGTATCCAACTGTTTCGACTTCTTGATTGCAACAATATCTCCATCAACTAGCGTACCTTTGTACACAGTCCCAAAGCCTCCTTTGCCAAGTATTTGAGTTTCGTCAAAGTGATTTGTGGCTCTGTTCAATTCTTCCATGGTGAATATCTTGGTCCTCCCAACTACACCTTCTCCAGATGGCAGCTGTTGTTTTAACAGTAAACCACCATTATGCTCAAAGTATGTACATCTTCTCTTCATCTCCATTTTCTTTGTGATATAACGGTAAAGGTAATAGAGGATGATACACCCCAATCCTATGCCAAAACGTATTTCTGCCATAAACAAGGAAGATTTATACAGTATCTAGATATCTGAAACATGTAACATAGATAAGGATTAAGCAGAGGTCCTTACCATAAGCCTTGGCGACTATCTTTAGGTTATACCAAAACCTGTGTGGGTGATCATCATAGCACAATGTATCATCTAATTTAAAACAGAGAATAGACTTGTCAAAATAAGCTCGACAAAAGAAAAACCATAGAAAAAGGGTGAGAGTGTTTCATACAGGGTTCCAATGATAATTCCCATGATAATTCGACTGGTGCTGCATAGATCGGTTGTGGATTAGTTAAGAGGGTGGTTTTGACATATTCGTCAGCATAGTCAGAGCTGACAAGAGTCGCGAAAAGACAAGTTCCTGATGGGCTAAAAAAATTGATGTGATAATACAGAAAGTCATCCACCAAATGTGCTGTGCAACAATTAGCTTCAAAGCAAGAGGCAGTAGAGGGAGCGTAGATTGCAGTCTTGTTGCCTGGACAAATAGTGTCACAGCTAATTCCTTCCAAGTCGCATTGGCTATACAAAGCCGCGCTGCCTGGACAACCTTCCATCAGGAGTAAGTTGTTCATTGTGAACTGATACGGGCTTCCTTCCAAGTTAATGCTGTTGTGTTGTAAAGCAGCAGCAGCAGTACAAGAATTGAAAGGAGGTATCCCAACTGTAAGAACGCGGTTATAAACATCGTAGTCGAAAGAACTAGACTCAATGACTTCAAGATTGAATTTGGATAAGAAGGGTTTATGAGAAGAATTGTGTTTAGGATGAGGCTTGCATTCAATCTCAAACCAAGTGTCATAGGAGCAGTTGGCGCCTATTCCAAACGGGTAAAAAATACTCACATTTCCACACCTTTCCTGACACTCAGGCTTTACTACACATGCCTCTCCAGTCTCCACTTTCACAATCAACATTACTAGTAGTAGTAACCATTTTGAGATTTGCATAAGAAATGGTGGTTTCATATTCCCTCCTCGGATACAAAGCCTCACTGTCATAATTCATTTCTCTGTTTATATAGAATAGAATGAACCAAGTTATGTATCAGATTGACTCATTCCCCCAGTGTTATTATTATTACAGTATGTGTTTTCTAGGAACCTACCTTAGCTTGTCTTGTATTCTTGTTGACTTAGATTTTTCTTTCATGGTGATTAAGCGAAGCAAGTCAAACAACTAGACAAAAAGATCATTAAATTTCTTATAAAAAACAGTCTTTCTATTCTACTATTCAAGGACTCGGATCAGGTGTGAATGACTTAACGTACTAATGTACGAATATAGTCATTCGCATGCACATTTCTCAGTAATCACATACACACACAGGTGTGTATGTATTTTTCACATATTATCAATGACATGCACAATCTGTCAAATGTGCATGTCAATTTTTTCATTCGCACGTTAATAATGCATTCGCACATGAATCTTGTCCTTCATATATATGTATAATAATATTTTCATACTTACATTTAAGTAGTTCAAAATTTACTCAAGATTAAATAGTTTTTTCTTCTATTAGTAAGATCACACGCTTAACCAATTTTTGGTTGATTTAGTGGTTTGACATATGTAATACATGTCAATGTCATTCAAGTAAACTATATTATCCCCTTAAAAAGGTAAACTATATTATTTTCTTTGAATGCATAAACTTTTACCTTTACGGGTTATTTACCGAAAACCACTCATATGATACGCTACTTTGCGATTAACCACCCCTATGTTGCGATATTACCGGAAACCACCCATATGATACCCTCCGTCACTCGACAACCACCCTTCCCCAAATCCGTTAAAATTTTCAGTTAACGCGTTTCACGCGCTATTAAAATATTATTTAATTTTTTTTATTTTCTTTTTTCTTCATTTATCTTCTTTTACCTTCATTTTTTCATTTACCTTCATCTTCATCTTCTCGAGCCCTATTTCTTCATCTTCATTCCCGATCAATTTGGAGCCCTATTTCTTCTCTTTTCTTACGATTGACGCGAGCAAGTAAATCGATTGAAGATTGTAGACATTGCGAAGCCAAATCGGTAAGTTACACATACTCTTGCATTCCGATTGACTGCGAAGCCCTAATCTCCTTTTTTTTTGATTTCTGGGCTAGGTTTGATAATGTCAAACTCGAGCTCTTCATCAATTAATTCCCAACAACGATTCTGCAAGTGTGGTTATCCAGCATCTGAAGCAACTTCAAAAACTGAATTCAATTTCATGAGAAGATTTTGGGGCTGTCGTTTTTATGGTTCAGAGACAAAGAATTGCAATTTCTTTATGTGGAAGGATGAGGAATATAGTGGAAGAGCCACTTATGTGATTAACAAATTATTGAAAGAGAAGAAGAAAATGGAGGCCGAGATTATGAAGCTTCAAGATGCAGTTAGAGAATATCAGATTGATAATGATGAAGCACCAAAAGTAGCAGTGGCTATGAACCCTAGAAAAATCAGTTGTAGTGATGTAGTAGTTGTACTTGTCTTCCTCATATTCTTCATGTTTGCAAATGTTTTAGTATTGAAATGGTCAATGTAATGTGCTGTTTTATGATATTTGAATGGAATGCAATTTTATGAGAAGACAGTGCATTGACATCAGGAAACTAACATTGACATCAGGAAACTAACATTGACATTAGGAAATAAAACACAAATTCAACAAAAACAGAAATGAGACACCAGGAAATGAGACATGAGACACCAGGAAATGAGACATGAGACACCAGGAAATGAGACATGAGACACCAGGAAATGAGACACACCAGTTCAAACAAAATAGACAGTTAATTGAGCTTTGAAGATGATGACTTCGTAGGTGGGTTTTCCAACTATCTCCTCCATTTGAAAGAGGCAAACATCTTCTATTTCTATGTCATTGTCTTGGACAAAGTCTCTCCATCCTTTGCCAAACTTGAATTTGTTCCCACTGAATTTGAGTACTACTTTCCAAGTTGTTTCACCAATGAAAAGTGTAATCTCTTCATCTATGAAAGGCCTCAAATTGTTGTTTGCATACTCGAAAGGAATAAGCTGTTAATAAAAAAAATTATGTATATTAGTCATTAGAATAACATGCCCAAAACACAAGAATAAAACATTACTTACCATTCTGCAATCTTTTTGAACAAATGATGCTTTCATTTTCACATAAAAGCTTAATTTGGTTTTGTGAGGGTAGTTTTCAGCTTTCTCCAAGGGTGTTTCCTGGTTCCATTCCTCACACTCCTCGCATTTGCAGTGGTTGATGTCTTCACTGTCCGAGATGTCTGTTAGATCAATGACATGATTTGCCATGGAAGAAATGCAAGGAAATGAAGAAATGCAAGGAAAGGAAGCTCGGTTGTGATGACAAATGTGCTGAGAAATAGAGCTATTTATGCTTCAAATGTGCAGGGTTTAGGTGAAGAATTGATGACATGGGGTAGGTAACAATTGACCAAAATTAAATGTGGTCATGGTCAATGGTAAAACACTGCAGTAATGAGGCTGAAAAACCGTGCAATTTGTGCATCAATGACAGTCTTCACTGTGCAAAAACCTGTGACCAACCTGTGACCAAACCTGTTACCAAACCAGTGACCAAACCAGGGCAAAAAACAGTGCAAACCCTTTTCAAAATAAAACCATAGATTACCAACTAAAACAGTGCAAAAACCACTTGCAACATCTGTTTAACACAGTAACATTCAACAAACATTGAAACTGATCCAAACAGTACAAACATAAATAGCAGACTACTTCTTTGTCTTCTTCCTTGGTGAACGCCTAGGAACCTCCTTCACCAGTTTTGTCTTGGAAGCAGGAATCTTCATCCTAGGTGACTTAAAAGGTTTTGGATTGGATTGACTACACACACCTTGACTCATGCTTATGCCATGACTAGCACTTGGATTTCCTTGATGGCTGAAGTTGCTACCATGACTTGCACTTGGAGCTTCACCATGACTTGCACTTGGAGCTTCACCATGACTTGCACTTGGAGCTTCACCTTGACTTGGTACAATTTGTCCACCATGACTTCCACAATCTCCATCACTTGCAGTTCCTTGTTGGTTCCCCCCAGGTGTACTTCCAGGATTTCCTTGTTGGTTTTGTGGCACCTAAAATATAACATTTTCATAATCAATACAAATACAAATGAATTAGCATAATCAATAAAAAATTACAATGAATTTACATTCTTTGTGTACTTCCTCCTCTTTTGAGATCCAATAGGTACTGTTTTAGTACTAAATTCTACTCCCTTAAGGCACAGGATTTAAGGGAAATGGGAAGAGATGAAGATGCTGCAGCTGTGAGTCAGAAATGCAGCAGTCACACTCAGTTGGGATTTAAGCTGATAATTAAATATATTAAAATAATCAGAGTTAACATAACACAATCTCACTAAACTCATATTAACCAATAGGAGATCATTATTCAACATACACGGATTGAGCTTTTTCACTGTTTAAACAACATATCGGTGTTTATATAAACACACAGACAGAACAATATGTTCTTAACACATGAAGAAAAAACAGAGGAAATAAAGAGAGCTAAACAGAGGAAATAAATTCTGCATCATTGCCTGTTGTGAATGGCTTCAGCATTTAATGGAGAAGATGCTCAACCTCTAGAAGATGGAGAGAACCAAGATGCTGACGAGGGTCTTAATGAGGCAACTTGGGACACATGGGAGCGTGCTCTTCTTTTTGATCTGAACCATGCACCAGCTAATGAAGAGGAGCATGAACAATTTGAAGCAGAGCATCAACACCAGGTTCCTCACCAACCAGAAGCAGAGCATCAGACAAGGGAAACTGGACATCATCAACCAACACAAACGAGGCTCAGCAGTGAACAAAAGGTGCAGGTCATACACTTTCTTCTCAACAGAAGAATAGAGGGACATCTTCCAAAAGGTGCAATCTCTGCAGCTGCAAACAAGTTCAATGTGTCAAGATTCACCATAGGCAGAATATGGAAAGTAGATGAACAACAACTAAGTTCATTCCAAAATGTCAATGTGAGCACAAAGTATCACAACTGTGGTAGAAAGAGAATTCAAGTTGCGCCAGAATCAATCACATCAATAGGCATGGGGTACAGATCATGTATAAGAGATTTAGCAACCCAACTCAATATATCCAAAACCACATTTCACAGAATGGTCAAAAGAGGAGTACTGAAGCCACATACAAATCCACTTCACCCTGGATTGAAAGAGGAACACAAGATATCAAGATTGGATTGGTGTTTAAAGCTACTGCAAGGGGACAAGGACTGAGAAAGAGTATTATCCTATGTTTGACTTTGTTCATTTGGATGAAAAATGGTTCTTCCTAACCAAGAAGTCACAAAAAGTCTATCTAGAACACAATGAAAGGGGAAAATATAGAGCAGCTAGCTCAAGCAAGTTCATACCCAAGGTCATGTTCATAGCAGTGGTTGCTAGACCTAGATTTAATTCAGAGGGACAGTGTACTTTTGATGGAAAGATAGGGATTTTTCCTTTCACATATCAAGAACCAACAAAGGGGAAGTAAAAAAACAGAGGCAAGGGAACAATCATCACCAAGCTAGTTGAATCAGTCAACAAACAAGTGACAAGGGACATGCTTATAAATCAGATTATTCCAGCTATCAAAGCAAAGTGGCCAAAAGATGGGACAAGCAGAATAATATTCATTCAACAAGACAATGCAAAGCCTCACATTACACAAGAAGATGCAGAGTGGCAACAGGTTCCAACAAGATGGGTTTACTTTCATATTAATAGGACAACCACCAAACAATCCAGATTTAAATATATTAGATCTAGGATTCTTTAGAAGCATCCAGTCACTTATGCATAAGAAAATGCATAAAGATGTTGATCATATGCTAAAAGTTGTGAATGAAGCTTTTTATGAGCTAGACCCCAAAACTCTAGCTAGTGTTTGGATGACATTACAATATGTGATGAATGAAATTCTTAAAGGCAGAGGAAGAAATGATTATGACATGCCACATCATAACAAGAAGAGATTAACAGCTCAGGGGAATCTACCAAGAGAAGTAAAAGCACCAATGTGGGTTGTCATGGAGGCATGGGACATTGTTCATAATCCTCCACAAGTATCACATTCACAACAAGGGACTCAGGCAACAAATGCAGATGAAGAACCAACTCAAGGGACTCAGGCAACAAATGCAGATGAAGACAGTCAAGATGCAATCATTTGAAGACAGTCAATGGGACATTATATGAAATGTATTCATATAATGTGTCCTTGACTGTATTAGCAACTATTGTAATCAAGCATGTAAAGGACAAGTTTTTGTGCAGTTGGGACATTTTGTGGAGCTTTAATGTAAAGGTCGAAGGTATTTTGAAAAAAAATTCATCTCAGGTGTCCCATAACCATCATAGACACAATTCAATCTCCAAATACCTTACCATACTTGGCCTCATTCATTCACACCTATCATTGGTTTCCTAGAGCATGCTAAGGCAAAGCTTAACATACAAAGGCATGCCAGAGTGATAGTTGTGACTGGTTTCCTAGAGTATGGTAAAGCAATGAGAATCCACAAGAATTGCATCTCAGTATTAAAGAACTCATCATTGATAAAAACAAAAATCATCTCAGGTGTCCCTATAGCCATCATAGACACAATTCAATCTCCAAATACTTACCACACATGGCCTCATTCAATCGCATCTGTCACTGGTTTCCTAGAGCATGCTAAGGCAAAGCTTAGCATACAATGACATGCCAGAGTGATAGATATTACTGGTTTCCTATAGTATGGTAAAGAATTTGAGAATTTCACAAAGAATTGCATCTCAGTTTATAAGAACTCATCATTGATAAAAAAAAAAAAAAAAAAAACAGAGGGACCTCAGCATTGGGACAGAAATGCAACAACAACATTAATCACACAATGGGACAGAATTGCAACCACAACAATAATCACACAATGGGACAAAATTGCTAATAGAAATTCAATCACACAGAATTGCAACCACAACAGTAGTCACAGTTCATCCTCAACAGAATTGCAACCACAACAATAGTCACAGTTCATCCTCAACAGATTAACAGAATCACAGTAGTCCTCAACTCAGCCAACAGAGCCACAATTGCTAATAGAAATCATACTAATATTACATAAATCCACCAAAATATTAACATAGTCCAGGAATCCAAAAAAAATTACTACATTACATAATCCATCAACATAAAACAGAGTCCATAAAATAGAGTCTATAATCCATAAGCAAAATGTGGAGCATAGTTGGGACAATAGAGCGACTTAGCTAGATAGTGTCAGAGCGGGATGGGGAGGCAGAGACAGAGGGCGAGTCGGGAATCACAATGATCTCTGGGGTCGGCATTACAACATCAAAGGAAACCTCTGGCGTCGGAGTGTCTGGGATGACGATGACCTCCCGGGGACGAGATAAAGCCTCGTTTTCAGAGAGCTCGGGCGACCACGTCATCTCCATTGACTCGTTCTTCTGCTCCGGGGACCATATCATGTTGATGTCGATCTCCTCGGACGGGACATGGCTCCAGGTATGATCTCCAACACAGTCCGGACCTCAATTGCACGACAGGGACAAAGAGCAACCCGATCGACTCTCTGTGGGATCGTCATCGGCCGAATCCCTGAAGAAATCATTCAAAGCATCTTCTTCAACGTGGTTGGGGAGGTTTTCAGAGATGGAAAGCGATTGAGGATCAACAGAGAGAGGCGAGCTCAGGTTTGAGACAGAACGGGACACTCGTCTAGTGGACAAAGGAGGTGTTCCGCTCTTTGTGAAGCTTTGATCATGGGCCAGTCTAAAATTTGCTTTCTTCATACATATCTCTAGTAACAATCAAACTCGAAACCTCTATATAGAGCACTCAACCTAATGTTGGTAAATCTATAAGTTAACTAAATACAATATATTCCACACTCTTAATTTCACGTTTTATTAGGGCATCTCCAATGAAGAGGTAAAAATATCATGTCATTTAGGATTATAGCAAGTTAAAATAGTACTTTTCCGCAAATGCTATTTTTATAAGGAAGACAACACCAACAACAAATGCTAAAATTTGCTTTCTCTTAGCCTAATTCTCAAACTTGTCATTCAATATTAATTTTATTTATTAAATAAATTTGATACTTTTTGACACATCATCAAGAATGCTATATGAAATGCTATTTGGGATGCTATATTTAGCTTTTGACTTAGATAAATAGAGAATCTCTAAGATAATATTTTTAATTTTTAGCTTGGTATTGGGGAGTGATTTTGCTATAAATTTACAAAGCCTTTATTTAGCACACCTTCAAATTTTATTTAGCACACCCATACCTTCGTCACGAATGTATTTCACCATACCTTCGTCACGAATGTTTATAAGACCTTCGTCACGAATGTATTTCACCATACCTTCGTCACGAATGTATTTGACCATACCTTCGTCACGAATGTACTCTGAACCTTCGTGACGAAGGTCTTATAAACATTCGTGACGAAGGTCTTATAAACATTCGTGACGAAGAACCCTAAAACATACGTGACGAAGGTAGCTATATCTGCAAAAGTAAAGCTATTATGTCTAATCCACACCAACTGCATTTAATTACCATAAACACTTCATATATCCGAACCACCTTCTTCTTCTACCTCTTCATTTCAACTATTTCACTTCATTTCACCCTAAACACTTTCATTCAAACACATTGTTCAATTGAAAATGTCAAATTGGGATGATTACATACACCAAAATGTTGATGAAGATGGTCCATCGTGGGGGAACTACAATGAGGTATGTTATAGTTGTTTTTAATAATGTTAATGTTAGGGTTTGTAGGTAAAATATATGTTTTTTTATGATATTGAATAGTTTGAAGTTAGTTGTTTGTGTTGAATGTGTGAAAATCATGTTGTAATATGTTTATTTTAGTTGTTACATACTAGGAGCCTGATTTGTGTTTGTGTGGAAATTTGAATATGATGTTGAAGTTAGGGTTTGTGTGAAAATTTGTGTTTGTGTTGGAATTTAGGGTTTGATTCGAATTTAGGGGTAAAAAAGTGTAAAAAACATTTTGAAATGGGGTAAAATGGACATTCGTCACGTATGTATGGCAAACCTTCGTCACGTATGTATGGCAAACCTTCGTGACGAATGTATTTGCACAAGAAATGTGCAAATTTCTTCGTCACGTAACTAGTACTTTTATCCGTGACGAAGGTTAATGAGTTATTCGTGACGAAGGTGGAAAAATCTGGTTTCTGAATTTTGTTGTGTTTGTGTTGGAATTTAGGGTTTGATTCGAATTTTGTTGTTTTTACAAAATAATAGTCCAGCGTTCAATCGTTTAAGAAACTTATCGATCAATGCCGATATTCCTTTGGGACCTCATGGAGTGCCTTCGTTTGATCTTGGTTTGGATTTTGATATTCCGCCAATAGTCTCTCAGCTTGAACCTCCTCCATATCATTCTCATCAAACTGATTGGTCTAATGTTCCTGAATACCAATATTTATCGCAACCATATCAAGACATTGAGTATTTCCCGAAATTGAAGACAGTACCACAGTTTGACAGTGTTGTGCCTTATGAGGACCCACATATATCATTAGATTATTCAGAAGTTTTCGTCACTGATAAGATCTTCAGCTCAAGGGCAGAAGCAGAACAGTGGGCAAGAGATATTGGTAAAACTCATAACTTCATGTTGAAGGTTGGTAGAACTGACTTCAAAGGGAAGTTAGGAAGGTCTTGGCTTAAATGCGAGCGCAGTGGACATTACATTCCTGATTCAGTTGGGAGAACTAGGAAATTCACCCACACAAAGAAATGTGGTTGCAAATTTCAGATTGCATGTAGAGAGACTGAAAATGGGGAATGGATCATAAGGGCTGATCATGGAACTCACAACCATATTATTGGTGAATCCTTACACGGTAACACATTTGCTGGAAGACTTACACCTGAGGAGGAAAAGGTGTTACTAGACATGAGGAAGGGAAATGCTAGACCAATACAGATGTACACAAGGCTCAATGAATCTCCTGACAACATGACTAAGAAGTCACAAGTGTACAACTTTTGTAACAAGTTCAGAACAGAGAGGATGGAGGGAAGAACTGTGATCCAAGAATTCTTCTATCGTTCGAAGGAGTTGAACTACTTCGTAAGACACAAGAGCGATGAAGTGACAAATAAGATCACAGATGTGTTCTTCGCAAGTAAGTGAGTTACAGCTAGCAACAGCTGTAACACACTTACTTGACGTCTTCAACATCTTCTGCTGATCTGCACGGTTTGCAGCAATCCTGCACGGTTTGTAGCAAACCGTGCCGCTTCACTGGACGGCTGACGAATGAATTTGCACAAAATTTGCACAATTTGAAGCAGAAAAACAGTTTATGAAGGTATCCAAACACATTAGCCCCTAAATCATTTCATTCTATAAGTTTCTTAATCAAATCAAATTTACCCTAATTCATGAACAAATATCAATTTTGGGGATTATATCTAAAATTTGAAACAACTCTCAATTAGACATAAACAAATACCAATTGAACTAAAAAAACATGCTTAATACACATATCAATCTACTTTAATCACCCCATTTCAATGGTTTTGACATATATTCATCAAACATGGAAAATTAATGCAAAAGAGAGTTAGAAATTACCTTATTGCTTGATTTGTTGATTATTGTAGTGAAAGAGATGAAGAATTGTAGAGAATGGTGTTGTGACTTGTTTGAGCTGCGCCGAATTGTATAATGGAGAAGAAGAAGTTACATTATTAGGGTTGGGTAAAAAATCTCTTTTATATCTGCAAAATTGATACATTCGTCACGAATGTCTGAGCAACCTTCGTCACGAAGGTTTTGAAAACCTTCGTCACGAATGTTTTACATACCTTCGTGACGAATGTTTATAGAAGCTTCGTGACGAATGTATACAATAGTTACGTGACGAATGTTTGGGTGTGCCAAATAGTAAGCGCCTAAATTTATTATAGTTGTTTTTAGCATATCATTGGAGATGCTTTGGCTAATGTAATTGCTTGCACGTCAAATCAACAATTCAAAAAATAAGGATAAGGTCAAACTAATCCTTTTTCTATGGATGTACCAGGATCAACCTCCTTTAGATTTTAGAAGTGTCAAAATCAGGCCGCGATGTATAATTGCCTTTCTTTGTTGATAAATCTTGCTTAATATTATGTGGCCACAAATCCCACAATTGGTTCAGACATGAACTAATATTATATGTTATGATTGAATCTCTAAACATGTAACCTAGATGGTAGATTTTATAAAACTTTTTCCCTCTATAAACTTGTGTATGATGTTCTTCGTACATGATAACATAAACGGAGTATACATTTATATTTGGTGGCGTTGAAAATCTCTCTTAATGTCATAGCGAATTAATCTATCTTGAGTTCTATATATATTTTCTGAATTTGGAACGTTCAAAATCTTATGTGATGTATGAATTAAGAATGTGATTTGGGACAAATACATGTAATGGCGTGTTTTTGTGTTTGTCACATGAACAGCTAGATAGAAAATCGAGACGCCTATATGCACGCGTTTTTTGCCTAAATGCACACGAATCTGTGCGCACAACATATGCGTACAGAACTGTGCGGGATACAGCTTTGTGCGCACAAGTTATGCGCACAGATTCGTGTGCATATAGTGTTCAAATCGCGTGCATATAGCCATTGCCTAGAAAATTGACTTCTTTCTTTGGACACAAGCAAAGAGCAACCAATTCCAAATGTGTGTATAGATTTTTGGCAGTCCCCAATCCTATGTTGAGATATGAGATTCATTCTATTACAATTCCAAAGATTCACTATAAATCTTATCTTTCACAAAAGGAGGAATTTCATATATAATATTGACACATTTTCAAGATTGAAATTCTTAGAGGTATGAAAGTCCACAACCATATTACGTTTCGTAGTACAATAGAACACAATAACCTATTCAACGAATTACTTAAAACAATCTATTAATCTATTGTCACCTTCGATGATGGTGTTCAAAGAGGTTAGAGAAGGTGGTTTGATCCAAAATTTATTGTAGCAAAATCGAAAGAGTGATGAAACAAGTAATATTTCTAAATATACTTAATGTGTGTCTTTATAAATTAGAAGTTGAGAAATTTTAAATCGAACTAAAGATTTAGACTATAATTTCCGCAATGATGATAATGCACACAAACATCATAATTTATGAATAGGACTATGCACATAATTGTCGTAATCATGCACATAAACATTGTAATGTGTACTTCCTCAGTCCTATAATGTTATTCTTATTTTATTTTGACACATTTATTGAGACATGTTTTGCGTCGTTAATATCTCTTATTAAATCTTACTAATTTTTTTTTGATATTGTTAAAGTACTCAACGAGACGAACAAAACAAGATCTCGCATGACCATGTTTGTTCTTATACATTGGGAATAATCTAGCAAATTGTATTAAATTGTAAATAGTGTACAAACTGGAGATGAGAAGAACATTAAGAGACGAAAGAAGTATATCACTAAAATTGTATGTATGCGACATCATATTTGTGTCCATGAGTTATAACGTCCTCGTCTAAATCATCATCCAACTATTTATGTGCATGATAAATTCATTGAAAAAATAGGTGCGTGCTAGTTGCTATTAATCACACATGTAAAAAATAGGTGCTTGCTAGTTGCAATTCATAGTCGACCGTTAGTGCGTCATAAATGGAGGAGCTCCGTGCGTAGGTCAAAATTTAAAACGCTTTTTTGCGTGACACATGGATTTGTATTTTATTTTTTCTCATAATCTTGTAGAAAATTTTAATAATAGCGTTTGTCTCTTCAAAAGGCCAAGAAACGATGACCATTACACTTGAGCATAATTTCCAAAATATCTATTATATATATTAAAACAGAATGAAATGGGTTTCTCTCCTTCATTCTAGGATTTTTAATCCTACGTGTCATTTTGTAGATTTTTTGAATTTTTCTTAACCATTTTGATATTCTTAATAAATTAAATAATAAAAATTTATATAGTAGTTAGTTGCTATTATTTAGCTTTCTATTTATTAATAATTTAAAATTATTAAATAATTAATTTAACTTATAAATATACATACATTTATACACTATTCACTACTTTGTTAAACCATTTTTTTTTGAATAATCAATATAAAAATTAAAATGTGCATACATTTGAAACATATTCTTACTTATACTTATACACTATAATTTCTTGAACCTCAATTTTTAAACATATAAATTATTTTGGATTATATAGTTTTATATGAATGAGAACAGAGTTTAAATAAATATATAATTTTGTTAAAATTCTCTCATGATAATTTGATCAAATAAGAGACATAAAAGCTTATTTATGTTTGTTGTATATTGTCTATATATAAAATTTTAAACTTAGTTAGGTAGGAATATCATTTCAAAACTATCTACATATTTTTGGGATAAAATTATATACAAGATTACTTATTAACTGATTCATGAACTAAATAAACTCGCGCATGACGCGGGAAATAGACTAGTTCTTTGTTATTTCATTATGAATAAAAATGATGAAATATTACTTATTCCGTATATACTATAGCACCTTATCTATCTTATATATTAAAGTTGAGCCTTTTCGAGCTCTTAGAGTGATTTTAGGCTTAGTTTGTTACACAATTATTATTTTTTATCTTTAATTTCAATTATCAATAGATTGGATAATTAATTAATTATATTAACAAATAAATCTTAAAAAATCATCATTGCTTTCAACAACAAATATACAAGTGTTATATTACCTTATGCTATGGATGTACATGTAACTACATGACTTATGATCTTCCCATGTATTGGCCTATAAATAGGCTTGAGGTTACTTAGAAATGTGAAGAACAAGACATACTCTTTCTTTCTTTCTCTCTTACTCTCCTACTGTCTTACTCTCTACTCTCTCTTTCTACTCCAAGCACATTAGATTTGCAACACGTTATCAGCACGAATCGCTCACATAGGAATCTATACTGATGCATCTCGTATCATTATATATGCACCTCGCATAATCATGTATGCACAAGGAGACGGTAAGAAGAGATTTTATTTTATTTTATTCTAATTGATCTTATGCACAAGAACACAATCCCTGAAGCGATCTAAATTTTAAGCGATCCCTGAAGCGATCTTATTTTTAATCGACCCCTAAAGCAATCTAAGTTTCAATCGATCCCTGAAATGATCATGTTTAAATTCGATCCCTGAAGCGATCATGTTTCAATCAATCCCTGGAGCGATTATACTTCAATTGATCCTAATGAGATTAGGACCCATTTGATCCCTGAAGAGATTAAGTTTTGTATAAGCGATTAAGACTCATTTGATCCCTGAAGGGATTAAGTTTTTATGATCCATGAAGTGATAGTTTTTCTTTATGATCCATGAAGTGATTATTTTGTCCCCATAGAGACAAGTTTAATCCAATTTCGCTTAAATTGTATCTCTGATGCCGATGCATATTGATTTATCCCCTGAAGTGGAAATATATAATCTATATATAATCATCTCCCGAAAAAAGATGAATTCTCATTTGATCCCTGAAGGGATTAAGTTTTTATGATCCATGAAGTGATAGTTTTTCTTTATGATCCATGAAGTGATTATTTTGTCCCCATAGAGACAAGTTTAATCCAATTTCGCTTAAATTGTATCTCTGATGCCGATGCATATTGATTTATCCCCTGAAGTGGAAATATATAATCTATATATAATCATCTCCCGAAAAAAGATGAATTTACATGATTCAATCTTTTATTCTCTCCTGAAGTAGATATATATAATCATCTTTCGAAGAAGATGAATTTACATGATTCAATCTTGTTTTATCCCTTGAAGTGGACCTATAAAATCATCTCCCGAAGAAGATGAATTTTCGTGATTGATCTTGTATTATTTTTCGATCATCAATACTTATCGAAATGAGGTTATTTTTATTTTATTTTATACCGCATATTGTTTCGTATACCGATGAGTAATTTATGTTGAGGATGAAAAAAAAAATTAATGAAGTTATATACTACATGTCAAACTTCGTATGCTACATCATTCCATCAATTTTTACATGCGTTTTTTTTTTGATTTATTAGTATTAATGGACCATAGTAATTGCATATTAAAGGATAAGTTTGACTAATGAGGCTGCATGTTATTGTTTTTTTTTATCCGTTCAAACACCATTTGTGCATACGCTTTTTTTTTTTCTACCTTGAATGTTTTTTTTTTTAAGTAACTTTGACTTATGAATCCTTAATTATTTTGTATGTTAACTTGTTAGTCATTGCATATTGAAACTATAGCAATTTCAAAACTATAGCAATTTCAATTTCAATTTCAATTACGGAACCTATTCAACGAATTACGTTTTGTAGTACAATAGAACACAAGAACCTATTCAACGAATTACTTAAAACAATCTATTAATCTATTGTCACCTTCGATGATGGTGTTCAAAGAGGTTAGAGAAGGTGGTTTGATCCAAAATTTATTGTAGCAAATTCGAAAGAGTGATGAAACAAGTAATATCTACATATCTTATCTATATAAAAGTTGGCTGTCCATTGTCAAAATTGAATGAAATTGGTACCAATTTAATGCATTACTCATTTCTTAATCAACTCCTATTGGACTTTTGGGCATGTATTTAAATATCTTTCTTATATCCCTATGTTATATTTATTTATAGTCTACCTGATTAAGTTACAAATTAAATTAATGTGTGAGCTTCTCTTATGACAATGCAAACTTATTCTAATATTATGTTTTAAAACTACTTCAAACATAAATATAAGGAAATAAAAAATACTTATATTTACAAATATTAATAAATTTGATAACAACAACAACATATTAACAAATAATGTATAACTATATTAAATCACATACGAAAATCCGTAATTTTCTCGCGCGGAGCGCGAGGCCCGTATCTAGTATATAAAAATTATTGGGTTTGATGAAGTAATGTCAATTTGTACCTAATAAATGTTAATATTTTAAATTTTTATCCTAACTATTTAACTAAGAACACATCGTCTTCGTCTCCTTCGTCCCGTTCGTCTTCGTCTCCTTCTTTGGTTAAAAACTAATATGAGTTAATTAGATATTTTAATATATCTATATATTATATATCTATAATGATGCAGCTAAGAGCAATTGCAACTGCTGAGGTTACATCAAGATAACTACGAGAAGGGGTAAACAACCACTTAATTTTTTATGGGATATACTTTTCTAATAGGACAATTTTGAAATGCTAAAAGAATTGATAAATTGAACTATTTTGTATTTTAACGCATTAGGTGAAACAGGAACGGACTTAACATCAAAAAGTTGTGTTTGCCTCACTTCAACATTTTTAATATCCTCTATTTACGGAGGCTAAAATTACTTCTTTTTATTCGTTGAAAGAAGTCATCATGTCCTCTGTCGTTATGTTGATTGAATTGATTCACGTTGTTTATAAATTTTACTTTGTTGGAGTTACATTTCTTTAATTGAAGAGATTGTGAATATGATTAGTCCGATCAAACTGCGAGACGTCTATTAAACAACGTTAAGTCTTAAACCATATAGAAAAAATCGTATTTGGCTCGCGCGTAGCGCGGGGGTCCGGTTCTAGTTTCTAAATATAGTTAATGTGTGTCTTTATAAATTAGAAGTTGATAAATTTTAAATCGACCTATAGTTTTCGCAATGATGATGATAATACACACAAACATCATAATTTATGAATAGAGCTATACATATAATTGTCATAATCATGCACAAAGCCGTCTTAGCGTTTTGTGGGGCCCTACTCTAAAAATATTAAAAAGAAATTTATAAAAATGCGCTATGTGAAAGAAAATAGTAAAATTTGCTTTTGTAAAAGTTTGAACTTGATATCTATTTGTTAAATAATCATCTGAGATATATCTTGGAAAGCAAGTACTGCATGCTCCATCCTTAAAAATTAAACATCACATTGGTAAAGTTAAATCTTGACTGAACACATAACAGTAGAAAAGCGCAACCAAATCAATCGCATTTGATGTTCTAATTGGAGTAAATGCCAGACCATCAATGTTAAACCCATCAATGAATCTCAATCAAGGTATCATAAGTGATGAAAGTTCACATCCAATATAGTGGTATAACATTTTCCAAGCCATAACAAAATGTTGAGCTGCAGGATGATCATGTTGTCACATAAATATAAACTTGTTCAATTTATTACAAATTATTTCAGAACATCATCTATGATCCTGTTTTATTACTTTCACTAACAAAACAGTTATTAAAAGGTTCAAAAAAAGACCATAGAGGCACAAAATGGATCTAATTAATCATAATTATGAACTGAACAACCACTGACCTTGTTTAAAGAAGAATTAGATGTAGAAGCAAAAGCAACAATTCCAAACAGCAAAAGTAGCAAAGCTGCAGCTAAAGTGGGAAGCATCACAACATGCCAAAAGAGCTTAGATTACTCGAGATCGAGACTGATTGAATCAATTTGTAATCGAGGCTGCAAAAACGGAAACAATGCAACAATGTTAAAGTTAAACGACATGAAAGTGTGAATTGAACGCTAATCCAAATTCGAACGGGAAGAATCACAAACTTTAGTGGCCAATTGCTTCCTTGGGTTTGTAAGCCAAGAACTACAACTTTCAGCCAGTTCTTCTGGTAGTTCAGTATTAAGAGTCGAATCATTAACACGATACAGCATGTGCAACTGCAACACATCATTCTAACATGAAAGAACATGCTTACATTTAATATTACAGTATGATCATCTCATACCCTTTGAATCTTTGTTCAAGGATCCTTTTAATTATGCATACATTTAATACCCTCTCCCTTGAACATCAGATCCTCTACCAACCCAAGCGAAAGAACATGCTTCAGTTATGCAGAAACTCCACTCATCTAACACCTAACTACTCCAAAATAGGTAGTCAAGTGTGTTCTCAATGTGTTCTACATGTATCAACTCATTAAAAGTCCTAAAAAATGTTGAAAAAATAGTAATGAATTACCTTCAACATCATGAATGATTAGCAACGCTAAATGGAACCAACCTATTAAAGTACAATTGTCATGCAATGAAATCAAAGCATCCAGTCATAAAATCTTCAAGAATTCATGCATTATTAAAAAAAAAATAGAACTGATGGAAAAAACTATCTCAAGTATTTCACACAAACCTATATAATCTGAGTACCTAGTCCTTAAACAATCTAATATAGGATGACGATAGTACCTAGTGGTAATCTTCAAAGTGATCCATGATCTTCTCACACCAGCTCATTTTCTAGCTTGTCAAGTTGCAGAGGCTCAATCAACATAAGCTTGATTTGCCTCTTGATGTCACCATCTTGGACACCAAACCCATCTCCAGTGTGGTAAAAGCAATGAGCTACTCTAGCTGTATTCAAGATCTGAACCATGACATTTGGCTGCACAGATGACTCTTAGAGAATCTCAGCATTGATTTTCTTCCAAGTAGTGCAAATCATATCCTTGATTTTTAGCCTTTCATTCTCTTCTGTGACATCTGCTTCCCTCATGTAGCACAACATTGAGGAGGGCGCCTCTTTCAATTCCCGCCTATCAGAGAAACAATATTAAGTTAAATTTACACTAAAGTAGATGTAAAAAAGTATGTCCATTTTACTGATTCTTACAGCTGTAGTGGCCACATCATTGATAAGGCGGATTATGAGAGAAGTATAGTATATAAGATGTTGCATTTCCTTCAATTCAACATTGAGCTATTCTGTAGTTTGATCCTCTCTTCCAAAAAGGAGAATCACCATGGATAACAAAGAACCAGATGATGAAACCCATCCAGTGTTCAAATATTTTTCAACTGTTGGAGTGTATCTTTCGGTGTATCTTCGAGCCTCTGTGAGCATTGATTTGCAGAAATCCGCCCACTGCAATTTAAAATGTAAAACATTTTTTTTCCAGAAAAATATAACCATTGGAGTTGCTTCATGCTGGAAAGGAAACTATCCAATAAAAGTCGTGATTCATATATTGTCTGCTCAAATAACGCTAAAAGTAGGAATCTCTCAAGAGTTAAAGAGAAGGGAAAAAAAGCTAATTTGTTGCAGCCAGTACAGTTGATGGTGTCTCAGCTTTCAACAAATGAAGTACTACTTGGTCGGAGGAACAAAATATATATATAAAAAAAACAGATCAAGGATGGGGAAGACGAATAGGCGCCGTGAAATAGTTTTTGAAATATTTTTGAAATAGTTTCACACATAAGAGTAAGACTCGAGAAAGAACTTTTTTGCTTGTTAGTTGTTACACATGAAACCCAAAGACACAAATAGGACCGACATTGTGAGCAATAACCACCAACTGAGTCGTGTTCCGCACATTAAAGTCCGCATACATCTTGTGTGTGTGCGTGTTGTTTGGTTATCACGGTGATTTGTTCTTGTGTTGACCCCGATTCTTCCTCATGTCGATTATTCTTCCTCTTCCTGTCTTAGAATGTTAATCAGGTATGTCCTTCGGTGCGTTTGTGTGTGTGCACGTTGTTTGGTTATGGGTGGAGGGTGATGGTTTGAATCCTACTATATTGAAAAGACATGAATGCTAATCAGATTTCATGTCCTTCAATGGAATCTAGGATTTGTTCTTGGGGTTTCAGAAATCTAGGATTTTCATCTATATTAGGGTTTCAGTTTGGGGCTAATTACTTCTGCATATGCATTTGCTTTATTGAGTTTTGTCTATGTTTGTGTAGCATTTCCTACTCATCCTTTGTCTAGATTTGTGTTCGAATGCAATGATCAGTGTGCTGAATTTTAACTGCCAGTGTTGCAAATTCATCTGATATCAGAAGCTACTCTTCTGTTCAAATGCTTTAAATTTTAGTTGAAACTCGGATGATTATATAACTTTATGGTCAACTGAAGCAGAGTTTGATGTGTTCTCGCTTGAAGCCTATTCGCTCAAAATTTTTGCTTGGGTTAAATAATTCTATACTGTGTGTTTCAAGAGTTTTTTTTTACTGAACATTAGTATTGAGCAGTTTTAAAGTTTGCAATATTATTGATGCTGTGGCTGTGCTGCAAATTCTTGTTTACTCTTGCACTATGATATAAAGATGATCGATCTAACACAATCAGATCATCAAACTATACCACAGAATCACTCAAGAACACAAACAGAAAGAGAGAGAGCAAGAGTGTTTGTGATATTAACAGAATTAGTTTGTTACAGAGGGAGAAGCGTAAATATATATCCATGAGGGAACCCGGTTTACTACAGAACCGGTTCAATATAAAACTTATATTTACAACATTCTCTATATCCCCTCCTCAAGCTGGATCTTGTGGAATCTCGACCAATCCAAGCTTGAATGACAAAGTGTTGTGATAATCTTCACCAAGAGGCTTGGTTAGAATATCTGCCACCTGATCGTGTGAACTAACATGAGTTGTAGAGATGAAGCCTGCATCTACCTTCTCTCTTACATAATGACAGTCAATTGTCAAGTGTTTTGTTCTCTCGTGGAACACTGGGTTTGCAGCTATATGTTCATGATATACACGATTATGTTGTGTATATAGACGGGGGTTTAGCATTGTTTTAGTGGTGTTTTAGGATGCATTTGAGGTGTTATGGAGCATTGGCGAGGAGTGGCTGAAGACGCATTATAGGAGTTCTTGGAGCTGAAGAAACGAAGATGTTGAAGATTTTGGAGGGCAGCGCCCGCTGCCTGCGTCGAAGTCAACCGAAGTTTTTTCCATTTCTGCCTTATTACGTTTTTATTTGAGCATTTATGTTAATTTCAGTTTTCAGACTTGATTATACACGTTTTGTTTTAGTATTTAGGGTTAGAGAGGAGGTTTGTTTCCTCTCTAACCTCACTTTCCATTTGTCATCTAGTTTTTACACCATTTCCATGGAGAACTAAGCCACCATTGCTTAGTCAGACCGTTGAAGCTTTCGTATTGAAACAAGTTGTGAGTTTTTCATTCCTTATCTATTGCATGGATTTTATATATTCTCTTGCTTAAATTGCCTATGGTTAATATTGATAGTTTCTAGCTTGTGCAACTAGATATTGTCTCTATGAATCTATTGCAGATTTAGATTGCTATTGGTTGAGCATATCTATTTCAAAGTAGCAATTGCATCGAACTAGTATCTGGTTGTGTTAGTCATATGTAGAGAGAATCGATTTACATTCTAGGATAAAAGCCGGTTGTTTTATGCTAGAATTGTATCCTATCATATTTCTATCCTTATTGCTACGCTTAAACTGAATCTTGATAGTTTCATGGTTGTTTAATTAGTTAGTCCTAATAGTGTCTGGTTGTGCTATTAGTTACTTTAGAAAAGGAATTGGAATTTCCATGGCATGAAGTCTTGAATGATTATCTAGGATCAACTTATCAAACAAATAGTGGATACTTGTTTGGCTAAGCTGTTTCCCAAATCATATTTACAAACTTCACTTTGTTAGTTATTGCATGCTTAGGATCTAAAACAAACCAAACCCCCCTTTGTTACTTAAGATTGACATAAAGCTCATACTAAAAGGCATAAATCTGTCTCTATGTGGATTCGACCCTTGCTTACTAAAGACTATAGTTTTGAGTAGGTTTGGATACTTGCATAGTAGTAATTCTTACGACAAATTGTTGTTATCAAATTGGCGCCGTTGCCGGGAGGCAATAATTTGTCTTTTGTGTGATTTTTGTGCCAATCTTGGTGTGAACCTATCTTATGGTTCACACCCGTTTTACTAATACTTCACCTCTCGTTTTTTATCCAGAAATCGAGAGAACGCTATATAGAACTCGCAGAACTGCGCGAGCACTATTACAAGGGATTGCAACAATGGGTGATCGTATTACACTTGAGTCCTTGACATCTCCTGACTTGGAGCAACCAACTCGAGCTATACAATTTCCACCACTTGGCAATGGAGTTAAATTTGAGCTTAAGACGGGAATAGTCCATCTACTACCCAAATTTAGTGGAACTCCGCTTGAGGATCCTATCCAACACTTGGATGAGTTCCTTGAAGTCTGCACTAGTATGTGTCCATCTGACGTTACTGAAGATCAGATGAGGTTGAGAGTCTTTTCTTTTTCTCTGAAGGACTCAGCTAAGGACTGGTTTCACTCTTTACCACCGGGAAGTGTTACCACATGGGTGAATTTGAAGAAGGTGTTCCTTGACAAATACTTTCCAGCAATTAAATCCAATCAGCTCAAGAAGAAAATCTGCAACATAGAGCAACTTGCTAATGAGTCTCTCTATGACTACTTTGAGCGCTTTAAGAAACTGGTGAAGTGTTGTCCATATCATGGTTACGCTAACCATGATCGTTGGATGGTAAATTCTTCTTGTGATGGTAACATTATGAAAAGAACTTACGACGAAGCTCTAGAAAATCTTTTCCACACTAGCGGATGACTCTAGACAATATAGTGGAAGAGGCTCCCAAAGTTTGTCTGTTGCTAGTTCTCAATCTAAAATTGATCAAGTTGACTTTGATGTGCTGAAAGAGGAAGTGAGGCGTCTGAAATTGAAGGGTACACCCCATCAGGCTAAAGCATGTGAGATTTCCCTTGATGACCTGCACCCTACTGACTCATGCCTTACACTACAAGAGGAGGTGAATGCAGTTGGAGGATTCCAACAGAGACAAAGGTATGATCCCTATTCTAACACATACAATCCAGGTTGGAAGGATCACCCCAATTTTCAGTGGAGAGATCAAGATCCAAATCAACAAGGTAACCCTCCACAAGCTAGACCACCTGCACCAAGGGCTCAAGGACAAAGCTCTAACTCATCTCCTTCTGTGGATGAGTTGTTGAAGATGTTGATGCAAAGTAATGTCACCACCAATGAGAACATGGCTAAGATGAGTCGAAGTCAGGTACAATTCCAAGAAACTACAATAGCTAGCATTCATAACTTGGAAAGGAAGGTGGGTCAGATTTCTCAAGCGGTGAGTAAACTTGAGGCAAAAGATTCCGGAAAGCTTCCCTCTCAAACTGAGACAAATCCGAACATTCGGAATGTCAGTGCTGTCACTTTAAGGAGTGGGAAGAATCTAGAACGGAGCAACACAGACGAAACAGAAGAAAAAAGTTCAGAAAATGAAGAAGCTGAAGGCGGCGACCGCTGCCAAGGCGGCGCCCGCCGCCCAGGTGACTTTACTCTCGGCAATTGTAATCAAAATGGCAGCGCCCGCCGCCCAGGTGACCTGCTTCTCGGTGATTCTGAAGAAAATGGCAGCTCCCGCCGCCCATCTGAAGAAGCCCCCGACACTCCGAAAGTGTCTGAAATACCTGTTTTCCCAGAGTATAAGCCTGTTGCTCCATTCCCATCTGCATTGTAGCGTACCAAGCCACTTGTACAGGACAAGGACATGTTCGAGATGTTCAGAAACGTTGAGGTAAACATTCATCTTCTTAATTTGATCAAATATGTTCCTCGTTATGCCAAGTTCTTGAAACAGATGTGCACTACGAAGAGAAATCAAGACATGAACAGTAAAAAGAAGGTGAAGGTAAGCGAACAGATTTCTGCAGTCTTCCAAAAGCGCTTACCTAAGAAGTGTGGAGATCCAGGTATGTTAACCATCCCTGTCACTATTGGAGGTACTCGGTTTGCTAAATCTATGTTAGATCTCGGTGCCTCCATCAATGTTATACTCTCTTCTCTCTGTGATTCTTTGAAACTGGGACCTTTGCATGCCACTAATATTTCCATTCAGCTAGCTGATAGATCTAATGTGCGTCCTATAGGAGTTGTAGAGGATGTTTTGGTTACGGTTGGTGAGCTTGCTTTTCCCGCTGATTTTTATGTGCTTAATATGGAACATGATAAGCATGCTGCCCCTATCTTATTAGGGAGACCTTTCCTAAAAACAGACAATACTAAGATCAATGTGATCACTGGCTCTTTAACCATGGAATTCGATGGCAAAATTCTTAACTATAACATCTATGAGGCCATGAAATATCCATCCGATGATCTCTCTGTTTATGCTATTGATGTACTTGAGCCGGTAGTGCAAGACGTTTTTGATGAGAACCACCTAGATGATACTCAATCTATTATTGTTGACTCTAGTTTGGATTTCACTTTATCAACTAACATGCAGGAAGTTGTCAATGAGTTGGATGCTTACTATAAGCTTCCTCTTGAGCGACCAGGTAACTCACCTTTACCACTATCCCTGCCTAGCGAGAAGCTCTTGCCCTCTATTGTGCAGGCACCTGTGGTTGAATTGAAACAACTCCCAGACCATCTCAAGTATGTATTTCTTGGAGATAAGGAGACATTGCCAGTTATCATCTCCAACAAGCTCACAAAGGATCAGGAAGAGAAGTTGGTGGTGGTTCTTAAAGAGCATAAGGCAGCAATAGGTTGGACTATAGCTGATATAAAGGGCATCAGCCCTACCACCTGCATCCATCGCATATTGCTGGAAGGAGAGGAGAAACCATCTAGGCAGCCACAGAGGCGTCTAAACCCACCTATGATGGACGTTGTGAAGAAAGAAGTCTTGAAACTCTTACAAGCAGGTATGATATATCCTATTTCTGACAGTAAATGGGTTAGTCCTACACAGGTTGTCCCGAAGAAAGGAGGGATTACAGTAGTGGAAAACCAGCAAGGAGAGCTAGTCCCTACAAGACTGCAGACAGGTTACAGAGTTTGCATTGACTACCGTAAGCTGAATGCGGTCACTAGAAAGGATCACTTCCCTCTGCCATTTATTGATCAAATGCTTGAAAGACTTTTTGGTCGCGCTTTCTACTGCTTTCTAGATGGGTATTCAGGTTATTTCCAAATAGCCATTGCTCTTGAGGATCAAGCTGAGACGACCTTCACTTGTCCATTTGGCACTTTTGCCTATCATCGGATGCCATTTGGGTTGTGCAATGCCCCAGGGACCTTTCAGCGGTGTATGGTAAGCATCTTTTCTGAGTACATTGAGAATTTCATAGAGGTTTTTATGGATGACTTTACTGTGCATGGAGATGATTTTGATGCATGTCTAAATCACTTATCACTTGTGCTTGGTAGATGCGTTGATACTAATCTAGTGCTTAATTCTGAGAAGTGTCATTTCATGGTAGAACAGGGTATTGTTTTAGGACATCTCGTGTCGTCTAGAGGTATTGAGGTCGATAAGGCGAAGATTGAAGTAATTCAGTCTTTGCCCTATCCTACTAATGTTCGCGAAGTTCGTTCTTTTCTAGGCCATGCAGGTTTCTACAGCAGGTTTATTAAAGACTTCTCCAAGATCTCTGCACCTCTATGCGAACTGCTGAAAAAAAAGATGGGTTTTGAGTTCTCAACTGAGTGTCAGGCAACCTTTAATGACTTGAAGGCTCGCCTAACAAGTGCCCCTATTATTCAGGCTCCTGATTGGTCCAAGCCCTTTGAGATCATGTGTGATGCAAGTGATTATGCTATGGGGGTTGTGCTAGGCCAAAAGGAAGCAAGAGCTTCTTATGTGATTCAATACGCATCTATGACCCTGAATGATGCACAAAGGAACTACTCCACCACAGAGAAGGAGATGCTTGCTGTGGTGTTTGCTCTTGAAAAGTTCCGGCAGTACCTCTTTGGTACAAAGGTCATTGTCTATACTGACCATGCTGCCCTGCGCTATCTGTTGACAAAGAAAGAAGCAAAACCAAGATTGATTTGATGGATCCTTTTGCTCAGTGAATTTGACATTGAGATTAAGGATAAGAAGGGTGCTGAGAACCTTGTTGTTGTTCATCTCAGCAGAATTGTTACTAATGAACGCACTCCACATAGTCAGATTCAGACAAACTTCCCTGATGAGTCTCTTTTGAGGCTAAGTACTATAGAGCCATGGTATGCGGACTTGGTGAACTTCCTCACCACAGGTGAGTTCCCTCCACCTTTCAACAAGGCTCAGAGAGATCGACTACGTAGCTCAGCCAGATTCTTCATCTGGGATGACCCTTACCTACGGAAGCATTGCTCTGATCAGGTAATCCGCCGTTGTATTCCAGAAAATGAGGTAAATTCTCTCCTTACTTTTTGTCATTCAGAAGCATGTGGTGGGCATTTTGGGGGTCAAAAAACCGCAAGAAAGGTACTTGAAGCAGGATTTTGGTGGCCTTCCATCTTTAAGGATGCACATAACCACTGTAAATCTTGTGATAGTTGCCAACGGGTTGGAAATATGTCTAGGAGGGATGAGATGCCACAAACAGGCTTGATTTTTTGCGAAATCTTTGATGTTTGGGGCATTGACTTCATGGGACCTTTTCCAAACTCTTGTGGTAATATGTATATTTTGCTTGCGGTGGACTACGTTTCCAAATGGGTGGAAGCGAAGGCCACCAGAACTGATGACTCTAAGGTTGTGGCAGATTTCTTGAAGTCACACATATTTGCCAGGTTTGGGATTCCAAAGGCTCTGATCAGTGATAGGGGAACTCATTTTTGCAATAGGACAATTACTGCACTGTTGAAAAAGTATCATGTCACGCAGAGAGTTTCTACTGCCTATCATCCCCAAACGAATGGCCAAGCTGAAGTGTCAAAAAGAGAGATTAAATCCATCTTGGAGAAGACGGTATCCCCCAATAGGAAAGACTTGATGATGCGCTATGGGCGTACAGAACAGCTTATAAAACACCTATTGGGATGTCACCCTTTAGGTTGGTGTTTGGTAAGGCTTGCCACCTCCCTGTTGAGCTAGAGCACAAGGCCTATTGGGCCATTAAGAAGTGCAATTTGAAGCTTGAGGAAGCTGGAGAGCTTCGTAAGCTTCAATTACAGGAATTGGAGGAGGCAAGGATTGAAGCTTATGATAATGCCATTCGCTACAAAGAAAGAACTAAGGCATGGCATGACCGAACCATTTTAAGGAAGGACTTCCGCATTGGTGACAAAGTCCTCCTATTTCAATCACGCCTTAGGCTCTTTCCTGGTAAGCTGAGATCGCGTTAGGCAGGGCCATATGTTGTTGCTAAAGTTTTCCCTCATGGCGCAGTCGAGCTCTACGATGAGGGAACACACACAATATTCAAGGTAAATGGCCAGAGAGTGAAGAAGTACCATGACGGATTCACTAAGGACATTGTAGAGGAAGCAATCTTAACAGAGCCTGTCGCTGACAACTGATGAATTGGCATGACGTCGAGCCACGACGGTAAATAAGGCGCTTCTCGGGAGGCAACCCGATGTAGGTATAGGTACATTTCTTTCCCTTTGTTTAGCTTATTTCCATTTATTTTGTTTGGTTTTCGTAGTTCTGTCTCGAACTAACCCGTAGAAAGCTCGGAAGTGGTGAAAATAGAGAGGCAGCGACCGCTGCCTAAAGGCAGCACCCGCTGCCCATCGCTAAAAATGAAGTTGGCTACGGCCTAAAGGCAGCGCCCGCCGCCCACTCCAGAAATGAGGCCTCGCTACGGCAAATGGCAGCGACCGCCGCCTTTTCAGGTTCAGACTCTTCCCTTTTACGAAAAAAAAAAAGAAAATAGAAAAATAGAAAATGAAAAAGAGATATCTGGAAGAAAGAGAAAGAGAGAAGAGAAAGGGAGAAGATAAAGGGAGAAGCGAGAGTTTATTCAGATCTTGGCCATCTAGTCCACCGGCGACCTTGCCCGCTGCCTCAACGACGACCGCCACCCGTTTTTCTGCAGTTCTTGTTCGATACTGCACTTGGTATTACCAAGCAGTCCTCTTCTGCTGTTGTTTGGAGTAAGGCACAAGAACAGCTTGATTTCTGGGTTCGATCCACGCGTACAAGGAGTTTTGACCCTAAGGCTGGGGAATATAATTATAAGTGGTCTCACCCTTGCCTGCGTTTAGCTCACAAGGTCATTCGTATGGCCTGGCTGGGCCAATCTGAGATTAATAAGATTCCTCATCTTGACTTAGAGGTCATTTGGAGTATGACACCCAAGTGTAAGCTAGTACAGGGGTGGCGAACCCTCTTCCTTGCTTCCTGCAAGAAGATGCAACGAGATAACAAGTGCAAGATTGTGGTTGTGGGAATGGTGTCACTGATTGCTCGTTTCCTAGGTCTTGAGTTTCCTGATAGGTCTCAGCAACTCTCTTCCACTTTTACATATGACATCAAGCAGCTGAAGCAGGTGGGGGTATTATCAGAGCAGGGAGATCATAGCTACTGGGTATATGGTGCTAGAGGTTGCTACAAGATTCTCTTACCTCTTGCTATTGAGATGCCCTTCAGACCCGATTATGTTGATTTTGATCTGATTAGGTTCCGGGTTGGGTTTGAAGGTGCTAGTTCTTCCTCTGTCGCTCCTCGTACAGCTGTTGAGGAGGATTCTGATGATGAGGAAGAGGAAGGCTCTGGGGATGATGATGATGCTGAGCATGAGGATACTGATATGCCTCAAGCTCAGACTACTGTTGAGCCTCAGTTTGACTATCAGAGGCAGATTTGGGAGACTGTCCAGCGCATGGACACTCGTCAGCAGACTTTGGAGACAGACTTCTACAGCTTCCGTGATACCACCAGAGACTTCCAGACCTCCCAGACTACCATGATGGAGCAGCAGGCCGCCAACAGGAGGGCCATGCAGGAGCAGATGAGGCAGTGAAACCTATTCATGGGTTCCTAACATCCTGACTTTCCACCACATCCACAGTAGTGGTACTTCTTCTACTTCCCCTATTTAATTTTGTCTTATTTCATTGAGGACAATGTTCATTACAAGTGTGGGGGAGTTGATTATGTATTACTTTACTATTTTGAAAAAAAAAACAAATTGAAAAAACCAAAAATATGAATAAAAAGGCATATAAAAATCCTGGGGTGGACTGAAAACCTGAAAGGGCGGTTCAAGTAATAAGCAGGTAATCTGGCGGGTATTAGGCCTTGGCAAAAATAGATTCAGAGTGTTGTGAGGTGGTGAGTTAAAAAAAAATGAAAAGAGAGTGTTAGGTGAAAACCTGCAAAGGCGCCTAAGTAAAAAGAGAGAGAAAAAAATGAGTGTTTTAGGACTATCAATTTACCGGCGATGGCGACATAAGAAGGGAGTATTGGTGTGTTTTGGGTAGGTTTTCACTTGGAGGGATAAGTTGTAGTAATATTGATGATTATCATTCTCTTTGATGATTTGTGTGGTGTTGGATTGTGGTGGTGTGTCTGCTGGTGTTGATCATTTAGGTTAGTGCTTGGTTGAGGTGCATATCATATATATTGGTGTATTTGTTGTTGGATGTGTGATGTGGATGGTTGGCTGAGGTGTTGATGGTGTACTTCCATTATTTGGATATGTTGGATGATAGGTAAGATTTTGAGCTTTCATGTGGATGTTATTGTTCTTGTTGTAAGCTCTTATCCATGGTTGATGATCTAGTGTGTTTATTGATGATGGGTGGTTGTTCTATATCCACTCGAGACGAGTAGAGATTCAAGTGTGGGGGAGTTTGATATACACGATTATGTTGTGTATATAAACGGGGTTTTAGCATTGTTTTAGTGGTGTTTTAGGATGCATTTGAGGTGTTATGGAGCATTGGCGAGGAGTGGCTGAAGACGCATTATAGGAGTTCTTGGAGCTGAAGAAACGAAGATGTTGAAGATTTTGGAAGGCAGCGACTGCCGCCGAGGCAGCGCCCGCCGCCTGCGTCGAAGTCAACCGAAGTTTTTTCCATTTCTGCCTTATTACGTTTTTATTTGAGCATTTATGTTGATTTCAGTTTTCAAACTTGATTATACACGTTTTGTTTTAGTATTTAGGGTTAGAGAGAAGGTTTGTTTCCTCTCTAACCTCACTTTCCATTTGTCATCTAGTTTTTACACCATTTCCATGGAGAACTAAGCCACCATTGCTTAGTCAGACCGTTGAAGCTTTCGTATTGAAACAAGTTGTGAGTTTTTCATTCCTTATCTATTGCATGGATTTTATATATTCTCTTGCTTGAATTGCCTATGGTTAATATTGATAGTTTCTAGCTTGCGCAACTAGATATTGTCTTTATGAATCTATTGCAGATTTAGATTGCTATTGGTTGAGCATATCTATTTCAAAGTAGCAATTGCATCGAACTAGTATGTGGTTGTGCTAGTCATATGTAGAGAGAATCGATTTACATTCTAGGATAAAAGCCGGTTGTTTTATGCTAGAATTGTATCCTATCATATTCCTATCCTTATTGCTACGGTTAAACTGAATCTTGATAGTTTCATGGTTGTTTAATTAGTTAGTCCTAATAGTGCCTGGTTGTGCTATTAGTTACTTTAGAAATGGAATTGGAATTTCCATGGCATGAAGTCTTGAATGATTATCTAGGATCAACATATCAAACGAATAGTGGATACTTGTTTGGCTAAGCTGTTTCCCAAATCATATTTACAAACTTCACTTTGTTAGTTATTGCATGCTTAGGATCTAAAACAAACCAAACCCCCCTTTGTTACTTAAGATTGACATAAAGCTCATACTAAAAGGCATAAATCTGTCTCCCTGTAGATTCGACCCTTGCTTACTAAAGACTATAGTTTTGAGTAAGTTTGGATACTTGCATAGTAGTAATTCTTACGACAAATTGTTGTTATCAGTTTACCTGCTTTATTATCATAAAACATGGTTATAGGAAGCTCAACTGAAAGAGATAAATCCTGCAACAAAGCATGGAGCCAAACTACCTCACTTGCACAAGCTGACATACTCCTGTATTCAGACTCTGCGCTTGACTTGGACACAGTGGTTTGTTTCTTAGTTTTCCATGAAACTAAGTTACTTCCTAGGAATGCACAATAAGTTGTTAAAGATCGTGCAGAAAACTTGCAATTAGCCCAATCTGCATCACTGTAACATGTCAACAATGTGTTGCTTTCAACTGAGTAAAACAACCCCCAGTTCACTGTATTCTTCAGATATCTTATCACATGATAAGCAGCCTGTAAATGTGGTTGTCTAGGTGTGCCTACAAACTGACTCAAGTGTTGTACTGCATAAGATACATCAGGTCTAGTTATATTCAATTAGAGCAATCTCCCAACTAACCTTTTGTAAACTTCTGGATCTTTGAGCAACACCCCCATCCTCTGTTGACAAATTCAGGCCTTTCTGAAGAGGAAATATAGCTGGCTTACAATCCATCATGTTGGTGTCCTTAAGGATGTCCAAAATATACTTTCTCTGACTAAGAATAGTGCCTCTGTTTGATCTAGCAACCTCAATCCCCAAGAAAAACCTCACTGGTCCAAGATCCTTGATAGTGAATTTCTTATGGAGTCCTTGTTTTGTAAGCATGATAACTGACTCATCATCTCCAGTGAGTAGTAAATCATCTACATAAACTAAGGCAATAGCCATAAGTCCATTCACTTTCCTTACAAATAGAGAATAGTCATGCATAGACCTCGCATATCCCAGACTAAGCAAGAAACTAGTTAACTCCTTGTTCCACTGCCTTGAAGCCTGCTTAAGACCATATAAAGACCTCTGTAACCTACACACTTGACCAGGCTCAGCTTTGCTTTACCCTATTGGAGGTGTCATATAAACTTCTTCATCCAATGATCCATGCAAGAAAGCATTATTAACATCTAATTGGTGAACATTCCACTTGTTCACTGTTGATAATGCCAAAAGAACTCTAACTGTTGCTAACTTTGCCACTGGAGAAAAAGTATAGGTATAGTCTTTACCTTCAATCTGATTGTAGCCTTTTGCTACTAATCTTGCCTTATGTCTCTCAACTGAGCCATCTTGCTTGTATTTCACCTTGTAAACCCACTTGGATCCAATAGCTTTATTTCCTGGAGGCAGATTAGTTAAGATCCAAGTTTGGTTTGTTTCCAAGGCTGCCAGTTCTAACTCCATGGCCTTTTCCCAACAAGCCACTCCTTGTGCTTGCTTGTAAGTAGATGGTTCATGTATTTTGCAAACATTAAAGAAGGACACAATATATTCAGGTGAGTAATCTTTCAAATCCATTAGTTGTTCAACTGAGCAACTATAATCCAGAAGTCTTGTGGAAGGCATTCTTATTCTGGTGGATCTTCTGACAACACTCTCAACAGGTTGAATAGGCTGATCAATTTCCATCAAATCTGTACTAGTACTCATTGTCTGTGGGATTTATGCAATATTTGTATCAATAGGTGCAGCTGGATTAACCAAGGGCAAGCTTGGTTCCTGAATCTCCTTCACAACATCTCTCTGAATTGAATCTTTAAAAGGAAAATGTTGCTCTCTGAAAACTACATCTCGAGATACAAAAACTTTGTGACTTTCTAAGTCATATAGCTTGTATCCTTTCTGTGTCATGGAATATCCAATAAAAGCACATTTTCTAGATTGTGCAGCAAACTTATCTTTCTGAGGAATATAAGCTTTCCCATAACACAAACAACCTAGGACTCTCAATTCATCATAGTTAGCAGGCTTATCAAACAAAACTTCAGAAGGAACTTTCCATTGCAACACAAAACTAGGTAACAAATTGATTATCTTCACAGCTGCTATAACACACTCTCCCCAAAATCTAATAGGTAAGTTGGCATGTAATCTCATGGCTCTAGTTGTCTCAATGATATGCCTATGCTTCCTCTCAACTCTACCATTCTGTTGAGGATTCCCTGCTACACTGGTCTGATGGATGATGCCTAAAGAAGCCAATAAAATCTGACATCTATGCTGCATAAACTTAGCTCCATTGTCACTCCTCGTCTTCTTTACTATTTTTCCAAATTGAGTCTTGACATATGCTAGAAAGGAAGGAATTATATTGATCACTTCACTTTTGTGCTTCAACAAGTAGACCCAAGTGAATCTACTATTATCATCTAAGATGGTTAGGAAATAAGAAGTACCATTCATAGTAGGTACCTTGTAAGGTCCCCATATGTCTAAATGTATAAGATCAAAAGTAGACTTTGCCAAAGAAATACTTTTATGAAAAGGATCTTTACACTTTTTAGACAGAATACAACTTTCACAATTGATATCATCTTTAACATACATCTTTGACCAAGCTATGTGTTTCATCTTTCCCACTGAACAATGGCCTAACCTAGCATGTATAGTAGTACTGAATTCTGCTATACTATTACAAACATTGGAAGCATTTCTATCATTATCAGTCAATTGTTGTTGTGAAGCCTTTGCAGATTTCATGATATACAACCCTCCAGCTCTCAAGCCAACTTCCACTGTCCTCTCAGTGATAGGGTCCTGAAAGAAACATCTGTCAGGCTTAAAACAAGCTTGTAGACCATTCTCATATAGTAACTTTGTTACAGATATAAGATTCTTCTTGAATCTAGGAATAAACAACACATTATCAACTCTTAGATGCTTATTCACTTGCACTGAACCCACTCTTTCAACACTCAGAATACTGTCATCAGGCAATGCTACTCTGATAGGCTTGAGAAGTTCCTTTTTATCAAACAAAATACTATCATAAAAAACCATATGATCTGTTGCACCTGTGTCTACTATCCAAGTAACACAATCTGAACTTAAAATTGTCAAAGCATGAGAAAGGATATCATTACCTGAAAAATCCACACCAGACCCTGAAGTAGATGCCATGTTAGTTGGTTCATTGCCTTTGGCAACACCACCCTGAGCAATGACATTAGAGACACTTGCCATATTCATTCCTCTGAAAGCCTTCATTACTTCCTTGCACACAGCATCTATCATAGCAGCATCTGGCCTATCTGTGTTCCCAAGAGGACTTTCTTCACCAATGTCCATCTCAGCATTGGCAGCAAATCTTCCTCTCCAATTGGAATTTCTATTCTTTTATGGGAAACCAATGATCTGGTAGCATGACTCTCGAGCGTGACCCTTTTTACCACAATGATCACATTTTCGATCATATTTCCCTTTCCTCTGATCATTCTGCCTATCATAACCCCTTTGATCATTTCTTCTCTGATCATTAGGTCTATTAGCATATAAAGCTGTGGTAGTGCTCTCATTGTTGATCTGCAGAGAACCAAAGATCATCTTTTGTCTCTCCACTTGTTGCACCAAGTAAAAAACTCTATTTATTGTGGGCAATTTTTCCTGAGACAAGAGATTACTTCTCACACCATCATACTCAGAACTCAATCCCATCAAGAATTGAATCAATTTTGTTCTTGAATCCTTTTCAAGAATCTTTTCCATCAACTCACACTTGCAAGCTGTCTGTAATCCACCACATTCACACACAGGAAGTCCATCAAGATTTTGAATCTCATCCCAGAGTTCCTTGATCTTTCCATAATACTCACCAACTGTGGAACCACCTTGTTCCATCGAGCATAAGCGCCACTGAATCTGGTAAAGAAGAGGTCCATTGGTCTAACCAAATCTTTCACTCAGCTCATCCCAGAGATGCTTTGCCGATTCAACATACATGAATGTGTTGGAAATACTCTTTTCCATAGAGTTTATCAACCAACAGCGCACCATGTAATCTGTGCGAATCCATCGTTCACACTCCTGGGATCCAATTGCTGGCTTCTTGCAACTCCCATCTATAAAACCTAATTTGAATTTCGCACCAAGAGCTAACCTGACACCTTGGTTCCAGGTGAAGAAATTGAGTCCATCAAGGCGGAATTGAGTCAGTTGCGCCCCTGGATGATCCGAATTGGACAACGCTAATGGATCACATCCTGTCAGATTCTCCGATCTTGCACCAGTCATTCCATCTCGCCCAAATCCAGCCTCCATCGCAGCAAATCAACGCGGAAGAACTAATCAAACGTCGTGCGCTCTGATACCATATAAAGATGATCGATCTAACACAATCAGATCATCAAACTATACCACAGAATCACTCAAGAACACAAACAGAAAGAGAGAGAGCAAGAGTGTTTGTGATATTAACAGAATTAGTTTGTTACAGAGGGAGAAGCGTAAATATATATACATGAGGGAACCCGGTTTACTACAGAACCGGTTCAATATAAAACTTATATTTACAACATTCTCTATATATGACGTGAAACATTAGGGCTACAAATGTATACAATATGCATTTCAAGGCTAGCTAATTAGTTAAAATGCACAATTAGGTATCCATCCCTCGTCTTTTATCAGTAATTTGAGCTAGTTAGTAAAACAGTCACAAATATTTTAACTACTATCAGTTTTGTCTGGTATCTTCCATTACTATATGCATCTTAGTCAAATTTTTCTCCTTCACGAGTTAAAGAACCATTACAATTGAAACATACTTCGACTAACAAACAGATATTTTATTAGTTAATGAAAGCAAGGCCGGAAATCAGAGGCTATGGTATACTTAAGAAAGGCTGCTGCATATACTCCCGGGTTTAAGAAAGGATGTTGTTTCGTTTGTTACATCATATTCTTTCTTCTTCCATGATCACCACTCAAAGAAGAAACAGATATAATATTATTGAATGGATTACTCATCAGGAGCGTTGCATTTAGGAAGAGTTGTTTACAACATATAGTTCTTGCATCATGTTTTAGGACTAGTATTACACAAGTAAATTAAACAGGCAATCCATAGTGTAACCTGCATCTGATAATTTCAAATTCAAAGCACAAGCATTCGTTAATTACTTAAAATAATAATCATGTAGTAATACGTTGCTACTATCGTTTTACTGTAATATAAAAAGATTATACCGTGACAGGCTCATCAATGCAAAGTGGAGTGTCATCTCTAGCAGGAAGTGGAATTGACATGAAACCCTCTTCACTTATCTGAGACATCACATCCTCTCCATATTCATCTATGTACCCAAGTTCAGTGGAGTTTGACACTAAAGAAGGAGATTTGGTCACCATGTCTAGCTTCATTGCAACTTCTTTCATGGCCGGCCTTCTTCCACTTCTCATTCTTACACAGCGTTTTGCCAGTTCAACAACAGCTCTCAACTGCTCTTCACTGGCCTGTTCCACAACTCTCTGATCCAGCATATCCAAAGACTCTGAGTTTTCAAATTGTAGCACCAAGCTCTTGACGTCGCCTGTTTCGTCATTGTACACCGCTTTCTTGCTTGTCAAAAGCTCTAACAGTACAACACCAAAGCTATAAACGTCACTCTTTTCCGTAAACCGTCTTGTTTGGTAATATTCTGGGTCAAGATACCCCCATGTACCCTGAACAAGAGTGGTCAAGTGGGTCTGGTCAATCTCAATGTTTCTTGAACACCCAAAATCAGCAACTTTTGCTCGGTGTCGCTCGTCTAGCAATATGTTAGATGACTTAATATCTCTGTGATAGATGGGAGTGGATGATAATGAATGCAGATATGCAACAGCCGAGGCTGAATCTACAGCGATTTTCAGACGCATCTCCCAACTCATGAAAGAGCATTCTTCATCTGATTGATGAATTTTCTCAGAAAGTGTGCCGTTTGAAACATACTCGTATATAAGAAGAGGTACTTTGGTTTCCAGACAGCATCCCAGTAGCTTGACAACATTTCTATGGTTGGTCTGAGACAATATAACCACCTCATTTATGAACTGGTTCAAGAGACTGGTATCCAACTGTTTCGACTTCTTGATTGCAACAATATCTCCATCAACTAGCGTACCTTTGTACACAGTCCCAAAGCCTCCTTTGCCAAGTATTTGAGTTTCGTCAAAGTGATTTGTGGCTCTGTTCAATTCTTCCATGGTGAATATCTTGGTCCTCCCAACTACACCTTCTCCAGATGGCAGCTGTTGTTTTAACAGTAAACCACCATTATGCTCAAAGTATGTACATCTTCTCTTCATCTCCATTTTCTTTGTGATATAACGGTAAAGGTAATAGAGGATGATACACCCCAATCCTATGCCAAAACGTATTTCTGCCATAAACAAGGAAGATTTATCCAGTATCTAGATATCTGAAACATGTAACATAGATAAGGATTAAGCAGAGGTCCTTACCATAAGATTTATAAACATTCTGTAGGTTATACCAAAACCCGTGTTGGTGATCATGATAGCCATAGCCATAGGCATAGCACACTGTATCATCTAATTTAAAACAGAGAATAGACTTGTCAAAATAAGCTCGACAAAAGAAAAACCATAGAAAAAGGGTGAGAGTGTTTCATACAGAGTTCCCATGATAATTCCCATGATAATTCGACTGGTGCTGCATAGATCGGTTGTGGATTAGTTAAGAGCGTGGTTTTGACATATTCGTCAGCATGGTCAGAGCTGACAAGAGTCGCGAAAAGACAAGTTCCTGATTGGCTAAGAAATTTGATGTGATAATACAGAAAGTCATCCTCCAAAATTGCTGTGCAGCAATTGGCTTCAAAGCAAGGTTCAGTGTAGATTGCAGTCTTGTTGCCGAGGTGACAAATAGTGTCACAGCTAATTCCCATGAAGTCGCCTTGGCTATACAAAGCCGCGCTGCCTGGACAACCTTCCATCAGGAGTGAGTTGTTCGATGTGAACTTATACGGGCTTCCTTTCAAGTTAATGCTGTTGTGTTGTGAAGCAGCAGCAGCAGTACAAGAATTGAAAGGAGGTATCCCAACTGTAAGAACGCTGTTATCAACATAGTAGTCGAAAGAACTAACCTCAATGACTTCAAGATTGAATTTGGATAAGAAGGGTTTATGAGAAGAATTGTGTTTAGGATGAGGCTTGCATTCAATCTCAAACCAAGTGTCATAGGAGCAGTTGGCGCCTATTCCAAACGGGTAAGAAATACTCACATTTCCACACCTTTCCTGACACCCAGGCTTTACACATACCTCTCCAGTCTCCACTTTCACAATCAACATTACTAGTAGTAGTAACCATTTTGAGATTTGCATAAGAAATGGTGGTTTCATATTCCCTCCTCGGATACAAAGCCTCACTGTCATAATTCATTTCTCTATTTATATAGAACCAAGTTATTATTATTACAGTAACAGATTGACTCATTCCCCCTGTTATTATTATTACAGTATGTGTTTTCTAGGAACCTACCTTAGCGGGTCTTGTACTCTTGTTGACTTAGATTTTTCTTTCATGGTGATGAAGCCAAACAAGTCAAACAACTAGACAAAAAGATCATTAAATTTCTTATAAAAAACAGTCTTTCTATTCTACTATTCAATGACTTGAATTAGGTGTGAATGACTTAACGTACTAATGTACGAATATAGTCATTCGCATGCACATTTCTCAGTAATCACATGCACACGCAGGTGTGTGCATGTACTTTTCACATATTATCAATGACATGCATAATCTGTCAAATGTGCATGTCAATGGCTTAAATGTGCATATCAATTTTTTCATTCGCACGTTAATAATGCATTCGCACATGAATCTTGTCCTTCATATATATGTATAATAATATTTTCATACTTACATTTAAGTAGTTCAAAATTTACTCAGGATTAAATAGTTTTTTCTTCTATTAGTAAGATCACACGCTTAACCAATTTTCAGTTGATCTAGTGGTTTGACACTAAATTAATTGAATGTTGTATTCTTAAACAAAAAATCCTCGGGAACCTCAAATAAGCTAGGATATAGCTTTTTTTTCTAGTAATATTGAACTCAACATCATTGGCGATTCAACATTGGCTTATTTCATGTTCACGAACATGCATATTATTGACAAAATAAGCTAGCTTATTCGAGTCTTTCAAACGGGCTTACGCGAGTTATCAATTGATTTAAATGTTGTGATAATGAGCTACTTAGTGGCCGTGGTGGCCAAAATTGTCAAGGAGAGTATTCATTGCTTTCCACAACAACAGTCAACAGACCATCTTGGCAAAGCTGAAAAGGATTCAACAACTCCACATTATTCTATAACTTTTATTTTCTGACCGTCTTAGTTTTTTCTTTGCGCTTATTGTATAATATTTGCTAATGTAGTCATCGTGCCATGCACGGGATATATATATAGAGAGAGAGAGAGAGAGAGGTCTGTTCCGGTGTAACGGATTTTGTGGTGTAACAAGGGGATTGACTAGAAGCGTTGGATTGGATTAAATCAATGGCTAGGATTAATGATGGAAAAAAAATTGAAAAAGAAATTAATAGGAGAGAGTACGTAATTGTTAGCATTTTACGTATTTGTAGGGGTTTTGATTTTCTTTTTAATGGTTAATAGGAGAGAGAGATAGAATGACGGTTAAACAAGAGAGACAGAAAGAATGGCGATTTTATTTTTCTCCATTGCAGCTTGAATCCAAGTTCACAAAATTAACGCTCTTGGTCGTCTTCCAGATCTTCATTCTTCTTGAAGTTCTTAATTCTTTTTCCATTGACGCATGGATTTACAATGTCTACAGATGAAGTTGATCGTAAAGGTTAGTTCTTGATAATTAGGGTTTCTTAATATTCAGTTTTGGTTACTATGTTGTTCGACGAATTCTACAAAAATCAATGGCTTATGTTGCGCAAGAAATATTCGATTTTGATTAATCGATATTCATGTTTACAATACAGTTTGTGTATTCGTATTCTAATGTGAGATATTCATCTTCTCCGTATTTGTGTTCTAATAGTGATATATTAGGTTTTAGGGTTTTCATTACGAAAGAAGACGATATTCTTATGTTCAACTTTGTTATTCGTGTTCGACTGTAGAATATTCAGTTATAGGAGTTCCATTATGAAAGTAATTAGTGAAAAACATAAAGAAGACGATATTCTGATGTTCAACTTTGTTATTCGTGTTCGATTGTAGAATATTCAGTTAAAGGAGTTCCATTATGATAGTAATTAGTGAAAAACATAAAGAAGACGATATTCTGATGTTCAACTTTGTTATTCGTGTTCGACTGTAGAATATTTAGTTATAGGAGTTCCATTATGAAAGTAATTAGTGAAAAACATAAAGAAGACGATATTCCGATGTTCAACTTTGTTATTCGTGTTCGATTGTAGAATATTCAGTTATAGGAGTTCCGTTATGATAGTAATTAGTGAAAAACAAAAAGAAGACGATATTCTGATGTTCATCTTTGTTATTCGTGTTCTTCCTCTGATATATTAAGTTTTAGGGTTTTCATTACGAAAGACTTTTATTCCTACATAAAGAAGACGATATTCTAATGTTCATCTTTGTTATTCCTGTTCTACTGTTGAATATTCAGTTATAGGGGTTCCATTATAAAATTAATGAATGAATTACGTAAAGAAGACGATATTCTGATGTTCAACATTGTTATTCGTGGTCTACTGTTGAATATTCAGTTATAAGTGTTATACTTTTTTCCCAGGTAAAAGAGTGGTCGATGAATGGTCAAGTGATGATTGGGTGACTGAAAATTCAGGAGATGATACGGAGGTTTGTGAAACTGGAATAACAGACGTTGATGAAAATTCGTGTTCTATAGTTGAAATATTCCGTTGTAGGTGTTCCATTATGAAAGGTTGTTGTTCCTACGCTTGATGACCTTGTCCTCATAATTCTTTTGACATGTATTAGTATGGCTCTGATTTATACAACGCGTTTTTTGTAATAGATGTTTGTACCTTTCTTGAACTAGATACTGCTTTTTGTACAAATGATAAATAAAGTATTATCATTTGTTCTTCTAGTTTCTTTCTTCTTCTTCCTTACTGTACTTGGATTTTCGATACTGCATATTTTGATTAAATACTCTCAAGTCTTAGGTTGTCTTTGTATTCTAAACTAATTATTGGTTACATAACAACTTTATCATAATAAGGGATTTAACTTCAACTAAAATTAGTTAATTGACTCAAGATTCACCACCACGTACTACTGAAGGATAATTGTGTACAAAATATAGAATACTAAACTTTAACTAAAGGAAACTGTTTAAAAATGACACTTCAAATTTCAAATGAAAACTTGTTCAGATTTATAACCAGCTTCAACTACATGAAAATCTTCACATGATGGAGAAGAACATTACATAATATCTAAGCGTTGGATTGGTTGTTAAGTAGCAGGAGGAGTCTTCTTCTAAAGCATCTTGAGCAGATCAAAGTCGTCTTGTATGCATTGTTGTTGTGGGTGGGAAAGTAAACTGCACATTTTCCTGAAGAGATTGCGTTGCAGGCATGTCCCGCTCTCAAATATGTAGCCTTCGTTCTCTGTCACTGATAAGATAGCCAGTTGTACAGCAGCTTCTCCACCACAGCTCACTGCACCTGCGCTGCACAGGAACAATTCTAGAGACACACCAACTGTCATAACTGATTGTAATAGTAGTGTGTTGGTTCACGCCTCTGCAATTATAAAGAGGAGTTCCATGTAATAGCTAATTCATTCAGACAATATACAGAAGAAAGTTCTTCCCCAATTTCTCTCTTTATCAACAGTCACACTATAAAGGGCTGCAACAAGAGAGTCGTACACTCTCTGGGGACAGTTTTCTGGACCGGGCTTGTTATGAAGATACATGACATCAAATGTGAATAGCTTCTCGTTTACAGGACACTGGAAAACTGGTGGCGATGATGAGCGACAATATATAAGGATCTGGACATGGTAGAGAAGATAGTTAGTTCATGAAATTACTGATCTTGGATTTTCTAGAAAGATTTATGTATTCAAGTATGAGCATGGTGTAAGGAATTGAAGAAAGAAGTGTTTTTTTAATAGTTTGGATGTCAAAAAAAACATCAGGAGATTCATGTTATCAACCAATGAAGCTTTCTATGATTGAAGAGATATTTTAAATGATAGAAGATGATTTAAACATCATACGTTGAAGGGAATGATCTCAGACGACTTAAATAAATAAATACACAACAATTGATCTAAAGTTGGAGTAATTGTTAATGGTTGTGACTATAATGAGTAAAAAAAACGCATAGGGTATGCTTTTTGATCTGCTAACTCATTCTAAACGTGATCAAACAGGTAATTCTCTTTTAGCACAATCAAACAATACACATCATATAATTAATAAGCTATACGTGTTTGATAACAAGGGAATGTATCCAAAGATAGGATATTGATTCAGTTGATTGATAATGTTAAATTCAAAGACCTTAAAAAAACAATCAGACAGGAAAGTACTAGCGCAAGAACTGCAAAGCCACAAAGGTCAACTGTATCATGACAGCCCGTAAAAATCACAAAGTAAAGACCGTAAAAATCACAAAGTAAAGAGTCAAAACTCACCAATCTAATTCTCTAAAATTAGGGTTTTTCAATTGTCGACTTCTAATTAGGGTTTTTGTAGAAATGCAGAGAAAAAAATAAAATCAAATGGTAAACTTACATCTTTGGAGGTTGAATGGAGGAAGGAGATGAAGAATTTCAAGTTGGGCTTGCGACCTGGGGCAAGGAGGAAGACGATGTGCTGAAACGAGGAATCGCTGGCTTTGACTTCCACTTCTGTTGACGAATCGACCACACGCGCGAGAGAGAGAGAGAGAGGGGGGGAGTTCGAGAGGGTGAGATAGAGATTGAGAATCGAAAGAGAGGATGAGAATAGCACCAGAAATGGCGACCCAGAAGATGAAGGGGAAGAAGATTTTGAGCGAGATGGGTGAATGTGATTCTGGAGAGAGAACATTTTGAGCGTTTTTTATTTTGGGGATTAATTTTGAAATGATTTTTTTTCAAATCCCATCAATTTCGGGAAAGGGAGTGGATCCGGTGTGTGTAAGCTTATATTGCTCTATGTGCCATCCGAGATTAATCATATGCCATTGATTTAAAGAAGATCCAATGACCCTAATCAATCTCCTTGTTACACCACAAAAACTCATTACACTAGAACCTAAATCTATATATATATATAAAGTATCGATCTAATAAGCATTATTATGAATATATTAATATTTTTGAATACCTTCCCGTAATTTTAATTTGGTCGATTAGTATAATATAAATGAAAACTAGTACAATATTTGTGAAATTACATATCATATTAGAGTTAGGTAATATAGGTGATAACCATGTCTTAGGTAGGAATCTAACACCCCTCAAACATTATGGTTCATGACTATGAGCATGCCTCTTGATATAATGGTTAGGAACATCAATGTTCATTGCTAAAAAAAATTAAGACATGTTCACAACAACAAACATGATCGAGAAAAATATATACAATGAACATTATATTGATGATTGTGGCATTAAGCAAAACCTTGAACATGGTTCATGACTTTAATACTTAAACACAAAATAAAATAACTTGATTACAATAAAAATTGAATGAACGAAAAAATAAAATCTATCAGAATGCATATGTTTGAACTATTGGATTGACTCGAACAGAAGAAATCTACCCAACTTAACCCATCTCGAACTCAACCCATTCGACCTAATTAAGTACTAATTGGCCTAACCGTGCAATTTTGTGACCTTGAAACATTTACCTACAGTTTTGTGAGGTCAGGAATGAACAAATCTATTGCAAAAAAATTACAAATGTTTGAAATGGATTAAGACACAAAAAATTAATAATAACAGTGACAAGTGAAGAATATATCCAGCTTTCTATCCTGTACTCATCCTAAAATCACCCAAAACCTTATTTCTCAGCTAAGCTAAAAATCTGTAATTTCCTGAAAAATCTGATCTTCATCAACTGTTATGATTCCTAATGGATTCAAGAAACTGAACAACTTCCACCATGCTTGGTCTCTTAGATGGCGTCTCTGCAGTACAGAAAAGACCTAGTTTCATCACTTGAATCAGCTCATGTTCAGCAAAGTTCTTCAGATTTTTGTCAAAGCAATCAGAAGCTGAGCCCTTCCCCAGCAAACTCCTAACATATTCACACAAAACAATTACTTCACTTACATTGGGACTATCTACTGCCTTCCGACCCGTTGCCAGCTCCAATAAGACGACTCCAAACATGTAGACGTCACACTTTTCACTTCCCTTTGAGCCATGAGCCATCTCCGGCGCTATATAACCCGCTGCATTATGGGTGCTGAATGATAAGCATTTGGTATTCATAGTGAATAAAAGCTTCCCTAATCCATAATCAGACAATTTAGCCTCATAATTTTCATCTAACAAGATATTGGTGGACTTAATGTTAAGATGTAAGACAGAGGGCTTGCAATCATGATGAAGATAGGCGAGCGCTCTAGCTATTCCAAGCGCTATCTTGAACCGCCTTTCCCAATTCAGTTCACTATTAGCAGTGCTCGTACTCGTTCCCCCATGCCCGTGTAGATTTTCATAGAGGTTACCGTTCAGGATAAACTCTGACATAATCAGCGGCATTGAATGTGACCAATAGTAGCCTTGGAAGGCTACTAGATTTGAATGGTGAAGGTTTCCTAGCCGTCCGACCTCCTGCTCGAATTCATCCATGGTTATGATCTTCCCTAACTTCCTTCCAAGCTTCTTCATTGCAATCAAGATCCCGCCTTCAAAGCTAACCTTGTAGACCGAGCCCAAATAGCCGACGCCCACAAGGTTCTCTTTTTCGAGCATAGTTTTAGTAACAGCCTCCCAATCCTCGTACTTTGATGGCAGGCTTTTGTTGTACAAAACCAGCTTCCCTATTGACACATAAGTCTGTTCATCGGGTGTACTTTCTGACTCTGAAATTAGTGTCATTTCATCATCCTTCGTTTTCTCCCTTGCTTTGATGTTCAACACTGTGATCAAACAAACACCAACCAGAATAAAAACAGCAGCAACAATAGCAATAATTGCTGAAAGACTAAGCAGCTTGGATTTTCCTGAACTGCTCTTTGCCGAGCATGATGATGTGTCAAGAGGCTGACCACAAAGCCCAGGATTGTGAAAGAATGCTGAATAGCCGAAATTTGTGAGATAAGCGACTTGAGGAATTTCCCCGGACAGATTGTTGTGAGAAACATTGAAATGAGTTAGCATTGACAAGTTTCTTAGTGAATCGGGTATTGGACCGGAGAATAGATTTTCCGAAACGTCAAAGAAATCAATGCTTGATAGGCTTCCTAGGCTTGATGGGATGCTTCCTTTGAGCTTATTGTTATGCAGATCAAGAATCAGAAGGTAAGTCATGTTGTAAAGAGTCTGTGGTATTTCACCATCCAATGAATTGCCAGAAATATCCCTGCATTGTATGATTTCACATTCATTTAGTTCAAAGAAATCATAAAAAAACAGTAAAAATAAGGAAAAAAGGTTCAACTCACAGCTCAAGAAGAAATCTGCAGTTGCTTATTGCTGGAGGAATTTCACCATGAAGTTTGAGGTTATGAAGATTAAGAACTTGTAACAGATCAATGCTACCAATTTCCGGTGGAATGACCCCATCTATCGAGTTGTTACCAAGCCGAATAAGCGAAAGGCTCTTCAAATCCCCAATTCTTTGTGGAATATTCCCATTTAGCCTGTTGTATTCCAAATCCAAAACCCTAAGATTGACACAGCCAACTATTCCCACAGGAATCTGCCCATTAAACTCATTCCATGAAGCATCAAAGAACTGCATCCTCTCACTACATGATTTGATCTCAGGAATAATCCCAGTGAATCCATTATGTGAAACATTCAGATAAGTCATATTGACCAGCTCAAAACCATCAAATGGAGCTTGCCCAGTAAACAAATTGCTGCTGATATCCAAGAACTCCAAACTTTGGCACCCAGATAATTTCTCTTGGACACTCCCTGTCAGCACATTGTTTCTTACAGACAAAAAAGCTAAATTGGACAGGTCACAGATGTTGGAAGGGATAGAGCCATTAATCTCATTATAAGATACATCAAACCCAACAAGATCAACACAGCTACTCACAGAATCAGGGATGAAGCCTGTTAAATTGTTGTTGGACAAAGAAATGAACTTCATTTTCCCACAATTCCCAAACAGCTTACTTGAGACTAACCCAGAAAACCCATTTTTTGACAAATCCAGAAACCTCAAATTCTCAAGCTTGCCGATGGAGTCAGGAATGGACCCAGATAAAGCATTAGAGCTGAGATTGACTTTCCATAGAGTTGTGATGCCTCCATACTCTTCAGGAATGCTCCCACTAAAATTATTGCCAAAAAGTACCAACTGCCTTAATGATTTCAGCCCAGAAAGGGAAGAAGATAAAAACCCAGAAAGGCTAGTGTTCCACAACACAATCTTGACGACATTGCCCTCAGAGTTGCAAGTAATACCAGTGAAGTTGCAAGGATCATTAGTAGGGACCCATGAAGCTAGGGTTTGAGATGGGTCATTTGACACATTACCCTTAAATTGCAGCAAGATTTGATTTTCAGTTGCAGAAGAAGCTGAGAGTAATTTGAGGGCAATGGTGAAGAAAATAAGAAGAAGCACCACATCAGGGTTGTGCTTCTGGTATATCTTCATCAAGAAGACAGCTTTTTGGAGCAGATGAAGGAAGAAGACATTGAAGAGTAGAAATGTACGAAGGAAGAAGTTGAAGTGGTCCAAATGACACTGATAGTGGGTATTTTAAGTGTAAACAAGGTCATTATTTAGTAACAATAATCAGTAATCACCCTAAAATAACACAAATACTGGGAGGATTCATGTGAGAAAAAGAGAGGTTGGCCTTAAATTAGTGGCAGTGTTGATAGGGAGAGATGAAGAAGGTTTTTTTTTCTTGTTGTTGGGTTGTGGATGGATCTGTGCTGGAAAGGGGAAGAAGCAGTTGAAAATGGCTGCAATTTAATTCAGCAAATTTGCCCCCAAAAAAAGTTCACTGTTGTTAATGGTGTGGTCACCAAACTGAAGATCAGCACATGCCTAAACTCTCTCTTTGTTTATTAGAGTCTGTTCTTTGTCAAAACTTAGAATTAAACGCAGAGTTCTAAGTTTTGGGGGAGGGGAGAAGGACCAAAATTATTGAAGTATCAACAGATCCCATACTCTGGTGTTTTGACGGTGGTGGAAATTAGAAGTGGTGGTGAAAACGTGACCAATTCTTTAATTTTCAGTTCTCTTTGACCCAACTCTCAAAAAAGCCAAAAAAAAAAACTGTCTTAATTTGCACTTGAAATTAGAGCTCTTTAGGAGCAAATTTTCTAATGTGAGAGTTTAACCAGTTTAATGTAATCTTTAAGTTTTCGATGATTATAACAATGGTTCAGAAACGGTCTAAATTAATTTGTACATTTATGGGTAGCCAACAACAATGGCAGAGCAATAAATATGGCAACCATCATCCCCATTTACTGCTCTTCTTGGCTTCCAACGTCTTCACCAACCTTTTCATTTTCAAGCCAGTCATAATAAATTATTAGTGAAGTAATTTATGAGTTTTCATAATTGTACCATGATATTGATACCAACTTCTTGATGATTTATGCAAGTTATGAACTTGTGAATTCGGAGTTAATGACATGGACAGCAAAGAAAATTTACCTGAAAAATAATTACTCAGTATAGTGAAGAGGGTTTTATTATTATTTTATTTTCTTTGAAATTCTTCTAAGAAAGATTTTGTTTGATCTCGAAGTTTTGTCCTTGAGCATCCATGAATGAGACGGATCATCAAAGACTGATGTGCATGTAAAGCAGCAAACATTCATATTATAAAAGCATTTAAAGTTTGACGAAAACATTCCTTTTGCTTTTTTGTAATGATATTTCCTTTTGGTAGAAAATTTCATATCTTGCAACAAATTTTCTCATCATGTAGATAGACACAACAATTTTATACAATAAAATCCAAATAACAAAACATTTTGTACTTGAAAAAAACACCGCATTTTGTAGAAAGTTACATATCATTACATAACTGAAAACATGGAGTAATCAAAATGTATGTTGCAACTTTAAGCACAATGAGATGTGCATTATTCAAAATACAAAGTGCATGCTTTTAGGTAAAGGAATATTCACAAGCACAAGCAAACAACTGAAAACTGACAAAACTGACACTTGAAAATGATTTATGCTTAATTTAATTCCACTGAATCTTGATCTGCGATTCTTGATTGCAGTATAGAAAGAGGCTACAGCATATAATAGTTGTATAGACACATTTGATCTTCATATAATAGTTGTATAGACACATTTGCTCTTCATATAATAGTTGGACAAATGGAAGTTTTAAGAAAATATTACTGTACAGTTTATAAACAAATACTAGTCCCAATTAACAAAGTTATGAGCAAACCCAAGAAATTTTACAGTACAGTTGGAAGACACTCTTCTAAGTTTTGTCTGATCAAGACAATTTCCCATATAAATTAATTTCAAGCAACATAATCAACACAATCTATACAGTGAACAGGCTAAGTCCAGGAGCTGTTCTATTAGCAATAATATATCAATATGATATACAAGAAAAGCTAGCACTGAAATTGTGCTGACAACCACAAGATATTAGTAGACAATTATGATAACCATAACATGAATATATAACATATTAGGACAAGGATTGTATTCAAATGTCATACAGAACATAAGAATGACGGATTGGCCGACAAATGAATGAAAGTACTTACATTGATGAGCAGTCTATGCGAGCAACCCTCAGAGCCAATTAGAAACTATATACAATCATAAATTCAAACCGAACACAGAGACGCCGGAGAAGAAACTGATGCAGAGAATAATTGATCACAAAAGAGAAGTTCCTAATTTTTGGAAGAACTTTCAACAGGTTGTATCACCGCCTGCTCTATAATTCCATCCCATATCAACCTCAGAGAAGTATAAGTTCAATAACTGTAAATAGCTTCAGACTTTGCAGTTAACCAATCAGAACTTAGCTTGATTTTAGTTCTTACTCCGTGTCAATACTCAAATCTCCAGCTTTTACTGCAATAACATGTCCTCCTCCATTTGTATTCTTTTGAGGCGCCTCTTAGCCAACACTGTGCAAATGATTGTGGTAATTGCTGTGGCAACAAAGCCAAGAACGGTAGAGATAATCTGCTGTGCTGAAAGGGAACGATGCTCATGTGAAGCGTCTGCTAGAGTCCTTATTAATATGCCACTGCAGATAAACAAATAAGAAAAATGAAAAACATGGTTGCTAGAATAGTGCCATCATTGCCATGATCACACAAAATTAGTCAAAAAATAAAGCAAAATTCCAGACCTTCATATTTTCAAATTTATTCTATTAGCAAGCTGTAAAAGTAGGATATAAGAAGTTACACATCTTACAAAATTACTATTTGACAGAAATTATATAACTGATTGCTTAACAAGAATAGTTTATTGAAGACGTGAAGAAAATAAATCGAGATAGAATGAGAAGCTAAGATCAAGCATGACTGCTCTTCCTAATAAAATGGGAAGGACCAAGAGCACAAATGATGTGAAGCAAGCACCTAACTGAATTCAAAAAACTTGTTCTAGCTACAGACTAGGATGAAGAGGCATTTCACATTTGGCAACAAGACCCCTATCCAAGAAAAAAAACTACAAATTTCTGCAAAAGCCGCTACTTGGTAAGCAACCCCGCAACATTTATTCAAACTGCTACATAAATCCAGAATCATCAACATGTACAAACATACGATCAATGTCCAAATTATTCAATAGTCTTGTTGACCTTGACATCTTTATATGAAAACTCCCAATACGGTCATATTTCTTTTAGGATGCTCCATAACCTGCACCCTCAAAATGGCGCTTAGGGTGTCCATGCTCATAGCAAAGCATGCAGAAAACACAACTAAGACAACTCCCAATACCAAAACCAGTGTCCCTGATAAAAAAGCTCATTGGCTAGTTTGAAGGATAATGATACGGCCACAACAATCTAAGATGGAGCATAGATATTAATCCTAGTTTATTGCTGAATTTCCTTCAATATTATCTGCTTATTTTACAGTAATTAGTTGATTAGTTGAGTCAATTTATCTCTTTAATTGTTATTAGAAAAGAGTCCAAGCAGTTTCCCAAATTTCAAGTATTAGGAGGAGTGGGTTAGTGTTAGTTAACCACTACTTATTTTCCATATAAAGTCAGTGAAGAGTCAGTTTGTAAGTGTATAGATTTGAGAATTAAGAATATATATCAGACGTACGAATTCTTCCTGCACAATTCCTGTTGTGTTTTAATCAGTGGGCTTCTTGTGAGATACTTGCCTAAGAAGAATCTATCAGATAAGATCTACACTTATATACCTTGATATTACAATTGCAAAGATGCTACTATAAATGTAGGAATAATTGTAATCCACATTGAGCAACCACTACTCACATATGAAAAGCCCAAGACAACCCTGGATACTTACAAGCAAGAAATTATAAGGTAATGAAGTATCCAGATTTAAATTCCCTAAAAATTAAGCATATAATGGAGGAATTTGAGGTATTCAAGATTTCAAGTTGCAAAATAAATAAACAAAAAATGGACTTAGAATAAAGGTCTTACGTGTAGATGGCAATAAACACATCTGGAATCATTCCCACCATTGACCCACAGAAATAAGGTCCATACTTCACATTTGTTGCCACAGCACAATAATTATACAAGATGTATGGAAACGGAGAAATTCTTATAAGGACAACCGCACGAAACTGGTTACTCCAATCTCCCTCACCGGCTAGCCTAATGATGGAGCCTTGTTTTGGGTACTTCTCCAACCAACCCTATACAAGTATAAGCGTAATTCAGTCAGTGTGCAAGTTGTGCACCTCAAAAGTCGTTGCTTGGATGTTTCAATTCTAATATCATGTTCAAGAAACTAGAACAAACCTGAATTCTGTGGTAGAAGAGAGAACCAATGAAGTAAGGGAGTGACACACCAATTATCACAGCAGACATTATAAGTAGAAATCCATATCCATAACCAAATGTCATTCCAGCTACCCACATGGAAGGAGAAGTTGGCACGAGCAGTGTGGGAAATAGTGCAACAGTGAAAAAGAGTATAACTCCCAACACAGGAACGCTGAATGTCGATGTCTCCCAGTTAATAACCGGTATTATCTCCTGGAGAAAGAAGATATCTAATCAGAATATAGAAATGAAGGACCAATAGCCTCACTTCAGGCCTCATCAATGATGATCATGCACACACCCTAGCCTCATTCGTGGTCAAGCATAAGAATCAAGTATAGATATACAGCAATGAAACACGGACAACACTACCAGGCAATACAGAAAGATAGAATTTTAAAATCTTCCTCTACATTCACACAATGAAACACGGACAAACACATCTGCATTTAGCCTACATGTAAACAATTTTTGGAAGGCAGAATAATTATAGAACCTTAAGCCCTAGTATACAAACCCACAACAATGATCATAAACAATCTTTGCAATTTGCATCCATACGATACAAGGTCCCTCAATTTGATCAATCAAGATTAAGAACGGCTTCAAACAACACTACAGGCGATACGGAACATAGAGACTATCCACATACTTAACACACCAATATACTACTACATTTTCCTCTCAGATATCATCAATACCAGCGCAGAAATTCCCAAAGGCAAGAAGAGCAATCATGTAAAGGAAAAACATTTAAAGAACTAGAGCACCAAGTTACCTTATTCATTACAAATGGACCAACCCATAAGATAATAACAACAGCCACAACCGCCAAGAACAGCGAAAGCAACGCCAACTTGACCCACTTGCAGAGGAAACCATAACACTTAGTTCTTGGTGTAGAAGGCTCCATCAACTCCGTCAATTCCCCATCTCCATTCTCCATCATCACCGAAGTCACCAAACTCTCGCTATCTGAAAGCTTTTTCGCATCCCTTCCGTCCAAGAAACTAATCCGGAGCTCCGGTACCACGTCGTCTTCTCCTCCACCATCATAAGTCATTTCTCGGACACTACAAGCTCCAATTGCATCAAACTTGAGCTATTGATGCAAAAGAAACTACTAAACCCTAACTTCCAACACGAACTCAGAGAAGAGTTTCAGCGAGAGGTAGCGCTTCAATCTGCGTATAGAGAGTGAGATCGAACCGGAAAATTGCGAGGAAGAAGCAATCGAGTAGAGAAAATTCGATAAGAATGCCGAATTTGGGAACTGAAAATTTGGGAATGAAGTGAAGACGATGATTTGTGATATTGGTTGTTTAGTTTCAGAAGGGCAAAAGCGTAAAAGTAGTAAAGTAGGATTGCAGAAGAGGGCTAAAGAAGAAACGACGTAGTTTCGTTTCATGTGGCGTGAACACGACGCGTTTGAGGTATAGTGGGCCTGGATATTTGGAAGAAGTGGATTCGCCGGGACGTTTGGAATGTAGCTCTAACGAGTCGGCAATCGGATACAGCTATACATGTAAAAAGAAATTAAAGTAGATAAAGTAACATTATTTCGTTAAGCATTTTGTTGCATAGTTTAATTGCGTCGGCGTAGTTTGTAACATGCGAATGTTTTATATTTTTGGGTTTTCATGGGTCAAACGAGATTCGATTTTGATGAATTTTTATATGCATGAACTCGTCTTGAAAAAATCTACAATTTTGATGCATGCGGCCCCCATTGGTCTCTATGTAGGTCTGCATCTGCATGTGTGTGCATGGGAATTAACTTTTGAGTGTGTGATATAATTAGGGGTTTGGTTTTGATGAGAATGAGTATTTAGATGAAGACGGAAGATGATGCACACAAATGTTATAATTCATGCGCACATGAGTTATAATTGTGTGCATGTGTCATAGATGATGTGCATTATCAAATACGGAGTAATGCGTGCATCATTTGTTAAATGTGTGCATTAATTATAGCATTTGTGTGCATCATCCTCAATCTTCATCTAATGATCCATCATCGATCGCGAGATCTTCCCTATAATTAGTGCTCATGTGTTAATAATCATTCTTACCTACATTTTCCTATAAATAAAATTATACTGTATTTGTTATGATTGTACTAATATCATTACTCTAGCTAAATGGTAATTAATTAAACTATATAATAGGCTATTTGGAAAACAGACAGCTACTGATCGAGGATCATATCACAATGAAAGATATGGATAGCTCATACCCATAGCATTGATTATATGTTCACCAATGAGCTGCTCCTGCAAATTTGAAATGATCTCTACGTATGAAATTGTGCACATAGTTTTAAATTTATGCTGTTCCTTGGTTGATACTCCGTATTTTGTTGGATTGGTCCCACTTAGTTGTTATCATGCAATTGTCATTTTTTAAGAGGTTTTTGCGCCAAATCACCCGTTATTTGGCCTGTTTTGCACGGAATCACCCCTTATATCATTTTTTGCACGAAATCACCCCTATATGTAACTCTGTTAACAATTTACCACCCTTTTCAAAATTCTGTTTTCTTATCCGTTAATTTTTTGAAATTACCATTTTACCCTCACTTAATTTAAAATTTTAAGGGCAAATTTGAACTTCCATCTCATAATATCGTCTCTTCTCGTCAGATTTATCCCTAATTCTTCAACATTTGACAAAGCATGTTGAAAGCATTAATTGTTGAACAAATGGTACCTGATTGATAGTGCATTCTTCCCCCAAAAAAATTGTAACCCATTGCTCTCAGATGTATATTGATAATGCTCAATGAGATGAAATACAAAAGAAGTGCAATCAAATTGAAGAAACCCTAAAAAAGAAGCAAATCAATAGTATCCAATTGAAGCTACTGCAACCTTGAACATGTGTGGGGTTTCATTTCCGACATTGGTAGTCGGTGGCGGATTCGTTGTAGGTGCAACAATGACAGGCGGCGACGGAGGTTGAAGCGAGGTTATGTATCCGGTCGGATTTTCGACGATTCCGCTCAGATTTTCGCTCAGGCAAGGGCTGTTAGGAGACGCAGCAGGAGATCCGGTCAGATTTTCGATCATTTATGAAGAAGGCTCACCGGCGGTGGGGGAGATGGAGAGACAGATTCCCAAAAAGCCAGCCCGGGCCGGGAGTGGAATTCAGAGGAGCAGGAGGAGACGACGATGAGGAGACGATATTTTGACAAAATTTCACCGTCAATTTAGGTTTAGATGGAAGTTCGAATTTGCCCTTAAAATTTTAAATTAAGTGAGGGTAAAATGGTAATTTCAAAAAATTAACGGATAAGAAAACGAAATTTTGGAAAGGGTGGTAAATTGTTAACAAAGTTACATATAGGGGTGGTTTCGTGTAAAAAATGATATAAGGGGTGGTTCCGTGCAAAACAGACCAAATAACGGGTGATTTGGCGCAAAAACCTCTTTTTTCAATCATCTCGTGTACAATGAACTCTTGTGGTACATATCATTGTTTATCTTGAGCTTTTATGTTTTCGTCGAGTTTATTTTAGGTCTTTCAAAACACCATTTCGACTTGTTCTAAATAAAAGTGAGTAGATTTTCTCTTAGATTTTGTTTGTACAAAATACATTCGTTTTATCCTATGTAATTCTATTTGCATTCACTTTGCGAGTCAATGAGGCGGACCTACATAGAGACCAGCGAAGGCTTTGGAAAAATGACCGAAATCATAGATCTTTTAAAGACGAGTCCATGCATATAAAATTCATCAAAATATGACATCGTTTAACCCATGAAAACCTCAAAATACGAAACTCTTGCAGGTTGCAAACCACGCCGCCGCAATACAAGACTAGACGATCAAGATGGCGTGGTCCGAACTATTAAGGTTAGGGACATAATACAAGGTCTTCTTTTTAGTTCCCTTACACTTTTTTTCATGTGCTGTTTTATTTTGAAGCGTCACAAACTACTTTTTTCATGTGTTGTTTAATTTTGAATAATCACAAGATAGAAGAATATTTTTATTGAATTGATCTATGTAAAAGATTTTACTAGAAAAAATTGTGTTGAACTGTGTTGTGTACAATGCTGAACTGATGTGAATATTTTGTTTGTGTATGTTTGATCTTTGATGCGAATAGTATTAAGACGATTATTAGTTTTGATTGTGTATACATTTGATTAGAATTATGTTAAATTTGTATGCAATTAAAAAAACATTTAGCCGAACAGGCCTCCACTTCCACTGACTTGAAATATTGGGTCCGACACTGAGAGTGATAATAACATAAATATAAGAAATGCTTCTGGAATGTAAATTCTGTATATACAAAATACGCTTGTTTCATCCTACGTAATTCCGTATTCCTTCACTTTGCGAATGATCATAATATAAATATATGAAATGATAATAGAATGCACGAACTTGGATACCGAAGAACATTTTTAACAAAAACGTGTAGTGTGTTACTTTTTAAAAGATGTGTATTAAGAAATTTGATAAATATTTAAATACATTTTGATGTAAATTGAGAGTGTACTTTCGCACCATAACTTATTTACCTGAATTTTCCTCAACTTTAAATTATAAACATGTAACATTATGAGTACTTTAAAGAGAAAATCACACTTACAAATGCCAACAGACTTATTATAATCAACAACTTTTAGTTGCTAACCAATGCATGCTAAGAAACTCAATGCATAACAATGGCAGGATAACAATTTTAATGCTTCAAGCACTGCATGGATAGCGAATAAGAAGCTAGGGTAGTTTAATATGAAATTATATAATATATTGATTTGAGAATTTGTTTTGGAGTTGAAATAGTAGGGCAAGGTTCTCTTGATGTAGAAGTAGTGCCTTCTTCCTCAGCTGCATATTTTCCTCCAAGATGCTCTTGTTCTCTAAGTAAAGCTTTATATTCTTCTCTTCAATCTCCTCACTCTTTACTTCCCACTTTCTTCTCCTACAAACATTATTTTGATTGCAAAACTTATGTCAATATATATACTTTAGCATGCTACAACTTTTTATAAGGAAATCCTGCATGTATATTGTATCAGATAGGTATATAGATAGAAAGATAGATACCTCATGAATCTGCGAACTCGAACTTTTGATCTCCACCGTCTTTTCGTGTTGTCGAGTCGAAGAAACTGGGATTCGAGTTTCCATTCTCTTCCGTTGTAACACATCTCTTCAACCTATCTTAGAAGAACAAGATGAAAGTGGAGGAAAAACAAGAGGGATATGTCTCAACTTATAGTGTCATGGTGGTAAAATTGATTTTTATTCCCCAATGGTAATGATGAGAAGTGGGCTAATTGATTGTACATTGCAAAAAAAGGGTTTTCATCCTAATCTTGGCCTAAGAAAATGGAAGACTATTTATGGGTGATTCTAAATACACTCGAATGGACTGAATGACCAGCCGGTTTTTTCGGCGGATCTGACAGCCGCGCGGAGCCTAGCTCCGCGCGACGCTTAACTCCGCTTCAAACTCCACGAATTCTAAATTCGTGAGGTAAACTTCAAAAAGCTCACGAATTTACAATTCATGAGCTTTGAAAACTTCAAAAAGCTCATGAATTCACAATTCATGAGCTTTGAAACTTCAAAAATTCAAAAAAAGAAAATAAGTCCACGAATTCTGGACTTTGAAATTTCTTGAAACTCCGCGCGTTGCCCAACTTCGCGCGGAGCTGAGCAACGCGCGGAATTAACCTCGTGTCAGACTGTCGAGTGCAATAAGCCTTCTGGCTATTTATTTTAGACTTAGAAAACAAAAATCAAAATCACTTTTCTACTTTTTCAACTCACTAATCTCTAGGTTTCTTATGATCCTTCCCATCAACAAGGCCTTTTTACCATTTACAAGGGCCTTCGTTTAAGGGTAGATTTCATGACTTTAATGATTATGTTTACATAAATAGTAATAGTATAGTGAATAATGATTCACATTTCACACCACCTGTTGATTTGCAAATAAAGTCATATGCTTGAGTTTATTACAAAAGTTTTTGAATACTTGTTTATAAATACAAACTTTTTACTTATAAAATTAACTTTTTTTATATGATTGCTTTCGTGTAATAAAAAATTTATTTACATTTTTTCAAAAAGCTCTAATTTTGTCAAATAAAAATGGATGTTTTTTTCCTAACTACTCTTAAGAGATTAAAGATTGAAGATTGATTTGCTTCGACCAAACCAATGAAAAATCAATCTTTCGATCATACGACTCTTTGATTTGATCAAGCTTCGCAAGATCCAAAACATGAGGTTTCTAGTTTGTATGTCATTATTCTTTTGGCAATGGAGTGTGAGGAATATATGGATGATGCCTATCAAGACTAAAAATAGGTGCTTCTATTGCAATATTCTCATCAACATGCCATGTAACATACGAGATGAAAGATATGTATGCTAGCTATAGTCAACAATGAAATCATACGCAAACACATCATTTATATGCCTTTTTTCCTTGCATTTCTCCATGTTGCTCAAGTGTTATGAATTTTTTGTGGTTTTTTTCCAAAAATTCATGCATCTCAATAATGGCAATGTAGTGGGGGAACAATAAGAAGACGAGAAGAGACAAGACAAATTGTATTTGGGAATTATCACTCTATTGTAATCCTAGTAATGTCAAGATAATGGTGATTATATAGTATATAGTATTGTGATAATTAAATGTTAGTATTCATTGGGATTCGATTTATTAGTGAGTAATTCAAACATCATATCTTAATCGGAGTAGACATCGTAAATTTGTCCAACCTAGCCTAATGAAACTCAATACTAAGACTATATTTGAATATCAATCAAAAAATAAATAAATAATTACAGCTAAAACGATTAGTTGGAGAAGAAGTTGAAATAACATTTTAATTCTATTAAAAGTTCGATACAAATATAAGCCGTATTTTTTTAATAATAATAAAATTTCTGAATACAATATAATAACTACTAAAATCTACTATAGATAAACGGGTGCAATCGGGCAGCACCATTTTTACGTCGGGCACACCCCATCCCGAACGGTTTTTTTTAAAAAAAAAAAGTAGGGCCGTTCGAAATGGTATCTCGAACGGCCCTAAACGGTTCAAAATTTGAACTCGGTTTATGATACCGGGTTCAAATAATACATAAAATGTATTATTTCGAACGAGAATTTATTTTTATTTTTTTAATTAAAAAAGCTTTGACGTCATAATACTTTTTTAAAAAAAATAGCCATTCAGAACGGGATCAAATTTTTGAAAAAAAAATACCCGTTGGCTAGTGACGTCAGCATGCCGTTCGGAACCCCATTCCGAACGGGATGCTGACTTCACTAGCCGTTGGGGATCTCCCTATATATACCCAATTCGGATTGCCATTCCGAACCACACTCGAATTCACTCCCTTCTCGATCTTTCAAAAAACGCTCCCTTCTCAATCTTTCAAAAAACGCTTTCTTTCAATTCGATTATGTCTGGAACTCCTGATCCTTGGTTTTCTGATCCGACGGCTGGAGACAAAGCAATCTACGTAGGAGACGACTGGATGCGGGGTTATGGGCCGAATGCAAACAACGTCGGGCCCTCTAGTAGTAGTTACTGCATCCTCACCCCCAGTTTCAGTGACCTCCAAAGGCATCAACAGCACAGGTTCTGGATCCGTCTCTTATAGGCGGAGCAGCACCCGAGCTGGAGCAAGTGCAGGAGGAGGTCTGATCACCACGGAGACGACGGAACAACACTGAATCGGTTAGCATTTCTGAAAACCGTAAATACGCTAAATTTTTTAGAAATAGTGGAAAACGCTCAATATTACATCAAATGCATGCTAAAATTACGAAATAGTGGAAAACGCTTAAATTCAATATTAATTGCAATGCATGCTAAAAAGATAGGTTAGAAGCTCTAAATTTAGGAAATATATCCGTACGCACAATTGGACTTAAAATTCATGTTGAAATTTAGTTTATAAGAATTAGTTTAATGCATGCTGAAATCGCATCTATACTTTTTAAAAATAGTGAAAAACGCTCAATATTACTTAAAATCGCATCTATACTTTTAGTTATAATCCAGGCTAAATTTGTATATATTTCGTTAAAACTAGGATGTCGTTCGAAATATCCGATAGGAGGAGGGGATAGAAGATCTCGGGGGGGATAGACCTCAACAATCAGGTTCTGCGGGGGTTAGAAACCCATCTCCTGTTCCAATGCAGTCAGGTTCTGCGGGGGTTAGAAACCCATCTCCTGTTCCAATGCAGTCAGGTTCTGCGGGGGTTAGAAACCCATCTCCTATTCTGATGCAGTCAGAAGTTGTTGCTGCTCCCCCTTATCCACGAATCAACCACGTGTCTATATTGACTCGTTATGAGATCAGATTTGGGTATCTCCGAATCCCGATGAACATAGGTAGGGGAAAGTCTCAGAGCGGGATTTGTTTTGCCACGTGGTTCAGATGATACGTGGTAATTCGGATCCTGGGTCCACTGCAACTGGCTTTTTGTGGCACCTGCAGCAATCTCTGTTCGTGAACCAGACCATGAACCAGATAGACACATGCTTCTTGCCACTGTTAGAGGATCCGAGCATGATAGATGAGTATGCTTGGGGTACAACTTGTTTGGCATTGTTGTACAGGCAGCTGGGTATAACACCTAGGGAAAACTGCAAGCAATTATCTGGTTGCGTCAGGCTTCTAGAGGTTTGGATTTGGACTTATTTCCCGTATTTTCCTGGAAACCCAAACCTGGAGAGAGGCTCGGATGAAGCTGTTGCTCGTATGTCCCGCTATTCCACAGGACGGGCTCCGCTGAGGAAGACCAGGACTCTACAATAATACAGGCACATCTTGGATGAGTACACCGCAGAAGATGTAAGTCATTCGTCTAAATTTTATTCCAAGTAGTTTGTTTTCAATATTGTTATTAATTTTTATAAGCTACTTTTGTAGGTGTGTTGGATGCCGTATCCGGATTTGGACGTGGGACCCGGAGGGTGTTTGTAGCGAAATTACCTACGAGAAGATAACTAAGCAATTGTAGGGCAAAGATCAAAGAATACGGTATAATCTCAACACTCAAGAACAAAGTAGGAAATTAGGGTTGAAGCTTGAACTTGGTATTACTCGAATGGTGGCTCTCTCTTTACAAAGCAGGCGTCAGCCTCTATTTATAGGCTAACCCTAATAATATCTTTAAAGAAACGAGATCTTATCTCTTCCTTTTATCTAAATAACGATATAACAAACAAGGTAAAAGATATTCTTTACCGTATCTTTTACCAATTACAAGAATATAATAAGGAATAAGATAAAATACACTCGGCCGACCTAATCTTCAAGATAAACGAGACCTTTGCCACGTCTCGTCATGTCGACGACACCTCCCATTCCTCTCGTCGCGTCGAGGTAGTCTTCCTACGCGTAGCTCTTCACGCATTCCACACTCGTCGTATTTTTAGGCACAAACAATACCCCTAAGGCGTCTTACAGGGCTTAACGTCTAGTAGAGCTGGGAGACGCCTTCTTTCTTCAAGGAATACGTCTTCATTGCACTAGGAACGCGTTGATGATTACGTCACTTGAATTTTTAATATCGTCGCAGAGCTCCGATCATCATTCTTCTTCAATCATCTCCATGTGGCAGGCGAGGAGCTTCGTTATCCGTGCCAATAACGTTCAATCGCAACGGCTAGTTTCTCAATGGCTATAATGTCGTTGAACTTTATCCCGTATTCTTTGCGATCTCTTTGGCTATATAAGGAGAGGATCTTCATTTTCCTCCTACTTCTTCTATAACTCATCTACTCTGATTATCTCTTGCTTTCCCGTTTGCTTACGCTCAAAAAGATCATTTGCTTCTCATTTCTTTAGATTTCTTCTTCATTCTTTCTTTTAGTCTCCTAAAATGGCTTCTTTCAACATACCAAAATTCATCTTGAAGGATTCTGATTGCAAATCATCAGAGGCGCGCGACGTCGAGAGACTGAGATCGTTGGCGAATCTTGGTCCCGAGGTGGAGATTGAGATACCTCCTCAAGGAGTATCTGCCGACGCACACCGCCCAGGGTGGATTGCGGTATACGAGTACATTTTCCTTACTGGTCATCGGTTTCCTTTCTCGCCGTTGACGAAGGGGTTCATACTTACGCTAGGAGTTGCCGTAGGTCAACTTTTTCCGAGCGTTTGGAGAATCTTTGGTGCTCTAGACGACGTGAAAGAGACACACGGCGTCGAGATTGTCGTCGACGACCTTGCTTATTCTTTCAACATTCAAACTAAAACGGTTGGAAGGGTAGGTCTTAGATCAAGACCTAAGGCGGCTAAGATCACCATCGAGGGAAGTCAGGTTGATCGTCACTGGGCCGACTTCTTCTATTTTGTCAAAAAATCGACTCTTGGTGAGGAGTGTTCTTGGTTGATCGAATGCTGGAATCCTACAACTAAGTTTGCTTTTTCTTCCTCTCGGACCTTTGTTGTACATGTCGTCAATCGTTGATGTCTTACTTTATCTCGTTCTTCCTTGCAGTTAATGCGGATGCTATCGTGGTGAGGCGAGAGACTAAGAAGGTTATTGACAGACTTCTCGAGATCCCTGAGAGTGATCGGACTTTTCATGGGCACAACGGGAAGGGTCATTGTATTGCCTCCACGGCCTTGACTGGTAATGCATTCGCGCTCTTTTACCTTGTTTTTCTTTTTTCTTTTGCTTTGAGGGTCTTAACCCTTTTCCTTGTTGATCTTTTAGTATCAGCGGATCTTTCTCGCGTTCGCAGCGGAGGACAATCTGCGTCTGCTCTCATCGCGTCGCGGAAGAGGAGTCGTACCGGAGAGGGAACTGCTTCTAAAGTTCCTATCCATATCACGCCAATGATTTCTCTCGTCTCGTCTCCATCTCCTTCTTCAATTCCGGCGAAGAAGTCGCGTAAGGGTAAGGAGAAGGTTGTTGAGAAGTTGAACTTCGACTATGAGACCATGGACGACATTCCAGGAGTTATCTCTCGTGTCGTCGCGTCTGGAAGGTCGTTTTTGCCCGCCATGAAGGAGCTTCAAAATCCTCCATCGCTCGACTACTATTTGCCGATGGAAACAGAGGATGTGATAGGTACGCAATGGCAGGTAGGTTTTCTTGCTTTTTACGCCGAGTCTCTTGTCTTCGATTCGATTCTGACCTCTTTATCTTCTCTTTTTTAGGCTTTTCAATCCTCGTTGTGTATCTATGGGCGCTTCTCTGATTTTGTCGATCAGATGAAAGCTATGGAGGCCAAGCAATCGGCCGACGAGGCGAAGATTAACGAGCTTAATGCGACGGTTGAGGCGTCGCATAAGGCGGAGAATGAGGCTCAAGAAAAGGTGGCGGGGGCGCTTAAACTCCACGTCGATCTTGCCAAACAAGTCGAGGATTCGAAGGCGAGGATTGTTGCCTTGGAGGACGAGAAGGCTAAGGCGGAGAAGAAGCTTGCTTCCGAGCTCAAGGAGGTGAAGCTTTATTGGTCTTGGCTCTCTCGTGTGGAGGTCATTGAACAGTATGTTGCTGGTCAATACCACGGCTAGGACCCAGTGAAGGAGGGGAGGGAGTTTCATGAAGCGTTCGCGGAGCTCCCTGAAGGCGTCGAGGAAGGACCTACGACTATGAATCCTCCGGCGAATCCTCACGTCATGGAGGATGATGTCCCTCATCTTGACGAGGTTGATCCTAATGACGGCGTCGAAGATGACGAAGATGTCGGTGAAGAAGCCGTCGTAGAAGACTCTGAAGACGAGGGCGAGGATGAACGTGAGTATGAGGAAGGGGATGGTTCCTCATCGAGCTCTTCTGAGTCTGATAGCGACTCTTTGTGAATTTCTGGGGTCATTCTTCCCTTGGGCTTCTTGTAAATTCCTTTTTCTTTTTTGTTTACGCGTCGCCGGTCTTCTGGGCGTTTTCTTGTAAATACTTTCATTCTTGCCCTTCATGATGGGCCTCTATAATATAACTTTTTGGAATCGCTTACTTGTTTATGAAGACGCCTCCAAGATCTTTTATGTCTTGAGTATGTCGTTGCGTCCAGGCATGCTTTTGTTGGCGATGGCGTATTTGTCCATGAGTTACGCGAGTAAATTTTGGATCCCTTTGAATCAACCTTTGTCTTTCCAATTTCTTTACCTCGGGGGGGTGCTCCTTGACTTCCTTATCTTTCTCTTACAAGCAGGTGATCTCGGTCTTGTTTTGACGCGTATCATATACATTCCTCGGCTTTGGGTGTGTTTTCATGTTTCCTCGAGTGGTCCTACCCCTTTTGGTAGGTTTGACTTAGGCTTCTTGGAGACTAGGTTAGAGCTACCAAAGACTCTTGGACTCTTCTTTACTTATTGTATTTTGTACTTCGTTTCTTGCATCTTATGCGTCGTTCTTTGCGTCGGAGACGTTTTGGGAGCTTACCCTTTATCTGGCTTTGATATCTTATGTACTTTGCTTTGGTACGTGTATCTTGCTTCGCGTAGGTGTAGGATTCATTTCTTGAGTTCTCCGATTCTATACGCGTGCCTTGTAAGCTTTGTTTTTGGCTTTGAACTTCCGTGATTCTTTACGCGTGTCTCGTTTGTGATTGCGTAGATTCTATCTTTGGTTTCTCACTTTTGCTATCTTATCTTTAGGGTATAATTCTCTACCCCTGGTATGACACTTCGTTCGTGGCGAACGCGTTAGAGGGTTTTTCACTTACTTGATAGGATGGTATGGTCATCGCGGCTGCTTTAGTTACGTTGTCGGCTTACATGATGGTTGGGTCTAGCATAGGAACAAAAGAATAGGAACAAAAGAATGGAGCGAAGAAATAATTGAACTGAAAGCGAAAAACGTCGAGCTCATGGAGGAAAACGTTGCACTTGCTGCAGAATTGGCAGCAACACTTAAGAAATAGAAAATTCAGTGATTTTACCTTTCTTGTATCGTTAGTTGTTTACTTTCTGTGTTGCATTCTTCCTGTTGTTTTTCAATTATGTTATAACAATTGTTGTTTCAATATTATTGTTTCTATGATTATGTTGACGACATTCAGAAAAAACAATCTTAAACATATAAAACAAACAAACAAACTAATCCAAGATGTTTCGTAAACATACTTAATACTAATAAATCACAACTAAAAAACTGATCCAAGATTTAGGTCATTATTGGACTGCCACCATGAAACTCTCTCTCAGTTACGTAGTTTTCGAATCTTCTCTGAAAGCGCTGTTCTCATCCGTCCACCGATGGATTATTGGACAATTGTCATCGACCAACCAAATCTGTCAAAACAAAATTGTTATTGTATACTAAAAAACATATGTAAAATAAGAAACAAGAGCGAAAAATATCAATGCGTACCGGTACGTAATAGTTGCGGGTGCCTACATGTGCAATAGCGAACACAGTGGTAGGAGGATCTGAACCGGGGAGCAAACATCGGAAGACATGTACAAGGACCAAACCATGATAACATCACTAGTGAAACTTGAAATCTCGTGGCAAAGACCAATCCCATTGTAGGTGTGCAAATCCAGAATTCACGAGAGCAGCGCGATCGAATGTAATTCACTTCTCGAATGAGTTGCGGGACAGTCTTGAAACCCTCTAGCATCTCTTCATACCTATGCCCGTTTGTTTGGAGGTGCCTCGAAAGATCTAATCGGACTTCAACGTATTGTTGCTCTGGCTTACCAAGTAAGCGCGCAAGGGACCGATAACCACAATGACCGTCATCACCTACTTTCTCCACACTAGATATGTATTCGAGCATGGAAAGGTCTATATTATCTACCCCCTAGTCAAAGTCTAGATAAATGAATGAATTGTCAGTGCTACATTTCGCTTTGGCATTTCCTCTGGCCCTCGGTGGTTTAGTTGCACTCTCTTTTCCGGTCGTGGCCCCGCTTGAAGCTTTGTTGGATGCAACCGATGATTTCTTTTGTGAATCGGCTTTCGGTGGCACAGTTGCACCCTCTTCCTCTTTCATCCCCTTTTTCCTTGCTTCTGCCTTCTCCCTATCCTTCTTAGCCTGAGCCCTCTCATCCCAACCCGGATCTCGCTTTGTACCCGTCTTCTTCGCATGAATCTTAGGCCTTCCTCTCCTCGTCTCTCCCCTGGGGGGGTCCTGGATATCAACTGAAGAAGGATCCTTGCACTCACGCCACTTATCAGTCATCCTCTTCATATCGAAATCATCAACGTTACCGGAAAATACCCCTTCAAAGAAATCATCCATAAGAACCTTATCTGTTGTCAATTGCACGTCGTCATCAGAGTCGAAGTCTTTCAATCCAACTCCTTCTCACTTGATCTGCTTCCAAAACATATCAATGTCGCTCGACAACAACGACATTCCTTCCTCTACAAACACCTTAATCTTGTGTGGGCAAGGCAATCCGAGTGTTGATTCCCACCAAGGATCCTCACATGGGCCACATATCTTTCCCTTCTTTGCCTTAATAACTTCTTTCAATAGCATTCTCAAACATTTGTCGGAGCACTTCCTCAATAGGCGCATGAAAATAGTCTTGATCCACTGAGGCCCGTCTTGTATCTCCTTCGGGCTAGTGCGGTTAGACTTTTCCATCTCAAACCGTATTCGACGGTGCTGATCAACAAACATATTGTCAATGTGTTGCACTAAAGTGTCGAACCCTCCTACAGCTGAATCAAAAACAGTCTTCAACATCGAGTGTTGACCTTCAACCCTGTCAACGGCATTTTACATGTTAAACATTTAGCCCAAAAATGTCATGATCATTCTCGTTAAAAACAATTTCAAATATTTTACCTGTTAGACGTTCTTGTGCTAAAATGGCGTATATCATCGCAATATGCAGCTATAAGTTTCTCCTTGTGGGGAGTAAACCATGTGCTCTCATCATATTGTACAAGATGACCATTCCTCCATGTTTTCCGGAAGTGATCAAGTCTCTCCTCATACTGCTTCTCTGTGTGAGACCGCATCACCCGTCGAACGTTAGCTGATGCACTTCTTTCGTTGATATTGTTCAATTTAGCAAATGCCTTAACATTTCGATCAACGTGGACATGGCAAAGCATATGCAATCCGGTCCTCCGAGTGCACCATACAAAAACTTCACCCGTCTCAATGCCCATGCATAGTATGGGGCTGACTCACGACAAATGAACGCTAGTGCAATACAATATGCATAGTTGGTGCAATTGAATCCAACAAACTGAAGTAACGGCCAACCATACCTATCAATTTCAAATTTCATAATTATAATTCATAAACGGTGAATGAAGTCATAATAATGAAATTTAGTGTACCTATTAGTCTTGTACGTCGCGTCCATGATCACCACTCGAGGGAACATTCTCAACAAATGTTGACAATCCGGATGAGATATGAAAAACGCTGACAACTTTTTCTCCCCGGTCTCCGGATTCGTCTCGTAGTCGATGTCTTTATTATAACATCTTTGATGTAGAAAATCTAATGACCACTGGGTCACATTTAGATTTGTCAATGCTTTCATCCTCTCCTTTTCCCTTACAGTGTACACTTGCCTCTTGATATTTGTGGAAGTCGAATCTTCTTGAAGCATATGTGTATAAATAACCTTCGGCATTTCCCCGGCCGCTGATGCAATCGTTATTTTTCGTCTTTTCTCTCCCGTCATCCTCGAAGCAAATGCATGGCCAATCAAGCTGCTGGAAAGACAGTGGTTGTGACATGCCTTCTCAACTTTTAGTATCCACTCAGCCGGCTCAACAAGAGTTGCTCGTCGATAATATCCTTTCAACATAAAAGGACAATTGTTCTTCTTTAACCTACTAAGATTGCTACGTTGCGACGATGGTTCTGCTACATCATCTTCAAGATTAATCTTCTTTCGATGTTTTCTATAACTATCGGATTACTCACAGTGCAGAAATATCTTCTTGTTGGCCATTGATGATTTCGTGGTGATAACCATACAAAACTCATAACCGACCTTCCTAACCCACTCTCTCAGAAGATCCATAGTAGGAAATCTCTCACTAATCGTAAAATGGGCACTATAGTCGATTTTTAAATATTCCTCGTCACTACAGTATCCCTATTTAAAAGTACTCAAATTTCAATACATATCATATGAATACAATAAATTCTAATTAAATGCTATAGAAAAGGTTTATATGTACTTATTTGGAAATACGTATCATCTAACGGTGAAGACAAATCAACCTCCTCCTCCACCGACGTCTCACTAGAAGAACACTCACGTCTTTCTTTCCAACTACCCGCCCTTGAAGAATTATTTGAATCGCTTCCAGACATCATTTTTTGTGCTTTGCCGTTTTGGTTTGAGAATTTGGCTATAGAAATCCGGTTATATAGGGAATTTCATGAGAAAGAGCCGCTACAAACTTTTTGAAAAAATATCTTTTTCCCGTTCGGAACCACATCACGAACGGACCGTTCGGAATCACTCCGAACGGGATTTGAACCGGTTCACACAATTGCGAACCGGTTATGAAATTATTAAATTAAAATTGATTTTTTTTGAATCAACCCGTTCGGAACCCCATTCCGAACGAAAGGGTGCTGCCGGACGTAAAAAGGTGTTGCCCGGTTGAATCGCCTTTTATTCAACCTAAATAAAAGGTACAAGCTAGTTATTAATATTTCTTTATTTGCGTATTTTTCACCCTTGGGAGGATCATCATTTGGAATATTGAAATGTAAAATTGTCACGAAACTTTTCCAATGGATTAATCATCATATATGATTCCTTCTACTTGTTTTCCCACTTCTATCATATGAGTATTGTCTAATAGCAATTGGCCTATTCTACTTTATTTTCTCCCTCCTTTTTTCACACACCTATGACTTATGAAGTTATGAGTGACAAATTGACAATATAAATTACTCGGAATATCCTGTAAATTCACCTATACAAAACTCCATAGACGTAATTATAATTAAACTCTATATATAAATGTCTTCGAATATAAGATGTGTTACTAATATCTTTTTTTTATATCAAAAGTGTTACTAATATCTTGTGATACACTTACGACGTGCATTACTAATATCATGTTATATTTTCATATTATTATTTTACTAATAAATTAACTAATTAAATTTAAAATAAATCTCGACCCATCCTATCTCTATCATAGCCTACAGCTGCGAAGTGGAGCATGATACAATCATGTTCTGGTTTGGGCCGGCCCAAACTTTGCTATGTATTTGCTTTTGAAATTACTGGCCCAATGTCCCTTTAATAACAAATTTTGTGGTTTTTACCCCCAATTAATAGACTTTATATTTTCTGACCTTTTAACATTTGATGATGATAGTTTTTTTGTCGTCACTTGATGACAACTTTCATCCCTACTCAACAACATCAATCCTCATTTATCCCGAAAAACGGGGTATGGGGTGGTCGAGATTGGTATTTCCTTACCCCCAACAAGTTGGGAGGAAGTAACCGATATGACCTAACAAAACATGGGAAAACCCGAAGAGCTAAAAAACCGAAAAACAGAGAGGTCAAGACAAAGTAAAAGATAATACGGCTCCAAGCCCGAGTAAAAAGATACACCACTCCAAGACACCCAGATCAAACTTCAATAACTCGAATCTTTTCCCTCCACAAAGCTCTGTCTTGAGCCACGTCAACTGAAAGCTCCAGAGCGGCGAGGTCCTTGCGGATGAGCTCCATCCAGCTCTTCTTTGGTCGCCCTCTACCCCGACGGTAGTCCCCCAACGCCAGAACATCACAACTGCGAAGTGGTGCACCAAGTGGCTTCCTCTGAACGTGGTCAAACCATCGAAGTCTAGATTCTCGCAACTTATCTTTAATACTATATACTCCGACTTTTCCTCGAATCACTTCATTTCGAAATCTATCCGATCTAGTATGACCACACATCCAGCGTAGCATCCCTACTCAATGACAATATTTTGTCATCAATTAAATCGTCATCAATTACTTAATGTAACTGTGATCATGTGTAAAAAAGTCAATTCACACACAATAATTTCTTCTGTTAAAAATTGGGTATTTTTCGGAACAATATAGGAGGTAGATGTAGGGTGTATTTGGATCGTCCTTTAGTTTCATTATAATGTCAAATTTGATATTAAATTTGTTATTATAATTTTAAATATGTCATTATAATGGCATTTTAAGGGTAATCCAAACATACCTGAAGACCACATATGATAGACATAAACGCACACAAAAATATGCATATGCATTCGCATATTACATTCTCAAAGCTTTACTTGCCTTCAACATTAAAGCAACCTTAAAAAAGGTAAGTATTATTACTTCATCAAGATCTTGACAAATCAAACAAGATCCAACATACTTATTTGATGAATAATGGTTGCGAACTATACACATAATTTATCTTTGTTTTAGTGTAATAGAAACTGTAAACAACATCAATGGGAAGTATAACGAAACTATATATTCAACAAATTTATTTTTATTTTTGTTTGAAAAGCTGCATACATCACTTGAATTTGCAGGTCACCAAAACATATATGCACGAGTTACGTTATTTGCGTACAATAACGTCTTAATTCATCGTTCTCACAACATTTTTACATAGTAGACTTTTAATTATCTGGAAGACTGGAACCAAGTAAAACCAAGTAACTGAAAGATTAAAAACGGCAAAAAACTTTGCACCCGTTTTTTTATAACTGGCACCCACTCTTGGGCGCATCCGGGATGCGTCCAAACCTTTTTTTTAAAACCCGGTTCAGTTATGGGCGCGCACCTAGGATGCGTCCAAAATCAGACCGATTTTTTGAGCAGTTTCAAGGCCAAAAAAAAAAAAAAAAATTTGGGCGCATCCAGGATACGTCCATAAATGACCTGAGTTTTTTGGGCGCGTTACGGATGCGCCCAAAACGGATGCGAGTTATAATTTTTCGGGTGCGGGGTTAAACGCCCCTATAACAAACGATTAATACCTATCTCTATACCTCCTACTCCGTACAACATTATCCTCGAAGAATGATAACTAGTGAAGTTGGCAAACTTATCACAAACAAAATAAGCAAAACAACAAAACGAAATATTTAAAAAAATCAGATGATGTGGTTGTGTGGAGTACATATCAAAGAAGAGGAAAATGTTGGGGTCAATTTCGGCAGGAAATAAAATATGAGGACAAGGTTTCGTCATTCTGTGGGGGCCGAGACCATTTCAATAATTTATGGAAAAAGTGGTTCGCTTCCGTGTTTACATTTTTCTTCTTTCTCAAGCAAACTTTCCTTTCCCTTTTCCCAATATTACCCTTGACAATTGCCCCCATGCTTTTTAATTTACAAGGGTATTGTCGTCAATAGACAGAAAATACGAGCAAAATGAAAAATTAATCTGCAAATTTCCATATTTGAAGACAGCGAAATCCATTGAAAATTCCTTGTTTTCGTTTCCCGATCTCATCCCGAATCGCTCCTCTTTCGATCTTCCCCAGGAGATTCACACCAGGATCGAAGAACGCAAGAGACAGAGAGAGAGAGAGGGATTCGAATTTTGAATTTCAATTTCGGAGAAAGTTTCAAAACCCTAGCTATGGCTTCTGAGCAGAATTTGAACGAGGCGACGAGTTTCCATCAATCGGACGCTTCGATTCTGTGCGCGAACGGATGCGGCTTCTTCGGGACGCCATCGATGATGAACCTCTGCTCGAAGTGCTACAGGGACCACAAGATGACGGAAGAGCAAGCGGCGACAGCGAAGGCTGCTGTTGAGAAGTCCATGATTCCTGCGCCTTCATCTTCACCGTCAAAAAAGGTAATAGTCGTCGCCGAGAAGGTTGTTGAGGAGCCAGCGGAGCTTTTGTCGGAGGAGAAAGCTGTTGTGGTGCCTCCGGTTGTGAAGGCGTCGAATCGGTGCGGGAGCTGCAACAAGAAGGTGGGAGTGATGGGATTCAAGTGTCGGTGTGGTACGACTTTCTGTGGATCGCATAGGTATCCTGAGGAGCACGAGTGTTCGATCGATTACAAAGGTGCAGGAAAGGTCGCCATAGCTAAGGCGAATCCTGTGGTTAAGGCTGATAAGGTGGAGAGGTTCTGAGGAAGAAGGGGGTTAGGTTAAGATCAAAATGGTCTTGTACTGCTTGCTTGATTCCTGCTTTGTTCTTGTGTGTTGGCTGGGGGATTGTGTGTGTCAATAGAGATGAGGATGGAAGGTGAGGGTTCAAGGTTGTGTTTGTTGTTATGAGGAGATGAACTCTATGCTTATCTCTATAATAAGAGGTTTGTGAGAAATGGTATGTTGGTTTTCTTTCTATGAAATATGAATTGCTAGCTGCTTGTTTAATCCAATACTCTTGTACTGTTTGCTGGTGAAGTGGTAATAATAATCTTTACCATCTTGATTAGCTGAATTCCTTCATGCCTTTGAATCTGTAGTTGATGTTGTTTGTGAAAAGGCAAAGGTTGCATGATGTTTAAGTATTGTTTTTGGCTTGGTTGTATTTGCATCTTGCTCATGAATTGCTATATTTTTAGCAAGTTCCATTCTTATGTTCTGTAATGCAGGATAAAAGCTCAACACTTTCAAGATATTTTTGGAGCTTTCATTAACTTAATGGTGCTGTGCTGATGATATATAAATCAGTGTAAAATTAAATTTGAGTTGGATAAGCATCTAGTGTGATTACTGATGAAATTCCCTTAAGAGATTGCTTCAGTTTATTTGGTCAAGGCAGTAGCTAGTGTTTACCCTCGATCTTATTAAGGCGAATTCATTCTAGTTCCTTCCTGGTGTCTTTATCCTGTAAAGATAGTGCACGTTTTTGGCATTGCTGCAAATATGTTCTTGAATTTGATCATGCAAACATTTTTTTCTTGCGGGCATTTGGGTTCTAGCAATTGTTTGTGAGATGAATGGCAATTGATAATTTTAAATCTTTATTGCTTTGTTTGCTGTTGTATGTGAGGTGAATAATTGCACACATGACACATCTAAGCTAATCAGTCAGAGGAGAGATGCAAGGCTACCTTTGATTGCTTTTGGTTGTTTGTATTTGCATCTTATTCGTGAACTAAGCCTTTGTTCATTTTTAGATTTTTAGTCTCCCGGATCTTGGTTTTCCAAACTTATTACACACAATACTAATTTGGTACGAACATGAATTACGATTACCAATGCTATCACTAAATCCTTTGCTCTATATCTCGCCCATTCGTCCAATTCTTCTCTAGCATCCCACGTTTGTTTGGTTTTAAAATACCCTGAATAGTCTTTCCTCTATAATTGTAGAGCGGAAAATGCAACAATTACACTATTACCAAAATAATCAATACGAAACAAAATATAGCATATTGTCTATATAACACAAGATTTAGTACTAACCACTCAATGTTTTAGCATAGGCTTATTATTTGGCACACCCTAAATGTTTATTTAACACACTCATACATTCGTCACGAAGGTATTTGGTCAGACATTCGTCACGAAGGTATATAGCCAAATATTCGTCACGAAGGTTCGAAGGACATCCGTCACGAAGGTATTGGGGAGATCCGTCACGAAGGTATTGGAGAGATCCGTGACGAATCTTTTTTTTTAAAATAAAAAATTCAAAATCTTGTAGAGAATTTCAATACGAGTCCGTGGATATAAAATACGTCCAAAACGGACATCGTTTGCCCTTCCAAAAGCCTCCAAAATAAAATAGTCGCATGCGTTAAGTTCGTAAAAGCAAAAACTTATATAAATTTAGTATTTGTATAATATAATTATTAATTATAGTTAAAAATCATGCAATTAAATTTATATACTATATTGTATATTATCATTTAATATCACTAGTTCATTACTTATAAAGTATAATTATGCATTATGTTTAAATATTACGAACTTAACAAAAACGACTGTTTTGTTTTTAGGGCTTTTGGAAGGGCAAACGATGTCCGTTTTGAATGTATTTTATATGCACGGACTCGTATTGAAATTATCTACAAGATTCTGAATTTTTTATTTTTTTTAAAAAAAAGATTCGTCACGGATCTCCCCAATATCTTCGTGACGGATCTCCTCAATACCTTCGTGACGGATCTCCCCAATACCTTCGTGACGGATGTCCTTCGAACCTTCGTGACGGATGTCTCGCCATATACCTTCGTGAAGAATGTCTGACCAAATACCTTCGTGACGAATGTATGAGTATGTTAAAAAAACTTTTAGGATGTGTCAAATAAAGACTTTGTAAATATAGCATATCTACCACTCAAAACCATTTGAAACTAATTAGGCTATCACATGAAACTAATTATAATATATTTAACACTAATCACAAATTCATCATTTGGATCCCAGTCGCCAAACTCTCCGTCTTCTAAGAAACCAGACATCCATTCGTCGTCGTTCAGGTCGTCTTCCTCTTCTTTTGATTCACTATCCCAATCGTGTTCTTCATCAGTATCTTCACAATTTTGATACAACGGTAACATACAAAAATTTTGAACGCGACGAGACATTTTGAATGAATTTATTGGAAACAAAGAGGTTTTGAATAAATTGTTTGGACAACAAGAGATTATGGCTATATATAGACACATTTTTGTCGTTGTGCTTCCACAATGGTAATAATCCAATAGATGCATATGAAAATCCGAACACATAAGTAAGGCGTACAAACTAAAACCCTAAAACCTTGTACACCTAAACGATGCGTACAGTTATACATATAACCGCTACTTTTTCGAATCATACTACTCTGTACACGTATCTTATGCGTACGAGATCTGTACGCATAAGATACGCATACAAATCTTTTAAATTTCAAAAATCAACCGCTACTTCATTAAATTATACGTTGTTGTTATGCGTATGGGTTTTGAAACTGTACGCATTAGATACGCGTATAAGCATGTAACATATTCTAAAAATTAAACAAATATTTTCAAAAGTAACCAAACTACCCTTTGCGCATAATGTTGGCGTACAAAGTTGTACGCATAACTTGTGAGTACATATACGCGTGTATATATATAGTCATTGAATCGCGTGCATATAGCGATTCGTTATACATAAACAACTAAAAACGTAGAAAAGATGTAGCACATTCGATGTTTCTATTGTATCAAAGTTTCTTTCTAACCGCAAATTTTGTCTTTTTGAACTTATAGTTGTAGACAAGATCTTCGAAAGGAGTCGTCAACAAAATCTGATCCCAATCATACACCAAGTCTTAGATAATCCACAACCAACCGACAACCGAACCTCCAACAAGCCCCAAGCCCAAGAACACAGCCATGACTACTGCAGTTGTTTCCGCCTCCCAAGCTGGGACCGATTTTGGTGCAAGGATCATAAGCACACTTGTGAGATAACCATTACTAATCCCGAGCAAAAACGTTAAAATTAGCATCATAAACTCTGTTTTGAGCCACTTTGGACCATGAAGACAAGTTGAAAACAATGGATAGAAACAAATCCTTGCAGCACTTGCCCATGTTGCCTTTGTTATGCTACATGGAAGATATATCGCGGTTGACGACTTCCCTATGAGATCTGACAAATTGTAGATTGTGATCAAAATAATCGGATACCAATCCTTAAAAATGTTGGATTGTTGATCATCTGCTATGAACCCGGGGAAGATTGAGAGTGTAATGATGTATGTTAAACAGATTCCAAATGCAGGCCACAAGATTTTTCTTGTAGTAGTCCAAAACGTGGGCTTTGATGCTGATATATTGTCGGGTTTGTAGTGTTGTTGCATGACGGGCAAGATGAACAAGAGATTGTTACATACCATGCACAAAAGTAAAATGCTGCTGCTGACAATGAAGTAAGAGTGTGCACTGGTTCGAAGACCTTTTGGATTTTGTGGGAGTGATGCTTTTGTGATGCTTCTTAGTATGCAAACCAAGACACCTGCAACATATTAGTTGTTACTATCTTCTAACAAAAGTGTTTTAATTAGTCTATGAAATTTGAAGTCATATATATATATATATATATAATGAAATGGAACCAAAAACAAGGATGAAGATTTGTTACCAGAGCTAGCAGTCCCAGCAAAAACAGCTTGCATGTACTGTTTAGGTAATTGTCCAGCAGAGCCAATCAATGTTCCTGCAATCAAACCATCAGCTAAACCACAAATAGTAACACATCCCACAATAACCTCATAACCAACAACTTCATTCCTTTTCTTCACCCAATCCATAACCGGACACATCATCAATGAGAAGATGAAAAGGGAAAACCCGATATTCATTCTCAGCTTAAACCCCAACTTTCTACTCCATCCACCAAAGCTTGTTATCAGCACCAATACCGAAACCGAAGAACTCATGTATGTTATGGAGAAGACTTTCTCAACATGTTTTCCTGGATAGAGATAGCTGAAGTAGTCAATCGCGGTGATGAAAGCATTCCATGGAAGTAAATTCCCCATCCCGAGTATGAAATGGATCATGTAGCCTAAACTGTAAGTGTCTTTTGGCTCACTTTGCTCTTCACGAATTTTTGTCCTGCTATCCATTTGTTTCCTTCTTTGACAAATCAAAAATATTTCTTTGTTGCTTGAGTTATTTATGCACCATTTATCTTCTTTGTGATTAGACACTAAAGTTGTGGTTTATGGCTAGACACGACTTTTTATTCCTTTACATGGTTTCGTTGGACCAAAATGGTGCATAATCATGCATATTCCAATATACAGTACTTAGTTAGCTTCACATTGTTGCTTGTTGCTCAGGAAATTTGTGTTTCTGAAGTTGAAAGAAGAGAATAAATGAATAGAAATGGTGGGTTGAGAGATGATCTGCATATATGCTTGATTGATCTATTATATGAGAATCGTACTTGTAAATTTGTAATGGAAGGCAATTGTACTTGTAATAAATTGAACTATGTAGAGCCAAGCAATTGATGGGTGCTATAAGAAGTACTCTTTTCACAAAGATTCGTGTAAGTTATTCGTTTCGAGGTTTCTTATGTAGTAAGTTTTATTTTATAATAAGTTAACTTATTATTAAACTACAAAAATCTAAGCTAAGTTGGTTTGGACACATGTAATGAAGGGTGTAGGGGACAGGGGCTAATTGCGGTGCAGTTTTATCGTGGCAAAGAGATCAAGAATAATTGGAAATAGATCATTCCAAAAGACCTCTAAGCTAATCAGTCAGAGGAGAGATGCAAGGCTACCTTTGATTGGTTTTGGCTTGTTTGTATTTGCATCTTATTCGTGAACTAAGCCTTTGATCGAAAAGCTCAATACTTTCAAGTTATTGGAGGTTCATATAGCTCAAGGCTGCGTCTATATGCACACGTTTTTTTTTGCTAAATGCACACTATTCTGTGCGGTAAGAGTTGCAGTACACTTCTGTGCGTTAAGGATTACCGCACCAAAGGACTCCGGGGCATTGTTGGAAATTTTTCTGAAACCTATACGACGCTGGTGCGGTAATTCTTACCGCACAGATCTGTGCGTTAACATTTAACGCACAAAGTTAATACGAGATTAACCCCAAAAAAAACAGATTTTGATTAACTTAATTTTTTTTTTAATTAATAATTTTTTTTAAAAAGTATTAAAATACTAATATCCTATGCGGTAAGTGTTACCGCACAGGTTTAATATATTAAAAAAATATATAATATGGTGCGGTAAGTGTTACCGCACCAGTTTTAAGTAATTAAAAAATAATAAATTGGTGCGGTAATTGTAAACCCAAATTCCCTCCCCGACCTTTCTTCCTCCGTCCCTCTTTCTGCGTTTTTTCCTCCGCCGCCACAGTTCTTCCTCCGTCCATTTTCCCGTCGATTAAGCCATCAAATCCACAAATTGATGATGGATTCGAGCTCCCCTGAGCAAGCCGCATCTTCTGGGCCCAAAAATCCGGCCGGAGACGAGGGTCCAAGCTTCCCGCCGACGGCAGCTCTTCCTGCGGCGACGACGGCGACTTCGTGACTGGCTGTGGAGGATGAAGACAAGGAGGAAGCCGAGGTGCCACTGATTTACAGTGGTGGTGCCCGGAACCGGCCAAAATCCTGAGCCCGACCAGATCCCGTACCCACAGCCCGACCCGACCCGATTCCCGAAGCCCGACCCGACCCGATACCAGCAGCCCAACCCGCTCCGAGGCCAAGAAACCGAAAGCGACCCGTCCAAAACGTCGGTCCCGGGTACGCTACTCGAGCAAATAGAAGGTTGAATTCTCAAACCGAGGCGCAACCGGAAGCTTTTTCGACTCCCGTAGATCTACATCAAGTATGTATTTTTATTAAATATTCTATAACTTTTGTAATGTTTTTAAATAGTTTAATTATTTTATTTCGTCACGTTATGAAATTATTTAATAAGTAATTTCATAACGTTATGAATTTAATAATATTTGATAACGTTATGAAATTTTTAAATAAATTTCGTAACGTTATCAATTTATTTAATTTAATTAATTTATTAAATTTATAACGTTGTGAAATTAGTTATTTAATTTCATAACGTTATGAATTTAATAATATTTGATAACGTTATGAAATTTTTAAATAAATTTCGTAACGTTATCAATTTATTTAATTTAATTAATTTATTAAATTTATAACGTTGTGAAATTAGTTATTTAATTTCGTAACGTTATAAATTTATTTAATTTATTTTATAACATTATGAAATTAATTTATATGGTAACGTTATGAAATTAAGTAATTTATTGAGTAACGTTATGAAATTAAGTAATTTATTGCGTAACGTTATAAAATTATATTATTTGGTAACATTATGAAATTAATTAATTTATTCGTAACGTTATGAAATTAATGAAATTTTATAACGTTATGAAATATAATAATTTCATAACGTTATGAAATATAATAATTTCATAATGTTATGAAATATGACATTCTATATTGTAAAATTAATGAATTAATTATTTTATGAAATATGACATTGTTCTTATCTTATTTTGTAACGTTATGAATTATTAGTATATAAAGTATTGAAATTAGGCGAATTATAACGTTAATTTCGTAACGTTATGAACAAAATGTTTAGAAATTAGAGATGATTTTGATTAGGATTGACGTTACAACAACTGTTTGTAACGTTACGACGTCATGGAAAAGACGTTTCTGAATTTGACGTTATTTTTGTAACGCTATGAAAATAACGTTACGCTATAACAACAACATTAGGGGTTGCGAGATACGATGGCTTCTAGTGGTTTTGTTCCGGGGGCTCCTGTTGCTGCAGAGCGTGTTAGGAGGACGGAGATTACAGCGTCCATACGTCAGAGTTTTGCTACTGCTCGAGACCAGATGAATGCTTCTAGTTCGACACCCACTGATGTTACTGGTGCACTTACAGATACTGGGGCAGTTAGGGATTGTGGTCTAGATGTTGATCCGTCTGCTGATGATGAGGGTTACAGTGAGAGTGAGGAGGAGGATATGGACGTCGATGATACAGCTGTTGATTTGGATGATGATATGTTGGGAGACGGTGAGGGTTTAGGTACAGATTATATTGTATCTCATCCCGAGATACCGACAGATCAGCTTAGGAGAGACGACCCTCCTATTATTTCAGAGGATCATGCTGGTATGGGGCCTTCATCGCCAGCTCCTACAGATTTAGGTCCTTCGTCTCCTACGCCAGATGTACCACCTCCCCCGACTGTACCACCTCCCGATGCAGATCCTGTACCAACTCCTGCTGTACCTTGGATGCCCGGAGGTCCTTTTACAAATGAGTTGCTGAAGAGTTATGAGACGCACATCGCCAGGGCTATTTATGAGCTTACAGTTGTTGATCCTCCCGCACCTGTGATTCCAGCTGGCCCCCGTCCTCTTCCTCCATTTATACAGAGACAGCGAGGAGGCCGAGGAGCTCAGGCAGATGATGATGTTGCTGATGCAGACGCTGCTGATCCTCCAGCACGAGGTGGACGCGCTCCATGCGGAGGACGAGGACGTGGACGTGGACGTGGACGTGTTGCAGATCATGCTGATTTTCCACAGCCTGTTGATCTTCCAGAAGGCGAGGCTCCTCTTGATTTGGTATGTATTTGAACTATAATGTTCATATGTGAAATATGAACGACATTCTGTAGAAGTAACTGTGTTATTTTTTTACTTTTTTTCCAGACACGGAAGGTCGTCAAGGTTCACTTCCACACCGCCTACTGCACTCCACTAGAGGGGTTTAGGAGACCTGGTCCAGATTCGTGGTTTCAGCTTGCAGAGCGATCTGGATTGACTGATCTACGCTATATCGGGTCCGGTCCTGTCGATCATGTGTTGGTTTCTGCTTTCGTCGAGAGATGGCACCCAGAAACCAACACATTTCATTTGCCATTTGGAGAAATTGGTCCTACACTTCACGATGGTTGAGATCCTGTCGCTGCCTATACATGGCAGGAGTTGTAGCTCAGTTTTGAGCAAGGAGGAGATCTTCACTTTTGTTGCTGAGATGCTTCACGTAGAGGAGGCACTGGTGAAGACTTGGTATAGGGATGGAGGCATTCCTTTTGGTTATCTTCAGCAGAGATTGAAGGATATGATGCGGATGGAGGATGAACAGAGAGATGAGAGCCTCATTGCGTCTATGTACTTACTGTTGCTTCTCGGCACTACAGTTCTAGTGGACAAGTCGACTACAGCAGTCAAGCACTGGTGGTTAGTTCTTTTGGCCGACCACGACAGCACTGGCCGATATGCTTGGGGAGCTGGAGTGTTACCTCATCTGTATCGCAACCTTGGACAGGAGTCGAGGCGATTGGCTATGGGGATGGGGAGTTCTGGCATTCTTTTGCGGGTTAGTACGCAAACAACCATACGATTGGCTATGTTTAGGAAGTCGAGTTCTAATTATCCTTTTTTTGCAGTCGTGGATCTGGGCATATTTTCCACATTTTCGTGGACATTTTGTGACAGATCCACTTCTATGGACCACGCCGCAGCTGCTATGAGGGAGGGCAGAGAGGTGTCACAGGGGAAGAGCACGGATCGTTTGGTTGCCATTCGTGGCATGCTTGACCGTGTTCGTTATGAGGAGGTCAGATTTTAAGAATGTATGCTTTTGTTATATTGTGTGAATGTAAACTATACTAACTGTTTTGTAATGTTTTGTTGCAGGTTAACTGGTTTCCCTTTTCAAATGTGGATTTCAGAATTCCGCAGTACGCCCCATCTTTCTTTGAGGGCATTCTCCGTTGTCTGGACATCGAGGAGCTCTATCAGCCAGGTCGCCTGCTGCGACAGTTTGGACATGTGCAGGGTATCCCAGATCCTCCCCCAGAGCCCATCCAGGTGACACGTAACAACAGGCTGACGCATTATTCAGTTCACTTTGAGAAGGATTTGCTTGGTGTGTGGGATCAGGACCCCAGGCCTTTGATACAGATTCGGGAGCCACGAGCGACGTACTATTGGGCAGTCACAGATGATTATCTCGATTGGTATGATTGAGTTTCTCATCCTCTGGTGGATCCCAGATCACGTAGACTCGATCGTCCAGTTGGTCCGCTGCGTATTCCACCTTCGGTTGACAGTTTTGCGGTACGATTATAAATTTTATTAGTCATATTCATTCAATTAGTATATTTGATTGTAATGTTTTGATATGTTGTTAATATAGCGGACCCAACTAGTGACTTGTGAGATTCGAGCTTTCTTGGAGACACCACTAGAGAGGAGGCCTGCAGATATCGATGAGTTCATGAGGCGTCTCCTTGGAGTTTTGACTGACGGGGCTCCACCGATGGCTCCAGCTCCGGTTCGTCAATCTCAGCTTTTTCGGCATTCAATCCACGAGGAAGGCCAAGGTAGTGGGAATGAGGGTCGTGACTTGGAGTGATGTCAAATATTGATAGCAAAATCTTAGCAAAACTTGAGTTTTTTGAAAAAGGCGAAAAACAACCAAGTACGTCAAATATTGATAAAAATGGTTAAAAACGTCTCGAACCGACTAAGAAACGAAAAAAATCGACTCAAAACGATATAAAACAAGCCAAATCGAAATTTGAAGCAATTCCGAACAAGTTGTAAAAAAGTGTAAAAATGTGGCCAAAATGATGGCATAATATGGCCAAATTGAGCAAATCTTAGCAAAACTTGAGTTTTTTGAAAAAGGCGAAAAACGACCAAGTACGTCAAATATTGATAAAAATGGTTAAAAACGTCTCGAAACGACTAAGAAACGAAAAAAATTGACTCAAAGCGATATAAAACAAGCCAAATCGAAATTTGAAGGAATTCCGAACAAGTTGTAAAAAAGTGTAAAAATATGGCCAAAATGATGGCATAATATGGCCAAATTGAGCAAATCTTAGCAAAACTTGAGTTTTTTGAAAAAGGCGAAAAACGACCAAGTACGTCAAATATTGATAAAAATGGTTCAAAACGTCTCGAAACGACTAAGAAACGAAAAAAATCGACTCAAAACGATATAAAACAAGCCAAATCGAAATATGGATAATGGATAATGGATAATGGATAGTGGATAGTGGATAATGGATAATGGATAGTGGGTAATGGATAATGGATGTCATATGTGTATAGTTTGGGCCCATATCGTTTTAACGCCTTGAAACGATGAAAATCGAAATTTTGAAATTGTAACATGACAGAAAATAGGGTGAATAGTTATTTTCATTTTTCGGAATCGAAAAATTATTATCGAAAACGTCAACGGCTTAATGAATTTTGAATGAGGCCCAAACACAAAAAACGACAAAAAATGACATAAAACGGCTTAATAAGCACTTAAAACGTAAAAGTCAAGAAATGTAACATTAATATTTGAGAATTACCAATCAAACGCTATCGTTTTTATAAGAAATTAACAACTTTAACACTTAGAAGTATGTAAACGAAGACTTTCACCTATATGCTACTACTCTAAAGTATATAAGTTGTATAGTTATACTCATATGTATGTGATACCACTTCGTTACTAAAATGAACTTCATATAATGTGTTTATTTCATCATATAACATTAGTTTAACACTTAATTGTTATCGTTTAACTCAACTGACCTCGTATTTCATTAGTATAATATGATTTTTTTATCATATAACTCTTCGTAATCTCATATTACATTAGTAAAACTTGATAAAATTATTCACAAAACTCTCAATAACGACATATTTCAGTAGTATAACATTACTTTGGGTCATAAAACTTTTTATAATATCAAATAGTATAAGAAAACAACATAAAAAATGAATTTTTATGTAATTAGGGTTGGTACTACAACAGTTACTGCACCAACCCTAATACCCTAAACCCTACAAACACCAGAAACATTTGATTCTGAGTAAAAGGGTTGGTGCGTTAACAATTAACGCACAGATTCTGTGCGTTAATTGTTAACGCACCAGAATCTGGGCTGGGCTTGAATGTTGGGTTGGATTTTTCTGTTGGATCTTGACGAAGTTGTGTTATCAGTTGTGCGTTTATTGCTAACGCACCACCATATTTTGCTCGAGTGTGTTACAGCTACTACACAGCTGTAAGTCACTTTTGGATGACCGAATTACGTTATTGGGCCTTTGTTGTTGTGGACCTTTTGTCTACATCGGCCCAAATCTAAGTTACCCTAGTAAAACCTCGGCTATAAATTCACTGCCTCAATGAACCCTATTATCTCATTCTCACTGCGCCGTAAAATAATTAGGTTTCAAGTTCTTACTCTGTATTTCAATTAAAAGTCTCATTTTTTACTAATTTCGTTAGATATCTTCATTGTTTCTAACATGTTTTCTTACTTTGTATTACAGATTCAAACAACCATGGCATCATCTTCATCCTCCCCAGTTCCAGCAGAAGGCAGTGAGATCTAGTGCCCGAGTAGAAGGTGCTCAAGAACAATCAAGGTGTTCACTGGTAATGACAAGAACAATCCCCATACGTATGGACGAAGGTATACCACATGTCAGTGTAACTACATGATCGTGTATCTTGAGCCAGAATACGACAGTCATCATCTCCGAGTCATTGCAAAACTGTTGAAGGAAATAGCTGACCAGCAGTTGAAGCTGGTATATTTTCACCAGGCTAAGAGTATTGAAGTAGCCAAACACTAGATACAACAGAGGTTTCCCAATGACCCTGTTCCTAGTTTTTATGACAGTGACTCCGATTAGGGATCTTGGTATCAAATCAGTGAATCTTTGTTAAGTCTGTGTTTAGTTTAAATTTCAAGAATGAGTCTGTTGTCTTTCCTTAATGAGTCTGTTGTCTTTTTAATTTATGCTGAGTGTGTTGTAGTTTATGGATTCACTGATTTCACTTCACTGTTTCACCTACCTCATCTAACTCTACTGAAAACACTATTTAAAGCAAACAAGACAAGTCATTACATATTTCAAAGCAGACAAGACAAGTCATTACATATTATAAATCAATTCCAATCGAAGTCTAAAGATCAAGGCTACTAAACTATTACAAATCAAGTCATGTAGTCCAACGCTTTCCAGCAGTAAAGCGGTATTGTCGAAACAAGTCCACTTGGCCAGCATATATCCCTTCCCACCACTTGATGTTGTCATCTGCAAATCTTCTCCACGAACCGGAACAACGTGGCAATGGTGCCCCGTCACGGAGCCAAACCTAGATATACAAAGAAAATTAATCAATAAGTATAAATGATTTCGACGTTTCATGACGTTTGTTTAGATTACCACAGATTCTTACCGGTATCCAGTGATTACTGCATCCGACAAGAGTTATCCCAAAATTCTTCTGTGGAGGACCAGGGCTCACTGTAGACTGCCTTATTGGCAAGCATAAACACGGCGCATCCCATGATAGTTGCACTAAACCAACATTATACACTGTGGCAAACACCAAACCCATAAATGGCATGTCCATCCAAAATGGTCTCTCACAAGGACTTCTCATGTAGTTAACTTGAGCAATAAGATCATCCCATGTTCCTACCCGTAGTCCACGTCGTATGGGCTCCCATGTCTCTTTGTTTCCAAGAAGCTCCGCTGCCAACGCAGCACGGATCATACGATATTGACTCTGTTGCATACCCGTAAGTAAAGCCATTGACCGATACCTACAATGTCCGTCTGAACGCACATCTTTCACAGAAGTCATGTAGGAAAGCCAAAAGTAGTCAATATTTTTCACCCCCAAGTTCACCCCCATATAACTTATGGCTTCTTCAATCTCTTCTTCATCTTCTTCTTCCTCTGTTTCGTTTCGATCTGGATAGCAAGCTCTTAGGGGCACGACATTCATGTCTTCGTCTTCTAAATCGATGGTCTCTGAAAACAATGGTTCAGGTTGGGACTGTGATCCGAAGTCGAACGACACTTGACTTGCTTGCTTTATAGGACAAGTTGGTCGTTCACTTTGCCTATTTGCCTTCTCCTTTGCGACTTTTTGCGCATTCTCAGTATTTGTTAAGTCTTCTCTAACGTACTCGTGGTAACTCTTTTCCCTCTTTTCTCTCGGAGGAGAATTCCCATTTCGCTGCTTCTCCTTGTTCTTTGATCCCGGCGGCCTTCCTTTTCCTTTCCTAAACAAGTTTGTTGGCTCTATCAAAGAACTTTGTTCCGGATGCTCCAAGTCAATGTACAACTCACTTAATCTGAATAGAGTTCCATCCCTCAAATCTCCACTTTCCCATTTCGCCCACATTTCACGCATTCTGATCTCCGGAATAGACATTGAACGATTGTCGTCGGGTAAGGACAAATTTATTGCATCATCTTCCCATCTCAGTTCCTTCCAGAAGTCATGAAAATCATCCGGAACAAGAGGTGTCTTTGAAATGATTGCCCTAGCAAGATCGTGTACGCATGGCATCCCAAGACAATCTCGAACCCAATGATCATCACAAACATTTGAATACTCCTCCTTCAATATTTGCTGGTACATTTCCAACAACAACAGAAAACACCTATCTGACACTCGGTAAAATAGCCTTGAAAACAACATTCGAATGCAAGGAGGAAAGGTTGGGTCATCAAAGACCATTTGCCGAGTGGTAAGTGCTTGGTTCATCGTCGCCCTAATCAGGTCCATCTGAACTATGACCGCATGGTGGATCCTCACGATCACTCTGTTGAAGCCTCCTCTACTAGAACCCACAATTTCTTTCAACACCTTATGCATCCCCTCCACCCTAAATAAACACAATTTCTAATCATTAGCATTAATAATATGGTGGTCCAAATTAACAACTAAACAAACAAAGATACCTGTTTGTAGTCCTTGTGTGAAAGTGAAGAGTGTAGTCCGTCCACGCTCTAACTATGAACTTCTTGTACGGAGTAAACCAGTACTTTTCAACGTAACCAACAATGCCCTTCTTCCATGAATCTCTCAGCTTTCTCAACCTCTCTTCGTAGATTTCTTCGGTGCTCGAGCAAAATATCCCCCAACATTGCGTAACAAAGTTCTCTTCCCTTTTAGTATTTTTAATCACTTTTTCTGCGTGTGACTGGATGTTGTGCTTAATGTGCACCCAACACAATAGTTGCTTCACATCAGTGTCTTTGAACACAAGTTTGATTGCTCTCAACAAAGCCTTCTCACAGTCGGTCATTATAGCCTTCGACATCACTCCCAAATTTCTACACAACTCATGAACGCACATCATCACAAACTTGTAATGCATTACTGTCTCCTGAGCCATAAATGCATATGCGATGTTGAACGTCTTGTGCGTGCAAGTGAAACCAACCATCTCCACTAAAGTCATATCATACCTATTTGTCTTGTATGTGGCGTCCATGATAATCACGTGAGGAAACTTCCTGAACAAACGAATCGACTCCGGGTGAGCGAAAAAAAGGACTTCAACCTCATTCGTCCTCGTGTTCCTCAAAGGTTGACAAAAATACTTGTTCTCTTTCTGAAAATTTAGAGACCACTGAGTAACTGACAATTCACCACGATCTTCAAAATTGATCTTCTGCAAAAAATTGGCAATCTGCTTCATGGATGTCACATTTTGCGGGTCTCTTTTCCTAAGCTGAATAAGTATGTTTTTTGGCGTCTTGCGATCATCCCCCGCTTCCCTTGCTATTTTCTCCTCCTCTTTGCTCATTCTACCCACGAATGAATTCCCATGAAAACTAGTAGGAAGGGTGTGGTTGTGACGACCTTCTACAACATTCACGATCCATTTATAACTATAAGACCCTTCTTTTATACGAACCCCATATAACTCAAATGTACAACCACATTTCTTCGATTTTCGGTGACGAAGCCTCGGAACCGGCAATTCTGGATTTTTTAAATTCACTTTCAGCCTACCCGATCTAGGTTTTCCAAACCTATCGCATACAAAATCAACGCAATATTTGCTAGATGTACGATGTACCAAAACTATCATTAAATCTCTTGCTCTCTGTTTTGTCCATTCCATCATCTCTTCTTTACTATCCCACATTTGCGCAGTACTAAAATGTGGTCTAAAGTCTTCTTCCTATATTGATTAAACTACATTACTTAGATACGCAATTTTAACTAATTAACCTAAATCTCATGCAATTAAATACAAAATTTAAATTCATAATATACTAACCAAAATCGGTAACGGAGTTCAATCGTCTAATGCAATTGATACATTTGCTTCGCCTTCTTCCTCTTCTTCGTCAACTTCCTCATCGACTTCTTCGTCTTCTTCGTCCACTTCCTCTTCTTCATCGACTTCGTATTCTTCTTCCACGACCCCTGATATCCAATTGTCGTTACCATCATCCTCACTACTCTCATAATTATAAGACATTGTGGTGTGCATTGCAAAACTTCAACAAGAGAGCTCAACCTATATATACAACCAAAAAATGCCCGTTGGAATTTTATGCCCGTTGCATTTTTTCAAAAAAAGCTTGTGCGGTAACAGTTACCGCACAAATTATATTTATTATTTTCTTAAAAATTTAATTTAATTATTTTCAAATAATTATTAAAAAAAACCGGTGCGGTAACAAATAACGCACCAGGTTTATTCATTATTTAAAGTGGTGCGGTAAGAGTTACCGCACCACTTTATTGTTTTTTTAATATATAAAACCTGTGCGGCAACAATTACCGCACAGGTTTATTCATATTTTAATTATTATTTTTTAAATTTATTTGTTTTTAAAAAAAAAAATCATGTGTGGTAACAATTACCGCACAGGTTTTAAGTACATCAGAAGTTAAATTTTTGTTTGCTTAATCTCGTATTAATCTGGTGCGGTAATTGTTAACGCACAGATCTGTGCGGTAATTGTTACCGCACCACCGCCGTATAGGTTTCAGAAAAATTTCCAACAATGCCCCGGAGTCCTTTGGTGCGGTAATCCTTAACGCACAGAAGTGTACTGCAACTGTTACCGCACAGAATAGTGTGCATTTAGCAAAAAAAACGTGTGCATATAAACCAAGCCTAACTGAATGGTGCTGATGATGTAGAAGTTAAGTTTTATATTGAAGAGTTGGATTAAAGCAAAAATTTCTTTCAATTATCTGTTTTACAACATTTTTGTGATTACTATGAGATTTCATATAGGTTGGCATCGTTGGAGACAGACATCTGGAGTCTTGTGCGATAAGAAAGTCCCCCTTAAGCTGAAAGGGAAATTTTATAGGGTGGTAGTCAGACCAGCGATGATCTATGGAGGTGAATGTTGGTCAGTTACTCGGGCTCAAGAGCAGCAGATTATGGTAGCTGAGATGCGGATGTTACGCTGGATGTGTGGTCATACCAGATTGGATAGGATTCGAAATGAAGTTATTCGAGGCAAGGTCGGAGTGTCTAGTATTAAAGATAAGTTGCGAGAATCTAGACTCCAATGGTTTGGGCACGTTCAGAGGAGGCCGCTTGGTGCCCCAGTTCGCAGTTGTGAGGTTTTGGCGTTGGAGGACTATCGTCGGGGTAGAGGGCGACCAAAGAAGAGTTGGATGGAGGTCATCCGAAAAGACCTCACCGCCTTGGAGCTTTCAGTAGACGTGGCTCAAGACAGAGCTTTGTGAAGGGAAAAGATCCGAGTTTTAGAAGCTTGATCTGGAGTCCCTAGAGCGGTGTTTTTTCCTCGATACTCGGGCTAGGAGTTGTGCATTGTTTTCTCTGTTTTATTTGTTTTCTTTGTTTTTGGTCTCGTTGCAGGCTCATGTACTTTTAGGTCATATCGGTTACTTACTCCCAACCTGTTGGGGTAAGGAAATACCAATCCCGACCACCCCAGACCCCGTTTTTCGGGATAAAATGGGGAATGATGTTGTTGTGTGACTATGAGATTTCAGATTGCTTCAGTTTATTGGGCCAAGTCAGTAGCTCTTGCTTACCCTCAATCTCATTTGTGTGATTCATTCTAGTTCCCACAGCTTGGAAGCATAAATTATTTAAACAAAAATTTATTGATATGTAAACTTATTTTGATTCAGATTTCTATGGAAGTATTGTATCGTGTGCTTTATTCAGTTTGTCTCAGTTAATTATTTCCTGGTGTCTTTATCCTGTAACAAATGGGCGTGTTTTTTTTTGTTATTGCTGCAAATATGCTCTTAAATTTGATCATGCAAACATTTTTCTTCCGGGCATTTGGGTTCTAGCAATTGTTAGTTCTTTTCTTGCAGTTGTTTTGAGGTGAATAATTGCACTTGCACACATGACACATCTAAGCCAATCAGTCAGAGGAGAGATCTGTTAACCTTTGATTAGTTTTTCTGTGGCATAGGATTCAGTATTTACAGAGTTTTTGAGTGAAAGAAAGAAATCTGGTGCTTTCACAGTATGCTTCATTTGACATGTTGTTCTTGCATATTGAGATTTCTTTCTAGCACTGGATTCATATATCAATGACTTGATCATACATCTATTCCTATAAGGTTGCCCAATCTATCATTCTCACATCAAGATCTGGATACCAAGTTTGCAGTTTGCTTTTTTTACTGTGTTGTGGAATATGAATTGACTTCTGTGAATCACATCTTGGTGAAAGAGAAGTTCATTGTCACTTTTTTTTTTGTCTGCACCACGTTTAATTTGAATTGTGAATTTATTCATGATAGCCACAAGCCCATTGCTGCTCTGTTTAGGCCCAAATTCAAACTTGAAACTGTAAATTGCCTAAGTGGGTAAAGAAAGAAGCCCAAAATCTTAAAACCCTCCAAATTTATTTCATTGATCAAAATCAGTCACATCCAAAGAATTTGAATCTCAAATACTATGATGTAATGATGCATCAATAAATTGGCCATGAGAGATGAAATCATTGCGTACAGTATTGCATGCAGTGGTTTGAGTGTTGGATGCACTGATACAGAAAATGAGAGTACTTGTACATGGTGCTCGAGGAAACTGTCCATCAACACATCTTCATTTTTTAATGTGTCATTCTTGTGTTTTTCAGAGCTTGAAAATTGGATGATAAGTGGAGTACCAACTTTTTTTATTTTATAAAAGCAAAATCTTTTGACTTGACAAATAGCTTCATATATATATATATATAACTTCTATATTTGTTGATGTACTAGAGCATGAGTACATGACAAATTCGAGGTTTGATAGATGTTGGTGATGGAAAATGAAAATATAAATGCAACACTTGTTTTAGACTTAGATTTGTTGAGTACATGACAAATTCGTACTACGAACAATTTTTGTTCACAGATTACATGTCAGTGTTTATACTCTGGATAATAACGCTCATAATCTGGACTCGGAATTTTTTTTGAACGTTTTCAGTGAGAAACGCGGTGACATACATGTAATTCCTGTGAAACTTGTTTTTTTTTTTTCACAAAATGACCTCAAAAAATTTATCGCCCAAATTATGAACATTACCGTCCAAATTATAAACATTAATTTGTTATATGTGAATGTAAAAAAAACACGAATTTCCTACAAACCTTGCTCTAACCTAAACTTTTCTCTAAATTTGTGATGTGATACAATTATACAAATCATATTAAAGAATTGTGTGTACTCAAGTAAAGATAAGCACAAAAAAAGGACAATGAGTAAAATAATTCCCCAACTAAGATGAGGTTGAGCAATGATTCCCCTGACTATAATTTTCGAAGTCCGTTAATCACATGGGGCCATGGGGGTTACTTTGAAAACCCTTTACTAATCTTGTCCTCTTCCTAAAGCCTCTGCTAATTAACAGACATTTAACACTAATCAACTAATTAAAAGGTAAAATGTAGATTCCGAGGCAGTCCAAAAACGTATGAATTCGAGGCCTACTACGTCATTTGCGCTCCTCGCAAGCTCAATACACAGAACATACCCATTTCTTGTGGATGCGGATTTGATCGAATCCACCAAATTGAAGATACAAATGAACATAGACTTAATAAGATAAATTGTTTGATAAAGAGAAAAGAAGAAGTAAAATACTTAAAATATGGAGAGAGTAGCTGTCAAAGTAAGGGCAGCACGCGAAGGAGGGAGCAAGAGAGCATAAACAACGTTAAAAAAGACGACATTTCCATGATTCCTGTCTCTCTTCGCCGTGATCCTTGCTGTTCCTCCATCTTCACTTCACTTCACGTCCTATTATCTACCTATTAACTCTTTATTTCTTATATTTTGTATGAATGCCAAGGCAATACACATATATTGATGAAGATAGCTCAACTGACATTATATTGCCTTGTTACTAGTGTCTAGTAACAAGGCAATACAGATTACAAGACGACAATTATCATCATCGGAAATCGAACTCAAACCTTCTTAGAAAAGTGACTCGTCTTTATCAACTAAACCAACACCCCTCCTTACTAATTATAAACTAATGAGTCTTTGATGTGGTTTGAAGTGATCCTAGCTAGCTAGTCATATATTGTACTCATAATGTAGAAACAAAGAGAGAAATGAATATAAAAACTATAAATTTAAGTTGTATGAATATGCCATTCTTATGGAGACATCTCGAGTTCTACCCAATAAAACTTAGAAAAAGTATCGTCCAACCCTAGCTGTAAGGAAGAGTTAGTATAAGATCTTGTGGTGGGGGTAAGATTTGAGAAAGGCAAAGTTAGTAATGTATAAGGACCCACACCCACTTGAACAACAACCCATATTCAGCTCCCTAGAAACATTAAACCAATCCCCACCATCATATATCCCAAAACCCTAAAAGGAGTAAGACCAACAAAAACAAACTACACTCAAGTCAAAATTCACACCTATGTTATAAGCTAGCTTAAATCCTTCCTTGTTCTTGAATCTCAAATCTTGATTCATCATGGATCCGCTCCGGCCTCCTTTCCATCTCCACCACCAGTTCCACCTCGACGACAACCTCAACAAACACGAAGACGAAGGAGGCGAAAACTCGGGTGGGGACAACGACTCAGCCGGACCCGGATCCGGATCTGGATCCGGGTCCGGACGTCGACCCCGAGGCCGACCTGCCGGATCCAAAAACAAGCCCAAGCCACCGATCATCATCACCCGAGATAGCGCCAACGCCCTCCGGACCCACCTCATGGAGGTGGCGGATGGGTGCGACGTCGTCGATAGCATCACCTCGTTCGCTCGACGACGTCAGCGAGGCGTTTGCGTTATGAGCGCGTCTGGGACGGTTGTTAATGTCACGCTACGACAGCCTGCCTCTCCAGGAGCTGTCGTAACTCTTCACGGCAGGTTAGTCAATTAATCTAGGGAATCGAGTTAGGAATGAGCAGTATCCGTTTTTTGTGCTTAGTATGAATAACTATGGTATAAAATTGATTCTAGAGAATTGGCTTCTTCAACCCCATTTCGGAATTATACCTTATATTAACCCACAACAAAGGTTTATTGGTCTTGAGCAAAATTTAGATTAGAGTATTTTTACAACTCTTTAATGTTTACATTACTAAATTCCTGTGTGAACCGTCACTGTATCAGGTTCGAGATCTTGTCTCTGACAGGATCGATCCTCCCGCCCCCGGCACCTCCGGCGGCGACCGGACTAACGATCTACCTCGCCGGAGGTCAGGGGCAAGTAGTCGGCGGGAGCGTCGTGGGCCAGCTTCTCGCCTCGGGTCCGGTGGTGGTGATGGCGGCTTCATTTAGCAACGCGGCTTATGAGCGTCTTCCGTTGGAGGAAGAGGAGACGAACAACGAGGCGGCGCCGCCTCAGCTTCCGGTGTCGCCGCCGGCGATGGGCGGTGGACAAATGGGAGGAGGACACGTGGACCCGAACTCACCTATGTTTCAAGGGATGACGGGCCCACCGAATCTGTTGAACTCGATTCAGATGGCCGGTGACGGGTTTTGGGGCTCCGGTGGACGGCCGCCGCAGCAGTTCTAGCTTCGCCGGAGAATGATTAGGTCTAATCCTTTGGCTTGATATACATTTGAAGTGGTGATTAGTGTTTAATGGTGTTTTTTTGGTTGAGTTGATTAATTAGTTTGCAATCTCTTTTAAGAAACCTAAGTATTCATGGATTCATTGGTCGATTACTTGTATGGTTCAAGTGTATTTCAAGGGATATTATGAGATATATCAAATTAGGGTTCATTTGCTTCTTTTCATGTTCCTTTCTTTTTCTTCTTTCCTTTGAATTCAGCAAGACTTGGAATCTTTTTGTTGGATAAATCTTGGTTGTCTTTGATCTTATTGGAGCACTATTGGCATAACATCTCTAACAGAAACCAATCAGAAACCTCCTAATAAAAAGCTTAATGGAATTTAGTACCAAGTTTAGTAGACTAGCATAATGTTGATTGAGATTGTCACTAGTAAAAACTATGTCCATTTTCGACATAATTAAAGGTCATTATCGATATCATTTGGTGTCGAAAATGGCTTCTGACCGTTTCTGACAATATATGTTGTCGATATTGATAGTCATTTTAATACCAAGTTCAGTAGGCTACCAAGTCTGATGGAGCAAGTCTGATGCTTTGTTTAGTATGTTGGATAAGATAATGCACAAAAAAAAGTCAATCAGAAACCTCTTAATAGAACACTTAAACATAATTAATACCAAGTTCAGTAGGCTAAAGAAATATTGATTGAGAATGTGTGTATAGTGGTCTACCTTTGATTTGTTTATAAAATAGAGCAAGTCTGGTGCTTTCTTTAGTATGTTGGATAAGATAATGCAAATGTGAGAAATACATTAGCAAACTCAGTTAAAGTATAGTTTTTTTTTATTAAAAGAGAGACATGCTTTATATTTATTCAAGTTACCACACCACTTTGGTCACTATAAATAATCCGGAAAAAAGGACTCTAAACTATGATATCCTTCAAGTAGAAACGACTTCAATGTGTTGTTTTTCATTTTTATATATGTGGAATAGGTTATGCTTTCTAGCTAGTTTCTACCCAATATATAATTCAACGAGTTTAATGTATTTATTATATGTGATGTGGAGTATATATTTTATATTAATTTAGGTACAATATGATGCTAGTGTCTTTGATTTTAGTGTGATATATATAAGTATATTATTATCACCACAAGACAACTATCACAGTTAGCATACAATAATGATTAATTGATCATTGAATTATGATTAACTGCAGTTGTTCAACATATGTGTTTATTACTGTATGATAAATAACTACAGAGTAGTTAGTTAGTTTCCTTAAGTATAGTAGTAAAAAATATGTTGGGACATGTTTTCCTCTCAGCCTACAAAAAATGTAAGTATGAACACATATCTCCAAACAAAAATTGTACTCCGAATAGTAGAGAACACAGTGTGAATTGTGGCACATAATACTTCATCCGTTTCATAATAATAGTCATTTAGCCTCTAAATTTTGTTTTAATATATTTGTCATTATATTGGTTGTAAATGAAACTGGATGATTAATTTGAGAAAAAGTTAGATTTTCAAAACACAATTATTCATTTTCTTAATACATGTGAAAAATGCTAAAATGACAATTATTTTGAAACAGATGGAGTATTTCATGTGATGCACATTTTAGCTAGTATACATATGAGGCACAAATCATGATTAATGTTCACTCAAAATCCCTTTCTTTTTCGGGCTAGTACTAGTTATAGTCAATCAATAAGATTTCACATAGGTTATGTTTTCTTGGATTGAGCATTGGATCAAGAACGAGATCAAAGGGATAACAAATCACAAATTCATATACTTTGTAGAACCATCAAACCGACTCAACCAATAATCAACACCGAATTTCCTTGAGAGGTTTCAGGAAGAAATTGTATGAAATGTAATAATATCGATTCATACAGAAACGTTCTATTGGTTTGAACATTATATCTGTCGGATAGGAATAGAGGAAGAGGGCACAACCGCACACCTCATTAAGATCATATTGACATACTCTCCTAATATAAAATTACATTCACATTATTTTTCTAATGACGACTTATTCGATCTATCGAGTGTTTCTCAACGTTACGATTTATTTATATATAATTTTTTTCCTTGAAAAAAATAGTGGATCAATAAAAACAAAATTGATTTATGTATAAATGTGGTCAATGATAGGATATGAAGAGTAAAAAGAGGAGGGTAAGCTAGGGCATGGCCTTGAATCCTTCATTTTCACACTAGATGTTGAATTAATTATGCAGAGGGAGAGAGAAGATATGGAAGTGATGGAAATGCACGTGCAGTTGCAAAATTACAGAAGAAGAAGATGAAATGCACGTACCTTTTCGAGGAGGCTTAACTTTACTATAGATTTCATTCATTTTTTCTTACACTAGATAGAGAGTATGATTTGATTTAAAAGCCCATTCATTCATTAAATTGAATTCAAACCCTGACTAAACTTGTAGTCAATCTCGATCTCCATTTTTCAGCTCTGATTCAGAGGACATCTTAGCTTTAAAATCAGGGACATGCCCTCATATACTTTGTCAGATCTTTATTGCAGCTGTATTCTCCACACGTACACCCATTTCTAGATCTTTCTCATATTTTTACACGAGGTGACGCACCCTCGCGTAACGCGAGGGTCCGGACGTTATTCAGAAAACGTCCGGGCTGTATTTAGCAAGGGCCTATTTTTAGGGGTGTTTTTCAAAAGATTATCTTCTTAATTTAAAGCAATATTAATTACACTCGATTCGACAGATTGACGGGTCGAATGACCAACTCGATTTTGGGGCAAAGTTAGTATTCGTCAGTATTGCCGGGTTTATAACCTGCCAACTTAATCAGCTTTGAATAGTTGTCGAATTATAAATTCGCCAGTTTTTCAGCTATTCAGCTCCGTCCGGGCTCTAACTTTGCGCAGAGTTAGAGTCGTCGCGGAATTTTGATGATGTCAGACAGTTTGACAACAGTGCAAAAAGACTTCCCGTAATTTAAAGTTGTAATTACTCGTGAAGATTATATACTCCAGCTATACTATTTTGCTAGATGTTAATTGAGATTTATAAGAAAATAATATTAGCCCATTGTTGAGCTATTTTGCTAGATGTTAATTGAGATTTATAAGAAAATAATATTAGCCCATTGTTGAGCATGATTAAATAAATTCGAAGGTAGGTTTTTTTTTAATGTATGAGATATATTGTGTCTTTCACGAATCTTAATGTAAGATAGACATTGACTTGAAAATCGATCACCAAGAACATAACCTTCTCATTTTGGAGAAGTACTAGTTTGCAAGCACTAGCGCTTTATGAAATTCCAAATTACTTCATTTTGAATCAAGTCCTAATCCAACTCACAAATTCACTTAGTAACGAGGTTGTTCTTGATAATTTGTATGATGATTATGAATCGAAAAATTTATTATGACTTCATATTTATACATCATATCATAGCTAGGGGTGAGCATGGTTTGTGTAACGTTATTCGGTTAACCAAATGTTCGGTTAGTGATTTCTAATAAGTAAAACCATTACCTAAACGTAATTTTTTGTTAACCAACAAGTTTGGTAATGTAAATCGGTTATTTCGGTTAAGCAAAATAATAAAAAGTACAAAAATATATTCTTTAAATTGTTAAAAGAAAGTTAACGATAATCATTTTCATCAATCTCCCGTATAATAAATTCCAAAATAGTACTAAAGAGATTAGTTACTTGAAAAACAAAAACTAAAAAGTCACGAATCACAAATTCAAAACATATCTAAAGAGGTAAAAGTCACAAACTAAAGTTCATTAATGTTGACTCATTAGCTATTGGTGACACAGAAAAGAAAGAAACTAGAAGCAAAGCACAGAGTTTGGTTGTCGTAACAAAACAGAAACAATGAGATGTGTTTGTTGATCGCATGCTATCTTTGCCCCAGTACATGAAATTTGGGCATAATATTACCTAAAAATATATGCTAATTTTCTATTACAAATTCTCGATAATGTTTCGATTAAAACAAGGCCAATTCAAGACAAGTTCCCCATAATCTAAAAATGGTTGATTAACAACGATTAAAAAACTAATAATTTCGAATCTAACGCAATACACTATTTTCATATCACTAGACTATCATAGCTAGTCATATTGTTTTCTATTCAAAATATATATGTTGTATATTCGGTTAATTAAGTTAACCGCAAATACAATTTAATTAACCGTTTTCTAACCATTTAACCGCAAATAGTATCATTCGGTTAATTGTATTTGAAAAATTAATTTTTTCGTTATAGTTAGCCTAAAATCGGTTGATTTTTCAGCTTTTCAATTCGGTTTTTCGGTTTCGATTTTTATGCCCACTCCTATATATTGGGTAATTGGGCTATGGAAAAGCCCATTAAGAATATAAACGGATAATCAAGCCCAAAAAGAACAGTATAACTCGTAATTATTCGTGAAAACACTGAAGGGAAGTATATTGGAATCGAACATCATGGTATATTGGTATACGAAATATGTTTGTATGAGCAATGTATAATGTTGAAGGATTTTTGTGATAATGGATCTATGTGGTGAAAAGTGTGGTTGAATGTTTGAAAATTACAGGTCGTCAGCCATGTTTAAGAGTTGTTGTATATGCACTTCACTATGCAAAGAAGAAAGTTGTTCTGTGAGAAGAATGTGACTCTGATAAGGGAAAAAGAACATTGGGCCTTCTTGGGCTAAAGTGTTGGGCCATATTTGTTCATTTAGCCAATTGAATAAATTGGGCTTTAAACAATAGTAACTTATACAGATACTCCGTGAGGAAGTTTCTGGATATAGTCAAACCATAGAATACTTTTATGGAAACAAAGTTTTTTTTGGATAAATTAATATGTAGAAACAGAAAAAAGACATACCGCTCCTGATCCTGATTATAAAGTAAACAAAATAGATAATTAAAAAATATCTGCTAATCCTAATTGAAGATATATAATATCAATTTTAAATATTTCTATCCGGTGTTATTATAGATAAAAGAACACTGGGCCTTCTTGGGCCAAAGTGATGGGTCATATTTGTTCATTTAGCCCATTGAATAAATTGGGTTTTTAACAATAAGATTAAACATCCATATCAAAGCAACTACACTCTATACGTCTATAACCAATACTTGTACATCGTTAAGAGCAAACGTATCAAAGATTGAACATATATAGAGAGTATCTGACCGGTCGAACCAAGAGATTAAGACGTAAAAAAAGAGCAATAATTTGAAATTTACTGACAAATCATGATCGAAGAATTTAGATGTCTTTTGTATGGACGAGTTAATTTTAATTTATGAAACAAAAAATCCATAGTTATATTCACTAATAGTGAAATGCGATATTATGTTCACAAATTAGTAAGTAATCGTTTTATTCTAATTATTAATCCTATACTCCGTACATGTTCTTATGGTTAATTCATTAGAAAATATCAACTAGAGTTATAGTATCTAATAAATGTAATAACATGTCATAGTCATGGTCGTGGACCTCTCCAAGAATTGGCTAATGTTACATCAAATCTTTCGCCATCCCTCTTTACATATCTTACATGATTACGACCCGTTTTTACTTATATACACACACACACCCATGTGGGCACACTAAAACATTTGTATCCACAATGCATGTGGTTATATTTGGCAAATTCTTGCAACATTTTCCTTAAATGGAGTCTACCGCCAAATCGAATTCAGGAGATTGCACATGGATTTTACTAAGTCTGACGGCTGATCAATCAAATTAAATCCTATCGGATAAGGATGCAATTCATATTTTTCCATGTTAAAGTTTTATACCTTAATATTTGCATGTTTATATGCCCGGCTAGCTATACTCTTAGCTTCGGTTACAACGACGAATCGCAGATGATTTAGATAAGAGTTGTGACGATGAATACAAACGTTTTAACTCATGCACATGGTTGAGTTACTAAACCAAAATCGTGCGAATGATTCAAAATGTTCGTATATATGAGTTATAACGTTTGTGTGCATCATTTTCCGTCCTGATCTAAGCTTTCAACTTCTCAAAATCTTAATTTTTCGGTACATATTCTGTATAATCTTTAGCGGATGGATGGAACTGCGTCAATTCCACAATGGCAGCAGATGTGAGGGAGGAGTTTCAGTCCGTTGGGGGAAGAAGACATGTTCTTCTTTTTTACTCCGTATGTTTTTTAAGTTGTAGCAAAAACGACATCGTTTTAAATTTTAAATGTTTGCTTTTAGTTTATTTTTTTAAAAGTAAAAGCAAACACATTTCTACCTTGTTAGCTTTCACTTTCACTGCCACTATTTGTACGTCATATCCTCAACCATTTTTTAAAACCTTTTTCACATTTGTTTTTAACTTTCATTTATGAGTGGGTTTAGTGACACAAGCTACACCCATAATTTGATCCATCTACTCCCTCCGTCTCATATTATAGATCACATTTTCCATTTTGAACGTCCCAAAATATAGATTCTACTTTCTTTTTTTATCTTTTGTCTTATTATCAATATCACATCAATCTACACTCTCTTTTCCTTTTTACATTAAAACTCACACCAATTCACTTTTTTATCTTCTCTTTCCTACATAAAAACTCACACCCACTCACAATCTCTCTTCTCTCCACTTTTCTTTCTCCCTTCCTTAATTTACCTCGATAACTAGTGATGGCCGGACCGGACCGGGACCGCCGGTTCGAACCGGAACCGGTAGGAACCGGTTTGGTCACGGTCCGGTTCAGGTTCACGAAAAACGTTTTTCAAAACCGGCGGTTAACCGGAACCGCCGGTTTTTTTAAAAAAAATAAAAAACTAAACCGGCGGTTAACCGGAACCGCCGGTTTTTTTTTTTTTTTAAAAAAAAGGTTAGCCGTTAGGAAATTAAAATAACTCATATCAAACCCCTATAAATACCATACCATACAATCTTCAAATCACACATCCAACAACAACAATCTCTCTTCTCTTTCTCAAATCTCAATCTTATAATCTCTCAAATTCCATCAACAATCTCTCTTCTCTTTCTCAAATCTCAATCTTATAATCTCTCAAATTCCATCAACAATCTCTCTTAATCTCTTCCTTTTAATTAGCTTTTGTCTTTCAATATTTTATTGCTTTTACATTTTTAATCACATTATTATATTGTTCTAAGTTTTATTGTTTTATTGTTTTATTGTTTTATTGTTTTAATTGTTTTAATTGCTTTTAATCATATTATTTAATTGTTCTTAATCATATGGCGGAACATTTTGACACCCAAGAGAGTGATAATGTCACTTCTCCCACTCCCACTCCCACCTCCCAAGTTAGGTCCGGTAGGGGTAGGACCGCTAGGCCTCAAGGGCAAGCTAGCGGTTCGAGGCCGGCTAGGGCCTCTAGGGGGGGGAGGTCCGGGTCCTCCGGGAACCAATCCCGGAAACTAACATCTCCTATTTTTGTAAAGTGGTTTACTAAATTAGAACCCGGTCTCGAGGAACTCGAGGCCGAGGATTATGATCCCGATCTAATTATTGTTTCTTGTAACTTTTGCGAGGCGACATTCCAATGGAAGAAAAGTGGAGGATATGGAACCCTTCAACGGCACATGGAGCACAAACACGTCGCCGAGATGGGAATGCTAGGGGGACAAACACAAATTTCCGGCGGATTTGCATCTTCTACTAGCGGTAACCCTTTATTTCGTTTTGATCATGAAGCTAATAGTGTAGCATTAGCCGAAGCTATTTGTGTTGATCATTTAGCATTTCGATTTAGTGAAAATGTAGGATTTAATGAGTACATTAAAGATCATACACAACCCGCTTTTACATCCGTATCTAGGAAAGTGATTAAGAAAAACGTAATTAAGGCTTATAAAAGACGCAAGGCCGAATTAGTTTCTTATTTTTCGCAAAATGATATGCATGTTTCTATTTGTAGTGATATATGGAGTGATAATACTCAAACCCATTCTTACATGGGTGTTACATGTCATTTTGTAGATCATCATTTTACAATGCAAAAACGTTTATTGGCATTTAGAGTCTTTGATGATTCACATACCGCACAAAATATTGCTATGATGATTCGTGCAATTTTAGAAGAATATAGACTACTTAATAGAGTTTTTTCAATTGGATTCGACAATGCATCTGCTAACACCGCATCTATTAGAGATTTACAAGAAATGTGTCAACCTTTATTTGGTGGGAAATTTTTTCATATTCGATGTGCTTGTCATATTTTAAACTTATGTGTTCAAGATGGTTTACGTGCTATGAGTTTTCATTTTGAGCCAATTAAGAACGTTATTAAGTATATTTGGGGGCATCCTAAAGTTACAAGAGATTGGATGACCTTTTGTAAAACTAACGGGGTGCACCCAAAACGTTTTTCAAAAGATGTGGGTACCCGATTGAACTCTACTTACATATTACTATGTGAATGTATAGAATATAAACAAGTTTTAACGTCTTTTGTTTCTCAAAACCTTTCTGGCTCTCCTTTCTATTTTAGCGAATCAGGTTGGGATATATGTCAAAGTATTGCAACGTTTTTAAAATGTTTTAGTGATGCAACAAAGAGATTTAGTCATCTTTATACACCAAGTAGTAATGTTTTTGTCTTGGAAGCTTGTAATGTTATGTGTGGTTTAACTGAGGGAGCTAAAATTCCCGGCATTGAGGAATCCGTTGCAAGCATGAGGAGTAAGTGGTTGCTCTACTATAGATATATTCCCGATTGTTTTCTTGTTGCTTGTGTTTTAGATCCTAGACTTAAATTATCCGTTTTACACGCTCTTTTAAATGACTATTATGGATATATTTTAGCCGACGGTGAACTAGAGGATATTTTTAGGTATGGTTTCTAGAACTAGAACAAACATTGAAACTTTATTTACTCATTTTTCTGATTCTCCGACTACTTCACAATTACCTCCGGCTTCTTCGGGCTCTAGCTTGGGGGCCTTTGGAGCTAAGTATTTTAGTAAAAGACCAAGAGTTACAAACACGAATGCGGAAATTGATAACTATCTTAACACCAACTTTGAGTTTGTTAGTTGTGATACTTTAGATGTTTTGAAGTGGTGGGAGGATCATAGGAGCATGTTTCCAACGCTTGCGAAGATTGCGGCTCAAGTTCTTGCCGTCCCCGCTTCAACCGTGGCGGTGGAACAAACTTTTAGTGCAGGAGGCAACACTTTAACGAGGAAGAGATCAAATTTGGCACCGGAGTCATTGGAGGCGCAATGTTGTGTTTTCGATTGGAAGAGAGCCGCAATTAGGCAACAACGTAACATTATCGAGTCATCGGAAGACGAGTGGATTGGAGATTCTACTACGATACGCACCGATTCATCCGCCGAAGATTCGACTTAGGTAACGGGTTTTGAAAAAAGGTAAAGAACTACGTGGGCTTTGATTCCTCTAACCCGAGAGGATACGTAGGCAACTTAACAAGTAAGTCACTGTTAAGTGCAAACCCAATTTTTTTAATTTTTTTGTTCCTTCATATTTAATTTAAAAAACTTAAAAAAAATAAAAACATTCTTTTAAATAGCGTTTTTTTATAATCATTTTTTTAAGTTTTTTAAACATAATTTTTAAACTTAAAAAAAATGACAAAACATTCTTTTTTAATAGCGTTTTTTATAATCACTTTTTTTAAGTTTAAAAATTATGTTTACATTTTTTTAGGTTTTTTTTCAGTTTTATAAATTTATAATTTTTTTTTTAAAAAACAAAACCGCCGGCTTTTTTTTTTTTTAAATAAAAAACCGGCCGGTTCAGTCCGTCCAGAACCGGATTGAACCGGACCGGACCGTAACCGGCGGAACCGGTTTTTCCCGGTTCCGAATTCCGGAGGACCGGAACCGGACCGGACCGGACCGGGAGCCAACCCTATCGATAACAACAAACGAGATCTATAATATGGGACGGAGGGAGTATTTTTTAATTTTTTAAAAACTTTTGTATATATCTTCAATCCTCAATTTATAACTCTAATAAAAATAAGAGATTCATCTCATAAAATATTGAGATTATTGGAATTTAATTGTCAGCCAATTTTCCACCAGGTTCCATTAGCAGCTAGCACAAGTATAAAATTCACTTGATTTTTTTTATATTTTACGATTCAGTTCCTTTTAATATCAAGCGTAAACTTCTATCGTTTACAATCTTAAATTTGTTATAATTATGTAAATTTTAGTTATTTTAGAATTAAAATAATAATAAAAAATATAATTATGTGTCGTTGAGCCCCCAATACTTTTGCTCTAGATCCGCCACTGCCGCCACTGTTGATGTTTATCACATTTATTCATCGATTTTAAGGAGAAGTTAGAACGCCAATTAGTTTAGTTGGATTTACAAGCTTTTTATCAAGAAAAACAGTTGGATGTATAAGAATAAAGATAATAATGTTGCAACATAAAAGTGCAAAGAGATGGATTGCAACACAAGGAAAGTCATTGCCTGCATATTACGCATTTGAAAAACTAACCGTTACGTATACTAGTTATCATCATCATACATGCATATTTGTATGACATGAACTGTGGTCGATCACATCATTCATCGACATCCCACATGATGATTTATATACTACTCCGTAGTATCATTCTTCACTTAGCTTCTATTTCAATTTTTGCCAAATCTTATGTATCAAATTTAATGTGCATGTGTACGTGCGCAATATATTAGATTAAACACTAAGTTACCTTGGATATTTTCGTGCATGTAGTGGGCCAAACTGTGAACTCAATTGTTGTGATTATAGCCTATAAGTGGGCATTGTTATAGGTTGGGGAGGTCGAACGTGACATATTTATTAATTATGTATTGTCCGTGTTGGAACTCGGATTTGTCGGAGCCTCGTTCCAACGGACGGGAAACCGGCAACACTCCGGATTCCCGAGTCTTTGTCGTTTCTTCTTCTGGTGGTCCCTCTATTCTCTCTCTCATTGTAAAGTAATAACGTCCATGTTCCTGCAAAAGCCAAACCCGGAGCTGGTGCTCCCCGGGAAAGGCTCTCCGACGCTCAAGTCAGTAATTTTATAAATGATACTTTAGGGAATAAGAATGATTAGTTTAAACCCGAAAGAAGTTTTCGGAAGATAATTATACATCACCAAGAGAAGGTGAAACTTACACTCAAAGCTCTATTCGACTAAATTACCTCGCGAGCCATATACGTACCCATGACTTCGACTTAATCAATTACTTGTTTATGCTTGGAGTCTCTCTTAAACAGCATTCATGCATGATGAGGACGCGTGCATGGCCGAGGTGGGCTACGGCTAGAGCCGAGGCCGAAGTGAGGACGCGAGCATTGCCGAGCGGTGACGCGAGCCATGCCGAGGCGAGCTGCGGCTGGAGTCGGGGCCGAGGTGAGCTACGCGAGCAATGCCGAGCGGTGACGCGTGCCATGCCGAGGCGAGCTGCGGCTGGAGTCGGGGCCGAGGTGAGCTACGCGAGCAATGCCGAGCGGTGACGCGTGCCATGCCGAGGCGAGCTGCGGCTGGAGTCGCGAGTCGGAAATGACCGTGAGGTGTGGATGAACGCGAGCCTAACTATGACTCATCCGAGCTCATGGTTTAAAGGATGCACCAGATCTCCAAGGAGAGAACGGAGCTCGTCCAAGCGGGTTGCCGAGCATGACTCACGATCGAGTTTGAGAATCCGTCCATGGTGACTACTCCGTGATCCATTCGAAGCAGGAGATCAGTCGCGCGGCTCAGACAAGCGACCATGAAGACCGAGACGAACTCCTGAGTTGAGATGTGGCTCGGTCGGTGGTCGACGTGATTATCCAGTCGGGGATCGAGGTTGATCGTACAATCCCGAACACCCCTCGCGCGCCCTAGACGAGATTGCCACTATTGGGTGGACTCTATTTCTGCCATTACTGAGGATGAGGAGGTCTAGACCGAAGATGATCTCCTCTTCCGATCTCCCTCTCTGCCTCTTGCTTCCCCTTTTTTCTCCTCTGAGCCCCCCGCCCTCTTTCTCCTCCTGTCCCTTCTCGTTCTTATCTTCTTTCTTTTCTTCCTTCTTCACTTTCTTTAGTAATTTACCCCTTTTTATATATCATCCAATTTGCGACCTAGGAGAAGTATAATGGGCTATGGGCTTGTTTTATCCCGGGTCCAACACAGCTCCCCAAGCTCTTCGTTGAATAAACGAAGGCTTGGTTTATGGGACCTTTACTAACTCTTACGCTCATTGAGGAATTTCGCGAGTGTGTTATTCGTCATTCACGTGACATTTTCGCGTACTAAATCGGGTAAAGACGAGACAAATTCTAATAGGATGGTATGATACGGTGATTTTGAGAGTGAATCGCATCCAACCTCCCCTTGATTCTTCTCTTACACACCTTATAGCCTTTTTTTAGATTAAGACGAGACTCGAGGAGAAAACTCTCAAGGCTCGTTAGTCGCTAGCCTTGCGAGATCTCTCGTTAATGAACAAAGCTAAGGGAAGCTCCCGGCCTAATGCGAATGAACGAAGGCTAAGGGAAGCTCCCAAGCTTAGTGGAAGAGATACCCAAGCCTCGCTAGGGTTTTAACCTTGCGAACGAAAGTGCGAATGAACATGTCTTTGCTTATGTGATATATGCATAAGGTGGAGCATATCCATACTCACGTAGAGTATAGGGATATTATGGAGCATGTCAATGCTTGCGTGGCATATGTGCAGTGCCGAGTATGTTATTTCTCGCGTGAAATATGCATTACTATGAAGTATGTGGTTGCCCACGTATGTTTATGTAACATGCAACATGTTGATGCTTACGTAGTATATGTATGGGTATTATGGAGCATATTATTTTGCATATAATAAGTGACTCCACACCCTAGGCTCGCTAGGGTGTTAGTCTCGTGAGTAATCTCGCGAACAAATAAAGCTAAGGGAAGCTCCTGGCCTAATGCGAGCGAACAAAAGATAAGGGAAGCTCCCGAGCTTTAAGGGAAAAGGCACCTTAGGCTTGCCAAGGTGTTAGCCTCGTGATCGATCTTGCGATTGAGCATGTTGTTACACGCGTAGTTAGTGTAATTTTTCGAGCATGTATAATGTATTTTTAATCTGGTGTGCATTTGTTACGGGCACGCGAGTACGTATAAAATAGGGCATGTTGATACTCACGTGGAGTGTTTGAGGCATGCTGCTGTTTGCGTCGCTCGCGTGGTTGTATGCATGCAATGAGGTGTATTGGTCCCCGCGTGGGTTATGTATATTGTTGAATGGAATTTGCTCGTGGGATTTGTCTTGTAATAGTCTTGAGTGGATGTCAATACCTGTCATCTCACATCATGCTTTCGCGACCAAGGAGAGTTTTTTAGCTCACCTTAGAAGCTGGATCACGGCGGGTGAGCTCGTTGGCATAAACCCGTCCATGCTTTCGCGACCAAGGAGAGTTTTTTAGCTCACCTTAGAAGCTGGATCACGGCGGATGAGCTCGTTGGCATAAACCCGTCCATGCTTTCGCGATTAAGGAGAGTTTTTTAGCTCACCTTAGAAGCTGGATCACGGCGGGTGAGCTCGTTGGCATAAACCCGTCCATGCTTTCGCGACCAAGGAGAGTTTTTTAGCTCAACCCTGGAAGCTGGACACGCGACCTGGGTTTTTTTTTTTAGCCCAGCCCAATGAAGCGGAATCATGGCGGGTGAGCTCATTGGCGTAAACCCGTCCACGCTTTCGCGACCAGGGAGAGTTTTTTAGCTCAACCCTGGAAGCTGGACACGCGACCTGGGGTTTTTTTTTTTAGCCCAGCCCAGTGAAGCGGAATCATGGCCTAGGTGAGTGTACATCTCATCTAGGTCACGGTACATATCGCGTTCTCGGTGACTCGCCCGATGCCGCTAATTGTAAGCAAGCTAAATAAATAGAAGAAAGTATGAGCAAGGTAAAAGTCATGCTAGGTGCAAGCGGGACTTACCTGACTCTTTGCCTTTTATCTTTTGTTAATCTTGTGATTTGTCTTTCATAGAGCAGGAATAGAAATTTCTCGTCATGACGAATGTCAAACCGGTTGTGAGGAAAATCCCCACGGTCGGCGCCAGTGTTGGAACTCGGATTTGTCGGAGCCTCGTTCCAACGGACGGGAAACCGGCAACACTCCGGATTCCCGAGTCTTTGTCGTTTCTTCTTCTGGTGGTCCCTCTATTCTCTCTCTCATTGTAAAGTAATAACGTCCATGTTCCTGCAAAAGCCAAACCCGGAGCTGGTGCTCCCCGGGAAAGGCTCTCCGACGCTCAAGTCAGTAATTTTATAAATGATACTTTAGGGAATAAGAATGATTAGTTTAAACCCGAAAGAAGTTTTCGGAAGATAATTATACATCACCAAGAGAAGGTGAAACTCACGCTCAAAGCTCTATTCGACTAAATTACCTCGCGAGCCATATACGTACCCATGACTTCGACTTAATCAATTACTTGTTTATGCTTGGAGTCTCTCTTAAACAGCATTCATGCATGATGAGGACGCGTGCATGGCCGAGGTGGGCTACGGCTAGAGCCGAGGCCGAAGTGAGGACGCGAGCATTGCCGAGCGGTGACGCGAGCCATGCCGAGGCGAGCTGCGGTTGGAGTCGGGGCCGAGGTGAGCTACGCGAGCAATGCCGAGCGGTGACGCGTGCCATGCCGAGGCGAGCTGCGGCTGGAGTCGCGAGTCGGAAATGACCGTGAGGTGTGGATGAACGCGAGCCTAACTATGACTCATCCGAGCTCATGGTTTAAAGGATGCACCAGATCTCCAAGGAGAGAACGGAGCTCGTCCAAGCGGGTTGCCGAGCATGACTCGCGATCGAGTTTGAGAATCCGTCCATGGTGACTACTCCGTGATCCATTCGAAGCAGGAGATCAGTCGCGCGGCTCAGACAAGCGACCACGAAGACCGAGACGAACTCCTGAGTTGAGATGTGGCTCGGTCGGTGGTCGACGTGATTATCCAGTCGGGGATCGAGGTTGATCGTACAATCCCGAACACCCCTCGCGCGCCCTAGACGAGATTGCCACTATTGGGTGGGCTCTATTTCTGCCATTACTGAGGATGAGGAGGTCTAGACCGAAGATGATCTCCTCTTCCGATTTCCCTCTCTGCCTCTTGCTTCCCCCTTTTTCTCCTCTGAGCCCCCCGCCCTCTTTCTCCTCCTGTCCCTTCTCGTTCTTATCTTCTTTCTTTTCTTCCTTCTTCACTTTCTTTAGTAATTTACCCCTTTTTATATATCATCCAATTTGCGACCTAGGAGAAGTATAATGGGCTATGGGCTTGTTTTATCCCGGGTCCAACAGTCCGGTTCTGTAAATATGTAATCGGCCTTACAAGAAGCAAAGAAAATGTAAATACATTTTTCCTACTAAAGAGTAAAGAGGCAATATTGGCGGGAGTTGAGTCAAACGTGACGTGTTTTTCCCGCCATTACAAAACCAACGAAAAGTTGCCGTTTGTTTAGACGACGTGGCCGTCATATCAGCCGCGTTTACAGGAGTAATTCCCTCCAAAAAATAACGGTTCTTTTAACGGCGCCATTCTCTTCTTCTTTTCACTTTTACACGAGAATATAGGAATTTATTTCCAGCCCATTTCGGCGGGAATTCATATATCCGTACCAAAAAAGAAAGTGCTTTTGTTTGAAACTTCGGATGTTTTGCAACCATGGAGAATTCAAATTCAGTAATTGAACGCATATCTTAAACAGGAAAAAAGTTTATAGAGGGATCGAGCCGATTGTGATTCCTGTTACTTCCATAACTAGTATTGTATTCTTATTGATTGATTTGAATGTGTGTCGTGTTATAAGTGTCGTTTTGGAATAGGTCCACGGAGTCTTGCCTCGTAGGAGCGCGATGTTATTTCTTGCTTGGCGTTGACGTAGGCTAAGCTCCGGGAATGGCACAAACGTTATGTTAAAATTATTACATTATCAACGCACTAAATAGGAGTTCTATATAGACTTAATCTGACAAACGAGTCGAACGGGTTGAGTCGGGATCAAGGGTCAAACGGACCGTCTTGGACGGCTGAGATCGAATCGATTCAACGAGTTCAGATCTGATTTGATCGAGTTTGTATTGGGTAAGTTTTTCACATGTTTAGTTCTATAACATTCGTTTTACGATATACAGTGAGGATTCAACACCTGAAAAAAGACTTATAAACCCTCCACATTATAAGACTTTTTATTTAATACTGTAATGCTTTTTTTTTGTGTTAAACCGACAGCGGCGAAACCAGCTAACTACATGTGAGCCCTCACAGTAACGGGTGGACCCCGATACGACACGTGTCATGATCACGTGACCATAGACGGTTAACCGAAAAATTCCCCAGAGGTGGTCCCCACCACAACCGATCGATTTTCATAAATTATACACTGGCTGTGTATGAGCTGTCGCCCACCGTTTAAGTCAAGTCACGTGCTCTACGCACTGCTTGTCCGTACCTTAATCCCCCTTACATTATGCTAATTAAAATAGTTTAATTTCCGTAATTATGTTAATGTAATGGTGAGGTCAGCAGATTGTGCATCACACGTCACTCTCGACTTACTTTACTTCTTACTTGAGATTTCCGTAATAAAGTGGCTTGGGAATTGTTTTATTCCACGTTGCAGCTTCAAAGTGTTGTTCCTTCGGGTATTTAAAGGGTTAGATATTCCCAATTGTGAGGAATTAATTGCATTGATTTCCCGTATATTCTCAAGAAAATACAAAAATAATGCGTTGTTAAATGGACTAGAGATAAGCATTATAGACATGTGGTAACACTACTGTCTAAATATTTTAATTTGATATATTCCCTATGCCTTATCGTTAAGATAATCTTAAGTGCGAGGTAAATACACCATGCCACATAAGATTTTAGCAAGTTGAAATAGTTCTTATCAAGGAAGACAACACCAACAACAAATGTTAAAATTTGATTTCTCTTAAACTAATTTTCAAACTTGTTTTTCTATATTAATTTTATTTATTAAATAAATCCAATACCTTTTTGATACATCGTCAAAAATGTTATATGAAATGCTATATTTAGCTTTTGACTTGGAGAAATAGAGAATCTCTAAGAGAATATTCTTCATTTTTTCATTTTTAGCTTACTATTGGGGAGTAATTTTGCTATAAGTTTGCTATAGTCATTTTTAGCATACCATTGGAGATGCCCTAACTAAGTCATGCCTCTCACGCTCAAACTGCTGTTAATAAATTTAATAGACTGTGCCTACCACATAATTTAATTTATTTCATTTTAATTATTTATTGGCCTTATTTCCAGCGCGCATAATTTACATAATAATATATATAGAAATAATAATACTATAAGTAAAAATTTGTAGTATATAATTATATATTTTAATTAATATTATATAAATAAAAGAAAATTGTGATATTTATAACTTATTAAAAAAGTTGTAATAAATTAAACTACGGATAAAAGGAAGTTGTGTTCAAAGACTTCAAACGGCAACACTATGGAATTGATTTTCCAAACGTTACTCCGTATTAGAGTATTATAGACTTGACATATTTCTAAGAAAATTCATACACCGGAATCTCTTACAGATTATACTAGTGATAAGATAGAATATTAGGCAAAAATTGAGAATTGAGAGATATGGAAATATCGTCTTTTTCCATATATGTTTAGTATAGACTAAGATAAAGCAGTACATAAATATAATCAAGCATGCATTGCATTCTAGAAAATTATACTTTCCACAAAGGACGGCAAGCATATATATCTAGAATAATTAGCACATTCATATAACTAGAATCTCCAAGCACTTGTACAAAAAAAAGAATTTCAGTTGGAATAATATTATCACTCTTTTGGACGAATATCTTTGCAATGAATCGCAAAATTAGCATAAGTAAATAATGCTTTCTTATATTTCTAGAAGCTTAACATAAATAATCGACCACCCTAATCTTCATTTTATTTATTTTTCAACACAACGAATAAATTGGAAAGTAAAAATATAAATGTGCACAACGTGGCCTAAAATTTGCTACGTGTCAATTCTTCATTGGCTAATTTTGAAACTGAATAGTACGCGTGGAATATCAGACCACATACTCCGTAATACTCCCATTAAATGATTTTTATGGAAAAAAAATCTTTCGATTCCCAACGGGAAAAATAATATTTACAGCAAAGATAATTTTCCATGTTTACATGATACGGAGTATACATTTTTATTTCCTTTTCCTTTGTAGTCACGTTTTTTGCTTTTAATTTTCTGGAAAAGGAGCGTTTGTATAAATTGCAGTCGTTTTGGCCTTTGGTGTCTCCAAGAAGAAGAAGAACTTGTTTGAGAAATCTAGAAATTAGGGTAACAGAAATCCGGAGACGAAGTGCTCGGTGTTGAAGAAGAAGTTTCCACAGAAGAGAAATCGTTGTTCTCCTTTGATTTGAGATCTTTCTCCGGCTGTAAAAGTTGCAGTAAGTTGTTGATCTGCTTAGTTTACGATGGATTGGATTCCCGCAAACGAATTCGAGAAGATTATCTCCCGGCTAAACATACCTAGGTTTGTTTTCTATTTTTGCTTTTTGTTCTTCACTTGCGAAATATTGTTGAGATCGATTTCTGAGGAAGATGTTTTTGACGAAGGATTTTTTCTTTAGTTAAAGTTCAGTGAGATTTTGGCTTTGTTACGCAACTTCCACCGACTAATCTCGCTCCAGATTTTCAAATTTCAAAAATATTTGACAAGAGATTTTTCTCTCTCCTTCTTTTTCTCACACCTGTATTGTTGTTTCTACAGAGTTGTGATCGATAATGGCGTTTGTCCCAATACGACTGTAGTGAAGGTTGATAGTGCGAGAAAGGACGGGATTCTTCTAGAAGCTGTTCAGGTTCTCACAGATCTGGACCTCAGCATCAAGAAAGCTTACATTTCTTCAGATGGAAGATGGTCCATGGATGGTGAGTGCTATTTTCTTCCCCCTTCCTTCTTTTTCTGGTTTATATTCCCTTTGGTTTTAATTATTGATACTGTATCTTACAGTTTTTCATGTAACGGATGTAAACGGCAACCGATTGACTGACAAAAGCGTTATAAGCTACATGGAGGAGGTAATTTATTGCAACTTCTGTAACTGTATTGTCTTGGATCTCCATTAATCTGAGTAATCAATGCTTTAATTTCTTCATTGCAGTCTCTGTCAACGATCCACAACACAAAAACAGTTGGATTTGAAGGCCTAACCGCCTTGGAGCTAACAGGAACCGATAGAATAGGCCTATTGTCTGAAGTGTTTGCTGTGCTATCAGATTTGCACTGTAATGTTGTCGATGCGAAAGTATGGACTCACAATGGTCTGATTGCATCGCTCATATATGTCAAGGATTTCAATTCTGGTTGCCAGATTAAAGACTCTGAGAAGATTGCCACCATTTTAGCTAGATTGAGGTCCCTTCTTAAGGGAGACAATGATATTAGGAGCGTGAAGACGACTGTTTCTCCAGGGGTCACGCATACAGAAAGGAGATTACACCAGATGATGTTTGCTGACCGTGATTTCGAGAGGTCGAGCACGACGGATGGTGTGAGATTCGATTCTCCTGTTATTACTATTCAGAATTGGATCGAGTGGGGCTACTCTGTTGTCAATGTTCAGTGCAAGGATCGAATTAAGCTGCTGTTTGATGTTGTTTGTACACTTACAGACATTGATTATGTTGTTTTCCATGCCACTGTCAACACCGAAGGAAACCGAGCTTATCTGGTATATAGTAATACTTATTCCTAATGCATTTCTTTATACAAATTCAGATTCATTGTCTTAACTCATTGTCATAAATCTGCAGGAGTTTTATATCAGACACAAAAATGGTAGTCCAATTAACACCGATGTGGAAAAGCAACGAGTTGTTCAGTGCCTACAAGCTTCTATCGAGAGAAGAGCATCTCAGGGAGTAAGGTTAGAATTACAAGCAGTTGATCGCCAGTTTCTGTTAGCAGACGTGACAAGAACATTCAGAGAGAACGGATTAAACGTGACAAGGGCCGAGATTTCAACAAGTGGCGATTCAGCAACGAATATATTCTATGTGACGGATTCAGAGGGATTTCTTCCCGACAATAAGATGATTGAATCGATCAGGGAGAAGATCGGTTTAGGGAGCCTTAAAGTTAAGGAGCTACCATTGATTCATCACAAGAAACCGGATGAAGACGAGCGAAGTAGCGGTATTGGCGGGACAATGCTGTCAATTGGAACTATTGTGAAAAGGAATCTATACAATCTGGGTTTGATCAGATCATATTCTTGAAGAACAAGTGCAGGAAAGCATATATTCTTTGCTTATGAGATAAGGGTCAAGGGCGGTGTAAGTATTGAATTTGGTGGGTGTTTGGTAGGATGGATGGGGTCAATGAATCAAATTCCGAAAGTGAGGGGATAGCTTGCAAAATGAGGGAAAAGATTTGGTAAATATGTCTTTATGTTTATGGGGTCATGTTTCATAGTCTTGGAGGTTAAGTAGAAAGACTGGGAAAAAGATGAATATTAGGTAGCAGTTAGCACTAAGTATGTTTATGTATATATTAATTCCACATTAGTTTAATGAGTTTGGTTGACTTGATTTATTATTGCTTCTTCTATGAGGCTGTCATATTGGACTGGTTTTGAGTTCATATGCAATTGTCGTTGCCCTTCGAATAAAACATATGAACAGATCCAGCACACACCTTAATACCCATCAATCATTTAACATCAAAGTTTATATGAATCATTCATTTAATAATATATTTAAAAATGATGTTAGATTTGGTATGTCGGATTAATGATATGGAGTATTATCCAATACATATCCAGAGCAATCAGAAAAGTAAAACTCTACTTCTTGATCGACCAATAATACACAAGGATTATCTGTCTGAGCTCAAAGGGACCAACAGGTGTGCAAAATAATGCAGTTTTAATACATAGTTTTATATTTACAAATTTTAGTAGTAGTTGATTTGGACCTTCTCATAGGTATACATTCAGTTTTTGTAATACAATGTCAAACCCAAAACAGGTTTGTCTAACGTGTAAACAACTTTTAAGATAAAAAAAAACTAGGCTCTACCCATGAAAATGGAATAAACCAATCACAATAAACTCATCATAATAAAAATGTATTATATTATTTCTCTTTTAGTTGTTTAATGTGTATTTTTGTGCACACAAAAGAAAAACCCAAAACCTATATAAAACATACTACTAAAATGTGGCGAAAAACCTCTTCCCGAAAAATTATAACTAACATCAAATGTTGGGCGCAGTTATAATTTGTTCAGATTTTTTTTTAAAAATTTCGGTTCAATTTTAGACGCATTTTTTTTTTGACAATTAAAAAGGGGGAAATTTGGGTCCCTCATTGGTTCGTCCAGGGTCTCACCCGACTCGCTAGGCGCGTTTTGCTGTGTTCAAAACGGGTGCGAATTATAAAAAACTTGGTACGAGATTAAATGCTTCTATAATAAGGAGTAGTTTTATCAGAGTAAGTATTATGCATTGGACTTTGATACACGTCCTTGTAAAACATGACAAGAACATATGCATGTTGGCCAACCACACACCGAACAATTTTGAAATATTACAACTAGTCTTATTAATTTATTATAATCTTATGAAAAGATAAGTATTAACTAAATACAGGGCCACGTACCATTCCACGCAAGTCGCAAATTTCAAACGCACCCACTATTGGAAATGTTTGATAGGTCGATACCGACGTAGAATTTCCTATAAATAAACATATGTATGCATAACACTTGATGTAATTAGCCACCTAACTTTTACGAAAGGAAAATGATTGGAGAATAAGTTTGATTAATCAAAATCTTCATTTTAGTACAATACCGAGTAGTAGCTAGTGAGATGGACCAAGAAATTTATGTCTGCACAATCAAAATTTATAATCAAGTCAATACTATTCGCATTAAGAATTAAGCATACACAAACAACATCTTTACATCAATTCAACATTTTTCAATACAAAGTTCAACACAATTTTTTCTAGTAGAATTTGCTACAAAGATCAATTAAATAAAAATTTGCTTCTATCTTGTGATTTGTAAAATTAGACAACAAATAAAATAGTAACTTGTAACTCTTTAAAATGAAACAACACAAGAAAAAACGTGTAAAAAACTAAAAAGAAGACTTCTTGTTGTGAGGTTCAAGGGGTAAACGAGGTTCAATTTGGATGAATTTTATATGTATGAACTCGTTCTAAAAAGATTTATAATTTCATTCCTTTTTCGATGTCAGTGAAGCCCTATAACCCCACTGATCTTTATGTAGGTCCGCCCCTGATAGTAGCCAGCTAGAACGGTATAAATATGTTAGTTGTTGTTTCAATTAACTTCACCTGCAATTCAATTACCACATATTCCCTCCGTCCCCTTTTGATCTTTCCATTTCAAATGGGCACATTTGTCGATGTACGTTTTGTTTCGCTAATATCTCTAAATATAGGATGATAAAAAATATAATTTTTTTATATTGTCAAAGTACTCATTGAGGCGAATCAAATGAGATCTCGCATGCCTATATTTATTTCTATATATTGGAAGAAAACAAAAGATTCTCTCGATTTGTGAATAGTGTCGAAAAAATAAATGATCCTTATATTAAGGGACGGGGGAGTATGTATGTGTATAGTAAAGTTTAAACCAAGGCATGGAGTTACAAAGCAGCTTTAATCACAACCTTGCGTTTTTTACTCCAATGGGTTAACAATACAACTCTCTTCATGGTCGCTTTACTGCAGTAAAATGGTATCGATCGAGTAAATAGTAAATGTAGCAACTCTTGCACAATTTTTTCCGGTGGGTGTCGACTGTTTCAACTGTTATTGTGTACGGAGAGAGACGACTCAAACAAGTGATCACGTGGTTTGATTCGGCGCTACTTTTAATGTTCGTTGACTTTGACTCATGTCTCACTATTCCGATGTGCTTTTCCACCTTCTTGTTTCTCTTGTCGGTCTCAATGCCTGCAAAAGTATACGAATTGCACAAAAAGTTTCTATTTTCTACAGTATTTTACACATAATGTTTGTACTATGTTTGGGCTAATATTGGGCTATTTTTATTGGATAAACAACAGCCCGAGCCATATACTGTATTTGACTCAGATGGATCATGTGCAGTCGAGGATTTTGTGCAATAGATGTAGTTCTAAAGATCTCTCCATGAACACCAAAATGTATCATACTCCCTCCGTCCAGACATGCTTATCGGTTCGGTTTGAACCGTGAACCGCCGGTTTTGAAACCGTCCATAACCGTAACCGAAACCGTCCTAACCGGTATAGTCCGGTTACGATTTACGATTTTGTAAAACTGTCAAACCGGCGGTTTTGAACCGTTAAACCGTAACCGTAACTGTAACCGTTAAACTGTATCCTTCAAATTAGAGGCTTGTAACCATAAATCATTGAATTCATATATTAATTTTTTCACACTATCTTCTTAATTTAATATTTGTAGAAATTCCAAGTATTGCTTTCAAAAATTGGTTAGATTTTTAAGTTTTAGTGTTTTAGACTCTAAAATATTGTGATTTTCACAAAGGAATCAAAAAATCAAACAAAACCGTTTCATTTGACAAATATAGTTTTATTAATTCAAAAATATCAAGTGTAGTTTTTTTTTAAAATAATGTCTCTTGAAGACGGTTTTGAACCGTAACCATAACCGTTTTAAAACCGTTTCAAACCGTAACCAAACCGCAACCGTTATAACCGTCTAAGGGCGGTTCCGGTTTCGGTTTATGATTTTTGAAAACCGTAACCGATGGTTCTGTAACTGTGAGCATGTCTACCTCTGTCCCTTTTCTTTCTTTCTATTGTGTACTTTGCACTTGGATTAAGGCAAGTCAAATCAAAACAATAGTGTAAGTAACGACACGGTAAATTATAAAATCCAACCAATAGAAAACTTATTAGATGGAAAAATATTGATTTGATTGATAAAGTGTTGTTAAGATATGAATAAAATAAATAATGTAAGGGTATTATGAGAAAAAATTAATGAATATAAAAGGAAATAGAAAGAACTTACGGAGACGCCTAAAACGGAAACATGAAGAAAGAAAAGGGACGAAAGGAGTAGTTTCTAGCTTCTTTCTACTAGATTATTCGAGATCTCTTTCCCGTTTTGGCGTAAGCAATAGTCAATAGATATAGTAGGAAAAGATTCATGTTAGAACATAATTAATGTAATGAATATGTAAATCATGATCTCTTCAGACACACATATGTTGAGTACGCACATGCATGTGAATATGAATATAAACAGATTTGCATGTATTCGTACGTTTATATCATAAGTATATTCGTACTAGGTTTTTCCCCTAATAACTATTCAAACTTGCGTTAGTTAGATTTCCCCTCCTATATAGATTTATACCCGGAGAATCCTTTCTATTTCTATTAATCTGCTCCTTCAGTTTTTTTGAGAATTTTAGTGTTTTTCATGTTGTTAGGAAATGCAATAAGGCTTATGATTTTCTTACATCAAATGAATTCCAATGAATTCCACATTCTGCCGCGTCCTCTCAAGATCTCTCTTTCCCGAGGAAATCGAATGATCTTCTTTTCTCGGATTTAGGCTTAGTTTGTTTGTAACAAATAAACTTTTGTTTGCTTGTAACAAAAATTATAATTATATTATTTTTGTTTTACAATAGGAAAGGAAATACTTTTTATATTTCAGCCTTAAATTTGAGTAATTTTACTAAAATAGAGCAAACAAATGATAAGCGTATACATCACAAAGGAAGGAAAAAGAAGACAATATATTCATATACTTTACGGTTTGTTACGCGGCTCCATTCATCATGATGTCTTCCAAATGGGATTGAAGTTGTTGAACAAACTTAGCATCCTTGAGATGATAAGCATACATGTAACTACGAGAACACTCTAGATGAGTAACATAATAAGGGCACATAAGACATGAATAAAACCAAAGTTTTGGATCCATATCAGTGTAACATACATCGCACCAGTAGGATTCCTCATGTTCCATTTTGTTACTCTGATGATGTGAATACGTTATCTTCATTGCATGGTCATGTCCACCATGCTCATGCCTAAGCAACTCTAGAGGCAATAAACAACATTTTAAGTGATAGTTCAAACCACATTTGATGCAATAATAGGAGCAACCAAAATCATGAAGTCCACATGCACTACACTTATAAAGCTTGAAGATTAGGAGCAAGGAAAGGAAATGTGGGTGAGAGTTGTGGTTGGGAATAGTAGGTGTTGGAGCTCAGAAATTGCGATCACGCGACACAACACTTCGCGTGACACAGGGCGTCTGGACAATCAACTTATATAATACTATTCGTCGTCTTCTTCCTCGAAATCAACCTTACTCTCGACACCTGACACTTGCGTAACTTAACCGAGAAGGAAACCGGCTCTGACTCTTTTAAGCTCCGATAAGAAGGATTAACGTAAAACCGAATACACCGAAACAACGCAAATATACACAAAGATAAGGAAAAACAACGTGAAGGAAGTAGAGTATATTATCAAAAACGTTTTACGTTCCGAGCTTACAATAAACCAAGCAACTCAGATACCATTCATAGCAACACTAAAGCTTTACAACAAAACTATAAGTGGTAAAACAAGTGCTTAAACGTTTAAACTCCTCTAGGAAGTGAATGTTTCGGAAGAGTGAAGTTAGGGTTTGCTCTTGTGTTTTTCTTACTGCTAAGAGGGAGGTGAAGCGTTTTTCTCTTATGACTGGGATCCCTTTCCTTATCCATTGGGTTGCGTTTTTATACTATCACCTGGGACCCACGCGAGTCTATTACCGTTTTGCCCCTCGATACTTAGTCCCGTTGTATCCTCTTATTGGGCTTCACCTGTTTATGGGCCGCTTTATTCTTCTGGGCTGACTTCCTGGTCCGACCCGGCACGCGATTCGTGGGCCTGACCCAATTCTCTATGGGCCTCGCGAGCCCATCGAGAACCGGCTCCAACATCCAGCCCCCCAAGCTTTCATGCTGAATAGCTGAAGGCTTGGGCCTGTCTTCTTGAAGTCGCGTTCTCGATGTAAGGTTGGCTCTTAGACTTCGCACGTTCCCATCGCGTGATAGGATCGCGTGTATTTCTGCTTCGTTTTCTCTGGGCGACGTTTTGAATTCAAAAACTTTACGAATTCCCGCGTTGAGCGCATGTCGTCCACGTGTTGACTCATTAGCACCCTCTTTCCCTCGATTTTTTCTTATATATATCCGTTCTCGTCTTCCTCTTTCCCTTTTCCGCCATAACCTCCATTTTCTCTGCAACTTCTCAAACCCGCCGTAACCTCCATTTTCTCTGCAACACTCTTCGCCGGTGCTTTCCTTCCTTCTCCATCGTCATCTTCGCCGTCGTTCGCAGTCGATTCTTCATGGCAGGTTAGTCTTCCGCTCTCCTTTCTCTTTTCTACTTCGTTTTCTTGATTTTTTAGGGCTTCCATCGTCGTTCCATTTCTTCTCGCCCGCAGAAACTTCACTCGGTTCTTTTGAATTGAGAGGCTTCTGAAGGTCACTTTTTGTTCATTGGGTGTTTTTGCGTTGTATCCCATTTCGACTCTTATTCCTTGATGCGCTCGTTTGGGAAAAAACGTGTTTTGGTCAATTTCTGCCATCTTCGACCTTCGTGATGTTCTTCGTGTTCTTGGGCTTGGTCCATTCCGATGTCGTTTTGGCTTCCCTTTTGATTCTTGAGTTTCAGCTTTTCCAGGGATTTCTTGTTTGTTTACTTTCTATAGCCTCGCGTTAGTTACCTTAGACACGCGTTGCTCCTAATTTTGATGTTCTTTTTTTCCTTCTTTCCATCCCTGGAAAACTGAAACTTACTTTGCCCATGCTTTCAGGTAGCGATGATTTTTATGAACGCTCAGCTCGGGCTGAGTATTCGGGGCGTACCACATCCGGATCTGAAGGGGGTTCTGGTGATCGCGAGCCAGACTCTCGTAGACGATCTCGCGTTTCTAGAAAATCTAAGAGGAGCAAAGCGAAGACGCCCAAAAGATCCAAAACCAGACTCCCATCTCGCGTCATTCAGGAGCGAGCCGAGACCAATTACGGTCAATTCGCCAGTTTTTTCTCTCACAAGGGGTCTTTGCCCCATATAGTTATAGAGAAACCCTTTCTCGCGGGCCCCGGACGCGTGAGTATCCTTACCAAGAGAATTACGCACTCTCGCACCCTAATTCCCAACACCGCCCAACGTAGCAGTCTTACCTTTGACGATCTTCGTCGTCTCGCTACGCGATATCCTTTCCCTGAGGGGACCGTTTTTGCCCTCCCCGATCTTGAAGGCACTTCCCTCGACCAGTATGGGTCTTTCTTCGCTTTGAGTAGGCAGTCTTTAGAAGCCGGCTTCTGCCTTCCTTGGACGTCCTTCCAGACCGAAGTAATGGCGGATTTAGGCTTCAGCCCTTCCCAGATGCATCCAAACTTCTGGAGCTCTTTGATCGTTTACATCATGCGATGTCAGGACATTGGGATAGTTCCTAATACTCCTCACTACGCTCTCATCAATTCGTACAAGAAGAACTCCCGCGAGGATGGGTTTTACACTGCTCAAGCCAAGACTCCTAGCGCCTTCCGATTGCCTTCGAAGATCGAGGGGTGGAAAACTTGTTGGTTTTTGGTCTGTCCCCCTCCTGGCTCTGAAATTTCCGTCCAGGTACGCGAGCCTACTGCGAGAAGGGCCCCATGCTTTTTCCCCAAGGAGACTCGCGATAGATTCATTCGCGATTACAAGGATTATCCTGACAAAGCAGTTCAAAAACGTTTTGAGCTGGCTATCTCTGACTCTTTACTGGTCGCCAAGGGACTTAGTCTCAAGGCTCATGCCCTAGGTTTTTGCTCGTTTTTGTTTCAGCGCTCGCGTTTTTTATGACTATTTACACTATGCTGACTTGTGGTGGTTTTTGTAGATGCTGATATGTTCGCCGATCTTCCGGATCTGGGGGGATTGGTCCTTGACGAGTCGGGCGCGCTAACAACCATCGAGGCGCCCACCCGCGTTGTTTCATCCGTTCATGACTCGACTCCTACTCCCCCAGCCGCTATTTCGGAAACACCAATAGAGCCCGTGACGACAGTCTTTGAGGAGGCTCCTCCGGTTCAGAGGTCTCGCGTACTTTCGGTTCGTGATAAGGGGAAGCAGAAAGTTGCCGAGAAAAAACGCAAGAGGACGACGGAAGTGGAGTTTGACTCCTCTCCAGAGCCTACTGACACCCCGGTCGCGAATCCGACCTTCATTCATAGTCTATCCGCGACGCGTGCATTCGTCGAAACGATACCGACTGTTTTCCCTCCCGAACCTAGCCTCTACGAGGAAGTTTCGGATAGGCCTGGCGGCTTGGCCAAACTTCTCTTTGCTGTAAGTCTTTTGCTTTTACCTATTTTTTGTTTTCTTGGGGTATTTCTAACTTCATTTTGCAGGGGATGAACATCATCGCGAGCGCGACTCGGAAGGTGCTTTCTGCTGAAGATGAGCTTAAGGAGCTGAGGGCAGAGGATCAGTCCACCCGCGATGCCCACAGAGCGGCCAAGTCTAGGCTTATGGGAGAAAAGAAAGCCTTGGAGGAGGAGCTTTCGAGAGCTAAGACGACAATGAAGGAGATGGAGGGCGAGCTCGCGTGCCTGTCAGTCAAAGACGCGAGAATAAAGGAGCTGGAAGCTCAGCTTGCGTATGAGAGGTCCACCCATGTCAACATTGTTACTGAGTACAATACGCAAGTGAGCGACCTTAAACAGGAAAACGAGAAGCTCCACGCGACGATGTCTGAGAGAATCGCTTATGAGAGGAACATGGCGGTGGAGGAGTATTGTGGGGGTTATCGCCAGCGTGCTCGCGTCAATTTTTACAAGAATGCTGCCAACACGCTTCTCCTTTGCATGGTAAAGATGCAGATGCTAAAGTTCAAAGTTAAAGACTTCCCCTTCAACGCTCAGGACCTATGCGGGCTTTCCACTGACCTTCCTGAGTACCAGCCCCCGTTGCCCGGAACTTTTATTGACGACGGGGAGACTCCACTCGAGGCTTGGGGGATTACGCGTCTCGCGTCTGAGAGAGGTATTGTTAAGGGCAAAGAGAATCAGGTTCTCAGGCCTCCTCTCCCGAAGTTGGTCGCTCCTCCTCCGCTTGAGCGGTCTGAGCCTGTTCCTCGCATGCTTCCAAGCCCTCCTTCTCCAGCCCTCTCGTCTCGCAAGAGAAAGGTGTTCGCGTCTGATGCCCTTCTCGACACCGTTCAGCCTTCGAAGCGTTCTAGTTTAGATCAAGCGGGGGGCTCAGGTTCGCGAGTGTCTGGTGTTCGAGATGTTGTGGATCTGGAGGTGGATAGTGTCGAGGACGCGGGGACTGCTGCCAAGACTGTTTCTAAGTAATGTCTTTTGTCTTTGAACAATGTTTTCTGTATTTAGGAATTGTGACATTTTGTAATCAACTTTTGTATATAACGCGGGTATAATGGTCGCGACCTTTATGCTGTTTCTATATTATTGTTTTTGCTTTTGTTTGCTTGTTTCGTACATACTTATCTCGCCTCGTTCCCCCCGTTTTTCGTTTCGGAGAAATGAATAAGTTTGCGAAAAAGGAAAACGCAAAGAGATAAGTCACAATTACGGTCCATCCTGTATAGTAAGGCAAAACTGACTTGTTACATAATCTTGTGAGTGAGCATTGCAAACTATTCTTTTGCTAACTGTTGCATGATCTTTACACGCGAGCTCTAAATGACGGTTGATACTCGCGAGGTTCGTCTTTAGCCTTTGTTAGCCGCGGCGCAGTAGGATAGTTTTTCCTTGGTGTGGTTGTCACGGAGTATTCTTGGTCTTTGTAAAGCATTTAGTCATGGTGCTGCTCTCGCGTGGGATACCAAGCACTGCACATGTAGAGGAGCATTTAGTTTTTGGTTTTTATCCTTAGGTAGTAGCACTGCACATGATGCAAACCCGCCCATACTTTCGCGACCAAGGGGAGTTTTCTAGCTCAGCCCTGGAAGCTGGAAGCACGAGCCGTCCTCACTTTCGCGACCAAGGGGAGTTTTCTAGCTCAGCCCTGGAAGCTGGAAGGAGGACACGCGACTGGGGGTTTTTTTTAGCCCAGCCCAGCCGTCTACGCTTTCGCGACCAAGGGGAGTTTTCTAGCTCAGCCCTGGAAGCTGGAAGCACGAGCCGTCCTCACTTTCGCGACCAAGGGGAGTTTTCTAGCTCAGCCCTGGGAGCTGGAAGGAGGACACGCGATCTGACAGCTCTTCCTGTGCTTACCATGCTATACTAATCATGCTTTTCGTGTAACGTAATAAATATTGTGACCAAGGATGAGGGAAAGTTTTGTTGTACGAACCTGAGTTTTTCGGGAAGATTAGGCATAGAAACGACGTAGTCGCATCACGTTCCAGGAGTTGGCAATGTGATTTCCAGAGTGGTCCTTGAGGCGATATGCCCCGGGCGCGACTTCGCGATCTATAATGTAAGGTCCTTCCCAGTTGGGGTCGAGCTTTCCCCCTTCTGTTCTACGGAGCACTAGGTCTCCTCTGGCAAATCCCCTCAATTTCACGTGCTTGTTATAATATTTTGCGACGCCAGCTTTATGATTGGCTGCTCTGATGGTGGCCAAGTCGCGAGTCTCTTCTCGCATCTGCAACTCTAGCTGCATTTTTTCGTCATTGTCGTCCGGACTATACTGAATCACGCGGTCCGTGGGCACAATGAACTCGACTGGTACTGTGGCCTCTATTCCATACGCGAGAGCAAATGGCGTTTCTCCAGTTGCCTTCTTTACCGTGGTCCTGTTTGCCCATAGTACCAGGGGTAACACTTCGGCCCACATACCTTTGGAGCCTTCTAGCCGTCTTTTCAAGTCCATGACAATGCTCTTGTTCACTGCTTCTACCTGGCCATTGCAATGCGGGTGAGCGATCGAAGCAATCCTCAAAGTGATCCCTATGTCCTTGCACCATGTAAACAATTGCGGCGAATTGAATTGTGGTCCCCTGTCGGTTATGATCTCGTGAGGGAGGCCATACCTGCAAATGATGTTTCTCCAAAGGAACTTTTTAACTGCCGGAACGGTAGTGCTCGCGAGGGCTTCGGCTTCGATCCATTTGGTGAAATAATCAACTGCTACAATGATGTACTCTAGTTGACCAGGCGCTTTTGGTTTGAAAGGTCCTAATAGATCTAGCCCCCACATCGCGAAGGGACAAGGGCTTGACATTATCTGTAACTCCACGCCTGGTTGATGAGATGCCGGGGCAAAGTACTGGCACGACTTACAGCTCTGAGACTCGCGTTGTGCATCTTGCTTCATGGTGGGCCAGAAACTTCCCTGCCTTAATGCTTTATAGACCATTGGTCTCCAACCCGCGTGAGTTCCGCATAATCCTGCGTGAAGTTCCCTTATCAGCACGTCACTTTCTATCTTAGTCAAGCACTTGAGCTCGCGTGATCCGTATCCCCTTTTGTAAAGTTCCCCACGGCACATGTAAAAGCGTGCAGCCATAGAGACAAGTTTTCTCATTTCTTTTGGATCCGAAGGCCCTGTTCCGCTAGCAAGATATTGAATTATAGGGGTGCGCCAGTCGCTGACTGGCTCGCTTATCTCCATCAGTCCCACCTGATTGCTTATGGCGCTCTCAGACTTCACGAACCAAAAGTACGGGGCCTTTCCTTCTTTGATAATGCCAGTGGGACCTTCGCTAGTACATTCTATATTTGCATACTGAGTTTGGGAACCTCGCTTCGCGAGTTCATCAGCTCGCGTGTTTTCCTCTCTGGATACAGCTTCAATTTCAAAATGCCCGAGCAACGAAATCAGGGCTGTGGCCCTCGCATGATATCTGGGGAGATTGCCTGTTCTGGCCTCGTAGGTCCCATTGATCTGATTCACGACGATCTGGGAATCGCTCATGCACTTTACCACATGAACACCCGCGTTAACGGCAATTTCCAGCCCTGCGATGAGTGCTTCATATTCTGCCTCATTGTTCGTGGCTTTGAACCTTAGCGCAATCGCGTGATCTATCTTATCCCCAGCCGGGGAAGTCAGGACGACTCCCGCCCCGCAACCATCTACGTTTGCCGATCCATCAATGTGCATTACCCACGCGGGGTGTTCAGGAGCTATAATATCTTTTTCTAGCTCTCTGAAACTTGTTTCAACTATGAAATCTGCCAAAGCTTGTGCCTTGATGGCGGGTCGTGGTCTATAGACCACGTCAAACTCTGTCATTTCAATGACCCATTTAGCGAGCCTTCCAGAGGTTGTTGGTTTACTCATAAAAGACGGTAGTGGTAAATCTGTCAGTACTTCGATGGGATGAGCATGGAAATAAGGTCAGAGTTTACGAGCGGCTGTTATTAACGCGAGCACTGCTTTCTCAATGGGCGAATATCTGGTCTCGGCCGACAGAAGTGCTTTGCTGACGAAATAGACGGGGACCCGTTGTTCTTTAACTAACACAGCGCTAACAGCACGCGTGCCTGCCGCGAGGTACAGTTGCAAGCCTTCACCTGGTATTGGGGACGCAAGGGTTGGGAGTTTAGCCAGATGCTCTTTAAGACTCATAAACGCCCTTTCACACTCTTCAGACCATTCGAAGCTTTTTGGCTTCCTTAATATGTCGAAGAAGGGAAGGTTTCGCTCCGCGAGCTTTGCGCAAAACCTTCCTAAATAGTTGACCTTTCCCACGAACCGTTGGACGTCGTGAATGGACCTTGGTGGTTGCAGATCTATTACGGCCTGGACCTTGTCTGGATTGACTTCGATACCGCGTGCACTGATCTGAAAACCTAGGAACTTGCCTTCGGTGACTCCGAAGACACATTTCTCTGGATTGAGGCTCATACCGTACCTTCTTAGGGTTTCAAAGACTTCTGCCAGGTCGCGAGTATGATCCGCTTGCTTTTTGCTCTTAACCACTATATCGTCAACATAGGCCTCTACCGTGTCACCTCTTTGGTCGCTAAAGATCATATCTACCAGTCTCTGAAATGTAGCCCCTGCGTTTTTCAAACCGAACGGCATTACTTTATAGCAGAAGGTTCCTTTGTCTGTGATAAAAGCAGTGTGCCCCGAGTCGGCTGGGTTCATCATAACCTGATTATATCCAGAGTACGCGTCCAGGAAGCTCAGAGCTTCATGACCCGCGGTTGAGTCTACCAACTGGTCGATCGAAGGTAATGGGTAACTGTCTTTGGGACATGCTTTATTGAGACCAGTGAAGTCTACGCACATGCGCCACTTCCCCGTCCCTTTGGGATTTTTCTCTACCATTACAACGTTTGACAGCCACGTTGGGTATTGCACTGGTCTTACAAACCCTGCCTTAATCAGCTTCGCGAGCTCTACCGCAGCTGCCGCGTTCTTTGGCCCTGCCTGTTTTCGTTTTTTCTGCCTACGCGGCTTGACCTCTGGACTAATGTTCAGGGAGTGGGTCATGACACTTGCTGGGATCCCTCTCAGATCCTTTGGCGTCCACGCGAACACATCCCGGGAGCGGGTGAGTAAGGTCTCGATCTCTTGTACGACCTTTTGATTCAGTCTCCCCCCTATGTAAAGTTTCTCCTCTTTGTTGGGGAAAGGTGTGATTACCTGCTTCTCAAACCCATCAAAATGCGGTTTGTGTCCTTCTGCCTGTCCCTCAGTATCTCGCGGTCTGGGTGAGGCACGAACTTCCAACTCGGCTTCTTCCAGGACGCGTGGTAACCCTGGAATGAATAACTGGTTGGCAAGCAAGGTCTTTGTACTGCCCTTTTCGGACGAGACGTAGCAGATACGACTCTCCTCTTGGTTTCCCCTCGCGACCCCTACTCATGTTAACGTTGGAAATTTTAAACAAAAATGACAGATAGATACGACTGCCTCAAACCTGCACAGTGTCTCGCGTCCCAGGATCGCATTGTAGGAGGACATTATTGGGATTACTACAAAATCTATCCTTTCTGACCTTCTTGACCCTTTCTCCTCACCCAAGATGAGATCTAGGGTGACGACGCCCAGGGCCCTCACTCTGTCACCCGCGAAACCTACCAGCGTGGTTTTAGTGGGCCTGAGTGTAGACTGATCAATTCCCATTTTCTCGAACGCGTCCCAGTACAGTATATCGGCTGAGCTCCCAGTGTCCACGAGGATTCTTTTTACTAGCTTGGTTCCTATCTGAGCATGGATGACCAGTGGATCAACGGCCTCGACAGCCCAGGTATCTACTTCTTTGTCACTGAAGGCAAGCGTGTAAGGTTCAGACTTTGATCTCGCGACACTATAGATCGGCTTTCCCTGAGGCTTGGGTGCGTTGTTAATGAGTCTTTGCTCTCGTTTGCCCAGGGGCATGGGTTCATGGCGTCCCGCGATCGTGCCTACATGGCCGTCCATGCGAGGGAAGTTCTGGGACGGGTGGCGATTAGGCCCCTGATTCTGGTTATTTCTCGCGGGGGTTTGCTGTCTCGTCTCATTCTGCGCTCTACTGCCTCTCCCTTTACTCCACGCTCCTCTGTGCGTGACGCCGTGACCTGCATCAATGTTTCCCCTCTGAGCAGTCAGGACCTCCTGCTCTCTTGGGTGATGCCGTCGCGACCGGCACTCCAATGTAGAGTGAGTATTCACTCCGTGGTATTCGCACCAGGTGGTAGGCCCCTGGCGGTTATGACCGCGATCCTCTCTCCCCTCATCATCGCGTCGGTTGTCTTGTTCGGCTACAAAATTTTGCGATTGAAATTGATTCTGATCGTGATTTTGGCCCCTGAATTGTCTTTGACCCTGATTCTGATCTTGAATCTGTAAACCGGGTGCTCGCGAATCGAACTGTTCCTTCCCTTGATTACCCTGATGGCGCTTACTCCCCCAGTTCGGGTTTTCTTTCTTATGACCCTGAGCGGGCTTGTTCTGATTATTTCCCTTCAAAGCGATTCCTGAGTGTGCTTCCACATTAATTTCTGTGTATGCTCTCTCGAGCATGCCTTGGTAGTCTAAATCTCTCTTGCGGTATAGGTATTGCTTGAAGGTGCTTCCATCATTGAGTCCGTCTAGGAACGCGACCCGTGCGGTTTTATCATGGAAATCTTCAGCTTCCAAGATCTTTTCCGCGAACCTCTTAACGTAATCCTCTAGTGATTCATGTGGCCCTTGTTTGACCCCTACTACTTCTTGCATTGTCACTTTTCTCTTCCTCGAGGAGCCGAAATGCAACAAGAAACTTTTCTCTAGATCGGCGAAACAATGGATGCTTTCTGACGGTTGGTTGAGCATCCAGGTCATGGCGGGTCCCGCGAGCGTGCCTGGGAAACCTTTGCACATTGTGGCCTCATCAGGGCACCTCGCGAGCATAGCATACTTGTAGCGTGCTAGGTGCTCGCTGGGATCTTCTTTACCATTGTACTCTTTTATGATAGGAAATCTGAAATTGGGCAGAGGGACTGACCTGACTATATGCCCCGCGAAAGCAGTCGGGCCGAACAAGAGTGTCGGGTTGACGGACGGATAGGCCTCAAAGGCTTGCCGCGGGTGGGTGGCCTGGTTGCAAAAAGGTTCCCCCTCGTACCGGCGGCGGGAAGGTCTTTGCTCGGCGTGAATCCCCTGTCTTCTTCCTTCGGTTCTCCCCCTGCAAGATTGATCTTCCGCGTGGCTCGCAGGGGGTTAATTCAAATCGAATCTACCAGGGTGACAAGGCCTTTCGCGTCCTTCGACCCTTGTTCCATGCGACACTGAAATTCCGTCGTCAGGTACGTGTTCAGCACTCCCTTCCGCGACCGACTGTTCTCGTCCGCTCTGATTCTGCTCGTGCTCGCGTGATCGAGTCCTTGGCTGCCGCTGGTTTCGGCTTCCGCCCGCACTTTGTCCCATCGTCTGCAGGAAAGCACGATACTAAACCAGTGCGGGTCCTGCCAGAACAATTTCCTCCTCATGTACGTGTGAAAAACGTGCTCGCGTGCTACTTATGTCTTGAGTTCTCGTCTGGGGAGGGGTGTTGTCGCTTCTTTCGCCACTAGTATTCATCTTCTCAGGTAGTTGTATTAGAAAACACTTCGCGAGTATAGATAGTAAACCTTACTTGTGCGAGGAGGTCCCCACGGTCGGCGCCAGTGTTGGAGCCCAGAAATTGCGATCACGCGACACAACACTTCGCGTGACACAGGGCGTCTGGACAATCAACTTATATAATACTATTCGTCGTCTTCTTCCTCGAAATCAACCTTACTCTCGACACCTGACACTTGCGTAACTTAACCGAGAAGGAAACCGGCTCTGACTCTTTTAAGCTCCGATAAGAAGGATTAACGTAAAACCGAATACACCGAAACAACGCAAATATACACAAAGATAAGGAAAAACAACGTGAAGGAAGTAGAGTATATTATCAAAAACGTTTTACGTTCCGAGCTTACAATAAACCAAGCAACTCAGATACCATTCATAGCAACACTAAAGCTTTACAACAAAACTATAAGTGGTAAAACAAGTGCTTAAACGTTTAAACTCCTCTAGGAAGTGAATGTTTCGGAAGAGTGAAGTTAGGGTTTGCTCTTGTGTTTTTCTTACTGCTAAGAGGGAGGTGAAGCGTTTTTCTCTTATGACTGGGATCCCTTTCCTTATCCATTGGGTTGCGTTTTTATACTATCACCTGGGACCCACGCGAGTCTATTACCGTTTTGCCCCTCGATACTTAGTCCCGTTGTATCCTCTTATTGGGCTTCACCTGTTTATGGGCCGCTTTATTCTTCTGGGCTGACTTCCTGGTCCGACCCGGCACGCGATTCGTGGGCCTGACCCAATTCTCTATGGGCCTCGCGAGCCCATCGAGAACCGACTCCAACAGTAGGTATGTAACCGCCTTTGAGATGCGATTGGAAAACGCATGATCCACAAAACCCGGAGAAGTCTTTTCCCTCGTCGATACAAGACTTGCAAGCATGCTCCTCGGGTAATATTAACCCATAAAAGGGAGGAGTCTTGAGTCTGAACTACAAGTTTTGCAGAGCGTTGGAATCAATTCTCTCAGCACAAGACTTATGCAGAGTGAGGATACAGAGACGACAAGTGTAAGCTTGCGTCCCTGAATCCACTTGCTCGTTACACACCGCGCAAGAGTGATCTTCGTGGTGGTGAATTAGCTCTTTCCAATAACTAAAGATGCAATCTCCATGAGGACAAAGGTGGAGTCTCCTTCCTTTTGTAGCCAACGTGTGACTCAATCTCTTCTCGAGGAGATAGGGACGTAGCTCACAGAGCTCCACCGTGTAACGATTTTGAGAGACATTCATAAACTCATCTTGGGGTGCAGTGAGGAGAAATCTAATAGCATCAAATGTGTCATTGGGTAAGTCATCATACACTTCTGCATTAGTGAAAAGGTTGTCAAAGGGATCAATTACAAGCCTCCTAACGAGGATAGAGTTAGAATCATTGCGTGAATATACCGCTATGAGTTGTTGAAAATGGAAATCCCAGTTAGATGGAGCTAGTTGAGATTGAGTGTCATAGTACTCATCTCTCATTTTCTCCATCTCAGTCCAACTACGAGGCTTATACTAGCCTCTCCTCATGCCCTTCTCCATCTCAATAGTTTCCTCGAATCTCCTCTTCCATTGGTACTCATTTATCACGCGACACTCTATGATTAAGAGAGGGTATTTTGGATAGGGGCTATAGGGCAATTTGTGAGTATCGTTTACAAGTTGTAGCAATCCTTGGAGCTCGAATGTTGAGAGGAGACGAGACTTGATCACCACCGTCGAGTTCAAATTCGTGCCAATCGACAACTGGTAGTCGGCCAACTTGCAAAGTTGAGTGAAGGCCTTTTGTACATCTTCTTCTCCATCAACAACAACCTTACAATGAGGTGGGAAGAAGAAATGATCAGTGCATAAAACAGAACATTTCATCCAACTTACTATGGACTTGGTAATTCTTGTCTTGTTAGTGTAGGGAAGACCCATCAAAGCAATGATCCCTCTCAGATTATCTTGACGCTCCTTCCATTGAGAATGAAGCTGCAATTCCACATCTTCATCCTTCATTCAATCCATAATAAAATGATCTTCCTTGGTTCAGTTTAAAAATGTATATATATTTTTTTAAAGTAGATACCTTTCGTGAGTTAACACTTAACACTCAAAGTGAAAAATGGAATGTAACTTTCTTCAACTTTAAATCTTCATGTTGAGACTTAATTTGATGAGATAAAAGAAGAGGATGATCACCTGAATTTCATATGTGGTCATGAAGAAGATCAAACACTTGATCATATTGAAGGTACATTGATTAGTTTTGTTGAATGATCATTATCCAATAAATCTAATCCTGCAGAGGAAGATGAATATAATGAAGGCAGAGAAATGCAAACTGTACAGATCTTCTCATACAAAGTAAAAAGAATATATGCTATGCAAAAATGATTAAATGTTTTGATTCATGATTCTTATGAAATTCTCACTTAATTACACCTCACAATTCAATACACCAATGTGCCAAAACGTGGAATCATGACTCTCATGAAGCATTCCCATTCAATATATTTGAAGTTTAACGATACAAAGTGCAGTTTTGAACACAACTCAGAACAACACATTCATCCAAATTACAAACCTAGATTTTTTGTTTTAATTGTTGATTGCACTTCAATTTTTGTACAGTTCTCACAGAAATAATTCATAATAGCAGAGCCTTAGTATAAATAATCCACCAGAAAATTATCAGCAGCAATATGCTCGTACATAAAGCACACATTATATGTAATTTTCTAGGCCAATACACGAATCTTTAGATTAGTAATCATGGATCCGAATAAAAACCGTGCAAGATTATGAGAAATCAGTATACAAGAATTAGAGTTTCATTAAGCACATATGAAGAGAAACCAATGGGCCGAAAATATAATTCTCCAGCCGCATCCTTTGGGCTGTGCTAATGGGCCGATGTTATTGTAGATGATCGTTTATTTTAAAACTAGTGTTAGACGCGTACCCTGTACGGGATTATAATTTGATTATATAAATAATATTTTCCTTTTGAATGAATTATGCCATTGGATTTTGTGCATCATTTGTTCAGCAAAAAAATACTTGTAATATTATATATATATATATATATATATATATACTTGTAATACAAAATGATATGTAACTATACGTTCATTAAGAGTAAGATCTTACAATTGATTCTTATAAACAAATTAACGTTCTAAAAAAATTAGCTCTACTAATTAAGTATTATATTGCAAGTATATTTTTATGCTGATCGGTTGGGCTAAAAAAATTGGTCTAAAACAATGCTTGACTTACACCGATTTGCTTGACTACACAAAAATATGATATCTTGATATAGTGAAAATGATCCAGCATAGCCAACTTCTCCAATAAGAAATATACTATAAGAAATCAATGTGAATCAGTCAATTAATGAATTTGTCTCTGTAAGCCAAGCAAATCAGTTTAAGCTAAGATAACATATTTTTTTATTCTGGATCATTTTCACATGTAATGATTTTTCAACCAATATGATCTATTGTTATCTTGATAGAGTGAAAATGATCCAGCATATTCACCTTCCCCAAACAGAAATATACAGTTTTTTGCTCAGCAGAATGAATTTGATTTGTACAATTAAGCCAATGAATTTGATTTGTAAAGATATGCATTTCTACAAATCAATGATGCAAAAAATATTGTTTTTCTGAGCAAATAAACTTCAGCCTTTCTACAAATAAACTTCATCATCTCAAGGTACTGCTTTAGAATGAACTAAGCCATTTGATTCAGAAGTCACTTTTTTTAATAATCAAATTCATTTTTTTTTATGTGTACTCAGTCTAACAATCACCAATTAGATAGACTAAATGTAATATGCAGTCACTTCAGAAACTTCAGCAAATATCAGCTTTTTCTTTTTAACAAAATAAATTATAGTACCAAAGTAAGAAAATGCTTGTATTATTGTTTCCTTGCAATTATCATTGAACTACTAACAGGAAAACATATTTGTAAGGAACCCCTGATTGTTATATTATAGATTTGACTATTTGAGCACAAAATATTCCATATGACCTTCAGCTTATTCGAATACCCCTAGCAAAAACATTGGACTGCAGTCAATACTAAGGTTTGGTAATCCATATTTATGTTATATTATAGATTTGACTATTTCAGTATCACTCATTTGAAAAGCTGGTCTTGCAGTAATTGCTTGAAATCATTTGTACTTGTAATAGTTGCAAATAGTATGTCAACCCAGATCCTATCACAAATAGTATGTAATAGTTGCAAATAGTGTTGAAATTTATGGATGTCATTATTAGACCTGAGATCATTTCTGTTACATATTTCTGCACCAATCCTCAGTCAATTCCAATATACTATCAAATCCCAGAAAGCAAAATTTGCAAAACAAAAGTAATAAATTGAGGTAAAACTATCAAATCAGAATGATAATTCTCTCTGAATATTCAAAGTTGTAAAATCAAACAAAAGGAAAGTTGTTTAAAATGGGGTTGTTAGAAGTTGCTGTGAATTTTCTCCAGCCAGATGAAACTGACCTCCAAAACCAATTTTTTAGATGGCCATTAAAAAACTTATATGAAGAGTAGTTGTAGAGATACGCATTTATACAAATCAATGATGCAAAAACTACTGTTTTGCTGAGCAAATCAACTTCAGCCTTTCTACAAATCAACTTCATCACTTTAGAATGAATTAAGCCATTGGATTAAGAAGTCACTTTTTGAATAATCAAATTCATTTCTTATATCTGTACTCAGTGTAACATTCGCCAATTAGATAGACTAAATAAAATATGCAGTCACTTCAGAAACTTCAACAAATATCAAATGTTAAAATTCAGTCCTAAAATCGTGTATCTGCAACAGATATATGACCTTTGACTAAATTCACTCCTAAATAGGTGTATCTCAGCATATTTGCGTAATTTGTTTTTTAAAATTTATTTATTGGAATCTTGTTACCCGACCACCTCCTAAAATTGTGTAGTTAGAGTTGTTGAGATTTTGTGGTGCAAATGGAGAATTTTAAATCAGAATGAAAATTGGGATTTGATTATTTAGCTTTGCTGATGTTTCCATGCAAAGGGTAAATGCAAGATAGGGTTGAGCTTTTAACTTAGCAAAAAAACTGATTGGAGCTATACATGAAATAAAATATGAAACGCAGATTTGCTGAATGTGAGGAGTAAGTAATTGAGAGGAATTCATGTTTATCTGCGCACATGATAATTTTTTAGAAATTTATTACACCATGATTAACACAAAACTACATACATAATGCTTGTTGCGTTGAAGGTAAGAGTGTGATCTGCAAGGTCGAAACATCTCTCAGACATTTTTGTTTGAGCAATTTTCAGTGGTATTGGAAATAGACAGTTTGATCATGGTATTAAGGAAGGAGTGGAACTTACATGGCTCTGGGGTAAGAAATATCGATCTTAAGGCAAATAGAACCTAGTTGGGGTAGAGATGAGAGACCTTTGTTGAAGGAGCCCCGTCAATTCACTTGAATGCTGAACTGGAGGATTCTCTCCCGCTGCAAGGAAGTGGAGTAGAGGTGAATTGGAGAATTTACAGGAAGATGAGAGAGTGGAGGTGAATTGGAGGATTTAGAGGAGTTGTTACAGGGAAGAAGGTGTTAAAGGGAGAAAAGATAGGGTTTTTAGTTCTTTTTTTATCAGTTTTGAGACTTTTGACGATCGAAGTAGGAAAGCAGCCCAACAAATTGATTATTTCATTATACTTATGCAGTAATTTATAATAAATAATAAACATTCTTATTTAAATAAATATTTAAGTATTCACATACTATTCTTTGTATTTTAATATAAGATATTATTATTATACAATATTTAAGTACTAGTTATTAATTAGTGCTATTATAAAGTCAGTAGCTACATAATAGTCAATTTAAATTTATCGTCACTAAAATAATCTTTCATCAACATATATAATAGAAATTCCAATTTCAATTAATAAAAAGAAAAATGAATTTAAAAACACACCATTTGCAAAAGAGAAGGCCCGAAATCGAACATAGAGAAATGGTCCGGAATCCGGATCAGGTGAGAATATTTATTGTACGAATATGCCAGCGACATGCACTTTCTGCAGTAATTATATGCACACACCCGCGTGTGCATGTACTTTTCACATATTATCAATGACATGCAAATATGTCAATAGTGCATGTCGTTGGCTTAAATGTGCATGTCAATGGCTTAAATGTGCATTCATTCGCATATTCGCATAATAATAATTATTTTCACCTGAATCTTTTCCAATGGTCCGTCAGCAAACAAAAATAAGATGTAATCAACCCAATGTCATCTTCAACCTGTTTATGGAAATTAGGTATAAAGTTTTTTTTAGCACCAATATAAAGAATTCTACATCAATACTAATGACAAAAATAGATTAAATGTGATGTCAACTTTTTTTTTTCTACACAATCAACTTTTAATTAGACTAGTGTCTCTAGGTTGTAATTGCATTGTTATAATATTATGCTACTATTTTTGTCGGTGTTTTTCTTTGTTTGTTTTTTTGCTTTTGAAGATTTATTTTTCGTTGTATGTGACGTTGTTTCTTTAATATTCAATTTGATTGTGCTCATTGAATATTTACGATTTTATCATCGTGAATCCATGATACCATATACTTTATGAGTTTTTTTTGGTTTCATGAGAGGAATAAGTTGTCATATTAACGTTTCTATGGCTTTTTGATGTTTGGCCGACCTTTAATTTAAGGGCGTTAACAATGATGTTGTTACAAATGTTTGTTGACATACAAATTAATTTGCGTTTAATATATGTTGTTTGTGTATTTTGTTTTGATGTGCAATTTTTTTAAATGAATGCGGATATTCACTATGTTATTATCGTGTTTAGTAGTAATCTAACCATGTTGTAGAAGTGTATTGCCCTTAGGTTTTGTTTGTGTTGATAATTTCGAAGACATTTTTGGATTCTGGAATGATTTAGTATTATGTTTTTTTACATTATAAGGGGTCACCTTTTAGATGGTTTTGTTAAGTTTTGCTTTGCGTTGTTTTTTTTATAAAATTTTGTGTTGTGTGTTTTTGTGTTTTTCGTTCCTGTGACTATTAGTTTAGATAATGCGGGATAATTCAATGTATTTAATCTCAACGATCCAATTAACTCATCTATTAATGACTAAATATTGAATATGTTGTTCCTAGCAATTTATTTTCCATAATATTATGTTCTTCGACTCTACAACATCGGAACAATTGTTCAAGGAATTGAAAAGATTTAAATTTTAGGAACGACTACATATTCAATAACCCAAGATCTCATATTTTTCTTTTAATAAATATACGATAAATCTATTTTGTTTATACTTTATTTTGATATGAAATGCGGATGGAAATGTTTAGTTCTCGCTTATTGTACGACAGTTGCACGGAATATTATATTTTTGCAAGATAATAATATATTGGTGTTATTAATTATTATTATTTTTGAACGTTGATTTTTCTAAACGACTCACAAATGTTGAGTCCGATAAGGCTATAGTCCAAGGTTTTGTCATTCATGTTATGACGTCCTACATTAACCAAACCTGCTATCCTGCGCACAACGCACATGTACCTCCTACTTCCCTCGCTCTTACTCCACCATGATCTTTGCCGCGTCAGCAATTCCACCTGCCTCTTTCGACGATGCATCAACTTGATTCCATTGCGAGTTGGTCTCCGTTTGGAAGCAGAAGAACGTCGTCCGATGTTAGGTTACAAAGGTTGGTAGAGTAATTCTTTTTAACTCTTTGAAATCTTGAAGGTACGTTCAACTTCAGTTGTTGTTCTTGAATTGGATATTGCTGTGGAGATTACACAATTTTGTTGTAACAATGAAGCTGATAGTTGAGTGCGGAGAAAGGTAACACTACATAGTAGTATAATTATATAATGAAAAATATTTAATATATGTGACCTCGTGAATAAGCACTTGAACACATCTTAATAATCTTATATAAATTAGATATTTTGGTGTTAAATTCCACTCACCCCCATAAATACTTCTCTTTTAATGTATGTAATTTATCTCATTTTAATCATCTAATCTATCATAAAAAATCCCAACCTTATAATCTTCTAATCTTATAAAATCTTTAGACTTTCCCTTTTTACTTTGGATGTAGACATCTCGTTAGAACCAAAGTCCCCAACAATCAGATCAACAATCTCTCCTGTTGTTGGGAGGTTGTGTTGTGATTTATCCTTTTTCCTTTCTCCCATGAACCGAAGAGTGAATTATGTTGTTTTATTAATGTGAGCCCAATCTCTGGCCATACTTAAGACTTTTGCAACAACATTGGTTTACTTATCAGGATCTGGCAATATACGGGTCGATGTCTGATCTAATAAGATTCATACACCCCATTTTGTGTGCTAGTTCGGCTTCAGACTCACTGAAGTACAATTGAGAATACATTGGAGGTGCTCCTTCCCCAGGTATCAGTGAACCAATGAGGTGGTAATTCAGATATCCTAAAGGTGTAAGGTCCTCTAGACTTGTTTTTTCTTATCAATATGTGTCACGAACGGCGTGAATGAAAGCATGTTGATGTATATTTGAATCTTTTTCCTAAATGTAGTCGATGATGAGTTTGTTCCACTAAGTAGTTCATTCAACGACTGTGAGTCTCTTGTATCCCTTCCCGACAACATATATGGATGTTGTAAATTGAGATTGTGTTTCTTTACCTAACTTCTCATCTAGCCACATTTTGGCCCCACAAAACCGACAAACATAACTTGGTGAACCGAGTTTCTCATAGTTTATTAATCCCTCTAAGTGTCAACACAAAACCGGTTATTGAAGACATTGTAGTGTAGTTAAACATTAATAGGTTTATTACTCAAAGACTCTTCGTACACACATGAAGGACTAGGGGTTGCTCCTGGTTTCTTTGGTTTGGGAGTTTTCCCGTACTGCTCTGTTAACCATGGGGAAAAAACAGTATTAATTTTTTTTTACATTACCAATAATATGGCGTAGGCCCGTGTTCTTACTTTTTTGGCCTTGCTCGGGGCTATAGTAGTGTTATTTGTCGATTACTTTTCATTTTGGTTCGTGGACACAAAACATGTGTAAATACGTATTGAAATTGTAAATTGTAAATTGTAAATGAACGTAGTGGATGTATTCTTCATATTGGAAAAACAGTTGATTCGTTTGCATTTCCAATAAGGGTATGTTTATCAATTATATGTATTTGTTTAATTTTGTACAGGAATCATTCTCATGTATATCTCTCACTAACTCCAAAGCGTAGTAGCTCTCAATCCCCCCATCCTGACGTGTCACCCTTATGTGGAGAAATTGGAGGGACGTTTTCTGCCATGTTATTGTGTCAACGATGCTTGTGGGTTTTGTACACATTGGTTGGTACTTAGGGTATAGTAAGTGCATTTTTTGTGTTAAATTAGCGTCATTTTTGTTGTGTATGTGTTTTCTACGTTCTGTACCTAGTGCATTGGTTTCCGTGCAAACTGGAGGCCAAAGGCCTATGTTTTTCCATTTGTATGTGTCACGGTTCTGTGACGGAGTTGGATGGTTGATTTCAAAGCTTCTAGTGTTTGCAGGATGCATGTGGTATTCAAATCAAGGGTGATGAATATGTCGGCACGTGATGAATATGTCGGCGTCGATGATGTTACTTGATGACTTTATGCATTTCATTTTCTGTTTGTTGAATGCATTTTTGTAAGCCGTATCCTGTTGACCAGTTCATTGATGGAATGAAATTGAGTAAACAGGAAAGCATCCAATCTTACACAATTTCATGCTAGTTTTCGTAGTTATTGATAAGTATGTAGATAATAATCTGATGCTATGTGTTTTTGGACCATCATTGGGGCACAACAACTATCTATCATGTCGTCTTTCCTTGTCACAATTTACATACCTTTTAGTTTTCTCGTCGCTTGATCCACCACTGATGCGGCGTTGAAGGCTTGAAGCACCAATTGATTAAAAATATTTCTTCAGTGATGCAGGTTTTTGGTACCCGATATTTTTGGGGATGTGTGTTTGTTTTTTGTTTGTTAAAGAATCGAACTATTTAATGTATATATAACTATAATAATACGCTTTTAAGTTTTTATCATGTTTGATATCTCTTATTTTAATAATTCATTTATATTGTATCCTTATCCTTTGTTTCTAAAACGTAATAGTTATTCATCACAACGTTACATATATCATTCAAAGATAGGTAGTCATGTTTGGTGACACTCGTATTGTAAAAAGAAACCATTCCAAGGAATGGATTATTCCAACTTAAATGAAGCACTTGATTTCTCTCAAAAGTTTGAGAAATCATCCGTTCCCACTTTTCACAATTATCATTATAATGAAAATTGTTATTATTAGTAAAAAATAATAATAATTGTTATAATAAATATAACTAATAAGAATAATTATATTATTAATTTGTAAAAATAATAATAATTACTATTATCAAATATAATAATATTTGTATAGGAATGATAATTATAAATATTTTAATTATTTCATAATAATAAATATTTATGTTATTAAATAATAATTATTTTAATAATTAATAAGTATATTTATTTTTTTAGTATTTTTAGTTTTTAAAGCTAAAATTAATAATATAATAATAGTTATTAGACTAACGAATAACATATAATAATTATTTATTAATAATAATTCTAAGAATCGTTCATTCCAACAAAATACTAAACACTAAGCTTCAAGAATGATTTAATCTGATTCATGATTTGATTCTCATTCCGATTCCAGACAAAATATCAATCGGGGCCTTATATATATACTTTACGGGTTTCACAGTTTGTAAGTGTTATATTTATTGGTCTTGGATCTTTCGGGGATTCAATTCAGATTTGCACTCTTTGTATTGATTTCTCTACATATTTTTGTATGGAGATTTGTATACAATTTATTCCCAATGTTTTTCTTTTTGTTTGTTTTTTTAGTTTTGGGCTTTCTTGGACTTATTGTTTACATCTACATTACGGTGGTTTTATTTAAGTTTATAATGCTTTTTCTAAGGTTTATGTAAAGCTATTTTTTTATATGCAATTGGGTATGACGCTCAATTTTCCATGATCTACGACGTGTAATTGGTTATGACTCATGTGCATATGACAATGTTAATGTGTATGTGAATGCATCAGAATAAGGGTGTTCATTCGGTAAGGATAGGATGGACCGTTTTTTTTTTGAAACTTTGGACCGAAGACCGGACCGGACCGATGTCATTCGGTCCGGCCTTGGACTGGTTTGGACCGATTTTTTTAATAGTTAAATATTTAATATTATTTATATTAAAAATATTAAAAAATAACAAAACCAGTCCAATCCGTTTTTTTTTCCGGGTTTTGGTCGAACGAGATCGGAACCGGAATAAGGCAAAATCTTAGATCGGGGACCGAATCCGAAAATGTACAACTCTACATTATATGTTATGCATTTTGTCATAGACCTAATAAGTAACATCCATTGAAACCACAATAAATTGAGTATTTAATGATCCTCTAGAATTTCCAATGGACAACCTTTATATATATTATTAAGATTAGATTTTGATCATCACGTTTCGCACGAGGCTGTAGCGTATTGAAAAGTAATATTTATATATATATATAGATTTAGGTTCTAGTGTAACATGCTATTAGAGTGTAACGAGTGGACAAATTTAAGCCGTAGGATGATGACTAAATAAAGGCCCTTACTATTTAACGCCCACCCCTTTTGCTATTTACCGCCCAGGCGCCGTGCGTCACGCATGGATTATATCCGTGCGTGACGCATGGTTTTAATCCATACGCCACGCACAGAACAAATCCATGCGTGACGCATGGACACAAACCATGCGTCACGCATGGATTTTTTTCCTATAAAAGCCCAAAACATCAAACCCTACCATTTTGTTATCTTCCCCAACATACCTCACGACGGCTGAAGCTATATCACGCACGGATTTACCCCATTTTCAACATTTTTCATCATCTTTCTACATATAAGGTATGTAAACATTAAGATTTCATTGTTATGGTATGGTATTGATGTATATATGAGGTTTTCATGTTGTTTTGATGATATTTACTTCAAAATCCAATGTGTATGTTAATTAGTTGATTAGAAATGATTAAACTTGTAATATATGAATGGATTGTGTACTTTGTTGATAATTTATTGACAAATTTGATATTTTCATGTGTATATAGTTTATTAGGGTTTTGATATTGAATTAGGGTTTTGTGAATTAGGGTTATGAATTAGGTTGTTGAAATTTGGTATGGTTTTAATGAAATTATTGAAAAACTGTTATAATTTTGGAAAAAGTGTTGAGATTAGGGTTTGAAAGCCATGGAAAAACTGCAGAACACAACCCTGGAATGTGCAATTCCATGCGTCACGCATGGATTGAAACCATGCGTGACGCATGGATGGAAGCCATGCGTGACGCATGGAATTGCACATTCCAGAAACTGTGTTCTGCAGTTTCAGATTGTATTTGATGATATGCTGATTGAGTTTTTGATGATATGCTGATTAAATTCAGTAAACTGATTAATTTTGTGGAATTGCACATTTTATGATGTAGATATGGATGGTGGTCGTCGACCTGGACGGGATACTCGTCAAAGAAACAGAGATCTGAAGAAAAAAGATCCCATAGTTCCAAAACAAAGGAAGAAGAAGAATAGACAAGAATCGCCTCCTCGTCGTTTAGAGTTTTCTGATGAGATACAACAGCAGCAACAACAACAACAACAACAACAACAACAACAACAACAACAACAACAACAACAACAACAACAACAACAACAACAACAACAACAACAACAACAACAACAACAACAACAACAACAACAACAACAACAACAACAACAACTAGCTTTGTCTGCTGCAGGTTTCGATCCCCAGGGTTCCCCTCATTACTTTCCTGGCACCCCCATTCTGATCCCACATCAAACTATGTTTCCATAACAAACACAGTTTTCAGGCTATCCGGGCTATCCACAACATGACCAATCATTTGTGGAGATGATGAGGCAAGCTACTGGTTCTCATCACTTTCAGAACCCTCAGACGGGTGATGACCAGTACGCACTGGTTGCTTGTAGCAGTGCAGGGCCATCAGCTGGGGGTGCCAATGGTGATTCTGATTCTGATTATGAGCAGGAGCATGAGGAACAGGGTCAGGAAGAGGATCGGACCTATGGGAATGTTCATGAAGAACATGAAGAAGCGGAAGAGCAAGAGGAGCAGGAGGAACAACCCAGAAGACGACGACGACGACAACCTCCGGTCAAAAACATATACGTCCCTCAGTTAGAGGGGGGTACTCCTGGAGGTCCACAAATTCCGGAGCTGCTCATAAGCTTTGAAGCTCATACAACCTTTTTTGTGCAAAAAGGAAAGGTATGTAATTAGAATTTGGTTTATAGATTCAATACTTATCATAACTTATTTGGTTTATAGAATTTGTGATAATAAATTTGTTAATGTATGAATTGATTTGATTAACCAAATGGATTATTTGTTGAAATATTTGTAGTTTTGTTGAAAATTTGGTTAAGGTGTGCTGTACAGAATTTTCTGCATTCTGTGTAATGCAAATCCATGCGTGACGCATGGTTCATGTCCATGCGTCACGCATGGTTCATGTCCATGCGTGACGCATGGATTTGCATTACACAGAATGCAGAAACTGCTTTCTGCATTCTGTACATTGCACCTTAACCAAATTTATGCAGTTTCTGTATTCTGCAGTTTCTGGAAAAAATTTATGCGTTATTAAAATTATTTGTGTTACGTAATCAATTTACAGGATAGAGGCGTACTCCCTTACCAGACAAGACAATCCCAGCTGAAAGATTGGGAACTTAATTCTGACTTGTCATGGGGTAATCACGCAATTGCAACGGAGCTGACTCATCTCAGGGTATTGATGTACGATGTGATTGATTATCCGCTCATCTGCGCCTTTATAGAAAGGTGGCATCCTGAAACAAATAGCTTCCACATGCCATTTGGTGAGATGACAGTGACGTTGCTCGACATCAAGAAGCTGCTGTTGCTTCCTATTCACGGGAAAGCTATGGTGACCGACCCCACCGCTTCAGTCGGGAGAACTACGAACAATAACTTTTTTGGTGAAAAGGGACGGCAAAATTTTCATCTTCAAAATGAACAGCTCGATAGTTATTGGATGAGCGCGAAAAAGTTTAAGGCGCACATTGAGGGCCTAAATGATCCCGTAGTTCATGGAATGGGATATATATTCCACTTGCTGGCTTCCACAATCTTCACTGACAAGTCACAACATAAGCTCCCGATGAGATTTGGTGCATTTCTAGGGAGTGTTGAAGAGGCAAGAAGTATTTCTTGGGGATCTGCGGCGCTAGCATATTTCTATCGCCAAATGGGCATCGCTACACGCCAAAATTGTGGTTTGATCTCATTTTGTTTCACTCTCCTTCAAGTAAGTTTTTAATTATTTAGGAACTACATTTTTTAGCAATCATAACTTATTTCTATGGTTTTAATGCTAACTATATTTTTTAAATGGTAGGGTTGGATATACACATACTTCCCATCCTTAGCAGCTGGTGTTCGGCGTAATCCTGGTTGGTCAGTTGATCATCCTTATGCGTTTCGGTTTCTACCAGAGGAAGCGTTGCCGAACTACGACCCTGAAGCACGAAACTACAGAGCTGAACTAGATGCAATGAGGGCGGATCAGGTATTTGTGTTGCATTTTGTTTACATTTTTAAGCCTCAGTTTTTTTTGCAATTCCATGCGTCACGCATGGATCTGTGTCATGCGTCACGCACGAATCAGATCCATGCGTGACGCATGGAATTGCAAAAAAAAACTGAGGACTTTTTTTCATCATCTTTGCTTGGACCTTTAATGAAATTACTGTTTGAGTAATGGAAGACGTTGATATTGTTTTTAGGTTAATTGGAACCCGTATGGTGAAATCGACTTCAGTGATCCTGCCTATGCTCCTGCTCTTTTTTTCGGGGTGCTGAGCTGCATGGACATAACCGAGCCCCACCATCCCGATAGGTCGCCTAGGCAGTTTGGTAGGGTGCAGATGATTCCCAGGCCTCCAATTTCACCCCTTAGAGCCCATAAGCTCATCAGCCCTAGGTCATATGTGGTGAATTATGATAGAATGGCGTGGAGTTGGGAGGGGATGGATATCCACAGGGCGACCCTGGAGCAGATGGGACCACCTGCGCAGACAGGTTTTGAAGAAGCTCCGGAGTATCTTATGTGGTACATCCCCCGCACTCATCGATTTCTGATACCCGGCAGACACGCTAGCTTGGAAGCACAGCAGGTATTACATTTATCTCATGTAACTTGAGATCTTGATTTTTCTTTAAGTTTGATTTAAGGTAAACATTATGCAAATAGCTGATTTCAATATTTAATTTTATTTGTAGGTTTTTGACAGGGTCTATGATCACTTGTCACCATATGCAACCTTGCTTGATCCGTATGATGTTTCTGCAATGCATGGAGCCATAACCGAGGTCCTTCAAGATATTGAGCCGTGGACAACTATGTATCAACAACATCGGTGGTGATCTTGTTGGATTGGGTTCGATTGTTTTTTATGAACTGTTTGTTTTCAGATTTTCAGGATTGTCCGTTTTTCGTAAGGATTGTTTGTTATGACGTTGTTGAACTTTTCATTTCTGGTTAGCGTTGTTGAATTTGTTGGATTATTTGTTTAGGGTGGTGCACAAGACATAAATCCGCATTCTGTTAGTCAAATGTCGAACCATGCGTCACGCACAGATGAGTTCCATGCGTCACGCACGGTTTGCTTCCATGCGTGACGCATGGAATTGTTAACCTACGCCTATAAATTGACTCCCTCATCATACCATTTCCACTCATTAATCTCTCCTTTTCACTCCCTCAGCCTGTAAGTTGATTTTTGAAGTTCTTCTTTGAAGCTCCATATTCCACATCTTATTCCTTACTTTCTCACTTGTTTTCTTACATTGTATTACAGATTGGAAACCAACATGGCATCATCCTCATCATCATCTTCAATACCACAAGAAGGCAGCACCATTCAGTGTCCAAATAAGAGGTGTAGGAAGTCTATCACGGTTTTCAGCGCTAATGACAAGATGAGACCAGACCAGTATGGCCGAAGTTTTTTTACATGCCAATGTAACTTCAGGTGGGTGTTTCTTGATCCTGAGTATGACCGTCATCATCTCCGTGTTATGACGAAATTGTTGGAGGAAAACCGGACTATGGCAGCAAAACTGGGAATCTTTAACGAAGAGAAAGATTTGGAAACGGCTAAATGGTGGGTGAAGGAGCTCTATGAGGATTTTGAAGACAAACCAGCCGATTCTGACGATGCGTAGTGGTCTTAGTATTTCGTTCCTTTTAAGATGTAATGTGAAGTGTCTTGGTGTTTTGTCTTTGTTATGTTCGTTTGAATTTACGTTTCAAGAATGAGTCTTTTTTATGCTGTAATGAATCTGTTTTATTTTGTAATGTATCGGTTTTTTGTTGAAACGTATCTGTTTTATGTTGTAATATATCTGTTTTATGTTGTAATTCTGATGTCTCCTTTTCATAAGACTACTCATATGTCTCCTTTTGACAAGACAACTCATATGTCTCCTTTTGACAAGACAACTCATATGTCTCCTTTTGACAAGAAAACTCACATGTCTCCTTTTGACAAGACAACTCATATGTCTCCTTTTGACAAAACAATTCGGAAGTGTTGCTTTTGACAAGTAAAGCTGAAATGTAATTTCTGCATACTGTAGGAAAAATGCAATTCCATGCGTGACGCATGGACACGAACCATGCGTGACGCATGGATTCAATCCATGCGTGACGCATGGAATTGCATTTTTCCTACAGAATGCAGAAATTCCATTTCAGATGCAAAGCACCTGTTTCACGTGAAATGTAACCCAAAAATACCACATAAAGACTGAAATGTGCATCAAAAGATACAACCTTACAACATTAGAAGGTCATTCGAAACTCGAAATAAAATACACATTACAACATTGTCATGACTGACAATAACTCTTGAACTAGTAATCGTTTTCATCATCGTCTGGAATTGTGATGCTTTGTTTGGACGATTGATGTCCTCCTCTTTTCGGGGGGGTGTAAGCCCCACATCTTTGCCACACTTCGTCATACAAGGCCGCAGCAGATTCTTCACAATTACGCTCCCAAAGATTATAAATAGGTGGTAGTGGACATCCATCCTTCAGGCGAATCTGAGATAGATTTTATGGAATTGCATAATTAAATTTACATGTAATGCACTAGGTAAATAGCAATTGAAAAAAACATACCGGGATGAAATGTTCTTCCTGTGTGAGTAGTAATAGGCAAACAACTTGCATCTTGGCTCCAGGTTGACCATACCAAGTCGGAAGTCTAAGAGGTAGGAATGTCTGTTTAATTTGCTCGCCTAGACACACAAAGACACAATTACATGCCGAAGCCACCAAACATGCCATTTCTGGTACGGTAAGCCACTTATCCCTTGGAGCTGGGTAGTAATCGCTTTCCCATGTAAGTTGATGTATAGCGGACTCCAATGTTGGATTTACTTCTCCACCAATCCACGTGCCTTTAAGTAAATGCCAAATCTCTTTAGCCTTTCTTATCATCTCTTCTCGTATGAACTTCCAATGCTCTTGGGTCCCACCTGTTACATGACTCTCAAAAACAGATTGAGTGACGGAATATTTTGGATAAAGTGTACATTAGAGTGAAGATAATATCGGTCACCTGTTTCCATAGAAATAGATCTAAACCCGCAGTTTCCATCGACTCTGATGTCAAACCACCCCTCCACATATGGTCTCATGCACATTGATATCTTTCTAATGTACTTAGAAGGCGCATACATTTTTTGTGGAGCGGGAGGTGCACCAAAGGGTTTAGGAACCCTTTGCTTCTTGGGAGGTGTTTCTTCCAAAGCTCTAGACCTCATCTCTTGGTCGGTGTATTCCCATGCTGACTTCTTTCTTTGTGTAGATCTAGGCACTTTGTTAGGAGCTCCTTGGGGACGACCACCGGTGTGTTTCGAAATAGGCGGCTCTTTGAGAGGTGTATCCACTTTAGCTATCTTTCTGACAGATTCAATACACTTCTCTTGATCATGTGGTGACAAGGTGTTCCATGTTTCTTCATAAAATTCATCAAATAAACGTCTTGCCACGTTTTTCTTAGTTTCAAGATGACACTGTGTATCCACTTCTTCCAAAGACAACGTACTCCAAAAAGGATGCAAAGACACGGGCTGAATTGGCATTTGTTTCTTCACACAAGTCGCAAGGTCATGGACACACAGCATCCCGTCTCTGACCTTGGTTGCACAATCGCAATATTGTGCATTGTACATGCCTTGTACACCTTTGTCGTATTCTTTAATCAAGAGCTCCATTGCCTTGTACGAAACTTTGCACTTCAAATGTACAAACAAAGATGTTTGGTGAACAAGTCTAAACGTCTTTGTTAGACTCTCGTTAAATGAACCCAATATCTCTTTCAGCTGGTTTCGTGCCATGTCACTGTATTCCTCAAACACTGTGTCGAGCCTACCTTGTCCACCACTCAAATATGACTTCAAACAGGAATGCGCTCCTTCCACTCTGCATTTTTATTAAGGTGTTCAAACAGGAATGTGCTTGTGCAGTTTCTGTAAACTGCACATCCATACGTGACGCATGGAACAAATCCGTGCGTGACGCATGGAACAAATCCGTGCGTGACGTATAAATGTGCAGTTTACAGAAACTGTTTAAATTCACAGAAAACTGAATATAGTTGTGTAAGTGCAATTATAGATAAATTACCTGTTTGTCGTGTTGCTTCCAAGAGTAAACACGTCATCCGTCCATGCCGACACACATCTTTCTTTGAAAGGACCAAGCCAACTGTCTCTAACATATTGTAGTACGGGAATATGCGCGTTCCAATCTCTCTCTATAGTATCCAACTTTTTTTCATATCCTTCTACGGTGGTTTCCTCGAACAAGTTGTAGTAGTCGTTGGATAAGTTTTTTCCCTTTAGTTTCGATCTCATTTCGAGGGAAGCTTTGGCCTCTATGTTTTTCCTTATATGTCGTCTACATAGAAGAAACTTTGCGGTTGGAAAAAGAAGATCCGTTGCACTCATTAAAGCTTGTTCACGGTCGGTGACAATGCAAGTGGGCGTTGCTCCAATTCTTCTATACATCTCTTGAAGTTGTTGCATTGCCCACAAATAATGCTCTTTAGTCTCGCCCTCAAGAAATGCCCCACAAACTACAAAGTTCCTCCATGTAGACCTGATTCCAACAATCTCGAAAAATGGCATTTTGTACCTGTAAATAAATAATTTGAAATAATATTATTGCAATGTTATGGAAAATCATATGTAATGGTCAATAATCACACAAAACTTACTTGATTGTGGCATATGTGGAGTCCATTATAAGTACATAGGGAAATGATTTCAAGAGCTTCATTGATTCAGGGGACGCAAAGAACATATCACCAATCATAGATGCATCATCTTTGCTTGTCCTATACTCCATGAAATAGTCGCTCTGTTTGCATTTGTAGAAAAACTCTTGGATAACAGTTCTTCCTTCCCTGTTTTCGATCCTCGTCTTGGCCATCAAATTGTATACTTGTTTTTTTTTTGTAAGGTTCTTTGGAGACTTGTTGAGCATAGTGTAAATCTCATTTGGTTTACAATGAGCCCTGGTCATTTCAACTACTGTACACACTTCATCAGGCGTCAATCTGCCTGCAAACGCATTCCCAAACAAGCTACTACCAATAGGATGGTTGTGGGTACCTAACATTACAGTAAGTTTCCAAGCCCCTCTATGCTCCTCTAGAAGTTTTAATTCGAACCAACATCTACATTTTTTCGTCTTGATGTTTTTCCTCACTCCCTTAGCTTTTGAGTAATTCACTCGTCCTCTATCACAGATAAGCTGAAGTTTTCCAGATTTTGTTTCGGTAGGTGCTCTACTCCTTCCATTGACTATGCAAAAGTTGTTGGCTTGTGCAATGTTAACGGCCCAATTCACTCCCTGTTGTCTAGAGGCGAATACCAAGTCATTTGCAAACAACTCTGAGTAATCAACAGAGACATATTGTTCTTCTTGAACTTCAATATCAAATTCTGGTGCAGTACGCAAAGGACGAAACACATTTAAGCTACTTGTGTCTGAAAGTGGCCTCATCAAATGCGAAGGCCATTGCGACAAACCGTAACCGGTTCCAAAAGATCCAGTGTTGATATCACCAAACTGTGATTGCGGTTGCTCCCATGTTGTCAAATCAATGCCCAAATCAAACGAAGGTATGTAGTCGAGGTATGACGGAGGTGGGCAGTCATTAAGAGTAATCTTGTCTAATCCAGTAAACACAGAAAAGTTCATCTATGCACAAACACACAGATAACAAACCAGTTAAGCTTCTGTATGGCAAATCCACACGTCACGTGTGGATCCATTCCATGCGTGACGCACGGTTACAACCCATGCGTGACGCATGGTTCCAATCCATACGTGACGCATGGAAATACAACATGCAGTTTCATTCATCTTTTGTCATGGTTCGTATGATTCTGTTAACCACACTATGTTTCATTAACATTTCAAACATCATACATCATAAATTCAAAACTCAACATGTTTTGTCATACAACTAATACCTTTAACATATGAAGTCCATAAAACCCAACAAGTCAAACCCCTAAAACAAGTCAACACCTTAAAAACTAATATTATAATACTTTTCAAACATCATAATCACTAAAGTAAAAAAAAATTCACAAATCAACATCTTTAGTCATACAACTAATACCTTGAACATTTGAAATCCATTAAACCTAACTAAATCAAACCCTAAAAGAAGTCAACACCTTAAAAATTAATATTATGAACAAGAAATGTTACCTTATTAAGATTGTAACTTGAAAATGGTGCTTCTCCACCTCTTTCATTGGTGCATTCCTCTTCATTCTCCATATAGAAAGAGCTTTTTTGGGATAAAATGGTGTGTTTTGCTCTCAAGAATGTTCAACAATGGAGTTAAAAGGGTTTTGACATTTGAAATATGGAAAGAAAGGAAGATAATAGGGGTTAATGTAGGTGTTACGGAAATGGTAAAAAAAATTAATGGAGTTATTACAGTAGGTGAGACAAGACGTGCTTGCTGCATGAGTTCTGAAAAGAAAATCCGTGCGTCACGCATGGTTTGCAACCATGCGTGACGTGTGGTTTGCAACCATGCGTGACGTGTGGTTTGCAACCATGCGTGACGTGTGGTTTGCAACCATGCGTGACGCACCAAATGGCACATGATCCCTTTGATTCTTAGTAACACTGATGTGTGCATGATTTCCAATCAAAATAAAATTACATATTGTCAAAGGTTGGACATTTAGGCCACGTAAGAAGTCCAAACAAAGGATATGCTACTTTACAAGTCAATAGTTGTTATTGGGAGTTACCCACATGGTTAAATATCCCTAATAGGCATTGAAAAACAAGTTTCATTCCATTCGGACATCGTTTGAGTGTCGTTTCGTCAAATTGGGCCTCAAGTCCATTTAAGGCCTTTTTAGGCCTTTTAGCGTTTACGTGCCTCATTTCGTGTGTGCAAGACCTTGTTGCTACTTAATATCCCTAATAAGAGTAATTTGTATAGTAGTTTCAACAATAATCAACGTCAATGTTGTAGAATATACATATTGCGACAAGTTAGAGAAATACGACTAGTTTGTTTTTTACAAAGGAGGTGGTACTTTAAAAGTTAGAAGTTGTCATTGGGAGTTACCCACATGGTTAAATATCCATAATAGTCATTGAAAACAAGTTTCATTCCATTCGGACATCGTTCGAGGGTCGTTTGGCTGATTTGGGCCTTAAGTCCATTATGGCCTTTTTAGGCCTTTTAGCGTTTACGCATAGTTTCAAGTCCCGTTTTGTATGTGTGAGACCTTATTGGGACTTTATATGTCTTATAACACAATTTTGTATAAATTTTTCAAACATACAAAAAGATCAATGTTGCGACCATATATAATGCAACAAGTTAAGCTTGTGATGAGTAGTTTGATGTTTTACAAAGAGGGTGTTACTCTAAAAGCAAAAGGTTTTGATGCAAAGTTACCGACATGGTTAAATATCTCTAATAGGCATTGTAAACAAGTTTCATTCCATTCCGATGAATTTTCGACGACGTTATGGCGAATTGTGGTTTTAAAGCCGTTAAAAACAACACGACAAATGAATTATTTTGCGTGACATAACTACAAATACATTGAATACATTGAAATTTATTACATAAGCAAAAACATATACATTGAAATCCATGCGTCACGTATGGATACAAACCATGCGTGACGCATGGTCACATTCCATACGCGACGCATGGAATTTTTTGCCTATAAAAGGCCCAACATCGAAACCCTACCATTTTGTTCTCTTCCTCATTCTCTTGACGGCGGCTGAAGCTCTATCACGCACGGATTTACCCCATTTTCAACAATTTTCATCATCTTTCTACATATAAGGTATGTAAACATTAAGATTTCATTGTTATGGTATGGTATTGATGTATATATGAGGTTTTGATGTTGTTTTGATAATATTTACATATGTAGATCCAATGTGTATGTTATACTTTGATTAGAAGAGATTAAACTTGTAATATATGAATGGATTGTGTACTTTGTTGATAGGTTCTTGTTGAATTTGATATTTTCATGTGTAGATAGTGTAATTAGGATTTTGATACTGAATTTGGCTTTTGTGAATTAGGGTTATAAATGAGGGTGTTGAAATTTGATATGGTGTGGTTTTAATCAAATTATTGACAAACTGTTGAATTTCAGAAAAAATGTTGAGATTAGGGTTTGAGAATAGATTAGAAAGCAGTACTGAAGTTCTGGAAGTGGCAATTTCATGCGTGACGCATGGGTTATAACCATGCGTGACGCATGGTTAGTGACCATGCGTCACGCGTGGAATTGCCACATTCAACATTAAGACTATGCAGAAGTTAATTGAGTATGTAACTATAATTTGGTTATGTTTGTGATTATACAGATGTCCTATTCCGATCAAGAATCTGATATTTCCGATATTAGTACGGCGTCTAGCATGGCAGACAACTTTGATATGCTTGAACGGGAGAGACGTGAACGGGAGAGACAAGAACGTGAGCGACGTGAACGGGAGAGACAAGAACGTCAAAGGGAGAGAGGGGAACCATCCACTAGACCAAGGATGACCGCACGAGAATACAGGAACCTCTTCAAGCCGTTCAACCCTCGTCGTTAGATCTACTTATTATGTTGAACCTTATTATGTTGAACCTTATTGTGTTGCAAGAACTACTTGTTTTTTCTTAAGAATGTCTATTTTGTTGGTATTTTAAAACATGTCGACTCGTTTCACTTTCAAACTAGGTTTCACATTTCAAATATCATAAATCAACATAAATTCACAAATCAACATGTTTAGTCATACAACTAGTAGTACGTGCTGACATGAGTTCTGAAAAGAAAAACAGTGCGTCACGCATGGATATAATCCACACGTGACGCACGGTTCTCTTCCATGCGTGACGCACAAAATGGCACATGATCCCTTTGATTCTTAGTAACACTGATGTGTGCATGATTTCCAATCAAAATAAAATTACATATTGTCAAAGGTTGGACATTTAGGCCACGTAAGAAGTCCAAACAAAGGATATGCTACTTTACAAGTTAATAAGTGTTATTGGGAGTTACCCACATGGTTAAATATCCCTAATAGGCATTGAAAACAAGTTTCATTACATTCGGACATCGTTTGAGTGTCGTTTCGCCAAAAACCGCCTTAAGTCCATTTAAGGCGTTTTTAGTGGTTTTAGCGTTTACGTGCCTCATTTCGTGTGAGCGAGACCTCTTTTCTACTGAATATCCCTAATAAGATTATGTTGTATAGTATTTTCAACAATAATCACCGTCAATGTTGTAGAATATACATATTGCGACAAGTTAGAGAGTTACGACTAGTATGCTTTTTACAAAGGAGGCGGTACTTTAAAAGTTAGAAGTTGTGGTTGGGAGTTACCCACATGGTTAAATATCCATAATAGCCACTGAAAACAAGTTTCATTACATTCGGACATCGTTCGTGTGTCGTTTCGCCAAAAACCCCCTTAAGTCCATTTAAGGCGTTTTTAGTGGTTTTAGCATTTTGGCATAGTTTCGAATCCCGTTTTGTATGTGTGAGACATTATTGGGACTTTATATGCCTTATAACACATTTTTGTATAAATTTTTCAAACATACGTGAACATCAATGTTACGACCATATATATTGCAACAAGTTAAGCTTGTGGTGAGTAGTTTGATGTTTTACAAAGAGCGTGTTACTCTAAAAGCAAAAGGTTTTGATGCAAAGTTACGGACATGGTTAAATATCTCTAATAAGCATTGTAAACAAGTTTCATTCCATTCCGATGATGTTTCGACGACGTTATGGCGAATTGTGGTTTTAAAGCCTTTAAAAACAACACGGAACATGAATTATTTTGTGTGCCATAACTAAAAATACATTGAATACATTGACATGAATCATATAAGCAACAAAAAAACATATGAAAATCCATGCGTCACGTATGGTGTAAAACCATGCGTGGTGTGTGGATTAATTCCATGCGTGACGCATGGTTTTATGTTGCAAAATCTTATTTTTATATTTAGAGTGCTTATATTGTTGTTATGTTGATGAATGTTCAACCTTATTATATTTCAAATTGTATATGGTACGCCATACATATTGCGACCTCTTTCGGTTTTCAAACTATGTTTCACTTACAAAGGTCTAAATTTGATTTTCAAGTTACACACATGATCAAATAGACATTATAAGGATTGAAACAAAGTTTCATTCCATTTCGATAAATTTTCGATGACGTTTTTGTCGAATTGGGCTTTATCGCCTTAAAAAAGACACTAAAAATGTGTTTCTTTGCACACTTAACTAGAAATACATTGAAAAATGTGAATAACCCTAGATTCATATATGCAAATACGTGCGTCACGCATGGATACAATCCATGCGTTTTCTGGAATGTGCAATCCGTGCGTCACGCACGGATTAAATCCATGCGTGACGCACGGATGACCTGGGCGGTAAATAGCAATAAGGGTGGGCGTCAAATAGAAACTATGTAAATAAATGGGTGAGATTAGTTGAAATGGGTTGTATGGTATAGTAATAGGGTTGTGCACACTAGAAACCATTCCCAATATTCCAATCCCGAAATTGTAGGGATTTACTTCCCAAAACCTTCCCAATATTCCGGTTTTTGCTGAGCACTCAAATCAACCTCCCAAAACCGCACTCATCACCCCAATCCGTCACCGCCGAAGTCCAGCCGTCGTCTCCTCACCAAAGTGCTGATGTATTCCCTCTCTTCCTTTTCACCCCTGCAAACAAAATCTGATATTTTTATTATTCTTGCTGTCATTTTTTTCGTGTAATTGATCCAAGAAATCGATTAATTTGGGTGTTATTTAAGTAGTTTCTTAACCATTATATTGCCCAAAATTTGTTGACCAAGAACATTTGCTGGAAAAGTTGAATCTCTTTTTTTAGTGTTTCAGTACATAGTGCATATAAAATTTGCTAAGGCTCTAGGATTTATAATTGAAGATGCTAAGTTGGTCATAAATCATTATGCATGATTGCTCTATATGGACCAGCATTGTATTTGGTTGATGCGTAATGTCTTATAATTCATTGATTGATTGTGTTTTCTTGTTCAGCGCAATGCTATTGAAGTGCTGGATGAACCCTTATATGCTCATTTTCTTCGGGTTACTGGAGTTACTCGGCCTTACCGCGAAAATGTCCTATCAAACATGGAAAAGAAGCCATAACGTTTTTGCAAGGTAATTGATTTATTTTGCTTCATTGATTTCTTTATATATATGTGGATCACACAACTATTTTGAACAATTCTCAGGATCTTTTGGCAAAATTGGATATTAAAAGTAAGTTTAAGTTATTTACATGTGCTATAACATGTTGATGATTTATTTAAAGTACACTTTATTTTTTGAAAATTATAAATTAATACTACTATTCATGTTTTAATTAGGTGATATTCAGGATAACAGTCTTGGTATGGTTGAGAAAGATGCAAGAACAACCTCAGATTCAATATGAGACACAATATTCACGATTTTGCACAACAATGTTCATGTATCTAGGAGATGATATTCATGTTTTTATTAGGTGATATTCTTGTTTAGGTGTAATATTATGCTCTCGGTATAGCTTATGAAAATCATAAACAAATGATAGTATTCACATTTCTATTAGATGATATTTTTGATTACGTAGTATATTCTTTTCTTAGTGTTTTGCTATACATGATTATCTTTTTTGAAAATTATAAATTAATACTAATATTCATGTTTTAATGGTGATATTCAGGATAACAGTTTTGGGATGGTTGAAAAAGATTCAAGCACAAGCTCAGATCCAATATGAGATATGTTATTCACGATTTTACATAACAATGTTCATGTATCTAGGAGATGATATTCATGTTTTTAAGCTCAGAACCAAATGGTGATATTCAAATTGTACTTGATTCATATTCAAAAAAATTGATTATAATTGCATATACATGAACTTAAAATCACATAAGACTGAATTGAGACACATTTTTGCGAATACACTAACTAAATACGTAAGTAAATAAAGCAGAATATCAGGTTAACAAACTCAAATACGACTGCATTGATGAATATTGTTTGCATATGTCAGAAACGAAACTTGAATATCAACTAAATAAACATGAATAAGTAATCGTAAAAAATTGAACAGAGGCACAAGCATATGAGAATGCGATTAGTGCATACATAATATATGTAAATAAAGTTGAATATCAACCTTAACAAACGCGAATACGATTAAGGTAAATAAAGTTGAATATCAACTTTAACAAACCCGAATACGACTGAAGTAAACAAAGCCGAATATCAACATAAATAAAGGTGAATATGAACATTCACAAATCTTAATACTACTGAAGTGAACAAAGCTGAATATCAACATTAACAAACCCGAATACGATGATCAGCAGAAACGAGTTTGACAGTTAATGGAGAAATTTTAGGATTCTCTCCTATCTTTTATAATTTCCCATTTTAAATTAAATTAATTAATTGAAAAAACCCCTTAATTTTGATGAGAGAGTTGATTTAAACCGTACAACCCTATAATTAAGGTTGTTAATTTTTTTTTTCTTTTTTTTCTCCTTTTAAATCAAGCCATCTAATTTATCTAATCCGACACTCCTGGTTTGTCCACTCGTTACAGCGGAACCGGCCTCTCTCTCTCTCTATATATATAATACTCTTCGTCTTTTTTTAGTATTATATTATAATATCTATATACGGTATTTATGTTTGACTTTATTTTCATTGAGCGATGTCAATCCGATCACATATATCTATATATGGTATTAAAGATGTTAATCAGGTCAATTAAGTTTCGTTTGGATTGAGAATGGGATTGTTGGTCAAGACGGGTTGCGTCTATACGTGTGCAGTTGAGTCAATTTATTAATTAAATGTATTAAATAGTTTTTTATTAATGCTATTGGATTTAGATTTATTGTGTTCGAATTAGATTTCAGTTTGACACGATCATGTTGTTGTTACTCGGACGATTAGGTTTTGACTACGAGGATCATCATTTAGAGAGATTAAAATTAGCAAAAGTAGTTAAAAGTTAAATTAATTTTTGACAACATATTAATTTGGTTAACATAGATTAGATACCAATTACATTTACTTTCATCAAAGGCCAACCATTTTATATACTAGATACGGGCCTCGCGCTCCGCGCGAGAAAATTACGGATTTTCGTATGTGATTTAATATAGTTATACATTATTTGTTAATATGTTGTTGTTGTTATCAAATTTATTAATATTTGTAAATATAAGTATTTTTTATTTCCTTATATTTATGTTTGAAGTAGTTTTAAAACATAATATTAGAATAAGTTTGCATTGTCATAAGAGAAGCTCACACATTAATTTAATTTGTGACTTAATCAAGTAGACTATAAATAAATATAACATAGGGATATAAGAAAGATATTTAAATACATGCCCAAAAGTCCAATAGAAGGTGGTTAAAAAATGAGTAATGCATTAAATTGGTACTAATTTCATTCAATTTTGGCAATGGACAACCAACTTTTATATAGATAAGATATATATAGAGAGAGAGTCAGGTTCTAGTGAGGAGTATCATTACACTAAATAGTAAGGAGATATTTAGAGCGTTAGATTAGTGAGATCTTACGGTAGAAAAAACACTTTAAAATTTAATGAGCTGAGTTGTGCAATGAACAATTTCTTAAAAGGAAAAAAAATAAAAATAGATATTATTTTTCTAAAATCGCTCCCATGTTAACCCATTTAATATAGGGAAAGTGTCCGGTGAGAATAACTTTTAAAATACGAACGTGAGAATGATGCACATTAGTTGTAAATTGGTGCACATTTAGTACTAATTTGGTGCACATTCGCTGACAAACTTAAAAACATCCAAAATTTGAAAAACAGAACATTTAAAAAATTAAAGAACATGTAGACAAAAATTGTATATGTGCATCAAAAATTTTGATGCACATTTAAGTATATTTTTGATGCACATTTAAGTATATTTTGGTTCACATTAGTAGTCATTCTCACGTTCTCATTTTAAAAATTATTCTCACCGGAATCGCACCCTTTAATATATTCAAAGATTCTTTTACATGATCTGTTCAGTCAAAATATTCCTCTTCATCGTTCTCAAAACAGATGCACCATTTAACTTTTGTTCACTAAAGAATCTTTTTGTTAAAAGGAACGATCAGTTTTGTTCATTTGAAGAGTCTGTGTTGTTCATTCATACAGTACATGTTGTTCACCCGAACAATACGTGTTGTTCAATAGAACAATTTGTGTTGTTTAATATTAAAGTTTGTATGGTTCAAGTGAAACAATTTGTGTTGTTAAAAGGAACAATCAATTTATTTTATTCAAGCTTCAAAACCCCTAAAATATTGTACAATATCTTTGAACAAATTCTATAAATAAATTTAAAAAGGTATAAATAAAGGAAAGTAATATATGATTTCCTAAAATCCCTCCTTGGAAATCTAGCTTCATATGATTACTAAAGAAAGCGTTAATTAAGGGATATGGGTAGAGGATGTGATAAAATTAATTAAATTTGTTAATTCCTAACCGTTAAATCACTTTAATTTTCAGGCCTACAAGGCTACAACACTCCTCACTGTTTACCATAACTCTACTATGTACTTCGTACTTGATTTCAACTATATATATACACTAATCCCTAAATTACGGGTTTTTGTTTGCAGTTAATATCATTAAATAAGCTATTAATGTTCAATTTGATTTAGTGATTCAACATGAAAGTAGGTGTATTAATGAAAGAGTAAATGAACCGGGTCCGTTACCGATTTCATTTACTTTCGGCCGAGACCGTCAAGTTTTTTTATATATATATATATATACTAGACCCGGAATCCCGCACTTCGCGCGGGGAAATTACGATTTTTTCGTTTGCGGTTAGTCATTAAATAAGCCGTAAATTCAAAATGAGTAAAAGATGATATAATAAAACTCAACAAACTCGTAAGATGCAATACAACTATTGCAACGGTGGTTACAACCGAAATCAAGGATGAAAAATTCGAGAATGCGTTTGGATACTGTAATAGGCAAAACATATTTATACCGAAAAAACCCTAAGTAAAATCATCCTTCAGTTCAGCAATCAAGTGAGAAGATGAAAGGCTAAAGAGAAGAAGAAGGGTTGAATATCAACAGAAGAAATAAAGTCTAATCGATAAATCAAATATAACCCAATAAACCAATTAGGCCTGATGGATTAATTACGGTGGCCCGATACAGATTGACATTACTTTGTCAAATTCATCAATTTCTAATATAGATATAGATATATAATATATAGATAGATTAAAATATCTAATTAACTCATATTCATTTTTAACCGGAGAAGGAGGGGGCGTCACGATAAAACGAATGGATTGACGAACGGGATTAGCATTTAAGAGAATAGATAATTAGGATAAAGATTTAACATATTAGCATTTATGAGGTACAAATTGTCATTACTTCATCAAACCCAATAATTTATATATATAGATAGATAGATAGATTAGATTAGATAAATTAAGTTAAATATCATAAGACTTAATCTATTATGGATGTTTAAATCTTGCTCGTGTATATACACCATGCTATCTATCTATTTTCCAATGATGTTATAATTTCAACTTAAATAAACGAGTCCATGAACAAATTGACCCTTAGAGCTTATAAGATACATGCTTAACCAACTCGGATCCTTAAACTAGGATAAGCTTATCAACCTTATATTTAAAAAATCTCCACCTTCTTGAAGAAGGCTCGTTTGGTACGAGGAATCGATTGGTTGATTCCCAACCATAGTTATTTGGTAATAAAATGGAATGAGAATGAAAATCAGCGTTTTCAATTTGCTGAAACCACCAACCCCTCCTTGGTCTATTGAGACGGGGCTTGTCCTTACTCTAAGGTTCGAATTTTGGTATCCTCCTCTTGTGGGTGTTGAGACTGACCTGTATTAAGGGGTCTCTTTGTTTGGTTGTTAAAAAAAAAAAAAAAAAATTTGCTCAAACCACCTCAATGAATTGCCATTTTATGTACTTCTAATGTAATGGTTAAATTTACCCTACAAGCATACTTTCAATTCGTTTGGTTTAACTCCCAACCCTAAAATTGAGTACAAATTTGTAGAAAGAAGGACTAGTAAGATAGTAGAATCCATAATAAAAGGAGAATGATAAAGGAGAAGGAGAGTGAAGAGGGAGCAAGAGGAAGAAGATGAACATTGAAATTGAACACATGGAATCACTCAAACATAACGTTTGAGTAGGGTATGAGCTTAGGTATAATTTTCATGAACGAGTTAAACACTTATATGGGTTTGGATGATTTCTAACCCGATTCCTGATACTTGGGGTATAGAACGGGTCGAACTTTGGTTTTGCGAACATAGCCTAATATTTTGCAACTTTGTAGAATTTAATTCTTTTCATGCAGTGTTGACTATAAAGGGTCAAAATTCTTACTTACGATCCATTGTTCCGGTGATATACTGCAACCTCACTAGACCACTAATGGATAAACATTTAAAGACTTCTATCACTATTTATCAACTCATCTTGACTGGAAGTTGCCAGACAAAGAATCACTATTAAGGTACCATAAAATCAAATGCCAAAAAATTCAAGCACTATTAGATTGACAAAGTTCACATCATCTAATATTGTCATATACCCTCCTTGAATTTCCACTTCCCCATATCACTAGTAAGTTTTCATTTTTGTATCAAACTTGAACACAAAGCAACAAGCAATCAAGAACACTGAAATCACAAAGGGCATGAAGTTTACCCACAAATCGGTATTTCTGCCTCTACCTCTTTGTTTTTCCATAGTTCTCATCATCCTAAAGATCTTGTTATTACCATCCTATGATCTTTCAGAGCTTTTATGTTGCCCTCTTCTTGCATACGCTATGTTCAACGCGTTAATCTTTGCTATACTACTAGATAATGGCCATAGACAGCCGGAAAATGAATTTGGAGAAAATCTTCCTATAGTTCTCTTTGCTTATGAGACATATAAAGAGAGTAGATGTGCAGAAGTGATGAGTGGGAAAGTTTCTAATGGATATGAAACTGAAAAGGATAAGAATGTCAAGAACAAAGATGAGTATCATGGTTTTGATGGTTATGATGTAGATGCTGGTGAAAATGGAAGTGAGTGTGAGTTCGGTTGGCAAGACGAGGAAGAAGATGACCTTGTATTTGAGGAAAAAATAGAGGCTTTTATTGCAAAGGTTGTTCAAGGATGGAGAGAAGAGCAGATCCAAATGCAATTGCTTCAAAAAGTCTAAAACTGTGTTTATAGTTTACAGTTTTATGTTCTATAAGAAATGTCTATTTCGATACTACTGGAATAATGCAAGTGAATTGCTAATCTCTAACTTTAGATGACCATCCAAAGTGTCTTAGATTGAAACCAGACTAGACATGACTCGGATGGCGCTTGTTTTGCTTTAACGGCAACGGTAACAAACAGGAAACAAATCTAGAACACTTTTAATGTCACTATATTTTGATCAAAAATATTATTTTGACATAAACATGTCATGGAATAAAAGGGGAGAAGGGTCCCAAAGGAGCAGCTGTAAGGTATTTAAAAACCCAATCCCAGATTAGTAAAAACAAAATACCTCATAAGAAGCCTCCTAAGACCATTTTTTGTATTAAAAAAAGGAGTCTCCTGAGAGGAAGGGATTGACTTAACATCTTGATCAATGAATAATGACATCAAGAATGGTCTAGATCTGTTTCCTCTCCGTTAGGGTATTCACAAGTACAAAACAAACGTCACCTTAAGCACGATCATCCTGGGTTTGCAAGTAATCGTAAATAATGTAAATTTTAAAGTAGGATTTGCAGAACCAAGTTTTCCTTCTATGTTTGTATGGCTCAACGAGTACTATTAAAAGACAAACATAAACCAAATGATGAGATTAGTGGATAAGAACCCCTTCTTCCTTAATCAACTACTCATTCAGATAGACAGAAAAAATAACACATGGCGCAATATTCTATTATAAGCAGACAGAAAAACATTCAAGGTTTGATCTAGTCTAAGCCACAAGGAGAATAGTCAGTGTAAAGAACATGTAGTTAGAAAAATGAAGCATTCAAGCAAAACATGAGTATATAGGGAATATTCATCATATGATTGTATCACAAACTAACCAAGACAAGTATTTTTACAGAAGCAACATTTGATGCATCCAACTTATACACCAGTCATTATACAAAAGCAGATTAGATCATAGTTTACTCACTATATCATCTCTGAAGCCACACGTTATGATATGAAGAAGAATTTGGTACTTACATTATGGTGGCTTTTCGTAGGTGTTCTGCTCTCTGAATGCAGCAATGGCACTTTTTATCATCTCAGCAGCATGAGGTTGTACAAAGAGATGAGTTCCATCCAAGACTCGAATTACAAACTTTTGAGATGGGGACAGTGAAGCGTTGTAGTTGATTATGAATTGCGACATGGGTATATCACTGCACGGGAGATGAATGCAATATTACCAATTTAGGAAAATGCAAGAAAAAATGTTTTTAAGCAAGATGGAGTCGGTTCAACATGGTACCAAGAAATGAAGAGTCCTTTAGTGGCATTCACCATGCTTTTCTTGCAACTATACAAACTTCACCTGCAACAAACAGCGTCGTAGTTGACTACAAATTTTGCATGTTTTACAGCAGCAGCAGCATCATATGATTTCTCATACGCCGAACAACTAAGCTCACTAATGAAGTTGAAATCTCCGCTAACTTTATCAAAACCACGCAGCCTTATAATTCTTTCTACAACTACTTTTATTTCACTCAATCAAACCTAGGTTTCTAGATTTCCAAAAGTCTCTAACTTAAACTTGAAAGCAGTCTGTCTATGTTCAATCATGTCTCTAACCCAGCAACTAATCAGCTCAATGTTGTATTACATCTGAGCATCAATTTAGACTTAGCTACCCAATTTCTCCTCAAGTTTGGCAATGTGTAACTGAAGAACATACCAATTAACAGAAATTAGAGACAAATTAATCACTCAAAGCATCAGGCATAACAATTATATACGTCATTGTCAGAAATCAGAGACAGCGCATCATCTAATTGCGAAGAAAAAATCACAATCTGAGTGCTGAAAGTAAAATCCAACTAAATTGCAAAGGAAAGTGTTTTTGCAGTGAGGGGCATTCGATACAAAGGGGAATCTCGAACATGAAAAGTCGGAAAGACGAAATAGAACAGAATCATACCCGATAAGAAGATGACCTTCAGAACATCCGATGATCAACGGTGGCTGGGGCGGCGGTGCCTGCTTGTAAAGAACCCTTTGTTCTTGGTCAGGCTTTCAAAAAACGAAAAAAAGAAGAAAGAAAGAAAGGAAGAAAGAAAGAAAGAAAGAAAGAAAGAATAGGAATAAATTAGCTATTTTTAATATTACTTGTGTTATGAGATTTAAACAAACTAGAAAAAATTTGTTCTTGATTCTTGGATGATTTTGTACAAAGATTCTTGGATGATTTTGTACAAAGTGAAACATGCAATTTATAGCAAGATTGTAGACTTATAAGACCAAAATTTGTCAACCATCTGCATCTGTTCTTTGAAGGCCGTAAGGGTCGTAATGGATGGGTATATGCTGCCTCATTAAAAACCTGGCTCGGAAAACCCGATGGGACAAAACCGCAGCCTAGGGAAAAAGAGTACAGCTTGTATTATACGCTTCATAATTCTGCCTCATTAAAAACCTTGCCAGAAAAAAAACCCAGTGAGATAAAAACCTGGTCGAAGGGAAAAAGAGTACAAAGCGTATAATCCTCCCCCTGAGTTTAATGTATTTCCTTGAATCTTCGCATTCCAATCTTGTACACAAGTTCTTCAAACTTCTTGGGTTGCAATGACTTGGTGAATAAGTCTGCAAGGTTGTCACATGATCGGATTTGTTGGATATCAATCTTGCCTTCTTTCTCTAGATCATGGGTTGAGAACAATTTTGGCGAAATGTGCTTTGTTCGATCGCCTTTGATGTACCCTTCTTTCACTTGTGTGATGCATGCAAAATTGTCTTCATATACCTTAGTTGGATAGTCAGTGATTGTCTTCATTTTGCATTCCTTTTGTATATATCCAACCATCGACCGTAACCAAACACATTCCCTTCCTGCTTCATAGAGTGCAATCAATTCTGCATGATTTGACGATGTGGCCGTAAGCGTTTTCTTTGTTGATTTCCAAGATATCGCAGTGTCTCCATATGTGAATACATATCCATTTTGAGACTTTGCTTTGTGGGGTTCTGACAGATATCCTGCATCTGCATAGCCGACAAGAGTAGCATTTGCATTTATATGATAATATAATCCAAGGTCAACGGTACCTCGTAAGTAACGGAACACATGTTTTATTCCGTTCCAATGTCGTCTTGTTGGTTGTGAGCTGTATCTTGACAACAAGCTTACAGCAAAGGCAATATCTGGTCTCGTATTGTTTGCAAGATACATCAATGCACCAATCGCGCTTAAATGCGGGACTTCAGGACCAAGTACTTCTTCATCTTCTTCACGAGGTCGGAATTGGTCATCCTGCACGCTAAGAGAACGAACTATCATAGGTGAGCTTAATGGGTGTGCTTTGTCCATGTAAAACCTTTTCAAAACTTTCTCGGTGTAACTGGTTTGATGGATGAAAATCCCATCATTTAAATGCTCAATTTGTAGTCCGAGACAAAATTTGGTTCTCCCTAAATCTTTCATTTCAAATTCTTTCATTAAGTATTTTGCAGTATTCTCAAGCTCATCGGCTGTACCGATAATGTTCAAATCATCAACATATACTGCAATGATGGCAAATCCAGATTTGGATTGCTTGATAAAAACACATGGACAAATTGTGTCATTTTTTTATCCCTCTCTAATGAGGTACTCACTTAAGCGATTGTACCACATTCTCCCAGACTGCTTTAGACCATATAATGATCTTTGTAACTTTATAGAAAGCATTTCCCGAGCTTTTGCTTTATATCTTTCTGGAAGTTTTAGTCCTTCAGGAACTTTCATATAGATATCACTATCAAGTGATCCATACAAATATGCGGTTACAACATCCATAAGTAGCATTTGTAGTTCCTCTGAAACAGCTAGGCTAATTAAAAATCTTAATGTAGTTGCATCAACTACCGGAGAATATGTTTGTTCATAGTCTCTTCCGGGTATTTGAGAAAATCCTTGGGCTACAAGTCTTGTCTTGTACCTTAAAATTTCGTTTTTCTCATTTCTTTTTCGTACAAACACCCATTTATAGCCTACTGGTTTTGTACCCATTGGGATGAGAATTATAGGACCAAACACTTCGCGCTTTTCAAGCGATTTCAATTCAGTCTGGATTGCCTCTTTCCATTTTGGCCAATCGTGTCTTTGACGACACTCATCAATAGTTTGTGGCTCTATATCATCATCGTCTGCTACTATTTTAGTAGCGACGAAGTATGCAAATATCTCGTCAAGGATAATCTCTTTTCTATTCCACTGTTTTCCAGTGAAAGCATAATTCATAGAAATTTCATAATTAGCAATATTTCTATCCTCATCTGGAATGGTTTCTTTTTCAGATATATCTTCCAGATTCTCATTATCTATGCCATGTTCATTTTTGTCCTGATCTCCCCCTAAATCGGAAATTGGTGTAATATTTATTATGTTATCGTGTCGCCTACTCTTTCTTGGCTTTATGTCTTTGGAGCCAAGTGGTCTGCCACGTTTTCGGCGTACTGTAGGCTCATTTGCAGGAATCTTGCTTAATTGCCCTGTGGGGATTTCTATTCTTTCAGGGACATTTACAGCAGGCACGTGTGATTTTGTCACTTTCTTCGTGTCTGTAAATGAATCAAGTAATTGATTTGCTATACACTGCAAGTGTATTAGTTTCTGCACTTCTTGTTCACACGTTTTTGTTCGTGGATCTAGATGAGATAATAATGGAGCATTCCACGTAATTTCTTTATTCCTTTCTCCACCAAGGTTTGGAAATTCATTCTCATTAAAATGACAATCATCAAACCTTGCAGTGAATAGATCACCTGTTGTTGGTTCAAGATACTTAATAATCGATCGGGATTCAAAACCAACGTAAATCCCCAATCTTCTTTGTGGACCCATTTTTGTCCGTTGTGGTGGAGCAATAGGAACATAAACTGCGCATCCAAATATTCTTAGATGTGATATGTCTGGTTCTTTACCAGTCACTAATTGTAATGGGGAATATTTGTGATATGCAGTTTGCCTTAATCGAACCAAAGTTGCTGCATGTAATATTGCATGTCCCCAGACAGATGATGGCAATTTAGACTTCATTAACAATGGCCTGGCTATTAACTGTAATCGTTTAATGAGGGATTCTGCAAGACCATTTTGTGTGTGAACATGGGCCACTGGATGTTCAACTATAATCCCAATTGACATACAATAATCATTAAATGCTTGGGATGTAAATTCTCCTGCATTATCAAGTCGGATTCTTTTGATTGTATAATCCGGAAATTGGGATCTTAACTTGATAATCTGGGTCAGGAGTTTAGCGAAGGCCGCATTTCTTGTTGATAAGGGGCACACATGTGACCATCGTGTCGATGCATCGATCAACACCATGAAATATCGAAATGGCCCACATGGTGGAACTATTGGTCCACATATATCTCCTTGTATTCGTTCTAAGAACGTTGGGTTCTCACTTTTAACCTTACTCTTGGAAGGTCTGATGATTAACTTACCAAGTGAGCAACCTCTACAATTAAAATCACTTGTTTTGAGGACTTTCACACTCTTCAGTGGATGTCCAGTTGAGCTCTCACTTATTTTATGCATCATCCCATGACCTGGATGACCCAAACGGTCATGCCACAGTGCAAACATCTTTCTATCATTTGATTTCTTATCAGATGTTGCATTGACTTCTATTGGACTTATATGTGTATGATAAAGTCCAGTGAAATGGGCTGGCAATTTCTCTAGGACATGTTTATTTCCATATATTTGTTTTGTGATGTACAAATATTCTTTGTCATTCTCATTCACAGTCTCTATGTGAAACCCATTCTGACGCAGATCTTTGAAACTCAATAAGTTTCTTCGAGATTTACTCGAATATAATGCGTCATTTATAACTAATTTTGTTCCTTTAGGAAGTAAAATACAAGCTCTTCCAGAACCTTCAATAAGTTTCGTCACACCCGAGATTGTGTTGACATTCGCTTCAAGTAATGTCAACTGTGTAAAGTATTCTTTACTTCTCAAGATGGTGTGCGTAGTGGAACTGTCCACTAGGCATTGATCCTTGCCACTTGATAGATCTTGAGTTCCATCCATATCTTCAAATATGAAACAAATATTATTACAAACTTAGCAACAAGTTTATTTATGATACATCATGTTATAGTACATCAGAGTATCTATATGATACATGCATGTTGATAAGGAAAAACAGCACACCACACTATCTTACATGATATATATTACATTAAAGGATCATCATTTCTGTTTAGTTGATATTCTCATTTATCCCAAACTCATCATCGATGATGAAGTCAGAGACATCTAGGTTGGGTATGGGGGAAGCGTCGTCAACAAGATGAGTTTCCACGTTCTTCCCTTTATTCTTTTGGGAAGCCTGGTATAACTCAACCAAGTGTTTGGCTGTACGACACACCTTTGCCCAATGACCCGTCATTCCACATCTGTAGCATACAGATTTGGATTTTTGGTGAGGTCTTGTAGGACCATTCTGGACCGCTTGCTTATCATTCCCCCTAGAAGAGGATGCTTCAGGAGCATGTCGCCTTGGGTAATTTCCAGGACCCTTTCTACGCCCATGTCCTTGACCACGACCTCTGCCATGGCCACGGCCTCGACCACGACCACGACCACCATCGTGTCCGCGGTCCACTTGATGCCTACTACCATTACTTTGTGAGGCATAAGGACCTGAAAATACTCCATGTGTGACGTTTGTCTCATGGTACGACATAGTACCTGTTGGCCTCATATTGTGATTCTTCATGAGGAGCTCATTGTTCTGCTTAGCCACAAGTAATACTAATATCAAATCAGAATACTTTTTGAACTCTCTTTCTCTGTACTGCTGTTGCAACAACAAATTAGAGGCATGCATAGTTGAAAATGTTTTATTAAGCATGTCCTGCTCAGTGACTATCTGCCCGCACAGACGCAGTTGAGATGTTATGCGGAATAAGGCAGAATTATAATCACTGACTGACTTAAAGTCTTGGAACCTTAAGTTCACCCAGTCATATGTGGCTTTCGGGAGCAAGACCTCCTGTTGATGGCCATATCTTTGTCTAAGACTCTCCCACAATTCTTTAGGATCTTCCACCAGCAGATATTCAGACTTAAGGCTTTCATGAATATGATGGCGAAGAAATATAATTGCCCTAGCCTTATCCTGCGGGGAAGTATTTTCAGCATCTCTTATCGTCTCTTGCAGGCCATTTGCTTGGAGGTGCGACAGTGCGTCAACTCTCCATTCCAGATATCTTTGGCCCGACAAGTCGAGAATATCAAACTCTCGTTTTGTAATATTTGCCATTTGATAACTACAAAAATTAACACATATATTAATTATGTTAATTTATTAATATGTCATTATATTAATCTAGCTAAGCACTTGTCTAATTATCTAAGTATGTATATATATATGCATGCATAGCCAAGTACTTATCTATAATTATATGCATGCTAGATGTATGAAACTATTCTAAACTCATATATGGGTATAAAGATAGATGTTATGCTATAACATGTACGTTATTATGTTACAATTTGAATGAAAACAAGTTGATAAACAATGATGATTTATGTCTAATCATTCTATGAATAGTGTAATGAATAGTGAGAATTCACATGATGGTAAAAAAATCATAATTTTTGCTTGTAGTAGTAGATTTGTAAGAGATGTCTTGCATTTGAAATCAAAAGCCACGTAAATATGAGGTTGCATGCAAGACTAATCTTAAAACATGAAAAACCTTTCATTGTTAAAATTTAAAGCTCCAAATTCATCTTTTTTTAGAGAAAATGGCTTGTCATTTTAAGCCTTTCAAGAGAGAAAAATCAAGTCTCTAGCAAAAAGATGTTCATGGAATATGATACAAATTCCTATGGGTAATCTAACACATCTCCTATTTCTTCCCTCCATTTAATCCTATCTTTTTAATCCTTTACTATTACCACTTTATCTCTTTAAATATTCACCTCTAAAATTTCATCCTTATCCCTTTTTACCCCATCTTCTTCCTCTCTAATTCCGACCACCATGGCTAAACTCACTACCTCCGATTGGGTTATCATCCGGATGTTTGTTTGCGGCATATTAATCCAGTTGATCGTTGTTCTAATCCTTTGGAATACTCTACGAAGTTTACGCTAAGTTTGAAGAACACCGCAAGAAGAAGCCTCAGATTTAGGTGTTTTAGAGAAAGATCCGGCAAGAAGGTATGTAAAATCGGTTTTATTCTAGATCTCATGTAAACTAGGAGTTTATATTTTGATTTTGGATGTAAAACCCGATTTTGTTGTAATAGCCGTTCGGATCTAATAAAAACCGAGGAGTTTCTTTGAAAAATTTCTTTTGCAAAAACGCTTTTGATTCTTGCTCTCGTATCATTGAGCAACAAAAATGGTAGAAGAAATCTAAGCGATTTTTATGAGTTTCTGATGTAGAAGATCCCGATTTGGGCAACTACAGAGCATACTTTTCATACAACATGATTTCTCAAACCATTTGATTATGGAGGATGAAAACGAGTATGATTTCTACCGTGAGATTTTGCCCAACTCAGATGGTTTTTGAAGCTCTCGTGCTGATAACGTGTTATGAGATTTAAACAAACTAGAAAAAACTTGTTCTTGATTCTTGGATGATTTTGTACAAAGTGAAGCATGCAATTTATAACAAGATTTTAGCCTTATAAGACCAAAATTTACCAACCATCTGCATCTGTTCTTTGAAGGCCGTAAGAGCCGTAATGGAAAAGGGCCGTATAGGCCAATGTACACTAAAAGGGTGAACTATTCACCTTCATGTTTATCCACAACAGTACGTATATAATTTATATATAAATACATAAAAAATAACATTACTATAAATAATAATTATATTAGTTATGTAAAGATAAAATCTCATATCTATTGTCGATTAGGTTTATTTAGATGATTTTAATTGATTTCTATGCTTACTTTACTATATTGAAGATGTGGAGTTATTAGTCGATTAGATTGATTAGGTTGAATTAGATGATTTTAATTGATTTCCATGCTTACTTTTAACTTATTAAAGATGTAGTGTTGATTAGTAAGAAAATTTTGAATTGTTATTGTTCGAGATTTTAGAGTTTATGATAGTGTTACATTTTATTTTCAAGGGATTTGATTCTTGATTTTAGTGATGATTTAAAGTTCTCACTTCGTAATTTTTAGTCTTTTGGTCAATTTAATTGTTGTTTTTCTATTCATTTTGTTAGTTTTAGCATTTTAAATTGAAGTTGATACTTAATGTTTATGATTTGAGAAACAATGAAGCGATCAGATCTAAAATTGAGGTGAATAATAGATTTGGGGGAGAAAGAGCACCTGAAAGTCGTTTTTCCTCTTAATAAAATATAATCGTTTAACACGCCGTTTGAATGTGGACGTTGATTTGATCAATTCGACGGTGTGAAATATTACACATCCCTATAGTATATAAGAAGAGTTAGTGCACGATCCCAATCCGTAGAACATGCCACAAACTAGTTAAAGACTCTTGCTAAACACCGATCCAAATTGCTAAATATCGCTCACACATTGAGGGGCTCGGTGTGTGATGCACCAAGCCATTATTTGAAAATGACTCTATGCGTCACGCGAGTTTCTCTCCACAATCTTGTAAACAATTTCAATATCAGAGTGTGAATATAAAATTCGTCAAAAAAAGACATCATTTGCTCCTTTAAAAGGCAAAAAAACAAAACAAATTTAAGGAATAAAAATCTACCCGTCACGCAGAGAGGTCAACGGTATTTAAGGAATAAAAATCTGGTTTTATTAAAAAAACAAACGGTTAACCGGCGGTTTTGTTTTTAAAAAATAAATTTATAAATTTATAAAACTTAAAAAAAAACTTAAAAAAATGACAAAACATTCTTTTTAATAGCGTTTTTTTATAATCATTTTTTTTAAGTTTAAAAATTATGTTTTTAAGTTTAAAAATTATGTTTAAAAAACATAACAAAAAACTTTAAAAAAAATGATTAAATATGAAGGAACAAAAAAATTAAAAAAATTGGGCTTGCACTTAACAGTGACTTACTTGTTAAGTTGCCTACGTATCCTCTCGGGTTAGAGGAATCAAAGCCCACGTAGTTCTTTACCTTTTTTCAAAACCCGTTACCTAAGTCGAATCTTCGGCGGATGAATCGGTGCGTATCGTAGTAGAATCTCCAATCCACTCGTCTTCCGATGACTCGATAATGTTACGTTGTTGCCTAATTGCGGCTCTCTTCCAATCGCAAACACAACATTGCGCCTCCAATGACTCCGGTGCCAAATTTGATCTCTTCCTCGTTAAAGTGTTGCCTCCTGCACTAAAAGTTTGTTCCACCGCCACGGTTGAAGCGGGGACGGCAAGAACTTGAGCCGCAATCTTCGCAAGCGTTGGAAACATGCTCCTATGATCCTCTCACCACTTCAAAACATCTAAAGTTTCACAACTAACAAACTCAAAGTTGGTGTTAAGATAGTTATCAATTTCCGCATTCGTGTTTGTAACTCTTGGTCTTTTACTAAAATACTTAGCTCCAAAGGCCCCCAAGCTAGTAGAGCTCGAAGAAGTCGGAGGTAATTGTGAAGTAGTCGGAGAATCACAAAAATGAGTAAATAAACTTTCAATGTTTGTTCTAGTTCTAGAAACCATACCTAAAATATCCTCTAGTTCACCTTCGGCTAAAATATATGCATAATAGTCATTTAAAAGAGCGTGTAAACCGGATAATTTAAGTCTAGGATCTAAAACACAAGCAACAAGAAAACAATCGGGAATATATCTATAGTAGAGCAACCACTTACTCCTCATGCTTGCAACGGATTCCTCAATGCCGGGAATTTTAGCTCCCTCACTTAAACCAAACATAACATTACAAGCTTCCAAGACAAAAACATTACTACTTGGTGTATAAACATGACTAAATCTTTTTGTTGCATCATTAAAACACTTTAAAAACGTTGCAATACTTTGACATATATCCCAACCCGATTCGCTAAAATAGAAAGGAGAGCCAGAAAGGTTTTGAGAAACAAAAGACGTTAAAACTTGTTTATATTGTATTCATTCACATAGTAATATGTAAGTAGAGTTCCATCGGGTACCCACATCTTTTGAAAAACGTTTTGGGTGCACCCCGTTAGTTTTACAAAAGGTCATCCAATCTCTTGTAACTTTAGGATGCCCCCAAATATACTTAATAACGTTCTTAATTGGCTCAAAATGAAAACTCATAGCACGTAAACCATCTTGAACACATAAGTTTAAAATATGTCAAGCACATCGAATATGAAAAAATTTCCCACCAAATATAGGTTGACACATTTCTTGTAAATCTCTAATAGATGCGGTGTTAGCAGATGCATTGTCGAATCCAATTGAAAAAACTCTATTAAGTAGTCTATATTCTTCTAAAATTGCACGAATCATCATAGCAATATTTTGTGCGGTATGTGAATCATCAAAGACTCTAAATGCCAATAAACGTTTTTGCATTGTAAAATGATGATCTACAAAATGACATGTAACACCCATCTAAGAATGGGTTTGAGTATTATCACTCCATATATCACTACAAATAGAAACATGCATATCATTTTGCGAAAAATAAGAAACTAATTCGGCCTTGCATCTTTTATAAGCCTTAATTACGTTTTTCTTAATCACTTTCCTAGATACGGATTTAAAAGCGGGTTGTGTATGATCTTTAATGTACTCATTAAATCCTACATTTTCACTAAATCGAAATGCTAAATGATCAACACAAATAGCTTCGGCTAATGCTACACTATTAGCTTCATGATCAAAACGAAATAAAGGGTTACCGCTAGTAGAAGATGCAAATCCGCCGGAAATTTGTGTTTGTCCCCCTAGCATTCCCATCTCGGCGACGTGTTTGTGCTCCATGTGTCGTTGAAGGGTTCCATATCCTCCACTTTTCTTCCATTGGAATGTCGCCTTGCAAAAGTTACAAGAAACAATAATTAGATCGGGATCATAATCCTCGGCCTCGAGTTCCTCGAGACCGGGTTCTAATTTAGTAAATCACTTTACAAAAATAGGAGATGTTAGTTTCCGGGATTGGTTCCCGGAGGACCCGGACCTCCCCCCCCGGCCCCCCTACCCCTAGCCGACCTCGAACCGCTAGCTTGCCCTTGAGGCCTAGCGGTCCTACCCCGACTGGACCTAACTTGGGAGGTGGGAGTGGGAACCGAGGGATAAGAAGTGACATTATCACTCTCTTCTTGGGTGTCAAAATGTTCCGCCATAATATGATTAAGAACAATTAAATAATATGATTAAAAGCAATTAAAACAATTAAAACAATAAAACAATAAAAACAATAAAACAATAAAACTTAGAACAATATAATAATGTGATTAAAAATGTAAAAGCAATAAAATATTGAAAGACAAAAGCTAATTAAAAGGAAGAGATTAAGAGAGATTGTTGATGGAATTTGAGAGATTATAAGATTGAGATTTGAGAAAGAGAAGAGAGATTGTTGTTGTTGGATGTGTGATTTGAAGATTGTATGGTATGGTATTTATAGGGGTTTGATATGGGTTATTTTAAAAAAATAAAAAACCGGCGGTTAAAAAAAAAATTTAAAAAAAATAAAAAACCGCCGGTTTTTTATTTTAAATTTCGTGAACCGGACCGTGACCCAACCGGTTCCGGTCCGGTCCCGGTTTTGACCCGGTCCGGTCGGGCCATCCCTACCTATATAAGAGCATACCACATGGTTCACCACTTTGGGTGAGCATTGAGAGAGAGAAACTAAAAATACTACTCCCTCTGTCCCACTATGTTAGTCTCATTGTTAAAAAATATCTTGGATTAAGGCAAGAGGTGAGCATTGGAAATGATGAAAATGAAATAATAAATTAATCCATTAGCCAATAAGAGAAGGATTTACAATTTACATCAGCCAATCAAAATGCAGTATTAAGAGCACACAGATCACCATCTTTTTACCCCAATAATTTCCTAAACTACCCCTGAACTCTAAACCAATAAGAATGCTGTAATTTACAAAGAAAGCACTTGTTCACTGCCACTTAAAACCACCATTACAGCTCAAAACAGAGCATTACAAAGAGAGAGAGAAAAGAGAGAAATACAGAGAGAATAACAGAGCATCACTGCTCAGTGGACATGCCTTCAGCTTTCGACTTAAATGAGGTGTCATTCCTGGATGATGAGGGCTTCAGTGATGCAGAAATGGGAGAAAACGACACCCAGTCAGAGGAGCCATTTGGGGACATAGAAGGTAACATACCTTTTGATCTGAACTTCGAGCCAAGCCATCATCATCAGCCAAAAAATGAGCCTCCAACAGAGAACAATTTGCATCCCCAAGCATTGCCCACCAAGCTCAGCACAGAGAGAAAAATGGAGATCTTGAATGCTATGCTTCAGAAATCAGCAGCGGGAAAGCTTCCATATGGCACCATCAATGAAAATGCACAACAATTTAATCTGTCAAGGAGAACAATTGGAAGGATATGGAAAGAAGCACGAAGGGAACTACTCAACCATGGCAAATACAATGTGAGTACAAAATACCATAACTGTGGTAGGAAAAGAATTCAAGTAGAGCAAGAAGATATTGAAGCACTGAATATGGGTGACAGAACATGCATTAGAGATTTGGCAAGCAAGCTTGAAATTTCTAAGTCCACATGTCACAGATTGGTTAAGAAGGGGATCATGAGGCCACATTCAAATGCACTAAAGCCAGGTCTAAGTGAATACCATAAGGTGACCAGAATGCAGTGGGTATTAAAGCTCCTAATAGGGGACACAACACATCAAAAGACAACATACTATCCTATGTTTGACTTTGTTCACATAGATGAGAAGTGGTTTTATCAGTCAAGGAAGGCACAAAGGTATTACTTGGGCAAGAATGAAAAAGGAAAATACAGAAGTGCAAGCTCAAGCAAATTCATCCCTAAGGTTATGTTCACAGCAGCAGTAGCAAGACCAAGATTCAATGATCAAGGGGAATGCACATTTGATGAAAAGATTGGCATCTTTCCATTTACTTACAAGGAGCCAGCAAAGAGGCATTCAAAAAACAGAGGCAAGGGGACACTTATCACAAAGCTCATACAGTCAGTCAACAAGACAGTGACAAGAAACATGTTGATTAATGACATTGTTCCAGCAATAATGTCAAAATGGCCAGATGATGAAGGTCACAAAACCATATTCATACAACAGGATAATGCCAGACCTCACATCACTCAACAAGACACAGAATGGCAGCAGGTATACCAGCAAGAAGGGTTCACATTTATTTTAATACAACAACCAGCCAACAGTCCAGACCTTAACATTTTGGACCTAGGCTTCTTTAGGAGCATTCAGTCACTTATGCACAAGAAGATGCCCAAAAATACAGATGAAATGTTGAATGCAGTCAATGAAGCATTTTATGAGTTGGATCCACACACTCTAGGTAGTGTGTGGATGACTTTACAGTATGTGATGAATGAGATTTTACAGTGTAAGGGAGGTAATGATTATTACATTCCACATGTCAACAAAAAGAAGTTATCTCAGGCAGGAGTTCTACCAAGAGAAATTAGAGCACCAAGGCATGCAGTTTTACAAGCTTGGACATTAACTCATGCAACTCCAACAAATGAAGGGACAACAACTCAAGGAAATGCAACTCAAGGGACAGAAGATCAGGAAAATGCAACTCAAGAGACAGCAACACAGGAGACAACTAATTAGGACACACTTGTTTAAGTTACAATCTTAAGTAATGATATAAGATTGTAAACTAAACATATTTTGTAAGCCTATTAAGAGCACACTGAATATTTTGTGTTTTGGTTATCATATTTTGTCTACAAATTGTCTCAGGTGTCCCCATCCCATCACTGATAGACATGCAAGTTCATAACTTAAACATTCCAGATAGGATCAAACAACATATATTAAAATCTGTGTTCCTATGGCAATCTTAAGTCAGTGATAAATAAGGGCTTGCATCTCAGCTTGTGCCTTAAAATAATCATCATAGATATCACAGATGTCCCCATTCCCTCATTGACACAAGCCCCTAAACACTAACCTAAACGTTCCAGATAGGCATCAATCAAACTTAATTAGTTGTGTTCCTATGGCAATTTTAAGTCAATCAAATGCACTCACATCTCAAGAATGTAAAAAAAGACCCTTGACAGACAAATACCATGACATAACCCAAACAACTCTACAGATCACATGAGCAACTCAACAAAGAGTTACTCAACTCAACTCAACAGATACTCAACTCCACAAAGCAACTGAGCAACTCAACAGAGAGTTACTCAACTCAACTCAACAGATACTCAACTCAACAGATCAATTGATCAACTCAACAGAGAGTTACTCAACTCAACTCAACAAATTTCTCATGAACTCAACAGAGTCCTCATGAACTCAACAGAGTTCTCAACAACTCAGCAGAATTCTCAACAACTGAACACAGAATTAAATAGCAATATCCAAGTACCAATATCCAAATATCCAAATATCCAAATACCAATACTTAAATACCAGTACTTAAAACATAATGTCCACAATACCAACAATCCAAAATATGTCCAAAATATGTCCAAAACAGTCCAAAATATTTCCAAATTTACATAATCAGAGTCTTAATTCCACGAAAGGATAGAGAAACTTAGCTAGATAGTGGTGGAGTGAGAAGGGCTGTCAGGGATGATCACAAGCTCCGGGGCTTCCATCTCCGACGTTCCTGAGGACTCTACCATCTCAGCATCAGCAGTAGCAGCATCAGGGAGCACATGGACTGGCACGGGCTCAGGTGAAGGCGTGTCAGGGATCACAATGATCTCCCGGGGACGAGAGATAGCCTCATTATCCGACAGCAACTCCGACTGCGCCGGCGACCTTTGCAAATCCACTGAAACTTTCTCCGGATCCCACCATTTTTCAACGGTGCGAGTTCTTTGCCGGCGTATGGGACTGAAAGTGTGCCTCCCGTCGCAAAAACCACCCCTTTCGCAAGGGACAGAAAGTGAGCACCCGAGGACAGGTGTAGATAAGCTAGCGTCGCCAGTCACCGTCTTCGCCGCCGACTCAACCTCCTTCTCGGTCTCCTCCTCCGTCGGGTTCGGATCGTCCTTGAAGAAACTGGGGGTAGACGATGGCTCCTCTTCCGATGGGAGTTTGAAATTCCTCTCATACGAAGGAGGAGAAATGCTTTGAGTGAAGGACTGGGAGGGACGAGTCAGTGAATCACTCGACATCACCGGAGGAGAGAAAGAGGAGGAGAGGGAGTCGGCGAGATTAGGTTTAGGGTTTGAGAGAAAGAGGAGGAGAGCGGCGAGAGCAGATGGGGAGAGTGAGAAGTTTTTAGGGTTTAGGCATATATATAGGGTAGATTTTGGGCTGGGCTTTGGTTTTGGGCTGGGTAGGTAAGGGTTAATCGGGTTTAATTAGGAGAACATAATTAAGAGCGTTAATCTGGGTTTTAAAAAAATATCTGGGTTGTTTAAGAATTTTTTATGTTAAGTTTAGATGTAGATTAGGTGAAAACTTGAAGAAATTTAATGGGTTTGAAGGTAGTTGATGATAGTAATGGTGAAAATGTAGTTGGAGAAGATGATGTAGATGGTTGATTTGATTGATAAAGTAGTGTTAGAATATCAATAAAATAATATGAGTAAGGGTATAATAGGAAGAAGTTTATGTCCAAAAATGGAAATGAGACTAACATTTCGGGACGCCTGAAATAGAAAATGGGACTAACAAAATGGGACGGATGGAGTATTAAACTAATGAAAAGTGGATTTTGGAAGAGAGAGACTCAATACTCAGGTATTGTGATGACCATGGGTATCAAATGGACATTCAATATGTGTTTGACAAGTGTCCCAAAAACACAACTTTATTTGTCCCCCACATGTCATAATCTATCTATATATATAAAAGTTGATGGGTTTGAAGAAGTAAAAACAACATGTACCTAATAAATGCTACTCTAATATTTTAAATCATTTTTTTTACCAAAAAAAATATATTTTAAATCTTTATCCTAATTACCTATTTTCTTAAATGTTAATTCCATCATCAACTAAGAATACACCATCTTCGTCTCCTTCCTCTATCACATTCTCCAAATTCATTCTCATCTCTATCAGGTTCATCAATTTCTTCGTTTCATTCCGACGCCTCATCCTTCCCCGATTAAAAATTAATCTGGATTAATTAGATATTTTTAATCTATATATTGACAATACCTAAGATTGATTCATATGCATGGCCTCAGTAAAACATGTAACACGCCAAACAACATTGACTTCAGTAAAACATGAACATCATATAAATACTTTATGTTGCATATTTCGGTTGCAACCACTGTTGCAATAGTTGTATTTGCATTTTACGAGTTTGTAGAATTGAATTATATCACTGTTCACTCATTTTAAATTTATGGCATGTTTAATAACTAACCGCAAACGAAAAACTGTGATTTTCCCGCGCGAAGTGCGGGTTTCTGGATCTAATATTAATAAAAAAATATAAAAGAGAAGATTGATGACCACAAATTAATGGGTAACCATTGGGATAATGATAAACATAGATGAGTTTTGAAAATGGGTATTAGAAAATCTAAGAGAGATATTAATAAATTATTGAATGACCACAACTAAATGGACAACCATTGTGTATGTTCTACGAAGAGTATATCATTTGTGGGAGTCGAACTACCGATACGTAGACAAGGGTACAAGCCCCGTAGCACTTGGCTAGAAGAGCGCTTGACCTTTTATTTCTATATATCTGGGGATTTTACCATGGTCAACGAATCATTTTCCAGACCGTTCAGTTGCCCCTCTTGATTTTTAGTTCAACTTCCCAATACAATCCACAAGAAACGGCAGATTAGCATGAATCACAATCAAGAATGGACTCTTCTCCTCCCAAAACCCACACATATTCTATATATTGTGGCAGCTTTAGAGATTTCAATCACATACAAATATTATGACCGCTTCTTCCATATCCCTTGGAGATTGCCGGACTGTTGCTGTCTCAGGTGATTGAATAGAAACCATGTAGATTTATATGTTAATTTGCATACATATCTAATTTCTTGTACACTTTTAGAGCTGTGCCGACATACTAGAACAGGAAGGAATCATAAATCGGAGGTACAAGTTATGGTGAGTGAAGTTTTGATGATACCTCTTCCTGCATGCTTTATTTTATGTTTCTTGATTCTTGATATTTATATGTATATTTCTTCAAACAACAGGGTGAACCTACTTCCACTACTCTTGAAGCTGAAGCTGCAGCTCTGATGGATTTTCTATCTGACAAGGATCTACAACTGAAAAATATACAATGGTAAAATCTAGTTAGGGATTTTAATGGTTTACATCATCTCCATTGCTTACAGGTTTGGAAATCAGAATATTTGGGGAGTGTTCTTTGTTTATTGAAATGGGGATGCTTCCTGGTTAAGATTTCCTTCCTCTAATATGCTTTTTGTTTTGGAAGGTTATTGGATCGTCTCAAGTGGTACGTATAATGCATGTATGACATTTATTCAGTTCCTTAAAAAAGTCTTGTCTTGTATCGTAGTTATGTTGCACGTACGTACAGTCAGAGGCAGTACTTGAACGGAAGACGATTTCTGTGTTGGAGAAGTATTTTAGTTGGTCTACAGAGAGGTGATATTAGTATGCGCGTAATTGAGGTGGTGTGGTTGCTAGATTACCTTTTAGCCAAAGAAATCATCACTACCATTGATGTTGCAGACGGTTGTGTGTCGTCTGGATCTTTGATTGATGAGATCGGCCATCAAATTATGTTTGGAGAGATTATGGGGAAGCTGGTAATGGGTGGCGTATTGGACTTCAGTGTAGTGAAGGAGGTTCTGAAGAAGATCGCCGTATATAAGAACTTAACTTTCGAGAAGACGTTTCACAGTGTACGCCGCTCCATCTCCCCTGCTTCGAAGGCAGTGCTGCATGATCAAGCTTCTCTGATTCATGCCTGCAAGCTCAGCTGTGGTTTTCCCTAATGTTATGCCTTATAATTTCTACTTATAATGCACTTCTTTGCTTATCTAAGCTTTCTTATTCAACCGAATGATGTGGACTCCTTTTTGCTATCTCCCTTTCCTATTTTTCCTTGGATGATCGGATCATCATCTAATTCTCATTCGTACCTTGTCCAACTCCATCTAATGCTCTTCTTTTTTGTTAAGCAATTGCAAATCGATTGTAGATAAGTGACATCTAATGCTCTTCTTTTTTGTCTTTATCGTGCTTAAGTTTCTCAAGTGACTTAGACCAACAAAAAACGATAAATTACTTTTCACTGCAAAAAATTGATCTTACACATGATATGTTTAAAAGTTAAAATGACAAGTTACCAAAAAATTGCATACAACACCGATCTCTTGAACCAGAAAAATTTGCAACCTACACTTGAGCAGTAAAATTTTGCAAATTCACTGTCTTCAAGAATTGAAGGCGCCAAGCGGGATAATTACATATATTCGTCGTCCTCCAATGCGCTATAAATCAGCCTACAACAGGCAAATAAGAATCAGAACCAAATAATAAGGGTTTAATTCAAAGATTAATTCTCAGTAAATTTCTGGAAAAAAAATACCAGAATAATGAGAAGAAGAGGACGAGGACGAGGTAGCCAAGTTTGAAGAGCCGTTTCTTCTTTTCCCAGTTGAGGAGATTAAAGATTTCGGTAACATCTATCAAATGTTGTCTGTTCATGTATCTAAACAAGGGAGAGAAATTGACGGTAAATCACATCTGAAGTACATACAAATTGACCTAATTAAGATAAAGTAGACGCTTACGTTTTGACATTGTAGTATAGATAAGGAATGCACATAAGGCACATTAACCAATGGCCTGTTATGAGATACATGACGCAAAGAGCTCCCTGTGTAATGAATTCTGGCAACATCATCTTGTTTACCCGAGTTGCAGTCTCGTAAGGGTTAATGTAATCAAACTCTAGGTCAGCCAATGTCATGAGCTGCATCAGAGATTTCACATTCAGTATATACAATATGCCAAAAAAAATTACATATAAATACAAGTACAGCAGAGCAACAACATTTTCCCTATAGTTACTAATCATCGAAAATTATTCCTAAGATTTATCCACTACAAGAAAAAACCACATGAATCATAAGAGAAAAGCAATGAAGTTTATTCATAATGAAAAATCATCTGGACTCTCGACTGCTCACATAACCATTTTAGATTATCTAATGGAAGTGATAGGACTGTGATGGAAATAGCATTCTTGATAGGAAACCAAGAGAGCTTACTAGGTATTTAAAATAAAACAACTCAGAAAGGAATGTTAATCTAGATCAGCAAGTACAGTCCAGAGAGATTACAGATAATCATTTAATTATAGGGTAATAAACACTTGTCAGATAAAGAGATTGCATTATTAAGAGACTCCGTATACACGAAGATACTTGCCAAAAAAAAAAGAAATCAAGCTCAAATATTAACAGTCAAACCACCATTAAAAAGTATGACAAACTTCAGACTTAGTTTATTACAGTGACTCTTTTTCATTCTTGTTTAAGAAAAGCACTTGCAGTTTCATAAAACACAGAAACAAAACATATCTCGATCCCTCACCAAGGTCCTCCAAGCCACCATCACAGTAATATTTGATACTTAGGAGAGCTGAAAACCAAATAAATCAACTCATTCGTTCTCACAGTACTTCACATGAAATGTTTCCACATTAATTTGATCTCAATTGAGACACAAGGATCCTAGCACTGTTGCCGATAAATTTTTCTCTAGCCTTCGATTATTTTTTTCATCCTAGATAGTTAGAAATAGTTGGGCAGGGACGGCCCCAGCAGGTTAGACATCTTAAGTTACCTTCTTCTCTTCCTCAAAATTCCTCCTTTACTGACCAAACAACCTTATTTAGAACTTTTACCCATTTTATATGACCAAGCAACAAGTGCCTCACTGCTAATAGCCTAATTCAATACATGCAATCAACCAAGGGAACAGCTAGTTCACTGTCTAGCAGAAGTTGTGTTATGTTGATTGATAACCACATAGCTCAAATTGCATTACGTCGAGAATTTCTAGTTCACAATCAGCACACTCAAATTCTACAAATTTTCAGTAAAGTGGCATACAAACACAAAATTGTGGAATAGAGGATCCGGTAAAATTCAAGTTGAAACGCAATTTATACAATCGTAATCTAGATCAAGCCAAGTATAAACACGAAATTGAAAGGGAATCTAGGGTTTGCAAAGAGGGGGAAATAAATTGAACCTGGTAGAGAACGATGACGATGAGAGCGATGATGAAAAAGAAGGACAATAGCCATGTTACGAGATCGCCAAGCATTCTCCGATCAACAGCTCCCTTTTTCTCGCTCCTTTGTCGAAAATTCTGCGGTGAATTGGAAACGCCAAGTACAGGAGATGCAGAGAAGAGGAGAAAACAGATTGAAGGGAGAATTGGCGTGTGGTAGAGGGAGATTTGTTGTTGAGGTAAGCTTTGAATCAATGAATTGAGTAAGCGTCAATAGAGACTGCGATGAAGGAGGAAGAAAGAAACAGAATAAGGCTCAAGGAAAAGTATCCTACAACAAAGCTCGCTTTAACAGGGTGGCCCTTAAAAACTCCAGAGTTTCTTTTTTTTTGGTTGAAAAAAACCTCGGGAGTTTCTAAACGTTGCTTAATGGATATATAGTCATAAAAAACTGCAACTTAATGTAACCAAAACCCAATGACCTCAGATGGAACGCGCCCCCACGCGTAAAAAAAAAAACTCAAATTAAGTCGATATGCAAGAACTTCAACCTAAACCCCAAATCGCCCCCCAAATTTCCTATCGTTAGCCTATAATCACCACTAGATCTATCCTCTCTGCTGCAAAGAACCACAGTAGTCAACGAACCCAAGCCAACAGAAGCGACAGATGCAGTGATTCTAGTCGTCTAGGGTCCAAGCTAGGGCTTGTCGTTACCCATAACAAAAGCCACCCTAGTATCGAGGCTTGCTCTGAGGCGGTTCCTAGGGGGCTCCCGAGGCAGCTGCTATGGAGGAGTATATCCATGGAGAAGAAGACAAGAATGTCGAAAAATCACAGATTGGAGCTTTGGAAGAAGATGAGAGAAATTACCCAAAAAAGAGTTAAGCGGAAAAGAGGAAGACCGGTGAGCCAGAAGACTGTTTACTGCTTCAGTACAACAAAGGCTTCGAGGAAGAAGAAGTCCCCCTTTTGGAGCCTTTCTCGGAATCAAGAACAACAATCGATGTGCTTCCGAGCATGCCAAAATAAGAAGACCAAGAACCATGACTGTTACAGGTTAGCAATCTCTACTCACACCAAGTTAAATTATGTCAATAAATTATCAGCCTATGCATACCAATCCATTAGTCTTCCCATCTATAAATACTGGTATCTGGGAACCCATAAATTCAATCAAACCTGACCTGTTTCTAAGCTTAAAAACTCAGAAATTCTTAGTATTTACTTTCTGAAGCCTCTCTGGTTCAACAGTAAGAATTTTTACCACAAAATCTCAGCAATGGAAGGGAAAAAATTGAGTTTTGCTGAAGTTCTATGCACGAAACCAAAATCAAACAACACCCATGGAAACAACACCAAAGTTGTCCATGGAAACCAAACAATAACCAATGAAACAAATAGCAATGCTGATATGAACAACCAAACCAACCCAACTAGCCCAAACATAAATGAGAGAGCTGTGCCTAAGGAGTGTACTCCCACTGGAACAAATGAGGCTTCCTCCTCCAAAGAAAAGCAACCAGTTAAAGGGAAAAAGCCAGCTAGCTCATCAAGCAAACTAACCATGGATACCTCTGCCTATCTTGCCAAGCTAAACAAAGTCATCAAAAAAACAGATCCAATAAGGGAATCTTCCCTTATAGGACTAATCCTAGGACAAAATGTAGAATTCCCAAAAATTGTCTCAAAACTAAGGGGGGAATGGAGGGATATCAAAGGAGAATTTGAAATCATTGATAGACAAAATCATTGGTTTGAAATTAGGTTCTCCAATCCCCTAGACAGAACTACTGTTTGGGCTAATAGGCCTTATCACATTTTTGGCCAGCTCCTGGTAATCAAAGAATGGAGTCCTAGTTTCAATCCTGTGATTGAACCCTTAACAACTATTGACCTCTGGATTAGAATTCCTTGGCTCCCAAGTGAATTTCTTAATCCAGAGGCAATACAAATCATCCTAGATTGTCATGGGCTGGGGAATCTGCTCAGAATTGATCCCATGCCAGAAAAACAATCATGGGCAGTTTTTAATAGGATCTGCACAACAATCCAGTTCTCCAAGTGTATCAACACCTCTGTCATTATTCCTGATGAGGAACAAGGGTGGAAAGAGTATGTAGTATGGTTCGAGGACTTCCCTGTGGGGTGTGGGAATTGTGGGCTTAAATACCACATTTTCAATAAATGTCCCCTCAAGAATCTCACACCAAAAAAGATTCAATTCCAGTTTAGGAAAAATAATATTCAACAAGACCAAGAGGAAAACTGGTAGGTTCCCAAACAAAGACACAACAGCAAGGTGGCTAGCTCCTCAAGATTTAATTTTGGAGTCAAGCCATACACTGATGGTAAAGGGGGTGTGTGTGTCTCCTACCAAACAGACACAGACCAGTCTGGTTCTAAGAGCTCTCTTTCAAGCTCAAAAAACACCTCAAATTCAGAGTGCTCTTCCCAAGAGATGGCCTTTGAAGAGCAACCTACAACTCATTACTCCCCAGAAGTAGCTCCTACAAACCCAAGAAGCCAGGTAGACCCTATAATATATCATTTAAATCCATCCTCATCCATGATTATTACTCCAGCAAACCCACTTGCTGAAATCCCCCCTGAAACATACAACAAAAGTATGGGTGAAATCTTCTCAAACCATAGAAGTGATGGCCTCCTGGACGACATGTTTCTGACCAAAGGACAACAAAATGACTCCATAAGTCACCTACTCAATGAAAGTGATGAAGAGGGATGTTTGGAAGAAGATGATACACTAGGGGATGATGATGACTTGCTGGTGGAGGACAACCTTTCTGAAAATGACTTCATGAGGCTCATGGAAACAGAAGTAGTACTAGCTGAACTCATTCCACCAAATAACTCTCAAAACTCATACCATACCACCCACACCACTGGCTCTATGGCATCAAAAATGGAAGATCTTGGAGTCACCAAAGATATGTCAACATCGGGCTCTAGCAAGAGAAAAGGCAATGAAGGTGATGAAGACATTGCCACCTCATACCAACTGGGGTGCAAAAAAGCTAAGATTTAATGTGTAAGACAATTATCATGGGAAGGTCACCAAAAACAATCCTCAACCAGGAAAAAATCTACCTCTTTGAGTGCTTAGACACTGGTCTACCATCTATAATAAAAGAATTAGTCCCTCTTGTATTAGGATTGAAACCTACCCTAAGATGTGATCAAACCACCAAATTAGCTAGTAATGACTCTTGTAGTAGAAAAATTAAGTACCTAAGAGCTAGAAGTGTTGCTACTTTCTGTATTGCTCTTGGAGCCTTTGTTCTGAAATTTATGAAATCTGCTTGGTACTATTTGTTCTTTTGGCCGCAGTATTATTTTTCTAACAACTGCTATAATAATCTATGTGATTACAAGAATACAAACAGTTTCAGTTTAGGCTGGAATACTCAAAATAAGAATAATACCCTTTTTTATCATACCATCACCAAATGCAGGGATGTTATCTATGAGGCAGAACACTGGCCAAACAGAATAGTGCAAGATAATCAAATTATTAATAATTTCTATTGGGATAGTTGGGGGAGAACCAAAAGGATCATGCTTGAAACAGTACCAACAATTATCTATCCCATGTGGTACAACAAGACTAACTTTACTTGTTTGTATTCTCATATTTCTAACCTTATAACGCACCAAGCTATTAATCAACTAACTAATGACTTATCAAAAATTACAGGAATCAAAGGCAAAATCCAACAAGGTGCTGGAGGCAACACCAAACTTGGAAACAAGCAGAACAACAACACTACTCTTACAACAATGCACAAAGTGTTTCCACTAACAACTTCCTCGTTTTGGCTACTTTTTCTGTTTCTTTGCTGCCTGTATAACAATGTGTGTATATGGACTGTTAAAATGAACAGGATTAGATGTGGTTTGGAGTGGTCTGATCATACTAAAACAGGTACCATCAAACAGGGAATAACAAACAAAATACAAACAAGCCATGGCAAAATTTTACAAAAAATTAAGACCTTAGAAGCCAAACAAATAAACCCTTCTAAGGCATCTGTGCTAAGAAACAGATTGAAGAAACCGGCCCATTACCATAACAATGAAAACCCGAATAATACAAAAAATAAAAATGAAGGAAAAACAATAAAGCAAGGAACAATGTATCCAGATAGGATAGGATCAAAAAATAACAGGGCAAGAACCAGTAGGAGAAAGCAAAAACGGTATGGCGAAACATACTCGAAGACCAGAGAAGAAATAAATGAGTCAAGCATAGGGTACAAACAAACCAACACCAACTTTAGCTGGAAAGATCAAAAAATTAAGATATGAAGACTAATCTGTGGAATGTACGAGGCATTAAACGAAAGAACGTTTGGACGGATATCGATTCGTTCTGTAAAATTCACCATATTCAAATGACGGGGCTTGTGGAAACTAAGTCGCCTAACAACCCAAATGAAAAAGAATGGAGAAAAGCAGGGTTCGACAACATTGCTATTTCTCCTGCGAGAGGATATGCAGGAGGCATTATCGTCTTATGGAAATTAACATACAATTCTACATTATATTTGTATATGCCCCCCCACAAGAAAAAGATAAAAATGAATTTTGGGAACAACTTAACTATTTCATCTCAGTTATCAATGAACCATTCATTATCATTGGCGATCTAAATGATATACTCATTAGTGAGGACAAGGAAGGAGGTATAGCTCCCAACAACAACAAATTACAAAGACTAAATAGATTTGTACAAAAACATGATCTATTTGACCCCCCGACTTTAGGGAACAGATGCACCTGGAGAAAATCAAGAACTATTACCAATACAATAAAAGGAAAATTGGATAGAGCATTAATCCATCAACAAATAACAAATTGGTACCCAAACTTAACTACAACGAACCATGCCTTCACATCCTCAGACCATTGCCCAATATCGCTAGATATAACAAATGAAACAACATTCCAGGTTCAACCCTTCAAATTTGAAATGATGTGGACCAAACGAAAAGATATGAAAATTCTTGTTACACAAACTTGGAGGACTCAAATCCCTGGAACACCCCTATACCAAATTGTGAAAAAACACCCAACTACTGAAATCAAAAATTAAAGAATGGAACAAAACAAGATTTGGGAACATCTTTGAACAGCTCAAAAAAGTAGAAGAAGAACTCATTTTAATCCAGAATATCCCTCTATCCTCTTGTCTTGAGAGTAATGTCATTAAACAAAATAATCTCATTAAAAATAAACAAGGACTTCTATCATTCCAAAAAATCTACTGGAGACAAAGAGCTAAATTAAAGCATTTAAAAAATGTCGACTCCAATACCAAATATTTCCATAGGATTGCAACGGGAAGAAGAGCAAGGAAAAACATAAAGGGAATAACGACTAATGAAGGTACCCAGATCACTGGATATACCAACATTAAAAATGAAATTAAACGCGACTTTGAAAAAAGATTTACCAAACAACATATTAATGTTAGGAAAATGGAACAAGTGTTGGAAGGAATAGAACCAGGTATAACGAATGAAGACAACGACAAATTAATGGCCAATGTAACAAATAGTGAAATACTTTTAGCACTCAAAGACATTAAAGATGACAAAACACCAGGACCATATGGTATGTCAGCTGGATTCTATAAAAAATATTGGGATACCATTGGTCCTGATATCATCAAAGCAATTAAAAACTTTTTTCACTCAGGAAAATTACTAAAACAATTAAATCACACATTTATCACCCTTATACCAAAAAATGACAACCCTCAGTCTACCAATCACTATAGACCCATTAGCTTATGTAACACAGTCTACAAGATAATCTCAAAAATCTTAACTAATAGACTTAAAGGTGTTATGGATAAAATAACACACCCATTGCAAGGCGCATTTGTTCAAAACAGGAGTATCCAAGATAATGTTCTAATTGCACATGAGATATTCCATTCATTCAAAAAGAAAGCAGGAAAAAATGGGTGGGTAGCACTCAAACTAGATATGGAGAAAGCATATGATCGGGTTGATTGGACCTTTCTGATGCTATCATTAAAGAAGTTTGGATTTGGTGAAAAATTTATCAACTGGATCAAAGAATGTATTCAAACAGTTTCCTTTTCTGTACTGGTTAACCAGGGACCAACATATTTATTCTACTTAACTAGAGGCTTAAGACAGGGTGATCCCCTGTCTCCTTTCCTTTTCATTATCAGTGCAGAAATTCTCTCCAGAAGCCTCCAAAAGGCATCTGAAGTTAGACCAAACCCAATCGGTATCAAAATCACCAGAGGAGGTTCAAAAATCCATTTTTTGGCCTTCGCTGATGACATAATTATCTTTGCTGAAACTAAGACTCTCATCTGCCAAAAAATTAAAACTATAATTGATAATTATTGTGAGGTTTCAGGACAACGGGTAAACTTTGATAAATCAACGTTCCAAGTATCCAAAAATACTAGCAACAATGCAATCAACCAAATCACCCAAATATTTCATATAAACCAATCAATGGCCATGGAAAAATACCTAGGATGCCCAATCATTACCGGAAAAGTAGATCACAACACCTTTTTCTCACTCATTGCAAAAACATCACAGCAACTCACAAAATGGAAAGTTGATACATTATCAATGGAGGGTAGGAAAGTCCTGATTAAAGCTAACCTTTCAGCCCAACCAAATTATATGATGCAAAATTTCATGCTACCCCCCAAAACACATAAAAAACTGGACAAAATTAATCGAATCTTTCTGTGGAATAAAGGAGAAGACTACAAACCAATGATAAAATGGGATGATATATGTAAATCAATCCACCATGGTGGATTGGGGATTCGAAAGAGCAAAGACATGAACTCTGCACTACAAATGAAACTCATTTGGAAAATCCTAGCGGAACCAAATAACCTTTGGGTTAGACTAATAAGAGAAAAATACCTCAAACAAACTCATATCCTAGAATATGAGAAAAATCCAAAGAAAAGGGACTCGTGGCAATGGACCCAAATGTAAAAATTACTTCCACAATTCAGACAAGGCCTCCTATGGAAAGTGGGAGATGGGCGAACTATTAAATTCTGGAAAGATAGGTGGTTTCCTATAATACTAAAATATCATATAATTACACAGGAACCTATTAATGAACAAACAACAATCTCCTTCTTCCTAAATCAGGATAACTCATGGAATGAAGACAACCTCAAAATCTACTTTAACAATACCATAATAGACAAACTTAAATCATATCCAATCCCAACAAATTATATTCAAGATAGATTTTATTGGCAACCTAGCAAGAATGGATGGTTCTCCACTAAAAGTGCAATGAATATGATTTATGATAAGCGTAATCTCCCGACATCAAACACTGATTGGATCTGGAAACTTGATCTAATACCAAAGATTAAGTCCTTCCTCTGGAGAATCACCAAAGATGGATTACCAACCAAGGCTAAACTCCAAAAGAGACAGATGGATATAACAACAGAATGCCTAGGGTGTAATTTTCCAACTGAAGATCTGAAACACCTGCTCTTTGAGTGCCCAAGAACCAACAACATTATTAGAAACTTTGATAGAAAAATTCACGCTATTATCAACTCCCTAGTACCACAAAATAAGACAAATATTGAACTATTGAACGATATAAAAAGTAAAGTCACTAACAAAGAAATGGAGGATCTTGCTACCATTTGGTGGACGTTATGGTTTTATAGGAATAAACAAATTTTTGATATAGAAGAGCACAACCAACTACCGAACATTCATCACTTCATCAAAAATCAAATAAGAAATTGGCAATTGGCAAAATTGGAAGAAAGAATGGGTTTAGACCCTGATATATCTCCTCCACAACAAACTAGAAGAAAGAGGAGAGCAATAAGGTGGACAAAACCAAAACCTAACTTCCACAAAATAAACGTTGATGCTGCTTGCCCCTCTAATGGACCAGCATCGTATGGGTTTATTATCCGAAATGAACAAGGTGAACCAATTAAAATGGAGAACGGGTCCCTAGGTCCCGTCTCTCCACTCATGGCTGAAGCTCTCGTTATGCGTTATGGCATTAAGGAGGCAATTCGGCTGGGTCTCACTCATGTTGAGATCGAAGGCGATAATCTTCGCCTTATTAATGCCATAAACGGCGTTTGGGACTGCCCTTGGGAACTAGACTTGATTAAGACTGATATGTTAATGGATCTCCGATCCTTTGTGGAAAATCGAGTATCCCATATTTTTCGGGAAACAAATGGTGCAGCTGACCTTATAGCTAAAATGTAGCATTTAACACCCCATCCTGAATTCCCAGCCTGTCTAGATCTCTCGGATCTCATCCTTCGGGATGCCCTAGGGGGTATCATTCTCGCTAGATGTGCCCCCCTAAACGCTTTCCTTATCAAAAAAAAATGGTTATATAGTTATTAGTCATGTTATTTTTTATTATGTTTGAATAATTAAAATTAATAGAAGATTATATTCCTTTGGCCATGCTAACATAAACTCCTATGAATTAGTGTCCGCTATAGATTGTCTCCTCAAAATTTCTCTCCCACCTCTCTCTTCCCCTTCTCTCTTGTTCTTGGCTGATCTGGGATCTGATCTGGATTGTGGGCTAGGGGATTTGCCCCTTCCCTCTCCCCGCTTGATTTCCCCTTTATCCCCTCTTAACTGGCCCCTTCCTATTTCCCATCCCAATCTTTGCAATCGAAACCCTAAACCTAACCTAGACCCTATCAACCTTTCAATTTCTCTCGTTGATGTCACAAATCGCCCTCGTTGGATGAAGTGTGAAGCGTGTCGGAGAAGATTTATCTTCCATACTACTTATTTGGTGAATCCTTGCCTCTCTCCTTGTTATCTGGTTCAACATTTCTTCACCCTTTGTGGGATTTCAATTTTTGTAGCACAAATCCCATGGATAGGCGGTGCTATTCTCCAGATCATCAAGACGCCGTTTCTGCTTATGCATGTGTGGCTCGATGGCCCTATAATCATAGAGTTTCTCTCTCCGGAGGTAAGTACTCTCCTTTTTGTCTCCACAGATCCCCTTGTTACACGCCCCATAAGTGGCTGGTTCTCGGGATGACTTGGCTTCTGGATTATGGCTTTGATGCTTCTCGTAAGCTCCTAGTCAGCATCTGGATGAGTCACCCTACTGACCCCACTAATATGGTGGCTATGTCTGAGGTGGTAATCTTCGAACCGGCCTTGTGCCTTAAGACCATAAACCAGACACCAGTACTCTACGTTTATTGCATTCTATTGAAACTTAATATTTATCAGCCTTGTTATTGCTGCCACCTCAATGATCATTATACTCTTGATCACGCCACTCTCTGTTTGATGCTATTACAGATGAATAAACAACACTCATTATCTCCTATAACTCTAACTTGTTATGACTCTGCAACTTCCCATTTACAAATCGTCTATTACCATTCCAGACTTCTAAATTCTCTTATAAATACTAGCACTACATTAAATGCTAAACACACAAGTTCTTCTTACCTGTTTGCAACGATCAACCTTGTCTTATTAAAGCCCTCCTGCATTAGCACTATGGAAGACAATCTGTCTTATGCTGAAGCAGTCATAAGTTTCTCAAACATCCCAAGCTCAGACTTTAGCCTCATGGAAAACTCGATCACCTCCCAAAACATGACCACCCTCTCCACTACTGTCCTTTCTGCTACTCAAGATCATGGCTCCCCTTCTGCTATGGAGCAAGCTCCTGGATATGGCCATGATTCTGCACCACAAAACTTCAACCAACACCAACTCACCCTGAAGAAATCTTTAACCAACACTGTGGCTTTAGTCTCCCTGAGTTCAACCAAAATGAAACACCAACTCGTGTCCCAAACCCCCTCTCCTTGCCTGTTGTCCAAGACCACTTAGCTAGACTCAACAATCTTTCTCTACTCATTAGAATGGCAGACACCACCACAAATATCAACTCCTCTGCTATACTAGGAAAAATTAGAGAAACATGAGAAGGAATAGAAGGAGACATTGATGTTGGAGATTGGGGCACTTGGATCCTCTTGACCTTTGCCAACCGTGAAGCTAAAGATTTGGTTTGGAACAACAGGCCATACCGTGTTCAGAATAAGCTGGTTCTTCTCAAACAGTTCAGTGAAGATTTTGATCCTTTGTCATCAATTGTTGACACTGCTGACATATGGGTACAAATTCCACTTCTCCCTTTCTTTTTTCATAATGCTCATGCTCTTAATATGATCATAAGAGACAACAACATTGGCACTTTCATCCGGATGGATGAGAGGACTAGTATAAAAAACAAAAGGAGATTTGTGAGATTTTGCATCAATGTGATTGTCCTGGATGTCCCTGGATTTGTGAAGATTGAGCACTCAGACAAGACAATACTCACCTTCAAGCTCTGGTCAGAAGACTTCTCCCCGGGCTGTGGCTGTTGTGGTGAGCCAAACCATCTATTCGAGAACTGTTTCCTGAACAACCTCCCACCTCAGATTTTTGAATTCAATCTCACTGGATCAAATGAGGATGAAGAAGCTGCAAGAGCCACAAAGCAAAGGATTATTGGACACCTCATGTCAAAAGCTGCTGCCATTTCAACTGTCAAGAAAGGGCCTAACTTCATTCGTCAAGCTCCCAACCATGCTTCCAAGTTCAACAGTGTTGGCCTTCAAATGTCTCCAAGTCAAGCACAACACAAGGTAACTCTTCACTCACTGCACAATCTACTCCCATTCTTCCACTACAATCAGCTCCTTATAACTCTCGAACTGGCCCCATTACACAAGACTATGTCCATGTTTATCCTATTCATGTTGCATTTCCTCCAGAAATGTACAACTCTCAGATTCTTGCTCAGATGCACCACATGGCCTATGCTTCCCCAAACGCTATGAGTCTCCCTCTTACCCTAGCTCCACGTGTGATGAGACCAGCTTTACAAAATGTTGCCCTGACTCCCTATCACCCAAGATTTGTCCCAGTTCCTCCCCACATTGACATTGTCCAGTCCCCGGCTGCTTCTGAGAAGTCGAGTAGTACAATCCTGAGGAAAATGGACAACATGGAGATTGCACAAGTTGTGAACCCTGACAATGGCCCTGAACCTTCAAAGAAAGAAGACACTGATGATATTGTGCCTCCTCCTGCAAACAAAAAACAGAAGAAGACTAAAGGAGGTAAGAACAAAGGCATCATTATCAATTAAGTTATCTATGGTTATATAGTTATTAGTCATGTTATTTTTTATTATGTTTGAATAATTAAAATTAATAGAAGATTATATTCCTTTGGCCATGCTAACATAAACTCCTATGAATTAGTGTCCGCTATAGATTGTCTCCTCAAAATTTCTCTCCCACCTCTCTCTTCCCCTTCTCTCTTGTTCTTGGCTGATCTGGGATCTGATCTGGATTGTGGGCTAGGGGATTTGCCCCTTCCCTCTCCCCGCTTGATTTCCCCTTTATCCCCTCTTAACTGGCCCCTTCCTATTTCCCATCCCAATCTTTGCAATCGAAACCCTAAACCTAACCTAGACCCTATCAACCTTTCAATTTCTCTCGTTGATGTCACAAATCGCCCTCGTTGGATGAAGTGTGAAGCGTGTCGGAGAAGATTTATCTTCCATACTACTTATTTGGTGAATCCTTGCCTCTCTCCTTGTTATCTGGTTCAACATTTCTTCACCCTTTGTGGGATTTCAATTTTTGTAGCACAAATCCCATGGATAGGCGGTGCTATTCTCCAGATCATCAAGACGCCGTTTCTGCTTATGCATGTGTGGCTCGATGGCCCTATAATCATAGAGTTTCTCTCTCCGGAGGTAAGTACTCTCCTTTTTGTCTCCACAGATCCCCTTGTTACACGCCCCATAAGTGGCTGGTTCTCGGGATGACTTGGCTTCTGGATTATGGCTTTGATGCTTCTCGTAAGCTCCTAGTCAGCATCTGGATGAGTCACCCTACTGACCCCACTAATATGGTGGCTATGTCTGAGGTGGTAATCTTCGAACCGGCCTTGTGCCTTAAGACCATAAACCAGACACCAGTACTCTACGTTTATTGCATTCTATTGAAACTTAATATTTATCAGCCTTGTTATTGCTGCCACCTCAATGATCATTATACTCTTGATCACGCCACTCTCTGTTTGATGCTATTACAGATGAATAAACAACACTCATTATCTCCTATAACTCTAACTTGTTATGACTCTGCAACTTCCCATTTACAAATCGTCTATTACCATTCCAGACTTCTAAATTCTCTTATAAATACTAGCACTACATTAAATGCTAAACACACAAGTTCTTCTTACCTGTTTGCAACGATCAACCTTGTCTTATTAAAGCCCTCCTGCATTAGCACTATGGAAGACAATCTGTCTTATGCTGAAGCAGTCATAAGTTTCTCAAACATCCCAAGCTCAGACTTTAGCCTCATGGAAAACTCGATCACCTCCCAAAACATGACCACCCTCTCCACTACTGTCCTTTCTGCTACTCAAGATCATGGCTCCCCTTCTGCTATGGAGCAAGCTCCTGGATATGGCCATGATTCTGCACCACAAAACTTCAACCAACACCAACTCACCCTGAAGAAATCTTTAACCAACACTGTGGCTTTAGTCTCCCTGAGTTCAACCAAAATGAAACACCAACTCGTGTCCCAAACCCCCTCTCCTTGCCTGTTGTCCAAGACCACTTAGCTAGACTCAACAATCTTTCTCTACTCATTAGAATGGCAGACACCACCACAAATATCAACTCCTCTGCTATACTAGGAAAAATTAGAGAAACATGAGAAGGAATAGAAGGAGACATTGATGTTGGAGATTGGGGCACTTGGATCCTCTTGACCTTTGCCAACCGTGAAGCTAAAGATTTGGTTTGGAACAACAGGCCATACCGTGTTCAGAATAAGCTGGTTCTTCTCAAACAGTTCAGTGAAGATTTTGATCCTTTGTCATCAATTGTTGACACTGCTGACATATGGGTACAAATTCCACTTCTCCCTTTCTTTTTTCATAATGCTCATGCTCTTAATATGATCATAAGAGACAACAACATTGGCACTTTCATCCGGATGGATGAGAGGACTAGTATAAAAAACAAAAGGAGATTTGTGAGATTTTGCATCAATGTGATTGTCCTGGATGTCCCTGGATTTGTGAAGATTGAGCACTCAGACAAGACAATACTCACCTTCAAGCTCTGGTCAGAAGACTTCTCCCCGGGCTGTGGCTGTTGTGGTGAGCCAAACCATCTATTCGAGAACTGTTTCCTGAACAACCTCCCACCTCAGATTTTTGAATTCAATCTCACTGGATCAAATGAGGATGAAGAAGCTGCAAGAGCCACAAAGCAAAGGATTATTGGACACCTCATGTCAAAAGCTGCTGCCATTTCAACTGTCAAGAAAGGGCCTAACTTCATTCGTCAAGCTCCCAACCATGCTTCCAAGTTCAACAGTGTTGGCCTTCAAATGTCTCCAAGTCAAGCACAACACAAGGTAACTCTTCACTCACTGCACAATCTACTCCCATTCTTCCACTACAATCAGCTCCTTATAACTCTCGAACTGGCCCCATTACACAAGACTATGTCCATGTTTATCCTATTCATGTTGCATTTCCTCCAGAAATGTACAACTCTCAGATTCTTGCTCAGATGCACCACATGGCCTATGCTTCCCCAAACGCTATGAGTCTCCCTCTTACCCTAGCTCCACGTGTGATGAGACCAGCTTTACAAAATGTTGCCCTGACTCCCTATCACCCAAGATTTGTCCCAGTTCCTCCCCACATTGACATTGTCCAGTCCCCGGCTGCTTCTGAGAAGTCGAGTAGTACAATCCTGAGGAAAATGGACAACATGGAGATTGCACAAGTTGTGAACCCTGACAATGGCCCTGAACCTTCAAAGAAAGAAGACACTGATGATATTGTGCCTCCTCCTGCAAACAAAAAACAGAAGAAGACTAAAGGAGGTAAGAACAAAGGCATCATTATCAATTAAGTTATCTATGGTTATATAGTTATTAGTCATGTTATTTTTTATTATGTTTGAATAATTAAAATTAATAGAAGATTATATTCCTTTGGCCATGCTAACATAAACTCCTATGAATTAGTGTCCGCTATAGATTGTCTCCTCAAAATTTCTCTCCCACCTCTCTCTTCCCCTTCTCTCTTGTTCTTGGCTGATCTGGGATCTGATCTGGATTGTGGGCTAGGGGATTTGCCCCTTCCCTCTCCCCGCTTGATTTCCCCTTTATCCCCTCTTAACTGGCCCCTTCCTATTTCCCATCCCAATCTTTGCAATCGAAACCCTAAACCTAACCTAGACCCTATCAACCTTTCAATTTCTCTCGTTGATGTCACAAATCGCCCTCGTTGGATGAAGTGTGAAGCGTGTCGGAGAAGATTTATCTTCCATACTACTTATTTGGTGAATCCTTGCCTCTCTCCTTGTTATCTGGTTCAACATTTCTTCACCCTTTGTGGGATTTCAATTTTTGTAGCACAAATCCCATGGATAGGCGGTGCTATTCTCCAGATCATCAAGACGCCGTTTCTGCTTATGCATGTGTGGCTCGATGGCCCTATAATCATAGAGTTTCTCTCTCCGGAGGTAAGTACTCTCCTTTTTGTCTCCACAGATCCCCTTGTTACACGCCCCATAAGTGGCTGGTTCTCGGGATGACTTGGCTTCTGGATTATGGCTTTGATGCTTCTCGTAAGCTCCTAGTCAGCATCTGGATGAGTCACCCTACTGACCCCACTAATATGGTGGCTATGTCTGAGGTGGTAATCTTCGAACCGGCCTTGTGCCTTAAGACCATAAACCAGACACCAGTACTCTACGTTTATTGCATTCTATTGAAACTTAATATTTATCAGCCTTGTTATTGCTGCCACCTCAATGATCATTATACTCTTGATCACGCCACTCTCTGTTTGATGCTATTACAGATGAATAAACAACACTCATTATCTCCTATAACTCTAACTTGTTATGACTCTGCAACTTCCCATTTACAAATCGTCTATTACCATTCCAGACTTCTAAATTCTCTTATAAATACTAGCACTACATTAAATGCTAAACACACAAGTTCTTCTTACCTGTTTGCAACGATCAACCTTGTCTTATTAAAGCCCTCCTGCATTAGCACTATGGAAGACAATCTGTCTTATGCTGAAGCAGTCATAAGTTTCTCAAACATCCCAAGCTCAGACTTTAGCCTCATGGAAAACTCGATCACCTCCCAAAACATGACCACCCTCTCCACTACTGTCCTTTCTGCTACTCAAGATCATGGCTCCCCTTCTGCTATGGAGCAAGCTCCTGGATATGGCCATGATTCTGCACCACAAAACTTCAACCAACACCAACTCACCCTGAAGAAATCTTTAACCAACACTGTGGCTTTAGTCTCCCTGAGTTCAACCAAAATGAAACACCAACTCGTGTCCCAAACCCCCTCTCCTTGCCTGTTGTCCAAGACCACTTAGCTAGACTCAACAATCTTTCTCTACTCATTAGAATGGCAGACACCACCACAAATATCAACTCCTCTGCTATACTAGGAAAAATTAGAGAAACATGAGAAGGAATAGAAGGAGACATTGATGTTGGAGATTGGGGCACTTGGATCCTCTTGACCTTTGCCAACCGTGAAGCTAAAGATTTGGTTTGGAACAACAGGCCATACCGTGTTCAGAATAAGCTGGTTCTTCTCAAACAGTTCAGTGAAGATTTTGATCCTTTGTCATCAATTGTTGACACTGCTGACATATGGGTACAAATTCCACTTCTCCCTTTCTTTTTTCATAATGCTCATGCTCTTAATATGATCATAAGAGACAACAACATTGGCACTTTCATCCGGATGGATGAGAGGACTAGTATAAAAAACAAAAGGAGATTTGTGAGATTTTGCATCAATGTGATTGTCCTGGATGTCCCTGGATTTGTGAAGATTGAGCACTCAGACAAGACAATACTCACCTTCAAGCTCTGGTCAGAAGACTTCTCCCCGGGCTGTGGCTGTTGTGGTGAGCCAAACCATCTATTCGAGAACTGTTTCCTGAACAACCTCCCACCTCAGATTTTTGAATTCAATCTCACTGGATCAAATGAGGATGAAGAAGCTGCAAGAGCCTCAAAGCAAAGGATTATTGGACACCTCATGTCAAAAGCTGCTGCCATTTCAACTGTTAAGAAAGGGCCTAACTTCATTCGTCAAGCTCCCAACCATGCTTCCAAGTTCAACAGTGTTGGCCTTCAAATGTCTCCAAGTCAAGCACAACACAAGGTAACTCTTCACTCACTGCACAATCTACTCCCATTCTTCCACTACAATCAGCTCCTTATAACTCTCGAACTGGCCCCATTACACAAGACTATGTCCATGTTTATCCTATTCATGTTGCATTTCCTCCAGAAATGTACAACTCTCAGATTCTTGCTCAGATGCACCACATGGCCTATGCTTCCCCAAACGCTATGAGTCTCCCTCTTACCCTAGCTCCACGTGTGATGAGACCAGCTTTACAAAATGTTGCCCTGACTCCCTATCACCCAAGATTTGTCCCAGTTCCTCCCCACATTGACATTGTCCAGTCCCCGGCTGCTTCTGAGAAGTCGAGTAGTACAATCCTGAGGAAAATGGACAACATGGAGATTGCACAAGTTGTGAACCCTGACAATGGCCCTGAACCTTCAAAGAAAGAAGACACTGATGATATTGTGCCTCCTCCTGCAAACAAAAAACAGAAGAAGACTAAAGGAGGTAAGAACAAAGGCATCATTATCAATTAAGTTATCTATGATTAGTGCCATTAAGCTTGTTGTTGGTTTTATGAATGTTCTGAACTTTTGCCTTAATGTTTTGTTGATCCCCTGCGTGGGAATGAAAATCTACTACCATGATCATGACAATCTGCTACTGTATTTCAATGGTTGTCTGCTGAACACCATTTGGTTTTTAATCCAGTTCAAGTATTTCCCTTATATGTTGTGCTGCCTCTATAACTATAACTATATATATGCTATATCTTTGTCATGAAAGTTTCAATATTTCTATTCTTGCAACTAATACAATGATGAAATTTAGCCATTTTCTTATTAACACTACCCATTTAGATCAACCAGTTGTACAACCTGCTATTCGGCCCAATTACAGATTAAATTGTCCAACAACCTTCCTTAAGTTGTTATTTGATCCCACTAATCGCATCACTTGTATAAATCTTAGTCTCATTCTCAACATTGTAACTTTTAGTACTAGTCACATTACCTGGATTCTCCATTTAGTATACTGCAATATAAATAGTTTTTTTTATGAATATTGGCTATTGGAATATCCGAGGCTCTCGTAGGAAAGAACTCGTCACTGAAATTAGTTTTATCCAGAAGAACAATAACTTAGATCTTCTATGTTTATCTGAAACTAAAGTTGATACACCTCCCTCCCAAGCTTTCATTAAAAAAATTAGGATTCGATAAAATGACTTTTGTTCCCTCCATTGGCTTAAAAGGCGGTATTTGGCTACTTCATAAAAATACTCCCAAACTCAATAATCTTCATATTATTGATATACATAAGAATACCATCACTATTAATTATTTGTATCACGATATTAATATTGTCATTTGCTTTGTCTATGCTCCCTCTAGAGATGACACCAAACCTGAATTTTGGGACTATCTTAGTAAGACCATTGTTAATCTTAATCTCCCTGTAATGATTATTGGTGATCTTAATGATCTCTTGGTCCCAAATGATAAAATTGGTGGGGCTCCAACTTCGGCAAATCATTTTCTTAGGCTGCAGAATTTTGTTAAAGATTTCGACCTTGTTGATACTAAGTTCTCAGGATTTCCTTTCACCTGGCGCAAATCTCAAAACATGCATAATACAACTTTAGAACCTCTAGATCGAGTTCTTATTCACTCCTCCCTTGTCCCAACCATCCCAAATCTTATTATTAACCATCACCCTTTTACGACCTCTGATCACGCACTCATTACCTTTTCTTTAAGTATTAACAAATCTAAAATTAAACTTCTTTTTCGCTATGAACCTGCTTGGTCCCTTAAACCGTCTTTTTCCAAACTTGTCCAGAAAGTTTGGAGATATCGTTTTCATGGCTCCTACATGTTCAATTTTCATTCTAAACTCAAACTCTTAAAGAAATACTCTAGAATCTGGGCTAGAAAGAATAGTAATAATTTTACTCAACTTAAAAATACTGAGGCCAAACTTCAAGCTTTGCATCTTGATTTTATGCACAACCCTTCAAACCCTAGTATTATTAAAAACATTGCTACTCACTCTCTGAAATATAAAAATCTCCTGACTTTTCAAACCGACTATTGGAAACGTAGAGCTAAAATTAAACACATCATCCATAATGATCACAATACTAAGTATTTTCATTCTATCTCTAAGATTCGATTTAATAAGCAAATTATTTCCTCCTTTAACACTAAAGATGGTTTCACTGTGTATGATTAGGATAGTATTTCTACAGCTATAATGATGCGTTCCTGGCCTCGAAAAGGTCAAGAATGACTTGCTGGAGCGATCTAGATCTCGTAGGGAGTCGGCCTTCTCAAAGGGTCTACGCTGAGTCCTGCTAGTCCACGTCTATAGAGACCTCCTTGGTATCCTCTCTATAAGACCATGATATCCAGTTCCCTCTCTAATAAGTACAGGTCAGTTCTCGTCAATGTGGCCATCGTCGGTTCCTTACCAGCAGAGCATACCTTGAGGTTCTTAACCTCCAGTTTCATAATGCACACGCTCTCTAGTATTGACACCTCCAGTTTCATAATGCACACGCTCTCTAGTATTGACACCTCCAGTTCCAACTCCCGTTCTCAGTGCCAATTCCCGACTTCAGATCCTGAAGACAGTTCCTTTGGCACCAGTTCCTACGAGTTGTAAAGCTGCTTATCTTATTAGTTATATTTATTATTATTTCCTATTTTAGTATATGTTATTAGGTTTAGGGCGTGTCTACTCTCATGCTTGAGAGGTCGGCCCTAGTTTCCCTTTTATTATCTTCCTTATTACTTTCTTTACTTATTTTGCAAGATACTCTTTTGTAAAGGCTCACCTATATATATGGCTTGCCTTCTTCATTAATATCACGTTTAGCTTTTGGATTAATTGATAAAGTCGAGTGCATCTACTTGTTAATCCCCTAGGCGTCACCAAACAAAGTCTAACTTCTTTATCCTTTCTTCTTACTTCTAATCCTCTTCCCCGGTGGATTTATCTACCAAACCCTACGTAAACCTACACTTTACATCCACTTCATCTCTACAATTCACCCGCTGCATCGTTGTTGCTTGCCACCACAAGTAACAACATCACTATTATTCAGTTCCCCAGTTATTGTCAAGTCTTCCGCCGCCCTCTGAGTTCCCAAACTCGACCAGTTCTTGAGAAGGCCGACTCTCTAAGAGATCTAGATCACTCCAGCAAGTCATTCTTGACCTTTTCGAGGCCAGGAACGCATCAACTGGTATCAGAGCGCCAGGGATCTTGTAAGTCACGTTCTTCTCTTGTTTGTGATTGTCACTCTTCCACTACATAATCCCCTTCCTCCATCACTTTGAGAGCCTTAGAAATACTCCATATTCGACCTTCATTCACCTAAGAACCCAGAAAGATCAGATCTTGTTCGAAACCCTAGGAGATTTTTTTTTTCCTTATCTTGCTAGCCGTTTCCCTTATCTTGCAATATCTTGTTAATTTCGATTGCTTGCAATTTAATTGATAAGTATAGAGATTATTTGATTTGCATATCTAAGGAAAAATATAGTATCTAAAAGATTTGCTCTTTCCTTGTTTGTTGGCCGAAATATTCTCTCTTGTGCTCAAAAGATCTTGCTTGCACCCTACTCTAATTTCTTTCCTTGTGTAAAAGCTTTGACTTTACTTGCATATCTTGTTGCATATTAGTTATTTTCGGATCCTAACAGAAAAGGGGAATCCGAAATAAAAAAAATAAAAAAAACGAGTTCGAAAACAATCTCATCCAAAGCCAAAATAAGGTAAGTTGAAGCACATTCCTAGATCTCCAATAGGCCTTGGTTCGAAAGTGCTTGTTCCTTCTCCAGCAACATCTACTCTTTCCCCAGTGGTGAAACCCTCTATTGTTTCGATTGTAGAACCAGCACCGACACCAGCTCCAGTTCCCCCCATAGTGCTTGTTCCTTCTCCAACAACATCTACTCTCTCTTCAGTGGTGAAACCCTATATTGTTTCGATTGCAGAGCAAGATCCGACACCAACAGAGGAACCCACTCTTCCCATAACTCCTCCAACAATGATTTCTCCAGCATGGACGCTAGTTCCCTCAGCTCTACCCAACACGTTGATGGTACAAACACCTTGTGAGTCCATATTCTTGTTTTCGACTCAGCATCATGATATTTGCACCACATTTGTTGTTGATCGGATAGTTCCCCTTGCACTCACACGCTCGAAGCGAGGACGCTTCGAATCCAAGGGAGGGAGAATGATGGGATCCTGCCTAGCCAACAAAGGGTCTACGCTGAGTCCTGCTAGTCCACATCTATGGAGACCTCCTTGGTATCCTCTCTATAAGACCATGATATCCAGTTCCCTCTCTGATAAGTACAGGTCAGTTCTCGTCAATGTGGCCATCGTCGGTTCCTTACCAGCAGAGCATACCTTGAGGTTCCTAACCTCCAGTTCCATAATGCACACGCTCTCTAGTATTGACACCTCCAGTTCCAACTCCCGTTCTCAGTGCCAATTCCGGACATCAGATCCTGAAGACAATTCCTTTGGCACCAGTTCCTACGAGTTGTAAAGCTGCTTATCTTATTAGTTATATTTATTATTATTTCCTATTTTAGTATATGTTATTAGGTTTAGGGCGTGTCTACTCTCATGCTTGAGAGGCCGGCCCTAGTTTCCCTTTTATTATCTTCCTTATTACTTTCTTTACTTATTTTGCAAGATACTCTTTTGTAAAGGCTCGCCTATATATATGCCTTACCTTCTTCATTAATATCACGTTTAGCTTTTGGATTAATTGATAAAGTCGAGTGCATCTCCTTGTTAATCCCCTAGGCGTCACCAAAACAAAGTCTAACTTCTTTATCCCTTCGTCTTACTTCTAATCTCTTCCCCGGTGGATTTATCTACCAAACCCTACGTAAACCTACACTTTACATCCACTTCATCTCTCTAATTCACCCGCTCCAACGTTGTTGCATGCCACCACAAGTAACAACATCATTATCATTCAGCTCCCCAGTTACTGTCAAGTCTTCCGCCGCCCTCCGAGTTCCCAAACTCGACCAGTTCTTGAGAAGGCCGACTCCCTACGAGATCTAGATCGCTCCAGCAAGTCATTCTTTACCTTTTTGAGGCCAGGAACGTATCATATAACCTTGGAAATGCAAAGTAGGTTCACTCGGAATCCTTTCTCGGATTGCTCAGTGGATGACTTAAACATTATTCCAACTCTCATCTCAGATGAGGATAATCTCCATCTAACCAAACCTCCTACAGAATCCGAACTCCGACAAGCTATCTTTGATCAACCACCAGATAAAACTCCTAGACCAGATGGTTTTCCCATTGAGTTCTACCAGAAATATTGGACTGTTATCAAAAAAACCCTTTTTCCTGCCATTAAAGCTTTCTTCCATTCTGGACATCTCCTCTCTGGAATCAATCATTCCTTCACTGCTCTCATTCCTAAAAATGACGCTCCTTCTAATATAAATCATTATAGACCTATTAGTTTGTGCAACTCTTCTTATAAAATCATCACTAAAATAATGGCTAACCGCCTTAAAACCTTACTCCCTAAAATCATTTCCCCTCATCAAGGTGCTTTCGTTGAAGGACGCCTTATTCAAGATAACATCCTAGCAGCACATGAAATATTCCATTCTTTCCATAAAAATACTAAAGGAAAAATTGGGTGGATGGCCCTAAAACTTGATATGGAAAAAGCCTATGATAGATTGGATTGGAACTACCTTTTCAACATTCTTTATAAATTTGGATTTAGTGACAAATGGATTTCGCTTATAAAGACTTGTCTTACTACCTCCTCCTACTCTGTCCTGGTTAATAATCAACCTGGTACTGAGTTTAAACCCTCTTGTGGCATTCGACAAGGTGACCCCTTAGCCCCAACACTATTCGTCATTTCAATGGAATTCCTCCTTCCTAAAGGAGTTTGTGATGACATTGATGACATCAATAAATACTTCTTCTGGAATAAAAAAAAAGGATTATGCTCGTAGCTTATTAAATTGGGATTTGATTTTCCAACCTAAAGCTCTTGGTGGACTTGGATTTAGGAAATCTTGGGATAATAATGTTTCTCTTCAACTTAAACTCCTATGGAAAATTATCACTCAACCCTCTAATATTTGGGTGCAAATTATTACTGAAAAATACATTAAGAATAACGACTTTCTCTCGCTGGAACGAAAAACTACCCAGTCTTGGCAATTTAGTAGATTACTACTCCTTATGGATCAATTCAAAGCCGGCCTTCATTGGCAGATAGGTAATGGTGCAACCATTTCCTTTTGGCACGACCGTTGGATCCCAAATACTGATATTTCACAATTCTGAGGTACTGCTCCGAGTAATCAAAAAGTCCTGGATTACATTACAACTGATAAACAATGGGATTATTTGAAATTATCTAGTTCACTTCCTGGAAATATTATCGAAAAAATTGCTACTATTCGGATCCCAATATCTCAATTGGATGATCACATTATTTGGACCCCATCTCCAAATGGTCTTTTCTCTATTAAAGCAGCCTATAAACTTATTAGACCTATAGCCACCCCCACTGTTGATACTAATTTATTTTGGAATAGGAAGATCCTCCCGAAAATTAAAAACTTCCTTTGGAAAGCTTTCTTAGATTGTCTCCTGACTACTGAAAAACTTAACCGTTACTACCACTGTGTCTACCCTATTTGTAGCCTGTGTGGAGTTGAAAATGAAGATTATGAGCATTTTTTCTTTAATTGTGTGTTTACCAAATCTGTCTTCTCTCACATTGCTGATACTTTCAATATCAATTGGCATCTCCCTGACTCCACAGATTTCAAAACCTCAATTCAAGCTTTTATTAACACTACCTCGCATGCAAATCTGGCGTTCTTCTGTTGGTGGAATATTTGGAACAACCGTAATAACCGCATCTTTCGGCCTAATAACAAAAACCTAATCTTTAATCCTGAGCAAATTGCAAACTCTGTGTTTGCCCAATCTTTTGATTGGGACATTGCTCAAAATACAAAAAAGACCACTAAGAAAGCCCTCCCCACTAAGAAGAATAGACATTTAGTCTATTGGAAAAAGCCTCCTAACTATTACAAACTTAATTTCGATGCTGCTAAGAAATTAAGCTCTGCTTCTTTTATTGGTTTTATTATTAGGAACTCCGATGGATGCATTAGCTTTATTGATCAACTTCGGATTCCTGACTCGTCTGTTCTAGTTTCAGAGGCCGCTGCTCTTTTGGAAGGGTTGAGAGCCGCAATTTTACTAAACATCAAAAATATCATTATTGAAGGAGACAATCTTTGTTTAATTAGGAGTTTACGGGACTCCTGAAATCCCGTGAGAAATTCGCTCTTTTATCCTTGATATCAAGGAATGTCTTGCTTTCTTTGATAACTTTCGGGTATTTCATGTTGTTAGGGAATGCAACCGTGCTGCAGACTACCTAGCCACCAAGGAATTTGACCTCAACGATCTGCGTAATGGCATTATCAGATGGAATGATGCTTCTCTCCCCCATCAGATCGACGCTTTGAAGAAAGACTTACTCTCCCCGCAGTCGAGACTCTTTCTCGTCAGGGATTTCTTCAAAATCATTTGTGCGGGTGATTTAGGCTTAGTCTAAGTTGTTAGATAGCCTTTGGTTTGTTTGTACAAAAAAACATAAACTCCTATGAATTGAGGAATAAGTATATAGCAATGATTGCTAGGACGTAGCTAGTAACAACGTATGTTCATTCTATTTGTCTTCAAACGTCTATTATTTTGATAAAATGTTTACTCATTTGTATGTATTTTATTTGATTTTTTTTCATTGAATTTTTCGTTGTGAACATGTTAATTATTTTTGTATTGAGAGTAACGATCATTAATGTTCAAGGTCACGATGCTCATTGTCGTGCACATTGATATAGATCGTGTTTATTGTTGTAAACATGTCACGGACATTGGATTTCAGAGTCGAACTCTGATGTTCGTGATCATAAATGTCTAAGAGTAATGTTCATGAATTGGAAAGTTACTACCTAAGATATTGTGTCACCGGAACTTAATCGTGTATAATTGTGTCATATTATTATCTGTTCAATCTATTTGTGTATATACATTCTCTAAGTAGTTTTTTGGGTCGAACATTCTCCAAGTATTAACTACATATGCATTATGATCGAAACTATAGTATAAGCTGAAGTATTATACATCATAATCCACAAACATGCAGTTGATCTACGAATCATATTGTAAGCACCCAAAAATCTTCCACAAATTACTCATCCTTCTCAAAATCCCAGCAATCCCTCTAGAAATATAACCAGGGAGAATCACCATGAACAAACATGGCTGACGAGAACCACCCATCGTTTCATCATCAACACAACTTATCTCTGATTTTACCGCTCTAGTCGCCGGAATAACATTCCTCCGTCTCCTTAGATAAAATCTCCTGCTCCCTAAACTTCTGATTGTATCAGATCTGTCCAAACCTGCTTCACAAAATCACATTCATCATTCAATCTTGTGTTGATTGTATTTGGATAACCAATGCTTACATTCAAGGCTGAAGTACGAGAGATGCAATTCATAGAGCGAAGAGGCGTCTGAATCGAGCGGAGGACGACGACCTTCGTTCGCGTATTGATCGATTACGAGCTTGATCGCTTCCTCCACGCTCGAGCTTAGCTTCAACAATGTACGAATTGGCCCCGGGCTTGCCTCCACTGTTACTGTAACCAGTACTCTAGAATCTTCTCGATACGTCTGGATTGAGAAGATTCTAGTTGAATATTTAAATACATTTTGATGACCATTTATTTATATTTTAAAAAAAATTGTATTTGAACCTGTGAAAGTAATGGAGGCGAGTTGGAGAAGACTACGTCGGAACACGTCGAGGACCGGTGGAGTCGTCGACGGGAAATCTCCGACGCCATTCAAGGAGGGAGAAAGAGAGATGGAGGGAATGTGGTTTGTTGTTATGGTTTGTTTGGTTGGGTTTATATAGTGGAAAGAAGGAGTGAAATATACTCATAGCAATGGTTGTCGTTTTATATGTAAAGAGCTTGCGTTTAAGCTTTAGGAAACTTCTTGCTTTATTTCTAAACCTTGTTTGTTTGCTATGTGCCTATGATCGAATCTCATTACTTGTTCCAACTTTTAGCTACTTTTCTCACTAGCAACCTTATGTCTTCTCTTTTTTTCCATATGAGAGGCACAAACTATTTCAATGTATATTATGTAATCATGAAATGTCACACTTAATTGTTAAGATAAAACTATTTCAATATATCATGTAATCATCTCTTTTCTTGATTATAAGATGTCAAATTTGTAACATAAAAATGTATGAATTGGTAAATTATGTTATACTTGCATGTAGATTTTGTAGAATGAACAACTACAACGTACACTCGCTCAGATGTTGATAGAACGCGGACTCGAATATGTTTCTGCGTTATCTGTTATGCATGCATTTATAATCTATCTAGGATTAGAATACCTAAGAATAAAACAACATCAATTTATCCAAAAAAAATAATAATGAATGAGTTTAGAATAAAAAAGAGAAATTAGCTCAATCCACCCAAATTTAGGGTAAGTAACCCATATTTCACTTTGAATTGTATTTTCTAACCCTAAAAATTTCTAGTGTGGTAACTAACCTTTTGGTTCGATGACAGTTTGGTTTGATGACAGTTTGGGTTGATGACAGTTTGTATTGATGACAGTAATTTTTTTTTATGACAGTTTGTATTGATGATAGTAAATTTTTTTGATGACAGTAAATTTTTTTGATGACAGTAATTTTTATTGATGACAGTCATTCTCGTTGATGACAATATTTTTTATTGATGAAAGTAATTTGTATGTTGGCAGTAATTCGATGGCAATAATTTATATGATGACAGTTTTGGTTGATATTTTATGATGATGACAATTTGCATTAATGACATTCTTCATCACATTTGATTACATTTTTTATCATCCGACTTTTAATATTGTCGTCGTCTAAAATAAAATATTGACATCATCACTAAATTTAAAAAAATTCATATTTAATGCCAAATTATATTGTCATCAATAATATTAAAGTGTCATCTACACTACTAGATTTTAATCTATGACAATCATTGATGAAAGTTGAAAACAAATTACAATTTGGAAAACAAGTTGTCATCAATGACAATTCATTGACGAAGGTGTAAGAGAAAGCTTGATGACAGTTTGTTTTCCAGCTGAACCAGACAAGTGAAGTTATGGTGGCGTGGGATGGCATTGTCAGTGGAAAGTGCCCCATCCTTGTTGAATCACCTATCGACAGAAGATCTTTGATCCTAGTCTCATGCTTGTCATCAAACTAATACAAATCTGTCATCAAGGTGTATATTGTTTTACAAATCTATCATCAAGCTGTATATTATTTTGCTAAACAAAGAGCCTTTTGAACATGAGCAGAAATGCCTTAGAATATTGTCTACAACCTGAGAATTGTGTTCCTATATACCAAGTCATGGAGAAAAAAAATGGTGGATTCTACAACACTTACCAACAACAAGTTTGAAAGTGACGGTACTTTTCTTAGGAACAAGAACAAACTTATCTTCGTGTATAACAATTTCAAAAGTCTAGTAGTCTCACGAATCATAATCCCAAAAACTTCAATCAAATGATGGACTTTGCAGTCAACAAATCGAATAATCGCTCCATGGAGATGAATCTGCCGTCCATCATCATGACATTGAATTCATATCATAAACAGAGAAGGCTTCACGAAGAGTAGCCATTACTTCGTCGGAATCGATTTCCTTGGTGTTAAGCTCGATAAACATCCCGAGATCGATGAAGCCGTCGCCATCGGAATCGACCTCGCGGATCATGGCGGTGATCTCCTCACCGGAGACGGTCTGGCCGAGGGTTGACATGATTGAACGGAGTTCGGAGGAGCAAATATTTTCGTCTTCTTTGGTGTCGAATTTCTTGAAGACATGCTCGAGTTCTTCGATCCGTTTCTGGTTGCGGCGAGCGAAGGCGGTGCGGGAGACAGAGGGAGCGGCGGGCGGAGGCGGTGCGGGAGACAGAGGGAGCGGCGAGCGGAGCCGGTGCGGGAGACAGAGGGAGCGGCGAGCGGAGGCGGTGCGGGAGACGGAGGGAGCGTCGAGGTCGTTGTTGGAAGAGGAAGATGATTTCTTCTTCCTGGAAATGTCAAGCAAGGATTTGAGAGGTGGAGGAGGAAGCAAGGAGAATGAAAACTGGAAATAGGATGGAGGCGGAAGGAGAAGAGAAAAAAAGCGGAAGAATGAAATTAGGGTTTTAGAAAAGAAAAGGTTAGTTTCCACATATGAATGAGAGTGAGATTAGAAACCCTTTCTATTGTCTAATTAAGGGCAAAGGGCCCCGTTTTGCGTCAATCCACAGTTTTGCTAAATAGTTTTTCCCAAATTATCTATCTATCTACGGAGTATATATCTATCTATATATATAATAAAACAGAGCGGTGTTTTGTCACATGTCGCTCTTACGTTTAGTTAGCCTATGTGTCGTCCTATGAGCCATGCCACCTCATTTTCCACATCACCGCCACGTTATTTATATTACTATCAATCTAATTAAAACTTAAATTATATATTTACTATCAAGCTGATTAGAACTTAAATAATAAAGTACTACATAACAATACATATATAATTATATTATTAAAATTATTTAATACATGCGACACGTGCATGGTGCGAGAACACACAGTAGAATATATATACAGAACAACAACAATATTACTGAAAATTTTCACCAAAAAAAAAACAATATTCCTACGCTTCTTTTAAAGATCGAATTTCTTTTTGGGAAGTTTCAATTCAAAAACTTATATATATAACTTGATACTACTGGGAGATTGACCATGGAAAACAACACTTAAGGTAATTTAGTGTTAAACCACTCGATTAATTAAATATTTTGATGTTAATGATAATTGCAATATATTCATATCAAAATTATATTATAGTATCAATTTGACAATCCTACATTGATATTAAAGGTGTGATGAGATATAACCTTTCATAAAGATAGAGGCAAGATAATATATGCTCTTAACTTTATTGTAAGCTTGATTTGAATTGCGCCCACTTGCGTACCCATGCATGCATGCTAGCCAGCGTGGCATTGGAAGTCCTACGTGGCTAGTCCACGTCATACCAGTATGAGCTGGCATTGGCATAAAAATCAAGTATCAACATGAATCAATGTATAAAATGTATAGCTTTTTTCAAAAGGAATAAACTTTGGACCTCACACTATCAAACATTGGCCTTAAGGAAAACACGCATCGACCGATCCATCCTTGTTGTAACTGCATGTCAAGCTTTTTTACTCTACCTATAAAAGAAACATCAACTCAGTTAATTAATCAGTCTAAATTAAACGATCAAGGGTAGCAGAAAAATATAGAATTGAAAATATGTCTCTTGTTATTACCTCTGAAGACATTGAGTTTGTCTTGTGCAAAATCCTATATACTTATGGTGGTGAGTATACTCCATCAGTAGTTGAAGGAGATGATGATGATGACGACGATGGTGGTTATGATTTCGCACCAGCTGCCTAGATAGCAATTCTTCTATGTGCTCATGTAAGTTTAATGTTTTTTGATTGCATGTACGCAGCAGGTTGGATACAATGTAGTTTGACACGTTAATTTCACAATCCAGATTATCAATTAATAATTCTGCTCAAGTTCTCGTTTTTTAATAAGCCAAAATCATCTTCCATTTCTACACTTCTTTCAAAAATTTGATACTATTGGAAGAAAGACTATGGGAAACATATTGCATACACAACTACTCCTTGTGGTGGTTCGATTTTCATTTGCTAAGAAATCGATCTCTTGGATCTTGTTATATAACAAATAATTTGTGCTAGTTGAGTTTCTTCTGCTCGAAAAGCTCTTGAATCTTGTCATATAACAAATCAGATAGAGCCTTGGGTAGAATACGAATGAAAAATTCACATGCACAATGTTCTAACAGAATCGAAACGAGAACAAAGTAAACGCAAGAAAGACACACAAATATACGTGGTTCACCAAATTTGGCTACATCCACAGGAGAGGGAGATCAGATTATACGGAGGCGGTATTACAGTTTTCGGTACAATTAAGGTTTACATATAAGCCGCTATATATAGCGCTAAACAACCCTAAGCCCAACAACAAAACTGATGGGCCCAATAAAGCCCATACAACAGATAGATATCTACCGTTTGGCTACCTGTCGCAGTGTGTGATTCAGATTCAAGGCATACTAACACACAATTAATGTAATAGACATGCACATTTAAAATAAATACATGCACATTTGACAGATTGTGCATGTCTTTGATAATATGTGAAAAATACATGCACATACTTGTGTACATGTGATTACAAAGGAATGTGCATGTGAATTCAACCATTCGTACATTAAGACATTCGCACCAGATCCGAAGCCTACAGTACTAATTTTCAATACTCCACTACTATTAAGAGGAGAAAGAAGAAAAAAGAGTCTCATATGATGCATATAAATGTAAGAAACTAAGAATCAATGTTCGGATATATAGAGAGGAATGTTACACAAATGATTGAAACAAATGGCTCCACATCTCATTAGTGGTAAGCTACAACTTACAAGTGTGCCGATAAAGTGTCAGATAACAAATCTCTCCTTGAGTAAGGGTGAGATGCAAAATCAAGGTTGAGACATTTTGGATTATATTTGCTCATGAAAGATGGCTTATCATGCTAAAAGTCTACAAGATGAAACCATTTCAGATATATATGTTTTTAACTAATAACTTTCCTTTTTCTCTACGAAACCAAAAATAATTCAGAGATTTAAAAAAATGCCAAATGACATTTAAAATACAAGATGTAATATATGTTTTAGGGCTTGTTTGAGAAAAAAAATTCTGAAGTAGGCATTTTTTTTAAATAAATTCCCGATATGGGGTTGTTTTGAAACTTATTCCCAACATAAAAAATTTCCCGATATGGCAGCGTCTCTCCAACGTAAAAAAATTTCGAACCTCTTAAGAGTGTCTATGTCGGATATAAGTACCGATATGTTTGACCCACGAAGGGATAGACCTCTCCCAACATCAATCTCTCCATACATGCCTCTAGCAGAAATCGAACTCGAGACATCTAGACAAAACACTTAAGGAAACTTACTAGTGTCAAACCACTAGACAAGTTGAATGTTTGTTAAGCTATGAATATTTTAATATTGATGATAATTGCAATATATTTATTTGAGAAGAGATCAAAAATAAATTCTAGTATCAATCCATACATTGATATTTATCTATAATAACAAGAGAGATGTTCTGGGGATTGAAACTAAAAATTAAACAACTGATAGACAAAAAATAGAACAACAATTCTACACCTCGATTTGCGGATATTCTGAAATGAGAAAGATGATCAAGCAATACTCGATCAAGTTTCTTGAGTGACAAAGAAAGTAATAATTTCCATGAGATTTATGAATGAATTGTGATGACAAATTTGGAACCAATTTATCCTAATCAAATCCACATATCACACTTATCTACCACTCAAATAATCAACCCAACAAACATTACAATCTCACTTAATTACATAATCACCCTTACTGTAATCCATGTAACACTTTTTTACTCAAACAGACAGAATTACGCTTTCACAATCACCGTCCGCATTGACGACTTCTCTAGACAGAATTACGATTAGTTTATTAAAATGTTTTGGATGATAGACCATGCGAAACATATTGCATATACAACTACTCCTTCAATCTCTTGATTGATCAGTTTCATTTGCCCAGAAAGCCCTTGAATCTTGTCATATAACAAATCATTTGGCATGTCATTTGCAAAATGCTCATGTGAGTCATTGCATCGAGGATCTAAAGGGGACTCAAATAGAGCCTTGGGTAGAAACACGTTTCTACTAATTCAGTACTATTGTTTCAATATTCGACTAATATGAAGAGGAGAAAGAAGAGAAAAAGGTTGATCGCGTGGATGCATATAAATGTAAGAAACCAAGTATCAATGTCGCTTATATATAGAGGAATGTTACATTAATGCTTGATGGAAAAGGCTCCACATCTCGTTAGTTATTAGTTACAACTTACAAGTGTGTGGATGAAGTGTCACATAACAAATCTCTCCTTCAGTAAGGGTGAGATGCAAAATCAAGGTTGAGACATATTAGATTATATTTGCTTATGAAAGATAGCTTGTCATGCTAAAAGTCTACAACATATAACCATATGTTTTTAACTAACCACTTTCCTTTTTCTCTAGGAAACAAAAATAATCATACAAGATATGAGAAATGTTTTAGGATTCATTTGACATTGATATCTAAGATAATGAGATATTGGATATGAGCATCGATATGGTTATCATGTTTTGATATGGATAATAATTGAAATATATTCATTTAAGAAGAGATATCAAAAATACGATTTAGTATCAATTTGAGAATCATACATTGATATTTATCTATAATAACAAGAGTGAGGTTTGGGTGACTACAACTAGAAATTGAACAATTGATAGAAACAATAACAACAATTCTACACCTTGATTTGCAAATATTGTGACATAAGAAAGATGATCAGGTAATAATCAACCAAGTTTCTCGAGACAAAGAGGAAGCATTTCTATGAGATTTATGAATGAATTGTAATGACAAGTTTACAACTGATTTATCCTAATCAAATCCACATATCACACTTATCTACCACTTAAGTAATCCAACTAACAAACATAAACAACCTCACTTAATTACAGAACTAGCTTAGTTTCCATGCAACGCACGAGATTTAGATAATAAAAATTAATATTGTTCTGTATTTTTTTATAATTCAATTTCTATTTGATAAGTAAATAATAAAAATTGTGACAAATTAAATTTCTATAGATAGAGAAAGATTTTGTTTAATTGATCATAATCTAGTGTATAATGAAAGATCACTTATATAAGTAGACATATTTTAAAATTTTGAAAAAACTAAGAAACACCATGTATAGACCTGGCAAACGGGTCGAACGGGTTGAGTTCAGGTAAAAAATGGGTTCGGGTTAACCGGGTTGACAAAATTTTCGGGTTGAACGGGTTCGGGTCGACCCAGCGGGTTTCAAATGTTCGCTTTTTTATTGTAATAAAGAAAATAAAATTTTAAAACAATTTTTATAATGAAATAATATTATTATATTGTTATTTAATAAATATATTTTTAATTTTTAATTTAAATTAAATAAAATATGTGAAGAGTGGGACGTCACTCCATGAGTTTCGAGAAGTTCGGGTCGGCCCCGATTTGACCCAACGGGTTTGGGTCGAAAACAGATTTGACTCAAACGAGTTCACACACTTTTCGGATCGGATTGTGTCAAGTATTTTTCGGGTCTGGTCGACCCAACGGATTGGGTCAGTTTTTGACAGGTCTAACCATGTGACAAAATTATTAGGGAAGCGCAACGTGGCAAAACGATTATATAAACGACATGTGGCGAAAGTTTAATTTTACTTTAATATATATATATATAATAGATTATCCTTATTGTAATCATGTAAGACTTTTTTACTCGAACAAAAATATAAATTACTACAGTACTAGGGAGGTCTTGTGAAGATTACTATCAATAGTTCAATACTGCAAGGAAAACAATACAAATGTGTAAGGAATGATAACAAAAGCCCGTCTAGCTCAGTTGGTAGAGCGCAAGGCTCTTAACCTTGTGGTCGTGGGTTCGAGCCCCACGGTGGGCGAGATTTTTATTCTTTTTTCGAGTCCACCATTTGGCCCATAATCTGAAAGACAAATAAAATGGTTTGAACAACTAAATAAGAATAAGCAATGTGGAGTATAACTTAGCATAACATTCACAAGTTCGAAAATAGATGGGCTACATACTACACTCTCTTAGCCTTTTATACGGAGTATATAGTTTTAGATTTGGTCAATTCAATTGTTAATTTCATATTGTATGGTTTAGATTTTGGTTTGGGTAGGTCCATGAAACATGTGAAATTTGAATGCAGTTGTCTGTCATCATCTTTACCTATCTCAGCTTAAACCGTACGTACTAACAGCTTCGGTTATAATTTGTAATGTAATTATGCGTAATGGACCAACCACTCATCTCTTCTCCTTCTTTTTGTCCATCTCTTTGTCTCACTCACTCTTATGTAATTACTAATAACACTCTTTTTATTTCCTTAACAAGATTCTGATTTCTACTACAACAACATCATCGGGTTTACACTTATGTTTGTAAGCAAATTGTAAATACTAGTGTGTTCTCGTACCATGTACGGGGTCGCGTGTAATAAATATTTTAATAATATATTTATATTTTATACTATTAATTAGTATATAGATTGTAGTTTTTACTTTATGGTTTATAATTTATAGATTATAGTTTATAGTTTATAGTTTACAATTTATGTTTTATAGTTTAAGTTCATCAATAACTCAATTTAATTAGATTGATAACATAAATAGATAAAGATGTATATATATAAAAGATAAAGATATATTATGATAAAAGATAAAAGATAATAGATAAAAATCGATATTTCTTTTTGTAATATAGCCTCTTAGATATCTTTTTTTTTTTCTTATTTTATTCAAAGATATATATTAAAATATAAAGTCGGATGATGTGGAAGATGATATGATGGATGATGTAGCATAACTTAGAGGTCGACACATAGGCAAATTGAATATAAGAGCGACATGTGGCAAAACAACGTTCTGTTTTAGTATATGTATAGATAGATATGTGTGTATGTTGAAAAAAAAAAATCATACCTCAATGAGATTTACACTTAAATTTGATGAAAAAATATATTTTATAAATGTTGATATATACTAGTATAAAATAATATAGTTTAATGTATTTTAATGCATTATATCATATCATTCTAACACACCCTAAGTTGTTAATTTAAAGATTTTGTGAGTGGCTTAGCAAAATAAAGAACCCAATGATGATCGACGTTATTGTATGTATACGTTGTAATATGTGTGTTCATACATTATAGCGTGTATATCGTCACTCAACATATTTATACCACATTCTAATGTATATCACCATAATCTTACAACGTATGCATATAATAATGTCGATCAGATCATCATTGGGTTCTTTATTTTATACTTAAATACATGTATTATAATAATTTTATATATTATTTACAGTTCTAGTCTACTCCACGTCACCACCATATATCCTCACAAGATCCCCCACTCCTTTACAAATAGCATTTGAATAAAAAAATGACATAACCTAAGTTTATTCTCATTAATAAAAAAGTCATTAACAGAGTAATTACACTCTCATTATTTTTCCGTAAAGTCTCAAGTTCAACTCTTCCCGCTCTTCTCAACCTAAGATTTAATAAGATCTTTACTTTATCCAATTTTCTTTTTGTTTATCCTTTTTTTACCTAACTATAGTACCTATATCCGAGTTTGATCATCAACAATGAATCATTGCAAATGGGTTTCTAGATGAAATAATTGCGCTAAAAATTACACTTTGGTAGGTTGCAGACGTAAGAGGTTGATGATTAAGGTGGAAAAAAGGTCAAATCCCTAACCGAAGTGATACTAGTTAATCAAAAGAGCAGTAACTATTACGGAGTATTTGGATTACTAACTTGAGAGTGATTGACTCCGCTCTTTCTGGCCATTTTAATTCTTTTGAACTTTACAATAACATTATAGAGAATGACAGCATACTAGTACTATTATTAGGTTAGTGGTTTGTTAGACTTAGACCCCCTATAATTGGGTGCATAATTACCAATTAGGATCATTCCACGTGTATGAAATTGTCATTAGTGGACTAACCAAAAATGTACTCCCCTTCGTTTTATAAAGAATGTCGTTTTAGAGATAAGCACAATTAGAATTTCCGGTGAAAACATATCTATATCTTACGGTGTGAAATGCGAACTCACCTTAACTGTGCATATTAATATCTTATATGTGAAATGTGAACATTAATATCTTATATCTGAACCTTAATTATAAACAGTTAAGGTTCACATATAAGGTTAACCGTGACCCTTATATGTAAGTTAATACAATAGGTTCACATCTAAGGTAGTAATGTTCACCTTAACAATTTGTTCTACTTAATTATCATAGTTTCTATTCACCGCTCACTCAAATTGTTATTTACCGCCCAGTCTTCGTGCGTCACGCATGGATTAAAACCTTACGTCGCGTATGAATTGTTTTTTTCAAAAAAATCCATACGTCACGCATGGATTAAAACCATACGTCGCGTATGAATTTTTTTATTTTTTGTTTGTTTTTTTCCATAATCTTGTAGATAATTTCAATACGATCGCCTGCATATAAAATTCTTCCAAAACGGACATCGTTTGCCCCTTCAAAAGGCCAAAATACAAATTGAATATTTCAATACAAAGTAACAATGATACTACAAAGTAACTATTATTAGGTTAGTGGTTTGTTAGGTTCATGGAACATTTTGAATGCAAATTTCAAAGTCCTAACCTCTTAATCTAGAGTTATTATTTTAATTGTTTTACATTTGTCATATACTGACCAACACACACTGCAAACAACAAATAAAACACAGCACCTTGATAGCCATTACTTATTGAAAATGTACAAGATTCTCGTATTGAATTTTGTATTTGGATAAATTTACTCATTGAATAAAACATAATAAAACATGTACTCCCTCCGTCCCTAAATGATAGTCCCGTTTCCGTTTCGGGCGTCCCCTTTTGTTAGTCTCATTTCCATTTATATCCATAAATTTCTTCCTATTATACCCTTATTCAATTTATTTTATTCATATTCTAATATCACTTTATCAATCAAATCAACCGTCTACATCATCTTCTCCATATAATATTTCACCATTAACTTCATCAACCACCCAAAACTCCATTAAATTTCTTCCATTATCAAATAACCCATTTTCTTACTAACCTCTAAAATTTGTAATAAACCCATTTTTTTCTCTATAATCCGGTTTAATTAAACCTAATTAAACTCAACTATACCTGATGAGGCTAAAGTCGTAGTGTCAAATCAAAGAAAACTCTAAACACTAACTAAAGTATAGCAAACAAGTAGAGGTCGAACCCAAGGGAATCAAAACACCAATCACTATGCAGTCAAGCGAAATATCAACTAACGAACAAGTAACAAGTAACAAGTAACCAAGGGGGGTTTTGATTGTATGGAACACAAAAGTAACAAGTATCAAGCAAAGAAAGTTTGGGTGAGAATATGATGAGAAGGGGTTTCACCTAGCAAGTATCCACACAACAGTCAATCAAGTTGATCATAGATTTATCTCAAGTTCTATTCAATCCTAGGGAATGTTCCTATTCCAATCTTTAATATATTAGCAGACCAACCGGTCCTGATAATACTTATTATTCAACAATCAGGGAAACCTCTCAAGATTAGATGAAATAGCAGCAAAGGGCACATGAATTATAAGGATGCATGCAATAACTTACAACCGTCAAGTATTAACATGCAATCAATTCTCTTTCATAAAAGCAATCAACTACCAGATCATGCAGATATGAGTGTTACAATGACAAGGAATTTCACCGTATATTCCTAGTCTAGCAATAGAAAACTATCAATCAAACTAGGTGATCAAGCTAGCAAAACTAATAGAAATCAATAGATGAAGAACAAGAGAATTAATACAAACCCATAGGAAAAGAACAAGAGTTAGAAATCTCACAACTTAATAACTGAAGGTTTCAACCGCTAAGTAAAACAATGGAGATTAGTTCTTGCTCATGGTTGCAGAATTAAATTGTCTGATGGAAAAGATGATAAGATAGAAAGAACTAGGGTTCTTAAATAGAGACTAACCCTAAAAATATATGGTAAAAGATATATCCTAAACGAAATAATAAAATAAGGAAAAAGAAATAAAACAAACAAAGGAAAATAAGGAAAGTCCAGAATGTCTTCGGCCTTGTTGTGGCGATCGCCATAGAGTCATGGCGATCGCCATGATCTCTCGAAATCATGAAATGCTTCTGTTGTAGAATGGCGATCGCCATAGTGATGGTGGCGATCGCCGCTGCTCCGCAGAATGTCTTCAAGCCTTCATGTCTTCAATCTTTGATCCTCTTCTTCTTCGGTTCTGGTCTTCATTTCTTCATAAACAACTCAGAACATAACAATAGCTCCAAATACTTGTGATAACACTCCTAAACTAATGTAATAACCCCTAGTTACGTCATACAAAGTGTAGCGTATCAATACCTAATTAAACCCAAAACCCAACTAATCTAGCCCAAAAACAGAGCCCAAATCAAGCCCAAATCCACACCGATATATACTCACCTGCTTCCTCATTTTCTCTCATTTCCACTCACAAACCCTAACTGCCTCCTCATCTCTCTCCCGAAACCCTAACCCTAACCTTACCTGCTTCCTCTCGCCTCCTCCGATGAACAGCTCCACCAACACCCGCCCATCGCAAAGCTTCACTAAAAGCGGCACCCCTTCCATGGCTAGTGGTCGGAGGTCGATTACTGTCTCCGATCCGAGTTCCCCGGATCCCACTTCCCCACTTCTCTCCGAACATGGAGATACCGATGCCGATCTTGATGAATTCTTCAAAGATTCCGATCCGTCGGCCACTGTAACCCCTAGAGAGGGGTGCTCGCTGTCCCCGCCTTGTAACTGGGGGCTGGACTGCAAAGGCGAGCACACTTGGAGTTTTGTCCCACCGGAGGAGACCCCGGAGCACCTGAAGTGGTCACCGGAGAAGAAGAAGGAATCGGTGGAGATGGCCTGGTCCCCTGAGCTCTCGGAGAATGAAGCCTTGTCCCGTCCCAGAGAGATCATTGTTATCCCGGACACCTCGACGATAGAACTGGAGATGCAGTCCCCGGAGACGTACGACGCTGTAGATATGCCGACACCGGAGATAGCTGCTCCTCTCTCCCCGGAGTTGATCATCATCCCCGACGAGTCCTCTGTCTGTGACTCCAATTCCCGCTCTGACGAAATCTAGCTAAGTCCCCTGGGCGGCTCTGTTTTATCTCTCTCTCTCTTTTAATTTATCAACTGTGATGAACTTGAATTGTTATGGACTTGAACTTGGTACTTGGTTTTTGCTGGTGGATTGACAGATTATAGAATCTGTTTTTTGCTGATGGATTTTAACAGATTATGGAATCTGTATATTTTGTTGGATGTATATTATGGTATCTGTATATTTTGGTGGATGTATATTTTGCTATATTATGGTATCTGTATATTTGCTTGGGTCTAGATTGGTTCAACTGTTGGTGTTGAACTTTGACAAACTGTTTGCTTGGTTCATCTGTTGATGATGAACTGATTATGTGTTGATGCACATTGGGACTACCTTTTGTTGATGATGAATTGTGACCTTGTCTTATGTGTTGATGCATATTGACTCTCTGTTGAGTTAAGCATTGTGCATATTGATCCTAGTGGCCTTATCTCTGAAAGTGTCAATGATGAAATTTGTTTTTCATGGTCTGAGATTAAGTTCAATTCTATATCTTTTATGTGCCATAGGAACACAGTATATAATGTCTAGATTGATGCCTATCTGGAATGTTTAGGTTAGTGTTTAGGGGCTTCACATCAATGAGGGAATGGGGACATCTGTTATAAGTTATTAATGATGAAAATGTCTATGCTGAGATGTAAGCCCTTAGTATCACTACCTGGATGTGCCATAGGAACATTAGATGTGAAAACTGATTGATGCCTATCTGGAATGTTTAAGGTATAAGATTAACTTAGAAAAAAATCAATGATGACCATGGGGACACCTGAGACCATTATGTTGCCTTAATAAATGTATAGTTGGATCTTATGTATGTTGCCTTAACCACCAATATTCATCATCACATAATCTGTTTGGTTACAAAAATATTACTAGTGTAAGCATGCTTACAAAAACAACTAGTCTATGCATGCTTACACTTGTCATATAGTCTTGGCTAAACCCAAAAACCAGTTAGGCTATGATATCTTACCTTACATTACTATGAAATTATCTAAATCTTCTTGACTGTCCCCTAAATCTGCTTGGGTCTGTGTTTCATCATTTGCTTGAGTCTCTGTTTCATCATTTTCTTGAGTCTCTGTTTCATCATTTGCTTAAGTCTCTGTTTCATCATTTGCTTGGCTCTCTGAGTCATCTGAATCCCCATAAACAATGTCCCATGCTTCCATAACAGCCCAAGTAGGTGTCTTAATAATTTCTGGTAACTGACCTTGTGCCCTTAACTTCTTCTTGTTAACATGAGGCATATCATAATCATTACCACCTTTGACTCTTAACACTTGGTTCATAACATATTGAAGAGTAATCCAAACATCTCTTAGGGTAGTGGCATCCAACTCATAAAAAGCATTGTAAACTGCTTGTAACATTTCATCAACATTTTTTGGCATTTTTTTGTGCATCAGTGACTGTATGCTCCTAAAAAATCCTAGGTCTATTTAAATCAGGACTATTAGCTGGTTGCTGAATTAGAATAAATGTGAAACCATCTTGTTTGTGTACCTCTTGCCATTCTGGATCTTGTTGAGTGATGTGAGGTCTTGCATTGTCTTGTTGGATGTATATGACTCTTTGTCCTCCTTCTGGCCATTTAGCTTTGATTGTTGGTATTAGTTGATCAATAAGCATTATGAGTGTAACTTGCTTGTTAATTGATTCAACAAGCTTTGTTAGCATTGTCCCCTTCGGTCTCTTTACTGATTTTCTTTTAGTTGCTTCTTGATATGTGAATGGAAAGATATCAATCTTTCCATCAAAAGTACATTCTCCATCTGAATTGAATCTAGGCCTTGCAACTGCTGCCATAAACATGACCTTAGGAATGAACTTACTTGAACTAGCAGCTCTGTACATGCCTCTTTCATTTTGTGCTAGATATACTCTTTGTGTCTTCTTTGTAAGGAAGAACCATTTTTCATCAATATGCACAAAATCATACATTGGATGATAACCTGTCTTTTCCAGCACTTTGTCCCCTGATATTAGATTGAGAATCCAGTCCATCCTTTTGATCTTGTGTGCTTCAGTCAATCCAGGATGTAATGCATTTGAGTGTGGCTTTATTATTTTTTGCTTGATCATTCTATGACATACTGACTTGGGAATGTTGAGCTTGCTTGCTAAGTCTCTGAGGCATGTTCTGTCCCCCATGCTAAGTGTTGTTATTGCTGCTTGATCAACTTGAGTTCTCTTCCTACCAGCATTATGATATCTTGTGCTGACATTAAAGGTTTGATTTTCTTGTAGTTGTTGCTTGACTGCTCTCCAGATTCTACTAATTGTTTTTCTTATTACTTTGAACAGCTCTTCAGCTTCTTTCACTGCTCCATATGGAAGTCTCCCCAACACACTCCAAACCTTAATTTATTGTTCTCTATATGTCGTTACTTCATATATTGCTCATACAATTTGTTGTACTTTAATTATCTACTCATTTAATCAGTTTGGTTATGGATACACAAAACTGAAACCACAATTTTATTGCTCAAGTTGAGAGATTCTATTAAATTCTTTTCTAGAAATTTTGTAACCTCTAAACTCACTCAATCATATAGCAATTGTTCTTCATTTGTCGTATACTCATTAACAAACACTCCCACCGACAAACAAAAGACAGTAACATTCTTGTTCCTTTGTATTGAATATACAATTTGTTCACTCGTTGTCCCACTATATAAGCCCCATTTAACCTCGGTGTGAATGTTGATGTACGTTTTATTTCGTTAATATCTCTAATTGTTTATTAGTAAAAAATATAAAAATTTGATATTGTTAAAGTAATCACTGAGACGAATCAAACAAGACCTCATATGACTATATTTTTCGTTATATATTGGAAGAAATCGATAAGATTCTCTCGAATTGTGAATAGTGTTGAAAAAGCAAATGAGGCTTATAAAATGGGACAGAGGGAGCAGTTAACTACTCATTTAATCAATTTTACTATAGAGACACAAAATTAAAATCATAATAAAGCCGCATGTTCATAAATTGTGTATAATTATCTTATTAAAACTTGTAATTAGATCATCTTACTCAATCAATTAAACATCATAAAGCATATATTAATTATTCTTCATTTATCATATACTCACCAACACACACTTCAAGAGACAATTAATTATTCTTCATTTACCATTACGGAGTACTTCGTATTGGAATATGCAAATTAACTACTCATTTAATTAGTTTAGCTACAAACACATAAAATTAAGACCATGATAAAGGACTCATGTCAAATAAAACGCCGAGTATTAGATTTTCTTATTCTTAAAAGAATTTATAGTCGGGTAAACTTTATAAAAAAACATCATAAATCATATATTAACTGTTCTTCATTTGTCGTATACTGGTAAATACATATACGCAATTCATACTATTTAAACTAACTACTCATTTAATCAGTTTGGCTAGAGACCCACAAAATTAAATCCATAGTAAACCTCGTGTTAAGAAATTGTAGATTCTCGTATATACGTTTGTACTTGGTAGAATCACTCATTCAGTAAAACATCATAAAATAACACAATCCGAACGACATTAGTTGTTCTTCCTTGGTCGTGGACTCAACAACACAATCCGAACGACAATTTATTGAAATATTCTATTAGTTTTACGTTAATTATCTACTCATTTAACCAGTTTGGTTATGGATACACAAAGCTGAAACCACGATAAATCAATAAAATCACTCATATTGAGAAATTTTATTAGATTCTTGATGCGAGAGCATCTGAGCTGTCATTAAGGACGTCTCGTCCTAAATCTAGAGATGTGCTAACCACTGGAGCAAGGGCTAAATACCGCTATGAGCCATCATTGGAGTCAATAATAGTAGCCCGAGCTTGTATGGTAGCCATTCAAGCTCGTAGAGATCCGGTTCGAGTCAAGATGAGAAGTCAAGTATTGAAGATGAAATAAACTAGACTTCAATACAAAACTATGGGATTTGAAATCACTCAATTCCGATCTCGAACGAGAGAGAACGAGCCGTTTCAAGAATAGATGTCGGCGACATGGCCCCAAATCCGCGACCGCGGATTGGTATCCGCGGTCGCCCGCGGCTTCCGGATTAAATCATTTAATTCCCCTCTTCGAGAGCAACGCACAACCGCGCCCACGGGTCCTTTAGCCGCGCCCGCGGATCGTGATGCAGCCTATCGAGATTTCTTTGTTTTAATTCGTTTTTTGGGATTATTTCTTTCTATTGGTTTTTTCATTTTAGGAAATACTTTTAATTACTTTATTTCTTTTAATTGGTCACCTTATTGACTCTATATAAGGTTTGCCCTAGTTATTGTTTTAGGTACCAGATGATTATTATGAATTGAGAAAACGTTGTTTTTGTTCCTCCAAAAGACAACTTTTGTGAGTAGAGTGTCATGTGTGCATTGTTGTTGAATTCGCCCTAGTTGTACTTGTGTGTGTCGATCTCTTTCATAAGGTTGGTGCTATCGGGACTTCATAGAGCATCCTCCAGGTGCCTTGGCCTACCATAGTCATTGTGTTTGGTTGTAATCCATTGGGGTTTCTTCATCATTCGGTAAAGTTCTTGTTCCTAAGTTCAAGGATTTTATCGTTGTTTGATTTGGTTCCAATTGGCCTGTCATTCTACTTATCCTTCTTTCATCTCATTCTAATTCCGTCTATCTTCTCTGTTCGAGTTTCTGTTCGAGGTTTGGTGTCTAGATCGGACAACAACGGCTTATCCCCGCATCAATTCTTTTATAGAAATTTTATAAATTGGATAAACTTACTCAATCATAAAGCATTTATTAATTGCTCCTCATTTGTCGTATACTCACTAACACACACTCCAAACCGCAAATAAAAGAGAACAACATCCTTATTACTTCGTATTAAAATATGCAATTTGATCTACTATGATTAACTACTCATTTAATCAATTTTACTATATAGACACAAATTAAAACCATAATAAAGCCGCATATTGAGAAATTGTATTAAATTCTCTTATTAAAATTTATACTCAAAAATATATTAATTGTCTTCCAGGAGCACACACCTCAATCACCAATTAAAAAAATACATCAAGCATATCAAGCATGTTTGACTGATTGATTTTTGTCTTGGTTTTACTGGCTTATTTTACTAGTAATAAGTTAGAATTTCAACATTATAACATAAACTAGCTTAATTTCAAACTACTTAACTAAAGAAACAAAGAAACTATTTTCTTAGCAAGTGCTTATAATTTTTAGATGTTGTCATTTTTCATTTGCATTCATAATATATATTATATGAAAAAGATACAACTAAGAAACATATTTATGTATTCCAAAATCACAGATTTTGAATCCAATTCTCATATTACATATCCTTTACATCGATAGCTGTTAGGTTCATGGAACATTTTGAATACAAAATTCAAAGTCCTAACCTCTTCATCTAGAGTTGTTATTTCAATTGTTCTTCATTTGTCGTATACTGACCAACACACACTGCAAACAACAAATAAAAGACAACACCTTGATAGCCATTACTTATTGAAAATGTATTAGATTCTCGTATAGAAATTTGTACTTGGATAAATCTACTCATTGAATAAAACATATTTATTTTTAGCTTCATAAAACATTCATTAGTTATTCTTCCTTCGTCGTATACTCACCAACACACTCCAAACGACAATTTATTGTTCTTTATATGTCGTTACTTCATATATATTGAATATACAATTTGTTCTACTTTAATTATCTACTCATTTAATCAGTTTGGCTATGGCTACACAAAACTGAAACATAGTAAATTGTTCATGTTGAGAAATTCTATTTGATTCTTTTCTAGAAATTTTATTTCGAATAAACTTATTCAATCATAAGGAAATTGTTCTTTATTTGACATATACTCACTAACTAAAATTTATATCGGATAAACTTATTTCAATCATAAAGCAATTGTTCTTCATTTGTCGTATACTCACTTAACACTTTGTATTGAAATATTCAATTTGTTCTACTATAACAATTAACTACTCATTTAATCAGTTTACTATAGAGACACATTATAAAACCATAATAAAGCCGCATAATGAGAATTTGTATTTAATTCTCTTATTAAAACGTACAATCAAATAATTTTACTCAATCAATTAAGGGGAGTGATTTAGATACCTAGTGGGTATTTACCCCTTCATTTCTATTGGTTGAAGGTTTATTTTGATATATTCTCTAACCCTTTTAAAAAAGGTAAACCTTTCACTTTAAATTTCTTGACCAATCAAGGATAATACATTTCATGGGGTATCTACTCACTAGGTAGATGAATCCTTAAATCATAAAACATACTGCATTAATTGTTCTTCATTTATCGTAAACTCACCAACACACACTTCAAGTGACAATTAATTATTCTTCATTTTCCATTACTTCTTATTGGAATATGCAAATTAACTACTCATTTAATCAGTTTAGCTACAAACACATAAAATGAACACCATGATAAAGCACTTGTGCCGGAAAAAACAGTGTTAGATTTTCCTATTCTTGTAAAAATTTATACTTGAATAAACTTGTCAAATTAAAAAACACCATAAAGCATCTATTAATTGTTCATCATTTGGCGTACACGGACAAATACACGTTGTAGACGACAAATAAAATAATTTATGTTTTCTAATTTGACAAGAAGTAATGGTCATGTTGTCGTCACCAAGAAGAAATTATATTTGGGCTCAGGAGAAACTTTGTTTTGGCACTCTCTTCCTTGATGACCATTACCGAGACACGGTTCGAGTCAAGATGAGAGTACGAAAACAAAATTTCTCCTGAGCCCAAAACCGCGACCGTTTCCTCCATAACCGCGACCGTAGTTTGACGACAAAGAAAACAGTAGCCTCTGGAATGAAATCGAGATCGCTTTATTGCCTTATACAATTTTTCCAGCTTGTTCATATTTTTTACTGTGTTCTTTACTGTTTCAAGATTATTATTTTTAATTTGTTTTGTTATTTTAAGAAACTATTATAATTATGTTATTTCCTTTATTTTGACAGTCTTTGAACCCTATATAAAGTTTGCCCTAGTTATTGTTTTAGGTTTAAGTTCTGCCTCCCAAAAGAGAGTTTTTGTGAGACGAGTGTCCCATGTGCATTTTTGTTGAACTAACCTAGGTGTTTTTGTGTGTGTGTCAATCTCCACCATAAGGTTGGTGCTATCGAGTCTTCATAGAGCATCCTCCAGGTGTCTTGGCCTTCCATAGCCATTGTGTTTGGTTGTAATCCTTTGGGGTTTCTTCATCATTCGGTAATGTTCTTGTTCTTAAGTTCAAGGTTTTTATCATTGTTTGATTTGGTTCCATTAGGCTTATCCTTCGGTTATCTTCTATCATCTTTTTTCTAATTCCGCATTTCTGTCGTGTTCGAGGTTTGGTGTCTAGATCGTCATCAACGAATTATCCCTGCATCAATACATTATTTGTTCTTCCTTGGTCGTAGACTCACCAACACACTCCAAACGGAAATTTATTGAAAATATACTCTACTTTAATTATCTACTCATTTAATCAGTTTGGTTAATGATACACAAAACTAAATCATGATAAATCGCTAAACTCTTCATGAAACAGAAGAAACTCAAAAGTGAGACTAAAAATTGGTCCAAGAGAAACACAAATATTGTTCAGGAACAACTTAAAGTAACAGAGACTAAACTTAAAAATTTACAAATAGAATGTTTTCAACAAGGATCGTTAAATAAAATCCCTTTGTACAATAGGTTTTTTACAAAGTATAATAAACTTCTCGAATTTCAACATACTTATTGGAAGCAAAGAGCTAAGGTGAAGAACTTTAAAGATTTGGACAAAAATACAAAATATTTTCAAACAGTGGTAAAAGTAAGAACTTATAAACAAAAAATAAATTCTTATGAATCACTAAACAAAATGATATACTATAAAACTGAAGACATTAAACCGGCCATTACAAATGATTTACAATCTAGATTTCAACCTTTACATATAATAAGCTTATCTGATAATGATTTCCAAATAATAACAACCCTCATTTCTGAAGATGATAATGAAATGTTACTGCAATAACCGTCACAGACAGAAATAAAAAATGTTATATTCGAACTACCTCATAATAAAACTCCAGGGCCGGATGGTTTTAATGCTGAATTTTACCAACTTTTTTGGCCTATTGTTGGGCATTCAGTTATTCAAGCAATGCAAGCATTCTTTCACTCTGAAAGAATATTAAAAGACTGTACTCAATCATTTGTTGCTTTAATCACTACAAGAAAAACCGTTTTTAGCAACGACTTTTGTCGTTGCGATACATATCAAGTCGTTGCAAAAACAAGTTTTGGCAACGACAATTGTCGTTGCTAGGTCGTTGCCGGTAACGCCGTAGTGAAAGGCTACTGCAACGACTTTTTGCGTTGCCAAAACAAACATTTTTCGCAACGACTTTGTTCGTTGTTAATTAATTGTCGTTGCAATACATGTCAAGCTATTGTAACGGCAAATGTCGTTGCAATACATATCAACGTATTGCAACGTCATTTGTCGTTGCAATACATATCAACGTATTGCAACGATATTTGTCGTTGCAATACCTATTAAAGTATTGCAACGATATTTGTCGTTGCAATACCTATTAAAGTATTGCAACGTCATTTGTCGTTGCAATACCTATTAAAGTATTGCAACGACATTTTGTCGTTGCAATACATATCTGATGTTTTGCAACGACATTTTGTCGTTGCAATACATATCTGATGTTTTGCAACGACATTTTGTCGTTGCAATACATATCTGATGTTTTGCAACGACATTACAGTATCCTCTTGTCAATACCTGTTTCTACCCTTCACATTCAACCAACCTGTATCCAAAATCATCAACACAATAACTTCGACTATATAACCTTCAAAAACTTGTTCAAATTACAACCTGTACCAAAAACATGTCTAACATTCAAGTATTTAATTTGCCAACTTAGCTACATCCCGAATCATAAAACCAAAATCATTTCATAATATTTGTGTCATCCACAATATCCCAAAATCATCCTTCGACATCTACTTGTTTCCCTGCACCATTGAATAAAAAATTTCATATAAACAAGGCTAAAAACTTACAATTTATCTATTATCATACAAGAGCAAAATTCAGTTTGCAAATCACTTCTATAAACAAAGGAGATAGTCATCATCTTGAGTTGACTTTATAGAAGATTCCTAGAGTTTGCAGATCACTTCTGTAAACGGAGTAAACAGTTTGCAGATCACTTCTGTAAACGAAGTAAACAGTTTGCAGATCCTCTGTCTATTATCAAACTAGAAGAATAAAATGATTTATGTTTTAATGATTCCAGAGAATTCAGTTTGCAGATCCTTTGATTCCCAACAGTTTAAGATTCCAGAAAAATGCAGTTTGCAGAACAAAATTAATTCAGTTTTCAGATCCTTAAATTCCCAGCAACTAATGATTCCAGATAATAACTCTTTTGTTGATTAGAAGGTTGGTTTAGGGTCATGCATCTCTAGTGGAAAAGGGTTGATTAGAAAGTTTGTTTAAAAACGTACCTTTTGACATAATTACCGAACACCCGTGTTTGCAAGCTGCTGCAACATTTCACGCTTGAAATCTTCCATTGCTTGTTGTTGTTTTTTCTGGTTCTCTTCTAATTCCTTTATCCTTTGGTCTTGTTCCTTTATCCTTTCGTCTTGTTCTTGTAGTTTCCCTTGTTGTTGTTCCATAAGTCTTTGTTGTTCCAACTGGTTTTTTCCTTTGGTATAACCACGTAAAGCTGTCCCTTTTCCACGAACATATCCAGACCTTGGCTTCAGAACTTGTGTCAATATTTCTTCTTGTGTCATTGATTCACCAGCTGTAGCAACTACATTTTTCAGTTTTTCCTTCAACAAAATTCAAAAGAAGATTAGAATCAGAGAAAATAATGTAAAAGTTGCTCTATTAGAATCTATGATACATACATGAATTATTTTAGAACGAGTTCCATCAGCCCATTCAAGTTTGTCTTCTTTATTTGTACGAGTGTGCTCCATAAGCCATATCACATCAGCAGAAGGCTTCACCCCGCCATTCTCTTTTATCTAGCACATCATTAAATATTTATTAGTAAATTTACCTTAATTACAATGAATAACATGTGCAAATAATACTTAATTAACTACTATATTAAGTCTTACCATCATTTCCTCAACTTCAGCAAAGGCTAAATTTCCAGTAGTATGAGCACATCTGTTCTCAGACAATCTGTTTCGGGAGTTCCTTTCGCTTACAATCTGTAAGATAAATTAAAACATATTTTTATAAAGGAACAACTATGAAGCTAGATAAATGAATGTTAAAAGAGTGAATACCTTGAATTCATTTGAACCATAATAATTCACACACCATTCCCATTGCTCTTGAGGCAAATCAGGTGGGGGATTTTGTAAGCGTTCAATATCAGTTTTTCCACATTCAGGACTCTTGTAGTAATAGTGCAATCGACTTTTCCATAGCCTATACAAACGTTGCATTGTATCTAAAACGAAATTATACATCTTCAAATCGCAACTAGAATCACTAACTTGAAACTTTTCCTGCAAGGCCAAAATAATGTTTTTCCAAAATAATGATTAGGACAAAAATATTCCATAACGCAATTCATCTGCAATTACTTAAATACACATTCTTTAAGCTACTGCATGCACACTATATTCGACTTCAATCCAACCAATCAAAAACAATTACCATCAGCATTCAGCAACATACACATTCATGCCTTATTTGGTTCAAAATCATAAAAATGAACCACAAATTGGAAGAAACTAGTCCACTGTAATGTCATAACTCATATTTTTATCTCACTTCATACTCCTCATTTTTCATACGAAATTGATTTTCATCCATTCTAGTAGTCTACTTCTTTCCCCATATATGAAAATAGAAAATCAACGAAGAAAACCTGTAAATATATACCACACTTCAGCAAATAAAAAGAAAAGTAAATAAAAAGTACCTGAATCTCCTTCCACATGCTGTCACCTGCAATAGATAAAACTTCTTTCCAATTCTTAACATTTAATGGCGCTTTGGTTCTTACCACACGACCACACTCATTCACCAAATGTCGTGCATTTTCTCCAATTGCTCGATCGATTTCATCAGGAATCTGGACAGTTAGTTTGCCTTTTCCTTTGATTTTCGAATCAATCACAAAACTTTTATACTTGCCTCTATTACCTCTTGGGGTTGTGTTACTTGTAGCTAATAACATGCAATGAGTGAAATGCAATGTTAGTTGTTTCTATAACCCCAATCCAAATTTTTAAACTTAGTATCAAAAACATTGATTTTACCTTCATTTACACTTGCGTCCAGATTTGTGGTTTCTCTTTGCTTCTCCACAACACGATTAATGTTTACTTTCCTAGGACGAGGAACTACAGCTTCATTCCCTTGCAATGACATAGGAACTCTGCTAGCTAGGTTAGTCATCCTTTTTCTTTTGCCAACTATATCTACAACCATATATATATGCACACATTAGTAGCCAAAAAAATGAATTTGGAAACAACGATATTCTGTTTTATTAAAGCATAGGAGGCAATGTGGCAAAATGAGCAACATATATTCAATGGTAATACTATACCTTCAGTCCTCTCCTTCACAAAACCTTCAGATTGACAATCCATGTTTGGCACTTCTTGAACATCAAGTTCTTGAACTTGCTCTTCTTGAACATCAAGTTCTTGAACTTGCTCTTCTTGAACTTGCTCTTCTTGAACTTCAAGTTCTTGAACTTGCTCTTCTTGAACTTGCTCAAGATTGGTATGACTCAACATTTGTTGCTCTCTTTGTGTTTCTCTTAATGTTGCTCGTTGTCTTTCTAAATCTACACGAGCATTGAGTGATAATCCAACCATATCAGATTATCAATTCAGAAACATCCAAAAACAGAACCAATTTAGCTTATCTATCCAGAAACAGAAGTTCAAAAAAAAAAATCAATTCAGTTCAGCTGTCTGTAAATGGGTTCAGTTCAGCTAAGTTTTTGAACATAACCAGTTCAGCAAATTTCTTAACAGAACCAGTTCAGTCCAGCAAAGTGTTATCATAGACATTCTCCTACCATATTAACAGAACCAGTTCAGTCCAGCAAAGTGTTAGCAAATTTCTTAACAGAACCAGTTCAGTCCAGCAAACCAGTTCAGTCCAGAATAAGTTATGTGTACATCTAGAAACAACAATATTATGTGTCACTTTCACATCTAACCTTTTACAAGTCCTAAATAGATGAAGACACAATGATACAAGAAGCAGATTAATACATTCGTTTATATAAAAAGTAGACTTTATCGAGACATCAAAAACCTATATTGTATCATATATGCTAGGAACTAAGACAATAAAAGTCAGACAGACAGACAATCACAAAAATGCACAAGACTAATCACAGAACAGACATACTTAGTTGGATAACCAAGAAGTAACTTGGGTGAAATAGACACCAAAGCTGAGAGTACAGTAGCTTGTCCATGAAAGGAATCAAGTTCGAGTTTCAAATTGCTTCCCTGCATAGTGGTCAGTCAAATAAGTTCTTTCATCAAGTTCCTTCATTTGATATAAACCATAAGAAAGAACCTTTCACTATTCTAAGCTAAATCATGACCTGTGAATATATAGTGGACTTCCTAATCAATAATTATGAATCACAAGAGTCATCTAGATTAGATGTGCCGGCACAGATCCCACGAACCCTTTGTTTATATCTACAAAACTCAGTAGAGTGTTTTTAATTCAGCATTTACAAGAAACTTGCTTCGTCATTTACAAGACATTTCCAATAAGTAAAAATAATAATCTTCTATAGGTACAAAATATCTCAAACTAAAAGTTTCGCTTAATGTAGTGCAATTTATTTTGGTGTAATCAAATAACAACCAATTGGAGAAAGACAGTAGTTATGTACATATCTGATCATGAAATGTACAACATGAATGTGACTTGGTGTGTATTGTGTAATCAGATGTCAAGTGTATTCAACTTGACCCTCTCCGACATGGGGTATTAGCGCCATAATGCAATGATTGTTTATTGTTTGTATTAAACTCCACAATTTAATAGTTAGGATTTTTATTACAAAGGACTTGGTGGACAACACTTTAAAATAGGAGTTTCAATAAACATTTTCACTAACTCAACCTAACAGGTTATAGACCTATCACACAAAAAAAGGTTTGGTACATCACAAATTAAGATGAGAAATAACTTAAATAAAAGAGGTGCACCCCCCCTAGGCTTGCAAGTATCGAGTAATTCAAAATCACGTCACCCTCAACCTTTTTCAAGAACATAATAATGAAGTGTTTATATATTTATATAGTAATACCTTTTCAAATGCAATATTTTCCCTCAAAGCACTTAGCGTGGTAACACCATAAGAAACCAGACCACCAACACAAGTGGGATCCACTTCAGCCAGAGCTTGCAGAGTTAAAGCCGCTTCAACACGTACCTGGCATCAATTCAGCTAACTATAATATTTAAGAGCAGTTTCTATTCCAGAAGAGTATAGGAAACTTAAAAAAGCACTGTAAGTTCAATCAATTTTCCACATAAATGACAAAAATTGAACAGAATCCACATAAATTTTTGAAAAAGTTTCACATTCTTTTTATCGCATTCGATTGGGGTTTAACTGTTAATAAATGCATATTGTTCAAATAATATACTCTAGGCTTAACCATGTATCAGACTATATTCCTTATAATAAAGTGTAATATTAGGGGCATGGAGGTAATATCACCGCTTTGTAAAAGGATCAGAATAGCACAAGGATACATTCTGTTCTACAAACAACTTTTACAGCAATCTCAGATAGAAATGACTAATCAAGAAAATAACGTAACACATTGCAATATTCTGAACTGGAATCCGGCTACCAATAAACAAACTCAAACAAAGTGACCAAATCAATAGAAAAATATGTCAACCAAAATTGGTGGACCTCTACTGTAAGCCCATGATAAACAGCTGAAGCTTGCAGATTTCTACAACTACAAGATGACCACGAGGGCTTTTCAAATAGCAAAACAAAAAAACTTTGAAGCAAAAGCACTGCTTTTTAATAGAAGAAAACAAAACATTTTATTCTAAAACTTCCCCGCAATTTCTCTTTCATATGCTCTAGCACTTAACTGGTACAGCCATCCATAGGCGGTCACCACACTATTCTATCTTGCTAAATTTAAAATAAATAATATATTTCCCCCAATAATATTGAATGCCCTTCTGTAATCCGATGAAAAGCATCATTAACAGAGTATTTATTAGAAGAAAACAAGAACAAAAGATTGAAAGAAAGGAAAACAGGTCATATCAACAGAAGATAATGTTAAATGAGTAGGATAGAACGACTCATAAACACAACTCTCAAGATAAGGATCATTTATTTTCTCCCATAAGAAAAAAAAGAACTTAATATTTAATCCATCGCAAATATGTGCTAATTGTTACTTTAGCTTGAGTGACAAGTAGATCCCTTATAATCGGCTAAACATACTACGTATATGCAGATATAGCACAAGGCCCTTCAACTGCAGCTGTTTCTTTGTTTTACAGACGGGTCAAAACATATATACCATAAGAGGAAAGCAGAAATAGACCGTAGCTGAAATAACAAGGAAAACAAATGCGTCCGAAGATGTTAGTATAACTCACAAGCTCAAAAGAATGTGATAATGCTGCCACTACGGTATCATCAAGAACTTCTTTGAACTCATGTGGAACCTGTAAATGCACAAACAGACTGAGGTTTCTATGTAAAGATGGTAAAATGAAAATTTCACTCAAGAACAATAATGTGCTTAACAGATCAAATAACAACCAAAATTCAAATGAAAGTGTAATTCTAATAACATCCTTCACGTCAATCAAAACTGCTTCCATTTATGAAAATCTACTCTATGGGACAGTTCGAATATATTCAAGCCATTATTTCGCATGAGATCTTGGAAAAACATTACCATCTCTCGAAGATTTGTTGGCCAGTACATTTGCATCATCACCCACATGGCTAGATGAGTTTCTTATAAGGAATATCTTCTACTTTACGATTTGAGGTTACAATGTTACATTTTATTGTGTCTTCATCTATTTAGGACTTGTAAAAGGTTTGTATCCAGCCTTCTTATTAGGCCTTAAGAGTCTATTAACAGAGACATTTGGATTTTACTCCACAAACCACAATTCCAAGAAATGTCAGGTTGTGCCGGCACAGGTTGCTGCACAGTTATTTCAGTTCACAAGATTGTCACTTTTAGGTATCACACGTGTAAGGATATGAGACCGAGGGACCAATGTTAGTGTTCATTTCAGGAAAACGTAAACTAAATCCAATTTGAAGCCAAGCAATGCAATTGGGGTAAACAAATCAGGAATCAAATCAGGTAGAAAACAAACCCTAACCGGCTAGAAAACATCTGGTTTTCTAGCACAAAAGATGCAAACGAATCAAATCAGGTAGAAAATAAAGCCCTAAATTCGAGCACAAAAGATGCAAACGAACAAAATGATTCAAACGAGTTAGAAAACAAACCCTTATCTTGCTAGAGAGGACGAACGCGCTCAGATCTAACCTCGAAACACTCTAAGCCTCGTCATTTACCGGAAGCAGCAACCAGGTTCTGAAGTGGAGGAAAGTTGTAGGAGGTGAGAAGAAGACGATGTGCAAAGGCTGTGGAGACGTTGTGTAGAGGTTGTGGAGCCGGTGAGTTTCAGGTGGGGAGGACGGTGGAGCAGGTGAAATTTTAGGTGGGGAAGACGGTGGAGTCGTAGAGAGAAAAGGTTAGGGATGGCTGGAACTGAGAGGGTTTTTTGATGAGTAAAGCATCAGCCGTATTTCATCTCATTTTTTTTATTTTTCTATCAACTTTTGCAACGATAAAATCGTTGCGGTTAATATCAGATATATTCGCTACGACAATTTGTCGTTGCTGAACACTTGTATTTTTTATTGCAACGACAATTTGTCGTTGCTGAACACTTTTATTTAGGCGCGCCATTTTTTTTCTGCGGGAGATGAAAATTTCATTTATCGCAACGACCTTTTGCAACGATTAAAACAAGTCGTTGCCAATTATATTATTAGCAACGACATTTTTAAGTCGTTGCAAAAGGTCGTTGCGATAAATGGTTTTTCTTGTAGTGTAATACCAAAAGTAGATAATCCAGTTTCTATTAATCACTATAGGCCTATTAGTCTTTGTTCTACAATATATAAAGCAATCACAAAATTAATGTCAAATAGACTCCAAAAACTCCTTCCCAAATTGATTCGTCCTTGTCAAGCTGCTTTTGTACAAGATAGATCAATTTTTGATAATATTCTAATTTCTCATGAAATCTTTCATTCATTTCACCAAAAGAAAAAAGGCAAACGAGGATGGATGGCTTTAAAATTGGATATGGAAAAGGCATATGACAAAGTCCAATGGCCTTTCATAATTAAAATTCTTACTTCTTTTGGTTTTAGTAAGAAATGGATAGATCAAGTCATGACATGTATAACCCCTGCCTCTTTCTCTGTCTTGGTCAATAATGAACCCGACCCAACGTTCCAACCGAAATGTGGATTACGTCAAGGAGATCCCATAGCGCCTTTTATTTTTATCTTAGTTATGGAGTATCTGGCACGAACATTACAAATAGAAGCCGATAAAACAAATCATAAAGTTGGTATACAATTAACCAGAAATGGTACACGTATTCCGTTTCTATGTTTTGCAGATGATACTATCATTTTTGCTAATGCAAATATGAACAATATGAACTATATTAAAAGAGTATTACAAAAATTTACAGACCTCTCTAAATAAACTATCATAAAAGTTCATTTCAGACCACACCTAATATCTCTAATGAACAGAGACGAGCTCTAGCTTCAGTACTCAATCTTCAACAAACAACATCTATGGAGAAATATCTTGGTATACCAATAGTAAGAGGAAGAGTTAAAAATGATTGCTTTCAGTATGCGGTATAAGGAATGCGAAAACAATTATCTAGATGGAAGGCTAATACGATTTTGCAAGAAGGTAGAACAATTCTTATACAATCAAATATTCTGTCTAAGACAAATCATCTAATGCAGTGCTTTTCACTTCCTAAGGGTATCTGTGATCAACTTGATAGAGTAGCTAAAGATTTTTTCTGGAATAATAGTAATCCCGGTTATCGTGCAATTACCTCTTGGGATAACATTTGTCGACCAAAAGATTGTGGAGGATTGGGCCTACATAAAGCAGCAGACTTGAACAATGCGTTACAGCAAAAGTTATTATGGAAACTTGTAACGGAACGGAATAATATATGGGTACAAATAATATACCAAAAATACCTCCAGAATAATAATTTATTTACATTTAAAAAGAAAAATAAACAATCATGGCAATTTTCAAGACTCTTACATCTCACGGAACAATTCCAAAAAGGTATTGGTTGGGAATTTGGTAATGGCAATAATATAAACTTTTGGACAGATAATTGGATACCAAATACAAATCTTAGAGAATTTTTTGACTCTGGTCATAATAATATTAATTCAAAAGTATCAGAATTTGTTACACATACAAAAGAATGGGATATATCAAAATTGAATGAAATCTTACCAAGCCATATTGTCTCAAAAATCTTATGTATTTACATTCCTAAAATTAATATGGAAGACAAAATAGTATGGACTCCGGATAAATCTGGTAAATTTACAGCATCAGCTAGAAAATTTAACATCACTACTAAAAATTACAAAACTAATGATATATATTCCTGGTTATGGAATTTGAAACTACAACCAAGATATCTAAATTTTCTTTGGAAAATAATTTCTGATAATCTCCCAACTACGGAAAGACTCAATAAATATTACAATAGAGTTCCATCCCAGTGCCCCCTGTGTAACAATCCGACAGAGTCAAGAGAACACATATTTTTTGAATGTCACCATACTATTATTCAAACACAAAAATTTGAACGACTATTAAATTTTAAATTTCATATTCAAAATCAAAATGGTAGATCTTTTCAAGAGAAGCTTTTACATTTAATTAATAGTCTTAAAAAAGAGAAATATAAACTAGAATCTTTAATATTTCTATGGTACTCTTTGGATTAATAGAAATGAAGTAGTATTCCGAAAAACCACAAACACAACAAATGAATCTTTTAGAATAGCTTTTGAACAATTCAAATTTTGGAAAGCATCTTCTAATACTTCTAAAGGCCCTAAGATGAAAAATCTTAAAAACAGAAATAAACTTCATAATATGAGATGGAACAAACCACCAACTGATTGGGTAAAATTTAACTTTGACGGATCATTCCAATCAATAGATAATTCATATATTGGTTGCATTGCCAGAAATAATTTGTGTACAACTATTGACCTGTATCATAAAAAAGTATACTCACCCTCCCCTCTTGTAACAGAGGCATTAGGGGCATTATATCCGGTTCAGTTGGCCCTAAAAATGAAATGTAAAAATGTTATTTTAGAAGGAGATAATCTTACGGTGATAAACTGTGTTGTCCTGTAATCAGGATGGAGTATTATCTGATTCATATATCAGAACAATGACGCCTATCTTCATGCAGTCGAGTCTGCTTTGTGCTCACTCGGACTTTTTTAGGATCATCCGCGATGATGGTCAGAAGTTGTTACTTGTTCTTAGGTAAGACTCAGGTTTTGGCCTTTATCAAAAAAAAAAAAAAATCATGATAAATCGCTCATGTTGAGAAATTTTATGAGATCCTTTTTTAGAAATTTTATAAATCGGATAAACTTACTCAATCATAAAGCATATATTATTTGTTCTTCATTTGTCGATACTCACTAACACTCCAAACTAGACAACAACATTCTTATTACTTCATATTTAAATATGCAATTTGATCTATTATAATTAACTACTCATTTAATCAGTTTGATTATAGCGACACAAAACTAAAACCATAATAAAGTCGCATGTTGAAAATTTGTATTAGATATTCTTATATTAATTGTCTTTTTATTATCGTATACTCGTCAATACACACTTCAAACGACAATTAAAAGGAATACATCATGCATATTGTTACGAATCTAATGTGCTTGGAGTAGAAGGAGAGAGTAGAGAGTAGGAGAGTAAGAGAGTAAGAGAGAAAAAGTATGTCTTGTTCTTCTGTATTCTTACTATCAACATACAAGCCTTTATATAGGCAAATATCTTAGGGTTACAAACAAGAGTATAAATGTGTGAATAGCAAAAGCTAGATATTACATTCACTATTAATATATTATAACACTCCCCCTTGGATGTACATTCCTTAGACTATGAACTGTCTTGTTAAAACCCTCATCTGGAAAAACCCAATGGGATAAAAACCAGAGCATGGGAAAAAGAGTACAGTTATAAGTCTCTGTCTCAAGACAACATAAGTCCTTCAATGGTGAACCCCAATATCGTGAATGGGCCCTTGGATATACATAATTGCCTTGTTAAAAAACCTTATCTTGGAAAACCCCATTGGGATAAAAACCAAGACTAAAGGGAAAAAAGTGCAATCGTACTCCCCCTGAATTATCATATATCACATCCCAACGCCACAAATGAGTTCCTTGAAAAAGTTTTTCAGTAATGCCTTTGTAAACAAGTCTGCTAAATTTTTGCTAGATTGAATTTGACGAACATCAACCTTTCCTTCGGCTCGTGAGTGGAGAGGAACTTTGAAGCTATGTGTTTCGTCCTATCTCCTTTGATGTAGCCTTCTTTGATTTGAGCGATACAAGCTGCATTGTCTTCATATATCACATCTGGAATTTGTTTGCTTGATTCGATCTCACAAGATGTCTCAACGTGGTGGATAAATGATCTCAACCACACACATTGTCTTCTGGCTTCGTATAGAGCAATCAACTCTGCATGATTTGACGATGTAGCTACCAAGGTCTGTTTTGTTGATCGCCATGAAATTGCTGCTCCTCCATAGATGAATAAGTAACCCGTTTGTGAAACGGCCTTATGTGGGTCTGACAAATAACCCGCATCAACATAAAACCAACCAATTCTCGAACTACCGGTCGAGTTAATATATTGCACATTATCAAGTTGATTGTATAATGGATCTCTTCTGGAGGTATGAATCAAAGGTTACACAAACTCCCTCATTAAAAACCTTGCTCGGAAAAACCCAATGGGATGAAAAACCGAAGCTAAGGGAAAAAGAGTGCAGTGAGAGCAACAAACTCCCCCTCAAAAGAACATTTACTCTTCATATGTTCAAAACATAAGATTTTGTTCCTGGATAGGATATGGTACTTCTGGACCATTCATAACATTATCTCGCATCAAAAGACATTTTACCTTAATCTTTCGGATTGTCAAATCCTTTTAATGAACTAACAAGTCGATTTATTAGTTTTTTAATGGTCTCTGTTGGAGCACCAATTTTTACCACTTGACTTGTTTCTCTTTTCATAAATTTGTGACAAACACAATATTCACAACTTTATGAGTAATAACTTTCACTACAAGTGAATATGTAGTCTTTAGCTAAAGATATATTAACAAAATTCACTACAAGTGAATAGAGTTTTATATCTAGTCTAGACTCTTAAACCCTTAAGAGATCGCTCTATCTTCATATCACAATATCATTGCACTCATAAAAACAATGCATGCGTGTCTAATTTCATATTTTCTGGTGTTCACCCAAAACACACCTTGTCATTTACGAAAATTGACTTCCTTACTTTTCCTTGTATTAATAAGGAGTCTACAAAGAACTTTCTTATTGATACTATTCGTAATTGGCTCTCAGCACAATATGTGACTTGTCACACAATAACAATAATAGATTTGATAGCTTCTAAGTTATACATACATTGAACATCTTGTTCATTCATTTGAACTTCTAGTTCATTTCATCACTTGAACTTCAGGTTCGTTCACTTGAACTTCTGGTTCGTTTAACATGAACTTCTATTTCATTTAACTTGAATTCTTGACATATTAAGATTGTATACCATACAAGTTCTTAGATAGTAGTCTTGTTTCCTTCTCCCCTTGAAGTTGGAATTTTCACCTTGTCAAATTTGTAATCTTAAAACCGAGCAATACATTGATCACCCATTCATAAGCTCTAGGTATTAATAAACGATAAGGAACAAAACCTCTCGTATATTTCCAACTTTTCATCTGGCATTGCTTAATATATCGAGGGAGGTAAGAGGGTGTATACCGCATATTTGAATAATATTTTGCTCTCTTTTGGTGACAAGCTTCAAATAGGAGAATTGTAAACAGTCGGTCTTAGTCGAATTTACTTCTCGACATCCAAAGTTTATCATTTGATATGATCAACGACTCTACCAGGTCGTGTACGTCATATATTAGCATTCGTCAATGCAAGCATATACCTAATGACATTACCTAGCCATTTTTTTCCATTTTGACTGTATAATAAGCGACACTACTAGGTCGTTTTCTAAATGTATAGGAGCTACAAGATGCTCAACTAATACACTAATTAAATAATCACATTCTCCCCCTTAATTTGTGTAGCCAATGTGTTGAGGCATCTATCAACATCATACAATATATGATTATTCTCATCGGTCTACATGCTAGTATACTCAATCCTCATTTATCTCTTGAACTTAGTCAAGGATCATAGGAAACTTTACATTCGTGGTCACCCTTATCCTTGAGGAGATGAAACTTCAGGTTTCAAGAGCTTCAAGTCCTTTACTTATTAATGTAAGTAATCAAGTTTATCATGCCACATAATATTCAAACTTAACTTCAGGTTAGTTTATAATGCGTATTGTAGGCATCTTTTCTTTAGACTTTCTTCATGCTAGTCTATGAGATGAATACTCAGTCAATATCATCATATGACAACCATTTTGTCAAAATATATCTTTATAAATATATATCTTCATAAATTCTTGTATCTTCAGGTAGCATTGTAGCAAGATAGATACTCTTCCGGAGTCTTTTATGAGATCGTTCCCTTAGAACATAATATCCACACCAAAATTTCAATTTGCATGGTAATGGAAAACTTCCGGTTTCCAATTAAAATAATTAAACTGAATGACATCATCGACAAACATAATTGTCTACCATTGAAAATCCGCACCTGGGTGATCCATTAATAATTTGGAAGATCATCACCTCAAAATCGAATAAGCCTTATATTAGATTTCTTGAAAAAATGATGCCTCGATGGGTGCATTCAGAACTAAATTGCGTCTTCAAGACATTCGAATGGAACCATACATATATAGGTTCGATTTAGTAATCATTATCATGACTTACGGTTGCGCGCTTAACCGTAACCTCTTTCACACCCTCTACCGGAGGAGAGATGCTTCTGGCATGCGAGAGGTTGTCGTATGTATACAAGACCATTCCCGGCGGTCATTAATAAATTGTTCTGAATATGATATAACCCCATTGTTATTGTACTACTAATAAAGTACATGATTTGTTAGGATATCATGTAACTCTTCTAGAGCTTATAATGATCTCTTAATGCCAATATCGAGTCTGCAGGATCTCGTATGGTTGATGATAAAAATTTCATGCATAACATAATTCTACCCGAATTCTAGTGTTGCATGTTTCTCCCAAAATTTTACTAGTCATAACTTTGACGTTAGAAACTCATATCAAGTTGTTTCTTCTGGAAACACTTATAGCGTGCGAATATAATAATCATAACATATATGATGATAAATACTAGACCTTTCGTAATATTTCATCAAGAATTAAAATCTCTAGAAATCTCAATTGTCAACTTCGAGTGACAAGTGGATATAAGATTCTTTCAATAACTTTGATCATCTACTACCGGAGATGATATCTCAATACTTATTTCATTAGCTATTGCGAGAAAATATGAATTTCATTGATAAATATTCCCCTTCTTCAAGAGATGATATATTCTTATCACTTACTTCTAGAAGCGAATAATCCACCTCCAGGGATAATATATACACCTACAAATCTAATAGCCACTTAAAAGAGTTATGCGTAAAATAATAATTAATTGCATGGTATTGTCAACTTCCGGTGGCAAGAACACAACCATATATGCCTAGCTACATATATACATGTGATGACATAAATTAAAGCTATATATATCCGCATATAATTATATGTATAATACATATATATGAAAAAAATAAAATGAATAAATCATATACTTGCACCATTTATTATTATTAAAAGCAAATAAACAAAACCACCAAAACCGCATTCTTAGTGACAATAAACATGGTCAAATGTCAAAGCAAAAAAAAAAACGCATGCAAACTGATCAAAACAACTTTAACATTAATTGAAATAATATAAAAACGCATGCAAATGTTAATTAACATACAGTGGTGTATTAATATACCGTACGTTAATTTTGTCATATTCAACACTATTAATTCTTTTTCCTTCTCAATCGTATATGAAACGACATGCGGTATAAATAAAGATAAAAAAATAATCTCATTTTGATAAGTACTGATAATCGAAAAATAATACAAGACCAATCACGAAAATTCATCTTCATCGGGAGATGATTTTATATGTCCACTTCAGGGGATAAAACGAAATTGAATCATGTAAATTTCTCTTCTTCGAGAATAATATGATTATATATATATATATATATCCACTTCAGGGGATAAATCAATATCAAGTTACGTAAATTCATCTTCTTCGGGAGATGATTATATATATATATCCACTTCGGGGGATAAAAACGAGATCGAATCACGAAAATTCATCTTCTTCGGGAGATGATTATATATCCACTTCAGGAGATAATACAAGATTGAATCATGTAAATTCATCTTCTTCGGGAGATGATTATATATAGATTATATATTTCCACTTCAGGGGATAAATCAATATGCATCGACATCGGGGATACAATTTAAGCGAAATTAGATTAAACTTGTCTCTACAGGGACAAAATAATCACTTCATGGATCATAAAGAACAACTATCACTTCATGGATCATAAAGAACAACTATCACTTCATGGATCATAAAAACTTAATCGCTTCAGGGATCAAATGAGTCTTAATCGCTTATACAAAACTTAATCTCTTCAGGGATCAAATGAGTCCTAATCTCATTAGGATCAATTAAAGTATAATCGCTTCAGGGATTGATTGAAACATGATCGCTTCAGGGATCGAATTTAAACATAATCACTTCAGGAATCGATTGAAACTTTGATCACTTCAGAGATCGATTAAAAATAAGATCGTTTCAGAGATCGCTTAAAACTTAGATCGCTTCAGAGATCGTGTTCTTGAGCATAAGATCAATTAGAATAAAATAAAATAAAATCTCTTCTTACCGTCTCCTTGTGCATAGATGATTATGCGAGGTGCATATATGATAGGAGATGCATCATTTCCTATGTGAGCAATATCGCGCTGATAACGTGTTACGAATCTAATGTGCTTGGAGTAGAAGGAAAGAGTAGAGAGTAGGAGAGTAAGAGAGTAAGAGAGAAAAAGTATGTCTTGTTCTTCTGTATTCTTACTATCAACATACAAACCTTTATATAGGCAAATATCTTAGGGTTACAAACAAGGGTATAAATGTGTGAATAGCAAAAGCTAGATATTACATCCACTATTAATATATTATAACACATATGATTAATTTTTGTCTTGGTTTTACTAACTTATTTTGCTAATAAGTTAAAATTTCAACATTTAATAATATAAACCAGCTGAATTTCAATTGTATCGAATAATAATCATCCTTCTATTCAAACGACTTACATAAAAAAATCAGAAAAACTATTTTATAGCAAGCGTTTATAATTTTTAAATGTTGTCATTTTTTCATTTGTCATCCATAAAAAAATGAAAAAAATATATATAACTAGGAAACATTTATACATTCCAAATTGTGTGATTACAGATTTTAGGTTCATAGAACATTTTGAATGCAATATTCTACATACGTATTTTTTTTGTCAATAACTACGACACATCATAATTCTTGTAACTTAGCCTAATTTCATTTTCTATATTTGGTAAATACGAATCCATATCATACATACATGCATCCTCATATTTCTTATACTGTAGTCATACAAAATCCAGTGCACAAATTAATGACAAATCTCATATAGTTTGTACAGCGGACGTCGTTTTCCTGTAATTTAAAGTAATACGCATCGTTTTGATAAAGTGGAGATTTCCCATCGGGGAAACTTGTGATTGAAAAAGGAGTTTAAATAGGCCCCACATGGACTTTTCTAGTCGTCAACATTTCTCTTCTTCTTCTTCCTCATTTCGCTTTCTCCTTCATCCCTGCAAAAAAATCAACTCGATGCATGAGGAAGAAGCAAGTAAGCTGAAAATGGAGACTAAAAACACAGAGAACTCAAAATCTTTAGCAATGGAGGAAGAAGCAACACCAACAGCTGCTCAGAAGCGATTCGATGGGCTTGTAACGGTACGAAACAAGGCGATCAAGGGAAAAGGTGCATGGTACTGGACATACCTCGAGCCATTCATCGTTCAAAACGCTGTAAAGCTTAAATGCCTTCTCTGCAGCTCAATTTTCTCCGCCTCAAACCCCTCTCGTACCGCCTCTGAACATATTAAACGCGCCACTTGCCCTAATTTCTCCATCCCTAAACGCCCAGCCGAGCCTTCTTCCCTCGCTTTAATCGAAGTTCCGCCGCTCGTTTCTGTGGAAAAGAGTGTTAAGAGGCTCAAAAGCCCTAAAAATTCTTTAACCCGTACTACACTGACGAAACCCCAAGCTGATTTCGCTCTAGATTGTTTAGCTGACTGGGTTTACGAATCCGGCTCATATGTGCCTTTGTCAAGCCTTGAACATCCGAAATTCAAGGAGTTTTTGACCCAAGTGGGTCTCCCTTCTGTTTTAACTAAGCTATTTACAGGCTCCAGGCTTGATGCGAGATACGAGCAGGCGAGGCAAGAAGCTGATGCGAGGATTAAAGAGTCTTTGTTTTTCCAGGTTTCTTCTGATGGATGGAAGAAGGAGAGTGATGGGGGTTTGGTTAGTTTGACTGTTAATCTCCCTAATGGGACTACTGTCTTTCATAAAGTGTTGTTCTTATCTTCCTCTCAGATTCTTCCTTCTAAGTATGTTGAGGAGGTTTTGACTGATGCAGTAGGTGAGATTTGTGTTGGTTCTTTTGTGCAGAAGTGTGTTGGGATTGTTAGTGACAGGTTTAAGAACAAGGCTTTGAGGAAACTTGAGATTCAGCATCCTTGGATGGTGAATCTCTCGTGTCAGTATCATGGATTCCTTGGTCTTATCAAGGATTTCTATAAGGAGTTTCCGTTGTTCATGAACGTCGCCGATAGCTGTCTTAAGCTTGCGGAGTTTGTGAACAATAAAACGCAGGTGAGGAGCTGTTTTAGGAAGTATCAGCTGCAGGAGTATGGTTGTTCATTTCTTTTGAGAGTTGCTGAGAATGAAGGTGTGGATTTCGAGCCGGTTTTTTCCGTGACTGAGGATGTGATGAGCTCGTCCCGAGCTCTTCAGTGTTTGGCGTTGGACGAGGCGTACAAGATGGTGGCGATGGAGGAGCCTCTAGCTCAGGAGATTGGGGAGATGATACGAGATGCCGGGTTTTGGAACAATTTGGAAGCCGTTCGGTGTATTGTGAGATTGATCAAGGAGATGGCGAATGAGATTGAGACCGAAAGGCCGGTTATTGGACAATGCCTACCGCTTTGGGAGGAGCTGAGGGCGAAACTGAAGAGTTTATGTGTCAAGTTCAGAGTTTCAGATTCGGTTTTGGAGAAGATTTTCGAAAGGCGATACAAGAAAAACTATCATCCTGCTTGGGCTGCTGCCTATGTACTTGATCCTCTTTACTTGTTAAGGGATGCAAGTGGAAATTATCTTCCACCATTTAGGCACTTGACGCAGCAACAAGAGAAAGACGTTGACAAGCTCATAACTCGGCTTGTGCCAAAGGAGGAGGCTCACATTGCATTAATGGAGCTCATGAAATGGAGGACTCAAGGGCTTGATCCTGTTTATGCACAGGCGGTTCAACTTAAGCAACAGGATCCTATAACGGGTAAGTTAAAGAGTGCGAATCCTCATAGTAGTCGGCTTGTGTGGGAGATGTACTTAACCGAGTACAGGTCATTAAGGAAGATTGCAGCTCGGCTGATCTTTCTTAATGCAACGACTCGTGGGTTTAAGTGTAACTCGTCTTTCTTGAGACGGGTTAATGCACTTGGACGGAATAAGGCAGCTATTGATAAGGCGCAGAAGATGATCTTCATTGCAGCTCATTCGAAGCTTAAGAAGAGGGATCTTAGTGGTGAAGATGATAAAGATGGTGAGCTTTTTGCTAATGGTGATGAAGATGTGTTCAATGAGGCTTTTGTTGATCAATCCTCAAACAATTTTCCTTAGAGTTTCATTCTTGTTAGGATTAATTGTCTTCTTAGATTTCAGCCTGTTCTTTCCATTCTGTTTTTTTGTTTCATTTTTCTTACAATAGTACCTCATTTAAATTTCATTTCTTAACTAAATTATAGTTTAAACATTGTCTCTGAACATCTCTTAACAATTTTGTGTTTCGAGGGTCAGCTCATTGGGTCATTGTCAATGTCTTTATCATTTTGTAATGAATGTTTCTTCAAGTTGAAGCCATGTTTTTAGTCTAAGAAATGGTTCATTGTCGTGAACAAAGAAAGAAGAAAGAATTCCGCAAGTATATAAAACACCCAAAATGGAAGCAGTGTCTTTTGCATCCAATTTCAGTGTGAAAAAAGCTGTTGGGAGGCAAAAAGGTTGAGCTTGATTTGCCATAAAGAACTTTATTTCTGCTACGGAGTATTTGACATTTTGACATGTCTTAAGGTGAAATTATAGACAAGTACTCTATTTGAATTCAAAACATGTGTATGATTGATTGGTGATGAAATGATGAAATGGTAAGTTTTATGAGTTTTCATCATGGATATCTTTAAAGGTTGAGTAAATATCATAGGATTATTTAGCTAGTTTTAAACCAAGATAAAAATAATAATCGTCTTTCTATTCTAGGTATTTAGGGCACGGGCGCTCGAAAAAAAGGTATCTAGGGCATAAGCTAAGTGAACTTCATTTGGAAATTTTTATTCTAGATAGTAAAATTAAATCCGTCGTAAGAAAGAATTTATAACGTCTTTCTATAGACGGATTCTTGGTTTATGCCCTAAAACTCGAATTAATAGCATAATACTATAGCGATCCTTCGAAGCATTTAAAAACTAATATAATCATGATTTTATTTTGTTTCCCGATGAATAGAGTTTCACTTGAATTAAAATCTTCAATAAAAATTACATTGACATAAAACCTAAAATATTTTTAAAAAATTTTGTTTTGAAAAAAAAACTGTAAATCCCACAATTTCATTATTTAAAATCATCTACGGAGTAATAACCTTGTAGGCATTTTTTTTCTTACCAAAAAACAAGCATACAACTTTAATCATTTATATTCGTGCCATGATCATATAAATATACTACTGTACAATACAATACCACCACAAAACAATCATCATACCCATAAAATTCTCTGTTTTTCCTTTTTTAATCGTTTTATCTTCCTTTTTATAAGCTTCTTTTGCTGGATTTGAACCATCAACCTACACCAGGGTATAAAAACAGTACGGAGTAAAAAGGTGACCAGAATTTTTTTTCACAAAGTGAGTATGCGGTGTAGACTGATAGATAGATAGTGGAAAAGGTAGTCTAGTATATTTTCTGTTTTATACGGAGTAATACAAAAACGGGTTTCTTATACTCGGTATATTTTTATTTTTTTTAACAAGTAAACAAAAGTTCTAATATTAAAAACAATCTATATATATGTTTTGTCACATATCGTCCTTATATTCAATTCGCCTATATAGCGACATCTAAGCTATGCTACATCATCCACCATGTTATCCTCCACGTCATCCGACTTTATATTTTGATATATTTTTTTGAATTAAATAAGTAAAAAAATTAAAAAGATATCTCATAAGTTATATTACAAAAAGAACTATCGATTTTTATCTTTTATCATATTATATCTTTATCTTATGTATATATATCTTTATCTATTATTATGTTACAATCTAATTAAATTGAATTATTAATGAACTTAACTATAAAACATAAATCGTAATCTATTACCTATAATCTATAAATTTCAAACCATAAAGTATAAACTACAATCTATAAACTAATTAACAGTATAAAATATAAATATATTATTAAAATATTTATTACATGCGACTCCGTACATTATACGGGAACACACGCTACTTAAGGTCTAAATTATTCGTTGATGAAAAACTGAAGGAGAATAGTCTCGATAAGCGTGAGATTAGTGATCTTCGAAAGGACATAAGATCTTGGTGGGAGGAGACGGAGTTCCATTTAGGCCAGGAAGTCTGCAACTTTTACTCATTTGAGTTCTTTTTTTCATTTTTCATTTCAAATATTTTTTTCAACAAATTTTCAAATAGTGTTGCAACAATATTGAATAAGGAGATTTCTAGTTTATAAATGAATGTTAGATATTTCAAGTCTATTTACAACAACAACATGCTCCATTATATTATGGTAAACGGGGTTTAGGGGAAGTGATATATCGAAAAATAATTTATGAAATTGTGATAATTCTATGGTTGTGATATACCTTGTGATAGTTCTATGATTGTGATATATTACATTTACATAAACTACAATTAAGTATTATAAATTTATTAATTTATATAATATGATATGTATTAGGATTAAGTACTACAAACTTATTACTAACATATTGTATATTATGGATCATGATTCCGCATTACAAGCTTTACGCATTATAGTTATAATTATGTATTATAGTTAAATATCACATATTTGTTACTTATGTAATATCGTTATGCATTACAATCGAGTAATCCCTCTGTTTCTAAATGTTTGTCTCGTTTTCTTTTCGGACGTCTCCTAAAGTGAGTCTCATTTCTATTTCTATCCATTAATATATTTCAATAATACCCTTACTCAATTTATTTTATTCATATCCAACAATACATTTTAGGGGTAAAATTGACTTCATATTGTAATAAGTTTTCTATTGGTTGAATTTTATGGTTTTATTTGTCATTATATACATTTTTACCTTGATTAAACTTATCTTAATTCTTGTGCATATTACAAAATGAGACAAACATTTAGGGACGGAGATTCTTGTGCATATTACAAAATGAGACAAACATTTAGGGACGGAGAGAGTAAGTAATATTACAGACTTGTGTTTTTATCATGTATTCCTATATTTTGTAGCCTTCTAGAGTTCTAGGTAATTCAGTAATTGTGGTAGCATGTTGTTGTGCCATAGAGATTGATCGAATCGTCGACGATTGATCTTCCTTAGAACATGGTCGATAAACGAAATTTCATTTAAAAGTGCGTCTGAATCGATGACCTGTAACCAAAAGTAATGTGAAGGGATGAGTAGAAATCTACGAAGTCAGAGAGCTAACTTTGAATGAAATTTGACTCTATTCCTCGATCGCCGGCAAAAATTCCAATGTAAAACCTTTTTAAACTGTCTTGGATTTCACGAAAACGTAAAAAATCATTATTGTAAGTGATAAAGGGTAAAACCTTATGGGTGTGAATAGACCTGGCCAAACTAGGGCTTGGGCAGGGCCAAATTCCAAATTTTACCCATTTATCAGGGCCGGGCCAAGCCCTCCCATTTAAAATGGGACAATTCCGCTACCCATATCCTCCCATAAGGGCCCTCAGGGCGGCCCTCGACTACTTACACAGAGAAATTAAATATCAGAAACCGGGCTAAACCGTGTTACTAAAACATTCAAAACCTGTTTAGTGCTTACAAGCAATTCACCATCCAAAACGCATGCTAAAAAGGTCCAAAATGCATGCTTAAATAACAATCCTCATAACCGAATTTAACAAAAAAAATCCAAAAACACAATAAAAAAATTATGCTGTGGTAATAGTACTCGCATCTGAATCCTCATAACCTTAATATTATATTATATATATAATATGGGCGGGATAGGGCCGGCCCTCAGGGCCCTACTCCGATCCCATATCCTCCCACTTTAAAAAAGGGCCGGGCAGGGCCGACCCTTATGGGTTAAATCTCCTACCCAGATCCTCCCATATTTTAGGACGGGCTGGGAGGGCCGGGCGGGCCGGGCCTAGTTTGGCCAGGTCTAGTAGACCTGGCCAAACTAGGGCTTGGGCAGGGCCAAATTCCAAATTCTACCCATTTACCAGGGCCGGGCCAAGCCCTCCCATTTAAAATGAGACAATTCCGCTACCCATATCCTCCCATAAGGGCCCTCAGGGCGGCCCTCGACTACTTACACAGTGAAATTAAATATCAGAAACCGGGCTAAACCGTGTTACTAAAACATTCAAAACCTGTTTAGTGCTTACAAGCAATTCACCATCCAAAACGCATGCTAAAAAGGTCCAAAATGCATGCTTAAATAACAATCCTCATAACCGAATTCAACAAAAAAAATCCAAAAACACAATAAAAAAATTATGCTGTGGTAATAGTACTCGCATCTGAATCCTCATAACCTTAATATTATATTATATATATAATATGGGCGGGATAGGGCCGGCCCTCAGGGCCCTACTCCGATCCCATATCCTCCCACTTTAAAAAAGGCCCTAGTTTGGCCAGGTCTAAACAACGTGATGAACATTTAAGCTAATTGTAATGAACTTTTGAGTAATGGACATTTTATTAAATGCTTGTGAACATTTAAGGATGTTTGATGAACATTTAAGTATGAGATGATAAACATTTAGGTAATTTTTGATGAAGATCAAGTGTTTTTTTACTCGAAATTATATTAAAGTGATGTTTGATGAACATTTAAGTAAGAGATGATGAACATTTATCAACATTTTGATGAACATTTATGAACAACGTGATAAACATTTAAGTCGATTCTAATGAACTTTGGCTAATGAGCATTTTATTAAATTCTTGTGAACATTGATGTTTGAGATGATGAACATTTAGGTGAACATTCAGTTGGTGAACTTTTAAGTATAATGTGATGAACATTCAGTAGAGTATGTACAAATGAACATTTATGAACACTTGATCTTCATAAAAAATTGGTGAACATTTAAGTAGAATGCGATGAACATTCAGTTGGTGAACTTTTAAGTATAATGTGATGAACATTCAGTAGAGTATGTACAAATGAACATTTATGAACATTGTGATGAACATTTATGAACAACGTGATGAACATTTAGTAATAAATAATTTTGTAATATTTGTGAACAATTTTATACATCTTTGTGACAATTTCATTCCGGCGAGGTCCAAAGATGGTCCGGCGGTGGTCGGCGGTGGTCAAAGGTGGTCCGACGCTGGTCGGAGGTGGTCTGGAGGAGGTCCGACGGTGGTCCGACGGAGTTCCAGTGGTGGTCCGGCGGTGGTCTGGCGGAGGTCTGACGGTGGTGACAAGGGGTGTCACGTGTCATCATATGGACTCTTGGATCTCTCTTGATCTAAGGCTCCACATTCATTCTCATTTATCATTTTAACAAGTATTATTACATGACACTTTTCTAAACCTTATTAGGATTTAATGTCTAATTTTTCTGATACTCATTTTGTTTCCTTATATAAGTTTGTCGTTTAGACTAAACATACAAATATTAAGACGTACTTTAATTGTCTCAAGAATTAAAAGTGAACACATAATTAGCTTTCAAAATTCGTAATAAAAATATACAAATATTCACAAATATTAAGTCTTGTTTGATTCATCTTATTAATGTATAATGTGAAGCCTTTTTATTACGATTATCTAATATATAAATAAAAATATAGTTATTTGTAGTTTTGTTTGTTCGTCTTATTAAGTACTTTATTAGTATTATAAAATTATAATTAAACATATTAATAATATAAGACGCACATTGACGTGTTTGAGAAATTAAAGAGGAAAATAAAGGGACGGAGGACTTATATTACCATCTTCATCCATGAAATCCATTCATGGGCCTTTTTTTTAAAAAAAATCAAAATAAAATGTCATAATTTTTTATTGTCCCAATATGAGTTTCACTCTAGAGTTTCAACTGTTTGAAACTCATTTTATGGGGACATAAAAAATTTCTGAATTTTGATTTATTTTTATGTACATTACACTCGAATTGATTGATGAACGACTTAAATGAACAACCGCATTTTCTGGCGTTGCTCAACTCCGCGCGGAGCTGGAAAACGCGCGGCGTTAAGCTCACGCTTTGAAAACTTCAAAAAGCTCACGAATTTATAATTCATAAACTTTGAAAACATAAAAAAAAATATCTCAGCTCAAGATTTCCAGGTTTATTCTCCCGATTTTATAAATCGTAGGGGTAAAATTAAAAAGAAAAACAAAAATAAGTCTACGAATTCAGAATTCGTGGAGTTTGAAATTTCTTAAAACTCTACGCGTTGCCCAACTCCGGTAACGCGCGGAATTAACATCGTGTCAGACACACACGAGGGCAAAAGCCTTTACCTTAGTGAATGAACACAAATTCCTGTCGGCAAGGGACTAATTGTACTTTTCTACACAAATTCCAACTTTTATTTATCAAATCTCCACGTCTAAAAATTCCCAGCCACATTCGTGATACTGTACAGGCTCTGTTCGGCACCATAAAAAATTCAATAAGCTAGCTTAATTAGTACTCCCTCCGTCTCATAATATAATCAATATTTGAAATTCTGACACTATTCACACTCCAATACTAATTTCTAAATTTATTCCAATATATAAAAAGAAATATAGTGATATAGGGTTTTGTTTGATTCGTCTTGACGAGTACTTTAATAATATCAAAAATTTATAATTTTTATCACCATATAACTAGAGATATTAACGACGCAAAACTTGCATCGACATATGTGCCTAAAACAAATGTTGCTTATATTGTGGGACGGAGGGAGTAGAATATAAGCTAGTTTATGAAAATGTGGTTCGGTAAAATAGCTTATTTTGACAGAAAAGTCAATAAGCTAACTTAAATTTGAAGGAAAACTAAAATGTTGCAAAGCAACATTACGGAAATTTTGGAAATTTTAAGCTAGCTTATTCATGATTTTAATGTTTTGATCCCCATTTTACCCTCACAAATTCAAAGAAAAATTGGTGAAGAAACAAGGCTTAGAGTAATGTGTATATTACTTATATTACTGTATTCAATTGATCCATCCCATTAATTAACAAAGCAATATGCCAAAACCAGGAGGTTACTTCTAATATCAAATTCAAATGCAGGGATGATCTTCTAATCCTCGTCTTCCCCTGTAACCAAATGATCATCAACCGATTAAACAATCACCTATATACATCACAGTAGGGAAAAAAAAAAGCATTATGTCGATTAAATTAGTTGTTCAAATTGGGCTCAAATTAAACAAGTTGACGTTAGGCCTATTATCCCAAAACCATAAATCTTCCCTTCTCAATTATCATAAAAAAGTTAAACAATATTTGACTTCATACTCGTTTCGGTAATTTCCCTCTTAACTTTCTATAACATTCAACTACTTTTTCCGAACACATACATTTATTTTATCAAATTCAGCTACCTAAATCAGTTTCAGCTTCAGCTACCAAATTCAGCTACGTTATCAGCTTCAGCTACCAATTCAGTTAGAGCTTCAGCTACCACTACATAAGCTATCAATAAGCTTCCTTTTGCCGAACAGGGCCTGTAAGTCCTGTAACAAAGAGGATGAGGTTCGAGCGATGGGGATATATTAGTACTATTTTAGTTTTCTTGTTTTGCATTTCTGCAGATATTCAATTCATGCAAAACACAGAGAATGAACTTACATACTCCCTTTAGGTAATTCTGTTTCCCCTTGTTTTAGCTACAAAATCTCAATTTCTCTAATTTTGATTTATATCTACACTAAAATTCTACAAAACACATTTTCTCAAAATCACACCAGTTGTAAAACACATGAATTTAATTCATATGATTTAATTTCCGATGAATTACAATTCCTTCATCTAACCAAACGAGCACTTAGTAGTATAATTATATTTCATAGTGTTAAATTGGGAAGTGAGATTATGATGATGTTTAACTTGACTTAAATATGGAAAAAATAATTAGAGATTTGATATAGAAATATTTACAGAATTAATTTTTATAAAAATAGACAAAATGACATTTGGCGAAAGTGACATGGAGATGTCATGTGGCAAAACGGCAAAATCAATACTATAAAGCCATGTGGCAAATCTCTCACTATCAAATAGACAAAATGACATTGGTTAAATGTCTTTTTTTATTATAAACCCTAACTCTTTTAAAACGATAATTCTTTCATTATCAAATACATGATCAATAAAAAATAATACACCTCAAGAGGTATTTACCCAATAGTTAACTAAATCATTTTCCTCCAGCGATCAAGCTAGATTGCATTAATCAAACTTCATACTAATATTTTAAAGTTTTTAAATTGGAGAAACCATGCAACAGACTTGAATGCACCGCTCAATTCAATTATTGAGCCGATATTTAAAGCGCTTTGTTAAACTATTTTACACTATACTTTTTAAAATGTTACTTCTCCGTCTCATATTATAGATCACGTTTGTTGTTATCGAGGTAAATTAAGGAAGGAAAAAAGAAAAGTGGAGAGGAGAGAGATTGTGAGTGAGTGTGAATTTTTATGTAGGAAAGAGAAGATAAAAAAGTGAATTGATGTGAGTTTTGATGTAAAAAGGAGGAAAGAGAGTGTAGATTGATGTGATATTGATAATAAGACAAAAGATAAAAAAAGAAATTAAGATCTATATTTTGAGACGTTCAAAATGAAAAACGTGATCTATAATATGAGACGAAGGAAGTATATAATTGGGTTTATAATTTCGGTTCAAAAACTAAAAATACCAGCTAAAAAATCAAACCCCTAAAATATTAGTGCGTTGATATGGCATGTGCAGTTCACGTGAGAATGTAATTATTGAAGTACTTTCTCAGTCTCTTAATATAAGTTACATTTATTTTTGACATCGATGTTGATGTACGTTTTGTATCCTTCATATTTCTAATTGTATGTTAATAAAAATTATAATTTTTAATATTGTCAAAGCACTCATTCAGACGAATCAAATAAGATGTCACACGATTTTGTTTTTGCTTATACTCCGTATTTCGAAAGAAATCTAGAATATTTTCTCGATTTGTGAATAGTGTTTTGTGGTATTCCCATGTATTGTTAGGTCATATCGATTACTTCCTCCCAACCTGTTGGGATAAGGAAATACCAATCCCGACCACCCCATACCCCGTTTTTCGGGATAAATGAGAATTGATGTTGTTGTTGTGTTGTGTGATGGAGGCAGTAATCTGATTTGCATAGGACACATGATACATGTCGTATTACAAAGTTGTTCATTTGTCAGTATAATTTTTAATATTGAACCTACTGCTGATGCTGGAGCCATGGTCTCCTACAAAGCAACATTGACTGGAACCCACTTGACGGACACAATCATGACTTATGATAATCCAGCATGGGCCGGAATGCTCAGTGATGATGATCTAGAAGAAGAAGGAGATGAAGAGGAAGACAATCCAAATTGTCCAACGATCCTATTATCAGGAGAGGAGAAAGCACGGATTCGCCAGCCATGGAAGGAATCTCTGATCATAAAAGTCTTTAGAAGAAAGGTAGGTTTTATGTACCTGAGCAAAACTCTTCAACAGAAATGGAGAACCAAAGGCGAAGTCAAAATGGTTGATATAGGCAACGAATATTATGTTGTCAAGTTCAGAAACGAAGACGATCTCAACCACGTCCTTCTGAATGGACCTTGGCTAATCGGAGAAAACTATCTCACAATACAAAAATGGCGTCCGAACTTTGTAGCCATTGAAGAACCGATTCGACGACTCACTGCTTGGGTCCGGATCCCAAACCTCTCGATGGAGTACTTTGATGATGCAATTCTCTCAAAGATTGGAGATAAAATTGGTAAGGTTATCCGCATTGACAAGACAACACTGGCCGCGGAAAGAGGAAAGTTCACAAGACTCAGTGTAGAGATTGATATACGTAAACCTCTACTCTCCAAATTAAGGATGAATGGAAGAATTTGGAAGATCCAGTACGGGGGACTCAAAATGATCTGTTTCAAATGTGGAAAAATCGGCCATGTCCAGGATAGGTGCGCTGGGATTACAGATGAGGAAATTGAATTAGATGAACCACCGGATGCCCTTGAAAACTATGAAGACTTTGGACAATGGATGATTCCTGAAGAGAGAGAGAGGAGGAAACCAAATCCCTGACAATCCAATGCTCAAACAACTCCAGGAACCTCCAACGGAGGGGCGACGACGGCACCGAACAACAGTCAGACGGGGAAGAAGGATGATGGGTTTCAGTTGGTCCGAGCTAAACCGGGTTCGAAAGGAAATTAGTCAAACCATGAAGTCAACGCTGAACAGCAGAAAAGCGCGCCAAAATCCGGTAATGAAGCCCCAAAAGTAGCCAACGGATCGCGATTTCAAATCTTCACGACCATGGAGGAAGATTTGTTTCCTAATCAGGATTCAGAGGAGAATCTTAATACCATATTGGCACAACAACCAACGGATTCAAAGGCACAAGATCTCCAAGGACACAACAAAGAAAGCAAAGGAAAAAACGTATCAGCAGGCGTCACAAAAGGGAGTGATATTACGGGCAACATAAAAGGAAAATATATTGTCAAGGATAATTCAGTTAAGATTTTTGATGGAAATCAGGAAATCAGGAAATCAGACGTTGTGGTAATTAAGGAAAAATCAGAGGATACGGAAAAGAAGGCCACAAGGAAAGAAAATATGGACAGTAACAAGGAAATTTCGAAGGTAAACCAGAAAATTCTGAAAGGCAGTCTTTTACCAAAAGATAAGGTCTTTAGTCAAACCTGCACAAGCTAAGAATTTGAAACAATCTGCGGAGGCAACTCATACGGCTTTAGCAATACTGAACAACAAACACACCAGTGATCCACCTCTAGCACCAGACAATGGCAACATGGACCTTGATCCGGGAATCCAAAGAACCGGGGATAGGAATAGTTCATCGTCTGAAGCTTGGAAACCGGTGAGCCTTTCGACTTACGGACCGAATCTTCCGCACCTATTCTTTGCAGATGACTTGATACTCTTTGCTGAAGCTAGTGTTGATCAGATGCAAGTCATACGGTATTGCCTTAACAAATTCTGTGAGGCGTCTGGGGCTCGCATCAGCTATGGGAAATCGATGATCTGTTTTGCTAATTCCACACCTCCGGATTTAGTCGACGAAATCTGCAGAACCGGGGGAATTGCAGCAACTGAAGACTTAGGTAAATACTTAGGAATACCTATGTCTAAGAAGAAGGCTACAAAGAAAACGTTCAAATACACCGTCGATCGAGTTGAGGCGAAGTTGGCAGGATGGAAGTCCAGATTACTTTCAATGGCAGGTCGGGTGACACTCGCTAAAGCCGCTATCGCCACAATCCCGTACTATGCTATGCAATCCAACCAGCTACACTTCTCCATCTGCGACGAAGTCGAGAAAAAGTCGCGAGGATTTGTTTGGGGCAGTACATCAGAAAAGAGGAAAATGCATTTGATACAGTGGAACGAACTTTGCCTTCCGAAAGAAGCAGGGGGACTTGGTATGAGAAGTATGCGTCAACCCAACTCAGCCTTCATGACCAAAATGGGTTTCAGAGTTCTTACATAGCCAAATTCCGTGTGGTCGCGAGTAATCTGGGAAAAATACTGTCAAGGCAGACGTGATCGAGATATGTTCTTAGCTAAGCCTGGAGCTTCCAATTTATGGTCTGGAATCATCAAATCCAAAAATCATTTACTTAAGGGAGTTGTGAAACTTCGTGGGCCTATAGGGACAACCACGGACTGGACTGGGGGCGCGCACAACACAAGCGCATATGCGCATTAGGCCCAATAGATAAGCCCAACGGGGTTCCACCCTAAAACCAATTGGCAATAGGGGGAGTAATCCATTAGCTTATATAGTGGGCAATCTTTATAACTCAAACCCGATGTGGGAATCCTTTCTAACACGCCCCCGCAAGTGCAACGGCTCGACCCGTTGACACTTGGACAAATGGGTGTGGGTGAGCTTCTCAATCTCTTTATAGCCAAACCCCAACAAACCCGAATAGATGGCCCGGGACAGAACCCGCTCTGATACCATGTGAAACTTCGTGGGCCCATAGGGACAACCACGGACATGACTGGGGGCGCGCACAACACAAGCGCATATGCGCATTAGGCCCAATAGATAAGCCCAACGGGGTTCCACCCTAAAACCAATTGGCAATAGGGGAGTAATCCATTAGCTTATATAGTGGGCAATCTTTATAACTCAAACCCGAGTTCGTACTGTTATTGGTGATGGATCGACCACCTTCTTCTGGAGCTCTCCTTGGGTTGTTGAGGAAACTCTTGAAACTTTGGCAACTGGACAGATTGCATTAGAGGATCAAGACAAAACGGTGGCTGAATATTGGAATGGCTCGACTTGGATCTGGCACCTGTTCGCCCATCTGCTCCCACCTGATATTCTGCTGAAGATAGGAGAAATCAATATCGCAGCTGAAGGTACAGATGACATCTTCTCATGGAAATATACAAGTTCTGGCAGATTCACCATTAAAACTGCCCTGGAAAACATTCGGAACGATGCTCCACCTGCTACGAATACTGGAATTTGGAAGAGAATTTGGAGAGTTCCCGCTCCTGAGAGAATTCGGAACTTCCTCTGGTTATCTGCACACGACGCCATAATGTCCAATGCTAATAGATTTCGGCGCCACATAGCTACTGATGCAAGTTGCAGCAGCTGTAACGAAGTAGTCGAATCTACGTTGCACATCGTCCGAGACTGTCCCGCTGCACTAGAATTTTGGTATGAGCTTCTCCCTGCTGCGCAACATCAGAGCTTCTTCTCCAGTGATCTGCAAACTTGGATGTACCAAAATCTTTGTTGCACTGGAACATGGCCAACCACATTCAGCTTTGGCCTTTGGTGGTTATGGAGATGGCAGAATGCCAGGATCTTCCAATCAAATATGGTAATGACTATTCCCCGCTCTCAATTCGTTCACGATAGGACAGCTGAGTATTTGCAGCTCAAGAACAAACAATGAAATGATAGAGGGACTCTTAGCGGCTGGAAACGACCTCCTCCGGGCTGGATGAAGCTGAACTGTGATGGTGCTTATAGACCCGGGGAGAACAGAATTTGTGCAGGAGGCATTCTCAGAGATACTGTTGTAACAGAATCGAAACGAGAACAAAGTAAACGCAAGAAAGACACACAGATATACGTGGTTCACCAAAGATTGGCTACGTCCACAGGAGAGGGAGATCAGATTATACGGAGGCGGTATTACAGTTTTCGGTACAATTAGGTTTACACATAAGCCGCTATATATAGCGCTAAATAACCCTAAGCCCAACAACAAAACTGATGGGCCCAAATAAGCCCATACAGCGAGACCCCCGTGCTACCTGTCGCAGTGTGTGATTCAGATTTAAGGCATACTAACAAATCTCCACCTTGACTTGAATCCTCCAGGTAGACTCTCAGACGCACCATGACAGTGCCAGATAACAGACATCTCCCTCTCCTCAGAATTGCCCCTCACGGCAACTAATGGTCACTGATGTTGAGCAAATCCAAGCAGTGTTTGAACTTGCTCTCAGGAACTGGCTTGGTGAACATATCAGCAAGGTTATCAGCAGTCCCTATTTTCTTCACCTGGATTCTCTTCTCATTTCTCAGAAAATGGTACCTGACATCAATGTGCTTCGTCTTCTCATGATGAACCTGATCCTTGGTTAAGCATATTGCACTCAAGCTGTCACAATACACTGAAGCTTGATCCTGGTGTAGGCCTAGATCATTGACCAGCCCCTTTAGCCATATTCCCTCCTTAGCAGCTTCTGTCAAAGCCATATACTCTGCCTCTGTAGTAGACAAAGTAACTGTAGGCTGTAGAGTTGCCTTCCAGCTTACCACAGAACCTCCTAGAGTGAACACATAACCAGTCATAGATCTCCTACTGTCCACATCCCCAGCATAATCAGAATCTGAATAGCCAGCAACCAAACACTGAGTGTCATTCTCATAACATAGACCAACATCAGAGGTACCTCTAAGATACCTGAAAATCCTCTTCACAGCTTGTCAATGTTCCTTCCCAGGGTTGACCATATATCGACTTACTACACTAACAGCGAATGCAAGATCTGGTCGAGTGCAGACCATAGCATACATCAAACTCCCAACTGCACTGGCATATGGGACTCGAGACATGTACTCCTGATCCTCATCAGTCTGAACAGTGTACATTTCCAACTTGCTGTTAGACGCCATTGGAGTATCTATAGACTTTGCTGAAGACATTCCAAACCTGCTTAATATCTTCTTGATGTACCCTTCCTGTGAGAGGAAGAGTTTTCTCTTCTCCCTTTTCTCTATAGATTTCAACTCCCAGAATCTTGCGAGCAACACCTAGATCTTTCATATCAAACTCTGCACTGAGAGAAGCCTTCAACTTCTGAATATCAGACTTATTCTTAGCAGCAATCAGCATATCATCAACATACAGAACCAGATAGATGCGTGAACCACCCTGCAGGTCATTGTAGTACACACAACAATCATACGGACTTCTGTTGTAACCAAGTTGCTTCATATAAGTGTCAAACCTCTTATACCACTGCCTCGGAGACTGCTTTAGCCCATACAAGGACTTCTTCAACTTGCAAACATGATTCTCCTTTCCTGGAACCTGAAAACCATCTGGCTGAGACATGTATATTTCCTCCTCCAACTCTCCATGTAGGAAAGCTGTTTTCACATCTAGCTGCTCGAGTTCCAGATCCTGATGTGCAACTATCGCTAGTAGCACTCTGATTGAGGTATGTCTGACTACTGGTGAGAAGATCTCGTTGTAGTCTACTCCCTCTCTCTGACTGAAACCTCTTGCAACCACTCTTGCTTTGTACTTTATACCCTCTGCAGCAGACATTCCTTCTTTCTTCCTGAAAACCCACTTGCAAGTGACTACCTTTCTATCAGCAGGCAATCTGACTAGCTCCCAAGTCTGATTCTTATGAAGAGACTCCATCTCTTCTCCCATTGCAGCAAGCCACTGTGCTGACTCACTCCCAGATATTGCAGCTTTGTAGGTGGACGGTTCATTATCATCCACCTCCTCGGCCACCTGCAATGCATATCCTACCAGATCGGCTAACCTGTACCTCGCTGGAGGTCTGACTCCAACCCTTCTAGGTCGATCTTGAGCAACACTTCGATGCCCAACTTCATCAGAACCTGTTTCTGGCAGTGCACTCTCAGACTGATCTGTATCTTGCTCATCAGTGACTGGTTGTGGTAGTGGTGCCTCGATTTCCCTTGCATTAAATGACACCTCCACCTCCTCAGCAACAACCTCTTTCTCTGCTATATCACTAGTCTTGGACTTCAGCATAGAATTCTCATCAAAGACTACACTTCTGCTCAGTATAATCTTGTTGTCAGACCAGATCCTGTATCCTTTCACACCAGCACCATAGCCCATGAAAACTCCCTTTTTAGCTCTCGGCTCTAACTTACCCTCACTCACATGATAATACGCAGTGCAGCCAAAAACTCTCAGATTTGAGTAGTCAGCAGCTCTTCCAGACCACACCTCATAAGGTGTCTTGCAATTAATGCCTGTGTGTGGACTCCGATTTATCAGATAGCAGGCTGTTGTTACTGCTTCAGCCCAGAACCTCCTAGCAAGACCGACATTAGAGAGCATGCATCTTGCTCTCTCTAGAAGTGTCTGATTCATCCGTTCTGCTACACCATTCTGTTGTGGTGTAAACCTGACTGTGTGATGCCGAGCAATACCCTCATCTCTGCAGAACTTATCAAACTCAGATGAACAGAATTCCAGACCATTATCTGTTCGCAGCCTTTTGACCTTCTTTCCTGTCTGATTTTCAACTAAGGTCTTCCATTCCTTGAATCTACTGAATGCCTCTCCTTTATGCCTCATCATAAATAACCACGTCATCCTAGAGTAATCATCAATAATAGACAGAAAGTACCTGTAGCCACTCAAAGACTCAACACGGGCATGACCCCAGCAATCAGAATGGATGTAATCCAACGTGCCCTTAGTTCGATGAACTGCCTTAGGAAACTTGCAGCGATGTAGTTTCCCAAACACACAATGCTCACAGAACTCTAGACTCTTGATCTTATGACCTCCCAGAAGGTCTTCTTTGGACAAAATCTGCATTCCACGTTCACTCATATGAGCAAGTCTCATATGCCACAGTCTGGTCAGATCAACATCATTAACCACTGATCCAACAGCTGCAGAACCTGTTACTGTAGAACCCTGTAAGATATACAAAGTTCCCTGCTTGACGCCTCTCAGAATCACCTCAAAACCCTTGCAGACAACCAGAATTCCATTTTCACCTTCATACCTGAAACCCTTACTATCCAGAAGGCTTAAAGATATCAGATTCTTGGTCATGTGTGGAACATGTCTGACTTCCTTGACTGTGCAGAAATTCCCGTTATGCGTTCTGAATCGGACTGAGCCGATCCCAACCACTTTGCAGACAGAGTCGTTTGCCATTGAAACACTACCTCCATCTATGCAGCTATATGTTGTGAACAACTCCTTCTTCGGACAGATATGATACGATGCTCCAGAATCAAGAACCCACTTATCAGAATGATGGGTGTATTCCTCAGCCATCAACACAATATCACTTTCGGAATCTGCATCATCTTCTGCTACTGCAGCAGAGCCAGGTTTCTGCTCTTGCCTTCTCTTAGGACAGTCATTCCTCCAATGACCCTTTTCCTTACAGTAGGCACAGACGTCTTTAGGTAATTTTGGGCGCTCCTGCTGCTTCTTCCAGTGACCCTTTTTCTTACCTTTCTTGCCCTCCTTGCTTCCACTGGCCATTAACCCGGAAGCCTGATTTTCTGTACCCGAACCAGATGCCTTATGACGCATCTCTCTGTTGTGAAGCGAAGACCTAACCTCCTCCAGCGACACAGTCTCTTTCCCAACGATAAAAGACTGCACAAAATTCTCAAACGACAAAGGCAGAGATACCAACAAGATCAAAGCAGCATCCTCATCATCAACCTTCTCATCAATATTACGCAAATCTAACAGAATTGTATTCAATTGATCAAGGTGATCTCTAAGAGGTGTACCTTCTTCCATACGCAGGCTGAAAAGACGTTGCTTCAACATCAACTTGCTGGTCAATGACTTCGTCATGTAGAGGCTCTCCAACTTCGACCACAACTTTGCAGCGGTTTCCTGATCTGCAATCTCTGTAATGACATCGTCAGCGAGGCACAACATAATCATCGAATGAGCCTTTTCCTCCATAGTTTTGAACTCCACGGAGGTTGCATCCATTCCATTCTTGTCTTTCGCTAACGGCGCCCACAGACCGTTTTGCTTCAGCAAAGCCTGCATCTTGATTCGCCACAGACTGAAACTGTTTCTCCCTGTAAACTTGTCGATCTTCGTCATGGATACCGACATCGTTCTCGGCGGAAATTCGAACCTGCTCTGATACCAGTTTGTTGTAACAGAATCGAAACGAGAACAAAGTAAACGCAAGAAAGACACACAAATATACGTGGTTCACCAAAGATTGGCTACGTCCACAGGAGAGGGAGATCAGATTATACGGAGGCAGTATTACAGTTTTCGGTACAATTAGGTTTACACATAAGCCGCTATATATAGCGCTAAATAACCCTAAGCCCAACAACAAAACTGATGGGCCCAAATAAGCCCATACAGCGAGACCCCCGTGCTACCTGTCGCAGTGTGTGATTCAGATTCAAGGCATACTAACAGATACTAATGGAGATTTCACACACGGCTTTACTGTCAAAGGTCCGGGGAACTCAGCAGTCGGCGCTGAAATTCTGGGTCTACTGCACGGCTTAGCAATGGCAAAACAACAAGGTGTCACGAGACTCGAAGCTGAAACGGACTCAATCGAGATATTGGAGCTAGTTACTGCTGCGGATGAACCCCCAACGCTCCACCGGGATCGCATCCTCAAGATAAAACAATACCTGGTCGATCTGAATTGGAGGGTGTCAATTGCCTAGGCTGTTGATTGGCTCACTAAACTTAGTTTTTCTTGTATTGGTGATTTAATTTTCTTTGTCAATCCCCTCAGGGGTAGAAGCTGATAAACTCATCAGTGCCTCTATGTAATTCCTTCAGTTAAATAAAGGGTAGACCCCTCCTTATGGATCAAAATAAATAAATTAAAGTCGTGCCAAGAAAGTCAAAGTGTAGGTTCGAGAGGATGTTGTAGGCATAATTAACTTCAAATTCAATTAAAGTACCCGACTAAGAAGTTTAACTAAAGTAATGCTATATAGGCCGAGTATTTTTCATTCGGAAAAGGATAATCAGGAGACAAAAAGGTTACAATTGGTTGATAGAATATTAAATTGCATTGAGATTTATCAATGTTATTGTTTTTCTTATAGTGTCCGTTTCTTTTTTGAGGATTTGACCTTGGGAGATGGTAGCGAATTGTGCACTTAAATATAATTAATGATATTTATAAATATAAAAAAGATTTATATACAAATAATTTTAATTGTACGCATATATAAATGAAAAATTCATGTTTATAATTCTTCGCAATGATATGCACATACATATGTCAATACATGTGCATTTACAGATACTCGTAAAAAATATGTACTAACTTTGTCTCTAAGGTATCATCGACTGTGACCAGAATCTTACTCTCGTGTTGGGTGGTTGGGGTCCCTTACCACCCAATCACATGCTTGTTGTTAGAATCTTACTCATTTAATAATTTAATAACTCATATGTATCTATGGATATACACTAAAGAATCGTTATTAGTACTGTATTATATTGATCCAATTGTCTTTATATTGCTTGGATGTATTGACCTTGAAGAATCAAATCAAATCAAGTCGAGCAACGTGTGAAACACAAAAACAACAGTAATTATTAATAACCCTACTTCTGTTCTTAGAAGAGAAAGATAAACTTAGCAATCATAAATATATTGCAAGTGTTATAACTTACAAGTATGCATACTTTTTTATAACTGACATTCACCCTTGGGCGCACCCGAGATGCGTTCAAACTTTTTTTTAAAACCCGGTTCAGTTTTGGACGCACCTAGGATGCGTCCAACATCAGACCGAATTTTTGAGCAGTTTGAAGGCAAAAAAAAAAATTTATTTTTTCTTGGGCGCATCCTGGATGCGCCAAAAACGGATGTCAGTTATAAAAAATCGGGTGTGGGGTTAAATGGCCTTTTGTAATGATATACTCCCTCTGTCCCGGTTTTATCTTCCTGTTTCACTCCTACACACAAGAATTAAGGAGAGATAAAATGGTGCAGAGGCTGCAGAGTTGCAGTGCAGTAAAATGCTCAGCCAATAGAAATGAAGGAAGAAATTTTTTAAGCCAATAGAAACACACCATTTGAAGCACACGGATCCAGCCCAAATCTGGGATTTTGAAAAGTAGTCTAAAACCCATTTTACCCTTTCATTTCCCTCCTACTTGAGCATTCACCTCTATTACACCTCCATTACACCTCCATTACAGAGCTAAACACAACACAACAAAACTGGAAAAAAAAAACAGAGACTTGAAGACAAAAGTAGGCTTCATTGTCTGATATTGATGGCTTCAGCCTTTGATTTAAATGAGGCTCCACCTCCACTTCAAGAACACTCTGACGCTGACACAAGTATGGAAGAAGCAGGGGACATGGAAGATTTTTCACTTCTTTTCGATCTTAATCAAGAGCCAGCAGAAGAGGAAGATACAGAGCATGACATAACAGCATCCGAAAGTCATCAGGAATCTTCAGAAGCAGAGATAGAGCATGAAGCAAACACACCAGGTCATCATCAACCACCAATACGCAGACTCAGCAATGAACATAGGATAGAAATTCTCATGTGGCTACTAAGTAGAGAGGACAATGGTCATATTCATCGAGGATCAATAAAGGAAGCTGCACAAAAATTCAACAAATCAGTAAGGTGCATAAGCCAATTGTGGAACAAAGCCAAGCAGCAGAGAAGTGCAGGAGAGAGATTCATTGTGCCTACTAAACACCACAATGCTGGTAGAAAGAGAATTGAAGTACCAACTGAGGCAATCAAAAGTTTGGGAATGGGGCACAGATCATGTATTAGGGACCTAGCAACCAATCTACACTTATCAAAGAGTACAGTGCATAGAATGGTCAAAAGGGGAGCAATTAAGCCACACACAAATGCACTTCATCCAAGTCTCAAGGATAGCAACAAGGTAACAAGGCTGAAATGGGTACTCATGCTACTACAAGGTACAACACCAGAAACAAAGAGAGAATATTATTCCATGTATGACTTTGTTCACTTAGATGAAAAGTGGTTTTATCTTACAAAAAAAACACACAAAGTCTATTTGGATAAGGGAGAAAGGGGACAGTATAGGGCTGCACAATCCAACAAGTTCATTCCAAAGGTGATGTTCACGGCAGTGGTGGCAAGGCCTAGGTTCAATTCAGAAGGGGCATGTAGTTTTGATGGAAAGATTGGAATATTTCCATTCACTTACAAAGAGCCAGCTAAGAGAGCATCCATCAACAGACCAAAGGGGACCATGATCACTAAGGTGGTGGAATCAGTTAATAAAAATGTCATTAGAAGCATGCTCATCAACCAAATCATTCCAGCAATCAAAGCCAAATGGCCACAACAAAGGGGTGAAAATGTTATATTTATCCAGCAAGACAATGCAAAGCCCCATATTACTCAAGATGATCCTGAATGGTATGCAGTTCACAAGCAAGAGGATTTCACATTCATTTTGATTCAACAACCACCAAATAGTCCTGATTTGAATATCTTAGATTTGGGTTTTTTTAGAAGCATACAGTCTTTGATGCACAAAAAAATGCCTAAAAATGTGGATGCCATGCTTGATGCAGTTAATGAGGCTTTTAATGAGCTAGACCCTCTAACACTCAGTAATGTATGGATGTCTCTTCAATTTGTCATGAATGAAATCTTAAAGGCCAAAGGAGGAAATGATTATGATTTGCCACACGTTGGGAAAAAGAAACAACAAAGGCAAGGAACACTAGCAACACTGGTTAAGGCACCTATGTGGGCTGTACTAGAGGCTTGGAATATTGTTAATGGGGATACACAACATTCAGCAGCAGCAGAAGCAGAGGGGACACAACATACACAAGTGGCAACACAATCCAATGAAGCAGATGGGACACAAGATCAAACACAGTCAGCAACAGTAGAAGGGAGACATGAACCAACAACATGAGATCATATAAGAATACCACACAAAAATGGTTTTCTTATATGCTCTACAATAGCTCAAATTTTGGTATATAGGGCAACATAGCTCAACTTTTGGTAAATGGGGCAACTTAGCTCAACCTTTTGGTATATGGGGAACAACTCAGTTTTTTTCAATGGAAGCCTAGTAATCTCAGAAAGTTTTAAATGCATCATTGAAACAATTTCATTCACATTAGTATAAAAACCATATTAGTCTCATACAGTTATTAATGTTTGGAGTCTTATTGCATATTATGGCTTTTTTAATCTCAGTATATTCAAGAACTTCATCATTTGTTCCCAAATCAATCACAGATAACCATAATAAACCTCTAAGTCTCACACAACACATAATAACTGGTACATTTAGGTTATTAAACCATGGAAAGATTAGAAATTGAATCTCAGTAGATAAAACAATTCCTCACAGATTAACTACATAGTCTCAGGTGTCCCCAAGCATCACTGACCTCCACCCCTAACCCCTAAAACCAAATTTCACCAGGAGCCGCATCAGAATCACAAAGTGACTGGTGGCTCGGCATAATTTGGCTTTATGCATCATTGGGATGGAGCATCTCAGCATAAAATTTTCATCATTGACATAAGGAATAGGAAAACAGGAAGATAAAATCGGGACAGAGGGACATAGGGGACCATTTAAAGGGGACTTAGCAACATCAGAAGCAACACACAAACCATCAAGCCAACAATCCAACATCAGAAGCAACACACAAACCATCAAGCCAACAATCCAACATCAGAAGCACCACACAAGCCATCAAGCCAACAATCCAACATCAGAAGCACCACACAAGCCATCAAGCCAACAATCCAACATCAGAAGCAACAACAAATCCAGGGGACAAAATTAAAATTAGTAATAAGATTAAAGGGGACTTAGCAACATTAGTCGGCGAAGCTCTCAGATTTGCTATCTGAATCATCATCATCTGAGATAACAATGACATCGGTTGGAGCTTCCTCATCTTCTTCCTCATTAAAGGACAACTCTTCAGTTGGAGCTTCTTCATCTTCTCCCTCAGTCGGATCTTCTGCATCTTCTCCCTCATGCACAGAAAACTCCTCAGACAGATCTTCTTCCTCTTCTTCCCCGTCTTCTTCGTTCTCAGGCAAAGAGCGTTCACGGCTATCAACCATATCTTCAAGGCCCTCCCCGCTGGCGAATCTTCTGGGTGAGTAGCTATGAACTCCTTTACAGTTTGATCCCCACTCGCAATTGGGGTAATCGGAGCATTCGTAACTGCTTTCTTCATCACTGAAGGAACAAGAATCAGAGGTATCCCCGAAGCTGTCGTTGTTGCTCATGGTGAGGGAGTGAGATCAATAGAGATTGAGATCGATTAGGGTTTATAGAGAGAGGGGAGCAATTAGGGTTTACAGAGAGGAATGGCGGCGAAGAAAGAGAAGAAGCGTAAGAGATGTGTGAGAGAGATGTGTGAGAGAGATGTGTGAGAGGGTATTTATTTATGAGGTTAGTTGGGAGATGATGTTGGTGGATAAAGATGAATTGAATGAGGGTAGTTGTGAGATTATAAAAGTTTGATAAGGTTATTTTGGGTAGAATTTTGTGGCTGAAAGTAGAAAGAAGAAGAAAAATTTGGGACACTTAAATAGGAAAACAGGAAGATAAAATCGGGACAGAGGGAGTACGGAGTAAACCATAAGCTATCGTTGGTATTATGTAGATCTTGTGGGTCCTAAATGATTTTGACTAATCATAACAAGCCACATATGATTGCCACATGGATTTCTATATCATTCATGTCCTCCATCACGTGCTCTGACAATAATCATCACGTGACCATATTCTCTACAATTCATAATTCGTATACTTTCATAGTTGTTGATCTTTTTGTTGAAATTATACACCAATAACAACCACTAAGCCATTATCATAGAATTTTAATCAAGTTTGTTAAGCCATTATAATGCAATAATCATTTTATACTTTCTTTTTTGTCTCCAACTACACTACCAACCCATTAGCATCTAATCAAATACAAATACACATCATTCGTATGGCTCATTAGAACACCAACCAATTAAAAAATGTCATCATTATGATTTTTTTATTTTGTTAAAGCAAAGTGCATTAGTCGATCATATCAATGAAATTGGTTCAAAAGTGAAGTGTCGACTTAATTAAACCGTCGATAAATGGATGAAAGAGTAACAATGGATGGATGAAAGAGTACTCACTACTCACTACTAGTGTTTGTTTGTGACTTGTGAGGGAGAGTAGTACTCAGTACGTAACAATAAGTTGGCTACAACAACACCATTGTGGAAACTAGGGCCTTCGTCCTAAATTATTAATTGTTTATAATTATCAACCTAGCTAATTTAGCTATTAATAAAATTAATTATATTGTTAATCCAACTAATTAAACCGTCGACAATATTATTAAAGTGTCAACACTATTTGTTAATGTCAACAACATTAATATAATTGTCAACAAAATAAAATTGTCACACACATAAAATAGAACTGCCAACAGAAAATATAACTATCAACAACGTAGGAATGAAGTGTCAACACAACTGTCAACATCACGAATAACTTGTCAACAACACATAAATGAAGTGTCAACTCAATTAGTAATTTGTCAACAACACATAAATGAAGTGTCCACTCAATTAATAATTTGTCAACAACACTAAAATGATTTGTCAACACCAATAAGAACTTGAAAACAACAAACAAATGAAGTGTCAACGCCACTAATAATTTTTCAACAACACAACAAATGACTGCCAACACTTCTAATAATTTGTCAACAAGACAGTCAATAAACTTTCAAGAAGACAATAAATAAAATTGCCAGCAAGACACTAAATAAAATTGTCAACAAGATAATTAAATTGTCGACGCACTAAACAAATTTGTCAAAAAGATTATCTAAATTGTCAACACAACATGACTAATTAAACTGTCAGCATAATTAAATAAGATTAGCTAATTTGTCAACAGTAATAATAAATCTGTTAATAATACTAATTAATTTATTAACAATACTTATAAATTGTCAACAAAGAGTAATACTAATAGAGATGTTCAACAATATTACAGTAATAAAAAAAAAACTTGAACACTGCAACAGTACACTACTTTCTAGTGGAGTAAAAGTTTGTTCAAATTTGAGTGACCTCTTTTAATTTATAAAAAGAATACAAATTCATCAAACTAATACAGCTAAAAGCTTTTATGAAAAGTACTAGTTTTGCAGGAGTAAAATTGCTCTGCTCAAGTTTAACAGAGCAAGACTTGGAACAAAGGTGGAAAAGCGAGACTTGGAACGAAGAAGGAGCGAGATATAGGCGACGGAGCGAGGCCGACGACAGAGGCGACGGAGCGAGGTCGGCGACAGAGGCGATGGAGCGAGGCCGGCAACAGAGGCGACGGAGAAAGGGTAGTGAGGGAGCCGACTGAGCAAATGAGGCTGGCAACGGAGGCGACAGAGCAAGAGGAGGCCGGAGACGGAGGGTGCAAATCTGAAAACGAAGTGGGAGAGGAAGGGAGTTTGAGAGCGTGTACATTTGGGGTATTTACTTAGCCTTTAACACCCACAAGGCCCAAAAACAGAAAAGGCCCATTAAAGTGAAAAGCGGCCCAGTTGACATACGGAATTTCCTCCTTCACCTCATAAACAGTGACCGACCACAATCCACATACAAGCATACAGAGTTGCAAACATTCAAACATACATGTTAACTTCAGA